>OY796850.1:2806669-12806669 GCA_963680765.1 Agrochola lychnidis
AGTAAGAGTAAGCAAAACAACACGTAAATAATGCTAAAAGGCAACACCTAAATTAGTAATGGAATACGTTGACTACCTATATTAAAAAGTACTCTGTGACGTTGACAAAACAATGCAAAAAAGTCAAAATGACAACGTCAATGTTCTGTCAAATGGTCAAAGACAAACCACCATGTTAGGCCAGTGAGTGACACTCCGGGAGTGACCGGGAGTGCCGACAGAAGTGAAAACTTTAACAAGATCGACTTGGTGGAAGAAAAATACTTGTGTTACTTGTGTAGAACATTGGTGCGTAATCTTATTTAGATAAAGAGTACTTAAATAAAGGGAACAATCGCGTTTACAAAAATGAGGTGTCATTGCAGTGTCGCGAAATCAATGGTTTAAGTCCCATCTCAAAAATGCCCAACGCGCCTAAAGAAGTTTTCACTTCAATCACAAAGGGTAGAGTCATACATATTATTAATATTATGACCTTTTAGTTTTACAATACAATAGAATAGACTAGACGGAGGTCAAGCTTTTTCTCTATTTTTTTATAGTACTCTGTGCAAATGTACTCTGTGCCACAGAGTACATTTTTACATTTTTATTGGAGTTGGAGATGCTCTGTGCTCTTTCTGTCATCCATCAGTAGCATCAGTATTTTTCTTTTGATTTTACTTGAATTTATTTCTGTAATTTCTCTTTAATTCATGCTTAAATGCGTATGTTTGAACTATAAAAAATAAGTAAATCGTTTCATAGTACGACTAAAATCATTTTTACAATAATGCCTGCGTGAAACTTGCGGAGAATCTATATTATTTTTGTTGTTTACTATCGCTACAGTTATGTGTTTCTTGTTTTATTGTATTTTTAAATGATCGACGAAGTTTTTAATATATTTAAGCCTAAGTGTAAATTTACGTTATTGAAGCAAAACGAAAAGTGAAAGAAACCCAGCCTTGAGGATTTGAGGCAGCCTTGAAGACACCATGAATGCGGATGAAGACGCGCCTACCAAGAAAAAAGTCGATAAACAATCCACTGAGAACCTAACAGTGACTGTAGATAAAATAGATGCAAAGAGATCTGAGAAAGGCGACGAGGAGCCTAAACCGCGTATAGTTTTGACGTTTCGATCGGAGAAAAACAGTGCTAAGAGTAGCAATATGAAGATCGTGACTACTGAGGACAAGCACGAGGAGGCGCCGCGGCGGTCGAGCAGGACGCGCGGCAAGTGGGAGTGGATTTGTGACAGCGACACGTCGCCGAAGAAAGATAAGTCTGGCACTCAGACAACATCAGATAATGATGAGTCAGACAGCTCCCACACCCCACCCAAGCGCTCGACGCGGCGCCGCGACGAGTCCGACAACGTCCTCGCCAATGCCATAGCCAGAAAAGAGAAGTCTTATGAAACCCAGCAAGCCCCACAGAGACTATCTCGTAGAATTAAACCCACAGCCAAAATACTTGCCAATGAAGAGCTACGTATTGGTCTTGAATCTCAGAACAATGCACGTCTTGGTATTCAAACTGATAAGTCTCCTGAGGAGGGAGTCAGGACGAGGCGGTCAGCTCGTCCGTCAATAATGGAGGTGGAAAAGAAGAAGGAGTCTGAAGATGATGAGGATGTGGTGGAGATGTGCGAGGATGATGACAGCCAGAGTCAGAACACTGTGATGAAGCTGAAGCACCTGTGTGAGCTCGGCCTGAAGGCTATCAACCCTGATGAGGTGGATGAGGGTGAGAATGAGAACAGGTGAATAATGCAATGGCTTTAAACTTACCTCTTTTTTCACATGATGCATAATTCAATCAAATCATGGTTCTTAGAGAGAATCATGATTTATCTAAGGGGCCCCTGCAACAATTTGAAATTATTATTCTCAATTTACAGTTTACTAATAGTTATTACACACATTTGTTACACAGAGAAGAAGTAGAAGAAGAAGAGGATGAAGATGTAGAAGCCGAGGAAATAGAAGAAGATGATGAAATGGATGACGACCCAGTAGTCATCAGCAAGCTATTGGAGACGGATGAGGATTCCAGTGAAGACTTCCAGTGTACTGTTGAAGTAGCCGCTAAGAATCGACCGAGGAGGTCCACTAGATTGTGCTCATCATTTGGCATGAACGACAGTGATAGGTCTTCACCTGTTGGAGAAGAAGAGCAGAAGTAAGTTTTTAATTTTGTCATAGTTCACACCTACTTTTTTAGCTCCGAAAAAGTAATCAGCTTTTGTTGCTACAAGCCAAATAATTCTTATTGATTTGTTAGCTTCAAAAATCAGCCAAATCTGTAGGCAACTTTAAGTTTTCCTGAATAAACCCCCAATTGGAGATATATTTTTTCCGATATTTACTGATCTGATAAAATCATGGGCTAATGGTGAAGCTAAAAAGTCAAACCTTTGGAAATAGCTTATTAAAATAAAACATAATGTTAAATTCGTAAATGACGTAATAATTTGACGCCAGGTCACCGCGCCGATCGTCAAAGCGATCAGCCAGGCACAATTATGTGGAAGAGAGTGAGAGGTGAGACCACGTTCTTGTACCTTTATTTATTTATTAATTTCACTGTAACTTACAATTTTTTTATTTGTTATTCCCAGGAGCCATCGTAAACGAAGGAGGCATAGGTCTTCTGGTGGTGAAGAAGCACATTCGGATGTTGAAATGGAAGAAACCAGGTAAGCTGAACATACAAACTATCTTCATCAAAGTTTTAATTTATAGGGTTTCATACCTCAAAAGGAAAAAACGGCACCCTTAGGCGCGGTTTATACAAAAGAGACGTGGCGAGGCCGTGTGGCGGTGGCGGATAATCATAAAAACCTAAAATGAACCTAATACTTATGTTGCATAGCGTCGTTTTTGTCGGAAAGAGAATTGAGTCACCTGGAAGTGCAGGCGCAGTTCTCCGCCACACGCCCTCACCACGTCTCTTCTGTATAAACCACGCCTTATAGAATCACTTTGTTGTCCATCTGTTTGTCAGTCTGTCAAGACCCTTTTTCTCTGGCGAGGAATAGTAGAATATGGAGAATATCAAAAACATACGTCTACAGACACTTCGAGCTAAAAAAATCAAGCTTCTAAGTCAACACAATAAAAAAATATGGTCATTTATGCGACATATTTTGATACTCGCAAATGAATCAAAACCTATAGGGCCTTCCCGTTGACCTAGAATCATGAAATTTGGCAAGAAGCAAGGTCTCACAGCACAAGTAAACGAAAAGGTCCGAATAGTTAATTTATAGGTTTATCACAAAAAAATAATATTGCGATTATAAACTTATATTTCGTCGCTCGGCATACAGTACCGCGAATGTGATTTTTTTTACGAAAATCAGATTTTTGTTTTAATTCATTCTACACGTTCAAATAAGTAATCCTGCATTTAAAACTGATTTTCGTTAAAAAATTCACATTCGCAGTATTGGATGCCTAGCGATGATTTGCAGTTGGAGACTTGACCGAGACGTATGTCGATGTTTGGGAGAATATGTTTTTCAACCACAATGTTAAGTTTGTTTTTTGGGATAAATTCATCCCAACTACGGAACTCTTCATTGTGCGTAGTCGAACACGCACTTGGCCGGTTTTTTCGTTCTATTGTGTAATCAGTGCACAACTTAATAAGTGTGTTCATTACAAACTATCTGGATTAAGAAAAACTAACACCAAATAATAAGACTGATTGATATTTGTCTAAATAAGCTATGAAAGGTAGCAATGCTTTTATATTCTGAGTAGCATCCGCCAGCGTCTCCGCCCGCGTGATATCTTTATAAATTATAGCCTATGTTACTTAGTGATAATGATAATATATCAATCTACACGCGAAATATTTTTTTAAATCGGTCCAGTAGTTTTTGAGTTTATTCATGACAAACAAACATAAAAAATTAAATATTTTCTATTTATAATATTAGTTTAGAAAAGTTCAACAAAATATAGTTTTCCTATAACTCATTATCTGTTACGATGCCTCATTGAGGTGGATAACAATTAAAATTCTATTGTGTCTCGTTAATGACAGTTGAAAAGTTGTTCCATTCAGTTAGGGCATTAGATAAGGCATCATTTTTAGGGTTCCGTTAAAAAACGGAACCCTTATAGATTCGTCATGTCTGTCTGTCTGTCTGTCTGTCTGTCTGTCTGTCCGTCCGTCCGTATGTCACAGCCACTTTTTTCCGAAACTATAAGAGCTATGCTGTTGAAACTTGGTAAGTAGATGTATTCTGTGAACCGCATTAAGATTTTCATACAAAAATAGAAAAAAAACAAATAATTTTGGAGTTCCCCATACTTAGAACTGAAACTCAAAAATTTTTTTTTCATCAATCCCATACGTGTGGGGTATCTATGGATAGGTCTTCAAAAATGATATTGAGGTTTCTAATATCATTTTTTTCTAAACTGAATAGTTTGTGCGAGAGACACTTCCAAAGTGGTAAAATGTGTGTCCCCCCCCCTGTAACTTCTAAAATAAGAGAATAATAAAACTAAAAAAAATATATGATGTCCATTACTATGTAAACTTCCACCGAAAATTGGTTTGAACGAGATCTAGCAAGTAGTTTTTTTTTAATACGTCATAAATCGTAAACTTATCGTTACTTGCTGCTACGGAACCCTTCATGGGCGAGTACGACTCGCACTTGGCCGCTTTTTTTTCCATTAAAAAGTACCATCGACTCGAAAAGAAGAAGTCTGGGCATTAAGGTTCCAGGCCCAGCTTCGAAGTTTGGTCATGCAGTATAATAAACTGAGTTAGAAAGAAAGAAAGAAAAAAAGAAAATTTGTTTATTTGCGGTAAACATAACGCAAAGAAAGATTTAAAAAAAACACGTAAAGATCAAAGTGGGGAGAAAATATGCGTCACATCCACACAAAACGGCCATCGCTCAGCATAATGCTGTGACTCTATGCGAGACAGAGCCACAGCGCTGGTTTTCAGCGACAGCCGGCGCTGACGTGTTGACTGACGAGTTCATTATTGATTGAGAGTACTGCACAGGTATCCTCACATATCTCATTGTTTGCCTAGCAATCCGGCTGGCGGTGACGAAGGCTCGGAGGCCGCGTGTCCGGTCGACGAGTCTACCATAGTCGCGACTTGCTTCTGTGACACACCCAGCAATGTATATGCAGCGTCTGAAGAACTTACTGGTAATATTTGACATAGTTAATTGCTCTATCTAAGGGTCATTGTTTGCTCCGCATTTTAGGTATGATGCTACAAGTGCGCGGCGAGCTCTTCTTGTCGGGCCAATTCAGTGAGTGTAACGTAGTCAGAAGATATAAGAGTTACGCGATAGAAAGAGAGTTGCCTTCTAGGTGAATATAACTGTAGGTAATTAGCGCTGTGCGACCTGAATTGTACTTTATTGTGTCGTAGCAAGAGTCGCTTTTTATTTAAATAATTTTACGGAGTGTACCATCAGTATTCATCTCTGGTAAAAGGGAGGTTTTATGCCCGGAAAGGGCAGCATATTTAAAAAAAAAGTAATCGACCGTAAATATGCATCAACTTTTGATCAAAAATGTTCGGCTTTGTAGAGCTTCGTTCCTGTCAATATAAGGCGCCTTATCCACGGACTGGAGAATCACAGCGATAGCAGTGGCGTAGCGTGCCTTGGCGGGGCCCCGTATGAAAATTTGTTCGGTGGCCCTTATGAAGGGTAAAGATTTCTCACGAAAGAAAAAATGTTCGCATAAAATTAAAAGAAATATTTATTCATTATAATTATCTATCTGTCATTTTTCCAAAATTTTTACAAACAATTCAAATTAAATATACACTCTCCTTGCCTTTTTTTTCGGCAAACTGATTTATTAAATCATTTATAGCTGATGATGTATTTGGGAAGTTTTTATTAATTTTTGCTTACGCACGTCGGGACCCCCGTGGCCCGGGGGCCCCGTATAATTGATACGGCATACGGCAGATACGGCGGTAGCTTACGTCCCTGGCTCGTTTAGCCTTTAGGAGGGAACATATAGACAGAACAGTATCAAAAACATTACTCTTTTGCGCTCCGCCTCAATAGGTAAAAAACATGGTAAACGTTGTCCACAGAGCCAGTATTCTGCCAAGCAATCGAGCTCGTTGACGGCGTACGCGTCGGCTGTTCTCACAGCGCGCGTCGTGAGCGCAACACTAGCCCTAGCAGTAACAACACTAGCGGCCTGGCGCCTTTAGTGAGAGCTGGGCCGAGGGCGCCATACTTCCTGGCGTGTGCCTTGCATGCCGCGCAACTGGCTAAGCACATGTGCTGTCCAGCTTGTGGATTGTTTTGTACTCAGGTAAGAACAACTAGAAACACTTTGATGGTGCCTGTTTATGCAATGTGTTCTTTATCTTTTGATATCAACAGTATGTTACTTTCTTGTAATGCTTGACCTCGGTAGGTGGCCACATTAATCGTAGCATTAAAGGCGTTCTTCAATTTGCCAACATTTTAATTTTTCCAAAATTAAAATGTTGGAACGCGTTTAATGCATTCTAGCAACATAATTTGGCCAGGACCCAGTGCATGTGGATGGATTTTAATCCCAATGCTATGCGATAATAATGGTTTTTATTCAGTTATATTTCCTCAAAGTTCATGCAAGGCTTGGTGTTAAAAGACTCTTTACAAATCAAAGAATTTATTAAATTACAAACACCATGTCATCTGCTCGTATATGGCTATATAATAGTATACATTTACAAACTGTAATTGTTATTTAGCTTTATCAACGACTACCTTCCGCCAGCGGCTTCGCTCGCGTGTTATCTTTATAAATAATAGCCTATGTTACTCAGTGATAATATAGCATTCTACTGGTGAACGAATTTTTAGAATCAGTCCAGTAGTTTTTGAGTATATTCATTACAAACAAAAATCCTCTCTTTATAATATTAGTGTAGATAAACGCCTCACAAAAGGTACTCATTCCTATATCTCTTTCAGGGCACCTTCTACCAATGCTCCTCCGGCCACCTGTTCCACTTAGACTGTGGCCTTCCATACAACGATGCCAAGCTTCGTCCCGGGTGTCCGCACTGCGGCGTGTACTCCTACCGCTGGCAACCCGCCAACGCCGCGTGCGTGAAGGTCCAGGTCGAGATGAAGTGCAGTAACAAACGGATCTTCTTGCCTGACCAGAGGGAGCAGTGGTGAGTCCTGAACATACCCAGAGCATTGAGTGGTGTTGGCACAGATATCTGTTGTGGTGCAGTAAGGATAAAGGAGGCTTTACCGCTGCTGCCACGCCTTGGAAGCAGAGCGCTATTTTTTCTATTAAATATATTATAATTGGTATTAGGACTACTGAACCATATCATTATCATAGTCATTTCTGGCCCAGAGAAAGGCCATATTCTAGAAATATGCCAGAGGATGAAACTGTACCTATTTAAAAAAAAACTGTCAGATTTCAAACTATTTGCTCAAATCTAATTTCAAATGAAAATTCATGTTTCAACCCAAGTTATAATACTTTCACACCTCTTCCAGCACACCAGCCTACCTCACATTCACGGCCCGAGAGCCGAAGCCAGAGCCAGGTCCTCTCATCCCCGAGGACTTACTGCCCTCCCCCCCTATAGACCTGAAGCAGCTGTGCGAACAGGCTGCGCAGGCGCCGAACAAGTCACCGCAGCAGCTGTGTGATGCTATACTGAAGGGCGATACTGTAGATATGCTCATACCGAAGATTGGTAGGTGTTAATACTTGTTCTTATTATTTATATGCAGGGTTTGTAGACAAAAGGTACAAAGTTTCAGTTGCGTTCCAAAATGTTTTACATAACATAACATCACGCCTTGTTTCCTCGACGGGTTGGGTAGAGGTGTACTAACCCAAATTTCGCCAGTTATATTTAAGTTCCATGTAACAGAGGGCGAGCCTATTGCCATCAACCGGGCACAAATCCAGACTCCGGGCTGAGAAATTCCATATAGAAAAACCTAATAACACTTTGCCCAACCTGGGAACCGAAGTCAGGACCTCTTGCGACCACTAGACCAACGAGGCAGTTTGTGCTCTAAAACATGACAAGACGATCTTGATTTACTTGCCACCCTTGATGCTTATAATGCAGCAAGCCCATCTGCCCACAAAATGACGAAACTTGTCACTTGCTGTTGCGATTTATTTTTTTGCCGTTATTCCCACTGCTTAGCAAAGGTCTCCCTTCTCTCTTTCCACCTCTGTCCAGAGCTTCCAAGGACCAATATTTCTTAAAAGAGTTCAGCTCATCCCGCCTTCTCCGTCTGGACCTGCCGAGATGACGTCTTCGCGACGCGATTTCATTTATTCGAATTAAATTTTAATTGATTCTACGTATTCCCAGTCCCCACGCAATGCGCGCTACAAGTTAACGCTTTGCGAATATTATCTAGTTTTCAAAGCATGCGTCAACACACAAAGGATCTTTAGACGTAGCCTTTTGACATGGACCTGGGCGTTATTCTGAACTTTATCTTAAAAAGTCTGCTTCTAAGTGTATACTCTTATTTCACCCCCTACAGTATCCAGCTCCAGCATCAACAAGGCGCTCCCCAGCCAGGCGGGCGGCACGTGCCTGCACGCGGCCGCGCGCACGGGCCACACGGGCGCGCTGTACTTGCTGCACTACGCCGGCGCCAACCTGGACGTCACTGACAACTATATGCGCACGCCGCTGTGTAGTGCTATACTAGGTAAGGTCTTTGGAAGCGTATGGGCGTGTGAAATAATAGGCACGGCAAAGCAGGGATGTAACGGATATCCGTATCCGCATCCGCAACTGCGGAGCATCCGCATAAATTTTGATATCCGCAATACATCCGCATCCTCAACTTTTGATTTTAAAAGCTCCGCATCCTCATCCGCATCCTCATAACTTCTATGAGGATGTGAACCTACGTTGTTCGCACAAATAGTGAATTTAAAAACTCGCGCCGAGCTGAATGGGCGGGCCGATAAGTGAGTTATGCCTTCCTATTGGCTGAATTCACAATGTCCTTGTCCTTTGACAGTCGATCGGCCGTACGTGGCAGTGGTGGCACGACTGTGGTGTCACATGTCACAATTTGAGTTACTGGGTGGCGGGTAACGTGTTATTGTTTACTTTTTGTTTGTTCGTAGAAGTGAAGTTTTTAACAGGCGAATTACGCTACGGTAACCTACCAAATGATTACCTACAACCTAAAATACAAATATAAATACTTTAAAAAACAAAGGCAATTTTTTGTACGACATCCGCACCCTCATCCACATCCTCAATAAGGAATTTTCCAATATCCGTATCCTCATCCGCATCCTCAAACCCGATTATCTCGATATCCTCATCCGCATCCTCATCCGTTATATGACATCCGTTACAACCCTGCGGCAAAGGTACAGTGAAAGTACATATATTACGGCAAAGATAAAGATGGAACAAGCGATAGGCAGAAGTTGTAGAATAAAAGGAAACGATTTTACTCAAGACTGGATACAATATAAAGTTCGGTAGATTAGAAATAAGAAATATTGAAATGCGCGAGATAGCGGTAGCGAGCCAAAGCGACGAGGGTTCGCGTTGAGGGCTTCTGGCTGACTGGCGGTCGACGCCGTCTGCGTCTTGAGCGGGCTGCGGAGGCGGTGCGGCGCGCGGGTTCCGGGGTGAGGTAGCCGACCGGTTTCCGCGGCAGGCAGTGCTCGCAGATCGGCGGCGCGCGCGCACCTTCACGCCGACAAGGGTTAAAGGGTAGGTAGGCTAGTAGGTAGGTATACTGCGAACAATGGAATTATGTTAGTGTGGGTCGATAACATGACGCCACAGGTCTATTTAAATCCTTGTTTCCCATGAATGTTGAACATCAACTTTATGGAAATGGAAATAAAGTTGATTTTAGACTGACTAGTTCTGTTGAAAAAGTAATTAAAATATATGAAGTTGTAGTGCAAACTGAACCTTATGCGTAAGCTTTACAGTTGTTATTTCTAAAACTCGTGCATATTTTCGTTTGGCAAATTAATTGCGGACTCAGATTCGGTAGAGATGGCCTATGAAAGGCTCTAAAGTAGCACATACTTAGAACCTTCTCAAATAGTTACGGCATAATGACGCTACATCAAAAACAAGTTGCGAGTTTTAATGTGACTAAGTTCGAAAGTGATCAAAGGTGACTGTAATCAACAATGCAATACAAGGCCAGTCCAAACGAGGTAGGTGGCACATGGTCGACGAACTTATTTCTCTGGTAACTTAGGGGCAGAAGACTAACAAACTATGTATTACCCAAATAGCCAAACCCTTGTGAATTTAAATGACCTACTTATACCTATCCAACTGTAACCAACCCATGCTATAAGTACATCTAAATGGAAATTGATTGTAAATATTTTTTTTTTTTCTTTTGATATGCTATGCCTATTTATACTTCTTATAACTCAGTCTCGCGCGCGAGTTCTATGCGTGTGGTCGCGGATGTGTGATTGCGCGATAATGTCCGTCGATACGATTAAGTGTGCGAACTGTAATGTGGTGATTTCGGAAGTCCTTGCGTTTATTCGTAATAAACATGACGTGATGGACAACGAAAGTCTTATAAGAATATGTGTGTCGGCGTTTTCTGAGGAGGAAATCGACGAGGCAAAGAAATTGTTGTGCAGCACGACAAAGATTGGTAAACGATTAAAGTCGAGGCGAAAAGACAAGAAACAAAAGGATTTAGAAGACATGATAGCGGTTTTCAAAACTTTAGACCCCGATCAATTGCCGGTTTTTGTCGCCTACGAGCTACATAAACTGCCCCCTGTGTGTTTCGATCACGTAGACGTCACGAAAGTACTAAAGGACCTGTTAATTTTGCGTGCGGAATTAAATGATATTAAAAATAATTTTGTCACTAAGAACGACCTAGAAGTGGCCCTGAAAGAGAATAATATCATACAATCATCTGCTAATCAGTTACCAAACCCGATATTTAACTCTAATGTAAATAAAATAAGAGGTGGAGGGTATAACTTAAACAGCGGACCGTTTGGATTGTCGCCGCACCTTCCTTCACAACATTCTCAGCGGAGCGATTCTGAGTCACATTCGCATACTCAGCTAACAAGTGACGATGACGGTCCGAAGTATCGCTCTCTCGTTCACTCTCATGCACAGGTGCTACCGACTGTCGTTGATTCTGCTACCACGCCAATTAACTCGACTTTCTTAGAAAACACGGATGATTTGAATACAAATCAAATAGAATCAATGCAGAGTAATAAAACTATGGTTGAAGTATTAATGCAAGGTGAATGGCCTAAAAGTCGTTCTAAAGACGGTTGGACGGTGGTTCAAAATAAAAAGGCAAAGAATCGGTTCGAGGGAAAAACGGGAACCGCAAGCCCAAATGCGAATTTTAATTTTAGGGCTGCTGTTTCAAAAATCCCGCTTTTTATTACTAATGTTGACAAAGAGACTACTGAAAAAGATATTTGTGATTATATACAAAATAAGACGCAAGAAATAGTACAGCTTCAGAAAATCAGTATGAAATCTGAAAGACCGTATAATGCCTATAAATTGTTTGTCTCAAAATACAAATTGAATATATTTTTAGATGACAAAATGTGGCCAGAGGGTATACGGTTTAGACAGTTTATTTACTTTAAGAAAAATACAATAAAAGTAAATAAGCAGCACAGTGTCGAAAATATAACAAACATATAATGGGTTGCATGTCTAATGTTAAACTATGTACATTCAACTGTAAAAATATAATTCGATCAGCTGATTGCGTTCGTCAATTATGTGCACGAGCCGACGTGATAGCGTTACAGGAAACTTGGCTGCTGCCCCACGACGTGCCCTTCCTAGCGTCCATTGATGGAGACTTCGGGTACACGGGGAAATCAGCCGTGGACATATCTGCCGGTGTTCTGGTTGGTAGACCGTACGGAGGTGTGGCGCTGTTGTGGAGGAAGTCGTTATTTGCGTCGGTATCGGTTATTAAGTGTTCTAGTGATCGTGTCGTGTGTATTAAAATAGCACAGGGCGAGCGGTCTTTGCTAATATTTAGTGTGTACATGCCCACTGACTGTGCCGAAAATCGTGCCGAGTTTACGAGTTGTCTAAGTGAGATTATCTCGGTGATTGAGAGCAGTGATGTGGAGTCGGTTTTTGTTTTGGGAGACTTTAACGCGCACCCAGGGACTCGATTCTCACGTGAGTTACTTTTAACATGTACTGATCAATCATGGTCTTGCATTGATACAGAACTTTTACCGCAAGACTCACATACTTTTACTAGCTCCGCTAACGGTGCTCTCCGTTGGTTGGATCACTGTTTTGTAACTGAGGCCGCCAGACATTTGGTGAATAGTGCGTCTATTTTGTATGGCGTTTATGTGTCGGACCATATTCCATTATTAATAGAGTGTAACATTAATTTAATTAAACCTAAGATTATTGAATCCCACATTTCTTGTAACAAAGTTATTTGGGGTGAGAGGGATTTAGAACAGATAAATAAGTATTATGATTACTGTAATAGCAACTTAAAACAAATAGATTTTCCTCCAGAATTTTGTAAATGTGCTGATAATATGTGTCACAAACTTGAGCATCGGTTGGTGATAGATAGGTTGTATAATGAGTTGATTTGTATTTTGAGAAGAGGAGCTGAACTCACTCATGCAGGATCGGTTAAAAAGCATCATAAAGGAAATTATGTAGTAGGGTGGAAAAAACACGTTCGCGAGGCTCACCGTGATGCCCGACTGTGTTATCAAATGTGGCTGTTATACAACAAACCTACTTCTGGACGTATTTATGAAAATATGTGTACATCGCGCAATCTTTTTAAAACCAAATTAAAATATTGTCAAAACAATCAAGAGAAAATTAAAATGGATATGTTAGCATCTTGTCATGAAAGTAAACAATTTAATAAGTTTTGGAAATTAACTAATAAATTAAAACATAGGTCGGGGGTGCCGGTGAGCGTCGCGGGCGTGAGCGACCCCACTGATATAGCTAATGCTTTTCAAAAACATTTTAATGTAAACTCGCGTTTGTGTGGCTTTAGCGAGCCGTCAAATTGTGACGCTGGGGCGGCCGTGACCGTGGCTCCCCCTGTCAGGTTCTCCGCTAAAGAGATCGCGAGTACGATACAGAACATGGTGAGGGGAAAGTCCCCCGGTCACGACGGTCTCAGCGTAGAACATCTTAAATACGCTGGGGTACACTTACCGCGAGTACTTGCTATGATTTTTAACCTTTGTCTAAGTCATAGTTACTTACCTGTGGAACTTAGTAATACGATCGTTGTGCCAGTAATAAAAAATAAGACGGGTGACGCCTCCGATATCTCCAACTATAGGCCGATATCGCTTGCCACTGTCTGTGCTAAGGTATTGGACAGTCTGCTAGATAAGATTCTAGCTAAAAATATCGTTCTCGAGGATGGTCAGTTTGGATTTAGACCGAACTTGTCAACGGAGAGTGCAATTTTATGCTTTAAGCAGACTGTCCAATATTATACAGACAGAAAGACTCCTGTAATAGCATGTTTCTTGGATTTATCGAGGGCTTTTGACCTGGTCAATTATGACCTGCTCTGGCATAAGCTCACTCATGACACTTCTGTCCCGGCTGATGTGATATCACTGTTCAGATATTGGTACAGTAGTCAAAAGAATACAGTTAAGTGGTCAGGCTCATATTCTGATATGTATGGGCTGGATTGTGGGGTGAGACAGGGGGGTCTGAGCTCCCCCCGTCTTTTTAACCTATACATAAACAAACTGATGGGTAGGCTCGGTAGCACTAAAATCGGTTGTCACGTGGACGGTGTTTGCGTAAACAACATCAGTTACGCTGATGATATGGTGCTGCTGAGCCCATCTATCGGTGCAATGAGAAGGCTTCTGAGAATTTGTGAAGGTTATGCAGTGGCTCACGGGCTCAAATACAATACCGATAAGAGTGAATGGCTGGTTTTTAAATCGGGTACTTTAACCTACGAACAGCTGCCTGAACTCTCACTCTCTGGGTCTCCTTTAGGTCGGGTTTCGAAATTTAAGTATTTGGGTCACTGGGTCACTGATGACTTAAAAGACAATGTAGACTTAGACAGGGAGCGCAGGTCGCTGGCTGTCCGTGGCAACATGCTGGCCCGCAGGTTTGCGCGCTGTACCGATTCTGTAAAGATAACGCTTTTTAAGGCCTTCTGCCAGTCGTTTTACACGTGCAGCCTGTGGACCAAGTATACCCAGCGGGCCCTTAGCGACCTGCGCGTCCAGTACAATAACGCTTTCAGGGTGCTTTTGGGGTTGCCGTGGCGATGTAGCGCGTCAGGGATGTTTGCGGAGGCGCGCGTCGACGGGTTCGCCGCGATTATGCGGAAGCGATGCGCATCCATGATGGCGCGCTTGCGCTCCTGCTCCAATGGCATCCCGAATGTGTTTTCAGACCGGTGGGATTCTCCCCTCTTACAGCGGTGGATATGTATTCAGACACATTAGTGTACCATTGAACGAACTGTTCAATGGTACATTGGTTGTTTATTATTATTAATTTAATTTATTACTAACATTAGGCTAAGCTATACTGCTACTAACACTATATGGATGTTTATCTGAAATAAAATATTTGAATTTGAATAACTGACGTGAAAGTTGACATAATTTCACCAATTTGTTATTTTTAAAACTTAAACAATTATATTTGTATGCCTCTGGGCAAAACATGGAGGATCTACCTATTTATAACACCTCACACTATGTGTAACTTTACCTATGTTCACAAATAAAGATTTCTGATTCTGACCGGGAACGCTGTTCCGCGTCTTAGGAATGTGCAGCGGGCGGGAGGCAGCGTTGTAGAATAAGCGGCGGGCGGGACGCCGCCTGCCGTGAGCGTTGACGAATGAGCGGCCTGCACATACCTAAAGCACGGAACAGCGGTGTCGGCCAAACTATAAGCCTAGAGTCTCATCACCATTAACTTATAGCATTAAGACATAGTCCTCGTCTATTCCTTGCCATTTATCTCAACCTTCCGCCCCTCATTCACTGCTGCCAAGCTGAAATCTATAATAATATAATGTAAAAATACTTTCTTTGAAATACCCACAACTGTCTCCATAGTAGTTTCAACCCTAAAATTTATTTCAGCACTTCTCGAAAAACCCGACAAGAAAAACAAAGACAAACTCAAAGATGTCAGTCCTAAAGATGAAGAACCGGAAGTGGACGCAGAAAAAGTAGAAATGAAGGAAGAAGTAGACCCGAGTGGGGAGCAGGTAGAAGTTGATGATGTTAAGAGGGCGAAGGATGAGGATCTGATCAAGGTGATCCGGTATCTTGTGGCGGCGGGCTGTGACGTAAATTTTCCGGTAAGTTGGTTTAACAGATACTCGTGTAATGTCGGTTTCAAAGTATTTGGTGAAGGCTGCCTGTCCACTGGAGCGGAGCGAGGCAGCGCAGCGGAGAAATGTGCCAATATTAACCAATAGGAGCGCAGTTCTGAAGCGGAATTAAGATTCTATTAGTTAATATTGACACATTGGTGGATTACGGCCCACTCTCTCTCACAGAGAGGAGGCCTGTATCCCAGCAGTGGGAACATTTATAGGCTGATGATGATGACACATTTCTCTGTTCCGCTGCCTCACTCCGCTCCAGTGGACAGGCAGCCTAAAGTGTAAACAAATCCTGTTCAGGTAACATTCTTAAGCAATCATTTGGTAAAGAAAATTAGTACGCATTCATTGGAATTAAGGTTTAAACTTTGTATCTCAGCATTTTTTCCAACAATCATTGTTTGAATAACATTATCAAATTGGAGTTTATACACGGTGGCACGTGAAACGACGTCCAAAGAAATTTTTAGCACACCCCCATGTATATTTAGTTATTATTTATAGTTTTGGGAGTTCGACGGCTTTTAATATGTTTTGGTAAATTCTCACTTGACTTCAGACATTTTATTTGTCTCTTTCTGTTGCATTTTTTGTAAATATTTATTTTGATTATGGTTAGATCGATAAAAAATACATACATTCTAAAATATTTCTTTGGACGTCGTTACACGGGCCACCGACGACTCTTTGTCCATAATCTACTAAAATCGTATGATTTTCGTTCCGATTCTGTATGAAATGCCTTGGATGGAACTTGCAGTAGACTTATTGAGTTATTGTAATTTTGCGCAGGGTCCCGAAGGCATGACCGGGCTGCACGTGTGCGCGCAGCACGGCCTGGCGCGCGCGGCGCGCGTGCTGGCGCCGCACGCGCACTTGGACGCGCGCGACCTCGGCGGCTGGACGCCGCTCGTGTGGGCCGCGGAGAACGAGCACGCCGACGTCGTGAGGTGAGCCATATCTACCAGCCTGTAACTGACCCACTGCTGAGCATAGACTTCTTCTCATACAGAGAAGGCACGAGCATTGATCTCCATGCCTGCTCAATACGGGTCGGTAATCAGTAAGACTTCTTCTGCCCGCGACTTCGTTCGCGTGGAAGTCGTAAGACACCACAATATACTAAAATAACAGCCACATTTTAATACAACTTCCATGTTGTATACTACGTTTGTAGTTTTGGTCCCCAAAGCCAAATATACAGAGTCAGGTCTGGTGACGCAATTCGTCCTAAAATCGACACCCGCAGCCTTCAGTAGAAATTTCCTATTTCTTGCGAAGTTTTTCGTTATTAGAGAATTAATGAACGCTTCTGTTCCTGCATAAATACTACCTATGGCACAACATTGATACACTGACTGATGCATGCTTACAGTCCTTACAGATTATTCCTGACGATCGGCTATCACTAAAATAATAGAACAGTAGATTATAAACACCCGGTATTACTCATTATACTCATCATTATATTATAATAGTAAAACAAAAAAAAAGAATCACAAAATTATCAATAGTTGGGAATCGAACTTACAACCACAGGTTTTCTAAACTCTAACAGTCGTCAAACCGGTAAGCTAACTGCTTTATTCAGGCTAAGCGTATGCTGAAATGCAGGTGACGCAACACAACTACAGATTTAGCATGTTAGGGCAGGCGAGGCAGCCATAGGCGGCGAGCGTATGCTGCGACGCAGCTCCACAGACACGTTCGCGTCCTAGCTAGTACAATCTGTCATTGAAACAAAATTATGAATCAGTGGTAAAAAACAAGTGACGACCTGCACGCGTCGCGCAGAAATCTATGCCGGCTCTACAACGAGACGCAGAGCAGGACAGACACATGTCTGCGTCGCACGTGCCTGCGCCGCAGCATACGCAGCTGTCAGTACGTTCATGCATTACAAAATCTGCTCTGCCCTGCGCTGCACGGACCTGCGTCACCTGCGTCTCAGCATACGCTTAGCCTTAAAATTGTCTAATATAGCCGTTCTTATACAATGTCGCCCATCGGCATGTGACCGCCCGAATTTTTCTGAATATTCATGAAAAATGATCGAAAAATAACTTTCAAAGGGGGGTCTATCTTTAATATTTTTCATCTTATACAATTTTTTATGTTTTGAATAGCGTTTGCCATATCTCCGATGTTATTGGCTCGATTTGGATTCTGTTTATTATTTCTAAAAGCTTATGAGTTATTTTATCGGATTAACTAACATTTTTATTAAAATTTGTCAACCATGCAAAAATAATGGAGGTGATAACATTTTTATTCTAAAAAAAAACATATTTAAAAAAAAATACACAAGTGTAAGAAGTTCATAAAATAATAGGGAGGGATTTTGAAAAAAAAAATTGAAAAAAAAAAATTGAAAACAAAAAAAAATAAGATAGACCCCCCTTTTAAAGTTATTTTTCAATAATCTTTCATGAACATTCAGAAAAATGCGGGCGGTCACATGCCGATGGGCGACATTGTATAACTCATGATTGAGTGCTTAACCTCATAAAGATATAGCGTGATGATAATCAATATAATCAACCTTTTGGCTCACAATTTTGCTCAAACTTTAGAAGAATACGAACATAATGCAATATTACTTAACCCCCATAGCAAATAGCATGATAATTTATAGCTCACAGACTGACCTGACTTATAGGGAATATCTGTGCAAAATTTGAACAGAATCCATGCGATAGTATTTGCGTGATGCTGGACCATACATTCAGACAAAAAAAATTTTCGGCATTAGAATCGTTCCCAGACGTCGCAGCAATTATTTTTTTTTCAAAGATCTTCAATGTACAGTTTTAAAACTTCGCTACGATTTTATTATATGGGCGCTTCACTTTGTGTAAAATATTTCATCACCACTGCTCTTAAACGGTGAAGGAAAACATCGTGAGTAACATGTCCTAGAACCAATAATTCGAAGACATGTGACATCTACCAACCCGCACTGGGCCCGCGTGGTGGGTTACGGCCCACTCCCTCTCACAGAGAGGAGGCCTGTGTCCCAGCAGTGGGAACATCATAGGCTGATTAGGCTTCAACGACTTATTCACATACAGTAACTAATTTTTTACCATTGCCACTCGAAAAAGGGCAAAGGACAAACTCTTTTACTCACTGAACCAAATGTTTTTATTCAAAACATTTGGAACAAGCATGAATTATGTACTAAAACCGGCCAAGTGCGCGTCGGACCACGCACGGGTATTAATTAGTTGGGATGAATTTATCCCAAAAACAAACTTAATATTCTAATTGAAAAACATGTTCTCCCATACATCGATGTCGTTACGCTCAATTCTCCAACTGCAAATGTAAGTTTGTAATCACAAAAAAAAAGTTAATTTTGTGATTAAAACTACAAATGAACGATTATCGGACTTTTTCCTTTATTTGTGCTGTGAGACCTTGCTTCCTGCCAAATTTCATGATGCTAGTTCAATGGGATGTACCCTGTAGGTTTTGATTTATTTGCGAGTATCAAAATATCACGCATAAATGGCCGTATTTTTTTTATTGTGTTGATTTAGAAGCTTGATTTTTTTAGAGCTCCAGGGGACCATAGATCTACTTATTTGGTATTTCAACTTGATACCTCCAAGCGTTCTTGAGAAAAAGGTTTTTTCTTCTCGCAGTCAATAATAAAAAGTAGAGTACACATCTCGTGAAAAAAAAAATCTTCTCGGTCCTTGTATCCCTCGAATTAAATTCTCTTTTTTTCACTTGTTGTATAATCTACTATTATATATTATGTAAATATATTATTTACTTTTTGTTCCAGGCTCTTACTAGAAGCAGGCGCGGACGCCATGACCTGCGACAGCGAGGGCAACGGTGTAGTTCACTGGTGCGCGCTGGCCGGCTCGGCCGGGGCCCTGCGCCTGCTGCTGCACGCCGCGCCGCAGCTAACAGCGGCTCTGAACGCGCATGCCGACACTCCACTGTACGTATTTCATCAACAATTTAAATCTCTGTGGACACTGATCTGCATGGTCTTCATATTATTATGATCTGACCAAAATTATGTCTGGACTTTAAAAGAGACTGCGGCCTCTGAGTTTGTTTCGGTCTTTCAGAGTAGTCAGATAGGAAACACTCATCTAGTTTTAAAATATAGTTTTTTTTTTATCGTGTAAAAGTGTTTCTGAACCAATTTACAGAAAAAAATATCAGGG
Source organism: Agrochola lychnidis (assembly GCA_963680765.1). Classification (NCBI taxonomy): domain Eukaryota; kingdom Metazoa; phylum Arthropoda; class Insecta; order Lepidoptera; family Noctuidae; genus Agrochola; species Agrochola lychnidis. The sequence goes on from OY796850.1 coordinate 2,826,233, forward strand.
ACCGAAAACCTTTATAAATTACGGTACAGGTATCGAAGAATTTTGGTTACTTCTACGATTAAGGTTACCGCTATCTGGGTAACCAATAAGAAGAAACATTACATCTATATAAGTTACCGTTTTAATACCGGTTATAAACCAGCCCGATCACCATGTATGGCAAGCCGATCCCTTGGGAGAAGTGGGCTAAATACCTAAGAGTAATCCTTGACCATCACCTTAACTTTAGTGAGCACAGACTCCACAGGGGGTGCCCTTAGCGTATAGTTGCTTAGTTTCTAAGTTTTATGCCCTGGGTGGAGGTCTAATTTATTGAGGCACCCACAGGAAAGTCCGGTTAAGCAGCCGACAACCTCTTAGGTTGACCAGCAAGATGCCAAACAAAAAAAAAACCTGTTACGCACACACAGGCGATGCGTGCTCTTTGACTAATGTCGACCGTATGTGTTAGATATAGGTAATTTTTGTTTCGGTAACCGATATTCAATTTAAAAATATAAATGTTATAACCTAAAAAATACCCGTATTGATCATTCCGGTTTCGGTTATCATTTAACAGAAAGAGACAAGTTTAACAATGTGGCCAACTCACGAGTCCAATCACTGTAATTTAAACCTTATAACAATGATATAAAAGTCAGAGAATGTCCGCTCGTTTTTTTGCAGGGAATTTATTTATTTATTTATTAGGGACAAAAAACAGTTACATGCTACAAATTACAGAGAAATAAATTAAGATTTAACAAACATGTAACCCACACCATTGTCCACGTTTTAACAAAAGGTTAAAAGAAGTGAAGGAATATACGTCTTATTGTATTTATTTCTTTGTTTCAGTCATGTAGCTGCGAGGCAGGGTCACTACGCCTGCGTGGTCATCTTACTGGCTCGCGGAGCACGGGTATGAGTTGAAATAAACAACAAATTTATTTAAATAAACAAAATAAGTTCCAATTTAATAGCTGAAAATGGATTCAGAAATGTAAATAAGATTTAACGTTTTGTAAATATTGCGTTTATGCTCACTCATAAATCTGTACCTTCAGTGAAAAGTGATGTAACTGGAAAATCATGATTCTGCGAAAATTAATGTTAAAGTTTAAAAAAAATCTGACTCTGTCTACTTCACTAAAATGAGTACTAATTACTGACATTGGTAAACAATATCTTAGAGCACGATTTAGTGTAAAAAAAAAAACAGATTAATTTGTATAGTTTTTTTATAATTTAAAAAGAAATCCAGTTGTTTCACCTAACACGACATATGTTAAAGTCATTTTATGCGTAAATTAATTTAAAATGACTTGAACCATTTTACACATTATTTATTGGTTGGTGTTGGATATGTCTTATAAAATGTAACTAAGTTGGGAAAATGATGACATCTGATGAGTGTATCATTGTTGATGTACACAGACTGACGTAGAAAACTCAGCGGGTGAATTGGCAGTAGAAGTATGTACCGGACAGTGTCAGAGCGCCATCTCTCTCAACATGCAGATGACCATCGCCGTCAGAGACAACGTGTCGCGGTTCAAACTGCTCTCCAGGTAACAGTCCATCATCATTTCTCTGTCGTCTTTCTGAGTCGGACTCGCGCACCGAGGGTCCCGTACCATCATATAAAATTTTCATCGGCGATGCCTATATTCGTCAGACAATTTTAACACTGCGGTGTAGAATATTGCAGTTTTAGGTCAACGCCATCATTTTGACCGGTAGTGGAACTAATGTAATTTTTGTTGATGATTTCTGAAAAGTGTACTGTTTAGAGACAGCGTTTTATTTTTCCTGTAATCTTTACATAAACTTCTATCACATAGAATAATTTCTGATTTTTGCGAACTTCGGAGATAGGGGGGGGGCGGTATTTTATAAAGTTTTCGTCAAACATCTAAATCAATGCGGGCTAAAAAAAATTTTTTGATAATGTGCAAATAGCGCTTTTTCATATGATACCCCACATGCCCTAAAAAGCCACAGACATAGGCCTATCCCAAGCATGGCCACAACGATCATTCATTCCTGCGCTGACCACATCCAGCGAATTCTTGCAACCTTACCTTGGGTTATACCTTTTGTGTATTTTACTACTTTATTGTACATCAAAATTCAGCTCTCATAATGTTCTTATACTTGAAGGACAAAATAATTCATAGTCCAAAATTCATTATAAAATAAAATAAACTTGGGCTCTAATTGAATAAACTTCGGCAACACATATTTAATTTAAACTAATGCATCAATAGTTCATAGATTCGCAAGGTGTACGGTAGATGTAAGGGAACACTGTTCAAGGCCTACTGCCAAAACTTTTACGCCAGCGCTTTATGGTTCAACTACACCCAGCAGGCCGACAACGCTCTTCGAATACAATACAATAACGCCTTTAGGATTCTGGTGAGGCTCCCTCGATTCTGCAGCGCGTCGGTCATGTTTGCTGACGCAAGAGTCGATGACTTTTACGCCATTATGCGTAAGAAAACAGCTTCTCTGATGCGCCGGATTCGGGGGAGCGCCAACAGAATCGTAAGGATGATCTCTGAGAGGCCAGAGTCTGCAGTGCTGGGTAGGTTCATTCAGCTTCACGTGACGAGATGATGATTTTTTTTACATTCATGAGTGTTTTTATTATTTGTATTTTGAATTTAATTATAAATGATCATTAACATAGTTTTAAGACCTTTGTGACTAACAATTCATGGACATATCATCAGTTAGTCAGAAATAAATGAATTTATTATTAATAGTAATAGGAGCTTGGAATGTATTCTTTACCATTCAACAATACGGTGGTGACTGGTGGTGGTATCCCATGGCTTGCATAATAAAGAGTATTCTATCTAATATCTCTGTTATCCACAGTGACATATCAAACGGCCGTGAGCCGTTTCCGATCCCGTGCGTGAACGAAGTGGACGACACCCCGTTACCGGACGACTTCACATACGTCACGCGGCACGTCATGCCGGTACACGTGAATGTTGATAACACTATCGACACCATGCAGGTTAGTTAATACATTTTTTTAAGTGAAAAGAGATGAGACTAAACCATTGATTTCGCGACACTGTGACGACACCAGCTTTTGACCATTAAAAAGACATCAACGCGTTGATTACCGCGGTGTGTGGAGTAAAAGACATCAACGCATTGATTACCGCGGTGCCGATTTTTTTTTAAGTTTTCACTTCTGTAGGCATTCCCGGAGAGCCACTGTTTTTTTTTTTTACTTTATTTTAGTTGGCAATTATCGTAGACTTTGTCGTCATACAAACGACCTATATTCCCCCTTTTGTTTAAAAATAATATCTCTCCCACCAGGGTTGTGAGTGCAAGGAAGGTGACTGCACATCGGGCTCGTGCGCCTGCAGCGCCCTCGGTGTCCGCTGCTGGTACTCGCGCGGCCGGCTGCAGGCCAGCTTCCCTTACCACGACCCGCCCATGCTGTTCGAGTGTAACCAGACTTGCGGATGCAATCTGGTAAGATTTTCAGTTTCAATTATAATAATAATAAAAATTTACTTCAGGCTACCTTTAACATCTAATATATAAAGTTATTTAAATTAAGGCTTAAAACTATGTTAGTAGCCAGGTTAGTAATATGCAGTATCCTTTGCAAGTAGTATTCTCATATAATGTAACAATTAGAACAGTACTACGTTATTCGTACAGTAAATACATAATCTGCCTATAACATTCCCACTGCATAGGAATTTATGATTATACTTCTGTAGCTCTCTGTACTCTTATTGTAAAATGTTATATATGTCGGATTCGGTTATTAGTACGGACACGAAACGAATCGCAAGCGCGCCACTGGCGACATCAAGTGTTCTACCCACACCAAAAAGCGCGCTTCTACAGAGTCGTGATGTTTTAAGGCCACGGCGAGGAGGGGATACAGCCTCGGATCGCATCGGAGTAAGGACGTCGCGGAACTGTTCTTGATTCGTTGTGCTCAGTTATTGTGTTAATTGTAATTTGTGATTTTAATAAACGCCTTCGCACCCAGTCTATAATTTAGCTAGTGTGATTAATTTGATAGTAAATTATAATGTGATCTGAACTGCAACGTGTTTTTCTATTGCGCATTAACCAACACTACCCACACTACGCCCACAGTAGTTAAAATATCGCTGATAATAACGAAAGAGTCGCATACCCGTCTCCGACATATATAAAAATTTGGGATCGCGTCTAGGAATTACGGCTTCTCTCTGAAAGTGGTGTTGGGTTTCACAAGTCATGTCGTAATCTTCAACTAACCTTAACCTAAGTCAAATAAATTTTCTTTCTTTCATTCAATTAGTCGATTTTGTTTTTATTACTATTTCTTTTTTTTTTATTTAGCGTCGCTGCGGCAACAGCGTAGTCACCAAAGCCGCGGCCGCGGGCTCCGTGTGCGTGCGCGCGCAAGTGTTCCGCTGCGGCGGCGCGCGCGGCTGGGGGCTGCGCGCGCGCCAGCGGGTGGCGCGGGGCGCGCCCGCGGCGCTGTACTGCGGGGAGCTGCTGCCGCTGCCGCAGGCCGACACCCGCCCCGCAGACCACTACATGTTCGCGTTGGATGTTAAACCTGACTTACTTGAGGTAAGGAAAGAATATACCTATGACATACCCAAAATCGGGAGTTGCCATGTATGTCAACTCATATTGGTAAAAAAAATGCGTTTTTCGTTATTAATGTTTGAATTTCCCCAGCAATGTTCCGACCAGACGCAGCTATGCGTGGACGCAGCTCAGTTCGGCAGCGCGGCGCGGTTCATCAACCACAGCTGTCGCCCCAACCTAGCTCCCGTCAGGGTGTTCACAGACTCCAGGGATCTCAGGCTACCCACCGTCGCGCTGTTTGCTACCAGTGATATACAGCAGGATGAGGAGCTTACGTGAGTTTGAAGGCTTAGAAACTTACTCTCGAATTCTCAAACCATGACGACGCGGTATGATGCAGCATGAGGCTCAACGTCGGTTTAAATGAAATTGTTTACGTTTGAGGATTCGACTGTTAGCTTAATAAAAGGAAATAAAAATAATGAGTTCATTGATTGTTTTAGTTTCGTAAATGAAACGGCAATTAATAAAAACTGATTTTCTTGTTCGCAGATTCGACTATGGTGATAAATTCTGGTCAGTGAAATCGAAATGGATGAAGTGTGAATGTGGAAGTGTTGACTGTAGATATCCTACTAAATCTGAAGAAACCGAATCGTCTTGAATACTATGTAAATAATATCGCCATTACGATTATTTATTTATAAATATTATTGCATTGAATCTGTAATCAAAATCATGTACTGAATAATTAATAAAGAATTATAATAATGAATGGTTGTTTTCAATATTGTCAGTACAGTTGTTTTATCTCACGAAAGCGGGTGAGCCATAGAAACCAATTTTTTCATTCAAGACTGACCTTAGTTTTGGCAATGCTGGAATTTGATTTTGTACGATATGAAAATTTTGTATTATGCTCCATACAACGTCAGCTGTAAATCCATCAATGTCTACTTTATTTTCTCTCTTTCTTCGGTATGTACTTGCGACATCTCTTCCTTCTTTTAATATTTTTGCAAGGTTCGTTCACTTACCCCCGTCGCTGCTGCAGTGCGTTTTGTAATATTACGCAAATGTGATAAATCACAATTTGGTTCTCGATGAAGTTCCGTGAATACATATTTCTTTGAGAAAATTATAAATATTTGCAATCATTTGACGAGCCTAAATTAAACAATAAATGATTAAAATCTCGTTTAACATGTTCTTATCAAATTAACTAATACATTAATTCAATTACACACAACATAAATACACACCAAACGTGAACATTAATTTGCCTTACCTCACTGCAAACAACTTTTCTCCGTTTCTTCGTACCTTTCATGCTGACGGTATTCGATAAATAATTTTGGCGCGAACCAAGAAGCACTACTGACTCGGCCACGACTGGGTGCTCCCGAGCTTACGCACGCAAAGACAATGTTCATGTACACTTACACACACAAGTATGGGTCACCCGCTTTCAAATTTATGGCGGCTCGGAATATGAGGCGAGTCGCTGCACATGCTCGGGCCACACCAACGGGAAACTCCGTTAATTATCACGATGATGGACCTTAACCCGTCGGAATAAAGACTATCATCGTGATAATCAACGGCGTTTCCCGTTGGTGTGGCCCGGGCAACAGTAACAATTCACGTGTAAGCGGGACGAGGGGGTACAGAAGTACTCTGTGGGGTACTAGTAAAGCGCACCGAGAGCACACTTAAGAGCCACCATAAAGTTTGAAGTTTATTGCACTATACACAAAGAGTACCTACAAAAGCTACAACAGGCATGATCCCTGGCGGATTCAGGCGCTGTTCAACCGATGTAACGGCAGCAAAAACAATAAAAAATGTCATTATTTCATGAAATCAACACATTTGACACCTTTGCTAACTTATGGAGTTGTATTGCTGATTGTAATGATTATAATTGAGTAAAGCCATATTTGTTACGACCGCGAATCATATTTCAATCAACATAAAACCTGACACTGACCTGCAAAATGCAAAAAACGTAAGAAAAATTGAATTTCGCGGGCTACCATGACGCTTCCCCCTTAAAACGTTTTAAATAAAATGTTACCGTTTTAAACCCCAAAACTGGCCTAAATAAAACTAAGTACGTGCGTGCCCGGGGCGGCGGCTGCGCGCGGCCGTTTATGTAGGCGCATTTGTGTGTGTAGGGTAGGCGAGCTGGCAACGTTGCGTGAGTCAAGAGTGACAACGTCAACGAGAGTGCGAGAGTGTGAGTTTGGTTTTAAACCGAATCAAATTTATTATTTATATCGTTTGAAAACAATGAAAAAAAAGTTATTAACCGACACGGAGTTTTTAGGTACTCCATTATATCCCTACCTCGGTAAAATCAAGAAAATGTAGATATAATTAAAAAAAACAATCATCAACACCAACCGTTTTAAATCGAAAAAAAATTGTTTATTTCGATTTAAACGTTTTTTTTTTTTTCGTTTTAAATGGACTGGTTTAATTGGCTTTAAATCGGCCTTCATCTATAGTCAAGACCCTTTTTCTCAGAAACGCGTGGAGACATCAAGTTGAAATAGATATCAAAAACTTAGATCTACGGTCCTTTGGAGCTGTAAAGAAAATCAAACTTCCAAGTCAACGCAATAAAAAATACGACCATTATAATTATACCGCATATTTACGTTGACACTCGCAAATAAAACAAAGCCTATGGTACTTCCTTCCCGCTGACCTAGCAGCATTCAGTTTGGCTAGAAAACTTTCATCTCCTTTAGGTATAGGAGTTGAAAGTTTTCTAGCCAAACTGAATTCGTGCCAAGTTTCAAGTTTGTTAACTCCAGGAATAAGATTTTTCATACAAACAACATCCCCCCTTTTCACCCCTTTATAGGTCGAATTTCCAGAAACTCCTTTCTTAGCGGACGTCTACTAACTATAAAACTACCCTGTATAAAAATGAACTATGTGTAAACTACGTTTCTAACTTTTATCTAGTGATGTGCCGGATATCCGTATCCGCGGATATCCGAGGGAGAAAAAAGATCTGTATATATTACGTATACGTAATGAAATATATTAATATAAAAGATCCGCCAAAAAGTAACAGATACAGATCTTTTTTCTCCCTCGGATATCCGCGAATACGGATATCCGGCACATCACTACTTTCATCTTTATACGTCAAGCAGTTTTCGATATTTCGTGATGAATGAGTGAGTGACCTTTCGCTTTTTAAAATTTAAATTAAATGAAAGCGCATTTAATTTTTAGTCGACTTATGGAAACGTGTGTTAAAATCGACTAAATTATTAATTTTTATTTTGTATGGTAACCCTGCTCTCCAAACACAATATTTTGCTGTCAAACAAATATGTCAAATGTTCAAAAGTTCAACGGCTATAGCACGAGTTTGAAAGTACAGAAATAATTGAAATAACTACTTTATTGTGCATAAAACTAAGTGAAAACTGTGTGGAAATTGGTGACATAGTTTCAGGTTTTTATCAAATGTATTAAACACTGCTAAACATGAGTAGTAATAGGGAATCGACGTCGAACAGCATCAAGTTCGCCCCGATGCCGATGTCGGCATTGTTGGCTAACTTGATGCCTTTCAAGAATACAGCAGAAAGCCCTGACACCAGCTTTTCCTCAGCCGACGACAGCGATAACTCCTTTAGCGAGACCGTGAACGAAAAGCCTTCTCCTGCGAAGAAAATAAACAAAGACTTTTTCACGCCCACAGTCAAACCCAAACCGAAAGACATAAAAGCGTTTGCATCAGAGAAGAAGTTTATCTTTAACGAACAGGACAAAGAGAACAATTCACACGATAGTTGGGTCCCCAATCAAACATATCCTTTTAAAGAAAACCATAATGTCATTCAAAGTGAACATAAAAATATTAGTTCGAATGTTATTTCAAATTCAGGAGCGAAATCGAATGTTTATCCAAATTCAGAAACGAAATCGAATGTTTATCCTAACTCGGAAGCTAAAAATCGTAGTGTATTGATGTCACAGAATATCAGTAACTCGAGATCACAAAATTCATGCATCAAAAATACTCCAGAGGTTTCTAAAGTACCAGTAAGCAGTAGTCAGAAGTTAAAATCAGCGACGCCTAAAATAAAGACAGGCATCAGAAGGTTTACTCCGGGATCTAAACAGAGTCGGAAGAAGACTCCTCAGAAAGCCATAATACAGAATAGGGATAGAGTGAGAGTTGAGTTATTTTCTCAAAACCCTGCAAAAGATGAACCTCATTGCCCTCCTCCTCGGGCAGAGACGGCCCCTGTATATGTACCAGTGCCTGAGACTCCACTGAACCGGAAGGCAATGCCTGCATCATATGTGGCTACACCCTCTTACCCACAGGGTGTGGTCAACAACAGCTCTAAAATATTGTTTAAGACTACAAGTATAAAAGATAAGAAGTACATGTTTATTAAAAAACTGGGCACTGGAGGCTCCAGTGAAGTTTATAAAGTAAGTACAGGTCAAATATATTTCAAATGGCTGCCATTATTCATATAAAAGTACCTCCACAACCCAGTATTTGGGTTGTGGAGATCAGGTAAGCAGTTGCTCCATGTAAAATACAGATAATCGGCTGCATCCAGTTAGATTGGAAGCCGAACTCAAAAAATAGTTGAGAAAAGGCTAGGCAGATACATGTAAAAATGAGAATGTATTATCATTGAGTTCAATAGGGTCTTGAGCCTTGACACACTTTTCAACATGATAGAAAGATTTAAAAAATATGAAAGAATAATTGAGAAACGAGTTCAAGAAACAAGCTGCTCACACTCTTCACCCTTTTAAATATTTCATGTTGCAACTTGTCCAATATTTAAAATAGTTTTAAAAATTTGCTCACATAGAAGGGTGCCACTTGTTGTTTTTTTATTCAAATCTTTATTTGCATTCCATAATGTTTAAAGATGTTACAATGGCTTCAATCCAAGATACAATTACGGACCAGCATCAGTAGCATGACCAACACAGCAACGGGTTTTATCGACAGAAGAATACACAAAATGACAGATTTAGTAGTAGGGCACAACAAAAAGTATAAAATTAATTTACCCCACTCACATGAATTCTTATAAGTAAAGGGGCTAATTAAAATTATTATTGTTTTCTATTCATCAGTTTATGCAAGATAAATAATTTGTTACTCTATGATACCAAAATAACTTATGAAACTTAGGTAAATATATATGTATTTGCCTCTAACTTATAAACTAAAAACGTCTTTTCTACTTGCAGGTACTAGAAGTAGGCACATCGTGTGAGTATGCAGTGAAATGCGTATACCTGGCAACTGACCAGGAGTTGGCCCAGGGCTACATCAACGAGGTGCGGCTGCTGAGAGAGCTGCAGAACTCTGATAGAGTCATCAGGCTGTTTGCTTAGTGAGTACTTTCCCAATATGGCAAATAATTGATTAAGAGTTTGTACATACACATCAAGTTTGTCATGCATACCTTTGCTGTGCTATTTGTTAGAATTTAAGAGGATATAGCCCTAAGTCAAAAGAACATCATGTTGGTGAGATAACAAATAGTACTTGTTTTTATCCAATTTGTTGTTCATGTGTTCCTACCCCACTTCACTTAATACAAGTTTGCTCCTCCTCTTGTCCTGCCTTCTGTGCTGCCATTGACATCTGGAAATGGTGAAGTTATGGGCCAACAACATTTAATTCACTTTTATGCCATCAACACTATGAAGAAGAAGGAGAACCCAAGTTTAATCTGAAAAGAAAAGTGTCTACTTCCATCCAGAGCATTCAATAAAATAAAAATATACAGAAATTATTCTTCACTTCGAGGCTTCCTCTATCAGACAAAAATCCTCTTCATCTTTAGTTTTTCACGTCAAATGACACACTAACTCTGTCTTTTCACAGTGAGTACGACCGCGTCAATCAGTTCCTGCGCTTGGTGTTGGAGGTGGGCGAGACGGACCTGTCGTCGTTCCTGAAGGCGCGCGGCGCCGGCCTGCCGCCCGCGCTCGTGTTACACTACTGGGAGGAGATGCTACATGCTGTGCATTATATTCATGAACATGGTGAGAATGAATATAATTCGCGTTAAAATGTCTCGCGCTCGCCTTGCCATTAAACAGAACTTTGGGCCAAACATTCGGGCTATTGTGTAAAGATTGGCGGCTTTAAATATTTTGAATTTTCTATTCTCCATTTCTTTATTTTTCTTCTCACATTAAATCATAACATTTAATAGTAGAACTAACGTAATTGAGTCAATGCAAGTCACTCAACACTTCCTATGTGCCTACAGGCGTAATCCATGCGGACCTAAAACCCGCAAATTTCCTCCTGGTCTGCGGGCGGCTGAAGCTGATCGACTTCGGGATCGCTTCAGCTATCAGTAGCGATGCGACGTCCGTAGTACGCTCTCAGGCCACCGGGACATATTCGTATATCAGCCCCGAGGCGCTCATGGGCGGTGCTGGAGGGTATGGGGCTGCTAATGGCGATGGCAGTGCTCCTATAAAGGTAAACAGCTCTTTATTTGTAGTAGACTATTGTTGGTTCCTATACTCTTAGGTGCGGCGCCCACTATCGGTCGGCATCGGTACGGCTCGGCAGAGCTCGGCCGCTTTACAGCGGCTTCGGAGCCAAGTCCGAGACTTAGCTTCACATGCCGTCGAGTTTACAATACAAATCGCTATGATTACAAACAACTAAGGTTTAAGGTCTTCATTACTAAGTAATTAAGCTTTTTTTTTAATTCCTTGTCATTGCGTTCCAGATCTCGTTCCGCTCGGACGTGTGGTCTCTGGGCTGCATCCTGTACAGCATGGTGTACGGGCGCACCCCGTTCGGCCACATCCCCAACCTCGCCAAGTTAGCCGCCATACTCGACCCTAATCATCGCATCGACTATCCGCCCGTTGAGCGTAAGTATTAAGTAAACCTCAGGGTAACGCAACGTTAGACGTGATCCCGCGCCTGTTACCGAGCGAGACATTGACTCTGTGATCGCATTGGACGCGATTATTAGTTTTAGAGGGTAAATTGACTGAACTGTAGATAATATTTTTTTTATCTAGAATAGCTCTATGTATTCGATAGTTCATACATCATATTAGCCTCTATAAAAATCAGCACTCTCAGACTTAGTATTTTTTTTATAAACAATGTCCGTATAGAACTTTTGTTAGGGTGTGTTATAGGTTCTATAAGTAAATGAAATGAAATGTTCATTTAGTTATAACACACTGAATTTAATGATGAAATTATTATAACTAGACACAGTAGACACGGTTTACACACGGTGCACATATTATTTGATGTATACTCATGTTTTACAATAAATATATTCTATTCTTTATAAACATTAATACGAGTAGGTAAATATAATGTGACGCGGGATGACGCGGGACGCAGTTGGTAACTGCTTGTGTGTCGTATCGTATTAGAACTCTGAATGAATACAGACGGGCGACGCACGTCTTAAGTAGTTGGGTTCGCAGGTTTTATGCATGTGTGGGTTACATACCACTACATCCGTAAGACTGTTAGGTGTTATACTATATTCATGAATCTTGACTAATCAAATTCGAGATTCTCTTAAAAAAAATGTTTTGAATTTATGAAATGTAGAATGCTTACCTGTTGTTTCATCTAAAGATTCTTACATTTCAGTAAGAGTTTTAAAACGAAATTTCAATTTATTTATAAAATCACCTCCTAGGCGATCATTACTAATAAGTGGTGATAGAATTAGATTATTATTCTAGGGTTAAACAAAGATATGAATATTAACATGTACTTTGAAAATATCTTCCACTGTTATTCAACTTGGTAAGGAGGTTAGCATGTGTAGCCACAGCGCGAGCAATCGAAGCTAACTTCGCCTAGCTCACGTAGCAGCAGCGGGCGTCTCTTCATATTAGCTCGTGGTGGTGTAAACCGAAGAACCATATGAATATAACATAATTATTTCCCCCCACAGACCTCCCTCCGTCACTGCTCGCAGCACTGAAGTGGTGCCTCACCTACAACGCTCGCGCGCGTCCCTCCGTGCGCGATCTGCTCAGTATCCCGTACTTACAGCCGGCTAAGGGCACTCTGCCCCAACAGCTGCTTGACAAGCTGCAGCCGCACGTCACACAGCAAGAGTATATATTACTGCAGAGGGCGCAACTGTAGCACGTTACTCTCAACTTGTGAATGTGTCACTATTTGTAAAAACTCTGGTTAGAGGACATAATATTGGATGGTGATGATCAAAAACCCTTTTGATCAGAAAAGTGAACTTCTAGAATTAGATCTCGTCTTTTATTTAGGAATTAATTATTCCAATTCTGTCAATCCTGTAATGGTTTATGGTTTACTCTGGACGTGAATACAGATTAATAGATGGGGTTCACTCCGAAAATCATTTAAATAAAAAGCGACTCTTGTTACAACACAATAAAATGCAATTCAGGTCGCACAGTGCTAATTACCTATGTTACACTCGTTACTTGGCCCAACAAGTCGAGCCTTCCGCCGCGTACTTATAGCTTCATACCTAACATCCATCGTTCATGAACCTGCTGTATTTATATATGACGTGAGTTAGAAAAATTTAAATAAGTGGCTTCGTTGGCCATGTAATACATTGTTGTAAATGTAATAAATATTGTCTGTTGTGTCAATATTTATTATATTTACAAATTATTATTTATTATATTAAATCAATAAATTCTTTTTATGTAATCTAGGTCAATAAATTTTCGAAAATTATTTTAAAATTAATACCAAAGTATGTAAGTTCTTGTAAATATGTAATAAAAATACTAATATTCAATTTGCTTTGATACTAATAAAAATACTTAACATATTTTTAACTTTCACACAGCTTTGGTGATGTTAACAAAATTAATATAACTAAAATGTAGCCCGTAATTTTATTGAAAATTTTATGTGTGTAACTTGTATGATAGGAATGAATAATGTTATTGTATTACAGATAATTCATTACATAAATAATTGACTATATTATAATGCACCACTGACTTTTATTGGAAAATAAACAATTTAATTTGGGAATAAATATTTATTGAAAAGATAATAATTGGAGAATACAAAAAATAAATAGCATCTTAGCACAATTATTAATAAGTGAATAATAAAATAAGATTTGTTAATCTTAGCTAACAACACTATCTAGCAAATGATAAAAAAATTATGAAATGCAATAATGGTCAACATTGAAAATTCAAAGAGAAAGTTACGGATTATAAAACGATGTTATTAGATAGAAAATACTGATATCAAGTCGTAGAGACTGGCAGCTTCGGATTTCTCTGCTCGCATCAGAGAAAAGGAATTCTCACCCTTACTACACATACCATAAGGTACAGAGCGACTACGCACGTAGCGTTACGACATGCACGTTATTCGTCCGGGCGCGCGCGCTTGTTCGAACTACGAACACAAGCACAATTCTCCGTAACGACAACGCACCGACATCAGTTGATCATGATTATATTACAAATTTTTTGTCAAGTTACACAAACTCGGCTACCATAATGAATTGATTGAAATGCTGTTTTTTGTTCAGTCTATATACTTTTGGAATAATAAGACATTGAAATAGTGCTATATAAATAGTAATGCAAGCTGATCGCGCGGCCGACCGCGCAGTACTCACGCGTGAGAGGTGGGAACACGGCACAAAATTAAAAAACAAAATTTTCTTTTTGATTTTAATACGTTATGTAAATAAAGCTAGGCAGTACTGCGCGGGCGGCCGGCGCGTGCGGTCGTGCGCAGTGCGTGCTTAGTTCTGGAAGAGTGTGCGCGTGAAGTCGATGTAGTCGAGCGCGTTGGGTATAGGGCGCTCCGTCTTGGCTTCGACGAAGGGTTTCATACGAGCAACGCAGTAGTCCGCCATCTCCTTGGTGAGGTTCTGTGAATAAGACAACAGGTTAGCTGTGTGCTGGGTTGACTAAGTTCCGCTATATAACTTGAAGCGTTACTCACGGCGTAGAGCTCGTCCTTGGTGACGTATGCGCGGTCCTGGTGGGCGGTGATGGCTCGGAACGCGTTCTCTATCTCCTCGGAGGAATGCACATTCTCCGTTTCCTTACTTATCATGAACGCCATGTACTCTTGGAGGGATACCTGTCCGTCGCGGTTCGGGTCGACCACATCTAAAAGGAAAAAAAAAAAACATTTTAAAACATCTAGAGACTATAGATTTCTTAAATATGTTTATTATTCAGCTGAACAACGTCTACTACTGGACAAAGACTTCCCCCATCTAGCGAGTCATCAAAAGGTCGTCGGCCCATTTTGTAGTTTACTCTGCGTCTTCCAATACGCTAGTCGCAACTCAATCTCCAAGCATTTATTTCAATGAAACTTTATGTGTACTTTTGAATTCTTAAGGACTCTGTCAGAAAGCTGAAGCAAGTTGCCCATTTCAAATCTCCAGTCTTCGACATCTGTTCTGTGAGCAGTGTATCCCGCCCACTGGTACATTAGCTTAGCAATTCTTCGGTCCTAGGTATTTGTTCAAACTAAAAAAAAGTATTCTAAATACTATATAATAATATACTCACTAAGTATAGCTTCAAACTCGGGGTCAGGTTGTCCCTCCTCAACCATAGGCAGGTCGTATCCGAGCGCGCGCAGACACGACTTGAACTCGTGGTGGTTGAGGCGGCCCGAGCGGTCCTTATCAAAGTGCTTGAACATCATTGAGAACTCCTTCAAGGCGTCCTCGCTTACACCTGGTGAAGAGAAACGTGGGTGTTAGTCAAATAGTTTTGATGTCGGTAAAAAAATATGGATTGTGGTAACTATACGGCAGTATTGGGCATAATTCAATTAATAAAAATAAAAAATTGCATGATTTAATTCAATTATTGTTTAATTGTGAGATGCAATGGAAATCAATTGCAATTAAATCTATTAATTGTGGTTTACAATTAATTTAATTTCATACAAACTTTCACATTTATAATATTAGTAGGATAGGATTAACTGTAATTGTAAACATGCATCAAACAATTAATTAATTGTAATCAAGTTTTACAAGCACAATTAATTAATTGTTAATTTCTATCTTGCAATTACAATTAATAATTTTAATTGTTAATCGCAATTAAATCTGGCAATTTCACTGTTAATTTTTTCACAATTAATTTTTGCCCAACATTGCTACATGGTGAACATAAATGGCATTTAAAATAATTTAAGTTTTGATGAGTTGGCTAGTAGGCTCGCGTAATTTTACTTAGATCGCGACCTACATTGGGTTTGTTTCCTCTAGATAATGTGAAGACTTGTGTTAGAGGAAATTACACATTTATTCTGCTACTACAGAAATACGATAGAGATGTATGTACGTACCAGAGTGATTCCTGGCCTGTATCTGCTGCTCCAGATTATGCTGCATGCGCATAGACAGCTGGTCGAGCTGATCCCACTGCTGGGCAAGTCCCACTGTGCTGTGCTCAGTGTACCGGTTGTCCAAGATCAGGTGTTCCTCTAGTGCCGCGCCTGATAGCAAAAAAAAAAAAGATTAATTTATAATTTCAATATCGTGTGAAATTCCAGGATATTATTTACGTAAAAAACAACCAATGGCCTGTTTGCACCACAAATCACACGAGTACATTCCTAAGACACTGTCTCTTTTAAATTTATTTAGTGCTTTTTAGAGATTTTAGGTGCCAGCGGGCCCAGATTTGGATTAAAAAAAAGTAAATTTCCTTTATTTCATTATTTACATATAAATTATTTTAAATATTAGAATAAAATCATTTAAAAATATAAAAAAGGAAATTATTATTATCCTGTGTAGATCTTACCTAATTCTTCAAGGCGTCTCAGATCAGCCCTGCGCGCACGCACTTCTCCCGCGCGTTGACGCAGCGTGGCCAACTGTTGCTCCAAAGAACCGGTGCCCTCCATCATTGATGTACTGTATGAGGATACAGAAGTCTTGGTTAGATTATAATAATGTATCGGAAGGAGTTGGAAGCTTAGTAAGGGTAATGCGCAAGGCAGGTAAGATATTACTGTTTTTGGTTTTGATTATAATTTGATATCGTGGTTATAATAGAAATTTAGTTTGAAATGTACAGTAAGTAGACTTGTATTTTATTTAGTGGAACAAGCTTGAAATGTTTTTAAAGAAGGTGTATGGACTCTACGCTCATTAGAGCCTCTTTAAATTAAAAATAATTATTTTGACAACAACATCTATAAAATGCGTTTGTTAACTTCAATAGAAAGATAATTAGCAAATTTTAAAGAAGACATTCATAAAGATTAGTAAATAAACCTATGTATGTACAGGGTTTTATATCAAATTATTGATCATAAGTGAAATATACATAACAGGATTTCATCATATAATACAACAGAATACATTAAATTTTGAAGTAAGCCAATCATTAAGTTGAACGGTACAGACAGACATCGAGAACGTACGTCAGCGTACAACGATATCGGCTTGCCAAAACTTATAAACCTCATTGTTTCCTCAAAATTTTTTCAGAAAGTATTTTCTTGATCACATTAACTTTAGTCTGCTGATAAAACTTTGTCAAGCCGTAAATCGTTTTACAATTTTAGTAGATATACACGCGACATTCTGAATACATTACCCGTCCCAGCCTAGCAGCTGTAACCTGTATACCAATCAATATGTCAACACCTCCAATTTAGAACATTACACCAATATCTTCACATCTAGACAAGAGTACCACTGAGGTACTAAAATATTTATTTTGAAAGTCCTATTGAGTGAGTACTATAAGTAGAAAAACCACTGAAAATAGAAGCACGTCAGACAGCTACTTTGTCAGTGCAGACAATTAGAATATCGGCAAGTACAGACGCCAGCACATCAAGCTACCACAATCTGTCAAATTTATTTAATAGATTTTCAACTTTATCGTAAGTACGTATAAGGTTCAAAGTTGATTTGGAAAATTTGACAGTTTCGGGTAGCTTGATGTGCTGGCGTCTGTACATACGCCAAGAGGCTCAGTAAGTAAAATTAATTTTTAATTCGTCGTAGAATTAAAGATTATTTCCACCAAACTGCTCGCATCGCTTCGGACCGGAAAGGACACGAATGAATGCGGCGATAGCCGATCGCGTCCGGCAGGATGTCGACGCATACGATCGGCTCCGTACCGTCGCTTGCAAACGTTTCCGTTTCTGCGCCTAGTCAAATAGTTTCATTTCTACCGTGTTGACGAATTCAATTTTTAAAATGGTGAAGTTGACGTAGTATTGTTGGCATTAGAAGAATAAAATAATCATAAAACAGCCGAAAGGATCCGATCGGATACGACGACAGGCGAACGGAGCCGATCGCGCGTCGCAACATACTTTCGGCTACGATCGCGTTTCGCGGAAGACGCCCACGGTCAAGCTGCTAATATAGACTTTAAATACTGTGTATACGATTTAATATCGTTTAAAGATTGTAAAATCCGTACCGATCGGACGCGATGCGAGCCGTTTGGTGGAAATTATCCTTTAGTCTCTTCGCCGCAACTTGCAACGATTTGTACTGACCCTGACCACTCTTTTTGGTACTTTTGCAGACATTCATTTTGGGAGAATTTGTTCATTGGTACAAAAAATACTCAGGGTAAAGGAGTATTGTATTGCATGGTGTACGTACCGTGTCTCAGTGAGCCACTGGTGGAAGGCGTTGGCGTGTTTAGCGAACTCCTTGCGCAGCTTGTCGTTCTCCTCCTGGCGATGCGCCTCCTTTGTTAGCTCCACGTCGCGCTCAGCTGCAGATACACAACGTTACGTTAATTTCGAAACTAAGGGACAGTGTCACAATGACCAGATAAATGAAAATAAAAAACAGAATTTGAACTGCCTGCTGTCAACTTACCGATGATCTTGCGCAGGTTGCGCCAGGTTTCCTCGAGCGCTTCCATAGTGAACCAGGTGTAAGGGTTGGCGCCCACGTTGAACGACTTGATCTGTTCGTCCAGAGCTGCCAGGGCTTCGAAGTCGCTTTGTGCAGATGACAGGGAAGCCTAGTGATTGAAAGTAGACATTTTATTCTTGTAAGAAAGTTTTTTATTGACAAAGTTATGCATTTCAAAGTTATAAAAATTGCCTTAATAAACGACCGATGACCCTCATTAGCCGAATGACTTTCAACATTAAAATGTTCTTCATTGAAAGCCTTTCTGAGACGGAGTTGCAGCATGACATTTACTGGCGATTCAAAACAGTTTCATTTAGAATTTGGTTGTGAATCTATACAGAACAGCTTTTCTCGACAATCTAGTTAGCCGAGGGAAAGGCCAAATGGTCTAACTACTAACTTAAACAAAAAACGTCACAATCTTCACCCCCGAAAAGAAAAATAATGAAATAAACTCGTATATAAGTAGGTAGTTAGTTTAGTAAATAAGTGGGGTGTAAGTACTCACTTGGAACTGCGCATGCGCATCTCTGAGTGCACGGATCTCCTCGATGGAGTTGCAGCGAACAGGGTCAGTCAGATCTTCTTCTGCGTTCTCGAACCATGAGTTGAATGCGGATGCCTAAGCAAAAAGTAAAGGTTTCTGGTTATTGTAAACTTACAAAGGTTACTGAGCCTTGGGGTGTAGCAAATTAATAAGTGAAAAAATAGAATTATAATTTTGAATTTAGTAGTTAACGTTTTAAACGAATGACTACTGTAGCGACAGTAGTCATTCGTTTAAAACGTTAACTACTAAATTAAATATTCTCGAATATTAACCCATGATGATAAAATTCATTAATTTTTCATTTACGAAAATAAAAACAGTTATTTTCTGAAACCAATTAATTACATAAATTAGTACTTCTACTGCCAAACAAAAAGAAAAGGGGATGGTAAATGCTGGTCCCAACAGACCTTTTTAGCGAAGGTGAGGTACAGCTCCTCGATCTGCCGGAACTGGTCCTGCAGCTGCAGCAGGCGCTGCTTGCGCGCGGCCGAGTCGGCCAGCAGGCGCTGCCAGCGCGCGATGACGTCACCGTGGCGCTTCACGATGGCAGCCGTCTGCTCGTGGCCCGCCGCCACCAGCTGCTCCTTCAGCGACGTTATGTTCTGGATGCCTTCGTGCTCGAAGGCGGCCAGGCCTGAGACCAACCAAATATTCATATTTTAAACACTCTCAAAGCAACACGTTAGAAAGACTAAAGGGAATTATTACCTATTCGGGAGTATATTTATTACTCGATACGTGTAAAAAAAAAATAGACACTAATGGGAACTGCCGATAGAAGTGAAAAATTTAAACTGATATTAGCGCCATATATATTCTATAGTACCGCACTACAGCGCGAGCACGTCGGTGACGTGAATCCGTAAGATTATCTCCAACTATAAATCGCTCAACGCGCCTCAAGAAGCTTTCACAAAAAACTGTTTATTTGTCAAATTATTTTACAAAATTAGACTTTTTGAAGCGAGTGTGAACTTTAATCAAAAGCGCGCGATAAAACTTAAATAATATTAAGGAGTTTCTGTAGTTACCCAGATGATAATAAGCTTACGTGTACACTTCGTTGAAACATAATCATCACTACATAGTATAAAACAAAGTCGCTTTCTCTGTCCCTATATCCCTATGTATGCTTAAATCTTTAAAACTACTCAACGGATTTTGATGCGGTTTTTTTTAATAGATAGAGTGATTGAAGGGGAAGGTTTATATGTATAATAACCCGGTTTATACCCGTGCGAAGCCGGGGCGGGTCGCTAGTATTCTATAAACAGTAGATAGGTACTATCAGACTTCCATTATCATACTACTGACCGGCATCGAAGGTGTCCTGCTTGGTGAGCAGAGTCTGCACAGTGGACAGGTCTCGTCCGAACTCGTCGGAGCGAACATGGGTCTCCTTGTCTGCGATCCAGGATTCTACCACGTCGGCCTTCCATAACAGCTGCAGGTATAGAGAGTTGTCTACCAGTGCTGCTTTGCGACGGGCTGCGAGGCTGGTCAGCTTCTCTAGTTTGGCCTGATGGGGGTAAGCAAAATGATTAGAGGTGTTTCTCTTTGGAAATTTAAATAAATGGCATCTGAAGGAGCAAGATTAGGTCAACATCAAAACAGATTTCAAAATGTGTTAAGCTACGGTCTATCTGACCACACACCAACCGCGGCCAGGAAATACAAAGGCGATCTAGGGCATCTCGCAGTTGACCTATGAAGTCATGGCTGCTTAACCGGGCTTTCCTGTGGCTGCCTTAAGCTTCTACACTCAAAGCCTCCAGCCAGAGGCAAAAACTATTATAAATTAAAACAAGACGAGTGCTCGCTAAGGGCACCCCCTGTGGGGTACGAACCTCGGCTTAGGGCGTCGCTGGGAGGAGGACTGCAAGAAGGGACAGGCTGGATCAAACTTAGATTTTCATCTTGATTATTATACAGGGTATTTAAAGCTACGTGCTCAGCTGCAACAACTGCTGGCACCTCGTTATCGAGCGAGGTTCGGGGGGGAGTCTCATTTACTCGGGGACGCGGTCGCGATCGCGAAGGAGCTCGGCGGCGAGGTCGGAATGACGGGTGTCGTCTGTATTTGTGCATTGGTGGCCCTATTCCTTCTCCTGGGGTAGTGTTATGGGGTCATCTGGATCGGAGAGTGCGGTCTCGCTCGCTCTTCGCCTGTCTTTTATATTCAGTTTACCTGCAGAGCTCTAATGCGGTGCGACAGTGCATCAGCATGCAGGTTGCCCGCGGCCAGCAGTCTCTCCCCGTCGGCGGCGAGGTCTCGCACGCGGTCTCCTCGCGCGGCCAGCTCGGCCTCCAAGGCCTCGTGCTTCTTCAGCAGCCCCTGTACGGCAGCCATGCTGTCTCCGCATTCGCCAACGACTACGAGTTGTTGTTTCTCGCTGAGAAAGGAAGTTTTTGTTAGTATAGGATTGAGATGGAGAAATCTTTAGAAGTTTTCATGTTTTCTGAGGTCATCCACGTCTACAAGCTATGAGAACGGTTCCCGTTTCAGTTCAATCAGCCCAATTCAACCTACATTTCAGCCTTTCAAGTTTCAAGGAAAACGTCGTGAGGACACGGCCATGCCTGAGAGATATTTCAATTTTAACAAATTGACGATTTTCATAGACTTCTAGGAAGCTGTGGTATCTTGCAATATTATATTTATATATTTTTTTAAACTTATTAAAATGGAAACTTTTCTCACCTGATCCAAGCCTCCTCCTCATCCACCTTCGCCAAGAACTGCTGGTAGGCGAGCGACTGCTGCAACTTAGCTCCTCTCTCACCAGCCAAGGCCTGCAACTCATCCCAGGCCAAAGACAATGCCTTGAGCCTCTGCTCGATCTCTGGGACCCCTAAGTTGGAGACGTCCATGAGTTTCTCTCCAGCTTCCTGAACGGCTTGGATGGCAGGCTCGTGGCTTGCCAGTTCGGCGTCTAAGCGCTTGTGCTTTTTGAGCAGGTTCTGCACGCCGGTTAAGTCGCGGCCGTAGTCGTCTGAGGCGACTAGGAGTTTCTTTTCCCTGTGGATTGAAGTAAGATTAGTATTATTGTCTGTAAGCTAGTTTTTTATTGCTGTATAAAATTATTATAATATGAAAACAAAAATCAATTTTTAGTTATAGTTTTATTGTGGTTTCCTTGTTCCATTATGAGTTTAACATGAGATTTTCGTTTTGAACTAGATCTAAACAAAGTGCAAGGTGCAAAATACTGGTATTTTACGATATTTTGTATCTCTTTTAGGGTTCCGTACCCAAAGGATATGAAACGGGACCTTATTACTAAGGCTCCGCTGGTCGTCTGTCTGTCTGTCCGTCTATCACCAGGTAGTATCTCATGGACCGTGATAGTTAGGCAGTTGAAATTTTTGCAGATGATGTATTTCTGTTGCCGCTATAACAACAAATAAATATTAAAAAACAGAATAAAATAAATATTTAAAGGCAAAAAAATCACGTTTGTTGTATGGTTCCTAAACAACAAACGTGATTTTTTTGTCGTTTTTATAGATAGTGGTACGGAACCTTTCGTGCGCGAGTCCGACTCGCAATTGGCCGGTTTTTTTATATAATGAACATTAACTGCATATTCCATATTCATATTCTGCATATTCTCACAGAGAGGAGGCCTGTGTCCTTGCAGTGGGAACATTTATAGGCTGATGATGATGATGAACTGCATATTTGAGAAAATGTGAGAACAAAGTACATAAGCTATACTAACTTGATCCAGGACTCCTCGTCGGCGATGTCCCGGAAGAACTGGTGCAGCGTGTTGGCCTCGTGCAGGCGCGCGCGGCGGTGCGCGGCGAGGTTGCGCACGCGCTCGAAGCGCTCGTTGATGGCGGCGCGCCGCGAGCCGATGCCGGCGCTGTCGAACTGCCCCGACGACACCAGCGCGTCGGCTTGCGCGTTCATGTCTGCAGGCACAAGGATAGATTAGTTACAGGATTTTTAAACTTTATGCAACATAAAAGGTACAATACAAGGGAGGACTTAAGAGGCCTGCGAACACGACTCGCAACTACAAATCGAGATGTTTGCAAAATTCAATACCAAGCACGTTGCGCTAGTGTGAGTGCCTGTCGGAGCGATACTACCACGCACACATTGACAATTATTGCTTGACGCGATAGCACTACTAGCTTTCGAAAATTTATAATAAATTTGGAAGTGTTCCGTAATACCAAAAATGATGAATAAAAACTTAATATTTTTCCATTTTTTTTCGATAATTTGTAACTTCTACAGAAACAATATTATAAATATTGTTGTTTATAATACAGGAAAAACAATATAAAGACATCATTTACGCTGTAAAAATGTGCAAAATTAAATTCGTTTAAACTTCATTTTAAAAAGGATTTTGGAAAAAAAAGACGTAAGAGCCTAGATAAACACTGTCTAAATCCAAATAACAACATACTATAGTGGAAATATACCCGAATTGCAGATGATTTATGGGTCTCTTTAGCGGTATGAGGTCTGCGGCGGAGCGTCATCGGGGCGGCGGAAAGAACGCGGGAAGCACGGTCAAATCACATCTTCCGTGTACTTAGGCATTCTCTACCAGTCAACCAAGGATGGTGGAGAGGAATGACTAGTCGTTGCAAAATGAAATGGGATAATCAGAGAGAGACAGGTGTTAACAGTTATTAAAGATAGACTGCATTACGTAAAAGAGATACAGCAGTTAAAATAGATGCACACCATTGTGATAAGATAATTGGACTGCAGTCGGAATGCAACTCAACTGTTAACAACTGTTAATTATGAAGAAGACGAATTTCTAGATGAACTTGATTTTTTGAAGTGATCACTTCTTTAGGCGCGTTGGGCATTTTTGAGATGGGAAAAAACAATTCAACTCGCGACACCGTTACCGACACCTCATTTTTGTGAACGCGATTGTGCTCTTTATTTATATTACGTTAAGGATCAATGTTCTATGCAAGTATTTTTACTTTAAAGGTATTAGAAGTTTTTTTTTTTTGTAAACGCGATTGTGCTCTTCGTTTAGATAAGGTTACGGAGCAATGTTCTATACAAGTACTTTTCTTCCCCCAAGGCGATCTTGTTCAAGTTTTCACTTCTGTCGGCACTCGCGGAGTGCCACTGTTTTTTTTTTTGATTAATATTCTTCTTGTTACGGTGTTTTACAACTTTATCGTCAATTGAAGTTGTCTTCAACTCACTTGCATTATTTTTTACCTTCAGAGTCAAGAAAACTATCGTCGTAATAACAAACTCGCTCACCATTGATCCTATCCTCGTGCGCCTGGATGTCGGCCTCGACGAGCTGGTGCTTCTTCATGAGATTCTGTACGGACGCCAGGTCCTTGCCCGAGTCTTCGGACGTCAACAGGCTTTCAACCTTAAATATTATACCAGTATAAACGAAATGTCGCAGATGAGGAATATTATTGTTCACCGTCATATTAAAATGAAGAAGAAGACTGGCTGGAAGAGATTTCTTTAGAAATAAGCATAACCTTCGTACACACGGCTACACATCAAGCTATACAAATCCAGTATAAGCTGACCTCGCATTGTACGGAAATCCTATACAATGCGAGATCAGCATAAACTGGAAATGTATAGCTTGATGTGTAGCCGTGTGTACGTATTTTTTTTTGTTCTTTTCCTCTCGTCTGTTTATACAGGATAGGTTTTAAAGTTTTCTGTTTTTTTAGTTTTTAGAAAAAAAAAACATCAGCTGTTCCCTACATTTATGTTCGCATAACTTGTCAAAATGTAGGGCACAGCAGATTTTTTTTTCGCGATTTCAGGTTTGGTCCCATAGTCAAAGTCACGTGTTAAAGTTTGCACACTGGATAAAAACTTACCCTGTATGTGTGTACACAAATGTTAAAAGAAAAAAAAAATACGTTCTTCTCAAAACATTCATAGACTGCAAAAGTTTGTTTAAAATACTATTTTGTTCACAAAATTTAAAAAGAACTTGAAATAAGGGTCACATTTGTATCTTTGACATCAGCAGCTTATCCTACTGTACGCCTTCTAGCTGGCAAAAACGTCACATCCCAATAAAAAATATATTTATACGATAAATTTAGTGAAGCCAATCATTTCTATATTATACTAGTTGCGCCCCTACGGTTTTACCCGTATAAGTCTCGATCCCGTGGGAATATCGGGATAAAAAGTATCCTATGTCCTTCTCCAGGTCATGGTCTACCCATGTGCCAAATTTCATCCAAAACAGTTCAGCCGTTTACGCGTGCCGTGACCAAGGGAAATAGGGATTCATTTTTATTTATATAGATGTATAATGTTCTTACCTCTCCGAGCCAGAAGTCGAGATCTTTGACGGCGGCGATGTAAGTACGTTGTTTGTTGGCTTCCTTCAGTTTGAGCGACTTCTCCGTCGTCTTCTGAGTCAGGAACTCCCATTGGTCTGCGATGGATGCTAAGCGAGCCTAAGGAACACAAATACATGGGTAAATTGCATTTATTTCAATTGATCAAAATTAATAGAATGTGTTGTAGGTAGAGAAAATTGGCCTATAATGTTCCCACTGCTGGGACACAGGTCTCTTCCCTGTGAGAGGGAGTGGGCCGTAATCTACCACGCGGGCTCAGTGCGGGTTGGTAGATATCACATGTCTTCGAATTTTTGGTTCTAGGTCATGCCCGGTTTCCTCACGATGTTTTTCTTCACCGTTTTGAGATCAGCGGTAGTGAAATAAATTACACACAAGTAATGCGCCTGCCTGGGTGCGAACCCACGACCTATAACTCGTAAATCGGGGCCGTTACCACTGGGCCACCAGTACTGCTGCTGGTAGATACGAGAGTTTAAATGTTTATTTTGGCTTTGCTTCTATAAAAAAAGCATATTTCTAAATATCACATTACTTCTGCGAGAAACACCACTGTGCCTTTCCTATAGAAACTTGCAGGGATTCATTTCAAAAAGCGGGTCAGTACCTTAATTGCGTAACATATTGTCGTAAGCGATTATGAAGAATTTGTTTCATTTTGACAGTTCAACAACATTCATTGTGTTATTTACGTTGTTGAGCAGATTTTTTTCTATCTTATAAAGCAATGGATTAGCAATCTGTTTCAAATCGAAACACATTGTGATTGATCATGTATTTCGCAATTAGGGTACTGAACTACAATTCGAAACATCGGCCTATAGAAGGTCGCGGGGAACCGCTAAATTCGAGCAGCGCAGGACCGATAATTATGTCCGTGTATTTACGATGATAATCTAGTTCGTGTCGATCCTACAGAAGCAGTATTTATGTGTACCTGCACGGCGTCTTCGCTTCCACTGCACTGTCCGCGTTGCACGAGGTTGCCTCCCATGGCCAGCACTGACTGGATACGTTCAGCGTTAGCGGCCAGTTCCGCCTCGAAGGCCTGGTGCTTCTGGTGTTTAGACTGGATGTTGGCGGGGTCCTGAGATAGGAAAAGTAGATTAATGCTTGCTTAGTAAGAATATTTTGTTGTGAATTACAAAAATCCCAGGTCCTATATTCTCGAGTTATTTCCATTTAAGGACATAGGATACGATTTTAAACCACCGAAGGAGTTCATAACTAACAAGTTAATTTGACTAAGAAAACGAGCAAGATAATTAACTACTACTATTAAATTATTTATTTTTTTATCAACACAAAAAAACATATAAAAAATTGATTTATTTGCACTAAACGTGGTGCATAAAATGATCATAAACTTGTGTCTATCGCTTAATATTGTGCACTTTGAGTATATGGTGGCTTGTGTTAATTGATTGAATAGTGTAATGATTTTAGATAGACAAATCAATATTTAATAATAGAAAATAGCACACAAAAACAAGTTGAGAGAAAATATGCGTCACATCCACGCAAAACGGCCATCGCATAATGCTGCGACACTATGCGGGACAGAGCTACAGCGCTGGTTTTAGGGTTTATGCACATCAGTCACGTCAAAGTCAAGTCGCCGATCAGTTACGTCAAAAAATATAGTGATGTAGAAGTTGTAGGACGTTGGCTACACACATCAGTCACCATGCTACGAACGAAACAGGCGTTGCTATGACTGACTGACTACCAGAGGGTCTAGTGTGAGTTTCTTTTAACCATCTCAACTTTACGCATCGACCGCGTTCGGCGCTTCGATTAGCAGTCGGCCGGCCTTCACCAGTGAAGCGTAAAGTCGAGATGGTTAAAAGAAACTCACACTAGGGTCTCTGTCCACACACGATCCTGAAACCATGAACATGAACCTTTAAGCGACAGCCGGCGTTGACGTGATGACGTCAACCGGTGCAGCATACGAAGAAATACCTAATTAACTCGATATTTTATTACTCGAGTTGGCATGTATAACGAACGTGTGTTTACCTTGTAGCTCTCCTCGGTGGCGAGCTGCAATTTCTCAGCGATCCAGTTCTCCATCTCGTCGGCGTCGCGCGAGAACTGCTGTAATGTCTGCTCGTCACCCAACCTGAATAATAATGTAAACTCAAAAACTGCATGTAACGGTTTGCAGAAGTAAATCTTTATATATATAATTCTTCTGTGAGTGTGTATGTCACTGAACTTCTCTCAAACGACTGGACCGATTTTGATGAAATTTTTTGTGTGTGTTCAAGGGGATCTGGGAATGGTTTAGATTCACAATCGGACCCGATAGGTGGCGGTATTCGGTCAGGACAACGTCTGTCAGGTCCGCTAGTATATACATAAACTCATTCGCCTTCTTCCTATAGGGGTAGGTAGAAACTATAGAACGCCACCTGCTACGATCCTTATATACTTCTTTTGCTTCGTTTACGTTCATACATCTGGTCATACACGCACGCATATTTTAGTAGTATGATAGAAGAAATGCAGCGCCGACTCAATTGGTATACGGGAAAAAATTAAGGGTTTGTTTGAAGGCATGAATCACAAGAATAGCTCAGTAAGAACATGAAGATTAGAATTAAAGGTTACATTCATAAAGACTCACTTGTATTATGCTATATCACAAATGGGACTGGCTTGAACCGTATTCGTTATTTCTAAAAATTCAATAGCAAATTCAAGTCAACCTTAGAAGCTAACACAATGTGGTTTTTTTTTTTTCTCGTAGTCATACATTGTCTCTCTGGACAACAAGTCTTACCAAGGGGTAACGTATTACCCAGTAATTTGTGGAGGACTGGAAACTCATATCGCTGACCCCGGCAAATAAAAATGTAATCGTAAAAACTAAATTTTACAGGAAAAATTAAAAACAGTTTTTTTGTGAATATCTTATTAACTAATTATACATAGCGGAATTGTTTAAATACCAAAAGAAAAATAATTTTTACATTCTTTACAACACACCTTAAAATTTCGTCACTTCTGAAATAACCGTAGAAAATGTATGAAAAAATATCGACAGAGTGTAATCGAACCTCTAAATATCGAATATGCAATAAAGTTAAAACTATCGTAATAGCACACTAACATATTATTCGCCAGGGGGACAGCAATATATTTGGGACGCAATTTTTTTTTCCTCAATATATTTGGGAAAAAAGCTAGGCCTGACTGCCAGTAACAAATGAGTACTGTACCTGGATCTCTTCTCAATAAGCGCCTCCTTGAGGTGCCTCCACCTGTCGAGCACCTGTCGCCGCTTGCCGTCGATGTCGTCAGCCGCGTAGTGCTCTGACGCCATCAGCTGGTCGGCTAACGTCTGCACTTGAGCGATCTTCTCCTCCTGTGAAGAAATAATAGATACGTAGTATCACATTGGGATATGGGTAAGCAAAACTGAGATTTTACAAGGTCAAAAAGGTGTGAAACTTAAATGATTTTCTCACATTTTCAAATAAAATGTTTCTAGTAAATAGTATGTAGTCATACGAATCTTCGGTTTAGCATCAATTCGAAAGTTAATTCAAAGATTATATTGTTTAGTCATGCTTACATTAAATCTCATTTAAAAAAAAAAGAGTAGCACTCCGGGAGTGCCGACAGAAGTGAAAACTTGAACAAGATCGCCTTGGTGGAAGAAAAATACTTGTATAGAACATTGGTCCGTAACCTCATCTAAATAAAGAGCAAAATCGCGTCTACAAAAAAAAACTTCCAAAACCTTTAAAGTAAAAATACTGGCATAGAACATTGATCCGTAACGAAACATAAATAAAGAGTACAATCGCGTTTACAAAAATGAGGTGTTGGTTACGGTGTCGCGAGTTCAATTGTTTTTCCCATCTCAAAAATGCCCAACGCGCCTAAAGAAGTTTTCACTGCAAAAATTCTAGTATAACGGACATGTTTAAAAAGAATATAGACTTTCGAATCTCATCGTATATAAATTTTCCGTTTGCTAGTTGGTTTTATGATCATGTTTTTTTTTTTATACGAGACCATTTACGAAATCAGGTTTTCAGAAGCTAGTTGTATGTCACTTACATGAGCATTGATAGCCTTGTCAAAGTCTTCGTGCTTCTTGATGAGTTGCTCCACATTATCCGGCTGTGCTGCGTCGGCAGCTGCGTCAGCATCCGTCACGTCCTTAGCCGAGGGCGAGAGGAAAGCCTCGCGGGCTCCCATCCAGCCTTCAGCCTGTTCGCAGTCGCGGTAGAAGAGTTGGAGCTCTAGGTTCTGGTCGAGCTTCATGCGGCGACCTATCCAGGCCCTAGAGAGTAAAATAATATTAGAAGAAAGTAATTGTGGGAGAGATAAGGAAGATGTATTAATTACTCGCTTTGGTATTTTTTTTTCAGTTACTGTAAATACGAAGGAAATGCAAAACACAGCATTATCCGATTTACACATTGACACACACGGCTTTGTTGACACACGACGAAGGCAAAAGTGTAAACAAAATAGTTGAAACGCTGTACAAGTCTGCCATCATCAGCTTTAGTTTGCGAGCAACCGTCCAATACAAGTTTATAAAGAACTAAGTTCGAATAAAGAGAAATAAAGGTGGACTTTCTTTACAGCACAAGTGTGTTATTTATTTATTTATATTTATTAAGTGTTGCCCGCGGCTTCGCCCGCGTGAATCCTAATTCTTTTTCTAAAATAAAAGTTACTTCTTATAACATTAGCTGTCTACCAGTGAAAGTTCCGTCAAAATCGGTTAAGCAGTTTCGGAGATTAGCCGAAACAAACAGACAGACAAAATGTCAATTGTTTATTTTATTTTTTATGAGTACCGAATATACTTTAATATGCATTTAGTAAATAGCTGTATTTTGAAATTACAAAGAGATATTTCAATTTAATTTATTTGTATAGATTAAAAACAATGTTGTGAGGGCTTATTACACGGACACTATTAAACCCTTAGCATGCCATGGTCTGAGATTTTACGATCGCGCATGTATGATGGACTGTTGAGCGAGAGTTCTGGAGTTTGTTCCCAAAGTTCTAAAATATGGATTTTAATCCACTTATAACACAATTATGTTTAACTAAATAGGACAGGGTAACAAGAATCTAGATAAGTGCAATCAGAATCTCTAGCAGCTGGTTTCTGTTTATAGAATTTGAAGTTGAGAACTTGTGAAGGGCGGACGTTTTGGGGAACTGTCTTATGTTATTTTGACGTTCAAAAAATGCTCATTCTAGGTTCAATCCAAATCTTACAATAATTCCCTTGCCCGCGAAATTCAAAATTTCTTACGTTTATTGCAAAGAAATTTTGAATTTCGCGGGCGTCACCTTAAATAATGAAATGTAAAAAACAAGTTCTCAACTATGAATTCTCAATTCTGAAACCTGGTCTAGGTAACGTAAAAAAAAAGAAGAATTTACATACTTCTCAAGATCCTGGCGAGCATCGCTCATGTTGTTAAGCTTCTCCTGAATATCAACGCTGGCGTAGTGACCTCCTTGCAGCAGCTGCTGACCGAAGAGTTCCAGAGCTTGGAACGTACCGGCGCGGGCGTCCATTTCAGTGCGATGTTCCTATATTATACAGAACAGTTTAGTCTAGGGTCGAAATAATCTGAATATCAATGTTTAAGCGAAGACTATTCTTGATGGCCTGTGGTGTTTTATCAAGAGCTGTGAAAAGGAAGCTGCCTATCTTTTGTAATACAACTGCTTGAATGGTAGATTTGTTGAGAAATTCGACAGCAATTTTTGTTTTAATGTCGTGTTTAAAAACGAAGTCTCAACGTTTCCATACATCAATACTTTTTATAGATTCAAAAAACACACCGTGACTAATTACCTAAATTTGCTTTTTGCTTTGTTTTTTAAAAAAAAAGCTGTACAACACACACAAAGAATAAAATAACCGTGGATAGTTCGAAAACAACGTCATAGAATAAATAAAATAATAGAAGACACAGATTGTACAGAAAGTTAAACTCACACACACTAAAACATTTAGGGCAAACTGTAGACACCTTGAAAACACACGGAAAACTAGTACAACCAACTTCAAAAGTGTAAATCGGAAATTTTCGAACCAACACTGTTAGAGACATTAAATTCGTAAAAGAATTTTTGAAATATTTAAATCGCCACAATTTAATTTTTAATTCTTAAGTTGTACACTTTTATGATTGACTGTACTTTATCACAACATAGAAAAAAAAACTAAAATAAATTACAAAACAATTAAAAACTGTTAATAGAGTTGTCGTGTCTTTGCCTGTTAAGTTTTTTATAGTTAAACTGTTAGGGTAACTACCCCCGGCCACTAAATACATTAATTTAAATTAAATTAGATTGTAAACAGCAGCACATCGAGTGTAGTGTATATTATTGCGTATTATTGCATACACGGGTGTATATTATAGTTCTTGCAAGTCACACATTATATTTTGTAGGATTTGTGAATGTATACTAAAGATTATCAAAGGGCGATTACGTACGATTAGCGTTTTAGGCTGCCTGTCCACTGGAGCGGAGTGAGGCAGAAGAGCGGAGAAATGTGTCAGTATTAACCAATAGGAGCGGAGCTCTGTCAAAGTCAAATCATTTATTTCAAATAGGCCCATGTGTGGCACTTTTGAACGTCAAAATTTACAAAATAATAAAATTGATTCTAGTCGCCCCTTCCAAAAGGTAGTTTTTGTATGGAGAAGAATGGGCAAGAAACTCCACCGTTCCTCTTTTAAAATGTTTTACAATTGTTTGTATACAATGCATCTAGAATAAAAATACTATACCACAATAGGTAAAAAGAATTAAAAATGAAGCAACAACAGATAATTTAATATGTGATAGATATATGGTGCTCACATATTTACAAACATTGTAAAAGTAGACGATTTTCCTAAAATTTTGTAATTAATAAGTCAGTGTGTGAGAAAGTAATCACAGAAAAATCAATGTCATAAAACACAAAATAATAAATTTTACAATTAAATTAGCAACCAGTTTGATTTTGTCTTGATTCTAAATTGTTCTATGGAGCAGGACCAGCATGTTTTCAAGCACTCAACACTCTGAAGCGGAGTTTAGATTCTGTTGGTTAATATTAGCACATTTCTCCGCTCCGCTGCTTCGCTCGGCTCCAGTGAACAGGCAGCCTTAGCCCCATGCACCCATGGAAATATAGGATCCATTTTAACAGAATTTTATGATTGTCGAATTCCTTGTCACTTAAAACAGTGTGACGTTCACAAGATTGACTTGGCGTCGTCTTTATTACTGAGATCTAGCTGTTAAAGCAAATGCATGAGCATGATATGGAAATCACCTATCAATATTATGTTAATTTATTCGTATTTACATTTA
This sequence comes from Agrochola lychnidis, assembly GCA_963680765.1. Classification (NCBI taxonomy): domain Eukaryota; kingdom Metazoa; phylum Arthropoda; class Insecta; order Lepidoptera; family Noctuidae; genus Agrochola; species Agrochola lychnidis. Next base: position 2,858,960 of record OY796850.1, read on the forward strand.
AATCAACATTTGATTATCATCAATTCCCCATTTTCAGACTCCCAAATCTTTAATGTATATAAACACAAGTCCTAAAGTACTTGTGACTTGCAAGAATGGTAGTAAGGCTGGGGGCACACATGCGTGCAATGCGTCTGACCTGCGGCATTATGCCGTACCGCGCGTCTATCTCCAAACGCTGGCTCTAGAAACACAGTTACCATGTGATATTTGTTCACCAATACCCGACAACTGCCAATTTTCTAGCACAATAATTTTTGCACCCAAATAACAGATTTTTAGTTCGAAATTTTTAAATTTTACAAGAGAAGTTATCACAATTGTTTTTCTTACCCTTCATGTAAGTTACCATTCAGTTACGTCAAAATATCTAATATTTTCAGACAACTTTGACGTAAACGACCAGTATAACTTACATGAAAGATTACGAAACTGACCCATTGTAGAACCTTTTCGTTTTTGAATTTTGGATAAGACTGCACTTTTGAATGTAATGGAACTAAACTGGTGTCATCACAAAACTTTATACATTCAAACATTATTAATGAGATGTATTGACATCATTCTATTAGTCACTAGTGGACCAAACAGGAATAATTTACAATGAAAATATCTATAATACTATTATTTGCACATAAAACGCAATATTTCAATTGCACCATGTAAAAATGGTGAAGAAAAACCGATGTATCCTAGAACCAAAAATACGCACTGGGCCCGCGTGGTTGTTTACGGTCCACTCCCTTTCACAGAGAGCAGCACCCTAATTGCGTAATGCAACACAATCACAATTTGTTTCGATTTGAAACAGATTGCTAATCCATAAGTTGGAAAAAAAAATCTGCTCAGCAACGTAAATAACGCAATGAATGTTATTGAACTGTCAAAATGAAAGAAATTAGGCAAAATTGTTTACGAAAATAAGTTACGCAATTAGGGTACTGATCTTAACTAACCCAACAGTGGGCAACAATAATATAGGAAGATTGTTTGTTTATTTGTTTTGAGGTTCCGATATTTCTATAAGGTCACTGGTATTTGGTGACCGATACTTCAACACGTGATTTTACTCATCATTATGAATAACTTTTACTATGGGATCAAAAGTCAAATCAAATCACGAGCGAAAAGAAAAATTGGTTATCTGTAAAGTCGGTTTACGGACGATAATTTTACGTGATAACGTCACAAGCCGAACGCTTAGGCCGATCGTGCCTCTCTATCGCTTGTTCCGCGCTCTCGCTTGCACGCTCGGCTCAGGCGGAACGTGACACTTTTTCGTGCGTGCAGCTGGCGTTCATCGATTTATAAGACGTTATCACGTCAAAACATTTGTTCTCTACATTTATGTTCGCATATCTCGTTCAAATGAAGGGAACAGCTGATATTTTTTGTGATTTCCCATAGTAAAAGTTGTTCATAATGATGAGTAAAGTCACGTGTCTAAGTATTGGTCACTAATTACCAGTCAACCTATACACTTTTCATGGATAAACATTAGCATAATTAGTCCTATAATGTTCCCACTGCTGGGACACAGGCTTCTTCTCAGTGAGGGAGTGAGCCGTAATCCACCAAACGGGCCCAGTGCGGGTTGGTAGATGTCACATGTCTTCGAATTTTTGGTTCTAGGTTTGCCGGTTTCCTCACGATGTTTCCTTCACAGTTTTGAGACCATGGATAAATATGGTAAATATTACGTCTTCTATGCTAATAACAGTGTTAGTGACCATATGAGTCATATTTATAATGTTATCATAACATACCTGGTGTCTCTCAAGCAATGCTTCAGCGCCGGTGACGTCATTGGCGAGCTCGTCCGAGCTTACCAAAGCCATCATGGAGTGGATCCATGCCATCAGGTCGCGGTAATCGGATAGGAACCTGTTGAGGTTATGTTTTGATGTGATTTTTGAATTGTAAAATGATTGAGGTAGGAATTGTGTATTTCTAAGAAGTGTAAGCAAGGCCTTTTGGGAAGTTCAATTTGGAATTTTTAGAAGATGATCTATTACATGCCTAACATCTGTTTTCTGTCCTAGGCGTGTTCCTATTACAAACACCGTCATTTAATTTATTCAAGTTGAATAAACATAAAATATATTGAAATGATTTTCAAAATGAGTGACTATGGAGTCCATAGGAAACTTTATTTGAAGCAAAATTCCGAATCTTCTGAAGTTAAGCATCAAACTATTTAGTCTGTCAGTCAGATAATAAAAAATATTAGACACATATTTTTGCTTTATCATAATAATAAAAAATGACTTCGATAAAACGCATTAAATTTGAGAAGAGGGGGTCGCTACTTCACAAGTAAGTATAAAATCTACATACTCGTGATGTCATGGCACATTTTAACCCAATGTATCGCCGTAATCTTTTAATAACGTAAAAAAAGAAAAAATACGTGACCAATATTTTTTTAAATCTACCTGACAGACAAAAAAAATTGTTGTCATTAATACTGCAGTTTAACAAACTACCTAGTTGGTTACGTTACCTCTGCAGATCATAAGAGTCCAGCAGCTTCTCCTTCCTGGCGTTAGCTCTCGCCTGCAGCTGCTGCCAGGCCTCGTTGATCTCGCGCTGCTTGCTGTACGTGGCGTCGGCGGAGTCGCCGTGTGTGGACATGAGGCGGTTGGCTGTGTCGTCCAGTTGGCGGATCTTGTCGCCCAAGGCTGCGAGGTCGCGCTCTAGGCCTTCGTGTTTGCCTGTGGAGAGAAAGGGTCGTGAATAAAAATTGGCTAAAATTGAGTGAATTTTGAACAACAAAAAATTAAAAGCAGCCCCCCCCCCTCCCTTTTCATAGCCTCTATGTACCATCGGGGTAACGCATATCTAAGCATTTTGAAAACAAAATCCCGTGCACACGAAACTTTTTTTTTTCGTAGGTAAGCGATACTATAGCGACCGAGAGCTGCAGCAAGTAAGAATAGTCCTTACAGTGTACAGATGCGTTTCTTCGATAGTACGTAATATGCGAAATACGCCAATTACTGGCCCGAGGGCATAAACAAATCATCGCATAAAGATCTTATTGAAATCCGTCGGTTCTCACATAGTCTACCTATTTTGATGGGAACTTATACTGCAAACTTTTTTCATCACCAGCGTTTGAGAGCTGCAATCGCAGCAGTTCCGCAAATTCTCCAAACCACTCAAAATCTACTCCAAATCTTCGAATGCTAAGGGGCATTAGTTTCGTTCGAGAGTTGTTTACTTACGTTGCAAAATCTGCACAGATTTCAAGTCCTTGCCCAGGTCATCAGAGGCTAGCGCGGCCTCCTCAGCGATTCAGTTTTTAGTCTCGTCCACATCGCTTCTGCTTTGAATACTAACCAATATAAAGCAATACACTTACGTTGTAAGGTCTGCACAGATCTCAAGTCCTTGCCCAGATCATCAGTGGCTAGCGCGGCCTCCTTCTCAGCGATCCAGTCCTTGGTCTCGTCCACGTCGCGGTGGAACCGTTGTACTTCGTGCGCTGAGCCGAGTTGGGCGGCACGCTCAGCCGTCAGTTGTTGTAGCGAGGTCCATTTGGAGTTTAGTTCCTGTGGAGATTATTTTTGATTAGACGGAATGTTGGGATGATAAAGAGGTGTTTCAATGTAGACAGTGTTTAGAGTTTCTATAGGAATATCTTTAATGCTCTGTTAGCTTCTTTTTTCATATTCATAGTTTTAAAATCTACAAATTAGATGAACTACCTTCAATTGGCTTTTATATCTCTACCCAAAAGATAGTCCAATCCTAAAGTTAAATATCTGACCAACTCATTTAAATAAGGTTTGATTTGCATCGTAATTGGGATCATAATTGAAACTAGCAAGCGTCTTTAGCCAATTGCAAATTATTTTGCATACTATTGTATAGAATCAAGTTTTTCTAACTGCACAGACAGCTGTGTTGCTGGGGAGTTTGTTGCGCCACTTCTTCCCAGCTAAAGCATTAGGAAGTAGTGAAGGGTGGGCGTTTTGGGGGACTGTCTTATGTAATTTTGACGTTAGAAAAGTGCTGATTCTCAGCCTAGTTTGAATAAATGACTATTGCATAGTATCTATATCTATTGCTGTCAACTCGGGCGTAAACCATAGAGCGTAAAAAGGTTTTCAAATTAATTTTAAGCCTATTGGGTAGCTTCTCCACACGATGCATTTCTATCGTTTTATCGCTCAGTGATCGAGCCGCTAATCCATAAAGTGGATTTACGCATCAAATGCCTATTTACATACTGACAGCGCTATAAGTGCATGCACTTTGTACGGCTTAATTCCAAGTGTTTATCTTATCTTACATGAGGGCTTTTCTCTGATAAACGCGTACGCAATATGTAAATGTTCCTGTTATAACTTCTATTTATAAACAAGGTCAAATAAAATACACTAGTGATACTGCAAATGTGATGAGTATCATCGATATCTAAACACGATAAAATAAAAAAGCGGCCAAGTGCGAGTCGTACTCGCCCATGAAGGGTTCCGTAGCAGCAAGTAACATTGAATGAAAGGTAAATTGCTGTTTACGATTTATGACGTATTCAAAAAAACTACTTGCTAGATCTCGTTCAAACCAATTTTCGGTGGAAGTTTACATGGTAATGTACATCATATATTTTTTTTAGTTTTATCATTCTCTTATTTTAGAAGTTACGGGGGGGACACACACATTTTACCACTTTGGAAGTGTCTCCCGCGCAAACTATTCAGTTTAGAAAAAAATGATATTAGAAACCTCAATATCATTTTTGAAGACCTATTCATAGATACCCCAAACGTATGGGATTGATGAAAATTTTTTTTTTTTGAGTTTCACTTCTGAGGGGAATGGGGAACTGGGGAACTCCAAAATTATTTGTTTTTTTTTTTCTATTTTTGTGTGAAAATCTTAATGCGGTTCACAGAATACATCTATTTACCAAGTTTCAACAGCATAGCTCTTATAGTTTCGGAAAAAAGTGGCTGTGACATACGGACGGACAGACAGACAGACATGACCAATCTATAAGGGTTCCGTTTTTTGACATTTGGCAACGGAACCCTAAAAATGATTTGATGTATTTTTTGGGGGGTCAAACTGGACCTTTTTTTTGGGGGACCACTGTTAGTATTGTTACTTGAATTATGAGTTAAGAAAATCTGTTTTCTTTTGTTTCATCGTGTTTAGATATCAATACCAATTACGTCTTGTGAAGATTACAAAACAAAAATTGCAATGGCCCTCCGGGAGTATGGACAGAAGTGAAAACTTGAACAATTTTTTTGTACAGGTAATACTTTTCTTTTTTGAAGTCGGTAAAAAATAGGGAAATGTCAATCATGTCTCAATGTTTGGAATGTCATTAATCCCAACGAAAATGTATCACGCGTTGATGTCTTTTTAATAGTTAAAAGTTGGTGTCAGTAACAGTGTCGCGAGTTCAATTGTTTTTCCCATCTCAAAAATGGCCAACGCGCCTAAAGAAGTTTTCACTTCAAAAAACCCATCTCACCTGCATCTGCGTCTTGATCTTGAGCGCAGCCTCAGTCTGCCCCACAGTCATGAGCTGCACGGCGATCTCGTTCATCTCGGCGAGTCGCACCTCGTTGGCGCGCAGGTCGTTCTGGAAGTCGTCAAACTTCTTCTGCATGACCTCCACCTGTTCCAGGTCTTCGCCCACATCTTGGACTTGGGCGTGCATTTCCTGTGAAAACGGACAAAAGTGTTAGAGATGACCAAATTTTTCTATTAACAGAGAAAAAAGTATACTGAGCTAAAAGATTTAAATCAGAAAAACCTCAGTTGGAAATTCAAAAGTGCCTGTAAATGGTTTAATTGAAATAAATGCTTTGAGTTTAGTCAATTTTGACAAATTCTGGAACATCACACTCACTTCCCCTTTTTGACATACAAGCGTGTTTTTAGGATGCAAGTCTCTAGAAGTTTCTATTTACAAAAAAAAAAGATTCCGACGAACTGAGAACCTCCTCTTTTTTTTGAAGTCTGTTAAAAATAGAAGATAGAGGAGCAAATAAATATACCTACTCTATTCTAGTATATTGCAATGATTTATGTCATTAAAATGGTTTCTTTCAAGTTTTAAACTAAAGCTTTTCTGAGCTATTGATGATACGTGTTTTTTGGTATAGCTCTTGTAGATGTAAGAGAGGAGGAAATTAATAACATACCTTATCCTTGATCCATGTGGCAAGCTCAGCGGCCTCGCGCACAAGCACGTAAGCCTTGACGGTCTCATTGAGCTTGTTCTGTCGCTCGCGAGCCAAGCCCAGCAGGTTGTCGTATTGACCCTCGATCTGAGAATAAACGGTTTTTGTTAGGTTTAAGTCACTTAAAAAAAATGTTCGATTGTCGGTGGTAACATAAACCGATCAGTGTGTTTTCAGAGTGGATTTTTACAGAATAAATCGACAGGTCATTGTGATAAAAGGGCCTTAGCATCTGCTAAGGCCCTTTTATCACAATGACCTGCATCTAGCAGCAAAGTATTTTTTTAATTTTTTATTCTACATTTATTGTTTCAATGAGGGATATTGTACAGACAAACTATGTTCTTAATGTCCCTCGGCAAACCTCGTGTTTCGTCAGTCGTCGGATTTCTATCAGTTGCCCTTTGCATTTGGTGCAGACAGAACGCTCTCAATCGACTTGGAAGTATTATAAAGTTGTTAATAGTAATACTCTTTTAACTTAATATGATGTAATTCATTTAAAAAATTGGAGGAAAGTCGCTAAAGTCGCAGGCATGACAGATAGGAACATAGTTTTACAGCTCTATATAGTTCACACGGAAATCAAAACAACAATAAAGTACTTAGTTCTGAATTCAAATTATTATACACGATAAATCTAACAATTGATAGATATGGAAATAAACATTCGTTTGTATTCGGAAATCCGATGATACCCGAGGGACATTAAGAAAATAGAAACACTGTACCTGGTTCTGCCTAGCCGCGATGGAGCTCGAGTCGGCGAGGTTCTGCTGCGAGGAGGACAGGCCGGCGTCGATTTTCTTGACGTAAGCGGCCGGGACGAAACCCTGGCGGTCATTCACCTCCACCTTCCACCAGTCCTGCAAATGTATGCGAGTTAGTATGACGTTTCTAGCTTTTCTTCTTTTTAGGTCGCAGCCTATTGACGTAGCCGACCTACAACTTCACCATACTTGACTGTTCTGCCTAGCCTTTTCCCAACTATATTGGGGTCGGCTTCCAGTCTAACCGGATGCAGCTGAATACCAGTATTTTACATGGAGCGAATGCCTATCTGACCTCCACAACCCAGTAACTGGGTAATACGATACCCCTTGGTAAGAGTGGTTGTCAGACTTTCGGGCTTCTGACAACCCGTAACGACTGTCAAAGATCCACGAATGACAGCCGGGACCAACGGCTTAACGTGCTTTCCGAGGCACGGAGGAGTCTCGGTATGTAGAAATGGTCACCCATCCACAGACCAACCCCGGCAAGCGTAGCTTAACCTGACAAATCGACCCGAGCGGCTGTTAGTACTTAGCCACAAGCTCCTCTCACCATACTTGACTACAAGGTTTAATTAAAATAACTGAAAACCTGAAAAGTGGTCATTGTAATCACCTTCTACAGGATGGCAGGGACATCGACGGGAAAACTGTTACCATGGATTCAGCACATGATTCTGAAATCCCCCTGTGTTGAAAATTTTCGTCGGTTATTTAAAAAAAATCTGCTGTTTCATAGAAAAGTGCAATACCTACGCGGTCAAAATGTATGGAACAGCTGATTTTTTTTTTTTGCGTCCTCGTCCCTGCCACCCTGTATACAAATAAATAAAATCGAAGTGTCTGTACTGTCGAAATAACAGCTTTTTAATAAAGCATATGAAGAAAGTATATACGGTAATCATAACAAAAATGCCGTTTGTGCAAGGTGCATGTTTGATTGCTATAGCCTATATCCTAAAATAGCCTCACATTTACGGTTCGAGCTCGTGCATGTAGTATTATGTAAATATATTTAGATTGCATGCAATGGTGGTCTTTCTTTCAGCTAGGTAAATGTAAATGGTTAGATAAGGAGTAATATGTAGCTGTTTTTAAATGGTTGCGGGCCATTTTCCCTGATGATAAGCTAACAACATTCAACCAAATCGATTGTGCCAGTAAGTAGTTTATTTTAGTTACCATACATAATCTTAACTACGTAATATTATAAATGCGAAAGTGAGTTTGTTTGTTACGCTTCCACGGGCTAAAACTGTTGAACGGATTTGGCAGCCTGGGACCTGGATAAGGACATAGGCTACTTTTCATCCTGGATCACAGACGAAGTCGCGTGCAACAGCTAGTTTACGATAATACGCAAATATACCAGCTTCGCTATTCAGACGCTGAAATCTTTCATAATCTGTTTAATAATAGGAACAATACGTTCAAGACTTCCTGTTATAACTCATTCGACCTTGCTTCAATTCAAGCTGTAAGCGAAACATTATGGCAACAATCAATCAAGCCAAACCCACACGATTTGAGAACAATACTAGTTATAAATTAACGGTAACGATGTCGGTAGATATATCACGATCGAAAAACAATAACAGCCATATATCAACAAAACTCTGCCTTTCAATCGTTAGTACAGTTGACCACACATCATTGGTAACACTTTGACCTTGAGCTGCCCACGTGTTCCTTTTGATGTCCCATAACTCTAAGGTTATATGATAAGAGTAAAAATAATACAAAAAATCATAGACCAAGTGTTCCAAAAATACATAGTTTCGAAGATAACATAAGACTCGATGTGTGTAACTATACACCGTTTGAAATAAGATTAGACATTTAAACAAACCTTTTTTACAGTCCGTTCAACCGATTTTCACTTCTATACCGTAGGCATAAGGATGGCATTAAAAGCAAAAAAAGTGGTTACAAACCAACTGTTTACTGCAGCTGCCATTTGTCATGCGACCAACGCAATAGAAGTCAAAATCGGTTGAACGGACTGTAAAAAAGGTTTAGTTAAATGTCTAATCTTATTTCAAACGGAGTATAAGTTTCATTGATAAGTACGAGTAAATCATTTTCATTCAAAATAATCACTAATATTTAAAGCTAAGACGTAAGGGTGTTTTACATAAATAATCGTGACTGTCGAATTATTTTATACGAAAAAAAAAATTAAAATAATTCACATGTCAGTTGATTCTTTGATATGGTCTTATTAATACCCTGAGTTAAAGGATATCAAAAGGAACACGTTTTATAGTTTCCATAGAATACTAGGCACTGATGTGTTTTTTTTTTTGATAGGGCTTCTCGTAGTTGACCTCTGAGATCATGACTACTTAACCGGGCTTTCCTGTGGGTGCCTTAAGCTACTACACTAGGGGTTATTGAACTATGCTAATTAAAACTAGGTGAACGCTCGCTAAGGGCACCCCCTGTGGGGTACGAACCTCGGCTTAGGGCGTCAACCGGAGGGAGGACATCAAGGATGGGACGGGCTGGGCACTGATGTGCTTTGACTGTATAATGCTTTGTGATGATATTGGTCTGTATGCTTGTTACTATTCTTGGTAAAACGATTGGAACAGCGGCTGAGTGACTGGTTTCTGCGCTGCCGACCACGTGTTTGATTCTTGCACGAAATAAATATTTTTATGTCTCCTGATATACAAGTCTAAGTAAAAATTTTCGGAGTCTATGTTTGTATCAATAATTTAGACTTCCGGCTACAAAAATGTGATTTAAATTGGGATCATATCCGGTAACGCTCGCTCGTCCCCTACTAATCCATGGCTCACCTACATAGCAAATATTGTGTATACTAAACTCAATTCAAATCCTTGTTTCCAATTGGTGTTATTTCCACATAAACGAATATCAACTTTATGAAAGTGTAAATTTAGTTGATTTCAGAATGTCCAGCAGTATTGAAAAATTTGTAAAAATTATTTAGTTTTAGTGCAAACTGTAATTTATGTGTGGGTAGCATAATCAGCCTATAATGTTCCAACTGCTGGGACACAGGCCTTCTCTGTTCAAGAGGGAGTGGACTGTGATTTACCACGCGGGCCCAGTGCGGGTTGGTAGATGTTACATGTCTTCGAATTTTTGGTTCTAGGTTTTCTCACGATATTTTCCTTCACCGTTTTGAAAACGCTGGTGATGCAATTATTTACACAAGGTTCGAACTCACGATCTACAACTCGTAAGTCAGAGCAGTGACCACTGGGCCATAACTCTGCCGTCCTTACGAAAAGTGCAATAACTAGGTTAAACCTGATTAAAAAAAAAAAAAATTTTTGGTTTGTTTGTACTAGATATTGGTGCCGATTCTCTTGTTCACAAACTAAACTAAATTTAAGTTCAGTGCATCTTTTTCTTTCTATTTCATTAAGAAAAGGACAGAAGATAAATTTTAGTTTAGTCCTGTCAAATTAATCAGCGCTTGACGTAAATTGACGTAATTTTAGTAGGCAAGTTTTTAATCGCGTCTAAACTTGTATGGAATAGTGACAGGCGCTGATTAATTTGACAGGACTGAACTAAAATTTATCTTCTGTCCTTTTCTTAATTAAATAAAAACAAAAAGATGCACTGAACTTAAATTTAGTTTAGTTTGTGAACAAGGGAATCGGCACCATTGCAGTTAATTTTATTTTAGTATTAAAACCGGCTTCGTCATAAATACGTAAAAAGTGTCTAAAAAGAATATATAGATTTCGTTCTGTAAATTCCGAATATATACCTACTTATCTCAATTCGGCGCAAAACTCGAGTTATTGCACTTTTCGTAAAGACAACAGTACTGCTTTATGTGTGGGTATCGAATTGTTTTGACATAAACACATATTTGTTTACATGTTTAGGAACTGTTCGAGTTAATCGAACACTTAGCGAAAATGCATAATTGCATCGAACGCAAATATGCACATTCGCTCGTTCACCTAAATGTGGGCCAGTTCGCGTTTAGATCTCATTAGAGACACCACGTACTCGAAACCATTACCATACCATTTTACCATACATTTTACCAATAATTAAGTTAGTTATATAGTTTACCATTTTCTACCAGTTCTTGTAATTAAGTGTTATAGTGATTCAATATAGCTATTTCCCCTATAATTCGAGACTTTAACTTAAACCATATATACCATATCCTATCAATACGAATACGTGTGTTAGGTCACCATAGCGCCGAGCACTACTTTCTACAGGAACTAAATTTCGAAGTAAATCCGGTATGTGTTTGTTTTAGGTAAGGGACAAAACAGCTTAATGATTTAATTAATTCATCATTTCGTCAGTTTTCCTTCTCACACTGATTTGAGAGCGACATGATCACTTAGCGCGTATTATGGCTTTTCAATGTGAAACTCATTTGGTTCAAAGCCATTCACGACAAAGAAAACGTAATATTTTGATATTATTTCATAATATTTTATCTTCATTCATCCATTTGGAAGTTTTATTAATAAATAGGGTGAATCGTACTTATACATAAATCGGTCCACTAGATTCGGAGCAAATTGATCACGAGTCGATCTTATAAGGGTTCCGTTTTTTCCTTTTGAGGTACGGAACCCAAAAAGCTGGTATAGCTTCTCAACTTTCTTCATATGATTTTTCTTCATAAAATGCAATATTTTTGTTTAAAAACTATTTTTACCTAGTGATTTGAGTGAACGAAAATTCTCTAGGAAAAAATATTTGTAACACCGAACTTTGTACATACAATTAATGAAATTTACATGTTTGAGTGAATGCAATGCGTATTGAATTTATCGCGTAATTTACTTATATCAAGATAATATCTAAATCGTCATTCGAAACTGCATGAATACCTAATTCTGTAAGTTCGTAAGAGTAAGCAAGTAACTAAATAGGTTGTAACGTTACAAACAAGATGCGCACGAGCAGCTTGTTAGCAGCTATTTCAACGTTGGTTTTGAAGACATTCTGAAGATTATTTAATTCATCCACGGCATTATGTGAAAGGACCTTCAAAACAGTATTGGAGACAAATTTTTTCAAATGCTGAAAAGCGTATCTAATTAACTTCATTAATTTCATTTTTAGCTTACATGATTGGCTATTATTTTTATTGATCATCCAATCACAGTAGCTACAAGGAGATAAGTCAAAAGATACACCTATCAGAGACTTCTTCAGGCAGAAATAAGGTGTAAAACTCACATGTTCTAACTTCTTATCATTTTTTCTGTTGTGTACAAACAGACGGTCCACCAACATAACTGCTAACCAACTTAAAACTATCATTTTAACACTAGTATCACTTCACTATCACAGAGAGATTCACTGGCCACTTATAAAAAAAAAACTACATTTTTATTTTTCTTTATTCATAATTCAAATCAATGTTCCAATTACGAGTCTCATTAAAAAAATTAAGATATTTTATTTAATTACACGGTGTCAGATCTATAGTTCGGCACTGGCACATAGTTTTATTTTACTTTTTTATAAAAACGTTCTATGATATAAGTGCGTTCGTCCTCTTTCGTGGTTCATCGTTTACTGTTCATATGTAAAAAGTACTCTGTTCACGTGCGCTGTTTAGCGCGAGTTACATAAATACGTTCGGTTTGAGCGAGATAACAATGGATCTGGATCTAGAGTGTTGAATGACTGCATCGTTGGTCTAGTGGTCGCAAACGCTACTGCTGAGTATGAGGTCCTGGGTTCGATTCCCGGATCAGGCAATGTTATTGGGTTTTTCCATCTGGAATTTCTCAGTAGCAGCCCGGAGCCTGGATTTGTGCCCGGTTGGTAGCAATAGGCTCGGCCCCTATTACATGGGACAAACATAACTGGCGAAATGTGGGTGTACAGGTACACCTTTGCCTAACCCTTCGGGGATTACAGGCGTTATGTTATGTATGTTAAGTAGTATTGAATATTTTGTCCATTTACTATATATTACAGTTTGTGTTGCGTATTGTACCAGTCGGTTTTTGAATATTATGAAAAACAATTATTTGTATTATAATCTCTACTGGGTAATTTATTTGGCAAACTACAAATTAATCAGCGCTTGACGTAATTTTAGCAGGCAAGTTTTTAATCACGTCTAAACTTGTATGAAGTAGTGACAGGCGGTGATTAATTTGACAGGACTAAACTAAAATTTATCTTCTGTCCTTTTCTTAATGAAATAGAAAGAAAAAGATGCACTGAATTTAAATTTAGTTTAGTTTGTGAACAAGGGAATCGGCACCAGTGTGTGACAAGATAGTTAAGTCGTTACATTCACAAATCACAATATGTTTTTATGTAACAAGATCTATCTACAATATACTTGTCTATCATGTAAAATTATATACACAGAAGTAACTCCATACGGACATAGTTCAAATTTTTTGATAAACATTTGATAACACCACTGATATTGGTATAAGAATTATCTATGAGTATTACAGAAGTTAATTACAAGGACGATGTTCCAAATATTTTTATATGGATTATTATTATCTGTTTTGCGTAACAGCATATGTATGACGTCATTGTATTGATCACAGTTTTCTAAATATATAAATAATAAATATATATTTGTAGCGGTCTAGTGGTAGTACACGTAAGTTCTATAGTACATAGACCTCCTATGTGGACGATTGCCTTAGTAATGATATGAGTATTTTTATTTGAAACTAGCTGCGCCCCGCAGTTTTACCCGCATAAGTCACGATCCGGTGGGAAAAAAATAAAAAAGTATCCTATGTTCTTTTCCAGGGCATCATGTATATATGTGCCAAATTTCATCCAAATCCGTTCAGCCGTTTTAGCGTGAAGGCGTAACAAACAAACTTACTTTCGCACTTATAATATTAAGGATGTATTGTAAATAAGTGGCATTATTTCTTGTTTGGTGTTTTTTTTATTTTAAGGTATGGCATCTCGTAGTTCGTCTGAGGTAGACCTCTGTTAACCGGGCTTTCCTGTGGGTGCCTTAAGCTACTACACTTTAAACCTCCAGCCAGGGGTTATTCTACTATGCTAATTAAAACTAGGTGAATGCTCGCTAAGGGCACCCCTTGTGGGGTACGAACCTCGGCTTAGGGCGTCAACCGGAGGGAGGACATCAAGGATGGGATGGGCTGGATCAAAGTTTGATCATGATTATTAGTCGGGGAATTTAAAGCTACGTGCTCTTGTTTGGTGAGCACATCCTCAGTGAAGTGTCTATTGCAGACAGGGACCGAAAATCTTTATAAATTACGGTACAGGTATCGAAGTATTTTGGTTACTTCTACGATTAAGGTTACCGCTATCTGGGTAACCAAGAAGAAGAAACATGTTACCTCTATTTAGGTTACTGTTTTAATAGCGGTTACACACACCTAGGCGATGCGCGACCGTTGACTAATGCCGACGGCACGTGTAAGATAGAGGTAATTTTTATTTCGGTAACCGGTTTTAATACTGATTGCATTCAATTTAAGGTAACCTTCAAAAATGCCTGTAAAAAATACATGGTGGCAGGGACATCGACGCGAAAACTGATACCATGGATTAAGTACATGATTCTGAACCCCCCTACGTGGATATTTTTCGTAGGTTATTTTAAAAAACAGCTGTTCCATACATTTTGACCGCGAAGGTATTGCACTTTTCTATGAAACAGAAGCATAAAAAAAAAAATGATGAAAAATATCAACGCAGGGGGTTCAGAATCATGACGTAATGAATCCTTGGTATCAGTTTTCGCGTCGGTGCCACCCTGTATAAATGTTGTAACCGAAAAAATACCCGTATTGATCATACCGGTTTCGGTCCTCGATTGCAGATATTGCGATGTTATGGCTGTCTATCTACTTTGCATCACAATGTAATATGCTAGTAATAATAGACGTATTGTTATCTTCCTTGCTACGTGAAGGTGACATATAATGAGTCATACAACTGTCTGTATCTGTATATCTAATCTATTGTCTACTGAAAGATGTCTCTAGAAAGTTTAGTTTAAAAGACGCGATGAGGATTTCAACGAGACGAGAGACTCGGTGAGGATTTAAACCATTGTGATTGATCACGGAAATGCACCCTTGTAATAAATTGTCACTTTTACTTTTTTTTTTAAACAGACATTTTCAGAACTGGGAGTGGGGGGGAGGGCTCGTGGCTAAATTATACAGCCGCACGAGTCGATCGAAGGTTAAGCTACGCTTGCCGCCGTCGCTTCTTGGATGGGTAACGTATATTACATATCGAGACCCCTCCATGCCTGGAAAAGCACGTTAAGCCGTTGGTGGCAGTCATTCGTAGATCTTTTTCAAGTGGTTACGGGCAGTCAGAAGCCCAAAAGTCCTTACCATGGGGTATCATGCTACCCAGTAACTGGATTGTGAAGGTCAGATAGGCAGTCACTCCACATCCGGTTAAGACTGGAAATTGACCACAACATACTTGGGAAAAGGCTAGGCAGATTGAATTAAATCGCACCGAGTAAATCTAGCTTTACTGTCCTACACACAAGTGTACAAGTAACTAGTTTTCTCGCTAAAAACGTTTTATTATCGACTTACCTTGTTGTTAGAGTTGAGCAGCGTGAGCACATCACCTCTCTTCATGGACACTTCGCGCGGCGACTTCTCCGCGTAGTCATACAGGGCCACCACGCACTCCTTGCCTGATACGTCCACCACGGGGGATTCTTGTTGCTGTACGGGAAATAATATGCTATGAGGATTTGGAAACTTAGAAACAATAATAGTGAGCTAAGCACATCAAATAAAATCTGCGGTTGGAGGCTCTCAGTTAATGAATGCGTCAGACTGTCATGTAACAG
Source organism: Agrochola lychnidis (assembly GCA_963680765.1). Lineage (NCBI taxonomy): Eukaryota > Metazoa > Arthropoda > Insecta > Lepidoptera > Noctuidae > Agrochola > Agrochola lychnidis. The sequence goes on from OY796850.1 coordinate 2,874,748, forward strand.
AACCAGATGGAGGGACATCGTGAGGCGGGCAACGACTACACCTGCGATTGGACACAGTTCGTTGTGACCACGACCGCTCTGTCAAGAGCGAAACGAAGAAGGTGCACATACAAATGATTATAATCTGATTTCTAAATTTTTGTATTTAAAAAGGAGTGCTAAATCCTAGAGAATTCTTCAGAGTTTGTTTTCTAAACTTAACATTACATGATATTCGAATGTTGGCATGGAAAATATCATGGGTCTATTTTATCTTAGTTTTAACCGCCATATAAGAAACTAGCTATGTTTCTCGGTGATAACAGTGAAAGAATTTTTAAAATTGGTCCTGTAGTTCTCAAGTTTTTTTCATTGCAAACAAAAATACAAATCTTTTGTCTTTATAATATTAGTGGAAAATAAAGATCTTCAACGACTTTTTGTCAAGTGCACTCTGGGCAGTCTGTCGCTCTACTAACCTATGGACTGGCTGATCTCTCCGCAAAACAGACACAACCTTATGTGGTTCATGGGACAGCAAAACTTTTTACAAAAAAAAAAACAACCGACTTCAAAAAAACACTACAAAGTGAAAAATTACTTTAATTTCGGAAGTCGGTGTCTTTGGTTTTTAATTTTCGTTCTTTGTCACCGACTTCCGAAATTAAAGTTATTTTTCACTTTGTAGTGTTTTTTGAAGTCGGTTGTTTTTTTTTTTGTAAAAAGTTTTTATTTTTCACTTTTTAGTTGTGATACCTACCTCACACAAATTCGAATACCACTACCTGCTATGTAAATAACAGTGACAGGAAGTTATCATAATATCATCCACATACTAAGTGAGGAAAAAATACGTATTATTAAAGCTAACTCAAAAACTACCCAAGCGAAGTTAATAAAATTTATATGGGACCACCTCTGAAGTATGATCTACCAAACAAAAAAAAATCATCAAAATCAATTCATAATTGACGGAGTAATCGCGTAACAAACATACAAAAAAAAAAAAAAAACAACATACTTCGAATTGAGAACCTCCTCCTTTTGGAAGTCGGTTAAAAAGTGTTAACATATAATTTTCGTACTGACACAAGGGAAGGCCTTTTGTTTCCTTTACATTATTATGTATACAACACACCCTGCATCCATCAGCCTGTTCCCTCAGACTCTTGATAGTGTTGCCGAAAGCCTCGAGATCGGACAACAACGCCTCATGTTTCTTCAGCAGCGCTTCGGAGGAGTCCTCGTCCTTGCCATAGTCGTGTGTGTTAGCCATGGGTTCTTTCTCCCGGATCCAGGATTCAGCTTCGTTGGCGTCAGCGAAGTACTGTTGAGCTTGAAGGGAATCTTCTAGGTCTTGTTTGCGCTGTTGGGGAGAGAACGAAGGTTAGTTTTGTTTGGTGAAGTTCCATATTTTCAGGAGATGGAATAAGCTCATTAACTTGATTTTAATTCTTCACATAGTATGGCAATTCCCTTTTCTAAACCAAATCAAGTTCTCCAATTAGTTTCTAAAAGCTAGTATGACTACACTTCTTAGTGTGTGTACACCTATCTTTTTTACGCATAAAGAAAAGAAGATTTAGAAACGTCCATTCGCTAGAGTCGCGAGCGAAGGTCCCATGATGGTCTGCAATACTAAGAATTAAATAGAATAAACCTTAATTGCCTCCAGTAGCCACATCAATGGTTGTTTTGTTAATCTTTTAATGTTTACTTCAGTTTGTACATATTTATCAGCCGAGCATCCCATACCTGCAGCGCCTTCTCCTGCAGCTGCGTCCACTGCTGGTGCAGATGCTGCAGCCGCTGCGCGATGTCGTCGGCCGCGAAGTGCCCCGCGTCCCGCAGCGCCGCGCCCGCCGCCCGCACGGCGTCCACGCGCGCCTCGTGCTGGGCCATCTCGCCCATCACTGCCTGGTGCTTCTTCATTAGGTTTTGTACGCCGATTAGGTCACGACCTGAACATTTATCACGAGATGTTAGAACCAGATTTTATTTTGCATTCGTTTTTCTTCTCTTCTTGCTCTAGCACAAGCTGAAGCTTCCTAAAAAGTCGATAGTCCAACGATTTCCTTATCGAAATGTTGCGTGTTCTAGGCAATGTAAGGCCGTGCGCACTTTGGACGCGTTTTCGTACGAATTTTACTCGTGCGTACACATACGAACACGCACGAACGATCACGACCATCCAAGTACAAAGGGAGCACGCAACTGGGTGCGAGTTAGGCCCTGCGCAGACGGCACACTTTTTGTGCGATCGAGTCTGCGGCGCACAAAAAGTCTGCATGGCGCGCAAAAAGTCGGTCGCGGATATTTCACAGACTCAACGCACACGACGCACATCTTCGATCATTTTGTCGGCAGAGCTGTAGGGACGTAGACGCTATGGAAATCGTGCAGAGATCGCGAAGTATTATTTTGTACATGAAGTACAGAAAAAGAAGAAGAAATAGAGAATTTTGGGTACATCCTATACTTTCGGAAAGATTACTGAAGGGACAGTTCCATACTAAACATTCATGATATTCTGCCTATCATGATATTCTGCCTTAGAAGTATCATAAATTGCTGGTCTGTTTTGTATTTCTTGAATTAACATAGTTACATCGACCTCTGGCGCCATGATAATAGATCGCGTGCGTTACGTCCACCCCTAGCAAATGCAGATTGCCGACTAAAGTGTGCGCCGTCTGCGTTAGCGCGCGTTGAAGCAAACGTTCAATTTTTTTAACACACTTTTTGTGCGGAGCGGCGCGCCGCGGCGCGGTGCGGTCTGCCCGAATTACACGGATTTTTTGTGCGCCGGACTTTTTGCGCGTCGTGTGCGTTACTGCATATAATTGCATAGGTTCTATTTTCACAGACTAAAAAGTGCGTCACGGATAGTCTGTCGTCTGCGCAGGGCCTTAGTCGTACGTACACGTACTGACGTACGTATAGTTCCGACGTCCGAAAACAATCCGAACTTGTTGGAATTTTTCGTGCGTTCAATGCGCACCGGAAGTCTATTTGACGGAGAAAAACGTATTTAGTGTGCGCACTCAATTCATACGACCACGGTCGTACGTTTACGTACGATAAAAAATCGTGTTCAAAGTGCGCGCGGTCTAATAAATCTAATAACAGATTCTGGCTGATAAAACACCTCTGTAGTTGTTCTGTTTTACAATGAAGCTTAGTAACTATAGAATAGACTGACGGGCTTGCCAAAGTAGTATAAAAAGTAGTACTAAATAGATGTGAGCATAATCAGCCTATAATGTTGAACTACTGGAACACAGGCCTGCTCTCTTCAAGAGGGAGTGGGCAGTAATCTACCACGCGGGCCCAGTGCGGCTTGGTAAATGTCACATGTCTTCGAATTTTTGGTTCTAGGACATGCCGGTTTCCTCACTATTTTGAGAGCAGTGGTGATGAAATGATTTTTACAAAGCGTCTGCCTGGGTTCCAACCCACGACCTACAACTCTAGATGTGAGTAGTATAGATAAATAGACAAAAACGCATTTTTTGCATACACTAGATACAACAGCAGCAGCTCGGAGTCTGGATTTATGCCCGGTTGATGGCAATAGGCTCGCCCCCTATTACATGGGATTAAGTCCCATAATAACTGGCGACATGTGGATGTACCTGCTACAAGGACACCTCTGCCCAACCCTTCGGGGAAACAAGGCGTGATGTTATGTTGTTACTAGATAGAACCTCTTTCACTATACCCTGTTTGCTAAAGTATTAAAAAGGTTAACAAACTTGAAATATTTCAATTTAGGTAAATCTGCAATAGACCGTCCTACATACCTCTGTTGGTAGATGCGATGATGGGTTCCTTCTCTCGGATCCAGGCGGCTTCGTCATCCAAGTCCCTGAACAGCTGCTGAGCTTGCAGTGAGTCCAACAGGCGACGCTTGCGGATAGCCATGGGCTTGTCGAGAGCTGTGTAGCGACCGACGAGACCGTCCTGATGGTAAGAATTATTTTGTGAGTTCATTTGTCAAGGAAAAAAAAAACAGTGGCACTCCGGGAGTGCTGACAGAAGTGAAAACTAAAAAAAAATACTTCCAAAACCTTTAAAGTAAAAATACTTGCTTAGAACATTGAGCCGTATCGTAATATAAATAAGGAGGACAATCGCGTTTGCAAAAATGAGGTGTCGGTAACGGTGTCGCGAGTTCCTTGTTTTTTCCCATCTCAAAAATGCCCAACGCGTCTAAAGAAGTTTTCACTTCAATAAATAATTTTATGACATGTTTCGAAGGTCGAAATGTTTCGTAGTTTCGCAGTCGTGTGGCTCAAATTCAACCTTTGCTACCGCGTAGTTCCATTTTCGACGTATTGTGTTGACTAGTCAAAGCCATATCCTTAATGGTGCAACTATTGTCCGCGCGCGACTGCTAGTCACGGCCTGAGGTATGTGAGCGGTTGCGAGCCGGGGTTGCGAAGAAATCCGAAAGGGAGATCGTGGCCCCCGGCAACATGGCAACTGAAGGAACACGGGTGGGTTTTAGTCAGTAAGAGTCTGACACGCCCACCGCCGGGAGAAGTTATTTGATAATTTCCCACCCAAAAAAAATGAATGTGAGCGGTGAGTCAGGGGAGGTACACAAAGGCCAAGTTAACTCAGTCTGGCAATTTTGTCAATGGCACCCTCCCCCATCTTACAGTTCATATACATCAGGCGATGACTAGCAATCGCACGCGGACTATAACAAACATGGCAGGTACCTGAGGTGTTTCGACAGGTCCGTGTGAAATGACGGTCGGAATGTCAACCTATGTGTGTCTAGGACTTCTGTCTGTTATTATGTAGATTACAAAAACCTAGGAACTCCAACTTGGAATCCTGTAACAAGTTAATACTGACCCGCTTAGTCTTAATGTTGTCAGCATCGAAGTGTCCTCTCTCAATGAACTGTTCGGCCTGAGTACGGATAGCGTCGATTCTCTCCGCATGCGAGCTGACGTCTGCTTCCAAGAGAGCATGCTTCTTCTGAAGATTCTGGACGCTGGTCAGGTCCTGGGGTAAAGAATAACATAATTAGTTTTAGTTACCCAACGATTTATTTAGAGTAAGTATCCTACTGTATTTAAACAAAAATATTTTTTGTGTTTGTTTATTATGAATTCAATGCTTGGATTTTCCTTTAATTATTAATCCAATGTCTAGCTTTTTAGTCTTAAGTATCTATAATGGCATAACCAATTAATGCACAAGAGTAGTAAGTGACAACATCTGGTTGAACTAGTCGCGGGCTCAACTCATTGGTGGGCTTGGTCAAAAAGCACGCTATATCACCTGGCATCGTGTCCGACAGAGATAGTATCAGTGATGAGCAGTTAGACGCTGGTCTACATGCACAAACTCTAGTTCGCACGCACACAAACACCGTTCAGAACGATTTTAGTAAAACGAGCGCGTAAAAAATTACGAAAAGTCCTTTAGAAGGTGGAGTTTTATAAAAACACTACTGCATAAATCAATTACGAATAAAGTTTATTATAATCTTCGACAATTGAGCTTTGTCGGAACGAGCTTTGTTTTGGAGATTTTATACTTCTTTTATTACTTATTTACTCCCAAAGTTGCGTTAAAATTAGCAGGAAAAACGAATCTTTGTTGGCTCATAACTTTTTAATTGCTTTTTTTTTTACTATTCTGCTTCTGTACAGACAAAATTAATATTAAGATAAGACAAAACGATTTCATGTTTTACTTTGGATGTACAATGTGTAACAGTGGAGTAAAACCCCCCCGTAATTTGTATGGAAAAAGTATCGGCTAGTTGCGCCTTAAGACCATAATTTGCTCAGCAGTAAGTTCTGATGGAATCAAGCAGACCTTTAAATCTGCAACTCCAAATGCATCACAGATTGGGGGCAGAAATAGGTAGGTATGGTGGCCTCGGAATTCCAAGGACGAACTCTTTCAGAAAGACCTCCACTACTAATGCCATCTATTCTGTTACCTTGCCATAGTCCTCGCTAAGCAGCTGTCCCTCCACCTCAGACAGCCACAGCTCGATGTCCTCAACAGCTCGGTTGTACTGCTGCTGCGCGGCCGCCTCTTGTAACTTGCTGCCCTTCAGCTCTGAGGCAGCTGACAGCTTCTCCCAAATACCACCCAATTCCCCGACACGGGACTCGATTTGAGCTGTATATGGAATTAGGGAGATTAGATTACGTAGAGCAAACAGACACCTTCAAATTATGTTATAATTATGTAAGTAATTGTTTTGGGTACAATCTGTTTGGCAATAAGTACAGAATATTTTACGGACGCACATTTTATTTTATGCCTACGTGCCATGAAAATATTATCCGCATTGGATAGTCTTTTAAATGTGATCTGAATTGATACAAGTTGACGAAAATAAAAATCTTTTGTATATTAGATGAATTAATATCAGACGCCTAGGTTATCATCATCATTTCAGCCGAAGGACGTCCACTGCTGGACATAGGCCTCCCTCAAGCGTCAAAAGTCCAGGCATATAAGACGTTTATTTTCTCTACACAAGTTATGTACTTAATGCTAGTATTTGACAATAGTGCACGAACAAGGAGCTAACTGTGTGAGAGACTGGTGCCTGAAATAGGTTTAAATAAAAACCTGTATTCACCAGGGCCCTCCCGCGGCTAGATGCCTGTGATATGGACCATGATGACAATGTATACTTAACTAACGTTGAATTAAGAACATTAATAAAATTAAAAATACAAAAAGAGTTAGTGGAAATACCAGTGTGTGTGAGTGCGTGAGTAACTAGAGGAAGTGTAAAGGAGATGTGAGAGGTTGTTTGAGTGAGTGTGGTGTGAGTATGGATAATGGTATGTATGTTTTAGAGTTATATATTTGCCAGATAATATACAGAAGAAGATATTTCTTATCCGGACACTGGCAAAGACCCATTATTTCGTTTCACAAGTACAGACTTTTGATGTGTACATGTCAATGTTATGTTCTACATACGTTTAGCGAAGTGCTCTTGGTCAAGCAGCCTGGCGCCGGTGACGTGGATCTCGTCAATGCGCGGCTTATTGGCTTGCAGCTCCTGTTCAAAGTTCTGATGCTTCTGAACCTTGCCGTTAAGGTTCGTGGGGTCCAGGTATGAATCGTCTGTCGCGAACTTCAGTTTCTCGTTGATCCAGCCTGCGAGTAAATAATGTTATTAGAATATCATAGATAATGGAAGTTTCTTAAAAAACAGCCCTATAGTAAAGTTTACGTAATTATTATCAGTGACTAATTGCAAATTACATAACTTAAGGAATGATCTATGATCCTTACATACTCCTTTTGCCTCGTTTACGTTCATACATCTGGTTTATTTAAAATGTTTTATAATAAACCTCCTATAAATAAGTAAAGAAAAAAATGTTCGGACATAATTTTGTAAAGTTACCACAAAAAGATTAAAATCATAAATTGTACGTACCCTTGGTTTCATCACAATCGCGCTCGAACTGCTGGTACTTGTAAGCATCCTCCAATAGAGCACGACGTTGACTGGATTTTTCCAACAGGGCGGCGCGGCGCTCCAACAACTGTCACAACACATATTATTAACTTTTGTTGTATGTTACATCGGAACAACAAATCTATTCAAACTCAAACTCCTAAGCATTTATTTCAAATAAACCAATTACAGGTACTTTTAAATTGTCAAGGGATTGGTCAGTCAGAAAGATGAAGCTAGTTGCCCATTCCAAAGCGTAGTAGGTACCTTTGGAGAAGAACGGGCAAGAAACTCCATGGACACTCTTTTAAATCAAAATATTGTTACATCATTCATATTGAAATTATACATGTGAGAACTATGTAGAAAGACGTGCAAATTAAAGCGTCCGTAATAAAAATATAAAACCTTGGCAACTAAGAGATGACCAGTCCCTACTGACGGCGCCCGTTCACGAACATTGCATTGTATTGTATAACGGGCTAGTGTTCGTAACTCAACGTCCAAACGCGTATTTTACGTACGGGTGGGAAAATTGATAATTCAAAACGTGCGCACACAATATTATGCAGCACTTATGTTAAGACAACAGATTCGTAAACGTTCTCTGGGGGATACAAAATCGTAATTTTTCGCCAATAATTTAGTTTCTTTATTTTATTATGGTTTGTGCAGATTTTATTTTGAGTGAGTTCTATTCAGTCAAATACCGACTATCCAATAAATGTCTCACTATTCAAGATACGTACCATCTCCCTCCTCTGCGCGACGTCGTCAGCAGCATAATGCTGTCCCTCGATGAGTTTGGACGCGAACTCGTCCAGAGCCTTGATCTTCTCCTCCTGCGCCACGAGAGACTTCTCAAAGTCTTCGTGTTTCTTGAGGAGGGCTTCCACGGAATCTAAGGAGTCACCCACGTCTTCATTGGCGAGGAATGCCTGTGAAAGGATGAGGGATTGTAAACATTGGCATAGAATTAAAACTGCCTATAATGGAAGACTGGTAATATTAAGTTCGCTGATAAAGAACATAGCCACAACAAAAAGAGTAATAAAAAAAAAAAATATAGTATTGTTTGCATATTATGTTTCAGAGAAAATACACTATTTTTCTTTCAATCAGTGATAAGAACATTTTTCTGAACAGAACTTTTTGTCTTTACATTTGATTGGCACAGTAGTACATTGAACAACTGTCAATAATAGCTCGAAAGTTCATAAATTGACCAATTATATACTTTTAGAGGCCTTTGTTTGCCTGCCAAATGCTTAAATTCTAGAACTGTTTTCTTTTCAGAGACATAATTTAATTTTTAGTCGAGAAAAATCAACATAAAATTTTCTTACCTCCTGCTTATGCATCCAAGCATCAGCTTGTTCAGTATCTCTGTAAAACAGCTGAAGATCCATGCACTGCAGATACAGCACACGTCTCTGCTCCCACAGCTGATGCAGCGCTGAGCTCTCGCGTTCAAGGTTCTCAAGCGCTGACGATACTTCGGATGAGGCTCGGTGACCGCTTTCTACCAGCGCTTGACCCGCTGCAGCGCACGCGTGGATCACGTCTGAACGTGCGTCCATCTCGCCCTGGAATTGGATTTTAATTAATATGTCATAGAAATTGCAAAAAGTGAGTTTTAAAATTAAGTTGATGTAAACCAAAACTAGCCTTCTTGAAAATATTGATAGGTGAATCCTATCTAAAGATGCGTTATAGGTACCCAACTGTTCACATAGCCCTCGTGTTGAGTGAACTGTAAGTTGGGCTACCTACCTGTTTCATAAATCGCCATTTCCGTGTCTTCAAGAGTTCACAGATCATTGGAACTCTTGTTGGCACTTTGGCAACCCTAAGATTACTTTGACCTATTTTATTTTTAAATTACTATCCATTATTTACCCGACTACAGCAATGCCAAAGGAGGGATATAATTTATAATTTTATCTTATTTTCGACAATTTGTATTTAAAAGACTACTCTCAAGTTCTTCCGTTCCTCGTTGGCTATCGTACAAGAATATAACCTGACCTTGTGCTCCTGATGCTTCTCCAGCAGCGCCTCGGCGCCGGGCACGTCCTTGGCGAGGTCGTCGGCCGCGATGAGCGCGCGGATGTCGCTCACCCACGACATCAGGTCGCGGTAGTCCGCCAGGAAGCGGTGCAGGGCGTGGGAGGACTCTAACTCGGAGCGACGTTCCTGTCAAATGGAGAATATTTAGAGCTTGCTTCAAAGCTTGTAGTTTTTAAATCTTTAATGCCGTTTGTCTTTCCTGATACAATAATGAGCAGAACGGTTGTTCTTCAATCTGTGTGGCACGCTGCATCGTCGTGCGATGATACACCAAGTCAACAAGACCGAAGTTACCAGTTGGATCAGCTACATTTTTAACGAAGTTTTTTCATAATGCGTCTAACAATAAAAATAAAAAAAATAACTATAATATGACTGTTTTCAAATTCAAAAGGGCACTAAATAAAATATTAATAGAAAAAAATTATTACACAATTGACGACTTTCTTAATGATGAATCACTGACTGATTGACATGCTAATAATCCATTTGACTTATTTTATTTTTTGATTACTGCTACTTTGTTGACATTTTTGTATTAATTTGATATTTACTGTAATTTGAACGATTTGACAAATTTTTTATAATATGTATTGTTAAAATTTCCTACTTGTTATTTAAATTTACAATGTCTTTAAATTTGTGTAAATTAACATGATTTGCATTCCCATGTGACGGTAGAATATGGAGGACTTGGATCAATGTAATAATTACCCATGTTTGCAAAGTAATAAATGATTTGATTTGATTTTGAAATGACGCAAATGCCCAAACCTACCAAAAAGTGAAATAAATAAAATATAAGAAATTATGCGTCACTTTCACGCAAATCGGTCATCTAGCTATGGCATGCATAGAGTTCGAACTCAAACTCATTGAGAAGAGCATTAATAGATAAAACGAAAGTACTTTTCTCGAACTATTTTAAATAGATAAAAAGTAATACTTGATAGATCTTCTTACCTTAGCCTTCTGCACAAGCTTCTGCCAAGCAAGCGTGATCTCATCACGCTTGGAGTGAATAGCGGGGGCGTGGTCTGCGTGAATGGCTGCCAGTCTCGCCGCCTCACCGTCCAGGGTCGATACCTTGTCTTCTAGAGCCGCCAGGTCACGCTCAACGCCCTCATGTTTGCGCTACACATGACGAAATGTTACATGTTACTTTAGATATTATATTAAATATACGAAAAAAAAACGACAATGCGTAAAAAAGGAAACATGATTTAAGTTTAACAACTGTTAATTGAAACTACAACCAGGGTTGGGCAGTATTTGAATTACTTGTAATTAAAATACGTAATTGAAATACGAATACGTATTTAGTATTTGTAATTCAATTATTTCTTAAAAATGTAATTAGTAATTGGTATTTCAAATACTTATGGCTTCAAAATACATTTGAATATAAATACATTTAGCGATCTTATTAATGGGTGCGCTCTGCAAAAAATTGCCCTCGATAGCTTTCGTAAGCAAAATGGCGACCGCTAAATATGTCAACCTTTAAAGTCGGCAACACTGGGCTGTATTAGTTCTATTCTATTTACATAACCTAACACCTGACTGTATTTTGTAATTTGCATTTTAAAGAAAAATAATTAAAATACTGTATTTTGTATTTTATATTTCAAATACACAACTTAAAAGTACTTTGTATTTCGTATTTTAAATACGTGCGAGATAGTATTTTGTAATTTGTATTTTAATTAAAGCAAAGCATGTATTTTGCCCAGCTCTGACTGCAACAAAGATGATTCTTCAGAAAGTTAAACCTCTCAAGTCATTCTCATGTCAATGGAACATTCCATTGATTGTCAAGAGAATGATGAAGGATTTAGCAGCTTACCTGCAGCGTCTGCACAGTAGCTAGGTCTCTGCCGTAGTCATCGGAGCCCAGCACCACGTCCTTCTCAGAGATCCACGCGATGGTCTCGTCAGCGTCGCGGTTGAAGCGCTGGATCTCGTGGGCGCCGAACAGGCGCTCCTGACGCATCAGCGCCATCTGGCGGAGGCGCTGCCATGCCTCGTTCAGCTCCTATGAAAAAACAATAAGTTTGAGAATTTCCACTACAGCGGTAAGTAGCTGAACTCAACTAGTGAATAGGAACTATTCAAGCTAAATCTGATACCAAATGTGATGGAAAAGAAATATTATAATTGGTGGTGATATTACTGTCACAATAGTTGACAATGATCACTTCTACCTATTGTATCAGGCTTTTATAAGAAAAGTGAAGGGTGGGCGTTTTTGGGGGACTGTCTTATGTAATTTCGACATTCGAAAAGTGCTGATTCTCAGCCTAGTTTTAATGAATGACTTTTGAATTTTGAAAAGTATTTCCACGTAATGCGTATTTCTTCAATTCCTGTGTTCCTCCTGCGTTTATTCAAGTTATCCCGAAATTTTAGACCTAACTGTAACCTAACATATACTCCATAGTCTTTCTACTCTATAGTACTACTTACATCTTTCCTCTTAACAATAGTCTCTCTCTCCGGGTGGCCTTCCAGCACCAATCTCTCAGCCAGCTGGTTGACCTCAGTCACACGGTACTCCTGCGCAGCCATGTCCTTCTGGAACTCGTCGAACTTGCGCTGCAAGACTTCAACATGTTCGAGGTCTGAGCCAAACTCGTCCGCGCAGACGAATGTTTCCTGTGAAGAGAAGAAAAGGATTATTAAATTTGCCTTTTTATTAAGTCTGGAGAATTTTGACATTATTCTAGTTTAGTCAATGTTATAATTATCTACCAACGGTCTGTTGTACGGCCGGCTGTACTATTCAGATCTTGGACATTATCTAGCAGAAAAAAAAGTTAATATTTGGCTAAGAAATTATGGAAGTGGCTTCTTAATAAATAAATAAATTACCATAAATCCCGGAATTCCATAACATCCGGGAATGCACAACTAATCAGATACATGATATGGAAATGACTTATCAGCCCTCTTATGAAGGTTACTTTTGCGGTGTTAACATAAAAATTTATATACCCATTAACATTTTTTTACGAAATTCAAGACACCGAGTTGTTTGTCACTATGTGCTATGCCAATTTGGCAACCTACTTTACAACATTAGCTAGCATTTCTATAGATAAAAAGTACAAAATTTATCAATTCCAGAGTCGCGAGATTTTTGCGATCGATACAAAAGTGCATTCCATATTAGCCAACACCTGAACGTTAGTAAATATAATACATTCGATTCTATAATCATAACTCTTAAAATCGATCCGGGGTCCCGCAATTTATTCGATACAAAAGTGCATTCCATAATAGCCAACACCTACACTTTAGGTAAATATGCATCCGATTATCCGATCACTGGTTATTACCGAGGGATGAAGAAGACATTAAGACATATAAATCCCAAGCTGCACGCGTAGCATGACCACCGTAGAAACGAGTTTTATCGACGGAAGAGTAGACAAAATGACAGATAAACAATCACAATCTGTCATTTTGTTTATTCTTCCGTCGACAAAACTCGTTTCTACGGTGGTCATGCTACGCGTGCTGTAGTGATGTTGTGGGAGAGGCAATAATTGTTTAAACTCTGCTACTAGATATAGGTCCTGAATGATGACTTCATCAACAATTCATCGCACTTATTCATATCAGTATTCCAAAGAACCCATCACATCTAAGTGGTTACGTCATTCTCCTAAATTCAGAACATTTCTGCCTTGCCTTTTGGCAAAGTAGACAAAGTCCAACAATCTTTTATATATTGTTTAGTTAACATGGCCTATATCGTCGGCGATATGAGTCCACGCCCAAGATTGTACTAATGTAGGCTACGCCCACGTTCTACATTTCATTTTATTTCAACCATAATGTGATATATTACACAATTCTTTTTCTAGTTATGGGAGTTTATGAATAGGTTTTTTATTTAATTTTATTATAAAAATAATAACGGTTCTAAGTTCATATAACTGTCAGTAATCTGACTTTTTAGAGTGGTGTAATACTTGCATACTTTCAGTCATTTACAGTGATAGGAGTAGGTAGGTTTACGTACTCGCATCATGAATAGTCATAGAAATCATAACATGGATAAGCCTTTTTTCCGGGATTTCATTTTGGTACTTACGGGATTGAATCAAATATTGTTAAAGTAAGGATTTTTAAACTACTACATTAGAACTTTATAGAATGCGATAGATAAACATTTAAAATATATTATTTTATTGTTTTTATAGTATACCTATCCTTTTCTTGGAGTCCGATCACCCATATACTATTAAAAAGACAGCAAAAGGGTTAAACATTTCTTATTGATATTGATGTATTCTTTATTCTACACATTACAACATTTGAAATTCCTTAAAACAATCTTAATAATTTCAAAATCCCGGAATCCCGGAGGCATATCCATACTAATAACAAATAAATAAATTCTAATTCTAATATATACGTGCCAGTTCATTGACCCCAAATCAATCTTCAATGTATCAGCAGTTTCAATTGAAAGACCATGCAATGACTAATGTTGAAAGAGGACATAGTATGTTTTATTACATTCAGTAAATGCTAATTTGACTTTAACCTTTTATGAGTAAACCAGTTTTGACTAAATGTTTTAATATAAACTTGCAGTAGTTGCTTTAAAACATCATCTATCACTCACCTTGTCATGAATCCAGAACATGACCTCATCGCAGTGCCTCAAGAACTGCACCAGCACTAAAGCCTGCTGCAGCTTCATGCCCTTCTCTGCCAAACGGGACAGCAGTAACTCCCACAGACGGTGCAACTCATCCAGACGGCGACGGATGGTTTCCGAAGCGAAGTGACCAGCAGAGATCATCTCACTGCCGGTGTTGTCAAGTACTACAATGGCGTTAGAGTGGGCTGCCACTTCAGCTTCGAAGGCTTGGTGCTTCTGGATCTTGGCCTGTAGGGAAAAGATGGTGTTAGGATGGAAACCAATTTATAACGCATCATGCGACAGGATGTCGCTGAAGCGTGCCATTGGCTAGTTTACACGTCGCTACATAAGCAATGGTTCCTTGTTTGGCAAATGAACACGCATGAGGTGATGTTGAGTGTAGCAATGTGCTGCACTCTTCAGGGAATTTTGAAGCAATTATGGAGTTTCTAGAGTGACCTAACTTCAAATTACTATTAGAAATTCAGAAACATTCTAAATACCACTTTCTTTTGTATTCTTTTAGTGTCTACAGTAAAAAAAAATATTTACCAGTACACACACAACAACAACATGACAACATTTCATCAAGACCCAAAGCATACCTGAAGATTAGTAGGATCTTTGTAGCTCTCATCGCTGGCGGCCTGCAGCTTCTCCTGGATCCAGGACTCCAGCTCGTCAGCATCGCGCTTGAAGTACTGGAACCTGCGAGAGTCTTCCAGCTTCTCGCGCTTGGCGCGGGCCTCCTGCTTGAAGTCTTCATAGCGGTTCAGGACCTGCGGGAAAGGTGAATGGATTAAGTATATTTACATCCAGAATTATATGAGATCTATTTTCCTATCTAGGTAGATTTATAAAAATACTGTCTAGCTAGGAGAAGAAAATGTTTGTTGCCCTTCCCCCAAATGTTCCAGATTTATGTATCTGTATTTATAAAGCTATATCTTTGATATGGTTTGTTATAAGTGGCGTTCTTTCTAAAGCATATAATCAGCCTATAATGTCCCCACTGCTCGAACACAAGCCTCCGCTCTGTGAGAGGAAGTAGGCCGTAATCTACCACGCGGGCCCAGTGCGGGTCTATATTCGGCAATTTTGTTTCTTAGCTCTGAAACTCAACGTTATTGCATATAATAAACTATATTTCCGATCAATCTAGGCGTGTTGTCAGGTCAAGGATGTATAGGCTCAACCTTTCAGTTGTCAATCAATACCGATTCCCGATAGACTAGCAACGCTCTGTACGTGGACAGCGTCTCGTAGACTCCTACAGTCGTACGTAATTCACGTATCAAGGAATGATAGTCCGTTTATTTTCGTCTAGATATTTGTTATCTTATCTTGTTATTTTTGGTAAAAGTGAAATACGTTTGATTACCTAATTGATTATATCCTGGCATCAATTTTGAAACAGACAAACGAGAAAAATAACTGTTGCCCGCGACTTCGTCTGCGGACAAGGATGAAAAGTAGCCTATGTCCTTTTCTAGGTCATGGTCTACCAATGTGCCAAATTTTATCCGAATCTGTTCAGCCATTTTAGCGTGAAAGCGTAAGAAACAAACAAACTCACTTTCGCATTTATAATATTAGTTAGGATTGAATTTCTGATCGCATTTCGACAGCAATATAGGTCTTATATCGATGTCGAAATAAATCTCTCATGAGAAAGGCTATAGAGATGAATCCATTCTGTGGAAATTATTAATTGAATTTATATTTCAAATGTGATGTGATTTTAGAAACAAATTAAGTAGACAGGTCAATCAAAAGAACCTATAACAAAAGCGTGAACGTGATGTTACTCATTGCTCCCTAAAGTTGTGACTTGTGAGCTACTTTAGTAAGGTGTCGTCCTAATTGGCTAACGATCGTACTAAAACGATGCGATTTCGTCGCACGATGAAAAAGTTCGTGCGATGGTCCATCAGGTGTCCTAATAGCTCGCGCGATGGGCATCATGCGATGCCGCCGCGTTGCTGTGCTCGCACGATGACGCGTGACCAATTAGGACCCCTAAAAGAGATTTATAGCTTTGCAACGATCGCAGGATCAAACCCATCGTACGATCGTTACTAAGCAATTCCTGTGCTCGCACGATGACTTGCAAGCTTCAATTAGGACACTCTAAAGAAATGTTTGTTTAATCTCGTCGTGCGACGAAAGCGCATTGTTTGCTCGTACGATCGTAGCCAATTAGGACGACGCCTAAAACTTATCACCAGAGGTCGGAATTAGGTAGAGTTATTTATGTACTTACACTGATTTCATACAACGAAAGAATAAAGTGGATATGCCCCAAATCCCGGGATTAATTTTGAAGAGCAGAAAAATCCCGTGATCTATTATATTAAGAAGTTATTTACTTTTACATAATTTAAACCACTGCACGCGCGACGTTGCCAAATTTACATCAACGACATCGGATGTCCGAAGTTGCAAAATTCCAATGCGCACACGTGTGCATTGTGAATTTAATACTAATAATATTGTATGTTAATATCTTTGTTTTATTTGTCTTATCTATCTCTGAGGTTTTTATTATTATTTATTTGTAATATTGTTGGTCACACGGGATTGTCTATTAGAAATCCCGGGAAGATCCATATTAATATCAACATTTCGATGCAAGTACATAAATAACTCTACCTAATTCCGACCTCTGCTTATCACCCTAGTAATTAGTTAATTAATTGAAGCGACGTGACCAGACATTAAGGGCGTTGACTAGCTAACATAGTTCATAGTTGTCGCAGTTTTAAATCTGATTCTCCTGATACAAATAACTGTATTATACCGACATTTTGTAGCGATACTACAAAATGTCCTGCTACTGCTGAGTATGAGGTCCTGGGTTCGATTCCCGGGTCGGGCAAAGTGTTATTGAGTTTTCCATTTGGAATTTCTCAGTAGCAGCCCGGAGTTTGGATTTGTGCCCGGTTGATGGCAATAGGCTCGCCCCTATTACATGGGACTTAAACATAACTGGCGAAATGTGGGTGTACTATTGGTACACCTCTGCCTAACCCTTCAGGGATTACAGGCGTGATGTTATGCTTGTAGCGATAGAGTAGTGTATGAAGGTAACACGGTATGACGGGATTACATAACAGTTGAAGGTCAATTAACAAAATGGTTGAACAGTACCACCAATGTTAACGGATGACGATACCAGTACAGTTTGCGTTTTATTCGGTACTACAAATGTACTCATAGCACACAACGGAAGGCATGAGTGATTGCTTTCCGCTTTTTACGGCCGCTGCATTGTAACTGGGTCGGCTGTATGCATGCAAATACGCGAAAGAAAGCAGACAGCGGCTGCATCTCGTTACAGGCATCGGCATGTGAGCGCATCTCGAATTTGTGATTTCTTATGGAAAAGCTCTGTATGCAATATGAATTCTTTGGGTAAGTTAAATGCATGACTTGTGTTTTGGACTTAGTAGAAAATACAAGACGACTTGAGTACAATTTCATTAGTTGGACCTTAGAGAAACATGCATGCGAAATGAGCTTACGGAATTCACGTATGTCAGTCACTGAGCAGTACATAATCAGCTTACAATATTACCACTGCTGGTACTCAGTACTCTAATTGCGTAACTTATTTTCGTAAACAATTTTGCCTAATTTGTTTCATTTTGACAGTTCAACAACATTCATTGCGTTATTTACGTTGTTGAGCAGTTATTTTTTTCCAACTTATGAAGCAATGGATTAGCAATTTGTTTCAAATCGAAACAGATTGTGATTGTGTTGTATTACGCAATTAGGGTACTGCACCCTAATTGCGTAACTTATTTTCGTAAACAATTATGCCTAATTTGTTTCATTTTGACAGTTCAACAACATTCATTGCGTTATTTACGTTGTTGAGCAGATTGTTTTTTCCAACTTATGAAGCGATGGATTAGCAATCTGTTTCAAATCGAAACAGATTGTGTTGTATTACGCAATTA
Organism: Agrochola lychnidis; assembly: GCA_963680765.1. Classification (NCBI taxonomy): domain Eukaryota; kingdom Metazoa; phylum Arthropoda; class Insecta; order Lepidoptera; family Noctuidae; genus Agrochola; species Agrochola lychnidis. The sequence continues at coordinate 2,892,878 of OY796850.1, forward strand.
GGGTACTGGTCTCTCTGTGAGAGGGAATGCCCCGCAATCTACAATGCGGGGTAAATGTGGACTTTTGGTTGCAGTTCAGGTGCGATTTCTTCAAGCCTATGGTCTGTAAATAAATTCAATAAAAAATATATTTACCTGTTCACGACGCTCCTGAATATCCTCCGCAGTCTCGAGGATCTTCACCTCTTTGGGTGGTGGTATCTGTTCCATGATGGAAGCGTCAAATTATCTGTAACAATAGAGATGAGAAAGTTAATAACAATACATTCGTCAAAATCCAAAATATTGTGGACGTAATAAAATCGCGGCGGTATTTTATAGCGCACTGGATTTTCAACTCTCGGTGTTAATCCGAGCGTTGAGAATCCAACGCGCTGGGACGAGAGTGCGTCCCAGTGCGTTGGATTCTCAACGCTGATAAAACACACTGTTGGATTTTCAACTCTCGGCGCTAAGCAGAGCGTTGAAAATAAAGCGCACAAAAAAAATTGCACCGATTGTATTACGTCCGTGCGAACGTGGGCTAATGTGGATTTCTATGGGTAATGCGGTAGTGGGGCGCGTCATTTCAAAGTGGATAAGCTATAGGTATTATACTAACTTATGACGAGACCTAATGAAACGACTAATATTTTAAATCATTGCCTATGGGTTTTAGGACAAATTAGGTGTGTTGATGATGAGCTAAAAGAAAACTTTACAGCAGACACTTTTGCACTTGTGTTTAGAGTCGTGTCATTAATCTCGATTTGATTTGGAAATAACAGAATACAGGCCTTATAGTGATTTTGTATATTGAAATGTACTTTAGAACTGCAAATGCATAAGTGCCAACTGATAAAATGCCTCAAGTATCACCTGACTTGTTACTAACATTGCTGAGAAATAACAAGGACTAAGAGAATGGCATTTCTCAAATAAACGTAAATCTTGTATCATTATCAGTGTCGCGTCAGTTATTCTTTTATCTCCTGATCTCATCAAACACTAGACTCATTAACTCAGAAGGTCAAGGTACACTTGACATCACTCACAGAAGGAAATTAACAGAAGTTTAAATTCATACAAAACAGAGGCAAAATTAAAATTTTATTTGGGCTTGTTCCATTGCATTGTAGACCTCATACATCGCTTTTCATCAGGCCAGACTGAGATCAAAAAAAAAAAGAAATTATCATTACATTAATGGAGCCAATTTGAAAAATATGTTTCATTCATGACATAATGAGGCGCGTTATGACGTATTGCGATAGTAGGGAAGCCATTTTGCTACTTCTGGTTTATGCATGCAGCTTTTTTAAATAGTGAATAGCTACACTCGAACTAGCTATTTGTAATACATGTATGTCATAAGCTTTAAAAATTATTATGCACACGATAAAAAATAATATTCGCAATATAGTGGAAAGACGAATGTTTTTGCCTGTATAAATAGAATATTCGAATATACATGTATTTTACCATAAATGCTAAAGGCATAATAAAGTTTGACAACAATGGATATTCAGAGTTGTATTCAAAAAAGATTCATCACATTAGCTAACAAGGCCACCTATTTATCGACGACTGTTACGCGTATTTTACGAGCAATCAATGCTTATTGGAAAACACTAAACTTGGAACCATTTTCGCCGAATGCTGTAAATAATTTGATTGCAACATTTTCTCACATTGTATTATTTTTATTACAGCAAAATTGAATCAAAATGTATTAAACATATTTTTATCAAGAAAACATTAGACAAATAGATAGAACCTCACAAAAAAGAATTCCCAAAAATTTCTGTTAGAAGCTGTGAGACTACTGCAACTTGTCTGTACTGTGGCACTTGCCAGACAAGGCTTACATCACACAGCCTTGTGAGTCACCCCAATGTAACGTATTATAAACCTGATGATAACATTGTTTTTATACTCCTGCACTTAGCAACTCCTTTTATACATCCTACTTTAAAAAAAGTCTTGGAATTTTCTTTAGGCAAATGATAATGTTGTTTCAAAGAATTCAAGTGTACTTGTTATCAGTATTAATGTTGAACATTTGTTCTTATCAGTACCTACTTATGAGCCTAAGTACATTCTCATTATTAAAGATAAGCGATTTCACAATATTCTCTTATGGTAAAAGTTAGGAATTATAAGAATTCCTATAGGACGCAGAATATATGCACAAGAATAAAGTGTTGGCTGGTTGGTACAGTTTAGTAAACCAATAAAACATGAATGAATGAATTATAATATTTAAAAAATATATATTTGGACATTTAGTAACTTTAGTACTATTAATGGATCAATAACCGGATAATTACTAATGATATTAAGAATAGATTGGAAATTTAAATCACCAAAATAGTTACTAAGCAATTAGGTCAGATAGGAAACGCCAACTTTATCTAGTTGTTAAAATATTATTGATGTGTAAAACTGTTTGTACAAACCTATTTACAGAAAATAAAATCATTTCAACATTATTTTAATAAAATTCATAGGATTTATACTAGAAAAACCTTAGGAAACTTTTGCTTTCATCAGAAAATCAAATATGACTCACAAAAAGTGATATCTTCAATGAAATCATGTCATTTAATAGTATAATGACTGTTGTCCTACATATGGATGTGACAGTTGGGTGCACATATCACCTAGAGACTAGGTAATCAATACCAATGCAACTTGATCAGGTACATTGCAATCACACACACACATACAGACAGACAGTCAGATGTGTGTCATGCTATGGGTGGGGTCACTTACCATTACGAGTGCAGTTAATATATGTATTTTTTTACTTGATGTTGGTCTTTTTTTATAAGTTTCTTTTGAGGTTCTATTTGACTGAATGATTGAAAAAAAAAAATGTTTTTTGATAAGTTTAGGTCTGAAATCCTTACATTGTTAAAATATTACATTATCATGGGGTCCTATTTAGTTTAAATTGGTTTAAAAGGCTCTTTGAATTTTACTTGAAATATGAAAAATACCACATGAAATATGAAATATACCATATGAAATATGAAAAATGCCACATGAAATATGAAAAATACCACATAAAATATGAAAAATAAATACTACATGAAATATGAAAAATTCCACATGATAAACAAAAAGCTTTATAATAAATTATTTTGAAAGTTCATGACTGTCTATGTAGTATGCTGAAATTTCTAGAAACTTAACAGTAGAAATAAAAAATTTAAACATCTAAGAACCTAGACAATTCACAATCATGTTTACAGAAAAAAATAACAGGATATCCTATCCAAATAATGTTTTTGTTTATATTTAAACAACAACCCACTCAATTACCTCAAAAACATAAAACTGGTGCCAAAAAAATCAATACACAGCACTGCAGAGGTAACACTAGGTATTCTGATCACAAAGTCTAGATTATCTACTGACGTAGAAAGTACTGGCGGGGGACGCGGCGACGCACTGCTCCAGATTCTATCGCCCTGCCCGACACGCACCGCCGACACTATACAGCAATAAAACTGCCACCGCCGGCGTATCCACAGCTACCTATCGACCCCACATACTTCCCTCTTATGCACAATGACGTAATGCTCCAAAATAAACCTAATAAGGATTATGACCGGAGCCAATTTTGGACTTCCGCAGGAATCACGGGAATGAAGAATGTTACTGGGTAGTCTCTACATGGGTTTCCATTTTGAATATCCCTATGCAGAAATCTGATTTCTTTCGGAAAGTTGGACATTCGTAAGGAATTCGCCGATACATGGGTGTGTCATAGATAAGATTTGGGCACTTTAAAAGGTTTATTTTCAGTTTTAACATTTAATAGGGTAGCATTTATTAAAAAAAACTCACCTATGACTTAAAAATAACACAAATTTTACACGTTTTATACACTTTTTCTATAAATTTTCATGAAATATCGTTCGTTCGACGTGCAGTCGCGTCACTCCACCTACAACCAATGTTGCCAGAAGATATATTTAATTGACAGCACAGCTGTTGATTGAATAATCTCATTTCGAAAAGGTTTTAGGATCGCAAAAAAGCAGTTTTACATTTCCTATAGATTTATGTATCTTGATAATGTATGGAAAGTAAAACTTGAAACTATTATTTGCAATTTTTTACAACAACTAGAGTTTGACAAAATGAAAGTAGAGGTCGATTTTTACACTTTTTATATGGCAACAACAAAAAAATGCCAAGAAGCAACAGCCGGCGAACTATTTTATCTAGAACTAAGAAAGCCCGTGAAATTCAAATTTTCTTAGTTATTCGCGACCGTAACAAATATGGATTTACAGAATTATAATCATTGTAATCATTAGAATCAGCAATATAACTCCTTAAGAGAATAATCCGTGTAATTATAATTATTTTTTATTACATAAGCGTGTAGATTGACATCTGTCAAAGACATGTGTTTTTGACGACGCACAAACAACTGAGCGGTGCCGCTCCGGTGTCACAACGCGTCTCCGGTGTTACACTCCTCCCCATCTCGTCTCGCGGGCTGCACAAGTCCGGTGTATGTGCGGTGCGACGCCAGAACGCAAAGCATACCATAAATATTTGTATGTAGGACGCCGCAGTGACACCGCTCCGGCGCCGCGCCGCCGCCGCAACGCATCTTGTGCACAACCTTTTATTCGTCTGTTCGGATCCATGAATGGCTCCAACTAGGGTTGTCAGTGTTCCCACCAAGCTCCAACCTATTGTTGATATACTTCCAGTCTCAGATTATTTTATTATGCCTTTGAGTATATATGAGCTCAACTGTCATTTTAATGAGACACAATAGAATTTTATTTGTTATCGATCTCCAGAAGAGCTCGTAACAGTCAAGGGGAAAGTACATACAAAAAAATATTTTCAGCGAGTAGAAATTGATTTTTTCCTACTGTACACACTGATTATGGCTTTTCTTTTTGAAGATACAAATATAATCTGTGTACAGGTTTATTTTATTGATATAGCAACTCTTGCCTTCAGTTGTCAAAAGGTCTTGTTCTGGCTTGGTTCGTCCTGTGTTTGTTGTATCAATTTGTATGTCAATTATCAATTAACCCTTGTTTAATAATGGCCTGTTGATTATTAAAAAGCAGTGCTCGGTACTGATACTATCGATGTGCACTTTGAAGTTTGTGTAAATCATGGCTGCTGGCGGCGAGGATCTGTGGCGCGAGTGCGCGTCCTGGCTGACGAGATGTGGCTTGCTACGTCCCGACCATAAGGCGAACTGGGAAACGAGTTCAATTCACGACCTGGCGTACACCCTGCGCGATGGCGTGCTGCTGTGCAACCTGCTAAATGTGCTGCACCCGGGCTGCATCGACATGAAGGACGTCAACCAGCGACCTCAGATGGCGCAGGTAATTGGGCCCCGCCGCCGCGACCTTCACTCTAATTACTATAAAACTATTAAATTTGCCACATAATAGCTGCACGCGTGTTATGTGGAACTAATTCCTAGGTCGTACGTTCGTAGTTTTGAAATTTGATACAAGGTTTACATATTTGCATGTGAATTCGTGTTTTTGAGTTTACGAGCAATATTTTGGTAATTTTAAATGAACATTTCGTGTATAACGTGCAGCAGGACTTCCTCTTATTCAAATGTGTATTTAGCATTACATTAACAGTTATTATGTGTTAGTGTAGTTAATTATGCATGCAATCATGAATGGGGCTCTGCTATTGATATGTGCGTATTCAACAGCTATTGAATATATGTTCCGGCGTTATCTGCATCATAAACTTGCTGTGAATGAACAGACGGCACTTACTACTGACTGTCAATTAATATTAACGGTTCAAGACTACATTATAGTGCATGCTAGATGAAACATTATTTAAATAGAAGAATTTTACAAAGGTCAATGACCATATGCAGTGGTAAATTAAATCTTCAATAGTAACATGTCCTCATTATACAATCCCGGCAAAGTAGGTAAAGGAAACCATGATAAAGGCATTAAAGTAATACGAGTAATACGTAATACTTCACCTCTTTCCTGTTACAAAAATAAATTAATAAGGTCATGATCATGGTTAATTTAAAATCTGCTATAGGAATATTCTTAATTGCATAATTATTGTGGTTTCAATTCAATTCAATTGTTGTACATTCCAATTGAAACCTTGTTATGTTGTATGTGACCTCTATTTTTATTGCACTGTCCCTTATGTACAAGGTTTTGTGAAGCTTGTCATTGTAAAGCCTTCATGCTAGAACATTGTTAAATGTTTTAACATAGGGAAATGTTTGCTTGTTGATATCATTAAGCCTGTTCTTTTCCTCAAAGGTAAACAGAGGAAAATGTGGCAGAACACCTCCAGTAATGATTTTCTTACTAATGTATAGTTCCATGGCATTAATGTTGTAATGACAACTAATAAGTTCTATCTTAGGTTCTAGTAACTGCACACATAAACCAAGAGTAAATTTTGTCACAAGCACAGTTAACTAATGTTTAAATTAATAATCATTACGTTTTTACCAAATCTTAGCATTGAGCTATACAGTTGACCATCTATGTTCTATGTAACTAGGATTGGTTTCCGCACTTAGTCCTTCAGTGGACCATGGCAGCAGCTGCTGGTCATTCCAACCACCTCCCTCCAGAAGTAGATCAGGTCTCCTAGTCTGTTCAGTGTTCAACTACAGTTGATCAATTCTAGTAGCTAGAACTATATACAAGAAAAATTATAACCAGAGTGTGAAAACTTAAACATGTGACTTTACTCATCATTATGAACAACTTTTAATATGGGCCTGAAATCGCGAAAAAAATATCAGTTCGACGGTTGAAAGGCTAATTGATCTAAGCAACATTTTGTAAAACTTGCTCCTGCATATTTGTGATCCGTCCTTCTGGACGGATGGCAAGTTTTACAAAATGTTGCTTAGATCAATTAGCCTTTCAACCGTCGAGCTGTTCCCTACATTTTGACAAGTTATGCGAACATAAATGTAGGGAACAGCTGATGTTTTTTTCGCGATTTCGGGTTTGGTCCCATATTAAAAGTTGTTCATAATGATGAGTAAAGTCAAGTGTTTAAATTTGCACACTGGTTAAAAACTTACCCTGTATAGCTACTATTTTAATTTGATCCTTATAAATAGAGTACAATTTTATATAGCAGTGCCTATTGTACTAACTATTCTAGTACCTATTGTTATTGAGGATATCTGTTTTATGACTAAACATTCCATATTGTGACAACTGTTGCCCATTAAACTAGTCACCCTATGTTTATGGGCACCGTCATAAAATAGCTATGGCTTGTTTATAGTTCTGTCACTAACTAGCGTTTATCCTCCTAGCTTCATTTACTTGTAGTTTTTTTCATTTATCTAAGAGGAAAATAACTTATAGACTTTATTTCTAAATGTAACAAGATACGTTGCTGTCAAATTCATAAAAATATGTTTGTGTTTGCTGTAAAAATGTGGCAGTTACTGTCTCTTTGTCTCATATGTTCATCTGCTTGTAAACTTTTCGTTTATCTAGGATTCTATACTCCATTTGAAATAAGATTAGACTTTTAACTAAACCTTTTTTACAGTCCGTTCAACCAATTTTGACTTCTATTACGTTGGTTGCATGACAAATGGCAGCTGCAGTAAACAGTTGGTTTGTAACCACTATTTTTGCTTTTAATGCCACTCTTATGCCTACGCAATAGAAGTCAAAATCGGTTGAACGGACTGTAAAAAAGGTTTTTGTTTAAATGTCTAATCTTATTTCAAACGGTGTATAGGTGGTAAATACATTAATACTTCTATAAGCACCAAGCTACCTCTCAGCCAACTTTAATTAAATTTGGTAAAATTGCTGTGAATACATAACAACCTAACAGCCTAATAGGGTAGTTTCCTAGGTAAAAAAAAGAAATTCTATTTAGTCCGTCTTTCAGATAATAAAAAAATATTAGACACGAATTTTTTGCTTTATCATATTAATCAAAAATAACTTAGAAAACACGCATTAAAGTTGGGGAGTGGGGGCTCGCTACGTCACAACGCAGTATAAAATCTAGCAAGGCGTGACGTCATGCCACATTTTAACTCAATGTATCGCCGTAATCTTTTGATTACGACAAAAAAGAAAAAATACGTGTCCAATATTTTTTTATTATCTGAAAGACGGACAAAAAAAAATTTGGACACAGGCTGATTTTCTCATTCATAATATTAGGTTGAATGGCAAGAAATGGCTCCAATGCCATATCGATTATATTAATAACTTAACAAGCTAAGCTACTGAATGGTGCCGATTCCCTTGTTCACAAACTAAACTAAATTGAAGTTCAGTGCATCTTTTTCTTTCTATTCCATTAAGAAAAGGACAGAAGAAAAATTTTAGTTTAGTCCTGTCAAATTAATCAGCGCTTGACGTAAATTGACGTAATTTTAGTCGGCAAGTTTTTAATCACGTCTAAACTTGTATGAAGAGTGACAGGCGCTGATTAATTTGACAGGACTAAACTAAAATTTATCCTCTGTCCTTTTCTTAATGAAATAGAAAGAAAAAGATGCACTGAACTTAAATTTAGTTTAGTTTGTGAACAAGGGAATCAGCACCAATGAAAAGGTTTATACCTTATAAGCATATATACTTTAATATTATTATTAAAGTATACATGCTTATTATGAGTATTATGGTGTGTATACTTCACTAGCTGCAGCAGCTGCTGTTCGCAGTTTCGCTTGCGTGGACACTAATTCAATTTCTAAATAAAAAATAGCCTAACTTACTCTTTATAAAATCAGCTATCTGCCAGTGAAAGTCCCGTCAAAAATGGTGCAGCCGTTTCGGAGATTAGCCAGAACAAACAGACAAAAAATGGCAAAAAAATAATTGAGTACCGTATATACTACCGTTTTTTAGCTGTTGTTTGGACATTACAAACAGACACTTAAATTTTAAGAAGAAGATTAGCAAGTAATAGTATATTCTTAAGATCATTACAAGTGAATTTTATGAGAAGTGATGATAACTGTGTGTAGTAATTGAGTTGCCATGCTAACTTGAGCACATAATATGGCGTTTACCTAGTGAATAAAGTAAGCGCACCTTAGTACATTTACATACCACATCTAGTTGCGCGCGTTCCGTGTATGTTTACGTTTTAGCTGTGTTAAATTATTAGCGATTACCCTACACTTTTTGAGTATTTTTGTGTATTGTAATTTATTTATGTTTGCCAAAACTGTACGTTAATCAATTATGTTTATTTTTAATTAGTTAAATATTTCTCATGTAAGAGAAATTTCTTATGGGAAATAAAGATATCTCAAACCCGAATATTCAAAACTAGTACAAATTATACGTAGAGATAATGGCCTAGCCATATGTTACTTGAAGTTTGATCATTAAGGCGAACGGCTGCCCTTACATTCGTCGCCAGTGAACCCTAATAAGGGTGCGTCACTGGATGCATGGTCAGCATGCCTAAGTAATTAAAAGTTAATTAAGTACTTCTGTCTGTCTTGAACTAAGGGCAGATAGTAGTAAAAAAAGGATTAAAAAAACCGGCCAAGTGCGAGTCGGACTCGCACACGAAGGGTTCCGTACAGCCCTATAATATTCAGCAATAAACGTCGAAAAAAAACACGTTTCTAATCTTGAGTACTCCCTTTAATGTATAACTTTATGTTTATTATTTGCTGTTATAGCGGCAATAAACACAATTTGTGAAAATTTCAATTTTCTACCATTATGGTCCATGAGATACAGCCCGCTGACAGACAGACGGACATTGAGGCTTAGTAATAGGGTTCCGTTTGGCAACCTTCGGGTACGGAACCCTAAAAAGTACCTACTATATCCATGACATTACTATATTACACCCTTCAGCTAAATAATACCAGTTGCATGACTTAAACCATATTGGTCCATAAAAAAATTCCCACTAAAACCATAAGTAGGTAGTTATCAAACTTCTTACATCGTAAAACCTCTTACATCGCGGTTAAATAACGACTCTCGTAATAGTAACAGATAATGTTATCAATAAAAGATCAGGAGGCAATTACAAACGGTCTCGCGGCCCTCTTTAGAGTGCCGATCTTTGACATTCCTCTCGTGTCTTTAGATTGATTGTTAATTAGTTATTAATTATTATTGTGTAAGAGAAGGGAAACGGCTGAAATTTTGATAATGGGTCAAAAATTGCAATTGCCCAACTATACTCATCCCCACAGAGTATTGAAGTGACAAAGGTGCCGATTCCCTTGTTCACAAACTAAACTAAATTTAAGTTCAGTGCATCTTTTTATTTCTATTTCATTAAGAAAAGGACAAAGGATAAATTTTAGTTTAGTCATGTCAAATTAATCAGCGCCTGTCACTCTCCATACAAGTTTAGACGTGATTAAAAACTTGCCGACTAAAATTACGTCAATTTACGTCAAGCGCTGATTAATATGACAGGACTAAACTAAAATTTATCTTCTGTCCTTTTCTTAATGAAATAGAAAGAAAAAGATGCACTGAACTTAAATTTAGTTTAGTTTGTGAACAAGGGAATTGGCACCAATGTAGCTATTGCGTTTGACATTATTGCTACACACACAATAGTGGCAAAATTATATTAACGCTCTATTGACAACCATCTCTTTCATCAAGATAAACAACCATCTCTTTTCCCTTGCTTATACAGGAAAATATTTAACCAGTGCGCAAACTTAAACACGTGACTTTACTCATCATTATGATCAACTTTTACTATAGGACCAAACCTGAAATCGCGAAAAAAAATCGGCTGTTCCCTACATTTTTATGTTCGCATAACTCGTCAAAATGTAGGGAACAGCTGATTTTTTTTTCGCGATTTTATGTTTGGTCCCATAGTAAAAGTTGTTCATAATGTGAGTAAAGTCACGTGTTAAAGTTTGCGCACTAGTTAAAAACTTACCCTGTATAAAAAATTGGAGAGACAATACGACGATACAATGCTATAGTAATCCATTTGCTGCTTACTCTGTGTTCACCCCTTACTCAAAACTACCCACATAAACAACTCATATTAAATCTTGTACCCAGTTCCTGTGCATGCGCAACATCAAAGTGTTCCTCCGAACATGCCACGAAGTCTTCGAGCTGCGGGAGACGGATCTCTTTGACCCGTCCATGCTGTTCGACTTGTCCAACTTCCATCGTGTGCTGTGCGCGTTGGCCAAGCTCAGCCAGTGTCCCAAAGCACTGGCCAAAAATATCAAGTGAGTCAGTTTTATTGTAGATATTTAATGATGATAAAATGATAAGTAATTTTTGTGAATGGCAGATTAATAGATTAGCTGGGTGATTCATGGTTTAATTCATTGTTCTTTTTATGGGCCACTTAATTGTTACGTGAATTTTTTTACGAAATCATAAATGACGACCGGATTTGTTTCGCAGTGATAAAATATCTTCCAGAACACAGATAAAAAATTAAGTGACCTTTAGGCCGCGCGCACTTTGAATGCGTTTTCGTACGAATTTCACTCGTGCGTACGTGCGGAATTGATTGCTCATACTGAATACGTTTTTCTCCGTCACATAGAACAAATCCCAATAAGTACGGATTGTTTTCGGACGTAGGAACTATACGTATTACGTACGTACACATATGACTAAGTCGAACCCAGTCTGCGCGCTCTCTTTATACTGGGAAGGTCGGGATCTGTCGTGCGTGTTCGTACGTGTACGCACGAGTGTAATTCGTACGAAAACGCAACCTTACAATTCTATACTCACACTCCCAATTTTATTCCAGACCATTCTCCGCTCTCAGAACGCAGTCAGAAGAGGACATATACAAAGATCTGCAATCTGTGTAAGTACTGAACTACTTTCGAAACTACCGTTCTAACTTTCAAAGTACGAAGTAATTTAACACCCCTTGTAGTAGCGCGAGTGCGACGATGGCGCCTCCACCGTACTCCAGCGTGATAGAGGAGTGTCCGGGACACCCCACAACCACGGAAGTCCCTTGGGTGCAGTTCACCATACCCTCCGCGACCTGCGAGGACCGCGTGGAAGAGATTTACGAGGACCTCTGTTATGTCAAGTTAAACTCGACAGCGCCAGAGGTGGCTGATTTTGTTAGTCTCTTTTTTTCGGGTGTTAGTTTACATGCGGTCAGATCTGGCGATCGTTTTGATCACATCCGATTATTGGTAATGAACAAGTTCCGAAGGGCAATTCCCGTAAACGTTTAAAATTTAGTACCAATCTCATCTCAGCCACAATCAATGTCAAAACCTTAGGTATCAAAAAATATGAAAATTTGAGGTATTTTTGACAGAAAGACACTGAGATTGGAATGTGAACGTACTTAAAAATACGAGAATTTCCCGTCTGATCATCTTGCGTAATTCCTGCCGCCTGAAACTACGCACGCTGATCTAAGCTTGTACGATCTCTAGTATCTAAAGTAAGCTCACAATCAGCCGCAAACTTTCAGCCAAATCTGGCCGTAAAAAACGAATATTCGCTCACTTCGGTTAGTCGGTTAACATCACGCTTGGTACATTCTAATACGGTTTACTTTTCATCTTGTTAATATTCAAATCATGTTTCCCGGTCGCTACGTCATCATCTAACAACAATAGTTAATCCCTTTGTTATTTATAACTAAAAGTTTCAGACCAGCTTAGTGTCATTTTGAGAGAACGTTGAATGTGCTCCAGAATAATGGAAGGTAGTCGTGACTACAAAAGTATCACGCTGTCTTCGGTAGTAACTCTTTCTCGAATTCAAAAGATATACCTACATAGTTTCCCTTTTTACGCTCAAAACCACGATTTTTTACGTAAACTTACATTAAAAACACTGCTTTATTTGACGATTCGTCTAAAGTACTACCAAAAAGATTTAAGGGATTAACCCGTGATAAATTACCAAAATCTGCGAACTGGAACGAAGATTGATTGTAAGTTTTGAGTTTGAACCCTAAATGGTTTGTAGTTAAATAAGTACATTATCGCATTAGGTTAAAAAAAACCTTGTAATGATAGACGATAAAAGGAATTATTTAAATGATCCTCTAAAAACGTATTGACCTTCTAATGACGGACACTTTTTCAATTAATGAACCTCTGAAAAGTTTTGTGCTTTTAATGATGCACAACTTTTTTTAATAGCTGATCCTCTTTTTAACTTTTTGGCCTTTTCTTACGAATGGTCGCTGTAACTCTAAGCTAAGGTACGAGCGTCCGGTGAGCACTAAATCCAACTTTGTTGCATTTACAATACGGCCGATATAACTTGGCAGCTCTGAACATCATAATCAGCTTATAATGTTCCCACTGCTGGGATACAGGCCTCCTCTCAGTGAGAGGGAGTGGGCCGTAATCAGTGGCGTAGCTAGGTAACCAAGGGCCCTGGGGCAAATAAAAAAATGGGGCCCCACTGCTATCTGAACTGTTTAGGTTTTGTCAAGTAAAAATATTAAATATACGAGGTGTCACCCATCAACGCGAAAACTATTACCATGGGTTCAAGTACATGATTCTGAAATCCTCTGCGTTGAAATTTTTCGTCGGTTATTTAAAAGAATCAGCTGTTTCATAGTGCAATACCTACGCGGTCAAAATGTATGAGACAGCTGTTTTTGCAACCTATCATATTTATTTTGTAAATGGGAGAAATTTTCAAAAGTTCAGTTCGATCAAGATTTTCTAGAAAGGAAGGATTCGAGGGCCCCCTAAGCTTGAGGGCCCCGGGGCACTGCCCCGCCTAGCCCCTAGGTAGCTGCGCCACTGGCCGTAATCCACCACGCGGGCCCAGTGCGGGTTGGTAGATGTCACATGTCTTTGAATTTTTTGGCTCTAGGACATGCCGGTTTCCTCACGATGTTTTCCTTCACCGTTTTGAGAGGTCTGAACATAGGCTCTGCGAACTGTCAAGCATGTTCTCTCACTCATACTCGCCTCATGTAACCATTTGGTTCCTAAACAATGTTATTGCGCAGCCTTCTGCGCGAAGTTCGGAACTGCCAAGTTATATCGGCCGTATTTATACTTGGCTATTTAGTATTTTTAGACTCCAAAATAGAAATTATTTAAGATTCACAAAAAGAGCTGCAATAATTATATTAAAGTGTTCAATATTATTTTTAGGAGCGCAAAATGAGAATTTTTAGAGGTTCGATTAAATAAATGCCATAAAAAAACTTTTTTACAAAAAATACAACCGACTTCCTAACTACAAAGTGAAAAATAACTTTAATTTCGGAAGTCGGTGTCAAATAACTAAAATACTTCCGAAATTAAAGTTATTTTTCACTTTGTAGTTTGGAAGTCGGTTGTATTTTTTGGAAAAAAGTTTTTTTTTACTTTTTTGTAGGTTGGTTTGTAATTTATCTAAGTTATAATAACCTAATGTCAACTGCTCATCAAAAATACCAAAATCGCTATAGATGTGCCTATAATATTTGAAGAGTTCCCTCGATTTCTCCAAGATCCCATCGTCAGATCGTGACCAAATGACAATGGGACCAACTTGAAAGTATACCCTTTAAAAAAAAAGAATTTTTCAAATCAGCCCAGCCGTCTTCGAGTAATCGGGGAACAAACATTTTAAAAAAATCGCCGAACTGAGAACCTCCTCCTTTTTTTTTAAAGTCGGTTAATAACTAGCTCCAGTACTAATTCGTAGTTCATTTATTGATCGAAGTAGTTCATTGAATGCTTATTTCAGTATCGGGCATAGGAGCAAAGCGTTGTCAATTAATCTGAACAGTACAGTTACACGATATTACATAACTGTCGCCGTCATCAACTGTTACTTATCTATTTTGAATGCTCATCAATGAATACGCTTTGCTGATCATTGGGCAACCCACAATTGCGTACACAATTGATCAGACAACTGTTTCAAATACGGTATTTTCAACCTTACGGAAATACAAATAAGGTTGAAAATACTGTTGTGTTTTTAATGCGATGACTAGCTCTCTCACGCGGAACTGCGCGCGTGTTAACGCTCACATTCTTTGCTTTATTTCTTGACGTTATCTAAATAAAACATCGCACTTCGTTTCTCATACGTTTTGTAATAAACAATGTAGTACTAAAATATTATTTCTTAGAGGAAACGTAACTTCAGAGTATTTTAAATACACAAACAGACAAAACATGGGAAGCTGACCAAGTGACCTTGTTATTGAAGAAGTTTCCCTCGGTTTTCTGGGTTATTAATACCAATTCAGTATTGGGAAAATATAGTTCAATCAACTTAGCCACAGAGTGAGCAGTGGTAACGGCCGCGACTTCACCGATCACCATCCACAGACCAACCGCGGCAAGCGTAGCTTAACTGGATGAATCGATCCGTGCAGCTGTTATTACTTACCCACAAATAGGAATATAACTTAATAATATGAAAATAGCAGAGCAGTGGTGGCCCAGTGGTAACGGCCGCTACTTACAAGTTGTATGTCGTAGGTTTGAACCCAGACAGGCGCATTACTTTGTGTAAATTATTTCATCACCACTGCTCTCAAAACGGTGAAGGAAAACATCGTGAGGTATCCGGCATGTCCTAGAACCGAAAATTCGAAGACGTGACATCTACCAACTCGCACTGGGCCCGCGTGGTGGATTACGGCCCACTCCCTCTCACAGAAAGGAGGCCTGTGTCCCAGCAGTGGGAACATTATAGGCTGATGATGATGAACTTAGCCTAGCGCAGTCCACTGTTGAACATAAGCCTCTTCCAAGATGTACCACAAAACTGGTTCTACACCTTCCGTAGCCAGTCTATCCCGTCGCCTTTTAAGGTCGTCGAAAACATAGCTGCCAAAGCTAAAACTTTCCATTTTACAACTTATTATCACCAGGGACCAAGCTAACCCAAGACCTGAACCAGAGAACCCATCTGTGTGTATGCATCAAGTCATATCAATCTGCCCAGCCTTTTTCCAACTATGTTGGGGTCGGCTTCCAGTCTAACCGGATGCAGCTGAATACCAGTATTTTACATGGAGCGACTGCCTATCTGACCTCCACAACCCAGTAACAGGGTAATACGGATACTCCTTGGTAAGACTGGTTGTCAGACTTTCGGGCTTCTGACGACCCGTAACGACTGTCAAAGATCCACGAATGACAGCCGGGACCGACAGCTTAACGTGCTTTCCGAGGCATGGAGAAGTCTCGGTATGTAAAGATGGTCACCCATCCACGGACCAACCCCGGCAAGCGTAGCTTAACCTGTCGGATCCGTGCGGCTATTATTACTTAGCTACGAGCATCAAGTCATAATTCAAAATAAACTAAAAGATATTTGGATTATCATAGTCAATTATTTGCTTGACCTAATTTTCATGTCAACAGACCTCCTTTAAAACAAAGATGGATGACCCAACCTTTGTCCCAAGTACCCACATGCATCCACGTAATGTGGTCAAAGTTTTAATTTAATTATACGTACTAAGCGTGGGAGTTCGTACAACTTTCTACTTTATTGTCTTATACGTGGAATCTGCGAGTCCTTAGCGGATTACGTAGTTTCAACACCTACACGAATTGTGAGTAAGTACGTGTTTTAAGTACGAACTGTTTAGTTCCACCACGTACATGATAATTTTAGCCGGAAGCTGTCCACTGCTGGACATGGGCCGCTTTTGCCAAAATGTACAGTACAACACTATGTTCTTAAAAGGGCTTATACTAAAAGTTGGCAACGTCGCAAATAGCTGTCAAATATTTACCTGTTTTGATTAATTTGGCAATATTACTGTATGGAAATAAGAAATGTGGCTAACTAGTTCCCTAGAATATTAATAATGAATTGCAATTATAACACTGAATTTGATGTTGTAACCGTTTTAGGTGTAAAAAAGGCACTTGGAATGTTTCCAAATGCTTTTTTTATATCTAAAACTAAATATTCGGTGTTACGATATTAATTATTGCATTTCATAATCAATATTTTAGTGCACTAGTTAGCCACATTTCATGTTTCCATACAGTAATATTGCCAAATTAATCAAAACAGGTAAATATTTTACAGCTATTTGCGACTTTGACAACTTTTAGTATAAGCCCTCTTAATGTCCCTCGGCAAACCTCGTGTTTCGTCGGTCGTCGGATTTCTATCAGTTGCCCTTTGCACTTGGTGCAGACCGGACGCTCTCAAACGACTTGGAAGTATATAGAGTTGTTAATAATACTCTTTTATCTTAATGTAATTTATTTTAAAAATGGTAGGAAAGCTGCTAAAGTCGCAGGCACGACAGATAGGAAAATAGTTTGACAGCTCTATATAATTCACACGAAAATCTGTACTTGGTTCTGAATTCAAATTATTATACAAGATAAATCTAATAATTGATGGACATGGAAATTAGCATTCGTTTGTATTCGGAAATGCGATGATTCCCGATGGACATTAAGGAAATAGAAATATTGTATGTACTTGGTGTTAAATGTCTCGATCAATCAATCCAGTCTATCGCAGTACACTGCTGGATATAAGGTTCGCCCAAGTTGTGTCACAACACTCACAACACCAGCACCCTAATTGCGCAATACACGATCAATCATAATTAGAATCATTTTGAGGGATATTGGTGCCAATTCTCTTGTCACAAATGCCTCTAAACTAAACATCACCAAAATTTAGTTTATTCCTGTCAAACGACGATTTCCTATTCTGAAATAGACTAAAGTGACACAACTTAACTATATTTTAGTTTGACAGCACTAAGATGGCACTGAGATATTAGTTTAGTGAAAATGGCAATTTTGCTATTCTGAATTTGACGTTTTTAACCTAAAATTTAGATTTTCTAACTAAATATGACTATTTTTAATCGCGACTAAAAACATGTGGAATAAAATTGGTTGTCATGAACTAAAATTCACACCAACACCTCGACTTCAGATGAAAAAACAGTACTGAATATATTTTTTTTCTTTTGCTTATATCTCGAAAACGGTGTGTCCAATCTCAAAAATAATGAAAATTTCGACACCCTTTTTAAAACCGTTAAACCCCTAACACTCTACATGTAGGTAATATTTTTTCTTATTTTCCACACAAAAAGTGAAAAATCCATATAAAACACGTCGAGGCTGCCCCCCCTGCGCGCCTCCGTCTCTAAAAAGATTCACGTGGTTAGGTATCACGTGTAGAGTCGCGGTTGTCAAATTCGATTTAGATGTGTCAAAATTATTTTTAAATTTAGAGAATTTATTTTCCAGAATAGCTTTGAGATTCTCATAGTCAAAAGTAAGGAATTTTAGTGATAGTTTAGTTAGTTTAGTTCGGTGTACAAGAGAATCGGCACCATTGCCAATCCATTCCTTCATTTATAAAAAAATTATCTGCTCAACAACGTAAATAACGCAATGAATTTTTTGAACTGTCAAAATGAAACTGGTTGATCGTGTGTTTTGCTTTACCATATTAATAAAAAATGACTTAGATAAACCGCATTAAAGTTGGGGAGTGGGGGTCACTACGTCACAAGTAAGTATAAAATCTACATACTAGTGACGTCATGGCACATTTTAACTCAATGTATTGCCGTAATCTTTAGATAACGTAAAAAAGAAAAAATGTGTGTCCAATATTTTTAATAATGTACTAGACAGACAATTTTTTTTTTGTCAATATTCCTATTAGGATCTTTTAGGTTCAGCAACATGCAGATAAGTTTTTGTTCAATATGATTAATTTGTTGGAAGTTATATTTTAGACAAGGGCACATCTAACGTAGTGGAACAGGTCTTTGCTATTTAATCCCAAAATGACAATATTTCACTCCAATATCTATACAGGGTGGCAGGGACATCGACGCGAAAACTGTTACCATGGATTCAATACATGATTCTGAACCCCCTGCGTTGAAATTTTTCGTCGATTATTTAAAAAAATCTGCTGTTCCATACATTTTGACCGCGTAGGTATTGCACTTTTCTATGAAACAGCAGATTAAACTAAAAATAACCGACGAAAAATTTCAACGCAGGGGGCGTTCAGAATCATGTAGTGAATCCATGGTAACAGTTTTCGCGTCGCTGTCCCTGCCACCCTGTATGCAGTTCAAAATACTAAAATCGACTACCCAATTACAGCTACGTAAACACGTAATTACTGATTACGGCAACATAATTGAATACGTAGTTAATTTCGGTTCGCAACTGTACCCGTAGGCCAAATACATTATTTTCATGCTACATGCCTTCCACATGGAAGGTCACCAAACTAATTTAGTAAATTGTGAACGTGATTTAGTTACAAGTTTCCAATAACTGTTGAAAATTGATACTAAAGCTTTGGTAATCAGAATAGGAATCTTGATATTTTAAGAAGAAAGGACCATATTTTCTTGGAACTTTCGCAGCAAAAATCTAGCTGTAAGTAATCAACAACTTTTTTACGAAAAACAACCGAGTTTCAAAATAAAACACTACAAAGTGAAAAATTATTTTAATTTCGGTAGTCGGTATCTATTGCTATTGTATTTTCTTTTTTGAAGTCGATTAAAAACAATTAAAATATGTAAAATTTAAATAAAAGCATACGAGTTCTCAAAGTAGCGGTCACATTGCTGCAGCGTGCAGCGTTGAAAAAAATGCTGTTGCATAAGTTTAAAATTTCGCATAGCTTCCATAATACTCTTAATTAAAATTATTTATTTTACAACATTTTCCTCAATTATTTTTTATCTTCAGGTTTGTCAATGAAAAATTATGAAATAAACTCGACAGAGATATAAAGCGATTCTTACCTATACTCCATTTGAAATAAGATTAGACATTTAAATAAACCTTTTTTTACAGTCCGTTCAACCGATTTTGACCTCTATTGCGTTGGAGACATGACAAATAGCAGTTGCAGTAAACAGTTGGTATTGTAACCACTTTTTGCTTTTAATGCCGTCCTTATGCCTTCGGTATAGAAGTCAAAATCAGTTGAACGAACTGTAAAAAAGGTTTGCAAGTGTCTAATCTTATTTCAAATGGAGTATAGTTTTAGTTACAGATCGTTGTACGACCGAATTCGGTCGCAAAGTCCTGATGGGGTCCTTAAACAGTCAAAATTGCTTGACAAACGCGTAATTTTTTCGTGCCAAATTCGATCGTAAAGCGATCATTATCTATGTCGAGACTGCAGCTCCAGATCTGTAACTAGGTTCAACAATAGCGAGCTAGCAAGCAAAAGTTATCTATCAGTTCTGAGTTTCAACCTACATTCATCCTCAATTGAAATAGGCCTGTGCGCCAGTGCGCTATATTTTCGAGCCTGAAAAAGTTAGCATTTCATTAAAATATATCTCTAGAGTTTGTTTGCGTAGCTATATTTATGTTTAGAACGGTTATATATTTCTATTATTTACATTGAACAAAACAACCGCCAAAACTTTGTTTATCTCTTACGTGATACCTAAAATAGTTTTGAAGTAATCTGTATAAAAATGTTTATTTTTTCCTGCCCGTCTGTTTATTACTAGATATGAATAAAAAATTAAAAAAGAATCAAATAAATATCTTACGTTAGTCTAACTTCGGGCACAAACTGCATAAGACAGTACAAGATCGATAAAATCTAACAGACAATTAATTCTGCAATTAATTAATTTACATATTTTTCACATTCAAATAATTTAACTTATTGACTTGAAATGCACCGCTAGAAAGTTTCGAGACTAACAAATTTACATTCGCATCGAATTAACCGTCATAACGGAAGTAATTCAAATAAAACCGTGCAATGACGTAATGCGAATTTTTAGTTTCTTACGACAGTTGCGACTATGTCAATTGAACGCTTAGATGCGCTCGCGCCGGCGAAGTCAACGTACCGTTTTCGCGAAACCGATAGATAACACAACACAAGATAAGCTCAGTACTTCTCAGAAAGTTTTAGTCATGCTTTATCTGTCTTTTGAGTACTTTTATCTAACCGTTATCCATTAAACAGCAGGTTGTCAAACGGTATTATTGTAATACTCGATATCATGTAGATAGACCACACATGATCGCATTCCTAACTGATTCGTTGCTACTAACTAACGAGACTCTTGGGAAAAGATTATTTCCCTCTAACATTTGCTTGACTATTAATAGGACCAATTTCTTAAAAGGCTTCCTCCCACGCTTATTAATGGACGATTTATTTTCATGCCGATATTTGTAAATAGACAATAGACATATTTCTAGCTTTTATCTTCTACCAATCTTTCAGTGGCCAAAAAACAGCAATATGAAAAGATATGTGGCCAGTATTTCCGTTAGCCGGCTTAAACGAAACAGGCTAATTATGTTCATTTGATAATTAATATGCTACGCTGACCGCCAAGTATTGAACGCAATGATTGGCACGCATAGTAATAATAGCATTACGATAATTTACTTAGTAATTTCAAGGTAGTGGACCTTGAAATTGTATGCAGTTGTAGACAATTCATTCACTTGATAGCGTCCCAGGAAAGAGCACTGTTTTGTTACATGGTACGATTAATAGAATTCCGCTGTTGGTTCGATCAATCAATTTATTTGACGTCTTTATTAGAGCGATACTCGTTGTTAGCCATACATAGACAACGTGTTCCTTTTGATGTTCCATAACTCTAATCTAGAAGTAAAAATAATACAAAAAGTCCTAGAACAAAGTGTTCCAAAAATACATATAGTTTCGAAGATAATTGAGTGACATTGATAAGTACGAGTAAATCATTTTCATTCAAACCAATCATTCATATTTAAAGCTAAGAAAATGCGACGTTGTCATATTATTTTTTATGGACAAAAATAAGCGTGACTTTGTCGAATTATTTTATGTGAAAAATATTGATTGAAAAATAATTCATATGCTAGTTGGTTCTTTGACATGGTCTCATTAATACCCTATACTCCGTTTGAAATAAGATTAGACATTTAAACAAACCTTTTTTACAGTCCGTTCAACCGATTTTGACTTCTATTGCGTAGGCATAAGGATGGCATTGAAAGCAAAAAAAATGGTTACAAACCAACTGTTTACTGCAGCTGCCATTTGTCATGCCACCAACGCAATAGAAGTCAAAATCGGTTGAACGGACTGTAAAAAAGGTTTAGTTAAATGTCTAATCTTATTTCAAATGGAGTATAGTTATATCAAAAGGAACACGTTGTATATCACTACTGGGTGATTAGGGAACAAATCTAGACTATAAAACATTCAATCTTAATCAACCAAAAACCATCATGCCAAAAAAAAATAACTCTTGGTTTTTGTCTTCAAAATCTTTCGTACATTCCAGCCTCATTGTTTCTCGTTCGCCGATCTAACAAAAACAAAGGCGGTAAGATATGTAGCCAACTTACCGAAACACACGTTTACACGCCTGTGTTACGTTGTGGATAAACAGCTTTAAATCATAACTAGTACTTACTTCCACGTGCCATCGCTTTGTGTAACGTACACGAGAAATACGGGGAACTAATAAATAATTATCGTGTTGTCGGAAATAGGTGAATTAATGATGGAAGAAGGCACAAAATATAGCCAGAAAGGGTTCTGCATGGGAGACTGTTACTGGCCCACTGGCGATGGCGGCACTTCCCGGCAAGGGATTTTTATGTGACAAATAGGAATCAATCTGCCTAGCCTTTTCCCAACTATGTTGGGGTCGGCTTCCAGTCTAACCGGATGCAGCTGAATACCAGTATTTTACATGGAGCGACTGCCTATCTGACCTCCACAACCCAATAACTGGGTAATACGATACCCCTTGGTAAGACTAGTTGTCAGACTTTTTGGGCTTCTAACTACCCGTAACGACTGTCAAAGATCCACGAATGACAGCCGGGACCAACGGCTTAACGTGCTTTCCGAGGCACGGAGGAGTCTCGGTATGTAAAGATGGTCACCCATCCACTGACCAACCCCGGCAAGCGTAGCGTGCAACTGTTATTACTTAGCCACAAATAGGAATATAACTTAATAATATGAAAATAGCAGAGCAGTGGTGGCCCAGTGGTAACGGCCGCGACTTACGAATTGTAGGTCGTAGGTTCAAACCCAGACAGGCGCTTTACTTTGTGTAAATTATTTCATCACCACTGCTCTCAAAACGGTGAAGGAAAACATCGTGAGGAAACCGGCATGTCCTAGAACCAAAAATTCGAAGACATGTGACATCTACCAACCCGCACTGGGCCCGCGTGGTAGATTACGGCCCACTCCATCTCACAGAGAGGAGGCCTGTGTCCCAGCAGTGGGAACATTATAGGCTGATGATGATGAACTTAGCCTAGCGCAGTCCACTGTTGAACATAAGCCTCTTCCAAGATGTACCACAAAACTGGTTCTACACCTTCCGTAGCCAGTCTATCCCGTCGCCTTTTAAGGTCATGATAGTGCCTAAGGTGGTCGCCGCATGTTTAAGGGTACTGCAGCATCGTTACCGTTATGTAGTAATGCCAAAGGATCCCTGTCGTGCCGTGCCGCCAGTAGGAGCAGGCCCTAAGTCTTCACCTTTTCTTTCTTGATTTCTTTGCACTACAACATATCCAAATGAGAGTTAGAAACCCACAGGGAAATGGTGGTTGGCATAAAGCGACGTCATGTGTCATTGAATTAAATTAGGGCATAGTTCGTCTGAAACAGGGGCTAGCTTAGAAGCCGAAATAACCAGCAATAATATTTACGAGCTAACTACATAAAGTTTTACAGCGTTTTCGCTAAATGTACGCCAGCATTGCAGTGAAAACTGATCCTCTTTCGTCACAAAATCGTGCATTCCTATCGCAGGAATTTGTTTATTATTGCAATTCATAAGCACTCAAACAATTACGTCTATAAATCAGTAGTAAATATAATTGCATGAAATCTTTGTACTAGATTTGTACCAAGCGTGATGTTCAGAGTTACAATTTAGAGGTGATCGCTGTCCAGCTTCCGGAAAATAGCAACGTATAGAAATGCTTCGTAGGGGCACGATAGTCAGCGTGTGTACTGATTTGTAATGGATTTTTAAACAAACTATTTATACGTCTCGGACTCTTAAATCGGAACCACCCTACTTTTTTGTAATAAGATCTACTTACAACATTTTTTTTAATGATTTAAATTCAAATTTGGAACAATAATGACGCCAAAATGATGGCCAGTATGTCGGTTGCAAAACTGCATCAAAACTTTTTCTTTGACTCATCGTCATCAATATTTTGATGGTCTGTGCCTGACCATGAAAATGCATGGAAGCTCGATTTAGGAGTCCCGGGAGTGTACAGAAACTTCCATTCATTTGTATGAATTACTGAAGAGCCTATTATAACTAGAATAGCTTTTACACTTCAACTTGGAAGTTATACATACGCGATATACATCGCCATATCTTTGAAACTTCTGCTGAAAACTAGCGGCACGGACTCGAAACAGTGGCCCCATTTCTGGTGCTCAACGACGAAGTTAAACTAAAACTTTTACTATTCTTAACTCGCCGATTAAACATGAAAGAGATGGTGTAAAATTAGAGTAGTCATAGGTTGAACTGCCTCAGAATATGCTGTAGCTTTTAAACTACTTTAGCAGCTCTAAATATTGCCTTAATGAGTCAAAAATATTTGAATCCCGGGAGGGTAAGAGGTGTATTCAAAGCAAGAGAAGTTTGTGCCTTTTTTGTCAAAGTTAAATCTTTTATTTCAAATAGGCCCTTGCATGGCACTTTTGAACGTCAAAATTTACAAAATAATAGAATTGATTCTAGTCGCCCCTTCCAAAAGGTAGTTTTCGTATGGAAAAAAATGGGCAAGAAACTCCACCATTACTCTTTAAAAATGTTTTACAATATTTTGTATAGGTACCTTCATTAGTTAAATAATTATATGTGAAGACGATGCACCGAGAATAAAACCGCAATACCACAATAGGTAAATGTATTAAAAATGAAGCAACAATAGATAAATAAATTATGTGATAGATACATGGTGCCATGGTGTTTTGTTAAGGCGATTTCGCAGGCCAACCTAGTGGGTTGTCGACCGCTTAACCAGGCTATCCTATGGATGCTTTATAAAGAAGACCTGAAGCCAGGTCATAGTGGTAGACTAGGTTCCTGCTGTAATATTTTCCACAGTTATTCAATATTTCTAATGCTCAACTGTCGGTTAAAATTACCTTAAGTTTTACTTATCAGTACACACCTAGAAACTATTGTATTTAGGTGTGGCCAGTTGTGTAGGTTCTGTGAATAATTTAAGGATATGTCAGCTGTTTTAATATTGCTTCTTGTAAAATTGCTCATGTGTAAATATGTATGATATCTGTCATTACTAAATATTTCCTTAGTTAGGAAATGTAATATTTTGGTGATTTCTTTTACTGAATTTAAATTGACCTGCATTGTTGACTTCTTAGAGTCTAAGGAGGCTTAGACAATTAAAGCACTAAAAACTCTTTTTTTTGCAATGATCTTTGACTTCAATGATCGCCATTGTCTCAAAGTAAGTTTGGGAACTTCCCCAAACTAAACACATAAGTATCCAAAGTATCCAATTTGGACATGGGTTTGGGGACACCCCAAAATTAAACATTGAATTGGCTACTTATTATTCTAATGACCTATTAGTAGGTCGTGTGACCATCTCTGGAAGTGCCATTATCATTTGGATACCCATATTGTTATCATGAAGCGATGTTAAATTATGCTAGCGTATCCTGTTACTTTTAGTTATCTTCGTGTATTTCGGTAGCTAGTGTTTTTTCTCATCTAATTGTTTAGCTGGACACATTCTTTTTTTTTTTTTTCAAATATTCGTGGTGTGTTTAGTAAATAATTCATTCATAAATGGCACAGTTTATTTTATTTCATTATTTTAATATAAAAATAGATTCTCTTCATATTTTTTTGTATATTATTTTTAATTGGAGATATATTATGCACGTTGACGTTTTAAGTATTTTGTTTAAAATGGTGACAGCCAATTTTCTCAAAAAAAAAGAAATAATCTTCTACAGTAACCTCTTGTGAATGCCTTAAAATCCCAACGTGTACATCACTAGACCTCAATATTATTTTCGTATTCGCTTTTGTATCATTAGCATCAAATCCTAATTTGCGAACATTTGAAATTCATTTAGTTTTTGCACTAGCGCCTTGCCAACATCACGGTACAGTTAACCTTCTACACATTGACTTGTAAGAAAAAAGGAGATAATAATATATTTCCTTGCGTAAAGCGCAGGCCACACTGAGAACGAAGCGAAATGAAGCTATATTCCATTTGAAATAAGATTAGACATTTAAACAAACCATTTTTACAATCCGTTCAACCGATTTTGACTTCTATACCGTAGGCATAAAGATGGCATTAAAAGCAAAAAAGTTGTTACAATACCAAGTGTTTACTGCAGCTGCCATTTGTCATGTAACCAACGCAATAGAAGTCAAAATCGGTTGAACGGACTGTAAAGAAGGTTTATTTAAATGTCTAATCTTATTTCAAATGGAGTATAAGTGCGTTTAACTTTATTTCGCGTCTTTTCATACTTCGTTTCACACCGCGTACTAAGTGAAACGAAAAGAGAATTATGAAAAGACCCGGTAGCTACATGAGCGAAGCGAAACGAACTTATACTCCATAGGTTTAGGTAGTTAAATAAAGGTAAACAAAAAAAACCACGTGACGAGACAGCTGTCAAGTAACCGACTAAACGTAATACCTGTCACTTCAGTTGTTATGCTACGTCACAGTTGAACTCTTCAATTTAGCAACGTTATACTTCGTTGACGTTTAGAAATTGGGTTCTTTACAATAGACAGATTACAAAATCTTATAAATCTGACAAAAAAAATGTGCTCAAGCAGTTGCATCTACGAAAAGTAGTTGAAGAATAAACGATAAAGTTTAACATACATTAATAAAAGAGGAAACTATGGTAAAACATTAAAATAAATTTAATTTGGTTTTATTGTTTTTTTAACAAGAAAGTGTCATCTATTAAAACCCTTTTTACGATTTGTTTACCTTTTTTTAACTACCTAAAACCTATGGAGTATAGCTTCGTTTCCAGTGTGGCCTGCGCTTAAAACATGATATGCAAAGGTAAAAAAGTTTTGCTTTTTAGAGCGTAGCCTCTGACGCTCAAGCATGCGTCGGAGTCTCAAGCCGACGTTCGCACGGACGTAATAAAATCGCGGCGATTTTTTTTCGTGCACTGGATTTTCAACGTGCTTAGCGCCAAGAGTTGGAAATCCAACAGTGTGTTTTTTCAAAGCGCTGGGACGAGAAAGCGTCCCAGCGCGTTGGATTCTCAACGCTCGGCTTAACACCGAGAGTTGAAAATCCAGTGCGCGATAAAATGCCGCCGCGATTTTATTACGTCCTTGCGTACGTCGGCTTACTGAAGCTCGATGTATCCATTAACGCTGGGGTACTACTACACAGTCAGGGCTGGGCAAAATAAATTCTTTGCTTTAATCAAATTACTTTTTCACATGTATTTGAAATACGAAATACTTAAAATTATCAAGTCGTGTAAGTATTTAATATTTTAAATAGAAAATATAGTATTCTAATTATTAAATACCTCTGTGTCAGGTATTTGTAAATCCTATAACAATTTTTGAGACTGACTGTACAAATTGGTAAGGCGCTTTTTCAACAAGGCATAGTAGCAATCCCTCAAGCTAGTAATCCAAAAGTGATACGTAAGCTTATGCATGTAACGTAAATGGTGGGTCGCAAACGCAGCGGCGGCGCCAGCGCTCCTGCGGCCGACGTGGGTGAGTACGCCAGCTACTGCGCGCGCATCCACGACGAGGAGATCTACCACGACCTGTGCGCCGTCAAGAACAGCGTCCGCGACCTACCGCCAGTGCAGCCGCCTGCTTTCAACACAGTAGGGTTCCCTCCTTTTTTTAGTTATTTTTTTGTTTGTTTTGCTTTCGGTGGTGGGAGTGGCAGTGCTGTTATGCTTGACATGCTGGTATAATTTAAGATGGTTTATTATATAATAATTTGTATAGTTGACCTCGTATATGCTTTGCCACTTTTGACAAAAACTACCAGTAAATTGAATATTCACTAAAGGTTTGAAACTATGTAACTGGACGAGTCCACTCAATTCTGTGTGGCTCTTTCTTTAAAACACCATCTCTGACCAAGAAAATGTCTGGACTTTTAAAGAGACTGTGACCTCTGGGTTTCTTTCGGTATTCCATCTCAGAGTAGTCTTCTCATAGTAGACATAGGAAAAACCGAACTCTTCTATTTTTAAAATAAAACATTTTTTTTGGGTAAAAGTGTACAGAACTGCTTACAGAAAAAAAAAACTGTCTTAAATCTAAATAGACCTTGACGGGCAAGTGACAATCAACCTTACTGGTAAGGCATTTACGAAGGCGACTATACATTAGAAGAAACTAAACTACACATGATCAACACTACATGCATGGAGGTTTCATAACAGTGTAATTTCCCCCAATTAATAATGGAGACATAATAACAAATATTGCACCTTAATGGCCCAGCCTTCTTTTACTTTGGGGTGGGGTGTTTGTTAATAAATTACATGTAGCTGATCAATAAGTATCAGCTGTGGTTTACCGTACACACATAAATACTTACTTGGTAAGTCAGTAATTCATTTTTAATGACGCTTGACAGTTGACATAGTAAAATATTTAGAAAGCAATTTACTAGGTATTAGGTATTTGGTTACAAAATTACTAGTTTGTCATAAATATTTTACACCACACAAACGCCTAACCTACAGTCGAAAACATTTTTTTTTTAGCTTTTTCTATTCGAAAACAAAACGTTTACTTCCGACTTCCAATTACATGACAGCCCATGAAACCGGCAAACTAAAATTGTTCACCACACACAAACACCTAACCTAAATTCGAAAACGTATTCCTAGCTTATAAACTAGACGAAAACAAAACATTTACTTCCGACTTCCATTGACACTAACATAACCCTGTCTTTGCTGTCGCGCAGTCGGCTAAACAGATCACAGTTACGATCCAGCGCCACGAAACCGGCAATTTTACAATGTTCACCACACAAAAACACCTAGCTTAAAGTCGAAAACATTGCTTTTCCTTAGCCTATAAGCTAGACGAAAACAAAACATTTACTTCTGACTTCCATTGACACTAACATAACCCTGTCTTTGCTGTCGCGCAGTCGGCTAAAAAGATATCACAGTTACGATCCAGTGCCACGACACCAGCAAAATTTCAATTTTCATCACACACAAACACTTAGTCTAAAGTCGAAAACATTTCTCTTAAGCTTATAAGCTAGACGAAAACAAAACATTTAGTTCCGACTTCCATTGACACTAACATAACTCTGTCTTTGCTGTCGCGCAGTCGGCTAAAAAGATATCACAGTTACGATCCAGCGCCACGAAACCGGAAAATTTTCAATGTTCACCACACACAAACGGTTAGTCTAAAGTCGAACACATTTCTCCTAAACAAAGGCTTAAGAGAAATGTTTTCGACTTTAGACTATAGACTTTTTTTGCTTATAGAAGCTAGACCAAAACAAAACATTTACTTCCGACTTCCATTGACACTAACATAACCCTGTCTTTGCTGTTGCGCAGTCGGCTAAAAAGATATCACAGTTACGATCCAGCGCTACGAAGCCGGCAAACTTACTACAATGTTCATCACACACAAAAATCTAAAGTAAAAAATACATATTTTTTTCCAAAGCCTAACATTTACTTCCGACTTCCATTGACACTAAAAACATACCATGTTTTTGCTGTCACGCAGTCAGCTAATAAAACATCACAGTTACAATCCAGCGCCACGAAACCGGCAAACTAGTACAAATGTACAATGTTTCCAACAAAAAACCGTTCACGGATGACGGACGTATTAAATTCCAACCGGACAAGTAAAAGTTTAGCAAATCGTTCCGTACGACGATTGAATTATGCATGGCATGACGCTGCTCCTCCAGTCACGATGTTTTACAACGCTGCTATTAGTTTTCCTATCACTCTTTTTACAAACACCCAGTTTCTATAGCGTTGCGTTCCTGATGATAAAAATAAGTGGATATCGCAATGTAAGTGGTTAAAAATAAGTTGTTATTTATAACGCGGTGCGGATGTGCCGGAAGACTGTTTTTTTTGGGCGCTCTAGATTGTCCATATGGCGTGGTGCGATGCTGTGCGGTAATGACGCGTTATGTCGTACCGTACTGTATTGCCGTCGCAAAATATATGCACATTTTCTCTATGCGTTTTGCGCTAAAAGTATTTAAAAACATCATATTGTCTCTGTCATCTTCAAACGATTGGCATGAAATAGAACGATGTTTTGAATACGTTTAGCGCCTAATGTGTTAAATGATTTGTGGTGGAAGCAAGCCTGAGTTTTTGGCCCTTATTATATGAGGAACTGGACGTTATAGAAACAAAGAAATTGTAGATAGTACTCGTAGATGGGTTACGGTTTTACTCTACGCTTTCGCTTTCATTGTTCAAAGCGGGACGAATTTAGAGGGTCAACTTATGAAAAATAATTTACTTTCCATTATTTTAGCGTGCTATCCTTCTAAATTCGTTCTGCATTTTTTTTTTGTTCTAAATTCAAAATAATAATTTTCTTTTTAAAATTTTCAGTTAGCGACATCGTCACATAGTTTAGAAAAGAGGGATTACGTTATACGAGAGCTCGTGGATACAGAGAACAACTATGTGGATGTTCTCAGCAAAATCATCAAGTACTTCCTGAGGCCACTGATGCCGTACCTCAAACCTCAGGATATGCAAGTCATATTCTTTGGGATCAAGGTGAGAACAAACTTAATTAGTTTACTAGTACAATAGATAAACGTTTTGTTTTATAAGCTGTATCTTATCTTTATGTTTTTTTTTGGGACCGCACATCTGGAAATAGGCCTCCCCTTTCTCCACCCAGAGCTCTCTGCAATATCGGGCCATGTTAGCACCGCAAACCTATAATTAAAATAAGTAATTCGCTAAATAAAAATACTGTGAAGTTCTTCTTCTTTCACGTCAATATGAGCTGCACACTAGTAGGACCGGGTCGGTCGTGGTAAAATAAAAAAAAAACAGTGGCTGTCCGAGAGTGCCGACAGAAGTGAAAACTTGAAAAAACAGCTCCGCGGTAATCAACGCGTTGATGTCTTTTACTCCACGCACCGCGGTAGTCAACGCGTTGATGTCTTTTTAATGGTCAAAAGCTGGTGTCGTAACAGTGTCGCGAAATCAATGGTTTAGCCCCATCTCAAAAATGCCCAACGCGCCCAAAGAAGTTTTCACTTCAAAAAAAACCTCTGTGATAGATGTACAAAAAAGTGATCATATAAAGGTTCTGTTTTTCCTTTTAGGTCAAAACCTTAAAAATGGGGAGTCGGTAGAACCATTGAGATGCCTCGAATTTGTATTATTTTCACTCCTGTGATAAATTCCTCAGTCTTTACTATTTATCAAATCTCCTCCAAGCACGTGATCATTAACTCTTCTAAATTAACCATTGAAATACCTTTTATTCCACAGGAGCTCCATGAAACCCACACAGGCCTCCTCCGACAACTAAAACTAGCAACAGAGGCATGCGTCCCCGGCAACGGGGCGCCACGTTTAGCAGATGTGTTCCTAGCGTGGCGGGAACGACTGCTGCTGTACGGAGACTACTGCTCCAACCTCACTAGCGCCCAGGACACGCTCAAGACCCTCGACGCGAGAGATTCTACGTTCAATAAACAGTTAGCGGTAAGAATTAAACTGTGGGATTGTCATACGCATTGCTATTATAAAAGTCCCAAATTAAAATAGAATAAAAAAAAAAAAAAAACTAATTTATCATAAGCTTGTATCAGTAATTATGCAATGTCGCCCATCGGCATGTGCCCGCCCGTATTTTTTTGAATATTCATGAAAAATGATCGAAAAATAACTTTAAAAGGGAGAAGGGAAGGGGGAAGTTATTTTTCTATAATTTTAATCTTTAATTCAAAATTCAAAAGTCATTTATTCAAATTAGGCTGAGAACCAGCACTTTTCGAACATCAAAATTACATAAGACAGTCCCCCAAAAACGCCCACCCTTCACCACTTCCTAGTGCCTTTAGCTGGGAAGAAGAAGTGGCGCAACAAACTCCCCAGCAGCACAGCTGTCTGTTCAAGTTAGAAAAAAATAAAAATGACTCTATACAATAGTATGCAAAATTATTATGCAACACAAAACATTATTTTAATTAAGTATAAATTATTGGCCATATGTCAGCTAGCACACGCCAATATACCAACCAAAAACATCGAGAACTATACTCAAGCAGAATTAAAAAATAAAAACTAAACGTAAAAAGAACTAAATATCTAAATAAAAGCCTCCAGGCATAAAGGGCGTGCCCGCTTACATAAAGCTGTAAATTGGAAGTTATAAATGATAAACTAGGACCATCGAGGTAAAATAAATGTACAGTTAATTACTAGTAACAATAACAAAACCATGATCAGCAAGACGACCAGTCACCACAAGCAGCACCCGTTCACGAGCATAACGCAAAGATCAGCCATTATTGAGGGAAGGAGGCAACCCGACTCCCGACGCTACCGCAAGCATTGACATCTAAGGGAGCATGACGAACTTGCTGCCGGTTGCTCAGGTAAAAAATAATATAATCAATTGTCGAGGTCACTAGCCAACCACAAATTGCAATACAAACTCATAACAAAAACATTGTAATGAGTAGATTATGTCAACAATAAAATTAAAATAAATAGACTCGTAAAAAAAAATATTAAAAAATTGACTCATTAAGTCAAATAAAATAAAAAAATTATATAAACTGTCAGTAGGTAAGTTAAATCTGGAGAAAGAACATAAACATTGTCTTGAGTTAATCACAGCGACCAACTATTCCTATCATTTAAGTAGTCGTTGATACAATAGTATGCCTTTGAACAAAGGTTGGATTTTACTTTATTTTTAAACGCATTAAAAGGCAAATCTAGCATAGAAGAGGGTAGCTTGTTATAAAAGGTTATACCAAGCCCAACAAATGAGTTATGAACCTTATGAAGCCGGTGAAAGGGAGCTCGTAGTTTGTCCTTATTTCTAGTGTTAACATTGTGAATACAGTGACTATGCGGATGTAACTTACGGCGTACCGCAAGGAAGCGTATTGGGTCCGACTTTGTTTTTGATTTACATCAACGATCTCTGTAGGTTAAATATCAGAAACGCCAAAATTTTCTCTTATGCCGACGATACGGCTATTGTCTTTTCTGGTATCTCTTGGGAGGATGTTGAGAACACAGCTGAAATAGGCATGGCTGGAGTGGCCAGATGGTTAAGGAGGAATTTACTTACCTTGAATACAAGTAAAACTAATTTCGTGTGTTTCGGTATTAGTGCACGAACTGAACCAATGGATAATTTTAAAATTAAAATACACGATTGTGGAAACCGATATAATAAAAATTGTAATTGCCCAAAACTAAATAAAGTAAAGCAAACGAAATACTTAGGGGTAGTAGTAGACCAGAGATTATCCTGGTATCCCCATATTGAACAAGTTGCTAGCAGGGTGAGAAAACTGTGTTGGTTGTTTAGTGCACTGAGACATATTGTGCCGAAAAATATAATGAGTCGTAATAACACCTCTAGAAATCTCCTTAATGAGATATACGTCGCTTTGGCTCAGTCTGTCTTAGCTTACTGTATACCTACCTGGGGAGGGTCTGCAAAAACTAAATTCATAGAAGTAGAGCGTGCACAACGTGCCCTGATAAAAACTATGTATTTTAAGAAAACTAGGTATTCCACAGAAAGTCTTTATAACCTAAGCGAATTACTCTCAGTAAGAAAACTATACATAGTTCAAACTATATTAAAGAAGCACAAGACCCTACCTTACGATGCATCTAAACTGGCAAAACGAAGAAAGCATGCTGTTGCAGAAGTCCCCCAAACAAAAACTTTGGTTGCCTCCATGCAATTTAAATCACGGTCTGCTCGTTTATATAACAGAATAAATAAAGAAATATGTATATATAAGAATCTGTTTTATGAATGCAAAAAAAAAACCCTGAAATGGATCAAACCACTTACCTATGAGGAAACGGAAGAGCTCTTGAAACCCACAGCATAACCTCTCACACAGGGACATAAACCCACACATACACACGCATACACAAAAACAGACGCACAAACACATGCACACACACACATACCCAAGCACACACACACACGCACACACACACACGCACACATAAACTATTCTTATGCTAATTTTTGTCTTCGTATACATGATTTTGTTATAATTATTTTTCTCTTTTTTTTTTTTTTGTTATGGAAGAGCGGAGTCTTCTAATACAGGCATTGTTTGCTTAAAAGAAGGCTCCAATCATAAACTAATTGTGTAATTTGGTTATAGCAATAAACAATTTTGAATTTTGAATTTTTTTGAATTTTTGAATATCACTGTTTTTAGTGTATAAGTTATTGAATATTTTTCATGTTATTAAATTTTTTTATGTTTTGAGTAGCGTTTGCCATATCTGCGATGTTATTGGCTCGATTTGGATTCTGTTTATTATTTCTATAAACTTATGAGTTATTTTATCGGATTAACTAATTTTGTCGATTATGCAAAAAAAAAAACGGATTTGAAAACATTTTTTTACAACAAAAAAGTTAAAAAAAACACAATTGTAAATTCAAAAAATCATAGGATTTGGAAAAAAAAAGAGAAAATATGAAAAAATCAAGATAGTCCCCTTTTAATTAAAGTTATTTTTCGAAAAAAAAAAAACATGAATATTCAAAAAAATGCGGGCGGGCAATGCCCATTGGCGACATTGTATATGGTTGTCCAATTCGAGTGCCATTTAACTCGATCCTGGGCCACTTTCATCCAGCTGCTACTAGTCATTGCCATTCATCAGCATTTGTTCGTTGAAATGTGTTCTATGATGAGGGTCCTCACGACCAGAAGATGTAGAAGAACAAGAAGAAGGGACTGTTTGGGTATAATCTCGATGTTGGAGATCTCCAGCCACGGATTATGAATTCTTATGTCGAAATGTTACCTAAATATCTGAAAAAAAAAATCGTCCAAATCATATTTATATCTTAAAACCAAGATGAACCTTATTTCCTACACAATAAAACATAATTTTCCTTTTCTCTGTCGACAGAAATGTCAGAAGGAACACAGCGACGGTCGGATACAGCTGCGCGATATCCTGTCGGTGCCGATGCAGAGGGTGCTCAAATACCATCTGTTGTTAGACAAACTGGTGCATGAAACACAACCGGTGAGTACTTACGACACAAATACAGGGTCAAATTAAATTAACTAGGAAAATTCCGCAGATTTGACGGGTATCGATATCCCAAGACATAAAATAAGGAACCTACTTGCTCGAACTCGTTGGTGCGCGTGGCTGATATGCATGCTATTTTTTGTATTTATTTATCTAGTTTTATTTATTTATCTAGTTTTAATTTGTCTAGTTTTATTTACTTATCTAGGCTTATTTATTTATTTATCTAGTTTTTATTTATTTATCTAGTTTTTATTTATTTATCTAGTTTTTATTTATTTATCTAGTTTTTATATATTTATTAAGTGAAATAGACGATGACTTATAACGAAAACGAGCGTATAAAATTTCAAGAACAGAACTTTGGGCATATAGATATTATGTTTACGGTTTCTATTTTGCCCATTTCATACTACATAAGTTATATTTACGCCCAAAGATGAGTTAAAATTAGTGTTGAAATTTTATATATCGCTGTCCCCGGCGAATAAAAACGTAATCGTAAAAAAACTTTTTTACAAATAACACAACCGACTTCCAAACTACAAAGTGAAAAATAACTTTAATTTCGGAAGTCGGTGTCTTTGGATCAGATCAGGATTTTAGTTTTTTGACACCGACTTCCGAAATTAAAGTTATTTTTCACTTTGTAGTTTGGAAGTCGGTTGTGTTTTTTGTAAAAAAAGTTTTATTTTTTCACTTTTTAGTGGGTTGGTTTGTAATTTATCTAAGTTACAATAGCCTTATGTCAACTGCTCATCAAAAATACCCAAATCGCTATAGATGTGCCTTTAATATTTGAAGAGTTCCCTCGATTTCTCCAAGATTCCATCATCAGATCTTGACCAAATGACAATGGGACCAACTTGAAAACATACCCTTTAAAAAAAAAGAATTTTTCAAATCGGTCCAACCGTCTTCGAGTAATCGGGGAACATACATAAAAAAAAATATATATATGTATATATCCCGACGAATTGAGAACCTCCTCCTTTTTTGAAGTCGGTTAAAAACTAAATTTTACAGGAAAAATTAAAAGAACAGTTTTTTGTGAATATCTTATTAGTAGCGGAATTGTTCAAATACCAAAAGTAAAGTGATTTTTTGCACTCATTACAATATACCTTAAAATCTCGTAACTTCTGCATGCGGTTATAAGGCGCGTGGCAAAAATGCTCAATATAAGCTGTTTGTGCACAGAATCATGAAGAATTCCGAGGGTTGGAGCGAGCGAAGGAGGCGATGGTGGACGTAGCACAATACATCAACGAGGTGAAGAGGGATAGCGAGGTGCTTGCGCTACTCGCTAAAGTTCAGGTAAAAATTAAATAAAATACTAATATAAATCAATATCTTAAAATCTTCTTTAAAACTTTAATTTTGAAACATAAATGTATAAATTAAAATCGCGAACACTGAATGCAATCTTGATTGGATTTCTGGTCCTTCAGTACATTCTGTCCAAATTACACTACAGGGTAAAATTTTATCCAGTGCGCAAATTTAAACACGTGACTTTACTCATAATTATAAACGGATAATAATATGGCTCCCGAAAAAAATAAAAATTTACTTCCAAAAATCTGTGGTTGACTGTAACAGACTGTGTGACAGAAACCATGCCTGCTGCATTTTGCATGCTCGCTTGCATGCTGCATGCATGGTGTATGCTTGTTTGCATGTTTGAAAAATATTACGTCAGCAAATTCTGTATTGATTTTTCGGAATTTTCAGTATTTTATTCGGTCGTTTCTTTATTTATATTCGCGTACAAGTTGTCGGAAAATTAGTATTTATAGCACTGAATTTGAGTATGCACATATTTGAATTTTTTTCCGGAACGTTTATTACTACCCATTATGAACAACATTTACTATGGGACCAAAACATAAATCGCGAAAAAAAAAAACTGGTGTTCCCTACATTTATGTTCGCATAACTCGTCAAAATGTAGGGAACAGCAGATTTTTTTTTTCGCGATTTCAGGTTTGATCCCATAGTAAAAGTTGTCCATAATGATGAGTAGTCACGTGTTTAAGTTTGCGCACTGGTTAAAAAAATCCTGTATGCACTCAAAGCTACCTACGGTACACTTGCATTTCGCCAGTTGAGTCCAATGTAATAGGACGAGCGCCTAAATAAATACCTAATTATTACATATCAGTAAATTAAGTACTTGACAAATGCTTGCACTGACTAGACAAGTGCACTCACATGTGTGTGGTTCTTTCCTCAAAAGACCATTTTGGACACTAATCTACATGGTCCTCCTATGGCCTGACCAAGATTATGTCTGGACTTTAAAAGAGACTGCGACCTTTGAGTTTGTTGCGGCCTTTCTTCTCAGAGTAGTCAGATAGGAAACGCCGAACTCATCAATTTTTTTTTTTAATATGACGTGTAAAAGTGATTCCGACATCTTATTTACAGAATAAATAATTTCATTTCACTTACATAGAATTTATGCACAATCTGTTCCTAATTTACCATCAACTTGTGGACTGAAATGTCAGATTTTTTATTTTTATTTGTTTGAAACTCTTTTACAAAACCCACAAATGGATGCTAAACAATCGTTTCATAGTTACTCGTATTCTTCACCAGGAGAGTATAATAGACTGGGAGGGCGGAGCACTAGGCGCAGGGGGCGCAGGCCTAGCTGCGTACGGCAGGTTACTGCTGGACGGAGAACTGAAGGTCAAAGCACACGAGGACCAGAAACTGAGGTCGCGATACGTGTTCGTGTTTGATAAGCTGATGCTGCTCTGCAAACCTGTGAAGGTAAGTTGCTTAAAATTTTTAAGTACCTGTATCTCTCACGCATAACGTTGTCTATTCCTTGCAGTTATTCAGCTTAGGCGAGCTTTTATAACCAAGCACAAATATATGGATCTTAGTTTTTTTTTTTTGTCGTATTTTTCTCGACTGTGTGGTGTCTGACAACCAGTCTTACCAAGGGGTATCGTATTACCCAGTTACTGGGTTGTGGAGGTCAGATAGGCAGTCGCTCCATGTAAAATACTGGTATTCAGCTGCATCCGGTTAGACTGGAAGCCGACCCCAACATAGTTGGGAAAAGGCTAGGCAGATAGATAGATTTTACTCGACTGTGGCGGAGCCCAAAAGGTCCAAAGGTGTAATATTTATGTTTTTATCTAATCATTAAAACTTGATATCAATCGCTCTATGAAATGGCGGTGCTACTAATTCCCATACACATTTTTGTCATACTGATCTCACAAATCTTTATTTTGGTAGATGAACACGTCAGAACTACACACGTAAGAAACGAGACAATTTTATGCCAAAAAATAATCATTGCTTCATTAAATACACCAAGAATGATTGCTTTTTTCTAAGTGAAAACTTCTTTAGGCGCGTTGGGCATTTTTGAGATAGGACTAAGCCATTGATTTCGCGACACTGTAACGACACCTCATTTTTATAAACGCGATTGTGCTCTTTATTTATATTACGTTACGGACCAATGTTCTATACAAGTATTTTTCTTCCACCAAGGCAATCTTGTTCAAGTTTTCACTTCTGTCGGCACTCCCAGAGTGCAATTTTTTAAATTGAAATCACATACTAACTAATTTTTCCCTTCTTTAACCCCACCCCAGCTCCTCTCTTCCCAGGACAACCAATACTCGTACCGTGTAGGCGTGCGCCTAGCGGAGTACCGCGTAGAGGAAGGTTGTGGGCGGCGCGCACTGCGAGGGGACGCGCGCTGGGCGTCGCACTTCTACCTCGTGCGCCGCACGAAGGACGCCACGTTCACGCTGTACGCACGCACTGACGACGCGAAGCGCAAGTGGGTGAAGGCCATCAAGGATGCTATGTGAGTACCACGATATTCTGCTGATAATGTAAGGGAAGATCATTTTTTTTTTTAATGCAGGTGTAGAAAGAAGAAGGAAAAATTGTTTATTCTGCACAAAATAAACGCACATAACAAAACAAATAATACATAAAATACACATTCACCAAAAGCCAAAAGCCTTGTATTCAATATTCGAAAACTAATAAAAGTTTGAATAATTTTGTCTATTGCTTATGTCAAGGCCAGAGACCAAAGACAATTTACAATTTTGTTTTCTTAGACAAGTTACGGTGCTGATTTTCAGCAAAAACTTCGCCAATGACGTAATGATGAGATTGATTTGTAATACTTACTGAGGGGCGACGCTAAGCTTTTAATACGGTTCTGATATAAATCTGTTTTGTATTTTCCTTCAAAGACTTGCTAGACGTGCATACTTGGTCAACCAAAATAATAATAATATTTTCTATTCACAGTGACAACCTGGAGCCCCCTGGCTGTCGGAGTACGAAC
This sequence comes from Agrochola lychnidis, assembly GCA_963680765.1. Lineage (NCBI taxonomy): Eukaryota > Metazoa > Arthropoda > Insecta > Lepidoptera > Noctuidae > Agrochola > Agrochola lychnidis. The sequence continues at coordinate 2,932,457 of OY796850.1, forward strand.
CACAAGTTCGTATTACATACGTTCGAGAAACCCGCCACGTGTCACCACTGTTCCAAGTTCTTGAAGGGTAGAATATTTCAGGTATGCGTATTTTTTTTTTCATTACGAGTGCTGAATTACTATAAATTGAATATGTTTTAGACACAAACTTGCTAATTCGTGTTTTATACCGGAGTTTGGTTCTTGGACAGGTTAAAGTTCTAGTATCGTTATAATGCCATCATAGACAACATAAAAAAACCGGCCAAGTGCGTGTCGCGTGTCGGACCACGCACAATGAAGGGTTCCGTAGTTATCCCAAGAACAAACTTAACATTGTTGTTGAATAACATGTTTTCCCATACATTCCAACTCAAATCACTACACCTCACAACTACCACGCATATATCTGTGCAATTTAAAGACCACCGAGCGAGAGTAAACATCTATTCGTAAAGGAAATAAGCAGTATCTTATCCAATTCTTCTATTAAATCATACGACACTTATTTGCTAGGAGACGTAAACATAGACCTAAAGACATACGACAATATTCGAGAATACTACGTAAGTAGCATGTCCGAGTGTGGTCTGACGAGCGCGATATCTGACTACACAAGAATTGAAACACGCGGAAATAACACTACACGTAGCTGTATAGATCACATTTTTATAAGAACGCACTCGTTAGATCTGTACTCGGCCGCACTCGGTACTGTAATGGCGGATCATCGCATGCTAATACTGTCGTGCGTAGGCCTTGACCCAACACGAATACAGGTTGATACAAAAACAATACAACAAATTGATAATATTAAAATTAAATCTTTACTTAACAACATAAAATGGAGCGAAATAGATGATATAGAGTGTCCAAACACAATTTACGATTACATAAATAATCAATTTCATAAATGTAAAACGAGGAATCAAAATATATCCGAAAAATTAATAATAACAGTAAAAGAAATAAACAACCATGGATAAATAATAAAATTAATAACATGTGAAAAAAAAAAGGACCTATTATTTATAATGTTTTGCGGACTATGGAAATTACAGACCGATCACTATTCTACCTGCTATCGACAAAATAGTAGAAAAATATGTTTGTAATCAGATACAAGACTTTTATGTCAAAAAATGACGTGTTGTCCAGCACACAATATGGTTTTCAACCCAATAATACACCTCGCAACTGTTATCTAAGTTCACGGATGAGGTCAACGAATCTCTTAATGATAAAAATAATGTAATCTTATTATTTATTGACTTCAGCAAGGCGTTCGATACGCTTAGACACGACACATTGCTGACAAAATTAGATAACTCTGGAGTTCGAAGACCAATACTCAAATGGTGTGAGGACTACCTTAATAACCGTAAATACAATGTAAAGATCTGTAATGAAACCAGTGACGCCATTGAAGTCACTGAAGGAACAGCCCAAGGATCAGTACTTGGACCCTTACACTATCTGACATATGTCAACGACATGGAACATGTGGTTAATCACTGTTCCGTCTATCAATATACAGATGACACATGCCTCGTAGCTACCCACAGAGATGTAAAAGTAGCAGCTCAATGGTTACAGGAAGATTTTACTCAAGTTTCCAAATGGGCACACGATGCTGGACTGGTTCTTAACGCAAGTAAGACCAAAATCATTCATGTCCACTCTAGCCATCTCAGACCAACTACTTCTTTTAATATAATCGCACACAGCCACAGTTGTCTTCACTCCACTATGTCGGGTACATGTCGGTGTGAGGCAATTGATCAAGTAACATACCACACTTACCTAGGATTAGTCGTAGACAATCGTTTTAGCTGGACTTTTCACGTGGACTCAGTCTGTGACAGGCTGCGGGCTGTACTGGCAAAGTTTTACATTTTGAAACCTAAAGTTCCGTTCAAAATCTTGCTCAACATGTACATAGCTTTGGCGGAATCAATTATAGCATACGGAATCACAAGTTATGGGCGAACATTTAAATCATATACTGAAAGGATTTCCAAACTACAAGTTAGACTTTTAAAACTTATCGTACCCAGAAAAATTAAACACCAATATAAAGATAACGTCATTGAACTATTTAAATATTGTAAAATTTTGCCATTTCAGACTAGACTCAACATGGCCCTCTTGATTGAGCAATTTAATAACAAAAGCATTCAAATACCTATATCACATAAAATAATCACCAGAAGTATCACCAGAAATAAGCTAATAGTACCTCGGGTTAGAAATTATTATGGCAGGCGAACGGTAAAATGTTTAATACCCACAATATACAATGAAATACCAAAATCTATTAAAAACGAAATAAACCCTAAAAACTATAAGCAAAAATACAAAAAATACTATCATAACTACTTATTTAACCTAGTTTAATAAAATAGTTTTCAAAATTAATTAAAACACTAACTATAATATGTAAATAAAAGCGAAACAACATGTATAAGAATTTCTTTGCGTTGACTAGAACCGGTCTTCTAATGAGCGGCCCAATAGCAAGCAGCTAAGATTCAAAACATTACATGTGTTTGACTCACGTATTTGCTGATGGATGTTTACGGCTTAAAAAGTTACGTGCAAATTATTGTTCATGTACCTACATTGTTTGCTTATTTATATAATAGAAGCAAATAATGGTGCCGATTCCCTTGTTCACAAACTAAACTAAATTTAAGTTCAGTGCATCTTTTTCTTTCTATTTCATTAAGAAAAGGACAGAAGATAAATTTTAGTTTAGTCCTGTCAAATTAATCAGCGCTTGACGTAAATTGACGTAATTTTAGTCGGCAAGTTTTTAATCACGTCTAAACTTGTATGGAGAGTGACAGGCGGTAATTAATTTGACAGGACTAAACTAAAATTTATCTTCTGTCCTTTTCGTAATGAAATAGAAAGAAAAAGATGCACTGAACTTAAATTTAGTTCAGTTTGTGAACAAGGGAATCGGCACCATTGTGGGTGCATGGATAATATACATGAATAACATAGAGTAAGTGAATACAAGTTATATTTAAGTAATTAAGGAGTGTTCTTATAGCGAATGTGAGTACCAATACAAACCATTTCTGGTTTAATGGTACAAAACAAACATGAATCTGTATCAAGACTGTATGTATAAATAAATAAATAACTGCAAATGTAAGTTTGTACGCACAATATTTAGAGATTTATCATGTTATTTTAAGGCCATAGACTTCTTAGGTTTTCCTGTAATCTATGAGTAAAGAACCAATCTCTGTATTTTTTTTTTTTAATTTTAGGCTCAGTAGTTTCGGAGATAAATGTGGTCAATTTTCATCAATTTTCTTGAATATCTTTAAAAGTATTCATCTTAAAATTATACAAAAATATATTTGAAATCCTCGCAACAGGCGTTTTTTATTTGATATGTCACACGGTACAGTTTGCAAAACTTTATTTTTCTTATTTGCCCCCCAAAAGTGACCCCCATATTCAAAATTCATTTATTTACGTTACACGTCCGTGTTTGGGTTACAGAAATACATGTGTACCAAATTTCAACTTAATCGGTCCATTAGATTCGGAGCAAATTGGCTGTGACAGACGGATAGACAGACAGACAGACACACGATCCTATAAGGGTTCCGTTTTTTCCTTTTGAGGTACGGAACCCTAAAAATGTATTGGTCCTTTTATGACGTACACATTGACAAATAATTTAACAAGTGATATTTGTTTTTATCAGGGCTACCTGTGCACGGTGTGCAACGCGTGCGCGCACAAGGAGTGCATCGCGCTGTCGGGGCGCTGCGGGGGGGGGCTGGCGCCCGCGCCCCCCCTGCCTCCACACCAACACCAGCCCGACCAGGCGCTACACTATTACATGTGGTAAGTCTCTGTCACTCTATCATTATTGAAGTGAAAACTTCTTTAGGCGCGTTGGGCATTTTTGTGATGGGACTAAATCATTGATTTCGCGACACCATGACGACATCTCATTTTTGCTAACGCGATTGTGCTCTTTATTTATATTATCTTACGGATCAATATTCTATGTAAGTATTTTTACTTTAAAGGTTTCTGAAGTTTTTTTTTTTGTAAACGCGATTGTGCTCTTTATTCAGATAAGGTTACGGACCAATGTTCTATACAAGTATTTTTCTTCCACCAAGGCGATCTTGTTCAAGTTTTCACTTCTGTCGGCACTCCCGGAGTGCCACCACTTTTTTTATTCATATCTGCGTTACTATTTTGCCAAATTGTTAAAAAGTAGTAATCTTGAAGATAATCTACATCAACTGTCTTCTTCTAATTCAAAGAGAAAAAAGAAAGAGAGAGAGAGAACACCGACAAAAAAAAAGATTAAAGTGATAACAGTGTCGTGGGATAAATTTGTACACATCGAGTACAGTGCCCGAGAAAGAGAGAGAGAGAAAGTGTGAATTTGGTCAAAATGAAAATCCAAGATAGCTCTGATAATTTACGTATTTTTCATCATAGGTATCGTTTTCATGGTTTTCAAGGGTGCAAAAGCCGATAGTGAAGTCAAAATGTAAATCCAAGATGGCGGCACTGAAAATTTTAAAAAATTTCGTCATTGGTGTCGTTTTCATAGTTTTCGAGGGTGCTCAAGCCGATAGTGAGGTCAAAATGTAAAACCGAGATGGCGGCTGCAATTTTTTTTTTTGTTTTATATCATACATGAGATAGAACTTCGTTCGTGACGGAGGTCCCCCGACTACACATGTTTTTTTTTTTTGTGGCCGCCCCCAAAAAAATAAACATTGTAATTATTTCACTAACATAATCCACTAAAATAATACTTATTTTACGCAGGTACGTGGGCGAGATGGGACGCGAAACGGCTACAGCGCGGCTAGAGCGTCGCGTAGACGGCACGTTCCTGCTGCGAGTACGACCGCACCCGCCGCATACGCCGCACCATCCACACACTCCCACCGACACCAATCTCGCTCTATCACTCAAGTAAGTATCCATGCCACTGAACCAATCATTATATTTGACAGATAGGTACCCTGGGACACAGTATATATATACATATGAACAGTACAGAAACTACGTATTAAACGTTCGAAATGACACAGTCACACAGACGCGCTCATTGACGAGACCCTAAGCAATTGTCGCGGTGCTGTCAGTTGCGGGTGCCGTGTGTCGAGACGAGTGGTCGCCGCGATCTTTTTAAAAATGGAGCGTACGTAATTATTTCAACAAATAGGCCTAGTTTCCATACTGTCCATATTTATTTTGTGCCTGGGACCGGAAGAAGGAAAATGGTTACTTTCCAGCCTGGATATTTGTATTAAAAACCGGCCAAGTACGTGTCAGACCATGCACAATGAAGGAGAAGGAGGACGAGGATTCCGTAGTTGGGATGAATTTATCCCAAGAACAAACTTAACATCGTAGTTGAAAAACATTTTAAAATTTCATTTTATTTAAAAATTACCAAAATGTTGTACATATTTAATGGTGCCCAAGATACAGGCTGTGCCTAGTTTGGGACCAACGATACCTCCTAATTGTAATTTTTAATGTTTAAATAAACGATTTACTTTCCATTCCAACTGCAAATGTAAGTTTGTACGCACAATATTGAGATATTTACTATGTAACCATACACTTCTTATATGTTTTCCTGTATAATCTATAAGTGTTGAACGATTTTCTGTTTTTTTTTTTTTAATTTTACGCTCAGTAGTTTCAGAGATAAGGGATTTAATAAAAGTTGAATTTATCAGCTTTTAAAAAATCGGGTGTTAGTTAGCCCGAAACCACAGATGGGACACTCCGCATTTTAGGTATGAAGCTACAAGTAGGTACGCGGCGGGCTCGACTTGTCGAATTCCGTGGGCGTAACGTAGTCAGAAGATATAAGAGTTACGCGATAGAAAGAGAGGCAACTTCTAGGTGAATATAACTGTAGGTAATTAGCGCTGTGCGACCTTTTTTTTTTTTTTTTTTTTTGGGTGGGAAATTATCAAATAACTTCTCCCGCTCTGGGCGGAGCGGGAGGGCGTGTCAGACTCTTACTGACTAAAACCCACCCGTGTTCCTTCGGTTGCCCTGTTGCCGGGGGCCACGATTTCCCTATCGGTTTTCTTCGAACCCCCGGCAGGCATTGGCCCTAGTGGACCCCGTCAATTCTGCTGACATCTCTTTGAGGCGCGCGTGGAACACAACGCGCCGTCGACCCGGGCTTGGTCCTTATCGGACAGCGAGCTACCCATTGCTCACCGTCCGCAAGCCCGCGCCTACGGTGGCCGGAAATCGGCTCGCGATTCCCGCCCCGGGCGTCTCCTCCTGCGGCGGTTAGGGGCGTGAGGGCGCGAAATTTGCCTCTCCCTCACGCGTTCCGCCTCCTCCTTCGCAAGCATTACCGCTTCGCAGAAGGAGGTGACGGCCTGCCATTTCCTCTCGCTCCGTACCATGGCCTGAACCAGGGCCGGACGCGAGAGATCACCGCCGCCGATCGCCTCTACGAGAACACGGCGTTGCTCCGCCCAAGCCGGGCAGACCTCCACCGTATGCTCCACCGTGTCCTCAGGCCGATCCACACAATGGTGACACCCGGGTGTTTCCTCCCGCCTTATCCTGTGCAGGAACCTCCCGAAGCAGCCGTGTCCGGTGAGGACCTGCGTCAGGCGGAAGGTGAGAACGCCGTGGCGTCTCTCCAGCCACTCCTCAAAGACGGGTCTTATCGCCGCGATTGTGGCGTGCCCAGCGCGGGGTTGCGACAATCGCACCCTCCATGACGCCATGAGATCCCGCCGGAGCTCTGTCCGCTGTGCCGCAATTTCTTGCGGCATCGGGGTTAAGCCCCGGCGTTTCGCCTCCTCGCGCCACTCCCAGACGTGCGCGAGGACCTTTGCCTCCAGATCCCATGGCGGTAATCCGGCAAGGAGGCTCGCCGCCTCGCAGGAGACCGTGCGGTATCCTCGGGCCAGCCGGATGGCCATGACCCTCTGGGACGCGTTCAACCGGCGGGCTGGCCGCAGCCTCAATGAACGCGCCCACACCGGTGCCCCGTAAAGGGCCATGGACCGCACGATCCCCGCATAGAGCCTCCGGCAGGAGGCGTTTGGATCCCCTAGATTGGGCAGGAGCCGCTTCAATGCAGCCCCGGCCCGGTCCAGTCTGGGAGCCAAACGTCGGAAGTGTTCCACGAAATTCCACCGGCTGTCGAGGACGAGTCCCAGATACTTCATCGTCGACTCGACACCGATGTGAACCCCTCCCGCCATTACCTGGGAACCCGACGGTGGCGCATTCCGAGGACCATGAAAACCCATGGCCTCAGACTTGTGCAGGGCCACCTCGAGTCCCAGCTGCCGGATCCTGTCAACGATTGTCGCAACCCCGCGTGTCGCTAAATCGGCCGCCGCCTGGTACGACCCCCCCTGCGCCAGGACAAGCGTGTCGTCAGCGTAACAAACGACGCTGACGCCGCTAGGGAGGTCGGCGCGCAGCACCCAGTCGTATCCGATGTCCCACAGATGCGGCCCCAGGACCGAACCCTGTGGGACACCGCACGACATCTCTTGCCGGTTCCACTCTCCTTGGTGACCGGGGTAGATGACGGCCCTGTCCGTCAGATAGGCCTCGACCACACGACAGAGGTAGGTCGGCATCCGGTGATACCGGAGTGCCTCCCTTATGCAACTCCAGGGCAGGGTGTTGAAGGCATTGGCGATGTCTAGAGACACCGCCAAGACGACCCCGCCCCGGGCCACAGCATCCCCCGTCGTGAGGGCCCGCACGCGCATGATGGCGTCCACCGTAGAGCGCCCCCTGCGGAAACCGAACTGGCTCTCCGCCAGATCCGGCCCCGCTCGCACCAGCTGCCCGACGAGGCGGTCTGCAATGACTCTTTCAAAGAGCTTGCCCACCTCGTCGAGCAGCACAATGGGCCGATAAGCGGACGGAGAGTCCGCTGGGCGCCCCGGCTTCTTGATGAGGACCAGTTTCCCCGTCTTCCAACGAAGTGGGAACTGGCCCCTCTCCATGCATGCGCTTAGGAGCCCCCTCAGTCGAGGCCCGAGAGCCCCCATGGCCAGGACCCAGGCTTTTCCGGGTATGCCGTCGGGTCCTGGGGCGGTATTCTTCGCACTCATCTTGCGTACCGCCACTCTCATTTCTACCTCAGTCACCTCAGGAGAATCGTCGTCGTCGGTGTGGTCCGCATCGGGCATCGCAGTAGGCGGAGCCATGGGCGGAGCAGTATGATCCCCTCTAGAGGGGAACAGAGCGCTCACCACGTCCCCCACAAGCTGGGGCCGGAGACTCTGCGTCAGCGGGGGAGCCCATGGGCGGAGTTTCTCCCGCACCATCTTGTATGGGCGCCCCCACGGGTCCCTGTTGAGAGTCTCCAGCATCTCCTCGCGGGCCAGCGCCCTGGCCCGCAGGATCTCCGCTTGGAGGGCGGCCTTCGCCGCTCTGTACCCCTCGTACAGCTCCGCCTCAATGGCTTCCGTATCCGGAGGGCGGATACGGAGCCTGCGATGCCTGGCGTACCGGCGTCGCGCAGCAACACACGCCTTGCGCAGAGCCTCCAGCTCTTGCGACCACCAGTACAGCCGGCGCGAAGCATGCCTAGGATGGACCTGAATTGCACTTTATTGTGTCGTAGCAAGAGTCGCTTTTTATTTAAATGATTTTACTGAGTGAACCGTCTGTACTTATATGTTTCGAAACAGAACAGTCAAGCTACTGTTTCACGACACTAGTTTTATAATGTAAACCCCGTTTTAGCCAGAAAATCTTTAAAAAAAAGTCAGGTTTTGAAGTCAAAACAAAACTATTCAGCAACTACATAACCACAATGTGAATAAGTTGGTAATACTATTACGCTTCATGTTCATATCGTTGGCGTAGGTGGAGAACTAAATAACAAAAAAATTTGTTTGGAGAAAATTGCGATTTATTTATGCGGCATGATTTGGGTGTTACGAAAATGGTGAAAAGTCAATTTGACCAAAATCGCAGTTATTTAGTTCTCCACCTACGCCGACGATATAGTCTATACGACTTTTTAATATTATATTTATTATACAGGCTGGCATCCCCATCGACGAGAACCATGGATTTAGTACCTGATTTTTCGTCGATTATTAAAAAAGAAATCAACTGTTTCATAGAAAAATGCAATACCTACGCGGTCAAAATGTATGGAACAGCAGATTTCTTTTTAAATAACCGACGGAAAATTTCAACGCAGGGCGTTCAGAATCATGTAATGAATCCATGGTAACAGTTTACGCTTCGATGTCCCTGCCACCCTGTATAGTTTGTATATATACAAACTCACTTATTTGTCTCTTATTAATAATTTCGGTCCTTCGCTCCACAGGACAGACAACACAGTGAAGCACATGCGTGTGTGCCGCAAGCCGATAGACCAGGTGCCGCATTACTACCTCTCAGAGTCGCGCTTCTTCCGAAGCGTCGTCGAGCTCATCACCTACTACGAGAAGACCAGCCTCTCCGAGAACTTTGAGGGGTGAGCATACCTTGGAAACTATTGTGCGACATTTTACCGCCATACAAATTACGCACTCGCCGCTGACGTCACGGAATCTTGCATCGCGATATCAAAGTTTACCGCGCGATCAACTTTTGAGCAGTAGCCCACTAGACAATACCTGTCTGTTCAGATAATCCTCCTTTTTCAATGGAGGAACTTTCCACCCTGTTCCTTCATTACCAAACCGTGATGTAGAACTATGTTAAAACTTTTTATCACATCTATCAGAAAGAGCTAGTTTATTCTTCGTAAACAGGGACCAAAAGTGATTTGAATTTGGAATATGGATATTGTTAGTAAAAGTTCCAATTACCAAAGAGATCAATCATGAATATTGTATGAAAAAGTAACAGGTTGAATGATAAAATAAACTGCACGAGCTAAAAAAAAGTGTGTGAAAAAATAAAAAAAGCGGCCAAGTGCGAGTCGTACTCGCCCATGAAGGGTTCCGTAGCAGCAAGTAACGATAAGTTTACGATTTATGACGTATTAAAAAAAAACTACTTGCTAGATCTCGTTCAAACCAATTTTCGGTGGAAGTTTACATAGTAATGTACATTATATATTTTTTTTAGTTTTATCATTCTCTTATTTTAGAAGTTACAGGGGGGGACACACACATTTTACCACTTTGGAAGTGTCTCTCGCACAAACTATTCAGTTTAGAAAAAAATGATATTAGAAAACTCAATATCATTTTTGAAGACCTATCCATAGATACCCCACACGTATGGGATTGATGAAAAAAAAAATTTTGAGTTTCAGTTCTAAGTATGGGGAACTCCAAAATTATTTGTTTTTTTTCTATTTTTGTGTGAAAATCTTAATGCGGTTCACAGAATACATCTACTTACCAAATTTCAACAGCATAGCTCTTATAGTTTCGGAAAAAAGTGGCTGTGACATACGGACGGACAGACAGACAGACATGACGAATCTATGAGGGTTCCGTTTTTTAACGGAACCCTAAAAACGTGCGAAAGGCATTCCGCCTTCGTTCGTAATTGTTAACTAAAATTCAGATTTAACGTTTCATAAAAAAATTGTGTCTTCCTCAAGTAAGTAGTTGCACTTATTAATTTTCTCATAGAGATAAAAAGCGGACACTAGCCGCTTCGAGAGCAAGACAATTTTAAACTCGAGTGGCATACTTAGTTGTTTGCTCCCTTGGCAAATAATCTACTATCCGTCACGTGTAATCCTACTGCGGGGCAAAACAGGTCGCTAGATTTTTAGCAAGTGCGGAATAATCCTGGCTGTAAGCTCGTCTTACTATCTTCGCCAAGTTATCACAAAAAAGAAACAGTTAGAAAAACTTTAGATTCCGTTTCCACTAAGCGAAAATCGAACTGCATAACGGATTTTCGCAGACCAGTAAAACATTTTCCTCTGTAATAATTTCGACAGTCTTTTTGAGCACATATCTCAGTAAAAACTAATTAATAAATGTCAATAACTATTTCTCTTCCCACAGCCTAAATTCAAACCTCCGCTGGCCGTTCCGGCGCGTGGTAGCGACAGTGGTCCACGACTTCCGGCCGCTGGAGAGCTCGCAGCTGGCGTTAAGACCTGGCGCCAAGGTACTGGTGCTCAGCAAGGAAGGAGACGGCCGGGGCTGGTGGAAAGGACGCACCCTCGACAAGGTATGATAATAATACCTCAACGTATTTCCAAAATATTTTTTTATAATATAATCAGCTCATAATGTTCCCACTGCTGGGACACAAGCGTCCTTTCTAAGAAAGGCCATAATAGGGATGATGACTAAAAATTTATTTTTGTCCTTTGTCTGTCAGGTATGTTATTAAAAAAATATTGGACACGTATTTTTTCTTTTTCAAAAACCTCAAAAGTCATTTATTTAAATTTGCTGAGAATCAGAACTTTTCGAACGTCAATTACATAAAACAGTCCCCCAAAACGCCCGTCCTTCACCATTCACCCTTTCTACTTTATTAAAAGATTACGGCTATACATTGAATTAAAATGTGCCATGACGTCACGAGTATGTAGATTTTTTACTTACTTGTGACGTAGCGACCCCCACTCCCTAGCTTTTGCGTTTTATCTAAGTATTTTTTACTAGCGAACGTCACGCGGTTTCACCCGCGTAGTTCCCGTTCCCGTGGGAGTACGGGGATAAAATATAGCCTATGTTACTCGCTGATAATGTAGCTATCTATTGCTGAAAGAATTTTTCAAATCGGTCCAGTAGTTTTAAGTTTATTCGTTACATACAAACATACAAATGTTTCCTCTTTACTATTAGTATAGATTAATAGGATAAAGCAAAAAATACGTGTCTAATAATTTTTTTATTATCTGATTGATGGACTAAATAGAATTTATTTTTTTGACCCGGGCAACATCCCTATTCAACACACGTGTTCAAGATTGGTGGATGTTACTTAAAAAGCTGTCAAAAGTTCTTTACTTGTGTAATTTCGTATTGTCGCCATTCAAATACATTTTTCTTTGGTATTCCTCTCACCTTCCACCCATCACACCTCGCACGGTCTTAACCTCTTTTTGGAATGACATTTGAAACAAACTTCCCTCTCCAGGGCGACAACCGCTCAGGATACTTCCCCAAGGAATGCGTGCGCGAGGAACCAGAGTGTATAGGAGCACTTGACTGATGTCAGCTTTGCCTCGCCGAGCGCGAGCTGCACTTCTCGTCGCCGAGACCGCCCGCCCTCGACGATGATCCAGACGACAATGATTCTGCTGACCTTGTGTAAACATGAGCTTTTTGATCATGTTACAAGTTAGTACCGTGTGAAAACTTGGGGCTTTTGACTAAGGAAGAAATTACCAAGGAGAGGAGGTAACAAAATTGTCGTTAATGGGAATGATCCTTATGTACTGAGGATGGGATGAAATGGTCCTTTGTGGCGGACTTCGCGACATTACATATATGTTTAAAAGTATTTTATTCCTTCTGAATGTTAAATGTCAGTGTTAAATACAAGGATGGGTTGAACTTATAAGTTTGTCTCGTAGATATTTCCATAAGAAAATGACGTATAAATAAATCGACAAAAATTATTCTTAGAATAATGAGTGTTATATGTCGTATAAAGCGAGCATGAAGGACGCAGTTATATTTTCATATCGGTGTTAAAAGTTCGACAAACTATAGCAAATAGGGTTGTATGGTTGCAACGAATTCCCGGGAATGAGAACCTCGGGAATTGTAAAAATAGTGACTAAAAATGCATGTGAATAGAAAATAGTGTAAATATCATATATGGTGTGTATAAAATGTATTACGATGACGTAAGCAATGTTTAGAGAATGGTCCTTTTACTCAAAAAGTGGGGGGAAAGGTTCGACTGCGGGAGTGCTAGCTATCATTGTCAATAATACAAATATTAAATACAATAATTAAATGTCTAAAAGAGTATCTTACATATTATGTGCATCTATATGTAAAAGAAAGAGATAGATATTGTATTTATTCAAATAGGTCATTGTTTTGAAGGCCACATATTTTGCTCTTACTCGTAAATAAAGATAAATTGAATAGCGAAATTTTAAAAAGAATCTTTTCCCAGTAAATGTATGGAAAGATTTATTACAATAGTCTTTATTTCATATATAAATAAAGTTCAAGAAAGATTTGTTATGGGCAATTAAAAATATATTTTAGCCGCTATAAATACGGTTAGATCTTACACTATATAGCGGCACAGATGGTTCACTCCGCATTTTAAATATTAAGCTACAAGTATGCGGTGGCCTCGTCTTGTCGGGCCAATTCAATGAGTGTAACGTAGTCAGAAGATATAAGAGTTACGCGATATTTCGCGCTGTGCGACCTGAATTCCACTTTATTGCGTCGTGGCAAGAGTCGCTTTTCATTTAAATAATTTTACGGAGTGATCCATCTGTGGTATAGGAAACAGAAGCACATTCACTTTTGTGATAATTTTATTTAGATTGACAAGTAAATAAGGCAGCCGATTTACACGACACTTATTAGATCTATAGAAGAATACGTCGCGATTATTAATTTGAGATAAGAATCGAATAGAAGTTACTATACGTCCTTTTAATAATAGCCAGTTCGAACTTTGCGCCTGCGCACATAACATTTTGTAGGAACCAAATGGGCGAGTTAGAAAAGGCGAGTGTGAGTGTCATGCGCGAAAGTTCGGCCGTATTGTTCGACGGAGGAAGCAGTATGCTTAATAAATTAGATTTTTTTCATAAAAATTTAATATTTTATGTATGTACTGGCAGCTAAAGTAATATAAAAATCTTCATACTTAATGTGAGTGTATATAGATTATAATCGCATCGTGTTCTAACAATTATATTTACAATTATTTTAGTGTATATAAATATTGGCAATGCACATTATAATTTTTGAAATAATTCAAAGTTTAGTTCGAGACAAAATCTCTAGTCGTGTGAATGGGGCTTTACGAAGCAATCTCACTCCGGTGTTAATATAATGTGTAAAATACATGTGCATATATGTAATTATGTATAAAATTATATCTTGGTGAAATTATAACATGGAATTTACTGAGAAAATGCTGTTTGTAAGACTATGTGACTGATCGCATCGACCAGTCCAATTTAACATAAGATAGAGAGTATATTAAATGTTATAATAAGATAATAGCCAACCGAGGTATAGACAACTGTCAGTAGTGACGTTATCCGCCCAAATTTACCGGATTTTAACGGTATTTAGACGAACGAACTTAGTGGGTGGGTGGGCCACACTCTTACAGCAGGTCAGGATATTAGACAAAAAGTGAAGCGTCAAGCGATTTTGTACCTTGTGCGGTGCAACTATTAACTGTCACTTTTCCCTGCAAATTATTAAGCTAGAGTTGTCTGTCTTGGTTAGCTAGTAATAAACTGGATGAGCATAAAAACTGTTTGCGACCGGTCGCGCCATCCAGTTAGTTATATTTATAGGTGTAATAAAATAAGCTATAATTCAACAGCATTTTCTCAGTAAAAGTCTTCTGATCTTCAAAGTATGAAATAATGAGCTCTCTTCTGTGTTGGCACTCGGCAAGGTTTGATGGTGCGTATCGATGCTTTAATGTAGGTATATCGTAGGACGTGTGCCACAATTACATGCGATGTCGGATTGGGTGTGCGTTTTAATGCGTTAAGTTGGTAACAAACTTGGTAACACATTGTGTTACAAATTTTGATGTAAGATCTCGATAATCGATGGCCGATTTATTGTTGGCCAAAGTGTATGCCATACTAAAATGTATGTTGATTGTAGGTAGGAAAATTTAATATTTGGAAAGAGAATCTAAAAGTGAATCTCTTAGGAACACGCATTAAAACGTAGACTCTGGATTGTTGTTATATTTCATGTCATTTATCGTTTAGTCGTGGACTTAGTTCTCTTTAAGAATGTGTTATGTTAGACCGTGCTGTTACCGCGGCTCGGACGTGTAAGGCCCCGTCTAGAAAGGACAAAAAGAGCGCAAGTTGAGAATTTTCTGATAACATTGAATAGTAAACTTTATAATCAGTGACTTAAAGTGCAAACTGGTACGAATATCGACGTGGACATCCAGCAATTCCTTAAGCGTTTTCGAGTGTCTTGTTTGAACTTTTAAGACACTGAAAATAAGGTTTATTTTTGAATGTCATAAAAACACTATGCTTTGTACTCTTTTTTATATCTGTGACGTTCTAGATGTCGTAATTTTCTTCACTGTCGTCTTGATTGTGCACTACCCACCATAACAGAAAGTAATGCTCAACCTGTGTATTAACATTTTCTATATTAGTTGTACTTTAAAGTGTTCGAAAATAAGACTTATATTTGAATTACTGTCACCTCAATCAAGCCATAATTCAATCATATGTGCAATAAATAGCAATTTTATTCATAACTTTATCATCTGCGTTTTTACAAATGAGGCGAACGGTCAAACATGCTCTAACTCATGCTCATAAAGTTTATACCACTTTTCCGCTTGCTCTTTCGTGAAACTTTTAACAACGAAAATTAAGATTTCATTTCATTTTATAGTCTGTTTTACCTAACACTAGGCGACACTTCAATTTTCAGCTTTCGGTGCTAAACTGAGCGTTGAAAATCCAACTGCTCGCTTTTATTTAGGCATTCATTTAGATGTCGCCGAGTTTTCGTACGGGCATTTGTGCCATAGCAGACAAGATACACCTTAGATGTAGCATAAAACTGAAAATTTACATTCATTCATTTCAATTTTACGAATGTATTTGGTTATATGACTTTACGAGTTATTGCGTTCGCGTAAAGATCATTTTCACCTAAAGAGTAATAAAGATTGGTGATTTTGGAGACGCACTTGTAAGGATGGTGATCGGTTTTACGAATTTTGCCGATGCTACATCTAAGTTGTGTCGTACTGTACCAGCAATTTGGCGACTGCATCGCGTTTTGGCGATTGCTGTTTGTCAATGACTGCATCGAGCTATCGAAAATTGCAAGTCGCTACAAGTATCGTTTCTGCTAATGCCCTTACGGCCTGAAACTGCGTTAAGCGGGCGCCCGCGACGGGCACCCGTCGCGTGTCTACGCGCGTGGACACGCTTATGGACTCCGTGGGAACTCCGGCCGCCGTTCCGGAGAACGGATTATTTTATTTACGCAGTGTCGCTAGTTCCATTTTAACGGTGTGCATGCACAGCCGTGTTGATGAAGAACTTAATATATTAGGCGGGTCACGTGGCGCGAGCGCGGGACTCGCTTCCCCGCGACGGACGCCCGCGCGTGTCCCCGTAACGGGGCACTTTTGTATGGAACCGCGCGGACGTCCGCTTAACGCAGTTTCAGGCCTAATCGTCTCAATATCGGTCAATCTCTTCAAGAGTGACATAAAGTGCCAAACTTTGACATTTATTAATGCAACTAGATTCTTTTTTTTGCTGAAATACAGCGTTATTTTGCTTACTATCGTTATGCCAAAACGCCAACAACATTTTATACCTCAGTATCGCCGTTCTGTCTACATTCCAATGCATAGTATTATTTTTTCTTTACTGTAAACAATTCTTACACGAAATTTCAGGTCACAAATTATTATTTTTTCTACTACCTACGCTCCTTATTTAATTACCTCTGACTCCATTTATTTTACAAATAATTTGGAATATTTTGACCAGGTGGTCACAATTTACATTAATAATTTTGTCTTCCTGCCAATACCAAATGAACTCATATTGAGTTAATTTCCTATTTTAAAGTAAGCTTATTTATTCCCTACAATGTCACATGACTTCCTTATACAGGGTGTATTTTAATCCGGACTGAATCACGGCAATGACACATAAGGATTCGAACATGCTCCAACGGATCATGTTATTGTCAAAAAAATTGTGAACGTAAAATTGCTCAAAAAAAGCCATTGAACTTCAATGAAGAAAGCTTCTCAAAAACTGAACAATGCTACAAAGATCTTTTGGCGCTCAAATTAGGTTTAACATTATTTTGACGTTTGTACAATTGTTTTGTGAAATGTCACTTAGACTGTAAAATACAATAGACTTTGTTATATTTAGTAACCTGTTCCGCTTAATAGTCCTAAAGAGCCATAAAAAACCCTGTAAGAATTCGACACGCACGCTCTGCGACCAGTACTCGGCCTGGCAGCACGCCGTGTTCGGGTTCGCGACTAGTCAATCGTCATCCTGAGGATGCCTCGTTGAGAGGTGAAACACGTGTCGATTTCTTACAGGGTTTTTTTTTTTCGGGATTCGGTCTTGGTCCACCTGCTTAGTTCACCTGGGTGGATCACGGGTACTTTTTCTTGCCGGTAGATCACCTAAATGATGAGGAATTATGGCTCTTTAGAAATAGTTAAGCTGAACAGGTTACTAAATATAACAACGCCTATTGTATTTTATAATGGATGTCCGCAAGGTTACGCCTGAATCAATTAACTAACTTAGAAGGTATTCAAAATCAAAATGGCGGCGTCAGTTCCGATTTTGGCTACGCGTCAAAATTACCTTATACAGATAGAGCCATCCACGGAGACGCGTACTGCGTTCGCGATTTCGTTTCCAAAAATGTAAACAATTTTGTGTTTTTTGAAGAACCACTTTACTATCGACGCATAAAGTTCAATTTTCGCTACAACTTCAAACATTTTTACGACTTTTAATTATAAGAGTCATTCTGAAATAAACTTAATTCATACTGTTATAAAGTTGATATTTGTTTAAATGAAAATTGGAAAAAAAATCTTATACTTTACAGCGTTATAGCTAACTGTAAGTTATGGGGCGGCGGAGCTTGGTGCGTAGTGTAGCGAATTTTTTTTTTTTATGATTTTTTCTTTGATTTGGGTTCAGATTGCTCAGTCACCTCCTTGAATTTAGTCCGAAAGATCAAGATACATTCTGTATATATCACCAATCTATGATGCTTCCAATCAGTCATCCACATATCACGAACATAACAAATAAGTTACAAAATAATTCGAGCTTTACTTTTGAAATAAAATTACAAAAACATAAAAATCTATGAAAGAAATAAAAATATTAACTAATAATAAAGTAAAACTATTGCCCTCGTTATCTAAATATTTAATAGGTGAAACTCAAATATTACTGTTTTCTATGATAATTAAAACATCATAATAATTTAGGTTCAGATAAAATTCTGAATTAATCAGGTAGACAGGCACAGTGCGCTCTCTGTCTATTATCATGCTTGTTCCATCTTCTTCCCCTAATATTAATAAATTATAAACGATACTCCCCATTTATGACGGTTCTTAATGTCTTGACACATTTCTCTCTTCCTAAAGCTACCCTTTCCTAGTAGAGCGGTGCCCGCCACATAACGACCGTGAGACTCATGAAAATTATGGCGTCGGGATTTGACTTACGGTGCCAAAAAAATGCTCTCTAGAGAAACACATCAACTTACTAAATGTGTCCGGGCATGGACTAGCGATATTCTAAATACTTAAATATAAACTATATAAAAGTACGATTACACTCTAAGCTTGGCTCCAATACACTTCCCCGCTATGTGGCAGCCATTTTGTTTTTTTTTATGTTGAAATATTCTATATGCGAGTACAAAAAAAAACATATCTCACAAAGTTTTAGTCATACTGAGATAAAAATAGGCTTATTCGAAAGACAATAATATTGTCTACCGTTTGCATTACAAAATAATGTATTCACAATTCCAAAACTTTAAAAAAAAAATGTGAAAGTCCAAAAAAAAAAATGCGATTCAACCAATAATTGTTAATTACAACAAAAACGGGGAAGTGTATTGGACCCAAGCTTAGAGTGTAATTGTACTTTAAAATAGTTTATATTTAAGTATTTAGAATATCGCTAGTCCATGTCCGGACACACTGTATATAAATAACGTTTTAGTGACGTCGAGTACCGTCGAACGGTAAAATGCGGACGCTATGTGGCGGCCACCGTAGTGTTATGAAACCTTAGCTTAACTTCACTAGAAAGACTGTATAAGTTCTCAAAGATATTATTTGATCCCTTCTAATCTTACATTTCCATAGATTTCGTACAACTTCAATGTAAATAAATGTTAATTTATTGTTGTAACGAATAAATGTAATTAGTAGATTCAATTAAGTCAACGTGCACAATGAATGTTATCCTTCCACGTTGAGTAACTAGTGTAAGTACATGTAAAAATAAACACTGTCTGATGATTAATATTAAAACGTGGAAGTGGCAATATATTTTACCTTAGTATAATTATGTACAGACGCCAGCACATCAAGCTACCCGAAACTGTCAAATTTTCCCAATTAACTTTGAACCTTATACTAACTAACGATAACGTTTAAAATCTATTAAATAAATTTGACAGATTGTGGTAGCTTGATGTGCTGGCGTCTGTACTGTGTCGTTTTTAATTAAAAACTGCTCACTATTTGGGCTATCACCTGTATAATTTTAAGCTACGGACGTTCGCATTTTTATTAACGTTTATCTTGTAACTAGGTTATTTTATAATAGGATGACAATGTAACACTAGATATTATTTGTTTATATAAAAATTCTTTACATTAATAATTTGTAAAAAAATTGCGACATTTGTAAATAAACTCATAAATTATCATATAAAAATTTGTGAGCCACTTCCATTTCGTCATAATAAATTATATAAATGTAAATTTTAAATGGATTTAAATGTTACTTATAAACACTAGTGCCACTAAATAAAATAAAATTTTAAAATATTATGCTTTAATATAATCTGCGTAACTGACATGTTAAACACTGCTTATAAAGATTATAATTGTGGAGAAAAAATATATCTATTGATTTAAAAAAAATGTTAATCTTGTCCATGGCGACAGGGTGCCGTTATTATGTAAAAAAAATATATAAATGATATAAAAAATATATGAGAAATAAAAAAGAATATGGTTGTTGTAAAATAATAGATATATATTTTTTCTATTTAGTTGGCGAGCCCGGGGCGGCGTGGCGGGCGGGTCACGGCAGCAGTGTGATAGATAGATCAATATAGAATATATTATTTTGCATTTTATTCCTCTAATTATATTGGGAGATGGTAGAGAGTAATCAATTGATTAAAATGTTCACAGTTCACGCAAAACTAATAAATCCGCTATTATAAAATATTATTGTAAGTTACAGTTAGCTCCTACTGCTCCCACTCAGTCGCTAATTTTATGATTCGTGCCAAAATATTTAAATTTTTTATGAGCAAGCATAAAATGATCTCTATAATATTAACGCGATTTATTGACATTACATACAATATCTACGTACGTTGTTATCTACATTAGAATATATTCATTTACCACTTACATATACGGAAATACATTATATATTAGTTTTAGTTTGAACACATCCTTTTGGGTGTTAAAGCTACTTCTTTTTACTAGCGAAGTTTTCTTGTTCTTGACAAAAAAATATCGAAAATAGTTTAGTTATTTGCAATTCTTAGTACAAAATATTTGTTTGTACATCAAAAGCAATATGGTCGCAAATTGAAGCACGTTTATGTTTAAAAAACTTGTTTAGCACTGTGTATCAAATTTTAATCGTAAACGCAATGATTTTATTTTCGTTTGTGAATCGTGGCAATGGCAAATGGTAATTAGCAGAGTGGTAATCTTCTGATACGCTGCTTTTTAAACAAGTTATATAAATATTATTGAGAATGTAATACTACTTTGATGGAAACTGAAAACACAACCATAACATCACGCGTTGTTTACGCAGAGAATTGAGCAGAGGTGTACCTATATGGAAAATTCTAATAAAAGCGTTGGTTTTGATTCGGCTGTGTTGTAAAAGTACCAATGTTCAACTTATTTTTGTACAACAAGGTATGTAACTATTTACAGCGTAAATAAGATTATCATTGCAGTTCCCTTGTAATTTGAAAACTTTATAATTTATTAAGTTTAGCATGTAATAGCAAATTTTGTGTTAAATGTCTGCATGCATGGAATGTTGGTGCTAACAAATTGATTTTGTGTTCATTTATCATTACGTTTCCAGTGCTTCAAGGGAGAGGCACCGCTGCGTTAGTAATAAATTGTATTTTGATATTATTTATGTTCATGTTTGTAAATATACAGAAACGGCATATCCATTGTTCTGTAGTTAGGTAACCCACTCCACAAATAAATACACTGTTGGAGAAATTAATTTGTTTTATTTTATGAGTGTCAAAATATTTCACACACATTATAGTCCGTGCAATCCACGTCGACGCGCCTCACTCCGCGATTAATGTATTGTACTGTAAGCTGAACCCTAGTACGGCGCGGAGCAGAGTGGGGTGCGTCTTCGTGGATTGCGCGGACTATACAAAGGCGAGCTTAACTCATGTATAGCTCGTGTAGAACATTTCCATTGATCAATTTTACTGTAAAATAATCTAATGTGTGTAAAGAATAAAATTCCTAATAAATCCATTACAAAATAATTGTAGAATTAATATTAAAAATATATGCGGTATATGGTATATGGTTAAGTTTTACGCCTGACTAACAGCGTAAAGTACAGTCGACCGCACTTTAGTGATAACACTGACCTTGAGCCTATGTAATATGGAGTTTTACCATGCGGCCTACTGTATCTAAACTTATACAAGTTTAGTTTTTGTTTATACTAAACCTCTTAAGGGGTCATTGTACTCATTATTATGAACAACTTTCACTATGGGACCAACGCTGAAATCGCGAAAAAAAAATTCAGCTGTTCCCTACATTCATATTCGCATATCTCGTCAAAATGTAGGGAACAGCTGATGTTTTTTTCGCGATTTCAGCGTTGGTCCCATAGTGAAAGTTGTTCATAATTATGAGTATAATGACCCCTTAAGACGTTTAGTATAAACAAAAACTAACGTTGTATAAACTTAAAAAAATAAAACATTGGTCCAACTGGGTGGCCAAAGAAATATAAACTTACAAATGCAAATATTTTGCCAAAAGCGACCCAAAACTGATTATAATAATCTACGATCGGATACATTTTTTATTGATAGCATCCGTTACAGGAAATCATTATAAATTCTTATCTTGGATCTGTACAAATAATTATGCTTCTAAACTTCTAATATTCTTGACATAGATTACATCAAACCGAGTTATTAACTTTCCTTCCGTTTTAAGTGGCATGAAAACTTACCACTTATTAAGCCTGACTTCAAAGATTGCTGACATAAGGTATGACAATTATATTTAAGAGTAGCAAGGAGGAGAGGAGAGTATGTAAGGATCGGGCCTATAGAGCCTGACAGACTTCTTATACATAACATTCGACACTCGTCGGGGTTAACCCTAACCTAGGGTCTGACTTATAACATTCGACACTCGACGGGGTTCAGTTTCTGCCTTATATTGTATCACTATGCAGATTTAGGCCCATTTGCACCACAAATTACTAAATGCGTTTAGCGCTAAAAAAAATCAATCTGTCTAGCCTTTTTCCAACTAAATTGGGGTCGGCTTCCAGTCTAACCAGATGCAGCTGAATACCAGTATTTTACATGGAGCGACTGCCTATCTGACCTCCACAACCCAGTAACTGGGTAATACGATACCCCTTGGTAAGACTGGTTGTCAGACTTTTGGGCTTCTGACGACCCGTAACGACTGTCAAAGATCCACGAATGACAGCCGGGACCAATGGCTTAACGTGCTTTCCGAGGCACGGAGGAGTCTCGGTATGTAGAAATGGTCACCCATCCACAGACCAACCCCAGCGAGCGTAGCTTAACCTGACAGATCGACCCGAGCGGCTGTTAGTACTTAGCCACGAGCTCCTTCATTGCGTGCGTTTAGCGCTAAGAATATTTAAAATATCAGTCTGTCTCTGTCATCTTCAAACAATTTGACTGAAACGGAACGATGTTTAGAATTTTAATAAAATTGGATCTTTAAGTCAGTCTTACCAAACGTCTTTTCTACGTCAGTCCTCTTTACTTCGCTGGTAGCCAGCCCATCGTCAATTATCAAATTAATTACTAATTAAATATTTTACTTCAAATCAGGAGTACTGCTACCCAAGTATGTTCTCAAGTCTGTGACAGTAGACCTGATCAGTTTGCCGGGGATGGTCGGCCGGTTGAGTCGTTTGTACGCGGCGTACCGGTGGCATCCGCCGAAGCTGTAGTAGTAGTCGCCGCCTTCAGAGCCCTTGATCCAGAGGATGTCTATGGGAGGCACGTTGCCTGCTTCTTCTTCTTTCTGAAAAATATTTAAAATAAGTTAAGGGGCAGTATTCGGCAGTAAGCAACTAAGGTGGTTAATTTTCCACTGCGCTCGTAGATGACTGACTATTTATGGCTTGACTGGTTACCGTGTGACTGACACTGGCATGGCCACCATCAGGGATGTTAATTTTGAAAACACAAAAAAATTGTTTGTCGAAGTATAAGTCAAGAGCTAGATCAAAGATTTTTCGTAAACTCTTCGAGCTAGCTCTTAGACTATACTCAAAAATTTTACTCGTTATATCTTCTAAAAAAAATTGCGACTAATTGGCGACAAAATTTGGGAGAAAACAGAACTTCGCTAGGTGCCCTAGCTTTTGAGATTTAATTGGGTCAAGCTGGCGAGATGCTCCCCAGATCGGCCACCTATAAACCCTTATAACTTTTGAACTAATGACCGACAAATTCTGATATTTGACGACAAATAGCGATTATTTTTTTGTATTTCAAAATTAAAATCCTTGATGGTTATTATGCCAGTTCACCCCTAATTACCAGGATAAATTCAAAACCCTGGATACCATAATAAAGTGTAGGCACCTACCTACCTAAATAATCCATACTAATATTATAAATGCGAAAGCTGTCTGTCTGGCTACCTTTTCACGCCTACGGATTTCGATTAAATTTAGCACACAAGTGGAATTGGGTTAGGTAGGACATTCGATACCTAGTTTTTATCCCAGTACGATCCCGTGGAATAACTTCCGACCTGCACGCAGACGAAGTTTCGGGCAAAAGCTAGTAGAGTAGCTATCTCGACTTAGCTAGGTACAATAAACGCAGTTACATTTGTATACACCGTGACATTTTAGTCGTCTTATAAGGGCCGACATGAAATACCTCTAGGAGCAATTAAAAAATTGTTACAATATGTCAATTTTTTTTAAATAAATGTTTAGTAGTCATTGGATACATGAAGTGGGCTGCTTTTGTAAGACGACTTAAATGTCACGGTGTATAACTAGGTATCTATACTTATGTGTAATTGCTGTTGCAGATCCGGTACAACATAAATACTTCATGTAAGAAAAAAGTTATCGTGATTCTCATAATATCAAGCTTCAATATTTGCTAACACCTAAAGTTACACGATTAACATGTCTCGGGTCATTTTCCCGAGACAAGTTTACAAAATAAAGTCATGTACCTAAGTACATTACAATAATATTTTTATCCTTCTCAATGACTCGTTCAACCTTCAGATAAAGAAAATTACATCGACCTCTCGACAAAACTTAGTTTAAAAAAAAACAAAACTGTTTTGTTTATATATTTTTCTTGCCAACAATCAACTTAATTAAGCAAATCTGAAGATTATTACGTTTCTTAGATACCTACTGAAAAAAGAGGTAAAAAAAGATTACTTTTAAATATTTTATTTATCAAACAGTAAGAGTCACAGAACGCCTCCTTGTGGCACGCCATACAAACAAGATAATTACATGATATAGAAAGTTGCTGAGCTTGTTTTTGCTAAAGTCCTTAGCAAATGGGGTTATGTGCAATCCATGTAGGATAACTGGTCAATATCTAGGTTACCTGAACGGCTAAGTACCTACCTGCGTACCATACGGATTGGTTGACCGTGACCGCTTCGCGTACGGACATAATAGCGAATTTCGTGTGTCATTAAATCGATTAAGTTAGTGACAATTACTGAAAGTGGAATAGAGTACGCACCTATTAGCGGCACAAAACGAATTAGGAAGAGGATAATTTTGTCTACCTACTCATAAACACCCTCGTGGCTAAGTGATAACAGCCGCACTAGTCGATCCATCAGGTTAAGCTACGCTTGCCGGGGTTGGTCAGTGGATGGGTGACTATCTTTACATACCGAGACTCCTCCGTGCCTCGGAAAGCACGTTAAGCCGTTGGTCCCGGCTGTCATTCGTGGATTTGACAACCAGTCTTACCAAGGGGTATCGTATTACCCAGTTACTGGGTTGTGGAGGTCAGATAGGCAGTCGCTCCATGTAAAATACTGGTATTCAGCTGCATCTGGTTAGGCTGGAAGCCGACCCCAACATAGTTGGGAAAAGGCTAGGCAGATGATGACTCATAAACACCCGCCTACAATAACTAGTTTAAACGTCAACATGGCGCTTGCAAAAGTATCAAAACATCGAAAACTCGCAAACAAATGAAAAACGACAATCGTCATCATTTATCCAAAATCGGTCCACAGCAGGACATGCTCTCCAAGCATCGAGACAACAAAAAACTCTAAATTCTGAGCTTACCGCATACAGGTGATTCCTACGACCGTCACCCAGGTCGTCAGCTCACCTTGTAGAGGACATTCGCAGAAAAACATGGTAGGTACCTAAATATCCAATATTTCCATACCTGTATCGTCTCCATGAGTGACAGAACCTTATCCTCAGTCAGCTCCGGGATGAAAGGTCTGATGATCACCGACATGGGCACGTTGTGGACCTCATCCTTGTAAGCACTGTGCACACTCGTCATCCTCGATGCTATAACCGATAACAACAACATTGACCTTACAAATAAATACATTTCAATTAAGTAATTGCGAATTAATTTGACTGTAGACTTGACTTAATACAGAAAATGTAAGTAATTGAAAGAGAACATATCAGTTCCTATTTTTATCAGATAATTCTACATGTACAGTGAGATAGATTTGTCAAGATTTCGCCTGACTGCTACTTCTATTCACTACTTACATTACGAGCATAACTGGCGTGATGGTTACGAAAAAAGCGGAATCACTGGATAGTGCTTGTTTCGTGCATAACATACATATAGACAAATACTTGAGTGCTTCTGCTTAGTTCATTATATGAGTGAGACAGAATTCCTATTTTCCTCCCTAGGTGACAATAAGGACTTAGGTAAACCTAATTTACACTTCGAAAACTATAAAATTCTGGGTAGTGTTTTTGTACAGCCATGGTGTCATCATTTATTGTAAGCTGTTATTCATTCTAAAATTCGCATGTCACAATCAAGGCTAAACCCAAGTTTTTCAACAAGCAGCAACCAAATCTCGTTTAATTTGTTTTTGCTTTTACCATACAATAATTGAGTTGTTATTATATTTATAAAAAGTAAAACTACTTACAATTTCTGGCGGACACAGAGGCAGTTAAGTTAACAAACGATTTTAACATTTAAAAGCTATATTTGTCGTGCGACTCGGGCGACTGACAGCGCGATACTAACTCTAGTCACGATCCACCTGATTCATACACATACGCCAAGGTCAGCCATGCCCTGATAAAAATAAACACAAACAAAATAACGCAATATTTACACTACGTTGACACTAGCGTTATCAGTTCACAAAGAAAGAATGGTAATGATTCACATTTCCATTCTTTCAATCGATCAATATCCTATAGTGCATCACAATCGATTAGCCGTTGTTTTGTTATCTTATTTTTTCTGTGCAGGGAGGTCATCCAACATTACTGGTGCATTTACCTTCTATGTCCGATACCTTCACTTACTAACATTTGCCACAACAACGTTTTTTTGTAGTTATCTACTCTCTTTGTTTACCACGCGGTTAAAATGTCCGGGTTCGGGGTTCGAAGTTTCCAACATTTTCAAAAGTGATTTCCTAATAAATTCCAAAGAAAAGAAGGATCTAGTACTGACCACCAGAATGCTGACGCGCGTTGAAGTTATTCACCGCCGCGAAAGGTACCTACTATCCTATTATTAACTACACAAAAATAAAATATATATAAATATAGTTACGCGTCGACTTGAGATCCTACTTTTTTTCGTCGGTAAAAAAAAAAGTATTTTGTTTTACCTACTTCATTAGGAGTGTCCCCTTGTTTGCAAGTTCATTCAAGTGCCTATTATACATACTCAGATCCTCGATCCCGAACATTAAACAGTGTAAGCCACACACAAATATTTGCCCCAAGAGGGAATCGAACCTGCGCGCGCAACTTGAACATCGAACCGCGAATTTTATGTGTGCAGTGCTGAGTAACCTGTCGACTAAATTACTAAAGACCGATTAAATCTTGTTACAAACACATCACAAATTCGT
Organism: Agrochola lychnidis; assembly: GCA_963680765.1. Lineage (NCBI taxonomy): Eukaryota > Metazoa > Arthropoda > Insecta > Lepidoptera > Noctuidae > Agrochola > Agrochola lychnidis. Next base: position 2,959,730 of record OY796850.1, read on the forward strand.
GAGGGTGATCCCACATACGTAGTTGAGCCACATTTCTGCATTGGGTAACCTTTCTTGTTAGGTGCACCAAATCAAAGTTTGATCCAGTCTACATCCACCGCCTCTTCTTCCGCTGATCAGTCCATGCAGTCTTTGACTGTTTTGAATTATTTAAAAATAGCCGGTACTCCACTATTTCTATTTATTCTATCGTATGATTCGTATGGCGGCCAGAGATGGTTGGCTTGACTTTTTTCCTTTATTGCCTGGTAGGACCAAGAGCTCATAAAATTATATACTTAGTATAAACAAGTCTAAATCTATGCAGCCTTGCAGTCCCATCATTAAAGTTATACCATACCCGTTAAATATTACTTTCCTCTATGAGTCCACAGAGTACATTTTTATTATGAGTCCCATTTTGACATCTGACACGGTGACGGGACCACTACAATACTGCTGTCGGTGAACAAAAAAAAAGAAGTAAATTAGAAAGGTTTTATATTTCTAGGAAAAAAAACGAGCCTTTTCACATCCACCCTTAGTTCGTGCCATGACAGTGGCACCCATGCAGGAGCGTAGCTACCGCCGTATCATTGATACGGGGCCCCCGGGCTAACAGGGCCCCCGAACGAAAATTCGTAAAACGTTATCCACACCCTCAAATTCTTATTGGCTAAATGCCCGGAAATATTAGATACCTAATGAAAATATAAAAAACTAGCGGACCCGACAGACGTTGTCCTGTCCGAACAGCGCCCAATTATATTTTCAAACCATCCCGGAACCCGCTCAAATATACACACAAAATGTTATCCAAATTGGTCAAGCCGTTTAGGAGGAGTTAGGTGACAAACACATTTACAGAATAATTATATACATATACATAAAGATAATGTAATTTGTTATGGCTTACAAAGGCTTCAAGCTACAGGCGCGGTCTAATTCTCAAGCTCTTGCATTTATTTAGTAAAACCATAGCAAATCTAACCTCAGAGTCAGGATGCTCCGATTTTTGAGCTCGCTCTTGCGTTCTCTTAGTAAAATCACAATAACAGCATAACCTATCAAAGTCAAGTCTCCAGTTTTCTAGCTCGCTTCGCTCGCTCTTACATTCTCTTATTTTATTAAATACCTTCCTTTAGAGCTCCAATTTTTTTAAATATTGGACTCCTTTAGAACTGGCTATTGGCATAGCCAATGCCTTCAATACCCTGCCCTAGAGTTGCATCAGTTGGGCACTCCGGTATCACCGGATGCCGACCTACCTCTGTCATGTGGTCGAGGCCTATTTGACGGACAGGGCCTTCATCTACCCCGGTCACCAGGGAGAATGGAACCGGCAAGAGATGTCGTGCGGTGTCCTACAGGGATCGGTCCTGGGGCCATATCTGTGGGACATCGGATACGACTGGGTGCTGCGCGCCGAACTCCCTAGCGGCGTCAGCGTCGTTTGTTACGCTGACGACACGTTGGTCATAGTGCCATGGGTGCAATGGCTTGCACCCATGGCACTAGATACATTACATAATTTAATGGGTTGAAGAACACTGAACGACACACAATAGAAGTTTTGTTGTTTTTACGCCTGGGGGCGTTTAGTGTTCCTCAAAGTATTAATGTTCGGTGGATCATTAAATACCGCTTCCCACGTCATACCTAAGACCTCTCATAAACTCTATAACACATTCCATACGCTCTCCACCCCAAATGGATAATTTATTCCCAAACCAGATGACAAAGATATGCGCTTCACGGTTTACCAATTATTAAAACCAGTATTTTTTAATGTAACTGCCAGAAGACCTGCTATATCGACACATTACCATAGCATGTAGCATCGAACCCGGCGATCTTATCCAATATTTATTTATTTATAAACTTTAAAATGTCAATCGCACCTGGTTTTCGTACATAAACAAAGTATTTAAATTGTAACCTACGAATATTATTCGTAGATTTGTAATGTAACCCTAAAATCTCTCTATTTATTATGAGGTAACCCGTAGATATACAAATTATGTGAGCTTTGTTTTCAAAACAATTATCTTAATTACACGATAACTTGTTTAACTTCTACACAAATTATCGTGTAATTAAGATAATTTATAACTAAAACCAAGTGATAACTTTTACATAAAACGTCCAAATGTCATCAATGTTGTTATCATTTTTATTACCTTATTGACGTATTATACATTTTGAGAGTAGGTAGTAATAATCGGAGTCTGGATTTTTGCCCGGTTGGTGGTAATAGGCTCGCCATTATGAGACTTAAAACTGTTTGAAATGTGGGTGTACTATAAGTACACCTCTACCTAGTCCTTCGGGGTTACAGGTGTGATGTTATGTTATCTATACTTAATATAATGAAAAAAAAGATAAAATTTGTTTGTGAGTTTGTATGTCCCTGGGTAATCTCCGGAACTACCAGACAAGATTTGAAAAAATATTTTTGCATTCGATTTCGATAACCCAATTCTTGAGGAAGGTATGTAACATCACGCTACTGCCGGTAGGAGCCGAGCAAAAAAGTCTGAAAGAACGATAAGCGAAGGTAATAGCACAGGCGCGGCGGGGGGATGCGACGCGGTGATCAGGAGCCGAAATGTCACGTGGACGAAGTCGCGGGCAGAAGCTAGTGTTTTACTAATGATGTGTACTGTGTCGGAATGTGTAAATAAATATATCAACGAAGAAACAAAAGATCTCTTAGAACAGAGAAAAGAGTTGTACATGAAAAACAGAACAAGGAAATAAAATGCGAAATAACAAGGATAAGCTAAGAAATCAATAGAAATATTACTCAAAAAAAAAAAACAATGCGACAAAGCACCTTTGGAAAATTCATAGGTAAAAATGGCTCTACGTAAAGCCTATAAAAATTTGAGCGATAAGTGCGAGGGGACAGGCCAGCCTGTCCCATCTTTGATGTCCTCCCTCCGGTTGACGCCCTAAGCCAAGGTTCGTACCCCACAGGGGGTGCCCTTAGCGAGCGTTCACCTAGTTTTAATTTGCATAGTTGAATAACTCCTGGCTGGAGGTTCGGAGGAGCTCGTGACTAAGTCAGTCAACAGCCGCACGGGTCGATCCATCAGGTTAAGCTACGCTTGCCGGGGTTGGTCCGTGGATGGATGACCATCTTTACCTACCGAGACTCCTCAGTGCCTCGGAAAGCACGTTAAGCCGTAGGTTCCAGCTGTCATTCATGGATCTTTGACAGTCGTTACGGGTTGTCAGAAACCCGAAAGTCTGACTACCAGTCTCACAAAGGGTTATCGTATTACTTACCCAATTACTGGGTTGTGGAGGTCAGATAGGCAGTCGCTCCGTGTAAAATACTGGTATTCAGGTCGGCAGCCCCATTTCAAAACCTAGTAAGGGACACTTTTTACAAAAATCGTTTTATTGCATAATCTTGCTAATCTAATTAGTCCCCACTAAATACAAAAACACCAGCGTTGAAAACTCACTTATAAGCAGGTATAATTAAACATCGAAACCTAGTAAGTGTCCCATTCACTACCCCGTGACCACTTTAAAACCTAGTAAGTTACTTTAACCATTTCAAAACCTAGTAAGTCTCTGAGACTTGCTAGGTTTTAAAATGGTTGATGCACTTAACTAGGTAAAATACTGAGCCAAAAAAAAAAAGAGAAAATATTTCTATACTTATAAATTACAGAAAAACCTATTAGAAGTCTATGGTCTTAAAAAAACATGGTAAATCTTCCAATATTGTGCGTACAAACTTACATTTACAGTTGAAATGCATGTGAAAAAAATATTTTCAACTACAATTTTAAGTTTGTTCTTGGGATAAATTAATTCCAACTACGGAACCCTTAATTGTGCGTGGTCTGACACGCACTTGGCCGGTTTTATAAATAAATAAACCATAACAAAAGTGTACTTACTAGGTTTGGAACTAGTTGCTACGTGAATCTAACTATCTCGTGTCAATTATCAAAGTTAGTAAGGGGTTTAAAATATGTAATATAGACATATATTAAAATATTTATAGTACTATGTGTTCATTATTTAGTATTTTATACAACCAATAGCATTTTTTTTACCTTACATAAATACTTTTCAAAGGCTGACCCTATTTACGTTTTTGCGCTCTCCTGTAAAATTTCGTTTTAAGTCCTTACTAGGTTTTGAAATGGGGCAGCCGAGGTGCATCCGATTAGACTGGAAGCCGACCCCAACATAGTTGGAAAAAGGCTAGGCAGATTAATTATCATTCGAAAATTATCAGAAAAAGAGATAGTAGAATAAACTAGATTAATATATAATATAATTTATATAATATAATTTATATAATATAATATAATTTATATAATATAATTTATATAATATAATATAATTTATATAATATAATTTATATAATATAATTTACTAGCAACCCACCCCGGCTTCGCACGGGTATAAACCGGGTTATTATACATATAAACCTTCCTCTTCAATCACTCTATCTATTAAAAAAAACCGCATCAAAATCCGTTGCGTAGTTTTAAAGATTTAAGCATACATAGGGATATAGGGACAGAGAAAGCGACTTTGTTTTATACTATGTAGTGATATAATATAAATAAAGGCTATTTTATGTGTTGGGAGTACCTAGTTGGTTTCATAATATTACGCTTTGAACCAGGGGCAACTGTAAAGCTAGGTTTTAAATAAAACAACTCCATAACTACACAAAAATGTATTTTAGTCAATCTGATGGTCGCAATAACATTGAACTCGTCGTCGTATACATGTGTGTCCGCGCCGCCGCGCCCGACTGCGGTACTAACATTACTTTATAACCATTTTAATAAATAATTTATCGTGAACGAGTAAGAAAGGTGCGATCCGTGGCGGCGCGTGAATTACAATGTTCCACAGCGTTAAAACATCAATTAAATTTTCGTTTTTTATCTCGTATACTGTTTCAGATATTTTGTTTTAGAACACATTAACTTAATTCTAGCAAGTTTTTTTTTTTCATATCCAAACTATCACTAAGTGGAACTAATTTTAAGTTACAATCGTTAAGATCTTGTTATGCTTCGATGAAAATGTACGACGAAATAAAATAACATTCAACTTATGGCTAACAAGTAAAATAAAATTGTGCTACCAACATTTTAGCACCACGATAATTAAAATATTTTGTTCTGATATTCACAACTCCTGGTTTACCGTGTCACCAAAGCCGAATTTAGTTTTTACAGGCCGTGACAGAAGTCGTTTTTACTGGTTTATCAGTTCACGTAACAAGGATGATTTCCACCAAACGGCTCGCATCGCATCGGGTCGGAATAGATACGAACGGATGCGGCGACAGCCGATCGCGTCCGGTAGGATGTCGACGCATACGATCGGCTCCGTGCCGTCGCTTAAGAACGTATCCGTTTCTGCGCCTAGTCAAATAGTTTCATTCCTACCTGACGTGTTCTAATTTTTGAAAATGGTTGAAATTGACGTAATTGTTCGCTATTGCATTAACCGTGGTCCACACCGTGACAGGTTTACGACCGCACTTGAATAAACAAACTCTCGGGTTTCTTTATAACGTCTCAAGTATTATTGTTTATGTTTTTTGCTACTCGAATAGATTAGGAATACATTTCAAATGGTTACAGTCTTTGTAAGCAAAGTTCACTAATGAAAAACTTTATTACCCGTTTTTGTTATGAGTTCTATTGTTCATTGTGATAACGATTTCTGATAAAACTACCGTACCAATTCACACGAAATTTTGCAGGGAACATTATGGATAGATAAGTTATCTAACAAAAGCGTTTTTAGAGACAAACATTGAAAAACAAAAAATCTAGATTTTTGATGACCTAGAATTTCTAGTGCTCCAAAAAAAAATTTTTTTTGTTGTATTTTCGTGAAAATGTTGTCTAAAACGATGAAACATGAAATATCGCGCAAAGATCACGCGTCGCAGCATACTGTCGGCTACGATCGCGTGTCGCGGAAGAGGCCCGCGGTCAAGCTGCTGTGCGCGACTTGGTAATATAGACTTTAAATACAGTGTACACGACTTAATATCGTTTGAAGATTGTAAAATCTGTTCCGATCCGATGCGATGCGAGCCGTTCGGTGGAAATTATCCTTTAGGGGCCTTTTAAGTTCAGTCCTGTATAAACAAAACAATTGAAATTGACTGGTATTTTAAAACGACTCCACATTTAGATCAGTTGGGCCAAGATGCGTGTGCGATACTAACACAACCATTGCTAATAAAATATTAAAATTGCACACAAGTCTATGCGTCCGCGCAAGTAAATAATCTTTGAATCTACACTACTTATCGACATTTTAAAGTGAAACTTTTATTACATCGTCTCAAACTTTTTCGTCTGTGTGTTGCATGTCGCGTGACGGTCGGCCGCGGATTAGGGATAAAGTGAAAAGCGCTCGTCAGAGCAGCCAAGGCCAATATGGCGGCGCCTATAGAAGTTTCACTTTTACCGTGGTTTCATAAAACCACACAATCTTTTTTTTTGTTTACTAAATAATATAATTTTAGTGCTTGTTTAATAAATATTCCAGCAATAATAAACTGTATATAAAAATATGATTATATAATATTTGATTGCGTATACATAAGTTTTAGTGCAGTTATCGTGCTCGTATGGTTAGTATTATTAAAATACTATTTTGACAGACGTAATAATTTTATAATAATTAATATTTGTATAATATTAATGTTGGAGCAAACTGAGCGCGTGAAAACGATATTGTTTTTACTTCTCCGTAGTGCAGCGTATACATAATATCGTATGCAATAGTTACTTGTATCGTACGTTTTCATTTTGATCTCTTTGAATTCTAAATGTTCTTCATTGTTCAGTTGTCAAAGGTCAACTTCATTTATTATCTCGTGTTAGGTATTCCATATTAACTTATTACACTGTCGATAAATAATATAGACTCAAAGTAGTAAAATACACAGACGCATTTCGTACAGGACACTAGTCAGCACAAAATATCTGAATACTTACAATTAATAATATTACACTAATTTCATCTTACAACTATCGTATAATTATAACCACCGTAGAGTAAAAGATTATTAGAACGAATAGAAACTCGAGATCCCCGCCATATCGATGTGATGATTTACATTTGTATATAACTTACTAATACTGCCCAAATAATTACTTTTCGAAAAAAAAAAAAAAAACAATTTAAAAACAACGCCACTGGTTAAAAAAAATAATACTATAAAATAGATGCCGTTGAAAATTCATTCATAATAAAAATGACTATTATATAATAATAAAAATAAACTTGTATAATATAAATTGTTTAAACCAATACTGGGTGCCAGTCGTATAGAGTACGTAATACAAATAAAAATACGTTTCATTACATTTCCTTCCAAAAATATCGCTAATAATATGTAGTCTAAGGTATATTGTGTAGTATACAATGTCCTATGTCCTAAGGCTAGGCGTCTGCCGGTGTCGCGCCGACGTAAGTAACCGGTCGTAAGTATTAGTACCTGACCTACTTAACATAATAATAGTAAATGTAAATGGCAATTCTGTGGAAGCTGCACAATTATGTGTCATACCCGTAACCTGAAACAATACAGACTGACGTTAGTTATCTTGAAAACTTGACGACGAAACCAAAAGTAGATAAATGTGTTGCTTATATTTTTTTCAATTGTTTCAAATCTTAGTAAACCGTAAGGGCCGAATACGGCACAACTGAACCTGTGACTTGGGCCTTCAGGCTCCTTACACCACAAATCACTAAATAGGTTTAGCGCTAAACGTGATTAAAACATTGTTCTGTCTAGTCAATCTTAGAAGATGACACAAACAGGATTTTAATTACAGCTAGAAAGGATCTTCTGGCGCCTGAATGATACTAACAAGGGGCGCTGTTGGTAAACATTTGTGAAATTGTAATAAACAGTCCACGCCACCACTGAAATCCGGCGGAAAATTGTGGAACTACTCAAACTCAAAACATTTATTTCAATTAAACCATTTACAGACACTTTTGAATTGTCAAGGGGTCGGTCAGTCAGAAATATGAAACTAGTTGCCCATTCCAAAGCGTAGTAGGTAGGGTACTTATGGAGAAAGAACGGGCAAGAAACTCCACAGACACTCATTTAAAAAAATGCAATTCGATGCAAAAAAGCTAACATTAATATTTACCTGAGGTACGGGTTCGCCTACGCGCCTACGGCGACAAATCCTGATGCATGGGGTCGTAGCCCATAGAGCCGTCATAGCTGGGCTGCGGCTGGTCGTAGCCGGGCGCCGGCAGCGAGTAGCCCATGGAGTCCTGCGTGGGCGCCGGCGACATCATCGGCGTGGCGGTGCCCGAGGCGGCGCCCATCGAGTACGGCGAAGCGCCTGCGGCTGCGCACGGGCATCTCTCATGTATACGTGTATGACTAGGGGGTGGGGGGTAGTGCAGTGTGTGGGGATCTTTCAACCGGACTTTAGAAGTGTAGAAACTAGGGAATCATTTGAATGGCTACGGGTACTTCTTTTTGACTTAAGGCGTTAATATGGGTCGTGTAAAAGGGTATATGATTCCAAATGGATATTTCATTTAAAACATGCCTTTGACCAAACCTTGAAAACGTTCGAAGATGAATAGTATTAGATCGTTTCTTGACAATACAATGACAGTTGATGAAAGATGCCCACAACACAATGAACTGAGATCATTCAAACGAATGGAGATATCGTTATTTTGATAGCGCTGTGCGCTTCTATAGCAAAGGTACGCGGTGTGTAAGGCTACGCACGCACTGAGAGGCTTACTACGCGTCTAGAGCCTAATGTGGCACTTGGCTATTCAGACAAAGAATTTAGTAGAATTATCACAGCAAATATGGATCAAAATATTTCGCTTCTTTGCTAACTTTGCGAAAAGCAGCAGCGCAAAATATGTCGCATGAATAGCCAGGCGAAACATCAGGTAATAGGCGTTAAAGCCCTTGTCACACAAGCATTCGTCAGTCGTAGTCAGGTGCACATCAATGGTAACAGTTTGACTTCGAAACAGTCCTGATTTATTTGTAATAGTAAGACATACATAGAATTGTCTTGAATGTAACTCGTTAATTAAAATTGAATTTTTCAGAGTTACATAGTGTGTACCAACGAGCGGGTTTTTCAGTTCTCTTAGAGCCATACTCATGCCACAGCGGCGCAGTTAGATCGCGTCGTCAATAAAATGTATGGTTGGCTGCGTTACCAAGCGGACGCCAGGTGAGCCACCCACTACTGGATACTTTAATTGGCACCGCGACCCGGCGACGAAGCCATGGCGTATTGGTGAGATATGGCTCTAAGCCCCGATAAGCACGGGCGATATTTTCCAGGGCGATTTTTTTTGCACACTGGATTTTCAACGCTCTGCTTAGCACCGAGAGTTGAAAATTCAACAGTGTCTTCGACGCGCTGGGATGCACTCTGTTGGATTCTTAACACTGAGAGTTGAAAATCCATTGCTGCGATATTTTTACGTCCGTGCGAACGTGGGTTAAGAGAACCGAAAAACCGCCCGTAACTATGTAATTCTGAAAAAATCGATTCTCTCTTACAGACAACCTTTGGATGCCGGTTAGGACAGTTTTCGTAATTCAAATACTACTACTGAAGTGCAGTTCCTGTACGTGTCAAACGCGGATGTAATAAGGACCCAAGTGAGCCATCAATCAGTGCGAATTAGCCTAGTTCTAGTTAGTGTCTATAGTTTACTGTAATATGCCGAAGCTCTGGCAGGCGGTGAGCTAGCGTCACGCCCCGCGCCAACCCAAGGCAGGTCTGTGTGCGGAAACGTATCTCTATGTAACGCACTGGCTTTCACCCAATTTTATAGAACTATAGATATATGCGGGGATGATAAGGTAATATTATGATTTGTTAGGAATGGAAAACTTTATTAATGGAAGGCAAATTGATGGGAATTCAAAAGATCTTTAGAATAGGGATGATGACTAAAAAAATATTTTTTGTCCGTCTTGTAGATTATTAAAAAATATTGGACACAATATTTTTTCTTTTTTTACGTTGTTAAAAGATTACGGCGATACATTGAGTTAAAATGTGCCGTGACGTCACTTGTATGTAGATTTTATACTTACTTGTGACGTAGCGACCCCCACTCCCCCAACTTTAATGCGTTTTATCTAAGTCATTTTTTATTAATATGATAAAGCAAAAAATACGTGTCTATTATTTTTTTATTATCTGACTGACGGACTAAATAGAATTTATTTTTTGACCCAGGCATCATGCCTATTACATACATATTTTTAGTTGTTTGCATTTTCAGTAACAAATTACTTCATTTTATATTATAGTTTTTTTCTCAATTATAACATGACTCGGTCGTATCTTACGTTTTGAAAGATACACAAGAGAATATGCTTTTGTCATTTAAAATTACTGAAAGTAATGACGTAATACTTAAGACAATAGGCAATAGTACTGGTGGTGTCAAGCGAGGTATGTTTCAAAATTATTTTTGAAACAGAATTGGTACACCATTTGCCAGCAATGATTTTTCTTATAGGAAGCCACTTGGAACAGTATACATACCGGCAGCTTTCTTGGCGGCATACAAGTTCGCCTCCTCCTGAGCTTTGCCAATGTTCTTCTTGTAGCGAATGCGCTTGTTGCCGAACCAATTGGACACCTAACAAGAAAATGTTGTTGTAATATTATTTAGCAAAGAATAATTTAAGACATAAGTAAGATTGTGGTTTAGGTTCGTGGTTGTATTGTTCGGTAAAACACCTAATTAATGGGGGGAAATTAGTTGCTAGATATAAGACGCGGAGAAGAACTTCAACCCAAAACGATATCAACTTCTTCAGGATACTCATCTCGTTCGATTCGATCACAAGTTTTTATATAATCAACTTATTTAGTAAAGTCATAATTTACTAATATGGATTTTTCATCGATTCGGTTAGTTTTCGAGAAGTTCCGAATCAAGGGGTCGTGCACGAAATCGACAAATTTTGATCAATTTTGTTCATTTGTTGAGAGAAAGGGAAAAATAATTTAAACAAAACTATTTGTGATTTGAAAAGTCGAAATTTTGTTTTGCATGCGGCTGAAAGGGATTTTTCAAATAAATTAAGTATTTATGGAAAATTACTAATATTCGCAACAAGTTTTACGAAAAATGACGCGAAACTGACGTTTGATAATTTTGTTAAAAGAAACTCCTTTTGATTTTGAAAATTAAAAAATATCATCAACATCATTATTTTAATTTCGATTCTGTGACCCTGTAATTTGTATTACTCATTCGTTTATTTTAATTGAATTTGACACTTTATTTTAATTTGAATTCTGTGAACTTTTATAATGTGTAACTATTTTAATTGCATTGACATTATTTTTATTCTATTGGTTTTGTTCAATTGTGTTTTGCAGTATAGTTAAATTTTATTTTATGTAATATGGGTTTTGCCTGAATTAAATGAATTTAATTTTATTTATTATATGTACAAAATAAAAAATAATATTAAAAATATAAAAAGTGAGTCAACCACATGCAAGTAGACCTTCTTGCATCTGTCAGACATTAGTCTTCAGTTATCCTTGAGATAAAATCAAATTTTTATTTTATAACTACACAATATCTTCATTAAGTAAATCAAAGGCGAAATCTAGCATATTTTTTTAATCTTTCAATTATTTCAACCTTCTCACAATTAGTTAAGGAATTGACAAAAAAGGGTTTTTTTCGTGCACGGAGTCTTAACAAAACGACAGTTGTTTTTCATTGTTACACCTAAGTACACGAACTGCCACAATGATTTACGGTAGCATTGTTAAGTTGTAACTTTGTTTAATAAGATTAATGTTTCTACTTCAACTCGGAGTTAAAAATTACCTAACTGTCCCGGTTTCAAGACAATAGGCTATTCACGCGTGTTGAGTCGGCGGCTAGCCGTGTCGTGTAACTATAGGGTTGCCAATTCTATTTGAATTTACCAGATAACCATCTTCCTTGGTGAATTAATTTTAAATAGGCTTTAAAATTTGTTGGACATTAAAGCTGACAAAACATATCTACATTATGAATGCAACTAACTCATTTAATTGTCTTTTTAATCAAATGGAGTCGTCATTGAGGTGTGACTAACTTATTTCTTTTTGTTGTAGTTCTTTATAATTCCCTAACCAGACTTGGCAACCCTGCAGTACCTGCGATACAGTAATGCCACAGTTCCTGGCGAGCTCCTCCTTCGCGTCCTCACTGGGGTAGGGGTTCGCGAGGTGCGAGTAGAAGTACTCATTCAGCAGCTCCAGCGCTTGCTTCGTGAAGTTGCGTCGCTTTCTCCGCGAGTCGAGGAAACTGAAAGCGGAAGTGACGTCACGGTACCTGAGACACGGTAATGCCGCACTTCCGGGCCAGCTCCTCTTTCGCCTCCTCGCTGGGGTAAGGGTTGGACAGGTGCGAGTAGAAATATTCGTTGAGGATCTCCGACGCTTGCTTGCTGAAGTTGCGGCGTTTGCGACGCGCGTCCAGGAAACTGCAAGCGGGAATTCCCAGATTTTGGTTGTTTTAGAGGCCAAAGTTGAGCTGGTTAGAGCGAAATGTTTCGTGGACATTTCGTTATTTTATTATTTGGAAGTGATTTGTTTGTAAATGTGGTGTATTTAAAGCTATAGGTTAGTACAAAGAAAGCACCAGTAAAATTACACAGTAATAGGCAAATAGTGCTTATTTCGTAAGAAATGTATTAGTGGCCAACTGTGACTGAGTAGATAAAGACGATGTAAGGTCTATATATCTCCCGATCGCACTTGATCACTCAATTTACCTAGGACTTGGTAAACATATTCTATTCTAAAGTTTACAATACAATAGCAACTGACCGTGAGCGCAGTATCATGACGGCCTCACAGGTGGACTGCTTCAGCTGCATCTGGATGGAGCTGAACTTCTTGTGGATGATCTGCACCATGCGCTCAATTTCCTGTTAGCATATTATACAACTTATGTTTGCTGCTATTTTAAATTGTGGCGATATTTTGTATGGGCTGGTCAATTAGCATAGCATAATCAACCTATGTGGGTAGGGAGGCCTTTGCCCAGCAGTGGGACAATAGCGGCTAAAAAAAAAAAAAACAACCTATAATGACTGGGCTTTCACTACGCGTGCCCAGTAAGGGTTGGTAGATGCCTCATGTCTTAGAATTTTTGGTTCTAGGACATACCGGTATCCTCACGATGTTTTCCTTCACCGTTTTGAGAGCAGTGGTGATGAAATTATTTACACAATCTCTCAGAGAAACTCTGGCACCTAGCTGGTAAATTGCTCGTATTTGAAGGACATAAATAAAAGTAAAGCACCTGTTTAGGTTCGAGCTGTGCTGCTGGGGAGTTTGTTGCACCACTTCTTCCCAGCTAAAGGTACTAGGAAGTGGTGAAGGGTGGGCGTTTTTTGGGGGACTGTCTTATGTAATTTTGACGTTCGAAAAGTGCTAATTCTCAGCCTAGTTTGAATAAATGACATTTGAATTCGAACCCACAACCTACAACCTGCAACTCGGTAAGTCGGGGCCGTTACCACTAGGCCACCACTCCTGAGTCTGTTCAGTTAAGTGAGACAGAAATTGTTGTATGCAGCACAGAAAAGCACTCCAATTTTTATAGATTTTATTAATAGATGTAACTTGGTTGGCTCTTGGGGGGGTCTGGATTTATGCTTTCGCGGTTGCACAACGACATGCTTTGCTTAGCTTTGCTTGGTAGTATAGATGCAGGCCTACCCTGCCGCCTCCTTCAGAAGTGGCAGGGTTGGCGGGGTCTTGAGGGTGAGCGCTACAGTCGTGTAGATCCTCAAGACAAGTCTGGCGGATGCACCTTCTCGAGGTTGCCACCCCGTTCTTGGTCTAATTCCATAAGAAATAGACGTAACTAAAACCACCAGGCGCCTTTGCATCCCTTCCTCAATTCCCTTAACCTTATTCTTTCCCGTCTCATGCCTTCCTGTCCCAAATCTCACAAACCCTCCCCACTCTATCCCATCTGTATCCCCACTCCTCCCTTTCCGCCTTTCCATCTTCCACTCCTAACCGTGATCCCCCGTGACTGGGTGGTGGCGGGCTCGACTATCACTAAAACCAGCTGATGGCGAGTAGGAGTAAGCAGTCACCTGCGCTAGGACCTGCGCAGTTGAGCGCCGTGAGCGGGGATGAAGGAGTCCTGGGGGGTTGAGCCGAGCGGCTCTGGTTGTAATGTGCCCGTAAGGCAACACGCCCCCTTTGGTCCGGATTTCAAGCGAAACGGTGGCCCTACCCAATAGCCAGGGGTAGGGAAATGGTCATAGTGTCCCGTCAGAGGGCCACAGGCGAGGTGCGTGAGGTCCGCTGAGGTCGTCCTCGGACGGTCGAAGCGGTAGGTAAAGGTCATGCTGACGGTGTAAGTGAGGGTTGATCAGATCGTTGGCCAACGCCAACCCGATCGAGCACCCGATGTCGCACTGTAAACCAGCCTTGCGCACCTATATCTCTCTGGTAGTCCTAACGTTCGAACTTATTCTTTATAGTGAGACGTTCCCAGGTGCGGGCTCCATGGAGGGTGGGAGCCAGAGAGATGAATTTTAACGACAATTAAACATGGATAATCTAAGGCCATATAAAAAAACCAACACCGGAGTGGAGGCGAAAGCCAATGAAACTCTGAAGGGAGGTGCTTGCACTTCTCTTGCCCCTGGTGACCTGGCGGCTAACGCCGCGGGTACCAGCGCGGGCGCCGGTCCGGCTGTGGCGAGAACCACAGCTAAGACCAAAACCAAAAAGTCCCAAAACAAACAAAGGACGTCGGCGCTGATTGGGACCAGTACCGACCCTTCTAAAACTCAGGCGAAGACTACGGCGACGACTAATTCCACTGCCGGTCCGACCCTTTCCACACAGATCCCGGCGCCGGGTAACACCGGTACCGAGGATTCTACCATACACCCATCCATTCCTGTGGCTCCTCTAGCCTCCTTCCATCAGACGGCCGTCACCCATCATACGGAGGCGGCCGGCAGCACCGAGGACGTGTTCTCACGTGCCTGGCAAGTGGTGCAGAAACGCAAGGGCAAGGGTAAAGGCACTCAACAAGCCCGTTGCCCTTGCACCGACCCTTCAGGTCAACCGGCAGCCACGGTACTTAAACGCAAGGGCAAGGGTAAATGCACTCAAAAAGCCCGTTGCCCTTGCGCTGACCCTTCAGGTCCACCAGCTGCTTTAGATAAGGGCAAACAGAGGGACAGAGTGACGAGGAAGGAGCGACGCCAGGAGCGTCGCCAGGCTCGCATTATGGCAGGAAAGGGCTCGGGGAACAAACAGGTCACAAGCGGCCAGCTCAACTTCTCCGCCGGCAAGCGGTCGCAGGTAGAGGCCGGCACTAGCCGACCAGCGCCCAGTCAACCGCCAACCGGTACTCTTGAGAGGCCGGCTACAGAGACCATCACGACACAGCGACCCGATTGGAAGGATCAGGCTGCGGCCAAGCGAGCTCTCAACGAGACTTTGACACCTCGGGGAGAGCATAAGCGGCCGCGTCTTGATCAGTCCAAACGGGTCGCCCAACGAAGCTACGCCCAAGCTGCCAGTGCTACCCTCGACGTCGCGATCACCTGCGACCGCACGGGGTTCCTCAGCAAGGACGTATCGGACCAGGTACTCGCTGCTATCCAGAAGCAGATCATTCTCGAGGCCTGCTCCCCCAAGCAAGACACTCCAGGGCCGACCTTCAATGCAAAGCCGCTGTTTGCCGGGGGTGTTTTAAAACTGTGGTGCGGTAACGACCACACCTTAGCCTGGCTAAGGAAGACAGTCTCCGACCTTTCTCTCCCAGCTAGCATCTTGTTAGCCGTCAAGAGTCAGTCGGAGATTCAGAAACGAGCACGATGTGGTATCGTGATCCCAGACGAGCAGGGGGTCTTTCCAGAGCCGACCAATATTGGGCGCGTTCTGTCTTACCAGAACCCCTGGGTCGACATAAAGAGGTGGTTACTTCTGCATGCCGATCAACAAGCAGCGGCATGGTTCGTGGTGGTCAGTGTTCCTGTGGACCAAATCCCGACCCTGATGGAGGCCGGGCGCCGTCTCTCAATAGGTTTGGGGGCGGTGTACGTAAAGTTTCAGGGTCGGAACGGCAGGTTCACCGATGTTCCCCAAGGATGGGACCCAGCCACGGGATCCATTTGCGAGGCACTGACGCAGCTGCCGCCGACACCAGCAGGGGAGTATACTCCCCCACCAAACAACCCGGAAACGTCTGCGGCCGAGCCTGCTGTAGCAGAGTCGGCCGCCTATGCTGCCGCCACCGTGGGCGCCGTCCCTTCATCGGGCGAGGAGCTGGACGACATGATTTTGTCTCCGGCTTCGGGCCAGGGAGGGGACGGTTTCGACGAGGGCGACTTGTTTGCCGGGCTTAGGCTTGAGGGGGACGAGGGTTCGACCAGCGATGGCGTCCCTTTCGTCGGCCTGTAAAGTTCTGCAGGCAAACCTCCACCACAGTCAGACCGCGACGGCTCAGCTTCGCAAGTGGCTGGAGGTTCAACACACGGCCATTGCCCTGATCCAGGAGCCGTGGATTAGGGCGGGCCGCATACAAGGACTCTCCAATCTTGGCGGTAAGCTCCTGGTCACCACAGACCACGATCATCCCAGATCGTGCATCTATGTCACAGGTAACCTTAAAACACAGCTCTTAACTGAATTCTGTTGCAGAGATGTCTCTGCAGCAAAGCTGATAATACAGCGTGACAACGCCACAGAGATGGTGATCGTTTTTGCCTCGGCCTACATGCCCGAGGCGGAGGCACCGCCTCCCCACGGACTCGCCCGCCTCGTGAGCCATTGCGAGAGATGCGGGTTTGAGGTCGTTGTCGGGGCCGACGCCAATGCTCACCATCAGCTGTGGGGTATGGACACGCAAAACGAGAGGGGTAAGGCCTTGGTTGACTACTTATTCTCGACTAACCTATCCCTACTAAACACTGGCTCCGAACCAACATTCGTAACCAGGCGAAGCCGCACAATCATAGATCTTACTCTGGTAACAGAGGGCGCGGCGGAAATTACCACTGGATGGCAGGTCTCTACGGAGGCCTCCTGCTCCGATCACAGGTGGATCCGCTTCGACATTCAGGTCTGTGTCCCACCGATACTACCACGGCGTTATCCGCGTAAAACGGATCGTGACACCTACACACGCAGTCTTGAATCCAGGCTTGCGACGCTAAGCGATCCGATGACATTTGCGGATACGACACAGATTGAGGTACAAGTAAGCCACCTTACTGAGTCAATCATAGACAGCTACAAAACTGCCTGCCCAGAGACCACGCCGCGCAACATACCGGGTAAACAACCCTGGTGGGGCGCTGATCTGGAGCGCAAACGCAGTAAGGTAAGAACAGCTCTGAATAGAGCCATGAACACATGTGCGGATGAGGACTGGGATAACTACTACGCGGCCAAATCCAGCTACAAAAAATGCATCAGATTCAGGAGCACTTCGGGATGGCGCAAATTCTGTGGTAGCATTGAATCTTGTCAGCAAGCAAACAGGGTAAGGAAAGTTCTGGCGCAACAGAACACAACTGGGCCCGCCACCCTCCGCAAACCTGATAACACACTCACGTCGACGCCTGAGGAAACAAGACGCGTCCTAATTGAAACTCACTTCCCGGGATGTGTCTTCGCGCAGGTAATCGACTGGCAAGATGAAACCCAAACACCATCAGATAATGATTGGAGTTACGCACGCAGGATGATCACGTTGGAGAAACTCCAATGGGCCATCCGGAGCTTCCATCCTTTTAAGGCGGCTGGTCCTGATGGAGTGTTCCCCGCTTTACTACAGTGGGGGGGTACATCTGTCGCAATAAGACTGGTGCCTTTAATGAGAGCATGCCTGGCCTTTAGATACGTTCCTAAAGGATGGAGGGAAGTGAAAGTAATATTCATCCCCAAGCCAGGTAAGGGTGACTACACAAACGCCAAATCCCACCGACCAATCAGCTTGACCTCCTTTCTTCTAAAAACTATGGAAAGGCTATGTGATAGAGAGCTGAGGGATGGCGCTCTGAAAACCATACCGCTACACGGTAATCAACACGCATACAGCTCAGGTAAGTCGACCGAATCTGCTCTCCATCTGGTGGTCAGCCAGATTGAGGATGCGATTCATCAAAAAGGCACCTGCCTGGGCACTTTCATAGACATCGAAGGAGCCTTCGACAAAACCAACTTCTCCAGCATTAGCAGCGCCCTCTCCAGACACGGAGTAGAACAGGTACTGACGGACTGGATTACAAACATGTTAAGCAAACGAGTGGTTCGCCTAGAGGATGAGCGGCAGTTGGCCATGATAGCCAGAGGCTGCCCCCAGGGAGGGGTGCTTTCCCCCCTTCTATGGAATCTGGTAATTAATGACCTCATCACCAAACTCAACGCCAACCGCTATTACACAATAGGGTATGCAGATGACCTCGCAATCCTTGTCTCGGGCAAGGTGACGGGAACGATCTGCAACCTCACTCAGCAAGCACTACGTATCGTAGAAAATTGGTGCAGGGAATTTGAACTATCAGTGAACCCCACTAAAACTGAACTAGTTATGTTTACCCAAAAACGAGCATTAGGCCCTTACCGCCTACCCAAACTGTTCGATACAGAACTTCAGTTGGCTAACGAGGTCAAATACCTCGGGGTCATTCTAGACAGTAAGTTAAACTGGAGTAGTCATATAGACAACAAGCTAAACAGGGCCTGCATCACCTTCTGGCAGTGCAGGAGAATGATAGGTAAGAAGTGGGGCCTATCCCCCAAAATTATTCTGTGGCTGTACACAGCAGTGATCCGCCCCATGATCACTTA
The DNA here is from genome assembly GCA_963680765.1 of Agrochola lychnidis. Classification (NCBI taxonomy): domain Eukaryota; kingdom Metazoa; phylum Arthropoda; class Insecta; order Lepidoptera; family Noctuidae; genus Agrochola; species Agrochola lychnidis. The sequence goes on from OY796850.1 coordinate 2,978,599, forward strand.
TGGGGCTGTGGTCTGGTGGCCCCGTACTCAGCTGGTTACAGCTTCTAATAAACTACAACGCACGCAAAGGCTTGCCTGCGTGGCGACCACGGGCTGCATGAGGACTACTCCGACTGCAGCCATCGAAGCCATGCTGGGACTACCCCCGCTCCACCTGTTCATACAGCAGGAAGCGACAATGGCAGCGGTACGTCTTAATGCAATCAATCTCTGGGGTAAGAGGGAGACACAACACACCGCGCTGCTTGAGGGACTCAATAATGAGTTCCCTATTACGAAAGCCATAAATGACCGGGTACCCAAACAATTTATCTTCGATAAAAAATACAGGATTCAACTTCACGAGGATCGTCGATGCGAGGGTTTGCGCCCCGCAGAGCTACGTATCTTTACCGACGGATCCAAAACAGGTAGTGGCACAGGTGCTGGAATCTTCTCGGAGGACTTCAACATACACATAGCCACACCATTGGGAGTCCATAACACAGTGTTCCAGGCCGAATGCATGGGTGTATCTCTTGCCGCTTCAGCCATCATGGCCAGGGAAGTTAAGGACCACTCGATACGCATACTCTCAGACAGTATGGCTGTTCTGCTAGCGCTAAACAGTCACACTGTTGACTCTGGGCTGATATACGAGTGTCACCAGCGCCTTAACCAGGTGGGTAGCCTCAATAATATAACCATTCAATGGATCAAGGGACACAGCGGTTCGCGGGGCAATGACGCAGCCGACGAACTTGCCAGAAGGGGGTCGAGCATGGCACCAGTGGGGCCTGAACCCATTGCGCCACTCCCCTTCGGGTACCTACGCACTCTGGTAAGGAAAAGAACCAGGGATCAACATCACAAACTTTGGTTGGACCACGGTGAATGCAGGCAGGCCAAGGAGGCACTCCCTATGATTGATGGCCGCCTCACGAAACAGGTTCTCCGACTAACGAAACAGCAGCTGCGTACAATTACAGCAGCTGTAACTGGCCATGGGTCATTTAATCAACACCTCTTTGTCATAGGAGTCACAGACAGTCCGCTGTGCAGAGCCTGCATGGAGGACGACGAGACAGCTGCTCATGTGCTGTTAAACTGCCCAGTGGTCGCCACATACAGGGCCAAGTACTTCGGTAACCCAGGTACCCTACGTGAGATTGTCAGTGACACCAAGGCGTTGCTGGCCTTCTTTGAGGAGCTGGGGTGGATCGAATAATCGATTTTCCCACCCGTACGCAAAATACGCGCTTTGACGTGGAGTTGCGGATACCAGCCCGTATTACCTATTACCTATTACCTAACTTGGTTGGCTTGCTGCGTTTTCTTACGTCCAAATTAAAAGCAGGCGTTATTAAAGTTAAATGGAAATTTATTTCTAGAGTAAGCTAGAATTTATAACTTTAGTCTACATTAAATTCACGCACGCTACACATATGCAATTTTATTTTTCTCTTGTCTTTATATTAAATAGTGAACTTACCTTAGGAGTAATGGGTCTGGTGCGGCTCTGCTCTCGGAGCAGGTTCATGACGTGGGTAGTGAACTCATTGCAGGCATTCTCATACTTGTCCAGCTCCTGGTGGTAGATCTGGCGGATCTGCGCCAGCTTCGCGCGGTAGTCCGAGTGCTCAATCGCGTTATCTGTTTAGAAGATACAGGATTATAATTCTGCCGCAAGTAAAAGGGGCGCATTTAGGGAATGGGGGAAAATGAGCCTTACTATATGTGGGTTTTTTGTTTGGTAAGGCTTATTTTTCTTTACATTTTTTCTGCAGATGCACCCTTTTGGCGGCTTTTCTGAGAAAGGAGGTACAATTTCTGTTTACTCCTATTTCTTTAGTATCTATGAGCCTTCCAAATTCAAATCTATTAGTTAGTGATTCTGTAATCAAAACACTGAACACTGTATTGGGTTTCAAAACAAAATGATACTGGTCTTTCAGTGGTAAGTTATATATCTAAGGATACTGGTTTTCTCAGCTCCTGAGAATAAGATGTATTCTTACAAAGACCACTTTAAAATACTATTGACTAGTAGGTGTATTTATACCATAAAATTGTATGTTTTACATACAAATGTCAGAATATTTTTACATTCATGAGATTTAAGACCCATTGATGTAATTTATTAGCTTACTTGTTTACAATTGTGTTGGATTCTCCCATTTGTAACTGAACTGAAGGTATTGTTTATTTTATATGTTGTTAGATTACAAACATTTAGTTCCCTATCATCTTCTATTTCAAGAAAAATAAATTAACTAAAATGGAAAACCTGGTGCCTAAGTTATGTTTGAAAGCATCTAAAAGAAACCAATACAATTTTAAAGGCAAATATCTTTTAATATCAAGTCTACTACAGTCAGTGTGCAAGTAAGGTGATGATGCCGATAAAAATATATATGTTTTAGAAACTTCAAAGCAATTACCCCATTCACCAGCTGCGGCAGAGGCCGAGGCGGCGGCGCCAGCGCCTCCGCCCTTCTCTGGGCCGGCCACGCCCTCAGCTATCAACATGTTGTCCAGCCGCATCAGTTGAGGATCTGGAGGCTCTTCTTCTTGCGTGTTGCGAAGGGACAGCACTGTTATAAAATTAAAGTAAATTTGTAAATTAAAAACATGTTACACCTGAGACATTTTTCAAGATGATCGGAGGATAATCTTGCCATCTGGAGTATCGTAAGATATATATTTTACAGCTTTTCTGTCATGAATGCAATGCAACAATAAGTTAGATACACATTTATCTAGACTGAAAATTCATCATCATTGGAAGAAAGGTTTTAAGCTTCATGTATGGAAGTGAAATGGACAATTTGTTTTCAAGAGATCACAAATTGAGATCAAAATGGGGTGATTTATATAACGCTTCTGGTTTCAGATTTATAACTGTCACTAGGTTAGATATTGATAAACAACATAAAGTTGCTCCTAAGATGACACTGACCATAACATTGCCATATTGCTGGACCATACTGTGCATCAGCAATAAATATTGCAGTTTGACTACACAAGTAAACAATGAATTACAGTGTTATGTTTTAAGTTTGTGGAAATCACTGTATATGTCAACATTTCCATAAATTTTATTCAAGTTATCCAATGAATAATTCTGAGTGGGCAAGTAGGATTCAATTCATTTTCAAGATATTGCTTATGTATTTTGTGTACATGTAGATTTACTCAGCTTGCTTTGAATTCATGCAAATTATAGATAGTTTACGTATAAGTAGACGTCTGACAAATTCTATCCATCTTGAAGAAAATTGAAAGCAATCACGAAACAAAGCCAAAGAGAAACTAGACTACGATTCGTTTAAGCATAGCACAAATTCTTCAAACACCGTAAATTCAGTAGCCACTGATATAAATACGTCAGCTCGCTTACCTGTTTTCTCTTTGATTTCACACAACACTGAAAATAGGGCAGGCTTCATTCTGTGACAGTTGAGCGTGTGTTTTCTCGCTTGCGCTTCATCAAGACTCTGATCTGTGATATTCATGATCTGCTGCAATATTTCCCCAATGTCCTGCTTGCGTGCTTCGCCCTCACCCGAGGCCGGAGCTCCCTCGCCACCAGGCAGCCCGTAGCCCTGCGGCCCCATGAGCCCACCGCTGTGCGCCATCATCCTATTCGGATCGTCCATTGCTCTTCAGAGTCTAGTCAATACATAAATACACCTAAACTTACACTAAATACGTATACTGTTTTGTACGTTGTTAAAACGAATGTTTAGAAAAATAACTCAATAAAAATACAACAATGCTACACTGGGCGCTAAGCCACAGCTTCACCCCCCGTTCACCAACCAGCAATAAAATGGCCGACTCCTTTGTGCTGTCAAATCTGAAATTATTCGAAAAAGAAAACAAATAATTAAAACTATTCCTATCACGCTTCATCTCGCAATCATTTACGCAGTGATTTAAAGTTAGAAAGAGATGGTAAATCACAGTGTTGCCAGTTTTTAAGGAAGTATAATAAGTTTTTTTTCTTTTATTGGTTGATAGCCAGATATCAATAACTTTTCTATCGATTTATATTCTATAGTTGTTTATTAGGATCAAATTGAATAATTAACAGGAGAACTGTCCTGTTAACCACAGTATTGATTTATAGGGAACCACTTTTCTTTTTATAGAAAAGCTATATTTACCCACAAAAATTTATAATCCTGACCTCATTGCAATGAACGCAGAATTTATGTGGCAAGGCATTTGTCATAATGACATTTCCTTTCACGTTCTAGAACTACTGTCAAAATTCATTACCGTTTAGTAACAAGAACGAAATCGAAGCATTTGTTTGCGATCTAACTCTGTCTCACTCGTGGTAACTGTATTTATCCGTCTCGCTCTTGTGCTAAATTTTATCACAACTTTATAAACGAAAATGTGATTGTCAATTTCTTGAAATCTATCGTGGTTTCGTCATTCCACGCGACCAAAAAGCTAATAATTACCGGCTGCCAGATGGATTAATATTAACAGAAAGATAATTTGCGCTTAGTTAAATGAGAACCGTTATAGCATTAGTATATAAGTGTAGTGTATTTAGTAAACAACTACCAATCATCTGCAGTCAAATCAGACTATCTCATAATCATTGGGGCAGCAATAAGCTTCACAGGAAGATTAAAATACCGAATCCCCAGAGAGAAATAATCATGGCTGATCCTAAAATTGAAGAAATCCTTGCGCCGCTGCGGGCTGTCGTCAAGGAACAGGGTGATTTAGTCAGAAAACTCAAAGAAGAAAAAGCTCCTGAAATTGACGTAAAGAAAGCTGTTGCTGAACTTAAAGCCAGGAAGAAAGTTCTGGAGGATAAAGAACTCAGTCTGGCTCCATCAGAAGAACTTTTCGATCGCGCTAAAATGGAGGACCTTATCAAAAGAAGATTCTTCTATGACCAGTCCTTTGCTATCTATGGTGGTATAACTGGCCAGTTTGATTTTGGCCCTATGGGGTGTGCTCTCAAAAGCAATATGATCCAACTGTGGAGGAAATACTTTATTCTACAAGAACAAATGTTAGAGGTAGACTGCTCAATTCTTACTCCAGAGCCTGTACTTAAAGCTTCTGGCCACGTGGAACGGTTTGCTGACCTCATGACTAAAGATGTGAAATCTGGAGAATGCTTCCGTTTAGATCACTTGATCAAAGCTCATCTTGAGAAGATAAAGAGTGAGAAAAACACAACAGCTGAACTCAAAGCTGAAATTGAAGACATTCTTGTAAAGCTTGATGGTATGACAGCTGATCAGATGTCAGCTTTGATGCAGAGGTTCCAGATGAAGTCACCTATCAGCGGCAATGACCTAACACCTCCAATTGAATTCAATCTCATGTTTAACACCCAGATTGGTCCCAGTGGATTAGTGAAAGGTTTCCTGAGACCTGAAACTGCTCAAGGTATCTTTGTCAACTTCAAACGCCTTCTAGAATTCAACCAGGGCCGCCTACCATTTGCTGCTGCACAAATTGGTAACTCCTTCAGAAATGAAATCTCACCTCGCTCTGGTCTGCTCAGAGTCAGAGAATTCACAATGTGTGAAATTGAACACTTCTGCGATACTAAAGACCATCCCAAGTTTGAATCTGTAAAGGACACCCAGATGCTGTTCTACTCAGCTGATAGCCAGGAGCAAGGAAGACCTGCTGAGATCATGACTATTGGTGATGCTGTCTCCAAAGGCATTGTTAACAATGAGACCCTGGGATACTTCATGGCCAGAATTCACTTATACATGTTAGCTGTTGGCATTGAACCTAAGAAGCTGAGGTTTAGACAGCACATGGGTAATGAGATGGCTCACTATGCTTGTGACTGTTGGGATGCTGAGTGCCTCACCAGCTATGGCTGGGTAGAATGTGTAGGCTGTGCCGACAGGTCAGCTTATGACTTGACCCAGCACACCAAGGCAACTGGCATCAGATTAGCAGCTGAGAAGAAACTACCAGCTCCCAAACAGATTGAGGTTGTGGAACCTGTGCCTAACAAAGCAGCCATTGGCAAGGAGTTCAAGAAAGATGCCAAACTCATAAATGATGGACTAGCAGCAATGGACTCTGCAGCTTTGAATGATCTGCAATCCAAGTTAGATGCTGATGGAGAATACACCCTCTCAACTCCTGGTGGCGAATTCAAACTCACACCAAAACTTGTCAGTGTGAAGAAGACTCAGAAAACAGTTCATGTTGAGGAAATTATCCCTAGTGTCATTGAGCCTTCATTTGGTATTGGCAGGATCCTCTATTCCATCTTGGAACATAACTTTAAAATGAGGGAAGGTGATGAACAGAGGACCTACTTCTCATTACCACCAACAGTCGCGCCAATGAAGTGTGCTGTCTTGCCACTTAGCGGCAACGCCGAGTTCCAACCATTTGTTAGAGACCTGTCCCAGGGATTGATAGACGCGGATGTGTCCCACAAAGTCGACGACTCCTCTGGTTCAATTGGTCGCCGATACGCAAGAACTGACGAGCTGGGAGTGCCTTACGCTATTACAGTTGATTTCGACACTATCAAAGAGCCCCATTCAGTAACATTGAGGGAAAGAGATAGCATGGGACAAGTTAGACTGCCATTGACTGATGTACCAACTGTTGTTAGAGATTTATCTAACAGCAAGATCTCTTGGGTTAATGTGGAGCAGAAATACCCCAAGTTTGAACAGCAGGAGGCCGCGAAAGGCGCTGCAGCGTAGGCCGACGCAACTCTGCACAATCGCATAGATCTAAATAATTTCCATTGAATGTGTATTTATTGTTAGCTATAAGCTTACCTATTGTTCTTAATCATTCAAATACTTAGCTCTGCTTTTCAAGCAGTTTTATTTTTTAAATGGAATAAACAAATTTAAAAATGAAACCGTAGTGGCTTCTTGGTTTCTTCACACCCTATTACTCAATAAGCACTTACGACATCAAAGATGATTATCAAACTTATGTAATTTTACGATGATTCGATTACACATTGCTTTTTAATGTCATAATAGCGATAGTGAAAGATGGATCGACAGTAAATTGAATCCGTAACTGGAAAAAGTTGTACGAAAAATTGTAACAACATATAACATTCAACACATTTTAAAGATCCATAAACGTCAATTCATAAGCTAAGAAAACGAAATTTCTTTGTTGTAAACAGAGCATTAGATTACTGTTTACTTGTAAGTCAGTGCATCAAATCCTTTCCCTTGTTCATAGAACCTTGAAACCGTATTGAAAGTTACTATGTTTTCACATTTCGAAGGTATGTTATATTATAACTTAACATTTGTATCATCTGTGTTAATTCCAATTTGCTGTGCATTGATTAATACTTTAATTAAATTGTATCATTGTTTATATCTGACGTTTGGAAATATAATTCGATCTTTGTCATCTTCAATAATTCAGGTAAAAAGGTTTACTAAGCAAAACAACAAAATCCTGAACATCATTATTATTCATTCGTAAAGACACAATATTGTAACCATCTATTTTTTGTTAACATTATCTAAAGCGACGGTCTTTGGACCGCGATCGATGGCGTTGTCGGTCGCGAGACCGCGACTTCTCGCGATGCCGATCAGGGCGGTCACGGTCAGGTCGTTCACGGTCAGGGCGGTCACGATCACGGCGGTCACGATCGCGACGGTCGCGGTCGCGGTCACCTCGGTCACCACGCTCCCCTCGCTCCCGGTCTCTGTCGCGGTCGCGATCTCTGACCTCCCGCTCGTCACGTCTCGTCCTGTCTTTTGAGTACCTGAAATAAAAAGATGATAAATTAATTCGTGATCTTCAGCAAGATCATCAAATCTTTTCATCTGTATATATAAAATGGTAAACTGACTGACTGACTGACTGGGTGATATATCAACGCACAGCTCAAACCACTGAACGGATTGGGCTGAAATTTGGCACACAGGTAGATAATATGACGTAGGCATCCACTAAAAAAGGGTTTTTGGAAAATCGACCTTTAAGGGGGTGAAAAGGGGGGATTTTGTTTGTATGAAAAACTTTATTCCTTGAGTTAATAAACTTGAAACTTGGCACGAATACTTATCTATGTAAATTATAAAGTTTGCCATTTTTAGTTTTTCTAAACTACCCCCTAAGGGAGGATTGGGGGGTGTCATAGTTTGTATGGAAGAATTTTAACGCGCGGTCTGATTAACTCAAAACTCAGTATTTATACTTAAGACTGAAAACAAATAAAAACGTATATCAAGGTTTTTTGAAAATCTACCCCTGACGGGGTGAAAAGGGGTATTTATTTTTACAGGGGAGGATTTTACTGTTTGGCTTGATTAACTTGAAAATTTGTATAAATAATCTATGTCAAATAATGGAAACGTCACAATAGACTTTTCAAAAATTATTATCACGCTATTTGCTATGGGGGATGAGCAATATTGCATTATGTTCGTATTCTTCTATAGTTTACCGCAAACTGTAAAAAGACTATCCAAAAGGTTAAAATATTGCAGATAATTACGGATTTAACCTTTTAAAACATTATCATCACGCTATACCTTTATGGAGCTAAGTAGTCAATCATAACATATACAGGGTGGATGTTGATATGGGGCAATAAGGGCAGGTACCTTAACCGTTGTCGCTACAAGAAAACGGTCTTAGGAGACTGTCCTTAACTTTTTGATCTGCATTCACAGATTTTGAAAAAATTGTACAGTCAGCAAGAACATGGGTAATTTTCACAAAAACTTTTTTGATGCCTGTCGATCCTATTTCTTATTACTAGCGTCAAAAAAATATATCGGGCCAACGGAGGGCGAATTTTTGAATTTTCTCGTACTCAAGTACGAGAAAATTCAAAAATTGCAAAAAACTTTCCATACATTTCGTAGAAAATGAGCCTGAGAGAAGATAGAACAACACGAAATATTATCCGTAACGATCAAAATCCGTAGTGCGCGCATAGCCTAAGTTTTTAATACCTATCTATTTCAACTTGATACTTCCACGCGTTTCTGAGAAAAAGTGTCTTAACAGGCAACGATGTCATCCTTTAAGGGTTTCCATTTTTCATTTTGAGATACGGAACCCTAAAACAGATTTATTACCTATCTATCTATTTGTTACCTTTTCATGCCGTAACGGCTGAACAGATTTAGATGAATGGTATACGGATAGGCCATGACCTGGGTTAGGACATTTGATAAGTACTCTGAATATCGGTAGTACGTTCCTGTGGGATATTTTCCGACCTTTGCGCGTGCGAAGCCGCGGGCAAAAGCTAGTTTATTATAAAGACAATTGCAGAATAGTGAAAATGTAAATTTTCTACCTGTCAACCTCGCCATAATCGCGTCTATCTCTGTCGTCGTGCTCTCTCCGGTCAGCGTCCATTCTGCCAGGATTGTACGCGTTCGCACCTGCACCGGCACCCGCTCCGGTCCCGCCGCCGCCACCGGCCGCACTGTTCCCACCATTACTGCTTCCTCCGCCGCCGCGGAAGTTTGAAGCTGGCTTAGTAGCTGCCGTCTGCCTGTTGTGTTCTCCTAGCCTAGTATTTTGAAGTTCTTAGGTAAGATTGGATAGTAATACAAGAGACATCAAGTTATATCGAGCCTTGTGCTTGTAACAATATCTCGACCCAAAGTTGCGATCAGCGATAATAACAAAAGTTAATTTTTCATGTAAAAATTTATATTCGTAACAAGTTCCTGTAAATCCACACAGCAATAAGGCGGGATTGTCGACTGAAGACCGCACAGGCTTGCTAGAATCATTACAGTGAAATATTATGATGACGTTAAAAAAGCAAAAACAGCAATCAAATGTACAATTTCAAAAGAAAAACAAATGTTTAAATAACAATGAGTAAAAAATTCATGACACAAACTTTGAGAATGAGACATTTCTGCATTGAATGTTTTAGAACAAAAATTTCACTATATCCATTAAATAAATCTATAGGATTTACCATGTTTGGCCATTTTAAAAATAATTCTAAGAGTACCTCATTCTATTTTCCCATACAATAAAATTTTGCTTTGAGTAAAAACAATGCCTAAAATTATCTGTATATGAAGAGTAACAAGTTACCTACTTCTGTTCAATCAGCTTTTGTATAGGCACCGGTATTCTGGGGAAGAGTGTGCTGAACCAGTCCAGTTTGATGAGCATCTGTCTCACCAGAGCGCCGATGGTTGTGGAGCCTCCGCCCCCTGCGCGAGGATCTACCTCCTCTTCATCGTCCAAGTAGTCTGCGTACCAGTCGAAGAGGTCTGCTGGGGGCTGTGTGTAGCGGATGTACATGAATCCTGGGGATATAGGACACAGAATATTATAGTTTCTTACTGATGAATAATAATGAATATGAACAGTTACAATGTTTTTGTTTCCATTCAGTCAGTTAGATAACACTTTTTTGCCAGTTTGATAGTGATAATGAGTCAACATTAATTTAAATAGTCTAGAAAGAGGATCTATTCATACAATATTTTGCTAGAATAATCTAGTAAAAATGTTGTTTTCATACCTACCAAGTGCTCTGATGTAAGGCGAGTCAGAATGCTGCAGGAGGCCATTGACCTGCTTGCGTGTGAGACGCAGAGTATACAGTTTGTAGAGCAGGCAGAATGCTGTGGATACGATGCCGCCGGCGCCTACGCCACGCACCTACAGACAAATAATTACTTTGTTTCATGTCATGGAGATTTAATGCATAATAATATGAATGATGAATGAAACAATTTGTTGTAATGTTTAACATAATAATTCAAACAATTACTGAATGCTGTTTTCCTATAAGGACAACATGATACAAATCAGTTTAGCTTAGTACTATAACCATGAATGACTCAACTTTACAATGATTTCTATGCTCTGTAGAGTAGTAATAGTCTGTTGTGTGAGAATTCATGGTTGCTATAATTCCATGGTTACACACCCCCATTAATACAATACAACAAACAGGTATACAAAATTGCGGCTGAACATACTCACGCCGCCACACATGCCCGTCTGGCCAGCAGTCTTGCGGCTCCCTCTCTCCCAGGGCTCCAGGTGTTTGACTTGGTAGTAGATCTCGTCAACCACCTCATGGTATGTCTTCAGCTTGAATAGGTGCACTGCAGATAATGGTTATCAATGAGTTGTGGAGAAAATCAGAGTTCATGATTTTCATTTGTCTTTGTGTTGCTACTGTTTCTGTATTTTTTTGTTATGAAGTAATGCTTTAGCATTTTCTGTTTGAATTTTAGATGAAACTGTTTCAGCATTTCGTATTTTATTATCCTGCAGGTAACAATATACAGTTTTAATCAAATTTAAGACGCTTGATTACTTTATATTAAAAACAGCGGGAAATATGCGAGCCTCTCAGTGTTACAAGAGGAGCGATTTATGGTTTGAGTTAGAAACAGTAGCAGAAAAATAACGGTAACAAATGAAAGTAAAATTAAGTGGAACAAACGAAGTCCAAGCTCCTGTGCGTTGGTATGTTTGCTTACCTACCTTTGAAGTAGCTAGAGCCCTGTATATTTGCTAAGATTAGTGGGTTCAGGTTCATAGTCTGTTCATTACCCCATATTGGTAATACGTTATGTTGCTTGCCCGTCTTTGCAGGCTTTTGCTGGTTGAACTCTGAAAATCAACAAACATTAGTGGTCCGGTTCAAATGGTAATCACTCGAATAATGGCACGATACACACCTTCAACTTCTGACATTATACTACTTATGACACTATACTTATCATGTAAATAATTATTTTTATCGTTAATAGCACCGTCTTCATACAAGGAAAATATAGGAAGCTTCGTTTATTCACTAAAACAGAATTATTTTAGGATTTAGTTTTTCTGAATTTGACAAAACAAAGTAAACCACAATGGCCGCCAATGAATGAATGAATGGAATGGTGATGAAGCTTGTTGAACGAATGAAAACTGGCTAAAACGGAAATACTGAATGAGATTTACAATAAGGTCTTTACATATTATAATCTTGCCATTACATAAAAACCAATACAGGCTATTATTACGCCAGAAAAACTGTTTCAGCAGTTGAATTTGAAACATATTGCCGCTCCCTCTCCGGGAGCATCGCCAGGAGCGTAGCTACCGCCGTATCTGCCGTATCAATTATACGCGGCCCCCGGGCCACGGGGGCCCCCGACGTAAGCAAAAATTAATAAAAACTTCCCAAATATAGCTTTAAATTATTTAATAAATCAGTTTGCCGAAAAAAAGGCAAGGAGAGTGTATATTTACCCGACTACGGCAAAGCCAAAAGGAAGGGTTATGATTTTAGCAGTCTATGTATGTATGTTTGTATGTATGTATGTGTTTTTATGTGTGTTTCACCGTAGCGCCTAAACTACTAAACCGATTTTGATAAATGAGGTATCAATAGATTCGTAATAATGGTCCGGGTGACATAGGCTATATAATTTTTCCCTAATTTTAATTTGGTGGACTTTACACGTAAATTTTTAACCTCGAAAAAAATTAAAATGGGATGATCATGACATGTTTGGTATCAAAAGAAAGGTCTTGACGAGCACATTACAAATATGTATATAGTATTATATTTTCAAAGTAAACAAATATGTTTAAATCGTTAAAAACAAGCAAAAGTGAGACTGCGCCACGTAGTATCGCAAGATGTTACCAACGTGCAGTTAATCAAATCTTAATAAGAAGTACCGATTTGTAATTCCACTCTTATGAAGAAAAAGAAGTACAACGAAATATTTATATTTTGGATTTCTTCGAAGCTCGATATCGATATATGGTGTTGGCGTCGAAATAAATCGCTCTATGGTTTCGTCCAAAGCACTATGCACTGCTATTGGAATTTAAAATAGGTTAATTACTGAACTATTGTATTACTCTACTCTTATTTACGTTTATCAAGTGTAAAAACGGAAAAGTATAAAATAAAAAAATAAAGTTTAAAAAACTGTAACCCGACTACAGGAAAATAAAAATGATCTAAAAAGTACGAAACAAGCAAATATTTCAGACAGAAATCAAGACATAGGTACAAAAATGGTCAAGGTAAAGCCGTCGTCGCATGCCATTATAATTTTGTAGGTGTTCTTGGCACCAACATGGTACACAGGCATGCGACCACGGCTTAACCTTGACCATTTTTGTACCTATGTCTTGATTTCTGTCTGAAATATTTGCTTGTTTCGTACTTTTTAGATCATTTTTATTTTCCTGTAGTCGGGTTACAGTTTTTTAAACTTTATTTTTTTATTTATTTGAATTGTTTGTAAAAAATTTGAAAAAAGTGACAGATTGATAATTATGATAAATAAATATTTCTTTTAATTTTATGCAAACATTTTTTTAATTTTTTGAGAAATCTTTTCCCTTCATAAGGGCCCCCAAAAAAAAATTATACGGGGCGCCGCCAAGGCATGCTACACCACTGAGCATCGCATGTAGTGTAAAGGTACAGACGCCAGCACATCAAGCTACTACAATCTGTAAAATTTATTTAATAGATTTTCAACATTATCGCTGAAGTTTAAGGTTCAAAGTTGATTGGGAAAAATTGACAGTTTCGGGTAGCATGATGTGCTGGCGTCTGTACAATTCCGTAGCCGACCCACATGAGCCGACCGCAGGCGGCAGCAGTAGGCGAAGTGTCGCTGCAACACGACTGGTTTCTATATAGGTATTTCTATGATTCCGACATGTCGCTAACTACCTACGGAAGGTATTTCGACAGTCGTGTCGCGGTGACATGTCACCTGCTGCTGCCTCCTACGGTCGGTTACAGAGGTTACCCGTCACCTAGCCGATTTACTTCTAGCAATTTAATTATAAATGTATTAGTGAGTTGAGCTGCACAATTACTGACAAATGCGTGCACTGACTGGACAGGTCCACTCAAATCTGTATGGTTCTTTCCTCAAAAGATCATTTCAGACACAAATCTACATGGTCCTCATATGAAATGCTCTGACCAAGATTATTTCTGGGTTTTTTTTATTTTATTATATACACATTGACATTAATGATTTTTATATATACAATGACATGAATATTTACTTTTAAAGTATTATATTATTTTAATTATTGTGAATGTGAAGACTATATGGGTCATTCCTTTTTGTTTTGTTTTTAATTTTTTCTCAGTTAGTTTTAATCATGGTCTGACAGTTTGAGTAATTTATGTGGCCTACACAAATGTCCTTTTTTTGGTATTGTTCGTCAAATCGTTGAGCTCCTTAAATTCTGAGTTGAGCTACACGATAAATGACAAATGCGTGCACTGACTGGACAGACCCTCTCAATCTGTGTGATGCTTTCCTCTAAAGACCACTTCAGACACCAATCCACATGGCCTTCACATGATCTGACCAAGATTATGTCTGGACTTTAAAAGAGACTGTGACCTCTGAGTTTGTTTCGGCCTTTCTTCTCAGAGTAGTCAGATAGGAAACGCCGACCTCATCTAGTTTTTAAAATATGATTGACGTGTAAAAGTGTTTGTACAAACCTACTTACAGAAATAAAATCATTTATCATTTATCATTAACCTATCCTGCTGGTTTTAATGATCTCCTACACAACCAAGCAGTTGATAGCCTGCAGAGTCTACTAAAGAAGCCCTAGCCGTTACAGTGGAATCTTGGGTTGTTATGGTGTTCCGCTTGTGCATGATAATGAAAGTAAGTCCACACACTGCCAGAGTCATTGCAAACACACTTGCCGCAGCTCAACATCCTACCATGACCTGCCCAATCACCAACTTGAATCTCATTGAGCACGCATGGGATATGCTTCAAAGAAGAGCTCTGTAAAATATGGATGACGTATATATACAAAATCTATATCACCTGTTACAACGAACGTGGGCGATCATTCCCATAGAGGAAAGTAATGGCCATTCCGCAAAGTGATTTGGATGAACTCATATTGAGTAAGCTAGCTTTTGCCCAGGGCTTCGCGCACGTGGATATCGGAAAATATACCACGGGAACGTTCTACCGGGCAGTACCGGGATTAAATACCTAATAGTCCAGGAAAAGTTGACTCCTACCGCTGCGCTCCAACCATTATTTTGTTGTTACGCGTAATTTTGAATCTGTGATATCTTTTACACCATTCATTTAAATGATATGATGTCAAGGCACGTTTTAATCTAAATTAAATGCCCAATTTAAATAACATATTTTATTGAATAAGGATTAATACAATACCGGTCAAAATTGCTTCGTAAATAACAATGACATTTTATCAAATTCTGTAATTTCTAATTTTCTGAAAAACCCCCGATTTTGAAACATTCTTCATTGGTGCTCCGCTCCTATTGGTCTTAGCGTGATGACATATAGCCTATAGCCTTCCTCGATAAATGGGCTATCTAACACTGAAATAATTTTTTGAGGGAGGTGTTCTTTAAATTAATGTTTACCACTTCCACTTCACTGTCTTCTCTTTCCTGGAGCAGCTGTTGGCATGTAGCTTTAGAAGCCTCGAGCTCCGTCAAGGTAACTCTTAGTTTTGCTTCCAAATCCCTGATTGTAGCACTGCGGGTCATCATTTTCTTTGCAATGTCAGTGGCCTGGAATGTGTAAAGTTATGCAGCTAAATAACAAAGTAAGAAAAGATGTTCTAATATTTAGATTAATAGGAGGTAGAAGAGAAAAAAAAAAAGATTTAAATTAATTTAAAATTAGGTAATGAATTGTTAACAAATAGAAATTACAGTATTAGCTGAAGTTAATAAGAAATTGGATGGGAATGTTAAACAAAGTGAAGTTTTAAAGAATACACTGCTTTTAAATAAGGACACAAAAAAAAAAAAAAAAAATTTGGTTTAATAGTCTGAATAAATAATAATCAGTAGGTAAGGCCTAATGAGCTTATATTTGTATAGTAAATTAGGTAGTGTTTATTGTCTGAGCGAATGTTTTCGTCATCGATTTTGTTTCCACTAGTTGTCAAGCAAAAGGAGACATAAACCGTGCCAGTGTGTGGTGGACGTTGCTCAGAAACCTGAGCAGTATTTTGTGATGTTCTGCGGACTGTAAATATGATGTAAAATAACATAAATAAAACAAAATACTCCCCGGGATTGATGATAATTTGAAATCCGTCACCGTTGGGTTGGTCGAGTTGACAGCCGGTTTATTATCCTTTTTGTGCGAAGTTCACGCGACAAAAAACACTGTATATTCACTGATTAGACTACTTAATAACTAGTTACGACTATATTACTCTAATTTAACATAATTAAACACTTTTTATTAATTTTCTAAATTAATTACTCTAGAGTTCGTTTTTTTTGACGACCGGCTACCAGTGTTGCCAGTTCGAATCCGAAGACGTTCGAAAAGTGCTGATTCTCAGCCTAGTTCATGGGCCTAGTTTGAATAAATGACTTTTGATTTTTTTTTTTTAAACATACAAACAAACTTTTCAGCTTTATATATTATAAATGTATAGATGCCGAATAACTGCGATTGTGTTATACGCGTTAACGGAAGAAATACAGACTACTATTTAATTGTTTATTTTACGCAATAAAAACCTTTACTGTCGCGGCCTGCAACTGGGGCATCGATGGACAATTGTGAAACTGCGGGCCGAGGCACACATACGTGAGTCCATCAATGCCAGGTTGCGTTGTTGCGACCAAGGCTTGTATACTTAGTACTTTTCTCAAATAATGCGCGGATACTAAGCAAATTCATTATAAATTCCAGAATCAATGGCTAACAACGATCATTTTTCACGTGCCAATGTGTTCATTTGTTTCTTCTTTACATAAACAGCTTTAATTAAAAGCTAAATCGAAATTAAATAAAATCTTTTGATAAGACCTAACAATCAAAGTCAAAGTCAAATAATTTATTTCAAATAGGCCCATGTATGGCACTTTTGAGCGTCAAAAATTACAAAATAATAAAATTGATTCTAGTCGCCCCTTCCAAAAGGTAGTTTTCGTATGGAGAAGAATGGGCAAGAAACTCCACCGTTACTCTTTTAAAATGTTTTACAATATTGTTTGTATATGTACAGACGCCAGCACATCAAGCTACTACAATCTGTCAAATTTCTTTAATAGATTTTCAACTTTAGTTCTAAAGCATAAGGTTTAAAGTTGATTGGGAAAATTTGACAGTTTCGGGTAGCTTGATGTGCTGGCGTCTGTACGTACATTTGTTAAATAATTATTATATGTGAAAACGATGCACCTAGAATAAAATTACTATACCACAATAGGTAAAAACAATTAAAAATGAAGCAACGATAGATAATTTAATTTGTGATAGATACATAGTTCTCACATATTTACAAACATTGTAAAAGTAGACGATTTTCCTAAAATTTTACAATTAATAAGTCAGTGTGTAAGGAAGTAATCACAGAATGTAAAATCAATGTCATAAAACACAAAGTAATAAATTTTACAATTACATTAGCAACCAGTTTGATTTTGTCTTGATTCTAAATTGTCCTATGGAGCAGGACCAGCATGTTTCCAAGCACTCTTATCTTGGATATAATCCTCTAATTTGTAATATGCTTGTTTACAAAGTGTACTTACTTTTTATATGAGTTTTAAATTTTCTTTCATTTAATTGCAATATGTCACAAGGTATTTTGTTGTAACATTTAACACAGTACCCCATAAAAGATGTATGTACTTTAGATAACCTGAAAAATGGTTGATCTAGTTTATCTTTATTTCTAGTATTAAAATTATGTCTATCACTTATTTTATTAAAGAGATGTGGATTTTTACTTACATACATAATATTTTCATAAATGAATTGGCAAGGTACCGTCATAATATTAATCCTTTTAAAAAGTTCCCTGAGAGATTCGCGACGACATAGGTTATAAATGGCTCTGACAGCCCTCTTTTGTAAAAAAATCCACCTACTACCCTTTTCCTACATCCTACCTTCACTTAGTAAAAGTTCCAATCACCATTCACCAGATTGTGTGAAATTAACGGCGTTTCCCGTTGGTGTGCGAGCCATTTTAAAAATAAAGTTTGTGAAATAAAAATTACGCGCGAAATGTATTCTGCGCCGCCTTCGTTCGTAATGGTTTACTTATTCAAATTTGATTTTACTGTTTAAAAAAAAATTGTGTTTCTCAAGTAGTGAGAATGAAATAAATAAACATAGGTACTATTCTTATTCATATGTTGCATTTAATATCTCATAGAGGGTGATAAAAAGTAGTGTCCACCTTGGAGCTTGGATCGCTCGCTGCGCTCAGGAATCAAAGAAACACTCTCGCCTTTAGTTGTTTGCTCCCTAGGCAAACAATCTACTATTTTAAAATACCTTGATCCCTATACAGCATGTCAAATCAGCATTACAGTTATAGTACCGTCCTTTGGATAAACATTTAAATATTGAGTGAGGGATTCCACTTTACAGGCAGCCTTACTTGCAGTAGGTAAGTGTTCTGTGCTTACTTGCTGCATTGCATTATACTATTCCGACTGCACTGGACTATAATAATAATTATGCCAATGGATAATGTAGCATTCTATGGGTGAAAGAATTTTTAATATCAGTCCAGTAGTTTTTGAGTTTATTCATTACAAACAAACATACAAAAATCAAATATTTTCTGTTTATATTAGGTATTAGTTTAGATTACATGTTCAATTTTAGATAGTCTGGTCTGTCCTCTCTGTACACTGCATCACAAGTTCAGAGTTCACAAAAAATATGAATGACTGTTTTTACAATGTATCTATTTTAAAATGTGATATAAATCATAATTATTACAACTTTTGTGTGTTTTTATTTCAATACCTGACTCCAATAACCACGCACGCGCTTGGCGACCATACTCTTGCGCCTCGCGAGCCGTCCATTTTGAATAAGTTTTGTGTTTAATAATAAGTGTCCCACTATTTTCATGTTACTTCTTATATACCAATAGACATAGTTTCCATGTACAATAGATGGAGTTTTCTTTATGGAAAGTACCCCGACTATAACTTTAAAAATCTTCACTTGTTGATCATTCATAAATAAAAACATCAAGATTGTCTTAAATTAGTTTACTTATATTTAACAAAGTACATAGTATAATTAACATTATTATTTAATTGTGTCAGACTCCATTAGCAGCTCCTATTGGTAATACAGTTCCAGGTTCATACCGTCGTGGATTTCATCTGTGTGGAGGTTAAGGAAAAAGGATTTTTGTTATAACACAGTTGCTGGTAATATAATCGTACATTGATTTTTTATGATGAACCACATGAAACAATGATCAAGGGATGCAAAAACTACAGCAGATTCAGTTTAAATGGGTACACCTATGGTTGATACTGATAGATAGTCTTCATTCATCAATTTATTTTTAGTTTTCACCATAAGAGAATATTTATTACTGTTTCCTGTAGTCAGTCAAGAAAGGTAGACTAGATTTCGACTTAGGTCATGATTAGATTGGATTAACCTGAAAGAACAAGATTATATTTAAAAAAAAGGATACAGTCAGATAATTTTATGTGGTCCTTGAACACTGTGTACCACTTCTTTAGGACAATCTTGTCGTATCGTGTGCCGGTTTGTGCTGCTATTAACTTTTTGAGGTCTCCAACTGTGTCGTCGGGGTTGCATTTCACTCTCACTTTCTTCCCAAGACGGTCATTACAGGTGACTTCCAGCATCTTCTGGAAAATAGGTTATCCAGCACAGATTATTATTTTTATTTTTAACAGTTACTTGATATTCAATGTTTAGGGTTTCAAGAGAGTACCCAAAAAAGCGCGTACTTACTCTTATATTTTTATAATAAAGCTACAAATAAGTAATCAAGTAATTCACAACACAATGTTTAGAAATCGCTATCTCCCCAAACTCGATGACACAAAAATGTTCTGTGATGACACATGTCACACACATAGCATGTCAGAGGCCGCATTCCGAGTTACGCTTAAAGTGATAATATCGCAGATCCGACCAAAGTGCAAAGTCACAATTATTACTCAATGACCCTTAAATTTTATGACTATTAAATTTGGTCGGATTCGCGATAATATCACTTTTAGCGTAACTCGGAATGCGGCCATAGTCATTTAAGTCATAGACAATTGAATATTTTTAGGAGATAATTGTCATCTGTTTAGTAACTGCCTTTTCCTAACGCAATGAAGATTTTAAGTGATTATGTGCTCGCTGTCTGTAATCTCGAAAATGTTTGATGTAAATAAGAACATCAGAAATTAAGATTTATGAAAATAATTAGGTAATAATTTGAATAAAAAAGTAAACAAAAAAAAACTTTGGATGAAGATACAAAACGTTCCTATCAGTTTGACATTTACCGCACAACAAGCTATCTTCCAAACAAAAACATCCGGGTCGTTGTCTTTTCCTTTAATTTAAAACCATTTAAATTGTTAGTAACTTTTCCAAAATAATTGTTAAAATAAATTAAGATTTAATTTTATAGCAACTGATTTATTTAATTTCAGTAAACATGAAATAATAAGCCAGAAGTTAATTGGTTAAACAGGAAGTGTATTCCAACTGTCCACACGTCATTCGACGGCGAAACACTGACGTGACGGTTCCGACGGGCAGTGAAATTTCATTTTTTTGTGAATGTGCTTGTGAAACGGCTTTGAAAAATGCAAATTCCAAGCGAATATGTGTCTACTGCCGAGGACGTAGCAGATCAGGTGGGTGTCATATTCATATTTTCTTTGTGATAGCTGTTAAATTAGTTTGAAAAAGGTAAATTGAAAACGTACTTTGGATGGGATTGTCACGTCACCGAACTTATTTTCTTGTTGGCGCTTCTTGAATGAGTTGAAATACATATGTAAGATAATATAAATAGTTTTGCGATGAAGCTGCGTGGCTGCCAAGTTAAGTAAAATATCGTGTCAATATGCGTTGGTAATGTTCAGTGACAAAACTACAACACCATAATTATTATGTTTGTAGTCCTACAGATGTCTCACCCTTTAACCTACTTATCTTTTGATTTCATGAGATAAATTCATTTTGTTACATACCAGCAGATAGTTATTCTAATTGATAATCTGAGCATTAAAGCCTATGCCTAGTTGGGGCAATTTTTATCCAAAAAAAGGTACTTAAAAACCTAAAGTGAAAACACAATGTAAACAGCCCTAACTTATTAAAACCTGTAATTCCTATTATAGATATGCTAATTAAATTTGTTTCAAGTTAATTCATTTTACTAAAAGTAATCTCCAACAAGACTATTCTTGACTATACACACAGATAACAAAAATCTGTTACAATTATAATTTTATGTTATGGGGCTTGAACAATGTGTATATAACATTATTGCAAAACATACTTTATCTTTTCAAACAGCCCATAACTGTAATACTTTTTCAATAGAAACATTTCACTGAATTGTATTTTTTTACTGGGTAGATATATTATCTCCTATCTTAATAGTTGTAAGCTTGTTATCTATTACTGAATGGGTATTTTCATTCATTCCATTACCTAACTGGCGTTGTTGGTAAGGTGATACTAAAGGAGGTATGCTGTATTCTATGACAGATACATACCTCATAAGATCTTCTATACAATACAAATAAATAAAATTAAAGTGTCTGTTTGTAATGTCAAAATAACAGCTTTTTACTAAATGCATATGAAAGTGTACTTATTTTTTTTTTAATAAAACAATTTTTAAAATTTTTGTCTGGCTGTTCTGGCTTATTTCCAAAACTGCTGAACCGTTTTTGATGGGACTTTCACTAGCAAAAAGCTGATGTTTTATGGAGTAACTTTGGCCACTTTTATTTTAGAATAAGAACTAGGGTCCATGCGAGCAGCAGCTAGTACCATCACTCCATCAGGGTAACGCATATCTAACCACTTTGAAAACAAAATCCTGTGCACACAACCCTTCATTTTCGTAGGTACGCGTTACTATAGCGGCCGAGCGCTTCAAGCAAGAATAGTCCTTATAGTGTACAAATATGCGTGTCTTCGATATACATGCATAAACTCACGCCTTATACCCATGGCCGTAGGCAGATACTATAAAAAACCATCTACTAGAATCCTAACACACCCAGAATCATTACCTCTTATTGTTTTGTTTACATTCATACATTCAATTTTTTTAGTAGTAGGGTTGTCTCGTGCAACCTAGCAAGTCCCATATTTGTGCACTGGGTTTCTGTTCACCTAAACGTAAATAAAAAATGATGAAAGACTATGTGTGTTTTTGAAGACTGATAATTTATAATTTTGACTGATAATTTTTGAATAATTTGCAATGTTTTTACTAATTATTTATTCTATTTTTGAATATGGATATTTTGCCTGAAATAAAACACTATTTTTTATTTTACTATTATAAATCTCTTCTGTAAAATTGTCTTCTAACCACATAATTATGGTAACAATACTTTATGTTAAATTTAGCACTGCTAGTGCCCACAGACTATAATATCACTTTTACTTTTAGCACCTTTCACTTGCTTCATATGTATTTAAGCCTATCATTTCCTGTTCTCATAAAATGTATGATCTTTCTTCATCTATTATTTATAATTAGCTTTTAATAAAAGTTACAAGAAAAGTTTCTGGAACAGCTTTTCTTCAAAATCCATATTGTAAAGCCCAGGACATAATAATGAAATTGATTAGTACATAATTTTTATAATTGATAATTTAATTATGAAATGTAAAGCTAATGTGCTGTATCTTATCTTTTTATCACAATAATTTTCATCAGAGATGGTGTAATATAAAAACGTAAAAGTATTACATTATGTATAGATAAGCGAAGTATTTTTATCTGCAAGAACGTGTTACTGTTTTTCAAAATCAAGTTTATTGATGTAGATATTAATAGTTAGTGATGATTTAACTCTTTAGTTGACAATACAAATTTAAGAATTTATTTAATTCTTCATTTCATCATGTTTTATTTTTTACACATTCAGGGTTTTGATTTAGTCATCAATGGATAAAAACAGGAGTGTTAATTTACATTTCAAACTAGCAAATAAAACATGTATTTAATATTTCAACATAATTTTTTTCATTAATTGCTAAAAAGAGAATTACTCAGTCACAGTGACTGTTCAATTTACAATCTTGTTATGTCTGGCTCGACCAAGTCATCACGCTGTATTCTGTGCTATTGATAAACCAGAAAAAAGTTATACTTTTGGATAATCTGATGTAAATGTTTATTATTTACATATCAATGGATTTTTCAAGCTTTGTTTATGAGTTTGGTCTAGTTTCGAAAAGTCGGGTGCAATGACTTGCCCAGTTTTTAGTTAATTTGATCAAATCTAAAGCTTTGGCCACACTGAGGTGAATCCCGCGTGGGACGCGGGACGCGACTGATTTTAATGATTAGGAAGTCACGAGTCAACAAATGATCTGAGGCACCAGTTTGAACACCTCCATACAAATTAGTTGACACAATCGGAGCGGGTGAATTAAGTCCCGTATCCCGCGCGGGATTGCCTCCAGCTCGGCTAGAGCTTAAAATCTGGTGTACAGACGCCAGCACATAAAACTACCCGAAACTGTCAAATTTTCCCAATCAACTTTGAACCTTATACTTTAACGATAAAGTTGAAAATCTATTAAATAAATTTGACAGATTGTAGTAGCTTGATGTGCTGGCGTCTGTACTTTGCCTTTTATTTTGCATAGAGCAACTGATATTACAATATTGTTCAAATACTTTTCCTTAAAGGATTAAATAATTGACGGATACAGCGTGCAGCGTGAAGCCGAATAGATATAGCATATTTGTTATACCATGTTTTATAATAATGACGTTGTAGTCGTATTATGTTAGAAACTAGTTTTTAATCGCGATAGAAAGGAGAAAGTGTATTGAGCAGCAGTTTGTTACTTCATCATTCATGTGAACACTTTTGCTTTCGAAGGCTTTGTCAAAGTTTAGTATAGTAATTTTATTTATCTAGCTTTTGTCAGCAGCTTCGCTTGCGTGGATGTCGGAAATTATCCGAAAGGAACGTACTACCGGGATAAAAAGTATTGTATGTGTTAATCCAGGTTATAAACCACCTGTGTTCCAAATTTTACTCAAATCCGTTCAGCCGTTTTTGCGTGATTGAGTAACAAACCTCCAAACTTTCACGTTTATAATAATACTAGCTGCGCCCCGCGATTTTACCCGCATAAGCTTCAATCCCGGGGGAATATCGGGATAAAAAGTATCCTATGATGTCCTAACCCAGATCATGGCCTACCCGTGTGCTAAATTTCATCCAAATCCGTTCAGCAAATAAACAAACTCACTTTCGCATTTATAATATTAGTTAGGGTTAGTAAAAAAAAATTTGTTTACCACACCTGTCCTTGCTTAATAATTCACCCTGTTTTGTCCCACATGCTGCAGGGCAAAGGCCTCCCCCATCCTTTAAACTCAACTGGATAGTCCCACTCCTAATTATGGAACTGCAAAACACACAGCCCAACTTATGCCGAGCACGCGTAGCATGACCACCGTAGAAACGTGTTTTGTCGACGGAAGAATAGACAAAATGACAGATAAACAATCACAATCTATCATTTTGTCTATTCTTCCGTCGACAAAACTCGTTTCTACGGTGGTCATGCTACGCGTGCAGCACGCGTAGCTTGACGGGTTTTGTCGACGGAAGAATAGACAAAATGACAGATAAACAGTCATTTTTATCTATTCTTCCGTCGCCAACTACACACAACGTATTCTTTCGTTTCTACGGTGGTCACGCTACGGTTGCTGAAAGAAGAATATTTATGTGAAAAAGTATATTTGAAATCAACTTTGTCAAAGTTGGACAAATTATAAAAAACTTCACAATTTGTTCAACTCTTTTAATAATAATAATATATTCTTTCCACTGCATTGATCGTAATTCCAAAGTTAGTGCCATCCTGTCACGATTCGCTCGAATAGGCGTTATTATGCCATTTAATAACGAGTAGAGTTATAAAATTGTAACACGTTCCGTGTCGGTGACGAATTCTTGCACTTAGTGTAATGAAAACTCGAGTAATTTGCTAATACGTGCTTCTAAAGTAAGCACGAATAAGCTTCGCACGAGTGCAGCGACTGATCAAGAGTCCGCCCTAGGCTAATTATGAGGACGCGCCCCCGCCAGGTGTGTTAGGTACGGATGGCCTAAAAAGTAGTAGGTAAGTGAGTAGAATAGTAGTGTGAAAATTTTAACATGGTTCATACTACCTATAAAAGTTTTCAGATCGATCTGCAAGCGAAACTAACGTTGTTCTTTTGTCTGCATGACATTCAACCTTAGGGTGCATTTAGTTTTAGTGTTTTGTCTCGGTCTAGTTGAAATATGTAGGGTAGATGCAATGATGCTAGATTAGTGCATGCGAAGACACGATTTCAGAGCGCCCCCCGCGATCCTCGCGCCCTAGGCTGCAGTCTAATTAGCCTAAGGGTTAATCAAGCCCTGCACGAGTGTGGAGTCAGGTATTTCGGACTTCGATCAACTTCGACGAGTACTTCGTCGAAGCAACTTTGCGAGTAGTGTAGTGAAGGTTTAACAGTTAGTTATTGCCTCTATCATTCTTGGCTCTCTGCCCTTAATAAAACGATAAGGAAAGTCAACGTCCTTTTACTAATAAACTCGACACGATTTACCGATGTCACAAATAAATAAGAATGGGCAGAAGCATACGGTCGTAAAGGTCTATGCTCATCGCAGCAGTACTGTTATTTGCTTTTTTTTTAAATATCTTGCATTCTTGGGCCCTTGCCACTTCTCCCACTCCTGAACCCTTGTACAAAGGCTTCCCGCATTCTTTCGATGAGGAAGGAAGCGGTAACTCTTTGGGTGCATTTAAATAGATCTTTACAAGTGGTGACACTGGTGTGAAAATATTTCCAGCGCATCCTGGGCAGTGTAATTGTTACAACATAAACTACTCCCATAAAAAAAAAGTACTTTGTGCTGATACAAAACTAGACTATGAACCCTTTATCTCTTCTACAGGTGATCCGCAAAGGCAAGAATGTGCTGCCCACGGTGGCACGTCTGTGCCTCATCTCCACATTCCTCGAGGACGGGCTCCGCATGTGGTTCCAGTGGTCCGAGCAGCGCGACTACATGGACATGTCATGGGGATGCGGGAAGTTTCTCGCCACAATGTTTGTTGTGAGTACTTAGACGACAAATGTTTATTAAATACCATACCAATACCAAAACCTATAATGTGAACCTAGTGATTGTTACCTGTTGTAGTTGCCTTGTGAATAAATAAATAAATGCCGCAAATTCACTGGGAAACAAAAGTTCTGCAACTTTGTTTCAAAAACATGATTATATGCTGAGGTCAACAATATTGGTGTCTACGTGGAATATTGCAGTGTTGCTAGTAACATGCTATTGTTCCGTATTCATGGTAACACATAAAACATCTCGCAAGATCAAATGTTGCTGGCAACAATGTAGCACAATTGTTGCGAAACATTGTTTCTAATTAATATGGGACATTATAAAACAACCGTTCAGTTCGTGGTGGCCCAGTGGTAACGGCCTCGACTTACGAGTTGTATGTAGGTCTTCGAACCCAGGCAGGCGCTTTATTTTGTACCAATAATTTCATCACCACAGCTCTCAAAACGGTGAAGGAAAATATCGTGATAAAACCGGCATCCTAAATTCTAGAATAAAAAATTAGAAAATCAAAGACGTGGAATTTACCAACCCACACTGGGCCCGCGTGGTAGATTACTGCCCACTCTCTCCCAAAGAGAGTAGGCCTGTGTCCCAGCAGTAGGTGGGAACATTATAAGCTGATTATGCAGTTCGTGGTTCTCTTGAGCGACGTCGCCGACTCAACTAACACATCTGTCAGGGCGATTGGTGAATATTCTAACTTAGTGTTAGCATAAATTCCCGCAGAAGCCTGATATGTGTCATACAAATTTGTTTTAAGTATTCCTCTTTTAATAAGCGGATTATTACCCAATGTCACATTCATTACTAGTAGGATGTTCACGTTCTGAATTTCATTTACTTTTGAAAGTTTGTAAATAATTGTTCGCTGTTTCTAGCGCTTGGCTTGCGCAAAATAACCTGATGACACAAAGATAGTAAATCTATACTATGCCAATAATAATAAAGCTGAAGAGTTTGTTTCTCTGGAACTATCACGCCACGACGCTTAGGAGCCGAGCAAAAATAAAAAAAATGCGGATTAAAACGCTAAGCTAAGTCAAGTAACACGGCACAGCTTTAGGATATATTTTACGTGCACGAAGTCTCAGGCAGAAGCTAGTAATGAATAAAAGTCCAAATAACAGATTGGTTATGAATACGTCACAAATGCTAATAAATCCGGTAAATCTAGTTCTGTATCAAATTAAAATTTAATTAAGTATATATCCACAATTTGAACTCTGTAAGCACTTAGAAGCCTAACTTATAAATTATCCATAGTTTTCGTAGATTAGATTCCTTTATATTTTTTACTGTTTTTATAATTTTTTTATAAACAAGTTTATAGTTAATACCAACAATGTATGGAAGAGCGGACTCTCCGAAAACAGGCTTTATTAGCTTAAAAGGAGGCTCCAATCACTACCTAGTAATGTAAGAAAACTTGTTAAAACTAATAAACATTTTTTCATTTTCATTTTTGCTTATAATCAGTAATTTCGAAAAAAAAATTCTTCAAAAGCCCAGTTCATTTATCTCTCCAGCACGCTTAGCATGACCACAATAGGGGTCGTGGGGGGGGGGTTTGTCGACGGAAGAATAGACAAAATGACGGATAAACAGTCACAATCTGTCATTTTGTCTATTCTTCCGTCGACAAAACCCGTAGAAAACCCGTTTCTATGGTTGTCATGCTACGCTTGCAAATATTATCTATCTATTCTACCTAAACTGTTTGTTATAATAACTTCATTCTCTGAATTTATGGTATTTTATTTATTTTGTCTACACCAATAAATACTGCTTTTAACTACAGTTTTAATCATCATGGGAAAGTAAAAGTATTACAAAAGCCGAAAGTCTGACATCCAGTCTTACAAAGGGGTATCGTGTTACCCAGTAACTGGGTTGTGGAGGTCAGATAGGCAGTCGCTTCATGTAAAATACTGGTATTCAGCTGCAAAAATATCTGCTGTTTCATAGAAAAGTGCAATACCTACACGGTCAAAATGTATGGAACAGCAGATTTTTTTTAAATAACTGACGAAAAATTCCATCGCATGGGGGTTCAGAACCATGTACTGAATCCATGGCAACAGTTTTCGCGTCCTGCCACCATGTATTAGCAAATGCGCTATGACCTCCCTTCTAAAGAAAACATAATAATTATGCATTCCGAGCTACAGAATTAATTGTTTAAGTATTTTTTTTTTTTTATTATTATTTAAGCCTGGGTGAAAAAAAAAAAACTATTTAGTCCGTCAGTCAAAAATTACTTAGATAAAATATTGGGAAGTGGGGGTTGCTACGTCACAAGTAAGTATAAAATCTACATACTCGTGACGTCATGACACATTTTAACTCAATGTATCGCCGTAATCTTTTGATTAGGTACGTAAAAAAAGAAAAATACGAGTCCAAAATTTTTAATAATGTAACTGAAGGAAGGAAGGAAGAAAAAAAATTTTTTTTGAAAGTAAACATTTCTTTAGGCGCGTTGGGCATTTTTGAGATGGGAAAAACAATTGATTTCTTGACACCGTAACCGACACCTCATTTTTATAAACGCGATTGTGCTCTTTATATTACTATACGGATCAATGTTCTTTGCAAGTATTTTTACTTTAAAGGTTTAGGAAGTATTTTTTTTTTGTATACGCGATTGTGCTCTTTATTTAGATAAGGTTACAGACCAATGTTCTATACAAGTATTTTTCTTCCACCAAGGCGATCTTGTTCAAGTTTTCACTTCTGTCGGCACTCCCGGAGTGCCAAAGATTTTTTTTTTAATCTTTTCTTTTAGGGTGCAGGACTTTACAAGAAATGCCTAGCGGGCACTTCTTGAATTCGCGGAATAAAAATGCGCAATAAATGCGCACGCACGGGTCGATCCAACAGGTTAAGCTACGCTTGCCGGGGTTGGTCCGTGGATGGGTGACCATCTTTACATACCGAGATTCCGCCGTGCTTCGGAAAGCACGTTAAGCCGTTGGTCCCGGCTGTCATTTGGAGATCTTTGACAGTTGTTACAGGTCGTCAGAAGCCCGAAAGTCTGACAACCAGTCTTACCAAGGGAGTCAGAGAGGTAGTCGCTCGATGTAAAATACTGGTATTCAGCTGCATCCGGTTAAACTGGAAGCCGACCCCAACATATTTGGGAAAAGGCTATGCAGATGATGAAGTGCGCACGCACCCTAAACTGAACATTTAAAGAACAGCTAATTAAAATGTATGTTTATAATTGCAGCATGCATTAGTAAGTTGAACAATAATAATCAAATTGTTTAGTTGGCACCGCACCCGCTCCACTGTTTGCACCGCGTCACATGTTTTTATGCACCTCATGTAAATAATTTGTTATTGATATACTATTTACTTATAATTACTATTACTGTATTGTTATCAATGTATTGCATTGAATAAATATTTGCATAGTGAAACTAATCAGTAGCTATTTAAGGGGATACCAACACGGATTAAAGTGCTGTCCGAGGCACGGAGGAGTCTCGGTATGTAAAGATAATAATAATAATATGTTTATTTGACATAAAAGTACACAGATACAGGTTGAAACTTAATTACACGCGGAAATAGGTTAATACAAAATATTGAACAATGACCCCCATGCTAGGAAAAACCTGTGTTACAGGGGATGATCACTCATCCACGGACCAACCCCGGCAAGCGTAGCTTAACCTGATGGAAAGACTCGTGCGGCTGTTATTACTTAGCCACGGGCCCGACGTGCGAACAACTGAGCAATTATCCCAAAATTGCAGATTCATGATGAGGAAGCATAATTCTGCATCAGTCTTATTCTGTTTGTCTCAGAAATCTGTCTCTGTTAATTAAATCTTTAAGAAGCAGATATATGCCAGTAACCGTAACAGTGAGTGGTTAGCTTGCATGTTTTGTACTGAGCTCACGCAAAGCGTCGTACATCCAGCCAGTAATAGAATTCGCCTATCAAGGAGTGCTGTCGCAAATTAGAAGCATTATTAATTTATTATACATAAAACAAAACGTATTTTAATAAAACACGTATATTAAAAGATCAATAATTAAATTATCTTTAAAATGGTGAAGGTTTAAGAAACATACGCTTGATAGATTTTGCGTGATTCTCAGTTTTTTATCCGCGTTAAGGCTCCGTGCCGCCGCACCGCACGAAATCACTGATTTTGATCAATTTTGTTTATTCGTTGTGAGAAAGGGGACGAGAATTTAAACAAAATTATTTGTGATTTGAAAAGTCCAATTCTTCGTCTTGTACATAGGGGAAAGGGATTTTTGAAATAAATTAAGGATTCGTGGGAAATCACTAAAATTCGCAACAAGTTTTCCAAAAAATGACGCGAGACTGACGTTTGATCGTTTCGTTAGAAGAAACTGCTTTTGATGTTGAAAATTAAAAAATATCATCAACATCATTATATGGTCTACTTGTACATAGGGGAACCACTTTTTTCAACTTTCATACAAAATATAGCAGAAAAAAAATGTTGAAATAACGTAACTTTCTCAAAACTTCAAGCCAAATAAATATTTTTTTCTAATACTTAGAAACACTTTTAAGAAATTTTAAAAATTATATATTAATTTTAAGTTAATTGTGTAATAGAATCTAAATTTTATTTTATAAATAAACAATTACTTCATTACGTAAATAAATGGCAAAGTGAACTATATAAACGATCGCGGAAAATCTATTCCGTCAGTAGCGAACGGGCCTTCCCAGCGTGAGGACGTATCACTTTGCGTCGCAGCACGCACACACGCACGTACGTATCCGATGTTAACATATTCCAGAAATTGTACGTCGACTACCACATTTTGATCCGCATTTTATTTTAAAGTACTTTGCTTGTTTTTGAAGAACATTAAAATTTTGCATGCCTGGCAATAAATAAAATACCGGTGTACGTGTGTTCGTAATTCTTCTTATCCTAAACGGCGTGACTGATTTAGATGTTTTTTTTTAATTCTTTTTGTGTAACTTGGATGATTCATAACTATAGTTGGACTCGCGTGGTGCTGTTGTCGCAGGACAACATCTGCCTGCTGGGTTCACTAGTTATATTTTGACTTTAGATTTCATAGTTTTGAATGATTTTTGGTAGGGGAAAAAGTTATGGGTTCGCGTCACCGATATGCCCGCGCCGATATGCTGTTGTAGCAATAAGTGAAGTATTTTTGGAACGAAGTTCTTTAACGCTACTGAAGACTACTTTAAGTCAAAATAAAGATCCAAGATGACGGCTGCGAACATTTAAAAATATTTCGTCATGGGTATCGTTTTCATAGTTTTCGAGGATGCTAAAGCTGATAGTGAGGTCAAAATATAAATCCAAGATGGCGGCTGTGACAATATTCAGATTTTTCGTCATAGGTGTCTTTTTCATAGTTTTTGAGGATTCTAAAGCAGATTTTGATGTCAAAACGTAAATCTAAGATGGCGGCTGCGAAAATTTTCACATTTCTTCATAACATCACGCTATCAATTTCAAAGTGTTGGGCCCTTTGAAATTGATGGCGTGATGTTATGAAGAAATCTCATTTCCGCAACTTTTTCGCGCAAGTGGGTTCGCGCAAGTGTCTCAGATCCCTTTATGGATACTGGTGCCAATTCTCTTGTCACAAATTAATGCCTCAAAACTAGACTAAAAATCACCAAAGTTTCGTTCATTCCTGTCAAACGATGATTTCCTATCGTGAAATAATTTTAGAATATATTTTATTTTGACAGCACTAAGATGGCAATATGGTGCCGATTCTCTTGTATACCGAACTAAACTTACTAAACTATCACTAAAATTCCTTACTTTTGGCTATGAAAATCTTGAAGCTATTCTGCAACAAAAATTTTCTAAATTAAATTTAAATATATTTTGACACACTAAAATTATATTTGACAATCGCGAGTCCACGTGGTACTTATTTGCCCTACCCCGTGAATTTTTTTTAGAGCTGGAGGCGCACAGGGGGCAGCCTTGACGTTTTATATAGAATTTTTACTTTTTGTAAGGAAAATAAGAAAAAATATTACCTACATGTAGAGTGTCAGGGGTTTAAGGGTTTTATAAAGGGGATCGAAATTCTCATTATTTTTGCGATTGGACACACCGTTTTCGAGATATATGCAAAAGAAAAAAAAAAAGATACAGTACTGTTTTTTGCACCTGAAGCGAGGTGTTGGTGTGAATTTTAGTTCAAGATAACTAATTTTATTCCGCACCTTTTTAATCGCGATAAAAAAAAGTCATATTTAGTTAGTCATGGGTGCCGATTCTCTTGTACACCGAACTAAACTAACTAAACTATCACTAAAATTCCTTATTTTTGACTATGAGAATCTCAAAGCTATTCTGCAAAATAAATTCTCTAAATTTAAAAATAATTTTGACACATCTAAATCGAATTTGACAACCGCGACTCCACACGTGATACCTAACCACGTGAATCTTTTTAGAGACGGAGGCGCGCAGGGGGGGCAGCCTCGACGTGTTTTATATGGATTTTTCACTTTTTGTGTGGAAAATAAGAAAAAATATTACCTACTTGTAGAGTGTTAGGGGTTTAAGGGTTTTATAAAGGGTGTCGAAATTTTCATTATTTTTGCGATTGGACACACCGTTTTCGAGATATAAGCAAAAGAAAAAAAAAAATCAGTACTGTTTTTTCATCTGAAGTCGAGGTGTTGGTGTGAATTTTAGTTCATGACAACCAATTTTATTCCACATGTTTTTAGTCGCGATTAAAAATAGTCATATTTAGTTAGAAAATCTAAATTTTAGGTTAAAAACGTCAAATTCAGAATAGCAAAATTGCCATTTTCACTAAACTAATATCTCAGTGCCATCTTAGTGCTGTCAAACTAAAATATAGTTAAGTTGTGTCACTTTAATCTATTTCAGAATGGGCAATCGATTTCCCATTCTGAAATAGACTAAAGTGACACAACTTAACTAGATTTTAATTTGACAGCACTAAGATGGAACTGAGATTTTCATTTAGTGAAAAAAGCAACTTTACTATTCTGAATTTGACGTTTTTCACTTAAAATTTAGATTTTCTAACCGAATCTGACTTTTTTTTCGCGATTAAAAACGTGTGGAATAAAATTGATTGTCATGAAGTTTAAATTCACACCAACACCTCGATTTCACATGCAAAAACAGTACTGAATCTTTTTTTTTTCTTTTGCTTATATCTCGAAAACGGTGTGTCCAATCGCAAAAAATAATGAAAATTTCGACTCCCTTTATAAAACCCTTAAACCCCTTATACTCTACATGTAGGTAATATTTTTTCTTATTTTCCATACAAAAAGTGAAAAGTTCCATATAAAACACGTCGAGCGTGCGCGCCTCCGGCTCTAAAAAGATTCACATGGTTAGGTATCACGTGTGGAGTCGCGATTGTCAAATTTGATTTAGATGTGTCAAAAATTTTCTTAAATTTAGAGAATTTATTTTGCATAATTGTGCCGATTCCCTTGTTCACAAACTAAACTAAATTTAAGTGCATCTTTTTCTTTCTATTTCATTAAGAAAAGGACAGAAGATAAATTTTAGTTTAGTCCTGTCAAATTAATCAGCGCTTGACGTTAATTGACGTAATTTTAGTCGGCAAGTTTTTAATCACATCTAAACTTGTATGGGTGGTGATTAATTTGACAGGACTAAACTAAAATTTATCTTCTGTCCTTTTCTTAATGAAATTGTAAGAAAAAGATGCACTGAACTTAAATTTAGTTTAGTTTGTGAACAAGGGAATCGGCACCAATAGCTTTGAGATTCTCATAGTCAAAAGCAAGAAATTTTAGTGATAGTTTAGTTAGTTTAGTTCGGTGTATAAGAGAATCGGCACTAATCAAAATTTTAGGTGAGAAAAGTCAAATTCAGATTGGTGCCGATTCTCTTGTCACAAATGCCTCTAAACTAAACTAAAAATCACCAAAATTTAGTTTATTCCTGTCAAACGACGATTTCCCATTCTGAAATAGACTAAAGTGACACAACTTAACTATATTTTAGTTTGACAGCACTAAGATGGCACTGAGATATTAGTTTAGTGAAAATGGCAATTTTGCTATTCTGAATTTGACGTTTTTAACCTAAAATTTAGATTTTCTAACTAAATATGACTATTTTTTTATCGTGACTAAAAACATGTGGAATAAAATTGGTTGTCATGAACTAAAATTCACACAAACACCTCGACTTCAGATGAAAAAACAGTACCGAATATTTTTTTTTTCTTTTGCTTATATCTCGAAAACGGTGTATCCAATCGCAAAAATAATGAAAATTTCGACACCCTTTTAAAAACCTTTAAACCTCTAACACTCTACATGTAGGTAATATTTTTTCTTATTTTCCACACAAAAAGTGAAAAATCCATATAAAACACGTCGAGGCTGCCCCCCCTGCGCGCCTCCGGCTCTAAAAAGATTCACGTGGTTAGGTATCACGTGTGGAGTCGCGGTTGTCAAATTCGATTTAGATGTGTCAAAATTATTTTTAAATTTAGAGAATTTATTTTGCAGAATAGCTTTGAGATTCTCATAGTCAAAATTAAGGAATTTTAGTGATAGTTTAGTAAGTTTAGTTCGGTATACAAGAGAATCGGCACCAATAGCGAATTTTTCATTTTCACTAAATTAATAACTCATTCAGTTGCAAAAACTGTACTTTATCTTTTTTCTGTTCTTTTGCTTATATCTCGAAAATTGTGTCTTATCGCAAAAATAATGAAAATTTCGACCCCCTTTATGAAACCCATAAACCCATAAAACTCAACATGTAGGTAATAATTTTTCATGTTTTCCATACAAAAAGTATAAAATTCCATATAAAACAGAATTGTTATAAATATACTAAACGAATATACACAAACATTCCAGACTTATTTCATAAGCACCTACGTAACTTAACAAAATACCGTCTATAGGATCAAAACTGTTTAAGCGTTCACTACGCTCGATGTTTAGGCGTGTGTGCGTGAACGGTGCACACAAACATAGCATCGCAAGAATTTACCTAAACTCTGTCGAGTGAAGTCACGGCCAGGAGCCTTAAACATAACTTTACAAATTAATTTCACTATGTAATATAAACATAATCTAAAATATTTATACCGGGTGATTTTTTTACCTTCTCGAAATTTTTACAGGATGTTCTACCCATGAATATAAACAACTTTCACTATGGGAGGAACTCTGAAATCACGAAAAAAAAAATCTGCTGTTTATACAAAAGTTCAATACCTACTTGACCAAAATG
Organism: Agrochola lychnidis; assembly: GCA_963680765.1. Taxonomy (NCBI): domain Eukaryota; kingdom Metazoa; phylum Arthropoda; class Insecta; order Lepidoptera; family Noctuidae; genus Agrochola; species Agrochola lychnidis. Next base: position 3,013,999 of record OY796850.1, read on the forward strand.
TATGAAACAGCTGATTTTTTTTCGTGATCTCGGAGTTACTCCCATAGTTAAAGTAGTTTACATTCATGGGTAGAATAGAATACCCTGTAAAAATTTCGAGACGGTAAAAAAAAACATCCAGTATATTAAGTTATTAAGAAAATGCTTTAATTTAACATATCGTTGACCGTAGGTTCAATTGAGGTAAGGGACAAAATAAGATTTTTCAGGAGGCCGACAAAGTTTTTTTTTTTTCGGACTAAGTCGTCCATATTTTTTTTTCTTATTAACCTTTTTCGGGTCTGTTTTTCTTAAGTTAGAATTTTTTCATATTCACCATTCGATAGAGCGAAAAATTCTGAACAAAACTGTATACTCAACTCATTTTGGGTATTTTGTTCCTTACCTCAATTGAACCTACGGTCGACGATATATTTTTTCCAAATCACTAACACTACTCGTTTAGACGTGATCTTCAATATAAAATCATTAAAAGTCTGTTATCGTCGCCTTAATGATGAGGAAGCATAATTCTGCATCAGTCTATGTTCAGTTTATGTCTTAGGAATCTGTCTCTGTTAATTAAATCCCAAACATAATTTAATATCTTCATCGTAATCAGTCAGCCACAGACTGTTGTAATGACCGCTCCCGTCCGTAGAGACAGGTCGCTACGGCTGCCTGACGAGTATTAACAGATTGTTGATTAAATAAAACGTTATTAGTATAACATTGGTGCCGATTCCCTTGTTCACAAACTAAACTAAATTTAAGTTCAGTGCATCTTTTTCTTTCTATTTCATTAAGAAAAGGACAGAAGATAAATTTTAGTTTAGTCCTGTCAAATTAACCAGCGCTTGACGTAAATTGACGTAATTTTAGTCGGCAAGTTTTTAATCACTTCTAAACTTGTATGGAGAGTGACAGGCGATGATTAATTTGACAGGACTAAACTAAAATTTATCTTCTGTCCTTTTCTTAATGAAATAGAAAGAAAAAGATGCACTGAACTTAAATTTAGTTTAGTTTGTGAACAAGGGAATCGGCACCACTGTTCGTTTAAAATAACTTAGCTTATTCCCTGGAGAAACGGTGCTAATAGAATAAAACGTTTAAAGGTACACACGGCTACACATCAAGCTATACTACTCCAGTATAAGCTGACCTCGCATTGTACGGAAATCCTATTCAATGCGAGATCAGCATAAACTGGAAATGTATAGCTTGATGTGTAGCCGTGTGTACCAGGCCATTTTTTGAAGTGAAAACTTCTATAGGCGCGTTGGGCATTTTTGAGATGGGAAAAAACAATTGATTTCGCGACACTGTGACGACACCAGATTTTGACCATTAAAAAGATATCAACGCGTTGATTGCCGCGGTGCGTGGAGTAAAAGACAACTGCGGTGCCGATTTTTTTTCAAGTTTTCACTTCTTTCGGCAATTTTTTTTTTGTTGGTTTCTTCCTTTATTTATTTTTTAGACTTTCCGTCATTTGAATAGCAAAAAGAAAAACATATATTTTATACATCCTGTATAAGTAGGTCTGTGTAATTTTAACCACTGTTGGGCTCTCTTTAGCTCCATCCTCTTTCTATTCGCTCTATTTCTCTGCTATTTCTATTCTCTCGCTGTCCTCTTAGTCTCATCTTGTTTGTAGCCAAGGAAGCTAGTACATCCGCTCTAGAAATTACCGGAAGCCACAAAATATTATGTTGTCCTCGTAAAGCCTCTAAAACATATACTTGTTTTACAGTATAAATAAGTAAACTGCTTATCGATATTCTATACATAATCAATTTATTTATTCGTTTTATTTATTTCTCAATCACTTCACACAGTAGTAGGACTCGATTAACAATAAATACAACTAAATTCTGGGTCCTGGGTTCGATTCCCGGGTCGGGCAAAGTGTTATTGGGTTTTTCTATCTGGAATTTCTCAGTAGCAGCCCGGAGTCAGGATTTGTGCCCGGTTGATGGCAATAGGCTCGCCCCCTATTACATGGGATTTAAACATAACTGGCGAAATGCGGGTGTACCTGCTACAGGGACACCTCTGCCCAATCCTTCGGGGAAACAAGGCGTGATGTTATGGTACAACTAAATATCTAGTCGTTTTATAAGGGAGCATTGTAGTAAGATTTATTTGCCACTAAGTATTGCCCGCGGCTTCTCCCGCGTCTAGGTCAGAAATTATCCCACAGGAACGTGCTACCGAGATAAGAAAGTCATATGTCCTAATCCACGTCATAGTCTACCTATGTGCCAAATTTCATCGAAATCCGTTAAGACGTGAAAAGGTGACAGGTGAAGGTAATCTTAATTACTGACCAATCCTTGTCTAAACTAATATTATAGATTAGATTTTTGTATTTTTGTTTGTTACGCTTTCACGGCTAAACGGCTGAACCGATTTCGATGAAATTTGGTATGGGGATACTTTGAACCCTAGGAAAGGACATAGTCTACTTTTTATCGATTGTCTTCCCTGTAGACGAAATCTAGAGTAACACAACGGGTTCACTTTGCGTGACTCACCCACATTTGTGTCTCAGGCAAAAAGTTTACTAGGTATGCATAAAATCTACCGAAAAAAAAAAAAACAATTTTATTCAATATCCGAGCAGGATATGTTTATAAATCATGCTTATTGAATTCATGACCTCGCCAGTAATAGGAGTGAAGAAACGCCTTTAAGAACAACGACAAACACTCTTATCGTCTTTTAAGTTTTTCAACACACTTTGTGACCGTTTTACTTCAGTGCCACAGCTCGAGAATAGTGTAATGTAAATTAATTACAAAATCGTGCCATTCGTAGAACTTGTGACAGTCGTTACGGGTCGTCAGAAGCCCAAAAGTCTGACAACCAGTCTTACCAAGGGGTGTCGTGTTACTCAGTAACTGGGTTGTGGAGGTCATAGGCAGTCACTTCATGTAAAATACTGGTATTCAGCTGCATCCGGTTAGATTGGAAGCCGACCCAAACATAGGAAAATGCTAGGCATATAAAAAATATCTGTAACGGTGTTATTCTCGCTCGTTTCCATTTTTGGTCTTTGAGCCTAGCACACATTCATAATTTCACGCTGTTTAGGCACGCCACTTTCGCCTCTTCCACTTTCGTGCGTAGCTTTTTAATTGGTGCGTCGTTTTCTATGCACTGGACCATTTTGAGGGTTATTAGAAATCTCTGAACCGGCCCAGGTTGGCCGCTGTAGAAGTAATCTGGCCAACTGGGGTATCCTCGACCCATCCCAAACATAGTGCCAGTGTGGAACCCCCTCACCTCCGTTCCTGCCCGTCATGCACAACCATCTGCATCTCCAGTATTTAAGCGAAGCCAATGATTGAGCTGTCCAAATAGCTACATACATTCTGGTCGAACATTTGAGTCAAATCGACACGTTAAAAAGAAGTTTGTATGGTAACCTGGTGTTAATATGTCACATTGAGATTCAGAAAGAGATTATCTAGTATCCAGTGACGGGACGACGCTTTTCAAAGCCGAACTTGGCCAAAATCTCGATGTGCCGTAATAAAGGCTGGATACTGTAGTTATTTATGTTCTTTTAGCCATACTTCATGCGTGTACTACTGTACTTCTAACTTCTACTCACATTGGCACGATAAGGCGCGTGGGCCTTTTTTTTTTGGGTGGGAAATTATCAAATAACTTCTCCCGCTCTGGGCGGAACGGGAGAGCGTGTCAGACTCTTACTGACTAAAACCCACCCGTGTTCCTTCAGTTGCCATGTTGCCAGGGCCACGGTATCCCTTTCGGACTTTCCGTCGACCCCGGCAGGCATCGGCCCTAGCGGACCCCGTCAGTTCTGCTGACATCTCTTTGAGGCGCGCGTGGAACTAAACGCGCCGTCGATCCGGGCCTGGTCCTTATCGGACGGTGAGCTACCCATTGCTCACCGTCCGCAAGCTCGTGAAGGCGCCTGGGCCTGAAGTCTGGATATAGATAGCGATCGCTTTATGACCGAATTCGGTCGCAAAGTCCTAATGGCGTCCCTAGACGCGCACTACGTGCTTGACAAGCACGTGATTTTATCATACTTTGGACTTTGCGACCGAATTCAGTCGTAAAGCGATCACTATCTATGTCGAGACTGCAGACCCTGAGCAGAAGATGGACAATTTGTCCGCGGAATATTTGGAATCGTATGGAAATCTAACGCGCACGTAGAACAAAATGCCATTGATTTCCTTAAGGTTCCAAATTGTCTGTCGTCTGCTCAGCGCCTAATAACCCAAATGGGAGACCCTACAACTCCCCACAGGAGGCTTTTGTCTGAAAATTAAATAAGACATGCTTTTATTACGTTATAAATACATTAGTAAATTGGCCTGATCAGATTATAATAGCACCCTGCACCAGGATGATATTCTCCTACAAACTTGACTGTTTTACTGAGCTGACAAAATGATTGAAATGTTTTGATGCAGTGAGACAGACAACACTATAAACAGGCAGAAATGTTTGGAAAATATAGAAACCATTATTCTTGCGAGTTTTAAAATCTTTTTTGTTTTTACTTTTTCCGAGGTTTTTCATATTCGCCCTTGTAAGCCTTATGAACTCTTGCCCCCTTTATTTATAAACGCGGGGTAAAAAAATTAATTTAATTTCATCAAATTTTGTCTAGTTTTATGTATTTTAACCTAATTTTATGATTGTATGTGTAATTACTAATAGGCCGATAACAGAACTTGTAGATGCAAACTACATGTAAGATAGATAGGTAATTACTTAATTAGTAAATAAATAAATAATAACCATTATATATTTTTCGAGGTTTAAGTTTGGCATAACTATAGGTAACATAACATATTCCAGGTTTATTGCATAAGAAAGAAAGAAAGAAAAAGTATTTATTGAGACTCGCACAGGAAATCACAAATTAAACTAAACACCTTCAATAAGAACATTAATAAAAATAATAAAAAAAACAATAAAAAAAAACAAAGTAAAATTAAAATAAAAGTAGAAGGTCCTGTACGAGGCCAAAAGGCTCCTATCTCAGCATATGCTGCGACATTTAAAAATAAATAAATGTCGCAGCGCTGGTATTCTGATAGGGCCCGGGGTATTCCCGCTGGTATTCTGATAATAAGGGGGTTGAAGTGTAGGACTGTTTAAATCTGTTGCCGTCTATCATTAGCATTTTTCACGCACAATGGTCCACCTGACGGACTAAGTGCGGAAACCAAACCCCATAACATAGAACATCATTAGCATTATGCTGAGCGATGGCCGTTTTGCGTGGATGTGTGACGCATATTTTCCCACAAATTGTTATTTTCTTGTTTTTATTCTTTCTTTGCGTCATATTAAGGTGATTAGTAGGCTCACTGACCTTCCGTATGTGGGCGGAGCTAAACCCCTACCCTTGGAAGCGTGCGGTGGCGCACTACACTAAAACGACGGCCAAAGAATATGCAGGGGCGCAGACACGCACACGTGGGTCGCTGTTTTTGCCTACGATTCCAGAAGGGAATGGTGGATGCAAGGTTGATATTTTTTATAGATAGATCAGGGCTTGAAACCGGTTTATATTGTTCTTAAAACCGTTCATTGCTTAACCGGTTAATTACAAAAACGGTTTCGACTAAATCTAATTAATTTTGGTTACTGGTTATTACAGAGAATATAATTTTAAAACTCGTGTTAACCTGAATAAACCGGTTTTATTCAGACACGCCCGCCGTCGCCGGTTGTCACATTCTTTCGCTCTTATTTATTTATGTTTTTTTTTCTTTCGTCACCAATTCTCTCTGCGGCGAAGAGAATTGGGTTCGAATTTTTCATATAAGTGTCATGCGGTTGCTATTTATTTCGTGTTTTATTAAGAGCTGATTTTTCAATCTTCAGATAAAGAATCGTAAAGCGTTTATTCCATAGATATCATGATTTTGGATTTTTCAATAGTCAGATAGTCAGTGTCTGATGATTATGTCTTTATGTTATGATTATGTCAAAATGTCAAACATAAGTTTTGTTTCTATTCTTGTCTAACACGTTGAATACTGTATCTGTGCATCTCACTTGCACATGATAGTGTGAAGTTGATGGTTAACAAAGACCACAGATAAACTATTCTTCAGCTATTATACGATTGAAAAATTGAAAATATTAATTCGCCTTATAAACAGCCAAATAATTGCATACGCTAGATAACTATTCACCGACTTAACTGAGGCTTGAAAAGTCGGCCCTTAATAATAATAATAACGTAAACTTATAATAACATCTATTATGTGAAAAACGAAGGAGAATAAAGTATATTCTATGTTCGATTTTATCGAAAAGAGAAACATTTAAGGCTCCGTGCCGCCGCACCGCACGAAATCACTGATTTTGATAAATTTTGATCATTCGTTGTGAGAAAGGGGACCAGAATTTAAACAAAATTTTTGTGATTTGAAAAGTCCAATTCTTTGTCTTGTACAGACGCCAGCACATCAAGCTACTACAATCTGTCAAATTTATTTAATAGATTTTCAACTTTATCGCTGATGTCTAAGGTTCAAAGTTGATTGGGAAAATTTGACAGTTTCGGGTAGCTTGATGTGCTGGCGTCTGTACATAGGGGAAAGGGATTTTTCAAATAAATTAAGGATTCGTGGAAAATCACTAAAATTCGCAACAAGTTTTCCAAAAAATGACGCGAGACTGACGTTTGATCGTTTCATTAGAAGAAACTGCTTTAGATTTTAAAAATTAAAAAATGTCATCAATATCATTATAATTATGGTCTACTTGTACATAGAAGAACCACTTTTTTCAACTTTCATACAAAATATAGCAGAAGAAAAAAATGTTGAAATAACGTAATTTTCTGAAAAGTTCAAGACAAATAAATATTTTTTTCTAATACTTAGAAACACTATTAAGAAATTTTAAAAATTACATATTACTCTTAAGTTAACCGTTTAATATAATCTAAGTTTTATTTTATAAATAAACAATTACTTCATTTCGTAAATAAATAGCAAAGTGAACTATATAAACGATCGCGGAAAACCCATCCTGTCAGTAGCGAACGGGCCTTCCCAGCGTGAGGACGTATCACTGCATCGCAGCACGCACACACGCACGCACGTGTCTGATGTTAACATATTCCAGAAATTGTACATCGACTACCACATTTTAATCCGCATTTTATTTTAAAGTACTTTGCTTGTTTTTGAAGAACATTAAAATTCTGCACGCCTGGCAATAAATAAAATAATGGTGTACGTGTGTTCGTAATTCTTCTTATCTTAAACGGCTTGACTGATTTAGATGTTTTTTTAAATTGTTTTTGTGTCACTTGGATGGTTTATAGCTATAGTTGGACTAGCGTGGCGCTGTTGTCGCAGGACAACGTCTGCCTGCCGGGTGGGAAAAAGTTATGGGTTCGCGTCACCGACATGCCCGCGCCGATATGCTGTAGTAGCAATAAATGAAGTATTTTTGGAACGAAGTTCTTTAAAGCTACTGAAGACTACTTTAAGTCAAAATAAAGATCCAAGATGGCGGCTGCGAACATTTAAAAATGTTTCGTTATGGGTGTTGTTTTCATAGTTTTCGAGGATGCTAAAGCTGATAGTGAGGTCAAAATATAAATCCAAGTTGGCGGCTGTGACAATTTTCAAATTTTTCGTTTTGAGTGTCTTTTTCAAAGTTTTCGAGGATTCTAAAGCAGATTTTGATGTCAAAACGTAAATCTAAAATGGCGGCTGCGAAAATTTACACATTTCTTCATAACATCACGCCATCAATTTCAATCTTAAGCTATTCTGCAACAAAAATTCTCTAAATTTAAATATATTTTGCATCCACGTGGTACTTGTTTGCCCTACCCCGTGGATATTTTTTCAAGCTGGAGGCGCACAGGGCACCATTGGTGCCAATTTTCAAAGCTAGTCTGTAAAATAAATTCTCTAAATTTAAAAATAATTTTGACACATCTAAATCGAATTTGACAATCGCAACTCCACACGTAATACCTAACCACGTGAATCTTTTTTAGAGCCGGAGGCGCGCAGGGGGGGCAGCCTCGACGTGTTTTATATGGATTTTTCATTTTTTTTAATGAAAAATAAGAAAAAATATTACCTACCTGTATAGTGTTAGGGGTATAAGGGTTTTATAAAGGGTGTCGAAATTTTCATTACTTTTGCGATTGGACACACCGTTTTCGAGATATAAGCAAAAGAAAAAAAAAATCAGTACTGTTTTTGCATCATTAGTTTGACAGGATAAATTTTAGTTTAGTCCTGTCAAATTAATCAGCGCCTGTCACTCTCCATACAAGTTTAGACGTGATTAAAAACTTGCCGACTAAAATTACGTCAATTTACGTCAAGTGCTGATTAATTTGACAGGACTAAACTAAAATGTATCTTCTGTCCTTTTCTTAATGCAATAGAAAGAAAAAGATGCAGTGAATTTAAATTTAGTTTAGTTTGTGAACAAGGGAATCGGCACCAGTGTCTAACTAAATCTGACTATTTTTAATCGCGACTAAAAACGTGTGGAATTAAATTGGTTGTCATGAACTTTAAATTCACACCAACACCTCGACTTCAGATGCAAAAACAGTACTGAATCTTTTTTTTCTTTTGCTTATATCTCGAAAACGATGTGTCCAATCGCAAAAATAATGAAAATTTCGACACCCTTTATAAAACCCTTAATCCCCTTAGACTAGACATGAATAGACATGTAGGTAATATTTTTTCTTATTTTCCATACAAAAAGTGAAAAATTCCATATAAAACACGTCGAGGCTGCCCCCCTGCGGACCTCCGGCTCTAAAAAGATTCACGTGGTTAGGTGTCACGTGTGGAGTCGCGATTATCAAATTCGATTTACACGTGTCAAAATTATTTTTAAATTTAGAGGTTTTATTTTACAGAATAGCTTTGAGATTCTCATAGGCAAAAGTAAGGAATTTTAGTGATAGTTTAGTTCAGTGTACAAGAGCATCGGCACCAATCAAAATTTTAGGTGAAAAGTCAAATTCGTAATAGCGAAATTGCCATTTTCACTAAATTAAAACTCATTCAGGTGCAAAAACTGAATTGTATCTTTTTCTGTTCTTTTGCTTATATCTCGAAAATGGTGTGTCCTATCGCTAAAATAATGAAAATTTCGACCCCCTTTATGAAACCCATAGAACTCGACATGTAGGTAATCATTTTTCATGTTTTCCATACAAAAAGTAAAAAACGAAGACGGACGGATGGTAGACGGTGTATCTAGTTTCTTCTTTTTACTTTTAGTTACTAACATTAGTCATAAGCGAAATTATTGTTGCTAACAACCTCAAATTGCCTTGGCTATGGACTTTTTTGTCTGAAATACATGTTTTTTTTATAGCTTTTTTATGTTGATTGTTATAAATATAAACATAAACGAATATACACAAACATTCCAGACTTATTTCTTATGCGTACCTACGTAACTTAACAAAATACCATCTATAGGATCAAAACTGTTTAGCGGTCACTACGTTCAATGTTTAGGCGTGTGTGTGTGATCGGTGCACACAAACATTGCATCGCAAGAGTTTACCTAAACTCTGTCGCGTGAATTTTGTGCACGGAGCCTTAAAATATTCGGAAAATAATTTAAAAAAAACAACAAAAAAATAGTAAGCCCACGTCCGCACGGACGTAATAAAATCGCGGCTATTTTTTTTCGTGTACTTGATTTTTCAACGCGCTGGGACGAGAGTGAAAGAAAGAAGAAAGAAAGAAAGAAAATACATTTATTTAGCACAGACTAAAAAAAAAGCACAATATAATTAACAGCAGATAAAAATAAAAAATAAATAAAAGTGCGTTCCAGCGCGTTGGATTCTCAACGCTCGGCTTAACACCGAGAGTTCAAAATCCAGTGCGCGATAAAATCCCGCCGCGATTTTATTACGTCCGTGCGAACGTCGGCTGAGTGACGATCGATCTTTCAGCTTGCGTATCGTTAGGGGCAGAGGACTTATTAAATTTATGGATATTTTTTTGAATAGAAATAGGCAAAAAACGAAAATTCAAATATCTCGAAAACGGTGCGTCCTAGGCAAAAAATAACCGAAATTTTACCTCCCCTGTGTAACCCCCGTGCAAACAGCATCCCAACATGAATTTGAGGAAAAAAAAATTTTTTTTTATTTGTCAACATGAAAAACCAAAAATCTCTGGTTTTTTTTACACCATCTCATGGTTTTCGACTAGAACAACAATTTATTTCCAGAAAAGATTTTCATCCGAGTCACCACTTTGGAAATATAGAGATTTTTATTTAAAAAAAAATCGAAAGCTCCTAACTGGAAAAGGTGCATCATAGGGCCATATTTCTCAGAACCTACATGGTTGCCATGGTCAAGCTTACGATACTGCAATAAAATTTGGTATTTCATAATTTTATTATTTCCCGAATAATAAAAATCCTCGCTCCGTAGGTTAAAAGGCTACACTCCAACCGGTAAGACTTTCATTTTGATAATAAGGATTCATTTATTTACGTAAGTCAATCACAATATACACCTAAAATTAAAGGGTTAAATTAGCACATTTAAAAATACGTATAAAAAAAAATCCCAAAAAAACCAACGCCAAAAAAAATTCAATAAAAATAAAAGTTATACAAACTAAAACCCAACTACGACAAAAAATTCAACTAAAAAGGTATAAATAAGACATCACAGACAGACAAATTAAAAATCCGGAGTTACACGTGTTATGATATAAATTGAACAGATCACGTGTGACGCAAAATGGGAATTGTTAGTTAGAGGTTATAAAATACAGTCTTATCATTTTAAAATTCAATCAATTTTAATTCTCATTCATAGTCCCGATTGCAGTGCTTGATATGCCTTGCCATTTTTATTTATTTATTTGCACAATATTGTAGGTCAACGACTGCGCCGTTGTAGCGTTACTGCTGACCTGTCCTGGTCCTGGGTTCGATTCCCGGGTCGGGCAAAGTCCTATAGCGTTTTTCCCTCTAGAATTGCTTAGTAGCAGCCCGGAGTCTGGATTTTTGGCAATAGGCTCGCCCCCTATTACATGGGACTTAAACATAACTGGCGAAATGTGGGTGTACTATAGATACAGTCACGAGCAATAATATGTATACACTTAGCAACTTTAAAAAGTGATTTTCTCCTACTGTGATTGTAATATTATGCTGTAATGAACATAGTATTTTGGAATCCATACCAATATGAAATAGGTATAAAGTTGCAGACGTTATTCCACGAGAAAATTGTTTTTTAATTTTGCTATGTGTATACATATTTGCTCGTGACTGTACACCTCTGCCTAACCCTTTGGGGAATACAGGCATGATGTTATGTTATATTTACATGTTATTGCACATAAAAAATACTCAACAATAAAGTGCCTACGCGCACAATCGAATTGACTCTCTGCAGCGCGAGCTAGTCTATAAACGCACATTAATACAATAAGTTCGTAAACATTCGCACTAACACATATGTATGCGCATAGTCGACGATAGCCGGAGCGGAGCAGCGAGCGACACAGCCTTCCCGTCTCAGTGCTAGCGCACGACTGCCGCCCGCGTCCCGCGCAGAGCGCCTCTGACCCTCTATCTCTAATTGGGGACATTTTCTTTGCAAATATTGATTGATTTACATATGCAGTTTCAAATTTGTAGTATTTTTAATCACCAATTTTTCAGTGTAAAAATATTTACAAACATCAAAGCCGTTTAGAAGTAGTAGGGAATATTAGCTAAAAATAGTGTTTTGCTAAATATTTTTTTAAAGCTAAAGTATTAGCCATACGAAAAAATCCAGTTTCAAAAATGTTGTTCATGAATCTATAGCAAACATATATTTTTTTCAAATCTTTTAACCAAGCCGTTTATGAGGAGATTCCTTTTTAAAGTGACAGTTTTACGGTACTAAACGGGACTAAGGCCCTTAACGCAAATAAACGTATTTTCTTTCTTTTTTTCTTTCTTTGTTACGACTACACTAACATAATTTCACTCTTTCCTTTCAAATATTTGAATGTTGATTGTATTGTTTACAGATAATAAACTTAGTTGGACAGCTGGGCGGCTGTGTGATGGTGCTGGGCAGGCTCAAGGTTGACATTGCGTGCGGAGTACTGTTCTTCATTGTTGTGTTACAGGTAAGCACCCCAATCACTAGAATAATTTACTAACGACAATCCCTGGGATGAACCTGATGCTGACCATCGAAGAGAGCTGAAGAAGGGATAAACAACTTAAGACTAAGGGTGATCACAACAAATTGAACTCATCATTCTTCATTTCCAACACCCTTTTTTTTCTTTTTTTTTTGGGTGGGAAATATTCAAATAACTTCTCCCGCTCTGCGTGGAGCGGGAGGGCATGTCGGACTCAGCACTAAAACCCACCCGTGTTCCTTCAGTTGCCATGTTGCCGGGGCCACGATCTCCCTTTCGGATTTCTTCGCAACCCCGGACTTCCAAACCTTTCAGAGGCAACTATGTGATTTAAAAAAGTGCTCAGTTCTGTAAAAGTGTGCAGTACGTCAGTGGAAACAAAATCAGTATACATTATTAGCTGGCCTCTTCTGTTGAACATCCGGCTAGGCCATCTCAAGGTCAAAGGGTTACCAGCGACGTGCTGTGGACAATACCACGGAAAATACCTGTTTTACAAATGACCTTTCCATCCGACACAGAACTTTTGTAGGTATTAATAACAGTTGAAGTTTAAAAATAGAAGCTTCTGAATTTGTCCCGTTATACATCGGTCAGTCAGATTCTATGTGACGTGCACAATCTATTCCGATGATTTTCAATTACATACGTCACCTACATCTATGTACGTTTTATTGTAAAAGGTAGCAGAGTCATGGTCGCTTCACTTCTGGGTCATTATCCCATTAAGACACAATGGTGGCGATTCTCTTTTACATCGAACTAAACTAACTAAACTGTCACTAAAATTCCTGGCTATGAGAATCATAAAGCTATTCGGCAAAAATAATTCTTTCAATTTAAAAATTATTTTGACTTAACTAAAATCGAATTTGACAATCACGACTCCACTTGGTACTTGTTTGCCCTACCCCGTGATTTTTATTTAAGCTTCGTCGTGTTTTATAAGTAATTTTTAACTTTTTGTATGGAAAAAAAAATTATTATCTACTCTTTGAGTTTTAGGGGTTTAAGGGTTCTACAAAGGGGGTCGAAATTTTCATTATTTTTGCGATAGGACGCACCATTTTCGAGACATCAGCAAAAGAAAAAAAAAAATATACAGTACTGTTTTTGCACCTGAAGTCGAAGTGTTTGTCTGAATTCTGAAGAATTGGTTCATGACAACAAATTTTATACCACACCTTTTTAATCGCGATTAAATTTAGTTTAGTTTTTTTAGACAATCAAAATTTTAGATGAAAAACGTCAAATTCAGAATAGTAAAATTTGTAATTTTATTTAGTATATTCATGTATTTATGTGTATTTATTTGTACTTATTTTAGATATGTAATTAGGCCTATATATTATATTTATAGTTTGTAATAAGTATATGTGTATCCTTATATTTGAGTTATTTTTTTCCTCCATTTTCGTAATTGCACCTACCACAGTTTGTCTCTGCATCACCCAAAGGTTGACTGGTAGAAAATGCCTGTGGCATTAAGTCCGCCTCTGTACATTTCTGTGCTTGAAGTATTAAATAAATAAATAAATAAAATTGCCATTTTCACTAAACTAATAACTTGGTCCCATCTTAGTGCTGTCAAACTAAAATATAGTTAAGTTGTGTCATTTTAGTCTATTTCAGAATGGGAAATCGTCGTTTGACAGGAATAAAAATCACCAAAATTTAGTCTAGTTTAGAGGCATTTGTGACAAGAGAATCGGCACCAATGACCAACATTATTTTTAGTTCCCATTTTTTTAGTTTTTAGATATCTGCCTTCTCATTCTGAGGTTGCATTATTTTGTTACTAGTACATCATGATGCGTAAGCGTTTAATGCTAACCCTTGTGTCCTTGATTGAATGCATACTCGTCAGATAACGTTAAATTGCCATATAATTATTTGCGAATGACATCGGTAGCTCTCCGGTATTCAAGATCTAGAATTGGAATGATAAAATGTAGATAAATGTTTCTCTTATCTCATCGACCTAGCAACGTGGCAAACGGGTAGTGATTCGTAAAGGTGAGTTTAAGCCCACGGTCGCACGGACGTAATTAAATCGCGGCGATTTTTTTTTCGTGCACTCGATTTTCAACGCTCTTCTCAGCGCCGAGAATTGAAAATCCAACAGTGTGTTTTTTCAACGCGCTGGAACGAGAGTGCGTCCCAGCGCGTTGGATTCTCAACATTCGAGTTAACACCGAGAGTTCGTGCGAACGTCGGCTTAGACCAAACGAACATGCGTTCGCAATTTATTTGCCAAACATGTAAACAAATACGAGTTTTAGGAAAAACAAATGTAATGCTTACACATAAGGTTCAGTTTGCGCTACAACTCCATATATTTTTATGACATTTTCAACAGACTGACTACAGTCTAAAATCAACTTGTTCATCAATTAGAAACAAGGATTTAAATAGACCTTAGAAGGTAGAGAACCAGAGGGCATCCTTGTCTTGGTATACAAGGTCGAATTAAATTAGTTAGCAAAATTCCACAAACTTGTAGGGTTTCGAACTATCGATATCCAAATATGATAAAGTAAGAAGTAGTTAATTGTTTTTTTTATTTTTGTAGGGATATCTGTCACTTAAAATATCAGTTTAAAAAAAATCTGTTTATTTTTGTGTAAACTTCACAGACGAGATTGGTATCAATATCTCAAAACAATAAAACAAAAGAAAATAGATTTCCTCAACTCAGACAAGCATAAATGCAAGTAACAATACTAATACTATACTAATTCAATGTACCCAGAGTCGCTAATTACTATGGTGACCGAACCCTAACAAAACGAATACCATATCTATTGAACAGTCTGCCAGTAGACATAAGGAGTGAACTGAACAAAAATCGTTTTAAAAATAAATTAAAAAAACATTATTTAGAAACATGTTAAACACGTTAGTTAACTATCTTAAACATGTTAAAGTTTATGTTACCTATAAATAATAATTAGTTTTAAGTACAGACGCCAGCACATCAACCTGCTCCAGTCTGTCAGGTTTTCCCAATCAACATTGAACCTTATTCTTTAGAGTTAAGTTGAATATCTGTTAAAGAAATTTGACAGATTGTAGTGACTTGATGTGCTGACGTCTGTACAAAGTTAGACTCACCGACCCCACAGTCAAACCACTACTACGGTTTTGTGGGGCTTAGCATAATAGTTACATTTACCATTATGTGAATAAAGATAAATAAATAAATAATAATATCAGAAGTTATGACCCCAAAAAAAATTAACAAATCTAAAGGAAGACATTCCCCTATTTCCTTCTTCACACTAATATTGTAAAGGCGAAAGTTTGTGAGTGTGTGTGTATGTTTGTATCTTCTTCACGCTCAAACGGCTGGACCAATTTGGATGAAATTTGGCACACATATAGTTTATAACCTGGATTAATACATAGGATACTTTTTATTCCGATATTCTCACAGGCTCGAGACTTACGCGGGTGAAACCGCGGGGCGCAGCTAGTATGTATATAAATGTCATCTATCCCTTTCTAATCACTACATTTTCTTCCAGACCTTCGCCTACAGTATATTATGGGACATGCAGTTCTTGCTCCGTAACTTGGCGCTCATTGGAGCCCTACTACTTGTCATAGCGGAGGCCCGGGCCGAGGGCCGAAGCCTATTCGCTGGCGTGCCGTCGCTCGGAGAGAACAAACCTAAGACGTACCTGCAGCTTGCCGGTAGAATACTCCTGGCTTTCATGTTCATCACACTGCTGAGATTCGAATATTCCTTCTTGCAGGTTAGTTGAAATGCTTTTATGACCTACACATTCTTGTATTTGACGATTTATTTTAACAAATTATGCAAAAAACTGTTGGAGGGGGGAGGTTAATAGAGCGGGTCCATATTGGCTCAACTAAAGTTCTTTACCCGAAATTGTTCTTCCTAACGATTTGTAATCCGAATGATCACTCTTCCTAAAATTTTTCATCCTAAAGTTTTCATTCATACTATTTGTAGTGCTACCGGCGATGTTCATAACACTCATGTTTCCGAAAATTGTAATTAATAATATCATTAATGTAAATATATTTAAACTCCTACTGTTTTTTATCATAACGCTTTTATCCCTAAACATAATTACCATAATATTTTCACTCATACTCAGAAAGAAACATTTACCAAGTGTTATAAAAAATATATGTGGGTAGAAGATGATATTTATAGTTTTAATTTGAGGGTTTGATTATTTATTATTTGGGGGTATGCTTTACATAACGTACTGTGTTGTGTCTATTGCTAAGTTCATGTCGGTGTATTATCATTATTACGTGCATGTTTGCAACGATTCGTTTCTTGGGGGCACTATGAAAAAAATACTTAGAAAAATTTCGCGACCAATTTCGATGTAGCGCTCGCCGGCCGCTGCCGCGGCACCGCTCGCTTCGCTCGCTCGGCTCGCGCGTAGTTGGTCACAGTTCTAACCTAACCTAACCTATGGATATCTTTAATCTTATCTTTTTTTTTTAATCTAAACAAAAAGATATGACTTTGAATAATAGTATAAAAGATGGTTATGTTGAGAAAATATAGGGAAACAAATAAAAGTATAATAGATGTTTATTGCTACTGACATTATGAAGTTGAATGCTTCGGAATTATGAACATTAGAGACAGAGTAGTTAGGAATTGTGATTGTTAGGATGAAAAATGTTAGGAAGAACATTTTCGGATTTCCAATTATCGGAGTTGAAAATTTAGGTGAACTTTGGCGCACCCTAATAGAGCGATACAATGCAACATATTCAACTACACTCGCGAGCAAAAGTATGGAATCGCCTACTTGTTACTTGTACCGAGCGATCTTTAAAACTAAATAACTGTTGAAAATTAATGAAACTGCTACCATTTTAAAGACTATACTGTAAACTTCGAAGGTCATGCCACATGCATTTAAATTAAAAACATATTTTCGCGGAACCCACTTTAGGAATCGTTGGCCCAAAGTCTGGATTTGTGCCCGGTTGATGGCAATAGGCTCGCCCTCTATTACATGGGACTTAAACATAACTGGCGAAATGTGGGTGTACTATAGGTACACCTCTGCCTAACTTCGGAGATTGCAGGCGTGATGACGTTATGTTATTAAAACTAGGTGACATTATCATCACTAACTCATTGAACACATCAGATCACATCATTAAGCGATCCTAAATTATGACGTCACATAATCCGTTGTTGCGGGAATTTATAAATAGTTGATCGATTAACATAATGGTGGTATTGTATTTGCATAATCGATTCACTCTCGATTTTTACAAACTGGTTTTTTTTTACTGGAATTTACTTAAGTCAAGGCTGAAAGCCAGACAGCTTATTAAGTAGGCTTATAGACAAAAATAAATATGTCAACGCTTGAAAAAAGGTGAAGGCCAACAGTTTTGGGATTCTTAACATGTTGAGAAACCATAGTTATACCTATTAATGCTTAAAGTTGAACTAGTCGCGGGCTCGAACTCATTGGTGGGCTTGGTCAAAAAGCACGCTATCTCACCTGGCATCGTGTCCGACAGAGAAAGTATCAGTGATGAGCAGTTAGACGCTGGTCTACATGCACAAACTCTAGTTCGCACGCACACAAACACCGTTCAGAACGATTTTGGTAAAAACGAGCGCGTAAAAAATTACGAAAAGTCCTTTGGAAGGTGGAGTTTTATGAAAAAACTACTGCATAAATCAATTACGAATATAGTTTATTATAATCTTCGACAATTGACCTTTGTCGGAACGAGCTTTGTTTTGGAGATTTTATACTTCTTTTATTACTTATTTACTCCTAAAGTTGCGTTAAAATTAGCAGGAAAAACGAATCTTTGTTGGCTCATAACTTTTTAATTGCTTTTTTTTTTACTATTTTGCTTGTGCACAGACAAAATTAATAATAAGACAAAACGATTTCATGTTTTACTTTGGATGTGTAACAGTGGAGTAAAACCCCCCCGAAATTTGTATGGAAAAAGTATCGGCTAGTTGCGCCTTAAAACGGCTTTCTTAGATCGTAACTGCATCGTGTAGGTACTAAATTGAGTAACGACATTATTCCAACTAGGACGTCACGACAGCCTATAAAGTCTTATGTAGATTCAGGCTTCAAGCTGTATGAATACTTTTGAAAAGATAGCGGAATGCGGTAATTTTTTAGGAATATTATAATTCGTTAGCCTACCGACACATCTGCGGAAAATACGCGATGGAAGGTTCGTTTACGCCTGCAATAATTTTTAAATTTGTATCATGTGAGGCCGAATTATCGTCACGTAATTTCAATTAAACCAATTACAGGCATATTTGAATTGTCAAGGAGTCGATCAGTCGAAACAGATGAAGCTAGTTGCCTATTCCAAAGCGTAGTAGGTTCCTATGGAGAAAAACAGACAAGATTCTTCATGGACAGTCTTAAAGCTAATAGCAAAGAATAGTATAATCATCTCAATGTCGTACTTTCCAGATCGTGCAAGACCTGCTGGGCAGCATCCTGATGGTTCTGGTAACGGTGGGCTACCGCACCAAGCTGTCGGCGCTGATGCTGGTGGTGGTGCTGTCAGTCCTCAACCTGTACCACAATGCGTGGTGGGCCGTGCCTTCCTACAAGCCCCTCAGGGACTTCCTCAAATATGACTTCTTCCAGGTAAAGTTAACTTCATTACTCGAATGCTAAATAAAGGTACATTTGGACGGGCCGCGGCGTTACGCTAGACATTTCAAAATCCTCCTACATTCCTTTTTCACATTTTGTCTAAACTAGAGATGCCGCGAATGCTCGCTATTATTCGATATTTGGCATTACTCGACTTTTAAGGTGATATATTGAAAAAAATGGGCTTTTTATTTATCGAGTAACTTTTAAACTATTTGGAATAAGGATTTAACATTTTGGTGTATGATTTTTGACTCTATGATCTAGTATCCTGAAAAAGGAATACACGATACAATGAAATTTTCTCGATACAAAAAAATTGCAAAGGTTCTATCTATTTTTATCTTTTTTGAGTATCATGGCGCAACGCTTATGAGTTATTCAATGGAATTTACTTTAAAATATTGAGAGTAAGAGTTTCGAGTTTTAAGAAAAGCAGTTTTTTTTAAAATAATACTTTTCATTTACAAAAGACGGTATTTCGTTTTGGCACATACGTTGTTTTATTCCGAGCGGACACACATTATCGTCATCTCTTCTTTCGCCTATCAAAAGTATTGTCATCTCTCTCGTTCATTCATAGATCAGTCGCCCGATGGGGCTCATCGACGAAGAATCTATGTCATTTTTTTGCAAATCGGTGCGATCAAATTTACGTGATCTAAAGAATTTTGTTTACAGAAAAAGTTAGTACTTCAGCAAGTTAAAGTAATTATTGAATGCAATTAGTATTGAATAGGTATTTAGACTTTGTGTGTGTATTCTTGTGAGTCATGTGAACAATATAACAATATTTTTCTGATATGATTTCGTGGTGACATTTAAATAATTTATAAATATAGGAAGAAATATAAAACCAAAACTGAACAGTACCTGCAACGTTTGGAGTGCACAGGGCTATCAATGAACTCATTTTACAGGAATCCAATAGCAGTAAGATAATGATAATAGTGAGTCGAATTCTCCACCTTCACTAAAGCATAACCAACACATTCTATTCCCGCCTTGTAAAGTATTATTATGAAAGCATTTTATTTTCTAAGAACATCTGTTTTTATACCTACAACTTATAATAATCTTTTATCTAAAGAAATAGGCTAAATTAAATTATTCGTTTTTAGGTTTGAAATACGTCAAAAGTACATCAATATGTCAAGTACTGTCACTACGAATGATAGATCACAAAAAAGAAATGGAGTCACATTTGAATTGTGAAAAAAGGAGTTTTCACCCGACTACGGCAAAACTAGAGGAGGGTTATGATTTTAACATGCTATGTATGTATGTAACAGGCTATGAAATGCAAAATAAAATTCAAATCCGACTAATAGTTCCAGAGATTAACGCGTTCAAACAAACAAAAAAACAAACTCTTCAGCTTTATTATTAGTACTAGCTGCGCCCCGCGATTTCACCCGCATAAGTCTCGATCTCGTGGGAATATCGGGATAAAAAGTATCCTTTGTCCTAAACTAATTTAACGTCACTGTAATATTTTCAACACAATGTATTTTGTTATGAAATAAATGACTTAGGTACCTATGACTTAACCAGGTCATGGGCTATCCATGTGCCAAATTTCATCTAAATCTGTTCTGCCGTTTTAGCGTGAAAGCGTAACAAAGAAATAAACTCACTTTCGCATTTATAGTATTAGTTGATAATTATGTATTAATAATTAATATAAACTTAATATTATGAAGGGTTCCGTACCTCAAAAGGAAAAAACGCAACCCTTATAGGATCACTTCGTTGTCCGTCTGTCAGTCTGTCAAGACTCATTTTCTCAAGAACGCGTCGAGGTATCAAGTTGAGATTAATATCAAATACGTAAATCTGTGTTCCCTTGGCACTCAAAAAAAATCAAGCTTCTAAGTTAACGCAAAAAAAAAATACGACCCTTTATGTGATATATATTGATACTTGCAAGTAAATCAATACTTACAGGGTACTTCGCGTTGACCTAGAATCATAAAATTTGGCAGGAAGCAAGGTCTCACAGCACAAATAAAGTAAAAAGTCCAAACATTGATAATAATTTGTAGTTTTATTACTTAAAAAATATTTTATTGCGATTACAAACTTACATTTGCAGTTGAATTGACCGTGACGTATATTGATGTATCTCAACTACTAAGTTAAGTTTGTTCTTGGGATAAATTCATCCCAACTACGGAACCCTTCATTGTGCGTGGTCTGACATGCACTTGGCTAGTTTTTTTTAATGTTTGTTACTCTTTCATGCTAAAACGGCTGAGCGGATTTGTATGAAATTTTGCACATGAGTAGATCATGACCTGGGTTATGTATGACATAGTATAATTTTTATCCCGATATTTCCACTGGATCGAGACTTATGTGGATGAAACCTTGACGTGCAGCAAGTATTATACAGGATGTCTCAAATGTAGTTGTTCAAAGGCAAATGGGATAAAGTGGAGGTGGCTACCTATTTTTTGTTTTTAAGTTTGGATATCCTCAATAGTTCAGAAAATTTCACTAATTTAACCATTTTCAAGAAACTTTACATTTTCTACGCTTGGATTTTTCGGCTCTATGAACAATATTTTCGACGTAGCGAATTCAAATCTGGCTGGAAGATGCCTTAATAGTGTAGATACAAGATTACGTTTCTATTTACATACATACAATCAGTGTAGCTCTGCAACGCTCCAGATTTTATTTTCACTTGTCTTTCCTAACTTTATATTAAACTTTACCGCAACTTTGTAAGCTCAGATTTAAAAAAAAGTGTACTACCAATACCAAGTACTATCGAAGAAACGCATATGTGTACACTGTAAGAACTATTCTTGCTTGTAAAATAAAAAAAATAAAGTTTAAAAAACTGTAACCCGACTACGGGAAAATAAAAATGATCTAAAAAGTACGAAACAAGCAAATATTTCAGACAGAAATCAAGACATAGGTACAAAAATGGTCAAGGTAAAGCCGTGGTCGCATGCCTGTATACCATGTTGGTGCCAGGAACACCTACAAAATTATAATGGCATGCGACGACGGCTTTACCTTGACCATTTTTGTACCTATGTCTTGATTTCTGTCTGAAATATTTGCTTGTTTCGTACTTTTTAGATCATTTTTATTTTCCCGTAGTCGGGTTACAGTTTTTTAAACTTTATTTTTTTATTTTATACTTTTCCGTTTTTACACTTGCTAAACGTTACAACAACGTAAATAAGAGTAATTCAATAGGTCAGTAATTAACCTATTTTAAATTCCAATAGCAGTGCATAGTGCTTTAGACGAAACCATAGCGCGATTTATTTCGACGCCAACACCATACTCAGAAAGTTTTGCGACTAACAGTTTTTGTCTATGGGACACTGGCTAGTTTTGATGTCGATTAATTAAAACTATGACTATTTATTTAAAAAATAAAACACAATATTCCAAATTCGAAATTCCCGCCACATTTTTTACGAGCAAAATCAAAATACTCTGTCTCACTGAAAATTGAATTTACAACGAAAACATTTTCGCGCGATGATTTTGTACGATTTCAAATGTCGACTAAAACCAGAAGAATCATTTGAAAGACTTCGAATGATGTTCATAGACAAAAGCCCTTCTAAAGCGACTGTTTTCCGCTGGTTCAACGAATTTAAGCGTGGTCAAGTAACTTTGGCGGACGAAGAAAGAAGTGGCCGTCATAGGGCTATGACGGCTGTTACATAAGAAAACGTGTTGGCTGTGAAAAATTAAATTTAAGTGAATAGGCGAATTACATATGAAGAGATTCAGCATATACTGCAGATTGGATCGGGAAGTGTACATGAAATTCTACACGGGCATCTTCAGGTAAAGAAGATAGTTTCACGCTGGTTACCACACAATCTAACGCAGAAGGAGGTTCGGGTAGAATGGTGCCGAGACATGATAGCAAAATTTGAAGCAGGCTCGTCTCGGCGCATTTACGATTTCATTACGGGTGATGAATCATGGATTTGTCATTTTTGTTCCCCAAAATAAAAAATCAACTCAAGGGAAAACTGGGATTAAAGAGGTGTCTGATGTGGACTGGAAAATGTGTAATGAAAATTGGTTAAGACGCATGAAACTGTGTATAGACGCCAATGGAGAGTTATTTGAAAAGATTTAATAAATAAAATATAACCTGTAGTATATTTTTTTTTATTACCTATCGCAAAATTTTCTGAGTGGAGTGCCCCGTGTATAAATATTAATATTTCGTTGTACACAGTGCTACACATCAAGCTATAAATTTCCAGTATTAGCTGACCTCGCATTGTACGGAAATCCTTTACAATGCCAGATCAGCTTAAACTGGAAATGTATAGCTTGATGTGTAGCCGTGTGTACTTGTTTTTCTTCATAGAGGAATTGAGGATGGAATTACAAACCGTTTTTATTTATTAAGATTTGATTAACTGCACGTTGGTATCATCTTGCGATACAACGTAGCACAGTCTCACTTTTGCTTGTTTTTAACAATTTAAACATATTTATTTACTTTGAAAGTATAACATTATTTACATATTTGAAATGTGCTCGTCAAGACCTTTCTTTTGGTACCAAACATGTCATGATCATATCATTTTAATTTTTTTCGAGGTTAGAAATTTACGTGTAAAATCCACCATATTAAATTTAGGGAAAATTTATATAGCCTGTGTCACCCGGACTATTATTACGAATCTATTAATACCTCATTCATCAAAATCAGTTCAGTAGTTTAGGCGCTATGGTGGAACACACGTAAAAGCAAACATACATACATACATACAAACATATAAACATACATACATAGACTGTTAAAATCATAACCCTTCCTTTTGGCTTTGCCGTAGTCGGGTAAAAAAGGGTCATGTGCACAGGATTTTGTTTTCAAATTGCTTATATATGCGTTACCCCGATGGTACATGCACATAGCTTTAAAAAGTACCTTAATTATTAATAGTTAGAATAGAAAAATTTCACAAAGATAGCTTAATGAGAAAAAACTTTGTGCTCTAATTTTACCAAAACATCTCTGAAAAGCGTTTAGTATTTAAATTTATCACATTTAGACGTGACGTATTTCGGTACATGTGTTTTTTTTAACTTGTATTGTCATTACCAAATGCCATCATAATCTGCCTATAGGCTTGGGGCATGGGGCATAGTCTTGTATCTACAGTATCAAGACATCTTCCAGTCATTGATCGCTACGTCAAAAATTTTGTTCACAGGGTCTAAAAATCCAAGTGAAAGAGTAAAGTTTCTTGAAATGCGAAATTTTCTGAACTGTTGAGAATATCTCAAATTTAATTTTTTTAAATGATAGGTGGCCTGCACTTCCACTTTACTCCATTTGCCTTTGGATCACTACGTTTTAGAAAATCTGTATACAAGGTGGATTTTTGAGATGGGGCAATAAGGGCAACTACCTTAACCGTTGTTGCTACAGGAAAACGGTCTTAGAAGACTGTCTTTAACTTTGAAAAAAAAAAGACTGAAAAAAATATTACAGTCAGCAAGAAAATGGGCAGTTTTCACAAAAACTGTTTTTGATGCCAATCGATCCTGTTTCTTTTATGGAACAAATACCTAACTTTAAAGGTTTGAGTACTAGAAAAGTCAGAAATCGCAAAAAACTTTTCCCATACATTTTGTGTGTGGGAATATCACCCTGTAAACAATAAATATTTTTGCTGATAATTAAATATTTTGTATTATTTGTCTACTCCATAGTTCTCTATATGCAAAATTTCATAGAGCGAGATAAATTATTGTTACTTAGCACGCACTTTTTTCTTAGATATGTTTCCGTCTTTATCATGCACTTTTAGTATGACAGTTGTGCGACAGTGACAAGAATAATGCTTAGCCAAAGCCCATGCTAAGTAACTAACGTTTTCAAATTCCGGTCAGTTATTTCGTTAGTTCCACTTTTTGCTACTGGTTCAGATATGTTTGTGGCAGGGCGACGATGTGGCGACCAACCATCGAATATAGAACCGCCACTCCCCGCGTGCGGGGGCAATAAGCCACGCCCATCAAACTACTCTTTATTTTCAACATAGGCCCTTAATGTTTTTCGTCGAATACCGAATAATAGTGTTTATTATTCGACATTCGGCGAATAGTTGTCCCTAAATAAAAATAAACTTTTAGTGAACAGAAAAACTATAATAGACTTAAAAATAATTAAACTTTATTAATCTTTAAAAACAAAACACTTAGTATTATTATCATTAATATAAAAATTTAGCCAAAAATCAGTCATCATCATCATCTGCCTAGCCTCTTCCCAACTATGTTGGGGTCGGCTTTCAGTCTAACGGACACAGCCAAAAAAAAAACTATCATTTTTTTTGCCAAAAATCAGTAATTTTGAAGTTAATTAGTTAGGCTTTTTAATTAGTTAATGATTTAAAGTCAAATTTGGGATATAAGTCGGTTGCGTTTTTTTCATAAATCAAACCTGCCTCAGAAAATAAACAAATTTTTTATTTGAGAATACCTAAATAACATTATGTCGAGTAGTAATGGCAAGTATTCGACTATTCGCGATAGGGCATGGTGATTAATCGGGTATTCGACTATTCGCGGCAACTCTGGTCTAAACCAACTCTTACTTCAAGCGAGCCGAAGCCTGCGATGCGTTGCGACTGACTGAGGTTGCAATATACATTTATTTTAGTTGCATTCCACTCAGGTCATCGTTTCTTCACGCATGTGTTTTAAAAGTTGCTTGATTACACCGAAGTGAGTTGAGCTCCACGATTACTGGCAAATGCTTGCACTGACTGGACAGGTTCACTCAAATCTGTGTGGTTCTTTCATCAAAAGACCATTTCAGACACTACATGGTCCTCATATGGCCTGACCAAGATTATTAGCTTATTTTTTATTATGACGTGTAAAAGTGATTCAGATATCCTATTTACAGAATAAACCATTTCATTTCTATTTTTATCCAATTATTATTATTATTATTTACTAAAATATTATAAAGAAGATACGTCAAGTAAGAACCTACTAACATTATTATTGTTTCCATTTCAGACCTTATCTGTGATTGGCGGTCTCCTAATGATCGTTTACTTGGGGCCGGGCGGCGTCAGTATGGACGAACACAAGAAGAAGTGGTAGAACACACCCAGTGTGTACAATGTACGCACAGTGAGAGACATTTGATATTTTAATCGTAAGATGTTATGGTGCGAAAGGAAAGATTTTTTTTTCATACAATTTGGTGTTTTTTGACAATCTGACTAGTCGGCGACAATTGTGAACGTTGAGCTTAATTCCATATCCTGTAGTGTCCTGTTCGTGTTGTGGGCAGTTTGCTTTATATCTAGATTATTATAACTAATTTTTGTGGGATGTAATGAGTCTGCTATGAAATGAAACTGCAAATACTATGTTGTTAACTGATGACCCGAATAAAATAGCCATATATGACTCCTGATAAATGTAATTTGTTGTAGATTAGAATACAATGCCTGTAGCAAAATTAAATAATAAGGATTCTAGTCCTACAAAATGGTGTTGTATATATTTGAATTTTGTTGACAATTTCTAAAGTATTGCCAAGCAAATTGCCCATAACACCAAACAATTGGTGTCATAAACTAAATTTTATATAAAATTGCACGTATTTGGTCGATCAATAAACTGTGGTAAATAAAATAATCGATCAGGTCATTGACCCTAGTTGTGTTTTGATAATAAGCCGATATAAAACATGGTCCCAATTTCTATTTTGTCAATTTTTATATAAGTTAGTAATTACCTGGCACTGTTTAACTGATAGTGTTGTGAATTCCGAAGTTTTTCGCATGATTGCGGCATTGCATGGTGAGACGGCTCGAACCTACATTGATATAATAAAGATAATTTAAAGTAAACTTGCAAATATATTTAGTTTACATCATACCGCGTATAATGCGGCTATAGCTGCAACATTTTTTTACTAAATAATTAGTGTCGCATATACTAAGCATGATGTAAGCTAAATATGTTACCGAATTGCATCAACAGAAGTGGAAATATTGTGCAACGTTAAACTAAAAAACATCACAATGAGTCACTACATTGAGTTTTGATTACAACAGCGCGGTTTGACGACAAAAATTAAGTGCGCGTATCGAGAGCATGTTTGTAGTTCGAGCAATGCTGCGGTCACGCATGCCAAAATAGTAAACCATCTTCCTGCCCGCGTAGACGTGATATGTTCTCCGCGGGACCCCTTCGCGTGTAAGTGTATTTACTGACTGAACGTACTTCCCCTTCATTTGCAATACCGTACATTTCAATTAATTTTTTTCTTCTAATTATTGTTGTGATTCAATGTAATGTAAATATTTATATAAAAATATATCTATTTTGTACTTACTGACTGAACAGACGACAGATCTTTGAGTGTAAAAGCAAATGCTCTTTTTATGAATTTTAATATTCCAGTAGCCATAAGTGAAACGTTGGTAACACAATTCGAAGATTTGTGCTTCATCTTCCTTATAATGTAGT
Organism: Agrochola lychnidis; assembly: GCA_963680765.1. Classification (NCBI taxonomy): domain Eukaryota; kingdom Metazoa; phylum Arthropoda; class Insecta; order Lepidoptera; family Noctuidae; genus Agrochola; species Agrochola lychnidis. The sequence goes on from OY796850.1 coordinate 3,041,315, forward strand.
CATAAAAACATAAATAATTATTTGATTTATCAAAAGTATTTAAAAGACACATATTTTTGTATTATTATTTTTTTATTTATTTTTCTTAAGTTTCAGTTTGGCCATAGATGATAAAGATTCCTGAAAAGATTGTTCCGAATAAATTTTTATATAATAAAAAATTTTTTTTTTTTTTAAACTGTTTATCAAATATGCAAACCTAATTTCTAACAAACTACTCTAATCATTCTTTCGTATTGTTTAATTTGTATGTTATATAACAAGACTAAAGTCTGAGAAAAGGACACAAACATACATTTTATAAAACGTATATTTGTATAATAGTTATATAATATCAATTAATTAACTCAACAACTACTGAAACACATCACATAGTATATCGTGCGTCTACTCCTTCGCTTTCGCCTTCGCCTGTTCTTTATCTTTTTCCTTATCCTTATTTTCTACATATTTGAACACTTTGTTTGCTAGCTGTCTATATTTCTCTGCGTGTGTGCTGTCGGGAAGTGCGTAAATGGCCGGTTTCCCACTATTAACGCATTCAGACATATTATGGTCGACTTCGAAACTCTCAATGATGTCGAGTCCCATTTGATCAGCGGCTTGTTTCGTATCGTTGCCGAACACGTAGTTCTTTGTGCCACATTTGTAACAGATGGCGTGTGACATGTTCTCAATAATGCCTATGATAGGAACTTTAAGTTTCTCGAACATGTTGACTCCTCGTTTCGTGACTTGGAGCGCTGCTGACTGGGGTGTGGTCACTACTAATGCTCCTGTGAAAGGAGAGAAAAAAAAACCAATGTAAGTACAGTATTTCTATTTTCTTAATGTCCCTCGGCAAACTTCGTGCTACGTCAGTCCTCGGATTTCTATCAGTTGCCAGTTGTCTATAAATGTTCTCCACTTAATCACTTTTCTCTAAACTCTCAAATTGAATGGCCTTCATTGCGTACACTAATACTTTAATAAACCTTTCGATGTAACCAAATTTTCTAAAACATCAGTTTATTAACTATTTTCAAAAATCATCTTTTTTTATTGTTTATTACTTATTCAAAAAACAAATGTTTACATGCAATTGATACACTTTACACATACCACACAAACCATCGCGGGTTTAACGTCTATGTACTTACTTGAACTTTGACACCAGTTATCTCAAAATTTTACTAAAGCATTATGCAAACAAATTACGGGGAATACGTCTTCATTTAATCAGCTATCTAACGAGGTACAAAGTTTAAAAAATGTTTGGAAGTGCCGATGAAAATGTCGATAATGCTGGCAAATGTCGAATTTGGAAATTATTCAAATATTAAAAAATATGTGATAATCGAATTAATTAACTGGTTTATGCTATCCCACTACTTTCTAACCTCCCTCATCGGCACCTCTAAATATTTTTTTAAACTGTACTTACCTCGTTAGATAGCTGATTAAATGAAGAAGTATTCCCCCTAATTTATATGCTTAATTCCATAATAAAATTTTGAGATAACTGGTGTCAATGTTCAAATACGTAGATGATTTTTGAAAATAGTTAATAAACTTCTTCCTTTATTTTTTAACTGTTTGATGTTTTAGAAAATTTGGGTACATCGAAAGGTTTATTAAAGTATTAGGTACCCAACGCAATGAAGGCCATTCAATTTGAGAGTTTAGAGAAAAGTGATATTTAGTGACGAATTCTGGGACATTAAAAAAAAAAAAGGGTTTTCTCGAATCCCATGAACTTTCGCCTAGGCTTTATGGGGTGCTTAATTGTTGCAAATGGGTCACACTATCATACGTCCAAAGGTCTGATCATGAAATTTTACATGCTCGTTTTCGTTATAAACCATTGACTATTTCACTAAATAAATAAACTACTTAAATGCAAATTAGCCACGCCTACCAACGAATTCGAGATGTCGACTAGTGTAACCTTAATTTATCAAAACACACATTCTACTCTCTAAACCACAAAAGCCAACCACTCACCATCTATAGGCAAGTTCTGTGCGAGCGACAGATGCGTGTCTCCAGTGCCGGGTGGGGTGTCTACGATGAGGCAGTCCAGCGGTCCCCACGCCACGTGCCTCGTCAGCCTTTCTAGCGCCTGCATCACCATCAGACCGCGCCATACGACAGCGTTTTCTCCTGATACTAGGAGGCCCATTGACATGCTGGAATATTGAGAAGTAAAAGTATGACTATGGAAAAGTAATTTATACCTCTTAACATGGCCTTAGCCATACTGGATCAGTGGCGCTTTTCCCACTTTTGGGTGGGTTTAGAAAGTCCGAGAATGCGACAAAGCTACAGCTCTGTCTATTTGATGTGATATTGTACTTACATTTGTTGTTGATTCTGGGCTGATATACGAATGCCACTAGCGCCCCAACCAGGAGGGTGGCCTCAATAATATTACCATTCAATGGATCTAAGGACACAGTGGTTCGCGGGGCAGTGACGCAGCCGACGAACTTGCCAGAAGGGGGTCGAGCATGGCACCAGTGGAGCCTGCACCCATCGCGCCACTCCCCTTCGGGTACCTACGCACTCTGGTAAGGAAACGAACCAGGGAACAATATCACAAACTATGGGTGGACCACGGTGAGTGCAGGCAGGCCAAGGGGGCACTCGCTACAATCAACGACCGCCTCACGAAACAGATTCTCCGATTACCAAAATAGCAGCTGCATACAGTTACAGCAGCTGTAACTGGCCCTGGGTGATTTAATAAACACCTCTTTGTTATAGGAGTCACAGACTGTTCACTGTGCAGAGGCTACATGGAGAACGACGAGACAGCAGCTCATGTGCTGTTAAACTGCCCGGTGGTGGCCACATACCGGGCAAAGTACTTCAGTAACCCAGGAAACCTACGTGAGATTGTCAGTGACACCAAAGCATTGCTGGCCTTCTTTGAGGAGCTGGGATGGATCGAATAACCGATTTTCCCACCCGTACGCATTATACGCGCTTTGACGTGGAGTTGCGGATACCAACCCGTATTACCTACTTACATTTGTTTTGTACTGATAAGTGATAACACACTCAAGGTACTTACTCAAGATTTGTGTATAGACAAACTCTGACATGCAACAAGTTGCAGTAGGTATCAGTACATTATGTACTCATTACATTAGAGATAAAGTATTTATTTTTGGTAGTAATAATGTAATAATATTTTTTAAGCTATGCCTAATAATGATAGGTGTTAATTATAAAGTATCAATAGAAGTTACGTATTCTTCTCAGAGTAGTCAAATAGGAAACAACTAACAAACATTACTTAGACCCTCACCATTTAACTCCATAGTTCAGCAGTGGCTCAATGAGGTGGTCATCATTCAGCATAGGCTCTCCATTGATGTTCATCATGAGGGGCACGGAGGGACCAAACACATCCGCATCAAGCAGACCAATCTCCTTGTCAGGTTCTATCACTTTCATAGCACATGCGAGATTCACTGCAATGATAGAATGGTAAGTTAGTTTATTTAAGCAAATGCTAGTGTGATGGTTGACAGGGGAGAAAGGAATAAGAAAACATATTGCGTTAGAAAACTGTGTCTTTAGAATTGTACCTATTCTAGTATAGTTTAACCGAGACCTCTGTACCTTAGGTATGTGTCGTGGTACAGTGGTCTCGGACAAACTATAGTAGGTAAGTATGTTCTTTGGTCCAAAATATAATTATTATGTTGAGTTTGACCAATGAATAAAAAAATACATACCTAATAGTGTATGATAAAAGTTAGGCAAAAGCATCCCAAACAATTGGAAATTGATACTGGGATATTCTTTAGCTGAGTAATATAGCATAATTACTGTAGAAATTAGGTGTATTTTGATATAATTGTATTATGGAAGAGCTCAAAACTCAAGAAGTCTACTCAAATATGTAGAGCATATTTAAGATGGCAGATGCTACAAACCAGCAGTAGTAGTCTTCCCCACCCCTCCTTTTCCTGACGCAACAAGTATTATGCTCTTGACTCCTGGCAGAGGCTTCCTCTCTGGCAAACCTTTAGCCATCACTCTGGCTCTGTGTGCATCTACTTCGTCCTTTGTATGCTTCAGGCGGACTGAATAACAACATGGTGCTGACTAAAAATGGAAAGTATGTTAAATAATTTAGTTTAGTTCAGAATAAAAGACACCGTAGTTAAATGTAGGTTATAAAAGTAGAATAATACCAAATGCAAAAGCACATACAGGTATGTGTTACAACTATTTTATTTGTGAATGTATGACCGTTTTCTTTGATCCAAGTCTCCAGACACCAAGTTAGGGTCTCGGTATATCGCGAGAGCGAGCTAATTTAAAATAACAACTGTAAATCATCAAAATACTCATAATTTTTAAAACAAATAATATGACGAAATCTTGCATACGTACAGTGCTCACATTGGTGTTTAATAAAACGCCGTATACTCGCTGAAATGCTCTTTGAAGGTTCATAACTGGTAGTAGTTTTTGTCGATAAATAAAATAAATGCGAAACCAGCCTCTATATTTTAAAATAAAGCAATTTTTTTCAAAATTCGCTAGTTGCAACGCAAATTACTCGTTCAGAAATTACAATCGAATATCGAATCGATCACAAACGCTGTCAAATATTTGACATTTTTGACATAATAGTTGGGAACCAGAGACCACAGAACAGAAGAAATATAATTTTTATTTTTCATTGATTTACTATTTGGAAGTAAGGAAAAACACACTCCAGTAGAAACACTTTAATTATATTTATTTATTATGCTTGTTTAAAGATCACCAAAAATAAAATACATTGAAAATATTATATTGAAAGCCGAATCAATCAAGTCAGTGCTAAAACAGATGTTCGAAAATTAAAAATAAACACGGCTGTCAATCTCTTTGCGATATGTCGGGACTTTTCTACGACATATTTTCGAAAAAAATCGGAAATTCCAGCAATTCGGAGTCATAGACCGTACTGAAGTAAAATGTCTATTTGTTTACGTACGTTTTCACAAAGAATACTGCCTATAAACGGCATCGTTTCTACCAAAAGTCACTCAAGCCGCTTGTGTCGAAAAATCCCTTTGCGGACACAATTTCTGGAAGAAGTGAGTATTATGCTTAGTTTTCTGTGCTTTTAAATATTTTTCTATTTTCCTTATGTACGGGAATGTAGGAGCTTGTTACGTAATATTTGAAAAATACATAATTATTTATATCGTCAACTGTATTTTCCTCCTTGACATTGAACTAATTAGAGTATGCGGAATACAACTGTTACCGATTCACGTGGTGCTGACATAGACTTTCTGACATAAATAATATTTGTCATGCAAGATCTCATACTCCCTACAAAAAATCCTGACTTTCCCGTGTACATTTTCATGATTTCAAACATATTATTATGTCCCATGTAATTTAAAACACTGCAAAATTATATGTATTACTGGGTTGATATTATTTGTTTACAAACTGGGATTGCATCCGTCTTGGCATCTTACCAGCTTCATTATTGTTGTCGATTCATACAGTATATAATTATAAATAAAAGATATTTTAGGTTAGGACAGGAAGTGCTTTTGTCTGTAATCTGTGCACTTATGGGTGCAAAGTATTTATTAACATTATATTACCATAGATTAGGTTACTATCATATCTTAGATTGTGTTATTCAATGAAAATAATAAGTAGCAGAATTAATTTAAATATAAGGAAATTTATAGTACTCCACAATAAACAGTCTGCCCTTTTTTTAAAAGATAGAGATTGAAAACAATTAAAATGTTATCGTGTCTCATTAATGACCGTTGAAAGGTTATCAGATAAATGTATAATCCTATTACAATTTCAAGAAAAAGCAGCTGTTAGGACAATTTCAAATATGTCTCATAAATCTTACAAATTAGAGCTATTCATCTTCTTCTCTTGTTAATGCAACCAGTATGTGAGGTGAACAGCTCTGTTGTTTACCTCATTTAAATCCTGGAGGGTGGAGGAAGTACTGCATGAAAGGCACAAGAGTGTTATTTATCAAAAACATTACTTTTCAGTTCTTAAATCGACGCATATCCAGTTGTCAACCAGCCCCAAAATGTACTACAGAGAGCAATATCGACGATATTTATATCCACACGGAGGCAGTGAATGGCCATCTCTCACAACAGAAAGCCAATTTCAACTACTATAAACCAAACTGCAGAACGGACAGTAATGAAAATGATTATGATGACGATGTGGAGCTGAAGACCCTGAGAATAACGTCCGATGATTATATAGAGAGGCGAATGCCTTCTTTTACATTTGACGTTCCGTACACCAATATCAGTGATATAGATTTAACTAAATATAGTAATGTAAGTATTTAATATCTGGATGACTGAGCTTTGCTCGTTTTTGTTTTCTGAATGACGTTTTCTAAAAATGAAACCTAGCTAGATCGATTTATCGACCCCGAAACACCCCCCATACATACAAAATTTCATGAAAATCGTTGGAGTCATTTCCGAGATTCAGATTATAATATATTATATACACAAGAATTGCTCATTTAAAGGTATTCGATTTTCATATATCTCTGCCCGTTGCAACTGTCAGCTCATATTTTGTGATTATGCAAAACCTCAACACTTCCCACATTTCTAAACAATTTACAAAAATGGGAGATGTCAAGTTTTAAGTTCATTTAATTATTTCTTATAAGTTTTTGGACATTATATACATTTTGTATTGAATATCCAATATTGTTTGTGTTTATCTTATAGGACATAGAGCCGACCTGCCTCTCGGAGTTCGAACACCACGCGATTGCATTCTGCCGTGGTACTGTTTCGTCGACAAACCCCTTGAGTGCTCCAATCGTCGATCCTAGCCACGATGGCAGGCCGAACGAGGAACAGCTCATGAAAGTGTTCCACACACTGTCGGATACGGTCAGTATACAAAACAAAATATTCATTTCAGACACTAATCTACTTGAGCTTAACATGGTAACTGCTGAGTTTGTTTCCATCTTTCTTCTCAGAGTAGTCGGATAGGAAATACCAAACTCAACTAGTTTAAAAAAATAATTTATTTTTGACCATTGATATATAAAAACCCAAGATGCACAGTCTCGAATAAAACTAACGCTCGAAAGTGTCCCGAAACTGTATTTCTGTCTCTTTCTATAAGCTACAAGGATATATTATTGCAAGTTCAACCTTACGCAAATTGTTTAAAGTTGTTATTACAATGCAGGTACTAAAGCAATAAAATTTTACGACCGACCGTGGTCGGTAGGACAAGGTATTGAGTGGAGTCGAACATGACTTTTTTTTCATCATACATTATTAGTTAGTATTTTAAGAGTTTGTTAAATTGTGTTTTAAACACATAAATATACTTTTATTGTGCATAAATATGTTATTGGGTAGCCTATGGGTTATATCAAAAAAACAAATAATAACTGTTAAAATTGTTTATTCAAATATATGGTTCAAAAAGATAATGAACTTTGTTGGCTGACGATTGATGTCCATTCTCCACATTGTATTGGGTCACGAGGAAAACTAAAATATAAAAATTAGAAGTTTCCATGAAGTTTATAATGTGACACTTACAAACTACGCGACACTTCAATCTATCCTTAGCATGCCGCACGTCGCGAACTCATAAGTTGGCCCATAAATTAATCATTATACATCATAATATTTACGAACATTAAAAAAATGTTAAATTGGCTATCTCCTGACCTATACGTTATTTAACGTAAATATTTATATTTGTCAAAAACTACATACAAAAAAGTTCAAAAGTACATAAATTTATTAATAAAAAATAAAAAAACACAAATAAAAAAAAATCGACTCCACTTTTAGGACAGGGTCATTTTTATAATGCGACTAAAATAAAAAGGAGACTGTAATGCGTTGTTGTAACACTGAACACGAAAAAAAATTATCAAAATCACACATTGCTTGTTATAATCAGTCATAAAAACAACAAAAACTAGTCAATAAGTTTTTCACTTACCGAAAATACGATATCCCATCCTTTTTTAACCTTCTTGACTTAATATTTTTACAATTCCTCACAGAACACTTCAGCATTTTTAACGACTGCTTCCAGACGCGAGCGACGCGAGACTATTTGAAATGAGCGCACAATTTAGAATGTTGCGCTCATTTTTTGCGGACGTTTTTTAGACGTTGAGTGTGCATCTTGGGTTTTTATATATCAATGTTTTTGACATGTAAGTGTTTGTACAAACCTACTTAGCCGACGTTCGCACGGACGTAATAAAATCGCGGCGGGATTTTATCGCACACTAGATTTTCAACTCTCGGTGTTAAGCCGAGCGTTCAGAATCCAACGCACTGGGACGCACTCTCGTCGAAAAAACATACTGTTGGTTTTCAACTCTCGGCTCTAAGCAGAGCGTTAAAAATCAAGAGCACGAAAAAAAATCGCCGCGATTTTATTACGTCCGTGCGAATGTGGGCTTACAGAAATAAAAATCAAATATGTTGTCAAAAACGACCATTTTATGTTCATTAAAATAAGGTTTAAATTACTATGGTTGATGGGGACTAATGTGCAATAATTTTACGTCAAAGAAACATTTGTAGTAAACAGTATTTGCGTAAGATACGCCGCTGTGTCGTAAACTGTACCAGCTCCTATCCATCTGTGTCTCAAAAAATACAGCCAAAGTGACCGCTGCGCTGCTACCGACGACATGTTCACGTGGCGGAGTTTTTGTGCCAACAAAATATTATAAACGAACAAGAAGACGATAAGAAGAAATAAAAACTTTTTACAAAAAAAAAAACAACCGACCTCCAAAAAAAAAACACTACAAAGTGAAAAATAACTTTAATTTCGGAAGTCGGTGTCTTGGGTTTTGTATTTTCGTTTTTTGCCACCGACTTCCGAAATTAAAGTTATTTTTCACTTTGTAGTGTTTTTTTTTTGGAGGTCGGTTGTTTTTTTTTTTGTAAAAAGTTTTTATTTGTCACTTTTTAGTTTTTAGTACCTACCCCACACACATTCAAATACCACTACCTGCTACCAGTTACAGAAACTTATCATATCATCTACATATTAAGTGGGAAAAAAATACGTTTTTTGTAGCTAACTCAAAAACTATCCAAGCAAAGTTAATAAAATTTATATGGGACCAATTCCAGAGCACACCCTTTCAAACAAAAAAAGAATTTTCAAAATCGGTCCACAATTGACGGAGAAATCGGTGGACATACATAAAAAAAAAAAAAAAAAACAAACATACGCGACAAACATATAACCTCCTCCTTTTTGGAAGTCGGTTAAAAAGTACTTATAAACATCCGAATTGATAACCTCCCCCTTTTGGAAGTCGGTTAAAAATGTGAAAGCATACTCAAATCTTTAAAAAACCGGCCAAGTGCGTGCTGGACTACGCACAATGAAGGGTTCCGTAGTTGGGATGAATTTAACCCAAATACAAACTTAACAAATAAAAGTTGAAGTCGAATGCAAATATAAGTTTGTACGCACAATATTGAGAGATTTACCATGTTATTTTAAGACTATAGACTTCTTATAGGTTTTTCTGTAATCTATGAGTAAAGAACCAGTCTGTATTTTTTTCAAAATTTTAGGCTCGGTAGTTTCGGAGATAATGGTTTGTAATGGGCAATTTTCATCTATTTTCTTAAATATCTTTATTTTAAAATTAAAAAAGAAATTGAGATCCTCGTAACAAGCCCTTTCATATTTGATATGTCACACGATACAGTTTGAAAATTCAAAATTCATTTATTTACGTTACACGTCCGTGTTTGGGTCACAGAAATACATATGTGTACCAAATTTCAACTTAATCGGTCCATTAGATTCGGAGCAAATTGGCTGTGACAGACGGACAGATAGACAGGCAGACACACGAGTGATCCTATAACCGTACCTCAACTGGAAAAACGGAACCCTAAAATATGCTCTTTGGTTTTTCAGATGCCGAATCTGTTCGTGAAACCGCTGGATTACTCCATCTATCACCCGAACATGGTGTTTGTAAACAACATCAGAGGCACTACATCTGTGTAAGTAAATATGTGATCTTGCCAACAACACCATTCTGTAAAATCAGCACTGATATTGCTTACACCCGTAAAGATTCAAGGTATCATTATGCAATATCAGCTACTTAGATGACTTGTACATTTTGCGATAAATAAATAAATCATTATGTGGACCTCGTTTCTCGTAAAACCGCGAAGCCTTCGTTTCTATGGGTAATTCATTTTATTTGCACCTCAACAAAGTCGATAAATTAAGTAGCTCATTCATTATGGCTTCGCATTCGACCTTCTATAGTAGGATTGTTTCTTATACATACATATTTATAAACAAGCATAAGCATTATGTGTTTGTTGACAAATATGACAATATTAATAACTACTCAACACATTACACAATTAGTATTTATCAGTGACGTAGCGTGCCTTGGCGGGGCCCCGTATAATTTTTTTTTTGGGGGCCCTTATGAAGGGTAAAGATTTTTCACAAAAGAAAAAATGTTTGCATAAAATTAAAATAATTATTTATCATCAAAAAGTGTAGTTTTTATTTTATTTATGTAGCTAACTTATAAAGATAAAAAAAATTAATCTAACTATTTACATTAGGTACTAAACATGTACACATGTAATTATTTATTCATCATAATTATCTATCTGTCACTTTCCAAAAATTTTACAAACAATTCAAATTACATATACAATCTTCTTGTCTTTTTTTTTTTTGGCAAACGGATTTATTAAATCATTTATAGCTGATGATGAATTTGGGAAGTTTTTATTAATTTTTGCTTACGCTTGTCGGGGGCACCCCGTGGCTCGGGGGCCCCGTTTAATTGATACGGCAGATACGGCGGTAGCTACGCCCCTGGTATTTATGACATTCTATTTTATATGGAGTGCAAAAAGTAAAGGGAGGGAGACCTGTAATTGTAACTAAACTGTGTGTTTTACTTACAGTCATGTCAATTTAGTACCATTTAGTAGTCATTCCGGATCCAAGACATGGACGATATGGGCAAGGAACAGGGCGAATGGGAAGGGGATGGAGGAGGCCTTTGCCAAAGGGCACACAGAGTCTCAGAACTAAGACAAAACGTTTTTGTAACAAACTCTGATGAAGGCTATAAATAAAATAAAATAAGTAGTCATTCGTATCCGAGCAAGCTCCAACAGCATTCTGAAAGTAATCGCGGACCGGTTAGACGGTCCTTTTCTTAGACACTAGATCGCACACCATGTGTCAATTTGATGTTGTGTGTTTTATTTTTTGGTTTACTAACATAGTTCCTAAGTACTTACTAATATGGATAATTCTGAAATAAAGTTATTATATACAGGGCAGAACGTTGAACATACGAAAATGGTGGATAGGTGGGGTCATCTGCTACTTACTCAGCCCTAATTTATTTGGCCCTGGCGCCCTGGATTTTTTTTTGCTTTCTTCTAGTTTCACAACTTTCTTAACTTTAAAGTGTAATTTTTATTAAAAAAATGGGTAAAACAGGCATTTTTTTTTAAATCTTTAATATTGGCAGATTCTTATAACAGAAAGATGTAAAAAATACTTAAATCCTAATATCAACCTGCATTCAAAAAAAATATCCAGGGGGCCAGGGCCAAATAAATTAGGGCTGAGTAAGTAGCAGATGACCCCACCTATCCACCATTTTCGTATGTTCAACGTTCTGCCAAACACCCTGTATATTCCGGAGCTCTCCTTCTTTTTCTATTGGCACAACGATGGCTTTAATAATGTAAGGTATAAATATAAAGTAATCACCAAGATTGGTAGAGACAACTAACTTGCAACTGCCCCATTCTGCCCCCGATAGAAAAAAAGACGCATCTAACATTTTTTCCAGATTTGAGTTATATATCAGGCAGATGCGCCTTTTTTTTCTGATTCCGGCGATGCATATAAATCAAATTTGGAAAAAATGTTAGATGCGTCTTTTTTTTCTATAGGCAGCATTGGTCTCGTGATCACAAGCGCGACTGCTGAGCTTCCTGGGTTCGATACCCGAGTCGGGCAGTGTTTTCGGGATTTTCCATTAGGAATTCAACAGGACAGTTCATAAAGTATCAAATTACTGTCTGACGTGAAACATTTGTTATTCTACAGAGGTCTATTCCACTACGTGAAGCAGGTAGCGCTGCTCCGTACGGTGGGACACTTGAAGTTCGCCTACGTTAAATTGGATGTCATAAAGATCACTGCCCATCCTGAAGATTCTACTATCAAGTGAGTTCCATGTTTCGCCGTAACTTAAGAGATATCCGATGCAGTATTTTGTAGTTCGGTTGTTATATAAATCCGGCTGGACTATAGTTTTATTACATGTTCGTGTAACCGTTCTTAAAAAAAACCGGCCAAGTGCGAGTCGGACTCGCGCATGAAGGTTTCCATACCATTATCTATAAAAACGGCAAAAAAATTATATCTGTTGTATGAGAGCCCCTTAAATATTTATTTTATTCTGTTTTTTAGTATTTGTTGTTATAGCGGCAACAGAAATACATCATCTGTGAAAATGCTAACTGTCTAACTATCACGGTATATGAGATACAGCCTGGTGACAGACGGACAGACAGACAGACGGACGGACAGCGGAGTCTTAGTAATAGAGTCCCATTTTACCCTTTGGGTACGGAACATTAAAAATATATGAAAAATCGGCCGCAACTATACTCCATTTGAAATAAGATTAGACATTTGAGGCGTCTAATTTCAAAAGCCGCTAAAACGATTTTTTTTAAAACCCGTAAACAATAAAAAAACTTGTGACGCATTTCTGAATAAACAAACGCATTCATATCAGGTATTAAAATCATCGTTAAAGGATAGGAAAACAGAATGGAACATATCTATAGACAATACTGTCTTGAATAAAAAGTTATAGACTAAAATAAAATCATTATAGAGTGATTTGAAACCAACACGTAGTTTTAGAGGGTTATGATTCTGACAAGTGACTTTTTTGCGGGTTTTGCAATGAACATTATTGAAACCAACTTTGAAGTGTGGATAGTGTTATGCAACTACATCTTGTTTTTGTTTCTTTGAAATTATGATTTAGTACATGAAATAAAAAATAAATGTATTGATGAGATAAGTAATTTATTTCAAAAAGAATGCCTAAATGCAATTAACTTCTAGAATTTAACGTCGTATCATTAGACTATTTACACTTGCAAACTTAATTCTTCAAATCCGTCCTCACACAGATCACATGCATCTTTAGAATCTCCATCATCGTCATACAAATTGTTAATGTCCTGAGTCTGCGCTCTTTCTTGAATTTCTTTATAAAATTCTAAAATTTCAATGTCCTTCCAGTTGTTGCCAAAGTGGGTCGTCAAAAGCCTGACAACATCTTGTAGTTTTGCCCGTTTTGGTATAATTGTGTTGGGTTGAATCAGCCCAGGTTGTATCATGGTAATTTTTTTATTCTTCTTCGTAATAATTCTTTTTACGTTTAATTCACGATTATAATGTATCTCACCTTGCACTAAAATATTATTTGTCTTTGTCCGGGTCATAAAAAAACGTTTGCTTTTCATGAATGGAAAATGCCAACTGGTTGTTTTTTTTATTATTGTTTCGTAGCTTTTTTTCCAGTCGTATACTGGAATTGATGCCAGACTTCTGCATGTCGCGTTTTCTTCCAATACAGATACATAATCTAAAGGCGATGTAATAACCTCCTTAGTCTTAAGAGTTTTCTCAATTTTCGCAAATACCCGATCAGGAGGAATAAACGAGTGGCCGACGACAGGGAATATTAATTCCACTTTTTTTACATGTCTTGGAGCCTCCGTATAAAGCCACTTTCCGAGCATAGCAACCATCCCAGTGTTTTTATTCTGACCTGAACACCCATCAGATATTATTCTCAAAATTTTAACTTCATCACTTACTTTCAGTTGCTGTAAAAAGTTATAGACTGCGCTTATTATTTCATTACTTCCCTTAGCATGCGTTGTTTCATCCCAGTAGTATGAGTGAACGTTTTGTTTTGTAAGTTTTGCTTTCGAATTCCCCAATACTATAGCAAAATGATAAAAGCTGAATTGCCGGCTATAATATGCCGATTGGTCAGGTAATTTCGGCAAAGCCTGGTTTTTTTGACAGTCAAATGTGATGATTTGAATGTGTTCGCTGTCATCCTGGAGAAGTTTGTAAAATGCTTTGTACTTTAGGCGATGAATTCTTTTCTCAATCATCATCTCACTTCTTTTAGATGTGTCAGACTCAGATTTTAAACGCTCATCTATTGCAATGCACGTCGAGCACACATCAGTTCTAGGTGACCCAAAACCTATATTATAATGTGTGTTGAAGATTTTTCTAAAGAAACTTTGCTTCACATGAAGGTCGGGCTCGCGAGCCTGGGTGTACAGGCGCCACATCTTACGGATGTTCAATTCCGGAGAAAGATATAATCTTTGAATATTTTTCGCTCTACAATAGTGGCTTTCCTGACCTTTGAATGATTCTATAAACCATTGTACTGAAAGTTTTTTGGCTTCAAATTTCTCACTCTTTCGGTCACCTCCTCTATTTTCTGCTGGCATTACACCGCTACTGTAGAATCTACTCAAGACACCTTGAATACGGTCTTTTTTAATTAAAAGTGCTCCAGTAAAGGTTTTTTGACACACAGGAACATTTTTTCCGTCTTTTCCGAGAATGCTGTATTTTATTGATTTTTGTCTTTTGCTGTTAGTTTTGGCTGATTTAGCCTTAGTTACAGAGCAGTATTTCAATAGAAAATTGTCTTGCGTCAATTTGCTCAAGCATAGGTAAAAATTTTTGTGGAACTTTCGGATATCTTGACATGACAGTGTACTACATCGGAATGCCTTTTGGTCATGATTGCACTTTGGAAATGCAGGTAATCCGGAAGGCTTGTACCTAGAAAAAATACAGAGATTAAAAAAATTGATTCACGACTGTATCTATGCACGGTAGACATCCTGTCAGATCCTAGTACTCAGGTGCTTACAGATATCTAAATGAAGTAGTCAGATATCCTGAATGTTAATTGTCTGAACACGAATTGTTTCAGTATAATAATACACTATCTCAACAAGAAAAACGAAGAAAACAATAAGTACCTACAAAAATAAAATAATCAAATGTAAGTTTAAAAAAATAATTATCTTAGTCAAACAGCTTCTAAAAAAGTTGAGCCATCAAAGAAAACAAAAATAGTTTTAAGCGTTTGACTTTCATCCCATTTTATTTCTTCTTGCAGCATGTTGCATAAAACTTATTTCAACGGTTTTTATACTAAGATTAGGTTAACTATTTACTCACCGTTTCTCACGAGCCACTTCACGTTTCCACAAAGCTTTATTAACTGTTCGTTTTCTCGAGTGTTTAGGATCACATTTTGTTACAAACTGCATCAATTCATCCATTATTATTTTATTAAATCAATAAAACATAATCACACTCCTTCACTGTAAAACACAAGACGCCATAAGTCCGCTATACTGTTTGACAGGTAGCGTCGTGTGAACCAAGCGCTGTGATTGGTCAATTCCGTTATAGAGGTATTTGAATTTCACCCATACCATTTTAGCGGGTTTTGTTTCCAAGCATAGGTTGAAGGCTCAATTTAATACTGTTATAGAGGTTTATGGTCGGAAATGAGTTGCTCACTTTGTAGAGAATTGAAAGAGCTTTCAGAAGACAACAAAAAGACAATTTTTTTAAAATATTGTTATAGCGCGTTTTGAAATTAGACGCCTCATTTAAGTAAACCTTTTTTACAGTTCGTTCAACCGATTTTGTCTTCTATTGCGTTGGTGGCATGACAAATGGCAGCTGCAGTAAACATTGGTATTGTAACCACTTTTTTTGCTTTTAATGCCATTCTTATGCCTACGGTATAGAAGTCAAAATCGGTTGAACGGACTGTAAAAAAGGTTTGTTTAAATGTCTAATCTTATTTCAAACGGAATATAGATAAAAAAAAATATCGAGAAAACTGAAAATGCTTTTTTCTACGGAATTGGTTATATATTATTGTAATTAGGACAGGACAACGTTCGTCGGGTCAGCTAGTTTTTGAATAAAACGCAAGCACCATAAATCTTAACAGTGGTACCGTTTTATTGACTTGTAAGACTGATACCCTTGATCAATATCTGGTACCAAAGAATAATCCAGGTCACACCAATATTCTTTTACAAAGTAAACACTAGATAACATAAAATCCCAATTTAGTGTTCTTATCTTATAATCACTTGACTGATAGCAGTTATTATTTGAATAACTTCCTGTATCTATATGACGACGTAGTATTAGAACTAGGGTTTTGTGCGTCATCTTCTTTTTCACCAAACACTTCTCACACCTCAAAAAAGTCTATTGACTTTTTACCCTATTTTTAAACAGAACACAGACCAATCAATGGTTTACCTATAGTCAAATAAAATCCTTTTTCCAATTGCTCTTATTTTCATTTAAACAAATATAAACTTTATAATAGTGAAATTAAGTCGATTTCAGAATGACTCTTAGGCGATTAACACACTGTCACGCACCACGCAGCGTAGCGCGTGAATGCGTGTTTTAAGACGCAGATATATGACAGTGACCTTGAGTGGTTAGCTTGCGTGTTCTGTACTGAGCTCACGCAACGCGTCGTACGTCCAGCCAGTAATAGGACTCGCCCATCAAGGAGTGTTGTCCCAAATTAGACGCATTATTAATTTATTACACGTAAAACAAAAAGCATTTTAATAAGATACGTATACTAAAAGATCAATAATTTAACTATCTTTAAAATGGTGAAGTTTTCAGAAAAATGCGCTCGATAGATTTTGCGTCATTCTCAGTTTTTATCCGCATTAGACATAACTTTACAAATTAATTTCACTATGTAATATAAACATAATCAAAAATATGCCTATATTAAAATATTAGGAAAATGCTCTAATTTAACATATATTTATTCCAAATCACTAGCACTACTCGTTTAGACGTCATCTTCAGTATAAAATCATTAAAAGTCGGTTATCGTCCCCTTAACGTTGCTTGTAAGTATCTCCGTTTGTATAGAAAACACGCACAGTCCAACACAGAAAATGCATCCACGCGCGTTCATTCACATCGTTGACACGCAACATGCAGCGTAATGCGGTGCAGCATGATAATCGCCTTACTATGGAAAAAAATTGTACCGGAAACTGAACTTTATGCTTCGATATTAAACTAGTTTTTCCAAAAACATATTTGTTTACATTTTTGGAAACTAAAACGCGATCGCAGTATACAAAGTCCTATAAAAGCTGAATTCTTTTATCAAACTCCGAAAATAACAAGAATCGCATAATTTTTACGAATTATTTTGTTTTTCTCAAATCAAACACAATTTAATAATAGCTATTTATTTAGCATAGTTACTTTACAAACGAATCTGTCTGCAGGATGAGGTGGCGCATCAAGGGCATCTCGGGGCTCAAAGTATTCTTCATGTTCTGGAAGTACAAACTATGGAACATGAAGGAGGTGTTCAAAGACCAGGAACTGTGAGTATTAGCATTACAAATGGCATGCTTTACATTTACAAAAAATCTTATAATAACTGTGTGCCACTTGTAAACTTGGGTTTCTTAACTTCAGCCTTCGTCTCGTCTTTGATTGGTCGATTCTTGCATGTCTCTGCTCTGCTCGTCTCTGACTAGTACAGAGATCTGACACAGATTAACATTTTGTAATTTATTTTGCAGATGGTATGACGGGTTCTCTACGTTCTACGTAGGCTCAGATGGTTTGATACAGAAGCACATTGTAGACAAGGTAAGTTTTCTCATATGCTTGTATACAATGTTGTCCACCGTATTTTTCTGAATATTCATGAAAAATAATCGAAAATTAACTTTAAATTTTTCTTTAATATTTTTCATGTTATTCAATTTTTATGTTTTTAGTAGCGTTTGCCATATCTCCGATGTTATTGGCTCGATTTAGATTCTGTTTATTATTTCTAAAAGCTTATGAGTTATTTTATCGGATTAACTAACATTTTATTGTTTTTTTTTTTTTTTCAAAAAAACTTCAGTAAATTTTTAATAACAAAAAACAAAAAGGATAAAAAGTAAGAAAACAAAATTATGAAACCACGGTAAAAGTGAAACTTTTCACTTTATCCCTACTCCGCGGCCGACCGTCACGCGACATGCAACACACAAACGAAAAAGTTTGAGACGATGTAATAAAAGTTTCACTTTAAAAATGAACACCCCTGATAATTTTTCATGAATATTCAGAAAAATACGAGCAGTCACATGCCCATGGGCGGCATTGTATAAACACATATACATTTACAATTTAAATTCCTTGAGTTCCCCTTTCAGGATGCGATAAAACTCGCTGGTCAGCTTATTCGGCCGTCAGTGGTGTCGATTCTCTTGTCACAAATGCCTCTAAACTAGACTAAAAATCACCAAAATTTAGTTTAATCCTGTCAAACGACGATTTCCCATTCTGAAATAGCCTAAATTGACACAACTTAACTATATTTTAGTTTGGCAGCACTAAGATGGTACTGAGATATTAATTTAGTGAAAATGGCAATTTTGCTATTCTGAATTTGACATTTTTCGCCTAAAATTTAGATTTTCTAACCAAATCTGACTATTTTTAATCGCGACTAAAAACGTGTGGAATAAAATTGGTTGGAACTTTAAATTCACACCAACAGCTCGACTTCAGATGCAAAAACAGTACTGATTTTTTTTTTCTTTCGCTTATATCTCGAAAACGATGTATCCAATCGCAAAAATAAATTTTCCATACAAAAAGTGAAAAAAATCATATAAAACACGTCGAGGCTGCCCCCCCTGCGCGCCTCTGGCTCTAAAAAGATTCACGTGGTTAGCTATCACGTGTGAAGTCGCGATTGTCAAATTCGATTTAGATGTGTCAAAATTATTTTTAAATTTAGAGAATTTATTTTGCAGAATAGCTTTGAGATTCTCATAGTCAAAAGTAAGGAATTTTAGTGATAGTTTAGTTAGTTTAGTTCGGTGTACAAGAGAATCGACACCACCGTCTATTAGTTTTGGGACCTGGAACGTTCTTAATACCTCCTTCATTATATTTCCAGATGATGCCAGACCAGGACACGATAATCGACGACGAAGAGAAAGCCCCGATCGCCGCCAAAATAGCGCTCCTTATCGGCTTACTGCCGCGAAACTACCTATCAGATGTATCACCTTACTTTAGTTCTTCTGCAGGCACCGCAGATGCCACACCGCTACCATTCAAAGTGCTAGAATAAAGCACGGCTTAATATCACGGGAATAACGTCATGGGTGGCAAATATAAGGTTTATCAGTGAATAATATTTTAAAGAAAGCTACTGATTTTGTCTTTTCAATCGTTAGATACTTCCTTAATAAGGGAGACACTGTCAATTTTAATGGATGGCAACACCTTGGGGTTGCCAGTCAGAAAATATTGGGCCCTTAAGTGGCGCCATCTGTTCCACATCAATGTCTGCTCTATTAGCTCATACATAGCTTACCTTTTTGCTATTGCTATTGATATATACCGTAATACACTGAGCATAGATGCTATTGAGCCTAAATGAAATCAATGGTTGCCTTTGTCCATGTCTGTAGCCACCATTTTACAAAGTTATAGCCCATATCCGTGATCAATATTTCCATTGTATTACATTTCATTAATTTATTGACATCAATTACCTTTAAAATAGCATATTTTTTCAATCTGGAACTTGTTTAACCTAATTTCGATTACAAAGGTTTTTTATAGGTTGTTATTTATTTATATTACGAATGTTTTGTTAACAAATGAATTTTGTTGTCTATGCTGCATCTGTGTCGCGTTTAGTTTACAGTAACTTTTGGCGTACCTACACATTTCAACTTCGGCAATATGAAGTAATACACTAGTGATATTTTGATAACTGTGAATGTCTTGTATTAGTCTGTATAGTGTTATGTATTGCTATAATACAATAAAATTATGTCCATTATAGTGTGGTTTTCTTTCTTGTGTATACTATTATTTTAAGAGTCAATTTAGTCCATTGGCGTCTCGCAGAGAGATGGGCCTCAAGGCCTCAAGTTAAAAAGGACAATAAGTCAGTGGTGCCTGGTGGGCGTTTACAACACCACTCACAAGTGTATTATACAGGGTGACTGGTAATTTGACGTATTCCTTCCAGGACGTGATAGTGTGACCCATTTGCAACAATTAAGCACCCCATGAAGCCTAGGCGAAAATTCATGGGATTCGAGAAAAACCAATTTTCAGTCATTTTTGAAAATTCCCCAGGATTTGTCACTAAATATCACTTTTCTCCAAACTCTTAAATTGAATGGCCTTCATTGCTATTTGATTGGAAACCTAATACTTTAACAAACCTTTCGATGTAACCAAATTTCCCAAAACATCAAATACTGAAAAGTAAGAGACAGAAGTTTACTAAACTTTTTCAAAAAAATTAAACGTACATGAACTTTGACACCAGTTATCAAAGAGAGTTTATCCAAGAGTTTGGAGAAAAGTGATATTTAGTGACAAATTCTGGGAAATTTTCAAAAATTACAAAAAATTGGGATTTCTCGAATCCCATGAATTTTCGCCTAGGCTTTATGGGGTGCTTATTTGTTGCAAATGGGTCATACTATCACGACCTGGAAGGAATACGTCAAATTACCAGTCAACCTGTATATGCCACTCACTATGGTTTTACCAACACAACTATCACAATACACAAACAGCCATGCCGTGAATCGAACCTGCGACAATAATTATTAGATTGTTTTAATCATAGTTTTTGTCTCATTACATAAATAATATGTAAGTACGTGATTTATGTAAGTACGTGATTTATGTAAGTACGTGATTCATGAAAGTACGTGATTCATGTAAGTACGGATGTTTTTTTTTTCACGGATACAGATAGAATATACCATCATTTTTCACTTTTTTGAAGTGAAAACTTCTTTAGGCGCGTTGGGCATTTTTGAGATGGGACTAAACCATTGACTTCGCGACACTAACGCAATTTACCGACACCGTGTGACCGTTGACACGCGTTCACGCTCGCACTGAAATATATCTTTTCGTGAGGAAAATAAGTTCGATACCTACTTGTTTAAAAGTGCGCGTAGCGTCGCGTCTCGGTGTGAACTGACCCTTAAAGGCTTCGCGGTCCGTCCGTCCGTCTGTTTGTCACAGGATTACAAAGTACTCTGTGGTCAGAGGGCTGTATCCGCTGTATCTTTTAACCGTAAAGCCGGGTCTCCTGCGTGTGTTTATACACTAAAACATCGCAACAAAGAGGCGTGGTCATACACATTTGTCTATGCTTTGTATGAAAATTAATGTTGTATGTGTAAGCTTTTTTGTGTAATGTTTCGAAAAAATATGCACAGGAGACCCGGCTTAAGAGGTAGACACTTGATTGCCATGTGTACTACAATGCCCCCTATAACAACAAATTACTTAATAAAATACAAGAATACAAAAACGTGTTCGTTTCGGCGTTTAAAAGAAAAGTACCTGGGTGAACAAACTCACTGGGGGAAAATAGAGAAAACGATTTTTCCCAAATGTGAGACCTAGATAGCTAGATCGATTTTTATCCCTCGTAAACCAACTTTCATCGAAATCGTTAGAGCTGTTTTCGAGAACGTGATTAGGTGATTACAAATATTGTTCCGTATGATGTATTCTACAGCTTGGCAAAAAAGAGTAAAATGAAAACGAGGGCGCTACTATCGCACTTAGGTCACTTGAAATGGGAAATAAATTTTTATGAAATGTGCAATAAAAATGCTGCTTGTGAGTGAATCAAAACCTACTAGCATTTATCGGCAAAGAAGTGCCATCATTATAGGGTATAATATTTTGTTCAAATGTTACCACGTTGACTGTTTTATGTCGACCTGTAGTGTTTTAAATATTGTAAACGAGTCCAACTCGGACATGGATGCTCTTTTTTAAGATTTAAATAATAATAAAATTAGTTATTTTTTGACACAATTTTTTTATTTTACTACTATTTTTAGGTGGTTATTATTGAAAAACATATGGCAACACAGTTATTTCGCCGATTCCGTGATGAGTGAAGGGTTTTTTGTTGTCAAATATTTTATATAAATAAATATACAGAATTCAATAGCTTAATTTCAAAGAAAAAAAATTAACTAAACGGAGTTAATTTGTGACGTCGGGCGTTAAGTTAGTTAGTTATTAATTAGACTATTATTTTATTGGTTTTGTTTTGTGGCTTCATTGTTTGGTTTTGGTACATTATTCGGCTCGGCAAGACAAGAAGGCGAGTTATTTCGCGTGATGTCATGACGGTAAGTTTATCATAACTGCTGAGCACAGGCTAGAATATGAGTTGATTATGGATTGAATCATCTGGCGGGGGTCATTGTTCGTGTTCGTCGCCCAAGCGCCTGCCAATTGCTGTTAATTACTAGTGAATAGTGTTGCACCGAAGGCGCTGCGCGCGTACTCGCCGTCACTGATCATATGGAATACTGCCAAGTCGGTCGTATCGCGTAACCAGTTTTCATTCAATCATCTTGAAATTCCTATTTTGAGTTTATTATTTACGATTGTGCCAGTGCTTGAGTGAATTTTCTTGTGATCAATTTTTTTTTTTGTGGGATTCCCGGCACTGCAACCCCAAGTTAGTGTGTTTTATTGTTTTTCGTCGCCAAACATGAATATGATGTTTAAACCATAACCCTGTTCTCATCATTCATCCAAGTAGGTAAGTGTTTTTGACAAATTCCTACAACTCAAAGTATTAAAGTTTTGTTTCTGTTATTTTAACAATCTTTATCACTATAGTTTCATTGTTTTATCAATAAATTTTCCCACAGTTGTATTGTTATATTATTTTCCATTTGCAAGTTCATGTTTCATTGTCACCAGCATAGGAAAAAACCTTATCTAAGCATTCTTTGAAACAATACAAATACTTAAACCTTAATCTCTTCATAATTATCTCTAGAAAAAATATCCTATATAATAGCATTAAACGTTTTTGTGAAAAATAATCGACTTAAATAAGAAACATTAACTCACTGCTTCCAAAATCAAACAAAGTGATCTGAGTCACAGTATAATAGTGCCTTACAGGGTTCACAGGAAAGTCACACTACAAACAAATTACCCAATATTTATACTACCAAAATATCTCTTGATATGAATAACTGGCATGCATTGTTGACTGTGTCTTTTGACTAGATTGTGTAGATACTGTTACAGCTTATAATTAACAGCTTGGTAATAGAATAGCAATTATCAGGCTAATATTGGAATACTGCTAAAATGAAACCCTAATGTCGAATACATAGACCTATTTCTTTAAAATATCTCATCATTAACTCTGTGAGTAAGATTTTAAACATCTTTTTGTTTAAGCAACACCTCTGTACCATGAAAAAAAAAATGCATATAGTTTTTTTTTTAACACATCAGTGCGTAACTGTTAATTCAGTAATAGAAATTAGAATAAATAGCTTCTGCCTACCCCCATGGGAAAATGGTGTGAGTTTTGTTTGTATGTAAAAATAATCATCCTTACTAACCAACTATAGCCTTGGCTCAGATGTAACACATTCTCATGAATGTTATCCAATTATATCAATTGAACACAAAGATCATACAATAGTGCTCTGAAGCATTTGTTAACAAAGCTAACTCTATAAAAACATATTGATTCTCAAAACATACAACTTTATACATCCACTATCATCTTGGCACTATACCAAGTGTGTTAGGGTTAACTAGAAGTTGATCCAAATGTAGCTAAATATAAATATTTAAAATAGTAAGGTTCTTTAGTTTTAGATTTCATAAGACAGTCATAAATTATTTCTGACAGAACTTAAAATATAATTTACTATGGCATTCTCTACTAACATTTATTTATTAACTTATTATAATTTAGCTAAAAAACATCCAACCAAGCTTTACCACAACAATCTGTCCAAAACCACAATAAATGAGAACAAAATATTACATTTATTTAATAGACTTCAATTTAAATAAAATAGAATACTATCCAATTTATTTCATACCATAGAGGTTGACCTAAAACTTGTTCTTAAAAAAAACAAATGATTCATCTATTCTCACGGAGTGTGGGTAACCAGTACAGTTATAACTGAGTAGTATGATATCTGGGTTAGTTAACAATTAGCATGCTACATAGACTGGCCAGGTGCTGAGCATGGCTCACTTGATAATATCATTGTGAAATGTAATGAGGGCACAGTTGTGCTGTTGCAATATGAAAACATTTTATTTCAATGCAAATTGTACCTAACTTAACCCTTGATTTGTAAATCTATACTATATATTTAATATATAAAGCTGAAGAGTTAGTTTGTTTGTTTGCTTGAATGCGCTAATCTCAGGAACTACTGGTCCGATTTCAGTGTTAGATAGCCCATTTATCGAGGAAGGCTATAGGCTATATATCATCACGCTCATCAGGAGCGGAGTACCAATGAAGAATGTTTCAAAATCGGGTTTTTTTTTTCTTTTGAGAGCTTCCGCTGCGTGCGCTGCTTAAACGGTTAAAATTTCGCAAAAATCATGTATGACAGAATTGTTCCCCTATTAAAGTTTAAAAAAAAAGTCCGCGACAGCATATAGATTGGCTCACTATAACCTTTTTTATGCTAACCAAATTTGTTCTAAAATAATGCATTATTTGCGAAGGTGTTTTTATAAACATGATATTAATCCTTATCCAAATAAATACGCCCAGAGTAACTATACAACGCGGACGAAGTCGCGGGCAGAACCTAGTTTTCCTATAAAGGCAGCTGTAGGTAGCAGGTAGCCATATTATTCAATTTATTTTCAGCTGTTGTATCAACTTGTGTCCCACTGGAGGTCAAACGCCTCCCTTTCCTTAAGCCAATGTATACATATTAGAGATGCTGCGAATAGTTGTTATAGCGAATAGTCGAATACCGATTAATCGCCATACCCTATGGCGAATAGTTGAATACTCGCCATTATTACTCGACATAAAAAAAGGAATATAAAAAAAAAAAAAATTTATTCTCAAATAATAATATAGTTTATTTATTTTATGAAGTAGGTTTGATTTATGAAAAAAAGCGCAACCGACTTGTTCCCAATCTGCCCCTTTTAAACTTTAAATATTAAATTATTATTAATTAAAAAGCCTAATTAATTAACTTCAACAAAACAGATTTTTGGCTAACTTTTTTAATGATAATAAGTAATACTAAGTGTGTTTTGTTTTTAAAGATAAATAAAAGTTTAATTATTTTAAGTCTATAGTTTTTCTGTTCATTCAAAGTTCTGCTATTCGCCGAATGTCGAATTATAGACTCTATTAATCGATATTCGACGAAAACAAAAAATCCAGTAATGCCGAATACCCAATAATAGCGAGTATTCGCGGCATTTCTAATACATATAGCTTTATTTAAAAACTTATATGGCTTTTTGAATTGCCAGTCAAGTCATTCAAACCATAGTATAAGGAGAGGTAGTAAGCTATCTTCATACAAACGCACCGCGCGCGGCTTGTATGTGTGGGGCCATAGTATCTATGCGTCGCCGCACGCACACTTAACAAAATCTCGAGTCGAGAAACCGGTCGAGTTTTTGTTAAATGTGTATGAAGATACCTTACTACCTCTCCTTATACATATTCAAACTGCCAATTCGTAAAGTATACATGCTTACTAGTAATTATTCCATGTTATGCCAACAAAAAATTTCACAAAATAGATCAATAATTACCAAATGTTTTGTTTTAATAATAGCCTGTATGTTGTGATTATGAAGTTATTATAAAATTATGTAGGTATCACCTTGCTATTGAATTGTTTGGACGTAGTTGCACTGACATACCTATGTACTGACTGTATATTGAGTTTTCCTGTAATGCTGTCTATTGTTGAAAATGTTTACCCATTCCAATAATAATCTAAAGTCCAATGAGGTATGTATTCTGGAATTAATCACCAGCTTTAGTTACAGCCCCAATCATTTGTTAAATGTATTTATAAGTTCATTAGTACATAGATAACCTTTGATAGGTTGAAACATGAATCCATACTGATATTATAAAATTAAATGCGAAAGTAATTGTCTGTCACCTTTTCTCTCCTTAACGGTTGAACGGATTTCGATGCTAATTGGCACACAGGTAGACCGTGTTCTGGGTACAAAGGACACTTTATCCCGGTAGTACGCTCCCTTGGGATACTTTCTGACCTCAAAGCGGGCGCAGTTGCGGGCAAAAGCTAATTGAAAATAAACTGTTCATCATCATCATCATTTTGCCAGTCTTTTCCCACCAAAAGACCCCCTGCTTAGTATAGGCCTCCCCTCCTTTTATGCCATGCTTTCCTGGTCTGTGCAAGACTCATCCAGGACTTCCCCACGATCTTCTGTAGGTCGTCCACCTACCTGGCTGCCGGTCTGCCAACGCTCCTTCTACTGTCTCTTGGCAACCATTCCGTTTGTAGGGCTCTGGTCCACCTGCCATCACCACGTCGAGCCGAAATGTTCATGTAATCACTATTTTGTGGCAAATACCAACTCAACTATTTAAACCACGAAATTGATTGGTATCATCGTTCTATATTCTAGGAATCTAGAGGGTATCTAGGGCCGCTCACCCCTAGACTTTCTGGTGTTCGACTTTTTATTGTTTCTACTTTTGTTACCACTCCGACATGTGGCCGTGAACTGTCTGACCTCTTCCAAGTTGCGTCAATCTACTATCTTGTTGGTTATTAAGAACTAACTATAATATCAAATTGCGTACACTATACGCCGTAAAGTTTATTACCTAAGCACCTTATGCTTCTCTAGTTAGTTACCAAAATACCACGTGCCCTTCGTGCCAAAAATCATAGTTGAGTGAAAACGTAACAAAGTAATTGCTGCTGCCTGACTGACCTTGACTTTCGCATTTACTACCTTTCTATTTACTCCTAAGGCTGCTTTTCCTCTCACGCTGACCGTCGGCGCTGTCGGTCGGCGAGTACCTCGTAACTGCAGCACTCGTCACAGCGCTGACAAAAACGCTTCATAAGAATACATATTGACATATCAGCGCCGTAGGTCAGCGTGAGAGGAAATCCAGCCAGGGGCAGAAACTAAATTTTTTGTTGACCTTGACAAGTCTTACTTTAAGGGTTAATTAAGTGTCGATGGCTCCCAAATTACCTATACGAGTTTCTCAAACCATATAAGGAACTAACACTAAAATGTTGGTCACGATCGGCTTACGTAGGTATGGAATGTACGTAAATGGTTATTTATAAAATAGCCAAGCACGACGACGAAAACGGCAAATATCTGTGACTCATATAAAGTCAAGTTTACAATTGATTGACCGCAAAACTGACAAAGGAAAGAAGTTGTTAAAAAAACATTTACAAATTTAACCAAAGGAAATCTCAGAATATAAGAAAGAATATAAAAACAAAAGTTAAAGAGCCCGAATGATTGAACAAAACGTCATAATTGTCGCGAACACAAAGCAGAAGGCTATTACTAAGCATTAGCAAGTTCATTGAAAATGTCCTTAGCTTCCAATGAATCATTAATGATAACATTATGCAGGTTCCGCATTGGCTATGACGTAACTACTCTTCAGAATTCTAATAAGTTGTCAAATTAAAGCCAACAGGGTCCACAATGATCATGTCTTTGTCAACCTACAAGTTCATATTGTGGAATGCAATAAATATATTGATTGAGTACTGAGAGGACATCTGTCTCTTCGTGGTGAATCCGAAGTTCTATTCAGTGATCGACACGCACCAATTAGTATCGAATAAGTTTTAATAACACGTTCTGCTGTCGATGAAATACTGGGTTTTCCCCCATGTCCCACGTTTTCTAATTCTTCATCATGATATTTTGTGCCTATGACGCAGAACTTTGATAAGAGAAATGCTTAGAAAGATACATTTCATCAATTGGCTCTAGAGAAGCCAGTCTCTGCTAACTTACTCTTTGGAGGTCCCAAGATGTACTCCTGCAAGGGCAATAAGGTCTCAATCCGATTGCCTTCTCTTCAATGACTGCCCCAAGTTTTAATTGTCACAATCTTGCTTCGTAATGAGGTTTTGAGTGAAATGGCAATAGGCTCACCCCCCCTATTACATGGGTCTTGGAGCTTGGTGCAGCTCTGCCTAAACCGTCGAGGAATACATTTGTGATGTTATGAATGAAAAAATGTGTGACTATCAAGTGTTTACCAGAGCGTAACTATCAACTATACATAGTTACAAGGCTAAGGTCCTAGTTGCAAGCCTGGGGGTCTACTCCGAAGTGATAAATCTGAACTATCGGGCCGAATGTTCGGACGTTTCCTACTACGAACTTCATTTTATATCGTTCGGTCGGTTCGGATTCGACCGAACTTCATTTTGACGTTTGTTGTATCGTAAACCTTACTCTGATCGAGAAAAGTCCGACCGATCATTTGAGTTTGACAAGAGAACATCGTGAATTTAATGTCAAAATTACGACAGCAAAATAGCTATCTTTTGAGTAGGTATCGTAAGTATCGAATTTACTAAATTATTACAATTATCTTGAGTTTTATATTTGTATCGTTTCGACGTGCGTAGTGAAGACGTCGAAGTAATTTTATCATGCTGAACAACTATACGGCGGTAAATTCGCGCGAAACGTGTTTAGTAAGGCTTTAGGATTAAATACCATGAAACATATTGTGTGTATCTGCTAGCTATTTCTCCCAAGCTTTTCGCCCCAGAATTTTTTCGATAGATGGTTTCTAGATCTCCTGCAGTGCCGGATTAAGCCAGCGCGGGGCCTGTAGCAAATTCTACCTAGGGGCCCCCTATGGTAGAAATTGGTTTATTTAAGTTCTAAAGTTTGAGATAAACTAGTCAAATTAATGTTTCTAGAAAAATACGTTCTGTTCCTGTTCCTAAACAGTCAAGTAGGTACTTCAACCAAATGACTTTTTTCAAACAATGCTAACTGTAAAGTTATTAAAAAGCACTGGTTTATGGTTCATTTTTAGAATAGCTGGTGCTGGCAATAAGAGAGAGCCTTGATTGTAAGAGCGAGCGCAGCAAGCTTGAAATTTTTTTTGTATCTCGGACAGTCTAGGCTTCCTATTGACAATTTATACTGAAATAGTAGTTACTTTGTTGACTAATGTAGAAAAGTTTATGAAGGAAGAGAAATTATGATGAAAAAGCGAGCGAAGCGATGTCAATTTATTTTTTAACCTCCGATTGGTTAGGTGACCTATTCACCATTTATATTAAAATAGCTTTATTTTTCAGCACCTCACCACACACAGATTCATAATCACAATCTGTCATTTTGTCTATTCTTCCATTGACAAAACCCGTTTCTATGGAAGTCATGCTACGAGTGCTGGGGTTTGGATATGCGGGGCCCCCTATTGCGCGGGGCCCGTAGCAATTGCTACTCTTGCTGCGTGGTTAATCCGCCACTGATCTCCTGAAGTTCAGACTGACGTTCGCCCAGATTTAGGATGGGATGTGTGTGCAAAGTTATATTCAGCTAGAAAAACACTCTATTCAGGCGACTCTCTGTTGCGAACGGTAGTATATTATATCCCTGACAATTTACTCACCAGAAAAAAAGGATGGGAGATGTATCAAAGATTGGATTTAATTCGTTACTCCGATAAAACCGCACAAGCGCGGTAATTACAGCAATCATGAAGATTGCTTGTCCAGAGTTCTATTACCCTAGCCAATGCCCCTAGTGGACTTTTTTATACATATAACTGTTCGCCTCTTTTTGATAGCCGTTGCTGAGAAGTAAGATTACATAGCTTTTTACACACTAATTACTTTTTAATGGCGACCTTGTATCACCACAGTGCTTGCCAATTTATTATTCGTACCTGTTCTATCTGGTTATGTAAACGAGCCGCGCTTCATTAGGTACGCTACGTGTTCATTTGTAGTATCGATTCGGATTTCATAGCATTATTGGAGATTAATATTGGGATTATTCGGGAAACATTATGTTCAGCAGGTGATTTCTTTTTGCTGTAATGATGATAACGATGATTCGGGATGGTGTAAAGTTTATGCTACTGCAAAGGCATTGTTAAGACGCCGATATATGCCAGCGACCTTGAGTAGTTACCTTGCGTGTTCTGTGCTGAGCTCACGCAACGCTTCGTACGTCCAGCCAGTAATAGGACTCGCCCATCAAGGAGCGCTGTCCCAAATTACGACGCATTATTAATTTATAACACGTAAAACAAAAGGTATTCTAATAAAACATGTATACTAAAAGATACATGATTACATTTATCTTTAAAATGGTTAAGGTTTCAGAAAAATACGCTTGGTTTTTGGCGTGATTCTCAATGTTTTATCCGCGTTAGACATAACTTTACAAATTAATTACACTATGTATGTAATTAAACATAATCTAAAATATTCACAGATTAAGTTATTAAGAAAATGCTCAATTTTTTTTTTTAAACCGATTTTGTCCCACTGCTGGGCAAGGCTCTAATAAACATATTTTTTCCAAATCATTAACACTACTTGTTTAGACGTGATAAAGTCGCTTAGTGTCGCCTTATGCTATGAATATTCTCTAAAATCAACAACAACACTGCTTCCAAGAAAATGAGTGCCTCGCAAATTGCTTGAATCATCTTTAGTGTGGGGATCCTACATGATTCCAGGGAGATCTCACCGTGAAAACATGGTGAAGTGAGCTGCCACTTAATGCTGCACTATTGGCATTTCACGCGGTTAGATTTTTACAGAATAGATCAGCAGGAGTCTTTTGTACTGGGGAAGACTGAAGGATATTTCATTTTAATACCTGATTAAGTCAGGGGATCCATTTTACTACATCCGCGTTGATGTTAATTAATAAAGATAAAGCTCTACATCAAACATTTTACTAAGATGCAGATATATAACAGTGACTTTGAATGGTTAGCTTGTGTGTTCTGTACTGAGCTCACGCAACGCGTCGTACGTCCAGCCAGTAATAGGACTCGCCCATCAAGGAGCGCTGTCCCAAATTAGACGCATTATTAATTTATAACACGTAAAACAAAAAGTATTTTAATAAAACAAGTATACTAAAAGATCAATAATTTAATTATCTTTAAAATAGTGAAGTTTTCAGAAAAATAAGCTCGAGATAGATTTTGCGTCATTCTCTATTTTTTATCCGCGTTAGACATAATTTTACAAATTAATTCACTATGTAATTAATATAAACATAATCAAAAATATGCCTATATTAAAATATTAGGAAAATGCTCTAATTTAACATATATTTTATCCAAATCACTAACACTACTCGTTTAGACGTCATCTTCAGTATAAAATCATTAAAAGTCGGTAAGCAACAATATATTGATAGGATTATCAACAACTAACATAAAGATAGTGTTACACTATAAAATGATTAAATATATTACGTTGATAAGCTTCGTGTAGTACATTCAGTACATTCATTCAACTATGCAGCTGACCAGATTATAATCTGCGTTGGCCGGCTTCACGTTTGGAGTCCAGCTAGAAATTACGTAACAGTTTAATGGCACAATGCAGCTCACGCGCTATTCACTGAATATAAGCCGATAAATGGCAATAAGTTCACCCATTTCAAAGAGGATTTATGTATTACAGTAATCGGATTAATGTTGGCGGTTCTTGCTTGTCCCTAATTCTAAACCTGGCTTCATGAAATACATTTTCTCAACTCCCATTGGTCCAATCCAAAACTTCATCATACATTGCATCAATATTTAAGTCTAGTTTAATTTAACTTCTGTCTGGCACCTGTTCGACCTTAGGATAGGGCATAGACCTCTTTTAGATTGGTTCAAGTGAAGGTCTGTGACCCTTGTCATTTTGATCCACCTTGTCTACGATCTTTGTGTTGTCGAACGTCTAGCCGCCAGACGGCTAGCCTAGTTCAAAGATATTGAGTGTAGATACGGTATTAACTTTGGTTGTCTGGATGTGGAGATGGTTGAACTGTCACCCTTTATCAAATCACAAAATGGTTATCATGTAGTACGGATTTTCCCGAAGCCTAAAATTCACGCGCTTCTCATATATTTTAATGAAGGCCACAGGCCATTGGTACAGAAAGGTTATCGACATCCATTTGTATTTTTTCCTCCTGATAAAGGTAGTTACTATGTAATTGGAAAATAAATTTAGGACGTAAAGGCTCGTGCAGACCAGCGCGACACGCGATGCGATACAAAGACACCGCTCGTCGAGAGACGAGCGGTGTCTTTGTGTCGCGTGTCGCGTGTCGCGCCTTTTTGTAAGAGCCTTAAAGCGATCATTAAGATCTTTGTAGTTGAAATTGTTCGAGTTAGTGGGTAAACATTTCCCGAATAAGCTATGAACGGTGTTCTTATTTTAATAAATATTGTTTCAGGTGCTATACAATTAGAGACTGATGCCTTTAGAAGTGTGGACATCTGGCAAGACTGAGTGATGACATAGGCCGAAGATGTCGAAAGTGCTGAGCGCGCTCGGCGGCGCACTGCCGGACGAGCGACCCTTGCTGTCGCTCCAGATTGTGGAGAGTGCGGCCAAGTGCCCCCTGGGGTATTGGCCAGTCAGCAGGACCTATGATGAAGACGCTGATGCAGGACTCCTGCGTCAGAATGGACTGTTCGGGAAGAAGCCCAGCCATTACATTTGTTTGTCCAAGTCGGAGGGTAAGTTCAATTGCATGTAATCGAGACGTAAACTAAGAAGTGTATTTTTTTGATGAACTGGCGACTCGCCCCTTTTTCCCACAGATTTTACGACTTGATAAAACATTAAAATATTATATGCAAGTTTAATATTATGTATGTATTATCCACATAAACTTGCCGGAAAAAACTCTCTAAATTAATGAAAATAACATCAAAATCTGTTGCACAGTTTAGATTTATATTATCTGTGGTTTAGATACAGTGGTTCCTAACCTTTTCAATATTGTTATCCCTGTGACCCATAAGGAAAACTGATTTTACCCCGACCTTAAAATGTTATCAAAACAAACAATACAAGCTTATAATTCTTACGTATTTTATATAATATAATCAATGAATTATGTAAAAAAACATTGTGTGATGGTTGGTATTGTTTTGCATTCAAAAGTTTTTTATGTAAGGTTTAGTTTAGCTTAAATTGAAACGTTGCCGGCCTTTGTTTTCAGTGTATAAAAAGCACTCTCACATCTATAGGTCGTGGAAAAGGGTACTCATAAGCATTAAATATTTATTAAAGCTCTGTTAGCTATTAACAGTATATTCGGCACCAGCTATGGTCCCACCAGATTAGGTCTTAATTATTAGGTTCTTTGTCACCCCCACAGAATAGCTGATTTACCCCCGCGGGGGTAATTACCCCCAAGTTCGAAAGAAGAACAACGCGATCACACAGACAGGAAAAGCGACTTTAATTTATAATAATGTACAGATAACCTTGACTTGAAGCAGGCTAAGACCGTAAACTTAAACACTTTCACGCTCATTCCTAACATGCTTTAACTAGTGATATAATCTCATTAAAGTTAATGCTTCTCGGCGGCTCGGTGTACGGTGAGTTTACGAACGGACGTTAAAATATGAAGTGATTATAATCCTAGAGGCTTATGATTAATTGGAATGGCCTGGCGCATTCCACCCACTTGTACCATGTGTTTTAACTTTTTTTAATTTTGTGACGTGTGACATAAGGAAGTGCTTCCAGAAATAGATATGACCATTTCACTTCTGTACAATTCTGTAAAATTCGCCCCATACGTTCTTGAAATGACACCGTATTTTCGTTTTTCGCGCATGCTGAATTTTGCTGCATTTCATGGCAAAACCGCGCTGACGACGCGCAGTATTCGGAAGACGCTTATAAAAAAACATCGTGTGCATGGGTATTGCGTAGGCCCTTGACCAA
Organism: Agrochola lychnidis; assembly: GCA_963680765.1. Classification (NCBI taxonomy): domain Eukaryota; kingdom Metazoa; phylum Arthropoda; class Insecta; order Lepidoptera; family Noctuidae; genus Agrochola; species Agrochola lychnidis. The sequence continues at coordinate 3,075,307 of OY796850.1, forward strand.
AGATTAAAATAGATAGGACTCCGCTAAATCATTTAAATAAAAAGCGACTCTTGCTTACGACACAATAAAGTACAATTCAGGTCGCACAGCGCTCATCATCTACGATTCTACGGTTATATTCACCAAGAAGTTGCCTCTCTTTCTATCGCGTGACTCTTAGATTTTCTGACTACGTTACACTCATTGAATTGGCCCGACAAGACGGGCCCGCCGCATACTTGTAGCTTCATACCTAAACTGCGGAGTGTCCCATCTTAATTCATCTGTACCTTGACACACACAGTACGACAAAAGTACGTCATGTGACCAATCTGATAGCCTCTATAATAGATTAAATTTTTTTTTTACAAAAAATACAACCGACTTCCAAACTACAAAGTGAAAAATAACTTTAATTTCGGAAGTATTTTAGTTTTTTGACACCGACTTCCGAAATTAAAGTTATTTTTCACTTTGTAGTTTGGAAGTCGATTGTATTTTTTGCAAAAAAGTTTTTTTATCTCTTTTTTGTGGGTTGGTTTGTAATTTATTAAGTTACAATAGCCTAATGTCAACTGCTCATCAAAAATACCCAAATCGCTATAGGTGTGCCTATAATATTTGAAGAGTTCCCTCGATTTCTCCAAGATCCCATCATCAGATCGTGACCAAATGACACTGGGACCAACTTGAAAGTGTAAAACCTTTCAAACAAAAAAAAAAAAATTCAAATCGGTCCAGCCGTCTTCGAGTAATCGGGGAACATACATAAAAAAATATATATATATCCCGACGAACTGAGAACCTCCTCCTTTTTTGAAGTCTGTTAAAAATACAAACAAGCTGTCTGCGGCTAAGCAGTTTCAAATTTAAACAGGACTAATTTCCTTAGCATATCAATTTCCGTAACGTGACACATCGCACAGTACGAAATAAGTACGTCATTTGACCAATCCCATAGCCTCTACAATAGGTAAAATACAAACAAACTGCGGTTAAGCAGTTTCAAATAGACCAATAATTAAACATGTCCAATTTCCTTCTGGTTTCCCGTAGGTACCACAGATTAGTACTCGTGCCTATAGAATATAATAGAATACAGGGTGTCAGGGAGAGCGACGCGAAAACTGAAACCATGGGTTCAGTACATGATTCTGAACCCCACTGCGTTGAAATAAAAAAAAAAATCTGCTGTTTCATAGAAAAGTGCAATACCTACGCGGTCAAAATGTATGGAACGATACAGTCAAAATGTATGGATGAAAAATGATTTTTGATTTAATAACCGACGAAAAATTTCAACGCAGGGGCTTCAGAATCATGTACTGAATCCATAGTTTCAGTTTTCGCGTCGATGTCCCTGCCACCCTGTATAATTTATATCTGAGTATAGGTACTATCGTAGAAACGCACATCTGTACACTGTAAGGACTATTCTTACTTGCAGCGCTCGGCTGCTATAGTATCGCTTACTTACGAAAAAAAGGGTCGTGTGCACAGGATTTTGTTTTCAAATTGATAAGATATGCGTTACCCCGATGGTACTAGGTAGTTTAGTCATTCGAACAACCAGCATAATGTAAAGCAGAGAAAGGGTGGTCGCCACATACAGGGCTAAGTACTTCGGTAACCCAGGTACCCTACGTGAGATTGTCAGTGACACCAAGGCGTTGCTGGCCTTCTTTGAGGAGCTGGGGTGGATCGATTAACCGGTTTTCCCACCCGTACGCAAAATACGCGCTTTGACGTGTAGTTGCGGATACCAGCCCTTATTACCTATTATCTATTAAAGCAGAGAAAGGCTTCAAATCGATTGTATACTCGTAATCCGATACCTAATACTCGGTAAATCGATTAACGAATCGATACGGCGCCCCGGTGACAGAACGAAGCATTGTCTTGTGCTGTTACACAACGCGATAAATACTGGCCAGCGAGATAAATGGGTCAATGTGATAACTGAATTATGAAAGCCCTCTATGGAGATAGAGCTCTTTATCTATGAGTGCAAGGCCCTCTTATGTGTGGTATTAAAAAGTATGGTTTTGTCGACTGCCAGCATTAGAATTTGAGTGTCTACAGTTGTATTTCCTCCATGCTAGATACAAAAGCAGTTACTCTCACAAACGACGACAAATTGACAAATGAAAATAGGGTGTAAATATTTTTGTATAATTAAGCGATCGCTTTGTTTGAAATTAGCTGTTGATTCAAATTCAAAAGTCATTTATTCAAACTGGGCTGAGAATCAGCACTCGAACTTTAGGTACATAAGACAGTCCCCTAAAAACGCCCACCCTTCACCATTTCCTAGTGCTTTAGCTGGGAAGAAGAAGTGGCGCAACAAACTCCCTGTTGCCCGCGGGTTCGGCCGCGTGTAGAATTCTTTTCTAAAAGTAGTCTATTTATAACAGCAGTGATATGCTATCCCGTCAAAATCGGTCCAGCAGTTTCGGAGATTAGCCAAAAAACAGAAAAAAAAAATTACAAATAAAGTTATGAGCACCGAATATACTTTCATATGCATTTAGTAAAAAGCTGTTATTTAGACAATACAAACAGACACTTCACTTTTATTTTTTTAGAAGAAAAGTTAAACGTTCAAGCTGATCATCACACTTATATTATAAAGGCAAAAGTTTGTGAGTGTGTATGTTTGTCTCTTCTTCACGCTCAAACGGCTGAACGGATTTGGATGAAATTCGGTACACAGATAGTTTATAACCTGGATTAACACATAGGATACTTTTTATCTCGATATTCCCACGGGATCGAGACTGAGGCGGGTGAAACCGCGGGGCGCAGCTAGTCCGGAAATAATTGAACCAATAGGCTGCCACAAAAAATCAAAGCCAAACTAATTGTGGCAAGCACAGGAACGGTCGCACTCATTCACTTTCATTAAACTTGATACGAAGGCCGAATGTGTTGGCTGATGATTACTCAACGGTCGTAACGGGGCCACGACCGACGACCGAAGACTCGCGACCAGCGACCAGCCCCCAGACACGCTTAAATCTGTTTACTACAGCGATACTGGGTCACTGCCTCATTGTTATTAGATTGGCGTGCTGTGCCGGTGTGCCCTGGAAATGGATTTTTATTACGCGTTGATTGTGTGTCGGGAAATGGGGGTTCCATGTAACGTGGCTCACACGCCTTTTTGTCATGCTTCCTACAATAACCTTTTACGGCGTTGACCCAAAAAGTATTGCAGATCTTCTTTTTTTGTTTTGGTAGTTGACCTCTGAGATCATGACTACTTAACCGGGCTTTCCTGTTGGTGCCTTAAGCTACTACACTTAAAACCTCCAGCCAGGGGTTATTCAACTATGCTAATTAAAACTACGTGAACGCTCGCTAAGGGCACCGGGTGTGGGGTACGAACCTCGGCTTAGGGCGTCAACCGGAGGGAGGACATCAAGGATGGGACGGGCTGGATCAAAGTTTTGATCATGATTATTAGTCGGGGAATTTAAAGCTACGTGCTCAGCTGCAACAACTGCTGGCACCTCGTTATCGAGCAAGGATCGGGGGGGAGTTTCATTTACTCTGGGACGCGGTCGCGATCGCAAAAGACCTCGGCGGCGAGGTCGGAATGACGGGAGGCGTCTGTTTTTGTACACTGTGCTGGTTTCCCTACTGCTCTCCTGGAGGAGGGTAATCGGGTCGTCAGGGTCGGTAAGGAGTATTGCAGACCGCTGTCACCGTTACTATACTGATTTTGCCCTTAGTAACCATATCACGAGTGACACCGTTCAAACACTTGAAAGGTTCCGAGTTCAGTTTATAATCTTGTCGTTGTCAAAGTACCTAACTAACTAGACTTCTTAATTGGTCTTCTCGACGGACAAAACTACAGAAAGGTCATGTGAAATGAACGACACGTCGTCTTTGCATATCAGCGACTCCGTATTGACCTTTGCCACCGTTAGGCTTGAACTACGTTATCTCTACCCCAAGAAATATTTCAGTACAAAGCCTCTATAACCAAAGAAATCTCTTATGTCAGTAAAATCAATCTGCCTAGCCTTTTCCCAAATATGTTGGGGTCGGCTTCCAATATAACCGGATGCAGCTGAATACCAGTATTTTACATGGAGCGATTGACTGCCTCTACAACCCAGCTACTGGGTAGCACGAATCCCCTTTGTAAGACTGGTTGTCAGGCTTTTGGGCTTCTGACTTAGGAAAGACTGGTGTTACGTCATCAAGTAGTCATTGTAGAAATAAGTCGGGAGTCAGTGTAATGGCATGCTGGCACTGATTAGATGATTGTGCTGACATATCTTCGTATCTTCCCACGGTCTTTGGCTTCAGTTTCCTAACATCGGGTTACGTATTGCTGTCATCTTTCTTGTTTCTACCCGCCCACGGCGATGCAAAAAGGGGGTCATGATTTTGACTGGCATTTATGTATGTATGTTCATCTGGTCCCTCATAACTTCTAAACTACTCATCATAATTTGACAAATGTGGTATCGTTAGTCACATTAATATGGCGCCCTCTAGACTTCTCTAGACTTCTACATCATAGTCTGAATAGCAACACAAATAATTAAATTTATCATTAATACAAACAATCTCTTTAATTGTGGTTATGGAGGTTTATCTTGTTCGTTACCTACAAGATTGTTATGATGAATAAATGTTATTTTTTTAAAGATAGTGTAGGTAATGATGTCATTCTAAATATTCTAATCAATCCGTCACCGGGTTTTATTAAATAACGTGTCCAAGATTTTTATGAGTAATGCGATATCAGTTCGCGTGAATTTACCCATAATAAAGTGAGTAAGGTATTGAAAAGCTAAAAACTTGTAAATTTTAATGCATTATTTTCTGTAAACTGACATAATGGCGTAGTATACTAGCTTTTGCCCGCGGTTTTGCCAGTGTACCTACCTAGAGGTCGGAAAATGTCCCACGGGAACGTACTACCGGATAAAAAATATCCTATGTCCTAACCCAGGTCATGGTCTATCCGTATGCCTCATACAAATCTGTTCAGCCTTTTAGGCGTGGAAGGGTAACAGACAGACAGACTGTGTTACTTTCACATTTATAATATTAGTATGGATAATATGGATGTGCGTAAAGAAAGTTTTTTATGCCTATTGCACGCCTCACAACGCTTCAGCGTGTGAGAGTGCTCTACTCTCGATGCGTCGTCGCGTCGCCTTGTCAAAATTTTCCAACATAAAATCGTTTCTATACTCTCAATTATACATGGAATTCATATTAGCAGGGATGTTTTAAAAACTAGAGACTTGACATGATAAGATTAATATATTTTTAGATAGATATACCTTGATATACATAATTATACGGGGTGACAGGGCATCGACGCGAAAACTGTTACCATGGATTCAGTACATGATTCTAAACCGCCCCTGCGTTGAAATTTTTCGTCGGTTATTAAAAAAAAAAAATCAGCTGTTCCTTACATTTTAACCGCGTAGGTATTGCACTTTTCTATGAAACAGCAGATTCACGTCGTCACACACTTCACCTACACTCGTTATTTGGTCGAGTGGCAAATTATTTATTAGCCGAACATGTGTAAGGAGTCCTCAAATCCACACACGAAGTTAATCAATTACTTTCCACTCGACTACGTTACTGTTACCGTAGGGTCCGTAGGTAATCCTTATAAGCCTATTTAACACCTGTACCATCGGGGTAACGCATATCTAAGCAATTTGAAAACAAAATCCTTTGCACACGACCTTTTTAGGGTTCCGTAGTAAACAAGGAACCCTTATAGTTTCGTCATGACCGTCTGTCTATCTGTCTGTCCGCGGTCTAGCTCCGAGGCCCTTAGTACTAGAAAGCTGTAATTTGGCATAGGTATACGTATTAATTACGCCGACAAAGTGGTAAAACAAAATTATGAAAAACATTTTTTTTAGGGTACCTCTCCTACACGTAAAGTGGTGATGTTTTTTTTAACCCATGGTGTGGGGTATCATTGGAAAGGTCCTTCAAATTAGAGTCAAGTGTGTCCCCCCCCCCCTGCCAGCTAAATGGTTGGTTTTGTATGTGTGAAAAAAATCACAGCAGTAGTTTATATAACGAAATTAAAAGGAAAACTATCACAGCTAAGTAGGCTCTACAAGTTAACGAGTGATAATCGACCAACTTAACTTCGCAGTTGCGAAAACATGTTTTCCCCTATACATTCCGTATGGGAGAACATATTTTTCAACTACAAAGTTTGTTTTTGGTATAAATTCATCCCAACTCGGGAACCCTTCATTGTGCGTGGTCCGACACGCACTTGGCCGGTTTTTTATCGAAGGTAAGCGGTACTATAGCGGCCGAGCGCTGCAAGCAAGAATAGTCCTTACAGTGTACAGATTGCGTTTCTTCGATAGTACCTATAGTATACAGTGTGAGTCTTCATAATGTGCACATATCGAAATGAGGGAATCTATGCTTAATTTTATCGACGGAAAAAATGGTCAAAAATTTTTTTGTATTTTTTTGTAAGAATCAAAAAATTTTTTTTTTTTTATTCTCTTCGGCATCTTATTTATAAATTTTACAATTATTGTGAAAATTGATGAAAAAAATACAGATTTTTGCTAATAAAACATGTTTATTTTCAATTGAGGGTAGTTTTTTTTCTCAATTTTAATTTTATGTGGACGCCTACTTACTTCCAATCATTATGGAGTTTGTTTCATCGCGATAGCTGATTCAGTTTAAAAGTTACACAGTTTTGTTACATTTTTTTTTTAATTCCATAAAAAGTATTAAAAAAATATTTAGATTTTTTTAAATATTTTTTCTGTCGTTAAAATTAAGCAAAGATTCCCTCATTTCGATATGTGCACATTATGAAGACTCACACTGTAGATTACAATAATGTAGATGAATCATACAAAGAGGTCGAGAAAAAAGCGAATGTTAAAATAATGGGACTTATTCATTCATGCTATCATAATATTCTATTGAACATCTGCCACGCTCGCGGTCACTAGACAGCTGGCAATGAAGTACTAATATTTTACGATGTACTATCGCGGAAACCCATAAGTAACCACTTTGAAAACAAAATCCCGTGCACACGATGACCACATGTTACCGCCCCGGTTCTATAGCGGCCGAGTGCTGCAAGCAAGAATAGTCCTTACGGAAAAAAAATACTACTGACTACTGCCCTGCCAAAAACAGAACAAGTTGTATTAATTAATCTGTATATACAAAACGAAAGGTCACTCATTTACTCGCTGATTAAAAATATAAATAAAATTGTCATTGCACCTCTAGATTAAAAAGTGTTCCACGCAACGACACAACGGTCCCCCAAGGTGAAGCGTGGATGGCGTCGGGATGAAATGTTTGTTTTGCATGTACCACCCTACCTATGCAAAATATATGCCAATAAATTATATTATAGTTTTGGAATGTGCTCAAGCCTTCAATTGGATACCCATATTGTAATTATTTTTTTTACACATTTGAATATGGAGCCATACTGCCGCCATTTTTTTTTTTCAAAAAATGTTAAATCCTTTGTCACTCCTTTTTGGGTACCTAGTAGTGTAAAAATAGAAAATCCTTTACAAATTCAAGAGCACCCTGTCTCTGCATATTACTGATCAAGCGTAATCTTTTCTTCTATCCAGGAGTACCAGGCTACGTAATGGACGGCGTAGTCATAGTCGGAGAGCGGGAAGCTGCCCCGCCGGGCTACAGCGTGGCAGGACGCGCGGGCAAGCGGCGCTTGTGCACGCGCGTGTCGCGACCCGCAGCTGCGCGCGCGCACCCACCCGTCACTGACGTCATCGTGTGCTCTAAAATGAGGCAGGCGCCGCAAGGGTTTATATTGGCTGGGTGAGTTGAGAGCACAAATGCGGAAAGTAGGGATATGCAAACGAAAAAATCATATCGATAAATATTCTATCGATATTTAAAAATAGTACCGTATCGTAGCGATATTTATTGAGGAAACTAAATATTTTGCTCATCCTTAGCAAATAAGATAATCTGCGTTCGCAATTTATTTGCCAAACATGTAAACAAACACGAGTTTTAGGAAAAACAACTGTAATGCCTACACATAAGGTTTATTTTGCGCTACAACTTCATATTTTTTATGACTTTTTCAACAGTACTAGTCAGTTTAAAATCAACTTTATAAAGTTGATGTTTGTTTAAGTGGAAATAACATCGATTGGAAACGAGGTTATAAATAGACCTTAGTAGATCTTTTTTTTTGGGTGGGAAATTATCAAATAACTTCTCCCGCTCTGGGTGGAGCGGGAGGGCGTGTCAGACTCTTACTGACTAAAACCCACCCGTGCTCCTTCAGTTGCCTGTATTGCCAGGGGCCACGGTAACTCTTTCGGACAAAAAACCGCAACCCCAGCAGGCATCGGCCCTGTCGGACCCCGTCAGTTCTGCTAACATCTCTTTGAGGCGCGCGTAGAACACAATGCGCCGTAGACCCGGGCCAGGTCCTTATCGGACGGCGAGCTTTCCATTGCTCACCGTCCGCAAGCCTGCGCCTACGGTGGCCAGGAATCGGCCTGCGAGTCCCGACGCCCAGGGCGTCTCCTGTGGACCTTAGTACCCCTGCGATTCAGTTGGACTGGTGAGCGAGAGATCGTTGTTTGGTCCCTCTCTACCACCCACTCCTAAGAACAAGCATCTAGTACTGTAGGAGCGTAAATACAAGACATATGACAACTTATATCGCCGTATGTTTACTTACTAAGTTACTAATAAAAAATTACAAAAATAAACAACCGACTTCCAAAAAAAAATAACACTACAAAGTGAAAAATATTCTTATTTATTTATTTTTCCCAAATAAAACATTTTTCTTTCTTTCTTTCAAAAATAACTGTAATTTTGGAAGTCGGTGACATGAGCTTTGTGCTTGTTAACATGCACACTTGAGCTGCTTAACAGGATTTCGACTAATCGGATCCAATTAGGATTTCGGATATTGGATGGCCGAGCCCGGATTAACTACTTTCAACGAATACTATCCTATATCTTTCTATGCTAAAATCCTTAATCTAAAGTTCTTAAAAATCAAGACTGTGGTTTTCTATTATTGGCAATGGCACTTAGCGTTAGGTTGGGTTTATTACACATTATCCTAAATGGAACAGGCGCCGTAGGGTTTCTTAATAATTACAAGGACTGCACAACCAAAGTGTTTAAAGTCTATAATACCTCAAATTGCTTCGCATGATCCTATATCTGTATATTAAATCGAAAATACTGCAGCATTAATTTTGAAATAAATATATGGTAAAGTTGAGGATTAATGTTAAGTAGTTTGTTTGACGAAAACACGATTTAAAATTTTGTCTATAGAAAAAAATCAAAAGTTACCTCCAAACCGAACAATAAACCGCTGGTTTAAAAAAAAAAAAACAATTTAGATCATGAAACTGCATAATAACTGAACTATTATACTAGGTTTTTTTTAAATAACCATAATTTTTGCCGTAAAAAGAAATAACCAAAACTATTGGCGCCTTGGAGCCTTCTCCCCGCTGCTCACTCTCGCTTTCACTCAGTCCGCGAGCAGCACCGTGCGAGCGACATAAGTGGTGAATTTGAGCTGAGGTATTATGGACTCTTACAGTATTTCAAAATCTAATCTACTTACTCCGTAATGTCCAACTACTGGGTAAAGGGACCTTTTCCGTGTCCAAATGATAATAAATTAATATAAATTTGTCTCTCCCTCCTCAGTGAGATAAACGGCAAGACGGTGTGTTACAAAGTAAGCGGCGGCAGCACCGACACGTCGCCGACGCACAACGAGTATGAGAACGTGCTCACTAACATCACGCCTGAGGCTAACAGGAGGTAAGCAGACACACAAACATTATCAAATGAAATATTATCTGTACAACGTTACTTAGCGTTATTACTCCTACACACATACACTCATTTCTACTCTACTCACCAGAGGCCATCACTACACAACTTATTATTTTTATCTACTAATCCTCTATAGAAGATTCTGAAATAGTTAGCTAATTGCCAACATTAAAATAGCCAGTGTCCTAGTAACCATAATATCATCCAAACGAGTGTTATAATGTTGTATTAATATGCAACTCGAATTTCAAAAAAAGAACATTGTCATGCACGCGCGTTTCACTGCCACAGCACCGTAATTAAAAAAAAAAACTTATAGGTTATTCGAATTCACGTCGAATCCCGCCATTTTTGTTCGATATTAGAAAGTATTGCAAAAATTTATAAGATTATTCCCCTACATTTTGTCACTTCTTTTTATTTTTCTGTTACTCTTTAATCAAAAATGTTGTGTTTATATGATGTTGTTGTTGTTGATATGATGTTGTTGTTGTTGATATGATGAGTATAGAAGTCAAACAAAGTTATTTGCAAAGTGTCGCCTACAACAGGGGAGAGCGCTGATGTCTGAAATACAGATATTTTATATCTAGTTCAGACACATGTTCAAAATCTGTTCATAGAAACAAGTGTCATTTAGTGTATCACCATAATAATTAAATTGTTGTATATTTTTGAACAAATAAATTATACTTATTAGTTCGAAACTTCGCAGGCCTGATCAGTAATAAAAACAAAATATTTTCCTAAACTTGCTTGAAGTTTCATCAATTAAGACCGAATTCGACCAAATTTTTATTTTTTATAAAAATATATTGCCATGTGTTAGTCTCGCAAAAACTCGAAATGGCTCGACCGATTGATAATAATCGATAACCGATAATAACAGTAATCCTGCAAAAATAAAACAGATTGACAGTTGACAGCTTTTCAATCCAAAAACTGTCAGACTTCAATTTAATTCCACAGATAAAAAAAAAACTATCAGCCATAGGTAGGTAACTCTGTAAACAGGTAAACAAAGTGGATGGTAAAATAAATAAATCATCATCATCATCATCATCAGCCTATAAATGTTCCCACTGCTGGGACACAGGCCTCCTCTCTGTGAGAGGGAGTGGGCCGTAATCCACCACGCGGGCCCAGTGCGGGTTGGTAGATGTCACATGTCTTCGAATTTTCGGTTCCAGGACATGCCGGTTTCCTCACGATGTTTTCCTTCACCGTTTTGAGAGCAGTGGTGATGAAATAATTTACACAAAGTAAAGCGCCTGCCTGGGTTCGAACCTACGACCTACAACTCGTAAGTCGCGGCCGTTACCACTGGGCCACCACTGCTCTCCTCAATAAATCATGCTCTTTCGTATTGCAAATTCGCACAACTCACACTTCTTTCAAGCATGTTTGACCTTACCGCTGAGTGACGGGAATAAATAAGATGATTGACAGGCAAATAAGCATGAACCTCGCTTGGTAGATAATCTCAAGTATCATCTGTCGTCATGCTTGACAATATGACAGTGTTAATTATGCTAGAAGGTCGGCTTTTCCATCAACACCTTGCTTTCTTTGAAGTAACTTTATGGGGGCTACTCTCGTCGAGACACACCGAGACAGGCCGAGTGCGAGAATGTAGATGAGAGCGTTCACAACTCCAACTGAACTAGGCGAGAGTGTACATGGCCGCACTCGGGCTGAAGCCCCTCGCTCGAGACTTTTTCGCGAGACCTAACGCCAGCACTCGGACGAGTGTACAGCCGCCATTACGATTTGAACGTCTTTGACCAAGTTTTTGACTACTACCAGTACACTAAGGCCGCATTCCGTGTTACGTTAAAAACAACCGACCTCCAAAAAAAACACTACAAAGTGAAAAATAACTTTAATTTCGGAAGTCGGTGTCTTGTGTTTTGTATTTTCGTTTTTTGCCACCGACTTCCGAAATTAAAGTTATTTTTCACTTTGTAGTGTTTTTTTTGGAGGTCGGTTGTTTTTTTTTGTAAAAAGCTTTTATTTTTCACTTTTTAGTTGTGGTACCTACCCCACACACATTCGAATACCACTACCTGCTACCAGTGACAGAAACATATCATATCATCTACATAGCAAGTGGGAAAAAAATACGTATTTTGTAGCTAACTCAAAAACTATCAAAGCAAAGTTAATAAAATTTATATGGGACCAATTCGAGAGCACACCCTTTCAAACAAAAAAGTAATTTTTAAAATCGGTCCACAATTGACGGAGAAATCGGTGGACATACATAAAAAAAAAAAAAAAAAAACAAACATACGCGACGAACATATAACCTCCTCCTTTTTGGAAGTCGGTTAAAAAGTGATAATATCGCAAATCCGACCAAAGTCCAAAGTCACAATTATTACTCAATAACTCTTATATTTTGTGACTATTAAATTTAGTCGGATACGCGATATAATCACTTTTAACGTAACTCGGAATGCGGCCTAAGTCTGGCGACTTAGGATCCAAGCACTTGGCATTTGAGGAATATAGCAAAAAAAATGCACTAGAACAAAATAAAAAAGTTAATCGACTTTATTTATCAGAAATAATGCAATCTATGTTATGTTCGTCACCATAGTTACGTCAACGGTCGTCACAAACTGTTTTTTTCTTTTTCTAATAAATTATCATGTCAGGCAGCCAAGCTGCCTGGTCGGGGTAGTGGGGTGAAAGCCTAGTTCTGAGTAGGGTTAATAAGTATGTACTTACAAGTAGTTTTTTTTAAATTCAATCTTATCAAACAAATGTTTTTTTGGGTATTGAGTCTAAATCCAGTCAAAGAACTAGCATCGATTCAAGAAAAAATAAAAAGACAGTCTTCCTTCGACCATCGACATAATATCGTTTATATTGTACTCGAGGTAAAATCTGTACCAACCGCCGGTTGTCGCCGAAAATCAGCCCTGGGGTTCTGTCTCGCATAGGGTCGCAGCATTATGCTGAGCGATGGCCGTTTTGCGTGTATGTGACTCATATTTTCCCCCAACTTGTTCTTTTCGTGTATGTGTTCTTTCTTTGCGTCATGTTTACCGCAAATAAACGTATTTTGTTCATTTTTGCTTTTCAAATAAAGAGTAGAGCTTTAATTCTAAATGCGGGTCCAATATTAAATCGCCCACATTCAATAAAAAATAATAAGTCAATTTTCTTGCAACACGACATAAAATCGTTTAAATGCAATAACACATAAATACCTACAACACAACAAAGGAACTCACTCAACTAAATGAATAAATCCTTCAGTGAACAAGACGAATTAACTCGTACTGTTTAGACATAGTATAAAGAGAGGTAGTAAGCTATTTTCATAGAAACTTAACAAAACACATTTAACAAATGATTGGGGCTGTAACTAAAGCTGGTGATTAATTCCAGAATACATACCACATTGGACTTTATTATTGAAATGGGTAAACATTTTCAACAATAGACAGCATTACAGGAAAACTCAATATACAGTCAGTACATAGGTATGACAGGGCAACTACGTCCAAACAATTCAATAGCAATGTGGTACCTACATAATTTTATAATAACTTCATAATCACAACATACAGGCTATTATTAAAACAAAACATTTGGTAATTATTAATTATTGATCTATTTTGTGAAATGTTTTGTTGGTATAACATGGAATAATTACTAGTAAGCATGAATTGGCAGTTTGAACATGTAAAAGGAGAGGTAGTAAGCTATCTTCATACACATTTAACAAAAACTCGACCGGTCTCACGAGAAACGGGTCGAGATTTTGTTAAGTGTGCGTGCGGCGACACATAGATACTATGGCCCCACACATACAAGCCGCGCGCGGTGCGTTTTTATGAAGATAGCTTACTACCTCTCTTTATACTATGGTTTAGATTCTCATGTAGGATACACTATTCGCGCACCTATCATTGAGACAATTGAGATACACAATGCTGCTTATACCGAGTATTTATAAACGTCACCATGGCACGCACGAGGAGCTCGTGGCTAAGCAATAACAGCCGCACGGGTCGATCCATTAGGTTAAGCTACGGTCGCCGGGGTTGGTCCGTGGAGACCATCTTAACATACCGAGACTCCTCCGTGCCTCGGAAAGCACGTTAAGCCGTTGGTCCCGGCTGTCATTCGTGAATCTTTGACTGTCGTTACGGGTCGTCAGAAGCCCGAAAGTCTTGACAATCAGTCTTATCAAAGGGTATCGTATTACCCAGTTACTGGGTTGTGGAGGTCTGCTGCATCCGGTTAGACTGGAAGCCGACCCCAACATAGTTGGGAAAAGGCTAGGCAAATTGTTTGACTTACACATGGCACGCGCTTTGAATGTTTCCGTCTCTGTCTTGCACTATTGTGTGACAGTGACAGGAATGACGCTTAATCAAAGTAAGTACGTGCTAATTATAGCTTGTCCACAGCTCTAAAATGACGCGCCCCACTACCGCATTTTACGCACACGGCGCCGTCGCGTGTACGTTAAGACGCAGATATATGACAGTGACCTTGAATGGTTAGCTTGCGTGTTCTGTACTGAGCTCACGCAACGCGTCGTACGTCCAGCCAATAATAGGACTCGCCCATCAAGGAGCGCTGTCCCAAATTAGACGCATTATTAATTTATAACACGTAAAACAAAAGGTATTTTAATAAAAAACGTATACTAAAAGATCAGTAATTTAATTATCTTTAATATGGTGAAGTTTTCAGAAAAATATGCTTGATGGATTTTGCGTCATTCTCAGTTTTTTATCCGCGTTAGACATAACTTTACAAATTAATTTCACTATGTAATATAAACATAATCAAAAATATGCCTATATTAAAATATTAAGAAAATGCTCTAATTTAACTTATATTTTTTCCAAATCACTAACACTACTCGTTCAGACGTCATCTTCAGTATAAAAGTATTAAAAGTCAGCTATCGTCCCCTTAACGGTTTGACCGCTGTGATCAGAAGGGTGATAATTTAAAATGGCTTTATCTAAATTGTCGCAGCAACAAAATACATTATCAATACATGTAGCAGTAGTCGAAGTTATTCGCGTTGGTTCTAAAAACACATTTGACAGATTGAATGATTTGAAGAGGCTTAATAATGTACTGCTATTTGAATTATTTTCCAAAATATTAATATTAAAGTCACCACAAATAATTATTGATTTATTACCAGTTGTAAGTTTTGCCAAAACATCTTCCATTACCGATTCAAATATTGAGTAGTTTTGATAATTTGGAGGTCTGTATACGCACACTATAAAATGCTTATCTAGCTCAACACAGGACAGTTCAATGCTATGTTCCACCGATAGTTCAACTATGTCATTACGAGTCTTCGATTTTATACAATTTTTAATTAAGAGTGGACAAACTATAACGTGTATAGATCTCGACCTTAATTTTAGTACATCGTGAGTAAAGGATGATTTCCACCAAATGGCTCGCATCGCATCGGATCGGAAAGGATACGAACGGATGCGGCGACAGCCGATCGCGTTCGGTAGGATATCGACTCATACGATCGGCTCCGTACAGTCGGGTGGCATCATTCATTCATATACAATTTAATTTGCATAATTTTTCGATAGTTTATAATGTATCCATGAAAAACTGACAAACTGTGAACTGGTATCAAACTTGCTTGCGACGTAACGCACCTTGCGCTAATATTAAATAGCCTACCTAGCTGCGAGCAACTTGGAAAAAGCGCTCGCTTGGCTCGCGCGTGGTTGGTCACAGTTCTAACCTAACCTAACCCATTTCACCCAGTTCACAATTTTTCTACAATTTATAATCTAACGGAAATAATACCGATAGATTATAAACTTACGGTCTCCCAAACATACGGTCCGATGCCGGTGCGGCTCCGGCGTCGTGTCGACATGTAATTTGTTAATGAAAGTTATCAAAAACATTGACCATTGTATCGGATACCATTCAATAAAACATACACACAAGACATAAGATTTAATATTAAACAAGTCGCGTGCCCATTGGGATTTGTCATCGACAAAGATAACGAACTTCTATACAAACCTTATCCTATTTTAAACCCTTTCTTTATACAGGGCAGTGATTTAGTGACCTGCATCTGTCAAGGGGGTGATTCTACCTGTCATACTAAATAACTTTCAGATAGTTATTAATTCAGGCGTGACCTTACGGAAATCCATTATAAAATACAATAGAAACCCAGCGTCCAGCGTCTCTGGGTCCAGCGCTCGGTTTGGCAACACGCCGTGTTCGGACTTCGGGGTTCGCTACAAGTCAACCGTCATCCTGAAGATGCTTTTTACAGGGTTTTTTATGGCACTTTAGGAATAGCTAAGTGGAACAGGTTACTAAATATTTCCACGTCTCTTGTATTTTATAAACAACTTTCGCTTTGAAACACATACTGGGTGATTTTTTTTACCGTCTCGAAATTTTTACAGGGTTTTCTACCCATGAATGTAAACAACTTTCAAAACTGAGATCACGAAAAAAAAATCAGCGGTTTCATAGATTTTGGTCAAGTGGGTATTGAACTTTTGTAAAAAAAATCATTCGGTTTAATAAGATATGAAAGAAAAACAAATTTAGGATTTTTATCAACTAGATACACAATTACACACACATTAACTAAAGCAATGTTTCATTAATTACTTTCAGATTGCGAGCACCGGACCGTCCACCAAAACTGTCACCTCTCGTCTCGGAACTAAACAACCTGAATCTCAAACAGTCTCCGACCACATACCCTAACATCGAAGAGTTCACCACTGACCATGACTACGAAGCCCTAAGCCCCGCATACAACATCAAACCGTTCCGGCCGGCGCCGCGGCCCCCTTCAGCCAAGTCCCCGATCCATCACGGGAGCCCTGCGGGGCCCACGTCCCCCGTAGCTCATGCAAGGAAAAAGGGCCCTGCGCCCCTGCCAAGGAACACTATGTATCAGACATTAGGAGGATATAATGGATTGGAAGGAGTGCCATTTTTATTGAACCCCAAGTTGAGAGGACTGCCTAGTGATAGTTTGGTAAGTTTACACAATGTACTGTATGCTAAGTAAGAACAGCTGCACGGGTCGATCGATCAGGTTAAGCTACGCTTGCTGCGGTTGGTTTGTGGATGGGTGACCATCTTTACATACCAAGACCCCTCCGTGCTTCGGAAAGCACGGTAAGCCGTTGGTCCCGGCTGTCATAATTTGTAGATCTTTGACAGTCGTTACGGGTAGTTAGAAGCCCAAAAAAAAGTCTGACAACCAGTCTTACCAAGGGGTATCGTGTTACTTAGTCACTAGGTTGTGGAGGTCAGATAGGCAGTCGGTCCATGTAAAATACTGGTATTCAGCTGCATCCGGTTAGACTGGAAGCTGACCCCAACATAGTTGGGAAAAGGCTAGGCAGATGATGACACAATGTAAATGACATTGACAAAATCAAAATATTTGAAACGTCAGAAGCTGCACAGTTCCAATTAGTCGTTTCGACTACGAGCGCTGGTGTAGTGGCTCGTTGACCTCAAAATAGTCGTAAAAAAAATATTTTGTAATTTTTAGATATCTATACCCTCACTTCTGCATAGTTCCACTATTTAATTTAATTTGAATTTGAAATATTTTTTCATTCTGCATATACTTTTTTTTTGTCGATTTGGGCCTGAATTCGCTTGGAAACGTTGGTCAATGATATATTCTTTAATAAATGAGAAAAGGCCTCTGCCCGGCACACGTAGCATGACAAACATAGAAATGGGTTTTGTCGACGGAGGAATAGACAAAATGACAGATTGTCAATTCAATTTATTTGCCATAAGTCTTGGTACAATAAAGGTTTAAAAAAATATATATATAACATCACGCCTTGTTTCCCTGAAGGGTTGGACAGAGGTGTCCCTGTAGCAGGTACATCCACATTTCGCCAGTTATGTTTAAGTCCCATGTAATAGGGGGCGAGCTTATTCCCATCGATCGAGCACAAATCCAGACTCCAGGCTGCTACTGAGAAATTTCACATAGAAAAACCCAATAACACTGCCCGACCCGGGAATCGAACCCAGGACCTCATGCTCAGCAGTAGCGCTTGCGACCACTAGACCAACGAGGCAGTCGCTAAATAATTATTTAGTCATTATAATATGACATGCAAACATTTGGGTTATTATTATACTTATAATTCAATTCAATTAAAATTAGTAGCATTATTGTTATATTATTGAGATTGTTTATCTGTAATTTTGTCTATTCTTCCATGGACAAAACCTGTTTCAATTCTGGTCATGTTAAGCTTGCTGCAGTGGAAGTTCATGCTGATAGTATTACAAATAAAAACATTAAAAAAAAAAAAACGACCAAGCTGTCTCTGGTTAGTAACATTAAAATGATTAAGGTAGGGTAACATATTTGAATTAATTGGCACAACAGGAAATGCTTAAATTTTTCCTCAACGCGGATTAATTTAATTTGTCACTTGCACATACACATTATTAAATATCTAGTATACCACAAAGAACTGCTCTTATGGGCAAAAGTTTTTTTGGAATGGCATCTAAAATTTATAATAAGATACCTGTGGACATTTTAAGCACCAAGCAAACATAAATTGCGTAATTTTTTTATTGACAAAGCTTACTACACGATCCAAGATTTTCTAAATAATTAGTGCCTACTACAATCTTTCATCATAATTGTTATTTTCTAAGATTTACTTTTTATGTAATGCCTAAGATTTTATTTTTTTATTTTTAACTGCATGTTGATATAATTATTGTATGCCTATTAGGCAGGACATAATGAAACTGTAATTGACCTAACATCTGTCTGTATAACCTATGCCCACAATAAAAAGATTTGATTGGATTTGATTTGATTATTATCACAAGCCTATGGCCACTGTTACACACTAATTAAAATATTTCTTTCACTTTCAAAACTGTAGAAAGTTTTTAGATTTATACCTAAGCATAGTGTTAAAACATCTCTGAACTAAAGTTTTAGATAAAGAAACTGTTTTAGGCTATCTCAACGTTCATTTGTAATCTTTTGCTTGAGATCGAGGCAATCCAAACTAATATCATAAATGTGAAGGTGAGTTTGTTACGCTTTCACGCTAAAACCGCTGAACGGAATTTAGATGAAATTTGGTACATGGGGTAGACCATGACTTGGGTTAGGACATAGGATACTTTTTATCCCGATATTTCCACAGGATCGAGACTTATGCGGGTGAAACCGCGGGGCGCAGCTAGTATTGAATCATTTGTTCCACTTTTGAAATAATTTGTTAACAATGAACATAAAGTTAGCCAGTTTAAAAATAGCAAATTCATTGAAAGCACTTCCAATTATTAATTGAAATCTCTTCCTTCCAGACACAACTGCCAGTAATAAAGCGGCGCTCGCGCTTCGATCTTGACCGCGACTACACCTACAACTTCGGCGTCGAGCGACAGACGTGAGACGAAACAAAACAAACCCTAAAACCATACTCATAAGGTATATTATCCTTGTTCTGCGTAGACACTAATTGACATGACCTTGCGTTCAGCGATCGATCTAAATGATTGATTTTAATATACACGTTTTATGGAATATTATACATCCTCTGCCTGGTAATTAATTTGGACTATTTCGCGAATTTCCTAGAGACTACTGCTCAATAACTTTTGGTAGAGATTGCCCGCAAGTAGTTGACAATAGTCTGTTGTTCCGTCATAGATAGATAATCTTTAAACCAAGTAGAAACTACAATGACATATTAATGAAATAATTCAATCAATTAAAATAGTGCTTGAGTATAAGAGCTGACTTTAGAAGTCTTCGGAATATTTGAGTGTGGTTCTACTGATGTTGAATTTGCTCTACATAGAGGGGAGTAAATTACCTTCTTTAATTAAAAAACAAGTTAGCGAATGTTGCCAGAAAGATGAGGGTTTACTTCCGTACCCTACATCTTGAATGTTGCCAGCTATAAAAATAAAAACTTCCATGGTAGATTTACATCCTCTAAATAAATGATCTAAAATCATGACATTATAATGATAAATTGGTTGTGTTATAAATGTGAAGTGTACGTATACCAGCTCAGTCAGCTCAACGGTAGGACTGACAATTATAATTATGGTGTCATAGCAATTTGTTCACATATCTCTTTTTAATATTGTAAATGTAACGAGACGGCTTTGAAACAAGAGACTGTGGTTATCAAAGAATAAAAATATAACAGAGCAAATAAAATCAAAATAATGTGCGGTTCCCTAAAAAAACATTCCGTCATGGAAAATTACACCAACTAACCCAGTTTTAGATCAAAGGAATACATTACTACTAACAATAATCTACCTTTTGTGCCACAAAGTAAATCATACAATTCTTTGTATCCATTGTCTCCCGTTTCCTAGCTTTTAGTGAGTGACCCTGAGGCCTTGATCGCGTGTCGGTTAATAGTTATAGATTTACCGAGCTCTAGCACGGCATATATCGGTGTTGGATTGATCTTAATAACTCCAACTTAAACACAATACGTTAACTGTAACATATTGGAAATTAATTGAAAAATTGTTTTCGAAAATTGTACAGCAATCTTGTTCCAAACAGATGTAGACTGTGCTAGAACTCTTTAATTGTCAATGTGGATATGTAAAGGGTAAATGTATGCGGGAAAAAATGGAGAGCGAATTTATAGAAGAAATAATGATTAGTGTTTTACTTTTAGTATAATGTCGAGTCGTCATTTATACAGGGTGTCAGGCATCGACGCGAAAACTGAAACCATGGATTCAGTACAT
Organism: Agrochola lychnidis; assembly: GCA_963680765.1. Taxonomy (NCBI): domain Eukaryota; kingdom Metazoa; phylum Arthropoda; class Insecta; order Lepidoptera; family Noctuidae; genus Agrochola; species Agrochola lychnidis. Next base: position 3,095,920 of record OY796850.1, read on the forward strand.
GATTGTGAACCCCCCTGCGTTGGAATTTTTCGTCGGTTATTAAAAAAAAAAATTGCTGTTTCATAGAAAAGTGCAATACCTACGCGGTCAAAATGTATGGAACAGCAGATTTTTTTTTAAATAATCAACGTAGGGGTGTTCAGAATCATGTACTGAATCCATGGTTTCAGTTTTCGCGTCACACCCTGTATATCATCAAGATTATTCGTTCCATGGACTTGCAATGAATTTAATTTTTAAATGACTGAAAATTGCGCAACCTTTATTTTGAAGATTTGGAAGGAATATCGATTTATGTAATAGCAACTTTTTTTAAATATTGAATAAGCCGTAGTGGTACCTAAAATGTAAATGTGATTCTTCTATTCATAAACTAGTATATCCGACAAGAAGGAATTTATACTTGTAAGAATCTCTACGGGTTCTAGACATCTTACGATGACTATTTATGTCATCAGTACTGATAAAAGTCTTTCACTTGGTATCCCGCGAAATTCATTTTTTTAACGTTTTTGCAATTTAGATTTGTTGTCAAATGTCATGATTTCATGAAAACGTTATTCAATGGAACAAATCTAACTTCGAGTGATGTATTAATGATTCTTATTCTGTAAATCCATATTTTTTACGGTCGCGGATCATATTTTTATCAACATACAACGACCTGCAAATCGCAGAAAACGTAAAAAGAAATTAATTTCGATCTGATACCACTGCGGATTCACCTTAAGTTAGTGAATTGCACAGAGCACAAAATCGCCGCGTGCGCCGGCTTCTAGAGATGGCTTAGTAAAATTACGGGCGCCGAAAGTGCGTTGAGCGCCATTCCTTCCGTCAGAACCGTCGGCTTCAATACATTATCTGTGTAACAGTGATGCCACGCGACAATACTGCCTTTAGTAGCGGCCGTCGAGGCGTCGCACAGTGGGAAAAAAATGTCTTTTTTTTTTGTTCAAAAATCTGCCTACCTTTTCCTTATACCATAACCTCAAAAAATCGGGAAATGAAGCATTAAAACAATTTCTAAAAAATATATTTTAACAAAAATCTGTTTCCAGGGGTTTTTCAGGTCCCTGGTCATGAATTTACTGTCTTTTTATAAAAAATCAAAATGGCGGATACAAAAAGGTGGCCCAAAAAAACATTTGATTCATTTCCCGATTTTTAAAAGATATTTTTTTTAAAAAGAATTTTCGATTTTGGAAAAGTGGCAGTGATACACCAAAGTGTGTTATCTCAAGAGTGTATAAAAAATGGCAGCGATACGTCAAATATTGAGGTGTAGGCAGATTTTTGAACGAAAAAAGTCTTTTTTTCCCACTGTGCGTCGTGAGTGTGTAACATTTTTCAAAGTAAAGATAGCAAACTTTTAAATGAACTACATTATTTCCTGTCTTGTTATAACATCCCTTGATATTGTAAAAACTTTTACTAAGAGAATCTACTTAGTTAGTACTTTCTGTCTAACTATTTTACTATGTATTTGTAACGACTATGTGCCAATACCAGTACAAAGTGTAGGTCTGGTTACCGGGCGCTTCGCCAGCCAATGACTAGTCAAAGTGAACGAATTTTAATTAATTGCACTATTTATACGACTGACATGATTTTTACCATACGCTCATTCATGTGCCATCGCGGACACTGGCGGTAAACCACTTTTCAATCTTATTACTAAGAACATAAGGGTGAAAATTAGTCAACCGCCACTGTCCGCGGTTGTACCCACGAAGGATCTTTTGGCGCTCGAATGACGTTCACAGGGTGGCGCTGTTGGTAAACATTTTGAGCGAATGTTTTGTAAAATGTATTGAAAAAACAAGATGGCGGCTTTAGTTCCGATTTTGGCCACGCGCCAATAGATCCTTGTACACTATATACCATTTTTATTGTGCCCTGTCTATTTTTAGACAATTTTCACAATGGTATGACTTAACCCGGGTATTGTCGATAGTTTTATCAATAATCCGGGTAATACACTTGTAAAACGGTTATGAAAAGTTGTGAATGGTGTTTAAGGTTCTTACTTTAGATTACTTTAGTTTTAATTCGAGAACTTATTGTTTTTGATATAATTGCATGTCATTAGGTTATTCCCGATTGTTAATACAGGTAAATATCGTAATTATGTGAATTAGAAAATGTATTTATTTCCAATATCAAGTATGCATGAACCTTTTTTTCTTGTCTCGTACAGCGCATTATTTTCGTCGGGAATGTAATCGGTGCTGTAAACACTCGCAAGCACCTTGTTTGAATTGTATAACACGAATCACGTGCCCTGAGGCCGCTTGTAGACGCACGTTTTTTTTCACCGGACGCCGCCGGACAGATGTCCAACTCATACAAACATGAAAAACACGGTCCGTGATCCAATGGAAAATAAGTGCGTCTACAAGCAGCCTGAGGGGTTATATCCTAGGTTTAGGCTCATTGCGCACGACACATTGATTGCTTACCCCTCACTTTCTACCTTGACTGTAATGCCAAATTGTACACATGTAATTAAGTGAGAGGAGCCACGTAATGATGAGTGCGCGGTGGCGGTAACATACGGTCCAGTTTGCACTATTGTTTGTCAATTCGTTGTACATATCTTAGCGTATTGTGTTAGCACGACTGTTATTTATTAACTCGATAACTAGATTTATTTGCTTTATAATAAAATTATTTTAATTGACATCCTTTAATTAGCCTGTAAAGAGATTCTGTAATGCAATTTTTAAAGTTAATAATAGACTTGTTTCTAGTTGAACTTGTTATAGATTGGAGATCTTATTTGTTTTACTCAAATATTTATTAGTGATATTGTAAATAATTTATGTATAATGCAATTAGAACATTAGTACGCTTTTTTACACATTAGAAATGTATTTCATCTGATAATTTGTTTAGAATGACTATGAAGGAATAACATTTAAATTATTGACTGATTACACTGTGCTTTCATTTATTATAAGGGCTGGTGTTTCAACAGGCAGTGAATTTTTATAGGAAGAATAAATAATTATTACATTTCGACATACACAAGCTGTCAAACCGCAATTTTAATTCCTCAGATAAAAGTTATCAGACTACTGAAAAATCAGCCCATGACTTTTAGAAATACAAATAATAATCCCATCATCACCTCGGATTCAAATCTTTTAGGTCACTTTGGGTGAACGGCTACCCCTGTATTTAAAGGCGGAGACTGACTTGCAACGTTTACTCTCCAACCCAGATGACCCCATAACACTCCTCCACGAGAAGAATAGGGCCACCAATACAGTGCACAAACACAGACGACACCCGTCATTCCGACCTCGCCGCCAAACTCCTTCGCGATCGCGACCGCGTCCCCGAGTAAATGAAACTGCTGACACCTCGTTTTCGAGCAAGGGTCGGGCCTTGCTCGAAAACGAGGTGTCAGCAGTTGTTGCAGCTGAGCACGTAGCTTTAAATACCCCGTATAATAATCAAGATGAAATTTATGTTCGATCCAGCCTGTCCCTTCTTGCTGTCCTCCCCCCTCAGCGACGCCCTAAGCCGAGGTTCGTACCCCACAGGGGTGCCCTTAGCGAGCGTTCGCCTAGTTTTAATTTAGAATATGAGGCTATAAGTGTAGAAGCTTAAGGCAGCCACAGGAAAGTCCGGTTAAGCAGCCATGTCTTCATAGGTCAACTGCGAGATGCCATAGATAAAATAAAAAAATGCAACGTTTGTTATGTATCGAGTTTTTGCAACTCGTTACAGTTAGTGCAGCGAGCGAGCGCATATTTACAATGGAGCAAAAACAAAAATTGAGCACGTTTGAGTAAAGTGCTCGAAGCGAGCGTTCGCCTCGTCTTGTAACCAACTTGCTTCTAATGATACATTTCAAACAAACGTACCAAGTCAGTCTCCGCCATAAGAGTGTGCATTCTGACAGCGGACAATGTCGCAAATAGCTGTCAAATATTTCGCTGTTTTGATTAATTTGGCAATATTTACTGTATGGAAATATGAAAAATCGCTCGAACTTTTTAGTGAACTAAAATATTGATTATGAAATGCAATAATACCGTAACACTGAATATTTATTATTTAGTTTTAGATGTATAAAAAGTATTTGGAGACTTTCTAAATGCCCTTTTTACACCTAAGACTACAACATCAAATTCAGTGTTATAATTGCAGGTTAAGCTTGCCGGGGTTGGTCAGTGGATGGGTGACACACTGAGACTCCTTCATATCTCGGAAAGCACGTTAAGCCGTTGGTCGCGGCTGTCATTCGTGGATCTTTGACAGTCGTTACAGGTCGTCAGAAAGAAGCCCGAAAGTCTGACAACCAGTCTTACCAAGGGGTATCGTATTACCCAATTACTGGTACCTGGAGGTCAGATAGGCAGTCGCTCTATGTAAAATACTGATATTCAGCTGCATCCGGTTAGATTGGAAGCCGACTCTAACATAGTTGGGAAAAGGCTAGGCAGATTTAATTGTAATACATTATTAATATTTTAGGTGACTATAGAGCGATATTTCAATACCTACAGTAATATTAAATAAATAATCATTTAATTCAGTAAGTACGATTACATCCATATTTGTTAGTACAATTTGGGAGCTTACAAACTAGTGTCAGTAATAATTAATAATAAACCACATAAAGTGAAATTCGGAACGAACGCGTAACGCTTGTTGTCCGGCCTGAAAATCATTATTTCACTCTTTTTCGTGTTGTATTTGAGCCCATGAGTCACCGCGTAGGACTCACAAATTTTCAGGAGCCTTCGTAAGGCACCAATCGATGGGCTCAGCAGCACCATATCGTCTGCGTAGCTGATGTTATTCACACACACTCCAACTATATGACACCCGATGCCGGTGCTGCTGAGCTCACCGATCAGTCGGTTGACGTACAGGTTGAAGAGCGTGGGAGAGCTCAGCCCCCCCTGCCTCACCCCGCACTCCAGCCCGTACTCCGAGAGAGCGCCTGTCCATCTTACAAAATTCTTTTGATTTTTATACCAATGCATAAATAATAGGACAATTTCCTAAGGTAGACAAGTTTCATCCCTTAATTTACCCCATAGAATATCGTACGATACAAGATCGAACGCTTTCGATAGATCAAGGTAGCATGCATACTGGGGTCTTCCTACTCGTGTAATACTGTACAGTCTGCTTGAGGCACAGGATAGCACCCTCGGTTGAAAGCCCGTGCCTGAAGCCGAACTGCGCGTCGTTAACCGAGACGTGTTTATCCAGGTGCTGACCAAGCAAACTGTCCAGCACTTTGGCGACCACTGCGGCTAGAGAGATCGGTCTATAGTTGTTTACATCTGATGTATCACCAGTTTTATTTTTGATGATTGGTACAACTATAGTACGCATTAGATTATCGGGCAGATGGGAGTGGCCTAAACACAGGGTAAAAAACATAGCACTCTGGGTAGGTTACCTGCGTGCTGCAGGTGCTCGATTCTAAGGCTGTCGTGACCCGGGGATTTACCACTCACCATGCCTTTGATCACCGCACACACTTCATTCGTAGTAAAATTAACAGTACGCTCACTACCTTCCTCATCATCGGGTTCCTGCCGCGCTCGCCCCAGAGGAGAATCCACCCTGAAATGGTGGGAGAACATAGTGGCGATCTCGCTAGGCTCGTGCACTCCCGCCACGCTGACGGGGAGGCCCGGCTTATGATTCAATTTATTGGTGTTTTTTCAGAACTTACCTAACTTTGACGAATTTGTTAACCTTTTAATATACTTACTTCACTCAATCAAACAAGAAGTGATTGAGTGAATTTTATTTTTATTTTATTTATTTGGCTCACCAACAATTGAATACACCGATACAAAGATATGAGATACATGCAATAAACTTATAGACTAGTGTACCAATTTCTTACAGGTAAGCACATCATGCATTACTTATTTGTTGTTTAGTGCCTACTTAAAATTAGATGAGTTCTTACACTCACCGAACATAATTATTATTTCAACAAAATTCCAATTTAGAATCTATAATTGAATTTAAAACAAAAATTTATATCATAATTAATTAAAATCACATAAAATTTAAATAATACTAAAAATAAAATCTAAATCAAAACAAAAATTAAAATTAAAATCGAAATTACAACACTGAAATTTTACAAATTTTTACATATAATGCTTCGGAACTTACTAAGTGAGTCAGAGTGCACATCAATAAGATCACTGCAGCTATTTAATAATTTACATAGACGGGGGATTGGAGAATTAGCCCCAAGAACAGTTCTGCGAAGAGGAGGACATAAGGGGGTTATAGGAGCTCGTGGGCTTTTCACGGGTACGCGGATTTTGATCCTGCTCAACAATTGAGGACAGTCAATTTTATTATTCAAAATTTTAAATAAAAACAACAACTCCAGTAAATCTCTCCTCTTCTGTAGGGATATCATCTTGAAATGCAAGAGTCTATCTTTATATGATCGTTTCTTTTTAGCTATCCCGGAAGAGTATGCTAAATGCCACAGACATCGTTTTTGAACCCTTTCCAATCTTAGTGTGTGAGCGGCATAGTGAGGTCTCCATACAGTACTGCAATATTCTAACGAGCTACGGACCAAACAATTATAAAGTAGAATTTTTGTCTTATTGCGACGGAAACAGGTTTCTAATAACAAACCCAAGCATTCTAGAGGCTTTTTTAATTACATTTTCAATGTGGGGTACAAATGTTAACTGCCTATCGAACAAAACTCCTAAGTCTCTTATCTGTTCCACTTCTTGAATTAAGTTGCCACTAATATAATAAGTAGATCGTGTTAATTTAGTTTTCCTGGTGAATTTTACGTGGTAGCACTTGCTGATATTTAAGCTCATATCATTATCATCACACCACTTGACTAACATGTCAATATCTCGCTGTAGCAACTCAACATCAAGGTCTGATTCAATTATTCTGCAAAATTTTAAATCATCGGCATACATGTAACACTCAGAAAATTTCAACTCATTGGCGAGATCATTACTAAATAAGTTAAATAACACTGGGCCAACATGCGATCCCTGTGGGACGCCAGATGTAACCTTATAGGAGCCCGACTGGTAGCCATTGAGGGCAACAAAGAAAGAACGACCATCAAGATACGATTTAAACCAATTAAGGAGGGAACCAGTGATGCCATAAGCAGTTAATTTATGCAGAAGTAAATTATGGGGGACGCGATCAAAGGCTTTACTAAAATCAGTATATATCACGTCAACTTGTTTCCCAGAGTCAATAGCACCTGTCAGGGTCTCCATGAAAGTCACTAGGTTTGTACATGTAGATCTGGAACTCACAAAGCCATGCTGGGAATTACTGAGGTAAAGTTTTAAATGAGACTGTATGTAGGGACAAATCATGGATTCAAAAACTTTGGCGAGGGTAGATAAGATTGAAATTGGCCTATAGTTACCAACAAAACCACGATCACTACATTTATGAATTGGTACCACCTTTGCTACCTTCCAAATATTTGGGAATATGCCAGACGCAAGTGATCGATTAAATATTTGTAACAAGGGAGCTACCAGAGACGAAGCACACATGGAGACAAAATAAGGAGGTATTCCGTCGGGCCCAGCGCCTTTTCGAGGATCCAGTGATTTCAACTTATTGAGCAAGGCATCACTTTCAATAGTGGGTGTTGTCAAAGGTAAACTATAAGCCAGCATGTCCTGCATGTATTCTGAGGAAGATAAATGATGAGACACACTTTGTTGACTGTACATGGAAGAGAAATGAGCAGCGAACATTTCTGAGATATTGATGCCATCCGAAGACGATGTGATGCCGTCAGTTATTGTTAGAGGATAAGAACTGGTGCCACCTCGCTTGTCCTTGACATAAGCCCAAAATCGCTTCGGATCCTTGACTATCACTGTTTCTAGGTCGCTAACATATTTATTGTAAGATGAGGCAGCCATAACCGAGCACCGTTTACTCAGCATCTTCAGTTCAAGCTCATCCATGGGATTTTTGTAGGTTCTGTATCGCTGGCGTATCTATTCCTTTTCTCTCATAGTTCTTATTAAATTTTTATTGAACCAAGGAGGGTGTGTCTTATGTTTTCGAGTGATAGGGGGATCTTGCATTTCTATAATATTTTCAATTTTATTGTAGAGTGTACGGAGCATTCCGTTCACATCGTGAGTGCCATCAAATAAAAGGTTCCAATCGATCTCATTTAATTGTTTACAAATAATATCATAATCTAATTTATAAAAATTTAGTCTTTTGTTACTATTATAAGGAAGTCGTGTGTCTTTATAGGATTTTAAATTTATTTTGATTGGGGGATGCAAGGGGTCAATTATACTTAGGGGATTTAGAGCAGGACATACGATACCGGAAGTTAAGCTAGTCAACGCAAGGTCAAGTACGCGTCCTGACTTATTTGATATATTGTTAAGTTGAAATAATTTGTTTATATGACTAAAATCAGTTAGCAAGTGACCAATACCTGGTGCCACAACCATTATCCAACTCACTTACCAAGCTCCAATCAATTTTACTTAAGTTAAAGTCACCAACTATACACGACTTCAAACCCGACTGTTCAAATATGGTATTACAAGAGTCCAAGAAGTGTTCTAGGGTTGAACGAAGTACAGGCGGAGGCAAATAAACTGCGCACAGAGCTAGTTGATGAACAGACTTAGTAATCGAGAAGTCTATGATAACCCACAAATCTTCACAATTGCTTTCCCATTGAGTCATACGTTTTGAATTTATTCCCTTTAGTACGGCAATCAGAACACCCCCACCATCTTTTTTCCTGTTATCCCTATCTCGCCTATAGACTACATATCTGCTATCAAACAGCTCTGAGCTCATTACAGAATCATTTAACCATGTCTCGGTATATTAAAAGTATATTAAAAGGTTAACAAATGAATAAAAACAGGTAAATATTTGACAGCTATTAGCGACGTTGCTAAATTCTAAAATGCACGCTCTTAATTTGTGTTCTAAAACACTCGCCCATATCCAGAATGTAATAAATACTTTACTTTTAGGTATCAATTTTTATCTATACTTGATAGTGCATCGGTAGTGTGGGTTGGAAATCTTGCTATTATTAATAAAAACAAGAACTGTAATAACAAAAATATCTTTATTACAAAATATTGTTTCACAAAGATTACTTCAATTTATTTTCACTTAAAATCACAACAAAATCATGCTTAAAATAAAGCCTTTGTAAATGTCGAACTATCCACAAACTAAACAGATAAAAAAACAAAAAAAAAAACAATCATTATGATTTTTTGAATTTAGAATAACGACTTATAAAAAATCAACAACTTACACGTTTAAAATATATTCAATTAAGTTTTGAAATTAGTCGTTAAATATATAAAAAATATTATTGTTTGTGCAGTTCGACATTTAAAAACGAAGCCATCTTTTTGTAACCTTTCACGCGATGCGACACGACAGATATTATACAAAAATATGCAAGTGTACAAGAATAAGAATAATTTTTAACAGTCAAATGTGGCACTTTGATAGTATTTTCGTTCAAAAACTATTTGTAATGTGACTAGGAGTGTGAACCCGACCTAATGCTGAACATACCGAGCCGTTTAGGGGCTAATAAAAAGCTTATTATTACCAACCAGTACCCTAATTGCGTAATACACGATCAATCACAATCTATTCCGATTTGAAACAGATTCCTAATCCATTGCTTCATAAGTTGGAACAAAAAATCTGCTCAACAACGTAAATAACGCAATGAATGTTACTGAACTGTCAAAATGAAATAAATTAGTAATTATCGTTTACGAAAATAAGTACGCAATTAGGGTACTGGGAGATATTTTGTTCTAATCTATCAGTCTTTCGAAGCTATTTCGCTAAATAATAATTCTGAGCAAATATACTACATTTGTATAGTTCCACGGTCACAGCCAATAAATATTTTATTAGTATGCTCAGAATTATACAATTTACGAAAAACTTGCTGACGTAAAATTTGCTATTATGTCCCATCACTAGATGGTTTTAATTTCCTTCAATCTGTTTATGACTGGCATAATGGTCTTGAATGGTCAGCTCAAAGTAATATTTTTGTATAATGCAAGATACTGTTACAGTCTACAAATAATCCTATAAAAGTAAACTAAAATACATTTGACCTATAGTTCTGCATCTATTTCAACATCAATTCCCAAAAATCACCAACAAGTAGTTATTATACAAAAATATTATCGACGTGCCACCACTATTGTCGCCGTCGACTTTATACATCTGTTTACATTTATACAATTTTATACAACAGCACTATATTATTTTTATTATCAAGGAGAATTTGAATATGACTACGCATTGATAAGCGAAACATTAGACTCAAAAACTAAAATTCCTTTTTACTGTCTTTTTAAAAGTAATAGGAACAACATTGTATGACAATTCAAAATGTTCCCAGTAGCCTGAAGTATTTTATAATAATTAATCAAATAATGGGCCAAAAGATGTGCGATATATATTTTTTTAAATAAGAAAGCTAATTTCGCTTCTTGCTTATGTATTTTTGTCCTCTTCCATACTAAATAAACTGAGCAAATGCTGGACCATACAGTGGTCATAGTCAAAATGTTTATGTTAGAAGTTCGGGGTGTACGAGGTAGCCTCAGGGAGCCGGAGGTGGTACTTGCGCATGCGCCGCCGGGACAGCCCGGCTGCGCGCGAGTGTCATTGAGGAGGCTTCATCTGCTTCTGCTGCTCTAACAAACGCTCCAGAGGAGAGGGGCCCGGCCCCGACCATAGCGACTGGAAAGAACACGATATATTCCTTTATTACAAAATGTCAAGAATAAATCTATAGATACTTAATACTGATATTTAACTTATTTTCCTATCATCATCTTCCCGCCCTTGTCCCATGTTACGTGGGGTCGGCGCACCACGTTTTCTACTTCCACTCTCCCCTGTCAACTGTCACGCTATCATTCACTCCTTTCTCTTCAAGGGCGTCGCCAAAGCGGGGCAAAGGGGGCAGCTGCCCCCCTAGAAGCTCAAAAAATGTTAGTCAAATCAAGGCATTTTAATTAAAATGCCTTGATTTGACTACCTACATCACTACATAGTATAAAACAAAGTCGCTTTCTCTGTCCCTATATCCCTATGTATGCTTAAATCTTTAAAACTACGCAACGGATTTTGATGCGGTTTTTTTAATAGATAGTGATTGAAGAGGAAGGTTTATATGTATAATAACCCGGTTTATACCCGAGCGAAGCCGAGGCGGGTCGCTAGTAATCTATAAAGCTAATTTTGTTTATTTGAACGACTTTTATAAAATTCATTAACTTCTAAACGGGGTCTAATCTGAAGTCCGGGGACGGAATATTCGTATCTATGTATTGATGGTAGGCCCAGTCATAATACCTATTAGGTTTCAGCTCTAGAGTTCTGAATAGTTTTGGGAAAAACGACCCGAAATATCCGTTTCCAATCCATTCATTGAAAATTATTATTCTTCTCAGTTCCTATCGGGACTACCGAGTTGAAACTGATTTGTCAAAAATCAAATGTCCACCGTCGATTTTGGCCCCATTGTGCGCCGTAGAGGTAAGACTCGCACTACAAGTTTAAAACTTCATGTGCTCTTCACTTTTGACTGTACCTGCAAATCATACCTACTTTTCCCATCCGCTATATCAACTTGCCCCCCCCCTTGGACCATTTGCTGGCGACGGTCTTGCTTCTCTTTCATATCATTTCTCACACAATCGTTCCATCTTTTCTTTGGCTTTTCTCTTTCTCTCCATCCATAAAAAAATATATTCATCACATGCCTATTTTCCATAACCCATTGTAAAATATTTCACACAAAAATACGGCTCACAATGGAAACAAACAAAATATTTATTCCTCTACGCTACAAAAAAAAAAAGATGCTACACAAAATAGAGTGTATTTACCGGCGGCTGCCTGTGCGTGGCGGAGCCCCACGGGCTGGTGTCGGGTGCTCCGCTGAACAGGGAGTACGTACTGCCCGGCGCCGCACTGCTACCGCCCTCACCGCTCTACAAAACATACAAACATTGTTTTAGTCAATGATAGGACATCATATTACCTGCAGAAATGTCACGTCGGAATTTTCATAGAAATATAAAATAGGATTAGTGGTGAGTGATCGTTAAAAATGTGATCCACGGATACGGATCATAAAGGTCTGGATCCGCGAATACGGATCTCAACTTTCTTCAGGTTCAGCAAGAGTTATTTAAGATCCTCATCGTAACTGACTTTTGTGGGATAAAGCTGCCAAGTTACTCTTTTTGAAATAAAATTTACCGTTACTCAATATTAATTAACACGTATATTTTTTTTAAGTTCTTGAAAACAACATAGTTTTAATTGATGTGTTAACTCGCATAATTATTTCAATAAGCATAGCACAAATATCTCTCTACAAAGAGGTTTGATCTCACTACAAAGATAGTTTAATTACTACCTTATAACTTAATTTACTCTACTTGAATTATAATAAATATGATAATTATTTTTTTACTAATTGGATTGAAGTTAACAGTATTGCATTGCTACATATCTTTAAAATTTCATATACGTAATGAAATGTATTATAAAAGATCATTCAAGATCCGCCAAAAAGTAACGGATACAGATCTTTTTTCTCCCTCGGATATCCGCGGATACGGATATCCAGCACATCACTAAATAGGATATATACAAAAAAAAAAAAAACCTGGCTAAATTATAGAGCACTATTTATAGTATAAGCGGACTATGAAAGTAAGGGAACAGAGAGTCCATCTGTGTATGCGCGATTTCATAATGCACACTAGTGCATTATAAAATCTACTGCGTACCTGGCTAATCTCCATTAAGATGGCGGCCGGGACGATATTACAAAATACAACTCACCCCAATTTGATCCATATTCTTCATATTCCCAATGTCATTACTGACTGGCTCATTGAAATTCATGTTCAGATTTCTCTGCTGCATATCCAACGGGTTGCCGCCGAAGTTCAACGCGTTCATATCCATAAGATCCTTGTTGCCCTGTCCCGGGTAGTTCAGAGGCTTATCTACCATCTTCATCTGTAAGGGCTGGTAGGACAACTTGTTGTTAAATTGAGGGTACATCGATGAGTCGTAGCTTACCGTAGGAGCGTAGGAGAAGCTGTTCAGTGAGGAATTGAAGTTAGGTGACGTTACTAGACTTTGTAACGTTTGTAACTGAGGTTGACCTATAGCGGATTGAAGGTACCCCGGCTGATTGAAATTTTCTTGTTTATTTTGTGGAATATTGTTCTGTAACTGATTATAAGATAAATTCTGGTAAGGATTTGGTAAATTGGTATTCAAGTGTTGTTGCGAGTAAAAGTTAGGTTGTAAAGGTTGTTGGAAATTGGTATTAAAGTTGTTCGGCTGGTCCGGTTTCCACCACATTGGTTGCTGGTAACCATCAGGAGGTTGCTGCGGTTGCGTGTTCCAACTCCGAGGCTGCTGCGTGTTAAACAGCGTAGTATTCGGTTTAAAGCTATCATCTCTGAATTTATTATCATTAAACTGGTTTTCTTGAGCACTCTGCCAGTATCTGTACTGGTTGGCGAACCGAGGAGGTAAGTCATTCAAGAAGTTCTTCTTATCGCCTGACATTTGGTAGTTATGGTTGAACTTCTGTCCGTCTTGGAATAGTTCCTGTCGAGAGTTCTGCTTCTGTAGCGCTGCCGTTCTAACATCAATCTCTTTAGGGTTGACCACAGGTAGTCTTATACCCTGGTTGTTGATATTCGGGGCTGGGTAACTAGGGTTGTAGCTTAAACCTGTGTTCTGTATCCCATAGTTCTTTTGGAAGTTCATTCTGGGTGCGTCAGGGTATGTATTCGGTATCGGGTTCCAATTCTGTGGAGGAGGATGATCTTGCCTCTTCTGTTGGTAAGTCTGTGAGTTCTGACTTGATTGACTGGGTTTTACATCCTTTTTCTCTTCTTTTTCTACCTTCTTGGGTGGTTCTGGTTCGGTGTTGAGTACTAAGTGGGGGTATCCTGCGGATTTGTCTTTGAGGGACAGGATCCCGCCTGTCTTCCTGCCGATGGGCAGGTTGGCTAGGGACTTGATAGCTTTCGGCTGTACCACTTTGGGTTTCTCCTCTTTAGATTCCGCTGTGTCTGCTGTTGAGTCGGGCGTTGGCGGCGGTGTTACAAATTTCACCTGAGAAATAAAATGTAATTTAGTTTACCAAAGACACATAACAACAGTTTTTTTAATAGATATCATCCTTACGGACCTTGGAATAAAGTTGAAAATAAATTAACCAATCACTGTTCTTTAAGAGCATCAAAGCGGCCAAAGGTCTGAAGCTTATTTATGTTCGACTTTATTTCAATGAGCATAAGGTTGATTTTTTGAGCATTCAAATGTTCACAGTACTTTGTCAATTGATTTTATAATGTGATAACGTTGAAAAGGTCACATTTTATATTGCATACCTTATTGGCGATGTTCTTCAGAAATGTCAGGTGCGTAGTACTCGCGACCGGTGTGCGTGTATGATCAGATGTATGAACGCAAATTGAGTATGTAAGGATCGCAGGGGGTGACGTGCTATAGTTTCTGTCTACCCCCATGGGAAGAATGCGTGAGTTTATATATAATAGCAGTGATAACCTAGTGGTGTGACCGTCAGACTGCCAAGTCGTCTCGAGTTCCAACCCGAGGCACGTACCTCTGACTTTTCGGATTCATGTGCGTATTGTATAATTATCACTTGCTTCAAAAACGGTGAAGGAAAACATCGCGAGGAAACCGGCATGCCTGAGAGATATTTCTCGACGGCATGTGAAGCCAGTCAGAGGCCCACGTTCGGTTTTAAAACTCTGACACCAGTACCCTAATTGCGTATTTTCGTAAACAATTATGCCTAATTTGTTTCATTTTGACAGTTCAACAACATTCATTGCGTTATTTACGTTGTTGAGCAGATTTTTTTTTCCAACTCACGAAGCAATGGATTAGCAATCTGTTTCAAATTGAAACAGATTGTGATTGTGTTGTATTACGCTATTAGGGTACTGGTTAGTCACTAACCACACGAAAAGAATAAGATAACTAAAAGAACTAGTCTTCATCATCATCATCATTTCAGCCGAAAGACGTCCACTGCTGAACATAGGCCTCCCCCAAGCACCGCCACTTCGACCGATTCTGTGCTTTCCGCATCCAGCGGATTCCTGCGGCCTTCACAAGGTCATCGGTCCATCTTGTGGGAGGCCTTCCAACGCTACGTCGTCCGGTACGTGGTCGCCACTCCAGAACCTTTCGGCCCCATCGGCCATCCGTTCTGCGAGCAATGTGCCCTGCCCATTGACACTTAAATTTGGCAATTCTTCGGGCTATGTCGGTTACCTTGGTTCTCCTGCGGATCTCCGCATTTCTGATTCGATCACGTAGAACTAGTAATCATACACTATTTTTGTTAAGCATAAAAATAATCCCCAAACGAAGTCTGACAAGAAGTTAATATATAAACATAATATCACGCCAATAATCCCCAAAGGGATAGACAGAGGTATGCCAATAGTACACCGGCATTTCAGACTAAGTGTAACTCTTTACGGAACCGACTTACTGATCCGGATCATTGAAAATACCCAAAAGATTGGTTCAGTAACAACGACCACTCGTTCGGTCGTTCTCTGCGACCAGCGCTCGGTATAGCAATACGCCGTGTTCGGGTTCGCGACAAGTCAATCGTCATCCTGAGGATGCCTCGTTGAAAACACGTGTCGATTTCATACAGGGTTTTTTATGGCTCTTTAGGAATAGTTCTGCAGTGGCCTGTATGGAAAGCCCTCAATCGATTGCGTACCCAAGTAGGCCGCTTCAGACACAATTTGTCGAAGTGGGGGATCACTAAACCATCCAACACCCAGTGCGAGTGCGGTGCTTCTGATCAGACCATGCCCCACTTGCTGGAGTGTCCTATGTGCCCGTTCACCTGCACCTTGGATGACCTAAAGAATGCTACTGATGCCGCAATCAACGTGGCCACCTACTGGGCTCATATAATATAATATAATTACTTATAAAGAAGAGTACCATCGACACGAAAAGAAGAAGAAGGAATAGTTCAGCGGAACTGGTTACTAAATATATCAACATCTATTGTAATTTTTTCAATAACAACGTTTCAAACGCATCATTTGAATCTGATACTTTGTGCTCTGTGCTGTTTCCGCACGGCGCGACTGAGCAGCAGTGAGCGACAGAGAAAGACTGAGACACTGAGTTACGTTACTTTAGTTAGTATTACTGAACTGACTCACGAGTGAGCGGGTAACACTTTACAATCTATTTTATCAGCCGGCCATAAATTAACGGTCGCCAGTCCTAAGCCGGGCTAAAGTATGAAGGAAGATCGATTTTATTAATAATCTTACTTTTTCAATTTGTACACTTTAAAAAATTACTACATTATAACCAGAGGTCGGAATTAGGTAGAGTTATTTATGTACTTGCACTGATTTCATACAACGAAAGAATAAAGTGGATATGACCTAAATCCTGGGATTAATTTTGAAGAGTGATCTATTAAATAAAAAGTTATTTACTTTTACACAATTTAAACCACTGCACGCGCGACGTTGCCAAATTTACATCAACGACATCGGATGTCCGAAGATGCAAAATTCCAATGCTGTGCGCATTGTGAATACTAATAAAAATTGTATGGTAATTGTCTTTGTTTTATTTGTCTATCTATCTCTGAGGTTTTTATTATTATTTATTTGTAATATTGTTGGTCACACGGAATTGTCTATCCCGGGAAGATCCATATTAATATCAACATTTCGATGCAAGTACATAAATAACTCTACCTAATTCTGACTTCTGATTATTTCAGCATTGTTGCCATATAACATTCCTCTGACTATGTAGTAAACACCTGCGACATAACGTAAACATACGTAACGTTGTCTTTTATATCCTTCAAATGAAAAATATCAATGATTCGGTTAATTTGAATGATCCAGATGCAAATGTTCCCATAGCAAAAATGATACACTTTGCCCACCACTTCTAGGCCGTCCCATCCTTGATGTCCTCCCTCCGGTTGACGCCCTAAGCCGAGGTTCGTACCCCACAGGGGGTGCCCTTAGCGAGCGTTCACCTAGTTTTAATTAGCATAGTTGAATAACCCCTGGCTGGAGGTTTTAAATGTAGTAGCTTAAGGCACCCACAGGAAAGCCCGGTTAAGTAGTCATGATCTCAGAGGTCAACTACGAGATGCCATACCTAAAAAATAAAATTGCCCACCACTATTTCAAACTAGTAAGTATAAGAAGTCCACCTGTTTGTTGGTCTCCTCCTGCTTCCGCATGATGGCGGCCATGGCGATGTTGACGCGCGGCTTGCGCGCCTCCTTCTTGTCCTCACTCTTATCTTCAAGCAGCTCCGGCTCCTACAAAAATACAAAGATAATATGTAAAGTTGGTTCCCAGACTCGGTCTTTGAAAAACATTAAAAGTTCAAACTCAAAGTGACCCCACGTGGGGGAGCCGACGTGCAATGGAGCGCAGTATTCTAGACCATATCATAGATAATATAATACCTACTACGTACAGATACCCAATCCCATACAAAGAAATGACACCTCCCTAAGCCTGGCTATTGAACTGGCTATTTTTCTTCCTCCATTTTATAACAGATGGCAGCATCAGCGACTCACAAATTGCCAAACACTGCAGTTTTACAACGCCATCTAGGAGTCGACTTAGATACTTAAGATTATCTACATCGCACATCGCACAGTGCGTTCAAGGACAAGTGTAATAACAATACAACAAAAAATATATCTCGAGTTGGCGGAATAGTTTCATTTCTGTGAGTGAGCTAGCAATTTTCAAATCTACTATTGCTAAAACCGTAAACTCATTTTGACAGTAAACCAAGACAAAGAACAATAAAGCAAGGAATATGCTACCTTAGCATTCTCCCTAGATAATGCCTCAGAAAAGGGGAATAAGGGCTCTCCACCACTGTTTTCAAAATGCGTGTAAGGTATACGTACGACAACTTGGTCCTCTTGCGTGGCGAGCGCTCGCTCCTCCCGCGCTCGCTCCAGAGAACCTTGAGGCTTCAAGATACCCACGCGTTTCTCGCGAACTGTTGGCGAAAATGGCATTGTATTATTTTATGTTTTAACCAATTATATGGTTTTTTTATACATTTATGAATTTTATAAATATATTTATATATTATGTATTTAAAATGTTATAAAGGAAATAATGATCATCTCCAAGCTACCCAGTTTCGTTTGATCCATCTTTAGCAACTACAATAGAAAAAAAATCATTCAAATTGTTATTTTTTTATTAATCATAAATCTACTTATTAAAAAGATTTTAGATTTATAATATTTTTTACTATGTAGGTATGAACACGAGCATAAATAGCTTACAATTACGAGATATTTCAAAGCAATTTTCTCCTAAAGTATTGATATTTTATAGTGTTACGAACATTGAATTTTCGAAATCATACTATTATGAAAAGGGTCTTTTCGTTTTTGAATTTTACGTAAGTATTATTTATGCTTGTGACTGTACGCTAATATTTGTGAATAAGTTTCGAATATTCCCTCAAAAAATTGAAATAATATTTGCGTTAAGAAGCGAAACTCCCTCCAACAACAAACAAAGGGTTGTCTGTCACACAGTTAATATTAGCACAGACATCGTCGTTTACTACTAATAACTTTTTATGTAATATTTTTGTTTGGGATAGATACACCGCCACATACGAACTACGCATCAAAGACGTGACGTCACACAAAATCCTGCATCGCGCAGTTAGAGTTTACCGAGCGATCGACATACATACAAGATTTCAACTTCAAACTGATGGGCAGTTGCCCGCCAGACGCAACACCCGTCTGGTCGGAGGATCCTCCCTTTTCTATGGTGGATGAGTGAACTTTACACCCTGTTCCTCATGCTCCTAAAAGTTGTACCCACATTTGTTAATTAAAAAAATAGTGGCACTTCAGGAGTGCCGACAGAACTGAAAACTTGAACAATTTTATTGTGCAGGAAATACTTTTAATGAGGTGTCGGTAACGGTGTCGCGAGTTCAATTGTTTTTTCCATCTCAAAAATGCCCAACGCGCCTATAGAAGTTTTCACTTCAAAAAAATATTTATTATAAAGGGTTCCCCGAAACGATTTTAATTGCAATTGTCAATTTTTACGTGATTAATGCGCAAATAGATCGTGTACCAAATGCAATTGAAGCGATTCGTTGGGGGGATTTTTTTAAGATCCTAAGAGCGCTTGTAGATGTCCGTTTTTTTCACCGGATAACGGACCGTCAATAAACGGATATCCTTGTATACATATAATTTTTTTACCGGATGGATGTTAGCTTGGACTGCCGTCTATATACGCTAGTTTTAAACTGGTTGTCAGAGATTACACACGTGTGAAATAATAAAAAAAAAGTCGTATTGGCTTACTATTTGTTCAAGAAGAAACAAAAAGAAACAGAAAAATTTAAAAGGTCATTGTAGGTGCATCCTATATTATTGGATAGGGAAGAATATGGTGCATTTCATATGCTTTTTACGAAGTTGGAAGAAGATGAAACGAAATTTTTATTTATAGTACAATTATTTTCGGATGAAAAAAGAAACCTTTCAACCTTTATTAACAGCTATTTTTTAAGAACGCAGGTAGGCGGCACTCAATTTATAGAAAATCGGCAATACGTCCGGCAGCGTCAATACGCACCAATACACCGGCGTGGATGACCGCTCTTTCTTACGCCGGACCGGTGTCCGTCGCGCCGAGGGGAAACGGTGGTGCATCCAGTGTAAATTGTTCGCCGTGTACACACTTTCATTATAAGCCATACACCACCGCGAATCCGGCGAAGAAAACGGTCCGTTGTCCGGTGAAAAAACGGACGTCTACAAGCGGCCTTACCCTTACCTTTCTCCCGGAAGTCCGCCTCCGAGATAACGACAGGCGGCGGCGGATGCGTGGGCTCGTCGTCACTGTCGTCCTCGGGCTCGGGCGCGCCCTCCCGCGCCCCCCCCGCGCCCCCCGCCGCGCCCGCCGCCACCCGCAGCGCGGCCAGCGCCACGCTGAGCTGCTCGCCGCCCACGGACGACGCCGTGAACGTTGTGGTGCCGTCTTCTTCACTAGAAGAACAATGATCAGATTATAAGTGACTTCTAATCTTATAAAAATCCGTATCACCATTACATTAGAACAAGATAAAAGCCCATCCATTAGCCTCAGAGGCCAATCATGCTGTGGAACGACCATCACATAAGAAAATCATTGTTTTATTCTTGCAGGTAATTAACTAACTTTTTATCACATCTATTCAAAAAGAGCTAGTTTAGTCCTCGTAAACAGGGACTAAAATAGCTTTTTAATCCCTAGGGATTAAAAGTGATTTGAATTTGGAATGTGGATATTGTTAGTAAAAGTTCTAATCACCAAAGAGATCAAACCGAATATTGTATGAACAAGTAACAGGCTGGCAAGAGAGAGAGAGAGAGAGAGAGAAAGTGTGAATTTGGTCAAAATGAAAATCCAAGATGGCGGCTGCGAAAATTTTCAAATTGTTTGTCATAGGTGTCGTTTTCATAATTTTCAAGGGTGCTAAAGCTGTTAGTGAGGTCAAAATGTAAATCCAAAATGGCGGTTCTGAAAATTTTCAAATTTTTCATCATGGGTATCGTTTTTATGGTTTTCAAGGGTGCTAAAGCCGATGGTGAGGTAAAAATGAAAATCCAAGAGGCCGGCTGCGAAAATTTTCAATTTTTGTCATGGGTATCGTTTTCATAGTTTTCGAAGGTGCTAAAGTCGATACTGAGGTCAAAATGTAAATCCACGATGGCGGCTGTGAAAATTTTGTTTTTTAAATCATACGTGAGAAGGAACTTCGTTTCTGACGAGAGTCAGATCACATACGATTCTTTTTCTCATAGAAGGTGATAAAAAGTAGAGTGTTCACCTCGGGAGCAACACTATTTTAAGGTCAAGTGACGTACTTTGAATCTCTCGCTGCGTTCTGGATTCAAAGAAACACTCTCGCCTTAAAAACAGTTGTTTGCTCCCTGGGCAAACAATCTACTATACACAAAATGTCTTTATCCAAACTTCAACCAAAATACATACTTGCTAAACATGAGCCTCTCTAAGAATCGTTAGAACGACCGGTACGGTGCTTGCATTGACCGGATTCCCGCAACATTCATATGAATCGCACTCTTGGTCATATCGGCCAACTAGCCGGTTTCTATAGTTTACCTGATCGGTGCAAGCACTGGTCGTGGTCGTGGTCGTGGCCGTCTATTGCGCGAGGTCGCTAAGTGCTCAGTCTACCGTGTGAGCCAGAAAGTTGTTCCCAGTCAAATACACAAGACACACTCACGTATAAGACAGATGTTCGGGCCTCAACTGCGACAGTTTCTTGCCGAGCAGTATCAGTCGATGCGCGCGCACTCGTTGTTCCAACTCGGGCTCGCCGCTCAAACACGTTACTGACACTTCTGATGGGGGCCTGAAGAGATGACACAATATTTACAGAGGAATGTAGAACATCCTAACGAAATTTGGCACATGCGTAGACCATAACATAGCTGGTAGTATGTTCCTGTGGGATATTTTTCGACATTCACGCGGGCAATGTCGCGGGCAAAAGCTAGTATCATACTAAAAGAGGTGTTTTTCATCAAATCATCAATTAAATCATTAAAAAAACAATTGGTAAGAAAGAGGAGGGAGACCAACCAAATTTCTCGCCAACTCATTGGCAAGCTTTTCCGTAACTGTGATTTTCTCTGACTCAAATCGTTGTGAGAAAAAGGTTAAAAGGATTTTATTTTTAAATGCCTTCAGCTTCAGGCTGAGGTTAAGTACAGTATTAGTCAAATAAGTACTCACTCAGCATCGTTATCCTCTGCTTCCTCATCTAGATCAGGCACTCTACCTCCGTACGTGTCCCATGCGGCGTGGTTGGGGAACCGGAGTCCCGTCAGAGCACTCTCCAGTGGAAGGAATCCTGCTAACTCCTCGTCTTCGGGTAACGGTACGCTGTCATCTGCAAAGTGATTGAGGTAATACAAATTAGGACTGTAAATGAAGTACAGTATAACTATTTTTTTAATGTCCCTCGGCAAACTTCGTGTTTCGTTTGAAAGTTAGTGAGAATTTCATACCATGCAAGGTGAACTTTGTGTAAGCTAAATAAATGAACTTGAATTCGTCACTAGTCGGATTTCTATCAGTTGCCCTTTGCACTTGGTGCAGATCGGACGCTCTCAATCGACTTAGAAGTATATAGAGTTGTTAATACTCTTTTAACTTAATTTATTTTAAAAATGTGAGGAAAGCTGCTAAAGTCGCAGGCACGAAAATAGTTTTGCAGCTCTATAAAGTTCACACGGAAATCAAAACATAACAACAATAAAGTACTTAGTTCTGAATTCAAATTATTATACACAATAAATAAATCTTAGAACTGATGGACATGGAAATTAGCATTCGTTTGTATTCGGAAATGCGATGATTCCCGAGGGACATTAAGAAAATATTCAGTCTGTACAATACGCGCCACGTAGAATGAGACTTGACCGCGCCTCCCGAGCTCTTTCCGCCGCCCCGATGACGCCCCGGCGCAGACCTCATACCGCTAAAGAGACCCATAAATCGTCTACTGCGCAATTTAAACCACGTGGTGTTAAGTCTCATCTTTAATAGCACGAATTGTACACGGATGTGGGGCGAAATACAAAAGGAGAATACCTAAAAAAATATTTTTGTTGATTAAAAAAACTTATATGGACGATGGTGATACATGCTAATAACCTTGTTTCAATAAAACAGCGACGACTTTAGAATCGCAGCAGCCCTCATAAACAGTGATCGGATAATCGGATGCATATTTACCTAAAGTTGGCTATTATGGAATGCACTTTTGTATCGATCGCAAAAATCTCGCGACTCTGGAATTGATAAATTTAGTACTTTTTATCTATAGAAATGCTAGTTAATGTTGTAAAGTAGGTTGCCAAATTGGCATAGCACATAGCGGACAAACAACTCGGTGTCTTGAGTTTCGTAAAAAATGTTTAGTGGGTATATAAATTATGCACTTTTGAGGTGTTAACATATAACACCTCAAAAGTAACCTTCATAAGAGGGCTGATAAGTCATTTCCATACCATGTATCTGATTAGTTGTGCATTTCCGGATATTATGGAATTCCGGGATTTATTTTAATTTTTTTATTTATTAAGAAGCCACTTCCATAATTTCGTAGCCAAATATTAACTTTAGGTAAATATGCATCCGAATATCCGATCTCTACTCATAAATGCAAGAATATAAAATATATATAAAAGTAATATTTAAAAAATATATAAAAGTTTTACTGCATGTAATACAATAATGGAAATCACAAAAAATTAAGAAATAGATTTGTATATTCGCTTTCAAATCGCATCGAATTGTACTCGAGTCAGTGTCAGATAGTCAGACAATTTGCTAAAAGGTGGAGTCAAAATTCGATTTAATTTCAGAACTCATTGCATACTCACACGTGTCGGTTAATAACGCAGCGGCCGGCGCCAGCATGTTGAGCGTGTGCGCGAAGGCCGGCCACAGCGCCGCCAGCGAGCACCACGCGGGACACGACAGGATCTTGGAGTGCCACGCCGCCCACGACATCCACACCTTCACTGTACGAAAGAGCTTTATTTAGATCAGGGCTGTCCAGACAACGGCCCGCGGCTTGTTTTCATGCGGCCCGCGACGCATGTTTTAATCAGAAAATAGTTTTGGACATAAATAGTTTGGATAATAGAATTATTTGTCAAAACATAAATTCAATATTTGGTAAAATTTCTGCGGCCCTTCAGCTTTTGTAGTAAATTTAATTAACCCGCGAAGTGATGTAGTTTGGACAGCCCTGATTTAGATGTTAATTGATTGTATTTCTGTAAGTTTGTACAATAGTAGATACGAGGGGCTAAATAACCCATTCTATCGAGGTAATTTTACTTCCGAGCTTTAGCGAGGGAGTAAATAGAAACCGATTTATAATGGGTTTTAGCGCCGTTTGTTACACTCTACTTTTCACTACGATTGCGCGAAAATGAAATAATCCAATACAATATTAAATAGTTTATTTTATTTAAAAGTATATACAATTTGTTCAATCTTTAAAAACTTTTTATACCGGTATGCGGTAATAAAAAGCTAATTTTACATAAGAATAAAGACGTTTTCGTTTTTGTAGCCTCGTTGGTTACAGACAAAAAATTTTTTTTCTCTTAGAGCAAGATATGCTATTTTTTCCCCGCTCTGGTACGCTATAACGACGGACTTTTTGAGCAAGAGGAGTGAAAACACTTTTACACGTCAATCATATTTTAAAAACTAGATGAGGTCGGCGTTTCCTTTGACAAAAACATAGAGAAGAACATTGAGACCAAGAAAGAGCCCTATCATACAGAAAAAGGAAAAGTGGATATTTTGCTGCAATAATACAAATTGGCTAAGAGTGCAACCAGATCCCAGTCGATCGACGTCGAACGTCGACTCAAAATGTGAAGATGTGTGGACGTATGTTAACTATCGTAGGGTCATGATTTGTCCCGGCTTTTTGATGAAAGGGGAGATTACATAAAATAGCTTTTAGTCAGTATTTTTCAATTTCAAAATGGAAACCGTACTTGCATGGCGTTTGTTGGGCTAGTATCCTAGCCAATGTGCTGGTCAGTACAGTCACAGGCACTTTCGAGTGTCAACTAGCTCCGTGTATACTCACAGGCGGGCAGGCCGCGCGGCAGCGGCGCGTCCACCGTGTAGCTGGGCAGCAGCAGCGCCAGCAGCGTGCCCGTGGCCAGCGAGCCCGCCAGCTGGGCCGCGCGAGCTTCGCCCTCACTCATGGCGCTGCTCTCTACTGTCAGGTCTTCTGTGGTGGAGTGGACCAGCCATACCATCACACACGCCATCTAGATACAACACAAAAATAAATGTTAAAACTGGGTGTAAAATTTTAAATTTGAAAAATATAAATTGACGTTGTATGAAAAGGAGGTTTGGAACAGCAAAAAAATACTTTACAAAGTAAACTTAGCTTTAGTTCGATTTCACTATTAGCCGAAAAATAGTGGAGGATTTAATTCATCATCATCATCATCAGCCTATAAATGTTCCCACTGCTGGGACTTCGGCCTCCTCTCTATGAGAGGGAGTAGGCCGTAATCCACCACGCGGGCTCAGTGCGGGTTGGTAGATGACACATGTCTTCGGTTCTAGGACATGCCGGTTTCCTCACGATGTTTTCCTTCACCGTTTTGAGAGCAGTGGCGATGAAATAATTAACACAAAGTAAAGCGCCTGTCTGGGTTCGAACCTACGACCTACAACTCGTAAGTCGCGGCCATTACCACTGAACCACCACTGCTCAGGAGGATACAATTACAAAAAATAAAAATAAATTTGAGGTGATAATATGTGTGTGTGAAGTGTGTTTCGTAAAAAAGGCTGTATTTGTGATGATATCCATAGTCAGCTACAGAAATCTCAAAAATATTTCACAAACACAATAAATAAGTACTCGTTAGTATGATAAACATCATCTGCCATCCTTTTGAAGCACTAACCTTTATGAGAGTCATGGACTCAAAGCTATCTGTCGCGATGAGGGCAGTCAGCGAAGAATTGAGAGAGTTCACCAGCGCGGCCGCCGACTCCAGTCTACAACAAGGAACATTATTTAATTTTAGGGTGTTTTCAATCTGGTTTTTAGGGTTGCGTACCTCAAAAGGAAAAACGGAACCCTTATAGGGTCACTTGTATGTCTGTCTGTTCGTCTGACACAGCCAATTTGCTCCGAATGCACCGATTAAGTTGAAATTTGGTACACCTAAGTATTTCTGTGACCCAAACACGGAAGTGTAACGTAAAGACATGAATTTTGAATATGGGCATCACTTTTCGGGGCAAATAAGAAACAAAAAAAAAAGTTTTGCAAACTATACCGTGTGGCATATTAAATGAAAGGGCTTGTTGAAAGGATCTCAAATATATTTTATTTATAATTTAAAATAAATACGTTTTAAGATATTTCAGAAAATAGATGAAAATTTACCATTCCCTCCTGTTATCTCCGAAACTACTGAGCCTAAAATTTTGAAAATAATACAGAGAATGGTTCTTTACCTATACATTACAGGAAAACCTATAAAGAAGTCTAGTCTGGTCTTAAAATAACATCGTAAATCTCTCAATATTGTGCGTACAAACTTACATTTGCAGTTGGCATGTATGGGAGAACATGTTTTACAACTGCAATTGATACCAACTACGGAACCCGTCATTGTGCGTGGTTCGACACGCACTTGGCCGGTTTTTATTTTTCGATATGGGGATCAGTATTACACGATTTCTGTTAATCTGCTCGCTAAGGACGTCTACCTTAAATAACTTACTCTTCCACAGTGTGTATGTAGTGCATGGCCCTGATGAGCTCTGTGACGTAGGAGTGCGCGTCCAGCCGACCGCTCAGCGTCACCGGCGTAGGAGTAGTGCTGTCCGTCACGCCCGGGATCACTGGCAGGTCCTTAGGGTCACTGCTGAGGCAATAATATTCGTTGATATGTAGATAAGGTACTAAGTGGAGGTAAGGCTGTGTGAAGTATTAGGCAACCGTACTGCACAGAATATTATAATTGTCAGCCTACTTCCTATCAAGGGATTTCAAACTAACAACTGCAGTCATGGACTTCAAAAAAAGTGGTGGCACTCCAGGAGTGCCGACAGAAGTGAAAATTTGAACAAGATCGCCTTCGTGGAAGAAAAATACTTGTATAGAATATTGGTCCGTAACCTTATCTAAATAAAAAACACAATCGCGTTTACAAAAAAAAAAAACTTCCGAAACCTTTAAAGTAAAAATACTTGCATAGAACATTGATCCATAACGTACTATAAATAAAGAGCACAATCGCGTTTACAAAAAAAGAGTTGTCGTCATGGTGTCGCGAAATCAATGGTTTAGTCCCATCTCAAAAATGCCCAACGCGCCTAAGAAGTTTTCACTTCAAAATATCTTGTTTGCCTTTAATTTCATTTGTATACTTTTTTGAACAGAGCATCATTGTTATGCAAAGTTTCATACAGAAGATAAGTCGATATACCTGGGCAGTGCAGCAGCGGCTCTCAATGTCCGTGAGAGGTTGGCGGGTGCCGGCGGGAAGGGCGCGCGCACCATGAGAGAGCGCACGTGCCAGTACAGCGCGCCCAGGCGACGCCCGCGCCGCCACGCCACTAGCGCCAGCTGGTTGTATGGCTGTCCTGAGTGCGCTGATACCACTAGCGCGTGTCTGGAAGAACACAAGCATAGATAAAGTGCCTAAAGGTAAGCTCATGCTAAACTCGAATGAGATACATAGCTAGTTTTGTGCTGCACAAGATCAAAAACTGGCTTGCAATCGAGAGTCAGACATTGCAGATCAATCAATCTGCCTAGCCTTTTCCCAACTATGTTGAGAGTCGGTTTCCAGTCTAACCGGATGCAGCTGAATACCCATATTTTACACGGAGCGACTGCCTATCTGACCTCCACAACCCAGTAACTGGGTAATACGATACTTCTTGGTAAGACTGGACGTCAGACTTTCGGGCTTCTGACGATCCGTAACGAATGTCAAAGATCCACGAATGACAGCCGAGACCAACGGCTTAATGTGTTTTCCGAGGCACGGAGGAGTCTCGGTATGTAAAGATGGTTACCCATCCACGGACCAACCCCGGCAAGCGTAGCTTAACCTGATGGATCGACGAGTGCGGCTGTTATTGCTTAGCCACAAGCTCTTCTCAGCAGCTTGTAAATGATAAATGATTTTATTGCTGTAAATAGGTACACACGGCTAAACATCAAGCTATACATTTCCAGTATAAGCTGACCTCGCATTGTACAGAAATCCTATACAATGCGAGATCAGCAGAAACTGGAAAAATATAGCTTGATGTGTAGCCGTGTGTACTACAAACACTTTTACAGTTCAATCTTCCAGTCCCAATATTTCAAATGAAGTATAGTGAGGAACAAAGAAAAGAAAGAAAGAAAGAAAAGAATGAAAGAAAAGAAAGAAAAATAAGTTTAATTGTCACAGACACACGTGCATAAAAAAAAGAGAACAATACAATAAAATAAAACAATAGATCAAAGAGATCTATTTTCAGGTGGTACAATAAAGTACAAGTAAATTGCCTGCTCAGACAAGCTTAGTTTGAAAACTAGGAAAGAAATAGAACAAAAACTAGACAAGAATTTCAAATTTAATTCTTACCTGTAAAACGTATGAGCAACACGCAACTGTTGCCTGTATCTCGCCAGATCCCCGAGATGCACAAGGCAGTGCTGGCAGATGTAGCGCGCGGAGGCCGGGGGCGGCAGGCGGGCGCCCACGGCCGACTCGCCGGCGCCCCAGCCCTCCACTAGACCTAGTAGCGACGCGCGCCGTCTGCAGTGAATGAGACAAGAAGTTGCTAAATTCCGTGCATTGAAAGGACTTTTGCTGGGAGATTACCGCCTCATGATGAGTGCAGCCCCGGATCTAGAATTTTTTGAGGCGGGGCAAATACTGTTGTCTACCGCCCCCAAAATGAAATTTGCCAGCAATATATTTATCAAATTTTATCGATAAATAATGCGCCAACACTGTTCTAAAAAATATAAAGATTATATGTGCTGCGCGTCTCATTTATTGCAAAGTTGCGGTGTGCTGGGTGGTGCACTTATCTGCTACGCTTGAATTTGTCGCCCCTTGAAGTTGGTGCCCCGGTTTGCCCCCCTAGATCCGAGGCTGGATTAGTGATATAGCGATACACTTGTTTGATTTCGTAATTATTGTATAGTTTAACCGAGAACGCTGTACCACGCAGTAGGTATGTGCGCAGCGAGACGGGGCAAGGTGGGCTGTAAATCGGCTTTCATAGACTTAGGGACTTCAATTTGCAGGTGCCGGATGTTTTACCAGATATCGCTTCTATTAGTTATTACTATATACAAAAATGACACCCGAGTCAATTCTGCACAAAAACGAAGGAATTATATTTTTTTTACAAAAATTTGTATGAAGCTAGTATGAAAAATTTAATTATCTCTTAAACGGCAAGGAAAACTGTA
Source organism: Agrochola lychnidis (assembly GCA_963680765.1). NCBI lineage: Eukaryota > Metazoa > Arthropoda > Insecta > Lepidoptera > Noctuidae > Agrochola > Agrochola lychnidis. Next base: position 3,125,119 of record OY796850.1, read on the forward strand.
ATATCCTTACAGGTGGTTATAGTACTAATTATTTATGATTTTTTGTCATACTCCACTTATCGGTTATCGCTGCTGATTTCTTTTTAATCATCAAAATGTTTTTTTTTTACATATGAAACGGTTCCTTTTAGTGTTTAAGTTGAGGAACACAGACTTTTAACAACACATAACATAAAATAGCATCACGCCTATAACCCCGAAGGATTAGGCAGAGATTTATAGTACACCCACACTTAGACAACTATGTTTGAGCTAGTTATTTATCAACACGAAATGTGTTTAAAACTTTGCATACAACCAAAATACCAAATAACAAAATCGCTTCTAACGAGTCTGAAAACAAGTGATTAAGTAATTACAATGATTTAGTCTTCTAATAAGTCTGAATAAGTGATTAATTGATTTGCAATATCGCCCAACAATGCCAAGCATGGACTACATTCACATTTTTTCGAAAACCATGCCCGCCGCCTCGACACGTATTTCTAAGGCGCGGAATAGAGGTCCCGGTCACACTATAGTAACGGGTGTATCGTGCATCCACGAGTAGCGATACTAAAACATACATATTTAAAACTAGAGATGCAACGAATAGTGATTTGGCCGAATACCGTATATTCGGCGGCGGTCTCAGCCGAATACCGATATTCGGCCGCCGAATATTCGGCGGGAGATCCAGTACACTTCACGCGAACAAGTTACGACACGTTTTCACGAGCTTATATTATTTGTTAAAAAATACCTGTCGTCACCGTGCAGTAGTGTTTATAGTGAGAGACTATTCTCAAAAGCAGGTTTTGTGTATGAAGAAAAGCGCAATCGTCTCTTACCAACAAATGCTGAAAAACTTGTTTTTATTCAACACAATTTGCCTTTAATTAATTTTAAATATTAAAAAAACATCAATACTCTTGTTTTCACAATTAATGATTATTTGATAAAGAAATGTTTTGATTAAATTGCTTTTTTATTTCCTTTTATAAGATATTCGGTATTCGGCCGAATAGTAAGTAGTATTCGGCCGAATACCGAATACTGGAAAAAATGGCCGAATAGGCCGAATACCGAATAGTTGCCGAATATTCGTTGCATCTCTACTTAAAACGTAACTTGGGCATTCATCTGCTACCATCTTGCTGATGAAATAAGTTTACCACAGTTTAAGCTATTCTTGTATTGTAGTAAGAGGTACACAGTTATTGTTCAATCTGAAGGGAACAGTTTCATTACTATACCTAAATGGTAAGTCCAATTTAAATGTGGTGCAGATCTGATGCAGCAAACAGAGGTAGAATCCGGCGGCTGCCTGCAGCACCCATGATAGCATGGCCTGACCTTCACTGCGAAGGGGATTCTGAAACAACAAATAGTAAAACTAAAGCTACTTTTCAGGAGAAGTGGCAGAAGAGAGCGTGGAATCAGCTACCAGTAGTGGTGACATAGCCACTGCTCTAGATTGACCTTTTTTTTGGGTGGGAAATTATCAAATAACTTCTCCCGCTCTGGGCGTTCCGGGCGGACGGCCGCTCTGGAAGGGCGTGTCAGACACGCAAAACCCACCCGTGTTCCTTCGGTTGCCCTGTTGCCGGGGGCCACGATTGCTCTATCGGTTTACTTCGCACCCCCGGCAAGCATTGGCCCTAGCGGACCCCGTCAATTCTGCTGACATCTCTTTGAGGCGCGCGTGGAACACAACGCGCCGTCGACCCGGGCCTGGACCTTATCGGACGGCAAGCTACCCATTGCTCACCGTCCGCAAGCCCGCGCCTACGGTGGCCGGAAATCGGCTCTCGATTCCCGACGCCCCGGGCGTCTCCTGCGGCGGTTAGGTACGTGAGGGCGCGAAGTTTGCCTCTCCCTCACGCGTTCCGCCTCCTCCTTCGCGAGCATTACCGCTTCGCAGAAGGAGGTGACGGCCTGCCATTTTCTCTCGCTCCGTACCATGGCCTGAACCAGGGCCGGACGCGAGAGATCACCGCCGCCGATCGCCTCCACGAGGACATGGCGATTACTCTAGATTGACCTGCGGGGTAATTGCACAACACATTAAAAGATGTGCGAGCAAGTACGCGTACTTATAGCTCGGCGACCTTTCTCGCCCGCGTGTCATACTAAGTACGCGTACTTTAAAACCGCTGAGTAAGTCGTTTGCGATCCAACAGGTTTGAAATTTTGCTCGTAGCCCGCCTTGGTTCGTAATTTCGTACGTCTGTCATCGCCGCGAGTCGCGAGCCGCCATTTTATTTCGACATTTGTGTAATGTTTGTTTAGTTTGGTTCAGAAAATTCAACAACATCGCGATGCAGTGTGAGCAAGCCTCACGTGTGTCACCGACGGCAGGCTGAGTAAGTTCGCGAACTTAAAAACCGCGTACTAAAAGTTATCACGTCTATCACCCACTTTACAGTAGCAATGGCTATCATTTTGACATTTCAACAACATTCATTGTGTTGTTTACGTTGTTGAGCAGACACATTTTTCGAACATAAGAAGCAATGGATTAGCAATATCCTTCAAAATCATTCAGATTGTGATTGAAAGTGTGTTACGTAATTAGGGTGCTGGAGGCGGCGACTTAAATACCATGGGGTTTATTTATAAACGTTGCTTAAAGTTAAGTAATGATTGGCAACTATTTATCCATACATTTTTGACATTCGAATGTCACTTAACTTTAAGCAGCGTTTATAAATAAACTCCAATATTCATAAAAATGTATGACAAACATCAACCATTTGTGTGGCTACTACTTAGATGACTCAAACTACCTAGGTAACTAGTTAATCTAAAGTGTAGGATTTATTTCCTTGTTGGTGTTACAGAAAAACCCAAGAAAATATTCTTGATTTCCTTTACTTTTAATCATTTTTTTTTGTACGACAATAATTTGTATCATAAAAATAACTTCATGTATTTTCTTTAATTAATTATGTTTCATGAAAGACTTATCTCAAGTACCCTTATGGTAGCTATACACATTACAATATACTTGTGCAAGTTTAGACTTGCAATAATATACATATACAATAATAATAATGTGGGTTACTATTTTTTTTATGCTCTTATATTCTCATATTTTTAAAATGTAACCTATATGTTCTACAATCAATCTTCTATATATAAAAATCAATTGTCGTGATTTGTTTGGCAAAAAATCGAAAATGGCTCAACCAATTAGAATATTGCTTTTTTTTCGCTTTAAGAAAAATGAAAATATGGAAAAACACAAAGGAACAGCCGAAAAATTGAGATTTTGACAGGGCAATGTCTGATGGGTCAGCTAGTAAAGAATAATAATAATGTTTTAAAGTTGTTTCTATAACATACCTTTCTATCTTTAGAGATGGCCTGGAGGGCCTCAATCTGCTGCTTGAAGCCCACATTCCATAAGTCTTGTTCCACTTTCTTGTCCAATGCATAGTCTAAATCCAAAACTAATACTTTTTGGTACACCTGTGGATAAACACACATCAACATAGTATTACAAAATATAAAACCATAATTCAATTTCAATTATTAAACCATATTCTTTTCATAGTAAACTAGAAATAAAAAGAAAATTTTATCCATTATCGGCATTTATTTTTTGCTACTGCAGCGCCTCAGGCATGTTCACTGAGGCGCGTACTGTCCTTAGTGTGTAGGGTGTGGGGCAGCACCAATGTCGTCCTGGCGATGATCGTGGACCGGATAGACTGCTCATACATACGGCACTGCTGTGATGGGCATGTTGCCATCGGCAGGGCCAGGGATAGATATTAAGTCTTTTAGTTTGTTTTATTCTTATTTTTATTGTGTTTTCTGTATTTGTGTGTACTCCACATACGAGTTAAAGTTGCTCGAAATAAATGTATTTTATTTATTTAACAGTCAACTAATTTATAGGTCTAACTTTCTAGATGAAAACATAACAAACATGCTATGATACTTTATGAGGAATTACAGTATAATAGTTTCAGAAAATTTCAAGAGATTGTTTAATAAAATAATATGAGTTTTTTTTTTGTAAAAGCGATAGTTTATCATAAGTGTACAAACCTTTTGCAACTGTTGTTGTGAAGCCCAAAGACCCCTTTCTTGGAGCATTGACGTTCCACTCTTGAATTTTGATATTTTCTGTTTCAGCTCATCTGCCTCCCTATGACAAAAAATAAATTGATATTAGAATTTCTATTTACATTCATATATTATGAAGAAAACTGAATGTGTCATTCAATGACGAATCTATGCAGGGTCACTCAATTCTTTAACTTTTATAACACTTTAACCATCTTATAAACTTCCGTACAGCTAAAGCAATTAAATGATTACTATGAAAATAGAAATATTATTGACCATTGACCTCACTGGAGAAAATTACAGAATTTCGAAATTTCAATCTAGGTTACAACAAAAAGTATTCTTACTCACCTCAACATCTGCACAGCGGCGTTTAAAACCATTCTGATAGAGGCTTAGAGCCTCAGTAATTGTCATAGCATTAGGAAGTTATCCAAAGTAAAATTACGGAATAATGAAATGAAAAATTCTAAAAACAATCGAGATCCATGCACTGTCAAACTGTCAAAGAGACATTTTATTTTAAAGTTGCCACTTTTCAAACTCAGTCACTGACAACTGATAAGTACAGTGTATACATCTATTCGAATAATGCATAGCTTACACGATCGTCATAACTATGTATTCTGGATACACACGCAGCGACCTTAATCAAAGCAAAATCTCACGTTCACACAGATTTTGACAGCCGATTTGTCGCTAGCGACGTCAAAATCGTCGTCAAATCGTTATGTGTGGTGCTCTTAGATAGGTTAAATGCTCTAAGGTGGTGCTGGACTTAAAGAATAGCACTACCCTATTTCTTCCCATGGGTGTCGTAAAAGGCGACTATTTAGGAGACTTACTAGAAATTAGGCAGCAGCGTTTTCTATACATTTTTAACACCATACTGCGATTGCCAACCCACCTACCAAGCGTGGCGATTATGACAAAATAACAAGCACCAAAAATAAATGGCCCCTAATGCCCAGCGGTCCACTTGCACTTGGCTACGGTAGCTGTCAAGGCTACGGTGAGGCAAGGGGTGCGAAGATGCCCCGGAAGAGATCCGGCTACCGTAATCACCGGAAACTGAACCTGGCAACATACAACACGCATACACTTCGGACCGACAAAAAGATCATATAGTAGGGTTATCTGAAGTCCGAAGAGAGGAGGACTCGATAATCCTCAAATTCGGGAACTTGCTCTCACCCAAAGGGCAATGGAGAGGGCTATGCTTGGAGTTTCCCTACGTGATCGAATCAGAAATGAAGAGATCCGCAGGAGAACCAAGGTAACCGACATAGCCCGAAGAATTGCCAAACTTAAGTGGCAATGGGTAGGGCACATTACTCGCAGAACGGATGGCTGATATGGCCGAAAGGTTCTGGAGTGGCAATCGCGTACCGGAAGACGTAGCGTTAGAAGACCTCTCACAAGATGGATTGATGACCTTGTGAAGGCCGCAGGAATCTGCTAGATGCGGAAAACACACAATCGGTCGAAGTGGTGGTGCTTGGCGGACGCCTATAAATTCAAATTAATTTATTTTAAAAAGACAAATTATTGGTCCACAGTGGGTGTTTGTAGTATACGTAATATAAATTTAAAAACTATTTATTTAAAACATTGAAAATACCATAAAATCAACAATCCTCAACCAGCCAGCCTATGTCCCAGGGGTGGACGTACTTCCGCTGAAATGATGATGATGTCAAAATCTATGTGTGAACGTGAGATTTTCTTTCTTTCTTTTTGTTTCGATGCTACATCTGTTTCATAATTTTTGAAGTGAAAACTTCTTTAGGCGCATTGGGCATTTTTGAGATGGAACTAAGCCATTGATTTCGCGACACTGTGACGACAACAGCTTTTGACCATTAAAAAGACATCAACGCGTTGATTACTGCGGTGCCGACTTTTTTTTTCAATTTTCACTTCTGTTGGCACTCCCGGGGTGCCACCTGTGCCACTGATTTTTTGCGTTCAGTAGGTGGCCACAGTTATTGCGGCGTCAGCAAAGTAAAATCTCACGTACGTACAGATTTTGACAGCCGATTTGTCACTAGCGATGTCAAAATCTATGTGAACGTGAGATTTTCTTTCTTTCTTTCTTTTTTTTGCGTCACCTACATCTCAGCATACGCTTGGCCTTACACTTTACTTACACTTTACAATAAAACTTTGCATATGAAAATCAATTCTGACGAAAATCATTTGATTTTATTGCTTAGCAAACTTCACAAAAACCAGTACCCTAATTGCGTAACTTATTTTCGTAAACAATTATGCCCAATTTGTTTCATTTTGACAGTTCAACAACATTTATTGCGTTATTTATGTTGCTGAGCAGATTTTTTTCCAACTTATGAAGCAATGGTTTAGCAATCTGTTTCAAATCGAAACAGATTGTGAGTGTGTTGTATTACGCAATTAGGGTACAGGTTCTCTAAAGCCGGGTCTCCTGCGCATGTTTTTTCGAAATATCACTTAAAAAAACATGTGTACACGTTTCACTTCTACCACGTACACGTGGTAGAAGTGAAACCTTCAAAAAGGATTGTGTGGTTTTATGAAACCACGGTAAAAGTGAAACTTTTAAGCGAACTATAGGCGCCGCCATATTAGCCTTGGCTGCTCTGACGAGCGCCTTTCACTTTATCCCTACTCCGCAGCTAACCGTCACGCGACATGCAAAACACAGACGAAAAAATTTGAGACGATGTAATAAAAGTTTCACTTTAAAATTTTAAAAAAAGACATTTGTACGCGCACAAACACGTATTAACACACGTACAACGCTGAGGCCCAAGCAAACTCCCACTATGCCTTAGTAAACACGAGTGGAGGGGGTAAGAAACAGAGCACAAAGAGAACTACGAACATAAGAAACACTGTATAATGCCTTGCCTCTTTTTACTGTCGCTTTTTCGTTTCATCGACTTTCGAATCACAACGATGCTAAAGAAGTTTTTACTTCAAATAGCTCACTGACTGTGCGTTTGCACTGGCGAAACATTCACAACGAAACGTGTTTGAATCTCTATTTTCTGTCAATTTTCCATACAAAGTTTGACAGGCACTAGAGATTTCAACATGTTTTGTTGTGATGTTTCGCCAGTGCGAACGCATATATATGTGTTAACATAAACATTTATTTCGTACAAATCATCGTAAATGCATAGACAAATGTTTATGGCCACGCCTCTTTGTTGCGATGTTTTTGTGTAAAAACAAGCGCAGGAGACCCGGCTTTACTGGATGGATCTCTTTCAAGTTTGTGGGTCATGTTTTGTAACGAAACGTTCAACGTCAATAATGACAGTGACAGTTACTTCTCGTAAATTTTCAACCTGACCTGACGCGTTTTTTTATTGACTACAGTAGATTCGATCAGAATATTTTCCTGCTATAATTTCATTTTAAAATTACTGTATAATTGTCAACAAACAACATTATGATGTATGAGCCACGCGTAGGAGATCCTGGAGTGAATAAACTAAACATCACGGTAAGTAGAATTAGAATAGTTAAACAATTTGTTTTTCAAATCTTAGGATGACTAATATCTTGCGCAATTTGTTTTCAGTCTACGGACGTAGTGTATGGACACCGTGCATGCCAGACTCGTGAAGTGAAATGGCTGTGTTTGGAGAGCGTATACCAGAAATTCTACCGGCCCAACTTCTACGACATCGGTGGCACTTACATGCAGGATGTGGCGGATTACTGGTTCTCGTACAAAACAGAGCAAGTCGGTAACACATTCCTTCTGCATTTATTTATTTGTAATCACGGAGTAAGCTCATTCAGTGTCGCTTTGAGCTGTGGCAACAAGTTCAAAGTTGACAAGAAAACTGACACAGTATACTTGCAACAGTACCTCACTGAGTTCCAGTTCAAACAACTTACTGAGCTGTCTCACACTTACCTCACCACATATAATTTCACAGAACTAGACATACAATGTTTGAAAAACAAGAAATTGTACATAGCTGTCTCATTTCCCTTTGCCGATGCTGAAGGAGTCAGTCTCGAAGTTATTGATAACATTAAACTCAACCATGACTGCAGTGCTCTCTTTGCTGATCCTATTGGCTCTGATTTTGTCATTGAGTCTGCGGATGGAGCTAAGTTTCAAATCCACAAAGTCATACTAGCTGCGCACAGTGAGGTCTTCAAGGCTATGCTCAAAGGTGACACTGCGGAGAGCCAGAATAGTTATGTGAAACTGATTGATGTAAGTGGGGAAGATCTCAAGTACATGTTAGAATACATTTATACAGGAACAGTCAAGGATATAGAAAATATTAACTTTGGCAACTTGCTTATGTTGGCAGATAGATACAATTTGAAAGGACTCTGGGAGCTCTCAGAATATGCGCTCTCTGAACATATGACTCTAGATAATGCATTGGATATTCTAATTATTGGTGATATGTATGACTCAGAGTTTCTTAAATCTGAGGCATTGAAATTTATAAAAGAAAATAAAGAAGTACTTCGGAGTAGTTCTTTTGACGAGATAACTAACCATGAATTGCTCAAGCAATTGTGCACTTATATGACTGAATAGACTTGGATATGATGGGACTTGTAATTAAGAATTTGATTGTTTGTAACAAACAGGAGTAAATTCTCTAACCAGTGTCATTGCATAGTGAAGTATATTTCTGATAATTATTGTTCTTAACTTCTAATTGTATGTATTTAATGTGTATGGATTGTAGTATCGAAAAACTGCTTATAAGTTGTACAGCTTTGGCCCTGCATTTGTCTTTCCAACTCATCTTTTTTATTAAACTTATTTTTGTACAATTTTTTACTCTAGTATGTAAGTGAACTTTTTGATAATGTCTCAAGTGATATCAGTATACTGTATATTAAAATATCGTTTGTTAATGTTCTAACTTGTTCACAACTTGCTACTTCAAATGTTTTAGAAATACATAATGTACAATAAGGCCTAGTCAGTCACACGAGTAACTGTTTGGAATCTATGATTTTGTTATGTATTAAATATTTTGTTCATTGTTTTAATGTCTTAAGTTAAATTATTAATAATTAATAAAATCAAATAAATGATATACCTATATTTATAAAAAAATGTTTTTTTATTATACAACATCATGTCAAAACTATTTTTACACACAAAATAAATGAAAAACATATTATACAGAAAACGTAAAAATAAACTTTATTGAATTTAAAACATAACTGTTGTTATATGGGAAGTAATAAAATTAATAGTTTAAATAATAAATATTATCATTATGTATGATACTCATTGTAGATAGATAGCTTGTACAAGTGAGGCGGCGGCGCAGGTCACTTGCTACGTCGCAGCAGGGGGCTATGCCCTGTCACGTGCCCTGCGAGCGGCGCACACGTTGGCTAAATAATCATTTTGGAATGTTACTGGAAGTCTTCATTTCTGCGGCAAACAAACATTTTCTTCTGTTAAAATGTTAGTCCACGACGTTTTTACGATCGGGTGTAGTGCGACAGGCTCTTGTTAATTACCGAGTATCGTGATGCGGATGGGCTATTCACATCGCGATGGGCTCGCTAGGAAGCGGCTCAACGCCTAGCTATGGATTGCAATCGTAAACAAGCGTAGCAGGCAATGCAACAAGCCTAAAGCGTCTTAACGACATAGTCACTCAAGCTCATTACTTAGTACGGAGCCGGTAGCAGCCCACTGTATGTGAACAGTCCATGTGACAGCGCTGTACTACGTTAATAGCGATCATGTACGAACTAGCTAAAGTGGTACTCATGTCAACTGTACTATTATTGCATCCGTCGCAAGTTCTAGTCGGCAACGCTACGATGGCTCTCATAGTCAGTGTTATGTCACACGAGATCTAATTTGGAATCTATAAATCCATTTGTATGCGGTCAGCGAGGATTCGACGTGGTCAACATGCAGGAGAAGCAAGAAAAAAGGCCAATAGTTGTCTTATCGTTTATTGATAATTACTGGAACCGGTACACAAGAACGAAATAGAATATATCTCTCATGAAAAAAATACGCGTCCATGTAATGATCACCTACATCCTAATGGTTGTTATCGGATATAAAAATAAAAATACATGAACCCCCTACTATTACTTCATAATTCAATGCAAGCTACAGTACATATTGCTACGACTCGTCCACTGCATTTACTTACTACAATACTTATGATTTTATAGACACAAGTCTCATTATACTAAATACGTGTGTTCACTTAATGAGTACGACCACTCGAGAGTGTTCATAACAAGACTGTGCCGTGAGCGAACTGCTGGAGTTACATTAGAGTGTTAATTTATCACTAATTGGCCACAGGGTAGTAATTATCATAATATTAATAGTCAGAACAACATCCCACGACAAACAGAATAGCCCCTTGTAAGTATTCAATTGTTTAGAAGCGCCTCTGCTTCTGTTGGTATGTTAACAGCGCTAGCAGACCCAACTGTTATTGCAGACGTGTTTAGTTAAGTCCACATTTACAGACACCTGTTTGTTCACATGTTATTGATACAGATCAGGCTCCCGTGTACTGCGCACCACGCCGGCGTCGACCGGACTCCGGCACATGACACATAGCTACCGATGTAAGCCAAACTTCCGCTAGTAACACTTCAGACTGAAGCTTATTATAAGCGTGAAAGTTAAGATTCAGAAACAGAAGGAACACAAATATTCATCGTGCGAGACAAAAGGCGCCATACAAGAACCATTTGTGACGGAAATCTTTCACGATTTGTTTAAATTTTAAAGTTATAATTGATCAGCAATCTTGGATCACAACCAGTATAAAATTGGAAACAATATGATGAGCGGTTCTTATATGCGTTGGAACTTGTGCTCGCAGCATGAAACTAGATGAGTATATCTCGGCGTTACGGAAGGCACGTGCTAGTGTCGCGGTGCGTTCCGTAGCGCGTGACGGATGTACGTATGTACACTGTGGGAGCGTCTGTATCAGTGTGCGGGAGTGGGCGCTCGTGGGCGCGCGGCGCGGCCCTAGCGTTTACCGTTGTTATACGAGAGACTCCGCAGCGGCGCCTTGAAGTTAGCCGCGGCCTGCTGTTGGATCTGGTATGCGAGCGGGTGGATCTTGAATCCGTACAACCTGGTGACGTGAATGTTACCTTCATAAGTATGAATAAAACAAATAAAGCGAATGCGAAAAGAGGACATGAAACAACTACTACTTGTGCAACTAACTACACACCAAACGCTTAAAAGTTAATTAAGATGTTATGTTTCCTTTATCCTTATGAAGACTCCGTATTATAAAACCAAATTCCTTGTAGATAAGAAATGTGGTTTTATACAAGTTCGCTTCTGCTAGTTTACCGGGCTGCCTAGCCAGTCAATCATGAGTCTGGCAATTCACTGTCCAATCTTTTCCATAGACAACTTATAATTTTTAATTCAGCTTCTAAATTCTTGGCCTTCAAAGCAGTAAATGGTCAAACTGAAATAATGACTTGACTTCAATCTCATTCGCACGACATTTTCATACCTCGTGCCGAGACGACATTAGGGGCATCCATAAATTACGTCACACGTGAAAGGCGAGGGTCAACAAAGTGTAGTGTCTGACTAAACCTTCGACTTCGGCCAAAATGGGCCGAAGTTTTGGCCAAAGCCGAAGGTTTCTTGCAAGCGCCGAAAACAAACGAATTGTTACGAATGCGCGAGAGCTCAATGTAAGAGGCGACGGGGGGCGGGGCTGATTGTAACTGTTAAATTACCTTTCGGTAAATAAATACAACATAAACTTTTAAAAACTCACTTTTAGCCAATCTTGAACTGAATGTCTTAGGGTTATTAAATCTTCGTTACTGTTTAGTAACAAAGATTTAATAAGCCAGCCAGAACCAGAAGCCAGTTTTGGCTTTGACTGAAGATTGTGGCGACAGCCGATTAATCGGCTTCGGCTTTGGCCAGAAATCGACCTTCGGTCAGACACTGACAAAGTATGACATCGTTTGACAAGGGAGACGACAATAACGACGAGTCCTAAGTTTCGCTAGGCTCTAAAACTGCAGAATATTTAACGTCACACCATGGGACACAAATAAGACCACCTGTGACAAAGAAGGGGTAGACTCTAAAAATCATGAAATTTGTGTGAAGTAATTTATGGACGACGAGTCCTAAGTTTCGCTAGGCTCTAAAACTGCAGAATATTTAACGTCACACCATGGGACACAAATAAGACCACCTGTGACAAAGAAGGGGTAGACTCTAAAAATCATGAAATTTGTGTGAAGTAATTTATGGATGGCCTCTTATTATCAAAACTGAACATACCTAGGCACGAACTGCGAGGCTGGTCGCTTGGGTCTGTACTCGGGATGGACCATGAACACCATGTGCGGGAAGCCGGTGCCGAAGTAGGCGCCGTCCGTGTGGTGGTGCCGCGATGACTTGGGCGTGTACACGTCCATGCAGCGGGGACAGTACAGCTTCACCATGGCCTCGCCGGGCACGTCTGATAGACCTGGGAAAATAAAGAAAACTTTTCAGTGCTGCACTTGTGTACAAGTAATCATCATCTCAGTCGAAAAAGATTGGATTTGGTTTGAAATAAGTCCACCTACTGTCGGATATAGATAGGCTTCAGCAAGCATAGCATGACAACCATAGAAACGGGTTTTGTCGACGGAAGAATAGACAAAATGACAGATTGTGATTGTTTATCTGTCATTTTGTCTATTCTTCCGTCAACAAAACCCGTTTCTATGGTTTTCATGCTACGCGTGCTGAGGCCACAATAGAAACGGGTTTTGTCGACGGAAGAATAGACAAAATGACAGATTGTGATTGTTTATCTGTCATTTTGTCTATTCTTCCGTCGACAAAACCCGTTTCTATTTTGGTCACGCTAAGCGTGCAGGAGCAAGCATTGTAACAACGATCGGTCCTGCGCTGCCCACATCCGATGGACTCCCGCAAAGGATAAATTGTAATTTGGCATAATTATCAGGGTTGTAACGGATGTCATATAACGGATGAGGATATCGAGATAATCAGGTATGCGGATGAGGGTGCGGATGTCGTACAAAAATAGCTCTTGTTTTTTATAAGTAGTATTTATATTTGTTTTATAGGTTGTAGGTAATATAATCATTTGGTAGGTTACCGTAGCGTAATTCGACTGTAACAAACTTCACTTCTACGAGCAAACAATAAGAAAACAATAACACGCCACCCGGCACCCAGTAACACAAATTGTGACATGTGATACAGTCACAATTTGAGTCGTGTCACCGCTGCCACGTGCAGTCGATCGTCTGTCATACGATAAGGACATTGCGAATTCAGCCAATAGGAACGCGTAACTCACTAATCGGCCCGCTCATTTAACTCGGCGCGAGTTTAAAAAAAAAAACACTTTTTGTGCGAACAACGTAGGGTCACATCCCCATAGAAATTATGAGGATGCGGAGCTTTTAAAATCAAAAGATGAGGATGCGGATGTTTTGCGGATATCAAAATTTATGCGGATGCTCCGCAGTTGCGGATGCGGATACGGATACCCGTTACATCCCTGAATTATTATGTTTTATCAAATCAGCATCCCCCCTAGCGAGTATAACGACCCGCCCATGCTTCACATGGCTGCAATCTACTGATGTGTCGTAACATAAAGATTTCTGTACCTTCATGTAACTTTTTGAAGTGAAAACTTCTTTAGGCGCGTTGGGCATTTTTGAGATGAGAAAAAACAATTGAACTGGCGACACCGTTACCAACCCCTTTTTGTAAACGCGATTGTGCTCTTTATTTATATTACGTTACGGATCAATGTTCTATACAAGTATTTTTCTTCCACCAAGGCGATCTTTCAGTTCTGTCGGCACTCCCGGAGTGCCACTATTTTTTATTCTATTTATATCTTTATTAAAACAAATTCAGTGGCTAGTTTCTTAAAAGTTTTCAGAACCAAGTTGGAAAAGAAGTTAAAAGAGTAAAAAGAATAGGACGAATTTTAAGAATTTTCCGATAACTTTCGCTAGTCTATTGCAACTAAAAACGTTAAAACCGTAATCTAAGTTTAGCATCGGTTCATTGTCTTTATGTTTTCCGATAACTTCATGAACACGTGTAAAGCGCGTGCGCAATCAATCCAGCGGCGACAAATACATTTAGTACGACAGAAGTTAGAAGTAAAACAAATACAAGCAACTAAATACAAAATGAATGATTTTGATACTTTTAGATTTAGATAAACAATTATATTTGTGCTTATGACCGCGCGTATAATACAGAATTTGGCAGATGTTCATAGCAGACCATGTCTGAACTGTAGACAAAATTACAAAAAGTGGAAAACCGGGGTTATTAACCCAAGACAGAAGATTCGGGAACAATAACACTGTTATCTGCATGTTTCATGCATAAAATGACTGTTGTTTAATGCAAACTATCAGTTCCCGATTATGACTAGTATGATTATGTGAATTACGTTCTTATTATGTTGATAAGTACTAAACTAGTAGCATTTCATGAGGCAATTAGAGGGGAGCAGTGTGACAGCATTGTAGAGTAAATGACAATGGTGCCGATTCCCTTGTTCACAAACTAAACTAAATTTAAGTTCAGTGCATCTTTTTCTTTCTATTTCATTAAGAAAAGGACAGAAGATAAATTTTAGTTTAGTCCTGTCAAATTAATCAGCGCTTGACGTAAATTGACGTAATTTTAGTCGGCAAGTTTTTAATCACGTCTAAACTTGTATGGAGTGACAGGCGCTGATTAATTTGACAGGACTAAACTAAAATTTATCTTCTGTCCTGTTCTTAATGAAATAGACAGAAAAAGATGCACTGAACTTAAATTTAGTTTAGTTTGTGAACAAGGGAATCGGCACCATTGCCCCATACTATAGGTTACGCATGTTTATAATATTAAGTATAGTAGTGTCTCAAGTTATTAGATTCCTTTGAAATGTATACAAATCGCCTTTGTTATGTTAACTAATATTATAAATGCGAAAGTGAGTTTGTTTGTTATGCTTTCACGCTTAAACGGCTGAACGGATTTGGATGAAATTTAGCACATGGGTAGACCATGACCTGGGTCAGGACATAGGATACTTTTTATGCCGATATTCCCACGGGATCGAGACTTATGCGGGTGAAACCGCGGAGCACAGTTAGTCTTCAATATAATTAGGAATGTAGAATGTGGTACAAATATTTCTTTACACTAAGAAACAAATTTCATATGAGTAGGAAAAAGTATTTTAAACTATTACGTCAAAGAAATATTTGTTCCATGCGGGAATACAATCTGCGCCAGATAATTCAGCAGTTGATCGCTCAACCGCTGCGCCAACCATGCCATCAGAGTTTTAGTAAATAATATAATACACTTACCAAGTGGAAGCATGGGTTGGCATTCACAATAAACGCGGGGGCAATGGCCGAAATCGCCAGCCTGGAATTTCTCTAACATTTGTCCAATGCCTCTGGAAAAATAAAACAAAGCATTGTAGTTGTAATGTAATGGTACATAAGTGCTCAGGGACACGACGCCGTCATCGCGCCGCCACCATACCGCTAGTATTGTATACTTTTTTTCCATCGCCGGCGGCCGCTTGCACAAATGCATGCGCTTAATAAGGCCGCGGATTCGAAAGTCAGTGGGCAGCGGGGCGCCGGCGGCAGCGGCGCGGGGAGCGAGCGATTCCATATTAAACCTTGCTGCCCGCTGAATTTGAGACTGAGGCCTAAAGGCTTGTCCACATCACCACGTCACGACGTCGTTAACGTGAAACGGTGCGGTGTTGTGTATAGTGTAGACATATAATAAGACACACCATTTCAAACGACGTCGTGTCGTGGTTATGTGGACAAGCTCTAAGTGATATGGCAAAATCAAGCGGACGGCGCGACAGCGCGGCGGCGCGGTGACGTTGTCGTGTCCTTGAGCACTAAACACATAAATAAACATAACTTCACATCCTGTATTTTTTAAGGGTTAGGCAGAGGTGTACCTATAAGTACACCCACATTTCACCAATTATGTTAAAGTCCCATGTAATAGGGGGCGAGCCTATTGCCATCAAGCAGTCACAAAAACATGGTACATAAATAATGCTTAAATGGAGTATTTCCATTAATTTTGAAGGGCTTGAATAGAACATTCTTTGCACATGTTTGTTTCTGAGTTATGCATTGCAGGTTGTTTAGTGAAATTGTTTTGTAGCAGACATCACTATGGTACTTATAGAGCTATTTATATTTTTACTAGTCATGGTATGTAATCACAAAAGTTAACTGAATTCTGTATGTTACTAATATTGGCAAGACAAGTACAATATTGAAGAAAAAAGACGAAGCTATGCCTTCAATGTTAATTATGAGCCAAAAATATAAAACTAAATTAAATATCTGTATGTTTATCAGTTATTTCTGGAATTATATATTTACGTCAAGTTATCAACAAGTATTTTTATGAGCTCAGCTATAACATTATTATTTAACCAACATAGACAAAATCTGCTACATTTGATTCTTTGTTTTTTGTAATATTTTTATGGGATGTGTAACTTGTATGTTGGACAAATAGTTTCAATGAAAACCTTGTATGTGACAGGACAGACAATGCAATGTCTATCCTGGGGCCTATTTAATGTAACCGACAGGCGACAATATAACAATTTTATAAGTAGCTTTCATATTTTTCTGCTTCATTAAACTGTTGTAAAAAAAATCTCATATTGTCATTTTTGACTAATATGTCATATTGTCAGTAATATTAACTAGGTTCCAGGACAGATACAGCAACCATACCTTTAAAAACCATGCAAAATATTCTATAGGAAACCGTTCTTACCTATTAGTTAAAATGTAACGAGCATGAATCAGTCCATAGAGGATCTCGGAAGCCTGCTCCACCAGGTCGGACTGGTTTGGGTTATCATCAAGGTCATCATCTACAACACAAACATGGTATTACATTATGACTAACACTAAACATGTTAAATGACTCATCACTAATATCAGAGTACCCTGAGTTAAACAAAAATTGGTTCAACTGCATACCTGTAAATGGAATCTTTGGATTGGACCTTTGTAATCATGACTAATATTTCATTAATTTTTGTAAACGCCACCACTGCTAATAGGGCTCTTCTAAATTGCCTATTTATTAAGTCATGGGCTAACTACATACCTTTCTCACTAAACAAAAATTTAAAGTGGTATATAAACTCTTTGTTGTCTTAGTCAAATTGTAGTATTGATCAGCCAGACTTTTGAATAGATATATGTGCCTGTGCCTATACTACGGTGCCCTACATACACAAAGCTACGTCTCTGACCAATTACATCAATCGCAGTCAATGAACTAGCCATAGAATTGTACTAAAAATACAGACAAACCCAGTTTAGCATATAACTGTAGTAAGAATGATAACAAATCTCATTACTCTAAAACATTTTGCATACTTTATCTAATCTGACACAGATTTTAATTCCAATTAAGGTTATGTTTTCATACATATAACCAGTGTTGATTCAGCAAGGTATGAAGATCCAAATTGTTACACCAATTTACAAGCTTAAAGGTTATCTTGACAAGCAGACTTTATGACCTAAAAATTAAGCACCAAAACTTTGAACTGGAAATTTTGTTTGTTGTTTTTATTACTGTTTGACATTAGTGTCTGCCATGATAAGTGCAGTGACAGCAATATGACCTCATGAGACGTCGTAATAAGGTGGTTCATGTACTCACCAGGCTCCAGGTCCAGAATCATGTCCAGTGCTTGTCTGTAGTGTGGCACCTGCTCATTGAGCCCCGTCAGGTTGAATTTATCGTTAATGTAATCCTCGTCCACCTAAAACAGTAACATGTTGGATCAATATCTATAGCGATCTCCACCTTATGTGATTAAATTAAAATGACATACCTCGCAAAAGAACTCATTTCCCCGAAGCCCGCAAAACCATGAAATCCATGATACCTCCTCCGAGCTGCTCATTTTCCTAAAAAATTAAAACTGTTTGATAATCGAAAACTGTTTCCGTTCCGAGTTTCGGACATAAAAAATCCAACGCTTCGGAGTCCACACTGTTACAACAAAATTCTAAGCATTCCGATGTTTTCACCTGATTTTTTACAACTTTACGGAAGTCCACACTGAAATTTCGACACGGAATAGCAAATTCACTGTAATTACGTACGGATATACGCTAAATAAACAGAATTAAATGCTTTAGAATGATGACAAACCTCACCTTTTCGTGCCTTGATTAGCCACGCTTGACGGGAGGGTACCTTGGGATGAGGGAGAGAGAAATTTCAATTGTGTATGGTTGTCACAAAAAATATAGACAAAGTTGTCTATGGGCTTATGTAAACTTCAGTTTCCATTCATTCGATCATTCATTTTCTAACTTTTTTGTACCATGCTTGGAACATGGGTAATTTGCTGGTGGTGACTAGGGCTGAGCTTGACCATGTTATGTTTAATACACATGCAGCGACTTTAGTCGGTACTAGCTGCTGCCTGCGGCTTCGCCTGCGTGGACCATAATATTTTTCTAAAATAAAAGTAAACATGCTGTTATTTTGATGTTGCAAACAGACACTTAAATTTTATGTAGTTGTAATAGTCTGATAAACTAAACAGCTGATATTCCAGTAATGCTATTTTATAAAACAAAAAATAAAGTGAACGTTTTGTTTAATCACTTTTGATATCCGGTGCGCAAGTGCACCAGTTAGAAAATAAATACTTACCGATATTTTTGTGAGCCCGTAAGTTCTCAAAAGTTACGATCTCATAATGAATTTGTATTTCATTTATCCAGATATAACTACTCCTTTTTGATGTGAAACATCTAATGCGGCGGGTGCTGTGAGCGGGTGAGACCGGCTGTTGGCGACGCTCACTGGATAGAAAATCGCATTTCAAAGACTGAAGTGAACTGAGCTTAGAGCTTCGAAGTTTTACGTGTCGTTTTTGGGCTTGAAATGTTTTTTAATTATGATATAAAACTGTAGCGGTTACACCGCCACATACAAACTACGCATCATAGACATGACGTCACACAAATCCTGCATCGCGCAGTTAGAGTTTACCGAGCGATCGACATACATACAAGATTTCAACTTCAAACCGATGGGCAGTTGCCCGCCAGACACAACACGTCTGGTCGGAGGATCCTCCCTTTTCTATGGTGGATGAGTGAACTTTACACCCTGTTCCTCATACCACTAAAAACAAATATTGTATTTTTAAATGTATAATTAGAACATTTTTTTCTTTAAAAAAATCTGAATGTTTTGTTTTCGATTCACTTGTCGGCAAGGTGTGCCATCATCATAGGTCTGCATTACGTATGTAAAATATTTAGTTCCAAATGTCACCACGTATGACTCTTTTGTCGCCCTGTATGTATGGGGCCTCCAACTCCAATCTACTTCTAACTGAATATATTTTTGACCGTGTTTGGAATATGATTAAAAAGTACTTCTTAAGATTTGGGGGCCTCCCAGGACCAGGGGCCCGAGGCGGTTCGTCTTGACACCTTTTTGAAAGCATTTCAGTTTTTATATTATCGACAAATAGTTGTATTATGCGTGTGTTCGCGTTTTTCATCAGTGTTTATTTTATTACATTTTTGTAATCCTAAACCCAGCCCAGGGGGAGAACATGACCTTATTGACCCACCACAAAAAAAATTAGAAAAACCACTAAAAAAAATACATGCACAATAATCGTATCGAATAAAACATATTTTTTATTTATTTGGTATTTTATACATCGAAAATAACAAAATATATCAGTTCAAATAAATATAAACATTAAAAAAACTATAAAAGTTTTACATTATAAATTAATTTGTTTCTTATAAGATAAAGATGTGGTCATACCACCTAAGTAAAAGGTGTATAGTTTTCACACACTTCACAATATGCTCGCACTACTATCACAGACCTTTACCATGTTCATAATCATTCCTTTCCTTATAATAATTACATCTTCACTTTCTATCCAATCTAGGTTTTTGTAATTAGCAATATTAGTCGAGCACTCACAATCGCTTAACAAAAAATGACATGAAATTTTATAATACATTACATGAACGTTCACGATTATTTTAATGGCATTACTTTGAAATACACTGAAGTACAGCTAAAAAGTTTACCAAGCTACCTTGCTGACAAATCTCATCATTTGTTGAAGGTGAATCCGTAAAGGTAGCCAGCAAAATTCAAATTTTCTATGTTCCATTCCATAAGAACTTTTCAAATCGAACTTAGAGAGATGTATTAACGATTCTAATAATCATAATTCTGTAAATATACATCTATTATAGTTGGGAATCATATTTTGATCAAGATAAAACTTGACACTGATCTGCAAATTGCAAAAAAAATTAAGCAAATCTGAATTTCGCGGGTTACCTTTGCGGATCCACCATTGGTAAAGATAATCAAATTAAAAATTACGCACCTAACCACTGCTTGTTACACATTTCAAATGGTTGTATAGAAAATGAAGTGGATGGAAGCAAAATTTTAAATTTAACTATCTATACATAGTATAGTCTTAAAAATATAGGCAACAGACAGACAGACTCATATTTATTGTAAGTAGCTCTAGCATTGCCTCACTAGAGGCAGTCCTAGATCTACTTGAGATGCAGGGCCGTAGGGGGGTATTTATTTCGGTGGGGAGGTTGGGGGTTGTAAGAAATAAAGTATTTCTGATTTCAAAGAGGGTAAATTAAGAGAGAGAAAGGGAGATTTATAAAAAAGAGTATTTTCTTCTAGTCTTTTATCTACACCCATGCTATAAAACCTCTATAAAAGTTTCTGAAACAGTTAGCTTATTGGCAACATTATAACAGCCAGTGTCATAGTAACCATTTTAAAATAGCATTTTTATTTTTTTTCAGAAAATCACAAAAAAAATGTTTTTTTCCATCTTAGATATTCTAAGTCAGAATTCAAATTGATGAAGAGCTTAGTTATTATCCATTTCAATAAAGGCCTGTTTCTCTTCCCGCCACTTTGCTATCATGACCAAAAACAGGGACATCTTTAAACTTTAAAGCCACTTTAGTGTAATGAGGCCGCTATGGAGAATATAAGATGCAAGAGCGAGCGAAGCGAGCTCGAAATTTTCAGCATCCCGCTTCGAAGTTTATCAACTTATGCAGAAAAGTTTGAGAACTAAGAGAATGTAGAATACAAGAGAGAGCGAAGCGAGTTCGAAAATTTTTGCACCCCGCCGGGATAGATTAGACTCTCCTACAGAATGCTGAAGTTGCAAGAATTCATTCAATGCACACGTCGGTAAAAATACTGTATTTAAGCGTACTCTACTACTTTTGTAGATTATAAAGTACGCCTGTGCAAAATAGAATATCTACAATTGTATTAGAGTGCAGAGGTACCCCAGGAAGGCCTAGGGTAGCTCGTGCTTTAGATTGAGATTCTGGTTTCTCACATTTTGGGGGTGGTTTGAACCCCCAAAACCCCGTCCCTGCCTAAGGCCCTGATGAGATGTATTTACCAGGGTTGTAACGGATGTCATATAACGGATGAGGATGCGGATGAGGATATCGAGATAATCGGGTTTGAGGATGCGGATGAGGATACGGATATTGGAAAATTCCTTATTGAGGATGCGGATGAGGGTGCGGATGCAGATGTCGTACAAAAAATAGCCCTTGTTTTTATAGTATTTATATAGGTTGTAGGTAATTATTTGGTAGGTAAAAAAAATTGAATATTAAAGTTGTTAATATTCACCGAGAGGAGGCCTGTGTCCCAGCAGTGGGAACATTATAGGCTGATTATGATATGTGATGATGAAATTTGGTAACTGAAATTTCAAATTGTGGAGTCAAATGCACAACTTTAATATTCAAAATTAAGTAAAGGTAAATTATATTTGATAAAAAGTAACTGGCAGGCCGTTTCGCCTTCTAAGGGGTTTCTAAGTTCATCATAAATAAGGGCCTGCTCCACAAAATAATTGATTGCTCGGGATACTTGCCAGTGGCGGTGATAAAAAAAAATCGAATGATTTTATACCCAGTAAGCCGACGTAAACACAGAAGTAATATAATCTCGGCGGGATTTTATCGCGCACTGGATTTTCAACTCTCGGTGTTAAGCCGAACGTTGAGAATCCAATGCGCTGGGACGCACTCATGTCCCAGCGCGTAGAAAAAACACACTGTTGGATTTTTAACTCTCGGCGCTCAGCAGAGCGTTGAAAATCCAGTGCACGAAAAAAAAAATCGCTGCTATTTTATCACGTCCGTGTGTACGTCGGCCTACTCAGATTGTGACATGTGACACCACAGTCGTGCCACCAGTGCCACGTGCGGCCGATCATCTGTCATAGGACAAGGACATTGTGAATTCAGCCAATAGTAACGCGTAACTCACTTATCGGCCCACCCATTTACCTCGGCGCGAGTTTTTAAAAATCCACTATTTGTGCGAACAAGGTAGGGTCACATCCTCATAGAAATTATGAGGATGCGGATGAGGATGCGGAGCTTTTAAAATCAAAAGTTGAGGATGCGGATGTTTTGCGGATATCAAAATGTATGCGGATGCTCCGCAGTTGCGGATGCGGATACGGATATCCGTTACAACCCTGGTATTTACAGTATGTATTAGAAAATATGGAACACTTCCTATCATTGAATCTCAAACATTAAGAGTTTTGAAACACATCTATAATATCAAATAATGATACCACAAAGTTTGTACTTGTTTCAGGATGTTTCTTCAACCTTATTCTTTCATTGAACGAGTGTACCGAAACAAATACTTGGTTAGTTCAACATCGGTGAGGTCATTCCATGCCTCTGTTTCCAATACTTTAGGATGTTTTGCAATATAAGCAAACACTCTTTTCTGTAATTCCTCCAGTTTATATTTCTTGGCAATCACTGCCATTTCTACGGCATTGTTCACAGTGATCTGATCACCAATCACATGCTGAGTCAAAGTGAACAGTTGAGTCAGTTGAAACTTATCTGCTATCTCTAATAACTTCAGGCAATCTTGCTTCATCACATCTTTTATTGTGCCCGTATATATGAATTCTATAAGCAGTTCCATGTCATTATCACTTATGTCAATAAACATAGAAGTAAGTTCAGAATTCTTAAGCATATTTCTAAGTACGGGACTGTGTGCGGCCAAAAGTATCTTGTGCGTTGGGAATTTTTTGTTAGTAGCAGATTCAAGCACAAAGTCTGTCGTCTCCTGCTTTGTCAGCAGTCCACTCAAATCATGTTGGAGTTTTATAGATTTCACAACATTGATGTTCAGTACAAACTTTGGGTTTACTGTTATTTTTATTGGTATAAACAAAGTGCAGGATTGGTTGAAGCGTTCTAATTTCTTGAAACAGTAGGTTTTGATGAAAAAGTTTTTGTTCGGTTTAGTCGACTTGAAGGTGTACTTAGTCATAGTTTCTGGTAATAGTAAATGAGGAACATCATCCTCGGGTGCTACTCTCTGTGTCAGTTCACTAGAGCTAGCGACGTCGATGGCAAAAGATCCCGTTTTTCTATGGCACACAAATAAATTGAGTAAATGATTGCCTCCATGGCATACAGACGTTGTGTAGAAGAACCAGAACTCAGGTTCTGAGAGTGCATAAGTACCTCCTATATCAAAATCACCATCATCTTTTAACTTGCTCAATGCATCATGGACGCAGAGCTTGGATGCATCATTTGTCTCACATTTGAATACAGCTGATACAAGTCCAAATGGATTCTGTAAATAAACAAATGTAATATTTTTAATAAGAAACCATGTTTACAGGCTTTAATAGGGTAATTTTTTGTCTTCAAACATTATGTTTTATTTTAAATTGCTGTTCACAGTGATAAATAATGATAAAACTCACAATTCATAAAGCGTATATTTACCTGAGATTCATCATTAGACCTTGAAGAAGCTGCGTAGGGTTCCATGGCTAGGTTTTCTGTAAATAATAGTAGATAATTAGTGTAGTAATTAATAGTGTAGTAATTTTCTGTAAATAATAGTAGCATGATAATGTAATAAAACTAAGTTTTACTATTGTAAAAAGATAATTTGTAATGTAACTCGTTGGTAATCCTTAAATAAATAAGTAAATAAATAGCATTCTTGATTCTGGTAAATACAAGAATTTACTTTTAAGTTAAAAGGTGGATTTAAGAACCATTACCAAATTAACGCAAACATCTGGAAGTATGTATTATTCAGAAAAAATTAAATAAATGAATAAAATGTATTTTACTGTGTGTACTGACGCCAGCACCACAAGCTACTACAATCTGTCAAATTTCTTTAATAGATTTTCAACTTTATCGCTAAAGTATAAGGTTTAAAGTTGATTGGGAAACTTTGACAGTTTCGGGTAGCTTGATGTGCTGGCGTCTGTACATAAAATAAAATTTGTTAATTTCTGGCAAGGTACAAAAGTAAAATGTACAGATTCACCCATATCACAATAAGATTTTCGTCTAGATCAGTAAATAAAATTATTAAAAAATTCACATTACAAATTAAATTAAGTTACCTAAATATAGCAACTTGTATTTAATGACTTGATGTTAATTAATCTTTCTGCTTAGACCCAACCAGATAACGGAAGAGTGTATTGTAAACGTTGGTATTTATTAAAAATGGGGTAAAAATAATGTACTTATTTATTTATTTAATACTTTAAGCACATACATGTACAGAGGCGGATTTAATGCCATAGGCATTTTCTACTTCAAACTAAATACAGACTGAAACTTTTCGCATAATTTTCGCTGTTAATTTTACTTTGCAATAATTATGAATATAGTTTAACGACATTCACAGTACCAGTAACATTTTCTTGTACACCCATTTTGCAGGAGAGACATCCCATCCTAGTATCTACTAGGTTTTCAAATTATTTTGATAAGTACTTGGGACTCCGAATTAAATATTGTTTTTGCAACTAAGTGATGACCTGAAACTCATCAGGGTCTAGCTGGATAAGTTGAAAAATAACTAATTATATAAAATAATAGCAAAGCAGTATTTTTACAATGAAAAGTTCAGAAGATAAAACTGGCAAAGTGTAATATAGTTACCTACCTACTGTTAGTGAATCCGACGGTCCAACCGCAAACAAAATAAATAGGTACAATTTTTACAATTAATTTAAATACTTATATGAATATAGAATACAGAATGATGTCATCATATTAAAATAAGCAAGCAGTTTTCCCGTTACATTTTGCAATGAAATGTTATGAGCACATTGCACCATAATTTGACAATAACCGAATTTCTGTTTCGTTGATAAATACTTGACAAACAAAATACAGAGTTCGATTATTTACAAAAAATATTCGCTTTTTGTTTACAACAAGCACTCACGGTTCTAAAAGCTGGCCCTGGAAAATGGTGGAAACAGGAAGACAGGAACCGAACAAAGTCGAAAATTAAATCAATGTCCAATGATCAGTAAATGCTAATGTGTCACTCTGTATTACTCATTGAATCATTGCACAAAACACAAATGATTTCCAATGATAGCGGACGACAGCGGAAATACCGAAATAGAAATGTCAAAACTCAAAATGTTGTCTAGAATTATCAGTGCATAGACAAATTAGAGCAAGGAACACAATAGCCGGTGTTTTTACAATTTCGTTATCATGCTATTATTGTTGTCAAAGTTTTACACAAAAGTTGTGTATATGATCTATAGCAGTGAATCAGTGATGATAGTGGTTTGATAGTGGTCGTGACCACAGAACATAATATACTCAAAGAGGTCGTGACGATGATGGCAGAAAACACGAATTTTATTCCATGTGTTTTTTAGTTTAGTTCCTTTATTTACCGTCATAAGTTATAGTGGGCGGACTGTACCTTAACGCCATCAATGGATTTGGTATGTGCAATTCTGCTGAACATAAGTATTATGTTTGTAATAAAATTAAAACACCAATTTGCCTCATTTTCTCTAGAATAATTTTAGTTCTTTAGACTTTGAACTTTTGATTCCTGTCAAACACGGAGAAATCCCAGTTTATTCGTAAAATTCGAAGTTAATTCTGTTATCTTGTCTATTGTTACTTTATAAGAAACGCTACGTAATAAATGAATAATTGTCGAAACAAGTATAAAAAATACTTAGATGTAGGTACTGTGGAAGACATGTCCGTGGCTAGGTTGAAAGTAGCATTGTCTGGAAGTAACGAGGATGGCTGCAAATGACAGAACGCGCATTGGTGCACGCATGCGCGGCCCGGGATTCGCTCCGGAACTGCCTGGCACCTCCCCTTGAAAAATAGTGATGTACTAATGTCTGTCTGCAAAATATTTTGACTATTATCATTGCGAAAATCCTTAAAAAAAAATGGCATCTTTGAAAAAAAGGATTGTGTGGTTTTATGAAACCACGGTAAAAGTGAAACTTCTATAGGCGCCGCCATATTGGCCTTGGCTGCTCTGACGAGCGCCTTTCACTTTATTCCTACTCCGCGGCTGACCGTCACGCGACATGCAACACACAGACGAAAAAGTTTGAGACGATGTAATAAAAGTTTCACTTTAAATATCCTCAATAGCCAAGTCAGGTGTCTCTTAGTTCTCAAGTTCACTTGAATATGGTGAAATTTTAAGAATAAGGAGGTCTGGTGGCTGTGCTACATTACCATTGAACCTGACAGCGACCTGCAAGGCTAGTATAATTTTAAACACCATAAAAACAACCATCAGGTTGTACAATGTGATTGGAACTTACTTTATGTACATAAGTACATAGTACCAGCTACAGCAAGCTTGTTCAACATGCAGCTTCCTCGATAACAACAGATAACACCCCCTTCCCAGCCCTACGCTGCACCATTTTCAAGGCCACATCTTTCAGTAGGCTGCAAGCAGCCGGCGTGGCCGCACGATGCCAGTCCCGCGATGACAACACCACGCGAACAACGTCCCAACGACACTGTTGAGTTGTTACCGTTAAAATCGGCTCTAGTCAACAATAATTATAGAGATGAAGACTCGTATTACCCGCCTCCTCTCAACAACAACCCTTCGAGCTCAAATCTATATGATTACACGTTATTGTCGAAAAGAACGCCGGCCTCTAAAAGGTATTTTTGTTTATTTTTTGTGTGATCCAGGTTGGTTTTTTGATTTGTAGATAGCTTAGAGAAGTGTCTTCTTGATTGTGCGTTTGCACTGGCGAAACATTCACAACAAAACATGTTGAAATCCTGTCAAACATGGTATGGAACATTGACAGAAAAATAGAAATTTCAACATGTTTTGTTGTGAATGTTTCGCTAGTGTAAACGCACAGTGAAATCTACCACTAAACTAGAATAATGCTAAAAGAGGAAGTGAATAACATAACTAAAAAATTACAGACCTAGACGTGCTCAAGAATGTTTTAAAATTGAATCAAGATCAAACTTAACAATCGGTATATTTCTCTCTCTTCCTATTATCAAAAGGGAGCTATCTCTTTGCTTGTGCTTTGTATGATCATCATTGGATAATTGGCGTCGGCGTTAGTAGCATACAGTAGTCCATTGTTTCTGCAAGCTTTTGTTTCTGGGTCCAAATTACATACTTGTGCTTATTTTATCACGAAATAAACCAATTTTTTTCACAATGTTATTTTGGTTAAAATTTTCAACATTCGCGCAATTAATAACTTATTTTTGTAGTTACCGCATTCTTATCCAACATTTGTCGTTGTTTTAATTTTCAAAATATCATTCATTACAAACGCTTGCGAAATGCGACATGCGACATTCACCCCCCTTGTTGCATCTGTTGACGGAATCTTCGCCCCACAAATGTCAACCTTCATAAAACATTTTGGAGCTGCAATCACCGACCACTGGAACAGGTCCATGAGTGTAGTGATGGGTTGGCTAAGATCAAGAGTCATCATCTCAATAATCCGTGCCATTAGCATGTGCATTCGCGGCACAAGGCATAAATTTAAACCAATAGCCAGGTTATTCGGCTTCGACGATGGAGCAGCCCTACAAAGACAAAACTAATATACATCTGGCCGATGAACTGAGAAAACGTCGATTGCAATAAATCGCGATAGATAAATGAGCTTATATGTTATGAAATGTTATTTTTCGAAAATAAATGATCATTACCTACGCTGTCTCAAAAAGGTAAAAATGCGTGATATGTGATAATAAAATTACAAAATATTCATTACCAAGTTTATATTAATTCAAAAGAAATAAGTCAGCATCCCCATTTACAGTGATTGCATGAAATTACGGATTTTTACCATTTCCATTTGAAAAAATTTAACAGTGCAAAGAAGATTCCAGAAAATCTCTTGACAGCTGCAGCTCCACAGCAGCTAGGTACATGTAAATATGTTTAGCTGAAAAGGGTATCTAGCTGTATCCAATTTATCATTCATATTTCTATAATTTAACTAGAAGTAGATATTAATTGCAATACCTACGCTACGTCGCAGTTCACATCGCAATGTTTGTGAGCATTAATTTGAAGAGATAACTAAGAAATTGCTCATAACTTACTGGATCTGGAACACTGAATAGTAATCCAATCTATCATTTTAGGTGTCATCGCGGCTCAAATCTAATTATGTTTCAAATATAATAGGTAACTGTCAACGACCTCCGACTGAACTTTCCGTGATTTGCTTTGTAAGGAAGTCCTTCGGGAGATAAAAGTAAAACTGAGTGTTCTAGCTAACTTTGAGATAAGTAAATAGTTTTCGAGTTTAAGAGTCCACTGCAGTATATGGAACTCCAACTCCTTATCTGTGTTACAAAAGTCCAATAAAAATGTTTTTGCTGGATTTATTAACTTAGTAAAGCCGAGCACTCCAATCTTGCACAATCCTAGATAAGTTTCTAGAGTTGACAGCTACCGGAAATTGAAAAGTTCTAACCACTAAGGGGGTACAGCTTATAATTCAAGTGAATTCGTTTCGAATCACATGAAGAATAACCTGTGATATTGGAACTGTCAAAATATATATATTTATCTTTGTCTGCAGATTATTATCGCGCACCCAACAGCCAACGCCGACGCCGATGTTGACGTTGTGCGGCGCTCCGCCTCCCTCTAGGAAAAGAGAAGAGCTGACGGCGCTCGCTAATCTCAGAAAGAAGGTGTCACCCGCTATGATGCAGCCGGACAAGTGAGATAATATTTTTTCACCTCAAGTTGGGAGCCAGTATTCATAGTCATATAAAAGATATAGCTGTCCCATGTTGGACGCCAATAAAAAATAAATAAAATAGTACTCCCACGTTGGGCGCCAATTCATACTTCCATAATTTTTTAATTCAGATTAGGTAGCCTGGGACCTGCAGAAGGAAACCTATAGGCTAATTTTCAACCTGGATATTTGAATAAAAAAATATAAAATACACGCATATTAGTCACGGGCAAGAAAAAGTAAAAAAAAAACGTCCTACGGTGGGCGCCAATAGGAATATAAACAATTTTGATGCCCCTTGTTGGGCGCCTATATGCATGCAATATACCTAAAAACTGTATTGAGCACTCTGTTGTAAAAGTACTAACATTGTTGCACGTGGAAGAAAAGTCCCTCGCATTTTCAGGCGTCAGCCATTTCGCAAATAGTATACAATTTAGCGATATAATCGTACCTTGCACATCGCGTGTTTGACTCCAATACCTGCCAAGGTTCGACGCGAGGGTGGGATGGGGAGATATAAGTATTACAATGGAATGCTCCCTTATAACTTCCTCGATATGCCAAGAAGAGCACGCGAACCTATTTTGATACGGTATTTCCGAAATTTAATGGAATGTTCGAGAGGGTAGTTATCTATGCTTGCGTAGGGCCGTTTGCAGCGTTACTAAGTACATAACAGGATGCTAAGGGATTATGACATTTTAATAGGAAACGTCTTCATCAAACTCAGTGTCAGTATCAGTATAAATCACTTAGGTATACAATGTCGCCCATCGACATGTGCCCGCCCGTATTTTTCTGAATATTTATGAAAAATGATCGAAAAATAGTTAGTTAGTTAGTCTTTTAATTTAGTACTTAATGTAAATATCGAAAAATAACTTTAAAAGGTCTATCTTTAATATTTTTAAAGTTATTCAAATTTTTATGTTTTGAGTAGCGTTTGCCATATCTCCGATGTTATTGGCTCGATTTGGATTCTGTTTATTATTTCTAAAAGCTTATGAGTTATTTTATCGGATTAACTAACATTTTTATTAAAATTTCACAACTATGCAAAAAAACGGAAGAGAAAACATAAAAAAAAGTATTTTAATAAAAAAACACAAGTGTATAAGTTCATAAAATCAAAGGGGATCTTGAATAAAAAATAAGAAGAAAGTCAAGATAACCCTTTTAAAGTAATCTTTCGATAATTTTTCATGAAAAATGCGGTCGGGCTCGTGCCGATATGGGCGACATTGTATAATCACTTAAGTAAAACTATGTACTATGTATGTAAAACTAAAATACAGTCTGTTTTGAGAAGCGAATATGCCTTTAAGGGTGAATATTTCATTTCGTGCATATTACATGGCAGACGATAAAGAATATATGAAACGCTGAAAGAATTTGAACCTAACGTTTTTTTTGTATAGTTAATATGGTGTTCTATTAGGCGCAAGGCTTAGAACAACTTTTTTAAAATTAGAAATGCACTAAATTTAAAACAAAGAATCTAAAATCTAATTACCATCTGTGTCCCTTTTACCAGATTTTACCAAATTGGCACATCCTGTTAAAAACTGTGTTTGAAGAACGACATTTTTATTACTTATAAGGATAACAGGACAGTTAAACTATACATAGACGATTTATGGTTGAAGGAAGATCATATTTAAGCGGTTTCATACAACTTTGAAAAATGTCCCTACACTTTCCCATAATTACCATTCGACGGTATGTTCGATCAGATATTTCAATATTTAAGCGTCACTGTGCACTGCGCTTCGCAGAAAATATTCGACGACGTCAACGCTCGGCTACCGAGTCGAACACACGCATGAAAGAGTGATTTTAGCTACGTAAATTAAAGTTCTCCTGTCCAAAAAGTGACGTGGTTCGGAATATTTCTGCATACCATTCGTGTTATGAAAGGTAGTTTTATTTCTTTTTATCAAAGAATTATTTGCCAGATGTATTCGGTATAAGTCTCTTTTTCCGCTGATAACCTTAACAATGATGTACCTGTTCCAAATAACGGTAATTTATAGAAAATATTTACAAATCTAATTACCATCCTTCTAATTACCGTCCTTTTTTATTCGAATGGTAATGAGAAGAGACGAACGGTAATGATTATATTCCGTGATTCAAAACTGTATACATTGTATTTTTCCTCACTTGTCTTATTTGGGATATAACGAATACGTTATGATAGATTAAATTAATTCAGTCATTATATTCAATAATTTCCCAATCTATTATAAAGTCTTTGGTTACCAGCACACCATTATATTTTTCAAAGTAAGACAAGTAAGAAAAAATGCACAGGGTTTGTTAATTTAATTAATAACGGACTAAAAGGGACTTACCTACATATTGTGATCGTTTGTCGTTTGTCATATAATGTCTCTATAAAAACAATAATATTGTTTTAGACCAAAATGACTCGAAGAAGACGTATAAGAGAAGAAATACTAGAAAGGGCAAAAATAGCACGCAGAAAAAGATATGAAAATATTAAATCAGATCCTGTTCTTTATGCTTTACAAAAAGAAAAAGAATACCAAAGATACCTAAAAAGAAAGGAAGAAAAAATAATTCTGTCAGTAGGCGATATGACCCCAAGAGCCAGGAGACAGCAAAGAAAAAGCTACAATAATAATAAATATTTTTTATATTTTTAAATGTTTTTTTTAAATTATTTTTTATAAGAATATTTAAAAATGTAAAAAGTATGTTTAAAAATGAAATGTAGGAAATAAATAATAATAAAGAAAGCTACAATATCAAAGATTATTTTAAAGTTTTGTATGATTAAGTTTTGTTTCTGTATTATTTTATAGTTTCATTATTATATAAAGAAAGAAAGAAAAAAGATGTACCTATTTCGAAGTTTAATTATAGGTTTGTTTTAGTGCAATTAAAGGCTGATTTATCGAACAGTTGTTGTATTATTAATTACCATTTTTCTACCTCAGTACCATAAATAGATATCTATCTAATTACCGTTTGTGTTAAATCTCATTACCGTTCCTTCAAAAAAAAACAAACGCTAATATCTTCAAAACTAAAAGTCTGATTACTGTCCCTTTTTATATTTCACATAACATCATTAAACACTTTCAAAAAAATAAATAATGAACATGATTAGGCACATTTTTTTAACAATTCTCCAAAGATCATAATGTGCACGAAATGAAATATTCACCCTTAACGGATTCTGTACTTGGTCTACTTCCACACGCCATTTGCGTCTGTAATTAAGTTGAAGTACGCTTATATGGATGACACTCGACCGCACGTCGATGGCAGTCGATTGCTGCAGGCTGTAACTACGTCTAAGTAATAGTTCATATAAGTAGGCAATACATCTACAAAGAAAGATAATTTTTCACGCAGGCAATAATAAAAATAATGTATATTACGAAGCTTCGGTATCTCATCAAACAGCGGTTATTTTGAATTTAGCGGAACATAACTCTGGACACGGACGGAGCTACATTATTCATAATGATTACTTAGTAGCCGCTTTACGATAGGGATGTAACACCTTCACAGAGCTTTATCGGTAAACCGAGGTCTTATTAGAAACGTCGCTGGGTGCTCTTTTGTAGGTATAGGTACCACGGATCTTAGAACCACTTTCAACTAAACCGTAATAGTTATTTATGCAACTGTTGTATAATAACGGGTAGTAAAACACGAATGTGGGTTTATGTAGTTATCACATGAGTATTTTAATACCTAATTATAACAGTTGCATACAATACTTTATCTACACCCATGATATGAATCCTCTGTAAAAGTTTCTGAAACCATTGGGTATTTGTAATTCAAGATCAAGAATAAAGAAATTACCACGAAATTCAGTACAACTGCACGTATGTATGTCGCCTGCAGCAGCACATCACACACACATGCGTGCAGCGGGTGCTGCTGTCCCCCGCGTGAAATGAAATGAAACGAGTTGCATAATGAAATTTAGTACAACATTATAACACTCGTTTGGATGACGTAATGGTTACTATGACACTGGCTGTTATAATGTTGCCAATAAGCTAACTGTTTCAGAAACTTTTATAGAGGTTTAATAGCATGGGTGTAGATAAATTATGTGAAATTAATGTGGAGATGAGTTAATTTTTAAAATATTGAACTGCGTTCCCTTATCCCAATCTCTTCGGGGTTGGCGAAACAAGTCTTTTTCTTCCATATTTCACTTGTTTCTTGTCATATTATCTCCCACACAGTCCATCCATCGTCTCTTTGCATATTGAATATCTTTATTTTTCCGCAGGAACGCCTACAGAACTGACAACGAACAAAACAAGAATGTAATCGAAGAGCCTCTCGACAACAGGCCCAAACTTTTACAAAGGGTAAGACTTCACTTTCTTGATTATATTTTACGTTTGATACAATGTCTAGGCTAGACGGAAAAAAACGTGTAAATTGCACTCGGGGACTGCCGCGGTAAAGCTATTGCATAGCATTTGTAACCTCCATACTTCCTATTTGTCAACGCTACACTTGGGATGATGACGTGATGACATAAAACAAAAATTATGTTCCCATGACAACATCACGGGACCGTCATGGGAACCGTTATTACATGGTAGGCGGAGTGGGGGGTGTTAGGTTTTATTTTCGTTACGGAATTTCTAGATTCGGTCGCCGCGCTCAAAGCCCGCGATAAAAGCTATGCAATAGCTTAATAATGGTCACGAAATTATTCGTGCATGTCATTGAGGACAAACTGGATTTTGTTTTTAACCCAACGTGCGCTATATAATTTTTAACCTGAAGATATTATCGTGGACAACCACGGCATCACGATAAAACGGGGAAGTAAAATGTATGTAAATATATGAAAGAAGAAAGAAAGAATAATATCGTTTCCAGGATAATATCGTCACGTTAGACATTATATTATAGCGCACAATGAGACACTACGATTTCAAGACACAGTTTTTATGTAAGTAATTTGTTGATAAGTTTTTGGTGGTTCTGCTAGGTTAAAATTCTTAATTAAACTTTACAAAGCAAACTCAGAGATGCAAGCATGTATCTTCTTTTTCAAAAGTTGAAAGAGCGCGTTCGAATTCAATTTAAAAGTTTCCGAAATAAAAACACATTTTCTCGAACGTTCACCGAAATGAACCCTCGCTTACGTCACTAAACTTTTTAACGCCTGCGAAGTTTGGCAAGGGCAAAAACAGCATGTGCTCCATAAAGCATTGAGCATTTTAGTTTACGTTATATGATATGCATAATATTATGATCTCGGGAAATGGAACGTGTCCTTGACCTCATGCGGAAGTGTTTTTCCGTGAAGGGCCCAATCGTGCTCACTGAGCCGCTGCCAACCATGAAAATGACCTATGATGTGACAAAAAGGTAAAACCTTTTCCAAAAGTTGGAAAATTGGATTACGTCGACATTTAGAGTAGGTATACTAGCAGGTATTTCAGATCCCAAAGGTCAAGGAAGTTTGTGGATTTTAATTAACGTTTTAAATTCGGGATTTTGAATTGTTTTTTGGATGATCTTCCTACCTACATTACATAGGTCATCCACGCGTAGCATGACAACCATAGAAACGAGTTTTCTACGGGTTTTGTCGACGGAAGAATAGACAAAATGACAGATTGTGATTGTATAACTGTCATTTTGTCTATTCTTCCGTCGATAAAACCCGTTTCTATTTTGGTCATGCTACATTTTTGTAATCATATCAGGAAGTACCTACACCTACCTACTTATTCTAATTAACTTGAACAATAGTGCCGATTCCCTTGTTCACAAACTAAACTAAATTTAACTTCAGTGCATCTTTTTCTTTCTATTTCATTAAGAAAAGGACAGAAGATAAATTTTAGTTTAGTCCTGCCAAATTAATCATCGCCTGTCACTCTCCATACAAGTTTAGACGTGATTAAAAACTTGCCGACTAAAATTACGTCAATTTACGTCAAGCGCTGATTAATTTGACAGGACTAAACTAAAATGTATCTTCTGTCCTTTTTTTTAAATGAAATAGAAAGAAAAAGATGCACTGAACTTAAATTTAGTTTAGTTTGTGAACAAGGGAATCGGCACCAATGTCGTTAAGATACAATCAAGTAAGTAGAACATTTATCATTGAATTAATGGTCTTTGGTTATTGATGGATGAATCTAAACAAACAAATAAAATTGAAGTGTCCGACTGTCCGAAATGTCCAAATAACAGCTTTTTACTAAATGCATATGAAAGTGTATTAATTGTATTATAAATATTATAATATACCGTACATTAAAACTTTTTTTGTCTGTCTATCTGTCTGTTTGTTTGTTCCGGCTGATCTCCGAAAAGGCTGAACTGATTTTGACGGGACTTTTACAGGCAGATAGTTGACGTTATAAGGAGTAATTTACTTTATTTTAGAAAGGTATGTAAGGAACTCGATCCTCTCAAAATTTTGTAGAAAACCCCTAGACGGTCCTTGGAAACCACGTCATTGGTCCCGGCTGTCATTTGTAGATCTTTGTCAGTCGTTACGGGGTAGTCAGAAGCCCGAAAGTCAACCCGTCTTACTAAGGGGTATCGTATTAATAACAGTAACTGGGTTGTGGAGGTTAGATAGGCAGACGCTCCATGTAATAAAAATACAGATATTCTGCAACTGCATTCGGTTAGACTGGAAGCCGACCCCAACATAGTTGGAAAAAGGCTAGGCAGATGATGGGGTAAGATCGTGGGGTCCGATGTAAGTAAGAAAAATGCAATATGAAACCATTAGTGGCGGATCCAGGATTGTCGTTTGGGAGGAGCTTGACCCCGCTAAGGGTAGGTTTTAGCAAAGTAAACACTGAAAAAGCACACAACATTTTATTTTGCTTTTACCTCAACAAGGCTCCTCGGATTACTTTTCGCAAATTCCTCAATGGAAAACATCTTGAAAACATATCTAATAGGTACACACAGCTACACATCAAGCTATACATTTCCAGTTTATACTGATCTCGCATTAGCTCCCCCCTCTGGATCTGCCACTATGAACCATGAGCCCATCAACAGTGGCTAGATCATTGTAGGGTAGGTAAGTAGGTACAGACTCGTCAATGAACCCCATATAAGTTGCCTATCACCACCCGTTCATCAATCACTGACTCAGCAGAAACTCGGGTAACTAATTTCCTTGGCTGAATAATGGGGTTGCTGGACTCACCAGCTCGCAACACAAAAAACTCGTTAACACTGTTCGACTAGAGAATAGACCCGGAAAACGGAGGCAATTTACGCGTTTTAAGCTGAAGCGGTTAAGTTCTTTATTATGGTTAGTTAAAACTTAGGTACTATCGAAAAAACGCATTGCAGTTTAAAAACAAAATCACGTGCAAACTACCCCTTTTTTTCGTAGGTAAGCGTTAATATATCGGAGATTCGTTGGAGTAAGGTAGTCTCTGGGTTAAGACCGTACAAATCAATTTCTGAGCTAATTTATTAAAAAAAAAATGCCCTGATTGTCGACGGGGCAAAATACGTATAAGGTTCAAAGTGGATTGGGAAAATTTGACAGTTTGGGGTAGCTTGATGTGCTGGCGTCTGTACCTAATAGACGTCCGTCATATGACAATAACGGTGACAACACGTGGAAAGTTCGCGCCTTTTTCGCTGCGTGACAGCTGTCTACTATCTTTTTACTTTTTAAACAGAAACGTGTTAGTTAGTAGTTGTTAATCTATTAGAATTTCGTCTTCCTCGGTGCTCCATAAATGATTCATTTTTCCGTTCAAAAATTGTTTATCACCGTAACCACCGTAAAGAATGTAACCGTCATGCAAATGACGGTACATTGTCACATGTCAAACACCGCTCTCTAGGAAACCACGCACCTACACTTGTTTCTTTAGACAACGATTCAGTGACGTCATTCAACGTTACGTTATGGTCACCGCTCTTGTAGGAATCAGAAGCTTTAGGAAAATATTTTCGCTGTATTTATTCGAACTTACATAATGCTCTCCATGCACAAAATGTAGGTAAGTACGTAAGTCATATTTGACCCGTAGGTCATACCCTAATTGCTGAGAACCTCAAAAGGGACAAAATAAAAGAAAAACCTTTTTTCTCCGACCTCCTCGTTAGCTGTTCGGGTTGTATCGGTACTTTGTCACCAATTCCAGCAGCAGAGTGTCTCTTAAATCTTGATTTAAGGGTCCTTTGGCGGGCGGAAGGATTTTTCCGGATTTGTCGTGTATTATATGGAGCTTGTTTGAGGCTTTTGAAGTTGTTACTACCCCTTGCTTGGTTTGTAAAGCTTACAATTATAAATTCCTAGTTCTCTTGTATCGTTGCCTTAGTGCGGTGTGGACTAAGGCTAATTAATCTTTGTTTCTTCAGTAAAAGCCGTTTATTTTTGTCTAAGTTCCACAAATTCTTTTCAAACATAGATTTATCGTCTTTTTAAAAAAAATCAGAATTTGAGATTATTTATAGTTTTTTAGGGATGAATTTCGGACTGGATTAGACTATGCGATTTTGATGAAATCATGCAGTGTTTTTGCTAGATCAATCAGTACGCTAATTGCGTAACTTATTTTCGTAAACAAATTATGCCTAACTGTAACAGTCAGAATCAGTCAAATTAAGTCAGGTGACTGACCTAACAAGTGACCTCCAAAGCGGGGATGAGATCCTACCGGCCATTGTCTTCAAGATTTCGTTGCGGCTGCCACGCATTCTGCAGATCAGGGATACCGTCCTCTTGCGAATGATGGCATGAAAGCCATCAGTGCGAAACAGCGCGAACATCCCCGATGCACCACAGAAGCGTGGTCTTATACAGGGTCAAATAAAATTACGTTGCGAAACTCTGCAGAAATTATGAGTATCGATACTAAACATGATAAAACAAAAAAAAACTTTTTTACAAAAAATACAACCGACTTCCAAACTATAATTTCGGAAGTCGGTGTCTTTGGATCAGTATTTTAGTTTTTTGACACCGACTTCTGAAATTAAAGTTATTTTTCACTTTGTAGTTTGGAAGCCGGTTGTATTTTTTGCAAAAAAGATTTTTTTTCGCTTTTTAGTGGGTTGGTTTGTAATTTATCTAAGTTACAATAGCCTTATGTCAACTGCTCATCAAAAATACCCAAATCGCTATAGATGTGCCTATAATATTTGAAGAGTTCCCTCGATTTCTCCAAGATCGTAACCAAATGACAATGGGACCAACTTGAAAGTATACCCTTTCACAAAAAAAGAATTTTTCCAGTCGGTCCAGCCGTCTTCGAGTAATCGGGGAACATACATAAAAAAAATCCCGACGAATTGAGAACCTCCTCCTTTTTTTTTAATTGATGGTTTTTTTATGGGTCAAATCTTCAAAACCAACTCATTAATTAACTCAAGCTTACGGTTTTCTGGACAACCAGTAAGTATATATAGATACTTGCTACTACTAAATAAACCCCCTAATCACCCCTTAGATCGCTTTTGACAGGAAATGAAGTTTCGTATTATTTACAACCACACTTTGTAGATTACAAGGCAAATAATGACAGGTTTTACGCTAACAATAATTTACCTACTAAAATGACGCAATAAGGCTGAGTTTACACTATGTACACTCCCGTCTGATCGCTATAATAGGTATGCCCGTAATTGTTTTATGCAGTACGGGTGGACAGTGGATTATTGAATACTTTACTATAAACGGGATGACGCGTTGGAAGCAGAACTGTCCCCTTTTTTTTTTTTTTTTTTTTTTGGGTGGGAAATCATCAAATAACTTCTCCCGCTCTGGGCGGAGCGGGAGGGCGTGTCAGACTCTTACTGACTAAAACCCACCCGTGTTCCTTCAGTTGCCGTGTTGCCAGGGGGCCACGATGTCCCTATCGGTTCTCTTCGAACCCCCGGCAGGCATTGGCCCTAGCGGACCCCGTCAATTCTGCTGACATCTCTTTGAGGCGCGCGTGGAACACAACGCGCCGTCGACCCGGGCTTGGTCCTTATCGGACGGCGAGCTACCCATTGCTCACCGTCCGCAAGCCCGCGCCTACGGTGGCCGAAAATCCTCTCGTGACTCCCGACGCCCAGGGCGTCTCCTGCTGCGGCGGTTAGGGGCGCGAGGGCGCGAAATTTGCCTCTCCCTCACGCGCTCCGTTTCCTCCTTCGCGAGCATTACTGTCTGGCTGGAGGCTTTGAGCGTACCACAGGATAGCCCGATTGAATAGTCATGACTTAAGCATGCGTAGCACGACAACTATAGGTACCATAGAAACGACTAAACGAGTTTTGTTGACGGAAGAATAGACAAAATGACAGATTGTGATTGTTTATCTGTCATATTGTCTATTGTTCCGTCGACAAAACCCGTTTCTATTGTGGTCATGCTAACCATGCAGAGGTCAGGTATGAGATCAAATGAGAAGCGCAATCGAAAAAAAAAAAAAAAAACCTGTGGCACTCGGGGACTGCAGCGGTAAAGCTATTGCATTTGCATTTGCAAAGCATTTGTAACCTCCATACTTCCTATTTGTCAACGCTACACTTGGGATGATGACGTGATGACATAAAACAAAAATTACGTTCCCATGACAACATCACGTTTCCGAACCGTCATTACATGCTAGGCGGAGTGGGGGGTGTTAGGTTTTATTTTCATTACGTTACGGAATTTCTTGATTCGGTCGCCGCGCTCAAAGCCCGCGATGAAAGCTATGCAATAGCTTAAAAAGCTGAACTGTGTGTCATTGGCGAGCATACATTACGGGAAGCTTTTTTACCGCACAGGGTTTCGAACAACTCTGTAAAAATGATCTTAGTCAGAGTCAAAGAAACTAGAAGTGGTACCTGTGAATAAAAGCGGTGAGTAGGTAGGGAACATCGAAAGGGTTGTGTTGGAACAGTTCCCCTTACCGAGGGTAGACGTCGCCGCCCGTCGCTACATCAGTCAACTCAACCCTCCTTCACCCTAAATTCAGGTGTAAAGTACACTGCTGTGGTGTCTGTGGACGTTTTTAAAAGTTATCTCGGAAGAAACTTTGTAAAATTCTGAATTATTCCATTCCATCAACATAAGAGTTGTTAATTATACGAGTTTATCTTGGACTTAACATATTATATATACTTACCCAAGAAGTCAAAAATCTTATCTTGTATTAACATTATAATAATGCGAAAGTGAGTTGTTTATTTATTTGTTACGCTTTCACGCTAAAACGGCTGAACGGATTTTTATGAAATTTGATACGAGTAGACCATGACCTGGAGAAGGACATACGCTACTTTTCATCCTGAATCGCAGAGGAAGTCGCGGGCAACAGCTAGTGTATTATATTTCCATTATCCTTCTACTTTGAAATCCTCAAATTTAACGTTTAACAAAATCTCTTAATTTGAAATGAAACAACTTTTCGGAACTGGGGATGGCCCAAACTTCCCTATTATAATCGTCCTTGACCCTTATTTGTGTTGAAAGCCGAGTTAATTAGAAGATTTGGAACAAAAAGATTACTACCTAGCTGTTTTGAATACGATTCAACCATAAATACCTACCTTATACATTTTACTGCGTCAGCAATGGGTTTAAGTTATAAATACGTTGTAGAATACCTACATTATTAATATTTTAAACATTACGTGGACTTTGCATGGGGAAAAGGCGTGAGTTTGTGTATATAGGTACATATGTAGATGTTGCGTTGAACTTTTGGAAAAAATGCAGCCGATCTATTCTGTAAGGGGTCGTTCATTGCAGCAGGAGACGCCCTGGGCGTCGGGAGTCACGAGAGGATTTCCGGCCACCGTAGGCGCGGGCTTGCGGACGGTGAGCAATGGGTAGCTCGCCGTCCGATAAGGACCAAGCCCGGGTCGACGGCGCGTTGTGTTCCACGCGCGCCTCAAAGAGATGTCAGCAGAATTGACGGGGTCCGCTAGGGCCAATGCCTGCCGGGGGTTCGAAGAAAACCGATAGGGAAATCGTGGCCCCCTGGCAACACGGCAACTGAAGGAACACGGGTGGGTTTTAGTCAGTAAGAGTCTGACACGCCCTCCCGCTCCGCCCAGAGCGGGAGAAGTTATTTGATGATTTCCCACCCAAAAAAAAAAAAAAAAAAAAGGGGTCGTTCATTAATTACGTGAGGCAATTTTGGCGATTTTTCGACCCCCTCTCACACCTTGATGAGGTGTCGTAAGATTTGGCTCAACCCCCTCTATGCCCTCAACCCTAATCTCTCCTGAGATTTTTCAAAATGCGTATTTTTTGTGTAATACGTTAATCTGAGCTTAATTTCGTTGGATTTAGTAAAAACAAAAAAACAATTAACAATTTGATTAATTATTTTTGTATGTGAGACTACTAAGAACGTAGTCTAGAATCACAGCAGTGAGAAAATCGAACAATAAAATACTTAATAAGAACTACTAAAATTCGTAAAAGAATATTCGTTCTAATTCAGTCTACGGCGGGCTCATGTGTGGTGTCAAGAGTGACTACTGGAACTTAGCCACTCTATGCCGTTGTCGCTTGCACACTGAAGCTCATTAGCTCGACGTGTGACACTTCATGAGGGTCTCGTGCGTCACCTCTTGTTTTTGTGTAGGATTTAGCCAGCGAAATTGCACTGTTTCTTGCGGAAAACAAAATATGTGATATTTGCTGAGACCCTCCCCCCCCTAAACGCCTCACGTAATTAATGAACGACCCCTAAAAAGCTCACCCTGTAATCTTAGGTGAAGCGGGTTGACAGTTCACTTCAAGTTTACTTCACCTATATTTTTACGGTATGATTTTTTATAGTAGAATACAACGCCTGCTTAGCATTGAGTTGCAGTAGTGAGTGAGAGAGTATCAGAATAGGTAGGAAAACAACAATCAAAGTAGGAATTTAACTAGGTACAGACGCCAGCACATCAAGCCACTACAATCTGTCAAATTTATTTAATAGATTTTCAACTTTATCGCTAAAATTTAAGGTTCAAAGTTGATAGGGAAAATTTGACAGTTTCGGGTAGCTTGATGTGCTGGCGTCTGTACATTAACATAAATATAGTCATCGTTTCTTATTAAAAACAAAACACTGTTTGAAATTATCGATCACTTCTAAAATGAATGAAAACTGCTAGAAATGCCACGAATTAATCATCAGTCGAGCGTGGTCTTCGAACGGCGATAGATTACAGACATGACAAATTGGCACAAATTCGTGACGTGAGACGGTAAGAAGGATGAGACTAGACAATCAAGTGTTTCCCCTTATACATATACCTACCTACCTATTGGACCTATTTGGAGCAGCCGTGAGACACACGATAGTGTTTTATTGAAGATTTTTTTCTGTTTTTTTTTGTGTGAATATTGTAATATATGCCTTAACCTGGGTGAAATAAAAATTTATTTCTTTATTATGACTTTTAGAAAAGACCGTGTGTGCTTTTCACAAAATAAATTCTTCAGATTCATGAAAAAAACCCTTTTTTTTACTGATTGCATAAAAATAAATATAGTTCATCGCTGTGCTATTTTATTCTCACAAAAATGTTCTAGTCAAGGCGGATGATACCTACATTCACATGATACCTACATTTTTTTACTTGCAATGAGATATATTATGTACCTTCATATTGCAGCTTACTAACCGTCGGACTTTAAACTCATTTATAATCTACCGATACCTCTGCATTTAAGTCCCAATTAATTAAAGGATTTGTGACCACAGCCCTAAGCCATCTCGCCATGAAAGCCGGTGGGGCGTGGGTCGGGTAGGTATTACAGGCCCCTTTATCATAACTGTGGGTTAAAACTAAGTTTTTGTCTAAATATTTATCTTTGTGGGTTGGGGGTGAATTTTTTTAAATGAGGTGTTATCTTCTTTACTCAGTTAAGACTCAGTTTGCAAGGAACCCTCCTTACAAACTGGCTATAGGTTGTTTTCTTTGGTTCATATTATAACATTGACATTATGGAAATGAGAAAGTTGATACCGTTTATCTCTTTTCCTCAGCAAAAAAATTAGCGTAGCTTCCTACATAGATCATGCTGTATAAGCAAAATCAGCCTAAAGTGTTCCCACTGCCTGCTAGGACACAGGCCTTCTCTCTTCGAGGAGGTAGGAAAATATGCTTATTTTCTAAAAATGCTTGAAAGTTATTCTCGTTCTTAGCTCTCATTGCTGCTTCCCAGCAAATTTTTTCCTGTTTCCTTCCAAAAACAGCAAAGCAAAAGCCGACGTTTGCACGGACGTAATAAAATCGCGGCGGGATTTTATCGCGCACTGAATTTTCAACTCTCAGCGCTAAGCCAAACGTTGAGAATCCAACGCGCTGGGATGCACTCTCGTCCCAGTATGTAGCAAAAACACACTTGGATTTTCATCTTTCGACGCTAAGTAGACCGTTGAAAATCAAGTAGACGAAAAATAATCGCCGTGATTTTATTACGTCCGTGCGAATGTGGCCTAAATCTCTAGAAAATATTTCATACCGAATACTAATGCAAGTTTCGACCGTTTCTTTGCTTAGAGGACTTTTCTTATTGGCATTCATCGTGCTTGCGTAACTTTTATTAAAAAATATGGAAATTGTCTGTGGACTGTGTTCAAATAGGGGCGCACAGTTTGCTGGCACCGTGCCATGTGGTCGTGACCTTCTCTTATGCAATAGACAGTATTGTTTCGACTTTAATACATTCAGGATATTTAAATTCGAATCATCTGGCTTGCTTGGCTAGAAGTTTCCAGATTTTTTTTTTAAATCAATATATTTTTTCAACATCGCATAATAGGTAGATATCGTACAGTTTACATTCTCTGATAGACATTTAAATTCTTCGCAGGCGGGAAAATGTTTCACTTTTCAGCCAAGGTTTCTCGTCGGAGTTTTTTAATAACCTCTTTTGGGGAAATTATAAACTGGTAGACAAAAATAGATTTTTCGGAATACTAAAGAGGTAGGTAACTGTTCTACCTCTACTTACCGCCAAAATTATGAGAATGTGGATCAGCACTTTTCGAACGTCAAAATTACAGACAATCCCCCAAAACGCCCGCCCTTCACTATTTCCTAGTGCTTTAGCTGGGAAGAAGTAGCGCTACAAACTACCCCGCAGCACAGCTGATCAGTTAGAAAAAAAAAAACCGGCCAAGTGCGTGTCGAACCACGCACAATGAAGGGTCCGTAGTTGGGATGAATTTATCCCAAAAACAAACTTAACTTTGTAGTTGAAAAATATGTTCTCCCATACGGAATGTATGGGAAAACATGTTTTTGCAACTGCAAAGTTAAGTTGGTCGATTATTACTCGTTAACTTGTAGAGCGTACTTAGCTGTGATAGTCACCACTTTACGTGTAGGAGAGGTACTCTAAAAAATTGTTTTTCATGATTTTGTTTTAAGTACCACTTTGTCGGCGTAATTAATATGTATACCTATGCCAAATTACAGCTTTCTAGTACTAAGGGTCTCGGAGCTAGACAGACAAACAGACGGACAGTCAGACAGATGGACATGACGAAACTATA
The DNA here is from genome assembly GCA_963680765.1 of Agrochola lychnidis. Taxonomy (NCBI): domain Eukaryota; kingdom Metazoa; phylum Arthropoda; class Insecta; order Lepidoptera; family Noctuidae; genus Agrochola; species Agrochola lychnidis. The sequence continues at coordinate 3,169,874 of OY796850.1, forward strand.
AGGGTTCCTTGTTTACTACGGAACCCTAAAAATATTCTATACAATAAGACGGCTGACAAGAATTTAGTACTTATAAGAAGATTCAGGTGGCGGACTTTACCCAGGCTCATGAGTAATTTAGCCTCTTCAGAGGCGAGGCGAGGCTCAAACGAGATGTGCCAGCGAGGTGTGAAACTTTAAAGACCTAGAACGTGAAACTGTGAGGAGTTATTAGTCTGCCTCCGTGGGCAGAGATGAATGACGCAGTTTGAGTAAAGTTCTTTAGTGTTTTAAGTGTCTGGTTAGGTTATGGTGGGTATGTTTTTAGAGTTGGTTTGATTTAGCTGCATTTTAACGTAGGTGCATATGTATAACTGCATGTCCAATAAAAAGTGTGGTTCAAAAGGGTTGTACGAAAGTAAAAACAATCCTTTTCTACATTTTGTAAAATAAGAGAACGAATTTGATTTTTCAAATAAAAAATGTCGTTATATAAGCTTATTTTTGTTGATCATATTTTATTCAGAAATATGGCCCAACTACACGTTTCCATCTTATTCCCAGATAGCTAACAGCACCTAATGTTTTATCCATTTTCAAATCTACAAGTAAGATACGAAAATAATAACCCATGTCGGGGTGCTTCATAACGCATAAAAGTGAAGCTCAGTATCGGAAAAATATAAAAGTCTAAGTATAAAACGTACAGTTGTGGCTGTGACTAAAGCCTGTGAGACCACGGGCTTTTAGAGTAATGAGAACAGCGGCCACTCGTCTTAAAGAGTTTGCTCCCCTTGTGGCTTTGGGCAGTCGGAGCACCGCCCGGTGCCCGCCCTCGGCTTTCATGAAATTCTCCAACTTAACTAAGTAGGTGTATATTTTTATTAAACTTTTATATAACGCCTGTGATACTGCTGGGATTAAGTTTCATTTTGTTGAGGTTTTAAAAATACACTTGTGACTTTTTCTAATGTTTTGAATTTAGAAGCAACGTTCATCGATTTTCAAAATGATAAAAACACCAAAGGGAAACTTACAGAAGTCGGTAAAAAAGACAGGTACTGTAAGTCAGAACAAAAACATCTGCAATTCGTGGTCATCATCAGCTTTACTTACTTTAATTAACATTTTATTTCAACGAGATTCACCCCTGGAGATTTGTTTAATTAAAATGTTTTTTTTTAATCTGGGAAACCCACTCAAAGCAGCCAACCTGTGCCTCATTTAAAAACACTTTAAAACTCTTAACCTGCAACAGCAAAGCGAAAAAAAAGCCGCCAATTAAAAAGCAATTAATGCCCGGGATACACGAGGCTTCTTGTTCAAACTAGGCTAGCAACCAAGTAATAACCTCACTATCCTGACTTGGCACATGTGCTAGAGATGTTTAGGGGTCGTCCATTAATCACGTTTATTTTTTAGCAATTCGCCCCCGTCCCCCTTAGTGATACGTGGTGAGGTTTTAGACTAACCCCGCCCCCCTACCCAAACTCCACGTGTATTTTTTAGGTGAAAATTATCTTAAAAAATTACAAAATATTTTGCATTTAAATGGAAAGAAAGAGAGAAACATATTTTATTTGGGGGGGGGGGGCATAACGGTTTAGAAATACGTGTTAAACGAAAAAATAAATACATGTGATATCTCACTACACCCCCTTGTGATATTTAGGAAAGTCACCACTAGCTAAACACTGAAATAGGCTATAAAACAATATGTCCTGGTTGGATACTATTAACTTCGCTGCACGATGTTAGTTCTATCTATAGTCTATGGTAAAATCAGTCGTGGGGGGCCTACTAGGTCAAAAATAGAACCCCATCGTATTAAACTATCACACTAGCTTACTGTCATTCTCACTAGCTTACTAACCTTAAAATGAGGATAGTTCTGTATACACGAGGCCAGCAGTAGCTTACTATCACTTTCATGCTATCCCAGCCTGAGAAACTAGCCTCGTGTGGCATAAGTGCTCGTTACCTCCACTCCTCGTGTAACACGGGCATAAGTGCCCTTCTTACCTCCACAAATCGCGTGCTAGCAGCCGTTCCTGGCCTCAATTAAAGCTGCATATTTGCATTTACTTGACTGATGGGCCCCATAATACAATGGTATTTAAGACGCTTTATGGCCTACACGAAATATGGTAATTATGGAGTTAAATTGTGTTTGTTATACATATAAACGTAGATTAGTTCGAGGACTAAATGAGAGTGACTGAGGGGGAAAATGGGCAAGTGTGAGTCACGTGGTCTCGGGTTCTGTAATTTAGCTCAGAACAATATGACGTAACTTAATGAGGCGTTGTTCCTCATGAGAGGTAGTTATATAAAATCATGTATCTAAACGTAGAAAGAAATTCTGCAAAACATTTTTTCGTTAGAATTATAATTGCAGCTAGTTTACACTATTTACAAGGTATAATTGTAACTTTGCTTCGTAACTGTCGGCTTTTCTACTTATAATATATCTTAAAATTATTTAAAAGCTGTGTTATAATATTAGAATATTGCAAGAAAAATAGATCAATCATCTGTAAAGCTGCATTTTCACTTAGCGTTCTGATTTTCTGAACTGTTCAGAGCCAGCAAGGGTTTGTTCGCGCGGTAAATGAAAATACTTCAGCGAGCGAACATGTTTGTTCAGGGGGCCTACCACCAGCTCATAAGCAGTATTATTTTAATATTACTTCAGTGGGAGAAAGAGATGGAGCTAGAGCTAGAGCTTCATCTCTTTCCCACACTGAAGTAAATATTAAAATAATACTGCTTTATGAGCTGGTGGTAGGCCCCCGTGCTGCTGGACTCGGCCAATGATTGCTTGCAATTGATTGAATCAAGAAGAAACATTTCAACTAATTGAAAATGATAGAGCCCATTCATGCATATGGGACCCGTTCACGTTTTTTGTTTAGAAAGCTAAGCTATTGTTCGTTTTCTTATTGTAGTGAAAACAAATGTTTTCTGTTTTGAGCGAACATCGGCAGAACAGTAAACATTTGCTCAAAACCAACCGTTGCTCGGCAGGGTAGTGTAAATGTGGCTTAAAATAAATGAGATACGACGGTTCAGTTGATTGATGAGACATTAGAATTTTTTCGTACTTTCAGCAAATATTACCTACGTAGGTACAGGTACCTAGCCTCCATTTTGTTTTTTGGAAAGTTAAGAGAAATTAAAATGAATAATGGACTTCCACTGTTCCACAAAGCTTTCGCGGTATGGATTTTGAAGTCTAAAAATGGACAATTATTAATTATTTTATGTAGCAGGAAATGATATTTGTTATAATTGGGTGTTCTTAAACCGTTTTAATACCTTCTGTCATAAACTCATAAATGAACGTAAGTTAGCTGCTGTATGATTATATAGCACTTGTATATTGGATATTATTAATTGAGCTGAGTTATTTGCTAATGCATATGATTTTTTTACCTTTAAATCATAAAATAGTACTAATTTGATAAACTGAAGCAATAAAAATACGAAAATACTACAATGCATCCCAGAAATAAACCAACATGCCAGAAACGTGTGAATTCCCACATATATTCGATAAATGAAATCGGTAGAGCAAAATATTAAACAAGTGAAGCGTAAAAAAGTGCTGCGCCAAGCTTCCCTAGACCGTAAAAATTCGAGTACCTCATATATTGCATAACATTTTATACGTGAGCCACATTACATATAAATCTTATTTTGGAGCCGGCCGCTAAGTTATTTGGCTCAGTTCCAAACAGGTCAGGAATTTTGTAGAATACGGGTACCTATCCTAACTTGCAGGGATCAATTTGAACTGTTGGTCAACATTCTTCCAAGTTTTTTTGATCATGTTTCGGGTAATGGCTAATGCTGACGTTCGGTTGAGTCATTTCGTCACGATACTACACGGTCATTACTAATGACCCATCTAATGACCTACCTAGTTAAATTTTGTACAAGGTATTCCGTAGAATTTTTGTGTGACTCTATAAAAACAAGAATTTTTCAAGTAGGTAAATGAAATAAACACGAACGTTTTTTTTTATTTTCACATGATGAACAGTACGAAATGCTGATAATGGGTCTATGATTCTTTAAACAATGATCTGAGTTTGCAGCAGTGAAAATAGACTCAAATATACGGTAGTTTACAACTTAGTGGGATTGTATCATATACCTTTCAGGTGCTACAGTCCAGGCCAGTAAGCATGGTGGTGCAATGGAGTGAAGTCCGAACTGCGTGGCAAGATAGCGACTTCATCACGGAGAGCCTTTGTTGGCACAACGTGTATCGCCAGCGGCATGGCTCTCCGCAGCTCTACATGGCACCAGAGGTGATTTACGACACAGTTTTATAATAAAATACGTCCCTTTATCGTGCTTTTAGTTGGTCCCACGGTGGGCGCCAAATAAATCGTGTAAATGATTTGTCAAGTGACTGTTGCTAGTAAAATGTTTATCATTAGTACAGGGCACCTGAGATAAACTACTACTATACATTGCGTCTTTACATGTTTATTAGTTTACTAATTAACTTTTAGAGTGGCCCCATGTTGGGCGCCAATTACCAATAATTATTTTCTTGTGTGGGTGAAATTAGAAAAAGTTTTAAAGTTTTGTTATATTTTTGTGATGATATTATGACTCTTGCTTATGCATGTGCAAGTATGACTTAGATATACTTCTAATCATACTAAATACACAATTGTTTCTCAGCTGTGTGACTACGCGCAGGCGTGGGCGAATCACTTGGCCCACACCAACAAGTTCCACTACAGGAATGACCGCGACGTCGGTCAGAACCTGTATCAGCGGCCTGTCAGCGCTATACAGCCTGACGTCACAGGTACTGTCCCCTACTTATCGTCATTAAGGCATTAAGGAGGAGTTCTTGTATTCTCGTATCAAGTGGTCGGACAAAGTAAACCGTAAAAATACGAATACTTAGGTTATGTTCTTGAACTTTTAATTTCTTTCTGCAGGTCAAGAAGTGTCTTCCTACTGGTATGCAGCAGTACGCCAGTACAGTTATTTTAAAGAGCCTGATGTTCTTCATGCCAACGTTAACGCGGGTAGGCAGTGCTTCACATAATAGATAACATATCAATCAAATAAGATATTGTTTGTTACTGAAATGGAGCTTAAATTGACTCAACATGATCTAAGACTACTTACACCAGATATACATAGCACGAGTTCGATGTTTCATATAAAAATATCTCATCTTTTAAATAATTATTCTTCAGGTCACTTCACGCAAATGGTGTGGGTAGCGACAACATTCTTCGGCGTCGGCAAGGCTCGCTCCCGGGACAATAAGATCATCGTCGTGGCCAATTACTCTCCACCAGGCAACATGTCTGGGCAATTCGAGGCCAATGTCCTGCCCCCGCTGCCCGAGAACTTCCCCGACATACCCACGCCCCCGCAACACTGACGGCGGCTGTCCATACGTGGCAGGAGGCTCAAGATTGACGCCACGTTTTTACACTGATACGATTAGTCACAGGTTTTTAGCATTTTGGTGGTGAGTCGAGACTTGTAAGTTTTTGAGGGAGTATCGATACAAAATGTGTTGAGAGCCTTCGACAGGTGATTTTGTTGCCTATAAGAGAACCGATATCTACCTATTGCAGAATTTTACACCTAATAACGATACATCTTACTGTTCGTTTGCACTGGCGAAAAATTCACAACAAAACATATCCTTTCAACTAACTTCTTCCAAAATCACATCACTTTTCTTTTAGAACCTAGCTGTCAACTTTGAAATCACTTTCAACCACTTCGGCTGTCAATTCCTTGGCGGTTATTCACCTTTCAACTGTCATTAACGAGACACAATAGAATTTTAATTGTTATCCACCTCAATGAGGCATCGTGACAGATAATGAGATATTTAAATCTTTAGTTTCTGTCAATGTTCCATACAATGTTTTACAGGAACTAGAGATTCCAACATGTTTTGTAGTGATGTTTCGCCAGTGCAAACGTACAGTTACAAACACTTACAAAACCCGACTATGCATATTCTGCAGTGGAATCTTCGTAAATTGAAATTCCAGGCTATTTTCTTGTGAAAGATGTCAATTAATTATTTATGTACCTACATAGGTACCTACCGATTAACCTCGTGGAAAATTGCCAATTTGTAGATTCCACTGGAATATCCAGTAGGAACGATCATTAGTTGCAATTAGACAGTTAGATATTTCGTTAACCATCGATACTGCAAAAAGGGAACACCAATAATCCGTCTTCGAATCATGCCGCCGTCCGCTAAGCTGAGAAAATGATGTTCCGTGTTAAAAATAATCTCGAAAATCATCATAAAAATCATCGATCTTATCTACCTATTCAGTGCAAAGAAGTCCCAAAGGCTGCCTACGTATTTTCTTCAATATTTTGACTTATTTGGGTTGCATTCTTGCGCCAAGTTGGTCAATAAACTAACATAATCATTACGGCCTACCTTCGAATTTTAGGGCTCAGTTGATGGTAAACTTTTAAATGCATGCATTCTTACCCACGAATAAAGTCACGATCATAACATGCAAAGTAATAAATTCACAAGAACTAGAAGAATTTCGTGCAGCTACCGCCATCTAGCGTCTAGTTATACCACGCCACCAACTCAAAAGGTCTACCATAAAACATCATTGAAATTGGAGCCATGAAAATGTTTAGTTACAACAGGCTGTTGCAGGAGACCACGCCTATCGCTATCATCTTTCAATCGTCGTCAATTGAAAATTATGAAGTTTTCAAACTTGTATTTTCTATCATTCATTACAATCATTACTTATATACAGCGCCACCAACCAATTTGATCCGGTGATCAAAACTGGAACTACTTTTTGATTCTAGCGTCTCTAGCTGACAGCGCTGACCCTGGGTCAGAAAATTTGATGAAACTGTACTATAAAATAATAATTATATTTATCTTCGAAGCTTAATCTAGAATAGAGAAATGGTTGTTTTGCCCGAGCTTGAATTTGATATAGTTTATTAGAACATAGAAGCATTACAGTTAATACGCACATAACATTTTAGGGAGTAACTTTAAATAGATAAGTTTACGCGCGAATATACAAACCTAACCAATACGTTATTGATGCCTAAAATATAGCAAGCTGGTGAGGTAATAAGGGTTAACTTGCTCTTTAATTTCAATTAGAAGATAATAGGTAAATAATTTGAGGCTAATCTGTTATAGAATGTGCATTAAGTAAATTTTTAAATAAGAACTAGATGAGACTCCATTGCGAAAAGTCAATATTTGAATAGGTACGTATTTATACCTACAACAAACTAAAATGACGAATGCCAGTAAACAACTAAGAAACTAGTTGTTTAGAGGCATGATCATGGGTATATGTGCATCATAGATATTATATAAAATCAGCTTCAAGATAAACGCAAATGTATCCTAGCCTTATAGATTTTGTTGGTGCTTTTATAGTCAATATTCGAAATACGTATAATGCAATTAATTAATGATTAGACGGATTTATTTATCACAACGCTTTAGAGCTGAATTTTTAGCTGAAGCATAAATTATGACAATTTGTCATATTTTCTTTAGTAAAAAAGCCGTATTTATTTTTCAGTTATAATTATGTTATTTGACGACTGAAAAATCGGCTCTAGTCAAGTTTCTCGCTATGAAACTGTCCATTTAATAGTTTACCTAGATCTACGGCTATTACAAAATTATAGTAAAAAAAGCGCGTCGTCCACGATAGAGAAATGCTTATCATAGAGCAGGATGTCATTACACTAGGTAGAAACTTATATTTAAGATCATGGGTTCTCTGCCTTTTCGCCGAAAATTGTTTGCCAGATTTTCACTTGCCAACTAACGTTTTGCAAAATTTTATTTTGCCGAATAATCATTTGCCAACTTATCATATAATTTTGTTTTATTTGCCAATCTTACAGTTACCAACTGTACGTTTGGTCTGCTTTTCATAATGACACTTTTTAAAATGCCAACTTTCAAGTAGCAGAATGTTTTAGTTCACTCGCTCGGCTCGTGCGTTGTTTGTCATACTCTAACCTAACTTAACCTATCGTAACCTAAGATTTCTGTTGCTATACTTATTAAAAAAACTTATTTGTTTTAGGCAAGTTCAAGACCAGGGTTTCGCCAAAAGATACGCAAGTAACTTACAGATTCATAAAACGTCATTCGTCTTATAGTTGTGTGGCCTAGTGAAATGTTTACAAAAATTTGCTAATCGTTAGTTGTCAAAGTGAAATATCGGCGAAACTTTGGTTGGCAAGAATCTGCCAAACAATTTTCGGCGAAAAGGCAGGATACCAAGATCATGCTTTCACTTTAATTTGAAAAAGTAGATTAGTTTTCGAGTTTACTTCTATATAATTAACTGTTCTACCGTGGACGACAAGCTTTTGGCAAAAGATTGTTAGTAGCGACGGTGACGCCACTCCCAGTCATCACACATCGTTGATCTAACAAGTCAAAAGCATGTATAATAAGTTAGCGGAATATCACGTACATTTTATGGAAATGTACGGTTGTACGGGCCAATAACCACGATGCTTTGAATAATAACATTATATCTATGATGGCGCCACTTTCGCTAGTTGAGATAGAAAATTGTTCTTCCCTTTTAATTTTCAAAAACCCGTCTTCCTGAAGGTTGATGATAAAATTATAATGTACACTTGTTAAGTTTTTCCTGTTATAATGTATAATGCTTTGTACGAGTGTATTTAGAAATTAATTGTGTGATTGATAATTTATTTCTATAACTTCAATGTATGTATGGCCATTGAGTGGAATAAAACTGGAACCTGTATAATTCTATACACGTCAATTGTTTTATAAATACGCTACTTTGAAATCAGGCTGCATCTAATCCTGCGATCCAATCAGAAAACTGAAAAGGCAATAGTTCCGAGTGTAAAAAAAAATGGTCACCATGGATTAAAAATCATTCCGGTTCCGGCGGATACTAGAATTTTCATGCAAGCATTTCTGAATGGGCGGCAGGGTCGCGTGAAAATTAAACATAATTTAATGTAATTTTAAGTATACATGAGAGAAAATATTTTGTATTTAGATTAAGTATTGCCTAGAAGGCCAATAAATTGAAAAGGATTAATTTAAGATTGTTTGACGAGGGTAGTATTGTTTTTATTTACAGTTATTTTCAAAAAAGTGTCAGCTGCGGACAGTGAATTTAAACTCGTATTGTGGGTATATCATAATATCAATATTCAATAGGCTTCTATCTTCACTTTCTGCAGGTGAAATAGATAATGAATCAAGCAAAATGAAATACAAAGCTACCAAACAAGTGATAAGTTTTTAAATAAGAAGTGAAGATACCCGAATGGAAATATGCAATAACTAATTTTAAAATCGATTCCAATAGAATTTAACTAAAATTCGACCTAATAAAATTTATAAACTGTTATGTCTCATTGCATTTACTATTTAACTTACCAATTTCGAAATTCTACCTATACCTAGCATATGCTTGATTTTAGACTTTGAACTTTATTGCACACGCTTTTAGGGCACAGACTTTTACACTAGTCCTACTCTTATTGTTTGTTGATGAATTAAAACTATTTCTAGTCTTCTAATGACCCTGACTTTTTGGAGCAGGGAGGCTGTTTTTAGATATTTAGTCAATTTAGCTATATAGTAATTAGATTCCTACAGAAATGTTCTTTTTTAATTTCTAGTTTAGGGTGCTCTTATTTTTATACTGATTGCAATGTGGCAAACCAAGCCAAACATTCTGAAAAAGCCACTTTTAAATGTGACATCTGTGCTTAATTTGTGGTTGTCGGGTTGCAGTCAAGCACATACGTAGGAAGCCCCCAGTACTTCACAATGTGCCAAATTTGTGCATACAGCTAACTTCCATCTCTATAACACTATATTTATTTTATCTTGCCATCATCAGATTGGAAGAGGAAGAAGTGTTGTACCATGGTCAATGGAATAATAACACAACACATGTTTTTCCAAAGTAATAGGCAGATGTTTGTGGTGAAAACAACTTGTGAAATATCTGTCCTTTACAGATATTTCACAAGTTGTTTTCTGTCCATGTAGTACGAGACAAACCAACTTTTTTTTATTATAAATACCCTACTAAGTACCTTTTAAATTCATTTTGAGCACTAGGTATGGTTGATTTTACTGCTCTATCCATTAATTTTACCGTCTTCTTTTATATTGTGGTGGTCTATTGTACTTTCTGGTGATGGCAGACTAATGTTTCTAGTTTCAGGCCTCTTACATATAAAATATTAAGTAAACAAGTTAATACAATTGTTAAGTTAATAGATGATTTGATAAAATAAAACTGTATATTTGAGTTAAGTCGAGTAGAAAACTCCATGTTTATTATTAATAAATGGCTGTGAATTGTTAACTGTTGTTTAGAACAGATATGCTTGGCAATATTTTTAGTTAATAAAGTGTACAAAACTATGGTTGCTTTTATTTGGAATTGTACCCAATTAGATATTACATGTACACACAAACAAATTGGATGTTCTAATGTGGCATGAAAGGATGCAAGGAAGTTGGATTTGGCAGTACACAAGTCTAAAGAAAAACAAATATTACAAGAACCAATTTATTACACTTAATTTTAATCTTACAATACAGAATTTTCACTCAGTCCATCTGTGTTTACAACTAGTGCACACGTAATACAGTCTCATCTCTTCTTCAGCACGTCGTGTCTGACCCTGGAAGAATACGGCCTCTCTGTGGTTGCAATTAGGGCACATGTGATCCTTTGTTCGAGGCAAAGTAGGATCACTTACTACATCAGGGTTAATATGGGTTAATTCGTCGACTTCGTGCATAATTTTGTTTACATACACGCAGTTAGAGTCGGCCAGTTGCTTGTAATCACAATTCCTGCAAGCATACAGGAGAACTTTGTTGTTTTTATCTTCGCGTGGATACAACATGTTGTTGCATTCCTGGCAGAACTGTATACCGACGTAGCCAGGACCGCCATCCTTTCTTGCTGTCAAATTCAGTGTCATTGTAGTAGTCTTGATACAGGAAATGAAATCGTTAAAAGCATATACTCTCAGAAACACATAAGATTCTAAAAAAACAATCGGAATCGCATCAAATATGCGTCAAATTCATTTTTCCACACAATTGAATTGGTTGACACTTGACATGCCATTTGCTTGCTTGATTGTCAATGTCATGTCATCGATGACTCACGATGACGGTAAATTGAATGAATGATTCCTTGGGTACTTTTGTTGTAAATAAAACAAACTAAATTATAATCACAAAAGTTTCGTTTTACTGAAATCAGTTTTGATCAAAGAAATTAGTGCATTTTTATACAAGTTGTCAGTAAATACTTTTCTATGCAAAACAAAACAAAAGTAATATTGATTGGTCTTCCAACAGTAACTGGCAACTCTATATTAGTGTTCTTATGTTGGCAATAGTGATGAGTTGAAGCCGGTGGTTGGCTGGCTGGCTTGATAATTTCTTTTCCCATCCGTAGCCGATTGGTGTCGTGCTATCCAAATGGGTAAGGAATAGTTTTGTGCAGTTTTGTTATAGTTTATTTATTATTTTTGTTTTAAAATTGTGTGTATCAGTGTAATAAATACGCATGCCATGAAGGAGTGAATTTTTCCAAATATAATTACCCAAAAAGTTGTAACTTATACGTGCACGCATAGGTGTCGGCCATGGCGCAGACATGTTTTTCTCGTGGTGTAAAACTAATCCATTTCCATCTCTCAGTCACCGCGTTAATTATGAGGTGCAATAATAGTTTTCTCTTTCACGTTATCCAGTTAAAACTATGGTGTATCGATTTCTGTGTCGTGCGTCGTAAACACAAGTGATAACCGGCTCCGTCAATATTTCAGGTAAGCCCCGTGGTATTCGCACGGCGCGAAAGCACGTGAACCACCGCAGAGAGCAGCGATGGGCTGACAAAGATTACAAGAAAGCCCACATGGGGACGAGGTGGAAGGCCAATCCCTTCGGTGGTGCATCTCACGCTAAGGGCATCGTCCTGGAGAAAGTGTAAGTATGTCCCTGTAACTGTATTAGCCTGTTCGTGGTGAGTTGATAAATGTTTGTGTCATGGAATGCTGAAGTGTTCGCTGAACTTGGCGCACTTGCATGTTTGTTTAATGAAGTCAAGAAGATGGACGCGGCAGTTGGATGGCGACGCTTCCGCGCGCAGTATTATACCCGTGAATGTGTTCCTACTACAATCACAGGATAATACTGCGAGCGGCGGCGTTGCGACGCTTCTGGAGAAGACAAGATTCAAGATCAAGACTTTGAAATGAAGAAATATTGCACTAAGTGTTTTTACAGTTCTACTATGCTCTAACTAGTAATGCTTGAAGCCTAACCTAATTGTCATGTTTTCGCATGATTTTAAATGCAAATTCGAGAAACTTTCCAATTCATTACTCTCTTCAACTGTTTTACCGCTAAAATGCTGTTATAAAAACAAAATGCATGAAACATGAGATGTGTAAATACCACATGGGTCATTGAACTATGAATGAGGTTATACACATGCATAGGCATGGTGTTTACGCTCGCCGTTACTTTACTTGTGAGTGCCGCCTTTATTGATTTTTTTTAGTTGTAGCATCAAAAAGTGTATTTACAGTACATTCTAGTTCTTTGTTTGAAAAGTGTTAAGAATCTTGAACTTCCTCTGCAGTTGAATGTTGTCCCCATGCTTACTTGATACGTATTTTTTGATGTTAGTTTCCTGGTACAGGCAAACCACATTTTGGTTATGAACTTTATAGTTAGTAGTAGGACTGATTTATAAAGTCATAGACTTACAGTGATTTTTGTCTCCATGACAGCCAGATTGGGCATAGCACCTATGATTTTAACCTTAATCATGCCTAATAGTAAGTAGTCAGTGGCCATGCTTCAATAGACTATCAATACCTACTTGTTTTTTGCAAGTTCTCTGTACCTTTTGTCCAATCAAAAATTCTTCAAATTTTAATTAAGCATTAGATTGACCAGTCCTTTCTTCCCCACAGTGGCGTTGAAGCCAAGCAGCCTAACTCTGCCATTCGCAAGTGTGTGAGAGTACAGCTGATCAAAAACGGCAAGAAAGTAACAGCGTTCGTGCCCCGGGATGGTTGTCTCAACCACATTGAGGAGAACGACGAAGTACTAGTAGCAGGCTTCGGTCGTAAGGGTCACGCCGTTGGTGACATTCCCGGAGTCAGGTTTAAGGTGAGTTTTGAAATATTTTTGCAGTTTTCTACAGGTTGATGGTAGTACACACGGCTACACATAGTACACATCAAGCTATACATTTCCAGTATATGCTGATCTCGCATTGTATTGGATTTCCATACAATGTCAGGTCAGCTTATACTGGAATTGTATAGCTTCATGTGTAGCCGTGTGTACAAATGCTTCAGGGCAAAATGTGAGTTTAATCAAAATTATCACTCTGCACATGGTTTGAAATAAATCAAATATGACATATTTGAATGCAAAACAACTGAATAAATTCCGTAATTTGAACTCGAGATTCCATTGTTCTTTTTCATTTACAGCCTGCCTAAAAATTATCTAAAAATGGTAATTTTAATCTAGTAAAAAAAAACATGGTTATTGGGCATTTGTCGATTTATTTAGGAGTGTTTGCTACTTTGATCACATTGATGATTATATTATACCTTCATTTTTAGAAGAGCTTGTCTATACTAAAAATAAAGATGAAATGATTTTTTATTGAATTTAAGCTTTCCTCTGCATGTTCTGACAATGGCATTTTGTTGTACAGGTCGTGAAGGTGGCCAACGTCTCCCTCCTAGCCTTATACAAAGAAAAGAAGGAAAGGCCACGTTCGTAAGCGTGACTTACACTGTGATAAGGTAATTATGGCAATTTTTTACTTGTACCTAAAATACTAGGACATTGGCAGATACTTACATTTTGAAAATTCTAACCTCATACTGCAGTAGGTTGCCCTATCAAAAAAACTTTTAACCTTAATTTTCGCCATAACACGTGGTTTATATGATGTAATTATTTTTATTTGCTACTTCTGAATGCCATGACGTAACACGACGACTGATAACATTCTTCACTACTAACAAAGTAAGGAAAATACGACAAGTAGCTAACAGAATGATTTTTGTTTCAGTGACCTGCTGCTGCAAAGCTGTGTTGTTTATAAGTGTACATTATAAAATGTAAATCCAAGTGCAAAATAAATTATGTGCTCGGCCAATATGTATTTTTATTACTTAAAAACCTGCTGATAACATACACAAAAAATACACGCTCTGATGTGGAGATGCAGACATGGGTCCAACCCGTTATACCTACGCCTTAGGTCGCGCGCACTTTGGACACGAATTTGTATCGTACGTAAACTTACGACCGTGGTCGTACGAATTGAATGCGCACGCTGAATAAGTTTTTCTCCATCAAATAGGTAGTGTTCCGGTGATATCAATAATTTAACTCTTGCAAACACGTAGGTGCGAAAATGGACGAAAAATCCCAAGTTTGGATTGTTTTCAGACGTAACTATACGTACGACTAACTTTCACCCAGTCTTCGGATCCCTTTGGACTTGGAAGCAATTGGCAGCTTTGGATAATACGCTTCTTGGAAGGTCGGGATCGTTCGTGCGTGTTCGCACGAATGAAATTCGTACGAAAACGCGTCCAAGTGTGCACGGCCTTATAGTAGCCATGAATAAAACCTTATGTACTTAAAATCCAACACATTTCTGCCAAGGTGAATGGAGGAGTAGCTTCTGCCGCCGTAAATCAATATGCGCAATGCATGCGTGTAGCTTTACTTCCGGTGCGCGTAGTCGCCAAACTTGTTTCTTTAGCCATTCATCACAGATGGACATGGAGGAGGCCATAGAGGGAGTTGTTTTTATTCAGATAACTAGCTGCGCCCCGCGGTTTCACCCGCAGAAGTCTCGATCCCGTGGGAATATCGGGATAAAAAGTATCCTATGTGTTAATCCAGGTTATATACTATCTGTGTGCCAAATTTCATCCAAATCCGTTCAGTAGTTTTTGCGTGAAGAAGAAACACACACACAAACTTTCGCCTTTATAATGTGTGATGTATTCGCTAATTAGGCTAGTCTTGTAAGCTCGCCCTTAAGTATATAAAAATGTGCTCATCATCATCATCATCAGCCTATAAATGTTCCCACTGCTGGGACACAGGCCTCCTCTCTGTGAGAGGGAGTGGGCCGTAATCCACCACGCGGGCCCAGTGCGGGTTGGTAGATGTCACATGTCTTCGAATTTTCGAAAATGTGCTCTGTGGCCCCCTATTACAGCGGACTTAAACATAACTGGCAAAATGTGGGTGTACTATAGGTACACCTCTACCTAACCCTTCAAGGAATACAGGCAGGCGTGATGATAATGTATTCGCGAAGTTTACTATTTGAGCTGACGTTTTGTGAGCTGCTGTGCTCAAGTCCTAAGAACCTCTTTACTTATACGTATGACCCACGTGGTCCTAATTTATACGATTGTCGCACGAATACGATTGAGTAGGTCGCGTGCATATGTCACTGTTCAGAAAAACGGAAAGCACCCTCTGTCGGCGCTATCACGCGTTCAAGTTCACCAAACAAAAAGTTTACTAGCGCGACAATCGTTTTTAAATAGGACGTGGGGTCAGTTTGGAAAACCGGAAGGCACGACGTCTGTTGGTACAACGAGGCGTTCGGATTCACCGAAGAAAATGAACGCGACGATTGATTCAAATTATAAGGACTAACGATTAAAATTAGGACAGTCTCTGTGTTCAGATGCGTCTATTTGAAATGCAGCATTGCGCTCGCTACGGTGACGCACATCACGGCTCGTACACTGACGCTATGTCATTAGAGCCCATTCATGAATAGTAGTATAGGAGTTTTTACACGCCCCCCGTATTGTTTACTGAAGCATGATTACAACATGTCGTTGTGGCGCGGAATGTAGGTACGATGTGCGCGTGCAAACAGGTAGCACGTAGCATACAACGTAATGAACTTGTACTGTCTTTGGGCACTGTTCACACAAACAGACGTATTCGCCAATGTGTGTGGACCCTTTGAGCATTCAGAACTGTCGGTCGTAGCTCGTGGTCGAAATTAATATTTTGTACTTTTGAATTCGTCACAGAGTTCTGCTATAGACCATGCCGACGGCACACAGTGGAAAAAAAAAAGACTTGTTCAAAAATCTGCCTACACCACAATTTTTGACGTATCGCTGCCATTTTTTTTTATAATCTGCCACTTTTCCAAAATCGAAATTTCTTTTTAAAAATCGGGAAATGAATCTTTTTTTTTTTGCCGCCTTTTTGTATCCGCCATTTTAAATTTGTATAAACAGACAATAAATTCATGACTAGGGACCTGAAAAACCCCTGGAAACCGATTTTTGTTAAAATACTTTTTTGAATTTGATTTTTTGCTTCATTTCCCGATTTTTTGAGGTTAGGTATTGACTTTTAAGAAAAGGCAGTGACACACCAAAGTATGTTATCTCAGGAGTGTATAAAAAAAAATGGCAACGATATGTCAAAAGTTGTGGGTGTAGGCAGATTTTTGAACAAAAAAAGTCATATTTTTTTTCGACTGTGCGGCGGCGACGGTTGGGGTCT
The DNA here is from genome assembly GCA_963680765.1 of Agrochola lychnidis. NCBI lineage: Eukaryota > Metazoa > Arthropoda > Insecta > Lepidoptera > Noctuidae > Agrochola > Agrochola lychnidis. The sequence continues at coordinate 3,186,504 of OY796850.1, forward strand.
TCCTATCACTAAAATAAAATAATAGACAGTAATTATTATTGCTAAATATAATTTCATTGCTCTGATTACATTAGGTACATGTTTAAATGAGACGTAGCCTGGCAGCGGTTAGTACATGCCCTACGTCTGCTGACTACCTAGGCAAGAGAAAGCTATGCCAGTAATTTATAAGTGTGCAAGTTACGACGATACACGAAAATGGTTGGAGATCTAAAATTGATAATTCTGAACTTATTCTGGTTGGTCTCAAGATGGATCTACGAACTTTGAATGATTATGCCCGTGTAAAGAACAAGCATTCACGTATCATCCTAACTTGCCAGTTCTATTTGAAGTTCTCTTAATGCGCCAGTTCTAAACATCCAGAGAAATAATTAATTTTGGATTAAATCAGGTACAAAAATAAAAGCCGATTTTTTAGTTTTAAGACTTGCTTCACCTCATCTTGTTGAAGAGTGTTTTTAAATGCTTTGGTTTTTTTTTCCAAAAATAATACATAACAGTTTTTTAACATTCGCCAGCTGAATGTTTAGAACCGACGTTACAATGAAGCATGGACCTCTGATACATGGAACCACTAGAAGATTACGTACTACTGTTTATTATTATTATTATATTCCGTTACATGCTAGGTTAGTTCAAAAATAGTGTCTTTTAAATCGGGGTGCGAAGTAAACCGGTGCTTAGACAACGAATAAAACTTAACTTACAACTACTCTAATAATGAGAATTGATGATATTTTGATTACGGGGTTTCCTCAATGATTAATATGGTTTATAGTTTACATTATTAAAGCGAGTTTAACCGCTTAGATATCATTACTGTTTGAACCTAAGTTAAACTAATCTATTAAATGTACATTTTCCAATAAATTATTTTATTAAAATCGGCCTCTTAATTTCGATATCAATTTTCATATTACTTATCACACCTTTAGTTACCTACATCATTTTCAAAAATACACATTTTTGAGTATTATATCCAACTCTAAAATCACAGACCAATCGAGATGTCGTACTAGGTAAGTGCGCAAGAGAACCGGCAGCGATCCTGCCGTGGTGAACAGGTACATGGAAATAAAAATATACATACTAACTTTATAATATACGAGCAAAATGTACTGCAAGCGGCGATATTGTGAACTCATTATCGAGTATATTAAAATGCTCAGGTTTTTTAATTTTTCGGGCAACAAATTCTGAAACAGTTCCCGATTACGTCTTCAATTTGAGTATTTGTAAACAAAATATCTTCTTATCTAGAAGAAGATTGGGAACAATATCGGCAGTTGCAATATACGAGCCCAAAATCAACATTACAAGTGCCTATAGATGTCAGAATTTTAAATACAATCTGATAGGATGCTTTATTTGTCATATATTTGACCAAATAAATTCACTTGCAGATTGGTTCAAAAATAAGACGCCTTATAGACTTCAATAATTAAAATAACAATTCAGCGAATGATTTAGGCCAATCCAACGATACTCCTAAAAATTCTATTCAAAATTATATGATTATATTTTTACATTTCAAAGTGTTAAAGACATTGTCTTCTAGAAAAAAGTGTAAAATGTATTCGCGATCTATTGTGATTGGACGTAAACTGAAAACCAGGGTTGGCACGATTAAATCATATTGATTTAAATCAAATGATTTTTGCAATAAAAATCAATGATTTAATCAAATGTGATTAATTTTACTTTCTGACACCGAAATCAACATAAAAACAGATTTAGAAATTATATATGTTAAGTTAAAGAAAAAAAAAAAAAAAACTAGTTTTCCAGCCTTTTCAATTCCCAGTCGGTTTCTTAATTTACTATAGTAATTGCATGCGAAGTTTACAAAACACTGCGCGGGGATTCCCCTTTTCTCTGACATCCAAGGGCGCATTCCGTTTTAAGCAGAAATATAGTAACTGATTGATAAAATAAAAAAGTCGTGGTTTATTCGTTTTTTTTTTTTTAAATCATGAATTTTTCCAATGGGATCACCGACCAATAAGATGCACGTCCCAAAAACCAGGGAATATGGCCTACCGTATAGAATGGAAGACCATGAACACAAATAATCGCAAGTGCACACTTGACATCTTACGAATATCACCTACTACATAATTAGTTAACTTGGATCCTTATCTCTACATTGATGAGATTATTTCTTTAACTAATAATCTCGATAAAAAGTTATGACAAGTATTCTTGTTATAAGGTTATACCGCTATTATTAGAACAGAACAGTATCCGGGCGTCAAGCTACAGTTTCCAAGGAGAGTGGTGGCCGCCGTGACAGCTGTCAAAAAAATGATGACAACGGTAAAGATTTAAATCGTTCGATTCGCGCCATGACGTCAAAAAATAGACGAATTTCTGTATCGTTTTGGCACCTCTAACACACAATGACACGGTGACCTGACTTGATTGTCATGGAAACGCTATTTAATAATGTGTGTACTCACTCTTCTCAGTATGGACACTTTTTCTCGTGACTAAGTACGGTGAGCAAATCTAGTGATTTCAATCTTTGCGTAGTGGGGTTTGAATTTACGGTGTCAAGAACCCTCTTTAGGAAAACACACCGACTTACTTTCATAACGTTTCAGTGACGTCATTAGCCTGTAAATGGCGGACGCTATGTGGCGGTGACCATTCTTGTAGGAAACCGTAGCTTAAGACATATCGAGCGTTAGAAAGACACTGTCACATAGGTATGATTGACAGACGACGTTCTACAAAAACTCCTGTTCATCTTCCCGCCCTTGTCCCATGTTACGTGGGGTTGGCGCACCACGTTTTCTTTTTCCATTCTCCCCTGCCAACTGTCACGCTATCATTCACTCCCTTCTCTTTCATATCATTCCTCTCACAAACCATCCATATTTTCTTTAGCCTTCCTCTCCCGCTCCATCTATCAACATTTATATTCATCACTCTTTTAGTCTTTTTTTAGAAATCGATGAACTAGTTTTAATAAATGTTTTGAGTGATTTGAAACATTGTATATATTATAATTATTCCGTGCATGGGTGACCATCTTTACATACCGAGAACCCTCCGTGCCTCGGAAAGCACGTTAAGCCGTTGGTCGCGGCTGTCATTCGTGGATCTTTGACAGTCGTTACGGGTCGTCAGAAGCCCGAAAGTCTGACAACCAGTCTTACCAAGGGTATCGTGTCGTTCTGTGAAAAGTTCTGGTATTCAGCAGCATCCGGTTAGACTGGAAGCCGACCCCGACATAGTTGGGAAAATGCTAGGCAGATGATGATAATTATTCTATAAGATTGATGCTAGTTTTAATAATTTATATAGCTTTCAACTGGTATTCATAATATTGGTGTTTACAATGTAGAAGTATCTACTAAAATGCAATGATTCGAGGATATACATACAAAATGCGTCGTCTCTGATTATTTTGACTGCTCTATGATACGCGCTATGTAATTTTTATTGCCAGTCACTTTATAAGCGAAGCGTTTTTTTTAAACTACAAATATCACATCTATAGGCAATTAAGTTTTTTTTTTATCAACGATTATGATACCAAAGAGAGATTAATTATTCTGATGTGTTTATGAGATATTTATATGAAATAGTTATTTTTCTTAGATGATTACATGGAACTAGGAGGAGGCCTTTGCTCAGAAGTTTAACATTACAGGCTAGATAGATTACATACCGTTCACTATAACTTGTCCCTTCCCGTCATGTTGGCACTATTGCTTGTCAAGCTTAATTTAAATACTAATATAGTTCAAAATGGCGACTGACAGAGCAGTGCTACCAATCGCGACACGGGACAAGTTATAATGAACGCACTGTACCATCGAAAAAACGCATTTATCGCACCGTAAAGACTATTTCTGCTTGCAGCGCCCGGCCGATAAAGTTACCCTTACCTATGAAAAAAAAGGGTCGTGTGCACGGGATTTTGTTTTCAAACTGCTCAGTTATGTGTTTCTTCGATAGAACATGAACCTTTCTTAGAGAGTGCACTTACCTGCCATACAGTTGTGACGTTAAGATATTTATTATTTTGATTAATTAACACTACCCTCTGTTTAGTTTAGCCCTATGATACAGAAGTAGCCCTAAAGAGACCAGTAAAGATGTGACATTGTTTCTACTATCATAAAATTGATTTTCCTACATGAACTTGCGCGTAAATCTAAATGTATGGTATATAAGATAGCATGATTTCGTAATAGATCTATAAGTATAGCTGCAAAGTGTTTGATTATGTGTTTTCGTTGCTTATACAGTGTGGCACCGCTGGCGGCGAATGATTTCCAATTTTGTATCCGGAACACGCGCTGAAATCTGAAAAAAAAAATACGTTGTAAATAGAAAGCAACTTTGTACTGCTCCCTTTGACTTGTTAAATAATTTGGGGACGGAAAAATACAATCAGTTTTTGTTCAGTGATAATCAGAGATCGGATATTCGGATGCATATTTACCTAAAGTTAATATTTGGCTAAGAAATTATGGAAGTGGCTTCTTAATAAATAAATTAATTAACTTAAATCCCGGAATTCCATAACATCCGGGAATGCACAACTAATCAGATACATGGTATGGAAATGACTTATCAGCCCTCTTATGAAGGTTACTTTTGCAGTGTTAACATAAAAATGTATATACCCACTAAACATTTTTTTACGAAACTCAAGACACCGAGTTGTTTGTCGTTATGTGCTATGCCATTTTGGCAACCTACTTTACAACATTAGCTAGCATTTCTATAGATAAAAAGTACTAAATTTATCAATTCCAGAATCGCGAGATTTTTGCGATCAATACAAAAGTGCATTCCATATTAGCCAACACCTGACCGTTAGTAAATATAGTAGATTAGATTCTATAATCACAACTCTTAAAGTCAATCCCGGAATCCCGGGATTTTTTCGATACAAAAGTGCATTCTATAATAGCCAACACCTCAACTTTAGGTAAATATGCATCCGAATATCCGATCTCTAGTGATAATCTACTAATCAGTAAGTGATAGCCCTGAAAATGTGTACGGTCAGCCGCACGTCAGTAGCCAAACTTCAATTTCGAAAACCACCCTTATCGCTACGTCATTTACAGGCGCTGCCAATTTCAAATTAATACCAGGGACATGCGAGTGGCCGTGCTTGCGCTTGCGTCAGTATCAGTACTAGGATTTTTGGCGAGTGGCCAAAATCGGAATCGGCGCATCTTGTTTTTTCAATACATTTCACAATACAATAACACGAATGTTTAGCAACAGCTAGGGTTGCTATTGTTGCCAACCATACTATTGAAAACAGTATTATACTGTTTTTCACTCTCAAAATACTGTTTCCAGTTTAACTAAAATAAAATATATGAATATGCTGTTGTCACTGATGTATGACGACAGAAATAGAGCTTCAACACAATTGCAAAAAAATGCTCCTCATTTATTAAGTGAGGCTTACGAAGCTGACGAAGCCTTTAAAATTGGTGCTAAATTGATAACTTGAGCGAGTAGCACTAATGAATTATGTATCTTCGTAAAAAAAATCATTAAACAGTGGCTCTCCGCTCCCGGAGAGCCACTGTTTAATGATTTGACCGAGAGAATTGAAAAAAAATCGGCACCGCGGTAATCAACGCGTTGATGTCTTTTACTCCATGGTGATGGTAACAGGTCGCGAAATCAATGGTTTAGTTCTATCTCAAAAATACCCAACGCGCCTAAAGAAGTTTTCACTTCAATACTGTAAATATTTCCGAGATCCTTATTTTCCCACTTTGATCATAATATGCTTTTTTTCTTGTAAAAATGTTGGCAACCCTACCAACAGCGCCACCCTTTTTTTTTTGGTGGGTAATTATCAAATAACCTGGAGCTCTGGGTGGAGCGGGAGGGCGTGTCAGACTCTTACCGACTAAAATCCACCCGTGTTCCTTCGGTCGCCCTGTTGCCGGGGCCACGATCTCCCTTTCGGTAACGGCGCCACCCTGACAACGTGAGTCGAGCGCCAAAAGATCTTTGTATCGTGTGTGTAACTCACCAGGCGCGTCTGTATGGGCTAGGTATCGTTGTTGTCGGGCCGCGGGTAGTCCATGGTCTTGATGTAGGCCACGGAGGCGCAGAACTGGGTCCACCAGTATAGGGCTTCGCCTTGCAGGGCGGAGCCGCCGAGGGCGTTCACTAGCTCGATCGTTGATAGCAGGGATGGTGGGTTCACCTGCAGGTAATATGGTAATTGAGTTGTTTTCAACTAACAGAAGATTAGAAGGATTGTCTTGAATATTTTTATAGTCAAATTGTACAGATTGAATTAAATTGTTGTTTTGACGTTGAAATTTGAAGATTGTAGACCCTACAGTACACTATTTCAATTTCACGGTAAATATACCAATTTCTTGCAATTTTCTCCTAAATTATGAAATATTTTCTTTTGTAAATTAATATTATACCTAATTATGAGCAGATATTCTTACCTTTAGTATAACGTATACGAGTACTGGCGTGAGGTCGTCAGCAGAAGGAGTGGTGCCCTCTGTGAGACCCAACACTGCCATTATTGACGTCACGCAGCGCATTATGCAGGATAGCTGTGAGAAATGAGATTTTTATAATATAATAGTCGTTGAAAAAATTTCAGCAAAATGTTTAACCTACGCAGGTAAAAATTACAATAATTATTGCGATTTAACCATTTGGGTACGTTTCCACTGGAGACGAGCAGAGCGGACAAGAGATGTGCAGGAATCGACCAATCATATTGATTGAAATTCACATCGCGCCTGTCGTCTCGTCTGTGATTGGTCAATCTCTGCATTTCTCCGGTTCGTTCTGCTGGTCTCCGAGTGGAAACACACTCTTAGCCTTCTCAGCATTTGGTAAACATGTTGACGGAATCCACTGGTTTATCATATTTTTTGTTGACTGCACCATTTACACCTTACATCATTGGTCATTTTGTAATTTCTGACATCAATTTCTTTGGTGCATGTTGGGTGCACGTCAAATAGGACGCGTCGAAATGTTGCCACGATATAAAACGTTTTTTGAGGATGATATTCTTGTAACATAAAATAAAGTATGTCTATTTCTTTTTTATATCTGTTTAGTATATTGTTTCACATTTTAACTGTAATACATTATTTTTCTTTAAGTACGCTGTACTGGTACAGCGTCTTAATATTTGTTTGCTGCATCGGTTGACATCATTACATCAGCGCCGACTGTCGCTGAAAACCAGCGCTGGGCTCTGTCTTGCATAGGGTCGCAGCATAATGCTGAGCGATAGCCGATTTGCGTGGATGTGACGCATGCTTCCCCCAACCTTTTCTTATTTTTGTGTTTTAAGTTCTTTTTTGCGTCATGTTTACAAAAAAAAAAACGTATTTTTCTTTCTTTCTTTTCTTTTTTTTTATTATTAGGAATGACATGAAGTTCAGTGGGAATGTAAAGGGTGTTTAGCAACAAAGCCGGCCGTACCTTGTCCCTGGGCGTGCGGTAGACGGGCAGGTGGCGCAGATGGCGCTGCGCGCGCGGGTAGGGCGCGGCCCAGCGGTGCGGCGCGCCCACGCCCAGCGAGCGCGCCGACGTCACGGACGACACGCGCCGGATGTGCTCGCTCAGCACTCTGGGCAATACACACCAAACTCAGAAAGAGGAAATATTTAACAAGTAACATAACAGTACATATCACTGCACTAGGATGTACGTAAAATGAAAGAATTTATTTCTGATGACTAAATGATACCTTCGTAAGAAATAACCAACAATAAACAGTATTTCTATTTTCTTAATGTCCTTCGGCAAACTTCGTGTTTCGTCAGTCGTCGGATTTGTTTCAGTTGTCCTTTACACTTGGTGCAGACCGGAGGCTCTCAATCGACTTGGACATATATAGAATTGTTAATACTCTCTTAACTTAATGTAATTTATTTTAAAAATGGGAGGAAAGCTGCTAAAGTCGCAAGCACGACAGATAGGAAATTAATTTTACAGCTCCATATAGTTCACACGAAAATCAAAACAAAACAAAAGAACAATAAAGTACTTAGTTCTGAATTCAAATTATTATACACAATAAATCTAATAATTGATGGACATGGAAATTAGCATTCGTTTGGATTCGGAAATGCGATGATTCCCGAGGGACATTAAGAAATACTGTACTTAAATTTTCTGTCAAGGAACACTTATGTTTTGTGACTTACTGGTCTCGTGCAATGTCTCCATCTCCGTTGGGGAACAGTACGTGCAGGTACAGTCTCGCGAACGCCGCACGTTCCACTGTCACCTCCGCACTCTCCAACAATGTGGCCGTGGCACCTGGACAAATTTAATTACAATATTAATTTAATAAAAACGTGCTACTGCTGAGAATGAGGTCCTGGGTGCGATGCCCGGGTCGGACAAAGTGTAATTGGGTTTTTCCATCTGGAATTTTTAAGTATCAGCCTGAAGTTTGGATTTGTGCCCAGTTGATGGCAATAAGGTCGCCCCCCATTACAGGGGACTTAAACATAACTGACGAAATATGGGTGTACTATAGTTACATATTTTGATTATATAATTAATTAAAATACGCCTTACTTCCATTAACACGAGGTGTAAATTGTGAAAATATTTCCAAAAAATCTTACAACAACTGATTTCGGCGAATATTTTTGCTGCTGCTTTTGACATTAAATATCGCATTTGGTTTGTTTACCATGATAACATTTCAATAACACCCGCGTCTCCACGCGTAGTACGAAATTAAACTCGCACTGTGAAAACCTTTATGAAAAAATGAATATACAAGTTGTAATACTTTTTTTCAACAAGTATTGCAAAATATTTGTCAAAAATTTATGTATAAAGCGGAGGCCACACCTGGGAACGTAGTGAAACTAAGCTAAGTTCGTTTACTTTCCTCTTTGTCTTTTCATACTTACCTTTTCGTTTTACTTAGTACGCGGTGTGAACCGAAGTATGAAAAGACGCGGAAGAAAGCTAAATGAACTTAGCTGCCTTTCGCTTGGTTCTCAGTGTGGCCTGCGCTTAAAACATGTATCATACATGTGTTGACGTTGCTTTAGACATTTCGAACTATTTTGTTCACTTATTTGACATTTCTGACCAGTTTTTTTACAAGACTGCCTCGTTGGTCTAGTGGTCGCAAGTGCTACTGCTGAGTATGAGGTCCTGGGTTCGATTCCCGGGTCGGGCCAAGTGTTATTGAGTTTTTCCATCTGGAATTTCTCAGTAGCCGCCCGGAGCCTGGATTTGTGCCCGGTTGATGGCAATAGGCTCGCCTCCTCTTACATGGGACTTAAACATAACTGGCGAAATGTGGGTGTACTATAGGTATACCTCTGCCTAATACTTCGGGGATTACAGGCGTGATGTTATGTTGTGTGTTTATAATAGACACAACATGTAAAATACATATTCTATAATCATTCAAATCATTCTTGTTGTAAACGCGGAGTTATAGCGCTTTCACAATACAAAAACTTGTATAAAATATCTATATAAATCCAGTTACCTTCCCACGAGGGGTCTGCCTTCACTTCAGCGGTAATGGCCTTTATGCTGGCAGTCAGTCTTGTTGCTTTCTCATCCATCAGTTCTCCACCTGCTCAATGAAAATAAAGTTAACCCATTCCCAAAACCTTATAATATAAACTATATTATCAGGCTTCAAAAGCCCATAGCGTGTTAGTGTTACAAATTACTTCAAATCTATGTTAGTACAACAATTAGGCACACACGCAAGCATGTGAGACGAATCAACCTACGGACCGTTTTGAATTTTCGTTTTTTGCCACCGACTTCCGAAATTAGTTATTTTTCGCTTTGTAGTATTTTTTTTTGGAAGTACGTTGATTTTTTTTTTGTATTTTTTTTTTATTGTTTGTAATGAATGATCTAAGAAACTTCTGGAGCAATTTTAAACATTCTTTCACCAGTAGAATGCTATATTATCACTGAGTAACGTAGGCTATAATTTATGATGATATCATGCGGACGAAGCCGCTGGCGGAGGCTAGTAGCGTACACGTACGACCATGGTCGTACGAATTGAGTGTGCACACTAGATACGTTTTTCTCCGTCAAATAGAACAAATCCCAACAAATTCGGATTGTTTTCGGACGTCGGAACTATACGTACGTATACATACGTAAGCGTACAACTAAGTCGCACCCAGTCTGCGCGCTCCCTTTGTACTTGGAAGGTCGGGATCGTTCGTGCGTGTTCGTACGTGTACGCACGAGTGAAATTCGTACGAAAACGCATCCAAAAGGCGCGTGGCCTTATGCTACACGCACATAATTTTTATTTTGTATTGATAATATTATACCGTACCGTTATGCATGGCGTGTTTGTTGTGCGCGTGGTGATGCCTCGCTAGCCTGCGCAGCGCGCTGCCTCGCTCCAGCTGATCGAGGACTCGGGCAGCCGCAGCCGCGCGGCAGCACCAGTAGCATTCCTCGCGGACTAGCTTGATTTGTCTGAACAAGTGAGAATTACGTTAGTTTTTATATACAAAGGTCACGAAGAAAGCAGAGATTTTGATTGTGTCTGAACAAGATGGTTTTGGGTCAGTGTTATCTAACTCATGACTCGTGGTTACCTAACTCAGGACGAGTGGTTATTTTGGTTAGTTTTGCTAATACAAAAAAACTTTTTACAAAAAAAAAACAACCGACTTAAAAAAAAACACTGCAAAGTGAAAAATAACTTTAATTTCGGAAGTCGGTGTCTTTGGTTTTGAATTTTCGTTCTTTGCCACCGACTTCCGAAATTAACGTTATTTTTCACTTTGTAGTGTTTTTTTTAAGTCGGTTGTTTTTTTTTTTGTAAAAAGTTTTTATTTTTCACTTTTTAGTTGTGATACCTACCCCACACAAATTCGAATACCACTACCTGCTATGTAAATAATAGTGACAGGAAGTTATCATACTCGTAATATCATCCACATACAAGTGAGGTAAAAATACGTATTATTGAGGCTAACTCAAAAACAACCCAAGTAAAGTTAATAAAATTTATGTGAGACCACCTCTGAAGTATGATCTACCAAACAAAAAAGGAATCATCAAAATCAATTCATAATTGACGGAGTAATCGCGTAACAAACATACAAAAAAAAAAAACATACAGTCGAATTGAGAACCTCCTCCTTTTGGAAGTCGGTTAAAAAAAAATAGAAATTATGTCCGTCATGGAGATTACTAAAAAATAATGCACACGTATTTTGTATCTTTTTACGTTATCAACAGATTACGGGGATACCTACATTGAGTTAAAATGTGGCATGACGTCACGAGTATGTAGATTTTATACTTACTTGTGACGTAACGACCCCTACTCTTCAACTTTAATGCATTTTATTTAACCTCTTGACAGTCCGGTGCTCTCCTGGAGATCGATAACAATTAAAATTCTATTGTTTTTTTTTAGACTGTTGAAGCTGAAGGTATACGTAATTTTTTATCATAAAGCAAAAAACCGTGTCTAATATTATTTTACTATCTGACTGACGGACGAAATACTTTTTTTTTTGACCCAGGCATCGTCCCTATTAAGTCAATAGAAAGCATTCTTTATTCTGAAATCTTCTGTTTTGTACAACATCCATACGATAAAAAGGCTGACGTTTTGTATTGTAGTCTACCGATGCTCGACATCAAAGATGGGGAAGGGTTAGCAGGTTAGTTTTTGTTCTAGGTGCCGTATTATGACATCATGATTGAAGCGCGAGAGAAAGATGGAGCTGTACACGACCGATAGTGCCATCCCATTTCCGGACTAGAAGTATGATGACATTAATACTTCATAATACTGCCCTCTGTTTTCTCGTTGTGTGAGAATAGTTAAATGGTCGAGACCATGGGCGTACCCACGGTGGGGCAAGGCATCTGCCCCACTCTGGTCCCGTGACGTGAAGCTAAAAATTTTGGTTTATAGTAACAACATAAATCATTCATTCGGTAAAATTCAAAATCAACGCGCGAAACAATGGAGCATCGAGCGCGCATGCGTGGTCATAGAGTTTTATCGAGAGAATTTCCTACTAAATATCGAGTTTATTTACTTCAGCCCCACCCATAAAAAATGCTGGGTACGCCCATGGTCGAGACGTTACATGAGTTAATGAAGGCCAGCTACAAGTTTATACGTACTTGGTAAGCGCATGATCAGTGTGCGCGAGCGCGGCCCGGCAGCTGGCTAGATAGGCCGCATACGGCCTCCTAGCGGCCAGGTCGGCCCGCAGGGCGGCCGCGAGGCGGGCGGCGAGGCCGGCGCTGTGGCCGAGCGCGCGCGCCAGCTCGGACGCGTGCGCGGCGCCGCTCTCGGCGCTTGCGCTGGCGCCGGCTGCACGCACCCATTCCACGAGGGAGGTGCTTGTGCAACGCTGGACACAGAGGATAATAATTAATTAACCAACGCTTTAGTGTTTAGCATTCCATTTTTAAAAACATCCAAGATTTTTTTTTTTACTTAAACCCAGTTTACATCAAATACTGATTCTATAAATGAAACGATAAGACTGGTCAAACTAAAATTAAAACATCTCAAAAGTATTAAAAACTTTTTGCATTCTTTCCAGTATGGGTAAGTTCTAAACTACAGGTCATAGAGAAAAACGCTTAAAGGAACCTTGAGCTCAATACTATATAAAGTGAACAATAGTTCAGAATATCACAAACTAATAAATTTACTATGTATAATTGTAAAATTCCCAAGATTTCACACACACTAAGTTTTTCCTAAAACTAAAAAGTTGAATTATGCAAAACACTTACATTTGGCACATACTCCGCGCAATGCAGATCAGGGTTGGACAACACAACTCGTAGCTTGCGCTTCATGCTGTTGAACACCTCCGGGTCGTTCAGATCTACTATACCTTCACACCTAGTAAAAACAAAATTTTGTTTTCAAATTCAAATAATTTATTTCGGAAAAAAATATGTTAGTAGAACTAAAATCGAAAACAATATTATAATAAAACCGAAAAATTTAATTAAAATCACAATTAAAATTAAATTATAATCAAAACAAAATTAAAACAACATCAAATCAAATTAAAATCAAAATTAAATTAAACTAAAACATGAACATAACCTACGTTTTAAGAAATCACTGTTAACGATCAACTACTTTATTTAATCGTACTAATGTGTATCCAACGTAAGAAACCCAAGAGGTAACACCCGTCTCTCCACTATTCCATTGCCTACTCTAGAGATTTGCGGTACGGCTCGCAAATCCTTCCTTATCCTAAGGGCACGTCTTCCTTACCATTACCGCGCCTCCCGGTCTACTCCCTGATATGCAATGGTCTCTGCAGTCCCATGCAACATGAGGCTTCAAGGGCTAGTGCTAATCTTGGGGTTCATTCGATTGATCGAGTATGGTTAAACCACGCTGGGATCGGTGCATTTCATTCATTCATTCATTCAACCTAAGAAACCCACGTGGTGGCTGGTAATAGATTGATGAGAGCAACTTGCACTTATTGAAAGACCTACACTGTCTTCCCATACCTATTAATACTGTTATTTGAAAATATTGTAAAAGCCATTTATTTTTAAAAGAGTTTCTTGCCGGCTCTTCTCCATAGGAAGCGACCAATTGGAACCGTGCACCTAGCTTCTGACGTTTCATAAGTGCCCTTGTAGTTTTATGTGAAATAAAACCAGGAGAACTCATCAACAATTAAAGTCCCTGTTAGGCTATTGTAACTTAGATAAATTACAAACCAACCCACTTACAAGCGAGAAATAAAATCATTTTTACAAAAAAAAAACAACCGAATTCCAAAAAAGACTACAAAGTGAAAAATAACTTTCATTTCGGAAGTCGGTGTCTTTGGTTTCATAAAGTAAAGTTTTTTGCCACCGACTTCCGAAATTAAAGTTATTTTTCACTTTGTAATGTTTTTGAGAGAAAATGTTTACCTGTCCAGTTCAGTATCGGGCACATCGGACACCCTCCTCTGCGTGCGCTTGTGTTTGGACCCGCTGGACTCTGTGGAGCACTTGCGCCGGTACTTTGCGAGGATCTCCTCTGAAGTCTCGCCGGCCGGCAGTTCGGGACGGCTACCGTCGTCGCTGCGGTTCTCTTCTTCAGGTAGTTTCACGTCTACATGACATAAAATTAAAACAATTTTCATGATGTGTTAGGATCTTGTTGCAAGACAATGATATCTATGAATATCAAGTATCGATAAACATTTCCCCGGTTCGGAACTTCGCACCAAGTGAGAATATGAGTAATTCGATCGTAAGTAAAATGTACACACGTGAGCACACAAGTGATTACTAACAAATGCTTACACTGTCTGGACAGGTTCAATCAATTCTGCTGCTACTTACCATTCTGATGTGTATGTGATCGTCCCTTCTGCCTGAACATCTTGATCTTATGCAGCAGGTTGCCGCCTGAACGTTTCACGTTGTTCTTCAGTTCGTCCAGGTTGCCTACTAGACCATCTTCCCCGATACGTCTTCTGAGCAAAAAAAAAAAAATCAGCTTGATCAACAGTTGTTAAGCGTGATACTTTTAGTGAAAGAGATATCATCAACAACCTTTGCAAAAATTATTAAATTTTAAGGATTGAAAAGATGAAATGTCAACAAAAATACTGACCGCTCTGTTTCTTTAAATAGAAAATAATTAAAAATAATTGGCTTCTGTGGATACGAAGTATGATTATCATATACCAACGATGGATTAGAATAGATAGATAGAAATCCTATCCAATTAACCAGTACTCTAATTGCGTAATACACGATCAATCATAATTTTATTTCGATTTGAAACAGATTGCTAATCCATTGCTTCATAAGTTGGAAAAAATCTGCTCAACAACGTAAATAACGCAATGAATGTTGTTGAACTGTCAAAATGAAACAAACTATGCATAATCGATTACGAGTTACGCAATTAGGGTACTTGTTTGCAAAGAAATAAATGATTTGATTTTAATTTGAAACTATTTATTTAGTTGAATTAGGTGGAAATTAGTTTCTGTCTATAAAAACAATAATTCCTGTATGCTGTCTAAGCAACATACAAAGAAAAGTAAAATTTTCCAATTCCGTAGCCAGTACTATCCTGAAAAAATCTTTTACAAACTCAATCATAGATTTCAAAATTCATTTTAATTTCAACTCACCTCTGCGACTTCTCAGCGGTAGCATCAAAGCTGATACTCTTCGGTATAGCTCCCGTTGACACATTCTTGACCGGAGGTGGACTGACGCGCCTTTCCGTCACGATCTCCGAGTTGACGTCCTGTGACGAACTCTTATCAGACACCGACGTCTCCGCACTATTGACTGATAACGTACTGAGCGACATATTACTCGTCCCGTCCCTCTTTTTCTCGATTTTAGACGAGGAAATAGATACAATACTCGTTCGAATCTCAGACTTTACTATTCGAGATGTTAAATTGTTCACGAGATTGGCTGAAGTAGAGATTGTGGCAGAACTCATTCGAGTCATTAAATCAGTTATTGTCGATCTCGATTCGGGTTGTTCAGCATCGATTCCGGAATCGAATCGTCCACCGTATGCGTTGAATGAGCTCTCGCTTGAGTTTAGTGAGCGATCCATGTCGTTATCGTCGTAAGGTTTGGAACTGGATGGGAGGTCGTATTTGGAGGTGGAGGGGTAGGGTCGGTCGGGGGAGTGGTGCGGGGCGGGGAAGCTGTCGTCCACCCACTGGCTGGTCGCGTCTGATTGGCTGTTCGCGTCGAGCGTTGATTCGGTTTGGGCACCACTGCTGAGGAAAAGGTTTTCTATATAAATAAATAAAACTGAAATGCGGCGGGACCATATTCGCTATTTTTTTTGTCCCAATTAAGTTTATATGGGAAGAAAAAATGGAAGAGTTTCCAGAAAAAAGATCAAAGTCCGGAAAAACAGTATTTTTTGTATGAACTATTGGAATGTGGACAGGATAAAGTCTGTCAGGTCAGCTAGTGTTTAATAAATTATGTTTATTAGAATTATACATATATACATGAGCTACGCGCCAACTGACGAACTGCATGACAGAATATATTACATTTAGAAGAGAATAATATGACATTTTTGAATTAATTAAAAAGAGTTTAAGGCGCGGGACATACAAAGGCGGGCGGGGCGTGGGCGTGGCGCAGGCAAAACATGAAGGAGCGGCAACGCCTGCGCCACATCGTCGCCACGCCCGCGCCCCTCGCCACTTGTGCATGTCCCGCGTCTAAATTATAATATTGCCTTTCGCGTTGAAATCTGTTTTTTAACCGACTTCCAAAAAGGAGGAGGTTATATGTTCGTAGCGTTTGTGTTTTTAATTTTTTTATTTATGTCCATCGATTTCTCCGTCAATTGTGGACCGGTTTTGAAAATTATTTTTTTGTTTGAAAGGGTATGCTTTCGAGATGGTCCCATATAAATTTTATTAACTTTGCTTGGATAGTTTTTGAGTTAGCTACAAAATACGTTTTTTTTTCCCACTTAGTATGTAGATGATATGATAAGTTTCTGTTACTGGTAGCAGGTAGTGGTATTCGAATGAGTGTGGGGTGGGTACCACAACTAAAAAGTGAAAAATAAAAACTTTTTACAAAAAAAAACAACCGACCTCCAAAAAAAAACACTACAAAGTGAAAAATAACTTTAATTTCGGAAGTCGGTGGCAAAAAACGAAAATACAGAACCCAAGACACCGACTTCCGAAATTAAAGTTATTTTTCACTTTGTAGTGTTTTTTTTTGGAGGTCGGTTGTTTTTTTTTTGTAAAAAGTTTTTTCACTTTATCAATTAGGTATTAAAAGTCGAATTCAATAACTACTTGTTGATCATCAAATATATAAACTCCAACAATTTTACACTATTGTTCAAACGTGTCGCGGCCATAATATGACTTCCTTATCGACGATACTGCTTCATTTAAATCATTTTTACAACCTTAAATCTTTTAAATTAAATTATTTTATATGCTTTATTCAAACAGAAATCGCACTTACTTACTTATGTGATATTTCAAGCAGTTTGCTAAGAATATGTTTAAGTCAGCTAAAAGTTTTGAATTTATGCTGCACTGTTTGGATCATACTTCCAACTCAATACAAATAGACATAACCACCATCATTGAAGTGAAAACTTTTTTAGGCGCGTTGGGCATTTTTGAGATGGGAAAAACAATAGAACTCGCGACACCGTTACCGACACCTCATTTTTGTTAACGCGATTGTGCTGTTTATTTAGATAATGTTACGGACCAATGTTCTATACAAGTATATTTCTTCGACCAAGGCGATCTTGTTCAAATTTTTACTTCTGTCAGCACTCCCGTGCCATTGTTGTTTTTACCTACGTTACCACATTATAAAGGCATATTATCTCACTTGTTCTGCGGCACGTAATCGAACACATCACTGGGCAGCGGCGCAGGAGTGGACGTGCTCGGGCTCTCCGGCGCCGACGTGGCGTAACACGTCATCACCTGCAAACATACCAAGCATTACTACAGTTCTAAGGCCGAGATTGATATACGTTAAGTAGTACGTGCTTTGGCTTCTAACACTTGGAAGTTTAAGAGGTGTTACTCACATTTTCGGGTCAGCATGATTCGGGATGGCAAGTTTGGGGAAGCGCGTTCCGCTTAGCTTGAATAGGGATGACGACAAAAAAAATATATTTATCCGTCAGATAGATTATTAAAAATATTGGACACGTATTTTTTTATTTTTTGACGTGATAACGTCTTATAAATCGATGAACGCCGGCTGCACGCACGAAAAAGTGTCACGTTCCGCCTGAGCCGAGCGTGCAAGCGAGAGCACGGAACAAGCGATAGAGAGGCACGATCGGCCTAAGCGTTCGGCTTGTGACGTTATCACGTAAAATTATCGTCCGTAAACCGACTTTACCGACAACCAATTTTTTTTTAGTGAACATATGCCATGACGTCACGAGTATGTAGATTTTATACTTACTTGTGACGTAGCGACCCCCACTCCCCAACTTTAATGGGTTTTATTCAAGTATTTTTTTATTAATACGATAAAGCAAAAAATACGTGTCTAATATTTTGTTAATATCTGACTGATGGACTAAATAGTTTTTTTTTTTTTGACCCAGGCATTATCCCTATTGTGCCAAGCCGACCCCAACATGATTCAGCGGCGGTAGGTGCCGAACGGAGTTTGCCGAATATTATGTGTAGTAATTCCTTCGGGTCGACTTTCTTGTACAGCAAATACTGCCGAATCGTATAGCACCCCTGACAGTTGCGCGACAGTGACAAAAATGCTCAGCCAAAGTACGTGCTAAGTAACGTTTATAAATCTCGGCCAAGCGCTTACAAACTCTTGTTTGACTTAATTGTGATCCCCAACCATAAAATAATTAAATTCTGTATTTTTTTTTAACTAAATAACATAATTACATTTTGACCGGAACTCTTGTTGTTTTGCTCCTGAATACCAGGATTTGTGACACGAACCTACAAGATGGACAAATTGAGCGGTAAAGTATTTATCAATCCACGGCACTCATGGGATACCATCACAGTGATTCTAGTACAAAAAACAATGTTTCGTCAGCTTTCAATACAACATACACGCAAAAAAAAAATACAATAGACGTGGATATATTTAGTAACCTGTTCCGCTTAACTATTTCTAAAGAGACATAAAAAACCCTGAAAGAAATCGACACGTGTTTTACCTCTCAACGAGGCATTCTCATGATGACGATTGACTTGTCGCGAACTCGAACACGGACGGCGTGTTGCCACACCGAGCGCTGAACGCATTCACTGTGTTCAGCGCTCGGTGTGGCAACACGTGTCGATTTCTTTCAGGGTTTTTTATGGCTCTTTAGAAATAGCTAAGCCGAACAGTACCCTAATTGCGTAACTTATTTTCGTCCACAATTTTGCCTAATTTGTTTCATTTTGACAGTTCAACAACATTAATTGCGTTATTTACGTTGTTGAGCAGATTTTTGTTCCAACTTATGAAGCAATGGATTAGCTATCTGTTTCAAATGAAACAAATTGTGATTGTGTTGTATTACGCAATTAGGGTACAGGTTACTAAATATATCAACGTCTATTGTATTTTATAATGGATTTCCGCAAGGTCACGCTTGAATCAACTATCCTAATATACACGCTTCTTCATCTATTCGTGTGGTTAGTAACTAACCTGGTGTCAGAGTTTTAAAGCCGCCCATAGGCCTCTGACTTGTCTTCACATGCCGTCGACAAATATCTCTCAGGCATTTCCTCACGATGTTTTTTTTCACCATTTTTGAAGCAAGTGATAATTATACAATACGCACATGAATCTGAAAAATCAGAGGTGCGTGACTCGGGTTCGAACTCGAGACCTATGATTTGGCAGTCCAACAGTCACACCTTCTTTTTTTGGGTAGGAAATTATCAAATAACTTCTCCCGCTTGGGTGGAGTGGGAGGGCCAGGGGGCCAGGGTGTCAGACTCTTACTGACTAAAACCTATCCGTGTTCCTTCAGTTGCCATGTTGCCGGGGGCCACGGTAACCCTTTCGGACGAACCCGCAACCCGGTGGGATCAAAATTCAAATAATTATCAATATATTTACCCAAATATGAATACGGGCAAAACCCCTGATTCGGAATTTTTTTTTTTTGGCCAAATACTCAATTTTAAGTCGACGTAAAGTATCATGCTGTCTTTTTTACTCTTACTCTGTAGGGACTATTAGAACCGTCATAAAGTCAAGCGGCGTGGGTATTCGTCGATATTATGGGCTAAGTATTAAGACGTCGCATTTACCGGATATCCATTAACAAGTATGCTCTTCCTGTTCTCGATGTTATACTGTTGGTGATTGGGCGGCGCGTGCGGTAGGTCTAACTCTCCGCCGCGAGATAGCGCTGCCGTCGCTGTTAGGTAGCCGCAACCTGACCTGTAGCTATATAAATGTTCAGTAAGTAAAAGGCAATTTGTCTCCCCCCGACCCATGCTCGAAAACTATGTATTGTCTTATATATGCAAAATCTAAACGTAGGATGCTAAGACTTTGGTCTCCTATTCTATACTACATGCGCCGTCTAATTTTAGCATCAACGTTCCGAGCGACGTCTGAACGCAACGCGCAGCGTCGGCGGTCAATACGTCCCGCAGTTGACGATGACGCTTCAGTCGTTGCTCGCGAGTGTTCGTGTGACACGATCTGACGCTGCAATGGTTTGAAATAACTAGAGACGCGACGCAAAGCGTTTAAATGCCGCGTACGACGTCAAGACGTTGACTTCGACGTGTGAAAGAGACTACAACAGTACATTTCTATAGTAAGCAACGTGACGCGGCGTACGGCGTGACGCTGTAAGCGGCCGACGGCGTTTATAGGAGACCATAGCCTTAAAAATTATTTTAATTCTGAAACTTTTCTGCATACTATGTCGACAAAGTAACTCCAATTTCTGTATATAATGAATGTTTTGACAATTTAACCTATCCGAGACGAGGCACAAAAATGTTCCCACTTTTAATTTTAATCAAAGGTTTAAATCGTCAGATTTGCTCTATCGGTACTAATGGCGCACGAAAGTGTCTATACTGAGAAGAGTGAGCTCACATATCACGCATGGAACGATAAATACGATTTTCAGTATGAATAAGTGCGACAATACTATTCAAATGTCAACGAAACAGAAACGTGACCATCTTTGGATGCGGTCGGGCGAATCTTACAATGTAAATCTATGGGTTTTAATGTAAGTTGTTGTATACAACGTTGGTTTTACCTGTTAGTGAGGTTTGGTCGCGACGTGTGTCGAGGACTGCCCACTTCAGCTCGCTTTACGTTGCCGTTCTGAAACAGATATTATTTTGAAATTGCTATTCTGCAACTAGATAAGGTCTCTGATCTGTATAAAGAACTCACTTTGAAAGAACTGTCAATGTAAAAAAAACTACCCAAGCAAAGTTAATCAAATTTATATGGGACCACCTCTGAAGTATGACCTACCATTCAAAAAAAGAATCATCAAAATCAATTCATAATTGGCGGAGTAATCGCGCAACAAACATACAAAAAGAAAACATACTTTCGAATTGAGAACCTCCTCCTTTAAAATCGGTTAAAATGATACTAGATTTTCATAAGTCGGAATAATAAGTTTCGTTTATTAATACAGGCCTTAGAAAACCAATAACATTGTCTTGACAGTAATAATATAGCTTTCAGTTTAGAATACAATAGACGTGGATATATTTAGTAACCTGTTCCGCTTAACTATTTCTAAAGAGCTATAAAAAACACTGAAAGAAATCGACACGTGTTTCACCTCTCAACGAGGCATCCTCAGGATGACGATTGACTTGTCGCGAACACGGCGTGTTGCCACACCGAGCGCTGAACGTCATCCTGAGGATGCCTCGTTGAGAGGTGAAACGCGTGTCGATTTCTTTGAAGGTTTTTGATGGCTCTTTAAAAATAGCTAAGCGGAACAGGTTACTAAATATATCCACGTCTATTGTATTTTACAATGGATTTCCGCAAGGTCACGCCTGAATCAATTAACTATCTTTCAGTACAGTATTGTATTAAGAACTTGCCTGGTGGTTATTATTCCTGAAGGGTGGGTCGTCCTGTTGCGAAGGACGGCGCGGCCACGACGTGTCGGAGCGCGCCGCTACGGACACGCAGTCGTCTGTGTCCACCTGGTACATTCGATAAGATTACTATTTGCTTTACTTTGTGGCGACATCTATATCGGCACATACGAACGACGTCACGCGAAATCCTGCATCACGCAAGCAAAATTTACCGCGCGTCAGCATATCGCACCCTTAGTAATATAAGGACACAACTCGAAATATTGAGGTTTTGAGTTTTTGTGTTACATTGGCTCAATATCAACTGTTCTACCACTTGGCTTTCACAGAAAGAGAAAAAAGACAATATCAAAGCGAATATTGTAATTGTGTCTCTTTCACACCACCCTCTCCATGGTAGAACAGTTGTTGTGGATGAACGCTCTTTAAACCAGAACATAATAATACGTTAAAGACGAGATAAGATTAAAGACTACATTGAAGACAAGGAAGTGTGGCAATAATTCCTTCTGCACATGTGGCTTCCGTGGTACCTCATTAACGGTATAACTATGTAAATGTCTATTAACTGCTCCCAAATTACATATACATACATTACACATACTTCATTGACATAATCTTTTCAGTATTTGACATTATATACCTACATTTTTCTATATTTTTTTTAATCGAATTAGATTTGTTACAGCTGTAGTGGCAATCGTGTCATTTGGTTTAAATAGGTCCTTATTTTTATTAATTTGTTTATCTTTTATATAGATTCTTTTCTTTTAGATTTTGTGAATGTGAGAACGTTGTAGGCTGTAGACTTGTGGACCATTTTCTATTTTACTAAGTACCTGGGTACTTGTTGATAGGCCTACACTGTCCTCCCATACCTATTAACACTGTAATTTGAAAACATTGTAGAAACAATTTATTTTGAAAAGAGTAACCGTGGAGTTTCTTGCCGGCTCTTCTCCATAGGAAGCGACCAATTGGAACCGTGCACCTAGCTTCTGACGTTTCATAAGTGCCCTTGTAGGTTTATGTGAAATAAAATATTTTGATTTTGTTGATGAAAATACCATGTTATGAGTATTTTCGTACCGACACGAACGAAGTTGTGGAAACGGGCAATGTTCTATGTTACCTCAGTATTCCGGTCGCTATCAGACGCGAGCACGTCCATGCTCCAGGCGGACTCGCTCGCTGTCTCCGAAACATCTGGCGCGTTGGTGTTGCTTGTACTGTTGCCTAGGACAATATTGAATACTATTACAACATGTAAATAATATGTTCTACATCTCCGTAACCAGTTGGTTCCCAGTTACGGCCCAGTAAAAAAAAAAAAACCGTGTGCAGTCGGGGGACCCCCGTCAGGAACGCAGTTCTTTCTCACGTATGATTAAAAAAAAACAAAATGTTTGCAGCCGCCATCTTTGATTTACATTTTGACCTCACTTATGACTTTAGCACCTTCGAAAACTATGAAAACGACACCCATGACGAAAAATTTGAAAACTTTCGTAGCCGCCATTTTGGATTTAGATTTTGACCTCACTATCAGCTTTCGCACCCTCGAAAACTATGAAAACGCCACCCATGAAGAAAAATTTGAAATTTTTGCAACCACCATCTTGGATTTACATTTCGACCCCACTATCGGCTTTAACACTCTCGAAAACCATGAAAACGATAACCATGATGAAAAATTTGAAAATTTTCGGAGCCGCCATCTTGGATTTTCATTTTGACCAAATTCACTCTCTCTCTCTCTCTCTATGCAGTGTACTCGGGTCGATGTGTACAATTTTATCCCACGACAATCACTTTACTCTTTCTTTTGTTTTTTCTGCCAGCGTTTTCTCTCTTTCTTTTTCCTTGAATTAGAAGAAGACAGTCGCAAGTATTAACACTTTTTAGCGTGACGATTTCTGAAAGTTTACAAATCGTGTTAAAGAACTTCGTTCCAAAAACAAAATCACCGGGAATTTAAGTCCCTCGTGGTTTCGTTAAGCGTCTTTTTACACCTGTTATCTTACTTAAGTAGGGCTAAAGTTCAATAAATCCCGAGTACATACCCTGGCTGACGGCGACTTGCGTCTGGTCGCAGGAGTCGCCGATGGTCTCCGAGTCGGAAGCTAGCACGTCGGTGCTCCACGTGTCCGACATTATGCTGATAGTCTCGTCGCCTTCCAGCAGCTTCTAAACAAACAATTTTTATTATATTGTGGTTCATAATGAGTTCTAATAATAGACATAAAATATAAACACTGGTTATAAGTATGGCGTACTTTTTAAGTAACCAGTGTTCACATCTCTGGTCAGAGCAATGGGTAAAGTTGCGGACATAAAAAAAAAATTGTGTGTTAGCACAATTATTTATATTTGAAGAATACTCAAGAATTTTGACATCCCATTTATAAAGTCTTTATTACAACATTTACAACAAAAATATTGTGTAACAAAATTTCTAAAATTATCCTGTTTATGTTTTTTTTTTAATGAGGGGTACTTGTAGTTTGTTTTTTGAGTTTTGATAATCCATTTCTCATTCGAATAAAGAGACCCACCTTAATCTCAAACTTGCAGAACTTATCCTCGATGTCGTTCCTGGTCTGCTTGAGCAGCTTGCCGCCCGCGTGGTGCGCGTGGCTGACGGGCGCGTGCAGCGGCGCGCGGCGCACGGGCGCGTCCACGGCGTCGCCGTCCGTCACCTGCGAGGACGGCGTCTCGCGCCCGGAGATGTTCGGGCTGCCGCGGCCGCTGACGTTTGCTGATACCTGTGGACGATGAGTTTGGTCGAAAACGCTGTTTTTGAAACTTGACTACAGATACCTATTATCAAATGGCTTTTACCAAAGTGGTTGAAAACATAGGTACGTATCCCGCCACAATGACTAACTGAATCATTTTTGATGCCAGATCACCTTGTGCACGAAGTAACCACCATCGACCACTGTCAACGTTCTGTTTCCTGGGGTGATTTTTTTAGTGATACGTCAGCTATGTAGCCCAGTCAATATCGACACAAAAAAATGCAAACGTCACAAACGCGCGTGTAACTACGATTTTTTATGTTGTTACACCCAAATTTGCAACCCTGAAAACCTTGTGCTACTCCCATGGTGCTCGAAAAATTGCGAAGTTCTGGCATTAGGGTCAGTTTTTTTTTATATACCTTATGGACGCGTTTTAGGTATCTTTGTCCTATGTTTTTGGAAAGCGAGCTAAATTTGCTACAATTTTAGCCCAACCCAAGCACTCTAAGGCCCGTATTACAGAACGTCACTCAATACTCAAGCATTACTTAAAACTAGATTCAAGCCATTTGATTGGTTTAAACTAGTTTTAAGTAATGCTTGAGTATTGAGTGACGTTCTGTAATACGGGCCTGTCTATTGGTTGCGAAGATACAGCTTGTCAAAGATGAGTAAGTATTTTTTTCCAAAAAGTAAAATATCGATTTAGAGTCATTTGCCAGGACATATACCGGTTGAACTAATAGTCCTAGTAAAACCTTCTAAAGTAATTTGGCCACCGAGACCCTGAGAATTGGCTCGAACAAAATGACTATAACATACATACATAAGATGAAAGAATTTACTCACCATATCAGACAAGTTATCATTCTGGTCTTCAGTCTCAAGCTCCAAACTTGAGGTAACGCTGTGGTTAGACGCAGCTTCAGAGACAGCCTCCAAGTTATCAGACGTATTGCCGAGAGACACCTCATCGTGAGATACTGAGAACCTGACGAACATAAAACCTTGTTTTATTTACTCTGTAAATTTCATCTCACAACTTGTGAAGGGATCGTCTACAAATAACGTAATTTATTCCTTCGTATAGATCGATGTAACTTCTTTTTTTATTTGTAAAATATCATAGCTGGTGATACTTTATTCAAATTACAATCTAGCCTATCAAATAAATACGGGGTCATAGAAATGTTAATGAGATTTCAAAAATTAAGACAATTACATTATTGGGGAACTTTTTTAAGCCATAGAGACCTTGGAAGTCACCCTCCTTTGAACAGTTATATGGTTTACGGACGACTCTAAAAAAACTGTCATGGCGAAAATCTTTTTAAAAACACAACAGTAAGGTACAAAATTCCCTCGCGATGCATCACGCACCCGAGATTAGACCCAGGCGCCGGTGGTGCGACGATATTGAGGCTGTGACCAGCCCCACCTGTACCCTAATTGCGTAACTCATTTTCGTAAACAATTTTGCGAAATTTGTTTAATTTTGACATTTCAACAACATCCATTGCGTTATTTACGTTGTTGAACAGATTTTTTTTTCCAACTTATGAAGCAATGGATTAGAAATCTGTTTCAAATCGAAACAAATTGTGATTGTGTTGTATTACGCAATTAGGGTGCTGGACTAGAATAGCCCAAGACAGAGAGGAATGGCGAAAAATGGAGGAAGCCTACGCCCTTAAATGGGCACCCAATAACACTAATTGATTAATTAATCTATAAAATCGATTTATTTATTTTATAATCTACTTTTGTTTATCAAATTATTGTTAAAATGCATGCTTAGATTATTAGAAACAAATGAATATTTTATGATACCATTTAAATAATGAATTTTTTAATGTAATTTTTGGGAAATAAAAGGCTTAAATAATAAAAATAAAATTATAATAAGGTGCAAAATTACACCATACCTGGTCCTCTTCTGTACGGGTGCGCCCGGACCTGCTACAGCGAGAGCTGAGCCAGTATCGTCAGCATCACCAGCTTCTGAGCCACCGTAGTAGCATTCTAGGACCTTAGATTCTGGGACTAGACCTGGTGGAGACAAGAAAGACATAATAATTAAATACGTATGATGATGATGTAGCTTTGAAGATTAAATTACTCCATCTTTTCGTGTGGTTAGTGAGTAACCTGGTGTCAGAGTTTTAAAGCCGCTTATGGGCCTCCGACTGACTTCACATACCGTCGAGAAATATCTCTCAGGCATGCTGATTTCCTCACGATGTTTTCCTTCACCGTTTTTGAAGCAAGTGATAATTATACAATACGCCATTGATGTAAATCAAGGATTCGCCCTCGCCATACTTACGTCGCGCGAAAACTGTCACTCCCTAAATTGTGCGACGTGGCTCAATTGCGGATCATTTCCTCATTCGTCACAGTTCGTAACACATCGGAGCAACTTTCTCGTTTTTAATACACATAGCTGTACAAAGATGCCTTCTTGTGCCTTCAGGAAATGTACCAACAACTCCAAAAATTCATATAAAACGGAAGGTATTACTTTCCATGCGTAAATTTTCTTTTCAATTTTTTTTTTTTTTTTTTTTTTTTTTTTTTATGCAAGTAAATACTTACTTACGATTTCTAAAATAAATATTATGACGGAAAATGACAAGTAACAAAAATTACGTTCCCATGACAACGAACGATAGGGTAGTGTAACGTTCACAAAAAAAGTTTGAAATGTGAATTAGGAAGTATGGAGGTTACATGCCATTATGATTTAAAATATTTTAACTGCCGGATTTTTTCATGTCTTTCTTTTTTTAGATTAACTTTTCTTTGAAACTATGTTTTCGAATACAAAATTATAGGTACTTAAACAATTATTATAAAACGCGACTTGCTTCGAAAGCACAGCGTGGGCCCTTCGCCTGATCTCTCTCCGCCATCCCGTCAGACTATGAGTGTGAGGAAATGGAGATTCCACCTATTCAAGCACGTCGAAAGGATCCAGGGAAAGTAGCGTGAATAAAGGCGCAGCCCAAAATTTTGTCTTTCAACCTTAAGGCGTGAAAAGGTAACAGACGGACAGTTACTTTCGGATTTAAAATATTAAATAGATGTACTGATGATGAATCACTATTTGTATTTAACTATTAAGTTCCCACAAGAAACATGTGTTAAAGAAAAATAGATTCAAATAATCCAAGAAGAACAAAGAGACGATGAATGGTTGCCAACCAAATACAGCCGCATTTGTTCACCGCATTTGATCAGAGGTCCGTGGACCACGCTCTGCTACCATTTTAAGATGGTAACAAAATAATCTGTGGAACCAGCAGAGCAATCTTGTATTAAATAAGTGAACTAATGTTGAAATAAACTTAGTCTATGCGAAACAGCCATTGTTTTAATAATTTTAATGATGATATGTTCTACTAGACACAACATTATAAAAACAAATATTTTATTTTTACAAAAGCACCTCCTTTTAAAATTAAGTATTCTTTTCAAAACGAGTATGCTGACCGTACAGCGACAATTCTCTACGTCATTGTGTGACAGATGACAACTCATGCACAAATGCGGTCATCTTTTGACGCGGTAAGGCGTATCCTTCGATGTAAATCGATGCAATACGCACATGAATCCGAAAAGTCAGAGGTGCGTGCCTTGGATTCGAACTTGAGACCTATGACTTGGTAGTCTGACGGTTACACCATTAGGCTTTCACTGCTTAAGGGGGAAGCGTCTGGGTAGCCCGCGAAATTCAAATTTTCTTACGTTTTTTGCATTTTGCAGGTCAGTGTCAGGTTTTATGTTGATTAAAATACGATTCGTGGTCGTAACAAATATGGCTTTACTCAATTATAAACATTACAATCAGCAATAGTGATTAAGAAGAATATAAAGGTGTCGAATGTCATGATTTCATGAAATCATGACATTTGACACCTTTGCTAACTTATGGAGTTGTGTTGCTGATGAAAACGTAAGAAAATTTGAATTTCGCGGGCTACCCTGGCGCTTCCCCTTTAATTATTTATTTACGGATTACTCTTGAAAGAACGAATTTAGCGCCTATACCGACTTTTACCATATTTTTTTGCACACATGAAATAAGACAAGGATGAAGAGATAGGTGCAAAGTTACTGTTAATCACTTGACGTGTTGTAAAACGTAAGAATTTAAGGAGATATTGGTGACTATCTGTTTTTGATGTGCAACATCTTTTACTCTCGGTTTCTTGCAATCTGTGCACAGAACACAGATAAGTACTCTAAACATCTACCACACAGATACCTCACATACCTACCCTAAAAAACTATGGGAGCGATTTCGTGAAAAGGGACGGAAGTGTGTAACAGGAAGCTGGGGAAGCGGCGCTCTTTGATTTGACCAATGAGCGCGCGCGGTGCTAGAGTTCGCCGTCAGAACCGACCTTGACGAGGCCCCGCCCCTTTGATATTTGCTTATTACCAAGGTGAGACGTCAGATGGTAGACATCGTATGCGACTATTGTAAGGTTCACTCGTTTTTTTTTGAAGTGAAAACTTCTTGAGGCGCGTTTGGAATTTTTGAGATGGAAAAAAAAAATTGAATTCGCGACACCGTTACCGACACCTCATTTTTGTAAACGCGATTGTGCTTTTTATTTATATTACGTTACGGATCAATGTTCTATGCAAGTATATTTACTTTACAAGGTTTTCGAAGATATTGTTTTTGTAAACGCGATTGTTCTCTTTATTTAGATAACGTTACAGACCGATGTTCTATACAAGCATTTTTCTTCCAGCACAATAAAATTGTATTTTTTTTACCTGTGTCTTAAAACATGTCCAAAATGTACCAGACTAGCTTGTTCCCGCGACGTCGTCCGCGTGGTAGTCAACTATACTATAAATATACGCTATGGCACTCGGCAATAGCTATAGCTTGAAAGAATTTTCGAAATCGAACCAGTACTTTCAGAGATGACCTCCTACATTCAGACTTACAAACTTTACCTCTTCATAATATTAGTGTAGATTTTGATTTGATTGTAACGTGTACGCAGGGTTCAAGAAGCATGGCGTAACTTGGAAAACGCTGTGAAGCTTCTTGCCAGTTCTACACTTGGAATGTTCAATATTTTTTTTGACGACCAAACAAATTCCTTCTAAGCTCTAGTACCCATTACCCGAACCCGACTCACCCACATAATCATGCTCCTCAACATTAGCCAGCTTGATGACCAGCACCTCCATATGCTCCCCACTTCCATCCTCCTTGCTACTCCCGTTCACCGGCTTGTCCTCAGCAGCCGAGGCTAGTGAGGAGTTGGAACTGGCGCTGCGAGGCAGCCGGGGCCTCTGCACCTTGGCTAGGATGCTCTTCTTGTTTGAGTGCCCGTTTTCGACAGGAGATGGGATGTCTTTGGATTCTGAGGGTGGGGATTGCCTGTGGAATAGTGGATATTATTTAATCGTGCTTTTGTATGTTGTGCTGTCTTTTGTGCACCAAATAATCTATCTATCTACTTGGTCACGCTATAACTTGAGAATGGCTGCACCAAATTGGATAATTATTTTTTTGTTGTGTTCGTTATTTTCCTGAGAATAACGAACACAACAAAAAAATAATTCGATGAGTTTTTTTTATGTGTTTGCAACCCCAGGTAATCAACTCACTTGAAATATAAATTAAAAAAAAACAATTTTATTTGAAAAATAAAAAAAATGCTGTTACATTTATGCTCGCGTAACTCGTCAAAATGTACGGAACAGCAGATTTTTTTTTCGCTATTTCTGGTTTGGTCCCATAGTAAAAGTTGTTCATAATGATGAGTAAAGTCACGTGTTTAAGTTTGCGCACTGGTAAAAAAAAATCCTGTATGAGACTTTAAATAACGAATGCAGACCGTCTGCATCCAGGCTAACGCACACATAAGCAGCGACCTGTGAAAAAAAAGCAGTACTAACTATTTTTCTGCAACAAAGTGTTTAAAAAACTGTGAACATAGCGGTAAATTGATTTTCGTTTGTCTGTCTCTTTCTACCCGATGATTAGTGGATTCTATCTATCTCTGTCATACCTGTACTTGGTGAGATCTGGCATCTTGCGCAGCAGGTCATGCAGACGACTGCGGTAGTTCGGCTCGCTGGTCTGCAGTAAGGCGGCCAGGCGGTTCGCACAGGCTTCTCCATTGCTCGAGCTTTCACTGCTTGATTCACTGCACAAAATAGAGTAAGTATTGTAAAATTAAGTCGTCAAAGAGCGCACGAAACGATTTAAACCGCATTAAAATCGAGCCAAAAACGCCGAATAAAACACGTTTCTTGTATGGCAATCCCGTTAATTTATTTATTTATTTATTTATCTTTAAATCAGGCACATTACCCATAATTTGTTAGTATTACTTACAACTATGTTAGTATAATTAATTAAGACAAACTTTTACAACTACAAACAATAACAATAATACAACACACTTACAGAACACTATATCTATTAAGCCACCTTCTGGAGACTCCTGGCAACAGTACATGTACTGCGCACAGGTGCCCCCATCAGGTGGCCTTCAGTCTTACTAGCAACAATGCTCAGGAGACTGCTGTCGCTGTGTCGCATCCGACGCAGCAGTGACGCGGATAAACAATGATTAACTTTATTTAATTTGACTGCCTCGTTGGTCTAGTGGTCGCAAGCGCTACTGCTGAGCATGAGGTCCTGGGTTCGATTCCCGGGTCGGGCAAAGTGTTATTGGGTTTTTCTATCTGAAATTTCTCAGTAGCAGCTCGGAGTCTGGATTTGTGCCCGGTTGATGGCAATAGGCTCGCCCCTATTACATGGGACTTAAACATAACTGGCGAAATGTGGGTGTACCTGCTACAGGGACACCTCTGCCCAACCCTTCGGGGAAACAAGGCGTGATGTTATGTTATGTTTATTTATTTTTTTGTTGTTATAGCGGCAATGGAAATACACAATCTGTGAAAATTTCAACTGTTTACCTATAACAGTTCACGAAATTTAGCCTGCTGACAGACAGACAGACGGACAGCGGAGGCTTAGTAATAGGGTTGCAACGTATCCATTACACAGGGAATAGGGATATATAGGGGATGCTCTTGTCATCCGCTTCCTTCGATTCGTCGGTATTTAGTGTTTTTCTCCTAATTATGTACTTCTTCATTTAACATGCGTTCGTTTTCATACTCCGATGTCACTTCGTGGACAATAGTGTGGGTTGTACGTTTTTTCGACTGTAATATAACTACTTTTTGTAAATGCTGTAATGTATAACTGTTTTTTGTCCCAAATAAATAAAATAATATCTTTTCTTCCTTTTTTTCTTCAAAAATGATGTCCGTCTGAGAACAATTTGGTTTCTTTCCGAATTTGAAGCATTACAAACGACGGTCTTATCTAAACAGACTGATTGCATCACCTTTCATTGAACCGTCTATCCAACGCGCTTTTGCATGTACCGAGTTTCTTTAATGAAATGACGTGAAAATTGCATTATCATCGGCATCATCATTTCAGCCGAAAGACGTCCACTGCTGGACATAGGCCTCCCCCAAGCACCGCCACTTCGACCGGTCCTGTGCTTCCCGCATCCAGCGGATTCCTGCGGCCTTCACCAGGTCATGGGTACACCTTGTGTGAGGCCTTCCAATGCTACGTCTTCCGGTACGCGGTCGCCACCAGATCCTTTCGACTCCATCGGCCATCTATCATGTTGTGTTGATTACATTATGATCAGTGATCGGAGTAGGTAGATTGATTTGGGGTCAATGAACTGGCACATATATATTAGTATGGATATGCCTCCGGGATTGCGGGATTTTGAAATTATTAAGATTTTTTAAGGAATTTCAAATGTTGTAATGTGTAGAATAAAGAATACATCAATATGAATAAGAAATGTTTAACCCTTTTACTGTCTTTTTAATAGTATATAGGTGATCGGACTCCAAGAAAAGGATAGGTATACTATAAAAACAATATAATAATATAATATATTTTAAATGTTTATCTATCGCATTCTATAAATTTCTAATGTAGTAGTTTAAAAATCCTTACTTTTTAACAATATTTGATTCAATCCCGTAAGTACCAAAATGAAATCCCGGATAAAAGGCTTATCCATGTTATGATTTCTATGACTATTCATGGTGCGAGTACGTAAAATCAATCTACCTACTCCGATCACTGATTATGATAGAGTTTAATTACCTTGAAGCCGCAGCTTCAGGGACGGCTCCACTCGACGATTGTTCGTCAGCTGACGTGACACTCGGCGTGTTGTTGTTTAATTTTGACGAAATGCGCTTCAGAAACATTATCTGTAACAATAAATAAATGTTAAGGAGATCATGGTACCCGGAAAAATAAAGAAGTTGGGTATTCATGGTGTTTTATAACATAAGTATTACATTTATTAGCATTTCAAAAATGTGTGACTGCCCGTATATAAATTTTAATAATGAATAAAAAAATAACGGAATAATTAAAAACTGTATATTTTACAGGTTACACGAGAGCACGCACTACAATATTTCATCCTGCTTCAATAGTTTTTTTAAATTATTATTTAATATTTCTTTCATAACATTACGCTGTAGGTTATTTTTATGCTCAGATGAGCATGGATTTTTTATAACTTCATTTAATTTGTTTGATTTGACCTCCAATACTTTTTTAAATCTTTGGATAGTAATATCATCTGCGTTGTGAAATATGCAACGGTATTTGGTCACGTGGGTTGCCGCCTGGGATCTGCGTGCGAATGACGCTCCCGCCGCCCACACACTGGTTCATAACTACCACCGCAGAACGTCCCCTGTCACCCGCGTGGACCATGGGACTGTCACCAACGAAAAAGTCGATCTATACCGTCTTGTCCTACTATGACGTCACACTCACCAGTAGCTGCGCGTCCTGCGGCGTGAACAGCGCCACGGTAGTGTGTAGATGCGCGTCGGTGGTGATGCGCGGCGAGTCGGCGTGCGCGTGCGGCGCGGCGGGCGCGGGTGCGCACGACCACGCCTCGCTCGCTACGTTCTCGATCAGCGTCCACACGCAAGACCGCTCGAATTTCAGGTACACGTCGCGGACTTTTGCATCCACCTGTGTAGGGAAATTACTGTTAGAATAAACCGGAAATCCGTCATCAAGCCATTCATTCCAGTCATTCAAGCCGGAAGTTGTCCACTGTTGGACATAAGCAAGAACTGCGACGGTAGTCTTATTTCTTACATCCGACGGATTCCCGCGACCCTCACCAGTGTTTTGGTCTACCAGACACTACAATACAATCCAATTACAGAAATGAATATTACTTGAGTTGCTTGCTAAATAGCAAAGATTAACACGTAGCTTTAAATTCCCCGACTAATAATCATGATCAAAACTTTGATCCAGCCCGTCCCATCCTTGATGTCCTCCGGTTGACGCCCTAAGCCGAGGTTTGTACCCCACAGGAGGTGCCCTTAGCGAGCGTTCACCTAGTTTTAATTAGCATAGTTGAATAACTCCTGGCTGGAGGTTTTAAGTGTAGTAGCTTAAGGCACCCAGAGGAAAGCCCGGTTAAGTATTCATGATCTCAGGGTCAACTACGAGAAAAACAACCTAAAAATAAAGTGCCAAAGATTGAAGCGATTAGTGTCGTTGTCAATTGCCCTCGAAATGGAAGATTTCCATAAGTGGGTAGTACTGGATAGGGATGTCTTACCTCCTGATACTTGGCGAGGCACAGCATCTGTATGATCTGCGCGATCTGTATGAGGTTGAAGCGCGCTATGTACGACACCGGCACCTCCACCACGCCGTGAGCTTCGGGGTTCACGATGCCAGGACATATGAAGTGGTTCAGTATTAAATCTGTGCATATCGCGTGGAGTTCTCGGTCTGATGTCCTGGTGATAAACATGATACTGAGATTATTTTCTCCGATTTTAGTCCTCATCATCTGCCTAGCCTATTCCTAACTATATTGGGGTCGGCTTCCAGTCTAACCGGATGCAGCTGAATACCAGTATTTTACATGGAGCGACTGCCTATCTGACCTCCACAACCTAGTTACTAGGTAACACGATACCCCTTGGTAAGACTGGTTGTAAGACTTTTTGGGTTTCTAACTACCCGTAACGACTGTCAAAGATCTACAAATGACAACCGGGACCAACAGCTTAACGTGCTTTCCGAGGCACGGAGAGGTCTTGGTATGTAAAGATGGTCACAGACCAACCGCGGCAAGCGTAGCTTAACCTGATCGATCGAACCGTACAGCTGTTGTTACTTAGCCACAAGCCCCTCCGATTTTAGTCCTATTATTGTAAAATAACAGTTCCTTTTTTATTCTACTTTAATTTTCGTGAAAATTGTGTATTTTAGGTTTAAAATAAAGATTAAGGAGAGCTTCAAGCTTCCCACACATCAAACCTGTATTGTTTGTGGTATTTAAATGGTAATTTAATCTAGATTAAGATAACATAATGTTAAGCTTAACCTCAACATTCGCGGTTTGAAATTATTTAGAAAACAAGTCGACAACAAATCTTCAGATTTCCAAATTGACATACAGGGTGGCAGGGACATCGACGCGAAAACTGTTACCATTCAGTAAGTACATGATCAGTAAGTAAGTCTTTTTTTTTATCAGCTGTTCCATATATTTTGACCGCGTAGGTATTGCACTTTTCTATGAAACAGGCGATTCTGAAAATAACCGACGAAAAATTTCAACTCAGGGATTTAGGCTGTCGCGGTAAAGTCCGAAAGGGATACTGTGGTCCCTCGCAACATACAGGCAACTGAAGGAACACGGGTGGGTTTTAGTCAGTAAGAGTCTGACACAGGCTCCGCCTAGAGCGGGAGAAGTTATTTGATAATTTTCAATCCAAAAAAAAGGGTTCAGAATAATGTGCTGAATCCATGGTAAAAGTTTTAGGGTCGATGTCCCTGCCACCCTGTATAGACAACAAGATTGCTTTGTTGCTCTTGAAAAGCTTCAGAAAAACCTTCACCTGGAATGTTGCTTCAATAAGTGAACGATCTGCTGTACAATCCAGGCAATAGTTGCGGGGAAGTTGGGCCAGTGTTCCCTCAGCGAGACGATGAACTTGCTGGTCAGGTTGTACAGCGACTGGATGGTCCACTTGCGGTAGCGAGCCACCTTGGTCGCGTACTCCTGGCTGTTCGGCTGACCGAACTTCTTGGCGCGGTCTGCTGGGGAGAACCTGTAGAGTGTTTATACTTAATAACATCTTCTTAAGAGTGACGGCTGATAGGAATAGGGATGATGACAATCACCAAGCTATAAACGTTTTAAAATAACTGCTGGACAAAGACAGTTTCGCCCGCGTGATCACATCACATCACACTAATATTCGACTGTAGCAAGTAACGTTGTCGGATCTACATTTTTGCGACTTTTAAATTTATTGCATTACAGGTCTTAGAATAAATTATAAAATGTTCCCGCAAAGATTTGAAGCAATAAAAAAAATATCGCAAAAATGTAGATCCGACAATGTTAATTGCTACGGTCGTATTATAAAGGCGAAAGTTTATGAGTGTGTGTGTATGTTTGTCTCTTCTTCATGCTCAAATGGCTGAACGGATTTGGATGAAATTTGGCACACATATAGTTTGTAACCTGGAATAACACATAGGATACTTTTTATCTCGATATTCTCACGGGATCGAGACTTATGCGGCTGAAACCGCGGGGCGCAGCTAATATCTTTATAAATTATAGCCTATGTTACTCAATGATAATAATTATAGCATTCTACTGGTGGTACATCTTTTTAAATCGGGTCTGTAATTTTTTACTTTCAAAAAAAATAATTCTCTTTATAATATAATTAGTGTAGAAGATATCTAATAACATACAGACATCCATTACTCTCATTATATTTATATACCTATTAAAACGAGAGTTTTCTGGTTGATATGCAACTGCATTCTTGGAATAACTTATCCTGAAACTTGGTCCACAGTCGCGCATGCGTGGTGATCGATTATCTCGCAAACAACAATGCTTTGAAATATGGGACAAGGACCTGCAAAATGCATTGTTGAAGTGAACCTCTCCAAAAGCCATTCGTTTTGTCGGCATAAAAAGAAAAAAATAAAGAAAATACGTTTATTTGCGGTAAACTTGACGCAAAGAAAGAACAAAAAACAGAAAAGAACAAGTTGGGGGGAAATATGCGTCACATCCACGCAATCCATCGCTCAGCATAATGCTGCGACCCTATGCGACACAGAGTCACAGCGCTGGTTTTCAGTGACAGCCGGCATTGACGTTATGACGTCGACCGGTGCAGCATACAATGAGATAATAAAACAAATATACAATAATTAATTCTACATAAAAAGAAAGAAAAAGTATTTATAGGGATTCGATCAGATCACAAATTAAACTTATCTAATACAACTAAACATAAATAAAATAAAAAACCGGCCAAGTGCATGTCGGACCACGCACAATGTAGGGTTCCGTAGTTGGGATGAATTTATCCCAAGAACAAACTTAACTTTGTAGTTGAATTTTTTTTATTTCATACAGAATGTATGGAAGAATATGTTTTTACAACCGCAAATCTAAGTTGGTCGACTATTACTCGTTAACTTGTAAAGCCTACTCAGCTGTGATAGTTTTCCTTTTAAATTCGTTATATAAGCTACTGCCGTGAATTTTTTCACATATCTAAAACCAACCATTTAGCTGGCCACTTGGGGACACTTGACTCTAACAAAAATGTTCACTTTAAAGCTTAATATTTCGCAAACGGATCTCTAAATTCAAAAATGGTTTGAGCATACTCACAATGTTTTTGAAAGACCTTTCCAACGATACCCCACACCAAGGGATAGAAAAAAAAAAACATTTCCACTTTACGTGTAGGGGAGGTACGCAAAAAAAAAAACAAGATTTTATTTTACTACTTTGTTGGCGTGATGAATATGTATACCCATGCCAAATTACAGCTTTCTAGTACTAAGCGTCTCTGAGCTAAGCCGCGGACAGACAGACGGATATGACGAAACTATAAGGGTTATTTGTCTACTACGGAACCCTAAAATCAAAGTAAAATGAAAGCAGAAAGTCCTGTACGAGGCCAAAAGGCTCCTATCTCAGCATATGCTGCACAGGACACACACCACACATAATATCGCGCCAGTATTCCCCGAAAGGTTAGGCAGAGATGTAGCTAGTACACCCACATTTCGCCAGTTATGTTTAAGTCCCATGTATTAGGAGGCGAGCCTATTGCCATCAACCGGGCACAAATCCAGACTCCGGGCTGCTACTGAGAAATTGCATTTTGTCGGCATGTTTTTACGGAAGCTATGGTTTTTAAGATCATAAAGG
The DNA here is from genome assembly GCA_963680765.1 of Agrochola lychnidis. Lineage (NCBI taxonomy): Eukaryota > Metazoa > Arthropoda > Insecta > Lepidoptera > Noctuidae > Agrochola > Agrochola lychnidis. The sequence continues at coordinate 3,224,160 of OY796850.1, forward strand.
GTAACGACTGTAATAAATACCCTATTGTGGAAAGATAAATATACAGGGTAAGTTTTTAACCAGTGCGCAAACTTTATCACGTGACTTTACTCGTCATTTTTAGGGTTCCGTTAAAAAACGGAACCCTTATAGATTCGTCATGTCTGCCTGTCTATCTGTCTGTCTGTCCGTCCGTATGTCACAGCCACTTTTTTCCGAAACTATAAGAGCTATGCTGTTGAAACTTGGTAAGTAGATGTATTCTGTGAACCGCATTAAGATTTTCACACAAAAATAGAAAAAAAACAAATAATTTTGGAGTTTCCCATACTTAGAACTGAAACTCAAAAAATTTTTTTTCATCAATCCCATACGTGTGGGGTATCTATGGATAGGTCTTCAAAAATGGTATTGAGGTTTCTAATATCATTTTTTTCTAAACTGAATAGTTTGTGCGAGAGACACTTCCAAAGTGATAAAATGTGTGTCCCCCCCCCGGTAACTTCTAAAATAAGAGAATAATAAAACTAAAAAAAATATATGATGTACATTACTATGTAAACTTCCACCGAAAATTGGTTTGAACGAGATCTAGCAAGTAGTTTTTTTTTAATACGTCATAAATCGTAAACTTATCGTTACTTGCTGCTACGGAACCCTTCATGGGTGAGTACGACTCGCACTTGGCCGCTTTTTTATTCTTAGGTAGGGCCCAAGGGCCTCTGAGATCATGACTACTTAACCGGGCTTTCCTGTTGCTTACCTTGCCTTAAGCTACTACACTTAAAACCTCCAGCCACGGGTTATTCAACTATGCTAATTAAAACTAGGTGAACGCTCGCTAAGGGCACCCCCTGTGGAGTACGAACCTCGACTTAGGGCGTCAACCGGAGGGAGGACATCAAGGATGGGACAGGCTGGATCAAAGTTTTGATCATGATTATTAGTCGGGTAATTTAACGTCCCATAATAAAATTTGTTCATAATGATGAGTAAAGTCACGTGTTAAAGTTTGCGCACTGGATAAAAACTAATCCTGTATAACGTTTATAGCATGTGTTTGCCAAATGAAGATTCAAAAACCGGCCAAGTGCGTGTCGAACCACGCACAATGAAGGGTTCCGTAGTTGGGATGAATTTATCCCAAAAACAAACTTAACTTTGTAGTTGAAAAATATGTTCTCCCATACGGAATGTATGGGAAAACATGTTTTGGCAACTGCAAAGTTAAGTTGGTCGATTATTACTCGTTAATCTGTAGAGCCTACTTAGCTGTGATAGTTTTCCTTTTAATTTCGTTATATCAGCTACTGTTGTGATTTTTTTCACACACCCAAAACCAACCATTTAGCCGGCAGGGGGGACACTTGACTCTAACAAAAATTAGCACTTTAAAGCTTAATATTTCGCAAACGAATCCCTGAATCCAAAAATGGTTTTCACAAACACACAATATTTTTGAAGGACCTTTCCAATGATACCCCTCACCATGGGGTAAAAAAAATAAACATTACCACTTTACGTGTATGAGAGGTACCCTAAAAAAAAATGTTTTTCATAATTTTGTTTTACCACTTTGTCGGCGTAATTAATATGTATATCTATGCCAAATTACAACTTTCTAGTACTAAGGGTCTCGGAGCTAGACCGCGGACAGACAGACAGACAGACAGACGGACATGACGAAACTATAAGGGTTCCTTGTTTACTACGGAACCCTAAAAACTACTTACAAATGACTGAACGAAACGACATTTCAAACCTCTATTATCGATATAGTGCAGGTAAAACACTGTTAGAGCGGTTACGCACTACGTCCGATCCGAATCCGAGAAATGTCGCTCCGAAGTAGCCGTAGTACTATTTGTATGACAGGTTGCGCACTAGATCCGATTTTTGTCCGTCAGAATTTAGAACATTCCCAATTCGGATCTTGAATTTGGATTCGCTCTTATTCTCATCATCATCTGCCTAGCCTTTTCCCAATTATGTTGGGGTCGGCTTCCAGTCTAACCGGATGCAGCTGAATACCAGTATTTTACATGGAGCGACTGCCTATCTGACCTCCACAACCTAGTTACTAGGTAACACGATACCCCTTGGTAAGACTGGTTGTCAGACTTTTGGGCTTCTGACGACCCGTAACGACTGTCAAAGATTCACGAATGACAGTCGGGACCAACGGCTTAACGTGCTTTCCGAGGCACGGAGGAGTCTCGTAATGTTAAGATGGTCACCCATCCACAGACCAATCTCGGCAAGCGTAGCTTAACCTGATGAATGGAACCGTGCGACTGTTATTACTTAGCCACAACCTCCTCTAGCCTCCTCGCTCGCTAGTTATACACATAAATTAATTACAATGACCAAAGCAAGGTCTAACCCTGAGCTAAAACCAATTAAAATGTGACTATAGCCCATAACAAAGCGACCCTCATGCGCGATGACCAATTTCAAGCTAACTGCAAATGACGTTGTCGTAAATATCATAACTTTAAATATGTAAAAATAGCGAATCCCATCGATCATACTAGAATAGAGAAATCTATTATTTATTTACAAGATGGTGGATCGATGAAGGTCGAAGAAACAGATGGCTAGACTATCAGTGCTTCTAATGTCTTGAGAATTAGTATTGATTTAGATCAAAGCATTTGTCTTTATACAACGTGTAACGTTAAATGCGCAAAACCTCAGACACCCAAACTGATTTTTAATTCAATTTACCTATTTCAGAGAAAAAAGAAATCCTTAATTTTTTTTTAAGGTTTAATGTGCTGTTTTAGTTCGTAGGATTGCATTCAAATAAAAGCTATTATTATCCCGCGTATGAGAAAATTTAAATTGGTCGACAACAATTTGTGTTTGTTTACCTATTTTGGCGGGTTTGCGCATGTGATGGCTTGACCTATTAATAAATAGACACGGCAACGTTTTTAATGAAGATTTTTTGAAAAATGTGACCTATATTATAAAGTGGTTCAATTGATTCTGCTCGTTATTCTGATCAAACTATTTTCAGGTTTTGCGCATTTAACGTTACACGTTGTATATTCCATTAATTATTTTTTGTACATCGTTCTCACATATAGAAGCAACAAAAATAATGTACCCAGGACTTTGTAATATTTATATTTAAAGGAGTGTCTTGGAGTTTCTTGCCCGTTCTTCTCCTTAGAGATCTACGTTTTGGAATGGACATCTAGCTTCAACTTTCTGACTGACTAACTGACCGACTCTTTGACAATTCAAAAGTGCCTGTAAATAGTTTAATTGAAATAAATGCTTTGAGTTTGAGTTTATAATCGGCAGGTGCTAAGTCGACTGGGGTTGCATTGAAAAGGTATATTTAAGGCGTCAATAGAGAAGTTGGCTAAGGGTTTATGATATCTTCCATCAAATGGACGGAAAATGTGACATGCATGGTTGCAAAAAGAAAGTCTTATTCTTCAGATTGACCTCATAAAAGATGCAGTCTATATAACGAAGAGATCCAGCACTCACTTACGTACTAGTTAGTAGCAAAAATTTTTTTTTAATGCCAAGCTTGGAAATAGACTTAATATTGCCTGATGCTACTGATTATGTGCAGGAGTGATCTACGGGTTCATCATGATATGATGAACGATGTAGTTTCGGTCAAAATTCAAATTAAAAAATCATTTATTCAAACTAGGCTGAGAATCAGCACTTTTCGAATGTCAAAATTACATAAGACAGTCCCCCAAAACGCCCACCCTTCACCACTTCCTAGTGCTTTAGCTGGGAAGAAGTGGCGCCACAAACTCCCCAGCAGCACAGCTGTCTGTTCAGTTAGAAAAAAAAATATTTTATACAATAGTACGATGTAATGCATAAGTCTAACTTCAAGCACAAGCCAGGTAAGTAATATGGCCAAGGTAAAATTATAATTTTGTTCTACAATTTTCCTTGCAGGTATGTGATGCACGTGCCAAGATTATCATAAAATAGTTTACATTAAAAAGAACAGTGATCGACACGTTTGATCTCGCACTACTCCGTAAATATTTAGATTACAAATAACACTTCACACCTTTTGCATCATTTGTTTTGAAAACAATGTTATGGTTGAGACACTGACCAATTTTCAGCTCTAAAACCTGATGGTAGAGTTTAAATTAGAACAGGCTGAATATGCTAAGCCGAGGGATCGACCGGTGCAAGCCACATGTAACAGCTTCGGGACTATAAAATCTCGATGATGCATAACAGGAGTTTGTAAACCCGAAACACATTTGGTACTGTCTAGACGTGTGTTTAAACTCTGTTTAAAGCTTTGGCGTACAACCTTCTAGCTCAAGTATAACGTATGAGGTGAATATACATGCATGATGATTGTCTTAAATCCATTTTGAGTCCGAAATAGTCGCTTGACAGCGTTTCTGAAAAAAATGTTCTAGTTTGTTTTTCGAGCATTACATAGCGTTTGCCCAGGCACTGTTCATGAAAAGAAACAAAAATGTGCTAGTACACACGGCTACACATCAAGCTATACATTTCCAGTATAAGCTGACCTCGCATTGTACGGAAATCCTATACAATGCGAGATCAGCGTAAACTGGAAATGTATAGCTTGATGTGTAGCCGTGTGTACACTATGCACACCAACTCTGTGTACTTTTAACCAGTACCTACCCTAATTGCGTAACTTATTTTCGTAAACAATTTTGCCTAATTTATTTCATTTTGACAGTTCAACAACATTCATTGCGTTATTTACGTCGTTGAGCAGATTTTTTTTCCAAATTATGAAGCAATGGATTAGCAGTCTGTTTCAAATCGAAACAGATTGTGATTGTGTTGTATTACGCAATTAGGGTGCAGGTCCCAAAATTTACTTCTAGGATCTTCCTGCTAAAATCGTCTCCCCTTTTATGTCACCTTTCGAAACCCATCTACGACAAAACCCCGTCTATAACTCCACTCACCTCTCCATAGCCTTATCAGGATCAATATCGAGGAAGAACTCGTCCTCATGCAGCACAGCCATCACTGGGTTCTGTAGCGCTGCGACCAGGAACTGGCGCGCCGGGGTGTGACCGTCGCGGTATACCGCGTACAGGGCGGACAGTGCGCACTTACCTGTGCGGAACAACCTGGGGAATTGATGTGGGTTTAGACTACGAAACAAACAAAACACTCTAAGGACAACCTTAACCTTATCAAGCCAAGCGGGCTGTTAGTTTTCAACGCTCGGCTTAGCGCCGAAAGTTAAAAATCCAACAGCGCGCTTTTACTTAGGTAAGTACTCATTTAGGTGTCGCCTAGTGTTAGAAAGGCATTACAGTGTAAGGAGTGTACACATAATTATGAAAGAAAGAAAGAAAAATAGGTTTATTTGTCACAGAAACACGTGCATACATAAAAGACAAGAGTAAACGAAAACAACAAAAAGTACATAATAAATCACGAGCATAAAACAGAAGTTAGTCGGCAGCTGCACGACATGACTGTGACTCGAAGGCTTCCACTCAGCATGATGCAGTGCTATTTATGGGGGATCCACAGCACAGCGCTGATTTTCAGCGGTCACCCGAAAAAAGATGATGTACAGAAATCAAGTCAGGTTCAGTGATTTGGCTATTAAATAGGTAGGTTAGCAAAATAAAATAACAATGCTTAGAATAAAAGACAACTATGTATAAAACTTATTATTATGTGAAAATACGTTGAAACGAACATATCGTCTAAATATGTATATGCAATGCAACACGTAATGTAACACAACAGCAAAGCGAATTTGTTTCAACATGTGTTACATTGCATGTAATTTGGACTGTTTGTTCGTTTCAACGTAAATTACATTTATGTTACGTTTCACATAATAATAATATGTGTACCCATAATTAGAGAACCTGTGTATGTAATTCTGGGTTAGGCGCCATCTCCACTGGCGAGAAAATCGTGGCGATAGTCTCGCCGTGCCTCAAATTCTATAGAAACTCTATGAATCCATCTCCACACGGCGATCGCGGCGATAATTTGAAGGCACAGCGTGACTATCGCCGCGATTCTCTAGTCCGTGGAGATGACGCCTTAGGGGGTCCTTCTTTTGATAAAATTGTGAGCAAGTTTTGTTACTGATTTGATGATTTACGTAGTTTGTGGTTTCTGTACGGTCCTTTGGTTACGTTGCAAGGATGAAAAGTAGCTTATTCATTGTCCCGCGTCCATATAATATACGTAGATTCAATTGTCAGGACATTGGGTGAGGCGAAAACAGGACAATAAAACGAGTAAGGTAAAATGCTACATTATTTTAATTTGACGTCTTGTTTTGTTCAGTGACATTATTCATTTGATTCATTGATTCGTGAACAAAACTACAGAAAGTGCGACATATTTTCCGTATTTGACTCACTGCGTCTTCCAGCAAATTGACCAATTTCAGCAGTGGTCTACGTTTATTGACGCACCTAACTTAATTTGGTTTTACCCAAAACAATGTGTAAAATTCGTAATTTGCAAAAACTAAGTTTGCAGTTAGTTTTTCATACATGTGGGTGGACGCACAAAGCGTACGCGGCTCCCGCTCCCGACCCGCTCCGCGCCCGACCCGCGCACGCGTATCGTGTGCTGATATCCATTAATACAAGGAATTACAATTTAAACAAGCCCGCTGTACTCCCGTCCCGACCCGCGCCCGACACGCACCCGCTTTGTGTGTGTTAGGCTTTAATATAAGACTTTTGTAAAGAGGATGTTTTAACTTTAGGTACTTACTTCCTCGGATCACCAGAAGTGGCCATCTGATGCTTGATCAGCGACCGCACGACAGCCAGGAACCTGGTCCTGTCGGGAGCTGATCGGCAGCTGCCGTACAGCCCCGAGACCAGAGCTGATGGTAGACTGGGCGGGATGTGGTCCTCGCCCAGAAGTAGAGAGAGGGAAACCAGGTGGGGCGAGTCGCGGAGCCATCCTAGGAGCTCGCCTAACGCTGCCGCCTCCTGTTGAAGAAGAGGTTTGGTTACATTTTTTGTCTACAATAGAAGAAGACTGGGTGGCTTAACATTTTGTCTACACAACGTTGAGTCGTTAAGTTCCCTAAGTTCTGAGTTGAACTACACGATTACTAACAAATGCGTGCACTGAATGGACAGGTCCACTCAATCTGTGTGGTTCTTTCATCAAAATTCAAAAGACATCTCCGACACTAGTCTACATGGTCCTTATATTATGATCTGACTCAGATGATTGACTAAGAGACTGTGACCTCTGAGTTTGATCCGGTGTTTCTTCTCAGAGTAGTCTGATAGAAAACACCGATTTCATGTGATTTTTTTTTATCGAGTTAACTATTTGAGATCATCACTAGATGGCGCGGATCTTAATTTTAAAAAATCTGAAAGAGGTGGTTAGTGACACTAACCACTAAACCGGAAAAAGTAGTGTTAGTGTGAGCCCCTTCGTTGACACAACTAAACTGGGTGGATGCTGGTCAATAAATGAAACAGCTTTTGACCATTAAAAAGACATCAACGCGCGATAAATTTTCTTTGGAATTAATGACATTCCAAACATTGAGACTGAGACATGACAACGACATGATTGACATTTCCCTTTTTTTACCGACTTCAAAAACGAAAAGTATTTCCTGCACAATAAAATTGTTCAAGTTTTCACTTCTGTCGGCACTCCCGGAGTGCCACTGTTTTTTTATTTTTTTTTATTTGGGCTATCTCGTAGCTGCCCTCAGAGGTCATGACTACTTAACCGGGCTATCTTGTGGCTGCCTTAAGGACTACACTTAAAGCCTCCAGCCAGGGGCGTAAACTAAACTTAATTACTAGGTGAGCGCTCGCTAAGGGCACACCCTGTGGGGTACAAACCTCGGCTTAGGGCGTCGCTGGAGGGAGGATAGCAAGATGGGACAGGCTGGATCAAAGATGGGTAATTATTATTAATCGGGGAATTTATTTAAGCTATAGGCTCAGCTTCGACGCGGGCTGGCGCATCGTTGTCGAGCAAGAGTCAAGGGGGAGTATTATTTACTCGGGGTCGCGGTCATGGAGGACCTCATCGGCTAGGTTGCTGACTACGGTTTTTTTTTTTTAAATGGCTTCTCGTAGTTTTGACCACTAAGGCTGCTTAATCGGACTTTCCTGTGGGTGCCATAAGCTTCTACACTTAGAGCCTCCAGCCAGGAGCTTTTTCAAACTATTCTAAATTAAAATTAAGCGAGTGCTCGTTAAGGGCACCCCCGGTGGGGTACGAACCTCGGCTTAGGGCATCGCTGGGGGGAGGACAACAAGGAGGGACAGGCTGGATCAAACTTAGATTTTCATCATGATTATTATGCGGGGTATTTAAAGCTACGTGCTCTGCTGCAACAACTGCTGGCACCTCGTTTTCGAACAAGAGTCGGAGGGGAGTTTCATTTACTCGGGGACTCGGTCGCGATCGCAAAGGACCTCGGCGGCGAGGTCGGAATGACGGGAGGCGTCTGTTTTTGTGTACTGTACTGGTGGCCCTATTCTGCTCCTGGAGGAATGTAATGGGGTTGTCTGGGTCGGAAAGAATATGCCTCGGACGGCGGATCTGACTGATTTGGGATGGGGTATAATCGGCTGCCTCGACAACCAGAGGGTTGCGATTTCTAGGAGTGGAGTCAAAGTAACGCTTGGACATGCGTCTGAAACTGAAACTGGTGAATCGTTGGGATTTTACAGTCGAGATGGAGGATCTCGTTTCTGACGTACCAGGGGGCTCCCGTGGCCTTGCGAAGGAATCGGTTCTGTAGGGTCTGCATCCTATGGATGGAACGGGGTTTGGCGTGGGCAAAGACTGCTCCCGCATAGGTGATGATGGGAACTGACTATGGACTAAACTCGCTCCTTTTATACAACTAAATTACGGTTCGCACACAAGTGCATTACACAAACACCAACAACAGCGCCTTCGTCACAGAATTGGTCGTAAAATAAGGGTGGTGGGCTCGTCGGCGGAGGCGGCATTGTTTGGCGATCCCGCCGGAGAACTGCAAGCGGGTTTATCCCGAGCGCAGTGCGGCCGGGTGTGCCGGCCGGCATGTAATTAGGGTGACCAGATATCCCGTATTTTACGGGTTGTCCCGTATTCCAGGCACGAATTTTTCATTGTCCCGTAATTTGGCGAAACTAATCCGGGACAGTACGTTGTCCCGTAATTTTATTACTCAATGGCATTTAATGATAAAAATACCTATTGGAAAGTCAGAATTTGTTGGCATAATGTTGTTTAGTTGATTAATCCACATTTTCTTATCCAAATAATTAACAAATTATTGATTTATGTTTGTTGCAAGAGTAATTCATAAAGAACATAAAAAATTGGATGTATAGGTTATTTAGTTGAATATTTCACATTTTCCTTTCCATATAATATAAAAATTGTTGTGTATTTAATAATTAATATTGTTTCTTAAAGTCTTTCATTAAGAAACTTAGCAATTGTATAGGTTACTAGCTGACCCGGCAAACGTTGTTTTGCCATATAAATGTTTGGGGTGGACCACCCTTATCACTTAGGGGTATAAAAAATAGATAGTAGCCGATTCTCAGACCTACTGAATATGCATATAAAATTTGGTAAAAATTAGTAAAGCTGTTTCGGAGGAGTAAGGTAACTAACATTGTGACACGAGAATTTTATATATAAGATTTAATTGATTATGCAAAATTTTTGTAATAAAAAAACTATGTTGATTTTTAATAAAAAAAACGGCCTGTCCCGTATTTTAACCTCGAATCCCGTATGTTCAATTTAGTTGTCCCGTAAAACCGGAAATCAGATCTGGTCACCCTACATGTAATATAAGCAGAGTCCACCAACTGAGTTTTGAATGTGGCTTCTGATTCGTCGTTAAACTTCCATAGTAGCCTTTATCTACAAAATCCTGGGATATTGCGAAAACACAGATAAAAAGACAATGATGAAAAAAAAAATTTGCGAGCAACTTAGAAGTAGCGCTCGCTCGCTGCCGCGGCACCGCCCACTTCGCTCGCTCGGCTCGCGCGCGTTTGGTCACAGTTCTAACGTAACCTAACCTATTTCACCCAGTTCAAAATGACGAATCATACAATCTGAGACTAGATAATTAGACAACGATGAAAACATTTCTGCAGCAGATTGTATGATTCCGTCATTTTGAATTGGGTGAAATAGGTTAGCTTAGAACTGTGACCATCCGGGTCACAGTTCGAGTTCCGCGCGAACCCAGCGAGCGCTACTTCCCATCAGAGGTTGAATCAGAGCAACCAATCAGATGTTTTTTTAAATTCAATTGGTGGATTTTGTAGACAAACACCCAAACATTAATGCCCCATTACGTAATGGATCGTTAACGCTAATGATTTCATTTATTTCATCAAAAAACCATTAATGGAAGATTAGTATTTAATGACAGCTTTAAAAGTTAAAGTTCGTGTCTGCAACTGGCTGAAAGGCTACTATGAGAGTTTAACGACCAATCAGACGCCACATTCAAAACTCAGTTTGTGGACTCGAGGGTGGGATTTGCAGGTGGGTTTATCCCGAGAGCTATGCAGCCGAGGGTGTGGGAACTGCAGGCGGGTTTTTCCCCAATGTTATTTCTACAGGTCTATCTCTACCATCCGCTGTTCCAATTTTTTAGGAATATCGTATAGGTACCTACTTTTACAATGCTTTTAAATATGTATGTGAACGCAATGTATCCATTACATAATTATTTTTTCTTTTATTGCTTTTTTTAATTTATTGTGGTATAGTAATCTTATTCCAGGTGCATCATCTTCACATATAATTATAAAATTAATGTATACGAAATATTGTAAAACATTTTAAAAGAGTAACGGTGGAGTTTCTTGCCCATTCTTCTCCATTCCACACGAGAACTACATTTTGGAATGGGCGACAAAATTTACAAAAAAATTAAATAAATTCTTTGGCTTTGAAGCATTACAATTTTACTAGCATTAATATTTATACAAATTTACGATTATTCATAACTACGATTCTATACACAATTACGATTCTATAGTCGCGAACAGTTTTACGGAAATAAATACCTATCATTTACGTAACGTTTTGGAGCCGAAAAACGAATCTAAATCTCATCAAGAATTTGTGTACTTAGTAAAATAGTAAGTTTAGTATCGGAATTCCAAATTCCAACAGTTTTGTATTGATTCATCACCCATGTTGTTTTTCTCCCATACAATACTTCAAAGCATTGCAGTGGTTTCACACGCTTTTCTTTTGACCTCAAGAGTCACAGTAAAATAAAACAATATCACAATAAAATGCATGATAGGTATTGTTAACGCAAATTAACATGTTTTATATTTTTAATAATTGTTAGATGTAAGTTCTGAATTCAATAATCTAATCATATTTTATCTGTATTTGTGTCGAAATTTTGATCATTACTTGTGTACACACACATACATCCAAATTCAACCCGAGCTTGAACAACTTGACACTAGTTCATAGATTTTGAGTAAAACTCGATGGTTTGGCTCTTTCACTTTCCCCTCCGACCTTTGCTCGAAAACGAGGTGCCAGCAGTAAACTGTTGTTGCAACTAAGCACGTAGCTTTCAATTCCCCGATTAATAATCATGATCAAAATTTTGATCCAGCCCGTCCCATCTTTGATGTCCTCCCTCCGGTAAACGCCCTAAGCCGAGGTTCGTACCCCACAGGGGGTGCCCTTAGCGAGCGTTCATCTAGTTTATAAGTTTAGTTTGTAAATCCCTGGCTGGAGGCTTTGAGTATAGCAGCTTAAGGCAACAGGTTTGCTCGGTTAAATAGTCATGGCCTCAGAGGCCAGCTATGAGACGCCCTACAAAAAAAACTGTCACTTGTCTATAGCTCAGAAGGAAGGGAGCTAACTGGTCATTGTAACTCTCATTGTAATGAATTCATTTATTAAATTTCACGAAGAAGTTCACATCAAACATTGTTCAAGTTACTGTCAATTGTGTATGGTTAATACATTATATCAAGATACCAAAGGAAAGTCATCAGTTTTTCATTTTGCCACCATTGTTCACATTCAACATTCCGGTTGCGATTCGAACCCACCAGCCGGAGTGAACAGGTATTGTTATTACAATGTATCAAATGCACAGTTCCGTGTTTTCTATCTTGACCTACGACACTCCACAATACAATGCTAAGGCGGTAGATCACAGACTCACAGCGCATGTTCCAATTACGACGTCCCATACATTCCGTCCCCACGGTTATATTATTATTATTGATACTGTTGGAAGTGCAACGGCTGACCTTTGTGCTTTGTCAATACTCGACATTTACCATATCCGTCGTGAAACAGGGAGATTCTGACAGAATACCAATCCAGCAAAGGAAGTTAACTATCAGAACGCAGTAACTATCTCAGAGCACTTTAAATCGAAAAATGCAAGCGATAAACAAGACGAAAATAGCGAATCAATGAGGATAAAAACTGCCACTTGCTCACTTCAGATGACGCTGATCTCCAGCGTCTTATACTTTGACAGCTAGCCATACATTTTTTGTAAGAAAGCGACTTCTTTTACGCATAATTAATTATTGAACCCAGTTGCGCAGTTGTTTATTGCAAAAATACGGGGCCCCATGTATTTGCCAAAGATGCTATAAGAAGAAAACTGTGTGAGAAAGCTCTCCGAAATAATTGGAAACCGATATTTCGTCGAGACGATGTGCTATCCTTTAATAAGCATTTTATGGGAGAAAGTGGTTTATAGGTGATGCTCCCAAGAGAACTAAGTCTGTTTTCATTACATACAGGCACTTGTGATGTGATATTGTGTAAATTATGGTAAAGTATGTGTGTGTTTATATTATCATATTAGATCAGTGCTAGAAGTGCTATCTCTGAGGTTATTCAGTCAAGAAGATTATGACCGAGTTGGTTTTCAACTCTGATCAGGTTATTTCTATCGTACGTCTCCAGTCTTTAACAAAAACCGAACTTAAAGTCAACAAACACAAAATAACCTATGAATATAAAACGTTCATAATTGACTTTTCCACTAATGCTGCTTTTTTACCAGTAGACGCTTCCTACATATTTATCTAGTTTTCGTATCGTTTGTGATCGACACAAAAGAAAACATGAACACAACAATGGCGGTTTAAAGACGTACAACTGTGCTGACATCTGTTCTGAGCTTTCAGTTTTTAACCTCATTAACCAATATACCTACTTACTAAAAAATAAAACAGAACACACGTAAAAATTTTGCCCATTCGAAGTTCTACAAATCGGAAGTTTAGGATCGAAACCTAATCCTGCGACTCAAAACCTACATGAGACCTAAGACAGGAAAGAGATAGTGTTGTCCAAAGAACAAAAGTATCCTACGTGGAAGCAGAAAGCATTCCTTCTTCGCTTCAACACAGCTCATGTTTATCAATGTGCCTATTAGCCTTTTTCCAACTCTGTTGGGGTCGGCTTCCAGTCTCACCGGATGCAGCTGAATACCACTTTACATTGAGCGACTGCATATCTGACCTCCACAACCCAGTTACTGGGTAACACAATACCCCTTCTTGGTAAGACTGGACTCCACACAGCTCATGTGTTCGGTTTAAAAAGCATAGACTACGTAGGTCGTATTTAAAATGTGTCTGCCCGAAAGTTTATTTAGCACAACTCCGTAACACAAGTGTTGGCATGAAGAAACATTTTTGTAAATACGCAACGTGGAGGCTCAAAAACAGAAAAGCAAGTTATTGTCCACAAATGATTTGGGCTTGTGGCTAAGTAATAACAGCTGCACGGGTCGATCGATCAGGTTAAGCTACGCTTGCCGGGGTTGGTCCGTGGATGGATGACCATCTTTACATACCAAGTCCCCTCCGTGCCTCGGAAAGTACGTTAAGCCGTTGGTCCCAGCTGTTATTTGTAGATCTTTGACTGTCGTTACGGGTAGTTAGAAGCCCAAAAGTCTGACAACCAGTCTTACCAAGGGGTATCGTGTTACCTAGTCACTAAGTTGTAGAGGTCAGATAGGCAGTCGCTCCATGTAAAATACTGGTATTCAGCTGCATCCGGTTAGACTGGAAGCCGACCCCAACATATTTGGGAAAAGGTTAGGCATATGATCATTTGGAACAAAGTTCAGTAAATAAAGTACATAATGACAACGTGTCGCACTTGCTAAACAGTTGTATTTAGCAAGTCTAGCAAGTAAAAGATTAAGACAGATGATTAACTCCGCAAAATCATTTAAATAAAAATCGACTCTTGCTACGACACAATAAAGTGCAATTCAGATCGCACAGCGCTAGTTACCTACAGTTAAATTCACCTAGAAGTTGCCTCTTTCTATCGCGTAACTCTTAGGCCTCTGCCTCGAATCTTGCGGGCAGCGGGGCGGCAGCGGCGGCGGCGCGTTCAAATGCATGGATTTATATGTAACTGGCCTCGAAAGCAGCGGCGCGGGGAGCGAGCAGTTCCATATAAAACTATGCGTTGCCGCGCCGCCGCTGCCGCCCCGCTGCCCGCAAGATTCGAGGCAGAGGCCTAAGAGTTACGCGATAGAAAGAGAGGCAACTTCTAGATCTTAAGCAGGGGGCCCGACAAGTCGACCCCGTCGCATACTTGTAGCTTCAAACCTAAAATGCGGCGTGAACCATTTGTATTCATCTGTGGCAACTCGTAATGAACTTACCGCTAATACTTCCTGTAGCCGTAGGTCAAGAGAATTGTTTAGAATGCATGTGGATTGCGAATGCATATTGCATTGTACGTCAATCAATAATATTTTACAGATTTGTATAGTCCTCAGATTTACGGTCAAAGGATTTCAGAAATTCAACGTGAACCAATCCTACTTTTATTTTGGAGTAGTCTGCTTCATCATTTCAGCCGAAAGACGTCTACTGCCGGACATAAGCCTCCCCCAAGCACCGCCACTTCGACCGATTCTGTACTTTCCGCATCCAGCGGATTCCTGCGGCCTTCAGTCTGCTAGTGTTGAGTAAAAATTGACTTGTGTGGGTCGCAGTGTTATTAAAAGTAACTAGGGACCTCTTTCAGCTATTTCCTGCACGAATAGCATGACCACAATAGAAACGGGTTTTGTCGACGGAAGAATAGACAAAATGACAGATAAACAATCACAATCTATCATTTAGTCTATTCTTCCATCGACAAACCCCGTAGAAAGCCCGTTTTATGGTTGTCATGCTTCGCGTGCTGGAATGATATCAATAGCCTCACTATTACTCGTGTACCCCCAGAATCAAAGAATGAATAGTATAACTGTCTTTGGTTTTAAGTAAATTCGCCACTAAAGGAATAAACACACGGTCTACGATCGGTAAATTACCGACCCATAAGCGCTGTGAACAAAAAAAAACGTGTGGCACTCGGGGACTGCCGCGGTAAAGCTATTATTGCATAGCATTTGTAACCTCCATACTTCCTATTTGTCAACGCTACACTTGGGATGATGACGTGATGACGTAAAACAAAAATTACGTTCCTATGACAACATCACGTTTCCCATGACAACATCACGTTGTCATCAGAACCGTCATTACATGGTAGGCGGAGTGGGGGTGTTAGGTTTTATTTTCGTTACGGAATTTCTTGATTCGGTCACCGCGCTCAAAGCCCGCGATAAAAGCTATGCAATAGCTTAAAAATATTTTTTTGGACTTGGAGACCAAATCAAGGATTGTGTTACCCGACTGGCTCAGGAGTAGGGTAAAAAGTCGCGCTTGTATTGAAGATCTTGCGGAACTTGACCAATGAAGCAGTAAGTAAACATACTTTGAAATAGCTTTGTTACATTGCTCATAATAACAAACTGCGATTACTTCCTGTTGCCGTAGGTCAAGAAAGGGATTGTTTAAGAGTCGTATGCGCATATATTGTTTGTGCTAAGTAGGTTAGTTAGCACGTTCCAAGAAGGGTTGTTGAACTTCCTTGGAATTAGCGGTCAAAAGGTTACGTCGCGATAGTGTCGTGTAGCCCAATCCAAGTCGTGATTTTGTTAAGTGGCCCAAGGATTAAGAATGGCCAGAACTTTTCAAAAAGTAATTGATAAATTCATCCCAACTACGGAACCCTTCATTGTGCGTGGTCCGACTAGCAATTGGCCGGTTTTTTTGGTCTTGCCCTACTGTCACAGTCAACCACATTCATACTCAAAACTTTCCTCACGTCATTCTCCTCATTAGGTGGCAAATAGGTCGAAAAATCATCATCATCATCAGCCTATAAATGTTCCCACTGCTGGGACACAGGCCTCCTCTCTGTGAGAGGGACTGGGCTGTAATCCACCACGCGGGCCCAGTGCGGGTTGGTAGATGTCTCATGTCTTCGAATTTTCGGTTCTAGGACATGCCGGTTTCCTCACGATGTTTTCCTTCACCGTTTTGAGAGCAGTGGTGATGAAATAATTTACACAAAGTAATGCGCCTGTGTGGGTTCGAACCTACGACCTACAACTCGTAAGTCGCGGCCGTTACCACTGGGCCACCACTGCTCTCC
Source organism: Agrochola lychnidis (assembly GCA_963680765.1). Classification (NCBI taxonomy): domain Eukaryota; kingdom Metazoa; phylum Arthropoda; class Insecta; order Lepidoptera; family Noctuidae; genus Agrochola; species Agrochola lychnidis. Next base: position 3,240,633 of record OY796850.1, read on the forward strand.
GTTACCACTGGGCCACCACTGCTCTGGTCGAAAAATGCATAATCGAAATAGAACCAATGAATAGGGGCAAACAGCATTATCAATTAATATCAGTTACAGAATTCCAATAGTATGAAATTCCTCATGACCAACGTAACGACACACAACCACTTTCTGAGGTAACTAATCATAATCAGTAACGTTTCATGTTCTATTGTGTTCGTTCATTTTCCTTTAAATATTCGTAATGGTAGCGATTTACTTGATTTAAAACGATGCATTGTCCGTATTGAAGCATAGTCACAAATCGATTACGTTTACTTACCTATTCAAGTATTTTTGCATTGTCAAATGTGCAATGGGGCCTAAAAGTTTTGGAATGGCGACTGCATACCGGAAGGAGCAGCATGGGTAGCCAAGGATCACCGACGATGCTGAGAATCAGCACTTTTAGAACATACATTACGTAAGACAGTCCCCCAAAACGCCCGCCCTTCACCACTTCCTAGTGCTTTAGCTGGGAAGAAGAAGTGGCGCAACAAACTCCCTAGCCAGAAACCTTAATTAATATATAGAACAAAGTTAGAAGAACTTGATTCTACATAGTATGCGAGGTTATTACCTCGCAAATATTACTGAGAGTAGTGGTGGCCCAGTGGTAACGGCCGGACTTACCGAGTTGCAGTCGTGGGCTCAACTTCGAATCCAAGCAGGCGTTTTACTTTGTGTAAATAATTTCATCACCACTGCTCTCAAAACGGTGAAGGATAATATCGGAAGGAAACCGGCATGTGAACCAAAAATTCTAAGACATGTGACATCTACCAACCCGCACTGGGCTCGCATGAGAAATTACGGTCCACTTCCTCACACCTGCAGGCCTAACATGACACACGCGACATATATCCACTCTCGCACGACAAATTTTTGTCTATTTCTGTAGTTTTATCGTTTTCTGACAGCTATGCCATACAAAATACTCGACTCGTTCTGTCAAACTTCATGTATTGTCGACAAACCCTAACATGACACGTTATTTATCTCGATTTTTGACAGTTCAACACGATATAATCAGTCATTTTGTCGTATTTAGTCGTCGTCGATTTTGACGACGATAGAGAGTAGACAAAAAGACAAAATTATGATACACAAAAAAACTCGAAAAAAAGGTGGCAGATTCATAGTCGTACTTATTGCAGACATTTTTTTTTTCTTCGATTTGTCAAATTGCGATCGTCGGCCCATTTGTCATTTGTGGTGATTATCTAATGAGTATAGGTACCACTAATTTTAATTTCTGTCATTTTGTATTTTAATTTCAGCATGCCAAAGAAATCATTTAATTTTTATCAAAAAGTCGGTTAAATAGAAAACTAATCATAAATAAATAAATAAATAATAAAAAAGTAATCATAAATAAATAAATAATAAAAAGTAATCATAAATAATAATAATTAAGAGAATAATTAAGAGAGAGAGACGTTTATTCAATAAAGTACATAATTCCATGCATAAAATTGAATGAATGAAACAGAACTTCAAGCCGATGTTGCTATCATAAAAATATTTTTTTAATAATTTGCAACATCGGTTTATCGTCGCGCGATAAAAGAATGTCAAAGTGCCTTTTTCTAGTTTACTCGTTGTTTGCGGTCATGTTAGGGATTAGAATGACGTCAGAATCGTAGACAAATTACGATAAAACGAGAAAAAGAGCGTTCTCGCGCTTGTCATGTTAGCCCTGCTGGAGGAGGCCTGTGTCCCAGCAGTGGGAAAATTATAGGCTGATTTATTATTATGCGAAGTAATTAAAATTACAAAACAAAAATTGCTGGTGAAGATTGCAAATAACCGCTGGATGCGGGAAGCACAGGACAGGTCATTGTGGCTATATGCTTGGGGCCTTTGTCCAGCAGTGGACGTCTTTCGGCTGAATGATGACAATCACATAGAAACAGCCAAAATATTGCAAAAGCTCCTGGAATTCTTTTGTGGAATTCCATTGAAAACAAATAAATCATTTAACTTGTAATTAGAGATAAGAGTATTAATAGTTTAGTAAATACAGCATCATTTTGTTTCTCTAACGAGCTGAATTAGATAAACAACATCAATAGACCGACAGTTCGCCGACGCGAGTGAACAGACAGCAATGACTCAAACTGCGTTATTGATAAACCATTTAGCATTATTTTCTTTGAGACCTAATCGACCTATGCCGCAAAAAATGGACAGCCAATTGAAGTGGCAGTTGCCTGACGGGTGGCAGGAACTGGCGAACGAGAGGTCGAGTTCGATCAGCCCCGGATCTAGATTTTTTTGAAGCGGGGCAAATACTCCCGTGTCCTCCCCCCACCAATCTTTTATGGGGATGCGCTAAGTTAGCCCGCGAAATTCAAATTTTCTCAAAATGAAAATTTTGGCAGCAACATATTGATCAAATTTTATCGATCGATAATGCGCCAATTAAACAGAGGCGCCAAAACTGTTGTAAAAAAGAAAACAATTGAAAGATTATTATGAGCATCGCGTCTCATTTATTGCAATGTTGCGGTGTGCTGGGTGGTGCACTCGTCTTCTACGCTTGAATTTGTTGCCCCCTGAAGTTGGCGCCCGGGGCACGTGCCTCGGTTTGCGCTCGTTTTGAATTATTGATGCGAACGTTTAGATCATGTTTACCTTATGTAGTTGGAGGGTTTAACAGGGACATAATGATAACACTGATAACAATTGCCTAGTTAGTCTAGTGGTAGCAAGCGCTGCTGAGCATCACGATCTAGGTTCGATTCCCAGGTCGAGCAAGTGTTATTGGGTTTTTCGTCAGGGATTTCGCAGTAGCAACCCTAGACTCCGGGATTTGTGACTGGCGAAATGTGGGTTTACTATAATTAGGTATACGTACACCTCTGCCTAACTCTTCGGGAATTACGGGAGTGATGTTGATAATAGTAACAAAACGGTATTCCAATAACTAGCCCGAATTAGAAACTTCATCTAAATAGTAAGTGATATTAAAGAAATAGTGCACAGCAGAATTTCCGCATTCAATGACTGTATTTTTCAATGGATCTGATAAGCGTGTAGAGATAGATGACGTTGTTACGTCCCACGTCATTGGGGGGGCTACGGCCCTTTCAAAGCAGCTGTAGTAATATTATTCCAGGGAAATGGCGCAGATAACATTCCGTGAAAAAACATTAAAATAATGGTTTGCAATTCCGGTTTACCCAAGATACTCGGTTTACTCTGCTTCAGGGTTGTAACGGATGAGGATGCGGCTGACGATATCGAGATTATCGGGTTTGAGGATGCGGATGAGGATACGGATATTGGAAAATTCCTTATTGACGATGCGGATGAGGGTGGGTGCGGATGCAGATGTATGAAAAAATTGCCCTTGTTTTGACACCTGATACCATGCCACCACTGTCACGTGCGGCTGATCGTCTGTCATAGGACAGGGACACTGCGAATTCAGGCAATAGGAACGCGTCACTCGCACTCCGGCCCGCACATTTAGCTCGAAGCCAATTTAAAAAAAAACACTATTTGAGCGAATAACGTAGGTAGGGTCACATCCCCATATAAATTATGAGGATGCAGAGCTTTTAAAATTAAAACTTGAGGAAGCGGATTTCAAAATTTATGCGGATGCTCCGCAGTTGCGGATACGGATATCCGTTACATCCCTGCTCTGCTTGACGGCCCACGGGTGAATAAGGTCGGTGAAACTTAGGCGAAAACCGTTTAATAAATTAATTAGGTTTTCAAAGAAGAAAATACTTTCCTCAAAGTACCTATTTTGTTTTCACTGTCCTTATTTCAAAGTAGTCAAGTCAGTGTAAATGCTATAAAATTCATGATGAATCCTTCCCTACCGCGTCCACGAACAAGTCATTGGTCAATACACCTAATTTCCTGTGCATCACATTATCCTATACAATGTCCGTCCGTATACGTCGTACCATAGAATTATAAAACCGTATAGAAGCCTAACTCTTGTAGGTAGTACGACGATGCTGCTGAAATAAATCAGCAACCACTCCTCACCTGCCTATTACGACGTGCCCAAGCCAAAACAGGGGTATAAAATATTTTCGAGTCCGAGAGTAGTCTCATGCAGACTGGCGCGACACGACTCTAACAAAACAATTTCTAAGAAAACTTCACGGTAGAACAATTACCCCTACGCCGCGTAGTACCATTACGAAGAATCCGGCTGCGATAGCTCACGCATTCATAGGGACAAGTCAATAGAGGGGGCACGACCGTAGGAACGATCGACGAGGCACAGTCTCGCCTGTGACACGCGTGCTTGTTCCCACAAATCAAGCAGATTTTGGCACAATGAGACTCTTGATATAGAAAGAAAGAAAGAAAAATCTTTTATTTGCGGTAAACATGACGCAAAAAAAATTGTTTGAAATACAAAAAAGCGGCCAAGTGCGAGTCGTACTCGCCCATGAAGGGTTCCGTAGCAGCAAGTATCATTGAATGAAAGGTAAATTGCGGTTTACGATTTATGACGTATTAAAAAAAAACTACTTGCTAGATCTTGTTCAAACCAATTTTCGGTGGAAGTTTACATGGTAATGTACATCATATATTTTTTTTAGTTTTATCATTCTCTTATTTTAGAAGATACAGGGGGGAGGACACACATTTTACCGCTTTGGAAGTGTCTCTCGCGCAAACTATTCAGTTTAGAAAAAAATGAGATTAGAAACCTCAATATCATTTTTGAAGACCTATCCATAGATACCCCACACGTATGGGATTGATGAAAAAATTTTTTTAGAGTTTCAGTTCTAAGTATGGGGAACTCCAAAATTATGCTTTTTTTCTATTTTTATGTGAAAATCTTAATGCGGTTTACAGAATACATCTACTTACCAAGTTTCAACAGCGTAGCTCTTAGGCGATTCGCACACTGCACCGCATCACGCAGCGTGGTGCGGGGCGGCCATAGAAAACAATCTGCGCGTGGATGCATTTTCTGTGTGTTGGACTGTGCGTGTTTTCTATACAAACGGAGATACTTACAAGCAACGCATTCACGCGCTACGCTGCGTGGTGCGTGACAGTGTGTTAATCGCCTTATAGTTTCGGAAAAAAGTGGCTGTGACATACGGACGGACAGACAGAAAGACATGACGAATCTATAAGGGTACCGTTTTTTGCCATTTGGCAACGGAACCCTAAAAATGAGATAAGGTTGGGGGAAGCATGCGTCACATCCACGCAAATCGGCTATCGCTCAGCATTATGCTACGACCCTATGCAAGACAGAGCCCCAGCGCTGGTTTTCAGCTATATCACGCGCCGTGAGCGAGCATACGGAAGCGAGCGCTGCAAACCACCTTACAAACCTTACAGCAGCGTGCCAAAATGCCCGAGACCGTAGGCAATAAGAATGCGTTCAAAGCAGGAGTTCGCTTCTACACCTTCTTTATTCTACCAATCGGTCGTACCACTGCACACTGGTACCCATTCACAAACGTGTTAACTACGTCTACTTGTCATATGTGAACACAAAGGCCTGTACTTGCAGTACATCATAGTAATGAATGCTATTGTTTTTCGTTCACTATGTGTGACTAGGAGCAACAAGTTATTATAACAATGAGATAAGTACACCCACATGGCTGGTATTGTCTGTTTCCTGATCCACTTTCACTGCTCTGTGATTGGAAAATTGTTTGTTAATTATATGATATGCTATAACAACTGTTATTGTTTAGGGATGATGACTGAAAGATTTTTTTTGTCAGTCATGTTTCTTTTTTACGTTATCAAAAGATTACGGCGATACATGTTAAAATGTGCCATAACGTCACGAGTATGTAGATTTTATACTTGTGACGTAGCGACCCCCACTCCCCTTTTTATTAATGACTAACTAGATACTTAGTTTTTTTTTTGACCCAAGTGTCACCCTTATTGTAGGGATGTAATAGTATACACAACTTTGCATTTCTGGCGATTTGTATGTTAGGTCTATGCTTGTCGGCGCGTTGTGTTCCATGCGCGCCTCAAAGAGATTTCAGCACAACTGAAGGGGTCCGATAGGGCCAATGACGGGTTGCGGGTTTGTCCGAAAGGGATACCGTGGCCCCTGGCAACATACAAGCAACTGAAGAAACACGGGTGGGTTTTAGTCAGTAAGAGTCTGACATGCCCTCCCACTCCGCCCAGAGCGCGAGAAGTTATTTCAGAATTTCGCACCCAAAAATAAAAGGCCTATGCTTAGTTGTTAAGAGAAATTAAGGGTGTAAGCAGACTCTTATATTCTTATCTACCAACTATCTTGTGGGGACGTTGGGCTTTAACTTGTAAGGGATGAGAAGAGGCTTTGATCTGCTCACGGTATCCTGTAAGACCTTACGGGGATGTGTCAACTGCTCAATGTGTTTTAATTAACTATAAATAAATTATCCTGCCCAAAATACAATGTGTTTAAATAATGATGATATAATATGAGTCAAGATAAATATGTCATTTACATGTTTGCTTATCCTTGTGACAATTTTCCCGTTACAAAAGTTTTATGACTAACTTTTAAGAGTACCTACCTAATTAAGTGCAAGTATTTTAGTCATTCTTTACTCAACTACATTTGTGAGGAGTGTTTTAATAAGCTATTTAAGTTTTTTTTCATAAGAAGAAAGTTATTTATTTAACACTTTAGCAGATATTATGACAACATTTGATAAACAGAATCATTATTATTACTGAAGCCAAACTTTTTTTTTGAGAGGTACCCAAAAAAAATCTTAGCATTTACTAATTACATGACTACATCAATAGTAGGTTAAATGTAATCTCGCAATAATTTTTATAGAAATTAAATTAGTTTGTTATTTTGATTTTAAATCAGAACAAATGATTTAGTTGACTATTTTAGGTAATACAATAATTTGTTTTTTTTTTATTGAATATCTCTGATTTTGTTTCTTGTATACTGACAAAAAAAAATATGAAGAACCTTCAAAGCTCACTCCAAGCCTGACCTTGAGTAACTATTTAAGTTGCATAGAGAAAAATTATCTACAAACAATAGTTTATTATTTTAATCATATGATGTTGGAATGAAACAATGTGCTGTACATTCAAAACATTATTTTAATTGGTATCACCAATTACAATAATGTTTTAAAATGAATAATGTATGATTATGTCACAATCAAGTCTGACAACCAAAGGGTATTGTGTTATGCAGTAACTGTGTTGTGGAGGTCAGATAGGCATTTGTTCCATGTAAAATACTGATATTCAGCTGCATCCGGTTATACTAGAAGTAGACCCCAAAATAGTTGGGAAAAGGCTAGGCAGATGATGAACGTCTTCATATAAAATGCTACTATTATTTATCTGTTTGTATTTATGCCTCATTGATGGCAATAGGCTCGCCCTCTATTAAAATTATTAGAAAATAATATAGAAAACTGATTTGTAATTCTAAACTCTGTACTATTGAAAAAGTAGTGCAAAATTTTATCATAACAAATTCCAAGGATTTCTGAGTAACTCAATAATTAATAGTTAGTAAAAAGTGGGTGGACATGTAGGTCATAGTTGTTTTGTAATGCTGTTAACAACACTTTACAAAGTAATTACTATGATAATTATCATGTCCAAACCATAGATAAGTATTAACAAAACATTATAGTCTGTGTACGATTTTTTTGGCAATATTCATGTTTACAGAAATAATATTATGCTAACATATTTTGCAAAAGAAAAAGACTCAACTAATGTAACACACGAGTTAATGCTTCTAAGAAGTAATTTCTCACTTACCTTGTACTTCAAAACTTTGAAAGCATCTACAAAAATCGCTCTTTCAAGGAGACTGGCTCTCTGACAAAATGCTATGGAGTCAGGTTCACATCTTGACGTGATCAAATTTGTAAGGTTCTGGCGCTGCTGCGAGCAGATCCACGCCACCTGCAGCAGCTCCAGGGCCCGCTTCTCCACCTCTTCATTGAGTTTCTGCAACAGCTGCCTCTCAGAGTTGATAAATATCTTCTCTCGTCTCAGCTGATTCGCTAGCTCGGCGATGTTCATACAACCTTCCGACGTTGATTGCATCATGATCGTTCACAATCAAACGCACAATAACAAACACATTTCGCACTAAAATGTTTATGAAATTGTATTTTCACGTCATTTCAATACAAGGAAACAAGTTTCTGACACTTTTTCACTTCCTTCATTACGCTTGCGTACTAAATCCCACACTGTATTTTCCAATCCATTAGTTTGTAAATATCTTTCGATATCTTATTTTCAAAGGACACTATTTCTTGAGGAATACAAATAAAATTTTCTCGTTTTCTCTTTTCGGAAAGTAAGGCAAAAAGACGAGAAACGCGAACTAATGAATTTCGTATTTTTATAATAATTTACTTGACTTGAATAGTTAACTTTTGAGCCGAAATGAATGACAGGAAGAAAAATTCCGTTCAGAAATTACTTTGAAATCTTTAATTTTGAAATCAACACTTCCTAACGTAAGGTGACGTCAAACCTAATTATTATTGCGCAAATGTGCACATAAAAAAATTTGGAATTTAATTTAAACAACAATAAAAATCTTACTTTTTTTATTCGATCCTTTTTGGAACGTTTTCTTTTTGACAGCTCTAACTCAAACCTAACCAAATCCAAACGCACCTTCTAAAACGTTGCAAAATCCTAAGCTTACGAATTTTTCACAAGTGCGAAAGAGATAGGCAAATAAAAAGAAAACATTTTTATTTACTCAGATTACAAAAAGAATAATTAGACCGTATGAACGAATGACAAAAAGTGAATAAAGATTAAAAATGAACGAATGGAAATGGTTGGCGAAGGAAATTGAAGGAAATCCTTGGACTGCTGCGCTTTTCATTGTAATTTTGTGTAAATAAAATTTAGTATATTTGTTTTGTAATAAGTACTTAAATGTTATCAGTGGACTATTTTAGTTGCTATAATGTCAAACAGTTCGATTGAGGGGAAACTGAAAGGTTTACAGGAACGATTCGAAAATGAAATGCGTATTCGAAGAGAAGGTGGTTTCAACAACCAAGGTGGAATTGGGGCTCCCAGGCCGGGGAGCGGCAGGACCAGGCCGAGGCCCCGTGAGTATCTTGAAGATATCGCTATTCAGGGCACGTGCACCTTTTGGACTTCATAAATTCATCATTTAAAACCATCTCCATAACACTTTATCTTTACGTTTTAGGCACTTTTATGATGCTGTGCTGTTATTTTTGGTTGTTATTATGCTTTTGTAGCTCATAATCTAAGCGATATATACGAATGTTATGTTCTTTTGTGGCTAGGGCAATGAAATTGAACCCAAGTATTGTCTAAAAAAAGTGAGCCTCTGTTATCAATATGCCTAAAGGTTATGCAGTGTTGAGTGACAAATTAATGTGTTATAATGCATGCAGGCAGCTTCCCTGCCGCCTGAGCTGCACATTGTGTACAAATTATTTGCATAAATTGGCATTGAGTGAGCGGTGGGTGGTCATTGATGAGACATGAACATTGTTTTTCTGTTTTTGTTTTAACCTTTACAATCTCATTTTGTACTTATAGATATCTTTTGGAATCAATGTTTATTGTCATGTGTGTGAAGGCTGCATGTAATATGATTGTGATGTTAATCCTTTGCTCTTCTCCAGAAACTAAAGTATTGTTGTTTGAGAATTTGTAGAACTACTGCCGTAGAGTGACAAAGAAATCATTGATATAGTAGATTTTGTTAACATTTAACAGCATAATTTCTTAATATTCTCTATCATAATATCACTATTCTCATGTGAGTATTTTGCTCCAGCATAAAGTGTAATTTTGAAAACGGAATGGCCATGAACTTGGTACTACTAGGCACAATCATCTATGTTAGTATCTAAGTTGATTACAGTACTAGGTACTAGCCAATGGCTTATGTAATGTATTGGCACTAATTATCTGGTTATTCCATTAGTTCAATACACCAAATCAAGACTAATTTAGAAAGAATTGAACTAATACATACCAGTTCCAACTGTCACTAGGACTCATTGAGAACGATAACAATTAAAATTCTATTGTGTTTCATTAATTACAGTTCAAAGGTTATATAAACTCTTGCCTTGTTCCCATGGGGGTAGGCAGAAGTTACAGAATGCCACCTGCTACAATCCTTACATACTACTAATAGATACTCCTCGTCAAAGGCCTCCCTCCACTCCTTCCATCTTTCGCGAGCCCGCGCGTCCTCCTTCCAATTTTGATGGAACCTATCCAGCTGGTCCCGCCATCTCCTACGTGGTCTGGGCACCACTTCTGTGCTATTTGGGCCCACAGTTTGTCTGGCATACGGCAGATATGTCCTGCCCAGTCCCATTCAATTATTACTATAATTTCTGTAATAAACTCATACATTTTATGGTCTAATGATGATACATTTGTCATCTGCTGGATTTAAAACTTCCTGCCATTAATTTTATATTATACCCTTGGTCTACGAGTACTGAGTCTTAGAAATTATTACATATGTCATAGATGCACAATGGATAGTGATTATGGAGTAAAATAAAACCAATCCTTGCTAGCTAGAACAATGTTCAGGCAAGAATCCTGATCAACATTAATATTTAACTAGAGATTAGTGTAAAAACTATGTTTGGTTATGTTTTATACCTTCACCTCTTTCCTCTGCATAGGTAGTTCCCCACACATATGAACTATGCATTAATAATATAGTTTGGAATAGATGAATACAAATTGACAGTTACAAGGATAATAATTATAGCTCCATAAGACAGTCTGTTAATAATTGAAAAATATCTGATCATCCTTACTATAATATTATAAATGCGAAAGTGAGTTTGTTTATTTGTTTGTGACGCTTTAGCGCTATAACGGCTGAATGGATTTAGATGAAATTATGCATGTGGGTAGACCATGACCTGGGTAGGACATAGGATACTTTTTATCCCGATATTCCCACGACATCGAGACTTATGCGGGAGAAACCGCGGGGTGCAGCTAGTGTTCAATGAAACTAATACTTAAATATTATGGGGCAAATAAAAACAAAAATGTTACACAGAGAACAAATGTATGAGAATCCTCTATCTAAGTTAATATTTTACATCAAGATCAGTGTGAAACACCTTTGATTTATCTTTCAACAGTCTTAGAAAATGATAACGCCATATTACATAGAGCAGTGGTGGCCCAGTGGTTACGGCCGCGACTTACGAGTTGTAGGTTGTAGGTTCGAACCCAGACAGGCGCTTTACTTTGTGTCAATTATTTCATCACCACTGCTCTCAAAACGGTGAAGGAAAACATCGTGAGGAAACCGACATGTCCTAGAACCGAAAAATTCGAAGACATGTGACATCTACCAACCCGCACTGGGCCCGCGTGGTGGATTACGGCCCACTCCCTTTCACAGAGAGGAGGACTGTGTCCCAGCAGTGGGAACATTATAGGATGATGATGATATTACATACATTGCTTAATATGATTTATTGATTTAAGCCTTCCCAAAATATTGTGTGTCAATGGTTTCACTCTCTGCTTGCTACTCCAATTATCCTTGCATGAGCCAAATCCAACTAGTAATGAACTTTTCTGAATATAGGCCTAATAGGATTGAGGATGTCATCTTTAATTTCACCTAATAATCTAACATAACCTTACCTACATTACCACAGAGGAGCTCATTGCTAAGTAATAACAGCCGCACGGATTGATCCATCAGGTTAAGCTACGCTTGCTGGGAATGAATGGTCCGTGCATGGCTGACCATATTTACATACCGAGACTCCTCCGTGCCTCGGAAAGCACGCAAAGCCGTTGGTCCCGGCTGTCATTCGTGGATTTTTGACAGTCGTTAGGGGTCGTCAGAAGCCCGAAAATCTGACAACCAGTCTTACCAAAGGGTATCGTGTGTTGTGGAGTTCAGATAAGCAGTCGCTCCATGTAAAATACTGGTATTCAGCTGCATCCGGTTAGACTGCAAGCCAACCCTAATATAGTTGGGAAAAGGCTAGGCAGATTGAATATAACATTACCTTGTTAAATTTTTGAGTAAAACGTTAAAAGTGTAATGGGTAAATGCCAGAACCATAATTTACATAATTTAACATCACGCCTAGTTTCCCTGAAGGGTTAGGCAGAGGTGTACCCATAGTACGATTACAGACAAAAGCTTGCACTGACTGGACAGGTCCACTCAAATCTGTGTGGTTCTTTCCTCAAAAGACCATTTCAGACACTAATCTACATGGTCCTGACCAAGATTATGTCTGGATTGTAAAAGAGACTGTGACCTCTGAGTTTGTGTTGGCCTTTCTTCTCAGAGTAGTCAGATAGGAAACGCCAAACTCATTTAGCTTATTTTTTTTAATATGACGTGTAAAAGTGATTCCGATATCCTATTTACAGAATAAACAATTTCATTTCAGTAGGTACACCCACATTTCGCCAGTTATGTTTAAGTCCCATGTAATAGGGGGCGAGCGTATTGCCATCAACTGGGCACAAATCCAGATTCCGGGCTGCTACTGAGACATTCCTAATGGCAATAACACTACTCAACCTGGAAATTGAACCCAGGACCTTATGCTCAGCAATAGCTCTTGTAACTTTAGAGGCATGAGGAACAGGGTGTAAAGTTCACTCATCCACCATAGAAAAGGGAGGATCCTCCGACCAGACAGGTTGTGTCTGGCGGGCAACTGCCCGATGGTTGAAGTCGGGATCTTGTATATGTATCAATTACGCGGTAAACTCTAACTGCGCGATGAAGGATTTGTGTGACGTCACGTCTTTTGATGCGTACTTCGAATGTAGTGATGTAGATACTGCCACACAACCACTAGATCAACGAGGCAGTCTCTAGCTAGCATTACTATAGTAACATTGCAAAGACCTCCATGCATTTGAAGCTATTTACATTACTTGTTTTTAATCCATTTGTTCATAACAATATTTTTGTTCCAGCACCAATGTTCTCAAGCAGAGAGATACCAGCATTCCCACCGAGATCACCACAGGCTACTGAGACTGAGTACAGAATGCGAGAGGCTTACAAGGTATTTAAAATTTCCATCATAAATAAAAACTCGAAAAGGGTTATACCTAAATCTTTGGGAATACAAGCTGTCTGAAAAACTCGGTATTTAAAGGACAGTTCAGTTTTAGATTGTAGTACAGTGCTGCCATGCTTCCTTAATATAATTTTCTTCTGACTCAATATATACAGTATGATTCTTCATAATGTGCACATATCAAAATGAGGGAATCTATGCTTAATTTTAACGACAGAAAAAATATTTTAAACAATCTAAATATATATTTTTTTACTTTTTATGAAATAAAAAAAAAAAATTGTAACGAAACTGTGTAACTTTTAAACTAAATGATCTATCGCGATGAAACAAACTCCATAATGATTGGAAGTAATTAGGCGTCCACATAAAATGAAAATTGAGAAAAAAACTACCCTCAATTGAAAATAAACCACACCACCCACCACCCATTTACTTGGAAATAAATTACATCTTATCTTAATAAATATGTTTTTTTAGCAAAAATCTGTAATTTTTTCATGAATTTTTACAATAATTGTAAAATTTATAAATAAGATGCCAAAGAGATTTTTTTATATTTAAAAGAAAAACAAAATTTGTTTTTAATATTTTTTCCGTCGATAAAATTAAGCATAGATTTCGATATGTGCACATTATGAAGAATCACACTGTATATATGGCTAATATATTTACCCGATATTTAACATTTCGTTGAACAAAATAGAAACAAATTGACGGCCCTCACGTATACTATCGAAATTACAAAAAAGCCATTTTCGTTTTATTCCACTAATAGCAAGTAGACTCAAACTCAAAGCATTTATTTCAATTAAACCATTTATAGGCACTTTTGAACTGTCAAAGAATCGGTCAGTTAGTCAGAAAGTTGAAGCTAGTTGCCCATTCCAAAACGTAGATCTCTATGGAGAAGAACGGGCAAGAAACTCCAAGGTCACTCTTTTAAATATAGATATTACAAAATTCTGGGTACATTATTCTGGTTGCTTCTATATGTGAGAACAATGTACAAAAAATAATTAAAACAATTGAAAAATATAAGATTAAAGAGAGATAAAGATTAAGTAGAGATAAAGATGTATGATTTTATATAAAAATTATGTACTAATTTTATACCCTCAATTGTTTTTCAATTGAACAAAATCGAAATTGGCATATTCGGTAAAAAAGTAACCAGCAGTAACCAAGTAAACTATCGCATGTGTAATATTAGAAAAAGTATAATAATTATCAAAAGTACACAGTATAAAACGGTAAAATTTTCCACTTTAGATACATCGGTAATATAAAATTTTCGAATTTCATGTTCGACAAAAATCTAAATCTAAACTTAGAATCGCTCTCCTGTAAAGTAGAGGTTTTGCAGTTTCGATACTTTACGTGGTGGTCGTCGAAATGTTGCCTGGATTTCACGATTGTTTATCACTAATTAATATAAGTTATTTCCTAAAAAGGTCAAATGCGACATTTCGTTGTAGCAAAGTGATAAAATGATTCGTTTTAAACAAAGAATGTCTATGTTTAGCGTATAATCCTAACATATAATATATGGACGGTCGAACGGAACATCCGCCTTAAGGTTGAACTAGTCGCGGGCTCGAACTCACTGGTGGGCGTGGCCAAAAAGCACGCTGTATCACCTGGCATCGTTTCCGACAGAGAGAGTATCAGTGAGGAGCAGTAAGACGCTAGTCCACATGCACAACGTTTGGTTCGCACGCTCACAAACACCGTTCCGAACTATTTTAGTAAAAGGAGCGCGTAAAAAATTACGAAATATCCAATCCTTTGGAAAATCGAGTTTTATGAAAAAACCACTGCATTAATTAATTAAAAATAAAGTTTATTGAACTCTTCAATAATTGAGCTGTGTCGATGACGACTTTATTTTTGAGATTTTATACTTTTTTTTTATTACTTATTTACTCCCAAAGTTGCGTTAAAATTAGCAAGAAAGACGAATCTTTGTTGGCTCATAACTTTTAAATGGCTTTTTATTTTACTATTCTGTTTCTGTACAGACCAAATTAATAATGAGACAAAACGATATCATGTTTAACTTTGGATGTACAATTTCAAACAGTGGAGTAATACACTCCCAAAAATTTGTATGGAAAAAATATCGACTAGTGCAACCTTAAAGACTTTCTAAAATGAGAATAGTTAATTTACCTTTTTAGCCCCAGCCCCTTTCTAGCAGCTTTTTAGTCCCAGAGTAAAATACAAATTATGTGTCAAGGTCGACAATGACTACCGCCCAGCACGCTTAACATGACCACAATAAAAACGACGCACAGAAGAATAGACAAAAATGACAAGGTCTATCTGTAGTTTTGTCTATTCTTCTGTCGACAAAACCCGTAGAAAACCCGTTTTTATGGTTATCATGCCACGCGCTCTCTGGGCCCCATACTCAAAATCAAAATCTTTTATTTCACCTAAACCTACAAGGGCACTAATGAAACGTCAGACGCTAGGTGCACGTTTCCAATTGGTCGCTTCCTATGGAGAAGACCCGGCAAGAAACTCCACGGTTACTCTTTTCGAAATAAATTGTTTCTACAATGTTTTCAAATTACAGTGTTAATAGGTATGGGAGGACAGTGTAGGCCTATCAACAAGTACCAGGTACTTAGTAAAATAGAAAATGGTCCACAAGTCTACAGCCTACAACATTCTCACAAAATCTAAAAGAAAAGAATCTATATAAAAGATAAACAAAATAATAAAAATAAGGACCTATTTAAACCAAATGACATGATTGCCTAGTGGCATGATACAGCTGTAGTCAGCTGTAACAAATCTAATTTGATTTAAAAAAAAAAAAAAAAATTGTAGGTATATTATGTCAAATACTGAAAAGATTATGTCAATGAAGTAGGTAAAAAAAAAGTAAAATAAGATAATCATCGTAATTTGGGAGCAGTTAATAGACATTTACATTACTACAAAACTTTAGCCTGGGAAGGATAATTACCTTTTATTTTTGCCCTATATAGGTTAGCGGCAAGTTGAACGTGGACGGCGTGGAGTACAGATCCCACATAGAAGACCTGCAACAGCTGGGCGAGCTCGGCAGCGGCACCTGCGGACATGTCGTCAAGATGCTGCACAGGCCTTCCAACACCGTCATAGCTGTTAAAGTTAGTAATATAAACATAGTATAAAATCGCTTTTCGTGTATGTATGTGTGACTGTATTGTTCTCCTAAACTACACAACGGATTTTGATGCGGTTTTGTGAAAAATATATTAATGTTAAACTTACATAGCTAGTTGTATTATAAACAGAGCCTTGTGGTAGTCGTGGTCATTAAACGTGCGAGAAGGACAGTGAATATATAGTACGGGATTTCTAAAAACGAAATACTGAGTCTCGTGTTGTCTCGCTCACGCGTTTCATGACCGCTGCTACCACGAATGTTGAAGTACATTAATACAACGTTAGTTTTTGTTTATACTAAACCTCTTAAGGGGTCATTGTACTCATCATTATGAACAACTTTCACTATGGGACCAAGGCTGAAATCGCGAAAAAAATATCAGTTGATCCCTACATTTTGACGAGTTATGCGAACATAAATGTAGGGATCAGCTGATTTTTTTTTCGCGATTTCAGCGTTGGTCCCATAGTGAAAGTTGTTCATAATGATGAGTACAATGACCCCTTAAGAGGTTTAGTATAAACAAAAACTAAGCTTGTATAGTCACACTTGAAAATCCGGCAACGGAAAATGGTTTAAATTATAAACTCTAAGGCTGCCTGTCCACTTGTGCGAAGCGAGGCAGCGGAGTTTAGATTCTATTGGTTAATATTAACACAATTCTCCGCTCCGCTGTCTCGCTCCGCTCCAGTGTACAGGCAGCCTAAAACCCAGTTACTTCTGGGTATTCTTTATCCTTCCACATCTCTCGTTCTGTTGTTACACACTTTGATATGGTTTAAAAATAATCCACATATCGTCCTATCAACAGCAAATGCGTCGCTCCGGCAACTCTGAAGAAACCAAACGAATTCTTATGGACTTAGACGTGGTAGTCCGCTCCCACGACTGTCCCTACATCGTGCGGTGTTTGGGCTGCTTCGTTACCGACGCGGATGTGTGGATCTGCATGGAGCTGATGGCGTGCTGCTTCGACAAGCTACTGAAGAGGCTGGGCGCGCCCATTCCTGAGGCTATACTGGGGAAGGTGACTGTGGCGGTGAGTGATCTTGTAAATGAAATTGGATAAAATGTTCTGGTTCCAGAACAGCTATTCTGTGATTAATGTCGGCTCTGTTGACAATTTAGAAACAGTATAAAAAAAAAACTTAAAATACACACATACAAAGTAGCCAAAAGCCTCGTTCAAGAAATAAAAGTTTGTAAATTTTCTGTATTGCTTGATGTCAGGGCCAGGGACCAAAGACAATTTATTTACATTGTGTAGTTACAATTATTGTGTGGGTAAGTATTCTATAGCAATCAACTGTTTATAGACTCAATTTTAGCAATATTACATTTGAGTCATTCAATCTGTTGAACGTTCTGCAAGATGTTTTCCTGTTATCTATTGGTAGCTAAACGTAGTGCTTTTTTACAAGCTCAACATATTTTGTCCCACAGACGGTGAACGCACTATCATACCTGAAAGACACGCACGGCGTCATTCATCGAGACGTGAAGCCAAGCAACATCCTCCTCGACGAACGCGGGAACGTCAAACTATGCGACTTCGGCATCAGCGGCCGCCTGGTGGACTCCAAGGCTAAGACACGGAGCGCTGGCTGCGCCGCGTACATGGCGGTAAATATCGCAGATATCCATTGAAAATCTCATGTGATAATAGTTGATTATTCACCAAGGGAATAAAGCAGCGTCTTATGTTGCGGGCGCTATATTGAATCCCGAACGTAATGGAGGATTCTAGGGCTCCCGAGCGCTGCTCAGAAGCTCTGAGTTAGATCCCGAGTGAAGCGAGGGAATTAAGACTAGAATCCAGAGTGCAGCGAGGGATTCAAGCTCACCCAAGACGTAGACACTTTTGTTCGCAGGGAAAATACTCTACTTTTCGCACCTACTGCGTAGTAATAAAAACCAATTTGACAAAAATTATCTTTTTCGACAGCCGGAGCGGATAGATCCGCCAGACCCGACGCGGCCGGACTACGACATCCGCGCGGACGTGTGGTCGCTCGGCATCTCGCTCGTCGAGCTCGCCACCGGCGTGTTCCCCTACAGAGACTGCCAGAATGACTTCGAGGTGCTCACTAGGGTGAGTAAAAATGAAAATGGTTTTTAAAGCCAGGAGTAATAAATATCAATAAATAGTCATTTTTGCCTGAGTTAGGAGACTCCACTCTTCCATAGTATAGCATAATTAGTAAAAAAAAACACTTAAAATATCAAATAAAAATAATTATCTTAGTGAGAGTACGATTCGAGTGTAAATACCAGTGTGTAGAGTGTCTGTATGTGAGAGTGTAAGTGAGAGTGCAGATACACTCCCACATACACTGTGTGAGTTTACCTGCTACTTTCTGTGCTCCAAGAATGTTTTCATGTCTTTGAGCACAAAAAGTAGCAGATTTATTTATTTATTTAGGATCTCCAACAAAAGATGTACACAATACATGACACATAATTAAAGGGCAACATCGGGTATTAAATAGGTGTACTCCTTCACTTATAGGAGACCACAGCATGCACAATAAAGTTAAAAACTAAGCTAACAAAGTTAAAACATTAATAAAAGGTAAAATTGTGAAAATAAAATGAATTTTTGAAGGACTTAAAAAAAGAAAATATAACATTTGGAGAAACTATTAAATTAAGTCTAATAAACACTTATTATATTTGGACAGACACTCGCAGATGTCTAAGTTCGATGTTTTAGCTAACGTGTTGTATTGCCTACAAAGATAGATACACTCACACATAGGAATATATGTCAGATTTTTCCATATTGGTTAGTCTGATCAGACTATGAGATCTAAATGTGTGTCTGGGTAACTATTTGGTATCCTTAGCTATGAGAATTAAATTATAATTGAACGTTTTGTTGACCAGGTAATAGCGGACGATCCTCCGCAGCTTCCAGATACGACTGACTTTACACCCGAGTTTAAATTATTTGTATCACAGTGGTAAGATTTATTTTTAATAGTTTTATTGATTAAATTTAATCTACTGGTCTTCAAGCGGATGTATCCGCTTGAAGACCAGTATCAAATTTTTAAATCGAGTATCCAATCAATTGCGCCATACATTTATGGACCTGTACCCTAATTGCGTAACTCATTTTCGTAAACAATTTCGCGAAATTTGTTTCATTTTGACATTTCAACAACATTCATTGCGTTATTTACGTTGTTGAACAGATTTTTTTTCCAACTTATGAAGCAATGGATTAGCAATCTGTTTCAAATCGAAACAAATTGTGATTGTGTTGTATTACGCAATTAGGGTGCTGGCCTTCTTTCTTTTAGAGAATTATGGCAGAAAGTTAACACTGGTGCCGATTCCCTTGTTCCTAAGTTCAGTGCATCGTTTTCTTCCTATTTCATTAAGAAAAGGACAGAAGATAAATTTTAGTTTAGTCCTGTCAAATTAATCAGCGCTTGTTGTAAATTGACGTAATTTTAGTAGGCAAGATTTTAATCACGTCTAAACTTGTATGGAGTAGTGACAGGCGCTGATTAATTTGACAGGACTAAACTAAAATTTATCTTCTCTCCTTTTCTTAATGAAACAGAAAGAAAAAGATGCACTGAACTTAAATTTAGTTTAGTTTGTGAACAAGGGAATCGGCACCACTGTCAGCTCAATATTACCACTCGAATACTTAACCCTTAATCTCTCTTCCAGCCTAACAAAAAACTACAGACAACGCCCAAAATACGCAAAACTCCTAGAACATCCATTCGTAGTGAAAGCCGCGCGTAGTTCCATCTCCGTCGGCGCTTGGTACGCGTCGCTCCCGTTCTTCGGGCAATCGGCCGCGTCCAAGGTGGGCTCGGTGACGTCACTAGTTGCGCAACCGGTGACGCCGCCCAGCAATGGAGTGGAGACACCGGTTACTCCTCAGCCCGTGAGGAACTTTGTGACCAGTTCTCAGCATTGGATGGAGCAGGTTACGCCGACGCCTGCGAGGTGAGTTCGATGAATTTAGGTCGGCGATTAATGAACAGTATTGAAACCCATTCCCGACTCACATTTTACTTAATTTATAAATGGTTTCAGAATAGAAATATTCCAAGATGATATCAAATATATTAGTAAATTTCGAATTGGCCTACAAAAAAATGTGGTACCAATTAAATCAAACGTATTATTTTAATTTGAACCTTATAGAGTCTTGCAAACGAAAGTAGATCTAGAGTTATTTGCAAACTCTTTTGCTATACTAATGTCAACCTCAATTTGCCAAAACAAGATGGAGATTTGTTGTGATCTTGACACAGCATTTACTAAATCAAAAAAGACAAAAAAGGGACTCTGATGAATCTTTTCACATAGAAGTTTTCGATTTTGATTATGGTAGTGAATATTAATCAAAATGATTAAAGAATATTGTTGTTTTTTTGTATTCGTAATTGCTGCGTAATGTTTATAGACAGACGTATTTTTATTCAGATGAGGTAAACAGATTTTTCGAAATGTGAAGCCGAATGTGCCGGGAACGAGGTTGAGAGGGTCAGCTTAATGCTCAAATATGATGTGGATCTGCGGGAAATGGGCATGTGTAATTTGATTCTGGCCCGTCCTCTGTCAGAAGAGGCTAAGTCAATGTATAATTTAGTTAAATTAACCATTAAGCGTAGATAAGTCAATCTTTGTGAGGCCTATGATCATGTTAGATCAAACCTTCTAAAAAAAATAAAGATTAAAAAAAAAATGTCAAGAAACGTCGCTTTGATTTGGATCGTAAAAAATACCATGATTTTTGAGTTATTTCAGATATGTCATACTTATTTTAGGGTTGAAATGCTGATATTTTTTAAATTTACTGCGCTTTTTCAGTCTCTTTCGCCAGACTCTATTGGTGTCATGGAACCTGTACTCCAATGTAATATGTCCTTTCAGAGCATGGTGGGCGACGAGTGGCAACGCAAACGCGGGAGGTAGCAGTTCGCAACCTACGAGCTTAGAAACTGACATGTGCAACCACTCGCCTTACCCGAGGAGAAGGTAACACACACTTCTCTAACATATTGCAGGGATCCACAGAGATTTTAGCCCTCCCGAATATTTCCGGGACACAGGAAGAAAATAACTACGAGCTATATGTCGGATGCAAGTCTATATCTAGATTTTCCATCTAATCATCATCTGCCTAGCCTTTTCCCAATTCTTGGGGTCGGCTTCCAGTCTAACCGGATGTTGCTGAATAACAGTATTTTACATGGAGCGACTGCCTATCTGACCTCCACAATCCAGTTACTGGGTAATACGATACCCGTTGGTAAGACTGGTTGTCAGACTTTCGACCACTTTCGGGCTTTTGACGACCCGTAAAGACTGTCAAAGATCCACGAATGACAGCTGATTTTTCGCTTTGAATATACAGATTAACTAATACAACTTGTTTATTTCTTTTTAGTCCGTTTTTTGGCAAGACAGTTTAATTATTTATTAATGACTTGTTTTATGAAATTATTATTTTTAATTTAATATTAATTCTGTGACCCTTAAATTTGACATATCATTTTAATTTCGATTCACTGCCCCTATAATTTGTATTACTCATTCGTTTATTTTAATAACATTTGACATTTTATTCTATTGTAATTTATTTTGTTGCAGTATAGTGAAATTTTATTTTGTGTAATAAGGGTTTTGCCTGAATTTTTTAATTTTTTATATATGATTTAGCACTCTTTACAAGTTCGAATGCTCTAGCAATTTAACCTGCGACTATCATCTGTAGCTATCATAATGGAATATCAATTTCTCGTAATTTCTGCAGAACAATAGACGCGTGCGCATCTCCTCCCCCGCCGCCTGTACGTAGAGTATCCGCTGACAATCGCTGGAGAGCATCGCCTGCGGTAAGTCTCATACACTATAACATTATTATTTGAAACTTGAATTCAGAATCTTACATAATTATCATGATTCGGAACTATAAACTCAATGTCACACATGACAAAGTTCAAATTCCATTGCAACTTTCTTCAGGAACTTTTAATTACTAATGGTCACTCAAAACTCAACTTACGACTACATGACTCTAAAGTAGAAAATTGAGTAAGTGGCAGTGAATGTAAATGATCTAATATTCTGAATTCAAATTATAAAAAAATAGAGTAACTAATGAAAGAAAAGACTCAATTTAGGCCACCAAAGACCCAACGTCAGCCTATCGACGTCCGGTGCTGGACATAAGCTTCTCCGTAACGCCTCAGAAACGGATTTCGGCCTTCGTCCAGACGCAGCCTCTCCTCATTAGGTCACCGGATTTGGAACAACAGGATATAGTACATGTATGTTGGGAATATGTACTGCGTCGCTGCAACGCTTTGTGTGGCATGCTGTTGAATCTTAGGGTAATCAGTTTGATCTGCGGTAAAATCTCATGACAACGCCGATAGTGTTCTGAGGGGCAATAACCGTATTTTAAAGAACGTTTTCATTCTAATCTCAATCAGTCAATAATACAATCAATAATAAATTCGCCAATTTAATGGATATGTGCCTACATTTTTGTGAGAATAATAGTATTTAATTGTTGTTATTCGTTTCTGGGTTATGTTTGTACTTAATATATGTATATACTTTGATTTATGTAATTGGTGTCTTAAGCCGTGTAAATCAAATAAATAAATCACTATATTTTTGACATCGATTTTCACTGAGTAAAAAGAAAAATGTGACGAGATTGCGACTTGAATTTGAACGTTTTTGAAGCACGATAATTAACCATCTGTTCACACATATCAGGATCTGGGCCATAGACCACAAAATTTTACAATTACAATTTAAAAGTTACAATTTTCAGTAAATCTTACAAGAGCATGTACCACAAAACTAACCTTACAAATATGTAAATTATAGTGACAAGTCTACAATATTGTAATTCATACATATTTGTAATTTCTATATTACGCAATTTTTTCTACAATTTAACAATTTTGTAGACTTGTAAAGTTTTGTGGTATAGGGCCCTGGGTGATCCGAAAAGCGATCACCCGTCCCGTCAAGGACCGGGAAAAAGGTGCTTTGCACATTTTGTATGAGCTTCACAAACGACCACCCAGAGCATCCGAGCCGTCAGTGTTACGGAGCGTGCATCCGGAACCCTGGATTCTTAGTGAATAGAACTTAAATGTTGGTCAACCAACGCCAATAGTTTTAATGATTTTTGTTTTATTTTTTCCTTTTGTTGTTTTTTTTTCCTTTTGTTGTTTTTGGATATATTTTTTTGTTTTTCTTGTTTTCTTTTTATTGTGTTTGTTTTTTTTTTTTCTAGATTTGTTATTTAATAATCTATTATTAATCTTGCAGTGTTTTTAATGTTAACGCCCCTTTTTTTGGTTCGCTCTGGGCGGAGCGGGAGGGCGTCAGACTCTTACTGACTAAAACCCACCCGTGTTCCTTCAGTTGCCTGTATGTTGCTAAGAGCCACGGTAACCCTTTCGGACAAACCCGCAACCGTGGCAGGCATTAGTCCTACGATCTTTATAATACAATAAATAAATAATTGGGATTTTACAGCAGTTCAAACTTGACCAAACTTTTGTCAAGGGTTTATGTAGTTCTATGAAAACGCTGTGGCGCCGCAGTGAACTAGCACCGTGTGTCATCGCCGTAGTAATGAATGGTAGAGGACATCTTGTTCCAAATGATCGTCATAAATAATCGCTATCAACTTTATATATCAGCCATTTGAAACTAGCAATTTTCATTACTAGGAACTCTGTCAGTTGTAAATAGAACACATTTTCGGTATGACTTCTTCAAAACTTTCTGCCAATCTCAAAACAAATTACATTCATCTCTTTCAGATAGATGGTCCACCAATTTGCCTAGTTTTGATTGCAACAAAATTCATTCTTTCAAATTTTCTTGTCATTGTAAAATCAACTTAGTTTGAATGACCATGAAGTTGAATCTATCACATTAGTCATTTTTATTACGAATGAACTTCATTGACGTAGTTCAATTGTTTTATGATGAGTTTCTATATTTTGCCATGGTAAAATCAACTTAGAACACATAATCATACGTGGTTATTTGTATGTAATCTACTATTACTGGTTGAATTGAACTAATAGGAGCTATTTATTTGCACAGAGTTCCGGCAACACTAGTCCTATAGTCCTGCAGAGGTTTTACCATCAGAACCAGCAGAGAAGATCGCGAGTTGACCTGCATGCGACACCTAGACATAGAAGGTACGTTTGAAAACGAATACTAAATGATGATTATTTAGTACAGTGCGCACCACGAAAGAAGGCCTGCGGAAAATTGTGTAACTAGTTTTTAATGCAATGCAATAGACACTAGCGTCGCGTCAAAGGGCCGTCTTTCGTGGCACGCACTATAAGTTGGTAAAAAAACATTTTAACACGTCAATATTTTTTTATTTTGAAATAAGTATGAAGTCGTTGTTTCCTAACCGACTACTCTGAGAAGAAACAATATGAAGTCCATACAATACAATTAAGTGTAATGAAGAAATTATATCATATGAAAATGATGTCTGATGATGTCTTTGATATCTGACGTCTGATAATGAAGAACCACACAAATACAATAGTTATTTATGCTACAAGTGCGGAAAGTAGGTGTTTTCCGACGAGTGTATAAGTCAACAAGAGTCGTCACAATGTTTTACTATGCATTGTGCGAGGAAATAAAAAAACGAGCGAATCTTACAGTAGTCTCATGTGATCCTTCATCATCATCATCGCCATCGTCATGACATGACTTTGACTATGACTACGACTTTGACTTGACTTCGACGTCACGTCAAAGGCCCCTGGGCGGCTTTAAAACTCTGACACCAGGTTAGTCACTAACCACACGAAAAGAAGAAGATAGCTGGTGATAGAACACAGATTTTGGTGGACCTGTCCAGACAGTGCACGCATGTTTTACTCATAATGTTTTTCTTTAGTGTTAAAATTACCTGTGTTCAACATTTTAATTTCCTATTCATAATACTATGAATATTGGCTGAAATGTTCCAAAAATTTAGTTATAATGGAGTCGTTGATAACGTTGTTTCAGTTTAAGTAGAGAACACAGTACAGGCCGGTCACCCGAGCCGCCACCGAGGACTAGTCGACAACATACAATGTTAGGCCATGAAGGTAAATAACACACATTTCGTAAACGGGCATGTAAACGAAGTACAGATATCCCAAGAAAAGTATGCGCTTCGGGAATCATCGTCTATCTTCGGAAATACGAACGCACGATCATTAGATCTTTAATAGAGCTGTTAAAAGTAATACTTGCCTATTTTGTATTACCATGACTTTTTAATTTTTTTTATTTGCTCTCATGCACGACATACATTTTATAATAGATAACTGTCGGTTTTTGTACATGAACCTTGTCAGGGCACTGCAAAACATAAATGTTGGTTT
This sequence comes from Agrochola lychnidis, assembly GCA_963680765.1. Lineage (NCBI taxonomy): Eukaryota > Metazoa > Arthropoda > Insecta > Lepidoptera > Noctuidae > Agrochola > Agrochola lychnidis. The sequence continues at coordinate 3,266,288 of OY796850.1, forward strand.
CTTGTTAAGAAATCCATTTACGTATTTTAGATTAACTCTATGTAATTCGAAAAAAGATTTCGGATCTATTGAGTGACAATCACGATCTGCGACCGGAGTAGATTACCCGGCAAAAAAAATTCATACAAGTTCGCAATAATAGGTGAACTACTATAAATTGCGGTAGTACAAAACTTAGAAGCATTGCCTCTGTGGGGGAAAATACTGCGGCGCGACGTTCGTGTTTATTCGGAAGCACGAAAATTACCGAAGCGCATACGTTTGTTTTCTGGTTTAACTGTACAGTTCAAATATGTTCTTGATGTCCCTCGGCAAACCTCGTATTTCGTCAGTCGTCGGATTTCTATCAGTTGCCCTTTGCTCTCAATCGACTTGGAAGTATATAGAGTTGTTAATACTCTTTTAATTAATGTAATTTATTTAAAAAAATTGTAGGAAAGCTGCTAAAGTCGCAGGCACGACAGATAGGAAAATAGTTTTACAGCTCTATATAGTTCACACGAAAACCAAAACAACAATAAAGTACTTAGTTCTCAATTCAAATTATTATACACGATAAATCTAATAATTGATGGACATGGAAATTAGTATTCGTTTGTATTCGGAAATGCGATGATTCCCGAGGGATATTAAGAAAAAAGAAATACGGAGTATCACAGCTAATGAATCCTTGGTGACAGTTACAGCAAACGGTAGCACGACGGACTTAGAGCCGCCCGCGCTGCACGAGAGGTTGCACCCACCGTCGCCTTTATTACTCAACGATAGGTAAGAACCATTGCTTTACTTTATATAAAACTAGCTCTTGCCCGCGACTTGATCTGCGATTCAGGATCACAAGTAGTCTATGTCCTAACCTAGGTAATTAATATGTAGTGGCACCGAGTTGCCGTGTCTGGCCATACCGCTGTTAAACCCGCGATGGTTTGTGTGGTATGTGTAAAATGTATCAAATGCATGTAAACCAACTTTTGTTTTGAATAATAAATAAAAAAAGGTCATGGTCTACCCATGTGCCAAACTTCATCCAAATCTGCTCAGCCGTTTTAGCGTGAAAGCGTAACAAACGAACTCACTTTCGCATTTGGGTGAAATGCAGAATGGATGTACATTGCTCTAAAATAAATTGTCTCAATGTTTGAATGAACTTATCTCCATGTTTTTTTTATGTTAAAAAAAATTGCACCCGGAATTTAATACTGTACTTATTCTAAGTAATACACTATAATTTTATTTTCATTGATACATGCAATTATAAAAAAATACCAAAAAAAAAACTGAAAGTACAATAATTACTTCCATACAAATTTAAATTGTCTCATGACGCCAAACGTCATGAGACAATTTAAATTTGTATGGATATTTGATGTTCAAAAAAGATATAATTTCGCTCGCATTATGTTGTTAAATCGTTTTCAAAACCATCACCTATACTCTATTTTATAAAATAAAATAGGTGTCATTAAAATGGGGATCTAATTTAGTATATGTATTCCCATTTATATAAGTGTCCACGTTTTTGAAAATTTCGTAACTCAGGATTAGTAACGACATTTTTGCGTAGAATGGGACATGAAGGAGCCATAACCACTATTCTGATTGACTGGCAATATTATACCACGACTTGTCAAAGTATAGGTCCCAGTAAGCGCCACTTTGTTTCGCTGTGAAGTTAGTGAGAACGTGACAAGAGAAATTTAGTTTAAAAAAAATAGCAGGGTTAATAACGCGTGTTTCAAGTTTCTAATAAGTGTTATTTGTTATTCATATCATTATTTTTCAACGTTCATTAGTTAATTTTGCAATGGAATACAGATTATTGTAAAACTATTATAAATACCGATATTATAAATTTTAAAGGTTTTGTTTTCTCAGGATTTATTCTCAGTTTCGTAACATTTTGTTACAGAACGAAACTGAGTTACTGTAAGGCTTAGTTCACAACAAAAAAATATTTTTTTTTTTCTCTATTTAAAATTACATAATTAATATGATAAATATAATAAAAATCATAATAATAAAATAAGGAAACAGTATTCTGCTAAATATTACAACAAACAAAAAGTTGAAAATAATATCACGACATGTGTGGAAGATCAAAAATTTAAAAAAATGCAAAAGAAATGGAGACAAAAAGCACTAAAGATGAAAGAAAAAATATTAGAGTTAACAAATACATTACAAAGACAAATAAAAAGTAATAGATGTATGAGAAAATAATTAATAAGGCTTAAAATAATAAAAATATAAATGAAATATTTATATAAATAATAATATAAATGAAATATTTCCGAAGTTTTAGATTTTTTGATTTATCTTAGTTTTTGCCTTATTAATTAATTACTAGTTATTTTTTTTATTTAACCTTCGAAGGGCTACCTAAAGTTGCAGGAGTTGTGGGAGTGCAAGTTTAGTATTATGTAAAGGTTTTTTTTTAAATAACAAGTGCTTCACAAAAGATTCCATTGTGATATTATTTAAAATTTTTTCATTTAAAAAAAAAATGCTAAATTACTAAACTTATTTGTTTAGTTCATTCGTTGATTATTCAGTAAGTAAATAAACATTTTTTCGTAGGCATTTGTGCCATTTTAAAAATACATTTTGAGATAATTAGAATTACTTAGTTTTATTTAATATAATATAAACCTAAACATCACATTTATAATGTTAGTAGGATACCTTTCTTTATTCAAATTGAATATTATATGTATTTTTTTTAATCTTTAATTCTTACTTATTGGAACACAATTGTGTTCTCACCCTAACATTGTCAGTTTCGTTACAATTTCTCAGTTTCGTAGCAATCTCAGTATAGTAACGATTTCGTTACGGTACATCTATTCTGATTTTCACCCATTTATAATATTTGTGAGATCTGGAACGCAGTCTTTTTATTACCTTGCTCACTCTCACTTGTATTTGCTCTCTCTCTTACCATCATCTACCATGTCATGTGTAGCTGTGTTTTAAATAAATACATATCAATTAATTAATTCGCTTATTTGAGATACCACAATATTAATTAGGAAGTTAGGATTATCATATTATATCACACTTCAAGGTTGGAAACCACTTGGTATGGTGAGCATTGTTTTGGACTTTAAAGGCAACGCGCACTTTGAATAGTAACCAAATTTGGGTTAATTTAGAGTCACATAAAGTTTATAATTATGACTTATACAAATTTTCACTAACATTAGGCAATTGCTAAATTAATGCCTAAATAAAAGCGCGCCGCTGGAATTCGGGTGACGTACCTTTTAGGTGTAACTTAATGTTAGTGAGAACGGGCTTTAAGTCGCGTTTCTACTGAAGAGGAGACGAGCGGAGAGGTGCAGGGATCGTCCAATCACGACAAATATTAGTCGTCCCAGCGCGTTGAAAAATACACTGTTGGATTTTCAACTCTCGGCCTTAAGCAAAACGCTGAAAATCCAGTGCACGAAAAAAAATTGCCGCGATTCTATTACTTCCGTGCTAACGTCGGCTTATAGTGTAAAAGTGATTGCGAAAACACTCTTCCCTGAGTCTCATAGTGCGTTGGTTAGACGAGTGTATCTCGGCCTTGAAGCTGCCGTATGAAAAACTTTAACCCTACTTACCATAACCATTCCCCAGGCTATCAGAATGTCGTAGTCAAAGCCTAACTCGGGCTGAGCTGCGCAACGGTTACCGAGCCGAGCCGCCTGCGCCCGCGCCGCACAAACATCATCACGACGACCAGGGTAAGTTCCTACGAACACTCGAATTGAGAACATGGAATGTAGTTAGTACTCGGGGCAAAAACTTGGTGCAGATGCAGACATAATACGTGTTTTGGCAAATTTTAATAATACCAGAAGGCTTTTTGTAAATAAACAAGTCCCAATATCATCGACAATCAATGTGTATTCTATTCTATTTTTATTAAATGGCAAGCAAAGTCGATGTCGACTATTCTGCCAATGTCTAAAATGCATTGGAAAAACATAGACAATCAATTTCAAAAATGTAGAGGTTTTTTTATGACAGAGACAGACGTAATAACGCGAACGTCATTTAGAAAAATATATTTTATGTCCGTCTTGTAGATTAATAAAAAAAATATTGGACACATATTTTTTCTTTTTTTACGTAATTAAAAGATTACAGCGATACATTGAGTTAAAATGTGCCATGACGTCACGAGTATGTACATTTTATACTTGTGACGTAGCGACCCCCGCTCCCCAACTTTAATGCGTTTTATCTAAGTCATTTTTTATTAATATGATAAAGCAAAAAATACGTGTCTAATATTATTTTATTATCTGACTGACGGACAATATTTATTTTTTTCCCCTTTATTTCAATTTGCAATCGGTCGTCAGACCATAAGCGAATTCGTTGCATGACAATGGCGTTGTGGTGGAGCAGCCAGTGCTGCGCCTCCCACTTATAGAAGATGGTTCCTCTTCAGCCTTTTTACCACTGCTGTTGGGTTTAACAGTTCAGGAACTAGTGGGTTTGGATGCAAGGTTAGGCGTGTCTTGTGTTCATTGACCAGTGACGGACTAAATAGAATTTCTTTTTTTTTGACCCAGGTCAGGTCATCTCTATTGCCATTCAGTTTCTTTAAATTCTTTTCGTATGCATAGTCAGTAAAAAAAATACTATTAATCATCGATATTGCGCTATATTACAATTGGCTGTAAGTCTTATTTCGCATGCAGACAGTTTTTGGCCCGAGTTTTAGGTCTAGTAAGACCATATCTTGAGGAATGAATTTAAAGCAATGCGGACGTATCCAGCCTTTAAGCAGTAATAAATTTAGTAGATTTATATATATTTAATTTTTAGTAACTTAGATCAAATGGCAAAAGCTGGGTACGTTCGTCGTATTTGAAGTTTTTATTATAGTTTTATTTTATTTTCAGTTATTTTCTTTAATACACGTAGGGTTTATTTAAATATATCTAATTTACGTCTTCTTAAAACAGTTTAGTGATTTTGATTACTAGAATTTACTTGCGAGAGATGAAATTATATAAATCTTACTTTTCACAAGGCAGTTTAGTAACAAAATCAAGTATTAGAAAATAAATTAGAACCACTGAATTGACATACGATATTTTACGAATATTTTGCGTAATTACATTGTCTAAAATGTGTTAGCCTTTCTTGTGACGTAACTTATCGTGTGTCCAAATTCTTTGACTGTACTATAGTATAATCTGCGAGAGATCAGAATGGGATAATATACCTTCTTTTAAAACTAGCCGAACAAAAAGAACAATGGCCACACTCTAAAAGTTGTATTTTTGAAGACGATCCTCTATTATTTCCCCTACTTTCAAAAATCAATTAATGATATCCAATGATTATATTAACAATGTACTTCATAGTTAATTGATTCAGGCGTGACCTTGCGGAAATCCATTATAAAATACAATAGACGTGGATATATTTAGTAACCTGTTCCGCTTAGCTATTTCTAAAGAGCCATAAAAAACCCTGAAATAAACGGACACGTGTTTTACCTCTCAACGAGGCATCTTCAGGATGAAGATTGACTTGTCGCGAACTCGAACACGGCGTGTTGCCACACCGAGCGCTGAGCGCAGAGTGCGCTCAGCGCTCGGTGTAAATAGCTAAGCGGAACAGGTTACCAAATATATCCACGTCTATTGTATTTTATAATGTACTTCATTTTGTTGTCTCATATCGGTAAAAAATTCTGTTTTTCCTAGTCCATTGTTCTTTAGCTAATTGGCCATCATCGAATGACTACTACCAAGGTTCAATCTCCTTCCGATCGCTTGGAGACTACACTATTACCCCGCGTTTACACCAAGGTATAAAACATGCATTCTAAATGTTGTGTCCACTGTTTTATTGTTTTTTTTTAAAAACAAGTTGTGAACACTAGTTGCAGGCAAAACTTGTAGCAAACTTGTCAAAAATGTGAACAAAAAGTTCAGAGGGTACACTGAATATTTAGTTTTATTCGTTATAGTTATTAAACTGTAACAAAACTTGATTCAGTGTTATTATTGCAATTTATATCAATATTTAGTGAACTATAGAGCAATATTTAATCATTTCATTTAACAATATTCATAAATTCATAAAATCAGTGAAATAATTGGCAGCCCTTTGCGACGTTGCCAACTTTCTGAATGCAACTCTTTACAAAAATGTTTGAAACAATGTCAATACTAGTTATAAACACATGTATGAAACTATACTCGATTTGAAATAAGATTAGACATTTAAATAAACCTTTTTTACAGTCCGTTCAACCGATTTTGACTTCTATACCGTAGGCATAAGGATGGCATTAAAAGCAAAAAAGTGGTTATAATACCAACTGTTTACTGCCGCTGCCATTTGTCATGCCACCAACGCAATAGAAGTCAAAATTGGTTGAACGGACTGTAAAAAAGGTTTATTTAAATGTATAATCTTATTTCAAATGGAGTATAGTATATTGTCGCCACACTACTGCACTTATGCACACGGTAATGCGGTAGTGGGGCGCGTCATTTCAGAGTAGACGAGCTATACTGCCGTCATACGGTGAAAGGCCGTAACTAACATTCTTCTAAAAAATTTGTTAAACAAGTATAGGACTGGATACAGCAATAAGCTCTCTATATTTCTGTCTATACGGTGATACTTCAAACTGCTTTTAATTCTTAGCCGTTAAAGTTAAGACTATCGATTGAGCTTGAAAACAAAATTGTCATTTACTCAAAATCTTTGAAGTAGTTACGGCCTTTCACCATATGACGCCAGTATTTCATGTTTTTGACAAGCCTTTTACAAGATTTCTTGAAATAAAACGACAGCTTGTATGTGTGTGGGTGTAAACGCGGGGTAAACACTATTTATGATTGACGATGACAATTTGTAACGAAGGAGTACAGCCAGCCTATGACTACTATGAGTTTAAACGCGTGTTGTTCGCTGCTCCGCGCGCGCGCACTCTCTCCGCACGCATCGTGTGTATAGACGCGTGAAATGATTGCAATTCACTTTGTTACTATGAAGTTAATAAAAAGTTTAATAAATCGAATTTCATTTTATTTTACTTAATAACCTGCTTGTATTTTTTGCTATTTGAGTCCTTACGAAGCCGGAAATACTGGTTTAAAATGTTGTTCTTCTTTTTGTCACTTTTCACTTGGCTGAAGTTCGTTTGGACTCGAAACAAATTGGCATAGAATATTAATAGAGTTGTCACAATTTTATCGATACCTAAATGTACTCTCGCTCATTTTCCTTTCGTGCCCAAATAATCGCGACTTCTTGTTTAATTTGAGGCTCTAAAAATTAATTATTTAGTTGCAATGATTTCACAAATCATCTCATTCTCATACAGTCTGTTTCTACCCTTCCATTATGTAAATATCGGAGGAAAACCATAAAGTTATGGGAAATATGCTTTTGACGCGTCCTCTGTGCTTTGCGGTTATATGCTTTCGCACAACCGAATTAAGGCAACCGAAGAGAGGCTTTTCTTGCCGAAATACCTTTTGGAAATTATCGTCGAGTTTTGCAGATAGATTTCTGACAGATGAGTAAACAAAATTATGTTTATATCCTATCGTCATCGATCATCGACTTTGACAGCTGCATAAAGTATTGAACTGTTATCGATAAAATATTTTTAACGATTTGTCTCATCTCTATCTACAAAACTCGATAACAAAATTTTTGTTTCAATATAATTAAATGTGCTAAATTAATGTTTACATCAAATCAAACTCTCGATATTTTTAGAGTTTTAGCCGCATATTATCTACTTTATTACCTAACCCACTCATGGTATGTTTAGCAAACTTAACACGTACTTACACGACATACGTCTTGAAATTATTCCACCAACCGGTCCGACATGCGCGTGCGACTAAATTTGTCGAACTACTGACAAATTTTATGCATAGTCATGTATCGTTTTGGCGTGGATAATGCACAAACAGGTCGGCGACAATGTTTTGTCATGTTTGGTATGTGTTAAGATTGCAGCTTTTCAAAATTGTTTGTTCTCCCAAATGTTTCTTACGGACATGTTGATGTATGTAATATGTTATAACACGTTGAAGAAGCTTTTCTATTGCACAACTCTTTGCTTAAGAAAGATTTTTTCTGTGCATAAAATACAATTTTTTGTTCGGATCTGTAAAAGTTCTTGTTTTATTTGTATGTCAACTGCAGTTTTGCAATTAAAGTCTTACCCAGTAATATCAATTCTAGAACTGCTATTTCAGCGCTTATACACTGCTAAGCTAAAACAACAACACAGCAGAGAAGTTAAGCGATGAAACTGACTAGCAATTAGTTCACAGTAAATGCTCATTTACACGAAAACAGTTTCTCGCCTCGTATCTTTTAGGCGAGTCCGATGGACTATCTCGTCACAAAATGGGCGAGAAACTCTCTTCATGTAAATGCGTCTAAGACTTTTGAAAAGTTCCTTCCAATGTGTCTGTGCTTTGCCGCTGTCCTTTCGCGTCCCACACATCGCCTGCCCATAGTAGCTCTGTCACATGCCTCGCTACACTAAACACGACCCTAACACCTAGCTAATAAGGGCTACACTTGTATACTGCGGGTACGTATCGCTTTGGGAAGCGTTGCTAAAGTATTTACTTGCGTTTGTGAACTTTATGTCGAGATATTTTTGCAACGATGTTGTTTTTTGGAGTGGATGGTTTACAGGATTTTTTGTAATAATAAAAACAAGGGTTTTGGCCATCTTTGCTACGCTATCAGAACGAAAATGAAACTCAACAAGTGATACTAAATATTCAAAAGAGGAGTGATAAATAGATGCTAAATATTCAGGGGTTTCACGCATTCTGGGATAGCTTTGTGCACTAGCTATTTTTAGTGTTCCGTGCCGAAACTGGGAAAACAGAATACTTAAAAATCGAGCTATAAGCCCTCTTTTTATTAAATTATTCGAAGCAGCAAGCCTTTACAGCAGTTCCTAACTTAGAATTTACTAAAACCAATTTCTTGTGATTCTTTTCTAAAGTCAAATAAAGTTTTGATCATAAGATATTTCACATTTGCACGATGCACAACATTATCAGCCATACTTGTAAGCTATCCACTTGTTTAGTAAATAACGTGGCTTTTACTGGCGAGGTGTGAGCGAGACAGCTGTTCTTCATCTCTCATCATCATGGTAGCTTCGCTGTCAGTAACATTAGCAGGCATTGAGTACCGACTCTTTGGTTCAAAACTATATCTGTCTGAATAATATGTGCAACATTTTGAGGTGTAAAAGACGATAAACCGAAAGCGTACGTAGTATTGAGTCTCAATAGAAATTAAATCTCAAATTAGTATAAATTAATTCGGTCCATTTCGATAGTTAATAATACAATGCCAAGCCAATGCATTAAAGAACCTCTCAAGTCATTTTTTTTAAGCTCGAAATGTCAAGCTTGTCTTGAAATTTTGCTCAAATCTTATACAGACAAATTCAAACGAAATATCTTTGCAAAACTGCACTTAACACTGACATATACGATCGAATTCTCAAACGCAACTGAATTTAAATTAACTAGACATTAAAAGTTTTAAAACTTCTTAGGCCCATATTCTAAAACACGATGCTTAAGCATGAATCTAGATTTAAGTACAGATAAGTGTGAAACGGCAGTCATTCTGTACTTGAGTCGAGAATCATACTACATCGTTCTAGAATACAAGCCCTAAATAGAAACATCGTTTGAATATTCGCGCGTGGCAACTCAAAGTAGATCGCAACCAAAGAGTCGGTATAACCGGAGCGGGCAGAGCGGCGTGTAGTATCGCGGTCGTTGGTCGCGTGTCGATGGTGCTCGGTCGCAGGCTGGCTACACTCGCTCGCCGGGCTCGTGAAGCGCCGGCTCAGCGGGTACGTCAAGTGGCATCACCTTGCAGCGCGCAGAGACAACCCTCACCAACATCATCTGCAGCATAGGTGAGCGACACCATTCATTTTTTACTGTTGCAACATTCTGCTGGCATGATATATACGAGAAGTAAGAACTGTAGTTAAATGATAGTGCACAGTCTGGCAACATTGACCAGCCAAAACTGTTGCTAACTGCTGTAAGATTAGCAGTGGGGTTACCATTATATTTTTACTTTTAAAATATTTTCTGTCTTGTAAGGGCATAGTATGTAGAATAAGTTAGATCTGTAGTGAAAAAATAAGGTGCACCGTTCGCATTCTGGCATTTTTGACCAGCCAAAACAACTTCCAAATCTTGCCAAGTGTTCAGAGAGTGGGGTTTATTAAGTCACTCGTTTTTAAAATTTTGCGATCAGTTACATTTTTATATGGTCGTTCATCCTGAAGTTAATGTATATCTGAAAACCTGTTATAATTCTATCCTCAATAAATTGCTCATAGAGGTCTATGTTCAGCTTTCAACAACACTATCAAGAAAGAAGTACCTAATCAAACGAAGGGCTGATTTTTTCAACTTTGTAACTGAAGCTCAAATACAGCCTTATATATTCTATATAAAAGCTGTAAAGCCGTCCTATTTATTCCCCAGATTAAAGATATCTGATAATTGATATATCCACCCTAAAATGTCAATTTAAATACTAAACTAGAAGCTAAAATTATTACAAAAAATCAAACTATCCACAGATGGGGCAATAGTGAAAGTTGGAGCATGCCGGCGTCCCCCCTCCCGCCGCGCGCGCCCCCGCCGCGCCCCGCCGACTAGCGCGAACTCTTCACTTCACACTGTGGCATCACACACTTGCAACACTGCTTACACCGAAACTTGGATCAGTTAGCTCTGCTTGAAAAAGCTTAGCGAAAAACCTTCGGAACAATTCGTTTTTAAATATCCATGCTAGAATCAGGAATAATGACAATTTAATCGAAGTGTAACAAGCTTCCATTGTTTGATGGACGCATTTTTATTTTATTTTTAGAAACAGCCAGTTCTTAATTTTTTTGACTAAACGAGGAACCATTGTAGCTTTGAGCAGGAATATCATTTAGCTATGGCTTTAGAGTGGTACTAAAATAAATCACCAATAACCTGTCACGATTGCCATTGGTAAATAATTTCGATGTACCTCATAATGTCTTAATACAAAGTAGAAAACTTCGTAAGCAATATAAACATTTTTTAAGAAATGCAGTCAGTCTAAAAGTAAGTAATTGATGCCACGTGGTCCTCGCAACCATTGTTGTTCAACGTACTACGCTATATAATTATATCGATAATAAACAAACATTAGAGAAAGACGGCACGATAGCTTTGTATTTTATTACTGCGTAAGGTACGGTTCTGCACGCGACTGAAATTATTGACTGAGTACTCAAAATCGCTGTCTTTTGCTCCCAGATTTACACACACTTAACATAGTAGACAGACTAAAGCAGGCTTAATCTGATCCAGCCTGTCCCTTACTGACCTCTCCCAGCGACGCCCTAAGCTGAGATCTGTACCCCACAGGAGGTGCCCTTATCGTGTAGTCGCTTAGTTTTTAAGTTTTATTATGCTCTGGCTGGAGGCCTTAATTTATTGAGGCAGCCACGGGAAAGTCCGGTTAAACACAACAACTTTACTCCAGATTTCTGACAGATAGGACAAAGTAAAAAATTCGATGTTTCACATTAAATTACTTATTTTGTTATTTTTGTTCATTACATACTTGTTTAAAATATCTTGGTTGCTAGTAATCGACTACCAAACGGACCGCGACAGTCATATTATTTAAAAAAACTACTTGGGGATCCCTGGACTAATGGAATAAAGTTTCAGCTTTTCAAATATATTTATTTGTAAAGTTGGTACTTGTCTGCCTACTACACAATGGGTAGTAATAAAAGCCCCGAAAGAAAATGAATATATGTGCATACTCAAAATGTGAAATTTACTGCTAAAAATACTAATTTTCCGATAACTCATATGCAAATAGCAATAACTTATAGCGAATACAAATAAAGAAACGACCGAATAAAATACTGAATATTACGAAAAATCAATATAGAATTTGCTGACGTAATATTTTTCAAACATGCAAACAAGCATACACCATGCATGCAACATGCAAGCGGGCTTGCAATATGCAGCAGGCATGGTTTCTGTCACGGCTACGGCGCTGCGGGGTTCCGGCGGTCCCACGCGAGCTTAAATTACACTCTTTTTTTTTTTTTTTTTTTTTTTTATTATTTCCCACCCAAAAAAAAAAAAAAAAGGGGTAGGGCAGACAAGACTACGTGGAGTCGGTTTTGCAGCGATGATTCGTTTCTGTCAATAACTTTTATAGCACAACATATTGACTTTTCGGAAACTTAGTTTTTTTTTTTTTCGGAAGTTTAGTTTTTTTTTTTTGGAAATTTAGTATTACAGTCAACCACAGATTTTCGGAAGTATTTTTTTTTTTTCGGAAGTTTTATTATTTCCCCTAAACAATTGTATTCAAAGTGCCTGACTTAAGACTGATTTTCTGACTGATATCAATAAAAATAGTCCATAAAAACCGCGAGTATACGAATAAACAAGCTACCTCTCAATGTGATTCACTCCTCAACAACTTTTAAACGTTAAATCAGTCTTCATAGAGTAAGAAATACAGCATTTTAAACGTCAAATTCTTGGTCGTGATCAGTCGCGTGCATGGAACAACACCTTTACCCATACATAAATTACGTCACACGAATTTGCATATTTTCGGAAGTTGTCTTTGTCACAGGTGGTAAAGAAAAAGAAGAATTTTAATACTTTAGATTTATTCATGTGACGTCACGGAGCTTATGACACGTCCCCCGCCCTTGTCACACGATGTCACACTTTGACCCCTCCCTCCCCCTTAACGTGTGACGTAATTATTATGGATGATCCTTTGTGTAAATAGTCAACGTCCGTGCAGTATTAAGCAACGGTGTTCGAAGGCTTATCGCGTGATAATAGTAACTTAGCACATGTTCATAGTACACGTTAAATTAATATTTTGAAACAAAAAGCGTTTAGTAGTTATAAAGGAACATTTAGTACGGAGTTGTGACGTCATAGTGATATATTTTGGGATATACTAGTTGATTCTGTGATCGCGAATGACCTGACTACGGTGCCATTGAGACTGCTCCCTTATTGGTCGGTGAGTTAAGAAAAGAATAGGTACAAGAGTTGAGTACACTCATTACATTACAAACACATGTTGCAACAAACGAGCGCATTCCGACATTCAACGAAGGGGTATGTGCTCACTCACCGTGAGTATTGCTTCGAACACCGTGTCGAGCATTCGTAAGAACTTTACATGGAAACACTCCTTTATCGATTCTTCACCGACCAATCAGGAAGAGCTTTTAGTTAAAATTAAATCGTTAGTTTAGGTTGGGAATGAGCCATACTAGTTATTAACTACACTAGAACCTAAGGACATCATTGCACATCGATTGAAAGGTTCAATAATTCATACATTGTTGTGTGACATTGCACTCATCTTGGCTTCATCGTAGTCGGGTAATCAAACAGGCTTATAAGGGCTGGTGCATATCTGGCGAGGCGCAGTGCAGCACGGTTGTCACTTTTTTTTTTTTTTTGGGTGGGAAATCATCAAATAACTTCTCCCGCTCTGGGCGGAGCGGGAGGGCGTGTCAGACTCTTACTGACTAAAACCCACCCGTGTTCCTTCAGTTGCCGTGTTGCCAGGGGGCCACGATTTCCCTATCGGTTTTCTTCGAACCCCCGGCAGGCATTGGCCCTAGCGGACCCCGTCAATTCTGCTGACATCTCTTTGAGGCGCGCGTGGAACACAACGCGCCGTCGACCCGGGCTTGGTCCTTATCGGACGGCGAGCTACCCATTGCTCACCGTCCGCAAGCCCGCGCCTACGGTGGCCGGAAATCCTCTCGTGACTCCCGACGCCCAGGGCGTCTCCTGCTGCGGCGGTTAGGGGCGCGAGGGCGCGAAATTTGCCTTTCCCTCACGCGCTCCGTCTCCTCCTTCGCGAGCATTACTGCTTCGCAGAACGAGGTGACGGCCTGCCATTTCCTCTCGCTCCGTAGCATGGCCCGAATCAGGGCCGGACGCGAGAGATCACCGCCGCCGATCGCTTCCTCGAGGACACGGCGATGCTCTGCCCAAGCCGGGCAGACCTCCACCGTATGCTCCACCGTGTCCTCCGGGCGATCCACACAGTGATGACACCCGGGCGTTTCCTCCCGCTTTATCCTGAACAGGTACCTCCCGAAACAGCCATGTCCGGTGAGCACCTGTGTCAGGCGGAAGGTGAGGACGCCGTGGCGCCTCTCTAGCCACTCCTCAAAGAGGGGTCTTATCGCCGCAATTGCGGCGTGCCCAAGCACGGTTGTCACTGCCAAACAAAATATCAACGTTGCGTCCCTAAAAATAAAGTTGAGAATAAATAACCTGAGACACGCGCATCTTTCCGCTTCGACGCGCTCTCGAGCTAATGGAAGTTTATTTATAACATAACATCACGCCTGTAATCCCCGAAGGGTTAGGCAGAGGTGTACCCATAGGACACCCACATTTCGCCAGTCAAGTTTAAGTCCCATGTAATAGCGGGCGAGCTTATTATCAACCTGGCACAAATCCAGGCTGCTAATGAGAAATTCCAGATAGAAAAACCCAATAACACTGCCCGACCGAACCCAGGACTTCATACTGAAGTTTATTTATTTTGAACTTTATTTCAATGAGGACAATGTCGATAATAGTTTGACAGTGAAATATGCTCTGCGCTGCGCTCCGCCATATGTGCGCCGGTCCTTAGGCGTACAATGTTAAGTTTCAAGATTTCTAGCTAATTTTCACCCATAATCAAAGTGTCTTGGAACACGACTACGTCATAAAAAAAAAAAAAATCTTCCGATATTTAAAACATCTCATGATATCAGAAGCAGAATTGGTTATTTCTGTTGTTAAAATTGATAACACCATTTGTGAATCACAGACTATAAACAACACCATGTATACATATTTAAATTAACGTTTGTGGGCTATCTACAGGTGTTGCTTTATTATTGCACAATAATTTTATTTATCATTGGTTTCAAGTTTATTATTCGCTTTTTATGTGTAACATCTTTGCTCTCGCTTTCCTGCAATCAAAATAATCACAGGAACCCTCTCAGATCCAGCTGACCTCATAACACTCCTCCAGGAGAAGAATAGGGCCACCAGTACAGTGCACAAACACAGACGCCTCCCGTCATTCCGACCTCGCCGCCGAGGTCATTTGCGATCGCGACCGCGTCCCCGAGTATATGAGACTCCCCCCCGACCCTCGCTCGAAAACAAGGTACCAGCAGTTGTTGCAGCTGAGCACGTAGCTTTAAATTACCCGTATAACAATCAAGATGAAAAACTATGTTCGATCCAGCCTGTCCCTTCTTGCTGTCCTCCCCTCAGCGACGCCCTAAGCCGAGGTTCGTATCTCACAGGGGGTGCCCTTAGCGAGCGTTCGCCTAGTTTTAATTTAGAATAGTTTTTGCCCCTGGCTGGGTGTAGAAGCTTAAGGCAACCACAGGAAAGTCCGATTAAGCAGCCATGACCTCATAGGTCAATTGCGAGATGCCATAGATAAAAAAAAAAAACACAGGAAGACGGGAAACGCGCGCTGTTCGATTTGACCAATGAGCGCGCGCGGTGCTTGAGTGGGCCGTCAGAAACGACCTTGACGAGGCCCCGCCCCTATAATGTTGTTTATTACCAAGGTTAGATGTCAAATGTTACACATAATATGCGGCTACTGTAAGTCATGTTCGTTTTTTTTTTCTGATAGCAATATACCGTGAAAACATAAGCAATTTATTGCTTATGTTTTCATCATCATATTTGGGGCAAATATTTTCATACAAAATATAACTTTTTCATATAAATTTGTGCACCAATAAAGTAAGACCTTATATTTTTAATGAATCCGAGCAGTGTAGCTTTGACAATATGTACTTCACGTATTGGATGGGGAATTGAGTTTTGGCAGGACTATGTACTGTTGTGCTTTTGAAAAAAACAATAGCTGAAAATTCTGTTTTATCTGTTTTATTTGAGATTCGTAGTTTGCTTTGAAGATAACTTTTCTAAAACTCTAGCTAGTTTTTTAGAAAAATATTTACAACGGCTTCGTTCGACATGTTCAATTGCATACACATAAGGTTTGACACGAGTTTCATTTTATCAAAAAAATTACTTTTACTGTGACAGAAATTGCATAAAACCGATATTGCTTGAATTGGTGCTGTCTCAATATAGTTCAAGATGGGGGTAGGCAGTTTAGGCCGCTCATTCTTTAACGCTCACGGCGTCTCGCTGCTCATTCGTCAACGCTGTCCCCCGCGCATTCCTAAGACCCGATATAGCGGTCTCGGTCAAACCATAGCAAAAATATTATTATGGATTTATATACTAAAATTTTGAATTTCACGTAAACGTTAAAACTGCTAATTCAAAGCACCACAGTAGATAGTCTATAAGAATGCACTGTACAGTTGGGGGTTGTATTCCTATTCGACAATCAATAGTAATAGATAATTATTTCTATAATTGTAAATATCGTGTATATTTTATTGTAAGTGACAGATAATGCAATACAAGTTTTTATTTGTAATATACATAGATGGGTTCGTTCACTGGTTAGATGCTGAAGATTTAAGAAAAATTGACTTTGTATGGAGATCCTGATAGAAATATTGCTTTGTGTATGTCAACTTTTTAGAAGGATTTTTATCGAACCAAGCCTCCTGTTGTATAATAGTTTCCGATGTAAGTACAAATTATGGTTAAATACTAGTTCCAGTGGTCCCTTGACTTGCTTATTTTCACATGTCTGTTTTCTTTTACGTTATTTAATTTTGTCTGTACTTTTTATGAGGAAATTAACAATATTTTATCGATGTTTTTAACCTTGGATCTGACCGGTGAACGAATCCAAACAAATTAAGTTGTACTTTGATTTGTAATAAATAGAGCATCATAGTGTTTACAGCTTATATATTGTAATTGTAGTATTTAATTGTACATTTCTTTTTTTAATATTTTGACCAAATGTATAGATTAAAATCGGATATATTTTTTTGTTAGCTTCGGGTGTACGAGTGTTGTAACTCGACTATCTTGACTTTAGTCGAATAGTTGACTTATTAGTCGATTCAGTTGACTAAACTAGACTTGTAGAGTTTTGGAAAGCTTCGTATAATTGACTAAATAGTTTGTCGGTTTAGTTGACTGAACATCGATTCGTACAATAATGTACTATAAGCAAACGTGATGTTCGTTAGATCGTTTTTGTTCAAATATTTTTTACAATTTACGTTTTATTTTGATTACGTTAATTTGATATTAACAAATATGAGCCATAATCAACTGTAATGTTCATGTACGCAAGCATCAATTTGGCGGAAAATATTTTTAGGTACATATTTATAGCAATCGCTTGGAATTACAAGAACTATCCGTTTAAAGGCTATTTGAAGCCACGTTTGTGATTAGCACCGCGTGTCCCACGCTGGGCGCCAGTACTCGGTTGATCAGTGACATTGACTTGACACGTATTTTCATATTCACAAAAATCTTGTGCACAAATATCTGTAGAAGTATGGCCTAAAACGAAATGTCTTTAGCCTTGTCTTTGAAAATCGATTTCTTTCTAAAAACTGTAACAAGTACTATTTTCTAATCTAATTTAAAATTCGTTTCGTGCAAGCATTATTTGTTCTATGAATTAAACTTCAAATATGTTTCAAAAAGATATTTTTAATTAAATGCGATGTCACTGCGCAAGCGATACTAGCGCCCTCTAGTCCGCGCGCCACCCTACGTGCAACCGCGTTAGTTAAGGCGAGACTATATTTAAATAAATCTATTTAATAAACAACGATTAACTTGTTTTCTATTATATTATTGCAATAATTATTATTTTATTGTGTATTATATGGATCAAATTTTATTTTTTGTTTCATTTTAACCACATCAAATACCTATATTTACAATGACACAAGGACACTTCGCATTTTTGGTATGAAGCTATAAGTATGTAGGTCGCTGTGTCCAAATAAATGTTTTTGAGAGCGTTGAGAATCCAACGCGCTGGGACGCACTCTCGTCCCAGCGCGCCCGAAAAAAATACTATTGGATTTTCAACTCTCAGCGCTAAGCAAAGCGTAGAAAATCAAGTGCACGAAAAAAATCGCCGCGATTTTATTATGTCAGTACGAACGTGGGCTAACGTAGTCGGAAGATATAAGAGTTAGGCACGTCCGATGATCGGAAGGCGTTGGAGACATTATTTTGTTTGAACATTCAATACACGTCTGATCCTATACAGATTGTTTTAAAACATTAAACTTTATGACATTAAGTAAATGCTACTACTCGACTAATGATTTTATGAATGAAAAGTTGACATAAATATTAGAAAATAATTATGATATTATTCTCTTCTTACTATCTCTTTGACTTATTGAATTCTTTTTTAAATATCCATAGCTAATATATTTGACTAATTTGCAATTTGAATGTTACCATAATTTATTTAATTCAATAACAATTAATGTGTAATCTAATAAACGAACCAAAACCCTGACAATGTATTTGTACGCCGGAAACGGCAGAATATTATGAACTGTAGAAACCATGTAACAATATTCTCACAAATAAATGGACTATTACTAGTCGGATAATTTGTATTGTTCGGATAACTGGATCAGACTATCGGATCCGACTAACTAATGAAAAAATTAAACGTGTATTTTCAGCCTTACGCGATAGAAAGAGAGGCAACTTCTAGATGAATATTACTGTAGGTAATTAGCGCTGCGTGACCTGAATTGCACTTAATTGTGTCGCAGCAAGAGTCGCTTGACCCATCTGTAATTACTGTGACAATGGTTCAAACAGAGACCACAGTACGCTTCATCAATGCTTTTTCATTTCTACTCACTCAGCCCCTAGGACGTATCGAGTTAGTGACAGTTTTTAGTGTAATAAATACCTACCTTATCATCAAATGTTGGGCAAACTATAGCCTCATTTCTCAAGCGTGTAGAAAGAAACAAATAAAACGAATATGGCTTTTATTTAAAAAATAATATATTTTGTACAATGTTTGTGTGTAAACAACTATTGCATCGGAATACAAAACGTTAGAATGTAGTACGGAATATATGCTTATGTACAGTAAAGGATTGAAGCTAATTTGTGGGCAACTGCTGACAAGTTATGAGAAAATGATGGATTGAAGAATTTTGAAGCTTCGTACAGCATAAGCATAATCAGCCTATAACGTTCCCAGTACTGGGACACGTGCCTCCTCCTTGTGAGAAGGAGTGGGCCTTAATAGAGTTTATCTTAAAAGTTGGCAACGTCGTAAATAGCTGTCAAATATTTACCTATTTGGTTAGTTTGCCAATATTACTGTATGGAATTAAGAAATGTGGCTAACTAGGGAACTAAAATATTGATTTGAAATGCAATAATTAATATTGTAATAGTTTAGATGTAAAAAAAGGATTGTGTGGTTTTATGAAACCACGGTAAAAGTGAAACTTCTATAGGCGCCGCCATATTGGCCTTGGCTGCTCTGACGAGCGCCTTTCACTTTATCCCTACTGCGCGGCCGACCGTCACGCGACATGCAACACACAGACGAAAAAGTTTGAGACGATGTAATAAAAGTTTCACTTTAAAAAAGTATTTGGAAACTTTTCAAGTACCTTTTTTACACCTAAAACGGTTACATCATCAAATTCAGTGTTATATTTGCAATTCATTATTAATATTCTAGTTCGCTACTTAGCCACATTTCATGTTTCCATACAGTAATATTGCCAAATTAATAAAAAACAGCGAAATATTTGACATCAATTTGCGACGTTGCCCACTTTCAGAATAAACGCTCTTAGTCCACCACGGCCCAATGCGGGCTGGTGGATGTCACATATAATTGAATTTTTGGTTCTTGGACATGCCGGTTTTCTTCACCGTTTTGGGAGCAGTGTGATGAATTAAATTACACAAAGTGCCTAGTAAGCTTCGTATAGTATCCCCATAATAAAGTTAGTTTTTTCTATAGAAAAATATGATCCAAAGTCACAACTGCAGGTGAAAAATGTGAAAATCATATCATACCACATGGAGTACTTTTATAGTCTTCGGATAAGAATTCGGCCAGTAAATATCTCTACAAAGATAATATTGGGGTTTCATAGGGTTTCATGTAATTTCTCCTTGTGAAATGTAATAAATATTTAATAAGGCAAGTTAGAATTATTGCTGTAACAACTAAAGTTCTTAGGACATATCACATAGAAACTTATCACTAAGGAGGAAATCATAAAATCTTCTGAAAACAAGAAGAGACCTCAACTTTGCTAGATAACAAGAACTTGCCAGCAGTTACAGTTGATCTATTTAAATAATATTTTTAATAATACAATTCATGGCAATAAATATAAAAACAATCACATAATTATAACATGTAAACACTTTCTTTGGTACAATCATTAATAGGCGATGTCACATAATTATATTTAAAACAATTTCAACAGGAAAAGCTAATTCAATCAAATAAATAAGGAACAAACAACAAGGTTCATTTTGACATGATTGCAGATCTTTTAAAACAGAAAGAATCTCTTCATTTGATGTCTTTTAATATTCTTAAAATTATGAGTAAAAAGTTAGGCGAAAGCGCAGGGTAGCTCGCGAAATTAAAATTTTCTTACGCTTTTACAATTGTTTGGTCAGTATCAGGTTGTATGTTGATCTATATATGATTCGTGACCGTAACAAATACAGTGTGAGTATTTATAATGTGCACATATCGAAATGAGGGAACCTATGCTTAATTTTATCGACGGAAAAAATATTTAAATAAAATCTATTTTTTTTTAACAGAACTGTGTAACTTTTAAACTAAATGATCTATCGCGATGAAAAAAACTCCATAATGATTGGAAGTAATTAGGTGTCCTCATAAAATGAAAATTGTGGAAAAAAAACTACCCTCAATTGAAAATAAACATGTTTTTTTTTTTAGCAAAAATCTTTCTTTTTTATTTGAATTTTTACCTTAATCGCAAGATTTCTCAATAAGACGCCAAACGGACACAAATAAAAGTAACATAACTTTTATATATTTTTTTCGTCGATAAAATTAAGCATAGATTCCCTCATTTCGATATGTGCACATTATTATTTACAGATTTATAATCATTAAAATTATCAATACAACTGTTTAAGTTCAAATTGCCCCATTTAATGACTATTTCATGAAATCATCATGACATTTGAGGCTAATTCTAATTTAGAGAATGTGAATTTCGCGGGCTACATTAGCGCATCCTTAATAAATCTGCGATTATATCAAAACAAAACCACGATAATTATCTTAATTCAATTTGCATTAATAAAGTAGTAACAAATCAGCATTTTATAATTAAAAATAATCAACATACAAAAGGCATTTAAGGCGTACACCACAAACTATTTTAAGTCTCTATATTATTTTAATAAAAGTTGTGTTCATATTGCTAATCTGCTGCTTACAACTAGTAAGAGATGTAATCACCCTAGGTAAAAAACGAAACTATTTTTTCCATGTCTTGGTATGCCATTTACATTTTCAACTCTATTATCAAGATGGCAACGATTATAATCGTCCTTCTTCTGCAACTTACTTATATAAAAGTGCAAGTTAGGTACATACGATGCCCAGACTGTCATTTCGAAAGAAGCCAGCAGGCACATTGGCTTTGCAACTATCTTAAAAGGGCTAAGCCCATCAGATTGGCTAGACCTCTTTACAACAGTCTGGTTACCGAACACTCAACGCAGAGAATATTACGCTATATTTTCAGTGCCATAAAGTGGAAAGTTGTACGAACATCGGCGAAGACATCCGATGCGCGGTTCTTATTATTTTGTGCTTTAAGACACTGATAATAAGGCTTAGTATTCAATAACATCTGAGCCTATAACGTCATCTATCTGAAGCGAGAATATTTTCTAGTACAATCGACCGCACGTCGGTAGTAAAGTAACATTTTGACCGTGAGCTGACCTAGCGGAGTATGGAGTTTCAAGAGAGGAGTGGCAAGGACATCGATGCGAAAACGGCTCCCATGGATTCAGTACATGATTGTGAACCCCCCTGCGATGAAACTTTTCGCCGGTTATTTAAAAAAAAATCAGCTGTTCCATACATTTTGACCGCGTAGGTATTGCATTTTTTTATGAAACAGCAGATTTTTTTTAATAACCGACGAAAAATTTCCATGAACCATGAACTGAATCCATGGTAGCCGTTTTCGCGTCGATGTACCTGCCACCCTGTGTACTTAGAACATCCTGACATCAATCGTCGGGCAGTTGCCCACCAGACACAACACCCGTCTGGTCGAAGGATCCCCCCTTTTCTATGGAGGATGAGTGAACTTTACACCCTGTTACTCATACCTCTATACGAACGAGGCCAGCTGGTTTACTTACCACTGACGTATGGCCTACTGCACGTACAATACAAGGAGACATATAGAGCCTCAAGCCTACAAGCTACAGCTTATACTAATTACAAACTACAATAAATAAAATCAACAACGTAATAGTGAGTATCGCGATTTAATACGACAATCAAAATTTTCAACAGCCTCGTTCATTCCTTACATTATCTGTTAACATCTGACTAGTAACACACTGTTAAGGACGTTCAAAGGGGAAGAAGATAATTCCGTGGCATATTATTTATTTATCTGGAAGATTTTGCCACTGTAAAACAGCCTCTCAAACTTACATCTTAAAGGTCCTTGTCACTTATGGCGTATCATTTAAAAAGATCAATTTACTGACGAAGGCCTTTGGCAAGCTAACCTTTTACTACTCCCCAAAATTTTGGTAAACGCCCTTCTATCAGTTTTTTCGAAAACAATTTTATTTCTAACAATCCCTTTCAAAGCTTAGGTAGGTACATAATTTAATAATTTATCTTATTTAACAATTCAATAGTATGACAAAATAACACATCAAAACTTTTAACAGACCGAATAAGTACTAACGCCGTTGAGCATAATCTTTAGTTTAAACAAATTGTTTGACTAGTTGCTAACTAGAGGAGTTGTATATTATATTTTTATCTCTAGATATGTAGCTCTCTTATGAGATTTACCTATTTAAATTTCGTTTAGTAAATTATTAACTTACCTTATGTTAAGTCTATTAAGTGCAACTGTATTTTTTTTTCAATATGGCGCAGCAGTAAATTGGCGGGAAACTTTACTCTGAAAGGCGGAACATGAATCTATAAAAAATATTTTGTGCTTCAAACGCTGTTACTAGAGTTGCGAGGGGAATTGACGAAACTTCGAAAGTTGCTAAGGTATTGAGATATTAAAAACAACTATATCTACGTGTTTATAATAATTTATGTCAATAATGTCCTTTTTCAGCAAGGCACACCATTATAGGTCCGGTCTACTCACTAGCCCATTCAATTTAGTACCTATAAATATCTAATTTAAGCTTATCTACTTTCCAAACATTTTTAATACAAGTGTACCTTCACGACCGTTGTCCCTTAGGGAGTGAGCACAGCTCCAAGCAATGCCAGCACTATTGGTCGGTAACATTCAAACGCTCTCAGCACATAATACCTTTTTGAAGTCTGCGAATCCGACGTTGTACATCCAAAAGACGCTGACATAGGTCATTTATACACTGGAGTTAAAGTTAAATATTATTTTTTTGATATAAAGGTAACTTCATCCCATTTCCCGCCGCATTGAGAAGCCTACGCGTGTTGTCGTGATACCGCCAGCGAAATCGGTGCAGTTGCGATGCTGGTCGTATGCCTCCAACGTCTCCCATTATTGCTGTCGCTCCAAAATCTATCCTGGAAACGAAAAAAATAAAATGATTGAGGGAAAAAGCGCCATAGCCCGCAAAATTCAAATTTTCTAACGTTATTTTGCATTTTGCAGGTCATATTACGTTGAATGTTGATAAAAATATGTTTCGCGACGGTAACAGAACCACAGTTTATAGAATTACATAATATAATCATTGATATCATCAATACAACTCCTTAGAAATTATAATTTCGCGGGCTACCTGGGCGCATCCCCCTAAAGGTATGATTCCCAAACCCGCTGCGCGCGTCGTGCTGCCGCAGCAGTTCTGCCGCGTCACTCCTAGTCTCCATACATAACATTCCGAGCACGGCAGCAATGTCACGGCAGCACGGCTGTGCTTGCAGTGTCACCCTGTCGCCATGTCAGACCAGTAGTGCAGCGTTCATTACAGCGATAACACGTGCACGTTGACAAGTAAATTGGCAACAAAACAGCGAAATATCACGAACAGGAGGTGCTCGGAATCAGCGGCAGGTAGCACTGCCGCGGCCAGCGGGGTTCGGAATCGTAAACAGATTAGGTATAGCGTAGTAGGCAACGTATCTATCGGGCTTACAATATTACTACAGCAGATATTCTCAGCCGGACAAATCAACTGGATTGGTTTGCATAAAGCGTTCTATTAGAGACTGCAAACCTCTGCCTTGCTATGCCGTCGCGATCATAGCCCACACTCCACACCGCTTGAGAAGGAATAGAAAGTGGACTTTTCTCCATGTACTGGGAGTAGGCACTGCAACTGCATTAGTTAGTTTCCAAAGCTGACTTAAAAAGACGGATCTACTAATCAAAACTTTCGCAAGTTTTTCTCTTTCTACCTTTTTTCTGTGGAGATTTTGTCAAGGAAACCCTCCGTCTGGGGCGAACGGAGGGTTATGTCGGACTTCTACCGACTAAAACCCCAGGGTTCCTTCCACTCCGGCCCTGATTCGGGCCATGGTACGGAGAGAGAGGAAATGGGAGGCTATCACCTCCTTCTGCGAAGCAGTAATGCTCGCGAAGGAGGAGGCGGAACGCGTGAGGGAGAGGCAAAATTCGCGCCCTCACGCCCCTAATCGCCGCAGGAGGAGACGTCCTGGGCGTCGGGAATCGCAGGCCGATTTCCGGCCACCGTAGGCGCGGGCTTGCGGACGGTGAACAATATAATGATGAGGACCAGGCCCGAGTCGACGGCGCGTTGTGTTCTACGCGCGCTTCAAAGAGATGTCAGCAGAATTGATGGGGTCCGCTAGGGCCGATGCCTGCCGGGGTTGCGAATAAAACCGAAAGGGAGATCGTGGCCCCCGGCAACATGGCAACTGAAGGAACACGGGTGGGTTTTAGTCAGTAAGAGTCTGACACGCCCTTCCGCTCCGCCCAGAGCGGGAGAAGTTATTTGATAAACCACCAAAAAAAAAAAAAAGGTTTCCTTCCACTAGTCAGGGGCCCGGGAGATATACACTCGCCGCACCGCCGGCCGGCTGGTTCTCTTATTCCTTCCTATATAAATCAGTGTCTCACTCAAGTAGGAGTGAGCTCGAACCCTACTTACCTTACTAGTCTAATGCGGCCGGCCCCCTTTCCCTGCCCGCTGCGGACTGCCAGGCACCGACGATGATGACAGGCCGAGCTCCAGCGCGATGTTCTTGTCCACAGGGCTCCTTTTCAGGTAGTCCGATATGTGCTGGACTATCAGGTCAATGGCCACTGGAAAATAGACCATAAAGTCAGTTATTTTTTCGGTGAAATAGGAGACAGAGTTACAACGCTACAAGGTTCTTTTTACGCGTGGCTAAAATCGGAACAAATGCCGCGATCTTGTTTTGTCAATACAATTTCTACATCAATTTGACAAAATGTTTACCAACAATACCCAATGTCATTCAGGCGCCAAAAGATGCTTGTAGTACTTTATGCAAGAACTAGCTTCCGCCAGCGGCTTCGTCCGCGTGATATCTTTATAAATTATAGTCTATGTTACTCAGTAATAACTAATAATAAAGCATTCTACTGAAGAAATAATTTTTAAAATCGTACCATTTGTTTTTGAGTTTATTCATTACAAAAAATCAAATCTTTTCTCTTTGTTATATTAGTTTAGATTGTAGTACAATGGTGCCGATTCCCTTGTTCACAATCTAAACTAAATTTAAGTTCAGTGCATCTTTTTCTTTCTATTTCATTAAGAAAAGGACAGAACATAAATTTTAGTTTAGTCCTGTCAAATCAATCAGCGCTTGACGTAAATTGACGTAATTTTAGTCGGCAAGTTTTTAATCACGTCTAAACTTGTATGGAGAGTGACAGGCGATGATTAAAAACTTATTTTTCTTTCTTTCTTTATTAATTTGACAGGACTAAACTAAAATTTATCTTCTGTCCTTTTCTTAATGAAATAGAAAGAAAAAGATGCACTGAACTTAAATTTAGTTTAGTTTGTGAACAAGGGAATCGGCACCAATGAGGTAATTTTAATGAAATAATTACTAACTAAAAACTAATATACTGACTTAAAAACTAGTTGTAACGATTGAAACTAAACAGTGCCATTAATTGTAACCTTACCATATATTTATGAACAGATATTCAATTATTTATTTTAATGGATTGAATGGTTCAAGATGCCTGTCTTGATATACAATATGAGCATAATTTTATGTACGATTTTATGAGTTTTTATTCTATTCATAGCCCTAATAGAAATGCTAGATGCCTACAACTAAGGCTACAACTAGGCATAATGCCTATAGATAGGACCGAGTTGTATTATGCACTATATTCTATGATGAAGTAGCCTACATTTACTAGACTCGATAGCTCTGAAGAAATAGTGTACCAGGTGTAAACCCCGTGTAAGCTTGCAAAAAAAACGCGAAAGAAATCATTTAATAGTCAGAGAAAATATAAAAATGTATATAGAAAGATTGTGATTTTGTGAATTTATATTGTACCATCGCGGAAAGCCATTACTAACCACCGTAATAAGGACTATTCTTGCTTACAGCACTCGGCTGCTATAGAACCGGGGCGGCAACAGATGTGGTCATCGTGTGCACGGGTTTTTTTGTCAAAGTGGTTAGTTCTATATGGACTTCCGCGATGGTACTATCGAAGAAATGCATATCTGTACACTGTAAGGACTATTCTTGCTATAGTATCGCTTACCTAAGAAAAAAAGGGTCGTGTGCACGGGATATTGTTTTCAAATTGGTTAGATATGCGTCACCCCGATGGTACATACGATAATAAAGTCCTATTTACGCGATGCAAGTTTCTTGCTTGTGGCATACAATAAAATTGTAGCAACAAATGACTTGCATCATCTAAACAGTAAAGCATCTAGAGCAGTGGTGGCCCAGTGGTAACGGCCGCGACTTACGAGTTGTACGTCGTAGGTTCGAACCCAGACAGGCGCTTTACTTTGTGTAAATTATTTCATCACCACTGCTCTCAAAAACGGTGAAGGAAAACATCGTGAGGAAACCGGCCTATGTCCTAGAATCGAAAATTCGAAGACATGTGACATCTACCAACCCGCACTGGGCCCGCGTGGTGGATTACGGCCCACTCCCTCTCACTGAGAGGAGGCCTGTGTCCCAGCAGTGGGAACATTTATAGGCTGATGATGATGATGATCTAAACACGGTATAGACGGTATTGTTGCTTCAACTTATGGTATGTCATAGGGCAGTGGTCGGCAAACTGCGGCTCGCGAGCCGCATCTGATTCTTTGGCCTATAAAGTGCGGCTCTGTACAAATGTCGATGAGTACGAGCGTAAATACGCGCGGGGGTCAGGGTTTCGGTCATTAAGGAAGACATCAAGTTTTATTCAAAATTCAAACTATATTTTGAAGATTTATTTCCGAAGTACTTTCACCAAAAATTAACAGGACATCGAACATTTATAATTTACAAAACCTTTCAAAGATTTCCAAGGTTAACTTGTTAATAAGTAAGATGCCTTCAGCATATTATTATCAGCCGATATGATGATGAAGGCATCCTACTTCTTAGCAAGTTAATTTTAGGAAGCGTTGTGGAGTGAACAGTTTGGGCATACAGAAAGGCTTGGCTCTCATAAGAAATCTTAGTCGTTATAGTATTGATATAAAATCTAAGATTTCAACACCACATAACCACTCTTAGTAACAGATTACGGAAACTAATATACGTGTTCAAAACGCTGAGACTTGTAGTCGATAAAAATATTATGAAATCAGTGTACTATGCTCTTGCTCAATCCCTAATAAGCTACTGCATCACCTCCTGGGGTGGTGCTCCAAAAACTACCCTAATAGAAGTTGAAAGAATCCAAAGAGCTATTCTGAAAGTTTCGTCTTTTCGACCGTATCGCTACCCCACTGAACAGTTATACAAAGAAACTAACGTCCTGACAGTGCGTCAACTGTTTATATTGAACATTCTGCTCAAGCAGCACACTCTCTTGGTTTACAATCCAACGCTGTCCAAAGGGAAAAGACGATATGGCCTAGTGGAGCGCCATCATATACGTCATAAAACTATTTTTGCAAGGCGTTTCTTTTGCTATCTTGGTTGCTACTTATACAATAAAACGCATAAGGTGTTACATGTCTTCGGTCTCACGAAAAATAAATGCAAAAAAGAGGCTAACTGATTGGCTACAAAAATTAAACTATAAGGATACTGAAAATACCCTTATAATGACCTAAAAATAAAATCGCACACACCCCCAGAATTACACACCCATACTACACATCTACTAACATTCGTCTCGCATCTTTCAGTCAGCGCGCTTAGTACATAATTTATAAAATGAAAATGTAAAGGGGTGGGATCCTGTACCCTAATTGCGTAATACAACACAATCACAATTTGTTTCGATTTGAAATAGATTGCTAATCCATTGCTTCATAAGTTGGGAAAAAAAAATCTGTTCAACAATAAAATGAAACAAATCAGGCATAATTGTTTACGAAAATAAGTTACGCAATTAGGGTACTGGTGTCCTGAAACACAGGCCATGAGCCTAGCTTAGGCACCAGTCTCCCACAATATAATGGTGCCGATTACCTTGTTCAGAAACTAAACTAAATTTAAGTTCAGTGCATCTTTTTCTTTCAATTTCATTAAGAAAAGGACAGAACATAAATTTTAGTTTAGTCCTGTCAAATTAATCAGCGCTTGACGTAAATTGACGTAATTTTAGTTGGCAAGTTTTTAATCATGTCTAAACTTGTATGGAGACTGACAGGCGCTGATTAATTTGACAGGACTAAACTAAAATTTATCTTCTGTCCTTTTCTTAATGAAATAGAAAGAAAAAGATGCACTGAACTTTAGTTTAGTTTGTGAACAAGGGAATCGGCACCATTATTATACTCATTTGAATTGTGTGATATTTGGCTCTATTGACTAACGAGTTTGTCGACCACTGTCATAGGCGATTAAACCGCACCGTGTAAATCAGGATTAAAAATCTAGCTTTTAGATAGTAATTTTTCAGGTTCTACTACTTGTATTAAAAAATAAACACAGATTCAAGTTTGCAAACACTTTATTCCTTTAAAATATACATAAATGACTTCAATTATACATTATTTGGAAATTATATCATTAGACAGGCAATAAACATTATACACAGATACATCTTTTGTGCTGATTACATATTATTTGTAAAAATATACATGTGCCATGTGTCAAAACAGCCAAAAGAATACAATAAAAACTTAAAACGTAGAATGTACCTAGTACTTGAAACGTTTAAGATGCACAGAGGCTGTTTATGGAATTTCTAAAGTCATCACTTTGCGTGAAAGAGATGAAGCTATACGGAACGAATATCGCCATCTCTTTCATGCACTGGAACAATGATAACCAACACTTCCTTATACGATACTAGTATGTACGACATAAAGCAGGTATAATTTTTTATACCCACTTATTTGCTGAAATTCCATTAAATAATTCGTGCAAATATTTGTATCATCAATTCATCATTAAAAGAATAATTTTATAACAAAGGCTTTTTTATGAAAAACAATGACAATATTTGAAGTAAATATAGAGGACATTACAACATTGATTCAACTATACAAATCAACGCGTCAATTGTTTATAAATGCTACGTAAAATGCTGAAGCTCTTCATAATAATAAAATTATTATTATTATATTATGCGATTGTGCATAAACAACATAATACTCCTATGGGAAAGTTAAGTAGGAAATAAAAAAGGATAATGTTTAATTTTTAAAGTATCATATTCATAAGTTTTAACTATTGTAAAGAACATTATTAACCTTTCAACTGTCATTAACGAGACACAATAGAATTTTAATTGTTATCCACGTCAATAAGGCATCGTGACAGATAATGAGTTAGTTATTCATATTGTAAAGATTATTTTCACCTGTTCTGTTAATCTATATACAATGTCGCCCATCGGCATGTACAGACGCCAGCACATCAAGCTACCCGAAACTGTCAAATTTTCCCAATCAACTTTGAATCTTAAATTTTCAGCGATAAAGTTGAAAATTTATTAAATAAATTTGACAGATTGTAGTAGCTTGATGTGCTGGCGTCTGTACGCGCCCGAATTTTTCTGAATATTCATGAAAAATGATGGAAAAATTACTTTAAAAGGGGGGTCTATCTTTAATATTTTTCATGATATTAAATTTTTTATGTTTTGAGTAGCGTTTGCC
This sequence comes from Agrochola lychnidis, assembly GCA_963680765.1. NCBI lineage: Eukaryota > Metazoa > Arthropoda > Insecta > Lepidoptera > Noctuidae > Agrochola > Agrochola lychnidis. The sequence goes on from OY796850.1 coordinate 3,296,824, forward strand.
ATATCTCCGATGTTATTGGCTCGATTTGGATTCTGTTTATTATTTCTAAAAGCTTATGAGTTATTTTGTCAGATTAACTAACATTTTTATTAAAATTTGTCAACTATGCAGAAAAAAAAGGTGAAAACATAAAAAAAGTGTTTTTCTTTTAAAGTTAAGTTTATAAAATCACATTTAGAAAATTCATAGATTTTGAAAAAAAAAAGTCGAGATAGACCACGATTTTAAAGTGATTTTTCGATAATTTTTAACAGACTTCAAAAAAAGGAGGAGGTTCTCAATTCGACTGTTTTTTTATGTTTGTTACCGCATAACTTTCGACTGGGTGAACCAATTTTGATGATTATTTTTTTATTTGAAAGCTGGTGCTTCCCGTGTGGTCCCATATAAATTTTATTAACTTTGCTTGGATGGTTTTTGAGTTAGGTTCAATAATACGTATTTTTTACACAGTATATGGATGATATCTTAAGTTCCTGTCACTGTTATTTACATATCAGGTAGTGATGTTCTAATTTGTGTGGGGTAGGTACCACAACTAAAAACTGAAAAAAAATAAAAAAATCGCTTTTATTTTGGAAGTCGGTTGATTTTTTTTTGTAAAAAGTTTTTACATGAACATTTAGAAAAATGCGGACATGCCGATGGGCGACATTGTGTATTTAATTTTACAATGGAACAACGTAACCTAAGTGATGTTAATAGGAATATTTAATTCTATGCCATTGAACAAGGTATATCAAATCTAGACTTTAAAAAAAATAGAAAACAATTTAAAAGTGTCAGTCAATAATAATCATTAAAAAAAAACAAGTTAATTTGCCGAAACTCAAATTTTTTAACAATAATAATATTTCACTATGTTATTTTTACAACTAAGATACTTTTCTTAAGTTAAACGCTTACTTTTGCGACATTAATATTTATAGCATAACTAGTGAGCCGCCCCTGCTTTGTACGGTTATTACAACTTGAAAAAACATGGAGATTTTCTTATTAGAAATAAGTTACATATTAATGTATTACACAAAACCTTACCCACTCGCAATGGGCCCGCGTGGTGGATTACGGCCCACACCATCTCACTGAGAGGAAGCCTGTGTCCCAGCAGTGGGAACATTTTAGGCTGATTATGCTATACATAAACCTTACGGAATAAATTATCTAAATGATGGTCAAAACCGCACCAAATCCGTTGCGTATTTTAGAACAAAGCGGTCACACAGACATACGATAAGAGATGTCTTCAGTTTATAATATGTATAGATGTACAGCATTTCTATCTTCTTAATGTCTCTCGGCAATCATCGCATTTCCGAATACAAACAAATGCTAATTTCCATGTCCATCAATTATTAGATTTATCGTGTATAATAATTTGAATTCAGAACTAAGTACTTTATTTATTTAACCATTTATGTACACACAAATAATACACAGACAAGACAAAAGGAACAGAAAAATACGTACAAAGGTGATGCTTATTTCTAATGAAATCTCTTCCAGCATACCTGCGATAGGACAGAGGATAAAAAGAGATGTAGACACCGTGTGTAAGAGTAAAGAGAAAGTAAAATTTATTGTTGTTTCGATTTCCGTGTGAACTATATAGAGCTGTAAAACAATTTTCCTATCGGTCGTGCCTACGACTTTAGCAGCTTTTCTCCCATTTATTTAATAAATTACATTAAGTTAAAAGAGTATTAACAACTCTATATGTATACTTCCAAGTCGATTGAAAGCGTCCGGTCTGCACCAAGTGCAAAGGGCAACTGATAGAAATCCGACGACTGACGAAACACGAGGTTTACATAAGACATTAAGAAAATATAAATACTGTAGCAGAAAGGCATTTGGGAGGAAAACACCAATGAATATGTGTAAAATTATATTCAATGAAAATGTATGCCTCGGAAAGCAGGTTAAACCGTTAGATCCGGTTGTCGTTCGTGGATCTTTCACAGTCGTTACGGGTCGTCAGAAGCCCGAAAGTCTGACAACCAGTCTTACCAAGGGGTATCGTATTACCCAGTTACTGGGTATTGGAGGTCAGATAGGCAGTCGCTCCATGTAAAATGGTATTCAGCTGCATCCGGTTAGACTGGAAGCCCACCTCAACATCATTGGGAAAAGGCTAGGCAGATTGATTTAATGAAAATGTAGCAAATTGCTCTTACACTTATGATTCTTTTTCATGCAAGTTATCACCCCCTATTGTTAGATATTTCCCGACGGCATGTAAAGCCAAGTCAGAGGGCCACGGGCGGCTTTAAAACCCTGACACCAGATTACTAACCACACGAAAAAAAGAAGACCCCTAAAGTAAATAATCACATTATCGTATACATTTTGGATCAGGAAGACCAATCACGGCTGGTGGTCGCAAAAGTCCGCGTTCAACTAAAAGTCCAATTTAACGACATACAATTTTACATTTTTTACATATTTTTTTACGTTTTCCACTACGTTTTATCACATTTAATTATTGGAATTGGCCACGTCCTCTGTTTCTTTCAGATTTAATTTATGTACAGATTTTGGAATCTGGTAAATATACTTTTTATATGTTAGCTCTATATTATAATCACTAACTGAATTGCGAGTTATTTAGAACCAGTACCCTAATTGCGTAACACACGATCAATCACAATTTGTTTCGATTTGAAACAGATTGCAAATCCATCTTCGCAAGTTGGAAAAAAAAACTGCTCAACAACGTAAATAACGCAATGAATGTTGTTGAACTGTCAAAATGAAACAAATTTGTCACAATCGTTTACGAAACTAATGCCCGTTTTCACCTTCACTAAGTGACACTTAAATGAATCCCTAAATAAAATTGCATTGTTGGATTTTTAACTCTCAATGCTGAGCTTAGCGTTGAAAATCCAACAGTGCAGTTTTATTAAGGGATTCATTTAAGTGTCACTTAATGAAGGTGAAAACGGGCATAAGTTACGCAATTAGGGTACAGATTACTCGTTTAAATTCTAGTATTGAACAAGATTATCACAAGACAATGAGCCCCTTTTCACACCGCACTTGACTTTCTTTGCTAATTAAAGTAGGCGTTTCATACAAATATCATCATTAACGGTATAAGAATAAGGTTCCTATTAGTAAGATACTCATTTACATTTGCTAATGAGAATATGAACATTATTCGCATAGGAATAGGGTTCACATTCGTATGAAACACTAACCTTACTTAGCAAAGCGATCTGTGAATTTTTCCCTGGTTGCGGTACAGCTAGAGCCGGATGTCTGATAGCGAATGTTTGGAAAACCGAATGAACTGCGCCGGTACGTGTGAATGCTTTCATACGTCATTACCAGTGATCGGAGCAGGTAGATTGATTCTACGTACTCGCATCATGAATAGTCATAGAAATCATAACATGGATAAGCCTTTTTTCCGGGATTTCATTTTGGTACTTACGGGATTGAATCAAATATTGTTAAAGTAAGGATTTTTAAACTACTAAGTACATTAGAAATTTATAGAATGCGATAGATAAACATTTAAAATATATTATAGTATTATATTGTTTTTATAGTACACCTATCCTTTTCTTGGAGTCCGATCACCTATATACTATTAAAAAGACAGCAAAAGGGTTAAACACTTCTCATTCATATTGATGTATTCTTTATTCTACACATTACAACATTTGAAATTCCTTAAAAAAAATCTTAATAATTTCAAAATCCCGGAATCCCGGAGGCATATCCATGCTAATATATACGTGCCAGTTCATTGACCCCAAATCAAACTACCTACTCCGATCACTAGTCATGAGTCATGAGTCCAGAAGTCGGAATTAGGTAGAGTTATTTATGTACTTACACTGATTTCATACAACGAAAGAATAAAGTGGATATGCCCCAAATCACGGGATTAATTTTGAAGAGCAAAAAAAATCCCGTGATCTATTAAATAAAAAGTTATTTACTTTTACACAATTTAAACGTGTCGTTTAAATTGTCGTCGATGTAAATTTGGCACGCGCGACGTTGCCAAATTTACATCAACGACATCGGATGTCCAAAGTTGCAAAATTCCAATGCGCACACGTGTGCATTGTGAATTTAATACTAATAAAAATAGTATTTTCATTATCTTTGTTTTATTTGTCTTATCTATCTCTGAGGTTTTTATTATTATTTATTTGTAATATTGTTGGTCACATGGGATTGGCTATTAGAAATCCCGGGAAGATCAATATTAATATCAACATTTCGATGCAAGTACATAAATAACTCTACCTAATTCCGACCTCTGGTCATGACACTACTCCATCGCGTATCCGGCACCGGGTGACCGGCAGGCAGCGCGCGTGTAAAGGGCTTAATATTTAAATCAAACTATTTTGTAACGAATTAATGAAGAAACAGACGGCGCACAGATGATATTTAGTTGTGAACAGTTTAATACAATGTAAATTCTACCACTTTCTACGTGATCATATTGATGTATGAGTCTTTTGCAATTTTTTTATTCAGTCTGTAAATTATACATAAATTTAAATATTTATCTATATGTGCATGCGATAATAGCATAGGCATATAACAAGAATAGAATTTTGTATTCTTGCCCATGGTTTCGGTCAGCATTTTTTTTTGTGACCAAAAGTTCTATTGAAACCAAAAAAATGAAAACATCAAGAACGGCTGTGCCTTTTTTTATAAATTTGGTTTAGAGCATTTTTAATACCAATGAGTCGAATAATGATACTTTGGACAAAAACACTAATTTTCACTAAATTCTGTGGAAAGAAAAATATATTATATTTTAAGTTATTGGTGTTTTGTAATTTTATTATTCATAAAAGGCATTGGTAACTTATAATCCTAATCTACAAAGTTTCACTTACATAATTTTAAAGAAAAACATAGCACAGTGTAAAATACATAAAATAAAATAGAATAAATTGAGACAATGAACATTTTACAAGGAATACATCCTTTTTTACACACATATTTGAATATAAGACAGAATATACAGGTAAAGCAAATTATCTATGATAATATTATAAAAGAATAATGTACTACGTATATATTGTGCGCAAAATAATTTTCAGTAAGAAAAATGGATAAGTGCGCCTTCTATAGGAATATCAGGACTAATTCGTATTTAAGAAAAGTTTTACCTACTATTTCCACTATCGTGCCATTTATTCTTATTCATAAAAGAGAACACGCGCAGGGCTCGGAAACGTTATTTAAAATAACGTTTTTAAAACGTTTCTAACAGTTCTCGTTCTTCTTTGTATATTTTGTTCGGAACGAAAACGAAATGAGAACGTTTTCAAAAGCATGAACTTATTTAGTTAAATTGTACCTTATCTTCATTTCATTACATCATTGATTCTAATGCGCTTGCCGCTTACGTATTGATTAGGGTTGTGTTACGATTTTCCTCTTGATCAACACAAAACTGGAAAAAAAACGGTTAAAAACGTTTTATTAACCGAGAACGATTTAAATTCAAAAACGTTTTTATAACGTTCCGTTCGAATAACAAATCGTTTCTTAGGTTTTTAAGACGAAACCGTTTCGGAAAATATACCGATATCCGGTCCCTGCCACGGAGGGCTTTTTTGGTCAACATTTAAAGACTGAATGTTATAACCATCATTTATTAACAATAGAAGCTTAGAGTATCAGAATATTCGAAATACATTTTGACATTGCGCACCTATCCAAATAAGGCAGTTTTAAAAAATGCATAATTTTCTATCCGGGCACTTTCGACCAAAAATGGATGAAACACTGTAATGAATTAATTATTTCTATTTTGATGGCGTATTTTTAAATACTGATCACATATTTTATATTACCAGCTACCCTGATACAATTTAGTACACATCTTAACTACTAAATTATTATACGTCAAAATAAATTTAGTTATTATAAACTTTAATTCCCAGTAAATAAAGCATATAATTTAGTTAATAAAAATTATGATACAAATGTTGGTATACCAATAATTTTGTATGAGATATTGGCGTCAAATGTTGGGGCAATTGTTACAAAGTATACAGTGTAACCCTGTGAAGCAAATTGGACTACAATTCGTAGAATATTTATGGGGATATAGAAATATTTGATTAATAAGTATCTATTTACTCTGTAAGATAATTGACGTTATTATAGTAAAGCAAAACTGATCAAGCCTCTGTACAGTAGGTAAATCTGCTATCACACCTTATGGTAGCTGTTATGATCAGAAATTTTAATCGTTACATTTGCCCTTACGGTACATATATCGCGCGAAAAGTATCTATACTGAGAATTGTAAGCTCACACATCCCGTATATGACGTTTCCATAGTGACTGCGACATTGTGTGTCAGAATAAAAAAATCATAATATTTTATTTCACATAAACTTACATGTGCACTTATGAAACGTCAGAAGCTAGGTGCACCGTGCACCCAGCTCCAATTGGTCGTTTCCTATGGAGAAGAGCCGGTAAGAAACTCCACGGTTACTATTTTAAAAATAAATGGCTTTTAGAATGTTCTCAAATGACGACTAAGAGGTGTCAAAACGAAGCAGAAACGTGACCATCTTTTGACGCAGTAGGGCGAATCTAACGATTTCAATCTTTGGTTGTCAGAAATAACAGCCATTCGCATGAAAAAATGGTATTAAAGACTTGTCACTAGCTACCCTACAAAAAATAAACGTAGAAAGATAATTTAAAACCGCATAAAATATTCCTATACCCCCATATGTGGAGTGAACCCGTTATACAAATATACTTAAACTATATGCTTTGAAAAGCGTCAGCCTTATAATAAACAATAATGGACCTTAACTACATATTACTTATACTTAGATATTGGAGAAATACCTTACTTACAGGACATGAGAAACAGTTGTCTAGTAAACCATAGTAGTACCTATACAAGAACTGTTAACGCATACGGATTATCCAGATGTTTTTCCGTTATCAGCACAGATGGATATAGATGGTTCATTCCGCATTTAAGGTATGAAGCTAAAAGTAAGTACACGGCGGGCTCGACTTGTCGAATTCAGTGGGCGGAACGTAGTCAGAAGATATAAGAGTTACGCGATAGAAAGAGAGGCAACTTCTAGGTGAATATAACTGTAGGTAAATAGCACTGTGCGACTTTTTTTTGGGTTGTAAATTATCAAACAACTTCTCCCGCTCTGGGTGAAGCGGGACTGTGTGTCAGACTCTTACTGACTAAAACCCACCCGTGTTCCTTCGGTTGCCCTGTTGCCGGGGCCCACGATGTCCCTTTCGGCCCTTATTCGCAGCCCCGGCAAGCATTGGCCCTAACGGACCCCGTCAATTCTGCTGACATCTCTTTGAGGCGCGCGTGGAACACAACGCGCCGTCGACCCGGCCCTGGTCCTTATAGGACGGCGAGCTACCCATTGCTCGGTTAGGGGCGTGAGGGCGCGAAATTTGCCTCTCCCACACGCGTTCCGCCTCCTCCTTCGCGAGCATTACCGCTTCGCAGAAGGAGGTGACGGCCTGCCATTTCCTCTCGCTCCGTACCATGGCCTGAACCAGGGCCGGACGCGAGAGATCACCACCGCAGCGCTGTGCGACCTGAATTGCACTTTATTGTGTCGTAGCAAGAGTCGCTTTTTATTTAAATGATTTTGCGGAGTGAACTATCTGTACTTATCTGTGTTATCTTGTCAGTGAACATGACGCCTACAACTGGCCAAAAAACATTTGTAAATTGAGAAAGTATTTTCGAGACAGCCATTTTATATTTGTCCTAGTAGCTCTTTTGGGCCAGTTGTCTTGTCTCTCATGTGCTTTAAGCAATAGAATCGGATATATGTTTACAACACAAGTTTTTGAGGTACTGGGACGTGACATACCTTCGAAGGTCGGACCTCGTCTGTGATCTCGTGATCTAAATACAAGATGTAAGGGAAATCGACCAGCAAACTGTTACCACGAATTCAGTACATGATTCTAGATCTACACCATGGTAAATATTATTTTTAAAAAATGTGCTGTTTCATACAAAAGTGCCTACACGGTCAAAATGTTTTTTTTATAACTAACAATTTCGACTAACATCGTCTTTTAGAATAATTTCAACGCTACCCTCAGAGTTGAAATTATTCGAAACTAAATCAAAATTCTAGAATCACAGGCTGTATTCATGGTAACAGTTTGCGAGTCGATGTCCTTTACACCCTGTACACTCGTTATCTAACTGAGCAACGATGGCTACAAGCTCTATTGCGGAAGTCGGCAAGTCTTTGGTAAGATATTATGCTAAACTGCTGAAGACCATTCTATGGTCATTATGATAAAAAATCAATAAGTATTTTTCTAATCTCTATGGCCGTTTATGTCGAACCCGATAACGCAAAACGTTCATAAAGTATTAGAACATGATTATATGAAATATTTTACGCAATGTTAGTCGAAATTATTTTTCAAACATCGACAAAAACCAAAACCTAATTTCTCTCAAAAGAAAAGAAAACCTACCTTCAATCTTGGTCAAACAAATATAGCGAGTAAGTAGATCACAAAGTCACACACTGTCGCAAGTACTTGGACTATCGGCTCAGTGTATCCTCTGAACTGCCAGACATCCGTCTTCCTGTCGTCTCGTCCACCTCGTGATGTCCATTGCACCCATTCACAATCTTCGGCGGCGAAGCCCTCTTCTTATACATGATATCCCATATATGATGCACGATTAGGTCAATAGCCACTGCAACAATTCAAAACGGACTTTAAACGCGATTGAATACGGTCGCTTTTTGCAGCTACATAAGAGCATAGCCGCTGCAAACTTTTTTTTGTTTTTTTTTTTAAAGTTCGAATACAGAATGTGGCAGTATACGACCTCGTTGCAGTGGCTATGACCTTGTGTCACTTACCTTTGCTTTAAATTAACACTTAGAATAAAAAAAACGGTTTACGTAATGCGATACGATAACAAAACGTAATCTTTCTATCACAGTTTTTTTTAAATTGTAACTTTTTAGGCGACGATTAGATAATTAGACGAGAATTGACAGTGACGTTTCAAAGACGCGTCACGTTAAGACACATTTCGTTACATGAGAGAGAAGAAAAATATAACTCCCTCTCTCTCTGTCTCACACTAAGTCTCTCTTATTCTATATTTTTTTACAAGTTTCATTTCTATCACGTGTACGGTGCTGAACGCGCAATTTTTTGTTTTTTAAACATAAAAGTCTGTAATCAGCAAACGTTTAACTATAAACAAAGTAAGTACCTAAAGAATGATAATTACTAGTATTAAACGCGGCAAGTAGGAGTATTGGAAACGGTTGTTACTTTTGGTTTATAAAATAACTTTTAAGTCTTTCATCATAGAGTTTGTTTTTGTCAACTATTTTAAAGAACGATGTTTAGGGTTATAAACATAGGTGCAATAGTTTGACCAGGATCGCTATTCCGCGCCTTAGGTATGTGCGCGGCGAGACGGGGGGGGAGTGCAGGCCACTCATTGGTCAACGCTGCCCCCCGCCTCACCGTGCGGAAGAGCGGACTCGGTCAGACTGTAAGTAATATACAACTAATATAAATAAATAAACATGTCTCACCCAGATTGTCGGCTCCCCTGGGAATGATGACGTCAGCAAACTTCTTGGTCTGGAAACAATGAATTAAAAATAATTTCGCTGTATTTTGTTTGTGTCTATTTTTATATAAATTATTTTCTTTTAGATTTTGTGAATGTGAGAACGTTGTAGGCTGTAGACTTGTGGACCATTTTCTATTTTTCTAAGTACCTGGTACTTGTTGATAGGCCTACACTGTCCTCTCATACCTATTAACACTGTAATTTGAAAACATTGTAGAAACCATTTATTTTTAAAATAGTAACCGTGGAGTTTCTTGCCGGCTCTTCTCCATAGGAAACGACCAATTGGAACCGTGCACCTAGCTTCTGACGTTTCATAAGTGCCCTTGTAGGTTTATGTGAAGTAAAATATTTGGAATTTTTGGAATTTTGTCTTGTTGGTCTAGTGGTCGCAAGCGCTACTACTGAGCATGAGGTCCTGGGTTGGGTTCCCAAGTCGGGAAAAGTGTTATTGTGTTGACCGGTCTATGGCCTTATGCTCGCCTCCTATTACTTGGGACTTAAACATAAATAATGTAGCGTTGTGTCACTTATGTACTTTACCTGGTATGTTTGGTCTCCTACACATTCCTTGCCTAAACAGAGGTGTGTCGGAGGGCAGACGCATAGACCTTTTTTTTTTTTGGGGTGGTAAATCATCAAATAACTTCTCCCGCTCTGGGCGGAGCGGGAGGGCGCGTCAGACTCTTACTGACTAAAACCCACCCGTGTTCCTTCAGTTGCCGTGTTGCCAGGGGGGCCACGATTTCCCTATCGGTTTTCTTCGAACCCCCGGCAGGCACTGGCCCTAGCGGACCCCGTCAATTCTGCTGACATCTCTTTGAGGCGCGCGTGGAACACAACGCGCCGTCGACCCGGGCTTGGTCCTTATCGGACGGCGAGCTACCCATTGCTCACCGTCCGTAAGCCCGCGCCTACGGTGGCCGGAAATCTTCCTGTGATTCCCGACGCCCAGGGCGTCTCCTCCTGCGGCGGTTAGGGGCGCGAGGGCGCGAAATTTGCCTCTCCCTCACGCGCTCCGTCTCCTCCTTCGCGAGCATCACTGCTTCGCAGAAGGAGGTGACGGCCTCCCATTTCCTCTCGCTCCGCAGCATGGCCCGAATCAGGGCCGGACGCGAGAGGTCACCGCCACCGAAGACGCATAGACCTAGCTGTAACTTTGTGAACTAAGCTTTTTACTGTAGTTGTCATTTTTTATTATTATTGTTGCTAATCATGTTGTGCGATTACGCTTTGGGTGATAATCAGGTCGAAACCTATAATGTGAACCTAGTGATATACTGTGATTGTTACCTGTTGTAGTTGCCTTATGAATAAATAAATAAATAAATAACTGGCAAAATGTGGGTGTCCTTAATAGGTACATCTTTGCCTAACCATTTAGGCAAAATTCAGAGGCAGAATTCAGATTTATCCCATAGATAATACTGAAACACTCCTGCGCGCGTCCCTTCGCTTGTCACCATAGATCGTAATATAGTAGTCTTCTTAACATGGACAAGTGTTGTTGGAACGTCGTGTCGGGTGTGCGTCGATTTTTTTAAATTTATACAATAGTTTTGATTTTTTATATTATTATTGTCATTGTTTTATTTTATAATCCCCTAGTGGGATTTATATGTCCGTAGTTATGTCCGTGACATCACAGCGGGGCCCTATCAGAATACCAGCGCTGCGGTATTTATTTATTTTTAAATATCGCAGCATCATGCTGAGATAGGAGCCTTTTTGGCCTCGCACAGGTCGTTATTATTTTTATTTTATTTGTTAGTTTAAAATGGTCGTTTTTAGGGTTCCGTAGTAAACAAGGAACCCTTATAGTTTCGTCATGTCCGTCTGTCTGTCTGTCCGCGGTCTAGCTCCGAGACCCTTAGTACTAGAAAGCTGTAATTTGGCAAAGGTATACATATTAATTACGCCGACAAAGTGGTAAAACAAAATTATGAAAATTAAATTTTTTAGGGTACCTCTCCTACATGTAAAGTGGTGACTTTTTTTTTAACCCATTTTGTGGCGTATCATTGGAAAGGTCCTTCAAAACCGTTGTAAGTTTGTGAAAACCATTTTTGGATTCAGGGATCCGTTTGCGAAATATTAAGCTATAAAGTGCAAATTTTTGTTAGTCAAGTGTCCCCCCCCTGCCAGCTAAATGGTTGGTTTTAGATGTGTGAAAAAAATCACAGCAGTAGTTTATATAACGAAATTAAAAGGAAAACTATCACAGCTAAGTAGGCTTTACAAGTTAACGAGTAATAATTGACCAACTTAACTTTGCAGTTGCAAAAACATGTTTTCCCATACAGTCCGTATGGGAGAACATATTTTTCAACTACAAAGTTAAGTTTGTTTTTGGGATAAATTCATCCCAACTACGGAACCCTTCATTGTGCGTGGTCCGACACGCACTTGGCCGGTTTTAATATTTACCTATCACAACTTGTATATTTGTTAATTTTTATTTTTTATTAGTTTTATATTTCCTGTGCGTGTCCCAAATAAAATATTTTTTCTTTCTTTCTTTCTTCTTTCTAACCCTTCGGGGATTACGGGCGTGAAGTTACGTATGTTATGTATTTTCTTTGGTATTGTTTGAGGACATGTTTTAATAACACAGTTCATTCTGCCAACACCCACGTACAACATGCTGATCTGATCATCGCTTTTAATAACAGAAGAATTGTTTTGCAACAATTTATGAGTAAATAAATAATTACTTATTCTTCTTTTCGTGTGGTTAGTGAATAACCTGTTGTCAGTTTTAAAGCCGCCTATGGGCCTCTGACTTGATTTCACATGCCGTCGAGAAATATCTCTCAGGCATGCCGGTTTCTTCACGATGTTTTCCTTCACCGTTTTTGAAGCAAGTGATAATTATGCAATACGCACATGAATCCGAAAAGTCAGAGGTGCGTGCCTTGGGTTCGAACTCGAGACCTATGACTTGGCAGTCTGACAGTCACACCACTAGGCTATCACTGCTCTGCACCCCCCTCCCTCCCTGCACTTATGCTTTGTATACTAATTGTTTGACAAATATATTTTCCACAAAACTTTGTGTACAAATCTGACATTGAAGCCATCTACTACGATCCTTTACATAATCGTTTCGCTTAATCTACGGTAACGTACATCACAGTAAACAGTATGTACTAGTAATTCTACCAACAGTACAGATAATGCAATCCACGAAAACGCGCCCCACTCTTCTTCCTAAACGCTTACACTACAAGAGTGCAACAATTACCTACAAGTGAGTAGTAAAAATAGTTTGATTTAGGCGTGACATCTGTAATGCCATGTTTTAATGCAAATAAAAATGATTTGATTTAATTTGCGCTCTGCGTTCAGCGCTCGGTGTGGCAATACGCCGTGTTCAAGTTCGCGACAAGTCAATCGTCATCCTGAGGATGCCTCGTTGAGAGGAGAAACACGTGTCGATTTCTTTCAAGTTTTTTTTATGGCTCTTTAGAAATAGCTAAGCGGAACATGTTACTAAATATATCCACGTCTGTTGTATTTTATGAGCGGGTAATTAATAAAAACCGCAAAACTAAAATATTAGCAGTACGTTGCACACTTGTACTGTAAGCGATTAGAAAGAGTGGGGCGCGTTTTCGTGAATGGTACTATCTGTACCTGTGTCACTAGAAAAAATGGCACAAACGATTACACTCACATTATTTCAATATAACCTCCTACTTTTTGAAAGTCGGTTAATAAAATACTAGCATTTGCGCGTGGGTTCGTCCGCGTGGAGGTCAGAAATTATCTCACGGGAAAGTACTACCAGGATAAAAAATAAACTATGTCCTAACTCAGGTCAGTCTACTTGTGTGCCAAATTTTATCGAAATTCGTACAGCCGTTAAGGCACGAAAAGTTGACAGACAGAGTTCCGTTTATATTTATAATAATAAGTATGGAATATGGGTTAGCAATAAAGACTCACCGGTAAGCAGAACTCCTCGAAAGCAGGTTTGACGAAATTCATGTACTGGTTCAGTACTTGTTCCAGATCACGGCCACGCTCCATTATGTCACGGGGCACTAGAATATAATAAGAACTATGTAGTAGAGTAGATACAGGTTTGTACAGTCTTGACTATTTTCTTAATGTCCCTCGGGAATCATCGCATTTCCGAATACAACCGAATGCTAATTTCCATGTCCATCAATTATTAGATTTATCGTGTATAATAATTTGAATTCAGAACTAAGTACTTTATTGTTGTTTTGTTATGATTTCCGTGTGAACTAATATAGAGCTGTAAAACTATTTTCGTGCCTGCGACTTTAGCAGCTATCCTCCCATTTTTTAAATAAATTACAAGCGAAGTGTCAGGGTAGCCCGCAAAATTCAATTTTTTTTACGTTTTTTGTATTTTGCAGGTCAGTGTCAGGTTTTATGTTGATTAAAATAGGATTCGCGGCCGTAACAAATATGGCTCTTTACTCAATTATAATCATTACAATCAGCAGTGATGATTTCATGTTTTTTTTTCATGTCCTCTGTCCTATTGCAGGTATGCTGGAAGAGATTTCATTAGAAATAAGCATCACCTTTGTATGTATTTTTCTGTTCCTTTTGTCTTGTCTGTGTATTATTTGTGTGTACATAAATGGTTAAATAAATAAAAAACGTAAGAAAATTTGAATTTCGCGGGCTACCCTGACGCTTTCGCCTTAAGTTAAAAGAGTATTAACAACTCTATACGTATACTTCTAAGTCGATTGAGTGCATCCGGTCTACACCAAGTGCAAAGATAGAAATCCGGCAACTGACGAAACACGAAGTTTGCCGAGGGACATTAAGAAAATTGTTATACTTTATGAGTGTCAAAGTCTATCAGAGTCTACAGCTGGACAAAGACGCGCCACTGACCTGAATTTCAGCCTATATCATTAATTTATTAACAGCCACCTTCTTCAACGTCACCATATTAACCAAAAGACGTACACTGCTGGACACAAGCGTCCCCCAAGGGTTGTCACATCGACCGGTTTGTACTTTTCGCATCCAGCAGATTTCCGCGGCCTCACATTGCCACCTTCAGAAGAACCATATTCCATGTAGCGTATACCTAAGCCTTTCCTATATCATGTTTCCACATCTTGCCATGCCCAACTGCCATTGTTTTTACGCCTGTCATACCATAACGAATTCACATTGAATCAAGAACTACAATTTATCGGCAACATCATTTGGCGTTTACTTAGTGCAACATTACATGTAGTTATGTAAGCAAATGGATCAGAACACGTACCTGTGCATGCCAAAAATGCCCGAATTTTTAATGAATGTGTTACTATTGCGTAAGAATTTAACCAGTACCCTATGCGTAACACTTGATCAATCATAACCAGTACCCTAATTGCGTAACTTATTTTCGGACACAATTTCGACTAATTTGTTTCATTTTGACAGTTCAACAAGATTCATTGCGTTGTTTACGTTGTTGAGCAGATTTTTAACCGACTTCAAAAAAAGGAGGTTACTCTATTCGACCGTATATACAGAGTTGATATGACAGAGGGGCATTAAATTACACTACGTATACTATACGTGTTTAATATTAATTCGATACGGTATAAAAATAAAAAGCACCAAAAATGAGTTTTTTTTATTTTCAAACAAACTAAATAGTTTACAAATCAGAGTAAAACGCAACCACCCTTTGTAAATAAATTTAAACTGAACTTAGATACCTAGGTACCAAAGCGGCAACGTCGCACGCGCGCCCCGGAGCGCGGCGTGGTTCTCTCTCTCGTGTCAAAGCGGGCGGCCGGGCGGTGGTGGCGCGGGCGGCGGCTTACGCCTCCGCGAGCGCTGGCTTTTATGTTAGTTTTTGAAATACGCGCACAACAAAAACACTACATTAAATTTTCGATGTGTCCTCCATTCACATTAATGCACAAATTATGCCGACGGAGAATATTGTTATTTATTTTTCTAATTAAATCACTGTCCGTCGCTAAGCACTTTAATTTGTGAAATGCTAAAATAATCCTATATTTTTAATTTTTTTTTTAATACTGTCTGTCTTAAACTTATTTAGTGTCCTATCACAATAATAAAATCACAATTCACAGCGCGCGAGTTCGACAAAACAAAAGCGGCGCAGGAGCTTCCGTGTTACGTAAAGGCTTGTGCAGACCAGCGCGACACGCGACGCGACACAAAGGCACCGCTTGTCGCGCGACGAGCGGTGTCTTTGTGTCGCGTCGCATGTCGCGCCTGTTTGAAAGAGCCTTAACATAAGCACGTTCCCAAAGGGTAGCGTCGGCGAACTGAAAAAATAAGTTTTTTAGACGCCCTACTTACCGATCGCAAGGATCTAAGATCCAGTAGCAACATAGTGACCTATTGCTATTTCTTTTACGCGCGGGATGTTTTGCTATGATTGTCACTCTCGTAATGAAAGTGCAAGTGTGTGTATTTATTGCTTCCTTGTTTGCATTGCCATCTTTTAGCGAAAATATTTGGTTGTACTTTTTGTGAGTTGCGTCAGAGCGGCAACAGCGCATCGTAGGTTATACTCTGATTTATCGTTTTAAGGTGCATGACCTATGCGTATAGACATAATCAGCTGTTAGGAAAGATACATCGTGTTCAAACGGGGCAAAAACTTAAAAAATCATTTGCGACTAAACTACTGCTCCTATTTAATTGATTTTTGGTACAGAGCTTCAAAATGGTACCTAGTATAGGCAGTTTAAAGGAAAGCCCCTCTGTCGTATCAACTTTGTATATATTTTTTATGTGTGTTCGCGGATAACTTCGTCCTTTATGAACCGATTTTGATGATTCTTTTTTGTTGGAAAGGAGATATCCCAAGGGTGGTACCATGATAAGGAAACCAGGATCTGATGATGGCATCCCAAAGAAACTATAGCGATTTGGGTATTTTTATAGTAACTCGTGCAGTTGTTTTTGGAAAGCACCATTTAGTTAAGTGGAACTGATGATGAAGACCACAAATAGCCACCGGAACTACTCAATAATAAGTATTTAACGGGTTGCGATTCGATTAATTTTAACATGATTGCAATGCAATTTATGCTCGTCACAATGCATATGGAGAAGTGGATCTGATGGTGAAGTACCAAGAGAACTCTTCAACGATGAACGTCCCTGCATCGGGAAAAGTATTATTTTGTAAAAGGTGATGAGCAGTTGGCATTAGGCTTATGTAACTTAGATAAATTATAAATTGACCCACTAAAAAGCGAGAAATAAAACTTTTGTAAGTACAAAAAAAAACAACCGACTTCGAGTCGGTGTCTCTGGTTTTGTATTTTCGTTATTTGCCACCGACTTCTGAAATTTAAGTTATTTTTCACTTTGTAGTGGTTTTTTGGAAGTCGGTTGTTTTTTTAGTAAAAAAGTTTTTTTTTCCAACTTATGAAGCAATGTATTAGCAATATATTTCAAATCGAAACAGATTATGTTGTATTACGCAATTAGGGTACTCCCCGTGTGCCTGGGGGCTGGAGTTCCCTTATGGATGCGTCCGGGGGGAAGGCCAGTCTCCGGGACGGTGCACCCTGGGGTACGGACAATGACTCCCCAGCTAGGGGTCTCGTTGTCCGTATGCCAATATCCTGTCGGAGGATAACGCTCTAACGGGTACTCACTAGGGAGCACTCGTTGAGCAGCGTTAGAGTAGGAGCGGGCTCGGCGTGCACTAACCCTGCCGTCGGGCGGGCAGGAGGAAGTCTTTTCTCCTGTCACCGCTGGTCTCGTAGCCCCGAAGAGTGTCAAGGTCATGTCTCTGGCATTTGACGGGGGTCGAGGGTCTTGGCTTAACCGCCCGGGCCGCGAGGTAGAAAACCTCTATAAAAAATCACCCCAAACCTCCAAGCGGCGGCGCACCGTGAGGGAGGTTGGTAGCTTGATTAATGGGTAGCTTAATTAGTCATTAGTGCGAACCACACAATTTTGAGAAGATATAAAGTTTATACTCGTGGGAACTAATATGGTAAAAAATAAAAACAAAAATAAAAACAAAAATAAAACGACGCAAAAGGAGGGGAGTGATGCGGGGTCGGAGTCCGACGCTGCATCGGGCGCAGAGGGCTCCAGCTCGGGGCGCGAAGTGGTGGGGGCGGATGGTATCATCCGGAAATTCTTCCGGAAGCGCCCCAATTCGGATGATGGTGAGTGGTCCTCCGCCGACACCAGGCGGAAAATGCACACCAGCCGCCGGGGGAAGGCCCAAGAAAAGGGGAAAGGTGTGGGTAGAGGGCTCACCACCAAGAAGGCTGGTGAGTCAAGCCAGGCCGGCCCAGTCGAACAGGCCCGGCGAACTGAGAGTCTCGCCACGGAGGAGCACCACCCGGGAGAGACCAGTAGCGGGCCGGTCCTCTCAGAGGCCTCTGGTGGTGAGCCGGACGTCGCTGTCGGCGGGGACAAGCCACAGCAAGAAGTCAGGTTCGCGGAGGTCGTGGAGGCCGCGATCAGGGCAGTGGCCTTGAAGAGGATTCAATCCTCCAAGGACAAGGCCATACCCGCGGCCGCGGCCTCTATTTTGGCGGCAGCGAAGGAGCTGCACTTTGGGCCTCCGTCGGACGGTATGTCCGAGATGCGGGCGGAGGTTGCAAAGTTGACTGCCGCCATGGAGCTTCTCCGAAAGGAGAACGAGAAGCTCCGAGCGGACCTGGCTGAGCTGCGAGCAGCCGGCCCCCGGGAGGCGCCGCAGGGAGGGGAGCGGCATGGGCAAGTGCTCGTGCCCGTGCCTGCAGAGGACCGAGTTCTGGCCCTGGTGCGGCAGGAGATGGCTGCCCTGCGGAGCAGGTTCTCCACCCTAGAGGCTATAGTCCTGCGCCCCCCGCTAGCGGCGAGCCAGCCGGCCATAGACCAGCGGAAGGCGGCTTCGTATGCCGCCGCCGCATCTGCCGCGGCCAAGCCAGGCCAAGGCAGGCAGGGACAGGCCAAGGGTGGAGCGGCTGCGCAGGCGGCGAAGGCCCCGGCCCTGACGGCGAGGGCTCCGGCCCAGGCGGCGGCGAAACGGCCACCTCCGCCTCCTAAGTCTTCTCCTCCGGCCGACGCCGGATGGCAAGTAGCCGGGGAGAAGAAGAAGGCCAGTAAGGAGGCAAGGGCGGCCAAAAAGAAGGCGAGGCGGCAGCGGCGCAAGGAGCGAAGTGCCGCGGCTAGGCTCCGCGCCCCGAAGTCCGCAGCTGTAGTGGTCACACTGCAGCCGGAAGCGGAGAAAAGGGGCGTGTCCTACCAGCAGGTGTTCGCGACGGTGGACCAGGTGATGGACCTAGAGGAGATTGGGGCCAAAAAGGGCATAAAGGTCAAAATCACGGCAACCGGGGCCCGGATGCTGGAGGTCCCTGGTGCGGCCAGTGGCCCAGCCGCTGACGCTCTGGCTGAAAAGCTCAGGGCGGCCCTAAATGCGGACGAGGCCCGAGTCTCCAGGCCCACCAAGTGCGCTGACTTGCGCATCCAGGGCCTGGACGACTCCGTGACGGAGGCAAAGGTGGTGGCCGCCGTCGCTAAGGCTGGAGGGTGCTCTGTCGAGCAGGTCAAGGCAGGCACCTTCCATCCTGACCACACGGGGATGCAAGCCATCAGGGTGAGCTGCCCCGTGACGGCGGCCAAAAAGATAGCCGGGGAGGGCCAAAGGCTTTTGGTGGGCTGGGTTTCGGCGCAGGTCAAACTGCTGGAGCCCAGACCTCTGAGGTGCTTCCGGTGCCAGGTGGGCCACCACGTGGGGGCCAAGTGCACCTCGGAGGTGGACCGCAGCAACCTCTGCTTCCGCTGTGGTCAGCCCGGTCACAAGGCCGGCTCGTGCAACGCCACGCCGCACTGTGTCGTATGTGCGGCGGCTGGCAAGCCGGCCGATCACCGGGCTGGGAGCAGGGCCTGCGCTCCACCCGCCGAGGCCAGAGGCAGGGGCAAGCGCTCCGCCACCACCGCCGTCACCGCCGCAGCCGCCGCCACTTCCACCGTGGCCACTGCCGCATCCACCGTCGCTGTCGCCGCCGCCTCTGCCGCCGCAGCAGGGCCCTCACAGGGGGCTCGGAGAGAGGAGGGGGTAGACATGGAATGCCAATAACGGCCCCATTACGCCTCCTCCAGGCGAACATCAACCACTGCGCCGCCGCTCAGGATCTGTTGCTCCAGAGCATGGCGCAGTGGTCGATCAACATCGCCGTGGTCGCTGAGCCGTACTTTGTCCCGCCCAGGGATGACTGGATGGAGGACCTGAGCGGCTCAGTGACCCTCATTTCATCGGCCGCCGCCGGTACTCCGTCCCTCGAGTCGGTCAAGAGAGGACGGGGTTGCGTTGCAGCACGGTTCGGGGAGATTGTCGTGGTGGGTGTTTACTTCTCCCCGAACCGAACTCTTGCCGAGTTCCACAACTCCCTTGCGGAGTTAAGAGTCGTCGTCGTCGGGTTTGGTTCCCTCCCCGTGCTCGTACTCGGGGACTTCAATGCCAAGAATCTGGCTTGGGGTTCCCGGTATACGGACACACGGGGCAGGATGGTGGAGGACTGGGCTCTGGAGACAGGCCTGGTCGTCCTAAACCGGGGTTCTGTCCCCACGTGTGTGCGGATGCGGGGCGAATCGGTAGTGGACATTTCGTTCGCCAGCCCCGCTCTGTCGCCGCGTGTCATTGACTGGCGCGTCATGGAGGGGGTGGAGACCTACTCCGATCACCGGTACATCCGGTTTGACGTCTCCACCCAGACCTCGAGTGCGCCGGTCCGACAGGCCCCGAGTGGTCCGCGGTGGGCGCTGAAGCAGCTGGACCGGGAGCTTCTCCTGGAAGCCTCGATCGTGCAGGCCTGGGTGTCATCACCGGACAGGCCTGCCGACATCAACGACGAGGCGGAGTGGTTCCGGGAGGCCATGTCCAATGTGTCTGACATGGCAATGCCCCGGGTCCATCCTAGACATGCTTCGCGCCGGCTGTACTGGTGGTCGCAAGAGCTGGAGGCTCTGCGCAAGGCGTGTGTTGCTGCGCGACGCCGGTACGCCAGGCATCGCAGGCTCCGTATCCGCCCTCCGGATACGGAAGCCATTGAGGCGGAGCTGTACGAGGGGTACAGAGCGGCGAAGACCGCCCTCCAAGCGGAGATCCTGCGGGCCAGGGCGCTAGCCCGAGAGGAGATGCTGGAGACTCTCAACAGGGACCCGTGGGGGCGCCCATACAAGATGGTGCGGGAGAAACTCCGCCCATGGGCCCCCCCGCTGACGCAGAGTCTCCGGCCCCATCTTGTGGGGGACGTGGTGAGCGCTCTGTTCCCCTCTAGAGGGGATCATACCCCTCCGCCCATGGCTCCGCCTACTGCGGTGCCCGATGCGGACCACACCGACGACGACGATTCTCCTGAGGTAACTGAGGTAGAAATGAGAGTGGCGGTACGTAAGATGAGTGCGAAGAATACCGCCCCAGGACCCGACGGCATACCCGGAAAAGCCTGGGTCCTGGCCATGGGGGCTCTCGGGCCTCGACTGAGGGGGCTCCTAAGCGCATGCATGGAGAGGGGCCAGTTCCCACTTCGTTGGAAGACGGGGAAACTGGTCCTCATCAAGAAGCCGGGGCGCCCAGCGGACTCTCCGTCCGCTTATCGGCCCATTGTGCTGCTCGACGAGGTGGGCAAGCTCTTTGAAAGAGTCATTGCAGACCGCCTCGTCGGGCAGCTGGTGCTCTACGGTGGACGCCATCATGCGCGTGCGGGCCCTCACGACGGGGGATGCTGTGGCCCGGGGTGGGGTCGTCTTGGCGGTGTCTCTAGACATCGCCAATGCCTTCAACACCCTGCCCTGGAGTTGCATCAGGGAGGCACTCCGGTATCACCGGATGCCGACCTACCTCTGTCGTGTGGTCGAGGCCTATCTGACGGACAGGGCCGTCATCTACCCCGGTCACCAAGGAGAGTGGAACCGGCAAGAGATGTCGTGCGGTGTCCCACAGGGTTCGGTCCTGGGGCCGCATCTGTGGGACATCGGATACGACTAGGTGCTGCGCGCCGACCTCCCTAGCGGCGTCAGCGTCGTTTGTTACGCTGACGACACGCTTGTCCTGGCGCAGGGGGGGTCGTACCAGGCGGCGGCCGATTTAGCGACACGCGGGGTTGCGACAATCGTCGATAGGATCCGGCAGCTGGGACTCGAGGTGGCCCTGCACAAGTCTGAGGCCATGGGTTTTCATGGTCCTCGGAATGCGCCACCGTCGGGTTCCCAGATAATGGCGGGAGGGGTTCACATCGGTGTCGAGTCGACGATGAAGTATCTGGGACTCGTCCTCGACAGCCGGTGGAACTTCGTAGAACATTTCCGACGTTTGGCTCCCAGACTCGAGCGGGCCGGGGCTGCATTGAAGCGGCTCCTGCCCAATCTAGGGGATCCAAACGCCTCCTGCCGGAGGCTCTATGCGGGGATCGTGCGGTCCATGGCCCTTTACGGGGCACCGGTGTGGGCGCGTTCATTGAGGCTGCGGCCAGCCCGCCGGTTGAACGCGTCCCAGAGGGTCATGGCCATCCGGCTGGCCCGAGGATACCGCACGGTCTCCTGCGAGGCGGCGAGCCTCCTTGCTGGATTACCGCCATGGGATCTGGAGGCAAAGGTCCTCGCGCACGTCTGGGAGTGTCGCGAGGAGGCGAAACGCCGGGGCTTAACCCTGATGCCGCAAGAAATTGCGGCACAGCGAACAGAGCTCCGGCGGGATCTCATGGCGTCATGGAGGGTGCGATTGTCGCAACCCCGCGCTGGGCACGCCACAATCGCGGCGATAAGACCCGTCTTTGAGGAGTGGCTGGAGAGACGCCACGGCGTTCTCACCTTCCGCCTGACGCAGGTCCTCACCGGACACGGCTGCTTCGGGAGGTTCCTGTTCAGGATAAGGCGGGAGGAAACACCCGGGTGTCACCATTGTGTGGATCGGCCTGAGGACACGGTGGAGCATACGGTGGAGGTCTGCCCGGCTTGGGCGGAGCAACGCCGTGTTCTCGTAGAGGCGATCGGCGGCGGTGATCTCTCGCGTCCGGCCCTGGTTCAGGCCATGGTACGGAGCGAGAGGAAATGGCAGGCCGTCACCTCCTTCTGCGAAGCGGTAATGCTCGCGAAGGAGGAGGCGGAACGCGTGAGGGAGAGGCAAATTTCGCGCCCTCACGCCCCTAACCGCCGCAGGAGGAGACACCCGGGGCGGGAATCGCGAGCCGATTTCCGACCACCGTAGGCGCGGGCTTGCGGACGGTGAGCAATGGGTAGCTCGCCGTCCGATAAGGACCAAGCCCGGGTCGACGGCGCGTTGTGTTCCACGCGCGCCTCAAAGAGATGTCAGCAGAATTGACGGGGCCCACTAGGGCCAATGCCTGCCGGGGGTTCGAAGAAAACCGATCGGGAAATCGTGGCCCCCGGCAACAGGGCAACCGAAGGAACACGGGTGGGTTTTAGTCAGTAAGAGTCTGACACGCCCTCCCGCTCCGCCCAGAGCGGGAGAAGTTATTTGATAATTTCCCACCCAAAAAAAAAAAAAAAAAAGGGTACTGAATCGTTTTGAAAGAGATTACTAATTATGTTCAAAAAATTTGTCTTCTCAACAACTTAAATAACGATTTGGGGTCAATGAACTGGCACGTATATATTAGTATGGATATGCCTCCGGGATTCCGGGATTTTGAAATTATTAAGATTTTTTTAAGGAATTTCAAATGTTGTAATGTGTAGAATAAAGAATACATCAATATGAATAAGAAATGTTTAACCCTTTTGCTGTCTTTTTAATAGTATTTAGGTGATCGGACTCCAAGAATAGGATAGGTATACTATAAAAACAATACAATAACATAATATATTTTAAATGTTTATCTATCGCATTCTATAAATTTCTAATGTAGTAGTTTAAAAATCCTTACTTTAACAATATTTGATTCAATCCCGTAAGTACCAAAATGAAATCCCGGAAAAAAGGCTTATCCGTGTTATGATTTCTATGACTATTCATGATGCGAGTACGTAAAATCAATCTACCTACTCCGATCATTGAAAATAATTATAGAAGTACGCTTTCGGTGCAAAAGTTTCATCTTTGAACAAGTACAATACATATACTGATGGTACTTGAGTTTTATAGTTAACAGCTAGTTAATCCCATGGTTTCACCCGCATAGGTCTCGATCCCGTGGGAATATTGGGATAAAAAGTATCCTATGTCCCAATCCAGATCATGGTCTACACATGTGCCAATTTTTATCAAAATCCGTACAGCCATTTTAGCGTGAAAGCGTAACAAAAAAACATACTCACTTTCGCATTTATAATATTAGTTAGGATTATTTTCTTTTTCCATGTTCATGTTTTGTAGACTCATATTTAATTTACCAGATATTGGACTATTAGCCGACGTTCGTACGGACGTAATAAAATCGCGGCGGGATTTTATCGCGCACTGGATTTTCAACTCTCGGTGTTGAGCCGACCGTTGAGAATCTAAGGCGCTGCACGCTTAGCATAAGCACAATAGAAACGGGTTTTGTCGACGGAAGAATAGACAAAATGACAGAGAAACAATCACGATCTGTCATTTTGTCTATTCTTCCGTCGACAAAACCCGTAGAAACCCCGTTTCTATGGTTGTCATGCTACGTGTGCTGGGACGCACTCTCGTCCCAGCGCGTTGAAAAACACACTGCTGGATTTTCAACTCTCAGCGCTAAGCAGAGCGTTGAAAATCAAATGCACGAAAAAAAATCGTCGCGATTTTATTACGTCCGTGATAACGTCGGCATAAAACATTAGAATAAAGAAGACATACCTCTCCTAGCCAGCCTGGTATCGGAGTCAGTATCAACGAAGAGCTTCATGTGGAACAGTTCGCGCACCTCTGGGAAGTAGAAGACCAGGATCCCTTCGATTAACACCACGTCGGCTGGGTAGATGGTGTGCGAGCGATTAGGGCTGGTGTGATTGAAGAAATATTATTAGATAACGCCGGCGTTTTGGAGATGGGAGGTCAATTACAAAAATCGGTCGAAGTATGGAGAAACCACACGTTTTAGAAGATATTCTTTTGTGGTACACACATGACATCAAGTAAATCTTGCATCGCGCAGTTTTCCACGCGATTGGCATAAATGCGAAATTCAAAATTCAAAAGTCATTTATTCAAACTAGGCTGAGAATCAGCACTTTTCGAACGTCAAAGTTACATAAGACAGTCCCCCAAAACGCCTACCCTTCGCCACTTCCTAGTGCAGAAAATACCTGACAACGGCTGTCAGGCAGAAGCCCACCAGACACAACACCCGTCTGGTCGAAGAATACTCCCTTTTCAATGATGGGATGGAGGAGGATGAGGAACTTTCCCTGTTCCTCATACCTCTATACTTTCAATCCTTGTTACGTGAAACAGACATTGTACTGAATGGCGGGAAGTTTCAATGGTGCTTCTGTGTTATGACGTCAGTCAGTCAGAGCATAGTAGTGCTGTCTCTTCCTAGCTTTGAGTATAAAGGGCCTGCTACACGGCTGCCAACCGCGTCCCCGAAGCGACCTTGGTTGGCGACAGGCAGAGTTGTTTGAAATTTGGTCGTAAACCACCATCTACACGGTTGTAAACCACCAAGGTCACGTTCTGTCGGGACGCGGTTGGCGGCCGTTTAGCAAGCACTTAAGAGCCTATACAACCTCAGCTCAAATTCACTTTTTATCTCGCTCGCACCATACTGCTCGCGGACTGAGTGAGAGCGAGACGGATTGGGGTGCTAGCGGCTCCGAGGCGCCAATAATTTAGGTAATGGCTTTTTACGGCGAAAATAAAGGTAATTTAAAAAAAATAAAAAACATAGTCGCTGCTTTATAGTTAGTTCAGTTATTATGCAAAATTTCATGATCTAATTTGAAGTATTTTTTGAATACCAGCGGTTTATTGTTCGGTTTGGAGGTAACTTTGGAATTTTTTTCTATCGAGAAAATTTTATGGAATCGTGTTTTCATCTAACATAGTACTTAACATTAATCCTTAACTTTAACATATATTTATTTCAAAATTAATGCTGCAGTGCTTTCGATATAACGGAGGATCATGTTAAGCCATTTGAGGTAGTATAGGCCCTTAAGAGCATAGAAGGTATTTAAACGTTTCTTATTTAACTGTCTCGACTTTCTTTTTTTCTAGGTTTCGAGAAATGTATTCATGTAAAACTCTTATTAATTAATTAAACGTTTGTCTCGCAGATCGACAAGACGGCAGTTCTGCAATATATCGTATGGACACGATCAGAAAGTATGTCAAAGATCTACGAATGTCAGCCGGGACCAACTGCTTAACGTGCTTTCCGAGGCACGGAAAGGTCTCGGTATGTTATGGATGGTCACCCATCCACGAACTAACCTCGGCAAGCGTTGCTTAACCTTGAAGATTGACCCGTGTGGCTGTTATTATTTAGCCACGAGCTCCTCGTGATAGGCATTCGATCGAAATCGCCAAACGTACGCGTCTGTGTGCGGGGGCCTGTTTTCGATCACTGTATGGCGCCAACTTCCTATACTTTTCTATGCTTTGGCGGTCTCTCATTTCGCAAATTTCTACCAATTCAGATAATAACTTTAACTTACTCACCTAATAGAATTCGTGATGTAATCATATTCTGGAACTTCCACCTTCTTGCCAGCCAGGATATCCTTCAGAATAGCCAGCAGTTTCTTATCATCAAATGCATCAGGGTGATCAAAGTTGAACTGTCCCCGTTCAGCGCGGAGCCTCTCTGAGGGGGTGAGGGTTCTGTAGAAGGAGTCCTGGCTGATGCAGACCACTCGGCGTTCTGTCTGCTCTTTGTGCTGCTGGCCTAACTTCTCCATGATGCGTTGGCATACTGTTGACTGGGGAGGATGGAGTTATGGGTTTTAATCCAACTACATAGTTGTGTAATGATATTCACCTACAAGAGTAGACCAGTACCCTAATTGCGTCATACAACACAATCACAATTTGTTTCGATTTGAAACAGATTTCTAATCCATTGCTTCATAAGTTGGAAAAAAAATCTGTTCAACAACGTAAATAACGCAATGAATTTTGTTGAAATGTCAAAATGAAACAAATTTCGCGAAATTGTTTACGAAAATAAGTTACGCAATTAGGGTACTGGTCTTCTACTCAGCTAGTAACAAAGTGTTGGTATAACAACTGCAATTATCTTTTGTTCGAAATTGAAGATCCAAATATATATTTGACATTTTGCTTTCTATGGGATCAACCTACTTTTTGCCTTACTCTTCACTTTATGGACATTTTTGTAACAAAATAAAGGAGGAGATTCTCTGTCCTTTTTTTTTTGAGTAGTCTAATTTTGGAGATTCTTTTTTTAAATGTTTTCTTCAGGTCACTATAACCTTTTAACCTCCTAGTAGAATGGAACACCTTCATCTTGTTCAAAGTTACGGTGATAAATTTGAGGCGTTTTTTTTTTTGCTTTTATTTTTTCCTGATGCTACCGCGATAAAAGGAACAAAGATTTACACTCTCTAATGGGTACTTTCTCTCTATAAGACCTTGCTATCACCTCATCACATAACCATTGCGGAAGGTACATGTTATAGCCCAATAATATTTAAACAATATAGCCAACAGGATATTAACACAACAAAAAAAATAAAAATTGAAGGACTAAATGGGTTACATAAATGTATTTATTATTAAAATGATTAATTCCGTCCCACACTCTGACTCTATATGTATGCATTCAGAGTAGGTACCCAAAAGCCCTATGGAGTCGCGAAAATGGTCAACATATAAAGATTAAAGACAATCATGAAAGATTTCTACACTATCATATTTCCCTTAAAATACCTATGAAAAAGTTCTGTTTGTTCTCAGTAAAATCTCCATGAATTCATTATTTTTTATTTTAGATTTTTTATTAGCAACATTATTTATTGGTTCATTAGATGCATTCACTGTGCAAACTTTTTTCTGCTCTGCGGGCGTGCTAATCCTGTATGTTTGAAAATATTAGCTAATTGTTTCTGTACAGTACATTTTATTAATTTATTCAATTGTTTGGACATTTGACTGATTAGTTTTAATCTCATGGTCTATCACTCATCATCTGCCTAGCCTTTTCCCAACTATGTTGGGGTCGGCTTCCAGTCTAACCGGATGCAGCTGAATACCAGTATTTTACATGGAGCGACTGCCTATCTGACCTCCACAACCTAGTGACTAGGTAACACGATACCCCTTGGTAAGATTGGTTGTCAGACTTTTTGGTCTTCTAACTACCCGTAACGACTGTCAAAGATCTACAAATGACAGCTGGGACCAACGGCTTAACATGCTTTCCGAGGCACGGAGGGGACTTGGTATGTAAAGATGGTCACCCATCCACGGACCAACCGCGGCAAGCGTAGCTTAACCTGATCGATTGACCCGTGCAGCTGTTATTACTTAGCCACAAGCCCCATGCTTGCACTGACTGGACAGGTCCACTCAAATCTGTGTGGTTCTTTCCTCAAAAGACCTTTTCAGACACTAATCTACATGGTCCTCATATGGCCTGACTAAGATTATGTCTGGACTTTAAAAGAGACTGCGACCTCTGAGTTTGTTTCGGCCTTTCTTCTCAGAGTAGTCAGATAGGAAACGCCGAACTCATCTAGCTTATTTTTAATATTTTTTTTATATGACGTGTACAAGTGATTCCGATATCCTATTTACAGAATAAACAATTTCATTTCATTTCATTTCCCTCCTCTCATGGTCTATCACTATTTTATCGATTTAGGTTTTCAATGAATGTAGGCTGATTATTGTGCTAGACTGCTTATTTATTCGAACATTATCGATAGTTATGAATACTAAACTCTCTGGCGAGTATTTTATTTGATTAGAATACAGATAGCAATGTTTTTATGATCAGTGGAAGTTAATTTTTTCATCACACACCTCAATGAGGTTGGTCCATGGAGGTTATACATACGACGTATTGAATCAAAACGGCTTTTAAGCGTATAAATCCCTGACTTATTAAATATTTTCCGAAGAAAACTACGCAGTAGGATTCTCGGTTACGTAAGTAACGTCTCAAATGGGAAAATCGATAATGGTACACCAAAACATTAGGTTAGGCCTACCTTCCCGCTAGCCGTGCCTCCAGCCACACCGATCAGAAACGGGGTTTTACTCTCGAAACCATTGGCAGTAGAGTAATCTGTAGATTTATCTGCCATTTTAAACGTATGGATAGGTCTGTAAGATTTTCTTATTTTTAAAACACCACAATACGCACTTGCACGACACTTTTGCAGGAAACCTGACATTGACATTTAAATTGCAGTATTGCCAAGGTCAAAAAATAATGCAGTGTTGCAAAATTTAACACTGAAAAGATATTGATTAGAACTAGAAGCAAACCTCTTTCGAAGATAAGATTGTATGGGCCAACTATTAGATTACCTAACACAATAAAAAATATGTTGTAACATTTCATCATTGTTATTGGTCGCAAGCGTGGTATCTGAAATTCTGACTGAGTTCTTGGTTGGATCCCCGGCTCAGCGGTGTCCAGGAAGGATTTATGTATACTGTTATTTGGATGAGGATGTGTGTACTACATACATTTTATGCTTAATTTTTGTACATAACGGGTGTAAAAATACCCTTAACGAAGCTAAGAATCACTTGTTCTTATCTTTTTGTGTACTGGGTCATACCTGGGAACCTTTTGGTTACGGAGTTTTACGAAATAAATTAAATATTTTAACTTTAACTTTCAATACTCCCACGATCCATTTAAGTAGGTACCGTTACATGCACCCATAAGCCCAATGTTTTTACGTTACGCACTACCGTAAACAGCGAATTTAAACACCAAAAACAAAAGAGGTTTCTCAGAAATTTATTTTACACAAAGCTTGATGACGGTTTCGTGAAGGGTCTTGTTACATTCTGTATATCTGTGCTTAACCGTTTGGGAAATACAGGCATACTGTTTGTGTTATGACATTTTGAACAGCCTAAAGATCATCAACCAAAAAAGAGTATAAGTAAGCTAGGTAAAATAAAAACCAAGTCAATATTTCATGTTTTATTTTTAAGAATACACATAACAAATTTTACGGAATGTTACAGCAGCATTTGCTTTATATATGTCACCGTAAGATTGTGAGCACCGTTAGTTCATAATCTATCGGTATTATTTCCGTTAGATCATAATCTGTCGAAAAATTGTGAACTGGGTGAAATGGGTTAGGTTAGGTTAGAACTGTGACCAACCGCGTGAGTCGAGTGAGCGTAGTAAGCGCTGCCGCGGTAGCGGCAGCGCTTACTACGCTCGTTTCTCATGGATATAATATAAACTTTCGAAAAAGAATGCGTTAAATCGTAAATGATTTGTCGCAGTTCACAATTTTTCGACAGTTTGTAATCTAACGGAAATAATACCGATAGATTATAAACTAACGAAGTTTATAATTTTAAGGTGACATATACATTTTACACAAAACAGCGCATCAAACGGCTGCATCAAAAAACAAAAAAAAACTTCCCTTCCAAAAATACTGAATACAAAAAGTAACAAAAAAATAATAATATTCGAGTTTTACAGATTAAAAATTATATTTAGACTTGGTTCCTGAGTTTCTGGTCGGCTTTTCTGAGGGCAGCGGCCATGTGGAGTTGCTTGACCCTAAGGCGGGCCCAGATGAGGTAGTCTTGAAGGCCGATGATTTGCGCAGCCATGAGCGCAGCGCTGTCAGGGTATATGACCGTTGCGCAACCTAGGCCGGATGGCACGGAGAGGGATGACCAGATATCCTGGAAAAATATTAGGGATTAGTACAGTTCGAAAGCATATTATTATCATCTGCGTATACAAAACAGGATTTGGAAAATAAAGTTAGCCGAAAACCATATATACAGGGTCATTGGTTATTCGTCGGCAATCCGTTAAGGGGATGTAGGAGAGATCATTTGCAACCAAATTACCCCTAATGACCCCTATGCCAATGTCAACCATTTTCGAAAAAGATGGCGACTATAATCAATTATTTTTTTTGTAAATTTTGACGTTCAAAAGTGCCTTTTATGTGCCTAATTGAAATAAATTATTTGACTTTGACTTTGATCGACCCGTGTGGCTGTTATTATTTAGCCACGACCAAAACATTAATCAAGTGTCTGATTACCTGGACCATTTTATCGGAAGGCGGCGGGCAGTTGATCACAGGGTATGACGTGTTCCCTGATAGCACTGGCCCCAGTCCGTTAGACCGGCCGGCGACTGCGATGAAAACTAGGGCTCCGTTAGTGTCCTCGTACTGCTGCATGATGCGCAGGGTCTCCTCGGTGGCCTTGTGTGCTGACGTTACGCGCAGGTCTACGTTCAGGCCGAGCTCACGGGCAGCTGTAGAAGAAATTACGATTTTTGTATTTTTTAAAAATTTTAATGGAAGAATATGGTGTATGGTTCATGATAATAAATGATATTTATTTCTATAGATTTTGTCAAATCATAAGAACGTTCCAAAAACTTTGGCAACGTCGCTAATAATTGTAAAATATTTTCCTGTTTTGATTAATTTGGCTATATTACTGTATGGAAATAAGAAATGTGGCTAACTAGCGAACTAGAATATTAATAATGAATAGCAATTATAACACTGAATTTGATGTTGTAACCGTTTTAGGTGTATAAAAGGCATTTGGAAAGTTTCCAAATACTTTTTTTACATCTTAAACTAAATATTAATTATTGCACTTCATAATCAATGTTTTAGTTCACACTAGTTAGCCACAAGTATTTCTTATTTCCATACAGTCATATTGCCAAATTAATCAAAACAGCGAAATATTTGACAGCTATTTGCGAAGTTGCCCACTTTCTGTATGAACACTAATTATCTAGCAAAAGTCTTTGCGGACTTTTCATTTCGTCATGGATCAAATGTATGGAACAGGATTTTTTTTTTTTATTATCCTAAGAAAAATTTCAATGCAGGGGGCGTCCTGAATCATGTACTGAATCCATGGTAATAAGTTGCGCGTCGATGTCCCTGCAAACCTGTATGTTTGGAAGGATAGTTTACCTTTAGCGATCTTCTCGCAATGTTCCTGATCGGCAGGCGAGCCCATGAACACGACAACTTTGTGGTGCACATTCGGCTTCAAGAAGTCGAGCTGGTCCTTCACCCATCCGAAGTTACGCTTCACTACGTCGAGGTCTGCTGCGGTCACTGTGGCCAGGTTTCTGTACACCTGGGGACCACAGATAGGAAAAGATGAGCCTTATGCATTTAACAATAAGGTTGAAAAGTGGTCAACCACCAGTTTCCCTGATGAAAGGTAGATTTTAGTTGTAACTTTTTGCATTTGATAGTCCAATTTTTGAGGAAGGCTATTTAAGAATTTTAAGATCACTCTACGACGGAGCCGAGGAAAAATAAAAAAAGTCAGAAAGAACGCTTAAACAAATGAATGCGCTATAATTTTTTTTCGCTTAGCGTTTTTCCTGGCAGGCGATGCGATGCGAGGCGGTGGAACAAGAAATTTCAGGCGGACGAAGTCGCGGGCAAAAGCTAGTACTTATTTCATTAGCTCAAATAAAGAATACCTCGGTGGGAAGTCTTCAATAAAATAGGATTTTTCGCAGACGAAGTCTTATTTTAACCCGACTACGGCGAAGCAAAAAGAAGGGTTATGATTTTGACCGGTATGTATGTATGTTCATCTGTTACCTCATTACTTCTAAACTACCGATCATAATTTGACAAATGAGGTTTCATTGAAAGCGTCTTGATCGTCCGCTGGTTATAGCCATTATAATTTTGTAGGTGTACATGCATGCGACCACGGCTTTACCTTGACCATTTTTGTACCTATGTCTTGATTTCTGTCTGAAATATTTTCTCGTTTCATACTTTTTAGACCGTGATTTTTTTTCGGGATTATCTTACCTGTTTGTCAACCATGAGTCTCTTGTCTCCAGATGGCCAGAGCCTCCAAGAGTCGGAGTCAATGACGTCAGCCAACAGGATGTTACCTATGCAATTGAAGATCATTTATTTACATTTATTAAAAAGGTATCAGAAAAAGAATCGAGGATTGGCAAGGCTTTTTTGACTAGGTAGTTTTTTCGAGTTGCCTCGAGTTATGTGGAAATAGCTCTAGCAAAGATGAAAAGGTTAAACAGTCAGCAAGATTGGTAGCTGTTAAACTGCCCGGTGGTCGCCACATACAGGGCCAAGTACTTCGGTAACCCAGGTACCCTACGTGAGATTGTCAGTGATACCAAGCCGTTGCTGGCCTTCTTTGAGGAGCTGGGGTGGATCGAATAACCGATTTTCCCACCCGTACGCAAAATACGCGCTTTGACGTGGAGTTGCAGATACCAGCCCGTATTACCTATTAAGATTGGTAGAGGGCTGGCTGACTTTAGATAGACGTGTTGTGTCTGATGGGCAAATGCCCGACGATTGATGTTGTGACGTTGTATATATGCCAGTCGCGTGGTAAACTCTGCTTGCGCGATGCAAGATTTTGCATGACGTCAATGTTACGTGAAGTTCGCATGTGGAGATGTAGATGGCGCCACAAGCCTTTAAAAAACCTGGTATTTTTGCTCATTTTCACCTTCACTAAGTGACATTTAAATGAATCCCTAAGTAAACGTGCACTGTTGGATTTTCAACGCTAGACTCAGCACTGAGAGTTGAAAATCCAACGTTCGTTCAAATGTCGCTTAGTTCTCGATGAAAACGGGCATTCGACCTTTAAATAATGCGGGATGAACCTTAGATAAAAAAATAACGAAATATTTTTTCTCACCTTCTAGGTCAACACCAAATTCAATCTTCATGTCGATGAGTGCACAGTCGCGAAGAGCCCACGCCTTCTCCAAGATCTCGAACACCAGGATTGTGGCCTTCCTCATGTAATCTACCTCATCTTGACCTGATGGGGATGTCATAATGGAAAAGAAGAATTCAAATACTTATTGAATTAAAATACAAGAGCGTGACTAGACTTTCGGTCAGGGGGCCTACCACCAGCTCATAAAGCAGTATTATTTTAATATTATTTCAGTGTGGGAAAGAGATGAAGCTCTACAGGTCGTATAACTCACTGCTTTATGATCTGGTGGTAGGCCCCCTGGACAGATGTTAGCAAGTTCTGATCTTGTTTATCAACTATACGCGAAAACTGTTACCATTTTCGCGTCGATGTCCCTGCCAGTCTGTATGTAAAAAAAAACCCTGTACAATCCGAAAGGAGCATTAGGTACTGCAATAACATTACCAAAAGGATTATTTTTGTATTACTATTTAAAATTTTACACATTTTTAGTAACCATCCATTAAAAATTAGCAAATTTTCAACAGGGGTCATAAGTTATGACTTTTAGGCACCCGCTAAACGACGAATAACCCGGTAAAATACCCCATTGAAAAAAAATGTGGCGTATTTTTCTTTTTTCCTGAAATTTACCTCATAAATAAACTCTCAATACGATACCTAACAACACCCTCACGGATTGGATAGGGTTTTTTTTTAAATGTTGTATTAGGTGTGAGGAAGAAATAATTATTTGGAAACGCCAGACAGTTACGAGTTACGACATACCTACTCTTCAAAACTTTGCACCAGATAATCGATATCGTTTTAATTTTCTCCATGTTCCAGCTCAAGACTCTTAAACCCCTTCGACCACTTATCTGTTCTGACAGGGATAAAAAAAGTGGCTCTTCACCAAGTCGACTGTCCTGGGACAGTCTCTTTTGAACCCCTTATAATTTTCCTATAATGTTCCCACTGCTAGGACACAGGCGTTCCTCTCTGTGAGATTCCGGTGGTAGGCCACCACGCCAAAATAAATTTATTTGACCCAGTACCCTAATTGCGTAACTTATTTTCGTAAACAATTATGCCTAATTTGTTTAAAAAATAACGCAATGAATCTCATTTCACAGTTCAACAGAACTGTCAAAATGAGATTCATTGCGTTATTTACGTTGTTGAGCAGATGTTTTTTTTCCAACTTATGAAGCAATGGATTAGCAATCTGTTTCAAATCGAAACAAATTGTGATTGATCGAGTATTACGCAATTAGGGTACAGTAGTGCTATTCTGTAAAAATCTCACCGTGATAACTTAGGTGAAGTGAGCTGCCAATAGTGTCAATCCTTAGCAACTGACAGCTCACCCCACGCTCACTTCACCTAAGATAACACGGTGAGATGGTTACAGAATAGCACTACAGGTTATGGTTGGTCGGTTCTAACCCCTTTATCGATTAACATTTTTTTTCCCCATTAACATAGGTATCCTTAAATAGTCAAAGTTTACTCACCAATAGTAAGTCCATTAAACTTAAATTTAGCAGACACGATCTGTTCCTCAGACCATTGAGGATCGTGGTTGGCGTCATCTTTGTAGAACGTCTCCTGCTTCGGAGGTGTGAACCTGAAGCCCTCGGGCACTCCAGGGTTCCTCTTGAGGAAGGAGCCAGTGGCCAGGCGTCTGGTCACCCATTCTATCGGGATCATGTCGCATTTTTTGGAGATAAACGCCGTTGGTGACGCGATTTTGACGAAAGATGTGTTGATACCTGGAAAATGGATTGAAATAAGTTTGAATCCCAAATTGGTTTAAAGGGGGGGGGGGGGGGGGGGGGGGGGTTATCGGTATGTCTGGTAATGGTGACGAGGTAATTAAGGTAGATGGCAGCAGTGATAACCTAGGGTTGTGACCGTCAGACTGCCAAGTCATAGGTCTCGAGTTCGAACCCAAGGCACGCACCTCTGAGTTTTCGGATTCATGTGCGTATTGTATAATTATCACTTGCTTCAAAAACGGTGAAGGAAAACATCGTGAGGAAACCTGAGGCATGCCTGAGAGATATTTCTCGACGGCATGTGAGGAAGCCAAATCAGAGGCCCATGGGCGGCTTTAAAACTCTGACACTAGGTTAGTCACCACACGAAAAGAAAATGGTAGATCAAGTCAACACAATGGTAGCCAAGTAACCCTTGTTAGATAATATTAGGGTAGTTACATGATGTAGGTCTGCAGGTGTACCCCTACACCATGAACCTTCCCAGATATCATCAAAGGTCAAAACCTGCAGTAGAGATTACCTTTAGTATTATCTATCGCCGCTATCGGTACCTATACTCATTTTAAACTAATATTATCAAGAGGTAAAATTTGTGAGTTTATATGTAAGGGGTAATCTTCGGAACTCCTGATCCAATTCCGAAAATTCTTTCACTAATGGGAAGCTACATTAGCGCTGGCTATGATATGTTAAAAAACTTTTTTACAAAAAATGCAACCGACTTCAAAACTACAAAGTGAAAAATAACTTTAATTTCGGAAGTCGGTGTCTTTGGATCAGTCTTTTAGTTTTTTGACACCGACTTCCGAAATTAAAGTTATTTTTCACTTTTTAGTGGGTTGGTTTGTAATTTAATTTATCTAAGTTAGAATAGCCTTATGTCAACTGCTCATCAAAAATACCCAAATCGCTAGGTATAGATGTGCCTATAATATTTGAAGAGTTCCCTCGATTTCTCCAAGATCCCATCATCAGATTGTGACCAAATGACAATGGGACCAACTTGAAAGTATACCCTTTCAAACAAAAAAAGAATTTTTCAAATCGGTCCAGCGGTCTTCGAGTAATCGGGGAACAAATATAATTTAAAAAAAATCCAGACGAATTGAGAACCTCCTCCTTTTTTTTTTGAAGTAGGTTAAAAACGAAAAACTTCACGCGAATGAAGTCGCGGGCAGAAGCTAGTTTAATAGGAAAAGTAGGCTCATGAGTGTCTATTAACCCGTTGGCACGAGCGATTATTTCCCGCGGCGATTTTTTTTCGCGTAGGTACTGGATTTTCAACGCTCTGCTTAGCGCCAAGAGTTGAAAATCCAGTGTACAGTAAAATTCCGCCGCGATATTTTTACGTCCGTACAAACGTGGGGTTAATGCAAGCTTTCACTTTCATTATACTTGCTAGTAGGTAACTGCCGTATTTGAAAGCCGTGAAACTTACTATCGTCCTTGTGCTCCCTTTGATAACGAAGCTGATTAAAATATCATCTAGGTACATACTTAATCAAAAGTCCATGTCCATTCCAATGACGTCAGCAATTGTTTTCTATTATTAAAAAAACAAGCTCGTTACAGATAATAATTGTCCATAATAAATATCATTAAGATGACCTTTATCGAAGGCAATGTTTCATAACTGTTACAAGATTAACTGTTGTTGTTTGCGCGGGGGTCAGGGGGTCAAAATAATAAGAACGTAATAATACGATTTATACGTAATATCGTGAAAGTGCAGTTACATCCTGTACCCTAATTGCGTAATACACGAACAATGGTGCCGATTCCCTTGTTCACAAACTAAACTAAATTTAAGTTCAGTGCATCTTTTTCTTTCTATTTCATTAAGAAAAGGACAGAAGATAAATTTTAGTTTAGTCCTGTCAAATTAATCAGCGCTTGACGTAAATTGACGTAATTTTAGTTGGCAAGTTTTTAATCACGTCTAAACTTGTATGGAGACTGACAGGCGCTGATTAATTTGACAGGACTAAACTAAAATTTATCTTCTGTCCTTTTCTTAATGAAATAGAAAGAAAAAGATGCACTGAACTTAAATTTAGTTTAGTTTGTGAACAAGAGAATCGGCACCAATCACAATTTGTTTCGATTTGAAACAGATTGCTAATCCATTGCTTCATAAGTTGGAAAAAAATCTGCTCAGCAACGTAAATAATGCAATGAATGTTGTTGAACTGTCAAAATGAAACAAATTAGTTATAATCGTTTACGAAAATAAGTTACGCAATTAGGGTACAATGAAAAAGCGACAAAAAATAGCAACAGAAAACTATGTGTTGAAAGAGAACGGGGATGTAGGTACCTTTATCTAATCAAAATATTGGACCATTCGAATAAATCTTCAGATTTATTGCCATTGAACTTCCAATAAATCTTAATTTAATAGTAACATCTGTTCCCAAGGCAATACGAGCTATTTTCGTAACGTCCGATCTTTGGCCAGACCTCCAATGTTACATCATTTGACCATTAGTTTATCTCATTGATAACAGCAACAGAAGAGTATTGTATCATGAGTTCGAGTTAAATTGATGAACGTAGCGACGTATGAAGAGCGTTCGATTACCCTTGGGTTGAAGTATCGGACCACAGGAGACGATCTGATAATAATTTTCCAGTTAATGATGATCGTCGTTGAGCATTATCAGAAAACGTAAAGACGTCATTATAAACGATTTATTTTTAAAAAACCGGCCAAGTGCGTGTCGGACCACGCACAATGCAGGGTTCCGTAGTTGGGATGAATTTATCCCAAAAACAAACTTAACTTTGTAGTTGATAAACATGTTCTCCCATACGGAATGTATGGGAAAACATGTTTTCTAAAAGTGGACCTTGGCAGGAGGATATACCGAATTACAAGTTCCGGAAGCAAGTAGTTGACAGTTATAAAAGAAAAACTAGGGTCGCACACTCGCATCGCCGACAGATGCAACTCTAGTTGGAGATTTATTTCTAATGATATATTTTTAATATATCACCTGCCTCGTTGGTCTAGTGGTCGCAAGCGCTACTGCTGAGCATGAGGTCCTGGGTTCGATTCCCGGGTCGGGCAAAGTGTTATTGGGTTTTTCTATCTGAAATTTCTCAGTAGCAGCTCGGAGTCTGGATTTGTGCCCGGTTGATGGCAATAGGCTCGCCCCCTATTACATGGGACTTAAACATAACTGGCGAAATAATAGATAAAGGAGTAAAACAAGAATTCGGGCAGCCCATGTACAAAAAGCAAAAAGGTACAAAAAAATCCTTACCAGCAGACTTAAGAATATCGAAGACTTTAGCATTGGTCTGGTTGGAGATGGCGGCCTTTCCTTCGAGGTCGTGCGCTTTAACGCCATCTCCGGCAGTGATGCGGTCCTTGTTTAGAAGTAGCACATGTCCGGGCAGTTCTGGCAGGTCGAAGACTTGCTTTGTTTTGCCCTCGATGATAAGGCCTCCGAGCTTGTAGCCGCCAACTGAAAGTATAGAATTCGATAGTTAGAATTTATTAAAATTTCGTGATACTTTACACACACATAATAAAGAGCACATCATTTCAGCCGAAAGACGTCCACTGCTGGACATAGGCCTCCCCCAAGCACCGTCACTTCGACCAGTTCTGTGCATCTCGCATCCAGCGGATTCCTGCGGCCTTCACCATGTCATCGGTTCACCTTGTGGGAGGCCTTCCAACGCTACGTCTTCCGGTACGCGGTCGCCACTCCAGAACCTTACGGCTCCTTCGGCCACCTGTTATGCGAGCAATTTGCCCAGCCCACTGACAATTTGGCAATTCTTCGGGTTATGTCGGTTATCTTGGTTCTGCTACGGATCTCTTCATTTCTGATTTTGAAAGGGGACATAATAGAGAGTATTCTATTCTATTCTTTGTATCATGTAAAGAATGCTGGTCGGTTTGGGCCAGCATCCTCGCCATGTTGTAGGTTTTCAAAATACATTGAGCCAAATTTTTTAAAGCCGACGGAGAAACAGAGAACTAAAATGTAATTTCATAATGAAGTTTCTTTTTTTTTTCTTTTTGGGATAGTTGCGTTGGTACTCGGTATGGTCAAGATGTTTTGGTAGTACAGACGGCAGCACATCAAGCTACTACAATCTGTCAAATTAATTTAATACATTTTCAACTTTATCGCTGATGTCTAAGGGTCAAAGTTGATTGGGAAAATTTTACAGTTTCCGGTAACTTGATGTGCTGGCGTCTGTACACAAATTTAAGGGAGTTTGATTGACTCTATTTGTATTTGTAGCATGAGATTCATTTTTAACAGACTTCCAAAAAGGAGGAGGTTCTTTGTTCGTAACGTTTGTATGTTTTATTTATTTTATTTATGTCCATCGATTTCTCCGTCAATTGTGGACCGGTTTTGAAAATTATTTTTTTGTTTGAAAGGGTATGCTTTCGAGGTGGTCCCATATAAATTTTATTAACTTTGCTTGGATAGTTTTTGAGTTAGCTTCATTAATACGTATTTTTTCCCACTGTATGTGGATGATATGATAAGTTCCTGTCACTGTTATATTTAACAGGTAGTGGTATTCGATTTTGTGTGGGGTAGGTTCCACAACTAAAAAGTAAAAATAAAAACTCTTTACCAAAAAACATTACAAAGTAAAAAATAACTTTAATTTCGGAAGAAGGTGGCAAAAAAAGAAAATTCAAAACCAAAGACACCGAAATTAAAGTTATTTTTTACTTTGTAGTATTTTGAAAGCCGGTTGTTTTTTTATATTTGCTGAGGTAGTGAGTGAAGCGCTTCCCTTTCTTATGTAATTTGTTTTTATGGCGTCCTACCAATCAAACCAAACTAATCTACTACAGAATGCGCTGTGCGATGGAATAATTACTTGGTTTATTTTCAGGTTTTGTATATTTATAGTTAGGTAAGTACGTAACTAATCTTCAAATTACATACTTATGTATGTATGTATGCATGAAATGCACGACTATAATTGTGAGTGTTGAAAAAAGTATTTATTTAGATAGGAACCTATAATGTAATATAGGACATAGCTACTGAAATATGGTGGTACCTAACACGGAAGAAAGATGGGTAGTTCTTACTAACTTCACTAAAACTTAAGTCGTATTTATTACAGAGATAAAGATTACAGATCAAGGACTGTCCTATCAAATTAATTGAACACGATATCCAGTCACAGACAGATAAGAAACTAGTATCAATAGTAACAAATAACAATAAAAAAACAAAAAGATCCAACATCTAATTTACCCTCAAGGCCGAAAAAGCAATTCCTTTGCGAATAAAAAAACACACCGACGAGTTTTGTTGTCCTCGTCTATGGTCATTTTAAATTTAGGCGGGTTATATCTTTGACAGTCGAAAAATATCAAAATGTAAATAAAAAGTTTACCTTCTTTGGGTGTAGCCATTTTCTGTAAAACGCGAGTACTCCTGTGTGGAAATTGCAAGACTATGGATCGCGCGTTTGTTCCACGGCACAGCGAGGGCCTTTTATAAACTTTTGTGTTCGGAGATGTAAGGAATATCACCACGTGCTCCGCTGCGTACACGACCGACCCGGCTTGATAACAAGTGGTATAGTGGGAGGAAACAGTCTTGATACTTTTTATTTATTAGTGACTCTGATTAAATAAGGATTTGGATAGTTACTAATTTTATTTGTAATAATTATAAAAGATTGATTATAATAATTTTATTAAATACAATAGAAGTGGATATATTTAGTAACCTATTCCGCTTAGCTATGGATATATGGTATGGATTTCCGCAAGGTCACGCCTGAATCAATTAACTAATAATTTTATTGTTTACCGACTGATTTGACGGACTTGTACAAAACTGTGTTTTATCAAACAGTAATTATCAGTGATCGAAGTAGGTAGAGTGGTTTTATGTACTCGCATCATGAATAGTCATAGAAATCATAACATGGATAAGCCTTTTTTCCGGGATTTAATTTTGGTACTTACGGGATTGAATCAAATATTGTTAAAGTAAGGATTTTTAAACTACTACATTAGAAATTTATAGAATGCGATAGATAAACATTTAAAATATATTATATTGTTTTTATAGTATACCTATCCTTTTCTTGGAGTCCGATCACCTATATACTATTAAAACGACAGCAAAAGGGTTAAATGTTTCTTATTCATGTTGATGTATTCTTAATTCTACACATTACAACATTTAAAATTCCTTAAAAAAGTCTTAATAATTTCAAAATCCCGGAATCCCGGGGGCATATGGCAAAATACGAAAATACAAAACCCAAGACACCGACTTCCGAAATTAAAGTTATTTTTCAGTTTGTAGTGTTTTTTTTTGGAAGTCGGTTGTTTTTTTTTTTGTAAAAAGTTTTTTTACCCACTTTTTAGCTGTGGTACCTACGCCACACACATTCGAATACCACTACCTGCTACCAGTGACAGGAACTCATCATTATCATCTACGTACTAAGTGGGAAAAAAATACGTATTTTGTAGCTAATTCTAAAACTACCCAAGCAAAGTTAATAAAATTTATATGGGACCAATTTGAGAGCATACCCTTTCAAACAAAAAAAGAAATTCAGAATCGCCCACAAGTGACGGAGAAATCGGTGGACAAACATAAAAAAAAACAAACATACGCTACGAACATATAACCTCCTCCTTTTTGGAAGTCGGTTAAAAATGCAACTTAAAACATTTTAAGCCAGTGGTGCATCTAGTTCTAAAGGGTTATAGTTCATGTATCAAAATTTGTTAAAGGGCCTTTTTTACCGGACTGCGGCGAAGCTCAAAAGGCGAGAATTGTTTTATATTTACAAAATAAAAATAAATAAGCTGCCGTTGTGACCGGCACGGGAAGGGATTTCTATGCGAAAACTTAATAGTATGGCAATAAAATTGAAATTTCAATGATAATGCCTAAAGCTAAGAATGTCGCGGCATGCCTTATGCCGGAGCCACATCAACGGGAAACGCCGTTGATTATCGCGATGATGGACTTTATTCCTACGGGTAAACGTCCATCATCGCGATAATTAACGGCGTTTCCCGTTGGTGTGGCCCCAGCATGAAGATACCGCGTCATCGTTGCATTCGCTGGCATGCAGTACCGTGTTGCCAGTGAGCGCAGGCCTTATAAGCATGCAAGAGCGATCAAAGTGAGTTAGATAATTGGCGAGTTCGAAAATTTGAGTATCCTGACTCGGATAGGTTACATTTTGTGTGTGATTTTACAAAATTAATGCAAGAGTTAAATAACGTTAATTTTCATTAGGTATAATTCATAAAATATGGGCCTCTTATCAATAAGAATTTGAGGTGTTGGATAATGTTTTACGTAATTTTTCGTTTACACATAGCCCCGTAGCTTGGGGTCCCCGTATCAACGATACGGCTGATACGGCGTTAGCAACGCCCCTATTTTCAGCATTTAGTTAATTAAATTATCCTTTCAACTGTCATTAACGAGACACAGTAGAATTTTAATTGTTATCCACCTCAATGAGGCATCGTGACAGATAATGAGTTATGTAATATTTAAATTAATTTTGTACGGTGTCTTTGACATTTTTTTTAAGGATTCTGTTCTCAAGGCTATCAGAAAAAGAGAAAATATGAGGAATAAGTATAAATTAAAAACCAAATATAAAATTAATACGAGAGCGTATTTTTTTTCCAATCATTGATCTATACAGTAATGCAACTACCCACCATATTTTTAAGAATTTATGGTAAAAGCTGAATTATTATGACTAGACAAAAAATATTCAAGTATCAAAAAGGTTTTCGGAAAAGGCAACTATAGGTTCGTTCCGAAACTGATTACCTACGCCACTGAGTACTCTGTCCAAGGTTAGACATTATTTTAACGAAAAGTTGTTCCTTTCACAATAATAATTTATCCTGATTTGTAACTGTCTATTTTTGATAAAACATTTATTTTTAAGAACGCTAAATCTCGTGATCTGTCGCATTATAATTTAAAAAGAAGATAAAAAGTTTGATTATTACAAAAGACGCTTGTAGAGATAACATTTTTATCTCCTGATGTAACTTAATTGCTTATTTAAATAGAAACAGTAAATAAATAGACTGTTTTTCTGACGCTTTGGGCTAGTAGGTTTATCTGTATGCTTGACTAGTCGATTTATAACATAAAAATAATAAACAAGAAATAGATTACATTGTTGATTAGCGTTTGACAAAAAATTGGAACGCAACTTGATCTTTCCGATTTTCTATCCTTGTCGCACACATAACGTCAAACTAATTCAAACAAATGAATGAATGAATACAGACGAGACTGTACAATTACTTCCTCCACAATACATAAGTTGTCGCTCCGCTGCTGTTAATACACGATTAAAAAATACAGTGAGACTTCTCGCGAATTATTCTCTCTTCAAGTAATCCGTCCAGGTAAGTGATTTATTTTAAAAACTTGTGTAACATTGTACCTAAATCAGGTCAGGTGCGCGTTTACCTGTTGTTACAAAATAATGCGACGGAATTAAAATCTGTCAAGTTGTAAAACTTTTGTTTGCTTGTTATGTTCATTGCGATTTAGCTCGGTTACAATGTTAATTCATGAATGTTATGTCTACCACATGGTCATAATTTACGATTTATTTTTTTACGCAATTTATTATGTGATCTTGACTTGATTTGTCACATGTGATCGTTGTAAGGCTAATTTGTAACAATTGCTGTCCAGTTGGGAAAATTCTAGTGATTACAAAGCAAGGTTAGGTCTTATGGCCTCGGAATTTTTATTTCCTTTTCGTTTTGTTGACATCAACGTGGTTTTGTTTTGATCAAAATCGCAAGAACTCATAAACGTCAATGTCATTTTTTTTTATTATGTAAAGGCATTTGGATAAGTAGGTACTGTCTATGTATAAATTATTATTTTATAAGAACTTGCAGGTGCTTGTTTTGTCATTATTTAAAAAATGTTATTAAGTTTAAATTACAATGATGTAACTAAAAGAACAGTTTGTAATTTTGTTTTGATTTTACTATCTAATTAATGTTTTAAAAATACAATGATTAAGTAAATTAAAAATAATGTAAGTAGGTTTTTTTAAATGCTATATTAAGTCTGACTTTTCATGACGTTGGTTTGATATCTTTTAAAAAACAAACTAGACTCGGTTCATTTTAAGAACAATATTATCTGTCTTACATACAATAAAGT
This sequence comes from Agrochola lychnidis, assembly GCA_963680765.1. Classification (NCBI taxonomy): domain Eukaryota; kingdom Metazoa; phylum Arthropoda; class Insecta; order Lepidoptera; family Noctuidae; genus Agrochola; species Agrochola lychnidis. The sequence goes on from OY796850.1 coordinate 3,341,206, forward strand.
AACCGCTATTGCATCATAATGATAAAGCAAGATAAGTACCTAAGTACTATTATCAATAAAAACTGACCTAAAGAATTTGTAGATTAGTTCAGAAATATTATAGTTAAAATGCTTCTCCTAGCAAGTTAAGAATACTTCAAACAACTTATAATCAGATATATTACTTTCCTCTATGCAAGTTTGACCTAATATACTGATGAATATTATTCATAACTTTTCAATGGTCATTAATGAGACACAATAGAATTTTAATTGTTATCGATTTCAATGAGTCCTCGTGACTGTTGAACTCTTAAAAACAAAATAATATTACTGTACTTACTTAAATTTTTCTATAGCATTCCAAACTGCCTTGCCAATAAAAAAATTAAAACATGTTCCAAAAAGTTTATTCTATGTTTTTATTTGTCTTTATGTAAGTATTTAGTTAATTATGTCGTCAATTTTATCAGGAATCTACATTTACTTATAGAATTAAATAAAATTGAAGTGTCTATTGTCTGTAATGTCAAAATAACAGCTGTTTACTAAGAGCATACTAATGAAATTTTGAAGGGTACTTATAACTAAAAAAAAAACAATTATTAAATTTTTTGTCTGTATATCTGTCTGTTTCGGATAATCTCCGAAACTGCTGGACCGATTTTGACGGGAGTTTCACTAGCAGAAAGCTGATGCTGGAGTAACTTAGGCTAATTTTATTTTAGGAAAATAATTAGTGTCCAAAGCGGTCGAAACCGCAGGCAGCAGCTAGTAGCTTATAATAATGCTAATGACTGGTGTTAATGGTCCACTTATTGCTTGGCCTTTCTATCAATAGGTTCATGCTTCGTAGATATTAAAGAAAATAATAAGTCTATTATTAATTCCAATCTTGTTATTTATAATTACAATGCAAATATTGTGTGACCTAAACCTGTTTACATTTAAGAAGCTTAAAATGATTGTCTTTGCTACCCTCGTAGAGGTTATGAACTCATGTGACATTGACACATGTCAACTGTATTGTCCAAAAGGGGTTGCTAGAGTTGTATTAATTTATTGAGATAAGCTACACAATTCAATGACAAATGCTTGCACTGACTGGACTGGTCCACTCAAATCTGTGTGGTTCTTCCCTCAAAAGACTATTTCAGACACTAATCTACATAGTCCTCACATTATCTGACCAAGATTATGTTTCGCTATTTCTTCTAGTAATTGTTTTTTTGAAATGACGTGTAAAATCGATTCCGATATCCTAATTACAGAATAAACAATTTCATTTCACTTGCTTAAAATTCGCAATCTCCAGTTTGGTATCGAAATATATTTTACTGAAATACCCAATTACGTTGCCTAACTTGGCTATCAAGTCTAGATAGAATAGAATGCTAGCCGCAACTGCAAGCAATAAAAAAACTTGGTCCTTTCAGGCAGATTTCTAAAGTATGAAGTAAAACTTGAGTTTAATATTTCAGAATTTTATGTCTTATAATATTAAAAATGTACTTTTATTTTAAATAAATCTAGTCAATTCGCTTGCAGAAACTAGTCAATTTATAAAAGTGCTACCTAAATTAATTTCGTGAAAATTTTACAAGTTATTCTTATCTTGCATAATACCGTTTGAACTGGGTAATCAAGGCCTTGCCAGTCACAAGTCTTCGAATCGAATAATATCGCGTACGCACTCCATCTACGCTTAAAAATTACGTAATTCTAAATTCGTATGTGTGTGCCATGTTTGCTAATATAATATTAGCGTTTTTTGTTACTAATATAATAATAATATTTGAATGATCCTTGTACGCGGTAGTGTAGTTTTTTATCTCAGTACCTACCTACATTTTTTATTTCCGCGACATATTTTTTACCTGCGACGTTGCCTAAAAAAGAGGGACCCTATATATGGTATACTTTTACATCTTTTTCGGGGTTGTAAGTAGATCTAATGATTTTGATATTTTGTCTTTGATTTTTGCCTAATAGATTATGTCGTACCTATGCTCTACCTCCATACGATGACAAAACTGTGTCAAATCCACACTGCATCGTGCTAAAGTGACTATTCTTTATCAGGAATAAATCAGAAAATAAACAAAATAAGCTATCGAAACCAAAAAGACAAAGTATCAAATTCTTTTTTCGTAGGACAGGATGGTGTTGCCGTCTATAGATTTTCAAATTCCATCGTTTTTTTTTACTTATGCAGACTTAGCGTAGCCAGACTTTACCATCTCTTCGGCTACTTTTTATTATTTCCCTGGTCCTCTTGGGCGAATTTCTAGATTTAATAATAATAATAATAATCCATTCAATTCAGGCGACAGAGGCCCATAAATAAATACCTTAACCTAAACATACATATTTTTTAAAATTATAAACAAATCTTGTGTTATTAAATACACACAAGATTTGACACACTGCATTCTAATTGACTGCCTCATTGGTCCAGTGGTCGCATGCGCTACTGCTGAGCATGAGCCCTGGGCACTGGATATATTTTTTACCTGCGACGAAGCCTAAAAAAGAGGGTTATATATTTGACCTGTATGTATGTATGTATGTCAGTCTATGTTCCCTCGTAACTACTAAAAGGTTGAGCCGATTTTGATGAATGCTATGTCGTTGGATACGTCTTTATTGCGTGAGTGTCATTGGGAAAACTAAAATAAAAGAAACTGGCGGATTTTGGACGGCATAACATGTTTTCAACAAAAAATAAAACTACATTCCCTATGGAGTGGGTATCTAAATGAAGAGTTTTGAAAGGTGATTACAAAAATACTAGCAAATTATAAGTTTAAATGTAATTTAGAATGAAAAATAAAAAAAAACTAAAAATAAAAAAGTCATTTTAAAAACTAAAAAACCTGACTGTCTAAACACATTTCGGGTTTATTAGTATTTTAAATGACGTAACTTTTTTTTTAATGCATTAGAATCTAATTACTTAGTTTCTGGGCTTTACTCACATGCATTTTTTTAAGACTGGGCTACTTATAACTGTTTGGAGTCTACGTAGTTTTTTTATTTGTACTAGAGAAGTGGTACTTTAGGCTTTGGCCAACCTCCCAAATTCATACTTCCGCGAATTAATCAGGCATCTCTCTTACTGCTGTTATTGCGTCTACAAAAAGGAGTTAAAGAACTATTCATATACTTTGATAAAAAGGTAGATATTATAAACATATAAAGCAGTAAAGGTCAAATTAAGAGTGTAAATAATCATGTTTCTATGGAAAATAACATATTATTTGACCGATAACAATTTTCGATACATAAAAAACCTACATAAAATTGTGAGAACTGATGTAACTCGAGTTAACCTTCTTATTAGAGTTTGGCTACACTAAGTCTGCAATGGAATAAATGGGCAACCCCAAAAAGTTTTATATATGGTATACTTTTACATCATTCAGTTATGTCAGTTTCGGGGTTGTAAGTAGATCTAATGATTTTGATATTTTGACTTTTGCCTAATAGATTATGTGTTATAGACTATGTCGTACCCATGCTCTGCCTCCATACGATGACAAAACTGTATCAAATCCACACTGCATCGTGCTAAACTGACTACTAAAAACTGTGGCACTCCAGGAGTGCCGGCAGAAGTGAAAACTTGAAAAAATTCGTCACCGCGGTAATTAACGCGTTGATGTCTTTTATCCACGCACCGCGGTAATCGACGCGTTGATTTCTTTTACTCCACGGTGTCGGTAAATTGCGTTACAGTGTCGCGAAATCAATGGTTTAGTTCATCATCAAAAATGTCCAACGCGCCTGAAGAAGTTTTCACTTCAAAAATCTGCTCAACAACGTAAATAGTTTATATGTTAATGTTGTTGAATTGTCAAAATGAAACAAATTAGTCATAATAATCGTTTACGAAAATAAGTTACGTAATTAACTAATCAAAGTGTTATAAGGTTTTTGAATCGGGAATTTCGCAGTAGCAGGCCGGAGTCTGGATTTGTGCCCGGTTGATGGCAATAGACTCGCCCTCTATTACATGGGACTTAAACATAACCGGTGAAATGAGGGTGTACACTTCTACCTAACCCTTTGAGGATTGCAAGCGTGATAGTATGTTATGTATTGCATTTTATTCTATGGATGCTAGTTGTTAGGAGCGTTTATTTTGAAAGTGGGCAACGTCGCAAATAGATGTCAAATATTTCGCTGTTTTGATTAATTTGGCAATATTACTGTATGGAAATAAGAAATTTGGCTAACTAGCGACCTAGACTATTAATAATGAATTGCAATTATAACACTGAATTTGATGTTTTAGGTGTAAAAAAGGCATTTGGAAAGTTTTCAAATACTTTTTACATCTAAAACTAAATATTCGGTGTTACGATTTTTATTATTGCATTTCATAATCAATATTTTAGTTCCCTAGTTAATCCTAGTTAGTTCTTAATTCCATCTAATATTGCCAAATTGATCAAAACGGGTAAATATTTGATAGCTATTTACGACGTTGCCAACTTTTAGGATAAACCCTCTTAAAATGAACCTGTATAATTCAACTTATCTACATACACAAACATTTGTCCAAAGCAATGGCATTGTCATAATAATGTTTGTAAGTATCACTAACAATTCAATTCGCGTTTAAATAAATTAACAGTACCTACCTTTGCAAATATTCTTATTGAATAACAAATTATTATGTACCAACCGTAGTTACATTACATCACAATCAAGAGCCATTATGTAAGTAAGTTGCCACATGTATATGAAACATAATCAAGTAGGTACTCTCTGTTGTAACGAAGTGACAGTTCTTGCTTGTTGCTCCAGTTGATTTAGAAAATATCAGACCTTTCCGGACATTCCGAGTTATAGAAAGAGTTGGGTTTAATTAAACTTGTCGTTTGACAATAGCACTGTGATATTTTACGGTGCCTCTTATAAGGTAGAATAGGAAACCATTACATTACAAAAAGCGTAATATATTATGTCAATTGTTATAAATCCTTCAGCCGAAAGAAAAAGGGTATAGGGTAAATTCGTTAGAGATGGCCGTACGGGAGAGTTGGCCAATAAGTATATTTTGCTCATTTATTTACAAGGTGGCGCTGTATTTGAATTAATACACTTCGTGCGCCACCACGAACAATATCCAAACAAAACATTGCGCAAAAATAAGTAAATTACTACGGAACCCTAAAAAGTAAGTAAATTGGCCTTAATTGAATTTAGTAGTTCTGAAATTTTATAGTAGGTTCGTATACCATCCGGAAATACTAATATTTTTATTATTTATTTGTGTTTTTGGGAGTGTATTGTGTTTGGTGTATATTTTTCTTCGTTTTAACCTCAAAATGGAAAAGTAATTGTAATTCGTAAGTTTAAAAATTGAGCTGGCCATCTTACCCGGACAAAAAAGAGAGATGGTCATATAACGGCTGTCAAACAAATAGAAAGAAGGTCTGAAAGTAACACTAGAAAGGAGAAATCAATATTATGTGATACATCTGGTGAAGAAGACGCAGAAGATGAAGCTGATAATTGTGCTGGATGTAGCGAAAAATATTATAAAACACGTCGCATGAAGATTGGCTTCAATGTTCGATCTGTAATCTGTACCCCACATGAGAATTGTACACCTTTTGATGACATGTGCTCTAAATGTGGACAGAAGAAGAAAAAGGAGCTCCAGCAAGCATAAATCAAAGAAAAGGGGAAAGGCAGAGGCAAATCTAGTGCCGGCCATCTGTCCCGTACCACTACGGCCATCACTACCGTATGTATCGGGTGAGACGACCAGTTATGTTTTTTTTTTAAATATTTTTTTTATGGATGTTCCTCATATTATAAAAATATCTTTATGCTGATTTTCGAAAGATTGATTGTTGTTGATTTTCTTCAAAATAAAAGTCTAATTGTGATCTCAATATTTTCAGTTTTATTTAACCCTAAAAAAACTATAGCCATCTCTAACGAATTTACCCTATAGCTTCCAACCTTCACCTCTGCCAGGTCTATAAAAATTGTGTGTCGCACTGCCTAATTTGCTTCTTTTTTTTTCGAATGAGCCCGGAAATACACCCGCTGCCGCTGATGGATTGGTCCTGGAAAAATTGATCCTTTGATACGCTAGAAGCGTATCAAAGGACCAATTTTTTTAAATGCAGATCTAGATCTTTCATTACTTTTGGGCTTCTGACTACTCGTAACGATTTGACTTGAGGGTCTTGTGGCTAATTAATAACAGCCACACGGGTCGATCGATCAGGTTAAGCTACGCTTGCCGCAGTTAGTCAGTGAATGGGTGACCATCTTTAGATACCAAGACTCTCTCCGTGACTCGGAAAGCACGTTGGGCCGTTGGTCGCGGCTGTCATTCGTGGATCTTTGACAGTCGTTACGGGTCGTCAGAAGCCCGAAAGTCTGCCAACTAGTCTTACCAAAGGGGTATCGTATTGCCTACCCAGTAACTGATTTGTGGCAGTCGCTCCATGTAAAATACTGGTATTCAGCTGCATCCGGTTAGACTGGAAGCCGACCCCAACAGAGTTGGGAAAAGGCTAGGTAGATGACAATGAGTAATGATGACTCTACCCGTAAAGACTGTCTAATATTTACGAATGTCAGCCGGTAATCGCAACAGTCGATCACATGAAATAATGACCAGGGTCATCTGTATCAATTTACTTCCACGTGACGATATTTATCAACAAGGTACCTATCTTGCTAATCGCGACGTTTCTATTTTTAGTCTAAAAGTTAATAAATCAAGACACAAGACCTGTTGATTCGATAATTGCATAGGTCAGCTTAATCTCCCTCTAGATACTAAAACCATGTGACAAAAATGCAAAACAATATGTTTTTTTATTGCGCCAGCCAGACTACTAAATATAGTGAGGCACTGTCATCATCACAGCTATAAATGTTGTGTTAATTTCCAATAATCTTATCGTCCGCTTGTTTATTGCTCCCCCTTGTGGAAATGTACTTAGAGTCACAAGATAAACTGACCCCCTACGAGTCAGGCGTCTTTTGTAATGACGACAGATCCCTAGCATATTGCCAATGTTTATATTTGTAGAATACCGAGCAGAAATTAATGTTTTTGTTTTGTACTTGTTTCTCGAATGTTTCATCATTTTGTTCGTTTGATAACGTTTCATACGCAAGTTGTGGCCAGTTTTCTGTTTTATGTATGTCGCGATTTTTTTTAGGTTTGTTCTAAATGTATGTTGGCACAGAAAGATTATGATTATTCTAATATCAGTACCTAATGGCTCTATTTGTGATAAGTAAACACTACTTATATACATAAAGCATAAATTTGTTTATTAATCTGTGCCCTAGATACAACCTGACTGACGTCCTGATGGGTTGCTAGAGAAATAATCAGTGGTAAATCTTGTATGACTCGATAACTTGGTAGGTCGTATAATAGAACAGGATTGACACTTAACTGAGCGCCAAGTGTTTATTTCTTGAAAGGAAAGAAAAAAGATAGGAGAGATTTTTGGGTATGCCACATGGTACAATTTTATTTAATGATACGCTACAAGAGCTATAACTTATCAGCTGGACCTACTCCAGAAAATGTATAAGTTTAAAGCAGGCAAAAGTAATTTTTGACAAGCACAACACACAGATCTAAAGAACTACAGGGCTTCTCGTTCCCTCTATAAAATGCAAATACGGCCTAGTTTTATGCGCACCATACATGCCAAAATGATCTCAATCACACAATTTATTGACTACTCTGATTGACGTCTTGTTCACGTGTGGGACGACGAACGGAATCTTAAGACGTTGGACTAACTGATGGAGGGGGTGTAGCGGAGGCCTAGGACCTAGGCTAAGCCAGACAGGGGCAGTAACGTTGTACTTTTCCCTTTATATATCTGTTATTAGCTCGTGTTCGCACTCTTGAGTGGTAAATAATTCAAATCCGATCTAGTCTGTCTCTTGCTGCGCCTCCCCAGCAACTCCCTAAGCCTAGGGAGTTCCGTAGCTCACAGGGGGTGCCATCAGCGTGACAGTTGGTTCGTGTATAAGTTTTATCCTCTGACTGGAGACCTTAATTTATTGGGGCATCCACAGGATAGCCCGGTTAACCAGCCAAGGCAACAACCGTGTAGGTTGACCCGCGAAATGCCATGCAGGAAAAAAAAAACCGAGTAGTAGTCAGGCTGTGCAGGTGCACTAAGCTCCTTGTTACTAAATACCATAATAGTGTACGAGATTTTTTTTTCTCAGGTAGGTAGGTACCTATTAGGCTATTTTCTAGGCCACTGATCGTTACTAATCGATTAACATTTAATTGTTTGCGAATAATTTACAAACATGAATGAGTATCAATTCTTGGCGAGGTTGTTTTCTTACGATCACAGATTCTCTATGTCCAGCGTCTATTGTTTGTTGTCTTAGGACATTTATAAGAGGTGTCCCAAAAACAATGTGACGTATGTAAACTACGTTCAATTCAATTGTTTTTCCTCCCTCACCTCTGACCTATAAACGAAGAAACTGCGCAAATAAATCTTAACGAAATTCTTATTGACAATATCGCGCTTGGTAACACTATCTCGGTCAAATTATCGCCATCCCAATACGGTATGACGTCAAATTTATTATTTAAACAATCCCTTGACGTCACGTCGTTTAAAAATTGGAACGTCTTTATAGTGTTGTGAAGCAAAACTATTTGTCATTTAGTCGAATGTTAATTTAGCTCTTGTTTTTGTGTTATTATCGAGCAATTGAAATGTTATTGCTATTAAAAACTTGTTTGTATACGTTTGAGTCGTTTATAATCTAAAGTGTTAAGGGAGTCCGGTTAGTTTGATTCTCAACGTCGCTGTGTGATTTTGTGCGGTCAGAATAATTAGTGACCTGTGTGTTTGTTTTGATTATAAAAACTTTTGTTTTATTTTTACTTTATTGTTTGGTGACACTTGCCTAATATGTAAGTTGTAAATAGATAAAAATATACTAAAAAACGAGGATAAACAACAAGGAAATAACAGTTTGATTTTTTATTGGATTTTGTATCCACGTCTTGTTTATTTTTTTTATTAATTTGGAATCAGCTAACTTTAAAATTGGTACTTACCATAAGATGTTTTGGATTTACCTGTTGCTTTTTTATTTATGACTGGGTGCCCTTAGGCACTCAACACAAATTTTTTAAAGAGAGTAGGTATGCGTGGTCCTTCGATACAAAAAGGACAAGTGTTAATTGAATATTTAAACTTGGTCTTTCCAGAAATAATATGAACGGTCCCGAAGGACCATCCCGATGCTGCCAAGGTGGATGTGAGGATCAGAGCAACACACAAGCAGCTATGGAGCGTTTAGGAATGGAAGAAACACCTGGTTGTGATGCCAGGACAACCCCAGGCGAAGTTAAAGTGAACAGTAAGAGATTCGGAAGGGGGGCAGTGCAGTCAGGTTAGTATATTTTAATTTTGGTTATTATTGAAAGGACAAAGATGTCTCTGCAGCTTAGTACCGTCAAAACGGAACATCATCAATGTGCTCATGCTTCTAATAAGTAAAATCTACAAAGTAGATTGGACTTACTTAACCTCAGCCGAAAATATATTTGAACGGACCTCATTGCATTTCCAATACCCAAACAATAGTTCCACACTTTGCAGTTAATCAGCCACTGGTGCCGATTCCCTTGTTCACAAACTAAACTAAATTTAAGTTCAGTGCATCTTTTTCTTTCTATTTCATTGAGAAAAGGACAGAACATAAATTTTAGTTTAGTCCTGTCAAATTAATCAGCGCTTGACGTAAATTGACGTAATTTTAGTCGGCAAGTTTTTAATCACGTCTAAACTTGTATGGAGAGTGACAGGCGCTGATTAATTTGACAGGACTAAACTAAAATTTATCCTCTGTCCTTTTCTTAATGAAATAGAAAGAAAAAGATGCACTGAACTTAAATTTAGTTTAGTTTGTGAACAAGGGAATCGGCACCACTATTTCTCCAACTGGCCACTTACACTGAAATACGTATTAACTAAACATATTTAATATTAAACCTACATTCATCTCCGCTTCTCAACATCCTCGGAGTCCATGGCTTCATCTTGTACTTCGTCAAACGCGTCACCTTGCAAGAATAAAGCATTGTCAAGCTTTCTTTTTCTTTTGGGTTACACATAGTTATCTTCATCTTTGACTAAGGAATTTGTACGTGATTTTCTCCGGTAGAGAAGTCAATTTATAACCAACGTGCTGAACCATAAGTTCTCGCGATTTAAATCTAACGTGATTCATCGTTTTATGAACGTTTTCTTTTTACGATGTCTTCGCAGATCATTTGAGGCAGGTCGTAATTGTTTGAAGCACCCTACGAAAGGTAATATCAGACGGTCTGTACTGTTCTTATCAGGTTTTTTTTACTCCTGTACGGTTCTCAAAAACTGCAGAAGACTTAAAACGGTATTGGAAAATTCAGGCGTTTGTTCAAAATAAGAGCTTCGCTAAAGTATAGTCCAAAATCACCTCATCTGCCTTACAGTCTTCTGGGGGCGTTACAAATAGCATAGAGCAGTTATTCGAGTATAGGGATCACTCGAATAACTGTCAGTGTTTTGACCAGAAGTATCTACATATCAAAAAAGTTTACTGGTGCAAACTTAGCATGTTCAGACAGTAAATTACCAAGATCATCATCATTCTTTGAACATGTCTGATAGATAAGTGATAATATTTAGTTGACGTTGGTCAGTCCCTTGTGTACTTGTGGTCAATTTAAAGCAATTCCGTCTCGAAGGTCAATGTCATCTGCGGTCCTATCGTGTTGCCCTCAAGTACTTAGACTCTTTATCGCTAAAGTTGCCTTGAGATGATCATGCTGAAATCAGTAATAACCGCTATTGTTAGGTCTAGTTAGTTACTATTTGTTTTGTTTAATTGTTAACCTTTATCGTGTGTCACTGATGGGCAAAGGGCTCCCGTTTTTCTTTCCAAACCTTCCTGTCTTGTGCGATCTCCGGTAATGTTGGTCCTGCAGCCATTATCAAATAATCACACCACCTTCGCCGTGGTGTACGACGGCGATGTTCTCCCTCAGGCGTCCAGTGAGTGAAGATCTTTGCCCATCTCCTAATAATGGTCTAGTTATGAGATCATTAAGATTTAAACAAAGCAGACAAAACCTGGAAAGTTTGAAATTGCCAACCCGTCTTGAACAAGCGTGGTGATCAATGCTTATGTCTACTCTGTAAGAGAAGAATGCCTTTGCTTCTCTGCAATGACAAGATGACGAGCATTCCATCTTTATATATATACAGTATAGAAAACAGTTTCTTTCATTGATAGCCAGCCGCCGTTTGTTTTGTAGCAACTAATATAACCATAGATTATGTCTTCATCTGCAAATTGGCATGGACAGTATAATATGCATTCGTTTGGATCGCAAGCAATACCTCTTATTGTTTGAATGGTAGACTACGGAAATTGTTGCTATGTTACATTGACTACATCTTTTATCCCTCGATCATCATCATCATCATCATTTTAGCCGAAAGACGTCCAACGCTGGACATAGGCCTCCCCAAGCATCGCTTCACTTTGACCAGTACCCTAATTGCGTAACTTATTTTCGTAAACAATTTCGCGAAATAGGTTTCATTTTGACATTTCAACAACATTCATTGCGTTATTTACGTTGTTGAACAGATTTTTTTCCAACTTATGAAGCAATGGATTAGAAATCTGTTTCAAATCGAAACAAATTGTGATTGTGTTGTATTACGCAATTAGGGTACTGTTCTGGAAGACGTAGCGCTGGAAGGCTTCGCACAAGGTGGACCGATGACCTTGTGAAGGCCGCCGGAATCCGCTGGATGCGAGAATCCTTGGATATAATTTTCTAAATAAATATCTCTGTCTTTGGGATTTATTTATTGATTTAATTTCAAGTTGGTTTGTCATTTTCAATGTTTTGTGTTAGCCTGATCGATTGCAGTCTTATGCCATAGCTATAACGATAAAAATATATATAAATTTGGTACATCTGATATAGTGTCGTTAAAACCACGTTTCGCCTATTACTATTGTTGATTTCACACTTGATATCAAAGTTATAATTGAGTTATAACGACTCTCCGCAATTAAGTACCATGTTACGGCATTATGTTTTGTTTATTTATATGTAAGATAGCGATATTTTTGTACTTTTGAAATAATCAGTACCTGCAATGATAGAAGAGTGTCAAGTAATTTTTCAACACACTTTCTAGAAAAGTGGCTCTTATTGCACCGTTTTTAGGTTCACAATGCGGTGTAAAATTAAACACGCGTTCTTTTTACTTTGCATTCCCGAACTAGGGCGGTAAAGTACGCCAAGGATAACTCTAATACGTACTATTTTGGTCCTTAGGTCCGCGGTCCTGTCTGATGTAACTAGCTTAACTATTGCACAGTATTATTCCATACACAATAAACTAATGACTTAAGATAAAATTCGGAACTAAACGTTTCCGAGTGCTATCGGGCGACCGTCTTATTATCATCGTTGGTGAAACAGAGGTCAATATGCCATACGATCAGCTTTGTTTCGATAAAGTCCACGTGTGGTAAGCTGCATGATTGATTGGACAAGCTACGACCTGCACGTGATTTGGGACCACTTGACGTAATACATCGTTGATTATGTTTAACAGAATATTAGAAAATCATCAATCTTAATAGGTAGGTAGGTACAGAGTCGAGACTTGCGCACCACGTGGTTTGACTTGCGCAGTAGACGATTTATGGGTGTCTTTAGCAGTATGAGGTCCCCGCCGGGGCGTCATCGAAAAGAGCAGCGGGAGGCGTGGTCACGACCTGTACCTAATCCTAAAGCTGCGCCCAGGCCCTAGTGCCCTAGGGCCCTAGGGGCCCTAGTGGGGACGTAGCTTAACAGAGACTGACCGAATCTAGGTTTTCGCTCAAGGGGGGGGGGGCAAATGTTTCTCTCTGGGAGAAGGGGTGGATTTTTCAAGTCGTGAAAAAACAACAAGCAACTGCACCCGTTGCCCCTCTCCCCGTATCCGCGGCTGGCGATAATGGTCAAAACAAAAATCTAAATCACACGGGCTGTTATTTAAGTACCTAGTTCCTGGTTTTTTTGTAAAGGTTGATAGTGCACTGTATCTATATTTATTTTATCATACTTTTACCCAACAAAAACCACTACTCACACAAAACTATTTTTTCTTTATTCTTACTCCAACTTAAACAATTTATTTCAAATAAACCAATTACAGGTTCTTTTGAATTTTCAAGGGGTCGGTCAGTTAGAAATATGAAACTATACTCCATAGGTTTAGGTAGTTAAAAAAAGGTAAACAAAAAAAACCACGTGACGAGACAGCTGTCAAGTAACCGACTAAACGTAATACCTGTCACTTCAGTTGTTATGCTACGTCACAGTTGAACTCTTCAATTTAGCAACGTTATATTTCGTTGACGTTTAGAAATTGGGCTCTTTACAATAGACAGATTACAAAATCTTATAAACCAAACCAAAAAAAATTGTGCTCAAGCAGTTACATCTACGAAAAGTAGTGAAGAATAAACGATAAAGTTTAACATACATTAATAAAAGAGGAAACTATAGATAAAAACTAAAATAAATTTAATTTGGTTTTATTGTTTTTTTAACAAGAAAGTGTCATCTATAAAAACCCTTTTTACGATTTGTTTACCTTTTTTTAACTACCTAAACCTATGGAGTATAGTTGCCCATTCCAAAGCGTAGTAGTGTCCTATGGAGAAGAACGGACAAGAAACTCCAACATGAATAATGTAAACAATATTTTGATTTAAAAGACATTATTCATGTTGAAATTTTACATGTGAGAAAAATGTAGAAAGACGTGCACGTTTCTCGCGAAAATGCAAATCGGGCCAAATTTCGTTTCCGATCGGTCTCTAAATTCTATTAGTTTCATGGGGTTGCTTCAGATATCTTTGCACAAGCCTGAAAGTCATATTCATTTGATATCATATCAGATTTCGGATCTAGCGGATAGCGGACTGCATTTGTAATTTTCACGGTGGGTTATCCGAATTTGACTGTTTTAGAATCAATTTTAAATAGTTAAATTAGTGTACTTAGGTCCCGAAAAAAAAAAAAATGTCACAGATACATGCTCGTTTTAGTTTTAAAATAAATAACGAAATATCTCGATTTCAAAACCATTTTGCGATTTATTTCCTAATTACAGTACAAATCGGTGTTATTTCTTCTTCTTCATTTGATCTTGATTGCTAGTTCGTTAAAATTGGGTTAATTTATTCATAGCTGTGTAAATTGCGCGAATATTTCACAATATTAATTTATCAACACGCCCATTTGACATAGTCTCTACACAAAACCAGATTTGTTTGGTTCTGGGTCGATCCATCGCCACCCAGAATGTAGCAAAATCTTCCAAAACCGATAACTCGCAAAGAATACTTTAATTATTTTTTTATATTATGATAAGTGATTCTGCAATCAATTACTGAATGAAGGCATTATCTTTATTAATTACTGTTACCGCTGAACCGAAAGAACGCGAAAAACTGGGTCATTATTACCTAACTGAAGGTCGTTTTGTTTAACATAAACGTGTTAGATTAGCGGGGTCTGTGCTGTGAACTTTAAAATGAACGAAGACGAGAAAAGTTCGCATGTTTGATGGTAGGCGTGTTTTATGTTTCAAATGCGAGGTTATATTGTCATTACCGTCACCTTAAAAGGGAGCTTTTGGACTGAGTACGGTGAATGGCATCTCCCAGGTCAACCAAGGAGGTTGTAGGCTGCTTAACCGGACTTTCCTGTGGGTGCCTCAATAAATTAAGGCCTCCAGCCAAGGCAAACTTAAAACTAAGCGACTACGCGCTAAGGGCACCCCCTGTGGGGTACGGACCTCGGCTTAGGGCGTCGCTGGGGGAGGACAGCAAGGGACAGGTAGGCACAACGGCGCGGGCTGGGTTGAGCAAGGGTCGGGATACCTGTAGTCCCCATCTTTTGATGCTCATGAGAAGGTTCCTTTCTTGTAAGATCAGTCTTGAAATGCCATAATACCTATGCTGAAAATGCATCGCCTCGGAAAGTGAAACGTCTTCTCAACTCTGTCTCACAACTCGAAAATAAGCCTTACCATTTCCCATCGCAATCTTTGACCGAGGTACACCTTTGCGTAAACCATTGAGGATAACAGGCGTCATGTTATGTTATCTTGTCTCTGACCGATTGCTTAACAGGTCATAACGTCATACTGTTTTAAAAAGCGAAGCTAAAAGTAATTATTTAACTCTATTCATCGTTGTTGCAGGTTTAACCCACGAATGCGGCGTGTTCGGCGCCATCAGCACCGGAGAATGGCCCACACAGGTCGACATTCCGTCGGTCATATGTCTAGGATTAGTCGCCCTACAACACAGGTGAGTTATCCTTTATACTTAACGCGTCAAGATTTACGTTTCGAATCTCTCTCTTATTTTATTTATTTGTATAGATAAGTTTATACGTCACAATTTATGTCGTACTGTACCCTAATTGCGTAATACAACACAATCTGTTTTGATTTGAAACAGATTGCTAATCCATTGCTTCATAAGTTGGTAAAATAGTAGATTGTTATACGAGGGGCTAAAATAACCCATTGTAACGAGGGAGTAAATAGAAACAGAGTTATAATGGGTTTTAGCGCCGTGTGTTACACTCTACTTTTTACTACGATTGCGAGAAAATAAAATAATTCAATACAATATTAAATAGTTTATTTTATTTAAATGTACAATTTGTACAATTCTGGATATTTACCGAGATGTTTTTTCTGGCAACTTAATTTCAGTCCTCTGTGAAGATGTTCTCACTAGATGATGACATTTTCACTGTTGTAAATTATATTACGGTCACCAATTAAATTCGTAATTAGAGAAAAAATCTAAAGATTTCGCGCCAATGCCTTTTTTATTTTTTCTGTAGCCGCAACGCAATGCACACATTCTACCGAAGAGATAGCCGCATTTAGTTCCATTTTCAAAAATAAAAAGTTCTTCTTTTTTTGTGAACCAGTAATAAGTCGAGTCCATAATCATGATTATTCTACATAAGAATAAAGACTTTTTCGTTTTTCAAGGCTCGTTGGAACAGACAAAATTAAAAAGAAATTACTTTTTCCCCTAGAGCAAGAAATGCTATTTTTTCCCCGCTCTGGTACTCTACAATGACGGCCTTTTTGAACAAGAGGAGTGAAAAAAAAATGTAAATAACGTAATGAATGTTGTTGAACTGTCAAAATGAAACAAATTAGGCAAAATTGTTTACGAAAATAAGTTACGCTATTATAATGCTGGTACTACATACAAATAAATTTCACTAAATACGATATTTAGTCTCAATACAAAAAAAAACTGTTTATAAATATAAAAAACCATGTACGAAAACCAAGAACAAGTGTTGTATGAGTCTGACACGCCCACGCTCTGCCCAGAGCGGGATAAGTTTTTTGATAATTACCCACCCAAAAAAAAAAGTCGTATAACATTGAGATTATGTTTTGCCAATTCGGCGCACTCGATCTTAATTTTTTTAAATTAATTTATTCGTAACTAGCTTTCGCCCGCGTGGGTGTATCATTTGTGTTAATCCAGGTTATAAACTATCTGTGTGTCAAATTTCATCCAAATCCGTTCAGCCGTTCTTACGTTATTGAGTAACAAACATCCAAACACACAAACTTTCACATTTATAATATTAGTAGGATACTTTAGGGAATTTAGGTACTTACCTATATTTTTTCTACTATCTCCTTTCGGGAAATAAACATGCCTAATAATAATAAGCGTACCGGATAATATAGTAAAATGAGCTACAGCTGACCGATAAACAAACTAATAGTATACACAGATATCTAGCTAGATTACTGGGAACACTCGTGGATGAATTCATCCACTGAGTGTTCCCAGTAATCTATGTAATTATGTATGTAATTACCAGAGGTCGGAATTAGGTAGAGTTATTTATGTACTTGCATCGAAATGTTGATATTAATATGGATCTTCCCGGGATTTCTAATAGCCAATCCCATGTGACCAACAATATTACAAATAAATAATAATAAAAACCTCAGAGATAGATAAGACAAATAAAACAAAGATAATAAACATACAATTTTTATTAGTATTAAATTCACAATGCACACGTGTGCGCATTGGAATTTTGCAACTTCGGACATCCGATGTCGTTGATGTAAATTTGGCAACGGCGCGCGTGCAGTGGTTTAAATTGTGTAAAAGTAAATACTTTTTATTTAATAGATCACGGGATTTTTCTGCTCTTAAAAATTAAAGTCGGGATTTGGGGCATTTCCACTTTATTCTTTCGTTGTATGAAATCAGTGTAAGTACATAAATAACTCTACCTAATTCCGACCTCTGGTAATTACATAGCAAATAGTTACTGGGATTCTGGGAACACTCAGTGGATAAATTACATGGCAAATAATAAATTATTGTTTTATTTATCACAAGTTACACAAGGCACATGAAAGCCTCCACACATCCGTCTTCCTTATTCATTTTGGGAATTAGGGGAAGAACCGCTATAACAATACCCTAGCAATGCGATAAGTCAGCACTAGATTATAGCATTATAAACCTTATTGTTATTGAAATAAGGTTTAAATATAGAGTTTAGTGTGTGGTTTATTAAAGTGTAACGTTGTTCTTATAACAATAAACCATGTTGATTCTTAACAATAGTCTATTATTAATACAGGGCCTTTTTTATTTAACTGGAGACACTGCAGAAACGTGAACGATATCGATATATAGCAATTAACCAAAAAAAAAAAAAACTGGCACTCCGTTAGTACCGACAGAAGTGAAAACTTGAACAAGTTCGCCTTGGTGGAAGAAAAATATTTGTATAGAACATTGGTCCGTAACCTTATCTAAATAAAGAGCACGATCGCGTTTACAAAAACAAAAATACTTCCAAAACCTTTAAAGTAAAAATGCTTGCATAGAACATTGATCCGTAACTTAATATAAATAAATAGCACAATTGCGTTTACAAAAATGAGGTGTCGGTAACGGTGTCGCGAGTTCAATTGTTTTTTTCCCATCTCAAAAATGCCCAACGCGCCTAAAGAAGTTTTCACTTCAATAAAAGCGATACCTATCGTAAAATCATAATTTTAAGTAGACCATAGCTCCAGTCCCGTGTAATAATATGAAATTGAGTTCTTCTTTCTATATCCAATCTAAATCTTTATACAAAAAATAAAATTGAAGTGTTTGTAATGTCGAAATAACCGCTTTTCACTAAATACATAATTATAAATAAACGGCTGAACGGATTTGGATGAAATTTGGGTCATGGGTAGCTCATGAATTGGAATAGGACATAGGCTACTTTTTATCTCGGTAGTACATTCACGTGGGATAATTTCCAACATGCACGCGGGCGAAGCTGCTGGCAAAAGCTAGTAAGATGAAGTATAAACGGTACCTATAACAAAAAAACTATGTTTTCAATTTTTGTCTGTTTGTTCCGGCTAATCTCTAAAACAGCTGGACCGATTTTAACGGGAATTTCACTGGCAGATAGCTTATGTTATAAGGACTAATTTAGACTTTAATTTTATAAAAACAATTAGAGCGGTTACGCACTACGTCCGATCCGAATACGAATTCAAGTTCCGAATTCAATCTGAATTGGGAATGTTCTAAATTCGGACGGACAAAGATTGGATCTAGTGCACAAACCCTCATACAAGTAGTACTATGGCTAAGTTGGACCTACATTTCTCGGATTCGGATCGAATGTAGTGCGAAATCGCTCTTAGGGTCCAAGCGGGCGAAGCCTAGGGATGTAAAACGGTAAAATTACCCTGGTATAATACGATAAAAAAAAATATTTTACGTAATTTACGGTATATTACGGTAAAATATGATAATTTTCGGTAAAAAACGTATACCCACTAAAATACTACAAATACGTAAGTGAGTACATATGTTTGTGTCACTACTTCACTATTAACGGATAAATGAATTTTAATGAAATTTTCCAGAGATATAAGTAGTATTGGAACTTAAAAAAAACAGAAAACTGGGCTCGTGCGACTCATGCGTACTAAAAATCCCTAAAACTTAATTCTCAAGTCAAGAATTCAAGATATGAATCACACCATGTCATGGATTATAATAATATCATCTATGTGCAGAGCAGAGGACAGCACAAATTAAAATTATAACTTCATAAGTCGCCGGTAATTTTACCGTAATTTATAGTATAAATGACCGTAAAATAGCCGTATTTTACCAGCGTTTTCCGTAAAATTACGTAATTTTGCAACCCTAGCGAAGCCGTTGCATACTAGTTTTCTAAATAAAAAGAGGTAAAAAAAATATATACGGTCAAATTGAGAAACCTTTTTTTGAAGTCGTTTCAAAGTTTTTTGTACTGATACAACCAGAACTATTGCCGAGTGCCATAGTTTAATTATGTTTCTTCCACGAACACGAAGTTACTCTTGCTCGCGTACTAGTTTTCTATAAAAGACCATTAATTCCTCAGAGGGCAGGAGTCAGCTGGTATTGTGACGTCAGAGGGCAAAAGCGCGCGCACGTTCAACTCTCACAAAGGCATGGGACTCATCAACAACATATTCAACGACGAAGCCATGAAGAAACTCAAAGGAAACCTCGGCATTGGACACACGAGGTAAGTTACAAACAAATTATGAATTTAATAACCCACTTCGGAAAAAGAGGAGGTGCTGTATTTGATGAGTTGTTTCATGTATACCGATTTCCTCAAGATAGCTGAGCTAACGGGAATTTAGCCCACAATAACAATATACTCCGTTGGTTTAGGTACCTATACTCCGTTTGAAATAAGATTAGACGTTTAACTAAAACTTTTTTACAGTCCGTTCAACCGATTTTGACTTCTATTGCGTTGGTGGCATGATAAATGACAGCTGCAGTAAACAGTTGGTTTGTAAACACTTTTTTGCTTTTAGTGCCATCCTTATGCCTACGGTATAGAAGTCAAAATCGGTTGAACGGACTGTAAAAAAGGTTTGTTTAAATGTCTAATCTTATTTCAAACGGAGTATAGATATAAAGGTAAAAAAAAAAAATTGTGGCACTCCGGGAGTACTGACAGAAGTGAAAACTTGAATAATTTTACTGTGCAGGAAATACTTTTCTTTTTTGAAGTCGGTAAGAAAAGGGATATGTAAATTATATCGTTGTCATGTCTCAATGTTTGGAATGTCATTAATCCCAAAAAAAAGTGTCGTGCGTTGATGGTCAAAAGCTGGTGTAGGTAACAGTGTCGCGAGTTCAATTGTTTTATCCCATCTTAAAAATGTCCAACGCGCCTAAAGAAGTTTTCACTTCAAAAACCACGTGACGAGAGAGCTGTCAGGTTAACCGATTAAACGTAATACCTGTCACTTCAGTTGTCATGCTACGTCACAGTTGTACTCCTCAATTTAGCAATGTTATAATTCGTTGACGTTTAGAGAACCTGTCATAGTGGGCTCTTTACAATAGACTGATTACAAAATATTATACTATTATTATAAATCTAGCAAAAAAATTGTGCTGAAGCAGTTACATCTACGAAGAGTAGTTTAAGAATAAATCGTCAAATTCGAAAATAAATTTAATTTGGCTATCGTATGTTTAAACATGAAAGTGTCATCTATAAAAAACCTTTTTACGATTTGTTTACTTTTATTTAATTACCTAAACCAATATAGTATAGTTAATTTAATTCGTTTGGGACCAACCTTGTGTAACACAAGTATTGTTTGGGCAGCGCATCGAATTCACCGTTTGTAAACTGCATCTAGTTTGCATATAATTTCTTTCAACATCTATAATTATAAATTGTAACAGTGAATAATTTTTTACGCATTCCTCTTATAACCGAGGCCAAATAATTTTTTGAAATTCGGATAGTTCATGAACTGAAGAGGTGCCATAAAGAATAAGAAGAAAATCTAAAAAAAAAAATGCAGTGGCACTCCGGGAGTGCCGACAGAAGTGAAAACTTGAACAAGATCGCCTCGGTGGAAGAAAAATACTTGTATAGAACATTGGTCCGTAACCTTATCTAAATAAAGAGCATAATCAAGTTTACAAAAAAAAAAAACTTCCAAAACCTTTAAAGTAAAAATATTTGCATAGAACATTGATCCGTAACGTAATATAAATAAAGAGCACAATCGCGTTTACAAAAATGAGGTGTCGGTAACTGTGTCGCGAGTTCAATTGTTTTTTTACCATCTCAAAAATGCCCAACGCGCCCAAAAAAGTTGTCACTTAAAAAAAAAACGCTAGATGTCGCGGGTATTCTGGTCATAAGACGTAACTGAATTGGTCGAGATAAGGAACCTCGCAAACCATTAAAGTTGCGGGAATGATTGTATTTCGCTATACCAATTTCAGTCCTATTTCAAAGGCTATAAAGTTGAATTTCTATTGTTAAAAAATTAGTCCCTTATGCAAAGAGTATGTTTAATTCGCCATATCTAAACCAACGTGTCTTGAATCAGATACTCAACATCAGCAGCATCTGAGGAGGTGAATTGCCAACCATTTGTGGTACATACAGCACACGGCGCGCTGGCAGTCGCACATAACGGAGAACTGGTTAACTGCAGCAGTTTGAGAAAGATGGTAAGTAACTTAGTAATTATTTATTTGTTTAATTAAGTACGATTTTGAGGACGAGCTCGTGGCTATAATTTGACCAATACCGCTGTACCGCGCCTTAGGAAGGCGCGCGGCGAGACGGGGGAGCAGTGCAGGCCGCTAATTCGTCAAAGCTCTCGGCGCACGGCGTCCCGCCCGCCGCTCATTGGTCAACACTGCTCCCCGCCTCGCCGCGTATTCCTAAGGCGCGGTACAGCGGTATTGGTCAAACTATAAGTAATAACAGTCGCACGGGTCGATCCAACAGATTAAGCTACGCTTGCGGGGGTTGGTCCGTGTATAGCCATCTTCACATACCGAGACTCCTCCGTGCCTCGGAAACCACGTTAAGCGGTTGATCCCGGCTGTCATTTGTAGATCTTTGACAGTTGTTACGGGTCGTCAGAAGCACGAAAGTCTGACAACCAGTCTTACCAAAGGGTATCGTATTACCCAATGGCTGGGTTTTGGAGGTCAGATAGGTAGTCGCTTCATGTAAAATACTGGTATTCAGCTGCATCCGGTTAGACTGGAAGCCGACCCCAACATAGTTGGGAAAAGGCTAGGCAGATGATGATGAAGTATGATTTTGAGAGATACCTTTTGGCTAAAAAGCCATTAGGTATCTCTCAAAATCCTTCTCAATTATTTAGACGTAATATAATATTACTTAAAACATAACAAAGATAAACATGTAATCTTAAAATGCATAAACATATTTGATTTTCGAGTAACAATGTTTGTTCCTTAAAACTTATCTGATTTTGAATCATTTCGAACCCAGAGGTATCTTGAAAAGTTTTCCTTATGTACCACATACAAACTAAATATTACTACCTCACAAAATAACCTTTGGTTTTTCAATTTAAACTGTTGGCAAATCCGAAGGCTCGTCGTATATTGGTCGATTTATTTTTGGCCAATAATGAACAATAGAATACAATAGATGTGGATATATTTAGTAACCTGTTCCGCTAAGCTATTTCTAAAGAGCCATAAAAAACCCCGAAAGAAATCGATACTGAGCGCTGAACGCAGAGCGCCGCGTTCAGCGCTCGGTGTGGCAACACGCCGTGTTCGGCTTCGCGACAAGTCAATCGTCATCCTGAGGATGCCTCGTTGAGAGATGAAACACGTGTCGATTTCTTTCAGGGTTTTTTATGCCTGTTTAGAAATAGCTAAGCAGAACAGGTTACTAAATATATCCACGTCTATTGTATTTTATAATGGATTTCCGCAAGGTCACGCCTGAATAATTAACTAATGAACAATAGGACAAACCCCCTATTACAATGGGACTCAAACGTAACTGGAGAAATGTCGGTTGACGAAACACATCTGCTTTCCCTTCCTTGAAACATAGGAGTGATGTTATGCATAATGTGAAATCACAACAGTTTTCATGAGTTTTGACTGTAGATTCTACGAAACCGGCTGAAAAAACCGGCAAAAAGCTTTATTGTACTTCTTTCTTCTTCTTTTCGTGTGGTTTGTGACTAACCTGTTAAGCTAAGTAGGTGACGCATGTCCACGCAGCGCAGGGCAGAGCAGATTTTATAATGCATGAACATACTGACAGCTGCGTACGCTGCGGCGCAGACACGTGCGACGCAGACATATGTCTGTCCTGCTCTGCGTCTCGTTGTAGAGCCGGCACAGATTTCTGCGCGACGCGTGCAGGTCGTCACTTGTTTTTTATTACTGATGTTTCAATGACAGATTGTACTAGCTAGGACGCGAACGTGTCTGTGTAGCGCGGCCTATGTCTGCCTCGCCTGCCCTACCTTGCAAAATCTGTACTGTGCTGTGCTGCGTCACCTGCGTTTCAGCATACGCTTACCCTTAAAGCCGCCCATGGGCGCCTAATTAATCAATTTATCATATTTCAGGTGTTAGGTCGCGGAGTAGGTCTATCAACGCACTCCGACTCGGAACTGATCACACAAGCGCTCTGCCTCAACCCGCCCGAGGGAGAGACCAATGGACCCGACTGGCCGGCGCGTATTAACCACCTCATGAGGTAACCATACATTTTTAAACCATTTCTATAAAATGTATTACTTAATTGTTTTTTTTTTTATATCCTTTATTTTACAGTTCCCAAACTATAAATAAATTAAAATTCATTTAATTCAGGCAAAGCCCATATTACATAATATAGTATTTCACAATACTGCAACAGAACAGATCAGAATAGAATAAAATGTCAATGTCAATGCAATTAAAATAAACGAATGAGTAGAAAAACCCCTACAAATGATAGGGAGTCACAGAATTGAAATTAAATTAAAATGTCAGATTATAAAGGTCACAGAATTGAAATTAAAATAAAATGTAAATTATAAGGGTCACATAATTTAAATTAAAATAAAATGTCAAATTGTAAGGGTCGCACAATTAAAATTAAAATAAAATGTCAAATTGTAAGGGTCGCACAATTAAAATTAAAATAAAATGTCAAATTGTAAGGGTCGCACAATTAAAATTAAAATAAAATGTCAAATTGTAAGGGTCGCACAATTAAAATTAAAATAAAATGTCAAATTGTAAGGGTCGCACAATTAAAATTAAAATAAAATGTCAAATTGTAAGGGTCGCACAATTAAAATTAAAATAAAATGTCAAATTGTAAGGGTCGCACAATTAAAATTAAAATAAAATGTCAAATTGTAAGGGTCACAGAATTGAAATCAAAATACAATGTCAAATTATAAGGGTCACAGAATTGAAATTAAAATTTAATATCAAATTGTAAGTTCACATAATTGAAACTAAAATAAAATGTCAAATTTTAAGTATCACAGACGAACCGGGTTGATCTATTTACTATAAAATCTACCATTTGAAAACGTGCAACTCGTGTTTAGAAGATAAAGATAAATAAATTAGAGAAGGGTTTTGGCTGTTTTTTTTTGCTTATAGGCAACTACACAACGCCACATCTTTTAAAAGTTAATGTTGCGCAAGAGTATACAGACCAGTCAATTAAAAAAAATGGATTGTAAAACTGATCAGCATGATTGTTCTAAAATTAATTATTGTCCTCTCACATATGGAAGAAATTATTGCCTCTGTCATTCATAAGTAACTGTAAAAAAAAAGCAATGGCGGGAGTGCCGACAGAACTGAAACCTTGAAAAAAAAATTATTGGCACCGCGGTAATCAACGCGTTGATGTCTTTTACTCCATGGTGTCGGTAAATTGCGTTACAATGTCGCGAAATCAATGGTTTAGTCTCATCTCAAAAATGCCCAACGCGCCTAAAGAAGAATTCAATAAAAAATAAAAAATTGTCCTTTTGTTTCATAGACTGGCCCCCCTAAGTTACTCGCTGGTAATAATGCTGAAAGACAAGATATACGCAGTGCGTGACCCCTATGGGAACAGACCGCTGTGTCTCGGCAAGATCTTACCTCTTGGATCCTCATGTAAGTCATAGAAACATAATAACAATTATGGAAATGTATGTGCAAGGCATTATCATCTTTATCGCAAGTTATTTGTGTTACAGCCAGTTGCAGAAACAAACTTCAACCTTTAAAGCTGTCATCATCATGTCTTTATCATGTCTTTGATGAAATTAAATAAATCATTAGCGTTAATGATCCATTACGTAATGGGGCATTAATGTTTGTCGTTGTGCAACTGAGTGTAATTGGGATATACAGGTTGTTTGGCAGAACGTTGAGCATACGAAAATGGTGGATAGGTGGGGTCATCTGCTACTTACTCAGCCCTAATTTATTTGGCCCTGGCCCCCTGGTTTTTTTTTTATTAATGCAAGTTGAAATTAAGATTTAAGTATTTTTTACATCTTTCTGTAAGTTTGAGGACTCATAACTTTTTATAACGTCTGAATAAAGCAATAATTTTATAAGAATCTGCCAACATTAAAGATTTAAAAATAAAAACAAAAATATTGCCTGTTTTACCCATTTTTAATAAAAATTACACTTTAAAGTTAAGAAAGTGGTGAAACTAGAAGAAAGCAAAATGTTTTTTTTTAAATATCCAGGGGCCAGGGCCAAATAAATTAGGGCTGAGTAAGTAGCAGATGACCCCCCCACCTATCCACCATTTTCGTATGTTCAACCTTATGCTAAACACCCTGTATTTATAGCGTCAGCATGTAAGATGGGTTTAATCCACAATTGGGACATTATATGATTTTAAACGAATATTGCATCTATGACATTCCATCTGGGAGTTGAAAGCATTTTCCTACTTTAAATTTTTACTTTAATTGAGTTAATACTTTTGTTGTATAGAAGCAATTCGAATTTGCTTATTCCATAGCGGTTGTCCGAAATTCTGTTTTTAAAATTCAAATACAGACGCGCAAAGAATTATGTGAAAAAATTACCTAATATATTTTTTGCTCCTTGCTGCTAATTGAGGATGCATACGTAAGTTAGTCGACAACATTAGGCATTAGGCAACATTAGCTGGCAGTATCATCACAGCGGTAATGTTTTCCCATTGTTTGTCTTATTTGTTTTATATATTCGTGTATTTATTTGTTCTTATATTTATATATATAACTAGCTGACCCTGCAAACGTTGTTTTGCCATATAAATGTTTGGGGTGGACCATCTTTATCACTTACTACCCTACCATAATTTATAAAAAACATAATTTTTCTTCATATCTTTTTTTTTTCCTAAATTAAGATGTAAGCTATCCTATCTTTCAAGTTGGATCAAACTGCACACGGTGTGCAAATTTGATTAAAATCGGTTAAGTAGTTTAGGAGTCCATCGCGGACAAACAACGGACACGTAATTTATATATATTAAGACTATATTGTATATTTTGTTTTAATAGGTATAAATATATATATCCTTATATTTAAATAAATATTTATTCCACAATTTTCGAAATTGCACCTACCACTGTTTGTCTCTGCATCAACCAAAGGTTGAATGGTAGAAAATGCCTATGGCATTAAGTCCGCCTCTGTACATGTATGTGCTTAAAGTATTAATTAAATAAATAAATAAATTAGGAACGAATTTGGGTATGCTGCATCATGATTTGATTTAACGTAGGTACTCTATAGAGGTCAAAAGGGACATCAATACATGCACACTATACATTATGTTGCGCAGCTGTCTGAACTTCGCGAACTCGGCTATCTTGGGTTTTTTATAATTAGTTTTATTATTGACTGTTGCTAACAGTTTACCTATAGCCTACCAGATATATCCAAAGGATTAATCTAAAGTAAACATAATGAGGGAAAACCAATTATTACTGATTATTTGTGTTTGTACAACAACTTTGAATGACTGGTCAATGTGACTTTTATACACTAAGTACTTTATCTGAGGGTCAAATGAAATTAGCTAGCAAAATTGCAGACGTGATGGGAATCTAATTAAAGCCTCTTGTCCCCTAGGCAACATTTCGCGCGTGACATGTTGCTCAACATGTTGAAAGTTAGCGCGGAACTTTTGTTTAGCAACGTTGTCTGTCTACGCATGATCAGTCGTCGAAAACATGTCGCCAGAGGAACTAGTGTTGATTTCAGCGGCGGAGGTTATAATTTAATCAAAAATGCATCAAAAAGAAAAAAAAAAACACGTTAGTGGGTTAGAAATTACTTACAAAATAAAGAAAATCACCTTTGTTTGTATTGACCAGTTCTTTATTGTTTAAACTAGCGGACGTCACGCGGTTTCACCCGCGTAGTTCCCGTTCCCGTGGGAGTACGGGGATAAAATATAGCCTATGTTACTCGCTGATAATGTAGCTATGCATTGCTGAAAGAATTTTTTCAAATCGGTCCAGTAGTTT
Organism: Agrochola lychnidis; assembly: GCA_963680765.1. Lineage (NCBI taxonomy): Eukaryota > Metazoa > Arthropoda > Insecta > Lepidoptera > Noctuidae > Agrochola > Agrochola lychnidis. The sequence goes on from OY796850.1 coordinate 3,368,673, forward strand.
TTAAGTTTATTCGTTACATACAAACATACAAATTTTTCCTCTTTATAATATTAGTATAGATAAACTAATACTTAAACATGTATAAATATTAATAACTAAACATTTACAGATGTCTACAAACAGTCGTCGGCGCGGCATGCCGAGGGTAATGCATGAACACATTTCATTTAATAACTTCTCTCATAGCATGGGCTAATTTTATGGGCGTAACGTACGGTTCAGGTGGTCCAATTCCACCTCAAGGACTTGGGTGAGCGGTAGAACCTGCTGAAATTTATCTTGGGATTTATCCAGAAATTGGTGATTGAACCGACATTTTCTGTAATTCATGGCTACGTCCTGTATTACATACCGCATTGCATTTTCTTCACGACCTCATCTTTCTTATGGGTTCACATGATTGTAATAGGGTGATAAAACTGTTAACATAATATGTCTTCGGTTAGTATTAATATCCATGATTTTTAATTCCCATACATTTACTAAATGATTTGTTTGTGCTGTGATAATTATAAAACCATACACACATTTTCATTAAATAAATTATGCGGTGTTCAGAATCTAAGTTTAAATTCACAGTTGAATTTCAGTAATAAAAAAACTAAATCGGCAATATGTTGTACCTAGTCTTCAAGATAACGTCGGCGTAGGTGGAGAACTAAATAACTGCGATGCTGGTCAAATTGACTTTTCACGATTTTCGTAACACCCAAATCATGTCGCATAAATAAATCGCAATTTTCTCCAAACAAGATTTTCTTTGTTATTAAGTTCTCCACCTACGCCAACGATATAATCACACAAATATGTGGAAATTAGAAAATATATTTCAAATCTATGAGTAAATTGTATTAAAAGCCGAATCAAGTCACAAATAGCTTTGCTTTCTTTATTTATTTCCTTCTTTCTTTCTCTATTGACATTGTTCCTTTAATACCAATAAACAATTTACGTGATATTAATTTTGTATATTATTTATTTCAGTTTTATTGAACGGCTGTGCAAAGAACGGCGTGGAAGACAGGGCCGAAGGTTGGGTCGTGTCGTCAGAGTCTTGCGGATTCCTCTCTATCGGTTAGTATACCGTATAACATTTACTAGCCTTTTGAAGAAGCGACCGTAAATAACCAAGGAAGCGACAGAAATGGAAATGCTTAGTTTAAAAAAAACTGGCCGAGGGTTCCGTACCACCGTACAATATTTAGCAAAAAACGCCGAAAAAAACGTTTCTGGACCCTTTAATTTTTACATAACATCACGCCTTGTTTCCCCGAAGGGTTGGGCAGAGGTGTCCCTGTAGCAGGTACACCCACATTTCGCCAGTTACGTTTAAGTCCCATGTAATACGGGGCGAGCCTATTGCCATCAACCGGGCACAAATCCAGACTCCGAGCTGCTACTGAGAAATTACAGATAGAAAAACCCAATAACACTTTCCTCAACCCGGGGATCGAACCCAGGACCTCATGCTCAGCAGTAGCGCTTGCGACCACTAGACCAACGAGGCAGTCCGAGGCAACTTTATTTTTATTATTTGTTGTTATAGTAATACACAATATGTGAAAATTTCAACTGTCTACGGTTCATGAGATTACAGCCCGCTGACAGACAGATAGACGGATGGTCTGACAGCGGAGGCTTAGTAAAAGGGGTCCGTTTGGCATTCGGGTACGGAACCCTAAAAACTTTAGGAAAAGGTTTTTGACTGCCTCATTGAGTTTATAGTCAGTCAGTTAGAATCTGAGATAGATTCGGGTCCAGGGAAAGTAGTGTTGTGGTCTTCAATTTGAAAACTATCGCTCAATAACAGCCCAGAATGTGGATTTGTTCTCTATGAATAGCATCGTGTAGCGTTTGATGCTTTTAGCTCCCCTCAAAATGGTGGAGCTGAATGGTGCTGATCCATGCGTTATGTTCGTGAACGGGCTCCGTCAGTAGGGACTGGCCACGGCTTATTTAAATTTTTGTTTTTATATTTTTATTACGGCCGCTTTTAACGTTCTGCATCGTTCTCACATGTATGACTTCAACATGAATGATGTAACCAAAGTCAAATTCAAATCATTTTTTTCAAATAGGCCCATGTATGACACTTTTGAACGTCAAAATTTACAAAACAATAAAATTGATTCTAGTCACCCCTTCCAAAAGGTAGTTTTCGTATGGAGAAGAATGGGCAAGAAACTCCACCGTTACTCGTTTAAAATGTTTTACAATTGTTTGTATAGGTATCTACATTAGTTAAGTAATTATATGTGAAAACGATGCACCTAGAATAATATTACTATACCACAATAGGTAAAAAAAAAAAATGAAGCAACGACAGATAATTTAATATGTGATAGATACATGGTGCTCACATATTTACAAACATTGTAAAATTAGATGATTTTCCAAAAATGTTATAATTAATAAGTCAGTGTGTGAGGACCATATTTGGATTTAAAAGAGTGTCTGTGGAGTTTCGTGCCCGTTCTTCTCCATAGGAACCTACTACGCTTTGAAATGGGCAACTAGCTTCATCTTTCTGATTGACCGACCCCTTGACAATTCAAAAGTGCTAAAGTGCTGGTTTATTTGAAATAAATGCTTTCTTTGACTTTGACTTTGATGCCATTGCTACATGTAACTTAAACATAGATTATGGCGAAATTAGGGTATACTATTACACCTCAGAAATACAACGTCGGGGAATAGCCACACTTGTGTCCAGGGTAGTGACTAACATGGTGGCAGAGTTTTTATGCCGCCCAAGAGCCTCTGACTTGGCTTCACATGCCGTCGAGAACTATCACAGGCATGCCGGTTTCCTCACGATGTTTTCCTTCACCGTTTTTGAAGCAAGTAATAATTATACAATACGCACATGAATCCGAAAAGTCAGAGGTGCGTGCCTTGGATTCAATCTCGAGACCAGTCCGACGGTCATATCACTAGGCTAACAGGCCTCAAGTTGATTCATATTACCACTAGCGGACGTCACGCGGTTTCACCCGCGTAGTTCCCGTTCCCGTGGGAGTACGGGGATAAAATATAGCCTATGTTACAACGCTGATAATGTAGCTATCCATTGCTGAAAGAATTTTTCAAATCGGTCCAGTAGTTTTTTAACCGACTTCCAAAAAGGAGGAGGTTATACGTTCGTCGCGTATGTTTTTTTTTTTAATATATGTCCACCGATTTCTCCGTCAATTGTGGACCGATTTTGAAAATTCTTTTTTTGTTTGAAAGGGTGTGCTCTCGAATTGGTCCCATATACATTTTATTAACTTTGCTTGGATAGTTTTTGAGTTAGCTACAAAATACGTATTTTTTCCCACTTAGTATGTAGATGATATGAGAAGTTTCTGTCACTGGTAGCAGGTAGTGGTATTCGAATGTGTGTGGGGTAGGTACCACAACTAAAAAGTGAAAAATAATAACTTTTAACAAAAAAAAACAACCGACCTCCAAAAAAAAAAAAAAACACTACAAGGTGAAAAATAACTTTAATTTCAGAAGTCGGTGGCATAAAACGAAAATACAAAACCCAAGACACCGACTTCCGAAATTAAAGTTTTTTTTTGGAGGTTGGTTGTTTTTTTTTTTGTAAAAAGTTTGTATGTTTATTCGTTACATACAAAAATACAAATCTTTACTCTTTATAATATTAGTATAGACGAATATTTTTTAAACGTTTCTTTATCTTCTAGGTGCTCGTTACGTGCGCGAGGTTCTTCCCGGCGAGATAATAGAGATGTCTCGGCACGGGATTCGAACTGTGGACGTTGTGGAGAGACCGGCCGACAAACAGCAAGCCTTCTGTATATTTGAGTACGTTTACTTCGCCAGGGCGGATAGTATCTTTGAAGGTAAGAGTTCTCGTTATACTATCAAACGTCTTTGTAACCGTCGAAAGATCGTGGAATTACTAGGCAGTCAGTATAGTTAGAAGAAGCACTATTTATTACTTCTTTTAAAAAAAATACAATAGACGTGGATATATTTAGTAACCTGTTCCGCTTAGCTATTTCTAAAGTGCCATAAAAAACTCCTGAAATAAATCGACACGTGTCTCACCTCTCAACGAGGCATCCTCAGGATGACGATGGTCTTGTTGCGAACTCGAACACGGCGTGTTGCCACACCGAGCGCTGCGTGGCGTGTGGTAACACGCCGTGTCGATGAAACACGTGTCGATTTATTTCAGGAGTTTTTTATGGCTCTTTAGAAATAGCTAAGCGGAACAGGTTACTAAATATATCCACGTCTATTGTATTTTATAATGGATTTCCGCGAGGTCACGCCTGAATCAATTAACTATCTTTTACTTCTTTTTAACCGACTTGTGGCGCCATCTATATCGCCATATACAAACTACGCATCACACTGACGTGACGCGAAATCCTGCATCGCGCAAGCAGAGATTACTGTGCGATCAGCGTATAAGGTGTTAAAATATTAACTTTAAAAACTTTAAGAGTTGCTTTAGACCATCGAACTAAATAACTTTTACTATGGGACAAACTTTGAAATCGCGGAAAAAACATCTGTTGTTCAATAGTAAAGTGTTCCTACCTACCTTCCTACCTACCTACTGTTCTAAACTGTACGGGACAGCTGTATTTTTTTTCGCGTTTTCAAAGTTAGTCCCATACTAAAAGTTATTTAGTTCGATGGTCTAAAGCACCTCTTAAAGTAACAAAATTTTTTTTTTTTAACACCTTATAAACATATACAAGGTGGCAGGGACATCGACGCGAAAACTGAAACCATGGAATCAGTACATGATTCTGAACCCCCCTGCGTTGAAACTTTTCGTCTAATTTTCGAAAAATTTCAACGCAGGGGCTGCGTTGAAATTTTTCGTCGGTTATTTTTTTTTTAATCAGCTGTTCCATACATTTTAACCGCGTAGGTATTGCACTTTTCTATGAAACAGCTGTTTTTTTTTAAATAACCGACGGTAAATTTCATCGCAGGGGGCTGAATCATGTACTGAATCCATGGTTTCAGTTTTCGCGTCGATGTCCCTGACACCCTGTATAACTTCCCAAAGTCAATCGTCGGGCAGTTGCCCGCCAGACACGACACCCGTCTGGTCGGAGGATCCTCACTTAGAGGCTGAGTGAACTTTACATCCTGTTCTTCATACCTTTATAGACTTAAAAAGGAGAGGTTCTTGATTCGTGTGTATATTGCATTTTTTTTTACGGTATCAGCTGCAATCGATAAAGTTTGTAGGACTCAAGTTTGAGGTACTCAGTCGTACCTCTTTTTTAAGAATAAAAAATTCCAATGAAATATGTGTTTATAAAAAAATTATACAAAAAGTACTAACCTTCGCTATAGGGTACTCAAAAACTTTCCATTTCTCAAAAATACAAATCAATTAAATATTCAAGAATGGCATCAGCCAGCTTCTAAAATTGTCTGGAAGTAATTAAACAAGTACAGTATTTCTATTTTCTTAATGTCCCTCGGGAATCATCGTATTTCCGAATACAAACGAATGCTAATTTCCATGTCCATCAATTATTAGATTTATCTTGTATAATAATTTGAATTCAGAACTAAGTACTTTATTGTTGTTTTGATTTCCGTATGAACTATATAGAGCTGTAAAACTATTTTCCTATCTGTCGTGCCCGCGACTTTAGCGGCTTTCCTCCTATTTTTGAAATAAATTACATTAAGTTAAAAGAGTATTAACATCTCTATATACTTCCAAGTCGATTGAGAGCGTCCGGTCTGCACCAAGTGCAAAGGGCAACTGATAGATATCCGACGACTGACGAAACACGAGGTTTGCCGAGGGACATTAAGAACATATTTGTACTGTAAATGGATCATAAATCAGTATGTCTTAAAAATCTTAGAAAGCATTTTCATCAGTCATTGAATTGTTCCAGGTCAAATGGTATACTCCGCGCGCATGCAGTGCGGCCGCATGCTGGCGCGCGAGTCCGCCGTGGACGCCGACATCGTGTCGTCCGTGCCCGAGTCCGGGACCGCGGCCGCGCACGGGTACGCTCGACAGGTAACCGAACAACTGTAGCACTGTTATAGTCCGCCGTGGACGCCGACATCGTGTCGTCCGTGCCCGAGTCCGGGACCGCGGCCGCGCACGGGTACGCTCGACAGGTAACCGAACAACTGTAGCACTGTTATAGTCCGCCGTGGACGCCGACATCGTGTCGTCCGTGCCCGAGTCCGGGACCGCGGCCGCGCACGGGTACGCTCGACAGGTAACCGAACAACTGTAGCACTGTTATAGTCCGCCGTGGACGCCGACATCGTGTCGTCCGTGCCCGAGTCCGGGACCGCGGCCGCGCACGGGTACGCTCGACAGGTAACCGAACAACTGTAGCACTGTTATAGTCCGCCGTGGACGCCGACATCGTGTCGTCCGTGCCCGAGTCCGGGACCGCGGCCGCGCACGGGTACGCTCGACAGGTAACCGAACAACTGTAGCACTGTTATAGTCCGCCGTGGACGCCGACATCGTGTCGTCCGTGCCCGAGTCCGGGACCGCGGCCGCGCACGGGTACGCTCGACAGGTAACCGAACAACTGTAGCACTGTTATAGTCCGCCGTGGACGCCGACATCGTGTCGTCCGTGCCCGAGTCCGGGACCGCGGCCGCGCACGGGTACGCTCGACAGGTAACCGAACAACTGTAGCACTGTTATAGTCCGCCGTGGACGCCGACATCGTGTCGTCCGTGCCCGAGTCCGGGACCGCGGCCGCGCACGGGTACGCTCGACAGGTAACCGAACAACTGTAGCACTGTTATAGTCCGCCGTGGACGCCGACATCGTGTCGTCCGTGCCCGAGTCCGGGACCGCGGCCGCGCACGGGTACGCTCGACAGGTAACCGAACAACTGTAGCACTGTTATAGTCCGCCGTGGACGCCGACATCGTGTCGTCCGTGCCCGAGTCCGGGACCGCGGCCGCGCACGGGTACGCTCGACAGGTAACCGAACAACTATAATAATAATATAATCATTTATTTTAGATAACATCCATATGTCGACATACACATTTTAAAAACAACTAATTCACATCTAAATAAAACAACATACACAAAATAAAAACAGTTAAGGACACAGTTACACACATTAAGACCGGGAGGAACTGTCCACTGCTCACAGTGCAGTATGCAAACGTATCCAGTGGCGCAGCAGTGGAGAGTCCCACCTGTCCGCGAACACGCTTATTACTATTGCTACTGGACCTAACACGACTCAGCAGCGACGCACACTGCTTCCTTATAAGAGCATGAAACCCATCGTTGTGCGCTTCTGCGAACATAGTTGAAGCACTGGAGAATCGTGGAGCTCCAGCAGCATCCTAAACGCGTTGTTGTATTGAACACGTATGGCGTTGTATGACCCAAGTGTGTAGTTAACCCCACAGACTAGCATAGCATCGTTATAGATTATATAATTCGTTCAGTAACAGAGACATAGAGGCATAAGCCATAAAATGCCTGGAAACTGGTTGCTAAGGGGCTTTTTTCATTGGTTCACTACAACATTTCTGGTGTATTGTAAGTGTACTTTAAGGCACAGAATCGAATCCGTAGAGTAAGTTCTTTTAGAGTTCAGCAACTACTGGGCTAGTGCCGTGTTTTATTCATATTTAAAAAAAAACAGTGGCACACCGGGAGCGCCGACAGACGTGAAAACTTGAACAAGATCGCCTTGGTGGAAGAAAAATACTTGTATAGAACATTGGTCCGTAACCTTATCTAAATGAAGAGCACAACAGCGTCTACAAAAAAAAAAAATCCTTCAAAACCTTTAAAGTAAAAATACTTGCATAGAACATTGATCCGTAACGTAATATTAATAAAGAGCACAATCGCGTTCACAAAAATGAGGTGTCGGTAACGGTGTCGCGAGTTCAATTGTTTTTTCCCATCTCAAAAATGCTCAACGCGCCTAAAGAAGTTTTCGCTTCAAAATATCTTAAAATACTTAAGTGAATAAAATGCTAAAAATCGAGGCAAAATTAAGAATCTTGCCGAACAGAGTTTTATTATTTTTCAAATTAAACTTGGTATGGTTTCATGTTATTTATAAAATTCACATTGTTTATACAAAAAAAAAAATGTAAGAGTGAAATGAAATTCATAGTTGTACCAACTACAATACCCTCATCTCCTATTTCAGTCCGGCATCCCCTTCATGGAAGTCCTCTGCAAGAACCGCTACGTAGGCCGCACCTTCATCCAACCATCCACACGACTGCGACAGTTGGGCGTCGCCAAGAAGTTCGGTGCGCTCTCCGAGAATGTGCGCGGGAAACGAATCGTACTCATCGATGATTCCATTGTGAGGGGCAACACTATCGGACCGATTATCAAGCTGTTGAGAGATGCTGGGGCAGCTGAGGTAAATACAACATTAACTTTGTATTTGATACTTTTTTTTTGTATGTGGGAAATTATCAAATAACTTCTCCCGCTCCGGGCAAAGCGCGTGGGCGGAGGGCGTGTCAGACTCTTACTGCTTAAAACCGACCCGTGTTCCTTCAGTTGCCATGTTGCTACAGGCCACGGTAAACCTTTCGGACAAACCTGCAACCCCGGCAGGCATTGGCCCTAGCGGACCCCGTCAATTCTGCTGACATCTCTTTGAGGCGCGCGTGGAACACAACGCGCCGTCGACCCGGGCTTTGTCCTTATCGGACGGCGAGCTACCCATTGCTAACCGTCCGCAAGCCCGCGCCTACGGTGGCCGGGAATTGGCCTGCGATTCCCGACACCCAGGGCGTCTCCTGTTGTATTTGATACTTCAAATATTGTATATACTCATGGGTTTTCAAAATTATCCAAGTTATCACGCCAGCACTTAGGTCAACCTCGATTGGGCTGCGAATACGGGCTGAAAGGGAAATCGTGGTCCCCCGGCAACATGGCAACTGAAGGAACACGGGTGGGTTTTAGTCAGTAAGAGTCTGACACGCCCTCCCGCTCCACCCAGAGCGGGGAATTTATTTGATAATTACCAACCCAAAAAAAAGATCAGCCTCGATTACGACGCCTGTCTTCAGTCACGCACTGTTCAATGACCCTATTCTAACAATGTAAATAATCGAATCTAAACTCTCAATGTATTTGTCTGTAGGTACACATAAGGATAGCATCACCGCCACTAAAGTACCCGTGCTACATGGGTATCAACATCCCCACGCGAGAAGAACTCATTGCCAACAAGATGGACGCCTATAAATTAGCCGAACATGTTGGTGAGTAATACAACAATCAATTTAGTACGGTCTATTTTCTTAATGTCCCTCGGGTATCATCGGATTTCCGAATACATACGATTGCTAATTTACATGTCCATCAATTATTAGATTTATCGTGTATAATAATTTGAATTCAAAACTAAGTACTTTATTGTTGTTTTGATTTCCGTGTGAACTATTTAGAGCTGTAAAACTAGTTTCCTATCTGTCGTGCCTGCGACTTTAGCGGCTTTCCTCCCATTTTAAAAATAAATTACATTAAAAGAGTATTGACAACTCTATATACTTCCAAGTCGATTGAGAGCGTACGGTCTGCACCAAGTGCAAAGGGCAACTGATAGAAATCCGACGACTGACAAAACACGAGGTTTGCCGAGGGACATTAAGAACAAGTCGCTATTCTAGTTCGCTAGTTAGCCATATTTCTTATTTCCATACAGTAATATTGCCAAATTAATTAAAACAGAGAAATATTTGACATCTATTTGCGACGTTGCCAACTTTCAGAATAGACGCTCTTAACCATTAACACTCAAATCAACAACTTCAACCTACACCCATAATAATTCAAAAACCTTTTTCTAATTATTAAAAACAACTCTTATTTACAGGCGCCGACAGTCTAGAATACTTAAGCGTAGAAGGCTTAGTGTCAGCAGTACATTACAACATGAAGTCGACTCCAAGCGATGGTGTTGGAGGTCATTGTACCGCGTGCCTCACAGGAGAGTACCCGGGAGGAGTGCCTGATGACGACTGGTGAACTGCGGTGGTGGTTATAAGTGATGGACGGTGATGAGTGGTGAAAATGAGGTGTGTGGTGAATTTTGTGTGAGTGTAAACGGTTTTTGGTAGATGATTTTATAAACATAACCTTGGTAGCCTAGTAAGCGATTTAAGTAATACTTGTCAATACAGGCACAGTATAATAAAGTAACAGTATTATATCTCGACAGTGACTTTGAAATAATTACCTACGGCCGCTCGGTAGATAAAACTTTCGCGTTCGTGCGTATCTGCCGCGCATTTGATACTGTTGCATACAGACACTGAGATTTCGAAGCGCGAGGTTCGGCCGTTTTCTATGAAGATACAATACTGTAACTTATTTATACTGTGATACAGGCTTGAAAATCATATTAAAATTTTTCGTGTATCTGCTCACCTGATGTTGCACGGGACTCTCAATACCGTCTTCAGCGAAATTTCACATTAGGCGCTGTTCACGTAGCGTATTCAAGCGACAATCGCTTTCTGTTAGTTTGCAAATACCTCTGAAAAAATGATTTAAGCTTTCAGATAAACTTTGATAAAACTTCAATTCTAACGTTAATATTCATGCAAAAATAATTAATGATTTCGGAAACTACATTACGTATACATTATATTTTAATGAAATCAAAATATACAGTTGTAATTATAGGAAATACTTTAAAAAAATTGTGTGTGAGTGAGATACAAAAGTTGTTTGAAATGTAATTATAAAGTAAATAATGTAAAATTATGTTTACTATAGGTACTTTATTTACAAAATGTTTTTTTATCTACCTATTTTTAGCAGTTATCGAATAATAAATATATTATAATTTATGAAGTTTTTTGTGGAGGTAGCCTTTAGTGCCTTATTTTTATGGCTACATTGTAAGCAGTTGAAAATATAGATAAATGATGTGAATACGTAATAATATATAGTAAATTGAGTCTAAGGTTGAATGCCACTTGTCTATTTTTGCTACAAGACAAAATATAGAAAGTTTCAACCCTAGTGAAAATTCAATTTATTGGGAGTTTTCGTCAAAAGTGCTAGGGATTTTTGGGTATTGTATCCCCGGAGAATAAAATGATAACTACAAAAAAAACGCAACTTTTCAGGAATAATAAAAAATATGTTTTCGTCGATTGCTCCATAAATAATGGACGTAGAGAGATGATTGTCAGCTTTGAAAAAAAAGTTACTTTTTGTCACGAGAACATATTGTATGACTGTTTGTCATACTAACAAGTGGGAATACATTTTGATAATATTATATTAGCACTTTGTTCTTCGTATATTTTGTAACTTCGTAATTAGCGGTATAAAAATAACGAAAATAATTGAGCAGATGTATTAGCACCCACAGATTCCAAAAATGACACTAAAACTAAGATCAATCAATCTGCCTAGCCTTTTCCCGACTATGTTGGAGTCGGCTTCCAATCTAACCCGATGCAGCTGAATACCAGTATTTTACATGGAGCGACTGCCTATCTAACCCAGTAACTGGGTAATACGATACCCCTTGGTAAGACTGGTTGTCAGACTTTCGGGCTTCTGACGACCCGTAACGACTGTCAAAGATCACGAATGACAACTGGGACCAACGGATACTAAAACTAAGATAATTGCAGTTATCATTTTATTTTTCGGGGACGGCGGTATGGTGGCCGGCTATATTGGCTGTTGCGACCAAGTGCGCGATTCGTATTGGTTTACTTAGACGCGGTTGTGTTCGTGGTCATCTATTGCGCGAGATCCCATAAAGGAAATACGAAATCGACCACACTAATAACATCGAGCTATTACATCATGTTCACATCTTCAACATTATAAAATGTTCAAACATTCTCAAATACACGCATTTGATTCGAATAGTACCTCGAATATTAGTTATTAATATTGTTTTAGGCAAAGTCGTGCTGGTTACGACCATAGAATATATCAAGTTAGGTCTACAATATTATTAATATAAGTAAGTAGATATTTTTATTGAAACTATTTTTCTAAACATTCCTATCGATAACATCATTTTTTATATTTTTTTTGTTATTTTATGCAATGGAAAAATGCAAAAAAGACAGCATATACATATTAAGGGGGATGCGCCAAGGTAGCCCGCGAAATTAAAATTTTCTTAGGTTTTTTTTTTGCAATTTGCAGGTCAGTGTCAGGTTGTTTGTTGATTAAAATATGATTTACGACCGTAAAAAATATGGCTTTACAGTTATTATCATTAGAATCAGCAATACAACTCCTGTTAGAATTGGCCTCAAATGTTATGATTTTATGAAATAGTCATCCAATACGGTAATATGAAATTAGAGTTGTATTGATGATGAGAGCAGTGGTGGCCCAGTGGTAACGGCCGCGACTTACGAGTTGTAAGTCGTAGGTTCGAACCCAGACAGGCGCTTTACTTTGTGTAAATTATTTCATCATCACTGCTCTCAAAACGGTGAAGGAAAACATCGTGAGGAAACCGGCATGTTCTAGAACCGAAAATTCGAAGACGTGTGACATCTACCAACCCGCACTGGGCCCGCGTGGTGGATTACGGCCCACTCCCTCTCACAGAGAGGAGGCCTGTCCCAGCAGTGGGAACATTTATAGGCTGATGATGATTTTTATGATTAGGTATAATTCTATGAATAAATATTTGATACGGCCGCGATCATATTTAGATCAACATACAGCCTAAGAACTGACTGGAAATTGAAAAAAACAAACTATTTGAATATCGCGGGGTACCCTCGTTTTATACATATTTTTATCATCAATTGGATATATAGAATTTTACATTATATAAAAAAAAATCTGTGCATACCTAGTTTATGCAAAATATTCGTTATATTTGAGAGCTATACAAAATGACAATGCTGTAGGTATGAACTATCAGTTTTCATGATAATTTCATACAATCTAATTTTATAAAAAGTACACAATTTAAGTAATGTAATAATTTTAAGACCTTTGTCCTTTAAGTTTGAACTCATTTTTGTTAATTTGGGGACCAAATGTTAAACCATTCGGGCAAAAAAAAAAAAAACACGTCGCATTGCTTAGTTTTCATAAGGCGTTATATTGTAGTAATATTAACAAATCGTATTCTGTGTACGAAATATATTAAAAGATATTCCAGAATATATATATTATTATAATTCCAATAGGAAGCTTGTCATCCTAATTTAGACTATATCTTTGTGTAAATAAGGACGTCTTTTGTTGTTTAGTTTCCATTTATAAAGCATTCCTTTTGCCCTCACGTTGGGCCTTGCCGTGTTGGTCAAACTATTTTGTAAGTGTTAAAATTAAAAAGCCCGGAAAATGTAAGTGTACTTTACATAAATGTTTTTTTTTCTACATGCCTGTTGTTTTATTTCATATACATTATTTTGATGATCCAAAAACTAATCTCATGCGAATGTCACTTGTACACACGGCTACACATCAAGCTATACATTTCCAGTATAAGCTGACCTCGCAATGTACGGAAATCCTATACAATGCGAGATCAGCATAAACTGGAAATTTATAGCTTGATGTGTAGCCGTGTGTACATGTCCGTGACTACCGCAGGACCACCAACGCCAATCGCTTCTATATTTAGTGAACAATTAGTACCTACCCAATTGGTAGGAAGGTGTTTGAAGGTGGTCCGGCGGTAGTCACGCTCCCTTCAGCAGGACCACTATAAGCGCCGAAAAAGGGGGCACGCTGCAGCTATTCTAAGTATACAAATAATTAGTACCCTTACATATGATTCATTGCGTAAAAAAAACAGAACTGAAATATTTGTATTTACCGAGAAATCAACGATGATAACTTTCGTGCGCTCGTTCAGCAGGACCACGACTTTGAATGTTGATTCTAAGTTTGAGGAGCTTGTCGCTTTCCTCAAACCTACATAGAAAATTAGTGCCCAAAATTCAAAATTAGTTCTTCAGTAGTTTACGAGATATACCATGCCATTGGGTGGGGTGGCGGTAGTCACGGTGTAAAAATTTTCATTTCAAGATTTCCTTATTAAAAACTCTGTGATTTATTCTCAAATTTATACAAAAATTAGTGCTCCTAAAGAAGTAATAGCGACCAAAAATTCAGATTCCTAAGTGTTGAATTTTAAGAGAAATTAGCTTTCATTACTTTTCCATACTAAATCTCCGAATCCGACCAAATTGTCAATGGTATTGAGTCTATCTTATTCCGTAAAAACCCACCGTGAAAACTGAGGTGAAGTGAGTTCGAAGTGAGGTGACAATAGTGCCAATCCCTAGAATCAAGTGGAATGACGGTCACACTGCCTGCTTTAAAAACCATAAATAAGTTCGTTCTTTGTGACATTATATTTGAGCCTTTGATTCACCGCATTATATTCGTATGGAACTTTTATGTTTAATTTCATGCTTTGATAGTACGAAGCCCAGGGGGTTTGGGCTATACATTGTCTGTCAACAAATCGCACCTTTAAAGTAAAACCGTTACTAAACGAAAATTTTCATGAATTGAGTTATCAATGCCATCTATTTAAAATACATATTTTAGATATGAGTTATCAATATAAAATATTTATTTTAAATAGATAAATATAAATATTTTAATATAATATTATTATTTTATTTTATTATATATTATAATAAATATTTTAAATAGATGGCATTGATAAACTCAAGTCATGAAAATTTTCGTTTAGTAACGGTTTTACTTTAAAGGTGCGAAATGTGACTTCCACAGAGCTGAAATTTGTCCGAAAGGTTGGGTAAAAAATACAACTCAATAACGCAATTCAACATTTTTATTTATCTTATTTATTATTTACAATTTCTATTTACAAAGGAACAACTTAGTGTTCTGTACAACTCATGAACAGCACACGGTAATAAAAAAAAAACAATATGCGTACAAACGCTACGAAATAAATACTTCAAAAGTATCACTTTTTTAATAATTGTACACAAATTTTATTTTTGAGCCTTGTCTGTGAACTTTTGTGTGAAAAATGGCGGCATTTTTAGGATAGCAACATTTTAGAGTGGTAAAAAATTGCTGAGGTAAGCGATACAATCACTTCACTATAATTATTATACAATCGTTTTAATCACCCTGAATAATGACTAAGCGTAGTACGCCAAATTCTTCGACGATAAACAAGCAAGGACAATAAGATTTTGAATGGACTTTCCATTCAAAATCTTATTGCTTTTACAATTCCTGTACCAGGCTATCACCCAACTCTATCTCCCTCAAAAACAAGGTAACACTTCATTTTCAAATCTGGCAACTAATCTCTAGTGGTCCTTTTACATGGGAATAGCCATATCATGGCAACATTTATTTCTCACCAAACAACGAAGTAGGTTTCTTTAGCAAATATTCGCCTGGTCCTAAGGCCGAGATCTCTAAACGTTACTTAGCACGGACTGGCTAAGCTTCCTGTCTCTGTCACGCGACTGTCAAACTACAAGTGCAAGATAGAGACGGGAAACATGCCTCAGCCAAAGCACGGTTTAAGTAACGCTTATACAGGTTGTAAAAAAAAAACCATTGCATAACCGTTATCTACATTTTCTGTACATCAAACTGCGCAATGTAGCGCCCGTCAAACATTGTGCATAGGCATGCAACGGTACAAGAGTTGTGGGGTAAAGTCAAGTTATAACATTTACAACTTGTGAAAAATAGTTGGAACTTTGACCTTCAAAATCTCCGTAACCAGAAGGTTCCCAGGTATGTTCTAGTACTTCGATCAACAATAGCACTTGATTCAGGATTAGGAACAAAAACCCATCGCTCAAATGGCCGCGATTGCCTATGACTTCAACATAAACCTTAACACTGAAACATAAAGTTTATTATCGTTTGCAGTATATAAACTACTTCGATTGAAAAGTAAAAGTATTTTTAAAATAAGAACAAAAATATTTATGGAAAAATAAAACATAATTCCTACGCAATAAGGTTGAAAAAA
This sequence comes from Agrochola lychnidis, assembly GCA_963680765.1. Lineage (NCBI taxonomy): Eukaryota > Metazoa > Arthropoda > Insecta > Lepidoptera > Noctuidae > Agrochola > Agrochola lychnidis. The sequence continues at coordinate 3,384,632 of OY796850.1, forward strand.
CTATGTTGCAAAAAGCTTATTTTTCCGGCCGTTTTTGATGCGCTCATCGGGAATCTAGTACTATCGTTGACAGAAGTTCTAGTACAAAAAATATCATAATGATAGGAGTATAAGTGACCCTTGGCTTCGTTAAGCATCTTTTTACATGCGTTATATGATCTCGGCCTAATGTTTAGAGTAAAAGCCGTTTAAGTGTTGAGCCTGCCATATTCATAGCCCATGTTTGCCAACCACAGCTTCAATATCGTCCACCTCTTTGATGCAAGTGTCTGTTAGGACGACGGGATCGCCATCTGTGACGAGAACATCGTCTTCGATTCTGATGCCGATGCCTCGGAACTCTTCAGGGACTGTGATGTCGTCTGGTCTTATGTAGATTCCTGAATATTAATGGAAAGGTAAGTTTTAAACTGAGGATTGAAATAATAGTATGTTAGGTTAAGCAGGTTTATCCTAAAATTTGGCAACGTCGTAAATAGCTGTCAAATATTTACCTGTACCCTAATTGCGTAACTTATTTTCGAAAACAATTTTGCCTAATTTGTTTCATTTTGACCGTTCAATAATATTCATTGCGTTATTTACGTTGTTGAGCAGATTTTTTACCAACTTATGAAGCAATGGATTAGCAATTTGTTTCAAACCGAAACAAATTGTGATTGTGTTACAATTACGCAATTAGGGTACTGTTTTGATTAATTTAGCAATATTACTGTATGGAGTTAAGAAATGTGGCTAACTAGGGAACTAAAATATTGATTATGAAATGCAATAATCGTAATACCGAATATTTAGTTTAAGATGTTAAAAGAAGTATTTGGAAACTTTCCAAATGCCTTTTTTACACCTAAAATTGTTACAATATCAAATTCAGTGTTATAATTGCAATTCATTATTAATATTCTAGGGAATTAGTTAGCCACATTTCTTATTTCCATACAGTAATATTGCCAAATTAATCATAACAGCGAAATATTTGAAATCTATTTGCGACGTTGCCCACTTTCTGAATAAACGCTCTTTAACGAGGGACATATTTTAAGGGAGTGTATTGCTCATGAAAATTAATTACTTTGAATATGGGACTAATCTGAAATATTTATAAAAAAAACTAGCTGACCCTGGCAAACGTTGTTTTGCCAATTATTTGTTTGGGGTGGACAACCCTTATCACTTAGGGGTATGAAAAATAGATAGTAGCCGATTCTCAAACCTACTGAATATGCATATAAAATTTGATAAAAATCAGTAAAGCCGTTTCGGAGGAGTAAGGTAACTAACATTGTGACACGAGAATTTTATATATAAGATATTAGCTGTTATCTACGCAATCGAAATGTATTTTTTGACATGATAACGTCTTATAAATCGATGAACGTCGGCTGCACGCACGAAAGTGTCACGTTCCGCCTGAGCCGAGCGTGCAAGCGAGAGCGCGGAACAAGCGATAGAGAGGCACGATCGGCCTAAGCGTTCGGCTTGTGACGTTATCACGTAAAATTATCGTCCGTAAACCGACTTTACAGACAACCAATTTTTTATTTCAGAGTTGTTCCCATTATAAAAGATGTCTCTGGTTTGATCTAACCGCCTGTATATTGCCAAACAAAGGTAGTCGTTGTTCAGAAATGTGGTGAATAAGGCAAATAGATTAGTACTGATATACAATGAATATTAATAATAAATATAATAGACTAATGATATACAATTGATTTTTCTGAACGCTGCGCTATAATTTGACCTGTACCCTAATTACGTAACTTATTTTCGTAAGCGATTTAGACTAATCTGTTTCATTTTGACAGTTCAACAACATTTATTGCGTTATTTACGTTGTTGAGCAGATTTTTTTTTTCCAATTTATGAAGCAATGGATTAGCAATCTGTTTCAAAACGATTCAGATTCTGATTGATCGTGTATTACGAAATTAGGTACTGACCGCTGTACCGCGTCTTAGGTATGTGCGCGGCTTACAGCAGCCCCGGATCTAGATTTTTTTTGAGGCGGGGCAAAAACTGCCGTCTGCCGCTCCCGCCAATCTTTTATGGGGATGCGCTAAGTTAGCCCGCAAAATTAAATTTTTATCAAAATGAAAATTTTGGCAGCAACATATTAATCAAATTGTATCGATTGATAAAGCGCCAATTCAACAGGGGCGCCAAAACTAGATAAAAAGAAAAAAAAAATTAAAGATTATAAATGTGCTGCGCGTCTCATTTATTGCAAAGTTGTTGTGTGCGGGGTGGTGCACTTGTCTGCTACGCTTGAATTCGTCGCCCCTGAAGTTAGCGCCCGGGGCACGGGCCCCGGCTCGCCCCCCCCCCTAGGCCCGGGGCTGGCTTACGTGTCGCAGTGCGCCGCTCATTCGTCAACGCTAACGGCATCTCCCACCTCCCGCGTATTCCTAAGGCGTGGTACTGCGGTGCGGTCAAACTACAGTCAGCAAATCGAAACTCGCAAGTATGAGAAAGCAAGAAGCACGATGAACAGACCTTTCAGCAATTAACATGAAAAATCTGCTGAAATGTAAGGAATTATATTTAATAGGTGACTAACCTGGTTCGACGGTGACAATCATGTTGCTATTGACAGGTACGCTGCGTCGCACGAGAGGCGCGTCGTGCACGTCTATGCCCAAGTAATGCGACACGTGGTGTGGGCACAGGCTGTACGCTTTCTGTTCACGGAAATATTACAGATTTAGCAGACTGTGTAGAATAAAATAGACGTGGATATATTTAGTAACCTGTTCCGCTTAGCTATTTCTAAAGAGCCATAAAAAACTTCTGAAGGAAATCGACACGTGTTTCACCTCTCAACGAGGCATCCTCAGGATGACGATGGACTTGTCTGCGTTCAGCGCTCGGTGTGGCAATACGCCGTGTTCGGGTTCGCGACAAGACCATCGTCTTTTAGGAGTTGTTTATGGCTCTTTAGAAATAGCTAAGCGGAACAGGTTACTAAATATATCCACGTCTATTGTATTTTATAATGGATTTCCGCAAGGTCACGCCGGAATCAATTAACTATCTTAGACAGTGTAGAAATATATAAATATCCGTTTGATACTATTTGAATGGCGACAAGATTGATTCATTTCCAACGTGTTCCTTTTGATATCCCATTACTAGGGTATCAATGATAACATGTCAAAGAAGTTAATTCTTTATTCATAAGAATTATAAAAAAACAGTGGCATTCCGGGATTGCCGACAGAAGTGAAAACTTGAACAAGATCGCCTTGGTGGAAGAAAAATACTTGTATAGAACATTGGTCCGTAACCTTATCTAAATAAAGAGCACAATCGCCTTTACAAAAAAAAAAAAAAAACTTCCAAAACCTTAAAGTTAAAATACTTTCATAGAACATTGATCCGTAACGTAATATAAATAAAGAGCACAATCGCGTTTACAAAAATGAGGTGTCGGTAATGGTGTCGCGAGTTCAATTGTTTTTTCCCATCTCAAAAATGCCCAAAGAAGTTTTCACTTTAAAAAATTTTTCATTTTTACGTTTCATTTAAAATAATTCGACAAAGTATTTATGTAAATCACCCTTACGTGAAAAAAAAAAACATTTATTTCTGACTATTTTTGTCCATAAAAAACAATATGACAACGTCGCATTTTCTTAGCTTTAAATATGAATGACCGGTTTAATGAAAATGATTTACTCGTACTTATCAATGAAACTTAGTACACACATTGAGACTAGGATTTTTTGTATTATTTTTACTTAGAGGGGACATCAAAAGGAACACGTTGTAATACAGCAGTGGAATGATATTAACACCCGATTTGTGAATTGAGAATTTAAAGAGAAGTTGTGAAACTACTCTTGCTTTCTTTTCGAAAGTGGAGCAGTGATAGCCTAGTGGTGCGACCGTCAGACTGCCAAGTCATAGGTCTCGAGTTCGAACCCAAGGCACCTCTGACTTTTCGGATTCATGTGCGTATTGTATAATTATCACTTGCTTCAAAAACGGCGAAGGAAAGCATCGTGAGGAAACATGAGGCATGCCTGAGAGAGATTCGAGATATCGACGGCATGTGGACCCAAGTCAGACGCCCATGGGCGGCTTTAAAACTCTGACACCAGGTTAGTCACAAACCACACGAAAAGGAGTAGATGGTGAAAGTTCACAAAATTAAAAATTAATTGCAAAAAATATAAGAAGTTGAGAATTTCGCGGGTACATTGAAGGAATCACCTTAACCCAATGCGCTATTAAGGAAGATACGAAATTCGAATTTTCCACCCTCTGTCGGCGCGACAACGCGTTCATCGAACAAAAAGTGACATATAAACGCGACAATAATCGCGTATTGGCGCGAAGATCCCTTTTAAACTATTTAAAAGCGATCATCGCGCGAATACGCGACCGTGAACGTAAATCTGAACGCGTTTGTCACAAAATGAGCAAAATTTTTCTCTCCTTAATATTTTTCTCTCCTCAATATGTTCTCTCCTTAATATTTTTCTCTCCTTAATATTTTTCTTTCTCCTTAATCAGTTTAAACAAGTATAATACACTTACCGCTAGCAGCTCTTCTCCGCCAATGGTTTTGGAGATTATACCCTCCTGCTGCAGTTGTGTGCCCAGCAGTCGACACATGCTGTCAAACAACGCGTCCAAAGGCGGACGATGCTCGCCCAAGATCTCAATCAAACGGTTCTGTAATACAATATTGGTAATTTAATTTCGGGTATCGATGTATCTATACAGCAGAGGTGTGAGCAACTATGTACTAAAGAGCTACCATTTACCGGGTAATATGTCTTTAATTGACTTGAATGTGCCCTGGCGGCTGTGAGTATGTCATGCTCACTCAGATGTCTCGCTGATGGTGGCGCGTGTGTTGGATCATTTAGCTCCCTTCAAAATGGTTCCTGATCAATGCGTCATGTTCGTGAACGGGCGCCGTCAGTTAGGACTAGTCACCTCTACTGCCATGGCTTATTTTAAATTAATTTAAATTTTTGAAGTGGCGAGACGACCTAGAAGAGCAGTGGTGGCCCAGTGGTAACGGCCGCGGCATGTCCTAGAACCGAAAATTCGAAGACATGTGACATCTACCAACCCGCACTGGGCCCGCGTGGTGGATTACGGCCCACTCCCTCTCACAGAGAGGAGGCCTGTGTCCCAGCAGTGGGAACATTTATAGGCTGATGATGATGATGATGATGAGACGACCTAGACGCGTACCGCAAGGGCCGTATCGACATGGCCCTGGAAAAGGTTACTTGGAGGGATTTGGGGAGGTCTTTGTTCAGCAGTGGGACAGTGTGGGCTAGTGAAAAAAAAAAAATTCTGCGGTCGATGACCTCACACAGATAACCATCAAATAAATTTATTTTTACCCGACTACCCCAGAAGGAGGGTAATGTTTTTCGAGAGTATGTATGTATGTATGTCTATTTCTTTGGCACGCTCTGTAGCCTAAACGGCTTGATGGATTTTAACATGTGAGGTGTCGTTAGATTCGTCTTAATTGTGGGAGTGTCATAGGCTATATAATATTTATATAATGCATCTGCAAATACAAAAAAAGGGAGGGGTAGGTTTAAAAAAAACTACATTATTGATATCAAATAAAAGCTAGTATTGAGTCAATATATATTACTTTAATAAAACTAAAAACAATTATTCAAAAAAACAAAAAACTCGACTGCAAAAACACATAACTGAAAAGAGAAAACAAGCATTATAAATATTATAATCTATAGAATTTTGGTATTGCAGGCGGGAGAAACCACTAACCTGAAATGATGGTGTAAATTTTGTTTGTCCCGCCTGCAATACCAAAATTCTATAGAATCACGCTAGACGAGAAATTACAATGGGGACCTCATATAACATCTCTTGCGGGGCGGTTAAGCTCGGCCGCTTATGCTGTTAGAAAGATAAGACAGTTAACAGATGTAGAAACCGCGCGTTTGGTCTATTTTAGCTACTTCCACAGCATTATGTCATATGGCATTTTACTGTGGGGTCGGGCTGCTGACATTGAATCCATCTTTATTTTGCAAAAGAGAGCTGTCAGAGCCATTTATAATCTACGTCGCCGCGAATCTCTCAGGGAACTTTTTAAAAGGATTAATATTATGACGGTACCTTGCCAATTCATTTATGAAAATATTATGTATGTAAGGAAAAATCCACATCTCTTTAATAAAATAAGTGATAGACATAATTTTAATACTAGAAATAAAGATAAACTAGATCAACCATTTTTCAGGTTATCTAAAGTACATACATCTTTTATGGGGTACTGTGTTAAATGTTACAACAAAATACCTTGTGACATATTGCAATTAAATGAAAGAAAATTTAAAACTCATATAAAAAGTACACTTTGTAAACAAGCATATTACAAATTAGAGGATTATATCCAAGATAAGAGTGCTTGGAAACATGCTGGTCCTGCTCCATAGGACAATTTAGAATCAAGACAAAATCAAACTGGTTGCTAATTTAATTGTAAAATTTATTACTTTGTGTTTTAAGTATGACATTGATTTTACATTCTGTGATTACTTCCTTACACACTGACTTATTAATTGTAACATTTTAGGAAAATCGTCTACTTTTACAATGTTTGTAAATATGTGAGAACCATGTATCTGTCACAAATTAAATTATCTATCGTTGCTTCATTTTTAATTTTTTTACCTATTGTGGTATAGTAATTTTATTCTAGGTGCATCGTCTTCACATATAATAATTATTTAACAAATGTACGTAGATATACAAACAATATTGTAAAACATTTTAAAAGAGTAACGGTGGAGTTTCTTGCCCATTCTTCTCCATACGAAAACTACCTCTTGGAAGGGGCGACTAGAATCAATTTTATTATTTTGTAATTTTTGACGTTCAAAAGTGCCATACATGGGCCTATTTGAAATAAATGATTTGACTTTGACTTTGACTTTGACTTTGACTTTATAATGCTTGTTTTTCACTTTTCAGTTATGTGTTTTTGCAGTCGGGTTTTTTGTTTTTGAAATAGTTGTTTTTTTTTTTGTTTAATGTGTTTAGATGTAGATACCGGCCCATCACGGTTGCGTAGTTTAGTTAGCTAATTTAATTTGACCCTGTATGCGTAGAATGGTTATAGAAAAGTTAATTATTAAACAGTAAAGAAATCTTAATTTAAAAATAAAATACAATAGATATATTTAGTATTAGTAACCTGTTCGGCTTATCTACATTTATTGTATTTTGTAATGGATTTATATCCACGTCTATTGTATTTTATAATGGATTTCCGCAAAGTCACGCCTGAATCAATTATTAACTATTAAAATCTTAATTTGTTAAATAATAAATAATATTGATTATAAGCATTTCTTTCTTTAAATGCAAGGGTCTGCGGACTTCGAAAATGATACATCCAACTTTTTAGGATTCCGTACCCGAAGGCTGCAAAACAGTGGGCACGCCACAATTGCGGCGATAAGACCCCTCTTTGAGAGTGGCTTGAGAGGCGCCACGGCGTCCTCACCTTCCGCCTGATGCAGGTCCTCACCGGACATGGCTGCTTCGGGAGGTTCCTGTTCAGGATAAGGCGGGAGGAAACGCCCGGGTGTCACCATTGTGTGGATCGGCCTGAGGACACGGTGGAGCATACGGTGGAGGTCTGCCCGACTTGGGCGGAGCAACGCCGTGTCCTCGTAGAGGCGATTGGCGGCGGTGATCTCTCGCGTCCGGCCCTGGTTCAGGCCATGGTACGGAGCGAGAGGAAATGGCAGGCCGTCACTTCCTTCTGCGAAGCGGTAATGCTCACGAAGGAGGAGGCGGAACGCGTGAGGGAGAGACAAATTTCGCGCCCTCACGCCCCTAACCGCCGCAGGAGGAGACGCCCGGGGCGGGAATCGCGAGTCGATTTCCGGCCACCGTAGGCGCGGGCTTGCGAACGGTGAGCAATGGGCAGCTTGCCGTCCGATAAGGACCAAGCCCGGGTCGACGGCGCGTTGTGTTCCACGCGCGCCTCAAAGAGATGTCAGCAGAATTGACGGGGTTCGCTAGGGCCAATGCCTGTCGGGGGTTCGAAGAAAACCGATAGGGAAATCGTGGCCCCCGGCAACAGGGCAACCGAAGGAACACGGGTGGGTTTTAGTCAGTAAGTCTGACACGCCCTCCCGCTCCACCCAGAGCGGAAGAAGTTATTTGATAATTTCCCACCCAAAAAAAAAAGCTGCAAAACAGAACTATATTACTAAGCCTCCGCTGTCCGTCTGATCGTCTGTCAGGGGGCTGTATCTCATGAACCGTAATAGGTAGACAGTTGAAATTTTCAGAGATTGTGTATTTCTATTGCCGCTTTAACAAAAAATAAAAAAAGTAAAAAAAATTAAGGAGTCCCCATTTTTTTGAATTATGTGCGTTTTTGATGATAGCTGAGGCTCGGTAGATAAACTACTGGGCCTCAGCTGTCATCAAAAACGTCAGATTCGAAAGTGTCGCGTCACCAAAAAAATATCGAAATAGTAAAGCTCAACGAGTCCCATATTTACGTTATTAATAATGAATAAATTACCTGCACATTAAGGACCAGTTCGTACATTATCTTGTTGTACTTGGAGAACTTGCCGGACACCGGCCACGTCCGGGATATGTCAGAGTTGTACATCCACCGTTGACATCCTGAATATCATGTGGAAGAAATTAGAAAGAAACTATATGGCAATATAGAGTTGTTAGGACAAAAGCTGCGACTGCGGGTCAGACCAGACTGCGGCAGTGACGGCGAAGGGGCATACGACAATAGTTAATTATGCAACTGTTGTATAATAAGGGGTATTCAAACACCCCCCATCACACGAATGTTTTAATACCTAATTATAACAGTTGCATACAAGACTTTATCTACACCCATGATATTAATCCTCTATAAAAGTTTCTGAAACCATTGGGTGTTTGTAATTCAAGATCAAGAATAAAGAAATTCCCACGAAATTCAGTACAAATGCACGTATGTATATCGCCTGCAGCAGCACATCACACACACATGCGTGCAGCGGGTGCTGCTGCCCCCGTTTGAACATTGAAACGAGTTGCATAATGAAATTTAGTACAACATTATAACACTCGTTTGGATGATGTAATGGTTACTATGACACTAGCTGTTATAATGTTGCCAATAAGCTAACTGTTTCAGAAACTTTTATAGAGGTTTTATAGCATGGGTGTAGATAAAATTAATTGTAGCTCTGCTTAACTATACTCCATAGGTTTAGGTAGTTAAATAAAGGTAAACAAATCGTTAAAAGGGTTTTTATAGATGACGCTTTCATGTTCAGAAATAGGATAAAACCAAATTAAATTTATTTTACATTTTTACAATAGTTTCCTCTTATATTAATGTACTAGCGACCCGCCCCGGCTTCGCACGGGTATAAACCGGGTTATTACACATATAAACCTTCCTCTTCAATCACTCTATCTATTAAAAAAAACCGCATCAAAATCCGTTGCATAGTTTTAAAGATTTAAGCATACATAGGGATATAGGGACAGAGAAAGCGACTTTGTTTTATACTATGTAGTGATAGTGATGTTAAACTTTATAATTTATTATTAAACTACTATTCGTAAATGTAACTGCTTGACCACATTTTTCTAGTTAGATTTATACTAATAATAAAATATTTTGTAATCTGTCTATTGTAAAGAGCCCAAACTATAAACGTCAACGAATTATAACGTTGCTAAGAGTACAACTGTAACGTAGCATGACAACTGAAGTGACAGGTATTACGTTTAGTCGGTTACTTGACAGCTGTCTCGTCAAGTGGTATTTTTTGTTTACCTTTATTTAACTACCTAAACCTATGTAGCATAAGTTATCCAAAAGGCCAATGTTCTAAAATTTTTTTTGTTAGTCTTGTAGTTTATTAAAAAATATTGAACACGTATTTTTTCTTTTTTAACGTAATCAAAAGATTACGGCGATACATTGAGTTAAAATGTGGCATGGTGTCACGCATTGCTAGATTTAATACTGCGTTGTAACGTAGCGAGCCCCCACTCCGCAACTTTAATGCGTGTTTTCTAAGTTATTTTTGATTAATTTATGATAAAGCAAAAAATACGTGTCCAATATTTTTTTATTATCTGAAAGACGGACTAAATAGAATTTCCTTTTTTTTACCTAGGCAACTACCCTTATCCAAATTAATATTCTAAATACGAAAGTGAGGTTATTTGTATGTTATGCTTTCACGCTCAAACAGCTGAACGGATTTAGATGAAATTTGGCACACGGGTAGACCATGACCTGGGTTAGGACATAGGATACTTTTTATCCCGGTAGTATGTTCCCGTGGGATAATTTCCGACATCAACGCGGGCGAAGTCGCGGGCAAAAGCTAGTTTCTGATAACAAAACAGTTTTACTACTCTCCTAGAACGGTTTTAGATTTCACACTTACAAAGTCGGGTTAGGTAATTATAGAAAAATTATGCTTCCCATAACAGATTCGTTAATACTTTTTCTCAACTTACCTGAATCCACAAGCAGCATCTCATCGACCCCCAACAACTGGTTATTTGCTACATAGTGTATGTGAGTTGCTCGGGCTCCGCCAGCCACGACAGGAGGGAATGCGAGGTACTCTGCTCCCCCTTGTTTGCTTGTGTACTCTAGGACTGCGTTCACCATGTGTTCCGATACACCTGGAGGGAAGATTGGGTTATTATAATACAGGGATTTTTTTTAGCCAGTGCGCAAACATAAACACGTGACTTTTCATTATGAACAAATTTTACTATGGGACCAAACCTGAATTCGCGAAAAAAAAATCAAGCTGTTCGCTACATTTTGACAAGTTATGCGAACATTTTATAGGGAACAGATTAAATTTTTATGGTGATTTGTAAAGTCACATGTTTAAGATTGCGCACTGGTTATTTATTTATTCCTATATACAGGATCTCTCAAACGTAGTGGTCCAAAGGCAAATGGGGTAAAGCGGAGGTGACCGCCTATCATTTAAAATTTTTAGCGAATCAAGCCTTTAATGTTTAAAAAATCTTTAGAGTAACAGGACAGAAATCAAGCTACAGAGGTAAAAAAAGTTAAAAAAAGCAACTCACCAGGTTTAGTACAAGCCATAGCCATATTGATCGACTGTGACCCAACATAACATGTCTCCTTCATCAACTCAATCTCCGCTGGAGACTTGACAACTCGCATAAAGTGTAGGGCACGCTGGGGGTCCGAAAGGGCCAAGCCGTGGTCCCCTCTCAGGGTTCCTCGGACGATGTCGTGTATGTTAGGATTTGCTGGGGACTCGTTGTGGTACCAGAGCAGCGCTGGCTTGCTTGATAGTGTCACCCTATAGCAAGTACTGAATTTAAATCTTTATGCCTAGTAATGTTCGTGGTTGGAAGCCTATGATAGTATTACTGTCATGTTTAGATGTTGCATAGTTTAGGGTATGTTAGGGTAAGTTCGGCACTGGGATAAAACCTTACGAATCAAATTTCCGACAAATTTGTCATTTTTTTTTAATGCTGACTACATTGTGGTATGGCTCACTCTGCATCCAGCGCTCGGCATGGCAACACGCCGTGTTCGGGTTCGCGACAAGTCAATCTTCATCCTGAGGATGACTCGTTGAGAGGTGAAACCCGTGTCGATTTCTTACAGGGTTTTTCATGACTCTTTAGGAATAGTTAAGCGGAACAGGTTACTAAATATATCTACGTCTATTGTATTTTACATTATGTTCTGTGCCATAAAAAAAATACAGAATAACATTTGATTCGTACTGTCTTGTCCCAGCGCCGAACTAACCCCAAAATATCTTAATGTGTTGTGGTAATATTAACTGCAGTCAGCAATTAATTTGCACAAGCCATCACATGGTACGGTTGCCTTATTAGTATTGTATGCAGTGGAATCAGTTGTAAGGATAGAACAGACAGCTGTGCCGCTGGGGAGTTTGTTGCGCCACTTCTTCTTCCCAGCTAAAGCACTAGGAAATGGTGAAGGGTGGGCGTTTTGGGGGACTGTCTTATGTAATTTTGACGTTCAAAAAGTGCTGATTCTCAGCTTAGTTTGAATAAATGACTTTTGAATTTTTAAGGGGTAGCCAATTTGATGGGATGGTCCTCAAACGTTATTTAAATTGTCTTCATGAAATGATTCATGGCAGTTCTGCTTAAATTCTTTTGATATTGGCGATAGCACTAAGAGTATTGATTTTGATACCGAATCTCCATAGTTCAAAAAAAAAAAAAACGCGATTACGCGATTCAAAATAATCTACATAATAAAAATCTTTAATTTACTGATAGGCAGCTCACAGTTTAAACTGCTGGCTCTAGAAACTAGAAATTTTCAAAAAGTGTTCCTTATAGAACAAAACGGAGCACTACAGAAGGATTTTGAAAATTCTTTGTATGGAAGTTCATTATTTTTGCCAATGAGAAATCCCATCGTGCACATGGCTTGTATGAAAAATAATGTAAGTTTTAAAGTAACAGAATAATATTGTGTGAAGTAAGTTTTTGAAAATTCTTTGTTTGAAAGTTCGTTATTTTTGCCAATGAGAAATTCCATCGTGCACATGGCTTGTATGAAAAATAATGTTAGTTATAAAGTAATAGAATAGTATTGTGTGAAGTAAATTTTAAATAAACTTACTTGTTCAAAAACGTGCCAAAGCTCTCGACTGGCCTGGCCTCATCCATGGCGAACAATCTAGCGGCGACTGTACAGCCCGTTCTCGGCCCCTCCCATAACTCAGCGTGTGCGTCCTTGTCGTGCACGAATAGAATGCTCTGCGGGGGAAAGAGATAGGTATAGGTTTATTTGTTTCGTTCACAGTGGGTAAACTAAGGGATGGATTTTAGGAGAAGAGAGAGGTTTTCACAATCAGTGATTAGTGGATTGATTCAATAATTAATTAATTAAAGAACATTGAACATAGTGTTGGCAGGCGTAAATCAACATTATTGTGGCAGAAAAAACATTACTTTGCAAACTTTAGAACCGGAATCTGGTGCTGAATACACACTTTCGCTTGATGAAAATGATTAAAAACTACCTTTTGCGTCTTCGTTCGCGTGGTGGTCGGAAGTTGTCTTACGGAAACATACTAAATGGATGAAACTTGCAACGCGGATAGACCAGGACCTGGATTAGGACATAGGATCAGGGCCAGCCCGTTCATATAGGCGAACTAGGCGACGGCCTAGGGCGTTCGTATTAGGGGGGCGGCAATCGGCGGCATCGAAATTTAAAAATAATACTGTACATTAATTTTTATTTACCTACAACTTGAAAAGACTTCCAATCTTTTACCAATTTTTCTACCAAAATGCGCTTATGGTCATTTACGAAACCATCGGTACGGAAATCAAAAGCGAGTTTAGTTGATAGCCTCCACTCGCTCCATTGCTAAAAAAATCGCGATTTCAAATTTATTGCTTCTCTTGTTGTATGTTATAGTGTTTTGTTCAAAATTGATTTGACTATTATAGTTTGATCGCGATCGTTGTACCGATCGCGCCTGGGAGATATTTCTCGACGACATGTGAAGCCAAGTCAGAGGCCCATGGGCGGCTTTAAAACTCTGATACCAGGTTAGTCACTAACCACACGAAAAAGACAGAACATAGTTTTATTTTGTCACGAATTTTCTTAAAAGGGCGCCGTTCCAGCCTTTCGCCTAGGTCAAATTCAAAGTCAAAGTCAAATCATTTATTTCAAATAGGCCCATGTATGGCGCCAGGAATTCTCGGGCCGGCGCTGCATAGAATAGGTACGTCCTAAACTCCTAACCCAGGTCATGGTCTATCTGTGCCAAATTTAATCTAAATCTGTTCAGCCGTTAAAGCGTAATAAGGTGATAGAGTTACTTTCGCATTTAAAATATTAGCATGGATTGATAGTCTTCACCTGAAATTGGTCTGTTTGTGCTGGCTTCAGCAGTACTAATACTGCAGACGGTTCTAGACAACCGGTGAGGTAGAAGAAGTCTGAATTCTGTCTGAACACATACGGTATTTTGTCTGACATATACTGTTTACAAGCTGCTGGGATTACTATCTGAAAAAAAAAAACAAAAAAAAAATGTAGTATGAATAATTCATTTTACGTGTTAACAAAACATACATACAAACCTTCAGGAATAAGTTGAAAGTCAAAATCCGTTGCATAACTTAGAAGAATGTAGTCATACAGACAGACACAAGATACGATTTTATATAAATGTATAGATTGTGACAGAAAATGCGAGAGTAGTATTAAAACAGGACCAAAAATATTTTTTATTATTTAAATGAAAGATGCTAGGCCTGTTACATCTGATTTACTATGTTAGGAAAATTATTGGTTATTTATTATTTTGAACTTAATTAATATTGATTAATCTAGAATTAAATATTAGTTAGGTATGTATTATTATTTTAGTTATTATTGATTTATTTTAAATTATTTTTTTACTGTTTTTAATGTGATTTATTGAATTTACTTGACATTTTATTGATAGTTTTAAATTTTGTTACACTTTTTGTTGTTTATTTTGTTACCATATCGTCGACCGTAGGTTCAATTGAGGTAAGGGACAAAATACCCAAAATGAGTTGAGTATACAGTTTTGTTCAGAATTTTTCGCTCTATCGAATGGTGAATATGAAAAAATTCTAACTTAAGAAAAACAGACCCGAAATAGGTTAATAAGAAAAAAGTTATGGGCGATTTAGTCCGAAAAAAAAAACTTTGTCGGCCTCTCCTGAAAAATCGTATTTTGTCCCTTACCTCAATTGAACCTACGGTCGACGATATAATGGTAAAATATGGAGAACTTTACTATAACGAAAAATATCTATGTATCTCTTACCCATGTTTGCTAATAAATAAATGATTTTGATTTGATTCAATTTATTTACTGGTATTAAAATTATCCTAGTAAGATTTTTAAATATACTAGTGAATTATCTCAAGAGGAAGTGGAGGAAGAGGAGGGTCTTTGACCAGTGCGTGTTGCCAGTGATGAACTATGGTAGTGAAACGTGGTCGCTCACAATGGGCTTCATTAGAAGGCAAGTCAAAGGGCAATGGAAAGGGCTATGCTTGGAGTTTCCCTACGTGATCAAATCAGAAATTAAGAGGTCAATAGGAGAACCAAGGTACAGTCAAACTTAAGTGGCAGTGGGCAGGGCCCATTGCTCACAGAACAGATGGCCAATGGGGCCGAAAGGTTCTGGAGTGGTGACCACGTAACAGAAGAGGTAGTGTTGGAAGGCCTCCCATAATGTGGATCGATGACTTGATGGTGAAGGCTGAAGGAATCCGTTGGATGCGAGAAGCACAAAACCGGTCGAAGTGGCGGTGCTTAGAGGAGGCCGATGTCCAGCAGTGGACATCTTTTGGTTGAAATGATGATGATGGTGACTAGTGAATTGAAATATGAAGACAACAACTTACAATGGACTGGGAATGGACTGGAACAGGACTTAAACATGACTGGTGAAATGTAGGTATACTATGAGGACCTCTGCCCAACTTACAATGTGTGTGGTATGCATATTCACCACCTCTCCAACCAACTTGCTCACAAACTGTTCCCGCCTCTCTTTATACTCAGCCTGAGTTATCCCAGATGTCAAATGATCTTCCATTATCAAATGAGGATGTGTGTGACATGTCGGCTGCCCAACAATACCCTTAGGGATCGATTTCGGAGATGTTCGACTTTCAGTAGGAGTTTCTATTGTACCTAAACATCTTAATGTGTCTTTGAATACAGGCAGTCTAAAAAGATGCTTGTGCTCCTTCTTTGCTGAAAAAAAAAAAAGTTCTAATTTTAAATAATAGGAGGCTGGTGTAGGGTTATTATGCTAATGTTCATCAGGGCTTATCATTACCAAGAATACTTATAGCTGTTAAGGTTGTTTTGTTTCAAAATCCTTGCCTGTACT
Organism: Agrochola lychnidis; assembly: GCA_963680765.1. Lineage (NCBI taxonomy): Eukaryota > Metazoa > Arthropoda > Insecta > Lepidoptera > Noctuidae > Agrochola > Agrochola lychnidis. The sequence continues at coordinate 3,400,571 of OY796850.1, forward strand.
TTTAAATCATTCACCTCATGTTTACTTAAGGCGAAAGTGTCAGGGTAGCCCGCGAAATTTAATTTTTCTTAACTTTTTTGCAATTTGCAGGTCAGTTTCCAGTTGTATGTTGATCTAAATATGATTCGCAGCTGTATCAAATTGTCGTCCCCGGTGAATAAAATGGTAATGTGCTATTTAGTTTTAACGTTATTGCATATTCCATATTTAGAGGTCCGATTACACTCTGTCAATTTTTTTCATTAATTTCCTATGGTTATTTTAGAAGTTACGAGATTTAAAGGATTGTAATGAATGCAAAAAAATCACTTTTCTTTTGGTATTTGAACGATTCTGCCATGCATATTAGTTATTATGATATTCACAAAAACTGTTTTTTATTTTTCCTGTAAAATTTTGTTTTTACGATAACGATTTTATTCGCCGGGGACAGCAAAATATTAATTTAAAAAATTATTATCATATAAATCATCAATACAACTAAGTTCATGGTATTATTTCACTTTTGAATGACTATTTCATCAAATAATGACATTTGAGGCCAATTCTAAATTATCGAGTTGTATTGCTGAATCTACTGATTCATAATTCTGTAAATACATATTAGTTATATTCGCGAATCATATCTTAATCAACATTCACCCTGACACTGACTAGCAAATTGCAAAAAACATAAGAAAATTTGAGTTTCGTGGGCTACCTTAGCGCATCCTTGTAAATATTTGTTTTTGTTCTATAGTTATCTACTGTGCTTATTTGCTTGACTCTTGCTATTTGAATGCTATAATTAGATTTATGCAAATGTTGTATTTCCAAAAAACATAAGCTTTTTGATAAACATTGCTGAAACTAATAACATATTCTAGCATAAACAGAACAGAAAGTATTTTTGTTATGAAATAGAAAACCTTTTCAAAACATAACCTGTTTTGGAAAAAATTGCTTACCAGTATTTGTAACGAGTTTTCTCAAGTGATGCATTTTGAATTGTCTATTTATTAACGGGGAAGGACGTTGTTTTTATCTATGTTATTCGTATAGTATAGAGATTTATTAAGTCATAGCAAAATCAAGCAAAGCAGGCGAATTTGTCATCGAGTCTGATCGGGTGACAGACACTTGACAGTGACATTGATAGATCTTAGGGATGTCGGTCTGACTTTGACAGATAATGTTGCACAACTTAGCTTATATTATTCTACCATTGCAAAGATAGTAATTATATTTCTGTGGTGTCTGTCTACATACTCATGATAAGTCCAAAAATCTGTTTTTTTACTATTTGAAACTTTAAAAAATGCTGCAAATCGGAATAGTTACGTTTGTTGATCAAACTGTTACATGTACTTATAGCAGCAGGGAACTTACAAAGAAAGTACAAAGAAAAGAGTATTGGTGATGTAAAAACAGAAAATGACAAATTTTGGACATTTCATTGCTATTCAAAACCGAACCTTTCGGTCGGACACTAACTACTTGCGCAAGATTTTTTTAAATATTAGACAATTGGAAATAAAGCTCTTTACGGCATCGGCATACCCGTAAAATAATTTGAATTAAAAAAGAGTTATATATTTCGACTCTTTTTTCATGCAAGTTAATCCAGCCGAATTACTTAACAAGCAGGGCCGACAATGTTTGGTTTCGCTCGTAAGCGAGAAATTACTATGATCTAAACAATATTATGTCTGTCAATATTCTGTCAATCTATTAATAAATCTCTTTTTTAGGGCGAGATGACAAGATTATTTGCCACGCAGCGCAAGTTAGCCTGACTGAAGTCACGTGAATGTATTATTTCTTCTATAATGGAAGAAAATCGATATGGTAACATTAAAGAGTTCCGTTGTACGCATACATAACTTCGCACGGTACCTATACGCAATAATTATTTATGATGAAGTACTCAACTGAAATCACCTGTTAACACTTTCTTCACCGTTGTTACCGCAATGATGCGTATCGTTTCGCAGTTACGCTACGATTATAAAACCAATAGTCGCGTAGGCAAGGTAACCTTCATACTAATGCTATGCTATTCTTACAGCAATTTTGTAAGTGAGGAATGAAAGATTTGTACATTCAAACAAAGATTTAAATGAACAATGTAATTAAAATAAGAATAATAACGTAGTCTGTGATTTTTCCGCGAGTTTGGAATGTGACTTCCTATGTGAGGTTTATTCTTCCTATGGGAGGGTACCTACTTCTTATAGATAGTGGTACATGCACCTAAGCTAAAATTGTGAAACAAATGGTAAATTTTTGCTTTCATTCAGAACTAGTCTCATTCATAAAGAAATTGAATGGTTTTGTAGAGGTGCTAGCGATTGCATAATTATTTTTTCAACAGGTACCAATTTTCGTAAATGTACATTAGAGGAACACTGGAAATTTTAAACATTATATTATAATTACTCCAGTTATTGTTACAGGTTACAGGTATCTGTAAGAGGTCACCGATTTGCAGTTTTCCGGTGGCCACAAATCTTCCTCTTTGAAAGGACATTTCCTATTTTTCCTAGGTCATAAGTTTTGGGGACACGTCTCAAAAAGGAAAAGAGGTTCTATTGCTAGGCTCTGTGGGCAGGAAGGTCATGCTACGTTCACTGGGCACGTCTCGTGAGGCAGACAGTCAGCGCGGAACGAGCGGCGCGTACGCACGTCGCGGCATCACACAGTCGGAATACGATCGCGGGACCCATATTGTGTCGTAAACTGTCAATCGTGCCCGTTACAATAGTGTTTCATAACCGTTCAGTGATTGTTATTTTTTTAAAGGACACCCCGCTTCAACGACTCTTCAAAGAGGTTTGTTTACTTTTCTAATTTTAAATATCGAATGCCCTTTCTGTTTAGTATTGTGGTCTAGTCGATAGTAGTCGATAAATGGTCGGTACTCATTCGCGGGTTCATTTGCATCGGTTTGTAAGGCAATGAATGAGTGGTTACGGTTCGTTGCAAGGATTACTTAACCCGACCTCGTAGAGCTTCAAAATTATAACATTTTTAAGTAGGATTGCTTGGTGCGTGTCTCTGATTGCGCACGAGTGGACTATTTGTGCCCGCAGCGGTATTTGAGATTGGTTTTATTGTTTAATGTTGTTGCTTGTAAACATTATTGTTGTTGTTCATGAGATAAATCTGTGGTAGTAATAACAGCGGCATTTGAAGGTTTATCAATATTTACATCGGTGTGTGTCAGCCAAGTATACAATGCAACCATTGAACTTTGATTTCTTATCGGAAAAGCGATATTGAACTTTTCCGTTTCGAATGCTCAGAAACTAGGGTGGGGGCTTTAGCAATGTGTTTGGTAAATGGCTGAAGAGTTGCTCTATATTACATAACCTTTCAACTGTCATTAACGAGACACGATAGAATTTTAATTGTTATCCATCTTAATGAGGCATCGTGACAGATAATGAGATAAGGACCCCCCCTCATCGGGACAATGTGGGTGTATTATACTTAATGCACCTTTGATGACTATTATTAGGCTACTTACAGAAATAAAATCATTTATCATTTAAAAAATGTACCCCTTAATAAAAATCTACACGTCCAAATTATTGTCCCGAAAAATCCTCAGGGATTTGTGGAAACCCTACTAAGCTATGAAAATATATTTCACATAGATACATTGACTACTATTTTATATTTACTTTAAAGTATTTTTAATGACTTGACGAGCTATGTAACGTGATGTTTTAAATATCTCTGATGTCATTGTAAGTAGTTTTGCCTGTTTTATAACGAAATCGTACTATTAAATATAATTTAATTGTTTTGACTTACAAATTAGTTCTGAAGGTGAGCAAATTAGGTAGATGTTCGCGTATAATTATATTACGTTCATAATAAATAAAAAACAATTCGTGAAATTCTAACATTAGTAAATTGAGTACGTGAATATAATTTAATTTATTTTGTACCTAAGTAAAATGAATATCTAGTCGAAACCACCGAACTCAGATTTTTGGGATTTCTGAAAAAGAAACGAACTCAATACTCAATATATTTATTGCTTTAGAGTACTTATGTGGTAACTATATAATTTAGATTATTACGGACCCTGTAGGGCACAGCAAAAAGGATAGGAGAGAGGAAGCCCTGTTTTAGGAGATCATTAAGTTGTTGTTGTAGGAACAAGTTTTAACTTACATATAAATCACTACCCGCTACCCTTGAGCTTAAAACTGGTCATTTTGTCATTGCGCTTCTGGGACAGTCAGTCAGCATCAGTCAACATTTGTATTATTTTATTATTTCATAGTACTTAGGTTAGGTACCTATTGTATTCGTCGATTTTCTGTATTTTTTTTCGGAACAGAAATAAAATGCTAGTTTTCAGTCAAATTTTTTTATTATATTCTGTACCTGCGACTAATTTGGTTTACATACTGGCTCTATGGCTCTAACTATCTATCTAATTATAAAGTTAACCGCCCAGTAGCAAGTAGCATCGGAAATGAACGTCAAGGTTTATAGAAACGTCTCTGTAGCCTACCCATGAGTACCAAAGTTCGAACAATCTTTGAATCTAATCATAGCATGTAATAAAAACGTTGAAAGTACAAAATCTATTCATCATTATTATAATCTGTGGCCGTTTCCATAGACTAGTCCCGCCATAAAGTAAGATCAAATTGGCGGCTAGGCGGGTTGGCTCATAAGACCTTCTTTCGTTCGTAAGTTTTACATTATTTTATTTTTATGTACATTCTGATACACAGAGGGTTATTGGTTATAAATGTCGGCAATCCATTAGGGGTATGTAGGATAGGTTATTTACAACCAAATTACCCCTTTTGAGTCATTTGCAAATGTTAACAATTTTACAGTCATTTGTCATTTTATGACCCCGGCAAACGTTGTTTTGCCAATTATTTGTTTGGGGTGGACAACCCTTATTACTTAGGGGTATGAAAAATAGATAGTAGCCGATTCTCAGACCTACTGAATATGCATATAAAATTTGGTAAAAATCAATAAAGCCGTTTCGGAGGAGTAAGGTAACTAACATTGTGACACGACAATTTTATATATAAGAATTCATTCATTTTATACCTAATACTTATAAAATTGCAAAATTGTCGAAAATGATTGACATTAGCTTAGGGGTCATCAGGGGTCATTTGGTTGCAAATGACCTCTCTTACATCGCCAATAACCCTGTGATTAGAACTTGCGTAAAAATCCTTTATTTCTAAATAGGTTTAACTTATTTGCTTCGTTTGTCATTATTTATTTGTTTTCCATCTGTTTACTTAAAGGCCGCGTGTATATAGAGACATGCTAGGCAATGTAACAATTTCCATACATTTTGATTTGATATTTTTATTTACATTCTCACTGAAGAAAAAAAAAGCGGCCAAGTGCGAGTCGTTCTCGCCCATGAAGGGTTCCGTAGCAGCAAGTAACATTGAATGAAAGGTAAATTGCGGTTTACGATTTATGACGTATTAAAAAAAAAACTACTTGCTAGATCTCGTTCAAACTAATTTTCGGTGAAAGTTTACATGGTAATGTACATCATATATTTTTTTTAGTTTTATCATTCTCTTATTTTAGAAGTTACAGGGGGGGACGACACACATTTTACCACTTTGGAAGTGTCTCTCGCTCAAACTATTCAGTTTAGAAAAAAATGATATTAGAAACCTCAATATCATTTTTGAAGACCTATTTATAGATACCCCACACGTATGGGATTGATGAAAAAAAAATTTTTGACTTTCAGTTCTAAGCATGGGGAACTCCAAAATTATTTGTTTTTTTTTCTATTTTTGTGTGAAAATCTTAATGCGGTTCACAGAATACATCTACTTACCAAGTTTCAATAGCATAGCTCTTATAGTTTCGGAAAAAAGTGGCTGTGACATACGGACGGACAGACAGACAGACAGACAGATAGACAGACAGACAGACAGACATGACGAATCTATAAGGGTTCCGTTTTTTGCCATTTGGCAACGGAACCCTAAAAAGGTAGGTAATAGGAAGTAAAACTTACCTTTAACGGTAAAACATTTTCACATAATAGCTAGGTACTGCTTTTACACAATGAAATATGAATATTATGGCTTTATTATACACAGAATATTTTCTAACGCGGCTGTTGCTGATTCATATTCAAATAAAGAACAAAAACTATACAAACCTTCTTACTTCGTTTAAATTTTTGCATTAAAATCCATGTTACCTTGATGAAATTGCCTGTTCATCTAATAAGTGATGTTACTTCAAATTAATTGTAACTACATAATATACGTAGGTACGGCTCATTCAAAGTTTTTGAGAATTACCTACTGATGACTTGTTAGTTCTTTCTATTCGATATTGTACCATCAGCAAAAACTGAGTTTGTCTATGATACTATTTTCGATTTTATGTTTTATCAAAATTATAATTATTTTACATATTATTATTATTTATAAAAGTACTGTGTAAAGTACAAGTCGCCATTTCACCATAGAAGCATGCGTATGAGTTCATCTTGCCCTTTCTATTGTTCCGTAGAGTTTGAATGGATTAGACATGGCGTTAGGTACAGTTAACAAAATTCTTTTAAAAAGCCGCAGGTTTTGTGGTAGCAGCTTATTTTTTTGTACCATTCAATTTTGGCCATTGTCTTTTATTATATCTGTATTTATTAAGTGTACACACGAAACTATCGATGTCATTTATAATAAATTCTTCATGATCTTCTCTATGTTTTATCATTGGTGCGTTTCGAGGAATAATACCCCTGTCGTTAACTAAATAAAATAATCGAGGTACCTACGCATAATATTGTTTTTCCGTTTCTTGAAACATAATAAATAGGTCTATTGAAAGTTGCAATTTTTTTTTACTGTTCGATTGTTCCCAACCCTGCGCATTTCGCCAATGCTCAAGTTGAAATATAAAAGGCTTCCTGTACCCTAATTGCGTAATACAACACAATTTGTTTCGATTTGAAACAGATTGCTAATCCATTGCTTCATAAGTTGGAAAAAAAAATGTGCTCAATAACGTTAATAACGTACCCAATGAATGTTGTTGAACTGTCAAAATGAAACAAATTAGGCATAATTGTTTACGAAAATAAATTACGCAATTAGGATACTGATTGATAGCTAAAGTATTCATTTTGCTGCTTTTCGGGAAAATATTTAATTATACAGACTGTAATTGATAGTAAACACTTTACGATTCCCGTTGTCAATCCCAATGTAATCTAAGTGTGGCTTTAAATTGTTTAAATGATTACTTATGTAGAAGCTTTTATAGCTATCGTTATTTTTTTATAGAACTGACGAAATTATGGCAATGTGCGCTTGACGATATTATTGTGGACATAGGGAAGTAAAATGTATGAAGATATATGAAGACGCTTTTAATCCGTCTACGATAGCGTTGTACATTTTATGAACGTGGATGTCCAGGAAAATATCGTTATTTTAGAAATTATAAAAGCGCACAATGGTTCCGATTCCCTTGTTCACAAATTAAACTAAATTTAAGTTCAGTGCATCTTTTTCTTTCTATTTCATTAAGAAAAGGACAGAAGATAAATTTTAGTTTAGTCCTGTTAAATTAATCATCGTCTGTCACTCTCCATACAAGTATAAACGTGATTAAAAACTTGCCGACTAAAATTACGTCAATTTACGTCAAGTGCTGATTCATTTGACAGGACTAAACTAAAATTTATTTTCTGTCCTTTTCTTAATGAAATAAAAAGAATAAGATGCACTGAACTTAAATTTGGTTTAGTTTGTGAACAAGGGAATCGGCACCAATGGCATCAATGCAATCAGAATTAAAAAAATGTTATTAGTCCATTATTGACACTACCAAATTGACGTGTGATTTTTAAAGGACAAAGCCCTTTACACTTCCAATTTGTTCTTTAAATCGATAAACAATGGGAAGGTATTATGTTCGAGCATTAAGCGAGGAGCCCGTTAATGGCTTCCTAAGCCATTCAAAGATCGTAAGTACGTCGGTATTCACAGGCTGGTCGGCGGAATGCGCCTATTACTTGAGTTCCGCCTCTCGGATGCGCTTGCGTCGACGACTTTAGAATGGCGGGAATCTAACGAACAGACCAAGTTATGGGAAAATGGCGGCTGACGCTGCGATTGTGATTTAAATGTCGTTAAGCGTGTTGAAAAAGCTTCAGCGGATCTATTCTGAAAAAAAACCTCACTGATAAAACTTCGGTGAAGTGAGCTGTCAACAGTGTCAATCCCTAGCAGTGGAATGACAGCTCACTTCAGAAAAAAAAACGAAACCTAATTAAATTGAAACCAAAAACCTAGGTAGTAGATTAAATGTGATTAGGAGGAAACCTTTTTGTCCCAGGTTTTAAAATTCCGCGAGTGTGTGAACAGAAATGCAACAATAGGAATGAAGAATTCACCTTTAATTCACCTTTTGTCCTCCACAAAGGACAAATTTTGTTTTGTTAAGTATAGTTTGTCTGTAATCAAAGGAGGGTGGGCATTATATGGACATATCGCATGCATTGCTCGTATAGGCTAAACTGCCGATCCTTTTTGTGCGTGCTTTTTTTTTCCTTTAAGTTCTCAGCACGCGTAGCATGACCACCGTAGAAACGAGTTTTGTCGACGGAAGAATAGACAAAATGACAGATTGTGATTGTTTATCTGTCATTTTGTCTGTTCTTCCGTCGATAAAACTCGTTTCTACGATGGTCATGCTACGCGTGCTGGGGGCCTACCACCAGCTCAAAAGCAGTATTATTTTAATATTACTTCAGTGGGAGAAAGAGATGGAGCTATACGTCCTGTAGAGCTTCATTTCTTTCCCACACTGACGTAATATTAAAATAATACTGCTTTATGAGCTGGTGGTAGGCCCCCTGAACGTCTGACGTTACTACACTGAATATACAACTCACCTCATGGTGTCTTTAAAATCCATAAAATAAAACTTTTTTCTCGCCAGGAGTTCCTGACTCGCGACAAACTTTAAAAACCATAAAACTTTTACTATTCCGGTATTATTAACGAAACTAATTCTGAGAGTAAGCCGTTAAAAGAGGATGATAATGAGATTTTCGTTCGTCGCTTCAAAAATAAATGAAGTGTACGTCAGTAGCCGAAGCTTTTTATGCTCTCAAGAGTTGACGGAGTTTTTTAATAAGTGCACAGATAACTTTATAAATTCGTTGTGATTATTGTAGCGTGGTACAATGAAATCTTAGATCGGTGTTTTACTTTTTTCTATAAAGCCAATCATTAGACAATATCTGAATCGTTTTAATATGCCTCTATAAGCTTCACTTGAACTTCATTATAAAAAGTTTGCCAACTTCGGCAACATGGCAACTATAATTATGATATTAAGCTGATCTTATGTAAAAAATATCAGTAAAAACTTTTTAAAGTTTTCACAATGAATGTTAATTAATTAACGTAAGAATATTACATCAAAACCTTGGCGTTGTTTGGACAGCGCTAGTAAAAAACACGTCAAAGTTTTTATTTAGTACCTACTTAATTACCTGCCTATTATTAGATAAACTCTATTATTATTATACTGCGCCAGCAAAAACATAAACGTCAAAATAAATCCTTTGTGATTTCGTGATGCGCGCTTTCAAGAAATGATTCTCACTTGCTTGCTCTCGAGGTGTAATCAAAAATGGAACAAAGTGAGATAATAAGGGCTCACAAAAACATCTTTATTATCCTTGCGAATATGATAGTTGATGGATCATTAGGCCCGAGAGTTATCGAGGCGCCCTGCTGGGACCGATCAATAGTTTTTGTTTACCTTTTTATTTGCCGCTGCCAATTTACGTGGCAACACTTTTTTAATGTTGCTGACATCAGTTAACGCGGGAAGTTGTGACGGACGCTTTTTTTTTTTCAAATTAACGAATTCGGCTACATGGTATGGTCCGCTGAACACCCTGTTTTTCGTTTTTTTAATAATAATCTCTCAATAACGTTACATTTAAAGCACTTGCGGCCTTGTAAAGAAACAATCGTGGAACCCACGGTCCTATTACATGGCAATTTGCCTGTGGAAGATTAGACCACGTTTTGTCTAGCCCCGAGGTGTCATGACCGAAGCGGAGTCCAGACAAAGGTGGCCGTAACCTACGGCTATTCTTTCTTAACTTATTATCTTGCTTCGAACCACTTAGGCAAATAACACGATGCAAGGTAATGGATGCCGATGCGTTCAGTGATTTGTGTAGATCGAAGCACGTTTTGTTCTAGACTTTTTGTAAATGTAGACCGCTCCTTTGTTCGTACCAAATTAGGCAATATCACAATTACACAGCGCACACTTGTGTACACAGCGAGACACGACTGACATGGAACTTGTCTTTCCCGTAAGCGTCTGGGTTGCTATAATAAAATATAATATTTTTTGAAAGAGCTAGAGAGAGCGATGACCGGCGATTAGCTGTGGCGCATTTTTTATGGACAACGACGACGACGCATCGCGCAGGATGTATGTACGTGACTTATTTATTAGGTTGTACCCTCGCGATTTGATATGAGACGACAAAAAGTAACGTAACTACATCGCGGTTAGTGAAAGAAAAACCTATTAAAAATGAGCGACATTTTTTGCTGAATTATTTGCGCCAGATAATGGTTTCTAATTAAATGGACTGGCGTTAATTTTATTTTTTATAGCCTATGCTGGCATTTGTTTGAAGTGCTGTCGAAGGATATGAGAATATAAAAGATATTATTTCTAATACTTAATGTAATACTTAGAAGCACTATAAATCATGAAGTTAATTACCTATGAGGAAATTGAAGACTCCCATAAGTGGAAAGCGTCGACGACGACAATAAATTATAAGAATTAGCTTTTCTATGGCTGAAATCAGTATAATACTGCAGCAGTCACACATCGCCACCGCTTTTCTTCCACCCACCAGGCGTCTCTAACTGTTCTAAAACGAGTTATGCACATGCAGCCCAACTAACGCCTAGCCCTTCACCAAACTATTTGCATCGGTTACACGACCTCATTTATTAGCAATTCAAAATCTAGAACAGGATTATTCGAATTGCAATAAGTCAGACCTTACGCAACTAGATGTATGGACAAGGTTCGGCGGTGGGCGCACCCACTCGAAGTTGCCAGCTGCAAAATATATTATTCGGATTTGATGTAATGAAATTCATAATCATAACCGGTGGTGCAGTTGCCGTATGAGGGTAATGGAGGCAGCCGATAAGGTACCTACTAGTGATGTAACGATACATAAATTTCCCGATACGATACCGATATCGATTATTGCAGTAAATAATCGGCGAAACCGATGCGGATATCAGAGTGCCGATTCCCTTGTTCACAAACTAAACTAAATTGAAGTTCAGTGCATCTTTTTCTTTCTATTTCATTAAGAAAAGGACAGAAGATAAATTTTAGTTTAGTCCTGTCAAATTAATCAGCGCTTGACGTAAATTGACGTAATTTTAGTAGGCAAGTTTTTAATCACGTCTAAACTTGTATGGAGTAGTGACAGGCGCTGATTAATTTGACAGGATGTACCTACCTCGGGCATTTATATGTCTTTGTATTTCGGGCACATCTAGTCCTCACTTCAATGGGTGTCCTCAAATAAATAGAATCACGAATAGCGGTGACGTGCAACAGGCACGAAACAATACATTGCGCTGCCAACGCTCAGCAAACTGCCGTTTGTCGTGTTGCCATGTCGCTAAGGATGCGCTGTGCGGCCGGACGGAGCAACAATGTTGCCCGCGCGACATCGTTTCGCGTGCTTTTCGAATTGTTTGAAATCGGCGATGCCGATATAAATACATTATAATTATATAGGTATATACTTAATTATTTGTTGCACGGTACTTACATACAAATTTTTGAGATATTATGAGATATAGAAATACACACATTGGCAATATTAGGGAAAGATAAAAAGTACGGTACTTGGTTGTTCAGTAACCGCAACAAAAAAGGATGAAAGACCGAGTAAACTCATTGCTATGGTGTTTGTACCGACAGTTAAGGGCCTTAGTCCCGTTTAGTACCGTAAAACGGTCACTTTAAAAAGCAATCTTCTCATAAACGGCTTGGTTAAAAGATTTGAAAAAAATATATGTTTGCTATAGATTCATGAACAACATTTTTGAAACTGGATTTTTTCGTATGGCTAATACTTTAGCCTTAAAAAAATATTTAGCAAAACGCTATTTTTAGCTAATATTCCCTACTACTTCTAAACGGCTTTGATGTTTGTAAATATTTTTACACTGAAAAATTGGTGATTAAAAGTACTACAAATTTGAAACTGCAAATGTAAATCAATCAATATTTGCAAAGAAAATGTCCCCAATTAGAGATAGAGGGTCAGAGGCGCTCTGCGCGGGACGCGGGCGGCAGTCGTGCGTTAGCACTGAGACGGGGAGGCTGTGTCGCTCGCTGCTCCGCTCCGGCTATCGTCGACTACGCGCATACGTATGTGTTAGTGCGAATGTTTACGAACTTATTGTATTAATGTGCGTTTATAGACTAGCTCGCGCTGCAGAGAGTCAATTCGATTGTGCGCGTAGGCACTTTATTGTTGAGTATTTTTTATGTGCAATATTCTTAATACTTTTTTAAATTTACAAATTAACAATTTACAATATAAATTTAAAAAAAAATGTAAATATAACATAACATCACGCCTGTATTCCCCAAAGGGTTAGGCAGAGGTGTACAGTCACGAGCAAATATGTATACACATAGCAAAATTAAAAAGCAATTTTCTCGTGGAATAATGTCTGCAACTTTATACCTATTTCATATTGGTATGGATTCCAAAATACTATGTTTATTACATCATAATATTACAATCACAGTAGGAGAAAATCACTTTTTAAAGTTGCTAAGTGTATACATATTATTGCTCGTGACTGTATCTATAGTACACCCACATTTCGCTAGTTATGTTTAAGTCCCATGTAATAGGGGGCGAGCCTATTGCCAAAAATCCAGACTCCGGGCTGCTACTAAGCAATTCTAGAGGGAAAAACGCTATAGCACTTTGCCCGACCCGGGAATCGAACCCAGGAACAGGACAGGTCAGCAGTAACGCTACAACGGCGCAGTTGTTTACCTACAATATTGTGCAAATAAATAAATAAAAATGGCAAGGCATATCAAGCACTGCAATCGGGACTATGAATGAGAATTAAAATTGATTGAATTTTAAAATGATAAGACTGTATTTTATAACCTCTAACTAACAATTCCCATTTTGCGTCACACGTGATCTGTTCAATTTATATCATAACACGTGTGACTCCGGATTTTTAATTTGTCTGTCTGTGATGTCTTATTTATACCTTTTTAGTTGAATTTTTTGTCGTAGTCGGGTTTTAGTTTGTATAACTTTTATTTTTATTGAATTTTTTTTGGCGTTGGTTTTTTTGGGATTTTTTTTATACGTATTTTTAAATGTGCTAATTTAACCCTTTAGTTTTAGGTGTATATTGTGATTGACTTACGTAAATAAATGAATCCTTATTATCAAAATGAAAGTCTTACCGGTTGGAGTGTAGCCTTTTAACCTACGGAGCGAGGATTTTTATTATTCGGGAAATAATAAAATTATGAAATACCCAACTTTATTGCAGTATCGTAAGCTTGACCATGGCAACCATGTAGGTTCTGAGAAATATGGCCCTATGATGCACTTTTCCAGTTAGGAGCTTTCGATTTTTTTAAAAATAAAAATCTCTATATTTCCAAAGTGGTGACTCGGATGAAAATCTTTTCTGGAAATAAATTGTTGTTCTAGTCGAAAACCATGAGATGGTGTAAAAAAAAAACCAGAGATTTTTGGTTTTTCATGTTGACAAATAAAAAAAAATTTTTTTTCCTCAAATTCATGTTGGGATGCTGTTTGCACGGGGGATACACAGGGGAGGTAAAATTTCGGTTATTTTTTGCCTAGGACGCACCATTTTCGAGATATTTAATTTTCGTTTTTTGCCTATTTCTATTCAAAAAAATATCCGTTTTAATAAGTCCTCTGCCCCTAACGATACGCAAGCTGAAAGATCGACCGTCACTCAGCCGACGTTCGCACGGACGTAATAAAATTGCGGCAGGATTTTATCGCGCACTGGATTTTGAACTCTCGGTGTTAAGCCGAGCGTTGAGAATCCAACGCACTGGAACGCACTTTTATTTATTTTTTATTTTTATCTGCTGTTAATTATATTGTGTTCTTTTTTTTAGTCTGTGCTAAATAAATGTATTTTCTTTCTTTCTTTCTTCTTTCTTTCACTCTCGTCCCACCGAGTTGAAAAATCAAGTACACGAAAAAAAATAGCCGCGATTTTATTACGTCCGTGCGGACGTGGGCTTACTATTTTTTTGCTGTTTTTTTTAAATTATTTTCCGAATTTTTTAAGACGCAGATATATGACAGTGACCTTGAAAGGTTAGCTTGCGTGTTCTGTACTGAGCTCACGCAACGCGTCGTACGTTCAGCCAGTAATAGGACTCGCCCATCAAGGAGCGTTGTCCCAAATTAAACGCATTATTAATTTATTACACGTAAAACAAAAGGTATTTTAATAAAACACGTGTACTAAAAGATCAGTAATTTAATTATCTTTAAAATGGTGAAGTTTTCAGAAAAATACGCTTGTTGGATTTAGCGTCATTCTCACTTTTTTATCCGCGTTAGGACATAACTTTACAAATTAATTTTACTATGTAATATAAACATAATCAAAAATATGCCTATATTAAAATATTAAGAAAATGCTCTAATTTAACATATATTTTTTCCAAATCACTAACACTACTCATTTAGACGTCATCTTCAGTATAAAATCGTTAAAAGTCAGCTATCGTCCCCTTAAGGCTCCGTGCACAAAATTCACGCGACAGAGTTTAGGTAAACTCTTGCGATGCAATGTTTGTGTGCACCGATCACACACACACGCCTAAACATTGAACGTAGTGACCGCTAAACAGTTTTGATCCTATAGATGGTATTTTGTTAAGTTACGTAGGTACGCATAAGAAATAAGTCTGGAATGTTTGTGTATATTCGTTTATGTTTATATTTATAACAATCAACATAAAAAAGCTATAAAAAAAAACATGTATTTCAGACAAAAAAGTCCATAGCCAAGGCAATTTGAGGTTGTTAGCAACAATAATTTCGCTTATGACTAATGTTAGTAACTAAAAGTAAAAAGAAGAAACTAGATACACCGTCTACCATCCGTCCGTCTTCGTTTTTTACTTTTTGTATGGAAAACATGAAAAATGATTACCTACATGTTGAGTTCTATGGGTTTCATAAAGGGGGTCGAAATTTTCATTATTTTAGCGATAGGACACACCATTTTCGAGAT
The DNA here is from genome assembly GCA_963680765.1 of Agrochola lychnidis. Taxonomy (NCBI): domain Eukaryota; kingdom Metazoa; phylum Arthropoda; class Insecta; order Lepidoptera; family Noctuidae; genus Agrochola; species Agrochola lychnidis. Next base: position 3,415,939 of record OY796850.1, read on the forward strand.
ATAAGCAAAAGAACAAAAAAAAGATACAATACAGTTTTTGCACCTGAATGAGTTTTAATTTAGTGAAAATGGCAATTTCGCTATTACGAATTTGAGTTTTCACCTAAAATTTTGATTGGTGCCGATGCTCTTGTACACTGAACTAAACTATCACTAAAATTCCTTACTTTTGCCTATGTCCGACGGCCACGATAGAAGAAATTGTACCCCGTGGAGATTATAAGTCCTATAAAATCGGCGTCCCGGTTCATCATTACGACCAGTGTTTCTCCGTTAACGTCTGGCCAGTCAATGCTAGAATTAAACCCTGGATAAACTACAGGAAAACAGTCCGTCCTACTGGACCCACTAACAATGCAATAATAGCGCCTAGTCAACTGCAGTCCTTTCGTGGCCCCAGAGATGCAATGCAATAAAGTTAGTCGTATCAACGCTTTCTATCAGAATGTTCGAGGACTAAAAACCAAACTATCATCGTGGCGTAACAACCTCGCCATCTCTAACTACAACCTTGTCGGTGTTTCCGAAACATTCTTGGACTCTTCCGTTCAGGATCCTGAACTTGAAAGCGGTGACTGGAGTGTTCTGCGCCGTGACAGAAACACGCCGTGTGGAGGCGTCTTGCTCGCAGCGCGACCACCTATTTCACTGCGCAGGAAACAGGAATACGAGACTGACTGTGGGGAGGATCTGTGGGCATCTTTTACCTGGCGTGGTCGTCCATTTCTCTTATGTGTAGTGTACATAAAGCCTAGTGCCAATGATGAAGAATATATGCGTTGGTTCTGTATGGTTGAAAGTTTTGTGCACAGTTATACAGGATCGATAATTATTATGGGTGATATTAATCTTAATAGTGCTTCAACTTGTGTTAAAAATTATTATTGCTATTTTGTATCTTTTTGTGCGCTTGTTGATAAAAATGTAATCCTTAACAGCCACGGAGGAATGTTAGATATAGTATTAGTCCGGGATGGCAACCAAGACGCGATTGTTAATAGTGTAGATGGACTTGTCCCACCCGACGCGTATCATCCTCCGTTAAACATTGAGATAACGGTCGAGTCAGCTCATGGATCAGATCTCATTGAGTCGAGTAACATAAATCCAGCTAAGGACTGGAATTTTAACAAATGTGATGTCGAACGACTTTACCTGTCCCTATTCGAAATTTCCTGGGAAACTGTTTTACAGACAGGTGACGTTGGAGTTGCGGTAAGTACATTTTATAGTAACATCTACAAAATATTCGATGACTGCATGCCTAAAAAACATCGTGCCAAAGTCACTTGCAAACGATATCCAGTTTGGTTTACTTCTGAAATAATTAATGATATCAAACTAAAACTAAAACTGCATGCAAGCTGGAAGCGGACCAATTGCAGCGATGAGTATAAGAGTTTTGCGGACCTCAGGAACTCCTTAAAGCATCGTACTGCAGAAGCCTACAGTTTGTATATAAGGCGCATTGAAAATAATATTAAAAGAAACCCACTTGAATTTTGGCGACACGTTAACAGCTTACGATCGAAAGGGGGTTTTGAGCCTAGCGTTAGCTATAGTGGCGACTGTTTCTCAGGAGCAGCAGCCGCTGAAGCTTTTGCCAAATTTTTTGCAAGCGTATTTCTGCCTGAAATGCCACAATTAAATCCAGCATGTGTCAATAATCGCGAAACCGATTCCAATAGTAATTACATAAATATTTTCCAATTCACTGTCGATGATGTCCAGTACGGTATTGATAAATTAAAACCCAGAAGTTCCATAGGACCTGACAGTATTCCACCTTTTATTTTAAAAAATTTAAAAGAACTTTTTTCCGTTCCTCTATGTCACATTTTTAATTTGTCATTAAAGACAGGCATATATCCATACCACTGGAAAATCTCACGAGTGACGCCCATACCTAAGACGGCCAATAAATCAACTGTTGAAGATTATCGACCTATAGCTATATTGTCATCTCCAGCCAAGATATTCGAAAATGTTCTTCATAAACTTATTTACTCTCAGGTTGAAAAATTTCTGAGTAACAGCCAGCACGGTTTAAGACGCAAGAGGTCTGTTGATTCCAATCTGCAGACAATTACGGAGTACATATCAAAGCATCTTGACAAGAAGCGACAGGTGGATGTAATTTATTTTGTTTTTGTAAAGCTTTCGACAGAGTTAATAATGATATCTTGCTTCAGAAACTTAGCGCCATTGGTGTCTGTCCAAACTTACTTCGACTCTTAGCTGACTATCTCCGGGACCGCCAGCAGTTTGTAAGGCTGGGTATTTACGTATCTCGTCCCTACCATACACGCTCTGGTGTAAGTCAAGGGTCAATACTCGGGCCTCTGCTATTTCTACTCATGGTAAATGACTTACCAGCTGTTGCAAAATTTGCTGAGTGTCTTCTTTACGCAGATGACCTCAAACTTTATACTGCTGTCAACACCGTATCGGATTGCGAAGCTATGCAAAACGATATAAACGCCATACATGAATGGGGAGTTAAAAATAAAATGGAGTTCAATTCTTCCAAATGTTATGTAATGACCTTTGGTCGAATGCGACACCCGATTGATTTTGAATACAAAATGAATGGTACTAAAATAACTAGATCAACGAACATGAAGGACTTGGGTGTCACATTTGACCAGAAGCTTACTTTTCATGATCACATTTCTACAGTTGCCAAAGAATCTTTTAAAAGGCTAGGGTTTGTTCTCCGAAATGCTCGTGATTTTCACAACGAGCATGTAATAAGGCTCTTATACAGCACACTTGTCCGAACCAAGCTAGAAGCTAGTTCTTCTGTATGGAATCCGCACGAAGCAAAGTATGCACTTCTTTTAGAAAAAGTGCAAAAAGCATTCCTGCGTTTTCTTTACAGAAGAGCTCTCGGTTACTATCCCTACCTCTATCCTACCAAGTTCCTCTTAGGGTGTCTGGGATATCATACGCTGGAGAGCAGAAGGGCATGTGGCCAGGTAGGCGTTATGCTCAAGGTGTGGAAGGGTATGATGGATGCGCCTGATATCCATAATGAGCTGATTCGACTATACACACCGAATAATTATCTCCGTGGTAGAAAACATCGACTGCTAGGCGTGCCTTCGTGTCGGACAGCAGCCCGTGCTGCGTCTCCCCTACCGCGCGTGTTGACCGCACTAAATAAGCTCGTGGAAGCCAACCCGGACTGTGATCTGTTCGATGATAAATTCGACAATTTAATGGTTATGTGCCTACATTTTTGTGATTATAATTGTATTTAATTGTTGTTATTCGTTTATGTGTTATGTTTGTTTGTACTTAAATATACTTTGATTTATGTAATTGGTATCTTAAGCCGTGTAAATCAAATAAATAAATAAATTAAATGAGAATCTCAAAGCTATTCTGTAAAATAAAACCTCTAAATTTAAAAATAATTTTGACACGTGTAAACTACGCGACTCAACACGTGACACCTAACCACGTGAATCTTTTTAGAGCCGGAGGTCCGCAGGGGGGCAGCCTCGACGTGTTTTATATGGAATTTTTTACTTTTTGTATGGAAAATAAGAAAAAATATTACCTACATGAAGAGTCTAAGGGGATTAAGGGTTTTATAAAGGGTGTCGAAATTTTCATTATTTTTGCGATTGGACACATCGTTTTCGAGATATAAGCAAAAGAAAAAAAAAGATTCAATACTGTTTTTGCATCTGAAGTCGAGGTGTTGGTGTGAATTTAAAGTTCATGACAACCAATTTAATTCCACATGTTTTTAGTCTCAATTAAAAATAGTCAGATTTAGTTAGACACTGGTGCCGATTCCCTTGTTCACAAACTAAACAAGTTCAGTGCATCTTTTTCTTTCTATTTCATTAAGAAATGGACAGAAGATAAATTTTTGTTTAGTCCTGTCAAACTAATGATGCAAAAACAGTACTGTTTTTTTTTTCTTTTGCTTATATCTCGAAAACGGTGTGTCCAATCGCAAAAGTAATGAAAATTTCGACACCCTTTATAAAATCTTAAACCCCTAACACTCTACAAGTAGGTAATATTTTTTCTTATTTTTCATTAAAAAAAATGAAAAATCCATATAAAACACGTCGAGGCTGCCCCCCCTGCGCGCCTCCGGCTCTAAAAAGATTCACGTGGTTAGGTATCACGTGTGGAGTCGCGATTGTCAAATTCAATTTAGATGTGTCAAAATTATTTTTAAATTTAGAGAATTTATTTTGCAGACTAGTTTTGAGATTTTCATAGTCAAAAGTAAGGAATTTTAGTGATAGTTTAATTCAGTGTACAAGAAAATTGGCACCAATGGTGCCCTGTGCGCCTCCAGCTCTAAAAAAATGCACGGGGTAGGGCAAACAAGTACCACGTGGATTCAAAATATATTTAAATTTAGAGAATTTTTGTTGCAGAATAGCTTAAGATTGAAATTGATGGCGTGATGTTATGAAGAAATGTGTAAATTTTCGCAGCCGCCATCTTAGATTTACGTTTTGACATCAAAATCTGCTTAAGAATCCTCGAAAACTTTGAAAAAGACACTCAAAACGAAAAATTTGAAAATTGTCACAGCCGCCAACTTGGATTTATATTTTGACCTCACTATCAGCTTTAGCATCCTCGAAAACTATGAAAACGACACCCATAACGAAACATTTTTAAATTTTCGCAGCCGCCATCTTGGATCTTTATTTTGACTTAAAGTAGTCTTCAGTAGCTTTAAAGAACTTCGTTCCAAAAATACTTCACTTATTGCTACTACAGCATATCGGCGCGGGCATGTCGGTGACGCGAACCCATGACTTTTTCCCACCCGGCAGGCAGACGTTGTCCTGCGACAACAGCGCCACGCTGGTCCAACCATAGCTATAAACCATCCAAGTGACACAAAAACAATTTTAAAAAAACATCTAAATCAGTCAAGCCGTTTAAGATAAGAAGAATTACGAACACACGTACACCGTTATTTTATTTATTGCCAGGCGTGCAGAATTTTAATGTTCTTCAAAAACAAGCAAAGTACTTTAAAATAAAATGCGGATCAAAATGTGGTAGTCGATGTACAATTTCTGGAATATGTTAACATCAGACACGTGCGTGCGTGTGTGCGTGCTGCGACGCAGTGATACGTCCTCACGCTGGGAAGGCCCGTTCCAGGGTACTCAATCTTAGTACAAAAAACTGGGAACAGCAATGAGTACAATGATACAAAATCACGAAGTATATGTTCTCCTTGTACAAAATAAGTTTGAATGTGTTTTTTAATTTTGTTGGATTATAACTGATGAATTATATACTAAAAATAAATATGAGATGGCAGCTCCGAAGCAATGTTCACTTTATTTCTAATAGATGGCGCTAAACAAAATCGCAACTCATCAACATTGCGTAGCTTCGGTAACTCATTACTACTAAAATAGTATATTTTTAACCGACTTCTATTTTATTGTATCCAAAAATATTTTCAATTATCGACCATAGTCAAGGATTTCATACTATAAATACACACTACTACTGTGTACTGTGTCAAATATCATATTTTGTAATAATTTACACATATTTTGCAAACATTCATTGGAGTGGTGGTAGAATTCCTTTAGTGGTTTTACTATCAATAAAATGGTAACCCTAATACAAATGTCTGCTAATTTCTGACGCTTGTGCCGCTTGTGTTTTAGCGATATTTTGTTTATGTTTGTAATCTTTCTGTGATAACTTGTGCGTTTGTCGTTGAGTAATTGTAATTTTCGAAATATCTACCACACTGATGTTACTTATGTATCTTTATTTATGTCATGTCATAGGATAATGATTTAGGTGTTAATAAAAACATAATAAGCTAAGTTGTATTTCATTTATCAATCCTTGAAATGAACACATATATCTATACTTTTAGTATAGTATAGAAGTACTCTGTGACCTATACATAGCTATAGGTATATGGATATCCATAACAAAGGTGTAGTTCTAAAAATGAATATTAGATGGCGCTAGTTTCTTCACGAACGCAAATGACCTGTTCCACGGAACAAGATTGGTCTCTATTTCAGTATAGTATAAAGTACTCTGTGGCCCGTTCGCTACTGACAGGATGGGTTTTCCGCGATCGTTTATATAGTTCACTTTGCTATTTATTTACGAGATGAAGTAATTGTTTATTTATAAAATAAAACTTAGATTATATTAAACGGTTAACTTAATAGTAATATGTAATTTTTAAAATTTCTTAAAAGTGTTTCTAAGTATTAGAAAAAAATATTTATTTGTCTTGAAGTTTTCAGAAAATTACGTTATTTCAACATTTTTTTCTTCTGCTATATTTTGTATGAAAGTTGAAAAAAGTGGTTCCTCTATGTACAAGTAGACCATAATTATAATGATACTAGTGGACCCGACAGACGTTGTCCTGTCAAAACATTGTCCAGCGGACAAAATTGTGAATCTAAACCATTCCCAGATCCCCTTGAACACACACAAATTTTTTATCAAAATCGGTCCAGTCGTTTGAGAGAAGTTCAGTGACATACACACTCACAGAAGAATTATATATATAAAGATTGATGACATTTTTTAATTTTCAAAATCAAAAGCAGTTTCTTCTAATGAAACGATCAAACGTCAGTCTCGCGTCATTTTTTGGAAAACTTGTTGCGAATTTTAGTGATTTTCCACGAATCCTTAATTTATTTGAAAAATCCCTTTCCCTATGTACAGACGCCAGCACATCAAGCTACCCGAAACTGTCAAATTTTCCCAATCAACTTTGAACCTTAGACATCAGCGATAAAGTTGAAAATCTATGAAATAAATTTGACAGATTGTAGTAGCTTGATGTGCTGGCGTCTGTACAAGACAAAGAATTGGACTTTTCAAATCACAAAAATTTTGTTTAAATTCTGGTCCCCTTTCTCACAACGAATGATCAAAATTTATCAAAATCAGTGATTTCGTGCGGTGCGGCGGCACGGAGCCTTAAATGTTTTTTCTCTTTTCGATAAAATCGAACATAGAATATATTTTATTCTCCTTCGTTTTTCACATAATAGATGTTATTATAAGTTTACGTTATTATTATTAAGTGTCGTGGTGTCGTGTCGTTGTTAAGTGTTATTGGGTTTTTCTATCTGGAATTTCTCAGTAGCAACCCGGAGTCTAGATTTGTGCCCGGTTGATGGCAATAGGCTCGTCCCCTATTACATGGGACTTAAACATAACTGGCGAAATGTGGGTATACCTACTACAGCTCTGCCCAACCCTTCGGGGAAACCAGGCGTGATGTTATGTGTGTGTGTTATTATTATTATTAAGGGCCGACTTTTCAAGCCTCAGTTAAGTCGGTGAATAGTTATCTAGCGTATGCAATTATTTGGCTGTTTATAAGGCGAATTAATATTTTTCAATTTTTCAATCGTATAATAGCTGAAGAATAGTTTATCTGTGGTCTTTGTTAACAATCAACTTCACACTATCATGTGCAAGTGAGATGCACAGATACAGTATTCAACGTGTTAGACAAGAATAGAAACAAAACTTATGTTTGACATTTTGACATAATCATAACATAAAGACATAATCATCAGACACTGACTATCTGACTAAAAAAAAAATCCAGAATCATGATATCTATGGAATAAAAGCTTTACGATTCTTTATCTGAGGATTGAAAAATCAGCTCTTAATAAAACACGAAATAAATAGCAACCGCATGACACTTGTATGTGGATCGCCCGGAGGACAGTGGATCGCCCGGAGGACACGGTGGAGCATACGGTGGAGGTCTGCCCGGCTTGGGCGGAGCATCGCCATGTCCTCGTGGAAGCGATCGGCGGCGGTGATCTCTCGCGTCCGGCCCTGATTCGGGCCATGCTACGGAGCGAGAGGAAATGGCAGGCCGTCACCTCGTTCTGCGAAGCAGTAATGCTCGCGAAGGAGGAGACGGAGCGCGTGAGGGAGAGGCAAATTTCGCGCCCTCGCGCCCCTAACCGCCGCAGCAGGAGACGCCCTGGGCGTCGGGAGTCACGAGACGATTTCCGGCCACCGTAGGCGCGGGCTTGCGGACGGTGAGCAATGGGTAGCTCGCCGTCCGATAAGGACCAAGCCCGGGTCGACGGCGCGTTGTGTTCCACGCGCGCCTCAAAGAGATGTCAGCAGAATTGACGGGGTCCGCTAGGGCCAATGCCTGCCGGGGGTTCGAAGAGAACCGATAGGGACATCGTGGCCCCCTGGCAACACGGCAACGGGTTTTAGTCAGTAAGAGTCTGACACGCCCTCCCGCTCCGCCCAGAGCGGGAGAAGTTATTTGATGATTTCCCACCCAAAAAAAAAAAAAAAAAAAAAAAAAAAAAAAAAAAAAAAAAAAAAAAAAAAAAAAAAAAATAAAAAAAAAAAAATGACACTTGTATGAAAAATTCGAACCCAATTCTCTCTGCGGCGAATGACGAAAGAAAAAAAAAACATAAATAAATAAGCGCGAAAGAATGTGACAGCCGGCGACGGCAGGCGTGTCTGAATAAAACCGGTTTATTCAGGTTAACACAAGTTTTATATTTATATTCTCTGTAATAACCAGTATCCAAAATTAATTAGATTTAGTCGAAATCGTTTTTGTAATTAACCGGTTAATCAATGAACGGTATTATAACGGTTTTAAGAACAATATAAACCGGTTTCAAGCCCTGATCTATCTATAAAAAATATCAACCTTTCATCCACCATTCCCTTCTGGAATCGTAGGCAAAAACAGCGACCCACGTGTTCGTGTCTGCGCCCCTGCATATTCTTTGGCCGTCGTTTTAGTGTAGTGCGCCACCGCACGCTTCCAAGGGTAGGGGTTTAGCTCCGCCCACATACGCAAGGTCAGTGAGCCTACTAATCACCTTAATGTGATGATGACTTGTCACTTGTCACTGCTTATGCACCGTTGCAGTCTTTACTACCTACTAAGATTAATTCATTGTATGAAGCTGTAGCGGTACAAAAACTATTACAAAGTGAGGAAAATCAAAGGCAAGACGGTTCGGAAAATCGGGTACGATATCGTGACGATCTATTAAATTGTTGGCAGGTTTGCGGGTTTGTTGTCTTCGTAAAATTAAATGGGTAAGTATTGTGACGAGGTCGTTAATGAAATGAAAAGGTTAAGTGTTTAGTTTTAATGCGCAATTATTTTAAATTAAATAATCAAATCAATAAATAAATAACGTGCTTATTTTATTACATGATAACGCGCACAGTCACTGTTACTCCCAAAATTATTTTCTAATATTCATATATTAACAAAATTTTGAAGGTTGCATGGAAATGCCAAATAAGCGTTAATCTTTACAGTAAGTACCCCTAGGTATTGGAAATATGGATAAAATTAATTATTATTTCATTAACGATCATAAACAGTGTAAAGTAACAGCAATAGACAAGAACAATAATCTTGTTAAGTACAATGAAGACTTGCCTAACATGGCGGGTGAAAATTGGCGGGAATTGATATTATTCCTGTGACGGGAATGACTGTCCCGTTTCGTTTTACGGTCTGTGTACGCTGTAAGCCGTAAAATTGAGGTTTTTATTGTGTTTTGCCAGAATGGAGATGTTGTCTGTGGTCATAAAATTCAAGTGCCAGTTTACATTTTACAAAAATAAACATTTTTTATTTAAATGATGGCGTTGTTTTTTTAACGAATTGGTATATATTTTTTTAAACCTTGAAAAGAGACGTGTTCTGTAATATGGTGCGAAACACATACATAATAACTTCACGAATATTTACGATGCTAATAAAAGTTATATCATACGGTACGGATCCAAATTCCGCACGAACGATTTTGGTGAAAGTAAAAGCAGGGATGGATTTCAACTTGTATGTCATTTTAATAGCAAAATTATAACAAAAAATGTCCTTCAACACCTCATCACATACCTAGGTATTTATCAAATAAAACAAAATAAACTTCCGATGTTTTTTAAAAATATTGTTTTAACTTTGCAGATATGAAATATTTATAATATTAATACGTTTAGTAGACACAACTTCGCTATTGATCGCGTACTGCGCACCGGTAGGTATGGCAAAGTTGTCGCGAGGCCTTGCCAAGCCGGTTGCCATTTGCAACGATGACGTCAGACTTCAGTGACTCAAGAAATTGCCTGCTCCGTTGCCTACAAAGTATTTTAATGTAAAGCCTTCGATAGCCATAAATTGTATTTGTTTTACACAAAACTATAGCCCTTGTTAGCACTGCGCTAGCTCACCTATTATTTACGGCTCAAAAATAAAGGCATAAGGTGTATTTCTGTCTGGTTGTATTTTATTGCAACTGTATTTTGTGGTGAGAGTCTTTTATAGAGTTGGCTACCAACTGGATCATTCAGGGGGTTTTGTATTTTTTTAACCTTCTCTAGATTACTGACTATCTTAAATTACTTAATTTATAAATAGTACAGGCAGATAAATAACATGAGGTAGTTTCGCAATCGTAGGTACCTAAAAGAAACTATACAGGGTGGCAGGGACATCGACGCGAAAACGGTTACAGTACATGATTCTGAACCCCCTACGTTGTAAATTTTCGTCGGTTATTTAAAAATTGATGAAATTTGGCACATAAGTAGACCATGACTTGGAGAAGGACATAGGCTACTTTTCATCCTGGATTGCAGACGAAATCGCGGGCAACAGCTATTATACAACGTGTAACGTTAAATGCGCAAAACCTGAAAATAGTTTGATCAGAATAACGAGTAGGATCAATCGAACCACTTTTTAATATAGGTCACATTTTTCAAAAAATCTGCATTAAAAACGTTGTCGTGTCTATTTATCAAATAGCTCAAGCCATCACATGCGCAAACCCGCCAAAATAGGTATGAACTAAAACAGCACATAAAACCTTTTTTTTTTTCTCTCTCTGAAATAGGTCAATAAAATTAAAAATCAGTTGAGGTGTCTGAGTTGTATAATAAAGTCACTTTTTGTGTCTGTTTACATTTTAACTTCGCAAAGGATTTTGATTTAGTTTTAGTTTTCTCTATAATTTAGAGAATTGATACCGGAAGGTTTATGTGTAATGCATTAATAAGAAACCAACATATAATAAAGAAATCTCGATATTTTGACAAATCGTGAAAACCGAGCGAAACAGGGGCGGGTCGCGCGAAATAATTGCATTTGTTTGATCCCTTGCTGCGTCGTTATTACACTGACATCGTTATTGAACTTATGAAGCAATGAATTAGCAATCTGTTTTAAAATGATTCAGGTTGTTACGCAATTAGGTTGCTGCTCTATCTCATTAGCGGCAAAAGCAAAAGCTCGGTGCGCCCTTAATAAAAATGAAATGCTGTTTGTTGGTAAGCGCATCACTTGAGAACGGCTGGACCGATTAGTCTATTTTTTGTTGTTTTTGTTTTAAAATGTTCGTAATAGTACGGAAAGAAAAATTTGAAAAGTTGCCGGTTTTTTTTTTTTTGAATAACCGGGAAAAACTGAACGTCCTTTTTGTATGAATTATTGAAATTTGGACAGGACAACGTCTGTCGGTTCGGTTAGTTTAAAAAAACATTAAAAAATAAAACAGTGGCATTCCGGGAGTGCCGACAGAAGTGAAAAATCGGCACCGCGGTAATCAACGCGTTGATGTCTTTTTAATGGTCAAAAGCTGATGTCGTAACAGTGTCGCGAAATCAATGGTTTAGTTCCATCTCAAAAATGCCCAACGCGCCTAAAGAAGTTTTCACTTCAAAAAACTGATTGGTTTAGCCCTATAAAACAAGTGACGCGCAACTCGGATTGTTCGCACCTTTCTCTCTAGTAGGTACGAGGCGCGGCTTGCAAAGTTAATTAACTACAAGCCGGCGTTAAAATATAAAAGACTTTTTACACTTTTTGCGTAATAACCATAAAATTGTTTATTTTAATTACGACGCTTACAAGATTATGTTAGTGTTTAGTACTTGACGAGTAATGAGTTTGTATGTTGAGCTTTTTTTCATTAAAATGCTAAGGTATTCTTAACTTACAAGATTATTACGGGTGTAGAGTGGTAGAGTGCGATTTATTGCTGTATAAAAATGTGATGGCTAAGGAAAGAAGAATTTTGTAAGGGATATCAAGAATAAAAAGTGCCATTAATTTATTTTAAATAGCACCCCGCCCGTTTCGCACGGATTTACAACTTGACAAAACATCGAGATTTCTTTATTATATGTTTAATAATAATGTATTACCTATACACATAAACCTTCCGGAATAAATTCTCTTAATGATAGTGAAAACTGCATCAAAATCCGCTTGCGTAGTTTCTAGAAGAACAATACGCGGTCAGTTTTAACCAATTTTTCTTACTTCGTTGCGTATTTTTAACACAAATTCTACTAATGTAGTAGAATTTGTGTCTGTGTTTTGAGTCTTAACTTCGTCTTTGTTACCAAAAACAATTGATATAATGATCAATTGTTTCTGGTAACAAAGACGAAGTAAGACTATTTATTTACTGATTATCTATCATCTAATTCGAAATTACTCCAATACAAAGTTTTTATTGCCGTAGGCCATCTTTGATTGTGCTACCAAAGATTATCGAATATCGTATTATAAGATCGAACGAATAGCTTTGAGGCTTTGTTAGAACGTGCCTAGTCATAGCCAGCTATTGGAGAATCTATTATCAGATTTGAGCGGCAATTAAAAATCGATCGCTGATAAAATAATTGGTTTAGAATAGCCCGTTGATTTTCAGAGGCTGTTTGTTCGTTGTTATATTTTTACATTTATTGGCTGAACCAATTTGTGACTTTTTTAATAGGTAAACATTCCATATTTTAAAAAAAGAGGTGGAATATTTCGCGCCATTATTTTTAATAAGCAGGCTTAGCCACGAACCAATAAAAAAAATGTGTTTTAATTTTTTTTGTAGAATTATAATTAAAATAACTTCCAAATAAAAGGTCTTCGTTCTAAGTTAAAACGTCAGTTTTCATCAGCATCTACTTAGTAAAACACGTCTCCATTCATGAATCATGGGTTGTGTTTAACTTTTTAATTCGTCCTAAGAATAGCGCACTGGTATGATCTCGTTTACAGCCAGTATCGGATGTCTATAATTTATGAGACAATTGTTAAGTGTATTTTGCACGCATATCTTGTGAGTAAAAATATATAAAATTTATGTCTCTATTTTTACGTTTTTATACACACATGTTTCTCTTTAATGGCCACTCGTCGGTGACTTGTTATATCTTTTAAGGTATTTTTTAAATTCCGTACCATACCATGTTGAAAACCAATTTGACGGTCATTAATTTAGACTTGAATTAATTGTTGTCGTTCATTTTGGTATCAAGAAAAATTGTCTGCCAATTATTTGTTATTACCTACGGTGATAAACTGGGATAACAAGTAGAAACTTTCTTAGTGAGAAATAAAAAGTGGGTTTCTCTTTAGAAATGCTCAAACTCTACTATATGTAAATGAAAATATTGATTTCCAAACGTGAGATTTGAATCATGAAAAAAAAAAATTGAACACCATTCTTCTCTATAATTATTTACCTAAACCAGATTGGCAGAAATCACTAAGCTAGCACTGGCACTAGCTAGGCAAATGGTATGTATGGATTGCGTGAGATAAATAACATACCTACCGGCCTAGCCACTTTAGTCACTAGATACCCATCTTAAAAATAAACTTTTCGCTTTTAAAACAGCTGTGTGACAATGCAAAAACGAACAAATAGTTTCCTTTGCCGGCCGAGCAGGTACTATTGTATTAATACGATAAACCATTACTGAAAAAGAAAATAAAGTTGATGCAACAAGTACCTATCCGAACGCGCGCGAATGTGGGATTCGAACAACGAACGTAGCTCTTTTGAATATTTTTTTCTGCATAATTTTTAATTTTAGAATGCCGTGGTTATCTCTTGGGCTATTCAGCAAAACTTTTTTTTTTTTGGCGAATGGTTGAAGACAGTGTACTTTATCCGTTACATTACGGTTTTTCTTGGCCCTTGTGACAGTACGTGGAATCTAAACTCAATTAAAAACGCACCTTTTACTTGATATTTTGTCATTGAGTAGGTAATATTTGCATAAAACGTAAAATTCATACTCGTAAATGTGCGTAAGACCTAACTGTAGCACTTACAAGCTCCGTTTAGTGCAGGTTGCACTAAATATTTCTTCTTTTAAGTAGGTAGGCACTCTGTAACAGCAGTATTAAAGACACATCTTCAATTAAATACTTACCTTATCACGTGAGTCGTTTCAAATAGTTGCATCTCTGCTGAGAAGGTAGGTAAATACATGGTTTGTTATATTATGTGCCAGGGTCAAAATCGTTACCACCCGACTTACTTAGCTGAAACATTGAGTATGTATTTTATAGAGTAGTAACCTACGACTCAAGAATTGGAGATTAAACGAACTTACCTGAAGTGAAGTTCTATCCAAATTATACGAGTTGCTTCGTCCGAAGAGATTAGATAACATTGTAGTAATACGTCTAAGATATCGCCTTTCACCCACTAAGTTAAGAGTTTTTTTTTTTTTTTTTTTTGTGGGTAGGTACTTCGTCTTCCTTCTCGTTATGCCTGTAGTGTGAATCATTTAGTTGAAAGCCTGGAACCTTTTAATATTTCATTTAGATATTGGGAGTAATAGGGTTGGGAGGGAACTAATCTCTTCGGACGAAGCAACTCGTATAATTTGGATAGAACTTCACTTCAGGTAAGTTCGTTTAATCTCCAATTATACTTCGTTGCTTCGTCCTTCGAGATTAGATAACATTGTAGATTTTGAAAGATGGTGAAATATTAAAACACTCATATTTTACTATTAACGTATAATGAACAAACAATATTTATTATTAAGTATTGTTTTCTAAAACTAAAATGTAGTTTCTCATTAATTAGGGGTAACTTATAAGTAATTAAATTTTTATTTATTTTATAACATTCTAACATAATGCATCAATCAGAGGTTAGGATTGATAAAGCAAATTGATCTGATTGTTCATATTGAATATCTCTATGATAATATCTAGCGAAGACATTGGAGGTACCACTCCACCCAGCGGCCTTTCGTATCGTGTCAATATTGACACCAGCTCTATGAGCGGCTGAGGTAGCTGCGTGTCTGGTGGAGTGAGCAGAAAATATTGAGGTGTCAATTCCGCTAATTGATAGAATATCTTTTATCCACCGGCTGATAGTATTTGTGGATACCGGTTTATGTGGTTTTTTAATACTTAGGAATAGGCTATTGACTTTGTTTCTCAAGGACTTTGTTCTATCTATATAAGCTACTAACGCTTCAGCCGGACATACTTCCGGACGGTCTTTATAAAATGGAATATTAAGACAAGGTTGAACTGAACCTGGGCGAGATGTTTTTATAAAATCGTTTATCTTGATTAATATATGCTGACCCTGCATAGTTATATTTTCTAGTGATATTTTGCCAATCGTCTGCACTCTGTGTGCAGTTATTAGCATGAGCAAAGTTACGGTCTTTTTGGTCAATTGTTCTAAACTCAAATTACGGTTTGGGTACCATTTCGATAACGAATTTAAAACTATTGAGGGGTCCCAAGTGATATTATATTTGGGTGCTGGAGGACGAAGTCTGTAAAAACCTTTAAATAGCCTAGTGACACGGTCATCAGACCCAACTCTCGATCCTAAGATCAAAGATAGAGCGGAGCGATGACTGTTTAAAGATCCGTATTGTAAACCAGAATTAAATAATTCTGTGAGAAAATAAATTACCATCGGAATTGACGCCTCATGTATTTCAATATTTTGATTTTTACAAAAGCTCACCCAACGTCGAATTGCAACGTCATATTGTTTTATTGAATTTTCAGACAGGGAAGCTATCATAATATCTAAAGCTGATGGTGGTACTCTTCTGTTCCGTAGTGCCGTCCTGATAACTTCCCTGCAATCAACGTGAGTTTCGGGAGACTGTTGGAAATAGACAATAACACATTATCAGAAGGTGTAAACTGAATCAATTCGGAACAGAGAAGTTTTTGAAACATTGGAAACCACGGTTGCGTGGGCCAAAATGGGACTACAACAATGCCCTCAGCCTGATCGGTTATTATTTTTCTTAAAAGTTTTAGTATAACCGCAAAAGGAGGGAATGCGTAGAAAGAAAGATTTTTCCAGCTTAAAGTAAAAGCGTTCACAGCGAATGCTCCAGGGTCTCTATTCCATGAAATGTACTTAACACATTTATTATTTAATCTTGATGCGAAAAGATCAATTTTAGGTTGGCCAAGGGCCTGTACAATTTTTTCAAAAGCATGATCTTTGATCTCCCATTCGGTATCGGGGTGAGATTTTCTAGACTCCGCATCTGCTATTTCGTTATCTTCTGAACTTATGTATGAAGCAAACACAAATATACCGTGAGCCTCACACCATTGCCACAAACATTTTGTGATTTCGGTTAGATGTGGGAATCTTACTCCACCCATACGGTTGATGTACGAAATAGCAGTTGTGTTGTCAATACGTAGTAAAACTTGACAATTTTTTAATCCCTTTGCGAATGTTTGTAAACCCAAGAACGCTGCCAGGAGTTCTAGATAATTTATATATTTGACACATTCTAAATTACTCCACTGGCCACTGGCAGTCTCCTCACCGCATGCTGCCCCCCACCCTTTTTTGCTAGCATCTGAAAATATTTCTAGTGAGTAGCTGTCTTGTCTAATGGGATTGACTGCGTCATCAATTGATTTTAACCACCAGGAGAAATCGTCCTGCAGGTACTGTGGTAAAGACATGTGGCTATCGTAACTACTCGTTTGACATAATGCAAGGTATTTGCATCTTTCCATTTGCTTAGTATAAAGCCAACCGTACTGAATCGCGGGGCAAGATGAAGTGAGGAGGCCTACCAAGCGTGCAAAATTTCTTATTTTACAGCGAAGTTTGAATTGGAACGATTTTAATTCTTGTTTAATTAAATTTCGTTTATCTTTAGGTAGGCTAACATGAATTTTTTTCGTATCTATCACAAAATCAAGGTATTTGCAAACGTTACTCGGAATCATACAGCTCTTTTCTATATTAATAATAAATCCTAAGGACTCTAAAATAATTCTTGTTTGTAATATATTATCTAGGCAATTTTGATAATTGTTAGAAATAATACAAATGTCATCTAAATAAATAGACGACAAATAACCTAATGATCTCATTAAACAAATTACCGGTTTTAATAATTTTGTAAAAACAAATGGGGCCGTGTTTAGGCCAAACGGTAAAACATTGAATTGGTAAATATTACCCTCGTACTTAAATCGTAAGTACTTTCTGCAGTTTGGATGTATAGATACGAGAAAATACGCATCCTTCAAATCAAGGGTGGCCATGAAACTGTTCTTTGATATTAGTTTTAAAGTTGTTCTCAGATCTTCAATTTTAAAATGTTCTGTTATGATGTGCTTGTTTAGAGACTTTAAATTTAATATAAATCTGTTTTTACCATTAGGTTTTTTAATCAGGAAATAACTAGACAGAAACTGTCCTTCACATGGTTCGCAATGTGAAATAGCTCCACTGTTTATAAGATCAGTGATGGCCAACCTGTATTGAAGAGATTCTGATGAAGATAATATAGGTAAACTAGGTTCGTATGACTGATAAACCGGTTTTGTAAACGGTATCACGTAACCTCTTATCCACGATAATATAACAGGATCATTAGTGATCAATTGCCATTGATCATAAAAATATAATAATCGTCCTGCGGAACGTACCAGGTCTAGCGCCGGAGGGCTGGGCGCTGCTGCAAGCGCGGCGGCTGTCGAGGTTGCTGCTGCGGCCGCGGGCGCAGCACTGCCGCCGCCTGCTCGGTCCTCCTCGCTGCTCCCGCTTGCCGCGCCGGCAGGAACGGAGGCCTCTGGTTTAAAGTCTGAGTCGGGGCCTGTCTCGGTCTCTGCGCTGGTGCAGGTCTTCTGACTGGTGTGTTTATTTTAATTTCAGCGCCTGATTTGGATATAGCTTTTGCAGCTCTAATAGTATCGGTCAGCTGCTCGCCAAATAAGAAATGATCGATTTCTGTGTTAAACAAATGATCTTTAATATCTTTTTTTATTGTAGAACATATAAAACTACGTCTTGTCATGGACTCGTTGTGTTGTGAGTCACACATCAGTCGACCCGCTTCGATCAGCAGTTTTATTACTGTCTGGTCTTTATGATCCGAAGAAAACAATGTATTGAGAGCTTTACTAATACAAGATATACTTGCTGCGACCTGCACCTGTTTATTCTCCAGTGCTTTGTCTTTTTTAATGAGCACATCTGATAAAGCAGCCTTTATTTCTGGATTTAACTTCGGCGCATCAATCTTTGTGCAGTTTTTTGGAACAAGATGCTTTTCTAGCAGCTCCTTTCTGGCATCCTTTGTCAAGCCTGTCGTTGCGATGTGTTCCCAGCGAACAGATAATTCACCTCTAATATCCGGTCCATATTTTTTGTCCTTTGAAGGTGTTTCGCCCAAGAGATTCAGAATCTCATCATCCAGGTCAGGAGGATCGAGCGCTGATTCAACGGGCAGTTCCGGCAGCCCTGTTTGTACCACATCTGTAGCAGGGACATGTGTAGTTGAGGTGGACGTACCCGGTTGGGGCTCTTCCGCATCCAAAATCGGAACTGACTCGACTTCGGGTTGAACTTCCATTCCATCTGGAATATAATAAGTACCAGATGTAGGAATTAGAGAAAATAGCGCGGCGATAGTCCTTAAAAACTATCCACAACACTGAGTTCATCATCCATACCAATAATCAGAAATTAATGAAAATTAAACAATTTTTGGAATGTGAATGTAATCACTACTCCTGTGTAGGTATAGTACAGGTAACCTAATAGGTTTTAGAGCGGTGATAGTCCTTAAAACTATCCACAACACTATTAAATATATTTAATCCATACCTACATAAGATTTAAGTAGGTCATTAATTAGTGTGAAGGTAACATTCCTTTCAAATGTACACAATCACTAATATATAGGTAGGTATATAATTTACCCAATTAATTGGGAATCCAAAATTATGTGAAGGTAACATCCCCCTAAGATGTACACAACACTATTTGGAATATGACTTTCTGTCAAATTATGATACGGATATAGTCCGAAAAACTATTCACAATATCTGTCTTTTGTTATAACATTGATAAGAAAACACATCAGCTTACCTTCATGATCCGATAGCTCAGGCGACAGAATAATATTCGCTGATGAGCTACTGCTTTCGGAGCAGATTCGAACTCGCGACCGATTGGTACGTTTTTCGATTTTCTTTTCAAGTTTTCGAATCTTTTTTCTCAAATAATCACTGTCGTCGTTTTTGTGACTACGTTTCGGCATCTTATTTTCAATTTTCAACGAAAAGGAGAAAGTAAGTGGTGATCGGCGACGCACTAAAACGCGAATGATTCACACTACAGGCATAACGAGAAGGAAGACGAAGTACCTACCCACAAAAAAAAAAAAAAAAAAAACTCTTAACTTAGTGGGTGAAAGGCGATATCTTAGACGTATTACTACAATGTTATCTAATCTCGAAGGACGAAGCAACGAAGTATAATGTATGTACAGACGCCAGCACATCAGGCTACTACAATCTGTCAAATTTATTTAATAGATTTTCAACTTTATCAAGAGTTAGTATAAGGTTCAAAGTTGATTGGGAAAATTTGACAGTTTCGGGTAGCTTGATGTGCTGGCGTCTGTACCTAGGTAAGGGGTGGTAGTAGGATATAATTTCTTGTAGGTATTTAACCTAGTCGGTAAGTATCTACTTAATAATGCTACTACTAATCAATCTTGTCGGTACAGAAGATACATAGACTGCCTAAGTGCCTATCATAAGTATCTACTGTGGACTAAGATATCAGGAAATACCATTAGAGTCAGAGGCATAACGATAAGAAACTTACAAACCTACATAATATTATTTTATAATCTATCATAATATTACATTCTAGTGAATAAATTATTAGCTATTACAAAGCTTTTAGATGTAATAAACAGGAAACGGTTGTTTGGTCAAAGTTGCCCGTAGTCCGTAAGATTTCAAAAATAAGCAAGGCAAAGAAAATGGCACCCTGCCTCTGCCATTCCCTTTTTCGTTAAAACTTAAAACCTGTAACGTATTCCTTAAATCACTTAAGCGGCAAAAGCGCTAAAACTACAACAAGAACACCTTATTGTTCTACGCAATTATGCTGGCGACAAGCCAACATCTTTTCTGAGCGGATGGCGCTAGTGTCTTCGCGAACCAACGTTTCTGCCATACATTTTTTAGTTTCTATATTTTGCCACACGCAAGTGTGATTTTGTAGTTCACAGTCGTGCAAGAGAAATAGTCTTTGTTACGGTGAAAGCAGGAAGTTATTATGCAAGTATCATTGCCGGTGTAATTACGTATACGTGTTGTTAAACATTAGACTTTGTCTTTTGTATGTGGACGAGTTTTCATGATCGAGGTACTTAACAAGTTTACAGATTACTTTTCGGTTGCAGTTTTCGATTACCCTTCCTTTATTACTAATGGTATCAAACTATCTTATTTACCTACACTTTTTTTTTTTTTTCAGTAGGTAAGTGGTGTAAATAGTTTGATACCATCATAAAAGTAAGTAACATAAAATGCTTTTGCACGCCACAGCATGGCAGGATTTGCTGAAACCAAAATGACTAATATCTATTGTACAGACGCCAGCACATCAGGCTACTACAATCTGTCAAATTTGTTTAATAGATTTTCAACTTTATCGCTGAAGAGTAAAGTTCAAAGTTGATTGGGAAAATTTGACAGTTTCGAGTAGCTTGATGTGCTGGCGTCTGTACCATATTCTAACAAATAAACTTTTTTGATTTGATTTGATTTGAATACCTAAATGAAGGGTAATCGAAAACTAAAATTGAAAAAATCCTACTCCTTAAACAAAATTATGAACTTGGTATGGTATCAACAAGATGAAGAGAAAGTGTCTACTAAATAAATATAAAACAAAAATTTATTCAACCTATAAATAATCAGCTTCATTATTTTTGCCCTAGGGCCTACAAATAGAATAAATAAAAAATCTTTCTTATCAAAGAAGCCTCTTTTACTGCGATGTATAAAAATAATAATATGATAGTTATAAACGCTATTCATAGCTAAAGGAACACGTAATTAGGTCCTTGTTTAAGACTACACGTACGATGATCGAATGCGAATGCGGTGGAAAATAAATGATGGTCCCTTTCAAGTACTATTATTCATTATTCGCATAATACCAAGATATTGAAGATACCATTCGTATCGCGCCTGCTATCGATCATTTTACATCTTGATCACGCCTCCCCACATGTTTTATAGTATTTTCTTTTATATTATGAGCATCGCAGGTTTTTAAACGTTGTGGTCAAGATGTCTGAAGATTGAGTTGTAAGAACTTCCCGTGCTAGTGCTATTCATACAAGCTAAAAAGTAAAAGAAATTGATGGCTTTGTGTAGTTGTACCATAGCCATTTATGATGAATTGTGAGTTAGTTTTGATCTTTTATTATATTATATAGGTAGGCATTTATGCGCAGATTGCGCTATGTATAGCGTAACATACGTAAGGTTTATTTACATAAGTTACGAAAAGAATAAACATCACAAGTTTGCGAAATATCAGTAAGGTCAACGGATTTCCTCCCACGGCCGATAAACGTAACAGCAACGTGTAGGTGTTATGTGTAGGTGAATCCTATTAAAGAATTTATGGAAAGGACTTTATTTAGGTGTAATTTATTGAAAATGGCATATTTTATTTCTAGGTTTTGTTAACCTTCGTTTTTTCCGCGCGTGAATTGCGGGTGAAACGAAACGTTACGAATATGGCGTTACGTCAAAGCCAGCTGAATGGGTAGCTAAACGTCAAAAAAATCTCAAAGCTGTCGGCGAGTCTCATTAGAACACGTCAGTATTTTATGTTAATAGTGAACGTGTTAAACAAGAAATAATCCTTATTCGTATTAAATATCGATATGTTCTGACTGTAGTGCGATTTTAAATCACAATAGTGTTGTGTTTCGAGAAACCTCCCGGATCGATAAAGGTACCTTGACATTGCAAGCAAAATAAGTTGAGGGTGCCCAATTATCCTATTATTAAAAAATTGCTGAATTAACTGTGTAAGTTTAACGATTCTATTATCTGATCAACAATTTTGCAGGGCTGTGTCAACATGGGAAGCAGTGGGAAAAATATTTTAAATGTTATAATCACGCTCGTAATATTGCCCGTCGCTTATTGCAATGTACAGCCTCCAATGGTAGATCCTGGCATTCTTATTCAATCTAAAACCCTCGGCGAATGTCAGGCTTGTAAATTATTCGTGGAGTCATTCAAAAAAGGTTTAGAGCGAACGTCGAGAGGTAAATACGAGGGCGGAGATGCGGCGTGGGAAGAGGAGAAGTTAAAACTATCCTACAAACGAAGCGAGATGCGATTAATTGACATACAAGAGGGAATATGTAAGGAGGGCAAGCACTCTCTCCAGTGCCACCATATGGCTGAAAAAGCTGAAGAGTTTATTGAAACATGGTGGGCTCAAGACCCAGATGAATCTACTGACTTATTCCAATACATTTGTGTTGATAATTTGAAAGTGTGTTGCCCAAAACACCACTACGGTAAAGACTGCACACCTTGCCCTGGTGATCATGAAAATCTGTGCAGTGGCAATGGTAAATGTCGAGGAGACGGGACTAGAAAAGGGAATGGGACATGTTTGTGTGACCCGGGATACACGGGAGGGGACTGTGATGTATGCATGACTGGGTATTACTTGTCATACAAGGATGATACCAAAATGTTGTGTTCCTCCTGCCACAAATCCTGTATGGGAGGATGCAGAGCAGGTTCACATAAAGACTGCGTGGCTTGCAAGGCAGGCTTTGTCTTTGACTCCGATGAAGGCTGTCTGGATGTAAACGAATGTGATGATGTAAATAAATGCACTAAGAATCAGTTTTGTATGAACTCCATTGGCTCATTCACTTGCATGACTTGTGATAAGTCTTGTGACACGTGTCACGGAGATGGGCCTGACATGTGCCGGAAGTGTGCCAAAGGGTACATTAAGAAGGGAGAGTTCTGTATTGCTGAGAGAGAAGACGAGGACCAATCTGAAAAGCTGACTACTACAAGGTAATATTGAATTTCGATTTAGTTATTTTCTGTTTATCTTTGCAGGACCCTTAAGGACCTAACTAAATAAAAAAATGTTATTGTTATCCTGTTCTCAAGTACACAACATGACTATGATCTTAGATAACAGAAAGTATTTCTCCTTTTTCATAACACATCATGGACAGATGACTTCAAACATGATGACAGAATCTCAGCTCCAGATTTTACTCTGTAGCCATTCTTTTAGATCTTTAAAAATATGTAGTGCCCATTATGTTTTAAATTTTTGTTTATAATTTAATCATATTTCTTACAGAAACGAGGAGTTATAGGGCTTCAAGTAAAGTGGTCATTATTTTGTGTAGGTAAATGAACATTTTGATTTTATGGTGGTGGGTTGAATTGGTCACAAATTGATTGGCATTATTATTTATTTATTAGAAACATAATTATATTGAATTTTATTTATTGTTAGTTTTGGCTAAGACTTGGGTGCCAAATAAGAAATTGTATTTGGCAAAAAAAGAAACTACTGAACAAAGATTACATTATTTATTAGATTATGTTGGTTTATCATTTTATTTACATTCATTCATTCATTTTTTTACATATTACCTAAATACATTTTTAAATATTTTTATAACTATTATAAAAAAAATAACATATTTATTATCAATTTCTTCCCGTAACTAATGATAATTTTTGCAATTTTCTACAATATTCTGGTTATTTTTTTACATGTTTCTGTATTGACAGAAAAATATTCCATTCTATTTTCAAATTATTAAATATTCATGGCTTTCATTGGCATTTTACTATGTATTAGTATTTAGGATTCTTTTTATATGTATTTCATTTCCTAACATTATCATTTTGGGGACATTTGAAAGATTTTAATAATAGTTTTACTAACAAATACACTTCTCATTCAAGGTACATGACATATGTGGGTCTGCTGGTTGCCACCGGCATACTTCTACCCAGGTCAACATCCCTAGGCAGCATTGTAGGTGCGATGGTGCTATCCTACATACTTGGTGCCGAATACTACTGTATGATAAATGGACACACTGGTCTTGTCGACCTGAAGAACTTCGACCTGGCCCAGATATTCCAAACTTAGGAATAAGGTAGCACAATTTTGAAAATGTTCTGACAGAAATATCTGGTCCTTCAGGTCAACTCCACCAGTAATTTGTGGTCCTTAGATGTTTCTGCCAGGATTCTAGTGAAATAAGTAATCGAGAAATTAATTAATTTATAAGTAATTAATTTATCAGTAGGATGAATGATGAAGGTTGTAGATTTCAAGTTCAGTGAGATATGTAATTAAGTTTTTTTGTGTGATTTTTTTATTGTTTTAATTTTACCAAGTCATAGACTATTTGATGTAAGTTTTTACTTTTAATTAAGTTAATATTTCAGAATGGTGCAGTTTTTAAAGTGATATTAATTATAATATTTTCTCTAATTGAGTGCCAGTGTTAGTTAAAAGTAAGTTTTTTTGGTGTAATTTTCGTTGTGATCATTCCATACAATTTTAAATCAAATCGTGTCTTCCTTCTGCTTACTTTTTCCTTGTGTTTAATTTTAATCTCAATGTTTTTTTTTTATATTTTTACGGTTCTATGTCATGGGGTTTGGTTTCCGCACTTCGACGCCTTAGAGTGAAAACCTCGTAAGTGTAAAAGAAGTAACTTTTCAGGAGGAAGAAAAACTGCGTACTGTAAAGTTTTTGTACGGCGTTTTTTATGTTTTTTTTTTATTAATTAATATGGAAATTTAACCCGCTTTTATATCCAGAACTGCGAGAATAAAAGACGCCGTACAAAAATGTATAGCACGCAGTTTTTTCTTCCTCCTGAAAAGTTACTTCTTTAACACTTCCGGGGTTTTCACTCTAAGGCGTCGACTTAGTCCTTCAGCACGCGTAGCATGATAACCATAGAAACGGGATTTCTACGGGTTTTGTCGACGGAAGAATAGACAAAATGACAGATTGTGATTGTTTATCTGTCATTTTGTCTATTCTTTCGTAGATAAAACCTGTTTCTATTGTGGTTATGCTAAGCGTGCTGGTGGACTATTTTGCGTGGGCCATGGCGGCCGTCGGTGGTTATTCCAACCAGCCCACCTCCCTCCAGAAGTTGATTAAATCTCTTGGTCTGATCAGAACATACTTTTATGGTACACAGTGTATTGAAATGATTGCTCATATAGTCTGGCCACGCTAAGTCAGCAATGGAATAAATGGGCAACCCCAAAAAGTTTTATATATGGTATACTTTTACATCAGTCAGTTTCAGGGTTGTAAGTAGATATAATGATTTTGATATTTTTCCTTTTGCATAATAAATTATGTGTAATAGACTATGTCGTACTTATTGCTCTACCTCCATACGATGAAAAAACTGTATGAAATCTACACTGCATCGTGTTAATATGACTATTCTTTATCAGGAATAAATGAGAATTTCAACAAAATATATCAAAAACAAAAAGACAAACAAAGTATCAAATTCTTCTTTCGTAGGACAGGATGGTGTTGCCGTCTATAGATTTTTTGAATTCCACCGTTTTTTTACTTATGCAGATTTAGTGTGGCCAGACTCTAATAATAGATAATTATTAAATAAGCCACCACTATTGTTTCTAAATACCTCATCTGTTATCTTATTTATGTACCTATGTTAAATAGCATTTAAAGTGAGATCAATACAAAGGTTTTCACTACTCTGTAAATGCACTAGTACATAATGGCCCATATTTAAAACATCGATTTTCAAATGGCATCTAAGGAACTCAAGCTCTGTATTGCACCCGTTATACAGGGTGTTTGGCAGAACGTTGAACATACGAAAATGGTGGATAGGTGGGGTCATCTGCTACTTACTCAGCTCATATTAAAAAAAAAATTTTTTTTGCTTTCTTCTAGTTACACAGATATTATTTTTTTAATCTTTAATGTTGGCAAATTCTTTAAAATTATTGCTTTATTCAGATGTTAGCTAGAAAAAAAGTTATGAGTCCTCAAACTTACAGAAAGATGTAAAAAATACTAAAAATCTTAATTTCAACTTGCATTAAAAAAATATCCAGGGGGCCAGGGCCAAATAAATTAGGGCTGAGTAAGTAGCAGATGACCCCACCTATCCACCATTTCCGTATGTTCAACGTTCTGCCAAACACCCTGTATTGTCCCTATTTGCGGTATAAAAATATGTAGTGCAGAGATGAAAAGTGTGATTATGATTAGATCCCAATGTTGTTCTTCTCAATGTGTACCAAACGGCTACTACAACCAATGAGGCATGAAATTGTACAAGCCATTATTCGCCACGTCCTAAATACAATGATCTTCAGTAAACGGATAGTGGCATTGTGAGCAGGGGCCACAGTGTTAACAGATTAATAGTATTGAATGATTGAATGAACGTAAACACAGGCATAATATCTCTTACTTTGAAATAAATGGTTTTACGTTGTCTATGTTGCTGTTTTTGTTGTACATATTTTCTTCATAACGACGCCTTAGAGTGAAAACCTCGTAAGTGTAAAAGAAGTATCTTTTCAGGAGGAAGAAAAAACTGCGTGCTGTAAAATTTTGTACGGCGTCTTTCATGTTCGCAGTTCTGGATATAAAAGCGGGTTAAATTTCCGTACTAATGAATAAAAAAACATAAAAGACGCCGTACATTTTTTTTACAGCACGCAGTTTTTTCTTCCACCAAAGAAAAGTTACTTCTTTTACACTTATGAGGTTTTCACTCTAAGGCGACGATAATAGCTACTTACATATCGATACTGGAAATTTCAAATGTAAAGGACATTGTATTCCCTGTCCTTTACGATATTTGAAATTTCCAGTGTCGATATTATATTAATAATGTTATTTTTTTTATTGAAAACTTCTTTAGGCGCGTTGGGCATTTTTGAGATGGTACTAAACCATTGATTTCGCGACACTGTAACGACACCTGCTTTTGACCATTAAAAAGATATCAACGCGTTGATTACCGCGATGCGTGGAGTAAAAGACATCAACGCATTGATTACTGCGGTGTTGATTTTTTTTCAAGTTGTCACTTCTGTCGGCACTCCCGGAGTGCCACTGTTTTTTTTTTAATTTGTGTGGCACGTCACTACTTCACAAGTAGGTAGGTACACACAATTTAAAAATCAAAGACGAGTCTTAAACCATAAAAAGTTTTAGAGTAGGTAATTGCACGAACGATCTCATAGAAAGTAATTTAAGACCGTTAGAGCAGTATATTGGTAGGTAATTTGGGAATTTCTTAATACGCTAATTACTGGCCAAATAGCCAATGAGTTAGTAGCGGTCGCGAGGTCAACGCACCTACTGTTTACTAGCTAATTAACTTGAACGTGAGAGCAAATCTCTGTCATAGTTCCACCTTTTAATAACTATCTTGGTCTTAAACTCTTAAGGTCCGCAAAATTTAAATATTTCGCCCAAACGTAATCTTGTCTATGGTAATCGTTCAAAAACCTCTGCTATCTATTTCAAAGTTAATAAACTCATTTTTAGCGCTTCATAGTCATACACAACAATACATAATGTTCGTCGGATTCGGCGCAAGTGTGACGCTGAAGACATTTACATACAGTCACGGCTGTCAATACACGATTATGTGGTGACCGTGACACGATTTTTATGTTCGAACACCCGACGCGACAAGTTTTGAGACGTTGAGTCATAAGAGTACAGCGAGTGCAGTACCTAGGTAAGGTAATTAAATTCTTTGAAAGTGGCTTAAGGCTCCCGCAGACAGGCGCGACGTGACGCTGCGACGCGATTCAGATAGAACAATTTCTATGAAAATTTTACAAAAATTGTTCTACTAGAGTCGCGACGCACCTGTTCGCGGGAGCCTTTACATGAGGTTTAATAGCCCCGTTAGTCTCGTGGTCGCATGCACAATTGCTGAGCGTGTGTTGGGGGGATCGATCCCCAGGTCGGACAGAGTTGTTGAGTTTTCTAAAGAGCTGTAGCCAGGAATTTGGATTTTTGTTAGGTGGCAATAAGCTCACCCACTATTACCTACATGGAATTTAAACATAAGAGTACG
Organism: Agrochola lychnidis; assembly: GCA_963680765.1. Lineage (NCBI taxonomy): Eukaryota > Metazoa > Arthropoda > Insecta > Lepidoptera > Noctuidae > Agrochola > Agrochola lychnidis. The sequence goes on from OY796850.1 coordinate 3,444,211, forward strand.
TAGTGAAATGTGAGTATCCTATTCAGCTTGACTTCTCTTTCTGCGAATACATGCATGATGTTATAGCAAAGCACAGTATTTGAGACAAAAAAAAACTGGCGACTCAGTTCCCTATTATGGCATAGACAAGTTTTCCATAACCACTTGGCGCTTATGACTTGATAAACACAAGCCGTCAATCACTACCCACATCGGTTATGTAAACTAAGTATCTGCTATTAGTCGTGTGTTACGTCGAAAGTGGAACCGATATGACAATGTATTATAACCTAAGTGCCAAGCAACAGTGCTACAAAGGTACTGCTCTTACTTTTTAAATTGATTTGACATTTTATTGATTTTGACAGGTCAAGTTTTTGTGGGTAGGTTTGACATTTGAATAGGTTTTTGGCAGTTGTTTTTAGATTGCAAGGTTTTTTTGTGATGTGGAATAGAGTTAGCGCGGCCTAGGCTACAATTAGATCCGAAATCTCGAGTCTTCAGGAAATCTCCATGTTAGAAATGAGGTCTGATGTGATCACTTTCTGTAGATAGTGGAGGTCCTACTCCTAACGTCGACGCGTGTGACGTTTAACTAAGGCCTACCTATGATTAAGGTCTCGCGCACTTTGGACACGAATTTGTGTCGTACGTAAACGTACGACCGTGGTCGTATGAATTGAGTGCGCACACTGAATACATTTTTCTCCGTCAAATCGGTAGTGTTCCGGTGATATCGCAATGAACGCACGAAAAATCCCAACAATTTCGGATTGTTTTCGGACGTCGGAACTAAACATACGGACTAACTCACACTCCCTTAGTACTTGGAAGGTTGGGATTGTTCGTGCGTGTTCGTATGTGTTCGCACGAATAAAATTCGTACGAAAACGCGTACAAAGTGCCCGCGGCCTGATACCAAATAGGTACAACTGAAATTTCTGTAAATATCTTTCTACTGATTTACATTTTCCCCTTCGAAACCACGATCTATCTTCTACTCGATTTATGACCTAACATTAAAATCCTCCAGTCCAAAACGATCTCAAATTACCAATTACCTAATCTACATAACCCCTCACCCCGCCAACCCAAATTGCCTCTCAAACCCAGGTTCTAACTCTTTGCATACACTGGCGGTGGTTTCAAACTGTTCTATTTTCATGATACGCGTAAACTAGCAACGCTTAGTACATTCTTAACATGTTGGTGCAGCAACAAGAACTAGTTTAACAAGTTCTGCTTCCGTGAACATCGCCGACTAAGTGGACACTTAGCAAGCTTCACAATGTTTATTTCTAGGAGAGGAACCTAATGGATATTAGTTTTGGGTAATATTTCGTTCATCAAAATAAGTGTATTGTTTTGACATGTTTAACCTGACTTTAGAAATAAAATTGGTCCTATGATGGCTATGATACGTCATCTTTTTAGAAAAATCTTGACCCTTTCTGCTCCATAAATTGCCGGTCGCTGCCATTTTTTTGATCGAATTGGTGTATTGTTTTGGTTACCTACCTAGATATTTTTTGCAGATTAGGCAAGTGTCGAAAAAAAAGTCCTTAGACCTAATTTTTTTTGAAAAATCTAGATTCTTTTTGCTCCATAGATTGCCTCCTTCTGCCATTTTTATTTACCTAGACATTCGCACTCACCTTTTCAGTCTTTTTGAAGCGCAGTGAATAGCCCCGGATCTAGATTTTTTTTGAGGCGGGGCAAAAACTGCCGTCTGCATCCTCCGCCAATCTTATCAGGGGATGCGCTAAGTTAGCCCTCGCGAAATTAAAATTTTCTCAAAATGAAAATTTTGCCAGCAACATAGTAATCCAATTGTACCTATCGATCGATAATGCGCCAATTCAACAGGGGCGCCAAAACTGTTGTAAAAAAGAAAAAAATAAAAAGATTATAAATGTGCTGTGCGTCTCATTTATTGCAAAGTTGCTGTGTGCTGGGTGGTGCACTTGTCTGCTACGTTTGAATTTGTCGCCCTCTGAATGGGGCACGGGCCCCGGCTTGCCCCCCCCTCTAGATCCGGGGCTGGCAGTGAAATCCACTTGTATCTTGTACAGTTCTGAAGTCATCCTATGATTACCTCGTTTACCAAGCGTGGTGCTTATACCATCTTCACCTTTTCTATCGTAATCACTAGGTAGTCTGCCATGTGATTCGGAGCAAAACGGCGCAAGTGATGTAAGTTTGTAGGTACCTACTGTAATTCTATCGATCTCTGAGGAAATCGTAGGTAGAATGCGTTTTCTTAATTAGCGACGTGTAACGATTGCGACTCTGGTGAAACAATTTCTATAAAAAGATCACGGAGATTGTTCTACTGGTGTCGCATCGCGTCTGTCTGCGGAAGCCTTGAAACAATGCAGAAGGTGATGTTTTTTTTTTGAAACTTGATTAATCCAGCAATTTGGTTTATCAACTTGTGGGTACCTATACTTAGGTATTATATACCTACTCTAAAGGGGACTCAAGGCACGAGGGAACCTTACAGCGACCAGCTAAGTTATTCTTTGCCATATACTTTTTCGTTTGTAATAGCCGATAAATTTTTGTTTATTTTAACTAATGAGTCGGTAGATATTGTTTATTTTATCGTCTTATTGTCTGTACGGACATTGCAATTCAAACAGGAAGTTACTTTTTAAATATTATTATTTAGGTAGTAACCGACACTTGACTACCGGTGACTGTACTAAATATTGAAGTGTTTAGCAATGGAGAAACGTATATGAAGGTACCCACATAGCCGCTGAAAGTGCTGCAATACGAAAGAAGAAAAAATAGGAAAACTGAAATATCCCTGGGCTACTTGGGGTCCTAGCACCTAAAGAAGGGGTAGGAATAGGGGATTTCAAATGAAAAGATAAGCAAAATTTTCCTATCCAGGTCCAGCAGTGTTGCTGTCTATGTCGATAGATAGCGACCGCTTTACGACCGAATTCGGCCGCTATGTCGGTCCCTCAACGGTCAAAATTGCTTGACAAGCACCAAAAAACCTGTCCTTGTCAAGCAACTTTGATCGTCTAGCGAACGAATTCGGTGGTAAAGTTTTCGCTATCTATGTCGAAACTGCAGGCGCTGTACGCAAAAAAATAAATAAAAACCACTGACAAGTAGGTATGACCCTCACATTTTAGCTACGCTGGAAAAGGCTTTCGGGCACTGTCCATGTTATTAAGCATTGAACTGTTTATTTAAAATTCTTAAAATAATGGTAAGCGATTAGATCATGAAGTCGACCAATAAGGAAAATATCGCCGATAAATGCACTAATAATGAACTGTTTTCATTTCGCACAGGCTGTATAATTGACGACGTTTGCCCGAGATCGCGGAACGGAGACGTCTTATAATAAATATATTAATGTTGTCGATGAAAAGTGGAGAAAGGCGGCACTTCCAGACGTAATAAAAAGCTTAGACAATGCTGATAGAAAGTAATGAATGTTGTCTATTGTGTGAGTTATGTCGCATGGGAAGCGTTTCGTAAGGTTGCAAGAACAACAGTTTTGTTATGTTTTTAATTACTGTTATTATTTTGTTGTCTGGAATATTATGTACTCACAATGATATCTCAACTAGGTACGTGTACTGCTGAGCCGTCATCAACCAGATTATTTATTTCGAGCATTTCGCCAGTTATGTTTAAGTTCCATGTAATAGCGGGCGAGCCTATTGCCATCAACCGGGCACAAATCCAGACTTCGGGCAGCTTCCGAGAAATTGCTCAGCGGTAGCGCTTGCGACCACTAGATCAACGAGGCACTCAATGGTGCCGATTCTCCTGTACACCGAACTAAACTATCACTAAAATTCCTTACTTTTGGCTATGAGAATCTTGAAGCAATTCTGCAAAAAAATCTCTAAATTTAAAAATAATTTTGACACAATTAAAATCGAATTTGACAATCCAGACTCCACGTGGTACTCGTTTGCCCTACCCCGTGATTTTTTTTTAGAGCCGGAGGCGCTTAAGAAAAACAAACAAAAATAACTTCATATTGAGTTTTAGGGGCTTATATGGGTTTTATAAAGTGGGTTGAAATTTTCATTATTTTTGCGATAGGATACACCATTTTCGAGATACATATAAGCAAAAGAAAAAAAAAGATATAGTACTGTTTTTGCACCTGAAGTCGAGGTGTTGGTGTAAATTTTAGTTCATGACAACAAATTTTATACCACGCCTTTTTAATCGCGATTAAAAATAGTCAGATTTAGTTAGACAATCAAAATTTTAATTAGTTGACCAATAATTAGGTAGGCGTCGACACTGATTTGTTTTTTTTCTTGTTCTTTGGTAGTGGGTAGCCCTATGGGCTTGCTCTAAAGGCTTCTATTAAATCATGAGGTAGTTAACAAAGAATGTGATTTATTATCTAGATTATTACACCAACTACGTTTTCAGGTATCATTGTAACTTTGCTAAATTGCAGCTCAATTTAAGCACCTAAGTAATCTAATCCCAACCACCCATTTCATTATACTTTACTACAGAATTGGTCCTTGGAGTCGCAACTCCATAATTATTTCCCATCAACTCATTATACTCTTTATAACAAATACCAATACTTTTCAAGTCTTCATAATACACGTCAAAATGCCGTCACGTAGAGATTTCTCAAGGGCTTCGCGCCAGAGCCCTAACTAAGCCACCATTCAATTATATATTATTACGGCGTTTGTGATAGCAGGGCAGGCACGAGTGTGCTGTACCGTTGACGCGGGTACAGTTAGGTATATCGTAGTTTTGAGTTCACGACGCGCGTACGATTTGGTCGTGGTCGGTAGGGATAAATGGAATTTCGGTTGATTTTAGTGCATTATTTCTTCGCCCGGCATCCAATACCGCGAATGTGAATTTTTTTACGAAAATCTGTTTTAAATGCAGGATTACGTATTTGAACGTGTAGAATAAAATAAAATAAAATTTGAATTTCTTAAAAAAATCACATTCGCGGTATTGGATGCCGAGCGACGATTTGGTAATTATTAGGAAACGCTGGTGCGACAGTTCGTTTTTTAAAACCAGACATTTGACAGGTGCAATGTCAAACTCTAAATTGAAAAAAACAAACAACAATCACTTCAAATGTCAAATTTGTCTCTGCAAATTAGTCTCTGGGATTAAGAACTTTAGATGCGTTTACGGGATATTGGCCGGAGAAGGCAACAAACGAGTAATGATGGAAAGCTATGGGGAAGGCCTTTGTTCAGCAGTGGGGCAGCGTAAGTAAATAGAAAAAAAAAACAAATTTATTTTTGGTAGGAGTTCTGCTAGATTTTGTTATTTGTTTTTGTAGAGCGTTTAACGTCATTGGTAGAGCCCAGATTTTGGTTTAGGGACAGAAATAGTCACAGGCTGGTTTTCAGTACTTCGAGATGGGATATTAAAAACACTATTCTAGTTTATTTTTCTCTATGGCATATGGCTGATGTCGACAATTCTACCAATGTCAGATGTGTTATGAGTAAAAACATGCACTATATATTTAATTTTCACGCATGTCAGGTTCGTATAAGCGATGACAGGATTTCTATTGAACACTTCAAGCTTATTTTGACGCGTGCACTGAAGTAAAAAATAGACACCTAAAAAAGGTTATTTTTAGTCTTCTTGACGTCTGTCATGTAATCTGACATCTGCTAACTATGGCCGCATTCCGAGTTACGCCAAAAGTGATAATATCGCAAATCCGACCAAATTTAAGAGGGAATTTGAAAAATTGATTTTTGAAGAAACTATTGCCGTCGTCTTACCTCAAGTCTGCCCCTGTAAAGTGCGATAGGGACAGCTGCAGCTCAGACCGATTAAATCACAAAAATTTTGACGAGATCAACGTTTCGTATTCCCCTTTTTTCTCCTCGAAAACTGAGCCGATTCAATCATTTTTTACATTAAAATTTTAAGAAAGACTATGTCTATGTTCCTATCATTTTCTTTTATGTTAAAAACTTTTCGAATTTGTCTGGTAGTCCTCTAATTATGGCGGTAAAAATAGGGGATTTTTGTAATTTTTGGAGGGTCATATTTTCTTTACCAATTAGTTGCTGAAAAAAAGGAAATAACAGGGACGTGCCTACAGCAGACTTTGATCATATGAAAAAAAAATTGTTCTAGAGGCAATATTCAGGAAGAAAAAAGGGGAATACGGACAACTGAAATTGTATGGAGAATCGCAGACCCTGTTCCCTCTTAATAGTTACAAAATATAAGGGCTATTGAGTTATAATTGTGACTAGGTATAAAATTTGGTCGGATTCGCGACATTATCACTTTTAGCGTAACTCGGAATGCAGGGTATGACATCATGCTGGTTTATAGCTTTTCTTTTGAAAGTTTGTTAAATGAAATATTTGTTGGTCCATTTTCATTTGAGGTTCGATTTCATCAGATAGGACAGACTGTGTATAACCTGCAGTCTTCAACACACTTATGATCTTATTGCAATCATGAAGCTGCAAAATGGCGTGGCATTTACGACCTTATTTAAACTTACCTTACCGACCTACCCAAGTAGTCAAGTTTCGTCGAATCACTTTAGCAAGTTTCGCCCACTCTTACTTGTGGTATTTGGAGTCATTTGCATAAGTATGGGGCCTTAAGTAATTTTGGTCATGCCGTAATGTAATTGAGATATTTTCGTATTTAATGTAATTTTACGAATGTGGGAACGCTGTAGGCTTAGTAGACTGTAGATTTGTTGACCATTTTCTATTTTGTTAAGTACCTGGTACTTGTTGAAAGACCTACACTGTTCTCACATACCTATTAACACTGTTATTTGAAAATATTGTAAAAGCCATAAATATAAGATTAAATAAAATATATATTTTTTTATAAAATAAATACATGAATTATTTTTAAAGTCATTTATAACATTCAATAATTACGAACTTTTGTAACGAGACGTAGAATTTAGTTTTTGATTGACCGATAAAAACACCAATATTTTACATGTCAAATAGTGTGTTAGTCTCAGTTTTAAAAGGACCAATCTTGATAGCCATATTACTAAAACCGGCCCCAGACGTGTGTAATGTAATGTATCGAGTAATAGAAAAAAAAAAAAATGAATAGTGTGGACAGCATACAAACTCAACGTGAATCCTGTATGTGTTCGACTGCGAGAGCCTTTGCGTTCGCGCTAAAAACTGACAGCTGATGGATCAGCGTGAGCACCAGCCCGTGTAATGAAAGAAGAAGAAAGAAAGAAAGAAAATTCGTTTATTTGCGGTAAACACGACGCAAAGAAAGAACACAAAAGAACAAGTTGGGAGAAAATATGCATCACAAAACGGCCATCGCTCAGCATAATGCTGCGAGACCCTACACGAGACAGAGCCTCAGCGCTGGTTTTCAATGCTCGTAGTGCATTGAAAACCAGCGTTACATTACACGATACATTACATTACACATTACACACGTCTGTACCCGGCTTGTTACCAGTGTTAGAAAAAGAGCTTAATCATCATTAGAACGAGCCACATTAGAAACAATCTCCATCCATATTTATCAAGCTCAATACCCAGTTTCTCATCATGAAGCAATCCTGGCATTTCTACCTTTATGACTAAAACAGCTTGACATAATAACGTATCACCTTATATAGCACTTGTCCTTCCAAGTTGAGAGCAATCTCTATTAGTCAGGGATGCGTAGGCGCAGCTCGGAACGCGGAATCGTGTGGCTGTTAAACGTTTTTTGTTTTTTTACTGGCCGTAGAAGTCAACCTAATTTTTTATGGAAAACGCTAAATTGTGGGATTGGAGACAGGTTAGTATGGGTTCTAGAACCGTGTTTTGTTTACTGTGGGTGTCGTGTGATTGTAGATAACTGTACACTTACACAGGTTTGATGTAGTGATAAAACAAGTGTCAGGATTTCTTAGACACCTTCGACAACTGTATCTGTAAAACTTATTCTTATAAGTATACTAGCAGCGCCCCGCGGTTTCACTCGCATAAGTCTCGATCCCGTGGGAATATCGGGTTAAAAAGTATCCTATGTGTTAATCCAGGTTATAAACTATCTGCGTGCCAAATTTAAGTAATTCAAGCCCGTTCAGTAGGTTTTGCGTGAAAGAGTAAAACAACGTGTGGCACTCGGGGACTGCCGCGGTAAAGCTATTGCATAGTATTTGTAACCTCCAAACTTCCTATTTGTCAACGCTACACTTGGGATGATGACGTGATGACATAAAAACAAAAATTACGTTCCCGTGACAACACAACATCACGTTGTTATGGGAACCGTCATTACATGGTAGGCGGAGTGGGGGGTGTTAGGTTTTATTTTCGTTACGTTACGGAATTTCTTGATTCTGTCGCCGCGCTCAAAGCCCGCGATAAAAGCTATGCAATAGCTTAAAACATTCATCCATCCTCACAAACTTTCGTTTTTGTAATATTAATATAAATATTATATGTTATATAATTATAATAAATGTATAGTAGGATAAACCCTGAGAGGTTTTCGTTGTGTGACTAAATCCGATGTAAGAAATAGTATAAGTGGTTTTGGAAACAAAATAATAATAATAAGGTACAATACGTCTTAATGTTTACATGTATAGAGAAAAATAAACAGCACAATCATTTTAAATTTACTAACACGAAAACTGTGGAGAGTCTATGAATTGTTATCTTAGTGTTAGTTACCTCCATTTATTATAACATTAGAAAAATAACGGTTGTAAGTTTATTTCGTTATTTCGATATAAACGTATACTAAGTTCCGTTATTTAACAATAAATACAAAGCAATGTTATCTGTTCACCATTTTCTTTAAAAAAATAACTCTAAAGTGCAATCATTTCAAAAATATTATACAATAACTGTTGTTTTTTGGCCGTTATTTTTTTAATGCTATAATAAATTGAGTTTAGACTCGAATAACCAGATGTTTATTTATTAATTCCGCAAATTTGTGGATACGTTAGATTTCTAATATGGTAGTGTAATATCCACCTAAGGGGACAAAAAAAAAGACAATAATAATAAATGTATATTTTACAATTTCATAGATATGATAATGTGTATGTGCTGTCTTATTTTATTGACATAATTATTATTAACTATTAGTGATTTGCATCTACATACCTATTGACTATTTTAAATTTTGTTTTTATTTTGTTGTACCTATTCGATTATCTAAGTTATTTTGTATGCCTTCTGGCGGGACATAGTATGGACCATCATTTTTTAAATATAACATTTGTTTTATTTTACACAAAATGAATAAATGAAAAAATGAATGAAATATAATTTAGTCATATTACAACGAATTTCGCTTAAGTATTCTCTCTGTCATCATCATTTCAGCCGAAAGACGTCCACTGCTGGACATAGGCCTCCCCCAAGCACCGCCACTTCGACCGATTCTGTGCTTTCCGCATCCAGCGGATTCCTGCGGCCTTCACAAGGTCATCGGTCCATCTTGTGGGAGGCCTTCCAACGCTACGTCTTCCGGTACGTGGTCGCCACTCCAGAACCTTTCGACCCCATCGGCCATCCGTTCTGCGAGCAATGTGCCCTGCCCATTGCCACTTAAGTTTGGCAATTCTTCGGGCTATGTCGGTTACCTTGGTTCTCCTGCGGATCTCTTCATTTCTGATTCGATCACGTAGGGAAACTCCAAGCATAGCCCTCTCCATTGCCCTTTGGGTGACTTTTAGCCTTCTGATAAGGCCCATTGTGAGCGACCACGTTTCAGTACCATAGGTCATCACTGGCAACACGCACTGGTCAAAGACTTTCGTCTTGAGACACTGTGGTATGTGGGACGAAAAGATATTGCGTAGCTTCCCGAACGCTGCCCAGCCGAGTCGGATTCGACGATTGACCTCTTTCTCGAAGTTGGACCTACCTAGCTGGACAATTTGTCCTAGGTAAACATACTCGTCCACAACTTCGAGCGTAGCGTCTCCGATCTTCATGGGAGTGGGTGTCACATGGGCATTTGACATGACTTTTGTCTTGTCCATGTTCATTTTAAGACCCACTCTTTCGGAGGCTCTACTGAGGTCATCGAGCATTGTACTGAGTTTCTTCATGGTCTCAGCCATGATAACTATGTCGTCGGCAAACCGAAGGTTAGTGATATACTCGCCATTGATGTTGATGCCTAGCCCTTTCCAATCCAGAACCTTGAAGACATCCTCCAGTGCAGCGGTGAACAGTTTCGGAGAGATAACGTCTCCCTGTCTCACACCTCGCTGCAGAAGGATAGGTTTCGAGGTCTGGTCCTGGAGTCGAACTGACATAGTGGCGTTTTTGTACAAACACTTTAGCACCTCGATGTACCGATAGTCGATCTGGCACCGTTGAAGAGACTGCAGCACAGCCCATGTCTCGATCGAATCGAAGGCTTTCTCGTAGTCCACAAACGCTAAGCAGAGAGGCTGGTTATACTCTTCGGTCTTCTGTATAACCTGCCGCAGCGTATGTATGTGGTCTACGGTGCTAAAGCCTTTACGGAATCCGGCTTGTTCGGGAGGCTGGAAGTCGTCAAACCTGCGCGCGAGACGGTTCGTGATAACTCTTGAAAACAGCTTGTAGACATGGCTCAGAAGTGTGATGGGCCTATAATTCTTAAGCAGGGCATTGTCGCCCTTTTTAAAGAAGAGTACCACCACACCTCTGTTCCATGCCTGTGGCGTTTGACCCTCGAGTATGACGGAATCGAAAAGCTTCTGGAGGGCCTTAAGAACAGGTTTTCCCCCGGCCTTCAGGAGTTCAGCCGTAATTCCGTCATCACCCGGCGCCTTGTTGTTTTTAAGTTGCTTCAGAGCCATCCTAATCTCGTACAAGCTGACGTCCGGGATGTCTTCGGTATAGTGTCGGGTCAATCTAGCTCTTGGGTCGTTTGCTAGATTCGTAACGGGGTTACTGGTTGACGTGTATAACTGTCCATAGAAACTCTCGATCTCTCTCAACAGCTCAGGTTTGGCGGATACGATTCTGCCATTATTGGTCTTCAGTTTCGCAAGCTGGCTCTGTCCAATAGACAGATCTCTAGCAAATACCTTGGAGCCCTTATTCTGCTCTATTGCGTCCTTAATACGGTTCGTATTATAAAGTCGAAGGTCGCTTTTCAAGGACTTAGAGATCTGTCTATTGAGCCGCCGGTATTTAAGCGCATCGTCTGAAGACTGCAGAATCATCTCGCGCCTCTCCTCCATGAGCTGTAAAGTAGCATCAGAGAGCCTCTTGTTTCGATTTGTACGACGGGTCTTGAAAAACTTGGACCCGACCGTATGGACAGTTTCCACGAACCCATCGTTATAATCGTCCACGGAGCTCCCTAGGCACTCGAAACGATTCTGAAGTTCGAGCTGAAAGCTCTCGGGGTTTTGGACTTGGATCGGTGCTGGGCGGAGCGTAGACTTCATCAGTCGAGATCTTTCCAGCTTGATATTCAAGTTCAATGTGCCTCTTACCATACGGTGATCACTTCCGGTTTTCACCGCGTTGATCACAGAGACATCATTGAATACTTGCCTCTTCGTCGACATAATGAAGTCAATCTCATTTTTTGTTGCACCATCAGGGCTCTGCCAGGTCCACTTTCTGTGCTCACGTTTTCTGAAGAAGGAATTCATCATAAAGAGGCCTTCCTTCTCCATAAAACTGGCCAGTAGGTGACCCCTGTGGTTTCGACGTCCAACTCCAAATTGCCCCTCTCGCAGCTCATCATCGTTTCGTTTGCCCAGTTTCGCGTTGAAGTCCCCCATGACAACGGTGAAGTGAGTTTTAGAGCCATGCATGGCTCTGGAAATATCCTCATACATGGTCTCCACCTCATCGTCGGGGTGTGACGAGGTCGGGGCGTAAACCTGTACGACCTTCAGCGAATATCTTGCGGATATTCTGAGTATAAGGTACGCCACCCTGGTCGACACACTCTCGATCTTCACCACGTTGCTCACAAGGGACTTATGGACGATAAACCCGACACCACCTTGGGACTGCTGGTCGCCCTCCCGGAAATAGAGCAAGTTCCCGGATTTGAGGATTATCGAGTCCTCGCCCTCTCTTCGGACTTCAGATAGCCCTACTATACCCCATCGTAACTTGCTCAATTCTTCCTCGAGTTCGATGATCTTTTCGTCGGTCCGGAGTGTACGCGTGTTGTATGTTGCCAGGTCCAGTTTCCGGTGGTTATGGTAGCCGGATCTCTTCCGGGGATTCTTCGCACCCCTTGCCTCACCGTGGCCTTGACCGCTACCGTAGCCAAGGGCCGGTGGGCCGCCGGGCACTAGGGGCCGTTTCTTTTTGGTGCTTTTCATTTTTGGGGGGGGGTATGCCATAATCGCCACGCTTGGCAGGCGGGTTGGCGATCGCAGTATGGTGTTAGAAATGCATAGAGAACGCTGCTGCCCATCCTCTAGTAAGTCCCTTAGTCGCCTTTTACGACACCCATGGGAAGAAATAGGGTAGTGCTATTCTTTAAGTCCGGCACCACACGGACGAGTCCGTTTCTATTCTCTCTGTACCTCCATATAATTATAATTTTGTATTAGATGCATCGTATCAAAACTTTACATAATGATTGGTCCTTTCGTGCTGAGGTCCATTGACTCATGATGTCATTTCCAAAAGTGGAACTGATTAAAATACACTCAGGAAATATAGCAGTGATGTCATCCAAAAAGTGGTCTCGATGTTGGTCCTTTGGACGAAATACGATCCAATAAATGGTTTTTATTTCCGAATTTCAAAGTGTAAAATGTAACTTACATTAAACCAAACGTCGAATAAAATGGTATTTAATGCATTTTTTGTTGAGGTTTTTTCAGAAACTTTTTAATATTCAAAATCAAAATATTTTATTTCACATAAACCTACATGGACACTTATGAAACGTCAGAAGCTAGGTGCACGGTTCCAATTGGTCGCTTCCTATGGAGAAGAGCCGGCAAGAAACTCCACGGTTACACTTTTAAAAATAATTGGCTTTTACAATACTTTCATATAACAGTGTTTCTAGGTAGGTATGGGAGGACAGTGTAGGTCTTTCAATAAGTACCAAGTACTTAACAAAATAGAAAATGGTCAACAGGTCTACAACCCACTAAGCCTACAGCGTTCTCACATTCACAAAATATTTTTTTCTTCCACAGTTTTCTTTGTACCTAACAAATCTAAGAATTTCTTAAACATATTTTTATCCTGGCTTTAGTCTTTAAAATGGCTTACAGCCAGTTGCAGAAACGAACTTTAACTTTTAAAGCTGTCCTTAAATACTAATCTTTCATTAACTTGTTGCAGAAAGCAACATTGGACTCGATTTTAATGGTTCCTTGATGAAATTAATTAAATCTTTAGCGTTAATGATCCATTACGTAACGGGGCATTAATATTTATCTCTGTGCAACTGGGTGTTTAGTTTAGTCTAAATGTTGATGACCTTCTACATATATTTTTTTTAAAGATTTCACAAAAATACTATGTTTTGTCAACTTTAAATGGCCAGCATGGATTGCCTCGTTGGTCTAGTGGTCGCAAGCGCTACTGTTAAGCATGAGTTCCTGGGTCCGATTCCCGGGTCGAGCAAAGTGTTATTGGGTTTTTCGATTAGGAATTTCTCAGTAGCAGCCTGGAGTCTGGATTTGTGCCCGGTTGATGGCAATAGGCTCGCCCCCTATTACATGGGACTTAAACATAACTGGCAAAATGTGGGTGTACCTACTACAGGTACACCTCTGCCCTACCCTTCTAGGAAACAGAGCGTGATGTTATGTTTGTTCCGATTTTCTTCGTCTAAAGTATTTTCGGTAAGTACTGTCAGCACTACAGGAGTACTGACGGTAGAACAATAATATGTGGGGGCGTAAATAATAAATAAAATTATATTTTTATTCCGTTTCTTTCCACAGAAACGTATTTATTTCTACGCGCCTATTATATCACTTTTTTTTTCCAAACAAAAATCTAGTATATTTTTTAAAGCTAATTCCAAATTCACTGAGTTTTAGAATATAACCAGAGTTATTTTTATACGGGCCTGAGCGACCTAAGGTCGCTTTACCTAGCTAACCTTTACAGTACCTACCTATCTAAGGCCCGTATTACAGAACCTCACTCAAGACTCAAGCATTACTCAAAACTAGTTTCAACCAATCAAAAGGCTTTAAACGAGTTTTAAGTAATGCTTGAGTTTTGATTGAGGTTCTGTAATACGGGCCTAAGAATGTCTTAGCATATTTTATTCCGGCTTTAGTTTTTAAAATGGCTTAGTCTAAATATTGCAGACCTTCTATAAACAATTATTTTAAGATTTCACATAAAGTTATAACTATTTGTGAACTGTAAATTACCAGCATTAAATTATACTTTCAAAACAAGCTCTTAGCAACGTGCTCCAAAACATTGTTAACGAAAAACAAAGCCTCTTTCTCAAGGCCAGTCGGTCACTTTCAATTTCAAAGTAGCTTTATTATTAGCATAACCTTTTCTTATGATGGACCGAGGACACGGTGGAGTCAAAAAACTAAAATATCTTTTTTGCATTCCATTGCTTTTTTACCTCGCATCCTTCTGCTCTCTTTCGCTGCAAAAATTGCAATGGAGGGTACAGTTTTGTCTTTTTTGGTGTTTAAGGTTCATCTCAGGGTGCAGGTAAGGGCCAATTCACGTTGTTTGCTCTCGAAACCGGCTGGTAATGTCAAAGGAGTCACATTGACAGGTCCTTGGTGCGTCTGGGAAATGCGTGTCCTACAAAAACTTTCATTTTTAAGTTAACAATGGGTAGGGTTCGCATGTTTAAGGGAATTTTGAGGTTAGGCATTAGTGACGTGCTTATTGGATTACTTAAAGTTGCCCAAAAATATGCTCGGTTTTTAAATTAGAATTTAACAGTCTAATGTGTACGGAGTTCCTTACCTATTTTTCTTCATGGGCAACTATAGCTTCATCTTTCTGACTGACCGACTCCTTGACAATTCAAAAGTACTTGGTTTAATTGAAATAAATGCTTTGAGTTTGAGTTTAATTTTATAAACTGGTCCTTTGAGCCGTAGCTATAGGTAGATTAGGACAAAATTAAATAATTATTGTTATATCTACCTATTACTCTTTACGGCAAATACGCATGTTACATGTGGCGCCAAGCTGGCATAATAAAAGTGTTACACATACCTTTTGAGTTGCCAAGTTAAAAATTAAATATTTATCTACATACTCCAACTTTCCATTGACAAATAAATGCTCTAAATGTCTCAGAGATGTTTTCTAGGTTATTTTGGCGTTTAATTGTAAGGTGTTGCCTAAGTCTGGCAAACATGTACACATATGGTGACCCTATTCTTAAAAGGTATGTTTTTTAAGCTGTCAGCAGACTAGTTCGCCACATAATTTATATAGTTTAAAGTGTTCTTATTTATTTTCAGTAATTAATAGGTATTATTTTTGTTTCCATAATCAGGGGTTTAATGATATTTTATTAGTAAAAAAGATTGCAATTTGCTAATTGAGTAGGTCAAAGTCAAATCATTTATTGCTCTTTTGGACGTCAAAATTTACAAAAAATAATTAAATTGATTCTAGTAGGTAGGTACCTACTGTATGTAAACCAATAGTAAGTATCACAGACAATTTAGAACCCAATTTAATGGGGGCCTTTTGAAAATGAGGGTTAACCTTAAAAAAATTACCAGTAATTAAAAATAAATGTTGGCCTTTCCAAAAAATATGAATGTGCTTTCAATAACGGTTGACCACTTAAAGTCGATTCAATAAATTGAAATGAATGAAAGAATACAGTAAGTTTCAATGCATGACGATGATGTCAGACATTTTACATTAAAAAATAACATAACATAACATCATATCTTGGTTCACCGAAGGGTTAGCAAAAAAAATATGGGTTAAAAATATGTTTTATTTATGTACAGACGCCAGCACATCAGGCTACTACAATCTGTCAAATTTATTTAATAGATTTTCAACTTTATTGCTGATATGTAAGGTTCAAAGTTGATTAGGAAAATTTGACAGTTTCGGGTAGCTTGATGTGCTGGCACCTGTACAACTTCGATCATTTGAGTTCAACATCTGGCAGGTTAAGTACATACAAATAACCTTTGGTTTAAATAAGTAACATCAGTACTCCGCGCATAAAATATATCAGCAACGGCCATCGCTCGGAGCTAAAATTATTCTATATTTAAACAAAAATAATGCATAAGAAATTAAAGGGTCTATTTTTATTTTTCCAGATTATCGAACGCTCGTCTTAATGCCGCCCTCAGCCTGGGTCCGCTGCAGAGACGTCGAATAAACGAGGTAAAATAAATATAAATAAAGTCCCCATAAAGGAAAAATGTTTTTTTTTTACAAAAGTATTTAAAAAAAAAACAGTGGCACTTCGGGAGTGCCGACAGAAGTGAAAACTTGAAAAAAAATCGGCACCGCGGTAATCAACGCGTTGATGTCTTTTTAATGGTCAAAAGCTGGTGTCGTAATAGTGGCGCGAAATCAATGGTTTAGTCCCATTTCAAAAATGCCCAATGCGCCTCAAGAAGTTTTAATTTTAACTTCAAAAATGTAGTGTTAAATATTGTACGGTAGTACCTACCTATACCCTTCGCGCGCGAGGTCTACTCGCACTTGGTCGGTTTTTGAAATTAGAAATAACAAAGATAAGGGGTGCTTTTCTGCCTATGGCGAATTTTGGGACAAAGGAGGTTAGCCATCTTTGAATGAATTTTTTGGTACTGCTCCATGGTACTGCCAGAATACTACGCGAAGTGAATAGTAGAGAATTAGTAACTTATAAGATTTCGTTTATTGAAACTAAACAGAGACTTGATCACAATTTTATGTTGGATTTATTGTAAATACTATTTTTCGTTTGTGTTCATATTCTATTTTACCACCTATCTTACTTTTATTACAATCCGCACCTGAGTTTATCTGAAACAAAAATATTATATTCGAAAAACGTAACTCAAACTTTATAGAGATAGCGAATATTGCATAAAATCATAAAATAAACATAAAATTCTTAAAGTAATATAAACAAATATTTTACTGATAAACATATTTTTGCTTCTCTATTGCGACCAATAAAACCGCGGGGTATCTCAACAAAGATTGTCATCGCTATGCACTTTACAGAACAAATTTATTATATTCTGAAAATGCATTCAAATATAATCTTTATTTTAATTAGGTTAAAGTCTAATTCACCCCCAAAGATAATCTTGTTAAGCGAATAAAACGAATTCATGTGGACCAGAGACAATATAGAATAAGCGGCCATGTTGCTTGTCTATGGATAGAGATTTATGGCGCGACTGCAGCTGTAATTTTGCAATCTTTATATTTTTCCGATTGTCGCTTTTGCTATTTTTACGACTGGGATGCCAGATATTATTATCAATGGTACCTACTTTTATACGTCAGAATTGTTTTATTGCACGGCAAAAATATATTGTGCCTATTGACTGTAGATAGAGGATTCCATGGCTGTGTGGTTCCCGGCTAAGAATAACCCTTCCTTCTGTGGCTGTTGTATCAAATATATCTTTATTCTGCTATCACCCAACAATTACACCTATACTTGGTCTTAAAGTCACAAAAAAAAAATTACGTATTTACTTCTAAGGGCGGATTTTACCTAAGTCAAATAAATCTTTTATCTATGGAATAAATTTGACTTGACAGTTTTTGTATGGAGAAACTGTCAAAAATTCAAAATTGTTTCGCAGGATAAGACTTAGCTACAAAATTTTGGTAGAAATCGCCCTAAAACATCTAAGAGTACCTATTTCATATTTCTTCAGTTTCGCAGGATAAGACATAGCTACAAAATTTTGATAGAAATCGCCTTAAAACATCTAAGAGTATCTATTTCATATTTCTTCAGTTTCAATACTTTGATTTCTTTTTCAAACGCTTGAAGAAATGAAATCGCAGTCGCGTGCACCTATAGGCATTCATAAAATATTTCCATAGCCTAGTGTCCTTTTAAATCATTTTTTTCTGCGAATGTCGGAGCGTGCCGGATCGCGGGTAAAAACTATATAATCACATGCAATTCTGGAAGGCGCGCTAAAAGTCTGTTTTTGTCCATGGCTAGATTTAATAGTGCAAAAATTGAAAGTATTTTATAATAACGTAAAAATATGTAAGTCCTGTGGTAAAAAAACTTTATTTTATTTTAAACGTGTGTTGAAGAAATGTGGTCTTTGCGGTTTGTTGTTTGATCGAGGCAGTCAGAAGAAAGTGTTTTGTTTTGAATGGTTTTTAAGCGTAAGTTTAAAAGTAAGGGTTGCAAAAGTTCTCGGTAGATGAATTTTATTTGGTTACTTTTGGTAGTTTTGCGTAAGCGTCAAATCTGTCATTAAAGCCTCGGTCGGTTTTTGATAGGCTATTTGCTGCGAATAGATTCATTTGCCGCGAGTTGAATTCGCCACGATTTGAATTGAGCATGTTCAATTTAACTCTCTGCGAATGCACACTCGCCGCGAGAATTCGCTGTGTGTGACAATACTCGTTGTGAGTAGCCATTTATTCAGCGTGCCGCTCCTGACCACACGCCTCCTGGTTCCTCTACAGCCAATTCTTTTAAAAGGGTATTAGAAGCCCCAAACTGTTCTCTGCGTTCAATCCTTTTCGAACACATTTTCGTTTCTTGTGAGTTGTCAGCTTAATCAGTATTTGGTTTGCTAACTCTGATGTCAAGCGAATACATTGTTTTAGACGTGTGCGACGAATAGATGACATATTTGTATTTGGGGTACCAACAGACTGTCGAAATTCTCGTGTAGAACTCGCTGTGTGTGGACAGGCAGGCAACGAAGTGACGCTGCGAGTATTATTCGCTGCGAATACGCTCGCAGCGAGTATTCGCTGTGTGTGACTGAGGCTTTTAACTTAAGTTTATCTTTTTAATGACAATTTGTAAAAAAAATAGCAACTTTGGTCAAAAATAGAATTTCAAGTAATATTCGGAAATACTTTAATCTATTCTAAGTATGCGTCACATTTAAATTAAAAAGTTTATAATGTCAACGAGTTCTTCAGAAAGGCCAGGTGCGTAGTACTCGCAACCAGCGTGCGTGTATGACCAGATGTATGAACGTAAACGAGGCAAAAGAAGTATGTCAGGATCGTAGCAGGTGGCGTTCTGTAGTTTCTGCCTACCATGGGAAAAGGCGTGAATTTATGTATGTGTGTGTACATAAAATGGCAATCGATCTCAATGCCTTTCATTTTGACATCCATTGCTTCATAAGTTTGAAAAATTCGACTGCTCAACAATGTAAATAACGCAATGAACATGGCTGAACTGTCAAAATGAAAGGCATTGCGATCGATTGCCATTTCAAGTGAATTACGGAATTACATCGCTGATACGTTTTCATATTTTGACAGGTCAACTAATAAGATATCGCAAGATTTATCTTTTGTACCCCATTGAAAAAAAGTTAATTTTAGACGAAGATTTCACGCTAACTGTAGCAAAAAACTCAAACGCAGTAGTACCGTTAGCCTATCACATAATTATGAGCAATTTAAGTACCAAAGTCACAGTCAATTATCTTCTATACTTGCATCAGACTTATTCTTTATCCAAGCCTACTATTTGTACCACTTAAACTACATTTTAAAACAAGTCTGCATAAAGATCGTGGTGCATACTGACAGCTATACTAGCAAAAAACGCACACAAACCGCAGGCAAAACGCACTCAAAACGCATGTACAACAGTAATTACGGTTACTTCACACTTACACGTCGCAGGTGATTATAAAATTACATTTTATTGTTATACCAGTGTGTGGGTTTGTACAGAAGGACCACTTTCTACAATGCACATTACGGACGCCGAAAGAAAAAATAAATTACAAACTTGTACTTGTTCCATTGCAGATATGCAAGGTCTAAAATTCAGCGTAGAAAACTTCAGAAATTGTGGGAAAATTTTATTAAAACAAGAAATTTTTGAATTGATTTTATTGCTTTCTTCAACTAACGTTTCTATGCACGTTGAATAACAAAAACTAAAGCAAGTAACTAGAAACTGTAATATAGTCAATGCGGCCCGCTTCTAAAAAAAAAAAAAACAGTGGTACTCCGGGAGTGCCGACAAAAGTGAACACTTGAAAAAAAATCGGCACCGCAGTAATCAACGCGTTGATGTCTTTTACTCCACGGTGTCGGTAACAGGTCGCGAAATCAATGGTTTAGTCCCATCTCAAAAATGCCCAACGCGCTTAAAGAAGTTTTCACTTCAATAAGACCCATTTCAATCTACAAAACGAGTGGTAATGTGACCCTGACCTTACTTATACCAAGTCATTTCAACCTATAAAGTTGCTGTTTGAAATTAAACCTGGGATATTCTGATGGTCACATTAGTTAGTCTAGACGCAACTTATTCAACTCTGATCACGTTAACCTTCTGATGATGGAGGAGCCCGTAACCAAGTACTAACAGACGGACGGGTCGATCCATCAGGTTAAGCTACACTTGCCGGGGTTGGGTGATCATTTCTATATACCGAGATTCCTCCGTGCCTCGGAAAGCACGTTAAGCCATTGGTCCCGGCTGTCATTTGTGGATCTTTGACAGTCGTTACGGGGGGTATTCAGAAGCCCGAAAGTTTGACAACCAGTCACCAGGTTGTGAACGTCAGATAAGCAGTCGCTCCATGCAAAATACTGGTATTCAGCTGCATTCGGTTAGACTGGGAGCCGACCCCAACATAGTTGGGAAAAACCTAGGCAGATTGATTGATCACGTTAACCTTCTGCCCATTATTTTTTCAATATCGCGATTCCGAAGAGTCCGTGACTGCTGCGGGCTATAATAATTATCGCTGCACATCATATTTTTTTAGTATTCAACGTCAAATACCAACTGAGCGGTGTTCTTTCACAGGTATGACATGTGTTATTACTGCCTGCTGTTATTACACAAGTGACATGTGTCGTTAAGTGCTATTATTGTGATTTAAGAGCACGCAAGGGTGATATGATCGGTACTCCATAGAAGTAACGATGTACCGATTGCTCCGTACAGGAGCAATGATTAATGCATTTTTTTAAAGTGAAAACTTCTTTAGGCGCGTTGGGTATTTTTCAGATGGGAAAAAACAATTGAACTTGCGACACCGTTACCAACACCTTATTTTTGTAAACGCGATTATGCTCTTTATTTATATTACGTTATGGATCAATGTTCTATGCAAGTATTTTTCTTCCACCAAGGTTATCTTGTTCAAGTTTTCACTTCTGTCGGCACTCCCGGAGTGCCACTGTTTTTTTCTTATTAATAAATAAAATAAATAATAAATTTATTGTACAAAGAAAACACATCGAGTTAGTAATGCACTAAACATGATTGTACAAGTGGAGGTCAAAATCAGGTAGAACATGCTGCTTATCGCCGTGATTCTGAGTAATTTCTTGCCGAATCTTACGAAGAACATCAATCTTTTCGCCATCTCCTCCGCTGTTATCGCAGCCCTGTCTAGCTGTGTCAGTTCATCAATCTTTCGTTTTACAAACCCAAAACTTAGATTAGCATACGGCCATTAAAAGTTAATAACTTATAATAATAGCACATGTATTGTTGTTAATATTACGGCTTATACAAAAGCTATGAAGTCCGATTCTGAAGTCTTTTGCACTATGCTGCGACTTGTTCAATAACTTGGTCAGAATGTGGGCTCTATAATAGCTTTCACAAGCATGTGTGACTGCAAACATTGTGCAATAAGCTTAAACATTTCTTTGTCTATGACTTCGATTCCAAACTCAAACTTGGATAAGTTTATTTAAAAGAAAAAGTCTGATCAAATAGATATACCTATTCTTCTGTAACGAGACCTTTCCGTAGTGGTATTAAATGTGATTCCTTGTTGGTAGTGAAGAGTTATGTACTGAATACATTCACAGGTCATTTTTTCGAAACCTCACGAACATCAAGATAGAAACAGAATGGTCTGGTATAGTGTGCAATGAGAATGACAAGCTTGATCTTTCCAAATCAAGAACGTGCAAAAGAAAACATTTGCATTATTTCCCAGGTGTGATCATCCTGTGTCTACCATAAGCTTAACTCTAGTTCTGTTCTCTGTGCTGGGGAGTTTGTTGCGCCTCTTCTTCTTCCCAGCTAAAGCACTAGGAAGTGGTGAAGGGCGGGCGTTTTGGAGGACTGTCTTATGTAATTTAGATGTTCAAAAAGTGCTGATTCTCAGCCTAGTTTGAATAAATAACTTTTGGTTTTGATTTTTTTGATTTCTGCCGCTAAAACAACTTTTTGACACACTTTTAAAAACACACTCGTCATGACATAACGTTTCACAAGGCGCAGCGTTGCCTCATCTACCAGTTCCGCTTACATATTTACATAAGCCTTGGCCGCAAGATGGCCAGCAAATTAGCATGCATACTGGTTTATTTACATTTCCATACCAGACAAGTAAGTAGGGTGAGACATGTTTAGCGTTAGACTTGTTATTATTGGAACTGGATTGAGTGTGACTGCTTTAATGAGAGTAAAAAGTGGTTTTGCTGTGGATAGAAAAGGATTGGTGACATTTTAAGAGAGGAAAATTAATATTTGAGTATTATCTAGCAGGAAAGAGAACACGATATTTCTGTGCGTGTGTAAATATATATACGTCTCTATTCATTATATCATTTAGTCATCTCCATAAATACCGATAAACTTGGTAATTTAGTGACGCAACCGTATGAATATCTTTAGCGGCGGAAACTTCCCAAAAAGTTTAGATATTGTCAAAAACACACTGACATCCAAACTTGGCATGGGACAGTTGAAATAATATTTTTACCCTTACATCGTTATTATTTTTCTCCCAATTTTTTCCAAAATTATAAAAAATACCAGACAAACATATATTTCATCTCTACATAAAAATAAAATCATTAAAAAAAAACTGGAGTACCGACAGAAGTTAAAACTTGAACAAGATCGCCTTGGTAGAAGAAAAATACTTGTATAGAACATTGGTCCGTAACCTTATCTAAATAAAGAGCACAATCTCGTTTAAAAAAAAATAACTTTCTAAACCTTTAAAGTAAAAATACTTGCATAGAACATTGATCCGTAACTTTATCTAAATAAAGAGCACAATCCCGTTTACAAAAATGAGGTGTTGGTAACAGTGTCACGAGTTCAATTGTTTTCACCTATCTCAAAAATGCCCAATGCGCTTAAAGAAGTTTTCACTTCAATAAAATCTTGCATGTATACACATTTCAAGCCTCATCATTTTATCAACCAGCTTTTTAGTTTTTAGACATTTTTTTTCCTAGTAAGAAATAAATACTTAAAAGCCGTGAATTCTCCGTAACCAATGATATTTTTTTCTATCGCGTTGTAAAGCCGTATCTAGCGGTTAGCGGAGTCCAAACAATTAGCGAGCCGACCAAAGTTTGTTGCACCTATTATCTTTTAGTGGCTAGTTTTAGGGTTCCGTATGTAGAAGAAATCCGGCTGAACAAATAGAGTGACGTTCAAAATTCAAATTCAAAATATTTTATTTCACACCTACGTGGGCACTTATAAAACGTCAGAAGCTAGGTGCACGGTTCCAATTGGTCATTTCCTATGGAGAAGTGCCGGCAAAAAACTCCACGGTTGCTCTTTTAAAAATAATTGTTTTTTACAATATTTTCAAATAACAATGATAGTAGGCGTAGGCGTGTTTTGACGTTTGATATATCGATGTTCATAGCATTCGATTTATGGTAAATGTAGTGTTATTAATTTGAAATAATGCCATCTATTATGGCCCTGGTAATGATCTGGAAATCCATTCCAGCAAACTTTTCACTTAATGTAATCAACGCTATTGTTTGTAAACATTTTCGAGCTGAGAGTCTTCAAGTGTTTTACAAAGATTAAGCTTTTGAATGACTAAAATTACGTCTTGGTAGTTTGCAGTAATATTGCCATAAAATACGATATATAAATTGTATTTCCATTTACACGTTTACACATACTTTTGCTTTGACTAGCCCTAAAACCACAGAGCACCTTGATCGCCTTTGAAAGAGTTACTCCTAAGAAATCGTGATTCACGTGCCGTAGTACACTTGGAGAGTGAATCACTGTATAATACTACATACTAATTTATATTTATACCAGTATCAATGGCTCATGATTTTATCAGGATGACATGACTCAAAATGTAAATGTCTATTGTTTACAAAAAAACTTTTCACTCATAATTTTTTTTGTAAGGAACTCAATCACTCGAAAAAAAACACGCTTCACATTTTTTTTTATCTCAGTCAGTATCAATATTTGCCTTCGATCCGTTGACTCTACAATTTCGTATGAACGGAAGTGTAAAAAAACCGGTAAAAAACTGTAATTTTCTATGTTCACACGCGAGTTTGTACGAATAGTGTGCGCTTGCGCATGGTGCTCGTTGATGTCTTTTGTATGAAAGATTTGTGATTTTGGTAAATATTATTTGAGATTATTTTTTTGTAAGACAACTTCATAGAATACATTATTTTGTGAAAAAATATTTTGTCTGTAGTCGTTGTTTTTTTTTGGAGGTCGGAGATTCAGTTTCCTTAAAAAATTTAGTTAGGTAGATATCTTTTATTTTTAATTGAGATTCGTTCACGTTAATGACACCGATTTGTTATTAATATCTTTTATTTCATTTATATATTTTTAAAAACACATTTAAAAATATAAAAAAACTATTTACAAAAAAAAAAAACAACCGACTTCAAAAAAACACTACAAAGTGAAAAATAACTTTAATTTCGGAAGTCGGTGTCTTTGGTTTTTAATTTTCGTTCTTTGTCACCGACTTCCGAAATTAAAGTTATTTTTCACTTTGTAGTGTTTTTTTGAAGTCGGTTGTTTTTTTTTTTTTGTAAAAAGTTTTTATTTTTCACTTTTTAGTTGTGATACCTACCACACACAAATTCGAATACCACTACCTGCTATGTAAATAACAGTGACAGGAAGTTATCATAATATCATCCACATACTAAGTGAGGAAAAAATACGTATTATTGAAGCTAACTCAAAAACTACCCAAGCAAAGTTAATAAAATTTATATGGGACCACCTCTGAAGTATGATCTACCAAACAAAAAAAGAATCATCAAAATCAATTTATAATTGACGGAGTAATCGCGTAACAAACATACAAAAAAAAAAAAAAAAACATACAGTCGAATTGTAAACCTCCTCCTTTTGGAAGTCGGTTAAAAATAGTAGCCCACCGGTATCGGGAACAGGGTCCAAGCTACCGGCGGTCAGGGCTCCAGAGAGAGGTACCTCCTGACAATGCATGCCGTGTCCAGGAGTACCACTTTCTGAATCAAGCCCTTGATCCAGCTGCTCAACGAGAGCCTCCTTAGGTGTTGGTCGAGGCTCTTGGCAATTAAGTCATTGGCTGATGCGATTATTAATATTATTCTTATGTATAATTTTTTCTAACTTTAGTATTTATGTTATGTCAGTCATATTACGTGTTATTACAAGTGTTGTTCATTACGTAGCTATTAAATAATGCTGTTATTAGCCAGGTGTCTAGGTAGAATGTTAGTTTACCTTCGTCTACAAGTACGTTTAGATTCTAGATGTTATTATGATAACCTCAGCGTAATTGAAAGTGGAGATATGTTGTATAGATATTGTGTAATTGTTTAATGAGGATTCTACGATGTTTATGTACTGAAACAGCACATGACCGGTCGTTGTGTCGATCCTTGGGGAAGGCCTATGACGAACAGTGGACGTCTTCCGGCTCAGATGATGATGACACCAAAACTATATGTGTCGAAATCGATGCTTTTCATGATAACAGCTCGTTATTTTTCAATTTTAAAGTTCTATGACTAGGGACACGGTATCGAATAGAAAGTATCGATACTGTACTCATAAAAGTATCGATACTTCAAGGTATCGAGTACTTTTCTTAGGGCCTAATGCGCATAGAGCATAGGTCAATATCAGTCAGTAAATAACGTCAGTTTAACTTCAGTAGGGCGGGATATGAAAAAACAAATGACAACGGTGAAAGAGTGAGTGAATGAGTGATTGATTAATGTAGTAAATGAGTGAAGGAAAGGTTAGGAATTAAACTGTGAACGAAAGGAACGATTTCGAGCAAAGATCGATGTAATGTTTTAGAAGGTTCAGAACGAGTGAACTAGATGGCGTTGCCATAACCATAAACATAAGTCGTAAGGTCGCAAGTTTTAAATGGGTAATTTTTAAGATTACCCATTTAAAACTTAATTTCTTATTCGATATGATGACCTGCCAAAAAGTACTCATTGAGTAAAAGTATCGAATGCAAAGTATTGAGTACAAAAGTATCGGTATCGAATGGAAACGTACTCGACACCACAAAGTATCGATACTTTTTTCGTGTCCCTATCTATGACCCGAATTCACAACGACTAATGACGACGATTCATTCGTCGGGAATTCGGGTCATAGAACTTCTTCTCAAGTTTCATAATTTTCTTGCCAACTCCAACCAAGTCTATGTTCTATTATTTTTTAAACCTCCCTAAACGTAGCCCTCCAACATAAACTTCTACACAAGTTCCATTATTATCTGTAGTGACTAAAAAAAGAGATGGGTTGTTTGGGCAATCAACTCTGTATGTAATAATACCGATAAGGCACTGCCTCTCACACAAAAGACTTGCCTTGCTTCCATATCGAAATCAAAGCCCAATCAATACACTATGATTCTGTTCAAACCACCCACGCTGCGTCTGCGCACTTGACGCGAAGGTTGCTGGAACAAGGTCGCGTATCGCGCACCCATTTGTGTTAGTACTGCTCATGGGACTGTGAACATTTTTTTTTCAATCATTACTGCCCACTGATGGGCAAGGTCTCCCCCATAGCCTTCCATATGTTGCCTTTGTGGGTTGCCATCCGTCCGGGTTTCCCCGGATTTGTCCTAGTTTGGAGGGCGTCCGGGGAGCGTCCGGGCGGGGTAATCTGATTAATTAAATTATTTGCAGTAAATTAAAGCATTATCATAGTTATAAAATTCGCCACGCGGCAAATGACCCATTTTTGATGCCAAAAAGACGAGCGTTCCTAAATTTTACTTTTGTTACCATAATACCTCAGATAGAGAATAGTGTAAGTACAATTGATGAGTAAATTAAGCCTTTTATTTGTATTGTTGAGTAAGCCTCAGTTGATTTTCTATTAATAAAAAAATACTATAACTTAAAGATGGTTTAATTTATTGTAAAACAAATCCGAGGGCGTCCGGTGAAAAATCTTCATTTCACCCAAATGTCCGGGTATTTGAAGTTTTTGTTCGGGGCCCGTAATTTAGGTGATGGCAACCCTACCTTTGTGAGAACATAAAATTTTATGATATTTGCTAAATAGTGAGAATTATATGTCGTCCTTGCTTTCTTGCTATGGAAAATTTTCCAACCGTAAAAGAAAAATAAATATTCTTAGTAATTTTCTCAAAGAGACTGGAGGGTTTTACTGAGTAGTGGTTTCACTACAGCGAATGCTGTGTCCTATATATTATAGTCTCATAAACAAGGCCCTATTAAATAGATAGATACAGGGTGGTAGGGACATCGACGCGACCATGAATTCATTGGAAAAAAAAAATGATATTGGCCCTACTTACCTGAGAGAGAAAGTCCAGTTTCGTTAAATTTTGAAACTGGAAAACCCAAAAGCCATAGTTAGGAAATGTCTGAAAAAATGAATTGGTATTTAAAGCAGGCGACAGTGTTATAATTTTTGATACCACCCACTCACATTAGAAGGTTATAACAAGGTCACGCACATGTCTTGCGCATGAGTGGATTACATTGTAATCAAATGCATTATTGGATTGTAATTAATTTATAGCGAAGTAATAATTGTATTGTAATTATTACCGAAGGTATTTCTTTGTGTGTTGTTGATTGCAAGTTGCCTTATGTCATTTATTAATGGAATTTAATGGTAATTAATACGATTTTTTTTGTTGGTTGTTTTGGTGTCAAGTCATTTTGTTTCTTCGAATTATTCTCATAAAGTTGGCCGAGGTTTACTGATATTTTGTCCTTTATCTGTTAATATGGGATAATGCAACTGTGCAAATAAATGTCACACTGTGTACGTTTAATGTATCCATAGTGTGACATTTATCTGCACAGTGTAACTGGCGTGTAAGCTACTGCTCCATTTTACAGGTATGTCTATTTTCGCCTTAAGAATGCGGCGACGCATGAATTGTCCATACAAACGTAGTACATAAATCATTTGCAATTTGAGCATATTTCCACCATATTATGTTGATATTCGGATTGAAACAGTATTTATCTAGGCTCCTACATCTTTTTATTTCCAAATACTTACCTTTAAATGAAGTGTAAGCGAATTGCATTTCGTAAATTTTTATAGCGTAAATGACATGTTTTCATATTGTTTTTTCTGTATTATAAACAACAATATTTGTAATATTGTTTCCGCAGAAGCATAGTTTATGTTATCAAGTTACAAATTATAGAAAAAAAAATGGAAATACATTAAGTTTTCATTCATAATTTTTTGTATTACGAAACACATCCAAAATCATAAATTTTCGAAAGCTAGTAGTACTATCGCGTCAAGCAATAATTTTTAATGTGTGCGTGGTAGTATTGCTCACTGTAGGTCTATATCGCTCCGACAGGCACTCACACTAGCGCAACGTGCTTGGAATTGAATATTGCAAACATCTCAATTTGTAGTTGCGAGCCGTGTCGCCGGCCTCTTAAAGGTACGCCTTAGCCGGATACGCTTGCAGTGCTCAATGCGAGCAAAAAGACCTGTTTATTAATGAAACTCTACCTGAAATGTTACTTAATGTCACACCTGCATAATTCGACTTAAATGCACCACACATTTACTGCATTTGCCCTGTATTTGGAGTGACGTCTCACATTATGTTTCATACGTTACAATTCTGATTTCTGCACCCACATTCAACCTAGCTTTTATGATTTAAAGTCATCATCTGCCTAGCCTTTTCCCAATTATGTTGGGGTCGGCTTCCAGTCTAACCGGATGCAGCTGAATACCAGTATTTTATATGGAGCGACTGCCTATCTGACCTCCACAACCTAGTGACTAGGTAACACGATACCCCTTGGTAAGACTGGTTATCAGAATTTTTGGGCTTCTAACTACCCGTAACGACTGTCAAAGATCTACAAATGACAGCCGGGACCAACGGCTTAACGTTCTTTCCGAGGCACGGAGGGGACTTGGTATGTAAAGATGGTCACCCATCCACGGACCAACCCCGGCAAGCGTAGCTTAACCTGATCGATGATTTAAAGTGAAAATATTAAAGTCTAAAATGGTCAGAGTATAAAGTCTATAGTTTATCCTTGTATTTATATTACAAGAGCCTGCACCTATGACATCCGTGGCATCACATCGCCAATGATGTCATACATAAACCATCATGGTTCGAAATAATTATTCCAACATAAAGTAGGTACATACTATGATCATTATTACTAAGTTACTTCAATCATTACGCGGTTACTCCATCCATTTCGAACCATAATTAAATCATCTGAAGCTGTATTATAACTTTTTTACATTTTTAAATTATAATTTTATTTAAGTACTCAGCTAAATTTTGAGGTAGAAATAGGCAAAATAAAAACGTAATAATTTTAATTGCCACCATCTTATCTAAGTCTGTATAACAACAATGTTAACAGCATTGTTCAATTGTTTTTCCCATCTCAAAAATGCCCAACGCGCCTTAAGAAGCTTTCACTTAAAAAATGCATAATCCTTTATAACCTTAACAACATAACATCACGCCTGTTTTCCTTGCAGGGTTAGGCAGAGGTATACCAAAGTCAAAGTCAAAGTCAAATCATTTATTTCAAATAGGCACATGTATGGCACTTTTGAACGTCAAAAATTACAAAATAATAAAATTGATTCTAGTCGCCCCTTCCAAAAGGTAGTTTTCGTATGGAGAAGAATGGGCAAGAAACTCCACCGTTACTCTTTTAAAATGTTTTACAATATTGTTTGTATATGTACGTACATTTGTTAAATAATTATTATATGTGAAGACGATGCACCTAGAATAAAATTACTATACCACAATAGGTAAAAAAATTAAAAATGAAGCAACGATAGATAATTTAATTTGTGACAGATACATGGTTCTCACATATTTACAAACATTGTAAAAGTAGACGATTTTCCTAAAATGTTACAATTAATAAGTCAGTGTGTAAGGAAGTAATCACAGAATGTAAAATCAATGTCATACTTAAAACACAAAGTAATAAATTTTACAATTAAATTAGCAACCAGTTTGATTTTGTCTTGATTCTAAATTGTCCTATGGAGCAGGACCAGCATGTTTCCAAGCACTCTTATCTTGGATATAATCCTCTAATTTGTAATATGCTTGTTTACAAAGTGTACTTTTTATATGAGTTTTAAATTTTCTTTCATTTAATTGCAATATGTCACAAGGTATTTTGTTGTAACATTTAACACAGTACCCCATAAAAGATGTATGTACTTTAGATAACCTGAAAAATGGTTGATCTAGTTTATCTTTATTTCTAGTATTAAAATTATGTCTATCACTTATTTTATTAAAGAGATGTGGATTTTTCCTTACATACATAATATTTTCATAAATGAATTGGCAAGGTACCGTCATAATATTAATCCTTTTAAAAAGTTCCCTGAGAGATTCGCGGCGACGTAGATTATAAATGGCTCTGACAGCTCTCTTTTGCAAAATAAAGATGGATTCAATGTCAGCAGCCCGACCCCACAGTAAAATGCCATATGACATAATGCTGTGGAAGTAGCTAAAATAGACCAAACGCGCGGTTTCTACATCTGTTAACTGTCTTATCTTTCTAACAGCATAAGCGGCCGAGCTTAACCGCCCCGCAAGAGATGTTATATGAGGTCCCCATTGTAATTTCTCGTCTAGCGTGATTCCCAGGAAAACCGTTTGATTAATAAATTCCAGTTTTTCTCCATTCAATATGATGTCACATTCGCTACTTTTAACATTAGGTAATTTAAATCTAATGCATTTGGTTTTTTTTTTATTAAGTACCAGATTATTTACCGTAAACCAATCTTGGACTTGCAGAATAGAGCTATTCACGTCGTCAAGATTTTGTGATTGTCGGCTTATTTTAAAGATTAATGATGTGTCATCTGCAAATAACACCATCTTCGGTTGATTTTGAAGTATTTGGGGTAAATCATTAATGTAAACTAAAAAGAGGAATGGACCCAATATCGAACCTTGAGGAACGCCCATTGCCATTTCAGACCCTAATGAGTTTACGCCGTTTATCTGAACTTTAACCTTTCTATCTTTCAGGTACGATCTAAGTAAATCAAGAGCTGTATTCCTAATCCCATAGTGTTCTAGTTTCAGCAGAAGTGTCTCATGGTCTACACAATCGAACGCCTTCGAGAGGTCGCAAAAGATTCCAATGGCATCTTGTGCTTCTTCCCAGGCCTTAAAAATGTTCTTTATTAGGGTGACACCGGCGTCAGTAGTACAACGCCCTTTGGTGAAACCGTACTGTTGTTCATGAAAGATGGAATTTTTATTAAAGTGACGTAACATTTGATTGAGCATCAACTTTTCAAACACCTTACTGAGAACTGGCAGAATTGACACAGGCCTATAATTGTTGGGTTCTTTACTATCACCGGATTTGAACAATGGAACTACTTTACTGTGTTTCATGAGATCCGGAAAGACTCCTTGGTCTACACTGGTATTAAATATGTAAGCTAAATAGGGCGCAATGGTTTCGATAATAGACCTACAGACTTTTACAGACATTCCCCAGAGATCTTCTGTTGATTTAATTTTAAGATCTTTAAAAGCTTTTATAACAGCCTGGGGGTTTGTATGCTGAAACCTAAACTCCAAAGGGCATGCCTTCACATTCTGTCTAAGTAAGGCAGCAGAAAGCGCGGGTGAGGAATTTAAAGCTTCAGTAGTTTTAAGAGGAATATTAGCAAAAAAGTTTTCAAATTCTTGAGCTATTTCTATATCTGAGTTAATGGGACCATGTGCAGTCTCTAAATTAAATTCAGTATTTCGCTGTTTTTTCCCATTATTTATTACTTGCCAGGTAGTTTTTATTTTATCATCAGCTGATTTTATTTTATTGCTAATATGCAGAGCTTTGGCTATTTTGCAAACACTTTTAAAAGTTTTTGAATATTTTGCAACATACTTATGAAATTTTGTATTATCCATATGTTGCTTTAAGCCATAAAGTTCAAATAACTTTTCCCTGCTTTTACGAATACCTGGAGTCGCCCAATCACTAAATAAGAACTTTGTGTAAATACTTTTAGTCTTTAGTGGAAAAGTGTCATTAAATTGCGTGTTTAATAGTGAAAAGAACTCGGCGTAGAACTCATTTGGGTCACCTATATTATTAAAACTCTGAACACATAATTTATTGGCCAAAGAATTATTTAATTTCTCTAAACTTTTACATGTAATTGGCCTAAACCTTATTTGAATTTTTTGTAAAGGTATGTAGGAGCAAAATGTTATTGTTTGTCCACTGTGATCTGATGGCAACTTATTTACAATTTGTTTGTGTAAGTAATCACAATTACAAAAAATATTGTCTATACAAGTGGCAGAAGAAGCTGTCACTCGGGTTGGTTCAATAAAAACATTTGACAAATCAAATGACCTAAAAAGACTTAATAATCTGACAGTATTCGAGTTATTTTCTAATAAGTTAATATTAAAATCACCACATATGATTATTGACTTACTACTAGTACTAAGTTTCTTTAATACATCTTCCATTACAGAATCAAACACGGATAGATTCTGGTAACTTGGAGGTCTGTATACGCATACTATAACATGCTTATCAAGCTCAACACAGGACAATTCAATGTTGTGTTCAACAGACAGTCCAATAATGTCTTTTCTTTCTTTCGATTTAATGGAATTTTTTATTAATATTAATGACCCGCCATGTATCATACATTTTCGGCTGAAATGGCTGACTACACAATAATTTTCATAATTAATTGACATCACTTCATGATCTTTTAACCAATGCTCTGTTAAACAAATTACATCCAACTTGGTATTTTCTAAAAACAATTCTATTTCCAGTAATTTGGAAGAGCAACCTTGGATATTTTGATTGAATAATTTTAAAGTATGTTGCCCCCCCTTTGGTTTTTTATTATTATTTTTATGTAAAATATTGCCAGAAGATACCTTTTTATTATTCTCTAATAATAATTGGTTAATTGAAGGGGTAACTTCTGTTGTCTTACTGCCTAGTTTAAAGAAATATCCGGAGTGACCTCCACAACTACAACTGAAGAATCTAAAATGCCCGTATGAGTTCCAGCAGGAAGGGAATACCCTATCTGACTGGTAGTGGCCTCCAAGTATGTTGGCACTGTAGGTGGATCCTCCTTCGTACATGGTAATACATAATTATTCACTATGTTGTTAGTATAACTAGACAACACAGATTCGTCACTAATACTACACTGAGTTATATTACCTATAACCTCATTAATATTATGTGCTATCAACATAGCAATCATATGTCTACATTCGCAAGACAGAGATAAAGTTCTCTGAGTTAACTTAAAACCACTAACAAATTTGTTAGTGTCAAAATACAATAATTTGTCACTATGACAACATGTCAGCCTATGAATAGTATTATTCAACTTAAAAATATAGTTGTTTTCATCATATGATAAAGTATCAGAATAAGGAAAAGCACACAACATCAGCTTTCCTACATTTAATTTTAATAAGGTGTCCACACCATCTACTATGTCCTTTCTGGTAATACCAGTACTATTACCTAATAATAAAACCATTGTAGAATAATTATCTAGGTTTGTATTTACAATTCTTGTTATCATCTGTTTAAAACTTATGTTATGATAGCTATGATTAGTAAAACTATGGCTAAGGTAATTGAATAAAATTTTCCCAAAGCCTGAACCTAATTCGTCACAAAAAAATATTGATTTATTTTTTTGTGACTTAACACAAGTCTCTGCTGGAAGAGCCAACACCTGATGGGGCAAGTTAGGCTGAGGCTGAGGAGGTAGTGGTTGGTTTACACGGCTGCATGAGAGGTTATTGGTCAGAGACTCATACATCTCAGCGTTGCACTTCACCAAATCCAGTAGTTCCCCAGCCTCAAGCAAGCGGTCACTTACTTGCTGTTGTGAAGTCTCATATTTTTTAAAAATATCCTTCAGCAAGTGCTCCTTGTGTAGTATATCATTATAGAGGAGCTGGATATCAGTGTCATATTTTTCCCTACATTGATCTAACTCAATAGTACAATTATTTAAACTTTTTGATAAGACAACACGTTCCTTTCTAAGTGAAAGATTTAATTTTAAGAGATTTTGTTTTTTGATTGCTCTCTGTGACCGTTTATACCTGACTCTTTAGACCTAGTATAGTACACTCATATATCGTCAGTTATGTTTGAGTTCAATGAAATAGGGTCTTCGATAAATTTGCCATATTGTGATACAGAGGTTCATACAGCCACTTGGCTTCCTAGCTAATATTTTTACTACGACATGATAAGAACGATACCTTGTCAAAAATCACTAAATACGTGGAGAAACAAGAAAACATCATTCTGTCTCTGTCAACTTCAAACAATTGAATGAAATAGCATGATGTTTTAAGTTCGTTTAGTGTTACATGTATTTAGTGATTGGTTTTCAAGCGGGCCTAAAGATTTAGTTTGTTTAAATAAGAGAGTGTGGGCTCAAATAGCACAGAACTGGTGCCCTGAGACAGTGAGGTGGGGTCGCGGCAGACCATGGCGGGACGAGCTGGATAAGTTCCGTCAAAACTGGAAGGAGGACGCGCGGGCTCGCGAAAGGTGGAAGGAGTGGAGCCTTGGCCTTTGCCCAGGAGTGGGACAGCGTAGGCTAGCAAAAAAATAAAAATAAGAGAGAAGAATTACAATAAAGCCATAGTGTAGTCATTACCTTCATATGGTAATTTCATATTATTACTAGTGTCCATGCAGAGACTATAATTATTAAACCCCATTTTAACTTTTTTACACTTCAAATTCCCACTACCAATTTTCTTAAAATAGTATTTAAGTATTCATTCTCTGACGTCACCAATGACTCAGTTTCCGGAGGATGTGTGTTTGCTTGCACGGTCCGTGGGTTCGAGTCTGACCTTGGTGTTGTGGATTTTAATATTCATCTTTATTTACATTTTGCCTTGTAGAGGTTCGAGTTAACTATAGGAAAATATTGTCTGAGGATCTTAAAACATTGGTGTGTACGTAAACTTAAGCAGGTAGTATTATTTACGACAGTTTTCAAAAGCTTTGTTTAGGTCACGTTTTCTTGTTTGTAAATTGGTCAGGAATGCCTCAGTCCACTTTTTACATAATCAGCCTATAATATTCCCACTGTTGGGACACAGGCCTCCTCTCTTCGAGAGGGAGTGGGTTATAATCTACCACGCGGGCCCAGCGCGGGATGGTAGATGTCACATGTCTTCGAATTTTTGGTTCTAGGCCCGTTTCCTTCACCGTTTTGAGAGCAGTGGTGATGAAATTATTTATACAAAGTCAAGCGCTTGCCTGGTTTCGATTCCACGACCTACAATTCTTAATTCGGAGCCTACCGCTAATGGTGGTCTACTTCTTACAATGCCATAACATTTTTAGACCACCTCTTTATTCCATCAAACCGCACTGGGTCCGTGTGATAGATTACGGCCCACTCCCTCACACAGAGAGGAGGCCTGTGTCCGACCAGGGGAAATATTATAAGCAGATTGTAATTAAGCAGCTCTTTTGTCGCCAATTAAGATATTGTTTTTCTAAATGTGCTTTCATATGATTTATAAATTTGAAAGCATCATCAGCATGTTGTAGTTCTCTGCTGCTCTGTTAGACTGTCTCAAAAATTAAGACCCCTTTAAGAAAACCTTTTGTTGACATTCCTGTTCAAATGGCAGAGAGTATGTCGATGATTTTACTGCTTCTCAAGGAGTTCTAGGTTCCTGCCGGGGGTTCGAAGAAAACTGATAGGGAAATCGTGGCCCCCGGCAACATGGAAACCGAAGGAACACGGGTGGGTTTTAGTCGGTAAGAGTCTGACACGCACTCCCGCTCCGCCCAGAGCATGAGAAGTTATTTGATAATTTCCCGCCTAAAAATAAAAAGAGTTCTTGGTAATACTTTTGAAACCATTCATATTGCTTCTGAACGTCTTTCATCTATTATGATTTTAAAACTTTTCAAACAGCGTTTGAATGGCCGCAAACGCTAAAAAACCTTGTTTTGTATGCACCATACACAAAATGGAAGCTTCTTGTTTACTCGGCCGAGGTGATCCGTGTCGCGCATGGCAAGTAACGTGGATATAAACTGCGCTGACGCAGCTTTACGTGTGTGAGGATATTGAAAAGAATGAGTAAAAACTATGTTAGAAGACGGTGATTTTAATCTGATTTAGAAACATCGAAAAGTTTATCAGTGGTAATATCCCACAGATCTTTGGTGCGTTTTATTTTCTTACTTTTTTCACGTCTTTCAAAAGTCATTTCATTATTATATCGATGATATTATATGGGACTTAAACATAACTGGCGAAATGTGGGTGTACTACAGAGTACAGGTATACCTCTGCCTAATCCTTCGGTGATTACAGGCGTGATGTTATGTTATATCGATGATATTCCATAAAGTTGTGGCTTTGACTTTGGCATTCAAACTCATCAAACAAACTTGTTGATAGGTATACACTGTCCTCCCATACCTGTTAACACTGTTAAAAGCCAATTATTTTTAAAAGAGTAACCGTTGAGTTTCTTGCCGGCTCTTCTCCATAGGAAACGATAAATTGGAACCGTGCACCTAGCTTCTGATGTTTCATAATTGCCCATGTGAAATAAAATATTTTGAATTTGAAAAAGCTAACGGTACACAATTTTTCTTTGATTCTTCTTTCATTCTTAGATGTACTTAAAATTGGTTACTAAAAGACTTTTTTAAAGAGCCAATTGGCCATTTAGCCTTAATTTTGTTGATATTTTAAAACAAGCCAAACACGTATTCTAACTAGATATTTTTCAAATAAAACTAAGATATATACTTGTTTTCATCTCATCCAAAGTTGGGATGTCTAAGGTCAAACACTTTTTATATTAAGTAAATTAATAGCTTTGCTGTTGGATTAAAAACAGCTAACGAAATATTTGACATTTTGCAAAATGTTGTGTTTTTCCAATAAACCTTTGAACATATTTAGATTTAGGCAACTATCGAGATCATTAAATAACTGCTTTTGTTTTTGTACCAAGACTATTAGATATTCTTTTTTCTCAGTCTTTGTTAGTCTAGATTTCCACGATGCACAAAAAATACTTAATTTCTCGTATGCAACATGTTAACAACCGGCAGCAAGTTCGTCATGCTCCCTTAGATGTCGCTGCTTGCGGTACCATCAGGGGTCGGGTCCTCCTTCTCTCAAATATGGCGAGGGGGGTAATGGCTGGCTGATCTTTGCGTTATGCTCGTGAACGGGTGCTGCTTGTGGTGACTGGTCGTCTTACTGATCATGATTTTGTTATTGTTACTAGTTATTAACTGTTCATTAATTTTACCTCGATGGTCCTAGTTTATCATTTATAACTTCCACTTACAGCTTTATGTAAGCGGGCACGCCCGTTATGCCTGGAGGCTTTTATTTAGATATTTAGTTCTGTGTAGGTTTAGTTTTTTTTTAAAAATTCTGCTTGAGTATAGTTCTCGATGTTTTTGGTTGGTATATTGGCGTGTGTTAGCTGACATATGGCCAATAATGTATCACTTAAATTATGTTTTGTGTTGCATAATGTAAGTTATTTTGCATACTATTGTATAGAATCATATTTTTTTCTAACTTGAATAGACAGCTGTGCTGCTGGGGAGTTTGTTGCGCCACTTCTTCTTCCCAGCTAAAGGCACTAGGAAGTGGTGAAGGGTGGTCGTTTTTGGGGGACTGTCTTATGTAATTTTGACGTTCGAAAAGTGTTGATTCTCAGCCTAGTTTGAATAAATGACTTTTGAATTTTGAGTAAAAAGAAAGTAAAGATCTTATACTTATTATAATAAACGGATTACCTTTTAGTTGCAAGGTTATTGTTGCTCAAGGGTTTATTCTGGTTATTATCACTGTAACGCTATCTCCTAAGAATTACTCTGACCATGTACAAAAATAATCTAATCTAAGTATGGCCGAGCTCTAAATCTTCGCCCACAAGTATCGCTTCACATACCTTCAATTCCAAGTTTTCGACACACGACGCATTAGAATGGTCTCATATTATTAAAATTACTGCCAATACACCTGCCAGCATTCTAAACAGGAGCCACTCAAACACATGTCATTTACCAATAATTCCAAAAACTTCCAACTGTACAACAAAGCCTGCACATTACTGCGCGCCAACACGCATCATGCGCCGGCGCACAGTTCCTAGAAACATGCGCGCGCGGCGACAACCGACCAGTTCCTCAAATTGCGTTACGTCGTCGTATCGCTAATAGATGATGTGACGACTGTGTGTCGATGTGGGAATCGGAGTTTGTTGTGGCTGATGGCCGTGTACACAATGGTTTGTGGTTGCTGGTTTGATGCGATCAATCAGCTCGATGTTTGACGTTTGTTGATGGAACTTTTCATATGATTTATGCCAAAATTGTAGTGCACGTCCTCTTTTGTGTGTTGAACAGGATAATCAAGAGCCCGCCATATTTTTAATAGAATTTTTCAAATGTCAATAGGTTTTTGATATGACGCCATCTCCTAGACTATTTAGGAAGCTTTCCATACGAAAAAAAAAAACGGTGAAGGAAAACATCGTGAGAAAACCGGTATGTCCTAGAACCAAAAATTCGAAGATATGTGACATCTACCAACCCGCATTGGGCCCGCGTGGTGGATTACGGCCCACTTCCTCTCACAGAGAGGAGGCTTGTGTTCCAGCAGTGGGAACATTACAGGCTGATTATGCTATGCCATACAAAAATCTATGGTTGTTCGGTAAACACGTAAGTCGTAACCAAGGACCAATCAATAAAGCTTCAGCCGTATACGATTTAACGAACGTTGCATCTAATAGAATGACAAAACCTGTTGCGTTTCAAAACAATGACGTCAGGTATGGCTCATTGACTTAATGAATGCCATTAATTACTTTAGTCTCCAGTTTCTGACCCAGCCTTTTAAAGCCTCATTGTCGGCTTCTCAATCAATAAACATAAACCTCTTAACAAAGGCTATACAATTAAAAGCTTTTCGTAGTTAACACATTCTTGTATTAATGGCTGAAAAAAATACAAAATGGGTGCATTAGGCCGTGTGCAGACCTAGACAAAACTATCAATTTAAAACAATGATGGTGCAACAAAACTGTCGCCCGGAACAAAATTGTTTTGTCAACGATAGACAAAACAGTTTTGTCTAGGCTATCGCACAACCTAACGTTTGTTTTCACTAACACTACACGACACCTAAATGTTGGATTTTCAACGTTTGGCTCCGCGACGAGAGTTGAAATTCAAACTGCGCTTTTATTAGGCATAACTTTAGGTGTCGCAAAACGGACATAAGTTTCCATTGTGGTCAAAAGTCACATAGGTGGTCTTAAATGTTAATCAACCATATGCTCCTTAGGACCCCTTCGACGTATTTTGTGTTTACGACCATATTCTCCTTTGTTTCTATGGGCAAACGTGTTCATGAATTTAGATGGACCCGACAGAGGATTTTGAATTTGTAATTAGAATCTGTTTTTTGTTTCTTTTTGTCAACTCGGCCAGTTGTGAGGAGAATTTTTGAGGTTTTTAAAAAGATTTTGGAGATAAGGTTTTAAGTTGTGGTCGTGGACTCGTGGTACTGTTTGATTTGAAAAGCAGATTCTGGTGATTAGAAATCTGAAACGAAGAGCCAATTGACGACCTTTCTGTATCTACGTTTGTAAATATAACAAATCCAGGGCTAGGTTTATGTTAACGATTTTTCTTATCTGATTTCTTTCGGGATCACTCGAATATTTTACAAATAATTATTCCGCTTGTTTATAGTTCTCGTAAACTAGACCATTTTATGTAACATGTTCACAAATAAATCAGCATTTAACCGCTTCTGTGGTGTAGTAGTTAGACCACCTGTTTCAGACCCAGCGGTCCTGGGTTCGATTCCCAGTGTGGGCAAAAATTTCTGCTGGGTTTGATTGATGGTAGGGCTTGTTCTAAGTCCGCCTAGCTACCACCATCTTATTTAAGTCTGTCATCATAACAACAATGTTAACAGCATTGTTGTTTCGGCAGTTAGAGGTAAGATAGCCAGTTCCTCTGTGGTTGAGGATTCCGGGTGAAGCTCGCTTCCACCTTCGGCCAGATTATCACTTACCATCAGGTGAGATGTACGCCGAGAGCTTTCCCGGTGCGCTAAAAAAATTATCCTCCAACCACTAACTTTTAAAACTCACAATAACCGTTCAAAAAGTATAGTTAAAAAGCGTTTTGTTAAATCTCAGCAGCAGTTTGTTATATTATTTCCCAAGAATTTAACTGTACTACAGTCGTAATGGTGGTTCACATGATAACAGCAAAACGGTGTGTCGACGACATGTTGGACTCGTGAATTGAATTTTATTAGACCTGTTATGATGATGTGGGTTGTAGATAGTTGAGAGAATTTTGTTGTTTTAATGTATCTCATGGGTTTTGTTGTGGAAGGCTCATTTTTGGAACGAAGTTCTTTAACGCGGCTTTCAGAAATCGTCACGCTAAAAAGTGTTAATACTTGCGACTGTCTTCTTCTAATTCAAAGAGAAAGAAAGAGAGAGAGAGAGAACGCCGGCAGAAAAAAAACAAAAGAAAAGAGTAAAGTGATTAGAGTGTCGTGGGATAAAATTGTACACATCGGCCCGAGTACACTGCAAGCCGAAGAGAGAGAGAGAAAGTGTGAATTTTGTCAAAATGTAAATCCAAGATGGCGGCTCTGAAAATTTTCAAATTTTTCATCATGGTTAACGTTTTCGTGGTTTTCGAGGGTATTAAAGTCGATAGTGGAGTCGAGTGAAAATCCAAGATGGCGGCTACAAAAAAATTGTTTTTATTTTAACTTCGTTCCTGACGGGGGTCCGCCGACCGCACACGTTTTATTTATTTGAAAGAGGTAAATATTGGTTTTGGGATCCTTGCTATATATTGCCTACTAGCTTTTACCCGCGACTTCGTCCGCATGAAATTTCGGCTCCCGACCCACCGCATCGCATCGCATCGCCCGCCCGCGCAATTACTTCGTCTTCGCTTAGCGTTCTTTCTGACTTTTTGTGTCTTTGCTCGGCTCCTCAGGGTCGTAGCGTGATGTTGGGAATTGGGCTATCCAATGCAAAAAGATTTTTTCAAATCCGACTGGTAGTTCCGGAGATTACCCCCTACATACAAACAAATTAACAAAAAAAATTACCTCTTTATAATATTAGTATAGATATTCAAGCTTGGTAAACGTGTTCGGAAGGCTTGTTATGGTACTTGCCAGTTTTTCTAATTCTACGAATTGGAACCGTGTATCTAAATTCTGACGTTTCATAAATAAGTACCCATGTAGGTTTATGTAAAATCAAATATTTGCAAAGTAAGAATGACGATTTTACAGGGCAGACTTTTGAGAATTCAAATGCCTTTTTCTGACTGAAGCCCGTAGAGTTATGATGATTAATGTAAGCTAATAAAAATAAAGAATCTCAACAATTCTCGCAATTTATTAATAAAAATTTATCACATAATGACAAGTGTAGATGACTAACCTCTACCGATTGTCTCAGCAGGTACATCGTATATAAGGAATAGTAATGTCACCTGCGCGTGAGTCAGAGTTACGCAAAAGAATGTTGCGTTTGCGCAGATTTAATCGATACTTGGCATGGAGTCATTGTCTTTTCATTGTATGGTCAATATTGCCGGTTCTGGCGATTTGGGAAGTTAAATAATTCAATAAACATCTTGGAAAAGGGTTTTCTTTGACTTTTGTCAATATTTATTTATTAAAACTTTATGCGCAAGTAAAAAAAATACTGTACAAAGGCGGACTTAATGCCTGAGGCATTTTCTACCAGTCAACCTTAGGGTGAAGCAGAGACAAAATATGACAGGTGCAACATAATTGATCGATAATTCGAAAAAGAATAAATACACTATCGTTGGATTTTGTACAGTCGAGCGCACGTCAGTGGTAACAAAACTAGTATAAGCTGGCCTCGTATTATATTGAAACTCCCTACTACGCTTGACTTGCTCCAGGTCAAAATGTCACTGACGTGCGGTCGACTGTACTAATTTCTATAAAGAATACTGTTAATATTAGAAATGCAGATTTGAATCCTAGGTCATTACTCCCTAAAGTGATTGATCTAAGGATGTCTTCTACTTTTAAATCACAAAGGATACTCGCAACAACAAACAAAAAAAAAAACAAACGTCACGACTTTGACAGTTGCATTCGATTCCCGCCATCGTTTTTTCTATCAACCTGCCAGTGATGCTCCGACTTTTTATTCATCTGACAAACCGTAACTAATGCCGTTACATAAAAAAATAACAATTGTAATTCTCAATTGGTTAATCCACATTTCTTGCAAACGGTTAGCAAAAAGTTCAACCGTTATCAAAACAATGCTCGGGCTGTCAGTGGGGTCTTATTG
This sequence comes from Agrochola lychnidis, assembly GCA_963680765.1. Classification (NCBI taxonomy): domain Eukaryota; kingdom Metazoa; phylum Arthropoda; class Insecta; order Lepidoptera; family Noctuidae; genus Agrochola; species Agrochola lychnidis. The sequence continues at coordinate 3,486,965 of OY796850.1, forward strand.
CCCCCGTTACAACTATCCCTTTGTATGCAGATGTGATGACAGGGGTACAATGGTACCGATTAAATTATTCTTTTTTCAAACGCCTACTGGTGTTTTGGAGAATGTTGAACAACTTTTTTTCGGTAAGAAAAAAGTTTGACATGTGTTTGTGAACTTTTTTCTTCATGTAGTGGGTGTTTGTGTTATTGATACTGGCATGCATGATAGATGATGAGTAGAAAAAAGGTGCGCTAATTTCTTATACTGAAAAGAAAAACAAAAGTGAATTACAATCGATCATGGATTAAAACAATCATCTGTCGGAAATATTTTGCACTATTGTTTTCTTAGTGATTTTTTTAAGGTGACAACTTTACTGAATTCACTTCTAAAAGAATGTCTGTGTTTGGTCTTTTACTTGTTTTTTTTCTTTCTCTGGCAGTTTACGCCATTTTATCCCGATTTTCAATTTCCGTATCCCAAGACTGTATAAATAAAAAGAACCCATTTCTTTGTTGCAGTAACAAGCCGACAATGTGACGGGCGACGGCAGTTTCCCGCCGAAACGTGATCGTCCACCATCTTGATTTTATCATAGACAAGTGTTGCCAGGTGAGAGAATAAAACACTACTATTTTTGTAGAACTTATAGAATTATTTTGTCACGTAATACCAAGTTTTTTTATCTCTACCTGTAATTATAGGAATGTAAAGGATTGGAACTTGACATCACAACCTTCGAGCAAAATAGAATTGGATTTTTCTACGTACTTACGTTTCATTATGTCTTCGCTTTCAATCAGACGAGAATCAGACTAAAAAAATAAGTCCAAATATTTTTCCTAAGTCTATAAAAGGCAGATAATCGTTAAGAATCTCGCTGATGTTGCCATTTCCTTTAATTACGAACATAATGTGGTCAGACTGCATCTACGTGAAGATTCGCAGTTTCTTCTACAAATTGCATGAATCGGTTGGCTATTAGATTCATTGGACGGATACAGCTACGTTTTTATAGCTTAACAGTTTCGGAAATTACTGTATTCAATGCAATAAAGAGGTAGAGAAAATCTCTTGAATGTTTTTGTACGATAAATCGAAGATTTCTCTTGAGAGATTGAAATTTTGGATTACTATAATGATTATTCTAAAGATTGCTGCTGAGCATGAGATCCTGGGTTTAATTCCCAGGTCGGGCAAAGTGTTATTGGTTTTTTTTTATCTGGAATCTCAGTAGCAGCTCGGAGTCTGGATTTGTGCCCATTTGATGGCAATAGTCTCGCCCCCTATTACATGGGACTTAAACATAACTGGCGAAATGTGGGTGTATTATGGTTACACCTCTGCCTAACCCTTTGGGAAATACAGGGTTGATGTTGTGTCTAAAGAATACTCAAAGAAGTTGACAGAATTTATTGATCTTTAAAAATGAGGTCATTTTTAGGGTTCCGTAGTAAACAAGGAACCCTTATAGTTTCGTCATGTCCGTCTGTCTGTCTGTCTATCTGTCCGCGGTCTAGCTCCGAGACCCTTAGTACTAGAAAGCTGTAATTTGGCAAAGGTATACATATTAATTACGCCGACAAAGTGGTAAAACAAAATTATGAAAAACATTTTTTTTAGGGTACCTCTCATACACGTAAAGTGGTGATGTTTATTTTTTTACCCCATGGTGAGGGGTATCATTGGAAAGGTCCTTCAAAAATATTGAGAGTTTGTACAAACCATTTTTGGATTCAGGGATTCGTTTGCGAAATATTAAGCTTTAAAGTACTAATTTTTGTTAGAGTCAAGTGTCCCCCCCCCCCCTGCCGGCTAAATGGTTGGTTTTGGGTGTGTGAAAAAAATCACAATAGTAGTTTATATAACGAAATTAAAAGGAAAACTATCACAGCTAAGTAGGCTTTACAGGTTAACGAGTAATAATCGACCAACTTTGCAGTTGCAAAAACATATTTTCCCATACATTCCGCATGGGAGAACATATTTTTCAACTACAAAGTTAAGTTTGTTTTTGGGATTAATTCATCCCAATTACGGAACCCTTCATTGTGCGTGGTCCGACACGCACTTGGCCGGTTTTTTTAATCTAAGGATTATTTTTGATGTACATAAAAATATTAAGTTACATAAAGAAAATCTTCTATTTCTATTTACTTTACCTACTCCTTACTTATTTAAACTTGCGAAGCAAAACTTCACGTAAAAATAAAAACACGAATATTTTTTCTATAACTTCCGTCCCATAACTAAGTACACATGGCAACATATCAAGCTATATACACTTCCAGTATAAGCTGACCTGTTATTGTACGGAAATCCTATACAATGCGAGATCAACTTATACTGGCAATGAGTATAGCTTGATATGTAGCCGTGTGTACTACCAACCTAACAAAAAGAAGTCGTGTGCAATTTAAAATATATGTCCCTGGTCCTAGGATTTACTGTGACAGTACAACAAGTAACAATGCAGAGTCTTCCTCGTGTCTAGCCTTTATTCAACTTGGTACAGCTACTATTGTTGTACCGGAAAATAATGAATGGACAATGCGAATAGAAATTGCGAATGTATTTAAATTTTCAACAATATTAACCGCTGGATTGTGGTTTCCGGTATAACAACTATTATGTTGCATAGCCTGTATGAGAGTGAGGAACCAAGAATGATTGTAAATAGTTGAATGTATGGTGCTCTCAAAAACGGTGAAGGAAAACATCGTAAGGAAACCGGCATATCCTAGAACCAAAAATTCGAAGACGTATGACATCTACCAACCAGCACTGGGCCGCGTGGTGGATTACGGCCCACTCCCTCTCGCAGAGAGGAGGCCTGTGTCCCAGCAGTGGGAACGTTATAGGCTGATTATGCTTATGCTTTATGGCGTACTCAAACCCTATATTTTTGAATCCATACCTATATATTCTGGGTAAAAGCCAACACGATTTTTAAAGAGCTTAAATCAGAAGATTCAACAAAGGTACATACGGCTACACATAAGCATTTCCAGTATAAGTTGACCTCGTATTGTACAGAAATCATATACAATGCGAGATCAGCAAAAACTGGAAATTAGCTTGATGTGTACCCGTGTGTACAGACGCCAGCACATCAAGCTACCCGAAACTGTCAAATTTTCCTAATCAACTTTGAACCTTATACTTCAGCGATAAAGTTAAAAATCTATTAAATAAATTTGACAGATTGTAGTAGCTTGATGTGTAGCCGTGTGTACAACACCTATTCTTTTACCTTCAAGTCAATCGCCTTCTACTCGACACACTGATGTGTATCTAGCAGAATTTTAACAAGCTATCGCACAAGACTGTTGGTATATTGAGTAGTTAAGTGAAGAAGTTTAACGACTTCAAAATTAATTAACAAATCTTCTTCGTCGTATAATTCCATTTATCTATAAATAAATTTCGACCAGAACTCAGTCATGTCAACAATGTTAGCATTGACCTCGATGGGATATGTTTTTCTGTATCTACTGAATCTTTTAATCCTATACCATTAAATGAGCAATATTTGTATAGGTATATTATATATTTGAAATCACGTTCTCGAAAACGGCTCTAACGATTTCGATGAAACTTGCAATATAGGGGTTTATGGGGGCGAAAAATTTTTCTTCATAATTAGGTCTCATATCTGGGAAAATTAGTTCTCTCTATTTTCACAGCCTCGGGAATGTGAAACTATGTTGGTATACCTCTTATTTTTTTTTTTGAGTGGGATATTATCAAATAACTTCTCCCGGTCTGGGTGGAGCGGGAGGGCGTGTCAGACTCTTACTGACTAAACTCTACTAACCCACCAATGTTTCTTCAGTTGCCATGTTGCCGGGGGCCAGTATTTCCCTTTCGGCCCGTATTCGCAGCCCCGGCAGGCATTGGCCCTAGCGGACCCCGTCAATTCTGCTGACATCTCTTTGAGGCGCGCGTGGGACACAACGCGCCGTCGACCCGGGCTTGGTCCTTATCGGACGGCGATGTTGGTATACCTGCACGCGTAGCATGACCACCGTAGAAACGAGTTTTGTCGACGGAAGAGTAGACAAAATGACTGATAAACAATCACAATCTCTAATTTTGTCTATTCTTCCGTCGACAAAACTGTTTGACGAATTTGTTTTTATCGACTTTGTTTTTATCGACTTTGTTTTTATCGACTTTGTTTTTATCGACTTTGTTTTTATCGACTTTGTTTTTATCGAATTTGTTTTTATCGACTTTGTTTTTATCGACTTTGTTTTTAAAGTCGATAAAAACAAAGTCGATAAAAAAAAATTGTTTTTATCGAATTTGTTTTTATCGACTTTGTTTTTACCGACTTTATTTTTATCGACTTTGTTTTTAATGTCGATAAAAACAAAGTCGATAAAAACAAATTCGATAAAAACAAAGACGATAAAAACAAAGTCGATAAAAACAAAGTCGATAAGAACAAAGTCGATAAAAACAAAGTCGATAAAAACAAAGTCGATAAAAACAAAGTCGATAAAACAAATTCGATAAAAACAAATTCGAAAAAAACAATTTTTTTTTATCGACTTTGTTTTTATCGACTTTGTTCTTATCGACTTTGTTCTTATCGACTTTGTTTTTATCGACTTTGTTCTTAAAGTTGATAAAAACAAAGTCGATAAAAAAGAAATTGTTTTTGTCGAATTTGTTTTTATCGAATTTGTTTTTATCGAATTTGTTTTTATCGACTTTGTTTTTATCGACTTTGTTTTTATCGACTTTGTTTGCGTAGCATGACCACCGTAGAAACGAGTTTTGTCGACGGAAGAGTAGACAAAATGACTGATAAACAATCACAATCTCTAATTTTGTCTATTCTTCCGTCGACAAAACTGTTTGATGAATTTGTTTTTATCGACTTTGTTTTTAAAGTCGATAAAAACAAAGTCGATAAAAACAAAGTCGATAAAAACAAATTCATCAAACAGTTTTGTCGACGGAAGAATAGACAAAATTAGAGATTGTGATTGTTTATCAGTCATTTTGTCTACTCTTCCGTCGACAAAACTCGTTTCTACGGTGGTCATGCTACGCGTGCTGGACGATATGTTTATCTATTTTCACCCGAGAAGAGCTGGGTCGACCAGATACTTAAATTCAAAACGTGGTCAGTAGTTAACATTGTGCTCGAAGTTTTAAAACTAAAGTAGGATTTATGCCTAGTCGACTTTGTTTTTATCGACTTTGTTTTTAAAGTCGATAAAAACAAAGTCGATAAAAACAAAGTCGATAAAAACAAAGTCGATAAAAACAAATTCATCAAACAGTTTTGTCGACGGAAGAATAGACAAAATTAGAGATTGTGATTGTTTATCAGTCATTTTGTCTACTCTTCCGTCGACAAAACTCGTTTCTACGGTGGTCATGCTACGCGTGCTGGACGATATGTTTATCTATTTTCACCCGAGAAGAGCTGGGTCGACCAGATACTTAAATTCAAAACGTGGTCAGTAGTTAACATTGTGCTCGAAGTTTTAAAACTAAAGTAGGATTTATGCCTAGTCCAGTCCAGTGAAAGAACATAATTATTTAAGAGATGAGCACACCGAAGCTCCCAACCACCATTACCGAAAGCCACCTAACAAAATTATGATTTAAAAAAAAAAGTGGAACAACAGAAATCAAAACTTGAAAAAGATCGCCTTGGTGGAAGAATAATACTTGTATAGAACATTGATCCGTAACTTGATATAAATAAAGATCACAAGCGCGTTTACAAAACCTTTAAAGTAAAAATACTTGCATAGAAAATTGATCCGTAAGGAAATATAAATAAAGAGCACAATCGCTTTTACAAAACCTTTAAAGTAAAAATACTAGTATAGAACATTGATCCGTAACGTGATATAAATAAAGATCATAATCGCGTTTACAAAAATGAGGTGTCGTTACAGTGTCGCGAAATCAATGGTTTAGTCCCATCTCAAAAGAAGTTTACACTTCAAAAACTTTTTACAAAAAAAAAACAACCGACTTCAAAGAAAACACTACAAAGTGAAAAATAACTTTAATTTCGGAAGTCGGTGTCTTTGGTTTTGAATTTTCGTTCTTTGTCACCGACTTCCGAAATTAAAGTTATTTTTCACTTTGTAGTGTTTTCTTTGAAGTCGGTTGTTTTTTTTTTGTAAAAGTATTTATTTTTCACTTTTTAGTTGTGATACCTACCCCACACAAATTCGAATACCACTACCTGCTATGTAAATAACAGTGACAGGAAGTTATCATAATATCATCCACATACTAAGTGAGGTAAAAATACGTATTATTGAAGCTAACTCAAAAACTACCCAAGTAAAGTTAATAAAATTTATATGGGACCACCTCTGAAGTATGATCTACCAAACAAAAAAAGAATCATCAAAATCAATTCATAATTGACGGAGTAATCGCGTAACAAACATACAAAAAAAAAACAACATACAGTCGAATTGAGAACCTCCTCCTTTTGGAAGTCGGTTAAAAATATTGATCATCAGCACAAACTAAGTCGATAATCATCAATTATTTTAAACGCCTGTTCCTTTTTCTTACTCCTTCACTTTAGTTTCCTTTTCATCTTTTCCGAACCCACAATCTACGTGTTCCCTTTCACACATTGTTACGTGTTTAGTCTTCTTCCCTTTCTTGCATTGTGTTAGATATCTGAAATCTGCTCGTTAGTCGCGACACCTCAATAGGCAACCCTTGAAGATGTGCGTAAGATTGTCGAGGTCTATACATTCGGATCACTGTATAAGGCTCGCCCTTTCTGGGTAAACAAAGTGCCCAGTTGCCCAGTCCTATCGGGGAATGAATTGTTGGTATTGCAAGGAAGACACCTTATTGGTGGGTTTATCTCATTAGTGTAAGTTGCAAGTTGTACGAAGGGCTTGTTGGACAAAAGACGGGTAAAGTTTGTGCAATAATTCTTAATTAAAACCCAATTGGGAACCAGGAAATGGCAATTTATTTGGTGGTACTAAAAAGGCGAAACTGGCTGCTAGAATCGTTGTGAAGTGCTTTCTACCTAAAAATATATTTTTGAAAATTCTCGTCGACTGGTCGACACTTCACGTGACCAGAGGGCTGGCTCGTTCTTTGGCCAACGTGGCAATGCTGCCAGTCTTCTGGGCACGTTTCCGGATGACAGCGATGCGGACGAATACTTCGACGCCTAAGTGTCGTTTTGTTTTTATTATTTTTATTTATACAGATAGTTAGTTAGTCTTTTAATTTAGTACCTAATGTAAATAGTTAGCTGTGTTAAAACTGTAAAATAATAAATACTGCAATATCCAGTTTTTGAAAACATTTCCCCTATTTTTGGATTTCTCCTAAACTGTGCGTGCGTTTGTAGATACTGATCTCATATGCACACACAATAGGACCTAGGAAATGTATACACTACAAGATGCCTATGACGTTTTTCAAGCTTTAACTAACTGTTAGAAGCAGTAAATTAATTTTTATTTCGTACAACCTCGTAAAAACTTCGCATTTCAAAAACAACGCCTCACGTCTGCATCAAAAATCACGAGTCCTCTCGAGCCAACATGATTTTCGCCAAAAAAGCAAAAGCACAAACATGAGTGATTGCTGGGCGCTTGTTCTTGTACCCTAATTGATTTCGGGGCTCAAAACGATGCAATAAATAATGTTTTTGTGACTAAGGGCATATTTTACGTCGAGACAGTTTGGGAGGGTTAAGGCTGGTTTGCACATTTTCGGTGGAGTTGCGTCGCGAAAATATTTAAGGTAGATTAAAAATCGATCGGTTTGAATCCTGTTTGAAAATGGAATTTGCTTGTAATCTAGAAAACATATGAAGAACTCATAATTATTTATTTATTTTCAACAAAATTACATTACCATTAAATTAGTTAAAAACAAGCACTAATATTATAAGAACTTTAGCCGGGTTTTCCAACAACTTGCACTAGGCAGAGCTTGTCCTGTACGAGGCTTTTATTATCATCATAACTTTTCTGGTTACATGAGTGATGGCATCTATGGTCGTAAGTTTTTTTATTTTTTTATACATTATATTATGAAAACTTGCTGATAATTTGTACCTTACTGATTTTTATTTGAACTTTTTACATATATTTTATCGATGTTTTGATCTTTTCAATAGTGGTCGAAAAATATAGATTTATTTGCCATTTAAATGATTGTCGAATTTTAATTGAGTTTTCATCTCGTGAAAGGAAGACGCCAAAGCATCCCTTTAGTTCAAGAGTACCTGCGTATGAGTGTCAATAGCCCCTTATAAGCACTAAGTGGAAGCAAAGAGGGAGGACACACGTTTGGCATACAAATCATATTCATATGAGATGTGAAATTGATATTCATCATTATAATAACAGTCATTATTGTAACAAGAATCACTTATAATTTTTATGCAAATAAATCATGCAAGCCGAAACAGATTTATGTCTTCAATCGATTTATCAACTAATTGGGTTATATTCACTGTTGAAAATGCCCTTCCAGTGACAGATGGAAATTATAAATGGTTTTAAGTCCTAAGGCATGGCGAAGGTGAAATACCCGAATACCGTAATTTTAGTCGGCAAGTTTTTAATCACGTCTAAACTTGTATGGAGTAGTGACAGGCGCTGATTAATTTGACAGGACTAAATTAAAATTTATCTTCTGTCCTTTTCTTATTGAAATAGAAAGAAAAAGATGCACTGAACTTAAATTTAGTTTAGTTTGTGAACAAGGGAATCGGCACCATTATGTCTATAACTGCAAATGGCGTGCACTACCGTCTATAAGACAGACAGTAAGTTAAATTCCTTGACGCAGTCGCCATCAAAACATGTACTTGCACTTAAAGATTCCTTTCTTTTTGCCGCTCAGTCTTCCAAATTGGGTTCACTAATGAAGTGGAAGAACAAGACAACTCCTGTTGACCTTGGAACCAAATATAGATATGAGTCAAAACGAAAGAGAGCGTATTTCACTTTGATTTATTTTAAATGCAAGTCGATTGTTATCGGACTTATGTACTTATATTTTGGAGTAATAAGCATGTGTTTTTAGTAAGTAATTACACCATGTTTAGATAGTATCTTGATCCTCGTTTTTGGCGAAATGGCTGTCGTGTAAATTGTGTGGTCTTTCTTTTTATTTAAATGTTTTTCACTTATAAAAAAATCCAGTCATCTGTAAAAGGATTTAAAAAAAACCCCGATTAATGGCACTATCTTCGGACCCAAATTATTCTTCTGCCCTAATCTCAATTTATTTGTGGTCGGCGTAACATATCTTTTTCTTTCATACTTCTTCTCTATTACCTATATGTAGTTAAAGCGGAGACTAGGCAGACGGATAGAAATGCGGTTGCTTTGAAGTTTATACCCTATTTATACAATTTAAAAAAAATTGCCACCCCCAACATCGTTATAATTGAAATAATGTATTAATTCTTGAAACTCCTTACCAATGATTTATCATATAAAATGGGGGGTTAATTTTAACAAAATCGGATGGCATTGATACACAAAAATTCCTTGCAGTTATTTATAGAGCTTAAATTTCGAATGTCATGTAAAAAAAATGTATTGCCCCCTCCCCCATATATCCATTCCCGTTCATTTGGGGTCCATTCGGACGGTACGGGGAGTTCAGTATCACCATCACTTCAAGACCCAGATTCACCATCCGGTTGCCTCTCCGGATCCGAAATTTTACGTGCCATTGCCGCCGTAGTCGTTATCTTGGGAGTCACGTCCTTTTTAGCCATCGCCTTCCATCCATCATTTCTTTAGTTTTCCCCTACTCTTATATAGCCATCCACAGTCATACTTCCCTGAAGACATTGTGGGTCCAATACCAAGAATAATGTAAAATAAATTTAACAACATTCAAAAATATACGTACTAAAATTTTTTCATTTTTAAATTTTTATTGTTCTAAATGCTTTGTAGGGCTGAATTCTTTGATTGTGGAAATTACTTCTCTACTTAATGATACCATATTTTGTTTGTCCATCCAAGTGTACTATAATAGTCCAATTTAGCGACGATGATTATCCTTTTCTTCTTCTTTACTTGCCCTAACTAACACATTGGTAAGATCTTGATGGACAACTAAGACCGCGCGCACTTTGGACACGAATTTGTATCGTACGTAAACGTACGACCGTGGCCGTACGAATTGAGTGCGCACACTGAATACGTTTTTCTCCGTCAAATAGGTAGTGTTCCGGTGATATCGCATTGAAAGCACGAAAAATCTCAACAAGATCGGATTGTTTTCGGACGTTGGAACTATACGTACGACTAACTTGCACTCAGTCTGCGCGCTCCCTTTGTAGTACCTGGAAGGTCGGGATCGTTCGTGTGTGTTCGTACGTGTTCGCAGGAGTGAAGTTCGTACGAAAACGCGTCCGAAGTGCGCGTGGCTTAAAAGTTTCAGGCAAAGTCTGTACCACTCAAAATGTAACGAGGCCATTTTTTTGGCATCGCTCATACTTCATTATGAAGGTTACCAGCTGATAAAAACATGTATAAGTAAGTATGGCCACCGACATAACTCGACTCTCACTTATCAAGCTTTATCCGTATCAATGTCTATAATTACGCAATAACTTCAATACTGTTCGAGGCTGCTTGTTACATGCTATCTACCATCTATGAGGCTCGCATTAACAAATCTATATCTTTGAAATTACGACCGATGTCGAAATGTAAGGCCTTGTGAATGCAGCTATTAATGTAGCCAATTAATTAAGTACAGATGTGAAGATACAGGGTGTTGTTTTAGACTTCCGGACACGATTATTTTCACGGTTTTTTATTAAGGTTGATTGTTGATATCATTTGGGCGGTTTATGTGTATTCATATTCATTGTTGCTCTTTTCCGGTACTTTGGCTTACCTTAATTAGACCAATTATTTAGCATCAGTATGGAAAGATTGTCCTTTCAGTTAAACAATTTATGGCGTCTCTGTACAACTGCCCTTTACCAGGGTATCTGGCGATTTAGGGAAAAATCTATGTTTCTGAGAGACAGACAAGACTGGGGTGGCCTTACCGCTATTTTTAACCTAATATCGAAATAGTATAAACCAATTTATTTTTAAGTTCAGTCCAATTTTATCTCAGTACATAATCGATCAACTGAAAATACGAAACCGATTGTCAAAACATGACCTTAGAATAATTGTTTTAACAATTAGTTTCATAAAAAATAATATTAATTGACAAGCAGCAAAACGGACATACAACAAACATTAATTGGCGTCCGAATGTGGGGCGCTGCACTGGCGCAAGGACAACGCGAGTTTGCGCAGATGATCGGCTAAGTTCGGCTATGTTCGGTAATGATCGGCTAAGTTCGGCTTTTGTTCGCCCACTTTGTACACAATTGGGTAAATGACATGAGAATTTATGTAGTTCGATGGACTATGCATAATGTCAATATTGGACATTAGGTCTGTATTTATGTTTACTTTCTTTAGCACGCAGATGTTCCAATATGTAACAACTGTTAAGTTTCTGGGTTAGTGTTCTACTTTTGTTTAATAAATAATATTATTTATTTGAAAAATATGACCAGTGCGTGTTGCCAGTGATGACCTATGGTACTGAAACGTAGTCGCTCACAATGGGCCTTATCAGAAGGCTAAAAGTCACCCAAAGGGCAATGGAGAGGGCTATGCTTGGAGTTTCCCTACGTGATCGAATCAGAAATGAAGAGATCCGCAGGAGAACCAAGGTAAACGACATAGCCCGAAGAATTGCCAAACTTAAGTGGCAATGGGCAGGGCACATTGCTCGCAGAACGGATGGCCGATAGGGTCGAAAGGTGCCGCAGGAATCCGCTGGATGCGGAAAGCACAGAATTGGTCGAAGTGGCGATGCTTGGGGGAGGCCTATGTCCAACAGTGGACGTCTTTCGGCTGAAATGATGATGATGATGATGATGAAAAATATAATACTGGTTACTGTTATAATAATAGTGGCTAATTTCAAGTAAGAACAAAAGGTATTCCTTATTAATAAATAATTATATGTTTAAGTCTCGAAGTAAAGGAAATAATATTTTATGGAATCTGATGGCATCAAGCCAATGGAATCACTATTTATAGCTACACCACGAATAACACTTTAGATTAACATTTTGCATACAGAATTAAATCAATAAAGTTAAATTGCAAATGTCTTAATTATACGAATACTTATAGAAAATGGATATATTTATAGTCAAGACGCAGACTTGATAGGTACCGTTTGATTGTATATTTAAATGAAAGAGGTTATTTTTACAAGTACAGTCAGCATGTTTAGTTAATTAAGACCTTATTCATTTTACCATATTACTTAGTAAGGTATTTACTTTAATTTTTTATATATTATGTTGTTAGAATTGTTAGAATTCGATATTTTAAATGAAAGTTTGTTTTCTTCCTAAGGTGTGTCTCTGAGTGAATAGACTACTTGTTTTGTTATACCTACTTACATTTAATTACATATTTTCTGTTTATTAATCATTCTGCTTACCTATATTTGTGTTTATATTAATAATAAATCGTTTATTAACTAAATAAAATATTCTTACAATTCTTTAAAATTAATACAAGTAAATTACTCCCAAAAAATATTTTTATAAATGAAACATAACTTGAATATTAACTTGTGGACTCCACACAGGTCGTGCCTGTCTCGTGGAGTCTTTGAGAGTTTCGATGGGGGTCGAATTGTAAAATTTATTACATGTCATAAATGTTTAGAAAATTTAACGTTAAACAAAATTAAAAACAAGAGACTTCCAAAGTAAAGTAAGATAAAATCCTAAAAACCAACTATGTTTGAAATAGTGTGTGTCGTGATGATGCAAATGTGGGTATTGATTTTTACAACTAAGCATAACATTGCATTGTTATTCCTAACTGCTTCATATGCATAATAATTTCTTAAATTTGCCGATGTTCTAGCGCTTCAACAATTATTTTTTCATTTACAAGAACTTTTCTCCGCCATGCAAAATAATATTTTAGATTAGCTACTAACCACACTAGCACAAGCACAAGTTGCATTTGCAATAGTTAGTTACCTTGACATGCTACTAAGACTTGTTTACGTTGCATACCAGTCATTTATCTTAGTATTTGTGATCTGTCCTGCTCTGTACCTTGCGTGGTATGCAATATGATCTAGGTCTCTACGAGATCTGTCTGATATTGGAGTTTTTTATTTCTTATTTGATAAATGCTTCAGTTATGAGGAACAAAAAATGGGGCGAAACAGATTTAAAATAATAAATAAATCGCTGTCCTCGGCGAATAAATGGTACCAAACTTTACAGAAAAAATAAAAAAAACAGTTTTTTGTGAAAATCTCATTAATATACATAGCGGAATTGTTCAAATATCAAAAGAAAAGTGATTTTTTACATTCATTATAATACACCTTAAAATCTTGTAACTTCTGAAATAACCGTAGGAAATGAATGAAAAAAATTGGCAGAGTGTAGTAATCCTCAAATATGCAATAACCTTAAAACTATCGTAGTAGCACATTACCATTTTATTTGCCGGGGACAGCGAAATGTTTCGGGGCCAAAAAATAATAAAATGTAGGGCGAACAAGGAATATTATAATAATATGCGGGGTGAATTTTGTGAGGCGAATGTGGAACAAATCTACATTTAGCTCGTCTTCAGTAACTAATACGTCATGCATGACTTTCGTTTTTCTTTCAATTGGATGATGTAATTTCGTCTTTGTTTTTCTCGTCATTTGCATTTGATTGGATGATAACAATTATTATTTTCGCTTTTTTTTTGTGACTCTAACAATTCAAGTTTTAACCTGTGTTTTTGAGTTTCATTGTCATGAAAATATATGTAGTACTTTGAAAAACAGAACGTAAATTATATGAATGTTCAACGGCTGCTTGGAGTTTTGAGTCTCATATACATATGGTTGGTAGCCTGGTAGGTATTAGCGTGTGCTAGCTGACATAAATTATGGCTATTAATTTATAAATTAAATTATGTTTTGTGTTGCGTAATGTATTTTTTTTTTGCAATCAATCAAGAATCAATTTCATTCATTTTTCTAACTGAACAGACAGCTGTACTGCTGGGGAGTTTGTTGCGCCACTTCTTCTTCCCAGCTAAAGCACTAGGAAGTGGTGAAGGGTTGGCGTTTTGGGGGAATGTCTTATGTAATTTTGATGTTCGAAAAGTGCTGATTCTCAGGCTAGTTTGAATAAATGACTTTTGAATTTTTGAATATGAAACACATAATTCCCATAAAAATCGATCAAGATCTACATCAAAAAAGCCCAACGCATCATTATCTACGGATTTGGCAACAAACATCCATCTTATTCTCAATCATTACATAAGCACATAAACAAACACACAAGGATGCTGGCAAAAAGTGAAAGTTGTTGTAGCCAAAAAAGAATGGAAGAGGCCTTCCATTACCACCATCTTAATACCCACCTTATCGCCAAGTGTTAGGGATGATTTTCGATTGGTAACAGATGATATTTTACCAATAATGTTAAGTAAGGCATTTTGTAAGGCACTTGTCGTGGACATATTTGTCTGTCAACCAGTTTTGTAGTCTTGAAGGTTTTAAATTGTCGGTTTATACAAAGGAGGCTTTGGTCAAAATATTCAAAGGGGCGGGTTTGTTCGAATGGATTATCATGGCACCTGGCAACATACAGGCAACTGAAGGAACACGGGTGGGTTTTAGTCAGTAAGAGTCTGATATGCCCTCCCGCTCCACGAGCGGGAGAAGTTATTTAGTAATTGCCCGCCCAAAAAAAAAAAAAAAAGTTTTTGCCCTTTTATTCTTCCAGGTTCTAAGTGCGTAGCAGTTTGTCTTCCCATTCTCCGTCAGTGAAACGGGCAAGTAGAACAAAAAAGAAGATGCTTTTTTAGTTTTCGGCGCGGTTGCTATTCATAGGCACGTTCTCCATATTTTCCAACACAGATTTGTAGCTAAAACCTGGGGTGCAAAGTCGGAAAATCGTTATTTTCTCATTAGAAAAGTATTTTAAAACATAGTAGTTTTTGATCTGAGAAACGAAGCTGACACAAGTGACAAGAAGTCTAGGACGAAATTATCTCGCGCCGATTGTGTCAACCAATTTGTACGGAGGAGTCCAAACTAGCGTGAATGATCACGTCATTAAATGGACTTGCGCAGTTGCGTCCTGCAGTCTACGCAGGATTCGCCTCAGTATAGCCAAAGCTTAAGGATACACTAGTCGGTAATTTTTCCACACAAACGTAGTATGGTGATTACTCGGCTGTTTGACGGTGAACGTTCAAAACTAAAAACAATATCAATTTTCCTTGTCGATATCTAGTTCTGTATGGAAGCAGAATTGGGAAAGAAGTGTTGGTTTGGAAGTTATGAGCGTTGTAACTTCCATATTTCAACACTCATTTTAACTCATCTTTGGGCGTACATAAATAACTTAATTGTTTGAAAATAGCAAAATAGAAACCGTGCAGGGATAGATAATTTATTGAAAAGATTAAATCATTTTAAGCGCTCGTTTTCTTTATAAATCATTGTCTATTTCACTAAATAAAAAAATGAAATATGAGTATATAAATAAAATAAATCAAAACTAGATAAATAAATACTAAATAAATGAATAACTTTACTAAATAGCATGCATACTAAACACGCCACCAACGACTTCGAGCTGTCGACTAGTGCAACCTTAAGAAAAAAGTGTAAACAGAGTCAACAAAGTGATAAAATCTATAGATTTCTTACAGTGGTCAACCATGACTGTAAAGTTAACACACTGTCCACTTTATATTAATACTGCCAGTGACATAGACCACAACAAATACCAATAAAAACATTTTACGACTGGTTTTTATATCCTCAAAAAAAGTTAAGTCATCGTCGCCTTCTCCGCATTCAAATTCCAACTTCAAGATCTACAAATACAGTACAATTTCGTTTGTTGGACAAAAATTAATAACATACAATGACATACGTAATAAACAAATTGAAATCCGGTTTTTTAATATTAGATACTTGAGATTTATTCGTAGTTTCGTCCCACGGACTAGGACAGTTAATTTCTCAAAGCTTTGAATTTAAATTGAAATTCTGCTCGAGTTTTAATTGCTTTCCATCGCTTGGTTAGTTATGGGAATTAATTTTTGATAGAGCAATTGCATTAAAAGCTGTTGTGCGTAGGTACTTATTTTATTTTGGATTTAGTGTTCAATTCGCTGAATACACAATAGGTACAAGTCGACTTGACGCACCACGTGGTTTGACTTGCGCAATAGACGATATAAGGGTCTCTTTAGCGGTATTAGGTTTCCGCCTGGGGCGTTATCGGGGCGGCGTAAAGAGTGGCGGGAGGCGCGGTCAGGTCTCAATTTTTACCCGACTACGGTGAAACAAAAAGGAGGGTTATGATTTTGACCGGTATGTATGTATGTATGTTCATCTGTTACCTCATAACTTCTAAACTACCGATCATAATTCGACAAATGAGGTATCATTGGAAGCGTATTGATTGTCCGCTGGTTATAAGCTATGTGACGTCACATTAAATGCAATATGGCGCCCTCTAGAGGACATAAAGTAACAAAATAAAAAATAAAAAAAATTGAATTGTGCCATGTTTGATATCAAATGAAAGGGCTTGATGAGCACATTACAAATATGTATATATATCATATTTTCCAAGTAAATAAATATGTTTAAATTGTTACAAACAAGTAAAAGTGAGACTGTGCTACGTACGGCGCGGCTGTAAAAAAATTATAGGTACAAGTTGTGCCATTAAAATAATTTAAATAAAAGTAAGTTTAAAAACTAAAACCCGACTAAAAAATATAAAACAAGAAAATATTTCAGACAGAAGTCAAGACATAGGTACAAAAATGATCAAGGTAAAGCCGTGGTCGCATGCCATTATAATTTTGTAGGTGTACAAGCATGCGACCACGGCTTTACCTTGATCATTTTTGTACCTATGTCTTGACTTCTGTCTGAAATATTTTCTTGTTTCATATTTTTTAGTCGGGTTTTAGTTTTTAAACTTACTTTTATTTAAATTATTTTAATGGCACAACTTGTACCTATAAATTTTGACACTTCCAAAAGATTTTTGAGTGTCGTCAAAACATTGACGATATTTTCTATCTAAATAAAATCTATTGTATATAGAAACCTGTGGGCCTATTCAAATCCAGAGCTGGGAGCTGGATGCTGGACTGGATTTATAAGTGTTAATATTGGTTAAATATCCAATGATTTTTCTAGCTTCATCTTTCTGACTGACCGATCGATCCCTTGACAATTTAAGTTTAAGTGCTTTTCAAGTGCCTGTAATTGGTTTATTCGAAATAAATGCTTTGAGTTTGAGTTTTAGTTTCAGTTTGAAACCTGTGTCACTGGACACTGTGCCAACGCTAAGGCTGTCGAAGTGGCCGAATTCTGGTCGAAGCTAATTTAAAAATATAAAATAGAATCATCGATAAGATAAAGAAGCGTTGAATTGGATCGCTAGATCAACGTATCGAAATTACCTTTCCTGCTATATGTCACAAAAAGTGACTAAACTTATGAAATTGTTATTGGTGCCGATTCTCTTGTTCACAAACTAAACTAAATTTAAGTTCAGTGCATCTTTTTCTTACAATTTCATTAAGAAAAGGACAGAAGATAAATTTTTGTTTGGTCCTGTCAAATTAATCATTGCCTGCCACTCTCCATACAAGTTTAGACGTGATTAAACACTTGCCGACTACGTCTTTTTATAATTACGTCAATTTACGTCAAGCGCTGATTAAATTGACAGGACTAAACTAAAATTTATCATCTGTCCTTTTCTCAATGAAATAGAAAGAAAACGATGCACTGAACTTAAATTTAGTTTAGTTTGTGAACAAGGGAATCGGCACCAATAACTGTCATAATTTAGGTTATTAAAATTGGCGGTTCAGATTCAGAATACAACTCTACCTTTCGCAGTTTTTGCAACAATACAAGATTATTTACACTGTGGTTCTGTTTAACTTCAAGTGATTAATTATTAAAGCGATTCGTTATTTCCATAAACACAATGCAGGGACGTCGCCTACAGTGGCATTAAATGTAGGTACAACTCTGTGTATGCAAATTGCAAAGTGGTTATTAAGTGTCTTTAAAGACAAACAAAGACATATCTGAATGTGTGCATAATATTTAAATAAATCCTAGTGTAAAAAAAAATACAACAAGCTTAGTTGAAGATTAGTAGAAGTTCTCCGCGTTCCGACTCCAGTCTGTCCCAGCTACGTTCTATAAGTAATTTACAAGATGAAATTTGAGTTTTTTGATAACTTATTACCCGGAATTTCAGAGAACTCTACTTTAGCAATACTCGGTGTATTGCTAAAGTAGAGTTCTCTGAAATTCTCAATTCAGGAATCGGGTAAATGTCAAGTAACCTCCTTTGATTTTGACAGTTAAGTTTCCAGGATGATTGACATCTTCGAAACAATGTCCTTCTAAACACGATTCATTTTCCTTATGCTTAGGATTCTACTAAATCAAATCCTTGTCACAAAAAACCCGTACCATATAAAATTTAAACAACTTGACATTCATCATCGTCTGACTTATTTCTGAGAACCTAATAAAGTTTTATACCTATTAAGATCTGCCATGATGATGCATATTAATCAAAAACGTCCAAGTTTTTCTATAGATATGTGTGCGTTTTAATATTATTCTGCCAGACGAAGTTAAGAATTTAAATAATAGTCATTTTTGTGTTAGATAGGTACACTATTGTAGGTAGTTTAGTTTCCACCTATCCTTTCATTTAAAATAATACAGCTTTCTTACAGGGAATTGGTACATTTTAATACTCTTGTTCTCATTTGTATTCACTTTTGTGCGAGTTATATACACCTATTTGATTTTTTTTTAAGTGAAACCTTCTTTAACCGCATTGGGCATTTTTGACATGGGACTAAACCATTGATTTCGCGACCTGTTACCGACATCGTGGAGTAAAAGACATCAACGCGTTGATTACCGCGGTGGCGATTCAAGTTTTCACTCCCGGAGTGCCACTGTATTTTTTTTAATCTGGTGTATAATATTGTGTGCTTTTTAGTCTGTGCTAAATAAATGTATACATAATCTACATCAATTTGCTGTGCTATAGCCATTTCATAGAATGACAGTTGTGATTTGAATAAACTGACAATTTAAGTGTGTAGTCGATTTACATAACAACTAATTTCCCTAAGTTTAGCAAATCGCTTTTTAAGCGCGTAAGACCTTACTAGGTTCCTTTGTCCACCCTGTATTTTATATAACTGGCTTGTATAAAGAAAACACTCTTTTCTTGTTAATACTTTTAATTCACACCACTGTACTATTTCACAATTATACGACGACTGACTATATGCATTACATTTTACCATTTAAAACGACTTTTGCCCCACCCAGAAATAACGATAATATCATAACCGTAATTTCTAAGTGTTGCCAAAGTAAAACAATACATTCAGTTACTATAATGAAAATAAATTTAGAAATTTCTTATTATATTAATCATTTGTACTTTGACAGTGTTGCCACAGTGGATATTATGAATCGAAATTAAAATATATTTTTTAAAATTAAATCAAAGAAATCACCACACTTCTTAGCATCAAACAGTTCTAGCTATGAAGCATTCTTCAAGATACGATCTTCCCTATCCGCCGGAAACAGAAAAACGGGATCAGTCCATAGCAAAGCAAGCGTCAGACTTATCCAATAGTCATACATTATTAAAGCCGTCGACTGTACCGTAAGCTGCGCGTGAGTGGCTCCGTGGGAGATTACAAGGCCTACAGGTCTAGCGGGGCTATAGATGTGCTAATTGAATCATTCATTCACCAGTCTTACGTTCAATTGAATGGAAACGCCAATTAAGTGCAGACTGGTACGGAATTAGCAGGGTTTGGCTAAATATGTGGGTTTATAAAATGTTAATGTTGTTGTATTTCTTTATTGATGTGAAGAAAAATTTATGGGATGGAATTTGCTATGAGATCTGTAGGTTGCTTTCCATGGGAAGAGGATGTCTATATGGCTCATTCTTTTATGGCTCGTGGAACTTCTGAAATAAGTCGTGGAAAACATTAAACAAAAAAAAAAAAACATTAGGTTGGTGTTTTAATTTAAAAAAAGTAAAATTTTCACTTTTAATTGTGGTGTTTACCTCACACAAATTCGAATACCACAATAATAGTGACATGAAGTTATTATAACATCATCCACATATACTAAGTGGGGAGAATGTATGTATTATTGAAGTTAACTCAAAAACTACCCAAGCTAAGTTAATAATATTTATATGGGACCACTTTTTTATATCTTTTATATTTTTTATACCGTGTAATTTCAGATACAATTTATTGTTCATACAGATAAAGATAAAGATAATTTTATTTTGCAAATATGGGTAACAGCAAATGATGACAAAAAAAAAATAAGAGTTCAGCCATATTTTACCATGCAGGCATGCAAAAGATTTACATTCAACTTATAACTAAATAATTAAATACAATTTTAAAATAACACAATGAATTAAGTACAACAAATAATATATATACACTAGCTTAAAACATCTTTCTCAGTTAGAAACTCCTTAATATTATAATATGCTTTCGCCACTAAAAAGCTTCGGAGTTTCTTTTGAAATAATGAAAGCGGAAGCTCTTTCCATGTCTTTGGCAATTTGTTATAGATGACTGGAGCCATGCAGTAGACACTTTTGCGCATAAGTGCTGTCTTGGCCGACTCCAGGCATAGCACACTATTATCGCGTCTATTGCGGGGTATTGGGGGAAATAAATGACTAATGACCTAGGTAGTATAAACCCTTTTAAACAAAAATGTATTTTCCAAATTAGCCGTCTTCGAGTAATCTGGGAACATACATTAAAACTAAAAAAAATCCGATGAACTGAGAACCTTTTTTTTTTTTGACGTTGGTTACTTAAAAATAGTCAAGTTTATTGTAATATACAAAAGTTGATAGAGCAGTTCTTAGATTATACTAGTATATAGATGATACTACATAGTATATATATGATATTAGTATATAGATGATACTACATAGTATATATATGATATTAGTATATAGATGATACTAGTATATAGATGATACAAGTATGTAGATGATACTAGTATATAGATGATACTAGTATATAGATGATACAAGTATGTAGATGATACTAGTATATATAGATGATACTAGTATATAGATGATACAAGTATGTAGATGATACTAGTATATATAGATGATACTAGTATATTGATGATACTAATATATAGATGATACTAGTATATAGATGATACTAGTATATAGATGATACTAGTATATAGATGATACTAATATATAGATTATACTAATATATAGATGATACTAGTATATAGATGATAGCCTGCCTATTACTTCCTTCTTATTAAATGGTTTGTTCAACTCATAGTCATAAGTTTATCACCATAGTTAATTATGGTTTATAAACATTATAATATCAAAACCAGTTTCCTTTGTCAATACCGTCGACAAAACAGCTATTTCTTGCTAGTTTTCCTATGTTTTCTCCGTTCATATTCAATTCATTTTCATTCTATTATTCTACCAGTTATAACAGCAAAGCTCTAAGTCAAAATAACTTAAGATTATGCTTGCTTATTTATTTCAATTTTCAAAACATAACACGTTACAACGTTAAAATACACAAGTTTGAAGTATAATTTTGCAGAAACCAGTTGGACTCGCTTCGTCGCAAAGTCTGTGTTTTATTCCTTCATAAATTCGGTACTTAATGTATTTGCGAAATGATATTTGGCGAGGAGATTCGTGATGTGAACGATATCAGAGTTATGGTCGGAGCTGAGAGGCGTGGAGCGATTTTATTAAAAATAGGACATTGAATTTCTTTTCTTATTCTCATTCTTTTATAAATTCTTCTTCTTCTTCTTTCTTCTTCTTCTTTCTTCTTCTTCTTTCTTCTTTTTTTTTAATTCTTTTTTTTTCTAGTCGATTTAATGGTGAGTGTATAATTGATGATTTATAATTTTAATAGCGTTTCTAATTTTACAGGACGCCGACAGGAAATAAAAACGTTGCTACAATCTATATAAAATTTAAACTTGTTAAGTAAAATATAAATGGCTTCCGTTTGGCCCAAAAAGAAGTATATATAATTTATCAGTCAGTGTAACTGTTTTAATTAAGATATAAATCTTGGCGTCCTAAATCACACGTTAAAATCTACACCCATAAAGTAAAAAGTTTATTTAATATGAAGTTACATTTTACTTTTATAACTTTTTATACTAAGCTTATATGTTGTAGGTTACTGTTACTCTCTCTGTTACTCAAAATAATTATTGAGTATTTAATGCAAAAAGTATACGTTTTCGGCTAACTTTATCAAGTATTTGAGTTAACGAAACTTTACATGAAAACGAATAATACATTCTTGAGTGAGAGCGAAAAGGAAATTCCTACATAATTTCCTACACGAAAATCGCTTCTTCAACCCGCTCATCACTACAGTCTCACCCTTACAACAAAAATGGCACTCAATAATGACAGAGTTGGATTCAAAGCCCTATATTTGGAGGCAGGGGGCGGGAATGCGATACGCCATTGCATTAAGTTTGCTCAGAAAATATTAGTCAGTTCTTAATACGCGAGTTTTTCGAATTAAATGTATTATGGTTGAATTCATCTTCTGAGGAGATTGTTAGTCGGCTTTTTTGAATTTCTGTATCTGTAATCAAATCGAAAGCAGCTTTTTAACTTCATCTGTACCTTCTCCTGGTTGGTGGTTATAAGTTCATCGTCAGACTCTATTTATTTGATTTTTATATCTTATTTAAATATCTCATTGTATGCTGCACCGGTCGACGTCATAACGTCAACGCCGGCTGTCGCTAAAAACCAGCGCTGGGGCTCTGTCTTGCATAGGGTATAGCATTAATGCTGAGCGATGGCCGTCTTGCGTGATGTGACTCATATTTTCCCTCAAGTTTTTCTTTTTTGTTTTGTGTTCTTTCTTTGCGTCATGTTTATCGCAAATAAACGTATTTTCTTTCTATAATTTTCTTGTCTTTATCCCAATTTATTTGGGTTTTGGACAACACATAGCTTCTTCTTCCATACTTCTCTGTTAGTCGTCATCTTAGTAGTCACCCCTTTTCTTGTCAAATCATCTTTCAAACAGTTCATCCATCGTTTCTGTGGTTCCCTACTCTTCTAGCCATCCACTGGTTGATATAACTTATCAATACAATTAATTCAAGATCATTCGTTTTGGTTATCATCTACAATTTCCACATCAGCACGCGTAGTTATGACAACCATAGAAACGGGTTGTCTACGGGTTTTATCGACGGAAGAATAGACAAAATGACAGATTGTGATTGTTTATCTGTCATTTTGTCTATTCTTCCGTCGACAAAACCCGTTTTTATTGTGGTTATGCTAAGCGTGCTGGTGGCCTATGACACTTTTAGATTATTTGAACAAAACTCGTCGCTTACAGTTTTAAAATTAATTCGATTACGATGTGCGTAGGTATACAGATGGTTCGGGGAATTTTTATCCCCAAAAAGTATTTTATTCTTTCATAAAATTAAGATTCCACTCAAACTTCCGTTCTTGAAATCGTTAGGATCTGATTAGAGTCTATATAGCAAATAACAAAACATTTTATCACATAGGTAAGTAAAGAATGACATAATCACACAACCACATAAAAACCAATACCAGCCAACTGCGACAAAAGATACAAGTGTTCATAAGACCTTGTCCGGTGAAAGGTTATGCGCCCGCGCAGCCGGAATATATCCTTGTTCGGATTGACAGACACAAAATATGTTAATGGCGTCTTAATGCCAACACGATCGTTTTTTATTTCTTGGTGACTTATTATGGAATTAAGGATGGTATATGGGTTTTGTAGGGATATAAATATGAAGCGGTGGCTTTGATGTATAAGCCTGTGGTGTAGCTAGATTTATAATAATTAGCGAAGATAAAACACAATAGACGTGGATATACAGGGTGTCAGGGACATTGACGCGAAAACTGAAACCATGGATTCTGTACATGTTTCTGAACCAAAATTTTTCGTCGGTTATTAAAAAAAAATCTGCTGTTTCATAGAAAAGTGCAATACCTACGCGGTCAAAATATATGGAACAGAAGATTTTTTTTTTAAATAACCGACTAAAAATTTCAACGCAGTTCAGAATCATGTAATGAATCCATGGTTTCAGTTTTCGCGTCGATGTCCCTGCCATTCCGTATTTAGTAACCTTTTCCGCTTAGCTATTTCTAAAGAGCCATTAAAAACATCCTCAGGATGACGATTGACTTGTCGCGAACTTGAACACGGCGTGTTGCCACACCAAGCGTTCTGCGTTCAGCGCTTGGTGTGGCAATACGCCGTGTTCGATGTGTTCGTCTATTGTGTTTTATAATGGATTTCCGCAAGGTCACGCCTGAATCAATTAACTATTAGCGAAGATGTCAATGTTCAAGTGGTGATAGGTACTGTCCTGGCAAATGTCAGGGAAGGACTAGGGGAGGAAGTCTACTTACCTAGCGCTGCAACAGTTTATAAACTGATATTTTCATAAAGTCTAGAATTGTTTTACCTGAAATCTTTGGGTTCTGTGGGCACTAGAAATAGACACAAGGTAATTGTACATTGTACGCCCACAGTTCTCTGAGGTCAATGATGACTGGTTAAAGACAATAGGTGTGCACACCACTATTATAGGTCTATCTACCATGATTGCATGCATTACAGAGGAATTACTATCTAAAAACCATTATAGCATTGCTTGCTGGAAATGCTGAGAAGCAAATTCAAGACTTTTGACAAAAGTAACAGTTTTGAAAACTTATAAAAAAATACAACGTGCTCCTTTTGATATTCCATAACTTTAGGGTATTAATGAGACTATGTCAAAGAATCAACTGGCGTATGAATAATTTTTTAATCGAAAAATGAATCATATGCCAGTTGATTCTTTGTCATGATTATTTCGTTGAAATTTTTCATACAAAATAATTCGACAGTCACGATTAATTTATTAATTATGTGACACCCTTCCGTGAATTATGACAACGTCGCATTTTTTTATTTAGTTTACAATATGAATTATTGATTTGAATGAAAATGATTACTCGTACTTATCAATAAAACTTATGATAATTATGATTGATGTTATCTTCGAAATTATGTATATATTTTTGGAACAATTGTTTTAAGACTTTTTGATTAATTTTAAGTATAGCACAGATTAGTATAACAGATGGTTTACTTTGCAAAATCATTTGAATAAAAAGCGACTCTTGCTACGACACAATAAACTGCAATTCAGGTCGCACAGCGCTAATTACCTACAGTTATACCACCACCACCTAGAAGTTGCCTCTCTTTCTATTGCGTAACTCATATCTTTTGACTACGTTACGCCCACTGAATTCGACAAGTCGAGCCCGCCGCGTCCCTACTTGTAGCTTCATACCTAAAATGAGGAATGAATAATTTGTATTCATCTGTGCTTATAACCTTAGAGTTATGGGACATCAAAAGGAACACCAATATTTGGCATCATTTAAAATATGAATCTAATACCTTTAAATGAGCAGTTTTTATTTAAAGCTTTATAAGAAAATGCGACATTGTTATATTTCACGGAAGGATGTTTTATATAATTAATCGTGACTTTTTCGAATTATTTTCTATGAAAAATGACAACGAAAAAATTATGTCGAAGAATCATCTGGCGTATGATTCATGTTTCGATTCATACGCCAGTTGATTTTTTTACATGGTCTCATTAATACTCTAGAGTTTTGGGACATCAAAAGGAACACGTTTTATAGTTGCAAAAAATATTGCTCACATTTTGTCTACCGAGATAACTTGATGCACAAAACTACTTTCCATTCTGTGTTATCATACCGTTAAAATGCAACAAAAACCCAATCTAATTACATGTATGCATTCGAGAAAATAAGAAAATTGTCGACGAGTTTCTCAAAGTGAAAACAGTACGATGTGTAGTTACTATATAGAAAACTTGGTAGAAAAACATCCCGAGTGAAATGCGCCGAGTAACGTGAGATTTGTAGACTACTTTCTTCGGTTTAGTGTAATAGTTATCGATTTATGGAATATGTACGGGCTTTCTAGCGTAACTTAACGCGTTTGTAGATAGGATTATTAGACAGTTGGCCCCTTTAAGTTACTTTAGACTAGGACAGGGCTTCCCAAACTTATTTTTACTGTGACGCCCTTGGGAAGTTGGCATTTTTTTGAGACGCCCCCCCCTCTAGCAAAAAGTTACCTACCAGTTGTAGTTCTAGCGCCTAGTAACAAGTTATCAGAAAAACTCCAAATAACAGTTATAATTTTTATTAGAAAATGAGAACAATTACAAATCGCCAGAATAAAAATAAAAAGGAGTATTTATTTTACTTTGTTGGCTGGCTACTAATGAGAAGGATGTGCTTGCTTTTTCTGAGCATAGCCTCTTAAAACGGGGCTCAAGTTTAGAAATCGCCACTCTCATCTCTTTCTCTACATTGAGAAACTGACCTCCAAAATTCAAGCAGTTTGTCTTTGTCGTATTGGAGCTTAAGGCTGGAGTCACAGGACAATTCTATTAGGTAATTGTTCTTTATCCTATGTAGTAAGGTCGACTGGAAAGGGTTTCTAATCTATGTGAATCGCTTTACGACGCCCCTGAGATAATGCCGTGACGCCCCAGGGCGTCGCGACGCACAGTTAGGGAAACCCTAGACTAGGATTTACGGGTAAGGTATACAGGGTGGCGGGGACATCGACGCGCAACCTGTCACCATGGATTCAGTACATGTCCCTGCCACCCAGTATAAGAGTTATTTCGTAATATTTGCATGCCACTTACTGTCAGGACATACTTAGTGATAATATCTACTTTATAATGCTGTAACACCTTGTAACCTGTGTGCACAAATACCCATATTTGATTTGATTTGGATACTCAATGTTCGGCACCATTTAAAAGTATGAATTTAATTTATGTGTCAGAATTGATTTAGCATTGAAACTAGGAAGTAAAGCCGAATTTACAATACGAAACTAGTTACGCAAACAAAGTTATTCATTGATAGTTTTACGTGTAAATAATTATCAATTTTTATTATGTATACATACATACATATAAATACATTTACACATTATTAATACATCTTAATATATATAAATTACGTGTCACGTTGTTTGTTCGCGATGGACTCCTAAACTACTCAACCGATTTTAATCAAATTTGCACACCGTGTGCAGTTTGATCCAACTTGAAAGATAGGATAGGTAGGGCAGGTAGGGCAGGTAGGGCAGGTAGGGCAGGTAGGGCAGGTAGGGCAGGTAGGGCAGGTAGGGCAGGTAGGGCAGGTAGGGCAGGTAGGGCAGGTAGGGTGGGTAGTAAGTGATAAAGATGGTCCACCCCAAACATTTATATGGCAAAACAACGTTTGCAGGGTTAGCAGGGTTTTTATTATATATACATACATATAATAAATACATGTCGACATAAAAGAGTCTGACGTGGTGACATTTGGAACTAAATATTTTACATTTAATAACTCATTATCTGTCACGATGCCTCATTGAGGTGGATAACAATTAAAATTCTATCGTGTCTCGTTAATGACAGTTGAAAGGAGAACTATATGATGATGGCACTACTTTGCCGACAAGTGCTAGTTAGTAGGTTTTGAGCCACCCACCCACAAGCAGTGTTTTTAATAATTTGTTTAAATTCGTTCACTCATTTCCCATTCGAAGTGACCTAAGTGCGATAGTGGCGCCCTCATTTTGATTTTACTCTTTTTGGCCAAGCTGTATTTTTTTGGTGTAGTATCACAGCGGCACCGCAATTCGACGCTGCAATACTTTTCCATTTCGATAATGGTGCCGATTCTCTTGTTCACAAACTAAACTAAATTTAAGTTCATTGCATCTTTTTCTTTCTATTTCATTAAGAAAAGGACAGAAGATAAATTTTAGTTTAGTCCTGTCAAATTAATCAGCGCTTGACGTAAATTGACGTAATTTTAGTCGGCAAGTTTCTAATCACGTCTAAACTTGTATGGCGAGTGACAGGCGCTGATTAATTTGACAGGACTAAACTAAAATTTATCTTCTGTCCTTTTCTTAATGAAATAGAAAGAAAAAGATGCACTGAACTTAAATTTAGTTTAGTTTGTGAACAAGGGAATCGGCACCATTATCCACCAACTTTACTTTTTGTTACTTTTTCATCTTAACGTCTTCTCGCCTATTATCAATGACAGACAAGCAACTTCAAGTCCACTGGTCTTCCTCTAATAACGCCGCCACTTCATATATGATCAAACTTTGAATAATGCAATCTAATTAAATATTTTCCTTCTATTCCAGCTAAGAGATGGCGCTTTTATGGTGTGTGATGGCGTGCGCGCTGGCCGCGGCGCAAGCGCAGTCGAACTACGGCTCACAAGCGAACAATATCGAATACCAGGGAGAGGGACTCCCTGAACAAACTGTGCTGGATGGGAAGGTCAGTATTTATTAGCATTTTGTAGACCACTATTAGCCTAAAACTGTTAGTAGGTATCATATTGAGATGACTGACAGGATGTATGGAAACAGAGGGCTTGCTGCGGCCCACTTTAAATAAATTGGGACTATGGAAGGTGGATGATTATTTAATCATCCACCTTCCATAGTCCCAATTTCATCATTTCCCCCAATTTCATCATTTGATGATGCTGGGCATAGTCTTGTCTCAAAAAAGTTAATGCTCCAAACTGCAGTGTTGATCAATGCCACGATGGCAGATGGAGTGGTAGTCGTTGATTGAGCTAGACTTTTAGCACTGATGAATATTTTGCCTGTTGCTGGGTTTGAGTTCTGCAATCGCGGCAGTTGGTTGACTTAAGGATCCGCAGTTATAGCCGCGAAATTCAAATTTTCTTACGTTTTTTGCAATTTGCAAGTCAGTGTCAAGATATATCTTGATCACAATATGATTCGCGGCCACAATAAATATGTATTTACAGAATTAGATATAGATTAAGATAGATTTGTTCTATAAGAACAAATCTCGTATGGAAAAATTCCTATGGAACAAATCTAGCTTTCTGTAATGTATTAATGATTCTGTAAATATATATCTAATAAAGTCGCGAATCATATTTTGATCAAGATACAACCTGACACTGACGTTTGAATTGCAAAAAACCAAAGAAAATTTGAATTTCGCGGGCTACCACTGTAAATCCACCTTAACCGACATGTGTCGATACTCATCTGAATGTCGTCAGTTATTGATAAGGTGTAACACAGGTCTATGTAAGGATTATAGACTTTGGAGAAAATACAATATTTTTGCTTTAAATTTAAAGTGGTTATGTTTATTTATACTCTCGAGATTCAAGTCAAGCACAATCTTCTTAGGCAATGGTGCCGGTGCCCTTGTTCACAAACTAAACTAAATTTAAGTTCAGTGCATCTTTTTCTTTCTATTTCATTAAGAAAAGGACAGAAGACAAATTTTAGTTTAGTCCTGTCAAATTAATCAGCGCTTGTCCTCCATACAAATTTAGACGTGATTAAAACTTGCTTACTAAAATTACGTCAATTTACGTCAAGCGCTGACTAAACTATTTATCTTCTGTCCTTTTCTTAATGAAATAGAAAGAAAAAGATGCACTGAACTTCAATTTAGTTTAGTTTGTGAACAAGGGAATCGGCACCTTTGTAGTTCAGCCGTTCACAAGTAGATCAAATTCCATTTCCAAGACACTTGAATCAAAACCTTCGTTTCACCAAATCTGGTCAAAAATTCATTTTTTTATAATTACACAGCGTTCACCAACAATGGTTATAATCGTACTTACGTGGTTATTGTCCCAGAGCACAAAGTGGGTCTAACCGCAGTGTACCGGTGTAAGAGCGAGTCTGTTGTTACTCATCTCCTCGCGTTAGGAGCATTGCACGCGCAGCGAAATGTAACAGGAATACTTTTGATACAATGTTGCGGTGTTAGTTTGTTTACAATGTGTTTCGTAATAGTGTTGGGATTATATTGGCTGTATGTGGCTGTTTATCGTCCCATATTTCCTTTAATAGCTAGTACTAGATGCAATTTAAGTGAACGTTGTGTAGATAGAAGTATCGATATACTTATGGGTTGCCCTTTGTAAGAATTATTGAACTTATTTTTACACAGTCTACGATTGGTGTATTCACTTAAAAAGCGTCGCTAATAAGCGCCGACAAGTTCCTATCTGAATTAGTCGGCGCCGGTTCGCACTGGTTCGCGCTGATTTGGCAAAAAGTATGAAAACTGACTGCGTCGACCCCGGGGCGTCGGCGTCGGTTACCAGCGTTCTACATGAATACTTACACCATCTTCTGAAGAAAGACGTCTAAGGCGAGGCTAGGCTTCTCCTATGAAGGATCTCTCGCCTTATTTTTGTTTTCTTATAACAATTTGACTGCTTTACGTAAAAATCTGTGAGGAAAGTTCAAAAATGCTAACATAATGATGATGGCAATACTGAGTGTTGGTATCTTAAAAGCTTTTAAGATAACAAAAAATTGTACTCAGATTGGTTCAGCAATTCCGGAGAAAAATGACACCGCGTCATGAAACCTCTCTACCCAAGAACCTATGTCAAACGTTTACAAAATGGACATTACGCTCCTCTGACATTGATAAAAATACTGCATCATCACGAGTCGCACAAAAAATTATTAATTTTCATTTACTGGGTATAATTTACAAAATGGCCTTAAAGATAATTTACATTTAATCGCGTCGTGATGTGACAGATGAATTCAAGTTTTTGTGACATTGAAATCACTGAAACGGTGCATGCAAAAGTATTGTTTGAAATGATTGGAGAATCCACTGCCGAAAAGAAGTAATATTTTGTCTATACATGAGCTGGAAGCTTTGAATGAAGTTGAAAGAGAGTGTAGTTTGAATTTAAGTATACAGCTGTCAATTCAATCAGAGTCTTTGACTGAAATTACTGTTAGATCCTCGCACTATCCAGTTATCAATAAAAAAATATATACCTATCTATTTAATTTTTAACGCAGTTAAAACGGTTATACATATAGATAAACCAGGTTTACGCCTATATGGTGTAGCGTCTATGTCTCTTTTGTCCAAATCACGTCCTGTTCTTTAAAATTATTTCTGTCATTTTCATATTTTTACGTATTACACTCTTGAACATAAAATTCATCAGTTTTAGCCATTATATCTTTCTCTGAATAATGTTCACTGCCATTTTAATTCACGATTTCTCAACTCACAACAGATGTTTCACGAACTTCGCCAGGTCGCGTAACCTTGACTCAGTTACCATGTTTTGTATGCGCTCGATGCTTGCCCTTTTGTCCCGGAGATGTTCAAGAAATCTACGGTCAACGGCTTTATTATTTCGAAAAGTTTGTGTTTCTACTATAACCTACAAGATGATGAGTACCTACCTATAAGATGAAATATTTTATGAATGAAATTAATAATTGAAGTAAATCTAGGTAGGTAGGTACTGTTCAATCTCGTGTGAGCGATTGTACTTGTTTAATCTTAAAAATGGAGATGAGTATTGACTACAGATTTTGAAAAGGCTTCCAGAATTAATATACTTAGTCACACATTTATAGATCTAAAAGAATTTTAAAAAAGAAAAAAAGAATCTAACTTTCGATTTCAAATTGCGATCGTGTGTGAACTGACCTTAAAAATAAACTGTGCCAGTTATTATCGGCGTTTGATAGACTTTTTTATTTTATGATATTATTCGATCAAATCGTACGAGACGAGACGGAAATAGATTTTTTAATCAATATCAATATTCTGTGGGCGACTTTTTCGTATTGTTATGACTTTTTGCTATGGTTTTTGTTGGTTTGCAATTTTTCGGTTCTAATCGGGTGTAAAAACTGTTTAGGCTTCTGCATGATATGGTAAGAATCACTAAGCTGGCTAAAAAGCCAACCAGTTTTTTTTAAAATGACTTTATGCTTCGAATTTCTGCCTTCCATTCCACTATTCATAAGGTCCCTGTTTATAACATGACATAGTTTTATATCCTATACGAGCAATTAAATATTTGTATTTAAGTATATATATTTGTTTCGGCTCTAACGATTTTGATAAAAGTCCCATGTCTGGGAAAATTTGTTTTCTTCGTATTTTCATCTGAGCAGAGCTCTGTCTCCCAAAGTTTATAACAAGATAATGAATAATGACATGACATTATTGACAGTAAAATAATGATTATGGCAACATGGAATTAGTAAGTACCTACTATCATGGCAGTATGGAATTAGTAGGTACTATCCTATACTTTTAAATGAGCATTCTCTATTTTCACCAGAGAAGAGCTCGGTCGCCCAGGCACTTTAACATAATATTACATCACCCCTGTATGTCTTAAAGGGTTAGGCAGAGGCATTTCGCCAGTTATGGAGTCCCGGGGGCGAGCCTATTGCCGTCAACCGGGTACAAATCCAGATTCCGGGCTGCTACTGAGAAATTCTTGATGGAAAAAACTCAATAACAGTTTGCCCGATAATATTTGATAATAATCGATAATATTGACATATACAGGGAATTTTTTTAATCAGTGCGCAAACTTTTACTATGGGAATCGCGAAAAAAAAAAAAATCTGCTGGTCCCTACATTTATGTTCGCATAACTGGTTAAAATGTAGGGAAAGGCAGATTTTTTTTTTCTGAAACAAATTCCCGTATTTATAATTATAATTAATTTCTTTATTATTTGTCCTTTTAATTCTCAGTGGATCTAGGTTAAATTCACAAGGTTCAAAATTGGCAGTAAGAAAACTCTCCCAATGCAACTTCAATCATAAATAGATAACAGAATTTACGTCTTTTAACAAAGTTTCACACACAAACACGCACAAAGTTTCTAAGTGCATACTGAAACGCCCGCCGTACAAGACGAAATATTGTTATAAGGTGGTTACAGACCGATTGCCGGCGGCCTAGCCATTGTGGCCATTGTAGCCAATAGCTGCAGTGTCAACATAGCTTAACAGCCGTCTGAGAGACGAGATATTGTTATTGGGCTGCGAACGGAAACATGCCTTGCAGATAGGTACGCTTGTCTGTTGTGGTGATAGCCTGAATGCAAGGTGGGTGTCCATTGTTTTGCGATACGACTTGAATTATATAATAATGATTTGACAGTGTGTTCATTTAGATATAATTGATTTAAGATTCTTTGAGAGGCTAAATAATAACAGCCGTACGGGTCGATCAGGTTAAGCTACGCTTGCCGAGGGTAGTCCGTGGATGGGTGACCATTTTTACATACCGAGATTCCTTCGTGCTTCGGAAAGCACGTTAAGCCGTTGGTCCCGGCTGTCGTTCGTGGATATTTGATAGTTGTTACGGGTCGTCAGAAGCCCGAAAGTCTGGCAACCAAGCGGAATCGTATTACCCAGTTACTGGGTTGTGGAGGTCAGATAGGCAGTCGCACCATCTTGGTATTTAGCTGCATCCGGTTAGACTGGAAGCCGACCCCAACATAGTTGGGAAAAGGCGAGGCAGATTGATTGATTTAAGATTCTTTATGGCGGATATTTTTACCTACCAGATTTTGAGAAATTGTCCATCCCGAATTTCGGAATTTCAAATACACAGTCACACCGTCTATACGATTAGAAGAAAGCATTGTATATACTTTTTAAACTACTTACTGGTAGGTAAGTCATTTCAATCAGATGTGTAACTGTCAAGACTTAGTTTAATGAACTTACTGCATGTTGTTTAGTGCTGCATCAAGGCTATAGATGTAAAACAACCGATTTAAAACGTTTTAAATAAAATGTTGCCGTTTTAAACCCCAAATTAATCGTTTTAAACGGTTGAAAACTCGCCTACAAAAAGGCGGCGCGGCAGTTTATGTATGTGCATGTGTGTGTAGGGTAGGCGAACTGGCAACGTTGCGTCGAGTCACGAGTGACAACGTCAACGAGAGTGCGAGAGTGTGAGTTTGGTTTTAAACCGAATCAAATTAATTATTTATATCGTTTGAAAACAATGAAAATAATTTACCAACACAGAGTTGTTATAACTTAGGTAGGTACCTTATACCTACGCTTGGTCGGACAGACAAACTAGAACTAAACCCGCTAAGTATATCAATATCAGTTATATTACACATTTAAAAAATCTTTACACAGTTTATAGGTACTCCGTTATATCCCTACCTCGGTAAAATCAAGAAAATGTAGTTTTAATTAAGAAAAACATAGTTATCAACTGATATTAGTTGATAACTAATAAAAAATGTAATGTTAAAAAATGGTTTATTTCAGCTTTAAACGTTTTTTTTTTTAGGTTTTAAACAGATTGGTTTAATTGGTTTCAATCTCTAGCATTATATCAAGAGGGCCCGCAATAGTTTCACTAGTTTACACAATACTTCTCGTATCGTATTGTGGTCTCCAACATAGACCAACCCCGATAGCAACTGCCCGAAGGTAATAATTAGCAGTAAAGATTTATAGCAGCGTTTGGCATGCAGCTAACTAAATATAGTACTGTTGCTGCAATCATCTAACTTGAGGCTGTTATACTGAAGCCTAGGTTTTAGTAGCAGATTCTTGATTATCTTTGATATACTGTCTTTGGGCAGTGGATATGACGGACTGGCTTTGAGAGGGTTTATCCTAAAAGTTGGCAACGTTGTAAATAGCTGTCTAATATTTACCCGTTTTGATTAATTTAGCAATATTACTGTATGGAATTAAGAAATGTGGCTGACTGGGGAACTAAAATATTGATTATGAAATGCAGTAATTAATATCGTAATACCGAATATTTAGTTTTAGATGTAAAAAAATTATTTGGAAACTTTCCAAATGCCTTTTTTACACCTAAAATTGTTACAACATCAAATTCAGTGTTATAATTGCAATTCATTATTAATATTCTAGGAAACTAGTTAGCCACATTTCTTATTTCCATACAGTAATATTGCCAAATATCAGAACAGCGAAATATTTGACAGCTATTTGCGACGTTGCCCACTTTCTGTATATACGCTCTAATGGGGTTTTCCATTTGTTATTTATCAGTCGCTGACCGGAGTCTGGATTTGTGTCCAGTTGATGGCAATCCCCTGTTACATAAAACTTGAACATAGCAGGTGAAATGTGGGTGACTATAGGTACACCTCTGCTTAACCCTAAGCCAACGTTCGCATGGACGTAATAAAATCGCGGCGGGATTTTATCACGCACTGGATTTTCAACTCTCGGTGTTAAGCCGAGCGTTGAGAATCCATCGCGCTGGGAATCCAACTCTCGTCCCAGCGCGTTGAAAAAACACACTGTAGTATTTTCTACTCTCGGCGCTAAGCAGAGCGTTGAAAATCAAGTGCTTAGGGGAATGAAGGCGTGTTGTTATGTCATGCGGATAAGCTCCCCGCATGGGAATTTTGTTCCGCGTGCGGGTGACTGTAATTCCCATTTTTGTTACATTGTCTACAAATATGAATAGTAGGTATGCGGGCGCGACATTGGCGAAAAATATCACGCATCCGGAAGAAAACCTGCGTGTCTAAATATAATTGATTCTAAGACCGCAAGAGGCAAACGACATCATTTACTTTGTTTCGGCCTAGCCCGAGTTTATACGATTACTTACGATGCACAGGTACATAATTATGATCACGCCTGTAATATCCGAAGGGTTAGGCAAAGGTGTACTTACCTACCTATAGTATATATTTCGCCAGCTATGTTTTAAGTTCTATGTAATCGGGGGCGAACCTATTGTCGCCCGGGCCCAAATCCAGACTCCGGGCTGCTACTGAGAAATTCCTGATAGAAAAATCCAATAACACTTTGCCCGACCCGGGATTTGAACCCAGAACCTCATGCTCAGCAGTAGCGCTTATGACCACTAATTAGACCAAAGAGGCATTTACGATGCGATTCTATTCAATAGACACTAGAATAGTGTCGATAGTAAAACAAGCTAATTTCATTGTTAAATTTTATCATCGTGTACCTTCAGACCAAATAAAAACCAAGACATAGCTCTGCGAACAATACAGTGAAGCATGCCTAAACTGAGCAGTGGTAGCCCAGTGGTAACGGCCGCGACTTACGAGTTTGTAGGTCGTGGGTTCGAACCCAGACAGGCGCTTTACTTTGTGTAAACTATTTCATCACCACTGCTCTCAAAACGGTGAAGGAAAACATCGTGAGGAAACCGGCATGTCCTAGAACCGAAAATTCAAAGACATGTGACATCTACCAACCCGCACTGGGCCCGCGTGGTAGATTACAGCCCACTCCCTCTCATAGAGAGGAGGCCTGTGTCCCAGCAGTGGGAACATTATAGGCTGATGATGATGATGCCTAAACTACACCTCCGCTCCGTGCATACACGTTCACACGCACACATGTACAACCATTTACAATCAAACTACACCTCACTAAGTGCACACATGTGTACGAAACTGCCCTCACGTCACTGTTGACAACGCCATGTCTTGGTTTTTCATTTGGTTTGACCATGTACGGTGGGCTGCATCAATTGGGTACCCCAGTTGTATTAAAATTTTAATACAACTGGGGTACCCAATTGATGCAGCCCACTGTACATACCCCACTATTGTCAATTTGTTTAAGATAATACCATAAAGTAATCGCGTTTCTAGACTCTTATGTGAAGAGATGGGCTATTCCTATCGGGACCTAAGCAGTTTAGATTTTGTCTCTTTGTCTTGCTCTTGTTTCTACTGAGACTGAGATATTTTATGTACTTACTTACTTGTGTAAAATGCTAGCTTGCAACGCCGGCTGTCACTGGAAACCAGGGCTGTGGCTCAGTTGCATGCAGCTGAGCGATGGCCGTATTGACCATGAACGTGACACATATTTTCCCCAATTGAATTCTTTTTTGTAGTTTATTTTTAATTTTATGCATCATATTTTAGGGCTAGTACACTTATTTTCTTTTTGTTCTTCTAAAATATTTTTATGTTTGTTGCAGGTTACAAAGCTGGATGATTTGAGTCCAGTTATATTCTTGAACAGAACGAAGGCTGCCCTCAACTGTGCCGCTGGTTCTATGCAGGTATGTATTGATATATAGATAGAGTTTACCCCATCCGTGTTTTATAGTTTTCACTATAGGTACTATAATATCATTTTTGAGTTTCTATGTAGGGGTTTAATCTTCAAAATTACTGATACAATTCGGTTGCCGAGTATCATAGGATTTTTTAATATTAAAACTTGTTTTCAAATAATATTTTTAATGGATATCAAATTTCCACACAATTTTTTAAAGTTGACGGGAACGAAGGCCGCTTTCGGTCCTGGCAACTTACAAACCTCTTCATTGATTTTAGAAGAGAAAAATAGTAACCAAAATCACGAGTCTAACGTAATTAGGAGATAGCCAGTAATAATAATAGTCCGTTTGACCGAATTTCGACGATGGCGGCCAATCTCAGCGGAGACAAGCCATCGGCGCGGGAGATATTATAGTGCACAAGTATGTGCGCAGACACAGATGCACTCTCTCTTCCCTCACTCTCATAGTTCGATGAGACGGACATGACTGGACAGGGATCAGGCACAGCACCAACATCTTGACGTGCTTTCTGAGGCACGGGGGTATTACACCACCAACTTCCAAACTCCGGGCTGTTACTGAGAAATTCCTAATGGCAAAACCCAATAACACTTTTGCTTGATCTCGAAATCGAGTTCAGGACCTCACGCTTAGCACCCGCGCTAGACACATCGAGACCAACATGGAAGAGCTAGCTAGTATGAAAGTGACAATGAAAATGCTGACTGAGCATGAGATAAACAACCCGAAAATCAGGCAAAACAGCAGAATGAAAGAAAATAATTTATCCAAGAACATACTTCTAATGCAGTTAACCTGCATTGACACCATTACCTCTAATACATTTGTCAATAGAACAAGTACTAACGGTCCGGTTAATTATCAATAACCGTTGGATGCTGTGTGCTCTTGTCCGGTATATCTACGAGTAGTTATGACGATAACGACTCGTTGAGATTTGTGCCGCAGATATGTGAGATTCCTTATATAGTGAGTTCTTGTTAGCGGGCGGTTATCTTCGCATCGGTTAGATTCGATTATATATGGTTATGATTTGAGAGCAATGCAGCGACAACTTTCAAAAATGTAAGCTTTATGGGTTTTAGGAAAAAAAAAAGAATATATCTAATAATTGAATTACTCACAATTCAAAAGCCACAAATTACCAACCACAAATAGGGAAATGTCAGCTTGATGTGGTAGATTTAGGTAAATGACTAAATTTTTCGAGTTTCAGTGAAAAAATTAGTTCTCTTGGAAATAAAAATGGGAGAATAGCGGCCCATCCACTAACGTTCATTCCTGCCGGAATCTGCAATCCTTACGGAATGAACGCCAGTGGATTTGCAAGAGCGAGAAAGAATGACGGTATTAAAACCCCGCCACCCCTCCCGTCCCGAAGGACGCGATGCGCTCTGTGATCAAGTTAGTGCCTGTTTATTTGTCCGGCGTGATTGAGCGCTCGTTTGGGATTGTTTTTCCTGTCGAACTGGCGTGTTGTGATAAAGTCAGGGGAAATAACGTAGGATTGTGGTTTAATTAGTGGCTTCAACGGTTTTATTTTATCCCGTCGCTTTTCTGTACAGTTTGCACAACAGGACAAGTCAGTAGAAATGAACGTTAGTGGATGGGCCGCTAATTCGAGGCTACTCAGACATTCATAGGCAACTAGGAATTAATTTCGACCTAAGTCTCTTTTTATACAACTTTCTCCGTGCAAGATTACAAGTGTAGTATTTAAAAAAAAATCGAGCGAGCCTTACTTACAGTCGTCGTATATGATGTGTAACATCTAACATCTCACCTTGATAATAAGCAACAATAATGTAAATTAAAGGGGCGGGGCCTCGTCAAGGTCATTTCTGACGGCCAACTCTAGCACCGCGCTCGCTCATTGGTCAAATCAAATACCACGTGCTTCCTGTGACACACTTCCGTCCCTTTTCACGAAATCACTCCCACAGATTTGATTAGATTTAGATATTGATTGCAGGAAAGCAAGAGGAAAGATATTACACATCAAAAAAATTGATTTCGAGTTTCAAACAATTTCAAAGCAAGACCGACTCTTCAAAGCTAACAATTAACCTACCGTGTTTCAGATCGAGTTGAAATTCAACGAGAAGTTCTATGGCATAGCGTACGCGGACTTCGACCGCCACTCAGCTTGCCAGGTGGTGGGCAAAGGAGCTTTGTCCTACAAGCTGGAACTGCCTCTTAAAGGATGTGGCACCAAGCAGGTAAACAGTGTAGAGAACACTTTTTTGTGAAATGTGTATCAAGAATCAGTAGGATTCTGCAATAAAAGCAGGATTATTTACCAAATACTTTGTTATTATTGAGGATAGACCTCACCTCATCTAGTCTTGAAATGTTCGATTTAAAGCTGATCTACACTACTTCCGATATCCGATACGATCCGATCTACATATTAATTTCAGGCATCGTCAACGCTGTTTTCTTTAATTTTACTCATCGAAGCAGTTGCCTTCTTAGAACACCGAATTAAATTATTGACCTTCTCACCAGGATCCTCTCCGAGTATTTACGAACAACATAGTAGTCCGGTTCCACCCAGGATTGGAGATGGACGGAGACGAGGTGATCACCATCGTGTGCCGGTACCCGCCGCCCATTGTGCCCAAACCAGTGTTCAACCCCCTTATATTCACGTAAGTGTTCATAGGCAGCTGATGTAACCGTGAAATTGTAATTTCTTATAATCAAGGGGAAATATCTATAATCTGTAATGTATTTATATGAAAAAAAGACTATAAAATTCATAACAACCTCTTTTAAATGAGCTTTGACCGGCAAGAGTTTGTTGGCCAGTTTTGGTTGCAGATTCAAATTCAAATTCAAAATATTTTATTTCACATAAACCTACAAGGGCACTTATGAAACGTCAGAAGCTAGGTGCACGGTTCCAATTGGTCGCTTCCTATGGAGAAGAGCCGGCTAGAAACTCCACGGTTACTCTTTTAAAAATAAATGGTTTCTACAATGTTTTCAAATTACAGTGTTAATAGGTATGAGAGGACAGTGTAGGCCTATCAACAAGTACCAGGTACTTAGTAAAATAGAAAATGGTCCACAAGTCTACAGCCTACAACGTTCTCACATTCACAAAATTTAAAAGAAAAGAATCTATATAAAAAAAACAAAATAATAAAAAAAGGACTTATTTTTGATTTAGCTTGACTTACAGGTTGGTTTAAATCTTGGTGATATGGGCAAAAATTGCGGTTAATTTGGATCGCAATAGGAAAACAGACAAGACTAAATTTGTTTTTCTTTTTGCAGGCCTGAAGCCAGTCCCCTTCCCGCGATGGCTCCCCTCGCAGGCACCCACATCCTGATGATAATCTGCGCGATCCTGTTCCTCACGCTGTTACTCCTGGGTCTGGGAGTGTCCTACCTCTGTCTCAGGAGACGCGCCCTGCCCGCTCCGAGGAGGTTTATCGATGACTCCTCTGCTTCTATTGTTAGCAGGGAGAGTATACAAGGTAAGGAGTTTTGTTGGA
This sequence comes from Agrochola lychnidis, assembly GCA_963680765.1. Classification (NCBI taxonomy): domain Eukaryota; kingdom Metazoa; phylum Arthropoda; class Insecta; order Lepidoptera; family Noctuidae; genus Agrochola; species Agrochola lychnidis. Next base: position 3,527,680 of record OY796850.1, read on the forward strand.
CAAGAAGTTGATACTGTCACTATCTATGAGAAAATAATAGGGTGTGGCTGTGTCATGGAAACGGCGGCGTGTTTTACGTGAATACGTGTACGTTACGAGTAATATTTTCTTTGAGACGAATTCTTTGATCCTTTAGCTATCAATTGGTGTAATTAAATTTTGGATGTAGATGATAGATATGTACCTGCAGCATCAAACTGTATCCCCCGATTTTGTTATCATCAGTTTTTTTAATTGCTTCCCACTATGGAAGCAAATTTAAAGACGTATATTCACGTCAAAAAACCTAACATAAGTACGGTCAGCATGGAAAGTTGGTTGACACTCACAACCGGTTTCTGATAGGCGATCAATATTTGTTAGTCATAGTCATAGAGAATGGACTGAGCGTTCTGTATTCAGCAGTGTAGTGAATGAATTCATACTGGAAAGTACGAGACAGACAAAGCGAATATGCGGCCAGTAGTTGTCTCTTTCTAGAATTCTGATTGGTCCACGTCTCTGGCGATCAAGAGGGTATCGTTCTGCGCTGCATGTACAACTGTAAGCCCAGTGCTATGCAACACGTTGTAAAGAGTGTTTACTGTTTATAATGTTATATTTCTGATTGATAATAATTAATTGAAGTACAGTTAATTAAAAATATTACATTACTAGATGATGCCCGCGACTTCGTCAACGATTCAGGATGAAAGATAGGCTACTTAAATAGGTTACTTTCATTGAAAGTAGCCTATGTCCTTCTCCAGGTCATAGTCTACCCATGTGCCAAATTTCATCTAAATCTGTAAAGTCCTTTTAGCGTGAAAGCGTAACAAACAAACATACAACCTTACTTTCACATTTATAATATGAGGTAGGATTGTATGCAAAAAAAAAAAAAAAATTCTCGGGGCCCTGCGCCTTTGTCTTGACTGCATCTTTTCTGCAAGCCTGTAATACAGGCTTGCAGAAAAGAGATAGGTATGGCCGCACAGTCGCATTATCTCTTTCTAGAGAGAGGTCATCTTTGTGAGACAAACGCTTAGTCCATTCTTTATGTCTATAGTTAACTCATGTTCACTAATGTGATGGCCTGACTGAAAAAATGACATTAAAACAAACAACTTGACGTGAGTTTGACATTGTATCAGTAAATGGAGTTAATTAGTCTTTCAGAAAACGGAGAAAAGAAAACAATTTTTTTTTTTCAAAAATCTATTACTTATATTACTTTTTTTTTTTAAATCAGTACTCTAGTTTTATAAACACAATCAAATTCAGACTATATTTCTTTTATACAGAAGTCAAAATTCCACGAGCTCATCCAGTTTACCCTGCTGCCGCCGAAGCAGGCAGCGTGGCTTCCGACACTATTCCTTCCGACTACCCTTCAGAAACGCCGAGCGAAGCCGAACAGGCACACAGCAACGCTGGCTTCATAATGGACGAGTCTTATCATAGTGAAGGTAGGTTGAAATATGGTTTTAGTAAGTGCTGAATATGAGTAATTGAGTACCTCCTCAACGAAAATAATAATGGTATTCCCATTTGAGCCCCATTTGGGCGCCATTATTGTTACTAATGGCACCCAGTTGGGACTGAAGTGCTTGTTTAAATCTCAAACCAAATAAAAACCAAGACAGACTGCAAACAATACACCTCTGCTTTGTGCATACACGTTCACACGCATACATTTACAACCATTTACAATGAATTTACACCTCACTAAGTGCACACATGTTTACGAAACTGGCTTTACGTTACTGTTGACAGCGCTATGTCTTGGTTTTTTATTCGATCTGAGGCTTAAATAATAAACATTGTAAGTTTAGTTAGTAAATTGTATTTACTAACTAAAGCAAAAGAGGCAAAAGGAGTATGTAAGGATCGTAGCAGGTGGCGTTCTGTAGTTTCTGCCTACCCCCATGGGAAGAAGGCGTGAGTTTATGTATGTGTATTTAACTAGCACAGTTCTTAGGAATAGGTAAAAGTAACATGCCATAAAATTCTAAATAACAGAAGATAATTTGACTTATACATATATTGTAAATTTTCGATCATATGTGAAAAAAAATTATATCATGTTATAAAAGTGGACTCACGATATGAGAAAAATCCTACAAAGAAATGTTTGTTTTTTATTTAAATATTCATAGCAGTAACAATTATAAGTATTGTAATAATGGATCGACTACCCATAAAAATCTAAGTTTACGTACAATATTGCTAACCCAACATTCTCTACCAGGCTACGGCTCCACACGTGAAGCGATGACAAGCAACGCACGCCTGGTTTCGGGCGCGGCGCCCGCCTTCGACGTGCGCGTGCGCGTGCAGCGCCCTGTCGTGCCGCCCTCGCCGCCCTCCACCATCACACTCACCGAGACCGACGGGGGAAGCATCAGGTGACAATCTTTTACTCTACCGAAATAATTATAGCATTTGTACTGGAGGCTCAGTTGGGCGCCATTAGTAGTTAGTAATGGCGCCCAACTGGGCCTCCTGTTCAACTAACTGTCGAGTTAGCTCAAACGGAGCCTAGTCTAACTTGCTCTAACGAGTCAGTATTTGCTGCGTTAATGTACTTAGCTAAAGCTGATAACACAGTCTCATGTGTCTTTCATAAGAAAGCTATAATGAGATATTTCAGCTTTTTCTTTTGAGATAGCAATGCACCGGTGATGCATCTTATAAAATATTAGTTTAGATCTCGTTGTCAACCAAATTATTTCAATTCATTGCAAGATAAATTATTTAATCTTAATTTTTATCACCCTCCACAGACAAACGATGCTCTCAGAAGAGCATGAGCGTCAAGAGTCTGTCCGCACAGTATCTCCTGTGGCCCTCCCACTCCCCGCGCGCGCCTCACAGCTGCCGCCGCCGGAGAGACCACCGCGACCACCCGCAGTATACTCGCAGGTGTCCAGAGATAAACAGGTGAGGAACATGAGGGAAGGATGTGGTGATGGAGTGTTGGGAGTGAGAGTAATGCACGGGTTGTGTGGATAGAACTGGTATAGAAATTCATTGGTTTTGTTAGACCACTGAAGAAATGGAAAGATGAAAAGGCAGTGAGCCTGATGATTTGCATTGACTTGTGAGTGCATTTAATTTTAAGAGCGTTTATTCTAAAAGTTGATAACGTCGCAAATTGCGGTCAAATATTTACCGGTCTTGATTAATTTCGCAATATTACTTTATGAATACGGCAATATACTTTTTTACATATAAAACTAAATATTGGGTGTTATGATATTAATTATTGCATTTCATAATCAATACTTTAGTTCATTAGTTAACCATATTTCATATTTCCATACAGTAATGTTGCCAAATTAATCAAACCAGCGAATTATTTGACAGCTATTTGCGACGTTGCCCACTTTCAGAGATAACGTTTGATTTTGTTTACTATGAAAGTACTTGATACTTGATGAAATGTTTTAACTATCAAAATGTAATCTGTCACACGCACCAACCTCACTTATTGAATAAATTAAAATCACAACACACAAACTCACACTTTATTAAAACGCACATACTTACACATTTTTAATATCACATAGATGCAAAAACACATATTTAATCTCACACACACAAACTCAACTCACATTATTAAGCACACCTTCACCCACATCCGAATGTGTGTTCATTCACACGTCATATTCACTGCAATAATAATAATAATTCCATCATCACCCGTGTGACTAACCAGGAGTGGTCGAGACGTCCGCGGTCCATCGTCTCCCTCAACACGGAGATGACTGACACGCACTCTGTCACCGAAGTTACCGACAGGTCACACGCCAGGATGTTCCATATTAAGGTATTTATTCATCGTTTTAGTAATGTAAACTAAAAAGGTACTTGTTTTTGATGTGAAAACTTCTTTAGGCTCGTTGGGCATTTTTGAGATAGGAAAAACAATTGAACTCGCGACACCGTTACCGACACCTCATTTTTGTAAACGCGATTGTGCTCTTTATTTAGATAAGGTTACGGACCAATGTTCTGTACAAGTATTTTTCTTCCAAGGCGATCTTGTTCAAATTTTCACTTGTGTCGGCACTCTCGGAGTGCCACTGTATTTTTTTTTAAATATTGTTTGCAAAAAAGGTTTACTATTTGGTTAATTTAGAATATTAAGAAGAGTGAGAAGGGAGATCCTCAATAGGCTTTGAATAAACTTGATTAGTAATAATAAAATATTAGCTGACTACTGACTGAGACTGAGTGTTCAGAAATAAATCTACAAAAAACAAAAATCCTTTTTGAAGTCAAAACTTCTTTAGGCGCGTTGGGCATTTTTGAGATGGGAAAAAACAATTGAACTTGCGACACCGTTACCGACACCTCATTAAAAGTATTAAGTACAGTAAAATTGTTCAAGTTTTCACTTCTGTCGGCACTCCCGGAGTGCCACTGTTTTTTTTATTATTTCTCAACAGGTTGAAAATCTTAGGTTTTCTAAGCACATGAAGTGTTTCAAATGCTTGAATTTTTAGACACAGTTATTTGAGGAGATTACAGAGGTATGGTAACATGGTGTAAAGTTCACTAATCCTCTATAGAAAAGGGAGGATCTTCCGACTGTTGTGCCTTGTGGGGTACTGCCCGACGATTGAAGACGGGACGTTGTATATAAGCTAGTTGCACGGTAAACCCTGCTTGCGTGATGCAGAATTTTGCATGACGTCAGTGGCATGTGGTCATGATATTAAAATTCTTTTCATAATACAGAAACCTGCTCCACCACCTCCTGTGATGAGAGAGCGTCTGGAGACGGAAGAACAGGAGATGCTGATGGAGAGTCTCGAACCCATTCCTGAGACACCCATCATGCCAGCCAGGTGAGTCACGATCACGCATAGAACTAAACGAACCTTATTATAAGACTAAAGGCAAAGTAACGTAGGAAAAAAAAACAAAGACTGCTCCGAATTCTTAAACGTTTACAATGGTGCCGATTCCCTTGTTCACAAACTAAACTAAATTTAAGTTCAGTGCATCTTTTCCTTTCTATTTCATTAAGAAAAGGACAGAAGATAAATTTTAGTTTAGTCTTGTCAAATTAATCAGCGCCTGTCACTCTCCATAGAAGTTTAGACGTAATTAAAAACTTGCCAACTAAAATTACGTCAATTTACGTCAAGCGCTGATTAATTTGACAGGACTAAACTAAAATTTATCTTCTGTCCTTTTCCTAATGAAATAGAAAGAAAAAGATGCATTAAACTTAAATTTAGTTTAGTTTGTAAACAAGGGAATCGGCACCAATATCCTGTCATTATCATAACACTTTGCAGTGCAGCATGATTTAGGATAACACATATAAATCCAATTCCAATCTAAAAACAGCTATAATGACATATCATGCCCACGTGCAATCAATACTACTATATGGACTTGTAATGTGGGGAAACGGCACAGACCAACACAAAGCATTTGTAGCACAAAAAAAAAATGCATAAGAGCAATGTATGACATGAAACCTGATCAATCATGTCAACCGATATTTAAAAACCTTGGTTTGTTGCCTCTACCCTCACTTTACATTTATGAAAGATTTATTTAGCAAATGATGTGAATCCAAGAAATCGTACAGATCCATTCAGACTCGTACTAAATGACGTTCCTAGATCTACAAAATACAATAAGAACTGTTTAGCGATGTGTGTACGTATTTATAATAATATACCAAGCAACTTAAAAACGTTGACTTGTAGAGCATTTAAGCACAAACTATATAAATGGCTAAATATACAAAATGGTGCCGATTCTCTTGTACACCGAACTAAACTAACTAAACTATCACTAAAATTCCTTACTTTTAACTATGAGAATCTCAAAGCTATTCTGCAAAATAAATTCTCTAAATTTAAAAATAATTTTGACACATCTAAATCGAATTTGACAATCGTGACTTCACACGTTTTAGAGCCTCGACGTGTTTTATATGGATTTTTCACTTTTTATATGGAAAATAAGAAAAAATATTACCTACATGTAGAGTGTTAGGGGTTTAAGGATTTTATAAAGGGTGTCGAAATTTTCATTATTTTTGCGATTGGACACACCGTTTTCGAGATATAAGCAAAAGAAAAAAAAATATTCAGTACTATTTTTTCATCTGAAGTCGAGGTGTTGGTGTGAATTTTAGTTCATGACAACCAATTTTATTCCACATGTTTTTAGTCGCGATTAAAAATAGTCATATTTAGTTAGAAAATCTAAATTTTAGGTTAAAAACGTCAAATTCTGGTGATTTTTTGTTTAGTTTAGGGGCATTTGTGACAAGAGAATCGGCACCAATATCTATTCTATTAAAGAATTTATAGAGACTAAATATGCTCCAACAACTGTATAATATTATGTGATGTAACGCATGCCGACAAGTTTGCATGATATGTACGTATAGCAAAACATGTAAGCACTAATTTTAATGTAACATCTGTAATACCATGTTTTAATGCAAATAAAAATGATTTGATTTAAAAAGCCACTACTGCATAACTTGATATTTTGGTGTACAATAAAGCGTATTCTTTTTATTTATTTTCGTGATGTAACATCACAATAGGAAGTTATACCAGTAAATGGCGGCATCTACTGGACTACTCTGCCATAATGAAATCCATTACCTGCTTATACTTCGCCTACAGTATTACCATACCTATTCTTAAAACAATCTCTTCTCCCAGAAAACCCGAGATCACCTCCCACGTCGTAGACGACGTGTTCCTCCGCACGATCACGGAGAAGAAGACCATCGAAGATATCGAGCGTCACAAGCGTCTCGTGACGGAGTACAAGCAGGTCCCTCCCCCTCCTCCGCACTTTGACGTCACCATACGCAACCACACCGTGCCCGAGGCGCAGTGGGAGAACTTCTCGGACATCAGTTCCGCGTCAGGAATGACGTTGACACCTAAGATGGAGAGGGTTCCATTGTCTTTGCCGCCGCAGAAGTATATTGGTAAGTATTTTTATGATTTTACGTTGGATACGTTGTATAATGTTCCGATAATTTATTTTATCATCTCAAACAGAGGAGGAAAAAGAACCTCTCCACTACCTTATTAAATTGTCGAAAAAATTTAACACTGTTGAACAAAAGGACATCTTTCCAAAACGATTGGCCATCTAAAAACTATTAAGTTTTGCGAAGATATTTATCTGTAGACACTTGTATTTCATATGGGAAAACAATCACATATATTAAAAATAAACAAAAATAGTTTAACATTTGACTTAACAAATATAGTTACCCACTTTATTTCCCATAGCTTACAACTTAAATAAACGAATACACTTGGTTCAAAATAGGAAGAGCTCGTGGCTAAATGATAACAGCAATACGGGTTGATCCATCAGGGCTACGCTTGCTGGGGATGGTCCTTCGATGGGTGACCATCTTTACATACCGAGACACCTCCGTGCCTCGGAAAGCACGTTAAGCTGTTGGTCCCGGCTGTCATTCGTGTATCTTTGACAGTCGTTACGGGTCGTCAGAAGCCCGAAAGTCTGACAACCACTCTTACCAAGGGGTATCGTATTACCCAGTTACTGGGTTGTGGAGGTCAGATAGGCAGTCGCTCCATGTAAAATACTGGTATTCAACTGCATCCGGTTGGACTGGAAGCCGACCCCAACATAGTTGGGACAAGGCAGGCAGATAGACTTGGTTCAAAATGAAGTATTTCGGTTAATTTTGTGCGTGTGATGTTGAACAATCGATCTAACATTAATTTTAAAAATGTTTCAAACATTATCATTTTTCTTTTTCTCACATTTGACTTATTCATTTACCCTAGGTAAAGGCGGCCCAGACCTATTCTCCCCGGAACTGATCAAGCAAACCGGCCAGGTCTACCAGTCTCCATCATCAGACCTGCCTCTTCTCCCGGAACTGCCACCAGCTCGCAACCCTCTGTTCAGGGACGAGGATGATGAAGATGTGCCAGAACCGATACCGGCTCCACCTGTTCCAGTCAACTGGAGTGTACTGACCAGAGTGCTGAAGACCGAGGCTCAGGATGAGGTAAGATTTTTGAAGTGAAAACTTCTTTAGGCGCGTTGGGCATTTTTGAGACAACAATTAATTTCGCGTCACTGTTACGACACCAGCTTTTGACCATTAAAAAAACATTAAAGCGATACATTATTTCCAGCACAATAAAATTGTTTAAGTTTTCACTTCTGTCGGCACTCCCGGAGTGCTACTGTTTTTTTCTGTGTTGTTTTTGATTATGTTGTCAGCAGAAATTACAGCAAGAGTGAGCTTTTTGAGAAATTACCTACACAAAACAAGTGCATGTCCAACCACGCACAATGAAGGGTTCTGTAGTTGGGATGAAATTATCCCAAGAATAAACTTAAAATTGTAGTTGAAAAACATCTCTAATACATTCCGACTGCAAATAAGTTTGTACGCACAATATTGAGAGATTTACCATGTTATTTTAAGACCATAGACTTCTTATAGGTTTTCCTGTAATCTATGTGTTAAGAACCATTCTCTGCATTTTTTCAAAAATTTAGGCTCAGTAATTTCGGAGATAAGGGTAAATGGTAAATTTTCATCGAATTTCTTAAATATCTTTAAAAGTATTTATTTTAAAATTATATAAAACATATTTTTAAGATCCTCGCAACAAGCTCTTTCATTTGATATGTCACACGGTACTGTTAGCAAAACTTTTTTTAATTTTTCTTGTTTGCCTCCCAAAAGTGACCCCTATATTCATAATTCATTTATTTACGTTACACGTTCGTACTACTGGAAATATAACAAAAACTTAGGATTTTTACGATTACTAACTACAGTTTTATCTAACAAGAGGCTTGTGGCTAAGTAATAACAACCGCACGGGTCGATCGATCAGGTTAAGCTACGCTTGCTGCGGTTGGTCCGTGGATGGGTGACCATCTTTACATACTAAGACCCCTCCGTGCCTCGGAAAGCACGTTAAACCATTGGTCCCGGCTGTCATTTGTAGATCTTTGGCAGTCGTTACAGGTAGTTAGAAGCCCAAAAGTCTGACAGCCAGTCTTACCAAGGGGTATCGTGTTACCTAGTAACTAGGTTGTGAAGGTCAGATAAGCAGTCGCTTCATGTAAAATACTGGTATTCAGCTGCATCCGGTTAGACTGGAAGCCAACCCCAACACAGTTGGGAAAAAGGTTAGGCAGATGAGTATTATCTAACATACAATATGTTACATCTTTAGGTCCTCGCCGAGACTGAGCGCTCGTACCGCCTGACGCGCGAGGAGCGTCTCCGCTGGCGCGAGCTCATCACTCACGAGAGCACTCTGCGCCGGGAGCTGGCGCGCTCCAGCACCAGGGAGGAGTTCAGCAGAGTGGCGCATGATCATAGGTTCGCGCCGCTGTATGCTCCTCCGAAGTGGGAGGTCATTATACGTATACTGGCTCCTCCTCCGGATAAGCCGAAGGTAAGCTTGATGAATGCAAGTGGCATTGAAATGATGAGACAAGAGGTCTTCTCGTCTTCAAATTCTTTCAAATTTTTAGCAAAAAATTTAATTACTCGGTTTTATTAGGTTCGAAAGCAAGTATGTCCAATGTATATATCCAATGTAAAAAAAAAATTTTTGTGGTAAGAGACAAAAATTTTCTAAGCTTTCTAAACTTCTGACTTTGAAAAATTCAAAAGTTAATATACAATGTGGAGACAACAATACGACAATAAATGAAAACACTGGCCATCAACCATCAACCAACCATCAAATAAATCCTAGCATCGAAATTAAAAAAGTGATTGTTTCAAACAAACTAAATAGTAGTGATGCGTCGACTATGAGTTTTGCCAATCTTTGACTAGCTATAGTGACTAAACTATTGGATATATTTAATTGAATTTGTGTATGCGGACTAAGAACGTCATTAGATATACGTAGTTTAATTAATTGTCGTAATGTCGTCGCCATCTTGTATATGTATAATTTAATGTAAAATATTAATATATATTTTGAGAAAAATAATTCATCTTTTCCAGAACCGTTACCGCAAAAAGACGGAGTGGGACTCTCGTTCCCGGCGCAGCTCCTTACCGACCCTGTACGAGTACGACAGCGACGCGACCTCGCTGAGGGACCCGCAGCGCTCCCGCCGGTCCTCCTACCGCAGTGACCATGTCGATATGAGGTGGGTAGTTAGTTGAAGGTGTCAATAGTAGTTAATGATATCGTGAGCGTTTATTCTGAAAGTTGGCAACGTCGCAAAGAGATGTCAAATATTTCGCTGTTTTGATTAATTTGGCAATATTACTGTATGGAAATATGAAATGTGGCTAACTAGTTCCCTAGAATATTAATAATGAATTGCAATTATAACACTGAATTTGATGTTGTAACCGTTTTAGTCCTAAAAAAGGCATTTGGAAAGTTTTCAAATACTTATTTTACATCTAAAAATAAATATTCGGTGATAATGATATTAATTATTGCACTATTTAAAGCATCTTGCAAAGATTTAAGTATTCTTAAAAAGTTTCTGGAGTACTACGATATTTTGGTTGATATAATTGTCTCTTACCTTGGGGCTAAGTAATAACAGCCGCACGGCTCGATCTATATGGTTAAGCTACGCTTGCCGGGGTTGGTCTATGGATGAGTATCTTTACATACGGAGACTCCTCCGTGCCTCGGAAAGCACGTTAAGCCGTTAGTCCGGGCTGTCATTTGTAGATCTTTGACAATTATTACGGGTTGTCAGAAGCCCAAAAGTCTGACAACCAGTCTTACCAGGGGCTATCGTATTACCTAGTTACTGGGATGTGGAGGTCAGATAGGCAGTCGCTCCACGTAAATTACTGGTATTCAGCTGCATCCGGTTACACTGGAAGCTGACCCAAACATAATTGGGAAAAGGCAAGGCAGATTGATTTTTTGTGTTCTCCTGTGCGAGTCCCACCCAATAAATGCTTTTTTTTCTTTAGATCAATGTCAGAGATGATGGTAGACTACGCGCGCGAGCAAGCGGACACGCACTCCGAGGTGTCGGGCGGTACGCAGCTCGGCCGGTACTACGACGACGACAGCGACTCCGAACATCCCTTCCATCAGAACCAGTGAGTACACCTTCTGCCTATGGCGTGTGCATCACATATTATTTACTTAAAGGCTTACCAACTAAACACATACACAGCATTAACCCAAAAGTCTCAGTCATAATGTAGATCTCGCATGTATCTAAATTATAGGAAAGCACGACACTATCAATAATAGCATACTAGAACATTAAACACAAACCGCTCAACGCGCCTAAATAAGTTTAAAAACATCAAATAATATAATAATAATAAAACAATTTCAAATAATACTATAACATTTTCAAATAATATTAAAACAATTTCAAATAATACTATAACATTTTCAAATAATATTAAAACAATTACAAAAAAAATTTAAAAAAAAATTAATAATGTTGAATACTATGAATACTACGGTATAACTTACAAAAGCTGGGATTTTTATAATAACACTATGGCCAATAATTTATCATTTAAATTATGTTTTGTGTTGCGTAATGTAAATTATTTTGCATACTATTGTATAGAATCATTTTTTTCTAATTTGAACAGACAGCTGTGCTGCTGGGAGTTTGTTGCGCCACTTCTTCTTCCCAGCTAAAGGCACTAGGAAGTGGTGAAGGGTGGGCGTTTTGGGGGACTGTCTTATGTAATTTTGACGTTCGAAAAGTGCTGATTCTCAGCCTAGTTTGAATAAATGACTTTTGAATTTTTTGACTCTAATTTGATAGCTTTTTGATCGTGTCTTGAAGTTCCTTCACTACCGTTTACTGATTGCCTTGGTCAATAAGTGATTGTATATATTGAAGGTCGAGACGAAAGTTTTTATAAGTTATTAGTATTACTTGTAAAAAATTTAGGAATACTTTTACAATGCTTGTAAATATGTGAGCACTATATATTCTTCACATAATAAATTTATCTATCATTGCTTCATTTTTAATTCTTTTTACCTACTGTGGTATTGTAATCTTATTCCAGGTGTCTTCACATGTAATTAATGTATCCAAAATATTGTAAAACATTTTAAAAGAGTAACGGTGGAGTTTCTTGCCCATTCTTCTCCAAACGAAAACTACTTTTTGGAAGAGGCGACTAGAATCAATTCTTTTTGAAGTGAAAACTTTTTTAGGCGCGTTGGGCATTTTTGAGATGGGACTAAACCATTGATTTCGCGACACCATGACCACACCTTATTTTTGTAAACGCGATTGTGCTCTTTATTTAGATAAGGTTACGGACCAATGTTCTATACAATTATTTTTTTCCACCAAGGCGATCTTGTACAAGTTTTCAATTCTGTCGGCACTCCCGGAGTGCCATCACTTTTTTTTTTGTAAATTTTGACTTTCAAAAGTCCCTGTCCCAATTGAAATAACTTATTTGACTTTGACTTTTCTCAAGGAATCTTTGTGGGCCTTCAGCCTCAGACCGGTCATGTTCTTGATAAGTCTATTTAAAAATGGAAGTGAATAAAGTAAAAGAACAAGAGATAGAGTCTGACGTCCATTATAACGGGTTTCTGTAACTTCAATTATCTGAAGTCGAGATTTTGTTACAAATACTGCAAGTTTTCGCATGTCCAAGCAGGACACGCGAAAACTTGCAGTAGTCTCTTTTAAGAGATCTGAAATTATACATGAATGATGTAACCAATATTTTGTAACAATGTTTTATTTAAAAGAGTGTCCGTGGAGTTTCTTGCCCGTTCTTCTCCATAGGTACCTACTACGCTTTGGAATGGGCAACTAGCTTCATATTTCTGACTGACCGATTCCTTGACAATTCAAAAGCGCCTGTAAATGGTTTAATTGAAATAAGTACTTTGGTTTTGAGTTTATATTATAATATTTATCGTCTCTTCAGGTCTTGGTCGCGTCACTCACTCAATCGTTCAGTGAGTCAGCCATCGCTGGCGCGCTCGGCGACCGAGGTGGTAGAACAGTGGACAGCTCCGGAAGGTGACGTCACTCCCACGCCTGGACGCAGGATTAGAGGTGACGATCTTTTGATATTATGCTTTGAAGAGAGAAATTTGAACTTGAAGTTTTCTAAAAATACTACTTTTTACTTACATATCCCATGCAAGCTAACTATAACAGGGGGCTAAAACGGTAGCTTTGGCAGAATCATAATATTATGAATTATATTAAAGTTATAAACTGACAATTCATAATAATAGTCTACGTTCAATTCATATTACACAATTTTAAAATTAAAATTTAACTTGATTAATAAAAACTGTAACGAAAAATTTACCGTGAACATTACGGTATTAATTTTTTACATGCGGCAATATTTATACCAATTAATTTAAAATTAAATTATATTCTGATATGAATTGAATTGAAAATGATTAAATATGTATCACGACAGAGGAATTGCTAATGATCTGCTGAGAATTCAGAAAATGAATTGCTTTTAGAGGAATTGCTTAATGTGGCCGTTTTAGGCCCACAGTTGCTAAAAGAGCACATTTATTTGTATATTTATTTTTTAGGTAATGGTTTACAATAAAATTACTACATCGTATAATATTGTTAGAACCTGGTCGACCGAGCTCTGCTCTGGTGAAAATAGAGAATGCTCATTTAATAGTATAGGGTTAGCAAACGGGAAGATATTACTGAAATGCCCGATTTTGACGTAGGTACCTAATTTATTTGCTGTCTGAAGGTAAAACATGTGTAACGACTAAATATGAATCCCTATATCTTTCAGGTCCACAAGGATTAACGACCTTCTCATCATCGGAAGTGCGAACCTTCCAAGCGTCTCGAGAGTGGCGCGAATAGAAAACTTTAATAGCGCGATTCAGACCGTTGTAAGTCAAGATGCGAGTAATAGATGGCGTTGTACGAAAATTTTGTAAATTGAAGGAAATCTCAAGAATTGATTGTAACAAAATATTGTAGGTTTTGTGTTATGCTCAAAGTTACTCAAGTGATAATTTTCACTGCCTTTTTTATTGTTTTTTTCTTACATTCCTCGATGTTTTAGTGTAATGCGATTCCGTCCATTCGTGACTAATACCTGTTTGAGTGACATAATATTTGTAATTGAATTTATTTTATACAAAATTTATTGCATGGCATTATTTTTATGAGATAAATAAATTGTTTAAGTAAACAAGTGTATATTTCCGGTATGACGTATAGATTAATACATTGCAAGTGTATATTTTTCACGTGGAATTTTATTTTTATCTTTTACATATATTTTTGTATTTTATTTGAAGTTAGCTCTATTAACCTACTTAATAGTTCTAGCAAGAGGTGTTTCCGTCCGTAGGTACATAGTATACAAAATATACCATTATTTTAATAACAAGTTTTTAGAATTTATCATAAGTTTCAATAAAATTAAATTTATAAAATATAATTTAACTAACATTGTGCCAAAATGAATTAATAATGCTTCCTAACAATCAGTGAATATATTAATATTCTTTTAAATGTCTATAGTTTTATGTACATTTTGAATTTTATTTTTTATAGTAAACACTGCTTTAAATTTGAATAATCTTGGTAAAGGTTATTGAAGTTTGTTCGCTTTTTCCTTATATTTTTCTGCCAACACTAATATTAGGTGTATATAGGTAAATGTAAGTCAATGAAGAGTTAATACCTAGCAGTTGAGGCAAGACGGGCTATTTTTCTGAATTTGGAATAAAATCTTGAAAAATTTGCATAAATTACTTTTCAAAAAAAAAACTGTCAAAATGATTAAATCGTCTACATAGCAGATACTATTGGTGTCATAAGCCCATTACTTTTATATAATAAGTATTTCTTGCCTTGATTGCTATGTGAGTGTGGGATATAAAGGGCAATGGGATAGTGCAAATTGTGCTCAATTACCGGTTGTAACATGTATTTTCTGGAAACAGGTTTTTTTCCATTTGATGAAAGTTCGGTACTATATCTACCAACAAAAAAATGTATTTTTAAGAAAAATGCAATGGATATGCAATTTTTTTGTTATTTTAAAAAGAGAATAAATGCATCTTTATAGAAATGCAATCAAAGCTAGGTTTCAACGTTATGTTGCCAGTTAAAAAACAAAAAAAAACTGAAGAAAACCACGTGGTGCTAAGACATTAAAAATATCTAATATTTTTTTGTATCAATTGAATTTGTTTACATGTAAATTTTGTATTTACATTGTGAATTGATGTATTTTAATATTAAATATACGTACCTTAACATTTTTATGTTGTTGTTTTTATTTACTTGGATTTCCCCAGCCCCATTTGGTACCCACTGGTACCAGCAAAAAAAAAGGTACCGTTTCCGTCGAGCCCGACTGGTTTCATAAATGGTACCAGCAAACCGAAATAATATTGTCTTTAGTCAATAGAGTCAACAATATTTACGTGTATAACGCGAACCTGTTTCTAATCACTCCCGCCATAATCCGCTCGACCAATAAGGGCGAGTCGAAGCTTCTAGCTAGAACATTCGGGAAGCTCCCTGAAAAACTGACGACGCGGGTAATTTTGTCTTCAGCCGTCTGACGTCCGTTAACTGGACCGCGCACTTGGGCGCGCCAAAGCGAGTCCTTGATATACAATTTATGAAGCTGCTATCAAAGAGTACAATAACTATGCTGCTATCTTCGCCCCGAACCCTAATGTTTATATAAATACTAGCTTTTGCCAGCGGCTTCGCCCGCTTGCATGTCGGAAATTATCTCAAGGAAACGTACTACGGGATAAATAGTATCGTGTGTATCCTTTGCCCTGCAGCGGGACAACACAGGCTTATAATATAATATATGTCTCAATCCAGGTTATGGTCTACCCGTGTGCCAAATTTCATCGAAATCCGTTCAGCCGTTTTAGCGTGAAAGCGTAACATACAAACAAACAAACTCACGCATTTATATTATACCAACAAATATGCCAGATACCCCGAGGTGTCACCCGCATAAGTCTCGATTCCGTGGGAATTATCGGGATAATAAAGTATCCTATGGCCCAATTCAGGCCATGGTCTACCCATGTGCCAAATTTTATCCAAATCCGTTCAGCCGTTTTAGCGTGAAAGCGTAACAAACAGACAAACAAACTCACTTTCGCATTTATAAAATACTAGCTGCGTCCCGCGGTTTCACCCGCATAAGTCTCGATCCCGTGGGAAAAAAAAAGTATCCTATGTTCTTTTCCAGGGCATCATCTATATATGTGCCAAATTTCATCCAAATCCGTTCAGCCGTTTTAGCGTGAAGGCGTAACAAACAAACTTACTTTCGCATTTATAATATTAAGGATTAGTTAAGATATATGTGTCACTGTATAAAGCGTTTACAGTGCAAGTCTGCGTTAAGGGTCCCCGAAACGATCAATTGCAAGTAATTAATTTATCTAAGGTTATCATTGCTTTTAAGACCTACGAACATCTTTCAAAGGATGAATGAAGTGGGCGGGAGTCGGGGCGGTAGCTTATTTTTGGACGATTTTTTCTCATTTCGCAATATTTGCTTCATTGTTAGTTGATCGTTAATGTATTTTGGAATACTTAATAAAATTGAGCTCACATATAAAAATAAAGAACAAAGAAGCCTTTATTCGGCAGCAACTAGAGATACTAGCGTAAGTGTACAAAATCAACCAATCGCGTGCCTCTCAGATGTGCTACATCGGTTTCAACATTTTCACAAACATCACAACGAAATAACATTGTCAAAAAATTGAATTCATAATTTTATTTTGATCAATCGATAAAACGAAAATAATACAAATGAAAAAAAAATCAAAACAGTAAACATTTTGTTACAAGGAATTTAAAATTAATAAATTCGACGATCATGACATTGTTATCCACAAAATTTAATATTTAAATTCATAATAATATTAATTTTAAAATTCCCCTACATAATTCGTCATTTAGGAACTTAATTAAGCAACGTTTTTTGCACAAATTCCCTAATAAATTTATATTTCATATTAATAATATGTTTCATATCTACAAAATGTGGCACATATGTGCGAAAGTTGTTGAGTACTTATAAAAGTAAACGTTTATTATAAAAGACATAGCTACTGGTTTAACAAATATTAAATCACCAAGTATTTAACTATTTAGACAGTCTGATGGAAATCTTATGCCCGTTTTCTCTAACTTTAGGCAACATCAAAATGAAAGCCTAAATAAAAACACGGGTATAACAGTATTAGGTACTACCTATCAAACAAAACAAGCTCTTTATTGTCTTGAACTTTTATGGGATAAAGAAATTATAACTGGTACAAGTATCTTTGACAAAAATACCGAACCAAAGTTTGCATCTAATGTGTACAAATCTGTAACACACACAGAAGATTCATCTAAAATTGTGCGACATATCAAATCAAGCGTTACACATCTCAAAGGGCAAATTGACGTAGAATACAAAGACGAGAAAAAATATCTTACAATAGTTACGAAAAAACCAATTTACATGTTTGTATCAGATGTAACAATTTACAAGCCAGTTAAAACAGTTCGTAACCTATCACATATTTTACATCCTCTATCAAGCTCAGTTACAAATAATTCTATTTGTACAACTATGAGAAATAAACAGCTCTTTTATTTACAGTCAACAATTAGGCCTATTTCAGTGTTATGTACTATAAACAATGATTCTAAGATATGAAGTATCGACAGGTCCCTTTCGTCAGTATTTGGCATATATCTGTTATCGTTTGGCATTCCCTTGACTTCAACATTCTCTAATCTTAACACTTTCGTAAGCACTCCGTAGTTTTAATCTTATTTCTGGTCCAAATTGCGACCGTCTAGTATTACAGTCTCTAATGCTGAATCATCTACTTCTATATTGTGACGTTCTACACGTGAACACTTTATATCATCGTCTTTGTTTTATTTACCACGTTTATATTTGACTGATAGATCCGAGAGATTGACGTCTTCTAGTCACTTGTTTCCAGAATCTTTTGTCGAAATTTTTCTCCTGTAAGAATATTATATTATTTACGGACTATTACTTTTGTATTTGCGTTAAGGTTATACATTTACTTATATTAAAAATACAGGGTTATTATGTTTCATTTTATGAAATAGTTAACCTTTTAGGTAAACTAGTGCATTCACATAATCTTAAATAACCCTGTAGGTATATTCTACTTTAGCTTGCTACTCTAGATTGCAATGTGGAAACTAGAGGATATAATCCACGTGAAATGTCTCTTTACAAATTCAAAAATTTAAAGACATTGTAAGACTAAGAATATGCAAACAATATTAGCAAAAACGAAGAGGTGGACGGCTTTATTAGCGCTAAACAAAATGAAGGTTGTGTAAAATAAAGGAAGGGTCAGCTAAGCTGCAGGATGAAGAATGAAAAGCTTAATGATATTTTATTAAAAATATATTTTCGAGAACACTCGTTCCAATCAAAATGGACAGATCAGTTCAACAGACAACAAAAACAAATTTAGCATATCTGAAAGCTGGATTTAAACTTTAATTCTAAGTGTTAAGCAAAGAACAAATTGACATGAGCTTAGTGCCAAGACAATCACAATCATAACAATATACCAAACGGTAATTAATCTTAAGATATAGGTAAAGGTTAAAAACATGGAATATTTTCACTAAAAAATGTTTTAGTACTAATTTAACAATATCATTTTCGAATTTTAAAGATTTTTGAAAAGAAAGGCAATTTTATTGGCCAATTTTTATTGAAATTTAATTAACATTATCACTCACTACTGTTTCGTATATTAATATAGTTCTTTTAACTTTTACTTACATTCACGAATCCTATGATTTCCAAATATTAAATGTCCTTTAAAATTTTATAAAATACGATTATACCATTATTGAATCGTTTTGAACAGTTCGAATTATGTTTCCCATTACAATCTACTTTACATGGTTTTATTTACTTGTTCTAATTTATTTACTAGGACGAAATTTTAAACATTATTTTTGGATCTAAAATTAAGGCAGGTTTTTAAATTGTCCCATTGACACTTCTGAACATATTTACTTATTCTTACTAAACCACGCAATATTCAATTGAATATTTCACATCTTATTTTATAAACGTGTACATACTACATAGGAAGTTTCTTCATTACTAATATAAATCTATACGACACCCTTACGCGAAATTCCTGTTTTTAATCAAATTGTGTCAACCATTTTAAAATAGCCCACAAACACCATCGAGCACAAACAAGAAAGATAGAGACACAGGCAACAACGAATGCTGAGTATAAGGATGGAGGAACCAATGAAAAAACTTCCCGCAATTGTTTAAATCCAGCTGATTGGCACAGATAAGCTCGTGCGTGCGCAGTGCTCACACATAGCCATTGACAAAGCATATCTTGTAATAGCCGTTGTTGCTCACGGATGTGCGGCGCGGGGAGAAGGGCCGCGCCGTCGCGCTCGCCACGATGAACGGCTCGCGGCGGGGGCTATCGGACGATGCGCGACGACGCAGAAAACCCATTCTGAAAACAGATAATATTTAAATTAAAAAAAACTTAAGTGCCATAAACTCAATTTCTTAATAAGCAGGATTCGTATTAACTTTGATGGACCTAGTATAGACTCTTGTGGCATCCTGCACACAAAAAAAAAAAAACTTACAAAATTTGACATTATTAGGCAATCTTAAAGCTCTTAATAAGAGGACTGTTAAGCAGTAATCCAAGCGCTCAAAAATTTATAAAGGGTTTGATTATAGCTAAGCAAAATGCTTATATACATAGGAATATATCAATGGTGGATTATGGCCCAGGATCTCTCACAGAGAGGAGGCCTGTGTCCTAATATTGTAGGCTGATTATGCAATTTAATTTATGCGTGTGCTAGAAAAGAAACTACAAGATTACTAACATCTTCCCGTTCTGGCATAGAGACCGCGTCCGCGAACGCATCGTCTGAACTTCCGCTCGTGCCAGTTGCTCCATCTCCATAGGTTTCTCGCTTTCTGGAACTGAAACGAATTATCGGGTTAGCTTTTATTAAGGTTTATATTTTAAGGCCAGTTTATAGATTATTATTTAGTTTACTAGACTAAGAATTGTCGGAAAGGAAACCTGGACTTTAATGGACTGAATTCCAAAACACGTTAAAACGTGATTAACAGTCGTTTCTTCTCTATATGACAGAGGCCTTACGTCATTATCATCATCTTCCAATCCTCATCCCCATTTATTTGAAGTAGCCTCTATTATGTTTTTTTTTCCACACATCTCTATTATCGCCGTTGTTAGTAACAGCTTGGAGTTGGAAGTTGACGGTGTGATGCTCCCGTGTCTTGGAAAGCACGTAAAGCCGTTGGTCCTACGTCTGATCTTTCTCCGGTCGTGTCAGATTGCCGTCCCATCAGACTATGAGAGTGGGAGAAGAGAGAGTGCACCTGTGTCTACGCACATACTTGTGCAGTATAATATCTCCCGCTGGTCGTTGGTCTTCGCTGAGATTGGTCGCCATAACCGAAATTTGGTATGAAGGACTATATTACTATATCTAAATTGAACAGTGGGACAATGAGTGTTTTCCACGTACCCTTCCAAGCATATACAGAATTGCGCGAAGTAGTATGCGGGGCGGTGCGGCGGGGGTGCGCGCGGCACAGCGTCACTGCGTCGGCGCTCGCCACGCGCCGCAGCAGCGAGCGCTGGCACGCCGCGCGAAACGACCAGGGGTCGGACCCGCCAGCCTGGAACGGAAACATACCACATGGTGATGACGTCAAATTGGCATGTTATCCTATAAACATCATCTTTCTCTTGTTCTAATTTGATTTAGAAATTAATGAGCTATGATGAATTTGGTGCTAATCAAAAGTAGACGTCTATTAAATCTTTATCAGAACTGCCGAATTTCGAATTTCTTTTATAGTTTTGAGAAAAATTACTGTTTGTCTAGCCCAGGCTATAATTCTGAAGGAGACAAATGAAGCCTTTATCCAATTGTCTTAATTAGCTTAAAGGGTCAGCTTCATTTTGATTATATTACTGTTACTCGTTATGGTTCATAAGAAATGGGATTCCTTAAACGTACCCAGGACACTTCCTGATCTGCCAGCATATCCTTCCCCTGGTCCAATGCCAATCTCATCTCCGCTCGAGGACTGAGTCGCTCCGGCGTCCGTGGTCTCTGTTCCTCCGGTTGTGAGATAGCCTCCGGTGCTGGTGCTGGCTCCGAGGCTGAAACGGCTGACAAGAAATTTGGTTCAGTTTTCCTTTCTCATTAATTATTCTGTTTTCCTAAAAGAAGAAAGACTGGCCCTATTTAAATTGCTTTGAGTAGGGATTTTTATAATTAGGAAAGGAAACTATTTTCTTCAATGAGATGTCATATTCTGCGACCGTTATTTTTTAAACATCCTTTCGAAACCGGGAAGATTTACTTACTAAAAACAAATCACTCGGAAAACGAATTCTGTGACGTCCAAAGTTAACTACTATTCTTTAGTCATTTTACTATCTCAGTCTATATATAAGTCCTATCATAGTTAAATGCTTCATTACATTTAAATAGTTGACGAAGAAAGTTTGACAATTAATTATAATATTTATAAGTTCCTAGCTTACCTTGTGCGGGTGGGCTGAGTGTCGCAGGGTTGTGTATAGTGGTGCGTTCGAGTGTGGAGGGCGTGCTGTCCGAGCTGGCTGAGCCCTGACGACCAACTCCAGCAACGGCACGCACCTCCGCAAACTCTTTTGAAACTGTAGAAATGGATAAACATAGTAAGTTAAATGTTTGTTATTTCTTTTTAAATCTTTTTATTTATTTATTCATCAGAAAGCTTACAGTCTAATATCTATTTAGTATGTACAATAGCGCTTACGATTGCCATTTAAAAGCTTCCACAAATTAAACAACCTATATTGTCTCAAAGGTTTCCCCATAACTTTCCATTATTCTTTGTGCGATACGTTTACGGGAGATTAGTCGGAGAAGGCAACGTACAATTTGATGTTGCAACATATTAATTATACAAGTATTTTTAATGTAATGATGAAGATGGTGATTAGTGATGATTTTAAGAATCGGTTTAATTATAGCTTTATCTTCATTAAATTCAAATTCATCGATTTGTCATTGAATCTGTCTATGTAAACAGCGAGCTGATCACCTTGTTAGCTGTTCAATAAACATATTTTGCATAATATCGGTATCTACGGAGCTTATAATGCTTTTGAAGACATTTAATTTATGATAACGACTAAATGAAAAATGATTAAACAAACCAGATAGTAAGGGCGTCGAAGGCGCCTCGTTGGTGGGTGTCCGATCGGGGCTCAGCTCGCACCCGGCGCCACCATCTCCCTCCCCTCCAACATCCTGGTCGACGTGCGCACACCCGTCCTCTGGTTCTGCAACATCATCATACTTAGACCCTCACGAAACCAAACCATCAGCGTGAATAGTCGATAACAGTTCAGTGTGTTTTGTATGTGGTTCGTATAGGAAATATGTATCGAATAAATTGATATCGTATATACATTTCATAAACATATGAATAATATTATAAGTGGGGTGCTAAAGCTACATATTATTATTATGATTGATACCGTGCTAGTATAGGGGTACATAAACAAAGTTACCTGTTTACCAGAAATTTTTATTTAACTTTAAGCCCGAGTGTTAAATTACAAAGAAGCTAAGCTTAAAATTAAAACAGTTATTATTTCTGGTAAATTGTGTTCAAATAATTATTGATATTCATAATAAATACTCATGCATCGTGCTGACTTTATTAATAAAATGTCGGCATTATTATTATTTGTACTGATTTGCGACGAGACTGTTGTCATCTCTCACCTTTCATCATATGTCAAGCTGTCCATTTCTCTGTCAAAATGTATTTTCTCTGTTAGTAATGTTTATGGGTTCTTGAAGTTGTATTGTGTGCAAATGTTGAAGTTGATGCCGCTGCGCTTTACCAATGTTTTCATTCTAAACTCATGCATTCGTCACCTCTAAGCAGTTATCTTTCCTGTACACTAATTATACTAGATGGATAGAAAGTATAAAGTAGTTTGGTATGAATAAATGAACAATGTCCAGAAAGATATGTCAAGCGAAGATTGCTTCGATCAGCAATAAGTTACATAAAAGTTTAGAAGCTATAAAATAAATAACGAATCCTCCCAACATCACCAGTGAGCTTCTACTTTCGTTCAAAAAACATTCGCGCACATGATCCTCTACACACTTACCGGAAACTATAACGTCGTCAATATAGACTTGCGAACTCACCTTGTTCTGAAGCAGAGGGCGGCGGGTGCGGCACGTCGCAACAGTCGTCAGCATCGAGGCCACGCTCGCTGTCCTGCGCCAAGCGCCGCACCAGCGGACCAGTCACAATGTGAGATATAACCTAGCTACGGGACTTTACTTCCATTTGCCAATAACCCGGATCAAAGTCCAGGTAGAAAAATTTCGAAATAACTTTAGAAAGCTTTGACTGTTGCTAATTTTGAATTTGATTTTGATCTATTCGCGATTTTAAAAGGTCTTAATTCAAAGTGAATCTATGAAATTTTAACATATTCAACATTTACGATACTTGGGTTTTATTCAAATATTTCATGCAACAAGCATGCTTTATCCAATAACATTATTTTGTATAGTTATTGGCATGCTATGGGTTACAACGATACTCCTACACAACTATTATAATATTCGCTATCTGCCAAATTTGACATATTTTAAGACAAGAGACTATGAGTTGCTATATCAAAAGATACTAAACAAAATACGCATTGATGCTCTTCAAGTAGTTAACGTCAATTTTGACAGACTAATAATGTATTACACATATTACATTTGAAGTAAACAAATATGTTGGGTCATAAATTACATAAAACATTAAGTACATATTAATTATAACATAATAAGAATAACATTTTGTCGGTTACAAGGAAAGGTGTTTGCACCAAACTTCAATTCTGGAAAATTGTAGGAAATTATTACAGGATAGTTTAGTGTGCTTATTATCAATTTTGTGATTTCTTTAAAGTTTATCGTGAAGGACAACAATTTCAAATACTATGGATTTTGGAACTTTGGTGCAACTATTAGTCAATTTTCTATTGTAATTAGTGTTTATATTCACCTGGTCGTCAGAGTTGGTGGGGGTCGGCTTTTCATCTTCACTGCCGCTGTCAGATTCTTCTTCCATAAGAGGTTCTAGTCTTCTTCTAAAAACATCCCTACATTCAAGATTGTCATTAGTCATGTCATTATATGCCATTTTTATAATTATGCCGATTGGTTCAATATTCGAACTCTTTCACAAAAACATGAAAGTTTTGGTAACTCTTGTCAGTGTCAAAGGGTTGTTGTTAAATAAAATTGATAATTATTATTCTAGTAAAGCATCTGAGAGTAAAACAACAAACTAATTCTGCACAAGTTGTGAAAGTGCTGCACTACAATTGTGCTTAAGCAATGGGTTTTTATCTATAAGTGAAGCTTTAGTAGATCTGCTAAATACTCGTTGTGTTAAAATAAGTAACATTATTAATAATAAATCGGCATGCAATAGTGTAAATAGAAGTAATTCACCTTGGAAGAAGCGGCCTGAGCGTCGTTGGTCCGGTAATAGTAGGAGCCATGAGGAGTTCATCCATCATCAGCTCCGTGTCGTCATCACCAGCGTATGATGATGAAGACTTCGTGGGAGACTGAAATTGTGAAGGATTTTCCATTCAAAGGGCATAAAAAAACCTATTGAAAATAGCTGAAGGAATGTTAAAATATTATTTAAAGAGATGGTGATGGAGATAATTTTAGAACTATCCTATAGAAATCTTTACTGCTACCCAGCCTTTGTTACTAATAAGTATTTAAAATTGCGTCGGCATTAACACCGAATGCTATCTACGAGTCTTTATCTATGCCTTTAACATGTAGCTCTACTCTACTGAATTGTAATAAATTAATCATCTTTACCGATAGCGTTCCATGTTCAGAGTCAGGCAGGTTATCTGACAGGTCTCCAGAGGACGGGGTGCCCCAAGCTTCTTCCCCGCTTGCCCCACTTCCCTCTCCTGTTTCTCCTGTACCTTCTTCTGTACCGATTGTTGACTTCCAGTCACTTACTCCAAGGCATCTGTACAAATTGGAACTTTAAAGATGGTGGAAAATGTATGTTGTCTAGTAAGAAAGAAAACCTACGAAAACTATGACTTTCTAAATTAAAGTATTTACAAATATTTAATTTTGAGAAAATCTAGAGAGCTCAATTATTGAATACATCAAGTACTTATTTTCCTGTAATACGAATACAAAAAGTATAATTTTCACACAAAGTATCTACAATTACGTTATATAATAAAATTCTACGAATTATATAGTAACTATTTTGTACCTATTAATAAATTATGTAATTTCTAATTATTTAAAATCTAATATTGTATATTCCTAATAATATTTGTTTCGCCAGATCTAGCAGTTTTATTATAAAAAACTGTATTATTGTACTCAATGCTAGCTCAAAAATGCTATTCGTAAAATACATTATTTCTAGCAAAGATCTAATATTTCTAAAGAAAAAAAATCTTACAAAGTTAGTGAAAAAATACAATTACTCTTAGACTAATTCTATTTTGATTGGTTTTAGTTATTATTTAGCTCCTTCAATACAATCTTAATCAAAATATCAATGCACTACAGTTTCCACCCACACATTATACTCATCGTTCCTTCAATATTCTCCATCGACTTGTGTTCCACCTATATTGAGAAAAATATTATTATACACACAATAGATTAGGAAAGTCTGAATTAGGACAATACATTTAAATTTTTTCTCCCACAACTCCTCTCATATAGGAAGAAGGGTTGGTTAGGAAGAAACCAATTGCCATCAACAAAAAAAGTTGGCCAAATCATAGCCTCATAATTATAACTTTTCCGTAATTCCGTCCTCTTTTTTGGTTATGTAAACGTTATATCAAAAACCTACCTTTCTAAGAACGAGGGTTGTTTGTGCACTATGGATGTGTTGGGTACACTCTCGGTATAACTGAAGATATTCATCTTCTCCACGACGAAGGAGCCAGCTCTTGCTGCATAGCCCATGATACCACCAGCAGCGCCGCTTACTAAAGGAAAAATTCATATATACTAACTGTTCAAAACTTTGTAAATTACTAACTTTGGCTATGATAATTATTACCATTTTAACAATGGTTATTGCGTTTAGCATGGTAATAACGGTCATTGACTTATCTACGTTTTCTAGCATTCTTCGTTTCAAAAACGGAAATAAAGTCCGTTAGCGTCTTAAATCGATATCTACCGTGATCGTCAACTTAACAACAATGAAACCGATCCTTAGTTTATTTTTCAGATTCCTAGGAAGATGTTAGGGACAGGACACGGCCGTTATTGCTATGATAAAATGCAACAGCTATAAAGCAGTAGCATGGTTCGACTAATTCATTACCTGGATTATTATAAGCTTTCGAAGTCTCCGGCTCTTGTGCTGTCAGTCTTACGTTGCCATCGTCAGTCTCATCGGACGGTAATCTCTCCAGGCTTGACATTGTGCCATATCTTAAACAACATTAGTAGTCTTTACAACAATACTAACTAGTTTAAAAACTACCTTATAATTTTTATTAACACACCTTTTGAGCGTCACATAAGGCAGGTCATCTGGAACATCTGGGGAATCTGGGGACTCATCTACAAGGTCATCCTGCAATATAAGAGTTAGTTCATAATCATTGGCATCTATGGGTAACTAAGCAACTCCTCAAAAGTGAACTCACAGTCTTATTAGTGGAATTAAAGTCGGGCGTTGGTGGTACAACGGCTATGTTAGGAACAGGAGACTCGGACTTGATCGAGCCAAGACTACCTGGTCTAGAACAAGGGTTGTTCAAACTCGACGCTGAACCTCTCTTGAAAGGTTCTACTCTCATCAAATGCGCTGCGGGATTGATGGCCGAAAGACCCATCAACATTAGGGGTCCTAACTCTAAATCTTCGTCAGAACCTGTGTCAGCATTATTTGCATTTACATCTTCCATTCTTTCAGTCTTCTTATTTATATCCCCGTTCATTTTACTGACTGCCGAAATACCCATTCTAGGGGACCGTCTTAGACCTCTCTCTATTTTAAAGTCATGGTCTTCATCGTGTATCGAATCATCTTCTAGGAATACTGATGATGTCTTCAAACAAGAACCAACGTGTTCCCTCTTAGTTACGATATTCATGCCTAAAACTTTGTTTAGTACATTTTCTGCCTTTTGTCTAGTTATTTGTTCTTTTCTTGCAGACGCTGGCGATGGGTAGTTAGTCGTGGCTGTTTTAGTTTTTGTTAAAGTTATGCTTTCGACACATTTAACCTCATTCAAATACTTCTCTTGAGCAATGACGCATTGGACCTGATTGGCGATGTTCGAATTGGACATCCTTAAATCGTTAGAACTAGAATTAAAGACCATAGAACTACAGGTTGTGTGGCTAGTTGATAGTGGACTGTTTCGACTACTAGATGAAGGGCTTGGCGATCTTATTGAGTTATCTTTTCTTAATTCTAACTGGCTCTTTGTATGAACTGAATGAACACTTCTGCTTAAAATTGGTGAATCAGTTTTTAGTTCGTAGGACGTTGATTTGAGCATTCTCTGGCTTTGTTCTATTGAATCTATGACCTTTTTTGCTGCTCGGGGCCCATCTTCTGGACGTAACTTGATAGCATTTTTACGTTCTAAGTGTGAGAAGTTTCTTGGCTTACGATTGCCACAGTGCGCACTACACGGGCTGGTGGAACTTTTATTGGAGTTCGAGTTTTGGGGCGAGGCCTCGAGTTTTGGTTTGGCGGGTATCACTGGTGGTTCCTTTTGGGACACAAGGGGACTATTTGGTTTGGACAAACACTTTTTGTGGCACTGTCTGCAGACGGGTATCGTGTCTACCACCACTGGGCTTGTCCTTACCGTTATCTGAAATATAACATGTGGTTTTAATGGAGTGAATTCTCGGCTATGTAACTTGATTTCAGCTGTACATACTTGACTTCCAGAATTGCTGCTTTTTGATGGGCTTCGATCATTTTCCTTCTTTTCACCGGGCGACGTTCCTTTAGCTTCATGACTTGAAACAAGATCAGCTACCTCTAGAAGGTTAAGTTCTTTGGATCTTTTTCTTAGTTCTTCTACGCTCCACATCTAGAAGAACCAACATTGCGGAGTTATAATGTAAATGATTATTACTAAAGGTACTAGTTTTATAATCGAAGTTCATACAGTCAATCTCAAGCCATTTTACATTATTAAGTATTCAGCTAAAATCGTTATTCTTCTCCAAATTGTCTTATAAATTGCCAGTTTAATTTTTTGTGTCTCTATCATCACTTACCTCCATATCAGGTTCAGGTGGATCCAGCTCTTCAGCCTCGGGCAGTTGAGTCATCCATCTTTGAAGATGGAGGGTGGATCCTCTGCTACGAGTACTCCTAGCGCCCTCTGTGTTACTCCCTCCACCTCCTGTCTGTGTTTCCACTGAACTGCGTCGCGTCTAGAATATTCGAAAGTTTCCTAGAGTATTTGAGGTTTTTAGTCCAAAGCGATCTTACGATGTTCTTTGATGGGCATGGCAATGGCTTTTCGTAAGATTCGTGATTATATAATTAAATTCAGGCAACGTGGATATTTGGCAATAGTTCAAATTATCTTTATACTTACCACTATGACTAAAATATTATTCAAAATGTTCACTTTTCGGGTGATTTCGTGATGTAAAATTATTCAGGATGTTGGCTATTACTGTAGCCTTATTATACTTATTCATTTAACTTTTAGTGTAGTTCGTGTTTATTTTGGTGGTTTATGTTTATTTTCTCTTTAAATTGTAGTTCGTTCGGATTTATTATTGTTTTTGCTTAAGGTCAGGTTAATGTATCTTATTTTTGTATTTTCCTGAGTTAGTACTCTGCCTTGTGTGTTTTATTTGTGTGTGTAATTAAACAAATAAAATTCTTAAATACAACCCTTGGTACAAACTAAATCTTGTGCCACTTCTAATTAATTGTAGACTAAATTGAACTCATTTCATCCAATCTGATAATTTTATGTTTGCTACCTTTGTATCTAGTGAATCATTTAGTTATTTATTGCCACCTAAATATTAAGATTTAAGTTCCGACTGATTATAATAGAAAATTCGTTAATTTGTAAGCTATTAAACATGTTACAAGTCACAGAGAAAAATGGTAGGTCATTCAATTAAAAATATAAATTTTCGTTAGCGTCGCAAAAT
Source organism: Agrochola lychnidis (assembly GCA_963680765.1). NCBI lineage: Eukaryota > Metazoa > Arthropoda > Insecta > Lepidoptera > Noctuidae > Agrochola > Agrochola lychnidis. The sequence continues at coordinate 3,556,975 of OY796850.1, forward strand.
TCTGGGCCCTTAACCAATTTCAAATAAAAAGAAGTATATTTCGCCATTGACAAAATCACTTTATTTACGGATAATAAGAAATATTCTGCTCCGATCTAAACATAAACATCCAAATTTTATATTATTTAATCCATTAATATGTCATGAAGAAACCGGAACTATAATAAAATGCTTTCTCAAAATTATAATTTTTTCCTCACACTATCATTAGACTATATTAAAAATTTACACACAGCCAAAGACATCGAAAATTATCGGATTCTAACTACGTAGATTTGTAAAAAAAATCATTTATACACATACAAAAATTTTCCCGGGAAACGTTTAGGTTATGTGAACATTTTGCGATGCTAGCGACACAAGTATACGATCTTCTAAATCGTCATTTACAAACATCTGCTGTTACATGAATAAATACTCTATGTGTTCATTTATTACACTAATAAATAAAAAAGCATCAAATAAATCAGTCACATTTAACATCGACTACCATTTTTCTTTGTAAATATATTTATATCTAATGGCGATGAACATTTCAACATAAGAAGCATTGTTCAAATCAAAATGCTCTAAGTGTGCAATGATGGCAACTACATGATTGATTTCGCGAAGCAGATCGCCAAATATCCACATGACCTGTACAGTTAACTCTATGTACAGATTTACAATGTTCAGTGTCTGTACATTTACAACATCAACATTTTTATTAGCTAATTGTTCCATTACACAGCTGGAGGAATCAAAGAGTATAGTGCGCCGTTGAAACAAGTACCAAAATAAGTGAAGCCTTTTGAATTTCTTAAGAAAAGGACGGAAGACTTAAGCAAACTTGGTATCCAAAAAAGTGTAATGTCCTGTACACGAATCTCCACTATTGGTACCCTATAGTTACATTTGACACTGATTTTCTATTTGGTAAATATTGGCATACACATTTTCGATTATACTAAAGCGATTTGTAAAATACCCAATCGTGAATTCAGTTCTGTGATAAGTAAATTTTCATTAATACCCGGTCGCATATCATAAGTGGGGCATCAGACTTACAAATTATTTCTCTAATATAATCAAAATACCGAGATTTCTTTAATACTGCTAATGTTCGAAAATATGTCTCTCAAAATTTTATTACCACAACCTTAATCTCGACTATAAGCGATTTTTATAACAATCCAACAAACTCGCCAGTCTACTTGGCGAAAGCTTTCGACTCCCTCTCCTAAACACCGGCTAAACATGACTACAAGAACACACCGTGAAGGTCTTCATTCAGAAACCTTATCTCCAATTTCTGCGATTCCGGGGATAGCAGGAGTCTGCCATCTCCGGATCGGACTCCGCGGATCAAAGTTCCAGATAGGCCGGCGGAGTCGGCCGCTCCGGCAGAGCCATCCGCTGCAGGAGGGGATCATCGGGCAGGAAGATCTGCTCCTCGACATCGTGTTTGTACGAGGGGTCTACATCCAAGTCTGCGAGAGCTAAATCAGCTTCGAAGGATTCCCATCTGCAGGGGGAACTTTCTGAATAATCTTCGCCACCGTCTGGCGTTAGCTGGGCACTGGGTGAAGTGTGAGGCTCATCGTTCTTTTCAATGCTTGACGACGAGACAAAATGGGAGGAGAACGTTTGTGAGTCTGCCGGAGAGAGGTTAGCCGACGGCGTTTCAGGAGTGGGGGCTGTTCTCCAAACTGTGCTAAGGGGCCCTCTGACCGGTTGAGGGTTAGGAAAGTCTGAGCTCGTTCTGAAGTCGAAACTGACTCTGACTTCCTTCTCTGGCCGTTCTTCGACGAGCATGTTGAGATGTGATCGGTAGGAGCTGGCCGGCAAGAGGGCCAGGCTCGAGTGTCGTTGGATGCTGGACGCGGATACCTGGCGTTGCTGCGAGTCCAGCGTGGCGAGGGAGAAGGTCAGCTGAGGGTCCGGAGAATCCAGCGGAGAGCCGAGCGGCGTGCCTGACATCGTGTGCGCTCGGTAACTGGAAGAATAGAAGTGATACTTAAAATATAGTAAACTTAAAAGGAGGTATATGTTATTAAGCAAAGATAATAAGTAAAGATGTTGCTATGAGATGTCTGATTTTTTTTTTGTGGCATCTTTTAGGTAAACCTCGGAGGTTGTCGGCTGCTTAATCGGACTTTCCTGTGGCTGCCTCAATAAATTAAGGCCTCCAGCCAGGGCTTAAAAATTAAAAACTAAGCAACTACACGCTAAGGGCACCTCCTGTGGGGATGGGATAGGGCTGGGATTCAGCTTAGGGCGTCGCTGGGGGAGGGCAGCAAGGGACAGGCTGGATCGGATTAATGAGATGTTTGATACTTTTATAATTTCTTTTTATTTATTTGTCTTTAGCGCTTTGTCGCCCTACTTGGCTGAGTTTTGCACAGGCCTATATTTGCTCCTAGTTTTCCACCTGCGATGTAGGCTAGACTATGATCGGACAGTATTTCATATCCAATAGTGAAATATACTCACATTTGCCTTTGTAATAAGCTCTGCCATACTGCCTTGAGGTCTATGGAGGGAGCTCGTAGCACGATGGTTCTTGTTCTACCTGGCGTGCGCGGCGAACATGATACTAGTGGAGACTCGCCTCCCGCTCGGCCCAGGATCAGGCGGAATTCTGTTGCTGGAATATGAGGATATTTTTTTAGACTACATTATTATTGACTACCATAAAAAAAATTAGATTGCTACTATAAAGTCTAAATTAGTTTCTAAAGTGTCCGAACTTATCGGTATTTGCAATATAGATATACTAATGCTTGCAGATTAATCAAAAAGAGCTTTGCCCGTCTGTGCCCGGGATATTTTAATCTAACCTTAGATTATAAAGTATAACTAAAGCAATAAAAAACAAGCAGTGATAGCCTAGTGGTGTAACCGTCGGACTGCCAAGTCATAGGTCTCGAGTTCAAACCCAAGGCACGCACCTCTGACTTTTCGGATTCATGTGCGTATTGTATAATTATCACTTGCTTTAAAAACGGTGAAGGAAAACATCGTGAGGAAACCAGCATCCCTGAGAGATATTTCTCGACGGCATGTAAAGCCACGTCAGAGGCCCATGGGCGGCTTTAAAACTCTGACACCAGGTTAGTCACTAACCACACGAAAACAAGAAGAAGAAGTTTAATCAAAAAGAGCTTTGCCCGTCTGTGCATGGGATATTTCAGTTTAAATAAAAAACAAATGGAATACTCAATGAGGACCAATAATGACAATTTCTGGGTACTCATTTGTGAATTTTAAGTTTGTTACAAAAAATCTACCAACCTTTCTTCCTAACATTGAACTGTGCCTCAGACACGGTGCCCAGCGCGACAGGCTCCTCCGTGACGAACAGCACCCGGTCCCTGGACACGGTGGCGAACAGCAGCAGGTCACTGAACAGCAGCGCCCAGTACGGCCGGACCGCGCGGCCCTCCACCCTCGACAGCTCGCCGCCGAAGATCCATTGACGACCTGCCGTGCTTAGCACGAATGGCTGGAAGGAATTGGGTGGTTTAGTTTAGAGTTTTGATGATTGTGAATGTTCGATTCTTCAACCGCACTTATCAAAATTTTGTTTCAGTGCGGTTAGTGGAAGTGCTCAGGTGCGGATCGGACAAGTGTTGTTGAAATCAGTGCTCTGAGTGGTATACCTCGTTAGCTCTCCATATATTATGAGAGCATTTGATAGGATAAAGCGTTTCAGTTTTCACTGTTTTTCCATATTTTTAGAAACAAAATAGTGAGAGACACATATTTTTACATCTTGATTTATTTTTGTTATTTTCATTTCGTTACTTTCTAGATGAAATTCGATATTTTTAACTTCCGATGGAAAAAGAGGGGTATATCTGTCTATCTGTGTGTATCTGTCTGCGCTATCGTAGCTCACAAATGGCTAAACCGATTGGGTTTTTGTTTGAAAGGTGACTTGATCGAGAGCGTTCTTAGCTATGATTTAAGAAGATCAGTTCAGCCATTTGAAGATTATCAGCTCTTTTCTAGTTGATGAATAGATGTGAGCATCTTCCACAGGTCTGATCGATTTAATATTTAGTATTTTGTTACTTCAATGATATTAGAAGAACATAGTAACCTTGTACTGATCCAACTCCCTTACCAACTTACAGCAAAGGTATCGTGTTTAGGCTCATTGGAATGGTCTCAATGAATAGGTTATAGATAGATGGTGAATAGGGTCTGGTGATGGAGTAGGAAAGAGAAATGAGGAAATGTTTGTGTCGGGGCTTTTTAAATTTAAAATGTATGCTTGTTCCATCGTAATAATATACTGACAGGGTATGAAGTAGTAATTTATATATGAGTCTTATGAATGATGCTGTTCACATCAATGGAATGAGCACATAAATAAATTACTTGCACTCAACCACATTCTTAGCAAGTTCTAGTATTCAAGCAGCATTTCTATTACTACCTTATGGGGCAGACCAGTTTCTATTACGTCAAGAGACAAACAAGTTGGTTTCCGTCGATATTTACCTTACACCTAGTGAACACGAGTCGACTCTCCAAGTCGGCGACGGACAGCAATGGCTTGCCATCACCTGCGAGACCCATCAGGCCTGAACCAGCTGTTACGTCTTGGTAACCACCCTGAAAATTATGTTCCATGTTAAAATAAGAGTGCAAAAAACATATTTTATTTTTTTTGGGAACTATTAACTTGAGTTGTTAAGAGGGCCCTTTTCGGTCCGTCTATCGTCAACGTGAGCATGGTCGAAAAGCTTGTTGTTTCATCTAGCGCAAGTGAGAACTGCTAGAAAGCAAGTGAGAACGCGATAACGTTGTACGAAAAGTAGTATGCGGATTTTTTTGAACTTGTTTTTAGGAAATACGTGTGTAAGCCTTCCAAGTTTGTGAAATAAATGTTTGTCTCCATTACTGCCGTCATAAGAAACAAGACCGTAACTGACAATTTTGTCAAAAATGAGTTACTAACATATTCGGAATCAGCAAAGAAAATGCTATCTTAATATCATTTTTGATAAAATTGTCAGTTATGGCCTTCTTTCTTATGACGGCAGATTACATGTGCGAGGTTTCTATGAATATGTTTTCTTTAGTTTTATAATTTATGAGTACGTTATGAATGGCCAAATTTCAGGTAAAATTAGTGCAAAAAAGCAGATTTTTGGAGGCTTTATACTGAATTTGTTTCTCCAAATTTGTATATTTTGCTTTCATAGAAACCTAGATATAGTACACAAGATAGCTATAAGTTTTTTTTTACGAAAGATGTGTTGCAAAGCCATAATCACGTACGAGCGTTTGTATGAAAAAAATGATGGGTTGGCCGCTCTTAACACTTAATCCGGATTGTGATAGTGATTGTTGTGGTCCCTGGCTTCATCATCCAGTACTTATTGTTCTCTTGCACCAACACTAGCTTTACGAGAAGCTTGTGCCGTTGTATAATAGTGGCCTGAGGGGCCTGTTCTATTAATTCAGTGACTTGACTGCCTCCTTGGTCTCGTGGTTGCAAGCGCGACTGCTGAGCCCCACTCAGCAGTCGCCAAAATATTGTAAAACATTTTAAAAGAGTAACGGTGGAGTTTTTTGCCCATTCTTCTCCATATGAAAACTACCTTTTGGAAGGGGCGACTGGAATCAATTCTATTTTTGTAAATTTTGACGTTCAAAAGTGCCTTTTATGTGCCTAATTAAAATAAATGATTTGACTTAGACTTTGATATGCTTATGAATTACCTGTAACTGCTCCACAATAACTTGAAGCTGCTTCTTCTCAAGCTGGTCGTATGGACCAGCTCCATTAGCTGCTGAAGCCGCCCTCATCAGTCGCAGTAGTTCTCGGAACTGCTCCAAGGGTTTGTGGACCAGAGACGTGATGTCCGGTCTTCTCCGGGGTATCGGTGGACTTGTGCAGAACCGAGAGAATGCCCCGCTCGGGTCTTTTGATTTTTTTACCTGTTCATTGAAGATAAAGTTTATTGTTATCAATGTTTATGAAAAAAAGACGCTCTTCTATATTTAAATATATTAATCTGGGGTTATTATTTTTATAACTTCGACTATCGACTGCTTTTTGGAGTTTTTCTTCGTCAGCCTTAATGTGACCAATGTGGAGTCAATTTTTTATTCAGTTCAGAATCGACTCGAAAGTAATTAAGACGTTCCTTTAGTATATTTTTAACTCGACATCACCGACTGGTTGTATCGCTATTGTACAGTCAGCTGCAGAGAAATCTCACCCCCTAGCAATGTAAAAATGTATTGCTAGGGGGTGAGATTTCTCTGCAGCTGACTGTACCAACCAGGGTTGTAACGGATGTCGTATAATGGATGAGGATGCGGATGAGGATATCGAGATAATCGGGTTTGAGGATGCAGATGAGGTTACGGATATTGGAAAATTCTTTATTGAGGATGCGGATGAGGGTGCGGATGCAGATGTCGTATGAAAAATAGCCCTTGTTTTGACACCGGACACCACAATCATGCCACCACTATCACGTGCGGCCGATCGTCTGTCACAGGACATGGACAGTCCGAATTCAGGCAATCGGAACGTGTCACTCACACTCCGGCCCGCATATTAGCTCGGAGCGATTTAAAAAAAACACTATTTGAGCAAATAACGTAGGTAGGGTCACATCCCCATATAAATTATGAGGATGCGGATGAGGATGCGGAGCTTTTAAAATCAGAAGTTGAGGAAGCGGATGTTTTGCGGATATCAAAATTTATGCAGATGCTCCGCAGTTGCGGATGCGGATACGGATATCCGTTACATCCCTGGTACAGACGCCAGCACATCAAGCTACCCGAAACTGTCAAATTTTCCCAATCAACTTTGAACCTTAACCTTCAGCGATAAAGTTGAAAATCTGTTACATAAATTTGACAGATTGTAGTAGCTTGATGTGCTGGCGTCTGTACCAACAAACTCTTTTTAACTTATATGGATCTCAGAATCCTGATTTCATTTAATCTTTGATTGTTACATGCACAAACTACATTTATACAATTTTCAAAGGACTTACCAAAACACAGTCAGCTCTCTTAAGTCCAAGGCAGTACTTCTTATAAAGGCTAAGGAACATAGGGGTCTTCTGCAGATAGATGGCGATCACTGTCGACGTCTGGATCTCTCCGTCGTCCTGCATCACTTGATCCAAGATGTCTTCTGATAGTCGGAAGATCTGCAGATGGGTTGTTAGTTACTGAAGAGCTACTTTACTACTAGTAAGATTATTTGGGTTTCCCAGGTCCTGGTCTTTGGTGACTTGACAGAGCTTTCAAAAATAGTTGCGGGATGGAGTTAACTTGTTAAGCTGCGTCCAGATATGTTCTTTTGTTTGTACCGCACCTCCGTTTTGTATCAGCGTGGCAATCCAAAAACTTTGGACGCTGTATCGTATCGCCTTTGCACGGGGCGCAAAATCCGACTCGCGATGAATCGGAGTGGACTTGTATCCGTATCGAAACGCCGTACCATACCACCCACCGTACCGTACTGAACGGGCGTCCAAACTAGCGTTCTTGGATCGCGACGCTGATATGAAACAGGGTTACGGTAAGGACAAAAAAATATATCTGGACGCAGCTTTATTGGCTTCGTTTTAGTTACGTTAATCAACTTTTTATTTTATGCTAGAGCCTCATCTGCGTCTATCGTGACAAAGCAATGCGTGCCGAAGCTTCGTATGTTTGGCTCGCTAAAAAATTATCGCGCTAATATATTAGCGGCTTCATAATTTTAACGAATTATCGTGTAATAATCCAAGATGGCTATCCATTATTTCGACAGAGCATCTACGCAGTCTGGAAACAACAGTCGAAATGACAAACGCTAGTCCGACCACACGCCACGCTTATTATGTACCGCCACCCGGGCGATAAGTGCTACGCAGCCCGAACTATCGCGACGATAACCGATAATGGTGCCGATTCCCTTGTTCACAAACTAAACTAAATTTAAATTCAGTGCATCTTTTTCTTTCTATTTCATTAAAGAAAAGGACAGAAAATAAATTTTAGTTTAGTCCTGTCAAATTAATCAGCGCTTGACGTAAATTGACGTAATTTTAGTCGGCAAGTTTTTAATCACGTCTAAACTTGTATGGAGAGTGACAGGCGCTGATTAATTTGACAGGACTAAACTAAAAAATATCTTCTGTCCTTTTCTTAATGAAATAGAAAGAAAAAGATGCACTGAACTTAAATTTAGTTTAGTTTGTGAACAAGGGAATCGGCACCATTGGTTGGTCACATCTGCGTGTATCGTATCACTGTGCAAAGCTTTGTCACGATAGATGCAGATGCGGCCCCAGTATTAGAAGTCTTTCCAAAATCAAACTATGCTTGAGGTCCACATGCTTACAGGCTATTAATATTGTATTTTTTTTTGGATTTTTTTTTTTTAGTCAAAAATTAAAATAGGATTCGTCTTTCTCTATCTCCCATTACCCATTGTAGAATAAAGTCGCATTAGGTAATGATACTTTGAATGATTTTTTGGAGTGCTGACTCATTCGATTAAACTTCGAATAGTAAGTCAAGGCCACCCGCTCTAGCGATAGTATTTATTATTCATAGTACTATTTTCTCGGACTCCTCCGTGCCTCGGAAAGCATGTTAAGTCGTTGGTCCCGGCTGTCTTTCGTGGATCTTTGATAGTCGTTACGGGTCGTCAGAAGCCCGAAAATCTGAAAGCCAGTCTTACCAAGGGGTATCTTATAACCCAGTTACTGGGTTCTGGAGGTCAGATAGGCAGTCGCTCTATATAAAATACTGGTATTCAGCTGCATCCGGTTAGACTGGAAGCTGATCCCCAACATAGTTGGGAAAGTGCTAGGCAGATTGAGCACTATTTTGTCGGAGCTCGTGGCTAAATAATAACAGCCGAACGGGACTATCTTCAAAGTTAAGCAACGCTTGCCGAGGTCAGTCCGTGGATGGGTGACAGTCCATTACATGCCGAGACCCTTCCGTGCCTCGACAAGCACATTAAACTGTTGGTCCTGGCTGCCATTCGTAGATCTTTGACGATCAGAAACCCCATTTTACTTTGTCCGTATGTCCTAAAGTATGTATTTTTCTGACCACTTACCTCTTCAATATTTTGGAACAGCAGCTGGTGATCACTAGGAGCTATAAGGTCGGCTCTCTCGGCCAGAGGTGACACAAATCTGACGAGGCCGAACTGTAGACATGTGCCGTAGTGCTGTTCTCTTGCGACCACGGCTAGGAGAGCACGCTTTCTGCCGTCAGTTGCCAGCCCTGGCGTCTGGTGGTGGTCAAAGCTTTTGTTAATATCTTTGACTTCATAATAGGTAGATAACTAGAACTTGTAATTTTGCAAATTTGTTAGGTGTGTTTGAAGTGGTTGAAAAATGAAATGAATTTCTGTCTAATCTTGCTTGCTTAGCGTAGGTACTCACCTCATGCATATCATACTAAGTTCTATATGCTGTTTTTTTTTCTTTGTCAAGCTTCAAATGTTCATCTTCATCTTTGTATTGTGTTTATACTTTGTGTGTGTTTCATTGTACATATGTACCTACCTACCTATATATTCATTATGCCTCGTCTGCGCCACGTCAAGCTAGCAAGTCAAGATCAAAATTTGTGACAAAATCCTGTACGGGAATCATTTGCCGGTACAAAATTGTTATCTACTGGCAAGTCTACGTATGTTACTTACTTTGGTTATTTGCGCTTCTTGTAATCTTCCATGTTAGGATTAGAAATTGTTATTAGAATAGACCGTAATAATGGTATTTTTTTAAATGTTCATATTGCTTCTGTAGTGGCCATTCAAATTCCTGTCGCTTGAAAGTTATATAAAGAATATCTCGACTTTGTAAAAACGAAGCTCAGTGATGTGTTTATCGATGGAGCGTTGAAAATATTTGAATAGTTACTTATAATATGATACTATCATAGGTCTGGCTTTATGCCCGGTTGATGGCAATAGGCTCGCCCCCTGTTATATGGGACTTAAACATAACTGGCGAAATGTTTCTGCTTAGGCAGAGGTGTACCTAGTACACCCCGAAGGGTTAGCCCTTCGGGGATTACCTACAGTATGTCTAATGTTAGATCATCAGCATGTACGAGTATATTAATTTAAATTTAACCTTTACCTATTGGTATACTAGGTGTAAGCTAGAATTGATAGAATTGCTTGTGAATACAGGGTGAAATTGAATTCATGGGCATCCTCTCAAGGGGTTATTGTACTCATCATTATAAACAACTTTCACTATGGGAACAACCCTGAAAATGCGAAAAAAAATCAGGTGTCCCTACATTTTGATGAGCTATGCGAGCATATATTTAGGGAACAACTGATATTGTTTTCGCAATTTCAGTGTTGGTATGGGACCAAACACTAAAATTGCGAAAATAAAATTACCATGTATGTGTTCATCATTAAGAACAACTTTCATTATGGGAGTGAAAGTTGATCATAATGATGAATACAATGGCCCCTTTAAGAGGCCCATGAATTCAATTTCATCTTGTATAAATTACTAAAATTATTTGTGCTTACTGGTGCGATTCTAATGCGATAGATGATGATTGTTGAAAATAATGTAGAAAAAACATTACACTCCTTTTTGGGCAGTCGTGTAATAAGGAAAAATAACAAAAAAAAAAGAAATTAAAAGCAATAAATTTATTTGCACTTAAAATTATAGAACATAAATTAAAAACGAAATAAAAACAACAGGAACCAAATTTTTTGCATCCAATACACGAATAAAATAAATTAAAAAGTAGAATACAAAATCATAAAGTTACAAAAAAGAAAATTATACAAAAACACGACTACGATACTATGAAGTTACAACACGCACGAAATAAGACAAAGAAAATAAATAAGAAAAAGTAAAAAACATTAACAAAATAAATATTAACAAAACAGGTTAAGCTTAAACGTAACGATTCCCCATTCAATGATTTTCACATAAAAACTAAAATTGAAATAAATGACATTATACAGCTAAGACCGTGTAAACTGCAGATTTTTAAGGAAAATATTAAATTATAATACAAATTTTGACATAAAAATATTTACGTTACCATCTAAATAAATAATTTGATTAGTAATTCCTAAAGGGTGATAAACATTTTCGATCAAAAACCGGCAGTACACATAGTTTCTTAATTAAATTAGAATATAGCGCTTAAAAACTAAAATAATGGAATGTATCATGAAGTATTTACAAAAAAAAAGAAAAATAATATTAATAACAAAATGCGATACAAACTACTGTACATCCTACAGATTTTAACTCCACACATCAAGAAAATACAAGGTCTGATACTAGCACCAAATTCGTGAAATTTTTGTCTCTCAATACCAAAATAATAAATTCGAATAATGTTTCTAAAGGCCAGCCTACGAGACGTAAACTTGTTGCAGGAATGTGATGAAACTCAACTCTAAACCCTCGTATACACTAGGCAACATTTGGCGCGCGACATGTTGCACAACATGTTGCTCTACATGTTGAAAGTTAGCGCGGAACTTTTGTTTTGCAACGTTGTCTGTCTACGCATGGTCAGTCGTCTACAACATGTCGACAGAGGAAATAGTGTTGATTTCAGTGGCGGTGGTTAAAATGTTATCTAAAAATGCATTAGCATCCCATAAACTTTCATAGTTTTGGTACAGTTCAATTAATTTGAGCACTCGTTCGTTACACCACATTACGGACATTTCTGTGCGTCACTTCTCCACTCGACAATATTTGATGTTCAATTGCATGTTGCACGGAAACAAACAAGGCGCGCGTCATATTGCGCGCCAGCTGGCAACGTCGCGCGCTGTTGTGCAATGTTGCCGAACATGTTGAGCGTCACGTGCTGCGCGTCAAATGTTGTCTAGTGGACACGGGGCTTAAATAACTTCGAAATCCAATTTTGGTAGCTTGAAGTTAACATTAATGAAATTTGAAACTTGAATACGTTGAAAGTGATGGTAGATACAAATCTGTCATATTGACTTTGACTCACTTAACTCAACCATACTTAGCCAATTATTTTGTATACATACATTTCATTCAAAAGTTAAACTGTTTTAGAATATGTAGCATCAATTTTAGAATATGTAGCATTGATTTTAGAATATATAGTATACATTTTAGAGCATATGGCATCAATTGTAATAATAAATTTTAAATGTCTTTGGTTAAAAGTTTGACAATCAATAAACAAAATTTGTCAAACTTTTATTAGTTTTAGAATAATGAATTCGAGGCTTTTGGCTAATTTGTGAATGTGTATTACATGTTTTTTTTTTGTAATGTGCGTTTAGTTTGTGCAAAATAAACAACTTTTCTTTCTTTCTTACTTTTTTCAATTTTAGATTTTAGAATATGTAGCATCAAGTTTACATCAAATGGACTGGCCAGAAAGATGACTAGTTTCCAAAACGATACCGATGAGCTGTCAAACGATAATTCCGTTACCGACCTCTTTGGAGAACGTCACTTGAGGCAGATGGAGTTTGCGTCGGTCCAACGACTGACTGGTTGAAGAACAGGCAGTAGGTGGTCGGGCTGCAGTGGCTGGAGACGCTAAGGCAGCAACTCGAGGAGACCTCGGGGGTGGTGGTGGCGTGGATTCCGCAGTAGGTATGGTCACCTGGGTCAGCTTCGGTCGGATCCCGACACCGTTTGGTGGAACCCTTCTGAATGTTTCTATGTTCAGCATTTGACCTGATGATCTGAAAGGAGGTAGGGGCATTTAGTAAAGTGCTGAGGTATTTCAATATCCAGGACGCGTAGCAACCACAAATGACGAAGACAAAGTGTCAGTCAACGCGCCGTAGAAATCTTTCAAATCTATGTGATTTTGTCTTTTGTTTCTACGATGATCAGAATTCAAATATGTTATGAATTTAGGAGGCAGAAGCTACGGTTTGAATTCAAGGAGTTAACATTATGCTGGAGACTCAATTCCAATAAAGGAGTTGTTCCAGTTTCTCTACTCATCAAAATGAAAATTAATCATGTCAGGTCTACTCACTTGACAAGACTCCGGACCTCCTCCTCATTGGACGTCACCACGTTCTTGTTGCCCACAAACACGAGGTAGTCTCCTGCCCTGAGCCCTGCGCGTTCAGCTGACCCTCCGGCCGCCACCCTCTCAACCCTGGGTGGCCTGGTCCACACCACTGTAAAGCCGAAACCACCGGTGGTACCGCGGACGAGCCTGGAAGAAAGGAGGATTTAATTAGTTGGTTGGTTTTTATAGATAAAAACTAGGAACAGAACATTCCATAGACGAAATACATGATTGTACTGAAGTTTTTGTAGAACCTAACAGTTCTTTCCAGTGAATTTATAATAGGAGCTTATCAAAGAATTTTCTACCGCATTACAAAATACTGTACGTACTTATTGTATGGTAATTTTATAAAAAAGGTAGGTGTAGGTTTAATATAAAATACGTAAATGTAGATTTTGAAAAGTATTTAAGTAGATTTAATTATACACCTTGATGATAAGGTATAAAAAACGAACGAGCCTTACAGTAGTCGCTTAAGATGTGTAACATCTGAAATCTCACCTTGGTAATAAGCAACATAACTCGTCAAGGTCGTTTCTGACGGCCAACTCTAGCACTGCGCGCGCTCATTTGGCAAATCAAATAGCGCGCGCTTCCCCGACTTCCTGTGACACACTTCCGTCCCTTCTCACAAAATCACTCCCACAGATTTGATTATTTAGATATTTTTAGATTTAGATTGCAGGAAAGCGAGAGGAAAGATGTTACACATCAAAAATGATCTTAAAATTATGACCATGGCGTACTTCGAAACGGTATTTCTGATAGGATTAATTCACGGTTGCGGATATCAAAGGAATGAAAGCATGTGTTTAAAATGCGATGCAAAAGGCTTTGAAAACCGATCCTTAATTTGTTTGAGTGAATTCTTATGAAGTGTTTCTACTCTGCTTAGTTTTGGAAAGACTTGGATATTTGCCAAATACGATTGAGCTCTTTCGAATCCGTCAGTTTATGTAGATTTTCTTCATATTAATGAAAAGCGCGAAGCAAAAAGGAATGTGCTTAGAATGATGTGAATGGTAAGAGCGGTTTCGCACTACGTCCGATCCGAATCCCATCCGAATCTGAATTCAAGATCCGAATTCAATCCGAATTGGGTATGTTCTAAATTCGAACGGACACAGTTCGGATCTAGTGCGCAACCTCTCATATAAATAGCACTATGGCTACTTCGGACCAACATTTCTCGGATTCGGATCGGACGTAGTGCAAAACCGCTCCAACGGGCTTAATTTAAGCACGGTCAGTTAAATTTCGCTAGTCTTCCTTGAGTAGGCTTACACTGCCCTTTTAAACATTATAATAGCCTCAAGAGAGTAACCGTGGAGTTTCTTGCCGGCTTTACGCCATAGGAGATTACCAATTGTAACCGTGCGTGCAGCTTCTGACGTTTCAAAACTGTCCATGTAGGTTTATGTGAAATTAAATATTTTGATATTGAGTATATATAGCTCAACTTCATACAGTTGTCATAATTTATATTTCAAACTTAATAAAACGGTTATAGATCGTACTCACTTCCTTGTGGTGGTAAACGGAGTCCGTCCGTTCCTGGGTGGTCTCTTGGGTGCGTTAGGATCCTCAGGCGGGTCCAGCTCCAGGTATCGGAGGAACAGGTGCTCATCAGCTTCTCTCTGAAGGGCAGCTGCCACCGCTTGCGCCTGGCTGGCTGTGGTAGATGCTGGGCCGTTTGTTGACACTCCTGTGGATTTAAATGGTGTTGTAGATGTGTTTGATGCATGAGAATGAGGATTTAGAGGTATGAGGAACAGGGTGTAGAGAGCAAGTCTCCTCTATAGATAAGGGAGGATCTTCTGACCAGAACGGGTGTTGTGTCTGGCGGGTAACAACCCAACGGTTGATGTCGGATAGTCTTATATTTATGTCGTTCGCGCGGTAAACTTTAATTGCGCGATGCAGGATTTGTGTGACGTCATGTCTTTTTGATGCGTAGTTCGTATGTGGCGGTGTAACCGCTATAAGGATATACTAACATTGAATATAAAGAAGTGAAAAGAAAAGATGAGTAAAAAGTTTGTTCAATAAAAGTAAGTTATTTTCTATCAGTTATGCTGGAGCCGCATCTGCGTCTATCGTGACGAAGCTTCACACAATTATACGATACACGCAGATGTGACCAACCATTATCGGTTAGCGTCGTGATAGTTCGGGCTGCGTAGCACTTATCGCCCGGGTGGTGGTACATAAAAAGCGTGGCGCGTGGTCGGACTAGCGTTGGTCATTTCGACTGTTGTTTCCGGACTGCGTAGACGCTCCGACGATATAATGGAGAGCCATTTTGGATTTGATTTGATTATTGTACGATAAGTTAAAATTATGAAGCCGCTAATATGACCACCGCATTAGCGCGATAATTTTTTAGCGAACAAAATATTCGAAGCTACGGCACGCATTGCTTTGTCACGATAGACGCAGGTGGCCCCAGCATTAGAAATAGCAGTTTGTGCATTTCTGATAGTCGGGCCAGTTATGGGTTATTCAGAGGGGGTGGCGGTACAGTTGACGGTAATCGTACCATCTGACATATTCTGACATTTATTTCAGGTAGTACATTAAAGTTACTGTCAACTGTACGCCACCGCCTCTGTGTCAACAACCAATTATAGATGACCCGCAACATATTAGCATAAATTATCTTTATTATTAAAGCGCTCACCTTTATCGTTATGGTTTTCTTTAGTGCCATCATTAGTGCTAGTTTCAATGTTGTCAGTAGCCATTTTACGTGGATCCCCTTCAGTCACGCGGTCCTCTCTAACGAATCTGTCATTTGCGTGCGCTTGCGCCGCGTTCTGACCGCGTCCAGAGCCTTGTTGCAGGAAGTACGTTCCGGATATGTCGCAGTTAATTGCATCTTTTAGTGGGAACGAGACACATCCTAAAAACTCGCTCCGCCTGTAACAATGGAGATGGAATTAATAATTGACTGTACGGTTTTATCCAGGACTATAGTTGGTCCAAATGTACGACGAGTTTTATCCTGAGCTGAAAATTGGTCCAAATTTCGGACTGTTTATCAAAACTGAACTCTAAAACTGAGTACAAAAGGTGAATGTTACACGCCTGCTCCATTTCGCTCGTTAAAGGTCAATAGATCGTCTGTGAGATGGGAATAATATGTAAATATACGCAATGGGGTGATGTCGTTAAGTATAATAATGGCGAGTTAGCGCGGGATCCACATGGACAAAGGGATCGGCAATGGAAATTTATTCTAAAAGAACATACAGGATTTGGTCAGGATGAAAGTTTATATCAATTGGATACAATTAGACCTTTCGATAAAGATAGCGATACAAGTTAAGGGTTACTAATAATAATAAATACGCACGAGGAAATCACAACATCTTTTAGGAATAATACAATGATAATAAAATTATACAAGTTTACAATATTACAAAATCAAAAAGGGAATATAGAATTCACAAAGGAAACATCGGGTATGGCATTTAAAGCAGGGTTTACAAATACAAAAACATTAGCTGCTTCAACGAATATCACAGAATTTATTCATAAAATATTAAAAGCCTAAGTAAGGCCTGTAATATACATGAGTCATCAGTAAGCCGCCCTTAATGCAGTGTGCCTGGGGCTCACAAGTCATGGCCTACATACATAATGCGCGTTACGTAAGGAGTCATCGATATGGCTTGCCTGTTACGCATAGTTTCAGGAGTGGGAAGGCTTTTATTTGTTTTTCAGTATTTCTGGTTTCTTTCCCGTCCATTTTGATTGTTTTACTGAAAGATTTCGTTTCAGTATCGTCCACTTTTCCTTGTACAAAATATGTCTCGCTTTGAAATTCAGATCGTCTCTTTCAAGTTCATTAGTATTTCAATTGTCTTTACTCTCATTGTCATCTCTACTTTGTTCATTGCTTCAATTAATTTCAACTTTATAACAATCTGGTTCCATTACTCCACATTCTTCACAACTATTTCCAGTGTAATCAACTCGAGCACGAATGTTGTTTTTCTATAGGTATCGCAGTTTAATCTGTGCTTATAAACAGCTGTGCAGTGGCATGCACTCTAACAGAAATAGCTTCGCGTGCTTTATTAGTATGCATGTAAGGGGAAAGTTCGCTCGACCTTGCAGGTTCATCAGATAAATTGTTCCTACCTAGTCTGGCGTTAAGTGGCGTGAGGGTTTCTTTAGTTAAAACGTAAGTGAGCTCGAAAACGTCTGTTTTGTTTTCGGAGTGATAACACAGTTTAACGGTAGATAAGTAGATCGAATTTGAATGAAATGATGATGGAATGAAGTGAACTAGGAAACTGTTTTCAAAACGTTTATGGATTTTTAGCATTAAGTAACAAAAGTTCACTGAAAATGACAAACTCGAAAATTGCGAAGTTAACTGTCTATATTGACGGTTTAAATCACATGAATGGCAATATTGCTTTTCACATAACCGTACCCATAATCTACTAACCACATGTTATTAGAAATAGATTACGAAACTGCTCCAAGAGTCCACTTAGTTTTGTTTCCGTCTAATCACGGGCAGGGACTGTTGCCATATATGTACGGTGATACTTCATAGTCAACTGCTGGTTAGTTCACATCATTATGTCCAATAAAGTCTAAATGCTCTCTTATGCTGGTAACGAACCGGTAGCAAATGAGGGCAATGTACAAAGTATCCAGGTTTGAGGCATTTCATTTTAGATTCCATCATGGGACTGGTGAAATGTCGGTACACCTTTACCTACCTCTACCCCTTTAATTAAAACAAGCGTTTTGTATCATATGTTACAAGTAACATTTGGATGAAACTTATTCTAAACATTCGTAACTTCCGATCCATCTTCATCATCATTAATATGGAAGAGAGAAGTAACTAGCTCAGAGAAAAGTTTTTGTTTGATTGGTAAAATACAAACAAAACACTAACTTACTCAATAGTATCACAATAAGTATAATTTTCATAGTAGGCTGTGGCATTATCACGGTAATAAACCTTTCATAAAGCCAAGTTAAGTAAAAAACGTTGAATTATCTGAATAAAATCGATCGGATCTCAATTACGCTGGTCATTAATTGGACCAATTTCAACTTGAGATTTGAACACCACCGGGTTAGCTGGCAGGGTAACTGGAAATAAAAATTGATTACGAATATTAATTGGAGACCGAACAGCTCTCGAAATTGTGCAGAGGATTTTTGCTGTCCAAAAATTTTCTTGTATTTGTGCACGTAGGTATATCGAAAATTTAAAGTTTCATATCGAATATTGATAGCCGTATGAATTCAGAAATGTATTTAAAGAGATTGTGGAAAATGAACGATATATTATGATGGTGTATTTATCTGTTAATGAAATTATCGTGAAAATGTGTTTATAGTTTATATATCTTTGGAAATCATTTCATTTCTCTTGGGTTCAGTAACATTGCTTATCAACGTGACACGATCGATTTTCATACAAACGCATATGTATTATGTATGTCTAGACATGGTATCGTTGAATTTTTTATTTACCGGAGGCAAATTACGTCCACTCGCTTGTATTATACTGTTTGTCGTATCATTGCCTTTCCATCATTACCATACATCTTTCATATGAAGCAATCTCCCAAAGCAATTGGTTTGTAATATCTGTTATTTGAATAAATCACAAGGTCCACATTTGTTTGTACATTATTGTAAAATACAATCGCTCCTCAATTAAGTGGCAATACATTAACAATGTCTTCTCTCTCTTGCTCATCTACACTCATTTCTTCTTTACATTCTTGATTCGTTATTATATCTTCACTTACAACATTTACGCACAACATATATCTATGGGGTTCGTGCAGGGTCTTCCCCTAATCACATAAGCCGCTAAGCATGCAAGGGGCTGTTCCAAAGCCTTTCCTCCCATCCTGTGCATTACATTGGAGTGCATCCATGCGTACTATAGAGTGACGGGTACACCAAACTTACGGGGATAGCTGTCACTCTTCTGATATCGTGCTGATGGTAGATTCCGTCATTCTGTCCAAGATATCTGCTGGTAGGCTGTTCTTTCTGGTTCTTTGTTCTGGTGGGTCCCATTCTGGGAGGCTGTTCTTTCTGCTGAGCTGCATCTGGCGATGCTGCGCGTGCTGGTGCGAGCAGTGCTGCCGTGGTGGCGGGTCCTCACGTGTTCGGGTCTGACTCAGCCCAGCAACCGTTTGGGATACGAACGACATCTTTTTTGAGAATTGACTGTAAAATATATGGTTTTATAGTGTGGGACAGTGGGGAGGGAGAAAGCTGTTGTTGCCTTAAATTTTTCAGGGTTTAAAAAGCGTGGTTAAAATAAACGATTCGTTTAAAACCGGCAGTTTAAATATTCTGTCGTAATCACAAATCGTAGACACGTCAGGTAATGTTTGTGATATAAATTATACTGCCATATATGAAGCCATGCTAACGACTATGATTGGTAGAAAATCCAATTAGTTTCAATTAACATAAGATTAGCTGACATAATCTAGGCTAATTGATCCAATTAAACATTATAATTGCATATATATACGTTGCTATGCGACCACAAGCTTATCATATAAACTTTAGGTCTACAAATTATAGACTGAAATAAGGTGAGGTTTAAAAAAGTGCTTGAAATCGAAAGTTTAAAAAGAATCACGCGATCTAGATTTTCAGCGGCATTCCCATAACAGTCTTTTATAGCCATTAATCAAAATGGCGTATTTTTAAATAAGGTGATATTTCATATATACGTACATACGATATTTTATATGTAATTACAGCAAATTAAATCTACCCGTGAAAAACCAAAACATGGCCCTCATTTTACTTAAACATTATCCCCGGGAAAGGCAAAAGGTACCTTTATATGCGTAATTTCTAAGTGGACCTAAGTGTAAGTGGTGTTCCGAATTAAGGCAATTTTGAGAATGAAAGGCTAAGTCCACACTCTTATTTATATAAATATTTCAAGTAACGACATTATATCGGTCGGTAAGAGACATAAATCGGTCAATAAAAGCGAGGACCTAAGTAGTTCATTGCAAAACAAATGTTTTGGTTTCCGTTTCAAGTATTGTAGACGCAAATCTACCTACATCACTGTATCAAGCCCGACCTTTTTCCTACATTAGGTTTTAGCCTCTAGGTTCTTCCCAAAAGGTTATTCCATCGGGATCTCAACCACAAATAAATAACAACTTCAATTCCCTTTTTATGTAGCCTAGAACTAGCCTTTGTCTCCACTGAAGGTTGGGAAGGAAAACTGTACAAATCGTCGCTCAACACGCGACGAACGAACACCCAGCCTTTAATGAATTGGCAATTTATACAAATTACTCTATTGTTTTTTCTTTCGTGAGTAGAATTTGAGAATATGGGATTCTATATAAAAGCAATTTGGAGCATGTTTTATGGGTTATTGTAGCATGTTTTTACTTTAGTAGAGTTTTGTTTCAATTTATCTGCAGCCATTGTTGTGTTCCGATTTAAAGTGCTGATAAAATAACTGGCATATGAGACTATATCTTTGCTTTTAAAAGTCGGTAACACAACAGCTAACTCCAGTGTTCTTTGTTCCTTTAGAGACAGTGATAACTAAGTCCTGCCATCCAAAACATAAAAGAAAGAAAATAAAATTTGACCTAGGTTACGGCACAAAAGTTAAGAATACAAAAAAAAAACAGAAAACACTTTTTATATCTGCATCAGAAACGAAGTATATTTCGTTTGTTTTCAACTTTTCTTTGAACTAGACTTGTGAGTAAAATTCTTACTACACACTTATATTTCTTGAAGTAAAGCCGTGAAAATGAGTATAAACATACTCATAAACATTTTACATAACCCAATAACTACTAACGCATAGTTGGTTTATTTTCCTACAAATAAATTTCCCTAATGGCGCCGTAACATACGCAAAATAAGTATCTATATTCCAATATGACAAAGAATGTATTCGCAGTTGTTTTGAAGACATTGTTTTTAAAACATACAACTGCATACTGTTTAGTTTAAAACATCGTATTCATGTTTTGGAGACTAGGTATTTTTGACTTGTTTGCCAGCCATTTTGTACGCCAGAAATTTTACCTAAGTTTGACTGTAGTATTTCATGTGCCAGTGTTAAAATAATTTTATTAAGAATTTAATAGAAATGTATAGAAAGAGGCAGAGATAATCAAGAGTGACATCATACAGGGAAAATTAAAATTACTTGGTATAAAAGCAATGTTTTTATTAGCATGTTGGCACACGTTCGTTTACTCGTAGCCGTATACAAACGAGGGCGCCAGAATCTAATCGTGTTACTAACGAATATACAGCTTTAGGCATATATATAGGTACTTACATAACTCCAAAAAACGTTCACAAAAAACAACTCTTTCATAAAAACAAACATACTAAAAGTAAAACCTACATGAATACTCATACAGCTTGGGAGCAATACACTCATTCATCATCTTATTTACTTATATGCAAGGGAGTGCTTCGCTATAGGGCTGTCGGTTTGGCAGCCTGCCAAGACCCGTTTGGACTTCAGCTACCCTGGATTATGGTGATGTTTAAGCTTAGTTTGTTAGCGGGTGGGCAGAGTACTCGGATTTGTAGAAGTGAAGGTTTTAGTTTAGAAGTGGTTTTGAATTAAGGACGGCTTCCGGCGAGGTTTTTAATTGTAGATCTTGTTTCTCTAACTGCAGCTCTGGCTTCACCACAGTCGGGTGCCAATTTTTATTGGTGTATTCGTCTATCAGTTAATGAATAATCACAGTAGTTGTATCACTCGAAATCTTTGTAGCTACTTAATAGGATTATGAGTATCTCTGTAAAACCTCGAGAAAATTAATTGCTAGGTGACTTTATGATAGTGATTTCTGAATTTATTATTCGGGAGTTTATATGTCGGTAACTTCAAACCTTTATTTAAGGATTATTTCTCATGCCAAATAAAGAAAAAAAAGAAGAAAGAAAATACGTTTATTTGCGGTAAACATGACGCAAAGAAAGAACACAAACAAACATCGCTAAACAAACACTTCCACACAATAGGCATAACGGACAGTCCTCTGTGCAGGGCGTGCGTGGAGGCTGAGGAAACCGTCGCGCACGTGCTCTTCGAATGCACAGGCGTCACCCAGATTAGAACAGAAACCCTCGGGTCACCCAGATCTTTCACTGATGTTCTGAACAGACCAGGAGTTTTAATTAACTTCTGGAGGGAGGTGGGCTGGGTGAAATAACTACCAAACAGCCGCCATGGCCCACGCACAATGGTTCACCTGACGGACTAAGTGCGGAAATCAAACCCCATAACATAGAAGAACATAAACACAAAAAAGAACAAGTTGGGGGAAGATATGCGTCAAATCCACGCAAAACGGCCATTGCTCATCATAACCTTGCGAGCCTATGCGAGATGACAACAATTAAAATCTAGCGAGGACGTGACGTACCACCATCCATTTCATTACCATTTAACACCAACTACTAACAATATTCAGTAACCTTTTCCACTAATAACGAGCGGTTATTAAGTATTTGACGAGCACCATTAACCTTTGGCTTGCGAACGGTAAACAGAACGGCCGGTAGGGCGGCGCCCTGTGAAATGTCGTTACGGATGGTAGGTTATAGGTACCTATAGTGGAAAGTATGGCTGTAGGGGAGTAGGAAAATATAAGCTAAGTAGGTAGGTAGGTATGGTAGGAAGTTTTGACATAATTGCTATGGGAAAGTTTGGGATGGGTAGTGATGATTGGTCTGACAGCTTTTGGGAAATGGTTTGCCTGTATGTTATAGGTGGTGGTGGGTGAGTTAAAATGATAGCAAGAGATGTGGTGTTAGCAAGGAAAAATCGGGGTGTTTAAGTCCATTTATTTTCGTTGGAACGCACTTTTTAATCCCGGTTTATTAACTCAGGAAATAAGATTTTTCATGCAAACAAAATCCCCTTTTCACCCCCTTAAAAGTCGAATTTCCAATAACCCCTTATGAATGCTCTCCTACATTATAAGGACGCCGTGTGCAATTTTTTTTTATTGTTTGATAAAGGTAAATCACAGGGTATCAGGTAATTATGTTGTTGTAAATCACTTTTCTTTTGGAAAGTACACAATATGTTGTTGTAACATAGGATTCAATGGAAATAGCAAATGGGACCTATCGTTAATATCTAAAAAATGGGATCTAAAACAAGGATCCAACGAAAATAAATGTTTAAGTCTTGGGTTGCAGACGCTCATTTAATGAAATAGGTTGTTAAATCTGATGATATGATTCGTTGTGATTATTTAGGTAATCGGATCCAATCACAATATCTATTGAGATTGAGCAGATTAACTAATCTAAGAAAAGGATCAGGCTTCCAGAATCTGATAATTACCAATGATTGCCATATTTGTAGCTTACAGGTTTAAAAAGTAAACTCGTAGAAAGTAGAGTAGACTTGACAAATCCAGTGCGAAGTTGCGTTGAAAATGCATGAAATCACAAAACATTTCAACAGAAAATTAGCTCAACATAAGCTCTAATTGCCTCTTAGTTACAGATAAAAGCTGTGGCTTTTAGTGTGAATCGCAAACTAAATTTCACAGATGCTACTGGCAACTCGCAATTCGCGACCAAAAAGGTTTAGGAAAAAAGTTAGAATTCTTTTCATTTGCTCTAAAAATCCCGCATGGTCCCACGTCAAAAACCAAGACCCCTTTAGAGGAATCCAATCAAACAGGAGCTATATTAGCTTGGTGGCAAACAAACATAAAAATAATTTGTTCGTGGCGAAGGCATGGTGCAAACAGCCAGGGAATGTTAGCCCTGCCCCTGTTTGCCATAAACGAAATGAGGTTTAGGGATGTCGATAAAAAGATGACATGAATTTAGGCGGCAAAAAATTAATTTGTGGTAGTGTTTTGTTTTTTATTTATGTTTTAGAGGTCTGGATTATCTGTGCAAAAAATTTGACAGTTGATGATAGTTGACGGCTTGCGTAAAATAAGGAATGTCAAGAGAACATTTTAAATATATTTTCGTAAATAAATGGTAATCTCTCAGTGGTGAAAAATACGAATAAAACTGTCCCTAATGATCGAATAAAATACGGGATTTTTCCGCTCCGTTTGCCTTTTGAATTAGTATCGATTTTCGCATGAATAAACTCGCTTTCCGTTGCGTAATCATTTATTCGAGTAAACAAGAGGGAATAACAACAAGAGAAACATTAATTACGATGGTAAAAAAATAAACAAAAGTCAACAAATTACTTGGTGTTTATTGTTTCAGTTTTATTTTCTTGGACTTTTCCTTTCAGTGAAGGTCAATGTGACGGACCTGCGGAGCCAGAAGTTTGTTTTGTTTTGATGAAGTATTTTTAATTAATTTCAATGAATAAATGAAGTGAGCCTCTCTGCCCGTTTGGGACGTTTTCAAAATTAAGTAGGTAACTCGTTTTGAGGTAGTAAATGACGCGAAGTTTTAATAACAATTTAAAAATTCATTCCGAATTTAAAGACGCAAGCGCAGGCTCAACTAGTTTTTTGGAATGCAGTAAATGTTTTCATAGTTAACACGTCATGAGATGACAGCTGGAAAAAGACCAGCGAGTTCCTAGTGAGTTTCTAATGAAAATTATAAAACTTAAATAATATAGAATTCTAATGGTAATCTAATTTGAAATCTGAAATCACAAGACAAATAATTAATATGTAGAGTTAATCCTACTACTACTATATTATTATAAATGTGAAAGTTTGTATGTTTTATGTTTGAATGTTTATTACTCAGTCACACAAAAACGTCTGAACGGATTTGGATGAAATTTGGTATATATATATAGTTTATAAAGGCTCCCACAAACAGGCGAGAAGCGACGACGTGACGCGACTTTATTTGATCTACCGTGAAGTTTTCTTCAAAATTGTTTTAGTAGGTTCGCGTCACGCCTGTTTGTGAGAGTCTTAACCTGGATTAACACGTAGGATACTTTTATCCCGGTAGTACGTTCCTGTGGGATAATTTCCGATCTCCACGCGAGCGAAATTATATTATATTTATATTATTTATATATTTTATTTTTACATTTCCGTGCCAACCCTAACATCATGTTAACACGAAGGGGTTTCAGCCCAAGCATTAGTTAAAGTTGGCTGCTCAAAAACTTTCCTAATGACATAGGGGGATCCATATGGATGTTTTTCCGGGTTTTACTGTGAAATTAGGTTTGTAGTATGTCGGTTCTATGTTCTATGTTATGGGGTTTGGTTTTCGCACTTAGTCCGTCAGGTAGACCATAGTGCTTGGGTCATGGCAGCCGTTTGGTGGTTATTCCAACCAGTCCACCTCCCTCCAGAAGTTAATTAAAACTCTTGGTCTGTTTAGAACATCTGTGAAAGATCTGGGTGACTCCTGTGCATTCAAAGAGCACGTGCGCGACGGTTTCCTCAGCCTCCATGCACGCCCTGCACAGAGGACTGTCCGTTATGCCTATTGTTTGGAAGTGTTTGTTTAGCGAGCAGTGTCCCGTGATGGTCCCCGTCACTAAGCGCAGGCCGTTCCTGTCCAGGCGTAATAAACGCCTGGTTAGCCTGCTATCCAAGGATGGCAGGAGTAAGTTGATTTTTGATTAAGTTAATTCATTTATTCAAACTAGACTGAGAATCAGCACTTTTCGAACGTCAAAATTACATAAGACAGTCCCCCAAAACGCCCGCCCATCACCACTTCCTAGTGCCTTTAGCTGGGAAGAAGAAGTGGCGCAACAAACTCCCCAGCAGCACAGCTGTCTGTTCAGTTAGAAAAACTTAACATATTTACGAGTAAGTTGTTATTATACAATGCATTATATACTGCAATAGCTGTGAATATGATAGCTGTTGCGAATGGTTGTAGAAAATGATAGAAGCCTATAAAATGACTTGATATAACATCAAATTAACTTGGATAAATGTTCAAAAACCGGGTGTAAAGTAACGAATCTAAATCACTAACTTAAATGGTGACTTTCCGATCTGTTCCTACCACTGTTGTAGGTACCTACTACGCTTTGGAATGGGCAACTAGCTTCATACATATTTCTGACTGACCGATTCCTTGACAATTCAAAAGTGCCTGTAAATGGTTTAATTGAAATAAATGATTTGAGTTTGAGTTGGAGTTCTGTAAAAATGTAATCGTAAAAACTTAAGTTAAGTTAGCTGTCAATAATATCAATCTACCCATAACATAGGTATTTTATGCTTTTTTCGGGCACTAGTTTCTAATGCACAAATGTTAACCCAATTTTTTATATTAAGCACTTTCGGCTCAAATCAAAATTTGTAATGAGAAATAATATAAGATAACATCACGCCTGTAATCCCGGAAGGTTTAGGCAGAGGTGTATCTATAGTACACCCGCATTTCGCCAGTTATGTTTAAGTCCCATGTAATAGGGGGCGAGCCTATTGCCATCAACCGGGCACAAATCCAGACTCCGATAAATAAATAAATAAATGACGGCGCTTTAATTGAAATTTGTGTTATTTAGTGGTGATTATTTTAGAAAGAAATTAAGGTTAAAATAAAGTGATTGTGCTTTATCTAGTGCTTCTATTTTCTTCGCCCGACAATCCACGCCTACATAGACAGTGCAACTTAAGAGTTATGATCATGGATCCAATTAATATCGCTGATGAGGGTTAAGTCCCGTCAAATAAATAAATAAATCTTAACATCAGGAGGAACAACAGTCCACATCCCCCTTTTTTTTGGGTGGGAAATTATCAAATAACTTCTCCCGCTCTGGGTGGAGCGGGAGGACGTGTCAGACTCTTACTGACTAAAACCCACCGGTGTTCCTTCGGTTGCCCTGTTGCCGGGGGCCGATGTCCCTTTCGGCTCGTATTCGCAGCCCCGGCAGGCAGTGGCCCTAGCGAACCCCGTCAATTCTGCTAACATCTCTTTGAGGCGCGCGTGGAACACAACGCGCCGTCGACCCGGGCTTGGTCCTTATCAGACGGCGAGCTACCCATTGCTCACCGTCCGCAGTTCACTTCCCCTAAGCTTCACGGCGACATTTTCACAGAGAAAACAGGCAGTTCTTATTACACAAAAATGCAATATATTTTAAGTGTCCTCTTACGTGTCTTTGAATTGCCACTGAGACACCCAGAGACGAAGTTAAAACGTAATAAGGTCATGACCCGTATCCTTCAAATGCTTACAGACACAGCAATGCTTTTTGCAGCAAAACTGGGTCAACTTACTAATTACTAAACACAATTTCAACACAGAGGGGCTCATGGTTATATAATAACAACCACACGGATCGATTGAAGGTTAAGCTACGCTTGCCGAGGTTGGTCCATGGATGGGTGACCATCCATTACAAATTAAGACCCCTCCGTGCATCGGAAAGCACGTTAGGAGCGTTTATTCTGGAAGTGGGCAACGTCGCAAATAGATGTCAAATATTTATCTGTTTTGATTAATTTGGCAATATTACTGTATGGAAATAAGAAATATGGCCAACTAGTGAACTAAAATATTTATTTATTTATTTTATTTTATTTAATCATTTATGTACACACAAATAATACACAGACAAGACAAAAGGAACAGAAAAATACGTACAAAGGTGATGCTTATTTCTAAAGAAATCTCTTCCAGCATACCTGCGATAGGATAGAGGATAAAAAGAGATGTAGACACCGTGTGTAAGAGTAAAGAGAAAGTAAAATACATAAAATCAAAACAATTCACTTAATTAAATAAAACTAATAATATGAAAATATACTTACTTACATACATACAAACATACATACTTCTAAAATAAATAACACTAATATAAAACAACAACATATAACATTATTAATATATTATTAATAATGAATTGCAATTATAACACTGAATTTTATGTTGTAACACTTTTAGGTGTAAAAAGACATTTGGAAAGTTTCCAAATACTTTTTCTACATCTAAAACTAAATATTCGGTGTTCCGATATTAATTATTGCATTTCATAATCAATATTTTAGTTCACTAGTTACCCACATTTCTTAATTCCATACAGTAATATTGCCAAATTAATCAAAGCAGGTAAATATTTGACAGCTATTTACGACGTTGACAAGTTTTGGGATCAACCCTCTTAAGAAGTCGGACCCGTCTGTCATTTTGTAAATCTTTGACAGTCGTTACGGGGTAGTCAGAAGTTCGAAAACGTGACAACCACGCAGTCTTACCAAGGGGTATTGTATTACCCAGTAACTGGGTTGTGTAGATCAGTTCATGAAAAATACTGATATTCAGCTGCATCAGGTTAGACTGGAAGCTGACCCCGAAATAGCTGGGAAAAGGCTAGGAAGATGATGAAATTCAGCAACGAAAATTACCCCTTCTAAAGACTCCGCGCAGCACGATAACAATTAACCCATTATCATTGGGTATACAATTTTTCCTCACTCCAGTGTAAAAAAAATCACCGACCGAGCAATTACACTGGCGGCCTAAATAAACGGCACATTACTGCCCGGGAGCTAATCCAAGATTTACCGAGCGGTCTTTTACGACGGCCTGGAGTGTTTATGGGCTCAGCCACCGTATAACGCCCCCGTGAGATCGGCTTGTTACTTATTGATAATATTATGTGTTTTACGGTTTTTTGTAACGCTCGGTTACGGTTTTAAAGGGTACTGGTTTAATGAAGGTATCATTAGAAGATACTAAACAAGGATCTTAAAAAGCTGCGGTCGTAAAATACTGACCAAAATGTTTACACTATTTGTAAGTAATAGCCTTTTTTTCAGTAGCAGAATAGTGTACTTAAAATAGTTAATTAATTCAGGCGTGACCTTGCGAAAATCCATTATAAAATACAATAGACGTGGATATATTTAGTAACCTGTACCGCTTAGCTCGGCGGAACAGGTTACTAAATATATCCACGTCTATTGTATTTTTTAGTGTACTTAAATCTTATTTGGAACTTGGCTGTCGATAGAGTTTTTAGTAACGCCAATCATCAAGATAATAAGGTCATTTCTAAACCACCCTTGGTTGACTGGTAGGGAATGCCTAAGGCATTAAGAGGATTTATTCTAAAAGTTGGCAACGTCGTAAATAGCTGTCAAATATTTACCTGTTTTAATTAATTTAGCAATATTACTGTATGGAATTAAGAAATGTGGCTAACTAGCGAACTAAAATATTGATTATGAAATGCAATAATTAATATCGTAATACCGAATGTTTAGTTTTAGATGTAAAAAAGTATTTGGAAACTTTCCAAATGCCTTTTTTACACCTAAAATTGTTACAATATCAAATTCAATGTTATAATTGCAATTCATTATTAATATTCTAGGGAACTAGTTAGCCACATTTCTTATTTCCATACAGTTTAAAATTAATCAAAACTGTGGAATATTTGATGTATATTTGCGACGTTGCCCACTTTCAGAATAAACGCTCTTAAGTTCGCCTTTGTACCGTTTTTTAGTGCGAAATGTTTAAATAAATAATAAAATTCTTGATCAATGGAAAACCAATCATAGAAAGCTTGATCAATAAAAAAATCCACAGAGAGATGGTAGATTTAGATATCGCAGTGAACAGTTTAATTACTGGGGTTGCCAGACTGACGGGACCGACATATTCCGAAACCCGACCAAAAAGGACAAAGAATTTAAATGAACATCGACATTCTCTATTCAAATAATTTGCACAAAAATAGTTGAAACCCGCAGACCCGATAAGATGCACGCTCCATTTGTTTCCCTTTCAAAGCATTCAGGGCGAGAATTTTTCAATATGGCGCCCCTATAGTAAGGGTTGAGTGTCAGAAAAAAACGAGAACAGTTCCGACTTTTCCGAGTGTTCCGTGCACTTTTCAATAAAACGTAGAACAAAGGCCTTCTGGCTGCCGTTGAAAAACAATACACAATCGTCAGGGCTAAAGATCAATAGTACTAGAAAAATAGAACTGGAAAAAGCTAGAACGCATAAATATTGAAAAGGTAGGTACTCTGAAACTGTGTATTTCTATTTGTACTTGTTTGTACACACAGTAAAATAGTTAAATATGCAGGAGGATATCAACGAACATTTTATGTATTGCACAGAGCACAGACAAGACACATTGATATTGTGTGCATTTATATTTTATGACAACACAAGCTGTTGCCGGCGTCCCGGCGTGTAGTTTGTATTTTTTTATTTTTTTAACATCCATTTGACGCGACAGTTGTTGTCCTGTCCAAATTTCAACAGTAAATTCATACAATATTTCCATACAAAATGTACTTTCAGTTTTCCCGAATTTTCCAATTTTCCCGGCAACTTTTAATTTTTTTCTTTCCTTTATAAGTTCTGTGTACACTTTAATAATAATATGCAAAATAGAAACTTACATTTTATTTATTTGTTTGTATGTATAGATTTGAATGATGTTCATAATAATGAGTAATCTATTCTATTAAATTCGTACACCTTATCCTCTACTATAGTGAATGCAACTACGGAACAATAAAAGAGTACTCGCCCATGATGATACAAGAGCACATACGAAACGTAGATTGTAGAGAGGCAACGTTTAAAAAAATAAACGAAATAAACCCAGCAATGTTGATACATAAAATAATGAAGCCGGGAAATTCAGCACAAGCGAAGCTTTATCAAAAGGCACACTGAATACTCTTCTCATTTGCTGACTGTACACAAATAGAAATAACTAGCTGTTGCCTGCGACTTCGTCTGCGTGTATTTTGTATTTAATGTTTTTTTTATTACAAATAAAAATGAGAATTAAATAGTATCCTATGTCCTTGTCAAGGCCCGAGGCTAACTATTTGTTCATAACAATCGGTTTCGTGGTTACTTTGCATTTAAAGTACGTATTACTATTACTAGCGACCCGTCCCAGCTTCGAACGGTTTTTACGAATAAAACATTGAGATTTTTATATTAAACTAGCTGACCCCGGCAAACGTTGTTTTGCCAATTATTTGTTTGGGGTGGACAACCCTTATGACTTAGGGGTATGAAAAATAGATAGTAGCCGATTCTCAGACCTATTGAATATGCATATAAAATTTGGTAAAAATCAGTAAAGCCGTTTCGGAGGAGTAAGGTAACTAACATTGTGACACGAGAATTTTATATATAAGAAGATTTAAGTTTAAAAACACATGTAAACATTGCGGAATAAATTCTCTAAAATTATGTTGAAAACGTCATCAAATTCCATTGTGTAGTTTAGACACGAAAAGCTAGTTTATTTTAAACTAATTATAGTATGGACTAGCTTTTGCCCACGGCTTGGCCCGCGTGGATATCGGATAATATCCCACGGGAACGTATTACTGGGATTCAAAGTGCTCTATGTTACAGATGAAAACAGATGGGACACTCCGCAGTTTAGGTATGAAGCTACAAGTACGCGGCGGGTTCGACTTGTCGGGCCAATTCAGAGAGTGTAACGTAGTCAGAAGATATAAGAGTTACGCGATAGAGAGAAGGAGAAGAGAGGCAACTTCTAGGTGAATATAACTGTAGGTAATTAGCGCTGTGCGACCTGAATTGCACTTTATTGTGTCGTAGCAAGACTTGCTTTTTATTTTAGTGATTTTGCGGAGTGTCCCATCTGCATTAATCTGTTTCTATGTGATAATCCAGGTTTTTTTTGTGTGCCAAATTTCATCTGAATCCGTTCAGCCGTATTTGCGTCAATCCGGAACATACATCCAAATAAATAGACAAAAAAAATAGTCTAAAAACGGCATTAGACTCGTCCCCACACATCGTAGGATTTTTTTTTTCAAAAATATTCAGTGTGTCTAGTTTTGTGTTTGTTACTATTTTATTAAATGTATGTATGAATGTGTAGGGTTGTGTTCAGCGGTGCATATCTTCAGTCTGACTATGATACTTTAAGATTTATCCATGCGTTTTTAAAGATTTCTCATTTTACCCTTTCAAACTTCGTGATAGGTCAGTCTGCACATGAAATAGGTTTTTTTTTTCTTACCTTGGCCTTTTATAACGGCCATAATAAATGTTTTAATGTATAGATAAGGTTTCTATTACTTAATATCGAGTATTTTCTTCATGAGTAATGAACGTTGGAACGGTGGATATATGCTTATTTACTCGTAGTTTGTGTTGTGGGGTATTATTAGGGGTTTCGTTCGTGATGTTTTGTATTGAATCATATTTACCTGAGGCATGTGAGAGGTGAGACGGGGGAGGTACACACGGCTACACATCAAACTATACATTTCCAGTTTATGCTAATCTCGCATTGCATAGAATTTCCGTACAATGCGAGGTCAGCTTATACTGGAAATGTATAGCTTGATGTGTAGCCGTGTGTACCATCGAAGAAACCCATACCTAAGCAAATCGAAAACAAAATCCCGTGCACACGACCCTTTTTTTTCGTAGGTAACCGTTACTACATCGGCCGAGCGCTGCAAGCAGAAATAGTCCTTACGGTGTATAGGTATGGGTTTCTTCGATGGTACCTACACAAAGGTCAAGCTAACTCAGTCTGACAATTTTGTCAATGGCGCCCTCCCCCGTCTCACTGCTCACATATCTCAGGTGGTGACTACCAGTCGCGCGCGAAATATAATTAAGATTCTTAAAATGAAACTTTTATTACATCGTCTCAAACTTTTTCGTCTGTGTGTTGCATGTCGTGTGACGGTCGGCCGCGGAGTAGGGATAAAGTAAAGGCTCTCGTCAGAGCAGCCAAGGCCAATATGGCGGCGCCTATAGTTCGCTTAAATGTTTCACTTTTACCGTGGTTTCATAAAACCACACAATCTTTTTTTGGGTAGTGATGATTTTTAATCTATTAACAATATGAGACGGATAATTCCCATTTCTTATAACATGATCGAGGGAATCGACCGATTGTTTTTCATAAGAATCAATATCGTTGTAATTTTTTTTTTAAACTTCCCCTAATTTTTTTGTATTTGCAGATATAATATACTGGGTGTTTTTTTTCCCATCTCGAAATTTTACAGGGTGTTCTACCCATGAATGTAAACAACTTTTACTATGGGAGCAACTCTGAGAACACGAAAAAAAAATCTGCTATTTCATACATTTTGGTCAAGTAGGTATTGAACTTTTGTATAAACAGCAGTTTTTTTTTTCGTGATCTCAGAGTTGCTCCTATAGTAAAAGTTGTTTACATTCATGGGTAGAACAACCTGTAAAAATTTCGAGACGGTAAAAAGAATCATCCGGTATAAGTATAATATAGCCTATGTCACTCTGAAAATAAAGATGAATCTAACGACCCCTCATACATTAAAATCCATCAAGCCGTTTAGGCTACCGAGCGTGCCAAAGAAATAGACATACATACATACTCTCGACAACCCTGAGGCACTCGGGTAATAAAAACTATGGTAGGTTTCTTTTCTAAGAGTAAGCTAAAGGATTGAGGAAAACTGATAAACTTCGATAAAATAAATGAAGGAAGAAAGTAAGGAGAAAAATAACAATATTATTCTCTTTATCTTATTATCCAGACCCGGATAAACTGAAATACAAGGATAAAATGTCACATCCTACATGTTGGCACTACCCTAGTCCATGTCTAACTGGTACCATGTCGTTTAAAGGCAAAGGGATGATGAAAAAGGTATCATTTCTATTTTCTTTAATACAGAAACAAATCTAGGATAAATTATGTACTAACATTTTACTTCTATGCATCAAAATATCAAATCCTACATGCTGGTACTATCGTATAAAAGAAGAGAGTGACTGTTTGTCGAGAAGTTATAATTTCCATCAAAGATACAACATTTAATCAACAAAAAAAGTTGTTGTTTAAGTTCCATCCTACATGTTAGCACTACCTATAGCTATACAGGTACATGTATAATTGTATAATTTGCCTACCGCGACGATTATGCCAAGCATTGTATGTTCTGTCTTTACTACAAAAACTGAAATTCAAATATACCAACATTCAATCAACAAAAAAGTTCCATCCTACATGTTGGCACTACCGTATAGCCACATGTATAATTGTATAACTTCCTTACGTTGTGGTTTAAAGGTCGTATTAGAGACAGGTCATTGCGCACAGCTCCGTTTTAACCTAATTCATTACACTTTCACTGGGGGTAAGCAGATTATGCGGTGCCCGCTGATACGTAAGGGATTTTAAAAGTGAGAGTCAATATTTTATGTCGTGTAGACATGAACAGGAAATCGCTGTCCCCGGCGAATAAAATAGTAATGGTAAAAACCAAATCTTACAGGAAAAATAAAAAACTGTTTTTTGTGAAAATCTTATTAACAATCTTATTCTTATTATTCTTATACACTAGCTGCGCCCCGGGGTTTCACTCGCATAAGTCTCGATCCCGTGGAAAAAAAAAAGAGTATCCTATGTTCTTTTCCCGGGCATCATCTATATATGTGCCAAATTTCATCCAAATCCGTTCAGCCATTTTAGCGTGAAGGCGTAACAAACAAACTTACTTTCGCATTTATAATAGCGGAATTGTTCAAATACCAAAAGAAAAGTGATTTTTTACATTCACAATACACCTTAAAATCTCGTAACTTAAATAACCGTAGGAAATGAATGAAAAAAACTGACAGAGTGTTATCGGACCTCTAAATATCGAATATGCAATAAAGTTAAAACTATCGTAATAGCTCATTACCATTTTATTCGCCGGGGACAGTGGAATGTTTTGATAAATATTGATACCGGAAATTTCAATTGTCGTAAAGGACATTGTATTCCCTGTCCTTTACGACATTTGAAATTTCCAGGGTCGATATGATAAGTTGTTTGTGAAAACAAGAGTTTTTTGATTGGATGTAGTGAATAGGTTCTTATTACAAGGAAAATGCGTGGAAATGCTCCCGAATAATAGTAAGAGTATTTTTATTCGAATTATATTTTAATATAGAGGAGCTCGTGGCGAAGTAATAACAGCCGCACGGTTCGATCCATCAGATTAAGCTACGCTTGTCAGGATTGGTCTGTGGATGGGTGATCATCTTATCATACCGAGACTCCGTGCCTCGGAAAGCACGTTAAGCCGTTGGTCCCGGCTGTCTTTCGTGGATCTTTGACAGTCGTTACGGTTCGTCAGAAGCCCGAAAGTCTGACAACCAGTCTTACCAACGGGTATCGTATTATCCAGTTACTGGGTTGTGGAGGTCAGATAGGCAGTCGCTCCATGTAAAATACGGTATTCAGCTGCATCTGGTTAGACTGGAAGCCGACCTCTACATAGTTGGGAAAAGGTTAGGCAGATTGATTGATTTTTATTCGAATTATATATATTTTTTTTATTTAACTAAAGCCACGATTTTCTAAGGCAGCGGTGGCCGCAGTGACAGCTGTCATAATAAAAATGATGGCACCGGGGTTTGACATGACGTTGTCAAAAAACGCTCTCTAGGGAAACACACCAACTTACTTTCATAAATAACGTTTCAGTGACGTCATTGGACAGTAAATTGCGGACGCTGTATGGCGGCCATCGCAGTTTTAGGAAACCTTAGCTTAGAAATAAATATTTTTTTATTTTTTCCTGTGAAAAGTTACAAGGATATAACTATTTTGTTTGATTTAAATCATAATTTCCAGATCAGGTTATTTTAAGGCTCCGTTCCCGATGGGTGTCAAACGGAATCCTATTACTAAGCCATCGCTGTCCGTCTGTTTGTCAGCGGGCTATATCTCATGAACCGTAACAGTTGAAATTTTCACAGATTGTGTATTTCTATTGCCGCTATAACAAGAAAATGCCAGAGCGATTTTTCTCGACGGCTTGTGAAACCAAGTCAAAGGCCCATGGGCGGCTTTAAAAACTATGACACCAGGTTAGTCACCAACCACACGAAAAGAGGTAGAACAAAATAGAATGATAGGACCCTCCCTATATAAGAAACGTTGGTTTTTCGGCGTTTTTTGCTAAATATTGTACGGTGGTACGGAACCCTTCGTGTCCGAACACGAAGGATTTCGATGACTTTCGTGTGTACCAAGCTATACATTTCCAGTTTAAGCTGACCTCTCATTGTATGGAAATACTATACAATGCGAGACCAGCTTATACTGGAAATGTATAGCTTGACGTGTAGGGATGTGTGTACAATGATAGGATTTTAAAACAATGATCATTATTTTTTGGAATAAACATTGCCCTTTTTGTAACATTTTATGTTTTAATCGGACGGCTATGACCAGTTGTTACCACGCAAAAAACTGGCCAAAAAGTAAACTAATTATGAACTCACAGAAGTCACTTTTTAACACATTTTCCCTTTCAGTATGGGCAGAAATCCAAGTTATTCACTGAGTGCGTCACCACTTCATACGCTTGCATAATGTTAGCAGTTAGCTTGTGATCCATCATCTTCTGGCTTAAAGCCAGCTTGCACTATGGTAATTTTGTTGAGTTTTTCATTACGGGGTTATCTTGAAGGTGGTTACGGTCAAAGGTCTATTGACACTGCTACTTGTACATACGGCTACACATCAAGCTATACCAATCCAGTTTATGCTGATCTCGCATTGAATAGGATTTCCGTACAATGCGAGATCAGCTTATACTGGAAATGTATAGCTTGATCTGTAGCTGTGTATTCTAAAAATCGTATTTTCTTTATTTTGCATAAAATATGGTACAAAAAAGGTCTTAAGTATAAGAAGTTCCACATATTTTGCTTACTTGCATTTTCAGCATGCAAAAAATATCTTATATACTATTTGATGACGTAAAAACTAAAAATCCTTAAAATTATGTTATTTAATTACATTACTAGTGAGATCATATTTAACTTTGCTTATAATTTAAGAACTCACTTATTGTATAGAACATATTAATAAACAGCCATTTCTTAAGTTTTTTTTTAAAGTAGTTTAATGGTAGCTCTCTGATCTGTTTGGGTATTTGGTTGTAGATTTTGACAGACATATTGTAACAATTGTTCTGAAATAGTGTGCTTCTACATCTTGTGACAGCCAGTCGGGTTGGATCTCTTGAAATGAATTTTTTATTTTCTATGGCTTTAGTATATCGCTCAGAGTGCTTTTTAACAAATAATCCTACTTCTAATATATACAGACTAGGTAGAGTTAGTAATCCTAATTTCTTAAATAAAGGTCTACAAGATTGAAATGGTCCAACCCCACAGATTGCTCTGACACATTTTTTTTGTGTAATAAATACATTTTTAGCCTGAGAAGAATTACCCCATATAAGAAGACCATATCTAAGTACTGACCCGACGTAGCCATGGTACGCAGCCATAGCCGTTTTTTGACTTGCTATCTTTTTTAGCTTTTTTAGAGCAAAGACAAATTTGTTTAGATTAGAGCATATTCGAGTTGTGTGTGCTTTCCAATTGCAATGTCTATCTAAGATAATACCTAAAAAATTTGTATCAAATACTTCTTCAATTTTAGTGTTTTTATAATATAAGTCTAAGGGTTTTATTTGAGAATTGTTATAATTAGAGAATTGTAAAATTTTAGTTTTAGAAATATTTGCTGTTAGATTATTGTCCTTTAACCAGTTCATTATTGATTCTATAGTGTTGTTTAATGAATTTTCGTAATTGCTTTCAGAGTTTTCTGGTACTATAACTGAAATATCGTCCGCAAATAGAATGCACTGATGTGATGTTACTTGAGGAATATCATTTATGTAAATAAGGAAGAGGAGAGGGCCTAGTACACTTCCTTGGGGAACACCGAACTTATTTGTTTTAAAAGTAGATCTGAATGGGGTAGACACAAGTTGATCATTTAATTGGTTTATTTCGACACATTGTTTTCTGTTGCTTAAGTAGCTTTTAATCCAATCGAGTGCTTTGCCTCGGATTCCATATAGCTCGCATTTATTGAGTAAGATTTTGTGATCTACAAAATCGAATGCTTTGCTCATGTCAAAGAAAATGGCAGCAACTCTATTACGTTTATCAATGTTTTCTGTTATTTTTTGTATTAGTGAGAAGGCAGCAAGTGTTGTAGATTTATCTTTTTGAAAACCGTTTTGGTTATTTACTATTAAATTAAATTTATTTAAGAAATTCATTATTCGTGAGTGTACTATTTTTTCAAAAATTTTAGATAAAATCGGGATTAACGTGATGGGCCTATAGTTATTCATATCTTGTTTGCAGTTTTTTTTGTGAAATGGTTTTACTATTGATGATTTTAATTTTTCTGGAAAGGTTCCTTGCGTAAACGATAGATTTATAAGGTGACTTAAAATGTCTGCTAACTCTTTATTGCAGTTTTTTAATACGGCTGTAGAGATGCAATCATAACCAACAGCTCGTGTGTTATTAAGTGAATTTATGGTTCTTGAAACTTCTTCACAAGAGGTGGGTCTCAGATAAATAGTCGAATTTGATGAATCTAATAACTTATAATTTGGACGAGAGTTGTTCTCCTTATTTGTTATAGATATGAAGAAATCGTTGAAGGCAGTCGCAATTTTCATTGGGCATTCAACGATTTTTTTATTACAATCTATTGATTTTATTGTTTCAAAAGTTTTTGTATCATCTGTTTTATTTTTTATGATATCCCAAGTGGCTTTACATTTACTTTTTGCATTTTTTAAATATGTATTATTGTTTTGTTTTTTAGAGTTAGATATACATTTTTTAAGTAATTTATCATATTTTGTGTAGGCTTTTTTGTTTTCGTCAGTGGAATGTTTGTAGTACCGGTATCTTATTGTTCTTTTATGACAGGCTGATATTTTTAATCCTTTAGTGATCCATTTGGGAGCGTTAACACCAACAACAACAATGTACTTTAACTTTATTTATTGGGAAGCAAAGATTGTAATATAATTGTAAAGTTTCGTGAAATATATCAAAAGCTTTATTAAAATTATCTTGCTCTAGCACTTCGGACCAGGTTAATTTAGATAAGACATCTTTAAACTTTAGGGTGTTTTCTAAGCTGAAATCCCTTTTCATTTCATACCAGAAGGGTAATCTTTGTTCTTGGTTTGACGAAAAAGATAGGGTTTGAGCGGTGTTGTGATCTGAAAGGAATAATGAATGAACCTCACCTTTTGCATATTTGATATTACTAAATATATGATCGATGCATGAATCTTTACGCGTTGGTTTTTTAATATGTATTTGTAAATTATTATTTAATAGGATACTTTTTAAGTCCTCTGAAGATACACTTGACTTAAGAGTGTCGATATTTATATCTCCCGCTATGATAATATTTTTATTTCTGTGTGAAGTTAGTTTATGTAGTAGAATTTCTAGTTTGTTAAGGAAAGTTTTTGTACTGGAGTTTGGGATTCTATATAAACATACTATTATGCATTTCATGGTAGGTATTTCTATTCCACAACATTCAAATTGTTTTTCAGTTGA
This sequence comes from Agrochola lychnidis, assembly GCA_963680765.1. Taxonomy (NCBI): domain Eukaryota; kingdom Metazoa; phylum Arthropoda; class Insecta; order Lepidoptera; family Noctuidae; genus Agrochola; species Agrochola lychnidis. The sequence goes on from OY796850.1 coordinate 3,596,386, forward strand.
CATACTTTCGCAAATTTTTATTTGTTTAAATTCTATAGATTTTCTAGTTAGTATGCAAACCCCACCGCGTTTTTCATTTTTTCTTGAAAAGTTACATGCTACATTATAATCTTTTAGGAAGATGTTGTGCTCATCGCCTGATTTGATAAAGGTCTCAGTAAGACAAATAATATCCATTGAAGTACCGCTTTCTTGAAATTTATTTAAACATAGTTCTAATTGTTCTTGTTTGTTTAACAAACCTGCAATGTTTTGGTGAAATAGCGTAGTGTTACATGCTGACGTGTTCTCGAAAAAACTTTTTAATGGGGGTGTTATCTATTTTTATTATTTTAGGAAAATAATATGGAATTGTTCCTTTAATTGGAATACCAGCTTGTGTGTACACATCATCTACATTGAATATATATAGACAGAATATGTAAGCATATAATTATCATATACATATATTATGTATTTCAGCATTTCATATTAGTTATAGTGTGGTAGTGTGTGGGGGTGTGTGTAGTGTATGTTAGTTGTGTTATAAGTTGTACTTAAGTGATTATATAAATAAATAAATATTACTTATATCTAAGAGTAGAGAGAGAGGAGTAGAGAGTCTTTTAATTTAATTGTTGTTCGGATTTTAATTAATATTTTCCTCAAAAATTAAATTTAAAAAATTTATGTTTTAATCGACGGCTATGATAGTGTGGCATGGTTTTTAGAGGTGCATGAGGACAGCGTACAAACAGCAAATATTTATGAATTTGAATATACAGTGTGAGTCTTTATAATGTGCACATATCGAAATGAGCGAATCTATGCATAATTTTACCACTGGAAAAAATATAAAAATAAATCGAAATATTTTTTATGGAATTTTTAAAGAAATTGTAACAAAACGGTGTAACTTTTAAACTAAATGATCTATCACGATGAAACAAACTTCATAATGATTGGAAGTAATTAGACGTCTTAATAAAATGAAAATTGTGGAAAAAAACTATTCCCAATTGAAAATAAACATGTTTTTTAGCAAAAGTCGTTTATAAAAAAAAGAATTACAATAATCGTAAAAATTCACAAAATAATTAAAATTAAGAAAAAAAAAATCGTCGTTAAAATAAATAAATTAATTATTGCCTTAAAAAGGTTACAGAAAAATTTGAGACCCTGGCTCCAGAGCTAAGTTAGAGTACCTGTATTTCAGGAGCCAGTGACATCTTACATTGTGTTACTGTTAGCAAGTATATGCAGCAAAAAATGATTATTATACTTAAAATTAAGTTAAAAAAAATTGAATTATCATTAAAGCAAATAAAATGCTTTCATTAAATTAAAATTAATTTGAATTAATAAAAAAATCAGGAACAAATATTAATGAAATAAAATTAGAACAAAAACAAATTATTAAAGTTAGGATTTAAAAAAATTAAATAAAATTAAGCATAGATTCTCTCATTTCGATATGTTTACATTATAAAGACTTGCACTGTATGGTCCGCCTTACCTACTTACACCACAAAAACACTCCCAGAACCAGGACAAGACAAACATAAAAATAAATAAAAAACTGCTCCTCACAGCAACAGTGAAATAAAAAATTGCCACGAATGGCCTACACGTAGGCGACTACTTTCTCAAAAACTAAAATATTTATTTTTATTTCGGAGGAGCTCGTGGCTAAGTAATAACAGCCGCACGGTTCGATCCGTCACGTTAAGCTACGCTTGCCGGGGTTGGTTTGTGGATGGGTGACCATCTTAACATACCGAGACTCCTCCGTGCCTCGGAAAGCACGTTAAGCCGGTGGTCCCGGCTGTCATTCGTAGATCTTTGACAGTCGTTACGGGTCGTCAAAAGCCCGAAAGTTTGACAACCAGTCTCACCAAGGGGTATCGTATTACCCAGTTACTGTGTTGTGGAGGTCAGATAGTCAGTCGCTCCATGTAAAATACTGGTATTCAGCTGCATCCGATTAGACTGGAAGCCGACCTCAACATAGTTGGGAAAAGGCTAGGCGGATTGATTGATTTATTTTTATTTTGTTTCAGTCATTTATTTATGATCTATGCAAGTATTTTTACTTTAAAGGTTTTGAAGTTTTTTTTTTGTAATCGCGATTGTACTCTTCATTTAGATAAGGTTACGGACCAATGTTTTATACAAGTATTTTTCTTCCACCAAGGCGATCTTGTTCAAGTTTTCACTTCTGTTGGCATTCCCGGAGTGCCACTGTTTTTTTAATTGAATAACCCGCATTCAATAAATAAATATACCTATTTACTATAATCAAGGAACCTTTTTTTGTAGAAAGATTTTGAAGATCAAAAAGCTGTGACCAATTTACACAGAACAAATGAACCTACCTGTGACCAATTTACACATGATTTTTTAATGACCAAATTACCTACAGTTGTGACCAAAGTACAATAACCCACTTAAAAATGACCTTTCGTTTGTCTTCAATATAGATTGACGTCCAGAATTATATTTATAAATAGCCTTAATTTAGTACATGGCAAATGAATATTAGATAAGAATCGATAGAACTTTGTCCTTTGAGGTTTGCTGGTTTATTAATAATTGTGACATTTAGACATGAAGCCCTTACTGAAATGTCAGACTGAATAATAAATACATCGGTTCTGAAATTGACGCTTAGCATTTCTTTGTATATTAATGAACGCGTTGATTAAATATACATATAGGTAAGTAATTTAAATATTAATAATACTAGCAGCGTCCCGCGGTTTCACCCGCATAAGTATCGATCTTGTGGGAATATCGGGATAAAAAGTATCCTATGTGTTAATCCAGGTTATAAACTATCTGTGTGCCAAATTTCATCCAAATTGGTCCAGCCGTTTGAGCGTGAAGAAGAGACAAACATACACACACACTCACCAACTTTCGCTTTTATAATATTAGTGTGATAGGTATTTTGTACCGGCCTTTTTTTTTCTCTTTTTTATGTTACGTGTTTATCAGTGGAAACTTGTAAATGACCTTCAATTTATATTATTTAACTCATTATCTGTTACGACGCCTCATTGAGGTGGATAAGAATTAAAATTCTATTGTGTCTCGTTAATGACAGTTGAAAGGTTAAGAACACTGTGTAAGTTAGCTGTAAGTTTCCCGAATAGAATAAAATAAAATAAATAAAATGAATAAAATGAATAAAATAAATGAAATAAATAAAATAAATAAAATAAATAAAATAAATAAAATAAATAAAATAAATAAAATAAATAAATAAAATAAAATAAATGTCTTTTTACTACTTCTTAGTTTAAAACCTTTACATATTCTGTAATGATTTATTCCTGTTGCTTTACAGTAGAAATATGTCTAATGATTGTACTTTTCCAGTTAAACTCTTACGTGGAATTTTAAAATTGTAAGTTTCAGTCCTAGAACGCCCTACAAGACACCTTCGTGCCTGCTTTAAAATATTAATAATACTGACTAGTGACCCCGCCCCTGCTTCATACAGAATTTTAATTCTTGGCAAAACATCGAGATTCCTTTATATTAATATATTAGACACATAGAACACCACTGCTCTCAAAACGGTGAAGGAAAACATCGTGAGGAAACCGGCATGTCCTAGAACCAAAAATTCGAAGACATGTGACATCTACCAACCCGCACTGGGCCCGCGTGGTGGATTACGGCCCATTCCCTCTCGAAGAGAGGAGGCCTGTGTCCCAGCAGGAGGAACATTATAGGCTGATTATGCATATACTGCAAATAAAAATATATTTTATTTCACATAAACCTACAAGGGCACTTATGAAACGTCAGAAGCTAGGTGCACGGTTCCAATTGATCGCTTCCTATGGAGAAGAGCCGGCAAGAAACTCCACGGTTGCTCTTTTAAAAATAAATGGTTTCTACAATGTTTTCAAATTACAGTGTTAATAGGTATGAGAGGACAGTGTAGGCCTATCAACAAGTACCAGGTACTAAGTCAAATTGAAAATGGTTCACAAATTTACAGTCTACAACGTTCTCACATTCACAAAATCTAAAAGATAACATATTTAAACCATAGACCTTTTGGATAAATACTCTAAATGGTGATTAAAACCGCAAAAAAATCCATTGTGTAGTTTAGAAGAATGAAAAACGACTTTATAACATGTATGGAAGTAACATGAATAAGAAATGAATAGGTAATAGAGGTCATTTGAAGTTGGCCCATTTGTTCTTAAGATTTCCCTCGAGGTTTAAGTGTGTTTTGTTAGACTTTGTCTGTACCTGTACTTATGAATTTTAAATGTAATTTTTTTAAGTTAGTGTTTCTGTGTCCTAGCAACTCTATTTCCAGTCGGCCATGGTTGTCACAGTAAAGAATAAAAGATACTGGCACAATATAAATATGGACAGTATGGAGACTAGGCCTATTTGTTGAAAGTAATTACCTACGTTCCATTTTTAAAAAGATCGCGGCGACCACTCGTCTCGACACGGCACCCACAAGCCCACAACCATAGATAATACACTTAAATATGGGACCCACAACTGACAGCACCGCGACAATCGCTTGGGGTTTCGTCAATGTGTGTAGGAGTGTGTCGTTTTGAACGTTTACTACGCAGTTTCTGTACTGTCCATTTTTATATTGTGCTACTGTTGTCTGTAAAATCAAATGTAGTGAAAACCGATGACCTCTTCAAAAAATTCATTTTATGCAAAAACTTAAATTGCATTACTTAAAATAAAAATAAAGACATGGTCATAAAAGCACATCTGTTTTGTCAAAAAAGGTTGGGGACTATTGCCTTAATCACCATGCTTAGAAAACCGAGTGATTCTAGGACCTATCTTGTTTAAGTGCAAAAAGATGTTGTCATCCATTAATTATACATCATACGGCAAGAGAATGGAGGAGCTCGTGGCTAAGTAATATCAGCCGCACGGTTCGATTGGTCGCTTGGGTTGGTCCATGGATGGGTGACGATCTTATGTAAAGACCGAGATTCCTCCGTGCCTCGGAAAGCACGCTAAGCCGTTGGTCCCAACTGTCATTCGTGGATCTTTGACAGTCGTTACGGGTCGTCAGAAGCCCGAAAGTCTGACAGCCAGTCTTACCGAGGGGTATCGTATTACTCAGTTACTGCATTGTGGAGGTCAGATAGACAGTCGCTCCATGTCAAATACTGGTATTCAGCTGCATCCGGTTAGACTGGAAGCCGACCCCAATATAGTTGGGAAAATGCTAGGCAGATTGATTTGATACAGCAAGAGAATGGTGATGACATTATACATCAAATACATTTAAGCTCAGAGACGGTTTTATTGACTTCAACAACTCAGCTTTTTGATCTGTAACATCTTTCCTCTCGCTTTCCTGCAATCTGTGGGAACGATTTCGTGAAAAGGGACGGAAGTCTGTAACAGGAAGCCGGGGAAACGCGCGCTATTTGATTTGACCAATGAGCGCGCGCGGTGCTAGAGTTGACCTTGACGAGGCCCCGCCCCTTCAATGTTGCTTATTACCAAGGTGAGATGTCAAATGTTACACATCATATACGAATATTGTAAGGCTCACTCGTTTTTTTAAAGTAATTTATGCCAGAAACAGATAAACGCAGCCGGGCAATTGCATCATTTGGATTCAGGAAGTAAAAGTTGGGTAAATTTTGTTATAACCGCCACCTGGTACCAATTTTCAAGGAAGATTTGGTGTATAAATTCTTTGTAAGCAAAATCCTTGGGGATTCTCCTTATATTTATTAATACTGTAATGTTCACCCATGATGCGTATCATATGCATAATTCAGGAGCTTCGGCGTGTTCATATCCTCGGATAAGGAAAAAGTCAGTTATTGGGGCATTGGGACCACGTTTGATAAAATATATAGGAAAAGTCAAAATAATATAATTAAATTGCATGTGGCTAAATCTAAAAGAGAGCAGTGGTGGCCCAGTGGTAATGGCCGCGACTTACGAGTTGTAGGTCGTAGGTTCGAACCCCAGGCGCTTTACTTTGTGTAAATTATTTCATCACCACTGCTCTCAAAACATCGTGAGGAAACCGGCATGTTCTAGAACCGAAAATTCGAAGACATGTGACATCTACCAACCCGCACTGGGCCCGCGTGGTGGATTACGGTCCACTCCCTCTCACAGAGAGGAGGCCTGCGTCCCAGCAGTGGGAATATTTATAGGTTGTTGATGATGATGATGATGATGATGATGATGAAATCTAAAAACTGCGTTTGTATATTGAACGTAAACGAAGCAAAAAGTATGTAAGGTTCGTACGTACGACTACGAAAGACTGGTTGTCAGACTTTTGGGCTTCTGACGACCCGTAAAGACTGTCTAAGATGTACGAATGACAACTGGGAGTCTGGGACCAATGACTAAACGAGCTTTCCGAGGCACGGAGTGGTCTCGATATTTAATGGCCGGTCACCCATCCACGAATCGACCGCGGCAAGCGTAGCTTAACCTTCGATTGACCCGTGCGGCTGTTATTATTTAGCCACGAGTAATTATGGTGAAGACCACTTATATGTATAGCTGCAGTACCTAGTAGGTAATTCACATTGAAATTACATTCACGTGCAAGCTCCCACCTAACCTGGCCATAAACATTAGTCGTATCATCGTAGGTGACCATTAGGTAGGTAGCAAGATTTATAGTCTACACTAATATTATAAAGAGAAAAGATTCGATTTTTTGTATGTTTGTATATTTGTTTGTTTGTAATGGATAAACTAAAAAAAATACTTAACCCTCTATAGCATAGTGTAGACTGTAGGTAACATACCCTACAAACGCCTGAAAATTTAATAGAATTGATTTCTTAACGTTATCCCGCACTGTAGCTCGTAGTCTACATTCCGAACTAACGAATTAGTACCAAAAATTACAACTAGATAGCGCTACTGGTTACAAATTGAGATTTGTGTTTCGACAGTCGATATTTACGAAAAGTGGCAGTAAACTGTGATTTTAAAAAAAGAATAAAAATTGTTCTGCTTGTTTCTTGTGTATTATCTTGATGAATTGGAGAGGTAAGTGTTTGAACTTTATTGTGTAACGTTATTTTTGTATACTCCTCGCGTTTTATTTGGTTTTTGTTGGTAAATTATGATTGTTGCCCGTAGGCTACATCAGGCGAAAAGCGTAAAAAAAAATTTAACACTATTATGCAGATTGTTGTTTTTTTTATGTTCCAGGATGTCTCGTAAGTGGTCCCTTGGTGACAAAGACATTAGTCTTGCGCTAAATAATGATGCAGATAGGAAAGATGGCCTAGAAGAGAAGTCTGAAGCGACCAATTTCTATCAAGTGCAGAAAGATCCTAATATTAGCGCTTTTCGGATGTCTGAGGAGGATGTCAGGCAATTTATAGGTGTGGCATATCTAATGTCTCGTCCAATTACCTAGAGTTATCAACTACTGGAGTCCCATACTTGGAACACCTCTAGTACAGGAAACCATGACGTTGAACAAAGAAAAAAATCGTCAAACTTTGAATTTGAAAACGACTGGGTACGGCAACAAAATGCGAGGTAGACTTATGCTATACGAAAACCAATAATTGCTTCAGAAACTTCCATCTTTCGTGTTACGAAAGTCTTTTCGTGTCATTGTGCTGCCGTACTACATAGATTTTGACCATTTACCTCAGTGTTGCCTAAAAGCAACACTCCCTATTTTTGTAATTTTGTTTCCTAATAATTAAAATAATTCAAAATCCAGAAATACGTGTATTTTATTTTTTTGTCATCATCTTCAATCCAAAAAATCAAAGAAATCCCAGTTTATGAGTGATAGAGGGTTAAGAGGGTTTATCCTAAAAGTTGGCAACGTCGTAAATAGCTATCAAATATTTACCTGTTTTGATTAATTTAGCAATATTACTGTATGGAATTAAGAAATGTGGCTAACTAGAGAACTAAAATATTGATTATGAAATGCAATAATAATTAATATCTTAATCCCGAATATTTAGTTTTCGATGTAAAAAAAAGTATTTGGAAACTTTCCAAATGCCCTTTTTACATCTAAAATTGTTACAACATCAAATTCAGTGTTATAATTGCAATTCATTATTAATATTCTAGGGAACTAGTTAGCCACATTTATTATTTCCATACAGTAATATTGCCAAATTAATCAAAACAGCGAAATATTTGACAGCTATTTGCGACGTTGCCCACTTTCAGAATAAACGTTCTAAACGGATTTAAAAAAAAATCACTTAAGTATAGAAAGCTACATTATCAGCGAGTAACTTGGAAAAAAAGGATGGTGTGGTTTTATGAAACCATGGTAAAAGTGAAACTTCTATAGGCGCCGCCATATTGGCCTTGGCTGCTCTGACGAGAGCCTTTCATTTTATCCCTACTCCGCGGCCGAGCGTCACGCGATATGCAACACAGAGACGAAAAAGTTTGAGACGATGTAATAAAAGTTTCACTTTAAAAATTGTGATCCCTGCGAAAATTGCAATAATGTAACCCAAGGTATCAATTTTTTTTATTAATTAATTGGCGTACGCTGCGAAAACAATTGATGATACATAAAATAATGTAGTACATGTTTATAGTACCTACTCATCATTACCAACAAAAAAGTCCGCGAAGCTATGTCTAACTAATATCTAGATAAGTAACAATAACCGTTTTGTGTTCAAATTAGTCAATCAAAACACGGGTCGAATCGAAAGATGAAATCCTTTTCCAACTAAATAGTTTCATAATCATGATTATCATCATGCTATGACCCTTAGCAGCCGAGTAAAAGTAAAAAAAATAGAAAGAACGCTAAGCGAAAATGAAATAAGCCGACGGACGTTCGTACGGACGTAATAAAATCGCGGCGATTTTTTTTCGTGCACTGGGTTTTCAACGCTCTGCTTAGCGCCGAGAGTTGAAAATCTAACAGTGTGTTTTTTCAACGTGCTGGGACGAAAGTGCGTCCCAGCGCGTGGGTTTCTCAACGCTCGGCTGAACACCGAGAGTTGAAAATCCTGTGCGTGATAAAATCCCGTCGCGATTTTATTACGTCCGAGCGTACGTCGTCTAACAGCGCAGGCGAGCGATGCGAAGGAACAAGAAATTTTACGCGGATGAAGTCGCGAGCAAGAGCTAGTTTTATTTTAAATAAATTGTTAGTAATAGCTTACAGTTGTGTGCTTTAACTCAATAAATGAGCTTTTAAGCTGATAAGCTGGAAGTGGGTCAAGAGGTATGAGATCTAGGTGTTCACGAAAGGTTGGTTCTAGGCTTTTTGTGCTGTGGTCTAACTTCAAGATTTTTTTGGAGGGTATATGTAGAGTTCAAAGGTGTTGCAGAGAGTAGCGAAATTGAACAAAAAAACGTTTCCTAAATATAATTTTTGAATCATTACGAATAATGGTAGAACTCTCTAGTAGTGCCGACAGAAGTGAAAAAAAAAAAAAAAAAAAACTTCCAAAACCTTTAAAGTAAAAATACTTGCATAGAACATTGATCTGTAACGTAATGTAAATATAGAACTTACAAAAATGTGGTGTCGGTAACGGTGTCGCGAGTTCAATTGTTTTTTCCCATCTCAAAAATTTCCAACGCGCCTAAAGAAGTTTTCTCTTCCAAAAACTTAAGCCATTGAGGATGGTTTACAACATGGATATTGAAAAATAACTAAGGAATAATCAAAAGCAGAAACTTCCAGTTTAAATTACATTCCTAGAAATTGTCTCAGAAAAAACGGAATAAATTTTAATGACAGGATAATTTTCTGAGAATATATATTTACCAAAAAATTTGAGCATCGTTTTTTTAATACACAACTAGGAAGCTCTTGGTCTTCGTCTCACCTGATGGTAAGAGATGATCAGGTCGAAGGTGGAAGCGAGCTTCACCCGGAATCCTCAACCACAGAGGAACTGGCTATCTTACCTGTGACTGCCGAAACACAACAATGCTGTTAACATTATTTGTGTGTGTTGGGTCGTTAAGTTCCCTTCAAAATGGTTGAGCTAAATGGTGCTGATCCATGCGTCATGTTCGTGAACGGGCGCCGTCAATAGGGACTGGCCATCTCTTAGCTGCCATGGCTTATTTTAATTTTTGAATTGTTTTTTATATTTTTATTACGGACGCTTTTAACGTGCACGTCTTTCTACATTGTTCTCACATGAAGGTATAATTTCAACACGAATAATGTAACCAATATTTTGTAACAATATTATGATTTAAAAGAGTGTCCGTGGAGTTTTTTGCCCGTTCTTCTCCATGGGAACCTACCTACTACGCTTTGGAATGAGCAACTAGCTTCATCTTTCTGATTGACCGACCCCTTGACAATTCAAAAGTGCCTGTAAATGGTTTAATTGAAATAAATGCTTTGAGTTTGAGTTTATGGCGACAGACTTAGATAATGATGATAGATAGCCAGGTGGACTTAGAACAAGCCCTACCACCAACCAAACCAAGCAGAAAATTTTACCCCCACTGGGAATTTACTAAATGTTTATGCTGCAGTCTAAAATTAATGCCTTAGGCTTTCTGTACCAGTTAACAAAAGGGTAACAGAGAGATAACTTGGGGTGATGAAATAAATCTTTGCAATAAGTATTAAATGTAATTCAAAATCAATATCATAGGTGCAACAAGTTTTAAATTGATAAATGATTTTATTTCTGTAAGTAAATTAGTACAACATTTACACGCAATAATTTTTTTTTATTAGATGAGGTCGGCGTTTCCTATCTGACTACTCTGAGAAGGAGGTCGTGCAGTCTTTTTTAAAGTCCAGAGGTAATCTTGGTCAGATCAATTGTGAAGACCATGTAGTTTGGTGTTTGAAATGGTCTTTTCAGGAAAGAATCACACAGATTCGTTAAATGTAATTCGAATTTAACACAAATTCCCACAACCTGTAAGAGTAATATTAATTTAAGATACAGGATTTAATTGAAGGCAGAAAGAACAGTGTCATTAGAATTTGTCCAGAAGTTTTTGAGTGGAGGTACCAAATAAACTATAGTAGATACTTAATACGAAATGGTGGAATAGTTGAATGTACTCAATTAAAATTCACGTCACCAGTTGGCGCCATTTTGCATCATCATTAAAAGCGTTCATCATTCGTTTCATTCATTCGTTCATCATTCAGTCACGGTCAAAATAAAGGCGGTTTGACACTTTTGACAGGTGCCCGGACCTGACGTCTCATTGATATTGCAGTGTTGCTACAAAACCCTCATTGTTTTCTTCGTAAAGAACACGTTACAAGGACAAAGTGACATCCTATCACATCAGCGTTATCGATGATGAAATTGTCACAAATGCATTGGATTGATATGTTAAATCCTTTTGAAACTCGTTGTAGTACGAAACGCTTTGAAAGCGATTGTCCCTTGTCTAGGCCATTTTCTCTAAGTCTATCAAGGGTAAGGAAAGCAGTATCCTTCTGTATATTATCACAACAAGCTAACATCGACAAGCCATCTGTTAAAGCTGGTGGTTGTTAACATTTCTGCGTTTCCCTTCAGAAAGTTCACGTTCAGCAGAGAGTGTTAAAAACAGGTATAATGTTTTTTTTTTTTGTTGAAACCTAGGACCTAGATCAAATACACCTTTCCTTCTAGTATACTGTACTGTAAGGACCGTAGTTTCGACTTCAAAAATCTATTTATGCTGTCCGATATAAGATAGTTCCATTGTATACACAAAAGTATTCTTCAAAATATGAATATTTCACCACCAAAATTGAAATTGAGGGGTCAACGAGGTCATATTCTTTCCATTGACCTAGGTATAGTATAGAAGTGAAACCACTCCTACTACAGGTAAACCAGCATCATAGGTAGGGAATTTAGGTTAGCTGCGGCGCTAAGAAATTAAAAATGGTTCGTAAACTCGCTGTCAGTTTTCACCAAAAAACAAATGAGTTCGAGGATTTTTAAATATGGAATTTTTAAAAAAGAAGTTGGATTAAGGTCCGTTTCAGAGAATATTTCAAAATTTTATTGTGTTAGTGTGCTATTCCACTAACCACGCCGCGTAGACGTGAGGACGTAACCCATATCCCTACATAACGACTTAAAAGGGGATGCCACCGCCAGTGAGGGGATGAATATAATTATAATTATAATAATAATGAGTTCCTTAATAACTAATGACGTCACGAACGAAATTACGTAAATATGAGTTGTAAAATTAATATTAGATTTGATATAAAATGTCGAGATTTGTAACAAAGGATATCTTGCGCGTTTTGAGTAAATTGTGTTCAAGGACCAAAAGGACCAAATAATGGATGATTTAAATAAGTAATCGGCATTTAATGTTCAGCTTTAATACCTACAGCTATAATTTAAATTCGCTAAATAAAATACCAAAAAATAAGCAGGATGAAATTCGATTAAAAAAAAAAATGAATCCAATAATAAAAATATGGGAATGTAGGTTCAGTGACAAATAAATCCGATAACGGCACGAATAAATATTCCGAAAAAAACTAAAAAAAAAATTACCTTACCCTTTAAAAAATTCAATCCACTGTAAAAAAAATAAAAACCACCACAATCACTTCACTGCACGGCACTTTAAAAATCTATGCGTATTTTAAAAGGGGTAGACGCGGCAAAAACGGGACCGCTGTCCGTCTAGAGTCGGCAACGCAACTGCCCGGGTCTGCGTCGTTGGGCAATCGATCGTTGTGCGCAGGTCCAGTCGAGCCAGCGTCACTTCAACTCCCCAATATCTTATGTATGAAAGTGCTACACAGGAGGAAAAAGTGAATAAAGCACTCCCGACTTTAAACATGCGCTGCGCAATATTTATTTTAAATATTTTCTTCTTATTTTAAAATAGGAAAATGGCGTTTCATCATAGAGAAGTCGAACTCGAAATTCGAATGTCGACATTCGAAATTCATTTATTCATGTCACGCGTCGAGTCAACTTGACAAAGTGTTCGCTTTTCAGCTATTTTTTTCGTAACAATCGCATTGATATCGGTTCCTGCTTTTGTATGGGTTTGGACTAAGCGAAAAATATACGTGACTATGACCAAAGAAAATTATTTTTCGTTTCGAAAATAAGAATTTTAGATGGAAAAAATATATACTCAGTTAAGTTAGGTCTAAGTAAAATCTTTAAGTCTATATAAGTTTTAATGAACGGTTATGTTTTATCATCTCACAGCCCCAATTAATTTGAAACACAGCCTCTAATAAATAAGTTTTAATAACCTGTTTCATGTCTTTTAAGTTACAAATTTAACTAAGTTACTTAGTAACAATAAGTTAGAAACTAATTCCTTTTGAATTGTGACCTTTTAACTTTGAATAATGCAAAGGTATACATCAAATTATATACAAAAAATTATAACCTGTTTTGAAGCATATGCAAAATTGTTCACTAGCATATTTTTGAGACCTAAAGATGCATAAAGCCCTTAAATGTTATGCTGGATATGGACCACTCTCAAAGCCTTTTACAAAGAATGGTCTCGGGGGATACAGCCAGTTACTACGTCAGAAATGTGGGTCGCTTATCATGTGGTACTGAACGATGATGCTTTAGAGATTATTCAGAATATTATTTTCCTAAATTTTAGTATCATCATCAGGAGTTCGTGGCTAAGTAATAACAGCCGCACTGATCGATTCATCAGGTTAAGCTATGCTTGCCGGGGTTGGTCTGTGGATGGGTGACCATCTTTACAAACTAAGACTCCTCCGTGCCTCGGAAACCACGCTAAGCTGTTGGTCCCGGCTGTCTTTCGTGGATCTTTGAAAGTCGTTACAGGTCGTCAGAAGCTCGAAAGTCTGACAACCAGTCTTACCAAGGGGTATCGTATTACCCAGGTACTGGGTTGTGGAGGTCAGATAGGCAGTCGCTCCATGTAAAATACTGGTATTCAGTTGCATCCGGTTAGACTGGAAGCCGACCCCAATATAGTTGGGAAAAGGCTTGGCAGATTGAGTATCGTCATCAGCAATGCTTTACATAGGGCTCTCCAAACGTAAGCCATTTAATTTGATTCTTGATTGCTCTTATTCTGTTGCTACCACCCATCCTTGAGATCGTCGCCCCACCTAGCCTGAGGGCGTCCTACCCTACGTTAGCCTATTTGGGGCCTCCTTCAAGGATCATAAACTAATATGGCTGGCCCATTTTCACTTCAACTTGCTTACTCTGTGTCGACTATTCTAATACTCTCTCGGATTCAGAAATTTGTAAAATATGTTCTTCAGAAAGGCCAGGTGCGTAGTAGAGAGACTGACTGAACGTCGCAGCGAACGGTCGTCTCAAGCGCTCCTGGTTTTTAATTTTATTGTACGCTTGTGCTCGCCACATGTTACAATGACGAGTTTTTTGCCATTCAACAAACTTGACCAGTGGTTCTTGTGTTTGATGTGACTGTAAGATTACGTGACGACAAATAATTACATTAATTTAGTGCAAAAGTGAGGTGTGCAAGGCCTATACGTGTGTGCTAGTAATCCAGGGCAAGCGAGGGTCTAATCATCTGCCGAAAGTTTCAGGGCCACTGAACGACAGGCCAGGATAATCCGGTGAGACCATTCCATTTTTTTCAGGGCGTTGTTTCCCTCTGCAATATACACATCTCGACCTGAGTAATATTATTACTTAGCTTGACCTGAGCTATAACCTCTTGTATGCTGATAATATTATAATTTAACTTCCAGAAACTATCCTAAACAAATTGGCTATTTCTCTAGCCGCACAAAAGAGTCGCGTCCGGACAACCCTTTTTTTTGCCTATACTTTTTGTTGAACAATTTACCCGAGTTTTTGTGACGAAAGGCACATGGGTGTTTAAACTTAAGTCCATTCAACAATTTAAAAGCAAAAAATTCCGTAACAAGATAGAAAACAAAAGCTGTCGTCTCGAAACTAATCCTAACACGTGCGCTGCAAAGAGCGGTGCTGCGCAATATTCTGACTTTCAAACAATAGTTTTACAATGGTAATAATAGCGCCCATGACAAAAGATGGGAAGTGTCTATTTAGAGCGATAGCCCACCAAATAAATAATGTTATGGGACTAACTTTCGACAGTTTAACAGCAAGATCCCTCAGGAACAAATGATAACAAACTACATAACCTCACAGTTTAACGAGACATTCTGGGGAGGAGAAGACATCCTAATCGCCGCGGCTGAATTTTATCTCGTAAAT
Organism: Agrochola lychnidis; assembly: GCA_963680765.1. Classification (NCBI taxonomy): domain Eukaryota; kingdom Metazoa; phylum Arthropoda; class Insecta; order Lepidoptera; family Noctuidae; genus Agrochola; species Agrochola lychnidis. Next base: position 3,611,538 of record OY796850.1, read on the forward strand.
GTGCATGTGCACATAAATCACGAGAACACACTGGTGTATTCACCTGCCGGCGAATCAGTACCCGGAGACATACATATCCTTTACAAAGACCAACATTATGATAGCTTAGTCATGATTGCCGACGTACAGTACAACAATAACCTGCAAAGTCTAACGCAAGAAAAAACCTACAACATAACAACACAAAATACCAAAACAAGAGGTAATAAATACAAAAAAAGTGTGCTCGTCACTTTTGAACAGTTAGCATCAACATTACATACACCGATATCGGATGAAGTTGCGGATGACACTGGATACACAATACTTAGAAATCAGCCTTCTGTCGCAACCAAGTACACTTGTACAGACCTGCGTATTGCAACTTGGAACGTCCGTGGGGCCTCGAAACCAGCCAAAAAAGATAAAATAGATACGGAACTTTCAAATAGGGGCATTCACGTAGCCTGCCTACAAGAAACAGAGATGAACTCAGGAACGTACAACTCCACCCACTACGTATGGCACCTATCTGAAACCGCAGGTAAAGCTCACCGGGGACTTGCAATTGTAATCAGAAAGGATGCCCAAATTGAAATAATAAACAGGAAGAACGATACCGACGCGATGTCAATCACTCTTAATGTTAGTATGGGAAGTGACAAACCTACTCCACTTTATATAATTAACGCTCACATCAATAGTTGTACCCCTAAAGCAACTAGATCCTTCACAGGTGTATTAAACTTGATTAGACAAAAACCAAGGAAATGTACTTTAATAATCCTTGGCGACTTTAATGGCCATATTGCAGGCAAGATACAATAAGTTTTCAACGTAAAGGGCTGATTCACCAAAATCTTCATCATGACTATTCCAATTACAATGGGGAAATGTTAATGGATATAGTCAACAGGGAAAAACTGCAAGTAGAAACAACAAAAGCGAGATCATCATGCAGGATAACATGGTCAAAAGGCACACAAAAATCACAATTGGACCACATTATTACGCCCCAGGCAACGGAAAAAATCTTTAATTACATAAAAGGCGAATGGGCAGGTAGGGCCTTATCCGACCATAAAATAATTTGGGGGCAGCTAAGAACAAGTCAAATTATAAACAAAGATGATAAGCACCAAACACAAGTCACAAAAGAATGAAACAACAATTGCGACCAAGGATTTCAATTACAAACAATGTTACTATGCCGCTCTCAACATCAAATCCACTAAAATAAAATACCAAGCTTGCATAACCAAAAAACTAGAAAACATAGGAATCGACTCAACGGATGAAAGCATCGAAATACCGTGGTGTACCATAACTGGAATATTAAAAGCGGCTGCCCAGGAAACCTTGATCTTTCAGCCGAGTCACTCTAGGGATCATCGTATAGCTCTTGATAACCTCCAAAAGGCCATTTCTTACAAAGAAGACAACTACATAACCCAAATAGACATACTCGTGTAAAAGAATGTCAGGCAATACTTCAAAAGATTAAACACCAAGAAGAAAACAAAGAATGCAGTGCCTTCTTTACTGGACTGGGGAAAAAACATCCTTCAAAGCGCATGCAGGTACTTTATCTATTTTACAGGAAAAACAAGCAAGCAACAAAACGCCGGAAAAGAAACGCTTATATACCGATGTCCAAATGGGAGCAAATTCTAAAAAACTCCGAGGGCCCACCTATACCAACGGTTAACATAACAAAACCGTTAACCATTGGGCAGAATGAAGGACCCACGGTGGATGACGTAATGGATATCATTAACAAAATGCGGAACGGGACAGCGCCCGGAACAGACCAAGTAGTAACCGAGCTCTACAAAGCGATGCCCCAAATATTACAGGAAGCCGTTACGAATCATATAAACAAAGCCTGGACACAGAATGAAATACCCGACACATGGCTAGAAACAGTGCAGGTACCAATTCCGAAGAAAAGCAACCCTAAAGACCCAAATGACTATCGACGAATATCGGTTTGCAATACGGGTTACAGAATCTACGCCTCTTATGTGTTAAAAAAATTAGATGCAATAATAAAAGAATTAGGCAACTACCAAGCGGCTTTTTTAAACAATAGATCTACAGATGATCACATTTTTACGCTAAAAAGGGTATTGGACGAAGAATGGCGCGCAGGTAAAAGAATTTATGTACTCGCTCTAGACATAGAAAAAGCTTTTGATAACGTCGACCTCCAAGCACTGCGAGACATTTTAATACAAAGAACTGACAAGCCACTAACTAACAGGATAATTAAGGTTTGCATGAATGAACGAACACATATCAATTGGTGTGGTCAGCAAAGCAATTGGATTATCAAAGGAAAGGGTGTCAAACAAGGTTGCCCGTTGTCCCCTCGCCTTTTTACACTGGTCATGGATGAGGTCCTTAGAACCCTCGAAGAGGAAACTCAATTAATTAAAATAGACCAAGACCATGAAATCTCACTCCCCTTGGTGCTGTCATTCGCGGACGATCTCATCTTTATTACAGATGATCTAAAAGGGTTAGAAGGAATAGTATTCCATATTAAACCCTTGCTAGCTAGCGTCGGCCTCCAAATAAATGAAACTAAAACAAAAATACTTATTAGAAACTCCATAGCTAAACAGAAAACGACTTACGTGTCAATTAACGGATTAAATCTACATACGGTCGATGAAATTAAATACCTGGGCACATACATAACATCTGCATTAAGCAGGAGAAGCACAATTAGAAAGCGGTGTGAGCAGGCCACTAGAAACGCAAAGTCACTATTACCATTCATAATAAACTCTAAAATGGACTGGAAATTAGCCAGACTCATGTATCGAATGGTGATCGTACCTTGCATGATATACGGATTAAAAGTTTCGGCAATCACCAAAGCTAACAGAACAAGACTGAGAAGATATGAGAGAGTTATCATGAGAGACTTGATTAACCACGCCATAAATAAAGCTAAACAAAAGAAAATGCACGAAATCTTAGACGGAAAAACAGTAACCAAACGCATCAAGAATCACAGGATGTGCTATCTCGCACACGTTCACAGACGCGGCAAACCACACCTGTTACACGCAGCAATGCAGTACAAGGCCAAAGCCAAGAAAGTTGGCCGTCCTATTTACACATGGAATGACAACCTTAAACAAGACTTGACGTACTTTGACAAGGAATTAAATTTTTGGATGGACATGTCTGCAGACCGATATAAGATTATGAAGGCTGCCAACGAGATCTACAAGAAACCTGAAACGGATAGCAGCGAGGCTTCTGACGAAGACGTAAAAACAGTTAAATGTAACACAGCACAGCAGCGATGTCAAAAAGGACCGAGAATAACCTAGTCAGAAGATCCACCGGTGAAGATCGACCTGAACCAACATAGCGGCGAAATTGTAAAAAGATGCCCATCCATGGATAAAAAACCCGTCTTTCCACTATTCCATTGCTTGCTCAAGGATGCATATCCGGTAGGCTCATAACTCCTTCCTTATCCTAAGGGCACGTCTTCCCTACCATTACCCGCGCCACCCGGTCTACTTCTTGATATGCAATGGCCTCTGTAACCCTATGAAGCATGAGGCTCCAGCGGCTAGTGCAAATCTTGGGGTTCATTCGATTTATCGAGTCTGGTTAAACCACGCTGGGATCGGTGCATTTCATTCGATCATTCATTCATTCAGAAAGGCCAGGTGCGTAGTACTCGCAACCGGCGTGCGTGTATGACCAGATGTATGAACGTAAACGATGCAAAAGGAGTATGTAAGGATCGTAGCAGGCGTTCTGTAATTTCTGCTTACCCCCAAGGGAAGAAGGCTTGAGTTAATTTATTTATGTTGCTAAATATAACAGAATATTCTGGTGTTGGCGTTTATACTGCGTATACCACTAATTCCAACAATAATCCCTTCCAGTTTAAGCCCGTGCAGTTCCCTGTGAGCGTATGCTTTGCAACAAGTCGCAGACACTGAAGGCTGCGGGTGTCGGGGACGCTACTTCTCACACGGACAACTGTACGTCGCTTGCTCCCGCGTCACCATTCCTGACTCTCTGTATATTTTGGCTGCTGAGAACAAAACTACAAACGTAGTATACAGGGAAGTTTTATAAAAATGTGGCTGTTATTGTAGTATATATTGTGGTGTCTTACGACTTCTAAGTGAACGAAGTCGCGGGCAGAAGCAAGTAACAGAATGAAACAGTCAGTAATCCCTCCAAAAGATCGCAATTCATTGCATAATCATGATAAAAGTTTCCACAGCTATACGGCATTACTAATTTCATATTCTGTGAATTAAATATCGCTTCGTGCATGCGACCGAATTACGGACAAGCTCGATACAAAATTCAGGTGAGGCTCAGTTTATCTGTAACTAACGACCTGCTTTTGCTTCGAATGCTTCGACAAAATATTATAAGATTTCTTTATTATAAATTTAAGTTTAATATTAATGTATTATACACAAAACCTTCCGAAATAAATTCTTTGAATGATGGTGAAAACTGCATCAAAATCTGTTGCGTTGTTTATAAGAATAACGCGGTCATACAGACAGACAGGAAAACCAACATTAAGTTATAAAATTTATAGCCGTGATATAGTTATATCCCTAGGGATATAGCTACAATAATAAAAGTTATATGAAAACGGTTCATAACTATCTTACTAAGAATATAACTATGCAAGCACGATCTAGTAATATTGCTATTAGGGCACTCCGACCAAATAGGATAGGTTAGAACTGTGACCAAATATGCGCGAGCCGAGCGAGCGAAGCGAGTGGTGCCGCTGTAGCGGCCGGCGAGCGCTACGTTGAAATTGGTCGCAGTAACATAATAAGTGCAATCCGACAGTTATGAACCGCTTTCATATAACTATATTACGGTATATAGCTATATCCCTAGGGATTTAACTAAATCACGGCTATAACCATCTTACTGCGACATATAGATATTGATGAAATGCGACTAACTTGAAAGATATTGTTACATATTAATGGAATATTTTCAGGTAGCTTTGGAAGAAGTTGGGTAGCAATACAATTTCGTGGGTGTATGTTATTGAGTGAATCACCATAACATAATATTAGGTCTTGTTTCCCCGAAGGGTTAAGCAGAGTTGTAGTACACCCATATTTCGCCAGTTATGTTTAAGTCCCATGTAATAAGGGACGAGCCTATCGCCATCAACTGGGCACAAATCCAGATTCCGGGCTGCTACTGAGAAATTCAACAATTTGCTCGACATGGGAATCGAACCCAGGACCTCATCCTTAGCAGTAGCACTTGCGATCACTAGACCAACGAGGCAGTCAAGTTGAAGGATATTGATATACTTACAATAAGTAAAAATAACCCCGTCCAATCCGAAAGGGGTACATAGGTAGGTATTGCAATAACATTACCAAAAAGTACAAAAAAAAAGTATTATTACATACATACATACATAAACTCACGCCTTCTTCCCATGGGGCTAGGCAGAAACTACAGAACGCCACCTGCTACGATCCTTACATAGTCCTTTTGCTTCGTTTACGTTCATACATCGGTCATACACGCACGCCGGTTGCGAGTATTATTATTGAAAGTAAAAAAAAATTGCTATTTAAAAATCACTCTAACTTAGCTCTGGAGCCAGGGTCTCAAATTTTTCTGTAATCTTTGTATGGCAATAAAGAATTTATTTATTTTATTTACATTTTTTTTTGTAACAAAAATTCCCCAAATCCATAAAAAAATTGCAAATTTTTAACAGGAGTCTTAAGTTATGACTTGTAGGCACCCGCTAAACGATGGCCGCCCGAACACTATGTAAAATTCACCATTGAAAAAAAAAAAACGTGGCGATTTTTTTGTTGTTTTTTCCTGAAAATTACCACATAAATATACTCTCAGTACGACATTTAACAACATCCTCACGGATCGCACTGGGTTTTTTTACATGTTGTATATTAATGGAATATTTTCATGTGGCTTCGGAAGAATTTGCTTAGTAACGATATTCCGTGGGTGTATAGACTGAATCACTTAATTAGGTATAGACAAAAGATAGATAGGTATGCTCATGCGTCAGCGAGTGTTTGCGCTGAACGTTATGTAAGATGATAAAAATAGATCCAATGAAATAATACCATTTACCTGTAATTTTATGGGGCGGTAGTAGGTATATTTTTCTATATGTAAGATTCGCTGTATTTTGATTACTTACAGCAGGAAAAGTGATTGGAGAGAGTGATTTAATTTCTTATTCATTTGTTCTATGTTTAGTAAAAATGTCACATGATATTATCCTTTCAACTGTCATTAACGAGACACAATAGAATTTTAATTGTTATCCACCTCAATGAGGCGTCGTAACAGATGATGAAATATATATTATGAAATGTTTTGTATTTTTATGTAATTTATATATTTGGTTTCAGTTGCCCTTACAGGGTGCATTTGATACTTTTTATCTTATTCCAACCTCTTTATAACATGTTTACAAAAACTGATTTGAATTGATTCGATTTTTCATTTGTCTGTGTTTTTTTTTCTAGTTCATGTGGTCTGCAATATAGACTTTTATCTACTCTCTTATCGTAATATTCGAATTATAAAACTTAAAAACACAATACCGAAATTTAAAAATAGAATCATATTATAACATTTTTTCTCTAACAAAATAATGCTATAAAACAATTTTTTTTCTATTACGATACAGGGCTATTCCAAGAAGTTAATATCACCAAGGACTTTCCATCAACTTTTGCATTGGAACGTTTAAACAGGGGACAGCAGCACCCGCTGTAGCGCATGTGCGGTGATGTGCTGGTGCAGACGACATTCATTTGTTTTGTTGTACTGAATTTCGTGGGATTTTTCAAATTTATTCTTGATCTTTAACCTTGATCTTTTATTTAGTATTAGGTTCAATTCCAATGTATGAGAGTAGATAAAGTAGTGTATGAAACTGCACATAACTAGGTATTAAAACACTTGTGTGATACTATTAAAAATCTCGCCTACGGCTCGGTTTTTAAACACACACTCATGTTTTAATACCCCTCATTATGCAACAGTTTCATAAACTACTATTATTATTATTATTTAAAAGGCTGCCATATCTTTCAATTATATTTAAAAAATCCGATCTTTAAGTGATAAAATAAACTCAATTTACTAAATGTCGTTTTCTCAATTTAGAAATAGTTCAGTATTAATTCTAGCTTAAAGAGTGCCTAAAGAGGTAGTGATTCAGTGTTACTTAAAATATTAAGGTTCGGATCGTTTATTTAATTATAGGTAACTCGATAAATCCGTTTTAGTGCCGCCATAAGCTTTAGCTTTAAGAAGGATTATTTGTTGCCGATAAATTGGAAGCCTCGATGAAATTGATTACATTTTCATTAAAAATTCTTTAAGCTGCATTTATATTACGAAATTAGTTGTGCAAACTTAGTTATTCATTGATAGTTTCACGTGTAAATAATTATCTACTATCACATGAAATTAAGAAGAAATAATAATTCAGATTTAGTTTAAAATTAGCTTTAAGCCGTTGGTCCCGGCGGTTACGGGGTTACGGGTCGTTAGAAGCCCGAAAGTCTGACAACCAGTCTTACCAAGGGGTATCGTGTTACCCAGTAACTGGGTTGTGGAGGTCAGATAGGCAGTCGATCCATTAAAATACTGGTATTCAACTGCATCTGGTGAGACTGGAAGCCGACCTCAATATAGTTGGGAAAAAGCTAAGTAGATCATCATCATCTGCCTAGCCTTTTCCCAACTATGTTGGGGTCGGCTTCCAGTCTAACCGGATGCAGCTGAATACCAGTATTTTACATGGAGCGACTGCCTATCTGACCTCCACAACCTAGTGACTAGGTAACACGATACCCCTTGGTAAGACTGGTTGTCAGACTTTTTGGGCTTCTAACTACCTGTAACGACTGTCAAAGATCTACAAATGACAGCCGGGACCAACGGCTTAACGTGCTTTACGAGGCACGGAGGGGACTTGGTATGTAAAGATGGTCACCCATCCACGGACCAACCGCGGCAAGCGTAGCTTAACCTGATCGATCGACCCGTGCAGCTGTTATTACTTAGCCACAAGCCCCTCAAAGAGCTAAGCTAAGTAGATGATGAGTTTAAAATCAGCATTGTGAGAAGAATCTCTAACTTTTGTGAGTGATGAATGAAAATTGGAATGCCAAACCATTCAACACAGTGACTGACATCTAGGTAGGTAGCTAACTCAAATACTTACTTTGAAAAAACCCAGCCCGTCCCATCCTTGATGTCCTCCCTCCGGTTGACGCCCTAAGCCGAGGTTCGTACCCCACAGGGGGTGCCCTTAGCGAGCGTTCATCTAGTTTTAATTAGCATAGTTGAATAACCCCTGGCTGGAGGTTTTAAGTGTAGTAGCTTAAGGCACCCACAGGAAAGCCCGGTTAAGTAGTCATGATCTCAAAGGTCAATTACGAGATGCCCTACCAAAAAAAAAAACTTTGAAAAAATAAACTGACGTTATCCAACTTACCCTATTGTCCTCTTTACTTACTGCCAGTACAGTACGGCCGGTCTGAAGATAGGCACTACAAACTTCCACGCATGTTCTCTCACACATATTCACCTCAAATAACCATTTGGCTCCTAAACAATGTTATTGCGCAGCCTTCTGCGCGAAGTTCGGACCGGCCATGATTAATTTGCCGTACTGTGCTTAACTTTGGATCTTTGTTACAAAAACAAAAATATCTGACTTACCTTTTAGTTTGTTTTGACCGAAGTTTTAAGTTGTTTTGACCGTGTAGACGACATACTTATCTCGTAGACAACCTACTTACTAGAGTAAACTAAAATCCTTATCAGCTGTTTTTATGTATTAAATGTACGATTATATATTTTCCAATTGATTTTATAAACTTTTATCATGACCATTATGACATTGTCCCTATCTTGATGTAACTAAAAACTTCTTTATGCGCACTTTGTGCTTTTTCTGAACAGTGAACGAAATGGAACTATCACCCCGGGTCCACACACACGCGAGTGCGCCTCGTGGAGGTCCTTGCACGAGCCGCAATAAGCGAAGGCTACACGAGTACTACCCATCCACACTCTTGTTTTATTCAGTTGCCCGCCACGTCTACCTAAAAATGGTCGTGATTGAAGTGACTACGATCGCTGTTTTGTATGTTTACCCATATTATAGAGCGCGAGAGTGTGGTTGGCTTGCTCGCCTCGCGCCTCGCGTCCTTTTACTCCGGTCAAAAATCCGACACTGATCGGAGCGCGCGCGAGGCGGGCGAGAGACGACAAGAGGAGGCGAGGACGCCATCCACACTATCCTCGTTTCACCTCGTCTTGCCTCCTGGAGAGTGTGGACCCGGGGTCACACTCGGGTTGGTGAGGCTGATTCGGGTATACTCGGCACCAGTCGGTCGGTGACGCTGAATCGCGTATACTAGGTGCTGAATATTTATTATGTACAGACGCCAGCACATCAAGCTACTACAATCTGTCAAATTTATTTAATAGATTTTCAACTTTATCGCTGATATCTAAGGTTCAAAGTTGATTGGGAAAATTTGACAGTTTCGGGTAGCTTGATGTGCTGGCGTCTGTACCACAACCTATAACTCATCTCAATAAAATAAATGTTATATTCACATAATTAATATTAACAACATATTCAAAAATCGTTGATTGTTCCTAATTTTATTTTTATTTTAAGAATTAATTTTACACTTTTTACTGTGCCCTATTGGGTCCGTAATTGTATCTTAGCTTTAAGTCATTGTAACACCTTTAAACATTATGGAATAGTTAATTGGTTCAGGCGTTACCTTGCGGAAATACATTATAAAATACAATAGACATGGACTCTGCGTGCAGCGCTCGGTGTGGCAACACGCCGTGTTCGGGTTCGCGACAAGTACATCGTCATCCTGAGGATGCCTCGTTGAGAGGTGAAACACGTGTCGTTTTCTTTCAAGAGTTTTTTATGGCTCTTTAGAAATAGCTAAGCGGAACAGGTTACTAAAATATATCCACGTCTATTGTATTTTTTATATTATGGAATGCAAATAAAGATATGAATATGATATGAATTTCGTATACTCAGCTCCAGTCGTATACACCCTCTTTTTTTATTTAAGTGTGTCCAACCATTATGTGTTTTCAAACTATTTTTAAGGTACTTACCGGTATTTCTTATCTCTATGCCACACGGAGATATGCAGCACCTGATGTTCGTAGATGGCTGTGGGCAGAGGAAGCTTCAGGTGCCTTTGGAACTCAGGCTCCCTCTTGCCATAGAGCACTGATGTCCTTTGGAAGATCGACCTTTGGGACGGAAGGGTCTGGCTTTCTGTCACACCGCTGATTACGACCTGATGGGGAAAAGTTCCTTATTCAAATCAGGGTGAAAGAATTCAATTATTTTTTTCTTTGATTTTTTAAATTTTCTTTTCTTCGTTGTTTTTTTATTAACACATAACATAACATAACATAACATCACGCCTTGTTTCCCCGAAGGGTTGGGCAGAGGAGTCCCTGTAGCAGGTACACCCACATTTCGCCAGTTATGTTTAAGTCCCATGTAATAGGGGGCGAGCCTATTGCCATCAACCGGGCACAAATCCAGACTCCGAGCTGCTACTGAGAAATTCCATATAGAAAAATCCAATAACAATTTGCCCGACCCGGGAATCGAACCCAGGACCTCATGCTCAGCAGTAGCGCTTGCGACCACTAGACCAACGAGACAGTCAGTCAGTTTTTTATTAATATATAAGAATTTTATTATGGCCTGTATGACTTTATAACCCACTCTGTTGTGATAATTTTTCATCATTGGACGACTGTTTAATGGCAGAAAATATTGTGAAGAATATCGCAAACAACAGTCACGACATAATCAAGGCTTTAATTTAATTTTCCTCAGAAAACAACAAAATCTAACTTTTTTAAAAGCTTTTCTCCAGTAAGACGTAATAAAATAGTTCACTACCAACCTTCGCATAAGCATTGATATCATCCGTTTTTCCTGTGGACCTCACAAGATCTCGGCATCTTATAACTGCAAATATAAAAGTGATATCAAAACTCCACCCAAATGGGGCACAACCATAACAATAGGTTAAAATGAAGGTCGATAGTCACCACTCACCGTGAACGTCTATGACGTCACTCCTTGTCATTATTTCTAAATCTATCATCCCTTTTAGGGCTTGGAATCGTTCACTAGATCGTTCTAGTTTATTACTTGCGACACTCCGTCTTTTCTCTTCACTACTACTTATGCTATTTTCTTTTTCTTCTGGAGAGTACGTCAAACATCTTCGTATAGATTTATGCTCAATCACAGGAGTGGCTTCAGTTGGAAGGAAATCCTCATCTAATTTACTCGTCTTATGTGCTCTTTCTTCGCTTAACACTTTGCCAGGTCTTTTTAGGTTCGGAACTGGAGTAATAGGACTTGGAATACCATGTTCGAGGGTAAGTCCAAACAGTTCCCTTGATCTCTTGTTGTGAGAATTGTTCAGAGTATCGTAAGACATCAAACTGCTATGTGATACAGTGGATTTCATTGAAATATTCTGATAATCATCAGTTACAATTGGATTAGATAGTGGAGGACTTAAAGGTTCACATAGCGATGTATTGAGAAGTTCTGTTGCTGGACTTGGTATTCCAATTTCTAGGGTGAGAATTGAAGTTTTAAGAACCTTATTTTTCCACTGACTTTCATTGCTTACAGTAGACTTTTTCCTTCGTATGCATTTTTGACGTTTTAGCCTAAGGCTTGTTCGTTCTTCGGCCGCTGAATATAAATCTGGAGTTGATTCTGATGACATGGATTCAAGAGATCTTTCATAATAAACATTCATGGAGTGCGATCTGTTTAATGTTGTCAAACGTTTCTTTGAGCTTGCCTTCCTTTTGACATCTACAGCATTGTCTGGTGTCCTCACTTCTCTTTCATTATAACCATCCCCATCATCTAAGATGAAGCAGCCAATTGGAAGATTCTTCAGTAATTTGTCATTTACCCTATGTACAGGGATCTTCTTAGTTGGAGTAGTTTTAGGTGACATAGAGTTTTCTCGTGATAAGTTCACGTATTTGGCTTCTTTTATTAAATTGGCTTTGTTCTCTGCCTGAGGATTGACAAATAAATCTTTCACAGTTTCTAATGGAGGAATTTCTTCTTGAATCTCAACTTCTCGAGCATTATTCAATATCCTTCTTTTAGATTTGATAATTTTAGTACTCTTTATTATATCCTCAATCATTCTCTCAAGTGTTACATCACCCATTTGCGTAGTTGACACAGTTGAGTCAGTATTATTAGTTGTTAAATCCCTACCTAGGATGAATTTATTTTCCATTTCTGTAGACGTTTCTTCGTCTCTTAGAGGGATAGTAAAAGGATTCTCTACTTTAGGAAAATATTCTGTAACATCATTGGTAAAAGCTACCCTTTGTGATTTGCTGTGTACACTCATAGTGCTAAACCTTAGGGCTGCTAGTTTCGTAGTTAAAGGTGTGATAGAGACAGGTGAACATCCTTCTCTTACTAGTGTATGAACATCCTTTTTATCAACTGACGGCGATTTGAAGGAACTTTCGAAATCATTGGATTTCTTTCTCGTTCTTTTCAAAGGCCTTATATTTGTAAGACCGATATCATTGTTATTGAAATATAATGGATTATCCATGAATATGTGATGTCCAAATATAGGTAAAGTGGTTTTTTCAATAGTACTCTTGTTAATAGTTAAAGGTTTTTCTATACAGTTGAGCACTAGATCCTGGTCATATTCTATTTCAACTAATCCTTCATTGGTTGTTTTTGTTGTACATACTGGAACATTATTTTGTTTTCCTAAAGCAAAAGAGTTTCTACTGCTCGTAGTTGTAGCACTCAATCTATCAGAAAGATCACTTAATGAAGGCTCAGATGAACTATGACTTAGCTTAGGACTTAACGAGTTTCTATCAAGAGGCTTTATTCTTCTTTCAGATTTATATACACAGCTATCTCTTCTAAATACTTCGTTAGCACTGGCCATTTCTAATTTCCTCTTTTTCGCCTCTCTTACTCTTCTGCTATAAGTAGGCGGAGTTGGTGGTAAATCTGGCGGTATGTCATCTTTAGATCCATTTAGATAGTATTTTCTCCTTTCGAAATTTTTGACTGGAGTACCTGTTGGGGTGATATTGCTGACATCTTTCAGAGCTATGCCTTCTGGCTTTTTGATAAAACCTTCTCTGTAATAATTTGGTGTATTTCCTATGAAGTTTACGTTTTCTTTGTCTACAGCTTTTATGTTTTTTCTAACAGCATTCGACCCTAAGGATCTTCGCTGGTATCTGCTGGGCTTTTTGCTCCTTTTAACTGTTTCTGCGTCAAGAGATCTTCTGATTTTGTTGTTGTTGTAAGATTCGTCGATATATTGTTCGCAGTCTTCATTTTCAAGGTCGTTAGAAACCCGGAGCTCTTGGTTCTTTTTACCGTAGACTGCCCACTTCAACATTTTTGATCTGGAATGAGAAATTTGTAACTTTAGAAGTGAGTAATATTACTTAATCGATTGAAGGACACTGAATGAGACACAATATAAGTTTTATTATTATTACGCCTATGGGCGTTTAGTGCCCCTCAAAGTGTTAATATGCATGATCTAAAATGAAGTTTAATAGAGAGGAATAAGGAAGGTGTTTGCCATCGAGGTTGAAAAACAAGATTCAAATGTAGTTATTATTACAGTCAAAATATTAAGAATAACAGGCACGACCATAATAAAATCTCCAATAGCGTGACCTTCCGATCCATCACTTTCAGATTATTAATCCAAATTCTAATAAACCTAGCTACTAATGAAAGCAACTAATGATTCAAAGCAATTACCACTAACATTCGTCATCTCCGACAGATGTCACTGTTCGCCGTTCACATGGATATGAGCGATTATGTATTCGCATGTATAATGTATGGGACAAACATTGACTGATTGAAGACGGCATAGTTTGTCTTGGCTACAGAGTATTATTAAGAGATAGACAAGCTTTGCTTTTTGAATCGAGATATAGTGTGAGTCTTTATAATGTGCACATTTCGAAACCATGTATGCTTAATTTAGTAGACGGTATTTTTTTTTTAAATAAAATAAAAAGTTTTTTTTTTTTCAGGTACGTAGTGGCGTCTTATTGAGAAATTTTACGAAAATAGTAAAAATTTATGAAAAAAAAGAGATGTTTTTTTCAATTGACGCCTAATTACTTCCAATCATTATGGGGTTTGTTTCATCGCGATATATTATTAAGTTTAAAAGTTACACCGTTTTGTTTAAAAATTCAATAAAAAAACAAAAATCCGTCGATAAAATTAAGCATAGATTCCCTTATTTCGATATGTACACATTATAAAGACTCGCACTGTATAGAAGGCGTTGTCTTCTCTTTTCATGCATGATCATCATCATGATCATTCTCCTGCTTTTATCCCAATTTATTTGGGGCCGGAGCAATATGTCTTTTTCGTCCATCTCGGTAGTCACCTCGTCAAGAAGCATAAAAAAATCGACTTTAACTAAAGAACATGAAAATGTCGTTTAAACGAACAAATACGTTATAAAGCATGATGTTTAAAGATAGGTTTCTAGTACTTGTAACAATTTCGACATAGTCTCTGAATACATAATGACTCTCAACATTTTGATTATAATACAACTTTCTATAAGAGTATCTTGAGTTAAAAACACTTCTCTTGACCCCCTTTATATCCCCTTTTAAGATTGATATCGCCCTAAAACATTGTATATGAACAAAAAAAAAGACTACAAAAACTGTTATTCTTGGCAATAAATTAATAATAATTATCATTTCAGTGTTCATGAAATCACATGATAAATCATCAAGAGCCTACCTTAATAGGTCTATCATCGCTTCGTTTACTCCTACACAAACCAATTTCCTCATCCCACTTAGACAAAACGTTTTCCTAACGTCAACCCATTACAATAATGTTAACGTCATCGATGCTATATCACGGTTATTCTAAACTCATAACATGGTCGTTACCCACGTACGATGCTGATTCGCATGTGTCTTGGTCATCGAGGAGGATTGCGTGAATGCGAGCATCGTAAATATCATTCTACACTTCCCCTCGTGAAGTAAAATCTTTTGATTCTTCGCGGCCGTATGAAAGATGTGCCTAACGACTTTCTTATGGATACTTTTGTAGGGTTAGACTGGACAGTGCTTTTATTAATGTAGTATTCGAGAAGTCTGGGGTGTCGTTTTGTAAGTGCATGACTGGCCATTTCGTGGTCTAACTTGTGTATAGTATCTATGTGCACAATCATGAATTCAAGATCATTATTACGTTAAAGCTCTATACGTATCTATCTATCTAATGATATATAGTTATGATTCAGTCATGGATTTAGTACATAATTCTGAACATCTCCCTTTTTTTTTGGTGGGGGAAATTATTAAATAACTTCTCCCGCTCGGGGCGGAGCGGTAGCTCTATGAAACAGCATTTTTTTTTAATAACCTTCACCATATTTCAACGTAGGGTTCAGAATCATGTATTGAATCCATGGTAACAGTTATCGCGTCGATGTCCCTGCCACGTGGCTAAGTGGATACCTAACTCTTCTTTTTGAATAAATGACACATACTTTGGCCCAGTAGGTGGCCATGTTAATTATGGCTTCATTCAGTAGCGTTCTTCATCCAGCTGATTATCGGGTCGTACAATTTCAAATATTACCCAATTAATTCTAAATCTCAGTCCCACTGATTTGGTAGCGGTCGGTTACTCGAATTTAACATAACCACATAATGATAACGCATATGATATGACCATATGAGACCATATTGTTTCCTATACGGTAGAGTTGCATACCGTTACCGACCATTTGTGGTATTTGTGCGTTTCATAGCGTATGCGATTTGGAATGTGGCACTGACAACATTAGTTATGCCGCCAAAACGATCGAATGCATGCGTTTTATTTTTAATACCTATTCTTTTTTTAAATATTGTTGCGCAATAGTTTTATGTGTTGCAAAAATAGTGAAAGCGATGGCCAGTACGTATCGATAATTATTTCAGAAATATTTATCTCAAAATTGTTTTTAGAATTTCGTTGTATCATCTACGAAAGTCTAACAGTGTTATTAGTTTACATTTTGTCCTTGTTAAGTTGTTGCAGTCGTATTTTATCAATTTTAGTTTCACTTAGAATCCTAGATTTCCTTAAAAGTCGTTAGTTATCTGGAATGGGGCGGTTACATTTCAGTTGGAATGTTAATTTAAAATGCGCCTAAAATGGAAATTGAATCTTAAACATCGATGTCTCAAGTCATAACCACGTGCTAAGTAATTTGGCTTCCAGTAGCATAATTTGCAAAACAAACAAAACGGTAATTGCTAAAAAGGGACGTCCTTGAACTGTGCACGATTATTATGGGCTAATCACCAACTAATCGTTTAAAAATACAATCCAATACATTCATTATTATGCTAAGTCACTCACAAAATTTTTCAATCTATTGTCGCATATTAAACATGGCCGATTTCATCTCGGTTACGGGCCAGGGCAATAACTCATGTTTCCCGCTTTACTTACCAAATTGACTGTGTAATTAGAAACTCGGTCGCTCCATTCATATCCACGGTACTGTGACAGACTCATGCTGGGCAAGAAACCAGTGTGTACACAATGCGACTCGAGAAATTCGCGTACTAAATACAACACCGCAAAAACAGGGCGTACTTACATTATCCTCTCCCTACCTATTCAACACCAAATTACTATTGAATTTAAAGATTTTTCTGAAGCATTTTTTAATATCGAATGCACGTCTCGACTCGCGAAACTTGGGGTCGCCAAACAAAAAAGTTTCTTACTCAATGCACAAACTCCATGTTACTGGCCGATATAGTTTTTAAATGACAAAATCACGTAGGAATAAGGTATAGATTTAAAAATTGAATACTTTTTGCAACGTATGGTGCGTGCTGAACGTCAAAGCTGCTGGCTGAATAGAATGGAACACGTTTTAGCGGATTCTGAATTTGAATCTTTCGAATTTGCTGAGCGGTTACTGGGTAATGCAAAGTTAATCGATCGCTCTTTCTTAGCAATATTGGTCTTTATTCCTTGCAAATACGGCTCATTACAGTGATATAACAAGAAGATAAGATTGTAGGTCACTTGAACAATTGAAATTGAAACTTATGCTCTTGAGATAAGGATTCTACTGACGGCCTGATCGTCAGATAAAGTGGCAAGACATCCATCAGCTTTGTGTTGAACTTCGCCAAGATGGCCGGATGTTTTAGTCGTACAGAATTGAATTTTACGAATTGTTACCGTGTGTTTGTTGTCCGCTTTAAGGCATTTTATTTACCTTGGTTGAACCATTATGAAGGTCTTGTTTTCAATTGGAAATATTCGCAAATTGAGAGAGGCAAAACGCAAAAGCAAACTTTAATCTTTTGGTGTGCAATGAAAATGTACTATGGGATGTTTCTACACGTAACATGGATTTCTGTCAAGTATTACTAAAATGCTCTACGGGGTTTCTTATATTGCCTACTCACTCATAAAGCAAGTTTTATTACAACCACTATTTCAGACGCCTAGAAATAAATTGAGTTATGTTCAGGAGAATTCCGATAGAGTATACACTTCTATATCTATACATATTATAAATGATTAAAGTCGTTTTTTGTGTCTGTCTCTATGACCGCGTTGTTTTTCTAAACTACGCAACGTATTTTGATGTAATTTTCTCCACTATTTAGAGCATTTATTCCGGAAGGTTTATATGTATAATACAATAATATTAAACCAACATATAATAAATAAATCTCGATGTTTTTTCAAGTCGCAGAAAACCGCGCGAAGCAGGGCGGATCGCTACTGAGTAATACAGGGTGTCAGGGACATCGACGCGAAAACTGTTACCATGGATTCAGTACATGATTCTGAACCCTCTGCGTTGAAATCTTTCGTCGGTAATAAAAAAAGAAATTAGCTGTTCCATACATTTTGATCGCGTAAGTACCTATTGCAGAGCCATATTAGAAGCATGGGTCTCCATGCTTCTAATATAGAGTACCTATAAATTGTGGAAACACAGTTATATAATATACTCTTTGTAATATTAATGAATAGGTTCAAATAACGGTGCCTAGTAACAAACCCATCAAAGGACAGAAATACCTAACACTTTTCCGAAATTTTCCACTCCCACCTACATTAATAGCTTCTACGAAATACAAACCGATCAAATATTTATTAGTAGTACATAATTTATGGTAACAAACGTTAGTTTGTCGGTTGGCCGGCAGGTGGCGTTGTCATGAATAATTCAGAACGCACCCGTTTCTACAGAACCCAGGGTTTTATGGTTCAATAATGGAATTCAAATGCTGTCATGTTTTGGGGACATTTCCGAATATTTTATTATTGGTTCCGGTGTCGTGACGTCATTTTTTATGTTGACATGTTTCGTTGTTGGGGTCGGCAGAGTTTTAAGTGGTGATAAGTTACGTAGAGCATTGACAGTTGAAAAAATTTCACAAACAGAATATTGGTTTCCTCATTCATCCTCGTGATTAGATAGTTAAAAATAGATCGCTAAAAAGGTATCGGCCTTGGACTTTATCACTAAGTAACTATACTCCATTTGAAATAAGATTAGACATTTAACTAAACCTTTTTTACAGTTCGTTCAACTGATTTTGACTTCTATTGCGTTGGTAGCATGACAAATGGCAGCTGCAGTAAACATTGGTATTGTAACCACTTTTTTTGCTTTTAATGCCATTCTTATGCCTACGGTATAGATGTCAAAATCGGTTGAACGGACTGTAAAAAAGGATTGTTTAAATGTCTAATCTTATTTCAAACGGAATATAGGTGAGGTTGATGAGTTATTTTTAGGCTATAAATAGACATTTATAGCTTAAAGAAGATTAGAGTTGTTTCTATACAATAGTAAAATACAAGCCAAAGTCTTAATTCACAAAGTATTTGATCAAATCAGAATCTGATATATTATGTCACTTTTTGTGTTTTAATTTAAAAATGAATAATACGCATTCGATTATTTAATATTTTCCCTATACAATAATGAAGGCAATTTTATCAGAGATGACATGGATGATTATCAGGTATAGTGTTTAAAAAAACAAACTAGATAGTTATTGGTGCCGATTCTCTTGTTCACAAACTAAACTAAAGGAGATGTCCGCTTTTTGTAGGGACGTTGGTTTTTTATTCCGAGAAAAATCTAACCACCATCAAACTACACCTAAATAAAAACGACAAAATATGGAACTAGGAACCACTGAATTAATATTTTTAGACCCCTCCATTTAAGAGAAAAATTATAAACTTTTTAACTACAAATATTTTATTTGTTGATGGCAACTATGACAAATATTGTATAAATTAACACTTGGTACTGTCATTACTGTCAGTCAATTGACAGTGATGACAGTAACATGTGTCAATTTTGACAAGTTTACTATTTGAATATGTCAATATGATATAAATTGACACATGATACTGTCATTACTGTCAATAAATTGACAGTGATAACAGTAAAATGTGTCAATTTTGACAAGTTTACTATTTTATGGGGTGTGTTCACTATATTATCCTAGATAATTAGAAAGGTTTGTTCGTTTTAGGAGTAAATTCTTACTAAAATAAAAAACGATTTTTCTCAAAATTGGAGGTCTTTAAAAATGTATGATATAGTTAGAACCACTAGTTTTTGGAACGTCTACCCAAATATATTTAACTTATCCTGGTTAGAATTATTGAATAATAAAAAACCATTTTAGGACATGTCCTTTAAGTTCAGTGCATCTTTTTCTTTCTATTTTATTAAGAAAAGGACAGAAGATAAATTTTAGTTTAGTCTTGTGAAATTAATCAGCGCTTGACGTAAATTGACGTAATTTTAGTAGGTAACTTTTTAATCACGTCTAAACTTGTATGGAGTAGTGACAGGCGCTGATTAAGGGGACAATAGCTGACTTTTAATGATTTTATACTGAAGATGACGTCTGAACGAGTAGTGTTAGTGATTTGAAAAAAAATATGTTAAATTAGAGCATTTTTTAAATATTTTAATATAGGCATATTTTTGATTATGTTTATATTACATAGTGAAATTAATTTGTAAAGTTATGTCTAACGCAGATAAAAAACTGAGAATGACACAAAATCCATCAAGCGTATTTTTCAGATAATAAAATCATCACCATTTTAAAGATAATAAAATTACTATTTTTTTAGTATACGTGTTTTATTAAAATAGCTTTTTTTACGTGTAATAAATTAATAATGCGTCTAATTTGGGACAGCGCTCCTTGATGGCGAGTCCTATTACTGGCTGGACGTACGACGCGTTGCGTGAGCTCAGTACAGAATACGCAAGCTAACCATTCAAGGTCACTGTCATATATCTGCGTCTTAATTTGACAGGACTAAACTAAAATTTATCTTCTGTCCTTTTCATAATGAAATAGAAAGAAAAAGATGCACTGAACCTAAATTTAGTTTAGTTTGTGAACAAGGGAATCGGCACCATTATCGTATCAACATGTCCAAACAACTGTCTGAGGCACGTGCTGTAATTATAATTGATGAAGAAAACTAGATGCATTACATTTGCACTTTCATAAATAAATAATTGTTTTTGGGGTGTTTACAATTTTTTTAGATAAAAAACTTCTACACAAATTCTAATGAAACTGTTCTTTATGCCTTCAATTAAATCCTGTATTTTCTAATTATATTACTCTTACAGGTTATGAGTGCTAAAGTCGAATTACATTTAACAAAACTAAATGGTCTTCATAATTGATCTGACCAAGATTACCTCTGGACTTTAAAAGAGACTGTATGACCTCTTTCTATCAGAATAGTCAGATAGGAAACGCCGATCCATCTAGTTACAAAAACCGGTCAAGTGCGAGTCGGACTCGCGCACGAAGGCTACCTATAATTTACCCTACTGCATTGACCACCAAACATAAAAAATTGACCTCACCTGCAATAACTACTACAAATGCACACATTACCCTTAAAAACATCAAGTAAAACTATTGACTTTACTCTAAGTATTAATTTCCCATGCTAAGTGCGGCTCACGCGCAGCTGTTGCCACCCCCACTCGATGCGTGCGCGCAGGCGCCTCGATAAGTGCTGACAATTACAGCGCAATTACGTAATTAGACGTTGTTTTAAGTTTATTTTCATTGTTAGGTCTTGTAAGGTACTATGATGGAAGTGTAAACTGAGTAACAAACTTTAGCCGAATACAAAAAAAGGATGCATTAGTTTTGATAGTCGATTATAATAATTGCATTATAAGTAGATATAGTTTGTTCATACGTTCACGAAAAAGCAATGAGCATTGATAGGTTAAATTGGTTTTTAGCTCAAACCAATTAAAAAACCGACCACGCACAATGAAGGGTTCCGTAGTTGGGATGAATTTATCCCAAAAACAAACTAAACTATGTAGTTGAAAAAAAAAATCGCTTGCAATTCTGCAAATATAAGTTGGTCGATTATTACTCGTTAACTTGTAGAGCCTACTTAGCTGTGATAGTTTTCTTTTTAATTTCGTTATATAAACTACTGCTGTGATTTTTTTTACACACCAAAACAAGCATTTAGCTGGCAGGCGGGGGGACACTCGACTCTAACAAAAATTAACACTTTAAAGCTTAATATTTCGCAAACGGATTCTTGATTCCAAAAACGGTCGGGATATACTCCCGATGTTTTTGAAGGACCTTTCTGATGATACCCCACACCAAGAGATAGAAAAAAAAAACACCACCAGTTTACGTGTAGAGGTAATCTAAAATTTTTTTTTTCATAATTTTGTATTACCACTTTGTCGGCGTAAGTAATATGTAAACCTATGCCAAATTACAGCTTTCTAGCACTAAGAGTCTCGGAGCTAGACCGCGGACGGACAGACAAACAGACGGACATGACGAAACTATAAGGGTTACTTGTTTACTACGGAACCCTAAAAACCAAGACAGCGCTGTCAACAGTGACGTGAGGCCGGTTTCATAAACATGTGTGCACTTAGTGAGGTGTAGTTTGATTGTAAATGTGTGCGTGTGAGCGTGTATGCACAGAGCGGAGGTGTAGTTTTGGCATGCTTCATTGTATTGTTCGCAGCGCTCTGTCTTGGTTTTTTATTTGGTCTGAGTTTGCTAGGTAATATTTCATATTCCTATCACCTATCTTTTCGACAAACATCACCACTAAGGTAAATAATTGAAATTCACATTAAAAAGTGTAATTAAAGAAATCAGTAAGAGGTGTCTTACCTTTCCAATGGAAGACTGATCGTATTTCACTTTCATCTTACCTTTCTAAGAGAGTAGTGTGATTTTTCAAATTTCTCTAATTAGAATATTTTCAACACTGCGAAAATTACTCGAAAGTATTGCGAAAACTATTACTAAAGTGTCAATAATTAGAGAAAGTTGACTTTAAGGTCACATATCATTCCACTTATTTCATATTACAAAATATGGTTTAGTAAGGTCAAAAAACTGTATCTATTTAACGTCATGCGGTCATTACGACATTTTTATCTATCAATCTTTGGCCATATGGTGGCGCATACGCAAGCCATGATGGGGTCGTGGGCCTATGAATCAAAATATTACAAAGTTATTTTATAACGAGTTTTTGAAGTAATTTCCATAAGAAATTATTTGAGGAAGAGTTTTAGGATTAGTGGATTTTTTTCATAGGTAATTTCTAATAAGATTTTGTTAAACTCGGAGTGCAATAAGATAATTTAATAAAATGAAGCAAATGAAACAAATCATATTAGCCTATCATGTTCCCAGTGGTGGGATACAGGCCTCCTCTGTGAGAGGAAGTGGGCTGTAATTTACCACGCGGGCCCAGTGCGGGTTGGTAGATGTCGCATGTCTTCGAATTTTTGGTTCTAGGACATGCCGTGCCGGTTTCCTTACGATGTTTTCCTTCACCGTTTTGAGAGCAGTGGTGGTGACACAGGACATAAAATAAAGCTACCACTGGGCCACAACTGCTCTTAAGCTCTCTTGAGATCAGTTGTGGCAATAATGATTGTAGCTTTATAATTCATAGAATGAATTGATAGAAAAGCCATCCACTGACTACATTTAATAAGCAATTTTGTATTATTTACTTTTAAAACGAACACAAACAAGAAATTGATGTAGCACATGATGACGTATGTTTATGTTTCATTAGCAGAATGTTGTGTATTCTCATCCTTATCATTCGTTAATGAGGGATTCGGGAATGAAACCTACGCAATTTAAATATAGGCTATGAAATGTAAGGCGCGCTTGAAAATATTTATGGTTGTTTGATTTAACTAAGCGTAAATAAGTGAAATGGATAAAGGTTTTTGAGATAATTATAATAATATTAGGTTCTGCCCGCGTCTTCTTCCGCATGAAATTTCTTGTTTTAACAAAAAATATGTCCTATGACACTCGGAAATACTGTAGTTTCGAAAAATAACTTTAAAAGGGGGGGTCTACTTTTATTTTTATGTTATTAAATATTTATGTTTTGAGTAGCGTTTGCCATATCTCCGATGTTATTGGCTCGATTTGGATTCTGTTTATTATTTCTAAAAGCTTATGAGTTATTTTATCGGATTAACTAACATAAAAATTTATCAACTATGCAAAAAAATGGAAGTGAAAACATTTTTTTCTAAAAAACAACACTGTTTTTTTTAAACATAAGTTTAAGTTTATAAAATCATTGGGGGATTAAAAAATATATTGAAAAAATTAAAAAAAGCAAGATAGACCCCCTTTTAAAGTTATTTTTCGATAATTTTTCATGAATATTCAGAAAAATGCAGGCGGGCACATGCCCATGGGCGACATTGTTTATTTTTTGTTTATATTAGTATCGATGAAATATGATTCAGCAGCTAATATAACCATAGAAGACATTGATTTAGAAGTAAGAGTTGTTATGTAAGAGAAATAAACTTAGTAACTTCAAGTTAGGATCATTTCAAGATTAGGTGAAGGCAATGCAATTTCAAATCAACTATGATACTTAGTAGCTCCATGCAATGGTAGGTAATTTTCCTTAAAAATGTCAAAAACTGTGAGAGAAAGCCCAACCCCACAATCAAATAAAAACAAAGTAATAGAAAAACTTATAGCCCGGACATCCTAAGAAGCAAAACAACCACTGAATCATAAAAATAATGAGTTTAATTAAAGTTACCCCTGAATATTTACAAACGAAATCGTAACCCGTAAAATTATAACTCCAAACTTGGTTTAATAGTGATACTTTTAATGTAAAAGGTAAACATTTCGATGACCATGGGAAAGAAATACAATGACTATCGGACTATGGCCGCCATATTGAAGTGTCAATAGGGATGTTACCCGCTGGTTTATGGCGTGTTCTGGCTATAAATTTTTGAAATCAATTGTTGTGTTGATTGGTATCTGTTTCTGTCTTTCATTATTGCGAATGTGTGTTTTGATTGCGTGGATTTTTATTTAAATGTTTATAAAAATGGAAATATGTATACTATGTATAGATACAGTCGCACATCAAATATCCTTGAGCTGGCCTAGCTAAGTATGGAGTTGCAATAAAATTAGAGGTCAGCTTATACTGGTTTAGTTACCATGTGTGACGTATCGTGCAAATATCTCGAAAAGCTGTAGGTATGGTCTTTTTGACGACAGATTCTATGGATCCATTACGGCCTTACAAAATTTCTTCAATATTTTATTGCGTTTTAATAGTTTCTGGAGTACAAATTAGCCAATTTTCTCAAACTGTTCTTTAAAGATTCTTTCGCTTTGAATTTGAAAATACACATCTTACACATTAAAAATAAATTCGCCAGCTTGAAGAAATCCAGGATCGTAAAACGACCTAAAAATTATTCTTCCACAAAAATAATAAGAAGACATAAAAAATAGCAGATGTCGTTATGTCAAAGGTGGCAAGCCCTTACCTTTATCAAATTGAAACTATTGTTAACGCAACAATCGCTCACCTTTGACGTTCCGAAGAAATTGGAGTAATAATATTTATTGTTATACAATCTGGAGTAACTTCATCCTTTTGTTAACCCTGCTCTGCTCTCCGCGTTATTGTTTGAGGAAGTGTGCGAAACTCGAAGATGCGTTCCTGTCCAAAACATTCGCAATTTTGAAACTCAGCTGCATAAACAAATTCCAACCTTAATTCTAATATGTTAAAGTAGAGTTTTGGGAGCCCCTTCAAACGCATTTGTTAAGGAGCCGTTTTGTTATGTCGGTTCCGATCTAGTTTTTTTTTTTAAATAACCGAAGAGTACATGTAAATGTCATGATTTATTTTGTGACAAGGAACACGGCAGTCGTTGTGGGAAATTTACGAGGATATTAAGGGGTGGGCTCGTATTGAATCTTTGATTATGTATTGTGAACTAATTTATGGAGCAGATGACTTTGTAGAAATAACGTTTTAGACAGGTGAGGTAGCGAAACTTTTTAATCTATATTTATTATGTACTTTAATAGAACGTAACGGTAAATGTTATTGTGTTAGTTACAGAATAGGTCAATTGGAAACTAATGAAAATAACGTTAATACCGATAGCCGGTTGTTATCATTATGTTTGTCGATTCGTAATGGAATAACATAAATTGGATTTCAGAGAAAATACTTAAGCCAAGGCGGGGAATAGGTCAACTAATGAACTAAATGCCAGCCAATAATTACAGCGGCACAAAGTTCTACTAAAACAAATAAAATTGAATATGCTACAAAACTTTTGAATGATCTTTCTTAAACTTAGCACTAACAAATTAAAAGCCAATTGACTTACCAAGGTTACTTAAATCCTCATATAAAGTCTACTAACTTTATTACATTACACAATAAAAATAGTCGTAAACCGTCCTCATATAACCGATTAATATCGAAAATATAATCCCAACTCTATAATAGAGACGTTAAATTTTTATAACCTATTGCTAAACAATACAGTAGAACGATAAAGCATCGCAATTTTTTAAGAAGGCATTTTGAAGAATACTCCCCTTATTGTTAACCTGGCTGTATTTTTAGCCCCTGTGCCTAAGTTCGCGAAAAAAAAAAATAAGCTCGAAGCTATTGTCGACTTTTTGAAATGAGAACACGTTTTGATTTTTCAAAATGGCGTTTTGTTTCCACATGGCAATACCCGCTTGATTTTCAACGGTTTGTGGTGTGAATTTGACTGATGGGTCCATGTTATTTTAGAAGTAGTTTTGGTTCAACTTTTATTAGGCAGGTGGTAAAAGGGAACAACTCTGATAGCTTTGAAATACAATGAAACAAACTTTTTGATTGCGAAAATAATCACGATCGTTATTCGTGTTAGTCGTTCGAATTTCGAATACGCTGAAACATTAATTTTAATGTCAAGATTAATTGTTTTATGCGCAGCGTAATTTCAGCATTAAGAGAATCAATCTTGCAAACGGTTACCAATAAAAATATTTCTATCTAGGTGAGTCTAGATGTTTATTTTCGCTAGATAGTTATTATCTAATGACGACACTTTTTTGTAATAACAATTTATTTTAATTGATAATCAATAACGATAGAATGCAATAACACAATAAAAATATAATACATGCACGACATAAGTTCATTTTCCTCAAACACAATTTAACCCGTTCCGTAGACCAAGTAAAAGACAAATCTTTGCCTAATTTTGAATACCCGTAGACCGTAGAAAGTTTTAGCACAAAGTAAGCAACCCCACGTCTTCCGGGTCAAAATTGAAAACACTCGCACAGTTCGAAAGTTAAAAACTTTTCTGACGTTTCGCCTTCGTTCTGGCAGACGATTTGAATTCCTGCCAGGTACAAGGAATTGGTTCATTGAGTTTTAAGGTTATGGAAAAAAGGTGTCAAAGCTTTTGTGGCAGCAAAACAGAAAAACATGTTTTTGAAAATGGAAAAGTAGGTTCATATTTATATTCCGAAGGACTGGGGAGTTTGTTGCGTCACTTCTTCTTCCCAGCTAAAGCACTAGGAAGTGGTGAAGGGTGGGCGTTTTGGGGGACTGTCATATGTAATTTTGACATTTAAAAAGTGCTGATTTTCAGCTTAATTTGAATAAATGGCTTTTGAATTTTACTGCCAGTTTTTAAACACAAAATGAAGAAATAGGTTGTTATTTAAGGACGAAATTCAAATGAAACTGGGAAATATATTTTACATATTTTTATCCACATAACCTACTAGCGACCTTCAGTTGGAAACTAGACCTAGTAACTCTTGACCTGGTTCCAAGCAATGGGTGGTAAAAAAGTTATTTATTAAAATCTAATCGGTTGATCAGCACTGCCTATTGCTGCTATAAATTAAAAGGTGATTAAAATGAACCTTGTTACTTGTTCCGTAAGGTGTGACGGATTACGTAGGTATTAATGCAGAAGGGCAATTGCGTAACACACATGAAATGGCAATAGATCGAAATGCCTTTCTTTTTGACAGTTCAGCCTTGTTCATTGCGTTATTTACGCTGCTGAGCTGAGGATTTTTTCAAACCTATGAAGTAATGGATTAAGAATTTCTTTCAAAACCTTGGATTGTGATTGAAAATATGTTATAAAATTATGGTGCGGGTTGTTCATAAGATAATAAGACCCTTCTGAATTCTATACTGGAATATATGATAATTATTGTCATTAATATTGTGTTCATCGTGCATTTCAACGAACTAGATAAGCTTTCTATCTATCTATCTATCCACCTATCTGTCTATCTATCTATCTTTCTATCTATCTATCTATCCATCTATCTATCTATCTACCTATCTATCCACCTATCTATCTATCTTCCGGTAGAATCGGTCGAAGTGGCGGTGCTTGGGGGAGGCCTATGTCCTGCAGTGGACGACTTTCGGCTGAAATGATGATGATGATGATCTGTCTATCTATCTATCTATCTATCCACCTATCTGTCTATCTATCTATCTTTCTATCTATCTATCCACCTATCTGTCTATCTATCTATCTATTCACCTATCTGTCTATCTATCTATCTAAAAACGAAATACCTATGTAAGCAGATTTTTAGAAAAACAAGTTTTTTTCGTATTTTCATAAACCAGCAAGTGCATATTAGCAACCAGTTTTATGTTAATCACCATACAGCTCTATTAGCACAGTTTTTTATTAAAACTTGTTACACACACTAACACTTAAATATTTCCCAACAACACTGCAACAAGCAGTTTCACTCCTATTGCCAATGGCGACGATATAATCCAGTTTAAAAATCCAATATTCCAATATTGACCCGATTGCTAATTTATATTTCCACTTTATGGAAAACAAGGTCGAATGTTTTCCGATAATAGAATAACCGGTGCATATTGTTTGTCTGTGGATTGCAGTTAAAACAAAACTTTTTACAGAGATATTTTACCTTTATGGTTTAATTCTAACTAACTGACCGACTCTTTGACAATTCAAAAGTGCCTGTAAATGGTTTAATATTGAAATAAATGCTTTGAGTTGGAATTAGATATTTTTATTTGATGTTTTCCCCTCCCACAGAGAGGACTCCCTCTCACAGAGAGGAGGCCTGTGTCCCAGCAGTGGGAACATTTATAGGCTGATGATGATGATGATGATGATTTGATGTTTTACAAAAATACTTGGGACTTAAACATAACAGTAATATTGTTCCCCCCTTCCCAACTCTTCGGGGAAACAAGTAGTGATGTTATTTTAATACGAAAATACGTTTTGTGTAATTTGTTCAAACCTTTCATCATTTTAAGTTAAAAAATATGGAACTCGCAAATAGTTTTGTTAATTTGAGTAAATCACGTTTATTTGATTGACAAGCTGATTAGCAATGTTGTGGTACTATATTCTTCGAATTTTATTAGCTAATCTTGTGTATACTCTTCTTGAAAATAAAAAATTTAGAACTTGAGAGGGCCCAAAGATCCTTGCTTAAGGTCATGTTCTTTAAACCCTATAGATTCCCTACTCGAAGCCTGTACCAATTATCTGGTCTTCTGTCTGTAAGGAAACTTTATTTGCTTCAACTCATACTAAAAAAGCACTCATCCCTCCCATATGATCCCTCTAAGCCTAGAAAGAGAAGGAACTACTTAGTCGCTCCAACTGTCAAGGTTAGATCTACTTTCGCTAAAAGACAATACTCAAGGCAATCTTCTTACCTATACAACTTGCTGAATAAAGAACTACGTATATACTCCTTGAAGCTCCGCGACTGTAAAAGAGTTGTAACCGAATGGCTCAAGACTAAAACCTACGACGATGTTGAGTCTTTTGTATCTACGCTTCAATAACCAAATTACTTGCATTTGGGTTGTTGTGTACAAGGTTAGTGGAAGAAGTTGTATTTGGCTTCTTCCGATCCCAAGACATTGTCGCAGGGCTATCCTACAACCTACAACCTACATTCTGCAGTTGAGCTTGCACTTACACCTAAACTGTGTCCTTACCCAGAGAACCCAGATATTATCTACCTAATTGCCAAATCTCATCCGGATCTGTTCAGCCATTTCGGCGTGAAGTCGTAACAAGCAAACAAACAATGCAAACACACAAATTCCTAATAAACAAATACATTCTCGTATCTATTTTTATGTTGAGCAGGATATTAAACGACAGTATAACTCTAAATATTCTAACTATAATTCACGCACTACACACCCTCACACTTCACACTCTCACCCATACTCACACATAATCACTCACCCATACTCACACATAATCACACGTAACACGCGACTTGGCTCTTTTCTATGCATAACTCTCACTCATTTACCCTTTCAATTGTTTAATTTTAAGTTACCCATTTAATTTATTTTATTTTACTGCATGTTTACATTGTCTACACTGCTCAATTACATAAGATGATGATAAGTGGAAGCGCGGAGTCTCCTAACACAAGCAATTCCTTGCTTAAAAGGTGATCTCCGATCATATGTATGTAAATGCCTTTTTGTAATTGAAATAAATATTTTGTATTTTGTATTTTGATAAGTATTATATGAAACCAATTTTGGCAGTTACCGCATTCCACGTTTAAATTTCCCGATAGTGTTTTTTTTTTCATAACGATACTGAGCCCATTTCTAATTTTGGCAGTTATTCTATTGGATTTCACAATGTTTTTTTTTAGAATAACGACAAATAAGCCCGTTTCTTCAAAGACACCAGGTAAACCAGGTGGCAGGTTTATCAATATAAATCAGCCCTATTTGCCCCTTGACCTCTGGGCACCCAGGATTAGGGGATAAGTTCCCAGCAGTTACGGGTTGACACCTACTTATGGCTTGTAGGGTAGTTTTAATGCATGTCGTCTTTACCCTTCAGTTAGGCTATATTGATGGGGTTTGGGCGAAGTAAAGTCGACTTGATAAAAAGAAAGCTTGACGTTAGAATTAGTTTTAAAGTTTTTTTTTTTTGCAACTCTCAAAAATGGAGTATTGATAAGTGAAGCAAAAACTTTGTACCCCTTTTTACGAAAATTACGCGGACGGAGGAGTATGAAATTTGGCACAGTTAAAGTTTATATAGAGGAGTGTAGAAAGCTAATATTTTTTATAAAATATACATTAGAAATAAATTAAAAAAAAAAACATTACACACACCACCACCATGCGTTTGACACAAGATGGCTACCTTAGAATAATGACATTTATGGCAGCATGGAATTAGTATTTACTACAACTAATGAACTATTTTCATGAATTATGGTCGAATTTCAACCACTCGACCACAGTTTCTATTAAATCATGTGATGTATACAAGGTGGAGACGAAAATACGACGGTAAATGAAACTGCGTACCGATATCTAATGACGTTCCTAATGAATTTCGTATCAATACGACAGTCTGCTTATGAAAATTCTTCTTTTTTTTCTAGATAGGTACGCCAACAGCTTAAACATTGTACCTACATTAAATATTAAAAGTTAACAGGTATGGGTTCTTATTTTTATACCAATTACAGGTGTACACGACAATAAACAACGTGTTCCTTTTGATGTCACTTAACTCTGATGTTATACCTAAATATAATAATACGCTATGTATGTAGTGTAGTATATTTAGTCTAGTATATGGCTATATTTAGTCGGTTGATCGGCAAAATCCGTCAAGTCGGCCCATCACTCCTATTTAACTTGTATCAAAAAATTACTTTTTTAATTTCGCTTTTGGGATTTATTTGATAGTTTCGAAATACTCAGCATTAGTTTTGTCCGTGTTTTCGTATTGTCTTCTCGACGTGGTAGATTATGATGTATTTGGCAAAAAGACAAAACCACAGCTTACTTTTCAAGTTGTACTTAAAATTCATACCAGTAACTATTACCCAAGTCTTCTTCATCGGAAAGAGGGCCTTATTTAGTAACCTCTTGAGTTAAGTTTATGATTATTTCCAAAAGGTTTACAAAGGGTTTATATTGGATACACTTCAACTTCGGTTGCTCTGTTTGCGGACCCCTTAAAATTTAAGTACCTACGTTTAGGTACATACTTGGTAATGTATATTGCATTCTCAAGTGTGTCCATTGGGTGCCATACCATACAATGACCGTACCATATAGGTACACTTTCATGTAATAATTTTACGTGCACTATTAAGTAATTTAAAGAAAAAAAATATTAAAAAATATTTAGGGGCCATTTATTTAAAAAATATCGTGTTTTTCGTACTGTAAAAATATACACAAAATTATCTGAATTATTTCATTTAATTTCGTCAAATCTTTAATAAATAGTACAGAGTGCGAAAAAAAAATGGGGGCACTCGAACAAATCACTCTACAATTAACGAAAAAAAAAGTGATCCATATCTTTTAATTTACTTTTATTACTGCTGCCAACCCTTCGCCATACGTAGGTAAGTACTGTTACAATTATTTATATTTCGAATTCTTACTTTTTTTCATTCGCTTGGGTAGTCGACCTTTTTTCGTTCCGTGAGAACTGTCAATGTTTTTTTTTTTCAGCAAAAATGAAACAGTCACACACAAGATCGCTAATGGGTTAACTTTTTCGTAGTTTGTAGGTTGTAAGGTTTACCTGTGAATAAGTTTGAAAAAGTCAAAGATACCGGTTTCTTCTTGATTTTTTTCTTATATTTTTTTTGCTATGAGTTGTTATATTGCAGAACACAATAGAGTAGGAGTGTTAGAAAAAAAAAACATAATTTATAAAACTTTTTATTTTTAAATTATGCATGTTTTTGTTATTTTTTAAGTTTAAAAAGCCAACTGATAGAAAGAGTCTTTTTATCTTTTAAAAACATTCACTAGTTAGTGTAACTTTCCAGTACGCAGAAATACCGTAAAATATAGACAATAATTCACTCTTGATCTCGTATTTAGGTACCTACCTACTCAGTTTCACTAAAAATGCGCGGGAAAATCTATTCTACTTTTCTTTATGGCACTAATGCTGAAGTCGAAAATTCTGTCAATGTCAGAAGTAGTATGAAAAGCCATCAAGTTTTTGACAACTTCAAGAATTACAAATAATATTTTTACCTTAACAAAAAATCAAAACCGGTACACATCAATCTACGATATTTTTTCTAATGTCTTACAAACGTCCAACCCCTTGAATCTTATAATTAAATGCGCACTCCACGTTTATAGCTAAACAAATAAATTATAATGATAATAAAACATTTTACGGTTTGGTTGACACTTTAAAGGAGCGAGTGATTCCGGGTGTGCGACTAGTCTTTTGTTTCGCGATCTATGGTTTGTTTTTACTTTTTTTTTCGGAAGTGACATTTTGTAAAGAGGTTGTGTGTCTTTTTTGATTTGGCTGAATGAGGAAGGGGAAGGAAGTATGGTATTCGTTTATTTTGATTAAAATATTAATTTCTGAGACGTCGCAAAATATTACTAGTTTGTTTTCGTTTTAGAGCTGTGATGATTTTGCTATGATAGCATAAAATTATAGTATAAGTTTTTTTTTTTACTTTTGTATTTTGCAAAAATAATTAAACATGACGATTTATTATTATTATACAAATACTATTTATTAGAGATTAACGATAGTTAATTGTAAATTTGTAATTACAGCTCGCTTTTATAAAATATAAACTGCAAAGTTTCCAACTGCCAGTAACCATGTTTCCGCATAACTTTTTACAGGCGAAACTAAAAACCGTTTAAAAACCACATAAAATATAAATCAATCAGGACCATTTCCGCCACGAGGCACGGAATAACGAATTAAATTAATTGTCTAAATTATAAAAACTAAAAAAAACAGCCATTCCCATAAAATGATAGCGTGATGGTTATCCATTACTGAACGAAAGCACTAGACTGTAAAAGCCGAGTTCTCACAGACTTAAAAAAAAAAAACTCCAAAGAGGTTTGAAGTCGTGCAAAAAATCTGCGCGTACGCTCTGTTGGATCGTAAGGGTGCTTTATTATAGTCTACTCACTCTTCCCTCTCTTTCCTACAGGAGAGTGAGATATACTTCCGTCTCTTTCTTGCTGTAATTAAGGGCATAACTGACCCTGCAAAGTGCTTGAGAAGTGCTTGTTATGATCTTTTGTTTTATTGTGGCGCAGTGAAGTGTGTGAGAGCCCTTATAGTTTGGTATTTTGACTTTTTGAACTTGGAATTGCGATTTGTGGAATTGATACGGTCCGCAGAACGAATTCAAAATTAACATTTTTCTGAAAATAGTTTTTGAAGTGTAAACGTGAAGTGTGTGTTTTGAGATGGGACTAAGCCATTGATTTCGCGACACTGTGATGACACCAGCTTTTGACCATTCAAAAGATATCAACGCGTTGATTACTGCGGTGCCTAATTTTTTTCAAGTTTCCACTTCTGTCGGCACTCCCGGAGTGCCATTTTTTTTTGGAGGTTTATTACTACCTTAAACATTATTGTGCTGAATCTTCATGACTGCGTCACTTTCGATTCTAATCAATAAATTAGGACATCACATTCGGCTTCAGTTTAGCTGCTTTCAAGAATCTTGCCACCTGAACCTGTGAATTTCCTTGAACCAAAATAGGACATGTGAGAAGAACTCCATAAAACAGAAGTATTTTTTTACAGCGCATTGCTCAACCGTATGATTTCTTTTTGATGTGTAACATCTTTCCTCTTACAATCTGTGGAAGTGATTTCGTGAAAAGGGACGGAAGTGTGTAACAGGAAGCCGGGGAAGCGCGCGCTATTTGATTCGACCAATGAGCGCACGCGGTGCTAGAGTTGGCCGTCAGATGGTACCAACCCATTTTCCGAGAGGTTGGTACTGTCAACCAAGATGTCAGATGTTACAAATCATAAGCGACTACTGTAAGGCTCGCTCGTTTTTTTCATGTTTTTTGAGGAGAATTAGGCGTCATGTTATGTTATGTTTAAATATCGGTAATAATTGAAATATAAAATACATGAATCGCTACGGTATTCCATGAATTGTACCCATTTCTCAACTTATTTTCCTTGAGTAGATTTGAAAATTCTTAAATCCTTGCTATAATTTATTTTAATTGATATCACAGCAGACTGTACAACTATTACTTTTGCCTTTTTCTTTCTCTAAAATTTTTCATGACTAATATTGTCTATGCTGACCTTACACAAATTTAAAATAGGAACCATTCAACTGTGACCAGTCAATAACTACAGGACAAAATGTCATTCAATGTAGGTATAACGAATCGGTTGAATTTATAATACGTTTTTATCTCATTTATGCACATAAAGTTAACATAAAATGTTTGCTTAATCAATATTTATATCATGTAGATTATGTAGGGGACGATATAGTGAAAGAATAATTATTGTGGTTAACTGATAGAGTACATGATTTGCAGTATTCTTGTGATTAGGTATGTAAATAAAACATTTGTCGTTGCAAGAGCGTTTCGTCTTTAGAACGTTTATTCTAAAAGTTGGCAACATCGCAAATCGCTCTCAAATATTTATCTGTTTTTATTAATTTGGCAATATTACTGTATGGAAATAAGAAATATCGCTAACTAGTGAACTAGAATATTAATAATTAATTGCAATAATAACACTGAATTTTATGTTCTAAGGAAGGAATTTTAGGTGTAAAAACACATTTGGAAAATTTCCAAATACTTTTTTTTTACATCTAAAACTAAATATTCGGTGTTACGATATTAATTGTTGCATTTCATAATCAATTTTTTAGTTCACTAGTTAGCCATATTTCATATCCATACAGCAATATTGCCAAATTAATTAAAACAGCGAAATATTTGACATCTATTTGCGACGTTACCCACTTTCAGAATAAACGCTCTTATAACACTGAAAGCTGAATGACCACCACGTAAAACGCAAAAGAGAACTTTGTGCTTTACGTTGGGTAGTTGTTCTAGTTTTAATTCCACTACCAAAGTGCAGAAAGTCGACTTAATTAGACTTAAGTGCGAATTTTACTAACTATAAAACTTACAAAAACTAGCAACATGGGCTACAAATCTTCCAAGAAAAAAACTTCAAGCTCTTTCTTATTTTTTAACGGAACATAGCAAATAGAGTTATAATTTGACACAGATGATAACAAATCCCATACAAAGACAAACCATCCGAAAAAAAACAAAAAAGAAAAACTAAACATCCGAAAAAAAGTATTAAAATAAATTATAAAAATAATATTTTTTATTTAAAATTCTTTAGAGGAAAATTATTTAGATGCCAGCTGTAACGTTAGAAAGGAAGCTTATCTTAAAATCCTATAGGTTACGGGACGTTTCTAATTAATTTAAAGCTTACGTTTATTTTTCAATAGTATAACTTTGTAGCATGAAAGCCACTACTAAAATTTAAAACCCATCCAAAAATTACTGCAAAAAGAAATAGATACTCTCTCTATATCTCCCTAGATCTTGATACACTGCAGCATAAATTACAATAATTTATGATATTCGGGACACCGACCATAGAGGCAGTGACAAGAAATAACAAGATAGGATCAGATAAGATCTATATTGCTTGCACAAGAGAAACCGGATGCATTTATGCGTAAGCGCATGTCTTGCTAAAACTTCCGTCGGTTTATAGCTAAAGAAACGGTAATTTAGGTTATTTGGTGTTAATCTTAGCATGTTAAGGCTGTATTTCAACTAGATTCAGATAGGGCGTTAATTACAGACAAGTCTGAAGTTGTACATGACCTAACAGTTATGTGACAGATAAATAGATAGATAACGCACAGTCTATATTTACTAAAGATGGAAGAAATATGCATTTTTGACAATAATTTTTTAAGGAAAAAGAAAAAAAGGAAGTAAAGAAAAGAAAGAAAGAAGGAAAAAAGAAAGAAAGAAAAAAAAGAAAGAAAGTTTAGAATCGCGCTTTTAAGATCATTTTGGCAAGAGAAGGTTATTTGGGAAGAAGGGAAATTCATGTGATCAGGGTTGTAGGTTAAGTTCGTTCGTAATTAATATCACTAACATTACAATTTTAGTGGTATTGTTAAATCTACCTACATCTAATTTGGGTATTTACTTAAGAAATAATTGTGTTGTTTTCAGTCGCTGATAATATCTATACTTCGAGCTATTGAGCGATGAGGGTGATTCTAAAGTTTTGGCGGGTTACTGGTTATCTTTTTTTTGGAAGTGTCTGTTAGTTATTACCGCTGTTCGTCTTACGAAGTAGAGGTTAATGGTACCTACATCAAAATGTCCTAAACGTACAAAACCCGAAATAAGATTTTTATTATTAAAATTCAACGGGAAAAAATCGAGCGAAAAGTTCATACAGCTCAAAAATATAGAATTTTTCAGTTATCATAATTCTCATACAATTTATATATTTTACATAATGTATCACATAAAGGTAGCAGTTGCAACATGAATGTCTTATTGAATAGGAACCCGACTCACCGTATCCTCAGCTCCGATACAAAAAAGGAATCCCTAATGCACAATAAGATGGTCCGCGAACAAAAAAACAACCAACTGTCATTTCACAAAATCACTTGAAACTCCTCAAAACACACAGTTCTGTTTCATTTAAAAATATAAAATTAAAAAATAATAACACTTTCCATAAACGATTCCATTTTCGAATAAAACCGCCGAAAACTTTAAAAATGGAAAAGCTCTCGCGCAACCGTGCGTTCGCGCGCAAAGCTCGCGTTCGATTAAATGGAATTCAAACTTTACCTGGGGTTCGGTGTGACATTCATGTGTCGTATCTTTCTCCTTCTTTCGTATATTTAACGGTGATGTGTGAGTAAGTAAGATATATTTTATTGAAGGTGGAACGGTCGGGAAGATGATAAAAGTTTTCTTCGCCCGGTGCATTGTTTTCCCGCGTTATCTTTGGCGGTCAGTTGATAGCTGTGTCTTCGATAAGAGCCATTGATAAAAATGTCATTAAAACTTTTTGAATGGGCTCCCTTGTTTTCTGCGAGAATGTCGATAATGGGGATAAATAAATGTTCATTAGTCCCGTTGATAAATGCTGTTCTAGACTTGGTTGGACAGTTGAAAAATACGTTTTGTAGTTTGGAAACTGTTTTAGGAAAATATATTGGGGTATTGGGTTGTTTTAGAAAGAGCAATTAATTACTTATCTTTACACAATGTATTCCTCTATTTTATGTAATTACCATAGGTAGATGTTTTGGTGATTAATCTCAAACACAACTTGCTAGTGGGCTGTGGACTTGCAGATTAAATACTAAATAAGGTTTTACTATTAAGGGTCTGTGCACGAAATCGACTGATTTTTATATCAATTTTGTTCATTAGTTGTGAGAAAGGGAAATAGAATTTGATCAATTTTTTTTTGTGGTTTGAAAAGTCGAATTCTTTGTCTTGTACATAGTGGAAAGGGATTTTTCAAATAATTCCTGGAAAATCACTAAAATTCGCAACAAGTTTTCCAAAAATTGACGCGAGAATGAAATTGATCGTTTCGTGAGAAGAAACTACTTTTGATTTTGAAAATTAAAAATGTCATCAACATCATTATATGGTCTACTTGTACATAGGGGAACCACTTTTTTCAACTTCCATTCAGAATATAGCAGATAAAAAAAGTTGAAATAACCATTTTTTTTATCCCTGTCAGTAATGTATTTTTTCTATTATTTAGCAAACCATATCAAGAAATTTAAAAATCACAAATTAGTCTTCAGCTATCCTTGAAATAAAATCAAAATTTTATTTTATGATTATACTATATCTTCATTAAGTAAATCAAAGGCGAAATAAACCATATTTTCGAGAGCGCAAAAGTGATGCACCTATTAACAGGTGCTGTGACTGACACGAATGGTTTAGCACCACGAAAACTGTACTTTTATACTTACACAGACTTAATGTTTCAATTATTTCAAGCTTTCTGACAATTAGATAAGTTATTGACGAAAAAGGGTTTTTTTTTGTGCACGGACCTTAACTAGCGACTCACCCCTGCTATGCACTGTTTTTACGATTTTTAAAAACATCCAGATTTCTTTATCAAATTTAAGTATAATATTCCACATATCCATATCATATTTTCCTTCCGGAATAAATTCTCTAAACTATAGTGAAAACCGCATCAAAATCCGTTGCGTAGTTTAGAAGAATAACGCAGTCATACGTACAGACACGAAAATTGACTTTAATTTATAACATGTGTAGATTTTACCTAAGCCGACGTTCTCACGGACCGTAATAAAATCGCGGCGGGATTTTATCGCGCAATGAATTTTCAACTCTCGGTGCTAAAAAGAGCGTTGAAAATTAAGTGCACGAAAAAAAAATCGCCGCGATTTTATTACGTCGGCTAAGTGTGTGTCAAAACTGGCAGACATTAATGTCGGGGCCACACCAACCGGAGACGCCGTTGATTATCACGATAATGGACTTTATTCCTACGGGTTAACGCGATTATTCCCGTTTGTGTGGCCCCAGCACAAAATAAAGTACCTAGTGGAGAAAAATGGCTAAACACTTATTTGTAACCCAAATGTATCTGGTACCTAAAAACGAGTCTTAAAAGCCAGAATTAAAATCTTGAAATGCTGTGGAAAAAAGCAAAAAGAAAGTAAATGATTATTTTAAGTTAGTAAAGTGCAAAAAAATTACACACTCATTACATTTTAACCATACCAAAGGAAACGGCCAACTAAAATTATCGAGTCACTGCAACTCCGTTAGGTTGTGTGTATAGCGGTGTAGCGGTAGTTATGTTGGTCAGTGGGTTTGTTCCCGTTTAATGCAATTAAACGATTTGCTGTGCAGTCATGTATTTCGCGTTTATGTGACGTTTTCTCTTGTGATGTTAGTGGGTTTTATTTTTGAATAGCCATGTTTTTATAATGGTGAAGGAAAGAAACATGCACCCGCACTGGGCCCGCGTGGTAGATTACAGCCCACACCTCGAAGAGAGGAGTCTTGTGTCCCAGCAGTGGGAACATTATAGGTTGATTAGGCCCGGACTCCACCAAAACGGAGACGAGATTAGAGGAGAGATGTGTTTTAAACAACCAATAGAATTTCGTTATTCACACATCTCGTCTCCTCTCAGCTTCAGTGGAGACCTCTGACCGGAGATGTTTCATATTTGTATGGCGCGATCGAAGCGGAGAAGCGGAGATCGAGCGATTACATCACAATAAAATTACATGCTCTGTGATCACAATTTGGTTGAACCTCTAATAAGACGCGTCGAAATGTTGCCAGTACATATACAATGTCGCCCATCGGCATGTGACCGCCCGCATTTTTCTGAATGTTCAAGAAAAATTATCGAAAAATAACTTTAAAAGGGGGGTATATCTTGACTTTTTTTCTAATTTTTTTTTTTCAAAATTCCTTTCTATGATTTTATGAACTTACGCTTGTTTTTTTTTTTAAACACGATTTGTTTTTAGAAAAAAATGTTTTCATCACCGTTTTTTTTTTTGCATAGTTAACAAATTTTTATAAAATGTTAGTTAATCCGATAAAATAACTCATAAGCTTTTAGAAATAATAAACAGAATCCAAATCGAGCCAATAACATCGGAGATATGGCAAACGCTACTCAAAATATAAAAAATTTAATAAAATGAAAAATATTAAAGATAGACCCCCTTATTGAAGTTATTTTTCGATAATTTTTCATGAATATTCAGAAAAATTCGGGCGGTCACATTCCGATGGGCGACATTGTATAAAACGTAAAACGTTTTTTGAGGATGATATTCTCGTAACATAGAATAAAGTATGTCTATTTATTTTTTATCTTTTATATCTATTTAGTATATCAGTTATATTCATCAGTTATATCAGTTGTGTATTTAGTTGTATCACATTTTAATAAATTATTTTTCTTTAAATACGCTGTACTGGTACAGCGTCTTAATATTTGTTGGGGCTCTGTCTTGCACAGGGTCGTAGCATAATACTGAGCGATAGCCGATTTGCGTGGATGTGACGCATGCTTCCCCCAACTTTTTTACGACAGCGTAATCTAATAGGTATATTTATGACCCATGTATATTTGTTGTATGTACAGACAAACTATGTTCTTAATGTCCCTCGGCAAACCTCGTGTTTCGTCAGTCGTTGGATTTCTATCAGTTGCCCTTTGCACTTGGTGCAGACCGGACGCTCTCAATCGACTTGGAAATATATAGAGTTGTTATTACTTTTTCAACTTAATGTAATTTATTTTAAAAATGGTAGGAAAGCTCCTGAAGTCGCAGGCACGGCAGATAGGAAAATAGTTTTACAGCTCTATATAGTTCACACGAAAATCAAAACAAAACAATAATAAAATACTTAGTTCTGAATTCAAATTATTATACACGATAAATCTAATAATTGATGGACATGGAAATAAGCATTCGTTTGTATTCGGAAATGCGATGATTCCCGAAGGACATTAAGAAAATAGAAATACATGCTGGAGTGGCAAGCTGAACCAATAAATGAATTTTGTATATTGGAGAAATTAATTCACAATTATTTAGAGGAGAGTAACCTACTAGGTCAGTAGTCGTTTTCCAATATTTTCCTTTTTAAGGCTCTCGCTGTCAGGCGCGACGCGACTCTGGTGGAAAAAATTGTATGGAAACTTCGTCGGCTCGCGCCGTTGTGTCGCGCCTATCTGCGATAGCCTTTAACGTTTCCCCGCAACGAAAAAGAAACTTTTTTTACGCACAATATAAAACAAGTTTTATGAGTAAACTTATGCATCTCGTTTTTACTGTATCAGAGGAAAAGTAATTTATTTTTATGAAACTCCTTACACAAGGAAGTAAGTGTAGAAAGTTTTACGTACTGGGGGCAGTCATGTTCCGTTTTGGCCTACGTTTATGAAACCCTAAAATAAAGAATGGCTAGTATTGACTATGATTATTGTCTATTATACACTCTTCTGAGCTTCAAATTCCTATAGGAAAACCATAGATTAAAAATAACTGTCAAAAAAATCTAAGATGGCGGGTATAAGGCGGTGGTAAAGAACAGAATTCGAATTTCAAAATCCCACCACTTCTACAGCACCGTTTATTTATTTATCATGCTTTGTTTGCACACTATGTCTGAGGAGGCAACCGTATCCTAAAATAACAAGAAATATGATTTAAAGAATAAACATAAATTATGTGAAAATGACAATGGTACTGCAACGAATCGATTTACTTGAATCTGTCGTGACGTGATTTAAAAAACTCCGAGTTTTTTTAGTAAAAACTGTCTATAAATAAAATAAAATAGTTGTTGTTTTTCTACGGTTAATATTTTTAGGATGTAAAGAATGTTGATATATTTACTGTTAGGCCATAGGATGTTGACAAAAGAATGAAGTAAAGGTGACAAAAGGATTTTGCAGCGATTCTTGTTAATATTGTGAAAGGTGATGCCTTGGGTTAGTGATGCGAGGACGAATGTTAAGAATCGACCACATACTCGATCTTTTTAAACCAACTTTCTTCACCAAAATACCAATTAATGACTTTTGGTTAAAATTTGGTACATAGGTACTGCAAAAGTGTTGTCTGTCGACTACTGAAATTGGCTCTGTCGACAGCTGAACTTCCGTCACATGATGAAAGGCCGTTACTACTTCAAAGATTTTGAATAAATGACAGTTTTGTTTTCAAGCTCAATCGATAGTCTTAACTTTAACAGTATGTATCTGCGGCTAAGAATTAAAAGCAGTTTGAAGTATCACCGTATAGACAGAAATACAGAGAGCTTATTGCTGTATCCAGTCCTATACTTGTTTAACAAATTTTTGATAAGAATGTTAGTTACGGCCTTTCACCGTATGACGGCAGTGAAGTTGGCTCTGTCAACAGTTGAAGTTGGCTCTGTTGACAGCAAAGTGCTGCTCGTCTATTTGACGCCTTAGTTACTTCGTCACGCAGCTTGCAGCTATAAGCTCCTCATTTATTAATATCGAAGTAACAGGTTGATCCAAATCATTAATCAAGCACACTGCAAGTGATTATTAACCCTTTCAATATTTATTGATTTCTTTTCAACCGCAAATCAGCGTAGAAAATACAATGGTAAAAAAAAACTTTGAATTAACAAGTTTTCAAACAAAAACAAAATGT
This sequence comes from Agrochola lychnidis, assembly GCA_963680765.1. NCBI lineage: Eukaryota > Metazoa > Arthropoda > Insecta > Lepidoptera > Noctuidae > Agrochola > Agrochola lychnidis. The sequence continues at coordinate 3,654,168 of OY796850.1, forward strand.
ATTATTCCCTACGGCTGTCATGTATAGTAAAATAAAACAGTTTGTCAGTGAAACAAATTAGTGCAAGAACGTTAAAGTATTTATAACGTCAAGAGATCGACTCGTGCGCAAGTTACGCACCTGCTGTTCAATAATAAAGCGGTTCTCAAAGTTGAATTTGAATTTATTATGATGAAAATACGTGATAATGGTGCCGATTCCCTTGTTCACAAACTAAACTAAATTTAAGTTCAGTGCATCTTTTTCTTTCTATTTCATTAAGAAAAGGACAGAAGATAAATTTTAGTTTAGTCCTGTCAAATTAATCAGCGCCTGTCACTCTCCATACAAGTTTAGACGTGATTAAAAACTTGCCGACTTAAATTACGTCAAGCGCTGATTAATTTGACAGGACTAAACTAAAATTTATCTTCTGTCCTTTTCTTAATGAAATAGAAAGAAAAAGATGCACTGAACTTAAATTTAGTTTAGTTTGTGAACAAAGGAATCGGCACCACTACCTACTATTTAGAATAGAATATATTTTAGAAAATATGAAAAGGCCTAAAATGGAATACTAAGTAAGTTTATATCAGGCCGGACACTAATTTGAAATTTCGCAAGGTTGAGCATGGTGTCGGTGAAAACCAATTAAAATAGAAGATTTTTAAACTAGGTATGTCGCTTACAGATATTTTTATGACACAATAAATATTCAAACACCTTGTAAAAAACATTGTTTAGATTTGCTTTTTCTTTAGAAATTTTTCTTAAATTGTTTTTATACAAAACTAACTTTTTGCATCCCTCGCTCTTCTTCCTTTCACTCAATTTATTGTTCCAATCAAAAATCTTTGAGAGCCACCCCTTCACACTTATTCACTAATATTTATACTGTGAGTCCGTATATTTTACGTACTTCTAATTATACGCTCCCAGACAGGTGTGTAAGGTCCTTAATGTCTCCTACATTTGTTGTAGTGTTTCCGACATTCTCTAGCGTTATCATGTGTTGCCTTGTTAATTTACAGTTGTCAATTATTATTAATATGTTAGTTTTTTTGTTGATTGTCGAAAAATTTGTTGTTTGCATATCTTATTTTCGCTTTGTCAAACTCACTGTATCTACCTAGATTATAAGAGAATGATGTGGTCTCCTATAATTGGAAGCGCACACTAGTATTTGTCCCTGTTCTGTGTGTGAAGTTTGCATGAAGTTGTGTAGCCTCTGTTGGAGATTCAATAAGTAAATATACAAATAAATTTCTTGTTTAAAACACGTTTATGGCTTTGTTAAAAAGATTAAAGCGAAAATCATCATCATTATCTCAGCCAATAGACGTCCCAGTTCAGAGCACAGGCCTCTCCCAAGCATCGCTTCCCATATCAAGAGGATTCCCGTGACCTTCATCAGGTTGTCTAACTTTCATATTATCCTTGGCTATCAAAGTCATCATCATGATTCAGCCAAAAGATTTCCACTGCTGGCTTCTCCCAAGCATCGTCATGTCCACTGATCCTGAGCTTCTCGCATCCCAGCAGATTTCTACATCCTTCACCAAGTCGTCGGTCCATTCATTAATGTAGTTGCTAGTATTAAATCAATTTGTCAAAGCTTCTATACTTTAACATTTCAATACAACTTGATACCATTAAATCAATAGATCATGATGCAAGTCGATATCTTTAGAAATGTATCGCAAGTCTTAAATAAATTTATCACGATCTACAACTGACCGTTAAGCTGTTGTCGGTTTTAGAATATCAGCTTTGTTACTAAATATAGTTTGTCTTTTAACTGGAGATTCTTAGCTAGATCTAAATTTGTTTTCTGTTGTAACTGTAGGGTAGGAGTCAATTTTGTTCAACTTTGAAACCTTTTTGTTTATCACAATGCAATAAATACTTAAAGGAGTTTATAACTCCTTAAATAGAGGCAGATCCTGCAAACGTGATCAAGCAAACAGATACGGTTACAGTTATAAACCTATTCCTATAAAATTATACTAGTAATTTTTATGAAGTTATCAGGATTCACAGCTTAAACATCATTAACAAAGAGGTTAAGGTTTTGAGATCTATATTTTATAATTCCTGGTTAGTCTTGATCTTCTGAAAGTCTGACTAAATTCTTTGGAATTATACTTGTTTCTACGAGTCTGTTACTGCTTACTGTTTTATCAATTCAACGGTAATTCAGCACAGCCCTCTATTCTCCCTGATTTGACCACAGAACCCCTCGACATTAGTTCCGTTCTCATTTAACAGGTCCCTCCATATCGTGATCTATCCGTTGTAAATAAATTAAATTAAGAGATTATTATCTCATTTGATTTACGCGCTGACACCTGTCGCCAATATGGCGCCTGTTGCTGTTGTTGTTATAACAGACACTGATAGATTTGTGTGAGGTACCTACTTTATCTAATATTATAATGTCAAATGGTGCATGGCTCAAGTTTTTGGCCCTATTATTAGGTACCTGGAGTATTAACCTAGAGTTTGACAAACGAAAGTGGACATTCGAATTATTTGCAATCTTTTTAAAAGACAATGACTAATGTCAACCTCAATTTGCTAAAACAAGATGGAGTCATGTTCGTGAACGGGCGCCGTCAGTTGAGACTGGTCATCTCTTATCTGCCAGGGCTTATTTTTAATCTTATATTTTTCAATTGTTTTGATTATTTTTTGTACATTGTTCTCACATATAGAAGCAACCAGAATAATGTACCCAGAATTTTGTAATATCTATATTTAAAAGAGTGGCCTTGGAGTTTCTTGCCCGTTCTTTTCTCCATAGAGATCTACGTTTTGGAATGGGCAGCTAGCTTCAACTTTCTGACTAACTGACCGATTCTTTGACAGTTCAAAAGTGCCTATAAATGGTTTAATTGAAATAAATGCTTTGAGTTTGAGTTTGGAGTGTTGTTGGTGATTTGTTATGATCTTGATACAGCATTTATTAAAGCTATAATGACTAAACAGTGACTCGTATGAATCTTTTCACGTACAAGTTTTAGATTCTGATTTTGATTATGGTAGTGAATATTAACTAAAATGATTACAGAATATTCTTGTTTTTTTATTCGAATTACTGCATAATACATAAAGACGTATTTTTATTCAGACGAAGTAAGCTGATTTTTCGAAATGTCAAGAAACGTCATTTGGATCAAACTCAAGCTCAAACTCAAAGCATTTATTTCAATTAAACCATTTATAGGCACTTTTGAACTGTCAAAGAATCGGTCAGTTAGTCAGAAAGTTGAAGCTAGTTGCCCATTCCAAAACGTAGATCTCTATGGAGAAGGACGGGCAAGAAACTCCAAGGCCACTCTTTTAAATATAGATATTACAAAATTCTGGGTACATTATTCTGGTTGCTTCTATATGTGAGAACAATGTACAAAAAATAATCAAAAGAATTGAAAAATATATGTAAGATTAAAAATAAGCCCTGGCAGATAAGAGATGACCAGTCTCAACTGACGATCATAATAGATACCATGATTTTATATTTATATGATTTATATTTTATTCTAAAGTATCAAATTAGGTTATTCCAGGTATGTCATACTAATTTTGGGGTTGCTGTGCTGATATTTTTAAAATTTGCCGTTTTTTTCAGTCTCTACTTTTGTTTGCCAGACAGATGGCATTTTGGCACTCTAAGATCATATTAGTACAATGCCACCACAAATACCTACGTGCTACGGAAAATGAGACTTGCTTGACCGTGCCTCCCGCGTTCTTTCCGCCGCCCCGATACCGCTAAAGAGACCTATAAATCGTCTACTGCGTAAGTCAAACCACGTGGTATGTAAATACTCATCTTTAGTGGCACGTACTGTAACTTGATGTACGACTAAAAGACAGAGTGAAAACTACTTTGATTAGGAAAGCAACAAAATCGAAGGATGTGATTAAGCAGGTACTTATAAATGGAAATGGGCAGGCCACATTCAGAGGCTGGAACCACAAAGATGGGCCCAGGTCGTGACAAACTGGATCCCCAGAAATAAGAAAAGAAAGAGAGGCAGACCTTTCAAAAGGTGGGTGGACAGTATTGAAAGAATATCTGGCAAATTTTGGGCAAGAACAGCCAGACTACGGGACGAATGGAAACATTTGGAGGAGGCTTTTACCGCCTCAGGCGGTCCTTACATGCCCGGAGGACACGGTGGAGCATACGGTGGAGGTCTGCCCGGCTTGGGCAGGGCATCGCCGTGTCCTCGTGGAAGCGAACGGTGGCGGTGATCTCTCGCGTCCGGCCCTGATTCGGGCCATGGTACGGAGCGAGAGGAAATGGGAGGCCGTCACCTCCTTCTGCGAAGCAGTAATGCTCGCGAAGGAGGAGTCGGAGCGCGTGAGGGAGAGGCAAATTTCGCGCCCTCGCGCTCCTAACCGCCGCAGGAGGAGACGCCCTGGGCGTCGGGAATCACAGGAAGATTTCCGGTCACCGTAGGCGCGGGCTTGCGGACGGTGAGCAATGGGTAGCTCGCCGTCCGATAAGGACCAAGCCCGGGTCGACGGCGCGTTGTGTTCCACGCGCGCCTCAAAGAATTGTCGGGGTCCGCTAGGGCCAACGGGCCAAAAAAAAAAAGGGCGGTCCTTACATAGAGGAAACAAACATTGAAGATACTAACACACAATACTAACAAATACGTATATAAAGATTTTATTTCACTACTAACACACTAACATACTTATAATAGTGTCTTATACTCTAAGTGTAAAAACCTCATTGATGTAGTAATTGAAGATTTAAAGATGTAAAGATGTAAGGAATTAATAAAGCTTTTTATATTTATATTTATTGTAACTTGACTGGAGTAAACTTAAGAGTACAATATAATTATCGAACCGTCATCGCTCATTTTGTAGTGGCAGATGGCATTGTTTCTTCTGTTCCCGCTTAATTTTAATCATTAGTCTAAATATTCTAAATTCTTTGTCTCTTGTTTTCAATTTTTAAAACAGACATCCAAGTCATACCATCAACACTTTCGTGGTTAATCGTGGCTTTGTCAGCTTCTCACCTCAATTTTAGACTTGGTTAGGAGTCAGGATTATTTAGGTATACGTTGGCCGTGCGCGCTCGCCCAACGTGCTCGCACAACGTGTACTGGGCTTTAAAAACGGCAAATACACGCAAAAAGGCCCAGTATACGTTGGCTGAGCGCGCTCGGTCAACGAGCTCGCCCAACGTGTACTGGGGCTTTACATTCCTTTTGCTACCCTTAGCCCAGTCTCAAATTAAATTTTATCATCTAATTCTACTAATGGAACATGTACCAAACCCCCTAAACCGGTACATTAGAGCAATAATTTCGGTAAAGTGCAGCAAATTGGTTGTTTTCTCACGTTGTCACGTTAATTAGGAGACACCTGCGCCCGCGCACCCGTGACGTCATTGCTGACGTCACGTTGAGTGGTACACTGATAGTGGGTGTAGTTATTTGTGTTATGGGGGTGGATAGAATTAGATGGGTGTGTAGTATTAGTGTACAAGGTGTTGAAAAATTATTTTAAGAGGTGCTTTTGACCATGGATCTGAATAACTTTTACTGTGGGACCAATTTTGAAATTGCGAGAAAAAAAAAGCGGTTTTCCCATACATTTAGAACAGTAGGTATTAATTACACTTTACTTATTCAGTTCGAAGGTCTAAAGCACTTCTTAAAAAAAAAGTTTTTTTTACTCCTTAGGTAAATAATGTAAGAAAAGCTCATCCACGGATTGTTCCGTTCAGGATCCGAGTATTCTGCCAAAAGTTTTTTTTTTGTAGACAATGAAGTTTTTTTAAATCATACTTTACGTCTACTTGAAATCTGAAAAACAGACAATTGTAAAAAAAATTGTCTTCATTTATCTGTAACAATTTAGGAATAGGTACCAGAAAAGTGTAGCTGAAGAAGCAATTAAGTTTTACTTAGTTCCCATCTGCATCCAAGATATTCCTTAGTAGTTACCCATAAGTACAAAAACTGTAAAAATATAAAACCGTATCAGTAGAGCAAAAACGCGTTAACAGTCAAATGTCACCGCGGGTCTAAAGTGCCCACAGACTCAATCAAATGTAATGATTGGACACTTTTTGAACACAACCTCTATATTTACTATGAATGATCCATTTACAACTCTATCACAAGCACGTAAGAGTGAATTTGGGAAAGTGGAAGTTTGCATTGATTTTTACGAGTACTATTGATTGCAGAGTGGATTGCAGTTGACAGATGATTGTTGAATACTTTATTAAGTGTGTGTCGAAGTCGACAATGGTGCCGATTCCCTTGTTCACAAACTAATCAGCGCTTGACGTAAATTGACGTAATTTTAGTTGGCAAGTTTTTAATCACGTCTAAACTTGTATGGAGACTGACACAGGCGCTGATTAATTTGACAGGACTAAACTAAAATTTATCTTCTGTCCTTTTCTTAATGAAATTGAAAGAAAAAGATGCACTGAACTTAAATTTAGTTTGGTTTGTGAACAAGGGAATCGACACCATTGTCTCATTTTATGCTTTAAACTTCTTTGTGTGGAACGTAGAAAGCAAAAATGACTTTGCAAACTTTGAACGATCTATAGATACTCATAAGGTTAGCTGTTCAAGAAGCATAGTCATGTTGTTAAAAGTTTTCAAGTTCAATGTGAGGTCAGCTTCGGATCTTAGTTTACTAGGGCGATGCAAAGGCTTTATATCTTAGAAAGTATTATGTATGTTCGCAAAAACTTAAGACTTTTCAAAATAAGAAGCGATTTCCATAATATTAATACACGTAGTCGACATGAAATTGTGATACCCAAATTTAGATTAACTAAAACAAGCAAGTCATTTCTTATAAACAGTATCCGCTTTTATAACAAGTTGCCAAAGTCTGTGACAGAACTTAGCGATGGGAAGTTCAAAACCCACATCAAACGTGTCCTTATCAAGAAAGCATATTATAAAATTAAAGACTATGTTGAAGATAAGGAAGTTTGGCAATAATTCCTTCTGCACATGTGGCTTCCCTGGTACCTCATTAATGGCATAAATAAGTAAGAGTCTATTAACTGCTCCCAAATTACCATGTTTATTTAAATCTTTATTTTTTTTTTGTTTTTACATTCGTCCTTGACATATTTATTATTCTATTATTTGACATTATATACCTACGATTTAATTTGAACTTTTTTTTTTTTTTGTGACTTGTGGACATGATAATTACTCAGATTGATTACAGTTGTAACAGAAATCATATAATTGCGTTTTATTAAAATAGGTTTTTTACTTTTATTAATCTATTTATTTTTTGTATAGATTCTTTTCTACATATTTTGTGAATGTGAGAACGCTGTAGGCTTAGTGGATTGTAGACCTGTTGACCATTTTCTATTTTGTTAAGTACTTGGTACTTATTGAAAGACCTACACTGTCCTCCCATACCTAGAAACACTGTTATATGAAAGTATTGTAAAAGCCAATTATTTTTAAAAGAGTAACCGTGGAGTTTCTTGCCGGCTCTTCTCCATAGGAAACGACCAATTGGAACCGTGCACCTAGCTTCTGACGTTTCATAAGTGCCCATGTAGGTTTATGTGAAATAAAATATTTTGATTTTGATTTTGATTTTGATGAAATAGAAACTTCCACACGCGTAGTATGACCACTTTTAGATGTGCTAATAATAACTTATACTCCGTTTGAAATAAGATTAGACATTTAACTAAACCTTTTTTACAGTCCGTTCAACCGATTTTGACTTCTATTGCGTTGGTCGCATGACAAATGGCAGCTGCAGTAAACAGTTGGTTTGTAACCACTTTTTTTGCTTTTAATGCCATCCTTATGCCTACGGTATAGAAGTCAAAATCGGTTGAACGGACTGTAAAAAAGGTTTGTTTAAATGTCTAATCTTATTTCAAATGGTGTATAGAGGTGTGCTAATCGCGTTCAGAACAGAGATACTTTGAACGCGATTTGCACATAGGTATAAAATGCGTTCAAGAGCTGTTTGTGCTGTGTCAATATTCTATCAATATTATGACAATGACAGCTCTAGAACGCGGTTTAAATCTCCTGATCCCGAAGGAGATTAAGTGATATATTTTTCTTCATTTTTGACATCGGGTCTTAGAAATCTTACTACGATCTGTCATTTTGTCTTTCGTTCCTACGGTGGTCACGTTACTTGTGCTGGACACCGATTTTTCCGTCTTTTATCTAGATACTGGAGGGGCTTGTGGCTAAGTAATAACAACCGCACGGGTCGACCGATCAGGTTAAGCTACGCTTGCCACGGTTGCTCCGTAGATGGGTGACCATACCAAGACCCCTCCGTGCCTCGGAAAGCACAATAAGCCGTTGGTCCCGGCTGTCATTTGTAGATATTTGACAGTCGTTACAGGTAGTTAGAAGCCCAAATGTCAACCAGTCTTACCAAGGGGTTTCGTGTTACCCAGTAACTGGGTTGTGGAGGTCAGATAGACGGTCGCTCCATGTAAAATCCTGGTATTCAGCTGCATCCGGTTAGACTGGAAGCCGAAGGGGTCGGCTGATGATGATCTTTTTTCTATATATCTGAGTAGTATCAGAATTAATTACGTAAACAGTTAAGCCCCGTTTACAGGGTAATGACCAGTAGAATATTTTACTGTATAATTTTGGGATTATATGCCAGTTTCATACTGCATTTTTTTTTAGTTAATGGATTCAGGCGTGAACTTGCTGAAATCCATTATAAAATACAATAGACGTGGATATATTTAGTAACCTGTTCCGCTTAGCTATTTCTAAAGAGCTATAAAAAACCCTGAAAGAAATCGACACGTGTTTCACCTCTCAACGAGGCATCCTCAGGATGATGATTTTTTAGACCATTTAATAGCTTCAAAACTTCGCATCTAATGGTATAAGCGAAATAGCGCTATCTAACTTAAAACAATAAAAAAATACTACTAAGAAGTTTTTTATATCTCTATTTTTCCATTAATTACAATTTACAAAAGTCAATTTTCTCTAAACTTACTCCGGTTGAGATACCGCCTTTGGGCTTAGCAGGGCAGTACTTCTGGACTCAATTCTGACGAAATCGCGGGCAGAAGTTAGTAGGACATATAAGTTTAAACTCGAACTGAGAACCTTCTCCTTTTTAAAGTCGGTTGCTCTTGCATCGCTTACACCACAATATTTCCAACTAGCTGCGCCTCATGGTTTCACCAGCATAAGTCTCGATCCCGTGGGAATATCGAGATAAAAGGTATCCTATATCCTAACCTAAGTCATGGTCCACCCATGTGCCAAATTTCATCCAAATCGGTTTATCCGTTTTAGCGTGAAAGAGTAACAAACAAAGAAACATACAAACAATCAAATCTTCACTCTCTATAATACGTAGAGAGATAAATTAGACTTAAGAGCGTTAGAATCGTCTCTAGGCCTCAAATATGATAAAATGCCAATAAATCATCAAAACGATCGAAATTTAAACCGACACAATTACAATAACAATATTATTAGTAACAAACAACTGTTACAGTTTAAAATTTAAACCTTTTTTCTATCACTTCCGCACCTTTGAGGGCATAACATAAACTTTATGTTTATTGGCTTACGAACGATTTGTACAAATTAGATTATCTTTTGAATAACAGATGTTCTGAACAGTTGTGTTTGATCTGTTCGATAGTTCAAATTTTGTGGGACTATTTTGATAGTAAAATATTTAAATTGAGGTATAAGGATTTTGGGGACTCCCAGTCTATAGTATGTTTGGTCTTTTGACGAAATTATGACATTTTATTTGGAGAAATTACTCACTGAAAAGTCTAATTAACCGACTTAAAAAAAAAAGGAGGAGGTTGTCAATTCGTCGGATTTTTTTTTATGTGTGTTCCCCGGTTACCCAAAGACGGCTGGACCGATATGAAAAATTCTTTTTTTGTTTGAAAGGGTATACTTTCAAGTTGGTCCCATTGTTATTTGGTCACGATCTGATGATGGGATCTTGGAGAAATCGAGGGATCTCTTCAAGTATTAAAGGCACATCTATAGCGATTTGGGTATTTTTGATAAGCAGTTGACATAAGGTAACTTAGATAAATTACAAACCAACCCACTAAAAAGTGAAAAAAAAAAAAAAAATTACAAAAAACACAACCGACTTCCAAACTACAAAGTGAAAAATAACTTTAATTTCGGAAGTCGGTGTCAAAAACTAAAATACTGATCTGATCCAAAGACACCGACTTAAAGTTATTTTTCACTTTGTAGTTTGGAAGTCGGTTGTGTTTTTTGTAAAAAGTTTTTTTACTTATTTAGATAACAAATGTTTTTTTACGTTACGACTGCTTTTCGTACTGAAATCCTATTGGTTGACCTCCGTCTGGGAAGAACGAAGGGTTACCTACATCTGACTCCTAAAGACTAACAGCTTTAATAGCTATATGTATGTAAACTGGCACGCTCTTTATGCCCGGAGGTTTTCATATCAAGCTTGCTGGCTTGCATATTAAATTGTTTTTAGTTTTGCTTGAGTATAGATTTCAATGTTTTTTGTTAGTACATATATTGGTGTGTGCTACCTGACATGTAGCAAATAATTTAATTTAATGTTTTATGTTGCGTAATGTAAATTATTTTGCATACTATTGTATAGAATCAAGTTTTTCTAACTGAACAGACAGCTGTGCTGCTGGGGAGTTTGTTGCGCCACTTCTTCTTCCCAGCTAAAGCACTAGGAAGTGGTGGCGTTTTTGGGGGAATGTCTTATTTAATTTTGACGTTCGAAAAGTGCTGATTCTCAGCCTACTTTGAATAAATGATTTTTGGATTTAAATTAAACGTTTTTTCTACTGCTACCATGACTTGGGAGCGAGGTTTATATTCACACATGCTTCTCACTTTCGTTTGGGGTTATCGGGTGTGGTCCTTATCGGATGGCGAGCTACCCATTGCTCACCGTCCGCAAGTTCGCACCTAAGGTGGCAGGGAATCGGCCTGCGACTTCCGACGCCCAGGGCGTCTCCTGCGGCGATTAGGAGCGTGAGGTCGCAAAATTTGCCTCTTCCTCACGCGTTCCGCCTCCTCCTTTGCGAGCATTACTGCTTTGCAGAAGGAGGTGACGGCCTCCCTTTTCCTCTCGGTCCGTACCAAAGCCTGGATCAGGGCCGAACGCGAGTTTGGGGTCACCTAACAGTCCAATCAAGCTACTGCTAAATATAGCAACAGTATATTCAGTACACTGTCAACCAATTTAAATAGCAACCTCTATCGGTCAGAAGCTATAACGTCTCCGTACAGTGCTTACAGTAAATAATCACCCATCAATCTCATCCAACCACCGTACTAACCCATCGTTTACGACCTGTAACTCCGTTCTTCCCCTAAAGCAACATAAAATACAAAGGTACAGAAGGTCAGCTTTATACAACAACCGAATACACACGCACACACAGACATGCTTCACGTAGATACTGTCTGTTCAAAAAGTATCTGTTGAAAGTGAACCCTGTTCAGGCGAAATAATCAGCTTTTAATGTCCCCACTGCTGTGACACAGGCCTCCTCTCTGCGAAAGGGACTGGGCCGTGATCGACCAGACGGGCCCCATGCGGGTTAGTTCTAGGACATGCCGGTTTCCTTACGATGTTTTCCTTCACCGTTTTGAGAGCAGTGGTGATGAAATTATTTACACAAAGTAAAGCGCTTGTCTAGCTCGCCGTCCGATAAGGACCAGGCTCGGGTCAACGGCGCATTGTGTTCCACGCGCGCCTCATAGAGATGTCAACAGAATTGATGGGGTCCGCTAGGGCCGATATAGGCCTGCCGGGGCCGCGGGGTTGCGAATAAAACCGAAAGGGAAATCACTCATTAAAGGGAATTAGTAACACATTCGTCTGTATTTAAAAGTTTTCAACTTTATATCTGACAATTTTTCCCAAAAATTATTGTTTGAATTACATTATAAATTGTAATTGAAAAATCATCGACGAAAATTGAGGTTACAAAATTAACCAAAACTGTCAAATGAAAAACATCTGTATAAATGAAAGTTCTCGTTTGTAAGTGACATTACAAATTGATATCCCAGCAACGTTTTCTGATCCATTTGTTAACATTTTCATAAGATAATTTTGGAATAGACTATAGAGCGAGTGCAAGCGACTGGAATTCGTTTGAGATTGTTTGAGATCTTCATTCGAACGCGTCTATTTTAAATATTATTTGTATAAACATTTAGGACTAAGTATTGTATTTATTTTATTTTTGATTTGTTATTTCACTTTATGTTGCACCGGTTGACGTCATCACGTCGGCGCCGGCTATCGCTGAAAACCAGCGCTGGGGCTCTGTCTCGCATGGGGTCGCAGCATTATGCTGAGCGATGGCCGTGTTGCGTGGATGTGACGCATATTTTCCCCCAATTTGTTATTCATATGTTTTTTTATCTTTCTTTGCGTCCAGTTTACCGCAAATAAACGTATTTTCCTTTTTTCTTTTTTCTAGGTGTGCGTGCGCCCTATTTTCCCTCGTTGGATGGGACTGATCTTCTGCACCTATCTATTTTGTGCCTTAAGTTTTACGGGTGCAGGCTTCTGATACAGCAACCGATGGTTGACACGATTTATTGGCTAGACGTGTAATAAAGAAGGCAGTGTCGTCAGTTGATTCTAATGACTACCTTATACCGTATGAGTCTACGCTTGCTTCTGTGTGGGCTTGAGTTTGGTAGTTGTTCTACTCTGTCTGTTATTTTAATAATGGCATTTGATGCAAATTTGCAGGCTCGGTTTTCATGCAAACTTACTGTAAGACCCCTCTTTGAGGAGTGGCTGGAGAGACGCCACGGCGTCCTCACCTTCCGCCTGACGCAGGTCCTCACCGGACACGGCTGTTTCGGGAGGTTCCTGTACAGGATAAGGCGGGAGGAAACACCCGGGTGTCACCATTGTGTGGATCGGCCTGAGGACACGGTGGAGCATACGGTGGAGGTCTGCCCGGCTTGGGCGGAGCAACGCCGTGTCCTCGTAGAGGCGATCGGCGGCGGTGATCTCTCGCGTCCGGCCCTGGTTCAGGCCATGGTACGGAGCGAGAGGAAATGGCAGGCCGTCACCTCCTTCTACGAAGCGGTAATGCTCGCGAAGGAGGAGGCGGAACGCGTGAGGGAAAGGCAAATTTCGCGCCCTCACGCCCCTAACCACCGCAATAGAAGGAGACGCTCGGGGCGGGAATCGCGAGCCAATTTCCGGCCACCGTAGGCGCGGGCTTGCGGACGGTGAGCAGCGGATAGCTCGCTGTCCGATAAGGACCAAGCCCGGGTCGACGGCGCGTTGTGTTCTACGCGCGCCTCAAAGAGATGTCAGCAGAATTGACGGGGTCCGCTAGGGCCAATGCCTGCCGGGGGTTCGAAGAAAACCGATAGGGAAATCGTGGCCCCCGGCAACAGGGCAACTGAAGGAACACGGGTGGATTTTAGTCAGTAAGAGTCTGACACGCCCTCCCGCTCCGCCCAGAGCGGGAGAAGTTATTTGATAATTTCCCACCCAAAAAAAAAAGGGTCAATACCAAAATTGTTGATATAATAACCCGGATAGATAATTATTACTGTAAGTGCAAAGTGAAATACAATAAACGTTGATATATTTAGTAACCTGTTCCGCTTAACTCATTATCTGTTACGATGCCTCATTGAGGTGAATAACAATTAAAATTCTATTGTGTCTCGTTAACGACAGTTGAAAGGTTAATTGTTCCTAAAGAGCATAAAAAAAACCCTGTAACAAATCGACACGTGTTTTACCTCTCAACGACGCATCCTCAGGATGACGATTGACTTGTCGCGAACCCGAACACGGCGTGTTGCCACACCGAGCACTGGACGCAAAGAGCCGAGTGCTGATGCTGTCCCTGCGGTTGCTGTCCTAATATTCAGAGGGAGCGCATTCTGGACAGTCTGGACGAAGAAAGAAGATTGAATGAAACCAGAGCGAAGAGAAGGACATCGTAGAAGACGTGTTATCAAAAATCTTAAAGATTATTTTAATTATTATAATCAGCAATGGCGTTCATTAATGGCTCCCGAAATTACATTAAGCTATCGTCCAAAAATCACCCTTTTCTATTGACGCCTCAGGCGAGAAAACAAACACAATACCTACATACACGTGTCGGAAATTTAACACAAAATAACTGAATGCGTGTTCATTACACGTCAGTTGACATTGTCTGCATGTAGTGCGCATTGTCCGGCTACATCGCACGCTGGGCGCAGCGGGGCCCAGGGGCCCGGTCACCCACACCCCGGCGACAGACAAAGGGTTGACAGAATATGAACGAACGAATATGTGCATAGCAGATTTTATAATTGGATATTTTAATTATGAGTTCGATTGTTCGATTTTGAATGGGATAAAGGTGTTACGTTGTTAATGTTGGAGGTAGGAATGAATTGGTTACATTATGGTGGGTGTAGTTTGGGAGGATAGTTCAATGAACCGATTTTGCCATGTCCGTCGCGTAACTATAAAGCCGACGTTCGCGGCGGGATTTTATCGTGCACTTGATTTTCAACTCTCGGTGTTAAGCCAAGCGTTGAGAATCCAATGCGCTGGGACGCACTCTCGTCCCAGCGCGTTGAAAAAACACATTTTTGGATTTTCAACTCTCGGCGCTAAGCAGAGCATTGAAAATCCAGTGCACGAAAAAAAAATCGCCGCGATTTTATTACGTCCGTGCGAACGTCGGCTAACATAGCATAACATTACGCCGCGCTTCCCCGAAGTTTTGGGCAGAGATATAGTACACCCACATTTCAGCAGTTATATTTACTCGCAATACAGTTAGCAAAGGTGTCAAATATCATGATTTCATAAAATCATGACATTTGACACTTTTATCTTCTTCTTAATCACTATTGCTGATTGTAATGATTATAATTGAGTAAAGCCATATTCGTTACGACCGCGAATCGTATTTTAATCAACATAAAACCTGACACTGACCTGCAAAATGCAAAAAACGTAAGAAAATTTGAATTTCGCGGGCTACCCTGACGCTTCCCCCTTAAGTTCCATGTAATTATCACAGTTTATAATCCTAATAGTACCAATACTCTAATAAACATGATAATTATTTCGTCTCTATGATTATTGAGAAGCCATCCTAATTATTACTAATATTATAAATGCGACGCTTTCACACTAAAACAGCTTAATAGATTTCAATGAAATTTGGCACATGGGTAGACCATGAGCTGGGTTAGGACATAGCGTACATTTTATCCCGATATTCGGTCGGGATCGAGTCTTATGCGGGTGAAACCGCGGGGCGCAGCTAGTTGTTAATATTTTTAATAATTTTTGTCAGAACTTTTTTGAGATTCTAGGTTGTATCTCAAAAAATGGTCCGACAGCCTTTACTACATAATCAAATCAAACAAGAAATATGAGGAAAGACTTTAAAACAAGCTAGTCCATTCGAATTTCACATCTTCATCGCCAATAGAATACATGACGTACTTACATATAGATGGAGTATTCTTTATTTTATATCAATAGGCATGAGAAAATGAATAGGACGACAACTGTTAGAGTCCCGGAAATCACGGGCGTCATGATTACGTCAGTCATAATAAAAAAGAATCAAAACTGTCATCACCGCGGGTCGCCTGTACCCCTGTCGCTACAAAGGGTTAAAAAGTTCACAATGTTTTGTAGCTGTAGGCGATTTGATTGGATATTTTAATTAAATAACCAATGTTTGACGTAAGTACGCACAAGTTTCTTAATAATTTTTATGATTTTGAATAAATTAGGTACCTAAGTACCTTTTTAATAAGTACCTTTTAATAGTAAGTGAGTAACAATTTAATATAGAGGATAAGTTTTTATCCAGTGCGCAAACTTTAACACGTGACTTTACTCATCATTATGAATAATTTTTACTAGGGACCAAATCTGAAATCGCAAAAAAAAAATTCAGCTGTTCCCGACATTTTGACGAGTTAACATAAATGTAAGGAACAGCAGATTTTTTTTTCGCGATCGATCCTATATTTCCCAAAAAACTTAACCGATGTAACATCAGTAATTAATGCATGTGGTTTTAACATGCAAATCCAAAAACTATTTTTATTGTTTCTTATTTTCAAATATAAATGTAATATAATAAGTTGGTACCAACATGCAATTTCATACTAAAATAATTTTAGCATATTTTTTCTTATTAAAATGATGATGCAGGATATAGCGTGTGTAGGTATTTCCTGCACCTTTTAACTCCCCGACAAACTTGAATTAATTTCTTCCACAATTTATAAATACGACCTTCATCAAAAAAATCAATAACCCTCGAGTGCTGACGCAAAAACAAAGGTCACCATTGGTATGTAACGTCCGACTATAACCTTTGCGGAGGCGCACTGTTAGCAGTACAGTGTTAATTAAGTGCAGCTGATGATTCTATTATAATAGAGTTATAAAATTACAATAGCGTGGATTAGTGAGAAAAACCTACTCGAAATTGATGACAAATCTTCTGATAATATACACACATCAACCACCTTAATGGCAAAGTGGCGACACCCATTTGGACTTGGAACACGACACGTTGACGTCGCCGTCGTAGTGGGGCTTGCGCGCTCCTAAACTCTAGGTCTGTACCGATAAAGTTTACTTTGCCGAAACGGGCCTAGGGTGAGGAGCCAGACCAAGAGAGATACAAAAACGGACCTTATGTCCCGGGAGAAGTCTTGTTCCTCACCTCTGGCTTGCCTTTATTGGCCGGCTGGAGTGAACACTGACGAGCAACACAGCTCCCGCCTCATTCTTGCCTTTATTGGCCGGCTTGAGTGGAGATTCGCAAGAGCAAACGTGCTCGGAGGAAGGAAGTATTCCAGTAAGTGCTCGTAGGGATCTTGGCCATCTTCCGGGCTCTGGGATTGTTCTGAAAGCCGTGGAATACCTCTCCACTCCTCAAGCACCTGTTTTGAGGGGTCTGGCGCTATATGCCGAGATACAGGACTCGTGCTAGTTCGGTTACAGATGCTCCCATGTTATTTACTCTCAAGTACTAGCCTATAAGTATGTGTAATTCATTGTATTATTTTTTGGTGAAATAAATAAACTATAAAAAAATTAAAACATACAGGGTTTATCGTCAGTTGGTGCCTCATTTCATTAAAAACGTCTAACGAGCCTCTGCGAGTTGGCTTCGGCCCCTCGTATGCCTTCCAAAGGTCCGGGACCCCAGGGTCCCGAGAAATGTCAAGGACTCTTTAAATAAAGACTAAAACAGTTATATTCCTAAGAACTAGAATACAAATAATGTAAGTGAGTAGACGGCTTAAACTATATGAACTCTGAATTACAAACTAGGTAAAACCTGCATCTTGGAAATCAGTGTTCTTCCATGCTAAATTGTGTTGGGTAAAAACTTGCAAAACACATAAATCAAAATTCTAAAATGATAGACTATGAAAGAAACTACATAAATCTAAATTTAAAACTTGACGGGTGAGTGACGTTTGTGTGTGTGTAGTGTAAGTTTAGGGTGTGAATATGTGAATCCACACTTCATCCACCAAGGTGTGGATGTAGGGTGTGAATTTGTGTGGTGTGAGTTATCGTAACCAAGAGACTAACCATATCACGCGTAAAAATGAATGACCGACGCTTCTCCGACAACCCGCAGCCATGGCAACCCCGGAGTATCCACAACCTTAACAAATGACCGCAGTTTCCATCACGTCGTGGTCACCACTTTGCCGTTATTAAGGTGGTTGATGTGTGTATATTATCAAGGGGTTTGGCAGTTGAAGGAGCGTGTTCTCAGTTGAAGGTTTACTGAACAACTGGCGTTGTATATATACAGAGGTTGAGAGGAATTAACTTACGAGCTACGTCATACATTGCCTAAGACTAAAGA
This sequence comes from Agrochola lychnidis, assembly GCA_963680765.1. NCBI lineage: Eukaryota > Metazoa > Arthropoda > Insecta > Lepidoptera > Noctuidae > Agrochola > Agrochola lychnidis. Next base: position 3,672,061 of record OY796850.1, read on the forward strand.
TATTTTAATATGCCTACGCGCTACAATATCTTATTATTAATTTCTAGTAGGTTTTTGGCTTATTTGCGATGTCTAAATAGAAGTTAAAATGTTTGTCTCTTAATTTTTTGGTCACACACATAACGACGATGAAAAAAAAAAAAATCTAAAATTCTTGATTCCGACGTCCCCTTATTTTGGCTCTTACAAGCTCCTACGTAAAATTACTATTTTACAATTTTACATCTCACTACATCTCAACTGATCTAAAGCATTCGCTAACGAGAAATGGCAGTACACCCAAAAAAATCACATAATAAATTATTTTTTATCTCCCAACACGTACCCACGTTTTTTATTCACGGAAGAAAGCATTTAAAAAAGGAATCACCTACCCCACATTAGAAGAGGGGTGACGGTGCGATTTTTTTACACAAGAAAAAAAAAGAATAAAATCATTTTATCTTTATGGAGCAGTATTTCTTTTGTGCCCTGATCTTAGAGAACGCCCCGCTAATAAACGTTATAAAAGATAGACGGTATTAACCACTCTATTTATTATTTTAAATAAATATTTTTCAAACGACTTTAACCCTTACGCTACCCCAGTACCTCGCAAGTCGAAAAACGAAGTCGGTAAAATAAGAGTGGTAAAAATTAATAAAAATTCTAATGTATTCTATCGATGCAATAATATTTGAATTCGGTTAGTAAGGATTAGAGTACAAATCTTTTATGCTATGTTTTGAATTCCTTCGCCACTAATGGCCTGTCTTGGGATTTTTATTTCTTGTGAATTAGATTTATTGACTGTAAAACGGTTACTGTACGTAGTTTTTCAATCTTATAGAATGTTTGGAGTAAATAAGTCATAAAGTCATATAAACGACTTATCCTACTTAATATTATAAATGAATGTGAAAGTTTGTATGTTTGGATGTTTGTTACTCAATCACGCAAAAACGGCTGAATGGATTTAGATGGACACACAGATAGTTTATAACCTGGATTAACACATGTAATACTTTTTATTCCGGTAAATGACATCCACGTGGGCGACGCCGCGGGCAAAAGCTAGTCGAATAATAAGACCAATTGTTTTCTTTTTTAATAAAACTATGAAATTTAGATTAAAAGTGTATTTTTAATGATTTGTACAAACAACTGTTTCGTTTAATAGCACAATCGGTAGTATTTAAATAGTGTGTTAAACTAAAAAAATAAGCCTATAATTTTGCTGTCCATTTCTATAAAAAACACTCTACAACTGCAGAAACGGATATGTAGATATTTCCTTTAAGCACACACATAAAATAAACCGTTGCAATTTATAGAATTCGTTGAACGCAAAATTAAAACAATTAATCAATTTTAAGACATTTTTATATCGACTTCAAAGTATTCTAGATAGTAAAGTTAATAAAATTGAAATGAAAAAACTTGACATTTTCCAAAGGTTAGGCGCGTGCTACACTGCATCTGCCAACGGTTGCAATTACTGGTAAAGTGGTAAACTAGTTACTATTTATGGTCTAGTTTAATGTCTAGATGTGTGGCACGCGCAGTGAACGGGTTAATAGGCTGGTTACTGCGGTTGTACTTTATAATATGTACCTACATTTTAAATTAAAGTCTATTTTCGTGTCTGTTTGTGTGAACGCGTTGTTCTTCTAAACCCCGCAACGGATTTTGATACGGTTTTCAGAGAATTTATTCTGGAAGGTTTATGTTTATAATACATTCATATTAAATACAGTGGAACCTGGATAAGCGAGAGTTCAAGGGACCACGATCCCTTTTTCGCTTATAGAGGTTTCTCAGTAACTCAAGTTTCTAGCTTATAGAGGTACAGCAGCGCCTTTTCTCACTTATAGAGGTTGAGGGCGGTTGGGAAAGGTACAGGAAAAAAAAACAATGTTATTTCCACGAAATTTAAGAATGAGTCATAAATCACAGATGTTAAATTACACTCGACTGTCGCTTATAGAGGTACAGTAGTGGCTTTTCTCACTTATAGAGGTTGAGGCTGATTGGGAAAGGTAGAAAGAAAAAAAAACGATGTTGTTTCCACGAAATTTAAGAATACGTCATAAGTAGCAGATGTTAAATTACACTCGACTGTCGCTTATAGAGGTACAGGATTGTCTTTTCTCACTTATAGAGGTTGAGGCTGATTGGGAAAGGTAGAGAGAAAAAAACACAATGTTGTTTCCACGAAATTTAAGAATGCGTCATAAGTAACAGATGTTAAATTACACTCGACTGTCGCTTATGGAGGTACAGGCCAGTAGCAGTCTCAATTATAGAGGTCCACGAGAGTAAAACGACTTTCTCTTATCCAGGTTTCTGATTCTCACTTATAGAGACTCAGTATTAGACGTTTAAAATGACGGGACCAGGCAATTACTCTCATTTATAGAGTTTTCTCGCTTACCCAGTTCTCACTTATCCAGGTTTGACGTATATATAAAATAAAGAAATCTCAATGTTTTGTCAAGTCTTAATAACCGAGTGAAGTAGGGGCGGGTCGTTAATAAATACAAATAAAATGACGAATGACATTAATGTCGAGAAAAAAACTATACGTCTTTTGTTACTGGCTGGTTCGCGGTTTTATGGGTAATTCCTGACACTTGACGAGCTAAACGACCATAGAGGAATTGCTAAGTACTTTTGGTGGTCGTTTTGTATAGACTAATTTAGCAACGTTCGTAGTATAAATTATGATAAATTCATAGATGTATTATTTAAACATATAATTTATATATGATCTATTCTGTAAAAATCGTTTCGTGAAAATATAGGTGAAGCGTAGTGATGGGTTGATTCAGATCAAGAATCATCATTTTAATAATCCGTGACACAAGCATGTGCATTCGCGGCACAAGGCATAAATTTAAACCAATAGCCAAGTTATTCGGCTTCGACGATGGAACAGCCCTACTTAGATAGACAAAACTGATGTACATGTGGCCGACGAACTGAGAAGACGTCGATTGTAATAAATCGCGATAGATAATTGAGATTGTGTTATGTTATGTAATGTTATTTTCCGATGACGTAAATCCAGCTTGATAAGTGTCAAAAGTGACAAGCACCATGTGGAATGACAGCTCACTTCACCTGACTTTTTACGGTGACATTTTTACAAAGTAGACGGCAGCTGTTTTACATTATTTTTATCATTGAACATGTGAAAATCTAAATGCAAAAAACTCCCAGAGATCCTCAGTGCTGCTTCCTTGTTAAAAGACACGTTATTTTAAAAGTAAACTTCGTCATAATCCTATTGTTAAATCGTCAATGCACAAAATACGATTTACATAAAAGTAAAAATATTTAAAAATAAATAAAACACAGGCAGATGGCACTAAAGGTGGGTGCACAATTGCATAACTCAACCAAAACTGGAGCTCGAAATTCGGAAAAATTGAATCACCGTTACGTCTTTGCATTTCTAAGTTAAAGTAATAAGTACAGCAGATCAGCTGCTCCTTGCACAAAGAGACTGCTCTCGTTCTAACCTATTGTCAATCTACCATTGTTGCATTGTTATCTTAAAATGCGTATTCTTCAAACGGGAACTTCCGTGTGCGAAAACGGAGCGAACACGACAATGGCTTTCGCCCTTCTATTTTTTTCCGAGTCCGCCAAACTAGTTATTTTTTTCACTTCATGTAAATGTTGATTTATTTTCGTCAACAATGCATCGTCGTTATGGGAATTTACGGGCTCGATTCTTGAGGAGCTAGTTTGTTACCAAGGGTAGGGAAGTAACAGGAGTTCCGAGCTCGCACATATGTACGGTGCCTTACATTTAATTTGAAATTACAATGAGGCCTAGTGAAGTGGGAAATTAGCGAACAAAACTTGATTTCAGTCACCATTGTCGATGGGAAAATATTTTGCCAGCAGTTCAAGGGTTACTGAATGAATTGTTAATGCCGCGAATTTCAGTATATAAGGTTACATTTATTTATAAGTAAAATAAAACGAGTTTTCGAGTAGCTTTAAAAACCCATCAGATATTAGATGCATCAACACCGGTTGTCGAAGGGACGTTAATAACATTACCTTCCTTCTAGGGCAGTCGGGTAGATAACTTACTGCCCAGTACCCTAATTGCGTAACTTATTTTCGAAAACAATTTTGCCTAATTTGTTTCATTTTAACAGTTTAACAACATTAATTGCGTTATTTACGTTGTTGAGCAGATTTTTTTTCCAACTTATGAAGCAATGGATTAGCAATCTGTTTCAAATCGAAACAAATTGTGATTGTGTTGTATTACGCAATTAGGGTGCTGGAGGCTTACAAAACTGCATTACTATATATCAACAAAAATGCAGGTCTAAGATGAAAATAAACAATTTCTCATCTCCTTGAATTCCCATGTGAATGTAAAGATGTTTTCCAGACGCTTTTGCTATTAAACATTTTATGAGAGGCGTATAAACCGACTGAAGGAAAATATTGCAGCCATTGGAATCGAGTTAGGTACCTACCGTTGAACTGATAACTAAAGATACTATAAGAACTGGCTTTTGCAGTTTCATAGCAAATCTAGTAGTAGATAGTAGCTAGATATGTAGTTCTTATTTTTCTTCTGCCTATACATGTATAGGAACTAGGGTTTGGGAATTCCCAACAATTTTATGTTTTACTTTTTTGTTTTACCCGGGACTTTACCGGGACTTTATGTTTTATTTTTTAAGAGGTGTAAGCCTTTTTTGAAGAATTTTAATTGAGTTTATTTCTGGTGAAACATATTAAAAAAAGTCATATTTTTTTGTAAAAATCAACATTTACTAAACAGAAAATTAAATCTTAATAACTTTAACGTTAATTTCAGTCTTAATAATTGCTTTGTTTATTTCTTTTAATCACACACAGATTCACTTAAGCAGTTAAATCTTAAGTTATAAAACGAACTTGGTTAAAAGTCATAGTAATAACTTTACTATTATCTAGTAATTCTAGTATCTAATCATTGATCATAATCACAACATTGTTAATTCTCATAATCACAGATTTGTTTCATAATTAAATAATCTAAATAATAAAACAGACTTATAAATCAGTCTTTTGAATAATCAACTAACTAACAATTTCGACAATCTTGTCTCGTTTCGAGTCTCGACCCCGAAAGTCCCAGGACTCGAGACAACTAAAATTACGAGATTTCGAGACACGAGACGTCCCGGGACCCAAACCCTAATAGGAACATTGGATCATTCAGTACTAAATAAAGTTAAAATTTTCAGTCTCTGGGCCATGTTCAGGATTTGTTTTTTAGGCGGATTATATCCACTCGTCTTTTTAAGATTCTGTCATAAATAAACACCGTTTTACGTCTTATTTCTTAATTCCCACTAACTTAAAACCCATGTCCCATGTACCCATTTCATCGAGTTCATCTATTTCCTAAATCTAATTACCACGATTCCGAATTTCCAAACGACCGAAAAATAAATTATTACACTTCAAAACTTCAAACCAAATAGTTTGTCTTCAAAACTGGTCTTTCAATAAGTTGTTTTTACTGCATAGACCATGGTACCATAGACCATAGTCTAGGCTCACAAATAAATCAACTATGTTTTGACCCCTGACCTGCCTGGTTTAGGGGATTACGATACAAGTTTGTCCCACGTTAACGACTCTCCGATGACGCTATAATATTTTTTTTTGGTTATGGTTATTTGGTTCAGTGATTTACTGAAGTGTTTGGTTATTCTATTGTTTTGGGGATTTGAATGGTGGTGGAAACATTTTAAATGGGATGGGACAGCTTGTATTCGTGTTGATCATTGTTGGATCATTCGGTTCCCTACAAAATGGTTGAGCTGGATGGTGCTGATCCACGCGTCATGTTCGTGAACGGGCACCGTTAGTTGTTACGCGATTACTCCGCCAATTATGAATTCTTTTTTAGGGTTCCGTAGTAAACAAGGAACCTTTATAGTTTCGTCATGTCCGTCTGTCTGTCTGTCTGTCTGTCAGCGGTCTAGCTCCGAGACCCTTAGTACTAGAAAGCTGTAATTTGACATAAGTATACATATTAATTACGCTGACAAAGTGATAAAACAAAATTATGAAAAACATTTTTTTTATGGTACCTCCCATACACGTAAAGTGGTGATGTTTTATTTTTTATTTTTTATCCCATAGTGTGGGGTATCATTGGAAAGGTCTTACAAAAACATTATGAGTTTGTGAAAACTATTTTTGGATTCAGGGATCCGTTTGCAAAATATTAAGCTTTAAAGTGCTCATTTTTGTTAGAGTCAAGTATCCCCCCCCCCCCCTGCCAGCTAAATGGTTGGTTTTGGGTATGTGAAAAAAATCACAGCAGTAGTTTATATAACGAAATTAAAAGGAATACTATCACAGCTAAGTAGGCTTTACTAGTTGTCGAGTAATAATCGACCAACTTAACTTTGCAGTTGCAAAAACATGTTTTCCCATACATTCCGTACAGGAGAACATGTTAATCAACTACAAAGTTAAGTTTGTTTTTGGGATAAATTCATCCCAACTACGGAACCCTTCATTGTGCGTGGTCCGACACGCACTTGGCCGGTTTTTTGTTTGGTAGATCATACTTCAGAGGTGGTTCCATATAAATTTTATTAACTTTGCATGGGTAGTTTTTAAGTTAGCTTCAATAATACGTATTTTTTCCCACTTAGTATGTGGATGGTATGATAACTTCTTGTCACTGTTATTTACATAGCAGGTAGTGGTGTTCGAATTTGTGTGGGGTAAGAACCACAACTAAAAAGTGAAAAATAAAAACTTTTTTACAAAAAAAAAATTAACCGACTTCAAAAAAAAAACACTACAAAGTGAAAAATAACTTTAATTTCGGAAGTCGGTGACAAAGAACGAAAATTCAAAACCAAAGACACCGACTTCCGAAATTAAAGTTATTTTTCACTTTGTAGTGTCTTTTTTGGAGTCGGTTGTTTTTTTTTAATCTTATATTTGGTTTTTTTTTTACATTGGATTCACATAAAGAAGCAACAAGAATAATGTACTCAGGATTTTGTAATATCTATATTTAAAAGAGTATCCTTGGAGTTTCTTGCCCGTTCTTCTCCATAGAGATCTACGTTCTGGAATGGGGAACTAGCTTCAACTTTCTGACTAACTGACCGACTCTTTGACAATTCAAAAGTGCCTGTATATGGTTTAATTGAAATAAATGCTTTGAGTTTGAATTTACAAAAGTGGCCACGGTGGTGATCGTTGCAAAATGCTGGGTCAAGCAATACAGGGCTTAAAAAAGTCAATTATAAATTCCTTTTTCATCAGCTTTCCAACTTTAATCTTTCTACTTTAATGGTTTTTAGGGTTCCGTAGTAAACAAGGAACCCTCATAGTTTCGTCATGTCCGTCTATCTGCCTGTCTGTCCGCGGTCTAGCTCCGAGACCCTTAGTACTAGAAAGCTGTTATTTGACATAGGTATACATATTAATTACGCCGACAAAGTGGTAAAACAAAATTATGAAAAACATTTTTTTTTAGGGTACCTCCCATACACGTAGGTAAAGTGGTGATGTTTTTTAAAAAAATTTTATCCCATGATGTGGGGCATCATTGGAAAGGTCCTTAAAAAAAATTGTGAGTTTGGGAAAACCATTTTTGGATTCAGGGATCTGTTTGTGAAATATTAAGCTTTAAAGTGCTAATTTTTGTTAGGGTAAGGTGCCCCCCCCCTGCCAGCTAAATGGTTGTTTTTGGATGTGTGAAAAAAATAACAGTAGTAGTTTATATAACGAAATTAAAAGGAAAACTATCACAGCTAAGTAGGCTTTACAAGTTAACGAGTAATAATCGACCAACTTAAGTTTGCAGTTGCAAAAACATGTTCTCCCATACATTTCGTAAGGGAGAACATGTTTATCAACTACAAAGTTAAGTTTGTTTTTGGGATAAATTCATCCCAACTACGGAACCCTTCATTGTGCGTGGGCCGACACGCACTTGGCCGGTTTATTTTAATAGTGCTTCATAGTTTGGACCAGCATTTAGTAAAACTAAACAGTTTCTTTAAAACTTATGTTATAAGAGCTGCAACCCGCGGTTTTACCCACATAAGTCTCGATCCCGTGGGAATATCGGGATAAAAAGTATCACATGTCCTAACCCAGATCATGGTCTACCCATGTGCCAAATTTTATCCAAATCCATTAGGCCATTTTAGCGTAAAAGCGTAACAAAAAAAAATCAGTTTTGCATTTATAATATTAAGTTAAGATTAGGTTATAGACAAACAATGGTGCCGATTCCCTTGTTCACAAACTAAACTAAATTTAAGTTCAGTGCATCTTTTTCTTTCTATTTCATTAAGAAAAGGACAGAAGATAAATTTTAGTTTAGTCCTGTCAAATTAATCAGCGCCTGTCACTACTCCATACAAGTTTAGACGTGATTAAAAACTTGCCTACTAAAATTACGTCATTTTACGTCAAGCACTGATTAATTTGACAGGACTAAACTAAAATTTATCTTCTGTCCTTTTCTTAATTAAATAGAAAGAAAAAGATGCACTGAACTTAAATTTAGTTTAGTTTGTGAACAAGGGAATCGGCACCATTATATTGTAAACTATGGTTTCTAAACCAGAAACTAATCGAATTTTATCCACGGTTACTAAAATACGCTATAACATCAAAAATGTAACGGAAACATGACGTCACGAAACAGAAGTGATTGAAAAGGGTCTTGTAAGCCACTATGTTAATAAAAAGCCAGGTGTCAAAATTGTAGGCGCGACAAAATGTAATTGTCACATTATCTCTTACCGAGGTGACACGACCATGCGTTAACATAGCCACATCTCGTCTCGGTACGAGAAAAAGCGACGGTAAAATTTTGTCGCGCACCGGGTAAGCCTGGCAGGTGTCAATATAGTAGGCGTGACAGTTCGTGAAAGGCATTGATTGACGAATATTAACATATTTCGTGCAACACTGCGCTTGCGCAGCTACGTGGAACTAATTTAATTTGTGAATGTTTGTGGTTTATGTTAATTTGAGAATATTAGCCGTTTTTTATTATTATGGGTGGGGTATAATCAAAATTATTCATTTTTGGGCTGGCATAGAGCATATTTTTGAATAGAATAGAATAGAATATATTTATTTGCTTTGAAACATGGTACATTAAGGTCTTCGCCATGGACTGGCATACAAATGTTTAAATATGTTATATGTATAAATTTTAAATAACACATTTGTTTTTCAAATTTTTTTTTTTTTTTTGAATTGGTACTGTGGAAGAGATTGAAGACTGAGTCATATTTGAACCAAATGGCACTGTCTGTGTCCTACATGCAAGTTTGAAAAGGCTTGCATGTACAAAAATATAACTCACTAGCTGCGCCCCGCGGTTTCACCCGCATAAGTCTCGACCCCGTAAGAAAAAAAAAGTATCCTATGTTCTTTTCCAGGGCATCATCTATATACCTACGATTTAATGTCAACTTTTTTTTTTTTTGTGACTTTTATGGACATGATAATTACTCAGATTGATTACAGTTGTAACAGCAATCATGTAATTGCGTTTTATTAAAATAGGTTTTTTACTTTTATTAATTTATTTATTTTTGTATAGATTCTTTTCTACATATTTTGTGAATGTGAGAACGCTGTAGGCTTAGTGGATTGTAGACCTGTTGACCATTTTCTATTTTGTTAAGTACTTGTTACTTATTGAAAGACCTACACTGTCCTCCCATACCTAGAAACACTGTTATATGAAAGTATTGTAAAAGCCAAATATTTTTAAAAGAGTAACCGTGGAGTTTCTTGCCGGCTCTTCTCCATAGGAAACGATCAATTGGAACCGTGCACCTAGCTTCTGACGTTTCATAAGTGCCCATGTAGGTTTATGTGAAATAAAATATGTTGATTTTGATTTTTATGTGCCAAATTTCATCCAAATCCGTTCAGCCGTTTTAGCGTGAAGGCGTAACAAACAAACTTACTTTCGCATTTATAATATTAAGGATGTTCAAGTAATAGTTAGAAAAGAACTGATCGTATTTTAATTTAACTTGTGAACTAATTATTAAGTTAACGTGTTAACTTGTGTAATGCATGAATTCTATGTTGATGATGTTCAGTAAAAAACTAAAAGTAAACTGAACTCTATACCTACTACATGTAACACCATGTACCGAGAAGTGTAATAGGTCTTTTAAGCGGTGAGAACCGCATGAGTACTCATGACTAGACATCGGATTTTATGCATTTGCATATTCAAATGCATATAACTCTCTAATTACGGCGTTAGTGTATATTTTAAGCCTTTTTTCCCAATCGAGCATATTTAGGGAGACTACATCAACGGCACAGCACGCGTAGCATGACCACCGTAGAAACGAGTTTTGTCGACGGAAGAATCGACAAAATGACAGATAAACAATCACTATCTGTCATTTTGTCTATTCTTCCGTCGACAAAACTCATTTCTACGGTGGTCATGCTACGCGTGCTGGTCATACTTTGCCTAAACAGGTATCTCCAGAAATGGCGCTAAATTTTTAATTTTGTCCAATGACGTCAGTTTACGTATAGAGGTCGTTTCCAGCGTACAAATTAATACTGGGTGATAAACGTCACTTTGTTCTCGAAAATTTGGACAAAAATTATGCTTAATTAACTTTGATGAATATTTCGCTGTTTTTGTACCTTATGTAAAATATATGAAAATATAAGTGGTTTTTTGATTTTGCATTGTGCATTTTTCGGTCTTTGTGAAGAATTTTAGTGCATATTTCGGCCTTTTTTAGTGCATATTTGCATGCATATTTTGTCACTTTGTTAGTGCATATACTCCGATGTCTACTCATGACCTATATTATTTCGTAACCAAATACTTAACAGCAGTTACTAAGCCCTATGTAAATATTTGATAAAACATGTACCTCCCTACTTAGATGTACCACCTGCCGGTACCGGTGTTGTGGTAAAAAAGTCACCTAATCGTTGATATTATGTTATATTTGTATTATCGCAATCTTCACACTTACACTGTTTGTCCACCGCACAACGTCAACGGGACGTTAACGAAAAAGGAGATTATTCGAACCGAACATGACGTCTTAACTTATTTTTAACCGACTTCAAAAAAAAGGAGGAGGTTCTCAATTCGTCGGGATATTTTTTATTTTTTTTTACCCTGTGCCCTGTGTGCCTTAACCTGTGTCAAATAAATTTATTTTCTTTCTTTCTTTTCTTCTTTTTCTTTATGTATTTTCCCCGATTACTCGAAGACGGTTGGACCGATTTGAAAAATTCTTTTTTTGTTTGAAAGGATATACTTTCAAGTTGGTCCCATTGTCATTTGATCACGATCTGATGGTGGAATCTTGGAGAAATCGAGGAAACTCTTCAAATATTAAAGGCACATCTATAGTGATTTGGGTATTTTTGATCAGCAGTTGACATAAGGCTATTGTAACTTAGATAAATTACAAACCAACTCACGAAAAAGTGAAAAAAAAAAACTTTTTTACAAAAAATACAACCGACTTCCAAACTACAAAGTGAAAAATAACTTTAATTTCGGAAGTCGGTCCCATAAAACTAAAATACTGATCTGATCCAAAGACACCGACTTCCGAAATTAAAGTTATTTTTCACTTTGTAGTTTGGAAGTCGGTTGTATTTTTTGTAAAAAAGTTTTTTTCGTAAACGATAATGACTAATTTGTTTCATTTTGACAGTTCAATTAACATTCATTGCGTTTTTTACGTTGTTGTGCAGATCTTTTTTCCAACTTATGAAGCAATGGATTAGCAATCTATTTCAAATCGAAACAAATTGTGATTCATCGTGTTTTACGCAATTAGGGTACGGGCGGTGGAGTGTGATGGACACGCGGCCATAGTAAATGTATATATCGCTACTTCGGCCCCGCGCGCCGTCATCTCGTTCTCGTTGACGTCCCGTTGATGTGGCGGTGGACAAACGGCCTTAGGCCTCTTGCAAGGCCACATGTGACATGGATAAATACGTATAGGTACAAAAATGTCTTTACAGTGCTAAGAAGGAGTTGGTCAAAACGTCGGCTTTGGCCCTTTGCGCACTCACGTTTTTTTTTCGTGTTGCTGTCAAAAACTACGGTTTTTTCACCAGGCATGGTCGTCAGTGTTGTATGGATCATCAGCACAGATGAATACAGATAGTTCACTCCGCAAAATCATTTAAATGAAAAGCGACTCTTGCTACGACACAATAAAGTGCAATTGAGGTCGCACAGCGCTAATTACCTACAGATAAATTCACTTAGAAGTTGCCTCTCTTTCTATCGCGTGACTCTTATATCTTCTGACTACGTTACACTCACTGAATTGGCCCGACTAGACGGGCCCGCATACGTACCTAAAATGCGGAGTGAACCATCTTACAGCTTGTTGACAGACATGATTTTTTAGGGTTCCGTAGTAAACAAGGAACCCTTATAGTTTCGTCATGTCCGTCTGTCTGTCTGTCTCTCTGTCTGTCTGTCTGTCTGTCCGCGGTCTAGCTCCGAGACCCTTAGTACTAGAAAACTGTAATTTGGCATAGGTATACATATTAATTACGCCGACAAAGTGGTAAAACAAAATTATGAAAATTTTTTTTTTTAGGGTACCTCCCATACACGTAAAGTGATGATGTTTTTTTTAATTTTTTTATCCCATCATGTGTGGTATCATTGGAAAGGTCTTTCAAAAACATTGTGAGTGTGTTAAAACCATTTTTGAATTCAGAGATCCGTTTGCGAAATATTAAGCTTTAAGGTGAAAATTTTTGTTAGAGTCAAGTGTCCCCCCCCCCCCTGCTAGCTAAATGGTTGGTTTCATATATGTGAAAAAATTCACGACAGTAGCTTATATAACGAATTTAAAAGGAAAACTATCACAGCTGAGTAGGCTTTACAAGTTAACGAGTAATAATCGACCAACTTAGATTTGCGGTTGTAAAACATGTTCTCCCATACATTCTGTATGAAAGATTTTTTTTTTCAACTACAACGTTAAGTTAGTTCTTGGGATAAATTCATGCCAACTACGGAACCCTACATTGTGCGTGGTCCGACACGCACTTGGCCGGTTTTCTACAGCACGGTTTATACGACGTACCGTAAAGAAACCGTGGCGTTTACAAAAGGCCTTAGAGGATATCCCTTTCCAAATTAAACTTTCTGAATCCCGAAGGCAGGAGTTTAAATTAAAGGGAAAACGGCGAGATGAATTTGATTGATTAAAATGATGATCCTCTTAAATTAATGAACGTGAAAATTAATTAAACTGCTGAAAGATTAAAATATATTTTTGATGATTAACGTAGTTAGCAGTGTTAGCTTTTGTTATTATTTAATTTAATGATGTAATGTTCTAAATATTATATATTTGTATAATCATGTATTTGCAGTTTTAATATTTTATTTTGTAAAGTTGTAACCATGTCCCCAAGTGAAATTGCATTTATTATTAGTTGTTAAACTGACTTTTGCCGTTTGACAGCAACTAGCTGTCAAACGGCAGACTATGGCCGCACTCCGAGTTACGATAAAAGTGATAATATCGCGAATCCGACCAAATTTAATAGTCACAAAATATAAGTGTTTTCGAGTAATAATTGTGACTTTGGACTTTGGTCGGATTCGCGATATTATCACTTTTGGCGTAACTCGGAATGCGGCCTATGTGTAGTCTCACTTGGGAACATGGCAGTCGAGCTTGAACACTCGCAGAGTGCAGATGTATTTTCGTGTATTTAAAAGTGTTATCAAAGTGGTATTAAACGGATTATATAAAGCTATACAGACTGCTTTTTCTTTGCAACATAGTGGATTATAGCAGTATTTGAAGAAAGTCCTTTTGTTTGACTAGCGATGGTTTTTACTTCTGCTAGGAAATAACTTTCTGGTAAACTCATCATGGAATCAAATGATAGAAAAAGAAATAAAATTCAAATTGATTGATTGATTTTACGTTCAAAATGGCGGCCACGCAAGTAAACTTTACAAATCGATAGCTGACATAAATGCAAACAGAAAATATAATAAGACCAAACCTCGTAAAGTGTCACGTATCTTCAATGTCGTATATGCATATTATTTGAACTTGCTTACATCTTGGCCACTCATGAAACAAATATTATATCTATAGATTACATGCGTGGCCGCCATTTTGAAAAAATAAATAAAAAATGGCGGACAGTAGGTATGCCAGGCACCATATAAAAATCTTCAATGTTTAATGATAAAAGTTGATTTCTGTACTTAAATAGATCTCGACTTTTAATGATTTTATACTGAAGATGACGTCTAAACGAGAAGTGCTAGAAATTTGGAAAAAATATATGTTAAATTGAGTATTTTCCTAATATTTTAATATAGGCATATTTTTGATTATGTTTATATTACATAGTGAAATTAATTTGTAAAGTTATGTCTAACGCGGATAAGAACTGAGAATGACGCAAAATTTATCGAACGTATTTTCTGAAAACTACACCATTTTAAAGATAATTAAATTATTGATCTTTTAGTATACGTGTTTTATTAAAGTACTCCTTGTTTTACGTCGGATAAATTAATAATGCGTCTAATTTGAGACAGCGCTCCTTGATGGGCGAGTCCTATTACTGGCTGGACGTACGACGCGTTGCTTAAAGTATAGAACACGCAAGCTAACCATTCAAGGTCACTGTCATATATCTGCGTCTTAAGACACTTTGACAGGTCAACATTACCAAAAATGACTTCATTATCATTTTGATGACCTTGATTAGAAATATCAGTTTTTTTAATCTGATCTTAAGTCCAAGTATAATATCACAGGAAGATTTCCGGCCACCGTAGGCGCGGGCTTGCGGACGGTGAGCAATGGGTAGCTCGCCGTCCGATAAGGACCAAGCCCGGGTCGACGGCGCGTTGTGTTCCACGCGCGCCTCAAAGAGATGTCAGCAGAATTGACGGGGTCCGCTAGGGCCAATGCCTGCCGGGGGTTCGAAGAAAACCGATAGGGAAATCGTGGCCCCCTGGCAACACGGCAACTGAAGGAACACGGGTGGGTTTTAGTCAGTAGACACGCCCTCCCGCTCCGCCCAGAGCGGGAGAAGTTATTTGATGATTTCCCACCCAAAAAAAAAAGTCCAAGTATAATGATGATGAATGTTTAATCGACTGACCTCCTGTGTCTGAAAACGTGGTCAGACTATCTGCCATGTGATTCGTTGAAAGTACTCTGCAAATGGGGAAAACGTCGCAAATAGCTGTCAAGTATTTCGCTGTTTTGATTAATTTGGCAATATTACTCTATGGAAAATATGAAATATCACTAACAAGTAAACTAAAATATTGATTATGAAATACAATAATTAATATCGTAACACCGAATATTTAGTTTTAGATGTAAAAAAAGTATTTGGAAACTTTTTACACCTAAAATAGTTGAGTACAACATCAAATTCAGTGTTATAATTGCAATTCATTATTACTTAATATATTTTTAGGTCGCTAGTTCCCGATATTTCCTTTATTTCCATACATATTGCCAAATTAATTGTAACAGGTAAATATTTGATAGCTATTGGTGCCGATTCTCTTGTCACAAATGCCTCTAAACTAAAAATCACCAAAATTTAGTTTATTCCTGTCAAACGACGATTTCCCATTCTGAAATAGACTAAAGCGACACAACTTAACTAAATTTTAGTTTGACAGCACTAAGATGGCACTGAGATATTAGTTTAGTGAAAATGGTAATTTTGCTATTCTGAATTTGACGTTTTTAACCTAAAATTTAGATTTTTTAACTAAATAGGTATGACTATTTTTAATAGCGACTAAAAACATGTGGAATAAAATTGGTTGTCATGAACTAAAATTCACACCAACACCTCGACTTCAGATGAAAAAACAGTACTAAATTATTTTTTTTCTTTTGCTTATATCTCGAAAACGGTGTGTCCAATCGCAAAAATAATGAAAATTTCTACACCTTTTATAAAACCCTTAAACCCCTAACACTCTACATGTAGGTAATATTTTTTCTTATTTTCCATCCAAAAAGTGAAAAATCCATATAAAACACGTCGAGGCTGCCCCCCCTGTGCGCCTCCGGCTCTAAAAAGATTCACGTGGTTAGGTATCACGTGTGGAGTCGCGATTGTCAAATTCGATTTAGATGTGTCAAAATTATTTTTAAATTTAGAGAATTTTATTTTGCAGAATAGCTTTGAGATTCTCATAGTCAAAAGTAAGGAATTTTAGTGATAGTTTAGTTAGTTTAGTTCGGTGTACAAGAGAATCGGCACCATTGGCGACGTTACCAACTTTTAGAATGAATGAAATATCTTTATCCAAATGTTTGATCACAACTTTGATCAAAACCTTGATATTTTTTTACGTTTCCCTACCTCTACTTTTACTTACTTATCAGTGAAAGATAGTGTATTATAAGTACTCCTCTGCTTAACCCTTTGGGTATTACAAGCGTGAAGTTATGTTATGTGAACTATAGTAGAACTCTACGAAGTTACAACTCTACACTCTATTACTCTCTATTATATAATTGCATAGCACAGGTGTGAGCACTATGTACTAAAGAGTTACCATTTACCGTGTAATATGTCTTGCATTGACTTGAATGTGCCCTGGCGGCTGTGAGTATGTCATGCTCACTCAGATGTTTCGCTGATGGTGGCGCGTGTGTTGAATTATTTAGCTCCCTTCAAAATGGTTGAGCTGAATGGTGCTAATCCATGCGTCATGTTCGTGAACGGGCGCCGTCAGTTGGGACTGGTCATTTCTTAGCTGCCAGGGCTTATTTTTAATTTATTTTAATTGTTATTTATTTTATATTTTTATTACGGACGCTTCTAACGTGCACGTCTTTCTACATTGTTCTCATATGTATAATTTCAACATGAATGAAGTAACCAATATTTTGTAACAATTTTTTATTTAAAAGAGTGTCCGTGGAGTTTCTTGTCCGTTCTTCTCCATAGATACCTACTACGCTTTGGAATGGGCAACTAGCTTCATATTTCTGACTGACCGATTCCTTGAAAATTCAAAAGTAAATGGTTTAATTGAAATAAATGTTTGACTTTGACTGACTTGACAGGAAACAGCCATAAGTTCGAAGTTCAAACAAGAACTTTGTGGTACTAATTAAAGACTGAACAACGTCCTTCAAACCTGTTGAAACGTAATTATCGTATCCGTGACAAATCTCACAGATCTGTCACAAAATAATAGCTTGCTTAAAAGATTTAATTAACACTTCTGTTTTTTAATTGACGTGAGTACTGGGTACCTACCTAGGTATGACAGGCGCAAGACGTCAGTGGTAAGTATTTGCCCTTGGCGTACGGAGTACCACAGATTAAAATACAGATGGTTCACTCCGCAAAGTTATTTAAATAAAAAAACAACCGACTTCCAAAAAAAAAACACTACAAAATGAAAAATAACTTTAATTTCGGAAGTCGGTGTCTTTGAAAAACGTATTATTGAAGCTAACTGAAAAACGATCCAAGCAAAGTTAATAAAATTTATACGGGACCACCTCGAGAGCATACCATTTTAAACAAAAAAAGAATTTTCAAAATCGGTCTACAATTGACGGAGAAATCGGTGGACATACATTAAAAAAAAACAAACATACGCTACAACCATATAACCTCCTCCTTTTCCCTTCCCTTAGTCAGTTAAAAAGTAACTCTTGCTAAGACACAATAAAGTGCAATTCAGGTCGCACACACTAATTACCTACAGTTATATTCACCTAGAAGTTGCCTGTCTTTCTATCGCGTAACTCTTATATCTTCTGACTACGTTACGCTCACTGAATTGGCCCGACAAGACGGGCCCGCCACAAACTTGTAGCTTCATACCTAAAATGCGGAGTGCGCCTTCTGTACTATTCTGTGGTAGGACGGATATTTATTAGAATAAGGCCCTTTGTACACGGCACGGTTTCTTCACGGTACGGAATATAAACCGCGCAGTAGCAAAAACGTGTGTATGTACAAAGGGCCTTAAGAGTCCAGCGAATACTGTTTTATTACCACTGACTTGCAGTCTACCGTACCTACTTAATTTGTAATAACTAAAGCTACTTTTAAATTCTGGCTTTGCAAACTAAGACCAGACAGGTATCGAACTTAGGTTCTGATATCTATTACGAGTTCATCAATTCTATTCAATCAACTCTTAAGAATTTTTCCTGGTAACCTCATGCAGGATCCTGTTTCAGTACAAAAAGACTTAAGGCTCCCGCAGACAGGCGCGACACCGGCAACAGGGCAACCGAAGGAATATGGATGGGTTTTAGTCAGTAAGATACGTCCTCCCGCTCCGCCCGGAGCGGGAGAAGTTATTTGATAATATACCACCCAAAAAAAAAAATGACAGGAGCGACACAACTCCGGTGGAACAATTTGTATGAAAACTTCATGGAAGTTCTACATTAGGCAGCGCCGGCCCGAGAATTCCTGGCGCCCTAGGCGAAAGGCTAGAACGGCGCCCTATTAAGAAAATTCGTGACAAAACAAAACTATTTTCTTTCTTTTTCGTGTGGTTAGTGGCTAACCTGGTGTCAGAGTTCTAAAGCCGCCCATGGGCCTCTGACTTGGCTTCACATGCCGTCGAGAAATATCCGTCAGGCTCGATCGGTACAGCGATCGCGGTCAAACTATAGTCAAATCAATTTTGAACAAAACACTATAACATACAACAAGAGAAGCAATAAATTTGAAATAGCGATTTTTTTTACCAATGGATTGGCCTCAACTCGCTTTTGATTTCCAGATGAACCGTACCGATGGTTTCGTAAATGTCGATGAGCGCATTTTGGTAGAAAAATGGGTAAAAAAAATTGGGAGTATTTTTAAATAAAAAATAAATGTACCTACAGTATTATTTTTTAATTTCGATGCCGCCGATTGCTGCCCCCCTAATACGAGCGCCCTAGGCCGTCGCCTAGTTCGCCTATATGAACGGGCCGGCCCTGACATTAGGTACTTCTATCACAGTAGTAATTTGACCCAGTTAAGCACCTTCCCATTTGAATCCCCTGGGCAATTCTGAACAGTTAATAGAATGTCAGTCACATCGTGGATGAATGACAGTTACTCGATGGGCGAGTGTCATTAGTCTCATGGGTGTCTTGAGTTACTTTACAATACCTACAGGGTTGTTGAAAATAAGTGGAGTAATTATGTGATCTATGGTGTACCTCAATAGTATCCAGTTATTTTTAGAGAACAGCTTGCATGACACCAACTTGTTCGTCAATTAGGTATACACAAGTACCATACTTTCTATAGTACTGTAGCGGTTACACCGCCACATACGAACTACGCATCATAGACATGACGTCAAATAAATCCTGCATCGCGCAATTAGCGTTTACCGAGCGATCGACATAGATACAAGATTTCAACTTCAAACCGTCGGGCAGTTGCCCGCCAGACACACTACCCGTCTGGTCGGAAGATCCTTCCTTTTCTATGGTGGATGAGTGAACTTTCCACCCTGTTCCTCATACCACTAAAGTACTATCTCTCCTTAAAGGTTACCCGCACGCAACGCGGCGACACGACAGTGCGACGCAATTCTGATAGAAAATTTTCCATAAAGATGAATAAATTTTTGTGCCTGTCTGCGACAGCCTTTAGTACAATCTGTAAAGGATTGTTTTTAAATCTTACAAGACCTATGTATGATTGAGAAATCGATTGATAAGAACACCTATAATGAGAATGGAAATGTGCAGCTTTTAGGAGCACTGCCTTTGTGAAAGCCAAATCTAAAATATGTACGGAAACCATCACTTGTAGGTATCTACGTAACTTCAGCAAAAGACCTAAGACGCCAGTGACGTTGAATGGTTATCTTGCGTGTTCTGTACTGAGCTCACGTAACGCGTCGTACGTCCAGCCAGTAATAGGACTCGCCCATCAAGGAGCGCTGTCCCAAATTAGACGTATTATTAATTTATTATACATAAAAAAAGTATTTTAATAAAACACTTATACTAAAAGATCAATAATTAAATTATCTTTAAAATGGTGAAGGTTTCAGAAAAATACGCTTGATAGATTTTGCGTGATTCTCAGTTTTTCATCTGCGTTAGACATAACTTTACAAATGAATTTCACTATGTTATATACTCAAACTATTACATATATTCCTATATTAAGTTATTAAGAAAATGCTTTAATTTAACATATATTTTTTTCCAAATCATTAACACTACTCGTTTAGACGTGATCTTCAGTATAAAATCATTAAAAGTCGATTATCGTCGTCTTAAATGATTTAATCGGACAAGAAGCTCAATAAATCCATTTATCGATAGTTTTTTTCTCACAGAACTTACACAACAAAAATGAAGTATCAATATCGGACCAATATCGGTTCACATGACATTGAGCATGAATACAACCCTTTTACCCACAATCGAGTAACTCGACTATAAACGATTCTATTTCCTCTACCGTTTTTAGGGTTCCATACCTTAAGGCGCTGAGTAGACGAAGGACAATTTGCCCGCGAACAATTTGGAACCGTATGGAAATCTAACGTGAACTAGGATAAAATGCCGGGATTTCCATACGAATACGATGCCAAATTGCCCGCGGACAAATTTTCCTTTGTCTGCTCAGCGCCAAAGGGAAATGAAATTAATTTGCAAGAATTGCAGTACATTACAGATGGTCGGGTTTTTTAACAGTTTCTAAAATAATTTGCTAAAACTAGCATGCAAAATTACATTAATTAAAAAAGCTTATAAAATTGGAACATACATCTTAATTGTTAATAAAGTCTAAGAATAAGAATGTCAATCATTTGTCAAATTCTAAAAATCTTTAAAGTTTAGGCAGGTACTCATTCACAGAATAAAATTATTTTTCTACAAGCCATTTGAATAACACTGTTTTAAAACGATTGATTGGCAGTTCCCTATATGATAGGGTATCCAACGGGTACCTTTTTAACCGTAATAGGTAGATACCTACTTAAAATTTTCAAAGAATGTGTAGGTACTACTTTGGCCACTAAAACAAAAAAAAAATTAAAGGCCTATATATGAAACGTGTTTTTGAATTGAAAACTTCTTCAGGCGCGTTGGGAATTTTTGAGATGGGAAAAAACAATTAAACTTGCGACACCGTTATCAACACCTCATTTTTGTAAACGCGATTGTGCTGTTTATTTAAATAATGTTACGGATCAATGTTCTATGCAAGTATTTTTACTTTAAAGGTTTTGGAAGTATTTTTTTTAAATTGTTCAAGTTTTCACTTCTGTCGGCACTCCAGTACCCTAATTGCGTAACTTATTTTCGTAAACGATTGTGACAAATTTGTTTCATTTTGTTCGTTCAGTTCAACAACATTCATTGCGTTATTTACGTTGTTGAGCAGATTTTTTTCCCAACTTATGAAGCATAGGATTAGCAATCTGTTTCAAATCGAAAGAAATTGTGATTGATCGTGCATTACGCAATTAAGGGTACCGGAGTGCCACTGTTTTTTTTTTCAGCGTTTTATATTGTATGATGGTACGGAATCCTGTACGGATCTGACTCGCACTTGATAACTTTTATCGATTTCTTAGATATTCCATTGAAGCAACTTTTATTGTATATGTATCTATGAAGGTCGGAAGTAAGATTGTTATCTTCGAGTATCGGATTGATGTCGCGATGGTACATCCTCGATATCGAAGATCTTTTTAATGATTATTCGGAAGATTGTGAATAAATTAAAATTAAAGATGGGGTTGGGTTCGTTTTAAAAGTAGTTTATTGTAAATACGCGTCCTGTAATGTATCAATCAATCTGCCTAGCCTTTTCGCAACTATGTTGGGGTCGGCTTCTAGTCTAACCGGATGCAGCTGAATATCAGTATTTTACATGAAGCGACTGCCTATCTGACCTCCACAACCCAGTAACTGGGTAATACGATACCCCTTGGTAAGACTGGTTTTCAGACTTTCGGGCTTCTGACGACCCGTAACGACTGTCAAAGATCCACGAATTACAGCCGGGACCAACGGCTTAACGTGCTTTCCGAGGCACGGAGGAGTGTCGGTATGTAAAGATGGTCACTCATCCACGGACCAACCCCGGCCAGTGTAGCTTAACCTGTCAGATCGACCCGTGCGGCTTTTATTATTTAGCCACGAGCTCTTGTAATGTATATTGAAAATTAATAAAGAATAGTGAATTAGCTTTCCAACAAAACTTTACATTTACAAAATGTAGTCTAAAAAGAATTGCGTGTGATCAAAAAGGCAACACAATATAAAATTATTATGTGATGTGCACTTCAACACAACAACGCTTCCATTTCTTGCCCTACTCTTCAAAAACCGGCCAAGTGCGTGTCGGACCACGCACAATGAAGGGTTCCGTAGTTGGATGAATTTATCCCAAGAACAAACTTAACATTGTAGGTAAGTAGTTGAAAAACATGTTCTCCCGTTGTTAGGGTTTCGTAGTAAACAAGGAACCCTTATAGTTTCGTCATGTCTGTCTGTCTGTCCGTCCGCGGTCTAGCTCTGAAACTCTTAGTACTAGAAAGTTGCAATTGGGCATGGCTATACATATTAATTACGCCGACAAAGTGGTAAAACGAAATTATGAAAAAAATAAAAAAAACAAGTTACCTCACCTACACGTAAAGTGGTGTTTTTTTTTCTATCCCATGGTATGGGGTATCATTGAAAAGGTCCTTCAAAAACCATTGTGAGTATGTGAAACCCATTTTTGGATTCAGGGATTCGTTTGCGAAATATTAAGCTATAAAGTACTAATTTTTATTAGAGTCAAGTGTACCCCCCTGCCAGCTAAATGGTTGGTTTTGAATGTGTAAAAAAAATCACAGCAGTAATTCAAATAACGAAATTTAAAGAAAAACTATCACAGCTAAGTAGGCTCTACAAATTAACGAATAATAATCGACCAACTTATATTTGCAGATGCAAAAAAAGTTTGTTTTTGGGATAAATTCATCCCAACTATGAAAACCTTCATTGTATGTGGTCCGACATGCACTTGGCCGGTTTTATTTTCATGATTTTAGTCTACCACTTTGTCGGTGTGATTAATATATATGCCTATACGAAATTAGAGCTTTCAAGTACGGAATTAGTAGTAAAAGTCTCTGAGTTAAGCCGTGAACAGACAGGCAGACAGACGGACATGGCGAAACTATGAAGGTTCCTTGTTGACTACGGAACCCTAAAAAACTACGCTAAATTAAATGCTCCAAAAATCATATATTCAAACAAATAAAAATTGCGTTTGAATAACATTTTAGTAACACGATTAGGGCTGTCCACGTTGTCATTTTATCGATATGATGACGTCATTGTCCACGATAAACTGACACGCATTTGGGGAATGACATTCAAAAAGCGAACGCAGTGTCCATCCGAGCGTGTGCACTTGAATAAAGAACAGAAGTTGTGAATATGAACAAAATATTAAATTAATAATGCGGGTAAAATGCATAAAAAAGGGACAAGTTGCAACTAATATGCTGTCATATTTGTTCGTAGTTATTGTACCATTTCGTTTAATATTGAATGGGGGGATATTAAAATGCTTT
Source organism: Agrochola lychnidis (assembly GCA_963680765.1). Lineage (NCBI taxonomy): Eukaryota > Metazoa > Arthropoda > Insecta > Lepidoptera > Noctuidae > Agrochola > Agrochola lychnidis. The sequence goes on from OY796850.1 coordinate 3,695,675, forward strand.
TTAGCGAAAACCAAGGTGTTTATTTTTTTGAAGTGTTGAGTGATTTTTGGTAGGGGAAAATCTTATAGGTTCTAGTCACCGACATGCTAATGTTGACAGTATATCTGTAGATATATATAGTTGTAAGTTCTCACTTCTATGGGCAGTCCCCATACTGCCTATGTATTTTTTTCGAGAATCATTTTCTCAACTAACTAAATACCTAATCTTCTAGGTTTCACGTTTCAAAACAATATATTTAAGACACTATCGCTATCTAAGGAAATTGCCAACCTGAAACCGAAAAGGTATAGGTAGTTTCCAACTAGAACACATTCTGTCTATCTAAACACTTATCTTATTAGATATGTAGGTCAGGAAACAGCGCACCTACCAGGCAGCCAGGTAAGGCAAGGAGAAACATTAATCCACCTCGCGCTTCCAGCTGCTATATCCTGTTATTCAATCTGACGTGCTTACGTCACCGACGATCAGATTAGGTGATGCAATCTGTCTACTTACAATATCTGTCTGGATTACCGTTGTATGTGCCTGAGGTAGTTGGAATCATTGACTGAAGAAATAAAATAAATATGTATTTGTAGATTTTTTAAATAGTTTTTTTATATTAAAATATTTAATATACCTAAATTAAAAGTTAAATATAATATAATTAATTAAAAAAATTAACATAAAAATCTACTTCATTTAAATTTACTCCAGTTTATAAAAATAAAATAAAACATTTATTATAAAACATCTCGAATTTAAAAGAGATAGTTAACTTTTAAATATAATATAGTCAGTTAAGTTTTTATAAGTTTTTAAGTTTTTATAACCACTCTCGTTTGATTACAAGTGGAGGAGTTTAACAGAAACAATCTTGGTATTAGAAATTCATTTATGAATTGTTGTATCTGCAGGAATAATCTTGATCAAAATAAGGAAGGGGTATAATGGGTTTGTTGGCGTTGCCAATGAAAAAAAAAGAGAATAAAACCATTCATTAAGAATTTAGGTATGCCACTTATTCGTATTCCGGAACTCTAGTGTACTCAGACACGTGCTACACAATAAGTGACATTTTTAATTAACCTTCTCAATGCCCCAATTATTGCCACACGAAAAAATATCCTTTAAATTTTCCATCAACACCACTAATTAAATGTCAGGATTAGCTGTCAAAATTGAACAAACTTCAATCTACTTCCTTTATTTTTTTTAAGACATTTACACTATTTTTAATTTCACAATGCGGTACCGCAATACGTACCCTTTTCAGTAATAAGACCTCTTTTGGTGGAGTCAAGTAATTTGAGTACTAATTCTTGAACGCGTGGACTATTTTTTTGGGCGGCAACACTATTTTGCTTTCCCTAAATTTCATGTTCAACCCTATTCTATAAGGGATAAGGGTGGTTTTCTCATGTGGTGTAGTTTTTAACATGGGGTGTGGATGGTATTTCTATTACAAAAAACGGAATCAGCTGCCGGGACCCTTCTTTTGTTTGAAATGGAATACATAAATATATCTTGAAGGAGTTTTGTGCAAAGGTATTTGCGAGACGAAATGCGGTTGAATGCTTGTTAGAAGCTGTAGGGTTGGGAATTTTATCGATATTGGGTTGGAATAGGTAAATGAATTCATCGAATAAGAGTTTGCAAAAGGGAGTCGTGTTGCCGATCACGTAATACCCAGGAGTTTTATTTTGATAAAGTATGTTTGTTTGTAATTTGGAATGTATTTGAAGAACTGCCAGCCATTTGTTTAGCAATAAAGCGACTGTCATTTTATATACACTGGTCAGTAATTGCCTGTAAACGCCTGTCAAAAAAATACATTTCCAATACGACCTTTTCCGTGACTGCACACTTATCGATCTCAATCCTCGAATTTCGAAAGTGAAAATTCAAAACGTAAACCGCACGTTACGTAACAAAAGTGGAACATGTTCTATATTTGAACAGGATTCCTTTCGACCGAACAGACAATCAACATAGATTAAATATTTATCGAACAAATTGCCTGCAGGGCACATCACTAGGCCAGGTGAAGCGCGTGGTCGTGCTCTTTGACGGGACCGGACGCAGAAAAAATTAGATATTTATGTCAAATAAGAATATTTCACAGACATGCAGTGTTAATTTTTTTATTTAGATTTAGATGAACATTTTGTCAAGAAGAATTGTTCACTGCCAAAATTAACTTGAATGAAGTAAAAGGTCAAAGCTAGGACCAACAAAAGTTAGTTAATTTATGAGTGCTTTCCTCAAAGCTCGATAAATCTAGAAAAATTGCTTAAACATTTGATTTTGTTCCTTTACATTTTTTCGTGTTGATTTAGAGAAAGCTGTTTGCAAATATATCCACCAACCCGTATTCGCATGCTGGATTACGACCCACTCCCTCTCACAGAGAGGAGGCCTGTCCAGCAGTAGGAACATTATAGGCTGATGTTTGCGGGATCTCTTTGTAAAATAATTACTTTCAGCTCTTGTAAGCTGTCCCAGAGAAATCTGGGTACAAATATCCCAAACTTACTTTTAAATTGTTAGTACAAATATCCCAAACTTACTTTTAAATTGTTAGAGTAAATTTCTCCTCATAAAAGTCTTTAAGTACACAGTTGATAGTCCGTCTGTTAATTTCTTTCTTATCCCACATACACATTGTACAATAAAATTGTTCTTCAACTATTTGTTCAAACTTTTGTAAAGCAATAAATCCGCACGTTACTGTCAACTGACATTTTGTGAAATTGTAAGTCTTACAATACCGGACATAATCTTATGGTGAATTGGGAGAAAACATAAATATATTATTTTCAGTCAAATACAACCTTTTGTCAAATAAATAGAGTTCAAAATTTTATGAAGCACTAAACTCAATTTGGTGCTATAATTTTTGAGAGGTCTATGAAATGTCAATTCACGTCCAGCAATTTTAAATTTCAAATTGCGAAAGTGACGTTCCAGAACGATTTAGTAGCCATTTTGAGTTTCGTAAAGGCAAAGGTAACTTTGTATTCGATTGTAAGAAAATAAATAATTATAAATTCGGGTCGAAACTTCTTATTTCTGATGCGAGGGTGTGTGACAAAGGGAATTGGAGCAAAATTCCTTCCATAGCACGTGGGCCAGCTGCATTTTTTTCTCTATTGGCAGAATAATGAACAATTTGTGCAATCGGTGAAAAAATACAATCAGACTAAGGATTAAGGAAACTCTCTTTGAACATTATTGAAGCGTGTATTATTTGGAAAAGACGTTGAATTGTGAGTTTCAAAAAGTAATCTGTAGTGGCAGTTTTAAGGGAGCGAATTTAGTAGATATGAAAAACGAATAAAGAACAAAACGTATCTTTTTGTTTTTATTATTTATCAGATTGATGGACATGGAACATAGTTTTACTTTTTTTTTTTTTTTGGGCCGCAAACGGTGACTTTTCTTGTCAACATAGTCCTAAACTATATTGATAAAAATACATACAGGCATCTTACTTGTAAAGTCGTAAGTAAGATCTTACGTTTGACTTTTATCAGCTGTCATTGCAAAAATATAATTAATATATTATTATTTAACTAGCTTGTGGCTAAGTAATAATAGCTGCACGGGTCGATCGATCAGGTTAAGCTACGCTTGCCGCGGTTGGTCTTTGGATGGGTGACCATCTTTACATACCAAGACCCCTCCGTGCCTCGGAAAGCACGTTAAGCCGTTGGTCCCGGCTGTCATTTGTAGATCTTTGACAGTCGTTACGGGTAGTTAGAAGCCCAAAAAGTCTGACAACCAGTCTTGCCAAGGGGTATCGTGTTACCCAGGAACTGGGTTGTGGAGGTCAGATAGGCAGTCGCCCCATGTAAAATACGGTATTCAGCTGCATCCGGTTAGACTGGAAGCCGACCCCAACATAGTTGGGAAAAGGCTAGGCAGATGATGATGATTTAACTAACATAAAAATAAACGTGTCTATCGATAGTACATCTCGTACTGACATAATTTACAACTTTACACCTTACTAGAACTGAAAAAAAAAGCGTGAATATGCATCCCTTTTACATCGATAATAAAAACAAAACTGTTAATATCTTTCGATCTTGTAACTTATCATCACTACTCAAGCTTGCAATATTTTATTAACAACTGTGGCAGAAGAGACTAGACTCTCTTCTCATGACAGTAGAGGTCATGTTAGGTGCAAACCTAACCTTGCCTAATACTGATAGTTTTTGACAAAACATCTGTTAAGAGTACACGTAGTTCTATAGATCCTTATGAGAAGGCAGTAAGGAGGAATTTCCCATAACAAACGTTTCTAATTTTAATGTTAGTTTTTGGTCTAATTACGAATCGGTTGTAAAACTTTTAATTTGGATTATAAATCGTTAATAGATCAAGATTATTGCATCGATTTACAAAAATAAATTAAAGAAAAACAAACTATGTTATCGCTTGATCTGTTAATAGTGTTTTTCGAGTTATTACAGAAGGATGATAAAGTTTGTTTTCTTAATGATGGATTTGAAAATTTGAATGCAGCTTTATAAAAGTTATCGATAAAGAAGTTACTACTTACCTACTTACATCTCTACACAAACATTACCTACATAAACTAGGCAAGGTAATGTTAAAAATAAATCAATCTGAAATTAAAAAGCACAAACTTACCTTCTATATTAAAAAAAACGTGTGGCACTCGGGGACTGCCGCGGTAAAGCTATTGCATAGCATTTGTAACCTCCATACTTCCTATTTGTCAACGCTACACCGTCATTACATGGTAGGCAGAGTGGGGGGTGTTAGGTTTTATTTTCGTTACGTTACGGAATTTCTTGATTCGGTCGCCGCGCTCAAAGCTCGCGATAAAATCTATGCAATAGCTTAAAAACAGGATAATTTCTTATATTTAAGAAGTCTTAGACGAGGCAACAGTACCTAGTTTTTACTCATCTGTCCTATAGATAATACAAGCTGCTGCCCACGGCTTCTCCCGCGTGGACCCTAGTTATTTTTCTAAAATAAAAGTAGATTACTCCTTATAACATCAGTTATCTGCTAGTGAAAGTCCTGTCAAAATCGGTTCAGCCGTTTCGGAGATTAGCCGGAAAAAAAAGACAGAGAGAAAAAAAAAGTGTTTTAAAAGAAATTGGTACCGATTCCCTTGTTCACAAACTAAACTAAATTTAAGTTCAGTGCATCTTTTTCTTTCTATTTCATTAAGAAAAGGACAGAAGAAAATTTTAGTTTAGTCTTGTCAAATTAATCAGCGCTTGACGTAAATTAACGTAATTTTAGTCGGCAAGTTTTTAATCACGTCTAAACTTGTATGGAGACTGACAGGCGCTGATTAATTTGACAGGACTAAACAAAAATTTATCTTCTGTCCTTTTCTTAATGAAATAGAAAGAAAAAGATGCACTGAACTTAAATTTAGTTTAGTTTGTGAACAAGAGAATCGGCACCATTGTCTGTCTGTCTGCTATAATAAATAAAATACCTACTATAATTCCACTAAACTCATGATTAATTTTCCTGAACTTTCAAAACACTGTCTCTAGCAACAAACGATTTGATTCGAAGATTCTGTGTGACAAACTCCTGCTGCAACCCTTACATTTAACTGCATCAAGGATTAAGCCAGAAGCGTGTCTATTTATCACAAACTCAATATTGATCTTTACCCAGCTGAGCAAATAATGATGATACTGTATTTGGTACCGATAAAAAACGCCAACTCATATGCTGTTCCAGATATAGTTGATTCGATTGATAGTAAAGAAGTCGGTTTCGAGTTTTTAAATATTTAAACGCTTTGGACGTGAACTTACAGTAAGAGCGTTATCACACTGAAGATTTGCCAGCGTGTTTCCAGCGAGGCGATTTGTGAGCGTACTCTCCGCGGATGCGAAGCGGGCTGGCCGGGACTATAGATAGTGCAATCCACGAAGACGCGCCCCACTTCGCTCTGCGCCGTACTAGAGTTCAGCTTACAGTACAGTAATCGCGGAGTGGGGCACGTCTTCGTGGATTGCACTATCTATAGAGGTGTGCGCCGAGGTATTTTTGAAGTGAAAACTTCTTTAGGCGCGTTGGGCAGTTTTGAGATGGGAAAAAACAATTGAATTCGCGACACCGTTACCGACACCTCATTTTAGTAAACACGATTGTGCTCTTTATTATATTACGTTACGGATCAATGTTCTATGCAAGTATTTTTACCTACTTTAAAGGTTTTGGAAGTTTTTATTTTGTAATCGCGATTGTGCTCTTTATTTAGATAAGGTTACGGACTACAAGTATATTTCTTCCACCAAGGCGATCTTGTTCAAGTTTTCACTTCTATCGGCACTTCCGGAGTGCCACTGTTTTTTTACTGGCGGCGGCCTCTGACGTTTAATTTGTCGGCGGCGGCGGCGTCATCGGCGTAATCGGCGTAATCGGCGTGGATGGTGAAAATTAAAGTAGGTACCTACCTACCTTTAAAATCAAACCACTATACTTAACCAATTTTCTTGTCATCCAAGAAGTGTTTAGAAAACTGTGTCAAGTCTGCTTTTCGCCCATACCGCAATGTTTGAAAACTAAGGTATTCAACCAGTGTGTCGTGTCTGCTATTTAAATTATGCTCATATAAAAATGACATTTTTATTAAATTATCAAAAACAATTACGTCGAAATAGACCAATAAGCTTGTATTTAGACATTTCTAGTGTTTAGTTCACTAGTATATTTGCATTATACCTAAATCTAGAATATAACATATTTTGACATTGACGCCGATGACGCCGAAAAAAACATCGGCGGCGGCGGCGCGGCGTGGTTGTAATTACCGGTGGCGTGCGCCACGCCGATCGGCGCACACCTCTGGCCGGGACTACGCGACGTGTTCTCCGCATTTTCATAAAACTATACACCATGGACTATAATAAGTCCATGCTATACACTCGTTTGTCTCACTCGCTCTTGTACACTCACGTCAATCGCTCTCGTTACGCAAACGCGGCGTACACGTTGCGCATACGTGACGTACTTGCTACGCACACGCAGTAAGCGCGATAAAAATCGCCTCGCTGGAAACAGACACGCAAATCGTCAGTGTGATATGGCCTTTAAGTAGGATTTTTCTGAAGGAAACTTTAAAAACTTCTGAAAAAAAATTGATAAATATGTTAGTAGAAGTCTTTGTAGTGTTTTCATTATTTTATTACGGCCAAAGCTAGTCCATATCTTTTCTTCCAATAAAATTTCTTTTGATGCAAATTCTTTTGAGTTATTTTTATTTTCTTAGATTTTCTTGTGAAAAGTGAACAATACAATAATTTAAGTTTGTGTCTTGTTTGTTTATTTATTGGTACACCAGTAGCGATTCGTACAAAAACATAAACCTTCTTCTATCAAAATATTAAAATCAATTTCCGTGCGTTAGTCTCGCAAAAACTCGAAAAAATAATTTTTGCTTAGGAAAAACCCAAATAAACAGCAGAAAAATCGAAAAAAATAATCTCTATTGGTACGGAGTTCACCGGTACCCTAATTGCGTAACTTATTCGTAAACAATTTTGCCTAATTTGTTTCATTTTGACAGTTCAACAACATTCATTGCGTTATTTACGTTGTTGAGCAGTTATTTTTTCCAACTTATGAAGCAATGGATTAGCAATCTGTTTCAAATCGAACGGATTGTGACTGTATTGTATTTCGCAAAAAGGGTACTGGTCATCTAGTAATAAGATAAACATTTATTTAAACATAAACGCATTAAGTTCACCGTGTATGCATGAAGTGTAAAATAAGTAGGTACGTATGTAATTGTAAATAATACTCACTTCACTTATAATTTTATGGTAATTGATAACATTTTTTTTTCATGATTGTATACTTATAACATGTGTACTTTATATTGTTTCATTTTGACGCCTTTATTGCATTTTTTAAACATTTTTTACAACAATAACTACTAACACCTATATTAAGTACAGACGCCAGCACATCAAGCTACTACAATCTGTCAAATTTGTTTAATTGATTTTCAACTTTATCGCTGAAGTATAAGGTTCAAAGTTGATTGGGAAAATTTGACAGTTTCGGGTAGCTTGATGTGCTGGCGTCTGTACCAGCAAATACATAAATGATCCTTATTCTGAAAAGTTGACTTACAAATTATAATGAACAAGAAATCTATGTTTCCCACCTAGTCTACCATATTTACTACATAAACAACAAAATGGTAACAAAATTCCTCTACAAACTAAGCTACTTGTATCTATGTTGCACATCTGCCGCCCGTATTCCAACATAACATAATTATGTGCGACACATCAACGTCCAACATTACGCTAGTTTATTAGCACCAACATACGGGTGAGCTGTTGTACAGGGTTGCCAACTTTTTATATCAAATAAAGTATTTTCGAAGTCATTGCCTGAAAGCAAATAGAAGTGTGCGAAAAAAAAAGAAGAAATTGTAGGTATGTTTCTAATTTTTTTTTTAAGTGCATATTTTTTTTACTTCAATCTGCCTAGCCTTTTCCCAACTAAATTGGGGTCGGCTTCCAGTCTAACCGGATACAACTGAATACCAGTATTTTACATGGAGCGACTGCCTATCTGACCTCCACAACCCAGTAACTGGGTAATACGATATCCCTTGGTAAGACTGGTTGTCAGACTTTTGGGCTTCTGACGACTCGTAACGACTGTCAAAGATGCACGAATGACAGCCGGGACCAACGGCTTAACGTGCTTTCCGAGGCATGGAGGAGTCTCGGTATGTAGAAATGGTCACCCATCCACTGACCAACCCCGGCAAGCGTAGCTTAACCTGACAGATCGACCTGAGCGGCTGTTAGTACTTAGCCACGAGCTCCTCCTATATTTTATTATACTTTTTTTTTATTTCTAGCCATTATTAACTAACAGGTTTGAAGAACATCACCAATAAGATCATTTCGTTGTGAATCGTATACAAAAAAAAAAACGATATTTTTAGATTAATATCGAAAATATTGTAGTTTCAAGTACCATTTTTTTTTTCTAGAAATGTCGTAATTAGGCCTCTAATATAGCAGGATACTATATTAAACAGTAGGTTTGGCAACCCTAGCTTTGTAGTAGTACATGTTGCAATGAAAAAATGCATATTTTCTATTGTTTTGATATTTAGCTGAATATTCATTGTTTGCTCAAAATACTGATATCTAATATTAGGGAAGTTTGTGATTTGTGGAAAAATTATGGATCATTATTAAATTGTGTAGCGTATTGTTGTAATAGATACAGTCCTATTGTTGGCCAATGGCCGCATATTCATTTACCATAGAACAGTATTCTCTTTTGTGGGCGGCGTAAAAAACAACTAAGCTATTTTAGACTTTTGCAAATAGCAGCAGTAATAATTGGTCCTGTGTATAGACTCACCATCCATAGGGATGGTGAAGTATTAATGGGTTTTTAAATAAGGAATTTCTTAGTAACAAGCCCGGAGTTTGAAACTTGACGGTGTGAGATACCCCCGTGTCTCGGAAAGCACGTTCAGTCGTTGGTCCTGCGCCTGATCTCTCTCGGGTCATGTCGGATTGCATCGGACTATGAGAGAGAGGGAAGAGAGAGTGCATCTGTGTCAACACACACACTTGTGCACTATAATATCTCCCTCGTCGATGGCTAGTCTCCGCTGAGATTGGCCATCACGGCCAAAGATTTTTTCCTTTTGAGGTGACCCTAAAAATTTTGCCTTGACCTCATGCTCAGCAGTAGTGCTTGCGACCATTGAACCAATGAGTCAAAGTAATCGGTTGTAATTCCCATTCGGTTTCCTATTTGCCGCGTTTCTTGTTATAGTAAGCGTATAATTCAATTACGTACACTGGTTTAGAGCCTATTTTGTAATCGTGATTTGACCCGGAAAAGCCGCTCAATTCGGTTTTGCGGAAGTCGCGTTAATAGTGAAAAAATAGAGCTTCTTGATTTCACTATTCTCATCTCCATCATTTCAGCCGAAGGACGTCCACTGCTGGACATAGGCCTCCCCCAAGCATCGCCAAATCGACCGGTTCTGTGCTTCCCGCATCCAGCGGATTCCTGCAGCCTTCACAAGGTAAACTAATCCATAATCATAATCAGCCTATAATGTTCCCACTGCTGGGACACAGGCCTCCTTTGGGTGAGAGGGAGTGGGCCGTAATCCACCACGTGGGCCCAGGAAGAGGAAGAAAAGGAAGAAGAGGAGGTAAACTAATCGGTGACAAAAAGAAAGTTATGCCTGATTCCATAACTTACTAATAGGTAACTCTAGTGCTCACAAGCTTGGATGCTAAGCATGAGGACCTAGGTCTGATGGATAGAAGGTGATCTTAAGATTTGATTGACTCTAAGATCGGTAGCTAAGTCAATTAAATTGATACCTAGCTGCGCGCACAGATTGCAATAAGTCTGCGGCGCGTGAGTCGCCGACGGTACGAAATGTTGCCATTTTAAATATTATATTTATATGAACATTTAGGACTAAGTATTGTATTTATTTTATTTTTTATTTTGTTATTTCACTACATGCTGCAACAGTTGACGTCAAAACTTGAACGCCAGCTGTCGCTGAAAACCAGTGCTGTGGCTCTGTCTCGCAAAGGGTCACAGCATTATGTTGAGCGATGGCCGTTTTGCGTGGATGTGACGCAATCACTAAAAGACGTAAAGACTATATCTTTACGTTTTACGCAAGCACTACAGATGTAAATACTCATTCACCAAACGATTTATTTGTTTCCAAGGGCCACAATTATATAATAAACTCAATAGGAAATTGAAATTTTACTCTCTATCAATCTCGTCCCTTAAGAAATCTGTGACAACTACCTGGATACAGAACGCTTGCTTTTCTCTGATAATAATCCACCCTGAACCCTTCAACCGAGAACATAACACACATTCTGCACCGACACAACACACACCATTATCATTACACACACGCACGTACCCCCACACACACCCACACACACATACACAAATAATCCAAATGTCAAATAGATTGTAATTTCTGATTTCTGCAGTTATGTTTTTATGTTAACTAGTTTAAAAAAAAAAGCGGCCAAGTGCGAGTCGTACTCGCCCATGAAGGGTTCCGTAGCAGCAAGTAACGATAAGTTTACGATTTATGACGAATTAAAAAAAAAACTACTTGCTAGATCTCGTTCAAACCAATTTTCGGTGGAAGTTTACATAGTAATGTACATCATATATTTTTTTTAGTTTTATCATTCTCTTATTTTAGAAATTACAGGGGGGGACACACACATTTTACCACTTTGGAAGTGTCTCTCGCATAAACTATTCAGTTTAGAAAAAAATGATATTAGAAACCTCAATATCATTTTTGAAGACCTATCCATAGATACCCCACACGTATGGGATTGATGAAAAAAAAATTTTTGAGTTTCAGTTCTAAGTATGGGGAACTCCAAAATTATTTGTTTTTTTTCTATTTTTGTGTGAAAATCTTAATGCGGTTCACAGAATACATCTACTTACCAAGTTTCAACAGCATAGCTCTTATAGTTTCGGAAAAAAGTGGCTGTGACATACGGACGGACAGACAGACAGACAGACAGACAGACAGACATGACGAATCTATAAGGGTTCCGTTTTTTAACGGAACCCTAATAAAAAAAACACTTGCTCTGCCTGCAATTTCTTTTGTGAAACTGTAAATTATGTATGAGCCTGTACCACTGTCCTTAATACAAGTTATTTTATAACTTAGTAAGGGTGCTGGTTGCAACACCTACCTGTTTTGTTAACTAGCATAAGTCAAGTGTACCTACAGATGATACTATTTAATGTTAACACTATTATTTGATTCAATAAATTATTAAATCATTATTTTGACCCAAATTGTTATTTTCGTGTTTTTTTCTTTCTTTGCGTCATGTTTACCGCAAATAAACGTATTTTCTTTCTTTACCTATGTGGATGAATTCTTCTAGAACACTTAAAACTTCGAATGCAAAACAAATGAGTTCACATTCGGAATGTGTGCGGTGACTTGAGTGACGTTCGCAGAGAATTTGACGGCTTTTTAATATGACGACTGTATCCTACATTTCTCTGGTCGCTTAAGTGACCTGGCTGGTTCTTTGGCCAAAGGATTAGCATTGCCATTCAACGTGGCAATGGTGCCAGTCTGGCAATTTTCTTTCTTTCTTTTCTTTCTTCTGGGCACGTTTCCGGATGACAGCGAACGAGTACTTCAACGCCAGTTTCCTTTTGTTTTTGTATTTATTTGTATAGTTAGTAATTTTAGTCAGTCAGTTCAGTTTAATTTTGTCATTTATTTTAGGAGGAGTTCGTGGCTAAGTAATAACAGCCGCACGGGTCGATCCATCAGGTTAAGCTACGCTTGCTGGGGTTGGTCTGTGGATGGGTGATCATCTTTACATACCGAGATCCCTACGTGCTTCGAAAAGCACGTTAAACCGTTGGTCCCGGCTGTCATTCGTGGATATATGACAGTCGTTATGGGTGGTCAGAAGCCCGAAAGTCTGACAACCAGTTTTATCAAGGGGTATCGTATTATCCAGTTACTGGGTTGTGGAGGTCAGATAGGCAGTCGCTCCATATACAATCCTGGTATTCAGCTGCATGCGGTTAGACTGGAAGGCGATCCCAATAGGGAAAAGACTAGGCAGATTTGAGTAATTTATTTTAGTATCTAGCGTAAACCGTTAGTTGTGTGATAATTTATTGTATACTAGCTGCGTCCCGCGGTTTCACCCGCATAAGTCTCGATCCCGTGGGATAAAAAAAAGTATCCTATGTTCTTTTCCAGGGCATCATCTATATATGTGCCAAATTTCATCCAAATTCGTTCAGCTGTTTTAGCGTGAAGGCGTAACAAACAAACTTACTTTCGCATTTATAATATTACTAGCTGCGCCCCGCGGTTTCACCCGCATAAGTCTCGATCCCGTGGGAAAAAAAAAAAGTATCCTATGTTCTTTTCCAGGGCATCATCTATATACGTGCCAAATTTCATCCAAATCCGTTCAGCCGTTTTAGCGTGAAGGCGTAACAAACAAACTTACTTTCGCATTTATAATATTATTAAGGATTAAGGATAGACAAATTGTGTAACATGTTTGTCATAAAAATAATTGTGAATATATCGTCGTAACAATATTACCCCAGGTTGAGTACGTGCGTGGCTTTACATCTAGTGCAAGTAGATAATGCAGCAGGAATAGGTAGGTACGGGGTAATGTATGATATCGGTTTGAAACGTCACACGACGAACACCTGGGTTTAACGTGACCTAGATTTTAGGAAGCCTTACAGTGTGAAAGCTTAAAACCTTTACAGCCTGTACAGGCTAAAGGCGATAGCGGATTGAAGTAGTTAAGACCAGGCACTCCAAAGACAATTTCCATGCAAGCTCCGCCCACATGCACCCCGCCACTCCACTATGTGCTAAACGTTAACACATCAGTAATAAAGTTGAATATCGCGTGCGCTCTTTGGTCGTGTTCGAGCACGGAACTAAATGTCGTAAGTCTCAATTCTTATTTCGTTTATAACTAAAGTAATAATTGATCTAGAGAAAAAATATCTTATATTTGGATTATAAACTACATTTTCTTACTGTCAATAATTATGTTTCAAATAATCTTTAAAAAAAGACATGATTTTCGAATAAAAAATTAATCGAGTGAAAATGTTCCAATTACGTAACTGTCTTATATATGGAAAGAAAAAGATCCAATAAATCATATACTAAAGTTTCATTTTGATTGTATGCGTGACTTTTTCAGAATATGAATACAAATTAACATACAATTTAGGGAGCCTCCTCTTAACTATTTTATGAAAAAACGAGAACTATCAAGATAGTCTATTCGTACCTACTCGCTTGAATTTTATACCTATAATCTACTTGGTTCTGCTGGGTAACTCAACTATACTCCGTTTGAAATAAGATTAGACATTTAACCAAACCTTTTTTACAGTCCGTTCAACCGATTTTGACTTCTATTGCGTTGGTCGCATGACAAATGGCAGCTGCAGTAAACAGTTGGTTTGTAACCACTTTTTTTGCTTTTAATGCCATCCTTATGCCTACGGTATAGAAGTCAAAATCGGTTGAACGGACTGTAAAAAAGGTTTGTTTAAATGTCTAATCTTATTTCAAACGGTGTATAGGTACCTAGGAGTTATAGGCCAGCAAAATTCACGGGCTTAGGAAAAGGACAATGGATAAGTAGGGACCATGTTTGCTTGACTCTATGAAAAATTGGTACTTTTGCTTAGAAAGCTATGACTCGATTCGAAACTCAGATGTACCTACTATTATCTTGATTTTATTATTGTTATTCCCTAAAAAAACTTGCAACAAAATCAATTAATCAGCCGACAATCAACACACTATTTTCGCAAACCACAGTCCGCCAAACAACAGTGAACCCAATGCACAGATTGCCGATAAAACAGCACGCAATCGCTCCAGCTGTGACAATAATAATTGTTCAATTTATCTGTAATCTAGCACGTGCGGCGTGCAAATATTGCGTTATTGCAATTATTTTATACTGTGTCCCTGTAGGTTGCTGTGGTTACTTGATTGCAAATACGATTTGAATTAATTTTAATTGTGTTTTTAGTATGTGGTTTGTAGAGCTTTTGATCGATTGTTTGTTTATTTTTCTTTTGTACTCAATCGATTGCTAATAATCGAATGGAAATAAATTGGAAAATGTGATTAATAGGCCTCCAGACACTATCTATACATATAATAAAACAGTAGAATCCGGTGCCTGCCTGTTTGTTTGTTCGCGCACATCTCCAGAACTACTGAACGAATTTTCATGTAGTTTTTACAAGTAGAGAGAGATTAATTTGGAAGAGAATATAGGCTTTGTTTAATTAAAATCGGATGTTGTTAAAAAAAGTTATCGTCTTTATGACGGTAATTTTTTTTTACAACAGAATACAACAAAAGTTAAAATACTTAGCATTAACTTTTTATTTTCAATAATAATAAAAATAAATAAAACCTTTTTGGTTATGTTACTACCGCATAAAGAATAAAGGAAAAAAACAAAGTTGGTCCCTAAGTCACTAAAATCATAGTTTCGACCCACTGTGGGCCGCCCGCGCTCCATGTAATAAACCAGTAAAATTCCCCCTTGGGGTAAAAAATGTGCCGATTTTTTTTCTTTTTCCTGAAATTTCCACATAAATATACTCTTGGCAGGTATAATACCTAACGACATCCTCACGGATTGGATAGAATTTTATTTTACATGTTATTACCCGACTGCTGATGAATTAAAACAATATTTAATAATATATAGAACAATGAAAATCATCACGCAAATTACAAAAACACAATACAAAACAAAGATAAAAATAAATATCATATTAAAATGTTCTCTTTTCAATGCGCAAGATAATTTGTCTCCGAATTTAATTTATCATTAAATTGGACAGCTGTCATACTGCACGAGCCAGACAATCGAATGAAATTAAATAATTACAAGTACATGTGTACGCGTTTAAAAGTCCATCAACGGTCCATCAAAGCGCTTCAGCCATTATTGTCATTAACTGTCCACATGTCGCTGACGTGCGCTATCGTTTTCGGGGTTATGATTCAATGTGAGCGGAAGCGGGTTACACTCTACAGGGTGGCAGGGACATCGACGCGGAAACTGTTACCATGGATTCAGTAAATGATTCTGCGTTGAAATTTTTCGTCGGTTATTTAAAAAAAGGATTGTGTGGTTTTATGAAACCACGGTAAAAGTGAAACTTCTATAGGCGCCGCCATATTGGCCTTGGCTGCTCTGACGAACGCCCTTCACTTTATCCCTACTCCGCGGCCGACCGTCACGCGACATGCAACACACAGACGAAAAAGTTTGAGGCGATGTAATAAAAGTTTCACTTTAAAAAATATTTGCTGTTCCATATATTTTGACCGCGTAGGTATTGCACTTTTCTATGTAACAGCAATTATTTTTTAATATCCGGCGAAAATTTTTAACGCAGATTCAGAATCATGTACTGAATCCATGTTAAAGGTTTTCGCGTCAATGTCCCTGTCACCGTGTATAGTTTTCAAAGGACGATTTTAATAGAAATATCGAGGCTTGATCGCCGCTTGCAGCAAACGAAATTTTTTTTTACGAAAATGCGATTTTTATCGTAAACGATACAGATTTCGAAATACCCTTTACGATTAAAATCGCATTTTCGTAAAAATATCACCTACAATAAATTGGCAGTCAGGCATAATTATTATGTTTATGTGTGATTTTTGTATACCACTCACCAGTATGTAGAAGTTCCAGGCCTCATAATAAGGGTAAGTAAGGACAGAACAAATGCGGATAGAAAATGTCGTAAATGAATATTTATATTAATTTTTATTATATTTTGCGCTATAAAGAGAAAAAAACACCAATTTATTTACCTTGTTAACATTTTTGATCGATTCATATTTCTTGTCTATCGCTGACATTGCTATTTGACAAGAAAAGCCTAAAGATAACATTATCCTACTATCCTTAATCCTTAATATTATAAATGCGAAAGTAAGTTTGTTTGTTACGCCTTCACGCTAAAACGGCTGAACGGATTTGGATGAAATTTGGCACATATATAGATGATGCCCTGGAAAAGAACATAGGATACTTTTTTTTTTCCCACGGTATCGAGACTTATGCGGGTGAAACCGCGGGGCGCAGCTAGTAATATTATAAATGCGAAAGTTTGTGTGTTTGTTACTCAATCACGCAAAAATGGCTGAACGGATTTGGATGAAATTTGGCACACAGATAGTTTATAACCTGGATTAACATATAGGATACTTTTTATCCCAGTAGTACATTCCCGTGGGATAATTTCCGATATGCACGCGGGTGAAGCCACGGGCGAAAGCTAATCACACTTCACACTAATAATTTATAATTTATTTATTTATTTCAGACACAATGATCCATATTTTTGTTAGTAGAAATACTTAAGAATTATGTTAGTATTCAAATAAACACCACAATCATACTATTATTACTAAGATTAAAATATCAGACTCTAAATTACTAAAATGTTTAAATTTATCAATATATTACAAAATAAAAATAATAATAAAATTAAGATCTTTAAATTAATTAAATCATAAAAGCACAAAATAAATACATAAAAATCAAAATAATTTTGTCAATTGCTGTTTTTTGAGACATGTAACTACACAATGCCACAATATTGGACAATCAATTCTGCCAGCCACAACGCTAAGAATATTATAAAGGCGAAAGTTTATGAGTGTCTGTATGTTTGTCTCTTCTTCACGCTCAAACGGCTGGACCAATTTGGATGAAATTTGGCACACTTTTTATCCTGATATTTCTACAGGATTAGCAGCTAGTTTATTTATTAAATAAACTAGCTGCGACCCGCGGTTTCACCCGCGTAAGTCTCGACTAGTTTATTTAATAAATACCTTAGTCAACTATTAACAAAATAATAAAAACGCTACCCGCTCATGTTGTAACCACCCACACCATACCCTCTACCTAGCACCACATTTTACTAACGACAAAGGTAGCCTGCACTTGTCCGCGGCGGCCTTACAAATTGGGCGCCTTTTTATTGAACCATAAACCATAAATACGGAACGTTGTTAAAAATGTATGCTACTGTATACACGAGTTTTGTTCGACTACTTTATGGAAGTGCTGTGAGGCTGGCTGTTAAAAATTGAAGCTTAAGGTTCCACTAGTCGACGGCTGCAACTCGTTGCTCGCGTGGCTAATATATATCCATCTTATTTAGTAAAGTTACTTATTTATTTAGCTTTTATTCATCTAGTTTTTATTTATTTATTTAGTTTTTTTTTTTTATAATAGGTACATTATTTTTTGCTTCTACAGTATTACTCGCCAAACTTTCCAGTTTGATGGCGAGAAGCGCTTGTTTACAGGTATAGGTACAAAAATCTAGCAAAATTAACCTTAAAACTATCAACTATGCACTAATTTCATTCAAGGATCAGTCACACCGGAATGGACAGATTGCGGACGAGCCGCGGACATCGGACACTGACAGATTCTAAGTATGTACCTATCTGTCTGGAGGTGTCCGCGTCCGGAGCCGCGTCCGCAACCCGCCCGCGCCGGTCCGACCAAACCTTTAGTGTGAATCACAGATTACTCGTAATAAATTATAATTATACTATTAGGTGTTTATTTCTCTAGTGAAATAGACGATGATTTATAACGCCTAAAATTTCACCCGAATATAGTTTTTGTTGTTATTTCATTCTTCCATACAAACGTAGTATGGTGATTAATTGTCTGTTTGACGGTGTACGCTCAAAACTAAAAATTACATCAATTTGTCTAGCCCTGTATGAAAGCAGAATTGGGAAAAAAGTATTGGTTTGGAAGTTATGAGCGTCAAAACTTCCATAATTCAACACTAATTTTAATTCATCTTTGGGCGTAAATAAATAACTTATGTAGTATGAAAATGGCAAAATAAAAACCGTGAAAGGATAGATAATTTATTGAAAAGTTAAAATAATTTTATTTTGAGTAGATATATACAGTAGTTTTTTTATAAAATCTATACGCCCAAAGGTCTGTTCATGAAATTTTTGGCGCTCGTTTTCGTTATAAATTATCGTCTATTTCACTAAATAAATATATAAATAAAAACAGGATGAATAAACACTTAATAAATAAAACTAAACAAATAACTTGCATATTAGCCACGTCACCAACGAGTTTGAGTCGTCGACTAGTGAAACCTTAAGCTTAAAGTTATTGCTTTTCTGCAACTTTTCCTTGTCGGAAGACTTTTGTTAGATTCTTGGATAAATTGACATTTCTATTCTTTCTTTAGCTCACGAAGTAAATACAATATCAATTTAAAACGCTTTCCTGTCCCCCCTTTTTTATATACTAGTACATAATTATTATTATCATTTTGAACAGAGTTATATTATATTGAACGTCTGCTATAAGCTGTCAATAACGTTCAACGTTCAACGTTCACCTTTTCCATCGTCATTATCATGAAAACTTTCAGTATGTTTACAAATTCATCTTCTTCTCTCGTGGAAAATACTTCTTCAACCTATCCCAGAATTTCCTTTTGCTAGCTTTATTTATATGGAATTCGAAATTTTTGTTAAGACCTTTTATTTAGCAATAAACAAAATTTGTTAAACTTTTATTAGTTTTGAATCTTGAATACGAGGCTTTTGGCTAATTTGTAAATGTGTACTAAAAGTTCTAAATTTAAATTATGAAATTATTATTAGTATTTTTATTTTATTGCTAATTATTAAATGTGTACCTACTGCATGCTATAAGTATAACCAAGATGTAAATCTAAATATTTGCACGGCTGAAATGCCGAATATAGTGAAACCCATAGAACTTAAGAACATATGTACCTATATTAATAAATATATCATTCATTCATTCATTTATTCATGGATCTTTGACAGTCGTTACGGGTCATCAGAAGCCCGAAAGTCTGACAACCAGTCTTACCAAGGGGTATCGTATTACCCAGTTACTGGTTTGTGGTGGTCAAAAAGGCAGTCGCTCCATGTAAAATACTGGTATTCAGCTGCATCTGATTAGACTGAAAGCCGAGCCCAATATAGTTGGTAAAAAGCTAGGCAGATTGATTTTTATTAGCAGCGCCCCACGGTTTCATCCGCGTAAGTCTCGATCCCGTGGGAATATCGGGATAAAAATATCCTATGTGTTAATTCAGGTTATAAACTTGTGTGCCAAATTTCATTTAAATCCGTTCAGTAGGTTTTGCTTGAAAGAGTAACAAACATCCATCCATCCTCACAAACTTTCACATACTAGCTGCGCCTCGCGGTTTCACCCGCGTAAGTCTCGATCTCGTGGGAATATCGGGATAAAAAGTATCCTATGTGTTAATCCAGGTTATAAGCTATCTGTGTGCCAAATTTCATCCAAATCCGTTTAGTAGGTTTTGCGTGAAAGAGTAAAACAAAACGGAGAGTAAACATCCATTCATCCATCCTCACGAACTTTCACATTTATAATATTTTAGTAGGATTTATCACAAAACATGATTATGTAACATCTTAATTTTATCGTATATTAGCTGTTGTCCACGACTTTGTCTGCGATTCAGGATGAAAAGTAGCCTATGTCCTAAATATTATATTAATTCTGCAAGCAAGACACTGATTTATCGCCGAAAAAAAGTTATTTTTTGTTGCCATTTAGAGTGCTGTTAGGTTTATAGCTATCTTAATGGGCAGTCAGTTAAAAAATTAATTTCGTTCCATTTTGATTATACGACTTTTCCCATTCCAGCGTTTCATTTGGGAAAATTCCCAACTGTAGAGTAAATATGAGTTTTTTAAGTGAAAAGTGTATTTTATACTGCAAGGAAAAATGTTGGTTCAACAACGGATGATCGTAGTATAAACTTTAGACAGATTTTGATAAATGGAGAGTGTATCGGGAATCGATTAATATTCCTGACGCGTATAAACTCAGGCTTGTGCTATTTGCAGCGCACTTTCATTTTCATTTGCAATCATAATAATAATTACTATAGCTACAAAAATTAAAGCGCCAAGTTCAACAAAATAGATAACCATTATGCTAATTATGTATTGTACAATTATCTAAAAATTATGTGTAATTTCTATAGACGTTCATTGTTTTTTTTTCTTTGATTTAATAATTATTGTTTTCGCATGCTGTTTTTATACTTGGCTTGTATTTGGATTGTGTTAATTAGTTGAACAGTGTAACGATTGTAGAAAGACTAATAAATAAAAAAATTGAGATGTGGTCTGCCTATTTGCCAAAATTAGAAAAAAGTATTTTCTAATTTTGTTCCCAATTTTTCGTATCATTTGGGAATTTCCCAACCACAATAAATAATGAAGTTCCAACTTTTTAACAAAAAAACTACGGCATATGATTACAAAACCAACAATAGAATTAAACGTGTGTCCATGAAGTTCTATTATAAAATAGAGTATGTTCTATTGTCATTGTGGAATATATCTGATTTCCATTTGATTGTAATGTACTGTTTTGAACTATGCCAAAACCGGTTTTGAAACCCCTACACTTAAACAATTTGCTTTGCTTTGGGACAATTGAATATTTTATTTTGTATGGTGTCTAATGCCTTGTTGAATATGATGTTTTTTTAAGCAGTCGTAATAGAATTAGTTTGAATTGGGTAACAAAATAGCTGACACTAAATAAGGTGGAGTACAACATTTTTTTTTTCACGATTTTTTTTTTGCAAATTAATTTATTTTATGTACTTTAAACCATTTTATGTTATGTAATTATCTCCAATTATAGGTATAGGTAATTGTTCATTTAAATTAGCACCTTACTTTCATATTAATATTTGCATTCCAAAATATGGCCAAATATGTAGAAATTGGGTATTTTTACACCTATTTTAAAACCATACACGAAGAGAGAGATAACACATTTAGAATCGTTGTTAGTGTCAACAAGAAGGTATAAAACCTCATCATCATCTTCTTAATTTTTTCATTTTTATTATTCTTAATTTTAAAAATTTAAATCTTCTTTTGTTTTTACTTCTAGGTGACATGTAATGTATGCACAAAAACTAAATAAATATTTCAGTCTTTATTTGCTTATGTCTAACATTCCTACCTATGACAAATACGCATTGAAAAAGCATATTTTCTATACAAACATCTTTTAAATTTTTTCAAGATATTTTGAAATTAAGTACTGATTAATAACATGTGTGTTTTGTTATGTATATCAAGTACCTACCTATTTTTTACTCTTGCGATTTTTACAAGCCCAGTAAAATGGTCGTGTTATTTTAAAGCGCTTCCAGCAAAGTGGGAAAAGGCTTACATAGTTGAAAAGCGCTGTTTGGCAGAACGCCAGATAAAGCGAAGAAAAGGATTTAAGCCACTAACTAACGAGCATATTATCGCCTGGTTTATTCTTTACAAATTGTTGCTTACATACTAACCGAAAATTAGAGCCCGACTGAATTTCGTTTTCGGTTTTCGGCGATTATCGGCCGAAATATAAATTTTGGGCAATTTTCGTTTTCGGCTAAAAAAAATATTTTTACACCCCTGGTTGAAAAGAACTCAGTGCCGGCAAATCAATACTTTTAATGACTGTACTGATGGACGCTACCTTAGATATCCGAGGATATCCGTGGACGCTACTGTGAGGTTTTATCATGAGATGTAACCTCATGCTATACAGGCTGGCATGAATGCTGTACGTCATTCGAACAATCTGACAAGACATGTTTAAATTAGGATTTTTTAAATGGTTTTCGCTTGTTGATGTAAAAATTATAGTCTGGCCTCAGCAGCAGCGCGCGCGTGTGTGTTTGTAATATTGTACTAATGGTATAATCTTCTCTTCAAAAGTTATTTGATTTTTACACTGTCCCGAGTACCGCAGCCAAGCGTGGTGCTTACACTACTGAAGCTGCCAAACTCGTATCCCAATTCTGGGCCGAATCTATGTGGATTGCCATCGATTCGCTAAGAAGAACAATACTTTAAATTATTTTTTTCATAGAAAAACTTTAGTGACAACAACTGAAAGCAGAATAACTATGAAAATGCAGAAAAAAACGCCTTTTCTTGAATGTAATAAAAAATAGTTTTGATTAATAAAAAGGATTGTGTGGTTTTATGAAACCACGGTAAAAGTGAAACTTCTATAGACGCCGCCATATTAGCCTTGGCTGCTCTGACGAGCGCCTTTCACTTTATCCCTACTCCGCGGCCGACCGTCACGCGATATGCAACACACAGACGAAAAAGTTTGAGACGATGTAATAAAAGTTTCACTTTAATAATTATGTAAGTATTTGAGAAAATTATAAAGTTTCTTGTGTTTTAAGTTAGGGTAGAGTGATGAAAAGTTTGACATTGTATTTCTTTAACTACAAAGAAAAACCTATCGGCAAACAAAATGTTTTGTTTTTTAGTTTTTCGGTTTTTGGCCGAAAATGCAAAATAGGCCGAATTTCGTTGTCGTTATCGGCCGAAAAATAAAACCGTTTTCGGTCAGACTCTACCGAATATACAAGTCGAAATGACAACCGCAAACAAACTGTTGTATTCCAAGTAAAGCATTTTTTATCAAACCACTTTCTAGTTACCACAAAAGCTATGGTGGTTCATTAAAAGTGCACTTAAGTGCATCTGCCGCCCGCATCGCACCTCAGGTTAACACATTACACGTACGGACAAAATTATTATCAACTGCGCGTAATGAACACTCGATACGCCCAATAAAGAGAAAGTAATGAATAGATACGCACCCTCACTACGCAATTGAGTAGCGTATATGGGGGAATACGCAGAACATATCGTGTTTGTGAACCCCATTTCGATTCCTAGCAGAATGATATTTTGAAGATAGTTGGCATATTTTGTATTTAATTTTTTTAAAATCTGTTCATTACGAAAGTTGTTAATGTAGAAAATGCTGAATATTTTCATCACATTTAGGTAATCTATGCACCTACAATAATGTTGGTACATAATGATGTGTTAATGGACCATTTTGAGCAAAATTTGAGACAAAATTGAAAGAAAACATTATAAATTATGATTTAGTTTCCTTACATCACCAAGCGGTTGGTCGACTCCTTACATGACCAGAGGGCTGGCTTATTTCTTGGCCAAAATAATCAGCATTGCCAGCCTTTTGGGCACTTTTCTTGTTGACAGCGATGCGTACGAATTTTTTGATGCCCCATGATTCTTTCCCCTCCCTTTTTAGGGTTCCGTTAAAAAACGGAACCCTTATAGATTCGTCATGTCTGTCTGTCTGTCTGTCTGTCTGTCTGTCTGTCTATCTGTCTGTCTGTCTGTCTGTCTGTCTGTCCGTCCGTATGTCACAGCCACTTTTTTCCGAAACTATAAGAGCTATGCTGTTGAAATTTGGTAAGTAGATGTATTCTGTGAACCGCATTAAGATTTTCACACAAAAATAGAAAAAAAACAAATAATTTTGGAGTTCCCCATACTTAGAACTGAAACTCAAAATTTTTTTTTTCATCAATCCCATACGTGTGGGGTATTTATGGATAGGTCTTCAAAAATGATATTGAGGTTTCTAATATCATTTTTTTCTAAACTGAATAGTTTGTGCGAGAGACACTTCCAAAGTGGTAAAATGTGTGTCCCTGTAAATGTGTGTCCCTGTAACTTCTAAAATAAGAGAATGATAAAACTAAAAAAAATATATAATGTACATTACTATGTAAACTTCCACCGAAAATTGGTTTGAACGAGATCTAGCAAGTAGTTTTTTTTTAATACGTCATAAATCGTAAACTTATCGTTACTTGCTGCTACGGAACCCTTCATGGGCGAGTACGACTCGCACTTGGCCGCTTTTTTATATACTTGTACATATTATTTTAAGACTGTTAGCTTTTAATTTTATTTCCTTAAATATAATAATACTCGTCAATGTATTACACCTTTAAAAACTCATATCGATGATGCTCATTTTTGAATGGGCATCATCGAACAGCGGAATTTCGAACAGCGGTGTTTGCACCGCGGTTCGTAATTCAAACATCGTTATTATTGTCATACGCGATCGGCGAAGGGTGCGCAAGCGTTTCAAATCGTTCGATACAGTGGTCAGTAATTTGGTTTATTAAATTATTTATTTTTGAACAATTTGTAACGGATTTCTATCCGACTGTACTTAATATTTTTGACAATTTTAAATTATTTTTTAATGGTGGGTAGTTTGAATTTTGATGGATGATTGAGATATTATTATGAGTGGTAATAAATTGGAATAAATAGGGTTTTATTAATTGATGAAATAATGTTTGATTGAAAGTGTGTTACGCTATAAGGGAGCTGCTCTTGGTCGCACTCTACATAGGTACTTTAATCAATTAGATTTTAATTTTGATTTTATTATTGTGAGTAGTATTTATTAGTGTAAGTGAAAACTACTTTAGGCGCGTTGGGCATTTTTGAGATGGGACTAAACCACTGATTACGCGACACTGTTACGACACCAGATTTACACCATTAAAAAGACATCAACGCGTTGATTCCGCGGTTCCGATTTTTTTTCAAGTTTTCACTTCTTCAGAAGCAATAACTTTTTATTTTCGTTAATAATGAAAAAAAAAAGACTTTTTGGTAATGTTATTGCATTTATGTGCCCCTTTCGAATTGGACAGGGTTTTGCACGACTCATAATGCAAGCATGAGAGTGCTCTGCGATCGAAAAATATTGTTTTGCCTCCTTTCTGCAACTGTTTTTATTTATTGTTACTCCTGCTAGTACACAGAACCTACTTAATTTATATACCTACCATAATACTACGAATAATGAAAGTATTATTCGTAATTTAATGGAGATTAATACTGTACTTTTCAAAAATTGATTTAATGAAGAAGAAATTAAAAAAAAAACATCAAAATAGTTCTTTTTAATATATTGTTTAAGGAACTCTTAAGCAAAATGTCATACTTTTAGACACAGCAACGCTGTGCGCTGTCTGCCAGTAAGTCAATAAATTTATTTTTGATAGATTTGTGTTGAATACACAATAACATCTAGGAGGGAGCTCGTGGCTAAATAATAACAGCCGCACGGCAGTGTGTAAGGTTAAGCTACGCTTGCTGAGGTCGGTCCGTGGATGGGTGACCATCCATTACATACCGAGATCTATCTGTGCCTCGGAAAGCTCGTTCGTTGGTCCAGGCTGTCATTTGACAGTCATTACGATTAGTCAGAAGTCCGAAAGTCTGACAACCTAAGGGGTATCGTATTACCCAGTGAGTGGGTTGTGGAGGTCAGATAGGCATTCGCTCCGTATAAAATACTGCATCCGGTTAGATTGGAAGCTGACCCCAATATAGGTGGAAAAAGGCTAGACAGATGACACAATAACATTCGTAGGGTTTACGGCTACACCAAATTTATCAGCCCAGGTTTTTATGGCTATCAAGTCCCTATTTAATTTGCCGATAGCGTCAGGTAATTCATCAAAGTTTCACTGACAGTACAACTGCAAGTCATTTGCATACAGATGATACGCACACTGAAGTTCAGAAGTTATAAGATTAATAAAAATAGAAAACAGAAGAGGAGAAAGTATACCGCCTTGAGGAACGCCAGTTTCCAAATTACACCAGCATGAAGAATCCCCAACATGAATAGACTGCTGACGTTCCTGAAGGTAAGAGGAGAACCATTCCAGTGCTTCGGGAGAGACCATAAGATATGGGAGAATGGTTATAGGAATGAGAAACTTAATAGAAAGTGGCACTTAACACTTTAAGTACAACAACTAATTGAGGACAGCCGATAACTGCGGCCTCTTGTAAGAAATGACTTAGCAGTTTATCATTAGGCGGTTATACTTGCTCACCTCATTTACTATGGTTGTGGTAACCTTCTTAGAGTCCGCATGGCAACGCTAAGTCTGCAATGGAATAAATAGGCAACCTCAAAAAGTTTTATATATGGTATACTTTTACATCATTCAGTTATGTCAGTTTCGGGGTTGTAAGTAGATCTAATGATTTTGATATTTTGCCTTTTGATTTTTGCATCATAGAATATGTGTAGACTATGTCGTACCTATGCTCTGCCTCCATATGATGACAAAACTGTTTCAAATCCGCATGGTGCTAAAGTGACTATTCCTTACCAGGAATAAAACAGAATATAAACAAAATAACCTATCAAAAACAAAAAGACAAACAAAGTATCAAATTCTTTTATCGTAGGACAGGATGGTGTTGCCGTCTATAAATTTTCAAATTCCACCGTTTTTACTTATGCAGGCTTAGCGTGGCCAGACTCTATGACACTATATTAACTCAAATTGTGACTTAGAAACGTCCATCTTAATTAAAAATTAATGATCATTAATCTATGTAGTAAGACTACACATCACACAGAATATCTAAGATTTAAGTAGTTTGGTAGGTTCTCTTATTTATTTCAGAATGCAGAATGTAAGTACTAATATTGTTAAAATCAATAAGTTAAATGCAGCCATTAACGACCCATCGAAATCCGCAGGTATTTACCGTTCTTTTAATTTAATTTCCATTTTATACGTTTCTGTAATTATTAAAACTATTGAAATTGGGGTAGAAATCAACACGCATGATTGCGAATTGTGGTTTCCGCTTTACACGCGTGACAGCCTTGTCTGACAATCGTGACACTTAGGCGACACTGGTCTGACCATGGACTTAATATACAAACTGGACTGAGCTCTCCAAAAATCGTATTATACAAAAATGAACCATATGAATTGCAACTTAGGTTTACATTTGTTAGGCAATCTTAGCCAAGGCAAAACGAGACGAGAGAGATAGCCGAGCCGAGGCTATTTGTCCCTTTTTTTCAATTGCCAAAAGATAAAAATGTTACAAGTTGGTAGAAAATATTTTACCAACTACCAAGTAAAATAAGTTACGTATAAATATTTTCAGCTTTTACATTAGTTTTAAATAATTTTATTTATATATTTACAATCTGTACTTAGTAGTAAATAATTTATTATAAGTAAAATAACAATAATGTGATTTTTGGTAGTTATCATAAAATTATACTAAAAAGTGTAATAGTAATACTGAAAAGTGACATCTTATCATCCATCAATTGTTGTCATGGCGACATAGGCGACTTTTTCTGTTGTTTTGTGGAAACACATAACGCATTATAAGTTTTAGCTTCGGTTCTTTTTTAATTTTTGTAGTGATAATGGCGAAAAAGTGTTGTATCAAGACATGCAAAAGTGAATCATATGCTGGTTGTGGCATTTCATTTCACAGGTAAGGAATAACAATATTTTGTTTACTAACAATGGTGTCAAGTAGGTTGACCATGCTCTAGACGTTTTGTAGACGGAACACTAATGCTTTTGTGTATTTCTGATTAAAACTATTAATATTATGTGATTTAAAAGAAGACATAGTGACAAAAATTGAAAAGGGTATGCTGAGATGGTTTGAGGATGAATGAAAGGCGACTAACAAAATTTATTTACAAGGTTGATGTGAAGGGAAAGGCCGGTCAGGGACGCCCTAGGAGGACATATACTGACCTTATTGGTGATGTTCTTCAGAAAGGCCAGGTGCGTAGTACTCGCAACCGGCGTGCGTGTATGACCAGATGTATGAACGTAAATGAGGCAAAAGGAGTAAGGATCGTAGCAGGTGGCGTTCTGTATGTAGTTTCTGCCTACCCCCATGGGAAGAAGGCGTGAGTTTATGTATGTATGAATTATGCGTATAATAAATACAATTTGTACTTATGTATCGCATTATTGAAATAACATTATTTTTATATTGGTTACAGCTTTCCATCGAAAGAAGAAATGAAGCAAAAATGGTTGGATGTAATTCCCGAATCACAAACGATTATCAAAAATTCTGTTGTGTGCAGCCTTCATTTCAAGCCGGCAGATTTTTATATTTATATTTAATAAATGTTTGTCACACACACTTTGGTTTATTTTCCTTTGCTTTATTTAAATACCCAAACACCAGCTCTGTAGAGAAAACGGAAAAAAAGAGCAAGAAAAGGTCCCCGAACGAAATTCTGCATGCACCCTTGCCTACTTCATCATAAGTCACGTATACGTGATCATATTAAATTGATGATTCGACTCAAGACATCTCTCAACAATATTGTAGTCTAGCTGTCAATACTTCTTTTCTCAAAAAGGGTACACGATCCAACACCGACCTACAACACAACAATGTTAGTGTCAAATCGAGCTTTAGAGAAAAAAGTTTTAAATTATTTTGTCATAAATTATTATTTTATAAGGTAACTTAATTTCAATATTTTTGTAATACAAAAAATAATTTGAAATCACCTTAGTTACAACCGGACACAAATTATCTCTTTCAAAACGAATTTTCCTGTTTGATAAAAAATGTTTGGTCACCCTATTAGAAAGAGATAAACAGCCTCGGTATACATGTCTCTCTCTGCTCGTGTTTTTGGTACGAGAGCTCAGTCCAGTTTGTATATTAAGTCCATGGGTCTGACAAACATTACACTCGTCTGTCATTTGTGACACTCTCGTCTGACAATAGTTGTAGTGTATACAGATATACTTATGATTTGTCTCGAGCGCATACGTCACAAGGTGCGGCCTGAGTGGGGGTCATTCTATGCCCAACCGCCAGCCCGCAAGCACGTGGTGGTGCGTAGGCGAGCCAAATACCATTTTAATATTGTGTAGCTATACTAGCTACTACAATAGTGACACCTCCATCTGACACTTGTGACACCCTCGTATGACAAACATTTAAATTTAGCAGGAATGTCCGTCGGTTTCCAATTCCATGTAAAATAATAAAATACAAAAATAAATACTTCCCTTCTAGCCATTTAAACAACAACCCAGGACCATAAAAATACAACATATTCATCACTACTTGAACAACTAATTACAGTGGTCCAAAACTTCAAAAATTAAATACTTCCCACTGACGTCTTTTTCCCATTATTCCCATTAATATCGTGGGAATGACGACGCCCGGTCTAATTGACCGAAGTGTCTCAAAATGTCGGGACAAGGACGTTTCTTGTTTTTGAGAAAAATTATTTACTTTTCAGGGGTGTCGAAAATAGTTTGATGTGACTTTAAAATTTTTACCCGACTGAATCAGAAGGATGGTAATGCTTTTTGAAGTGAAAACTTCTTTAAGCGCGTTGGTCTTTTCGCGCCACTGTTACCGAATTTACCGACACCGTGGAGTAAAAGACATCAACGCGTTGATTACCGCGGTGCCGATTTTTTTTCAAGTTTTCACTTCTGTCGGCACTCCCGGAGTGCCACTGTTTTTTTTTTGTATAACTTTAGCGTTGCTCGATATGTTGAGGTTTCCGTAAATAAACTGAATCATAATTATGTCAATTATTTATTTCAGCCTTTGACCTTGTTGTCCAAAAGCTTAATGAAATTTTTATTAATCTTCTTGACCACACAGTTTCCAAAGATGTCTGTCTGTCTAGAACAGTATTAAGCTTCGTGCAGACCAGCGCGACGCGACGGTGCGACACCGGTAATTATTCTACCATAAAGTTTTCTTAGAAATTGTTTTGTTAGAGTCGCGTCGCGTATTTTTTCGCAATTACGATGTTGGTCCCATGGAGAAATTTGTTCATTTGAAAGAACTAAGTTGTTTATTTGAAATAAATGCTTTGTGTTTGAGTTCAGTTTGATGGTCACACATCCTTAATTTTGACCACACCATTTTTATACACTCTGTGTAGAAAATAACCTTATAGATTACTCATTCCGGACAGCCCTGTGGCCGTCGCCCGTGACCCAGATCTAAGCCACTATTATTTCTTGTTATCTAACCTGTAATTTACTTTAATTTTAAATGTTTTGAGAACTTTGGGAGTCAAACGACGAACTTATTATTATGCGGGTTCCATTATTAAGAGGGAAGTTTGAGCTATTTTGGAGTTGAGAAAGCTATTTTAGTCTTATTTAATTTTATTTATTTATTTACTTCAGAAACAGTGATCCATATTTTTGTTATTATACTTAAGAATTGTTAGTAACCAAAGTTTCAAATACACACCACATTAACGTACTATTTTAACCTAAATTAAATAACAGAAGCTTGTACATTACTCACATCATTAAAATCACAATTATTTTTTAAATTCATTTAAAATGTTAAAAATCATCAATGTTATTTTAAAATCAAGAAATTCATTTGATCATTAGATAATGATTAAGTACATTTTCGACTCCACCCAGTTTTCATAGAAATCATACGCCATGCTGCCATACATATTGGAAGTGAACCCTCCGGGAGGGTTACCGGTGTTACGTTTGCGTTAAATTTAACCGTCGCGGACGATCAACGGGAGGTTTAAAACCATGTTATAAACGGTAAACGAAGCAAAATTGTGTTTTCAGGGGTATTATAGCTATACGTAGTTTCAAACCATTTAATTTTTTTGTGAATGTTGTAAGTGTGAACAAAAAATAAAAATGCTTGGATTTTAAAATCAACGCACATACTAAATTTTATTTTCACGGTTAATAATGCTGTATTTGCTAAGAAAAAACCTACATTTAAAATGAGCCCTCCGCGAGGGCTCCTGCTCCCGGCATCCCGTAAGCGACGAGGTGAACCCTCGAGGAGGGCTCCCGGCACTAAACGTGTTAATGTTATCGTAAATAAATGATCCCTAAATTATATGGCTGGCAAAAACCCGACCTCAGTGGCTTTTGTGGACATGATATTTTATTCTGTTATGACAATCATGTTATATGGTTCAAATAGGTTTTTATTTTTATTATTATTTTATTTATCTTCTACATAGATTATTTTCTATTTTGTGAGAACGTTACAGGCCTAGAAGACTGTGGATTTGTTGACCATTTTCTATTTTTGTTAAGTACCTGGACGAGTTTCTTGCCAGCTCTTCTCCATAGGAAACAACCAATTGAAACCGTGCACCTAGCTTCTGACGTTTCATAAGTGCCCATGTAGGTTTATGTGTTTTTTTTTCAATATTATTGTGTTTACCTACTTACAGAAATAAACATTATTTATAATTTCAAACTTATTAAATTAATAAAAGTTAGTAAAAAAAGTGCCGACCACTGCATTCACTTTTGTTACCCTAAAACCGGAATTACGTTTTATTCCAATTCCAATAATAGACACTTACAAATGCACCCCAGATCTGAATCTAATCCAGCCTTTTACGAAATTTTATTTATTTCCCAATAAACAACAAGATTTTCATAATCCATGCATAGATCAAGTGTAATGTCTACAGCAGTGTACGGCAGATGTATCAACCCTCAAATGCAACCGGGTCATTTTTATCCCAATCACATATTTTTTAAGCACGCGCCCATTGTTAATTTTATAAATTATTTACATTACAACAATGCCCGATTGTTATAGTCGACTGACCGTTTAAATATTTAGTACAACCTAATTATTTTGTTAAAATAATGATACGTCCATATT
Source organism: Agrochola lychnidis (assembly GCA_963680765.1). Taxonomy (NCBI): domain Eukaryota; kingdom Metazoa; phylum Arthropoda; class Insecta; order Lepidoptera; family Noctuidae; genus Agrochola; species Agrochola lychnidis. The sequence goes on from OY796850.1 coordinate 3,727,707, forward strand.
TGCTTACAATAGGAGACGTGGGTTAGAATTTTGTGGTCTAATTATGGTCAGTGGTCTTTGTGGGGTTAATCGCGATATTGAAATAACAATGGATTGTCGAAGAGTTATTTTGCAACTTGTACATTTTGGTCAAATGTGTTATCAAGGGCGAAAAATCATTGCAATTTTGTATGCAAATTACTTGTTGTTAACGGTTTCATCTATTAACACGATGTAACATTAATGTTACATTATAATTACTTTAAAATTTTAATAACCCGACCCTACGTTATAACATATAAGTATTTAGGCACACATTATTCTGTTTACCCATTTATTACTTTTATTACGTCATAAACTATTCCACACAAGAACTTAAAGCACGAGTACTACACCACACAAAGTAAGGACGAATTTAACCCCTTGTCAAAAGCGCAGCAGTAGCCTATCTATTAGCTATTTAAATGCTACCAATAACAACTTAGCTCTCAATAAAAATACCCCAAAACAACAAATAAAATCAATCGACCGTTTCCTATAAAACTAGGAAACGGGACCACGGGTACGTTACGTAGTTACGCACTACAAAACATACGGACAGACAACACGTATTAAACGATAATTTTGTATGCAAATATGTAATATCTTAAGTGGGATCAAAATACCCACCGCGCGGTTCAGGGTTAAGTACTTTGATGGACAAAAGTGTTGAAGAAAAATTTTAATTTTGTATTTTCGAATGTTGAAAATAGAATTATCATGTTCACGGTGATGCAAGTTTTTATAACAATTTAAATTCTGATTTGTTTTTTTTCCTTAATGCCAAGCATTAATGCAATCCAAGCAACGATAATGTACGTGTTCATACTTGGCATTGCTTTTACTGCAATAGAACTGAGCTATAATAGTTTTTGAAAGTGTATACAGTACGTTGTAAGCAACATTTTATTTAGCGATGTTTTTTTAATTAAATATTATTTTTGTATTATTTCTTTGAATTCAAATCAACACACAATTTAGTACAAAGTGTCTATCATTTATATCTAACAGTCAAAATTCTCAAACACCTTTCTACGCACCAGTACCAACAAAGAACAGATGTATGTGGCGTACCGGCTAATTTGGTATGCAGTAAGGGTTAACGCATGCGCAGAGGTGGCGTGCGCAGGAGTCGCATTACCGGGGCTCTGACGTGTTTCAAACTTCTAATACAACCGCTTATCAAACGTTATGCAGACTGCCTTTGAAGTTAGATTTGGTAATGAAATGTTTTAAGTTTTTATTCTAAAAAAAAAAACAGTGGCACTCCGGGAGTGCCGGACAGAAGTGATACTTGAAAAATAAATTGGTACCAATTTTTTTGATTACAACGCGTTGATGTCTTTTACTCCACGTTCTGCGGTAATCAACGCGTTGATGTCTTTTACTCTACGCTCCGCGGTAATCAACGCGTTGATTTCTTTTACTCCACGGTGATGGTAATAGGTCGCGAAATCAATTGTTTAGTCCCATCTCAAAAATGCTCAACGCGTTTAAAATTAGTTTAAATTATCTCTCCTTGTCGTTAAAGTGGTTTTCTACTTACCAGGCATACCTAATATTAGGATGAATTTGGTCTGAAATAAATATTATTATATTTCTAAATGTCTTTGACATATCTCGGGACCCTGGGGTCCCGGACCTTTGGAAGGCATACGAGGGGCCGAAGCCAACTCGCAGAGGCCCCTTAGACATTTTTGAGTATTGAGGCACCAACCGACGATTATCCCTGTTCGCACTATGCAAGGGCACCCAAGGACAACCCCCGGTTGGTGTGGGACTATTGCAGAATATGGAAACAAAGATATTGGACTATGGCTTTGGGTGGCTTAAGTGGACTGGTTACCTGGAGCTATGGAAGGACTATGGCCCCTGCCTGATCAATGTTTAAATGTACACGGATAAAATGGCAGGGGGTGACTTGCACGCTCAATAATGGGCCCCCGAAAACGGTCGCTAGCACATAGTGTCGTAGCGACAAGGGGGCAACACGTCCTGAGGTGCTTATGAGGAGTGGAGAGGTATTCCACGGCTATCAGGACAATCCCGGAAGTACGGTCAAGATCCCTACCAGCATCTTACTGGAATACTTCCTTCCTCCAAGCACGTTTGCTCTTGCGAATCTCCACTCAAGCCGGCCAATTAAGGCAAGAATGAGGCGGGAGCTCTGTTCCTCGTCAGTGTTCACTCCAGCCGGCCAATAAAGGCAAGCCAGAGGTGAGGAACAAGACTTCTCCCGGGAGATAGGGTCCGTGGGGTCGCTACTGCCCAACAGCTCGCCACATGCTGCCCTGCGGGTTTTTGTATCTCTCTTGGTCTGGCTCCTAATCCCAGACCTGTTCTGGCAAAGTAAACTCTACCGGCACAGGCCTAGAGTTCGGAGCGCGCAAGCCCCACCACGACGTCAACGTAGAGATACGACGGTGGGGATATTATTATTATTATTATAAAAATAATTATTGGAACGAAGTTCTATATTGCACGTAATATCGAAAAAAGTGTAACAATATAGTATGTTGGAACGGACCAAAATTTTGCTCTCACTCTCATTCGCCAAATGTGCAAAAGCGAAAGGAATTTCGTTTCAACCGGGTGTCCCACGACACCTCTCGACTGTTATTATATAATGTTTCTACTACTGGGACTCAGCCTCCTCTCTGTAAGAAAGAGTGGATCCTCCTGCACTGGGCATAGCAGGGGTGGAACATTCATATTTTATGCTCATCTTCAATAGGTGCCTCCGTATAGATTAGACACAACATCATGCCTTGTTTCCCCGAAGGGTTGGGCAGAGGTGTCCCTGTAGCAGGTATACCCACATTTTGCCAGTTATGTTTAAGTCCCATGTAATAGGGGGCGAGCCTATTGCCATCAACCAAATTCCAGGTATTTATACTAACATAATTTTACTCTGCGCATAACACTTTGTCACAACACCAATTTATCTCGTCTGCTCGACGTCCGTATCTGCAGTGATCCAGCAGAATATCAGCGTCAGGTATAATATATTTGGCACTGCCGAGGTTGCGAAGAAGTCCGAAAGGGAGATCGTGGCCCCCGGTAACATGGCAACCGAAGAAACACGGGTGGGTTTTAGTCAGTCAGTAAGAGTCTGACATGCCCTCCCGCTCCGCCCAGAGCCGGAAAAGTTATTTGATTTGATAATTTACCACCCAAAAAAAAAAAGGTATATTTGGCAGACACGTGCTGAGCTGGACTCCCATTTGGTGCAACCTTGAGACGCACACCGCACCTTGTACATTTGATTTGAAGTATGTCATAATGTCACTCCATTTCTATACGTGTCTTTTCTTTTTTGTTTATTGGCGTCTTGTTAAGCTATTGCATAGCTTTTATCGCGGGCTTTGAGCGCGGCGACCGAATCAAGAAATTCCGTAACGTAACGAAAATAAAACCTAACACCCCCCACTCCGCCTACCATGTAATGACGGTTCCCATGACAACAACATCAGTTGTCATGGGAAACGTGATGTTGTCATGGGAACGTAATTTTTGTTTTATATCATCACGTCATCATCCCAAGTGTAGCGTTGACAAATAGGAAGTATGGAGGTTACAAATGCTATGCAATAGCTTTACCGCGGCAGTCCTCGAGTGCCACACGTTTTTTAAAATATAAATTCATGTAATTTTGTTATCATTTTATTGTGCTTATGTGTGTTTTTTGTGTGCACCGAATATATGTTTTATCTATCTATCTGTCTAATAGTTTTTAGATTTTAGCGGTCTGAAGTCCAGAATAAATTTTATTTCGATAAACATAACATCGATCATTTCCAGAAAGGTTTAGGCAGAGGTGAAGAAAACTTTCAAATGCCCTACCATTTTTGTAATTTATAAGAGTCAACGTATCCACGAGCATTGAGTTTCCTCTATAAAACTCTACAAGTGAAAACAAAAGACGTCATTGTTTCAATTGTTTTATAATGCAAATGAACATGTCTGCTCCCATTCAGAGCTGCGGGTACACCACACAATGTTTTATTCCGACAGTCGTTGTCTACTGTCTTCTGTCTGAACATGCTGACAGTAATATGACAGTCACGGCTGCAAGGGTGAAGAGAGAAAAAGCTGTATTTTATCATGTAGCCGTGGCTTTCCGTTGGTTTAATCTCTTATTTTTAATTGACTTCCAAAAAGGAGGAGGTTATTATGTTCGTAGCGTATGTTTGTTTTTTTATTTATGTTTGTCCGCCGATTTCTCCGTTATTTGTGGACCGATTTTGAAATTTTTTTTTTTTTTGAAAGGGTATGATCTGCAATTGGTCCCATATAAATTTTATCAACTTTGCTTGGGTGGTTTTTGAGTTAGCTACAATAATACGTATTTTTTCTCACTTAGTATGTAGATGATATGATTCCTGTCACTGGTAGCAGGTGGTATTCGAATGTGTATGGGGTAGGTACCACAACTAAAAAGTGAAAAATAAAAACTTTTTACAAAAAAAAAACAACCGACTTCCAAAAAACACTACAAAGTGAAAAATATTTTTTATTTCGGAAGTCGGTGACAAAAAACGAAAATTTAAAACCAAAGACACCGACTTCCGAAATTAAAGTAATTTTTCACTTTGTAGTGTTTTTTTTGGAAGTCGGTTGAAGTTTTTTTAGCTAAAAGCTGCGCATATAATGTATCAAAATGCCTGTTTTGATGTTATATCTACTTTCTAAGTTAATTGAAGACACCGCAGTAAACTTTGTTGTAGAGAGTTTTATGTCCTGTTTTCCTTGAGAGGACTGCATGGTCGGAGATAATGAGCAAAAATTGGATTCCTAGGGACCTATATCTTAGGCTTGCTCCATAAATAAGGAAGACGCTTTTTCAATAAATTTAATAAAATTGCCCACCAGCCAGAGAGGATTTTCGTTGCCTGAAAATCAAAACTACACAAAAAAAAATAACCATAAAGGACCATACTAATGCCTATGCAAACCCATGGCCTGCAATTCTGTTAGCTATTTGCTTGATTACCCAGACAAGTACTTGTATGCAACCCCCACAATACCATGTATATTTAAAACGCATTCCTCTGCTGTCAATAGCCGGGATAAAACAACAACTGCCCCATAGCTCATTGTAACATTCCGCGCAAATATGCCACCTTATTAATATGTATTCGTACGAGGTCGGGTGCGTTCGTGGATCCTCGTAAGCACTCGTTAATATTCGACGATCGCCCTCCGTTGCGCATCATTTCATGTGGACATTGTACATCTGTTTTTGTTGTTTGATTTATAAATACGTAAACGGTACAACTGTTTGTTGTTCTGCATACTTGTGAAATTATGGGCAGGAGTTGCATTTTGTAGGGTTTTAGACAGGATAGTCTTCGACTAACTTTCGCAAAAGAAAACGATGTTCTTACAGTTCGAGATAGATTACTTTTCTTAAAGGTATCGATGTTCCTACAGTTGGAATTCTTTGTGAAGCTCGTTGCTAAGCAGAGCAATAGGTACATACAACATGTAAAAAAAAAACCCTATCCGATCCATGAGAGTGTTGTCAGGTATCGTACTGAGTCTATTTATGTGGTAATTTTGAGGAAAATAAATAAAAAATCGTCTCATTTTTTTAATGGGGAATTTTACCGGGTTATTTCATGGGGCGCGGGCGGCCATCGTTTAGCGGGTGTCTTATCATCATCATCATCATTTCAGCCGAAAGACGTCCACTGCTGGACATAGGCCTCCCCCAAGCACCGCCACTTCGACCGATTCTGTGCTTTCCGCATCCAGCGGATTCCTGCGGCCTTCACAAGGTCATCGGTCCATCTTGTGGGAGGCCTTCCAACGCTACGTCTTCCGGTACGTGGTCGCCACTCCAGAACCTTTCGACCCCATCGGCCATCCGTTCTGCGAGCAATGTGCCCTGCCCATTGCCACTTAAGTTTGGCAATTCTTCGGGCTATGTCGGTTACCTTGGTTCTCCTGCGGATCTCTCCTGCGGGTGTCTACAAGTCATAATTTATGAACGCTGTTGATGCTCATTTTAAATGAATTTGGGGTAATTTTTGTATCAAAAATATGATTTTTAAATAGCATTAAGTTTTTATATTCAATAATAACTAAATTTTTTATTACTTTCAGGTAATGTTATTGCAGTGCCGTGCCCCTTTCGGATAGAAATGGTTTTTTTTTGTTTTTTTTTTCACATGTTACAATACAGAAATACAGAGGTAAAAAACTTTGGAAGTCGGTGGCAAAAAACGAAAATACAAAACCCAAGACACCGACTTCCGAAATTAAAGTCATTTTTCACTTTGTAGTGTTTTTTTTGGAGGTCGGTTGTTTTTTTTTGAAAAAGTTTTTATTTTTCACTTTTTAGTTGTGATACCTACCCTACACACATTCGAATACCACTACCTGCTACCAGTGACAGAAACTTATTATATCATTTACAAACTAAGTGGGAAAAAAATACGTATTTTGTAGCTAACTCAAAAACCATCCAAGCAAAGTTAATAAAATTTATATGGGACCAATTCGAGAGCACATTCTTTCAAACAAAAAAAGAATTTTCAAAATCGGTCCACAATTGACTGAGAAATCGGTGGACATACATAAAAAAAAAAACAATCATGCGCGACGAACATATAACCTCCTCCTTTTTGGAAGTCGGTTAAAAAGTAGACTTCAATAGATTGTAGTAACGTCCTCCTCCCTTGCCGACCCTGACGACCCCATTACCCTTCTCCAGGAGAGCAGTAGGGAAACCAGCACAGTTTACAAAAACAGACGCCTCCCGTCATTCCGACCTCGCCACCGAAGGTCCTTTGCGATCGCGACCGCGTCCCCGAGTAAATAATACTCCCCCCGACTCTTGCTCGAAAACGAGGTGCCAGCAGTTGTTGCAGCTGAGCACGTAGTTTTAAATTCCCCGATTTTAATAATCATGATCAAAACTTTGATCCAGCCCGTCCCATCCTTGATGTCCTCCCTCCGGTTGACGCTCTAAGCCGCGAGCGTTCACCTAGTTTTAATTAGCTTAGTTGAATAACCCCTGGCTGGAGGTTTTAAGTGTAGTAGCTTAAGACACCCACAGGAAAGCCCGGTCAAGTAGTCATGATCTCAGAGGTCAACTACGAGATGCCCAAGCAAAAAAAAAAACGTCCTCCTGGTAAAAATGATCTTGATGATTCTTATACGAGGTAGATTATGTTGAACTTAGAATTCTACTAGCCTTTTCATTAATAGGTATCTAAGCCTTCACTACGACTGAATACGATAAAATCATGTTACTATATATACAACATGCACAATGGCACATTCCGTCCATGAAGTCATGAATTCAGCAGGGTGAAACCCAGACAGAAATACTATAATATATCTTATGGGGAATAGCCACATAAAACGTTACTGGTTGAACTATACGCGGGTTCGAACTCATTGGTGGGTTTGGTCAAAAAGCACGCTGTCTCACCTGGCATCGTGTTCGACAGAGATAGTATCAGTGATGAGCAGTTAGACGCTGGTCTACATGCACAAACTCTAGTTCGCACGCACACAAACACCGTTCAGAACGATTTTAGTAAAACGAGCGCGTATAAAATTACGAAAAGTCCTTTGGAAGGTGGGTGGAGTTTTATGAAAAAACTACTGCATAAATCAATTACGAATAAATTATAATTTTCGACAATTGAGCTTTGTCGGAACGAGCTTTGTTTTGGAGATTTTATACTTCTTTTATTACTTATTTACTCCCAACGTTGCGTTAAAATTAGCAGGAAAAACGAATCTTTGTTGACTCATAACTTTTTAATTGCTTTTTTTTACTATTCTGCTTCTGTACAGACAAAATTAATAATAAGACAAAACGATTTCATGTTTTACTTTGGATGTACAATGTGTAACAGTGGAGTAAAACTCCCCTGAAATTTTTATGGAAAAAGTATCGGCTAGTTGCGCCTTAAACTAAAATGCCCACACTTAAACCCATTACGTAAACCACCAGATGTGTGTCCCTCAATTTTGAAGAACAAAACTAATTTATCATGTTCAGTGTCTGTGGCATACCCTAAAACGCAATTAAAGGGTATCGCCGATGACTCTATCTTATCAAGGGGATATCAAGACAATTAATAATTACTTACGGAACCGTTCGGGGCACTCGTGTGAGCTCTAGCGTGGAGTAGTTAGGAACTGGATAAGAAAGAAGGCTATGAGGATGGTCTTATCGTATGGTTGGGTTAAAGTATCATGTACTAGCAATATTTGTAGATATGTATATATTATAAACAGTGTGATTCTTTATAATGTGCACATATCGAAATGATCCCAATGTTAATTTTAACGACAGAAAAAATATTTTTTATGGGATTAAAAAAAATTGTAACAAAACGGTGTAACTTTTAAACTAAATCATCTATCGCAATGAAACAAACTCCATAATGATTGGAAGTAATTAGGCGTCTTCATAAAATGAAAATTGATAAAAAAACTACTCTCAATTGAAAATAAACATGTTTTTTTTAGCAAAAATCTGTATATTTTTCATTAATTTTTACAATAATTGTAAAATTTATCAATAAGATGCCAAAGAGAAACAAATAAAAATATTTTATTTTTTGTCTTTTTATTTTTTATAGGAGGAGCTCGTGGCTAAGTAATAACAGCCGCACGGGTCGATCCATCAGGTTAAGCTACGCTTGCCAGGGTTGGTCAGAGGATGGGTGACCATCTTTACATACCGAGACACCTCCGTGCCTCGGAAAGCACGTTAAGCCGTTGGTCTCGGCTGTGATTCGTGGATCTTTGACAGTCGTTACGGGTCGTCAGAAGCCCGAAAGTCTGACAACCAGTTTTACCAAGGGGTATCGTATTACCCAGTTACTGGGTTGTGGAGGTCAGATAGGCAGTCGCTCCATATAAAATACTGGTATTCAGCTGCGTCCGGTTAGACTGGAAGCCGACCCCAACATAGTTCGGAAAAGGCTAGGCAGATGATGATGTCTTTTTATTTTTTATACAAAAAAAAATTTAATTTTTTTTTTCGGTTGATAAAATTAAGCATAGATTCCCGCATTTCGATATGTGCACATTATAAAGAATCACACTGTATACATACTTGTAATCACGTTCTCGAAAACGGCTCTAAGGATTTCGATGAAAGTTGCAATATAGAGGTTTACGGCGAGACATCGATCTAGCTAGGTCTCATATAATATCTGGGAAAATTCGTTTGCTCTATTTTCACAGCCTCGGGAATGTGATACAACGTTGGTATACCTGGACGATATGTTTATGTATTTTCACCCGAGCTGAGCTCGCCAGACTAGGTGCTTTTACCTTAACTGCAGTAGGTACTTCTAGAATCATCTTAACTTAATTAAATTGGAACTTTCATAAAATTTTAGTTAAAATATTGTATTTCTACATAAGATTTCAAAAGACTGAATCAAATCAAGTTTCTTGATATTATGCACGATTGGAAGTGCACTGCACTAATTGCAAGGGAATTCTATTTATATGATACCTAAACCACAAAATTCTATTGAAATGTTAAAGAAAGAAATATTTTAATTTAATTTGGGACACGCACAGGAAATAAAACATTAAAACTAATAATAATTAATCAATAAAAAAAGTAGCAATTTCAGAAAAGAACACTAAACTAAAATAAAATAGTAAAAACAAAAAGGAAGACCTTTGCGAGGCCAGAAAGGCTCCTATCTCAGCATGATGCTACAATATTTGAAAAAACAAATACCGCAGCGCTGGTGTTCTGATAAGGCCCGCTGTGATGCTACAGACACACCTACGGACACAAAATAAATCCCACTAGAGGAGGAAAAATAATGTAAAAAAAAAAACAGTGCACTCCTCTTTTTTTTTGGGTGGGAAATTATCAAATAACTTCTCCCGCTCTGGATGGAGCGGGAGGGCGTGTCAGACTCTTACTGACTAAAACCCACCCGTGTTCCTTCAGTTGCCATGTTGCCAGGGGGCCACGATTTCCCTTTCGGCCCTTATTTGCAACCCCGGCAGGAACAGTGGCACTCCTGGAGTGCCGACAGAAGTGAAAACTTGAACAATATTATTGTGCAGGAAATACTTTAACGGTAACGGTAACAATGCCAGAGTCACGAGTTCAATTGTTTTTTCCCATCTCAAAAATGCCTAACGCGCCTAAAGAAGTTTTCACTTCAAAAAGTCAGCGTTAGACATCGAGTAACCTTTATTTTCGTTTTTTCAAAACTCGCGTTTTATTTCTTATCCATCACTTAGCAATCTTAGCCCCCCGACCAGTTTCAATTAGTATAAGCACCCACTGTACAACATTCTTATAGTCACCCTTAACTTAAGCAACCACCGTGCAACCCCTTCGTCTATGCCCTCCATAGACAATGTCATAGACTGATGGACACAGTGTCGTCTAATGAGGTTTTATAATAATATGTGGTTGAGAGATATTAAGTTGTTGGTGTAATTATATTTATTATATAGTTTTGTTATGAAATGGGTGTATTTACTGGTTATGTTATTAGGCTTTTAGTAAAGCAGAAAAGAAGTTTATTATAGTGTCAAGTCCTAGAAGAGTATAATAAGCCTATAATGTTCCCACTGCTGGGACACAGGCCTCCTCTCTATGAGAGGGAGTGGGCTGTAATCTACCACGCGGGCCCGGTGCGGGTTGGTAGATGTCACATGTCTTCGAATTTTCAGTTCTAGGACATGCCAGTTTCCTCACGATGTTTATCTTCACCGTTTTTGAGAGCAGTGGTGATGAATAATTTACACAAAGTAAAGAGCCTGTCTGGGTTCGAACCTACGACCTACAAATTGTAAGACTCGCGGCCGTTACCACTGGATCACCAAAAATCAATCTACCTAGCCTTTTCCCAACTAAGTTGGGGTCGGCTTTCCAGTATTTTACATGGATCGACTGCTTATCTGACCTCTACAACCCAGTAACTGGGTAACACGATACCCCTTGGTAAGACTGGTTGTCAGACTTTCGGACTTCTGACGACCCGTAACAACTGTCAAAGATTTGTAAATGACAGCCGAGAACCAACGGCTTAACGTGCTTTCCGAGGCACGGAGGAGTCTAGGTATGAAAAGATTATCACCCATCCACGGACCAACCCCGGCAAGCGTAGCTTAACCTGATGGAATGACCCGTGCGGCTGTTATTATTTAGTCACGAGCTCCTCCTCTACTGGGCCACCACTAATCGAATTAATTTATTTACCTAATAATAATTTTGCGACGAACTACAGAAAATCCTAGGATAGATTTAATAGCAAGTCGACAGAATCAAGTTATGTGAATCAAAAATTCAAAAGTCATTTATTCAAACTAGGCTGAGAATCAGCACTTTTCGAACGTCAAAATTACATAAGACAGTACCCAAAAAACGCCCACCCTTCACCACTTCCTAGTGCTTTAGCTGGGAAGAAGAAGTGACGCAACAAACTCCTCAGTAGCACAGCTGTCTGTTCAGTCAGAAAAAAAAAGATTTAGTATGCAAAATAATTTACATTACGCAACACAAAACGTAATTTAAATTATAAATTATTAACCATAATGTCAGCTAGCACACGCCAATATATATATTTTTTTGTGTGGGAAATTATCAAAAAACTTCTACCGCTCTGGGTGCAGCGGGAGGGCTCGTGTCAGACTCTTACCGACTAAAACCCACCCGTGTTCCTTCGGTTACCATGTTGCCGGGGGCCACGATCTCCCTATCGGACTTCTTCGCAGCCCCGGGAGGCATCGGCTCTATCGGACCCGGTCAATTACGCCAATATACCTGCCAACAAATTTTATTTATATTTATACCACTCGACTTAGCAAATTCATGTCCACTTTCGGACCACAGTAGGAACCAAGTTGATTGATTATTCCATGCATTGTCAACGCACAGCAGCTTATCCCTTATCAAAAACCATGACCAGCAAACTCGTACCAAAATAAAGGATTTCAAAAATATTTCGTTGCTCAAAGTCTCAATTTATTGTCACATTTCTAACGACAATAGAATATTCGCCCGCAGGGCTCAGCTAAGCCCTTGTCCATAGAATATGAAATTCGTGTAGAGGGGAAACTCGTGACTACACTATGTGTATACTTATTACTGACCTACGTAGAAGATGCAAACGAAATATATCACCTACTGTTCCGAACCAAACTAAATTTTGTTGCCGCTAGGCTTGCAGAAAAAATATCGATATATCGTATTTTTTTGGATATATCGAATTTATTTTTGAACGTGTCTGTTAAGACAAACAAGCGAAAACAAATTCTGCGCATCTACGTTTGTTGCCAAGCTACGTGCCGGCGACTATACTTCTTCCAGTCAATAAGTAACACTAATTTTTACGACCAATATGAGAGAAGTGACCAGCGAAGTACCTAATTGTAAGTATTATGTGTTATTCTTATTATATTACGAACCCTTAAAATTGCAATGCCTTTTATTTTGACAAGATTTATTGCGTTATTTAAGTTGCCAAGCAGACGAATTCAAATATATGAAGCAATGGATTAGAAATTTCCTTCTCCTTCAAAATCCTTCGGATTGTGATAGAAATTGTGTCACGCAGTTGGGTAGCTGAACAACTCTGGGCTCAGGTTGGCCACTGCAAATGTCGCATTTTTTTCTTGCCCGTCATGCTGGGGGGAGCTCCAGTACCCTAATTGCGTAATACAACATAATTACAATCTGTTCCGATTTGAAACAGATTGCTAATCTATTGCTTAATAAGTTGAAAAAAAAAAACTTTTAAACACCGTAAATAAAGCAATGAATGTTGTTGAACTGTCACAATGAAACAAATTAAGCATAATTGTTTACGAAAATAAGTTACGCAATTAGGGTACAGATCTAACAGAGGCAAACGATGCCATTCTGTGCTGAAGTTTCTTACGGCTTAAAATTGTGTATTAAACCTACTTTCGGAGCGCATTCCGCTTCTGAACATTCCTACTCTATGTCCTGTCCCAGTAGGGGGCGAGGCGTTTTGTTCCCGACAATGCAATATCATCATACTATTTACATAAAGGGTATGGCAGAATCATAAGCCGTGGAATAGTGGTTATAATGATTGTCATTGGTATTGCCTGAGGGCGTGACAGATTAGTGAGTATTGCCCGTATGGATTTAAGTAGTGTGCTGGTCAGTGAATGGATGTTATTGGCTGTTTGTTGTTATGTCGAGTTTTTGGACTAAAAATAATAAATAATGGGCGCTAGTAAATTGTTCCATCGCTGTTTTGTTATTTAATTTTTGTAAATTATTAGCTTCTGCCCGCGACTTCGTCCCCAAGCCTAAAATCTTTTTCAAGAATTCGTCCGCAAGCCTATATTTCAAGAATTGGGCGATCCACAGTGTGTTATTTTGCCTTAGTTGCGGACATGCTTGTTTTCTGTGTTTTTTGAAAAGCTAACAATCAAACATCCACCACATTAAAACTCCGCCGGGTCTAACTACCATAGTTTAAGAGAAATTAAGAAAATCGAGAAAAATCCTTAAAAACCGTAGAAACGCAATACCTCGTTTTTGGATTAAATTTTTGCACTAAATGTTCTACGGTATGATAGGAATTGACTATAGAAACCAATTTTTTCTTGAAAACTTTAATAATCTTGCTCACCCAGGTGTGAATATTTTTTTTTTATGATTCTGTAATTATTTTTTTTCTGGCGATTCTCTTCACGGTCGCGTTTTTTTTAAATGTCTATATGTTGATAACTATAATAACTATCGCCACAAAAAAAACCAGGTGCAACAAACCCAGGATTTCAGAAATATCGAATTTTTAAATTGTGGGCTAGGGTTGTCAAACAAACTTGTGTGCAATATACAATGCTCAAACAAACATTACTTTTTGACTCAGGTATTAGCACAATTACCGGTTTAAATTATGACGTGCCTAGTTGACATACTTTATATAATTATGGAAAAATATTTGAACAAAGTTAAAATTAAAAAATATTTACGGTTGAATTTTGACCATTACTTTTGTTTATAATATCTATCTTCGATGAAAGATATTATGTGGAATTGGGAAGGGGTCCGCTCTCGTTAGGCAAATGCTAAAACCCAATTCCTATACATAATATCTGGAGAAGCGGGGGTGAGGTGTCATGGAGCCGTCAAAGACCCATGGCACTGCTTTGCCTCAGCAGGCACTGACCCGTTCTGCTGGGGGATGTCCGTCTGGGCCCCGACCAGAGGACTTAATGCAAGGGGGGCATGAGGGCGACCTTCATACTGGTCAGCGAGTGGCAATTATTACCGAAGACCAACGCCTGAATACGGATCCGAACAAGCTTACGAAACTGGATATTTATAATGTTTTGGTAGAAAAGGCCCAACTATATGGGTCAAAACATAGACCGGGTGACCTTGAAATGAACGAACGAACCATGATTATTTTAAATGCATTATATCCAACGGGTATTCCTAACAATGTTGATTTACAAAACAAAAGTCTTAAAGATAGTATTTCTAAATTTATCTATAAGTGCGAAAAGCTTTATAATGACAGCAAAAAAAAAAATTTAAACGCTTTAGTAAAAAGAACGAGAAATGGCTTGCTACAATTTTTGATGTTGAAATACCGAAAACCAAAATAGAAAAAAGGACTAAAGAATTAAATAAAAATGAAGATACTTTTCCTTCTCATGACTCTCTAAGACCTCAAGCACCAGAACCATCAGGTAGTGGTTCTGTAAGCGATATGATGCTTACAGAACCGACTCCTGAAACTTCATACGAAAGCCCTTCTACTTCACACATATTAAGTTACCGCCAAGAGGAATCCATACCCGGAACATCTTATGACATTACATCTTCTTTGAATGAAAAAAGCTCCCGTCAACGAAAAAGTTTAAAAGTGTCGCTTCAAGATCAGCCGCAGTCAGAAATAATTAAAATAATGTCGAATATCGTAACTGATGAAATTGGCGGTGAAAAACTTAACAAAAGCTCTGCTCAGGAGTTAGAGTTCGTAATAAATGAGTGTCTGAAAAGTCCTACTCGTCCTAAAAAAATTGCAACATCGATTAAAACAAAAGTCGAACCTAAACCCTATACCCCTGATGAAGCCCTTTCTTTCGTAATAGATAGGAAACTAACCGTAGAAGATTACACATCCATACAGAGAGATTTGAAAGAAAGAGGCAGTACAGGACAGTCTTTTTATAAATAAAAGTTTTTAGATGGTGATGACGAAAATGAAAATTGTTTATTTACAACAACGTACATACCCTTTACAATTAAAAACTATTGACGGTTTTGTGTTGTCGTCTAATCCAAGCCCACAATCGTACAAATTTTGTCGTCCGTTGAAGATCCAGTATCGAAATGAGACAAAAGAACTTATTCTCGAAGAAAAAATGCGGGTAGAGGCTGAAATAAATCGGTTATCATCAGTTTATGCGGAAACCGACGAGGGACAAAGTATAATCTCAAATCCCAAATTACATTTAACCGTTATTGATGGTAAGGTATTTAACGTAATTACGGGAACAACTTCGCAATTACGTTGTGTTTGTTGTGGAGCTACAGCAACAGATTTTAATAAGCTGGATTTTGTCATGAAAAAACCCGTAAATCCAGAAGCCTTACGTCATGGCTTAAGTCCCTTACATGCTTGGATAAGAATATTTGAGTTCTTACTGCACTTGGGGTACAAAAATTACCCAGCAGTTATGAAGTGAAGGGTAACTAAAAAATCACCGGAAGCCACAATTGTAGAGATGCGGAAAAAAGAATACAGACTGAAATAAGAGACAAAATGTCACTTTTGGTTGATGTTGTCCGTCCAAATTCGGGGACAACAAATGATGGAAACTCAGCACGAACAGCACTATCAGACCAACATCGGAAAAATATTGCAGATATCTTAGGTATAGAGACATGGCTGGTGGATGACCTGCATACTATTTTAGTAGTGCTATCGAGTGGCTTAATTATAGATGCTGCAAAATTTGACGACTTTTGTAAATCTATAGCTGCGAAGTATGTAGAAAAATACAATTGGTTTTATATGTCCGTTACTATGCACAAAATATTAATGCATGGCCGGCAAATCATAGACGCCAGCACCTTACCCATAGGTATGCTGTCTGAGCAAGCAGGAGAGTCTAGAAATAAATATTGGCGCTATGATAGACAACACCATACCCGAAAATTGAATAGAAAAACCACAATTTTGGACTTATTTCACCGTGCATTAGAATCATCTGATCCTTATATATCCTCGTTAGCATTTAGTACACGTCAAAAATATAAAAAATCTTTGCCCTTGCCGAAATCAGCGCTTCAACTTTTAAGCGTAACAACAGACAATGTTTACTACAGCCAATCAGAATCCGAAGAGTTTGAAGCAAATGATATCACGCTGACGACTGACGAAATGGTTTTTGAATCTGATAGCGAGGATATGTTATAAATAACCATTCAGAGGATAATTGGTTTAATCGATTGGTAATTTTTTAATTAACCTATTTTGTCCCACTGCTGGGCAAAGCCTCCCCCATAGCCTTTCAAAGTTCTTTGATCTTTGCCATCTCCGGTCAATCCGTCAAAACGAGTTTAAATCGATTGAATTAATCGACTGAAATGTCTACTAGTTTGTGACAACCCTATTTCCATAGAAATTAAAAAATAACTTAGAAACGCAATATCTCTGAGATCTCGCTAGATAAATATTTACAATTTTGTCGAGTTGAAGGTACTATACATAAGTATATTCTACAAACAAAAAAAAATGCGACCAGTAAATAGTTAATTTTATAAAATTTGTTTTTGTTTATTTCGAAAATAATGATTTACTCTCGTTCCTGTTATATTAGGGACTTGAAATTTTGACACCAAATATATTTCAAACCAACAATTAATCTGTATTTTTACAAGAGGTTGAGATTTATTTTATTCAAGAAATACAGACGAAAATCTTTTTCAGCGAGGTCAATGACCTTTCACAAATATATTTTTATCTCGTAAATTAAGTGAAATATCAAAACGGGACTTTTTTAGAATGCTTTATTAAGGTTTAACCTATGTAGATAAAAAATAAAACTGGCATGTCCGCAACTAAGGCAAAATAACACACTGTGCGATCCCGTCGTGTCTAAAACGTCGTGAGGAAACCGGCATGCCTGAGAGATATTTTTCGACGGCATGAAAAGTCAAGTCAGAGGCCCATGGGCGGCTTTAAAACTCTGACATCAGGTTAGTCACTACATCGCGTCCGGCACTGGTTCAGGCCATGGTACGGAGCGAGAGGAAATAGGAGGCCGTCACCTCCTTCCGCGAAGCGGTTATGCTTGCGAAGGAGGAGGCATAACGCGTGAAGGAGAGGTAAATTTCGCGCCTTCGCGTCCCTAACCGCCGCAGGAGAAGACGCCCTGGGCGTCGGGAATCACAGGCAGATTTCCGGCCACCATAGGCGCGGGCTTGCGGACGGTGAGTAATGGGTAGCTCGCCGTCCGATTAGGACCAAGCCCGGGTCGACGGTGCGTTGTGTTCTACGCGCGCCTCAAAGAGATGTCAGCAGAATTAACGGGGTCCGCTAGGGCCGATGCCTGCCGGGGTTACGAAAAAGGCCGAAAGGGAAATCGTGGCACCCCGGCAACATGGCAACTGAAGGAACACGGGTGGGTTTTAGTCAGTAAGAGTCTGACACGCCCTCCCGCTCCACCCAGAGCGAAAAAAAGGTTAGTCACTACACGAAAAATAAAGAGAGATTAGTACGGGCCATTGTTAAAGGATCTGGCAAAGACTTTTTGAATGTATCTGTAAGCAAACTTAGCGAAGTATTACCTGTGTGCAGTAGGATTATCTCTAACGGATGTAAAGTGAAAGTATCTCAATCAATAGACTGCGCTGCTTACCCACTTTTATTTATAAGCCGATACGCTTGACTTAACAAATAACTACCCATCCGCGATCTATGCTCATGTACCATAAATAAGAACTATAGACAATACGGAATAACACACGGTATTGTATTACATCTATTTACATTTTGAGGGTTCCGTTTTTACATTTTAATTAGGAGCAAAAAGCTCTTAAAGGTTCTCATGAAAACATCTCGTTAAAATCTTGGTAGATGTCAGAGAATGACAAGATATCAAAGCATGACAAAAGTGTTTTACGGGGTTTTTCAACGATCAAGAAGTAGCATCTAGCTATACTCCGTTTGAAATAAGATTAGACATTTAACTAAACCTTTTTTACAGTCCGTTCAACCGATTTTGACTTCTATTGCGTTGGTCGTATGACAAATGGCAGCTGCAGTAAACAGTTGGTTTGTAACCACTTTTTTTTTTGCTTTTAATGCCATCCTTATGCCTACGGTATAGAAGTCAAAATCGGTTGAACGGACTGTAAAAAACGTTTGTTTAAATGTCTAATCTTATTTCAAACGGTGTATACGTACCTATATCTTACCAAGTGATTGTGAAAAATTCAGCTGTTCCATAAATTTTGACCGCGTAGATAATGCACTTTTCTATGAAACAGCATTTTTATAAAATAATTGATGAAAAATTTCAACGCATGGGGCTTCAGAACCATGCACCGAATCCATGGTAACCTTTTTCGCGTCGATATCCCTGCCACCCTGTATAATCTAATAAGATCTCGAGAAGTTTGTGGCTAAGTATTAACAGTCGCACGGATCAATCCATCAGGTTAAGCTATGCTTGTCGAGGTTGTTCCGGGGATGGGTGACCATCTTTACATACCGAGACTTCACCGTGCCTCGGAAAGCACGTTAACCCGTTATTCTCGGCTTTCATTAGCGGATCTTTGACAGTCGTTACGGGTCGTCAGAAGCCCGAAAGTCTGACAACCAATCTTACCAAGGGTATCGTATTACCCAGTTCCTGGGTTCTGGAGGTCAGATAGGTAGTCGCTCCATGTAAAATACTGGTATTCAGCTGGACTCGGTTAGACTGGAAGCCGACCACAACATAGTTGGGAAAAGGCTAGGTAGATTGATTTGATTGGTTAAGAAATTGTATGTCGATATCACTAAATCGCTTATTGTATGTGTCGACTAAGCTATGTAGCGGTGAACACACACCAGCATTGGATTTACTAAAGCTGGCAGCTTCATCATAATAATGATCATAACATTAAAATTGAGTGGTACTTTTTTACTTGATTTAATAGAGTTACCAAAGAGTTTCAATCTTATTTTTCTCCATAGGAATCTATGCTTTGGAATGAGCTAAGTTTCAACTTTATAACTAACTGACCGATTTATTTACAGTTTTTCTATTTTCTTAATGTCCCTCGGGTATCATCGGATTTCCGAATACAAACGAATGCTAATTTCCATGTCCATCAATTATTAGATTTATCTTGCTTAATAATTTGAATTCAGAACTAAGTACTTTTTTTTTTTCATGTGAAATATATAGAGCTGTAAAACTATTTTCCTATCTGTCGTGCTTGCTACTTTAGCAGCTTTCATACCATTTTTTAAATAAATTACGTTAATTAAAATAGTATTAACAACTCTATATACATACTTCCAAGTCGATTGAGAGCGTCCGGTCTGCACCAAGTGCAAAGGGCAACTGATAGAAATCCGAGGACTGACGAAATAAAAGGTTTGCCGAGGGACATTAAGAACAAATTTGTACCGTACATTTTTTTATAATGTACCTATCTTTCTAATTTAGAAAACTCTAAATGTATTCAAGTTTGACCAACCACTCTCCTAGACCAACTCACCAACTCCGGGTCCCAAAAAAAGCAAATCACGTCATTGTCAAACTGATCCCCTAAAATAATCGCCCTTGTATGCTTAGTCACGTATGAAAAAAATAAAAAATTGTCTATGATGGGTGCCTCATTATCTCTTTATAATGCTAAGCTATGGTCTATTGTCAAAAATGGCGGTAAACAAAGATTATAGAGGTAATAAAACGAGGGTAGTTATTGATACGTAAGGATTTAAATTAATCTTTTACAGTCAAGCGGTTTGCAAATATTTTTTGGTCTAAGTGGTATTAAATTTTAGTTTTTATAACCGCTGTCAGGGGCCTGATTATTAGATGCGGATTAAAGGGTGTTAAAGTAATTATTATAGTTTTATTCTAAAGCTTATCAGACACATTGAAAATAATATACAGGGTGGCAGGGACATCGTCGCGAAAACTGTTACCTACCATGGATTCAGTACCTACATGATTCCGAACCCCCTTCGTTGAAATTTTTCATCAGTTGTTTTTAAAAAAATCTGCTGCAAAGTGCAAGCAATACCTACGCGATCAAAATGTATGAAACAGTAGATTTTTTATTTATAACTGACGAAAAATTTCAGAATTATGTACTGAATCCATGGTGAATGGGTGAATCATGAATAAGCCGTTTGAAATCGATCAAACAATGATGTTGGCAAAATATTTTGTTTAATGACGTGACGATGTAAACTCAACATGACTGTGTAACATACTAACTGGTTTAGAAATGCATTCAAATTGTATCTCCATTGATGTTTTATTTATTTATTTATTATTTATTTATTTATTTATTTAGTTCGGACAACAACATGGTCCAATTTGTTAGTAAAATACCTTATCACTAGTGTTAGTAGTACACACAAAAAAAAAGAAAAAGTTTAGCTGGTGACTGCGGCAGGATGTGCAGAGAACGATCAAGCAAGGAATGCTACCTGACCATTCTCCCCACATAGTGCCTCAGAAAAGGGGAGTAAGGGCTCTCCACCACTGTTTTCAGGATGCTATTGTCACTGACCCGTATTCTACGCATCAGTGATGCAACTTTTTTGCGAATCACTGCATGGAAGCCGTCAGTTCGGTGCTGAGCAAACATCTCCGATGCGCTACAGAAACGGGGCAGTTTCAACAGCATCCTAAAAACATTATTGTATTGGATACGTAAGACATCCAGCGATCTTTTGGTGTAGCTGACCCATAGACCCCCCGCATACAGACCTTGACAAAACGCCTTGAACAGGGTGATTTTGACTTGGTCCGCACAACGAAAGAATCTACGGGCCAACATGTTCCCTCGGACCGCCAGTGCCCTACGTTCCCTTTCGATGTCTGCATTATCCTTAAGGTCGTCGGTAAGTATGTGCCCCAAGTACTTAAATTGGTGAACTTTATTTATGCTCACACCATTTAGTGAAAAACTAGGTTTATAATTAGAGCACTTACCGGGGGTTTTATAATCTAAAGTATTTTGTGATGTTCCGCGATATGGGGTAAGTAGAGAGTTGGCCCTTCTCTAGCATTCCCAGTTCAGTAATGGAAGGAACCATAATTATGTCTATTATGAAAATTAATATTTATATAATTAAAATTATGTCTATCATCCTTGATGATACTAAAATGCATCATCTCTCTGTCTTTCTGTTTGTGCACTAACTCGAGAACCACCTGTTCAATTCTTAAAATAATATAAAGGTAAGTACAGTACAAATATGTTCTTAATGTCCTTCGGCAAACCTCGTATTTCGTCAGTCGTCGGATTTCTATCAGTTGCCCTTTGCACTTGGTGTAGACCGGACGCTCTCAATCGACTTGGTTGTGTACAGAGTTGTTAATACTCTTTTAATTAAAGCAATTTTAAGCGTTTTGGGTCGCTAATTAGGTAGAGTGTATTAGGGTACTCTTACTGTCGTAAATAAAACTAGACTGTACAGAAGAACGAAATCAGATAGACTATATTTTATTTCCTAAAACACCTTATTTTATACTATTCATACATTGATACTCTTAGGCACTAGCATGTTACTTAACAACAAATCGACCAATAGCGATGCGCCGTAGGGCGCGCCGCGCGAGGGGCGCGGGGCGCTGCGTTGCACGCGGCATTATTCGCTGCGAAGGCATAAATAGGAGTCGCGCGCAGAGCTCGGTCCTCATATACGCTCCGGCATCGGTCGCGAACGGTTGTGTGCTTGCGCTCTCCCGTTCTTGACTCATTGCTCTGAGTCATATATTCGTTGCATTACGTAACGATTTTCGTAGTCACTCGACTACACTCGATCTCCGATCGTTTATCGATCGGGCATAGATCCACAAAAAGGCCTTTTTCAAGGCTATCTTATTTCTTTAACAAGAGATTTTCGTCTGTAAATTCACCAGGCCCCTTCCGGGCAAAACCACAGTTTCGTGGTCACTCGGTGGATACCATACGGTGCCAACGAAGCCGAGGGGGGTGTTGACCCAACACACCCGCCGATCCCCTTCAGGGTAAGGCAGTGAATTGGCCGGGTCCCAGTGTTTGGCCTTGGGGGATCTCCTAGTCAACACGTGGTGACAGTTTTGCTTCCACAGCAACTCACCTAGCGTGGTCGGGTATCTTCATACCCTTCACACTAGACTGGTTAGGACCCCGTTGCACATTAAGATAGGCAACGGGCCAAATCAAGCTTAGGGCTCACCGATAGGCACTCATCCTCCCTGTCTTACCCGACAGGGAGGGATTGTACACATCCCCGGCATTCCCACCGGGGAGACAGGCATAGTTAGGCCATTCCCCCCCCCCGCCATTATGGCCACCAAAAAGGTAGATCTCGAGCTTCTCTCGAAGAAATTAACCCTATTTCTCGAGTATATACTCGAATCGGAGCCCTCCCTCCGAGGTAAATACAAGGAGGAGCTCTCCTGCCTCTTGAGCATCTCAAGGGGCGAAAACCCCGACCAAGATGTCAGCGTCGCTACGTTCAGCGACGCTCTTGATACCCCTCCGACTGTAGAGTCGCCCAGACCCCCCTCCCCCTCCCCCTCGTCGGAGTCAATGGACACCGACGCCCCCGCTGCTTCTTCAAAGCAACCCTCCTACCCTTCTGGCTCGGAGGAGGAAGACGAGCCAAAGTCCGCTGCTTCCTCTACCTCTTCCTCCCCCTCCGACGACGGCTTCATAGCCGTCCAAGGAAAGGGAAGAAAGAGGAAGAATAGGAAGCAGACCTCTGCGCAGGCCAGTAAGGTCGCCGCAATAGAGGACTCTGACTCCTCTTCATCCACCGTCACCATCAAACCAGCTGTGGTTAAACAGCGTGCTACCGTCGCGACTTGCGCTACCGTAGCTTCCCCCTCCCCCTCCACCGCCCCACCGATCTCGTTTACGTCCTCCGCGAAGGCCCCCCCCGCGCCCCTCGCCCCCCGAACCGCGTCATCCTCCGCAAAGGATGCCCCCGCGCCCTCTGCCTCCCCGTCCGCATCATCCACCGCGATGGATTGCTCCGCGCCCATTAGTTCCGGCCCTAAGAAGGTCGCGCCTCCACCTCCTGTCTTCATACAAGACAAGGAGAAGTGGACGGCTGTATCCAAGTGGTGTATGGAGATGAAAATCTCCTACACAAATGCCCGATCTACCCAACAGGGTATTAAGGTTCTAGTCCCTACGTCGAAAGACTACAGGGACCTTACCAGAGTTCTGAGAGAGAGAGGTGTGTCATTCCACACCTACTCCCTCCCAGAAGATAGGCAGATCCGTGTGGTGATCAAAAAGATCCCCAAGGAAATCTCTCCCGCCGAAATTTTAGCCGACCTTCAGTCGCAAAAAATCCCTGTAGACGAGGTGCACCGCATGCATCGTTCGCGCGGCAGGGAAGCATACGACATGGTATTAGTCGTGTGCTCCCCCACCGAGGGGCATCACCCCATATTCAACATTAAGACCTTGTGCAACCTCATGGGCTTCTCGATCGAGAAGCCCTGGAAGAACAGCGCGATCGGACAGTGTCACCGCTGTCAATTGTATGGCCATTCTCAAAAGAATTGCCATGCAAAACCCAGGTGCGTAAAGTGCCTGGGTGACCACGGCACCGCTGACTGCTCGCGTCCCAAAGACCGTAGCCAGTGCAACAGCCCGCCTAGTTGCGTGTTGTGCGGCCTCGAGGGCCACACAGCCAACTACCGCGGCTGCTCTAAAGCCCCTAAGGCTACATCCAATAAGCTGACCAAACGTCTAGACGTGAGGCAGCAAAAACAGAGGGACTTCCATCCCCTCCCCTCCTCCCAGATTCCTGAGCGGCTAAGCCCTCAGAGGCCTAGTCCATGGACTATGCTCAATCACCAGCAGGCTTTCCCAGCCCTGGGTATTCCGCGCCCCCCCCCCCCTCATACCCCTCTCTATACAATGATGGACCCGCGAGTCCATCACCTCCCCCCTCCCCCCGGCTTCCGCGGCCCCTCTTTCGCGCCCTCTGCGCCCCCCGCGAAACCCGCCACCGCTCTAAAACCCCCGCGCCCCGCTCCCACTCCCGTGGCCCCAATTAAACCCGTGGACGATCGTTTCGACGTAATCAGTACCGCGTTCGAACTTTTCTGTTCCCCCAGGGCTACACAGATGGCCCTGGACATCTCTACAGCCCAGAAATCGGGTAGCCTAGCGGCAATCCGTAACGTCTTCAATGCGTATCCCGAGATCACGCAAGCCCTCACCTCTTTCTCTACCCCCCATCATGTCTAACACCACTCAGGCTAGGTTTAAACCCCGATCCCTCAAGCTTGGCATCTTCAATGCCAATGGCTTAAATCAACAAAAAGATGAAATCGCGGACTTCCTCCGCGTTCATCAACTAGATATCCTCCTCATCCAGGAAACTTTTCTAAAGCCCCACAGAGGCAATCCCTCCTTAGCTAACTATCGTATCGTTCGGAACGATAGAACGCGTTGTCATGGGGGCGGCACCCTCATTTATTACAAAAAGGATCTGTACTGCATCCCAATAGATCCTCCCCCCCTCTCACGATTAGAAGTATCAGCATGCCATCTGGGCATGACCGGTCACGCACCGATCACTATAGTGTCGGTCTATATCCCTCCCATTACTACCATCGCTTCGGAAAATTTCCAAAATCTCTCGGACGATATCCAACTGTTGTTAAACATGAGTGACTCCGTCATCTTGGCGGGGGATCTCAATGCGAAACATCCCTCTTGGAATAGCTCCACCACCAACACCAGAGGTCGGCACTTGTTCGACCTCTCCTCCTCCCTAAACTTCGACATCATCGCTCCGATGAGTCCCACTCACTATCCCCATGCCATCAGTCATACCCCTGACGTACTCGACGTAACGCTCCTTAAGAACGTTAATCTAAGACTAGATTCAATAGAAACGGTGTACGAGCTTACCTCTGACCACCGACCGGTAATCATCAAACTCACCTCCCGCACAGGTCCCTCCGACCCTGACCAACCCCTCCCCACTAAAAAGGTGACGGACTGGAGGAAAGTAAGCACTCAGCTGAAATCCAACACATCCCCCTTACTAGACTCGATCCCCGACAATTTCGACTCAGTCGCTGACACGACTGCCGCGATCGACTCACTCACGGAGCACGTACAGACCGTCCTGAGCGAATGCTCCAGGGAGGTTCCAGCAACAGAACCCTGTTACTTGAATCTCCCCGACGATGTGCGTGCCCTGATGACTGAGAAGAGCGCGGCTACTCGAGCCTACAGCGTCTTCCCCTGTGCCGCCAACAAAGCCCATATGCGCTACTATCAGAGATCTGTTAGGACACGTATAGCGGAGCTGCGTGAAGCGGGATGGGACAAGATGGTGAGCGAACTAGAGCCCTCTCATCTAGCCTTCTGGGAACTCCAGAGGAAACTCAGGTCCCCCCAGTCGGCCCCCGTTCCCCCGTTAGTCCGCCCCGATAAAACCATTGCCTTCGACGACATCGACAAAGCCGAGTGCCTAGCCGACAGTCTAGAAGCTCAATGCTCTCCCAGCACCCTACCAGTAGACAAAGCTCACCTCGACGAGGTCGACGCCGAAGTCGAACGTAGAGCCTCCCTTCCTCCCGTTGAAGACCCTGATTTTCCCCTGCCCCCCATCGAACCAGATGAGGTGCACGAGATAATCAAAGGTCTGCATACGCGCAAAGCCCCCGGTTCAGACGGACTCACCAATAGGGTGGTCCAGCTCTTCCCAGCCCACTTGATCATGCTACTGACCACCATCTTCAATGGTGCTCTAAGCAATAACATCTTTCCCCAGACGTGGAAAGAGGCCACGGTCATAGGTATCCCAAAGCCCGGCAAGCCTAAAAACGAGCCCTCTAGTTACCGCCCAATCAGTCTGCTCAAAGTTCTCGGTAAAATCTACGAGAGGCTTATTTATAAGCGTCTCAGAGACTACGCCGAGACTAAGGGCCTCATACCCGACGAGCAGTTCGGCTTCAGAACTCAGCACTCTAGCGTGCATCAGGTCCACCGCATAGTCGAGCTGGTCAAAGGTGGTCTCACCCGCGGCTATCCGACATGCGCAGTCTTCTTCGACATAGCGAAAGCTTTCGACAAAGTCTGGCACAACGGCTTAGTATACAAGCTATACAAACTCGGAGTGCCGGATCGTCTCGTACTCATCATACGAGACTACTTGTCGAATCGCACCTTCCGCTACCGTATCGAAGGTGCCCTATCCTCCCCTCGCCCCATAAGGGCAGGAGTCCCTCAGGGCTCAGTGATAGCCCCCCTCGCGTTCACGCTGTTCACCAGCGACATCCCCAGACACAGAGGGACGCAGCTCGCTCTGTTCGCAGACGACACTGCGATCACCTGCAAAGGCAACGCCCCTTCGTCTCTCCTAAATCTACAACGGGCCGTCAATAACCTTGGCGCCTGGTTTAGAAGGTGGAGGATCGAAGTTAATCCCGACAAAAGTCAAGCGGTTTCATTCTCGAAACCGAGATCTAGACCCCCCCCTCCCCCCCGAACGATCACCCTGTTCGGCAAGCCGATCCCTTGGGAGAAGCGAGCCAAGTACCTAGGTGTGATCTTAGACCACCGTCTCTCCTTTTCAGAGCACATAAAGACGGTTCGTTCGCGAGCCGCTTTCGCTCTAGGTAGGCTTCACTGTATCCTAAATTCACGCAGCAAATTGTCACTAAAGTGCAAATTGCGTATCTACACAGCGTGTGTCCGTCCCATAATGACCTATGCGGGAGCAGTCTTCGCCCACGCCAAACCCCGTCACATCCATAGGATGCAGTCCCTCCAAAACAGATTCCTTCACAAGGCCACGGGAGCCCCGTGGTACGTCAGAAACGAGATCCTCCATCTCGACTGTAAGATCCCTACGATCCACCAGTTCCTCAAACGCATGGCAAAGCGCCACTTTGAGTCCGCTCCTCGACATCGGAACCCTCTGATAGTCGAGGCAGCCAATTATGTCCCGTCCCAAATCAGTCAGATCCGCCGTCCGAGGCATGTACTCTCCGACCCAGATGACCCCACTACACTCCTCCAGGAGCAGAATAGGGCCACCAGTACAGTGCACAAACACAGACGCCTCCCGTCATTCCGACCTCGCCGCCGAGGTCCTTTACGTACGCGATCTACTCCCCGAGTAAACGAATCCCCCCCCCGACCCTTGCTCGATAACGAGGTGCCAGCAGTTGTTGCAGCTGAGCACGTAGCTTTAAATACCCCGAATAATAATCATGATTTAAATATAAATTTGATCCAGCCTGTCCCCTCTTGCTGTCCTCCCGTCAGCGATGCCCTAAGCCGAGGTCCGTACCCCACAGGGGGTGCCCTTAGCGAGCATTCGCTTAATTTTAATTTAGAATAGTTGAAAAAGCTCCTGGCTGGAGGCTCTAAGTGTAGAAGCTTATGGCACCCACAGGAAAGTCCGGTTAAGCAGCCACGACCTTAGTGGTCAAAACTGCGAGAAGCCATTCAATAAAAAAAAAAAAAAAAAAAAAAAAAAAAAAAAGAGCTCGGTCCTTTTCGCCGTGAGCCGTCGTCGAGTGAAGATGTTCATCTGCGTGGTCTCGAAGCGTGAAGATACGGAGGGTGCTGGTGCTTCTGCTTATTTGCTTGAGCTTACAAACCGCTTCTTTCGAAGCGAACCGGCGAACGAGTGCGGCGTTGTGATAACGCTCGTGCTGCGTCGATTATCTTGTTTCTTTATTAAGATACTCGTTACTCGTCTTTATCAAGACGATTGCTTCTCTATTTCTTGCGGACTGTCAAAAACGTGGTAATGGTTCAGTGGTATGTGGTATACGGTTCTCTGGTGACTGTGTGACAGGTACTGTGTCACTACATCACTCCCCCCTAAGCGAAGCGTACTTTCGGTTTCACTGCGCGGCCAGATCGAGTGACGTATGCGTCATGCTGGGGGGAGCTCCAGTACCCTAATTGCGTAATACAACATAATTACAATCTGTTCCGATTTGAAACAGATTGCTAATCTATTGCTTAATAAGTTGAAAAAAAAAAACTTTTAAACACCGTAAATAAAGCAATGAATGTTGTTGAACTGTCACAATGAAACAAATTAAGCATAATTGTTTACGAAAATAAGTTACGCAATTAGGGTACAGATCTAACAGAGGCAAACGATGCCATTCTGTGCTGAAGTTTCTTACGGCTTAAAATTGTGTATTAAACCTACTTTCGGAGCGCATTCCGCTTCTGAACATTCCTACTCTATGTCCTGTCCCAGTAGGGGGCGAGGCGTTTTGTTCCCGACAATGCAATATCATCATACTATTTACATAAAGGGTATGGCAGAATCATAAGCCGTGGAATAGTGGTTATAATGATTGTCATTGGTATTGCCTGAGGGCGTGACAGATTAGTGAGTATTGCCCGTATGGATTTAAGTAGTGTGCTGGTCAGTGAATGGATGTTATTGGCTGTTTGTTGTTATGTCGAGTTTTTGGACTAAAAATAATAAATAATGGGCGCTAGTAAATTGTTCCATCGCTGTTTTGTTATTTAATTTTTGTAAATTATTAGCTTCTGCCCGCGACTTCGTCCCCAAGCCTAAAATCTTTTTCAAGAATTCGTCCGCAAGCCTATATTTCAAGAATTGGGCGATCCCGTCGTGTCTAAAACGTCGTGAGGAAACCGGCATGCCTGAGAGATATTTTTCGACGGCATGAAAAGTCAAGTCAGAGGCCCATGGGCGGCTTTAAAACTCTGACATCAGGTTAGTCACTACATCGCGTCCGGCACTGGTTCAGGCCATGGTACGGAGCGAGAGGAAATAGGAGGCCGTCACCTCCTTCCGCGAAGCGGTTATGCTTGCGAAGGAGGAGGCATAACGCGTGAAGGAGAGGTAAATTTCGCGCCTTCGCGTCCCTAACCGCCGCAGGAGAAGACGCCCTGGGCGTCGGGAATCACAGGCAGATTTCCGGCCACCATAGGCGCGGGCTTGCGGACGGTGAGTAATGGGTAGCTCGCCGTCCGATTAGGACCAAGCCCGGGTCGACGGTGCGTTGTGTTCTACGCGCGCCTCAAAGAGATGTCAGCAGAATTAACGGGGTCCGCTAGGGCCGATGCCTGCCGGGGTTACGAAAAAGGCCGAAAGGGAAATCGTGGCACCCCGGCAACATGGCAACTGAAGGAACACGGGTGGGTTTTAGTCAGTAAGAGTCTGACACGCCCTCCCGCTCCACCCAGAGCGAAAAAAAGGTTAGTCACTACACGAAAAATAAAGAGAGATTAGTACGGGCCATTGTTAAAGGATCTGGCAAAGACTTTTTGAATGTATCTGTAAGCAAACTTAGCGAAGTATTACCTGTGTGCAGTAGGATTATCTCTAACGGATGTAAAGTGAAAGTATCTCAATCAATAGACTGCGCTGCTTACCCACTTTTATTTATAAGCCGATACGCTTGACTTAACAAATAACTACCCATCCGCGATCTATGCTCATGTACCATAAATAAGAACTATAGACAATACGGAATAACACACGGTATTGTATTACATCTATTTACATTTTGAGGGTTCCGTTTTTACATTTTAATTAGGAGCAAAAAGCTCTTAAAGGTTCTCATGAAAACATCTCGTTAAAATCTTGGTAGATGTCAGAGAATGACAAGATATCAAAGAATGACAAAAGTGTTTTACGGGGTTTTTCAACGATCAAGAAGTAGCATCTAGCTATACTCCGTTTGAAATAAGATTAGACATTTAACTAAACCTTTTTTACAGTCCGTTCAACCGATTTTGACTTCTATTGCGTTGGTCGTATGACAAATGGCAGCTGCAGTAAACAGTTGGTTTGTAACCACTTTTTTTTTTGCTTTTAATGCCATCCTTATGCCTACGGTATAGAAGTCAAAATCGGTTGAACGGACTGTAAAAAACGTTTGTTTAAATGTCTAATCTTATTTCAAACGGTGTATACGTACCTATATCTTACCAAGTGATTGTGAAAAATTCAGCTGTTCCATAAATTTTGACCGCGTAGATAATGCACTTTTCTATGAAACAGCATTTTTATAAAATAATTGATGAAAAATTTCAACGCATGGGGCTTCAGAACCATGCACCGAATCCATGGTAACCTTTTTCGCGTCGATATCCCTGCCACCCTGTATAATCTAATAAGATCTCGAGAAGTTTGTGGCTAAGTATTAACAGTCGCACGGATCAATCCATCAGGTTAAGCTATGCTTGTCGAGGTTGTTCCGGGGATGGGTGACCATCTTTACATACCGAGACTTCACCGTGCCTCGGAAAGCACGTTAACCCGTTATTCTCGGCTTTCATTAGCGGATCTTTGACAGTCGTTACGGGTCGTCAGAAGCCCGAAAGTCTGACAACCAATCTTACCAAGGGTATCGTATTACCCAGTTCCTGGGTTCTGGAGGTCAGATAGGTAGTCGCTCCATGTAAAATACTGGTATTCAGCTGGACTCGGTTAGACTGGAAGCCGACCACAACATAGTTGGGAAAAGGCTAGGTAGATTGATTTGATTGGTTAAGAAATTGTATGTCGATATCACTAAATCGCTTATTGTATGTGTCGACTAAGCTATGTAGCGGTGAACACACACCAGCATTGGATTTACTAAAGCTGGCAGCTTCATCATAATAATGATCATAACATTAAAATTGAGTGGTACTTTTTTACTTGATTTAATAGAGTTACCAAAGAGTTTCAATCTTATTTTTCTCCATAGGAATCTATGCTTTGGAATGAGCTAAGTTTCAACTTTATAACTAACTGACCGATTTATTTACAGTTTTTCTATTTTCTTAATGTCCCTCGGGTATCATCGGATTTCCGAATACAAACGAATGCTAATTTCCATGTCCATCAATTATTAGATTTATCTTGCTTAATAATTTGAATTCAGAACTAAGTACTTTTTTTTTTTCATGTGAAATATATAGAGCTGTAAAACTATTTTCCTATCTGTCGTGCTTGCTACTTTAGCAGCTTTCATACCATTTTTTAAATAAATTACGTTAATTAAAATAGTATTAACAACTCTATATACATACTTCCAAGTCGATTGAGAGCGTCCGGTCTGCACCAAGTGCAAAGGGCAACTGATAGAAATCCGAGGACTGACGAAATAAAAGGTTTGCCGAGGGACATTAAGAACAAATTTGTACCGTACATTTTTTTATAATGTACCTATCTTTCTAATTTAGAAAACTCTAAATGTATTCAAGTTTGACCAACCACTCTCCTAGACCAACTCACCAACTCCGGGTCCCAAAAAAAGCAAATCACGTCATTGTCAAACTGATCCCCTAAAATAATCGCCCTTGTATGCTTAGTCACGTATGAAAAAAATAAAAAATTGTCTATGATGGGTGCCTCATTATCTCTTTATAATGCTAA
This sequence comes from Agrochola lychnidis, assembly GCA_963680765.1. Classification (NCBI taxonomy): domain Eukaryota; kingdom Metazoa; phylum Arthropoda; class Insecta; order Lepidoptera; family Noctuidae; genus Agrochola; species Agrochola lychnidis. The sequence goes on from OY796850.1 coordinate 3,759,299, forward strand.
GCTATGGTCTATTGTCAAAAATGGCGGTAAACAAAGATTATAGAGGTAATAAAACGAGGGTAGTTATTGATACGTAAGGATTTAAATTAATCTTTTACAGTCAAGCGGTTTGCAAATATTTTTTGGTCTAAGTGGTATTAAATTTTAGTTTTTATAACCGCTGTCAGGGGCCTGATTATTAGATGCGGATTAAAGGGTGTTAAAGTAATTATTATAGTTTTATTCTAAAGCTTATCAGACACATTGAAAATAATATACAGGGTGGCAGGGACATCGTCGCGAAAACTGTTACCTACCATGGATTCAGTACCTACATGATTCCGAACCCCCTTCGTTGAAATTTTTCATCAGTTGTTTTTAAAAAAATCTGCTGCAAAGTGCAAGCAATACCTACGCGATCAAAATGTATGAAACAGTAGATTTTTTATTTATAACTGACGAAAAATTTCAGAATTATGTACTGAATCCATGGTGAATGGGTGAATCATGAATAAGCCGTTTGAAATCGATCAAACAATGATGTTGGCAAAATATTTTGTTTAATGACGTGACGATGTAAACTCAACATGACTGTGTAACATACTAACTGGTTTAGAAATGCATTCAAATTGTATCTCCATTGATGTTTTATTTATTTATTTATTATTTATTTATTTATTTATTTAGTTCGGACAACAACATGGTCCAATTTGTTAGTAAAATACCTTATCACTAGTGTTAGTAGTACACACAAAAAAAAAGAAAAAGTTTAGCTGGTGACTGCGGCAGGATGTGCAGAGAACGATCAAGCAAGGAATGCTACCTGACCATTCTCCCCACATAGTGCCTCAGAAAAGGGGAGTAAGGGCTCTCCACCACTGTTTTCAGGATGCTATTGTCACTGACCCGTATTCTACGCATCAGTGATGCAACTTTTTTGCGAATCACTGCATGGAAGCCGTCAGTTCGGTGCTGAGCAAACATCTCCGATGCGCTACAGAAACGGGGCAGTTTCAACAGCATCCTAAAAACATTATTGTATTGGATACGTAAGACATCCAGCGATCTTTTGGTGTAGCTGACCCATAGACCCCCCGCATACAGACCTTGACAAAACGCCTTGAACAGGGTGATTTTGACTTGGTCCGCACAACGAAAGAATCTACGGGCCAACATGTTCCCTCGGACCGCCAGTGCCCTACGTTCCCTTTCGATGTCTGCATTATCCTTAAGGTCGTCGGTAAGTATGTGCCCCAAGTACTTAAATTGGTGAACTTTATTTATGCTCACACCATTTAGTGAAAAACTAGGTTTATAATTAGAGCACTTACCGGGGGTTTTATAATCTAAAGTATTTTGTGATGTTCCGCGATATGGGGTAAGTAGAGAGTTGGCCCTTCTCTAGCATTCCCAGTTCAGTAATGGAAGGAACCATAATTATGTCTATTATGAAAATTAATATTTATATAATTAAAATTATGTCTATCATCCTTGATGATACTAAAATGCATCATCTCTCTGTCTTTCTGTTTGTGCACTAACTCGAGAACCACCTGTTCAATTCTTAAAATAATATAAAGGTAAGTACAGTACAAATATGTTCTTAATGTCCTTCGGCAAACCTCGTATTTCGTCAGTCGTCGGATTTCTATCAGTTGCCCTTTGCACTTGGTGTAGACCGGACGCTCTCAATCGACTTGGTTGTGTACAGAGTTGTTAATACTCTTTTAATTAAAGCAATTTTAAGCGTTTTGGGTCGCTAATTAGGTAGAGTGTATTAGGGTACTCTTACTGTCGTAAATAAAACTAGACTGTACAGAAGAACGAAATCAGATAGACTATATTTTATTTCCTAAAACACCTTATTTTATACTATTCATACATTGATACTCTTAGGCACTAGCATGTTACTTAACAACAAATCGACCAATAGCGATGCGCCGTAGGGCGCGCCGCGCGAGGGGCGCGGGGCGCTGCGTTGCACGCGGCATTATTCGCTGCGAAGGCATAAATAGGAGTCGCGCGCAGAGCTCGGTCCTTTTCGCCGTGAGCCGTCGTCGAGTGAAGATGTTCATCTGCGTGGTCTCGAAGCGTGAAGATACGGAGGGTGCTGGTGCTTCTGCTTATTTGCTTGAGCTTACAAACCGCTTCTTTCGAAGCGAACCGGCGAACGAGTGCGGCGTTGTGATAACGCTCGTGCTGCGTCGATTATCTTGTTTCTTTATTAAGATACTCGTTACTCGTCTTTATCAAGACGATTGCTTCTCTATTTCTTGCGGACTGTCAAAAACGTGGTAATGGTTCAGTGGTATGTGGTATACGGTTCTCTGGTGACTGTGTGACAGGTACTGTGTCACTACATCACTCCCCCCTAAGCGAAGCGTACTTTCGGTTTCACTGCGCGGCCAGATCGAGTGACGTATGCGTCGCGTGGTGGACTGGGGGTCGATGATCGCGGCTCGACCGTCAAGGTTGTGCTCTTAGTGGGCGGTGATTGTTGTTGCGTAGTGGTAAACTCTTCTTCATTGAGTAGGTACGCTGGCTTGAGTCTGTCTATTGAGACAACTGTAGTTCGAAGTGGCATCTGTATGGTGAAATGCTTGCTCTCACGATGAATCACCTTGAACGGGCCGTCGTAAGGCGGGGTCAATGGACTTCGCACGGTATCATTGCGCACGAAAACATAACTACACGTCGCTAGGTCCTTGTAAACAAACGTGCTCATTTTGTTGCCACGTGCCTTGCTGCTTGGTGTGAGTGATGCCATTGTTTCGGTCAGCTGGCGGACGAATTCGGCGTCTTCATTTTTCGGCTGTGTAGGCACGAAGAAATCTGACGGTATTCTTAGTGTCGATCCGTAGGTCATCAGGGCCGGGCTGACTTGTGTGTCTTCACGAAGCGCTGTACGTAGTCCAAGTAGCACAGTCGCTAATTCATTGCTCCAGTGTGTGCCGGCGCTTCTCGCCATGAGCGCGGCCTTCAACGTTCGATGCCAGCGTTCGACTTGACCATTTGCTTGCGGGTGGTATGCAGTAGTTCGAATCCTGGTGATGCCAAATTTCTTCATCAGTGCGTTGAATAACGACGATTCAAATTGTCTTCCTTGATCCGTTGTTACACGTAACGGACAGCCAAATCGCGTTATCCATCCCTCGTAAATCGCCTTGGCAACAGTGTCGGCGGTGACGTCACGAATAGGTATTGCTTCCGGCCATTTAGTACAGCGATCGATCATCGTTACTAAATATCTGTAGTCATTAGATGGTGGCAGAGGTCCCACGATGTCAACGTGAATGTGTTCGAAACGCGATGATTTTTGAAACTCGCCGAGTGGACTGATGACGTGTCGATGTATTTTCCCGCGCTGGCAACCGATGCATGATTTTGCCCACAATCCAACTTCTCTGTTCATACTGGGCCAAAAAAACTTTGTAGCCATTATTTTTCTTGTTGTTCGCACACCAGGGTGACTTAGTTCGTGTTGCGCTTTGAATGCTACTAAACGATAAGTTGATGGTAGGTATGGGCGAACGTTGCCAGTTGACGTTTCACATATGATGGGTCGTTGACCTCCGGGCAATGTGATAGGCGCGAATTTTAGACTTGGGTTGGACATGCAGATCTTCAGTTCTTCATCATTTTCTTGGTCTTGAGCGAGTTGGTTGTAGTCGATCGTGGAGTGCGACAAGTTGATTTCTTCGATGCGTGATAAGGCGTCCGCTGCTTCGTTCTTATCACCGTGAATGTATTCGATCTTTGCACAGAACTGACTAATGTAGTGTAGCTGGCGTTCTCTTCGTGGTGTATCGCTACTACTGGGCGTTCTTGTCAGCGCGTAAGTTAGCGGCTTGTGATCTGTGAATATTGTTAGGTCACTGCCCTCTATCAGTCGTCGTAAGTGTTGCACGGCGGTGTACATTGCTAGTAATTCGCGATCGTACACGCTGTAGCGTCGCTGCGTCTCACTCATAGTTTTTGAGAAGAATGCCAGAGGTTTCCAAATGTTGTCCACTTTTTGTTGTAAAACGGCGCCGATGCTAGTATTCGATGCGTCGGTAAATAAACATAGCGGCGCGTTAGGTATCGGGTGAGTCAGTGTCGTTGCCTCGAGAATGCTTTGTCGGCATTTCTCAAAGGCTTGTTCTGCAACTTGAGACCATTGTATCGGAGTTTTATCGTTCTTCTTGCTGTTGTGTAGGTATTTGTTCAATTCATGTTGGTACTCGGCTTGATGGGGTAAACAACTACGGTAGAAGTTTATCATACCCAAAAATCTTCTAAGTTCTTGGACTGTTTGTGGTTTCGGATAGTTTACTATGGCTTGTATTCGTTCTTGAGTGGGGTTGATTCCTTCTGATGACACTTCGTATCCGAGGAACTCAATGTTTTCCTTGTCAAACTCACACTTGTCGATGTTTAGACTGACGCCGTAGGTATTTAGGCGTTCGAGTACTAATTCTAAGTGGCGCCGGTGTTCTTCCTTATTTCTCGAGTGTACAAGCAGATCGTCGACGAAACAGAATACGTTCTCATCTAGTCCTCGTAGAACTTCGTGCATGAAACGTTGAAACGTTTGACCGGAGTTTCTTAAGCCGAACGTCATGCAGGTGAATTCGAAAAGTCCGAACGGTGTTATTATTGCTGTTTTTTGAGCATCTTGTTTAGCGATAGGTATCCAGAAATATGCCATTTTCAAATCGAGTTTCGAGAATATTTTCTTGCCGTGGAGTTGGTATGTAAAATCTTGAATTCGTGGAATGGGGTATCGGTCGGGAACGGTGACGGCGTTGAGTCTTCTATAATCGCCACATACTCGAAGTGATCCGTCTTTCTTTTTCACGATGTGAAGTGGACTCGCCCACGGACTGTTTGACGGCTTGCAAATTCCCATCTCGATCATTCGCTCAAATTCGAGTTTAGCTGCTTTATATTTGTCGGGCGGTAGAGGGCGCGGCCGTGAGTAGATCGGCGGCCCAGCTGTCTCGATGTGATGAGTGACGTCATGCTTGGCTGGAGTTTTTAATGTCATTGGTCGAAGTACATCTGGATATTTCTTCAGCAGGTCGTGATGAGTGTGGTCGCGGTTGATAATGTAGACCGATTCTTCTTTGCTGTTTACTTTGATGGCGTTTACACTGAGCTCGGTTACACGGTCGATGAGTTTTCTTTGGTGCAAGTCGACTAACAGTTTATGATGCACTAGAAAGTCGGCACCCAGTAATGATGTCTTCACATTGGCGACGACGAAAGTCCACTTAAAACTTCTTCGTAAGCCTAGGTTGAGCTCGAGTGTGCGCTCTCCGTAGGTACGAATCTCTGTCCCGTTTGCCGCGAAAAGTTTGTAGCCTGCGTTCTCCGCCGGCCTTGAATATTTCTGGTTTCGAGCGGCTAATACTGATATGTCGGCTCCTGTGTCGACAAGGAATATTTCTCTGTTGTTGGTGTCGATTACACATAGGCGGCGACTTGTTTGGTTTACATCGACACCCGCCACTATCGATGTACGTTCTAGTTTTCCCGCTTTACGAAGGAACATGGCGATTCACATTTGCGTGCCCCGTTGCCGAATCGGTAGTGATAACGGCACAGCCAGTCGGGATCGCCGGGCTTGCGGGCGTTATCAGTACGCTGTCTTGATTGTGTGCGTGAGCGGCTACGCTGTGCGGAGTTTTGGCGGGAACGACGATACGACGAATACTGATGGTTGCGGAGTTCGGCGACTTCGAGTGACAATTTCTCTATTTGCTTCGTAAGCATGTTGATTTGAAGGGTTGTTATCGCGTTTAGCTGTACCTCATTGACTGTTGGACTTGTTAACGGAGGGTTTGTTGTGGAGACTGCGGCGACTGTAGCGGGTTCAAAATGCTCCATCATTTTGTCTGCCATCGCAGCTAGCACTTCGAGCGATGACTCGGTGTTGACAGAGAGCACGGCGCGAACTTGTGTGGGTAGCTGGTTGAGCCACATAACCTTCAACGCTTCATCTGATAGTAGCTTGCCACTGAGGTCTCGCATTTTACGCAGCAGCTGGCTTGGCTTGTTATCGCCGAGTTCGAGGCCGCTGAGTAGCTTCTGTAACTGCCGATGGTCTGACTCTTGGTACGTAGAAATGAGTCTGTCCTTGAGCGCACTGTACTTGCCGGTGATCGGTGGATGTAATATGATGTCTCCGATTTGTTCTAGGTCACTGTTGCCTAGTAGCGGTACGACGAGGTTGAATTTCTGCTCATCACCTATCTTGCTGGCAGCAACGGCGGCTTCAAATTGCGCGAACCACAGGCGTGGATTTTGGCGCCAAAATGGTGGTAGACGTGCAGGAAGTGAGACTGATGCCACGTCGCTCTTCACTGTTGTGATGCCCTGAGCATCGCTAAATCCGTCGGTATCGTTCGGCATGATGATGGTTCTTCTGAGATTCTAGTGGGATCTTGCAGGAGTTCTATGTTGCAGGAACTTAGGCTTCGGCTTCAGGATTGTGTTCAGCTTCACGGGGTCACCACTTTAAGCGTTTTGGGTCGCTAATTAGGTAGAGTGTATTAGGGTACTCTTACTGTCGTAAATAAAACTAGACTGTACAGAAGAACGAAATCAGATAGACTATATTTTATTTCCTAAAACACCTTATTTTATACTATTCATACATTGATACTCTTAGGCACTAGCATGTTACTTAACAACAAATCGACCAATAGCGATGCGCCGTAGGGCGCGCCGCGCGAGGGGCGCGGGGCGCTGCGTTGCACGCGGCATTATTCGCTGCGAAGGCATAAATAGGAGTCGCGCGCAGAGCTCGGTCCTTTTCGCCGTGAGCCGTCGTCGAGTGAAGATGTTCATCTGCGTGGTCTCGAAGCGTGAAGATACGGAGGGTGCTGGTGCTTCTGCTTATTTGCTTGAGCTTACAAACCGCTTCTTTCGAAGCGAACCGGCGAACGAGTGCGGCGTTGTGATAACGCTCGTGCTGCGTCGATTATCTTGTTTCTTTATTAAGATACTCGTTACTCGTCTTTATCAAGACGATTGCTTCTCTATTTCTTGCGGACTGTCAAAAACGTGGTAATGGTTCAGTGGTATGTGGTATAGGGTAGCTGGTTCAGTGGTATATGGTAGCTGGTTCGGTGGTATGTGGTATACGGTTCTCTGGTGACTGTGTGACAGGTACTGTGTCACTACACAATTTATAAAAAAAAATGGTAGGAAAGCTCGAGGAAAGTCACAGGCATGACAGATAGGAATAGTAGATTGTTATGCAAGGGTCGAAAGGAATCAATTCCCATAAGAGGTATTTAGACGCCCGAGCGCAGCGAGGGCGGCTATAGTCCGAGTAGGAATTGATGACTTTCACCCGTGTTAAACACTCTACTTTTCATTTCGAATATAAGGAAAGTTAAAAGTTGTAGTTTTTCTAAAATATTAATTGATAATAATAACATGGGTATTCTTGTACCTATTAGTCTTTTTAAATTTTGAATATGGAACACACCGCGTCACCGCCGCGCGTCGTCCCGCTTAATGGCGCATCCATACATGCCGCCGGCTTATGCCGCCGGGTTTACCGCCGGCTTTCAGGCTGCCTTGAATAGAAAAAGAAGTTGCACGTGCCGTCGGGTTGGCCGCCGGCCGTGCCGCCGACATGTGTGGATGCGCCATTAGGTATTTTTTTAATTCACACTGGCTGTTTATAGTTATACAATGACAAGACTGCAGCATTTTTTTTTAAATCAGTATTTTTCTATAAGGGGGGTATTACACCATCATATCTACGATCACAGATCCATGATCAAAGACATAACTAAATTGTAAAATAGACATAACATGGATAATTTGTGAGCTTCGTAGATAGGTATATGATATAACATGATAGTGTAATATCTCCCAAGGGGGATATACCCATAACAAATGTATATTTTACAATTCCATTATATCTTCGATCACAGATCTATGACCACAGACTGGACAGTGTAATACCCCTTTAGTATTTTTTTTTGTAGCCGACTACCTAACCAATATAGTTCTATTTTTAAAATTCATTCCCGCCCTAGAGTGGAAAGTAATTACTAAGTCTTTCCCGCCCAAGTGTGGGGATCAGCGTCTTCCACCCGCTACTTGGATCAAACAAACACTAGGTACCTACTTTCCGAGTACGAGAAATTAAAAATAGTTTTACAGTCTATATAGTTCATACGAAAATCAAAACAAAACAACACTTAGTACTTAGTTCTGAATTCAAATTATTATACAAGATAAATCTAATAATTGATGGACATGGAAATTAGCATTCGTTTGTATTCGGAAATGTAATGATTCTCGAGGGTTAAGAAAAGAGAAATACTGTACCTACCTATTTTCTTTTAATTCTTAGAGACCTTTTTATAATTATTCTAGCAAAATAATAATGATGCTGCTAGATCTATGCGAGTGGAACTGCTGCACAATTTATATAAGGTGGTTAGTAGGTACTTGTATTAGAATTTATGATGATTTTTTCCTTGGCGATTTGACTACCTACAACTGATATTTCTGTAAATATTGGGGTCTCTGGGTATCGGATAAACATTATTATAATTATTTAGATATTTTATTTATAGGTATTTCGTTTTTATTTATCGGTTTGAAGTTTAAACTGAATTAACTAATTTTTATTTCAACGCCATCTAGGAACTTTGCGTGTAACTATTGAAACAAGGTCATCGTCATTCACGCTCATCGTTCACTCACACGGCAGGTAGACGTTCATGTGGGGTTTTAGTAATTTCAATATACTTACATAGATGTCGCTACTGTACATAAATTACAAAGAAAAATTGGAATTAAAAGATTAAAAAAATAGCTGCTGCTGTTCTTTATCTCTGAATAGTATAAAACTTTTTTACAAAAAATACAACCAACTGCCAAACTACAAAGTAAAAAATAACTTTAATTTCGGAAGTCGGTGTCTTTGGATCAGTATTTTAGTTTTTTGCCACTGACTTCCGAAATTAAAATTATTTTTCACTTTGTAGTTTGGTAGTTGGTTGTATTTTTTTGTAAAGGGCGGATCCAGCCTTCAAGTCAGGGGGGGGCTCATAGTCGGGGTCCAGTCAGGACAGGCTCCAATCAGTGCTGGACTAAGCCAGTCGAGGGGCCTGGAGTGGCAAAAAAAGAGGCCCCCCGGTCTTCTCAGTTTATTTAGGTTTTCGAGTAACATTTTTCAACAAAATTATAATGGCAGCAAAACAAACAAGTACTTATAACATGCGTAATTATAATCTACCTAGGATATTTAAGACGACAATAAGTGACAGCGACCTCGAGCGAGTGGGCGGAGCCACGCGTCACCTCCCCGCGACCCCGCAACTGCACGCACGTAATTTCGTAGGGTAACCATACGTTTCAGATAGTGAGGACTATCCTGTCTGATTTTAGATCACCAACCAATTTTTTTTTTCAATATATTGTTAATAAGTAAGCTAATATTCTGATAATAATTTAAGATTTTTATCATATTATTTTAATAGTTTGCATTGAATAAGTTGGTTTATTATATTTACGTAAATAATAATGTGTCCATACATGAATAGGACATACCTACTTAAAATAATAACAGAAGATGACAAAAATATAAAACAAAGATGTGTGGTTTGTCTGCGTGTATGACCAGCACCCTAATTCCATAATAAACGATCAATCACAATCTGAATCATTTAAACAGATTGCCAATCCATTGCTTCATAAGTTCGAAAAAAAACCTGCTCAACAACGTAAATAACGCAATTAATATTGTTGAACTGCAAAATGAGACAGAATAGTCTTAATCATTTACGAAAAGGTTAGATAGCAGATAATATGAACGTAAACGAAGTAAATAGAATAGGTAACTATATAAAGATCGTAGCAGTTGGCGTCCATGGGAAACGAATGGAGCATGGAATGGAGAATGGATTTGTTTATCTACAAAGATTTAACATGATCAAATAAAACATGTGAATTATATATATATTTATAAGGTGTTCTAAACTGTATGGGACAGCTGTTTTTTTAATGCGATTTCAAAGTTGCTGCTATAGCAAGTTATTCAGTTCAATGGTCTAAAGCACCTCTTACAAGTTTGTAAAGTACATTTTTAGGGTTCCGTACCGGAAGAGTGCCAAACGGAACCCTATTACTAAGCCTCCAATGTCCGTCTGTCTGTCAGCGAGCTGAAAACAGACAGTTGAAAATTTCTCGAAATTATTATTTTCATGTATTTTCATGAAACTTTCACCATCTAGAAGACAATTTAACTATACAAATTTTATTAAACGGCTTTTATTTGTATTGTGTTTGATAAATCAAGGTGGGTTGTTTTTCAAATAAACTTGGTGCGCGTTGAAGCCGGGCCTCTTGTGGGCACGAGCGGCAGTGCATCGCTAATACTCGGAGCAATTTTATTCGCTTTTAAGTTTTGTGCTAAAAATTGGTGGTAAATCGAAATCATTGAAAAAGAAACGCCTAGCAAAAAATAGATTACAGAGTAAGTAACGTACCTCTTTTAATCGAACTAATATTATCAATAGTGGTGCCGATTCTCTTGTACACCAAACTAAACTATCACTAAAATTCCTTACTTTTGACTATGAGAATCTCAAAGCTATTCTGCAAAATGAATTCTCTAAATTAAAAAAATATTTTGTCACATCTAAATCGAATTTGACAATCGCGACTCCACACGTGATACCTAACCATGTGAATCTTTTTAGAGCCGGAGGCACGCAGGGGGGCAGCCTCGACGTGTTTTATATGGAATTTTTCACTTTTTGTATGGAAAATAAAAAAAAATATTGCCTACATGTAGAGTGTTATGGGTTTAAGAGTTTTATAAAGGGGTCGATTTTTTTTTTATTTTTGCGATTGGACACAACTTTTTCGAGATACAAGCAAAAGAAAAATAAAATCAGTACTGTTTTTGCATCTGAAGTCGAGGTGTTGGTGTTAATTTAAAGTTCATGACTACCAATTTTATTCCCCACGTTTTTAGTCGCGATTAAAAATAGTCAGATTTAGTTAGAAAATCTAAATTTTAGATGAATAACGTCAAATTCAGAATAGCAAAATTGCCATTTTCACTAAATTAATATCTCAGTACCATCTTAGTGCTGTCAAACTAAAATATAGTTAAGATGTGTCACTTTAGTCTATTTCAGAATGGGAAATCGTCATTTGATAGGAATAAACTAAATTTTGGTGATTTTTAGTCCAGTTTAGAGGCATTTGTGACAGAATCGGCACCAATATCCATCGAAAGGTTACTTAAATTATTTTTCACTAGTTTCCGCCAGCGGCTTCGCCCGCGTGATATATATATATAAATTATAGCCTTACTAGCTTTAGCCCGCGGCTTCGCCCGCGTGGATGTCGAAAAATATCCCACGGGATCGTACTACTAAGATTACATACCTAATAGCCGAGGAAAGGTCATTGACTAATACCGCTGCGCCCGCGTTGCCGTCAACCTTATTTATGTAGTAACGCGTAATTTTGAATCTGTGATATCTTTTAAACCATTCATTTAAATGATATGATGTCAGGCGTATTTTAATCTAAATTAAATGCCCAATTTAAATAACATATTTTATTAGGTATGGATTAATATAATATTGGTCAAAAAAGTTTAATGGTTTCATAATTAACAATATATTAACGTAATAATAATACGTTAATCATTTGTTGTTGTTGTGTTGTTTGTTGTTATTGCAACAGATAATGTAGGTACAAATTCACTCCTAGGTTGTTTCGTTTTATTTATCAGTGTAATTTTTTTTTTTATATTTCCAAATTTATGCACACACATATAAACAGACAAGAAGAAAGGAAAAGAAAAAATACGTACAAAGGAGTGCCTTTGTACGTATTTTTTCTTTTCCTTTAAAAAGCAGTGGCTTTTTCTAAAGAAGTCTCTTCCAGCATACCTGCGACAGGAAAGTATATAAAAAGAGATGTAGACAACCTGTGTAACCATAGAAAAGAGAACAAAAAAAAAAAATCAAAGAAGAAAAAAAAAGCAATTCACAAATTTCAATTATTTTTCATTTCTGAAGTGATTGAAACAACATTTACTGAAGAGGAATCCTTTTGTTGTAAATTATGGAACTATCAAACTTTTTTCTTCCAAACTAGGCGGTATCACTCTGCGACAAATATAGGCACCGGCATGAAAGTAAAGGCATGGGCGAAAGTAGGAAAATAGTTCTGCACAATGTACTTGCCGACGTTCGCACGGACGTAATAAAATAGCGGCGCTTTTTTTTCGTGCACGTGCCCACACGAGAGTACGGCCCAGCGCGTTGGATTGTCAACGCTCGGCTTAACATCGAGAGTTGAAATCTAGTGCGCGATAAAATCCCGCCGTGATTTTACTACGTCCGTGTGAACGTCGGCGAAGTTTACAAAACGGACACAAAAAAAAAAAAAATCCCGAATGCAAAAACTCATAACTTAAAAGAGAAAAACAAGCATTATAAATATTATAATCTATAGGATTTTGGTATTGCAGGCGCAAACCAAAAACCAACCTGAAATTTTGGTGAAACTTGTTTGTCCAAATGCCTGCGATACCAAAATCCTATAGATTATAATGCTTGTTTATCTCTTTTCAGTTATGAGTTTTTGCAGTCGGGTTTTTTGTTTTTTTTTTTTAATTTGTTTTATTTCAAACTTTTTAGTTTTATTTTACTGGCGAAATGTGGGTGTCCTATAGGTACACCTCTGCCTAACCCTTCGGGGATTACAGGCGTGATGAAATGTTTTATGTTATGTGTTAGTTTTATTAATATGGATATTTGTATATTTGGAATTGACTCATTACTAACTTTTATTTGTTGTTATTTTTTTAAACCTACCCCTCTTTTTTTTGTATTTGCAGATGCAATATATAAATATTAAATAGCCTATGTCACTTCCACTATTAAGACGAACCTAACGACACCTCATAATTATGTTAAAATCCATCAAGCTGTGTAGGCTACAGAGCGTGCCAAAGAAATAGACATAAGTACATACATACAAACATACATACATACATACTCTCGAAAAACATTACTCTCCTTCTGGGACAGTCTAGTAATTACATCTCCGCAGTCAAGGTCATACTACTTACGAACCAAGAACACCCCCGCAACTTGTATGTCAATTATACTCGTTGCTGTCTCGTTCTCAATGATGAAAGAATATAATGGTAGTTCTTTCATCATCTTCGAACGAGACAGCAACGAGTATAATTACCGTCGAACTTCACTTACAGGTAAGTTCGTTTGACTATTCAATAATAGCATTCAAATATTTTTTGAAACTCTAATCCGGACTGTCCCTACAACGATGTAGTATGGTTACAAAAAAATTACAAAAAAACCTCGTGTCTGAATTTACGACTAGAGAATTTTTATTTGGTGTTGTCCTAAAACAAAAATAACACAATTATTTAAATTAAATAAAAGTGTGGTTACTACAATTTAAAATAATTCAAACTTTCGATAGAGATTAATGATAATTTTATTTCGATTAAAATAGGTACGTTACTTACTTCAGTAATCTATTTTTTGCCAGTGTAAGGCATTTCTTTTTCAATAATTTGGATTTACCAGACATTTATAGCATGAAATTTAAAAGCGAATAAAATTGCTCCGAGCGTTAGCGTCTACCCGTGACAGTGGTCAGCGATGCACTGCCGCCCGTCGCCCGCAAGAGCCCCGGTTTTAACGCGCACCAAGTTTATTCGAAAAACAACCCACATTGATTTATCAAACACAATACAAATAAAAGCTGTATATTAAAATTTGTGTAATTAAATTGCCTTTTAGATGGTGAAGTTTCATGAAAATACACCTGATAGCTTTTGCGTTATTATCGTTTTTTTGTCTGCGTTAGACATTACTTTACAAATTAATTACGCTATGTTATAAAAATATAATTTGAATTATTCGTATATCAAATTACGAAGAAAACTGTCTAGTACAACATATATTTTTTTCAAAGAAGTAAGACTAGTCGTTTAGATGTGGTGTCCAATTTAAAATCATTAGAAGTCGTATATCTGCGCCTTAATAAGTTACCTTGCTCAATAAAAAGTTTAAATTTAGTAAACTTCAAACGTAAATTACGTAACATACTAGTACAGAAATGTTACTACTGTCTCAGTGACTATTTTGATGACAGTTCTTTGACATAATAAATATTTGTATACTCGTAACATGACTATAAATGTATTATGACTTTCTGTGTACTCTGTCAATTTGATTTTTTATTTTCTTATCAATAACTTATTGAAATTTTAAGTATTTATTATTGATTTTATTACATTTCGTTAAATATTTTCATAACTTATCTGACATAATCTATTGCATTTTATATAAAAATAAAAAATTGACATCGAGAGTATTGATAATACTGAATTATAATAATTTAATTTACTTGGCAAAAGCCTCCCATAATGTATATTTGTACGCCAAATGGCAAAACATAGAGAACCTATAATTTAATTTAATAATTGTAACATCTTGCACACTGTTGTAACCTACTAGCTTTTGCCCGCGGCTTCGCACGCGCAAAGGTCGGAAAATATCCCACAGGAACGTACTACCGATATTCAGAGTACTTATCAAATGTCCTAACCCAGGTCATGGCCTATCCGTATACCATTCATCTAAATCTGTTCAGCCGTTACGGCATGAAAAGGTAACAAATAGATAGATAGGTAATAAATCTGTTTTAGGGTTCCGTATCTCAAAATGAAAAATGGAAACCCTTAAAGGATGACATCGTTGCCTGTCAAGACACTTTTCTCAGAAACGCGTGGAGGTATCAAGTTGAAATAGATAGGTATTAAAAACTTAGGCTATGCGCGCACTACGGATTTTGATCGTTGCGGATAATATTTCGTGTTGTTCTATCTCCTCTCAGGCTCATTTTCTACGAAAAGTATGGAAAGTTTTTTGCAATTTTAGAATTTTCTCGTACTTGAGAAAATTCAAAAATTCGCCCGCCGTTGGCCCGATATATTTTTTTGACACTAGTAATAAGAAATAGGATCGACAGGCATCAAAAAAGTTTTTGTGAAAATTACCCATGTTCTTGCTGACTGTACAATTTTTTCAAAATCTGTGAATGCAGATCAAAAAGTTAAGGACAGTCTTCTAAGACCGTTTTCTTGTAGCGACAACGGTTAAGGTACCTGCCCTTATTGCCCCATATCAACATCCACCCTGTATATGTTAGGATTGACTACTTAGCTCCATAAAGGTATAGCGTGATGATAATGTTTTAAAAGGTTAAATCCGTAATTATCTGCAATATTCTAACCTTTTGGATAGTCTTTTTACAGTTTGCGGTAAACTATAGAAGAATCCTTGTCTTATGAAGAAACTGAGCAACTTGTGGCATCATAATCACGGTAAACATACACACACACACACACACATACACACTTCACCCCACCTCCACTCTACACAGGGCCGTCTTAACCATATTGGGCGCCGGGGTGCGAAAATCAGCCTGCGCCCCCTTAACCAACGAAAAAAAAACATATTTTCAATAATTAAATAGTAATAACAATTTCATTATTAATAATAATTATTATAAATTATATTATGTTTCATTTTAAAATTTAGTAAAATTAGGTAAGTACATTTTTAAACATCAAATTCAATTTTTCTGGCTTTTAAGTTGGCAAACTTTTTATGATTTCGTCTGTTTTGAAATCTACTTTCTATTCGATACTTATTATGGCCAAATTTGTCAATCTATCTTGGGTCATGGTTGATATTGGGTCATAGTTTTTTATTAATTTTAATTTCGAAAAAACTTTTTACAAAAAATACATCCGACTTCCAAATTACAAAGTGAAAAATTACTTTAATTTCGGAAGTCGATGTCTTTGGATCAGTATTTTAGTTTTTTGCCACCGACTTACCTTGACAACGTATTATTTACACAAAACAATTTTACACACTCCTTGCACAAAATTTGCATTTGCATTTATTTATTTCTACACGAATTAAATAACTTTTTTTCAACACAAATAAATACAAAATAAGTAGAAACTTATGCCAAACGTTACGTACGGTCACTTACTATGGCCATCGGAACTTTAATGGTAATTCTAACACAATACAAATAAAATCACTACTAAAACATTACATTTTTGCTGACACAATTTGTGTTGGTGACTAGATACTAGATAAGCGGGCGGCATTAGATCAAAAAGCGGGTGTCGCGTGTCAAAGGGCGTGCGCCCGCACTTGTAGCCATAAGCTCTCTTTGAATTCGCAGTGTGTGTTTGTTGGAATATAAATTTAATTGTTGCAGTTATAAGATCTAAATTGGCTTGCATAACGCAAGTCGCAAGGCGAGTGTGCCGAAAGCTTCAGAGGCGTTTTTTTTTGTAAACAATATAGGTGCCTATATTTTTAGTATAATGATTATTAGTTTGATGTTATGAAAGACGTTATTTAAAAAAATTGTGATTACGCATGGTATATGTAGGTATAAGGCGATCGGCTTGCGCCTCCTAAGACCCTGCGCCCGGGTGCCACGCACCCCTTGCACCCCCGGGTAAAGACGGCCCTGACTCTACATACTTATACTACATATTAACTTCCACATACTCGTAGAGTATATTCTCTTTTTATTCAATTCTTTTTTATTTATTTTTTGTAATTATTTAATTAACTTTCTTTGGGAAGTCTGGAACAATGTCTTTGTGTATATAATTTTAAGAGTTGGGCGTTGATGGCTGCGCCACAGTATTTTACTTTTGTGGCTATCTTCGTTTTCCTATGTAAATTGTAAACTTAAGTTGTTCCAAATAAAGCTTTTATTCTTTATTCTATGTTTACAAATAAAGAATATTAATTGATTGATTGATTGACCATGGACCTCGCAACCGGCAGGATTTTTTTTTTCAGGTTTGTGCTTTTTAGGGTTCCGTTGCCAAATGGCAAAAAACGGAACCCTTATAGATTCGTCATGTCTGTCTGTCTGTCTGTCTGTCCGTCCGTATGTCACAGCCACTTTTTTCCGAAACTATAAGAGCTATGCTGTTGAAACTTGGTATAAAATACAAAAATAGAAAAAAAAAAAAATTTTGGTGTTCCTCATACTTAGAACTGAAACTCAAAAAAAAAATTTTTATCAATCCCATACGTGTGGGGTATTTATGGATACGTCTTCAAAAATGATATTGATGTTTCTAATATAATTTTTTTCTAAACTGAATAGTTTGCGCGAGAGACACTTCCAAAGTGGTAAAATGTGTGTCCCCCCCCCCCTGTAACTTCTAAAATAAGAGAATGATAAAACTAAAAAAAAATATATATGATGTACATTACCATGTAAACTTCCACCGAAAATTGGTTTGAACGAGATCTAGCAAGTAGTTTTTTTTTAATACGTCATAAATCGTAAACCGCAATTTACCTTTCATTCAATGTTACTTGCTGCCCTTCATGGGCGAGTACGACTCGCACTTGGCCGCTTTTTTTCGTCTTCTCAATAGGCTATTATGAAAAGTAAGAATGTAGGCGAGCTCGAAATTTTTTGCACCTCATCTCGAAATTCCTGGTTAGGTTTCTATTGAACATCATTACGGAAATTATTATAGAGAAATATATTATTTGAGTTGCTTAGTGGACTTTTATTTAATAGTTTGTCGTAAGAAGAGTATAGAATTTAAGAGCGAGCGCAGCGAGCTTGAATATTTTTGCACACCATCTTGTTTATGTAGGTCGGGTTCTTTTTTTTTTTTCGTAGGTTCGTAAATAGGAGTTCCTTTGTCGACTTATGCAAAAAGTCTGAAGATGTAGATTGCAGCGAGCGAAGCCAGCTCGAAAATTTTCATCCTCAGCCTCCAACTCTATACTAATTCTTATTGAATATATATTTTGACTGTGATTGGGATATCGTTAATAAAGTACCCACCCGGGGCGGTTTGTCTTGACACCATTCTGGGGTATTTAATTTCTACGTCTAATTGCTAGCTTCAGGTAAATCTACATGGGCACTTATGAAACGTCAGAAGCTAGGAACACATGTGGAGCCATTTGGTCGTTACCTATGGAGAACAGCCGGCAGAAAACTCCACGGTCCATCATCATAAAATTATAATAACAGCACATAGTTTCATTATGCATTTCGTTCGCGCATGTGTGGCAAACACACACGCAACATCATAAAAAGTATTTATTTGATTAAATTTATCAATCAGATTAGAAATAATATCAGTGGTCGACCTAGACAGATACAGCCCAGGGGGGGTCATGTCCCCCATGACCCCCCCCTCCCTGGATCCGCCCTTGATTAGGACATAGGATACTTTTTATCCCGATATTCCCACAGGATCCTGACTTATGCGCGTGAAACCGCGGGGCGCTGCTAGTTCTAAATATTTTTACAATCTTTAATGAGCATAAAATCTAACACACTCATATCTTTTAATAAAAAAAATTTAACACACCTCTCATCACGGACATCCCATATTTCAAAGTACACACATAATTTAATTACAGAGCCGTAATTACAGATAATTATTATAATAATCTGGACATCAAACCGACGATTAGCGATGACAAATGACGCTCGTTCCCGACCGCGATGCACGGCATGACGAGACACGAAATGGATGCCGTAATCAAAATGGACGCAAAAATAATTGTTATTAATTGTGGCGGGTATTTTTGTAAGTGCATATTTTAATATTTTTGATGGACTCGTAATAAATGGCAGCTGTACATCACGTACGGCTGTTGACCATTCTTCATCGTCATAAAGACCCAAGAGATTTAAAACATGGATTGCTGAACTGGTGGCCACCATTACATGACGTCTGTGTTTTCTCATCGGGTAGCAGAGATGTGATCCACATACATATATGATCATCGCAGTTGTGGGACTCTGCCCATCTCGGAGATCGAATGAAATTAAATGAAATTACTTATTCTGTAAATTGGATATCGGAATCACTTTTACACGTCATATTAAAAAAAAAACCTAAGCTAGATGAGGTCGGCGTTTCCTATCTGACTACTCTGAGAAGAAAGGCCGAAACAAACTCAGAGGTCGCAGTCTCTTTTAAAGTCCGGACATAATCTTGGTCAGGCCATATGGGGACCATGTAGTAGAGTGTCTGAAATGGTCTTTTGAGGAAAGAACCATACAGATTGGAGTGGTCATGTCAGTCAATGCAAGCATTTGTCAGTAATCGTGGAGCTCAACTCGACGAACAATACCAAAGAAAGGACATTTGGGTAGGCCTCTTAAACTACTCAAACTGCCAGACCATCATTAAAACAAGCTGAGAAAAAAAAAAAACCACATAGTCCACACATTCACAACAATTAAAATAATATAATACTTTACAAAGTAATCATAATCATATTAAATATAATTTTCAACAATGTCAATGATTATAATTATAAAACTGGTATATTATTTTGATGATTTTACATAATAATTAAAATGTCATGTTATGTGGTTTTCAGGAGGCTGTAGGTACTCAAATCGAGTGTAGGCATGCTTATCAGTCGTCTTGTTCACCACAAAACCAACACGACAGTCAAGTCAAGGGGCCAAATAAACTCGTGATAGGATAGAAGCATTTTATTTCTTATCCACAACGGGGAAGCTCTTGGCCTGCATCTCACCTGATGGTAAGTTATGATCAGGCCTAAGGTGGAAGCGAGCTTCACACGGAATCCTCAACCACAGAGGAACTGGCTATCTTACCTCTAACTGCTGAAACACAACAATGCTGTTAACATTTTTGTTATGGCGACAGACTTAGGTAAGGTGGTGGCAGCTAGCCAGGCGGACAAGCACTACCACTAACCAAACCGAGCAGAAAATGCAGAAAAAGCAGAAAATGTTGCCCCCACTGGGAATCGAACTCGGGACCTCTGGGTCTGAGACAGCTGGTCTAACAGCTAAACCACAGAGGCGGCACATATTCAAGTCCGGCAAGATTAGAAGGCAGACTCAAGGCTTCAAGGCTTCACGAGTTCCGCAGGAGGAGACGCCCTAGGCGTCGGTAATCGCAGGCCGATTTCCGTCCCCGGGTGTCATCACTGTGTGGATCGCCCGGAGGACGCGGTGGAGCATACGGTGGAGGTCTGCCCGGCTTGGGCAGAGCATCGCCGTGTCCTCGTGGAAGCGATCGGCGGCGGTGATCTCTCGCGTCCGGCCCTGATTCGGGCCATGCTACGGAGCGAGAGGAAATGGGAGGCCGTCACCTCGTTCTGCGAAGCAGTAATGCTCGCGAAGGAGAACACGGAGCGCGTGAGGGAGAGGCAAATTTCGCGCCCTCGCGCCCCTAACCGCCGCAGGAGGAGACGCCCTGGGCGTCGGGAATCACGAGAAGATTTCCGGCCACCGTAGGCGCGGGCTTGCGGACGGTGAGCAATGGGTAGCTCGCCGTCCGATAAGGACCAAGCCCGGGTCGACGGCGCGTTGTGTTCCACGCGCGCCTCAAAGAGATGTCAGCAGAATTGACGGGGTCCGCTAGGGCCAATGCCTGCCGGGGGTTCGAAGAAAACCGATAGGGACATCGTGGCCCCCTGGCAACACGGCAACTGAAGGAACACGGGTGGGTTTTAGTCAGTAAGAGTCTGACACGCCCTCCCGCTCCGCCCAGAGCGGGAGAAGTTATTTGATGATTTCCCACCCAAAAAAAAAAAGGACGATTTCCGTCCAATGTAGGCGCGGGCTTGCGGACGGTGAGCAATGGGTAGCTCGCCGTCCGATAAGGACCAAGCCCGGGTCGACGGCACGTTGTGTTTCACGAGAGCCTCAAAGAGATGTCAGCAGTATTGACGGGGTCTGCTAGGGCCGATGCCTGCCAGGAGTGCGAACAAGTCCGAAAGGGAGATCGTGGCCCCCGGCAACATGGCAATCGAAGGAACACGGGTGGGTTTTAGTCAGTAAGAGTCTGACACGCTCTCCCGCTCCGCCCAGAGCGGGACAAGTTATTTGACAATTTCCCACCCAAAAAAAAAAAGGCTTCACGAGTCATCAGCATTCAGTCGCTATTTTCGATCACTTGACGCCCTATCCGTATATTATTATTAAACTAATCAGTACGTAGCCTTTTCGTAATTCACATAAAACCAACTACAAAAGTACCAACCAAGTACAAAAAGAAGTACCAGATTATCTTCGTAGATCGTGTGTCGTGTAGGCTGCGCCTGCGCAGACAGTCGTAATCACGTCATAAGACACGACGCCGTGGGAACATGCTGAGAGTAACTTGTTTCATATTATACACACATTGTTTTAGTGTCAGGAGCTTGGGAAGCAAAGGTAGAGAGTAGGTATTTTTTTAAGGATCAAGATATTGAAGATTTCGTTCTAGTTTTGCTTGGCAATGGCCATGTCTAATTATAATTTTAAAAGCAACATCAGTAATTAACACACATGTTCAATTAAGTAATTTTTTATTATTATATGCCTCTGTACATTTGTGTGCTTGAAATATTAAATAAATAAATAAATATTATTTATTTATTTCTACCTATAGTATATTTTGGTTTTAGCCTCACAGCTAAAACCTCTCAGGGTTTATCTGTGTGCGGCGAGCCGGTAATTTTTTTTTTACCTAAATGTTACTTATTTAAGTATGTACTACAATGATACAATATTTTTAAAATGATGATAAATTAATTTGTGGGTACATTAATACATAATATTAGAGATGGGCCGAATGTGGTTTGAACCGAATCCGAACTTCGGCCGAACATTCGGTTAAAATGAAAAGTTCGGCCGAACTTTGGTTCAATTTCGAGTGCTTTCCCGAGAGTGACACGTCGTGACTTGTTGACGCATTTACTTCAATTATTGTTAGATGTACCGCGCCCGCACACCGCGCTTCCACCGCGTGACCTAATAAAAAGAACAGATTTTCTAGACTAATAAGAAGAACTGATTTAATTTAAGGTTTACATTTACAATGTTCCTAACTAAAATAAAAAACCATGAGTCAGTAAAAGACATTTTATTTTACAGTAATGCTGTTCTAATTCTATTAAATTTCAGTCAAAATAGTGCAAGTAGGTATTATTTTTCTTGAGCCGAATGTTCGGCATCTGAACCGAATTTCGGCCGAATGCCGAAGTTCGGTTCAAGCTGCCGAAATTCGGTTGAACCGAATGTGAACCGAATTTCGGCCCATCCCTGCATAATATACATTAGGAGAAATTTTGTGTAAGGAAACGATTTGTACTTAAAACGTTTGTAAGTCTTCTGGCAGTTTATTAAGGAAAAGTGGAACTAACAGATGGTCAAACGTAGTGTGAGAACCGACGATCCTAAAGTTTTGTTACATTTGTCTACTTTACTGCATCTCAAGCGAAGCTATCTTAATTATTTGAAAGACAGGCTAAGTACTTCAGTTTCGTCTTTTTCGTTTCAAACAAGCTCTCACCTACGATAGGAGAAATTCCAAGCAAACATTTCAAAAAATTCAAAAGTACAAAGATCAAAGTACCCGACGTAGGACCTCAGCCCCTCAGGTCATTCTTAACCCCTCCTGTCCCTCCCACAGACGAGAAAATGACCCATTAAGCCATTCCCTACATTCCTAGGGGATTACAAAAGAAATTACTTGAACGCGACCAATCTGTATGATGACCGCAAAGATGATAGGAACCTGGCATTAAAATGATGGAACACACACAATGTAGCAAAGATTTTGATTAACACAGAAGGGGCAAGTGAGATTAAGACTTTTGATACAGTGATTTTTGCCTAAAGAGGATTACAATTGTGTGGACATTTTTATAATTTGACCATCTACATTACATAATATTGGAGCTGCTAGTGTGATCTGCGTGTGTATTCATTGTTCTTAATTCTTATAACTGGCCATTTACATTGAGAAAAATCTATAAAGATGTGATCATCGGGGCGCTTTTCCTTTTGACAGCGATGCGGGCGAATTTTTTGACGTCTGATGATTATTTCCCCTCATTTTTTATACATATACTTCTATATATTATTGTTATTTTAAGTCTGCAAGTTTTAAATAATATAAATATTATCTTGAAAAAAGTAAATAAAACTTATAAAGATGTAGCTTGGGAATTTGGGACATTAAGAAGAGGTCAAAAGATGTGTGTATTCTACTTGAATTATTAAGTCAGTGAAGTGCAGTTGTGCACAGGACGAAAAACCTATTCGTTTCGGGAGGCATGATGTAAAAAGTTTGACACATTTTGTCCTCAAGGAAGCTCCAACAATGTAGGCAATAAACAGACCTCTATCATCGTCCACTCTTTCAATGAATTCTTCCAAACAATGCACCCATCGAATTACACCAAAATTGTCTTACACAACACCGACCTTTATTTCCTAAACACTACAATTCAGAATCCTATGAATAAGTTTAGGAATGGTAATTTATATTTTTCCCATAAAAGGAGAAATTAGGAGCGTTACTAAATTGATTGTGTGGAGACAATCCGTTTGATGATAGCGACTCTGATGTAATGAGGCGTGTGATGTTATCACCATTATCATCAGGCTATGCCCTTGATGATGATGAATTTATTAACGGTGAAAATTCTTTGAATATTTCATGTTTATTTACAGTAAGTAGGTAACACATAATTTAAAAAATAGTGATGATGAAAAATGTACTTACTAATATTAAACATAACATAACATCACGCCTTGTTTCCCCGAAGGGTTGGGCAGAGGTGTACCTGTAGCAGGTACACTCACATTTCGCGAGTTACGTTAAGTCCTATGTAATAGGGGGCGAGCCTATTGCCATCAACCGGGCACAAATCCGCACTCCGAGCTGCTACTGAGAAATTCCAAATAGAAAAACCCAATAACACTTAGCCCGACCCGGGGATCGAACACAGGACCCCATGCTCAGCAGTAGCGCTTGCGACCACTAGACCAACGAGGCAGGCTAATATTAAATCATTCATATTTTATAATAGGTAACTTGTACATAATGTACTGTACATGGCCTTTTTTATATGCTTTACAAACACTATAGTAAAATGTATTTAGCTGTAAGTCCCGAATAGAAAAAAATAAAATACATGGCCTAAAAATCTCCCATAAATAACCCACCAAATTAATATTAATTTATGACATTTTTTTACCTCTTTTTATGAAAAGGCTCAATGTTTGAAGCGAAACTAAGAATCATAGGCTTCTGTGAACACCATTTTAACTAAGCGTGAAGTTATTTTTTATTGTTAAGCTTCAAGCAATAAAATCTTGGTTTCTTGTACTACGTGAACAAAAGCCTCCTTCATTCGACAAAGGTCGATTGTCTGAAGTAAATCAATTATTTTAGTTGACTCTTGAAGTAAATCATGACGGGCGTGAAGTCATCAATAATATTTTATTGACACTGAAGAATAAGTGGTTGAGGAATACTTAAGAGCCTTTCATGTTCACTAAAATAAAATAAAAACACAACTGCCCTGCCAAAAACGAACTAAAAAGTAATAAACAAGTTGTATTAGTTAATCTGTATATACCAAGCGAAAGTTCACCCATTTACTCGCTTTTGACTAAAAAGATAAATAAAATTGTCATTTCTGTCGGGAGACCGTTGTGTCGATGTGTGGAACACTTTTTAGGGTTCCGTAGTAAACAAGGAACCCTTATAGTTTCGTCATGTCCGTCTGTCTGTCTGTCTGTCTGTCTATCTGTCTGTCTGTCTGTCTGTCTGTCTGTCCGCGGTCTAGCTCCGAGACCCTTAGTACTAGGAAGCTGTAATTAAGCATAGGTATACATATTAATTACGCCGACAAAGTGGTAAAATAAAATTATGAAAAACATTTTTTTTTAGGGTACCTCCCATACACGTAACGTGGTGATGTTTTATTTTTTATTTTTTTATCCCATAGTGTGGGGTATCATTAGAAAGGTCTTGCAAAAACATTATGAGTTTGTGACAACCATTTTTGAATTCCGGGATCCGTTTGTAAAATATTAAGCTTTAAAGTGCTAATTTTTGTTAGAGTCAAGTGTCCCCCCCCCCCGCCAGCTAAATGGTTGGTTTTGGATGTGTGAAAAAAATCACAGCAGTAGGTTATATAACGAAATTAAAAGGAAAACTATCACAGCTAAGTAGGCTTTACTAGTTAACGAGAAATAATCGACCAACATAACTTTGCAGTTGCAAAAACATGTTTTCCCATACATTCCGTATGGGAGAACATGTTTATCAACTACAAAGTTAATTTTGTTTTTGGGATAAATTCATCCCAACTACGGAACCCTTCATTGTGCGTGGTCGGACACGCACATGGCCGGATTTTTTAGTTTAAGATATCCCCCGACAGCAGCATGATAATAATCTAACGAAACCCCATACATCCAAATCTGTTCAGGCATTTAAAAGTAATGGGTTTGGGGAAACAAAGAACATACATACATGCAAGGCTCGGATACCGGTTAAATTTTCAAACCGTAATTATGCACTTGACGCAAAAACCTTTACATTCGGTTTCGTTCGTATATACCGGTTTTTATAAACCGGTTTTGAAAGAGATTTTACATAAAGGTTTTTTTCGGATTAAACGGTTTAGAGCAATATTAACCGATTTTTTGTTTAGTTTTTATTCAGCGTGGCATCCTCACAAGTAATCACAAGTTGCAACGCGTTTACCAACATGCCGCTCGTCGACTAAACCGGTTAATTTAGGTTAAAATAAAGTTCTTAAAACGTTCACGTTCTTAAGAAAAGTTCGGAGTAAAAATCAAATAAACTAGTTTTAACCGTTATTTTTTAAACCGGTTAAGAGCCTTGCATACATGAACCCTGAAAACATTACACTTCTTTTTGGCCAGTCGTGTAATAAGCCTATATTGCTGGTTCTGCAACCTTTAAAGATTTCTCCAGCTACTCTATTGACATCGTCTTCCCAACGCGACGTTCCGCTTCTCTCTTTTGCTCCTTTTTCCATCCATTGGGTGCTAGTTATATGATCTTCTTCTTTTCGTGTGCTAGTGACTAAACTGGTGTCAGAGTTTTAAAGCCGCCCATGGGCCTCTGACTTGACTTCACATATTGTCAAAAAATATCTCTCAAGCATTTTCCTCACGGTGTTTTCTTCCACCGTTTTTGTAGCAAGTGATAATTATACAGTGTGAGTCTTCATAATGTGCACATATCGAAATGAGGGAATCTAAGCTTAATTTTATCGACAGAAAAAAATATTTAAAAAAATCTAAATAATTTTTTTATACTTTTTATGGAATAAAAAATTTTTTTAACAAAACTGTGTACCTAATTTTTAAACTGAATCAGCTATCGCGATGAAACAAACTCCATAATGATTGGAAGTAAGAAAAAAAACTACCCTCAATTGAAAATAAACATGTTTTTTTAGTAAAAATCTGTATTTTTTTAATCAATTTTTACAATAATTGTAAAATTTATAAATAAGATGCCCAAGAGAATTAAAAAAAAAAAAAATACAAAAAAAAACAACATTTTTGACCATTTTTTCCGTCGATAAAATTAAGCATGGATTCCCTCATTTCGATATGTGCACATTATGAAGACACTGTATAATACGCACATGAATCCGAAAAGTCAGAGGTGCGTGCCTTAGGTTCGAACTCGAGACCTATGACTTGGCAGTCCAACGGTCACACCACTGCTATACTACTGCTGCTGTTATATGATATTATAGCAGCTTTAGAAGATTGGGCAGCCAGCAAGGATGAACGTACATTGGTATCCCAAAAACAAATTGTCACTCTATCTGTAGCGAACTGTGGTCACTAATTCGTGTGAGCACTTTGTGAAAATTGTATCATTCTTTTGGGATTAAGGCAAAAGAATGATGATGACTTACGTGAAAAATTCATATCGATTATTCTGGACATCAGGAATAAACAAAAATCGGATTCTTTAGATGCCTTTGAGACGAAAAGGATCTAAATTACAGCCTCCCTCCGAATAAAGATTAAGTATTTTGACTCTCAAAAATAATCACAGCACAACCCGACAGCTCAAAGTCGAAAGCCCATCAAAACCGAAAAAAGAACGTAATCTGTCGGCACAGACAAACAAACAAATGCTACGTCACACCGCCATGATTAATTCTCATTACACAATGCGCGCGCGCAGTTATTAATGAACACATCGTGATTCTTTGTTTATCTTTTGTGGGAACGAATAATGGAATCCTTTCGAAAGAGAGGAGAGTGTTGAGGTTTTTATTAACGGTGCTGTGGTGTTTGATTTCCTATTTGAATAGTAAGAAAAGGGTTATTGGAATACTGTAAACTGTACAAGAAAATTCACATTTCGATTTCTTTCTAGGTTGAAGGTGTGCCTGCCGGGGTTACAAAGAATACCGAAAGAGAGGTCGTGGCCCCCGGCAACATGGCAACTGAAGGAACACGGGTGGGTTTTAATCAGTAAGAGTCTGACACGCCCTCCCGATCCGCCCAGAGCGGGAGAAGTCATTTGATAATTTACAACACAAAAAAAAACCGGCCAAGTGCGTGTCGGACCACGCACAATGAAGGGTTCCGTAGTTGGGATGAATTTATCCCAAAAACAAACTTAACTTTGTAGTTGATAAACATGTTCTCCCATACGGAATGTATGGGAAAACATGTTTTTGCAACTGCAAAGTTAAGTTGGTCGATTATTACTCGATAACTAGTAAAGCCTACTTAGCTGTGATAGTTTTTCTTTTAATTTCGTTATATAAACTACTGCTGTGATTTTTTTCACACATCCAAAACCAACCATTTAGCTGGCAGGGGGGGGGGGACACTTGACTCTAACAAAAATTAGCACTTTAAAGCTTAATATTTTGCAAACGGATCCCTGAATCCAAAAATGGTTTTCACAAACTCATAATGTTTTTGTAAGATCTTTCCAATGATATCCCACACTATGGGATAAAAAAATAAAAAATAAAACATCACCACTTTACGTGTATGGGAGGTACCCTAAAAAAAATGTTTTTCATAATTTTGTTTTACCACTTTATTGGCGTAATTAATATGTATACCTATGTCAAATTACAGCTTTCTAGTACTAAGGGTCTCGGAGCTAGACCGCGGACAGACAGACAGACAGATAGACAGACAGACAGACATGACGAAACTATAAGGGTTCCTTGTTTACTACGGAACCCTAAAAATGGATCGAAGGTGTGAACTATGTAATGCTATGTAGGTACTGGTTTTGTAAGTCCCATACTCATCATCATCATCATTTCAGCTGAAAATCGTCCACTGCTGGACATAGGCCTCCCCCAAGCGTTGTCACATCGACCGGTTCTGTGTTTTTGCATCCAACGGATTCCTGTGGCCTTCACAAGATTGGTGTCTTAGTAAATTATTAGAAACCAGCTTGCCCTGACAAAATATATCAAAATTTTCTTATCTTAGTTAGTTTTCCTTTTGACCAGGTCACGGGAGGCAAGACTGCTGCTTGACTTAGGTTAAGATGGGGAATAATCCCCTAAATAGTATTATCCTTCTACCTCTAACTCAATCAATCCCTTTATTTCTCACCACAATATACTTACATTATTTTACATTGGTCAGATTCGACAAAGATACACAATTCAGATGAGTATATTATTGTGGGAGACTGGTGCCTAAGCTGGGCTCATGGCCTGTGTTTCAGGATACCACCCCTTTACATTTTCATTTTATAAATTATGTACTAAGACTAACTGAACCCTAACTAAATTTACTTAGGGTCTACACCGTAGTCTTCTTCTGCCATCCACCCTCTCTACCCTCTGCCGCCATCTCAGTGCAGTTTCTACTGCTTTCTTTCCCTATCCAATATGCTTACTATCAAAAAAACTTAAAACACAGCACCTCTTTCACCTCTTACCCAACTGTACGGTGAACGTACATGGGTTTTAAAATATATTTATTACAATAAGTTAGCCAGTAGGCTCGCGTATTTGCACTTTGAACGCGACCTACATTTGGCAGTGCATTGACACTGACATATTGCATTGTTCTATGCATTTTATGTATATTACATTTTTAGTGTTCAATTAGACGTGGTTTGAGTCGGACAACTTGCATTTTTATTTAGATTCATCCCGTTGAGCATTCGCTGACATTTTCTGCATTTAAGTTTAAATTTGACATTTTACATTTGCATTGACATTACTTATGTTAGGGAAGCACCCTACACCAACCATATAAACTCGAACAGAGCACTCAGAACTAATGATTTACGTCAACCAATCGACCTACATTCATGAATCAATGCTTTGTGAACAATCCAAGTTTTTATTTCTTTGAAGCTCGTGAAGTTATAACCACATCATCACGGTAAGTTACTAGTGGTGTTAACAGAAATGTTGTATTTTTTCTGGTTGGAACAATGGTGCTTTATGAAGAGGTTATGTAAAGATGGGGAACGGTGATGTTAAAATTTGGTGGAGCTTATTTTATGGATATTGAGCAGAGGTGGCCCAGTGATAAAGGCGCTTTACTTTGCGTTAATTATTTCATTACCACTGCTCTCAAAACGGTAAAGAAAAACATCGTGAGGAAACCGGCACGTCCTAGACTCAAAAATTCGAAGACATTTGTGACATTTACCAACCCGCACTCGGCCCGCGTGGTGGATTACGGCCCACTCCCTCTCACCGAGAGAAGGCCTGTGTCTCAGCAATGGCAACATTATAGGCTGTTTATAATTAAAGGATATTGGGGATCCTAAAAAGGGTTTTGGAGGTTATTATAGCCGTGGCAGTTGCTCTATGGAAAATATTGAAATTAACATTATAGAAAACACACCTGATTCAGTTGATTAAAGAGTATATAAAATCAACAGGTTGTGTGGCAGTCCATAATCTAAATCAGCCTGAAATGTTTCCACTGCTGGGACACAGACCTTCTCTCTTCGAGAGGGAGTGGGCTGTAATCTACCACGCCGGGCCAGTCCGGATTGGTAGATGTAACATGTCTTCGAATTTTTGGTTCTAGGACATGGCGGTTTCCTCACGATGTTTTCCTTCACCGTTTTTGAGAGCAGCGGTGATAAAATTATTTACACAAAGTAAAGCGCCTGCCTGGGTTCGAACCCACGACTTACAACTCGTAAGTAGGCCGTAACCATTGGGCCACCACTGCCCCTGTGTGGCAGTAGTAGTCTATAATAGACAAGAGATTTCTAAGTGTCAAAAAAAAATTACTTCAAAGAGAGATCCGCATTTTAGTATAGTTAGTACATCGTACTAACAATACCTGAATAATATCAAGGCAACCTTACTGTTTCTGACATGTATTAATAAGTATAAGTAGGTACATAAGTACGTACTCCACGTGTCGTGGGAACTTCGGTGCGATGAAAGGCTTAAACCTACCCTCTCTTTCCCTCTTTCACAATCACGTATATCGCCGTCCCTTTCACAAATTCGTGACTATACGATTTTGCTTCAGAAACTGAGAGGCAATTTGTACTTCGTTTTTTGACAGACGATTTTTAATGAAGATATGTATCTGAGTCGAGTTTAATAGTTTCCTCGGTCCAGTTTGGAAATTATGGTTATTATTCGGACCGGAATTAAAAATAAAGACTTCAAAAGCCTTTGAATTAAGTAACGAGATGGAATTCTAGAAGAAGTAGAGAACATTTTGGCTTGGAGTAAATTCCTGGTTTGGGTCTCAGACCAAATAACAAAACCAAGATATAGCGCTGTCAACAGTGACGTGAAGCCGGTTTTGTAAACATGTGTGCACTTAGTGAGGTGTAGTTTGATTGCAAATGGTTGTAAATGTGTGCGTGTGAGCGTGTATGCACAGAGCGGAGGTGTAGTTTTGGCATGCTTCACTGTATTGTTCGCAGCGCTATGTCCTTGTTTTTTTTTAAATTGTTCTGAGGTTTGGGTATTATCTTTTGTATATAAAAGTTCCTAATGTAAGAAAACATTTTTTATAAGCAAACCACTTCGTTTTATTAAGTTACTAAATGGGTAAAAGAGTCGGGATTGTGCAAGTATAATGTTTTAAATCTATGGATACTCACTTCTCCTTTTTTTAAATTCGCTTATCAAAGAGGGTTTTTCAAATGACGTAATCTAGATGGCAGCACTGAGACGTCAGGTCCTGTCAGTCGTGACTGAATGATGAACGAATGAATGAAACGAATGATGAACGTCAACATATCTATACTATACTAGCGGACCTGACAGACGTTGTCCTGTCCGAACAGCGCCACCAAGTCCAAATGTATTTTCA
This sequence comes from Agrochola lychnidis, assembly GCA_963680765.1. NCBI lineage: Eukaryota > Metazoa > Arthropoda > Insecta > Lepidoptera > Noctuidae > Agrochola > Agrochola lychnidis. The sequence continues at coordinate 3,790,481 of OY796850.1, forward strand.
AATCATCCAGGGTCCCACTTAATAATACAAACAAAATTTCATCTAAATCAGTCCAGCCGTTTAGGAGGAGTTAGGTGACAAACAAACGCACAGAAGAATTGCATTTACATATAAAGAAGAAAACTATACTATTATGAGAAAACTATACTATTATGCTATTTATTATTATAAAGAGGTAACATTTTTTGTTTGTATGTAAGGGGTAATCTCCGGAACTACCAACCGGATTTGAAAAATTCTTTTTGTATTGGATTATGCCAATTCTTGAGGGAGGTTATAGGCTCGCAGACGAAGTCGCGGGCAGAAGCTAGTATTTTATATTATACTAGCGGACCCGACAGACGTTGTCCTGTCAAAACATTGTCCAGCGGACAAAATTGTGAATCTAAACCATTCCCAGATCCCCTTGAACACACACAAAAAATTTCATCAAAATCGGTGCAGTCGTTTGAGAGAAGTTCAGTGACATACACACTCACAGAAGAATTATATATATAAAGATATACTAGCTGCGCCCCGCGGTTTCACCCGCATAAGTCTCGATCCCGTGGGAATATCCGTTCAGTCGTTTTAGCGTGAAGGCGTAACAAACAACTTACTTTCGCATTTATAATATTAAGGATTAGTGAAAACGCTCATTATAAATCCATCAAGGAATGTCGTATACACGTAGCTCCTTGCTAGTTTTGCAAGGAACTGCTGCCTTTCAAAATACAACGCATCCCGTCTTGCAGACTAGTGTTGCTCCTTTTTCCTAATTGTTATCCTAATATCCTCTTCTCTCTTCATCTCTTTGTGTTCAAGTTTCATTGTCCGAAGTGCATTTACATCATTTTGATCTAAACTCATGTAGATTTGTGACGTGTGACGTCACGCATAGGTTAGTTGCTCACGCGCATAACATTTTAATGGGTGCGTCCCATTCATGAGAACACGTTATTTTAATGTCAAATAGTTCATTCATGGTAGCTAGTTGTAACTTTGATGTTACTGTAGGTACTACTAGATCTACGTAACGTGTTTTACGATAACCAGTTTTGTAAATTACGATTTCTTGGTGCCTACATAGTTTAGGTACGATTTGGTTCAAATTAGGGATGTTAAAGAAAGAAAAAAATACATTTATTAATAAATAATAAATGTTATTGGGTTTTTCTATCTGAAATTTCTCAGTAGCAGCTCGGAGTCTGGATTTGTGCCCGGTTGATGGCAATAGGCTCGCCCCCTATTACATGGGACTTAAACATAACTGGCGAAATGTGGGTGTACCTGCTACAGGGTCACCTCTGCCCAACCCTTCGGGGAAACAAGGCGTTATGTTATGTGTAATAAATTAAATAAAATCTTTTTATTTTAGACACATTTGGTTCATAACGTTGTTAGTAGAAACGACTTACAAACTATTATTAGTTAAAATAATTAATTTAATTTAAGTATTTGCCGCCCACTGGGGCCCCGAGCACACGCACTTGTGCTTGAACCCAGTGCCCCAGAAGGGGGCTGTCCAACTTATTATTAAGGAGCTCCGTAACCGTAACCGAATCTGATATAAAAGTTTCGGATAATTTCGGATAGGGGTGTCTAAATGAAACACTTTATAACAGGTATTTCTGCCCGGCCAAGCCGACACACTAGGCGCGCGCGTCACTTGCGTTTTTAGGGTTCCGTAGTAAACAAGGAACCCTTATAGTTTCGTCATGTCCGTCTGTCTGTCCGCGGTCTAGCTCCGAGACCCTTAGTACTAGAAAGCTGTAATTTGACATAGGTATACATATTAATTACGCCGACAAAGTGGTGAAACAAAATTATGAAAAATTTTTTTTTTAGGGTACCTCCCATACACGTAAAGTGGTGATGTTTTATTTTTTATTTTTTTATCCCATAGTGTGGGGTATCATTGAAAAGGTCCTTCAAAAATATTGTGAGTTTGTGAAAACCATTTTTGGATTCAGGGATTCGTTTGCGAAATATTAAGCTTTAAAGTGCAAATTTTTGTTAGAGTCAAGTGCCCCCCCCCCCCCCCTGCCGGCTAAATGGTTGGTTTTGGGTGTGTGAAAAAAATCACAACAGTAGTTTATATAACGAAATTAAAATGAAAACTATCACAGCTAAGTAGGCTCTACAGGTTAACGAGTAATAATCGACCAACTTAACTTTGTAGTTGCAAAAACATGTTTTCCCATACATTCCGTATGGGAGAACATATTTTTCAACTACAAAGTTAAGTTTGTTTTGGGATAAATTCATCCCAACTACGGAACCCTTCATTGTGCGTGGTCCGACACGCACTTGGCCGGTTTTTTTTATTTGTTATTTGTGTTTTACTTTAACAATTTCTTCAAAATCAAATATCCGTAACCGAAACAACGGATAATCCGAAAAAAAATCATATCCGTAACCGTATCTGAAACCGGTTTAATATTATTTCTAGATCCATATCCAAATCCGAAATTTCATATCCATAACATCCCATAGTTCAAATTCAGACCACTAATACATACATTTGTCATGTTAAACTTGTTGATGTGCGACTTACGCTTACATGGCCCTAACATGTTCTATTCCTGCAGAATTGGTTGAAGATGATACGATGATGGTGACTAGTTCGGTATTTTAAACTTTACTACTAGCTTCAGCCCGCGGCTTGGCCCGCGTGGTGGTCGGCAATAATCTCCTAGGAACGCACTATCGGGATAAAAAGTACCCTATGTCCTAACCCAAAAATCTGCCTCGCCTTTTCCCAATTATGTTGGAGTCGGCTTCCAGTATAACCGGATGCAGCTGAATTCCAATATTTTACATGGAGTGACTGCCTATCTGATATCTCCACAACCCAGTAACTATGTAAGGGATCCGATACCCCTTGGTAAGACTGGTTGTCAGACTTTCGGGCTTCTGATGACCCGTAACGACTGTCAAAGATCCACGAATGACAGCCGGGACCAACGGCTTAACGTGCTTTCCGGGGCACGGAGGAGTCTCGGTATGTAGAAATGTTTACCCATCCACAGACCAACCCCGGCGAGCGTAGCTTAACCTGATTGATCGACCCGTGCGGCTACTACTTAGCCACAAGCTCCTGCCTATGTCCTCTAACCCATCGTGATTAAATGTTCCCGCAGACAGGTGCGACGCCGTGACGATGCGACGCGATTCTGGTAGAACAATTTCCATGAAGTTTTCATAAAAATTTCATTGTTCTACTAGAGTCGCATCGCGCTGTCGCGTCACGCCTGTCTGTAGGGGAGCCTTAAGACGCAGATATATGACAGTAACCTTGAATGGTTAGCTTGCGTGTTCTGTACTGAGCTCACGCAACGCGTCGTACGTCCAGCCAGTAATAGGACTCGCCCAACAAGGAGCGCTGTCCCAAATTAGACGCATTATTAATTTCAAAAACGTAAAAAAAAACGGTATTTTAATAAAATACGTATACTAAAAGATCAATAATTTAATTATCTTTAAAATGGTGAAGTTTTCAGAAAAATACGCTCGATAGATTTTGCGTCATTCTCAGTTTTTTACCCGCGTTAGACATAACTTTACCAATTAATTTCACTATGTAATATAAACATAATCAAAAATATGCCTATATTAAAATATTAGGAAAATGCTCTAATTTAACATATATTTTTTTTCAAATCATTAACACTACTCGTTTAGACGTGATCTTCAGTATAAAATCATTAAAAGTCGGTTATCGTCCCCTTAAGAGGGCCCTTCCCGATCCGTTTATCGTCAACGCAAGCATGGTCGAAAAGCATGTTGTTTCATCTAGCGCAAGTGAGAAATGCTAACAAGCAAGTGAGAACGCGATAACATTGTACGAAAAATAGTGTGCGGAAATTTCATAAAACGTGTTTCAGGAAATACGTGTTTCTGAGTAAGCTTTACTAGTTTGTGAAATAAATATTTATCATTTAGACTCTCTATTACATGTGCAAGGTTTCTATGCAGATGTTTTCTTTACTTTTACAATTTAAGAGTACATTATGAACGGCCAAAGTTCAGGTAAAAATTTTGCAAAAATGCAGATTTTCGGAGGCTTGTACTGAATTTATTTCTCGAAATTTTAATTTTTTGATTTCATAGAAACCTAGAAATAGTGCACAAGATACCTATTAGTTTAAAAATTTCAAAGAAAGATGTGTTACAACGCCATACTCACATACGAGCGTTTGCATGAAAAGTATGACGGGTTGGCCGCTCTTAAGATAAAGATAAAGATCATTTATTTGTCCAAAACATGAGTATACACACACATGGCATGCAAGATGTTACAATTAAATTATATCACAGTCATGTTTTGCCTTAACGGCGTACAAATATAAGTAGGTAGGTTATTACATTTAATCAATTAATTATAAACTTATTCATTATTATTAACAGTCCAAATTAGAATTTAAAAATTAAAATGTACTACAGAATAATGTCAACAACTCTTAATATTTTAATAAAATTAATCAATTTAATGTCAAAGTAATTAGAAATAACATAATTACAAGAATTAGATTAATTTATCATTCAGAAATTCGTCAGTGCTGTAATAGGCTTTCTCTAACAGAAGGCTTTTCAACCTACCTAAGGCATGAATCGTTAGACAGACAAAGTTACTTTTGCATTAAAGTATGGATGGAGTTTAAGTAAGGATGGCTGCAGGGGTAGACCTACTGTGAAAGTCTCCTAAGATCTTTTTCTTATTTTTGTGTGGTTAGTGACTAACCTGGTGTCAGAGTTTTAAAGCCGCTTATAGGCCTTTGACTTGACTTCACATGCCGTCCAGAAATATCTCTCAGGGGCGTTTCCTCACGATGTTTTCCTTCACCGTTTTTGAAGCAAGTGATATTTATACGATACGCACATGAATCCGAAAAGTCAGAGGTGCGTGCCTTGGGTTCGAACTCGAGACCTATGATTTGACAGTCTGACGGTCACACCACTAACTAGGCTATCACTGCTGCTAATTAATAATTAAATTAGTTAATTTATTAAATTAATTTTTCTTTTTTTTCTTTCTTTTCTTTCTTTTCTTTCTTTTTTTCTTTTTCTTTCTTTTCTTTCTTTTTTTTCTTTTTTCTTTCTTTTCTTTTTTCTTTCTATCCCAATTTATTTGAGGTCGACGCAACATAGCTATCTTTGCCACAGAGTCCTAAGATCTGATTTTGTAAGATAACATGCGTGAAGATTTCACACCTCGTTACGAGATATTATCGCCATATACCTGTTTACGGGTTAATAATTACCGCCTACAACATACAGTGTGGTTCTTCATAATGTGCACATATCGAAATTAGGGAATCTATGCTTAATTTTATCGACGGAAAAAATATTAAAACAATTTAGTTTTTCTTTTTTTTTTTATTATTTGTAAAAAAATATATTTTCCTCTTTGGCATCTTATTTATAAATTTTACAATTTTTATAAAAATTGATGAAAAAAATACAGATTTTTGTTACAAAAACATGTTTATTTTCAATTGAGGGTAGTTTTTTTTCTCAATTTTCATTTTATGTGGACGCCTAATTACTTCCAATCATTATGGAGTTTGTTTCATCGCGAGAGATGATTTAGTTTAAGTTACACAGTATTGTAAAAAAAAAAAAACATAAAAAGTATTAAAAAAAATATTTAGATTTTTTAAAATATTTTTTCTGTCGTTAAAATTAAGCATAGATTCCCTCATTTCGATATGTGCACATTATGAAGAATCACACTGTATATGCATTTACAACCATTTTGTATATCATGACTTTTACGACTGCACTGTCTCTTAGGGCTACTGCTGAGAATCTGTGAATCAAGAATTACTTGGCTTTTATGATCATCTATTTATTACCTACTTAATAGGCATTCTCTTTTATTATATTAGTTTATTTTTAGGATAAACTTCCTTTCCTTTTCTGTTTGTAAGGATCATAGCAGGTCGTGTTTTGTATAGTTTCTGCCTACCCCATGGGAAGAATTTAGGGTGTGAGTTTATAGGTATGTCCATGTGTAACTTCCATTCCGTTAAATCCTTTTCTATTCTTTTGGTGGAATTTATTCCTAACTGCAGCATGACCACAATAGAAACGGGTTTTGTCGACGGAAGAATAGACAAAATGACAGATAAACAATCACAATTTGACATTTTGTCTATTCTTCCGTCGACGAAACCCGTAGAAAACCCGTTTCTATGGTTGTTATGTTTCGCGTGCAGGAAGAAATTCCACCAAAATAATCCTTATTGGCACAGCAAAGAGTTAGACAAGGACAACATTTAGGATGGATTCATGTACTTGATTATTTAACTAAACTTGAAAAACACCCAATAGGTTTCGAACTAGGTCTAAAAACTAGCAATAATCAATTCAATTAAAACTTTATTGCAATCCATAATGTAACCTATGTTTCTCAAGCGTTCCATAATATTGTTTCTTGAAAGAAAATTGTTTATGTTTTCCAGGAATTTAATATAGTGCTTCCCTATTTAATTCTCATTTCTCATGACCATAAATGCTAAGTGTTTATGTTCATACCGTGACAAACATACCTAATGACAGGTTTTATCTCTTGATACTTCGTGAATGAGCAGTTTAATGAGTTATTTCCTTTGGTTCACTGTTATAACTTGAGGGGAAAACAAGCTGCTGGTGCAATATGGTTTTCATTTCTCGCCATTCTAAGAAATGAGTTCTTGGTTTCTTAGTTTTGGCTTCTAAGTTTTGATCTACTAAGACAGTGGTTCCCAAACTGTGGATCGCGATCCACTAGTGAGTCGCGAGCGAATATTGGGTAGGCCTTGAATAATTTATTACATGACAGCCAAGAGATGAGTCCCGAATTTTGAAGATTTGAAGTGAGAACTTCTTTAGGCGCGTTGGGCATTTCTGAGATGGGAAAAAACAATTGAACTCGCGCCACTGTTACCGACACCAGCTTTTGACCATTAAAAGAAATCAACACGCGATACATTTTCTTTTGGATTAACGGCATTCCAAACATTGAGACATAACAACGACATGATTGAAATTTCCCTTTTTTTTACCGACTTCAAAAAAGAAAAGTATTTCCTGCACACTTAAAATATTCAAGTTTTCATTTCTGTCGGCACTCCCGGAGTGCCTCTGTTTTTTTTTATTAGGTGGGTCGGGTCCAGTGAACTTTGGGAACCACTGTACTAATAAATATTTCAACTCTTGGTATGCTGAGAAAACATGTAAATTATTAATCAGAAGGTCCTACCTATTGGAGTTGTTTGGAATAACAACACGGAGCAATAAAACATAAATGAAACTGCGTGTATTAAAAAAAACACTGGCACGAATAGAAGGATGAACGCAAAGTCAAACTTGCCAAACATTATTCCTACAGGTTCTGCCCACCCAGGCAGGAGCCGAGCGTGAAGCTACAAAACTAGTTAGGTGCCCGGAGTCGTCTGCCAGCCGGCGCTATAGCTCACGTAATACCGGCATTGTTCACGAATCTGTTCTTTGTACCAGTTTGTAGGAAGACCATGAGTTTTAGCGAAATTCCTCACCATTTATAAAATCTGTAAGGTGTTGCTACCTCCTGTCTTCAAAATCACAGGTCATCATCATCTGCTGAGCCTTTTTTCCAATTATTTTAGAGTCAGTTTACAGTCTAACCGCGTGTAGGTAAATACCAGTATTTAGTATAGACCGACTGCTTATCTGATATTCACAAGCCAGTTACTAATAGAAGGCATTAATAAAAACTTTTTACAAAAAAAAACAATCAACTTCCAAAAAACACACTACAAGTGAAAAATTGCTTTAATTTCGGAAGCCGGTCTTTGGTTTTCAATTTTCGTTTTTTGCTACCGACTTCCGAAATTAAAGTTATTTTTCAGTTTGTAGTGTGTTTTTTTGGAAGTCAGGGTTATTTTTTTGTAAAAACTTTTTACTTTTTTACTTTTTGGTTGTGGTACCCCACACAAATTCGAATGCCACTACCTGCTATGTAAATAACAGTGACAGGAAGTTATCATATCATCCACATACTAAGTGGGAAAAAATACGTAATTGAAGCTAACTCAAAAACTATCCAAGCAAAGTTAAGAAAATTTATATGGGACCACCTCGAAAGCATTTCCATTCAAAAAAAAAAAATCAAAATCGGTCCACAATTGACGGAGAAATCGATGGACATACATTAAAAAAAAAACATAAACGCCACGAACATAGAAACTCCTTTTTGGAAGTCGTTTAAAAATTAAAATCTGTATAGCTCATGACGTGTCGTGGCTCTTGTTAGATAGGTACATACGTTACCAGTTCGTGTCTGTAATTTCACAGGCAATCATGAAGTGAGTAGTAAGCAGCATCTTCCATTGTAACGACTTCTGCCATCACCGATCTGGCTTCCTAGCTTAGCGATATTGCTCTACTCTAGAACTTCAGAATACCATGAACTACAGTTAAACTTGAGAGACTGCTATGACGATTGAATCTTCTACTTGTCGTGTCAATGATAAATTAATTCTGACCATTAGGTACAGAAATTATCTGCTTGTCTGTAAAGTCAAAGTCAGATCATCATGGCACTTTTGAACGTCAAAATTTACAAAATAATAAAAATTTATTCTAGTTGCCCCTTCCAAAAGGTAGTTTTCGTATGGAGAAGAATGGGCAAGAAACTCCACCGTTACTCTTTTAAAATGTTTTACAATAGTTTGTATAGGTACGTACATTAGTTAAATAATTATATATGAAGACGATGCACCTAGAATAAAATTACTATACCCACAATAGGTAAAAACAATTAAAAATGAAGCAACGACAAATAATTTAATTATGTGATAGATACATGGTGCTCACATATTTACAAACATTGTAAAAGTAGATGATCTTCCTTAAATTTTATAATTAATAAGTCAGTGTGTGAGTAAGTAATCACAGAATATAAAATCAATGTACTGTAGGTACTGCAAACATGTGCAAGACCACTTGACAATTGAATGACGCGAGGAGCACCTAAAGTTGATGAAGTTAAATGTCAGACTGCCAGTAAAGAATGTCTCACTTTCATCTAACCTATGGCCACCGTTCGAACACCCACCGTCCGGACTGACCGACATCGGATCCGGTCGGACACCCGACAATGCACGAAACGTTATTATTACAGAACAATAATTTTTTATCTCGATCCTATTCGATTCAAATGGCATGTGATCTATGACTATGAGTATCGATGCATAGTTTCGATTCTTTCGATTGTGCAATGATGTTAAAAATAGGTGCGGTATTGTTCGATTCGACAGACAGACTCATGAACAAGTATTTTGTATGCTGTAATTATTTTTATGTTTTTGTTTTGTTGTAACATTTTTTTTATTAACACAAGGTCTACATCAGAGCTGCAACTCCAAATTTGCTGTCGCCATCTGGCACTCTGGGACTTATCAACTGACAAATGAAACTTTTATAGAGGTTTTTTATATATGTTCAGTGTGCTTCTTTCTACTCTTCAAGCAAGTAGACATAAAAGGAAAATTTTCACCTTGGATTATCCAAGTTCACAATCCACCTCTAGAAAGAGGGGACCACCGGACAAAAAACAGCAATTTAGAGTCGAGTATTTTGATATCGCATCTACCTGCGTCAGTGCCTCTAATCTTTTCCGGGGCAATCACGGAATGAATTCACATGGGCCAATGCGCACCATCATTGGAGGCATCGCTTTGGCGCCAAAACAAAGCTCAACTGACAGTCTATGCCCGCTCGGCCGGCTGTGTGCATGCGCGAACGCGCGCCATCTTGCCGTAACCATAACAACGCGGATGTAATCAAATAAACTACTCTTAAATCGTTTATAAACATTGTTGTGTATGTGATTTATATTTAAAGTTATTTATTTAAATATGGTGAGCATTTTGTTAAAATTTTTAGGTAATTTAGAACGTTTTCTATTGAATGTTTTTGTTTGTGAAGTAGAGTAGGTATGTGTTACGATTATTGCGTTTCATATTGGTTTTATCGCGCATGGTAAGCTGTTTTGTCTGACAAATTGGCTTCTACGGGATCTTGGCTTTAATTGTAAGTATTTTATTATAATTGGGTAACAAGTGAAAAGTTTAAAAAAAAATTAGGTACCTACTTATCGTATTATTGCTACTTTACTGTAGGTACCTACTTATTTGCAAAGTTAGGAGATTTCTATTCATGTAGTGAAGAAGAAATCCACTCTAATTACTTTTTTATTATTATTAATAGTTCTTAAAACTGACTAAGTATAGGTAACTACTTAAAACTAACCTATAAAGATAACAAAAAGATCGAAAATAATCTAATAATATCCTAAATAAAAGTGCACTAAATGCAATCACAACATAATACAACTCATTTAGCCGACTTCGCGAATTGCGGTACAAAACCGCAATTGTAATAAATTGCCAAATGTTAGAATGTGCTTTACCGTTACTGAACCCGTTAGACTGATTAGTTTAAATATTTCTTGTAATTTAGAAATAAAAGACTATCTCGTGTCACGTATCAGTTATTTTCTTATTTATTCGACCATTTATGTACTTAGATACAAATATACACAGACAAGAAAAAAGGAATAGAATAAAACGTACAAAGGTGATGCTTATTTCTAAAGAAATATCTTTCGGCTTCTTCTTTCTTTTGTATTTTCGCGTCCTTTTAACGGCACCTAGATCGTCATTTCGACAAAACAACCAACGTACTTTGAGATCGCAGACAGCGTTGCCAGATTTTTTTCGGGCAATCTGGCTTTTGAACCCTTTTGAGTAAAAAAGCGGGATTCTTTCGTCGAAGGCGGGACATAATAAGAAAACGTAAATTATAATTATTATTTATTTGTATTATTTTTGATTACTTATTTTTTTATTTGATATAAATGATGATATAATGAAGTAGAAAATGTGTTTTAAGGAAAATACGTTACCTACTTTACTATAAGTACTAATAACCAATAACTCGAAGCTATATTGCTCTATGCTTTCTCTTTATATTTTCTGTGCGTACATAAATAATAAAACAAATAAATAAAATAAATAAACTATTAAATTGCCCTGTACGGCAGTTAAATCTTCAGAAGAATATAATATTAAATAAGTTATGCATTACTTATGATTTTTTAATTTATATTTATTTTTCTATCCCCGAAAATTAGAACGGAGCCTGTCCCGCGCGGGACATTTAATTTTGGGCAAAAAATCGGGACGTCTGGCAACGCTGATCGCAGAATGGACAAAAGTCAAAACTTACAGTTTACAAGTTTCTGACCTATTATTGCGCTGAATTTAAAACACCCAGAATTACTGATCTAACTAAAACATTACAAGGGTAACACTGAAATTTTTTAGAACTGACTGGTTAGAAACAAATGCAATGAAAACTTAATTTTAATTTCGAATTTAGAACTCTTTGATAACCTGTACCATTGCGTACTTAACATATTTTCATAAACAACTAAGCCTAATTTGTTTCATTTTGACAGTTCAACAACATTCATTGCGTTATTTACGTTGTTGAATAGATTTTTTTTTCCAACCTATAATAAGAAGCAATGGATTAGCAATCTATACTCCGTTTGAAATAAGATTAGACATTTAAACAAACCTTTTTACAGTCCGTTCAACCGATTTTCACTTCTATGCCGTAGGCATAAGGATGGCATTAAAAGCAAAAAAGTGGTTACAAACCAACTGTTTACTGCAGCTGTCATTTGTCATGCCGCTATCGCAATAGAAGTCAAAATCGGTTGAACGGACTGTAAAAAAGGTTTAGTTAAGGCCGCATTCCGTGTTACGCCAAAAATGATAATATCGCGAATCCGACCAAAGTCTAAAATCTCAATTATTCCCTAATAACCCTTATATTTTGTGACTATTCAATTTGGTCGGATTCGCGATATTGGTGCCGATTCTCTTGTGCACAAACTAAACTAAATTTAAGTTCAGTGCATCTTTTTCTTTCTATTTCATTAAGAAAAGGACAGAAGATAAATTTTAGTTTAGTCCTGTCAAATTAATCAGCGCCTGTCACTCTCCATACAAGTTTAGACGTGATTAAAAACTTGCCGACTAAAATTACGTCAATTTACGTCAAGCGCTGATTAATTTGACAGGACTAAACTAAAATTTATCTTCTGTCCTTTTCTTAATGAAATAGAAAGAAAAAGATGCACTGAACTTAAATTTAGTTTAGTTTGTGCACAAGAGAATCGGCACCATTATCACTTTTAGCGTAAGTCGGAATGCGGCCTAAATGTCTAATCTTATTTCAAACGGAGTATAATTCAAATCGAAACAGATTGAGATTGTGTTGTATTACGCAACTTACTGATGATGTTTAATGAATTGATCTGTCATTTTATTCCTTTATATTGGCGGCAATTTGAAAAGTGCGTATAGCGCGTCAAAAATTAATTTAAAACGCGATCGTTCTATGATTTGTTACGACTTTCGTCAACAACAAAGTTATGTTTTTTTTTTAAGTAGGGCATCTCGTAGTTAACCTCTGAGGTCATGACTACTTAACCGGGCTATCCTATGGCTGCCTTAAGCTACTACATTTAAAGCCTCCAGCCAGGGGAAGTTATGAGAGACTTCAGTCAGATTTTATACTTACTTGTGACGTAGCGATCTCCACTTGGTTCCCCAACTTTAATGCGTTTTATCCAAGCAATTTTTGAAGTGAATACCTACTTCTTTAGGCGCGTTGGGCATTTTTGAGATGGGACCATTGATTTGCGACTGTAACGACACCTCATTTTAGTAAACGCGATGTTGGTCTTTATTTTCTATGTAAGTATTTTTACTTTAAAGGTGTAAACGCGATTGTGCTCTTTATTTATATTACGTTACCAATGAATGTTCTATGCAAGTATTTTTACTTTAAAGATTTTGTAAACGTGATTGTGCTCTTTATTAAGGTTACCGACCAATGTTCTATACAAGTATTTTTCTTCTACCAAGGTGATCTTGTTCAAGTTTTCACTTCTGTCGGCACTCCCGGAGTGCCACTGTTTCTTTTTTTATTAATATGGTGAAGCAAAAAATACGTGTTTGATAATATTTTTATTAGGTATCTGACTGACGGACTGGCTAAATATTTTTTATTTTACCCAGGTTTCATTCCTATTGCAAATCGTCTTCAGATTGTGATTTATTCGACTATGAAGCAGATAAAACACAATTGTACCAACCTACCTATACAAATATAAGTACCTAACTAGCTACTTTCCCACGCCAGTAAAAGTCAATTGCGTAAATTACACTTTATCTTCATGACTCATTGACACAATGGAACATAGCTGCACTTTCAGTTGCATTGCATATTTACTACTGGATGCTAAATTGATAGAACTTCTCGGTAATGAGGGATGTGAATCCATGATGGGTCGTCGGTTCCCATATCAATAAAGATTCGTTGATGTCACTAGCGCTTCGTAGCAAAGAATCGCGGGTCTGACTTAAATATAAATAATTAAATCAGTCATTCATCACCTACTCCTTAATCAGCAATTTTTTTTTGCAAAAACACTAAAGAAATAATAATTATGAGATCATCAAAATAGAAACGGACCTTATTCCATTGACTTACGAATATGCCACGAAGACAATAAAATATTTTAGACATTCCAGTTACACTTGACACTTGACAACGGTATCTAGCCGCAACACGGTGACACTACAATGGGCACAGCGGATCGCTAGGTAACGACGCAGCTAACGAACTTGCTAGACGAGGATCCGGCACGGCAGTATGTGGACCCGAGCCTATCGTACCCATCCCCTTCAATCAAATACGCAGGTGGCTACAGGAGTTCACCCACACACAAGCGGGGAACTGGTGGATCTCGACACCGGGCTGCGGGCAGTCTAAGGAAGCTATGCCATCCTTGGATAGCAGGCTAACCAGGCGCTTATTACGCCTGGATAGGAACGGCTTGCGCCTGGTGACGGGGACCATCACGGGACACTGCTCGCTAAATAGACACTTCCACACAATAGGCATAACGGACAGTCCTCTGTGCAGGGCGTGCATGGAGGCTGAAGAAACCGTAGCGCATGTGCTCTTTGAATGCACAGGCGTCACCCAGATTAGAACAGAAACCCTCGGGTCACCCAGATCCTACACAGATGTTCTGAACAGACTAGGAGATTTAATTAGCTTCTGGAGGGAGGTGGGCTGGTTGGAATAACCACCAAACGGCCGCCATGGCCCACGCACAATGGTCCACCTGACGGACTAAGTGCGGAAACCAAACCCCATAACATAGAACATAGAAACACTTGACTCTGATTGGTTGTTTCGAATTTTGGAACAATAGAGCAAACTCACCCTTTCTCGCAGGTAGAAAAAAATTGGCAAGATGATTCACTTAAACTACTCTTACCTTTGTAAAAATATTCGAATGAAGTGAATTTGGATAGCATTATATATTACGTTTACGATCATATAAAAATATTAGAAAACAAATTTAATTAGATTAGGTTAGACTGAGCTGACTGTACCAAATTCAAGTTGTTAGTATTTGTTCGCATATTAAATATTATTTAAAGAGTGATATCCGTTCGGAATAGAAAATAAATAAGAGTTGAAACAAATACCAGTGGTATTAGAACGGAATAAATCATTAAGTTAAGGATAATTAATGACAATTTGTACATTAGGGTAGTGTAATTACTTGCTAAAAAGTTGAATTAGAATAATATTAAGTTTAGGTACTTTAAGATTTGTCACGGAAGAACTCAGACGCTTTTGGGGGGGCTTGAGCCACTTAGCTCTCATCTGCATTAATCTGTGCCCTTAGTAAGACTGGTTGTCAGACTTTTGGGCTTCTGACTACCCATAACGACTGTCAAAGATCTACAAATGACAGCCGGGACCAACGGCTTAACGTGCTTTCCGAGGCACGGAGGTGTCTCGCTCTCATTATATGTAATGGACGGTCACCTATCCACGAACTGACCGCGGCAAGCATAGCTTATCTTTCGATAAACCCGTGTGGCTGTTATCATTTAGCCACGAGCATATTAAAGTAATTACTCCCCCATGATTAAGCATCCCTTTTAAGGTTTCAATGATACCTTTTCAAAATAAACCGTATCATTATTACACCAGTCTTCGTAGTAGGGATGATGCCTGGGTAAAAAAAAAAAACAACTATTTAGTCAGTCAGTCAGACAATAAAAAAATATCAGACACGTGTTTTTTGCTTTATAATTTCAATAAAAATGACTTAGATAAAACGCATTAAAGTTGGGGGGTGGAGGTCACTACGTCACAAGTAAGTATAAAATCTACATACTTGTGACGTCATGGCACATTTTAAATCAATGTATCGCCGTAATCTTTTGATAACGTAAAAATAGAAAAAATACGTGTCCAATATTTTTTTATAATCTACAAGGACAAAAAAAATATTATTAGTCATCATCCCTATTGCTTTTGTTCCTCCTTGACTGAACACCGGGGTGGTCAAGAGGAAACACACGACATCCGTTTTGCCCAAACCACAGCTGTTACCTGTGCTGGTGACACCAAGCCACTGACCAATACGGATGTAGGGACCGACAGATGCCTGGGTCTGCGGTTAAAAGGTATCAAATCGTTACATTCATTTTAATTACACCTCTTGTCTGCCTTTTTTAACAGATTCAGTGGCGGGAGCCCTCCTGGAGGGTTCATCTAATTGCATATGGGATGCCGGGAGCCCTCGCGGAAGGCTCATTTTAATTTCAATTTAGGTTTTTCTTAGCGAATACTGCGTTAAAAACCGTGAAAATAAAATCCGATGTATATTTTAACAAGATTTATTAGTATATACGTTGGTTTTAAAATCCAAGCAATTTTTTTTTTTTTGTTTCCTCGTTTACAAATATTTACAAAAAAGTTTAAAATGTTGAAAACTACGTATAGCGAGAAGACCCCCTGAAAACACTATTTTACTTTGTTTTACAGTGTTTTATAACATAATGCCGATGACCATCCACGATGGTTAACTTTAGCGAAAACGTAATGCTGGTGACCCTCCCGGAGGGTTCACTTCCAATTTGTATGGCGGCATGGCGTATGAGTTCTATGAAAAGTGGATGGAGTCGAAAGTGTTAAAAAACATCGTCTACATGTATAGCTTTCAGTAGGTCCCTAAAGCCGGAAACTTTCATCTTTTATCACGATTATCCTAGCGTTTACAAGAAACTCAATCTTGTCAGACAGAAAAAGAGATTCTCCTAAGAGAATCCGAAGGCCAGTTTACCCTGTATCAATAGGTATTCCCACGTAGTTGTCAAGTCTAGTTCGCCAACGTCCAAGGTTGCACAAAACACGAAAGGACTACAAATCACCAGTAATATGTTTTCTAAAGCCCGCTCTACACTCGCGGCGCGAACGCCCGCGAAAGCCGTGAAACACGAGTGTAGATTTCGCGCCTTCGCGTTCGCGCTTCGCGCTGTTCCCCGATCGGTGTCGGTTTTTGGTCCCACGATAAAGGGTTCGCGCTTGGTTCATAGCGTGCGAACGCGAACGCATCTACACTCGCAGCTTTTCGCAGTAGCGCTCGAGTCGCTGTCGGGAGTGGTCAAACGTGATTTTTTAATAAGCATAGTTTTTTTTATAAGGATTTTCGTCATCCACCATCTTCTCTTTCTCCATCTCTTTTTTATTTGTTTGTTATTTTTAAAACAAATGTAATTGTAGTACGCTTGTAGCACATAGCGTCACAGCAGCCGCAACAGACACATCGGCGTCCGTTTTCTATGAGATCGCGAACGACGCTGCGAAATTTTGCGAGAGTGGAGGGATACGTTTTCACATGGAGTTCACGCCGAGGTTCGCGCCGTGAATTCGCAGCAAGATTCGCGTGCGAGTGTAGAGCGGGCTTAAAGCAGTTTATAAGCAGTCGTTATCAATGCATCTAACTAAATGCAAAGTCAATCGATTGACACGCTATTTGTTACTTTAATAGATGTAGATTTATGGACTTGTTTCTAATGCATAACTAATAGCTTATCATTCTAATAATCAGCTATAAGGATGATACCTGGGTAAAAAAAAAAACTATTTAGTCCGTCAGTCAGATAATAAAAAAATATAAGACACGTATTTTTTGTTTTATCATATTAATAAAAAAATGACTTAGATAAAACGTATTAAAGTTGGGGAGTGGGTCGCTACGTCACAATTAAGTATTATAAAATCTACATACAAGTGACGTCACGGCACATTTTAACTCAATGTAGGTATCGCCGTAATCTTAAGATTACGTAAAAAAAGAAAAAATACACATTCAATATTTTTTAATAATCTATCAAAGGGACAATTTTTTTTTTGTCGTCCGCCTTATTAAACTCTGTCCCTACTTCAAGAAAAATATATCAATAAAAGTCATCTTGATCTCAAGTTCTGAACCATGATCGTCTTGATTCATGGTTACTCAGTCGAAAGAGGTCCAGTATATACCAGACAAGCTTCCTTCAAGCATTCCGGGCAAGCAGTCCTGGAGCGGAGATCGCGTATCGCGCGTAGTGTGGGACGCCCAGTGTTGCCAACCCGTACGATAATTATGGGGGCGTACGATAATTTGGCCTATCGTACGATGTACGATAGTGAATGTCTAACGTACGATAATTTTGTGATTTGCTGAAAAAAAAAATCAGTTCCATTCTGTTATCAAAACGTATTTGTTAAATACGCAAAAAATGTCAATGTCTATTGTCAAGTGTGTCAATAACAACAAGTATCTCTCTCGTTTTCCCTCTTTAGTTTTTTATTTTATTTTACAGTGAAAACACAAAAATTTCAGCTAAAAACTACGAATAAGCATGTTTAAGGTTTGTGCTGAGCTAGCACCACTACTGGTGAAACTTGTCATATGCTTCCCCTTTGACTCTAGTATCAAATTATCCATCTTTTGATAGCAATTTGCTATTTAATTTGAATTTAGGGTTTTTATTTTTGATTTTTCTTTTGTACGATAATTTTGTCCAAAATACGATAATTTTGACATGGGAACTCGAAAATTTGAACTTTTGGAGTTGGCAACACTGGGGACGCCCGAACTAGATAGACCGACGACCTTAAAAAGGTGACTGGGACAGACTAGATGCGGAAGGCGAAAGACAGGGTTTTGTGGCGCAACCTGGGTCCATGCCCAGCAGTGGACAGCGATAGGCTGGGTTGAAGCATCCCCATACAGGCCGGTTTTAATCTTCCTACATTCAGCAGACAAAAGCTGGATCAAAACGTCTGATTAGTTTTGAAAGTAACCGTAGCTTGAAAAGTACATTTATATTACAGCAGACAGCAAAACTTTGATCGGGTTTCAGAATCCGGGACTCCGAGATCTATAAACTTTACTTAGCACATGCTTTGACTTAGACAATATAGGGTGGCAGGGACATCGACGAGAAAACTGTTACCATGGATTCAGTACCTGATTCTGAACCCCAATGCGTGGCAATTTTCCGTAGGTTATTTTTTTAAATCAGCCGTTCCATACATTTTGACCGCGTAGGTATTGCACTTTTCTATAAAACAGCAGATTTAAAAAAAATTACCGACGACTAATTTTAACACAGGGGGTTCAGAATCATGTACTGAATCCATGGTAACAGTTTTCGCGTCGATGTCCCTGCCACCCTGTATGTTGCCGTCTTTATCTTGCACTTGTAGTTTGACAGTTTTGTGACAGTGACAGGAATAGCTCATAACCAGAGTACGTGCTAATGTAACTTTTAGATTTCACCCTTAGATCCTAGAAAGATCACTGATTGTATAAGGTACATAATGTATAGTCGGTAGGCGGTATCTATATATACCTAACTACAACATTTATATCTAAACGAGGAAACCACAAATCCATCATCGTATCGCCCTTCGTCTTTCAATTAAACTAACCCAAATATTTCAGTGTAGTAAGTAGATTAGGAACACAGATTTTATTTGTTCAGATGCTCAACTGTTTAATGACGTGACGAAATATTGTGAACTACTGTGAAGTATTTAGATAAATGAAGTTCGATAGTTCAAATAGATTCTTAGTTCGTTTTTTGAACTGTGTTTTGTTAGTTTTAGCAAAAAAGTTTGTAGTGTGTCATTTTTGTTCTACTTCTGTAAATATTGTTCATTTCATTTATTTATTAAGCTATTGCATAGCTTTTATCGCGGGCTTTGAGCGCGGTGACCGAATCAAGAACTTCCGTAACGAAAAAAAAAAACCGTAACGAAAATAAAACCTAACACCCCCCACTCCGCCTACCCTGTAATGACGGTTCCCATGACAACGTGATGTTGTCATGGGAAACGTGATGTTGTCATGGGAACGTAATTTTTGTTTTATGTCATCACGTCATCATCCCAAGTGTAGCGTTGACAAATAGGAAGTATGGAGGTTACAAATGCTATGCAATAGCTTTAACGCGGCAGTCCCCGAGTGCCACACGTTTTTTATTTTATTTGTATTGTTTACTTTATTTTTAGCCCATGTTATCCTACTGCAGGGAGACCTCCCTTTCTCCTTTCCACTCCTCTCTGTCTTGAGCTAGTGGGGACCAATCCTGTCTGTAGGCGTCAAGCTCGTCGCGCCAAATATTGTTTGCTTACTTTTAAATTAAAATATTTAAGCACAGCACGACAGTGTGTATCTGTATTCACTTCTTGATTTCACGTATATTCAGCTATAGAATATGATCAGTTAGGTTATCATTCGTTAATTTCATTATCAGAAGTCGTATGAGTAATTTGGTCGATTAGCCAAGAAGACCCAAATAGATTAGCTGTAGAATATCTGCTGTCTGTGTCGCGGGTTCGATTCCCACAATAATATGACCAATATCGTACATACATAAATTCCGATATTTATAATGTTATGCAAATGGTTATTAAACATGAAGATCCATTATGATAGCTTTGTATTTATCAAGTGAGTAACTTGTTATCTGCACTAGCTAAAACTCTGCTCAACCTTTTACGCAAAGCGTGATAGTAAAATAACAATAACAAAATTCGTCATAATAATCAATAGTGTTCAAGAATTAATAATAAAAACAGCGAATTTTCTAATGCGTCATCCATATAGCGTTGCCAATAGAACACACACGAACACAACCCATAAAAGTGTGGGTGTGTGAGTGATGTAGAACGCGATACGTTATTACGGCGCGTTTCACACAGTCCCTGTGGCGCAGAGGATAGCGCGTTGGACTTCTAATCCAAAGGTCGTGGGTTCGATCCCCACCAGGGATGCGATATATCACTGGGAGTCAAATCGCACGTGAGAAAATCCTTTTTAAGTTTTTTCAGTATTTTATTACGAAGATTTGAAGAATTTTGTTTTGTTCTATTAAAAACAAAATTCTTTAATTATCTTGATGATTGATAAATCATCTCTGGTTTAGTTTTTTGCTGTTTTGTTAGTAAAATAAGTGGTCGTTATTAGTTAAGCGTGTCTGTAGAATAAGTGGCGCGTGGGAATTTTTTGTTACAACCTTGTTCGATAAACTTAAAATAAGTAAACAATGAGCAAAGAATATAATAATTCACAAGGTAAGACGCGAGACATATTTTTTTTTTAAATTAAAATAGGGAATAGAATTAATGATATAGTATGACATTTTACAGAAATGTGGTCGTACTAAATTCCTTCTTTATTCATAAAATTAAATCATTAAAGTACTTACGTAATTAACACGGGTTATTTTAAATATCCATACGGGTTTACATGAAAATTCACGCCAGCAGTTGGCGCCACTGTGACAAGAGGTCTCTCATTTCGACAATGATTATAAAATATGTGATGACGTTCATCAATCATTTCATTCATTCGTTCATCATTCAGTCACTCAAACTGTCAAACTTTTGACAGGTGTCATGTCACAGTGCTGTCACCTGGTGGACGTCATTTCAGAAAACCCTCATTGTACTATTCGCACCAAATTCCTGACCTAGGTACTTATTTTTTTTATGATAGATAAGAAATACCTACATAGTACAGTAACTAATCACTGATGGTGATAATAGTTTATCCAACCCTGCATTCCAAGTTAAGCTAAAAGTGATAATATCGCGAATCCGACCAAATTTAATAGTCACAAAATATAAGGGCTATTGAGTTATAATTGTGACTATAAAATTTGGTCGGATTCGTGATATCATCACTTTTAGCGTAACTCGGAATGCGGCCCAAATTCCGGAGGCAACATCAGCAGTTGTTTGATTATTTTAAATTCTACTATACATATTGAAAAAAAAAAAATCCTATATAGGGTAAAATTTTAACCAGTCCACACGTGACTTTACTCATAATTATGAACAACTTTTACTATGGGACCAAACCTGAAATCGCGAAAAAAAATCAGCTGTTCCCTACATTTTTGTTCGCATAACTCGTCAAAATGTAAGGAACAGCTGATTTTTTTCGCCATTTCTGGTTGGGTCCCATAGTAAAAGTTATTCATAATGATGAGTAAAGTCACGTGTTTAAGTTTGCGCTTTGTTTAATTTTTTTTTTCCTGTTTAATCATTGTAAGTTGGTTTATTCGAAAACAACTTACAATAATATGATTAATGTTCAATTTGATCCTAATGCATTTCCAGGAAAATTAACCCTCAAATGATCGCGGTCAAATTAATTCTTATAAATGCTGTTAATTTGAAACTGACCGAATGATTTTCACGTCATAATTTTAACTGTTTTACTATGTGAAGTCATTCATTCATTCACAATGTTCAATTAATTTACACACCTACCTTTTAAATTCTTAATCAATCACTATTGTTTATCAATTAGTTCCAGTTGTTTGAAATTAATCTCTTGAGGACCGATTTAATTTATAACATTACAATAGTCCCTGTGGCGCAGAGGATAGCGCGTTGGACTTCTAATCCAAAGGTCGTGGGTTCGATCCCCACCAGGGATGCGGAATACTTGTGTCGATTCGGCATGTGGTTATTTCTGGGTATATTTTGGTGGGAAAGGCGTTAAAATAAAGCAACATTTGAATTTAATATTCCAAAAATACAATATTTGCAACAATATTGATAAAAGTAAACAATACAGTGACGGTTTTCGTGATTTTTTTAATCGCATCAAATTTTTTAGAATATTTGTTTCTGATATAATTTTATGGTATAAGAGATATATTTAATTAGATCACCTTATATTTTAATTTTCCCAAATATTAAATATCAGTGCAAAGTAAAACAAATTCCTAATTATTGCTATTGAAAACGGAATTTGTTAGTTTATATTTGGTATTTTACGCACATACTAATGCTTGTTTATTTATCTACAGTTATTTTATCGATAATGTGTCGAGAAAACCGTGCAAAACAGCTGTTCTTAACTTTGGTTTAAACTAAAGACGATTGAAGTAAAGTTCAAGGTCTTTGATATTTTCATCCGGCGTATTATCCCATGAATTACTTATTTATTGGCTTAATTTTGCAGCTATTTTAAGTAGGGCTCTTAAACTGTACCTATTTATGTATATGTGCATAGGAAAAAATATTATATTATACGTAGATAACTAGCTAGCTCTTATCTCACCACCTCCGAGTAACTTCCTGGGGGCCTACCACAAGCTCAAAAGCAGTATTATTTTAATATTACTTCAGTGGGAGAAAGAGATGGAGCTATACGTCCTGTACAGCTTCATCTCTTTCCCAGACTAAAGTAATATTAAAATAATACTGTTTTATGAGCTTATGGTAGGCCCCCTGATAGAAGCCACTCAGACACTGTGCCACAAGTGTGCACAAATAAGCCCCATGAATATAAAAACTATTTTTTTTAATAAATATAAAAAGAAACAGCATTATTAACTTCAAAAGAAAGCGATTTAAAAGAAACACGTTACATTTTTCTTTGATAAAACGGTTATATTCTGTCCCTTTGATTTACTTATACCTCCTATGCATGCTGCACTTCTAAAACTGGCATCAAACAAAAAAAACCTATTAAGATGTAGATATATAACAGTGAGCTTGAATGTTTAGCTTGCGTGTTCTGTACTGAGCTCACGCAACGCGTCGTACGTCCAGCCAGTAATAGGACTCGCCCATCAAGGAGCGCTGTCCCAAATTAGACGCATTATTAATTTATTACACGTAAAACAAAAGGTATTTTAATAAAACACGTATACTAAAAAATTAATAATTTAATTGTCTTTAAAATGGTGAAATTTTCAGAAAAATACGCTCGATAGATTTTGCGTCATTCTCAGTTTTTTATCCACGTTAGACATAACTTTACAAATTAATTTCACTATGTAATATAAACATAATCAAAAATATGCCTATATTAAAATATTAAAAAAATGTTCTTATTTAACATATATTTTTTCCAAATCACTAACACTACTCGTTTAGACGTTATCTTCAGTATAAAATCATTAAAAGTCGATTATCGTCCCCTTAAACGTTACCATCAACCACACGTTACTCGTAAGTCGTGCAAAACATACATAGGAACTGTTAACCAGCGATCAAGTTTTTTACCGGCCGCCACGTTTATCCGCTCCGTTAACCGGTCAGTCGGTCAATAAGACCATACATCGATCAGAGACGGGTTGAATATATTTTCGGTACAATTGACCCAGTTGAAAGTATTGGGTGGTATTCCGTATTGGAGCATGTGTTTTGTGTAGGTAATTCGTTTACCATATTGGGGTCAATTGCTTTTTAAGCAGGGCTTTTTAACTTTGAAATTTTAATGGATGGACAGACGAAATAGTTTTCTAGACTTCATTGATACATAATTTAACGTCACAATACAACTTGTTTTAAGAGTAAAGTAATTAGAAAGGAAAAAAAAAATACTTACCATAATAAATTATTGAAAAAAAAAAAATCGACCGTATTTCGTTTTCGGTTTTAGCCAAAATATCAATTTTCGGCAATTTTCCTTTACGACCGAAAAAAGGAAAACTATTTTCGCCAAAAAATGTAAACCAGGTCGAATTTTTTTTTTGTTCTCGGCCGTAAAAATAAACTTTTTAAGAACCTACCTACGTTTTAATTATGTGGTTACGACTGGTTTTGGACTCGACCAGAGAATATGAATTTAATCTCGCCATGCAAAGTACTAATAGCAACCTAAAAAAGTCTCGAGATCGAATGAGTTGGTGATTGATACCTACTTATTATTACACTAAGTTTGTCTGTATGTAGGCTAAACAAAAATAAAAACCTTAAAAACAATAATAAACGTAATGACGGCACGGTTGGCGCAGTGGGCTGCGTGTCGCGGGTTCGATTCCCGAACGGAACAAATATTTGTATGACCTACCAGTAGTTGTTCCGGGTCTGGCTGTTTGTGTATGTGAGTTTATATGTTTGTAATCGCACCCACGATACAGGAGAAATTCCTAGTGTGGGGCAACGTTTTAAAAAAAAAAAAAAAAAATGTTGCGAAACATTTTTTAATACAATAAATATAACCACTAATAAAATCTATTATATTATTCTTATAAGATCGTGTGAACTACGCGGTTCAAGGTTATATTATTACAGAAATAAAAACTGGTCAAGTTCGAATCGGGCCGTAGAGTTAAAAACTTCATATAATAAATTATATATTAATCATTGCCTGCCATTCCAGTTGAATATTATTAATTTATTATTTATTAAAAATATTTGTATTTTCAATTATTACTTACTTATTGGACTGATTTTCCTTGTGGCCTAATATTTTGACCATGAAAGTTATTTTAGTTTTTTCTTCAGAAAACTTACACTCTTTTATCTATATATATCTATAGATTTTCTTTTTGAATTAAAAAAAATGAAAAATAAAATTTCCTTAAAAATTCAATATTATTTTCATAATATTGCTAGTTTTCTGCCCACATGAAGGAAGAAGATGAAGTATGTTCCAATATTTTTAGAAAACACAATAATAATATCAGAATACTTCATTATTTACGGAACCCTAAAAAGTAATAACAATGGAGATAAAGAATAGCCTTGAGACGGGTTGCTATTCTTAAAAAAGTTATTTACAGACAGACATTTATATGCTTTTAAAGAAAGGCATTTTATTTTTAATATGTTCACGGTCGAATACATATAAAAGGTGAGCAAAACAGGCAAAAATATTATTGGAATATTGGTATCCTGGTGGCAATGGTCATCGTTATATTAGAGTAAGTTAGTTACACGAAAATCACACATTCACCTACAGATTCAGTTTAACTATCTAAGAAATTAGACTTTAGTGTAATAATAATAGGTACCATAATTATAATCTTCCCACTGCTGGGACACAAGCCTCCTCTCGGTGAGAGGGAGTGGACTGTAATCTACAACGCGGGCCCAGTGCGGGTTGGTAGATGTCACATGACTTCGAATTTTTGGTTCTCTACACAAAGTAAAGCACCTAGCGCTTGTCTGGGTTCGAACCTATGACCTTACAACTCTTTTACTTTGTGTGAATAATTTATCACGATTGCTCTCAAAACGCTGAAGGAACACATCGTGAGGAAACCGACATGTCCTAGAACCAAAAATTCGAAGATATGTGACATCTACCAACCCGCACTGGGCCCGCGTGGTGGATTACGGCCCACTCCCTCTCGAACAGAGGAGGCCCGTGTCCCAGTAGCGGAACCGATATAGGCTGATTAAGCTAATTATAAATCATTATTATTTATTATGTAAAAACGATCAAATACAGTGTGAGTCTTCATAATGTGCACATATCGAAATGAAGGAATCTATGCTTAATTTTATCGACAGAAAAAATGGTAAAAAAACTTTTTTGTTTTTTTTTTTATTTTTTTGTATAAAAAATATATTTTTTATTCTCTTGGGCATCTTATTTATAAATTTTACAATTATTGTAAAAATTGATAAAAAAAATACAGATTTTTGCTAAAAATTACACATACATTAAATACAGATTTTTGTTTCTTTTCAATTGAGGGTAGTTTTTTTTTCACAATTTTAATTTTATGTGGACGCCTACTTACTTACAGTCATTATGGAGTTTGTTTTATCGCGATGGCTGATTCAGTTTAAAAGTTACACAGTTTTGTTACAATTTTTTTTTAATTCCATAAAAAGTATTAAAAAAATATTTAATTTTTTTTAAATATTTTTTCTCTCGTTAAAATTAAAAAAAAAAACTTTATTGGGAAAATATAACGTAAAGTATGAATGATATAAAAATCAGGTGCATTGGACAGATGGTCAATGACTGCGTCTGCATCACTAGCAACTGCAGGCAAGACTCCAACTCTTCAGATCTCACAGAGAGAGCACACTTCAATGGACATTATCCTTCCAGCTAGGATATCACGGTGGTGTATTAAATAGCAAAGTTCACATTTTGTTCATAACACTATATTGCGCACTTAATTTTCAGTCTTGACACATTGTCTGCTTCAAAGCATGATTACTGTGTAGCCATCGCTTTTTTCTTCGGCTTTTTCAAACGTTTTAACCCATTTACGCTTGTTTTTAGTAAATTGGAATATGCAGTATGAATGAAATGAAATTAAGCATAGATTCCCTCATTTCGATATGTGCATATTATGAAGACTCACACTGTATACTTATTTACTTACTGTCTTTGAAGAGGAATCAAAGGTGGGTGCCATTCCTAAGACAAAGCTGAAATGTTTAATAGCCTGCTATTACTACCACTATTAAAATTACTACCTAGTTACCTACAGTTACTGCTGAACATGAGTTTTCATGAGCTTCGATTCCCAGGTCGAGCAAAGTGTAAATCTGTTTCTTCCACGAGGAATTTCTCAGTAGCAGTCCGGAGTCTGGATTTGTGCCCGGTTGATAGCAATAGGCTCACGCCCTATTACATGGGAATTAAACATAACTGGCGAAATATGGGTGTGGTACGATGAAGATTGTAGGTAGGTTCACCTCCACCCCAACCACCACGACCAACGCTCGCGCGCTTGCAGTCTTCTCTGCGACCAGCGCTCGGTGTGGCAACACGCCGTGTTCGGGTTCGCGACAAGTCAATCGTCATCCTGAGGATGCCTCGTTGAGAGATGAAACACGTGTCGATTTCTTACAGAGTTTTTTATGGCTCTTTAGCAATAGTTAAGCGGAACAGGTTACTAAATATAACAACGTTTCAAATCAATCTGCCTAGACTTTTCCCAACTATGTTGGGGTCGGCTTCCAGTCTAACCGGATGCAGCTTAATACCAGTATTTTACATGGAGCGACTGCCTATCTAACCTCCACAACCCAATAACTAGGTAATAAGATACCCCTTGGTAAGACTGGTTTTCAGACTTTCGGGCTTTTGACGACCCGTAACGACTGTCAAAGATCCACGAATGACAGCCAGGACCAACGGCTTAACGTGCTTTCCGAGGTACGGAGGAGTTTTGGTATGTAGAATAGTTACCCATCCACGAACCAACCCCAGCAAGCGTAGCTTAACCTGATGGATCGCCCCACGCGGGTGTTAGTACTTAGCCACGAGCTCCTCAACAACTATAACAACGTCTATTACCTATATTTTATTTATAATGGATTTTCGCAAGGTCACCTCTGCCTAGCACTTCGTTAAAAAATACGTGATGTTATGTGTTACCTACTGGTCTTGTAGCTCTCAAAGTGGTCTCTGTGTTCATGTTCTTTTCACTCGGTCTGTTCCGGTCTGTTTGTCTTACTTGCACTTTGTATCTTAGTCATCACACGCGGCAAGATTTCGCTAGACTCTTTTGAACATATCTGCTCAGTATGTTTTGTGATTACACAAAACTCACACATTCACCAACATATTCCGATGAATTATCTAAAAAAAATGAGTTTAGTGTAACTGGCAGGCAAATTCTGAGCGAAAATCGAACCTTATCATCTAATACGAAAGAAAAAAGAAGCAAAAACTCCAAGTTCTACCTTCAAACTTTCTGATTTAACAGAACCAGTACCTGGTCGACCCAGCTCTGCTGGGTTGAAAATAGATAAACATATCGTCCAGGTATACCAACGTTGTAACACATTCCCGAGGCTGTGAAAATAGAGAAAACAAATTTTCCCAGATATGATAATATAATAAATAATAAAATCGTTTATTTATAATATGAGACCTAGCTAGATCGATTTTTCGTCCCCGTAAACCCCTATATTGCAACTTTCATCGAAATCGTTAGCACCAAATATATATACAAACAAATATATAAATTTTGCTCGTTTAGTAGTATAGGATAGGATTTTACAACCTCTTCCAATTGATTTTGGGAAAGGATTCTGTAAAAAAAGAGAAAAAAGACATCAATCAACGCAGCCAGCAGTTCATTGCTGAACAGAGGCAACAAATCAAATCAAATCCATTTATTTGCGAGAATGAGAGAATGTAGGCTTACAGTGTATGATCTTAAAACTGTCATGGCCCCTTTACATTCTGCAATTAATAATGGTGTGCAGATATTCAATTTTATCCTACATAATGCTAACTAAATAAAAATAAATATCCAACAAACAAGATGTATGCATTAGTGAACAACCCGTTCACTACACAACACTGTAATTGCAGCACTCACTATCACAACAAGCTAGGATGACAATGCAAAGACACGTCTGACTGTATTTTGAAAGAGTGTATTAAGCTCATTTGTACATAACAAATTCACTGACCTAATTAAATGATGGAAAATCTTAACATCGTGATTCAGAAATCGACTACAAATGAACAACGCCATCTATCGGCACAAAAGTTAACTATTTCTCCCAAACAATTAGGATTTTCATAGAACAAATTTAATTAATTGATGTAAAAGTTATATCTATGTCAGTTTAAGAGATAAAGTTCAATAATGTCAGAATGTGACTAAGTAAATAATATTGTAAATTGTAATTTATCATGTCGTAATTACTATTGTAATGGTCAATTATATTGATTCACAATTTTTTAACATTATTCAATAAATTTAATGTATACAGGATGGCAGGGACATCGACGCGAAAACTGTTACCATGGATTCAGTACATGATTCTGAACCCCCCTGCGTTGAAATTTTTCGTCGGTTATTTAAAAAAAATCAGCTGTTCCATACATTTTGACCGCGTAGGTACTGCACTTTTCTATGAAACAGCAGATTTCCACGGTAAAAGTTTTCGTGTCGATGTCCCTGCTACTCTGTATACTAATATTTATTTCAGTTTCCTTCTCCACAATCTGACATGTAATTCATTGAGATAGGTAACAAAGTAGATCAATTATGAGGCATACAAATGCCTCAAAACGCCTTATTCTATTATGGCAGCTCATAGTATCATAAAAAAACTCGCGTAGACTACGCAAAATAATGTTATTATACATAAACAAGTTCAAGGTTTAAGATCAAGGTTGTAACAAATACATAACTCAATGTTTGTAGTTATAGTATAGTATCAAAAACCGGTTTGCTTGTTTAAACGGGCACACAGCGCTATTAGGAGCCTCTGCAAATAAGACTGCTTATGTACCTATACCTACCTATATTCTACTGTCTAGGTGATTTTAACTGCCTTTTGCTCCCTGCCTTTGGGAGTAAGACCGCGGCGGGGAGCATAGGGTCACCATCAGCAAATGTAGGGGGACACCGGTACCCTAATTGCGTAACTTATTTTCGTAAACAATTATGCCTAATTTGTTTCATTTTAACAGTTGACCAACATCCATTGCGTTATTAACGTTGTTGAGCAGATTATTTTTTCCAACTTATGAAGCAATGCATTAGCAATTTGTTTCAAATCAAAACAGATTGTGTCGTATTACACAATTAGGGTACAGCAGTGCTATTCTGTAAAAATCTCACCGTGAACGTTAGGGTGAAGTGAGCTTGAAGTGAGCTGTCATTCCACCAAATACTAGGGATTGACACTGTTGACAGCTCACTTTCAAGCTCACTTCACCTAAGCGTTCACGGTCAGATTTTTACAGAATAGCACTGCTGGTCCTGTTAAAAGCCAACCCCCGACCCCCCCTAACTAACGCCTGATCTCTGGGGAGATTGTAAAGGGGTCCTATTCTACCAGCTTTGCTGACTTATCTTACCACTGCATGTATGCTCGTATAGTTTTCCAACAAAAATGTTGGATACTATGCAATGGAATGTGTTCCTAAATAATTTCTTTTATATCTCTCTATTCTTCTGTCTCTATCTTTTTCATTTCCTTAGTTATTGGGATAACTATTGAAACTGCAGGATTCAGACTGTGTTCAGATTTACCGAAATATATGTAAACTCCCAAGTTGAATAAATTGCAACTTTGAAATGCTCCAAAACTTTACAACAAATTACCAGGGGGCCTACCACAAGCTCGTAAAGCAGTATTATTTTAATATTACTTCAATGTCGGAAAGAGATGAAGCTCTCAAAGTCAAAGTCAAAGTCAAATCATTTATTTCAAATAGGCCCATGTATGGCACTTTTGAACGTCAAAAATTACAAAATAATAAAATTGATTCTAGTCGCCCCTTCCAAAAGGTAGTTTTCGTATGGAGAAGAATGGGCAAGAAACTCCACCGTTACTCTTTTAAAATGTTTTACAATATTGTTTGTATATGTACGTACATTTGTTAAATAATTATTATATGTGAAGACGATGCACCTAGAATAAAATTACTATACCACAATAGGTAAAAACAATTAAAAATGAAGCAACGAGAGATAATTTAATTTGTGATAGATACATGGTTCTCACATATTTACAAACATTGTAAAAGTAGATGATTTTCCTAAAATTTTACAATTAATAAGTCAGTGTGTAAGGAAGTAATTACAGAATGTAAAATCAATGTCATAAAACACAAAGTAATAAATTTTACAATTACATTAGTAACCAGTTTGATTTTGTCTTGATTCTAAATTGTCCTATGGAGCAGGACCAGCATGTTTCCAAGCACTCTTATCTTGGATATAATCCTCTAATTTGTAATATGCTTGTTTACAAAGTGTACTTTTTATATAAGTTTTAAATTTTCTTTCATTTAATTGCAATATGTCACAAGGTATTTTGTTGTAACATTTAACACAGTACCCCATAAAAGATGTATGTACTTTAGATAACCTGAAAAATGGTTGATCTAGTTTATCTTTATTTCTAGTATTAAAATTATGTCTATCACTTATTTTATTAAAGAGATGTGGATTTTTCCTTACATACATAATATTTTCATAAATGAATTGGCAAGGTACCGTCATAATATTAATCCTTTTAAAAAGTTCCCCGAGAGATTCGCGACGACATAGGTTATAAATGGCTCTGACAGCCCTCTTTTGTAAAAAAAACGGATTCAATGTCAGCAGCCCGACCCCACAGTAAAATGCCATATGACATAATGCTGTGAAAGTAGCTAAAATATACCAAACGCGCGGTTTCTACATCTGTTAACTGTCTTATCTTTCTAATAGCATAAGCGGCCGAGCTTAGCCGCCCCGCAAGAGATGTTATATGAGGTCCCCATTGTAATTTCTCGTCCAGCGTGATTCCTAGGAAAACTGTTTCATTAATAAATTCCAGTTTTTCTCCATTCAATATGATGTCACATTCGCTACTTTTAACATTCGGTAATTTAAATCTAATGCACTTGGTTTTTTTCTCATTTAGTACCAAATTATTTACCGTAAACCAATCTTGGACCTGAAGAATAGAGTTATTCACGTCGTCAAGATTTTGTGACCGTCGATCTATTTTAAAGATCAATGATGTGTCATCTGCAAATAACACCATCTTCAGTTGATTTTGAAGTAATTGGGGTAAATCGTTAATGTAAACTAAAAAGAGGAATGGACCCAATATCGAACCTTGAGGAACACCCATTGCCATTTCAGACCCCAATGAGTTTACGCCGTTCACTTGAACTTTAATCTTTCTATCTTTCAGGTATGATCTCAGTAAATCAAGAGCTGTATTCCTAATCCCATAGTGTTCTAGTTTTAGCAGAAGTGTTTCATGGTTTACGCAATCGAACGCCTTCGAGAGGTCGCAAAAGATTCCAATGGCATCATGTGCTTCTTCCCAGGCATTAAAAATGTTCTTTATTAGGGTGACACCGGCGTCAGTGGTACAACGCCCTTTGGTGAAACCGTACTGTTGTTCATGAAAGATGGAATTTTTATTAAAGTGACGTAACATTTGATTAAGCATCAACTTTTCAAACACTTTACTGAGAACTGGCAGAATTGACACGGGCCTATAATTGTTGGGTTCCTTACTATCACCGGACTTGAACAAAGGAACTACTTTACTGAGTTTCATGAGATCCGGAAAGACTCCTTGGTCTACACTGGTGTTAAATATGAAAGCTAAATAGGGCGCAATGGTTTCGATGATAGATTTACAGACTTTTACAGACATTCCCCATAGATCTTCTGTTGATTTAATTTTAAGATCTTTAAAAGCTTTTATAACAGCCTGGGGGTTTGTATGCTGAAACCTAAACTCTAAAGGGCATGCTTTTACATTATTTCTAAGTAAGGCGGCAGAAAGCGCGGGTGATGAATTTAAGTTTTCGGTAGTTTTAAGGGGAACATTGGCAAAAAAGTTTTCAAATTCCTGAGCTATTTCTACATCTGAGTTGATGGGGCCACGTGCAGTCTCTAAATTTAATTCAGTATTACGCTGTTTTTTCCTACCTGTTTCATTATTTATTATTTGCCAGGTAGTTTTTATTTTATCATCAGCTGATTTTATTTTATTGCTAATGTAAAGAGCTTTAGCTATTTTGCACACACTTTTAAAAGTTTTAGAATATTTTGCGACATACTGATGAAAGCTTGTATTATTCGTATGTTGCTTTAGGCCATAAAGTTCAAAAAGCTTTTCCCTGCTTTTACGAATACCTGGAGTGGCCCAGTCACTAAATAAGAACTTCGTATAAATAGTTTTAGTCTTTAGGGGAAAAACTACAGGTTCTACAGGTCGTATAGCTCCATCTCTTTCTCCCACTGATGCAATATTAAAATAATACTGTTTATGAGCTGGTGGTAGACCCCCTGATCTGTATGAAGCAACAGCATGAATGAGTTTAAACGTAAGCTTTTTATATTGTTAAAGGACAAGGCGTACTGATGAATATTTAAAATAATATTTATAATTTAAAAATATTATTTATATAATTTATTATTGTGTACGAAATTGTGACTAGGTACTTATTGGTATATGTGCCGTCTTAATTTATTGACATTTAATTATTATTTATTAGTGTTTGGCATGAAATTGTGACATGTGACCTTGACTTCATATTTTTATTTTGTTAATGCGACATTTGATTACCTCAACAATTTTGTATGCCTTCTGGCGGGACGTAGTATGGATCAATATTTCTTTGTAAAACATCCGTATTATTTTTATCCTATGTTCACAAAATTAATAAATGAATTGAATTGGGCCAAAATGCTGAGAAAAACCCAAAACAATTTTGAACAGAGAATCCAATTTGCCAAAAATCATGATGATCATCATAGATTACGCCGATGCCTGTTATTTGGATGCCACCGAGGAGCTTTTAAATAAACTTGAGCGTTTGCAAAATATCTGTATTCGTTTTGTCTTTAACCTTAAAAAGTATGATCATGTTTCTAACTTTCGCAAGATACTCAAGTGGCTCCCTATTCGACTTCGCAGGAACTCTCGGATATTGTGTCTGCTATTTAACCTCCTTCACAATCCTAAAACTCCTTCCTATCTGCGGGAGCGCTTTTCCTACGCCCGTCCTTCTGATGTGCCTTGCAGGTCGCATCTTAGAAACCTCCTTAAGTCCCCTCCCCACTCCACTGATTTCTACTCCTACTCCTTCACTGTGCACGCGGTGCGGTTGTGGAATTCACTTCCGCCAGAGATTAGGGACTGCCAAACTGTTGCAGTATTTAAAAGAAGAGTGAAAGAACACTACCTTTCCACTTCGTCATAGTTGCGTAGGTATTTATTTTGTATTTTATTTATATATTTTTGTTACATTATATTAGTGTTATTTATTTTAGAAGTATGTATGTTTGTATGTATGTAAGTAAGTATATTTTCATATTATTAGTTTTATTTAATTAAGTGAATTGTTTTGATTTTATGTATTTTACTTTCTCTTTACTCTTACACACGGTGTCTACATTTCTTTTAATCCTCTGTCCTATCGCAGGTATGCTGGAAGAGATTTCATTAGAAATAAGCATCACCTTTGTACGTATTTTTCTGTTCCTTTTGTCTTGTCTGTGTATTATTTGTGTGTACATAAATGGTTAAATAAATAAATAAATGATTTCGACCTCGCACAAAATTGACCACTAAACTCACCTTAAAAGGACAAATAGTTTAAGATTCAAGCTCGTCTTTACCCATGTTTTCCTTAAAAACAAACACATACACAGCAATGTCAGTAGATTGTTTTCTTAAGGTCAGCTTTATTGATTTGACCTCAAACTCTCTTACGAAACGCGGGTACATACCGAAGGCACTGTTTAAATGAAGATTGAACGATTAGAGCTGTCGGCAGTTGTTTTTAGATGTTCTTTAAATGGTATACTGACTTTAATAATGGAATGAGGTCCCGATCCCTTTATAATAATTACGTTAATTTGCATGCCAGTGATCAATATTGTTATTGGCTTTATAATTTCTAGATCTACTACCATTTATTCCTCCCTTACCCGCACTACCGGCTGCATTTCACTTCTTCTTCCCAGCGAAAGGCACTTGGAAGTGGTGAAGGGTGGGCGTTTAGGGGAACTATGTTATGTAATTTTGACGTTCGAAAAGTGCTGATTCTCAGCTTAGTTTGAATAAATTATTCTCAGATTATTCGCCTGCAAAAAAAAATTATTCAGTCTTTTGACAATTTTTTTTTTTGCAGGCAAAAATCTGAGAAGGCAATGTAAAATCTTAAACTGACAGCCAAAGCTGTGCATTTTGTTTTATTGACATTATATAAGTTTTTACAAACACAAGTACATACGTTTTTTGGTGCTGAATGTCCAAAATAATACCTAAGTATCATATTTTGGATCATAATAATATTATGGGAGTTTTTTTGCTGTTACATGGGACTTATAATAACGCAGATATATGCCAGGGACCGAAGAACGACAATGCCCGAAGAATTGCCAAACTTAAGTGGCAATGGGCAGGGCACATTGCTCGCAGAACGGATGGCCGATGGGGCCGAAAGGTTCTGGAGTGGCGACTGCGTACCGGAAGACGTAGCGTTGGAAGGCCTCCCACAAGATGGACCGATGACCTTGTGAAGGCCGCAGGAATCCGCTGAATGCGGAAAGCACAGAATCGGTCGAAGTGGAGGTGCTTGGGGGAGGCCTATGTTCAACAGTGGACGTCTTTCGG
This sequence comes from Agrochola lychnidis, assembly GCA_963680765.1. Classification (NCBI taxonomy): domain Eukaryota; kingdom Metazoa; phylum Arthropoda; class Insecta; order Lepidoptera; family Noctuidae; genus Agrochola; species Agrochola lychnidis. The sequence continues at coordinate 3,825,752 of OY796850.1, forward strand.
CTGAAATGATGATGATGATGATGATGCCAGGGACCTCGAGTGGTTAGCTTGTGTGTTCTGTACCGAGTTCACGCAACGCGTCGTACGTCCAGCCAGTAATAGGACTCGCCCATCAAGGAGCGCTGTCCCAAATTAGACGCATTATTAATTTATTAAAAATAAAACAAAAGATATTTTAATAAAACACGTATACTAAAAAATCCATAATAAAATATATTATATTATATATTTATTATATTTCTCCTTCCAAATCTCTCTGTTTTATGCCTTTTCCGGCCATGTTGGCTCCGCAAACATGATTAGATCGTCACATCACCTTCGCCGCGGTCTACCTCGACGGCGTTGTCCTCCTTCAGGCGTCCAGTGAGTGACGATCTTTGCCCATCTCTCCGGGTGCATTCGTACGACGTGGCCGGCCCACTCTCACTTCAGTCTGGCTGTTTTTTCTCCAACATCCGCTACTTGAGTTATGGAGCGCAGGATGGTGTTTCCAACGTGGTCCGTTCGTTTGACATCTATTATGCTGCGCTCCATTGCCCGCTGGCAAATCTTGAGTTTGGACTTCTGTTGTTCAGTAAGTGACCAACTTCGTGGACGATAGGTTAAGACGGGCAGGATGCACATGTCATGTTGTGTGTGTGTGTGTGTTTCTAATGTAACATATATTTTTTCCAAATCCGTTTAGACATAATCTTGAGTATAAAATCATTATGAATCAGTTATCGTCGCCTTAAACATTGCTGGCGAAATGTGGATGAGCACTGGGCGTGATGTTATGTTATTTTGGAATATTATATTATAAGAACGAAGGTTCAGAATCGAGATGTAGAAGGTCTTCTCAGTCTCTTAAAGGACGGAAATCAAAATAAAAGTGTTTAAACAATCGTAAGCAATGCACTTGGACTCGACATTCATACGAGAGGGCTATTTATAAACCCTGCTTTTATATGGCTTTAAGCCGAGTCGCAAAGAACGTAGGAAGATAAGTGAATCATCCACACAACTGATCACAACAAACCGTCAACAATTCCTATAAACAGCCATAAGTCTTACCAAGGCTTAATTGGCAAAAACCTCCCATAAATGTATATTTGAACGCCAAATAGCAAAACAAAGAGAAACTATAATACATATAACAATTGTAACATCTTCCACACTGTTGTAACCTATGTTTACAAATAAAGAATACTGATTGATTGATTGAAAGGTATCATGGTACCCAGTAACTGGGTTGTGGAGGTCAGGTAGGCAGTCGCCTTAAAAAAGTACTAAATATATGGCTTCTGGAACTTACATACACCAAAAAAGAACCATTTCTCTAAACGTTTATCGATAAGCCAAAGTGCTACTAAACAACATACCTCTCTCACACTTTCACCCTCACTCACACAAACACACACACAAACTCACACGCTTTACTAAACTAACCCTGTAAATTGACATATTTCTTTCTGCTCATTTGCACTCCGACCCCCAAGATACAAGCCCGGCTTGGTTTGGAGGTCAACGGTCAAACCAAAACACTGATGTATAAACTTAATTGATCACTGTATGTCATCAATTTTTCCTTTGTCAATAAAACTTTTTTTTATTTGTATTCAGCTGAATCCGGTTAGACTGGAAGTCGACACCAACATAGTTGGGAAAAGCTTACGCAGATAATGAGTCTAGAAATCTTATTTGCTACCTTAAAACCTTCTGTAACCACTAGTGCTGATGATGATAATAACTATTAATCTAGATTAATAGTTATTATCATCATCAGCTTAGGCACCTGCACGCGTAGCATGACCACCGTAGAAACGAGTTTTGTCGACGGAAGAATAGACAAAATGACAGATTGTGATTGTTTATCTGTCATTTTGTCTACTCTTTCGTCGACAAAACTCGTTTCTACGGTGGTCATGCTACGCGTGCTGATGAAAACGGGCTCAATTCTTGGCCATACATCGATTAGGTACTAGGCATCCTGTGCCTGTTCACCTAACCTGATGATGTTACAGGTGGATTACTACTACAAAGTTACTAGAATCTTCTTTAAGCGTCCATTATAAATCTGCTAGGAAATCATAATGTTAGCTATTGTAACTGGTTTTACCATTAAGGCGACGATTAACGACTTTTAATGATTTTATACTGAAGATCACGTCTAAACGAGTAGTGTTAATGATTTGGAAAAAATATATGTTAAATTAGAGCATTTTCTTAATAAATTAATAAAGGAATCTTTTAGAATATGTTTATATTACATTATGAAATTAATTTGTAAAGTTATGTCTAACGCGGATAAAAAACACGCAAAATCTATCAAGCGTATTTTTCTGAAACCTTCACCATTTTAAAGATAATTTTACTATTGATCTTTTAGTATACGTGTTTTATTAAAATACTTTTTAGTTTTATGTATAAAAAATCTAATTTGGGACAGCGCTCCTTGATGGGCAAGTCCGGCTGGACGTACGACGCGTTGCGTGAGCTCAGTACAGAACACGCAAGCTAACCACTCAAGGTCACTGGCATATATCTGCGTCTTAATGGACACCTATACGGTATACCTCTGCCTAACCCTACGGGGATTACAGGCGTGGTGTTATGTTTTTAAAATAAGTAGTATCTATCAGTCAGTACACGGTATCCGGAGAAAACAGCGTGGTTACATTAGTAGAGCGTCGCTCAAGGTCAGCGCGGGCGTTCCGGCTTGCGCACGCGCATCCTGCTCGCATGGCGCCGCCGATACTTTTGTTACGTATGTTTTATTGCGCTTTTACTTACGAAAGTGGGGTCTGATTTCATTGGGGAGAGGCTTTTTGTTCAGCCTCTGATGGGATGTTGTTGACCTTTTTGGAGCCATGGATAGCTGGTTTGGAAGCACGATGGTCAGATTTTTGATCTTACAATGGGTTTGGTCTATTGTTTGTTTTGTCAGTTTTGGGGTTATACCTAACGTGACCATTTATTTTTTTACTCAAAACGGGACTTCGGTTTACTTATTTCAATAGTGCAGCCGATTCTTATAAACTCAATTTTGAGAATACCATTAGCTATCACAACACATTCTTTTTTATTTATCTAAATTATTTATTAAGTTCAGCAAGGTATTCTGTTTTTAATGCAGCTGGTGATGATTTTAAAGTAAGAATAAAATTGTTCGAACGTTTTTTTGTATTCACCTTAGTTATCAACATCGCCTTATGGACCGGAACCTGTAACTGGGTTTTTTCAGTCGTCCACAATTTATTAATTAAAAAAAAGACTGAAAACGGGACATTTTTGCGTCTCCGGGATTTTTCAGGGACACCGGGACAAAGAACCGAAGAAAGGGAAGGTCCCGTTCAAAACGGGACGTATGGTGAACTTAGTTAATATCTGAGTTACTTTTCTCAATTTGAATTGTTCTAAAATGTTTTTAGCTTGCCAGCATTGATTGTTACATATCGACGGTAAAAAGGAAGTAGGGCTAAGCGACATTTTGGTCAAAAATGAGTTATATATGCCATCCTATGTACGTAAAATTTTCCGCTCTTTCGAATGCGCTTACTCCCATGGCTCTACGATGACTTTTTTGGCCTTTATGCCAGTTTATGCCAGTAAAAATACGTCAGTTTTTCAAAAATTTGAAACTTTTATCGGCTCTCCTGAACATTTCAGTTTTTGTCGCTTATACCCTATTTCCTTTTAACCGTCGATATTTAGATGCCTTTAGTTAAATGGTCGTCAAGGTCCAACAGTTCTGCAGATTTCATCTTGTAAATAATGTAAAAAAATACAAATACGATCAACACGACATTGAATTCTTCATAAATATTTCCGGTGTTTTTCTTAAGCATGGTGACAATAGTGATGCATGTACCTAAGTACTTATAAACAGCGCAACTGCCTACGTAATTTGTATGAGTCACTTTAGGAAAACGAAATACTATACGCGCCCACGACCTTATAGTGTTTCCTTGGTAGTAAATTATAATAACAAAGACACACATTTGCTACCTCGAGTCTGACTGACGATTAACAGTGAGACTTTTGAACATTGCTAATATTATGACGAGAACGGTGAGACTTTTGAACATTACCAATATTATGACGAGAACGGTAACACTTTTGAACATTGCCAATATTATGACGAGAACGGTAACACTTTTGAACATTGCCAATATTATGACGAGAACGGTGAGACTTTTGAACATTGCCAATATTATGACGAGAACGGTAACACTTTTGAAAATTGCCAATATTATAACGAGAACGGTGAGACTTTTGAACATTGCCAATATTATGACGAGCTCAGTCCTTCAGTGTCTATAACATGTAAAAAAAACCTGTCTGATCCGTGAGGGTGTTGTTCAGTATCGTACTGAGAGTTTATTTATGTGGAAAGAACGAAAAAAAGAAAAAAAAAACGATATTTTTTTTGCAAAGGGGAATTTTACCGTGTTTATTAAATGGGGCGCGGGCGGCCGTCGTTCAGCGGTGTCTACAAGTCATAACTTACTACCCCTGTTGAAAATTTGCTAATTTTTTATGTATTTGGGGTAATTTCGTACTAAATATATGAATTTCATATAACAGTAACTTTTTTATTTTCAATAATAAAAAGATTTTTTTTTTTTATTAATTTTTGGTAATGTTATTGCAGTAAGTACCTATCCCCTTTCTAATCGGACAACCTTGCTTTTACATATTGTACAACACATTCATGGCAGACGTATCCACCTGAGTAGTGAAATATTGCAGTGGTATGGGCAGCTTCAATCAACTCACTTTATAAAGTCCACTGCTTAGTCCAGTGAAACTTGGGAGAGGCCTGTGCCTCCACAACAGTTTTGCTAGTGGGAATAATATAGACGATCTCGGTGATGCTATACGCATAATATTGATGCATATATTGCCAAAAGCGGTTACTGATTAATTGCCGCCATATGCCTTTTCAATAAAAACAGCTGAAATATATTAACTAGCGAGCCGCTCCTGCTTCGCACGGTTTTCATAACTTGACAAAACATGGAGATTTCTTCGGTAAACGTAACTTTAATAACACACATAACATCACGCCTTGTTTCCCCGAAGGGTTGGGCAGAGGTGTGCCTGTAGCAGGTACACCCACATTTCGCCAGTTATGCTTAAGTCCCATGTAATAGGAGGCGAGCCTATTGCTATCAACCGGGCACAAATCCAGACTCCGAGCTGCTACTGAGAAATTTCAGATAGAAAAACCCAATAACACTTTGCTCGACCTGGGAATCGAACCCAGGACCTCATGCTCAGCAGTAGCGCTTGCGACCACTAGACCAACGAGGCAGCTTTAATATTAACGTATTATACACATAAACCTTCCGGAATAAATTCTCTAAATGATGGTGAAAACCTCATCAAAATCTGTTGCGTAGTTTAGAAGAACAACGCGGACATACATGTCTGTATGTCCGCGTTGTTCAACACGAAAAGCAACTTTGTTTTAAAATATGTACAGATATACACATACATAACAACACGCCTGTAATCCCCGAAGAGTTAGGCAGAGGTGTACCTATGGTACACCCACATTTCGCCAGTTATGTTTAAGTCCTATGTAGTAGGGGGCAGATATCTAACTTAATAAAGCGTTTATGATGATGAGTGTGAATGATGAGTTTTTTTTTTTTTTTGAACGCCCTAGTCTCTGGAACTACCAAATAAAAACGAAAACAGATCGCTTTCAACAGTGACGTGAAGCCGGTTTCGTAAACATGTGTGCACTTAGTGAGGTGTAGTTTGATTGTAAATGGTTGTAAATGTATGCGTGTGAGCGTGTATGCACATGGCGGAGGTGTAGTTTAGGCATGCTTCACTGTATTGTTCGCAGCGCTATGTCTTTGTTTTTTAAACTTCAGTCGAAGTCGCGGGCAAAAGCTAGTAAATAACAAAAGTTGAAATAATATATTTTACTGCCTTACCGAATAACCCATAGCAATGTTAATAGGACTACACCACATGGGATTGCATTCGTTCAATAAACAATAAAACCTTTCTACAAATTCCGTTGAGAATTGCAACCATGATTGCAATTATTATCAGAATCATATCAACATACTAATTTAATATCAATGACTCACAATAAAATCAAATTCGTATTAATTCTTATCAAATTGACGTTTGCTGATAAACTAATCAGTTTTAGGTTATCAATGTTCTAGGTAAGCAACATACTGAAGTGATTGTTATCAATTAAACTGCTACTTGAAGATACTTCTTAGAAATTGAGTTTTAATATGGTTTAGAAGTAAAAAAATAAGGTACAGACGCCAGCACATCAAGCTACTACAATCTGTCAAATTTATTTAATAGATTTTTTAGAAGTCTAAGGTTCAAAGTTGATTGGAAAAATTTGACAGTTTCGGGTAGCTTGATGTGCTGGCGTCTGTACTTACCAACCTACTTTTATTGTCACCTCCAAGCTACAGTCCAGCCGGCGAGAGATTGCGTTCTTGACACCTGTTAGTTGGACAATAGGGTAGTTGCCTAGGTAAAAAAAAAAGAAATTCTATTTAGTCCGTCTTTCAGATAATAAGAAAATATTAGACACGTATTTTTTGCTTTATCATATTAATCAAAAATAACTTAGAAAACACGCATTAAAGTTGGGGAGTGGGGCCTCGCTACGTCACAACGCAGTATTAAATCTAGCAAGGCTTGACGTTATGCCACATTTTAACTCAATGTATCGCCGTAATCTTTTGATTACGTCAAAAAAGAAAAAAATACGTGTTCAATATTTTCTAATAATCTACAAGACGGACAAAAAATTTTTGGACACAGGCCTATTTCTATTACTAATAAGCAGTGATCGGAGTAGGTTGATTGATTTTACGTACTCGCATAATGATAATGAATATTCACAGAAATCATAACATGGATGAGCCTTTTTTCCGGGATTTCATTTTGGTACTTACGGGATTGAATCAAATATTGTAAAAGTAAGAATTTTTAAACTACTACATTAGAAATTTTGACAACCGTGCGTCAGTAGGATAGCGGAGAGGTAAGTCCAGGACTTAAAGTCACATCTTTCGTCGCACGCACCACAGTAACTATTATTAATAGAATCCCACTTTACGTTTGCTACTTTTTACTCAAGATTAGCCATACCATAGTTTTTTTACTATAGAAGGCCGATCACCTATATACTATTAAAAATACAACATTTGAAATTCCTTTAAGAATTCTTAATAATTTCAAAATCCCGGAATCCCGGAGGCATATCCATACTAATATATACGTGCCAGTTCATTGACCCTAAATCAATCTACCTACTCCGATCACTGCTATTAAGAATCAAATTCACAAACACATATTCGTTAGTAAGAAACTGACAGGTGTCAAAAATGCATTCTTTTGACGGCCGGACTGTAGTTTGTTTTGATGATCGAAGACCCCGTACAAGGCATAAGTGACTTAGAGAAAGTTACTTTTTAAAGAACAAAAAATATAGAATAATACGTTAATCCAGTAGAATAAAAAAATTAAGTCTCCCGGTTAGTCTAGTGGTCACAAGCGCTACCGCTGAGCATGAGGTTCCTGGGACGGGGCCGGTCGGGCAAAGTGTTATTGGGTTTTTCCATCAGAAATTTCTCAGTAGCAGCCCGGAGTCTGGATTTGTGCCCGGTTGATGGCAATAGGCTCACCCCATATTACATGGGACTTAAACATAACTGGCGAAATGTGGGTGTACTATGTGTATGTACACCTCTGCCAAACTCTTCGGGCATTACAAGCGTGATGTTATGTCAAAAAAACAATTCGTCTCTATTCGTACCTTAGGATCGCAGATTTCATAATTTTTTCATGAAATTCCAGAAAAACAACCTTTCACATAAAATGGAAATGAGTTGAAAAACCATCAAAACAAATTATATTTCTACTATTTTTAACCGAGTTCCAAAAAGGAGGAGGTTATATGTTCGTCGCATATTTTTTTTTATTTTTTTTTATGTCCACCGATTTCTCCATCAATTGTGGACCGATTTTTAAAATTCTTATTTTGTTTGAAAGGGTATGCTCTCGAAGTGGTTCCATATAAATTTTATTAACTTTGCTTTGATAGTTTTTGAGTTAGCTTCAATAATACGTACTTTTTCCCACTTAGTATGTGCATGATATGATAAGTTCCTGTCACTGTTATTTACATACCAGGTAGTAGTTTTCGAATTTGTGTGTGGTAGGTACCACAGCTAAAAAGTGAAAAATAAAAACTTTTTACAAAAAATCTGTGTCTTTGGTTTTGAATTTTCGTTTTTTGTCACCGACTTCCGAAATTAAAGTCATTTTTCACTTTGTAGTGTTTTTGGAAGTCGGTTGATTTTTTTTGTAAAAAGTTTTTCTGCGTGCATACAAAAAACAAGAGTAATCAGAAAACAACAAAATACAAGCATAAAACAGAAATAGTCGGCAGCTGCACGTCATGACTGTGACAAGAAGGCTTCCACTCAGCATGATGCAGTGCTATGGGGGACCCACAGCACAGCGCTGATTTTCAGTGGTCACCCGAAAAAGAAGTATAATTAATATTGATTTACAGTTAATGGTGCCGATTCACTTGTTCACAAACGAAACTAAATTTAAGTTCATTGCATCTTTTTCTTTCTATTTCATTAAAAAAAAGGACAGAAGATAAATTTTAGTTCAGTCCTGTCAAATTAATCGGCGCCTGTCACTACTCCATACAAGTTTAGACGTGATTAAAAACGTACCTACTAAAATTACGTCAATTTACGACAAGCGCTGATTGATTTGACAGGACTACACTAAAATTTATCTTCTGTCCTTTTCTTAATGAAATAGAAAGAAAAAGATGCACTGAACTTAAATTTAGTTTAGTTTGTGAACAAGGGAATCGGCACCATTGTTGGTCCAGCTAAATACATTTATTTAAAGCTGCAGAAGTCTCCAGTAGGACATTTGTCTAAGACTAAACCCAACGGGAAATTACAAGGTGGTCTTCTCTACTGCGGAAAATGAAGGAACACCCATAACGTCCAGTATACATAAACACAATACGTACCCATAGGTATAAAATTAAATTCGCGAACGATCATCTAATCTACAATTCCTATCAGCCATCCGGTCAGTGTGATTCTGATCGTACTGACCGACAGACGCGCGTTCAAAAGTGCTGTGGGAAATAAACACGAGTGTTTAATAATAAATACATAATGATATTTGTGACACCCTGTGTTTTTCTGTGATTGTGTTGGATTCAGTTTTTGGTATAAAAAGGTATGTTTTAACAGATGTTTTGTTTTTAATGATGGAATTGTGAGGTTTGTTTTTCTTTCGATAACTTGAATAAATGAGTCATTTTTCTTGTTAAATAAATAAGCAGTGAGGTATCGTTGTATGTTTTTTTCTTGTCAATAAGTCATGATTGATTTAAAAGAGTGTCCGTGGAGTTTCTTGCCTGTTCTTCTCCATAGGTACCTACTACGGTTTGGAATGGGCAACTAGCTTAATTTTTCTGACTGACCGACCCCTTGACAAAAGTGCCTGTAATTGGTTTATTTGAAATAAATGCTTTGATTTTGAGTCGGGTGGAACGTTTAGAAAGTACATTATACCTACGTCTATTATTTTTACCTATAGGTATTCTAGACTACAAAGTTGGTTTTTGCAGTTAAAATAAGAGCTTCTGTAAATCAGGTTTTTTAATATTGATATACAGGGAGGTAGTCATCCCAAGGAAAAGAAATGAATTAATAAATGAATTTAAATAAAAAACAATATTATTATTAATAAATAATTGATTAATAAAGTATGTAAAAAATATAAAATAAAGAACATAAAATTCTAATTATAAACGAATATATAAAAAAATCATAAAGTTTCTCTAATTATTATATTAACCAGCGGACGTCACGCGGTTTCACCCGCGTAGTTCCCGTTCCCGTGGGAGTACGGCGATAAAATATAGCCTATGTTACTCGCTGATAATGTGGCTATCCATTGCTGAAAGAATTTTTCAAATCGGGCCAGTAGTTTTTGAGTTTATTCATTATAAACATACACACACACAAAAATACAAATTTTTCCTCTTTATAATATTAATGTAGATAGTGTAGAAGTGTAGATAGAACATCATAAATAATTAAAATATTTCCCGTATGTCGAAATTCAACGTTCTGGGTACATAATTTTCAGCTGATAGTGGATAATTATTATTGACCTGGAATCGTTTAAATACCTTAATTACAGTAGTAATTATTAACAAGAAGTGATTATCTTGTTTTGATGATAATAGACACGCCCGTTATTATATGGGACTTAAAACATATGACGAAATGTGGGTGTACTATTGGTACACCTCTGCCCAACCCTTCGAAGCATATAGTCGTGATGTTGTATTATGTTATAAACCAGGATATATGAACATGAACAAAGCAAAAGGAGTATGTTAGGATCGTAGCAGCATGCTTGCTTGACCACAATAGAAACGGGTTTTGTCGACGGAAGAATAGATTAAATGGCAGAAAAACAATCACAATCTGTCATTTTGTCTATTCTTCCGTCGACAAAACCCGTAGAAAATCCGTTTCTATTGTTTCTGCCTGCTCCCAGTGGGAGAACGTTTATGTAATTATAAGCTAAATGAACTACAGATGCAGGCATATAATCCTAAGTTTGAAATATATTTAATTGACATAATCCCTACAAATGTTATAAATGCGAAAGTGAGTTTGTTTGTTACGCTTTCACGCAAAAACGGTCGAACAGATTTGGATGAAATTTGGCACAAAGGTAGTCCATGACCTGGATTTTAACATAGGATACTTTTTATCCCGATATTCCCACGGGATCGAGACGTATGCGGGTGAAACCGTGGGGTGCAGCTTGTTGTTGATGGGTTTAAAGAACTTTATTTCTCATAAAAACTTAAAAACTAGTAGTTCGTTTATAATGAGATACAAATTGATTTTTATCTAGTACTATTAACATTAGGTAGTTAGTTACCTTTAGGGTGTTGGAGACATTATATTAGCATATTTAGCATAGCCTGTTTTATGTTATTTCAAATGTTGTGGTCATCATCATCATCAGCCTATAAATGTTCCCACAGCTGGGACACAGGCCTCCTCTCTGTGAGAGGGAGTGGGCCGTTATCTACCACGCGGGCCCAGTGCGGGTTGGTAGATGTCACATGTCTTCGAATTTTCGGTTCTAGGACATGCCGGTTTCCTCACGATGTTTTCCTTCACCGTTTTGAGAGCAGTGGTGATGAAATAATTTACACAAAGTAAAGCGCCTATCTGGGTTCGAACCTACGACCTACAACTCGTAAGTCGCGGCCGTTACCACTGGGCCACCACTGTTCTACAAATGTTGTGGTGTATTGTCTTACTGCGCATGAATTTGTTTATATTGTTACATTTTTTTATATCCTCCGGTAAACTATTGAACAGCCGTGAGCTCCTTCAACCAATATTGTTTTTTTGCCATAATTAGTGCGAGCGCGCGCTGGTTGTAACTGGATTTTGTTTTTATTCCTTACTTTGTATGTTATATTTTTCATATGTAGCTGTATTTTTGATTAAACAGATTTGGTGATGATTTTTTTTATAAAGACGCAAGTGTAGTATTTTTAAAGATGAGTTATATTGAGTAGTTTGGTTTTTTTGTATAGTGTTCTTGTCGGTATTAGATAATGGTGACGATTCCCTTGTTCACAAACTAAACTAAAGGAGATGTCCGCTTTTTGTAGGGACGTTGGTTTTTTATTCCGAGAAAAATCTAACCAGCATCAAACTACATCTAAATAAAAACGATGAAATATGGAACTAGGAACCACTGAAATAATATTTTTAGACCCCTCCATTTATGAGAAAAATTATAAACTATTTAAAAGTACAAATATTTTATTTGTTGATGGCAACTATGACAAATAAGACATAAATTGACACATAATACTGTCATTACTGTCAATCAATTGACAGTGATGACAGTAACATGTGTCAGTTTTGACAAGTTTACCATTTGAATATGTCAATATGACATAAATTGACACATAGTACTGTCATTACTGTCAATGAATTGACAGTAATGACAGTAACATGCGTCAATTTTGACAAGTTTACTATTTTATGGGGTGTGTTCACTATATTATCCTAGATAATTAGAATGGTTTGTTCGTTTTAGGAGTAAATTCTTACTAAAATAAAAAAGATTTTTCTCAAAATTGGAGGTCTTTAAAAATGTATGATTTAGTTAGAACCACTAGTTTTTGGGAAGTCTATCCAAATATATTTAACTTATCCTGGTTAGAATTATTGAATAATAAAAAACCATTTTAGGACATGTCCTTTAAGTTCAGTGCATCTTTTTCTTTCTATTTCATTAGGAAAAGGACAGAAGATAAATTTTAGTTCAGTCCTGTCAAATTAATCAACGCCTGTCACTACTCGATCCAAGTTTAGACGTGAGTTATAACTTGCCTACTAAAATTACGTCAATTTACGTCAAGCGCTGATTAATTTGACAGGACTAAACTAAAATTTATCTTGTCCTTTTCTTAATGAAATAGAAAAAAAAAGATGCACTGACCTTAAATTTAGTTTAGTTTGCGAACAAGGGAATCGGCACCAATGATAGTGAAACTAATAATGTTTTTAAAATTTTGGTTTGTGTTCTTTGTAGTAGGTTAAGTTTGATATGGTACAGAAGTAATAACTGCCATGTTTATAGCATATCTTGTAATGACAACAGAAAATTACTCATTACCTTTAGTTTCATACGACTTTCGCGAATAGATTAGGCGTTTCCTTTCCTGCACAGAGTTGTTAGAAATCTTGTATTTATTTAATGAATGTGCGTTAAAGTAGGTAAGTACTTGTTTGTTTATCGTGGTTACTCCACTTTTGAAGCATGCATTCGATATTTAAATATAATTATGTAACTACATAATTGGTGATTATAAAATGATCACAATATTTTTGATTATATACAGTGTGATTCTTTATAAAGAGCACATATCGAAATGACGGAATCTATGCTTAATTTTAACGCCAGAAAAAATATTTAAAAAAATCATTTTTTTTTGTTATTTTCATAGGATTAAAAAAAAATAACAAGACGATGTAACTTATAAACTAAATCATATATCGCGATGAAACAAACTCCTTATTGATTGGAAGTAATTAGGCTTCCTCATAAAATGAAAATTGAGAAAAAAAAACAACCCTCAATTGAAAATAATGTTTTTTTTGCAATAATCTGTATTTTTTTCATCAATTTTTATAATAATTGTAAAATTTTTCAATAAGATGCCAAAGACAACAAAAAATAATTATATTTTTTCCGTCGATAAAATTAAGCATAGATTCCCCTTATTTTGATATGTGCACATTATAAAGAATCACACTGTATTTTACTAAAATACTTTATGTAATTTAACCGTGATACCAAGCAGAGCTAAATAAATTAGAAGTTAAGATAGAATTATTGTTAAATCGCTTTAGAAATACAATATTTTCTAAGACTCGTACCATATAATTCAATATCTGTACTTTCATATTTGGTACGAGTTTGGAATATCTAGTCCAGCGATTAAGGCACACGACTAAGCCCTTTATGGGTGAGAGGTCAAAATTAAATATCTCAGGCCCTGCCTGGCTTAACTAAACTATTCCTGTACGACTTTTTTTTTACCACACCGTTGGCTACAACCGACCTGGCCTGATCATCACTTACCATCAGGTGAGATGCAGGCCAAGAGCTATCTTGGCCTGCATCTCACCTGATGGTAAGTGATGATCAGGCCGAAGGTAGAAGCGTGCTTCACCCGGAGTCCTCAACCACAGAGGAACTGGCTATCTTACCTCTAACTGCCGAAACACAATGTTGTTGCAGTCTGTCGTCGCAATCCTTGTTCTAAGTCCGCCATAGAATAAGCCCTACCACCAACCTGACCAAAAATTTTGCCCCCACTGGAAATCGAACCCGACCTCTGAGTCTGAGACAGGAGGTCTAACCACTGGGCAACAGAGGCGGTTAAAACATTAGTGTAATAATTTGTGTAGCTATTTCTTCCCGATTGGTAATAACAAGCGTGTATGACCAGATGTATGAACGTAAACGAGGCAAAAGGAGTATGTAAGGATCGTAGCAAGTGTTCTGTAGTTTCTGCCTACCCCCACGGGAAGAAGGCGTGAGTTTATGTATGTATGTATGGTAATAACAACTCCCTTTTTTAACCGACTTCCAAAAAGAAGGATGTTCGTAGCTTATGTAAGTTTTTTTAAATCCTGTCCATCGATTTCTCCGTCAATTGGGAACCGATTTTGAAAATTCTTGTTTTGTTTGAAAGTGTGGTCTCGAAGTGGTCCCATATAAATTTTATAAATTTTGCTTGGATAGTTTTTGAGTTAGCTTCAATAATTCGTATTTTTCCCTGTTATTTACATAGCAGGTAGTGGTATTCGAATTTGTGTGGGGTAGGTACCACAACAAAAAAGAAAAAAAAAAACTTTCACAAAAAAAAATAACAACTTAATTAAAAAAAAAAAAATCTTTTACAAAAAAAAAAACAACCGACTTCCAAAAAACACTACAAAGTAAAAAATAACTTTAATTTCGGAAGTCAGTGTCTTTGGTTTTGAATTTTCGTTTTTTGCCACCGACTACACCACTAATTCGTTTACAAAACAATATAATTCTTTTGTTATGACTCTACAGGTGTTTACTCCTTTGTATGAATCGTAAAATAATCTAATCTTATCGCTTTCCGATTACAGTAATTCATTGTCTGAAACCATTTTCAATAGAGTTTTAAGTGATTTCATGTATTTTTTTGTCGGCTGAGTACGAATTTAGTCACAAACAGAAATTCAGAAAAAAGTTGAATACAAAACCTATGTGCAAAAAATCAAAAACAAAAGACATTTATTCAAACTCGGCTGAAAATCAACACTTTTCGAACGTCAAAATTACATAAGACAGTCCCCCAAAACGCCCACCCTTCACCACTTCCTAGTGCTTTAGCTGGGAAGAAGTGGCGCTACAAACTCCTCAGCAGCACAGCTGTCTGTTCAAGTTAGAAAAACTTGATTCTATACAACAACGAAAAAGTTTAAAACAAGAAGCGATATTATTTTTTTTAAGCAGTCTGATGCAGTTATTGACATCATAATGAGCATGTAATGTTTTCGTCCCACATACCACAGTGTCTCAAGACGAAAGTCTTTGACCAGTGCGTGTTGCCAGTGATGACCTATGGTACTGAAACGTGGTCGCTCACAATGGGCCTTATCAGAAGGCTAAAAATCACCCAAAGGGCAATGGAGAGGGCTATGCTTGGAGTTTCCCTACGTGATCGAATCAGAAATGAAGAGATCCGCAGGAGAACCAAGGTAGCCGACATAGCCCGAAGAATTGCCAAACTTAAGTGGCAAAGGGCACATTGCTCGCAGAACGGATGGCCGATATGGCCGAAAGGTTCTGGAGTGGCCACCGTGTACCGGAAGACGTAGCGTTGGAAGGCCTCCCACAAGATGGACCGATGACCTTGTGAAGGCCACAGGAATCCGCTGGATGCGGAAAGCACAGAATCGGTCGAAGTGGCGGTGCTTGGGGGAGGCCTATGTCCAGCAGTGGACGTCTATGATGATGATGATGATGAATGTCTCCACTGCTGGGACACAGGCCTCCTCTCGGTGAGAGGTTGTGGGCCGTATCCACCACGCGGACTCATTGCGGGTTGTTAATGTCACAGTGTCAGTTAGTAATTGACTTTAAGTTCAATTTCAGATTTCATGGAGATATGCTTAGATATGAACTTTTTTTTTTTGGGTGGGTATTTATCAAATAACTTCTTCCGCTCTGGGCGGAGCGGGAGGGCGTGTCAGACTATTACTGACTAAAACCCACCCGTGTTCCTTCAGTTGCCTGTATGTTGCCAGAGGCCACGGTAACCCTTTCGGATTTCCCCGCGACCCCGGCAGGCATCGGTCCTAGACCCCTTTGGTTGTGCTAACATCTCTTTGAGGCGCGCGTGGAACCTGGTCCTTATCGGATGGCGAGCTACCCATTGCTCACCGTCCGCAAGCCCGCTTAGTTATGGACTTGAGAATCTTTTAAACCAGTTTCTTTTTCTCAATACAATACTCTATTATTATTAATGTTATTATGACTTAAGAACGATCGACGCTTTAATTATCATTGTTTTGTCGAATACATCGGCATTCAAGCCTACCTCAACTCCGTCCTTTGGAATCCTGCAGATCACACAAAAAGCGGGCAAGTGCGAGGCGGACTCGCACGCGAAGGGTTAAGTACCACCGTACAATATACCAATTTTTTTTGTTAAGCTGCGCTTTCCGGGGTTGGTCTGTGGGTGGGTGACCATCTTCACATACCGAGACTCCTCCGTGCTTCAGAAAAGCACGTTAAGCCGTTGGTCCCGGCTGTAATTCGTGAATCTTTGAGAGTCGTTACGGGTCGTCAGAAGCCCGAGTCTGACAACCAGTCTTACCAAGGTGTATCGTATTATCCTGTTACTGGGTCGTGGAGGTCCGATAGGCAGTCGCTCCATGTAAAATACTGGTATTCAGCTGCATCCGGTTAGACTGGAAGCCGACTCCAATATAATTGGTAAAAAGGCTAGGCAGATTGAACTTTTGTACAGAAAACGCCAAAAAAACACGTAGCTTGTATGAGAAGCCCCTTTAATTTTTAACTTTATTATTTTTTGTTAAATATAGCGTCGTACACACTGAATTTCAATTGTTTATCTATTGCAGTTCAAAACCCTGTGACAGACGAATGGACAGCGGAGCCTTAGTAATAGGCTCCCGTTGGCATCCTTAGGGTTCGTATCCCTAAAAAACGTAAAACGAAGATAAACGCAACGCTTATCGAGAAAAGTTATCGTAAAACGATACACCGATAAAGATCGAAACATGTTTTTATCTAAATGTAAAATTCTATTAACTACGTTTGTACGTTTGTTTATATTGATTTGACCCGAGTTTAACGGAGCGAGGCGGCTCGCACCGTGCGTTAACCTTTGATTAATAAATCAACTGGTTATATTAAGATTAATGTTAATGCTCTGGAAAATGGTTACGTGATTTTATTGTTATTGAATTGATGATTAACAGTGTGGTGTTCCTCCTGTGGTTTTAGAATTTTATCTTTGATTTTTATTTTTAGATCTACATAAATCTCCATGTTATTGATAGGAATGAGTGTAGCGTGAGATAAACATGTGGATGGTTTTTAAGAAAAAAGTCTGAATAGAGTAAACATGGATCCTTTTCTCTAATAACGAGAATATCACATGTTGTCTCTTTCATGTAGATATCAAATTCTGCAATGTCTAGAATAACTTTCTACAATCCATTTTGATTGTTCACGCTCTCAACTTTTACCAATACTTAGCTATGCTTCAACACCACAGCTATCATTGCAACGACAGTACAAATCTTAATATTTCAATAACATGCGATACCAAGATATTATATTTCGTTGCATAAAACTAAGCTCTCGTAAACCGAGATACCGTAGACAATTTTTAGAAAGTCGGCTGATTCTTCGGTTCTTAAATTTTTTACGCAAATCGGTAATAATTTGCTTTGCAATAAAGATTTTTAACCACAGTTTAACACGGTTGAATCGACCTGGAAATTGGGATAGTATAATAACTTTTGAAGACACTTTTAGGTCGGGGTTTGATATGTATCGGACATAGAAAAAATGGACCTATAAATCCATACTAATATTATAAAGAGGAAAGATTTGTATTTTTGTATGTAACGAAAAACTCAAAAACTACTGGACCGATTTGAAAAACTCTTTCAGCAATGGATAGCTACATTATCAGCGAGTAACATAGGCTATATTTTATCTCCATACTCCCACGGGAACGCGAACTACGCGGGTGAAACCGCGTGACGTCCGCTAGTCACAAATAAATAAACTTCAAGGTTCTTATCTCTGATGACATTGACAGAAGCGTAGGCAGTTCCTGAGCTAAAATTTCCGACGAGGACTGTACTAGTTTCCGCTGATATAATTGTACTATTAACAGCAAATAAATACCTATGTCACGTTTTTAGCCTAATTAGAATTAATTCGTTGTATTAGAATTGAATATATTATTTGTTATCTTTTTTCTGTCCGACTGCTGGCAGTAAACAAAACCGGCCAAGTGCGTGTCGGACCACGCACAATGAAGGGTTCCGTAGTTGGGATGAATTTATCCCAAAAACAAACTTAACTTTGTAGTTGAAAAATATCTTCTCCCATACGGAATGTATGGGAAAACATGTTTTTGCAACTGCAAAGTTAAGTTGGTCGATTATTACTCGTTAATCTGTAGAGTCTACTTAGCTGTGATAGTTTTCCTTTTAATTTCGTTATATAAACTACTGTTGTGATTTTTTTCACACACCCAAAACCAGCCATTTAGCCGGCAGGGGGGGGGGACACTTGACTCTAACAAAAATTAGCACTTTAAAGCTTAATATTTCGCAAACGAATCCTTGAATCCAAAAATAGTTTCACAAACTCACAATATTTTTGAAGGACCTTTCCAATGATACCCCTTACCATGGGGTAAAAAAATAAAAAAATAAACATTACCACTTTACGTGTATGAGAGGTACCCTAAAAAAAATGTTTTTCATAATTTTGTTTTACCACTTTGTCGACGTAATTAATATGTATATCTATGCCAAATTAGAATTGCCAAACTTAAGTGGCAATGGGCAGGGCACATTGCTCGCAGAACGGATGGCCGATGGGGTCGAAAGGTTCTGGAGTGGCGACCACGTACCGGAAGACGTAGCGTTGGAAGGCCTCCCACAAGATGGACCGATGACCTTGTGAAGGCCGCAGGAATCCGCTGGATGCGGAAAGCACAGAATCGGTCGAAGTGGCGATGCTTGGGGGAGGCCTATGTCCAGCAGTGGACGTCTTTCGGCTGAAATGATGATGATGATGCCAAATTTCAGCTTTCTAGTACTAAGGGTCTCGGAGCTAGACCGCGGACAGACAGACAGACAGACAGACGGACATGACGAAACTATAAGGGTTCCTTGTTTACTACGGAACCCTAAAAAGTGGAGGCCATTATCCAGGTAAAGGCCTCCACTTTTTTCCCTTCAAAACCTCCCTGTCTTGTGCGATTTCTGGTCATGTTGGCTCTGCAAACATTATCAGATCGTCATACTACCTTCGCCGCGGTCTACCTCGACGGCGTTGTCCTCCTTCAGGCGTCCAGTGAGTGACGATCTTTGCCCATCTCTCCGGGTGTATTCGTGCGACGTGGCCGGCCCACTCCCACTTCAGCCTGGCTGTTTTTTCTCTAATATCTTCGACTTGAGTTTTGGTTCACAGGGTGGTGTTCCTAACTCGATCTGTACACTTGATACCTATTTTGCTGAATTGTAGTTAACTCTTATAAATCTGTATAGCATAACTAACTAACCTAGGGATTGTGGAGGCATTTACAACGCCACATGCGAACTACGCAACAAAGTCGTGACGTCACATAAATCCTGCATCGCGCAAGCATAGTTTACCGCGCGATCAGTATTACTCGTTTCCTATAAACAAAAACGAATCGTTTTACTTACTAATGGTAACTTTTTTATTGCCAAACTGGGCATATAAACAGATTTGTAAGCTAATTTTACTTGTGATAGCCACTTCTATATGGGAGGGTCTACTATGCAAAGCTATGTGGTCTTTGCTTCATTATTGGTAAAGATACAAGAGTCTTAAGTTTAACCAATGACGGTCCGTAAAATATAGGATTCGGCCATATGTATAACTTTCCGACATCAATCATTGGGGTAGTTGCCCACCAGACACGACACTCGTCTGGTCGGAGGATCCTCCCTTTTCTATGGAGGATGAGTGAACTTTACACACACCCTGTTCCTTATACCTCTATTGGATCAACCCAGTAAGAACTTTCCATTTAGAGGTGACGCCTACATACGATATACAATGTTTGTAAATATGTGAGCACCATGTATCTATCACATATTAAATTATCTGTCGTTGCTTCAGTTTTAATTCTTTTTACCTATTGTGGTATAGTATTTTTATTCTAGGTGCATCGTCTTTACATATAATTATTTAAATAATGTACGTACCTATACAAACAATTTTAAAACATTTTAAAGAGTAACGGTGGTTTCTTGCCCATTCTTCTCCATACGAAAACTACCTTTTGGAAGGGGCGACTAGAATCAATTTTATTTTTTTATTTTATTATTTTGTAAATTTTGACGTTCAAAAGTGCCACACATGGGCCTATTTGAAATAAATGATTTGACTTTGACTTTGACTTATGTAACAATATTAACTTTATTCACTTCACGAGGGAAACCACTAGCAATTAAGTATAATTAAATCATAATGGTATGGTATCTAATTGCATTTTAATGAATGAGTCACTAGCCCTTCGTGAGTCAATACATTACGCCATTTTTGTGTCATATTATACAATTGAACGATGTCATCAAATCAGACAATTATGATAATAATAAATAACTGATGACGACGATTTCGGATGTTATTTAACGCAAGGAGTTAGGACTGTGACAAAGAAAGAAAATAATTATATTTATTTATTAAATTTTCCTTATCCAAGTCTATACTCCATTTGAAATAAGATTAGACATTTAAACAAACCTTTTTTACAGTCCGTTCAACCGATTTTGACTTTTATTTCGTAGACATAAGGATGGCATTATAAGCAAAAAAGTAGTTACAATGCCAACTGTTTACTACAGCTGCCATTTATCATGCCGCCAAAGCAATAGAAGTCAAAATCGGTTGAACGAACTGTAAATAAGGTTTGTTTAAATGTCTAATCTTATTTCAAATGGAGTATAACTTACTATGTCTAGAAGTGACACAGTGACTTATTCATAAAGTCTCATTTAAAAAAATCACATGATTGAAACTAGGTACTAAATGTATTAGTAAACCATTGTCGATATGGCTCCTAAAACTTTATTTATTAATTTATTAAACTCTTCAACAATGACTTTACTATTACTTAACAAATAGAACATTGCAAACTTGGAGTTTATTTAAAAAACCGGCCAAGTGCGTGTCGGACCACGCACAATGAAGGGTTCCGTAGTTGGGATGAATTTATCCCAAAAACAAACTTAACTTTGTAGTTGATAAACATATTCTCCCATACGGAATGTATGGGAAAACATGGTTTTGCAACAGCAAAGTTAAGTTGGTCAATTATTACTCGATAACTAGTAAAGTCTACTTAGCTGCGATAGTTTTCCTTTTAATTTCGTTATATGAGCTACTGCTGTGATTTTTTTCACACATCCAAAACCAACCATTTAGCTGGCAGGGGGGGGGACACTTGACTCTAACAAAAATTAGCACTTTAAAGCTTAATATTTTGCAAACGGATCCCTGAATCCAAAAATGGTTTTCACAAACTCATAATGTTTTTGTAAGACCTTTCCAATAATACCCCACACTATGGGATAAAAAAATAAAAAATAATACATCACCACTTTACGTGTATGGGAGGTACCCTAAAAAAAAATGTTTTCATAATTTTGTTTTACCACTTTGTCGGCGTAATTAATATGTATACCTATGTCAAATTACAGCTTTCTAGCACTAAGTCTCTCGGAGCTAGACCGCGGACAGACAGACAGACAGACAGACAGACGGACATGACGAAACTATAAGGGTTCCTTGTTTACTACGGAACCCTAAAAACGATGCTTAAATTTAAAACAGTCGCTAATCATTACTTAAGGGGACGATAACTGACTTTTAATGATTTTGTACTGAAGATGACGTCTAAACGAGTAGTGTTAGTGATTTGAAAAAAATATATTATGTTAAATTAATGCATTTTCTTAATATTTTAATAAAGGCATATTTTTGATTATGTTTATATTACATAGTGATAAGTAGTAAATTAATTTGTAAAGTTATGTCTAACGTGGATAAAAAACTGAGAATGACGCAAAATCTATCAAGATAATTAAATTATCAATCTTTTAGTATACGTGTTTTATTTAAATACTTTTTGTTTTATGTGTAATAAATTAATAATACGTCTAATTTGGGACAACGCTCCTTGATGGGCGAGACCTATTACTGGCTAGACGTACGCGCGTTGCGTGAGCTCAGTACAGAACACGCAAGCTAACCATTCAAGGTCACTGTCATATATCTACGTCTTAACTTCAAGCAATGTTTATAAATAAACCCCCTTAAATTAAGCGCCCCAAATTAAAATGAGCACAGCAT
This sequence comes from Agrochola lychnidis, assembly GCA_963680765.1. Classification (NCBI taxonomy): domain Eukaryota; kingdom Metazoa; phylum Arthropoda; class Insecta; order Lepidoptera; family Noctuidae; genus Agrochola; species Agrochola lychnidis. The sequence continues at coordinate 3,848,021 of OY796850.1, forward strand.
GCACTAATTTTAAAAATATACTAACAATTAAACCCACCACAATGATTCCCCTCTAAAATTATGTTCATTTCCTTGAGATGAAGAGATTGTAATCGATAAGGTAAGGAGAAGCTCTCAAATAAGAGTGCTTTTGTATTTCCATATCGCTTAGCAAACAGATTGGTCGTTGATGATATTCGCATAATGAAGAACGCTGCTACCAATCAAGCCTTTTTTTACGAAACCCATGTATCTGAAAAATACTGAACCGTTGGAATTGTAAGAAGTTTGATACTTAGTCAGTTAAGAGGCCTGCGAACACGGCTCGCAACTACCTACAAATCGAGATGTTTGCAAAATTCAATTCCAAGCACGTTGCGCTAGTGTGAGTGCCTGTCGGAGCGATATACACCTACAGTGAGCAATACTACCACGCACACATTGACAATTATATCTTGACGCGATAGCACTACTAGCTTTCGAAAATTTATGATAATTTTGGATGTGTTCCGTAATACCAAAAATTATGAATGAAAACGTAATATCTTTCCATTTTTTTTTAAACAATATTATAAATGTTGTTGTTTTCAATTCAGAAAAAACAATATGAAGACATTGTTATTTACGCTGTAAAAATGTGCGAAATTAAATTCGTTTAAACTTCATTTTAGAAAAGTTTTTTGGAAAAAAAGATGTAGAAGCCTAGATAAACACTGTCTCAATCCGAATAACAACATAATATGGTGGAAATATGGTCAAATTGCAAGTGATTTAGGTATTACGTTTGTATGGACAATTCATGCGTCGTCGCGTTTTTAAGAAATCTTATCACCTCTTCATGCCAGTAACTGTCACTCTGAAGTCAAAGGTATTTTCCCTTACGAGAAGAAGCAACGCATCGCAACGCTTGCTTAGTGAAGTGACTTCAGACTACAGCCTGTTCCCTGTCGATGTATTCGTCGACGCCAGTCAAAGATGTTCAAGATTCATTTAGAAAATTTATCCTTTCCCACTTTTATTGAGAGCCGTGATAATATTGCCACGGAATCAATTTCGTCCTGATGTTCTAAATCTACGTTATGGAATTTGATGTCCAGATATTTGCAAACTTCGTCAAATCTTCTGACTTCGGCCACTTGAGCATTTTCCTGTAGTTTTTCAGTTACCATCAGCTGTTTTATTAAGTTATGGGCCTAGCTTTGTGACGGAAGATCTCGAGTAAATTCAGAACGTACACATGAAATTCACATTGGTAGGTACTATCGGGGTAACGCATATCTAACCAATTTGAAAACAAAATCCCGTGTAAACGACCCTTTTTTTTCGTAGGTAAGCGATACTATAGCGGTCGAGCGCTGCAAGCAAGAATAGTCCTTATTTATTCAAGTTTTCATGTACAACGTAACAGAATATACTTCCAAGGCGTTGTACAGAACAATATATAAACTAAAAATTACACACATACCTACGTAAGTAGGTTATGTAAATTAAAAAAAAAATTAAACATGAAACACGAGAAACAACAAAATTAACAAACAAAATAACACTCGTATAATAAACAAACTGCAATCAAGAGGAAGAAAAAATTATAAAAAAATTTCTTTCATCCATCCTCTCACAAAAACTTAAACATTCACGACACACATCGATCCATTTCCAACAAACGCGTACGTTCACTTATATGCGTTTCTTCGATAGTACTTGCCAGGTTCTAATCCATAAACTCGTACCTATTCGAGAAACGGATCCCTCAATATATATTAATATAAGTATTACTTACAAAGCCTTATCAACATTTCGGCCACACAGCCGAGTCAACAACCTGTGTTAATTGAGTTAGCTAATTACGTTAGAGGCATACATCACGTTACGGTCGGTAACTGTGCACAATGGGATTGTGTGCTGTCCGGTTTTCATTGTAGTGTGGACATGGCGTTAAAGAGGGGAGGGCTTGAGGTTAGGGCTTATATTTTTTGTGCCATCTTAGTATTTTTATTTTCCTTCCTAAAGTCTAATTTACATTGCATTAATTAAGTAGCAAGTTAAGTTTATTTCATACATTTATAATATAAAATGTCAAATTACTCGAAAATGGTTGACATTGGCATAGGGGTCATCTGGTTGGAAATTACCTCTCCTACATCTACTTAATAGATTGCCAACCTATAACCCTGAATATAAAAATATTATTTGTTTTTTAGTTTAAGGCCAGATGAGTATTAAACGCTTTAGACATTTCTCTTTCTTTTTAAAAATATGAAATTATACAATACTACGCCATATTGTTGACCTAGGTCTTGGAACATCTCTAGCTGTTCATTTAACACTGACTGCGATTTATGGCACACTAACTTAGACCTTCTGACAAACTGTTGTAATTCTCACTGATTTAGATACAATAATATGTACTTACTTGTGTAGTGCAGTGTAGGATGATACTTCCCGTTGATTTTGCTATAAGAATAGTGTTGTGAGCAAAAACCTCGAATTCACTTGTTCAAGTGGTTTATTCTAGATACCCGTTGGACACTCTAGTAGTAGGTATCTGCCGAACAAGCGACGGCTTTTCGACAGCCGGACACACAAAATATAGTACACGAAATTAATTCTTTAGCGGCTTTTATCAAGAAATCAAGAAAAGGATAGAAAATGCGTTGATGCCAGTAAATGTAAAGATAAGAACGGAATAGACATAATATTCAACATGTACTCGTTGGACACTAGTATCCACGAAACAAGCGACGGGCTTTTCCCCATGGACACTATATTATCCAGAAATCAATTCAGCGGATATAATGGGAGAATTATGAATAGTATAAAGTGAGGTTGCTAGTGTTGTTAAATAAGTACTATCGAAGAAAAGCATATCTAAAGACCGTAAGGACTATTTCTGCTTGCAGCGCTCGGTCGTTATAGAAACCAGCCGTTAAACAGACGTGGTCATCGTGTTCACGGGATTTTGTTTTCAAACTGCTTAGATATGCGTTTCTTCGATAGTACCTATAGTTAGTTTTTTAATTCCGGATACTATTTTGACATTTCAAATGATTGTTGTTTGTTTTTTCAATTTGGATTTTGACGTTTGCACCTCTGGGATTAAAAAACCGGCCAAGTGCGTGTCGGATAACGTACAAAGAAGGGTTCCATAGTTGGAATAAAATCCCAAAAATGAATTCTCCCATACATACTAATACGACACGGTCAATTCTTCAACTTCAAATGCAAGTTAGTAATTGCAAAAACATATTTTTTATGTGATAAAACTACAAATTAAAATTTTCGGACCTTTTCCGTTACTTGTTCTGTGAGACCTTGCTTCCTGACAAATCTAATGATTCTAGGTCAACGGGAAGTACCTTGTAGGTTTTGATTTATTTGCGAGTATCAAAATATGTCACATAAATGACCGTATTTTTTTATTGCGTTGACTTTGAAGCTTGGTTTTTATAGAGCTTCAAGGTGCTATAGATCTACGTATTTGATATAAATTTCAACTTGATATCTTCACGCGTTCCTGAGAAAAAGGGTCTTGACAGACTGACGTGACGAACGGACAACGAAGTGATCCTATAAGGGTTCCGTTTTTTTAGGGTTCCGTAGTAAACAAGGAACCCTTATAGTTTCGTCATGTCCGTCTGTCTGTCTGTCCGCGGTCTAGCTCCAAGACTGTTAGCACTAGAAAGTTGTAATTTGGCAAGGGTATACATATTAATCATGCCGACAAAGTGGTAAAATAAAATTATGAAAAATATATTTTTTTAGGGTACCTCCCCTACACGTAAAATGGGGATTTTTTTTTTTCTATCCCTTGGTGTGGGGTATCATTAGAAAGGTCTTTCAAAAACATTGTGAGTGTGTTAAAACCATTTTTGAATTCAGAGATTCGTTTTCGAAATATTAAGCTTTAAAGTGCAAATTTTTGTTAGAGTCAAGCGGGACACGCCCTGCCAGCTAAATGGTTGGTTTTAGATATGTGAAAAAATTCACGGCAGTAGCTTATATAACGAATTTAAAAGGAAAACTATCACAGCTGAGTAGGCTTTACAAGTTAACGAGTAATAATCGACCAACTTAGATTTGCGGTTGTAAAAACATGTTCTCCTATACATTCTGTATGAAAGATTTTTTTTTTTCAACTACAAAGTTAAGTTTATTCTTGGGATAAATTCATCCCAACTACGGAACCCTACATTGTGCGTGGTCCGACATGCACTTGCCGGTTTTACTTTTGAGGTACGGAACCCTAAAAAATAACTTTAGTATCTACTAGGGTTTACACAAGACTGGATCACCAATTACTTTCGGTTTAGATACTAAATAGGTCGCAATTCGGAGAGAAAGAGATTTGAAAAAAAAAAAAGGGCCTTTCTTTAACGAATCCTCAATCATTTTTTACTCCTGAACCTGACTGAAGTCCACCTTGAAATCACAAGACAACAAAACAAAATTTAACTTCCTACAAAACGTCTAAGATATACCAAAAAAAAGAATCCTCAAAACTCGGCTCTTCTTTTTGTACAAAGCTAAAGATACCGGCGCGGGCGCAGCACAAACGCACGCGCGTTTTATCTGCCGTCACGATCGATCGTGATACAAAACGTTTTTTATTCGACTGTACCTTGGATTAGTACTTGCATTTCGTAATTTTTATTACAAACGTATTTATACAGGGTGATAACCTGAGTATCATTGAGAGACTGGCTCTCATCATTTTTGTCATGGCTGTTTTTAAGTCACCTGCCAATTTAATCATGCTGTGAACCAAAATAAAACTTTACAAATTCGTCTTTTTTGTATCGTCACAAGATATACGAAAATAATTGAAGCTACGGAGAATAATTAGCCAAACAGCAAGATTTGTAACAAAACCTACAACTTAGCCAGTCAGGGTGCGTATGCTTGACGTGCGGCGTGCGTATGCGAATTATCTGAACCTGGAAGACTTTTAAGCTATTGCATAGCTTTTATCGCGGGCTTTGAGCGCGGCGACCGAATCAAGAAATACCGTAACGAAAAAAACCTAACACCCCCCACTCCGCCTACCATGTAATGACGGTTACGGTGAACGTAATTTTTGTTTTATGTCATCACGTCATCATCCCAAGTGTAGCGTTGACAAATAGGAAGTATGGAGGTTACAAATGCTATGCAATAGCTTTACCGCGGCAGTCCCCGAGTGCCACACGTTTTTTTTTTATTGTAAGAAATGAGTATTTAAAGGGAAGTTCGTTTGAAGGGAATTTCGTTTGGCCTGGTATGGACATGTGTCATCACAGGAAGGAAACGCATGTGACTAAAAGAGTGATGAATATTTTTATATTGGAAATGGATGGATTGTGTGAGGAATGATATGAAAGAGAAGGGAGTGAATGATAGCGTGACAGTTGACAGGGGAGAGTGGATAAAGAAAACTTGTTGCACCGACCTCAAGTAATGTCGAACAAGGGCAGGAAGATAAAGGTTCTTTATTGCTTCCCCTTTCGCAAGAAGATGACTTAGGCGATTCGCACACTGCCCCGCATCACGCAGCGTAGCGCGGGGCGGCCATAGCAAACAATCTGCGCGCGGGAGCGCGTCGCGTGCGCATATTGTGTTTTCTATACAAACTGGTACAATGTTAAACCTGCTGCCGCGCGCTACGCTGCGTGATGCGGGGCAGTGTGCGAATCGCCTTAAAGTCTAATCTTCGCATTCCAATTATAAGAAACCCAAATCCTGCAACTTATCGTGACGAATGTCTATTGCCCCTCCTACATACTCGTCGAGTGGCATGAGAAGTTGTGAGGAAAGTAGGCAGAGACGTAGTGTGGTAACGTTACTCGTCATGCTGAACGTCATGCTCCTCGTCATGCCCACTGCTCCCTCTTTTGTGGGATTTTGGGTGCGAGCCAAAGGACGCTAGTGCGAAGCGTCGCGATTAATTGCGCGTGTAGAGCAGTGTGTGGGCAGAGAGTGCAACATCGCGGCAGCGTGAGGAGCAGAGCGATGAGCAGCGCGAGGAGCATAGAGTGGCAGAGGCACTGATTCACATTTGTTGACACAGGAAACAGTAGACTTGACAACTTATCTTAACAAATTATAAATCAATTATAATGACTTTTTCGTTAATAATTCGGTCAAGGAAGTTTCCCAAACGACCCAAATTAACAATAATTTTCCGGAAAATGTGATTAATTTCTCTTTAAGAAAAAATATCAAGCCAACAAAAGGTACAACCTGTATAACGGCGTAAGTGATACGCAATATTTTTCTCAGCGTGATTTTCGTCATGGTTCAATTATTTACAAATTGACCATTATGTGACCATAAAATAGTTTACTATACCTATATATTGCGTTAGTCATTGTGTTTGGTGAGCAAACGTGGCTGAAATCCTTTAAACTAGGGATGTAACGATTCCGAAGCCGATAATTATCGGCTGATATAATCGGCAGGCCGATATATCGGCATCGCAGATTATATACAACCGATATGAAACAGTTCGAAAAGTGCAGGTAATGACGACGTGTGCGCAACATTGTCGCTCTGTCGCAGGCGGGACTGGCGGGAGAGCCGCGCAGCGCATCCTTAGCGACATGGAAATACGTTTGCAGTTTGCTGAGCGATGTATAGTTTGGTGCTTGTTTCACGTCACCGCTATTCATGATTCTATTTATTCACACGGTGAAGTGAGGACTATAACGCACTATTAAACAGTTGTGCCCGAAATATAAAATACATACAAACGCTCCAGGTTACATACTTCGCTGTCCTCGGCGAATAAAATGGTAATGTGCTATTACGATAGTTTTACTAACTTTATTGCATATTCGATATTTAGAGGTTCGATTACACTCTGTCAATTTTTTTCATTCAGTTCCTACGGTTATTTCAGAAGTTACGAGATTTTAAGGTGTATTGTAACGAATGTAAAAAAACACATTTCTTTTGGTATTTGAACAATTCCGCTATGTAGGTATATTAGATAATAAGATTTTCACAAAAAAACTGTTTTTTATTTTTCCTGTAGAATTTGGTTTTTACGATTATGATTTTATTCGCCGGGGACAGCGATTTAATTATTTATTTGATTTAGGTATTATCTACTACGCCATCGATATCGGCATCGGTATCGGTAACGCCGATTATTTACTACAATAATCGATATCGATATCGTATCGGGCAAATTATGTATCGTTACATCCCTGCTTTAACCCCTTTAAAATATATTTTTTTATATTTGGAAATAGGCCTGCTCTTGACCTCGATCTTGCCTGAAGGAAAGCGATGGATGAGGTGTACGATAGGACGAGCGTGCCCAGAAGATGCCTGTTCACTTTGTTTTGGAGGCTGACGGGTTAATGTGCAAGGAAACACAGATGCACATAATAAATGTGAAGGAGAAGCGCTGTGTCGAGATATCATCAAAGACTGACGTCACAGAAATCCTGCATCGCGTAATTATAGTTTACCGCGCGATCAACATTATACAAGATGTCAACTTCAACCGTTCGTTGGGCAGTTGCCCGCCAGACACGACACCCGTCTGTCGGAGGAGGATCATCCCTTTTCTATAGAGGGTGAGGGAACTTTACACCCTGTTCCTCATACCTCTAAAATGGTACCCTACAGAATGTCTGGTAGTCCGGTAGTGAATGGGAGATGGTGGGTTCAGGTCGTGGAGCTCCTGCGCACACTCTGTAGAAGACCGACAGGCAAAAAACATTACGCTGATGAGCCAGGCTGTGAAGCCAAGCCGCCTGGTTGCTTATATCGATGTCGTGTTCCGGCAATCAATAAAAAAATATAGATCTCTTACCAACTAATATGTTTCTTACCACATTTTATGTAAATATTGGCTCTAAATGTGGTAACCCGATGACCAACTTTCATGTGGAATGTTATTTGTTTGCAGTTAATGCAAAAAACTTGCAAATGCGCTTGCGCAAGCTCGAATGCAACGCGCGTGAAACTCTGATACCCGAGCAGAATGTTAAGTTGAGGAAATTCTATACATGACACATATACCTACTTACGTAAATATTGTATCTATTTTTATATGGATTGGAATCACCGCCTTCTGCGTGTGGTCTCCTAGTGATAACCTTTCAAACCGTTCACCGTTGGAACTTTTCATTACGATCATTATTTCTGTGCTAATTATAGTAATGTAGGCCGTTCCTTCTTTCGTAAGACTTTGAATCTTAGCAAAGCATTCAACGTTCAATCAATCGGCCTAGCCTTTTCCCAACTATATTGGGATCAGCTTCCAGTCTAACCGGATGCAGCTGAATACCAGTATTTTACATAGAGTGACTGTCTATCTGACCTCCACAACCCAGTAAATGGGTGATACGATACCCCTTGGTAAGACTGGTTGTCAGACTTTCGGGCTTCTGACGACCCGTAACGACTGTCAAAGATTCACGAATGACAGCCGGGACCAACGGCTTAACGTGCTTTCCGGGGCATGGAGGAGTCTTGGTATGTAGAAATGGTTACCCATCCACGGACCAACCCCGGCAAGCGTAGCTTAACCTGACAGATCGACCCCGAGCGGCTGTTTGTACTTAACCACGAGCTCCTCAAAGCATTCAACGTTAGGGGCAATAATTGTACTGAATGACTATTGTGGAAGTTATATTGCAGTCATCAATCAGAGTTAGCCTTTTAAAAAAGAATGATGATGCACGGTATCGAGCACGAGTTATGGGTTCCGTCCTGGCAAGAAGACTCGGAGAAATTTCAAATTATCTATCTTTTAAATTGCCCTTTTGATATTTTGGACGGTAGTGGCTGTGCCTCAGCTGCCCGGCGTAAAGGACAAGTGGGACATGTGATCACTGCCGACGATTAGCGAATAGCAATTAGAGCTAGCAACTAGAAGGGTAGCTCGCCGTCCGATAAGGACCAAGCCCGGGTCGACGGTGCGTTGTGTTCCACGCGCGCCTCAAAGAGATGTCAGCAGAATGGACGGGGTCCGCTAGGGCCAATGCCTGCCGGGAGTTCGAAGAAAACCGATAGGGACATCGTGGCCCCCGGCAACAGGGCAACCGAAGGAACACGGGTGGGTTTTAGTCAGTAAGAGTCTGACACGCCTTCCCAATCCACCCAGAGCGGGAGAAGTTATTTGATAATTTCCCACCCAAAAAAAAAAAAGCTAGCAACTAGAAAATACATCCAATTAAACACATCTAATAATTTATAATAATATTGAATTGCTACTTAGCCCTCTTCCCCTCTCCTAATTTTACTGTGTCCGACAGGGTCCATATTGATCTTTTACTTTGTTATACCATCTATGTATCACATATGGAATGCAATAAAGAATTGAGTATTGAGAAACGAGTTGGCGAGCAACGAGTAGCGAGCGTGTAGTTCGGATAGTTTTGTCGCTAGGCTATTACTATGAGCGAGTGCACGAGTGCCACGAGTAAAATGACTGCCCAGTCAGTTGCTGGTAGATGTATGTACCCAGCGAGAGTCTCTCAGCGAATGTGTTCACCGCCAGGCGAGTATTTTCTTTAATAGCTCTTGTCACTGTGACTGTGGAGAGAGAGTTCTCGCCGGCATCGGCAGTGTGAACAGTCTGTGATCAACTATTAATATATATATTTCATATACTGACACAGGACCTGCATCTATTGTACGTTTCTTGAGCGAGAAACTAGTGGATAGCCAGTCAGCGGTGGGACAGGTATTTAGACCCGAAATATAGAAAAGTTTAGCACGTGGTTTGTCTTAGACATGTTCCCGTCTCTATCTTGCACTTGTAGTTTGACAGTTGTACGACAGAGGCAAGAATAAAGCTAAGCGTATGCTGAGACGCAGGTGACCCAGCACAGCACAGTACAAATTTTGCAGGGTAGGGCAGGCGAGGCAGACCGACGCAGCTACACAGACACATTCGCGTCCTAGCTAGTACACATTGAAACAAAATTATGAATTAGTGGTACAAAACAAGTGACGATCTGCATGCGTCGCGCAGAAATCTGTGCCGGCTCTACAACGAGACGCAGAGCAGGTTAGATATAAATGTTTGCGTTGCACGTGCCTGCGCCGCAGCGTACGCAGCTGTCAGTACGTTCATGTATTAAAAAATCTGCTCTGCCTTGCGCTGCGTGAATCTGCGTTACCTGCTTCTCAGCATACGCTTACGCCTTACGCTTAGCCATAGTACGGAGGGAGGCACAGATTGTTCGCCGTGCAACACGACTTGGGAGTCGAACCGTCGCTCGAGCCCAGTCTCCTATCCCACGCTCCTGTACCCCTCTGCACTCAACTAAACCGGCATGTCCTACAACCAAAAATTCGAAGACATGTAACATCTGCCAAGCCGCACTGGGCCCGCGTGTTAGATTACAGCTCACTCCCTCTTGAAGAGAGGAGGCCTGTGTCCCAGCAGTGGGAACATTATAGGCTGATTATAAGTTAGTTACGCAAATGGGGAGCAGTTTTTTCTCTAAGTTTAAGAATTAAAGCCTCATTTTTTGAAGTGAAAACTTCTTTAGGCGCGTTGTGATATGCTTGCGGATGGAGTAGAGATGAATGAACGACTGTCGAATAATTGTATAGGTACTTTATGTAATTGTATTTGTCTTTATCTAATGTAATAGGCCTGTGTCCAATTTTTTTTTTATGCGTCTTGTAGATTATTAAAAAATATTGAACACGTATTTTTTCTTTTTTGACGTAATCAAAAGATTACGGCGATACATTGAATTAAAACGTGGCATGACGTCACGCCTTGCTAGATTTAATACTGCGTTGTGACGTAGCGAGCCCCAACTCCCCAACTTTAATACGTGTTTTCTAAGTTATTTTTGATTAATATGATAAAGCAAAAAATACGTGTCTAATATTTTTTAATTATCTGAAAGACGGACTAAATAGAATTTCTTTTTTTTAATTCTAACTACCCTATTGTCCTTGATGTTAAATTGATAAATAAATCTCGGCCTAAGAATACTTGAAGATATTTAGACCAAATATAATATGACAGCATTTCACTTCAAAGTTATGTCTCCACGGTACAGTGGTCGCCGTGAGAATCACGTGAATCAGTAGACCGAATAGCACCTAGAAATTATATTTATAGTAAAAAGTATTGTTTTAAAACGATTTGTAGCATTTACTACATTCGATTTATGTTCCACTGTATCATTTGGGTGATAAGAATCTTGTAATAGTCGTGTTAACAGTACAATTTATCGTGGGAAGTGATTAAGCTGTTTTGTTTTGAAGAGGATTTCGTAGTAACTTTGGCGCTTCTTCAGACTGTTGTTTCCTGCTAGTTTTGCCACAGTGGAATTTCGGACTTAGTTTTGTTTTTTGCAAAACATGTTGAATGACTCGGGTCATCTCCAAAGATGCACATTCAGTTACTGTGCCTCCGCGTCTTAAGCAAAATATCGTTCAATTCAATTCATTAATTAATTTTGTGAACATGGGGTAAAAATTGTGCAGATGTTTTACAAAGAAATATTGGCCCATACTACGTGAGCCAGAAGGCATACAAAATTGTTGAGGTAATCAAATGTCGCATTAATTAAATAAAAATATAGAGTCAAGGTACTTACCTTGACTCTATATTTTTATTTGTCGTCACAATTTCATGCCAAATACCAATCACACTATAATAATATTATAAAGGCGAAAGTTTGTGAGTGTGTGTGTATGTTTGTCTCTTCTTCACGCTCAAACGGCTGAACAGATTTGGATGAAATTTGGCACGCATATAGTTTATAACCTGGAATAACACATAGGAATATACTTTTTATCTCGATTTTCCCACGGGATCGAGACTTATGCGGGTGAAACCGCGGGGCGCAGCTAGTAGTTAATAATAATAATAAAATGTCAATAAATTAAGACGACACATAAACAAATAGGTAGTATTTAATCGCAATTTCGTATACAAAAATAAATTAAATAGCAACATTTTAGTAATACAGACATATGAAAATTATTTAAATTTTATTTTAATTTGTCATTAAGATATTCAATAACAGAATAATACGCAAGCTTAGGTTCGTTTGAACTCATTCATACTGTTGCTTGATACAATTTATTCGTTCGCGCGGAATATGCGATAATTTATGTCACACATACTTATTTTGTTCGGCAAACCAGAAGGCGTCCTCTGTCGACTCGACCACGCTTTCGGATTCGCCAAACCAAATGAGTGCGACGATCGCATTTGATCGCGGCCTGTGCTCAGTATCCTCTTGCAAGTAAGGTCTTGCAACAGAACAGATAATAAGAAGAAAATTAGATAGTGCCCTAATTTTCAGCAGCACTCATTACCGCAATGCTGCATGGCGGCAAGATAGGATGCCGTGCAGCATTTTCACCCAAACTCTTTATAGCGTTACACAGCAACCCTGCATAGTGGTAGGAGGTACTTCCCTTGACCGGCTTATCTACAAAGATCTCTACTACTGACTGCCTCGTTGGTCTAGTAGTTGCAAGCGCAGCTGCTGATCATGAAGTCCTGGATTCAATTCCCAAATTGGGCAAAGTGATATTGGGTTTTTCCATTAGGAATTTCTCCAGTACCAGCACGGAGTCTGGATTTGTGCCCGGTTGATGGCAATAGGCTCGGCCCTATTACATGGTACTTAAACATAACTGGCGAAATGTGGGTGTACCAACTATGGGTACACCTCTTTTTTTTGGGTGGGAAATGATCAAATAACTTCTTCCACTCTGGGCGGAGCGGGAGGGCGTGTCAGACCCTTACTGACTAAAACCCACCCGTGTTCCTGTATGTTGCCAGGGGCCGCGGTATCCCTTTCGGACTTTCCCGCGAACCCGGCAGGCATCGGCCCTAGCGGACCCAGTACCGTCAGTTGTGCTAACATCTCTTTGAGGCGCGCGTGGAACACAACGCGCCGTCGGCGTCGACCCGGGCCTGGTCCTTATCGGACGGCGAGCTACCCATTGCTCACCATCCGCAAGCCCACACCTACGGTGGCTGGGAATCGGCCTGGGATTCCCGACGCCCAGGGCGTCTCCTGCGACGGTGTGAGGGCACAAACTTTGCTTCTCCCTCACGCGTCCCGCCTCCTCCTTCGTGAGCATTAGGTACTGCTTCGCAGAAAGAGGTGACGGCTTCCCATTCTATGGGTACACCTCTGCCTAACCCTTTGGGGAAACAAGGCGTGATGTTATGTTTATGTAACTCTACTACTCCTGAAACTGAATCTTGATTTCTTGAACTCAAACTCAAAGCATTTACATGTTTCAATTAAACCATTTACAGACACTTTTGAACTGTCCAAGGATGAAGTTATTATACATTCTCATATTGAGGGCTGAACACAGGATCTTTTTGTAACTACACCATTCTGGCAAACCGTGGGCAAATAAGGTTATCAAAATTCACCATAGCAAATTCACACAATCACTAGATGGCGCCACTTTACTTCACGGAGTCACGGTTAGTTTAAGACGCCATGCTCATTCCGTGCTTATCAGTAAAACGACATAGTGACCTATTAACTCAAACAGGTACATGGAATGATAAACACTGTTTCTTTTTACTTACTGCTAATCTAGTTTAATAACTTCTTGTTATTATGACGCAAAAAGTATGTCTGTTTGTATGTATGTCTGGGCTTACCTCGAAAACTAGTTGCGTTTATTTTGGATTTTTGGGACAAAATCTTTGTATCAAGGTTTTTAAGTAGGTTTTTTAGGTGGCCCAGTGGTAACGGCTCTGACTTGTAGATCCTGGCGACGAGTTTGTAGGTCGTAGGTTTGAAACCAGGCAGGCACTTTACTTTGTGTAAATAATTTTATCACCATTGCTCTCAAAACGGTGAACGAAAACATCGTGAGGAAACCGGCATGTCCTAGAACCAAAAATTCGAAGACATTTGATGTGACATCTAGCAACCAGCACTGGGCGATTTCAGAAAACTCTCTCTCTAAAAGAGGAGGCCGGTGTCCCAGCAGTGGGACCATTTTAGGTTGATTATGCTATGACCAAGTTATCTACTTCAAATTCTCAGATCAGAAACCAACTGAAATCCTTATGAACTTTGACGAGGATTGATTCTTCTTTTTTTTTTAAATGGCATCTCGTAGTTGACCTCTGAAGATCGTAATTACTTTACCGGGCTGTCCTGTGGCTGCCTTAACCTACTACCTACCTTAGAGCCTCCAGCCGGGGCGCAAAATCACTTATATAATAGGCGAACGCTCGCTAAGGGCTCCCCCTGTGGGGTAAGAACCTCGGCTTAGAGCATCGCTGGGGGTAGGACTGCAAGATGGGACACGCTAGATCACCAGTGGGTAATTATTATTAATCGGGGGATTTAAAGCTACAGGCTCAGCTTCGGCGCTGGCTGACGCTTTATCGAGCAAGGGTCGGGTAGGAGTATTATTTATTCGTGGTCGCGTTCGCGTGGGACTTCGGCGGCGAGGTCCGAATGCAAGTCATCGTTTGTTTTTGTAAACTCTACTGTTGGCCCTACTGCTCTCCTGGAGGTGGGTTATGGGGTCATCTGGGTTGGTGAGAACATGCCTCGGACGGCGGACAAGGATTCTTCTAAGAGAAACCTCATATTTATTGATGTTTAGTAATTATATCTGATCTCTGATTTTAATAACTTTATCTAACAAATCTATTATAATAGAACGCTCATCATCCCCACTCCTGCCCATCTCGTGACGAGTATTTTTCCTATCACATAATTAATCATAGAGATGTGATAAAATTATCTTATCAGTCTGTACCTATACTATAATTATATTTTAACTTTTTTCCTAGACGTGAAGTCGTGTGCGCGTGAGTTCCTGCGTCCCGAACGACTCCCGATCTCTCCCGACGTTTGCCGATTGCCCCCGATTCCTGTGTAGCTAGAAAATGAAGGGATGGGAACTGTGCTTTTTGGCCCTTTTGGGGTTTGCTTTGGGGCAGGGCCCGGAAAAACGTAAGTATTTATTTATTTAAATAATTTATTCAAATGTCATTGTAAAAACTTCAGAAAGTTTTTGTACAACTTGTTGTGGTTGTTGATCGAAAATATCAGCAAAATGGTTGTTAATTCTTAGTGATTGCGTAATTTTAGTTGTGTAAGTAATTTAATTACAATATTTCATGTAATGTACCATTATTGTGTTTTGTAATAAGTAATAATAATAATTATTTGAATGCCAGTGTTCGTGGCCATAGTGTGTAATTTCGACTTGACGATTCACCTCGATTTTTGGTCGATTATTGAGGATAGTTACATAACCAATTACGTTACGATCAAGGAAATAATGAAAAAAGTGAACGCAAGTAAGAGTAGGTAGATAGTTGTTTCAATTCTGAAACACTTCGTAATTTTATTTCGAGTAAGTATACCCACAAACTGGGCTGTGTAGGTCACATGGGCAGTAGCTCCATGTAAAATACTGATATTCAGCTGAATCCGGTTAGATTGGAAGCCGACCCCAACATATTTGGGAAAAGGCTAGGCAGATCAATTGATTGTTATCACACCGCCTGAAATTTAGTGCAACGCCAGCTAAGTTAATTATGAAGTCCTACCTATTTAATCGAAAAGAACATCTCGATCCACCAACCCGCACTGGACCCGCGTGGTGGATTACGGCCCACTCCCTCTCATACAGAGGAGGCCTGTGTGGGTACATTATGCTTATGCTGAACGTCTAAACTCTCAAAATTATTTCTACTTCCACCAAAGCCATCACATGAATGAACCTTCCGTACCTTGCTTGGCCGATTCAAAATCAATCTGCCTAGTCTTTTCCCAACCAAGGGCGTCGCCAGCCGATGGTCCAAGGGGGTCAAGTTGATACATATGGAGGATGGGAAAAGTATGATTTGTAGGTACAGTCAAAAGTCAAGAGCACATGAAGCTTTACACTTGTAGTGCGAGTCTTATTACCTCTACGGCGCACAATGGGGCTAAAATCGACGCTGGTAGACATTTTATTTTCGACAAATCAGTGTCAACTCGGTAGTCCCGATAGAAACTAAGAAAAATAATAAATTCTATATTCAATGTATGAATTGGAAACGTCATTTTTCCCAGAACTATTCAGAACACTGTAGAGCTGAAACATAATAGGTATTATGACTAGGCCCACCACCAGCACATAGATACGAATATTACGTCAAGATATGGAACTGTTAAAAACCAAATAAAAATCGTCCAAATAAACAAAATTGGCTTTATAGATAAGTATGTAATTTCTTTCCATTAAAATGCCTTGTATTTACACCATTGTTGAATCTCTAGGGGGAGGGGGGGCAGCTGCTCCCTTTGCCCCCCCTTGGCGACGCCCTTGTTCCCAACTATGTTAGGATCGGCTTTCAGTCTACCCGAATGCAGCTGAATACCAGTATTTTACATGGAGCGACTGCCTATCTGACCTCCACAACCCAGTGACTGGGTAATACGATACCCTTTGATAAGACCGGTTGTCAGACTTTTGGGCTTCTGACGACCCGTAACGACTGTCAAAGATCCACGAATAACAGCCGGGACCAACGACTTAATTTAATACTTCAAGCACACAAATGTACAGAGGCGGACTTAATGCCAAAGGCATTTTCTACCAGTCAACCTTTGGGTGATGCAGAGACAAACAGTGGTAGGTGCAATAGCGAGAATTGAGGAATAAATATTTATTTAAATATAAAGATATACATAAACATATATTTCCAATTATTTGTAAATATAAACAAAATTAAATATATATAAAAATACTACTAAAGCAAATAAGACAAACAATGGGAAATCATTACCGTTGTGATGATACTGCCAGCTTCCTGCGAATGTGCTCGCGAACTTTAACTTTAAAAGATAATCGGTTGGTCGCCATCCTGATTTCCTGGGGGAGCGCATTCCACAGAGAGATAGACTGAACGAAAAAGGAAGAGTGAATGAAGTCTGTGCGATGGGTGGGACATTGAAGAAGACGATTGTGAGATGAACGTAGATTTCTATTGTGGTTGTCGCAAATGTACTGAAAGTGCGGGACTAGATAACTCGGGGAAGACGGAGAGTTAAGAAATGAAAACAAGGTGGTCAGCGCCCTTTGCTCTCTACGCTGGCGTATGGGCAACCACTTTAGAAGCGAACGATGCGCAGAGACATGATCATATTTACGCAGATTGAAAACGAATCGAATGCAGTTATTGAGAAGACGGTCAAGTTTGTTGAGGAGATCTGCATTCAGGTCATAGTAGCACACATCACCATAATCGATGATAGGGAAAATTAAGGTCTGCACAAGCATTGTTTTCGTAGTCGACGGTAATAAATTTTTCAAACGGTACAGAGCCCGCAGCATTCCAGTAACCTTCTGACTTACCTTAGCGACTTGAGTACGCCAGTTCAGGGTGCTATCAATGTGCAAGCCTAAGTCCTTCACGTCAGTGCTAAAAGGAACTATCGAACCATTGAAGAGAACTGGTGGCAAGGTTGTACCATCCAACTTGCTAACACTGCGAGGACTACCAATGATGATCGCCTGACACTTCATAGGGTTTACGGCTACACCAAATTTATCAGCCCAGGTTTTTATGGCTATCAAGTCCCTATTTAATTTGCCGATAGCGTCAGGTAATTCATCGACCTTTCCCTGACAGTACAACTGCAAGTCATCCGCATACAGATGATACGCACACAGAAGTTCAGAAGTTATAAGATTAATAAAAATAGAAAACAAAAGAGGAGAAAGTATACCGCCTTGAGGAACGCCAGTTTCCAAATCACACCAGCATGAAGAAGAATCCCCAACATGAATAGACTGTTGACGTTCCTGAAGGTAAGAGGAGAACCATTCCAGTGCTTCGGGAGAGACCATAAGATATGAGAGAATGGCTAACAGGATGTCGTGACTGACGGTATTAAAGGCATTCGAGAAATCAACCAACACTAGAACAGTAACTTTGGTGTCTTCCAGTCCTGCCCTTATATCGCCAGTCACTTTAAGGAGTGCGGAAGTAGTGCTGTGCCCAGGCCTGAACCCAGATTGAAGAGGGCTAATGAGTGAGTTGCGATGAACAAAGTTGGAGAATTGTTTGTGGACACAGGCCTCAAGCACTTTGGATAGGAAGGGAAGGATAGAAATTGGACGGAAATCGGTAGGAAGAGAGGGATTGGAAACCTTAGGTAGTGGACGAACATAGGCTTTGCGCCACAGGAAAGGGAATACTCCGGTGTACAGGGAAAAATTTATAATATGGGTAATCGCAGGTAGGAGATTATCCAGAATAGTAACGATCATACCACGGGTGATATTGTCACATCCCACCGCTTTAGATTTGATGGAAAGAATTATTTTTTTGATCTCTCCCGGTTCAACTGGAATGAAACTGAAAGGATTAATATGAGGACGCGTTAGACCAGAAATTAGAGACAGAGTTTGTTGTTTGGTTAGACGATCCATGGTAGAAATAGTGGAGAAATGCCGGTTGAGATCGTCTAAGTCAATTGTATTAGGAAGGTCTAAATGTCGCGATTTGCCGATACCAAGAGTTCCAAGAAATTTCCAAATATCGGCAGAAGAAGAAGAACTAATAGTATCGAGAATGTGGCGGCGTTTAGCATTACGTATCATCTGATTGCATCTATTCCTTGCAGCCTTGAATAATGTCCAGTTCTCATCAATACGATCCCTTTTAAATTTACGGAACGCACGGTCCCTACGTCGCATAGCCATCTGTATGCCTCTTGTCATCCATGGTGCAGGTGGGCGTTTTAACTTTATTTTTTTGACAGGAGCATGGATGTTATACAGATTAATAACAACATCATTGAAGATGGCAACCTTGTCGTCAACCGAAGTGGCTTCCGTCATAGGCTCCCAATTGACCAAAGATGCATCGTCCTTGAGCTTATCGACATTCATCCGAGCAAAACAGCGCCTGTACAGAACCTTAGGTTTTGGTTTGGGAGGTTTCAGGATATAGGAAAGGAAAATCATGTCGTGATGAGAAAAGCCAGGAGCGTCATGTTGACCATGGGAAGAAACGAGGGAAGGATTCGAGGTGAGGATCAAGTCGAGCCAGGTGTCATCGCCGACAGTGTTATGATGAGTAGGTTTGATCGGCAACACGTGCAGACTAGCTGACTCGATAAGATGGAGGAGCTTACGGGATCGAGGAGAGTTGTGGGCAAGGAGATTTGTATTGAAATCACCCATAATGATGTGGTGTGCATACTCTGAACCCAACGATTCAAGTACTGATTCGAATTCAGTGAAGTAATCAACAGAAGGAGGGCAATAGACAACACCAATAACGACTTAACGTGCTTTCCGAGGCACGGAAAAGTCTCGGTATGTAAAGATGGTTAACCATCCACGGACCAACCCCGGCAAGCGTAGCTTAACCTGATGGATCGACTCGTGCGGCTGTTATAACTTAGCCACGAGCTCCTCCTTGTTTGGCCGATTCATCATCATCATCATCATCTCGGCTGAAAAAGGTCCACTGTTACACATATGCCTCCCCAATTCCTCATGCATGGCAACAATGACCGGTCCTGTACCTTCAATCAACTCCTAGCTCTCCACTGCTGGACATGGGCTTCTCCAAAGCTGTGCCACAACACCCTGTCCTTCACCTTTCGTATCCAGCCTGTCCCAGACACCTTTTTAAGGTCGTTGATCCATCCATCAGGGTATATACGCGGTCACAGGACTCATCTACTCCACCGGCCATTGGACCTTTGACAAACATGACCAGCCTACTGCCACTTCAGCTTACGCCTTACACCTGCCCCTTTTTACGTTTTATAACAGAATAACTATATTATTAGAACTTAAACTGCCTCATTGGTCTAGTGGTAGCAAGCGCTACTGATGAGCATGAGGTCCTCGGTTCGATTCCCGGGTCGGGCAGTGTTATTGGGTTTTTCTATCTGAAATTTCTCAGTAGCAGCCCGGAGTCTGGATTTGTACCCGGTTGATGGCAATAGGCTCGCCCCCTATTACATGGGACTTAAAACATAACTGGCGAAATGTGGGTATACCTGCTACAGGAACACGTCTGCCCAACCCTTCGGGGAAACAAGGCGTGATGTTATGTGTTTAAACTGCAGTTCCTTACTTAATATTTGCAGAGCATGAGTTTTCCGTCGAGGACTTTTTCAGAAATAGGACTTAAACCGTCAAATGTCTGCCTACCCTTTCCGGGAAAACCAGCTTTATATTATGTTGCTGTGGACAGGATTAATTAGAGAAGTTAAATGAGTAAAATAATGATAAAGACAACAAAGTATAACACAAAAGACATGAAAGTAGAATAAATTTTGGGGAAATGCGTTCCTTGCGTATCATGTGTGGTCTAACTATGAATGATAGGCTGAGGAATGATGTGATAAGACAGCGGTGCGATTTAAAAGAAGATGTAGTGACAAAAATTGAAAAGGGTATGCTGAAATGGTTTGGGCATATTGAGAGGATGAATGAAAGGCGACTAACAAAATGTATTTACAAAGCTGATGTAAAGGGAAAGGCCGGGCGGGGACGCCCTAGGAGGACATATACTGACCTTATTGGTGATGTTCTTCAGAAAGGCCAGGTGCGTAGTACTCGCAACCGGCGTGCGTGTGTGACCAGATGTATGAACGTAAACGAGGCAAAAGGAGTATGTAAGGATCGTAGCAGGTGGCGTTCTGTAGTTTCTGCCTACCCCCATGGGAAGAAGGCGTGAGTTTATGTGTGTTTACTATCATAATTTATTTCTTTACTGCTGTTATTCTTTTAAACTAACACATATTTTACAACATAGGCCTATATTTCAAATTCTCGTGATGAGTCGATGTTTCGACATGTTTGCCTCAAGGCTTATACTTTTGTGTCGTTGACTCTGTTATCAGTAAACAATGGTAGAACCTTAAACAGCTTGTCAGACGCTTATCAATCTTGTACAAGCTGTAAATCACTTTATTTCAGTCATCAAGAACCTACATTACCTACATAATATTTTGTTATAGCCCGTCTGATATTACTGACTTCGATCAGTTGCCGTAGACAATCAAATCCGGCCATCGTCTGTGGAAATAAATAATTTCAAATCTAGCAGAAAATGGAAAACTGAAAAAGTCTAATATAATAAAGCTGAAGAGTTTGTTTGCCGAGCCCGTCCCATCCTCAATGTCCTCCCTCCGGTTGACGCCCTAAGCCGAGGTTCGTACCCCTCAGGTGTGCCCTTTTTTTTTTTTTGGGAGGGAAATTATCAAATAACTTCTCCCGCTCTGGGCGGAGCAGGAAGGCGTGTCAGACTCTTACTGACTAAAACGCACCCGTGTTCCTTCGGCTGCACTGTTGCCGGGGGCCACGATGTCCCTATCGGTTTTCGAACCCCCGGCAGGCATTGGCCCTAGCGGACCCCGTCCATTCTGCTGACATCTCTTTGAGGCCTCAGGTGTGCCCTTAGCGAGCGTTCACCTAGTTTTAATTAGCATAGTCGAATAACCCCTGGCTGGAGGTTTTAAGCCCGGTTAAGTAGTCATGATCTCAGAGGTTAACTACGAGATGCCCTACTTAAAAAAAAAAGAAAAAAAAAAGTTTGTTCGTTTGTTGATAATCTCTGGAACTATCAGTCGGATCTGACAATTTTTTTTTTCCATTTGATAGCCCAATTTATTTTTGGTGCTTGTCATTTTGGGAAGGGTATGCCATGATCACGGGAAGCACAGAACCGATCGAAGTGGCGGTGCTTGGGGGAGGCCTATGTCCAGCAGTGGACGTATTTCGGCTAAAATGGTGATGATGACGATTGCCCAATTCGTGAAGAAGGTAGGCTTAGAAAGGTTAACATCACGCTACGACCCTAAGGAGCCGAGTAAAAAGAAAAATAGGGTCAGATAGAACGCTAAGCGAAGACGAAGTAATAGCCCGGGCGAGCGATGCGATGCGACGCGGTGGGTTGGGGCCGTAGAACTTAGAAGTTTTATAAAAATGTGGCTGTTCTTTTAATTTATTGTGTATTTTATGACTTCCACGCGAACGAAGTCTCGAAGTCGAGTAATACAGTTATTGCTAGTCATCATAATCCTTCCCAATTAATTTGGGGTCGGTGAGGCATCATCTTTTCTTTTTTCGTTGCACTCAGTAGTCTAGTTCGTTTATTTCCCTTTCTACCCATATCATTTTTCAGACAAACAATTCATCGTTTCTTTGCTTTTTCTTAATTTTTACCGTCATCCACAATCATACTTAAAACTTTCCAAATGCGTTTAAAAATAAATCAACTCAGGCAGCGTCCTATCCAAAAGCTATCGTCGGACGAGTACGCCATCGTCGGCGTCGTGCTGTTTTATATGACTAAGTAGGCGCGGGCTTGCGGACGGTGAGCAATGGGTAGCTCGCCGTCCGATAAGGACCAAGCCCGGGTCGACGGCGCGTTGTGTTCCACGCGCGCCTCAAAGAGATGTCAGCAGAATTGACGGGGTCCGCTAGGACCAATGCCTGCCGGGGGTTCGAAGAAAACCGATAGGGACATCGTGGCCCCCGGCAACAGGACAACCGAAGGAACACGGGTGGGTTTTAGTCAGTAAGAGTCTAACACGCCCTCCCGCTCCGCCCAGAGCGGGAGAAGTTATTTGATGAGTTACCACCCAAAAAAAAAAAGTATGACATAGTCACGCGATCAATCAAGTCGCATTTGTACGAAAAACTTCATACAAACGATCGCGTCGTTCGCGTTTGGTTCGGACGCGGGGTAATACTAGGTTCAATTTTGAATAAATACATAAAAATAAATAAAATTTATTCAAGTACAAAGTAAAATTATGATTTACATTAATTACAATCGAGGATGTAGACTTGCCTGATCTAGGTTTATGAAAACCTGTGTATCAGGTCATCAATTTAGATCAAACATTTAAAAAGAAGACAACAATATAGTACAGACGCCAGCACATCAAGCTACCACAATGTGTCAAATTTATTTAATAGATTTTCAACTTTATCTCTGAATTATAAGGTTCAAAGTTGATTGGGAAAATTTGACAGTTTCGGGTAGCCTGATGTGCTGGCGTCTGTAAATTACAGTCGCGGCCAGCAATTAGGGCATTGATGGACGATCGTGAAAATTTGGGCCGAGGCGAAGTCAAGGCACACATACGTGAGTCCACCAATGCCTGGTTGCGACCAAGGCTTGTATAGTACTTTTCTCAAACAATGGGCGAAAATTCAAAGTAAGTAAATTAATTATAAATTCCAGAATCATGACGAACAATAGTACATTCTTGCAAAGGCCGGGAAATAGGCAATTGCAGGTCGAGTATGAGTTTGAAGGCCGAGCCGTAGGCGAGGACTTCACTAATACGAGACAGGCAATTGCCCTTTCCGCCGAGGCATATATAGTGCCTTTCTCAAAAGAATGCAGGGAAATAAAAGTAGTTAAATTTCCATAATTTTTCAAGTTAATGCCGTTTTTAACATGAACTGTACATTTTAGCATGGAATAAATTGCCCATAATGTAGATGGCTTTTTAGTTTTAGTAATCTCATTAAAATACGCCAAAAATACACAGTTTGTAGAAAATGTTCACTTTATTCTCGTTTTTCCAAATCATAAAATTTTCATATAGGGTAAATTCGTTAGAGATGGCCATAGTTTTTTTAGGGTTAAATAAAACTGAAAATATTCAGATCACAATTAGACTTTTATTTTTAAGAAAATCAACAACAATCAGTCTTTCGAAAATCAGCATAAAGATATTTTTATAATATGAGGAACATCCATAAAAAAATTATTAAAAAAAAAAACGTAACTGGCCGTCTCGCCCGGTACACACGGTAGTGATGGCCGTAGTGGTACGGGACAGACGGCCGGCACTAGATTTGCCTCTGCCTTTCCCCTTTTCTTTGATTTATGCTTGCTGCAGCTCCTTTTTCTTCTTCTGTCTACATTTAGAGCACATGTCATCAAAAGGTGTACAATTCTCATGACACAGATTACAGATTACAGATCGAACATTAAAGCCAATCTTCATGCGACGAGTTTTATAATATTTTTCGCTACATCCAGCACAATTATCAGTTTCATCTTCTGCGTCTTCTTCACCAGATGTATCACATAATATTGATTTCTCCTTTCTAGTGTTACTTTCAGACCTTCTTTCTATTTGTTTGACAGCCGTTATATGACCATCTCTCCTTTTTGTCCGGGTAAGATGGCCAGCTCAATTTTTAAACTTACGAATTACAATTACTTTCCCATTTTGAGGTTAAAACGAAGAAAAATATACACCAAACACAATACACTCCCAAAAACACACATAAATAATAATAATATTAGTATTTCCGGATGGTATACGAACCTACTATAAAATTTCACAACTACTAAATTCAATTATTAAGGCCAATTTACTTACTTTTTTACTTATTTTTGCGCAATGTTTTGTTTGGATATTGTTCGTGGTGGCGTACGAAGTGTATTAATTCAAATACAGCGCCACCTTGTAAATAAATGAGCAAAGTATACTGATTGGCCAACTCTCCCGTACGGCCATCTCTAACGAATTTACCCTACCTACTTTCATGTATTTTTCTTTTGACTTCGCTGGAAGCAGGTTTTCCATTGCTAATTTGGCTTCTGATCTTAAATCTGGTGGCCAATTTTCTATTTATTATCTGTGCCGAAAGGCAAACGCATCTAAGGCTATACATACAGCCACGTGAACGCAATTTGTACTAAGCAAAGAGAACTTTGGTATGTCAAGAATGATTAAAGAGATCCAATCAAAGAGTATTTAATAACCCCAGCACGCCGTTTCATACAACATTGCTGGAGCGTTGTAATGTTCCAAATTCAAAAACGCGCCTGCAATGGATTTGAGTTTCTTTGACCGTAAATTCGAAACTTCGCGTATTCTTTGTTCGAAAATAATGACAATATTTCCATGCATGTTTGAGAAAAGAATGTTTTTCACGCGCCAATATGTTCATTTGTTTCTTCTTTACTAAACAGCTCTATTTGGTAAGCAAGTTCGAAATTTAAATAAAATCTTTGATAAGTTACCTCCTTGGTTGCCTTGTGCTGAATTAAATGTTAGTTCCATTTTTAAATAACACGACGGATATGAGTTTTCATAGTAACATTGCCGGTCAGGCGCTCACTTGTTTTTGACCAGTACAGCAATTTCAATTTATCTCGAAGAAGGTTGTCAATTCATTAAAAGCTAAATAAAAAAGAAGATATAATATTTTCAATGACGTAAAGAATAGACGCGGTTTTGTTACTTTTACGAAATCGATACCAGATTTTTACCATAGATACGTATATCACACTAATATTATACCTAAAGGCGAAAGTTTGGGAGTTCTTCACGCAAAAACTACTGGACGGATTTGGATGAAATTTGGCACACAGATAGCTTATAACCTGGATTAACACATAGGATACTTTTTATCCCGATATTCTCACGGGATCGAGACTTCTGCGGGTGAAACCGCGGGGCGCAGCTAGTTGTCTAGTAATAGTGATATTGTGTTTTCCCATCTAGAATTTCTCAGTAGCAGTCCGGAGTCTGGATTTGTGCTCGGTTGATGGCAATAGGCTCACCCCCTATTACATGGGACTTAAACATAACTGGCGAAATGTGGGTGTAGGTACTAAGGTACACCTCTGCCTTTCCTTTCGGGGAAAGAAAGCGTGATGGCGTGTCTTTTATGTTTGTCATAATTATTGTGATCACTAATTAAGTTTATTATGTAAAGCATTATGGTATAACTTGAAGGAAATTAACACAATAAGTGTGTTACATACTCTCCCACGGTGTAAGAAATCGTTCATCCGCTTCTCATTTCCTTATATTACAGATGTTGTATCGTAAATCGTGAAGAGAAACGCGGTGATAGACTTGTTAGTGATCTAGTTGTAGGCGGTATAATTAAAGTAATAGTGCTTCATGAGTACAGGGGCTTGGGGCTAAGTAATAACAGCCGCACGGGTCGATCGATCAGCACGCGTAGCATGACCACCGTAGAAACGAGTTTTGTCGACGGAAGAATAGACAAAATTAGAGATTGTGATTGTTTATCAGTCATTTTGTCTACTCTTCCGTCGACAAAACTCGTTTCTACGGTTGTTTTTATCGAATTTGTTTTTATCGACTTTGTTTTTAAAGTCGATAAAAACAAAGTCGATAAAAACAAAATCGATAAAAACAAAGTCGATAAAAACAAAGTCGATAAAAACAAAGTCGATAAAAACAAAGTCGATAAAAACAAAATCGATAAAAACAAAGTCGATAAAAACAAAGTCGATAAAAACAAAGTCGATAAAAACAAAGTCGATAAAAACAAATTCGACAAAAACAAATTCGATAAAAACAAATTCGATAAAAAAAATTCGATAAAAACAAATTCGATAAAAACAAATTCGATAAATTCAAATTCGATAAAAACAAATTCGATAAAAACAAATTCGTCAAACAGTTTTGTCGACGGAAGAATAGACAAAATTAGAGATTGTGTTTATCAGTCATTTTGTCTACTCTTCCGTCGACAAAACTCGTTTCTACGGTGGTCATGCTACGCGTGCAGGTCAGGACGCTTGTTCAGTCCGTAGATGGGTGACCATCTTAAAACCAGGCACTCTAAAGACAATTTCCACACAAACTCCGCCCACATGCACCCCGCCACTCCACTATGTGCTAAACGCTAACATAACAGTAATAAAGTTGAATATCACGTGCGCTCTTTAATAGTGTTCGAGCACGGAACTAGATGACGTAAGTCTCAATTTTTATTTCGTTTATACCTAAAGTAATAATTGATCTAGAAAAAAATTACTTGTCGCTGGATAATAAACTATATTTTTTTTACTGTGTATACTCATTTTAGACATAAAAGCCGAGTAATCTTGATTTTATTCAAATAATCTTTAAAAAGGACATGATTTTCGAATGAAAAATTAATCGAGCAAAAATTTTACAATTTCGTAACTGTCTTGTAAGTATTCCAGTATAAACTGACCTCGCATTGTAAAGAAATCCTATACAATGCGAGATCAACATAAACTGGTTTTTATAACTTGATGTGTAGCCGTGTGTACATGGGAAGAAAAAGTTCTAATAAATCATATCCATGTTCCATTTTGATTATGCGTGACTGTTTCAGAATAATGCAGTTTGACATACAATTTAGGTAACCTCCTTTTAACATATCGAGACTCCTCTGTGCCTCGGAAAGCATGTAAAGCCCTTGGTCCCAGACTGTCATTTGTAGATCTTTGACAGTCGTTACGGGTAGTCAGAAACCCAAAAGTCTGACAACCAGTCTTACCAAGGGGTATCGTGTTACCCAGTAACTGGGTTATGAAGGTCAGACAGGCTGTCGCTCCATGTAAAATACTAGTATTCAGCTGCACCCGGTTAGACTATATGAGGAAGCCGACCCCTCCATAATTGAGAAATGGTTAGGATACATTGCAGATTCATTCACAGCACGTCTTAAAAAGTTTTTCCTCCATTAATACCGATGCATACAGTCATAATAGCCAATTGCCTTACCTTACCCGATAAGTGAGGTAAGGAGGGCAAGGCGAGGGTACTTGTACCTGTAAGGACGATGCTAGTTAAATGATAAGTGCCTTCTGAGTCATGCGATAGGTGTTTTGTTAGGTCGACATTGGAATAAGTTTGAAGTAGATACTGTTATGCAGTTTGGTAGACTTTTGCCCATTTTTACCGACAACTAAGTGACTCTTAAATTAATCCCTAAATAAAAGTGCACTGTTGGATTTTCAACGCTGGGCTCAGCGCTGAGAGTTCAAAATCACTATAAAAAATTATAGGTATGTTATTGTTAATACAGATTTTGAATAAATCAATCTGCCTTCACAACTATGTTGAGGTCGGTTTCCAGTCTAACCGGATACAGCTGAATACCTGTATTTTACATGGAGCGACTGCCTATCTGACCTCCACAACCCAGTTACTGGGTAACACGATACCCCTTAGGAAATATTGTCTCCTCCCTCCTTGGTAAAACTTTGAACATACATTATTTTATAAAACATTATCTTCTTTTTCTCTTTTCTTCATTATTTACCCAGAGAGATTATTCATTTTACCAATTGGCAACAAAATTATTATATCTTACCCAAAGACCACAACTATACCAAAATTAATCTGCCTAGCCTTTTCCCAACTATGTTGGGGTCGGCTTGCTGTCTAACCGGATGCAGCTGAATACCGTATTTTACATGGAGCGACTGCCTATCTGACCTCCACAACCCAGTAACTGGGTAATACGATACGCATTGGTAAGTCTGGTTGTCAGACTTTCGGGCTTCTGACGACCCGTAACGACTGTCAAAGACCACAACTATACTTTACAATAAGCTTCAATACTCAACATTCCACTGCAGCAACCATAGATACCGATATCAACCGTTATGAACCATTTGCAACACTCGATTCGATTCATTTGAACCGGACTCGAACCTGCGCAGTCGCACTCGACCGCTCACTAAACGAAGCATCACTCACTAAACGCAGCATCATTGGCAAACAGCCGCGGATAATCGAAAACCGCGAACGACCAGAGGAAATTGATTTTTTTCTACTCTCTAATTTTTTAATAAAATTTCGAGTAACGGTGGTTTATGGTTAAGTAGAGTGAAAAATTGTTAGTATCAAGTAATCATAAAATGATATTTATTTCTGTAAATTGGTTCTACAAAACGCCTTTATAAATCAAAATGAAAATATTTTAAAACCAGATGAGTTCGGTATTTCCTGTCTACTCTGAAGAAAGACCGAAAAAAAGTCAGAGGTCACAGTCTCTTTTTACCCGACTGCCCCAGAAGGAGGGTAATGTTTTTCGAGAGTATGTGTGTATGTATGAATGTAAGTCTATTTCTTTGGCACGCTCTGTAGCCTAAACGGCTTGATAGATTTTAACGTGTAAGGTGTCGTTAGATTCGTCTTAATTGTGGGAGTGTCGTAGGCTACATAATATTTATACCTATATTGCATCTGCAAATACAAAAAAGGGAGGGGTAGGTAAAAAAAACTACATTATTGGTATCAGATGAAAGCTAGTAATGAGTCAATATATATTATATTAATAAAACTAAAAACAAAATATACACCATCATTTCAGGTTATTGGTTAGTCCCGCCTGCAATACCAAAATTCTATAGATTACTAGTTGACCCTGCAAACGTTGTTTTGCCATATAAATGTTTGGGGTGGACCATCTTTATCACTTACTACCCTACCTGCCCTACCTGCCCTACCTGCCCTACCTGCCCTACCTGCCCTACCTGCCCTACCTGCCCTACCTGCCCTACCTGCCCTACCGGTCCTACCTGCCCTACCTGCCCTACCGGTCCTACCTGCCCTACCTTATTATTATTATAAGAAGATAATGCTTGTTTTTCTCTTTTCAGTTATGTATTTTTGCAGTCGGGTTTTTTGTTGTATTAAAAAAAAAATTGTGGTGTGACAAGAGCATGGTGTACACGAACATCGAACACTTGGTTCGCATGTGCGTAGATACCATTAACGAACATCATCACTGTTCGTCAAAACTGTTCGAGGCGAGCCAATTTCGAATCCATGGCTACCAAAGTGAGTGGAGCGGTTGAGCACACTGTTAAACTGTGTTCGTATGGTGTTCGTGTTCGCTTCGCTAATTTACGTACACACGTTCAAACCAAATGTTCCGTGTTCGATATACCATATTTTGTTCGTCCGTGCGCGTACAAACCTGTAGGTAATCGTAATGAGACGAGTGTTTAATTGAGCCTCTAATAACTTATTGAGCTTTTAATTATGACCGCCTGTTAAACGGATAGATATTTTTTAAATTTCTTGATGTGTACTTCAATTTTCGGATTTAAATATGGTTTTCTACATTTTATCCCTGCCGCCTTTCAAATGGGCCCAAAATCAAAAGTCATTTATCCAAACTAGGCTGAGAATCAGCACTTTTTGAACGTCAAAATAACATAAGACAGTCCCCCCAAAACGCCCACCCTTCACTACTTCCTAGTGCGTTAGCTGGGAAGAAAAAGTGGCGCAACAAACTCCCCAGCAGGACAACTGTGTGTTAAGTTAAATAGGTTTACAATTTCCGAGGCTACTAAGTTGTCATGACTCATGACTTACTTAAAACTTTTAAATCATAAAACTATGGTCACTACAGTTTGACCGAAACCTCTGTACTGCGTCTAAGGCTCTAGACAGATGGACTGCATTTCAGCGGACTGCGCAGTCGGTTGGCAGTTTCGATGCAGTTATGTCAACTCACAAGCATTCAAACTGCAATTTTGTAGCTGTTCAAATGCAGTCCGTCTGTTTAGACCTTTAGAGCTAAGTAGGTAGCGATAATAGTAGAGTGACGTCGCGGATGTCAATCAGTTCATAAGCTCTCTGTTTACTTCTCGCGAAATAAATAAAAATACAAGTTTGTTTTGCAAAACTTTATTGTGTAAATACATGTATAAGTGCAACTTACAAGTATTAATATTTTTTAAGTGTTTATGTGTTGTGTTAAATATAAAAAACTCTAAAAACGTTTATCGATCCCCGGAAATATTTTTAAGTACCTGACACTTGAAGGAAAATAAACAGTGTTTCATTCGTGACCAAGACACAATCTGTGACCAAACATTAGTGTGTGCGCACCTTTACACCGATACTGTGCTTTGCTTATGGTGTCTAACCGTACCATACACACCGTGAAAACTGCCATAAACGTATTTCTGAAAATAGCGCCATCTGTTGCCTTATCGGTGTACTATTTGAACTAATCGATTACACAAAATAATACAAGTTCACCATGGCTAAATGTGGCGGCTGTGGCAAGTTTCTGTCGTCGACAGAAGCCGCTAATTGCAATAAATGTAGGTCTTGGTACCATCGAGCGTGCGTGGGTTTACAGAACACCGGCCCTTTAACGACCCCCTGGCACTGTCCTGAGTGTAATAAAAACTTGGTGAGGGACAATCGGGCTGAAACTCCGGTAAGGGCGCGTACACCAGCACCAGCTGCACACGAGGAGAGCCTCGCTAACCTGATGAACACCAGCCCCATACACACCACAGCTCTAGACGCTACACAGGAGCTCAACCTAGACATCCTCAGGGCAGAGCTAAGTGTATTTAAGGAGGACTTTTTGAAGTCGGTGCGGAGTGAATTCCAGCTGCTCCGCGATGATCTGTCAGAGTTAAGATCCTCTCTAAACGCTACGAATGATAGGATGAGTAATCTGGAGGAGAGAGTGGCTGTGTTGGAAAATAAATACACTCAGCCCCGAGTTTCGTCAGAGGTAAACGATTTAATCTCACAGCTGCGGAACGATATAAACGACCGAGATCAGGAGCTGCTCGGAAATGATATACAGATCTCTAACATACCCGAGACTAGTGGTGAAAATCCAATCCACACAGCGATGTTGGTTGCGTCTAAAATTGGCGTCAAAATCGAGGCGCGCGACATAGTGAGCGCCGAGCGTGTGGGAGGTAGGCGCATCAACGCGACGCAGGCGACGGCGCCGGTGGAGACCCGCCCCCGCTTCCTCGTTGTGCGCCTCGCACGCCGCGACCTGCGTGACGAGCTGCTGGAGGGTGCACGAGTGCGACGCGGGATGACTACTGCGGACCTGGATTTGCCAGGCTCTGCGACGCGCTTCTATGTGAACGAGCGCCTTACGAAGGTGAATCGAGAGTTGTTTCGGAGCGTTCGTGAGGCCGGCAGTCGCCTCGGGTGGCAATTTGTATGGGCAAAACGAGGCCGTATTCTTGCCCGGTACAAACCCGGAGACCCAACTTGCCACATTCGCAGTGAGGCTGACTTGCAGCGCATTTTCGGACCGGCACCGGGTAACACCGGAAATAGCGCATTTTAAAATTACCTTTTCGTTTGATTTTATTTGTTCTTGTCCTGTCGCGCTGTTTTATAAAGTAAGTTTGTTTGTTGTTAGTGTCAGCATTTCACAAGTATTAAGTTTGTGTTGCTACTATGTGATATCTTTTGTAATTGTGGGCGTGTGTCTCGCGGCGCACCTCACTCGACTATACGTAAACCAGTTTTATAATACTACACATATTTATCTACACCTATTTATTACAAAACTACTATTTAATTTTACAACCCCATTATTTACAAAACTATTATGTTCATACCGCAACTTAAAACCTTTGTTTCATTATAATTTTATGTTTTTAATTTTTTACATATTTACAATTGGACTTAAACTAATAATAATATTTGAAACTAGAACTGAAATTACTGAATGTGCGCTAATAATATTGATATTGTTAAATGACGGAATTATTTTATTTTATTATAATGATGACTAAAGGGGGAAAGTTTCTTAAAGTTGGTCTTCTTAATGCTGGATCATTAGGTACAGGTCATGATAACTTGATTGGTGCACTCGACAGGCATTGTTTTGACGTCATGGCCATTAATGAAACTTGGTTGCGAGCGGGCGAGGAGGGGCGCGCGCCGGTGGTGCCGGGCTATCGTCTGCGCCACACGCCGCGGCCGGCGAGTGTGCGCTTGGGTCGTGGTGGGGGCGTCGGGTTTTATCTGCGGCGGGGTTTGAGCGCGCGTACATGGACTGGTGCGATCGATCCAAGGTTCGAATCGGTCGAACAAATGTGGTTAACGATCTCATTGAACGGCAAAAAAATTGCTATAGGTACAGCCTACAGACCACCATGGCATGACCTAGTCCTCTTCCTAGATGCCATAACAGATTCTATTAGTTCATTAGGGAATTGCGACCACTACATATTACTTGGCGACTTCAATGTAAATTTGCTAGACACAAACGGGATAAAAACTAAAAGTATTAATGAATTTTTAAATTGCCTTAGTCTCTCACAATTGGTCACAACTCCTACCCACTTTACAGCATCCAGTGAAACTCTCATCGATCTCTTATGTACTGATCTGAGAGCAAGAAATACTGCGGTAGAATCTTTTGGTTCAATCGACGGCCATTCTATTGTAGTTGGTGAATTTCACATTAAGCGGGACAAGTTCAAACCATACTTGGTAAAATTTCGGCCTCTTAAAAATGTGTGCACGGAAACCTTTAATTTAGATTTATCATTGCTAAACCTTGGAGCTATTTCATCGCTTGACAACGTTAATGATATGGTGCAAGTCTTTAACACCCATGTAGTTTCCCTGTTTGATATTCACGCACCGCTCAAGACGTGTACTGTAAAGGAAAAGTCGTATCCGTGGATTACAGATACAATCAAAGTTATGATGCGTTTACGTGACGACGCACTTAGTAGTTATAGGAAAACGAAAGCTGATTCAAAAAAAATATATTATAAAGAGCTTAAACACTTAGTGATTAGTTCATTGTACAATGAAAAAGTTGCGTATTTTAAGCACAACATAAATAATAAAATAAAAAACCCTAAATTATTATGGAAAAATCTAAAATCCACCTTATCGCCCTATAAGCCTAGACAAGACCTACCGTCGCACTTTACAGATCCTGACCTAATTAATAATAACTTTTTAATTGTTCCCGGTAACCCAGTGGCAAGCATATCACTTATGCAATATTATGAAAGCCATAGACATGGTGAAGAAATTTTCGCAATCACTCCAGTGGAAGAGAACGACATCTCTCGCATTATCTCTAACCTTAAAAGTAACGCTGAAGGTTACGACAGCATTACCCTGGATATGATTAACATGACTCTGCCACACACGTTAAATGTTGTAACGGACATAATAAACCGCTCTATAGTGACGTCTACGTTCCCCGACCAATGGAAAATTGCCTCCGTTAGGCCCTTGCCAAAAAACTCAAATCCAACTACATTAAAAGACCTACGCCCTATAAGTATATTACCATGTCTATCCAAAGTATTAGAAAAAGTCGTTAGCCGACAATTAACGCTTTTTTTGGAACAAAATAACGTTCTACCTGATTTACAATCTGGTTTCAGAAAACAGCGCAGTACATCTACTGCTTTACTGGATGTTACTGATAATATATTATCTGCCCAAGATGGGGGAATGTGCTCATTACTGGTTTTACTCGATTTTTCGCGTGCATTTGACGCAATAAATATCCCGCTATTACTATCGAAATTAAATTATTATGGTTTCGACCCCAGCGCTTTGCAATGGTTTCGCAGCTATCTAAGTAACAGGGAACAGCTCGTTGACTTGCGTTTGGGGGACGGTACTACCCTTAGATCTAAACTTACTTCTGTAGAGAGGGGAGTCCCGCAGGGATCTATTTTGGGCCCGATTTTATTTATTTTGTACTGTGCGGATATTATAAAATGTCTCCAGAGATGCAAGTACCATATATACGCCGACGATGTCCAACTGTATATATCCTTTAGGCCAGATGAATACGATAGTGCTATTAAAGATCTCAACGATGATCTTCAAAGAATTGCCGCCTGGTCAGAGGAAAACTGCCTGTCGTTAAATCCAACAAAAACTAAATATATGGTATTTGGCACAAGACAGAAGTTGGCTCGACTGCCTGAGACTTTAGACTTGAAACTTATGGGCGAACCAATTGAACGAGTGTATGAAGCGCGGAATCTAGGTGTTATTATGGACAAAGATCTTCGTTTTGAGAAACACGTAGCGGATTCGGTTAGAAACTGTTTTTATCGCCTAAAAGTTTTATATAATATGAGGCCTTATTTATCCGAAAAACTACGAGAACAGCTAGTGGAAACCCTGGTACTGTCTAGGTTGAACTACGCTGACACGGTTTACGGCCCGCGACTATTAGCTCGTACAGACCGCCTCATCCAAAGGGTACAAAACGCTTGTGCTCGGTTCTGCTACAATATTCCTCGCAGAAGCCATGTCACACCTTTCCTTAACAAGCACTTTTCTCTGAAAATGAAGTCCAGACGCAAACTACACTTGGCTTGCCTTCTGTTCGGTGTAGTTAAGTATCAGAAACCAGACTACCTATTCAACAAGCTAAGTTGGGTTACGAGTAGACGGGAATGCGGGAGAAGGCAATGCTCGCAACAACTCTCGACTCAGTCTCAGGGTACAGCCGCTTTCAGAGGCAGCTTTCGTTATGCGGCTTCCAAAGTATGGAATAACCTGCCACCACCGATTAGGATAATTAATACGATTGATGCTTTTAGACGACGCTTACGGCAGTACCTAATAGAAGCGCAACAGAAGCTGGATATGGTCACACTGAATGTCTCAATTATATGATGTATGTACCTGCTCACTTGAGTATCGAGTATGTGTCAGTGTCTGTGTGCTGATATACTATATAGTTTCATTGCTGGGGATTGCTCTGGCTCATGCCCGCGCACGGGTCGGCTCACTGGCTCATGTCCCGTATGTCCTCGAGCCGGAGGTTGTTGTGGCGGTATCCGCGGCATCGCTGCGTCCCATTCGCAGTTGTGAGACCTGTGAAATACAAGACAACACATGTCAAATACACGTTTATTTCCAACTTATGCACTGTCGATCCACGTTGCTTTTCAACATACCCAATGTGCCCGGCCTACTTGCACGCGACTGAGACGTACGATGCGGGATGGCGCCATTTCACCCATCCATCACCAAGAGCTGGCAGTGGGCGAACCTCTGTCCAGTTTGTGATTCGTCGTCCCCATAGAGAAAATCATATGACTAAGGAAAGGAAACGAAAAATTAAAAACGGGTAGGTACCTTTTCGCACTATGAAAAATTCATGACTTTTTTCTGCAAATAACACTATTATTGACTAGCGCTTACCTTCCATTATCTTCTTCGTTTAGGTATGTACGCAGGTTTTTATTTCCATTTCCAGTTTCGCCAACAAGGTTTGGCTGACTTTCATATTTATGTACGTTATGACCATCGTATTGGATCAATCTCAATGCAAACCATAGCTAAGACAAGTTTATAAACACAAATAAGTTGCATACTATTCGTGAACAGTCCGCCGCGCTCGGCTGCTTGCAGCGTATTGTGCGATGCGATGAAGTGCACGGATGAATAAATTATGACAATGTGTTGGAACATGGAAGTTTGGCATCGTTCAAAACAGGTTTTTTGTTTTTGTTTAACAATGGTCTATCATGCGTCCGTCTCACTACTCATTTATTTGTCAGTCTTTGTTTATTTTATGTTGCAATTTTATGCACAATCACATTATTTTGTACCTACATATTCGTAATTTTTTTATTTATTTTTATCTGACACAAATTTATTTTATTTAATTATGCATACACACGTTACATTATAAAACTGATTTACATCCGTCACATCACACTTTCAGGTCCAGTTGAAAATCAGCGTCAGGCACAAGTTGTCTGGCATTTTTGCTGAACTGGGCCTTTTTGGCGCAGCCATGAGGCACACTTCCACACTCTCGCTAATTTTTACATCGTTCTTTACACTTTTTATTTGATTTTCATTTTATTTATTTTTTATTTTTATCTGCTGTTAATTATATTGTGTGCTTTTTTTTTGGTCTGTGCTAAATAAATGTATTTTCTTTCTTCTTTCTTTCTATAATGAATGAGCGGCGGGATGCCGTGAGCGTTGACGAATGAGCGGCCTGTAGTGCCCCCCGTTAAACTATAATTCTCTATATTCTGCCTACTATTTTGAACCTGTTTTGTCGCGCACGAGTGACTACATTAATCTCTTTTGTGATGCACGACTGAAAACAATTAGACTACCATCTTTTCAGGTTTTTAGAACAATGTAAAAAGTTATTTTGAGAATTTATCAACAGTTTCCATGGTTTCGAGCACGTTAACCTAAAGGCTCACGTAGTCAGGCGCGACGCAACAGCACAACACGGCACTAGTAGAACAATTTCTATAAAAACTTTATGAAATTGATCTACTCGATTCGTGTCGCGCCTTTCTGTGGGGGCTTTAAGACGGTTTAACCTAAAAGTTGGCAACGTCGTAAATAGTTGTCAAATATTTACCTGTTTTGATTAATTTGGCAATAATACTGTATGGAATTAAGAAATATGGCTAACTATACTCCGTTTGAAATAAGATTAGACATTTAAACAAACCTTTTTTACAGTCCGTTCAACCGATTTTGACTTCTATACCGTAGGCATAAGGATGGCATTAAAAGCAAAAAAAGTGGTTACTAACCAACTGTTTACTGCCGCTGTCATTTGTCATGCTGCCATCGCAATAGAAGTCAAAATCGGTTGAACGGACTGTAAAAAAGGTTTATTTAAATGTCTAATCTTATTTCAAACTGAGTATAGGGAACTAAAATATTGATTATGAAATGCAATAATTAATATCGTAACACCGAATATAAATGTTTTAGATTTAAAAAAAGTATTTTGAAACTTTCCAAATGCCTTTTTTACACCTTAAACGGTTACAACATAAAATTCAGTGTTATAATTTTTATTCATTAATAATATTCTAGTTCGCTAGTTAGCCACATTTCTTGTTTCCATACAGTAATATTGCCAAATTTATCAAAAGAGCGAAATATTTGACATCTATTTGAGACGTTGCCCACTTTCAGAATAAACGCTCTTAATTTGTAAATTTTTCAGCAGCAAAAGCAAGAAGTGAATATTTTTTAGTAATCTTTATTTGTGTCAGTATTGTTTAAAATTTACACATAACATCACGCCTTGTTTCGCCGGAGGGTTGGGCAGAGATGTACCTATAGCGCACCCACATTTCGCCGATTATGTTGACAGTTATTGTCCTGAAATAGTTAGTTATGGGGAATTCCCTGAAATAACGAATTCAGAAATAGTTCATCATACTATAAAAATTATCAGTGAAACGTGAAATAAAAAAATCATACTTTGTCAAAATTCAAAATGTGCCGGTTCGTGCGAATCAACCAATATCCCAAAATTTCTGTTGTTTTTTAGTTAAAACAAAGGTTGATATTTTTATTTCACGTTTCACTGATAATTTTAATAGTATGATGAACTAATACGTATTTCTGGAGTTGTCGCTTGTCACTTCGCCACAAATAAATTAACTAGGTGAGAAGGGATAAAAAATATACTTAGTCAATGTCAAATCATTTATTTCAAATAGGCTCTTGTATAAATGTACAAAATAATAAAATTGATTCTAGTCGCCCCTTCCAAAAGGTATTTTCGTATGGAGAAGAATGGGCAAGAAACTCCACCGTTACTCTTTTAAAATGTTTTACAATATTTTTTACATCAGTTAAATAATAATATGAGAAGACGATGTACCTAGAATAAAATTACAAACAAAAATAATAAAATTAATTATTATTAAAAAAATATTAAAGTGAAGCAACGACAGATAAATTTGATAGATACATGGTGCTCACATATTTACAAACAGTGTGAAAATAGACGATTTTCCTAAAATTTTACAATTAATAAGTCAGTGTGACGTGTCGATTAACCCGTTTTGGGCGATTAAATTCGTGCGAATGAAACATTAAACCTAAATTCGGCTTTAGTCAGTGCATAACAACAACACTGTTTACTTAAATCTCACTACAAAGAAAACTACATAAGCTGGTAAAATATTTATTCTTTTACAGTTCAAATGACAACAAGGAAATGTTAATATTATCAGTCATTTCGCGATAACTTTGTTTGTACTCCAGTGTAATCAGCTCCGAACAAACTATTGCGAGACTTGCCTATTTTATGGCTCGACAGTGTACAGTAGGTACCTACCTATATTTTTTGTACACTGAACTGAAGGTTGTTTTTTCAGGCGATTGTTTGCAAGGCTACTCTATTTTAATCCGTCTAAGATAAATTAGATTGTTTTAAGGGAGTTTTTATTACTTGTATGTAGACAAAAAAGTAGTTCTGAGATAGATTATGTTACAAACAACGTGTTCTGGTTAACAATATTTATCTTAAAACTAATTTCAGATTTTGACTAGAATTAAATCCTTTGAAAAACCGTTAAGAGCGCTGCGACCGCGGCTCGCAACTACAAATCGAGACGTTTGCAAAATTCGTTCGGAATATTGCTATCTCTGTTTGACAACAGCAGGCGGGCGGCGGACGCGGTGCGCATCCGTGTGTGTGTGTGACTGGATAGATAGCTACTTACCATTCATTCATAACGAGTCGACGGCATTTATATTAAATTATTAGTAATTAGGTATGTTCATTACTTGCTTTATTTCTGTTGAATACTTTGGGGAATCGTTAGTATATGTACAGACTAGTAATGCGTTTTTTGGAAATTTCTTTACAATGCCAATATCTCAATGGTTTAGAATATCTCTGGATCTAGGCCTTGTAGAGAAAATCTAGTAGATATGAAATGAAATTGTTTATTCTGTAAATAGGATAAGTATCGGAATCACTTTTACACGTCAGATTAAAAAAATCGGTACCGCGGTAATCAACGCATTGATGCGTTTTACTCCACGGTTTCGGTAAATTGCGTTACAGTGTCGCGAAATCAAAGGTTTAGTCCCATCTCAAAAATGCTCAACGCGCCTAAAGAAGTATTCACTTCAAGAAAACTTCCAAAACCTTTAAAGTAAAAATACTTGCATAGAACTTTGATCCATAACTAAATATAAATAAGGAGCAGAATTGCATCGAGCGTCGAAGGAGCGAGTAGCCGAAAAAAATACTTTGAAGAAAAATACTTGTATAGAACATTGGTACGGACCTTATCTAAATAAAGAGCACAATCGCATTAAAAAAAAAAACTTCCAAAACCTTTAATCCGTAATGTAGTATAAATAAAGAGCACAATCGCGTTTACAAAAAAAAAACTTCCATATCCTTTAAAGTAAAAACGCTTGCATAGAACTACTAGGGGTTTCGAATACCGGATTTTTGCAGTACCAGTATTAATACCGTATAGAAAATGTCCAACACCGGGATCCCGGTATGAGACTATTTTTTTACTTAATATCGTTTTTTTATTCAACAACTAACAAGTTTCACTACAAAATAATAAAAAAACTGCTTTTTAAATATAAAGTCACTTTTTTATACAACTTTAAATTGCAAACAGAATCTCCTAACAAAAATAACAAAATAATCTGATACATAGTATGAGAAAAGTACCTAGATAAAATAAAACATTTAAATTTGAATAATCAGTATCTAAGTAATTACAATTTAGCGATCTATTTATCTTTATGTTTTTATAAAATAAATCTCTTTAAAATAAACATACAATATGTTTTAATAAAATCACATAAAAATCAGTCAAAATTGTTCATCGTGCTTTTAAGGGGGAAGCGTCAGGGTAGCTCACAAAATTCAAATTTTCTTACGTTTTTTGCATTTTGCAGGTCAGTGTCAGGTTTTATGTAGATTAAAATATGATTCGCGGTAGTAACAAATATGGCTTTACTCAATTATAATCATTACAATCAGCAATAGTGATTAAGAAGAAGATAAAGGTGTCAAATGTCATGAT
The DNA here is from genome assembly GCA_963680765.1 of Agrochola lychnidis. NCBI lineage: Eukaryota > Metazoa > Arthropoda > Insecta > Lepidoptera > Noctuidae > Agrochola > Agrochola lychnidis. Next base: position 3,888,321 of record OY796850.1, read on the forward strand.
TTCATGAAATCATGACATTTGACACCTTTGCTAACTTATGGAGTTGTATTGCTAATTGTAATGATTATAATTGAGTAAAGCCATATTCGTTATGACCGCGAATCATATTTTAATCAACATAAAACCTGTCACTGACCTGCAAAATGCAAAATACGTAAGAAAATTTGAATTTCGCGGGTTACCCTGATGCTTCCCCGTTATGGGTTTTTCTTCATGACTTATTACAGTTACTACTGAGTGGAACATGCATCTTTTGCTATAAAGTAATATCTGCATATAATCTCTATAAAATCAACATTGTTTCGGCTCTTTCTTCCTGAAAATGAGTTCGTAGGAAGGAAAGAGCATGTAAAGTTTTATCTGAGAGCGAGCTTCTTAAGACGCAGATATATGACAGTGACCTTGAATGGTTAGCTTGCGTGTTTTGTACTGAGCTCATGCAACGCGTCATACGTCCAGCCAGTAATAGGACTCGTCCATCAAGGAGCGCTGTCCCAAATTAGACGCATTATTAATTTATTACACGTAAAACAAAAGGTATTTTAATAAAACACGTATACTAAAAGATCAATAATTTAATTGTTTTCAAAATGGTGAAGTTTTCAGAAAAAAAAAAAATTATCCGCGTTAGACATAACTTTACAAATTAATTTCACTATTTAATATAAACATAATCAAAAATATGCCTATATTAAAATATTAAAAAAATGCTCTTATTTAACATTTTTTTTTTTCAAATTACTAACACTACTCGTTTAGATGTCATCTTCAGTATAAAATCATTAAAAGTCGGTTATCGTCCCCTTAAACGGTTGCACAAATATGTAACCGAGGAAAACGTTCTCTCTACCTCTACGCTCGTAGGTAGAATGCTCAGTAAATAATTATACGCCATGTCAATATACATCTCTCGGCCGCCTTCAGAACTATCATAAATGCCCAATTCAACTCTTACAATAGACTCTATATCAGTGCTGCAGGGTTAACATGACAAGCGCGAGAACGCTCTTTTTCTCGTTTTATCGGAATTTGTCTACGATTCTGACGTCATTCTAATCCCTTACATGACCGCAAACGGCGAGTAAACTCGAAAAAGGCACTTTGACACTACTTTATCGCGCGACGAGATACCGATGTTGCAAGTGATTAAAAACAAATTATTTTTATGATATCAACATTGGCATGAAGTTCTGTTTCATTCATTCAATTTATGCATGGAATTATGTACTTTATTGAATAAACGTCTCTCTTAATTATTCTCTCTTTTAATTATTTATGATTAGTTTTTTGTGTAACCGACTTTTTGATTAAAATTAAATTATTTCTTTGGCATGCTGAAATTAAAATACAAATTGACGGAAATTAAAATTAGTGGCACCTATACTCATTAGATAATCACCACAAATGACAAATGGGCCGACGATCGCAATTTGACAAATTGAAGTTTATTATTGTAACAGTCACCATAAAGTCCATGACGTTGCAAATTTTGTTAATCACCAGTCACCAAAAAGACTGACGTTCAAATAAATTGGCAGGTGGAGTTGATTCCGCTATTATAACCATACAAATTGTTAATCACCACCCTTAGGAAATAAACTGGTGATTTTAGTAATTATGTTGCAAATATTTGATATTACCATACAGCTTTAATCCCTAGATTTCGTTAATTTATTTATTTAATCACCATAATTGGCAAAGTGACTGGAAAGTAATAGTCATCTACGTGGTAGTGCACCCCTCTACTACAGTACACCGGTGTACACCAACAATTTAAAAAAAAAAATATCATTTTGTCTTTTTGTCTACTCTTCTCGTCGTCAAAATCGAGGACGACTAAATACGACAAAATAACTGATTATCTCGTGTTGAACTGTCAAAAATCGAGATAAATAACGTGTCATGTTAGGGTTTGTTGACAAAACATCAAGTTTGATAGAACGAGTCAAGTATTTTTTATGGCGTAGCTATCAGAAAACGATAACACTACAGAAATAGACAAAAATTTGTCGCGCGAGGGTGGATAATTATCGCGTGTGTCATGTTAGGCCTGCTGGAAGAAGCATGGGTCCTAACTTCCCTTTGAGTTTTAGCTTCTATTTCTGCCTCCAGTTAGTAGCACAAGTAGTAATGAAATGTAACTAACTGTCGAATTAAAATACGCAGTTTTTAAAACTTACCCAGATAATTATAAAATTGGTTGGAAATATAATGTATAGGTAATAAAAAGAAATTGTTTCACTGTAGTGTCTACTGATAAAATAAAATCACCAATACCGATATCCCGGTAGTGGACATTTCAATACCGGTATTGAAAAATGTCAAATAATGTCCGGGATCCCGGTATTAGCCAATACCGGGATCCCGGTATTGAAAGCCCTACATAGAACATTGATCCGTAACTAAATTATATTTATAAGAAATAAAATAGTCTTGCGAGTATTTCGGATCGGCACTTGGTCGGCGTACTTGCAAGTAAATACCTAGTATAAAAACCTGGTCCTATAATATAGCCCTCGTACGCACGGACGTAATAAAATCGCGGCGAAATTTTTCGTGCACTTGATTTTCAACGCTCTGCTTAGCGCCGAGAGTTGAAAATCCAACAGTATTTCTTCAACGCGCTGGGACGAGAGTACGTCCCAGCACGTTGGATTCTCAACAAGTCACCTATACCTGGACTACCGCGTTTCGGCCGTGTGTATAATTTAGATGTTTCTACGACTCGCTGAGGGTCTTTAGACGCATAAATAGGTACCTACCGATTAATATTACTGATGAAACATAAGTACTCGTTTGTCCAGATACGTATATTTTTAAACACATTTATGTTATCTAAAGATAGAAAGAAAGAAAAGATAGAATGAAAAACATTTTTTTTTTCAGAAACACGTGTATACAAAAAGATAATTAACTCGAGTAAAACAATCAAACAATAGATTTAAATATAATCACCAGCACAAAACAGAAGTAGTCGGCAGCTGCTTTAATTTAGTAAACAAATAAGCACAGTAAAGTACCTATATAATATACCTAATCTTATAATACTGACAAAAAATACCCCGAACGAATTCCAACCAAGCATGTGTGAATGCCTGTCGGAGCGATATACAACTACAGTGAGCAGTACGACCACGCACACATTGACAAATTATTCCTTGACGCGATGGCAATACTAGCATCGAAAAATTATGATAAATTTGGATGTGTTCCGTAATACAAAAAATGATGAATGAAAACTTAATGTATTTCCATTATTTTTTCGATAATTTGTAACTTGATAACATAAACTATGCTTCTACGGAAACAATATTACAAATATTTTTGTTTATAATACAGAAAAAACCATATGAAAACATGTCATTTACGCTGTAAAAATGTACGAAATGCAAGTTTTTGAAAATCAAAAGACGTAGGAGCCTAGATAAATACTGTCTCAATCCGAATATCAACATAATATGGTGGAAATATGCTCAAATTGCAAATGATTGATGTACTACGTTTGTATGGACAATTCATACGTCGCCGCATTCTTAAAAACATTAGGATCTGCTGTTTGACCTATTGGCCTAACATCCTGTGTATACCGGGTGAATTTTTTTATCGTCTCGAAATTTTTACAGGCTGTTCTACCCATGAATATAAACAACTTTCACTATGGGAGCAACTCTGAAACCACGAAAAAAAAATCAGCTTCGTCATTTCGTAACAAAAATTATCCGGTATATATTTGTAATCGCGTTCTCCAAAACGGCTCTAACGATTTCGATGAAAGTTACAATATCAGGGTTTACGGAGGCGAAAAATCGATATAGCTAGGTCTCACATCTGGGAGAATTCATTTTCTCTATTTTCACAGCCTCGGGAATGTGATAGGTACAACGTTGGTATACCTGCACGCGTAGCATGACCACCGTAGAAACGAGTTTTGTCGGACAGACAAAATGACAGATTGTGATTGTTTATCTGTCATTTTGTCTATTCTTCCTACGCGTGCTGGACGATATGTTTTTATCTATTTTCACCCGAGCAGAGCTCGGTCGACCAACTAATAATGTATACGTGTATGGTATGACGTAAACGATGCAAAAGGAGTATGTAAGGATCGTATGTACACCCATTTAGTTAAAGTAAGGTTAAACACAAGAATTATTTTTTCTAAGAAAAAAGATGGACACATGATTCCTCTTCAAAAATTAGCTTGCCAACAAAACACAACGTGATCTCGTTTAAGTTATGAACTAATTTACATACTTTATCACTAAATCATGACTCAAGACAAATCTTCTAGCGAATTCAGCAGAATAACTTATAATTATAACAAAAGATTGTGCCAACAATGACAAGAATAATTTGGTAGATTTTTCAATTTAAAGTAATTTATTCTAGCAATATTTTATAGATTTTTTTTATGACGTCACTGGAAAGAATCAGCAATGGTAATTGTAGACAATGAGACTATCTGTCTTTGTTTGAGAATTCGTCATTTACGTTACTCATTAGTCAATCTGCCTAGCCTTTTCCCAACTATATTGGGGTCGGCTTCCAGTCTAACCGGACGCAGCTGAATACAAGTATTTTAGATGGAGCGACTGCCTATCTGACCTCCACAACCCAGTAACAGGGTATTACGATACCCCTTGGTAAAACTGGTTGTTAGACTTTCGGACTTCTGACGACCCGTAATGACTGTCAAAGATCCACGAATGACAACCGGGACCAACGGCTTAACGTGCTTTCCGAGGCACGGAGGAGTCTCGGTATGTAGAAATGGTCACCCATCCACGGACCAACCCCGGCAAGCGTAGCTTAACCTGACAGATCGACCCGAGCGGCTGTTAGTACTTAGCCACGAGTTCCTACGCGTTATTTACGTTACGCATTATTGGTGCCGATTCCCTTGTTCACAAACTAAACTAAATTTAAGTTCAGTGCATCTTTTTCATTAAGAAAAGGACAGAAGATAAATTTTAGTTTAGTCCTGTCAAATCAATCAGCGCCTGTCACTCTCCATACAAGTTTAGACATGAGTAAAAATTTGCAGACTAAAATTACGTCAATTTACGTCAAGCGCTGATTAATTTGACAGGACTAAACTAAAATTTATCTTCTGTCCTTTTCTTAATGAAATAGAAAGAAAATGATGCACTGAACTTAAATTTAGTTTAGTTTGTGAATAAGGGAATCGGCACCAATATTTATCTTCATTTGAAATAAAAGAGGAAGTATGTGTAGCATTGAGTCTTAGCCTAGATTGATTACGTTCCCCGAATTTCGTATGACTGTGTTTAAAGGAATTGTAAACGAATAGAATAGGACACGATTCACTGCAATGTAAACTGCAGTGATAACCTAGTGTGGTGACCGTCTGACTGCCAAGTCATAGGTCTCGAGAACGAACCCAAGGCACGCACCTCTGACTTTTCGGATTCATGTGCGTATTGTATAATTTATCACTTGCTTCAGAAGAAGACTTTAATGGTGCCGATTCCCTTGTTCACAAACTAAACTAAATTTAAGTTCAGTGCATCTTTTTCTTTCTATTTCATTAAGAAAAGGACAGAGGATACATTTTAGTTTAGTCCTGTCAAATTAATCAGCGCCTGTCACTCTTCATACAAGTTTAGGCGTGATTAAAAACTTGCCGACTAAAATTACGTCAATTTACGTCAAGCGCTGATTAATTTGACAGGACTAAACTAAAATTTATCTTCTGTCCTTTTCTTAATGAAATAGAAAGAAAAAGATGCACTGAACTTTTATTTAGTTTAGTTTGTGAACAAGGGAATCGGCACCAATGTAGCTGTAGTGGTAATTCACCATGGCGTTGTTTACCCGAAGTGTTGGGCAGAAGTGTACCAAATAGTACACACCCACATTTCGCTAGTTATGTGCAAGTCCTATGTAATAGCGGGTGAGCCTATTGCCATCGACCAGGCACAAATCCAGCCTCGGGCTCCTAGTGAGAAATCCTTGACAGAAAAACTCAATAACAATAGAACTACGCCCGTAGTTTTACTATATAATAAAATATGAATCGAGCAAAGGTTCAATTTTTCAAAAATAAATTTTATCTTTTTGCAGTCGACGTAATTAAGATTGTGCATGCATCATTCGTCCCAACTACAAAACCCTTTACTGTACGTGATTCGACACGCACTTGGCTGGTTTTGCAACGAACATGGTTTTTCTTGTTGATCTTTAAGTTCTGAGTTGAGCTCCACGATCACTGACAAATGCGTGCACTGACTGGACAGGTCCACTTAAATCTGTGTGGTTCTTTCTTCAACAGACCATTACAGACGCTAATCTACATGGTCCTCATATGGCCTGACCAAGATTATGTCTGAACTTTAAAAGAAACTGTCCTCTGAGTTTGTTTTGGTCTTTCTTCTCAGAGTCGAACAAGAAATACTGAACTCATCTAGTTTAAAACATAAGTTATTTTTGGCATTGAAATTATTTTTTGAACCAATTTACAGGATTACCTAATAAACAACATTAAGACAAAAAAACAAATTATTTAAAAAAACAAAAAACCCGACTGCAAAAACTCATAACTGAAAAGAGAAAAACAAGCATTATAATCTATAGGATTTTGGTATTGCAGGCGGGGACAAACAAAAGTTTCACCAAAATTTCAGGTTATTGGTTTGTCCCCCGCCTGCGATACCAAAATCCTATAGATTATAATGCTTGTTTTTCTCTTTTCAGTTATGAGTTTTTGCAGTCGGGTTTTTTGTTTTTTTAAATAATTTGTTTTTTTGTCTTAATGTTGTTTATTAGGTAATCCTGTAAATTGGTTCAAAAAATAATTTCAATGCCAAAAATAACTTATGTTTTAAACTAGATGAGTTCAGTATTTCTTGTTCGACTCTGAGAAGAAAGACCAAAACAAACTCAGAGGACAGTTTCTTTTAAAGTTCAGACATAATCTTGGTCAGGCCATATGAGGACCATGTAGATTAGCGTCTGTAATGGTCTGTTGAAGAAAGAACCACACAGATTTAAGTGGACCTGTCCAGTCAGTGCACGCATTTGTCAGTGATCGTGGAGCTCAACTCAGAACTTAAAGATCAACAAGAAAAACCATGTTCGTTGCAAAACCAGCCAAGTGCGTGTCGAATCACGTACAGTAAAGGGTTTTGTAGTTGGGACGAATGATGCATGCACAATCTTAATTACGTCGACTGCAAAAAGATAAAATTTATTTTTGAAAAATTGAACCTTTGCTCGATTCATATTTTATTATATAGTAAAACTACGGGCGTAGTTCTATTGTTATTGAGTTTTTCTGTCAAGGATTTCTCACTAGGAGCCCGAGGCTGGATTTGTGCCTGGTCGATGGCAATAGGCTCACCCGCTATTACATAGGACTTGCACATAACTAGCGAAATGTGGGTGTGTACTATTTGGTACACTTCTGCCCAACACTTCGGGTAAACAACGCCATGGTGAATTACCACTACAGCTACATTGGTGCCGATTCCCTTGTTCACAAACTAAACTAAATAAAAGTTCAGTGCATCTTTTTCTTTCTATTTCATTAAGAAAAGGACAGAAGATAAATTTTAGTTTAGTCCTGTCAAATCAATCAGCGCCTGTCACTCTCCATACAATACCAAAATCCGCCTGCGATACCAAAATCCTATAGATTATAATGCTTGTTTTTCTCTTTTCAGTTATGAGTTTTTGCATTCGGGTTTTTTTAAATAATTTGTTTTATTTCAAACTTTTTAGATATATAAATATGTATATATATTTGAAATTGACTCATTACTAACTTGTATTTGATACCAATAATGTTGTTTTTTTAAACCTACCCCTCCCTTTTTCTTGTATTTGCAGATGCAATACATAAATATTATATAGCCTATGTCACTCACACTATTAAGACGAACCTAACGACATCTCATAATCCATCAAGCCGTTTAGGCTACAGAGCATGCCAAAGAAATAGACATACAAACAAACATACATACATACATACCTACTCTCGAAAAATATTACCCTCCTTCTGGGGCAGTCGGGTAAAAAAGTGGTGGCACTCCGGGAGTGCCGAGAGAAGTGAAAACTTGAACAAGATCGCCTTGATGGAAGAAAAATACTTGCATAGAACATTGATCCGTAACGTAATATAAATGAAGAGCACAATCGCGTTTACAAAAATGAGGTGTCGTCATGGTGTCGCGAAATAATTGGTTTAGTCCCATCTCAAAAATTCCCAACGCGCCTAAAGGAATTTTCACTTCAAAAACATTTAATGGTTTTTGTTCTTCACCCAGGTCGGACGGGAAATGTATGCGCTGTTGATATGGACTGCCCGGACAACGCCTTCTGCCGACTGGGCAGCTACTGCGTCTGCAAGGATGGCTTCGTGTATGCTGCTATTAACAGCACACACAAGGGATGCTTGAAAGGTACGGTAGTTTTATTTGATATTTTAATAATAATCGTTCGGTCGGGTTTAGAGCTCGGTTTGCACGAATTTAAGGTTGATCGTGCAGTAATTTTGAAGGGGTTGGTTTCCCCTTTTTGAAAGGGGAAGCATCAAGCGTGACTAAATGAAAACAGCCGCACGGGTCAGTTCGTTGATGGGTGGCCATCCATATCGAGGCCTCTCCATGCCACGGAATCCCAGCTGTCATTCGTAGATCTTTGACAGTCGTTACGGGTAGTCAGAAGCCCAAAAGTCTGACAACCAGTCTTATCAAGGGGTATCTTAAACTATCTTGTTACCCCGTACCTGGGTTGTGGAGGTTAGATAGGCAGTCGCTCCATGTAGAATACTGGTATTCAGCTGCATCCGGTTAGACTGGAAGCCGACCCCAACATAGTTGGGAAAAAGTTAGGCAGATTGATTAGTTTGCGCTTTCAATTGATGGACCTGTTTGCGAAAACTATTTGACCTAAGAGGAGGCTCCCTAAATTGTATATTAATTTGCATTAATATTCTGAAAAAGTTACGCATACAATCAAAATGGAACTTTATTACATAATTTATTGGATCTTTTTCTTTCGAAATATAAGACAGTTACGTAATTGTAACATCTACGCTCGATTAATTTTTCGAAAATCAAGTCTTTTTTAAAGATTATATGAAACAAAAGCAAGATTACTCGGTTTTTATGTCTTGGTACTGTTATACTGTTATGACAAGTACTATAGGTACACCTCTGCTTCACCCTTAAAGGAATACAGGCGTGACGTTATACTTTGATTATGTAATTAATTAAAAATACGCCTTAATAACATTGACACAAGGTGTAAATTGTGAAAATATTTCCCAAAAAATCTACTGATTTCGGCGAATATTTTTGCTGCCGCTTTTGGCATGAAGTATCGCATTTTGGTTTATTTACCACGATAACAATTCAATAAGACCCGCGTCTCGACTAATTATGAAATTAAACTCACACTGAAAACCTTTATCAGCGTCTGCAACCTTTTTTTTTTTGGGTGGGAAATCATCAAATAACTTCTCCCGCTCTGGGCGGAGCGGGAGGGCGTGTCAGACTCTTACTGACTAAAACCCACCCGTGTTCCTTCAGTTGCCGTGTTGCCAGGGGGCCACGATGTCCCTATCGGTTCTCTTCGAACCCCCGGCAGGCATTGGCCCTAGCGGACCCCGTCAATTCTGCTGACATCTCTTTGAGGCGCGCGTGGAACACAACGCGCCGTCGACCCGGGCTTGGTCCTAATCGGACGGCGAGCTACCCATTGCTCACCGTCCGCAAGCCCGCGCCTACGGTGGCCGGAAATCGGCTCGCGATTCCCGCCCCGGGCGTCTCCTCCTGCGGCGGTTAGGGGCGTGAGGGCGCGAAATTTGCCTCTCCCTCACGCGTTCCGCCTCCTCCTTCGCGAGCATTACCGCTTCGCAGAAGGAGGTGACGGCCTGCCATTTCCTCTCGCTCCGTACCATGGCCTGAACCAGGGCCGGACGCGAGAGATCACCGCCGCCGATCGCCTATACGAGAACACGGCGTTGCTCCGCCCAAGCCGGGCAGACCTCCACCGTATGCTCCACCGTGTCCTCAGGCCGATCCACACAATGGTGACACCCGGGTGTTTCTTCCGCCTTATCCTGAACAGGAACCTCCCGAAGCAGCCGTGTCCGGTGAGGATCTGCGTCAGGCGGAAGGTGAGAACGCCGTGGCGTCTCTCCAGCCACTCCTCAAAGACGGGTCTTATCGCCGCGATTGTGGCGTGCCCACTCCTCTGTTGACGGTGCAGTGGTGGCCCAATGGTAACAGCCGCGACTTACGAGTTGTAGGTCGTAGGTTCGAACCCAGGCAGGCGCTTTACTTTGTGTAAATTATTTCATCACCACTGCTCTCAAAACGGTGAAGGAAAACATCGTGAGGAAACCGGCATGTCCTAGAACCGAAAATTCGAAGACATGTGACATCCACCAACCCGCACTGGGCCCGCGTGGTGGATTACGGCCCACTCCCTCTCACAGAGAGGAGGCCTGTGTCCCAGCAGTGGGAACATTTAAAGGCTGATGATGATGATGATGAAGTCAATGATCTGCCTAGCCTTTTCCCAACTATGTTGGGGTCGGCTTCCAGTCTAACCGAAAGCAGCTGAATACCAGTATTATACATTTGGAGACTGCGTTTCTGACCTCCACAACCCAGTTACTGGGTAACACGATACCTGTTGGTAAGACTGGTTGTCAGACTTTTGGATTTCGAACTACTTTATCGATTGCACTGTTATGACAAGAGTGAATCAAATTAAGCTATAAATATTTTTTATCTGTTAACTCTGTCCTCCTGCCCTTACGTGTTTATGTGTTGACGGTGCAGCATGTTGTCTCCTTCCATAAAGTCAAAGTCAAAGTCAAATAATTTATTTCAATTAGGCACAAAAAGGCACTTTCTAACGTCAAAAACAAAAAATAGAATCAATTCTAGTCGCTCCTTCCAAAAGGTAGTTTTCGTAAGGAGAAGAATGGGCAAGAAACTCCACCGTTACTCTTTTAAAATGTTTCACAATATTTTGTGTACATTAATTAAATAATTATATGTGAAGACGATGCACCTGGAATAAGATTACTATACCACAATAGGTAAAAAAAAAAGCGGCCAAGTGCGAGTCGTACTCGCCCATGAAGGGTTCCGTAGCAGCAAGTAACGATAAGTTTACGATTTATGACGTATTAAAAAAAAACTACTTGCTAGATCTCGTTCAAACCAATTTTCGGTGGAAGTTTACATAGTAATGTACATCATATATTTTTTTTAGTTTTATTATTCTCTTATTTTAGAAGTTACAGGGGGGGGGACACACATTTTACCACTTTGGAAGTGTCTCTCGCACAAACTATTCAGTTTAGAAAAAAATGATGTTAGAAACCTCAATACCATTTTTGAAGACCTATCCATAGATACCCCACACGTATGGAATTGATGAAAAAAATTTTTTTGAGTTTCAGTTCTAAGTATGGGGAACTCCAAAATTATTTGTTTTTTTTCTATTTTTGTGTGAAAATCTTAATGCGGTTCACAGAATACATCTACTTACCAAGTTTCAACAGCATAGCTCTTATAGTTTCGGAAAAAAGTGGCTGTGACATACGGACGGACAGACAGACAGACAGACAGACATGACGAATCTATAAGGGTTCCGTTTTTTAACGGAACCCTAAAAAAATGAAGCAATGGCAGAAAAAATACTTAATTATGCAATGGATACATACAACAATGGATACCTACATCTCTAGCCTCCATCCCGGTTCTACTAATCGCCATTTCTAGCCTTATCATCTTCCACACTTCTATCTCTCAGCCTTCCTCAACCGTTCTCAAAACTTCCTCAGAACATATCCCTCTTAGAATAAAGTGTGTCTATTTCTTTTTTATCTTTTTATATCTATTTAGTATATTGCATCACATTTTAATTTTAATAAATTATTTTTCTTTAAGTACGCTGTACTGGTACAGCGTCTTAACATTTGTTTGCTGCACCGGTCGACGTCATTACGTCGGCGCCGGCTGTCGCTGAAAACCAGCGCTGGGCTCTGTCTTGCATAGGGTCGCAGCATAATGCTGAGCGATAGCCGATTTGCGTGGATGTGACGCATGCTTCCCCCAACCTTTTCTAATTTTTGTATTTTAAACTATTTTTTGCGTCATGTTTACCGCAAATAAACGTTTTTTTCTTTCTTTCTTTCTTTCTTTCTTCTTCTCTTTCCTCTGAATCGCTCTGAATCTTCAATCTGTACTTATTCCTTAAACTTTAATTCCAGAGGCCCGCATTGGCGAGGAATGTGTTCAGCACATCCAGTGTCACTCGACGACTGGAATTCACTCCGAGTGCGCCAACGGAACCTGCGCATGCGCAGCCACTGCGCACTTCGAAGATGATCGCTGTTACGAGACCGCCGGTTAGTATTATATAGATAGACTAGCGACCCGCCCCGGCTTCGCTCGGGTATAAACCGGGTTATTATACATATAAACCTTCCTCTTCAATCACTCTATCTATTAAAAAAAACCGCATCAAAATCCGTTGCGTAGTTTTAAAGATTTAAGCATACATAGGGATATAGGGACAGAGAAAGCGACTTTGTTTTATACTATGTAGTGATATCTCTTTAGTGTACACCTATTCTTGAATGCATAATCTTAGATAATTTTGATTCCATCGCCATTTAATCATCCTTTGCCGAAGTCGGGTAAAAATGAAGTTGCCATTGACATTGACGTAGATACAAAAGTTTTGCTATACTGGTAACTGTTAAACAAATGTTTCAAGAAAGTTTTAACTAAGAAGGAACTGAACCCAATAGGGATGATGTCTGGGTCAAAAAAAAAGAAGTTCGATTTCTGTCAGTCAGATAATAAAAAAATATCAGACACGTATTTTTTGCTTTATCATATTAATAAAAAATGACAGATAAAACGCATTAAAGTTGGGGAGTGGGGGTTGCTACGTCACAAGTAATTATAAAATATACATAAATTCAAATTCATTTATTTGCTAATATGGGTAATTAATAAAGTTGTTAAAAATAGAGCATACTTCAACCACATTACGTCTTGGGGCATGCAAATCTCAACATACTCTCGACATAGTCGTGACGTCATGGCACATTTTAAATCCATGTATCGCCGTAATCTTTGAATAACGTAAAAAAAGAAAAAATCGTTTGTTTACGTTTTTAAAACTTGAATATGTTTTATTTTTAAAGTGAAACTTTTATTACATCGTCTCAAACTTTTTCGTCTGTGTGTTGCATGTCGCGTGACGGTCGGCCGCGGAGTAGGGATAAAGTGAAAGGCGCTCGTCAGAGCAGCCAAGGTCAATATGGCGACGCCTATAGAAGTTTCACTTTTACCGTGGTTTTATAAAACCACACAATCCTTTTTTTATTAATATGATAAAGCTAAAAATGTGTGTCTCATATTTTTTATTATCTGACTGACGGACTTAGAATTACTTTTTTTGGACCCAGGCATCATCCCTATTGCGCTTAGAAAATAACTACGTACGGTGCAGTTGGCCGATGGGATGATAGCTTACTTCCTTGCAGCTTCAACAGTGATATAGTGATATGAGTTAGGTAGGTCTAGGTCGCATACCGTCTTAAGAGGAAACGTGGTCACGTGATCCTTGGCGTTCAGTATAAACATGTATTCCTCTGTTTTTTTACTTGGGTAATAACAGAGCTAATATATATTTATCGTCATCATCATCAGCCTATAATGTTCCCACTGCTGGGATACAAGCTTCCTCTCTGTGAGAGGGGAGTGGGCCGTAATCCACCACGCGAGCCCAGTGCGGGTTGGTAGATGTCACATGTCTTCGAATTTTCGGTTCTAGGACATGCCGGTTTCATCACGATGTTTTCCTTCACCGTTTTGAGAGCAGTGGTGATGAAATAATTTACACAAAGTAAAGCGCCTGTCTGGGTTCGAACCTACGACCTACAACTCGTAAGTCGCGGCCGTTACCACTGCTCTATATATATTTATAATAATGTTTATTTACAAGTTTATCAATCACGATCTGCATAGGTGTCGAATTAAATATAGAACACAATTAATGACACGCATGCACTGATGGGACAGCTCCGCTCAAATTTGTGTAGCTCTTTCCACAAAATACCTTCCCAGACACAAATCTGCATATTCCTCACATGGTCTGATCAAGAAAACGACTGTGTACTTTAAACAGCTCCGGATCTAGAAATTTGAGGCGGGGTAAAAACTGCCATCTGCCGCCCCCCGCCAATCTTTTATGGGGATGCTAATTTGGCCCCCGCGAAATAAAAAATTTTTCAATTTGAAAATTTTGACAGCAACATATCGATTGATAATGCGCCAATTCAACAGGGGCGCCAAAACTGTTGTAAAAAAGAAAAAAAATTGAAAGATTATAAATGTGCTGCGCGTCTCATTTATCGCAAAGTTGCTGTGTGCTGGGTGGTGAACTTGTCTGCCACGCTTGAATTTATCGCCCGCTAAAGATGGCGCCCGGGGCACGTGCCCCGGCTGGCCCCTAGATCCGGGGCTAACTTTTAAAGAGATTTTGATCTCTGTGTTTGCTTCGCCGTTTCTTCTCAGAGTAGTCAGAAAAGAAACACCGACTTCATCTTGTAAAAACTATTTTTGACGCGTAAAAGTGTTTGTACAAACCTGTTCTTTTCTTCATTCAATTCAAAACTAACACGGTAACTATCTTCTTTACAGTAATCGGCGAGCGTTGCGTGGTGGATCAGAACTGCTACCTCGGCGACCTGGCGCAGGAGCGACAGGCCTTCTGTGTCAGAGGCTACTGCACCTGCCAGCTGCAATTCAGTCCCAGGGATAATGGCACTAGGTTGGTACAGCTTTAGGTCTAATAATATGACGATGGTAAAGCCTTCAGAGGAAAACAAGAAAGTATTTTCACCATCATCATCATCATCATTTCAGCCGAAAGACCCATGTCGACCGGTCCTGTCCTTCTTGCATCTCGAAAGTGTTTTACAAAAAAAAAGGCAGTCATGAGGACTATCGACAAAAACAAGCCGAGAAGTGACAACTAAAAACTGTTATTAGCGCCATCTAGTTCTGTAGTTAAGCGCTAAGCGAATCCATAAGTTTACCTCCTACCAAAAATCGCTCAGCACGCCTAAAGAAGTTTTCACTTCAATAAAATAGGAAAACATCGTGGTGTAAGCAAAAAGATTTGCAGGTTTTCAAGCTGTACCATTTCCTTCTTTGTCAAAGGCTTCTGTGTTTTACGGTTTAGGGTAGTTTTAGCTCTTAGTTTTTGGCTTGGATCCTGAAATATTTGTATGTCAACTAAACGAACCCCGTAACAAGACTAGAACCTAGCAAACCGGGTTCGTATGAACTATTATGGTCCTATGGTCAGGGAGTAGATGTGGAACTGCGGCGCAATCTATGCCCAACCCTCTATCCTAACTTCTGTGCCCCGAAAAATGCAGCCATACCGACCTCTCCGCTACCACCGACGACGACGTAGAAGAAGATGGTCCTAATATTCTACTGTTCGATTTATTCGACCTCTTTTTCCAGATGCGTCCGCGACGCGCTATTGGGAGAGGAATGTGAAGATCAACTGCAATGCGCGGGCACAGGTCTGGAGTGCAGAGGCACGTGTCGCTGCAAGGACAACTGGGTGGCGCATAATGGTACCAACTCCTGTGTAGAATGTGAGTATCATTGATAAGGTCGTTTGCTCCTAACTGTAAGGGAATTGACGGTTGAAGTCTTGAGTTTCGGCTCACCCGTATAACGCGAGTCAAACTCAAAGTATTTATTTCAAATAAACCAATTACAGGTACTTTTAAACGGTCAAGGGGTCGGTCAGTCAGAAAGATGAAGCTAGTTGCCCATTCAAAAACGTAGTAGGTACCTATGGAGAAGAACGGGCAAGAAACTCCACGGACACTCTTTTAATTCAAAATTTTGTTACAAAAATATTGGTTACATCATGTTTTAATTATTCATGTCAGAACAATGTAGAAAGACGTGCACATTAAAAGCGTCCGTAATAAAAATATTTAAAAAAAAACAGTGGCACTCCGGGAGTACAGACAGAAGAGAAAACTTGAACAATTTAAAAAAATACTTCTAATACCTTTAAAGTAAAAATACTTGCATAGAACATTGATGCGTAACGTAATATAAATAAAGAGAACAATCGCGGTTACAAAAATGAGGTGTCGGTAACGGTGTCGCGAGTTCAATTGTTTTTCCCATCTCAAAAATGCCCAACGCGCCCAAAGAAGTTTTCACTTCAACAATAACAATTCAAAAATTAAAATAAACCGTGGCAGCTAAGAGATGACCAGTCCCTACTGACGGCGCCCGTTCACGAACATAATGCATGGATCAGCACCATTTAGCTCAACCATTTTGAAGGGAACTTAATGATCCAACACAAAAACATTACACCTACTTGTAACCGCTCCTAGAAATCTCGTTCCCTTAATCCAAGTAATCAGAAATCCTTAATCCTTATTATCCTTATTTATCTTTTATTAGTGTACTAATCATATTTAACTCATTTAAATTGTTTTTGTTTTATATTTTTATTATGGACGCTTTTAACGTGCACGTCTTTCTACATTGTTCTCACATGTATAATTTCAACACGAATGATGTAACCAATATTTTGATTTAAAAGAGTGTCCGTGGAGTTTCTTGCCCGTTCTTCTCCATAGGTACCTACTACGCTTTGGAATGGGCAACTAGCCTCATTTTTCTGACCGACCGACCCCTTGACAATTCAAAAGTACCTGTAATTGGTTTATTTGAAATAAATGCTTTGAGTTTGAGTTTAGTAGACTATAAAATAAACCTTGAAATTCTTATCAAAGTCCATTAACATTGACTATGGTAATTACTAAGCCCTTGATACATTGTGCCCTTAATTTCTAGGGCCTATGTAATTAATTGATAGTTAGCTACTGATTAGTAGATGGTAATTATAGTTAGAATAGAATAGGGTCAGGGTTTAGTTCATTTGATTTTGTAGCTTCAATGGAAGAAACAATAGGTCACAGTTATGAGTTAATTAGTTTTTCCCGGTATTCCTGAAACCTGAGTATATTAATGACCTGTTTGATCCTGATTTCGAATGGTATTTATGTAATACAACATTTTAGTATCTATTTAGGGTTCACTTTCGTCTTCTAAAGAACCACAGTTGACTATATTTACACATTTAGAAATTGGAAAAATATAACATTAAATTTTATTTTTACTGCAGAAGAATTGTTTATAATTTATATAACTATTGAAGTACTTCATAATTAAATTGTAATTATAGTTAATCAATCTTTGTATTGACATTGCCATCTTTATTATTATGTACTTAACATTTCTAGTGTATTTTGTACTTTTGCATGCCTTCTGGTTAAATATGTCTGTTGCTAATTATATTTTTATGTCACCGTGTTTTTTACCCATTTTTGCACAATAAATATTAGAAGTTATCTTATCGTGACGGCCATCTATCTATCTATTTATATTTTACTTACTGGGTCAATTTGAAGATACAACTAAAGGTTCATGCACACATGTTAGTCACATCAACGTCAAGTCGCCGATCAGTCACGCCAATTTTAGGGACGTGTGTGAACAGATAGTCAGTCAGTCATAGCAACGCCTGTTTCGTTCGTAGTTCGCAAGTTCTTCGCGTCACCGGCAAGTCAAACTTGCTCGGTGACGCGACGTACTGAGTGAGACGCGACAGTAGTGACGGGACTGATGTTTATAGCCAGCGTCCTTCAACTTCTCATCATCATCTGCCTAGCCTTTTCCCAACTATGTATGTTGGGGTCGGCTTCCAGTCTAACCGGATGCAGCTGAATACCAGTATTTTACATGGAGCGACTGCCTATCGGACCTCCACAACCCAGTTACTGGGTAATACGATACCCCTTGGTAAGACTGGTTGTCGGACTTTCGGGCTTCTGACCACCCGTAACAACTGTCAAAGATCTACAAATGGCAGCCGGGACCAACGGCTTAACGTGCTTTCCGAGGCACGGAGGGGTCTTGGTATGTAAAGATGGTCACCCATCCACGGACCAACCGCGGCAAGCGTAACTTAACCTGATAGATCGACCCGTGTGGCTGTCATTACTTAGCCACAAGCCCCTCACACCTCCTACAACTTCTATGTAACTATATTTTATGACGTGATTGTTCGGCGACTTGATCTTGACGTGACTGACGTTTGTGCAATAGTTGTATCTTCAAATTAAAGCAAGTATTTTAAATAGGTAAAATATAAATGTGTGAATGTGGTCAACTGTGGTTCATTAGCCCCCAAGACTGACGAAAATTAGGACACCCTAGAAAAGAAGGGTATCTGACATTAGCGGAGACGCCCAAAACTCCGGCGCGCTCCGATATAGGTAATGTGTTACCGGTAGACAGTGGCATTGAACAGTCATGACCAGTGATCGGAGTAGGTAGATTGATTTTACGTAGTCGCATCATGAATAGTCATAGAAATCATAACATGGATAAGCCTTTTTTCCGGGATTTCATTTTGGTACTTACGGGATTGAATCAGATATTGTTAAAGTAAGGATTTTTAAACTACTACATTAGAAATTTATAGAATGCGATAGATAAACATTTAAAATATATTATCATATTGTTTTTATAGTATACCTATCCTTTTCTTGGAGTCCAATCACCTATATACTATTATTAAAAAGACAGCAAAAGGGTTAAACATTTCTTATTCATATTGATGTTTCTTTATTTTACACTTTACAACATTTGAAATTCCTTAAAAAAATCTTAATAATTTCAAAATCCCGGAATCCCGGAGGCATATCCATACTAATATATACGTGCCAGTTCATTGACCCCAAATCAATCTACCTACTCCGATCTCTGGTCATGACCAATCAAAAAGACAGGCTATCTTCTCTGCAACATTCTAGAAAAATCATGAGAAGCTTGATAACAGTATTAATAACAATATTATTTCCTGCTATTCACAGCTGTAAAAGAACTTAACGAATCCTGTGAGTACGACGTCCAATGCGACGGTCTCGCCGGGCTACCAGACGCGCGGTCACCGGGCGCCGCGCTGTGCCTGGGCGGCGCGTGCGCGTGCGCCTACAGCGCGCGCCCGGCCGGTACTCCCGTTAGGTGCTGGCACCGCCGGCGACCGGGACAGGAGTGTCGGAGGGATGAGGTATGTGTGTGTCTTGGAGTATTTTGGTCAAGAATTTGTTGGTTACATAAGTCCTTGTCCACACTTGTATCATTGTGGTGAATCTGATCTCCGTCACCTTGTATTATACAAGGCCTTAGGTATTCCATGTTAAAGGATACGTCAGATACGTGGTCATGCACCTGTGGCGAACCAACTAATTGTCTATGGTTCGCACTGTCAGATATAACCTGACAACACTAGTTGGTCTAGAGAGTTAGTCTATGGTTCAAGGAAAACCAGAGGGTTTGATTCACCATGTAAAACTCTGGCTACCTCAATATTAACCACTTATCGTGTACCTATCTAACAAATTTGTTACCCTGTGTCTGTATATTCAATTATTCCGCTGTCGCTTGGACACTGTTATGTTATGCAAATACACACCTAAGTATTACAACTGGATCGCGTTTCATTAAAATAAACAAGGCACCATGACGCACCTAAATTGGTGACCCCCTATCCCTCTACCCAATTGATCTGTGCTTTCTATGTGGACAAAGCATCATTATAAAGTTGCAGGGAAACGTTTAGGGAAAAAGTATTTAAATGAAAGTAGTATAATAAAATTCATTAAATTTATTAATAATAAAATATTTATAATTTAGCATCATTTTCATATTTCACACTTTTAAATTAATTATCATTTAATTTCAACATAAATGGCACCAGGCATTATCAAGCTTCAAAGTCTTATTTCTCTATTCTTAAAATTAGTCCTATTTTATTTAAATTACTAGTAATATTCATCTAGCCTGAACTTCAAGGCGGATTTTCACAATATTAAGTAATTCATAAATCATTGTTTTGTTCAGGAATGTGTATCTGAAGAAAACGAGCCAGGCTACTGTCTGTCAGGACGCTGCACATGCAAGAATTGTTCGCCGGACGCCAAAGACTTTGGCGGCGCGGCCACGCTCTCGCGCCCGCCATTGATCGTGTCCGCCATTTTGACACTGGCCGCCATCTTGAGATACCAGCTGTAAGATAGAATATGTACAGATTGTTAATATATTATTGTTTTTATGAAGACTTGTCTAAGGAAAAATGATATTAATCGAAAGCAGAATGGTAAATTGGAAATATTGAAGTAGGAGTTTACAAATTGTATCGACCAGTGATTGTTTTGTTGTTTGATATAGATCTTAAAATGATGACGTAAATGTTGCTTGGAAGTAAAATAAATGTATGATCTTCTCTAACAAATTGTATTCGAAAAATAATAGTATTCTTTGTTATGCAACATGTTGTCAAAACACATAATAGGTACGTTATTCATTACTATTATCTACTGAGTACCTGCATACCCAGTCTAGCTGAGTAGGTACTGCAGTCTAAGGCCGCGTTCATGACACGAATTTGATCGTGTACAGATCGTGTCGTGCTCTGTCATAACATACATATTCTTAGGGGGGTATTACACTATCATATACCTAGGATCATATATAGAATCCTATCTCCTATCCTACTTATATGAGCCCTAAGAAGAAGAAGAATCATATCTATGTATTATCTAGCCTTTCGGCACACAATATAAATAGAACTCTAAAGAACAATGAAACCAAAACAATGTGTCCAATGTGTGCAGGTTTTTTTTTTTAGTACAGCAGTGTCTCCAACAATAATTTTTGTATTCCACTAAGCATATTGTGAATTGATGCCAACATTTCGTTGTACTAACTTTTTAACCGTCAACAAAACCGTCAATTTAGAATATAACAGTAGCACAAATGAAAAGGCAAAATCACATAATTTTATGGACGCACTTGTCTCAGGAAATTATGAAAATAAATGTGAAAATTCAATAAATAATATTCAATATGGCAAGACCTGTCTCTATGGTCCTATCTAACAACAAATGTCAAATATCTTTGATCAAAGACGATTTGATTCATATGTTTGTGTTACATTATCATATAAATATGACTCATAGATCTGTGATCCTAGAAATGTTAGTGTAATACCCACCTTATTGATTAAAACACACGGGACGCATATGCGACGCAGTTGGACGCTCAGCGTAAGAATCGTGCTTGATCATGTAATACGTTATGATGAGAGGCATAAAGTATAAATTCTAAAGTCACTGAAGCGAGAGCGTCGCATGAAAGAGGCGCGAACGCGGTGACGTGCCGAAATACGCAACGCGCCCTTACAATTTTTATTTTCTAGAAAAAATAATAATATATCGCACAATACTTTAGTTTTTAGGCTGTTACATTGTTCGTAGTCTATTTCAAAGTTTATTTAAGTTGTAAATAATATTGTTGTTGTTAAAACTTTGTAAATTCTAAGTGTAGATTATTATTTCACATAAAACAGTATTTTGCGAGTGCAATTTTATATATTTGTTTTAAATAATAAATGGGTAGTGTTTATGCCAAAGAAGTGTACACAAATATTGAATGTATTGTGTAAATAAATATTATTTATTTTAAAACTGAGTTGTTTTCATTCTTCGTGGTTTCGCCCTTTATAAGATTTCTATTATCTGAAATCTTACGTGTTCCTTCTACTACCTTTGACCCGGTAAGAGTCACTCACGCATTCACTCCGCTCTTCTTCCCAGCAGTGCTATTCTGTAAAAATCTCACCGTGAACGCTTAGGTGAAGTGAGCTTGAAAGTGAGCTGTCAACAGTGTCAATCCCTAATATATGGTGGAATGACAGCTCACTTCAAGCTCACTTCACCTTAGCGTTCACAGTGAGATTTTAACAGAATAGCACTGCAGGTACAGATTTTGTATCTCAAGAAGCGACACGCGCTTTACTTTTAGTTACCATGTGTACAAACACACTGTGAATGTGTGTGTAAGCGCAGGAGCTCTCTGTACCGTCCGAGACAATGGCGATGTCGGAATTGTGTGTGTGCGTGTTATGTGCTGACGCTACTCGTCTTCACGCACACATTCACAGCGTATTTGTACACTTGGTTACCACAAGTAAAACGCGCGTCGCTTCGCCAGATAAAATATACTATACCCAATTAAATAAAAAGTAAATCAGTGAACATGGTAAAGAATTATCGCTGAACATACATGAAAAAAAGATTCTAACGAATTAAGAACTTTCTCCTTTTTTGAAGTCGGTTATAAAACAACCTGCTACAGTGCTTTACGGATCTTTAATCTAAAATAAGGGCTTTCTGAAGTGACCTTCACTAGATGGCAGCACTGAGATGTCAGGTCCGGGCACCTGTCAAAAGTGTCAAAGCGCCTATATTTTCTTTAGTGGTGACTGAATGATAAACGAATGAATGAAACGAATGATGAACGTCATCATATATTTTATAATCATTGTCGAAATGGAAGACCTCTTGTCAAAGTGGCGTCACCTGGTGGCGTGAATTTTCATGAAAGAAAACCCTCATTGTATGGAAAAACAAGATAGCAGCGTTAGTTTCGATTTTGGCCGCACGCCTAAAAATACTATACAGTTGTAGTATTTACTTCTCACTTCAGCGGTTTCTGACAGAGGGTGTCAACTGCACAACAGTTCTGGTCGAGCTCGTTAACGAAGCTTGCAGCGCGCGGCGAACGCTCGGCGATGCCGCTGCGTACACTAGAGGGTTCAGGGCCGAGTTGGTGAACCCCAGCCATGTGCACCACTGCCAGATCGAGTCCCATACGCAGTCGCAGATGGAATCTGGAGAAATAATTTAGAGTATTTAGTACAAACGTCTGTTGTATCTGTTCAGGGTATAAAAAAGACTTATGTTTTCTGTAAGAAACAACTTAATACGTAGTTAATTGATTCAGGCGTGATCTTTCGGAAATCCATTATAAAATACAATAGACGTGGATATATTTAATAACCTGTTCCGCTTAGCTATTTCTAAAAAACCCTGAAAGAAATCGACATGTGTTTCACCTCTCAACGAGGCATCTTCAGGATGACGATTGACTTGTCGCGAACGCGAACACGACGAACGAACTTAATACGTAATTAAAACTTACAAAACATAAACTTATCAAACAAAATTGGTATTGGAGGCACTTAATTTAATTTCACTATCTACTTCTAGATTAGGAAGAGCCAAACTAAAAAGCCACACACTACAAATCTCTGGGGATCGAAACTAGACCTTCACGGCTTAGTCGTGATAGCAATGTGACATGCACAAAAAGAAAACATTTAGACCTCGAGGTTTAAGTTTGGCATCACTTTACTCCTTGTTTACTGATCATCATCTGCCTAGCCTTTTCCCAACTATGTTGGGGTCGGCTTCCAGTCTAACCAGTATTTTACATGATGTGACTGCCTATCTGATCTCCACTACCCAATAGGAACTAGGTAATACCGGGCTTCTGACGACCCGTAACGACTGTCAAAGGTCCACGAATGACAGCCGGGACCAACGGCTTAACGTGCTTTCCGAGGCACGGAGGAGTCTCGGTATGTAGAAATGGTCACTCATCCACGGACCAACCCCAGCAAGAGTAGCTTAACCTGATGAATCGACCCGTGCGGCTGTTAGTAACTTGGCCACGAGCTCCTCCTCCTTGTTTCTAATAAGGGGATAAAATATTAAATAGTTTACTTACCAACGGGCAGCACAATGAAGAATGGAGTCCAGCAGAAGAGGAACAGTGCCATTAGCCTGATGATAGTGCGGCTGGCACGTTGTTGACGAGTTATGATGGAGCTGCTGCAAAACAGGCAATAAAAATGATTTTTTAGGACAGAACTACATCAGACATAGGGTTTTTCCATTAGTAATTTCTATTGAGAAATTACTATTGAGTAGCCCGAAGTCCCTGATTCGATGATCGAAGGCCCTGATTTTTTTTTTGCGATTTCCATCGCAAAAAAATGAAATCAGGTGTTCCCTAAATTTTCACGAGTTATGCGAACATAAATGTAAAGTACTTCCATCAGATTTTTTAAGCTATTGCATAGCTTTTGTCGCGGGCTTTGAGCGCGGCGACCGAATCAAGAAATTCCGTAACGTAACGAAAATAAAACCGTAACAAAAATAAAACCTAACACCCCCCACTCCGCCTACCATGTAATGACGGTTCCCATGACAACGTGATGTTGTCATGGGAAACGTGATGTTGTCATGGGAACGTAATTTTTGTTTTATGTCATCACGTCATCATCCCAAGTGTAGTGTTGACAAATAGGAAGTATGGAGGTTACAAATGCTATGCAATAGCTTTACCGCGGCAGTCCCCGAGTGCCACACGTTTTTTTTTTATCGCGTTTTCTTGTTTGGTCGCATAGTAAAAGTTGTTCATAATGATGAGTAAAGTCACGTGTTTAAATGTATCGGTCACTAATTTACCAGTCAACATAAACAACGTGTAACAAAACCCGCCAAAATAGGTATACAAACACAAATTGTTGTCGACCAATTTAAATTTTCACATACGCGGGATAATACCTAATAGCTTTTATTTTAATGCAAATCTTGCGAACTAAAACAGCACATAAAACCTTTACAATTTTTTTAATGAATTTTTTTCTCTCTGAAATAGGTCAATTGAATTAAAAGTCAGTTGGGGTGTCTGAGGTTTTGCCCATTTAACGTTACGTTTTATATGGTGTTCGCGCGGTGTAGGATGCACTCTACATGCAGGTTTTGTATGACGTCAGGTTTTTGTGTGACGTCAGGTCTTTGATGCGTAGTTCACATGTGGCCCTGTAGATGCCGCTACTGGACTGTTATTGCAATATTTGGTGGTATATAGTTTGGAAATAACACTTACGGTGCTCCAGGGTGCTTCACAGGCGATGGGGCGCAGCTTTCAGGTTTAGATCCTTCAGGTAGATTCAGGTAACAGCCTTTCGGTGAAGTCATCCTGGACATTACAAAATGTTTTACATACATAAATTCACGTCTTCTTGTTATGGGGGTAGGTAGAACACACAAAACGTCACCGACTACGATCCTAACATACTTCGAACAAACAATTATATCATCATCTGCCTAGCCTTTTCTCAACTATGTTGGGGTCGGCTTCCAGTCTAACCGGATGCAGCTGAATACCAGTATTTTACATGGAGCGACTGCCTATCTGACCTCCACAACCTAGTGACTAGGTAACACGATACCCCTTGGTAAGACTGGTTGTCAGACTTTTTGGGCTTCTAACTACTCGTAACGACTGTCAAAGATCTACAAATGACAGCCGGGACCAACGGCTTAACGTGCTTTCCGAGGCACGGAGGGGACTTGGTATGTAAAGATGGTCACCCATCCACGGACCAACCGCGGGAAGCGTAGCTTAACCTGATCGATCGACCCGTGCAGCTGTTATTACTTAGCCACAAGCCAAACAATTATATGTTGATATATTTTAAATTAATTTGACTATTGAACTAACTTTTTACTTCAATTTTAATTAGGCTTATAAATGTATTGTTTCTGCATGTGATAATTTTAATACTAGCTGACCCGGCAAACGTTGTTTTGCCATATAAATGTTTGGGGTGGACAACCCTTATCACTTAGGGGTATGAAAAATAGATTACGACCGATTCTTAGACCTATCGAATATACATATCTATAAAAAATCATAAAAAATTATCGAGCCATTTCGGAGGAGTATGGCAACTAACATTGTGACACGAGAATTTTATATATATAGATAGATAGATGTAATGTTCAACACAATGTTAATTGTTAATGAATAAATAAATGAAACAAAGCAAAAGGAGATTTTTTTATGTGTAGCATCTTTCCTCTCGCTTTCCTGCTATCTGTGGAGTGGGAAATCTGTGGGAGTGATTTCGTGATGAAAAGGGACGGAAGTGTGTAACAGGAAGCCGAGGAAGCGCGCGCGGTGGTTGGCCGTCAGAAACGACCTTGACGAGGCCCCGCCCCACTAATGTTGATTATTACCAAGATGAGATGTTAGATGTTACACATCATATGCTGTAAGGTTCGCTCGTTTTTTGTTTTGTTTTTAAACGTGTTGAAAAAGATAAAATAGATATTCAGAGTAAATAAAACTAAGGCGATTATCACACTGCACCGCATCACGCTGCATGTTGCGTGTCAACGATCTGAATGAACGCGCGTGGATGCATTTTCTGTGTGTTGGATTGTGCGTGTTTTCTATACAAACGGAGATACTTACAAGCAACGTTAAAACCACAGATTACTAAATAGTTACTACGTAACAGATAGTTCACTCAGTAGAAAATTTCCAATACCTACTGCTATAATAGCCTACTCCGTCGCGTCAGCAACCGCTGCATGCTAAAATGTGCCTAAATGCTCAAGCTTACAGTTGTAAAATTGAACAACGTGCGTGCGCTTCGCTTGCGAAAACCGCACTGAATAAGGTCCGCAAACGGCCCGAGATCGCTCGGCTGGGCGGTAGGTAATTATAGCGCGCAAGTACATAGAGTGACGGAGGCCTGGTTAAAACACGCATTCACGTGCTACGCTGCGTGGTGCGTGACAGTGTGTTAATCGCCTAAATGTAATTTTACTTACACAGCATTCATTTGAAGCTCCTTCGTACAAATAGTGTCCATAGTGACACATCTTTTTAACGCTGGTTTAGAAGCATTTCCCTGAAATAAATACAAGAAATATTACAAAACAATTTGAGTTACACAATATGTAAAAAAAAACTAATTAAAGTAATGAAAATTCTTATTATTATTGAAATCTCATAATTATTGAAAATAAAATAGTACATTATTGCAAAGGCCGGGAAATAGGCAATTGCAGGTCGAGTATGAGTTTGAAGGCCGAGCCGTAGGCGCGGACTTCACTAATACGAGACAGGCAATTGCCATTTCCGCCGAGGCATATATAGTGCTTTTCTCAAAAGAATGCAGGGAAATAAAAGTAGTTAAATTTCCATAATTTTTCAAGTTAATGCCGTTTTTAACATGAACTGTACCTACATTTCAGCATGGAATAAATTGCCCATAATGTTGATGGCTTTTTAGTTTTAGTAATCTCATTAAAATACGCCAAAAATACAAAGTTTGTAGACAATGTTCACTTTATTCTCGTTTTTTAATTATCTAATGTATGTAAATAACAAATCAAGACGAATTTTCAGCTTTGCCGCCAATTTTCTATTTATCATCTGTGCCGAAAGGCAAACGCATCTAAGGCTATACAGCCACGTGAACGCAATTTTGTACTAAGCTAAGAGAACTTTGGTATGCCAAGAATGATAACAGAAATCCAATCAAAGAGTATTTAATAACCCCAGCACGCCATTTCATACAACATTGCTGGAGCGTTGTAATGCTCCAAATTCAAAAAACGCGCCTGCAATGGATTTGATTTTCTTTGACCGTAAATTCGATAGGTACTTCGCGTGTTCTTTGTTCGAAAATAAGGACAATATTTCCATGCATGTTTGAGAAAAAGGTTATTTCTATTTAATGTTTATGACATTTTTAGTAGTAAAAATACACAAAATTCGTAAAAAATAAGCAAATTTTCAATAGGGGTCATACGTTATGACTTGTAGACACCCGCTAAACGACGGCCGCCCGCGCCCCATGTCATGTCCCGGTACCCCATTGAAAAAAAGGTTTTTTTTTTCTTGAAAATTACCACTTAAATAAACTATCAGTACGATACCTAACAACACCCTCACGGTTTGGACAGGTTTTTTTACATGTTATATTTATGTTTAATCGCATTTTGATTACAAAAATCTGCTTAGTTTGCATTGATCTCCAAACTTTTTTGATCGGTTATCTAATCTAAAAAACATTTTTCGAGTGATTCTTACTTGAAACTGTTTTCTGATTGGGTAAGCATTAAACACGAACTGACTGACTGGTTCTCTGCCTTTTCGCCGAAAATTGTTTGCCAGATTTTCACTTGCCACCTAACATTTCGCAGGAATTTTATTTCACCGAATAATCACCTCACAGTTACCAACTGTACGTTTGGTCTGCTTTTCATAATGACACTTTTTAAAATGCCAACTTTCAAGTAGCAGAATGTTTTAGTTCGCTCGCTCGGCTCGTGCGTTGTTTGTCATACTCTAACCTAACCTGTTTCCTTTTACAAAAGTGATTCGCTTCTGGCACATTGCCGGCCGCTGCCGCGGCACGCTCGCTTCGCTCGCTCGGCTCGTGCGCTGTTTGTCATATTCTAACCTAACGTAACCTATCGTAACCTAAGATTTCTGTTGCTATACTTATTAAAAAAAAACTTATTTGTTTTAGGCAAGTTCAAGACCAGGGTTTCGCCAAAAGATACGCAAGCGACATACAGTTTCATAAAACGTCATTCGTCTAATAGTTGTGTGGCCTCGTGAAATGTTTGACAAATGATAAATGTCCCAAACGTTTTGTGTCATTATAATAATCAGCTTAACAATAATTCTACCAAATGAAACGTTGTCATACAAAAATTTGCTAATCGTTAGTTGTCAAAGTGAAACATCGGCGAAACATTGGTTGGCAAGTGATAATCTGCCAAAAAATTTTCGGCGAAAAGGCAGGATACCTGACTGACTAGCTAGTCTTAAGAGCCTAGACAAGTAGTGGCAATCACTTTTAAAGCTATTCATATTTCTACAATAACTTTCAACAAGATTTACATAAGTATGCATCATCACTTCATCAGCCTATAATGTTCCCACTGCTGGGACACAGGGCTCCTGTCGGTGAGAGGGAGTGGGCTGTAATCCACCACGCGGGCTCAGTGCGGATTGGTAGATATCATATGTCTTCGAATTTTTGGTTCTTCGACATGCCGGTTTCCTCACGATGGATGTTTTCTTTCACCGTTTTGAGAGCAGTGGTGTTGAAATAATTTACACTAAGTAAAGCGCCTGTCAGGGTTCCAACCTACGGCCTACAGCTCGTAAGTCGCGGCTATTATCACTGGTCCACCACTGCTCTCCGGTAGCTGGAGTCAGTCATATTTGACTTTTCTATCATGAAAGCTACTTTTTTCGAGGCACTCTAGACTGTAGTGTCCGACCGAAAGTTCGGTTTCGGTTTCGGTCGAGTTTCGGAAAAAAAACGAGTTTCGGTTTAGTTTCGGTTTCGGCGGCAAACCTGCCGAAACGACGACCGAAACCGAAACTGCATTCGGGAATTCTCGCGCTGTGATCGGTCATGTTCGGCGCGTTAAATTCCATCCAAGCGAGTAAGCGACGAAGACATTTTGCCACGTCAACGTGCCTAATCATGTCGTGACTGGCTTGTGTTTGCAGTTCGTTTTGTTTGTTGTGAGTTTTCGTGTGATTTTAGTGTTTTATTAAAAAAAATAAAGACTGACTGATTATAATAACGTTTTCTTTATTTTTCCCTCAAAACATGGTCCTTGTAAGGAAGTTTCGGTTTCGGTTTCGGTTTCGGCCGAAACTGGGACTGTTGCCGAAATTCGGTTTCGGTTTCGGTCGTAAAAAGTAGTTTCGGTCGGACACTAGTGGACTGTTTATAATAAAACTAAATGAATCATTTCAAATAAAGCTTACCGCTTGTCCAGTATCTGGGCCGGGCAATCCACCGCGGTGCGAACGAATCTGCAGTGGTACTGACAAGGCGTTCAGGATGCGAGCGTACAACGTCACCATCACAATAGCGGGTACGTAGAACGATAGGGTTGCACAGTAGAACACGTACCTAGAAAAACAAAACAATTCGTTTTAAAAAAAGTGGTGGCTCTCCGGGAATACCGATAGAAGTGAAAACTTGAACAAGATCACCTTGGTGGTAGAAAAATACTTGCATAGAACATTGATCCGTAACCTTATCTAAATAAAGTGCATAATCGCGTTTACAATTTTTTTAAAGTAAAAGTACTTGCTTAGAACATTGATCTGTAACGTAATATGAATAAAGTGCACAATCGCGTTTACAAACTTTTTAAAGTAAAAATACTTGCATAGAACATTGATACGTAACGTAATATAAATAAAGAGCACAATCGCGTTTACAAAAATGAGGTGTCGACACGGTGTCGTGAAATCAATGGTTTAGTCCCATTTCAAAAATGCCCAACGCACCTAAAGAAAAAATCTACTTACTGTTAATTAATGGTCGCGTTAATTTTTTTAGGTTCAAAGTATCATAGTCATCATCATCATCATCTGCCTTTGGGGTCGGCTTTCAGTCTAACCGGATGCAGCTGAATACCAGTTGGTATTTTACATGGAGCGACTGCCTATCTGACCTCCACAACCCAGTAACTAGGTAATACGATACCCCTTGACGTAACGTGAAAATGTAACGTCTTTAATTAATGACCAATTAAATTCAATGTTTCTTGCACCAAGTTCACCTTACCAGATTAATAAAATTATAAATAACCTAAAAAATACTAACAGTGTAGGTTACGATGGTTTCTCTACTAAAATAATTAGAGCAGTAAATGAGGATATATGCCATCACTTGAGTCACATTATGAACTTGTCGATAACAGCGGGAATATTTCCACAAGATCTTAAACTGTCAGTTATAAAACCTTTATTCAAAAAAGAAAGTAAACGGTTAATGGAGAATTATAGGCCTATTGCACTGTTATCAATATTTTCAAAAATTTTCGAAAAATATCTTTATGGTGAACTTAATTCATATCTCGAAAAAAACAAAATTTTGTGCAACGAACAAAAGGGCTTTCGACAAAATAGAACCATCAATATGGCCATCTATGAATTCATCCAAAGTGTTATCTGCCATGTTGACAAAACAGTTCCAGTTTGTGCTATTTATTGCGATATGTCACAGGCATTTGATTATGTAGATCATAATATACTAATCAGTAAACTTGACGCATACGGCATAAGAGGCAATGTTTTAGATTTATTTCGATCCTATTTAACGAATCGACAACAGATAACAGTAATAACTAGAGTGAATCCCAAAACAAAAACAGAAGAAAATTTCAGCTCCGTGAGGAAATATGTCACATACGGTGTTCCTCAAGGCAGTGTGCTAGGGCCGCCGTTGTTTACTATTTATATAAACGACTTGCCAAAGGCAACGATTCAACCTATGACATTATTTGCTGATGACAGTACAGTTTCGATTGCATGTAAGGACATTAATAATTACAAACTTGACATAAATAATTCGCTGACATCTATAATTTCTTGGCTTGATAATAATAATTTAAAAATAAATATATCAAAAACAAATATAATGCACTTTGGGCAAAGATTGCATAATCCATTAAATGTAAATTTGATTCACGATAATAGTACTATAAATGAAGTAACTAAAGCCCGTTTTCTCGGTTTAATTATAGACAGCAAACTAAATTGGAAAGAACACATTGAGAAACTATGTAAAAGAATCAGTAGTCAATCTTATGCTTTGTACCAACTTGCTCCAACCGTCAACACTGATGTGTTACTCTCGGCGTATTATGGCCTTGTTGAATCTGTCCTCAGATATGGCATTATTTTTTGGGGCAACTCAACAAATAAAGATATGGCATTTATAATGCAAAAGCGATGCCTACGTGCCATGTTTGGTATCCAAAGTACGGAAAGCTGTAAGCCACTCTTTACTAAGTATAAAATACTCACACTTCCGTCACTGTATATTTTGGAAATAGCCCTATTTGTGAGAAATAACCCTCATTTGTTTCCTCGAATATCAGACATTGTAAAACGTAATCGCCGGGATAATAGTAAAATTCGTGTTCAGCCAGCTAAGACAGCGCTACTGTATAAAAGCGTTGTATGCAGAGCGCCAATAATTTACAATAATATCCCTAAATGTGTTAAGAAATTAAATATAGACCAGTTTAAGAAAACATTTAAAAAAATACTGACAGAAAAAGCCTATTATAATATTAATGAATTTTTAAATGATAAATCCCTCTGAAGACACTGACTGAATCTAATCTATTTATTTTGAATGATGACTATTGACGTTATTTAATTTAATATTATTGTTAATTGTTGATTTATTTATATTATTGTTCATTGTACCTATTTTAATTTTAAAATCCTATTGTCTTTCGACCAAATTTGTACACCAGCCATGGTCAAACATGTTGAGCCAAAAAATACTTTGTGACACCTATAATAAGCATCATACCATGTATATTATCTACACATGTTTTTGCAAATAAACGAATCTGAATCTGAATCTGAATCTTGATAAGACTGGTTGTCAGACTTTCGGGCTTCCGACGACCCGTAACGACCGTCAAAGATCCACGAATGACAGCCGCGACTTTCCGAGACACGGAAGGGTCTTGGTACGTAAAGATGGTCACCCATCCAAAAATATATAAGGGCTTCTACACACGTACCACAACCACACCACGACCACAATCACACCTCAACCACACCACGTGGCCGGGCGTATATTTCGTATTGAAAATGAATAGGACTATTCACACGTACCACATTTTGCAGTCGTTATCGACCGTGTGTGTGATACCGACCACATCACAACCACCAGCGACACTGCGAACTAGTGGCCGACCACATCGCAAACTCAACGTTGCGTCGACGCAACGACAGTGCTCGCACGCCGCTCGCGCTCTTCCCCTCCCCCGGTTCATTCATTCTGCATTCGACTGACTGTGTCTGCACACCACGTAACCGCATCGCAACTACTGACGACAACGCAACCACATCGACATTTTGTCGGTACCACAACGCAACTACAAAAAGCTGCAGCGACACTATTCACACGTAACTACTGCTTGACAGCATTTTGTCGTTGCGACGTGGTGTGGTTGTAGTACGTGAAAAGAAGCCCTTAGACACGTATTTTTTGCTTTATCATATTAATTCGAAATTACTTATACAAAACGTATTAAAGTTCTATGGGGTCGCTACGTCACGAGTAAGTATAAAATCTACATACTGACGTCATGGCACATGTTAACTCAATGTATCGCCATTATCTTTTGATAACGTAAAAAAAAATACGTGTCCAATTTTTTTTTATAATCTACCTGACTCCAGCGTGGTTTAACCAGACTCGATAAATCGAATGAAATGAATAATCAAGATTAGCACTAGCCCCTGGAGCCTCGTGCTTCATGGGGCTACAGAGGCCGTTGCATATCAAAGAGTCAGAGGCGGCGTTAGGCGTGGGCGACGTGGGCCACCGCCTACGGCCTCGCGGTCCGAGGGGCCTCGCACCTCGAAAGTGTATGCATTACATAAAAGCCCTGAAAGCGTCGAAAAAATGTATACTCGTCCTAAAACGATAAATACCTATATTGACACGAGCTCTCCAGGAGGATTCCCGGCACTGAACGTGTTTTAAAGCTTAATATTACGCAAACGGATCCCTGAATAGAAAAATGATTTTCACAGACCCGCAATATTTTTGAACGGCCTGTCCTATAACTCGACCGATACCTAAAAATTTGACAACTGTTTTTTTTTTCAACTTTTTGCGTCACTAGAGGACCTCGCGAAATGTACCTCGCCCACATCAAATTTTGATCTTGCCCCGCCACTGCAAAGAGTCTATCTACTCTTTGATATGCAAAGGCCTCTGTAGCCGGGGGGTGCGGTCTATAAATAAGTAACTCACCCAACATTAGTATTATCAGGACATCCCTTATCCTCGTGAATCAGAGTTTTCGGAGACGGTATGAAGATAGTAGGCAGTGCCACAGCTAATGATACTGGCCAGACCAGTCCAGCGAACAGCCTGGCTCGTTTAGCTCTTCTAGCTCGAGCTAAAGGAGCTGTGATGCCGCACCATCGCTCCCAGCCCAGGCAGCAGAGGGAGAGGATGGATGCTGTGCAGCACATGATGTCTAAAGTCTTCCAGCAGCTGCAGATTAGTGAGTCTGGCAAAGTTTATCGAAAGGTGTTTAGGGTTTCTCATCGAAATGTTATGGAATTTCTAAATTTAATTTTAAACTGCCTGAACGAGATCTAAGCTTGAATGCAGAATCGCCCTCCTGACCGCAAAAACATGCTCATGCAGAAGATGCAATTAACTTAATGCAACTCAAGAGAAGGTCCTCGTGCACAGCGTTCGGGCGCAAATGGTCCACCGTTTATTTGTCGCACTTTCTGCGTCCAAGGTCGGGTCTAGTTTAGGCTGAGTTAAAACTGAATGTAAAACATTTGTCTGACATGGATTTCCGAAAAGTAGCGATTGCCACTTGGCAAGACCCTCAGACAGCTACCTACCCAAATGAAACACAAACAGCTCCCTGGCAGCAGCCACAGGCAGCACAAACAGT
Source organism: Agrochola lychnidis (assembly GCA_963680765.1). Classification (NCBI taxonomy): domain Eukaryota; kingdom Metazoa; phylum Arthropoda; class Insecta; order Lepidoptera; family Noctuidae; genus Agrochola; species Agrochola lychnidis. The sequence continues at coordinate 3,922,636 of OY796850.1, forward strand.
CCCACCAACAGATCAGCAGCTGCCAAACTTGCTAGCGGGTAATGCGCAGGCGCAGTCCGTGACCGCCGCAGTGCGATCAACACGGCCGCGTTGCCGATGGTCGTGGCCGTTGTTAGAGCGGCCATAGCAGCAGCCACGGCGCACCAGCGGGATGTGAGCCCGCCACGGGGTTCGAGAGAACTCATTTTTATCTAGAAATAACCAATATAACATTTAATACCACCTACAATATTTTGCCAGTTATTAACCGACTTCAAAAAAAGGAGGAGGTTCTCAAGTTGTCGGAATATTAAAAAAAAAAAAAAAAATTGATTACATGGGACTTCAAAAAAATACTTTTTACAAAAAATACAACCGACTTCCAAACTACAAAGTGAAAAATAACTTTAATTTCGGAAGTCGGTGTCTTTGGATCAGTGTTTTAGTTTTTTGTCACCGACTTCCGAAATTAAAATAATTTTTCACTTTGTAGTGTTTTTTTTTGGAAGTCGGTTGTTTATTCTTTTTTATAAAAAAAATTATAACAAAATAAAATATATTTCATTTTTTAGCTGTGGTATCTACCCCACACAAATTCGAATACCACTACCTGCTATGTAATTATCAGTGACAGGAAATCCACATACGAAGTGGAAAATATATGTATTATTGAAGCTAACTCAAAAACTATCTAAGCAAAGTTAATAAAATTTATATGGGACCACCTCGAAAGCACACCCTTTCAAACAAAAAAATATTTTTCAAAATCGGTCCACAATTGATGGAGAAATCGGTGGACATAAATAAAAAAACAGCACATACCTACGCTACGAACATAATAATTATAACCTCCTTCTTTTTGGGAGTCGGTAAAAAAATTAGAACTATAAACTACAAAATGAAAAAAAGGATAGTATAGATACTGACATAGTTTACCATAATTTTCTAGAATTTAGGATTAATGATGGAAGTAAAAACACTAACAATTAATTAACAAACTCAAACTCTGGGCTCATGCCCTGATTCTTGTAGGCTGGATATTTTAGAAAGTAAGATTGCAGTTTTATTTTAGTACCACTCCTCTATACTTACTGTTGGAAACTCTTAACCAATCTTTTCCGCACACAGAAAATCACTCACTTGAGTACATAATGATAAACACCATTTTACAACCACATATAAGTACTTACCCCATTTATTTTAACATTAGTTTTATAACGGTTACCTATAACCCTTTCGTCATTTCGATATAGACATAATAAGCTCCGTTTTTTCTCGATAAATACAAAGTAATGTAATCTATTTACTATTTACATTAAAAAAACAACTTTAAAATACAGTAATTTCAATATATTACACACAAACTGTCGTTAGTTGGCCGTTATTTGTCTAATGCTATAATAAATAGAGTATAATGAAATAAATATGCACATTTAGAAAAATAACAATATTATTAGAAAACTCACTGTGAAATGATGCTCCGTGCTTGTTTATCTCCAGACGACAGTTCTCGTCATACTAAATACTAAAGTGACAAAAAACAACACTGAAATCTTGCTTCTAATATAAAATACATCTCTCAATAATAAATAGGAACACAGTCTAAAATATATATCTTTTATTTACTGAACAAAACTGTGTCTGTGACTAAACGTAGTCAACGTGCTTCTCGCTAAATCCTCGTATCTCACTCGTCGTAACCAATAACCTAAGTTCTATTTCAATATGAAATAAAATGGGGGTATTCCGAAATAATTTGGACTAAAGTAACAAAAATTGTTTGTATAGTTTAAAAAAATGTAGTTTTGAATCAATCAATGTGCCTTTTCCCAACTATGTTGGGGTCGGCTTTCAATCTAACCGGATGCAACTGAATACCAGTTGTCGAGAATATCACGCCGCACCGGGCGACCGCGGGCAGGAGCTGTTTCCCTTCTTAAATATTTATAATTATATAGTCCACTATTGTCAAGTTACCGTTGTTTTAGTTCTCGTACCACCTTGAGGATTTACCCATTCTTTTCTACCAGTATTTTACATGGAACGACTGCCTATCTGACCTCCGCAACCCAGTAACTAGGTAATACGATGCCGCTTGGTAAGACTGGTTGTCAGACTTTCGGGCTTCTGACGACCCGTAACGACTGTCAAAGATCCACGAATGACAGCCGGGACCAACAGCTTAACGTGCTTTTCGAGACACGGAGGAGTCTCGATATGTAGAAATGGTCAACCATCCACAGACCAACCCCGGCAAGCATAGCTTAACCTGATGGGTCGACCTGTGTGGGTGTTAGTACTTAGCCACGAGCTCCTCGGACATTTGCATATTAAAATGAAATGGAAACATTGATGATAGTTTTGGAGTTAAATATCAAAACCCGGTTTTTCCACTCTTGAGAAATTAAAGAAATATGTTTTTGACTATAGATTATTAAGTTATGAGGTTTTTAGGGTTCCGTACGTAATAGAGAAAACACGGAACCCTTATAGTACCACTTCGTTGTCCATCTGTCTGTCAGAGTGACCCCTTTTCTCAGGAACGCGTGGAGGTATCAAGTTCAAATTAATATCGAATACGTTGGTCTACGGCCATGACATGGCTGCTTCGGGAGGTTCCTGTTCAGGATAAGGCGGGAGGAAACGCCCGGTTGCCACCATTGTGTGGATCGGCCTGAGGACACGGTGGAGCATACGGTGGAGGTCTGCCCGGCTTGGGCGGAGCAACGCCGTGTCCTCGTAGAGGCGATTGGCGGCGGTGATCTCTCGCGTCCGGCCCTGGTTCAGGCCATGGTATGGAGCGAGAGGAAATGGCAGGCCGTCACCTCCTTCTGCGAACCGGTAATGCTCGCGAAGGAGGAGGCGGAACGCGTGAGGGAGAGGCAAATTTCGCGCCCTCACGCCCCTAACCGCCGCAGGAGGATACGCCCGGGGCGGGAATCGCGAGCCGATTTCCGGCCACCGTAGGTGCGGGCTTACCGACGGTGAGCAATGGGTAGCTCGCCGTCCGATAAGGACCAAGCCCGGGTCGACGGCGCGTTGTGTTCCACGCGCGCCTTAAAGAGATGTCAGCAGAATTGACGGGGTCCGCTAGGGCCAATGCCTGCCGGGGGTTCGAAGAAAACCGATAGGGAAATCGTGGCCCCCGGCAACAGGGCAACCGAAGGAACACTGGTAGGTTTTAGTCAGTAAGAGTCTGACACGCCCTCCCGCTCCGCCCAGAGCGGGAGAAAATATTTGATAATTTCCCACCTAAAAAATAAAAAGGTATGTCGTGCAATATATTATTGGATTATCTATTTAACACTTTTGACTCCACCCACTTTTCTTAAAGCTCATACGCCATGCCGCTATACATAATGGAAGTAAACCCTCCGGGAGGGTTACCGGCATTACGTTTGCGCTAAAGTTAACCCTCGCAGACGTTTTACGGCATTATGTTTGAAACCGTGTTATAAAGTAAAATAGTGTTTTCAGGGGGTCTTGTTGCTATACGTAGTATGTCTGGGGGTGATGTACTAGTGGGGTGGGGACGTAAAATGATAAAAAATATAAAAATTAAGAAAGTATAATATAAAAACTCGTTCTAATCCCGGGGTCTCCAACCTTTTAAATTTTTAGTGAATATTAGTAACCGTGAAAATTGTTTTCCACTCCTGAAATACTGGCCTCCTGGCACAATTTTTTTTTAAATATTAAAATTCTTGTAGGATTTCAAAACCAACTAACATTAAATAACAACTCCCAATAAACCAAAACCAACAGCAACTAATAAATCTTGTTAAAATATACAACATATTTTATTTTCACAGTTTATAATGCTGTTTTCGCTAAGAAAAACCTAGATTTAAAATGAGCCCTCCGCGAGTGCTCGCGGCATCCTATATGTGACTAGAGTGAACCCTCCAGGAGGGCTCCCGGCACTGAACATGTTAAGTAATATGTAGGTATCTAAAACTAATTATTGTTTCTACTATTTCCATGGTTTCTGTATGATTGTTTTGTATATTATTTAAGATTCATTTATTAAAAACTCCACCGTGGGCCAGAAGAATATAAAAAAGAGATAATAAAACGACCAAGTTTATTTTATTCCTTTATTGTCATTACTGGAGAACATTTATTAAAATTTCATTTTTTCCTTACAATTTAAATGCAATTATCTTCAATGAAAATAATTGTTTAAAATATATTTACAAGTTTACCAACTATTGCTACGACACTAAACTAATTTAATAGTTTAAATTACAAACATCTTAATTAAAAGGCACACGGATTGAAGATCATTCTCATCATTATATTTGTAACAAAGTGCCTTCAAAGTGCATTCAGAGATGTGCCAGTTTTCACAAAAATATGCCGAGTTGTTACTTTTTACACACACACAAAAATATAAAACACGGAGTTATGTTTATGAGTATAATTTTTTGCACTTAATTATCTTTTACAGTCTTTATTTTGTCACGTATTTCTTTAGTTAAAATTTGCAGTTTTTTTAATTTTTTTTACTTCGAAAAATTACGAATTTATTCTTTTGTACTTTAGCCAATTCTTTAGGGCCTTTATTGCTTAAACATAAGCAGTTAGGAAGCACAATTCGCTTATCCATATATTTATTCTACAACTAGTAATACACATGTAAAATTTCTGTGCGTTTCACTAACGGTACAGTTTTCAAATCTGCTCATTGGCACATTAAAGATGACACAAAAAAGTAAAATTAAAATTATAAAACTATCGTAAAACTACGAAGATCAGTTATTTCATTCGCTTTTAAATATTACTTACATTAAAAAAATGATAAAAAATATTTACAATGATGCAGGCGTACAACATCGGAAGCTATTAAAAACGTTAAAATCACTTAATTATATAAAATATATTACAATATAATAGAGTATGTATGGAATTGAGTAAAAATTGAGCATGAGTGATCCCGTGTCAACTATTATAATAATAATAAAAAATCAACTAGTGTTGTCATTTTAAAGCGCAAATGGAATGAATGAGATCTTATATCAATTGGAAATATGCACTATGCGAGAGGTGACACAAATATGTAATTAATGGCAACATTATATGCACGGAATGGCTTAGTTTTGCTTTTGTATTATCAAATAATACCAAAATGTTTGCGATACCTGCTAAAAGGTATTTTTCTCAATTGGCACCTCTGCATAAAAAAGTAAAATTGGAAGCAATTATGGAATGATTTGCGATATACGGAAGATATGTAAACTATAAATTATAATATTCAAAACTGAGATTATTGCCAGATCAAATAATAAAGTCTGTAAAACAAACAAAAATAAAATACTAAAATAAATGTGAGAAATGCGATGGCGGCAGCAATCTCAGTCAATATTACATTTAAATACTAAATTAACGCAATTTGTTTCTAAAGCCGATTTAAACTCGTTTTTCTTAAAAACCCTTTTTCAACTTTATTTACTATTTTTCCATTCCAAAAGCCATGCTTAATTTTATTTATAAAAAAAAATACAAATAATAATAATTAGCTATAAATTTTATCCCAGCTTTAGTAACAAATCGAAACTATCTACACACTAAAAGCGATAAAATCCTAAGCTACAGAATCACACATAAATAATTTCCTTACAAATGTGTAGTCGACGCCTACCGGGCTTCCATCTTGTATGGGTGACGTCATCGACTGCACTTAACAAATCTCATTTGCAATGAAACCAATGGTTCAAAACACAGCTTATAAACAAGTAAATAATAAAAAAATCAACAACGTAACAAGTGTGTCATTATTTTATCAAAATGTGATTGTTATTATTCGGTGTATTTTTGATGCTGTTGTTCAAAAGAAGTTTTTCACTATACTTCTTGAACATTAAAATTGAACTACTTTTTTTAATCCGCATTTCCGGATTTGAACAACGGCCATTATTCTTTGCATGAAATGCTCTATAATAATATGGCAAGTTTATTTTTTTCTTCTGCGATATAAAGAAAAATGAGAATAATATAATTTATCTAAATATTCTACAGTGCAGTACTATTTTAGTACCTACTCCAAATAATAAAAAAAAAATTTTTGTTGGTGAAAAAGAGCCTAAAATCAGTAACATTATTCATTAAAAAAAACCGGCCAAGAGCGAGTTGGTTCCGAACCATACTTACGTTGAGCAGTAACTCTGTATTGCGCGTAATTAAAAATACACCGAAAAAGGGAATGCAAAAAAATCACAAGATTACCAAATGTTAGTGCATTATTCTACACTAGGTTAATAGCTATACACTCAAGTCATGGCTGTACAAGTCAGTCTAAGTTCACGACACCGCCGCTCGACGTCGTACGAACGCGGCAATGGACGCCGAACACACGCATCGTTCTGTACATTGTCTTCTTTCTTATGCTGCTGGACGTTCTTATTTGTGGTGCTTTTGTAGTTGAATATGACGTTTTTTTGCCATTCGATTTTTTTAAATAAAAATTGTGAGATAATTTATGCAGTATTGGAATTATGTTTTTCTTCGAAAGTAAAATATTCTCAAAACTTTGTAACGCAAAAATATCTATAATGCAAATTAGTGTTGGTCTACCATTTTAATTCAGAATTTTAGCACCATTTTCTTGCAAAACTGATATTGCACTAACAATTTTAAAATATGCTATGTGCAGATGGGACTATATACACCAAATCCAACAAAAAGTTACCACTTACAAAACAAAGAACGTCGGAAATTCATCTAAACCCAAATCTTAACTTATCCCTATATATAGATGGCTTCTGTCGCTCCCTTATTGGTCTGTTGTATGTCATTTGGGGACAGCGCGGCGCGATCTGACCAATCAGAGTGCGGGGATTGTGTGAGTGGCGTCTGCGGCGACGGTGTTGACCAATGATCTGGTGATTCTGGCGATGGCGTCGGGAATGTATCACCGATGCCCCAGCCGCCGTATAGACCTGTAGAAAAAAGGTTTTAATTTTAGTGTCATAAACTAGAAAGTTCTGCTTTGCTTAGCATAATCAGCCTATAATGTTCCCACTGCTGGGACACAGGCCTCTGTGAGAGGGAGTGGGCTATAATCCACCGTGCGGGCCCAGAACGGGTTGATGGATGTCAAATGTCTTAGAATTTTTGGTTCTAGGACATGCCGGTTTTCTCGCGAAGTTTGCCTTCACCGTTTTGACAGCAGTGGTGATGAAATAAATAATACACAAATTAAAGTGCCTGGGTTCGAACCCACGAATGACTTCGAGACATAAGTCGGAGGCGTTACCACTGGTCCACCACTGCCCTGTGCCGCTTACTGCTCTTTTTTTTGCATGGCATCTCACAAGTCAACCTAGGAGGTTGTCGGCTGCTTAACCGGACTTTCCTGTGCCTGCCTTAATAAATTAAGGCCTCCAGCCAGAGCATAACATTTAGTAACTGAGCGACTACACGCTAAGGGCACCCCCTGTGGGGTACGGACCTCGGCTTAGGGCGTCACTGGGGGAGTAAAGCAAGGGACAGGCTAGATCGAATTAAACTTACTGCTGTTAAATTAAGATAAACTAAATCTTGAAATTACAAAGGTTAAGGGCGATCGTCACAATCCGAGCAAGAGAAAGACAGGATAAACGCTTTCGAAATGTGGTGCTGGAGGCTGATGCTCCGAATTCCATGGATAGCCAAACACACAAATGTGTCTATCCTTTCCCAACTCGACATCAAGTCCCGATTGTCTACAGTTTTCCTACAGCGTATTTTGACCTGTTTCGGCCAAATGATGCCAAGGGGAGATAGTAGCCTTGAAAAGCTGGTAATTGTTGGCAATACCGAAGGAAAGAGCACAAGGCCGGTCGACCAAGTAAAAGAAGCTACATCTTCAAGCAAATTTCAGCAGGTGGTGATGGCAACTTTGAACCGGAGTCGATAGAGGCAGATTGTCCGTTTAAAGGGGTCCTGTGACCACGATCCTCAGTCGTGAGGGACCGATTGAAGAAGAGAAAGACGATCGTACTTACTTGACATCATATTCGTCAGTGCAGGATGCTGCGCGCCCTGCACTTGTCCAAGTGCGGCCGCGTGCGTCATCACCGCCTGTAGCTGTGCATTGTGTTGCCCGTTGGCACCTGGAGAAGCAATGAATGTTAAAGGTTAGTGACACATTATAAGAAAAATACTTATAAAAATACTCAATATCACAAATCTTCTTGCTCATATCCCAATTAGTTTGGGTTCAATTTACATAGATATCGATGTTACGATCAAAACAGATTGTAAGCCAATGTCCGCACAGACGTAAAAATATCGCAGCGGGATTTTATCGCACACTGGATTTTCAACTCACGGTGTTGAGCCTAGCATTGAGAATCCAACAGAGTGCAACTGAGAGCGGCGAAAAAACAACTGTCGGATTTTCAACTCTTGGCGCTAAACAGAGCTTTGAAAATCCAGTGTGTGAAAAAAAAAATTGCCGCGGGAAAATATCGTCTGTGTCTACCTGGGCTTACTGCCAGTTTCAGCCAAAACCATCAATAAATTATTACGCGTTTCCTCCATTAAAAAAAGGTTTTTAATGATCGCCTTAGTTTATATCTAGAATCACTACGAAAAACATTCCTTTGATAAAGTTCACAAACCAAACCTACCAACCTAATAGGTTTCTATCTAGACGATGTGGAAAGTAGTACCTAGATGTTAGAAAGTAGGTAGTTTTAATTCATTTTTGCAGTGCAAAGTGGATTTGATCGATTAATAGTTTTGATTGTGACAGATATAAAAAAACGAACATATACTCACTCAGATGCGCAAGCGCCGAGTACGCCGCGGCGTCGAGCTGGTGCTGGTGCGAGTGACGCAGCGCCGCCATGTGCGCCGGCGACGTGGGCAGGGAGGGCCGGGACTTGCCCGGCGAGGGAGATCCTAGAAAATATAGCTTATGTTAAAATACTACTATATAAAAGGGTAATACTCTAAATAAAAGGAATACTTCATACAATTATGTTAAAATAATCTCCGTGCACTTTATAAAAAACTGGTAAAAATATAATATGTATTAGAAAATATTTCTAGAGTTCATTTTATATCACCGTTCTTCAATTCTTTGACAAAAAAAAAACACATACACAGCGACTTTGATGTGCAAACCGTGTGAGATTAAAAAGGCCTGTTGAGTTATCACATGATGCACATTAACATTTTAATATTTTACGTATAGTACATTTTTGTTCCTGCATTCGATTTTCTATGATTTAATCTCTCTTGCCCTTATGCCAGTTGATAAGGGGTCGGCGCAGCGTGACTATTTATTTCATACTTCTTATTTTTTATTTTTTTAAAGGCATATTGCAGGTCAACCTAGGAGGTTGTCGGCTGCTTAGAAACTAAGCGATAGTTTCTAAATTTTATGCACTGACTGGAGGCCTTAATTTATTGAGGCAGCCACAGGAAAGTCCGGTTAAGTACGCACAGACACGCTAAGGGCACCCCCTGTGGGGTATAGACCTCGGTTTGGGGCGTCGCTGGGAGAGGACAGCAAGGGACAGGGTGGATCGGATTAAGGTCTATTAATAAATCAATACAAAAATAATATTCTTACCTATATACGCATGCGGTGATGTGGTGTGGTTGCTGTGCGTGGGGGAGTGGTTGGAGTAGGGCGGCGAGAGGGACGCTCCGAGCGCGCCGCCGCCGAACGACTGTTGCAGCGTCTGACCCGTCTGCGGGACGAAGCACTGCTTTTATTAGTTATTAGTTTTTATAAAAATTGCTTTAAATATACAAACACAATTGTGTAAAACATACTTTGAACTAAGAAAACCAATGTTCATAAAACAATTGTTAAAATATTAAATTTTAAATTTCGAAAATCTGTCCAAATGCGCGCTAAACGCAGACTTTCTAAGTACCTATAAAACAAACATAATTTGGGGTTAGGGGGCGTTAGGGTGTAGGTTTTAGGGGTTTATTTATAAACGTTGCTTAAAGTGACGTTCAAACGTCAAAAATGTATGGATAAACAGTCGTTAATCGTTACTTAACTTAAAGCAATGTTTATAAATAAACCTCTAATATTTTAATAATAATAATATACGTATATAACAAAATTTCACCATAGACAAAACCGATAGGTTGTTCATAGCACACGTAAAATTATAAGCAAAATATGCAGATGCTTTTCCATTTTTTTTCTACTGTGTGCAAAATTGTCTGCTGTGAAGACCACATATTAACATCTCAACGACTGTGAAACAGCTTTTAAATTAAATTAAATTAAATATCATTTATTTCAGGCAATTATAAAACCCATAACATACAGAAAAATTCAATAACTAAAAATATATATTAAAAGTCTTTTACCCTTGCAAGATGGACGACACGGTACACAGCTTTTACAATTTCATTCTTAATCTAAGAAATCGGCGATTTTCACCGGCTGCCGTAGAACATTATTGGGGATACTATAGAATGTGCATGTGCATGGAGGAGCTTGTGGCTAAGTAATAATAGTCGCACGGATCAATCCATCAGGTTAAGCTACGCTTGCCGGGGTTGGTCCGTGGATGAGTGACCATCTTTACTTATCGAGACTCCTCCATGCCTCGGAAAGCACGTTAGGTCGTTGGTCCCGGCTGTCATTCGTGAATCTTTTGACAGTCGTTACGGGTCGTCAGAAGCCCGAAAGTCTGACAACCAGTCTTACCAAGGGGTATCATATTACTCAGTTACTGAGTTGTGGAGGTCAGATAGGCAGTCACTCCATGTAAATACGGGTATTAGACTGGAAGCCGACCCCAACATGGTTGGGAAAAGGCTAGGCAGATTGAGTATAGAATGTGCATATGTATTACCTTGACGCAGTCCTCATAGCTTGGCGGCTGCTTGTGCTGCACTAGCTGCTCGATGCCTACGAACTGCGCCATCGCGTTCGAGTACAGTGACGTTGCGTCGTACGGCGACGGCAAGTCCTAGACAAACATACATATTTTTAGAATAACTTGCCAAAATGTCCCTTTTATCTACATGCATAAGCATAATGTTCCCACTGCTGGGACACAGGCCTCCTCTCTTTAAGATGGAGTGGGCCGTGATCCACCACGCGGGCCGCGTGGGGGTTGGCAGATGTCACATGTCTTCGAATTTTCGGTTCTAGGACTTGCCGGTTTCCTCACGATGTTTTCAGTCACCGTTTTGAGAGCAGTGATGATGAAATAATTTACACGAAGTAAAGCGCCTGTCAGGGTTTGAACCTAACCTACAACTCGTAAGTCTACCATTGAGCCACCACTGCTCCACATAATTACCCCAAACAATATTATGTCGTTTTTATAATGAGTTTGACTTTATTAAATTCGTACAAAAGTCCTGTTAAAAATCATACATTTCATAAGATTTTTGCTTCCTGTCACTCAAACAGATTGGACGAATATGAATGCCACAAGATTTTCGTCCAATTGACTTTCATCTCGAGATTTTTCATAAATTTAACTTTAAGTAAGACCATCCATGTATTTTATTTTAATTTGTGATTTCCTATGTGAGTCAGAATAAATACTTTTTCTTTCTTTCATTCTTTATTTATTTCTTTCTTTCTTTCTTTCTTTCATCCTTTGTGGGGATATTAATTTCTTCATTCCATAAATTGATAATATATGTTATATTGTGTCAGATCTAAATATTTATAAGGAAGTACAAATAGTTATTTACCTGTAAATTTTGGAGCGGTGATTCAACCGGGCTCAGACTGGAACCCAAACTCTCCACGCTCTGTGGCACTTCTTGCGCCACTTTCTTATTGTTCTTTTTTACGCTAGGCTTCCTGTAACAACAAAATATAGAAAGATATTATTATTAAGTACGAAACCAACGCAACGAAATACTTAAAAGTCACCAAGGCCCTTACAGACGTGGCCCTGCATTATTAGGCAGAGTACAGACGAGCAGCACTTTGCTGTCGACAGAGCCAACTTCAGCTGTTGACAGAAGCAATTGAATCTCTGCATCAGCGATTGCCGTCGACAAGTGGTCAGCAAACGCTGACCAATGGCGACAGCTACAGTTGTCTCTCTCGACAGCTGAAGTTGCCTCTGTCGACAGCTGAAGTTGGCTCTGTCGACAGCTGAAGTTGGCTCTGTCGACAGCTGAAGTTGGCTCTGTCGACAGCAAAGTGCTGCTCGTCTGTTTGACGCCTTAGACTCACATGAAATCCTAATAATATTATCTTTGGACTATAAAGGAACTCATGATCTCTGAATTTGTTTCGAAATTTCTTCTAAGGGATCAGTCAGCTAGGAAATGCCGGTGCTATCTTATTTTAAAATATTGACGAGTAAAAGTGTCTTACTTATAGAAATAAACATTTAATGTTAGCCTGCCTACGAATGGGTGACGTTTTTCCGGGCACGAAGCCGTATTTTGACTACCAATAGAATCTAGAGAAGATACAATTAGGTGTAAATCCGAAATCTGCAACAACCTTAAAGCTGGTTTCACAGCTGTCCGGGAGAATCGTGCGGGCCGCCCGTACGGGCTCCCGGAACGGAGACACACGTGAGGCGCTAGAACATTGTTTCACAGCGACGCGGATTGGTCCGTACGTGACCCGCTCCGAGTAGAGCCCGTGCATTGCTAGCAGCCGTATCGTACTAACTCCCTTGTTTCAGAGCATTACGGGCGCTACCCGCACGGTTCTTCCGTGTGCGGGCGACCCGTCCCGGACAGCTGTGAAACCAGCCTTTAAGTAGGTAAGTATTTAAAAAGTTCTAAAATAACTACTGGGCGATCAGGCACGCGCGACAAATTCTTTTTCTCGTATGGACGCGAAATGTTATATCATACGAGATATGACTATGCTTAAACAACTCAATCTTGTTTTGGGCGTTCTTCTTAACCTGGCTGTCGATAATTATCATTTTCTCTACCTACAAAAAGTAAAATCATACCGTCTAATTTGTGTAGTCTGCAAGTTGTTGTTGTCGTACGCCTGGTCGGGGCTGTCGGGTCCGGCTTTCGCACGCGACTTCTTCGGCTTCCCTTTCGCAGACGTGCTAATCACTGTTGGCTGACTGATCAGCTGCGGGTGCGGGTTTGGTGATGCTGTGGAAGAAGATAATAACTGTTAGCTGACTGTCTAAGACCTCCAATTTCTATGTATAATACCTAAATTGCGAGAAGATTTGGAAGAAAGCCTTTGAATGATGCAATAAGGAATGCTTTGAATTTCTAAAGAGATATTATGATAAGGAAGGTTCTGAAGACCAGACTTATTGAATATTTGAAGATGCTGACTTCGTTGGTTAGCCATCCTCATTGAATAAGATTGAACACGACACAAGAAGTTATTGCTCTTTAGAGGTACAAAAGTACCCTCAATCTTTACTGTTTCTATCGGAGATTCTTTAGAAGAAAAAAACAAACGTGTTTTTTGTAATGAATGAACTCAAAAACTACTGGACTGATTTTAAAAATTCTCTCTACATTGGCTATAATTTATAAAGATATGACGCGGGCAAAGTTGCTGACGGAATATATTGAATAACCATAACCTTTATTGAACTCACGCATAAGGTGATGATGTTGTGGCGGCGGCCTCGGACAGTGCTCGTCGAGTAGCCTCACGATGTCGTCGTGCATCCTCTCCTGAGCCACGTCTCTAGGCAGTCGGTCCATATGGTCTGTGATCTCCCGGTTTGCCATAGCGTCTAACAAAGCTCGACATGCCCCGTAGGAACCTTCGCGGGCGCCTAGGAAGAGGGGCGTTTCATCCTGGGAAAGAATAAGCAAGATTAGATGATTTGTGCAGCAAAGTTGAGTTGTGGAAGTAAAGATCGCTATCGTAATATTTCTAAACGTTGAACAACACACAGAAGAGTCATAAGCTACAATATTTTGGAAAAACAAAAAAGAAAACAGAGAAAGAATTGGATGATAGGTGTTGGTTTGTTCCAATAACTATGCTGACAAGATCTTCCTTGAGTTCGTTGCAGCCAACAAAATACCTTAGGCATTTTAATAGAGCATTTCTGAAAGACGGTCCTGGGTTCGATTCCCGGGTCGGGCAAAGTGTTATTGGGTTTTTCTATCTGAAATTTCTCAGTAACAGCCTGGAGTCTGGATTTGTGCCCGGTTGATGGCAATAGGCTCGCCCCCTATTACATGGGACTTAAACATAACTGGCGAAATGTGGGTGTACCTGCTACAGGGACACCTCTGCCCAACCCTTCGGGGAAACAAGGCGTGATGTTATGTTATGTTCTGAAAGATCCTTCCCATCTTTCCAGGATCCTTCCGACCAACAACATGTTTAATAAAGTATCATTAGCAGCCCGAAGCCTAGATTTGAGCTCGGTTAAATTGCCAGTAAGCTCGCTCCCTATTACATGTGACATAAAAATAAATATTGAGTCTTCTCTCTTCCTACAGTATTATTACATGGATTAAAAAAGCTCACCTTATCATCCTGTGCATCTCTGTTCGCTCCATGAGCTAGCAGGACATTGACAGCATCGATATTGTTAACTGCCGCGGCCCAGTGTAGCGCCGTCTTGCCGCTGTTGTCGGCCGCGTTTATGTCTGCGTCTGCGTTGATTAGGTCCTCCACCATCCCTTCTATGGCGAGCCTGTTTGGGTGAAATAGTTTTTTTAGTATTTTATCTAAGCTTATAAGGTATGCTTACTTTATTTTTTATTTCTAAAATGTTTTTTTTAATATGTATTTTTAAATATATACCTAAATAAAATTATTTATTTCTTGTTATAGATAAGTAAGATATAAAACTTAAAATCAAATTAATTTTAAATATTAAAATAAGTTTGTCTTTAATTTTGTTTCGAGAGAAAATGAGATAGGGAAGTAGCTCAATCACCCATTGATGTAATAAAATCTTTAGAAGTTAACATAATCGTTTAATCATCGTTAATCAAATTTCATAATAATAGGTTAATCATCATCGTGTTATCAGCAACGCACTCACATTTCAAGAACGTGTTTGACTCTGTTATGACTTAAGGTCATATTTTCTGTCCTTGCGATTCACTATTATATGGCAAACAAATCTTGCTAAATCCTTAAGGGATTTTGCAGCATAATGTAAGCCAAATCCCAAATATTTATAACAATGAGAAAGGCTAGTGATGTTAAATAAATAAAGGCTTTACAAACTTACCTAGCTGCCAAAATGAGTGGTGTAGTTCCATCATGCATCCTCGCATTCAGATTCGTAGCCCTGTTCCTGAGTAATATCTGGAACACGCCCATTGCATCCGCAGCGACAGCCGCGTGCAATGGCGTGCGTCCTGTGTTGTCTTGTGAGTTCGCGTCCGCGCCCGCATCTAAGAGACGTTTCGCTGCGTCTGCGCGTGCGTATCTAAGGGAACAAGTAGGAGTTAGATGAATACAAGTTTTCTCTATCTAGCGCATTTTGGATGAAATTGTATTTTTTTAAAGCAAAAATTCTTTTTTCTCAAAGTTGGTATAGTTGGTATATTCATAAAGTAGGCTACACATCAAGCTATACATTTCCAGTATAAACTCACCTCGCATTGTACGGAAATCCTATGCAATGCGAGATCAACATAAACTGGTTTTGTATAGCTTGATGTGTAGCCCTGTGTACCACCGTGGTCACGCTTATCTAACCACTTTGAAAACAAAATCCCGTGCACACGACCCTTTTTTTCGTAGATAAGAGTTACCGTTGCAGCCGAGCGCTGCAAGCAGAAATAGTCCTTACGGTGTTCAGATATACATGTCCGTGATAGTACTGTCGCCCCATAAAATATTCAGGAAATTGACGTTATTATTATGCGACATCCTATTTCACTAAAGAATCAATTTCTTACCTCGCAGCCAAATGCAAGCTAGTCTCCCCAGTCTTATCCATGGCGGCATTCAACTGAGCTCCCTGAGCCACCAGCTCCGATATAATATGAGCAGTCTGTTCATCTTCAGCATCAGATCCTGTATCCAGCCCACCTCCTCGAACCGCAGCCACCATGAGAGGTGTCATGCCGAGAGGACCTCGAGCGTCTACTTCAACGTGACCATCATGCTGAAAGAAATTGAAGGGCTAAACATTAACTTAGATAAATAAATTAGCAGTAACTCCATCGTAGATAGGGTAAATAAGCCAATACTCACGATAGCCGGTGGTGTCATCATACTCGGCGGTACTCTGATATCAGCTGCATCCAAATGCTGTTGAGTCCAGACCCTGCCATCATGACCAGCTTCCTCATAATCCGTAATAGCAGTATGGTCTGACGCGTAACCACCTGGAGCACCATTAGCATCACCCGGCCCTCTTGCCCGCTTAGCTCTAGGAGGTGCCGACCCATCATCATCCTCATCTGACCAATGGTGAGGAGGTCCCATATGACCGCCATTGATATCCACATCAATACAACCAATGGATCCTTTGTTCAAGTTCCGCATCTCCTGCCCATCAGGACCACGTCTGCGTGATCTTCTTCTAGTCGAAGAATTGTTGCGGATAAAACCTTCCGGGAACCATGTTATACCAGCTGCTCTCTTCCTTTGGGCAGTAACTAAGACACCAATCAGTAATCCGGCCAGAAGGACCAGGATCACTCCGATGAAGACGTATTTAGAGTTTGTTGGCACGTCAGTGGTATCTTCGGGGGTGTTCACACCCTTGATGGAAAATATCGGGAAGTCTGGCGACAAGGAGTGCTTGGAAGCTGTAGCCGCTAAAAACTCCGCAGCTTCTTTCGCCGAAAAGAAACATTCGGAACTAGACATGGATGTGCACTTTCTGTTATCAATTTCTAAGTAGACCTGCACTCCTGTTTGCCCCCTCTCTGTGAATACGATGTTGTGTTTCTTTCCGAACTCCGTGTCTTGTAACCCGACGTCGGTTGATCCTTTCCATGGGTAAACCATATCGTTGCCTAAGTGATCTTTCTTTATCAATATCGTCGTCCGCAACTGATGGCCTAAATCTCGGAGGAAAGCGACAGAATTCTCCTTGAAAGTCTTCATGTCCATTAGTAAAGCAACTGACATAACACCTTCAGCCAAGTGTGGCGGCTCATTCTCGCAATCAAGACCGTCCCAATTACATTCAGCGTTGTTGCATCCGTAGTCACAATGACCGTTGGCGTAATGTTTCTGACAGTATGCATCATAGATTGGGTTGCAGCGTTGAAGGGACTTCTGGCAATCTCTGCCGTCGAACAAACAGGATTGGGTGTTGCATACTTCATTACATTCGCCATCCATGAATACTTCCCAGCATTTTATTGGCGCTGTGCAATTAGCCCAAGGATTCAAGCCTAAAGAGCAGTCGTTACCATCGAACTCACACGCGTATGTATTGCATTCTTCATCGCAGTGGTGATCGCTTTGCTTTTCTTTGCAGCCTTTCTTCACGCATTGTTCTCTTTGGAAGGCCAGGTCTAACTCTTCGAAGGTGAGCCCCGGGTTCTTGGCGCTGAATCCTCCGTTCACTCCTACTGGACTACCATAACCACCTCTGGAGTGAGGGTCGTGGATGTCGCAGCTTTTGCCAGTCCATTGTCGTGGGCAGTAACAGAGATAGTCACCAGGCTTGTCAATACATCTAGCTTCTGGGTGTTTACAAGGGTTGCTAAGACATTCGTTCATGGAGTCGATTTCACAGTTTATGCCTGACAAGCCTGATGGGCAGTCGCAGACGTAGCCTCCGATTTCTGAGGTTCTACAGTATCCCCCATTCTGGCACGGGTTAGAATCACAAGCGTATCCAGAATATTCGCAGTTCTTACCATAGAAGCCGTCACTGCAAAGACACTCGTGACCTCCCTGTATAGCTGTGCAAATACCTCCGTTCTGACAAGGGGAATTAGCGCAGAAGTTGACCTTAGCGTCGCAGTGTCTTCCCATGTAGCCAGGTTTGCAGTTGCAATGGTAATCGTTGACAAGTTGGACGCAGTCTTGAGTCCCAGGAGTTGAACATGGGTTTGACAGACATTCGTTGATGTCTCCTTCACATCTCGGACCAACGAAGCCAGGTGGACACTTGCACTCAAAACCTCCAACTTTATCGATACAAGTACCGTTGTTGTGACAGGCGTCTTGTTGGCAGTCATTTACGTTGATTTCACAGATTTTACCAAGAGTGCCAAAGGGACAGGAGCATGAGAAGTTGTTGATGAGATCGTGGCAGGTTCCTCCATTCTGACATGGGTTGGGAAGGCAGTCGTTTACGTTCAGTTCACAGTTCTGCCCTTGGAATCCTTTCGCGCATTGACACTGGTAAGTTCCTACGAGGTCTTTGCACAGGGCTCCGTTCTGGCAAGGTGCAGAGTCACATTCATTGATTTCCTTTTGGCAGTAAGATCCTGTGTAGCCTTCGAGGCAGTGACAACGATGAGAATTACCGATGTCCTCGCAAGAACCGTTGTTGCATAGTGCTTTAAATTGTACACCTGGAGACAAAAGTAATTGATCGATTAGCCACTTCAGCAAAAAGGATAACGAAAAATTTGAATTTTAAGGAGTTATAAAATCAAGTTTAAATAAGGCAACATTTCAAAAATGATCATAATATAAGTATTTAACACTAAATTACCTCTGAAATCCATACCTTTCCTGATAGCCGCGTCTTTACAGGACACCATCTCGACGTCACATAGTTTTCCGGACCACCCCGGGGCACAAGTACATGTGTACTGTGGACCCTTCTGTGAACATGTGGCTCCATTCTCGCACGGATTGTTTTCGCACCTGTTGTCAAAAGGAAGGTTAGAGGCTATTTACTTGTCAAAGTAGAACTAAGTACGGAACATTGTAGAACTACTAGAAGTTCTGGTAAAAATGGAATTATAAAGGAGTAGAGTGTCTCTTTCTTTTAGAAAATCCATAAATAGCATTTAAGGAAGCCTCAAGTAGGCAAACAAGGTTAACAACAAACAACAACAACTAACAACGTAACGAACAACGTCGTCGTCGTCGTTTGTTGTTAAGTAATAATGAACTGCAGTTTAAGAACAAATTTTGAAAAGCGTAGGCTAATGCCTTTCTTTTATTTTCTTTTGGGGTCAGGGTTGGCTAAAATTATTAATCCACTACGTGACATCTTGAAATCAGTTCTTAAAAAAAAAAAAGCCGAGTTTACCTTAACCAATCAGAATATAAGTAGATCCTAATAGAACTTTTTTTTTTAGTTATGGCATCTCGTAGTTGACCTCTGAGATCATGACTACTTAACCGGGCTTTCCTGTGGGTGCCTTAAGCTACTACACTTTAAACCTCCAGCCAGGGGTTATTCAACTATGCTAATTAAAACTAGGTGAACGCTCGCTAAAGGCACCCCCTGTGGGGTACGAACCTCGGCTTAGGGCGACAACCGGAGGAAGGACATCAAGGATGGGACGGGCTGGATCAAAGTTTTGATCATGATTATTAGTCGGGGAATTTAAAGCTACGTGCTCAGCTGCAACAACTGCTGGCACCTCGTTATCGAGCAAGGGTCGGGGGGAATAGAATGAATGTGTTATTTCATACTTACCAATCTACAAAAGTGTCGCAGTGTTTCCCGGTGTAGCCGTAAGGACAGTGGCAGGTATAGTAGGTGATATGATCGTGGCAGGTGGCGCCGTTGTCGCACGGAGAACTGTCGCACATGTTTATACGGAACTGGCAGTTTGAACCCGTGTAGCTAGAAAACGGAGGAAATATTATAAGTAATTTTTTTTGGAGCCTCATTGCCTCAACCTGTTTGAAAATCCATCGAACCTCACCAACCTTCGAATATCTGAGACTGAGTTTTAGATGACATCATACTACAAAAGGCTACAGTCGCAAAAAAAAAACTACGAAATTTATTTTCGATCAATGTCAAAAATTGTAATACACTAGCAGCGTCCGCGGTTTCACCCGCATAAGTCTCGATCCCATAAGAATATCGGGATAAATAGTATCCAATGTGTTAATCCAGGTTATAAACTTCCTGTGTCTCAAATTTCATCCAAATCTGTTCAGTAGGTTTGGCGTAAAAGAGTAACAAACATCCATCCATCCATACTCACAAACTTTCGCATTTATAATATAATATAATATATATATAATATATAAGGTCCGATTAAAATAGATGGACAAACTTTTAAAAATCATTCACACCACCAAAATAAGGACAGTGGTAATTAAAAAAAATATATATATTCGAAAAACGCATTAGATACTCACAAGAAAAAATAATCCGCTGACGAAAATACACTAAAAATGTTGGATAAGTAATTTATTTTGGGTCAAAATAAAATCACTTTAATCAGTGTTTTTTCTGCTTAGTTATCTTTGGTTAGACGTACTGGACGCTGTATTAAAATTTGTCCATATATGTATTTTAATGGGACCTTATTTATTAAAATATATTTTATTGTATTATAAGTAGGATCCCCTGATGATGTACACTTACCCAGGTGGACAAGAGCAGTTGTAAGAGTTGATGCCATCAATGCAGGAGCCTCCGTTCATGCAGCTGGATTCTGTGCAGTCCTCATCGTTGGTCTGGCAGTTGATGCCAGAGAACCCGAGTGGGCAGGTGCAGGTGTATGATGCCACATACTGGAATTAAAGATAGAATATTTTATTATACATAGTTGGCGGAGGGATATAAAATGCCGAAGGAAAAGAATGTTAAGGAAGTTTTAAGTTTAAGATGATTGTATATGGAGATTTTAGAAATAGAAGCGTTTCTTGGTGCTGTCAGTACGATTTCGTTAGTTCTACAGAACAATATAACATACCCCGAAAAACACTCTGATTTCTAAGTTATCTATACTCCATTTGAAATATGATTAGACATTTAAACAAACCTTTTTTACAATCCGTTCAACCGATTTTGCCTTCTATTGCGTTGATGGCATGACAAATGGCAGCTGCAGTAAACAGTTGGTATTGCAACCAATTTATTGCTTTTAATACCATCCTTATGCTAACGGTATAGAAATCAAAATCGGTTGAACGGACTGTAAAAAGGTTTGTTTAAATGTCTGTAATCTTATTTCAAATGGAGTATATGTACCTAAAATCTTTAACACAAAAATAATACATCGTTGAGTTGAGACAAATAATTATTTCTAATATGTAGTTACGGGTAGTCAGAAGCCCGAAAGTGTGACAACCTGTCTGTGTGTGTATACAGTGGTGTGTAACTGGGTTTTGGAGGTCAGATAGGAAGTCACTCCATGTAAAAAGCAGGTATTTAGCTGCATCTGGTTATACTGAAAGTCAGCCCCAATAAAGCTGGAAAACACCTTTACAGATGATGATGATGATGATAGTCATGATCACTAATGGCCGATTCCTATAATTTACGGACTCGAATTCCTAGTTTTACGTTTTACAAACATTAATTGGTTTTTGTTCCTTACCTGATTGCAAGTAGCACCATTCATGCAGGGTCTAGACTGGCACTCGTCGATGTCCACCTCACAGTGTTTGCCCGCGAACCCGCTTGCGCACACGCAGTTGTAGTCGCCGATCGAATCCAGACATGTTGCGCCATTTTGACATGGGACTGGGGAAAAAAAGGTAAATGTTAGTAATGTTACTAAGATATATATAAGTAGTACCTTACTAATAACAAACCATAAATTACTTGAGGAGAGAACAGTCATAATTTAGACAGGAAAGTCTTTATCTTGGTAAAATTCCCAATTTGCTAAATATGGGGTTCCGTATTTTTTCCTAGAAAAATCGCAAATAAGGTTCACTTGTAAGTACATCTTTCTACATTGTTCTCACATGTATAATTTCAACATGAATGATGTAACCAATATTTTGTAACAATTTTTTATTTAAAAGAGTGTCCGTGGAGTTTTTTGCCCGTTCTTCTCCATAGGTACCTCTACGCTTTGGAATGGGCAACTAGCTTCATATTTCCGACTGACCGATTCCTTGACAATTCAAAAGTGCCTGTAAATGGTTTAATTGAAATAAATGCTTTGAGTTTGAGTAGTTCCCAGGATAAAATCTTTCACAAGGCATTTTTACAAGCACTGGAGTCTATTCGTCGTTTTTTAATCAAGTACATCTAACAAAATATATATACTTACAAGAAGCACAATCATCAGTATTAATAGCGCAGTCCTTTCCCTCGTACCCTCTCGCACACAAACAGGCGTAAGAGCCCTCCGTGTTGATGCAAGTTGCTTCGTTATGACAAGGAGCAGTAACCGCACATTCGTCTACATCTCGTTCGCAGAGAGCGCCCGTCCAACCCACCGGACATTGACAAGTAAACTCTGCGTATGAGGCTTCGGCTACGCAGCGGCCGCCGTGACGACATCTGAGGGAGAAAGAGTGTTTTAACGGTTGCACAAGCGAATAAAAAGG
Source organism: Agrochola lychnidis (assembly GCA_963680765.1). Classification (NCBI taxonomy): domain Eukaryota; kingdom Metazoa; phylum Arthropoda; class Insecta; order Lepidoptera; family Noctuidae; genus Agrochola; species Agrochola lychnidis. The sequence continues at coordinate 3,944,915 of OY796850.1, forward strand.
CCTACTTTATAACGCGGATAAGGGTTGTTTAAATGGGGTTCCTGAAAGTCAGACGACCGTGTTTCTGATTGGTAAATCTGCTGTCCAATCTCAGCGTAACAATGTGAAAATAACGAAAACAAATCATAATTATTTTACAATAGATGAAATAACAAGTAAAATCTGTTAATGACCAGGCACTCCAAAACAATTTCCACGCAAACTCCGCCCCCATGCACCCCATCACTCCACTATGTGCTAAACGCTAACACATCAGTAATAAAGTTGAATATCGCGTGCGCTCTTTGGTCGTGTTCGAGCATGGAACTAAATGTCGTAAGTCTCAATTCTTATTTTCGTTTTAAAGTAAAAATTGATCTGGATAATAAACTATATTTTCTTTCTGTCAATAAGTATTTTAGACATAAAAGCTGAGTAATCTTGTTTTTGTTACAAATAGTCTTTAAAAAGACATGATTTTCGAATAAAAAATGAATCGAGCGAAAATGTTCCAATTACGTAACTGTCTTATAAATGGAAAGAAAAAGATCCAATAAATCATGTACTTTTCATGTAAATCATGTACGTTCCATTTTGATTGTATGCGTGACTTTTTCAGAATATTAAGGCAAATTAACATACAATTTAAGGAGCCTCCTCTTAATATCAACATTATTATGCATAATTACGCATGATGCTCATGTTGTCTGAAACCTGAGGTTAGACATTAAAAATTAATAGAATATTCAGCACTTATTCCGGACTCTTGTAACTAGTGAGTTGCAAAACGTGGAGATTTTGGAAAAATGGAGGAAGACTATTTAGTGTAGTAGTGTAGAAGAGTCTAAAAGGGGTCCCATGATCTGAGAAGACTATTCATTGAAGTAATAGCCGTGATAGCCTAGTGGTGTGACCGTTGGACTGCCAAGTCATAGATCTTGAGTTTGAACCCAAGGCACGCACCTCTGACTTTTCGGATTCATGTGCGTATTGTATAAGTATCACTTGCTTCAAAAACGGTAAAGGAAAATATCGTGAGGAAACCGGTATGCCTGAGATATCGACGGCATGTGAAGCCAAGTCAGAGGCGCATATGCAGCTTTAAAACTCTGACACCAGGTTAGTCACTAACCACACGAGAGAAGAGTTGAAGTAAGCTCAAAGAGATGCAATATTCAGCAGTGCTAACATACTCCTAATAAGGTAATGATACTCACTGGTTAGGCGTGCAAGGATCGAGCGTGTTCTCGCAGTTCCTCCCAGAGTGCGGCGGCGCGCACACACAGCGGTACCCGTTGACGAGGTCGATGCACGAGCCGCCGTGCAGGCACGGGTTGCCGGCGCAGTCGTCAATGTTCGTCTCGCAGTTAACACCTGGGGAGAGGGAGATATGGTAAGGTATAGAAAAGTGGGACCAACAAAGAAAGGTTATGATGATAATGGGAAAGAAGTTAGAGAAAATCCTTGAAAAATTGTTGAAATATTGAAATGCGCAACACAATTTTAGAAAATCTTTTACCAGATCATTTTTTCAACCCCTGTCACAAGATCATGAATTTATTGTGGGTAGATACTCTGATGACGTACTTTCTGTAAGTAGAGGGCTTATCCTAAAAGCTGTCAAATATTTACCTGTTTTGATTAATTTAGCAATATTACTGTATGGAATTAAGAAATGTGGCTTACTAAGGAACTAAAATATTGATGATGAAATGTAATAATTACGTAACACCGAATATTTCGTTTTAGACATAAAAAAAGTATTTGGAAACTTTCCAAATGCCTTTTTTACACCTAAAATTGTTACAACATCAAATTCAGTATTATAATTGCAATTCATTATTAATATTCTAGGGAACTAGTTAGCCACACTTCTTATTTCCATACAGTAATTTGTCCAATTTATTCAAAACAGCGAAATATTTGATATCTATTTGCGACGTTGCCCATTTTCAGAATAAACGCTCTTAATTTGAAGCATTGACTTGCCAATAAGAAATTTAAGAATGACACTGCATTAATGAGGGCAAATCCATTTTGAACTTAGAAGACCCAGTTAATAATTTAGTGGTAGGTACGCTAAAATGAAGGGGTGGTAGTCTTTCTTACCAGTAAATCCAAGCACACAGTCGCATTTGTAAGCATTCAGTCTGTCATGACACGTTCCTCCGTGCTGACACGGGTTGGAACTGCACTCGTCTATGTCGCGTTCACAGCGTTGACCTGAAACATAGGGGATGATTTAGTACCAATGATTCGACGCACTATTAAAAATTACCTTTAGGAGCACAACTTGATGGCAATCAATGGGATGTTATGGTTCAACACCTCAAAGATAACAACTTGCACTGCTGTAGGCTAAGACCACGACTTAGTGCCTCAGGCTACGAAAAGGAAAGAAATTCAAATAAACCAAAACTTGCAATAGATCAACAGGCTGGAGCTAGAACACCACACCAGCAAACACGTCAAATGTGTGTGTGTTTCGGTAGTTAGAGTAAGATAGTCAGTTCCTCTGTGGTTGAGGATTTCGGGTGAAGCTCGCTTACAACTTCGGCCTGATCATCATTTAACATCAGGTGAGATGAAGGCTAAGAGCTTCAACGTTGTAGTAACAAATATGGAAAAACAAAATCGTTAACTTACTCATCACAAAAAAATCACATTCAAGAGAATACTTGTTCAGAACTGGCATCGCTAGTATCATCGCTAGCATCACAAATATTACTGACAAAGATATTTTCTAATGTACGATTAACACTTACCTCCGTATCCTGGCAAACAATGGCAGATGAACTGGTTGACTCCATCTTCACAGGAGCCGCCGTTAATGCAAGGGTTCGAAGCACACTCGTTCACGTCAGAAAGGCATCTAGAAGGAACATAATATCATTAGTACGATGCATGAGCTGGACTGACTGTGGAGAGAAACTATTAGATGAGAATTTTATGGAAAGGAAGCTCTCATAGAACTTCTTGATCTTGTACGTAGTTTCGAAGACCTAATCAAGACAGTTGTGGCCAAAAACTTGGATTAAAGACACAATATGACTGTTGTAGCTTTAGTTTTCGAGATCAACAATTAGTGATCCCAAAGTTTGTTGACTCCCAACTTTAACACAGCTTACGCCTTTTGGGATTCCTTTTAACCCCTTACCAAAGACACTCTAACATTTTTGGAAATTGTGAAAGGTAGCAGCATCTAAGAGCTTATGATTATTAGGCTGATACCCAATGTCGTTTCACTGTAGTGTCTTAGAAAGTCCTTTTGGCAGATTTTCTATTGTAAGTAGTATAGTATCATCATTCTTCCAGCATTTCGATAAAACTAATCCCAAAACCCTTAAAGTAGTTGTCCAGCATCCGTTACCCTGCTACCGTCCGTACCTAGCGTCATAATATCCTCTAGGGCATTCACACCGGAATCCGTTGATCCTGTCCACACACTTGCCGCCGTTGGCGCAGGGGTTCGACAGGCATTCGTTGATGTTCGTCTCGCAGTGCTGGCCCGTGAACCCTGGGATGCACTCGCATGTGTACCTGGGGAGGACCGAGATGTTAGAGGTTGTTGACGATAGGACAGTTGTGGTAAGGGAACATGTCGCAAAATGTAGCTTTAGAGAAGAATCAGGGGGATGCATGGCAAAACACACAGATTATAATTTTAATTGGTAAATACTTTTACGATTTATTTTGATTACATGCATCAGCCAGACGAAAAAGAAACTACAGAACTCCAGTTTTTTTGTTTAAAAAAAGCCAACGAGCCTCGTTAAATACCATGCTTTTAATTTAACTAAATGATTTGGAAACTTACTCAAAATAAGTATTGCTGCATGTAAAGAAAATAAATAAGCGTTAAAAGAATGGTGATTGGTATGTAACATGAAGTATGAAAAGTGCAGGATATAATTGACAACACGAATTTCGAGAAGGAATAGTCACCCTGTATGCTTCAGTAGATAAGTAACTTAGTGTTGTGCAAAAAGTACGAAGCGCAGTGCAGCGATACACTAACGCACTATTGTGTTGCAGATGACAAAGTGAAAAAGAAAGGAATAGAGTGATTCACAATCTCTTACCTGTTGATACCATCGATACAGGTGGCCCCATTCCTGCAGGGGTTGGAGTAGCATTCATTGACGTTGATCTCACAATTGCGGCCCGAAGTGCCTGGCTTGCAGCGGCATTGGTAGCCACCTATCAAATCTTCGCAGTGTCCTGGGGAAGAATGAAAGATGATTAGATACTAATATTTTAAAATGAATAAACAATGAGCTCGTAAGTGTACAAGTAAAGCATACAAATATTTGTCAATGCTTTTGTAGATTCTGAAAAGAAACACCGCAAAAAACAAAAACAATTAAATGACTTCAAAAATTATATATAATTTTAGGATACAATCGCCCCTAACCGATAAACATGGTGTTAGGTACTGTTTGTCAAAATGTATGGAATTAATTATTGTGGTAAAGGTATTTTGAAGATGAGTTTTGAAAATAAAAATCTACAGTTTGATTGTCCCATTAGAGATTACGTGACACATCGATAGTGGCGTGACAAGCACTAACATATTTTAGCACGTTCATCACGATGAATCACTTGAAAGCATCATTCCCGAGCTTGAAGCAAACGTGAATAAAATATTAATTTAGCAATTTAAACTTATCAATGCTTCATTCAATGATGAGGTCACACTCGTCCTCAAAGGCCCCTTCTCATGCAGAGAAGGAACGAGCATTAATCGCCATTTTTGCTCATTTTTATCTTTTAATTTCAGAACATTCAGACTAAAATATTAAGACCAAATTTTCTCATGATTGACTTTCGTTCTAACATCATCCATCTATAATGCCTAACCCACAAAATGGTTCCAAAGAATTAGGTCCCTTAACGGCTTTCAAATATACCATAAAGTAATCAGCACCCTAATTGCGTAATACAACACAATCACAATTTGTTTCGATTTGAAACAGATTTCTAATCCATTGCTTCATCTTAATCTTCTTAATATATATAAATTACGTGTCACGTTGTTTGTCCGCGATGGACTCCTAAACTACTCAACCGATTTTAACCAAATTTGCACACCGTGTGCAGTTTGATCCAACTTTAAAGATAGGGTAGGTAGGGTAGGTAGGGTAGTAAGTGATAAAGATGGTCCACCCCAAACATTTATATGGCAAAACAACGTTTGCAGGGTCAGCTAGAAAGTTATAAAAAAAAATCTGTTCAACAACGTAAATAACGCAATGAATGTTGTTGAAATGTCAAAATGAAACAAATTTCGCGAAATTGTTTACGAAAATGAGTTACGCAATTAGGGTACAGGTGTGTTTGAAACTTTAGAGGCATGAGGAGCAGGATGTAAAGTTCACTCATCCTATATAGAAAAGGGAGGATCCTCCGACTAGACGGGTGTTGTGCGTGACGGGAAACTGCCCAACGATTGATGTCGGATAATCATATATACATCGTTCACGCGGTAAACTCCAATTGCACGATGTAGGATTTGTGTAACGTCAGGTCTTTGATGCGTACTTCGCATGTGGCGATATAAATGCTGCCACAAAACTGTTGATTATATTCACCTCCAAACTGACAGGGGTTGGACTCGCACTCGTTGATCTGAGTCTGACAGACCCTGCCGGTGTACCCTGGGTGACAGTTGCAGGTGAAACTGTTGTCTCCATCGATGCACTCGCCACGGTGACATGGCGCTGATAAACAGTCGTTGATATTCGTCTCGCATGACATTCCTGTGGATATGAAGAGTTTTTTAGAGACATAGGATCGATAAATGACAAGTTAAAGAAAACTCTGAAAACACAATGCCTAAGTTCAAATTTGAGTTTATTGAGTAGTGACCTTTGAAATATTGCCAGGGCATCCAGTACATTGATGATATATAGTTTAGTCACCAATGAAAAAATTATGTATATCCACAAACAACAAATGGTTAGTTATTCTTACTTGACAGATCCTGGTCCATTTAATTTATTTTTTTATTAAGAACTACATAGAATAAAGGTAGTAGATCAAAACTTACCAGTATATCCAGGTGGACATTCGCAAGTGTATCCAGCTACAGAGTCGTGACAGGTCCCGCCATTACGACAAGGACTCGATGCGCAGTCATCTATGTTTACTTGACAACGAGCGCCCGTGAACCTGAAGGAGGAAAGGGGAGATTAGATAAGGTTTTTACTTGCAAAGAATAGTGAATTTAAAAATGTTGACACAGTTGCACAAAATCGCAATTCATTTTAATTAATGCAATTCAAATCTTAGACAATCCATATTGAGAAAAAACATTATGGTATTAAGTTTCCAAATTTGGAATTATCTAGTTCCGTGTGGTGCCGGACTTAAAGAATAGGACTACCCTATTTCTTCCCATAGGTGTCGTAAAAGGCGACTAAGGGACTTACTAGAGAATGGGCAGCAACGTTTTCTATGCATATTTTTAACACCATACTGCGATCGCCTGCCTAGCGTGGCGATTATGGCAAACCCCCCCCTCCCAAAAATGACAAGCACCAGAAAGAAACGGCCCCTAGTGCCCGGCGGCCCACCGGCCCTTGGCTACGGTAGCGGTCAAGGCCACGGTGAGGCAAGGGGTACGAAGAATCCCCGGAAGAGATCCGGCTACCATCTCGACAACAGCTATTAAAATAACGTTCAATATTATGTAGGTAGGTTTTTATAATTATGATTTTTATAGAATAAAAAGCCAAGACATAGCGCAGTCAACAGTGACGTGAAGCCGGTTTCTTAGTGAGGTGTAGTTTGATTGTAGTGTCAATAGTGTCATTGTAAATGGTTGTACATGTCAGCATGTATGCACAGAGCGGAGGTGTACTTTTGGCATGCTTCACTTTATTGTTCGCAGCGCTCTGTCTTGGTTTTTTATTTGGTCTGAGGACCAAAAAAATTGTGGTGTAGCTTCTCAAAGAGTTGAAGTCCAGTATGTTTAAACTGAAAGTTTGAAAGTAAATGCTGCACTGATCGTGACTTACCCTATCACACAACTACACCTAAACGCGTTGATCATATCGTGGCAGATTCCTCCGTTGAGACAGGGGTTGTTGGCGCATTCGTCGATCTCCACCTCGCATTGTGTTCCCGTGAATCCTGGAAAAAAGGAGAGAATGTCATTAACTATGTGTCAAACTAAGGTAACAGAGTAACTAAGCCTGTATGGGTTGAAAATTGGGATGGACAAAATCTAGGCAATGTCCGGTAAAGGCAGTTAAGATGAATGGTATGTAATCTCCACTATAGTCTATGAACGCAATTACAAAATGATTGGATCATGGCTTTAAATTCTCTTGACTCTGCTGTTATCCTGTCCTTACCCAACCCACATTTTCACAGACGTTATATTAACTAACTTGCCAAATTTTGTATAAGGCGCTGCGCAAACGTAGACACTTTCTATTACCGATACGGCACATTAGTTGCTGTGTCCCGTAGCGGCAATCGGACACAGTCGCCGGTTACCTGTTACCGACACGGCGCACCACAAGAAACCATAGTTGCTGTTCGCAGCGCCGTACAATTGTTTGGAAATTTGTTAATGTTGCTTGTCTCTTCAACTGACACCTTTTAATTTCCAGTTACCTATACCGAATACTTTTTGATTGGTAGGTAATCCGTAAGTGTCAAGTGGAAGCAACTGCACACAAATAGTGTCTACATCTGCGCAGTGAGTGGTTGATTTCAAATTGATTATAATATGAAAATAAAATATTCACTGGTATCTTGTATCCAACACAATACACAAAAGTGTCTACGTTTGCGCAATGCCTTAGAGTATAACTTGTCGAGGAATTTATGAAAACTAAGAAACAAAGGAAATTTTGTCGAGTAAAGAAAGAACATTTATGCGAACATGTCATTAAATTTTAGGATCATAAGGACCAAGAAGCACTAAGATAATATTAATTTATCAGGCACTTCATTTTTTGTTTTGAAAAGAGTCCCTAATCCACAAATGGTACAAACAAAACATAACCACAGCTGTTTATTGCCTTTCAAGTTCAAGTAATAATATAACTTGAGCGACTGACTTAGTTTAAAGGCTATAAGTTAGCGGGCATCGTAAAATGTTATACATGATGGTGACTACAATGTTCACTTAGATGTAACTTAGTTGTGTTGTGAATACAGGGTTGAGTTTTGGTTTAATTTGCGCTGGACACTTGCAAAGACTGAAGACATTCATTAAGGCGATGATAACCGACTTTTAATGATTTTATACTGAAGATGACGTTTAAACGAGTAGTGTTAATGATTTGGAAAAAAATATAAGTAGAATTAGAGCATTTTCTTAATAACTTAATATAGGCATATTTTGAGTATGAAATTAATTTATAAAGTTATGTCTAACGGAGGTAAAAACTGAGAATCACGCAAAATCTATCAAACATATTTTTCTGAAACCTTCACCACTTTAAAGATAATTAAATTATTGATCTTTTAGTAGACGTGTTTTATTAAAATACTTTTTGTTTTATGAATAATAAATTAATAATGCGTCTATTTTGGGACAGCGCTCCTTGATAGGCGAGTCCTATTACGGGCTGGACGTACGACGCGTTGCGTTAGCTCAGTATAGAACACGCAAGCTAAGCCACTTAAGGTCACTGTCATATATCTGCGTCTTAAATACACTAAAAAATATTGTGCTGGAAGACTAGTCATAGCCGATTACTACGATTTGTCTTACACACTTATAGCTTCGGTAGTTTCAAAGCATTAGTCTTCAAGCAGAGAGAGCCAGTGGTGGCCTGGATAACGGCCCCGACTTAAGAGTTGCAGGTCGTAGGTTCGAACCCAAGCAAGCGCTTTAATTTGTGTAAATAATTTCATCACCACTGCTCTCAAAACGGTGAAGAAAAACATCGTGAGGAAACCGGCATGTCCTATAACCAAAAATTCGAAGACATGTGACATCTACTAACCCGCACTGGGCTCGCGTGGGATTACAGCCCACACCCTCTCGAAGTCTCGAAGAGAGGAAGCCTTTGTCCCAACAGTGGGAACATTATGGGTTATGCTAACTTTCAAGAAATAATTTGAATAGCAGACCATTTCATCTTCTACAGGTCGTCTTCAGTCTTTTAAGTGCTACCAATTACCAAAATTAATACAAATTAAATATAATAATTAATATACAAAAATAAAATAATTTAATAACCTCATGATATTAATTAAAATAACTACATAAACCAAATACTAGTAATATCATCAAAAATTGTTTTGTTCCAATTTATTACCAAATGTTGCCGTGCCTTAACCGGTAAGAACTAAATGTACACATGAATGTAAGAAAGAGTTAGAGTTTGAAAAAAAACAAAATTATTGCCAGGATTGATTATGAAAACGTCGTTGTTCGACAACGAAACCGACAGTTTAGAAATATCTACCAAGCAATGCATAATCTAATGAAACAAAACCATACAAAAATGACGTTCAGTTCATCATCATCATTCTATTGTCCCAAAATTAAATTATACATTACAATAGAGCCTATACAATAGAATGCTCAGTCCATACAGACTTCACATGAATGCCATTATGACGGACATACAGACTTTATGTTTATACCATAGACCCGTCTCTCGAGAATGCTAATTGACGTCAGCGTTCCAGTCCCATCAAAACCAAACCATCAACTACCCCATTCAAAAGACTACCTTAAACCAACTTTACAGGGCTCATAATTGCTCATTGTTTACCCTGTCCGACGTTGGACTGGACGATGAAGTGTGACAAAGAGATATAAGCTATAATTCAGAGCGCTAAAGTTGATATTTGAAAGATGAATGGAGAAGGGCTCGAGGCAGGACAATCTAGCTCCGACCAGTATCGAGTGTGCCCTTTTAAAGAAGCTAAAATAAACCTGAAGTTCCATGATCTCTATTACATAGAAATAAAGTTCAGATTCGTTTGTTTATGTAACGTTTTAAGTTGGCAAAATTATTCTTAAGAAAATCACTATCTCGCCAAATTGGGAATGTGGTTCTGCATAGCAAAAAATGAAAATTACCGCAGTTGAATGACTCTTATCTGCACTGTCGTAGAGTTCATTTTACATGATGAGAATAATCGTAAATAAACGACCGTTTAAGTCTTTAAAAGTAAATTAAATATTTAAATAGCGGTTCTAGAGTGGTAGAATCTTACTTTATTTTATGAAAAAATAAAGAAAATTTATGTAGAAATATCTTGTACCAGTTCTAAACCAGATTGTCAAGGGAATGGAATCTAACTTAATGAAGACAGTGCTCTCATAAAAGAAGCTAACCTAACCATAGATAGAAATAAATGAAAAACAAGGCGAGTAAGTTAGTGAACAGAAAATGATGCTAGGATAGTAGTATCTTTCACAGTAAAGGCTTTTACCTTTACTCTCACACAAAGGGACTTCAATCTTAATGACATACCAAGATACATTTGTGCCCGAAAGTAAGTATAAATTATATCGTTAGTTCAAACGATATCAGTATATCATCAGAACAAAGATTGGTATTCGAATTTCGAAATACGACAACGGCTTCGTTCAAATAGATCCACAAAGGTAGCCCGCCAAAATTAACGTTTCTTACGTTTTTTTGCAATTTGCAGGTCAGTTTTGTTCCAATAAATGACTTTTTCATGAAATCATGCTAACTTAGGGAGATGTATATAACAATTCTAATGAATTCTATAAATACATATTTTTTCTAGCCGCGAATCATATTTTGAAAAGCATGAATTGCAAATTGCAAAAAAACGTAAGAAAATTTGAATTTCGCCGTCTACCATTGCGGATCCTCCTTACGACTGAAAGCCAACTACAAGTCCCCAACATGTTTTAGAAATAGCAAGATGGTGAATGATATGGATGCTGCCATGCTTTACTTCCTCCTAATATACACAATCGGTCTATTTTGAGCCATTGACTTAAAAGCACTTGATTTTACTTTTAGGCCTCATGCTAATGCTAATTCAGAATTACGATAACCGAAAACAATGCCAATAAAATGTGTTATAACTAAGCCGCAGTGGTTTTATGTACGATATAGCCTATTGAGTGGTGATGGTGAGGCTATAGGTAGGGATGCCCCGCCTCTGTGCGCCGGCGCCTGTAGTGGTCATCTCGGACTAAGGCATGAGAGATGAGCGGTTTTATTTTGAGTTCGAAATACACGGATTAGCTGATCGGTGAATAAACTAAAAAAAAAAGTGGTGGCACTCCGGGAGTGCCGACAGAAGTGATAATTTGAACAAGATTGCCTTGGTGACAAAAAAAACCTTTAAAAAATATTGGTCCGTAACCTTATCTAAATAAAGAGCACAATCGAGTTTACAAAAAAAATACCGAAACCTTTAAAGTAAAAATACTTGCATAGAACATTGATCCGTAACGTAATACCTATAAATAAAAAGCACAATCGCCTTTACAAAAACTTTTTACAAAAAAAAACAACCGACCTCCAAAAAAAACACTACAATGTGAAAAATAACTTTAATTTCGGAAGTCGGTGTCTTGTGTTTTGTATTTTCGTTTTTTGCCACCGACTTCCGAAATTAAAGTTATTTTTCACTTTGTAGTGTTTTTTTTGGAGGTCGGTTGTTTTTTTTTTGTAAAAAGTTTTTATTTTTCACTTTTTAGTTGGGGTACCTACCCCACACACATTCGAATACCACTATCTGCTACCAGTGACAGAAACTTATCATATCATCTACATAGCAAGTGGGAAAAAAATACGTATTTTGTAGCTAACTCAAAAACTATCAAAGCAAAGTTAATAAAATTTATATGGGACCAATTCGAGAGCACACCCTTTCAAACAAAAAAATAATTTTCAAAATCGGTCCACAATTGACGGAGAAATCGGTGGACATACATAAAAAAAAAAAAAAAACAAACATACGCGACGAACATATAACCTCCTCCTTTTTGGAAGTCGGTTAAAAATGAGGTTTCTTCATGGTGTCGCGAAATCAGTGGTTTAGTCCCATCTCAAAAATACCCAACGCGCCTAAAGAAGTTTTCACTTCAAAAATTCTGTGAATTGTAAAATAGAAGGCGATGATTCTATCATCCTCTTTTATCCTCCCTACCGTAGAATTAATAAAAAACAAAGGGTTCAAATGAACCAGTAGCAGGATTGAAAATGTTCGATGATTTGTTACAATTTTGGGTAAAATATTGGGTTTAACAAACACTTAAAAATTATGTTTTCGAAACTAGATAAGGTGGATTTAACGTACGTTGCCTCAAGCAATATTGAATTAGGGACATTTGCAGTACTTAGGAGTCAAAATCAATCGTCATTTATTCAAATTAGGCTGAGAATCAGCACTTTTCGAACATCAAAATTACATAAGACAGTCCCCCAAAACGCCCACCCTTCACCACTTCCTAGTGCTTTAGCTGGAAAGACGAAGAGTATCTCCTTCGCTCTGCTAATCCTAGAATTCTTAATATAGCATGTATATTATCAAGATATCCTATAGTTTACGCCGTGCCTCTACCGTCACGATTTCGGATCACAAGCCACAATGAGAATGTTTGGTGCATGCTAATGGCTACAATTCGCATACATGAATGCCTAATACCAGTTTTAAATACATATGCCCAGCTGGCTCTAAATGCTTTAAATATTATGTATTTATTACTATGTAGGTATTTGTTTGGGAAACCCCAAAAGATGTGGGAATTGTTACTTTGTTAACATTTATAGACCAAAGGTTCTTCATGATTATCTGCTCACCAATGAACAAGATGGCCTCTTATCATGGCCTTCCAATGAGGAATTAATTTGACAAGCGAATAGCAGTTTGTTATCAGCTAGCAGGATAATTCTTTTTTATCTTCTTGGCGTTACCCTGCCCTGCTAGTCTATCGCGAAGGACGATTTTTATTTTTTATTTTAGCCTACACTGTCCCGCTGAAAAGCAAAGCAAAGCAAAAAAGCAAAGGCTTCGCCCAAATTCTTCCAAGTATCATTTTTCAGGGCCACCTCGATCCAACCCTTGCGGTACACGTGTATGTCGTCTCGCCACCTCTTCCTGGGCCGGCCCCGGCGTCCATCCTCAGGCACCCACCGTGTGGAGACTGTTGCCCAACGGTCACTATACATGCAGCTGACATGACCCACCCAATCCCATTTTAGCTTGACAGCCTTTTTGCCTACTTCTAAAATCCCCGTTTTGGAGCATAGCGTAGCACGGTGTTTCGTATTCTGTCAGTTCGGTTTACACCCAGAATCCTATGTCTTCAAGAAAATATTCAGTTAGTATTGAACCGCGCTTAGACTGTCTTTGATCAGAGGATCTTTAATTATTATTTAACAAATCATGCGGAATTTCGGGAAACACAAAAGCCAGCCGTAGGTAAGTTTCTTTAACGTTGGGTACAGACAAACAATCAATACACACAAAAAGATAACATTTTGCCAGCATTTCTCATATAATAGTCAAAAAATGTATTCAAGTCTGCTAATATCTAGTTTCAGTAAAAACTCTTGACTTGGCTCTTGGAAATTATGATTGATCTATGGATGTTAGATGGATGAAAAGTGTGATGGATGGTGTGCAGTTTTTTACGAAACTAACTGTACCTATTACTTCATAAATTACTTTGCAAAAAGAAAATTAATTGCTACCGCTGTCATGGTATCTTTTAAAAGGACGTTTCTTTCGATAATATATCTACCAGCTGGCCAGTTACTGCGTCCATATTTCTGGTCCGAAAATCGTTATTTTTTAAATTTGGAACGATAAGCATCAGATGTCCTAGAAAAACGTCAATTTAAAAAAAAAAACAAAAGCTAACGGTTGCTTTTTTTATAATACAGTTCAAAGACCTATAGAGATGTTTTTATAAAAACTATAATGTCGTCATACAGTGCAGGCATGCCCTTATTAGTAGTGGCGTGACAAGTTCGAGCTCAGTCGAGCATTGCGAGGTAACACGAGCAAAACCAGATGAACTTGTGGTCTCGATGTAATGACGGCTGAATTCCTTGTTGTTTTAACGAAATATTATGACTTTGTATGAGTTTCACACGTTTTAGGCAAAGAAACGGGTAAGAAAATATTAGGGGCCAAGTACACACGGCTACACATCAAGCTATACATTTCCAGTATAACCTGACCTCGCATTGTACGGAAATCATATACAATGCTAAATCAACATAAACTGGAAATGTAAGGCTTGATGTGTAGCCGTGTGTACTATAATTGGGACAATACCACAGATTAATACACATGGGACACCCCGCAAAATCATTTAAATAAAAAGCGACTCTTGATGAGACACAATAAAGTGCAATTCAGGTCGCACAGCGCTAATTACCTACAGTTATATTCACCTAGAAGTTGCCTCTCTTTCTATCGCGTAACTCTTATATCTTCTGACTACGTTACACTCACTGAATTGGCCCGACAAGTCGAGCCCGCCGCGTACTTGTAGCTTCATATCTAAACTGCGGAGTGTCCCATCTGTATTCATCTGTGACAATACCTTATCATAACTTGTCATCGATAAATGGTTTTCTCTTTACAAGAAAGGAGAAATTGGGTTCCATAGGCCCTCGTTTCTCAACTTATAGGGACCCAAGGGGTGCAGCAGAGTACCTAAGTTCAAGAGCTAGACCAAATTATAAAACTCACGACGACAGTTGACAATGATAATAAATAAGAGTGACGCCTCATTCGTGCGTTGCGTTGTGTCATCGCAACGGATCAACGCATTGTAAGTAGGGATTGAAATCCCGCAAAACGGGATCACGCATTCCCACGGGATCCCGCTGCTTTTATTAATCTGCTGGATCCCGCACCTTCCAAGCGCGGATCCGCGTATTTTCAAAATTTATCACCATAGGTTGATATCATAGTAATAGCTTCTAAGAGAAAGTTGTGATTTGATTATTAGCCACTATATGAATAAGACTGAATTAAAAATATAAAACTGTTGTTAGGAGTAAGGGTAAAATTAAATAAAACTATTAAACTACACCAAAAATTTTAAGATGAATTTAAGAAAACAGATTACTAATTACTCCGACAGCGCAGCGCGTCACCCTCCCCTCCGCTTCATATGTCGTTCGTCGATCCGTTGAAACGTCACGTACGACGACACAACGCATAATGTGGCATGTCACTAAAAAAATTATGTAAAACGACGCAGCGTTGACGCTGCGACGACGCAACACAACGCACTAATGAGGCCTCACTCAAAGGATGATAATAATCTTCAATCTTTCCTTCGATATTAAGAAAAGATTTTAGATGCTCCATTTATGTACAGTCTCCCAGAGAAGCATAGGCACTTTACAATTGTAGCCATAGGTATAGATACCTATCTATGAGATAGAACAAATTAACACCTTCAACAGGAAGTTTGGGGTTAAAGGGCAGAGGAGTCGCTTACCTACTACATACTATTGAGACCCCCCTCTTGCCTTCCGTGGGATGAGAATCAATGGGCTGAATTAAGGTGGCTTTGCAATTTTCATTCATATTTCTAATACTAAAGAAATGTAGATTTAGTATTTTTAGTTACAGTGGTATCTTTAGAAATAATATTAAAAACGGTTTTGATAAAACAGACAAACATCTAAAGAAATATCCATACTTGGAATATTCCGTATGCCAAAATTTTATTGATATCTGAACCTTTAGAAGATTTTAGACTAATACAGGGTGTCAGGGACATCAACGCTCAAACTGAAACCATGTATTCAGTACATGATTCTGAACCTCCCTTTTTTTTTTGGTTGGGAAATTATCAAATAACTTCTCCCGCTCTGGGCGGAGCGAGAGGGCGTGTCAGACTCTTACTGACTAAAACCCACCCGTGTTCCTTCGGTTGCCCTGTTGCCGGGGGCCACGATTTCCCTATCGGTTTTCTTCGAACCCCCGGCTTCTGAACCCAGCGTTGAAATTTATACATTTTGACCGCGTAGGTATTGCACTTTTCTATGAAACAGCAGATTTTTTTTTTTTTTAAATAACCGATGAAAAATTTCTGAACCCCCCTGCGTTGAAATTTTTCATCGGTTATTTTTAAAAAAATCTGCTGTTTCATAGAAAATTGCAATACCTACGCGGTCAAAATGTATGGAACAGCAGATTTTTTTTAAATAAGCGACGAAAAATTTCAGCGCAGGTGAGTTCAGAATCATGTAATGAATCCATGGTAACACTTTTCGCGTCGATGTCCCTGCCACCCTGTATACAAACCTTCTAAATAAATTAATAATTCCCCTATTCCATGACATAAAAATGAAAAAGGAGAAACAGGACAAAACAACATCAGAAAAATTGTGCATTATTAAAGTAAAAATTACACCATAACAACTTGACTATAACCCGGACATTTGAAATAGGTAGCAGTGTTTACGCACATTAGTATAATAGTCTGTACTATATTACTTGGTAGGTTGTTACTCATGGGACTACAACCGTTCCAGAGAGTGGTCTTACTCGCTCCATTGCGTTTCTGACATATTTTAACATGTTATGTCCACTTGACTTGTGTTTTGAGTTTAATGGACTATCTTATAGTGTCTTCTGATGTATTATAAGCCTTAAACTAGTTTCTTAAGATTAAAAAACGTGTTTAGCTTGTCAGCTCGATCATCACAAGATGTACTTACTTAAAATTGTTTATTGAGGCACTGCTTGGATGAATTTAGCTTCAGTTTGGTAGAATTATCCATATTAAAGGTAAGTAGAGGAAAATGTTGTGAGGAAAGTTTTGAGTATGAATGTGGATGAGAGCAAAAGACCAAAGAAACGATAGATGGACTACTAGAGAAGTATGGAAGAAAAAGATAGCTATGTTGCTTCGACCTCAAATAAATTGGGATAGAAAGAAAAAAGAAAAGAAAAACAAAAAAGAAAAGAAAGAAAAAGAAAAGAAAGAAAGAAAAAAAGAAAGATAAAAAGAAAAATTAATTTAATAAATTAACTAATTTAATTATTAATTAGCAGCAGTGATAGCCTAGTTAGTGGTGTGACCGTCGGACTGCCAAGTCATAGGTCTCAAGTTCGAACCCAAGGCACGCACCTCTGACTTTTCGGATTCATGTGCGTATTGTATAATTATCACTTGCTTCAAAAACGGTGAAGGAGACATCGTAAGGAAACCGGCATGCCTGAGAGATATTTCTCGACGGCATGTGAAGCTAGTCAGAGGCCCATGGGCGGCTTTAAAACTCTGACACCAGGTTAGTCACTGACCACACGAAAAGATGAAGAAGAATTTTATCAAATAATAATAGCAAGAGAATGATGATGATGATGATGATGAATGATGACTATAATTACCTAGTATTAGGGTACCAGCCCGTATTATTAACTACCTACTGGGCAAAAACCTTAATACAAGGTGGCAGGGACATCGATTTTAAATAACCGACGAAAAATTTCAACGCGGGGGGGTTCAGAATCATGTACTGAATCCATGGTTGCAGTTTTCGCGTCGATGTCCCTGACACCCTGTATACAGTCATGGAACGGGCTTGCTTAGTTAGGGATGGTGATTCCTGACAATGGCCATGTTTTCTCAAAATAATTTTCCTTCACAGTCAGTCAATTATATCTAACATTACGTGAGATCCCAATATATTTGTTAACTAGTTGTGCCGGCGACTTCGTTCACGTGGATGTCGGAAAACAATAATGTGTCGCTTGGAGATCGTGTAAGTACTACAATGGAGGAGTGGTAACACTCCTCCGTAGTTGGGATGAATTTATCTCAAAAACAAACTTAATTTTGTAGTTGAAAAATATGTTCTCCCATACGGAATGTATGGGAAAACATGTTTTTACAACTGCAAAATAAGTTGGTCGATTATTACTCGTTAACCTGTAGAGCCTACTTAGCTGTGATAGTTTTCCTTTTAATTTCGGTACATAAACTACTGCTGTGATTTTTTTCACATATCCAAAATCAACCATTTAGCTGGCAGCCCCCCCTGCCACTTAACTCTAACAAAAATTAGCACTTTAAAGCTTAATATTTCGCAAACGGATCCCTGAATCCAAAAATGGTTTTCACAAACTCACAATGTTTTTGAAGGAACTTTCCAATGATATCCCATACCATGCGATAAAAAAAAACATCACCACTTTACGTGTTGGAGAGGTATCCTGAAAAAAAATGTTATTCATAATTTTGTTTTACCACTTTGTCGGCATAATTATTATGTATACCTATGCCAAATTACAGCTTTCTAGTACTAAGGGTCTCGGAGCTAGACCGCGGAAAGACAGACAGACAGACAGACAGACGGACGGAGAGACCGTCATGACGAAACTATAAGGGTTCCTTGTTTACTACGGAACCCTAAAAAGGAAGAATCTTCCGACCAGCACGCGTAGCATGACCACCGTAGAAACGAGTTTTGTCGACGGAAAAATAGACAAAATGACAGATTGTGATTGTTTATCTGTCATTTTGTCTATTCTTCAGTCGACAAAACTCGTTTCTACGGTGGTCATGCTACGCGTGCTGACCAAGTGATCTTGCCTGGTGGAAAGCGCTATTATGGGGTTCTTTACCACAGGCCTTTTGAATGCAGTCATTTATTTATATGAATAAATAAAACGTATATAACTAATACACAATTCTCACGGTTTTTAGGCCATCAGAACTCGAGGCGAAACCAAAATAAAGATGCGTCGATACCCTTCGACTTTGCGTTTAGCAATAACAGATTATGCTAAAAGATTTTGATACTTAAAGCATTAATAATGACGAGGACTGGGTTTATCGTGGCCTAAGTTTCCGATTTCCTTTTGTCTTTTGCAATGTAGTTAGTTAATGAATGGGTGTAGCTGAAGGAGTGGGGCGAACGGCAGATTAAAAGTATTGAAGCCTTTGTATACACGGCTACATATTATGCTAGACAGTTCCAGTACAAGCTGACCTCTCAATATACGGAAATTCTATACAATGTAAGATCAGCTAATACTGGAAATAGGTATATAGCTTGATGTGTAGCCGTGTGTACTCAATGATGGACCTCATTAAAATACTCTATGATGTCAAATTGTGGATTAAGGTGGATTTAGCATTTACTTACGAATTCAAAAAAAATCTTCAAAACATTATATCACCATTTATCATTATAATTATAAAAAAGGATTATGTGGTTTTATGAAACCACGATAAAAGTGAAACTTCTATAGGCGCCGCCATATTGGCCTTGGCTGCTCTGACGAGAGCCTTTCACATTATCCCTACTCCGCGGCCGACCGTCACGCGACATGTAACACACAGACGATAAAGTTTGAAACGATGTAACAAGTTTCACTTTAATTATCATAAAGCTGTGCCGCTGGGAAGTTCTAAGCAAATTCTCAGCCTAATTTGAATAAATGACTTGAATTTTGAACCAATTCTTGATTTGATTGAACTTTTATAAAAATTTAGTAATTGACTGCTATTTTAGACACTACACTGCAGTAACCAAATTGTCACGGAGTCCTACTTAGGCACGAGATGATGGTAGTTTTCAATATAGTTATTTTTGGCTAACTGTTAACATCCAGTTTATATTATCTGTGCTAAAGTCTATTTATAACCTTGTTTCCAATTGATGTTATTTCCACTTAAACAAACATGAATTTTAAAGCAGTGTAAATAAAGTTGATTTTAGACTGACTGTTGCAAAAAGCAATACAAAATATGAAGTTGTAGCGCAAACTGAACCTTATGTGTAGGCATTACAGTTGTTTTTCCTAAAACTCATGTTTGTTTACATGTTTGGCAAATAAATTGCAAACATAGATTATGTTTGTTGTTGCAAACAAAATACAATGGAATAAATTATCCAATTAAACGATTGGCTGCCCCTTTGAAAAATAAACTTTTATTTGTTTTAAGTACTTTTGCACACTCATCATTCCATTCGTCACTCATTTCACCGTTTTTCATTTTCCACTAGCAACTAAATACAGTGTGAGTCTTCATAATGTGCACATATTGAAATGAGGGAATGTATGCTTAATTTTATCGACGGAAAAAATGGCCAAAAAATTTTTTTTGTTTTTTTTTTTATTTTTTTGTATCATTTTTTTTTATTCTCTTGGGCATCTCATTTATTAATTTTACAATTATTTTAAAAATTGATAAAAAAAATACAGATTTTTACCAAAAAAACATGTTTATTTTCAATGGAGGGTAGTTTTTTTTCTCAATTTTAATTTTATGTGGACGCCTACTTACTTCCAATCATTATGAAGTTTGTTTCATCACGATAGCTGATTCAGTTTAAAAGTTACACAGTTTTGTACAATTTAAAAGCAATATTTTGATTTTTTTAATATTTTTTCCGTCGCTAAAATTACGCATAGATTCCCTCATTTTGACATGTGCACATTATGAAGACTCACACTGTATACCCTTTATGTAAAACAGAATCGTCACGCAAGCCTGCTTCCTAAGTCCCTACATCTCTGAATAAAAATACAGGGGACAGCAGTAATACTACGTATTATAGCACAGTGTTTAGCGCAGTGCAGCGTAGCAAAGATTACGCTAACTGTGACGTTGATAGTGAGGTCTGCGCGCAATCGTTTCCGCGTCAAGACAATGCGCGGGCGCAGACGCTCTCATCGCCATGGGAATCGGGTCCCGGATAGGGCTGGTACAGCTACTGTTGTAAATTGGAGCAATCAGTGACGTAACTGATAGTTAAAACTGCAGTGACAGGGTAAAAAGAGGGGAGTTTAATTACTACAACAACTGAGGTGGTTACCAGTGTTAATAATGATATTCGCTAGGCTACCATATCTTGCGATTTTCTTTAATTCAATCTGCCTAGCCTTTTCCCAACTATGTTGGGGTCGGCTTCCAGTCTAACCGGATGCAGCTGAATACTAGTATTTTACATGGAGCGACTGCCTATCTGATCTCCACAACCCAGTAACTGGGTAATATGATACCCCTTGGTAAGACTGGTTGTCAGATTTTCGGGCTTCTGACGACCCGTAACGACTGTCAAAGATCCACGAATGACAGCCAGGACCAACGGCTTAACGTGCTTTCCGAGGCACGGAGGAGTCTCGGTATGTAGAAATGGTCACCCATCCACGGACCAACCCCGGCAAGCGTAGCTTAACCTGACAGATCGACCCGAGCGGCTGTTAGTACTTAGCCACGAGCTCTTTAATTGTCTGATAAAAGAAAATTGTCGTGAAAACCGTTGAAACCAAAATTGCGAAAAGAATTGCACGTAGAAATAAGGTTGCACATTTGCAAAATTTATTGCTGTTTCATGAATTTATATTTGAATTTTATAATTTTTATATTAGTTAGAGGTTTGCAAATGTTGAACCCTTGAAATATGTACTTTTAAGAACCTAGATCGACTATACAGTTTGGTCAAGTTAGATTTTAACAACCTATACGTGTAATTTTGCATATGCATTATGATATGCAAAATTGCAAGAAGGGACAGCCCTAACCTCGCGGTCTATCGCCCATCTCTGTCTAATAGGAATTAATGATAATCATCAAGCTAGACATCAACTGGAAGCAAATTGCAAGTTAGCGACTTTAGCCTAGCTTTACTGGAGAAATCAGGCCCTACCTGTACTTGGGTACAGTTGGCAAAACAAATACGTGTAGTGCTGACAACTTCTTACATCGTTCATGAATGGCTGATAGCCATATTGAAAAAAAAAACAGTGGCACTCCGGAAGTGCCAACAGAAGTGAAAACTTGAGCAAGATCACCTTGGTGGAAGAAAAATACTTGTATAGAACATTGGTCCGTAACCTTATCTAAATAAAGAAAACAATCGTGTTTATAAAAATGAGGTGTCGGTAACGGTGTCGCGAGTTCAATTGTTTTTTTCCCATCTCAAAAATGCCCAACGCGCCTAAAGAAGTTTTCACTTCAAATCTTGACATTTTATAACACCTTGTAACGGTCATGTCTAAAGTTTTGCAGACTTATTTTTTCAATTCAAGGCTCTTTTGAATTGTCAAAGAGTCGGTCAGTCAGTACGATAAAGCTAGTTGCCCATTCCAAAGCTGATGAAGCATACTTATTTGTTCCATTAGAATCAGTGTTTGGGCGCGTTTGGTGCGTAGTACAGTTCCTAATTACTCACATCTTAGTCATAGTACGTCTTGACACTTTTAGTAGTTTAATTAACATTCAACTTCTAAATTAATCATATGGTTGGAAATAATTGGTTTGCGACAATTATATTCCGACCAATTGGAGTTTAAACTCATCAGGTTTATCTCGCTCCCCAGTCTGATGCACTAACCATGGCCATGAGCTTGATGGTCCTCATTACCCTGCTAACCAAACTCTTTCACTTCGAGTACTAACAGTACAAGAGTACCTAAGTACTGTTTATTACAATGTTCGGTAAATGTACAGGTTTCTACGCAAATAAGTGATACAGTCGTCGAGATGCTTGATAAGGCAATTTGTGTGTTAGTTTCAGAAATTTAAGCTGTTTGAATATTAATCTATGACTCAGATGGAACTGGTTCTGATGTAGGTAGTAGTGCTTATGATTACTATGTGAGCGTAGTAAGTACGTTAACACTTTCATAAATAATTCCAGAAATGGATCATATTGCTTACTACCATTGCATACTTGGTCATACCGAAATGCTTTTCTGTAATTACTATACTCCATTTGAAATAAGATTAGACATTTAAACAAACCTTTTTTACAGTCCGTTCAACCGATTTTGACTTCTATTGCGTTGGTGGCATGACAAATGGCAGCTGCAGTGAACAGTTGGTATTGAAACCACTTTTTTGCTTTTAATGCCACCCTTATGCCTACTATATAGAAGTCGAAATCGGTTGAACGGACTGTAAAAGAGCTTTGTTTAAATGTCTAATCTTATTGCAAATGGAGTTATAGGTAATGCTTCTTATGGATAAAAAGGCTCTCCAATGCTATGGAGGCTATATATATGCTTCGGAATGGGCAAATATATGAGTTTTAGTATGCAAAACGTTTGGTCAGAATACAAAGCACTAGGCTTTACAGAATTATCGTAATAGTATTAACATACTTATCTAATTAACAGAACTATCAAACAGTCTGAACATAACAAACAAATTTTTCTAAACATCTTTACAAATAATTCAGATCAACCTTCTTTTCAGAACAAAGGCTTGTCCAGTGTACAACAAAAACAACTGGCTTTCACGCTAGAGCCCCTGAAAGTCAAAACCTTAATAATGTTGTACTTACCAGGCATGCAGACACATCTGAAGGTGCCAGGGTCATCGAGACAAGACCCGTCGTTCCTGCAGGGATGACTCTCGCATTCATTGACATTGGTCTCACATCGCGGTCCAGTGAAACCCACGGAACAGTTACAAGCGAAAGAACCCGGAGTGTTCACGCAGATACCGTCGTGCTCGCATGGTGATCCTGAGGAAGAAAAACGGATATTAGAGTCATGTTGAATGCTATAAATAAATGGAGTTTTCCTAACATAAGTTACAGAACATTCTGTGGATAAGAAATCTGAAAGAATCTGCAAACAAAAACTGCATGGTTAAGTTATCCTTGCCGAGGTCAGTGAGAGCATGGGTAACCATTTAATCAACTTTAAAATCTTTGCTTTTATCGGTCCTACAGCCAGTCTATTGACCAGCAGCCTCTAAAACTTAAAGGTCCTTGTTTTGACCGTCCCAGTCGTCAAAATTATTATAATTGTTACTTGAAGACGTGAAACAAAAATAAAAAACGTTTCTATTCCAATAATCTTCAATTCTTTACGTACCCTGTTCACATTCATCAATATCCTCGGAGCAGTCAAGTCCTTTGTATCCGGATGCGCAGGAGCAGGTGTAGGAGCCGTTGATGGGGCTCGTGTCGCAGATCGCATCCGCGTGGCAAGGGTTGGAGGTGCATGCATCGTCTAAATGGCAGAGTAGACCTGGGGAGAGGAAAGTCAGTTTTAAATAATGCAGCTGTAGATTATAATTATCCTGGTAATGGAAAACCCTATTCTCTTTTTCTGTCTCACTAGAGAAAATCGACTGCACAACTGTACCAATAAACTATGTCCGTATCAAAATCATTAACAGCACCGATAAAATCTATAAATCAATTTTAGTTTGAAGAACTACCAAATTAACAAAATAAACAATAAATAAATATAAACTATCTTCCGTTTCCCTCTTTACTAAAGTGTAGTAAATAGTGCATGGTACAATAGGTATCTCCTTAACCTTCTAAAGGTAACAAAAATTCGCTATAATAAGCAAAAATAACTTACCAGTCTTCCCCGGCGTACACTTGCAGTAGAACGCCCCGACCCTGTCAATACACGTTGCGCCGTTGAAGCACGCCGCGCCTGCGCAGTCGTCGATGTTGACAGAACATTCTGGACCCGTCCAGCCGTTGACACAGATGCAAGAAAATCCTCCCACTGAGTTTGTGCAGGTGGCTCCGTTTTGACAGACTAGTGGCCTATGGAAGAAGAAATGGGTTAGATAATGATAGCGTTGGGAAAAGTTTTCGAGAGAGATAAAACATTGATATGAAAGCAGCATCAATACAAGAATTAAAATAATTATTCGGTAGTACAGTCGGCCGAACACCAGTTGTAACACGTGCCCTACGAAAATCCCCCTTACGAACTACTATATAAAAGGGAACTAAATACTGCAAAACAGACAGGACAAAAAATTATAATATAAAACTAGCTGTTGCCCGCGACTTCGTTTACGATCCAGGACGAAAAGTAGCCTATGTCCTTCTCCGGGTCATGGTCTACCCCTGTGCCAAATTTCATGCAAATCCGTTCAGCCATTTTAGCGTAAAAGCGTAACAAACAAACTCACTTTCGGATTTATAATATTATGTTAAGGATAGCAAAATATGGAAAGCTTCATTAGTCTACATTAGCTTAAAAAAGGTGAAAACAGAACATCACAAAACATCTTTCTGTAACCGCAAATATGTAATTATTAGCATAAAATAATGAAACAACCAATTCTAAATTAAAACTAAAAGTAAAACAAAGAATGCATATAAAAGGGCAATATTTTTCGCGGGAAATTAAAAAAACGTGGCCGCCATGTTCTTTTACCAGTTTTAGTTTTAAAAGCATTTAAATATAGCCTATTAAGGAGGTTTGAATTTTTGTGTAAAACCTTCGTCGTAATTTCGGGGTGGAATTTGGTGCAGATTTTAAGTTCCTCTCGTTGAATGGCCGTTTAGCATATTTTCTTATATTTAATGTGACTTTGTAGATTTAATATGTATTGCGGAGTTAAATAATCATATGGTTGGGTAATTACGGAAGTTCCTTAACTTTTCATTGCGTTTTCAGGTCTTTTGAGCTTCGATGTACGTTCATTATACATCAAATTTCGAAGGGTTTAAAATTCTTTCGTTAAAGCGTTCCTGCCCGTAAAAAATATTCTAGTCATAGTAAAAATCATAGTAATTACATTTAAATATTTCCACAATAAAGGTTAAAGGCGCAATGTAAATCACTAAAGTCCGTATTACGAAAGATTTATGCGGCCGGTCGGGTACAATCGGGTACGATCGGCAAGGATCGAGAACGGGCGCGGCACGAGCGCCCGCGCATATCAGATCAAATTGCAAACAATATTGCCAAACCTTTAATATATAGTTAAGGGGTCGTATGTTGGCGGTGTCAGATTGATAAGTTAAGGAGTAGGTGTGGTAAACAGGTATTTTATTTAAATAATTATAAAAAAATAAGAGAAGAGACAATTATGGAGAATGAAGTAAGTCTAGTTCATCAGGCTGGGAATGAGATGGTGGAATGGTTCTGCGTATATTCATAACTAAAAGATTGACACCTGACTAAAGTAGAAAAGCAGAAAAAGAAAAGAGAGAGCTTTGCTTATAAGTGTGGGGCACTAAAGCAGGCATAAGGCTAATCTAGTTTGACGGGGTCCGCTAGGGCCAATGCCTGCCGGGGGTTCGAAGAGAACCGATAGGGACATCGTGGCCCCCTGGCAACACGGCAACTGAAGGAACACGGGTGGGTTTTAGTCAGTAAGAGTCTGACACGCCCTCCCGCTCCGCCCAGAGCGGGAGAAGTTATTTGATGATTTCCCACCCAAAAAAAAAAAAAAAAAAGGCTAATCTAGTAATAGCCCAATTAATGATCAAGGACATTATTACAATAGGTAGGTACCTACTAAACATTTGAATGAGTTAAATGAAGAAAGAGCCTTTACAAAGTACAGTGCAGTCTACTATTTAGAATCCTAAACTTATTACAGAATTAACACTTTCATGTTATAATCATGGCATCTTATTAAAACCACCCTGTCAGTAGTAGAATATAAGTACTAACATAGCAAGTAAGTTAAATTGTTTACTAACATCTAGAATTGTATATAGGTAATGTTTTTGTTTTGTAATTGGATCTAGTTGTCTGATTAATAAATGAATAATAATAATTCAAACTTACTGTTATAAACTTGTTACGTTTCCAAACAAGTTATAAATCAAAATATAACCCTTTAGATTTATTACAAATTATTACAAATGCGTTTGATATGAACGACTAGCGGATTGAAAAAATTGCGTTTTAGTGTAACTAAGTTCCTAAACGAATTTAAGTAACAAATTTTTAGGTGGCACCAAACAAACAAATTAATTCCTTAATAAAGCGTAAAATGGTAGCTAGATGGATCTTCGTTGAATATGTGTTTGTCGTTTAGGAGCTTAGTTACATTAAAACGCATTTTTTTATTTTTCGCTTTTCAGTTACCATTTATCGTTTTTCTCAAGTAAGGAATTACCTCAACTACCTTCCGTCTCCATCATCAGACCCTCGATAACAGTAATAACCAGCTAGGTCTAAGGTTCTCATCAAGGTGAATTAAATAAGCCCTAACACGAAGTAGCTGCTGTAAACTGCTGAGGAGCTCTCGCGACTGTCTTCCATCTCCATCATCAGATCAACTCCAGTATGTGGTTGTGTTATCAGAACTACTTATTTGTGCGAGATTACAATAGAATCGGTTCACATTTGAAAATTCGGTAGATGAAAAATCAATCGACCCCATTTTTTTACCCTTTGGGATGGATTTGAGTTCTAAATTTCACATTTCAAAATAAGAATATAAGAATCGTTCAAATCGGACTACTCAGTAAAAAGTTATGCGTAGTCATACACAAAAAAAAAAAGAATATCATAAACCTTTTTTTTCATCGGTTAAAAAAGAAGATGTTTTAATACTTAATATTTCAGTTCAATAGCAGTTTTTTATAATTCCAAAAACTCAAGCAAGTAACGATACATCATAAATAAATATTACTCTAATAAATGTAGAGAGACTTGACCTTTAACAAAAGGATAATGCTATTGAAGGCAATACACCGATACAGGTAATAAAAAGACTCACGCTTACTGAAAACAATGTACACTGGCATCATAAAACCGGCACAGTAACATTCAATGTTCCTGAAGACGATATGTCAGATATAAGAAAAAAAATACGAAGAACTGCCAGATGGAAACAATATTGCCAAAGAGACAAAGAAAGATACAGATTATTTTAAAGCTATCTCGCTTGCCACCACTGGCTTAAACCGAGCTAACTCCAAACCGCAGTTTAATATTTCGTAGGCTTACCATCGTAAATTCAGTGGGAGTGTCAATAAATTGTTGATTTTTAACTATATCTGACACCACTGTGAAATGTGTTGTAAAATCTGCATACCGTGTGACTGAAACCATAGCTTAAGTTATGAATTTAATAATTTATTGGTTTCTATGTAGTTTTTTCTATTGGTTTCTATCTTTCTATCTATCTTTATTATTAATTTTGTTTCAAACAGTACATTTTGCGATATAATGCCATATACTTTCGGGACTGAATACAGGCTTTACATTCAATTTGTATTCATACGATTTTGATTACCTACAGAATACGAATTTATAAAGACTACGATAAAAATCGCTGCCGTGACTTAGAATGGAAATAATAATTGCCACTCCCCAAATCCCAACAAGGAAAACTATATCTTCATCAGTAGCCACATAGTCTGCAGTAGCAAAATCCTTTTTACTTCAGGTTAGCTGGCAATATAACTATCATCACTTATCTATCTATTAGACCGGGATGAGGGTCCATTCATCACTGGCTCTGCACGGAAGTGAACCGAGATGATTGCGGAGGTCATCATCATTAATCACTTCGCTTTACGGGACCCACTAGGTGCGCCGACGCCGACGTTCAGATCAGGATCGAAGATTTGATCTTTTTAAGTAACTGGATTTGATTTAGTTTCTATGATGTTTCTTAGATAAAACATGATTATGTTGTTACGGGAGAAATATAACACACATCAGCTCAGTTATCATCTACTTCCTGGTTACGATCTGGCAGAGATTTTCAATTTAATTACTTTAAGTAAAGAAAATAATAAAATCGGACATCATGTCATAATTCTTTAACTGCAGTTTCATAACATTAAAATTAATTGGGAAGTCAGCCTCAGACAATAAAACAAAATTCCGGTCAATAATTATACCATACAAATAAAACTTGCGACCACCTACAGTACCTGATTATAATTACTCCCTTCACAATCATCGTTTATCCACCCGCCCTTTCTCCCCACTTAAGCCAACCGTTTCAAGTACCCGGTAGCACCATCATGCGCAAGCGCAGCCTCACTTAACGATCTACACCGACACTGCGTGCTGAGCGCAAATTGTACTAAAGCAATTTCCTCATAAAAGTATCATGTTCAAAAAGTTCGGTTATAAAAAGTTTTATATGAGGCTGATTGTCGAGGACGGTACAGTAAGGACATGCAAAAAAGTGATGAAGTTTGACAAAATAACGGGTTTCGAGTATACTCGTTAGTGTTTTGAGGAAATAAAGGAGATTGACAATATATCTTCGAAGATGATTGATGTAAACGAGAAAGTATCATGTGCAGACGCAATCACACGACTAACAAATAGTGAACTAAAATATTTTTATAGAACTCCGATCTAAAATTTAAAGTTTGAGAAGACAAACTCAAGCTTTATAATAAAGCAGACTTTAATAAAGAAAAGGATAAAAGACCTGTTTCGCGTAACCTTAACAGCCTTTATCTTACATCTGTAGGCGACTGTACGCGTTTCTGAGCAGATTACTCCTCGGCATATAAAATAATCGATTAGCAATGATTAATAGCCCATCGATGATGCTCAAATTGAATATCCTATCGGCGATCTGGTAGCCAGTCAGTTACAAATTACGGCAACGTCACTAGAATGTTAAGAACCCGTTTATTTATGTAATAAAACGAATTATTTCTTGTTCTAAGGGCTAGTGATATTTTCTAACATATTTTAGTCAGGATTATCGTTAGCAACAATGCTTTAAATAAAGTTGGCGATAATGATAAGCAGAAATCTATACAAGATGTTACTTCATTATAAGTAGGTAGTTGTAACTGGAACTGATGTCCAACATGCACTTGATAATATTTTAACATAACAGGATTCTTACAATATCCACAAAACAAGCCATATAGGGACACGAAAAAAGTATCGATACTTTGTGGTATCGAGTACCTACATCTCCATTCGATACCGATACTTTTGTACTCGATACTTTGCATTCGATACTTTTACTCAATGATTACTTTTTGGCAGGTATCGTATCGAATAAGAAATTAAGTTTTAAATGGGTAATCTTAGAAATTACCCATTTAAAACTTGCGACTTTGCGGCTTATGTTTATGGTTATGGCAAAGCCATCTAGTTAACTCGTTCTGAACCTTCTAAAACATTACATCGATCTTTGCTCGAAATTGTTCCTTCCGTTCACAGTTAAATTTCTAACCTTTCCTTCATTCATTTACTACACTAATCAATCACTCATTCACTCACTCGTTCACCGTTGTCATTTGTTTTTTCATATCCTGCCCTACTGAAGTTAAACTGACGTTATTTACTGACTGATATTGACCTATGATCTATGCGCATTAGGCCCTAAGAAAAGTACTCGATACCTTGAAGTAGCGATACTTTTGTTTCGATACTTTTATGAGTACGATACTTTTTTTTTCGATACTTTTTTTTTCGATACTACTCATGAGTACAGTATCGATACTTTCTATTCGATACCGTGTCCCTATATAGGACCAATGTCTATAGTTCAATTGACTCTTACGACTTTCGTAGGAAGACAGGCAGCTGACACATTCTCCGTCTAACCCCACCATCAGCTGAACAGTTATAATAGTGCGTACTTATGCGACAATTTCCTAGCCAGCCAATTCCCTTGGAATCGGGGTAAAAAATTAAATTGTGCGCCTAACAAGATGGTTGACAGCTTCTGCCGACACGTTGTAAATCCACGAGTGAGTAATTTGTTGGAGACTTCTGTAACTGTTTAGGGTTAGGTGAGGTTATGTTTTTTTGAAAGGCTGATTGGTCCTTTGATGCTTATAATGTAGGTGTGTTTTTAATAGTCCCCGTATTTTATTGGAATTTTATAGCTACGGCCAGTAACGTGAGACGTTTTTAAAATTTATTGGAAGTATCAAAAATCACTTTACGAAATTGGGCCTTCGATCCAACAAAAACATTATTCTTTTATTACCATAAGGTCTCGTAAAAGGTCGTTTTAATAGAATATACTTAACTCTCTTTTCTCTGAAACATGTCCCATATCAACAAGAACAAACATTATCGTTTGTTATAATTAAACTTTCCTCATTTCATTAATTAAAAGGCATACTTACGAATAATTGAACAGCTACGAAACACATCATGAATAAACATGTAATGTGTTTAAGAATTCTGGTGGTACATATTATCGACATTTTGACCAAATGGAGGAAGAGGTATTTTAATTGAGACTTTCTTGAGACATCCGTAGCTATTTGCTGGGAAATACGAAAATCAATCGTCGTTTAAACGAATTGATGAGTAAAAATTGCTGCAATAATGAGAAAACGTTTAAGTTTAACCCGTCAATAGAAAAAAAAATACAAAAATTCAGTAAAACGCATGGTACGGTACTTCAGGCTCTTTTAGATATTGTATAGTATGCAAAGATTAGGAAGAAGTAGCTATCATTAATCTACGATCAATTCATAAGGACTAAAATGAATTTCCAATTCAACGACAAAGTATGACCAATGAAAGTCGATTTGTTATGACTTTCATATGAAAAAAGACAAATACAAGATGCATAATAAATTTCTAAGCAAGGTAATACGATAGCAGCGCCACCTGTACCGTTGTCTATGCTTCCGGCGCAAGCGCAACGGATACATCGTAAGTCATGACTGACACTAGATTATACCTGTTTATCCCTTAGGGGACGTAGCGAGATGATTGATGAAATAGAATTAATCGTAAACTTGGCTATTATTTAATTTATGTAAAAGTCAAATAATTTATTTCAAACACTTTGGAACGTCAAAATTTAAAAGAAAATTTATGGAGAAGAATGGGCAAAAAAATCCACCGTTACTCTTTTAAAATGCTTTATAATATAATTATACATTAAATTATATAATTATTTGTGAAGACGAAAATAATTTTACTATATTTTTGACAGTAAGAGACTTTAGGAATGTAGATAGTGATTTATGGAATCAGGAAGACAAAAGAAGTAATTTTTGAAACAATACTATTAACGGACATTTCAAACGCGATATAATTTCTAAGGTCCTAGAAATGTAAAACACGCCACAAAATGAATAGAAACAAATTATGTTCAAAATAAAACGTTCCAAAATATGAACTTTAAACACAACACCTAAAGCGCGATGCGTTCTAGCATAAAACTTTATTATAAAAACTGTATCGACTTCCACTACAAAGAGCTTCAAACCAAATGAAAATAAAAAAGTTAAGGCACCAAGACGTAACCCGATATTGGGCACGCATTTATCTGACGCGTTTCATGAGCCAGCAACTCGGATACTGTGACACTGTCCCATGAAACCAAACCACAACTAAAAACAGACCTAAACTCGATAAGAATAAATTCCAAAATTATATAATTACAGTAAACCCCGTAGTACATGCTGTAAGTAAAACAAAACACAAGCAACAACACTACGCTAAAGTGTGTCCATACAAAGTTATCCTTTCATTCAAGCAGGGATTTTGTAATCGAAATTCAACTTTATTGGGTTGTGATAAGGAATACTACAATGCAGATCAGGATGAAAATATAGGTTGTTTGGTTTCGTAAGAGGCCTTTGCAGCGGGAGGTCTAACATATCCATAGATGGTCGAAATATTAATAGTTTGTATAGAGACGATTAATTCAAAAGAAATGGGTAATAATATTCATTTTTATAATCGTATTACTTTTATGACGTAGACAATATATCAGAGAACCCAAAAAAGAGATGGTTTTGGAGTGGTTATAAATTCTTAGATTTTTTTGGTAATGATTTCTACTTTGTTTAATTGATCGCCATTGGTAGTCTCCTGCTGGCCGGATTAAGAACTTATAGGATAGATAAAGAAATTTAAGGGTCACTTTTTATACGTTTGACTTGAGCTTTTACGAAGACATGAATAAAACAGTAATGAAAATTATCAAGTAAAACATTCTTTAGTCTCGAATCGTATTGTATTGATGATGCACCTCTAGCATCGTCTATTATTGTCCAAGATATAAAGGAGATACAAAGAATGGGCGCCTCATCTTTCATCTCCCAGACATCCATCAATCACCATCTACAAGCTTTTTAAACGCGCTATTGGAATGTTCCATTTATGACATATTTTGGGCACGATCGCACTATAGTACAGTTAATCTCTACTAAAATATTCACGATTATGAACGATAAAGTGAATGTTTTGAATGCCAACCATTCGATACATGCGACATTTAACGAAACTGAGAATAAAACGAACACAGTTAAATTAATTCCCGTGCGAAAGAAAATACTTCAAAGTACCGTAAACTTTTAAGCCGTAGCTACTGAAGAAAGATTTTTTGTATCCCAACGAAGCCTTTAATTCCGGACATTTACAGAAGCCATAATCTTTGCTAAAAATCATGGCGGATGTGAACTTGATCCGCTTAACAACTCGACCAAAAATGAAACAGAAGCCAAATAAATTTATCATGTTCTCACAATCCCATGAAGAACAATGAAGACTTATAAATATAAAACCCCCGCTGATATCTGAGGTTAGAGTCATAAATCAAATCATGCAAATCATTTTCGAATATTTATTTAATAAAGAAAACGTGAACGATCGTTAATACATCTAATCATCACTTCAGAAGTCAATTACTGGAAAAAATGAAGTCATTTGCGTGTGTGTAGAATCAAAAGTATTATGAACGAAGCTTATACTATTACCGTGCGAACGTAGGAACATCATGGTGTTTTTTGTAGCCAATCATTAGCTAACAATTAATGTAGGAACGGCGCATCGCACATGGCGACTTAGGACGTTGCTCTTAGACTAAGTTGTGAGAAGTAAGCGGAAGAAATAATCACCTGTATTTGTGACCAGTTTAGGAGAAAATGATAATAACTCTGATAAAGTTTACGAATCGAATGGAATGGAGGGTTGTTTAAATCAATTCTAGCAAAAAAATTCAAGGTTGGAAATGATCTAGCCATTAATATTGAACAATAATTACACATCAGCAGGTTCAAGACATAACAGTAGTAAGAAAGAATTAGTTAAGATTTAACAAATGTTTTCCAAGAAAATTAGGAGAATTAGTACAGAAAACACTTGGAAATAATCAAAAGTACAAACATAACAATGTAAACAGGAAGAATAAAGTGTGTTCCGCTATTCTGTCGTCGCTTGAGTCGCGGGGCCGTTGACTTCTTGACGAGTTATTTTGTAATTAACGCTCAATACATCGAACACACAGCCGAGATGATATTGTATCATACAAAAAACCATCTCAATACAGATGTAGATATCATTAGCCCGTTTATAATAACATTTGGCAGTAATTCGTTTCATTAACTTGTCGGTTTTTTTACGAGTTACGCAAAAAAGTATAATATGGACATAGTCGCATGCGCAGCTTCATCCAAGATGGCGTCTGATATTGAATTACTGCGATCGGTACGCGGTGTTGTTTTTAAAATCATCTTCCTCCCAAAATTCAGCCTTGTGTGTTCGCAATAACGAGTAATCTTTGGTTAAATCTATTTTTTCGGCGGTGCAATCATCCGATCTGTTCCAGACTTCGTTTTACCGGGACGCTGGCGTAATTGGGCCGCGCCGATTCCTTGACAAGCAAATAATATCTGGCAACACATATTTTCCAATCCGAGCATACTGCGCCCCTTTCATCTGGTCAATAAAGTCGATAATTCTATGACGTTCGTTGCAACAGCCATATTTCATTGTCAATTATAGGCAGTGGTTCGAGGTTCAAGAAGGATACATGACACTACAAATTGGCGAGCTGTATAACTGTGCACATAAAATTGTTTGCGTATGAAACTTAATTGTTGCTAAAATATTATTGACTGAGTCATACTTATGGTGCTCGGTAGATGTTTACTTCTTACTAATTCTTATAAAGCTGGTAACTAAACCTATTAGCTTCGCCTCAATATAAGCTATGACGTTTTATAAAACTGCAATTAATTTAAATTAATTGACAGTATTTGCTGAAGAGCTTTATGAAAGCAACGGTTCCCGCTTTGTTAATTCTCGCGAAGATCATAACCGTGTTGATCAGCGGATATCTTCATTTATCTAGATTAACGATAACATCTCAGTTATGCTGATTTGTTAATTAAATTACTCGACTAGTTTTGATATTCTGAGAACCTTGTAGCTACAAAAATAGCCGACGAATTTATGTGAATGACACGAGTTACTATGGACAAGAATATAAAAGCGTTTGGGACATACGTAATTTCTTCTTTTATTATATTTTAAATAAAAAATAAAATCTTCTGACAAATGGTGTTATCAACTTGAAAGGTTTTTGCGATGTAATAAAAGCTATTATTTCGTCTCGTATTCACTATCGAACATCAAGAACCTATTCTCTTGTCATTCAGTTTGATTGTCAATACTGTCAGTTAACCTGATTGTCCTTCACGACTTGAATGATCAAAGAATAGTGTGCTACGATGTTAGAAAATACTTTAGAATTGTCTTGTTAGCTTTCAATAAACAATGTAACAACATTTCTAAAGTTTAGCTTATATAAAGAGTTTCAAGTATCATGTTAAGTTGATCAAGATTTACAGAATGCTATATAGTAGGAAAGTTATTGACAGTAACTTTAAGTCTAACATTGCTAATTTTTACATACACATTACTAACATAACTGATACTGATGCTGCTAACACCCACGATAAAAATACTGATACAGATGAGAAAGTATCAGGACATCATAACACTGTAGCAGCTAAGGTCACCAACTTACCTAAGAGCGCATTCGTCGACATCGGTCTCGCAAAGGGTCCCGGTGAAAGTGGGTGGGCACTCGCAAGTGTAAGAATTGAGCCCGTCGACGCAGGTTGCCCCGTTCTGGCACAAATGGCCAGGACAGTTATCGATGTCGATCTCGCAGTTCTGGCCGCGATAACCTGGGGAAAGATGAGAGATTTAGATAATGGCCGAATGATAAACTGCTTCGAAGAACTATTAGGTATATTAATGTGAGTTTTCATGCTGAACTTGAGATATGTATCCAAGAAAATCAATAGCTAGGTTTCCAAGAATTCCTATTATATCTGCAAAATGTTATCTTGAAAGAAACTTCCAGCTCATTTCATTCAAGTTTAGACTTTAGCAACAGTATTCCGTGTTATGCTGCTAAAGAGTAAACTACCAACTCATGACGCTAAAACTGTTTATCGATTTTTACTCAACACGTTACATCTGCACAATATTTATGTTGAACCACATGCGTGTTTAAGTGCAACAACTTATGCCGGCAATATACCACTAGAAGCTGTGCAACCCCATAATAGATAATACAACGCAAAATATGAAATTTAAGAGACGCCAGATAAAGAAGCTAGAATTATAAGCATGGAGAGGAATGCAGACATAATGCAATCAGATCTGTAGAAAATTGTTTAAAAGAAAACTGTAACTGAAGTGTACAGTTTGATGCTTATTCGTAAATTCTTAGACCATGAATCATTCATGAGAGTTCCGATTAGAAACGGTTCCCAAATTAATTAGTCATCTATCCTTTAAAAAATTATAGACTCTTTATTCTGAGTACCACATCTGTTTTCTATTTTCGGCTTAAGTGTTAAAGGACCATATGGATTAAAAACACTTATAATTTATTATATCAATGGTTAATGTGTCATGTCAAAAATATTTGTACCATGACAATCCATATAAAGAAATAAGTAGGAATATCTTTGGTTAAATAAAATATCATCTCTTCTTGCTAAGACTACAGTTGGAGTAGTCTGCAAAAAATCTGGTTATTTAAACTAAACGATAATCATTATAATTAAAATCCACTCGACCATATCACAAGAACTTTTTAGATCTAAGTTTAGTCATGGGTCTCTTTTTTGTATCTTAAAACAACACGCTAAGCACTAAGTAGAAACCAACACAAAAAATCTTATTAAAACGAGACAATAAATTTTAATGAGACAAAAGAATATCGGTGTAACGAATCTCACGAGACAATTAATACAATTCAATTAGAACCAGCAATAGCTATTGATAAAGATCTGTTAACAATTGTTACTACAACTAGCTGATCATGATCAATGGTCAATCCCTAAGTGTCGAAATCGCACCATGGTTCATACAGTTTGATTAGCGAGTAAAGAATCTCATTATGTTCATTAACCGGGCAGTTCCCACGAGTAACACATGTGCAACTGTTTATGGTAGAGGCGCCTCGTTTAAATCTCTCGACGCCTTTTTTTACCTCGAAACCAGCATGCGTAAAGTCGGGAGTCAATATTTTGGTAACTTGGATTTTAACTAGGATTTCTTTTGCAGTTTTGTTACAGGCTGAAAAGAGATTTAAAGAATGCGTTTTGTTGATGGAAGATTTAAATTATTTGATATCGTTAATTTTAGTATTCATAAACTTGAATTTACACCAGCATGAAATTGAGCATACCCAAATTACGTCAACGCATCTCCCAACTCATTTAGGGAATAAAGAGCCATATACATGATCATAAAAAATCAACTATTAAGTATTCTAAAGTCTCGGTTTAATTAAATGATTTAATCCTAATTAGCACTTAATAAGATTGGAAATAGTTACGGCGCGGGTTTGAAAATAAAACGAAGATTATAAAACTGTCACCAATGATGCTAACGCAGATTTTATCTTCACACCGTCAATTTTATGTGTTTGGAAACAAAATTCTTAAGTTTTATTGTATTCAAAACATTTAAACATTTCAGTATTTTAGTTGAGAAACGGTGCATTTAAATTAAATTTCCATTAGAAAATTAACATAATATATTGTGCTTCCTTCTGAGCTTAGAATTATATGTTATGTTAATCAAATTTGTTGGTACAGTCAAGATTTTTATACTATCATTCTGTTGTTGTGGACTAAATTCCTTGAAATTATTCTCAATATTGAATGTTTATTCAAGTTCTCTGTCAACAGCTTTGCTACGGATTATATCAAGTACACTATTTCCTCTTCTTTCCCAAGAAGTTTGGTGTGATATCGACAATCTTACCAAATGTTTGTCCAGACATTTCAAATTCTATTTCATTGCTTCTCCAAACACGATTCTCAAAATCTCCCGCTTTATTTACCTTTGTACGCTATGGCCCATGATTGAATACACATACAAATACTGGCAACAAATATTGGTGTTTCGTGTTACGTAAACGTTTAAGAATCTAAATTGACAATCAGATTATCATAATGGAAGAGTGTGAGAGATCGCCTCCCTACGTTCCCATAACTTGGGTCTAGTACGGAAGCTGTTATTTTAGACACACATATGTTAGGGCTATTTGGACATGTGTTAATGATTCATATATTAACTAATAGGAAAATTAATAATATCTATTCTTGATGGAGGAAATGAAAAGATGTAATGAATAGTTTTATGGCGTATGATTGATTATTTTTAATTTAGGAGAAGGATGTTCGAAACATGTTGTATTGAAATGTTTTGTGAAGCACGTGTAAGCAAGTTTTTAATATAATAATTAACTTGTTTTTAGATAAGCATCGAAGATTTTACTCGTAATAAATCAAAGTGATCAACGATAAGATTTGCGAGCGATAATAATAAGATAGAAAAGTGATAAGCGTCAAAATCATATATTATTTATAAGAAATAATATTTCAAGAAATAAAAGATAAACCTGGTGTAAATAATGCTAAAAGTAACAATACTGAGATACTAAATCAAGATATTCCAATGGAATCTATTATTATCAATCATAGTCATAAGCATTTAGCTACTGACACAAGTATCAAAATATAGACTATGGAAAACAGAATCAATAGTAATTATGAATGTATTTATTACAATGCAGATTCCCATAATAAACATGTAATCAAGTGAGTTAGCGAAGCGTGCAGAGCTCAGTATTAAAATTATAGTTAGTTGAATGGGAATGCGGTAAAAACCTGACAGCCTAGCTAAAGTTAAACACTTGATTATGCATTTGTTGAGATTACTGTAAATGATGCAGAAGTTGGAATTAAATTGAATGAAAAATCGTGATTATTAGAAAGAAAAACACGGAACGTTTTAGATGCTGAAACATGGAAAAGATTAACTGAACAGGATTTAAAAAAGTACCAAAAAAAATATGAAAGATAAACTTATATAAATAGAAGACTCTATTTGTATGAGTTTATATCGTAAAGTGGATGTGTAAGATTTAATGATTTTGATATTTTGCTTTTTGATTTTTGCCTAATAGATTTTGTGTAATAGACTATGTCGTACCTATGCTTTTCCTCCATACGATAACAAAACTGTATCAAATCAGAATGTAAACAAAATAGCCTATCAAAAACAAAAAGACAAACAAAGTATCAAATTCTTTTTTCGTAGGACAGATGGTGTTGCCGTCTATAGATTTTAAAAGTCCTCCGTTTTTTTACATAACTCCAATTAATACAAAAAAGATGTACCTAATTATTAGCAAAACAGATTTTTATCAAATAAAACTCCCAATACCAATTTCGAGTATTTTTTCACATGATCAAACTTTCGTTGTAAAAATGTTAAAGTCAATAAAAAAACTACTTTACTTCGGGTGTTAATTAAGTGTGTATTAATTTTCCCACACTTGGGCATGGAGTGTGACGTCAATGAGCTAATTTAAGTGGTCGATGGATGTCTCCAGAGCGGAATGTATGGGAGAAAGTGCTTTTCATTGAAATGTATTGAGTCATTGGTCAATTATTTGGTATGTTTCAAGTGTGTGGTCTAATTTTATAGCGTTTGACGCATGATTTCGGTAAGAGAGTTGAGATGTTGTGTACGAGTATGTAGATGACGTTCTTATGTTTCCGGACGGAAGGACCAAAACTTTGTGAACCTAAAGTTCAGTATGTAGTGTTTAAAATCTTATACGTGTTATTCATTCACTTTTCACTGAATAAACATTGCGTGTTCCTTATCTTATTACCATTACGTAATAAAACAGTAAGAGAACTTAATTGCAGACTAGCACATATACAATTACAAAAAGCTTTATTAGATTCTGAGTGGTTATCACTATAACCATCATTTCCTTGTTTCGCAATTTTTACCCAGAAACTTAATATGAAACCTCGAAATATGGAACATTTCACAGCACTAGATGTTGAAACTGCTCACCACCATTTTGCAAGAGCGTAATGAAGCTAATGAATCCTAGATGCGCCGCCGGCGCAACTACAAAAATTGTGACGTAACTATTGCGTCAGTGCGGTTAGTTTTTAGCGAATTACACGGAATATTAAAATAATGGGGTGTGAAAGCATTGGATGTGTTTGATTTAAACTGTTTTTGTTTTACTCTGATGTTTGTATGAATCATGATATCCTTTCTTAAAATTAAGCTTAAGCCGACTATCACACATCATATTTTGATGTTTCTTTAAGCCGCAGCGCATATATGCAAACACTTGCACAAATAATGACAGCTTACAAACCCATTCGGGACGACGATGACAGTAAAATAAAATCAACAGGCCGTGAGACTTGTCTCTTACTCGCTAAACTATTGTGGTTTACTCACTTTTAATTTGAACAAATTAGCTTTATTTAGAGTTAGCGAAGAAACAAACTTTTAAAGAATGGATTTGATGACATATGTAATATTTTTACTACCAGCTTTATCATAATTAATTATCAATAATACTGAGAACATTCACTTTTTTGTGAGTTTTCGTCTTACATCATCACCATTAATAAAGCCTCTGAAGGCTTATCTTCTTTCAGTAATACAGTAAGGCACTTTATTTGAGCGTTTTTCTACTAAAACGTAA
The DNA here is from genome assembly GCA_963680765.1 of Agrochola lychnidis. NCBI lineage: Eukaryota > Metazoa > Arthropoda > Insecta > Lepidoptera > Noctuidae > Agrochola > Agrochola lychnidis. The sequence goes on from OY796850.1 coordinate 3,985,311, forward strand.
TTTTCCTGTGTAAATTCTTTACTTTATATAAAAACAAAAGAATGAAAGAAAATACGTTTATTTGCGGTAAATATTACAGAACAAGAAAGAACACAAACACAAAAAAGCACAAGTCGGTGTAAAATATTTATCAGACTGCATATACCACACATCCTTAACTTAGTTGTCGAATAGGTTATCGCCAGTCTTCATAGCCTCTGTCTATTGTACTTCGCCAAGCAACAAAGATCAACAAAGATTCCTCATGCTAGATCAAATACCTACAACAACTGGAACTACTTACAGTATAGATAAACATAGTACATTAACATTATAGATTTATGCGGTATACCCATTTTGTGTACCGCTTTCGTACGAGTCGTGGTCGCCTCGGGCCACGGTCGCCTTTCAGAGCGAGTTGTGAGCCGTGACGTAAATAACGCAGACACGATTATGACTGTCCGTTTTATTGCTTAGTGCGTATGTTCGTGAGACTAGGGATGTTAGTCTAGATAGAGTGTATTTGTTTATCTTTATTTTGTTCTTTAGCTGCGTTAGGTTTTTCGAAGCCACTTTCGAAATCTAGTCGACTGTTGTTGGGCTTTTCTATTTCTTACTTATTAGCCGTGTCTACAGCTGGATATAAAACTTTTGTCAAGCTTTTATAGTGATGAAAAAAAAATCAATATTGACTCCAAGGACCAAAATTAATTTGCCTTTTTTTCCGCATTTTGGTTCAAACCTCGACGCGCATATAACATTTTATACTTGAAAACGATCAGAACTATACAGAGTATACAAAACCTGATTATATCCCATCTGAACTTAGCCTTAAACAGGACCCGATAAAATCACCCACTTTCCTAATTAATCAACCTAGAAACAAGTCTAGAAATAACCAAGATAAAGACGACATAATTAATACAATTCACACACAAACCATATTTAAAGGTATTGCATAAACTTGGTACGATAAGACATTAAATATCTCGAACTTTCTCGAGTCCTTTCAAGACCAATGACATTACATAGTGTGAATTATATTTGCTTTAGCTTATGCAGTTTATTGGTATGAGAAATTTATGTTGGTCTGTTGGACCTTGGAAAGTTGGTCTAGTCTAGTGCATTGGGGTTTAATAAGGTGTCTCGTTCGTGTTTAATAGAAACGCAGTTATAGTGCGTAAATTGTAAATTAACTTTGGATATAGGTCTATTTTCCGAACTTGACACACTACCATGTCTAAAATAAGTTTAGTAGATGGAACTGTAATATCTGAATTATTGTTTCTTTTTTGGATAAGTCAGAAGAGGTTATTTTCTTAAGCTGGTTTTGCTACTGGGCTAACGTTTGACTCTTTTTATTGTGATCGCCCTATTCATCACCAGTTTTGAACTAGGAACATCTTTGTGAACTCGTATTTTTAAAACGATGGGTTCCTCTTCCGCTAACTCTTTATGCCCCACATATTTAAGCCAATCAGTATATTTTTAAACTTACACCATTACCTGTTCTTCTATAATCTTAATATCTAGGTACTACACCAAGACATTTACCCAATAAAGTTACATTTAACGACTTGCCACGCCCGTCCTGTTGCGAAAACCTTACTGCCTAGCTGCCCAGTCTTGGTAGCACCTGTTATGGCAACTAGTACTGCAACATTGTACATCTCTCTGATTGAATAATACTGCCCAGCATGGCCAATATGGTCATAAAGAAAGTTATTGTACGAGGCCGTATGTGTTGAAATATCTTTGGAATACACGCCCTGTTTTAGTTGGTTAGATTAGTGCTTATTGGTTTTACTACCTGTTGGTGGTAGGTTATCTTGTTAGGTTAACTGATAATATCTAAATATCGTCGCTTGTTAGCAATTCATTGGATCTGTCATAGTAATTATAACATCATGACATTTAAGCTACTAGACAATAGGCAAACGATGTAAAACCGATAAGCTTATTTTGTCTCCCGTTATTGAGCAGAGAACCTACACTACTATAACTTCTTCATGCTCTATGGTCCAAAGAGACGTTATAACTACACAATTATAACTTAAAGAGTTCACTTACCAATCGGACAGTCACACTCGTATCTCAGCTGATCCAGCGGCGTACACCTTCCATCATGATGACACGGCGATGGTTCACATGGAACATACTCCGCATCACAATCTCTCCCCGTGTACCCTGGCTCACACACACAAGTGTAAGACCCGTGGGTGTTGAAGCATCGACCGTGGTGGCAGGGGCCGGACCCACTGGAGCATTCGACCACGTCTTCTGTACAGCGGGAGCCGGTGAAGCCAGGGGGACACGCGCAGGAATAGCCAGCAGTGGTGGTGTTATCGGCGACACACCGGCCTCCATTGCGACAGGGTTGGGACGCGCAGTGGTCTTCGTGGGAGCATTCGTCACCTGTGAAAGAGATTTGGAAATTAGAAGACGTTTACAGTAAGAAAACAATACAGATTTAATCAATCATACGCCTGTGCTTTCGTTTCCAACAGGAAGTTTTTCCTTTAAAAATATAAAACATTATTATGTAACAGGTCAATCAAGACCAAACAATTAAAATCCTGACATTTCTTAACAGCTAATGCAAAATACGAACCTAATAACTCATCTCCAAGGCCAGGAGACATTGCTCTATTCGACGACACGGACGAATAAACGAATAAAATAGTCTAACAAACATATATCACCTATAAACGCCCATAAACCTATAATTAACGAAAGCTGCTACAGTCACATAATTATCTACCTAATCAGGAATATCAATGAAGATACGTGTGAATCAGTGAAAACCGCTAAAATATAATTTGCATATAGACGAGTCGATGAGCTGATATTTGTATCCATGATTGCGATTTTATGTCGATAAGTCATAATCGATTGTTAATCGAATAATTTAGCTGTTGTTTCGGATACGATTTGGGAATTTGACATCGTTTTACAATTGTTTTTTTTTTTGTGTTTTTATTTGCATCGGAATTAGTTACAACTATGGGAATTGTTGGAGAAAGTTTGACATACATAGAAAATGAGGTCTTTGTAATTTGGACTAAATAACATAATTAAGTGCTTTGTGTTCATAAACATCATGGTTCTTCTAAATAAATGAAATTAAATTGTTTGTTTTGTAAATAGGATATCGGGATCACTATTACACGACATATTATAAAAATATTAAAAATAAGCGGAGGAAACGCCAAACACATCTATGTTCGGCGTTTCCTATCTGACTACTCTGAGAAGAAAGGCCGAAACAAAGATGACACTGCTGTAGAAGTACTAGTGTAGAAGCACTGCTGTAGTGTATGGGTCTGAAGCGTCAATATCACGAACAGCCGCGTTTTTCTACTTCCGAATAGCAACAATTGTATTTGCAAACATCGTCATCCGTTAGCAATGCGTGGTGACTGTGTCAATATGCCATTCATTCCTTCCTTGTATAAAGTTAACAACCAGCTAAGTACATGAACATTCATTCATTCAGCATAGAACTTTTAGCTAGCAGAGTTGAATGAGACGAGGTCGAAGCAGGCAACGAAGGAGATTTCGGGATGATTTGGATAGATTCCATCCAAACTGGAAGGAGAGAGAATAGAGTCGTGACGGAATGAAGGAGTAAAGAAGGAATTTGCACGGGACTGGAATAGAATTGGGCTAGCAAAAAAAAAGTTGAATATTGTTTCCTGCAGACAGGCGCGACGCGACGCGACGGTGCAACGCGATTCACGTAGAACAATTTCCATAAAGATTTCTTAGAAATTGTTCGACAAGAGTCGCGTCGTGCCTGTCTGCGGGAGTCTTTAAGAAGCAAAAACAAATGAACCGCAAGTCCCGAAATGACCGATCTACTAACTAAACCTGACCTCACAAAATTTCATCATCTAATAAGAATGCTAGGCTGACTAATACACTAAACGAAAGAATTCGGTTTCATTGGTGGAACGAGCTCAATTGGTATTATGGGCACTGCTTCGATCTGTATGCAAGTTAAGAAACAAAGTGTTTAACGCCTGATATGTACCTATTTACTTGAGTCTTTTTATGACGCAATAAAAATGTTATTGCTTTGAGTCTGCTATTTTGATCTGCTATTCTCTTTAGGACCACTAAAAATCTAAATGGATTGAAAACTTTTAGTAACAAATTGACAGAAATAACAATAATTCGTAGAAAACAGGCGAAATAATAGCAAACGAATTCATGTAATGCTCGCCAGCATACGAGTATCAGCAGTTTAGTGGTTGATCCCAAATATTTTTATGATTGGTCGGAATGATATAATGATGATTATTATTAAAATTAAAATGATGATTAATATAGCAGAATCTAAGAAAACTTAAATACCTATAAAAAAGAACAGTAAAAATACTTTCTTTGAAATTCCTTAAATATCAAAGCTGAGTTACCGCCAACAAAAACGTAAACCGACTAATTCATTAGTTGCACAAACAATTCAAAAACAAATTGGTCGCATTCACACAACGCATTTATGACATGGCTGATATTCAAAAAGTATTACACAGTGATCAGGAAATGACAAATTGCAGACTTTCTATGGCTTTCTCTGACTCCCGTGTGATACAAACACTTTGTAATATGTAATTTTCCGTGTAATCTATTAAAATGTTGTATTCGTTTAATTGAAAATTGTTTTTGATTAGACTTGGCGCGATGGCGGTTTCGTCAAAAGTAGGTAGACGTGCTACTGACAGTAATTGGCCGTCGCAGACATTCAACACCGGTTGTTTCATTATTTCTAATTTACTTTTTCTGCTGTTTTTTTTGGCTGTGATTCACAGCTAATTCCGGTGGCGTCCAAAAATCGTGACCGCGAATTCCGGCCAAGAAGTGCACTTTTTAGTGCCTAACTTAAAGGCATATACCTAATTACAGCAAAAAAGTAATGACTAACAATCATCCATTTCACTACTCACAGAAAAACAAAAAGTGAGTAATTCATTTTTTCCCCATCATTGATAGCAGTGGTGGCCCAGTGCTAACGGCCGCGACTTACGAGTTGTAGGTCGTTGATTTGAACCCTGACAGGCGTTTTACTTTGCGTAAATTATTTCATCACCACTGCTCTCAAAACGGTGAAGGAAAACATCATGAAGAAACCGACATGTCTTAGAACCAAAAATTCGAAGACATGTGACATCTACAAACCCGCACTGGGCTCGTGTGGTGGATTACGGCCTACTGCCTCTCACAGAGAGCCGTACCCTAATTGCGTAATGCAACACAATCACAATTTGTTTCGATTTGAAACAGATTGCTAATCCATTGCTTCATAAGTTGGAAAAAAAATCTGCTCGACAACGTAAATAACGTAATGAATGTTGTTGAACTGTCAAAATGAAACAAATTAGGCAAAATTGCTTACGACACTAAGTTACGCAATTAGGGTACAGATCTGTATCCCAGCATTATAGGCTGATTACTGAAGGGAATTGGTCCTAACCAAACTAACACATTAGGTACCTTCTACCATATTCCCCATAATATACAAAAATAATGAGCTTCTAAACGTCAGTCAATTGCTTACCGTAGATAGCGGTTGCGCAGACGCGTGAGAGGATTTTTTTGCACATATTCCCTTCTTATGGTGGCGACTTGCCCATGTAGGTTTAGGTGCGTGTGACGTACGTTACGTGTTTTTTATAGTCTTAGGTTTTAAAAACACAGACCAAGATAGTTTAAATTGACATAATTTCTAGATCATTGAATTCTAGAAAACTGATTGTACTCATAAGTTATTATTCATCTAAAATCTGATGATGCAAAGAGGACCTACATTGATAGTAAGTAATCAATAAAGACGTTTTAAACGTATAATAATAAATAGTCAATATCAATAAGAACAAGAACTTAAGAACCACAGCATACAAATTGAAATTGGAATTTATACGAGTTTACACATTCATCTCTGTCAGGAGTCATAAAAAGATTCGTAATCTACAATAAAATTAAATATTTGCACAGATCAAATTTATAATAACAGCATTAAATAAATGGGGATTATTGTTGAATATCCTTATTTATTTTTAACCGACTTCAAAAAAGGATGAGGTTCTCAATTCGTCGGGTTTTTTTTTTTTTATGTATGTTCCCCGATTACTCGAAGACGGCTGGACCGATATGAAAAATTCTTTTTTTGTTTGAAAGGGTATACTTTCAAGTTGGTCCCATTGTCATTTGGTCACGATCTGATGATGGAATCTTGGAGAAATCGAGGGAACTCTTCAAATATTAAAGGCACATCTATAGCGACTTGGGTATTTTTGACGAGCAGTTGACATAAGGCTATTACATAAATTACAAATCAACCCACTAAAAAGCGAAAAAAAACTTTTTTCCAAAAAATACAACCGACTTCCAAACTACAAAGTGAAAAATAACTTTAATTTCGGAAGTCGGTGTCTTTGGATCAGATCAGTATTTTAGTTTTTTGACACCGACTTCCGAAATTAAAGTTATTTTTCACTTTGTAGTTTGGAAGTCGGTTGAATTTTTTGGAAAAAGTTTTTATAATCAAATATTATTTGGCTTGGATGGGCCAATTTTCTTTTATAGTCTCATTTATTCTTATAAAAATCTCTAGTCGTATGAAGTCTACTATTAACAGCTCATAATGCACCAGCTTCTGCCCTTTAGAAAAGTATTAAAAGTAATTTCCACAACTGAAGTACAAAATGATAGACCATCAGATAGTTAGCAAACAATCTCAGAAAGTCACGTACAATTAAAAGCAATAACGATCCTTCTTAACAAAAACGTGCAATTAAAGTAAAAATATAATAACAGACGTCCTGTGTAACTAATATTGTGAGACAAACTAAAAATAAACGACATTTTAACCATGACATCATATAACAATTTACGATATTTTTATAGCCATCAACTTTATGGTACGTAACGCAATACAACAAATAAAAATAGCTAAGACATGTCAGTACTTAGTACTCAGAGTTAATCCTTAAAAGGATATAAAATATGTAGTTAAACTACTAAAGAATGAATGTCGGGGTCTTGTAAACAAAAGTTGTAAGACAGATTTCATAAAGAGAGCCAGAATAATAAAGAAATGGAACATTCATCTTGAACATTTAGCGAAACTAATTGAAGAATCAATTCTGTCTCACGATCGAAAAAAGACGGCAAACGAAGTTAGGTGTGAACTGAATGAATTGGATAAGGACTCGATCACAGGTATAATGTAAAACATGAACCTTTAATTCCAGATTTTCACGAATTAAAACCAACTCCTCAGACTACGGATCAAGTCTTAAAACAAAAATGAGACTTGTTGCTTCTCAACTGCATTCGAAATTATACAAAGACTTCTAATGAATGACATTAAACTATAGACCTTATATGGAATAAAATAAGATTTATCAGTCGATAATTATAATGGAGTATTTGAAAGGAAACGGCGGTAACAACTTTCCAAAATTGACTAGTTATAACTCCTTCCTCTGCTTACAACACTAAATCATTTTGATAACATAATTCTTAAACAAGTTTCGCTCGAGGCACTGATTGATCGAATTTCGCTTTTAGTTGTCCGTCTTTTATATTCGTAATTTATTTTATACCAACTGTAATATAAAAATCTTCATCGTTTTAGATGACGGATTTATTGATACCGTTTACGTTTCCAAGTATATTAAATCTTTCCATATATTTTGATGGTGATTTAAGATTTACGGAATTGAATATGTTGTGTTGTCTGTTTGTTCGTTACCTATTGGATTCTCTTGATTTGTGGCCTAACTGACTATTGGTCTTATTTGGATTGAGATCAGTATGTCTTAATTGGTCATCCTGCGGGATCAAATCTCAAATAGTAATGTTCTTCTTTTCTATACATCGTATCGTATCCTATGATCATTCATTTTATATATATTCTGATTTTATTCATCAACATTACGCGTCGTTAAGAATAAATGTAGATAAATACTGCTTACCGTTGTGGTCATAATCATAACAAAAGGCATAAATGGTGTAGGATATGCGCTATAAGACGATGCCAATTAATGAAACAAAGATTAAAATCAATTCTACATATTCTAGCTATATCTTAACCATAATTCATATCTGTATCACAAACACCTGTTTATTAGTCATCAAAATGCGTAACCAATTACGCATAAAGGATATAAGATACAGACAGAGGGACAGACAATTATCTTGATAATATCTAAGCTATTTCTGACGAAGATTATGAACTGGATGATTGCGTAGAAATGGAAAACTTGAGAAGTAAATAGGATTAAGATGATTGGAGATGAAGAGAAGCAATCAAACGAAAATAAGAAATGGTACCCTCTTGTTAGGAACGTCGATTATAAATACGTTTGGTGTTAATTGAAATTCAGATGCTTATGTGAAATTTAATTAAACCAACTGATATAAACTGTGAAATAAGACTTTATAATTGAATAAAACAATCACTCTGACACTTGAGGACTTATGTTCTTAATACATTTTTGATGTTGAATGATTTTATTTAAGCCTCCATAAAATGAGATTTAACATCACCACATGAGTCTTGAATTCCGAAAATATATTAGAGATGTTTTAACCTAAACAAATGTTTTAGCATTGAAATCGAAACTAACCTGTATAACCCGGTGGACAATCACATTCATACGTGTCCAGTGATGTCAATCGACACGTAGCTCCATTCAAACAAGGTGCAGAATCGCAGGCAGCCGGTATCCTGATCTCGCATAGTGACGCGCTGTAGCCCAGAGGACAGTCACAGGCGAAGGAAGGTGGACCTCCACTAACTCCTGGCCTGACGCGGCAAGACCCTCCATTCTGGCATCGAGGACTGGACTCGCTGTGGCATGGGTTCAGGTGCTGACAGAACTCGCCCGCGTACCTGGATGTACAACTGAAACAAGAAAGTTAGATATTAGGAATGTGAAAAACAAATGAGAAACATGTCAAAATATATATATGGACCAAATTCAAGAATTATTTGGCATTTGTTAATCTTTCTCTTTTCTTAGTACTAAATTGGTATAAGCTAATGATGGGATTTCCTCAACCTAAAATGGTATTGCCCAAAGATATGCAAACGAAAGGAAGACAGATTTGTATGAGGAGCTCATTACCAATCGCGAATCGGAACATCCACTTTTCTCCTAAGTGAATAATAAGCCATTTAAAGACCGCCACTGTGAGTAACCTGTGACTTGTGCTTGTAATTTTACACTCTTTTGAGTCCATTGGCTTCTAAATGTATATCTGTGTGTGTATCTGTTCTGTATGTATGTATATCTCTAAACCATTGTATGACTGTCCTGATTCATAGAGCTGTAGTCTTTTCATGAAGGGTTATTTTACTTTTTGGCTTTACATCTGAGCCACAGGACATGTGTAAAGGTTTATGTATTAAAGCTACTCGAAAGTGTTTAAAGGGCTAGTATTTATTACTAAGCCTCCGTTGGAGGTCTTTATGACGCACAATGGGTCTGTGAGCTCGGTCTTTTTTATCAGATTTTACTTTATAGGTTCAGACTTGGTTTTATCTGTAAACATATTCATATTAATTATACATATATGTAAAAATTTTGGTTTAAGACACACGATCTTGTTTTAATGAACTTTATGTTAAGGCTTCCGTGTGACAGGTTTCTGTGATTAAATTAATTATGATAAAGATTAACGTTGGATCGAGTTGCATATTGAATACTAATTCACTTTTAATATTAATTTTTCGAAATATGAGTATGTAAACAGAACCTTGATATTTTGTTTTGCGAATTAATTAATAAATAAATAATTTCATAATTAATTATGATGTTTATGTGATGTGATGACACATGTCAATGACAACTTTATTTTCCATACATATTCAAAAGCCACCAAAAAATACAAAACTTGGGATAAATCGACATAACATATTCCTTACATTATAAGGCTTATAACATACTGGCGGTGTTGGTACGTAGGTGTGTAGTCGTGCAGCTCAGGCCGGACGTCGACAATAAATAACGCAGATACGTCGCGAACACGACCACGTGACGTGCGCACGCGCAGCCCTCGCCTTTGTATCGCTATGGTGCGTTTTTGAGTTTAAATATTAAATTGGAAATGTAGCTAAAAAACATGGATAATTTTCTGGATTTGGATCTCTCAGAATGTCATTTACATAACGTGTTAGCTATAAGAGACTGTCTAAAGATGAAGCTGGTAAATGTAAAGCTCTCACAGATAATCAATAAACCTACAAAGTTCAAAACGAACCATGTCATACTAGAAATTCCTCTAACGATCAAAAAAAGAGTAACAAGATAAACTTCTATTGAAATAGAAATACCAGCAGTTCACCAAAAACAAACACCAAGAAGTATAATGATGGTGTTTTTGCAGATTGCCATAATGAAGGTAATCATGGATCGCTGGCTCATCGTCTAAGAACGCCATTAAGTAATCAATTTCCCTCGGTTATCTTCTACACCTTGCAGAAATAGCTACCATAGGTACTTTCTATGTTTTTCTTTTGTGCCATCATCTACATTTTGATTAAGTATTGACTAATCGATCTCATTTAAGTGATCTTCGTAAGTGTTTTATGGCACTTTAGAGGCTGATTTTGATATAGGAAACATTTATTTTGACTAGTAAAAGTAAATACTCAAACAAAAGTGCTTCATAAATACCGATGTAAAAATGGAAGAAAAAAGAGAGCTTTTCTATTTTCGAAATTCAAAATACATTATTGATAGTAAATAACAAAGCAATGGTCAAAAACATTATTGATATAGAAATTCTTGACACAATTGTTGGTGCACCCAATATGTTCAGAGATAAAACGGTCGAGGAACGCCCACGTAAGCGAGAAAATCTTTTCTTAGCAGTAAAAAGGCCATATTATCATAATCTCACGATAAATTACAATGACATGATAACCGAACAGAATGTACGCATATAAAATAAATCATTGTCGCTCCCATTGATTTATACACGTCACAAGATTCTGGAAGTGCAGTTTTTATTGGAGGAACTCGAATTTTTCGAAGTATGGTGAAGGTAAAATATGTGCTCCATCTTGATTTACAACCAGATCAGATATCAGTTACAGTTACATAAATGAAATTGTAATAAACAAAATCTATAAATAAATAATATGATTATAGAAAGATCAGCATAAAGGATGTAACATCCATAGTACTTTTATTATATTAGTTTACATTACCGATAGCAGTCCCGATCTAAATGTACCTACCCACGTGTATGTTAATGTTCTTAACTAAACGAAGTAAATCTCATTTATTGAACCGTTCCAATACCGACACTTTAGGTGTTGTGGGAAAATAAACTGTATCCAAGCATCCATAGATATTTTACACAAATTGAACATCATAAACCCATATTGGCTGTTTGATTATACATTCATTTTAAATGGTTTGTGTATTTAACATTGTTTATATTATTTGTAACAATTATAACCCTACAATTTATGGGCCGTAAACCTCATAAAATGAGTAAAGATGTAACGTTATTTATTTTCTAATAATTATGAATATTGATGTTTTATTACTTCTGACTCAACAAGCTTTAATAAATGGGAAAGTTGAGTCTGAGGAGATGAAATGTGCTGATAATTGCCTTGACCATTATAATGCTAGCCTAAAACACATTTTCCAGGCATAGAACCAGCAACATTGATATATACAAAACACTCAAAGAATTTACTTTTGCTTTAGCAAAATGTTTTGGATCTAAACAATGGATTCCACCAAATACAAATGGCTTTATCGTGATTTCGTTAGGTTGGTGTATTAAAGCTGAGGTGAGCCTGTGAGCCTGCATGTGCTGGCGTGGGAGGACAAGCCTGTTGCCTACCCACGCAGTGACCTCGCCAGAGGGTGCATGCACTGGACCTACTACTACTTTGATGATAGCATTGCAAACGCTGAGATGTTTCAGAAATTTAAGCTCACAAACTCACAAACTAAAACTTTTATTTACCAGAAAAATACTGTCAAAAACCAGATTATAAGATGAACATAATAATTCCAGGTATTATAAACTAAAACAGCAAAGTTTACCAAATTAGAAGAAATAATCTTAAGTCATTTACAAACGTCATTACCTGCTCATCTGCCAAGAAACCTTTTATAACCGACTCCGTTTTAAAAATATCTTGAAGATAAACAGAAATTATATCACGAGACCCGAGGAAGCTTCTCACCGCCCTTAATTACGACATCAGCGAAACAATAAGACTGCAAGATGACGATGGCCACCGCTCCAGAGATTATCTCTAAAAATTATAACCTGTCTTGAAAATAGGGCTTTTGTTCAGCTAACAAGACTAGGAGCTAAATCTTCATTATAGGGCGAACAATATATTATTATTATCGCTGATCTAATTATAGAGGTGGGTGAAAAAGAGGAACCGATGTACCGACACGGTAACACTGGGTTTTTATGTGCAATTTCAAGTTTTCATCCAATCGTTTGCTATATTTTAATTATTTGTTATGAAAACTGGTTTTTAGTGTTACCACAGCCGATTGAAATCTTTTTCATTATAAGCTTCTTTAGTTGTAGCCGTTTTTTGATGCATAACGAATCCAGAATCCGAGACACTGCTTGAGATTAGTCATAATTATCACAGATACAACTCAACAGTTATTGCCATCAACCGCTACAAATTCATTGACTGGTTAACTTTTCACTTTACCAATAATTGGTCCTTGCACACCAAACATCGTAGGACCAATTTGTATCAAAGCACACAGCTAGTCGGAAAGCGCGCAACACCAAGGTTGGTTGTGCGACCATAATTTATAGCTGGCGACTGGAGATCCCGTGTCGCAGCCAGTGCCCGCAATAAATAAATAGTTGTGTGCTTGCTCTATGTTATACGATACGCTGAGCTTAGTGAACTTTTAAAGTGTTGTACCATTTAATGTTACAAAGTCAGCGGAAGAAGTGGTCCTTTTGTAGGCTCGAATTCTGTTAATGATAGTAAAGCTGAACATGTAGAAGGCGGTCTAGAATAAATTTAGTATAGAAACGGCAAGTTTTGAGACACCAATATAAAACATCTGCCAGAGATAAAATGATGCAAAAATACATGTCTATGAAAACCAAAACTAGTACTACAGTTTGGACATTTTCTGATTCAAACTTTTGTTTTGTTTAAGGCTGAACTTTATGGTTAAGGTTGCAATGTTGCACCATTCAAAAATAATTCAATAATCGTCACGTAACATCTGTTCCAAAAATAATTATATTTCCAAATGCGTGTGTACCAAATGTAACAGTACCAACAACACTTGGTACATCATAATTAGCATGGGCACGTATGAATGCATGTATAATATGATTACAGACGACAACTATTCCGTTGGGTTCAGTTCGTGGAAGCGCACATAGCTTCGTATGTCGTAGTTATCTGATGCGCGCTGACGGCCTGCGTGCGCTTCGCCGCACGCGCATAGGGTGTATCTTGACGTTAAATCGTTTAGCGCAGAAGTGTCATCGTAATGTAAATGTTATTTTCGGTCGAAGATTAAGATTTTGTATCGGCGGATCTTTCGACTGAGAGTTTTTGGGTGTCGTTGATAAATGCAGTGATAATAATAAAAGAGGAAATAATACAAATGTTATGTTCAATTCTGCGAATATATCTAAACCAGAGCAATCATCACCACCATGGACCATGGACGATAACAAGCATAAGTTTACGAGGACCTTTTTGCCAACATATACAATCCAACTGCCAGAGATCCTATTACCACTGAACTTCTAAGGCAAACGTCGATCCCACATCACCTTGTAATCACTTCATACCAATTTGTAACGGTAACAAGCTGGTTTGACCAGAAAAAGTGTTTTTCTACAAGATTCCCCACTTTTTTCCTAAGAGAACATACAGCAGCCGAACCAGTTCAGTTCCTGTCATCATTAGGTGCGCCTGCGTATCTATGGACATGCCCAGTTATGCGACCCGTAAAGGGCGGAAAAGAAGTGCAACGGACTCATGATGTTCAACCGTTTTAATGGGATTTTTGTATGGGAATTATGTTAATTGGTGTTAGGTTGTATGAAAGGCGCATGGTAAATTAAATCCAAGATTAACGATGATGCAGTTCTCTTTTTTATTGCGAACGTAACAGAATAAAACCATTATAGACTACTAAATATTTTTACGATTACGACTTAATAAGTTATAAGAAATATCTGTTAATAAAACCGACTTCCACAACACAACAGTTTCATCATACAAAATTAACAGTCACCCATAGCCATATAAACTGTTCTTTGAAAAATAAACAAAAGTCAATATGGCAGGAGCATAAAACGCACGGTAGCATGCGCGGACGCAGTGCCATAGCTCATCGGGTGCGCGCGCAACTAAAACATTACATTTCGCTTGTTCAATAAATACTTCTCTTTTCTCTTGGCTTTGTATGCAAATTGTGGTTACAATGTTTTATTTGTTTTCTGAATGGATTTTTAAGGCTAGTTTACTTTTTATAGGGTTAGACGTTTTGTGGTTTTAGAAAAGATACATGATAATTCTGCCGTCTATTTTAAAATAACTCACACAACACACCTGTATCCGAAGGGTTAGGGCACCTCAGGTTCACCCACATTTCGCGGGTTTTTTTTTAAGTCTTATGTAATAGAGGGCTAGCCAATTACCATCAACCGGGCACAAATCCAGATATCGGGCTACTACAGAGAAATTCCAGATTGGAAAACTGGATAACACTCTGCCTGACCCGGGTATCGAACCCAGGACCTCATGTTCAGTAGTAGTGCTTGCTACTACTAGACCAACAATCCAGTTCATGGTAGTCCGGTCATGTATCAAAATAAGTACATGGACAAATACAAGAATTGGTTAAACAAAATGGACTTAGACATCTAGGCAATAAGCTTTATTTTACAAACGAGAATACTCATATGATGCTGATTGCTCCAAAATCACCATTTTAGCCTACTTATGTGTTGAACATAAAAATAATGTTGGACCTCATTCTCACATGTTAGCATGTGACATACAGATGGACACGTGTTGTTTAAACGTATGTAAAAATGCTGCTGACGTACGGCGATCAGATTTCTCCAATTCTCAGAAAGATCTGTTATGGTGTGGTTTGTATGTGTAAAATTTGATTAGCAATGCTCATTTGGAACTGCGTTTTTGTGTTTTAAATGTTTTTAAGGCGGTCTCTAATACTTCCATCTACTTCATCAAAAGAGTTTCTACGTTTTTTCAAAAGAATGAAAATTATTTTGAACTAGCCGAAAAATGGATGCAAGCCAAATAACAATAAAAAACAGTAGAAACACCACTGGACTTTCAAGTAATAATGACCAACCTATTTTACAAGAAATTCCTAAACCCAAAGACAATGTAGAAGAATCTGCAGTAGATCCAGCTAAACCCTTAATTAGCGTAACAACAATTAGAGATACGAACACAAAGGCACTGGATTGTATCTTGGACTCGGGAGACTTCCCTCTCCGTGTAAATCTTCCCGATAGTGCCCCGTAGACACTAGCCGATAAGAGCCCACACGACCCCAGTAATTGACGTAATAAGCTAAAGGTTTTTGAACCCCTTTATAGCAACTTTATGTCCTAGGATTTAAAATAGATAGGAGAATTGAAAGTGGTATATTGTAGTAATAAATAGTGTCCTGTCTAGACTTTCGTGCGAAATATTATTTAATATTGTTTATTTTGAGGATGTGTGGGTGTTGTGATGAAATTTTATTTCAAAGAAGGTTAATAGTAATAGTAATTAATGATTAATGATTTAGGAGTAGTTTTTTGCTGGTACAGGTCAATGACACAAGACCATTAGAGTACTACCACACACAAAATATTTCCAAATTATTGTCTTGCAATCGAACACTAATCTAGACATGACTAACATTGGAAAGCTTCCCACTATCAAAAGCTAAATACAGTCCTACTTGAACCGTCGCTGTCGTTACACATCCACATCACCCAATCCACCTTTTTTAACCACCTTCCAAAGTACTAACATAACCTCAGACACAGTTCAAGCATCTAGACCGCTTAAATTCAGATCTATGTTAGTACGTGATTGGGTGAACGCGCAGCGCAAGAGCAACGACGGACGCAATTTGCCGAGGGGCGGGGCCACGGTAGCGAGAGGGGGGATTGGGACACCCGCACCTACTCGTAATAGGTAACCTCCGTGCACTCGAATTCTTCAAGTTTTTCTATAGAAAGACCACGAGATTTATAGTGGGGCTCCCGCTAAATGAGATGAGTCGATGTTTCTTAATAAGCAAGATTGTTGTGATAGGTACTTTGTTGTTGCAATTAAGGTGGTAGCAAGCTTATGGATGGTAGATAAAGTTGAAAGAAACACAAAGTTGTACAGATAAGAGCTAAGCTAAGGGCTTGTGTAAAACAGTGAAGTATTGTACTTGAGCTAGACAAAACTATGAAAACAAAACTTGTTGTCATAAAAACCTAATAATCAAATATGTAATAATAACACAACAGATAACAAAAACTAAGTAACAAATGCATGAAATCTAATGTTACTAACAAAAGTCAATTTACCGAGGACATTAAACGCAGAGAGGCGCATGGAACGCAAACAAATAATGCAAAGGGTCTATGCTCTCGCGCATCCAGGACAATACGCCATCTCACAATGAGTACCTTTGTTATGGATGGATAGTGACCCGGATTTTGAACCTTAGGTACCAGACAAGTGTAGGTACAAGAATATTCGTGTTGTTTTTTCTATTGATTGAAGATTTTGTAAAGGTATTGATGAAAGATGTTTTATGTGTGCAGATTTTCGTTTGGGATATGTGCAAATTCAAGTTTGAAAATTGATCTTAGATTACTGATATTTCAATGAGTACAATAATATGCTGAAAAACTCTTCAGTGTGCGTTGCCACTATTTCCATTCTTTGGGCTTATCTGACTCATCCTTGTATTTGGTTTTCTCAATTGTTTCAAAATCAAAACTTGTATTCGCAAAAAATTATGCGGTAAAATCCCGCATTTGGCGCACAATCTTTCGACATATAAAAGGTTGGCCAATGTAATAATACCGAAATTCGAGGTAGTTGCGAAATCGTGACTCTACAAACATTTGGCAAATGGTAATGACTGCAAATGGAGATTTGTCCAAGTGATGTAGTAAAAGATTTTATACCCACTACTAAATAATTTTACAAGTTTTGAGGTCTCAATACAAATCAAATAAATTTCGCTGCATTTACTAACGCATTTTTGGAAATAAATAATGATGTTTTGAAAGGTAACATTCCTGAGAACCACTCAAAAACTATAAGGTATTAATGTGTCTGAATATAAATTGTGCTCTAAAATGAGTAAAAACAAGAAACCGAATGAATAACACTGGCATAACCGTATCATTTTATAATTATTATTAAATTAAACGATAGTCTTCACATTAACAACTCAGCAGGTGTGCAACAGATACGGAACTACTTGGTTTTCCTAGGAAACCAACAACCCAGCAACCAGTTTAAAACTTCTTAGCATCACATAATTCAAGTACTTTATCATTAAAGCTCTAACACCATCATAATATTCCATATCACAGACAATTTCAAAAGTATTAATAAATACAATATAGTCTAAGATACTCATACCATAACAGGTTACAAACAGTATCTTCATCATAAAATAATCAGTCAGATCGTGCAAGTCATATTTTAATCTTTACATCGAATCATTTAGATGGCGATAGACAAATAGAGGTTACATAATACAAGGTTTGGGAGCTGGGTTAAGATACGGTTAGCTAAGTCATGTTCGACTATTACTTATATGGAGTGCAAATAATAGTTCACAAGATTTGAAGACCCGAAATGTTCTAGTAGATAAAATATTTGATTTTGGATTCTTATTCACATCTCTACAAAGCTTTAGAAAGAACAGTATCACCTGAGCAATAAACAGCCTAACAATCAATTCTCAAAAATAGGACGTGACAATAATTCCTCCCTTACAATTTAACTCCAGATCATATAGCTAAAACAAGTCAAGTCGTAACGTAAAGGTAAAAAATGTTGATTTGTTTAAATAATTCACAATAGTCGCATGTCACAATCCGCGCACGCGTCCGCCGCGCCCGTTCCCACGCGCACCCACACAGGCGCACGCGCAACGCGCTCGTGTGTGTGAGGCGCGCGCAGCTTGCGCTCCCAACTTTCATAGAGTAGATTATAATGTGAATATATTGAGCTGAACGATTGGGTCTGATTTTGCGAATAATATTATACTTTCTTTGGTTTTTAGTGGATTACAATATCTTGATCCTTCTCCTGGTTCTTTTCCATAGGAACCTACTATGATTTGGAATGGGAGCTTCATTTTTCTGACTGACCGACTTCTACACGATTCAAAAGTAGTTGTTTTAGTTCAAATAAATGCTTTGAGTTTAAGTGTGAATATTAACGATTGTAATTTTAGTATGGATGATAATAATATTATTTTATGGAATAATGATGATGATGTTTACCATAGGCATGCTAAACCACTCAAACATAGTAATTAACGCGAAACACAACAATAAATCTTGTCAGAATTACTTAACAATAAAAATCTCATTTGAAATTCAAAAACTTACCCGTTGAAAGAAAGATAGGTATACCACAAATTTTTAACTCATCAATCAACGGTAAACGAAGAACCAGTTTCAAGCAAGGTCGGCGGCTAAATTGCAGATGTAACTGAAGGTCCTACATCTGCTTGACTGGACACCTCAGCTCAGAATCCCTTATTCTATAGTTTTAATCAAAATTGGATAATGTTCGACATAAATTGATCGTAAAATTTATAATTGTAGGCAACTTTGTAGAGGAAATTTTTTGCGAAGTTATTTTCGTATATGTTGGCAACTTGTTTTAAAAGGAATATCATAAAAATTGTGATAACATACCTCGTTAATGGTATATTAAATAACTTAATGATAGGTAACACGTTCCTTTTATAATATTTAAAATTCATAATAAAGACATTTCACTTAGACTTATCGAAACATTAGCAAATATTGATGACATTGAATTAAAATGAGCAGTTGGACTATTATTTCTCAAAACACAAACAGTCGCAACTACCAATTTGATCAACGAACCCCTTTTTTATAACCCTGACCTCACAGATGCTTGAACATAACAAAAAGGTTGTAACACATCTGTCGCTTAGTCTGTGGGCACCCGCAGAACAACATCCGTCGATCCCATTGAGCACACGTCTGCTGACACCGTCGACGTCATCGTCAAGGTGATAGCATTGTGCTTTATGAACTACAAATCGGAGGTTATTTAGTTTAATGCACTTAGTAATGGTGGGACAATCATTGGTTGTATTGTTGGTGAGAAAATTGGATTGGTGAAAGAATGTCTTTCTTTTATCTTTCGTCATCGAAGACAGACGATGCAAATGAGAAACATCTACCAAATTATTCAAAGCTCCCAAAACAGATCAAATATTGTTTTACTCATTCCTCTGCCAATTGATAATCATCTCCCTCTCCAATCCCAATAAATACACCTTCACAAAATAAAAATTACCATTATACCATAGCGATCCTGCATCTATTCATCATCCCCTTGCTCCATTATGTACCCAACAATACGGAATTATCTATACACCGGGATCGAGTTACTGCACACACGTGCAATACCCCTCCCCCTTACCCCGTGCGCAGACGCGTCTCTCCGTGAGAGATCGGGCGGAAATTTTGCCTCGATGCAGTTCTGTCATGGTCGGTTGTTATGTAAGTAATGTCAAGATGATTGAAGTTTAAGGTTTCATGTGTTGTCAATTTACATACGGTTGTTGAATATAAGCAAAGTGGATTATGTAATGTTGAAGCTTGGTTTAGGGTAATGTGATGTAATAAACCAAGAGCTTTGTGCTAGCGAACAGCCAACAACGCAGTTTCTTAGTAAACCAGAGAATCAAATGAATGAATTTCAGTTCAAAGAACTAGAATCTCTAAGCTAAAACCTAAGCTTAGAAAAACTAAGCAAAATTATGGGTAAAGCAGGAGATGAAATAGGAAAGGATTAAGACTAAATTAACAACACAAAAGGCAATAGAAAACCCCATTAACTCCGCATGTAAATAGGAGGCATTTTAAAGCAGAATAACATTAAATAAAGTAAAAGCAAATTAAATTGTCCTCAGTGAATGGAACTAGTGTCCATGTCAGTGTTACTTCTCAAGCTATTACAGTAGCCATAGAATTCTATAATCTATGCTAATTGCCATTAAGGTCTAGTTATTAATCTGCTGGACGCATCCAATTAACTGACGTAATCACTGAAAATGTATTGCTGACACAAGTTGAACAGGTCTGTAAATTTCTATGAGCTTCAATATGTTATGCAAAAATTGTTTATCATTATTATGAGAATTATATTTATTGGGTCTTTGTTTTCTATATTTTTTTCGAGAGTTCTACAAAAATCATCATTCTCATAAATGAGGAAACTTACTTGGGCAGTTGTGCTTAACTTAGTAATTTAGCCAACCAGCACGATATTTCTAAAAAGATGGCAAATTCTTTCTATTTCTAAGCTTCCTTTGAAAGCTTGATATTTTTAAATTCAACAAAACTGATAGTAAGAGACAATAAATAGAATAATAAATAAGTAGCAACTAAAACCTTAAACAAAATTAAATAAATCCATCTCCATTAATTCTAGAATTAAATCAGCATGTAATTGGAATCCTAAAGGAACAGAAACAGGACTGTTAAACATAAACGAAGCAAGATACGAGATCAATCGGATCATTTAACGGCTTGCGAGAATCGCGTCCGAGCCTGAAACGGCAGCTCCAGTTGGCGCTAGATCCGAGATAACATCTTCAACAGATGTGTGAGGCTTTAATGAGAATCCTTTAATGTGCTAACTGTTAACAAGGATGAGAATATCATCCATGTAAACAAAATAAAAAGAGTAGCGAATGAACTGCAAAATTATTTAAGAAAACGAGCACAGATGCATAGAATAATTGCATCGATTCCAAATAACATATTCAAGAGGTGTGTAAATCGACTTTCATACCCAAATCGGGGCACCCAATAACGCTTCCAGGCAAAAGAAAACACGAAAATAAATAATCATCCATATTTGTTTCGTAACACCGATAACATCACCGAATAAAAACAAAAGTCTTTCGATTTACGATATCTACTTCGATCAGCATAAATATTAATATGGGTGTAGCCATGTCATTTTACATTTAGGAAGATTAATCATGGTGGTAAATTCATTTTAAATTTTAATTGTGGACTACATTGGTGCTCGTTGCGTTGTGCTATTGAGCACATGTTGGCAATTACTGAAGTCAATAGAGGATGCAAGCATTCGATCGTGATAGTGGTGTGACAAACGTATGGAGCGGGCGTCGGCGGCGGCGCGCGGCGGCTCGCGGCCTACCTCGACCATAAATCTAAAAGCCGGGCCGAAAAGACGCGCGCAACCCTTTATTATACCGAGACATGATTGGCCTCGGGCGCTCGAACCAAACGAATGCACGCTTAGTAACGACCGTCTCGTATCTCTGCGACTTCACTTTCCGAGAGGGTTTTTCTCTTTTTAGAGCCGCAGCGATTAATACCTCAAGTTGAGCGCCAGAGTTCAACGTATCACGCTCAAGGTCGCGGCTAACGGTCGCACAAACCGCGAATACAATAGTCCATGGTTTAGCAACATAATTGTTCCTTCACGATCGCTACGTGCGACACCGGATTGTAAACAAGACATGTGGACTCGTGTGCGACGTGCATACTGATAGCCGGGGAAACACGCGACCCCAGCGATCGTAACACTTTTTTGCGATTATCGAATTCCATCTTTTTTGTAGTGAGAACCCGCTCAATCGGTGCTCGGGACGTAACAATTGTGTCTACATCAGACGTCGCACCACCGTCAATCATGTACTCGCTCGTAAATACCTCTACAGCACGACTGCTATTGAATGCGGCAACAAGAGAACGAAATGTAAATATACGAACATGACATCCGGGTGCGAGTTCAAGCGAGCATCACCGCGGATTCAAAATGGAAACATTCACGGACGCCGCTTAATCTCATATCGAATCAATGAGATTGTACTGGCGAGCACGCCCGGGGTCGGGTCACCGTGCTAAACGGCGCAACAACTCGAATAACCAACCAGTCGGTAGTTAAAACCATAAGAATACGTGAGTACATATACTAGTACAGCTGTCATAACTGGCATATGACCGATTTTGAGCCGTATATCATCGTGATAAGGATTGCTGAATATTTTCCATCAACACTGCTCGAATGCCGTGAGTCATGCGAACTTTATTTTTAATGAGGTTTAAAGTCAATAAACTTTTATTAAGTTTTTCTGTGTTAGCATCTCGGTGTCATTTTTGGAGCTGCTTGCAAACGAGCTACTGATTGTGCAGTGTAATTGGCAAATATTTGTGGAGGGAAACTCCTGTATATTGACACTGATGTGCAAAGCTGGTATTGAATCGTAACCTGGTGGTATGATGTACGCAGTGACGGAGAGGCGCACGACACTCAGATCTGTGCTCCAAATCTGAGTTTTGGTCGCGCCGCACAGCCATTATATGCAAATACTAAAGCCGTTCTCCCAGACACAAGTTTAGGACGACAGCGATAATTTGGTATCGACCATTGCGAGGCGACTGAGCTGATCCGCTTTTGTCCAATCAGTGTTTAGATCTTGGTGTCATTATTAAAATCCAAACAACTGACTGGATCACAGATAAGTATAATGTACGACTATATTATTCTTCAATGCTATGATTTGAAAACAATGAATGGCTTATGAAGGCAGGCTTGGAATTGCTGTTGCAATAGCGCATTAAATCATACCAAAACATTGTTGCCTTCCAAAGCTGTTCACTTAAACCATAGACGAACACTTCTTAAAATAAATAACGATTGGGCAACGTGTACTGTCACCCTATTGTGACAGAAAGATACGCTTTAGACGTTAAAACGTTCAAAATGAACGCCTCTTGAATTCACCCAGATTATTTCTCAGAATAATTGAGCAATCCTATTATGTATGTGAGAATGACATGTCGTTTGCGATTTTGTTTTAGAAAGCGAATAAACAGAACGTATAATGTACAGTAATAAAGACATTTATACGTAAACAAGCACAGGGCGAAAGCTGCATTTATTAACCAAGATAAGTTTCAAACTAGAAACATTACGTTAAGGAGATTATAGTTTGTACATAAAGTACAGTCTTGGGCAATATATTCAAGATTATATTCAGTTCTAAGCAAAGATTATAGGAACTAACGAACTTGAGTTTATTGCGACAGGTAATGTAATGGTTGAATTAGTTGAATAGGAAATTAATTGCAGAGACCTGAATAAGTTATAAACCAACGCCTGTTTTAACGATACCTGCAAAAAAGTAGACACAAAAACGGCTTATCTGGAGCAAAAAACAACGAATCTATTGCGCGAATTAGTCCAAAATCCTAAATTGTTTCATGCTAGTAATTTCGCAGAGCTCTTGATAAAATTCAAACGGTACAGCCTGGGATGCCATGGCGGTATATTTACGTGTTGGTGGGAAAGAGGCTTGGCTCGCATGGGAGCCCTCGAGGCTTCGTTCTCTCGATTGGCCTCGCGCCACCGCCCCAGGCGCTCCGACCTGGCCTAACCACCGGTTCTTGCTGCCTTTTTACATTGGAAACAATGTTAGTAATAATAATGTGTGGTATGATAGAATTGAAATTGGATTATAATCGATTCCAAATGTGGTTTGAGCTTGTGATTGGTTTTGTGTTGTGAATGAGGAAGAACTTGATACAGTGTTAGATGCTTGTAATGCTTTCTGGCCACAGCTTTGTGGTTATCAGTCGTTTTTTTTTTTAAATTCTTAAATTATATTTACTTTGGTGTATCAATGATCGGATAACACAAGAGGGGTAGAAGGTAGTAGACGAAATGCTTTAAATTGACATATTTATAGTAAGTAACATAACATAACATCACGCCTTGTTTCCCCGAAGGGTTGGGCAGAGGTGTCCGTCCCTGTAGCAGGTACACCCACATTTCGTCAGTTATGTTTAAGTCCCATGTAATAGGGGGCGAGTCTATTGCCATCAACCGGGCACAAATCCAAACTCCGGACTGCTACTGAGAAATTTCAGATAGAAAAACCCAATAACACTTTACAGTAAGTAAATGTTAATATTGCAATGATACTCAAAGATATATTATTTGGTCCAAGTTGAGCTACTTTTCTATTGGATTGGCGTTCACATAATAATGAAATAACGAGCTGATACCTCAAGGCGTCTGAAATAAATCATGACTTAGCCACGCAAGCTTAACATTTTATGAGATTGACTGGAATATTTACTTATGCTTTATAGAATATAATTTAAATGGTTTTAAAGAACTAGGCAAATGTTATGTTCGAATTAATTAGGATGATCTTGGCAATTAATTAAATAATAACATTATTTTTGGCAAGGTTAGCTTAAAAGCTCATCTCATTATCATAATCTACAGCTAATTTTACTTCTACAAATGAGTTCCTAACCGCTATCATCTCCTTATTAGCAAACAACCATATAGATACAGGAAATATAAATAAATGTATACAGTTATCGCCAACCTAGATGCCCGAGAAACTTATAAATGAAGTGGTTATAGAAATAGGGCATGAAATACAACTATTATGCGCTCTTATTAAAGATTCAAATATGCAAGCGAGATATAGTGGCGATACATACATATGGATGTATTCAGCATGTAATATGAAATTTATTGATAGCTAGTCGGTAGATATTGTGCATAGTTCTTTATGACACAGGAAATCTTGGGAACCAGGCCGTGATTTAAGATGTGTGGAGTAAGATGGCATTGATGTTGAAGAAATTATCATATCGCCCACGTTTTCTCAAGATAAATAAAAGTAAGTAGTACTAATATTTGATTTAAAAACGGCTATAATATTTTATGATTATAATACTTCATGATCAATATTAGCTAATTCCATAAGAATTAAATGAATCACTGTAGGAGATCGAATCGTTCTGATGAAGCCAAAATTTTTTTACCAAAAAATATCCTAAACGAAATTACGGATCCAAAACTAATTTAAGATGATGATGAGTTGATGACACACAACAATTTTGATTGATTTGTGAAATCATACCTATAAATACATTTCTACATGCCATAGAAGCTGAAGGTCATCTTAAAGATGCAAATTATTTCGTTCCTAGAAATCACACATCAATCTGAGAACCTGTGGTCAATCAAATGGAATTTTGTATAGACAAGTAACACTATGGTATAAGTAACACTTTTTTGCTGGAGTTTGAGACATCTAATAGGATATAAAATATGCTAATCGATATGAGAATCGAATGAATCGATGAACTAACGCTAGATTTTGAATATGAATATTGCAGTTACCATCTGATTATCTTGATATTAGTTGATATGTGGTGCTTTAATATTTTGAACAGCTATTTTTAGTTTAACGGTCATGCATCTTCAATTCAAGGTAGTCCTTGAAGATAGTACTTACGATATCTAGAGCATATTTGGCTAGAGCTTGACTTCTACGCACAAACAAAACATCCAAGTTCAACTTTTTCCCTAAAATGTGAAGAAAGCACGCGTTTTACAAAGCGACGTATGCGCAGGAACCGTGCCGTGGGCCGCTCGCGTGTAGATGCTATCAAAGATAATAATATAATGTGACCCCTGTCGCCGTTTAGACGGATTTATAGATTTTCATATTTTCAATGACTGCCTTTGTTACAGGTAAGTAATTAAAATGAAAAAAAATCTTATTAAGAACATTGTAAAATCTACTTAATAATTTAAAAATACTTACGCGGTTCATTATGGTTAATAAAACGTAATCAAAGCGATATAAAAACCCAAGAGATAATAAAACGAAGAATATGACGTCACTTTAAAATTCAGCAAAAAGTAAAATTGTCTCAAAAAACTAATGGCTAACCAGAGAGCTAACCGCGAGATTAATTCTAGATCAAAAATCGGTAGCAGATCAAAGGCGTATCGACATTGACCTTAACTGCGCGGGCGCAGTACGAATCGATTCAGATCCGACCAATGGGGGCGCGACGATGCTCAAACATGGCGGCCGATGACCCGACGCTGGACAATTTGCATACCTAGTTGCATCACCAGTCATAACTAGTTTGATGATATGATTTGTTCCACTGATTGTGTGGGAGATTACAATCATGGAGCTACAGTGACAGTTATTATTATAAGATGGTCTAGCTAGATAATGTGTAAATGTGGGATGGAAATATCGCATTTTCTATGCTATTTATGTTTTATAGGATTATAAATAAGTATAAAAACTCAATAATATAAAGATCATAGATCGATAATATTTAAACAGATAAAGATCGATTAAAATCCAAGCAAAGTGTGATGAAAACAATGATACCAAAAATAACAGCCAAAGCCAAGCAATGAAATCGCAACTAGAGATGAACAAGATGGCAAGGTCATTTTAATATCCCACAGATTTCAAAATTAGGGCTTGTTAAGTACTGTAGTTTAAATATGAATCATCAACAGGTTAGACAGAGGAGTGGGCAGGTGGCCGCCCAGCTTTCAAGCTGTCATAATTAAAGAGGGTTGCCGCTTTGTATGGGTAATTAGCTTTATTTGAGAAGACGATTATAATTCAAATGGACTCTATTGGTAATTTATGACGGGAGGATGAGAGAAAAAAAATGAGAGGTAATAATTGCACCTATTGTCTATTTTTTCGTTTTGAATAATTAGTTTGAAGTAGTTTAATTACAGTTGATAGGACGTCCAAAAGCGAGGAGAATCTTATAGCTGGAAACGAAAATCAGATGAATTCATAATTTCTTGAAATAATTATCTACTAAAATAACATGAAAACTTTTCTTACTAATATTCTCCCATATTATACAAAACCATAACGAGCCACCTCAGTCCTCAATTACCCACAAATTAAAAGTTATGGAATAATCCAATCGTAAAATCACACACCAATAAAGCCCATAGCACCATATATCTTAGAAGACCAATTTGTGCATCAAACAGGTTCGGAGCAGTAAAGTCTTCTAATAGATTAACATTAATAAAAGCGGGTAACGAAAATCAAAAGACTTTATGGCCCGATAGATTTAATATTTCTAATAACAATCGCATGGTTTCATAAATTTTTACGACATCGCACGATTATGTGAATATTCACGAGTCAGATTTGAGAAAATATCCTTTGATATATCTCGATTTATAAGTCAGTGTTTTTTTTTCTTTCATTGCAGTTAAATATGCAGCATCAATACTTTGGTATGTATCAATATTATATTACCTTTCAGTTTAACTGAATTTACAATAGACACAGAATTTCTTATTAGCAAATCTAAGAAAACCATCGATGTTTCATTCATCCAAATTTGTTTTGGTCTTGTCTTTGATACAATTTCTGGTTTAAGAGACCTGTACCCTAATTGCGTAACTTATTTTCGTAAACAATTTTGCCTAATTTGTTTCATATTGACAGTTCAACATCATTAATTGCGTTATTTACGTTGTTGAGCAGATTTTTTTTTCCAACTTATGAAGCAATGGATTAACAATCTGTTTCAAATCGAAACAGATTGTGATTGTGTTGTATAACGCAATTAGGGTAAAGGTCTTTGGAAACTTATATATATATATATATATATATAATATATATATATATATATATATAATATATATATATATATATTTGTGCATACAACAAATATACCTCCTTAAAATTTTCCAAAATATTTTGATTGGTTTCTGGCCTTCTTATTCAAATGCATCGTAACAATAAAACCCTAGAAAATGTAGAAAAGTGGAGCTTCAACCGGTACTGATGCTACCCGGATATTGTTTACAGCTATGGACAATCACATAGGTTTAGAGATGGCTCTGTGCATAAGTAATCACACGTTTCTAGACTAGACTAACATTATTTTGGACCAATTTACAGAAGGAATTGTGTATTATGATCACGGTTTACTCAATGGAACTGTTCATTTGTCAAAACATTGCTTCTGGTCAAACTGTCTTCCATTTTTGTCTGTTTCGTGTTAAGCTTTATGACAATAAGGATTAACACTAAGCTTAAGGTACAGCGATGGATTTCTTAACGCTTAAGTGCCGTCTACGGATAATTTTCTCGTCTCAAGGAATTAGGGTTTAATCCAAATTTCATGATTGACGCTTAAGCCTCTTTGGATGATATCAACGTTGACCGTTTATTTGACGATATGAGTACTAGTTGTATTAAGGGATTTAACTTCTCTTACTACAGTGATGATATTATGAAAATATATTAAATTAATACTACATGAATCAGATAGTAGTTTTTGAGTTAGGATTATAAGAGCACATTTTTCATACAAACTAATTAAGTAAATGGTCTCTCTGATACGTTAATAATGCAAATAATAAATAAGCTTATTATAGAAATTACCGTTTATAAGAGGCATAATTTATTTGAACATTATGATGTAAATCAGAACATTGGAAACTCGAACACGTCCCACCTCCAAATTAACCTAAATGAAAATTCATGATCAGATAATCATCTATAAAAATGATAAACCAAGGTGTCCCATTAAATCTCTAAGACATATACATACAAAGAATTAATGGGAACTACATTAGTGAAAGATAAAGCTGAATGAGATTGAAATCCAATACCAATCTCATCGCCCAATCACGGGCCGTTCTTAATTCCTCGTGTTTCGTGGTTGGTTGATATCTTGAGCTCATCCTTCGATGTATTCCTGCTTGAAGCAGTATTTTTTTATTTATTTTTTATTCATTACAATTGCGGGGGCTTATTCAAATGAACTGGGTAATCGGTCGTCGGCACCGTATTAACGCTTTTTATGGAGTTTTTGGGTCCAAACGAGGAGTGAGAGCGATCCTAACTATCTGCAGTAGAACACCTGACGATCTGACCCGTTTCTGAAACCTTTAGTGAGTGAGTTGATCTATGCTGTCGTGGCTTTTTACAGATCATGAGAAAAATATAAATTGCCAAACTTAAAGGACCTAGCTATGTAAACGTTTTTAGTAAGATAAGCATTTGCATATATGGATGTTAATTGAAATAAGTATTGGTATGGTGTTGTTTATAGACATACTAAATTATATTAATTAACTACTCTAATCTTTAGAGTGATGTTATTGATGACATTATAATAGTTGGTCAGTAATTCTGTAAAGATATTTATTAAGGGTTGGCTAAAACAGCTTAATCATTAGATTCATCGCTTTCATCCCCGAACTTGCACCGTCTACAGCGTGTTGTTTTACCAAAACTCATTTTAATTTTATTAACATTCGGGCACTGTGCTTGTTTCAATGGACGATATCAGGAATACATAATTACTAATGGACATACCACCAAATTAGAGAGACCTTTAATATCATGTGGTCTTATTATCTCTTGAATAAATTTTAATATACGAGACATTCCGGGGACGATTAAAAATTAAGTAGCATACAATAAATTTTCACTTTTACGAGGTTGTATTTTTTTAAGTTCGGATTATTTGATGTGGGAATTTTTGCATAATGCCATGTCTGTCATGCTTAACTCATGATTTATGGAACTCAAATAAAAATAAAATATTAATTGATTTATATCAAATCCGAATGTTATATATTTTTCATAATCGTGTAGCAGAATTAAGTCATATATCTTGCCATAAAGAGATGAAGTTACCATAAAAGTTTATCGTACTGCTGAAAATTCTTAATGTTTTATCAGACTTTCTAAAACCAATGCTGGAATAACAAGACATGATTGTAGACTTACAAATGCTCATTTACAATCAAGACAACCACGAATCGAATAAACACATTCCGTCTTATTCCAAAACACGATCTAAATTTGGTACTGGGATTAGTACTAGCTTTAGTACCATGACTAAATAAAACGTTATTATAAAATGAAGTTTATCTATAGTTCCTCAACTATCTATGGTACTAAAGTTAGTCCGCCGAGTCCCCTAGTTTATCTTTGGTACTTATTTATTTGACGTTTGCGTTGATTATAATGTTGTGTGTCAAATAATACAAAAATCGTTAAAAATGGATATTAATATGGTTATCTTGATGGATTTTGAAGATTTGGATATCCTGGAGACGTCTCGGCAATTTTACAGACATCGTCGTCGTGTGAATCCTTTTGAATTGAGTGACGAAGATTTTAGAATAAGTGTAGGTTCACAAAACGTTTTGGAGAAAAACTAGTGGATTTTTTACATGAGGATTTATCTCACGACCCTCGAGGATGCTCATTGAGTCCTGAAGTGCAAGTGGTTTGCGCATTACGCAACTGGGCTCGCCATTAAGTATGTAAGTACCTAACCTTGGTCAATACTAACCTAACATTAGACAAAATCCAAATAATATACTTATATTATTGTTTTATTCGTAGATTCAAGACGATACAGCTGATTAACATGGTGTGTCTCAACTAGTTTTCAGCAAAACATGTAAAAACTCGTCACGGATGTCCCGAAGATTTATAAAATGCCTATTACTCCAAATAAGCAGGAGGAAAGCATTAGGAAATTCCGCTGTATTGCTTATTTTCCTACAGTAATTGGGCCAATAGAATGGACACATATTCACACACAGACACATTTCCTATATAAATAATGTAAAGTATCTAAAATTTATCAATTTTAATTAAATGTTATATGAACTGTATATGTAATTTTATTTACCAATGCATTGCTATCGTAGTCATTTAACATCACGCCTGTTTTCCCCGAAGGGTTAGGCAGAGGTGTACCATATAAATAGTACACCCACATTTTGCCAGTTATGTTTGTCTCATGTAATAGAGGGCGAGCCTATTGCCATCAACCAAGCACAAATCCAGGATCCAGACAACTTCAATGATGTGAGGAGCAATCATCATTATTTCCAAGTCCTCAGGAGAAGGTGATGGTGGTTTTTCGCCACAAGTGTCTTTGTTTGTTCCCTTCTTTACGTAGATAAGTTTGCTTTAGGATTCAACTCGCGAACAAACTATGTCACAGTAAAGCTCAACACACACACAAGGCGGGTTTGTCGGGCACGGGTCAGAACGGCAGTACGGCGGGCTTGTAAATATTGTAATTCCTTGTTGTATTATATGGATGTCAGCACATGAATTTTGGCCAGCTGGAGTTGTGTGTAGTGTTACAGAGAAGCATGACCAAAACTAAACTCCCATGTGTGGTGTGAATACGTTTTTGTTGTTTATACTTGGGTGTACACTGAATTTATTTATGAGTCTGTAAGGTATTTATGTAAAGGTTCTTTTATCACTATAAACAAATGATATACCTCCCTACTCGCCTATTATTATTGTACCACCAACATGATGCATTGTTTCAAAAGCATTTAAAAAAACGAAAGATTTCAAATGTTTTTATTTTAATTTTTTCAATGTAAATCATATGTAACTAAAAAAAATACTACACGTAAACAATACATTATACACAATATTCACAAGTTCACACGAATAGTCGACGTCATGTATCGCGCGCTATCCGCGAGCTTAGGAATCACCATTTCACCTCTCGCCCAGTCTTCATGAATTTCGATAGATGTTTGTATGTAAGTACAGCAGCGTTGGTGCAGTAGGTACCCAGTGCCGCACTTTTTACGAAAACCACACTTCTTCTTTTCTCGATCTTGATAACCCTTGATGTTATTGTGATAATCATCAGCTCACTTATAATAGCATTGTTATTTCAGTCATTCTGTTTTTGTAAAATTACTTAATTTATGTAGATAGCCAAAGTAAACAATCAATAAAATTATGACTTAATTGACGTGACATCTTATCGTTGACATTAACAATTAATCAGCCATGCATTCCGTTATAAGAAATATGTATCAAGGAGAACTTATTTCAATGTTAATAATAAAATATAAGTTGGATAGGTATATTAAACAAAACATCTTATTTTAAACAAAAAACATGGTAAATATCCCGTTGTAAATAACTTTTGTGGTATATTAATTGTTGTAAAAATGTTTGTGCTCGCGAGGTCTACTGTTCGCAGAAATACTAGTATTGTCAACATTTAGAGAAACAGAACGTAGCTTCAAATAAAGCCTGTATGAACGAATGAAAGAATGCCATTTTTGTTGCTTATCTGTGGATATTATTTAAACTATGAACCTTCTTTGGTACTAACTGATCCTCGAAAAGTCTTCGTTTTGTAATAAGAACGCTTTTTGAGTATGGTACTAGCTTTATTACCGTAACAATCCTAGACCTATAAGTCTTGGTTTAAACCAGTACCTAAGCAGTTTTTTGTAATAAGACGGATTATGTTTACACTACAAGCAACAATATTATGACGCATCGAATCCACACAATCGATTGATACTCCACTCGATGTCAAATCGATACCTGCTCAGTTCAACTTTGAAGAGGCATGAACACTTTTTTTCCTAAATAAACATCCAACGAATCGATTTGGAACTTCATCTCTGAATGTTTACTTAGTAACAGTCCGCTTTAAGAAATCGATTATAATATGGCCCCTGGCAATTAATAATAGACCTTCGACCACAGAACACAAAGTGTAAACTCTTTTGAATCCTATTCATTTGATTCCATCTGAGTTTCTTGATACTGAAAATGAGTCTTTAATTGCAATGCTTAAAGACACAATTCTGCCTGGACGGGGATATAATCTATGACATCCATAGTGAAGATTTTAAGAGCAATACACAGAAATATAAAATAGCCATTGAACTGCAAGTATCGGAACAGGAAACTAAGAAATACACTTTCAAAGCAATCAAACTTGATTTAGAAAGCAATCCATGATCATAAAATTGTTAATAAATCCTCCTTGCTTACATAAGCTCAAAATTATCAATTGGAATTGAATTAGCTGTAAATTGATATAATTTATATAGTTTTTGCAGCACACGTTTTATATAATCCCAATTAGCAAATGTCCAAATCAACGTTCACTTTTGAATTTGATGCTTGTGACGAATTATTGAGCAGTTAATCAATGACTAAAATACCTAAATATAGAGCAGTTATGACATAGTTTTACAACTCTCTCTTCCCAAATTAAGGTAAGGCAAAATAAGGTAATCACCGAACTTAAAGTTCATCTATTTAATTACAAAAACCAACTATCGATCCGCACAGGGCGTGGCGACCATACCGAAGTCAAATATACCTAGCCATAACAGGTTAAAGATCAGCCACAATGTACTGCGAATTGTTACAGACATACACACAGACAGACAATGTATTGTTGAAAATACTGCAAAGGCAGGTAACAATATAGGAATAAACGAAATAAATTGTATTTTTAGTTGAGCTGTAAATTAAAGTCAGTTGAGAATATGGGATAATTTGTGGTCAAGTGGCATCTGGTAAACCACAGGCAGAAGCTGTAGTTATTGAGCTCAATTTTGGTTAAAATGTACATTGTATGAATGTACTAGGATAAGGCTGTTGAAATTATGAGAGGAATAATACTCAGATCAAGAAAAACTTGAATGACGCGCCAGAAACTTCATTGTTTCCTCACTTCAAGGAATCGTTATGTTATCAAAACATTCGTAAATGTCATTCCGATCAATCCATTTAAAGGTTTCAATTAAAATTCTGCGTGCGCGCATTACTCAGTTGAATCAATCACGCTGATTGGTGGCACGATGTAATAATTTACAATACCAATCGTTTTCAGCTGCAATAACTTCCAATTAAGGCCCGTCATGTCCGAGATGGTCGATCAGACAATGGTGAAAGATACGACCGCAAAAAGCCGGTCAACTACTGTGAAAAACATTGTTTCTATATTTGAACCCCTTGATACGTATAACTTTAGTGCATGTGATAAAGGAACAGCTATATTATATAAAGTCTCATGGCGCATTATGATTTGATACATATAAAAACAAAGCGACTCTGATGGAAACATAATGAAAATACCTTTTCAAGGTAGCACTTAAAAACAAAAGAAGTTCTGTGTTCGATTGAAGAAGACACTGTATGCATATAATATTGAGTCAACATCGATACCTGTAAATAAAACTTCCTAACAAGTCCCGGAAAATTTCGATCGAGTTGTTGAAAAGAAAGTACAAAATTAACATAACAACGATAAGTAAGAGCAATTAACACGCACAACCAGTCAAAGAGTACATTGTACGTGTTGAAGGTACTAACAAATATATGGAGTGACATTTAGTGGTAGTTAAGTTTAATATTCGTTAAATAGAAGCATCAGTTAAAATGCGGCAGCTGTTAAATATAGTTAATTAGTTATACGACATGGGAATGCTGTTAAATAGAGCAGGAGATGATGTAATTTACGAAGTTTTAGATATTAAGTAGTTGGCCACGGAAAATATTATGTTAAGGTTGATAGTGAAAGACAGCTCATTTTTCTTTTAGAAGTTTATGACCGAATACGAAAAGATTTTATTACAGACAAATATGCGTTCTTCAATGATGGAATGTAAATATTAAATAAGATGGCGGCTTACTACTGTACTTTCTGAGAATCTGGACTGATAATGAAGTTGGACATTGAACGGTTAAATAATACAGATGCCACAATGGATCATTATAAAACAGGAGAAGCAGACGCCGAAAAGAAATGAATTCTTTTGAACGTATCTCCATTAAATATGTTATTATACCATCACCACGGCTATTATTCTGAATATCAGCAGAGCAAATTGAGAGTCGCATGCTGCGTTACCACTTCACGCGCGATCTAATCTCAAGAAAGATGCCACAAATATTTTCATGGAACCTTAGATCACAAGTATCACGGAATTACAAAAGATCGTGCGTTTATAAATGGTCGATGTTGAGTAAACAGTGGTATAAGGCTTTTAGTCACGGTAAGAGAGTAATCTAAATCCGAAATTAGTTTGTTTTTTGTCGTCATAGTGCTCGGGAACGTCCCGTCACGTCTTGGGATCGATGAGACATTGAGAGCTGTTAGAAATGAAATAGATGGGAACTACAAAGCTTGGTAATGAAGATTGGTGAATGAACTTTGCTTTTAATGATACAGTATTTGTTTTAGAATTCAGTCATAATCCAAAAGGTCCTACACCCAAAAGTAATATTGAACGTGCACAAAATATTCATATGACCGCTGACCTCATGACGCATAGGCCCTCCATTAGAGATGGTCTCAAAACAAACGTGAGATAAGAAGAGCAAGCAAAATATGTACATTTCTAAACCAATAGACCTCTTTGGGTAAAGGTTAGTGACCTGCCGTTGATATTTACGTAAATCGTTCAGATGTGATGACTGACAAATGATGAGTTTCATGCTGTGTGGAGCTAAAGTTCAAGTGTTGCGTAAGGTACTGACATATGTGATCGCATCGTGATCAAATAGGCGGACTTCATTGTGCTCGATTTTTTGAGAATGTTGCAGTAATATAATGTTTATTTTTTTTGTAATGTTAATGAAGATTTCGATTTGATTGTTACTGATTTTAGAATATTAGTATTAGTTTATGGAGAAAGTAGCGTTGAAAGGCAAAAAGTGGTATGATGGGCTGCGGTAAAGGTCATGGGAATCTACTGGATACGAGAAGCACAGGACCAGTCAATATGGCGAGGCTTGGAAGAGGCGTATTTTTAGCAGTGGACGTCTTTCTACTGAAATGATGATGGTTTACAAAGCGCTTTTTTTTATAACTGCACAAACAAATGCCTATTTCTATAAAGTATCGTATCATACTAACATATACTATTGGAACTTGATCTATCAATCGAGCACTAACAACCGTACACATCAAAGCAGCCATAATATGTCTGTACTCTAAGCCGTCATCCGGTCGTTAGATAACAATTTTATTCATGCCTCCATGAATCATGTTCGATACAGCCGTGTTATTGGTCCAGCACGTGGTGTTGATCATACTATTGTAATGTTCAGAGGAAGAACGATAGGAGACGAACCTATTCCAAATGCTGAGACGAAGAGTATTGGGGTTAGGGAATATTGACGAGGTTTGGTCATACAGATCGTGACGGTGATTAAAAAGAAAAGGTAGGAATGATAATTACGAATAAACATTACACAGCATACAGAAATGAACCCGCATTATTACAAAACCTGACTGAAACTACTAAGATTGAATAACGCAACAAAACTTACACTAATAACTAACATCAAGAAAATAAATAACACAAATTATAAAAAAGCCTTTGACATTAGCCACAATAAAATTGCGCCATATTACATCAAACTGTGTGAAACGAAAGCATGCGTGCGCGCAGGTTAGCGCTAACCTAACACACCATTGTTCTCAAGTTGCACTGCTACAGAATTGCGTGATACACGCCAGCGGGCGAAAGTCGGTAAACAACACTAGGCATTAATAGGGATGTGCCTTTGTGGGTAATGATTAATCGACTAAATAAATTGACAGTTAGGTAGACAGTTAGTGTTATAACGGTATATCGATATAATGATGAGGGAATTGCGTTAGTTAATGTCTTGTTGGCTGTAATGTTTTATGTGTTTCTCGGTTAGGAATAATAGTCTTTTGTAGAAGTCACTTACGACACCTACAGACGTAGAGATAGACTATACTATCGAAACAGAAGGTAAATTTTCGTACATAAAAACGTTCAAAATTTCATCGCAATCTCATCTCAGTGACAATCGATGTCAAACACTTGACTAAAATCAGAAGAAATTAGAGGTATTGTGACAGATTGAGACTGAGATTATAATAAACGTTCTTAAAAATGCGGGATTTGCCCCTCAGGTCAATGACCATTATTAGGCACAAAAAATATGATACCAATAGTCTGGTGCACCGATTTTACCCAAAACATGACTACATCTTGAAAGATCCTGTAAATAATTCTATTAAGAAGATGAATTCTTACAATAGCAACAGCATGGTCAGTCAATTGATGAATTACCAGCTATCTATAACTTTTGTATTCATGCTTTAATTAATGATAGCTGTTCACCAGTCGCTGTACCAACGGTATTGCAACATCAGCTAATGTTAGAGTTTCATTGCCCTGTAAAGTCTCTTGTCCATTGTTTGCTATCTGAATATAATTAATATTAAATGTTCTTTGTTTAGAGAGTCATGTGATTGTGAGAGTGAAATGAAAATTTTAATAAAAACTCTGTGTGGTGCTCCTTCATAAAGTTTCGTTGATAAACTCTCTCGTGTGGTTATTATCAGTTAGATTTTTTTAAATGACAGAACAAAGTTTTTCAAGACGCAACGACGCATCACGAAACGAACGAAAAATAATGGTTTCAAACACTAACAATGTTAATATATCAAAGTTTAGATGGTATCCATACAGACATCTATGAAACTGGACACGCGAATGGGCTAAAGTAATCATCAGTCACACATGATCCTACAACCAATAAACCAAAAGCTAATTAGCATTAATACAACAATACATTACTTGTTGGTCCTTAGAGATAACTCATGTTTAGCAGTAGTCTTTCTGAGCTGAACCACAAGACTAATAAAACCATTCTGTTAATACCACTTTACCTACCTTTTGATCCAATGTAAACCTAATAAGACTCCTTGCAATCATTTTGAACTAGCTGTCATTCAAAATCACTCACATAGACAATAATATATATGTGACAATACTTTGATTCAGTTAAATACCAACATAATCTCGTTTTATTTTAACAAACGACGTAAGCGCAAGACGCACTGTTTGTAGGGTTGCACCTGCACAGTAATCTTTACAAGATTATTCGTGGTATTAATTATTTTCTTCATCTCTATATCTCTGTCATTTGCTGAGGTCATCCTTTTCTGAAATCTTTTAACTATGTATTCAGGTATTAAAAAATACAAATTTAGTTCGACCACCAACTGACATTATACCGTCAATAACAATAGTTGAAAAATTTAGGAAATCATCAACCACACAGAAGTCGAGAAGTGTGACCATTCACCAAAACAAAGGCCCATGGGCGGCGGCTTTATAACGCTGACAACAGGTTAGTCACTAACCACACGAAAAGAGAAAGAAGATCCCAAAACTGTTTTTATTTGTAGCCATTAAAAGCAGCTATGGTATCAGGATGTATCTCAGAAGATTGTCCATACCTTGGATTACCAGGGAGTGCTTTTTATTAGCTAATAAGTAGCTTCAGCCTGCGAATCTGACCCCATGATTTTTTTTGTTATAACATAAAATACTCTAGCTTTCTTTTAGTGAAAGAATCGGAATTGGATCAATAATTTCGAAGCAGATATCTCTAAATCGGATATGACGACTTCTTTAGCCTTGATCGCTATAGTAAGCCAGCCCTATTCATGCCATAAGTCGTGATCCTCCATCGCTATTATTTCATTAAACGTATAATTGATAGTTTCAGATGTTGTAATACAGTTTAGATGGATAGCTCGTGTTACGCGCTATGGTTCTTACAAGAATCATATTGAGAGTACGCTATGTTGTGTGACGTCGTACGATGGTACTGTGAGTTAGTCTGGTATACGTAAAGGCAGACATTTGACAAGCATCCGATGATTTATGAGTTGAGTATAATCTAAAAATTATTATTAAAGAGTCAACAAATAAGAAAGGTAGCAAAAATCTTTATTACCTACCTACGAAAATTAGGTTATTCTACGAGTGTAAATCATCACAGCTCATTAAATAATCTTAGGCCTGAATTCTTCTTACGCCGCTGATGTCGGTCGCGTACGCAACGTACGTACGTGCGCGCCGCTGACGTCAGCGTCGCAGTATGGTGCTATATAGAACACAATGTATAAACGCACGCGCGACCGACGTACGCGACCGACATCAGCATAAGACTCTGACTGTCGAATTCATCTAGGGAGATATGAAAATTATGGTTTAGGTAACTACAAAACTGCCTCGTTTGCCTGGTGGTCGCAAGCGTTACTGCTGAGCATGAGATCATGAGTTCGATTCCTAGGTCGGGCTATCAAGAATTCTCAATAGCAGCCCGGAGTCTGCGTTTGTGCCCGGTTGATGACAATAAGCTTGCCCCCTATTGCATTGCATGGGACTTAACTGGCGAAATGTGGGTGTACCTCTGCGTAACCCTTCGAGAATTGCAGACGTGCGTGATGTTGTGGTACGTAACTACAAAAGCAGTCTCAACTTTACCCAACGTATGCTAAGTCTATCTAAATCTCGTCGATACCATTCTGTGGGTGGCAGCACATACATGCAGACTGATTTACCAATACTATTTAAACGTAGTGAATGAGTGATTAAATAACTCGATACATCATGTCTTAACAATCGCATTGTTGCGCTCGAGGGGATCATTAGAGCGATTCGTTAGGATCTGATCGTCAACGACGATGATGATGGTGCTGATATTAAAGGCAAATGATCAATCAGAATATTGCACGAGTTTAGTAAACTTTTATTTTTAATAAGTGTTGCAGGTGTGGCTTGAGAAGGCAATGCAGGAAGAGGTGTTAAAAACTACGATGATAATATTATTGGACGTGTAACAACAACAGCTTTCTATGAAAAGTAAAGGGATATGTTTATCAAGAAATTATTAGGAATTCAGCAAATGAAGTCAGTAGATTACTCGAGCTTATAGACCAGGAGATTTCGAGATGGATAGAATCTTGTAACATATATAATTAATATTTAGAAAATTGCGCACTTATTAAGAGTAAAAAAATCAAAGAAAATTCTGGCAAATCTTAATAAACGTAACAATTTAAATAACTGTACGGTTAAGAAAATGAGTTCGTATGAACCCTTCGTGCTTACTCATGTGGTCTAAGACCATTAAGACATATGACTGTAAGATAAAAACATGGCGACCGAACGAGACGTGCTTCATGCATCGAGATAGGCGCGAGCGCAGGTGAATTTTCACGGAAATCTTACCAGAATATCATAACTATTTCTTCAACCTCTATGAAGAGGAAAATAAGGTAGATTTTTCTGTAGCAATGTGAGGTTCTGTTGTAGTAAAGTCGGCACTTTTTAGTAGAAGTCCAAGTTCTTTATTACTTATGTTGTCGTCAAGATAAACCGTGATAATACGACAAAGGTTTTTTTTTATAACTGTCTTTTTTATTACAGAAAATAGTGTTCTCAAGTGTTCCAGGAATGAAGTAACTGTTGTGGTCAGAATTGTTATTTATATTGTTAAAGTTGAAAATACTCATAATTTTCCTCACTCTGTAGAGTGTGAAGTTCTTGCTTTTAATTGGTTAATACAAAATAGGTGACGAGTTACAAACCATTACCTTCGAACAGTAAATAAGCCTCATTTGAAACTGCTAGATGATTTGTGTCTATTTGTCCGGACTAATGTCAATATCGTGCAGATCGTAAACAATGTGTTCCTATGGATTCACTATCGTTACAGTAAATAGATAGATTGTACTTTGTTTCAACAGTCTTTAGCGTCAATTGTCTAGATTAGCAGTATCGATTTCGTCTCGATTACCGATTCTTTTTGGAACTTGGAAAAAAATTGTGTTACTGTGACGGATATCTATGGTTAATGTATTGTTAATGCCTGCCTCGTCGGTCAGGCCGTCGCAAGCGCTACTGCTGAGCATGAGGTCCTGGACTCGAAACTCGGATCGATCAAAGTGGTGTTGGGTTTTCCATCTGGAATTTTTTAGTAGCAGCCTGGAGTTCGGATATGTGCCCGGTTGATACCAATAGGCTCGCCCCCTGTTACATGGGACTAGAAATAAAACTGGCGAAATGTGGGTGTACATAGATACACCTGCATAATCCTTCAGGGTATACAAGCGTGAAGTTTTGGTATGATATGTATTAATAACATCAATAGTTTCTTTGTTTCCTTTTGTTACAATTTAATTAAAGATAATATCAATATCAGAATTAGTACCTTTAGTTTAAAACTTAACACGGACAAAATCAATTTTAGTTTTACTTTCAACCAAAGGGCTACTGAACCATAATGTCTCAATAACTTTATCCATACAATCTTTATCAATTATTTAAATTTCATAGACACTAAATTTGGATTCCAAGACCTTTGTATCGCTATAATGAACGCCGTATCAAGATTTTGTATCATTAATGGAGAGTATTCTATCAAGATGCAAGCTGACCGTGGTTCCGCCTGCATTTAGCTGTCAATATCTCAATAATCTTGAATGATCGTGATTATTATATTTATTGGAAATATAATATCATATGTGATTCCCGTTTGATATATTTCAATTGATGGTAAGTTGGTTGCGTAGCGGTGCATAATTTTTTTTTAAGTGTTGGCAATGGTTAAGATGATTGAATAAAAATTTGGAAATATCGTTTCTTTTTCAACGATATCATCATATTTAATATAAGTTTATAACTTTTCAAACTACTCACTGACAACGTGACAGGTGATGACTAGGAAAATCTTTGACCACATATTTTCATAACTCATTTATTTTTTGTTTTTAGCTATGTTTCCGCTAAAAATCTGAAATCTCCTAAAACTTTCCTTTACAAAAGTCACAAAGAGTACTGAAACTCTGTACAAATTCAAAATTCACGCGTCTCCTCTAACAACATAGAAGACCAGAACCGTTCCACATTTCACACAATCCGCATCGTTAACGACAATGCGATGT
This sequence comes from Agrochola lychnidis, assembly GCA_963680765.1. Lineage (NCBI taxonomy): Eukaryota > Metazoa > Arthropoda > Insecta > Lepidoptera > Noctuidae > Agrochola > Agrochola lychnidis. The sequence goes on from OY796850.1 coordinate 4,026,984, forward strand.
GATACAGATATCGCTGAGCCGATTGCGCGGGCGCAGCGAACGAGCCCATAAATGGCGTCGCAAGCGTTCATTAGGACTGATCCGACTGACTTGATGAGGCTTGATGTTTGATTCAAATGCCTGACAGTCGTGATTGTTGAGTATTGTTTTCAGGAGCCTTGTTAAACTTTGACTATTTTTTTAAATAAATCAATCATTTATTTGCATTAAACATGGTAAACAATGATGTTAATATATAATTATAATGACACAAACATGTTTAGCTAGGATAAAACATAACATGCAAAAGTGGAAGGTATTTGAAAAATGCAAAAAACTATTTGCACTAATAAATTATTTTCATTTAAAATATTTGCTATTATGGAAAGGTAAATAAACTAAGTAAAGAAAAATCTCAGAAACAATGGGCGTGTACATAACACGTGTGTATAAAACACAAAAAAAAATTGAGAAACTAATGGAGGCTTATTGTTAAATCAAAAGCATTTATGATAATGATAAACATTTGAATAATATTCAAATTATTCCAGGTCCAAATCAAGCAATTTCAGATGAGCAAACAAAAAAAGAATAATTCAATCACGCGGAAGGCCGATGTAAAAAACAATATAATTAAAATAATTAAGCAATTTAAAACACTAGAATAAAATGCAGGTTATGGTGGGAAACTTGGTCAACATAACACTTATTAACATCTCTTCCACACTGAATCACTGAATAAAATGTCAATTAGAATAAATATTTTAATTTGCAGCATAGAGTGCGGAATAATTTTACAAAATGTTAAGGCCGATGGATGACCTCAGTTAAACGAGCAGCGATTTGTTTTCGGTTACTGACAAAGCTGATAGATAAACACATTCTCCTTATGAGAACAAAGAAATATTTTAAATAAGTGTTAGACAAAATCTTGAAGTAAAGGCTAATTGAAGGTTTAACCACGAAGATTATGTTTTGAGAAATGGTTTCGTAATAGATAGGAGAAACAACATACATAGAGTATAGAATCAGGATTATCTTGGAAACCAGAAAACAAAACCTTGAAAACATACCTACTTAATATCACTAAACGAATATACGTAACTAATAATAATCAAACAAAACTACAACCCATACAGAATTTACAATAATTACCTATAGGTAATGACAGCTTAAACATTACATAAATTAAATGTGCTCGAACTAATTTAATTAAAGGACATAAACTCAGATACTCCACATGCTCCAGTTTGGCCAAAGGACGAGGGAACGGAGCCATTCTAAATGTGATAGCTAGCTAAATTACAATACGGTAAAGGGAATCGATGTTCGCAACAAGAACAAGCATTGATTCAATTTGAATTGTAGTTGAATTGAGAAACTTTAATGCTGTTATAAATTTAGATTGGAAACTGTTACAAACTAGCCATCAATTTAGGGAAATGGACTAAACAAGCATTAGGACTATGGGCGAAGTGCTAATGTTAACGGCCCTACGATCGCATGCATTTAGTAGAATATTCATCTTGATTGAAGTTTAAAGATATCCATGCACTACGGGAATGCAAACGAAGTATGTATCACATTACAAAGGTTTACTGTTAACTAAAAAGTGTTATTTAAAAACTTAGTCGTCGTTAAAACTCTTTATGGTATATTTAAAGATAAAAATACCAATTTTGCTTGTGCTACAGTATCATTTGCAGATAAAATTGGCCAAATCATACTGCCAACACATAATAACCAACTAAAAACTAAAGAAACTTCAAACCAAGCTAAAACAGATATGAATGCAAATGCCACCATCAAACGTCCGCTGAACATCTGCCAAATACTAAACGTGAATACGAAACTAAATCATCGACGGTCGATATCGCTTCGAAAAAAGGTGCAAAAAATCGACTCGCCCGTGACCAGCCTACAGTGGAACATTCGTATGGATTAGCAGTGGTTGACTTTTGTTCAAATAAGTTGGAATGCACAGCTTTGTCCAAGAATTAACCTTGATCTATTGCTGACATATTGGATAAACAAGAGTTTTCTAGATTAAAAGTTTCGAGAATCATCAAAGGATCTCGTAAAAAAAGAAAATCTAATTTGACGCAGATTAATTTTGTGAATCCTTAATTTGAAATCATGATAAAGCGGTACATCTCTTATTAATTATTTCGCACGGTTCTAATCTGTTAATACCCAAAACTTTTCATCTATGAATAATAAAACAGTTGTATTATTCAAATATTTGATATATTCCTGTCATAACTCAGCTGATTAACACCATGTTTTGACATGTTCGATAAAACATCATGAATATCTTCACCAAGTTAATCCATCGATTTGAATTTTTACTAAATGAGTGTTGTCATATACACAATTACTTGAACCCAAGAGCTTCTCTTAACATTTTTCCTTGGGTTAAAGTTGTCACTTCATTTTTCTTGTCTAATCCTATTATTTCTTGTACTTTGATATTTTTTACGTTTTCATCATAGTTTTCGTCAGTACTTTTTATAAATCGATTTATGAACGCTGCATCTTTTCCATATTCAAATTAATAATCTTTTATGATAAAAAGATTATTTAAATGTTCTTGAATATCTGACTACAAATAGATTGCATTCAAATTCAGTATGCCGGAAATTCCTAAAACGTTCTTTGCCTAAACCTAAACTAGAGGACGGTATTACCGTTTGCGATATTCAAGCTGAGCCAGTTATGGTGCTCTTATACTAAATGCCTATTCAACTTGCAACAGAAGCACACATTTGCATGTACCAACTTCATAAGCCCAGTATGCCTATAATGACTCAGTATGTACAAGTTGCCGACCGAGCAAAGATTGTATCACATTATTTATAGCATAAAGTCATGGTTCAATACCTTTGGGCTTATTATTATTCATTGGTGCCGTGTAGGAAATCTTTTGCCGCTCTAAGGCAAGTGTCTGATAATGACAAAGTGTAATCTGTATTCTGCTTTGAATTTATCCCTACGGGGTTTCAAGGCAAATAAAAGTGTGGCTAATATCAATTTTAATCGATCGGGAATGATTATTTGTTTATGTTCTATTGATATTGTAACAAATTGTTAGAGTTTCTCGGCCGTCCAATTTAATTCTCATGTTAAAATAAAATAGTTTACTTAAATGACAGCTTCATATTATTGTAACGTATAGTCAGCGCCGTATCGTATAACTGGAGCCTCCGGAATCCAATCAAAAACATTAATATTCAATTAATCGTTAGACGCCACTAATTTCCTATCACCGTTAATGGCCTGTACCGGTAGCAGAATAAAATTCCCTGTTCCAAGAAGATAAGAAATAATATTTGAAATCACAGTAGCGTTCAATATGGTCGTTTCATAATTTATTTGTTGGTCCAGCGATAAATAAGCGGATGTCTATGACTTTTTATCGAGAGATGCCTTCGGACAGGATTCCCTAAAGTTTTAACGAATAAAACTACTTTGGTCGGAATTTCTCCGAGACTGCGTGCGTGGACGATCGTTTTGGTGCTATTATCTCGGGAACCGGTTTGTTTGGGCGAATTTGAGACAATGGCGGCGGTTTGCGCGTGCGCATATACGTGATTCGTTGTTCCGGGACGGTGTATCAAGTTTACTTTGCTGCGCGCGTTGTATGAAATAATATATCATAATTTTATGCCATACGTTGCTACGTATGTGAGCATCGATTGTTCAACAAAGACAACAAAGAAATACTCCTTTATGGATTTGAAGGATAAATTGTTGTGACTGAATGAATGTTCTGCAAATAGCTGATGATCTATCATCTCAAGCAGCTACATAGGTATTCTCATAAGCTTCACAATTAGACCTAGCTTACATAAATAGAAATACTGCTCACATAAAAAATTTAACTAACCACAATTCGAACCAAGATTCCTCTGTCCACTTAATAGCGGACCACATGAAGCTAAAAGGTTTTTAAAGTTGTAAAACTCTTGTAATTGATCTTTTTGACCGCAGTTTGTCCTTTAAGTGTCATGGTGGTCAGCAGAACACTTATTTAAACTTAAAGACAAACATGGTCCAGACTGGGACGTGTTTTAAGTCCCAAAAGGAGTTGATCTTTTTGGTGTTACTTTTGTCACGTATTTTTGGGACCCATTGAGGAGTTGCATTATAAATAGTTTTTAGGTGAGTGGTTTTTCGAATCCTGTTTGGGGATTTTAAAATTATGTCTTGATTTGTTGCATGATGATGGATTACAATAAGATTTTGGAATTATTTATTAAAGAGAAGGCAGTCAGTTAATTCGAAAGTTTACTGTCTTCCATTATGTTGGGTCCCAAGGAAAAGAACGTGCAATAAACTCAATTGTTAAGTTCGCTATTTTAACGTCTTAAATCAAAAAACTAAAGTACCTAACTCAATTTATTGAACTTCTCTTTTCTTTCTTTCCCAGAAGCCATATAATTGAAACCACCTCAAAACAGTGCACTGTCCACGTGGTATGAATACCCAACGAGGGATTCTGCAACCTATGTTTATGGTAATTGAGCTTATAATGGCATACGATGAGAGTCATTATCGCCGATACAAGTGTATGGTTAAGATCCGCCTTTTTTATGATTTTTTTCCTTCGTAAAAGGGCTATAAGATAATAATTAAGATGACGTCAAAGCTAAAAATAAAATGGAAAATCATCACAGAGTAGTATAAAATCACAAATGATACCCAAAAATGAGATCCAACAAAGGCAAATTAAGATACAGATTTATCTCTAGGTACATCACTACAAAGTCCAGAAAGATGATACTCCAGCGGCACAAAAAGTACCACAAAGTGACACTACGCACGTGATTTATAAAGATCTAATCTCTATAAAAGTGCCGAAGACCTGTGAAGATAGTCTGAGACTGATTGCATTGAATGGCACCGTATCGTCAAGATCTGTTTTAGTAGATGATTATAATTTCAATTCAACTTGATCGTAGATTTTTTGAGTTGATTTGATTAGCTGGGTGTTTTTAATGAAGGTTCTGCTTTAGAAACCTTGGCCATCACAATTAATCTGTTCCTAAAGTAATAAAATAAAGACACTCTTCCAACTATTTGTGAATCTCCTTCCTCTAACTCTGTAATAGTCCTTATAATTTGTTTAGGATGATGGAAATATTGACAATGATAAGATAATGCAATAGAACCATTAAAATATAAAAATCTTATCATATATTTAAATATAAAATAATAACTAAAGAGTTGCATGACAAGACTTCACACCACTACCTTCAAAAACAATTCCAAAACTATCATTTTATTTCTCACGCTCTTAGGCGAGTCATCTCGAAACGAATTTGAGGAAGTCGCCGCTATTATCTTCCTTCAACTAAGTCAAACACACCGAGAAATAGTCGCATGGTCGTGGTCGCTTGGTCGTCGTAAGTTGTACATAAGAAACTGGTTCCGTAAGTTTTTGAGAAATTTATTTAGGCAGGTGTCGTTTATGTTACGAGCAAAACACGACTTGTAAATATTAAGAAAAAACATGTAGGTAAATATGGTTAAAATTACATGAAGATGTTCTTTGTAAAAGATCTGAACCAATACACACGAGTTTTTTTCAATTATTATGTAGTCATTTACGAACGAAACTATACTGTTACCTTTTGAGTCGATTCCAACAAAGATTTATTGAAGATTTGAAATAGAAATCATCTCATTCTCTCAACATTCTTGGAAAACAAAAGACAACTCAAAATCGATTACGTAATTTCTTTCTCCAAAAAACCATGCTCAAAATCAACAGCAATTGCCCACTTACACCGAACTCTAAAAAGCCTTTTTTTTTTATCCCAATCCGGTGTAACGAGAGCTCGATGTTGGTCTACAATTAAACTAATGCATTTCTTAGTGGCCGAAGGGAGAGGGCCCAAGATGGTGCCCAGTGGAATCCTTTATTATAAACTCATTTATTACTAATGTTACTGTTACGAAACTACGGAAATGGAACGAAACTTGTTAGTATAGATAGGGGAAAGAGTATTTTAGGAATAATATTTGTAATCTGAGTAATTTCGGTAAATGATGAGAGGTATCATGCATAATTATCTTTGTAATATTTATGACCGATTATTTAATGGCTTATGACGAATCGAATTGGCTGTCGATAGTAACTTTTTCTAAAGTCTCTAGTTTGTTTCTTGTTTTTTAAGCAATTTTGTGTCAATGCTTTTAAAGTACGAACAGATCCTCTATGCCAAAGGTAACATTTGACTTTCATAAGTAAACTAAGCGTTTCATACGAATATGAACCTTATTCTTACCCAGATAATGTTCAAATTCATATAACCGACAGTGAGCAAGTCGTTTACGAGTATGGACGTTAAATTCATACAAATAATAATATTCATATTCGTATACGACGCTTACTTAGTAAAGTCAAATGAGATCTGTGAATCTTGTCTTAAGCAATGAAAACATGATTTGATTGGTTTAGTCTTAAGAAGTGTTTATTTTATCTATTTAACTTTTGGCAACACAATGGGATCAAGCATTAGCTCAACAAAAATAACAAAAGCATGAACTAATCATTGTTATACAAATCAGAACTGGTGTCAAAACAAAGGACAATGTCTTGACACTACTATTGGCAATACAGTCAGTCAAATACATACATACATACATACACAGTCAAAACACATTACCCTCTTCTAAACCAACATTGCATAACGTTGCAATACTTCTTGAGTTTCTTATTTCGTAACCGTTCGTGTGAACTCTTTTAACTACTGTGTCTAATATAACTTGACAGACGGTGAAATGAAATAAGATGTTATTTTGGTGTTATTGTAGACTGGTGACCTACTGCTGGGCTTAACTTAGCAATCATAATCATCATCAGCCTACAGTGGTGTCCACTGCTGGACTTAGGCCTTTCCACTAGCTTTTCCTCGGCCTTTTATCAATCCATTATCAGTCACCTGTTTAAGTTCATTACTGCGGAGTTTCTTGCTGGCACTTCTTCATAGGAAACGACCAATTGGAACCGTGCACCTAGCTTCTGACGTTTCATAAGTGCTCTTGTAGGTTTATGTGAAATTAAATATTTTGAATTTGAATTCCTAAATGGTGAATTGTACAGCGCGTAATATCTATTGCATTGCAAAGTCAGCAATATGAAGATATATTCATGAGTCCTAGGTAAAGGCGTACTTATAAATCTTTAAAATTATAAATATCGTTAAAAGTCAAACTTGGTACAGGATATAATATAACTTCACGTCTGTTATCCCCGAAGGGTTAGACTTATCATGGTATATAATTTTTTGGCATAATATTGTTTGGCATAACGTTTTCGCATTGCTTTTATAACCATAATAATACTGTGGCATAATAATACTTTGGCATTTGGCATAATGCAATGGTTAGGATAACTGTCATTAAGTCTAATTTTTTTGGCATAATTTGGAGTTACATAAATTTTTAAGGCATAATATTTATTCGTCTATTAATTATTTATTATCATTTGGGAATTATTCTATTGGATTAGGTTAAGGTACGAACATGTTTGTTTTTATATGTGTGTTACATCAACACAAACAGTAAAAATGAAAAACTTAGGTACCTGTTCTCGAGAAGCATTAGGTTCATGGTATCTGTTTTGATATCAATTCGTGATTTTGCTCGTCACTTAGTTTTGCAATTACGCGAGAGTTACATTTATAATTCACGTTACGGAATTACATAATAGGGTTGATTATTTTTATTCCAAAGATCATTATGTGTAAATGTCATTATGCGTTTATAACATTATGCTTTATAAAATTATGCTTCATTATTATTATTATGCCAACAGTATTTATGGCAATAAACACTATGGCTAAACATTTATGCCTTATAATATTATGCGTAATGATCATTATGCTGAATTTCGTAATGCCATTGTAAATTATGTCAATATATATTATGCTTATAATTAGTAAACCGTTAGCCAGAGGTATAGCTACGGTACAGCCACATTTCGCTAGTTATGTTTAATTCCTGTTTAGAAGGGGGCGAGCCTATTACCACCAACCGGGCACAAATCCAGACTCCAGGCTCCTACTGAGGAATTCCTAATGGAAAAACCCAATAACACGTTGCCCGACCTAAGAATCGAACCCAGGGCCTCATGCTCAGCAATCGCGGTTGCGACCACTAGACATACGAGGTATATCTGGCTGTAAATGAATATCTTGAACACTTACATCTTCTCGTTAAGATTAGCATTGGTGTACCCTTGTATACAAAAGCTAGCAGTCTTTCTTTAACATATTTTTAACCGACTTCAAAAAAAAAGGAGGAGGTTCTCAATTCGTCGGGATATCTTTTTTTTTTATGTATGTTCCCCGATTACTCGAAGACGGCTGGACCGATTTGAAAAATTCTTTTTTTGTTTGAAAGGGTATACTTTCAAGTTGGTCCCACTGTCATTTGGTCACGATCTGATGATGGGATCTTGGAGAAATCGAGGGAACTCTTCAAATATTAAAGGCACATCTATAGCGACTTGGGTATTTTTGATGAGCAGTTGACATAAGGCTATTGTAACTTAAATAAATTACAAACCAACCCACTAAAAAGTGAAAAAAGTTATTTTTCACTCTTTAGTTTGGAAGTCGGTTGTGTTTTATGTAAAAAAGTTTTTTTACATATGCATAGAATTTTATACTATCATCTATTATAACATTTTGTAATTCAGTTTTACAGTATCATAAAAGTTTATGTCTCACGACGACGTATGTTACATACATAATGCATGCTGTTAAACTGGATCTAGGCAGTTTTATCGTGTGTGTAAAGACATTTTATGTATTATTTGTGGGTATTCGTAAATTGGAAATTAGAGGAAAGGCTGGCTGATCTTTATTGGGTGTCACGAACTAATTGACGAATTAGCATGAAAATGCAAAGTTATGGTGTGAATTAATTTAAATTCTAAAAGAAAAATACTAATTATCTTGTAGATACCAATGTTTTCTAATATAAAACGCTAATGATATCTATAAAACTATGCAAAGCATACCTAGAAAAATAACCAGGATAGTTCACTTTTGATTCACAAAACACATGGAAGATTCGTTAGATCTGAAATAAAAATGTTTTTTGTTAAATAGTTTTCTTTATTTTAACCTTGTTAGTTTTACTAATATAATATATATTTGGAAATGACTTATTACTAGCTTTTATTTGATACCAATATTGTATTGTTGTAATTCATTTTAAAAAAAACCTACTCCCCTCTTTTTTTGTATTTGCAGATGCAATATATAAATATTATATAGCCATGTCACATCCACAATTAAAACGAATCTAACGACACCTCATATGGTAAAATCCATCAAGCCGTTTAGGCTACAGAGCGTGCCAAAGAAATAGACATACATACTCTCGAAAAACATTACCCTCCTTCTGGGGCAGTCGGGTAAAAAGGGGATGAACTATAGGCTGACTTTGAATTGAATGCCAATCTTTCAGAGAGTAAAAGTATACGCATAAATATGAGAAACTTTTAATCTGGGGCACTGAATAATAGAAAATAAAATCAGTTTAAGGCATTTTTAACCGACTTCCAAAAAGGAGGAGGTTATATGTTCGTCGCGTATGTTTGTTTTTTTTTTATGTATGTCCACCGATTTCTCCGTCAATTGTGGACCGATTTTGAAAATTATTTTTTTGTTTGAAAGGGTGTGCTCTCGAATTGGTCCCATATAAATTTTATTAACTTTGCTTGGATAGTTTTTGAGTTAGCTACAAAATACGAGTACGTATTTTTTTCCCACTTTAGTATGTAGATGATATGATAAGTGTCTGTCACTGGTAGCAGGTAGTGGTATTCGAATGTGTGTGGGGTAGGTACCACAACTAAAAAGTGAAAAATAAAAGCTTTTTACGAAAAAAAAAAACAACCGACCTCCAAAAAAAACACTACAAAGTGAAATATAACTTTAATTTCGGAAGTCGGTGGCAAAAAACGAAAATACAAAACCCAAGACACCGACTTCCGAAATTAAAGTAATTTTTCACTTTGTAGTGTTTTTTTTTTGGAGGTCGGTTGTTTTTTATTTGGTAAGTATTGCATGAAAAATGAAATAGCAGATATTTAATTCGCTAGTGTCGCTACTTACCCTTCGTAGGGTAAATAAAAACCGTAATCACACAACACATTCTACAATAGCTTGACCTCCTGCCGACGCGTACGCAGATTAGTCATCAAGTAATTCAAGTAACACAACGTAACGTATTTCATCACACAAATAACGTTTTCGTGAGCATGTCCGACCAAGGGTCGTGGGTTCAATCCCGTGTATGTAACCTAATGTTAGATTTCGGTACTTTTGGGTTAAAAGTAATCGTTGCTTTGTTTTATTGTGTGAAATATTAGTAACCACATGGTTACAGTTATTTCTCATGCATAACCCAGTAGTTTATCTGTCACCGTAAGATTGCGACCGCTGTTATTTTATAATCTATCTAGCGAGTTTGTACAATGTAAAGCATTCATTTTCGGTAATTTATAAATAACCTATCAATGTCAAATCGTCAAATTGAGAACGAACCTGCACTTATCGACAGGGTTCATAATGTGTCCGATTTCATCCTTCGTAGTGCATAAAATTGTGAACCGTCCCTGGTTGGTAGGTCTTGGCAGTAGCCGGATTGGCCCAGTAACACGCTGGCCCTCACCGGACACGGTTGCTTTGGGAGGTTCTTGTTCCGGATAAGGCGGGAGAAAACGCCCGGGTGTCACCATTGTGTGGATCGCCCGGAGAACACGGTGGAGCATACGGTAGAGGTCTGCCCGGCTTGGGCGGAGCACCGCCGTGTCCTCGTAGAGGCGATCGGCGGCGGTGATCTCTCACCTCCAGCCCTGGGCCAGACCATGGTATGAAGCGAGAGGGCATGGGAAGCCGTTACCTCCTTCTGCGAAGCAGTAATGCTCGCGAAGGAAGATCCGGAACACGTGAGGAGGAAAATTTCGCGCCCTCACGCCCCTAGTCGCCGCAGGAGACGCCCTGGGCGTCGGGAATCCCAGGCCGATTCCCAGCCACCGCAGGCGCGGGCTTGCGGATGGTGAGCAATGGGTAGCTCGCCGTCCGATTAGGACCAGGCCTGGGTCGACGGCGCGTTGTGTTCCACGCTCGCCTCAAAGAGATGTCAGCACAACCGATGGGCTCCGCTAGGGCCGATGCCTGACGCCTTACACGCCCTCCCGCTCCGCCCAGAGCCGGAGAAGTTATTTGATAATTTCCCTCCCAAAAAAAGGCACACCGATCAAATGGGTTAAGTTAGGTTAGAACTGTGATCAACCGCTTCTTCCAAGTTGGTCACAATTACTTGGCTATTTCATATTAGATCAAGGTGCGTTCGTCGCATGCAAATGAGATACCAGTTCAGTCGGTTTACCATGGATAGATATACATTTCGAAAATTAATGCGATAAATTGTAAATGGTTTGTTGCAGTTCACAATTATAATCTCGCTAGATAGATTATAAACGAACGATGTTCATAATCATACGGTCACATATCCATTGCATTACGGTGTGACCAACACATTCGTCTATACTCCATTTGAAATAAGATTAGACATTTAACTAAACCTTTTTTACAGTCCGTTCAACCGATTTTGACTATATTTATTCTATACTATATTCTATATATATTCTATTCTATACTTATAGCAGCTGCAGTAAACAGTTGGTTTGTAACCACTTTTTTTGCTTTTAATGCCATCCTTATGCCTACGCAATAGAAGTCAAAATCGGTTGAACGGACTGTAAAAAGGTTTGTTTAAATGTCTAATCTTATTTCAAACGGAGTATAGTTAAGGATATTTATCCTAATCTTCTCTGCGTCTGGCGCTCGGTGTGGCAACACGCCGTGTTCGGGTTCGCGACAAATCAATCGTCACCCTAAGGATGCCTCGTTGAGAGGTGAAAAACGTGTCGATTTCTATCAGAAATAGAAATTAGAAATAGCTAAGCGAAACAGGTTATTAAATAAATCCACGTCTATTGTATTTTATAACGAATTTTCGCAAGGTCACGCCTGAATCAATTAACGATATTTATCCTTTAAATTTTTGTAACATTTATCAAAGCTCAGTATTTTTTTTCTTTTCTGCTTTACAGATGAAATAAAAAGATTTTCAAGCCAAAAGGTTACCAAGGCAAATTGACTGGTAAAGTGCGAACTTCACTATTCAAAACTGCGGGGTCATTGACACATAAAATGACAATTGATCGCAATAAGTTTAAATTTTGACAGTTCACACACGTCCATTGCGTTATTTACGTTGTTGAGCAGACGAATTTTTTCAAACCTATGATGCAATGGATTAGTAATATCCTTCAAAACCCTCGCATTGTAAATAAAAGTGTGTTACACAATTAGGATGTTGAACTTACACAAATAAGAAAGACTCGACCATAATTTAAAAAAACCGGCCAAGTGTATGTCGGACCACGCACAATGAAGGGTTCCGTAGTTGGGATGAATTTATCCCAAAAACAAACATAACTTTGTAGTTGAAAAATATGTTCTCCCATACGGAATGTATGGGAAAACATGTTTTTGCAACTGCAAAGTTAAGTTGGTCGATTATTACTCGTTAACCTGTAAAGCCTACTTAGCTGTGATAGTTTTCTTTTTAATTTCGTTATATAAACTACTGTTGTGATTTTTTTCACACACCCAAAACCAACCATTTAACCGGCGGGGGGGGGGGACTCTAACTAAAATTAGCACTTTAAAGCTTAATATTTCGCAAACGGATCCCTGAATGCAAAAATGGTTTTGACAAACTCTCAATGCTTTTGAAGGACCTTTCCAATGATACCCCTCACCATGGGTTAAAAAAAGAAAAAAAATAACATCACCACTTTATGTGTATGAGAGGTACCCTAAAAAAAATGTTTTTCATAATTTTGTTTTACCACTTTGTCGGCGTAATTAAAATGTATACCTATGCCAAATTACAGCTTTCTAGTACTAAAGGTCTCGGAGCTTGACCGCGGACAGACAGACAGACAGACAAACGGACATGACGAAACTATAAGGGTTCCTTGTTTACTACGGAACCCTAAAAACGAAACTAAAATTAATGTTATCTTAAATCGCTGCTTGGATTGATCAACCTAGTCTTACTTCTTGAAACAATCCATTATCCCTTTGATACAAAACCGAATAATCGTAATTGTTATAGTCCGTAATAGTGATGTACCTAAATTGATTTCGAATAATTTCGATTATACGATCGATTTGGGGCTATAATTATTTTAAATGTTTGTAATAAAGGCTATGGAAGGTGAATTTGATATCATAAATGCTATTGAATTGATAATCCTAATGATTTTCAATGACATTTTGAGAAGGAAACACGTGTTAGGGTCATTCACAAACATACTTTTGTATTTCTAATGTTAGGGTGAATCTCCCCTCTTGTAGTTAATAATAATTTTGTCAATTGGAGATAAAGATAACATTGAAATTATTGCTTTACGTTTTTCATAAAAAAATAAATGGTTTTATCGCTTCATTGAATTTATAACCACAAAATTATTCTTAATATAAAATTCTTAGTAAAAAAATACATCTCCTTATTGATAATCACAAAAAAGGTATTACTAAAACAAATAATCCTCAAGCAGATCGTGGTCATAGATCGGTACGTCTTAGTGCGCGCGCGCATGACATCAGCGGAATCGGGGCCGGCCGCCCACTTCCATTAGGCGTCTAGACGAGTGGACAATTGTTATCTATTATCTGTGCATCTTCCAAAAGTACCTTTCATACTTTATGGTCACTTTTTTGAGGCAAACGAAACCTGTCGATACTTCTTTGGTAATGCAGATGTAGCAAGCCCTAACTTGGAATGTCCGGTTGAGTCAAAAACTAAATGAGTCATGTTCAGCTGAATTTAAGCTACAGAATTTCACTTATTTTTCACAGACCGACATAACATCGGTACAAAAACTATTACTCATAAGATGGCGGACGTAACTAGAGTTGCACAAAAGGAAAATCACACAGAAATTATAGATACAAACGGTATGAAACTAAGCATAGATATCGATAAGGAGAGACTCGATACAAATATGTATTTGATAGCGGTGTTACAACTTCCGCCAGACTTTATGGTCATAGAAGTTGCCATTATCACCATAAAAGCAGCCGTTTTAATGAGCACAAAACAAAGGGATCTGCCGCGCCGTTGGCCGTACTATGGTCCTGTAAGTGATAATCTTGTGAGAGGGAAATGTGAATAAAGGATCCTGGCGACGCGTTGTAGGTATAGGCATATATTACTGAATGAGAGCAAAATATTAATATACATAGAAAGACTGAAGCTTCTTAAAGAGTTTCTTTCTAAAGAGATTTTCAAGTAGAATAATTACCTGAACGTCATACTTAATAGTAGTAAAGGGGCCGTGCAACAATTCTTTTTTTTTTTTGTTTCAAAATGATAAGTTCTTTTACTTTATCAATTTTAGTTATATCAGTATTCAATATTCATAGAACGATCTGCGCATTTATTTTGCAATTTTAGAACCTCTTATTTAAATTATATCTAGTTTACGCAATGTAGACCCATTGCGTAAATTTCCTATACCAAGACAACTCACTGTGCCAATGACTTTATCATTTAGAATTACATATAATGTCTTCGTCACTTTTTAATCCTATTCTCACTTCAATCTCACTTGGAGAAACCACTCGTAGGGCAGCTAGTGTGAATCCATGCACATAACATGACATATATGGCCATCTGATAGCGGACCACTATTTATTACCCCGGGACTGTGTCTTACCACGGTAAGGCAAGAATTACCTGAAATTGTAAACTTCTTCTATAACTGGTTCTTGACTTGTCTTCTTTTTTCGGAGTACCGGGACTTTTGTGAAGAGAGTTATTGTAAATTCTGATTTTGACAGGCGTAATGTTGAAAACAGGCGTAATGTTATGTATTTCAAATGCCTATATTTTTTAGCAACTATCTTTCAAATTTTCGTTATAATTGATTATGATCGTTTTCCTATCAAAAGAGCGATAACTCGTAATTTTACCTACTGAAGTTTAGACGTCAATATTTGTTGGTATTTTCTCTTCTAAGCATCTTAATCATTGCGATAATTACGAACACTCACTATGTAAATCTTAATAACTAACTAAATCTTGCTACCATGAAGCCTTTACAAAGACATGTTCCACCAATTTCTTGGAACCACTCATCAAACTTGCAAGTATATTGTCTGAGTTTCGTCATGTTACATGACTGAATATGTCTAGACTTAGAGATTGATATCGCAACAGGTTTTAATAAAGCTATACATGTTTTACAATGTTTAAGACGAAGAAGTCATTTTTAAAAGGTACATAAATCGAAAGATGTAGATTTTCAGGAGCTTTAATTGAAGACACAGACAATAGTAGTTGAGAATGACAGTAATATAGTCAAAAGATTTGTAGATATCTAACAAGTAACCATTAAAAATCGAACACTGAAACTTGGTGGCCACCAAAACTTCGCGATTTTTGAACAGCAAAGGAATATGGCAGAAAAATTAAAAACGTAAATTCAGCTCATCATATTGAAGGGTCTTTTCAATCCTTTGAAATCATGTCTTGGAGTCAAAGAAAGAGCTTTTAACGAACAAGCTCATATTTTTAATGTTGAAGGGGTCCAACAAAAGGGACCCTTATTGGCTGAAGCTTCGGTCTTTACTTGTTATTACAGTGTCATTTCTGCCAAGTTATTGGAAGGCGTGTCATAATATTTGCAGACAAGCGATGCTTACTCTCGAGTCGACGCAAGCGCATTGTCATTGTCCCCAGAATCCATTTAAAAAGTAGGGTTGTCAGAATTTTCTGTTGCTGTAAGATGTATATTGTCTTCGATTTTATTGGTACGACTTTTGTATCTATAAGTCAATGTCTTACTTTGTCAACTATGGAATCTTTTGCTATATCACTATAGTTATCCTTAACCCTCTTACTCAACTTTGCTCTTTTTGTTTTTGTGAAACTTTTTACAAGTCTTAAATCCTTACTCCAATATTTATTACCTTCTTCAAAGTCAAGCTAAAAGCAATTTAAGAAATAAAACGTCAATGCTTTTTGTTGGCCGATCATCAAAAGTGGCCAACTGCAATATATTGACTCAGCGCCACATATCAATCGACGCGATTGGAAGCCATTAGCTTTAATACTGGTAAAGGATAGCCAAAAGGTTTTTGGGTTCAGTACATCTAATGTATACAATATTTTAGTACAGGCACGTAACTTGGCAAGGTTTTGACACTTAGTGAAAAAAGAAGTCACTTTTTATTGGCATAATTTATTTTTGAACATGTTTGTTAAGAAAATCAAGCAAAAACGAATTCTGCGTATCTACGATTCTTGGCAAGTTACGTGCGCCCCGGCGACTATAAGATATCTTGATAAGGTAATTTTTAACAATGTAAATGTGGAGCTTGTTGAACTTCCTACCCTGTACGGTAAAGAAATGTTCTTTTACGTACAAACAATTATGCCAAAAATTAAGCCCACGCTCAAACATAACTCAACTCACAACTCAAACTCAGTAGCTACAGAACCAAACATATTTTTGATAAATACAAACAAATGTTTTACAAAATATATATCAACAAAAGCTGAAATTATTTCCCTAACTTCATTCAAACAGATGATTTATTTGGAGGAACCCAGTAACCCAACAAATTCATTACCGCAATATATTTTTTAACGCAATTAAGGACCCACTTGAGTCCCAAGGGTTTGTGCAAGCGCATCTGTCCGTTGAACGAGACGCACACAAATGCGTACGCGCACACTACAGTTACGCACACAGACGCGTAGCTTACGTACTCATGTGTGTGCATGTGGGTATCTATGGGGCGCGGTGAAATAATAATTTCTAACGGTTCTATGGCATATGGATGGGGTATCAATTTTCGGAAAGTAACGATTTTTTTGAGTTTGAGGGCTTGTAATTATAATTGTTTGATATTATTCTGGAAATACTTAAAGATATTTTGGATATAAGGACTGAAATAAATAATTAAATGGAAGTACCAATGCGATCAGAATGAGAATTAGCTTTAGCCATATAGTGATGTTTTAGAACTCTCCAGTTGAGCAGTCAGATATATTTGAGTAGCTTTGTATAGAATATGCTAACTCGACTCGAAAGGATAGTCCTATTTCTATTCGCAAAGTATTTTACCTTATTCTCAAGTTTCTAACAAACTTAGAGCTACGCGATAATCATAATTATTTTCAGTACAAACTGTGCTAAGTTAATAAATGAAAACACTTACTTGCAAAAATATTCTCCTCTCGGCGCGGACAGGCAAGTTCCGCTATTTTTGCATGGCGAGGGCGAACACGACACGAAACCTGAGCAAAAAGAAAACGTCACATTAGCATGTTATAATATGTGCACTTAATGTTACCTGCGGATGCAATCGCGATAAATATTTCTTATATCATGATCTAATTGGTATTCGAATAATCCTGTATTTGCCACAGTTACCTATCCTAGGCATAAGCAATTTTGTGTGAGGGGAAAATACTTAGAAATAAAGACAAAGTTAAGGGGGATTTATCAAACTCAAAGCATTACTTTTGAATTGTCAAAGAGTTGGTCAGTCAAAACGATGAAGCTAGCTATGCTACCAAGCCATTGCCATTAGTTAGAAGAAGAATTAATTAAAAATGATAAAACAGAAAATACTGCTACAACAACAATCAAATAAGCTACAGCTATTATGAACTTGGAACACAAAAATGATATACATTTGTTTTGTCTGATTAATTGCACGAACGTTATGACTATGATAGTCATTATACATGACCACAAAAGGCCATCTGGGTCACTGCTGACGTATGAAATAAAATTCTGAATATTTGACAGATCTTGATAAAAGCTGCCGTTGGATTTGTTTAGAGATTGCGAAACAAATTAAATATATTTTATAGCCCGAGGCCAATGTGATATTTCGATAAGGAATTAAAGATGAAAAACAACACTAATTATACAGCACACACAACAAAAATTACCAATGACAATAATTAAAATGCAACAACAAAACATCTTATTAGAGGAGTAACACTTCAATCGAATCGAAAGCATTTTAATCAAACAACAATTTCAGACAATTTGTGAGCAACATTTTGTCGCCCAAAACTTCTGCACCGACGTGTAAATCACAAGTGTCAACTTGCGGACGAAAATTTTAAATACAAAAACAGAACAAAATAAGTTTAAACAAGATTGATTGGCGACAAAAGCATCCGAGTGATCCGGTGGTAGTGCAAGATACGGATCAAGTGACGGGGAGTGCTCAAACATATTGCTTGTGTCTCCGAGAAGTATTGCTGATGCCGTGATAGTGAGCATTTAAAGTCTTAAAGCATTTTGGGAGACGTGATGAGGTGTTTGGAAAAGAAGGAAAAATTTAAAATGAGAATTTGTTGTGGGTCTGTATTTTTGGGTGAACGTGCTCTTGCGGAATTGTTAGGTGGTATAGAATATGTTTTTGGGATTTGCGTAGCTTCATGCTGTGTCCTAGCAGTAAACTATGATACACCGAGTGAGATGGATTTCTTATAAATACTTTTTACTAAATAAAATTGAGAATAATCATATATGATAATTTATGCACATATTTCAAAAGCAGCTATTTACATAAAATATACAGATGCAGCATCAGATATTAAAGAAGATTGCCCTACAAAAACAGAAGTATCGACGAAAAAACTTAAACATTCGAGTTGTTATCAACACTCCAGTATCGATCGATATAATCTCGATGTATCGATCAGTCAGAATCGAGACCACCCAAACATATAGGATACATTTAGTTCAGGAAATTGGCCTCAAAACGGCGGCTTTTATTTAATTTAAATAAACAAATAAAAATAGCTAAGGAGTAAAAACTGTAGTTGTTGTACAGGCAACCACAAATCAGTAGTAACAATTTGACATGAACAGGCCGTTTATGGCGTAGTAATAAGGTTGATTTTCGTAATGCTGTTGATGTGCAGTTGACTATACAAGACTATTCATTGTTTATTTTGTATTACAAATGTGAAGTTGATCCATAAAAAAGATGTCATCGATCTTGCTCGTGCCAGCAAAAACATCTCGATCGATCGTGTGGATGTTACTAAAAGTGATGAGATGAGATCAATCAGCCTAGCATTTTTCCAACTATGTTAGGGTCAGCTTCCAGTCTAACCGGATGCAGCTGAATACCAGTATTTTACATGGAGCGACTGCTTAACTGTCTTCTACTACCCAGTTACTGGGTAACACGATACCCCTTGCTCCGCTTGGTAAGACTTAGTGATGAGATGTGATGTGGTGTAAAATTAATGCTGCATAAAAAATATCAATTAAATTGTGATTGATATTGTCTGTCAAAAACCTAGATGTTTGTGTTGGCAATTTTTCGTGGGAAAGTATACAAATGTAATGTTTAAAATGCACAAAATATTACTAAAAATATTTACATTAAAAAGCTATCACTCAAATTATATACACAAAAAGACATTTAAAAAAAATATTTAACGTTTTTCGCTAAATACACATCTGTGGGAAAATCTAACGAATTTCGCTCATTTTAAGCATTTAAGCGGAATCAGATAAGCTTGTATTTGGACAAGCGATAAATAATTTTTGGTAAAATTAAAACATGATAAGCGTACTTTTCACTTGTTTACTTAACTCTTGTAAAAATGTAAACATACTTGAAAGTATAACTTGACATGGGTGTGGGTAGGTAATTCTTATACAAACGTATGTTTGTGATGAATTTGATGGATGATATCTGTTTATAAAAAAACACATAATATAATTTTTGTT
The DNA here is from genome assembly GCA_963680765.1 of Agrochola lychnidis. Lineage (NCBI taxonomy): Eukaryota > Metazoa > Arthropoda > Insecta > Lepidoptera > Noctuidae > Agrochola > Agrochola lychnidis. The sequence continues at coordinate 4,046,839 of OY796850.1, forward strand.
TGCCCTTCCATAGCAATGGGACAGTTATAGCCTAAATAATAAAAAAAATATTTTTTTAATATATTTTTTTTAAATAATTCACTTCTTCATCAAGCATTTGTAAATTGAGGGTAGGTATAATATTTCATAATTTTATTTTATTTACATTAAAAGTTTTCATTTGAATTATATACAGGTAATATATATTTTCGCTATCAACCACTACCAAAACTAAAAGCGATAAAGATTTAAACAAACAGTTAAGGCTCCTGCAGATAGGTGCGACGTGAGAGTGTGAAGCACCACTACTAGGGTAGTTTCCTAGGTAAAAAAAAAGAAATTCTATTTAGTCCGTCTTTCAGATAATAAAAAATATTAGACACGTATTTTTTGTTTTATCATATTAATCAAAAATAACTTAGAAAACACGCATTAAAGTTGGGGAGTGGGGGCTCGCTACGTCACAACGCAGTATAAAATCTAGCAAGGCGTGACGTCATGCCACATTTTAACTCAATGTATCGCCGTAATCTTTTGATAACGTCAAAAAAGAAAAAATACGTGTCCAATATTTTTTTATTATCTGAAAGACGGACTAAAAAAAAAAATTTTTGCACACAAGCCTATTGTTCTACCAAAGTCGCATTGCACCGTCGCGTCGCGCTTGTCTGCGGAAGCCTTTACTCTACAACGTTATCTTAAACTTCTGTAACTGAGTTATATATTTTCAAGTTCAAGTTGAAAATCAAGTAGGTTTAATAAAATTATAGCGAATAATAATCAAAAAATTACAGAAAGGAAAATAATTCATCAATCGTAGGCACTTGATAGGTTATCATCACAAATATAAACATGTTCGGTGATTGACACGCGTGGGAACAAATTCCTATTAAGTAAACACTGATAAACTAAGTTAGGTTTAAGCATTTCACTAGTATTACGCAATTTTGTACATGGTCGCTTAGATAAAGCTATCTCTTTAAATGTGATCCCCAAAAGGATTGAGATTTTGAGAAAATAATGGAAGTCAAGGAAGTCTAAAGAAACAAACTACGAATAAAAGTTTTTTAACTCGGTAGACAACCCTAGAGCTGAAACTCTAAAAGTGCCATAAACGTCGATAAAAATGTATCCATATTATCATCCTTTTTTACCATTAAACCAGATGCTATTCAACATCATAATTTTCCAATGAGCGACACTATAAAATAACATTTAACTCATTTCGAACAAATACCATAAAGTGAAACCAGTCTATAATAGAATTCGACAATGCTCACGCGCATTGTTTCGAGGTAGTCAAGGACACTAATAATTTCAGGTCACTCGTTCAACTGGGATCAGATAAATGCCATGATCCGCATACCAAACGGTTTGTAAAGGGCTTTTGGGAACCTTTCATTTGTAAACAGATTAAATGTGTCCAAAAGTTAATTTTGGCGAGACAGAATCTAGCACACTCAATATTATAAACGTGGGCTTGACTTTTGTATTTGTATTAATGGAATAAGTGTACGGAATATTATCTGGTTTCAGAGTTAGTTAATTTAATAAGCAGCATAGGGCAAAACTTACAAATAAGTACTACAATGTTGATGGAAATAAAATGGACTTTCATGCATCTCTAATAGTAAAAACATCACATACATACAGGGATTTTTTTAAACCAGTGCGCAAACTTTGACTTTACTCATCATTATGAACAACTTTTACCACGGGACCAAACCTGAAATCGCGAAAAAAAAAAACTGCTGTTCGGATTGATTTTGACGAGTTATGCGAACCTAAATGTAAGGAAAAGCTGTTTAGTCCCATAACGTGTGGTTTGGTCCCATAGTAAAAGTTATTCATAATTATGAGTAAAATCACGTGTTAAAGTTTGCGCACTGGTTAAAAAAAATCCTGTATATGTACCCTGACAAATTTCCAATAGAAAAAGAGAATTTCAGTCCAAAAATAAATCCCACTGAACCTTTGGTCATATTTTAGCGACATTTCGACCTCTATCTTCCCTACCAACAGGCCAACACAACACCAAAAACACATAGTCGTTAAGATCCTCGAAACTGCGAAACTTCGAAAAGTTCAACAAAGCGAAAAGTCTGCATATTCGTTTTTTCGCATAACTTCCCAAATTCGCGTATCAGGCGGGTGCTAGTGTAAAAACTGGATGCGACTGCCAGCACCTTATAAGGTCATCCATTGTTTTTGCTGCTGAGGAACGCAGGACCGGCGGGAGGCTGACTTATAATTTTCTGGCCATTGTGGTGTGGGTTTATGAAGAAATAAAAGGAAGTTTTGACGTAGTATGGTTATTTGCTAAATTGAAAATGGATAGTAGATAAAAATATTGGATCGGATTTAGGCATTAAAATTATGAAACGTTAGCATTTTTCAATTTACTCTTTTTTTCCCATTCGCTCAAAAACGACTTAATCTAAACACCAATGACAGTAAACAGACATTAAATTGCCGTTTGGCAATTTAAACCTGCAACCGAAAACCTGTTTGGTTTTAAAATAAGAATTGCAAAAAGCATAAATTATGTAAAACGACATGTATAACAGACTTCTTACTGACATCACTTCCGATAACCTAGATTTAAAAAAAAAAATAGTCAAAGTAACTTGCACAACAGATGTTAACTATTCTTTAGATAAACATTGCTGATTATTTAGAATTTCTCGTATATCACAAATGCTTTAACAGGCACAAATTTCGGAAATTCCCGGAAAAACTATAGGTATGTGAGCCCATAAAAATAGCTACTACTTTGAAAAAGAAACGGTTCAGACCATAACGTTCTTTTTTTAAACACACAATAAACAAAATGGCGCTTAGACTTTTGGCAAGTGGTTGCTGCCAAAGTGATAACATCGATGATTGAATTTGTATTGACAGATGACAGGCCTACTGTTCCTAATAGGTGATAGATTGGCAGCCTGTCAGTAGATAGTGTTAGTAGACAACTTTTTTAATTCATGCTTTCAATCCTTTTTCCTCATCAACGTGACATAATTACAATTTATTATTTGATAATTATTATGCAATTTATTTCTCGACAATGTAAAAACGCTGAATGAATATCGTTGAATTTTAAAAATTAATGGCACTACCTCGCTGGTCCATTGTCAATATCCAATCGGAACCCTCGTTCGATCGATCCTTGGCCCTGCGCGTACGCAGCCGCTTACAGCGCTTTTAATAAAGGACATTGATCGATGTCGGCCACTACTTGAGGAATGACTATCAAGTAATGACTGGTCTCTTTTGATATTTTATTGATCACTTACTTTGGTATATTGCGCTTGCGGCGCTTTTCAAATACGCCGAATTTACAGTTTCACAACCGATATGTAAATAACAACAAAGTTTTACAAGGTTAAATCGGCGATATCGCAAAGCTCTAAAAAAAAATTAAAAGAAAATAGCATGTTAAAGTCATGTTTGATACCCTATTTATAAATACCATTTTGTTGTATTTGTATCACTAACTTAGATATTGTATAATATTATATTGTTAGGTACTAACACGGTTACTCGTAATAAATAATGTATTATTAATAGAACACACGGCTACACATCAAGCTAAAATTTCCAGTATAAACTGACCTCGCTTTGTACGGAAATCCTATTCAATGCGAGATCAACATAAACTGGAAATTTATAGCTTGATGTGTAGCCGTGTGTACCTGGGCGACCGAGCTCTGCTCGGGTGAAAATAGAGAAAACGAATTTTCCCATATGAAACATAACCAGATCGATTTTTCGCCCCCGTAAACCCCTATTTTCTATATTTATCTAAAATTCCAACTTTCATCGAAATTGTTAAAGCCGTTTTCGAGAACGTGATTACAAATATATACAGGGTGTTTGGCAGAACGTTGAACATACGAAAATGGTGGATAGGTGGGGTCATCTGCTACTTACTCAGCCGTAATTTATTTGGCCCTGGCCCCCTGGATATTTTTTTTAATGCAAGTTTAAATTAAGATTTAAGTATTTTTTACATCTTTCTGTAAGTTTGAGAACTCATAACTTTTTTTCTAGCTAACATATGAATAAAGCAATCATTTTATAAGAATCTGCCAATATTAAAGACAAAAAAAATACAAAAATGTTGCCTGTTTTACCCATTTTTTATAAAAATTACACTTTAAAGTTAAGAAAGTGGTGAAATTAGAAGAAAGCAAAAAAATTTTTTTTTTAATATTCAGGGGGCCAGGGCCAAATAAATTAGGGCTGAGTAAGTAGCAGATGACCCCCCACCTATCCAACATTTTCGTATGTTCAACGTTCTGCCAAACACCCTGTATATACAAATATTGATCATTTAATAGTTTAGGATTATAAGCTTTTGGGAACAGGAGCTTTTCTATCTACCATATTATGATGCTGTAATACACTTCCAAACCAAAATGTTGATGCTTTAGTGGTACAAACAACTTAACTACTTGGAAAATTTAACACAAGGAAACAACAAAAATATTAATTGAAATTCCACATATAAATACGCGTACAAAAATCATCAGATTCGAGTATCATTGAGTCATTCAGGAAGTACTGATAAGCCTATCTGGACCGTGGGAACATTGCCCGTAAACTACTGATAACAGTACTAAAAATATATAAATATTCGTTAAAAAAATATATTAAAAAATCGCCTACGATTGTGCGTTTCCGCGAGGCGTGTGATAGGTTCGTGATAGCGATGGTCAAGTTACGACTTGATCTGCATTCAGTATTGATAAGGCTTGGGATGTAAGTAATGTTCACAAAGAATTATAATGAATAAAAAAAAACCGGCCAAGTGCGTGTCGGACCACGCACAATGAAGGGTTCCGTAGTTGGGATGAATTTATCCCAAAAACAAACTTAACTTTGTAGTTGATAAACATGTTCTCCCATACGGAATGTATGGGAAAATATGTTTTTGCAACTGCAAAGTTAAGTTGGTCGATTATTACTCGATAACTAGTAAAGCCTACTTAGCTGTGATAGTTTTTCTTTTAATTTCGTTATATAAACTACTGCTGTGATTTTTTTCACACATCCAAAACCAACCATTTAGCTGGCAGAGGGGGGACACTTGACTCTAACAAAAATTAGCACTTTAAAGCTTAATATTTTGCAAACGGATCCCTGAATCCAAAAATGGTTTTCACAAACTCACAATATTTTTGAAGAACCTTTCCAATGATATCCCTCACCATGGAGTAAAAAAATAAAAAAATAAACATCCCCACTTTACGTGTATGAGAGATACCCTAAAAAAAATGTTTTTCATAATTTTGTTTTACCACTTTGTTGGCGTAATTAATATGTATACCTATGCCAAATTACAGTTTTCTAGTACTAAGAGTCTCGGAGCTAGACCGCGGACAGACAGACAGACAGACAGACGGACATGACGAAACTATAAGGGTTCCTTGTTTACTACGGAACCCTAAAAATGAAATAGGAAAATACGAATTAAGAAGGCTCCCACAGAGAGGCGCTACGCCGCTGCGCGACGCCGACGATGCGACTCTGTTGGAACAATTTCTATGAATATTTCACGGAACACACTACCGTATGTCCAAGATTTTATTTGTTAGCTTTTTAACCGACTTCCAAAAGGAGGAGGTTCTCAATTCGACTGTATGTTGTTTTTTTTTTTTTGTATGTTTGTTACGCGATTACTCCGTCAATTATGAATTGATTTTGATGATTCTTTTTTTGTTTGATAGATTATACTTCAGAGGTGGTCCCATATAAATTTTATTAACTTTACTTAGGTAGTTTTTGAGTTAGCTTCAATAATACGTATTTTTACCTCGCTTAGTATGTGGATGATATTCTGATAACTTCCTGTCACTGTTATTTACATAGCAGGTAGTGGTATTCGAATTTGTGTGGGGTAGGTATCACAACTAAAAAGTGAAAAATAAAAACTTTTTACAAAAAAAAAACAACCAACTTCAAAAAAACACTACAAAGTGAAAAATAACTTTAATTTCGGAAGTCGGTGACAAAGAACGAAAATTCAAAACCAAAGACACCTACTTCCGAAATTAAAGTTATTTTTCACTTTGTAGTGTTTTTTTTGAAGTCGGTTGTTTTTTTTTTGTAAAAAGTTTTTTGTCACAAGTATATCGTCGGTAAAACTTTGATGATGCAGTTCTTAGCTAACTTACGAAAAAAATATAATCTTCTTCTCTTCGTGTGGTTAGTGATTAACCTGGTGTCAGAGTTTTAAACCCGCCCGTGGACCTCTGACTTCGCTTCACCTGCCGTCGAGAAATATCTCTCAGGCATGCCTGTTTCCTCACTATGTTTTCCTTCACCGTTTTTGAAGTAAGTGATAATTATACAATACGCACATGAATCCGAAAAGTCAGAGGTGCGTACCTTGGGTTCGAATGACGGTCTGACGGTCACACCACTAGGCTATCACTTCCCCTAAAAAAATATTATAAAATGACATTACAAATTTTCATCTCTTAAAAAATTCATCCTTTCCAAAGCTTTCAGTATCTAAAACAGTCTTCAAAGCCGAAAAACCGACAAAAATCTCCAGATTGACAAACGTCCACCACAAAGAGACCACCTCTATCCCCGTATTTGCATATTCGTGTAAATTGACACGGCGACAAAGATAATGTTAACACGAGATAAGAAAAAGCTTTGCTAGTGAGAATTGTCTGGACACTGTCAATACCAAGGTCTTTGGGCATATTTGCCATGTTAGCAAAGACGTATGACTTGAAACTAACTTATCAAGTTATGGTAATGAGGATCTAATGCTTCAGGAATAAAATAATGAAAATCATGAATCTTTATCAAGTATTTTTAGCAACACCAAATAGTAAAAGACTTTTCACTCACGGAAGTGGTCAGATTGCCAAGTCTGTCTCGAGTTCGAACCCAAGGCACGCACCTCTGACTTTTCAGATTCATGAGCGTATTGTATAATTATCACTTGCTTCAAAAACGGTGAAGGAAAATATCTTGAGGAAACCGGCATGCCTGAGAGATATTTCTCGACGGCATGTGAAGTCAAGTCAGAGGTCCATGGGCGGCTTTAAGACTCTGACACCAGGGGGCCTGCCACCAGCTCATAAAGCAGTATTATTTTAATATTACTTCAGTGTGGGAAAGAGATGAAGCTCTACAGGACGTATAGCTCCATTAAAACTTCCGTGCTCTTCTTCTTTTTGTGTGGTTAGCACACAAAAAGAAGAAGACCACGGAAGTTTTTTGTTTTTGCCAAAACACTAATGACTAGAGCTGATATTGAAGGTACTACCGATACAATCCTAGTATCAAATTCATCCACAACACTGATATCGATGTTAACATAATACGACTATCGAAAAAAGTACATCCGAAGTTTATTTGTGTATATACAGCTCATTATTGTCATTTTGACAGCATTATGGGATTCTGACCACATGTAAATACTCCGTGTACTTACTTAAAATTCATAGTTGTGACACGAACCCCGCGGGGGTATACGCTTACAAATATATCGAGTTATAATTTAGATATTTAAAATCGATTTCCGATTTCGTAAATACTGTTTGAAGAGAATGTTTTTCATTCATTTTATCTAAATGTGAAAATAAATAGGTAAGGTGAGATGTGATTTAAAATATTCATGAAATCCACACCATAGTTTGGTTAGTCACCAGCTGGTTCCAAGGCAATGGACGCTCGAAAAACCTATTCATAATGGGAAGAACGGGAAACACTTCTTTCGTTATTCAATGTTAAACTCTTAACTTTCAGTCAATTGATAAACAAAAACAAGTTTAGCCATAACTACAACTTAAACCGAAACCACAAAAACCGAGAACCGGACACCACACAATCTGGTACCAGATACCAAATACCGAGAGACCGATACCCAAATCTGGTAACGCTAATTGTCAAACTCTACGGGAGTGTAATCGCATGTCGACGTTCGATAAATGCCGATATGTTCAATACATATTCGTATAAAATAATAATTGGTTGCGTTTAGCGATTTCACGGTGAATCGGGCTTGTTTGACAGTTGTAGAAGCGCCGCCATTTTGGAATGCGGGATAGAAAAATCTTTCGCAGTTCCCATAGATTTTTGGATGTTTTCTTAAATGTAATGGTATGCGTGATAGTATATGGTTTATTACTGTGGGTGAAACAATGTTGTAGATTGTTTTCTGCGGTAATTGGAGCCACAAAAAAAAAACACTACAAAGTGAAAAATAACTTTAATTTCGGAAGTTAGTAGCAAAAAACGAAAATTCAAAACCAAAGACACCGACTTCCGAAATAAAAATAATTTTTACTTTGTACTTAGTGTTTTTTTTTTTGGAAGTCGGTTAATTTTTTTTTTGTAAAAAAGATTTTATTTTTCATTTTAAAAAGTTTTTACTATTGTATAAATCTATTCTATGAATTCGAATATGAATGCGCTTCAAATGTCATCTTTTTGACATCCGGAAGTGCGTGTAAATGGTCTAAGTAATTGAAAGATTGTTCAACTTTTGACTTCTAATAACTTAAAATCTTACTAATTCTCGGGTCATTAACGTCATAATAATCAAAGTTCACGATGTTATCTATATTGATAAGCGAAATTAATTAAAAGAAATCGTATCCACGCTTATCAATCATTATGATTCATTATTATTGTTTATTTTGGTAATTAACCGCGACTTTTCAATGGAGTGACTGTTACAAGTTACAACGTAACTGATAAAATAATTATTAACAGTAATTAGGAAGTTTGTCGAGTTGTGAATTTGTGATAAAGAATTTTTATTTGAGAATTATGATTTACTTATACTGTTGTCATGTTTTATGATAAGAAAGTTTGAAGTTTTGTTAAGACTTTATGAGCTTAATGATTTAAAAGGTAGGTAATTAATGTTGTTAGTTAGGTACAAGAGTTTGATTTAAAATTACCAACTATTGCTCCATATACAGATTTCTGCTATATCGTCCTACAGGCAATTACAATATCCTAAATACTATATAATACACTAATACTATATATTAAATACATAAAACATTGATTAATTCTAATATTATAAATACGAAAGTGAGTTTTGTTTGTTTGTTTATAACGCTTTCACGCTAAAACGGCTGAACAGATTTTGATGAAATTTGGCATATGGGTAGTCTATGACCTGGATTAGGACATAGGATACTTTATATCCCGACATCCCCACGGAATAGAGAGTTATGTGGGTGAAATTGCAGGGCGCAGCTAGTAAAGATTTTTTTTAAGTCTTTGGCTTTCAATAACATTTTAAATGCAGTCCTTTTTAATTATCTTGACAAGCCAGTGATAAGAGTAAGTTCACATCTAGGGTTTGAGACTAAGCGCACGAGCTGACTCTCCCTCCTCAGACCAATAATACCTAGACCGTTGGGTTATTGCTCCTAAACTAGACCACTGTCACATAGAACACAAAGATGGACTAACATCACGATCAAACACAAACAGCCTAGCAGGCTCTAGGCAGGCTCATGCGAACCACGCATCAAAGACGTCACATAAACTCCTGACTTCACACAAATCCTGCATCGCGTAATTAGAGTTTACCGCACGAACGACATTTCCATCCGACATCAATCGTTGAGCAGTTGTCCGCCAGACACGACCACCGTCTGGTCGGAGGATCCTCTAATTTCTATAGAAGATGAGTGAACTTTACAACCTGTTCCTCATGCCTCTAAATTGGTGACCCCAACGTGATAAATTTAAAATTAATCATTATAAATTCCGCTAATTAAATTAAATAAAAAAATACAAATGATTATGGTCAATATGGCTGGGTCGCGGAAGCTGGGCCAGCATAAAGGCACATTAAGTACCGTTAGTGAACATTAGTGGTCCACTACTGTTACGTGTGGGTGTTGGCCGGTTTTGGGTTCCTACCGTGGTGTGGTTATTGTTATTTAATCAGCTGTAATGGAATTATGGGTTGTGTAAAAGTGGTAGTTTTAATTTGTTTTGTAATTGGTTTCAGGATTACTGCAATTTTGGTCTTCGCTGAATGGAATATTCCACTTTATGGCAGTTAGATCAGAGTTACTTCACCTGACTACGTTTAGAAAAGATGCATCATATTTGATATTCCCGGGAGTCAGACATTGCGGCTTTTTAGATCAAACATTTAAATCTTAAAATGGAAATGATCTAGGCGACAGAAATACCTTTGTGTTTGGTGTTTCCTATTTGAATTCTATTTTTTATAACAGACGTCAGAACTCACATAATAATCCCATTCTATCTCCATTCTCCTACTAACCTGTTTAGGTACCTACTTACTTTAGAGAAATGACACTGAAATAAAAGTTGATCACCACACTAAACTGAACTAACGTGATCAATTAGCAGCTTGTCACTGTGACGGCTAACAATTAACTACAGTGATCAATTGTCTATCTGTATTAGTAGTAATTAGTTTTATAATTAGGTTTTATAACTATTTATTGTTATACATTTTGATTAAGTACTACTTAAACAAATTATTTAAAAAAACAATAACCCGACTGCAAAAACTCATAACTGAAAAGAGAAAAACAAGCATTATAATCTATAGGATTTTGGTATTGCAGGCGGGGGACAAACAAAAGTTTCACCAAAATTTCAGGTTATTGGTTTGTTCCGCCTGCAATACCAAAATCCTATAGATTATAATGCTTGTTTTTCTCTTTTCAGTTATGAGTTTTTGCAGTCAGGTTTTTGTTTTATATAAAATGATTTATTTCAAGCTTTTTAGTTTTATTAATATATAAATATGTATATATATTTGAAATTGACTCATTACTAACTTTTATTTGATACCAATAATGTTGTTTTTTTTTAAACCTACCCCTCCCTTTTTCTTGTATTTGCAGATGCAATACATAAATATTATACAGCCTATGTCACTCCCACCATTAAGACGAACCTAACGACACCTCATATGTTAAAATCCATCAAGCCGTTTAGGCTACAGAGCGTGCCAAAGAAATAGACATACATACATACATACTCTCGAAAAACATTACCCTCCTTCTGGGGCAGTCGGGTAAAAAGAAAGAATGCATAGGTATCTGTACATTTCTTTCTGCATTTCTAGCTTATTGCTTTATATCTTCTAGACATCCTACTATATAATAATGTAATATAATAAATAATAAAAATATTATAAACGCGATAGTTTGTTAGGATGGATGGATGTTTGTTACTTTCACGCAAAAATTACTGAACGGATTTAGATCAAATTTGGCGCACAGATAGTTTATAACCTGATTTAATACACAGAATACTTTTATCCGGATATTCCCACGGGATCGAGACTTATGCGGGTGAAACCACGGACGCAGCTAAATAACTTATAATTTTCTACGTTTTTCATTAATTTCTCCTTTTTCTACACCTTGGTTCCTTTAAACACTACCATTTAATCTACTCACATAAATAACCATGTTTACTAAACGAGAGTCGTACCTGATATGAAATACAAGTAATAAACTATTTCTAATTTGATACGACACACTTTAATAATTAATGATTATGTCCTCTAACTAAACAATTAACTTTCTACTACAACATCTAGTAACATCGATGGCAATTATTATTACTACCCTGTGTCGGCAAGGGTCGTGCTCACCCTCCGTAGCGAATACTACGCACCCAGGCGGCGCAGCGTAGTCTCTGAACAGAGACCCGTGGGGACGCCCATATAAGATGGTGCGGGAGAAGCTCCGCCCATGGGCTCCCCCGCTGACGCAGAGTCTCCGGCCCCAGCTTGTGGAGGACGTGGTGAGCGCTCTGTTCCCTTCAAGAGGGGAACATACGCCCCCGCCCATGGCTCCGCCTATTGCGGTGCCCGATGCGGACCACACCGCCGACGACGACGACGATGCTCCGGAGGTGACCGAGGTAGAGATGAGAGTGGCGGTACGCAAGATGAGTGCGAAGAATGCCGCCCCAGGACCCGACGGCATTCCCGGAAAAGCCTGGGTCCTGGCCATGGGGACTCTCGGGCCTCGACTAAGGGGGCTCCTATGCGCATGCATGGAGAGGGGCCAGTTCCCACTTTGTTGGAAGACTGGGAAACTGGTCCTCATTAGGAAGCCGGGGCGCCCGGCGGACTCTCCGTCCGCCTATCGGCCCATTGTGCTGCTCGACGAGGTGGGCAAGCTCTTTGAAAGAGTCATTGCAGACCGCCTCGTCGGGCAGCTGGTGCGAGTGGGGCCGGATCTGGCGGAGAGCCAATTCGGTTTCCGCAGGGGGCGCTCTACGGTGGACGCCATCATGCGCGTGCGGGCCCTCACGACGGGGGATGCTGTGGCCCGGGGTGGGGTCGTCTTGGCGATGTCTCTAGACATCGCCAATGCCTTTAACACCCTGCCCTGGAGTTGCATCAGGGAGGCACTTCGGTATCACCGGATGCCGACCTACCTCTGTCGTGTGGTCGAGGCCTATTTGACGGACAGGGCTGTCATCTACCCCGGTCACCAAGGAGAGTGGAACCGGCGAGAGATGTCGTGCGGTGTCCCACAGGGATCGGTCCTGGGGCCGCATCTGTGGGACATCGGATACGACTGGGTGCTGCGCGCCGATCTCCCTACTGGCGTCAGCGTCGTCTGTTACGCTGACGACACGCTGGTCCTGGCGCAGGGGAGGTCGTACCAGGCGGCGGCCGACTTAGCGACACGCGGGGTTGCGACAATCGTCGACAGAATCCGGCAGCTGGGACTCGAGGTGGCCCTGCACAAGTCCGAGGCCATGGGTTTCTATGGTCCTCGTAGTGCGCCACCGCCGGGTTCCCAGGTAATGGCGGGAGGGGTTCACATCGGCGTCGAGTCGACGATGAAGTATCTGGGACTCGTCCTCGACAGCCGGTGGAACTTCGTGGAGCATTTCCGACGTTTGGCTCCCAGACTGGACCGGGCCGGGGCTGCCTTGAAGCGGCTCCTGCCCAATCTGGGAGGTCCAAACGCCTCCTGCCGGAGGCTCTACGCGGGGGTCGTGCGGTCCATGGCCCTTTACGGGGCGCCGGTGTGGGCGCCTTCATTGAGGCGGCAGCCAGCCCGCCGGCTGAACGCGTCCCAAAGGGTCATGGCCATCCGGCTGGCCCGAGGATACCGCACGGTCTCCTGCGAGGCGGCGAGCCTCCTTGCCGGAGTACCGCCATGGGATCTGGAGGCAAAGGTCCTCGCGCACATTTGGGAGTGGCGCGAGGAGGCGAAACGCCGGGGCTTAACTCCGATGCCGCAAGAAGTTGCGGCACAGCGGACAGAGCTCCGGCGGGATCTCATGGCGGAATGGAGAGTGCGATTGTCGCAACCCAGCGCTGGGCACGCCGCAATTGCGGCGATAAGACCCCTCTTTGAGGAGTGGCTAGAGAGGCGCCACGGCGTCCTCACCTTCCGCCTGACACAGGTGCTCACCGGACACGGCTGTTTCGGGAGGTACCTGTTCAGGATAAAGCGGGAGGAAACGCCCGGGTGTCATCACTGTGTGGATCGCCCGGAGGACACGGTGGAGCATACGGTGGAGGTCTGCCCGGCTTGGGCAGAGCATCGCCGTGTCCTCGTGGAAGCGATCGGCGGCGGTGATCTCTCGCGTCCGGCCCTGATTCGGGCCATGCTACGGAGCGAGAGGAAATGGCAGGCCGTCACCTCGTTCTGCGAAGCAGTAATGCTCGCGAAGGAGGAGACGGAGCGCGTGAGGGAAAGGCAAATTTCGCGCCCTCGCGCCCCTAACCGCCGCAGCAGGAGACGCCCTGGGCGTCGGGAGTCACGAGAGGATTTCCGGCCACCGTAGGCGCGGGCTTGCGGACGGTGAGCAATGGGTAGCTCGCCGTCCGATAAGGACCAAGCCCGGGTCGACGGCGCGTTGTGTTCCACGCGCGCCTCAAAGAGATGTCAGCAGAATTGACGGGGTCCGCTAGGGCCAATGCCTGCCGGGGGTTCGAAGAAAACCGATAGGGAAATCGTGGCCCCCTGGCAACACGGCAACTGAAGGAACACGGGTGGGTTTTAGTCAGTAAGAGTCTGACACGCCCTCCCGCTCCGCCCAGAGCGGGAGAAGTTATTTGATATTTGATAATTTCCCACCCAAAAAAAAAAAAAAAAAGGCGGCGCAGCGTACGCGCATCGTACGGTTCACAGTTTTGCGACGTTATCAAATATGGCGGGGAGAGATGTTGTTATTATTTGATCAGTACTTGGTCGACCGAGCTCTGCTCGGGTGAAAATATAAATAAACATATCGTCCAGGTATAAAAACGTTGTATCACATTCCCGAGGCTGTGAAAATAGAAAAAACAAATTTTCCCAGATATTAGACCTAGCTAGATCGATTTTTCACCCCCGTAAACCCCTATATTGCAACTTTCATCGAGAACGTGACACACACGACGTGAGTGAACAAATATAATACCTATACAGACAAATATTTCTCGTTTACTTTGCTTGAAGTTTTTGGTCGGAAGATTACACAGGAGGATAGCTCTCTTGATGGATATGGCTCCATTTCTTTACTTGTCTATAGCTGCAAAATTAAGGAGTTTACCTACACGTTGCCAACTTTAGAGAGAAAAACATCTCTTTTTCTTGATATACCCTTCCGATTACAACTCTCTTTGACTTATAAAATTGGTAAGTGTGCTAGTAAGAATTACTTGCTCTTCACAAGCATCTACCAAATTTTCTTACTATTCGTTATCCGAGCATTTTCCTATTTTGAATGGTTTTAGTAACTACCAAACATGTTCTCCTACTTTTGCTCATTCCATTTTCTTCCTCAAACTATAAGCCATGTTCTACTATCTTCTATCCCAATTTCTAAGTACTATCTTTATGACAGTCCACATCATGACATATGTCATTGAAGGTTAACTAACACGGCTGCTAGTCTGATAGTACACTATAGGTAACGGGGCCTCAAATCAGCGGTAATAGCGGATGCCGTCGTTTATACGTAGCATCCGCTGGCAACGCGACACGATTTCACTTCGCTTTTATATCAATAACATCTCTTCTCGGGAACTAGATATGATATTTTGGAGATAATTTTGTCTTTTGGGAAATGAGGAGTGATAATCAAAAGGAATACGAAGTTATATTGTGAGTAACAGGATAAATACAGATAGAAAAGTTAGAATAAGTCGTAGATTAAAGAGCAAAAATACTTAGATGATGGCTAATAGATATGTATAGAAGAAAAATACTACCTAATAAATTACTAGGCAGTATTATTAGTAAATTATTTCATCAACACTGCTCTCAAAACAGTGAAGTAAATCGTGAAGAAACCGGCATGTCCTAGAACCAAAAATTCGAAGATATAATTATGACATCTACCAATCTGCATTGGGCCCACGTGGTGGATTAAAAGGCCCACTCCTGCAGCTGGAACATTATAGGCTGACTATGCTATGCTATATTAGTAAAAAAATCCTGCTGTGACAACCCAAAATAAATAGGAATTAGGGCAGGCGGATGGTGTGATGACAAATAAAAAGGGTACTGATATTTCAATAGTTGATACAAAACTTTTAAGGAAACATTAGACAAAATTAAATGTTAAAGTTCTAAATAAAGAATAAAGTATGCAACGGTTTCTAGTCAACGAATAATTAACAGACTCAGTACCAGTACAACCAAACATGAAACGTAAAAGCTTCAAAACAGCAATAAACATAAGAATGGTCTAAGACCCATATTTGAGAACAATACTCAAGCATAAATCTCTAATATAGATTTAGTTTGGTTGACAGATTTATACTAGGCATCATTCTGCAATAGGAACTGACTTTAGAACCTGACAACTCGAGCACATAACATTTTAAATAAAAGTAAACGAAAAATTCAATATAAATGTAAAAGAACAAGGCAGAATTAGAAAAGCACTCAATGATTGTAGGAACCAGAGTTCAAATTTCAACACTTCAGACATACAAGATCCAACAGCATAAAAATTCAAGTAAGTAATATTTTCCATCCTCCAGAGTTGTGTAACATCTCATAACATTATCCAGACAAAAAGGCCTGCATTAACCAGACCAGGCCACATGGCAATGAGGCCGTTATAATGCATATTATTATGGTCTAGTGTAGGTCCCGTTATTCCTAGAACGATGGGCATAAAACATGGACACCAATCGCGATTTCTATGGCCGTTTAGAATAAGATTTTCCTGAATATAGATATAGATGTAAGTATAAAAGAAAATGGTAATACGGTTTTGATGGTTGGGTACTGTAGGAGATATATTCCGGATGTTAAAATATATATGTTTTGTGACTAAACGTGTTCTATCGAGGAGGATTGAGTGATAAGGATAGTTTTTGCAAAATTGAGAATGAT
Source organism: Agrochola lychnidis (assembly GCA_963680765.1). Taxonomy (NCBI): domain Eukaryota; kingdom Metazoa; phylum Arthropoda; class Insecta; order Lepidoptera; family Noctuidae; genus Agrochola; species Agrochola lychnidis. The sequence goes on from OY796850.1 coordinate 4,063,158, forward strand.
GGCAGATTATTAATATATATAGCCACGAATATTTTCGAAAACAGTTTTCATTGGGAAAAGATGCAAAAGTTATGTTACAAAGAATCTGTAGTAGATGCAGATACACAAAACGTAATAATGTGAAAACTTAAATCTTTTTCTATCTCAGGAAAACATTTTCTTGGCGGGCTCATAGGGACTTATCATTATCATGGATAGCCAAGATACAGCCTTAATTGTTGTCTGCATTCGGTTAAAACAAATGCAGAAGTACCTGCTATTAGCCCAAAAAGAGTCAAACGATGCATCTTTCAAACCATTTAAACTCTGAACCTCATGTGTATGAAGAGTTCACTAAACTTTTTTCACCATTAATCTCTCTCTCTCTTACTCAGTTAACATAATTATCGAGCGTTTTTCGTGCGACAAAAGCGCTTCGGTGTCCATTGTTCGGTGATAAATCGACGGGCAATTCATTAATACCGTTTGAGCACACAATGGATGACGAGGAACATGGCCACACAATGCTGAGCTAATATGTCGCTGTGTCATTAATAATTTGATTGGAGCATTGGAGCTTTCTCTTGTAGGTTTGAGGTCTGATATTGTAAGTAATGGGATGTCTTTAATATCTTCTGTGGACCAAAGCATTGTCTATTCTATATCAATGGTAACAATGTCTACGTATTTCATGTGCACAAAGATATGACTGTGTACCAAAAGTTTTCTTTTAAATTGTTTTATGATGACAATGAATCTACGTATGACCCCAAAACTCCTAAAACTAAAGAAAGAACATCTATAGATACTTACTTGAAAATAAAAACCGTCGAATTCAGAACCTTTTGGAACTGGGATAACCAACCTATCAAACTGTAAACAAGACAGCCGCAGGTAACCAAAAGACCAAAAAAAAAGAAGTATAACTAACACCATCTTGTTAGGTAAACAATACAGTTCACACAAGCTTGGCATGCATTAGGAGCATCGAAGGACTTGGGACAATCGCTCTGAATAAGGTCCTAACATCGGCCATCCATTGTTATGCTGAATGCTGATAATAGGCTTCGAGATACCCTTTGCTTTAAGGCTAGTTTGGAAGTAGAAGGAACTAGATACGTATTTTAACTTGAATTTAAATTGTGACTTTTAGGTACTAACTTGAGGTATCTTTTCTAATTCAATGATATACGTTTTCCAATCCTGAGGCTTATCCTATATAGACACTAAGGCTTCAAGTCTCGGTATATTTACGAGTCCCGGGACAAAAATATCGAGACTCGGTTTGGTCCCGGGATTCCCGGGAAAAATGAGACTTTCGAGACTTTTTAAAAATTGATTTCTGTGCCCGTTAGACTACGGGCACAGAAATCAATTTTTTAAAAGTCTGTAGGGTAGGGATTAGGTATTTCGTTAGTGAATACAAGATATTTCAATAAGGTCATTTATTTTTCAAAATGTTACAGTGAACTGAAAATAAACAAAATGAAAGGAATATTACTAGAAATATTATAGTAGTATAAATAGTATAAGTAGTATAAATAGTAGAATAAAGAAAAAATTACTAGATTTTCTCATTTTTGAAGTGGGCTCGTAAAAAAACAAGAGCATTCAATGTATTTTCTGATAGAGAGGACCATATTCATGATAACACTGATCAGGACCAAACGGTAGCACAAAAGGACCAAATAACCTACATAACTAAAAAAAATCTGGCTATAATATCCTGAGAACGTTTTAAGTATAATAAAATGCTTAACATTTACGTAAAAGAGGTGCACTTTCGGCCGATTTTATTAAGACCAACCAATAATACTTTGTAACGTGTAACACATCCAAAGCACCGAATTGAGAAGTTATCCGCAATCCAAGACCAGTTCAGATAAACGATAAATATTGATCTCAATTACATTGCAAGTTTTTGCATTTTTCCATATAAGATAGGGCTGTACGGCGAAGAAATTTTGACATTGATCTTATGAGAAACTGATTTTTAAATCACTTCGATATAATATTACGGTTTCCTTCTCCATAGGAACCTACTACGCTTTGAAATGGGCAAATAGCTTCATCTTCCTGACTGACCAACTTCTTGTCAATTCGAAAGTGCTTGCCATAAATGGTTTAGTGAAATAAATGCTCTGAGTTTGAAATGACGACTAATAGAAAAGTATGGAAGAAAGAACATGTTGCGTAGACCCCAAATACATTAGGATTAAGTGCAGAAGAATGATAAAATGATTGGAGTTTGAATTATTACAACTGTCTATATCAAACTATCCATCCCGGTACCTAACGAATGACGTGGCAAGCTTTTTAAAAATTTTTTTTCATAGTATAGTAATTGTCCTCTCTTGACAGCGACTCAGACCAATTTTCTTTCCTTTCGTGAGCTCTCTGATGACTAGCAAAGCTAAATTTAGTCTACATGCTACTCAGTTAGTTCAAATCGGACTTCCGACCCCAAATAACTGTATATCAGATATCGGTAACAGTACCAACCCTATCACAAAATGGTATTATGCTCAAGAACGAGTTGCCCACATATTAATTTTAATTGCCCGGTGAAATCGTGCAGTGGGCTTTGCACTCATAACATAACGCCTTAAATGGCGGGTCTCAGCAGCAACCTAAAGAAAGTGTATGATCTAGACTTTCTTCGACAAATTCGCTAAGATATTATGTGACTGGATTTAACTGACATGGTTGGCTCGATAACTGGTGTGAATGTAAAGTTCTTTCAATTATTTTATGAGAAATTTTTGAAAGGAGTGAAGAAATAAGAACTGTGAAGCTGCTGAAATAGTTTCATTAATTTTCAGTTAAGTAAAAGTAACAAAGCTTTATTCAGTTAAAAAAGTCATTCAGTTCAAAAAGAGAGAGTCTGGCTGGTTGTTTCGCCAGACTAGGTTCTTAGGTCTTGATTAAGAATTTCATCATCAAAACATTTTCATCATATCAAGAAGCTTTTAGCTTCACCTAACTACTAGTCCATCATTTCAAAAGCATGTCTATATAATCCTCACCTTCTACGCGCAAGCGCATAAACGGGATGATTAAAACAAATTGCCCTCAATCGACGATCCGCGTTTTTCTACATTCCAGCATTAAGAACCAGTATCTTAAAAGCACCAACATTGGGAAATAGGAACATACTTACTTAATTAATTAGCGTGTTAAGGATGGATTAGAATTTAAAAGTGTAAGAGGGTGTTGTGCAATACAAGCTGGTATACATTTTATTGCACTTCTACTAGTTTAAAAAAACATGTAAGTACATAATGAAAAAGGACCAAATAAGAATTGATTAATTGAGAAGCACAAAGAAAATAACACCTCTATATCCAATCAATTTCGATTCCAACTTCTTCTTGAAAGTCCATTAAGACCAGAAGGTCATTAATGACTTTAATGTGTCTCCAAAGCCCCAAATGACACTAAACTATCGCCTCCCGCATCTTAAGCTACAAGTCACCGCCCACAAACAAGTAACATAGCCCACACTTACGCAATTCCCTAACGCCATCTAATTAAAAGTACCTTCCTACAAATCGAACAAACTACTTTATATTCCACGTTTATCTTCTCGTTTTATCATCTATGTACCACATTATTGCCATTGGAGTATGTGTCGCTAGTTCATTAGTACACCATTAGTCAGTCGTGGTTGTAAATTGGACTATTTATCTGGCAAACCCACGCTTGATAGTGGCCAATACGCAAATGTCTGGGTTGGTTGTGGAAGATTTGGTCCTTAGGAACGGGTTGGGCCAATACGCAAATATCTGAGTTGGCTGTGGAAGATTCGGTCCTTAGGTACGAGTTCGATCAATACGCAAATGTCTGCGTTAGCTAAGGATGATTTGGTCCTAAGGTACGGGTTGGCCATTACGCAAATGTTTGAGTTAGGGACGCATCCTGTAGTGCAATTTTAAGAACTGGTATTGTCGTGGGCCAATATGCCAATAAAGGAATACGAACTTTATTTTTACATTGAGAATACAGCTAATATGCAAATATTGCGTTTCCGTTGGTCAAGAAACAGGTTTACTTTTTCGAACGGTGGAATTGGACTTTGGACAAAGTTTCGGGCTTAAATTATTACTCAATTATGAGTGTATAGTAGGAGATCTTACAATTTTCATCAACGGTAATGAATATAAAGGAGGAAAACGTTTCTCGCAAAACACTCGAGTCAAAATTAATTCTAAGTCCCTTCTTCCTCAACTTATCAAAATAAAGTAGGCATCTCATATCCCTTATCGCCTACTTATACGACCTTTTCAAAACAAAATATCCCTGTCTATATTCCTGCTATTCAGCAATAACTTATTTATTAATATTATCTCAACCACCACTTCCTTACACTACATATAATCTGCGAATGCAAATTCAAACAAGTGGCCCATGGAACAGAGATACCATGGATTTATAGAATTGATACCTGTGACAAATCGTTATGGGTACAGGCAGAACATGGTCTATGACCATAGTTGGGGCTCCTGCGGTGCTACATGACAACACGATTACCGGTACTGGCTCCGGTACAGTGCTAGTAATGATAGTTACTGATAGTGGGGTCATTTTAGGGCTTTAGACACTGTAGTGCTTCTATGTGGAGACTTATATGGATGGACACTGTTTTTATCGATAAAACCTTGCAAGATTGAAAACTAAAGTTTTAGCAGCTAGGTAACAGACTTTTATTCTATTGTCCCACTTCTGAGCAAAGACCTCCCCTATTCCTTCCACGTCTCTCGATGTTATGCTTCCTCTTGCTAATTCATGAGGAAGCCATTCAAGGCGTTCCGCCATCTTCTCCACAGCTTGCCGCGACCTCTGCGCTACTTTGTTAAGACAATAATTATTTGAACAAAGAACTTAGTCAAAAAGTACTTTCACTAATTTGACCTATGACCGTTTTTTGTAACAATCGTTGAGAGGTCAATGTTTAGCAGTGGGCGTTATAATAATAATGATACTGTAAATGCCAACCAAAAGGCAGCTTAAAAAAATATTCCTTCTAACCCTAACCCCAATATTCTCCATTCAGACCGCCCCACCCAAAATTTCACTCAGTTAAAGACTTCAAGTCGTCCAGTTTCCATCGAGCGGAATCGGACACTTGAATACAAAAACTGTCTCCTCTAACCGAGTTACACGCGTTACTCCTATAATAGTGGCCTAATGGGCTACGCTAAATCGATGCATAAATCGATCCTATAGAATAAAACCATTTATCAGCACAGACTAGAGTAACATCGGGCTGGAGACGATTTTAACAGTGGCGAGATCTAACATCGGTTGCGGCCCTTTTTGCGTGTCAGCGGATTCGTGTAAGTAGGTTTCATTGAATTTCATAGAATAATGGTCCTTGGAGTCGCGATTAATTTAGATGGTCGTAGTTGTAGTCTGAACTGCACCCTAATGGCGTAACACACTTTCAGTCACAATCTGAGGGTTTTGAAGGAAATTCCTAATCCATTGCTTCACAAGTTTGAAGAATTCGTCTGCTCAACAACGTATATAACGCGTGAGTGAACTATCAAAATGAAAGGCATTGCTATCGATTGCCATTGATATGCAATTACCCCGCCAGAGGGCTATGCTTGGAGTTTCCCTACGTGATCGAATCGGAAATGAAGAGATCCGCAGGAGAACCAAGGTAACCGACATAGCCCGAAGAATCGCCAAACTTAAGTGGCAATGGGCAGGGCACATTGCTCGCAGAACGGATGGCCGATAGGGCCGAAAGGTTCTGGAGTGGCGACCGCGTACCGAAAGACGTAGCGTTGGAAGGACCGATGACCTTGTGAAGGTCGCAGGAATCCGCTGGATGCGGAAAGCACAGAATCGATCGAAGTGGAGGAGTAGTGGACGTCTTTCGGCTGAAATGATGATGATAACCCCGCCAGTCATTACTATTAAGTATGATAAGACCACGTAGGCAAAGAACAAGATATTGCCACCTAGTTGAGGCCAGCAAAAATGTCGAAAAAAGTTTAGCTCCAAATAAATATCAATCTTCACAAAATAGCGATTAACGACGAAATAGTTACACAGTCCAATTACAAGAAATTGTAGTAATTAACAGAAATTGTGGCATCTTACTCTACGTAATTAAATACGGTTGATTGAAGCTGGTGAGGGAGGCGAAGCCGTGTGCTTCAGTTAGTTAATTGGTATAAACAACCAAGTAGCGATCAAAGGTGCCGCGGCACTAAATGTCAGGGTCATCAGGATGTTAGGTTATTGGCGAATGCATTTTTACTGAAGTAATTTTTATACGTTTTAGTCCTATGATAGTAGCAAAAGGAGAGAAATAACATACATATTTATACAGGGTGGCAGGGACATCGACGCGAAAACTGTTACCATGGATGATTCTAAACGCCTCACTGCGTTGAAATTTTTCGTCGGTTATTTTTTTTTAAATCTGCTGTTCCATACATTTTGACCGCGTAGATATTGCAGTTTTCTACGAAACAGCAGCATTTTTTTTAAATAACTGATGTACTGAATTCATGGTAACAGTTTTCGCGTCGATGTGCCTGCCACTCTGGATAAAAAAGGGGACAACTTCTATCAATTATTACAAAATATCTTGTGTCACATAACATAACATCTCCCCTGTATTTCTTGAAGGGTTAGGCAGCGGTGTACCGTACACCCACATTTCGCCAGTTATGTTTAAGACCTCTGTAATAGGGTCCTAGAAAATTATCTTAGAATTCAGAAAGGATTTGTCCATACGAATTCATTTATAAGATCTAATTTCTCATTCAATATTCTTTGTTTCTTAAAATCTTCTTTTTAACTATTTATTTTATTTATACAAATGCCAATCAACAATCCTAAACCAACCTTTTGCTAGCTCATAAATAATTACATTTTAAAAGTATTGTGAAAAAAAACTCAATTAACGCGGGCAACCCTAAGCCAGACGCAACAAACTGTTTCGATTGGTCACGGCGAATAAAAATTCTGAATCAATCAGACGGTTGATAACAAATTGTTTGAGATTTAAAAAGATCGATACAATTCGAGCTCGAGCTATTACGCTTTTATTCTTAGTGTCCATTAATTTCGTAATACACAAAGTTCAAGGACCAGTGACCACTTAAACTTTTTATATACCTTACTAGCATCTGGCCACGACTTCGTCTGTGCGAAATTTCTTGTTTTAACATATATTATCCTATGACACTCAGGGATAATGTAGCTTCCCATTGTTGAAAGAATTTTTAAAATCGGATCAGTAGTTCTGAAGATTACGCCCTAAAAACAAACTCACAAATGCTACTCTCTATAATAGTATCTATAGATTCATTATGTCAAGCCATTGATATAATGAATCTATAGATACTATTATAGAGAGTAGCATTTGTGAGTTTAGATTCATTATATCAATAGCTTGACATAATGAATTTGGTATAAAAAGTTTTCACCAATTCATTTGCTTTTATAAAAGTCCGTTTATGAATGTTACCAAAGTTATATCAAAATAATAAAATAGAAACATTATAAACAAGTGCTTGAATCTGTTCTCGATTTAAATAAGCCTGGTTTTCTTAAATGACTACCGACTATATTTACCTTCAAAATTAAGAACCCAGATTTCAGTAAACACTATGAGAAAATTCTCACAGATTATGAATAATAATGACTTTATAATTAATCATAAGAAACTTCTGTCTTTTGATACATCACACGCTTACCATACATTTATGAATGATGGATTTGTTCTGTGAAAAACCTACATTCATCTATAACTATTGTATAGAATCAAGTTTTTCTAACTGAACAGACAGCTGTGCTGCTGGGGAGTTTGTTGCACCACTTCTTCTTCCCAGCTAACGCACTAGGAAGTGGTGAAGGGCGGGCGTTTTGGGGTACTATCTTATGTAATTATGACGTACAAAAAATGCTAATTTTCAGCCTAGTTTGAATAAATGGATTTTCATTTATAGCTACATGGACATAAGTCCACTGTTGAAAAGACCTCCCCTATAGTTATCCACAATGATTGGTCATTGGGGACGGTGTCGGCAATACTTGGGAAAAGAAATATTTAAAGTGGTTACTAGTACCCATAGGGTAAAGTTAGGGTGGTCCTTTGTCCCCAACCCCGGTCCTAACTGTCTCAGCCTGACAACATCTTATCTCCTCGCCGCATGTTTTCTACACCTGCGGTGTAGTTGCGTAATAAACTTACTATCACAATGCCATTAATTTTGACAATTCAACAATATTCATTGTGATTTGTGTTATTTACGTCGTCGAGCAGACACATTTTTCAAACATATATAAAGCAATTGATTATGAATTTCTTTCAAAATCCTTCGGGGATTTATAGTGTGATACGCAATTGGGGTGCAGGTGATACGGTAGCAATTAATTGTTCTTTTCTTTTTTTCTTAGCCTTTATTGTCTCACTGCTGGGCAAAAGTCTCCCTAATCTCCTTCCTGTCGTTATCTTCTTCATCATCATCTTCATTCACAGCCAGACTTCGCCCACTGCTGAGCATCTTTATCATCTATCTTTTCTCGTGCCAATCCCTACGTTCCTGTGCCAGGCTCGTCCAGGTTCTAACCGCGATGACAACAATATAGTCCGCCCATCTCGCCACCGGACGACATTGTCTGACCATCTTCTTAGATAAGTAATATTCTTCCGTCTTCATAATTATAGACTCATGTAGCTTTATGGGTAGAGGACTACATTCATTAGAATAAGTTCAAAGTCCCATAATAATTATATTTATAATGACTGACAGATTCCACTATCCATAAAAGACCAACTATAGGTACTTAATACATCTGTTATATATAAAATCAGACATTCTCACGGAACGCGTCAACTACCAACATAATAAGAATTAATGCGCAATATTGACCTTACTTGATCATTATCTCTAATAGCTGCGTATGACAGCAACCAGGTCATATGACCTTGGTTTACTCTAATGGAAGCAGAACATAATAGATCAGAGTGACCAATTTTCCGTGTGTCATTCCGACAGCTTGTTTGTTGACCAATCAAGGTTTAAACTATTAGATGACAAATTAATTGACAAATAATATAGGAGAAGTAGAGTAAGTTGGTTAAAACTAGGTCAAGTAATTGTGATCTAGAATTATTGCGGCCTCATTTTGAGATGATTTATTTAGAAATACAATAAGTTAACGAGCTAAAAAAATATGTGGATGTAAGGACCATTAAAATGATAACTATCAATCTTTGCACCAGTTATAAATATGTCTTGCTTTAACACGTTCAGTGCCGGGAGCCTTCCTGGAGGGATTACTCAAGTCGCTTATGGGATGCCGACAGCCCTCGCGGAGGGCTCATTTTTAAATATAGGTTTTTCTGAGCGATTTCGGCATTATAAACTGTGAAAATAAAATCAACTGAAGATTTCAACAAGATTTCAAACCTAATGCCGGTGACATTTCTCGAGGGTTAACTTTAGCGCAAACGTAATGCCGGTGACCCTCCTGGAGTCAACTTGCAATATGTATGGCAGCATGGCGTATGAGCTCTATGAAAAATGGGTGGAGTCGAAAGTATTAAAAACAGAACACTGAACGCATTCACTTGTTTTTATTTTCTGTTGGAATTCAAAAGATTTCATAAGAAAAGTGATTATAATACCACCCAATTAAGCATCCACATATCTCCCTTATCCTTTATATCCGTTCGTACGCGCCCTCGGCTGCGCCTGCGCAAGCAACGCGCACAGATGCGCGAGCGTTCCCACCGCATCCCCCAATGAAAACACAAGTGCGGCCCATCTGGCGACGATCACTCACATGTGTGTATCATTGATTTTACGATTATTTGTATGAAAAACACGCTGTAGTATGGAAATTGTTGAGCTGTGTGTGGGTGAATTCTGGAGTTGAATAGATCTGCTGATGAATGAAGGCTTAAAACCACATGGTGAAAGGATGCTGCTATTAAAAACAAGAAAGTAATTTTATAAGGTTCGGTTTCCTTAGAAGTCGAAAACCCAAAAAATTTATAAGATCAAAAGGTAAATTCTGGAGGAGTAGAGATATTGTTTCAGTGCGAAAAATTAACAGGAAGCCTATTTTATCTCTTGACAGTTTCTGAAAACTCACAATAGAAAAATAAAACTGTGCCATCGAAGAAGAACACAGAACATAATTGACAGCCGCGTCTGTAGGTACCAAAAGACCAATAAGGCATTCGTCAGGTAATACAATATAAATAATTAATGACATTAAGAAATATTATAGACATATATTAAAAACGACACAACCAAACATACAGCATAAGTTAAATTCAAAGTAATTAAATTTTAATAACACTAAATTTATACACATAAGCATTAGACATAAAAATCTTAAATCCGTAATTGTTATGGCCGGCAGACGTTTATTCTCACGGTTAAATTTAACTTAGCTAATTAAACTTGGTTAAAAAGTGGAATATTAATATGTTGGGATTTTATTACAAGGCGAGTATTATCTACAGTGGCGCCATGGACCGCCTGCCTGGATATGTCTTTTATCGCTATAAGTATAGGAAACAAAGTTTTCCAAAGTCTTTAAAGTTAAGCTTGAGATTGTCTTTCTTGCAATTCGAATTATTGAAAGAGTTGTTCAAAACGGTGCATGTTTTGAGCGTTCGGAAATATCTTGAAAAGCTAACGACGATTTCTTTTATTTACAACAATGTTATATAACTAACAATACACTGGATTTTTTGTATTATTAACTTTAATATTTCATTTTTGAAAAGCTCCTTTTAAAACTAAAAAATATATCCCATAATTATTTTTTTTGGAAACCACATTATATTTTGTATCCACTTAACAATGTTGCCGCCATTAAGAAGTTATGACGTCATTAAACAGTGCCGCGTTGTCCCCGCGCTTCCGTTACACGACACAGGTGGGGTGCGCTTGCGCATTGCTTTTGCATACTATGTTGCGCACGACAAAAGTCTTGTAATTTAATTTTGTTAAGAAAGAGATGTCAACTTAAGTGCATTTCAAAAGTATTCCGTTATCACATTGTGTCTCTCGTAATTTTATTTTTAAATTTGTAAATAAAACGTCGAACTTCATATAAAAACAAAGTATGCGTAAATGTAATATAAAAAGCATGCCTAAAAACTAGTACAACTTCAAAATGAGGAAAATGTCAAAAACTTAGATCAAAGTCTAATTACCGATCCCCAAACAGCTTTTATAACATACCAAAACAATCCATTTAATAATTCAAATCCAAACACCGCCATTTTGACGTACATAAAAAGGAGAAAAAACGACCAAATAAAGGTCATGCGTATTGCATGTAACGTTCATAGTACATTTTTTGTCGGTCTTTTGTGTTACATTTCATATGCCATTAGAAGCAAAAAGAGTACAAAGAAAGAAAAAAATAGATAAAAAATGGTTAGGTTGGAAAAACGTGGGCGTTCGATAGCATAAGGCGATTAGTTTGATGCTGTATAGCTTTCGGAGCTTTTGGTTAATATGTGTATATGGTAATAAAAGAACTTGAAAATTATAGGAAGGTTTTCGAATCCTAGGTTTTTATTTAGTCCTTCTAATCACAAAATATAAAAATTTCATTTTAACTAAATTATCCTCCGATACAACATTGTGTTAGATGAAAAACAAAACAAACTTCTTAAAAAACTTAGAAACGGATATAAAATAGCTCAATATTATCTAAAACATGAAAGCATATCTCAAAAAATATTAGAACAGCCAGAATTTCTCAAAAACAAAATGACACAAATCGATACAGTTTCACCGCGCGCGCAGTAGACTTGACCGGATGATAGATATGCACTTGTGCGGGAAAGAGATAGTGCAACAACACCGCGTGTTAGAAAGAGAGGCATACAAGTGGCGTACGTTAGTTGCAGCTGCCGCCGACGTCACAGCTAGGGAATAATGGGACCCGCTCAAGCGTAGACACGAGGATAAAAACATGATGTGATGCCACCTTTGGTCACTTTCTGACATACCAGAATATCCAGTTGGGAGGGATAACTGCGAAATTCTTGTTCTTGTAATTTCAAGTTTAAGGAACTTACGATGCAAGTACGGACATGTTCGAGAGGGATGTTTGAATGTGTCTGTTACGTTCAGAATTTGTTCAAGCTCAATAAATACAACAACTAACAATTTCGTTAAGCTTTGACATCTCTGAGGTAACAGTAGCAACTACAACTATTAACTATGCGTTTGAATAACGGTCAATCCAAACTAACAATTTATAAATACATGCAATAGTACAACAGATATTAATAAACAATGACCAGCTGAAATCAGATCTGAAGCACAATGCAACCTTCTAGATACCAAACAACAAACGCGTGCGACTGTTTCTAGCAGTATTGCAAACAATTGGTTGGCCCAGGTGCCCAGAGCACTCGTGACGCCCGAAGATAAGGTAGCACTATAAATAAGCCCTAATTACTTCCTATTTAATTAACATTGGAATTAGAATTTTCATTGCCAATTAGATCGAAACAATGAGCTTTCTGTGTTGTCCATTTAATATATTGGTTGTAGGATTTGTAAATACAGGATAGATAAGACATGGTTTTGTAGATACAGAAATAAAAAACAGTATGAGAAATTTAGAAATGACAAAATCATGTGCAAATGGAAGTGACGATGACAATGCCAGAACTGTAATCACAGACTTTAATATAACAATTGCATCAATAACATCAGAAAGCTCATTGAATACCAATAACAATGACCTCAAAAGGAAATTTCGAATCCAATAAAATAGATGAGAAACGAAGATGAGAAAATATAGGCGCACCGTACACCACTATCCAATATTATAGCGAGCAAGCCGAGTCATTACTTACCTCACAATACTGTCTATCATCGGGAATGGAATCGTTGAAACCCGTTATAGAAGGAGCTTGGCCCAAAGATGGATCTTTAGCAAAATGATTTACATTTACTCGTGCCTTTCTACTTTCCAGATCGGAGGTAGATTGAGATTTAAATAAGCCAGGTACAGCAAGGGATTGTAATATTTTGAGCTACTTATTATTCTTCATCTTAAACAACAGAATTGCAAATGCCTTCAAATTCGCAGTACCGGTGTCTTGAAATTCTTTTACCGCAATTAATAAACAATTTGGAGCAAAACACTCTTCCATTTTATACTAAAAATCTATATATTTCTATCTAACTAACCGAATAAATCATGAAACAAATTCTAACAATAACATTCCAAAAGAATTTGATCAAACTTGGCTCGAACACGAACTCCTAAAAGCCATCACAGAATGGTGATTTCGATTCGTCATGACACTAACTGACTCCAGTGTTCTCAAATGTACGTAATTGTCTGCCACGGTCCATACTCGCAAATTATCGCAATATAATATTGAAATTGTTTATGGGTAACCGTAAAATTGTGATATGCTTCAATACGATTTTGTTGCATGTAGAGTGCTGAAGTCATGTTTGATAATTCATTGATTACTTCAAGTCACGTACGATAACGCAGAGCACATTATTTGTTAGTGAAAGCACTGTTTTGTAAACCAAATAATGACCTGACAATATCAAGCTTCCTTTCATTATTAATCAACCGTTTCCCCAAATCTACATAGAAAAACTATCATAAGATAAAGCCCATAATTACTTCACATTATGCGGAACGATTTCAACAAATTAGTTGATGTTGAAAAGGCGGCTTCTTCCTAACATTCATTAATCACGAACATACGAACGATAGTAAATCGAATATTAGTCCGAGGTTCACAAATGGCGTCAGCAGAGTAGAAGTTACCGTACAATATGTCTTCTACCAGTTTCGAAGCTACAGCTTTTTGATGGGCATGTAATTTTTCAAAGTGCCTCACTTATTGCGGTTATATTTTAAAGTTGAGCAACTTGTTTTGTTACTTGTAGTTTGGGTGTTGGCTACTTTCGAAAACGATTATAGTTCGGTGTAGAACACTACTGATCGGCAGCTTATTTCAGTATCTCCGTTAAGATCGGTTTCATATGTGACATATAAACTGTTCAAAAACTCCTCAAAGCAGAATCTAGCTTCTTCTTGTTTTCCTTTAGTTAATCAACTGACCACTTTGATTTCATTTCCAGCTTTCGTGATCAGGGGGCCTACCACCAGCTCTTAAATAGTATTATTTTAATATTACTTCAGTGGGAGAAAGAGATGGAGCTACACGACCTGTAGAGCTTCATCTCTTTCCCATACTGAAGTAATATTAAAATAATACTGCTTTATGAGCTTGTGGTAGGCCCCCAGCATAGGAGATAGACTCGAGTAAAACTGTATGTATTTAATTTTAACTTCACGAGTTCACGACTCACATCCACAACCCTACCCAGCTCCAATCCTTCTCAATTCATGCATAAAATTAATCATAATTATCCCGTAGCTCCGTGAACGGCTAAATTATGAGCAGCGTCGTTTAGCCAGGGACCAGACCCGCTAACAATGACTAATAGTCTCGATGAAATAGATTTGTTGCGTGTGCCAATTATGGAAGTGGGTGATCGTAAATTACGTCGTTAAGACAGACAGAATCTAAGTGGTATATTTTATGTGTAGGAATATGATGAATTTTAACACTGGTGGCTGTAACTATTGTGAGAGGAACACTCAAGGCAAAATTGTGAGTCTGAAATCAGCAGTAGATTTCAACGATTTCGAAAGTATGGCCCTTAAATTGCAGCACCTGTTCTATTCTCTAGCCACTTCGTGGGTTGAAAGAAAGATACCGTCAATCTTCTAACAATGAAGTGTTGTATCATTGTCACAACCTGTGAATAACATGCGAACCTCCGACCACTCTATTAGATGCTATTCAAGCTTCAAATACCTACTATCCTCCGTTTATAGAATTTACTGAAGCCTTTGAACAAAAGCATCATATAATTAGAATCAATAGTCATGTCCAATTTTCTTTTAAAGGTCACGAAATGGTTTGCGACCCACAGGTTAAAATCCCTCGGGGAATCAGCTTAAATATTCCATATATGTCTAAACCACAATAGCCTGGTTTCACGATTTACTGTAATACCCCTGCTTTAAGTCCGTAAACGGCATATTTAGGCCGACTGGCGAGGATTCACTGAACATCATTACTTTGGCTAACAAGCTGTTATATTTGGAGTTCTTGTTTTCTGTAATTTTGTTTTCATTGTTTACGGTTATCAATGTGTCAACAAAATTTATAGTAAAAATGGAACCAAATTGCTGTTCCACATATAGATTTAATAATGGGAATGAAAATGGTGCCGAGTTTAATAAGGTCCTTATCACCGCATAGTATTGAATTTGTCATCTATCTGTAGTAATGAAATAGTTTAAGTATCAATATTTCATTGCACTGTAGGTACCTCATTGAAAATAGATTTCTCCTTATCCTGCCATCATTAAACTTTGATATTTATTAACCCCGACGTTGCGTGACTTATGACGGTGAAAGCGCCCTCTAAATGATAAATTTAAAGACTCTTTAAGAAGACTTAGCCGGCGTCCCATACCGACATGCATTATTAAAGTTGAATATTAAAATTCATGTTCTAACAAAATTTATTTAATCGCATAAAACATTCAAGTTTGACCGCAAACAATAATCTGTGTATAAATCATACTGTAGGCTCACACGCGAGGTGAATCACGGTTCCGAGAAAGCGGAAACGGCCAAATTCTCCGTTCTTTTTATGGTATAAACCGACAAAATAACATGACACGGTTGCCATCGCTCCCGACTGGGCCTTTTTGTTGTTTTTGTAAAATAGACGGTTAGTACGGGCGTCGTGCGTCGAGCACCTGCGCCCGCGCACCCGGCGCAAATCTCGGAGGGTGCGACGCCTTCGGGCTGCGAGCGAAGGGAGACGAGCAGGTAAACGGTCCCCAGCCCTCGCTGTAGCAAACGAGATCAATGAAACTAGTTTAAAATGCGAATATGAATTGAGACGTTCAAACTGCATTTTACTTGTAATAACATATCTAATCATTTTAGATGTAATGAACATAATTACGGAAAAGAAAATGCTCGGATCTCTCGTGTTACGCAACTACCGTGCACATCGCATGCGCAGCGTGCGTGTGTCCGCGGCTGCCGAGCATCGGGCCATTCTCAGCACAAATCATCACAGACAGACAAAAAACGAGCCATGGAATAGGTTTAGAGGTATTAATTACAGCAGCGGCAGCGGCCGACACGATACTCCGGTATTATATAATTAACCATTACCAAGTGTGTCGAAATCCCACGTGGAGGTTATTTTATTCATTAAATTGTCGTATAAATGATGTATTTTGGTTTATTATTCGCGCCGACATAATTATAAAGCTTGATAAATCATCACATAATTTTCATTTTTAGTTTTCTTTGACATCATCTACGTGGACGATGTTTTAATGTCTTCTCAGATCCCTGAATTGCTGGTGATCACGCGATTTTCGACAACTATGAAGTAAGTAGCAATTAAATTTGTTTTTAATCCACGATTCTGATATACGGGTTGAATCTAAACAGATTTAAATGGTCTCACGGTCCGCAAATGGGTATTTAACCGTCAACGGTGACTGGCCTTCTGGTTTCAGTAGCTTTGTAATAATACTTAAGCAATTACGCATGTCAGTCAGGGCTCGCGGACCAGATGTCGATTTTAAGCTCATACCGTTATTACCACGACTTGCAAGTCCGACTGAGAAAAGGATAATCCATATAATTAATGCTATTGTTTCACCAGGATCTGGCGCAGTTGAAGCCACGTTTAAATCATTAAGTTTTAGTAGCCCATCAACTGTGGAACGTTCTAGATCTCTTCCAGTCTCGCGAGATTTGCTAGCACCCAGTTCGTGCTGATCTGCGATGTGTATGTGAACGGATAAGCGTTGAAGCTCAAAGGAATGTCGAAATCTTTAAACAATAGGCTGTTTAAATAAATGAATCACAATATTCATAGAAATCAAAACCCGAATAGAATTTGAACAAGAATTTCGGAACACATTTGGTCCTTCCAGACTTACTAATCCTTAGACTAACTTTCAATGAGTCATCGAGTTATAAGCAGATCCTTACCACCCACATTTAAAAAAAAAACAAAAGCCAACCGGGACACCCCAGACCATCCATTCCATAAACTAAGCGGCTCATTAAAAACACCACGACGTTTAAAACAATGGAGAACAGCAGGTAGATGAACAAGTGCAACTTTACGGCTCTTTTTATGTACCTCGCCACAATGAGAGGACCTGACAACTTTACCGGATTCCACTCTTCCGGACAACGTAGGTAGGTACTCCATTTTGAGAGCACTTTAAACAAAGGTTTGGGTTATTAAGTGTTGACTATGCTTTTGACTTTGAAGGAAGTTGTTAAACGATAAAATTTTCAATGTTGGGTAACTGTATTGATTTTTAGAGTGGAGTTGTTTAAGTTTGAAATGTGTGGAGTTGTCTAACGCGTTTGATTGACTAAACCAAATCGATATATTTTACAGTAAAAGTTTTTTGATTGGCTTGAAGTGTCCTGGCCAAGTAAATAGTACTGTAATTATGTGTCAGGATTAGATAAGACGTGATAAAAGGATTGATATTAAAAACTTGGCGCGAAAATAAAAGGTTTTTTTTTTAATGTCTTCTATAATTATTTAAGTTCACACAAACAATTATACACTTTAATTACACTATCAATCATGGACAGTCAAAATCTGTGATACCACAAGACAATTGACTTTAATAATAATGTATGTAGGTAAGTAGGTACCAAATACCAGCCAGAATCCGGAACCATTCTAAATCGGTGATTTGGATCAGCCAGCGTTCATTAGCCAATGAAGTTGGATTTCGACAGGCCACCGAGGTCATACCACACGATGACTGTAGGAGTCGGCATGTTGTTGTTGGCTTTTTTGGTGGCATATTTTGAGGTAAAGTAAATTAAGATACAGCAAGAAGTAATTATGTAACCAAGGACAGGATTATTTCCAATGATTAAGTAAGATGACGCCTTTGACAGTACTTAAGGGTCGTCAGAAGCCCGAAAGTCTGAATATCAATCTTACCAAGAGGTATCGTATAACCCAGTCACTGGGTTGTGGAGGTCAATACCACACGATGACTGTAGGAGTCGACATGTTATTGTTAGCCTTTTTTGGTGGCATATTTTTGAGATAAAGTAAATTTTTAGTACCTACACTAAGATACAGCAAGAAGTAATTACATAACCAAGGACACGACTACTTCCAATGATTAAGTAAGATGACGCCTTTGACAGTCCTTAAGGGTCGTCAGAAGCCCGAAAGTCTGACAATCAGTCTCACCAAGGGGTATCGTAATTACCCAGTTACTGGGTTGTGGAGGTCAAACAAGCAGTCGCTCCATGTAAAATATTGATATTCAGTTGCATCTGGTTAAACTGGAAGCCGACCCCAACGTAGTTGGGAAAAGGCTAGGCAGTTTAAAAAAAAATAAGATTACGCCTAAAATGTCATTCGTCAAATATTGAATTTTCGCCAATCATATAAATTTATCATGAATAAATTTATCAAATCGTATTTTTTTTCAGCTCTACCAAACAAAAGCCTCATCAAGAAGTTAACCAACCACATAACTAGTCTAGATCAGATAGATTCCCATTCTTCCATAACAAGTTCCATTACCCGTTCATATCACATAGTCCATTCATAAAGTATCCAGTTTCAATCGAACGGTGCCCATTTCGGCGGTGCCTGCGCCCGCGCATGATAGCGGCGTTCACACGGTACGATAGAGCTTCCGAGAGCGGCCTTCCGCTGACTTGTCCAGACCTGACCCGCTATCGGAGTATCGGACCACTTCCGCCGGACACCGCAAACGACAATGTTTGTCTCAGTATCGTAAGTGATAATGATAACTTGGACATGTTATTTATTTTTTTGTGGACCATTTTCGGGTTTTTGGAGCAAGGTCAGCTATGGGGAATGAAGGATTCGATTCATGAAAAATGTTGTGCAATTTGGTGAAGATAAAAAATATGGTGTTCTAAAAACGGTTGTGTCAGAATATTTGGCTAAGCCTGTGCAAATTGTGCTAGTAGTTATGTTATAAATAGCGGCTAAAGAAAAAGGAGAAAAGTCACGAAAGATTTAGAATCTCTTCTTACTGTTTCATTTACAATATTTGTACAATATTGGCACAACGAACGTGTGAGACAAAACAGTCTCACAGCGATTGCCGCAGTTTCCTTACTTTTATGCGCGTGCGCCGCTCCCATCATTATCCGACTAGCTGCGCGCACAACATTACGAAAATACCATATTCACACGAAATTAATTGACGTTTCTTAATGCTAAAGCGATCGCCTTCATTGTTTTATAAGATTATCCGATAAATGAGGAAATCTGTGGGACGAAATTACTCTCATTTGAATTTAGATTCAAAGATTTGAAATGTTTCCACGGAAGTCGTAACCAGTCATAGGAAATAAAATGATGGAGCAAGTTGAACACTACAAGACAAAATCTAACTCTTCACATTTTTAATCTTCTAAATCAATATCTACATCTATCAACGACCTTAACAAATCCAGTGCAATGGTTATAACCCTAATGCCTACAGACATAGCCCTTGTTTTTGTTAATAAATGATCTAAATTCTCCACTTCAAAAAGCTTGCCTCACCCACATGCTCAATCAATAGGTACACTGATCTTAGCACAATTTAAACTCATTAATATTCAAAACCTACCAGCATAATCCAGTCTTATACAGATAAACAAACAGTTACCAGAGTCACACAAACATTTATATACACAGACAAAATTAAAGTGACAAACCACCCAAGCGTTAAGCATCAGTCTGGTCTTGGAGCCAGCAGACAGCATGCACCAGTTGACTTGAGCCATTCCGTAATCCAATTACTATGGTAGACAGTACGACCTTACGCCACCTGTAAAACGTTACTTAAAGATTGACAACTTGATTGCAAGTTGTGGGTTTAATTATGATAGTTAAGCAGATTTTGAAGCTAGAAATGTTTGAGGGCTATTGTTTGTAGGTATTGGTGGAGATGATGATGTAAGTGTATGCTAAGATACAACTGGCATGAAATAAGATGTGTTTCGAATGTAATTTGTATATGAATCAAGATGAATAGCGTGCAATTGGGGAGACCTATGGCCACCAGTGGACTGCAATAAGCTGGTAATGGTGATGATGATGATCTATTCGACGCAAGAAAAGATTGGAAAGATTAAAGTTGATTGAAAGTTTAAGGATTTGCGAGCTATATAGAACGAGAAATAAAGCAAACTGGAAAATGACAGCACATGACATCATCAGCTTATTACCTAAAGAAATAACAACATTCCCAATAAGACATGAAAGATTTCACATTCACACATGTCATATTATGTCTCAATTACAAACAAAATAAACTCTCTCTCACATCTTATTCCAGTTTTTGCATATTATAAAGGTACTTGATGATCTATTCTTGATTGCACTCCGGTACCGTTATGCGGCTGCCGCTGACCGGCTCAAAACAATGAAAGGTCATTTCGTAATTCATCATCTACAGACTCCATCTTATCTCAATGTTTTATCGTATTTGTTTTAATAATGAAACAGTTGGACGGTGGCTAAAGGTATTTATTGATACGTTAAGTTGTGTTGGTATTATGAAAAGGTGTACTTAGGTTACTGTATGGATTTTTGACGAACTATTGCAGGCACTACTGACTTGCTTAATAATTTTTGTAGCAACATAGAACTGTATTCAGTTATAAAATATATAGTTGATAAGAAAAAAATATGCTCCAGAAGAATAGTGAAGACATCAATCAATCATTTTTGAACTCATGACGATGCATACATTATCAACAATCCTATTTCAATTCCAACATTACACTAACACAATGAACTTGCTGCCAAATTAAATTACACACCTAGTTTTTGCTCTAAGTTCATTAAAAAATCATAACGAACGAAATGAGTTTCAAATCCATAGCTCGGCTTTGCTCAAAACAAAAGATGTGTACCATCATGAAATAATAGATTTGTAAGAGTAAAATGATTAATGATGGGCAAGTAATGTACGGAGTTCTCAAACTTTCACACTAATGATTATAAAGACAAAACAGTTTCAGAAACTTGATCTCTATGCATCTGTAGTGATTTATAATGGGAGTGTGGTTGAAGTTATTTGCTGCTGACATGGGTTTTGATGAATTACATTAACACTAGTCAGTATTAAATAGGAATTAGAAGTTAATTAGAAAAATGGACCAGTCAGAAATCTTTCGTCTTTGAAGCTGCAATTTTTGTCTTGACTTCATCACAAATGATATTGTCTGTGAAAGTATTTTCTCCTTCCACGTAACTATATGTTTTTGTACTCTCAAATACACACACCTTTCCAACTTTAAGAATAATTTTAATAATATGTACTTCACTTTAGCCATCTCCAGACAGCACTAAACAGAATATTTTAAGTTAAGCTCAACCAGGAGAGGATTCATAAAACGTAATCTCTTGTGGATATGGGGACTATAAAACCCGAAACTCACAGGTACCACGGTCTAAAGTTTATCAGGGGCCATCCAAATGCTTTACACGTATGTCCACACGGCACAATGTATTTCGGAATAATTTAAAATCAATTATGTGCGGTTAGAAATTCCACAAGTCTTAAGTGGACGCTATTTCGAAGAGTGATTTATTTGGCTGTAAGATTTGTGCTGGCACTTTCTTGTTTTCAAAGTACAAGCTTTAAATATTCTGCCCTGAGAATATTTTATAGTGATTCTTTCTAGCTGATTCCTTAGATCTAATAAAAACAAACTGTAACAGTCACTATCAGCGATTCTTATTATACCACAGGCGTCCATATTTCTAAAATTATGCTCTTCAATCATTTTCTACTAAAAACCGTTACCTTCAAAACCGTCTGAATCCTAATGACTCCGCAAAAACACAACAATCACTGCAATTTCAATTTTCGAAGTGGCTAAATACCACCAGACATTAGATCACAGACATTGATTGCCATAACTTGAGATAAGCTTTGCTTTCACGATCGTCTGGCCCACAAAAGAGTTATGTACCGAAGAACCACTGCTATTAAAAATAGGAATAAAGTTACTGAGAAACAAAATAATCGCTAAGACACGCGCGATGTTTAACTCTTATTGGAGAATGCTCGATTTAAGCATCTTGTTCAAATTTATTATCACCTTTTTCAGAAGTGATCCTTCTGACTATACTTGTCTAGTTTTCGTCTGGATTGACTTACGATGCAATTAGGAACCAAACTGGTAATTTACAATTGACAGGTTGAAAAAAAGCAGGACAGACAGACGTGAGACGGTATTTAAAATTATGAATTGGATCTAGTGAAGTGTGATGGAGTTTATTAATTTTGATTGCGAATAGTCGTAGTTATTAAAATGATTTGGAGCTGTAGCTCAGTCAGATAACAATGAGTGAAGGATACGAAATATCTGGAAAAGAGGATTTGAAGTTAGAAGAAATAATCAGGACTGACCAAAATTAGATAAATAAAATTGGTTATAGGAACAAATAAAAGTTCAAACTCAAAAAATTTGAAGGTCAAAGCAAGAATTGATGTTTTTACCATGATAGATAAAGGATTGGGTTAGTTTTAATAAGCATGCTGTTTGTGTTATTATTGGTTTAGGTAATAAGCTCATAATATAAACTTTTCAAAAGAAACCGAAAAATAACAAAGACGAATAAATGCAAGCTACGTACATCATAAATAAAAACTAAGTTTTTCTTGCCCGATAAATCGATTTGAAGACAACAGAAAAATAAGTAATTAATTTATCGATACACATTCGACGGCCGTACAATCGATAGAATGCACTAATGGAACATCGTTTTGTTATTCATATCGATTTAGAAACTATGACAGACCTTTGTAGAATAGAAATGTTAACAAACATAACTATGCGGCTGTTATAATAGTAAAATTTTCTACAAATAATGAAGAAAATGGTTTGTCAATTGTAATGAATATGTTTGTCAGAGTTTTTAACGTGGGAGAGGATTCAGACATTTGATACGGGAAAAGAATCCACAACCCTTTGGTTTTGGACTTTGAAAGCACCAAATGGACAAATAAAAGGTAATAGCCGATATATTTACATGAAGCTTAGTATGTTGGAGAATTATCAGGTTTCTTTGACCAGTAAAAAAGTAAAAAGCAAAAAAGTTTGAATTTAGAAATGAACTTATTTAAAATAAATACACTTAGGAGCTGCATCTATTACGGAGAAAATTTGAATATATAACATGGAGCTGATATTTGTTTCCAGTTTCATCTAGGATTAGAATTCAAATGTAGATACAGTCTCCATCTACCGAATCGAAGGCCTCCGAATGGACCATGATTTTGAATAACGTTGTTGATAAGGTATCAAACCAAAAAATACAAAACTCTTCATCATCATCATCATCAGCCTATAAATGTTCCCACTGCTGGGACACAGGCCTCCTCTCTGTGAGAGGGAGTGGGCCGTAATCCACCACGCGGGCCCAGTGCGGGTTGGTAGATGTCACATGTCTTCGAATTTTCGGTTCTAGGACATGCCGGTTTCCTCACGATGTTTTCCTTCACCGTTTTGAGAGCAGTGGCGATGAAATAATTTACACAAAGTAAAGCGCCTGTCTGGGTTCGAACCTACGACCTACAACTCGTAAGTCACGGCCGTTACCACTGGGCCACCACTGCTCATCAAAATCAAAAACTCTTAAGGAAAAAAAAAACTGATGCAAAGAATAAAGTGTTGACCCATGTTCAAGCCCGCAATAAAAGTCGAAAACAGATCAGAATCTAACACTTTTTTTAACAAAGATGATTTCAATGTTAATTTTTTTCTTCGCTCTTCTCATTTTCAACCCACATTTTAACACTTTTTCATTTTTGTATCCCGCCACAAAACTCGCTTAGCTCGAGGCTATGTTTGGAGTTCGTGACAGCGACGCGGGCGCAGGCTTATTATTAAAGCAAACGGACGAACGGACGGCCGATAACTACTAGTGCATATGCATGGAGGCAACGTAAACACTAGAACAGAATGTGTTTGAATATTTTGAAAGAATCATCCAGGATGCTAGAGAACACGGTTTAGGATAAGTTGTATTTAGATTCATGTAGGGTAAGGTTTAAAACTTGGAGATGTACTGGAGATTAGATGGAGAATAAGGAGGAGAAATATTAATAGTTCAACAAGAGTGCAATTAGTGTAGCTTAATTTTAAAAAGCATTACTGTCTTTTTATTCTTAGATAAGTATTTTATAGGTAAATATGCAACAGCATCAATTTCTTCTTTAAACAAAGCTACTCTATACGTTTTATGTTGTTACAAGCGTTATAAACGCAAGCAAAGCATTGGTTCCCAATAAAATCCGATCTTCAGCTGACAAAGTATCTCGAGTGACATTTTCTTTCAACATTTAGCCACATTTCTCACAAGAAGCATGCGGGTATGTTATGTAAAAATAATTGTTTTGAGGTTTTCCACGTCACCAATGAGGCAGCGACATGTTTTTATTGCGCATGCGCCACCAGTATTGTATGGGAAATGCTGGTTTCTCATGCGAAAGTCTTCCATTGTCTGCTTTTTTTTAGTTTTACTTCACAATATCGTAATTTATTTGCTAAAGACGAACGTTAATCAGCTATATTATGTTTGGTTCGTGTAGATAATAATTAAGGACAAAAAAAATATGTTTTTAAATAGTGATAATAGGTTTTACAAATTACACCTAATGGTGGTGTCTATTGAAGCGATTTGCAAGTTATTATTTTCCTTACTTGGACGGGTTTGATTTGCTATAAAAACTTTAACGCTATTTAATATTATAGTGATACCTAAAAGAAATACCTTATATGTATGTATATGTCACCGTATAATTGTGAAACTCAAAAATCTTTTACATTTGAACGCATTATTTTCGATAGTTTATAATCTATCCATGGGAAACCGACAAATTGTGTACTGGTATCAAACTTGCTTGGGATGTAACCCACCTTGCGCTAATACTAAAAAACCTGCCAAGCTGCGAGCAACTTAGCAGTTGTAACCTAACCTAACCCATTTCACCCAGTTCATAATTTTTTGACAATTTATAATCTCACAGAAATAATACCGATAGATTATAAACGAATGGTTCTCACAATCTTACGGTGATGTACACAGATCACGCTCAAGATCTCTTAATCAAGATTTTAGTTTTGACTTTGAGATGCTCACAGGTGTTATTTAAAAGGTAGTAATTATTATAAGGAAAGTTGACGAATTGTCGTGTTAAGGTCATGATAATAATCGCGGTCTTACATGGAACTTGTCACAAATATGGATAAATCATAAAACGCTCAGGACAGATTTATCACTTTCAACACTCGTCCCCTC
Organism: Agrochola lychnidis; assembly: GCA_963680765.1. NCBI lineage: Eukaryota > Metazoa > Arthropoda > Insecta > Lepidoptera > Noctuidae > Agrochola > Agrochola lychnidis. The sequence continues at coordinate 4,088,555 of OY796850.1, forward strand.
TTAGTTCATATCGTAAACCTGTCTATCAGGGCTGTCACAATCTTAAAAATAACAGTTTTCAATGACTTGGGAAGTTTTTCAAGCAATTAAAAATTCTTCACCAAAAAATTACTACCTATATATTCTGAAATTGTGTCCATATCATCATCATAACATGCATTTATTACAAGTATGTAACTAAAACCATACCATTATTTCAAGCTAGCTTAAACTTACATTCCTTGTAATAGAACCGCCCATGAATCCTTACACCATGTAAAACCTCATATACAAAGAAACAACCAGTCCAGACACTTATGGATAGCATAAAAGATAGCAAGGTTAGTGCTGGTTGGAGGCAACCCTATCTGACATCCGTGAGGTCCAAACACGGGCGTGTTTGAGCACCGTGCCGCTGCGCAGGCGCTCTGTTGTGTGAGCAAACAACGCTAGGAGATAACTAGGAATAGATACTGAGATGCGTAGTATGTGTTAGGGAATAGACGAAGATTTTGGTGTAGAATATTAGTACTTTGACGTAAAATGTAGAAATTGTCATGACTTGATTGAAAAGAGAATCGATAAACTTGCTCAGGCAATACAAAATTAAGACGACCATGACGATTTAGTAAATAAAATGATGATAAACAAAAAGTATAACAACAACGGAACACCACGGTAACAACTACGGATTAAAAATCTAATAAAGACTAATAAGGGGTAGTACAATTTTAACCTAAAATCCAATACATTCAAAAAGCAGGATCGGTGGATATTTAAAGCCCTTCAAAATAATAAGAAGAAAGAAATCCAAAGACTAGTTTATTGCAAAATAAAGCATACCATACAAAATTTTATAGTAGCTTACTTCTTTGAAAGGTACTACCAAAATTACATACAATGTACTCATAAAAATCTACCACCGGCAAATAATCTAATCACCTTTATGCCCATTTTATACAGTATAATGTTACTCATTGTAATTTTTACAAGCTTCACAAATTTATAGGTGCTGATTTAACCAGTGTGCATGAATTTATAAGAGTAAATTAAGTTGTTAAGGCCATTGATCACTTTATGACGACCTGCAGAAACGATGTAAATTTTATGAACCATGTAGACTTTATATGAAATTAGAATGGCCTTTTCTGAATGTCTAGATGGTATCCAATCAGCGGAAGACTGATCTTCTCTAAGATGTTTTTTCTAGTTACTTATTTTTGTTGTCACATTTTTTTCTTCGTTATTGTAGGTTTTATTCAAGATGTCAATACTTGGTAAAGTAAAAAAAACAACCGACCTCCAAAAAAAAAAACACTACAAAGTGAAAAATAACTTTAATTTCGGAAGTCGGTGTCTTGGGTTTTGTATTTTCGTTTTTTGCCACCGACTTCCGAAATTAAAGTTATTTTTCACTTTGTAGTGTTTTTTTTTTTGGAGGTCGGTTGTTTTTTTTTGTAAAAAGTTTTTATTTTTCACTTTTTAGTTGTGGTACCTACCCCACACACATTCGAATACCACTACCTGCTACCAGTGACAGAGACTAATCATATCATCTACATACTAAGTGGGAAAAAAATACGTATTTTGTAGCTAACTCAAAAACTATCCAACCAAAGTTAATAAAATTTATATGGGACCAATTCGAGAGCACAACCTTTCAAACAAAAAAAGAATTTTCAAAATCGGTCCACAATTGACGGAGAAATCGGTGGACATACATAAAAAAAAAAAAACAAACATACGCGACGAACATATAACCTCCTCCTTTTTGGAAGTCGGTTAAAAATGGGTATATCTTCTACTTAAAATGTAACATCAGCGAAATACCATATTTCAGGCAAATAAATGAATCTATCTATCTATCTATCTATGCAAAATTTCGGCGAGAAGATTAAAGGCTTTTAACTGGTGAGCTTATTTCATCAAACGAGCTTTTAGCGCCCCCAACAGCACAAGAACCTGACGTTCCAACAATTTGTTTCAAAGACATGCCAGAGCATAAACTCCTTAGTATAGCGCCAACTTGAGTGGTCATTACCATCAAAAAGCCACCATTATGCAACGGAAAGACTTGACAGTTAGTGTCTCATGGTCGTAAACACCTAATTAGCAATATAGTAAACAGTTAAAACCTGTGTGGTCTAAACTCTGCACTAAGTGCACTTATAAGGTAAAACCTAGGTTTGTCCCAACGTTTTGACGAAATAGATTATGTTATTTCAATGCAACAAAAAGTTTGCTCCTAATTTGGTAAGACCAGATAAGTATCATTAACAATTATTGCTGATTTATGTGAAGTCTGACAACATTATGATAATTTTGCTTTGAGTATTAAGTTGCCGGTGATTGTGATTGGCTGAAAATAGAAATATGATATGATTGACGTTGAAGCTAAGCATTTTAAGGCCCGCATATAAATAAAACATGTCTAACACAGACCTTTAAGATTTTATTTACAAAGCTGGTGCAGAAATACATTTATACTTAAGCAAACAGGTGTAACAAAATTAAGTATATCTAAACAGAAAAGCTAAAAACCAACGTATTGTAACCTCTGCGAGTTGGAACTGTTCAAATATTCAATGTTTCTCAGACTACGTACGATACAAATAGGTAAAGGCGATTCGCAGAACAATTTCTTGTCGCGGACACCCGAAGGCATGTTATAATTTTGCAAATTCAAACTTTATTGAACATGAAATAAGGTTGTTTATTGATAATGATGTTACTACAGATGCAAATGATGTAGATTAAACGAGAAATTGGTCATATAGGGTACACTTTAGTTGAGATTTATTTGTGACAGTGTCCAGTGACCCCGGCGAGTGGCCGGCGGCTACAACTTGGACAATTGGTCATTAATTGCGCGTGTTTATAGAATTGGAGCGAACCGTCTGTTTGTACAACATGGCGACATCTGCATGGCTGGCGGTCCAACGAAGTAGATCGGGCTATATGTATTACGGATGCAGTTCTTGTTAGTAAAAATGAAATAGGTGCTTTGATGAAGGCAGAGAAAAATAAAGCCAATCTTTTGCAAGTTTTTAATGATTTTACAAAAAAAAAATACTACTTAAAAGTAATGATTCACTCAATAAAACATAGTTTATTGAAAATTTGGATTCAGTAAATCACATTTCAATATGTCGAAACGACGCATTTTAACACCCTTGAACCTGTGGATTTCGTAAGTAATTCTACTACTACAAAATATCAACCCCCTTACCCATAAACTTAACATCTATAACTTTTACCTGTTATTGTTATATTCTTTCAAATAGAGCAAGACGGCAATAGTATTATCAACAACAGAGATATGGTTTTACTAAGAAATAATTTAGTAACTTTATAGAGAACGGGGTTAATCTTACAGCTAATGATTTATTTGTTCAAGCTCTATAGATAGTAAATTAGAAATAGCAAGTAAATCTCCCAATAATCCTGGAAAAACAGCAGATTTCTACGAAACATATAGTCTGCAAAGCTAAATATAACTTGTAAGCAATATAGGTACCTGATGGCACCTGACTTCAGGACGAGTTAATCCTCAAGTAATGCAATCTGAATTAACTATATCACGCGTTCTGAAACACATAAGACCTTTGAACTGAGATAGAGCGAGTATCTAAACGACTGAAGCAAAACTTGCAAAACACACAAACGGAAACCATTACTGATTTCAAACAATATTTGAATCGATGTGTCCATAACATTAGCCGTTTGTTTGGAGCATACCCGGTAACATGGTGACTGTCAGCTAGATACAGGAATAATTCTAAATACTTGTTATAGTTTTGAGGCTTCGTAAGAACATGGGGCAATTCTACCAAACGCATCAGCAGTAGATGACAAAAATATGAAATCTAAATGCTTGTTCTCAAGGCAATAAACATTAAAAATGAGCAATATTCTAAAACAGCAATATAAAATCGAATCACAGTACAGATTTAGGTTGAATTGCGTCCGTTTATCTTCGTCGCATACAAAACAAGTAACAATTACCAAAACAAGAAAGAACTTTCCCTCAATATCGAGAATTTATATACATATTGTCCCTTTCTAAACTGTAAAGTGACACTGAGGTTGATCAATATTCAAAATGTCCCGACTGAGTCCCGACCACAGAAATCGTGTGGAGATGCATCGAATACCAAATGGTGGGCACCAACATTGGTATTCACCCAGTCCAGTACAGGCATACACGCCGAGAAGTTGATGTATAGAATTAAACTGTTCTTTCTTATCACTAGATCTAGGATATTCCGATTTTTTTGATGTATTTAGTACAGACGGCTTTCTAGGAAACTAGACGCGTTCATTTTTATCTCGGGATTTAATGATCTCAAAAATATTAAAGCTAAGAAAGAAAAAAGTAAGATTTTGGCATAAGCCCAAAGTTAGTTTGTAAATATACAATCTGATTATTGCGGATCATGCATAAAGCTTAACAATGTTTTGGTCGTAAACGTAGAATTCGTAGAAGACTGCAGTAAGAAAGCAGACAAAATTATAGTTATAGAAATTAGGCTTATTGTTAAATTTCAAGTACAACAAACTTTCGCCAATGTTGATACTTATAATATATCAACACCGTTAACAGATAAAATACTAAAAACATTTCTAATCAATGATAAGCAATTACAGATTGATTAGTCGGTTATAGAAAATTAACTAGGAACAGACAACATTATAGAAAGTGCCCGCAAATCAAGCACTTAAGGTAATTTAGGAGGGTAATAAAACAGAGTTGGTTAGTTGACTGTTTCCTTATTTCTATGATTAGAACTGTTACAACAATTGAGAAACCTTTGAGAAATCCCTAGAACTTGCAAGCAGAAAATAAAACGAAGGTGGTTGATGACTATTGGCACTAGCTTATGCTTATAGCTGAGGCTAAGGATGACAAAAATTAATATAGGATTAATGTTTTAAACCCTATATGTACTAACGGTAGGACTCTTCTCCACAAAAACTCTGAAGTAACACTGATAGCCAAATTGAAATCAACAGAAGTGAACAAAACTTACACAAGTAACGACGAGTTGGAAAAATGGCAGCAGATTCTAAAGTTAACTATAACGAAGACATTAGTAGAGAGGTTCTTGACAATACCAATACACCCAATGGTGTTAGTAAGAGAGAAAAGGATGAGGCAAACATTCATACATATTCAGAGAGGATGGGATTAGGAGATTTGTATGTAGATGTATTAGCCACACGGCCACAACGCTAGGTGATAGAAGCCTACCCGAAAAAAGATTGACTTTGTTTAAGCTCGCTTTGGAGATGTAGAAATTGGAAGAGGTATTCCTATGCCGTATGGTAACTTGAGGGAATTTATAGTTGGCGTGTAGCCTTCGGATAGTATTAATTTGAACGTTATCAAGACGATTAAAACAGATATAACATATAGATAAGTTGAAGAAAAGCGTATAGCTGTAATGGTCAGATATCTACATATACGGATAGCTTGTTCTAAATACAATGTCTGACGTGGGTACCTAAATATTACAGCCTACAAGCATAATGCCTACTAGAATCAAGGTACAAAATGTACGGAGCTGAAAGCGAGCTGATGCCATAATACGAGCTCGAATTACGAGCCGCGCTTAACGTCAACAAACGCGGCACAATTAAAAAACATTAAAAAATGCGATGCGTTGAATTCACTCCAGTTTTTAAAACGACTCGTTTCACAAGTCCCTACTGTGAGAACCGACCGATAACCCGACCAATTGAAAAAGACACCGGCCCGCCGAAAGCTCGCTAAGCAAACGCGCCAACTCAACTTGGTCGCGTTAACTTGCAGACCGCGCTTTCATAAGCTCAACTACTTGTATAACTAGCACTCACCTTCGACACCATGGATCCTGGCGGCCAGTGTCGACAGCACGATGAAGATTGACAGCAATTGAATCCCATAATCCGGTATAAAGTTCCTCGACCACATTTTGTAACACAACATTCACACATGGATCACACACATTTGTTTTACTCCTTCTATGTCGTTTGAACACTAAATAATCAACACTCACGGAACCAAATGTAAGAACTGACACTTCATTTTGTTTTTGAACTGTTGTTACGTCGAAAACATTTGTTTATTGGACATTTTAGCGGTAAAACACGTTTGAAAATAACGTAAAGCCCGGTAGGAACATGCGCAGCCGCGTCCCGCTCGCATCTGACGGCTTTGTCCGTAAATACACAGCGTACGGTAAATCAAAATGGCCGCCGGCGCGCCTGTGTGCGTGCGCACCCCTTGTACCAATACATATTTTGGTATCTAAACTTTATCACTTAGTTGTGGTACTAGTTTTAATCATTTGAAAACAGAACACAACTGATTTAAGTCATGAATTGTAGAATATTTGGCTAAAACACCGTGAGAACCGAAAAACGCACACATATAAACGTACGCGGAGGAATGTTGATTCAATGGAGAAATCAAGCGATTCAGCAGCGCTGTGTGCGCGCAACCAATCAAGAGCTTTTGAACTTTGTCGTTCGTGCGCCACAACACAGATGGCTCTTAAAGTTGTTTTAACTAGGGGTTGAATTTGGAATGGAATCATTTGAATAAAAACTGTTTCGTGTTTTTTTTAACGGATGATAATTCTATTTATCAACTTATTTCAAACGGAACTAAACGACGGGATACTCGATATTCTGCGTTTGTCGGCAGCATTGTTTGATCAATAACTTCGTCGGTCTGACTGTTATTGTGAACCTAGCTAAAGGGTGGCACTCGTATCTTTTTATTATTAATCACAGCGACAATATTTATAACAATGGCGATGTGTTATCAAAAACATCCCTTCGAAATAGAAACGGAGGACCGGCTCACTACTATCAATACTAAAATATTCGAGATCAAAAAGAAAATACAACTATCAGGTGCGTATGACAGACTGAACAAAAAATATATATATTTTATTTCATATAAATCTACATGGGTACTTATAAAACGTCAGAAGCTAGGTGCACGGTTCCAATTGGTCGTTTCCTATGGAGAAGAGCCGGCAAGAAACTCCACGGTTACTCTTTTAAAAATAATTGGCTTTTACAATACTTTCAAATAACAGTGTTACTAGGTATAGGAGGACAGTGTAGGTCTTTCAATAAGTACCAGGTACTTAACAAAATAGTAAATGGTCAACAGATCTACAGTCTACTAAGCTTACAGCGTTTTCACATTCACAAAATAGAAAAGAATCTACACAAAAGATAAATAAATTAATAAAAATAAAACCCTATTTTAATTAAACGCAATTACATGATTGCTTGAAACATTATTATTTATGTTTTAAGTTCGATATTCCTTAAAACTGTCACATTTTGAAACAAATGTTTAAGAATAACAATCTAGGTCTTCATTAAAACTGAGCAAAAAATCCGGTGGGCGTGTCATTAAAAACTAGTGGACATAGAAAGACGTAAAGACGTTATTGGAAAGTAATGCCTATACAAGCCTTTCGTTGTGCATGTACTAATATATTATACCTATATATTCACACAACTTTCGTCACAGAGGGCCAAAGAAAGTCAAACTTTGAGGAGAACGAAGCAGAGAAGCAACAGAACAATGACCTCATAGACACATTGAAGAAAGAAATAAAAACGAGGCTCACGGAGCTGGCACAGGCTAGGGCCGTTATCGGAGAAGAGGAGGTGCAGATCAAAAAGTATCTAAATGAAGTGTGTCCTATGGGGGACAAGAGTGCTGATAAGGTAAAAATAATCCTGTGGCAATTTTTCAGTCGATTTTCAGCAGCCCTTTAAGAGAAATCCTCTTAATATTATAAATGCGAAAGTGAGTTTGTGTGTTCATTTATTTGTTTGTTACACTGTCACGCTAAAACGGCTGAATAAATTTAGATGAAATTTGTTACATGGGTAGACCATGACCTAGATTAGGACATATGATAATTTTTATCCCGATATTCCCACGGGATTGAGACTTATGCGGGTGAAACTGCGGAGCGCAGCTAGTAAATAAATAATGCAAGTTGATTATGACAAATGTATTGTTTCCCGACTTAGTTAAGACGAAGAAACCTATGTTTAACAACATTCTAGTGATAACTATGGTATACAACGCTCGTAAGAATATAATTAGTTTAGCACAGAGGGTATATAATTCTCTATTCACAGATAACACACAATCTAGATCTGAAAGTGACAGAACAGAGAAAGATTCTAGACTTACTAAAATACGAGAAGAGAAGTAAAAAGAAGAAACTGGCAGAATTGGAGAAGGAGTATGAACATCTTTTGATAGAAAACAATAAAGGAATACTTGTGAAGTCTAAAAACAGCAGCAAAGCTAGGAAGGTAAGTTTATCTGCACTGTGAAATGTGAAAATACGTGTGTCTAAATTATTCTCAGCAACTACTGAGTCAATTTTATTTATTTATTTAACCATTTATGTACACACAAATAATACACAGAAAAGACAAAAGTACGACTAAGAAAATTTAACATGATTTATAATGACAGACGAAGTTGAGTATCTTTTGAAAAGATGCAATTGTATTGCATTGCATCACAAGAAAAATTATTAGTTTAAATCCAAATGTCCTTTGTGTTATCTACAAAATATGCTAGGATAATCCAAATAAATAAACTAATAATACAATTTACATGCAGCACGTTTCACACTTAGAAAACGAAATACACAAAGTTCTCATACAATGGACGGAGGCAGAACTGGTCAAGAAGAAATACATCTCTATAAGGTATGTCAGAATTATCATCGGAAAATGATCAAACCTTACAATTATTATGAAGCATCCGAATGCGAACTATTGGACCATTGTTTAAAACATAATATTAATCTGTTTACAGACAAGCCCTGTTAGATGATTCGGTAAAATTCGAAAGTTCACTAACGCGCATTGAAGATCTTCTGATGAAACAGAAAGAAGAGATTATGAAATTAGAGGTAAGACATTACCATAACTTTGTTCTACTTACATGAACTTCAAAAGCAAGGAATATGGTCATAAATAGTCATAAATAACCATCTTCGTTGATATATAGCAATCAATAATTATTGTAGAACCGCTAACCTAACTAGGCTAGTACAAAATACAAATACGATTTTTAAGGCCCTATTTTCCAAATGTTTTCATGAAAAAACACAGGGACTTAATTTTTCATACTGCAGCGTATCCGTGAGGAAGCAGGAGAGATGCGTATACGTGCAACGGCAGCAACAGCGGCGGAGGCAGCGCGGGCGCATGACGCCGAACACTCACGAGCCTCTGAACGAGCTTACTTCGCGCAGCGTTTCGCTGAGAGGAAACGGGAGTTGGAGAAGCTGGAGAAGAGAGTGTTTCCTCCACAAGGTGACCATTACTATCATTATCAAGTCGTCAATGTCAACTGCTAGGGGAGCATCCTATTATAGTGCAATTGTAAGAGGCAATAAATAGACCCAAATAAAATATGTTAAATTATTTCGGGATTGTACTTATTTGGTTCTGAGTTAGCTCAAAGAAACAAACACAAATAAACTTAACTAATTTAATAATTGTGGCAGTGGTGGCCCAGTGGTAACGGCCACAACTTACGAGTTGTAGGTCGTAGGTTCGAACCCAGACAGGCGCCTTACTTTGTGTAAATTATTTCATCACCACTGCTCTCAAAACGGTGAAGGAAAACATCGTGAGGAAACCGGCATGTCCTAGAACCGAAAATTCGAAGACATGTGACATCTACCAACCCGCACTGGGCCCGCGTGGTGGATTACAGCCCACTCCCTCTCACAGAGAGGAGGCCTGTGTCCCAGCAGTGGGAACATTTATAGGCTGATGATGATGATGATGAATTTAATAACAGTTTACAGGGCAACGTGGTTTCACATTAAAAAGACTGACATATTTATGTAAACATGTCCAATAGTGGAAGTCTTTCGGCTAAAAGATTTTTTAATTTTTTTTATTTATTTAATTATTTTTAAGAAAGCTTACAGTCTAATATCTATTTAGTATGTACAATAGCACTTACGATTGCCATTTGAAAGCTCCCACAAGTTAAAAATTATGTACCTAAAATTTAAAAAGAAAAGAAATACACAAAAATTAAAATTAAAAACAAAATCTTCTACAATATAACTTAACAAATTCTTCTTTAAACAAAACAAAATCCCATCAAAAACATAACATGCAAATGCAAGTCTCGCAACGCAGTTCTTCTACCTCAAAAAGATGTGAGATCCAATCCAAAACCAAGTCTGATTATGATGGTAATGGTGTATTAATCGTCTTCTCTCTTTTCCTTGCCAATAAGCTCGACCGGTGGTGCGTCAGGAGTCCACAAGGTCTACAGAGGGCGAGACCGTTCCAGAAGAAATTTCAGCCTCGCAGCAAATGGAGGACATCTTCCAGAGGCTGATGAAACTAACTGGTTTGTTCAGTCATATACGAGTACAATGTCGTCCATGGGCATGTGACCGCCCGTATTTTTTTGAAACATTAACTTTAGAAGGTATATCTTTAATTCTTTCTGTTTTTTCCAGTCGACAAATTTTAGTAAAATGTTAATTAATCCGATAAAATAACTCATAAGCTTTTAGAAATAATAAACAGAACCCAAATCGAGCTAATAACATCGGAGATATGGCAAACATCATCTGCCTAGCCTTTTCCCAACTATATTGGGGTCTGAATATACCAGTATTTTACATGGAGCGACTGCCTATCTGACCTCCACAACCCAGTAACAGGGTAATACGATACCCCTTGGTAAGACTGGTTGTCAGACTTTCGGGCTTCTGACAACCCGTAACGACTGTCAAAGATCCACGAATGACAGCCGGGACCAACGGCTTAACGTGCTTTCCGAGGCACGGAGGAGTTCGGTATGTAGAAATGGTCACCCATCCACGGACCAACCCCGGCAAGCGTAGCTTAACCAGACAGATCGACCCGAGCGGCTGTTAGTACTTAGCCACGAGCTCCTCTTGAACTTTTTGTAGCGTTTACCATCGGAGATATGGTAAACGCTATTCAAAAAAACAGTGGCACTCCAGGAGTGCCGACAGAAGTGAAAACTTGAAAAAAATCGGCACCGCGGTAATCAACGCGTTGATATCTTTTACTCCACGGTGTCGGTAAATTGCGTTACAGTGTCGCGAAATCAATGGTTTAGTCCCATCTCAAAAATGCCCAAGCCCAACGCAGCTAAAGTTTTCACTTCAATAAAAAATTGAATAACGTTTTTAAGTTAATTTTCGAAAAAAGTATTTAGAAAAATACGGGCGGTCACATGCCCATGGGCGACATTGTATAAACTTAATAAGTCGCTGCTCAAAACAAAACATTAGAAGAAAGACATTTAATATTGGTCCAAAATTGACCAGTACGCACTTGGTATTCAATTTGAATTGTTCGTGCACTATTGTCAAACACTAGCATTAAGTACATAACTAGTGTAGAGAAAATAAACGTCTTATATTATAATTGTCATTATGGAAAAAAATGCAACAATGAATTAAAAAAAAAAACTTGAGAGGTGTCAAGGGACACCCGGATGGAACGAAGTTCCTTCCGATTAATTAGTGAAGGAATTGTATTTTTTTTTTTAAGTTATAATAATATTTTTTTTATTATTCACTGTTCAATGCGAAATAGAAAAACGAAACGAAAATAACTGGCTTGCTTTCTATGAGAGAGAGAGAGAGAGAGAGAGAGAGAGAGACAGACAGACAGAGAAACACGCGCACGCCGCACGGCTTACAACTATAGCAAAAAGTGTCGTTACAACTTTTGGTCTTAATTTTTTCCGTCTAGCCCCCTTTCGCAACGCGCGATAAGGAACTTCGTTCCAAAAAAAACAGTTAAACTGACACTGCCCAGTAAATTATAGAAACTGGAGCACAAATAGTCAGTGCGCAGCCCATTTATTACAAGAAACGAGTACATTAAACCGTATGATACTTCTTTCAAGAACCAGAACTTCTTCTTCTTTTCAGGAGTGACAGACGCCGAGGTAGTATTTGACAGGTTCCGAGGTCAGCGGGACACGTCACAGCGGCTCAGTTACCTTCAACAGACCACGGAAGAAGAGAAACTGCAGTTAGAACAGACCCAGGCGACCATGATGGCAGAACTTGAGGCCTTCAAGTTTGCTTCTGTGAAGGATAAAGATGAGTGAGTACTCACAAAAAAACAACCGACTTCCAAAAAAAAAAACACTACCGAGTGAAAAATAATTTTAATTTCAGTAATTGGTGTCTTTGGTTTTGAATTTTCGTTTTTTGCCACCGACTAAACCGACCGTTTTTAAGTAAAAAAAATTTTAGTAGGATCGGTATGTGTAAGATGCAATGCACACTAGGTTATTAGATACCGATGACATCTTCGCATGGTGACTGATAGCAACTGGATGAGAGTATTCAAGGACCAATAAATGGTGCGCGGCTGGAGAGACCTATGTGCAGCAGTGGACTGCTAATGGACGATGATGATAAGATTGATAAGGTCGTGTTTGTAAAGTGAGTTTGTCTGTTTGTTTATTCCGCTTTCACGCTAAAACGGTTGAACACATTGGATGAAATTTGGCGCACGGGTAGACCATGACCTGGGTTAGGACTTATAGGCTACTTTTCATCTTGGATCGCAGACAAAGTCGCGAGAAACAGCTAGTTGTTTACTAACGAACAAGTCTTGTCATTTTCCTGAGTATTTTATCTACTTTTAATAAATCAATCGTAATATGATCCAGGGCTCAAGATCAAATAACAGTTTTAAAAGAAGAGATAGCAGAAGAGAACGCGATCTACGCAGAGCTTGAAAAGAATATGGAAGAGCTGGAGACTCTGCTGCTGGAGATCAAGAGACTGCTGTATGAACTGTGCAAGCTGTTGGACGTAAGTGCTACCTACAGACTAAAAAAATAATAAACCTAAAATATTTTTGTTCTAGAAAAATACGTGTCTATATCAACACATAGTCTACAAGTGTATAGTTGTGTGTAAATAGAGTATAAGGTACAGACGCCAGTACATCAAGCTACCCGAAACTGTCAAATTTTCCCAATCAACTTTGAACCTTAAGTTTCATTGATAAAGTTGAAAATCTATTAAATAAATTTGACAGATTGTGGTAGCTTGATGTGCTGGCGTCTGTACAATGGGGTTGACGTATCCGTGTGGATAAAAACCCCTTATTAATAAAGAATAAAAAAAATAAAACACATAGCCGAGGAACCTAAAGGGATGAAATCTCAAACACAGCTGAATTTGTGAGACGCCATGGCACAATGACTTTTAAAATCACCTTCACCTTGCCTTCCGAGGATATTCTTCTAGTTGATGTCATTTACTAATCTCAGCATGTGCAGCTCCACCTGATAAAGGCCAAAGTTGTCTCGGAAAATTAATATTATTGGCTAATATCATCATCATCATCATCATTTCAGCCGAAAGACGTCCACTGCTGGACATAGGCCTCCCCCAAGCACCGCCACTTCGACCGATTCTGTGCTTTCCGCATCCAGCGGATTCCTGCGGCCTTCACAAGGTCATCGGTCCATCTTGTGGGAGGCCTTCCAACGCTACGTCTTCCGGTACGTGGTCGCCACTCCAGAACTTTTCGACCCCATCGGCCATCCGTTCTGCGAGCAATGTGCCCTGCCCATTGCCACTTAAGTTTGGCAATTCTTCGAGCTATGTCGGTTACCTTGGTTCTCCTGCGGATCTCTTCATTTCTGATTCGATGACGTAGGGAAACTCCAAGCATAGCCCTCTCCATTGCCCTTTGGGTGACTTTTAGCCTTCTGATAAGGCCCATTGTGAGCGACCACGTTTCAGTACCATAGGTCATCACTGGCAACACGCACTGGTCAAAGACTTTCGTCTTGAGACACTGTGGTATGTGGGACGAAAAGATATTGCGTAGCTTCCCGAACGCTGCCCAGCCGAGTCGGATTCGACGATTGACCTCTTTCTCGAAGTTGGACCTACCTAGCTGGACAATTTGTCCTAGGTAGACATACTCGTCCACAACTTCAAGCGTAGCGTCTCCGATCTTCATGGGAGTGGGTGTCACATGGGCATTTGACATGACTTTTGTCTTGTCCATGTTCATTTTAAGACCCACTCTTTCGGAGGCTCTACTGAGGTCATCGAGCATTGTACTGAGTTTCTCCATGGTCTCAGCCATGATAACTATGTCGTCGGCAAACCGAAGGTTAGTGATATACTCGCCATTGATGTTGATGCCTAGCCCTTTCCAATCCAGAACCTTGAAGACATCCTCCAGTGCAGCGGTGAACAGTTTCGGAGAGATAACGTCTCCCTGTCTCACACCTCGCTGCAGAAGGATAGGTTTCGAGGTCTGGTCCTGGAGTCGAACTGACATAGTGGCGTTTTTGTACAAACACTTTAGCACCTCGATGTACCGATAGTCGATCTGGCACCGTTGAAGAGACTGCAGCACAGCCCATGTCTCGATCGAATCGAAGGCTTTCTCGTAGTCCACAAACGCTAAGCCGAGAGGCTGGTTATACTCTTCGGTCTTCTGTATAACCTGCCGCAGCGTATGTATGTGGTCTACGGTGCTAAAGCCTTTACGGAATCCGGCTTGTTCGGGAGGCTGGAAGTCGTCAAACCTGCGCGCGAGACGGTTCGTGATAACTCTTGAAAACAGCTTGTAGACATGGCTCAGAAGTGTGATGGGCCTATAATTCTTAAGCAGGGCATTGTCGCCCTTTTTAAAAAAGAGTACCACCACACCTCTGTTCCATGCCTGTGGCGTTTGACCCTCGAGTATGACGGAATCGAAAAGCTTCTGGAGGGCCTTAAGAACAGGTTTCCCCCCGGCCTTCAGGAGTTCAGCCGTAATTCCGTCATCACCCGGCGCCTTGTTGTTTTTAAGTTGCTTCAGAGCCATCCTAATCTCGTACAAGCTGACGTCCGGGATGTCTTCGGTATAGTGTCGGGTCAATCTAGCTCTTGGGTCGTTTGCTAGATTCGTAACGGGGTTACTGGTTGACGTGTATAACTGTCCATAGAAACTCTCGATCTCTCTCAACAGCTCAGGTTTGGCGGATACGATTCTGCCATTATTGGTCTTCAGTTTCGCAAGCTGGCTCTGTCCAATAGACAGATCACTAGCAAATACCTTGGAGCCCTTATTCTGCTCTATTGCGTCCTTAATACGGTTCGTATTATAGAGTCGAAGGTCGCTTTTCAAGGACTTAGAGATCTGTCTATTGAGCCGCCGGTATTTAAGCGCATCGTCTGAAGACTGCAGAATCATCTCGCGCCTCTCCTCCATGAGCTGTAAAGTAGCATCAGAGAGCCTCTTGTTTCGATTTGTACGACGGGTCTTGAAAAACTTGGACCCGACCGTATGGACAGTTTCCACGAACCCATCGTTATAATCGTCTACGGAGCTCCCTAGGCACTCGAAACTTGGCTAATATGGCTGTACTAAATAAAAAATCTATATCAATTTAACGGCGCAGGATAGCCTTATTAACCAGAAGTGACCATCGTATTTGCGGTTCCGTAGCTTCAATATCATGAGGATTGTGCCGGAATATAGCAATTCGTCGTAAACGTGGTACCTATGTTAAAAAGTACTCTGTGCGTGGTACGCATAGGCTCCCCTGACATCTTCTGTCAACAGAAATCAGCCGCCACTCAACCATCGATACGACCGTACGCTAAGAATACATTTTTATATACCGTACGCTCCTTACAATAATAAGTACGCTCTGCTAGAGTGACTGTCAGCAGCTAGTGAGGCTCCCCTGACATCTTCTGTCAACAGAAATCAGCCGCCACTCAACCATCGATACGACCGTACGCTAAGAGTACATTTTTATATACCGTACGCTCCTTACAATAATAAGTACGCTCTGCTAGAGTGACTGTCAGCAGCTAGTGAGGCTCCCCTGACATCTTCTGTCAACAGAAATCAGCCGCCACTCAACCATCGATACGACCGTACGCACAGAGTACATTTTTATATACCGTACGCTCCTTAGAATAATAAGTACGCTCTGCTAGAGTGACTGTCAGCAGCTAGTGTCACTCTTATCCGACAATTTCGATGATTCCAGTAACTTCGTAATAAAACGGGGCAGCGCCACTTGCTGCACCGTCTTAAACATCTTTATATATACAATTCTTCTGTGAGTGTGTATGTCACTGAACTTCTCTCAAACGACTGGACCGATTTTGATGAAATTTTTTGTGTGTGTTCAAGGGGATCTGGGAATGGTTTAGATTCACAATTTTGTCCGCTGGACAATGTTTTGACAGGACAACGTCTGTCGGGTCCGCTAGTATTATTATACTTTTCGTGTCTGTCTTTGTGACCCCGTTGTTCTTGTTAACTATGCAACGGATTTTGATGCGGTTTTTACCAACATTTAGACAATTTATTCCGGAAGGTTTATGTCTATATACATCAATACTAAACTTGCATCTAACAAAGAATATCGATGTTTTGTCAAATCGTAAGAACCATACAGTCGGTGTCGTGCGCATGTTCCTGGTAATGAATAAATTGAATTAATACACGGTAAAATTTTAACCAGTGCGCAAACTTAAACACGTGACTTGCTGTTCATAATGATGAGTAAAGTAACGTGTTTAAGTTTGCGCACTGGTTAAAAAAAGAAACCTCTATTATTCAGAAACTGCACTATGCTATCCCGTGCCACTTTTGCATGATACAAGTTCATTTAACCTTCGCTCACTTTACATAATACCTATTGTAGATCATTCCAGAGCCGAGCATGCCAGAATGGACCGCCGAAGCGAGAGACGTGCAAGAAATAGTGACAGTTCTAACAATACGCTACGACAAGGCGCGAGCCAAAGCCGAAGATATCAAGGAGAAGCAGAAGGATACGACTATCATCATGGTGCCTTCTACTGTAAGTATAATCATGTAGTAACATAATCAGCCTATAATGTTCCCACTGCTGGGACACAGGCCTCCTCTCGGTAAGAGGACATGGGCTGTAATCCACCACGCGGGCCCAGTGCGGGTTGGTAGATGTCACATGTCTTCGAATTTTTGATTCTAGGACATGCTGGTTTCCACACGATGTTTTCCTTTATCGCTCTGAGAGCAGTGGTGATGAAGTAATTTTCACAAAGTAAAGCGCCTGTCTGGGTTCGAACCTACGGCCCACAACTCGTAAGTTGCGGCCGTTGCCACTGGGGCCACCACTGCTCTCATTTCCATTATTTAGTAAACTTTCCGATATTAACACATCTAATAAATCTTTGCGCAGTATTTTTAAACTAATAGGACAGATCCACCTGGTAAAAGGCGCCTAGAATGGCTTGTAAGACCCGTTGTGTAGAACATTGCATTGCTAACCTCGAAGAAACAAAGTTACAATACTTATGTGCGTATAATTTCTACGGCATCTTTAAGCCCTTTCCATTCCATCTCCTGGACACAGCAATTCAATACTCCACGCCCGGATGCCCGAAACAAGGTTAACTTCTACTGTAAAATGCTTATAGCCTAGTACAGTGTTCCGCAAAGGGTGTGCCGTGGTGAATCGTAGGTGTGCCGCGGAAAAATGACAAGTTTTGTCAAAAAGTTACGAAGATAATAACACCTAGACAATTTTAATAGTTGAGAGTTACGCGAATGAGGCGCCTCAATCACGCTACCACCAATGGTAATAACGAAATGTGCCCAAATGTCATGGCTATCGATTCAGAAAAAAAAGTGCAGACTTTCATAGTGAAACACTTGGAGCTATTAGCCGAAAAAATTAACTCCTAAGTGTGACCTGCGAACGACTGGGTACGAAGTCCGTTTTCAGATAGAATTTTCTTTGGACACTTACCGATAAACGAGCAGGAAGAATTCATGCAGCTAAAAACGGATCGGACATTAAAGTTAAAACTTTTTGAAACGGAGCTAGAATATTTTTGGATGCATATAAAAAATGAATTTCCAATGCTTTCAAAGCGTGCTATTGCAGTTTTCTTACCATTTGCCTCGACTTACTTATGCGAATTGGGGTTTTCAACACCAGAGAACGTCTGAGGACGATCGACGAAGAAATGAGAGCCGCCTTATCGACGATTTCTCCAAACTTTGATCGACTGTGTTCAATTAAACAGGCTCACAAATCCCACTGAACACTCTTTCATATTAAATATAAATAAATACCTATTATATAAACATTTTATTTTTGTGTGCCTTTAAGATTTATTGATTTGGTAGGTGTTCCTTGAACACAAAAAGTTTGCGGAACACTGGCCTAGTAGACTTGGTATTTTCTATCATTAAATGAATTGAATATATCAGTTCAATACATTGTATCATTTTCAGCCAGCCAGCGCAGCAGCTTCAGTGGCCGGAATGAGTGGTAGCCAAAGCACACCCAAAGAGTCTGAGAAAAATGTACCCACATACAAGGAGCTCCTGCAAAAGGAACCAGTTAAAGCCCAGAGTATGTATCTTAATATTTGCATCAGTCTTAAAAATACAATAGACGTTGATATATTTAGTAACCAGTTCCGCTGAACTAGACGCACGAACGCTCGTCGGCGTCTAGCGCTCGGTGTGGCAACACACCGTGTTTGGGTTTGACAATCAAACGTCATCCTGAGGATGCCTCGTTGAGAGGTGAAACACGTGTCGATTTCTTACAGGGTTTTTTATGGCTCTTTAGGAACTGGTTACTAAATATATCAACGTCTATTGTATTTTGTAATGGATTTCCGCAAGATCACGCCTGAATCAATTAACTATCTGCATCAGCCTTTCTAAGTTTACAGTTACAGATATGTAAGGTTTTCCTCAAATATGGTGTCTGCCTGCATTTGGTACGTTTGATATTGACTGCAGCATTCGATAAAACTGCATGCTGAATCAGATTAAGGTGAAATCTACTTTGTGATCCCCGACTTGATCAAAATCTACCTTTGACCAAAAGCAGGTTAAGAGTCTAGATAAAACCTCAAATTGCTCAGCATGATCCTCCGTTAAATATCGAAAATCCTGCAGCATTAACTTTGAAATAATTTTTTTAAAGTTGAGGATTCGTGTTAAGTACTATAATTTTCTCTATAGAAAAAAATTACTAAGTTATCTCCAAACCAAACAATAAAAATACTTCAAATTAGATCATGAAACTTTGCATAATAACTAAACCAAATATAAAGCAGATATTCTTTTTTTAATTACCATTATTTTCACCGTAAAAAGAAATTACCTAAACTATCGGCGCCTTGGAGCCGCCAGCACCCGTCTCGCTCTCACTCAGTCGGCTCTAAAGAGATTCTAATAATCTAGGGAAAACTTCATTATAAGAAGTTCACTTACTGCTAACTTCATGAGCAGTAAAAATCTATATTTTGACATTTTCAGCTTCAGAGGACGAAGAAGACATACCTTCGCGCTGCTACCTGAAGAGACAAGCACAACTTATAGTGGACACTAAGTGCAGGAGGAAAGGGTTCAGATTACCATACCCTAGAAAATAAAGAATATACAACCTACAGTTTATGAAGAAAACATGTAAAACCTTGAATCATGCTTGATTTTAATCAGCCTTACCTAAAGTTGAAAAATGCTGAGCAAAGAAAATTGAAGGAAATTAATGTTAATAAATATTTATATCTTTACACTGACTTTTTCTTTTGCCTCAAATATACTACAAAAGCTCACTGGAATACCATTTTTATCGAATTTAATGGGAACAAGGGTATTCCTTGTTCCCATTAAATTCGATAAAAATGCATTGGTGCCGATTCCCTTGTTCACAAACTAAACTAAATTTAAGTTCAGTGCATCTTTTTCTTTCTACTTCATTAAGAAAAGGACAGAAGATAAATTTTAGTTTAGTCCTGTCAAATTAATCAGCGCTTGACGTAAATTGACGTAATTTTATAATTTTAGTAGGCAAGTTTTTAATCACGTCTAAACTTGTATTGAGTAGTGACAGGCGCTGATTAATTTGACAGGACTAAACTAAAATTTATCTTCTGTCCTTTTCTTAATGAAATAGAAAGAAAAAGATGCACTGAACTTAAATTTAGTTTAGTTTTTGAACAAGGGAATCGGCACCTCTATCTCATTTTCTCAGTGCGTACATTATAACTTGACCCGTGACGCAATTGGTAGCACTGAATTTTGCAGTCTTACGTTTCATTATTATACATGGACTATAAGTCCATGATACTATAGAGTTCAAAATAGCGACTGACAGAACAGCCACCAATCACACGACTACAAAATTCACTGTTACCAATCGCCTCACGGGTCAAGTTTTAATGAACGCACTATAAATGTAAATCCTTTTTTGAAAAACGAAACAAAAACAACGCATAGACAAAGCAATCATGACTTGATGGTAAAAATGTCTTTGAAACCCTACCACGAATATTTTTGTTTAGTAACATTTATTATTTGTACTTACTAGTTTATTTTAGTGGTTTTAAATAATAATTTGAGGTCTAACTTAAAAGGGTGAATCATGTTTCACCCTGAAAAGAATGCTTATCTCCAACTTGTATGCCCTATGGAACCGCGGGTCATTAACAAGGTTGTGGAAACCGCTATGAAGAAAAAATGTTCACCAGGTAAGTAGCCTTTATATCGTCAGATCCATCGGACACTTCCTTATAATGCAAACACATTATCAAAGAGACGGAAAGATGATGATTTCTCAAATTCCTCAAACTAAAACAAAATTCGCTGCTATACAATACAAAACACGTTCTGCTCAGCTTTATAATAGGGTAAACAAGGAGATATACATATACACAAAACTACCATATGAATGTAAAAAAATGCTAACAAATTGGATAAAACCTTTTACTTATGAAGACACTGAGGCGCTCTTGCAACACATTGTTTAACCTCAGATAATATTTATAATACGTAGGTTAAACTAAGCCATTTCTGTTTACACACACACTCACGCACAAAATACACACAAACCCTTCCCATCCCCATACACATATTTATCACGTGAATAACCCTATTTCTGTTCTTTTATGTAAAATTATTTTGCTGTGGAAGAGCGGAGTCTCCTAACACAGGCATTTTTTGCTTAAAAGGAGGCTCCAATCACCAACCTATTGTCATGTTTTTTGGTTCAGTAATAAACAAATTTTTTAATTTAAAAAAAATTCAAGTCATTTATTCAAACTAGGCTGAGAATTAGCACTTTTCGAACGTCAAAATTACATAAGACAGTCCCCCAAAACGCCCACCCTTCACCACTTCCTAGTGCCTTTAGCTGGGAAGAAGTGGCGCAACAAACTCCCCAACAAACTGTAATTTAATCGGACCTGACCAAAATCAGTGCCGAGCGATCGATCGCCTAGAACAACTGGAGTGACCACTCCCTGAAGCGGGGGGAAACCACCCTTAACACTAATTCAACATAATTAGGAAAAACGAAAATTGTATCAGTCTAATTTAGGAAAAGTCATATCGTCGCCAGTCGTGGTGAATTTAAAAACTGATGCCACGTTTCGTGTATGTGCTCTCTTCCAGCACGCGTAGCATGACCACCGTAGAAACGAGTTTTGTCGACGGAAGAATAGACAAAATGACATATTGTGATTGTTTATCTGTCATTTTGTCTATTCTTCCGTCGACAAAACTCGTTTCTACGGTGGTCATGCTACGCGTGCTGATACCCCCAGATGTCTAGCGCGGGTTCATTTATTCTGAATTCTAATTGATCTTTCCTCTCCGATTGATTTAAAGTGTTGTTTGGGCAATCAGTGCGTTTGGTCAGGTATGAGGTACTCAGTTGTTATAAAGGTGCGACTTAACACACTCAAGCAGTCGAGATCTTACATTAAATATACAGTAAGCAGACGTGCGTCATTTCACACAATAGTAAATGAAATAACGAATCCTAGGTTAATGCTATAGCGGCATACAACCACATACAACGTGGTCAACCTGATAGTAAGCTATCAACGCTGCCTACGGATATCAGGAATACCAGATGCAAAACCGAAATGTATAGACGCCAGCATATCAAGCTACTAAAATCTGTCATATTTATTTAATAGATTTTCAACTTTATTGACGAAGTTTAAGGTTCAAAGTTGATTGGGAAAATTTGACAGTTTCGGGTAGCTTGATGTGCTGGCGTCTGTACCTGTAATTACGCCGGTACTTTGTATAGTGGTGGCACATCCACGTTAGAGCTCTTTCACAAAGAACTACCGCTAATTAAGTGACTTCACGAAGATAAGTACTCCTCACCTTTCATTTCAGAAAGAAGTACTGATATGCATGATGATATAAAGCTGCCGCGAACACTAAAACTGGAGTCGCAGCAACAGGCCTTGTTCACGCCATTTGTTGACATCACACAAGCTCGACAGGGCTTCGAACGAATCGGGCTCCAGATTATCATCAGGGAACTCAACTCACATAACCAATTAATAAAACTGCAAGCTGTTCATACTTTGCTGGATCTGGTGATAATGCTTACTTAATTATTTCGAAAGGCTTCATCCTCCCCTCTACAATTTTACGTTTGCTGTGGAATTCTTGAAACAAAGCTATGTAATGTCTTAAACCGTCTATATGATTGCTAATTGAAGGAACCAGTCAATAAAATAAAAAAGCAACGCTTTGGTTTTCGACTGACTGGCACACATCATAATAAATATCTGGATGACCGAGCTTTGAGCGGTTTTTTTAAAAGTAGTTTTCAAAAAATGAAACCTAGCTAGATCGATTTATCGCCCCCGAAACCCCCTGCATACTACAGGAAATTATTCAGTTTGTTCGGGTGATCTGGCTAAGCGTGGACAAGATCTTTATTAATAAAAGATTTGCATTTAAAAAACCACTTATCTATAACACCACCACCACCACCACCACCACCACCACCACTTATCTTCATTATAATAAAATTGTAGCAAGACGTAAGAATATGCTTCAACTGACATGTGAAAAAATGAAATCTTGCCGGGTAAAATCTTTGTAATAACTGCAACGTGTGTCTTCTGCGATGCATTACATCAACGCCACAATTAACACATCGCATTGGTTCCTCATTCTCATTCGAAGTACGTGTAGCAGAGAAGTCCAAGTTCGTGCCGTGGTTGTCATTTAAAGCCGGTTCGAGGTCCATAATAGCGCTAGGTTCAACGTGAGGTGCAGATTCAGTGTCCGAGGGTAAGGCCGGGTCATCATAAGGACCGGTATTGGAGTCCATGATAAGAAAAACAAACGTTCGAAGCTGCGAGTAAACAAAATAACATCCACAGTGCACGAAAGCAAAGCGAATAATTTTATCTGTGATAATTTTTTCATTGTTGTCAGATGTCATTTCACTTGACTTGACGTTAGGGATGTTCGATATGTATCGATACTCAAGTGGGTCGGTACAGCGTGATCGATTTTCACATCGATTCAACAATATATACGATCCACTGTATAACGTAAATACACGTGTAACGGAATACGTGTAAATTGATAAAGGTAGTGAGGATCGGATTAAAAAATTGTATTACTGTACAATCGTACTGTAAAATCGTATCTATGTATATGTGTTTAAATTAATGAGAAAAATGAAAACCTCAGGAAAAATGCTATTAAAGCGGGCTGTTATTTTCCATAAACACGCTTCTCAATCACTACTGATATTAGCAGAATTGTTCGGGCAAAACCGGGACTCTATTTGCCATAGTAAGAAATTGAATTGAATTAAAGGCATTATTTTTTTTTTAATGGCATCTTGCAGATCTATCTAGGAGGTTGTCGACTGCTTAACCGGACTTTCCTGTGGCTGCCTCAATAAATTAAGGCCTCCAGCCAGGGCATAAATCTTAGAAACTAAGCGACTACACGCTAAGGGGTACGGACCTCGGCGGACGGTCCCCTGTGGGGTACGGACCTCGGCTTAGGGCGTCGCTGGTGGAGGACAGCAAGAGACAGGCTGGATCGAATTAAACATTAAACATAGTAAAAATTATTAATTTAATTCGATATTCGGTTCGAAATGCAGAATATCGATACAAAGCAACCGGATCGATCATCTATATATGCAATATAGTAGGAGTTGCCAGGAAAAAAAAAACATCTGACTGTAATAGATTTATACAACCGATATACTAATCCAAAAAAATATATGAATACTAATAACGTTTTTGATTGTTTTATTTTAAAACAATATAAATGAGTATAATCTTCTCATAAAGTATCGATCGCTACTCGTTTCGCAAACAATTTTTTTTTTTTTGTTACCATAATTATTGTCGATTACAGACTGAAATTGACGTTTTATTTCCGTGCTAGTAACACTGCGTCGAACAAATGGCTACCCATACTTTTTAACTGTTGGATACAGTTAAATTCTCTTTATTTTATACGTTTTGTAGGTGAACCTGGCTACTATGTGATGTGCAAAAATATTTTTTTCAGAATTAATAATATTGTTAAATAAAAATATTTTTTACCGGGCATCTTGTCCACGCTTAGCCGAAACTGGTGATTCCCTTTCATGAAAATCGTTGGAGCTGTTTCCGAGATTCAGATTATATATTTGTCAGGGCTAAAACCCGAAGTGCGGCTATATCTAGTTTTAGTCGGCTACAACTAGCTGCGACCGGTAGCAGTTGGTTAAATTTAGTTGTGGCAAATGAAAATGGCTGAAAGGTAGATTAGGTTAGGTTAGAACTATGACCAAGTAACACACCGGACGAGCGGTGCCGCGGCAGCGGCCGGCGAGTGCCAGGGTCCATTTAGGCAAGTTTAACCAACTGCTACCGGCCGCACCTAGTTCTAACTGGCTAAAACTAGGTGTAGCCGCACTTCAGGTTTTAGCCGTAACATATACATTTATACAAGAATTGTTCCTTTAAAGGCATTAGGTATACACCGTAATAATTTAGTTATTCATAGTACCTAACCAGAACGTTAGCCATTAATATTACATTTGTTTTATTGTCAAATAGGTAAAAAATGCAGAAAACGTCTTCTTCTTTTTGAAGCGTCACGTCGTGTACAGGCTCATTGACCTATTGCTGGACAACAACCCTATCATTCGAGAGAAGGTTGCAATCACCCTCACAAGACTGGCAAACTATTTCCAAGGAAGAAAGCAAATCATGACGAGGCTCATCGTCGTCGACCACCTCATAGGCATGTTCATGCAGGACCGCAAAGAGATACGTTACGCTGCTTCTCTTTTTCTTAAAACTCTAACGAGATATAGATTCGTTAGTGAAATCGTCATCAAAAACGACAAAATCATCGAGAGTCTCCTGAAAATGATCAAACACGACTACATGGAGATTGTGATATACCATTTGAATACACTTAAAAACTTATCAGAGTGGAATCCCGTCCCAGCGCTTAAAGCGAATGCGTTCCAAATAATGATGAAGCTTCTGATATTTACCCATTATAGAGTGGTACAAGCAGCAATGGATTGCTTGGCACAATTCTGCAAACACAGTGTGGGCAAGAAGCTAGCCGACAAGTATGACTTGAATGATCATCTAACACGTTTCCTAGTATCTCCAGACATTGAGGTGATTGTTAGCACTCTTGGTCTGATGCAGTATACAACGACGACGGAGCAGTCGTTGTGGCATATAAAACAGTACAAGTATGACCTGGTGAAGCGTTTGGTGGTTTTATCTGTTTCGCAAAGCGTACCAGTGCTACAGTCACGAGCAATGCAGGTGTTGATCAACCTCTGCGAATGTTCTGAAATCAGGACCGAACTTAAGACCAACTGGGAAAGGGTTGTTACCAAAAATATAAATATTAGTCCTCATGAGAATTTTGAAGGTACTGCGGAGATTACAACTTTTGGGCTTGCGAGTGGTTATAACTATCAAACAATGTGTATCGAAGAATTGGAGACAATCAAGACTGATTATGGTGATACTGTTCAACCGGACGATGTGCACAGCTATGTGAGCCGAATGATTAACATTAAGAAGAATCTGATTAAGGCTATGAACACTAGAAACGATAAAAACTGAGTTCACAGTGTTGCGAGGTGATCACGCGATTGGAATGCATGTCTACCGCAGAGTCTTTACTAAAATAAAACGTTCCAGTTTGTGATTCTGAATTTCATTTCCAATAATGTCACCTGTAAAGATATAATTAAAGCTTTTCACACATTAAATGTTAAAAAGACCGTAGATCTATGGGGAAATTCTGTGATTCTGTGGACGTTGCTAAGTCAATTATTACTTCTTTAGCTGTTATACTACTTTATAATTTATAACATTATAATTATAGTTATTAATTAATAATATGATATATATTATTAATTAATTATATGATATTTATTATTAATTAATTATAATTATTATAATAATCCATACTAACTATACTATAATATTATAAATTCGAAAGTAACTGTCTGTCTGTATGTTACCTTTTCACGGCTAAACCACTGAATGGATTTCGATATAAGCTCCTCCTTTTTGGAAGTCGGTTAAAATATACTTTAACATAGGTACACAGGGTACATTTTGTCTCAAAAATAATCCTAAAGGAGGTGATATAGGGGAGTTTTTATGGGAAATCTAGCATTTCTTAAGTTAGGGATATGAAAATTCAAATTTATGCTATTGATAAGAAAAAAATTACGCATTTCAACGTTTTTGTAAAATCATCCCCCAAAGGGGTAAAATAAGGGATGATTTTAATATTCACATGTTATATTGATATTTTGTGTCTTACTTTCAAGAGATTTAAGGGATTGAAAATTTATTCATAGTCCATATCTTGAATTAACATTTAGTCTTAATTAAAATCGGCCCACTCTGTCGAAAGTTATTACAATTTAAAGCCATAAACTAACCATTCTTACTAGAGTATATTATAATAATTTGTAATTGATGATTGATGTGTAATGAATAATTCGTATTTTAAGTAAGGCATTTAGAATCATATAAACCTGTTCTATCTTAAAAAAACCTTACAAATGTGAGTAGGATTTGCGCCCTGAGGGTTCCGTCTCAAAGCTGTGCATGCTAGGCTGCCCGAATTTCCAAATCTGGATTGAAACACAAACTTAACTTTTCAATTGAAAAAGAAAAAGTCCCCCTAAAAATCGAGAAATACTTTTAATCAAATCCCAAACAAGACCAAAATATGTTCAGTAAGCAAAAGGCATTTTGTATTTGACTTCTCTGCGTAACTCGACAAAGTAACTCCTATTTATGTACGAATAGCTAAAAGAAAATCTTACCCATCCGGGGTGGGGTGTAAAAACTTGATGTCTCCACGCATTCGTAAGAAAAAGCGTCTTGACAGACAACGAAGGGTTTCAAATTTTCACTTTGAGTTACGGAACCCTAAAACAGATTTATTATCTGCCTGTTACCTTTTCATGCCGTAACGGCTGAACAAGGCATACAGATAGGCCATGAGTAGGGACACGAAAAAAGTATCGATACTTTGTGGTATCGAGTACCTACATTTCCATTCGATACCGATACTTTTGTACTCGATACTTTACATTCGATACTTTTACTCAATGAGGACTTTTTGGCAGGTATCGTATCGAATAAGAATATAGGTTCTAAATAATAGAAATTACCGATTTTATTACTACTCTCCTACTAGTATTACGGGCAGTGAACCTGACAGCGATTTTTCTATCGAAACAACATACGATTTCTGGAGTCACCATAAGAAGTTGGCTCATACGAAAAAACAAAACAAAAAACCAAGTCCTTCATCTTCATCACAGTCTGAAAATCATCATCTGCCTATCCTTTTCCCAACTATGTTGGGGTCGGCTTGCAGTCTAACCGGACGCAGCTGACTACCAGTATTTTACATAGAGCGACTGCCTATCTGACCTCCACAACCCAGTAACTGGGTAATACGATACCCCTTGGTAAGACTGGTTTTCAGACTTTCGGGCTTCTGACGACCCGTAACGACTGTCAAAGATCCACGAATGACAGCCGGGACCAACGGCTTAACGTGCTTTCCGAGGCACGGAGGAGTCTCGGTATGTAAAGATGGTCACCCATCCACTGACCAACCCCAGCAAGCGAAGCGTAGCGTATCACAGTCTGAAAATAAGGATGAATTAAGCTATTACCCATGGTTTCACCACTTTCCTTAGATCCCTTGAAACAATGGGAAGGTTTGAAAGTTGTATTCCCAAAATTATACAAATTGGCACGAAAATATTTATCAATTCCTGCGACGTTAGTGCCTTCAGAAAGATTATTTTCTAAAGCAGGAAGTACAATCACAAAAATCGGAAACTGCTTATCTCCAAAACGGCTCGATAAATTTCTAATTTTAAGTGATTGTACGGAGGAGGAATGGGAACTTTAATTAATAATATGCCTGAAGTACTAAATAGTTTAATTTTGTTTCTATTTTTTTTTTTGAAGTTACAGTTGTCTTTTTCTATTATTGTATTACATTTGTGTACAGACGCCAGTACATCAAGCTACTACAATCTATCAAATTTATTTAATAGATTTTCAACTTTATCGCTGATGTCTAAGGTTCAAAGTTGATTGGGAAAATTTGACAGTTTCGGGTAGCCTGATGTGCTGGCGTCTGTACCAATACCATTTCTTTTTTCATATCAAATTAAACTGACGTTATTTACTGACTGATTGACCTATGCTCTATGCGCATTTGGTCTTAAGAAAAGTACTCGATACCTTGAAGTATCGATACTTTTGTTTCGATACTTTTATGAGTACGATCCTTTTTTTTCGATACTACTCATGAGTACAGTATCGATACTTTCTATTCGATACCGTGTCCCTAGCCATGAGCTGGGTTAGGATATAGGATACTTTGAATCCCGGTAGCACGTTCCTGTGGAATATTTTCCGACATCCACGCTGGCGAAGGCATGGGCAAAAGCTAGTATATATTATTTCATGGTTTTCAAGGGTGCAAACGGCGATAGTGAGCTCAAAATAAAAATCCAAGATGGCGGCTGCAAAAATTTGGAAATTTTTATTATGGGTATCGTTTTCATGGTTTTCGAGGGTGTTAAAGCCGATAGTGGGGTCAAAATGTAAATCCAATATGACGGCTGCAAAAATTTTGTATTTGTTTTAAATCATACGTGAGAAAGAACTTCGTTCCTGACGGGGATCCCCCGACCGCACACATATTTTTTTTTAAAGGTATATACGTGTTTCAACTTGCAATAACGTCTGCAAGTAGCGGACTCAGTATACCTATTCGAAATCCAACCAACATTTGGCTTATTGGTCAATTGACATCCATTGGTGAAGTATTCAAAAGGTTTAAGAACGATTGGATCACAATTGACCAAAGCGACTACAAAACAATAACTAATGACGTCGAAGTAAACATCCTTGCAGAAGTGGCCGCAGACAGCATTTCTTTTGCGGAAAAACAACTACAAGTAGGTACATCAACCTCGAAATAACTACAGGGAAATGTTGAATCTCATGATATAATTATCTTAGGAGTTCCCGAAAAGGGCGTTTCATTTAGGAGACCTGCTGGTCTACATCGAGCTAGATGGATGGCAAGACAAGAGCCCTGTACTATTGGAAAATTTATTTATTACAACATCAGTTTAAACTAACGAAGAAGGACGAGAAAGCTGTGAGAGAAATATGCATTTTCACGGTGAAAATTTAAGTAAAATATTGGTTTCAAGCCTCTACCGGATGACGAATTATTAAATTATCAAGTTAAATTATATGAAAACGATTTTTCGATACTATTTAATGTTATAAATATACCTTTAATTCACGATTTCAGTATGAATAATTTCGTCCCCCTAACTTTTGGAAATTGATCACTGTGCGACGTTCGCACGGACGTAATAAAACCGCAGCGATTTTTTTTCGTGCACTTGATTTTCAACGCTCTGCTTAGCGCATAGAGTTGAAAATCCAGTGCACGATAAAATCCCGCCGTGATTTTATTACGTCCGTGCTTACGTCGGCTTAGACGCTCAACACGACTTTCGACCGGGTTGCAGTACGATATAAGTACTCTGTGGATAACTTGTTGCTATTTGTTTACCTATCAACTGTCATTGACACCAGAGAGCAGGGAATGTGTCGTAGGTATTTTGAACTTTCGGAATTAACTCCGTGGATAATGATGTAATTTTGTGCAAACTCTCTGCTACTGGATTTACACCGCACTTGCTTAAATTCTTTGCTAGTTACCTTAGCGAGCGCTGACAGTACCTACCTACGTCGAGTTAGCGGAACATGAATCCAGACCTTATTAAACGTTCTCCAGGGTAGTCAAGGGAGTAACATTGAACCTTTGGTATTAATTTTAATAATAAATATCTGGATGACCAAAATCGACCTGCCATTACCGAAATTCCGATGACCAGGGCGTCTCCTGCGGTGGTTAGGGGCACGAGGGCGCGAAATTTGCCTCTCCGTCACACGTTTCGCCTCCAACTTCACGAGCATTACTGCTTCGCAAAAGGAGGTGACAGCCTCCCATGCCCTCTCGCTCCGTACAATGGCATGGACCAGGGCCGGACACGAGAGGTCATCGCCGCCGATCGCCTCCACGAGGACACGGCAATGCTCCGCTCAAGCCGGGCAGACCTCCACCGCATGCTCCACCGTGTCCTCCAGGCGATCCACACAGTGGTGACACCCGGGCGTTTCCTCCCGCCTTATCCGGAATAGGAACCTCCCGAAACAACCGTGTCCGGTGAGGACCTGCGTCAGGCGGAAGGTGAGGACGCCGTGGCGCCTCTCTAGCCACTCCTCAAAGAGGGCACTTATCGCCGCAATTGTGGCGTGCCCATAGCACTGGGTTGCGACAATCGCACTCTCCATGACGCCATGAGATCCCGCCGGAGCTCTGTCTGCAGTGCCGTGATTTCTCGCGGCAGCGGAGTTAAGCCACGGCATTGCGCCTCCTCGCGCCACTCCCAAATGTGCGCGAGGATTTTTCCTCCAGACTGCAGGGCGTGTTCCATGAGGCGGTGGCCAGACCGCCGGTTGAACGCGTCCCAAAGGGCCATGGCCATCCGGCTGGCCACGCCCTGCAGTCTCCATCCTAACATGAATTTCTTTCTATCGTAACTAGTCTGGCCATAAGTTCTATTACAAATGAAAATACATTTATTTTTTATGAAGTAATGTAATCTTAACTCATTATCTGTTACGATGCCTCGTTGAGATGGATAACAATTAAAATTCTATTGTGTCTCGTTAATGACAGTTGAAAGATTATTAAAACTTATATGTGCATAAGTATTTATTGAAGTCCCAGCAAAAAATTAGAAATAGTTCTATTCGATATGGCCACCTTTGGCTTTGACACAGGCCTTTGATCTGTCTGGCCACGAATCTATGGATTTACGCACTGTTTCCGTGGGAAAGGAGGAAGGTTGATAAGAGGCATTTTTCGCCCATCAGCCACTTGATGTGATTAAATTTTATTTAATAGTATATACATCATGACAAATATAAAAAACAATTATTTAAAAAAAAACGTGTGGCACTCGGGGACTGCCGCGGTAAAGCTATTGCATAGCATTTGTAACCTCCATACTTCCTATTTGTCAACGCTACACTTGGGATGATGACAGATGATGACATAAAACGTAGTTCCCATGACAACCTGATGTTGTATGGGAACGTAATTTTTGTTTTATGTCATCATCCGTCATTACATGGTAGGTGAAGTGGGGGGTGTTAAGTTTTATTTTCAGTACGGAATTTCTTGATTCGGTCGCCGCGCTCAAAGCCCGCGAAAAAAGCTATGCAATAAATTAAAAATCCTGTAGGTAATTGATGGGATAAGTAAAATGAATATTTATATATCTAGTATGAACATTTATTAATATAAACGTTATTGTCATTCATTTTAGCACCAAAAAACAACTATTATTAGAACACTAAATGCAAAATTAAGATAAAAGAAGATTAACCATTATTATTGAACCATTATTATTTCAATATTATAAATATGGGAAATAATCAATAATCAAAAATAATCAGAAAGATTGAGATACTCTTAGCAATATGTTTTTAATCTTCCTTCTGACTTTCGTCATCCGAATCGCTGTGCACGGTTGAAACAAACGATGGTTGAATCTCAATAGTGTGCAATAGGTAGGTAACGAAGAAGTCAACAAGTCCGAATAATATTCAGAATAGTATTCTGTTCTAGTTCATCGTTTGTTTCAATCGTACCCAGTCTATCCTACTCTCACGCGTAATATATTTTTCCTTTTAGGTTAGAAGCGCACAGTGAAACAAAATAAAATAGTACTCACATAAAAGCTTATAAACAGTAGTTTCACTGTGAGTCAAAAAGAATTTGTTTCAAAGAACGCTTCTTTAAAAATATTAATTTAAAGATTGAAAAAATGTCAAAAATGTACAAAAAAGACCAAACACTCTCTTTTTGGGCAATAATTGGTATAACTTACTATATTATTTATCACGTAAATCTTAGGTATTGAATTAAAAAATATATATCTTCAACTGTACAAGTGCATTAATAAATAGTTGAAAATCGAAACTTTTTTTTCGAGTTTGTGATGGGCGAAAAAAGCCTCTTATCAACCCTCCTCCTTTAGCCACTGCTTGCTCCAGAGATTTCTTAAGAGACCAAATGTCGGCGTGTCGTTTAAAACAGAATGACAAAGTGTACGCTCACAGTTCTAAAGAAGCCGCCCAAGTGGTCGGAAAGGTACAACGTGGTAATCATCCTGCGTCAGTACCTAATGGTTTAGTGTCTTATCAAAGAGTCACAAAGCTTCATTTTTGTGAAAAAGAAGTGAAGACTTCAGACAAAGTGTATCAAGAGACTGTCTTGGATCGTGTTGTGAAACCTTTCAGCAACACACTTTTTAAAATGTACCGTGGACTTTCCAGCAGGACTCTGCACCTGGTCACAAGGCACGAACAACTACCCAAGCCTGGCTCGAAACCAACGTTCCGGATTTTAAAAGAGCTGAAGACTGGCCCTCGTCTAGCCCAGATCTTTCACCCTTAGACTACAAATTATAGTCAGTTTTAGAGGACATGGCCTGCTCTAAATGACACGCCGATTAATTAAGAAATCTCTGGAGCAAGCAGTGGCATAATTTCCCACGAAAATCAGTGTGTAAATCCATAATTCGTGGCCAGACAGATAAAAGGCCTGTATCAAAGCTAAAGATGGCCATTTCGAATAGAATTATTATTCTTTTTTTCTAAGACTTCAATTTTGTAGGTACATAACAGTTTTATTAAGATTACCTACATTACTTTATAAAAAAATAAATGCATTTTTATTTGTAACAGAACTTATGGCCGGACTAAGTAGACGTTCGACAGCGATTCCTACTAAGTATTTATTAATATAGTAAAACCTACTTCAATGTAATATTTCAAAACAATTTTAGACATGAAATCGTACCTAGTCTTTGGTCAAATCTTATCAAAATGTCAAACATAATCGTCAAATTATTTTGCCCAATTTGCTTCATGTTTATTTGGTGGTTTCTCATAGTTCGAAATATTTACAAAAGTGAGGTGGTTCCTCGATAGAAGTTGATTTATTATATATAGTTGTTTACTTTGTTTTTTTTTATTATTATTAGAAAGCCCAAAAATGTACTGTTCTTACAAGAATTCGTACCTCCAGCTGGCAACGAGCGTGGACCCCAAAGTTATCAACAAGGCCGTTCGACGCGCCATGCGGAAGACCCAGTTTGATCCTCATGATGGTAAATGAAGTATGATAAAATACCCTTCACAGGCGACAATTACGAACATAAACCACATACCTACACTTTACTTACTACAATTTCTCGTGGAGGTAAAAAGGAACTATAAACTCGGAGAAACCAATCTTTTTGTATCCTCAATGTCCATACTTAGGTACATCTTGTTAAACGCGCGTTGCTTTGTCTGTCACCGTATGATTATGAACATAGGTAGCGAGCATAGCGAACGGTGGCGCGGCAGCGGCCGGCGAGCGCTTCTTCCAAGTTGGTCGTTGTTACTTGCCTATTTATTATTATTAGCGCAAGGTGCGTTCGTCGCATGTAAGTTTGATACCAATTCACAATTTTTCGCTATGCCATGAATAGATTATAAACTATCGAAAACTAATGCGTAAAATTGTTGCAGTTCATAATTTTTCGATAGTATAAGATGTAATGTCGCTAGATAGATTAGACACCAACGGTGCTCACAATCTTACGGTGACATATCCATTTCTTTTACACAATAGGTAACAATTTATTGTCCTATTTATGGAATACTGTTTGGTCATAGCAGTCTTATAGAATATTATGGTTTTTCGTCTTTTAGAACTACCACCAGCGCAAAGATTGTCGTCTATGCAGCCATCCCTGTATGCTCCATGGGTGGATATCACGCGAACTCGCTTGGGCTTCGAGCGCCTCGGACTGCGCATCATTAGCAAGGATATCAACTCCGAGGACAGCTTCGTTAAGCTGCAAGCGATTCACACTTTACTAGATCAGGTAATGTCTTAACTTTGCCTAGAATGACTGAAACTCACTCAAAATTTAAGCATTACTTACTAAAAATTTGTTTAAAGCCTGGTTGAAACAAGTTTTAAGTAATGCTCGAATCCTGTTCTGTAACACACGCCCTGCGTATTTTCTACAGGTTATGGGTCGTCCAAACCTGTAAAAAAATACTAGGGGCCCCGTCGTCTACAAATTGTGTTTTGGCGTGTGTCACTCCTAAGGTTCGTTATCTGTATGAAAAAGAAACAAATTGATTAACACCAGCCCTGAATTCAACAAAATATTTTGGTTATATTATTTGTTTGTGTACTAAATACACTTCTATCTTCCAACAGGTACAAATATCAGAAAACGCTTTATTCCTCATCAACCTCAACGTCATATACAAACTTATAGATCTGCTGGAGGATCGCGATCCCATCGTCCTGGAGAAGGTTTGCCTCATCCTCACGCATCTTGGGAACTACTATCAGGGCAGGACCCGGATCCTCTCCCAACCGGTTGTTATAGACCGCCTCATGTTCCTGTTCATGCGAAATCGCAAAGAAATAAGATATGCCGCAGCTCTCTGTCTTAAAAGTCTAACCACATGTAGACACGGTTGTGAAACCATCACAAGAAATGACAAGATCATCGAGAACCTCCTCAAGGTGATCAAAAATGACCACGTTGGTATTGTTTTACTCCATTTGGAGTCGCTGAAAAATCTAACAGATTTTGAGCCCACTAAGGCACTAAAGGAGAACGCATTCCAAGTGATGTTGGAATTAATGTCGTACGATGATAACGGGATAGTACAAGGTGCGATGGAGTGCATGAGACAACTCTGTAAGCATAGCATAGGTAAGAAACTAGCCGACAAGTATGACATAATGAAATTTTTGTTACCATATTTACATTCAGAAGATCTCCAGACCATTATCAGCGTTCTGGGTTTGATGAATTACGTTTCGATAACGACGATGTCAAAATGGCGGGCTAAAGAGTTCGAATACGAATTGTGTAACCGTTTAATCGATTTATGCGTGACTTCCGACGTGCCAGTGCTGCAGCTAAGAGCTATGCAGGTGTTAATCAACATGTGTGACAGTCTGGACTTCAGGCTTTACATTAAAAAGAACTTTGTGACGAAGATCGTTGAAGATATAAAGATTAGGAAACCTGAGCATTGGGACGGTACGACTGAGACCAAACATTATGGTGTTGAGATTGGACATCACTACAGGACGAGGTATTTAGAGAAAGTGGAGACAATCAAGGTGGATCTCGGGGATAATGTGGAAGCTCTGAATGTACCGAGTTACTTGGAGCGAGTCAGGGCCATGAAGGAGAATCTGATCAAGAAAATTAACTTTGAGCCATATAGAAATTGAGAAAAAACGATAAAAATTACTGCTGATTTTTTTTTCTTTTTTGTAAATATATAATTATTCAGGTACCATAATTGTTATTGAGACTCAAAACATTTGATAATAAGCATTTAATTTACAAATTATACGAATTACAATATTTGAGCTAGACATTTGGTTTTATTTAAACACGTTTTGTGCCTCGTGGCATACTTAAAGCTACATTCAGTCGGTTAGACTAAATTAGAAATTATTATCTACAAAGTTATTGACTTCTCTCAATATTACATCGATTAAATTTTAAGTTATATGGATTTGTAAAATAACATGAGACGAGGTTGCAGAAATACAAAATCTTAGTAAAAACAATTGTTATTTTATTCACACAATGTTCATTAAGTTTAAATTATTGTTCTATCCTTCCAAATAAAACTAATAGCACAGTTTCACAGATTTTTTTTTACACAAAGGATGAATTGGCTTTTAGTTGTTGACATTAAATGGCACTTAAAATCTACATAATTCTAAAATCACACATAATTGTGTGATTTTTAGAATTATGTTTATATCGAGCGATAGCTGCTGCAGCTCAAATAATTTGAGCGACTGGTACGTTAATTTAAAAAAATAACAAGTAATTTGAAAAATAAACATTGGATAAACTAAATATTTTGTTAATTCACTATTATTTTGTGTCCTTTGAAAGTGGTTAGGTTTTACGATAAATAAGCCAATGGGACATGACCACCTTCGGTAAATAAAAATAGTAAAACAAAAATAACTGCATACAAATTCAAGAAATACAGACTTGTCGTACAAAATAAATGTATATAATATAATTATTACAAATAGCTGAGTCAATAAAATAACATTTTCATTCATAAAACAAAAAGATTTTATTTTTTGAGTAAAAAATAATTATTTCATTTATTTCGTCAAGATACTGTATGTATTTTTAAGTTAGTCTGTAAAAGCTTATTTTCTGCATAATTTTTTCTAAACCAGACAGTATAGGTATGATAAAATATGCATACAAATACTATTTTAGAAATACAAATTACAATTTGAATAACCTATTTATACCAAAAACATGAAAAATTTCGCTGCACGCGATGCATTATACTAAGGGAGATATATCGTTCACTCTTTCCCACGTTTGGGCCAGATGTAGTGAAGCATAGTGGTTTTATCGACATATTTTTTTATCGACAACAAAACAGCACTCTCGTCCGTCACTGGTTCTACGCACATGCAGCGTTTTTTTAGCAAGTATTTAGTAAAATTTAATTATTAAATCGCCTACTGTTGCGTCCAGTAAATAGGAAGAATTTTTACTTTGCTAATTTGTTAAAAAGTGACTATTAGGACCTTACAGATAGTGTCATTCTCTAAGACGCGCCTCACTCCGCGATTCCTGTACTGTAAGTTTTACTTTAGTACGGCCGGAGCGGAGTGGGCTGCATTTTCGTCGATGGTACTATCTGTAGTAATGCTCATACAAATGAGTAATAAATAGGTACAATACAACTTCTTAATGTCCCTCGGCAAACCTCGTGTTTCGTCAGTCATCGGATTTCTATCAGTTGCTCTTTGCACTTGGTGCAGACCGGACGCTCTCAATCGACTTGGAAGTATATAGAGTTGTTAATACTCTTTTAACTTAATGTAATTTATTTAAAAAATGGTAGGAAAGCTGCTAAAGTCGCAGGCACAACAGGGGGCCTACCACCAGCTCATAAGCAGTATTATTTTAATATTACTTCAGTGGGAGAAATAGATGGAGCTATACGTCCTGTAGAGCTTCATCTCTTTCCCACATTGAAGTAATATTAAAATAATACTGCTTTATGAGCTGGTGGTAGGCCCCCAGATAGGAAAATAGTTATACAGCTCTAAATAGTTCACACGAAAATCAAATCAAAACAACAGTAAAATACTTAGATCTGAATTCAAATTATTTTACAAGATAAATCTAATGATGGAAATAGAAATTAGCATTCGTTTGTATTCGGAAATGCGATGATTCCCGAGGGACATTAAGAAAATAAAAATATAGTAGTATCTACGGAATCTATATTTTGAAGGTATATTATAAAAGGCAATTCTAAAATGCACTTCTATTCCCTACTACCCTAAGGTGATAATTGCGAAAATATATTTTAGATTAATTTGTTATTTAGGCCTTTTGTTACATACTTTTTGGATCAATACTGGAACTTGAATATTTTTTATTCTACCCAATTATCCTACATTTTTTAGCTAAGTATTATAATATCTATACTGGAAAACGTAAAGATATTTTTTATTATTATTCTACAATTACATCTAATTGCATTGAAATAATGAATCCCAGCGGAATTCCAAAAAGTTACATTGGCTCAATCACATAAAAGCATATCTACAGAAACTTTGAAAACTCCATGAAAATTAGTTTGTTCTAAGAACACATACGCAATAATTTTTTACATTGTTCTATATTACTTTTTGTTGTCTTTTATAATAGATCGAATATTGTTAAAATTATCATTTTATATTAAACTAGCTGCTACACGCGGCTTCGTGCGGAGTTACTCCGTATTACATCAGCTATCTGCCATTGAAAGTCTCGTCAAAATCGGTCCAGCCGTTTCGGAGATTAGCCGGAACAAACAGACAGATTATAAGTATATTGTATATACATTCATTTCGTATGCATTAAGTAAAAAGCTGTTATTTTGACATTACAAATAGACATTTCAATTTTATTTATTTATATAGATTGTGCGGCATCGTGCACATTAAGGTTACTACACCGCAAAGCTATTAACCAAGTCATTAACATTGTATTTCTTTTATTGGTAAACATAGATTTTGTTTCGAGTTTACATTTAAAACGGAAAGGGGAATCGTTACAGCCCACCCCAATATGTACGAGCCTCAGCAAAATGTAAGATTACATCACTAAAATATTAAAATTACACACACTTTATCTATGACAATAATTTACAAGGAAATCTCACTTTTAACTGATACATATTGCAATCGTCCAGCCGTGGGGAACACCCCATTTTGGAACAAGAATACTCTTCATTAAGTGTCCACTGCCTACTGCTACTTAACGCAGCCGACTCTCAGGCCCAAATTGACAAACGTTACCTACTACGTGCTTTGGCTTAGACATATTCCCGTCTCTATCTTGCAGCTGTAGTTTGATAGGTGTGCAACAGTGACAGCAATAAACCCAACCCAAAATATGTCCTATGTAACGATTATTAATCTTAACGCCACTGGTTACAGGCAGTAAGTACTACACAGAACACAACTGCACTGTAGTAACTGC
This sequence comes from Agrochola lychnidis, assembly GCA_963680765.1. Taxonomy (NCBI): domain Eukaryota; kingdom Metazoa; phylum Arthropoda; class Insecta; order Lepidoptera; family Noctuidae; genus Agrochola; species Agrochola lychnidis. Next base: position 4,127,640 of record OY796850.1, read on the forward strand.
CAAAATGTCATATCACAAAATCACACCTCTCAAATTTAACAATAGTACAAATCACTAACTATACCACATACTGACTACAAAGTTAATACAAAACTGTTGTATCTTCTGCCAGATGCTCAAATGACACATGAATTCAGACAAATGTCTATCTTCAGTACGGTCCTGCTTGCTACACAAACAAACTTGCAGATAGCCGTATCTTCTGCCGCATACTGTAAAGACAGACTTTAGACATCACACAATGTCGTATCTGCAAGACATTTTAATGTCATTTCTGCAAGACATTTTAATGTCATTTCTACAAGACATTTTAATGTCATTTCTGCAGGACATTTTAATGTCATTTTTGCAGGACATTGTAAATATCTTTTGAGGACATTTTTATGTCATATCTCTAGGACATCTTGCTTCACTTATACAACAATGATACTGGAATTTAGGCGACACCCTAATGTCTTACTAGTAGTACCTACGTCCTGCTAATCGGCGCAGGATTCAGTGTACTCGTAGAGCGCTTTGCACAGATCGTGCAGTGTTCGGTCTCACCTGCCGCCGCCGCGCTTGTTAAGGGGGTCGTACACTTCCGCTTCGGAGTCTATCTCGTCTTCGGATAGAGAGAGGGAGCCACCTACCCGCCGTGTGCGCAGGCCCTCCTGTGGATTGGAGATTTTTTTAAATTAAAATTTGGTTCTGTTCTGTAAATCATGTCGATGTATGTTAAAAGAGTGACATAAAAAATTGTGGAGTTTTAGTAAATAATAATATTAACCAATTACCTTCAAATAGACGAATGCCGTAAAATGTTAGTGTGTGTATAAATTATTTTTTTAACAAAACAAGCAATATTTAACTACTTGTTTTTGAGCTTTTATTTTAAAATCTACAAAGTGTCACCAGTGTGAGTTCATTGCTATCGAAAACGTGTAAGACAAATATTAAAACGCATGCAATATTAACATTGAATTCACCAGTCTCTGCAAAATGTTACAAAATATAAATCCTTTAAAATACTAACATAAATCCAACACAGAAGCAAAAGATACCGGAAATGGCTGCCCTCTTATCAAGTTTAAGGCGAAAGCGTCAGGGTAGCCCGCGAAATTCAAATATTATTACATTTTTTTGCAATTTACAGGTCAGTATCAGGTTGTATGTTGATCTAAATATGATTCGCGGCCGTAACAAATATTTATTTACATACATACATAAACTCACGCCTTCTTCCCATGGGGGTATGCAGAAACTACAGAACGCCACCTGCTACGATCCTTACATACTCCTTTTGCCTCGTTTACGTTCATACATCTGGTCATACACGCACGCCGGTTGCAAGTACTACGCACCTGGACTTTCTGAAGAATATCACCAATAAGGTCAGTATATGTCTTCCTAGGTCGTCCATCCCCGACCGGCCTTTCTCTTCACATCTGCCTTGTAGATACATTTTGTTAGTCGCCTTTTATTCATCCTCTCAACATACCCAAACCATCTCAGCATACCCTTTTAAATTTTTGTCACTACATCTTCTTTTAAATCACACCACTGTCTTATCACATCATTCCTCAGCCTATCATTCATAGTCAGACCACACATGCTTCCATTTTCACAGCATTTATTTTACTTGCATGCTTGTTTTGCGACACCCAACATTCATACATAAGCATAAATATTTATTTATAGAATCATAATCATAAAAATCATCAATACAATTCATATTACCCTATTGAATGACTAAGTCATGAAATCATGACCAATATATTATTTCTGTAAAGTCATATTTGTTACCGTCGGGAATCATATTGTTAGGTGTTATGTTGATTGCAAAATGTAAGAAAATTATAATTTTGCGAGCTACCTTAGCGCAGCCCCCTTAATATAAATTTGGGAATGCATGCAACTACCGGACAGTTAGCACATATATTATTTATACCTACAACCGACATGACTACCATATAACATTTTAGCAAACACTAGCGACAGAAAGATGGACCGATGAATATTAAAAAAAATACATTTTTAGCCTTGATTGACCAATATAAGTATTTTTCCCAATATCACATCACAATATCCATTATCCTTTATTAGTTATAAAACAGATGAGCATGTTTAATCTATGTAGAGTAATTCATACGGGAATTATTAGCATTTCACCTGAAGGTTTCCTTGCTTATTAACAAAAAAAAACTCAATGAAAATAAGAAGAAATCCTTGATAAATGAGAAGTCCTATTTTAATAGAAATAATGATATTAGAAAAAAAACAGTGGCACTCCGGGAGTGCCGACAGAAGTGAAAACTTGAACAATTTTACTGTGCAGGAAATACTTTTCTTTTTTGAAGTCGTTAAAAATACGGAAATGTCAATCATGTCGTCGTCATGTCTCAATGTTTGGAATGTCATTAATCCCAAAGAAAATGTATCGTGCGTTAATGTCTTTTTAATGGTCAAAAGCTGGTGTCGGTAACAGTGTCGTGAGTTCAATTATTTTTTCCCATCTCAAAAATGCCCAACGCGCCTAAAGAAGTTTTTACTTCAAAAAATATCTGACCCAGGTCACACAATAAACGATAAACATTAAAAAAAATACTTAGATAAAATAATTGTGTGCCTCACGACTGCGCTAAATTAGCGCCCAGTTTAGCAAATATAGCACATTAATTAGATCTATAAAACAATTTTTTGTAGAATCTAAAGCGCCATCTACACGGATGAGAGTATAGCGGCGATAGTCACGCCCTGACAGGCGTGACATCAAATTCAATAGAAACTGTATGAAGTAATCATCGCCGCGAAAATTTGCTGGCACGGCGAGACTATGGCCGCGATTCTCTCGTCCGTGGAGATGAAGCCTTAGTATTGGGTTTTCTCCGTGTGTATGGCACGACTCAAGAGTATTTGAGCGTGTTTGCAAAACATACGTTCAAACTTAACCAACGCTTTTTGCAAATTATTCGACTTTACTACCTTCACTATTAAAATAGGACCTCAAACCACAAGCAAAACACAGAATAAACAACCAAACCCGACGCCACAGCACCCATAGACAAAAAACAATAAAAAAGATACACTCTACACCGTATGTGAAACTACAGTGCGGTGCATTCAATAAGTGCCCACCAATTCTGTGTCACTGATCCAAGCGGCGCCCCCGTCCATGTGTGACATCTGAATATTATACGTTTTGTTTCAGAATTTATTCGTCAGATTTACAGTATTAAATGTACTGTAGTTACGGAAGGATGGCACGAACACGTTTCCAAAAATCATGTATAGTACAGATACTATTATTCTAAATTAACATCTAAAAACGTCACGCAATAGACCAAACCACGCGTAACTACGGTATATAACTGTATTCAAATATGTACTGTCTGTTACTTCACTTTAAAGTCTACAATTTGTCTAGACTCGAACGCAAGCAACATTTAAATTTTTTGGAAAGTTAGAGATTTACTAATTCAGTATTGATATTATGACTCAACGGTAGCTTTTAACGAGGTTTTTCTGTGGCACCGAAAAAAACAATACTACAGTGCGTTTATTATAACTTGACCTGTGACGCCATTGGTAGTGCGCACTGAATTTTGCAGTCATGTGATTGGTGGTACTGTTCTGTCAGTCGCCATTTTGAACTCTATCTATTGAAACTAAGGCCTGTATTACAGAACCTCACTCAAAACTCAAACATGACTTAAAACTCATTTAAAGCCTTTTAATTGGTTGAAACTATTTTTAAGTAATGCTTGAGTCTTGAGTGAGGTTCTGTAATACGGGCCTTAGACTTCAATATTCAGTGCTATAAATCGCGTCACGGGTTAAACCCTCGTATCCACTAGGCAACATTTGGCGCACAACATGTTGCTCAACATGTTGAAAGTTAACGCAAAACTTTTGTTTAGCAACGTTCGTTGTCTGTCTACGCATGGTCAGTCGTCGAAAACATGTCGCCAGAGGAAGTAGTGTTGATTTCAGCGGCGGTGGTTTTCATTTTATCGAAAAATGCATCAAAAAGAAGCAGCAGTATCCCATAAACATTCAACGTTTTGGTACAGTTCAATTAATTTGAGAACTCGTTCGTTACACCACATTACGGACATTTCTTTGCGTCACGTCTCCACTCAACAATATTTGATGCTCAACTGCATGTTGCACGGAAACAAACAACAAGCCACGCGTTATACAGTGTGAGTCTTCATAATGTGCACATATCGAAATGAGGAATCTATGCTTAATTTTATCGACGGAAAAAATGGTCAATTTTTTTTTTTATTCTCTTGGGCATCTTATTTATAAATTTTACAATTATTGTTTAAATTGATGAAAAAAAATACAGATTTTTGCTAAAAAAACATGTTTATTTTCAATTCAGAGTAGTTTTTTTTTTCTCAATTTTAATTTTATGAGGACGCCTACTTACTTCCAATCATTATGGAGTTTGTTTCATCGCGATAGCTGATTCAGTTTAAAAGTTACACAGTTTTGTTACAATATATTTTTTAATTCCATAAAAAGTATTTTAATTCCATTAAAAAAATCTGTCGTTAAAATTAAGCATAGATTCCTTCATTTCGATATGTGCACATTATGAAAACTCACACAGTATTGCGCTTCAGCTGGCAACGTCGCGCGCTGTTGTGCAACGTTGCCGAACATGTTGAGCGTCACGTGTTGCCCGTCAATTGTTGCCTAGTGGATACGAGGCTTAAGTTATAATAAACGCACTGTACAAGACATTTAGGTAACATACAGCCAGTTGCAGAAACGAACTTTAACTTTTGAAGCTGTCATTAAATACTAATCTTCCATTAACTTGTTGCAGAAAGAAACATTAGACTTGATGAAATTAATGAAATCATTAGCATTAATGACCCATTACGTAATAAGGGCATTAATGTTTGTCTTTGTGCAACTGGATGTCAAGCAAACAGAGAGCAAATAAACCACGAAATATTTATAAGTAAACCACAAGAACTAATAAGGATACTACAGTTTATAAACTTTTTACATAAGCATTAAGAAAGTTACAGATTAAAAAAAACATTACAACACTGAGAATATAAAAACTAAATCTCTAATCTCATCTTTCATCGATTTTCATACAAGCAGTCAGTAACCACGTACAGTCTAACTATTTTCTTAATGTCCCTCGGGAATCATCGCATTTCCGAATACAAACGAATGCTAATATTTCCATGTCCATCAATTATTAGATTTATCGTGTACTAGCTGCGCCCCACGGTTTCACCCGCAAAAGTCTCGATCCCGTGGGAATATCAGGATAAAGAGTATCCTATGTGTTAATCCAGGTTATAAACTATCTATGTACCAAATTTTATCCAAATCCGTTCAGCCGTTTGAGCGTGAAGAAGAAACAAACATACACACACACTCACAAACTTTCGCCTTTATAATATTAGTAGGATTATAATTTGAATTCAGAACTGAGTATTGTTGTTTTGATTTCTGTGTGAACTATATAGAGCTGTAAAACTATTTTGGTGCCTGCGACTTTAGCGGCTTTCCTCCCATTTTTAAAATAAATTACATTAAGTTTAAAGAGTATTAACAACTCTATATACTTCCAAGTTGATTGAGAGCGTCCGGTCTGCACCAAGTGCAAAGGCTAACTGATAGAAATCCGACGACTGACGAAACACGAGGTTTGCCGAGGGTCATTAAGAAAATAGATACTGTATCTCTGTTAATAACTGACTAGCTTATGTCAGCGGCTTCGTCCGCGTTGAGGTCGGAAATAATCCCATGGGAATGTACCGCCAGGATAAAAAGTATCCTATGTACTAACCCAGGTCATGGTCTACCTGTGCGCCAAATTTCATCGAAACTCGTTCAGCCGCTAAGCCATGATAAGGTAACATACAGACAGACAGATAGTTATGATGTATTACATATACCACGGGAATTTTTTTACGTCGCCTTTTTCACAGCATAATTAGAAAAGCTTCTAAGTCATCATCATTTATCTAACCTTTTCCCAAATATATTACGATCTGACCTTCTCAACCTAGATACTGGGTTAACGGTTTTAAGTATGGTCAAAGTTTTCATAGATGTACTTCTAGATATTAATTTATTTTCTGGTGTACAATAAAGTATACAGGGTTATCCTAATATTTAATATTATAAATGCGAAAGTTAGTTTGTTTGTTACGCCTTCACGCTAAAACGTCTGAACAGATATGGATGAAATTTGGCAAATGGGTAGACCATGACCTAGGTTAGGACATAGGATACTTTTATATCCCTATATTTCCAGGAGATCGAGATTTATGCGGGTGAAACGCGCAGCTGATTGGTTATAATAATATGTCGGCAATCCATTCAGGCGTTGTAGGACAGGTCATTTACAACCATTTTCGAGTAATTTGACATTTTAAAATGAATGAAATAAAAATATAAAATGTCAAATAACTCGAAAATTTTTGACATTTGCATATAAGTCAAAAGGGGTCATTTGGATGTAAATGACCTCTCCTACATCCCTTTAATGGATTGCCGACCGATAACCCTGTATAAAATAAATAAATACTACCATCCATCTAAATAAAATCATGGACTCACCTCCAGTATACCAGCACTGGGCTCCGAGGCATACCCTTCAAAGTGTCGCTGATCTTCCTCATAGTCTGACGATGAAGAGGACTCGTTGTCCTCGTCGCGGGCAGTACGCACCGAGCACACCATCTGGGCTAAGTCCGTGAATGTGTAGCTGTAAAATATTGAAGAGTTGTTGTTTAGTTTATGGTCGATAGTGGTGAGTTTATGGGCAGAAGAAAATGATCACTACAGTGTATTATTTTTTTCATGTCTTATTTGGTAAACAAAGACGGTATACTGCGTTCGCGATTTAGTTTCCAAAGATGTAAACAAACATAAAAACAACTTTAAAATCGACACGTTAAGTTCAGTTTCCGCTAACAAACATTTTTATGACTTTTGGTACGAGTCTTTCTGAAATCAATTTAATTTACACTACTATAAAGTTGACATTCGTTTAAATGGAAATAACAGCAATTGGAAAAAAGGAATTTATTAGAGCATCATACACACACTTTAAATTAGGTTTTAATCTTTGTAAGAAAAACAGTATGAATAACATCAAAGACTGCTTCGAAATTACCACAGAAACTGGTGAATTTTCTTAAAATCAATATTAGAACACCATATTTGTTTACCAAATAGGAAAAGTAAAGAAAAACACACTTTAGTTCGTTTTCAGTAAGTTTAAGATGTGTTGATCAATTCTGATAGCAATACATTTATTTGAGAAAAATAGTACAGATTATTTATTCAATTAGATTATTCCCTTTGCAGCCAAGGTAACTGGTAATTTGAACTCTGTTTTCGATAGTGTATGCTACATTTTGTATTATTGTGCAATTATTAAAATGAATATTAATAAATGAGTAAGAAAATGAATAAAGGAAATGTTTCAACCAGGTTATTTTTATAATACATACACCTTGAATCCTCTATGTAGTAAACGTAGCAATTCTGTGTCAAAAAGAAGAGAAGATTTTTATTTTCCTTACAACGGACTTATCTTGATAGGCTTCAAAGAAGGTAGGATCAGTCAAGGAAGATAGTTATGCCGTGTTATGCCAAAATGTATCAACCCACACCACATTTTCTCCCATCGTTCAAAGAAATCATTCTAGTGATTGGGGAAATTTGAAGCTTATTAACCTTAAATCTAATACATAGCATTCGTTTGGACGTACTGTATTTATATTTTCTTAATCTCCCTCGGGAATCATCGCATTTCCGAATACAAACGAATGCTAATTTCCATGTCCATCAATTATTAGATTTATCTTGTATAATAATTTGAATTCAGAACTAAGTACTTTATTTTTGTTTTGATTTTCGTGTGAACTATATAGAGCTGTAAAACTATTTTCGTATCTGTCGTGCCTGCGACTTTAGCAGCTTTCCTACCATTTTTAAAATAAATTACGTTAAGTTAAACTAGTATTAACAACTCTATATACTTTCAAGTCGATTGAGAGCGTCCGGTCTGCACCAAGAGCAAAGGACAACTGATAGAAATCCGACGACTGACGAAGGTTAACACAAGGTTTGCCGAGGGACATTAAGAACATAGTTGTAATGTATATTGGAGTTCTTTTACTGGATTACAATCCATATTTGGAATGTAAATAAGTTTGACGTAATTAACTGAATAATTGAGCTTTCTATAATTTTTGTGAGCTCGAAATATAAATCCAAATCCTAACTAATTGTATAAATGCGAAAATGAGTATGTTTGTTTGTTCTAAAACGGCTGAACGCATTTGAATGAAATTTGGTACATGGGCAGACCATGACCTGGGTTAGGACATAAGGTACTTATTATCTCGGTAGTACGGTCGTCAGAAACCCGAAAGTTTGACAACCAGTCTTACCAAGGGGTATCGTATTAACTAGTTACTGAGTTATGGAGGTCAGATAGGCAGTCGCTCCATGTAAAATACTGGTATTCAGCTGCATCCGGTTAGAGTGGAAGCCGACCCCAACATAGTTGGGAAAAGGCTAGGTAGATTGATTTTTACGTTCCCGTGGGATAATTTGGGACAGCTAGTAAATGTATAGTTCTGGGTTGGTACATTTTAGCATAATCAGCTTCTTGTTATCAAGTTAACACTTACTCGGTAAGCGAAGGTTGGGGGTGACTTTTCCTGCCATCAGTCCCGAAGGCACTAGGCCTCCTGCTGCCACGCCTCTGTCCCTCGTAGTACGTGGTCCCGTAGCGGTACCTCGGGGAACAACAGAACGTTTCACTACCTCTACTTACAGTCACCACCTCCGACGAAGACGATACAATAATCTAGAAGCTACTGATAACTACTCACTCAAGGAGTGCTGCATCGTGTGTCCTTCGCCATTGGATTTCGAAGGGACCACATGATCATATAAAAATAAGTGAAGAAATTAAAGCTTGTAAAAGCATCTAAAAGGACTTCCCTTGATACGGACGAAATCGCAAGCAAAGAAAATTTTGTGGTAAGTGAACATGAATGTTTGCATGCATTTTTCTAATCATTACTGACCCGTGAATTCTCAAACGCCACTTAACTATTAGAAATCTAGACGATTTTTGTTATTTAATAAATCCATCAACAGCATGTAGTACATATCGACGATTGAAAGGCTAATTGATCTAAGCGACATTTTGTAAAACTTGCTCCTGCAATTTTTTTTTTTTTTTTTTAAATCATTAAGTAACAACTATTTAATAGAGTTTTATTTACTTAAATCAATCAATCATAATAAGATCTTATTATGATTTAAAGAAAACAACCAATCCATCCTCCTGCAAGTTTTACAAAATGTCGCTTAGATCAATTAGCCTTTCAACCGTCGATATAATACAGGGTTTTTTTAACCAATGCACAAACTTAAACACGTGACTTTACTCATCATTATCAACAACTTTTACTATGGAAAAAAAATCATCATATAAGTTCGGATAACTCGTCAAATTGTAGGGAACAGCAGTTTCTTTTTTTTTTTTCGCGACTTCCGGTTTGGTCCCATTGTAAAAGTTGTTCATAATGATGAGTAAAGTCACGTGTTTAAGTTTGCGCACTGGTTAAAAAAAATCCTGTATGTTTTAGCTCAAAACAGCGTTTAGATCTTTCTGAAGCAACAACACAAAATGCCCGTGACATCAGATTAAGTTACATTTGAGTATTTGACCACAGACACACAGCTAAACAAAAAAGATTAAGCAGAAAAACCCCTTCAGAACAGAAAATATCAGATAACGGGATCCCTTCGAAACTCTTCACAACCACCACCGCATCCCAGTTCCAAGAAGTAGACCTCCAAAAGCACACAACACTATAAAACATCTATCTATGTCTGTCCTACTTACTCAGTCAGTGAAGGCGCATCGTGCCGTCTCCCTTCCGCAGCAGCTGCCCCGCTCACTCCCCCTCCACCACCCCTTCTTTGCCCCTCAAAGTAGGCGGCGCCATGTCTATAGCCAACTTCACGGATTTCGTCGAAAGAACCGAACTGTAGTGTTTTGTATGCGTCGATAGGAGGGCGGATGTACTCGCAGTAGTCTGATTTCTTAACCTCCTGGTGGAAGGAAAATGGGAAATTCAATACCAGAAAGATAAACTGTAATTCTGGTCTCTCGATTAATATTCAAACTGATAATCAAACAATCAATCTGCCTAGCCTTTTCCCAACTATGTTGGAGTCGGCTTCCAGTCTAACCGGATGCAGCTGAATACCAGTATTTACACGGAGCGACCGCCTATCTGACCTCCACAACCCAGTACCTGGGTAATACGATACCTCTTGGTAAGACTGGTTGTCAAATTTCGAGCTTCTAGACGACTCGTAATGACTGTCAAAGATCCACGAATGACAGCTGGGACCAACGGCTTAACATGCTTTCCGAGGCACGGAGGAGTCTCGGTATGTAAAGATGGTCACCCATCCACGGACCAACCCCAGCAAACGTCGCTTAACCTGATGGATCGACCCATGCGGCTGTTATTACTTAGCCACGAGCTCCTCCGATGATTATCAGTAATCAGATGATTATAAATTTGAATATTAATCGAGAGACCTTTAAGATTTAAAACAGTTCGCAATGATGAATCCAGAAATGATGATTAAAAAAAACTTGAACTTTATTATGTCAAAATAAGTCCTTATTAAACATGAAATTAACGGGTTTGACGCATTTGGTGCACATCTCAACTTGTACACCATGCTCAAATGGTGAACTTAGCAACTGGTGCACTTCTCATATGGCACACTTCGCAACTGGTGCACTTCTCAATTGGTGCACTTCGCAAAAGGACCACTTTTTAAGATGAGTGGAGATTTGGATTTTTTTTTCTAAAAATAAAAGAATCTTTGGTTTTGCGTAGGTACTTTTCTTAAAAATACAATCAACAAAATATAAATTAACTCTACATAATCACTTTAACATTTTTACTTTTTCAAAAAAAAAAAATGTTACTCGGAAATAATAAAAATATAATTATGTAAGAAAAAATTAGATTTACAGCAAAAAGTTATCATAATAAAGACATGATATAATATCATATTATATCAATAACCTTTATAATATTATAATTTAAACTGTACTTCTTTTAGTTATAGTTATTATTATTAATTAAATAAAAGCTTTAAATTAAATTACATAATCACTAATATAATAATTGGAGAAACGTGATCTTTCTTTTCTTTTTACTTTTTTTTTATTTATAGCTATTTACTTAATTAATAGTAACAATTACTAAGTAAGAAACAAAAGTTTATCTATGTATATTATTTATAACCTGTGTAATATTATTATGTAATTTAATTTAAAGCTTTTATATAATTAATAATAATAACTATAACTAAAAGAAGTACAGTTTAAATTATAATATTATAAAGGTTATTGATATAATATGATATTATATCATGTCTTTATTATGATAACTTTTTGCTGTAAATCTAATTTTTCTTACATAATTATATTTTTATTATTTCCGAGTAACATTTTATTTTTATTTTTGAAAAAATAAAAATGTTAAAGTGATTATGTAGAGTTAATTTAAAATTATTTTATTGATTGTATTTTTAAGAAAATTACCTACGCAAAACCAAAGATTCTTTTATTTTTAGAAAAAATTTCCAAATCTGCACTCATCTTAAAAAGTGCTCCTTTTGCGAAGTGCACCAGTTGCGAAGTGTGCCACATGAGAAGTGCACCAGTTGCTAAGTTCACCATTTGAGCATGGTGTACAAGTTGAGAAGTGCACCAAATGCGTCAAACCCAAATTAACAACTGATTTTCTGATCTGCGATTTTGAAAAATACTATTTTCATTTATTTTTTCGAAGCATCGTAACCTTTGCACTAAACCAATCGCGAATTAATTTATTTTTATTTAGGTATTTGGTTTTTATGGTAGGTTTTTGTAATTGTTTGAAGAATATTCTATTTGTAGATTAAACGGTGATGATAAGTGAAATTAACAGGATAATTTACCTCTAATTGTCTGTTGCACGACACGTAAGCCAATCTACTCTGTATATCCGGCAGGTTGGGCACCTTTACTGGCGTCGTGAATGGATTCCATCTAAAAACAAAACAATTTCGTCTAAATAACAGCTTCTCAAAAGCGAGTTTGTGTCATTTTGCTGAGACTTGGAGACTGACCATAAAGTCTGGTCAATTCTGTTTTGCCAACTGTGGAATTCACAGTTGTTCTGTGTTCATGAGGAATTCTGAGGGGGACGGCGCGAACGCAGTCCCCCACTACCAAAAATTACGCATCCGAGTTATCCACATTAGGGATAATCGCAGGGGTCAACCCAACCGCAGTGCAATGGGAAGGCCTCGCCCTGGGGGAACCGCCTGACTGATCACGGTATCCCCTATGCCAGGTAAGTATGATTTTACTACAGAAACGCGCGAGGGTCCTTCAACGGCGGAGAATCTTGACACCGCGATTCAGAAACGTGACGTCATCGCATAGTGACATCTGTTGGCAAGTTATGCGAAACTGTGAGCGGGCTGTCTATGTTTTGAAGAGGTGAATTTTAATTATTGTTTTATTATAATATTGTCTTTCTGGTGTTATTTTATAATCGCAAAAAATCATAATACTCAAATCGTTATTTAATTAACTTTAGAAAGTTTAAATGGCTCAAGATGTAAATAGCGACATCTAGCGAGTCGGCGCCGCAACTCAACTCTCAAATAAACAATGGCGGTTCCCGCCTTCATTCGAAATTCGAAGCTTGTTTTATTAAGCGTCTCTTGAAGCTGTTACTAATTGTTATAATGAGATCAAATTCAAAGATGAATCGATTGGCATGCACCCGTACGGATCAAATAGCATAATTACATAATATTCAAGTCATCAAATGTTTGCCGTCAGATTCTGATGTTACTATTGTGATAGGATTTCTTCGGTTCCATTTGGTTGTTTTACCAATAAATACAAGCTTGAGTGTACACTACACCAATTTTAATTCTCACCTTTTCCAAAGAAGCCACCAGCCGGAAAGGTCATCGCCATAATTGGTGAGGTCGGTATCGTCCTGAGACCCGACATCAATGGCAAGGATGTGCTTAGCACCCAAAGACCTCATCACGTCCGCTGTAATGTGTGGCGAATGATATTATAGAAAACATTCTGGAAGGAATTTTTTTTAACCAGTGCGCAAACGTAAACACGTGACTTTACTCATCATTATGAACTACTTTTACTATGGGACCAAACCTGAAATCGCGAAAAAAATATCTGCTGTACCTTAACAAGTCATTAGGGAACAGCTGATTAATTTTTTCGCGATTTCAGGTTTGGTCCCATAGTAAAAGTTATTCATAATGATGAGTAAAGTCACGTGTTGGAAGTTTGCGCACTGGTTAAAATTTTTCCCTGTATAATTATTTCAAATAAATAATAATGTAGCCTGTTTCAAGGTTAAGTTAATGGAAACCCCAAAACTTAGATGAGGCAATAATTATGATACTAATTTAAAAAAATAAAATAAACGAAACATACTATTTTATATATGATACGATTACTAGGGCTCAGTTACCAAAACAAACCAAACAATATATTTTTCCATTTTCCGCAATAGGAATGATGCCAGAGTAAAAAAAAAGCAAATTCTATTTAGTCCGTCATCATTTAAGGCGAATCGAGTCCGTCAATCGGATATTTAAAAAATATTAGACAGGTATTTTTTGCTTTATCATATTTATAAAAAAAATCTTAGATAAAACGCAGTAAAGTTGGGGATTTTGTGCCGCTACGTCAAAAGTATAAAACCTACATAGGCGTGACGTCATGCCACATTTTAACTCAATTTATCACCGTAATCTTTAGATTACGTAAAAAAATAAAAAATACGTGTCCAATATTTTTTTAATAATATATAAGACGGACAAAAAAAATCATATTATTCTTAATTTAAGCTTTGACTTTTTTGCTGAATAGCAATTAACCACATTTGGAATTATAGATTAGTTTGACATTTAATAAACAAATTAATTATTGCGAGAATATGAGTTTGGTTCATTTTAGCATAACTGGGATCTGATGATCCGAAATATGACAAATCAAGATCTTATGGTGAAATTTATTTTTATTATGAACTACTGTTACATGGAAAACAGCGGGGTAATATGGATGATGCCTAGGTCAAAAAAAGAAATTCTATTCCGTCAGTCAAATAATAAAAAATATTAGACACGTATTTTTTGCTTTATCATAAAATAATAATAATTATATTATCCCGTATTATCCCACTGCAGGGCAAAGGCCTCCCTTTCCTTTTTCGACACAACCCGATCCTGAGCTAATATAGACCAATCCCTCCTATAAGCGTCAAGTTCGTCCCGCCATCTACGCCTGGGTCTTCCACGATGCCGCTGAACTTGCAGGAGCCCATGTCGTAGTGGTCTTAGCCCACAATGCATCCGACATGCGGCAAACGTATCCGGCCCAGTCCCACTAGAGCTTGGCTGCTTTTTTGAGTGACGTCAGCGATTTGTGTCTTAGAGCGCAGTATCGTGTTCCGTATCCGGTCGGTAAGTCGAACTCCAAGGATACTGCGCTCCATCGCTCGCTGGCAAACCTCGAGCCCAATCATATTATTAAATAATTACTTAGATAAAACACATTAAAGTTGGGGAGTGGGGGCTCGCTACGTCACAAGTATAAAATCTACTTAATCGTGACGTCATGGCACATTTTAACTCAATGTATCGCCGTAATCTCTTGATTACGTAAAAAAAGAAAAATACGTGTCCAATATTTTTTAATAATCTATCTGACGGGCTAAAATATTTTTTGCCATCATCCTTATTCGTAACACACATAAAATGACAATTGATCGCAATGTGTTTCATTTTGACAGTTCAGCCACGTTCATTGCGTTATTTACGTTGTTGAGCAGACCAATTTTTCAAACTTATGACGCAATGGATTAGGAATATCCTTCAAAACCCTCGCATTGTGATTGAAAGTGTGATACGCAATTAGGGTGCAGGTATATGCTCCTTATGCACGGTTTCTAGAAAGAAAATCAACAGAAAAATTTGCTAACTAACTGTCAAGCGCGTGTACAGTGACACGAATGTTGAGTGCTCGATAAAAGAGTGGGGGGGACTTTTTTTACCATAAGTTTACAATGCGCAAACCGATCCCTACTCTTAAGACGCAGATAATTATTATGATTTAAGCGACTTTTAAATCAAATATTGCAAAAAGTTATGCAAAAAATATTTATTACAGAAAATACTTTATGAAATAAATTCAGGAAGCAACGTCTACCCAAAACATAAAAACGATAATACTTTCAAACTACGTAAGATATTTACATGTTTTTTTTTTTTGTAAGAACAGACTATGAAGCCGGACGGCGCGGACCCTTAAATCGAGCGCTCAAGATTCGTGCCAGTCACTATAACCTGCTGTGATTGGTTGAATGAACCATCAACAACAAATCGCATCACTTGACAAGCATTTAATTTTGATGCTTCGATAATATTCGTTCCAGAAACCGGGCGTTACCCTTACAAAAATATTTATAGGTTAAAAAAATATTTCTTTAATACTTTACCAGGCACATTGTTGACGTAACAGCCATCAACTAGCAGATGTCCATCCATGGGGTCACAAATAGGCGGGAAAATTCCCGCGATAGTCATTGACGATCGGCAGTACCTCCATAGTACACCTGATCATACTCCGCCATTGTAACGACCGACCAATCAGGGGCCGTTGCCATTACTTACCTTCGGACGCTAGACTGAGTGACAATATAAGTCTCTTTGGTGGCAACATTCTTTTTTTTAAATCATTTTTACAGGAAGAACGATGTTCGTTTTTTTAAATTAGTAATGGAACAGATTTTTTTGAAATGAGAATTTGACATTGATAGTGAAGGAAATGCGTGAAAAGGTTTTTTTTTTTTCGTGAAAGTGACAGATCTAAGTTTGCTAAAGAGTCGAGGTTTTTAAAGTTAGAATTTAGAATCCCGTTTCTACATTACTAATCCCACTAACTATATAAAGTACGGTTACAAACTTCGCCATTTTTTTTTTAAATCTATTTCTTATTAGTTAACGAAGAAGATTGTTTAGGAACTAACTGTACTGTTTGAAGAATATGATTTAGTTAAAATTTTGTTTTCCTGACTACACTTTATCAAAATGTGTCGAAGAAAAGTATAAAGAACGATTCTGCTTCGTTTTTTCTTTGAGCTAATTACTGACAGATATAATTCAATCATTAATTTTATTCAGAGTCTGACAATATTTTCACTCAGCCTAACATGTGCGAGCGTGATAGACAGCCAATCGGATACGCGCACGCAACACACCGAGCTCTGTGATTGGTTTACCTGGGAGATTGTTGACGTAACCGCCGTCCAATAGGAGGTGGCCGTCTACGGGATCGCAGAGCGGCGGCATGTAGCCACTGAGCGACATCGACGCGCGAATGTAACGCCAGAGCGAACCTACAGACATACAGTATTTCTATTTTCTTAATGTCCTTCGGGTATCATCGGATTTCCGAATACAAACGAATGCTAATTTCCATATCCATCAATTATTAGATTTATCGTGTATGATAATTTGAATTCAGAACTAAGTACTTTATTGTTGTTTTTTTTTGATTTGAACTATATAGAGCTGTAAAACTATTTTCCTATCTGTCGTGATTGCGATTTTAGCGGCTTTCCTCCCATTTTTTTAAATAAATTACATTAAGTTAAAAGAGTATTAACAACTCTATATACTTCCAAGTCGATTGAGAGCGTCCGGTCTGCAATTAGTGCAAAGGGCAACTGATAGAAATCCGACGACTCACGAAACACGAGGTTTGCCGAGGGAAATTAAGAACATAGTTTTGTCTGTACGCACATCTGACCCTTCTGTACACTCGCCTAACATGTGTATTAGTCAAAGTTAAACAACACAGTACATGGATAGGAAATGAACGTGAAAGAAAACGTATCCTTGAGTTTACCAATAGAATATATCAGTGTCGCGTCTGTTCCGTGAGTAATCTATGATGAAAATAGACATTGCTACAGTACATGCACCATGCTACGATGAGAGCAAACGCAGCGACCACGCTGCGTAACCGCTGCGGCAAACTACAGATGGGAAGTTAAAAGTGTTAACACATAAGTAATAAATGAAAAAATAACTAGGAACCACACTCATGCATATACATGAAGATGAGAGAATGGATGAGAAATGTATGATGATTTACATACAAACTTTACATCACATCCGACCCGACATTGTATGGACGATTAATATAAATATAAATATTTTTTAATGTATGAACTCCCAAATAATTAGCGTTATTAGGTAAACCAATCACAAGCGCTTTATAAAAAGTAATGGCAACTTCCCAATGGCAAATGTCGGATTCGTATCGTTGTTAAATATAACATTAAAAAATTTCGATAGTTTTACAAGAGAGAGAGGGGGGTATTTAGAACTGAGGGGGGAGTGGGGGGTAAATAAACACAAAAATTGCATGTAACAAACACACTTATCATACAAACATATAAATGCAAGTGAGTGTGGTCTGTCGACTGTGGCGGACAATGAAACCAAAAACTGTCACAATGTGTTAAAGTGACTGACAAAACAAAATGACATGAACATTTAGCACGTTATACCTGTAACGACTATTGCCATCATAGATATAGATCGTATGAAGGTGTAGGCGTCCGCGTGACAAATGTAGCCAAATGACAGCGAAGTGACACAGTATATTGTAACATTGCTTCACTAAAGCCGTGTGTGGGGACATTTATGTGAGAATATCAGGGCTTCTATAGACGTAAGGTACTTCCTAACGATATTGCTGAAGGCCAATTCTTGTAATTAAAAACGTTCAAAATCGAATCGCAATCTCATCTCAGCGACAATCAATGTCAAAAACTTGTCAAAAATGGAGGTATTTTTGACAAATTGAGACTGCGATTAGATTGCTATGGTGCTTAAAAACATGGGAAATGCTACTCAAATGCAGCCGTCCAATTCAACTATCGATAGAACCTCTCGTCTATAACCACCCTTACGCAAAAATACTGTCATTAAAATAAAATCTGGTCTGCAGATTATACGACAACAATTTTACACAATATATCAATTTCAACATGCATCACATCGATACGAATATTTTATACACTCGTTTACACAATGGCTTGCGCTGGCGCATGTTTACATTCATTCGAAATTCTTGAGAGTAGTTACAGCTTGTTTGCACTGTCAAAACTATGACGGATTTACCCTCTCATGAACGTAAAATGCGCCTAAAATTGGCCATATAGTAAAAAAAAGCCACACATATTATACAATAAAACAAAAAAAAAATTGTAAAGCAAATAAATATAACTTGGGTTAGTACAGTGCAAAAAAAGCTTTTAATTACACAAAAAACATTAATAAAACAGTTTCCTGTCCACGAAATGTGTTGTGTTAAATTTGTACTAATACTACTGCTAGAGGTTTTGTGAAAATTATTTTAATTCAATGAAATTTGTGCGCGTTTTGTGGACATTGCACACACAACTGTGATTTTGTAAATAGCTTTCACACAAAGAAATAAATGTTTTATTTAAAGTTATACCGTTAAATAAAAAAAAACCTATTTAGTTGCTTTCATAGAAACGAATGTCAACTACAGCGTTTTTCAACTCATTACCAAAAATTATTAAGTTTGGTGAAATTGATTTACTATTCAAAGCAGGATGCGGAAAAATTCTCCACTATTATTTGATTATTAAAAAAGTTAACACTGTCATAATTAATTATTTATTATAATAGGGATGACGCCAGGGTTAAAAAAATAAATTATATTTAGTCCGTCAGTCAGATAATAAAAAAATATTAGACACGTATTTTTTGCTTTATCATATTAATAAAAAATGACTTAAATAAAACGCATTAAAGTTGGGGAGTGGGGCTCGCTACGTATAAAATCTACGTACTCGTGACGTCATGGCACATTTTAACTCAATGTACCGCCGTAATCTTTTGATTACGTAAAAAAAGAAAAAATACGTGTCCAATATTTTTTGATAATCTACCACACGGACAAAACAAATGTTTTAGTCATCATCCCTGAATAAAAATGCCATTTATGTCGACCTTATCCAGAGATATTCAAACAGGTCATAGAGTTCTCAAAACACTTTGATACTTTAGATTCATTCATAAACACTTTCAACCAGTATTTCTCTCATCAACAAACTTACCATGTCGATGCACCCTCATACAAGAGGCACTGATGTCAGTTGTCACCGTGAAGTAGGGAAGCCACAGGTCTTCAATGTGTACGTCCCCGAAGGTGGAGCGGATGGTCGCGTTGAACTGCCGGCCAGAGAACATGGAGGTGGCCGGGTATGTGAGGTCCAGGAGCTGTTTGCCCCATTGGGTCATTTTCTGGAACATAATACAAGGTTGTTGAGGTTTCATTGTTATAAGAACGTTTTTGAAGTGAAAAATTCTTTAGGCGCGTTGGTCATTTTTGAGATGGGACTAAACTATTGATGTCGCGACACTGTGACGACACCTTATTTTTGTAAACACGATTGTGCTCTTTATTACATTACGGATCAATGTTCTATGCAAGTATTTTTAGTACTTTAAAGGTTTCGGAAGTGTATATTTTTGTAAACGCGATTGTGCTCTTTATTTAGGTGACGTTACGGGTCAATGTTCTATACAAGTATTTTTCTTCCACCAAGGCGATCTTGTTAAGTTTTCACTTCTGTCGGCACTCACGGAGCGGCAGTGTTTTTTTTTTTTGAAACAATTTGTTGTCAGTATTTGTTGTTTTCACAGGGCCTTTGTATAACATGTGTTGGTCGTACAGCAAAGTATCAAAAGTCATATTTATGTCAAACCGCCATTTTTATTTTCCAAATAAAAGTTATCTGACTATTGAAAAATCGGCGCTAAATCCCGGATAATATAAAAATGCCTACGTTGCTGATCAATTAAGCTATCGTATATTATTAACAGACTTCATAAAGGAGGAGGTTCTCAATTCGACTGTTCGAATTCGATAAATTTGTTACGTGATTACTCCGCCAATTATGAATTGATTTAAATGATTCTTTTTTTGTTTGGTAGGTAACTTACTTCAGAGGTGGTCCAATAGAAATTTTATTAACTTTGCTTGGGTACTTTTTCGAGTTATCTTCAATAGTACCTATATATTTTTCTCACTTAGTTTATATGGATGATGTAAAGATGTTATAATAAATTCCTGTCACTGTTATTTACAAAGCAGGTAGTGGTATTCGAATTTGTGTGGGCTAGGTACCACAACTAAAAAGTAAAAATTAAAACACAAAAAATAAACAACCGACTTCCAAAAAACACTACAAAGTGAAAAATAACTTTATTATTGGAAGTCGGTGGCAAAAAACGAAAATTCAAAACCAAAGACACCGACTTCCGAATTTTTTTTTTTATAAACGACAAAATTGTAGTTGTGAAAAGTTCCTTTTCCTGAAATTGACAAACTTCCTCCTGCCTAGGTGTCAACGTAAGTATTAATGTGACTACATACCACTGACCACTCCCTGGCCTTCTGCGTGACAGTCGTGATATTCCTATCCATACACCACAGCGCGCCCATGAACGCTCCGATGCTGACGCCGCCTACCATGTCGATCGGGATACCAGCCTCCTGGAAACGAAAACATTAAGTTTTAGATGGGGGTTGTTCTTGATTGAGAATGCGTGAATCCTTTAAAAGTAATAATAATAATAGTCCTCTGGACCGAATTTCAACCAATCTCAGCGGAGACCAGCCTTCGGCGCGGGAGATATTATTGTGCACAAGTGTTTGCGCAACTGCGCAGACACAGGATCACTCTTTCTTCCCTCACTCATAATCCTGGGTTCGATTCAAGCGTCGGGCAAAGTGTTATTGGGTTTTTCCATTAGGAATTTCTTAGTAACAGCTCGGAGTATGTAAGTTGCCGGTGCGATATTCCCGAGCCTCGCGAGCACGTGTGGCCGTGTGCCCTGCGCCTAATCTCTCTCCTTTAAAAGTATGGTTAAGGTGAATGTCATTTGAATACTGCAGTCCAACCTTGTTAGGACCCGATCACAAGTACCACAACCACAACACAACGACAACATGTGGGCGGGCACTAATTTATAGAATAGTTTATTCAAATGAACTACGTTTGACAAAATCAACTGTGTGGGCGATACCGACCACATCAAGGCCACGTAGCAGCCACAAACTAACCACATCGCAATAATTACTACCGACTAGTTACCAAATACAACTGCAAGAAGTTGCAGCCATACTATTCACACGTAACCACTGCTGGTCCACATTTTGTCGCAGCGATGTTGTGTGGTTGTGGTAGGTGTGAACGGGCCCTTACTCTTAAACTTGTTAATAGCCAGTTGCATTGTAATTGATGGAATTAAATTAGTTTAAAACTAAAGAATGCTAGATTGGGACGATGAATTGACAGATTCTCCATAATTTATGTTGATTTGAAAAAATCATAATGACATTTGTGAACTTTGGTTACATAAAAAACATGGCATGCATTCAACCAGTGAAACGAACGTAACTTTCAAACGCAGTATGTTGTTTCTGGTCTCATACGATCAGGGATTTTACATCTTGTGGGTCTTAGAAGTATTACAGTTGTGTTATTTTCTTCTAAATTATAAACAGTAGTTACCTGAATAGCTCGCACCATCCCGACGTGGGCAGCCCCGCGGGCCCCGCCGCCGCCCAGCACGAGCCCCACCGACGTGCCGGTCAGCCAACGAGCTAACCGGGAGAAGTCCGAGTGTACTGACGCTTCTGACATCAGCACTTTGCTGTATAGCTCGCTCTGAATATGACAGAAATAACAATATTGAATCAAGGTGTTAGCAGAGAAACACTGTAACTTTGCTGCGCGTGCGCATTAGTAGTTAAAAGAAAAATACATCCTACATTAAATAATCAGGCAGTGCCTCCGCTGCTGGCGCCGGTGCCCAAATAAACGCCGCCTCAGCCGAGATTAAAAACATCGGCCGCCAGCGCCGCCGGCTCCCATAATGGACACTGGCGGCGGCGCGGCTTTTAAGGAAAACCTTCCAGTATTCAGAACCCCAACTAACTAACCCTAAATAAAGTATATTTTTCTACATATTCTATTCGTTTTCGGCACTCGCCAGCTACTACCGCGGCACCGCTCGCTTCGCTTGCTCGGCTCGTGCGTAGGGGGTCTAACCTAACCTGTTTTCTGGAGTAAAAATATTTAACCTAATCTAACTAGTTCGGTTCCGGGTTCCGGTACTTGATCACTGAAATATGGAAATGATTGATGATAGAAATATATTAATCCCGCCTATCTACTCCATATGCGAAATTGTCAACCACATTTTCCGCTTTTTTTTCCAAAGTCAGCGCCGGCAGCCAATTCGAGAGACTGCGCGGCCGCCGGCAGCTGAGGCACTTCCTAATAATTATGTTTACGTAATGAATATGTGACTTAGACCCAAGACGGCACAAACAAAAGTTAGGTAAAGGATTCGCCAAGTCAACGGACAGGAACAATCATTGTTGCAAAACTTGTTTCCACATAAAACGAGGTTGTTCACCCAAAAAAACACAAATGTTTTAATCATGTATAGATAGATATCGATATCAATCCACGTCTGAAGAGTTTATCTAATTTAATTTGACCCTGTATATCAACATTATGTGCTATTTTTTTTATTTTTATTATGGCCTATATCTAACAATATGAGTGACCGAAGCTTCGTTTTCGGACATTTTCGGCAAAAAATCAAAGTTCAGCCGAAGCTTCAGTCAAGCTTAAAAAAGTTTGTGAATTGTCGCGCGTCATTCGGCCTACTTCGTAAAGTTCGGCAATAAGTTGTGATTCAATACAACAAGAAATACACGAAATTTTGTATCCTCTAATGGAATTATCGTGATTTTGCTCTTTCTCGCCATAGGTAAAAAAAAAAAAAACAAGATTTCAGTACAGCAGAAAAATTAATATTTTTATCATCTAAATCATTTTAATTTTCGGCTGAAAATAAGACTAAAGCCGAAGCTTTTTTTGAAGTAAAAACTTCTTCAAGCGCGTTGCACATTTTTGAGATGGGAAAAAACAATTGAACTAGCGACACCTTTACAGACACTGCATTTTTGTAAACGCAATTGTGCTCTTTATTTATATTACGTTACGGATCAATGTTCAAAGCAAGTATTTTTACTTTATAGGTACTGGAAGTATTTTTTTTTTTGTAAACGCGACTGTGCTCTTTATTTAGATAAGGTTACGGACCAATGTTCTATACAAGTATTTTTCTTCCACCAAGGCGATCTTGTTCAAGTTTTCACTTCTATCGGCACTCCCAGAGTGCCACTGTTTTTTTTTTTTTCGGCTGAAAATCCATTTTCGGTCGGACACTAAACAAGCTATACTCACGATGCGGTACTGCGACTTCCTGGTGAACATCCTGTGCGGACACCTCACGTGGTGGTGCTGACTGACCCAGGTCCTCATGTTCAGCCAGTGAACTGTTCCTGAGGGGTTCACGCCACCCTCTCGGTGGAGTAGGACCAGTTCCTTCTGAGTACGGATGGCGAGACGCTCGATCTCTTTTTCAATCTGAAAATGGCAGCAGGTCATAGTATATGGGTCGTATAGATGCGAAAATGCATTTGATTAGATCGTAAAAGTAAAGTACAGCTGTACTTTTAAAAAGCCCAAGCTTCAAAAAGACAAAGCAAAAGAAATACAACGTAAAATCTACTTTATCAACTGTTCACTAAGATTGAATGCACCTTCGAGGTAATAACTGCTATGTTGATTACAACTTTTTATTGACATTGAAGCACACATTCTTAGAATAAGAAAATTTAAAAAAATACTTTTAATACACATTTACAAATTAGCCAAAAGCCTCGTATTCAAGATTCAAAACTATTAAAAGTTTGACAAATTTTGTGTATTGCTTGATATCAGGTACAGAGACCAAAAACAATTTATAAATTGCTTGCTTGTGTTGCGACAATATCAAATAAAAAAAAAAAACTAAATGCCGAACGCAGTGTTTTTTTTTTTTGTTACTAGCAACAATAACAAGAACAATTAAGCTGTGCATCAAATCTGTGCAAGAATAGGTCATGGCTCAGCGAAATGCTATAACTTCGGACGAACCTAAGGTCAACAGCGCTGATATTTAACAAAAGAATGACATAATGATTAGGTTTCTTCTTGTAAAAAAATTGTTTTAGGTATAAAACTAACCTTGCCAATACTTGGCTGTTTGTCTCCTAAAGCAATTATTAGAATACAATCAGCCTGACGGATGCACCTCTGCGTCCATTGTGTAAGGCTGGGATCACACTGATATAGGGCCACCTGTAAGTTACAAAATAATAAATGAATCAGTAATGCGTGGTTTGAAATATAAATTAATAATAGGGATGATGCCTGAGTGAAGAAAAATAAATTCTATTTAGGCCGTCAAACAGATAATTCAAAAATATTAGACACGTATTTTTTGCTTTATCATATTAATAACAAATGACTTAGATATAACGCATTAAAGTTCAGGAGTGGGGTCGTTACGTCACACGTAAGTATAAAATCTACATACTCGTGACGTCATGGCACATTATAACTCCATGTATCGCCGTAATCTTTTGATTACGTAAAAAAAGAAAAAAAATCCGTGCCCAATATTTTTTAATAATCTACCTGACAGACAAAAAATATTTGGGATATTCTGTTTTTTTTTTTTCGAGATATTGGTGCCGATTCCCTTGTTCACAAACTAAACTAAATTTAAGTTCAGTGCATCTTTTTCTTTCTATTTCATTAAGAAAAGGACAGAAGATAAATTTTAGTTTAGTCCTGTTAAATTAATCAGTGCCTGTCACTACTCCATACAAGTTTAGACCTGATTAAAAAATTGCCTACTAAAATTACGTCAAGCGCTGATTAATTTGACAGGACTAAACCAAAATGTATCTTCTGTCCTTTTCTTAATGAAATAGAAAGAAAAAGATGCACTGAACTTAAATTTAGTTTAGTTTGTGAACAAGGGAATCGGCACCAATATCTTCAATTTAATTTTCTGATCATAACAATACCTTATGTTTATCCTCTTGTTGTGCCAGCCAGGAGCTAAGTCTATACTCGTTGTTAGGATCCATGATAGTCAGACCAAGGAGTTTCCTGATCACGTCCGAAGTCAGACGCACTGTGGGGCCTGAAAATGATTTTATATTGAATATATGTTATTTTTTTTTTTTAATTGAAAACTTCTTTAGGCGCGTTATTGTGATGGGACTAAACCATTGATTTCGCGACACTGTTACGACACCAGCTTTTGACCATTAAAAAGACATCAATGCGTTGATTACCGCGGTGCCGATTTTTTTTCAAATTTTCACTTCTGTCGGCACTCCCGGAGTGCCACTTTTTTTGTGTGTTTGTAACGCGATTACTCTGCCAATTATGAATTGATTTTGATGACTATTTTATTGTTTGGTAGGTCATACTTTAGAGGTGGTCCCATATAAATTTTATCAACTTTGCTTTGGTACTTTTTGAGTTAGCTTCAATAAATAATACGGATTTTTCCCACTTAGTCTATATGAGTAATGTAATGATGTTATAATAAGTTCCTGTCCCTGTTATTTACATAGCAGGAAGTGGTATTCAAATTTGTGTGGGGTAGGTACCACAACAAAAAAGTAAATATAAATTTTTTTCAAAAAAAAAAAACAACGCAAAATCATATTAATAAAAATAAAAAAACAGACTTTTAATTTCGGAAGTCGGTGGTATAAAACGAAAATTCAAAACCAAGGACACCGACTAATAATTTTTCACTTTGTAGTGCGTTTTTTGGAAGTCTGTTTTTTTATTTTTATTTATATGATTTTACGGAGAGAGCCATCTGTATTTATATGTGATGACAGTAACGACATGAGTGATGATGTCGAATTTTATTTGTTTGTTTGTTTTAAATTTTTCTTTTTTTTAATCATGCACACCTGCTTTTTCCAACTCACTTTCGACACTGGCAGAATAGTCGACATCGGCTTTGCTTGCCATTTATTAAAAATAGAATAGAATAGAGTAATGATGTCATTCAGCTACTGCGAAATTTGTCGCTTCACTTAGCCTTCTTAAGAGAGCCCTTCCCGGGCCGTTTATCGTCAACGCGAGGATGATTGAAAAGCTTGTCGTTTCATCCAGCGCAAGTGATATCTACTAACAAAAATTGTGTGCGGAAATTTCATAAAACTTGTTTCAGGAAATACGTGTTTTTGAGCAAACCGTTAGAAGTTTGTGAAATAAAAGTTTGTCATTTAGAATCTCCATTACATGTGTGAGGTGTCTATGAAGATGCTTTCTTTACTCTTACAATTTATGAGTACATTATGAACTGCACAAATTCAGGTAAAATTTGTGCAAAAAAGCAGATTTTTGGAGGCTTTGTTTCTGCAAATTTTTTATTTTTTGCTTTCATAGAAACCTAGATATAGTGTACAAAATACCTATTTCCGGGTTGACCGCTCTTAAAGAAGCTACATGCAAAATTCTTGTATTCAGCTGCATCCGGTTCGGTTGGAAGACGACGACATAATTGGGAAAACGAGCAGATGATAATAACTTACCGATGGCAGACAGAGAGTGGTACAGTTCGTATGTGAAGGCAGTGAGCGGTACGTCATCGCTGACGGGCACCACGGCCACTGTGGAGAAGTTGTGCTGCGAGGGGCGCGGCTCTATGGCCGCCGCGCCGCCCAGCCCGGCTGTTGGTTTCTGCCATGAACCTGAAAATTCACAGCAGATATTTTTCATCTTTACAAAAGGAGATAGAATCATAAAATGCCACTCGATCATATTCCACGTGTTTTAAGAAACTAAATGACCCGGTGAACTTCGTACTATATAGCCGATATAACTTGGCAAGTCTGAAAACAGGTTCTGCGAACTTTCGCGCATATTCTCTCACTCACCCTCGCCTCATGTCACCATTTGGTTCCTAAAAAATGTTATTGCGCAGCATTCTGCGCGAAGTTCGGAACTGCCAAGTTATATCGGCCGTATTGTACCACGTGAACAAAATTTAGATTTTTGGTTTTTTCGGCTCTTTCTTTGGGATTTTCTTAATTTTATTTTATCCTAAACCACCCTAGTAATGATGATAAAGAAAAAAAATACATCGGTCGAGCAATTATTTTAGTTTTTGTGAGACTAATGCACGGCAATTATTTTTTTTTAATATTTAAAGATAAAAATGAAAAATATTTTTTAAGTTATTGTTAGTACTTATAGGGGTTTATTAAACTCAAGTTAAGTAATGTCGACGTCTGCTTTTACCATACATTTTTTTTACTTTTGAACGTCTTTAAAAAACAATAAATGGTTTTAATTCTAAGATAATGATCGAAAGAAAAAAAAAAGGTAATTTACTAAATTTTGCCTTCAAACAAAATATTATGTAAAATTACTAAAAACTTCCCCTAAATTCAGAATTTTACATTTGAGGAACAGGTAACACATAAGTGATATTTTAAGATACAGACCATCAACCAGTCCGATTACGGTTTTATTAATATCTGGACGACTGTTTTATTTTTTATTTTTTGGTTGTTCTCTAAAAATAAAACCTAGCTAGATCGATTTATCACCCCCGAAACCCCCTGCATACAAAATTTCATGAAAATCGTTGGAGCCATTTCCGAGATTCAGATTAAATATCCTTTCAACTGTCATTAATGAGACACAATAGAATTTCAATTCTTGTCGATATCAATGAGTCCTCGTGACAGTTGAACTCATAAGTACATATAAGCAAGAATTGCTCGTTTAAAGGTATTAGATTTCCTATGGTTGTATTAATATTTTTTTTTAAATAAACAATTCTCTAGAAAACTCAACGTAAAACACAAATAAACAGAAAACTCACCCAAAATCCTATGGCCCAACAGATTTATCAATCTCGTCACCACAACCGGGAACCTCAGTTTAATAGCATTAAACAATCCCTCAGGCAGTTTAGCCAGCTCAGAATCTCTGACCGCCATAACAGTGGTACTTCTCCTAGTCTGTGTGACCATCTCGACTATCCCAACCAAGTCGCCCTTGCCGTATTCACCGACCAGCTCTTTCTTGCCGTTCGGGTGAGTGATGACTGAACGGAGACGACCGCTCAGGACTATGAATGTGGACCCGGATTCTTCGTCTTGGCGATAGACGGCGCGGCCTGACTCGAGGAAGACCTGCGGGAGAGTGGACATTATTAGATTTGGTTACTAAGACAATAGTCTTCATAGAGTAGTAGCATCTTCATTATTTTCAAGTGTGAGGCACGGGAAAGAATGTTATCACTAATAAATTTGATGATTTACAATCCGAAACATTTAGAAACAATATCACGAAGAAAACACTAAGAGCAGAATATGGGAATATTTTTTAAGCTCAACACACATATTCAAGGCAATGGTGCCGATTCTCTTGTTCACAAACTAAACTAAATTTAAGTTCAGTGCATCTTTTTCTTTCTATTTCATTAAGAAAAGGACAGAAGATAAATTTTAGTTTAGTCCTGTCAAATTAATCAGCGCTTGACGTAAATTGACGTAATTTTAGTCGGCAAGTTTTTAACCACGTCTAAACTTGTATGGAGTAGTGACAGGCCCTGATTAATTTGACAGGACTAAACTAAAATTTATCTTCTGTCCTTTTCTTAATTAAATAGAAAGAAAAAGATGCACTGAACTTAAATTTAGTTTAGTTTGTGAACAAGGAAATCGGTACCAATGGCACTTAAATTTAATCGGAGAGGCAACCGGATGGCGAGTGGTAATCTGGGTCTTGAAGTGATACCATACCCCCCGTACCGTCCGAATGGACCCCGAATGGACGGGGGCGAATATATGGGGGGTGGGGGCCTTTTTGTTGACATGGCATTCAAAATTTAAGCTCTATTATGTGCAAGGAACTTGTGTGTATCAATGCCCTCTGGTTTTAATAAAATTAACCCTCATTTTCGGTGATAAATCTTCGGCAAGGAGTTTCCAGAATTATTAACATTATTTCAATTATATTGGAGGGTGGCAATAAAAAAAAATATGAATTGATTGTTGATCTGTAGGTTTTGACTTTACCACGTAAAGATAATATCTTGTTCCCTGAGGAAGTCCATAGGAAGCTCAAATTTTCCTACGCATCAAATAGAAGCAGTGCTTTAAAACCCCCTTACCCAGTCTAAGGCGAAGTCCACCTGTCTCACGAAGGGTGAGAGTCTTCTAACAACAGTGTTGGCAATGTGGAGAACCACTGAAGGTCGTTCCCTCATGATGCTGTATACTGTAGTCTTGGAGAGCAGGCCGATGCGAGAGAAATGCTTCGCGCGGATAGAGAAGAAGCTTGGCTCGCCTGTTAGTACGGCGAGACCGCCTTCAACTTCACCTGGGAAAATGAAAAATATGAATAAACATCCTAATACAGTACAAAATTATGTTCTTAATGTCCCTCGGCAAACCTCGTGTTTCGTCAGTCGTAGGATTTCTATCAGTTGCCCTTTGCACTTGGTGCAGACCGGACGCTCTCAATCAACTTCGAAGTATATAGAGTTGTTAATACTCTTTTAACTTAATGTAATTTATTTAAAAAAATGGTAGGAAAGCTGCAAAACTCGCAGGCACGACAGATAGGAAAATAGTTTTACACGAAAATAAAAACAAAACAACAATAAAGTACTTAGGTCGGAATTCAAATTATTATACTCGATAAATCTTATAATTGATGTACATGGAAATTAGCATTCGTTTGAATTCGGAAATGCGATGATTCCCGAGGGACAATAATTTTCATCAAAGAGCAGTAATAGCCTAGTGGTATGACCGTCAGACTGCCAAGTCATATGTCTCGAGTCCGAACCCGATGCACGCACCTCTAACTTTTCGGTGCGTATTGTATAATTATCACTTGCTTCAAAAACGGTGAAGGAAAACATCGTGAGGAAACTGGCATGCCTGAGGGATATTTCTGGACGGCATGTGAAGCCAAGTCAAAGGTTCATGGGCGGCTTTATAACTCTGACACCAGGTTAGTCACGAAAAGAAGAAGAAAGAGGTTTTCATTTTATTTTTCAGTTGGATTCCTTGATTGTATCAAGGCAACAGCTTTATTTTTCGGTAATAAGTGTTCTAGCGATAGCACACAGAATGGGAATGAGGACAATTCTAAGCTATTGCATAGCTTTTATCGCGGGCTTTGAGCGCGGCGACTGAATCAAGAAATTCCGTAACGTAACGAAAATAAAACCTAACACCCCCCACTCTGCCTACCATGTAATGACGGTTCAACATATTCGCCACGGTCAATAAAAAACCGATCCGTCTCGAGGCACAACGGTGGATCGACATTTCTTGTCCTCGGGTTCGGTCCCGGCCACAGGGATTTCTTTTTGTATTTGTTCAAAGATATTTTATTGCATGTTGTTTACTTTTATTTTGTTTTTCATTGTTATGGTTAATTTTCCGTTAAAGATTTTGTTAGTTTTTCGTTTACGATGAAGATTTGTAGTTGTTAAGGTGTTAGTTTGTATTTAGATTTTAAAATTAAATTGTTTGTGCCACCTATGTTCTTCTTTCATTAGGTAGTCAGTTTACTTGGAACTCCGGTCATCACGTTGTCATGGGAACGTAATTTTAGTTTTATGTCATCACGTCATCATCCCAAGTGTAGCGTTGACAAATAGGAAGTATGGAGGTTACAAATGCTATGCAATAGCTTTACCGCGGCAGTCCCCGAGTGCTACACGTTTTTTTTTTTGTCGCTCAGATTGATTATTAAAAAATATTGGACGAATATTTTTTTCTTTTTTTACGTAATTAAAAGATTACGGCGATACATTGAGTTAAAATGTGCCGTGACGTCACGATTATGTAGATTTTATACTTACGTGTGCCGCACGGATCAATCCATCAGGTTAAGCTACGCTTATCGAGGTTGGTCCGTGGATGGGTGACCATTTCTACATACCGAGACTCCTCCGTGCCTCGGAAAGCACGCTAAGCCGTTGGTCCCGGCTGTCAGTCGTAGATCTTTGACAATCGTTACGAGTCGTCAGAAGCCCGAAAGTCTGACAACCAGTCTTACCAAGGGGTATCGTATTACCTAGTTACTGGGTTCTGGAGGTCAGATAGGCAGTCGCTCCATGTAAAATACTGGTATAGCTGCATCCGGTTAGACAGGAAGCCGACCCCAACATAGTTGGGAAAAGGCTAGGTAGATTGATGTATTTACCTGGATATGCAGTGAACATGTGCACTTCTCCTTCTCCTTCAGCAACTCTTTGTGAGACCAGCAGAGCACCGGACAAGAGATATACCAGCGCCACATCCTACACAAAAATACACATTTTACTAATGATTTAGATTTTTACAATAACAATAGTCGAATGGATTTATTGCAAATATGCCACTTTCAAACACATGGAAAAAGCAAATAAACACAAAGGAAATCGGCCATGAAAATGTAACATAAATTAAATTATTACTTACAAATAAAAAACTTATTTACATAAAATAGGTGAGTTTCTAGTGGGGTTATTTATGAAAACAGCTATTCGAAATAATTTCAAAGGGGATGATTAAACTTAAAAATTCATAAAAAAGTCATAATTATTATTTGCTTTTCCTAGAAAATAGTTAGCAAGAGCTGGTCTTCTCTAGTAAATTCCTTGGTAAAACCTAAGGCCAGTTGCCTATTTTTATAACAAGGTGTTGTCACAAGGTGTGAGAATGGCTTAAGTCTTACTTTTTTTAATTACTGGTCTTTGATTTTGATTTTGGTCTTTCAACGTAGTGATTATGACAGTGATATGGTCTTAACATGGTATATAGAACTGTCAAAGTATCACACTAAAACCATACCTGAGAAATTTCTGGCTCACCGGGGATACTATAATACAGCTTATGGAAGGAAATTATAAAGCAGTTTAATAATAAAAAGATTTATCTCCAAAAGAGAACGATTTAAAAGAAGATAATATTGTGTGTTTTTGCCACAGATGTTTATAATAAGTAGTATTCGAATTAAAATACTGGTAATTTATGAAAATTAAATAGACATAATTATTTCTCAATTTTGCGAAATTAATAATTACTAAAGACACTGCCTCAAGACAGAACTTATAGGTCATTAAAAAAAATTGCAATGTTTGTCCATTAATCCATATTTCACTACAGTCCGGCCGTCACATCGTCAGAATGTGATCCTGACACCTGTCAGTTGGACAATTTCTAGTAGTAGTGTCTAGGACCTTCTACTCGAGCGGCCTGTGAGTGAGATATACGCAGCGAGTCTACAGAGCACTCAGTATAATAATGCGTTCAGAATGTTTTTGGGTCTGCCGTGGCGATGCAGCGCGTCTGGGATGTTTGCTGAAGCGCGCACTGATGGTTTCCTGGCCATCATGCGCTAATAATCACCTTCCCTGCTGGCCCATACACGGGGTAGCAAAAACGGCATTCTGAACGCAATAGCTGTACGTTTTGACTGTCCCTTTTGAGAATCAGTGGGTCATGTCTTGTGTAGGTGTGGCGAGTCATGGCAAATAAAAATATGTACTAGGTTAAGGTTTCTATGGGTCTATGCCACCCGAAATTGAACGCTGTGGATTGTAGACCTGTTGACCATTTTCTATTTTGTTAAGTACTTGGTACTTATTGAAAGACTGTCCCACACTGTCCTCCCATGTTATTTGAAAATATTGTAAAAGCCAATTATTTTTAAAAGAGTAACCGTGGAGTTTCTTGCGGGCTCTTCTCCATAGTTAACAACCAATTGGAACCGTGCACCTAGCTTCTGACGTTTCGTAAGTGCCCATGATGTGAAATAAAATATTTTGAATTTTGTTTTTTTTATTTTAAATAAAGTTTATTATAAGGATCAAACTCTCAAAACGAACACGAACGATTCATATGAAACTGACAGGTATCAAGAACGCTTTCTCTCGACGACCGGACTGTAAATAAATAGTATTTTAGCAAAAAAAAATAAAAAAAACAATAGACGTAGATATATTTTTAGCTCAAAAGCTTGATTCAAATGCCTATAATATCCGACACATCAATATAAATGTAAGCTGACCCAACATACCTTGTGACTCTCCTCCTTCATGATGTAAGTACCGGCAGGCAAGTCTCTTACTTGCACGTTTCCGCGCAGAACGGAGTCAGAATCCAGGCCTAGTTCCTTCACGAATGCCTCGGTCGCAATTTGTATTAATGCCTGTAAAAATAATATATTTGGATAAGGACTCAGCGATAATTGTGCCGATAGTCGTAACAGCCAAGCGTGGCTTACCAGAAATATGATAATTGACATATTTTCTTTACGATTCTGAAATTTTTATTAGTAAAAAAAACTATTTTAATTCATCATCATCATCATCATTTCAGCCAAAAGACGTCCACTGCTGGACATAGGCCTCTCCCAAGCACCTCCACTTCGACCGATTCTGTGCTTTCCGCATCCAGCGTATTCCTGCGGCCTTCACAAGGTCATCGGTCCATCTTGTGGGAGGCCTTCCAACGCTACGTCTTCCGGTACGCGGTCGCCACTCCAGAACGTTTCGGCCCCATCGGCCATCCGTTCTGCGAGCAATGCCCATTGCCACTTAAGTTTGGCAATTCTTCGGGCTATGTCGGTTACCTTGGTTCTCCTGCGGATCTCTTCATTTTTTATTCGATCACGTAGGGAAACTCCAAGCATAGCCCTCTCCATTGCCCTTTGGGTGACTTTTAGCCTTCTGATAAGGCCCATTGTGAGCGACCACGTTTCAGTACCATAGGTTTTAATTTTAATTATTATTTTTAAATTTTATTGATCACAATTTTACTTTAGGTTTTTATCTGTTTAGAATTTAAAATAGTTTATAATTTAAATGTATGAGTGTAATAAATATTTTTTTGTCTGAAATAAATAATAATTATTATAATTAATAGCCAAGAGCCTCGACCAACACCTGAGGACCCTTTGGGCAGATGGATTAAGGGCTTGATTCAGAAAGCGGTACTCCTGGACACGGCTCGCATTGTTAGGTTCCTAACTCTCTGGAGCCCTAGTAGCTTGGACCCTGCTCCCAATACCGGTGGGCTACTATTTTTTTACGTTTTTATATATATCCTTATATTTGAAAATATAATTTATACGTATACAGGATGGTCTCTCTACTCTGTATCCGAAAAGACCCCCCATGTATTTCCACGATTCTTCATAGTTTTAATGCTATAAAATTTATTAAATTTCTTGAAAAGGAGAACATTCACAGTCCATACATTTTTGGGCTAAATGTGAAAGTAAAAAGAAAGGTTACATTCCGTTAGAACTTGTTATTCTCTTCACTTTTTAATATGGGACCAAATCTGTAGGGCTATTCCCTGAGCTGTTATACGAGTTTATAAAATACAGTTTTCAGTATGTTTTAGTTAAAAGAATAACAGTAACCTAATTATACTAATAGCTTTATATGCCAGTAAATATTACAGTTATCATCTTTTACTGAGAAATTAAGGCTTTAGGGTTATCCTCCACATAACTACCTTATGCGAAATTGTTATTTTTTTCGACAGTACTAGTATTAGCTGATCGGTTTTAGGTCTATTTAGTGGTTTCTATTCTCGCAAAAACAGTGAAATAAAATAACACATTATTTTAGGTATTCTGTAAAGCCATATTTGTTATAGTCGCAAATCATATTTTTATCAACATACAACCTGACACTGACCTATAAATTGTAAAAAACGTAAGAAAATTTGAATATTAGCTACCACTGCGGATCCACCTTAAACATTAAATGCCAAGTGCCAACTATCTTTGAAGTCGGTTACATAACAAGAGAATTCTACTTTTTAACCGACTTCCAAAAAGGAGGAGGTTATATGTTCGTCGCGTATGTTTGTTTTTTTTTTTTTTTTTTTTATGTATGTCCACCGATTTCTCCGTCAATTGTGGACCGATTTTGAAAATTCTTTTTTTGTTTGAAAGGGTGTGCTCCCGAATTGGTCCCATATAAATTTTATTAATTTTGCTTGGATAGTTTTTGAGTTAGCTACAAAATACGTATTTTTTTCCCACTTAGTATGTAGATGATATGATAAGTTTCTGTCACTGGTAGCAGGTAGTGGTATTCGAATATGTGTGGAGTAGGTACCACAACTAAAAAGTGAAAAATAAAAACTTTTTACAAAAAAAAACAACCGACCTCCAAAAAAAACACTACAAAGTGAAAAATAACTTTAATTTCGGAAGTCGGTGGCAAAAAACGAAAATACAAAACCCAAGACACCGACTTCCGAAATTAAAGTTATTTTTCACTTTGTAGTGTTTTTTTTGGAGGTCGGTTGTTTTTTTTTGTAAAAAGTTTTTTACAGGAGTTTTTCGTAGCGATTATTGAATAAGTTATTAAGTTTAAGAAATACGAAGGAATTTGCACGCACCTGTTCATCAAGGTTATCGGTGTTGTGTTTCTTGAAGGACGACCCCTCCCGAGCTCTTTGCAGGGACGGCGTCGGCTGCACATCGGGTTGCTGCTACAAGAAATAATACAGTTTAAATATCCATTCTTAGACGTTTTCAATATCTTTCCTTCATTTAGTACTATTTGAGATAATCCAGACCTGGGGACGACGCGATACGGTAAGGGCCGATTTTTCAATCATCTGTTAAGTTTTATCTGAAGAATAAATGTAACTGTTTGATAGCTTTTGTTTATAAAATATTATTTATTTATTTTCTTACATGTACAAAGCACTGAACAGTAGGCATGCATTAAAATTTTATGACACAGTATTGAACCATGTATCCTGTATGGGCAAATGTCAAATTACATAATTTGATGAGAAGTGTATAATATTGATTCTAATAATTACCAGTTCATTACATTATTTATATCATACATAAATCATTAATTTATTACATTTTTTTTTATAACAAGTCGTTATTGATATTAATTCATTCATTAATTTTAGTCATCATAGGTATTCTGAACCCCTCTGCGTTGAAATATTTCGTCGGTTTAAAAAAAAAATTGTTGTTTCATAGAAAAGTGCAATACCTACGCGATCAAAATGTATGGAACAGCAGATTTTTTTTAAAATAACCAACGAAAAGTTTTTGCGTCGATGTCCCTACCACCCTGTATAGTAGGTATTAGTCATTTAATATTTTACATTTACGTCAAGCATATTATTAAAAAGATCGATAGATCATGTCAAACCGCAATTTTTATTCTCCAAATAAGTTATCTGGCCTTAAGAATCAAGACTTTTCTATATACTTGCGCGTGCGCATCTTTTTTATAAAGTAAGAAGCTTTTGGGGTATGATTAGCACTTCATGTGCAGTCCTCACCTGCGGCGTGTTGGTCGCGATGTCGGGCACCATGTCGGGGCGCGCGCGCCGGCCGGCCGCGTGCGCCGGCGGCGAGCCGTCCTGGCGTGCAACACACTGTTACTGACCACACACACACTGCTTATGCCACGAGGCTGCTACTGATATGTACTATTTATGAGTTATTTGGCAAACTTGATGGCTATCAATATATGATAAAACGAAAAAAAAAGTTTTTTTTTTGGGGTCAACCATGTAAAAGATTTTCTAAAACAAATTCAACGAATCACACAAATTCAGGTTCGGTACGGGTATTGGTTGCATTTATAAGTGCAAGTTAGGGGCAGTCTTAAGGGGGATGCGCTAAGATGGCCCGCGAAATTCAACTTTTCTTTCGTTTTTTGCAATTTGCAGGACAGTGTCAGATTATATGTTAATTAAAATATGATTCGCGATCGTAACAAATATGGCTTAACAGAATTATAATCATTAGAATCAACAATACAACTCCTGAAGTTAGCATAATCCTCAAATGTCATGATTTCACGAAATAGTTATTCAATAGGATTACATAAACTTTAAAGCATTTATTTCAAATATACCAATTACAGGCACTTCTGAATTGTCAAGGGGTCGGTCAGTCAGAAAGATGAAGCTAGTTGCCCATTCCAAAGCGTAGTAGGTTCCTATGGAGAAGAACGGGCAAGAAACTCCACGGACATTCTTTCAAATCAAAATATGATTACAAAATATTGGTTACATCATTCATGTTGAAGTTATAAATATGAGAACGATGCAGAACGTTAAAAGCGTAATAGAAAATAAAACAAATAATACAATTCAAAAATTAAATTAAAAATAAGCCTTGGCAGCTAAGAGATGACCAGTCTCTACTGACAGCGCCCGTTCACGAACATGACGTATGGATTAGCACCATTCATCATTTTTCAATCATTTTGAAGGGAGCTAAATGATCCAACACTATTCTATAAATAAACATTTGATACGGCCGCGAATCATATTAAGATCAACATACAACGTAACACTGACCTGCATATTTAAAAAAATATAAGAAAATTTGAATTTCACAAAGTTGTATGATAGATGTATCTACAGCCCTACCCAATCCCCTCACAACTCACATGCTAAAAACTTATAAAAAGAGGGTAGTAGGACTCACCAAATGCTCAGACATGGCTCGATCACTGTGGTGGGGCGAATGCATGTTCCCTCCGCTGTCTACGTTATTCATCTTAGATGATTTGGCGGGCGAGGACGACACTGTAGTCGGGCGGCGTTTGTCGCGACCCTGCAAGGTTTTAAAAACATAAAGATATAGCTACAAAGTAAGGATCATATTGGAGAAATTAATATGAAAGACATCATCATCTGCCTAGCCTTTTCCCAACTATGTCGGGGTCGGCTTCCAGTCTAACCGGATGCAGCTGAATACCAGTATTTTACATGGAGCGACTGCCTATCTGACCTCCACAACCTAGTTCCTAGGTAACACGATACCCCTTGCTAAGACTGGTTGTCAGACTTTTTGGGCTTCTAACTACCCGTAACGACTGTCAAAGATCTACAAATGACAGCCGGGACCAACGGCTTAACGTGCTTTCCGAGCCACGGAGGGGTCTTGGTATGTAAAGATGGTCACCCATCCAAAGACCAACCGCGGCAAGCGTAGCTTAACCTGATCGATCGACCCGTGCAGCTTGTTGTTACTTAGCCACAAGCCCCATAATATGAAAGACATCAAATAGATGAAAATTTACTTAATAACAAATAATCTTAATCTCTTTCTTATTATTTCTTTGTTTTCTTATAAAGAACCAGCGCGACCGAGTTCTGCTCGGGTGAACATACGGAGAAAACGAAAATTCCCAGATATGAGACCTAGCTAGATCGATTTTTCGCCCCCGTAAACCCGTATATTACAACTTTCATCGAAATCGTTAGAGCCGTTTTCGAGAATGTGATTACAAATATTGCTCATTTAATCGTATAGGATATACTTATACCTTAGTTTTTACTGATGTTACGGCCGATTCACACCGGCCATATGTGGTTAGGAGCAGATTCGATATTTTTTTTGTTGACTTATGATAGTTATTAATGAATGATGCAAAAAGAATGGAAATATTTACCGGGTTGACCAACTCAGCACTCAATCCAAGATATTGATGTAGAGCGGTAAACGTCACCCTCTGTAGACGCACCATAATAATCTGAAAACATTACAAAATCGCATTAAAATCCACATCTCTGTAAGGACATTATTTAAAAATAAGTTATTTTCCTCCTTCAAGATTCTTTGCAGTTAAGATAGCCTCACAATCCTTTGCAGCACGCGTAAAATGACAACCATAGAAACATTTTCTACGAGTTTTGTCGACGGAAGAATAGACAAAATGGCAGATTATCATTGTTTATTTGTCATTTTGTCTATTCTTTCGTTTCTATTGCGGTCATGAAGACTGAAACTAACCTGTATAACTCTAACAAATATATCCGGATACTCTTTGAATACTTCTTGGAAAGCCCTCATTGGTAGCTTGATGACCTGGGAATCTTCTAACGCCTTTGCGTTTACAGTCTTGTATGGTTGAGAATGGCCCTGGAAAATAAATTGCATGGTTGAGTTTGGACAACGGCATTGTTCATGTTAACCTCAATAAGCTTAAAAATACAATGGATGTGGATATATTTAGTAACCTGTTTCGCTTGGCTATTTTTAAAAAACCCTGAATTAATTCAACACGTGTCTTACGAGGCATCCTCAGGATGACGGTTGACTTGTCGCGAATCCGAACACGGCGTGTTGCCACACCGACGGCTGAACGCAGAGTGAGCGAAATAAGCTAGATGTAATTTTTTTCTAAGAAACAGTTAAAAATGTCGTAGAAAAAAATTACATCAAGCTGGGTACGATACCCCTTGGTAAGACTGGTTGTCAGACTTTCGGGCTTGACGACCCAGAACAACTATCAAAGATCCACGAATGACAGTCGAGACGCAAATTTTATTTTTACTTGTCTTTATTTAGGCTTAGAAAGTTTAGCTCAATTTTAATAAAAAGTTGAAAAGATAAGTAAAAATAAAATCTGAAGCATTGCAGAACCACACTGAACGTAAATAGGAACATAATTTGTACCTACACTATCAAGACATCTTTCAGCCAGATTTGAACTCGCTACGTAGAAAATTTTGTTCACAATGTCGAAAAATCAAAATTTCTTAACAATTATTAAATTAGCAAAATTTTCTGAATTTTTAGGAATATTCCAATTTTTTTTTTAATTATTGGTGGCCACCTCCGCTTTACTTCATTTACCTTCGAACCACTACGTTTGAGACAACCCTGTATCTGGTTTTTAAAAGAGACTGTGACCTTTGTTTCGATATTTCTTCTCTTCTCAGAGTAATCAGATAGGAAACACCGACCTTATCTACTTTAAAAATCATTGAAGTGTTTGTATAAACCTTAGACTTTTTTTGTAGGGCATCTCATAGCTGACTTCTGAGGTCCTGACTATTTAACCGGTCAATCCTGTGGGGTGCCTTATGTTGCTAAACTCAAAGACTCCAGCCAGGAGCATACAATTTTAAGCTAAAAAACTAGGTTAACGCTCGCTAAGCGTGTGGGGTACGAGCCTCGGCTTAGGGCGTCAACCGGAGGGAGGACATCAAAGATAGGACGGGCTGGATCAAAGTTTTGATCATGATTATTAGTCGGGGAATTTAAAGCTACGTGCTCAGCTGCAACAACTGCTGGCACTTCGTTATCGAGTTAAGGGTCGGGGGGGAGTATCATTTACTCGGGGTCGCGGGTCGCGATCGCAAAGGACCTCGGAATGACGGGAGGCGTCTGTGTTTGTAAACTGTACTTGTTTCCCTATTGTTCTCCTGGAGAAGGGTTATGGGGTCATCAGGGTCTGTGGGAATATCTGGGCTGTTACTGAAGAATATCTTATATATTTAATATCACACAAATTTACTTACAGTGAGCACATCAGTGAAACTCAGCAGCGAGGTGACACTCTCACCCGCGCGCACCACTTTCAGCGAGAGACTGCTACCGTCCGGGTTCGTGATGTACACGTTGACACGCCCGTTCTGCACCACGTATACGTTCTCGTCTGTGTCGCCTGGAATGGATAGCGTATTATGTAAGAATTACATCTTCTCAAGGTAAATTAATTATGGAGTGCTTCCACTGCCGGCGCCAGCTCCAATAATGGACACCGGCGGCACGGCGTTTATAGAAACCCTTCCAGTATTCAGAACTCCAACTTAAACTAAAGTATTTTTTTCTATATATTCTAGTCGTTTTTGTAACCGCTTTCATATATAACTATATTACGGTATAATAGCTTTATTCCTAGTGATATAACTATGTCACGGCTTTAACCATCTTACTGTGACATATACGCATGAAGTTTTAGACAGTCTTTTGAAAATTTTTGATGACAATTTTCAGATTTTGAAAAAAAAGTAGGTGTAGTCAGCAAGAAAATAGGCCATTTTCACAAAAACTTTTTTGTTGCCAATCGATTCTGTTTCTAATAAGAATTAAAAACTCTAGGGAGTGACTGAGGTTTGAGTACTAGAAAAGTCAGAAATCGTAAAAATCTTCTCCCATACATTTCGTAGGAAATGAGACTCCCAACATACTTTTTTTTTGGATAGACTGGCTGATGGGGATCAACATTTCTCAAAAAAATAAGGACACGTCTTCTAAGACCGTTTTTCTGTAACAACAACGGTAAAGGTACCTAAGGTAGGTTTAAAAATCAGCCCCTATTTTCCACTTGGGTCACTAACCAAATAAATAATATCAATGTTAAGTTCACTTACCAACTTTAAACAAGAAAGCACCGGCAGGCAGATTGAGGATCTCAGTATGCTTACAAAGCATGAGGAACACGGGCTTCTCGAAGTGACCAAACACCCTGATGCTGTGCAGCATATACAAGGCATCTGGGGGGACTCTGTCATCGCTCGTCAGGTCTTCTTCTAAGTATTCTGCTGGAGGTTCCAGTACCTTGACGAAAAGATGAGGTGGTTTAGCCATTTATTCTAATAATTGGGCTTGAAATCAGAGCTATTTAAGGCCAAAAGTAACAAAAGACAGTTTGCACAAAGCCCACTCTCCATTTCCTAGTGTTTAAGCTTTGAAGAATAAAGGGTAAAACATACTCCCTAACAGAACGCGCTATCTCATACAGGGTGTCAGGGACATCGACGCGAAAACTGTTACCATGGATTCAGTACATGATTCTGAACCCCCTGCGTTGAAATTATTTGTCGGATATTAAAAAAAAAAATCTGCGGTTTCATAGAAAAGTGCAATACCTACGCGGTCAAAATGTATGGAGGAGCTGATTTTTTTTAATAACCGACGAAAAATTTCAACGCAGGGGAATGTTCATGTTCAGAATCATGTACTAAATCCATGGTTTCAGTTTTCGCGTCGATGTCACCCCGTATAAATAAGGTACTACGTAAATGAGTAATTTTTATGCGTGTTTGGCTTTGTCAAAACCACTGCAGTCTTTAAGAGTGTGCATTCTGAAAGCGGGCAACGTCGCAAATATTTCGCTGTTATGATTAATTTGGCAATATTACTGTATGGAAATATGAAATATGGCTAACTAGTGAACTAAAATATTGATTATGACACTGAATATTTAGTTTTAAATGAAACAAAAGTATTTGGAAACTTTCCAAATGCCTTTTTTACACCTAATACGGTTACAACATCAAATTCATTGTCATAATTGCAATTCATTATTAATATTCTAGTTCAGTAATTACCAATATTTCATAATTCCATACAGTAATATTGCCAAATTAATCAAAACAGGTAAATATTTGACAGCTACTTGCGACGTTGCCAACTTTTAGAGTAAACGTTCTTAAGGTTGATTATAATAAATCAATGTCATGAACATAAAAGATGTCTTGTATACTTTCCACGCTTAAAAAAAATACGTATTCAATTAACCTTTTAGAGAACAATGTGTTTATAATAATGCAAAGAAAAACACGAATAACACCACAAAGTCATGACAAAAATATTTAAACGAAAAGATGACAAAAGCAATAATATCTACTTCTTACTGTTGTTGTTGTTGAATCTATAAAATTATTTAAACCATAAACATCTCCTAAATGCTGTGACTAGCGATTTTTGAATTGAAAACTTCTTTAAGCGCGTTGGGCATTTTTGAGATGGGACTAAACCAGGGGTGTCCAACATAATCTTCTGGAGGGCCAAGTTTGATATTTTTTGTAACCATAGCGGGCCAAAAGAAATGTCCAATGCCAAACTGAGATTTAAATATTGTACATTAGTACATTAGTTGTAATACCTACAAACATGTACATTTTACTCAAAGTCGATAGATAGATTATCGAATAACTGACATTGGGAGAATTTAATACTGTTCGCGTTATATATCTAAGTTTTAACTAGGTCGCGGGCCGGACGGAGGACTTACGCGGGCCACATGGTGGCCCGGGGGCCGTATGTTGGACGGGCCTGGACTAAACCATTGATTTCGAGACACTGTAACGACGCCTCATATTTGTAAACGCGATTATGCTCTTTATTTATATTAAATTACGGATCAATGTTCTATACAAGTATTTTTACTTTAAAGGTTTTGTAAACGCACTTGTGCTCTTTATTTATATTACGTTACGGATCAATGTTTTATGCAAATATTTTACTTTAAAGGTTTTGTAAACGCGATTGTGCTCTTTATTTAGATAAGGTTACGGACCAATGTTCTACACAAGTATTTTTCTTCCACCAAGGCGATCTTGTTTAAGTTTTCACTTCTGTCGGCACTCCCGTAGTGCCACTTTTTTTTACTCACATCTATCTTTTAAAATGCATGAATGAAGGTAATAGTCCAACTAAGATATTGAGCTACACTTGCACGTCGAACCTACCTAAAACAGGCGATTTACCATCTTTTTCATGCCCAAAGAGTTCCTACTATTGCGATGAAGACGAACCTAATACTGCGTTCACAATTTAGTTGCCAAACATGTAAACAAACACGAGTTTTAGAAAAAGCAACTATAATGCCTACACGTAAGGTTCAGTTTGCGCTACAACTTCATATTTTTTTATTACTTTTTCAACAGTACTAGTCAGTCTAAAATCAACTTTATTTACACTAGCATGAAGTTGATGTTTGTTTAAGTGGAAATAACGTCAATTGGAAACAAGGATTTGAATAGACTTTAGAACCACGCATTCTCAAACTGTCATCATCATCAGCCTACATGGAAGTCCACTGCTAGACATGCTTACCTTCAACTGCTCAGGAGCCGTTTCCTTTTTCAGCTGCAGCAGTTTCCTAGCGAACCGCATGACAGCGCGTCTCTTCCGCCCCTGTCCTGAGTTGGAGATGGACTTGACCTTCCTCAACATACGCCGTCCGTAGAACAGCATCTTGTCTCGTTTGCGGAACCTCTTTACCGTGTCCCCTGTCATGCCAGCACCGCCAATTGCACCGGCCAGTTCTGGAAGAAGAAACAGTTGGGAACAGGTCAGTTTATAGCGTGGTCTTTGCAAAATGGTAACGAAGAGCGTGTAATATTGTGTGGATGTGCAATAACATTTTGCGCTGTTAACAATGTATTATTTTAAATAACTTTGTCACCTTTTGCTGCATACTTGCCTAATTGTAACCTAAATGGAAGAAGTGACTGGCTCCTGAAATAAGGGTACTCTAACCTAGCTAAGGAGCCAGGGTAAAAAAAAAAACTGTTACCTGTTTATGGCAATAAATAAATTTATTTATTTTATTTATATGTCTTTGACACATCTCGGGACCCTGGGGTCCCGGACCTTTGGAAGGCGTACGAGGGGCCGAAGCCAACTCGCAGAGGCCCCTTAGACGTTTTTAATTAAATGAGGCACCAACCGACGATTATCCCTGTTCGCACTATGCAAGTGCATCCAAGGACAACCCCCGGTTGGTGTAGGACTATTGCAGGATATGGAAACAAAGATATTGGGTTATGGGTTTGGATGGCTAAAGTGAACTGGTTATCTAGGACTATGGAAAGACTATGGCCCCTGCTTGATCAATGTTTTATATAAAATACACAGATAAAATGGCAGGGGGTGACTTGCACGCTCAATAATGGGCCCCCGAAAACGGTCGCTAGCACATAGTGTCGTAGCGACAAGGGGGCAACACGTCCTGAGGTGCTTATGAGGAGTGGAGAGGTATTCCACGGCTATCAGGACAATCCCGGAAGTACGGTCAAGATCCCTACCAGCATCTTA
Organism: Agrochola lychnidis; assembly: GCA_963680765.1. NCBI lineage: Eukaryota > Metazoa > Arthropoda > Insecta > Lepidoptera > Noctuidae > Agrochola > Agrochola lychnidis. Next base: position 4,172,384 of record OY796850.1, read on the forward strand.
CTGGAATACTTCCTTCCTCCGAGCATGTTTGCTCTTGCGAATCTCCACTCAAGCCGGCCAATTAAGGCAAGAATGAGGCGGGAGCTCTGTTCCTCGTCAGTGTTCACTCCAGCCGACCAATAAAGGCAAGCCAGAGGTGAGGAATAAGATTTCTCCCGGGAGATAGGGTCCGTGGGGTCGCTACTGCCCAACAGCTCGCCACATGCTGCCCTGCGGGTTTTTGTATCTCTCTTGGTCTGGCTCCGAATCCCAGACCAGTTACGGCAAAGTAAACTCTACCGCACGGGCCTAGAGTTCGGAGCGCGCAAGCCCCACCACGACGTCAACGTAGAGATACGACGGTGGGGTTATTTATATTATTATTTATGCATCTTAATTTTCTTTTGAAGGAGAAAAAGCCTCTTTTCGCTTTTAATATGCTGCACAGTTTATTATAAGTATAAATATTATACATTTTATCGTGATAATTCGAGTAAGTGGGTGACAGTTTTTTGCGCTATAGAAATTAACTTGTTGACAGGCTAGAAAATAATCTTTTGTTAATGTGTTTGTGGTTGATAAGTACAATTTAATTACCTTTCGACCTCCATCTTCTATAATAGTAGAAAAATACGACCACAAAGGATACGAGAATGCAACCGCAAATAGACCACAGCAACTGTGAACAAAAATAAAACTTATTAATAAGACATAAGATTCATATTCAAATCACAAGATGTGTAAGTACCTGATAAGAGGTTTAATGTTTATTTTTATTTATTTATTTAGTATTAGGCTCTTCAATAATGAGTAAACTATTAATTAATACATTGCAAACAAGTCTAAGCGCCTCATTACTTTAAGAAAAGCACAGCATGTACTACATTTTGCGCAGATAACACACAAATAATTAATTAAAACAAGTAATACATAGTTTGTGTTTGTTTTTTTATATTTAGAAATACTGATATAATGTCACGTTCATTGTGAAAACATATAGAAGCGATAAAGTGCAGAAATAACTCAAACGGTACCTAAAGGTACAGTTATTATCAAAATCAGATTACCTATATTATTTTTGCCTCCCGTATCAACCCCTTTTTTTCCATGGGGAAATTCTCGTGGATACCCCCCTCTGGTGAGAACGGAGGGTTATGTCGGACTCCAACAGACTAAAACCCCACTGTTCCTTTTACTACCATGCATAAGTCGGGGGCCCGGGAGATACTTGTACATTTGCCGCATCCCCGACTCACTTATAAGCCTTCGAAGTTTTTTCTTCGACATTTCTGGATCGTGTACGACCCAGAAATGTGTGTCGTGTCGAAGAAAAAACTTTAGTAGCAGTAGTCAAAGGAGTAAACCTGGTACTCAAGGTTACATGCAAGCTGGATCCATACATACATAGTTTGCTTAATCGTAAACTAGCTTTTGTCCGCGACATCGCCCGCGTGGAGGTCCGTAACCCAAGTCATGGTGTACCTATGTGCCAAATTTCATCGAAATCCATTCAGCCGTTTTAGCGTGAATGCGTAACAAACTCACTTTCGCATTTATAATATTATTAGTTAGGATAAAACTTCGCGAGATAGCCCTGAATGATCACCCGTACGTGTTTTTATAAAATGTTGCATATCTACATACGAGTACACTATAAACATTAAGCAAGTAAACCAACCTTCGTTCTGTTTGCTGTTAATTTGGCAAGTAACACATCAATTTACCCTTGAATAAGACGTGTGAAAAATTCATGTGTTTAATTGTAAATGACATTGGTCTGGCTGTACTGTATTTTAACACCCTATGATATTATTCTACAATTAATTTAATTCATCATCATTTCAGCCGAAAGTCGTCCACTGCTGGACATAGGCCTCCCCCAAGCACCGCCACTTCGACCGATTCCGTGCTTTCCGCATCCAGCGGATTCCTGCGGCCTTCACAAGGTCATTGGTCCATCTTGTAGGGGCCTTTCTACGTCTTCCGGTACGTGGTCGCCACTCCAAAACCTTTCAACCCCATCGGCCATCCGTTCTGTGAGCAATGTGCCCTGCCCATTGCCACTTAAGTTTGGAAATTGGTTCTCCTGCGGATCTTTTAATTTCTGATTCGATTACGTAGGGAAACTCCAAGCATAGCCTCTTTGGGTGACTTAGCCTTCTGATAAGGCCCATTGTGAGCAATTAATTTAATTACAATCACTAAATATAGAATATATGTCAACATGAACTTGAAATACTTAGTAACTTATCATACCCAAGGTAATTAAATTAACACTAATACACATGATCTCACTTGTAACTTAAGTAATTTAATTTTATACTTAGTAATTTTTTTTATCACATCATCTCAGCAGTAACATTTAATTGTAATTTAATTTTAAGGTATTTATTCATCAAAATGATCTCAATTAATATTAAGTACCTGGGCGACCTAGCGAATAGAGAAAACGAATTTTCCCAGATAGACCGGTTTACGGGGCAAAAATCGATCTAGCTAGATCGATTTTTCGCCCCCGTAAACCCCTATATTGCAACTTTCATCGAAATCGTTAGATCCGTTTTCGAGAACGTGATTACAAATATATATATGCAAATATTGCTTATTTCATTTATTTGCATGCAGAAGTAAGTAAGCAAAATATGTGGAACCATTTTATTTAAGACATTTTATGTACTACATTTTATGCAAAATAAAGATATTCAAAGTCAAAGTCAAATCATTTATTTCAAATAGGCCCATGTGTGGCACTTGTGAACGTCAAAATTTACAAAATAATAAAATTGATTCTAGTCGCCCCTTCCAAAAGGTAGTTTTCGTATGGAGAAGAATGGGCAAGAAACTCCACCATTACTCTTTTTAAATGTTTTACAATAAAATTGTTTGGTACAGACGATTCATAAAAAAAAAACGTGTGGTACTCGGGGACTGCCGCAGTAAAGCTATTGCATACCTAGCATTTGTAACCTCCATGACAACATCAAGTTGTCATGGGAACTGTCATTACAAGGTAGGCGGAGTGGGGGGTGTTAGGTTTTATTTTCGTTACGTTACGGAATTTCTTGATTCGGTCGCCGCGCTCAAAGCCCGCGATAAAAGCTATGCAATAGCTTAAAAATAATCCTGTACTCACAGCATAGCATACAATACCTATACTCCGTTTGAAATGAGATTAGACATTTAAACAAACCTTTTTTACAGTCCGTTCAACCGATTTTGACTTCTATACCGTAGGCATAAGGATGGCATTAAAAGCAAAAAAGCGGCCAAGTGCGAGTCGTACTCGCCCATGAAGGGTTCCGTAGCAGCAAGTAACGATAAGTTTACGATTTATGACGTATTAAAAAAAACTACTTGCTAGATCTCGTTCAAACCAATTTTCGGTGGAAGTTTACATAGTAATGTACATCATATATTTTTTTTAGTTTTATCATTCTCTTATTTTAGAAGTTACAGGGGGGGGGACACACATTTTACCACTTTGGAAGTGTCTCTCGCACAAACTATTCAGTTTAGAAAAAAATGATATTAGAAACCTCAATATCATTTTTGAAGACCTATCCATAGATACCCCACACGTATGGGATTGATGAAAAAAAAAATTTTGAGTTTCAGTTCTAAGTATGGGGAACTCCAAAATTATTTGTTTTTTTCTATTTTTGTGTGAAAATCTTAATGCGGTTCACAGAATACATCTACTTACATTGTGTTTTTTCTTGTCTACCTACATGCAATCAGTAAATTATAATTAACTAAATAATTTGCGCAAATGTCATCGTGTTGCCCATTATTATTGTGTGTTATGTTTACGTTGTTAACAATTATAAAAAAAAAAAAATATATCCCTTTAAAAGCTTTGAAAGGTGCATCGCTAGCCTCATAAAGTGTCGTAATTTTAATGAGTTAATGTATCTTAGGTTAAGTGCATTTTTGTTTGTAACGATGATAAATAAAGATATTTGAAAATGAATGATGAAAAAAAAAATTTTGAGTTTCAGTTCTAAGTATGGGGAACTCCAAAATTATTTGTTTTTTTCTATTTTTGTGTGAAAATCTTAATGCGGTTCACAGAATACATCTACTTACCAAGTTTCAACAGCATAGCTCTTATAGTTTCGGAAAAAAGTGGCTGTGACATACGGACGGACGGACAGACAGACAGACAGACAGACATGACGAATCTATAAGGGTTCCGTTTTTTAACGGAACCCTAAAAAGTGGTTACAAACCAACTGTTTACTGCAGCTGTCATTTGTCATGCGACCAACGCAATAGAAGTCAAAATCGGTTGAACGGACTGTAAAAAAAAGCGGCCAAGTGCGAGTCGTACTCGCCCAAGAAGGGTTCCGTAGCAGCAAGTAACGATAAGTTTACGATTTATGACGTATTAAAAAAAAACTACTTGCTAGATCTCGTTCAAACCAATTTTCGGTGGAAGTTTATATAGTAACGTACATCATATATTTTTTTTAGTTTTATCATTCTCTTATTTTAGAAGTTACAGGGGGGGGACACACATTTTACCACTTTGGAAGTGTCTCTCGCACAAACTGTTCTGTTTAGAAAAAAATTATATTAGAAACCTCAATATAATTTTTGAAGACCTATCCATAGATACCCCACACGTATGGGATTGATGAAAAAAAAAAAATTTGAGTTTCAGTTCTAAGTATGGGGAACTCCAAAATTATTTGTTTTTATTCTATTTTTGTGTAAAAATCTTAATGCGGTTCACAGAATACATCTACTTACCAAGTTTCAACAGCATAGCTCTTATAGTTTCGGAAAAAAGTGGCTGTGACATACGGACGGACAGACAGACAGACAGACAGACAGACAGACAGACAGACATGACGAATCTATAAGGGTTCCGTTTTTTAACGGAACCCTAAAAAGGTTTAGTTAAATGTCTAATCTTATTTCAAACGGAGTATAGTTGGAATGGTTTGTGCGTGCCTAAAGAATTTAAGCCGAAGACAGGCTTCCTGATTTAGCTATACAACTTTATTACTTCCTGCATTCTAGCCCTCATTTGAATAATGCCACTAGCACTGAGAATACCTACGAAATTACCTAGTAATGTGGGTCGACATTTGTCAACAATGCCTGATATAAGTAGTATTATGGATGTGTCTCATGCAAACTATTTTCTTATACTTAATGCCTTTAGTATTTTTATATCTTTCTAAGTTCTCGTTCCCATCAACCCATTAGGTGGCTTAGAGTAGGTGGTACCTAGGTGTTATGCTGAGTCCAAAAAATATTTTAGAAGCCTCTCTTCGTGGGCTTTCCCAAACAAGTACAGCTATTATACTATTCTATTAAACGAGCAATATTTGTCTATATATTTGTACTCACGTTCTCGAAATCGGCTCTAACGATTTCGACGAAAGTTGCAATATAGGGATTTACGGGGGCGAAAATCGATCTAGCTAGGTCTCATCTGGGAAAATTTGTTTTCTCCGTATTTTCACCCGAGCAGAACTCGGTCGCCCAAAGTTTAAAACAAGATCATGAATAATGACATGGCAGCATGGAATAAGAAGGTAAGTAGCATGGATTAGTATGAACTTTCCTATACTCACTATTAAAAGAGCATTCTCTATTTTCACCAGAGCAGAGCTCGGTCGTCCACATACTTTATAGTAAACTAGCTAGATTTAAAAAAAAAACATTAAGTATCGCAATGCAAAAAACATAAATGATGCTTGTACGCAAGTCGAATTCCGATTTTCTGCCGACACCTTAAATTCTGCGCAGTGTCACAAAATTTGAAGATCCCTAAAAGTGTTTTATATTCTAATCTATATTATAGTACGACCTTTTAGACAACATCTTTACATACCATTTATCAAAGAACGCGATAAAATATGTCAAACCACACGACCTTGAGAATTTGTAACTATTTTCGCAACGTTTAACCAGTTGTTGACATTGAACTAACAAGTATACTGCCGATATTAACCCATCTAGAAGAATATTTTTGTATCTGCACGCTCGTTGCGTGATTTTGAATAAACAGACTGTTCTGTTACTTATATTTCTATGGAGCTATTAGTACATAAAAAAGTGAAAAAAAAAACTTTTTTACAAAAAATACAACCGACTTCCAAACTACAAAGTGAAAAATAACTTTAATTTCGGAAGTCGGTGTCTTTGGATCAGTATTTTAGTTTTTTTTGACACCGACTTCCGAAATTAAAGTTATTTTTCACTTTGTAGTGGATTGATTTGTAATTTATCTAAGTTACAATAGCCTTATGTCAACTGCTCATCAAAAATATCCAAATCGCTTTAGATGTGCCTTTAACATTTGAAGAGTTCCCTCGATTTCTCCAAGATCCCATCATCAGATCGTGACCACATGACAATGGGACCAACTTGAAAGTATACCCTTTCAAACAAAAAAAGAATTTTTCAAATCGGTCCAGCCGTCTTCGAGTAATCGGGGAACATAAATAAAAAAAAAAATATCCCGACGAATTGAGAACCTCCTCCTTTTTTTTGAAGTCGGTTAATAAACATGATCGTAACAAGCGCGAAAATGGCGTCACATTATAAAGAAAACATAAACACAATGAGCACATGACATAATGAATCGTGTTTATATTTTCTAAATTAAATATTTTAATTTATTTCTCTATGATATTAAGATATTTAATTAAGGGCTGGTTTTCCAAAGTCCTTTTTTCAAAATACTTAATTCTTTAAAAAAATACAAAATTATTCCAAGGATATCTGGCGTTGAAAAATGGTTTGAACCACAAAATCGACCGTTTGTGAAACTTATCTTTAAGAGGAAATACAGATTAGAAAATTATTATGTAGTTATGGTCAGAATAATAAATTAAATAGAAGATAAACCCTACGTTATAGTTCCTAAACATAAAGAAACCATGCAATAAAATAACTACAAATCACATAATCTTTACACTCACGCGATTTTGTTTGTCTCCCAGCTGGGCAGTTAAAATGACGCATACGCATGCCACAAAGAACACCATAGTCACTTCACATCACACACATATTTTTATTTATTTTACACATAAGTTATTTTAATATAATTAATTATTTCTTAACATCCTGCACTATAATTGTCTATAATACTACTTATTAAAAAGTACAAAAGTATTTTTTTTTTCTAGCAGTATTTACTATTTTTTCGCGGCAATACGTCCGTCTAATACTAGACAGAATGGTTCCACTAATCGCGAATTTGTAAACAAGTTGAGTCCTTGCGTGCGACTTTTCATTTTCTGTCGTAAGCGCACGCGCAACTACAGCGCGACTAACCGCGTTGCAACACACGACTTTAGTGGTCATTTGTGTTTCGTTTGTAACAACACTCAACAGCTGATAGTGATGTTGAATTCTAAATATGCTTCCGGCTTATTATCTACGCATTGTGACCACATCGAAACCACATACCATTCGATATTACTGTTTAAAACGCACTAGAGCTTGTCTAGGTTCAAGTTTGCAATTACGCAACCGCGACAATTTTTTTTGCAACATTTTATTGTTTCTACTTAAAAAAGAAAAACCGGCCAAGTGCGTGTCGGACCACGCACAATGAAGGGATCCGTAGTTGGGATGAATTTATCCCAAAACCAAACTTAACTTTGTAGTTGATAAACATGTTCTCCCATACGGAATGTATGGGAAAACATGTTTTTGCAACTGCAAAGTTAAGTTGGTCGATTATTACTCGATAACTAGTAAAGCCTACTTAGCTGTAATAGTTTTCCTTTTAATTTCGTTATATAAACTACTGCTGTGATTTTTTTCACACATCCAAAACCAACCATTTAGCTGGCAGGGGGGGGGACACTTGACTCTAACAAAAATTAGCACTTTAAAGCTTAATATTTTGCAAACGGATCCCTGAATCCAAAAATAATTTTCACAAACTCATAATGTTTTTGTAAGACCTTTCCAATGATACCCCACACTATGGGATAAAAAAATAAAACATCACCACTTTACGTGTATGGGAGGTACCCTAAAAAAAATGTTTTTCATAATTTTGTTTTACCACTTTGTCGGCGTAATTAATATGTATACCAATGTCAAATTACAGCTTTCTAGTACTAAGGGTCTCGGAGCTAGACCGCGGACAGACAGACAGACGGACATGACGAAACTATAAGGGTTCCTTGTTTACTACGGAACCCTAAAAAGGAAAGGTTTAACTTCTGCAAAATCAGCGTTATAATATAAGCGTGCTATTTGTCTAGCAGATTAATTAATAATACCACGTGTGACTTTCAATAAGTGACAATGAGCTGCAAATGGGTCAAAGTTGTAACAAAACAATGATTCACAAGTTCAAAGACAAAGGAAGTATGTGTCTGTTAATAACAGGCTTGAGTAAACAGGAGATAGCAATTATGGCCACCCAGGGCGAGATCAAGTAAAAAGATGTCTGACCTCTGAGATCATGACTACTTAACCGGGCTTTCCTGTGGGTGCCTTAAGTTACTACACTTAAAACCTCCAGCCAGGGGTTATTCAACTATGCTAATTAAAACTAGGTGAACACTCGCTAAGGGCACCCCCTGTGGGGTACGAACCTCGGCTTACGGCGTCAACCGGAGGGAGGACATCAAGGATGGGACGGGCTGGTAAAAAGATGTCAAGACCTGCTTAAAATATAGCAAATTTAATATGTAAGTAAATAAATACTTAATTGATTCAGGCGTGACCTTGGGGAAATCCATTATAAAAACAACGCGTTCTCTGCGTTCAGCGCTGTGTGGCAACACGCCGTGTTCGGGTTCGCGACAAGTCAATCATCATCCTGAGGATGCCTCGTTGAGAGGTGAAACACGTGTCGATTTCTTTCAAGGAGTTTTTTATGGCTCTTTAGAAATAGCTAAGCGGAACAGGTTACTAAATATATCCACGTCTATTGTATTTTATATAAGTAATAAATAGTTAACACTTGATTTTAGGGTTCCGTACCCAAAGGGTGCCAACTGGACCCTATTACTAAGGTTCCGATGACCGTCCGTCTGTCACAAGGATGTATCTTTTAACCGTAAGATGTAGAAACTTGAAATTTTCACAGTGTACAAATATGGCCACTATAACAAGAAATCGATCCACCTAGCCTTTTCCCAACTATGTTGGGGTCGGTTTCCAGTCTAACCGGATGCAGCTGAATATCAGTATTTTACATGGAGCGACTGCCTATCTGACCTCCACAACCCAGTAACAGGGTAATACGATACCCCTTAGTAAGTCTGGTTGTCAGACATTCGGGCTTGTGGCGACCCGTAACGACTGTTGAAGAGCCACGAATGACAGCCAAAACCAACGGCTTATCGTGCTTTCCGAGGCACGGAGGAGTCTCGTTATGTAAAGATGGTCACCCATCCACGTACTCCGACAAGCGTAGCTTAACCTGATGATTCAACCCGTGCGGCTGTTATTACTTAGTCACGAGCTCTTCCGTTATAACAAGGAAAAATAAAAAGTTGAAAAATAAACTCGTTTTTTTACTGAAATATTTTTGAAGTAATTATGTAAGTAGTATTACATATTGTACGGTGGAATCCATCGTGGTTGCTGTTTTTTTTTTTTTAGGGTTTGATCATACATACAGTGATACAGAATTAAGAGAATTCTAATTAATGTTATAAATATTTTGTTTTTTACACTTTCACGCTAAAACGGCTGAACAGATTTAGATGAAATTTGGCACATGGGTACACTATGACCTGGGTTAGGAAATAGGATAATTTTTATCCCGATATTCCCACGGGATCGAGACTTATGAGGGTGAAACCGCGAGGCCCAGCTAGTGATTCAATCGTTAATTAATTCCTTCTACACTTACGATATTTCTTAATGAACTATTCAAACCTGAAGTACCTACCCATTATGTAACAAATTTGTTGTTGTTTTTCAATCTTTACAATATTGTCAACATAACGATTTATTCCGCGTTAGAGGTCATGCAGGGAAACGTGTTTTTTTCCGGAAGGTGTGTCAGAGACTACGTCGTCATTTAGTTTAATTTTATATTGATTTCGAGGTCGATCATACAAAAACTTGAGCAAATAAGTTAAGAGGCCGGCGACACGGCTCGCAACTACAAATCGAGATGTTTGCAAAATTCAATTCCAAGCACGTTGCGCTAGTGTGAGTGCCTGTCGGAGCGATATACACCTACAGTGAGCAATACTACCACGCACACATTGACAATTATTGCTTGACTCGATAGTACTACTAGCTTTTGAAAATTTATGATAAATTTGGATGTGTTCCGTAATACAAAAAATGAATGAAAACTTAATGTATTTCCATTTTTTTTTTCGATAATTTGTAACTTGATAACATAAACTATGCTTCTGCGGAAACAATATTACAAATATTGTTGTTTATAATACAGAAAAAACAATATGAAAACATGTCATTAACGCTGTAAAATTGTACGAAATGCAATTCGCTTACACTTCATTTAAAGGTAAGTTTTTGGAAATAAAAAGACGTAGGAGCCTTGATAAATACTGTCTCAATCCGAATATCAACATAATATGGTGGAAATATGCTCAAATTGCAAATGATTTATGTACTACGTTTGTATGGACAATTCATGCGCCGCGCCGCCGCAATCTTAAGTAATCAAATTGACAGTCACGACTCACGACCTTGGTTGCGGAGCAAAATTTTGAAAATGCAGTATTTAGCACGTTCAAACTTATTGATAACTAGCTACGCCCAGCGGTTTCACCCGCATAAGTCTCGATCCCGTGGGAATATCGGGATGAAAAGTATTCTATGTCCTAACCCAAGTCATGGTCTACCCATGTGTCAAATTTCATCCAAAACCGTTCAGCCGGAAGTTGAAGTTGGATAAAAATAACGCCTTTATTCCTCGAAGCGGTAGGCAGAGCTACAAAAGTTCATAAAATCATAATTAAGTATACATTCTGTAAACTCACAATAAAAGAATACAATTTTTCCACAATCACGAGAATTTCATGATAACACGCAATGCGATGATAACATCAACATAGTTTGATGACGTGAACGTTAAATACACATGTCCATCGTCACTGATATTGTTTTACGCAAATTGGAGCAAAATGTTTATACTTATCTCATATTTTATTTCACTGAGATTAGATATTGTCATTTTGAAGTGCTTAAGCGAATATAGGTCAGTACGCTTCCGTGCCGAATCGAACGTCAATTAATGTCATCGAGGGAGTCCTCTAAAGTGTTGAGGACAAATTTTCGATTTGTGAACAGCAGCGTTTAGAGTCTAAACGCTGTTCACAGATCGAAAATTTGTTGGGTTAAAGTTTTAAATCAAGTAGATGATCGCAATTGTTCCGATAGATATTTGCTATCGGGGACTAGGCAAATCAGATACCTAACTGAAAATTTGGAAGAGGCCTTTTCCAAGCAGTGGGACAGTGCCATCTTAGGGTAACTAGAACAAAACCGTACCGTATTAAGATACAACAAAAAAAACGCCCTTTAAATATTGACTTAATTTTTATTACTTATTTGTTGATAAAGCTGTAATAGAAATACACAATATGTGTTTCCACTGTCTACCTATTACAGTTCATGAGATACAGCCCGCTGACAGACAGACGGACGGACTGCGAGGCTTTGAAATAGGTTCCGTTTGGCACCCTTCGGATACGGAACCCTAAAAAATGCAGAGCATACCTATTGCTTGCAAACTTCTCCTATACAGAACCAATCCCTATAGGCATGGCAATTTTTTTTTTTTGGACTTTGGTTGCAAAGTCAAATAATTTATTTCAATTAGGCACAAAAAGGCACTTTTGAACGTCAAAATTTACAAAAAATAGAATTGATTCTAGTCGCATCCAAAAGGTAGTTTTCGTATGGAGAAGAATGGGCAAGAAACTCCACCGTTACTCTTTTAAAATGTTTTACAATATTTTTTATACATTAATCTTATAATTATATGTGAAGACTTGGAATAAGATTACTATACCACAATAGGTAAAATAATTAAAAATGAAGCAATGACAGAAAAAATAATTATGTAAGTAATGGATACATGATGTTCACATATTCACAAGCATTGTAAAAGTAGGTACCTATATGATATTCCTAAAATATCGCCCAGGGGTTCCCTTGAAAAGATGATGACCAGGCAACTGATCAGCTTCTCAGAGACTCCAAAGGAATGCAAGTTATATCTTTATTTATGTATACTTTATTGTACGCCAGAAAATACCATAGAAAAAAAAACAACCGACTTCCAAAAATAACACTACAGTAAAAAGTGAAAAACAACTTTAATTTTGGAAATCGGTGTCCTTGGATTAGAATTTTCGGTTGTTGCCACCGACTTCCGAATTAAAGTTATTGTTCAGTTAGTAGTGTTTTTTTTTTGGAAGTTGGTTGTTTTTTTTTTTTGTAAAGTTTTTATTCTTCACTTTTTAGTTGTGGTACCTTAACCTACCCCACACAAATATGAATACCACTATCTGCTATGCAAATAACAGTGAGAGGAAGTTATTATAACATCATCCATTTAGACTAAGTGAGAAAAATACATATTAATGAAGCTGAACTCAACAACTACTCAAAAATATTTTTTTATAAAATTTATATAAGACCACCACGCAAGCTTCCTCTACTACTTAAATTTAAAAAAAAGCGGCCAAGTGCGAGTCGTACTCGCCCATGAAGGGTTCCGTAGCAGCAAGTAACATTCAATGAAAGGTAAATTGCGGTTTACGATTTATGACGTATTAAAAAAAAACTACTTGCTAGATCTCGTTCAAACCAATTTTCGGTGGAAGTTTACATGGTAATGTATTTTAGAAGTTACAGGGGGGGGACACACATTTTACCACTTTGGAAGTGTCTCTCGCGCAAACTATTCGGTTTAGAAAAAAATGATATTAGAAACCTCAATATCATTTTTGAAGACCTATCCATAGATACCCCAAACGTATGGGATTGACGAAAAAAAATTTTTTGAGTTTCAGTTCTAAGTATGGGGAACTCCAAAATTATTTGTATTTTTTCTATTTTTGTGTAAAAATCTTAATGCGGTTCACAGAATACATCTACTTACCAAGTTTCAACATCATAGCTCTTTTAGTTTCGGAAAAAAGTGGCTGTGACATACGGACGGACAGACAGACAGACAGACAGACATGACGAATCTATAAGGGTTCCGTTTTTTGCCATTTGGCAACGGAACCCTAAAAAAAACAACATTGGTATAATTGAGGAAAATATCGATGGACATACATAAAAAAACCACTGAAAAACATAGCACCTCGTCCTTTTCGGAAGTCGGTTAAAAAATAAAAACAATACAAAACATACAATGGGCGGCCTTATCGAATTACTTCCGTCTTCATTTTTCCTGTTGATTTAGTAGTTATAACGGCTTATCGGATATTTAAAACGATATCACGAATTTACTTTACATAGAGATAGGCACTCACTTTTGGTTCTTGTAATTTTATTTCGAACTAGCTAACCCGACAGATTTTGTCCTGTCCAAACAATAAATTCAAACAAAAATCCAATAGAAAAAAGCACTTTCAGATTTTCCCGAATTTTTCAATTTTCTGGGCAAGTTTTCAAAATTTGACATAAGTACCTACATATTATACATAAACTCGCGCCCTCTTCCCGTGGGAGTAAACAGACAATACAGAAAGCCACCTGCTACGACTCTTACATACTTAGAGCGGTTTTGCACTACGTCCGATCCGAATCCGAGACATGTCGGTCCAAAGTAGCCATAGTACTATTTGTAGGAGAAGTTGCGCACTAGATCCGAACCATAGTATAAAAAGAGAGGTAGTAAGCTATCTTCATAGAAATGCACCGCGCTCGGCTTGTATGTGTGGGGCCATAGTATCTATGCGTCGCCGCACGCACACTTAACAAAATCTCGACCGGTTTCTCACGAGAAACGGGTCGAAATTTTGAAGATAGCTTACTACCTCTCTTTATACTATGTCCGAACTGTGTCCGTTCGAATTTAGAACATCTCCGACTAGTAGGTATATGTATAGTTATCTGTGTTCCCAATTCGGATTGAATTCGGATCGAACATAGTGCGAAACTGCCCTTACTCCTTTTGCTTCGTTTACGTTCATACATTAAATATAAAACTTTTACCAAAAAACTAAAATACTGATCCAAAGACACCGACTTCCGAAATTAAAGTAATTTTTCACTTCGTAGTTTGGAAGTCGGTTGTATTTTTTGTAAAAAAGTATTTTTTTACACTTTTTACTGGGTTGGTTTGGTTTGTAAGTTACAATAGCCTAATGTCAACTGCTCATCAAAAATACCCAAATCGCTATAGATGTGCCTATAATATTTGAAGAGTTCCCTCGATTTCTCCAAGATCCCATCATCAGATCATGACCAAATGACATTGGGACCAACTTGAAAGTATACCCTTTCAAACAAAAAAAGAATTTTTCAAATCGGTCCAGCCGTCTTCGAGAAATCGGGGAACATAAATAAAAAAATAATAAAAAAAAAATTGACGAACTGAGAACCTCCTTCTTTTTTGAAGTCGCTTAAAAAGTATCATAGATATTTCAGCGTAAAAGCCTTGTCTGCCGTAGCAACAAATTATTTGTATACACGGTTATGTATGACTAATGTTTGATTGGCCTAAGAGTGCAATGTCCTGTTGGAGGAGTCAAGGTCACAGAAGCGTGTCGCGAACTCGCGAAATGCATTGTTACAGGTCAAAATAAAGCTATTGTAATTCATTGCTGGCTTTCATAGCGATTTTCATAGCAGAATTTTATTTAAAAAAAAAAATGATTTTTTAAATGGTGTAACTTACTTATATAATATTTTTTTTTTTTTTAACGACTAAAAAAATATATTTTTGTCTACATAAAGGTAAAGGTACTCCTCTACCCAACCCTTCAGGGAATACAGGTGTGATGTTATCTTATTGTTTTATTTTTATCTAATTTTTTATCTATTAATTAAAACCAACAAAATATGTCAGCTCTTCAAATCATCTAATACACAATCACAGTGGATTCACATGTACCTACTAAGATAAGCGCAAAGTACTTGATATGTCAATTTACATTCAATTATCACTGAAAGGCATGAAATTGAATTTAGCTCATATTAACAGCCATCTTCCTGTACTTTACTTTGATAATTGAGAACACAGAACCAATACATGTATGAAGCATTAGCTCTTTGAAACAGTAAATTGTTCTTTGATTTTTAATGTCAGAGATTTGACTATTTATTTATACAAAATAAATCAAACACTACAAAACATACAATCAGGTGACCTTATTGCTTTCTGTGATCTCTTCCAGACAACCTAGGAATGGACAGTGATTTGGTTGGACATAAAATGGGAGTATCATTGATGCAAATAATAAATATACACTAAAATAGATACACAGGGTTATTGGTTATATATCAGCAATCTGTTAAGGGGATGTAAGAGAGGTCATTTGCAACCAATTGACCCCTAACGACTCCAATGCCAATGTCAACCATTTTCGAGTAATTTGACTTTTTTTTTATGTATGAAATGTCAAATGACTCGATTTTTTTTGACATAATGCATAAGAGTCAAAAGGGGTCATTTGGTTGTAAATGACCTCTCCTACATACCATAATGGGTTGCCGACATAGGTATAACCAATAACCCAGTATACATATCCTATCCTAATAGATACATACTAAATATATAAGCAACGAAAATCAATGAAGACTATGTTAATATTAGGGTTTGGTCTATTTGAAATGAGCAGTGGATATTGCACATATAAGTTTTTCAATTCATATGAACTTTCAGAGTTTATCTTGCACATTACTGACATTGATGAAAAAATCCTTTTAAGGAAACCTGAACTTAGAGTAGTTTACATAAGGCTGCAAGCATGGTGATCAATGCTCGTGCCTCTTCTATATGAGACGAAGCCTTTGCCTACCAGTGGGACAAAATTGCCTGATTTTATTATTATACAGTGTGAGTCTTCATAATGTGCACATATCGAAATAAGGGAATCTATGCTTAATTTTAATGACAGAAAAAATATGTTCAAAAATCTAAATATTTTTTTATGGAATTAAAACAAAATTGTAACAAAACTGTGTAACGTTTAAACTGAATCAGCTATCGCGATGAAACAAACTCCATAATGATTGGAAGTAAGTAGGCGTCCACATAAAATTAAAATTGAGAAATAAAACTACCCACAATTGAAAATAAACATGTTTTTTTTAGCAAAATTCAGTATTTTTTTCATCAACTTTTACAATAATTGCAAAATTTATAAATAAGATGCCCAAGAGAATAAAAAAAAAATTTTTTGATGCAAAGATATTAAAAAAAACAACAAAAAATTTTTCACCATTTTTTCCGTTGATAAAATTAAGCATAGATTCCCTCATTTCGATATGTGCACATTATAAAGACACACTGTATTTATCTATTATAAATATTATAATCCTAGATATGATGTCTAATTTTTTTATCAAATTAGATTTGTTACAGCTGTAGTGGCAATCATGTCATTTGGTTTAAATAGGTCCTTATTTTTATTATTTTATTTATCTTTTACATAGATTCTTTTCTTTTAGATTTTGTGAATGTGAGAACATTGTAGGCTGTAGACTTGTGGACCATTTTCTATTTGACTAAGTACCTCGTACTTGTTGATAGGCCTACACTGTCCTCTCATACCTATTAACATAATTTGAAAACATTGTAGAAACCATTTATTTTTAAAAGAGTAACCGTTGAGTTTCTTGCTGGCTCTTCTCCATAGGAAGCAACCAATTGGAACCGTGCACCTAGGTTCTGATGTTTCATAAGTACCCTTGTAGGTTTATGTGAAATAAAATATTTTGAATTTAATGGAAATGCTGAATCAAGAGGCCTAGGTTTTTGAGTCACGCTGATATTAATTGTGTTTACCAGCTTCACTGGATAAGGAGTCACACTTAGGCCCGTATTACAGAACGTCACTCAATACTCAAGCATTACTTAAAACTAGATTCAAGCCATTTGATTGGTTGAAACTAGTTTTAAGTAATGCTTGAGTATTGAGTGACGTTCTGTAATACGGGCCTAAGTGTAAACGTCCTTTTGAGGTTGATCTGAATGAAATGATAGTTTCATAGATACATAGTTATCACTTAAGAAATGAAACACAAAAGATGTTTTTTCCCTGAAAAATAATGATAAACCATTAGAAAGGGACAATACTCTCAAGCAGAGGCTTGTAAGTTTTAATTCAATCTATTATTGTTCAAAATAATCTTTTGTGTTTTTATCTATTCTATTTGAATGTGTATTTCAATAGTTCAGTGCCATTTAACAATGAAAGACTGTCTGAAACACAGATAGTCCATGTTTTATCAATCTTGTTTATCTATCATTTAGCTAATTGGTTTGAAGATAACATAATATAATTGAATTTCATTTTAATTTGTGTGTAAATGAGGGAAGGAGGCGAAGACAGACATGAAAAGATTTACATGAACAAAGGGTCAGTCAAGAGGGTCTTTAAAAATACGGTCATACGCTTGCTAAACAGGGAAGCACCTAACTCAGCAAATTAGACGAAGTTTGCACGATAATTGTCTTTCATTAATTGATAACCGGACTATTTCCGAGTCTATTCTTACACCGAACACGATAACATTGAATTCAAGGATACCGATTTCTATTATTACAATTCTTTACCCTTGTAACCTAGCAAAACACTTCCGGTTTGATAATATTGATACGTTGTATGCGAAATATTTTATTTAATCACATACTTTTCACAGTAACAACGAAATTCGATAAACTTAAGACCGAAAAATCAATACTTACTTGGTTGTCTTGAAAATTGTTTGACCACTCGGACGTCCATGTTTTCACTGCAAACATGTTCGAATTGTCGTTTATATTGTTCAACAGTCCCACCACATCCATCTTCGTTAAGTATATCGATTTTTATTCAACACTATTCTAGAAATTCATCACGATTCTATGAAACAATCAGCTGTTTGACAAATAAATAACAAAAAGTGGAGCGGGGATCGCGGGGGAACTCCATAGACAATCGGACGGAAGTATCAGAGCGAGTCGGCATCATAGACAATCGTAAACACAACTGTCTATCTATGGTTTTTCCTTTTCCCTCTGCTTCGTCGTCTTGGGTCGTATTCCGACTTACGTTAAAAGTGATAATATCGCGGATCCAACCAAATTTAATAGTCACAAAATATAAGGGTTATTGAGTAATAATTGTGACTTTGGACTTTGGTCGTATTCGCGATGTAATCACTTTTGGCGTAACTCGGAATGCGGCCATAGTCTACGTTTATAGCCACACTATTGTTCATTCATTCATACAAAATTCGTTCAATCAATAAAGGCTTTTCGTTCGTTCTTTAATTTTTCATTCCGTTCACGACATTATTAGCAAGAGGGTGAAAGTTTGTGTTTGTTTCAAATAATCGAGTTAACTAAGTACTATTCAAGTACTACCTTCTATAATATTGCTATCGCAGTCTGTTAACGTAAGTTCTACTTGTTACTGCTCCTGCTGTAGACGCAATTCTGTCGTTATGTGAAGATCGATCAAAATGGCGTCGTACTAACTGTTACACGTTGCTTTTACGCATTCCAGATGTCTCGCTACCGAGAGTGGGATCTTTCTTGCAAGGTTTATGTTGGAAATCTCGGTACAAATGCGTCCAAATATGAAATAGAGAAAGTATTCTCTAAATATGGAAATATAAGAAATGTGTGGGTGGCCAGAAACCCACCAGGATTTGCGTTTGTGGAATATGAAGATCCACGTGATGCTGAAGATTCCGTGCGAGGGTTGGACGGCACGTAAGTGATAATTATAATTTTCTACATTCAAAAATTCAGTGGATAAGCTATACATGCCTACATTTCTCGTAATTCCGGTGTTTAGCTGATGTTCATCCGCCATTTTAATTTCACGTGACCCATTTGGTAAATGATGGAACTGTGCTATCCTTGCTAAACGTACCCGTGAACGTAGATAGGTACATAATTAATTAAAATACATAATAGAAATTACCACAATGATTAAAACTGAATGGTTCTATGTTTATATGTTCACATGAATTAAAACTGAATGGTTCTATGTTTATATGTTCACATGAATTAAAACTGAATGGTTCTATCCCCCGGAAGCATAATTTAATTATACAACTTATTTTTGGCTTCAGCTGTTTGTTTAAATATCACTATTTGCCTACTGAACATCTCATTTACCTTATTCAGTGACCTTCGCATCTGAACACTAAATTCGCGTGCTTTCTGATACCGATAATAGCCTAATGGTTATGGCGTCGGCTGCCGATCGATAAGTCGTGAGTTCAAATCTGAGCTTTAGTTTTCTGCACGCTCCTTAGATCCGTTTCACCTTCAATGTGTAACGCTTGAGTCATAAGTGTGCTAGATCATGATACCTCCATACTGAGACTGAGATGTGACGTCCTAAATGGATAGCACTTGTCTTGGAATGGGGAACATTTTTGTTTTATACAATTAGGTAACTAATTATCTGGGAGGACTACCATACAGAAAGGTAGACTTCCTGTTAGCCTATATGCTACTTCAGCAGCTTAGCATGACCACAACAGAAACAGGTTTTGTCGACGAAAGAATAGACAAAATGACAGATAAAAAATCATAGTCTGTCATTTTGTCTATTTTTCCGTCGACAAAACCCGTTTCTATGGTTTTCATGCTACACGTGCAGCTGGGCTAAGATTTCTCTTAATTTATAAATAACACATTTGGGCGCCAATCGTGGGCTGTCTACTTATGTTTAACTTTTCGCTCCATATAATCTTAATTTTGTTTTATCAGATCTAAATGTACTTAGTGTTTTTTTTTTTTAATTATTTATAGTCGATGCTGTGGCACTCGCATCCGTGTGGAAATGTCGAATGGTCGCACTAGAAGAGATCGCCGATATTCCAGGTATGTACACTACAACTTATTCATACTTTTTTTGGTGTTTTTTACCAATATATTTCTTTCAAAACCAGGGGAATAATAATGATGGTGTCATTAGGAATGTTTATAAATGCACATACATGTAAAGTAACTGATAAAATCATTAACAATAATTGCTGTATCCTAACAATAAGTGCCTTTTATCTTTGCAAATGGATTTATTCTGAATACTTATTACATTATCATTATTTACCTCTAATCTAAAGAGTCTTAAGCTACAATTAATTAGTAAACAGACTTCAAAACTTCATTTATTTGCTTTTGACACATTACTTATAACTATAATTTTAAGATGTTATTCTATTAATCAAATCTGCTAAAAAATTAGTAGCTAAGTAAGTTGATCTGGAGATAATAAAAGTGGTGGGTGTTGGAACGTTTGCAGGTCCATTTTATCAACCAACCACCAACACACCAACGACCTCACCACATGTCTTCACCACAACTACGGCTCGTTAACCAATCTGACATCCGCGAACGCCGCTCGCAACAACATCCCGCTCAACTTCTGCGATCGGCTCTTCAAACTTCTGCGCGCAGCCGAAGTCTCCAACATCTGCGTCCCTATAACTTACCTCCTGACCGCCATCACCTAGTCCCCTACCGTAATCCGAACCTGGACTTGAATAAAATGCATTACTGAGGCCACACAGTATAGGATCCTACAAACATCCTGAATGTCATTGCAACTCCTAATGCTTCACCGACTGCACACACTCGTCGTCACCGTGGCACCGAGCTAGAAATACAACCTCACGGCGATCAGCTTCCCCGTGTTACCGCAATTTTTCTTGAAACTTCCAATTAACGCCACCGTTCGACGGAAGATAACATTGAAACTCGCCTCCGCCTCAGTAATATCCCTTCGGCCTCACTGCAGCCCCACAACGGTCAACCTTCGCAGGCTCACCATGTCTCGGTACTTTTTATCCTATACTTAGAACCTTACCTTGCCTATACTTAGAATTAGAGACGTCGTGTTGGCGCTTAAAGGTGTAGGTAACTAGGGATTTGTGTAATGTAGACTGTAAATATTAATAAATGGCCCCCCAATTATGTTAAAATACTAAATCATACAAGATTACACAGAAGAGATGTCAATTCAACGAAGCGGTGAATAACTAAATTGTTTTTATTATAAAGAGGGATAGATTAAATTCAAGCGCTGTTTAATTGATTTTGCCCTTGAGGTGTAGAAGTTGCACTGTGTTATTTTAGTAGTAAGAATGGACGTTGTAATGACATGGTTATATTGCTAGATCCCGCAGTCGCAGTCCTCGCAGGCGTTCATACTCGCGCGGAAGGTCGGGTTCGCCTCGCCGGTCCCCGTCTGTACGCCGCCGCTCGCCGTCCGTGCGACGCTCTCGATCGCGCGACCGACGCAGCCGCTCTGACAGCAAGAGCAGGTAGGTACGTAAAGCCCACAGAACAGTTTTCTTTTTGTTTTTCCCGATATTTTATAATTTTTTCCCAGCATTTTATTATTAATTCTTAAATGTTACTAACTCCAACATACCTACATTTCATTCTTGAAAAGGGCTTATAAGAAAATGATTAAATACACGCACCTGAGTTCGCAGACAGCGATCAAAGTTGGAATGTTAACCGCATTTTTTAAATTTTTCAGGCTGTGAAGATAGCTACTATGGCAGTTGAAAAAGTTAAATAATTGGACAAAAATTCTGTAATTAAGTGACGTTAAGTGAATAGAGCGATTGTGTGTATGTATTAGTAGGTAACAAGTATATTTTCTCTCATATTATGGTACAAGCAGCTTCATAATGTAGTTACTCTAATTAATTCGCTGTAAGGTTGTATATTTTTATTGCTGTAGATACCTTACAAAGTTGTATAATTTTCTTGTATAAGAATCACTGATACTATAGTTTACATACAAAATATTTTTAAGATGACTTAATAAATGTGAGAAAAGCTATATTATTTTTTATTCCATAATATAAATAAATAAACAAACTATAATATAAAAATACATCGTTTTTTAATGTACCTACTACAAATAGTGTACATTTTTATAAAACTTATTTATAATTTATTATTAAATGCAAACAGATGTATAAGTTAAAAACAAATTATCTAAGAATAACATTAGATAAATTTTTAAAACTTAATAAGATCTCAAAGTCGAAATCACAATTTTGTCTTCGCTAGAATTAAATGTAAAGGAATGTGAAAAATCAGTACTTACTTAAAGAACTAATTAGACTTTGTTTTTATACTGACAGGCCTTTGACGTCTGGCAGAGAAAAAGTCGAAGTAAACGCATGTACCAACTGCAACTAGCACAGTACCTATTCCATGATAAATATTCAAATTATTCTTAAACACTACAGTAGAGATCAATAGAGAGGCAAACTTCCTCAAAGTCAGTATAAAAGTCACTGTTACTGAAGTTTCTTTGGTCGCTAATTCATGTACTGAATGTGTACAATAAAATTGGGAAATTATGTTCAGTGCAATCAGTAACCAGGCCTCCAGTGGCAGATCTGATGACGTGTCCATTAATTGAGAAGAGATTCCGAAAAATACAGGCAATGGAATCGCATGTGTGTAGAACAGCATCTGTAAAAGAAAAGAAGAAAATCTGTTAATAAAACTAAATTGAAAATACTGATGATTGATTATACACAAACCAGCTGACCCCACAAATGTCCTGTCAAAATTTCAACATGGTCTTGAGAAAAAGCACTATTCTCCCTTAATTCCTTTCTTCCTTAATTTTCTCGGCAACTTTTCAAATTTTTCTTTTCATAAATACCTATTTTAGCGCTCACCATACCTACAAGCTTAGCATGAACACAATAGAAACAACTTTTGTCGACGGAAGAATAGATAAAAAACAGTTAAACAATTACAATCTGTCATTTTGTCTATTCTTCCGTCGACAAAACTCGTTTCTATGGTTATCATGCTACACGTGCTGTGCATTGACCCACAACAGCAATCATACCACAGTACCATAAAGTACTACTTAATTATAACTGGGATCATACACATTCAGCTTAGCCTAAATAAGGCCTTCAAGTTAAATTATTCTATTTCAAGAATAAAACACATAACAACAGTGTTTTTGCATTAGGTACAAAGTAACTATCTACATATTATATTGTTTATGTAATTAGTACAATGTAATATAAAGATAATTTAAATTGCCCATTTTGTGCTATTGATAAGCTTCCTACATACATTAAAAGATTACAATATGTTATCTAGCCATACATCGTCTCAATTGTTCATAACAACACATTTTGCCAGTCACTTGATGATCTAATATCTATAGGTACCCAAAAATAATTTTGTGCACAAGTCACAACCAAAGTAACAAAACCTAAGAGGAAAATATAAATTTTTCCTACTAAAGTTTTTTTGAAGTGAAAACTTCCTTAGGCACGTTGGGCATTTTAGAGATGGGAAAAACAGGCCTTCAAGTTAAATTATTATATTTCAAGAATAAAACACATAACAACTATGTTTTTGCATTAGGTACAAAGTAACTATCTACATATTATATTGTTTATGTAATTAGTACAATGTAATATATAAAGATAATTTAAATTGCCCATTCTGTGCTATTGATAAGCTTCCTACATACATTAAAAGATTACAATATGTTATCTAGCCATACATCGTCTCAATTGTTCATAACAACACATTTTGCCAGTCACTTGATGATCTAATATCTATAGGTACCCAAAAATAATTTTGTGCACAACCAAAGTAACAAAACCTAAGAGAAAAATATAAATTTTTCCTACTAAAGTTTTTTTGAAGTGAAAACTTCCTTAGGCACGTTGGGCATTTTAGAGATGGGAAAAACAATTGAACTCACGACACTGTTTAACGACACCTCATTAAAAATATTTCCTACACAACAATAATTTTTTTCAAAGGAGATGTTTCATTTTCGGCCATAAAGTGTACGTTAATGTAAAAAAAGGATAAAATTCCACGAATTGAGGAAAAATATTCTTTCCTGTTTATACCCCTGATTACTTCGGCACAAAAAATAATAGTTTTTACAAATTGTTGCCATATTCTATTCATCATGGCGTCGTTTTACTTGCATACTGCTTTCGTCCAGAAATCATGTTACATTTTAACATAATAATATCACGTAGACGTCATTTAAATAAATATGAAAGGCATGTATTTCTGTACTATATTAAGATAGCTATCTTATACAACTTTTTTGATTAATTAGAAAGTGAAATTCATTATAAAAATAAAAAACTGCTTTTGTGGATTGTAGATTTGTAGCTTAGAGTATATATCACTGGAGAAGCCTTACGAACACTTCCCCCTCTGTAAAAGTACAAGAGCAAATGCTCTAACACGTTCATAAAAACTACTTTCAAATCGATTCGAACGCACAACGTTAATCGTTTTCGAGTCGCGGGGTTCTCATCAGTGCTCCGTGAAAATGCCTAGTAGTGCTGTTAAAACATGTAAAAAGCGTTCGAATACGTCAAACTTAAATAAAGACGGAATAACCTTCCTTAAGTAAGTATTTTTTTTAATATCTAGTCATAGTTTCAGTGAAATTCAAAATCCTAACCTCATAATACATTTTGACTTTTCATTCGATTCAACTATGATTCAACATAAAACACGGCGTGAATCGAGTATTTTTCTCGCATTGCTTTCGTGACGTCACCATGTCTCGCTACACTTCGTTTTTATGTTCATAAGGTTCAAAATATATTTTTTTGCATTACGAAAATGTACGTCAAATCAGCTAAATTGACATGCACTTGCCATGCGATTATGTCTTCTAGCAAAAATGATAACGAGACTACCGTAGGGTTGGGGTCATGTATGAAACCAAAATTGACATGTCGATAATTTCTTAAGGCAAACTAGTATTTTTTGTTGTTTAAGAAAATTGATTTTGAACGAAGTTCTTTAACGTGGCTTGCGGTAGGAGTAAACTGGCAGAAAAGTTACGTGAAAATCTGTTTATAGTTCCAACTGTCTTCTTCTAATTCGATCGAGAGAAAGTCAACATCAAAATCCATTTCTTTATGTCAGCAATGTGAGAAGTTAATAAGGCTTGGATTGGATGACCGCATAAAATTAAGTAGGTATTTAATATACCACCACCTACGTCGTAACACGGGCTCTGCGGAATTTTGTTGGGAAAACATTGTTCTCACAAGATCATGATACCGATGTCTTAAATAATGAAGTAGAACTAGGTAAAGCCGTAATGCCCAAATGCGTACATTACAAAAAAGGGACCCTCAAAAATGTGTTCGCCAAAATATACTCCAAATTGATTAATTTTAAAAATCAGTAGATGTTATGAACCTACAGATTTTTTAAATACGTACCTATTAATTGTTGGGACTATAACATTTTTTTTTTTACTTTTATTTAATAGTTGTTATTATATATTAAAATTTAACTTTTCTATGCATCAGCTGTTTTAATTCTGGGTTCAAGAAAAATTCCGAATGATTTTCGATATCGATAGAAAAAAAAAAATCGACGGTATGGACTTCTCTTTCCGGGCTCGAGAGAACAATAGCTATTGTACTTTTTCGTAGAAGCTACCGCGCGTCCCCCGCCAAAAGTGACAGAATTTTTTGTTCGGAATATTGCGCTTATGGCTTCTCCAGTGATATATACTCTAAGATTTGTAGGTACTTCTGGACTAAAATGGCTAGCTGTCGATGGTCGTATTTCTCCTGACAAACGTCAAAATTTTCGGTTTTTATTTTGTGCCCAAAAAGTATTAGATATTATGGAAAAAAACAGTCTTTATTGTAATTAGGGGTTCGTTTCCCAGGTTTTCCAAAGTGTACATGTTATGGCCGGAGTCCCATACAAAAATGAAACGTCCCCTTTTTAATTCTGTCGGCACTCCCGGAGAGCCACTGTTTTTTTTTTGGCGATTATTACTAGCTACGCTCCGCGGTTTCACCCGCATCAGATCCCGTGGGAATATCGGGATAAAAACTATTCTATGTCCTAACCCAGGTTATGGTCTACCCATGTGCCAAATTTCATCCAAATCCGTTCAGCCGTTTTAGAGTGAAAGCGTAACAAACAAACTCAGTTTCGCAATAATAAAATTAGAATGCCATGACGATAAGTCTTACCTCATTAGGATGTTTCCCATACTGGGAATACAACCTCTCCTGTTGGAGACCAGTAAAGGCACCGGTTATCAACGTGGCCAACAATATAGTCACTCCAATGCACCAATATAGGAATGTCCCCTTATTTTCCTCATCTGTAGGGGCACCTCCATACATGGCCAATGCTACGCCAGCACTGATAAGTATTGAGCCAATAGCATTGTTTAGTTTAGGCATTTGTTTCTTTACACAACAATACACTAGCATGCTGGCTGGAGAGGATGCTGATCTGGAAATAGATAAAGAAAAAGCAGGGTGAGTAACTTGCTTGAATCTGCGATTGACTAAGAAGGTACACCCACATTTCGCCAGTCATATTTAAGTCCCATGTAACGGGGGCGAATCTATGGCTATCAACCGAACACAAATCCACTCCATGCTGCTATTAAGAAATTCCAGATGGAAAATCCCAATAACACTTCCCAGGAACTCGAGCTCAGCAGTAGTGCTTGCGACTACTCGGACTACTACACCAATGAGACAGTTATAGATTTTGTCTCTTCGTAAAGGATATAATGAATTGTAGCTCTGTACTGACTCAATTT
This sequence comes from Agrochola lychnidis, assembly GCA_963680765.1. Lineage (NCBI taxonomy): Eukaryota > Metazoa > Arthropoda > Insecta > Lepidoptera > Noctuidae > Agrochola > Agrochola lychnidis. The sequence goes on from OY796850.1 coordinate 4,199,080, forward strand.
AGATTTTCATCAACACATCAAATAGAACCGTTGGGTAAAGCCTGAGTCAGCTTTCCAATGACCAATAAAGTCATCAATAAACACTTTCTTGGAAAAAGATGAATGTATTGATAGATAGATAATTTATTCGTCCGAAATATGAGTATGTACACACAAAGCACGCAAGATGTTAAGTACATAGGAACACAGTTATGTTTTACCTTAACAGTGTACAAATATGTCTTATAATAACTCAAGTAGTATCGTATAAGTGAAAATTATTTATAATTACCGTATAATCATATGCAACGTAGAAGGCACATGCAAGGCGTAGACATAGTTATTAGCCACAGTAGTTACGAAGAAGAGAGTGACTAGCATTACATACTGCTTAAGAGGTATCTTGGGGCCTACCTGAAAGAATATTAATTGTAAACGATGATCAATCAATGGCTCACACAATGGGAACAAACAATAGTTTATTACTTCAAGATTATGAGGACGAAACAAAAAGGAGGATAATCCACTTATAAAATACCTAACAATTCCAATTAGATTCTTTCTAAACACAAGAAGAAAACAATAAATTGTATAATTTTATTAGACTAGAAAAACCTTCAATTGTTTTTCTTAGGTAAGTAGAATATTGTGTCATATTACATTATTTGAAAAATACCTGTTAATTTAGATTTAATACACACCAAGTGACTGAATACATTTTTATTCAGTCACTCGGTGGGTACCTACTAAATCTATGTTTCATCGTGATGCAATATCAGGGAAACTTTCAGGTCTAATAAATTGTTTCTAGAAAAACTTGGAACAAGATTTGTCTTAGCTTTCCTGTGGAGTCAGTATATGTAACTACTACATAATCAAGTCTTGCGATTTCGTACTAAAAGTTTCTAATAAAATCGAAAATAGAAGTTTGAAAAACTAAATTAGACAACTTAGCTATAAAGTTTTCAACACTATTAAATGCAATGATATTATAAATAAAATTGATTAAATGTAATATTTAGTACTTAACAAAATAGACCTATTTTGTCGTAACGAGAATGAATTAACGCAAAAGGAAAATAACAAAAATAAATACGATGAGCAACAAGAACTGACGTACCTACTTAGGTAATTATTTCCATGTAAATGACTCACCGTTCCAAACTTTGTAGTCACTACGAACCCATATAATGTAATAAAGAAGAATTGTAGAAATGTAACCAAATTAGCGCTGCTAGGCCTCCTTGCCATAAGAATTTCCATAAGAAAAGCGCTGGAACAACATCCTATAAACACATTTACTGTTGTATGCGAGACACCCATGTTTAATACTTGCTCTTAATTAAACTCTCATTAGATTGTGTATAGATGTTGTTTAATTAACTTTTTGGTGGAATCACATTGATGTATTATAAAATAATTTATAAAACTGCGGAGATTTTTATTTTTCCCGGCGCCCGCGCACCCGACTTGACACTTCGCACTTTTGACACTGACATTTTATCGGTTGTTGTGATGTGGGGTCAGTCACGTACAATCTGTCAAAGTGGCATTGTTTTGGGTCGTGGGGTGGCCAATTCCGCAGACTTAAAATACCCAAAATAGTGTGAAAATTTTAAAATATTGGTCAGAAAATTACATTCACATATTGTTTATTACAGCCACGGTGAACCACGATCCTTTAGGTTAGTTCCATAAATAATTTAGTCACACAAACGTCAACCCTCACACATAAATATTCACCCATACGTACACTCGTACAGCGACGTGGCTGACTTGAGTGACACAGTTTCTTGTTAGCGAGAATCTGTCCGACTTTTTTATTTGTCCACGGTCAAAGATCGCAAAATAATTATTTTATTTTTATTTTATGGCCCTGTTTATCAATATATATAATTATTTTTGTTTCATTGTTTTGATTCAATCCTACATACCTACCTACCTACTTATCTACCTACCACCCGTAGTGCCCGGTTGATGGCAATAGGATCGCCCCCTATTACATGGGACTTCAAACATATCTCGCGAAATGTGGGAACCTCTGCCTAACCTTTTGGGGAATACAGGCGTGGTGCTATACAGGTTCTGCTTAAAGGCGACGAGGCTCTGTTATGTTCCTTAAAATGATGTTTTAAATATTCTCAACAAATAATGCCTGAATAATATCAATGTTTTAAATCCCAATTAACACTTCATTGGTTCAATTGAATCATTACTACCCCCAAACTAGTTCTTTACTAACTAGTTCTGTCTAGTGTTCAATGTTAAAACAAGTTTTAAATAAAATTAAAACATGAATATCAGTAAATACTAGTTATAACTAGAAATTACTAGTATTAACAAAGGTATCCAGTAAAATCTAGTTTTAAGTTTTAACGCGCGTTCTATCTAAAAACGGGTTTTAACTAGCATTTATACTACTGCCGTGAATTTTTCCACATATCCAAAAACAACCATTTAGCTGGCAAGGCGGACACTTTTACAAAAATTAGCACTTTAAAAGCTTAATATTTTGCAAACGGATACCTGAATAGAAAAATGGTTTTCACACACCCACAATATTTTTGAACGATTTTTCCAACGACAACCCATATCATGGGACAGACGAGAAAAAATAACAATAATAATTTGCGTTCGTGTAAAAAAAAATAGATTAAAGATAAACACCACTACCCAATTTTTTTTCTCATTATTTTATTTTTCCACTTTGTCGGCGTGATTTAACCGTTCGTTCGGGGACCATTGTATCCAATACGCTACAAAGTCACCACACGACTTACAACTCCATTTGTATTCGCTGTAATCAATATTTTTGTTTGAAATTTTTTGCAGTCTATGGTCAGATAGATATTCTTGTCAAATAAATCGACTAAAAGCAAAAATATAAATGGGCAACACTATAAAAAAATGTTGAAAATGACATTCCCGCGCGCGGTCAAAATGACAGTAAAAAGTCACTCCCGGGATGCGCGCGTTCGCAGTAATAATTCGTTTTTTAATGGTTTTAGTGTGTAAATCGTCGGAAAGTGGTGATATTTTCATTTTGAAGTAAATATTACATCGTTTTAGATAATATTCGCACTAAATAACATTAGATTATACCTATTTTGACCCAACCAAAAAAAGTGTAAACAAACGTGAAGGAGAAAGTTCTCGTGAAAGTAAAAGTTGATATATTTTTTGAGTTTTCTGTATGGATCTGATCGGTAAGTATTTTATTTATTTTGTATACTAAATTTTTCTGTTTTAAAAAAAAAATTCAAAAAAATACAAATAAAAAATATTTTTTTGGTACGGAGAAAGTTATGAAAGCACTAGAAATTCTAGATCAGCAAAAACCTAGATTTTTTGAATTTTTTTGAAAAATATTTTGTCTCTGAAAACGCTTTTATTAGATAACTTATCTATCCATAATGTACCCTGAAAAATTTCGTGTGAATTGGTACGGTAGTTTTATTAGAAATCGTAAAAACATTAGAACATAGAAAACACAAAAAAAAACGGGTAATAAAGATTAGTAAACGTTGATAACAAAGACTGTAACCATTTACAATGTATCTCTAATCTATTCGAGTAGCAAAAAACATAAACAAAACACTTTAGACGTTATTATGAAACCCGATGCTTTTGTTTATTCAAGTGCGGTCGTAAATCTGTCACGGCGCAGACCACCCACCGCGCCTGAGCGGTTAAGGGTATTTAAACCCATACCAAATTACAGCTTTCTAGTAAGTTCTAAAACTAAGCCACGGACAGACAAACAGGACACGGATAAACTTTATGGATTCCTTATTTATTTATTTATTTATTTAACCGTTTATGTACACACATATAAACAGACAAGAAGGTAATGGTAAAGGTAATGGTTCATTTTTTTGGTTGTTGTTTGATTTACTTTCGTAAATTGGTTCAATACACTATCAGTATAGTCTAAGTACAGTAACATTAAGACTGTCAGGTTACTAAAGTACAAGGAAGTGGAATCCGTTGGTCTACATAAAATCTCAAGACGTGTTATTATTGTGCATTTCCACGGGGTCCTAAGTTCCTAAACAAAAGCGATTGTCGCGCGATTACGCGATCGTCGCGTTCTTATGTCACTTTTTATTTGGATAATCCGAAAGAGCCGTTGATCGCTTTTGATTAGGATACTAATTTAATGCAGAATTAAAAACACGTCAAAATGAAGATTTTAGCACATAACGTTCCAATACCTAATTAGAAAATTCTCAAACACTAGACTGGGGAGTTTTAACAAGAGCAATGGCATCCCTCTACATTCCTAAAGTTGCCAACGTTTTCAGATTTAATACAGATAGTAGAAAATTTTGTAGTGAGAAGTTTATTATCACTCACGTCCATAATGTGTCAGAAAATTTAAATATTTTGAACCGTTTGTGTTAAGACTGCTTTCCTTACCTAAAATTTTATTTGTTTACTAGGTACGGTTGTTGTATGTGGTCAAAAATTCCAAATAGTTCAAAATTTCATAGGACATTAATACAAGCAGGTAGGTATTTCGCACTATATACTATACCATGCTAAGGAGCTTTCGAAATTGATAATTATGTATTTCGTTGTACACTGTTGGTCGAATGTTTATGGTCGACAAGGACTCGCTTATCTAATGTAGGTATTTAATTTTCTTTGGTAATCTTCTTCAGTTGCTTTTTGTGATTTTCATTCACGCCAATATTTTTGAGGTGAAAACTGCTTTAGGTGTGTTAGGCGTTTTTGAGATGGGACTAAACCATTAATTTCGCGACACTGCGACGACATCAACGCGTTGATTACCGCGGTGCGTGGAGTAAAAGACATCAACGCATTGATTACTGAGGTGCCGATTTTTTTTTTAATTTTCACTTCTGTCGGCACACCTGGAGTGCCACTGTTTTTTTATTGGGCTAGCCGCCGTGAAGGACAGCGTACGATCTACGAAGGGGTCTATGCCTCTTATGCTTCCCAAATAGGGGTCCAAATTCCAAGTCGGTAAATATCAAGCAATCACACGCAGAGAGACGAAAAGTACCCCATCGGTGGTACGTGGTACCATCTATCAAATTAATGGTCGTAAACCTCTCTAAGGTCCTTCACTACCTACTTAGCCCACCTGTACATAACACTAGATGAAAGTTTTGCAACTGGCCCAGCTGTCCGGTGTTTTGAAGTGACTATGGAGACCCACAGAACCACAGCTAGATGAACCACGGAGAGATGGACAACAATTTTAAAAGGCGGCTGCTTTTGGGAGGCGCACCACCGAGTGTCGAGGCACAACTTCGGAGAGGTCTATATCCAGCAGTGCTCAGTGATAGAGCCGTTGGAAGCATTGTCGAGTCGAGGATGGAATTACTAAAGTAAAGCTGGTCATAGCATTCAGCTGCAGTAGGTAGATCTTGTGAGGTCCATGCAAAACCGGATGTTCATAAATTTGAGTAAATAGTGTGATCGATCACACTAGCCTTTTCCGTAGTACGTAAAGGGAGACTTCTCTTGTTTATGCTGTAAAAAAACAAGAAATCACCCCGGAAGATTGCCAGAGAGAGTTCATGCGTAGTTGAATGAAGTTGCACAGACAAACAGGCCAGCAGACATCGACCCTTGCTGGTTCAGGAAATACAAACGTTTTGAGGTCAAACAAGATTGGTTATGAAGTGGAGGCGATGGGGAGCGGATTGAACGACTGCCGCGTCGCAACAGCGTCAGTTTGTTATAGCGAACCGCCCAAACAAGCCTCGCGCTACAGCCGCCGATACTGGCCGAGTTGGTTAATCAACTATCAAGTCCGCCTCGCCGCGTTCAGCCGCGCGGACGTGTCGTTTCGCGCCAAAATGGTCGCACCGCTCCGATGTCACGCATCGAACGTTTAAACATTTTCGATCGCTTTTTAACTGTTATTTTTTACTTTGATCAAAATCAACAGTTTTTTAGTGCTGTGAGTGATAATAAATGTGTGGTGACTGGTGATTGTATTTCTTTTCAAACACAATGAAAACGGTTATGGTTTTTGAGTTTTTGTCAAGTGTATACGAAATTGCACTGCTGGAAACATGTTGACAGGATTCCTAGTGTTTTGTGTACTCGTTTCACTAATATTCCCATCAGGTAAGTTCATTTGCTATTTAATTCTTTCAATTTACAGTGGCCTTCGTTATTTAATAACTTGTTTTCACACAAGTGAATTGTGTTGCAAAAAAAAAATAACAGAGTTTTTTGTTCGATACTACAAAGGAACAGCGAATTATTGTATGAATTTTCATATCAACCGGAAAATTGCAACTATTGAACTGAAGGCTCCTTCGACTTTTCTTGAAACCAAAGCTCGAAGAGGGGTAGAATAAAGTTTATGCTAACCTACCCACATCTAGAATGAGAATAAGCACATATACTAGTAAAAATAAAGATACAGCATACAGCTGCTGGTTTCAAATTGAACGGCATAGGGTAGGAAGGTAATATTACAGTTTGAGGTCTTGAAGTTAGCAGCTTTCATGGATAATTTCCCTCCAGAAAAAATTCCATGGTTTACATAGAGGGAGGTAGTATGTAAGTAGGTAGGCCACTTAAAACTCCAAAAAGCCGACCTACCCGCATCAGCGCGTGACGAAGTTATTATTATTCGCACGGTTTGCTAAATTAAATTAGCGTAGTTTGTGTTCCGTTGAGAATATGGACCATGAACAACAAAAACCATTAGGTACGTACCTATTGAATAAAATATTGAACTACGATATAGTTACTTTAGTTTTTTTAATTAGCTTCCATCATTTTTACCTTAGTATCCACTAACCTGCACTGGGACCGCGTGGTGGATTACAGCTTACAGCCCACTCCCTCTTACAGAGGATGTCTGTCCCAGCAGTGGGAACGCTATAGGCTGATTATGCTTATGCTTTCCAATGTAAGGCAGTTCACAAAGATGCGAGCATTGAAAATGGAATTCTTTAGGAGACTAACGAGTAATGACAGATCCACTCCATCTGGCTTTCTAAATAAAACCAACGTTTTTGTGATTGCTGCTGGCAGTTGTATAACACAACATTAGTTAAATGTTCCGAATTAGTTCCAATTTAGGAAGGAGTATGTAAGGGTCGTAGCAGGTGGCTTTATGTAGTTTCAGCCTACCCCCAACGAGGAGAAGGCATGAATTTATGCGTATATAAAGTCCCAGTTTCCTACTCACTCATCAGCAATGACTTTTCCACATTTTTTTTGTGAAAAATGTTAAGTATATTGTTTGTCTTAAAAAGATTCCTGCCAGGCTCGTTAAGAAGCATGGCTAAAGATAGATCAGTGTTAATGACATGTTTACTGCAATCCTATCAATTAAGGTGTGTCGCTGCGCACACGCACCCAGTAGTTAATCACGCTTGTTTCTTACGATAATTACGTCAACAATGTCTAGTATACGTCCTACCAAGGAAACCATGATAACAGGTCATTTTTGCTGTTTCATGGTGGGCTGATGAAGATCACTGAATTCTTCTTCTAATGGTGTCGACGGTACTTTGGTTGATTATAATTATTTTGTTTGAGCCCAGTATGTGATCACGTTCATTGCGGCATCAATGGCATTCTTTAGGTCTTCAAAGGTGCAAGTGAACGGGCGCTTAGGACACCCCAGCAAGTGGGGCATGGTCTGATCAAAAGCACTGCACTCGCACTAGGTGTCGGATGGGTCAGTAACCCCACTTCGTTAAATTGTATTTGCACCGGCCTAGTGTGGGTAGGAGTGCAAGACAATTACCTTGTTATTACCTTGTTGATGACAGATTTTGTTACCTGTTTTTAATTTAATACTAATTTAAATACTAGTGTTGGTGTTGTGTATTGTTAATGAACAATACACAACACCAACACTAGTATTTAAATTGTTTATGTAATTACTAACAAATTAGATTGTATTTTCTGAGGAATATAATATGATTATTATCAATAAGATTTTATGGGCACATAAAGTTATAGTCATGCACAATCCTACTACATAAGAAAATGACCAGACAGAACTAAACTAAATTAAAGAAGAATGTGAACTTGTGGAGGCCCCAGAATCATGTGCTTACAAGCATGATGAACATCTTCAATTCGAAATGCTAACAAATAAAATCCCCAATGCCAACGAAAATCATTATTTTGTTTGGGCCTACGACAGTGACAAAGGCTTCAAAATTTAGGCACCCTTTAAAGCAAAAATTTCTAAAAAAGAAATTACAAGTATTTCACTTACATTGAGAACATTTCTAGAACTTAAAATATATTATAAAAACGTTGACATACATACTAAGCAGATATTGTTTTTCTTTACAAATCTTTTACTAAATAGCAATCCATTTCTTACGCAAATAACCTTTACGAGGTCTAAACACAGTTGACCAGAAACTTTACTTCTAAATATACATATAGGTACAAGACAGGGTAATACATGCTGATAATTGTGTAATTGATGGCTATAAGGAAAATCCATTGTTTGTAAATCAATGGGATAGGAAGCATGTTAGATAAACAGCTCAAAGGTCATGGCGATAAAAAGGTAATCGTATCCTGCACTTAAAAAGTTTATGTTGGTCAATGGTGATGGTGACAGTTTAACGTTTATTGCACCATTGGTATTCTTCTTCTTAAAGTGTCGATGGCAATCTAAATGGACCAACTAATGGTCTAGAACTCGGCTGCGTGTTTGGCGCCATCACTACCGAACGGTACTGATGGCAGGCCACGTAGGACATGATATTAGGTGACCCATCGTTTGTGAAACAGCACCACACTAATCACTCGCTAATGTAGTCTTGGTAAACTTTCGATGGATATTGTACCTTATGATCTAATGTTTTACTTTCTGTAAATTATTTCATCACCACTGCTCTCAAAACGGTGAAGGAAAACATCGTGAGGAAACCGGCATGTCCTAGAACCGAAAATTCGAAGACATGTGACATCTACCAACACGCACTGGGCCCGCGTGGTGCATTACAGCCCACTCCCTCTCACCGAGAAGAGGCCTGTGTCCCAGCAGTGGGAACATTTATAGGCTGATGATGATAATGATGATGATCTAATGTTATGTCTGTCCAAATATACTCGACATAGATAGAGAACGTATTTCGCGACAGATTTAGATTTTAATCTAGGTACAATCCATTGACCCAATATCAAACATAGCAACAGAATAACGTGCGAAAACTATATGAAATTGCCGGGAAAATAAAATGTTCGAAAATAAGCTTACAACAACAGTCTGTAGGTTAATCACGTCCCATAGAATTTATGGCGAGCCAGCTATGTATTTCGAAGTTTGCACACAAATAATTGGATAATCCAAAATCTTCCTCGAGAAATATTCGGCTCTCCCTACACGATATGGAGTTCCCAAATAGAAACTGAAGTTACAAATGCATCCCCTTAAAGAATATTGAATACATAACTTATTGAAATAAGGATCTTAAAGGCAAACACAATACCTGTAATGAAAATGTGCTATTTCAGACAAAACCATAAAAAAACACGGAAAAGCAAATTTCAAAGAAATTACTATTGACTTAAAGCCATAAAACCTGTAACAACTCCCAGAAACGTGCCTTGTATGATCTGAAGACATCTATGAAAAGAATATTACCCACATTCAATCATCTAAGACAACCCTTTAATATGAACGATGGCACCGTGAACAAAACTATTGAAGCAAGCAAGTGTATTAGCAACATATTATTATTATCAACTCATCACTGTCATGGTCAGTGCCACGCGCCAAATGGCACGAAGAAACGTAGGTAGGTAACATAACTCAAAATAGAAATCGCCAAGTGTTTGGCAATAAGTCATCAATATAGGCAGTAAAACTGCTGGAAACATTATTAACGATTAAAGAAGTAATAAGGCATCGATAATATTAGAATTAAAATAAAATAATTTATTAAAAGAAATATTTAACTTTGTGTAAATTCATAACCACTACTCTCAAAACGGTGAAGGAAATATCTTGAGGAAACCGGTATGTCCTAGAAGCAAAAATTCGAAGAAATGTGATATCCGCAAACTCGAAATGGGCCCACGTGGTAGATTATGGCCCACTCCCTCTCACAGAAAGGAGGCCTGTGTCCCAGCAGTGGGAACATTATAGGCTGTTTAGGCTTATGCTTTACAAAAATAGCAATTTGTCTCTTGTCAAAATAAATATCTGCTACTTCCACTACTTGGTGGGAAAAAGCGACAGAATTTGCAGAAGAATTTTATTGTACTATTTTGATTGGACACAGATTTTCCAAAAGCATTTGACATCAATAATAGCACCAGGCGGAAGGAATAAACAATAATGGAGTCAAGTGCACACAATATTGACGGAAAATATTGTCGTTTTGGCACCGATTTCCCAAAAGCGTTCGACACAAGTAAACTGCATAATTTCTATGTTAATAAAAGAAAAAATGCAGCTAGCATCTCATAGTAAACAACGGCGGTGAGTCGGTTGTGGCAACGCGCTATTTTTATTCCCAAGAGGAGTGAACTCACAATGTTTTCTGCCAAGATTCAATAACAAACATCATGTTTTGAAACTGACTCCACGTGTAGACAACGCAATGTCTGATTCAACATTAATGTTATAACAGTGAAAATGTCTAATGTGCAATATAGCATGAGTCATGTGGCGCCTACCCTAACCCCGATTTTATTGGCCATAGTCACCACTTGTCACATTTGGTACCCTGATCCGCAGTATTTGGGGAAACTTGCTGATCATCTTAGGTTGGTTCTCAAACAATCCAATCGTAGATTATAGTAACATCTTGACGATCCATCATTTTTAGAATGATCTAGCCTTATTAAGAGCTATTAATCTTTTGTAGTTAGGTTAATGATTTAATCGAAGCAGGTGCCCTAAATCCTTCATAATCGACAAATTTATTTCTTTTATTACAAAATGGTAACAAATCATAGAGAACACTGGGTTTTTCGTCCAACAGCTTGCTTGCCAAATGGGAAAGCATGTGTTTTTCGCTTGGGAATTTTACTGTTTTTGCTAATACATAAAGATTCGCCAGTTTTATTTCTGGGTGTGACTTATGCAGCAATAATTACCTAAATGTGACAGCTTGCCAAATCTCAGGAACTGACAACAAAATGGCAAAGCATTTAAGTTTTGCTTTGAAACTGTAATTACATTAATGATCTTGCGTGATAATATTTACCACAAATATCTTGTTGACTGTTGTCACTTAACTTTTTGTACTTTAAGCCTTTAGTTGTTTTCGTAAAAGTTCTATCTGTAGCGCTTCTTCTATTATTTTGTTTGGTCTGGGAATATTCCGGTAGTTTCATTAAGTAAAATCGTGAGTAACCTTGAAATTGAATCAAAGTCCGCTGGCCAAATCATAGTTTGTAATAAATAAATTGACCCTAGAAATATAAGGTCAATTGAAGTCAAGACAAAGTATCGGGTTGATGCTCTTGAACTAAATAATGACTATAGGTATTTCTCGGAAGACTATGGCTTGTCAAAGAACATAGTTGTTTTTAACTATGTCATCTACGTATATGAAATGCTGTTCGTTGGTAAGCGCATCGATTGAGAGTGGCTGGACCGATTTCGTTTTTTTATATTTTTAAACATACGAAATAGTTCGAATAAGGTTGAGGCAAAAAAAAAAATTGGACAGCTGAAAGCGATTTTTGTGTCAAATATTGTTTGGAGTGGACAACGTCTACCGGGTCAGCTAGTAAGAAAATAAATGCTGGTGTAGAACGAGATCTAGCTAGCAAAACAACGGAAGCTATGGCCGTAGAAATGGCTTCAGATAATCCTATTGTGACATAACGTCACCTGCAAATGCTATTAGCTGGTGGCAGTCTACCTGATCGTCCGAAGCCTTTGTTATATGCATCTTGAACTTATGTAAGAATGTGTATGTATTCAGAGAGACCAGACTCCTATCATAATTAAGATAACAAAAAAAAAATATCAGCACATAAAAGTAAAGTCTGAGTGTCGACTAACGACACCAGACTCCATTTAATTACATAATTGAGCAGAATTAAAACACAACAGCCATATTTCCCTCCCACACCAGTGTAAAACATAAGAACAGATTATATAGATGTTGGAATACAAGATTGTATCCGTATCCAAGTGTGCCAAGAAACGGTTGACCTGACCGCATGGCGCTCCATTGCTTCGCCTGAGAATCAACACATGGGAACATGGTTGTTACACATACCCAGTGGAACAGCATATTGAAACCTTGTGATGGTTTGTCTTGGTATAGAGCGTTCTATTAAATTTTATGCTAATATGGCAGAGTTATTTTGGTTGACGTTAGGTAGGTACTCAAAATAAGACCCATTTAAAAGTGCATGTTCCATGTGTCCACGTGTCATCTGCATCTCTGACGATCTGAAGAATTCCACTGAATCCACTGATGCCAACATAAACGTAGCCACTTGCTACATATGAAGTAAAATGTAACGTCGATTTTAAAAGAAATAATTTATTGTATATGCCAGTGGCCTTGAGTTTTTAGCTTGCGTTTTCTGTGCTGACCTCACGCAACGCGTCGTACGTCCAGCCAGTAATAGGACTCGCCCATCAAGGAGTGCTGTCCCAAATTAGACGCATTATTAATTTATTATACATAAATCAAAAGGTATTTTAATAAAACACGCATACTAAAAGACAAATAATTAAATTAACTTTAAAATGGTGAAGATTTCAGAAAAATACGCTTGTGGATATTTGCGTGAGTCTCAGTTTGTTATCCGCATTAATTAAACATAAGTTTACAAATTAATTTACACTATGTAATCCTTAATATTATAAATGCGATAGTAAGTTTGTTTGTTACGCCTTCACGCTAAAACGGCGGAACGGATTTGGATGAAATTTTTCACATATATAGATGATACCCTGGAAAAGAACATAGGATACTTTTTTTTTTCCCACGGGATCGAGACTTATGCGGGTGAAACCGCGGGGCGCAGCTAGTATAAACTAAAATATTCACCGATGAAAATGCTCTAACTTAACCTATATTTTTTCCAAATCATTACCACTACTCGTTTAGACGTGATCTTCAGTATATAATCATTATTAAAAGTCTGTTATCATCGCCATAAGTAAAACGGATTTTCAATTCAGCCATGCCCTTACTGCATTATTACAAGATACCGAACAAATGATACTTCTTACAATAAATAAAATTATCATTGTTGAAGCCAACATGTGTTTGAACACATTATATTTACATAAAGTAGATATAAATGGCAGAGATAACCTCTACATCGCAGGTACATATGCGGCTTTCACTTCAGTTTCTTGTGCAATTAACTCGAAGGATATTAAAAAAAACCGACTACACTTGATTTATCTTTACTTTTTTTTCTTTACAAGGTGAACTAGTGAATTGAGTCAGTATTGCCTAAATTAGCATCATCAGCGTCAGCAGCCTTAGGTCAAAACATTGAGTAGACAGATGACACGATCTCAGTTTTCGAACTAGGACCATCAGCTCGATTTCTTAACAGTTGTTCAAATGGATGTTCACTAAGCATGAAATCGTAAAGTCCAATGCATCATTTCTGAGTGTGTAACAAATATCTCAAATAGCTGTAACACAAGAAAAAGCCTAAGTAATTTCACCCTCGTCAAAAGACCAAGCAAGTGTATGAATGATACCCATCAAAGGAACGTCAAAGAAAGAGTCAATGGCTGCCATGCCCATTGGTGCTGATTCACACGACGTACTCCTGACCTTGGCGGTCTCACGTCCAACCTCACAAACCAAAGTCAATGTCGACTTTGTTTTCCAGCATTTTTTTATTAATTCACTGACCTTTCTGTCCACTTCACTTTGTTATTCACCATCATGTTTATAATTTATTTTAATCTGTAATATTTATGAGTATTTTACCCTCGAGAATTTCACCTTCTAACAAAAATAAATATATCGTGGGTAATGGTTTGATTTGCTATGGAAAATTATGATGGCTTGATTTATTTTAATAGACAAACTCTAGTTCAATAAGAATCAATTTACTGACATGGATGAGAATTCAATTGTGATAGGAGGACTCTGTTTACCATTCATAATTTTTGTCAAAGAATCAGAGGTAAAATCGAATAGCAGTGATATAGATACTTTGTTGTACATTAATAATTATGATACAGTTAATAACACAATACAATGAGCGGTCTGGGAAGTAGTTACTGTTGATACAACAATCAAGAATGAAAAAGATTACAAGAAGAAACAAAGCGATCGTTGACATTTCGATATGAACACTTATTATAGAAGAATCTGTCCATGAAGTTCATCTTACCTACGGCATTTACTACAAGACCTTAGTAAGAGTATCGACCCCCGACCTCAAGTTATAAATCAATGAGTATGAACCCGTAAACACAACGACACATCAAGCTTATACATATCTAGTATAACGTGACCTCCTCTTTCCGTATATACAATGAAGGGTCATCTTCCACTGGAAATGGTGTGTCGTCATGCGAACGATGGCCTATCCTTTTCATCGTATCTCAGTGCACGTCTGGCACAATAGTAAACATTGTACGCAAACAACCTGACGACTAAATATATCGTCATGGCCGAATGGTTATCATTAACGCTCACAGATTATGTCATCTATGTATGAATTTGTATGGCTGCTGTGTTGTCCATTTTGTATCGAAGGTTTGATCTTTCTATTGGAATATAATAGGCGTCTGGAATAGTTTGGTATAGGTCCTTAGCTGTTGATGTGAGTCCAACTTCAGCCTCATCCACTGCTCCATCTTCATTTTGATAAGTAATAACAATTTCAAGGGTTTAAAAAAATCCTTGCTCGATAACGAGGTGCCAGCAGTTGTTTCAGCTGAGCACGTAGCTTTAAATTCCCCGACTAATAATCAGGATCAAAACTTTGATACAGCCCGTCCAATCCTTGATGTCCTCCCTCCGGTTGACGCCCTAAGCCGAGGTTCGTACCCCACAGGGGGTGCCCTTAGCAAGCGTTCACCTAATTTTAATTAGCATAGTTGAATAACCCCTGGCTGGAGGTTTTAAGTGTAGTAACTTAAGGCTCCCACAGGAAAGCCCGGTTAAGTAGTCATGATCTCAGAGGTCAACTACGAGATGCCATACCTAAAAAATAAAAAGGTTAAGACAAATGCCTTGTCATTTTTAGAAAGTTGTGTTCGGTAGATATTTTGAAAAACCTTTCGTGAAATATGCAAATTATACTTGAATATTGCTGCCATGTTGATTGCATCGCCTGCATCAGCAACGATGCAAAGGTTAAGTAGGTAATATGATATGCCTGACATCTTGTAAATTTCACATAATTCAATATACTCTAGCCATATTTCGATTTAGTTGTACAGTATGAAAATTAACATCACAATATCAAACCATTAACATTAATGGAACATTAATGGTGCTATCTTGGCTTGTAATGTTTGGCGCCAAGCTGATCACTGTTGATATAAAACATCTTATAACAGTGACATCAAAACAGCCTTAATCATCGTAATCACCCACGCAGACAAAGGCTGAACCAATTACCCACAAATTGCTCCAACAATTCGATTCACACGTTTCAAACATTTTGCTTCATATCCTATTTCGTCCATTTCCTACTTTGAATCCTTGTGATGCAATTAAAAGTTCACGCTGATAACGTTAGCGTGGAGGTGCATTTGTGTTATGCGCAGACGCATTCGTTGCACAAGCCGACTGACGTTGACGTCACAATTGTATTAAGTAGCTACCTACTAATTGTTAATTGCCCAGCCTGATTTAAAGGTCATGACGGCGACTTTTGTTTATACCTTTGATAATTAACGATAAGGGATTATTTAAATTGATGCTGATGAATGAAGGACTCGTTCAGGTTTTTCAGCATGTTACAAGAACTGAAAATATGTATATTGCTGTCGACAACATGACCTCCTATATCTGTCGTTGTAAAGTGAATATTATCAAAGTAAATAACGACAAAATCTTTGAAGGCTGTTGTATTATAATTAGTACCAGTACCCTAATTGCGTAACTTATTTTCGTAAACAATTATGACTAATTTGTTTCATTTTGACAGTTCAACAACATTCATTGCGTTATTTACGTTGTTGAGCAGATTTTTTTTCCAACTTATGAAGCAATGGATTAGCAATTTGTTTCAAATCGAAACACATTGTGATTGATCGTGTATTACGTAATTAGGGTACTGGTCGACCCAGCTCTGCTCAGGTGAAAATACATAAACATATCGTCCAGGTATACCAACGTTGTATCACATTCCCGAGGCTGTGAAAATAGAGAAAAACAAATTTTCCCAGATATGAGATCTAGCGAGATCGATTTTTCACCCCCAAAAACCCCTATATATATGTATATATCCACGATCAAATTTAGCAATCATGACCGTTTCTTCAGATCTCTAAGGATCCATTCTCCTCCTATAAGAATTCTGTTCATTTTCCACGTGAAGCTCAGCAGTCAACCCTCACTCCTCAGTACCGGAAAGGGCTTATGCACATTGTGATGAGATGTCGCGTAGAATAATAATGTCTCAAGTATTTTTCTCGTGTTTGCTCAATGATTTACGCAGTTATTTTCACGTGATTCATAACACAAGTACCCTTATATGCATTAAACAATGTATAGGGCTTGTTTGTAATGGTGACGGCTTCAAGCCTCGTTGTGATGCCGGTTCAAGGGAGTACATCTTCAAGATAGTGTTTCGTTGAATAATATGACGTTATTATATAATGTTTAGAGTAATGTAACTTGGTATAACAATCTGACTTGTTTATGGTCCCGCGAATGCAAGCCTATTTACTAATGATGAGATTGAGATATCGACTAATAAAGTTATGTCTGTTCTAACTAATTATTATAAAGTAGAACTATAAATTGTACCCGATCTTGGAAAGGGAACTATTTTATAGTTATAGCAACAATTCTGCAATATGGCTCTAATATTCCTAGTTTCCTTTGAAATCTAAACTTGAGGAAACGTTAAAAAACTTGAAAAACAACGCTGATTACTCGTAAGATTACAAATGCGCGAACGTATTAATTGTACCAGCAGTATTTAATTATCACACTTCCTTAATTTTTGAGGATATCGCTGGAAACCTACCTAACCTGTATGACTTGCTACTAAAAACAAAGTTGTGGTATTTTTAATGGCACAACAGCAGCAATTTAAATAGCATTAGTAATTCTTGGGGTTATAGGGAACACAATAAGAAAAGTACGTCCACGTCTCATAGTGCCAGGTTATCAACCTGCCTCCTACAAAGTCTTCTCCGCTCACAGCAAACAGATTAACTCGCCGACTCCCCACAGAAATACTAAGGTAGTTTTTCCTTTAAAACTCAGATTATGGAGCCACTCCCTTTAAATTTCGCTTCGAAAATACCCATGGTGGTCATGGCAACAAGTTCAATGACTTCGGTACAGGTCAACGACCGATAGAGTTGCGTACACTATACATAACACAATAGAAACGTACTCGCGGAACTCACCACGTAATGTATAAATGCAGGGTTCGATTCTTTGTTATGTCAGTGTTCGTGCTTTGGTATGTGGTTTGAACGAACTGGCTAAACGGCAAATTACCCAATACTGAGTGTATTGGGTAATTTGTGGTTTTCATTGCAAATCGTAAAGTTGATATCCAAGTAAAAAGCAGATACCAGACGCTTCACTTTTGTTTTTTTTTTTTTTTTTCATTTTTTGTCTAAACACAGAATGAATCAATAGTGTAAAAACTTTTTTACAAAACAAAAAAAACATCCAATTTCCAAAAAAACACTACAAATTGACTTCCGAAAATAAAGTTATTTTTCACTTTGTAGTGTTTTTTTTTTTGGACATCGGTTGTTTTTTTTTTGTAAGAAGTTTTTATTTTTCACTTTTTAGTTGTGGTACCTACCCCACACAAATTCGAATACCACTACCTGCTATGTAAATTATCAGTGACAGGAAATTATCATATCATCCACATACTGAGTGGGAAAAAATACGTATTATTGAAGCTAACTCAAAAACTATCCAGGCAAAGTTAATAAAATTTATATCTGACCACCTCGAGAGCACACTCTTTTAAAAAAAAGAATTTTCGTAATCGGTCCACATACATCACAAATCACAAATCAAATCGGCAGACATACATAAAAAAACAAATCTTATATACGCTACCAACATATAACCTCCTCCTTTTTGGAAGTCGGTTAAAATGAATTTTATTAGTGAATGAAATTAGTGAATTTTATTAGTTAGTGTTTTGATTTTTCCAATGATGTTGAATTTCGGCGGCATCTTTCACTCGCCTACCGAATGATAGAAAAATGAAATGAAAGGATCAGAATTATGAACGTTCATTCCTATGTGACTTTGTCTGTATCGTGTGAACCTGGAACATTCACTCTAGTGTTTAACATCGCTTGTCATCGTTTCGGACCTGCATTTGTTTTCATTTGAGGACACTTATTGGAACTGTGCCCAATCAATTGCAATGATATCATCACTAGAATGTTAAGTGCACTGGCATCATTCGAAATCACAAAGCAGGACCTACTTTAGTGTACGACAAAGTTAGTTACCGGGTCTTTAGGAAATCTTACGGCGTCTTGACAGTTGTATGGCTTTTGGCTCGATAAACTCAGTTTCCTGGAATGTCAAGAGACTTTGTTTACAGTTATTGGCATTAAACAAGCTCTACGTGTGTCGATACTTAAGGGGACGATAACTGACTTTTAATGATTTTATACTGAAGATCACGTCCAAACGAGTAGTGTTAATGATTTGGAAAAAATATATGTTAAATAAAAGCATTTTCTTAATATTTTAATATAGCCATATTTTAGACTTTGTTTATAGTAGTAGTGAAATAAATTTGTAAAGTTATATCTAACGCGGATAAAAAACTGAGAATGACGCAAAATCTATCAAGCGTATTTTTCTGAAACCTTCACCATTTTAAAGATAATTCAATTATTGATCTTTTAGTATACTTGTTTTATTAAAATACTTTTTGTTTTACATATAATAAATTAAAAATGCGTCTAATTTGGGACAACGCTCCTTGATGGGCGAGTCCTATTACTGGCTGGACGTACGACGCGTTGCGTGAGCTCAGTACAGAACACGCAAGCTAACCACTCAAGGTCACTGTAATATATATCTGCGTCTTAAGTAGGTACGTCTGGCACACCCTGGACAGTTAGCCGGAATATCAAGATGGCTGATTGGCTCATCGTTTCGCCCCTTAAAAAAGTAGGTATGTCGCGCCACAGGAAGAAGAAGGTGTCTAAACTTTTTGGTAACACGTTACACTCAAGTCACATTCTATATGCCTCAAATTCTCGCAAATCTTCTGCAACATAAGCAGTTATGCCAACTTCTTTAAGTGAAAACAAGCCTGCAGTTATCCAGTATCGATTTCATGCAATGCAGACAGTGTGTCGAAGACGTGTTTGTAGTTAGAAGCGGCTTTCTGCGGTACGTCTTACGCAAGGCGCGTACTGCTCTAAAAATAGAATGGCTGCGAGTAGGCTTAATATAATGAGATCTTTAGAACAGGGTTGGGGCATCAATATTTATGGGAGAGGCTTCTTTTCCCAAGAATTTTGTAGGAGGTAGATATAGGCATTAGGCAGGTCCTTTGTTGTCTTAATGGGCCAAACTTACTAAGCTGCACTCGATAGTTCTGCTAGGCAGAAGACATTACCTGATAGAATATGTCTTACTGGGTAAAAATTTGTCATAATCAGCCTAATATTCCCACTGCTGGGAAACAAGCCTCCTCTTTATGTGAGAAGGAGTGGGCCGTAATCCACCACGCGGGCCCGGGTTGTTGGATGTCACCATGTCTTCGAAGTTTTAGTTCTAGGACATGCCGGTTTCCTCACGATGTGTTCCTTCACCGTTTTGAGAGCAGTGGTGATGAAATAATTAAAAACTAGTACCTAAATTTGTTAATTGCGTTGATTTTGCGGATAGGCAAGCAGTCTTCAATTTATTGGGGCTACATACATTTCCTGCTATTGGTACTATCTGAAAGGCCAAAGAAAGTTGTTTGTTTAGGAAATTACGTACGTTTCAGTTGATTACGTGCCAACGACAAACGTCCATAATTTTTTGTCCTCTCATCCGTGTAACATCCAAAGTGTATTGTGTAACCGACCAGCTAGCTGGCTTTGACGTTATTCTGACGTCAAATGATTCTGACTGCGTATGAAAATGACTAGAATTTCCACTAACACGTCAAGGTTATTTTTTAAAGATTATAGTTATTCCTCATCTAGTTTTAAAATATGATTGACGTGTAAAAGTGTTTGTACAAACCTACTTCATCATCTGCCTAGCCTTTTCCCAACTATGTTGGGGTCGGCTTCCAGTCTAACCGGATGCAGCTGAATACCAGTATTTTACATGGAGCGACTGCCTATCTGACCTCCACAACCTAGTGACTAGGTAACACGATACTCCTTGGTAAGACTGGTTGTCAGACTTTTTGGGCTTCTAACTACCTGTAACGACTGTCAAAGATCTACAAATGACAGCCGGGACCAACGGCTTAACGTGCTTTCCGAGGCACGGAGGAGTCTTGGTATGTAAAGATGGTCACCCATCCATGGACCAACCGCGGCAAGCGTAGCTTAACCTGATCGATCGACCCGTGCAGCTGTTATTACTTAACCTACTTACAGAAATAAAATCATTTATCATTATTATGATAAGTTTGTTTGTATTGCAGCATTTTTGTGCAAATCTGTACCCTAATTACAACAACACAATCACAATTTGTTTCGATTTGAAACAGATTGCTAATCCATTGCTTCATAAGTTGGAAAAAGAAATCTGCTCATCAACGTAAATAACGCAATGAATGTTGTCGAACTGTCAAAATGAAACAAATTAGGCATAATTGTTTACGAAAATAAGTTACGCAATTAGGGTACAAGGCTGTTAAAATAAACTCCGTATTAATTTATTTTTTTTGGTATTTATTCCTCATTGGGAGATAGATAAGTACGAAGAAATTAAAAGTATTTAAATTGAGGTGTGGCTGCTAACATTATTTTATGACTAAATGATGTAAAGAACGGTTTAAAAGATTAGTCTAATGGCTCGTAAAATCTGAAATGACAACATTAGCTTCAGAAGTGAAATATAAATAATTTATTACCCATTGTCACTTCTACAGACACCTGATGTTGTGGGCAATTACCTACCTAACAAATCATTTAACAACACAACTTAATTAGGACTGTATGTGTATAACCCGTTTCGTGTTCTATCGCTTCGCACGTGGCTAAGTAGTAACTTGCCGGGGTTGGTCTGTGGATGGGTGACCATCTTTCCATACTGAGACTCCTCCGTGCCTCGGAAAGCACGTTAAGCCGTTGATGATCTGTCATTCGTGGATCTTCGACGGTCGTTACGGGTCGTCAGAAGCCCGAAAGTCTGTCAACCAGTCTTACCAAGGGGTATCGTGATACCCAGTAACTGGATTGTGGAGGTTTTATAGGCAGTCGCTCCGTGTAAAATACTCGTATTCAGCTGCATCTGGTTAGACCGGAAACTGATCCCAACATAGGTTTTATTTGGATTTTTATGTAATAACCCGCTTCGGTTTTCCAACAGTTTCTCTTTTTTCCAAGAATTTTGTATTCAAAATCTTCTTCTATTGTGTTTTGGTTTTTCTGCGTCGTTGGTCTAGTGGTCGCAAGCGCTACTGCTGAGCATGAGGTCTTGGGTTCCATACCCAATTCGGACAGAGTGTTATTAGATTTTTCTATCTGAAATTTCTCAGTAACAGCCCGGAGCCTGGATTTATGCCCAGTTGATGGCAATAGGCTCGTCACCCTATTACATGGGACACTTAAACATAACTGGTGAAATGTGGATGAAGTATAGGTGCACCTCTGCTTAACCTTTCGGGGATAACAAGGCGTGATATTATGTTATGTATTTTGCAACCGCCTCGATATTTTCCTTAGAATGTTGTGTGTAAACATTAGTGTTTTCAACTTCATAAATATTTTCTAAAACTTAGATAACAAAACAACTCGTTACGTCCTCCAAAAATATGTCCTCATTTTATTATATCCAAACAAAATATATTTTCAATGTCGATGCCCTATTGTTAGCAAAATAGATGATACCCGTAACTAAGTACTTTAAAGGTTTCATTACGAGCCATTGATAACATAACAGTTATAAGAGGTCACCGAAATCTATTCAACAAAAATTAAGAATGAATATCTTAATTTTCTGAAGCCTGATTCAAATAAATTTAAAAATAGAGAACTCGTTGAATTTGAAAAACACGTTAGACTAGTATTTAAGCTTAGCCATAGAAAAAACTATTTAAAAGTTAATGTGATATTGTTGAAATTGACTCCATTACATAACACAAAACCTAAATATCACTAGAACGACGAAAATGTTCTAGAAAAACCTGTTAATCTAGTAGTTAATGAGCAAAACGATTACCAAACGGACGTATGGAAGGCTATTTTCGGCGGCCACTTAAATCCATTAAAGCTATTTAATTTAATGTTTTACTAATGAGGCTAGGAATAGGTAGGAGTTTTAAATTTATTTCTGTCTGGTCAACTGCCTGCCGTTTACGGGACATGTATTATGTCTACGCATATATTAGGCTATATTGCCGTATTTTGCATTCTGCACGCGTAGCATGACCACCGTAGAAACGAATTTTGTCGACGGAAGAATAGACAAAATGACAGATAAACAATCACAATCTGTCATTTTGTCTATTCTTCCATCGACAAAACTCGTTTCTACGGTGGTCATGCTACGCGTGCTGATGGCGCGGTTTTCTATCATTGCGCGTGAAACGGGTTAGGAAACCGATGGTTTATTTGATGGAAAATGTTGATTTTCTCGTTATAATCATAAATGCGAGAGGTTGTTTTGATTTTCTTGGGTTTTTCATACTTTATTTTCATTTTTAGATTAGATTAGGATATTTGATTGAGTTTTTTACTTTTAGTACTTAAGAATCCAGAGGCAATGGCAGACAGGAATTGCTGTCCGTAATTCTCATATTTGCACAGAAAATAATATTCGAAGGAGTACATCCTACATGAGACTCGTTCGTTCTGCCTAGCCTTTTCCCAACTATATTGGGGTCGGCTTCCAGTCTAACCGGATGCAGCTGAATACCAGTATTTTACATGGAACGACTGCCTATCTGACTTCCACAACCCAGTAACTGGGTAATACGATACCCCTTGGAAAGACTGGTTGTCAGACTTTCGGGCTTCTGACGACCCGTAACGACTGTCAAAGATCCACGAATGACAGCCGGGACCAACGGCTTAACGTGCTTTCCGAGGCACGGAGGAGTCTCGGTATGTAGAAATGGTCACCCATCCACGGACCAACCCTGGCAAGCGTAGCTTAACCTGACAGATCGACCCGAGCGGCTGTTAGTACTTAGCCACCTACATGAGACTAAGTAAACAAAATTATAGAATACGTGTAGAACCAATTGACGTAGTGACGACATCTATACAATATATGCGCAGGCGACTGTTTGGCGATATCGCGCTATCGACATAACTATTGACAAAATCCGTTAACTACGTTTTGGCCAGTTACGTAAAACTTGTCAGGTCCGGTGTCTCCTCTATGAAGCCTCTCAGTCAGATTCAGAATATATTTATAATCTTCATTCATGTCAACTTCAACACTTATAATTATTATTATAATAACTGCGAAAGTTACTCTTTAGTGTCGGCTTACTGGACTGTGGATTTGTTGACCATTTTCTATTTTGTTAAGTACCTAGTAATTGTTGAAAGGCCTACACTGTCCTCACATACCTATTAACACTGTTATTTGAAAATATTGTAAAAGCCAATTATTTTTCAAAGAGTAACCTTGGAGTTTCTTGCCGGCTCTTCTCCAGGAAACGACCAATTGGAACCGTGCACCTAGCTTCTGACGTTTCATAAGTGCCCTTGTTGGTTTATGTGAAGTAAAATATTTTTGACGCCTAAATCACTAAACCGATTGATATGAAATTTGACAGATAGGCAGACTGGAGAAGGTCATCAGCTACTTTTCATCCTGGATATTTATACGTATAAAAACATTATGAAATACAAAATACACGCAGACGCACTTAAGCTATTTATAGCTAACTGCGTCTGTGTTTTGTATTTAAAAAGGATTTCTCCTTTATTAATGGCAAAAGGCCAAAACCATCATGCATTCTCATTTTCTCAAACATTTTAATCTATAATTTTCTTCTACTGCATTCTCAAAACTCAAAGCATTTATTTCAATAGACACTTTTGAATTGTCAAAGAGTCGGTCAGTTAGTCAGAAAGTTGAAGCTAGTTGCCCATTCCAAAACGGAGCTCTCTATGGAGAAGAACGGGCAAGAAACTCCAAGGACACTCTTTTAAATTTAGTTATTACAAAATCCTGGGTACATTATTCTTGTTGCTTCTATATGGGAGAACAATGTACAATATTGGGTGCAACAATTACTGTACTATGATTCTAAACATGATTATTAGAATATTATTTGTTGCCCACGACTTTGTCTGCAATCCATGATGAAAACTAGCCTATGACGTTCTCCAGGTCATGGTCTACACGTCATGTGCCAAATCCGCACCTTAATTGCGTAACTCACGATCAATCAGAATCTGTTTAATTTTGACAGTTCAACAACATTCATTGCGTTATTTACGTAGGTGAGCTGACAAATTTTTCGAACATATGAAGCAATGAATTAGCAATATCCTTCATTACGAAATTTAGAGTGCTGTTCAGCCGTTTTAGCGTGAAAGCGTAACAAACAAACAGTAAACAAACTCACTTTCGCATTTATAATATTAGGTATGATATGATACAGTCTCGTTCCCTTGCTAAACACTGATTGCATATATTTTCATAGTAGCCATAACTACAACTACTCGTTTGACTTGCAAATTAGCAATAAAATAAACGGTTTTATCCATTCTGTTAATCTTTATGTTGAGTATAGTGACGTAGGAGTCGGTAGCTGTTTCACTCAATTTAGGTGCTGCTCCCATGTTGATACCTTTTGGTAATTGAGTCTTTAAGTCAACACTTTTAAGTTACGATTGTTAGGTTTTAATTT
The DNA here is from genome assembly GCA_963680765.1 of Agrochola lychnidis. Lineage (NCBI taxonomy): Eukaryota > Metazoa > Arthropoda > Insecta > Lepidoptera > Noctuidae > Agrochola > Agrochola lychnidis. The sequence continues at coordinate 4,224,199 of OY796850.1, forward strand.
ATTAATACGTAATTGTTGGATATTGTACTGGCAACACCCAACGATTCGATGTGTCAATTGAGTAGCGCGGGAACCCTTCTTCTGGGTCTGGCGCTCGTGACGGTAAGATGTACTTGGTGGCTGTGTCGGTAAAAAGATAGATTGGCATGGTATTGGTTGGAAATCTACTGTAAATTAAGGTAACCTGTTAGTTTCATGATAAATATTAGAATACGGATTGAATTGTGATATTATGTGGGGAATAGGAGATGTGATGGTATGGTGTAGAATATTGAATTTGATGTTGGCAAAGAAATATAAATGACAGACAAAATATCTTGGTGTGGCATATTATTTTCCTTATCCCAGAAATATTGTGAATATATGTAGTTTTACTATACAGTTTTAGATTATGATATTGGGGTAGCGACTTTAAGATTAATTTGGGTATTAGTATCCATTTTGAGGTTAAATAATTATATTTGGAATAAAATCAGTTGTTTTAGAGTAAGGGTGGTTCTTATTTCACGATTTGTTTGTAAAACTGAAAACAACAGTTCATTTGATTTTTAATTGTAATTTATAATTAAATGTTTACGTTTTTGCATATCAAATTAAATATCTAAAGAAAGCTGTTAATTGCCAATAATTGACGGTTGCTATTATTGTGTCCAATTTAAGACACTAAGTGTCCAAGTTTGCGCACTGTCTAATTGTTATACCTACCTATATGTATACACTATGATAGTACTTAATTGTTTATTTTGGTATACAGTCTGGTCTTTTATTACATGAATTGGTGTCAATAAATTCTTAATTGTCTTATGCAGCTGTACTAAAACAACTAGCATCTTTATTTGAAGAACTCTTGATGGCGTGTTCTGATACGTCGTTGTACCTACCTATGGTGAAAATTACATAAGTCGCTTAGGAAAGGCCTTTGAAGAAAAACACGGTGTGACAGATCTCCTTCTCTATCCAAAGTTTAAGAATGAGTCAAGTGTTGTTAGCCTTAGTAGTTTTGTAGTTAAGAATTTTTAAGTAAAATGGTTGAAACTGAAATTAACATAGCTACCATGAAAATTCTATCATAATCCCATTCAGCAACCACCTTGTCATTGCTGGGCATTTATTAGTGTGTAATTTTTCTTTCCTTGCCAGAATTGTACTATGAGATTATACTATGGTGGTTATGTGGTACTATAATTTTTGGTGTGATAATATACGCTTGTTGCAAAATCCTAATCTATTATTTTCTCTTGTCCCAGGGTTGTGTTCTAGTCTGCTATGCGGGCGCACAGAGAAGCTAGAGCTGGGCAGCAACAGCGGCGCGGGGGCTGCGCTCGCGCTTGCGCTAGTGCGGCCCCCTACCGCACCCCGCACCCCCTGCCAGCTCAGCCTCACTGCCCCTGAAGCTGCTGCCTTCGCTATTAGGCTTATTGATGTTAAGGTAAGACTTGTTTATCTCTTGTATCGCCACGGTCAGTAAGGTCAATAAAGTCATAATAAATTACACACGTTTGGAAGTTGTGGAGGCTCTAACCTAAATGTTTAATAAAAACAAAGTTTTTGTTGTGAAAGTTTGCCTTAGATATTTTTGTTTTTACTTATTCTCAGACACTGTACACTCTGAAATATTTTCACATTGTACAATGTCAATGTCGCTCTCATAAAAAAGCAAAAGTGGTCGATCGACAAATTACATAGGTACTTTACTCTTTACCCTTGTGCAAAGTGGCATCAAAATTGTTATTATCTATAGACCACTTTCCTCCTTTACAGATTTTTTTGTTCATACCCCAAAAAGTACGTAGTTGAAGTTATTATTGAACAGAATTATGTTCACACAAATCACGATTTATATAGCTGTTTGCTGCTAAATCGTGAACAATAAATAACTTATCAAACAATCGGAGTGAAACCTTTTTTTACAAACACACTCGTAATATAGGTCCTATTACCTATTACGTAGGACCTATTACGTAATATCGACTTCGATGTTAATCGATTACGTTAGCATGTTAGCACTTTTATCGTGTTTGTATTAACAATAAATCAATAGGTACTGCGAAGCCGTTTATCTTGCTAAACTGCCTTTGACAGGCTAAATGGCAAAATAAGAAGCATTTGTTAAAATTTAAAATCTGCTGCTGATTTGTTGTGTTTTTCATTCGAGTAGAAAACATCGAAACTAAATTATAAAAAAACAGTTGCAATACCGGTCAAATTCCATTAACCATTTCAAGATTATGAAAATTTGTTTTAATATTTCCATATTATTTGGATACGCGTACTTGAGGACCAACCCAATTCTGAAACATTTATATAATACATGGAAGACTTACAGCTAATAAAAACGGACAAAAAAGGAGATCACAGATAAACAATCACAATCTGTCATTTTGTCTATTCTTCCGTCGACAAAACTCGTTTCTACGGTGGTCATGCTACGCGTGCAGAGATCCAAATTCAAATCCTCATGTATAGACATAATTATATTAATATACCTAATTAATGTTGTGAGCAAAAAAACAACAAACACATCGCCTTAATTAGAGACGCAATATAAATACTTGGTTAGCAATTATATGACGATAATGATATGATTTAATTATGATTACTTGATTTATGATTACATAATTTTTTTATTAGAAAAGTATCGGTCGTATAAAATCCAGGAAAACAAATGCAAAATGTTTATTTCTAATTACTTCATTACCAGCATATCCATGATTCTACATACATATAGTGTTATTGACGAGTATGAGTATGACTGCACTACTATACGTGTGCAGACTGCGGTTACAAAATGCGTCTATGATTACCTGGTTATACGGAACGAAGGTAAGTTCTATTGAAAATTGTGGTTTAACACATTTGCTATAGTGACTATATTGCTTGGAAGCGTTGCTATAGCCGGGTCACGATATCTATGAGGTTTTAAACTAGGTCCGTGTCAAAGTATATTATCAATTCTTAGAGTAAATGCGTCACGTTGTAATCCTCGAAGTATGAAAATGACGTGCTCCAGTCTTAACTTTGTTTCTAAAGCATAATAAATCACCTGTGTTGGAAGTAGTGGGTAATTAGATGACGTTTGTCGGTTTGCTCACCAGCCGATCAATTCTGTAAAAATATTTTCGTGAAAACTTAGGTGAAATAGTGTCAATCCCACCAATAGTATCAAGTAGAATGACAGCTTACATAACCAAAGGTACCATTCCGTAGCCGACCGCAGCGGCGACACGTCGCACAGTGATGGAAAATGGAAACAATTCAACCCTTTTTTTTGGGTTGGAAATTATCAAATAACTTCTCCCGCTCTGGGCGGAGCGGGAGGGCGTGTCAGACTCTTACTGACTAAAACCCACCCGTGTCCCTTCGGCTGCCCTGTTGCCGGGGGCCACTATGTCCCTATCGGTTTTCTTCGAACCCCCGGCAGGCATTGGCCCTAGTAGACCCCGTCAATTCTGCTGACATCTCTTTGAGGCGCGCGTGGAACACAACGCGCCGTAGACCCGGGCTTGGTCCTTATCGGACGGCGAGCTACCCATTGCTAACCGTCCGCAAGCCCGCGCCTACGGTGGCCGGAAATCTGCCTACAACAATTCAACCCTCGCGGCTGTATCAATCGTACTTTCATGTTTTTATTTTTTTAACAATTTTTTTTTTTTTGAATAGTGCGAAAATTTTGAAATTTAGTAAGGCATATTTATAAACCAGAAAAAACTTAATAATTGAGGCATTATAGCTCATTCAAAACTTGAGGTGAAACGTTGCAATTTATGTTTTAAATAGAGACTACTTTCAATATACATTTTTAAGTCGCTGATTATGAAAATTGAGGTCCCGCAACCCTACACTGGAAAGAACACCCTTAATAATGCAAAAAACATCCCTTTTAGGGGGTTCTAAGCAAGTTTATCGTATTAAAATTTTTATATTAATATAAATTTTAAATTACCTTATTAAATACTGTCTTGTTGCTAAGAATTTATACGTTTGGTCAAATAGGATAAAATTGAGCGAAAATTTATTAGTGAGGGTTAATTAGGAAGGGTGAAAACCACCTTCTCAACAGAAAAAAGAGGAAAATACTTGATATAACAATTTGATTACTAATCCTAGGAGATTTTTTATAAAAACTTATTGAAAAATTAAAACTACTTTTTTCACCCCTTATTATATTATAACTATCTCTAAACTACCCCCACTGAATTTAATTGCACTTGAAAAAATCGGTTTATATTTTTCTGGTTTATAAATATGCCTTACTAAATTTCAAATTTTTCGCACTTCTCAAAGAAATAATAATAAATTGTAAAAATAAATAAAAAAAAACATGAAAGTACGATTGATACAGCCGCGAGGGTCGAATTGTTTCCATTTTCCATCACTGTGCGTCGCCTGCAGTTGCCGGCTGCGGTCGGCTACGGAATTGTACCTTAAGTTTTTACGATGACATTTTTACAGAATAGACCGCCTGTAACCATTAGACATTGAATAAACAGTTGGTCGGTAATTGTTCTAAAATCTAAGTGTTAATGGCATTAGCTAATTGGGTAGTGACATAACTAAGTAATTAAATGTGTAATGGGTTTTGCAAATGATGACTCCAGTTTAGTTACAGATTTTTGTTACAAAATTACTAGGTCGTTGCTAATTGTTGTGGGCAATTTGTGTTTTATTACTAAATTACAATTTTAGACACAGTTTTGAAAATAAGACTAAGTATAAGCTTGTCTATTCAATCCTTGAAATTCGTCGTATGATGATATTGTCTCAAAGAGTTTTCCACTAATGTTATCGAAAGTTGAATTTTCCGCATTCTAGCTGGAAAAATTGCTCATTCTTGGTTATTGTAATTGTAACCACAATAAAGGGCGTTACATCCGTCAAGTTTCGTCACTCGATCGTCTAGACATCGTGACATTCGGAAGTTGAATTTTCCGCATTCTAGCTGGAAAAATTGCTCATTCTTGGTTATTGTAATTGTAACCACAATAAAGGGCATTACATCCGTCAAGTTTCGTCACTCGATCGTCTAGACATCGTGACATTCGGAAGTTGAATTTTCCGCATTCTTGCTGGAAAAACTGCTATTCATAATCATTGGAATTGTAACCACAATAAAGGGCGTTACATCCGTCAAGTTTCGTCACTCGATTGTCTAGACATCGTGACATTCGAAAGTTGAATTTTCCGCATTCTTGCTGGAAAAACTGCTATCCATAATCATTGGAATTGTAACCACAATAAAGGGCGTTACATCCGTCAAGTTTCGTCACTCGATCGTCTAGACATCGTGACATTCGGAAGTTGAATTTTCCGCATTCTTGCTGGAAAAACTGCTATTCATAATCATTGGAATTGTAACCACAATAAAGGGCGTTACATCCGTCAAGTTTCGTCACTCGATCGTCTAGACATCGTGACATTCGAAAGTTGAATTTTACGCATTCTTGCTGGAAAAACTGTTATCCATAATCATTGGAATTGTAACCACAATAAAGGGCATTACATCCGTCAAGTTTCGTCACTCGATCGTCTAGACATCGTGACATTCGGAAGTTGAATTTTCCGCATTCTTGCTGGAAAAACTGCTAATTCATAATCATTGTAATTGTAACCACAATAAAGGGCGTGACATCCGTCAAGTTTCGTCACTCGTTCGTCTAGACATTGAGACATCGGAGATCGTTACAGATGTGGTTTTCCTCAATATGGCATTGACCTCAGGCAAAAACAGCTATTACTGTCACAGCTTTTTTCTTTACAAGATTTCCCGTTGTAGCATTTTCCTTAAAGGTTGTCCTCTCACGTTTTCCGGTAAGAAATGCGAAGAATTTTTGTGGTGCAGCACGTGTCGTTTAAACTGTTCTGTGGTTTTACAAGCTCGGATGGAAAGACCACTTTGTAGTTCCAACTTGGGATCAAAGGACCAAGGTAATACATGCCATCACTGACCGAAAAAGGTAGAAAAACAAGCGATTGGTTCAGTTGCTAAGGATACTGAGTTAGAACAAGAAGGTCATAAGATTAATTAAAAGTAGTTAAGTACTTCTTGTTTTATGGTTTATTAAGTATCTAATTAAATATTTAATGATTAAAATTGCCATAATATCTCGCTACTATAATATGTCCTCGATATTTTTGCTATAAATTCGCAATTTAATCAATTTTCACTGAAGAATTTACATGTAGTAGTTCAAATCAATTATTTCATGGTGCACCTAGAGTTACAGGTGAGTCACAACACGTGTAGCAAAACCGAATAATCAATTATGCGAGTCGATCGGTTATCGAAGTTTTATCGACAATGGTCGAGGCTTTTGAGGTACCTATTTGTGACACAAAAGTCTTTATCTTAAAATGTACTTAAGGCTAGTTTTTAACCGACTTCCAAAAAGGAGGAGGTTATATGTTCGTCGCGTATGTTTGTTTTTTTTTTTTTTTATGTATGTCCACCGATTTCTCCGTCAATTGTGGACCGATTTTGAAAATTCTTTTTTTGTTTGAAAGGGTGTGCTCCCGAATTGGTCCCATATAAATTTTATTAATTTTGCTTGGATAGTTTTTGAGTTAGCTACAAAATACGTATTTTTTTCCCACTTAGTATGTAGATGATACATACTAAGTTTCTGTCACTGGTAGCAGGTAGTGGTATTCGAATATGTGTGGAGTAGGTACCACAACTAAAGAGTGAAAAATAAAAACTTTTTACAAAAAAAAACAACCGACCTCCAAAAAAAACACTACAAAGTGAAAAATAACTTTAATTTCGGAAGTCGGTGGCAAAAAACGAAAATACAAAACCCAAGACACCGACTTCCGAAATTAAAGTTATTTTTCACTTTGTAGTATTTTTTTTGGAAGTCGATTGTTTTTTTTTTCTATAAAACAGAATATCGTAAGCCATTCATTCTAGCATAGCTAGTCCACGTGGAATTTCATCCAATGAGATCGGTTGTTTTTTTTTGTAAAAAGTTTTTGTTAAAAGCGTTTATGCAGAAAGTTGGCAACGTCGCAAATAGCTGTCAAATATTTCGCTGTTTTGATTAATTTGGCAATATTACTACTGTATGGAAGTAAGAAATATGGCTAACTAGCGAACTAAAATATTGATTATGAAATGCAATAATTAACATCGTAACACCGAATATTTCGTTTTAGATGTAAATAAAATATATTTGGGAACTTTCCAATTGCCTTTTTTACACCTAAAACGGTAACAACATCAAATTCAGTGTTATAATTGCAATTAATTATTAATATTCTAGTTCACCAGTTAGCCATATTTCTTATTTCCATACAGTAGAAATTGCCAAATTAATCAAAGCAGGTAAATATTTGACAGCTATTTGCGACGTTGCCAACATTTTGGATCGTTCCAAATTATTGGGAAATTAACTCTGTGGATATTAAAATGGAGTGAAAATTTCAAACATCGTCCCTACTTCATCTTGTTTTCGTGTCAGCGGTACTTTGATTGATTTTTAACCGACTTCCAAAAAGGAGGAGGTTATAATATGTTCGACGCGTATGTTTTTTTTTTTTTCTTTGTTTTATGTATTCCACCGATTTCTCCGTCAATTGTGGACCGCTTTTGAAAATTCTTTTTTTGTTTGGTAGATCATACCTACTTCAGAGGTGGACCCATATAAATTTTATTAACTTTGCTTGGGTAGTTTTTGAGTTAGCTTCAATAATACGTATTTTTTCCTCACTTAGTATGTGGATGATATTATGATAACTTCCTGTCACTGTTATTTACATAGCAGGTAGTGGTATTCAAATTTGTGTGGGGTAGGTATCACAACTAAAAAGTGAAAAATAAAAAAAAATAAAAAAAAAAACAACCGACTTCAAAAAAAAACACTACAAAGTGAAAAATAACTTTAATTTCGGAAGTCGGTGACAAAGAACGAAAATTCAAAACCAAAGACACCGACTTCCGAAATTAAAGTTATTTTTCACTTTGTAGTGTTTTTTGGAAGTCGGTTGTTTTTTTTTTTTGTAAAAAGTTTTTATTTTTTGTTATTATATTGTTTGAGCCCAGTAGGTGGCCACGTTCATTGCTTCATCAGTGGTATTCTTTATGTCATCAAATATGCAAGTGAACGGGCACTTAGGACACTCCAGCGAGTGGAACATCTTACCAACTTTGAATCTGCCTCAATCTGTCTGTTTTGTCATATTATTTAGTATAACACCAAATTGTCGCAACTCATTAGACGTCTAAAATAACATTGTAGCCTAAACTGGCCTTCCCTGTGCCACAGTGGATGTAATTATGATAATCATGCCCATATTGAATTCGTCACGCACTCACAGAAGACAATTTGCAAATCATTGCGCCAGAGTTGTAATAGTCATAATTATGTATTTGGTTTGGGGTCTCGAAGGACCATTTTTCGCAGTTCAACACTGACTATGTTGGTTATATTTTTATGTACACTCTACGTAGGTAGTCTATAAAAACCGGCCAAGTGCGTGTCGGACCACGCACAATGAAGGGTTCCGTAGAACGAATGGGATGGGGAATGGGAACGAGTGGGATGAATTTATCGCAAAAACAAACTTAACTTTGTAGTTGATAAACATGTTCTCCCACACGGAATGTATGGGAAAACATGTTTTTGTAACTGCAAAGTTAAGTTGGTCGATTATTACTCGATAACTAGTAAAGCCTACTTAGCTGTGATAGTTTTCCTTTTAATTTCGTTATGTAAACTACTGCTGTGATTTTTTTCACACATCCAAAACCAACCATTTAGCTGGCGGGGGGGGGGGGCACACTTGACTCTAATAAAAATCAGCACTTTAAAGCTTAATATTTTGCAAACGGATCCCTGAATCCAAAAATGGTTTTCACAAACTCACAATATTTTTGAAGGACCTTTCCAATGATACCCCTCACCATGGGGTAAAAAAATAAACATTACCACTTTACGTGTATGAGAGGTACCCTAAAAAAAAATGTTTTTCATAATTTTGTTTTACCACTTTGTCGGCGTAATTAATATGTATACCTATGCCAAATTACAACTTTCTAGTACTAAGGGTCTCGGAGCTAGACCGCGGACAGACGGACAGACAGACAGACGGACATGACGAAATTATAAGGGTTCCTTGTTTACTACGGAACCCTAAAAAGCGAACGAACTGCAGTACCTTACCGACTTTTAATTTCAATGATACACATACGCAGGTCTGCATTTTACAGATTTGTAATATATGATTTTCTATGTCTCTATAAAATGCTTGCAAAATGTAAGTTTACGATCAATCCTTATTTGCCTAACCTTTGAAAAATACATGTATTTGGCAATAATTCTCAGGCCAAACGTAGTGTTCCAACTTTACGACCCAATTTGTAATACATCTTACAAAACCCTGTTAGATTATGGCGCCATCCCATTGTTTGCATCATCTAGTCACGGTGTAGAGATCAGGAACCCATTAAAGCCACGTATGGTGGTCAAACGAGGCGTGGGCAATGGTCTAACAACCTATGTTTGGACATCTAGGCGCCTGGTACTTAGATGTATAGTATTTGTGCCTGGTTTGTATTGTCAAAGCTAGTTTTATGCACTCTGTGTTGAAATTACAAAGAACATGCTCTCGTTACATCATAATATGCTTAGTTTCCTATTCATGTGATGGCATAAGGTTTGATTTCATAGTTTATATGCTTTGTAAGCAGCTGGGTGTGATTTCATCCAAAAATGTAGTTACAAGATGATTTTCATGTCCAAAAATTCGTGGTTAAACTTAATTATCAAAATTTTCGTAATTTCCTGATCGGTGGTAAAAAAAACAAAAACACGAAAACTTCTTACTGGCTTTTCCGCCAAAGGAAAATTACTACAGACAGCTGAGTTCATTTGTATGTAAATAAGTTCTGTTTCTACCAAAAAAGCTGAACGAGGTCGCACGGATAAACATAACAATAGATCAATGAATCTCGTTTTAGGAAGTAATTGAAAAACAAGGCCGCTTCCAAAATCAAAGAAAAGCGTTGAAAAGGTTATTGTTTGACGTTTCAAACAAATGCTCTGACTTTAACTGCTTCTGTTTGTCGAATTGAGGAAAAACTTATCTGAATCTGTCTTTTAGTGCATTTTCCTAATTCATTTTTGTTAAGAGAAAAATAAGATTTAAAAATAAATGAGTAAAGAACCAATTAATTAGATCGGGTGCCGCGAAGGACCAAATAGGACAACACTTTAAGAGGAGGCACCCTAAATTGTATGTTAATTTGCATTAATATTTTGAAAACGTCACGGAAACAATCAAAATGGAACTTTAGTATATGATTTATTAGATACTTTTCTTTCCAAATATAAGATAGTTACGTAATTGGAACATTTTCTCTCGATTAATTTTTTATTCGAAAATCATGTCTTTTTTTAAAGATTATTTGAAACATAATTATTGACAGTAAGAAAATGTAGTTTATAATCCAAATATAAGATATTTTTTCTCTAGATCAATTATTACTTTAGTTATAAACGAAATAAGAATTGAGATTTACGATATTTAGTTCCGTGCTCGAACACGACCAAAGATCGCACGCAATATTCAACTTTATTACTGATGTGTTAGCGTTTAGCACATAGTAGAGTGGTGGGGTGAATGGGGGCGGAGTTTGCGTAGAAATTGTCTTTGGAGTGCCTGGTCTTAAAATCTGGTACCTATGTGGTGTGGAGGTAGCATCTACGACGCCATATGCGAAATACGAATCAAAGATCTGCCGTCACACAAATCCTGCATCGCTAGCGGCAAGCAGAGTTTACCGTGCGACAAGTATATACATATACAACGTCCCGACATCATCGGGCAGTTGCCCAGTTGTCGGAGGATCCTCCATTTTCTATGGAGGATGAAAGAAAGAAAGAAAAGAAAGAAAATACATTTATTTAGCACAGACAAAAAGGCACACAACACAACATAATTATAACACAAGTAAAAGATAGAAATAAAAAAAGGAATCAAAAAACAGTGTGTAAAATAATAATTTAACATGAAAGTTAGTGTGCCTCGCGGCTGCGCCAAATAGGCCCAATTCAGCAAAAATGCCAGACAACTAGTGCCTGACGCTGGTTTTCAACTGGACCTGAAATGTGAGGTGACGGATGTAAATCAGTTTTGTACTACAATGTGTGTGTGTGTGTGTGTGTATACATATATATAATATATAAAATAAATTAGTGTAATAATAATAACGAATATTCCAATACATTGTGTGAAATAAAATAAAATTGTAAAACAACAAAACAAAAAGAAACTGACAAACAAATGAGACGGACGCATGTTATATCTTTCGAAACAAACAAAAACCCTGTTTTGTACGTTACCAGGCTTCCACGTTCCAACAAATGTAATCTATTAAGCACTTGGGTACATATACATACAAATATCATATAATTGACACATTTAGTGTGACCATATCCAACTTCCGCTGCGCATCTATGAGGTACTGCCGTAAACGTCGTCTAAAAGCGCCTATTGTATTTATAACTCTAATCGGTGGTGGCAGGTTGTTCCATATTTTTGAGGCCGCATATCGAAAGCTGCCTCTAAAAGCGGCTGTACCCTGAGACTGAGTCGAGAGTTGTTGTGAGCATTGCCTTCTCCCGCATTCCCGTCTACTCGTAACCCAGCTTAGCTTGTTATACAAGTAGTCCGGTTTCTGATATTTAACCACACCGAACAGAAGGCAAGCCAAGTGCAGTTTGCGTCTGGACTTCATTTTCAGAGTAAAATGTTTGTTTAGGAAGGGTGTTATATGACTTCTGCGAGGAATACTGTAACAAAACCGAGCACAAGCGTTTTGTACCCTTTGGATGAGGCGGTCTGTACGAGCTAATAGGCGCGGACCGTACACTGTGTCAGCATAGTTCAACCTAGATAGAACCAGGGTTTCCACAAGCTGTTCCCGTAGTGTTTCGGACAAGTAAGGCCTAATCTTGTACAGAACTTTCAGGCGGTAAAAGCAGTTTCTTACTGAGTCGGCTACATGTTTTTCGAAACGAAGGTCTTTATCCAAAATAAGACCAAGATTCCGCGCCTCAAATACTGAAACTAATGAGTGAACTGTACACCCTGTTCCTCATACCTCTATATCTACTACACCTGTATACTTTGTGTCATGATTTCCAAATATTAGGAAGATTTACTGATTTTAAATACTAAATATAAAATTAAAAGTATGTGATTTGCCTCAAATGATTTTGTATCAGTGTAATTATGAAGTTTAAAAGTATCTCATTTGACAGTTCCGTAAAAGTACTGGTTTTTTTAACGAAACAGAATTGGAAACATGATGTTTGGAGCGTCGCTTAACTTCTAGTTCAGTTGGCTATGAGCCTCGTAACCAGAAGGTGTCTTCAAGAAGTCTAAGGTCTATAACGTTATTATATTAGTGCCTAGTTATATAGTTTGTTAAATGATGCTAAAAGTGTACCAGGTTTGTGGTGCGCAAGATGATAAAATCCAGAGGTACTGGTGCTGAAATGGTGTATCGTATCATTTCAGAAGTGGGTTAAACCAAAAAGGTAAGGTAAAGAGGCTTATGGGAACAACTAGGAGCCTACAAGGATTATTGAGTTTTGTTTTGGGTTGCTATCATTTTATCGGCTGCATGGCGCTGCACATCAGGTCAGGGCAACTCTCTGATGATGTGTTGTATTGTGTAGATTGTGTGTAATGGTGTGTGTGGGTACGTGGCTAGGGCTACTCTCTGGCGGTACTTTAGCACGCATTATTGCACATACTGACCCGACAAATCGTGTGCTCGATCGGGGCGACTCTCCGATAGCACGAGATGTGTTTTGGTTGCCTAAATGAAAGCAATGAGCGTGATTTCGGGGTACTAGTATGGGTATCCCACATCAGGTCAGGGCAACTCTCTGATGGTGTGCGGTGAAGTATACATGGGTATAATGTTTCCTTATAATTTTGCTACCACTATAACTAATAGATACGTTCCCACAAGCCTCTATAAGGGAAGCAAATGAGCAACATTTGACAAAAACATTTTTTATGATTATTTAAAAGCAACACGAGATTAACATAAATAAATTGTTGGTTATGATTATTTCTACCTTAGTGATTGCCATGATAACTGAACTATGGTTGTTCACTGTTAGGGGGCGTACTTTGTGATTTCGCTGGATTTTGAGTGGGTATGATAACTACTGGTTGTTCGGTGAGTCACTAGTCGTCGGATAAATTGTTTTAAATGCATAATAACTGGACATGAAGGTATTGCGATTACCTCCCAAGTAACACAGGAAGCATTAAAAAAAAAAAAACGAATAGTAAACTTAGTAGAACTTAAGGGGACGATAGCTGACTTTTAATGATTTTATACTGAAGATGACGTCTGAACGAGAAGTGTTAGCGATTTAAAAAAAAAATATGTTAAATTAGGCATTTTCTTAATATTTGAATATACGCATATTTTTGATTATGTTTATATTACATAGTGAAATTAATTTGTAAAGTTATATCTAACGCGGATAAAAAACTGAGGATGACGCAAAATCCATCAAGCGTATTTTTCTGAAAACTTCACAATTTTAAAGATAATTAAATTAATGATCTTTTAGTATACGTGTTTTATTAAAATACCTTTTGTTTTACGTGTAATAAATTAATAATGCGTCTAAATTGGGACAGCGCTCCTTGATGGGCGAGTCCTATTACTGGCTGGGCGTACGACGCGTTGCGTGAGCTCAGTACAGAACACGCAAGCTAACCATTTAAGGTCACTGTCATATATCTGCGTCTTAAGGTCCGTATAAACTCTTATATAAGTTCACCGAGCATCTTAACGCTGTATATTGGTATTTTAAAACCATTATGATGCTTTACACTGTAAAACGGTTGGATAGTGGCATATCAAAACTTTTGTAAAGCCTTTAGTTTTAGTGCAGCAAACCATAATGCAGCTGTACAGCTTTCACCTGTTTTTAGTGCATTTAGATCTACAATAGCATTTTTAAGTAGTAAATAAATGCTTAATGCTGTTTAATAGCATAAACATGAACCATTATAATGACCTGTAAATCCGCTATACAGCTTTCAGCTGTGTTTAGTGCCTTAGGGTCTACAATTGCATTTTTAAGTAGTAAGATAATACCTAATGCTGCTTAATAGCATAAACTTGTACCATTATAATGCACCGTAAATCCGTTATACAGTTTTGAGCTGTTTCTAGTGCCGTTTGTTGTGTAATAGCACTTTTAAGTGGTTAGTAACAGCCTAGTACTGCTGAACAGCATAAATGTGAATCAATGTAATTCTTGCATTTTTAAAGATTAACTGAGTTCTGTTGTACAGCTTTAATCAAATACACGTGAGTTATTGTAATGCGTAAAACTGTATATACATTAATTTTACTGTATTCGTAAAACCATTTGTCGGCCATATTGTGGAAAATCACATATTATATGATCAACAAAACAACATCATTTTTTATGGTGGACGTAGAACTACTTTATAGGCAATGGCACTATAGTGGTTCATCAAAAGTCTTCTCTGGCCTCTGGCTTAATAATTGTTCACGCGTGAGTATTTATACTGCTGGCGGCATTAATTAGCCTTTTTAAAGGTTCACCAGGCTGCTATAGACCGACACCATTTTGTAAATATTTTATAACCAAAAAAAATATATATTATCATTCGGACCTATTTATAAAAGCAATAGACCTATTTAAAAATGATATACCTTAATTTAATACTGCCCCATAAATACTATTATGTTAATTATGCAAAATTCTTTCTATACTAGGAATACACAATTGTTTTGGTTATTTCACACTTTACAGTAAACTAAATTGTGCAGTAATATTTGAAGCCATGAAATAACAAAAGAGTCAACAACTTAGCCAGTATTATAAATTTTGTTTTGATGCAAACAAATATAATGTCACTTACTCGGTTTTGACAGTCTTCGTCCATATTATATTGCGAGACAAAATAGTTAAATTACAACGTTAATTGTATTATAACATTTGTACCGTGGTAGTAGAGGTGTTTTTGCAATGATCTAGGATTTATTTATGTTCTAGCTATAAACACTTAAATAGCTCTAATAATTCAATTACTGCATTCTAATCCTAGTCTAATGCTTTTGTAATGCAATTAACATCTTCTTTATCAATAATATTGCTAGTATAATGCGCCTGTAATGCAATTAAACAACTGTTGTGAACATATTTAGGATCTAAAGCCGTATAATTTGTGCCCAAATAAGCATTACAGTAGCCCTATACACGTTTGTAATGCTTCTATAGAACTAACTCAAAATGCGAAAAGGATACAGAAATGCTGTAAGTCGGCCGCTATACTGCTTTGATGTGTTACTTGGGTTATGATTAATTTGATTGATTGAGATAGTGAACTTAACCAACACTTTATTTTGGATGGGATTTATTTACATGGCTGTTGGGGCATAACTCCCAACAGTGAAAATGTTATGTTGATGTTGTGTATTGGGATGTTATGTTGAACGAGTAAACAACCGATTGTTATAAAGGTTTTATTGCTACTAAAACAATATTTAATAAAGTAATAATGCACAATTAATGTTGGGTTAACAAACTGCAACGTTTCACTGTAAGAAGGACAAATTATTTTCATGTACAGCGTAGCTCGTACAATGGCATTCTTTCATCTTTGTCTGTGCTAAATAAATGTATTTTCTTTCTTTCTTTCATGGTTTTCGTGAGTCATTCTATGTCTTATAACGTGTCCATTGCATGAGCATGATCACGATGACGTGATGATTGCCCGTCATGAGACTGTCGCGGGACTGTCATGAGACCGTCATGAAACCGTTGTGAGACCGTCGTGGGATTAACCAAAAGGTAAACTATGTTTGTTCGCACTTGATAAATGATAAGTGAACTATGATGTTCACACTTGATAAATGATAACTGAAGTATGTTTGTTTGCACTTGATAAATGATAAGTGAACTATGATGTTCACACTTGATAAATGATAACTGCAGTATGTTTGTTTGCACTTGATAAATGATAAGTGAACTATGATGTTCACACTTGATAAATGAAAAGTGAACTATGTTTGTTTGCACTTGATAAATGATAAGTGAACTATGATGTTCACACTTGATAAATGATAAGTGAACTATGTTTGTTCGCACTTGATAAATGATACGGTGAAGGAAAACATCGTGAGGAAACCGGCATGTCCTAGAACCAATCACTCGAAGACATGTGACATCTAGTGTACTATGTTTATTCGCACTTGATAAATTATGCGGTGAAGGAAAACATCGTGAGGAAACCGGCAGGTCCTAGAACCAAATATTCGAAGACATGTGACATCTACCAACCCGCACTGGGCCCGCGTGGTGGATTACGGCCCACTCCCTCTCACAGTGAGAGGATCATGGGCTGATTATGATAAATGGTTTTGTTAATGTGGACAGGGTTCGTTTGGGTATCTGATCTTGTTTCAAATGGAGTATTAGTATTATGATACTTATTGATTTTTTGATACTATGATTGATTTTATGATACCATTTTATTTTATTATAATTATGATACTTAATGATTATTGTTCTGGATCAATGAAACATTAATTGAATATAACTTGATTTGAATTCTGGTATAGTTTTCTAAGCTATATAGAATCATGTGTAAAGATTGTAAATAGATTACGCCCCGAGTACGTACGACATAAATAATAATGAAATGCTGTTCATTGGTAAGCGCATTACCTGAGAACAGCTGAAACGATTTGGCTATCTTTTGTTTTAAAAAAATGTTCTTTATAGTCCGAATTAGGTTTTTGTGGAAAGCAAAATCAAAAAGTTTCCTTGTATCTGAACGTTCTTTTTCTATGAATTTTTGTATGAACGTCTTTAAGAGTAATGTTTCAATGAGATGTGAAAATGATATCTGATGTCGAGCCTGGCGCTAAAATTATTTTATTAAACTAAATTGTCTGTGTGGTTACAATGCTATTTTTCCTACGTTTCGAGTTTATTTTGTATTTATAAGTTTTGGTGTTTTAAATGATTATGGTAGGAGTTAAAAAAAAAAATACTGTTTATTTTTGGTGATACTTCTTGTGATTATTTTATGTTATGTGAGTATTTGAATACTTCTGTTGTTCAACAGTTCAATTAAGAGGGACATATTAAGTCTAGTCTGTACTGGATATTTATAATGTTGTTATTTAAATAGTTCGACGACGGCTACGTTACCTTTATGTTGATGTTTTATCTTCCTGGCTAGAACTGAGCTGACCAGCCTCGCTAACGGGGGCATAGCCCTTGCAAGGTGTGTCTAGTTGACACAATTAGTTCAACTTACGACTGAGGTCTCAGTTTAGTCAGAGCTAACTGACGTTCGATAAAGATTGAGTCTTGTGAGGATAGAATGAGGTTTTGAGATTTTCCTTCTGGAGTATGGTCGTGAGTTATAAATGTTGTTGAGCGCTTATTTCTTGATCCTTCGTTCCCTCTGGCTCAATTATGTCCGATGGAGTTAAGGCTTAGGATGTGGAGCCTAGTTCTTTATTTTCATAAACCCCCTCTGGGTAGATGTGAATTGTCACGTCAGTTTGTTTGTTTTCTGAGGCTTGCCGTATCTTTTTCGATGGTTTTGGTGCGGTAAGGTTTAAGCATGACGACGTTAATTTTCTGGGTGCGTGTTAACACATATTGTCATTTAACTTAGCTGATACCTAGCCTGGTATCAGAACTTTGCGATTCGTACGTCCTGACTTAAGCCTTCTCTTGCAAGAGAAAGACCTCACTATGTATTTTAATTGCCATCGTTAGGTAATGTTTCTTTTAGGTATAGGCAGGAAGGGTTCGATTGTTCGGATGCTTTGAATAAAAGTCTCTGTCTGATCCATTTATTCAAGTGGGGCGTAGCTCATATGAGGTTTTATCATGAGATGCAACCTCATGCTGTACAGGCTGGCAAGAACACTGTACGTCATCCGAACAATCTGACAAGATATGTTTAAATTAGGATTTTTTATATGGTTTTCACTAGTCGGTAAAAAAAAAAAAAAATGATAGTCTAGTCTCAGCAACGGCGCGCGCGTGTATCTTTATAATATTGTACTAATGGTTTAAATATAATCGTCTCCTCAAAAATTATTTGATTTTTACACTGCCCGAGCAGCCAAGCATGGTGCTCACAGTACAGTGAATTTTAAAAGATTACCTCGTAGTTTTGAAAATCTTTCAATGTATGATTTAAATGTTCACCCATAACTCGTAATTCCGTATGCTATTGCTAAAGAAATTTGTTTTCATTTAATTTTTTATTTAACATGCAAAATGTCATGATTTATGTAAAAAAATATATATATTATTTTATGATTGTTGTGTGTGTGCCAGGAGGCAACACAGTGTCGGATGGCCGAATGTCATGATTTCCAAATATTAGGAAGATTTACTGATTTTAAATACTAAATATAAAATTAAAAGTATGTGATTTGCCTCAAATGATTTTGTATCAGTGTAATTATGAAGTTTAAAAGTATCTCATTTGACAGTTCCGTAAAAGTACTGGTTTTTTTAACGAAACAGAATTGGAAACATGATGTTTGGAGCGTCGCTTAACTTCTAGTTCAGTTGGCTATGAGCCTCGTAACCAGAAGGTGTCTTCAAGAAGTCTAAGGTCTATAACGTTATTATATTAGTGCCTAGTTATATAGTTTGTTAAATGATGCTAAAAGTGTACCAGGTTTGTGGTGCGCAAGATGATAAAATCCAGAGGTACTGGTGCTGAAATGGTGTATCGTATCATTTGGTACCTAGTACCCAGTAGTCAATTAAGTCATATTTACCCACGTCAAAACCAATTAATTTAATGCGGTTGGTTTATAACTTACAGATACAATTCCTTTACTGTTTAGATATTTATACTACAAAAGGGTATTCCGATGAATCACCTTTTTGCTTGTAAATGATATTTTATAAACCATTTATTGTTTTTGCAACTACTGTTGATGCGTGGAGGGTAATTCATTATGTTAATGTGAACTTTGATCATGTTTGTCGTTACCTTTTAATGAGTCATTTTATGGATATTTAAATATTTACGTTGCTTCTTTTAAAGTACGTCGCCCACGAGTTACGCGGCTTTCTTAAAATAATCATGTCTTGTGTGCACACGGCTACACATCAAGCTATACATTTCCAATTTATGCTGATCTCGCATTGCATAGAATTTCCGTATAATGCGAGGTCAGCTTACAGTGTACCTCCCTACTAAAAACTAGACCACCGTGTGTCTAAATTGCCCAAAAGTTTGACGACTTTAGTTGTCGCTCATCAGAGTTTTCAGTGAGTCGAACACCATTTGTAAACTGTACCTTTCTCTTCTAAATTACAATCACGCAATAATGACCCTAGAAAGGTTAGACAGAAGTGTCGTTAACCCACAGTTTGTCAATGACAACGTACCTAATTGTTCTACTAAGATAAGTTACAAAATTGTGAGTAGAATTGTGGATCTCTGATTGAGTGCTAAGCAATACTGAGATAATGGATAGCGCTCTGATTGAACCTTAAGTAATCCTAAGATAAAGGATGGCGCTCTGATTGAACGTTAAGTAATCCTGAGATAACGGATGGCGCTCTGATTGAACGTTAAGTAATCCTGAGATAACGGATGGCGCTCTGATTGAACTTTAAGTAATCCTGAGATAACGGATGACGCTCTGATTGAACGTTAAGCAATCCTAAGATAACGGATGGCGCTCTGATTGACCGTTAAGCAATCTTTAGATAACGGATTGCGCTCTGATTGAACGTTTTAAGCAATCTTGAGATAACGGATGGCGCTCTAATTTAACGTTAAGCAATCCTAAGATAACGAATGGCGCTCTGATTGAACGTTAAGCAATCCTGAGATAACGGATGGCGCTCTGATTGAACGTTAAGCAAACTTGAGATAACGGATGGCGCTCTGATTGAACGTTAAGCAATCCTGAGATAACGGATGGCGCTCTGATTGAACGTTAAGCAATCTTGAGATAACAGATGGTACTCTCATTGAAAATTAGGCAATCTTGAGATAACGGATGGCGCTCTGATTGAAAATTAAGCAATCTTGAGATAACGGATGGCGCTCTGATTGAGCGCTAAGCAATCCTAGAATAACGGAGCGCGCTCTGATTGAACGTTAAGCAATCCTGAGATAACGGATGGCGATCATCCAGATTATCAACATAACCAGATAAAACTTTAGGCTTTAAAAGATTAATTGGTGACAATAAACTTAATATTATCAACTATGTAGCACTTTTTGCAACTACAAAACAGAACTTTGGAATATTTTTCACAATGCGACAGGTGTTACTGGTCTTTCATTCAACCGATATTGTATGTATTATGTAATATACTACGGTCGCGTCGATTACATAGGCCGATTCACAGTTAAACCTAGTTCTAACTGGCTCGACCTAGATTTGGCTAGCTCTACTTACAATGAGCCTGGTTACCGACAACACAACTGTAATAACAGATTAAAAAACTAATGTGTTTAAAAAATTCATCGTAGGTATTAACATAAAAACTATGTTTTTATAAAAAGCAGTTTAATTCGCAGATTTATTCCGGTTACCTACTTACTCATTTCAGAATTTTAATTGTTATTCTTTATATAAAAATGTCTCTAATATTATAGAATACTAGCAGCGCCCCGCGGTTTCACCCGCATAAGTCTCGATAGCGTGGGAAAAAAAAAGTATCCTATGTTCTTTTCCAGGGCATCATCTATATATGTACCAAATTTCATCCAAATCCGTTCAGCCGTTTTAGCGTGAAGGCGTAACAAACAAACTTACTTTTGCATTTATAATATTAAGGATTGATGATGTACTAGTCTTTTCCCGCGACTTCGTACCCGTTGCCTTTCCAAGATAAAAAAGCATTTTCCAAGATAGAGCCTAAGTATGCCACTCAGGAATAGATTAGTTATCTATCAGTGAAATAATTTTTGGAAACAGATCGGTATTTCCAGAGATTAACTTTTACAAATATAAAAACAACTTTATAATTTGAAAAAGAAAATCTATTTATTATTTTGACAAGTAAATACCCCTTCCTAGGAGCCTCGTTTTAAATAAATAAGCCTGTATTAGGAGGCTCCGCTCTTCCAATATCTTAAATAAGTATTATTCACTTTCTTTTTAAATTCTATATAAATATAGATACTAAAGGAATAATAGAAATTTAAATTTCAGTAGATAAGTCGACTCGATATGATACCAGTAAAAGGTTAAAAAACTTTAAGAAAATTATAAAATAAATTTATATTTCTAAACTAGTACATTAACCATCTAATCTTTATTGCAAACCATTCGCTATCATTTGAATAAATGAGCCAAGTAAATAGCTTTATATTTGCATTTTGAGTATAAATCGTGTGCGTCTGATTGTCAACAGTTACGTCACTCGACGTCTGCGCAAAATTGTTTTAAGGTATTAAAATAGCATAGTCTGCAGTTTATGTCTAGTTTTAGTTATGGCAGAGATCAAAGAAAAGAAAATATAAACATGCAGGATGAAATAAACTGAATTAATGCAATGAAAAAGCAAACAGATGCTTTTTCAGAGGGACTGTTATTTGTAGAGGTTAAAATGATAAATGATTTTATTTCTGTAAGTAAGTTTGTGCCAACACTTTTACACGTCAATCATATTTTAAATGAATAGATGCGGTCGACGTAGGAAACATCGACCTCATCTGACTACTCTAAGAAGAAACAAACTGAAGAGGTCAGTCTCTAAAGTCCAAATATACAACATGTAAAAAACTCTGTCCGATCCGTGTGGTTGTTGTTAGGTATCGTACTGAAAATATTTAGGAAAAGAGAAAAAAAAAACTCGCCACATTTTTTTTCAACAGGGAATTTTCGTGGGTTAATAATACATGGGGCGCGGGCGGCCGTCGTTTAGCGGGTGTCTAAAAGTCTAAGACCCCTGTTGAAAATTTGCTATATTTTAATTTAATTTTCAATAGTAATATTTTTTTTATTACCTTTGGTTATGTTATTGCAATGTGCCCCTTTCGAATCTGACAGGTTTTTTTTTTACATATTGTATGTAACCTTGGTTATCTTCTAGCGATCGCTATATTTCATTATTTTTCTACTCTATTCTATCAGCTAGTATTGTCCCACTGTAGGGCAAAAGTCTACCCCTCCCTTTTCCCAAAAATTCTATTTTCTGCTAATGTGGGCCAGTCCTTTCGTTAGGAGTCAAGCTGAAGGCAAAGGACATGTCAAAGTTGATTTTAAAACTGTTTTTGATGTGTAACATCTTTCCTCTCGCTTTCCTGCAGTCTGTGGGAGTGATTTCGTGAAAAGGGACGGAAGTGTGTAACAGGAAGCCGGGGAAGCGCGCGCTATTTGATTTGACCAATGAGCGCACGCCGTGCTAGAGTTGGCCGTCAGATGGTACCAACCCATTTTCCGAGAGGTTGGTACTGTCAACCAAGATGTCAGATGTTACACATCATATGCGACTGTAAGGCTCGCTGGTTTTTAGGGTTCCTTAGTAAACAAGGAACCCTTATAGTTTCGTCATGTCCGTCTGTCTGTCTGTCTGTCTGTCCGCGGTCTAGCTCCAAGACCCTTTGTACTAGAAAGCTGTAATTTGGCATAGGTATACATATTAATTACGTCGACAAAGTGGTAAGACAAAATTATGAAACACATTTTTTTTAGGGTATCTCTCATACACGTAAAGTGGTGATGTTTATTTTTTTATTTTTTTACCCCATATTGAGAGTTTGTGAAAACCATTTTTGGATTCAGGGATTCGTTTGCGAAATATTAAGCTTTAAAGTGCTAATTTTTGTTAGAGTCAAGTGTCCCCCCCTGCCGGCTAAATGGTTGGTTTTGTGTGTGTGAAAAAAATCACAACAGTAGTTTATATAACGAAATTGAAAGTAAAACTATCATAGCTAAGTAGGCTTTACAAGTTAACGAGTAATAATCGACCAACTTAACTTTTCAGTTGCAAAAACATGTTTTCCCATACATTCCGTATTGGAGAACATATTTTTCAACTACAAAGTTAAGTTTGTTTTTGGGATAAATTCATCCCAACTACGGAACCCTTCATTGTGTGTGGTCCGACACGCACTTGGCCGGTTTTGTTTCTAATTTTGTAGGATTTCTAGAAGGCTCTCACAGTTAAGACATAGGTAAAGCATATATTTTTCTAACATCAACAACAACATACGTCGTGTCAACGAAACCAGTTTCTAGGTAAAAAACTACAAGGACATCTATATACGTCGCTTGTTCGTTTTATTTTATAGTCTGAGAATTTTGTGAGACAACACGTCTGTCATAATATGGCCAGTGTGACGAAAAAGTGTTGCAAAATGAGCTAGAAAAACCCTAGGAAGACTGAGGTAAAAACTAATATATTATTTGTTTTATGTATGTTGTATAACAATTGACAGTATTCCCTCAAGGAATCTCTGAATACTGTTAACTGTGAGGATATAATCCATGCTATCATAAAATCCCATTCCTCACCTTCTTACCCTCAGTATAACTCTGTTCCTTGACCAGAGGCTAAGCATTGCCATACAACGTGGCAATGCGGCCAGTCTCTTGGATACATTACCAGTCGACAGTGATGCGGAATTTTTCGAACGCCATATTTTAGTTTGTTAATAGTTTTCGTTTTTTTAAATAATTAATTAGGTCATCATCATCATCTGCCTAGCCTTTCCCAACTATGTTGGGGTCAGCTTCCAGTCTAACCGGATGCAGCTGAATACCAGTATTTTGCCTATCTGACCTCCACAACCTAGTTACTAGGTAACACGATACCCCTTGGTAAGACTGATTGTCAGGCTTTTTGGGCTTCTAACTACCCGTAACGACTGTCAAAGATCTACAAATGACAGCCGGGACCAACGGCTTAATGTGCTTTCCGAGGCACGGAGAGGTTTTGGTATGTAAAGATGGTCACCCATCCACAGACCAACCGCGGCAAGCGTCGCTTAACCTGGTCGATCGACCCGTGCAGCTGTTGTTACTTAGCCACAAGCCAATAATTAATTAGGTATGAGTTGTTATTTATATATCTACACTTCTTTTTAATTTTGAATAGACGTTTAAAGTACCAAAAAAAAAACAAATTCCTAAGACCTAAGGAGTCGTCTATTGAACTTAGGACCGTAGTTGCTTTTCTTAACACTAGACTAATAGCAATAATTAAATGCCACTTACGTAGGCGTTTATTAATATGTCTGGTTATTTTAAAATGCCAAACTGTTGATCCGGGTGCAACCTCCTTACTTGTCCAGATGATTCATACGATGATAGTATCACTGCAAAAAAGCATCATGGAGATAAATATCAATATAAAGAATAGCTTTGAAAAATATCCACATGGAAACTGCCATTTTAAATTTTAAGCGAGATTAAAAATATAATATGACATCACACAATAGGTACCTACCTTTAAAAAGGTTAACACCAGAAAATGTAAAACCTAACAACTTACATTTCTATAAAGTCAGCAGATATTAATAGAATTAGTTGTGATATCTAATTGATACACCTTAAGAAATTCACCATGTTTTATATCAAGCCCTTGACCCAACCTAACTCAAGGCTCCGCAGATGTTGGTCGAGGCTCTTAGCTGTCAACCATCTGCTGTAGCAACTAGTAGTACAAAAGCTGCTAAGTCCCTAAGATAATTTCTTTATCCTTGATGATAATTAAATAGTGGGACGAGCTCTGCATGACTCCTACCGAAAGGACTGACCGGCTCTGGCAAAATACAGAATTCGCTGAAAGGGGAGAGTAAAGGACAGGGTAAAGGCTTCTCGCCTTTTGCAGTAGGACAACACGCGTTAGAGTTCACTATAATTGAATATGATAACACTTATTAAAGAAAATACGTGAGACAGTACGGAGCTCTCCATGGTCCAATTGATCCGCAAATGTGCCTCGTGTCAGTGTCTCCTCTGTAACGTCTATGGAGATTATCTCGTCAATGTCTTTGTTTACGTTAAAGACAGCTGGTTGGAATGGCTTTCGTTTATTAATTTAATCTGAATTTGTACGTTTATTGCTTGCGGATGTTGTTTTATTCTTTTAATAATTTGATTAGCTTGTTATTATTCTTTTTTAAATTTGAAAAATATTCTTTTGAGCAAACCAGTTATAATAGCATCGGACTGGTCTGGATTTTTAATAAGTTATATAAGAATAGGAAAGTAAATGTGTTCAGTTCACTTGACATTGATTTTATTTAAAGGTTATCAGATTTTGGTAGACATGGATATTTAAATCTAGTCTAGTTTTATTTAAAGTAGTGTCATTAAAACTTCTTAAAAGGTCATGATCACATGTCTCTTTCATGTGACAAAAGCACTGAACTTAGTTGTTTTAAATGGCTCATAAACGTGTTATAACAAACAAGAATAGATGACCTATTCAATTTTAATACTAGTATCAGTACGAAAGATCAAAGAATCATTAATTTCAACAAATACGGCACTAGAATGGAAAGGGTACAGAAGAAGTTCTTACGGTCTATGAACTATAAGTGCTTCCAATCAAAGGTTCCTTACGTGCAGCTTTTGAAACGGTATGACGTTCTGGAATTGAAGATCTAGGCGGCTGTTACTTGATGCTATGACACTGCACGGCATATGCAATAATAAATTTAACTGTATTGACCTTACAAACAAATTGTGTTACAAGGTACCCAGAAGTTTTATTCGAAGGGGGGTGCGCGTGCCTCAACTGTTCCAGACATAATTATGCAAGACTAACGTTGGGGAACGCGCACCTCTTCGTCGCCTTGTTGATTCTTATAACATGCATTTTATAAAACTGGATATATTTTGTTTATCTAAGCAATTATTTAAGAAAATGGCTCTGGATATTTTACTAAGCGAGTAATTTAAGTTAAATTTTAAGCTAAGCTAACAGCAATATTGAGGCAGCGACTATAGTTTTATTTTTATTTTTATCACTTGTCTTCAGCACTTCTTTTAATCTTTTGTTAAAACATGGACAATGGTGTGGGTTACATGTCTGTTAAATCTTAATTTAATTATTTATCTGTAATTTGTAGCATGGAACTGTTTTTGTCCCTAACAAATAAATTCCAGAAGATGCCATAATATATCTCCCTTTCCAAGCGATTGGACGATATTTCATCTTATGAATTGTCTCTCTGTGATATCATAACAAATAACTGGACGAAACCCTGACCTGCGGTTATTGACAAAAACAAGTTTGCAAATGTGCCTGGATTTTCAAAGATTTGGTCACTGCAGTACCTTCAGTATACCATCATATCCTTGGAAACAAAGCTTGATACAAATATGACCACGTCGCATGCAAACGTATCATGATCCAATGCATGAAGTTTGCTCAATTTGCAACATACAGTGTGATGATTACAATTGTATGCATTCACGATTGATCAGTGTCAATTGGCCGGGTCTATAGCATTGGCACAGTTACGCCTAAACACTTCAACTCTGATACTTCTAAATTGTTTACAAAGTTCTTTTCCTTGCAAATTTTTCCATTATGATCGGTCATGGCTGCTTCTAAAAAGATTTCTTCATGCAGTAGCAAATTAGTGTTTATTAAATTGATGTGACGGATTTCTACATCGTCGTGTCCTTTACTGTCATGTCACATATATAACTTAAATCATTTGTGATTTTGTCACCGAATAATCTCTTGCAAATTATTACTAATCCTTTCAATATTTTTAAGTACTTGAGGACTTACAATTATTATATCTTTGTCCTCATTGTACTCGTATTCTAGGTATACACAAATGGTATTCTTTGAGGTTTCATCGTCTTTATTTTTGTCATCATTTCTCCTAAACATTCTTTATTCTTTGTGGTCTAAAAGTTCTTCTTTCTCTTTGCTATTCTCGGAGATTTTCCAAGACAACGAAGGTCGATATAGTTTAACAAATTACGAACAATAAGATATTCGACTTTGTTATAGGAATCAGAACAAGTGGGATGAATTGGATGCAACGTTGATCGAGGTTAAATAAGATCACGTGTGACTGTCATTGCTTCTTCTGTGTTACCAAGTTAAACATTCGTATTGGCTATTTGCGAAACTTGGAAAATATATTTGCTAAATTAATAAAGTTGTTGCCTATACTCTCTGCCTTTTCCCTTTTATCAGTTGTTGTCGAAACGTCTAACTCTAAGTATATTATTTACTATTTGGGTCATGTTAAATGTTGGGCTCTTCGTCCTGCGTAACCCACAACTAGGTACCATGTGCTGAACCGTTGAAAAATATTACAAGCTAAATCTACCTAACTTAGGTATGCTAGAACCTAATTTAACGCCAAAACAGTTCATAACATAATGGACGAAATCATAACAATAATCATAAGTAAAACAATAAAAACAAGAATACCTTAGTAGGCGTCAAACTTAGTCCGTATAAATATTTTATTGGTCCTGCGATCCGGAAAATTGCAACTTTATTTTTTATGGACCGTGACGTTACGTCGGTTGCCATAGACACAAGCGTGTAAACAAAACAAAAATCACTAACTTCTACTTTGTTACAGTCAATTAAGGACAAAAAAATTTAAACACTGTTACGTTGATATGTTGCTTGTAGAATAATCTGCCAAAAAATCAGAGTTTTTGCATGATGTACAATATGGTTTTTAATCTACAAAATATTTTTTTTCGTTCGTTTTCAATCGGTAAAAAATCACGAAAATACCCTTCGTGATTTTTTTTTTTATCGTATCAAATTAGTTGTATTATGTTTTCAACACACTATCTAACTAGCATTTATCCTGAAGAATATCATAAATATTTTTCAGATTTTGTTTACTGCAGTGGATAAGCAAAATAGGCTGCGTCCATGTTTACCATGTTTAATAATAACATAAAAATACTTTCACGAAAACGTAAAATTATATAAAAAATGCGTGAACCATTAAGAGAGGCATTCATAAATCGTTATCAAATAACTTAATTGTTTTCCTTATCACGAATGTTTTTGGTTTCAGGTACTTATTCCGTCATAGTTATTTAATCATTAAAACCGATTAAGGCTGAAGTTCTACGCTCTCGTAATCATGTAAGTATATAATATAAGTAACTACAATATAATATAATTATAATATATTTTTTGTACAATTACTTTAAGGGGTTTGTGGCTTGATAATAACAGCCGCACGAATCGATCTTCAAGGTTAAGCAACACTTGCCGAAATCGGTTCGTGGATTACCGAGACCCCTCCGTGCCTCGGAAAGCATACGTTAAGCCGTTGGTCCTGGCTGTCATTTTTACATCTTTAACAATCGTTACGGGTAGTCAAAAGCCCGGAAGTTTGACAACCAGGGTTACCAAGGGGTATCGTGATAACCATGACCACGAAATACCAAAACCCATAAGTGTAAAGTATACACTTACAGATTTTGGTCCTTCGAGCCACATTTGGCTTACCCACAAATTAACATGGCGTTAGTCGACAGTCATTTTCCCCCCTTTGTTATAATCGATAGTGAGATCACATAGTTTTTTAAAGATCAATCATAGGTTAGATCGTGAAGGCTCTGTATTACTCAATATCTTTCCTTATTTTCATCATCAACCAATTAACATTTCCATTGTTGGATATTGGAGTTTCCCGACTTCTAGATGATACATTTTCCTTGATTTATCTTTGATCTATTTTTTATCGGTACCTACTGTATGAAACACGTGGAGCTTCTCGTGGGTACAAAATGGCGGTTCCTACGTTCATAAGTACTAAATACCTATATAGGTGATTTATCTCCAGTTTTACGAAAACTACCTTTTGGAACTAGTATCAATTCTATTTATTTGTAAATTTCGATGTTCAAAAATGCCATACAAGGGCCTATTTGAAATGAATGCTTTGACTTTGACTTTATGCGAAATACCTTTGACGTGACATTTGCAATCTTTATTG
Source organism: Agrochola lychnidis (assembly GCA_963680765.1). NCBI lineage: Eukaryota > Metazoa > Arthropoda > Insecta > Lepidoptera > Noctuidae > Agrochola > Agrochola lychnidis. The sequence goes on from OY796850.1 coordinate 4,253,164, forward strand.
GTTTTAGTCATACAATGCTATCATTATTAAAGCTAATAATGCTGCTTCGTTCAACTCAGCAGTCCACTGTTGGACACAGGCCTCTACAAGGCTGCGCCACCAACGCCACAACACCCTGTCCTCCGCCTTCCGCGTCCAATGTGTCCCAGTCACCTGTTTATGGTCAAGGCATAAAAAAGGACAGATAAGTATTTAGTTTTATGGCATAACTTTCAAGAAAAACAATCAATTTCAATCAATCTGCCTAGCCTTTTCCCAACTTTATTGAGGTCGGCTTCCAGATACAGCTGAATACCAGTATTTTACTTGGAGCGACTGCCTATCTGACCTCCACAACCCAGTAACTGGGTAATAAAATACCCATTGGTAAGACTGGTTGTCAGACTTTCGGGCTTCTGACGACCCGTAACGACTGACAAAAATCCGCGCCCAAAGTCTTAACGTGCTTTCCGAGGCACGGAGGAGTCTCGGTATGTTAAGATGGTCACCCATCCACGGACCGATCCCGGACTTTATACTTTTTTAACTTTCTTTTAATATGATTCAAGTGGAAACAATTTTGGTTGAGCTTTGCCAAGTGAAATCAGTAACGTAGAGTTGTCGTTTCGTGTCTGCCTGTCTGCATGACATTATCTTATTAGTGATGAATCAGCAGATAATGTTCTCCTCGTATTTAGGTTGCTTTCTAATAACATTGTCTGGTAGACTCGTTCATTTTCATACACCATTTCTGCTACTTCATTGTCTATTTGACATACACATTACATACCATTAGTTTCATTGAAGAGTTCTATTTCGACATCTGTATTGTTGCTTTTGTCATTTGTGCTTAATTATTAGGTACTCATCGAGCTGATATAGGTGAATAAGTTGTAGAATTGTGAGGGTTTTAAAATCTATACAGGGTGGCAGGGACATCGACGAGAAAAACTTTTACCATGGATTCAGTACATGATTCTGAACCCCCCTGCGTTGAAAAATTTCGTAGGTTATTAAAAAAAAACCGCTGTTTCATAGAAAAGTCCAATACCTACGCGGTCAAAATGTATGGAACAGCTGATTTTGTTTAAAATAACCGACGAAAATTTTCAACGCAGGGGGTGTTCAGAATCACGTACTGAATCCATAGTTAGAGTTTTCGCGTCGATGCCACCCAGTATAAGCTCTGAAAATTGTTACAAAAATCAAGTTCAATCTCAGTCTTAACATGGTTTTCTTCTTTAACCGAGTTAAAAAAAGGAGGAGTTTAGTCTGTACTTATTTTTTTTATTGTATGTTCGTCGATATTTTCATTAATTGTGTGCCTATTATGAATGTTCTTTTCTACCTACTCAAGGATGCATATCTGGTATGGCTCGCAAATCCTTCCATATCCTAAGGGCACGTTGTTCCTTACCATTACCGTGTCTCCCGGTCTACTCCTTGATATACAATGGCATCTGTAGCCCCATGAAGCATGAGGCTCCAGGGGCTAGTGCAAATCTTGGGGTTCATTCGATTTATCGAGTCTGGTTAAACCACACTGGGATCGGTGCATTTCATTAATTCATTCATTTGGTAGAGGAAGCTGATCGGATGGTCCCTTATAAATTTTATTAAGTTTGTTTCGGTAGTTTTTGATTTTGCTTCAATAATACGTAGCTGTACCTATTTAATCTACATTATGTATATTGATGATATTATAAAACTTTCTGTTACTATTGTTTACATAGCAAGTAGTGGTATACAAATCAGTGTGGGGTAGTACGACAAATAAAAAGTAAAAATAAAAAACGTTGTTGTGAAAATGTTTTTTTGTAAAACAAAGTTCATTTCAGATGAAGATTGCTTTAATATAACGGCATTCAAGGATCCGGAGGTCAGTTACTACATAAAGAAAGAAAATAAATACAATCCGCAAACGCACTCTTAAGTTATGACCAGGAAAGCCTACATACCAATCAGAACCGTTACAAGAATCCGATGGTCATATTTATTGATATCGTAATATCTTGATGTCTTTGTTCAATGGCTTCTTGGATAGCTTTTTTTTTTGAGTTTTGATAATCTCATTGATCCGCTCAACTGTCAATTTACCTTTAGAAGTCGATAAGAATAATAGTTCTATTGTGTCTCGTCAGTGACAGTTAAACTCTTAATTGTTGTTGGATTTGCATCGATGGTTGCATCAGAGTTATGAAACCAATTCGCGTTGTTAGGAAGTAATTTTAATAGAACGACGATAATCATTTGAGCACGATAAATGGTCCTTCCAATAATCGTGCTCAAAACGTGAAGAGGCCCAGCTATAAAAACTTAAACAACCGTTGAACGAAGTTAAATATAAAGGTATCACCATCTATCTTGAGATCAAATCAAGCTAAAATTGGCTATACCCGACCGAACGGCCGAGAAGGCTGCAAAACTCGCCGGAGACCCGCCAATCAGGTTCTAAGATCCAAAAATAGCTCGACCAGCAGCCATTAACGGTGCGTACGCGCAGCACAACACGTACATTTCTCCTTTCACTCACAGAGTAATTTGTACCTTAAGCGATGATCGCTACAAATTATATTTCTGTGCTAAAAATATTTTTTACTTTCAGAAGTGTGTGTGAAGAAAGAGAGCGATTTTTGTTTTGTGTCTGCTCTGGTTTGGTGCAGTTTGTTTTGTTCTGTCTATACTGCATCAAATGCAGTCGACTAACCTTGCCAACTTTTAAAAGGCAGTGTAGACTTACATAATCAGCCTTTAATGTTCACACTGCTGGGACACAGGCCTCCTCTCAGTGAGAAGGAGCGGGCCGTAATCCGCTTGTCTTCGATTTTTTCGTACTAGGACATGCCGGTTTCCTCATAATGTTTTCCTTCACCGTTTTGTGAGCAGTGGTGATATAATAATTTACAAAAAGTAAAGCGCCTGTCAGAGTTCGAATCTACGACCTAAGACTCGTAAGTCGCGGCCATTAGCACTGGGCCACCACTGCTCTTTGTAGTGTAGTGTAGACTTGAAGGGTTCAAATTCCTACATCTTTAAAAACTTTGATCCTTGGCAGCAATTTGTCATTAAAACTTAATCACCTCATTTGGGTACTTGTATTAGATTCTAAAAATAAAAGGTTCATCATCATCATCAGCCTACAGCAGTCCACTGCTGGACATAGGCCTCTCCTGTTGCATGCCATTCGACTTGATTTTCGGCAACTCTCATCCAACTGCTACCAGCCACCCTGCGAAGATCGTCACTCCACCTATAGCCTTAAAGCATCCTAGCTTACTTTTAGAACTATTAACTAAATTAACACAATCATTTGATTTTTTCTTACGGCTATTCTAACCTAGTACTCTAACTAGTTGTCCTCCCATACCTATTAACACTGTTATTTGAAAATTTTGTAAAATTATTTTTAAATAGTAACCGTGGAGTTTCTTGCCGGCTCTTCTTCATAGGAAACGACCAATTGGAACCGTGCACCTAGCTTGTGACATTTCATAAATGCCCTTGTAGTTTTATGTGAAATAAAATAATTTGAAATATAGAATTTAGGCATTTCTATGTTCATTTGAAATGTAGAATTTAGGCATTTCTATGTTCCATTAAAATCTAAAACCTAATAAATAATGCTCGTAAAACTGTTGAATGATATTCGACGCGTTAAATTCAAACTTATGCAACGTTTTCTTGTTAGACTGGCTGACGTTGTAAACCGATTACTTTATCGATCGTTAGACCTTCGAAAATTAAAGGAAAGGCAGGAATGATGAATGAGGTAAACACAATACTAAAACATCTTTTGTTACCTACGAAAAGGTTCGCTTAGTAAATGAAACAAGCGTACAGTTTATAAAGGTTTTGTGGTAAAGGAAATCGCGTTCAAATGAAGTTATCTACTATCATTACAGCGACGATTAATAGCTTTGTAGCGCGTATCAAGGACCAAAAAGGAAAATTATTTGTGTAGCGCTAAAGTTTTAATTCGTCCCTGCTTTCCCAGATGAAATCTACTGAATGGTGGAACAACATAACATCGAGATTTCTGTGCTATACCCATCTAAGTTAAATATTAACATAACACACATAACATCATGCCTGTAATCCCCGAATGGTTAGGCAGAGGTTTACTCAGTAGCGGATCCATGGGGGAGGAGTCTGAAAGGGATACCATGGCCCCTGGCAATATAGAGGCAACGGAAGGAACACGGGTGGGTTTTAGTCAGTAAGAGTCTGACATGCCATCCCGCTCCGCTCGGGAGAAGTTATTTGATAATTTCCCACCCAAAAAAAAGGTGGGGGAGTAGGTAAACTTGATATTATTCTAATTAAACTTTTTAGCAAGCTTTATACTACCTAAGCCTTAGGTAGTGTAAAGCATATAGTAGTATAAAAAGTTTAATTAGGACGATACCTTAGGTCCTTAGGTCCTAAGGTATCGTCATTAATTACTATCCTTAACTTAAGTATTATGTTTTCAAGAGTATGTTTTCCATTCAGGAATTTGCGAAAAGTAATCCGAGAAGGCTTGTTATGCATTTAGCAAAATAAAATGTTGTGTGCTTTTTAGTGTTTACTTTGCTAACGACAATCCTGGATCCACCACTGGGTGTACCTATAGTACAACCACAATTCGCCAGTTATGTTTAAGTACCATGTAATAGGGGGTGAGCCTGTCAATATTGGGGGTTAAATGTTAACTACCTTCCGGAATCTAATTGGCGGTGAAATCCGCATCAAAATCCATTGTGTATTTTAGAAGAACTCACACAAACAGATGATCATGATGATGATCGTATGCTGCACCAGTCGACGTCATAACGTCAACGCCGGCTGTCGTTGAAAACCAGCGCTGAGGCTCTGTCTCGCATTATGCTGAGCGATGGCCGTTTTGCGTGGATGTGGCGCATATTTTCCCCCAACTTGTTATTTTTTGTGTATATGTTCTATCTTTGCGTCATGTTTACCGCAAATAAACGTATTTTCTTTCTTTCTTATTGTTGTTGTGCAACTGTGTTTAAAGAGGCTTGTGATTTAATAATAAAAGCCGCATGTGTCGAAGGTTATGTTTCGTGGATGAGTGATTACATATCGATACGAGACCCCTCCGTGTCTTCATGTTAAGCCGTTGGTCCCGGTTGTCATTCAAAGATGGACAGTCGTTACGGGTAGTCAGAAGCCCAAAAATTCTAATAACTAGTCTTAAAAAGGGGTATCGTGTTACTCAGTAACTGGGTTGTAGAGGTCAGATAGGCAGTCGGTCCATGTAAAATACTGGTATTCAGCTGCATCCAGTTAGACTGGACCTATTTCTGACGATGACTGTCGATGTAATACTTCTGCTGATTCTATTAAGGAAACAAAACTCATAAAAGAAACCTGTGAACGAAAAGAAGCAGGAAAATTATTCGAATATTGAAAGATTTCGGCGAAAATCATTATGAGGGCGTGTGCTTCCAAAAATCGGCAATGGATCCACTCTTGCACAAGATTTTCTCGGAATTGATCAGTTCGTTTTTTAAGAGTCGTTCATACTTTGGACTTTGAATGTGATAATCAGAATTTAACGGTTATGTGACGTTATATTTTTTTTGTATCATCCGAAAACATCTACGTCATGTTCAATAGAAGATGTGAAATGTTTGTTACTTATTTGAGTGGTTTCGTAGTGTGTTTATTTCGTAGAAAAAAAACCGCAAGTTTAGAACAATATTTACTTAACAGTTCCACATTATTATTATGACACTTGTAATAAATCCGACAAAAGTTAGTGAAACTTTAGTACAGGACGTAGTATCAATTGGGTCATATAATTATCATTGCTTTAGTATTTCTCTTACAAACACAATTTTACTATTACTACGTACATAATGTACCACCGGCGTGCGTGTATGACCTGCTCGCTAATTATAGAAGCGGGTTTTCTACGGGTTTTGTCGACGGAAGAATAGATAAAATGTCATTGTGTCTATTCTTCCGTCGACAAAACCCGTTTCTATTGTGGTCATGCTAAGCGTGCTTGACGTATGAACGTAAATGAAGCAAAAGGGTAATATTAGTATGTAAGGGTCGTAGCTGGTAGCGTTCTATAGTTTCTATTCTACCCACCCCCATGGGAGGAAGGCGTGAGATTATGTATGAATATTATAATACGTACAGGATTTTTTTTAACCAATGCGCAAGCTTAATCACGTGACTTTACTCATCATTATGAACAACTTTTACTATGGGACCAAACCTGAAATCGCGAAAAAAAAAATCTACTGTTCCCTACATTTTGACGAGTTATGCGAACATAAATGTAGGGAACGGCTGATTTTTTTTAAGTCACGTGTTTGCGCACTGGATAAAAACTTACCCTGTATGTATACATTATACCTACATTGTACGTAGGTATAATGTTTACCTAACATTTTAGCGGTAAGTACACGGTGCCGGCGCCAGTCAGTCCGATTACCTTTTTTAGTCATTATGCTGCACTTAAGACATGGGTACTTATATGGTAAAACCTTAATTTAGACGCGTGCGCATACTACTATAATTCAAAGTTTATTTTGGGAACCGACTTTTGTATTACCTTGAATTTGTTAGGTAATAAAAATAAGAAACCTCTAGATGAAAGGTCAGAAAGGTCACCGATCGCCTGTAGGGCTATTTTTAGTTTGGCGTTGATGTACAATATAATATACATGTTATTGATATGTTTGCTGACTTGATATTTACGTTGTAATATCGCTTAGAGCTGAATCGCACAGGTCAAGTATAAACTATTTGCTTCGTAACAAAGTGAAAGGCTCTCCTGCACGCGTAGCACGACCACCGTAGAAACGAGTTTTATCGACGGAAGAATAGACAAAATGACAGATTGTGATTGTTTAACTGTCATTTTGTCTATTCTTCCGTCGACAAAACTCGTTTCTACGGTGGTCATGCTACGCGTGCTGAAAGGTCCAACTCTATACCACTCTATCTAGATAAAATTCCATCGATAATTTAAATAATCTGTTAAGTACATGTATATCATCACGCCTGTAATTTCCCAAAGGGTTAGGAAGAGGTGTAGGGTGTAGGGACCGTATCTTAGTATGTATACCCACATTTCGCTAGTTATATTTAAGGCTAATGTAATAGGGGGCGAGCCTATTGCCATCAACCTGGCACAAATCGAGACACCGGGCTGCTAGGTTATTAATTACAACATGTAAAAAAAACCATGTCCCATCCGTGAGGGTGTTGTTAGGTATCGTACTGAGAGTTTATTTTTGTGGTAAATTTAGGGAATGTTACTGGTTTATTTATGACATGGGGCGCGGGCGGCCGTCGTTTAGCGGGTGTCTACAAGTCATAATTTATGACACCTGTTGAAAATTTTCAAATGTTTAATGGGATTTGGGGTAATTTTATACTAAAAATGTGAATTTTAAATAGCAATATCTTTTTTATTTTCAATAATATATTTTTTTTATTTAAACTTTTTGGTATGTTATTTGCAGTATGTGCCACTTTCGGATCAGCCAAGGTTTTTAGATATCGTATAAGTCTGAAATTGCCAATCCACCTTGAGCAAGTGTGGTGATTGGTGATATAATATCAAATGTATGAATAATGATAATTAATATAATATAATGTAAAATGTATAACTGGAATATTGAGTATGTTTATGTTTTATTTTGTTTTTTTATTAAATTTTTACAACCATTTAATTGCAACGCCTTAACAGGCAACTAAGTTCTAAGAACCTACCTATTGTTAACATCTTTAAAATGTTGTACACTTAGTTCGCAATAATGAATTTTAATTTGAATTTTAGTGCCTTCTCTGTATGAGAAGAGGCATTTGCCCGGCAGAGGGACAGTTACTGGCGGATAGTATTATTACCTCCATTTCAACACCAAAACTTTTCCATTACCTACTAATTGATCTATAAAGTCCCAAAGGACCAATCCGACATTCGATCAGCACATGTCGTAACAGGGTACCTACACATGTTGAGTCAGGCAGTCGGGCTATTTGCCCGACCGTGTCGGCCGGCCGTTGGGCAAACAGTTCAGCCAATTAACTCTTACTAATAAAAGGTGAAGGTGATGTATTGATGACATGGCCTCACACACGTTTAGTTATTTGCGAGGTAGGATGGCGGATTCGTAGATTGCCAAAGTAATTATTGAGGTTCTTGATTCAATTAAGTGGCTGGTAACACTGTAGTTTCAGTAGGTACCTACGCGAAAATCTTGGTATTTTCTTGCGGTTTTTCGAGCCGAATCTCATTCAATCTAACGTGGAGGTCTTGACAAATATCACATAATTTTTTTTTCTGCTACGGTCCGTGTAAAATTACGAGAAAACTTTTAATTATGTATTCTATAGAATAATTAGGCAAATTATGTGTGTTTATTTAAATAAATCCATCGCAATAAAGCACAGATTAACGTATTTACCTACATTAAAAAGACGATTAAAAAAATCTCACGTGAGATTATGGGGGGAGGGCGAGCCAAATCTCACGAAGTCACGACATCTCACCAAGCAGGAGGGGAGGGTGGAAAAGTCGTTTACGTTCAAAAGTCTGTTGTCTAGGTTTGTTTTCTATCAAATGTAAGTACTTAGTTCTTCTATTAAACATAGTTTTTCTTAGAATTTTACTAGTCTCCAGTTCTCCACCCTCCACAGACAGATTATCTAAGGGCAACGCATAGAAATAAAACTTATATGTATGCCAGTCAAATTGAAATTTCAATGTTGATTCCTAACGACGTCGCGGCATTCTTAAGGATATCGCGGCATCGTTGTCGTTGGAATTAAAATTTTATTATCATGCAATTAAATTATATTTCTATTCGTCGCATAAAAATCCCTTGCCATGCCGTGTCGCCACTGGGCGCCGCGCCGGCCCTAAGTTGGTTACCATATTTTCCCTATTTTACGTCTTTACATGCATAATTAATTATCAAGTTTAATCGAGTGTGCTCATATTTTACAATTTATATTATTTCAACTAATAGCTTAGGTACGCATTTGCTAACTGGAACATTTGGCGTATATTGGTAGATTACAAACAACTTTCATTAACATCTTGTGAACAAAGCGAGAGATGGATGTTGAAGTGTGTCTGCCATATTATGCTGTTGTGTACACACGGCTACACATCAAGCTATACATTTCCAGTATAAGCTGACCTCGCATTGTACGGAAATCCTATACAATGCGAGATCAGCATAAACTGGAAAATTATAGCTTGATGTGTAGCCGTGTGTAACGACTATGTCAAGAAATTCGTGTATGTGTAATGTGTATCGCGTTCAATCGGTATTTTTAAAAGGACGCTAAAAGACTTCCTGATTAAAAAGGCATATTACTCTATTAAAGAATTCCTTGAAGAAAAATAATTATTTAATATTTAAATGTTTGTGATACTTTATAATGTGATATAAATTTTAAGAATAGTAGGGTCAGGTGGGGTAAATGCGAGTACCATAACTAGAATGACATATTCAACCCTTAACAACTTTTTACTTTATAACAAGAACAAATTCATAATTACCATGTGTATTAAGCATTTAGTGGGCTAAAGTTTTATGTTATTTGTCTAATTAAAATCATTCTGATAACTAAGGTAATAAGGGTTTTAAAAAAATTGGTTCACTTATTACATTTACCCGGTGTTCAGGGGCAAATGTAATAATATTGGTCATTTTCATAGGACTGTAGATAGTTTCAAATCAGGGGTAAAAGCAATAAAATGCGAAAATCGAATTAACTTTTGCTTTTTATTTCAAAGAGATCACATGAACACTTACAAAGATATAAACTTTTTCTTACGAACTACATAAATCAGTCAAAGAAGGGTTTATCAAGCATTTACGAAATAATCATATTTCTGAACTTGAAATCAAAGTATATTATACCACGCTTGGTTATTGCAGGATACGGCAATATTTTAACAATGGAATCAGCGGTGATTGTATCAACATCTTCTATTATAGGCCATACAAAGGTTGCACCCTTGCGTCGTACAAACTTTACCTCCCAACGACTGTCTATCTGTTTTTGCACGATGCCTACGTAATATTTATGTCCTTTCACCAAAGCATATTTAACAATCACCCATTTGTTAATATTGATCCCTAGTCCAGTTTCCTCTTTTGTTTTATTTTCTTTGTTCATTTCCGTCATTGCAACATTTGCAGCTTCAGTGTCTGACTCAATGAGACCTTCAGCTTCCTCCTCCACCCATTCACTTTCGTCAGAATTTGCATAGTGCACTTCATTATCTGAATCTACATCTGTACTGTCGCTTTCCGAATCCTGAGTCTTTTTCTTCACTTTTCCTTTTTTCTTTCCTTTTTCCTTGTTTTTAGTGTTTTTGTTTGCAACATTTTCTTCTTTTTCTTTTAAAACTTCAAGCATTTCAGCAGACGTAACAACTTCAGCACCTGAGGCAACCTTACGTTTCTTTTGTTTATTTACAGGCAGATGTTTTTGCTGAAGAGTTGAAAGAATCATTTGTTCAAATGATATTGTTGGCGCGGCATTAAAGGCTTGTATCTCATTTGGATGGGGACTTAGTGGTACGGAGTTCTGTGACGACTGACAATTGACAATTGACGATAGAGATATTGTGGAAATGACCTCCTCTTCGGAAGCTGGTGGATTTAGAATCGATGGTGATGAGTTATTAGACCGATGAGGATCAGGAATCGCCTCATTATCTCTCGGAAGCTCCCCTGCAATGTGTCTCTCCCAGCGCTCTAAAGCTTCTTTAGAGAAATTTTCTCTTGGAATGACATCAGAATTGAATGGAAATATCCCTGATTTTCTAAAACCACTCATGATAACATCGTTACTCACTTTGACCCACGTTTCTCCCAAAAATTGGGAGAACAGCGCTTTAGGTAGTTTTTGTCCAATATTCTGTCGCTGCCAAGTGGCAACAGTTTGGTCCCATTTTTGTTTAAAAGACTTGAATACTGCCACATCTAATGGCTGCAGTTGGTCACTTGTGTGGGCTGGCAGTTTAAGGATTGTAATTTTTTTGGCCAAAGCAGTTTCAACCAGGTCGAGACACACATGAGTGGAGTGGCCATCATATATGACCAGTACTGGCCGTTCGTCACCCAGAGCTGGTATGAGTACTTTTTCAAAATAGTTTTTAAACACGCCTGTCTCCATCCAACCATTCGGGGTGGCAGCGTAGGCTGTACCAGGATATTCCTTGTCTGATGGTGCCTTCCACTGGTCCCAGATATTTTTTGCCTTGAAAATAATTAAAGGTGGCGCTCGACCACCGGCAGCATTAGCAGCCAGCACAAAAGTCGTGTTTTCTCTTCCTGATGTGCTGATAACTCTGGATGAGCTTTCACCTCTTTCTCCTACTATTCTGGATTTCGACGGATCTATACTAAGACTACTTTCGTCCAAATTCCATATTTGTTTAGGCTTATCTTCTAAATTTAGCTCCACCAGAACTTTTTTTAAAAGGTTAAAATATCCATAGATGATGAATGGATCCGTGGCAGCCTTTTTTCTCGCATACTCCAATGGTTCTGGCTTTCGAATTGATAAATTATGCCGTTTCTTGAAATTAAGGAACCAGTCTTCCCCTGGTATGCCTTCCTTAAAAGGGGTTTCGATTTTATTCACGTTAACGTACTGGCCTACTAGCTCTATAATTTCCTTTCGACTAAGACCAAAACCCCATTTAGCCAGTGTTTTAACAGATATTGCCAAAACGTTTTCAACATTCTCGGAAAGTGCAATTCTGCGTCCTTTACATTTTTTTATAGCACCTCGAGTTCCCTTGTTTCGGCAATACAACGTTGCAAATGGAACTCCGTAAAGAACGGACGCCTTGTGTATGGTAATCGTACCAGCTTTTATTTCATCAAGAGCTCTTTGTAATTTTTCTTCAGAGTATTTCGGTGTTCCTTTTTTTTTGACATAATTTCGGACCATCTGGAAAGAAAGGGGTAATTGTAATAAAACTTTACATTTGCCCCTAGCTATGTTATTACAATTGACCCAACACCGAAAATACAAGGGGTAAATGCAATAATGGCCATAACAGAACAACCTGCACCAATTAAGCAAAAATTTGCATTTAGATTAATTCCCAACACAGAATAATATCACGATAATACAAATAAATTCAAAAACTTACGTTTCTTTTCAAGATGAAAACCGATTGAAGGTTAGGTTATCAAATTGCGTGTCACACGGTATCGACGTCACTCAACTAATGACGTTTTATTCACTCATCAATCTGTCAAACTATCTCCCGAATTGGTCAGCGCGTAGTTCAATAAGTACCTAACACATATCAGAGATGGCAGCACCAGTTGTCTTTAGGAAATAAACCATAAGCACAGCCTATTGCTTATACCCCGCTATTGCAATTACCCCATCCGACCCTATGCTATAATATCAAATGTATGAATAATGATAATTAATATAATAAAATGTAAAATGTATAACTGGAATATTGAGTATGTTTATGTTTTTTTATTTAATTTTTTTAATTGCAATGCCTTTACAGGCAACTAAGTTCTAAGAACCTACCTATTGTTAAAATCTTCAAAATGTTGTACACTTAGTTCGCAATAAAGAATTTGAATTTGAATTTAATGACACATACACGGATTTCATGACATTTTTATTTGCTGGGAAGTTTACACGTTATCACTTAGCACAATTTCACACCTCACAAAAATATCGCCAGTCTGAAATCCGCTTAAGTACAGTATTAAATGTTGATTTAAATATTCAGAAAAGTGTTGAGTTAATTTATAGGAAGCACTTATAATCCACTCTAAACTTCCAAGCCTGTAGTAATAAATAGTTCCGTGTAATTGACATTATAATATGATGAAATGCAAAAAAAAATATTTTTGAGTACCACTGACCAGGAAATCTGATGTAAGACATACACTATAAAAAATATTTGAAGACTATTTTTTGAGTAAAAATGTGTGAATTATTGCTAAGTTAAATATCCTTGGCTTTCAAAAGCCTTTAGAGCAGGCCCGTCCAACATACGTCCCCATCCGGCCCGCGACCTAGTTAAAACTTTATAACACATCAATAGATATATAACGCGAACAGTATTCAATTCTCCCAATGTCAGTTATTCGGTGATCTATCTATCGACTTTGAGTAAAATGTACATGTTTGTAGGTATTACAACTAATGTACCTACAATATTTAAATCTCACTTTGGCATTGGACATTTCTTTTGGCCCGCTATGGTTACAAAAATATCAAACCTGGCCCTCCAGCCCGCGTAGCATGACCACCGTAGAAACGAGTTTTGTCGACGGAAGAATCGACAAAATGACAGATAAACAATCACAACCTGTCATTTTGTCTATTCTTCCGTCGCCAAAACTCGTTTTTACGGTGGTCATGCTACGCGTGCTGAAGATTATGTTGGACACCCCTGCTTTAGAGTATATTACCTACACTCCATTTATATGGAAATATACAATAGTTCTGTAGTATATTTATTTAGTAATCCAATCAAGCGTTCAGTGCCAAATTTAACCGTGGGTGGACCATGTACAGGTTATGTTTAAACTGTATTATTAAGTCAATGTTAGTGAAAATGGTATCGTGTCCAGAGCGGCCTGCACGATGCAGGAGCTGATAAACGTTATTGAAGGTGCCAAACTCGTATAGCCAAATCAGAATTTGGCTAGAGTTCGGTTTTTAGAGTTAGCCCAGCAGCTCCGGGTCTGGAAATTTTTTGAGGCGGCGAAAAACTGCCATCTACCGCCCCCCGCCAACCTTTTATAGGGATACGCTAAGTTAGCCCCCGCGAAATTAAAATTTTCTTTAAATGAAAATTTTGGCAGCAACAAATTAATCAAATTGTATCGATCGATAATGCGCCAATTCAACAGGGGTGCCAAAATTGTTGTAAAAAAAAAATAGAAAGATTATAAATGTGCTGCGCGTCTCATTTATTGCAAAGTGGCTGTGTGCTGCACTTGTCTGCTACGCTTGAATTTGTCGCCCCCTAAAGTTGCCCCCCCAGATCCGGGGCTGCAGCCCAGAGGTTGAAAATATAAATTGTCATCGATACGCTAAGAAAAATATCACTTACCAATCGTGTAGGTAGTCAACACAAAGATCAGGAAATCAAAGGCCTAAAACAAATTGTAATCAATCCAAAACGAGTTAACTTCATTAATATTCTCTCAAACTACGAGAGCCATACATACTTGTTCTGTTACATAAAGATTATGAAACCTTTTAAAGATTCTTACGATTCTTATCGTGCCACCTATGTATTGACATAGCTGGTGGTCAGGGCTGTCAAACTTAAACACCATGTTACATACTAGAAATCGGTACTTTGACTACCAAAACCTTAGAAAACCAACCTGCACTGGGCCCGCGTGGTGAATTACAGCCCACTCCCTCTCAAAGAGAGGTGGCCTGTGAGCCATAAGTGGGGACGTTGTAGGCTGGAGTCTGGATTTCAAGTTCTAGATATGATAATATCGGCAAGGTTGCAGGTCATGTATATTATAAACCGATCATGCTAAAAGTGTTGTGTTTTTGGGAAGACTATATTTAAAACAAAGCCTCTGCTGATACCTACAGTGGCAAATCAAATGCTCAAATGTTTCTCCTTTCTTTCAGTCCATCAAATGTTGTGGAGATTGCCTTGTGCGATAAAGCCGCCCATTGTACACTAATTTTAAATATGTTTGCCCTTTTTAGGGTTCCGTAGTAAACAAGGAACCCTTATAGTTTTGTCATGTCCGTCTGTCTGTCTGTCTGTCTGTCCGCGGTCTAGGTCCGAGACCCTTAGTACTAGAAAGCTGTAATTTGGCATAGGTATACATTTTAATTACGCCGACAAAGTGGTAAAACAAAATTATGAAAAACATTTTTTTTTTAGGGTACCTCTCATACACGTAAAGTGGTGATGTTTATTTTTTTACCCCATAATGAGGGGTATCATTGGAAAGGTCCTTCAAAAATATTGATAGTTTGTGAAAACCATTTTTGGATTCAGGGATTCGTTTGCGAAATATTCAGCTTTAAAGTGCTCATTTTTGTTAGAGTCAAGTGTCCCCCCCCTGCCGGCTAAATGGTTGGTTTTGTGTGTGTGAAAAAAATCACAACAGTAGTTTATATAACGAAATTAAAAGGAAAACTATCACAGCTAAGTAGGCTCTACAGGTTAACGAGTAATAATTGACCAACTTAACTTTGCAGTTGCAAAAACATGTTTTCCAATACATTCCGTATGGGAGAACATATTTTTCAACTACAAAGTTAAGTTTGTTTTTGGGATAAATTCATCCCAACTACGGAACCCTTCATTGTGCGTGGTCCGACACGCACTTGGCCGGTTTTTTTTTATGAGTTACACCTTTCCTCTCACTTTCCTGCAATCTGTGGGAGTGATTTTGTGAAAAGGGACGGAAGTGTGTAACAGGAAGCCGGGGAAGCGCGCGCTGTTTGATTTGACCAATGAGCGCGCGCGTGCTAGAGTTGGCCGTCAGATGGTACCGACCATTTTCCGATAGTTTGGTACTGTCTGCCAAGATGTTAGATGTTACACATCATATTTGTCTACTGTAAGGCTCGCTCGTTTTTTTTTTAATAATAAAGTTATATCGGTATCCTATTCAGAAGCAGTCGAAATGTTGCCCCAAAAACATGCCAATAGGGCGTTATCGCCGATGAGGCAGCCCTAATCAGTAGGTGGTATGTATTCAGGCTGCGTCTACTTACTTGTATTACATAAGAGTAGCAAAGAGTACCAGTATTTATGTCACATAGGACCTTCAGCGTAGAACCGTGAACACATGGGCCATTTCATAAGGACAATGCCATTTAATACGCATAATAACAAGTACAATTTTAACAGTTATTTAATAAACCCTTGACACAAATATTTCCACATTTCTTATTCCTACTCCATCACTAGACCCTGTTCATTGAGACGATTCCAATGAGCCCCAACACGATACCTGTGCTGTAAGTTGGTAAGGGAGTTGGGTATCCTGCAAATTCCAGGTGATGCTGCAGCATCAGTTCAAGGTTACTACATAACATTACATAACATCACGCCTTGTTTCCCCGAAGGGTTGGGCAGAGGTGTCCCTGTAGCAGATACACCCACATTTCGCCAGTTACGTTTAAGTCCCATGTAATAGGGGGCGAGCCTATTGCCATCAACCTGGCACAAATCCAGACTCCAGGTTGCTACTGAGAAATTTCAGTTAGAAAACCCAATAACACTTTGCCCGACCCGGAAATCGAACCCAGGACCTCATGCTCAGCAGTAGCGCTTGCGACCAGTAGACCAACGAGGCAGAACCATCACTAGAAAATCTGCTTTCAAATAAAAAAAAGCATTGAAATTGGTTAACCCGTTTAAGAACTATGATGCCACAAACAGACACACACATAGCGGTCAAACTTATACCACCCCTCATTTTGCATCGGGGGTTAAAACATAAATAGATAAGTAGGCTCGTCTTTCTCCACCGTAGGCGCGGGCTTGCGGACGGTGAGCAATGGGTAGCTCGCCGTCCGATAAGGACCAAGCCCGGGTCGACGGCGCGTTGTGTACTACGCGCGCCTCAAAGAGATGTCAGCAGAATTGACGGGGTCCGCTAGGGCCAATGCCTGCCGGGGGTTCGAAGAAAACCGATAGGGACATCGTGGCCCCCCTGGCAACACGGCAACTGAAGGAACACGGGTGGGTTTTAGTCAGTAAGAGTCTGACACGCCCTCCCGCTCCGCCCAGAGCGGGAGAAGTTATTTGATAATTTCCCACACAAAAAAAAAAGGCTCGTCTTTCTATTACATGGGACTTAAACAGCGAAATGTGGGTGTAGTATTTGCCTTTCTGCTTAACTCTTCGGGGAGTACAGGCGTGATGTTATGTTATGTTTATTAGTCTTATTCCTTGAGTAATAAACTTGAAACTTGGCATAAAAAGTACTAGGCTTGCATGAATTCAAGATAGTGGTGCCGATTCTCTTGTTCACAAACGAAACTAAATTTAAGTTCAGTGCATCTTTTTCTTTCTATTTCATTAAGAAAAGGACAGAAGATAAATTTTAGTTTCGTCCTGTCAAATTAATCAGCGCCTGTCACTACTCCATACAAGTTTAGACGTGATTAAAAACTTGCCGTCGCTCCATGTAAAATACTGGTATTCAGCTGCATCCGGTTAGATTGGAAGCCGACCCCAACATAGTTGGGAAAAGGCTAGGCAGATGATGATTTGTTTGTACTCCACTTATGAGGCAAAGTTGCTCGAAATAAATGTTTTTTTTTTTAATTTATATTACCTATGGATATACCGCATTATCCTCTTGTTCAAATGTCAACCGACCTTATTAACTTATTATTAGTATGACATAATAACAAGCATGTTTGTTGCAATGATAGGCTGTCGAGTGCATTATGTCGACTTTTCTAATGATATACCACTAAATCATACGGTCATGACATATATTTACCTCGACGCTGTCATTTATGCGTCTATTCGTCCGCCATTTTATGCAATTATGCGAGTTGATTCGATTGGAATAAATGGAGGCGGGGGGGGCTATTTACTTACAGTACAGGTTATAGAAATATTAGGTATATCGTCTTGTCTTAATAGTCAAGCTAATTTCTTCTTCTTTAGAATCGTTTCTTTCCCGGCTTTTTCTGGTTCGTGGTTTAGAAAGAAAGAAAGAAAATTAGTTTATTTGCGGTAAACATGACGCAAAGAAAGATTTAAAAAAAAATATATATATGTAAATAACAAATTGGGGGAAAATATGCGTCACATCCACGCAAAACGGCCATCGCTCAGCATAATGCTGCGACCCCATGCGAGACAGAGCCCCAGCGCTGGTTTATCAGCTTTCAGTCCTGGTTTAAGCTAGCTGGTTTTATTTGGTCAGAAGGCCAAATCCGGTAAAAAACCTTTAAAAATCTGGTCACAATCTCATCTCAGCGACAACCAATGACAAAAACAGGTCAAAAATGTTGGTAAATTAGAGGTATTTTTTACTAACTGAGGCAGAGATTAGAATGCGAATGCCAACAATCCTAACATAGCTATCTACCAATGGGTCTTTAGTGAGTCCCACGATATTCGAAGCTTACACAATTTCTAGTTATATTATGTACTAGCTGCGCCCCGCGGTTTCACCCGCATAAGTCTCGATCACGTGGGAAAAAAAAAAGTGTCCTACTTATGTTCTTTTCCAGGGCATCATCTATATATGTGCCAAATTTCATCCAAATCCGTTCAGCTGTTTTAGCGTGAAGGCGTAACAAACAAACTTACTTTCGCATTTATAATATTAAGGAAGGATGCAGAACGGGGACGACATCCTAAGCTCATGTTAGACAAAACACTATCGACTTCGAAGATTAAAAACGCTAAATGAATAACACCCAGATACATTAAAAACAAATACAAATGTTCACCACACACCTTGTTTGTCAAAGCATAATATTAATTAATACCCGTACCCATGTTCACGACCTTATAGCCATTGTTCCATGTTTACTTACATTGGCACAAATACATTAGCACAGTCTGCACGAAATCAAAAACACACAGTAATTAATATGCACAGTTGCACACAGTGTATGGGTTACTGTTCGAAGGGTAAGCAAAACAACCTGAGCATTATAATGAACGTTTAATTGCATTTATGCTACCATTGTGCTAATTATGCAGCCTTAGTCAGACTTATCCGTCACTCTGACAGATGTCGATTTACGTTAAGCTCAACACACACACAAGCGCGGGTCGGGCGCGAGGCGGGTCGGGAGCGGGAGCCGCGCACACGTGTCCTGTGCTGACTTCCATTATAATACAAGGAATTACTATATATGCAAGCCCGCCGTACTGCCGTCCCGACCCGCACCCGACACGCACCCGCCTTGTGTGTGTGTTTACATTACTTATTTACTCAAATAAATGTGGAGAGATGTAAAAATGACAATTTAATATCGAATAGTATAGATTCAATCCGGGTTGTGGAGGTCAGATAGGCAGTCGTTCCATGTTAAATACTGGTATGCAACTGCATCCGTTTAGACTGGAAGCAGACCCCAACATAGTTGGGAAAAGGCTAGGCAGATTGATTTAGCATAGATTCAATTAATCAAACCACTTGATCAAAGAAGTACACACATACACTTGGTACTTAATCTAAAGAATAAATCGCTACCTCTTTTCTCTCTATTGTCACAAAATATGAAAATATTGATCTTATTTCCAACAGAGCGTAAAAAATTACCGACACAATGACATACATCTGTAGAAGATAGCAAGCACGTAGCTGGTGATAATAGTATTATCATAATACCATACTATATCTAAATGGTCTACATAATTAAGAGTGCCAGTTATGAGTCAGCCATTCTGTGACACAACAGCTCTTAGTAAACAGACTCCAAAGATTTCTAAAAGTATCAAGACCGCCCCAAAAGACCAAATAATCATCGCGAGATTTTTTGGTCCTAAATTTGACTGAAGTTTATGGTGTTCACATTACTAGGTTATAATCATGTTGTCTGTGTGTTTGACCTTGCGTATATAACCGACACTTGTCATAACAAGCACGGATTATACTCATTTATGTACATAATATAATGCGTTTATTCAATCAATGAGATGCTTACTGAGTGATGTGGGCTTAAGACGTATCTGTTTATCGTAAACAATCATCTACTGTCAATGTATCATTAAGTAGCTTTTAAGTACGACCATGGCCTGACTTCTTACTATACAACGTGCTCCTACAATGGCAACATTAATTTAACACACGGGTAGGGCTAGTGGCCAGTAATCATAAAAATTATAATAAGACAATTCGTAAATTGTAAAATTTTAATTTACAAACGCTTCGTTCCTACAATTCGCCAACTCTTTGCACGTTATTCGTTTCAGTTTTATTGATGCGATGTTATGATCTATGACCCCGGCAAATGACCTCCGCTACAATTCTTTAAGTACAGTATGCTCCAAGAAACTATTTTAGAAAAATTTACATAAATCAATATATAATAACGTTTATGAAATTAAAATATCTTCATAAAACGAAAACGCGAAACCGTATACGTGTGTTAAATTAAAGTCGCTATTTAATAATTCTTAGCATTTATGAAATGAAATGCACCGATCCCAGCGTGGTTTAACCAGACTCTATAAATCGAATGAACCCCAAGATTTGCACTAGCTCCTGAAGCCGCATGTTGCATGGTGCCACAGAGGCCATTGCATATCAGGGAGTAGACCGGGTGGCACGATAATGGTAAGGAAGACGTGCCCTCAGGATAAGGAAGGATTTGCGAGCCTACCGGATATGCATCTTTGAGTAAGCAATGGACTAGTGGAGAGATGGGTGATATTCATCTACTTAATAAAAATCTTAAACATTCTCACTGATAGACAACGCATTAGCCAAACCGCTGGGTGCTTGATATTTTGTACAAGAATTAAAAATTCATCTCCTAAAGGGTTAAATAGGGGATGAATCTTTGTATAAGAGCACACGGCTAGTTCTGCAGAAATATGAAGTCAATGGCCTGGAAACAACCATTTAGATGTATGGTGATGGTGTATTTATGATGTTTTAGATGTTACTTCAGTGTATGTACATACTATTCTCTATGTGGTGAAAGTTATTTGTTGTTCAGTGAGGACATGTTACGATATTACATTACCTACGTCAATATGACGTCAAAGTGAGGCCTTTTGTTTGAAAAAAGTTTTTTTATAGTAACTCGTGCATGACAACACACCTGTTCAAATGGTTTTTTGTGGGGTTCAGTATGTAAAAGATACCACGAAACCGCAAATAAATAAATAGTAACTAGTAGGTTCTTGCATTTTTAATAACAATAATTTAATTAACAAGATATTTCAGTAACAATAAAAGCATTATAACACTAACAACACAACAACATAATACTAACATTATTATAACATTTTAGTATTGTATTTTTATAATGGATTTCCGCAAGGTCATGTCTGAATCAATTAACAATAAAAACCCCATAAAAAAATTCTCATACCATCCTCCACCTGATTCTATTGTTAACTCAATTGTCGTACTTCCAAAACTATATATTAGCTGTCTAGTCTTTTAACATTAACTCGGCAAGTTTTGTGCACATCTCCTATTCGCTCGCTGAATGTTTTTCCATCAAATGAATAGTCATCATAGTGTACTTCCAGAACATTGTCATAGCCGAATTTGTCGCAAAGCTTTTGCACATAAACTGAAGTTGACAGTGCAGATATTACACTCGGAATAGCATCAGGATTAGTAATCTCTTCATCTTCAATATCTATAGGAGTTTTAACATTTTCACCATTGTAAAGTAGCCGTCCCATTTTATACGTAGATAAACCCAACAATCCAGCAATGTTCTTTTGCTTGAAATATGGCAAAGTTGCTATAAACATTATTTCCATTTGACAGTTAGTATTGTAGCGTGTAAATATATCAGCTTTTGTTTCAACATCTATGGTAAAGTCATAGAAAGCTTTCACAGATTTGTGTTTGCAATTTTTTCTTAATTTCTCATAATAAGATTCGCCCTTTGGGGCTAGTACCTAAGTATAGAAAAATTACAACATTAATTTCGAACCAAAATATTGGAAATTAAATGAAATTGTTTATACTGTAAATTGGATATCGGAATCACTTTTACACGTCATATAAAAAGTATTAAAAATAAGCTAGATGAGATCGGCGTTTCCTATCTGACTACTCTGAGAAGAAAGGCCGAAACAAACTTAGAGGTCGAAGTCTCTTTTAAAGTCCAGACATAATCTTGGTCAGGCCATATGAGGACCATGTAGATTAGTGTCTGAAGTGGTCTTTTGAGGAAAGAACCACACAGATTTAAGTGGACCTGTCCAGTCAGTGCAAGCATTTGTCAGTAATCGTGGAGCTCAACTCAGAACTTAAGGAGCTCAACTACTCGACGAACAATACCAAAAAAAGGACATTTGGGTAGGCCGCATAAAGTACTCAATCTGCCAGATCATCATTAAAACCTAATGAGAAAGAAAAAATGAAGAAATTAAACAAAAATGATCCACATAGTCCTCACATTCACAATAATTAAAATAATTGAAATAACTTACATGGATCTTGTTGAAAATCACTCCAACTACTTCATTGGTACTCGTATCATTTGCCACTATACTGATACCGTCTTTGGCAGCGTCATGACACATTTGCAGAAGTTCTTCAGCAGCTCCAGGCTCATGAAGTAGACCAACGGCTTTGCAAAGAGACTCCGTCTTTATGAATGATTCCCGTATCACTGTTAAAGCTCCATCTAATGATTTGTTTGTTAGGGATTCGAATTTGACAACTCCATCTTCTGATACTGCCCATGGTTTGTTGTACGGCAATTTCTTGCATGTGCTGAAATTATCTTAATTAATTTTCACGTATTAATTGCTTAGACTAATTAATTAAAATTGTTTATCTTATACCTAAAGTATCTTCGAAACATTTTCACAAGGACCTAATCTCAGGAAGTTGAACTGAACACTATTTTAGATACCACACAAATGATGCCTTTATATCTAAAACGTTTAAAGTTCTGAAACGGAAAATCTAATTGTTTAAGTCTGGTTCCCACATACATCACAATTAATTTATTATTATTAAACTTATTAAATATATAAATACAATAGTAACGAATTAAAAACTGTACATTGAAATTTAAAAATAAAGTTATTGCTACGAGGTTTGGGAACGAGTCTGATGCCGAAAAAATCGTTTTAAGAATTGTTGTCTGTCTGGTTGTATGTTCCAAGATTGGCGCAAGAACGGCTGAACGGATTGCTGATTTTCTTATCCATGTATACAAGGTGGCAGGGGACATCGACTCGAAAACTGTTACCGTGGATTCTGTACTTAGATGATTTTAAACCCCTCTGCGGTGAAATTTTTCGTCGGTTATATAAAAAAAATCTGCTGTTTCATAGAAAACTGCAATACCTACGCGGTCAAAATGTATGAAACAGCAGATTTTTTTAGATAACCGACGAAACATTTCACCGCAGGGGAGTTCAGAATCATGTACTGAATCCATGTATATTGTAAGTTGGTCGCCTATTACTCGTTAACTGGTTGAGCCTAGTTAGCTAAGTTAGTTTTTTTTAACTTCTTATACTACAATCGTGAATACTTTTCACATATCCCAAAACAACGGTTTAGCTGGTAGGGGCGAGACACATGACTCTAACAAAACTTAGCACTATTGTGCATACGGATCCCTATTTACTCGTCAATTCCACATAATGGAATAGACGAGCAGACAGACAGGCGAAACTATAACACTACGTAACAGAAGAAAACTGACGTCGACGTAAAGCTTGTTGTGAAAATCGTTTTAAAAGTGATTTTTACCTGACTACAGCGAAGCAAAAAGGAGGGTTATGATTTTGACCGGTATGTTTGTATGTTCATCTGTTCTCTCATAACTTCTAAACTACTCATCATAATTTGACAAATGAGGTATCGTTGGAAGCCTCTTGATCGTCCGCTGGTTATAGGTTATGTGACGTCACGAAAGACTATAATATGTTGCCATTATTGATATCGAGCAAAAAAGGACATAAAAATCGCGTTTGTTGTATGGGAGCGCCCCTTAAATATTTATTTTATTTTGTTTTTAATATTTGTTGTTATAGCGGCAACAGAAATACATAATTTGTGAAAATTTCAACTGTCTAGCTATCGCGGTTCTTGAGATACAGCCTGGTGACAGACAGCTGGACAGACAGACGGACGGACAGACAGCGAAGTCTTAGTAAAAGGTTCCCGTTTTTACCCTTTGGGTACGGAACCCTAAAAACAAGATTCGTAAACCTGTGTGCACATAGTGAGGTGTAGTTTGATTGTAAATGGTTGTAGTGCGTGTAAGTGTGAGCGTATGCACAGAGCGGAGGTGTAGTTTTGACATGCTTCACTGTATTGTTCTCAGCGCTATGTTTTGGTTTTTTATTTGGTCTGAGACTGCAACAATAAAGTTGTAAAATGTACGACGTGTTGAAATTGTGTCCTATTTTTTAAAGGGCAGGAACGTAATTTGACTCGAAGGACCAGAATAGATTCCAGCATTTAGAAGAAACAGAATAATTAATTTGGATTTAAAAGAGTGTCCATGGAGTTTCTTGTCCATTCCTCTCCATAGGAATCTACTACGCTTTGGAATGGGCAACTCGCTTCATCTTTCCGACCGTCTCTTTCTTCTCAACGTTTCGATGGCAATCTAAATGGATTCGGCCCAGAATTGTTATTGTTATGTTTATTTGACATAAAAAGTACACAGATACAGGTTGACACTTAATAACACGTGGAAATAACTTGATACAAAATATTGAACAATGACCCCCATGCTAGGAAAAACCTGTGTTACAGGGGTCACCCATTCGTCCATTATGGATGTTATAAAACTTACAAACAATTTAGTAATGTGCACTAACGTAAAAAAAAAAAACTAGACTAATTGATTTTGGGGATAAGAAAAGGGGAGAAGAAAGTAAAGGGGTTTACCTTCATTATTGACAAGGAAAAGGTAGTCTCTAATATATATCTAATTATGTGCCGGGTGTGTGTTGTATGAGTGGGTGTAGGTGTGTAAGTGTGAGTGTAGATATGTATGAGTGAGTGTAGGTGTGAATGTATGTGTGGGTGCCTGATTTGTTTAAGTTATGGTTTTAGTAATTCTTCTGTGTCGTTATAATTTAGGGTTAGCAGATATTCCTTAATTTTTGTTTGCAATAGAAGAAACAGAATAATTAATTTGGATATCTTGGACCGACACTTTCTTCTCAGCATGTCGATGGTATGGACTCGGCCCAGAATTCGGCTAGGTATTTGGCATCACCGACTCTTTGACAATACAAAAGTACCTGTAATTGGTTTAATTAAAATAAATGCTTTGAGTTTAAGCTAGAATGTGTACCAGTAATCCGTGAAGAAGGCTTTTGTCTGCTGACTTACCCAGATCTTTTAGGATGCTGTTAATCGGTTGCCACCATAAATTAGATAATAATCTCTATGCTAAGTACATGTTTGTAGTGCGAGAAAGTGGCGCCTACGCAGCCTGCGGCGTTTTGACGGTGAAATCTGATGACGTATGGTATGGACTTACTTTAGTGAGTTTCTGAGGTTCAAATATTTTTTGAGTCTTCTTTAGGCGCGTTGGGCATTATTGAGATGGGAAAAAACAATTGAACTCGCGACACCTCATTTTTGTAAACGCGATTGTGCTCTTTATTTATATTACGTTACGGATCAATGTTCTATGCAAGTATTTTTACTTTAAAGGTTTTGGAAGTAATTTTTTTTTGTAAACGCGATTGTACTCTTTATTTATATAAGGTTACGGACCAATATTCTGTACAAGTATTTTTCTTCCACCAAGGCGATCTTGTTCAAGTTTTCACTCCCAAAGTGCCACTGTTTTTTTTTTTACCAGTGAATTTCTTCTTAGCATTTATATAATGAAATAAAAGTTTGAACTCCCCCTTTGGTCATATTAATGAATTGATACATCATTCTCCGATAATAGGGGGGTAGCCATCGATCGAAAGAGCTAAAAACATTTATTTTGCGAATGTATTTATACAGTCAAACCTGAGTGAGAGTAATTGCCAGGTACCGTCATTGTAACCCTCTTAAACCTCTATAAGTGAAAAACAGAATTGTCTATAAGAAAAAGTCGTTTTTCACTCGAGGACCTCTATAACTGAAACTGCTACTTGCCTGTATCTCTATAAGCGACAGTCGAGCGATAATAATAATATAATCATTTAATTCAGAAAACATCCATATTTAGACACTCATTTTAAAAACAACTAATTCACATCAAGATAAAAACAAACAAAACCAAACAACATACACAAAATAAAAACAGTTAAGGACACAGTTACACACATTAAGACCGGGAGGAACTGTCCACTGCTCACAGTGCAGTATGCAAACGTATCCAGTGGCGCAGCAGTGGAGAGTCCCACCTGTCCGCGAACACGCTTATTATACTATTGCTACTGGACCTAACAAGACTCAGCAGCGACGCACACTCCTTCTTTATAAGAGCATTTATGACTCATTCTTAAATTTCGTAGAACTAACATTGTTTTTGGTCCTCCCAACCAGCTCAACCTCTTTAAGTGAGAGAGACAATCCCTGTACCTCTATAAGTTAGAAACTCGAGTTAGTAAGATCCTACAAAGCAAAAAAAGAAAAAGGTCATGGTCCCTTGAACTTTCGCTTATAAAGGTTCCACTGTATATACCGACCGGCGGCTATTTTGTCCCATCCGCTGATTTGAGCACAAAAAAGTTACCTAACGAAGTTTAATATACTGTTACGTAGGTCAAAGTAGGTACTTATATATACATAAATATGATAGTCTAATGGTCAATTCGTAGGCAAACGACTCTGTTACGTAATTAAGCGAATATTGCTAAAACTGATCATTTGTTGAGGGTCGGCGGAACATGTCAGTCCATCCATCGATTCTTTGGTCTTCCCCTCCTCTTATAGCCATCGACATGCACACACAAAACTTTCCTCACGACATTTTCCTCATTCCTCCGCATCCAACCCCAGTATCCTGACAACCGATTTCCACACAACTTAGTCACTAGTGCCACTTTCAAACTTCCTCTTATACAGGCTGACTGGATCTGGACCCGCCATAGCAAATTCGCATATAGAGGAGGTCATTTGCTAATTATTAGACCTTACTTTCCCTTGATCGTTAAGATTTTTTATTGTATTTTTTTTTTGTAAGCTTTCTGTTTAATTTTTAACCCTAGTTTGAGGGAAGTTTCAAGGTATTTTAATCACCAATGTTTATGACTACCAAAAAATAATAAAAAGCTACTAAAATAATGCAAAAGATTTTTTTTTTTTAAATCTCAATAAAGTATAAAAATTGACATATCTCCCAAACTATAAAACTTTAGCTAGGGAAAGTATGGTTCAATAATTAGTAAATGACCTCCTCTATGTGCGAATTTGCTATGGCGGGTCCAGATCCAGTCACCCTATATAGGTACTTTTTTTTTATTCTATAAAGCGAAGTACTATCAATAAACTAAAATATTATAGAAAAATCTGAAGATAAGGAAAGTACATTGCTAAAAATCAAACGCATTAGATGTTAATGTCCTTATCACGATTTTGTTATAAATTCTATGGAGTCGTGCCACATCAATTCGTTAAGTGGAAAATATTTGTACGGGCTACGTCAAAATAAATATTGTTACCAACAATTTTTATTGTATTTCTATTTCCAGCTCCTATGTCATACAAGTTGCGTTTGAAACTTCCTCTAACTATGTAGAAATATCGCTACACCAAGGTACTTCAACTGTATTTGATTGACAGCCTGTAAATCATAGTTGTTTTTTATTGTCACTGTCAATCATGGAACGTATACATTACCTTAGTAAGTAACAGAAACTTGCATTATCTTAGACAAAAGGAACTACCTACTTACTGTTTGTGCCTTTGATGACAATAATATAAAAATCATGTCGTACAATGATTATTGATATAGAGCGGTCGCGCATGACGAGAACCTCGTGAAAGCTGAAAAAGATAAGTAGATTAAGTATCTTGACCTGGCTCGCGAGATTGTCGACATGTAGGATGTGGATACAGTAGTCGTTGTGCCGATAGTCGTGACGGGCAATGGCATAATAGCCTAGAGCCTCGACCAACACCTGCGGAGGCTCTCGTTAGGCAGCTGGATCAAGGGCTTAATCTAGAAAGCAGTACACGGCGCGTATCGTTAGGAGGTTCCTCTCTCTGGAGCCCTGACCACCCCGGTAGATTGGACCCTGTTCCCGATACCCGGTGGGCTACATTATTTTATATTTTTAAATGTTGTTATAAAAATATTTAAAAAAAGTATGTTTGTAAGAGAAATAAAGGAAATAATAAAATAAAGTAATAATTACTTACCGCATAAACATAATTTTATTTCAATTTTTATTTTATTTGTAAATGTGTATGCCTGAGTCTATGTTACTCGAATTAAATTATTTGAATTTGAATTTACATAAAGTCAAACTTACATTAAAACGGGAAAGATCTGGAAAGAAAAAAACATCTTTGTAGGGAGTCTAAAATCTTACGTGGATCGAATTAGAGGAATCCTATGAGCCATGAGGCGGATCGAAGGACCAAATGTTTTTGCCACAAATCTTAACGTCACTACCAGTACTATCATGGTTACAGTTTGTATGTCGATATCCCTGCCACCCTGTAAAATATAACTATATTTATTTATTCAAAAGACAACTTTCGTCCACAGTAGGTGATGTTAGTCCTAAAGTCTATTCCATCAATACCTAAATAAAAACACATAATTGAAAATACTCAAACTCAAACTCAAAGCATTTATTTCAAATAAACCAATTACTTTTGTATTGTCAAGGGGACGGTCGATCAGGAAATTGAAGCTTGTAGCCCATTCCAAAACGTAGTAGGTACCTATGGAGAAGAACGGGCAAGAAAAAACACGGACACTTTTTTGAATCAAATATTGTTACAAAATATTGGTTACATCATTCGTGTTGAAATTATACATGTGAGAACAATGAAGAAAGACGTGCACGTTAAAAGCGTTCGTAATAAAAATATAAAACAAAAATAAATTAATAAACCGTGGCAGCTAAGAGATGACCAGTCCCTACTGACGGCGTGGCAGCTAAGAGATGACCAGTCCCTACTGACGGCGCCCATTCACGAACATGACGCATGGATCAGCACCATTTAGCTCAACCATTTTGAAGGGAACTTAATGATCCAACCGATCCGTGATGATGATTATTACTGTTATTTAAATAGTCTCTCTGGGCCGAAAGGTTCTAGAACGGCGACCGCGTACTGGAAGACGTAGCGTTGGTTGGAAGCTTGGAAGGCCCCGACAAGGTGGACCGATGATCTAGTGAAGGCCCCAGGAATCCGCTGGATGCGGGAAGCAAAGAATCGGTCGAAGTGGCGGTGCTTGGGGGAGGCCTATGTCCAGCAGTGGATGTCTTTCGGCTGAAATGATGATGATGATGAAATAGTCTCTTCTAAAACGTACGTGTAGCAGTTTAATTAGCATTAATTAGCATTATTATTGAATAATGTATCAATAAAAATTTCTGCTTATCTAGCAAACGTAGGAAACATCACGCATTCTCTGAACTTGACCGACTTTAATAACTGTTGAGGCAATCCATTTCTGATAAACAGCCTTTGAAACTTTATACATACAATTATGTATGACTTATTCTCAATGTAGCTTTAATTAATTATTTATCTAGTTTAATTCTATACAGACAATCAACAACAACAATTCAATTAAATCAATTTAACAACAATCAACTAACTAACAACAACCAACAACAACTTCAACCAACAACCACAACTACTAGCGACTTACCAACTACTACCAACAACTACTACTGTCAACTTTTTCAACGAACTATTGATAGCTTTACAAGAGCATAGATCACTAACTATGAACTAAAACGACTTTATATTATAATACTACGATTTATTTAATGTCAAACAACCAGGATGTATTTTACAAATGAAAACGACTGCTTCTAACAACAAAGGTCTTAGAACAAGTCCACTTAACGTTGCCATCTCAAAAATCAGAAAACCGGACTTACCCGCTAAAAAAGCCGGACTTTTGGGTCGCCCTGCCGGACGGACGCCAAAAAAAAAAGATTTTTGAATAAAAGTAAAAAAAAAAACACATTTTTATAAGAATGTTTTAATCGGTATTATCATTTTAATTTGCATATTTTTTCTTTGGTAGAAACGTGCTTTAAAAGCTCAACCTCCTTAATTTTTATCACAAAACATTTTGCAAGTTACATGTATTAAATTAAATTCCACAATTAAAATTTTTGCAAGTTTCCGATTTTAACCTGTTTCTTTGTTTCGTCTATTGCTGGCATATTAAAGAGAATAAAAAGCCGTCACGAGGTCAGAAAGCCTAACACTGTCCGGCTTTATCCGGACGGATGGCAACTCTAAGTCCACTCATATAGTCTTAAATCTTAAATATAACAATGGTCACGACGCTGCTTTTGTTAATATTCCCATGTAAAATTTTGACCCTGTCTTATCGATGTTTACGTCCGGCTCGGGAGACAGCAGCGCACGCACCTCGTCTCACCGTGGGCCACCATGCCGCTCCGGTGATGTCACTCTTAACTTTGTAAAGAGAGCGCGGCAATCGCCAATACTATCTATACAGACGTCAATTTATTATCCTTAGTTCTGGCATCCTATACATATAATCTACACTAATAAT
The DNA here is from genome assembly GCA_963680765.1 of Agrochola lychnidis. Classification (NCBI taxonomy): domain Eukaryota; kingdom Metazoa; phylum Arthropoda; class Insecta; order Lepidoptera; family Noctuidae; genus Agrochola; species Agrochola lychnidis. The sequence goes on from OY796850.1 coordinate 4,283,476, forward strand.
AATCTACTACTTTGTGTAAATTATTTCATCACCACTGCTCTCAAAAATGATGAAAGAAAACATCGTGAGGAAACCGGCATGTCCTAGAACCGAAAATTTGAAGACATGTGACATCTACCAACCCGCACTGGGCCCGCGTGGTGGATTACGGATTACCCACTCCCTCTCACAGAGAGGAGGCCTGTGTCCCAGCAGTGGGAACATTTATAGGCTGATGATGATGATGATGAATAATAATCTAAACTAATTATTATAAAGAGAAAAAAAATGTATTGTATGTTTGTTTGTTTCGCTTTCGCGCTAAAACTGCTGAACGGGTTTGGATTAAATTTGGTAAATGGGTAGACCTTGACCTAGGTTAGGACATAAGATACTTTTTATCCCGATATTGCCACGGGATCGATATTTATGCGGGTGAAACCGCGGGGCGCAGCTAGTAATATATAAAGAGAAAACCTTTGTATTTTTTGTTTTCGGGAGCCCTTGCGGAGGGCTCCCGGCACGACCCTACTGGAGTCAACTTGCAATATGTATGGCGGTATGGCGTGTGAGCTCTATGAAAAATGGTTGGAGTCGAAAGTGGTAACACAGAAAGTACATAAAAATACAATCTGCCTAGCCTTTCCCCAATTATGTTGGGGTTGGCTTCCAGTCTAACCGGATGCAGCTGAATACCAGTATTTTACATGGAGCGACTGCCTATCTGACCTCCACAACTCAGTAACTGGGTATTAACACGAAAATGGCACTTACCCGAATTTGAACCCACAAACTCGTGCATGAGAGGCGAGGACTTACCCAATGGGTCGTCACTTACATAATAATATGATGATGATAATAACAGCACTCGAAAGCCAAAATCTGAAAAATTTCGAAACTAACGCGATATAATTTGCTCTTTGACCCAAAAACTGCCGAAGGAGGTTTCTTTGCACCAGTGAGCAAATTAAAAGGACCTTGACAGCCTGCAACGCCACTAAACCGCAATTCACATGATGTGTCGCAAGCGCAACATTCGTTAGTACTTGCTGCAACTTGTGCAAGAACTTGCAAATTGTTTCGTCAGTGCATCTTCTGCACAATGATGGGTACTGTTATAGTTTTAATTGCAACCTTTTTGGTGAGTAAAACTTTTTCGCACTTCAAGTTAAGGTCGATGTGGAGAAAGAATATATGAAGCAATTTCAGAAACAAATTTGTTGTCGTGTGAATTGGTAGGATTCCTTGTTATAAAAATATTAATGATATTACTTAATTACGGACTGCTTCGTTGGTCTAGTGGTCGCAAGAGCTATACTGCTGAGCATGAGGTCCGGGGTTCCCGGGTTGGGCAAAGTGTTATTGGGTTTTTCAATAAGGAATGTCTCAGTAACAGCCCGGAGTCTGGATTTGTGCCCGGTAGATGGCAATAGAATCGCCCCCTATTAGATGGGACTTAAACATAACTGGCGAAATATGGGTGTACTATAGGTACACCTCTGCCTAACCCTTTGGGGAATACTGGCGTGATGTTATGTGATGTTATGTAGTAACCTTGAACTGATGCTGCAGCATCACCTGGAGTTTGCAGGATACCCAACTCCCTTACCAACTTACAGCACAGGTATCGTGTTGGGGCTCATTGGAATCGTCTCAATGACTGGCGAAATATGGGTGTACTATAGGTACACCTCTGCCTAACCCTTTGGGGAATACTGGCGTGATGTTATGTGATATACTTAATAAGGGAATAAATCGTGTCCTTTTGTTGATTTTCTAAATCTTGCAGAACCATTTAAGGCGACGATAACCGACTTTTAATGATTTTATACTGAAGATCACGTCTAAACGAGTAGTGTTAATGATTTGGAAAAAATATAATTATGATAAATTAGAGCATTTTCTTAATAACTTAATATAGGAATATTTTAGATTATGTTTATATTACATAGTGAAATTAATTTGTAAAGTTATGTCTAACGCGGATAAAAAACTGAGAATCACGCAAAACGCGATTTTTTCTGAAACATTCACCATTTTAAAAATAATTTGTTTTATGCATAATAAATTAATACTGCGTCTAGTTTGGGACAGTGCTCCTTGGTGGGCGAGTCCTATTACTGGCTGGACGTGCGACGCGTTGCGTGAGCTCAGTACAGAACACTCAAGCTAACCAAGGTCATTGGCATATATCTGCGTCTTAACTTAGAATTGCAGTTGACCAGTTTTGTTTTATTTCGTGTTTTTGTTTTGTCAGTTTTTCGTCAGTTAATGTTATATCAACTGTTTCAAATTATGTCAAAGTATATATATACACGCTCATCGTCATTACGCATTGCACTTACAGAAAACATCTTGAAATTCGCTTCAATAGCTCAGATATATTTTTTCGTCCATATCTAGTTTGAAGTGTTACGAGGTAGATAATCTCTCTCTCAATCTTCTGTGAATCTGGAATCCTCCCAAACAATTTCCTTTTCAACCTCAACACTCCTCTCTTTCAATCTGCTCAACCTTTTCCCAACTATGTTGGGGTCGGCTTCCAGTCTAACCGGATGCGGCTCTGTGTAGGGAATTATTTCAAGATCACTGCCGAGATATAATACTGTTACTTTATTATCTGTGGCTTGGGTACAGATAATAAAGGTGAATATGAAAACATTAAAGAGAGGAGTGTAGAGAAGGGGTTTAAGTCGTGTTACCCAGTAACTGGGTTGTGAAGGTTAGGTGGCAGTCACTCCATTTAAAATACTGGTATTCAGCTGCATCCCCGACCTCAACATAGTTGGGAAAAAGCTAGGCAGATTGATTGAAGATGTCTACAGGAATGTCTTCATTGACAACGCCTAACAACCAAAGTCTTGTCACGATCGACCAAACGTCGTTGATCAATGAATTTCTCTTCCAATAGCTTCGTTTGGAGCAATTTCCTTATTTTTCTGTCTTATTTGATAAATTATAATACGATGAGAGTGATTCACTCGTTGCAGTCCTCTCTTCCAAGTTGTCCTACCTCGTCAATTGAAGGAAATGGGTAAATTGGTCTTGCATGCGATGAACTCTCGTCATTTGTTGGTATAAGTACTCACTCCGGGGTATTCATATGATCATTTTGTTCTGTGTATTCGTCAAACAAATACACTGTTCGACACACGGCTACACATCAAGGTATTTGGCTTGATATGTAGCCGTGTGTACATCCTAATCCTTACTAATCTAAACAAATATTAAAAAGAGAAAAGATTTCGATTTTTGTATGTTTGTATATACAGGGTAAGTTTTTAACCAGTGCGGAAAAAAGTTTTAAAAAATCCTGTACGTATTAATATTACAAATGCGATACTGAATTTGTTTGTTACGCTTTCACGCTAAAACGGCTGAACAGATTTGGATAAAATTTGGCACATAGATTGACCATGATCTGGTTTAGGACATAGAATACTTTTTATCCCAATATTCCCACGGGATCGAGACTTATGCGGGTGAATCCGCGGGGTTCAGCTAGTAAGGATACATTTTGAAAATGGGTTTTAAAATATTGGTCCTTATGTCCGGTTTATTTTTTTACAATTAATTACTTACCTTTTTTATACATCACAATAAATATAATGTTTCCTTTATTGCTTTCCACCACAGCTTCGGAGACCGTTAGATAAATAGCATCTTTTCATTCTCTTTTACCAATTTTGTAGGTATAGGTTCCATATCAATTTCATGCCTATTCCATACCGACAATCGATATAATAAGCGTTCATAGGAAAAAAAAAAACAAAAAACTTTTTACAAAAAAAAAAATACAACCGAGTTCCAAAAAGTTTTTGGTTTAGAATTTTCGTTTTTTGCCACCAACTTCCGAAATTATTTTTCACTTTGTAGTGTTTTTTTTTTGGAAGTCGGTTATATTTTTTTTTGTAAAAAGCTTTTATTTTTCACTTTTTAGTTGTGGTACATACCCCACACAAATTCGAATACCACTACCTGCTATGTAAATAACAGTGACAGGAACTTATCATATCATCCACATACTAAGTGGGAAAAAATACGTATTATTGAAGCTAACTCAAAAACTTAATAAAATTTATATGGGACCACCTCTGAAGTATGATCTACTAAACAAAAAAGCATCATTAAAATCAATTCATAATTGGCGAAGTAATCGCGTAACAAATTTACAAAAATAAATAAAAAATACCGTCGAATTGAGAACCTCCTCCTTTTGGAAATCGGTTAAAAACTTACCGAAGTAAATAAAGTACTACTTACAATACTTAAGAATTTTATCGTATTAGTTGGTCCTACGCCGCTATGGTCACGTACCAATGTACTATACAAACGAATACGCATTTGGTCATATTAAATTAACGTCGAGTTTCGCTAACAAGATTTTAAAAACATGTTATTCTTGTCTTTTGTCTTAAGTCATCTGTATTTTTGTAATATTTAGTGTTAATTCACGCCCTAGTGTCTTTTTCCTTATCAATCTTTTTTGGAGGACTTTTATCTCTATTCAATGAGGAGCTCGTGGCTAAGTACTAACAGCCGCTTGGGTCGATCTGTCAGGTTAAGCTACGCTTGCCGGGGTTGGTCTGTGGATGGGTGACCATTTCTACATACCGAGACTCCTCCGTGCCTCGAAAAGCACGTTAAGCCGTTGGTCCCGGCTGTCATTCGTGGATCTTTGACAGTCGTTACGGGTCGTCAGAAGCCCGAAAGTCTGACAACCACTCTTACCAAGGGGTATCGTATTACCCAGTTACTGGGTTGTGGAGGTCAGATAGTCAGTCGCTCCATGTAAAATACTGGTATTCAGCTGCATCCGGTTAGACTGGAAGCCGACCCCAATATAGTTGGGAAAAGGCTAGGCAGAACAGAACAATGATGATTTTTTTAATTATCTGTTTCTACTTTAATAATGTTTTTTCTTTGTTTGTTTCAGGTATGTCGAGCTGATTGATAGTGATTACTTTGGTTACTGCATGACAAAACGAAACGTATCTAAACGGTGCAAGTATTAACAATTTCTTAAAAAAACAATTTTTTACTTTTTTTTTATGAATGTGTTTTAGTTTAATTTAAGATTTCCTATGCGAGTCTCAATAAATACTCTTTCTTTGTTTCTTTGTTTTCAATACTCGTTAATCCTTGTTTTTAAGAAAGGGTTTTTTCTACATAACATCACGCCTGTATTCCCCAAGGGTTAGGCAGAGGTGTACCTATTGTACACCCACATTTCGCCGGTTATATTTAAGTCCCATGTAATAGGAGGCGGGCCATTTGCCAACCGGGCACAAATCCTGACTCCGGGCTCTGAGAAATTCCTGATGGAAAAACTCATTAACACTTTGCCCGACCCGGGAATCGAACCCAGGACCTCATGCTCAGCAGTAGCGATTGCGACCACTACTTAACAAAGTGGGTCTTGGGTGTGTATTTTACTCATTTAGTCATTAAAACCCAGATTCTGAAAACCATTCATGCAAAAAGCTGAAATTAATTGGCTTTTTTCATACTCATCCCCAGTTCGAACTCGCCCGGTTCGTATACAGGGTGGCAGGGACATCGACGCGAAAACTTTTACCATGGATTCAGTACATGATTCTGAACCACCCTGCGTTGAATTTTTTTTGTCTATTTTTTTTAAATCAGCTGTTTCATAGTCATGGTGACAGGGACATCGACGCGAAAATTGTTACCATGGATTCAGTACATGATTAGATCCCACTGCGTTGAAATGTTTCGTTGGTTACAAAAAAAAATCTGCAGTTACATAGAAAAGTGCAATACCTATGCGGTTAAACTTATGAATCAACAGATTTTTTTTAAATATCGAAACATATACCGATAAAATTTGGAAGGAAAGTTTATTCTATGAACCGCAAAACTTTCCGTTTTATTACGCCATTTGTTGATATTTAATTAAATTGATCATTGTCACAGACAGTCTAGTAGTAATTCCACGGTACCACCCAAATAGATGTTCTAAAAAAAAATGGGTTTTACGATTCGTTAAACATTTCTCATGTCCACTTCTATCATACAACACTCAATACTAGGTATTGAATTATTAACAATAGACTCTCTACAATGCTATAACGAGATGGCAAAAAAGTAGGTGAAACTTTTGTTTCTTACGTTTACTTTCTCTATTGTTTGTTAAATGTCATTTGTTGTTATGTTAATTGCAGTCCGGCCGTCGGAGACAATGCGTTCTTGACAGCTGTCAGTTTCATACGGGTATACTAGTCGCTTATTCTTCCATACAAACGTAGTATGGCGATTACTCGTCTGTTTGACGGTGTACGTTCACAACTAAAAATTATATCAATTTGTCTTGTCATTATCTAGCCCTGTATGCAAGCAGAAATGGGAAAAACGTTTTGGTTTTAAAGTTATGAGCGTCAAAATTTCCATATTTCAACACTAATTTTAAACCCACATACATTATTCCTATTCAACAACATTATTTACTATTATAATTTTATTTATTATTTCATTATTCTTAGGTATTATTAATTTATTATTTAATTTCTGGTAGTATTTTTTTTGTACTAGAAATTGCACGACTGACAGTTGTCAGGAACAGATTCTCTTGACGGCCGGACTGTACTCTGTAGCTACTTTTGGTTGTTCCATTTCGGGGTACAGCATTATACTAATTTTGGTGGCAATGCTTAAATGGCCATTTAAGCACACTTTTAAGTGTTACCTGACATACCCAAAGGCTTTTAGAATTAAACCTCACTGAAACCTTAGATTTTTTATAAGGAGTGGAAGATAAAGATAAAAACAGATGTATCCATGCATGAAAAAACCCATTATTGGAAACAGCATTCTCGAAATTCTTAGGCAAAAATTGTTGTCTCTCAAAATTCTCTAACTAGAAACAGGAAAATGAAGACAAAAGGCGACTCTTTGTCTGTTACACAATAATAATTTCCACCATCCATCGTAAACAAGTAGTAAATCCCATATTAACATTTAACGATGAGCTATAAGTATTAATTGTTTAAATCTTTATCTACAAGTACCTTATTATCTATACTATGATAATATATATAATATATATATATATATATAATATTATAAAGAGGTAACATTTGTTTGTATGTTTGTAAGTTTGTATGTAGGGGGTAATCTCCGGAAGTAATGAACCTATTTTAAAAATTGTTGCACTGGTAGAAAGCTACATTATCCGTGAGTGCTATAGGCTATAAATTATAAAGATATCATGCATATTAGCCGAACTATCTCAATTTTTGTCTAGCCAGGCGGGAAAAAATAGCTCTTACAACAGAGTTATTTGCATGCGCTGCCTTAACAGTTGTATATAATTGCAAACAATGTATGGCAACCTGGTCCGCTTTGAATAGTTCTACAAAAAAGTCCGCGACACCATATTTCTATCTTTTATATTTTACCAGATATAGTAGCTTTTATGTGTTAAAAAAAGTATTTTTCGACGTACTTACCTTTGGACGATTTTTTAAACAACAAAATATTAAACTTTATCGAAAAAAATATTATTATGATCACAAGAACATCATATAGATACGATTTTCCCAAAACAGTATGTCAATTGGTTAAATAGTTTCGAAGATAATATAAAATTACTAAATCGCAAAATGCCGCCGTCCATTCTCGAACCGCATTAGAACATGCTTTGTACGGACGTTTTATCCATTTACCCATAGATGGCGTTGTGCAATTACGTTATTTTTCTGAATCGCGGTGAGACAAGAGCAGCTCGAGTACGCTGTACGGAAGAGCCTGCTCTTGAAAATTATCAGCGCCTCTCGAGGAATAGAGAAAATATTTCGCAAGCACGCGTTGGGGAATCTAGCTCCGAGCGTTCACAGCGGCTCGCTAGCCAAACTGTGAGAACATCGCAGGCCCGTGCTCGGGAATCTAGCGCTGAACGTGCGCAGCGTCTCAGTGATTTAAGGTAGCATGTCTCTGCAACAAGGGATAGGGAGTCTAGCACTGAGCGCTCGCAGAAGCTCGCTAGCCAAAGCGCGAGAACATCGCAGGCCCTGCTCGGGAATCTAGCGCTGAACGTGCGCAGCGTCTTTCTGATTTATATGCAATAAAAACAAAACCCTCCTTTTGGCAGTCAGGAAATAAATCATAGAAAGAAAGAAAGAAAGAAAAGAAAGAAAAAACGTTTATTTACGGTAAACATGACGCAAGAAAAAAAAAAATTATATTACAAAAATGAGAAAAAGTTGGGGGAAGCATGCGTCACATCCACGCAAATCGGCTATCGCTCAGCATTATGCTACGATCCTGTGCAAGACAGAGCCCCAGCGCTGGTTTTCAGCGACAGCCGGCGCCGACGTAATGACGTCGACCGGTGCAGCAAACAAATATTAATTAAACGCTGTACCAGTACAGCGTATTTAAGGAAAAATAATTTAGATGCAACTAAATACACAACGGATATATAACTGATATAACTGATGAATATAACTGATATACTAAATAGATATAAAAGATAAAAAATAAATAGACATACTTTATTCTATGTTACGAGAATATCATCCTCAAAAAACGTTTTACGTTTAGCACTCAGTACTAACCGAACTACACTCATAATTTCATCACAAGTTAAAATGTTTACCGCCCAACGAAGTGGGCACGGGTCAGCTAGTAGGTAATATAGGTATGCAATTAGCGACCCGTCCCTGCTTCGTGCGGATGCAATGGCGACTTGTCAAAACATCGATATTTCTGGCTGTCAAAGATCCACGAATGATACCTGGGACCAGCGGCTTCACGTACTTTCCGAGGCACGGAGGGGTCTTGGTTTGTAAAGATGGTCACCCATCCACGGACCAATGTATAGCTTAACCTGATCGATAGACCTGTGCGGCTGTTATTACTTAGCCACTCAATCTATTTAATAAAAATGAAATGATGTTCGTTGGTAAGCGCATGACTTGAGAACGGCTGGACCGATTTGGCTATTTTTTGTGTTAAAATATTCGTCATAGTCCGAATTAGGTTTTTACAGAAAGAAAAATTGGAAAAGGACTATGTAAGGATCGTAGCAGGTGGCGTTCTGTAGTTTCTGCCTACCCCCATGGGAAGAAGGCGTGAGTTTATGTATGTATGTATGTAAAAATTGGAAATGTTGCCGGGTAAATTGGTGCATTTTCTATTGGATATTTGTATGAACGATTGAAATGACAGGACGACGTTTGTGGTCAGCTTACGTGTGTGATATACACATACCAAAGAATCAACTGGCATATGTTTTTTTTATCATTTTTTTCTTTCATTCAAAATAACTCTACAAAGTCACGATTATTTATGTAAAACACACGTGATATAAAAAAAATACTGAATTAATTAGTTTATAAAAAATAAAAATGTCAACGTCGCATTTTCTTAACTTTCAATATAAATGATTGGTTTGAATGAAAATGATTTACTCGTACTTTTCATTGAAACTTCGATACCCACATTGAGAGTCTAGTTGTTAGAGACATTATCTTAGAAAAAATAAAATATAATCTAAATATATGCCACCTGATTCTTTGATATAGTCTCTCGTGGTACAAGTTCCAACCCACCATCTACAGACTTGCCTGAAAGAGGACTTTTGGCCGAAAGGTGTCGTATATCGACGTTACGCGACACCACGCAGCGATACACGGCGCCGTCAACATTACGTGTATAGTCATTATTATAATAAGGTTTTTCAAATGTATTAGTTTATTATTGTATAAGATTGTTTTATGTATTCTATTTATGGGCCTTAGTTGCATGATAATAAAATGATTATTAATACCCTAGAGTTATGGGATGTCAAAAGAACACTTTGTCTATACAAGGCATCTCAAGAATCAATAGACTGGTGACGTCATCAAATATCTCATAAGTGGGCTATTGTATGTCGCTTGATAAGACTGCAATTGATCTAGTTGACTATTGCTTTGCATGTGAAAATCACGCTCTTGGCTCCTGATAGGTTCAATGAGATACAATCAGCGATTTGAAACTACGCGAAGATCATTCAAGATGTGAATAAAACCGTCCATCAGAAGAAAATAATGACAAACCTTCAAGTTTTTCTTCTGTTATCTAACAACAACTAGATACCACATAGTACTGAAGGACCAATAATTTGAATTAAGTATCGGTCCTTTAGTATTTTATGGAGACTGCAAGGACCAAAACTACTTTAGGGCATCGAAAGGGCCTTTTGCCTCGTTGGTCTAGTGGTCGCAAACGCTACTGCTGAGTATGAGGTCCTGGGTTCGATTCCCGGGTTGGGCAAAGTGTTATTGGGTTTGTCCATCTGGAATTTCTCAGTAGCAGCCCGGAGTCTGGATTTGTGCCCGGTTGATGGCAATAGGCTCGCCCCCTATTACATGGGACTTATACATAACTGGCGAAATGTGGGTGTACTATAGGTGCACCTCTGCCTAACCCTTCGGGGATTACAGGCGTGATGTTATGTATGTATGTATGAAAGGGCCTTTTCAACAGAATTCAAATATTTAGAAATTAGAGAAAAAATCCAGATCTATCTCATAAAAGCTCCGCTAATTTCCATGAAGTTTTAAGTTAGCGCAGACGACACACTTATTGTGCGATCGATTCTCTGGTGCACATTAATCGAATTCCTATCATATTCGTAATGTGAGCTACGGAGTAAAGATTCAAGTTAATGGTTCCTGTATTTAAATTTTAAACTGACAGAAATTACTATCGAGCGACACATCCTATAGATCAGGGGTCGCCAAATGGCGGACCGCGGTCCGCATCCGGTCCGCCGCCGACCCATTTTGTGCGGACCGCGAGAACACAGCAACTTGCACTACAGAGTACGTAATTTAATAAAAATGTATCCCCCGCATTATCTTTATTGACGTCAATTGGAAAGCGGCCGGGCGAAGTAACAGTGAAGAGTTCTGGATAAAATTTGTGTGTGGTAATAAATATCCAGAACTAAAAAAATTAGCTTTGTAACTTATTACTTTGTTTGGGTCAACATATATTTGTGAAGCAGCATTTTCGAAGATAAACTTCAATAAGAATAAATTTCGATCTCGACTTACTGATGAACATCTCCAGTACCCTAATTGCGTAATACAACACAATCACAATTTGTTTCGATTTGAAACAGGTTGCTAATCCATTGCTTCATAAGTTCGAAAAAAAATCTGCTCAACAACGTAAATAACGCAATGAATGTTATTGAACTGGCAAAATGAAACAAATTAGGCAAAATTGTTTTCGAAAATAAGTTACGCAATTAGGGTACAAGATTTTACTCCAATTTTACTCCAAACTTCGGACAGATAGTCCGCAACAAAAAATTTAATTTTTCTCATTGATATGTAAAAAAATACCTTTGTTATTTCCGTAATTACATTTGCCTAGTAAAAAAAAACTATAAAATGTTGTGCGGACCACGATGGTCATATCAATTCTTAAAACGGACCCCGAGCGAAACTAATTGGTGACCCCTGCTATAAAGAATACCCTGCATTCGGAAAAACATCGGGGACAAATAAAACATTTTGTGCGAAAATTGTTTTCGAAAATAAGTTACGCAATTAGGGTACAAGATTTTACTCCAATTTTACTCCAAACTTCGGACAGATAGTCCGCAACAAAAAATTTAATTTTTCTCATTGATATGTAAAAAAATACCTTTGTTATTTCCGTAATTACATTTGCCTAGTAAAAAAAAACTATAAAATGTTGTGCGGACCACGATGGTCATATCAATTCTTAAAACGGACCCCGAGCGAAACTAATTGGTGACCCCTGCTATAAAGAATACCCTGCATTCGGAAAAACATCGGGGACAAATAAAACATTTTGTGCGCCACAGACTCGATCGCATAAAATGTGTGTCGTCTGCGCTGCACCTAATAGAAACTGTTCGACCTGAGTCGCGTCGCGTCTAGGGATGTAAAACGGTAAAATTACCCTGGTAAAATACGGTAAAAAATGTAAATTTACGGTATTTTATGGTAAAATAATATGGTAATTTTCGGTAAAAAAACTTATTAAACGTACTCATACAGTCATACCCACTAAAACACTACAAATACGGAAGCGAGTATGTTTGTGTGTATCATGTGTATGTCACTTCTTCACTATTACCGGATAAATGAATTTGAATAAGAGATATAAGCAGTATTGGAACTTAAAAAAGAACAGAAAAATGGGCTCGTGCGACTCATGCGTACTAAAAATCCCTAAACCTTAATTCTCAAGTCAATAATTCACGATATGAATCACATCATGGCATAAATTACAACGTCTATGTGCAGAGGCAGAGCAGAGGAGACCACAAATTAAATTTTAAAACTTCACGAGTCGCCGGTAATTTTACCGTAATTTATATAAATAACCGTAAAACATCCGTATTTTACCAGCGTTTAACGTAAAATTACGTAATTTTGCAACCCTATAGTCGCGTCCCTTCACAATAAACCAAGATTTTTTTGTCTTTGTAAACTATATGCATATCAAAGTGGTTAGTCATGCGGCAAGTTTTCAATCGATCAAATTGTATAATAAACTACCTATGGAATTAAAATCCTTATATAACATAAACCAGTTTAAGCAGCAAGTTAAATCTTTTCTGCTAGAAAAATGCTATTATACTGTGGACGAGTTTCTCACTGATGTGGTTTAGCTAGACCATTATGACAAATGATCATAACATTTTAGAAATGCTGACATCAACGAATTGAATTGTGACATTAATTGTGACATTTAATTGGTGATTAATAGGCATGTGTGAATTTGTAACAGGTTCTGACATTAGTGTTATTATTTAAATTATTTGTGTTTTATTGTTATTATTTAAATTATGTGTGTTCTTATTGTTATTATTTAAATTATTTGTGTTTTTATTGTTATTATTTAGATTATTATTTTTTAATTACCTTGTAAAACATTCAGACACAATGTAAATTGTTACCTATTGAATAAATAAATGAAATGAATGAAATGAAATGACATGAAACTAGTAGTCATAATAACAAATATTGACGTAGGTAGGTACTTAGTTAATCGTAACAATTACCATTGTCATTATCATTAATTATGAATATTCATTTGGATATTTTATAAAACCTTACAATAACTAATTTTCCCTTCCACGATAAGATAAACAATATTCATAATTGACTACTAAAAGGTTTATTGATTTTCCTGTTTATTCTATGTATGTTCACAGAAACCTTACAAAAATTGCAGCATTGTCTTTAAAAGAAATTAAAGTTTAAAAAAAAAAAACGAAAGATTTCTTTATAATAAAAAAAATAATGTAATGTAATATTATTAATGTGAAGGTTTGTATTTTTGGATGTTTGTTAATTAAAAACGCAAAAACAGCTGAACAGATTGTCATGAAATTTGCCAGATAGGTAGCTTTTCATCCTGCATCGCAGACGAAATCGTGTTCACCAGCTAGTTCCTTATATATATTTCGTTTTACACGTTCGTTGTCATTGTCACTATCATCGAAAAAATATGTTCTTTGTTATTTCTTATCCCTTAGAAAAATACAATCAAGAACGTGACTTACGTATAAAAAGTCCAATATTCTTTAATATTCTATACAAATATTCTAAATGCCTGCGTAAATATGATGACATTCCTTGCTAGCTCTAACACCCGACCAAATTTGAAAGTCTTCATCATCAATGTTCCTAACAGGAACTAGAGTATATTGTAGTTGATTGGTTAGTCGTTGTTGACCGTCTACCATTGCCTCCTACGATCGAAACCAGTTTTGTTCTGAGTCAACACTAAACAAAAGGATTGTCGACGCCATGTTTGTGCCATGGAAACGTAAATTAACGCTGTCAGACTTTTGTCAGTTTTGCAAATCTGTTTGTCGTTCTAATTATTGGGCTTACGAGTTTTTATTATTTCATTTTAAATGACATACATACTATTTCTGCATTGAATTTAAGCCTTAAACAGTTTGACAAATGAAAAAGATCATTATCATTCACTGCTGCTTTTGATGCATCTAAAAACTTCATCCTAACAAGAAAAACAGTCTGAAATTCACAGACACACACATTTTTGTTTCTAGGAATAATTTAGGAAGTCTTGTGTTAATAGTGCTAAGCTAACATGTTTAAGTTCTAGGTGACCTATGAATATTGACTGATGAGCTCACTATTAAATATGAGATGATAGAAAACGGACAAGTTTGTGTAAATATGTCACCGTTTTTTTCAGATTCAAAGAAATAATAATGGTATGAAATGTCAATTTTAAACCAATGAATAAATAGTATAACAACAGGTTTGATCTGTAGATAATAATGTACGATGGCGAAAAAATTTATACTTAACAATAGCAAGTCTTGAATTCCTGTGGTTTTATTACATTGAACACATTCTTTACACAATTAACATTTTTCTATAATAAATGCAGACAAAATGCATAAAGTTATGCTCATAACTCTATACTTTTTATTTAATACATATACGTCAATAAATTTCCAAGGAGTGTTGATCGTTTTATGATTGGGTCTTGTGTTATCTTGACACTAATTAGGTTAACACGGTTTGAAATAGTTCCCCTTTAAAAGTAAATAACATCGCTAAGTATTATTATCATTAAATTTTTACGAGGAATCACATGTTGGTATTTGGATAATATAATAGTTTTCTTAACTTTATTTTGTAGGGGGATTTCTTCTTTTGAGGAAAATACTAAATCGATAAATTAAATCTTTGACATCATCATCATCATTTCAGCCGAAAGACGTCAACTGCTGGACATAATCCTCCCCCAAGCACCACCACTTCGACTGGTTCTGTGTTTCTCGCATCTGGCGAATTCCTGGCTTAACCAGGTCATCGATCCACCTTGTGGGGAGCTTCATCATCACCCAGTAGTCGCAAGATCTACAGCTAAGCATCAGCTCCTGGGTCCGATTCCCGGTTCGGGCCAAGTGTTATTGGGTTTTTCCATCTGGAATTTCTCAGTAGCAGCCCGACATCTGGATTTGTGCCCGGTGAACATAACTGAGCGAAATGAAGGTGTACTGTAGTTGCACTTCTGCTTAAACCTTCGGAGAAAACAGGATTGATGTTATGTTATGTTTCCTTATAGAAACTGCTAATCAAATATAGTAATTAAGGTTTCATTTGGACTGCTAAATAGGCAATTTGCATTCATTTCACAATAAACTAATCAATTATTGCCAAATGATTACAGTAACTAAATTAACCGGTTTGATAGCCTAATAAAATAATTGACATACGAGTTAATTACCTAATACATTAGAGATGTTAACATAAGCAAAACTAAAGTAAGAAACTACGATTGAGACAAATTAATTTAATTTAAAAACATTGTTGTAAAGCGTTATCTAACTGAGTTTGTCTTCAGAAAAAGTTGTATATATATCTCTTCTTCTTTGTCGGTAAGCGATCATGGTCATCACGTTTCAGTGAGATTTCGGACAGCTTCGATTTGCCTCACTCCTCTTCTTATCTTTAAACATAATTTTCTAATTCATCATCATCATCATTTCAGCCGAAAGTCGTCCACTACTGCTCTTAGGCCTCCCCCAAGCACCGCCACTTCGACCGATTCTGTGCTTCCCGCATCTAGCGGATTCCTGCCGCCTTCATAAGGTCATCGGTCCACCTTGTGGGAGGCTTTCTAACGCTAGGTACGTCGTCCGTTACACGGTCGTCACTCCGGAACCTTTCGGCCCCATCGGTCATCTGTTCTGCGAGCAATGTGCCCTGCCCACTGCTACCTTCGAGCTTTGTCGGTTAATTTTCTAATTACGTAATGTTTATCAGTAGAATTCTTTGCGAATCTCGTTCGTGTGTACCTACTACTAGCACAGCTATTTAGTCTGCTGCGTCTAAGCAAGTATTATTGCTGTCTTCCAGTTTGAAGGGAACTGTCTCTGGGATGCCAACGCACTTACACTCATTCAATCTACCTAGCCTTTTCCCAACTATGTTGGGGTCGCCTTCCAGTCTCACTGGATGCAGCTGAATACCAGTACTTTACATGAAGCGACTGCCTATCTGACCTCCACAATCCAGTTACTGGGTAACACGAAACCCCTTAGTAAGACTGGTAGTCAGACTTTTGAGCTTCTGACTACCCGTAACGATTGTCAAAGACCACGTGCTTTCGGAGGCACGGAGGGGTCTCGAAATGTTATGGATGGTCACTCATTCATGAAACGCCCGCCGCAAGTGTAGACCCTTCAATCGACCCTTGTGGATCTATTTTAATCTACCGTAATATAGTATAATATTTTTTAATAATGCAATATTCCAAAAAGTCCCAATTCTATTAAAACTTCCTATATCGCGTCCCATTGCTGGAAAAGGCCTCCCCTTTTCCTTCCAACCTGTTATATCTTTTACGATTTCTGGCCACACCTGCAATCCATGTTCAAATGGCTCCATCACAAAATACCAGATTCTCAAAACACCAGATTCTCTAAATACCAGATTCTCAATATACCAGATTACTTACAGTCGAAAACAAAATCTTCACAGTTCACACCACCACTGTATCACCTACCACAGATAAAAAATACACCATAGATAAAGTGTTTATAAGGAAATATATAAATTATTTCCCGCCAACTTGATTTGATTAGCTGCCGTCTGACGTCAGAGCGGTAAGGCCTTTTAGCAAAAGATTGTCGGTGTGTTATGTCACCTACCTTCAAGGCTTTGTGGGTGTGTCTTTTCCGTCACAGATACATACTTATTAAATGCGTAGTAGTAGTAAAATAGCAGAATTTTTTATCTGTGACAGAATGTATAATGGTGTTTTTATTGTTTTTAGAAAAAAAGCCATATATGAGTCTCGTGTTTTCGAGTTCAAGAGTTCAAACCACTGTTATTATTGGTTTTTAAATGGTTTTTATTTCTATGCAAGTTTGGAATACTTAGTTTAAAATAGTTAAAATACAAGAGCCTCATTTACATATTACACACTAGCTTCCGCCAGCGGCTTCACTCGCGTGATATCTTTATAAATTATACTCAGTGATAATATAGCATTCTTCTGGTGAAAGAATTTTAAAATCGGTTCAGTAGTTTTTGAGTTTATTCATTACAAACAAAAATACAAATCTTTTTTCATTATAATATTAGTGTAGACACACACACACATTTATAATGTCTGTAATTCGTATGGTGTTATAGATAGTATTTTATTCGATTCTATATCTCGGTATCCTCAAACTTTTTGCAAAATAATGTATGAAATAAGTAACCTAATTAATTTATATAAAATCTGAAAGTAAAAAGTCTAAAGCCTTGGATCAGCAATCAATAATTCAAATTATTATTTTACCGTTAGTAAATTTCCTTTTATAAAACTTGCAGAAGTCATCATTATTTTCATATTTCATACTAACTGTTATCATTAAATGACGTGCATTGCATAAAAGTTCAAAAGCTTTATACATTTTATTTAATGAGGTTTTAAATTGCACCTTGGATTGTGAAAAAACTTCATCATTATCATCTTCATCATTATCATTTTCATCATTATCATTTTCATCATTATCATCTTCATCATTATCATCTTCATCATTATCATCTCATTATCATTTTCATCATTATCATCTTCATCATTATCATCTCATTATCATTTTCATCATTATCATCTTCATCATCAGCAGCCTTGTTCCACCCACTGATGATTATAGGTTGTGGCGGCATCTACATCGCCACATGCCATAGATATAAGAAAGAAAATTTCTATGCCACATGCGATCTACGCCTCACACCGACGTCACGCGAAATCCTGCATCTCGCAAGCATTTTTTACTGCGCGATCTACATAATTATATAACTTCCCGACATCAATCGTGGGGCAGTTGCCCGCCAGACACGACACTCATCTGGTCGGAGGATCCTCCCTTTTTCTATAGAGGATGAGTGAACTTTACACCCTGTCATCATCAGCCTATTAATTCCCACTGCTGGGACACAGGCCTCCTCTCTGTGAGAGGGAGTGGGCCGTAATCCACCACGCGGGCCCAGTGCGGGTTGGTAGATGTCACATATCTTCGAATTTTCGGTTCTAGGACATGCCGGTTTCCTCACGATGTTTTCCTTCACCGTTTTGAGAGCAGTGGTGATGAAATAATTTACACAAAGTAAAGTGCCTGTCTTGGTTCGAACCTACGACCTACAACTCGTAAGTCGCGGCCGTTACCACTGGGCCACCACTGCTCTCACCCTGTACCTCCCTTAAAAAAACTGCTGTGCCATACATTTTGACCGCATAGGTATTGCACTTTTGTAGGAAAAAGAAAATTCTTTTTATAACCTACAAAAAATTTAAACGCAGAATCATGTACTGAATCAATGGTAACGGGGTTGCGCGTAGAAGTCCCTCCATCCTGTATATGTATGTATGTGTAGCCGCACTTCGGGTTTTAGCCGTAACATATATATGTTACGGCTAAAACCCGAAGTGCGGCTACACCTAGTTTTAGCCGGCTACAACTAGGTGCGGCCGGTAGCAGTTGGTTAAATTTAGTTGTAGCAAATGAAAATGGTTACCACATAACACACCGCACGAGCCGAGCGAGCGAAGAGAGCGGTGCCGCGGCAGCGGCCGGCGAGTGCAAGGGTCCATTTAGGCAAGTTTAACCAACTGCTACCGGCCTCACCTAGTTATAGCCGGCTAAAACTAGGTGTAGCCGCACTTCGGGTTTTAGCCGTAACATAAATAAGCTAACAGTTTTAAAATAATAATAATATGTACCATTGTACTTATAAAAAAGTAGAGGATAGAATCATAGGGCATCATAAAATTGCGTCATATCATATAGCTTAATTATAGAATGAGTAATAATATTGAAACTACTACTAAATAGGTACTAAAGCAATAGACTATTAGTTACTAATTTGACGAATTTACAACCATTTGCAGTCAGGTCATCCGTCACTTATTCAATAAGTTTTCTTGACATTTTCCTTTTAGCAGACGTGCAGGAATTTCAACGGATATTAACTATTCAAAGCCACAGTATATTTTAGTCATAGTCTGTATACAACATACAGTTACACAAACTATATTATATTATCTATTCTGTGACTAGGCTGATTGTATCTTTTGACTGTGTTCACTTTCAAAAAAGTTAGAACGATTTATAGATAGCATTTGCCATGCAGGAGGTCGAAAGTTATCCTACGAGAATGTACTACTGGGTTAAAAAGTATCCTGTGTCCTAACCCCGGTCACGGTGAAACTTGTATGTCCATTGAAATTGGCGGCGTGAAAAGATAATAGACAAACTGAATTACTATTGCAATTATGTATATTACAATGGAATGTTATTGAAAATGCAATCACTAATTAGTAACCGAGAGAAATGAGGAAGAACTTAGTAATTTCCAGTTGATTAACATACAAAGGCATTGTTATTTATAAAATTTCCACCTGCAGGAATTCACAGCATTTACAAGAGCTATAGGGTAAATAATAGATGTAGACAATTAAGCAGGTACCTAATCCCCTCCTCCCGTCATCCTCCTGTCATCCTGCCGGCGTTTCCTCTCACATTTATCTTGTAAATACCTCACACACAACATAGCCACACAATACTTTTCCTTATTATTTATCGATAAAATATTTATCCTGTTGCAAAGATCTGGTTTAGATACTTAAATAGCAGTTTATTAATCAAATCATTTGATTAGTAATCATTTGTGCAGTTTTACTGAAGTCAAATTGGATAAACTAATCATTCTCAAAGTTATGGATTTTGCTCTAGCATTTGATTGACATAAGCACCTATTTTACTCGACTGCGGCGAAGCCAAAAAAGAATGGTTATGTGTTTGACCTGTTGTATGTCCGTCCCTATGTTCCCTCGTTACTACTAAACGGCTGAACCGATTTTGATGAATGATATGTTGTTATTGAGAATTCCACTTCAGTTTTGAACTTGTTTATTTACCTTGACCTGTATGATAACTACACAAGAGTATACATTACAACTAAACCACAGAAACCGTACAAATGATCGTGCAACCCTACTGGTCATGTAGTCATGTAACATTGTCTGTCACGTTGCAGTTTTTCTTACATAACTGGAGGTCACCCGACTGTAAGTTATTGTTAACTAAAGTATATACATAGTTGGCTGCCTCGTTGGTATAGTGGTCGCAAGCACTACTGCTGAGTATAAGGTCCAGGGTTCGATGTCCGAGTCGGGCAAAGTGTTTTATTTTTTATTGCGATATGGATTTGCTACGAGTAGTAAGTCGATGGTTAATTATAAAATAACACGGTGTGTTGCCACACCGAGCGCTGAACGTATAGTATCGAGTGTCGGGTTCGCGTTAAGTCTATCGTCATCCTGAGGATGCCTCGTTGAGAGGTGAAACACGTGTCGATTTCTTTTTATGGCTCTTTAGAAATAGCTAAGCGGAACAGGTTACTAAATATATCCACGTCTTTTGTATTTTATAATGGATTTCCTCAAGGTCACGCCTGAATCAATTAACTATCTTATGTTATGATGTAAGTACTCAACACTAGTATCACGGATAACTGTAAGGTTAACAGCCTTGGATTGTACGGTTCTAGATTCTAGATAGTACAAGTGAGTACCTCGTTGTAAGTTGGTATCTTGTTGTTACTTTACCATAAAAAAGTTCAGAGAACTCGTAGAATTGATTTTAAAAATCTGCTACAATTTAAATAAAAAATTACAAATGGTAAAATTAAAAGCTTTGCACGACAAAAATATTTTGAATTTTCCAATTCATGAATTAATTATAATCACTTTTAGTAAAGGGGGAGACATAGGATTTTAAGAGAGTAGGTAACCTTAAGCTTTTGTAAATATAGTTTTACGGAAATTCAATCAACTTCAAGCTAAGTAACCTCATATCAATTAACTAAAAGTCTTCCATAATTAAAACGCCAATTTTATCTTATCGACACGGCCCTACCGCACCTGCGTTCATGCATACAAACCAATGCATCACACATACATTATTCAAAGCTTACTCAGTCCTCGGAAACCCTAGGTGTAAAACATATATATATTAATATAAGAAATGAATGCATAAGCCCACGTTCGCACGGACGTAATAAAATCGCGGTGATTTTTTTTTCGTGCACTCGATTTTCAACTCTCTGCATAGCGCCGAGAGTTGAAATCCAACAGTGTGTTTTTAACGCGCTGGGATGAAAGTGCGTTCCAGGGCGTTAGATTCTCAACTCTCGGCTTAACACCGAGAGTTAAAAATCCAGTGCGCGATAAAATCCCGCCGTACACAACACAACACAGTTTTTACAAGAAATCCGAGTTTATATAGAAATGCAAACGTAAGTCATGTATTTGAGCTCAAGGTCCCTCGGATCACGTTCGTTAGACCTTGCCGTCGACCTTGGCGTAGACAGGCTTTGGGCTAAATACCTAGAACCTAGATAATACCTAGATTTGTATATCTTGATCAGTATGACACATTATGAGTAGCTTTTGAATGATGTCTCTTAGAGCAAGGGTGGCCGGCCGCGTCTTACGAGTTGTAGGTCGTGATTTCGAACCCAAACAGGCATTTTACTTGGTGTAAATAATTTCTTAGAAAGAAAGAAAGAAAATTCGTTTATTTGCGGTAAACATGACGCAAAGAAAGATAAAAAACACGTAAATAACAAATTGGGGGAAAATATGCGTCACATCCACGCAAAACGGCCATCGCTCAGTATAAAGCTGCGACCCCATGCGAGACAGAGCCCCAGCACTGGTTTTCAGCGACAGCCGGCGCTGACGTGATGATGTCAACCGGTGCAGCATATAGTGAAATAACAAATCAAAAATAAGATAAATACAATACTAATCCTAAATGTTTATACAAATATAATATTTAAAATGGCAACATTTCGTGCCGTAGGCGACTCACGCGCCGCATACTTATTACAATTTGTGCGCGTAGCTGTCAAAAAATATTTGCTTGACGTTTTGACTTATTGGCTAATTATTACATGTACTCAGTACTGGTTACGTAATAATTAATAATAACAATAATAATTATAACATGGCACCACTGCTCTCAAAACGGTGAAGGGAAACATCGTGAGGAACCCGGCTTGTCCTAGAATCAAAAATTCGAAGACATGTTACATCCGTCAACCCGCATTGGGGCCGCGTGGTGGGTAACAGCCCACTCCCTCTCGAAGAGAAGAGGCTTGTTTCCCAGCAGTGGAAACGTTATAGGCTGATTATGATAGTTAATTGATTCAAGCGTGACCTTGCGGAAATCTATTATAAAATAGGTACAATAGACGTGGAAATATTTAGTAACCTGCGTCTCTGCGTTCAGCGCTCGGTGTGGAAACACGTCGTGTTCGGGTTTGTGACAAGTCAATCGTCATCCTGAGGATACCTTGTTGATAGGTGAAACACGTGTCGATTTCTTTCAGGGTTTTTTATGGCTCTTTAGAAATAGTTAAGCGGAACAGGTTACTAAATATATCCACGTCTATTGTATTTTTTTTTAAGCTGTTTATGTTTTATGCTTGAATGACTGATCAAGCTAGGATATCTTCTCCACAGCTTTAACACAATGAAATACTATAGGGGATTCATAGCGTTGCTGGTTTTTAGTTGCCATTTTGACTTCTTTTAGTCCTAGTTTCTGTAAGGTATACCGATGACCTTTTCAAGGCCACAGGAATCCGCTTGATACGGGAAGCACAGAACCGGTCGAAGTGGCGGCGCTTGGGGGAGGCCTATGTCCAGCAGTGGACGTCTTTCGGCTTAAATAATGATGATGATGAGTCCTAGTTACTAGAATCTAAGTGGAAATGGGTACACAAAAAAATCCGCTTTGTGTACCCATTACTTACCACTTTTTTTTGGTGGGAAATCATCAAATAACTTCTCTTGCTCTGGGCGGAGCGGGAGGGTGTGTTAAACTCTTAACATTACTTACCACTTGGGTTTCATTTAGGTACACATTAGGAAACTTTGTGCGGCACAGCCACCTTGTTCGGCACAGCTAAACGTGCAACAGCTGGTACATTATTGATTTATCTACTAGCTTTTGCCCGCGGCTTCACACGCGTGGACGTCGGAAACTATCCCACGAGAACATACTACCGGGATGATAATATTCTATGCAGTAGCGGACTAAGCCCGTCAGAGGCCCGGGGCAGCAAAGCTGAATGAGGCCCCCCCAGCTTTAAAAAAAAATAGTTTTACAAGCTTTTTATTCAGTTCACATTTGTATGTATAAATACCGGTGTCACCGGGGCTTTAGCGGTATGAGGCCAATGTTTATTTTTCGACGTAAATAGAATGTAGTGAATGTAAATGTAGGCGTACAAGAGTGAATTATTTGCACTTCATTCATTCAGGGATTCCTGGGGAAGTACCCGCTACAAAGACGGGAATTCCCCCAGCGTATTGGACGCGTTCAGGAAAGTTAAAAGAATATTAGTACCGTGTAAAAAGTCTAGATGGCTGTAGTGTTTTGAATCTTGATGAAATTATGTAGGTACTAAGCACGTTTTTAAAGTCTTGTTTAGGATTTGATCAGGGGAACGCGGAGGCATTTGGGGATGACAAAGACCGCAGGGCCCGGGGTGGGCCGGCCCTTCCGTCCCCCTGTTAGTCCGCCACTGATTCTATGTGTTATCTAATCCAGGTTAAAAACTATCTGTAGTTTTGCGTGATTAAGCAACAAACATCCAAGCTTTCACATGTATACTTAATATTAGTTGGATTCCATTGTTTTCTTGCTTCTGGTTATTGAGTCATGTAATTACAATGTTATCTATTATTTATTACCATGTATTTAACACTCAATTAGCGGTCAATTAGTCAAATCGTTACTGGTTATAAATCTTCTTTTACCGATGCTAGTCATTACCAACTATGATGCATGATTTTCTGGTAGATTAACAATACTATATCGTCGTGTAGGTAGACGTGTGTTTTCTAAGATTTCCTTTTTACCAGGAAAACAACTAATCATATGTAACTTGATACTATCACCTATTGTGCAAACAAAAGACGAGATAAATGTTAATTAAGGTAGCATCCCATATCTGACCGCAAGCGGCAACTGCACTCTGCAGACGGCAACTGTAGGCGACATGACGGACCGCTGCGAGTTCGAACTAGGGCTGAGTATGAACGAAGCCGTCCTACCAGCGATTTTTAGGAATTAACTTTTTTTCTATTCCCTCATCAAAACACACAGACTCGCATTTATAATATCAGTGTTAACTACATACCTAGCCTGTATTAAAAGCAAGTTCGCGAGTCCTTTAATACCTATTACTCATGGATAATAACTAGATCAGCTATTATCTATGGAGTGGAAACTGTGTCTAGGTGAAGGGCTGAAGGTCTCACGGAAGGCGTGACGGTGCGATTAACTTTTATGATAATAGTAGATAATATATCTTGCCACCCTATTAGTGTGTGAACATAAGTGATTGTGTTCTAATAGGTTACAATTGGTTTTTCCGTGGTTCCGCTCCACTTCTTGGCGTCGTATGTAGATTAAAGAGAAAATTATATGTGTGTGTGTGTGTGTTGTGTTATTGTTTGTGGGGGTATGTGTGTGTGTGTTATTGTTTGTGGTGGTGTGTGTGTATTATTGTTTGTGTGAGTGTGTGTGGTATTGTATGTGGTTTTTGTTAAACCAAGCCCCCAAATCGGTTCGTGTTTGATGTTTGATTTTTATAAAACACGAAAACATGGCGCAGCGAAGCCGGCTTAAGGGTAAAATCTATCTATCTAGTAGCCCGTAATGTCTCCCTCTCTTTTTTCCGCACACGGTTGTCCTCGGACATTGTAGACCAATCCTTTCGGTAGAAGTAAGTTCACCAAGTTCAATAAGGAAAAACACTTTTGAAATGGCAGATAAAATTCTCGATAATTGTAATAAAAATAAAATAATTTTATTGTACAAAAAGAAAAACACAGAGTAATGCATTAAACATGATTGTACAAGTGGAGGTCAAAATCAGGTAGAACAGCTGGATTTACAAAATTATAATCATTTAAAAATCTATATAGCTCTCGAAATTTCAAGTGTTTGATGGATATAAGACTATTTCGTGAAATGTGACGATTTAGAGCTTTATTAATTATTTAAATGATTATAATTTCCATTTTGTTGATTATGAATTTACTTGTATTCATCCTTTTCCACTCACATCTGCATCCGCTTGAGCTCCGCATTGATAAATGCGGATCATCATCATTTCAGCCGAAAGACGTCCACTGGTGAACATAGGCCTCCCCCAAGCACCTCCACTTCGACCGATTCTGTGTTTTCCGCATCCAGCGGATTCCTGCGGCCTTCACAAGGCAAGGTAAGGCTTAAGTGGCAATGGGCAGGGCACATTGCTCACAGAACGGATGGCCGATGGGGCCGAAAGGTTCTGGAGTGGCGACCGCGTACCGGAAGACGTAGCACTGGAAGGCCTCCCACAAGATGGACCGATGACCTTGTGAAGGCCGCAGGAAATGCGGATGAGGAGGTCTAAATATATGCAGAAGCTCCGCAATTGCGGATGCGGATGCGAATATCCGCAACCTCCCTGGTTGGTACTAGTTTCTTTACAACCCAGGTTAATAAAATTGCAATAATATAATTGAAACTGTCAAAATCTGTTTGCTTGTTATGTGAAAAAACATGGCTAAAAAATAAAATAGTATACTGTATAACTACTATTGGTTTCTTTTATATATCTTTTGCTCTAGACTAGAATTCAGGAGACATTCAATGCATGATGCTTCAGAACGTCTCCTTCATTCAAATTTGTGCCTTCATTCCCTTCGTAAACATCAATAAACCTATGTTTTGAAAGACTATAATCCGTTGTATTTGAATAACTATACCCTACAGATACAAAGTTACAATATACCTGTCTTCTTAAAGTTACATAAACTTTCCGCTTCCTACATTTTCACTTTTAGACTTCATAGACAATAATTGATATATTGTTTATGAACAGGAAGTGTCTAGTCGATCTAGCCCCTGCCCCAACCGGAACAAACAACTGGCCAATTACTCTTTATGATTATTGTAATAACTATACTAATTAAACAACTTGCTTTATGGACTAAATTTAATTATTATTGAGAACCTCAAAGACCTCTGTGAAGGTGAAAACAAGATTATAATCTTTAAGGTTCTGGTGTCTTTATTTGCCCTAAGGTAAGGCTTTATTTCTCTTAAAGTAACTGTTATTTAAATACCTTGGTTTTCCCTTTGGCGTAAGTGATAACACCCTCACTGGACTCCCTGTTACGATCGCCCAGAGAGGAACGGAGAACCGAACGAAATGGAAGAACATCATACATAAAGCCACGAAAGCCTTTCAGGGACACGACCTTCAGTAATGAAGTACGCAACCAAGAAGAATAAGCAATTATAACAAACGTTATATATGCAGTGTTATTTTTAAATGACTGCAAAAAAGGAGGTTATGCATTCGACGAGTTTTTTGGTAATTTCCATTCTTTTTATAAGCCTTTTCGTGGGAAACGTCTGCTTTTTTGTCCACTTATGTACCCTATCCCCTGTATATTTCAATCTTCAAATCATAATTATGTCGCTATTATTATACTTGATCTCGTACATAATGCTGAAAATGTCGAATTGTTCTAAGCTGCATTCGGAGTCAGTGATCTCACTAGTGAAGCAATAATTAATTGCCTACATAACATCGTAATAGCGTCAAATACTTCCGACACGTAACATGAAACGCTGATGCAACTGCACTCGCGTTAACTGTTCCTTTGTCTCACACGACATGTTCGTGTTACAGACGATAAGCAGTAATTCACTTTTAAAGTGTGCATTGAAAGGACAGGCATACAAGTAACTCTTTTGACTCTTTAGGAAATTTACAGGATACGTGGAAAAAAAGAGCTCGCCGAATGCATAACCTTCTCTTTTCTTAGAGGCCGATAAAAAATTGTGTATAGATTGGATTAATTCAGTACGACATTCACGAATTAGGCCATCATCATCTCTTGAATTTAATTGTCTTGCTTGTGCATCATTTTCTTTTTCCTATTCTTGTTTTCCTAGTCTTGTCCAGTTATCGATGATATCATTATCGACTCCTTGTCTGCCTTCTTCACTTCTCTCTATAGACCGCTTGGATCACCTTTGCGATCTTCATTTTCCCTGTTACCTTGCTCGATTGATCCGCCCTTTATATCGACGATGGCCCTTAACTTTTTTCTGAATTTTTTCGAGTCATACAATTAAACAAAACGTCTTCACAACTTTCCTAAGATTCCAAACTCTCAGATTTTCAGCTCAGTAACTTAAGACAATGGTTTAATTGTTGGCTCACTACCTCATGTGCAACATACTGGTTACCCGACCAGTTGGGTAAGAGATCCCATTGTTAGGATTTTCATAACACCTATTGTTTAGCGTTTCAAATGTTTTATCATGTGTTCGACGGTTTGACTAGCTGTGTAATGTTTATGGAGTTATGGCGAAAATTCATGCTATGTGGTCGTAGTTTACGTGTATAGATAAGACATAATTCGCTTTACCAATCGTAGGTCTGGTGGACATATTTTGATTCTAACTTGTTGTCTGCAACTGCATTTTCAAGTCCATCGTCAATTTTAAGAGGTATGAGGAACAGGTTGGAAAGTTCTTCATCCTCCTTTAAGAAGGGACAAGTTGTAGACACTAAGGCCTCTTCTTCTTCTGCTGTGTCTCTAGAAGTTTATAAACAAGTAAATAGTTGATCATGTTCATGTTCTTTCACTATGTATATTTTGTCTAAAGAAATAGCATTGCTGTATGAACAACATTGCGTTTTGTAAAAATCAACCCGTGATATGATCACATCTTGCAGCCGGATTTCCTACCTAAGCACATTTATTCTCATCATTTTACAACAAAGCTTACATAAAAACAGTGTACCTATTTATACATTATTTAAAGGAAGCAGAATCATCGTCCGTGATTACCGTACTAATTCTGAAACTGGTACAAAAAATATGTGCAATTTAAATCGTAAATTCTTGCATTATACGACCTTGCTTGCACATGGAATATCAAACAGGTCGTCGGTACTGTTCCAACTTGCGTTAAAACTGATTCTTTTATCGTCTTTTGGAGGATTTGGATCGGTTTAATTACCCTGTTCTTTTATAAGTCTCGAGAGGCCTTCTTAGTTTTCATAGACTAAACTGTCTCAAAGGAATTATTTTTATAATCACTACAAGATGGAGCTGATGTATTTAATCTGCGAAAAGTGAATTCTGAAACGAAGTAAGACTTAAAAAGAAAGAGAAAAGAAAGAGTTCCTACCTTCAGGTAAAATAAGATGTCCATCTTCTAAGGCAGCTAACCTTATGGGCTCGATAAGACACGGTATTATTGGCACTCGACAGTGCTAACGAACGATTCTTCATATGTAAGGTATGAATACGCGTTACGATAGTTTTGAAACAATGGTTTTTAAACAATTCAATGCACGTACACTTGCTATAAATATTTAGATCTTGACCAAATTGGGCAATGTTGCAGCATACTTTAAGAAGATGTGAAAAAGGCCGATTTATCTTCTGTCTTATTTTTTTTGGTCCTATTTTGTATTCTGATATGATCCATTCTATTTTCATTGTGTCTGCGTTTAGACTTGGATATTTTTTTAGGAATGCACATAGCATAGCCGTGTTCTTACTTTTTTATATTTGTCTGCATGAATACCTATGTTTATATGTGTTAATAATAAAGTATGATATGGAATTTGAACTTAGGATATATCTTGCTTGCCAACGTTTTACAGATGACTCAACTATTAAATCATAACCAATTTTGATTTTACATCCTTTATGTGACTCGTCTTTAGTATGAAGCCAATAAGTACTGATTGTCTGATGACATCGTTACCAGAATTACCATCAGCGTTAAGCAACAACAGACTAAAATGAAACTCAATAACGATCTTCTTAATAACTTTGACCATTACGTTGCTTAATCGGTTGCTCGACTCTGATATTATTTTAATAGGAACAATTATCGTGTCTTTTGAAAGAATCGTTTTAGTTTATTACTTATTTTTCTGAGCTAAAACGTTCTAATTCTTAACTTGTCCTCTAAAATTATGAGTTAACTTCACGATCACATACCGTAAATAGAATTCAACTAAATCTCTGCAATGATGCTCTGATCGTATCAATAAGTTAGCGTCTATAACGATATCTACTTAAAATGTTGTAAACTTTATCTACCGTCTTCTTCTTTCTCTATATTTTGATGTACCAATCCCAATTGGTAATTTCTACGAAATTCAAATTGTAATTGACCTTAAGTTTCGCAGGTCGTTTATCATGAGTTTTGCTCATAACGAAATTGATCGACTCCTCAATGAATCACTGTTCTCAGTACACCCTTACATACCAGACGCTACTAAGTACCTAGTCATTGTCAGGATTTGTCTATTGTATTCCTCCATCGACTTGGCCGATGGTCATACTACACTCGGTCATAAAATGAACAACAGTCACCATGACTTGGTCAGCTATTTACGTATTCATTCAATTTTTGGCAAGTAATGTGTTCCTGTCAAAATTTTTGACACGTCTGACTCAAGACCAGCGCAAGACGTTTTTTCTTGCCTGTAGCAAATACTTTAGTGATTATTTTTAGCTGAATATTGTCTTTAACATTGTGGCAATGTTAAGGTCAGTCACGGCACTTAACATGAGAATTAAGAAGCCGCACGATGAATAAAAATTCCCATGTCAATTAATTCGACATGGGCCATGGCATATTAAAGTGATGATTTTTTTACCACGAAATTAATATTCACGTATTTAAAACACTTACCTTACCATGTTCAGCTGTTGTTTAGGCTAAACAACAACGGCATTTATTTTATGAATAGAATTTGACATTAAACACGCGTTGAACAAATGACTAAGTTTTTGTGGAAAGATTAATAGATTTAGGTCTCAGCTGCTGCTGAGAACGAGGTCCTGAGTTCGAATACCAGGTCGGACAAAGTGTTATTGAGTTTTTCTATCAGGAATACCTCAGTAGCATCCCGGAGTCTGGATTTGTGCCCGGTTGATAGCAATAGGCTCGCCCCCTAATACATGGGACTTAAACATAACTGGCGAAATGTGGGTGTACTATGTGTACACCTCTGCCTAACCCTTCGGGAATTACAGGCGTGATGTTTTATGTATTATTCATAGATTTCTTTTGTAAACACTTTTGCGGAAAAACAAATGAAAGAATCTAACTCTGTTCCTTTCCTTAATTCCAGGAGTCACTAGCAGAATGGGAGAGAGGCATCACAGGCGTGACAGACGTCCAGGTGCCTCCACAAACAGGGGCGTTAAACCGCAAGTGGAGCGCGAGGACAGCTGCGCATGCGCAAGACACCGCCACCGACCAATCAGCGCCCGTTAACAACAGTACTGATGCTTGCAAGCTGCTTATTGTAAGTTATGAAATGATCTGGTATCAAAGAAAAAATTCTAGGAATAAGATTGCTGTGTACCATTTTTTCATCTACTGTTGGATACTGAATGCTTCTGAAGGATGCTACTCTTCATAAATTTTTAGCATTCTAATGGTTTTCACGATTATTTAGAAAAGTAATTGAGGTAACTTGTTCACCGCTTCTTCTTCACTGTACTCTTTTATTAGCCCGTATTGTCCCACTGCAGGGCAAAGGCCTCCCTTTCCTTTTTCTACTCAACTCGATCCTGAGCCAATATGGACCAATCCCTCCTATAAGCATTAAGTTCGTTCCGCCATCTACGCTTGATTCTTCCACGATGCTGCTGGACGTTTTCAGGAAAACATGCTGTAGTGGTCTTAGCCCACAATGCATCCGACATGCGGCAAACGTGTCCGGCCCAGTCCCACTTGAGCTTGGCTGCTTTTTGAGTGACGTCAGCGATTTGTGTCTTAGGGCGCAGTATCGTGTTCCATATCCGGTCGGTAAGTCGAACTCCAAGGATACTGCGCTCCATCGCTCGCTGGCAAACCTCGAGCCCGGTCCTCTGTTGCGTTTTCAAGCGATAGTTTTTTGTAGCAGTTTGATTAAACGTTATCGTTTCATAAGTCATTATTCCGACCTTCACAACATCATTAAAATTACCCACTATTAAGCAAATGATGTCCAAACAATCTCTTTTCCTTATCTTTTCAAACATAACTTTCGAAACTTTACTTGGGATTCAAATCTTATTGTTTTGTAAAGATATAACACCAAAATGATTTAATTAGGTGTATTTGACTAAGCAATGTTTTTTTTTTCTCATGACTGTGCCAGATATTCTCAAAGGATAAACCTATACTCCATTTGCAATAAAATTAGACATATAAACAAACTTTTTTTACAGTCCGTTCAACCGATTTCGACTTCTATACCGTAGGCATAAGGGTGGCATTAAAAGCAAAATAGTGGTTTCAATACCAACTGTTCACTGCAGCTACCATTTGTCATGCCACCAACGCAATAGAAGTCAAAATCGGTTGAACGGACTGTAAAAAAGGTTTGTGTATCCGTACACGATCCACGGGCCACTAGTAGTGGTCGCGAGTAGACCGTGTGCGGGGAGCTTTTTGCGTGGTAGTACACTTATTGTATTACAAGAATATTCGGGTTAATTGGAGTCAAATGTCTTCAATTATATCTGCAAGTACTACGTTGTTGTTTTCCGACGAACTAACGTACCCGTTGAGAAAGGATCTTGAAAGGAGTTTGAAAAAACCCATTCATGTTTTGACTGTATCTCTTCTTTCTTCTTCATCATGTCTTTATTAAAGAGGTGTCAAAAGACTACCTCCTCGATACGTAACTGAGTGCCTCAATATAATGTGCTGTTCCAAAATAAACGTTTAAATTTTCACCCATTTCTAGTATATCGGAGACGCCAAAACCCCGATGTGGCGTCTGAACCTCTGTGGAGGGAACGCGGCAGCTGTGGCAGCGAGAGCCGGCACCAAGCTGCTACCGTCGAAGCTGAGGATCGTCTGGAACCCCCCCACCTCCCCCTACCAGCATACTGAGAAATTGCGGCTGGTCGTCACCGCGGTTAATAGTGGTAGGTACCATTTAAGGCTGAAGTAGGTTTGGGCGTGCCACACCGCATTGCAAAAAACTTCCTGAAAACCATCGGACACCTAGGCGGTGGGCACAAATGCGATGCGCTGCGGACCCGCTGCAGCTGTTATGTGCGTATGCGCTTAGGTTTACTCAACGGTTTCGACAGCGGCAACATGGCGGCGATGGTGTGTCAAAACGAATGCGTGACATGTTTTAATGATTGAGTGTCCTAATACGTTGCGAATGTTTCTGTACTAATCTAACGATAGTAATCTGCTAGTTTAACAGGGTAGAAATTGCTACACATTTGAATGCAGAGAGAGAGATGACAATTCATTATGGCTTACAATGCGGGCTGCCAGTCAAGCATTGTTTTTTTAAGACTGGTCCTTTCCACCCACAGTCAGTGGATGGCACCTTTATGAGCGTTCATACAAAAAATTGGCAACGTCGCAAATAGCTGTCAAATATTTACCTGTATTTATTCAATTTGGCAATATTACTGTATGGAAATATGAAATATGGGTAACTAGTGAACTGGAATATTAATAATGAATTGTAATACTGAATTTGATGTTGTAACCGTTTTAGTTTAAGTTTCCAAATACTTTTTTACATCTAAAACGTAAGTTTTCGTTGTTACGATATTAATTATTGCATTTAATAATTATTCTAGTTCACTAGTTAGCCAAATTTCTTATTTCCGTTGCCCACTTTTTGAATAAACGCTCTTAAAACCATAATAATTTTATTGTTTCTATAAGAGAGTAGTCATGTAGCTATAGTGCCTTTAAGAATCCATACATTTTCTCCATGACAGTCAATGTACTTCCTAGCAAAGCAACCCGCATAATAGAAACGCACAATGGCATTCATTGTCAGTGCTTTCTCAATTTTAGCACTTCAATATTCTTCATTCCTAACTCCAGGTTCAATCTGCAACAACGACTCCCAGTTCATTTGCGGGGTGACCAGCCTCTGCATATCCTCATATTTGGTCTGCGATGGAGTGCGCCACTGCCCTGGGGGTGAAGACGAGGACCCTAGCGCCTGCTCCCATCGCCACGACCCCCCACTCCTGGAGCTGCTGAGGAGGTTCGCAGCCAGGAACCAGGAGTTGCTGGGCTTGGACCAGCCTGATGGGATGACGAAGCCTTCTGTTATAAGTGAGTATTCATTTTTAAAGGGATTCAATGTGTGCTGATTATATTTGGTAGAAATTTAGAAACATAAAAGTATTGATGGATTTTGGGGGAGAAAATCAGTGCTTAAGTTGTTTTAAATCCTCAATCCATACAATATGTAAAAAAAAACCCTGTACTGCAAAAACATTACCAAAAATGTTTTTTTTTTTTAATTATTATTGTAAAATAAAAAGTTTTTACTATTTAAAATTTACATTTTTAGTACCAATATTACCCCAAATCCATTAAAAATTAGAAATTTCACAACAGGGGTGATAGATAAGTTATGACTTGTAGACCCCCGCTAAACGACGGTCGCCGGATAGGGTTTTTTTACATGTTGTATAGTTTAATGCGTGTGAAACAAAAAAAAAATAAAACAAACACGGTTTTATTTTTGTATGCAAAATGTTATTTTATTTCAAAGTTCGTTTATTACCTGTTTCAACGAACCCCGTGTCCCAGGCAATGCAACAGTCGCGAAAAACATGACAGTCGCGTGTTTGCACGACCTATCTCTCTTGTTAGGCTACGGCCTTCAGGTCCCAATTACAAAGTGGCAAGTCGATGACGTGTCAATTGTCATACATCAGGACATCCGTCTGGCTTTACTTACATTATTATGACATGGGAATGTCCCCATTATTATCAATGAGTGTTCTCAAAACAAATCAAACTATAACAATATTGTAATAAGTTTCCTTATTAGTTGCAATACAGAACAAAAAGTACTTTAGTATTTACTCTACATATTTCCCCGCTATTGTTGAATGGGAATATTAATTTGTCACCATTCATGCACCTACAAGGTGTAGATAAAAGGGGATACGTGAATATATGGGTCATTATGCCCACTAGGAAAAACCTTACATCATTACCTACATTGTTTTCGCATACTTAATATATGTGGGCAATATTTTATTGAGGAAAACGAAGGATTTAAAATTTTCTGAATAATTAAATACTTACCCCAGGTACCAAAATAGGGTATTTCTAAATACAAATACTTACCTACTTACGGCCAAAATCAGTAACGTTAGCTACGATAGAAGAAGCTTTTGGCGCGGTTACGGTCAAAATCGGAACGAATGCCGTCATTTTGTATTTTTCGACCAAAAACGCTCGCCTGTCAATGTCATTCAGGCGCCAAAAGATCCGTGTACAGACGCCAGCACATCAAGATACTACAATCTGTCAAATTTATTTAATAGATTTTTAACTTTATCACTGAAAAATAAGGTTCAAAGTTGATTGGGAAAATTTGACAGTTTCGAGTAGCTTGATGTGCTTTCGTCTGTACTTCGTAGACAGAGTACTTAGATAATGATTGGTTGCTCGAAAATACAACAGATTATCAAAATACTTGCCTTTTGGTTTTAGATCATCATAAACATCGATTTTTACAAGTACCCCTAAATCATAAAAATACTCCTATAATTCATGCTTTGGCTACAGCAACAGATGTACCAAACTGATAACAGGCGACTTGACTATTTCAGTGAAAATCGGCGAGAGTGAGAAGTCTTCTAACGCCTTCATGGAGTTCGCAGCCGCCTTGAAGCCGTATGGCCCGTGGAGCTACCTGGTGGTGGGCATGCTTGTCTGCGCCACCATACTCATGTTCTGTTTGGCTTGGGGTGAGTGGAAAACAAGACATATCTTTGTCATTAACCTGTAAGAAATCCAAAGGGCGCACGGAACCTTGGAGAATGACGGATCGAAAAGGAGGCCTATACCACAACATAAAATATGGGCATTATGGAAACTAGGCCTGTAGTGCTATTCTGTAAAAATCTCACCGTGATAACTTAGGTGAAGTGAGTTGTCATTGTTAAGAATTGACACTATTGGTAGCTCACTTCACCTAAGTTATCACGGTGAGATTTTTACTGAATAGCACTACTGTTTGTTGAAAGAATTATCGACGAACCATTTTTAAAAAGATCGCGGCGACCACTCGTCTCGACGCGGCACCCACAACTGACAGCACCGCGACAATCGCTTAGGGTCTCGTCAATAAGCGCGTCTGTGTGAGTGTGACGTTTCGAACGTTTACTACGTAGTTTCTATACTGTCCATATTTATACTGTGCCTATACCCAGCAGTGGGTGATTATGTGATAATCATCCCGTTGATATCCTTAACCTGCGACTACGAGAGATGCTATTAGATTCTTGGATCCTGTTCTTTTATGACACGGGTGAAAACATTTATTTTTTACTAGCTTTTGCCAGCGGCTTCGCCCGCGTGGGTACGGAAATTATCCCACGGCAGCGTACTACCGGGATAAAAAGTATCCTGTGTCCTAATCCAAGTTATGGTCTGCCCGTGTGCCAAATTTCACCCAAATTCGTTCAGCCTTATAGCGTGAAAGTGTAACAAATAAACAAACTCACTTTCGCATTTATAATAATAAGTTAGGAAATGTCAAAGTTAGGAAAAAAACAGAGACATTTGAACTTCAGTAACAAAATTAAAAACAAACATCTTGGACGTTTCCAAGCTTTAAATTGGATCAAAATTATACGTCTTGACCCCTGCGCCAACCCTTTTAAGTCCCGTATGACTTTGCTCAGCAATACAGGGTGGCAGGGACATCGACGCGAAAACTGTTACCCCGATTCAGTATATGATTCTGAAGCCCCCTTTTTTTTTTTTGGGTGGGAAATCATCAAATAACTTCTCCCGCTCTGGGCGGAGCGGGAGGGCGTGTCAGACTCTTACTGACTAAAACCCACCCGTGTTCCTTCAGTTGCCGTGTTGCCAAGGGGGCCACGATTTCCCTATCGGTTTTCTTCGAACCCCCGGCAGGCATTGGCCCTAGCGGACCCCGTCAATTCTGCTGACATCTCTTTGAGGCGCGCGTGGAACACAACGCGCCGTCGACCCGGGCTTGGTCCTTATCGGACGGCGAGCTACCCATTGCTCACCGTCCGCAAGCCCGCGCCTACGGTGGCCGGAAATCTTCCCGTGATTCCCGACGCCCAGGGCGTCTCCTCCTGCGGCGGTTAGGGGCGCGAGGGCGCGAAATTTGCCTCTCCCTCACGCTCTCCGTCTCCTCCTTCGCGAGCATTACTGCTTCGCAGAAGGAGGTGACGGCCTCCATTCTGAAGCCCCCTGTGTTGAAATTTTTCGTCGGTTATTTTAAAAAAAAATTGCTGCTTCGTAAATTTTGACCGAGTAGGTATTGCACTTTTCTATGAAACAGCTGATTTAAAAAAAAATATTCGACCAAAAATTTCAACGCAAGAATCATGTACTGAACCCATGTTAACAGTTTTCGCGTCGATGTCCCTGACACCCTGTATTCATATCCATAATTATAAACACAAAATTTCTCCTCACAGAATGCTGCTGCAAGCGCTCCAAGCCATCAGACACGCCGGTGAACATCCCGCCATCTTGCATCGACCTGTCCCCCACAGTGACGGTCACGGCAGCTTCCCAGCAGCTGTTCACGCAGCCCCTGCCCCCCTCCCCGCCAGAATACGAACCACCCCCTTCATACTCCTCACTCTTCCCGAGAGCCTTCAAGTCTTCGCCGACGCCGGTACCACACTGCTCTCACCAGGAGCCACCGGATTGAAGCTTCTGACTTGTTCTTAGTTCGTACGGTTATTAGGTAGACTATTACAATTTTAGGGTTAAGTGTAGTGGTGACGTAAAGACAGTGTTTGACACGGGACAATATATTACGACAAATTGTAAAAAAAAAAACCAAGCCTATGCAATTCAACGAGGTAGCTTGGTAATGTTATATATAAAAAGGAAATAATTCTTCGTATAGAACAGTAACTGGGCCTGTTACAAGACACTACGCTGTGCCCAATATAGTACCTACTTACTAATTACAGGGCTGTGCCTTATTACCAGTGATAGGAGTAGGTAGATTAATTTGGGGTCAATAAACTGGCACGTATATATTTGTATGGATATGCCTCCGGGATTCCGGGATTTTGAAATTATTAAGATTTTTTTAAGGAATTTCAAATGTTGTATTTTTAATAGTATACAACGTTAGTTTTTGTTTATACTAAACCTCTTAAGGGGTGATTGTACTCATCATTATGAACAACTTTCACTATGGGACCAACGCTGAAATCGCGAAAAAAAAATCTGCTGTTCCCTACATTTTGACGAGATATGCGAACATAAATGTAGGGAAAAGCTGATTTTTTTTCGCGATGTTGCGTTGGTCCCATAGTGAAAGTTGTTCATAATGATGAGTACAATGACCCCTTAAGAGGTTTAGTATAAACAAAAACTAAGCTTATATAGGTGATCGGCATTCTATAGTAAAAAAAACTATGGTATGGCTAAACTTGAGTAAAAAGTAGCAATCGTAAAGTGGGATTCTATTAATAATAGTTACTGTGGTGCGTGCGACGAAAGATGGGACTTACTTCTCCGCTATCCTACTGACGCATGGTTGTAGAAATTTCCAATGTAGTAGTTTAAAAATCCTTACTTTTACAATATTTGATTCAATCCCGTAAGTACCAAAATGAAATCCCGGAAAAAAGGCTTATCCATGTTATGATTTCTATGACTATTCATGATGCGAGTACGTAAAATCAATCCACCTACTCCGATCACTGCTTATTACGCAGCTGTGTTACAAATACGCCCAAAACTCTCGAGTAGGAACAGCGCCATTTTTAAAGCGTTCAGAACGGCTGTTTTGCTTTTATACTAAGTATTATTTTCTTTTTTTCTATTATTGTTAGTGTGCATATGACGGTCATATATGACGTAATTTCAATTAAAAATGTCTCGACAATGACGATCTGTAGATGAGTAATTAATCAGCCGTTTAGTTATAACCACTATACTAGACAACCAATGAATCATTACATTTGGAATTCATGGGAAGGTTGACGCATTTCCTAACTAATAAAGTAATTGACAGACGGAACCTTTGTTTACACTTGGTAATTCCAAATGTAATTAGCTCTTCGCATTCCATTAATAAAGGTCATTTTACTGTGAACTATTATATTAAATCTAACTCCGATTTGCCCTTGTTACATACTTGTTTTTCCTCACATAAGGAAATTTGTTATTAGTACAGACGGGCGCACATCAAGCTACTACAATCGGTCAAATTGATTTAATAGATTTTCAACTTTATCGCTGAAGTTTAAGGTTCAAAGTTGATTGGGAAAATTTGACAGTTTCGGGTAGCTTGATGAGCTGGCGTCTGTACCTATTCCTGTAACTTCTGTAACTGACAGCCACAGAAAATATAATTAAATAACAGCTGTTTACTAAATACATAATAAGGAAGTGTAAACGGTATTTATTATAATAAAAAAAATAAAAAAATATTCGTCTGTCTGTCTGTTCCGACTAATCTCCGAAACGGCTGAACCGATTTTGACAGAACTTTAGACATAGGCAGCAGCTAGAAATATCTAAACCTTTAGTTATTACGTATTTTTTCTTTAATAAAAACATTCGTTAAGTACATAATAACAAGAACTGATTTATTATTGCTAAAGAAACTCTGAATTCAAGTAAATTGGCCTTCTAAGTAAAAAATTATTGTTACTGGAATGCAAGAATTCATAATAGGTACATTCTAAATAGGTAGGGTACGGACCTATGGGTTACAGACCAATGAACAGACATTTTATTATATCAATTAGTAGATATTTTGATATAAGAAAAGTACAGACGGTAGCTAATACAAAAGCCATGTAGTTACAAGTACAATAGGTTAATGTTAATTTTTAATCATTTTTCACGTTATTTCACGTAAGGTTGGCATTATAAAATAATACTAGTGCATTATGTTGTTAATAATAAAAAAATGAAATGTTTTTTGGGACCAAATACCTTCGTCGAGATTTACTCATTAAAAACTCTTCAATATAAGTTTTATAAAAATACCCAATTAATGTGTGTCTGACAAAAAGTGCCTTAATATTTGTAGTCCCTGATAAAAAATTGAAAACGAAGATAAAAGTTAGTTATGTGGTATATTTGAATGATTGGCGGGAAAAACGATGTTCCATATGACGCCATATTGTTTTGTGCACTTTATATTCTAAATAAAGATTTTGAATTCGGTATTATTCATGGTATGTACGAGGACATACAGTTATTGAACTTTGCCATCATTAGTGGAATAGAAAGTTGTTTAATCAGTTCGGAAACTGGAGTCTAGAGATTTGAACACATTTCAAATGGCCCAGCGTCCTATACAATGGAGATCTATCTTTATTCCATCAAACCACAGATAAATGTTGCCCAGAAAATCTTTGAATGTAATAAAATAAATGAGTATTGAGGACCTAATGTTACAAAGTTAACTCTCTGCTTCCCTACCAAGATATACTGGGCACACTGTAGTAATTTTAATGACTGTTTTTTTATAATAATAAGTATGTGGTTATTTGACTGACTGATTGTATTTTACATTCAAAATAATGTGTGAATTTCTTTGCTATCGTATGTGCTTTGTTCTAAATTTGACGGTCAACAAAAAAAATGTGTATGTAAGTACCTAAATTAATTCAAATAAATAATGTAAAAGATATTGCATTCAGATAACTTATTATCTGTCACGATGCTTCATTGAGGTTGATAACAATTAAAATTCTATTGTGTCTCGTTAATGAGAATGACAGTTGAAAGGAATAGATCTGTTCATTAGATTACAAACATTAATTATTATTTTGATCTTTTTGCTAATAATCATTATTTCTAATTCTGTCGTCAGGAATGTATTCATTTAAAAATAGGAAAGCGTGTCTAAATAAAGTTTTGCTAGTCTTCTTAGATTCTTTATAACTTTCGAAATTTGATTAGTATTTTACTTTAATACCTTTAAGTTGTGTTAAATATTAGTTAGTAAAACTGAATTCCATTGTAAGAAAAAGTGATATGTATTATAGTAAAATATTAATACAGAAAAAGTAAAAAATATTTATTTTACAATTTGCGTTTTATTTCTCGTTTTTAGTGAATACCTCTGCGACTTTCATCAGATCTGAATTTAGCGAAAGTGAAGATGATAGCGTAAGTTCTCCAAATGATCGTGAGCGGTCACCGCTCTTGTATTAAAAACCGTAGTTTAAACGACAAGACGACGGCAGGTGATTAGAGTCCGCGCCACCACTCAAGTCTGATAGACGTGGCGCTAGTGTCTATGACATTCCATCAAATGCAGTGATAGCATCAAATGTGACCGTCGGACTGCCAAGTCATAGGTCTTGAGTTCGAACCCAAGACTGAAGGAAGACACGCACCTCTGACTTTTCGGATTCATATGCGTATTGTATAATTATCACTTGCTTAAAAAACGGTGAAGGAAAACATCGTGAGGAAACCGGCATGCCAAGAAATATCTATTTCTTGACGACATGTGAAGCCAAGTCAGAGACCCATGGGTGGCTTTAAAACTCTGACACCAGTTTACTCACTAATCACGCGAAAAGAAGAAGATTGCATCAAATTGCATTTAAAAAAATGTAGTTCTACAATTTTCCGCCGGACTTCAGTGGTAGCGCGTATTTTAGTTCCAATTTCAGCCGCGGATAGACTTTTCTTGCGAGCTCTCTGGTAACTGAACGCAGCCCTAACGTGACAGCTGACAGCACAAATACATGACAGCGTTACCCGTGTGTCAATGTCATTTCTTAATGTCATTCTACTGAATTCTACTCATATTTTTCAATTTTACAAAAATTTAAGATTTTGCTTTAATCCCAGTTTCCTTTCCTCAAATGTTGTTCTAGTAATAACGACAAGAACGAAATACCTTAATGTTCATTACATAAATAATTGCAAGCCTTTATTTCATCAACTTATTTCCATTTCCTTAAGAAAAGATGGAACAACAAACCTTTGATAAACCTTGGACATTTTGAGTTGTTTGGTGATTATTTGATGTGATTATTGTGAATAAGCACAAATAATGGGCGAGCAAAAGAAGAATATTAACTGTCGAGTTTGCTTACGGTATGATTTAGAAAGATCCCAGAAATGTTTGTCGTTGTTTGAAAAATACAACAATTCTTTGATAGCAGAAAAAATTAAATATGTAGCAAACATTGAAATAAAGGAAAGCGATGGACTACCTAGTAAAATATGTCCAGATTGTTTATTGCAACTCGAAACGGCCATAGTTTTCAAACAGAAGTGTGAAACATCTAACAAAATCTTGCTAAGCGTAGTCCAACAGCCATCTAAAATATGTAAAGTAACCTTTAGAGTTCCAGTTAAGAAGGAAGTAGATGCAGTATTTGAAAATAGAGCAAATGACCATTTCACACAAAATTATAACTCTCAAACGGAAACAACAAAAATTGAAATACCTAAAAAAGAAACACCACAAGTTGGAGTGTCCAATAATGTATTACCTGATATTGAAAAGCCTGGTGGTAAAGCGTCTCATATTAGAAAACATGTTTTTAAAACTTCTCAAAACGAAAAACCTGAAAATAAAGAACCTGTACCTGTTATTATTATACCTAAAAATGAAGAACCTGAATATGAAATATCTGATGATGAGGAACTTGTTATCGACACACCAGATAATGAAGAAATTGGAAACGTTACTCTTGAGAATGAAGATGACATTCATGATTCTCAAGATGCAGGAAATACAGAACTACTGAGACCGAGCAGGGCTATTGATTTAAAGTTGATATGTGATGATTGTGGTGGATCCTTTAAAAGTAAGTGTAAGCTTGCTGTCCACTGGAAGAAAGTTCACTTACACACCAAGTTAATTTGTCCAAACTGCAAACGAATGTTTAAATCTTACAAAGCTTTCCATGTGCATAAGAAAAAAAATACAAGGAGCTGTC
Organism: Agrochola lychnidis; assembly: GCA_963680765.1. Classification (NCBI taxonomy): domain Eukaryota; kingdom Metazoa; phylum Arthropoda; class Insecta; order Lepidoptera; family Noctuidae; genus Agrochola; species Agrochola lychnidis. Next base: position 4,325,524 of record OY796850.1, read on the forward strand.
AAGCTGCCACAAAAGTTCGCATTGAAGGTCAGGGCAAAAAGAGAGTATTTCACTGTAATGATTGCATCTATAATACCAAAAGTATCAAGGATATGGATGCCCATTTGGTTACCCACAGTGGAGTCAGACGGTATCAATGTAAGGATTGTTTGAAATGTTTCACACAACACGCCTCACTACAGGGACACCGGGAGTCTAAACACAAAGACTATCGAACCGTGACAACATGCCACTACTGCGGAAAAATCATAAAAGGACGAAATAAATTATACAAACATTTGCGACAACATGAGCCTAAGTGTGTACAATGTGAGGTCTGTAAGAAAACGTTAAAGAGTCGTACAATTTTAATAAATCATATGAAAAGGCATACTGGAGTTCGAAGCTTCACTTGTGAAACATGTTCAGCTAACTTTTACACGATGGGTGAACTTTGCAATCACCGAAGGAGGGTACATTTTAAGGCAAAAATATTCAAATGTGACATGTGTGAATATACAGCGTACACAGCGGGCTTATTGAAATCTCATAGATCTAGGCATACACATAATAATGTAGTTTGTTTGATGTGTGGCATGTTTTTAGAAAATGCTGAGAAGTTGGTTATACACCAGAAAAGGCATGCTGAAAAGAATTTTTGTTGTCCGCATTGTGATAAAGGCTTCTTTCGTAGAGATTCAATTCGCAGGCACATAATGAAGAAGCATGCGGAACCGAAACCGGAAAAGTTAGATAATTTTGTCATAACTCTGAATCCTATTTTATCATAATCTCAATTCAAAATCGATTTGATTTTGTTTATATTTCCGGCAATAATTATTAAGTAATTAACAAAGTTATCAAAGCAGTGATATTATTTGTCAGTTTTGAATATCTCCTTTGAATATAAACTATACTCCATTTGCAATAAGATTAGACATTTAACTAAACATTTTTTACAGTCCGTTCAACCGATTTGACTTCTATTGCGTTGGTGGCATGACAAATGGCAGCTGCAGTAAACAGTTGGTTTGTAACCACTTTTTTTGCTTTTAATGCCATCCTTATGCCTACGCAATAGAAGTCAAAATCGGTTGAACAGACTGTAAAAAAGGTTTGTTTAAATGTCAATCTTATTTCAAATGGAGTTTAAGTAAGTACAGAAAAAATAATAATTTATGTCATCCTAATTTTCAAGGTGTCTGTCTCATTAATATTTTATTTACTTTTTATTATTTACAGTACTTATAAGGAATTTTTGTAACTGGTCGGTTTAAAGATGTGCAATGTACAAATATGACATAAATTTTATTTTATGAATAAGATACAAGTTTATACGATTTTTTATTAATTTGCTAGGGTAAGGTAAGGCAGTAAGGCTGGCTGATAGAGATAAGATTTATTTATTAAATATTTACAAACTTTGATTGTAATAGAGCTACAATTTAATAATATACAATAGTATGTACTTTTGTGATGTTACATACAAACTTGAAAGTCTTAATATAAAGTAAATTAGATCAGTTTTCTTTTTTTTAAATGGAAAATTATATCATTACTGCGTTCGCGATTTAGTTTCCAAACATGTAAACAAATGTGTGTCATTGGAAAAACAACTTTAAAACCCACACATAAAGTTCAGTTTGCGCTGCAACTTAAAACATTTAAAGACTTTCAATAATACTAGTAATCTGAAATCACTCCCTTTAAGTGAAAATGACAGCAGACCAAACAAACAATATCAAATGAATAAATAATAATGGATCAATAAACATTATGTATGAAAAAAATCGCAGGTGTATGTAATGTATGTACTTTTAACTACTGTCCTCTACTACCTACTTAGGTAACTACTGCTTTTCTTTATGTAATTTTTATCAATTTTTTTGTTGTCAAACTTCTTTTTCCTCTTTTTGGCTACTGGGTCGGGTAGCCGGCCCCGTCTGCGGTGATGAAATATATGAATAGCATGAAAGCATCCAATTCACCCGGTTTACCCATTGGCAGCCTGAAAATGTGAAAAAGGGCAAACTGTACAGACTAAAATATTTGAAAATACATTATAAAAGCTAACAAATGCCTACATACGAAATAAAATTACGTATTCTTATCGTTTGTATTTTTACTTATGCCGCTTGTCAAATTGGCCCTTTGACAAGATAACTTGAACATGGGCCACATCCACATGACACACATAAATTGCAATCGATCGTAATATCATTCATTTTGACAGTTCAGCCACGTCCATTGCGTTATTTACGTTGTTGAGCAGACGAATTTTTCAAACCCATGAAGCAATGGATGTCAAATTAAAATGAAAGGCATTGAGATCGATTGCCTTTATAAGTGTGTTACGCAATTACCCGTCGATTTTCACCGAAGAAAAGAGGAGAGATGATATATAAACAAAACCACTACCAAGTAGGTATTGCGTTGACCCTTACCACGCAAACCTAGGTCTTTAAAGACATCTACTCTGCTAGCACGCGTAGCATGACTGCCCTAGAAACGGGTTTTGTCGACGGAAGAATAGAAAAAATGACAGATATCAATCACAATCTGTCATTTTGTCTATTCTGTCGACAAAACCCGTTTCTATGGTTGTCATGCTACGCGTGCTGGTAGTCAAATCAGAAACTTTAAAAAGACGTCATTTGCTGTAATCGTCAACATGACAACATGGTATAAATAGTGCAATCCACGAAGACGCGCCCTACTCCGCGATTAATGTACTGGGGGCCTACCACCAGCTCATAAGCAGTATTATTTTATTATTACATCAGTGGGAGAAAGAGATAGAGCTATACGTACTGTTGAGCTTCATCTCTTTCAAACATTGAAGTAATTTAAAATAATACTGCTTTATGAGCTGGTGGTAGAGCCCCTGTAAGCTGAACTCTAGTACGACGCAGAGCGGAGTGGGGCGCGTCTTCGTGGATTGCACTATCTATACCTACCTCAGATCAAATAAAAAATCCATGATACTTACCAATTTCTGATTAATCCAGCACCTTAATTGCGTAACACACTTTCAATCACAATCTGAATAATTTTGAAGGATCATCATCATTTCAGGCAAAAGACGTCCACTGCTGGACATAGTCCTCCCCCAAGCACCGCCACTTCGACCGATTCTGTGCTTTCCGCATCCAGCGGATTCCTGCGGCCTTCACAAGGTCATCGGTCCATCTTGTGGGAGGCCTTCCAACGCTACGTCTTCCGGTACGCGGTCGCCACTCCAGAACCTTTCGGCCCCATCGGCCATCCGTTCTGCAAGCAATGTGCCCTGCCCATTGCCACTTAAGTTTGGCAATTCTTTGGGCTATGTCGGTTACCTTGGTTCTCCTACGGATCTCTTCATTTATGATTCGATCACGTAGGGAAACTCTAAGCATAGCCCTCTCCATTGCCCTTTGGGTGACTTTTAGCCTTCTGATAAGGCCCATTGTGAGCGACCACGTTTCAGTACCATAGGTCATCACTGGCAACACGCACTGGTCAAAAACTTTCGTCTTGAGACACTGTGGTATATGGAACGAGAAGATATTGCGTAGCTTCCCGAACGCCGCCCAGCCGAGTCGGATTCGACGATATTATTTGACGGTATTTTGAAGGATACCTATTGCTAATCCATTGCTTCATATGTTCGAAAAATTGGTCAGCTCAGCAACGTAAATAACGCAATGAATGTTGTTGAACTGTCAAAATTAAAGCCAATGCTAGTGATAAATTACCCCGCAGATGCCATACCTAATCAATAAATACAAAACAAAAGAGCATCAAGCCTCTTCTAATTAAAATCGATACTGTGTGTGGGTCACTTTATTAAAATTTAAATCTATAGGTAAGTAGTCTATTACCTGGCTCGAACCGTGAAGCCCTCGATGTTTTTAACGTAGCTAGATACTTTACAAGTTTATGAATATTGGGTTTCTCTTTTATATAAATATGGACGATGTTGAGAAAGAACTGGGATAGGCTAAGGAACTTACCTTAGTGAATGATGTATTCACTTACCTAAGTAACTAACTGAAGTTTACCTTTAAAAGTAGGTACCTACTTATCTTACCTTTACAATAGGTAGGTTAAGGACTACCTTACCATTTCGCATTTTAAAGATAACTACTACTAAGTTATCTTTAAAATACCTTCCTTCCTATCAATTTGCACCTGTACCCTAATTGCGTAATGCAACACAATGACAATCTATTTCGATTTGAAACAGCAGCCTAATTGCGTAACATATTTTATTTTTGATTGCAATTCTGAATCGAAAGCAAGTCCAATCTTAATCGCATGCCATAATTGGAATTGCGATGTACATTTTTTACCATACGACTGAAATTGTATAGGGATGTTCAATACAATTGTCTATAGTTGTTAAATTGATATGTTTAGTTACAGCATCTATGAATGGTTAATATTCAAATTATTGTGCTATAATGTAATTTTGTTTTAATTACAACTGATGATCTACTAGTGCTTATAAATAAAAATGTACAATGATTGCCGAAAAATGAAAAACCAATTTTTAAAATACTTTCTACCACAATTGAACTACGTAATAAAACGTTTTTCTTTTCACGTCTTTGCTATCTGTGGCCTATGACAAAATCGTAGAAAAGCAGTGTTGTCAACTTAGAGGGATTTCCACTAAACCTGGGAGTTTTTATCCCAAAAACAAACAACTTTGTAGTTGAAAAACATCTCCCCTATATTGATATATGTCACGGTCAATTCTCCAACTGCAAATGTAAGTTTGTAATGGTTTTTTCTTTTTGTATGTGATAAAACTGAAAATTTACAATTTTCTGTCATTTTCCTTTACTTGTGCAATGAGACGGGCTTTGTGCCAAATTTAATGAGTCTAGGTCAACGGGAAGTACCCTGTAGTTTTTGATTTATTTGCGAGTACCAAAATATGTCGCTTAAATAGCCGTAATTTTTTATTGTGTTGACTTAGAAGCTTGATTTTTTAGAGCTCTAAGGGACCACAGACGTATTTGATATTAATTTCAACTTGATACCTCCGTACGTTCCTGAGAAAAAGGGTCTTGACAGACTGATAACGAAGTGATCCTGTAAGGGTTCCGTTTTTCCTTTTGAGGTACGGAACCCTAAAAATACTATGATTACATAAGTTATGTTTTATTTTCATACTCAAATCTTCAAATGGACTCCCAAAACAGCGGCCGAATGTCGGTAACAGAAAACCGATTTCAGGAGAGGCTACGGCTCGCAGTTTCGATCGTCTCTAGTAATATTATTCGGTTGTAAGTGCATCGATCAAAACTATTCAAATATAAACAAAAACTTGTTTAGGCACACTTCCGTGGTTTTGTGAAATCGGTTTGTCTAGTTCGGATTATCGATACGATTCCGTTTCTGATTGAAATCGGATTTTTGATTCGTTTCGATGTATCTAGACGCGTCTATAGTGGACTTAGGGGAAAAAAATTGCAACACTGAGAGTAAAAGTTGAATGATCTGCCCTCATTGCGTTATGCGTTGACGATTTAATGCAAACTACTGCCTGTCTAAAGTATACCTTTGCTGCTCTAACTTTATCAGAGTGTAGGGAAAAGAAAAGGAAAGGCATATGACATCACATGTTAAACATTTGACAATAATTTGGGCTGGAATGAATATTCTTTGAAGTCTGTGGAGAATACGATATCAATCATGGCGACGCATCTGTTTACATTTTATTTTTGTTGATTTCGGTAAAGTTTTTGTTTTAAATTAATAGTTGTTTTATATTTTTCAACATACAAAATTATATTTACTATTCACGTACAGAAACATGGGCCTGTAATAAGCAGTTTTGGAACATTATTCTTGTGGCTTGTGGAAGTCGGAAGAACTTTGGAAAATTCTCTCGTTCGAGACACCGCCTTCGTTTTGTACTAGCTTCACCAAGATCACAGACTACAATTAAGTACATGGACTAAGACTTAGGCTGTTTTGCTCCATAGCGAAAAGTATCTAAGTCGATATTATCACTACAAGTAAGTAAACCAATATAAATAGGAATAACGTGTGTGAGAGTACCTTCGTATCTCATTAGATTATTGTAGCTGTAGGTACATTATTGGTGAGTCTACGTATACGGACAATCATTCTTTTGTTGCGTAGACACAGGCATCTTACGCGAGGTTAACTATTTATTGTGGTTAAAATAATAGTTAAGTACTATGTCTCACATTCTAACTAAAATTGTTAATTGATATTTTTGTACATAAGTAGATGCTGAAATAAACTATAATATCCACTACCTAACCAAATAACAGATAACTACAAAACATATTCATAATATTTTCACAGACGTGCTGAAAACACAAGAATGGAACACTACCAAATATCAATATTGTTGACTTCCTAACAAAGAAGTTGGTGGCAAGGTGGCAAACATGGATTGGATTAAGAATCTTATGTATTAATCGTTGAAGGTAAGCTTTTTGACACATCATTAAGAATTAAGCATAGCAACTCAATTATGAATATATTTCCTTGGCTGAACTTTTGACAGACACATCATAATATATATTTTATGTTTATCCAATTACCATTATAATTTAGTATTATAAAATATCTGGAGACTGAAAAATCAGCCCTAAATAAAGAAGAAATTATACAACCAGCATGACGATGATGATGATAGATGGCTTTCATCTAGCCATGGGCCTAGTTGATATGCCTACTTTGCCACATGAGTACTTTATTTGAGCAGAAAGTAATATGACTTTGTTTTAAAATGTAGAGTTCCTGGGGAATTTCACCTACGAGGACATGAAGGCAGCATGATGAATGATACTGACCCTGCTGTGCTGCACTGCTGCTCTGCTACTTCAGATTTCAAGCTTCTTAAGTACAAAAGTAGAAACTGAAGATCCTTCATGAAATATTTTTTTTAGAAAACTTGATTATAGTCTTGTACGACAGTGATATAAACTATTGTGTTAATTGATAACAGTGTAAACTTTAATAAAGTGTTTTAATTATGAACTATAGAGGGACAAATAAAAATAACTTTAAATGAAATAATTAAGAATGGCATACTATTTGTTTTATACAAACACAGACAATTTTATAATTATAATGATACTATTTAAAGGTGTTTACCTAAATTAACTGTCATTCATTAGATTTAAAGGAAATAGAGAGAAATAAATTATGGTAAACAAATAAAACTGTTTTATTAAATTGTTACAACCTTAACTCAACACTGGACAAGAGAATCGGCACCATTACCATCTATTCACATTAATATGAAATATTTGGACATAGAGCAAAAAGGAATTGGAACAAACATACTGTAAGGATTAGTGGAATTTGGAATCTAATGTCTTCCTGTGGAAATCATCATGGATTATGTATGTACTGCTTGTTGTAAGTGTATGAGAGACAGTTAAAAAAATCTTGAATAATGTAGTTGAGCCTGACACCTGAAAAAAAAAAGAATAGTAAATCTTCAATATATTCCACCATCCATTACATCCATCCACAGTCACTTTATAGAATAGCAACATTCTGCTATAAACAACAATTGGGTCAATTATAAGCAACAATTGACTTAAATATTCTTACCTACTAATAATATTAATAGGCTAAGTACTAACAGCCGCACGGGGCAATCCATCAGGTTAAGCTACGCTTGCCAGGGTTGGTCCGTGGATGGGTGACCATTTCTACATACCGAGACTCCTTCATGCCTCGAAAAGCATATTAAACCGTTGGTCCCGGATGTCATTTGTGGATCTTTGACAGTCGTTATGGGTCATCAGAAGCCCGAAAGTGACAATTAGTCTTACCAAGGGGTATCGTATTACCTAGTTATTGGGTTGTGGAGGTTAGATAGGCAGTCACTCCATGTAAAATACTTGTATTCAGCTGCATCCGGTTAGACTGGAAGCCGACCCCAACATAGTTGGGAAAAGGCTGGGCAGATCGATTTTTTTTAATAATATTAACAATAAGTGAAAAACATTTAAGATAGGTACTTAGATATATTTTCAGTTGCCTACCTACTTTCTTTACTTTGTTGTTATAATTGCTAAGTAAAAATTCATACAAGTAGTAGGTTAGGCAACTGAAAATATATGTATGGTATTTAAATGTATGGTAAGTTTACGTTTGATGGTGCATTTCGTATTCACCAATAAACAATATGGGGTTTATTTATAAACGTTGCATAAAGTTATGTAATGATGAGCAACTGTTTAATCATACATTTTTGAGGTTTTAACGTCACTTAACTATAAGCAATGTTTATAAATACATCCCTATGTGTGTAACATTGTTGCTGTACTTAACACACATTCAATGTTCAACACTTAGAAAGAAAATAATAAGTAAGTACATACCTTAAACAGACAATGATGTGGCAATAGTGGTATGTTCATCAATGTCCTTACATAATCCATTAATATAAAATGATTCAAACTGCTTTTTTTTGTTCTTCCTCAATTATAAGTTTTTGCTTTTCCAATGTATTACAAGCTCGACTGGGTTGCTAAGCTTGTGGCTCAAGTTTGTTACGGTATGAGGTACGAATTTGTCTTTCGTTAAAATGCCACCAAAATACCTCGTTTCTGGAATATCATAATATTTGTTTTTAGTTTAGGTTGTAGGCACTAAACTCACAAGAAAACTTTCACAATTATTATTAAAAATCGACCTCGCTGCTTTGATATTTAACATACCAATAAAATTGATTTATCATTGAGGTTTTACATAAAAACACATTCACAATTTATCAGGAAGACTATTACTTAATTTTTTTCTTAATAATTATGGAGATTTCATGAGTTAATCCCAAAAAGATTGCTAAGTAAAATCTATTGCGACCACTACAGTGGCTTCTCTTTCATTTGACAGACAAAACAAATTACTATAATGTTTGAAACAAAATTACAACTGTCAAAATGGTTACGCAATTCGATTAATAGCCTTTTTAGACGCATTTCGTTCACTCAATGGAGTATCAAACAGACCGCAGTTTGTTTAAAAAATATTGGAGTTTTGCAATTCCAAAGTCGTAAAATAAAAGCAATTCGATTCAAATTGAAATAAATTCTACTTGAATGGTAATCAAAATACGTTGCGCAATTAGGTAGCAGATTGCTAATCCATTGCTTCATAAGTTGTAAAAAAAAATCTGCTCAACAATGTAAATAACGCAATAAATGTCGTTGAACTGTCAAAATGAAACAAATTAGGCATAATTGTTTACGAAAATAAGTTACGCAATTAGGGTACAGTTTCTCTTTTAACTCACGTCTGTGAAATATTTTATTGTACTGAAGAAACTCTCACAGGGAAAAAAGCAAAAAATATATTTTCAATGAATCAGATGGATCGCCTTTATAACCAATCCAATCCGTTCCGGTTTCGACCTACATTCGAACCGTGAATGCGAATGCCTAGGTATCTGAGTTTTGTGGAATAAAATATTGGCTTCGGAAATCATTTTGAATTTTCGGCCAGCTTCAATTCAGCACGCGTAGCATGACAACCATAGAAACGGGTTTTCTACGGGTTTTGTCGACGGAAGAATAGACAAAATGACAGATTGTGATTGTTTATCTGTCATTTTGTCTATTCTTCCGTCGACAAAACCCGTTTACCCGCTAAGCGTGCAGTTAGTCCATTGGGTTTTCTAAAGCTGGCAATACCAAGTTACCAAGCCTCAGCCAACGCAAGCGTAGGCAAATTTGATACAAGGCGAGCGCTACGGTTTACATGTTGGTTCAATTCGAAAGAGACCAATGCCAACTGCCAATGTTCACGAGTTTTTGTGGAGCCATCCACATGTTGGCCTTGGCCTTGGCCTTGGCCGTAATTGCCGAGTGCAGGCGAGCACCTTTGATTTGTGCAGAAAACCGACAAAAGGCACGCCAAACGAACCAATACACGTTGGCGCTCGCCTGCACTCGGCCAGCTGGGCGAGCATCGACGAGCAATGGCGAGGCTAGATAAATGGTCTATATAAACGTTGGTACTTGCCTTCACTCGGCGAGCGAGCTATGACCAACATGTAGGTGCTGCCGGCTTTAGCAAAATAAAAATGCAGCCGAATCAACTGTTCATCAATCCATGAACACTGAAATATTGTAAAATCTTTTGGCTTGTTATGGGTATGTGATGAAAAGGGAGGAAACGTATGTGACTAAAAGAGTGATGAATGAATACAAATGTTGATTAATTAAATTAAATTAAATTAAAAAACTTTATTTGGAGCCAAGACTCATAGAGGGTTAGTAACAATATCCTTAAAAACTACGTGTTAGTAAACAACACAATACGGTGACACATGTAACTGACAACAGTGAATTATATATGGACAGTCCACTCTGTCAGCTATCATTTTCAGAACCCTGTTGGGGCTGGCTATGACTCGTACCACCATTGATGCAGCGCGCTTGCGCGATAAAGTATAAAAACAATCTACACGCGCCGCCGCAAACATCCCTGACGCACTGCAACGCCATGGCAGCCCCATCAGTTTTCTGGAATGGAGAGGGAGAGGAAGGCCAAAGAAAAGATGGATAGATTGTGCGAGGAATTGTATGGAATAAAAGCGATTGAATGATAGCGTGACGGGGGAGGGGGGGCGAATGGAAGAAAAAAACGGGTTGCACCGACCGCGACCCCAAGTAACATGGGTCAAGTCCAGGAAGATGATGAGTGGGCAGTGGCCTGCCTGAAGACAGGCGCCATCATCGAGGAAGGCCTAGAAACCGGTCTCTTTTTTTGTGTGGGAAATTATCAAATAACTTCTCCCGCTCTGGGTGGAGCGGGAGGGCGTGTTAGTCCCTTACCGACTAAAACCCACCCGTGTTCCTTCAGTTGCCTATATTGCCAAGGGCCACGTTAACCCTTTCGGACATCCCCGCAACCCCGGCAGGCATCGGCCCTATCGGACCCCGTCAGTTCTGCTAACATCTATTTGAGGCGCGCGTGGAACACAACGCGCCGTCGCGTCGACCTGGGCCTTGTCGGACGGCGAGCTACCCATTGCTCACCGTTCGCAAGCCCGCGCCTACTGTGGCCGGGAATCGGCCTGCGACTCCCGACGCCCGGGCGTCTCCTACGGTTGTTAGGAGCGTGAGGGCGCGAACTTTGCCTCTCCCTCACGCGTTCTGCCTCCTCCTTCGTGAACATTATTGCTTCGCAGAAGGAGGTGACGGCCTCCCATGTCCTGTCGCTCCGTACCATGGCCTGGACCAGGGCCAGACGCGAGAGATCACCGCCGCCGATCGCTTCCACGAGGACACGGCGGCGATGATCCGCCCAGAAACCGGTGCCTGGCGTGACGATTTGGATTAATTAGTCTTCGCTTTTGTAATATGAAAGTCTATGGAGTGGAAACCGTTGCCATAAAATAAAAATAAAAACAACCGACCTCCAAAAAAACACTACAAAGTGAAAAATAACTTTAATTTCGGAAGTCGGTGTCTTGGGTTTTGTATTTTCGTTTTTTGCCACCGACTTCCGAAATTAAAGTTATTTTTCACTTTGTAGTGTTTTTTTGGAGGTCGGTTGTTTTTTTTTGTAAAAAGTTTTTATTTTTCACTTTTTAGTTGTGGTACCTACCCCATACACATTCGAATACCACTACCTGCTACCAGTGACAGAAACTTATATCATATCATCTACATACTAAGTGGGAAAAAAACGTATTTTGTAGCTAACTCACAAACTATCCAAGCAAAGTTAATAAAATTTATATGGGACCAATTCCAGAGCACACCCTTTCAAACAAAAAAAGAATTTTCAAAATCGGTCCACAATTGACGGAGAAATCGGTGGACATACATAAAAAAAATAAAAAAAAAAACAAACATACGCGACGAACATATAACCTCCTCCTTTTTGGAAGTCGGTTAAAAAACCAAAATGAAATGAAAAAGCAATGTGCGCTTTTATAATTTCTAACGTCTCCATTATTGTGGACGTCCACGTCACGGCATAAAACGTCATAAGGAAATATATGAAGACGCTTTTAAATTTCCTTCCAGGATAATGATTATTTATTTATTTATTATTATTTATCTCATCATCTGTTACGACGCCTCATTGAGGTGGATAACAATTAAAATTCTATTGTGTCTCGTTAATGACAGTTGAAAGGTTATATACTTATAAATAATAATAAATAATCGTTTATTTCATATTCATTTCACGATTAGGTACATCCATATTTTGTTAGTACAATGCGAGCTTACAAACTAGTTACTTATAACGAGCACGTATTTCCATACATTTTATGGACGTGGACATCCACGATAATATACAAACGTACGAAAGAAAACGTTACGTTAGAAATTATAAAAACGTTTGTTTTATACGTCTATAGGTCAGTTACGCAATATTCGGCCAAAAGCTTTATAGAGCTGATGAATTGCTACATTTTAAAAAGTTTGTCGGTTATGTTCGCTCGTTAAAAGTTTGTAAAAGTATTATTATTGTTTTGAAAGTATATGTTAGTTAAATTTAGCTCCGGCTTTTATGTTTACATAACAGACAATTATGTTATCCTTAAATAAGTAATTATCTACTTGCATTTTGCAGCCATATTATGTAGTTTTTATGTTTTCAAAAACCGGTTTTTGCAGCGCGGTAGCACAGCACTGTTGCTTGCGCCATAGATTAAGCTAGGTAATGCAGAGATGCGTCAAGGAAGCCTATAGCCTAGATTTAGAGATTCTTTTCCGAGATTAAAATAAAGTGCTTTCTTTAATGACATAATAAATATTGAATTAAGTTAAATTTATCATTACATACTTATTATAAAGAAAAGCCCCGCCGCGTCTCTTTGTGCATCTGAACACGATAAACTTAAAAACGACTGAACGGATATTCATACGGTTTTCACCAATGGACGGAGTGATTTATGTCATGTTTAGGTGTGTAATTAATTCATTAAAGGTTTTGTTTAAAATATGACGATATTTGTTGAAGATGTCGGAAAAATTCATGCCGTCTTCGAGCTTTAGGCGATTAACACACGGCACCGCGTACCGCCGCGGTAGGCGGTGAAGCGGATCTCATGTCGCATTAACCTCTAATAAATCCGTTGATGCCTAACACACGTACACCGCCCGACCGTGCGGTCGAGGGTGCTCTCATCTCTCACCTCCGCGGCGGTGCGCGGTGCCGTGTGTTAATCGCCTTACTGGTGTGCGCCGCGTAAACCTATACTATACTCCGTTTGAAATAAGATTAGACATTTAACTAAACCTTTTTTACAGTTCGTTTAACCGATTTTGACTTCTATTGCGTTGGTGGCATGACAAATGGCAGCTGCAGTAAACATTGGTATTGTAACCACTTTTTTTGCTTTTAATGCCATCCTTTATGCCTACGGTATAGAAGTCAAAATCGGTTGAACGGACTGTAAAAAAGGTTTGTTTAAATGTCTAATCTTATTTCAAATGGAATATAAGTTATATGAAATCAATGCACCTAAGTATTACGAAATTAATACATTATTTAAGTACCTGGATTAACACAAAAAGGGTACTTTTATCCCGATAGTATTTTCCCGTGGGCCATTTTCCGACATCCATGCTGACAAAAGCTAGTAAATCATAAAATATTGTAGGTGTGACTTCAAAAATGTGTTAGCCGTCTGGCCACGAAATCTAGAATCACGTCATAAACTTTCTTTGCACGAGAAACAAAGAAAATCGGCTGGCCGAAATCTATTATGTGGCAGTTGCTCTCTAATTGATACTGATTGGCTTTCCTTACGTACTATGTATTTGTAACAAACAGATACTTACAGGCATAGATAGATAGAAGATAGACAGAGATAGAGCAACCAATAACGCGACTTCAAACGATTGCATCTGTTTTATGCAGCTATTAAATTTACCCCTAACATTAATCTACCTGTACATAAATTCTCTCACCTGTGCACTGCACGCATGATCTTTGACTGCGCGGCGCCGTTCGTCGCCAGTCGACCGGCCAGCCACCGCCATTTTTGCTTCAGTCCAGTTATACCCGCGTCGTGAGTACACGTGTCAGTGCCGATTTTACCGCCAAAAACGATCGTCAACAAAGATGAATCTGTTTAAAAGTGTACATATTTAAATATTCCCACGTCCTTAATTGTGTAATAGCGTTGAAAATTAACTTTATGTGTGTTTAAAGTAATTAAATGTTTAGATTTTATGCTAAAAAGTAGTGTTGCAATTTCTTTTTCATCTAAAACTTTTCGATTGGAAGATTGTTCGGATCGCTGTTGTGATTCGATAAGTGTTGTAAACAGTGATTTTATCATATAATTAGTGTCGAGTTGGATTCTAATTGGAGCTGTACCGTTCCGGAGCTGATATTTCGCCGTTCCCAGGCGTTCTTTGGCAACAGGTTAGTGAGCGTTCAACCCGTATGAATTCGGTTGCATTTAAACTGTTTATTTATAAATAACGGTAATTGTTACACCTACGTTTGTTTCTACGATATTTCACGTGATTTTGATGGGTTTTATGGCTTTTCTAAGATGACCCTTTATTGGTCGGTATTGACTTGTAAACCTATGTTTGTCAGGCTTGGAAATAATAAATGAAGTCTTTACAAAATTAGCATCTACCTCCCTAAGTTGAAAATTGTAACACAGGTCACAAAAGAGCACTCAACCATACCGTCATAGATTAGGTAGGTACATAAAATATCCAATTTAATTCTAAAATAATAGGTAAGTAGTACTATAAATAACACTCCTAATATAAGCACTTGGAGGTTACAAAAACAGATTTGATGCAAGTCCCTGCCTATTCCCACAACAATCAATCTGCCTCGCCTTTTCCCAACTATGTTGGGGTCGGCTTCCAGTCTGACTGGATGCAGCTCAATACCATGCAGTATTTTACATGGATCGACTGCCTATCTGAACTCCACAACCCAGTAACGGGGTAATACGATACCCCTTGGTAAGACTGGTTGTCAGTTTCGTGCTTCTGACTGTCAAAGATACACGAATGACAGCCGGGACCAACACTTTATCGTGCTTTCCGAGGCACGGAGGAGTCTCGGTATTTAAAGATGGTCACCCATCCACGAACCAATACGCCGTAATCGTAGTCGAACCTGATAGATCAACCCGTGCGGCTGTTTTTACTTAGCCACGAGCTCCTCCCTATTTCTACAACACTCGTTCTCCTTTTCCCGTATCAAGTTTACCTAGCCTGACTTGTTTAGGTAAATAATAAATATTAAAATTCTTGACATTCTTCATTTCAGACAACATTGCTTGTTTTGTTTTCTCTTTAGTCAAGTACTGCCATCCTTACGAAAAGTGCAATAACTAGGTTAAAACTGATTTCGAGAAAAACGCGGATAAATATTTTATTTTTGGTTTGTTTGTACCTACTAGATATTGCAGTTAGTTTTAGTATTAAAACCGGCTTCGTCATAGATACGTGAAAAGTGTCTTAAAGAATATCGATACTGGAAATTTCAAATGTCGTAAAGGACAGGGAATACAATGTCCCTAACGACATTTGAAATTTCCAGTATCGATATAGATCTCGTTCTGCAAATTCCGAATATGTACTTATCTCAATTCGGCGCAAAACTCGAGTTATTGCACTTTTCGTAAGGACGGCAGAGTAGTTAGGTATAGGTAAACCAACCTGTGTGTGTAAATTCACGCTGTTTTTTTTTTCTTAAGGTCAAAGTATACAATGTATATGTAAGTGCTCCATACCATACTTAGTTACCAGTAGGTATTCCGTATTTTGAATTAGTTCCATAGCTGCCATTATTATTAGTAAAATAAAACTAACCCGACACAGACGTTGTACTGTCCAAAAAAATATTCATACAAAGTTTCCATAGAAAACTTTCCTTACAGTTTTCCCGAATTTTCAATTTGTTCCGCCAATTTAAATTTTTCTTCTTTCCGTAAGAACCAGATTCGGAACGAACATCAATTTTAGACCATTTTCGTACGAGCTCTATTTCAACAACTAAACAAGTTAGGAATTTGTAACTTCTGTACATCGTGTACCGTATAGGGGTTTATTTATAAACGTTGCTTAAAGTTTAGTGACGTTCAAACGTCAAAAATGTATGGTAAAATAGTCGCTAATCATTACTTAAGGCGAAGATAACCGACTTTTAATGATTTTATACTGAAGATTACGTCTAATGAGAAGCGTTAATGATTTGGAAAAAAAAAAACATGTTAAATTAGAGCATTTTCGTAACAACTTAATATATGAATATTTTAGATTATATTTATATTATATTTTATTATTATATTTATATTATAGATTATATTTTATACATAGTGAAATTAATGTGTAAAGTTATGTCTAACGCAGATAAAAAACTCAAAATCACGCAAAATCTATCAAGCGTATTTTTCTGAAATCTTAACCATTTTAAAGATAATTTAATTATTGATCTTTTAATATACTTGTTTTATTAAAATACCTTTTGTTTTATGTATAATAAATTAATAATGCGTTTAATTTGAGACAGCGCTCCTTGATGGGCGAGTCCTATTACTGGCTGGACGTACAACACGTTGCGTGAGCTCAGTACAGAACACGCAAGCTAACCACTCAAGGTCACTGGCATATATCTGCGTCTTAACTTTAAGCAACGTTTGTAAATAAACCCGTTACTGTTTATTATCAAACAAATACTAAAAGGTATTTTATTTAAATATGGGTGATTTTCTGCAACTGCAAAAAAAATATTTTGTAATTCATAGTCTCATTATGAAATACAAATTTATCTTTGCGATTTTTAAAATATAAGATGAAAAATAATAATATTCTTCGTTTAGTATTTTAATTTATTTGCTGAATATTGTGGGGTGATTCGGAACCCTTCGTGTGCGAGTCCCATTAAGCACTTGGCCTGTTTTGTTAATAGATAAAATAATGTAAGTACTGACATTAGTTTTCTAGAAAGTAATCAAACACTTACCTACATCATAAATTCCTAGGTACATGACATACCTACCTAGGTCCTATAGATATCTAGGTAATCAGGAAATCATTCGTATTTAATACTTTTAATAAACTACCCACATACCTACCTACCTAATCCTCGTCAAAACTGTATTGAACTAAAGGGCGGGCGGCTGCCGAGAAAATGCGAAAAGAATTATTTTGGTGTAGTGATTTGCCCCTTGCGAGTGGAAAATTGAACAAAAATAGATCGCGAAAGCCTGACCATTAAGTTGGGACACCACTCACTCAAAACACCGACTTCCGAAGTTAAAGTTATTTTTCACTTTTAGTGAATTTTTTTTTGGAAGCCTGTTGTTTTTTTTTGTAAAAAGTTTTTATAGAGTTGTATTGATTGAATGTCTACATAATAGTTACAGCCGAGAATCATATATTTTTGATCAACGTACAACCTGATATTGACCAGAAAATTAAATAAAAAAACCCGTATTCCCCGACTCTTTCGCCTTAATAAAACAAAGGCGATAATATATACCAGGAACAGCTAACTCAAACATAACTGCATCTGTTATTAATTTCTAGAAGTCTAGCTTATGTACAAACTTGTTACTAACTTAGGAACTCAACGTCCCTGCTTATGAGTTTCAACTTAGAATGAGCAATATTGTTATGAAAAGTAATTCCAACATTTTCAATCAAACTTACTGCAATTCTCGTGATTTCTTTTACTAGTTCTTCTCAGGGTCTTCACAGCCTTTTTTCAAGTTTTACCTTGGTTACTAGGACCCGCCGTAAACTACTTTTTAGTGGCGAAGAGAATTTTGATATTTTATTTATTTTAATTGCACACTCCGACCAAACCAAGACAGCGTTATTAACAGTGACGTGAGGCCGGTTTCGTAATCATGTGTGCACTTAGTGAGGTGTAGTTTGATTGTAAATGGTTGTAAATGTGTGCGTGTGAGCGTGTATGCACAGAGCGGAGGTGTAGTTTTGGCATGCTTCATGGTTTTTATTTGGTCAGGTTACACATTATAGTTTTACACACAATTTGAGCTACAGAAACAACATTTTCTACATAATAAAAAACTAGTTATAAAGCCTCGTGTAGACTGGCGCGACGCGACATCGGTAATTGTTCTACCGTGAAGACAATTTTCTTAGAAATTGTTTTGTTAGAATCGCGTCGCGCCAGTCCGCACGAGGTTTAAAACGGGCAAAGACTCATCTACTCTTGTAATAAATAGTAATATACTCTTTTGCTGGTCTACCTCAAGAAGCTTCCGACTGCGATAATTTTTTGGACGTATTCGCAACAAATCCATCTTTTGCTTCTACACTTACAGCGCTTTATTACTGGCCAGCTCCTTGACCCGTCAAAGCAACTGTTCGAAATTCAAATTTGTTTAAAACCTCATTAGTATTTTTTCCCGCCAATGTACACAATTTCGAACACTATTTTAAAAGCAAGTCTTGCTTCTTGGAATTAATTTACGACGCAAAGAACAGGATTATTGAGCAGTCGTCTGGCGGCCCGTTATATCAGAATCACGTGTGTTGCTAGTTGCTACATGTACTGACCGATATTATCGACTATCGGGATATCGATAGTATCGCAGCGCAGCACTATGCTAATTAGCTCTGTACGGTTTTAAAAGATGGCTAGTTCGCGAATATTATTATTTCATTGATTCCTACTGCTTCTAATTATATACCAGTTTACATAATGGAAGGAATCAAAAACATTGTCTTGGTGTTATTCACACATCATCTGCCTAGCCTTTTCCCAACCATTTTGGGGTCGGCTTCCAGTCTAACCGGATGCAGCTGAATATCAGTATTTTACATGGAGCGACTGCCTATCTGACCTCCACAACCTAGTTACTAGGTAACACGATACCCCTTGGTAAGACTGGTTGTCAGACTTTTTGGGCTTCTAACTACCCGTAACGACTGTCAAAGATCTACAAATGACAGCCGGGACCAACGGCTTAACGTGCTTTCCGAGGCACGGAGGGGTCTTGGTATGTAAAGATGGTCACCCATCCACAGATCAACCGCGGCAAGCGTAGCTTAACCTGATCGATCGACCCGTGCAGCTGTTGTTACTTAGCCACAAGCCCCTTGGTGTTATTCACACATTAAGTAATAACAATGTGTGTGTTTTGCAAGTGATTTGAAAACATTAATAATTTCAACACCTA
Organism: Agrochola lychnidis; assembly: GCA_963680765.1. Taxonomy (NCBI): domain Eukaryota; kingdom Metazoa; phylum Arthropoda; class Insecta; order Lepidoptera; family Noctuidae; genus Agrochola; species Agrochola lychnidis. The sequence continues at coordinate 4,344,638 of OY796850.1, forward strand.
CTTACATCCTTAATTAGTATAATATTTACATCGTTTTAAGGCTCCTGCAAAAAGGCGCGACGCGACGGCGGCGGTGGCGCGATGCGACATCAGTAATAGGCCTGAGTCCAAAAATGTTTTTTGTCCGTCTTTTAGATTGTTAAAAAATATTGAACACGTATTTTTTCTTTTTTGACGTAATCAAAAGATTACGATGATATATTGAATTAAAATGTGGCATGACGTATTGACGTGACGCTTTGCTAGATTTTATACTGAGTTGTGACGTAGCGAGCCCCCACTCTCCAACTTTAATGCGTGTTTTTTAATTTAAGTTATTTTTAATTAATATGATAAAGCAAAAAATACGTGTCTAATATTTTTTTTTTTTCTGAAAGACGGACTAAATAGAATTTCTTTTTTTTACCATACAACTACCGTATCGTTCAATTTGAAGTACCTATTCTTAGAAATTGTTTTATTAGAGTCGCGCCGCGCCTGTTTGCGGAGCCTTTACATAATATCGTGATCTTCACATTAGTCTGTTCTATGAAACGTATGATAAAGCGCTGTAGGCAATACCGTACAGAAGGTTCCATAATCCCGGTATTAATCAATAGGTTAATTGCATGTCACGAATAATACGATGCTAAGAATAATTTCCCTGACTGTTAATTCAAAGGGATGCTATATGCCTATTCGTTTTTCCCATCATCTCGCTTGACCCTAAAATGAAGATGTATTTCAATTTTACCTCGGAAGCAGGTTACTTAAGACGCAGATATATGACAGTGACCTTGAATGGTAAGCTTGCGTGTTCTGTGCTGAGCTCACGCAACGCGTCGTGCGTCCAGCCAGTAATAGGACTCGCCCATCAAGGAGCGCTGTCCCAAATTAGACGCATTATTAATTTATTACACGTAAAACAAAAGGTATGTTAATAAAACACGTATACTAAAAGATCAGTAATTTAATTATCTTTAAAATGGTGAAGTTTTCAGAAAAATACGCTTAATAGATTTTGCGTCATTCTCAGTTTTTTATCCGCGTTAGACATAACTTTACAAATTAATTTCACTATGTAATATAAACATCATCAAAAATATGCCTAGGATATTAAAATATTAAACAAATACTCTAATTTAACATATATTTTTTCCAAATCACTAAAACTACTCATTTAGACGTCATCTTCAGTATAAAATCATTAAAAGTCAGTTATCGTCTCCTTAAGTCAGAGATAACTTACCTCACATTTATTTCCAACAAGACAAGTTTTTGAATTTAAGCGATTCCGGTTTTGCATAGTTTCTTCAAGAATACCGTGCTTAATGCTCTTTGCCAACTTCATTTAAAAGTAAGATGCTGTTGCTTCAACAATGATGAAAGCCGGGTCTCGATTTACAAATAGAAGATCTTAGTTTGTTAGACTAGCCAAATGATTACATCAGTAATTGATCGGGTTCCGGATGTTACATGCTCAATCGATTGACATTTGTTCTTGGAATACATAGTTTACTAGCTGCGCCCCGCTGTTTCACCCGCATAAGTCTCGATACCGTGGGAATATCGTGATAAAAACTGTTATAATTAGGTATTAAATTATTCGTGTTTGAATACCCCTTATTAAACAGTTGCTACTACTAACTATTGTTAAACACCACTGTAGGTACAAATCTTTAATTAACTTAATTGTATACAGGGTTACTGGTAACTCGACGTATTCCTTGCAGGACGTCATAGTAGGGTTAAAATGCAACAAATTAAGCCACCAAATGTTCTACCGAAATTCAGTAGTTTTTAAATTAGTTAAGAGTTTTAGTTTTTTTATGAAAAATCCCAGATTAAATCATTTGAAACCAATTTAAAAATGATTTACGGCGCGACTGTACTGAAATTTAAGTTATTATCATAGTAGACGCCGTAGCAGACCTTTGTTAATAATTAAAAGTTCAATAATGCCTAAAACTTTGGCAAATATCACTAACCAAACATTTAATTTTTTGTAATTTTTGCTATTACTTCATAAAAAATGTAGTCTAGTGCAAAAAAAAAATGCTACACCTGGTGTACAAATTACTAAGAAAATATCCTTGTCTTATTAGCTATCCAAAAAGGTATGAAAGTTAATACAAAATCATGGACTACATTATGAAAATCGTTTTTGATTTAGTACAGGCGTGCGTTTCACAAAAAGGTGATTATTCGAAAAATCAAAAACAAAATCGTGAACATTATTATTCTTTTTAATCAATATTAAAAACTTTAATTACACACATTTCACACGTCTTGTTCGATGTGCTGCCCTCGGTTTCGAATACATGTTCTTATTCGCTTCCTTACTTCGGTTTTTGTTATTCTTGATGTGATTGTTGCCCTCATCTGGTCCGCCGCATTTGTAATTCTCTCCCTTAGTTCTTCAATTGAATTTACTGGGGTCACATAAACTAGATCTTTCATATGACCCCAGACGTAAAAGTCTAGCGGCGTCAGATCAGGGCTTGGTGCAGGCCACGGAATCGGCCCACCGCGCCCTATCCATCGGTTTGGATAGTTTTCATCCAGCAATTGTCGAATTGTGATTCGGAAGTGGGCTGGACATCCGTCATGTTGGTAAATCATGTTTGCTCTTCTTTCTTCCGGTACATCCGTGAGCAGTGCTGATAAATGATTTCTGAGGAAATCTTCATAAAGTTCCCCATTTAGTGTTCGGGGTAAAAAATGTGGGCCAATTAATTTGTCGTCAATAATACCCATCCAAACATTAAGCGAGAACCTTCGCTGGGATGCGGTTGGTTTCAGTTTTTTAGGGTTTGCTTCTGCTTTCGGTGCCTCAGCAGCGTTACCGTCACAAAGTCCGTAACAGTACATTATGTCAGCGTATTCAGGATTAGAATATGCAGCCATAGTCAGCGCTTATGAAGGCACAGCACAGCACAAGAGCAAGATACGCAGCAACAGTTAGGGAAATAGCTAGTAACAAAACACGAGCTTGTGCGACGTAGAGTTGAAACTAACTAACGCTGACGACATAATTTTGCAAAATCGCACCCCCTGTCATGCCGAGAGAACAATAGCGACCAATCACAAAGCTCCCCGAGTGTTTGGAGTTCAAGCGCAGGTAAAAACTACGAATAATACGAATACGAAACAATAGGTTGACCGTCTCGCAATTTTACCTGCCCCCCATAAAACTCTTCTCTTCCCTAGCACACATGCAAAAGTATTGACAATCATACCTTTCTGAATAACTGATAAGACAAGGATATTTTCCTAGTAATTTGTACACCAGGTGTAGTATTTTTTTTTTGCACTAGACTACATTTTTATGAAGTAATAGCAAAAATTACAAAAAATTCAATGTTTGGTTAGTGATATTTGCCAAAGTTTTAGGCATTATTGAACTTTTAATTATTAACAAAGGTCTGTTACGGCGTCAACTATGATAATAACTTAAATTTCAGTACAGTCGCGCCGTAAATCATTTTTAAATTGGTTTCAAATGATTTAATCTGGGATTTTTCATAAAAAAACTAAAACTCTTAACTAATTCAAAAACTACTGAATTTCGGTAGAACATTTGGTGGCTTAATTTGTTGCATTTTAACCCTACTATGACGTCCTGCAAGGAATACGTCGAGTTACCAGTAACCCTGTATATTGATTTTATTATTTTTGCTACACATATATATTTATTTTCTATTTAAATATTTACACAGTCACTATAAAACTGATTTAAATCCGTAAGGCGTACTCGTAACATACTAGTTGTCCTCAAATTTCGCGCCTTCACGCCCCTAACCGCCGCAATAGGAGGAGACGCCCGGGGCGGGAATTGCGAGCCGATTTCCGGCCACCGTAGGCGCGGGCTTGCAAACGGTGAGCAATGGGTAGCTCGCCGTCCGATAAGGACCAAGCCCGGGTCGACGGCGCGTTGTGCTCCACGCGCACCTCAAAGAGATGTCAGCAGAATTGACGGGGTCCGCTAGGGCCAGTGCCTGCCGGGGGTTCGAAGAAAACCGATAGGGAAATCGTGGCCCCCGGCAACAGGGCAACCGAAGGAACACGGGTGGGTTTTAGTCAGTAAGAGTCTGACACGCCCTCCCGCTCCGCCCAGAGCGGGAGAAGTTATTTGATAATTTCCCACCCCAAAAAAAAAAAAAAAAGGCGTACTCGTAACATAAGGTTCAGTTGAAAACCAGCGTCAGGCACTAGTTGTCCTGGCATTTATGCTGAAGGGGCACATAATCAAGTACTTTGAATAGAAGGCAATCACTAAGGAGGCTAATTTATCACGTATGTCAGACACAATAAGACTGAATGGACTGAGGATTTCAGCCTAGCCTATTGTCTATTGTGGGCTAACTGTACAACATGGCACAGGTAATCGAATTGTTTGGTCCTTGCCGTGTTGAGGTCGGGTTTGATTTGATCAATATGTTATATAGGAAAACCGTCTACTTTTTGCCCGACTACGGCGAAGCAAAAGGAAGGGCTATGATTTTGACCGGTATGGATGTTCATCTGTTACTTCATAACTTCTAAACTACTCATCATAATTTGACAAATGAGGTATCCTTGGAAGGGTCTTGGTTGTCTGCTGGTGCTTTGTGCCTGATATTAAATGAATGAATATGGCGCCCTCTAGAAGGCATAGTCATGAACTAAAAAAAAAAGTATTGGTGCCATGTTGGGTATCAAATGAAAGGGCTTAATTAGCCCATTTCAGCACCCCAAAATAATTTAAATAAAAATAAAAGTTATAAAACTAAAAACCAACTACGACAAAAAAATAAAAATTCGGAGTCCCACGTAATTTGTTTATGTGCGACTCCGGATTTTTAATTTGTCTGTCTGTGATGTCTTTTTTATACCTTTTTAGATAACTTTAGTTTTACAATATTTGTACATAATTATGTGACCATCATGTATCTATCACATATTTCATTTATTGTCATTACTTAGTTTTAAATTCTTTTTACCTGTTGTGGTACTTTTTTGTTCTAGGTACATCGTCTTCACAATTATTATTATAAGTACAAAATATTATTAAACATTTTAAAAGAGTGGGCAGCGGTGGAGTTTCTTGCCCATTCTTCACCATACAAAACTACCTTTTGGAAGGGAAATTTTGACGTTCAAAAGTGCCTTGTGTGTGCCTGATTTGACTTTGAATTTATAAATATCACGTGTTTGAATTCTGCATGTTTTGAAGAACTAAGCGGTAGTGAAGAACACAGACAGACACGAAAAACGTTTTGTTGTGAAAGGTTGTGATTTCCGTACCATATGACTGGTTTCACAGCTGTCCGGGAGACCCGCACGGGCCGCCCGCACACGGGAGACCCGTACGAGTAGCGCCTGCAGTGCTCTGAAACGGGGGAGTAAGTTATACGGTTGCTAGCGTTGTACGGGCTCTACCCGGAGCGGGTCGCGTACGGACCAATCCGCGTCGCTGTGAAACAATGTTCTAGCGCCTCATGTGTGTCTCCGTTCCGGGAACCCGTACGGGTGGCCCGCACGGGTCTCCCGGACAGCTGTGAATCCAGCCTATTTGATTACCAAATAAGATTTGTAAGATAAATACATTGTACATTATTCTATTCGGTTTAGCCATTGTTATGAAGGCTCCAATATCTATAAGTATTCGCTTCATTGGAGAAGAAATGTAGGTAGCGTTGTCAATCGGTCGGAACACTACACTATTTGTTTTGTTTGTAAATGTAAGGTACTAACAACAGTTTATTTACCATACGTTGTCAATATAATGCTTTACAGATGTTGGCACTGCCAACTTAGGCATATTAATTTTTAAAAAATACTACCAACTTAAATTGTACGTATTTTCAAATCACTATAACACGGAAAATTTACTTAATTTCCCTGGTTGTACGTGTACAAGGTACAACAATATAATGTGTGTTATACATAATAAATGAGAAAAACAAATGTTTTACCAACTTGGCATGACATTAAACATGAACCTGATCATAATAACATCTTGAGTTTACTTAAGACGCAGATAATATACCAGTGATCTTGAGTGGTTACCTTGCGTGTTCTGTACTGAGCTCACGCAACGCGTCGTACGTCCAGCCAGTAATAGGACTCGCCCATCAAGGAGCACTGTCCCAAATTAGCCGCATTATTAATTTGTTATACATAAAACAAAAAGTATTTTATTAAAACACGTATAGACACTAAAAGATTAATAATTAAATTGTCTTTAAAATGGTGAAGGTTTCAGAAAAATACGCTTGATAGATTTTGCGTGATTCTCGGTTTTTTATGTAATATAAATATAATCTAAAATATTCCTATATTAAGTTATTAAGAAAATGCTCTAATTTAACATATATTTTTACCAAATCATTAACACTACTCGTTTAGACGTGATTTTCAGTATAAAGTCATTAGAAGTCTGTTATCGTCGCCTTAAAATAATGCTCTAACTTAAAAAATCTCAAAAGCAGTATAACAAATTTAAACATTCTATAGAGCAAACCGCTATCGACAAAATTTTCTGGATTCAAGAACATTTTTTATGCCGTAAAAACTACGAGCATAATTTAAACTTTACGACATCTTGCCGCGATGAAACCTAGTGCTCGTAAATAATATAAATAGGAGCGTTACAAGCAGTTCATTGTCCCAACTCCAAAGGTCACTATTGTCACAGGCTATTAAAGAAACAATAACCCTGAATAACTTTAATCCATATTTGACAACAGCCTCTATGCATTACAATTGAGGGTACCTACTTATAAAACCATTTGTTGAGGTTCTTGCTGAATTTAACTGCTTTAGCCGAACATAAGTATTGTCTGCTGATGCTTAAACGCTAGCAGCTAGGCGCGACGCGACTCTGGTGGAACAATTTCTATGAAAACTTTACGGAAATTGTTCTACCGGTGTTGCGTCGCGCCTATACACGGGAGCCCTAAATCAATTTTTGAAGTGAAAACTTCTTTAGGCGCGTTGGGCATTTTTGAGATGGGACTAAACCATTGATTTCGTGACACCATGACGACACCTCATTTTTGTAAACGCGATTGTGCTCTTTATTTATATTCCGTTACGGATCAATGTTCTATGCAAGTATTTTTACTTTAAAGGTTTCGTAAACGCGATTGTGCTCTTTATTTATATAACGTTACGGATCAATGTGTTATGCAAGTATTTTTACTTTAAAGGTTTCGGAAGTATTATTTTTTGTAAACGCGATTGTGCTCTTTATTTAGATAAAGTTACGGACCAATGTTCTATACAAGTATTTTTCTTCCACCAAGGCGATCTTGTTCAAGTTTTCACTTCTGTCGGCACTCCCGCAGTGCCGACTTTTTTTTTTCAATCAATTATTATTTTTCTTACGCTTTTTGCAACTTGCAGGTTGGGGGAGGCCTATGTCCAGCAGTGGACGTCTTTTGACTGAAATTATGACCCGTATTTTGAATCATTTCCGCGAAGAATTCCTTCGACTCAACTCTAAAGTTGTCTGAAACCTTCTGGATTTCCGGAAAATTATTTAGAAAGTCTTTCTTTATCCTCGTTGATCCCTCACTGCTGAAGATTGCGACCACATAAGGCACTTGCACTACTGCTCCACTTTCCTTGGTGATCTGTAAACTCGCAATTTCAATCAGTGTATATCTATGGGATCATAAGAATATCTACCTGAATACTTCTGTCACTGCTGTACACATCTACACATAATGAACCTAGGCATTTCAATATTTTCTATAATGTTATCACTTACTGAAATTTCTCCGTAGCAGCCCGGAGTCTGGATTTGTGCCCGGTTGATGGCAATAGGCTCGCCCCCTATAACATGGGACTTAAACATAACTGGCGAAATGTAGGTGTAGTATAGGTACCTAGACCTCTGTCTAGCCCTTTGGGGAATACAGGCGTGATGTTATGTGATATTAAAATATAATGACAATTTCATTTTGATAGTTCATCCACGTCCATTGCGTTATTTACGTTGTTGAGCAGACGAATTTTTCAAACCTATATGAAGCAATGGATTAGCAATATTTTTCAAAGCCCTTGGATTGTGTTGCAGATCTTATTTTTAACCGACTTCCAAAAAGGAGGAGGTTATATGTTCGTTGCGTATGTTTGTTTTATTTTTTGTTTTTTTTTATGTTTGTCCACCGATTTCTCCGTTAATTGTGAATCAATTTTGAAAATTATTTTTTTGTTTGAAAGGGTATGCTCTCGAGGTGGTCCCATATAAATTTTATTAACTTTGCTTCGATAGTTTTTCAGTTAGCTTCAATAATACGTACTTTTTCCCACTTAGTATGTGGATGATATGATAAGTTCCTGTCACTGTTAGCAGGTAGTGGTTTTCGAATTTGTGTGGGGTAGGTACCACAACTACAAAGTGAAAAATAAAAACTTTTTACAAAAAAAAAAACAACCGACTTCCAAAAAACACTACAAAGTGAAAAATAACATTAATTTCGGAAGTCGGTGACAAAAAACGAAAATTCAAAACCAAAGACACCGACTTCCGAAATTAATGTTATTTTTCAGTTTGTAGTGTTTTTTGGAAGTCGGTTGTTTTTTTTTTTGTAAAAAGTTTTTTTAATCTCATATTTTGAATTGTTTTTGATTATTTTTTGTACATTGTTCTCACATATAGAAGCAACAGGAATAATTTATCCAGGATTGTAATACCTATATTTAAAAGAGTGGCTAAGTAAGAACAGCTGCACGGGTCGATCGATCAGGTTAAGCTACGCTTGCTGCGGTTGGTCTGTGGATGGGTGACCATCTTTACATACCAAGACCCCTCCGTGCCTCAGATAGCACGTTAAGCCGTTGGTCCCAGCTGTCATTTGTAGATCTTTGACAGTCGTTACGGGTAGTTAGAAGCCCAAAAGTCTGACAACCAGTCTTACCAAGGGGTATCGTGTTACCTAGTAACTAGGCTGTGGAGGTCAGATAGGCAGTCGCTCCATGTTAAATACTGGTATTCAGCTGCATCCGGTTAGACTGGAAGCCGACCCCAACATAGTTGGGAAAAGGCTAGGCAGATGATATATTTAAAACAGTGACCTTGGAGTTTCTTGCCCGTTCTTCTCCGTTTTGGAATGGGCAACTAGCTTTAACTTTCTGACTAACTGACCGACTCTGACAATTCAAAAGTGCCTGTAAATGGTTTAATTGAAATAGATGCTTTGAGTTGTGTTTGAGTGATTGAAAGTGTGTTACGCAATTAGTGTGCTGGTATATATTTACTAACAAAGCTGGACACAGTAGCAACAGCTCGGAAAATGACGTAATGGCTCCCGGGACCGGTGATACAGTTAGCGAATTTGTCGTAGCCTTAATTAGTTGCATAAAGGGAAGATGAAACTATAAATTGATTTCCAACTCCCTTGGTGAAAGTTAGGGAGTTTCAGGTAAGCTTTAGTCACGGCGCGGTTAGATTTCATAATTATTTCGTAATGTAGTTGTGGTAGCGTACTGGGGTTTAATCTTCTTATATATAAAATTCTCGTGTCACAATGTTAGTTACCTTACTCCTCCGAAACGGCTTTACTGATTTTTACCAAATTTTATATGCATATTCAGTAGGTCTGAGAATCGGCTACTATCTATTTTTCATACCCCTAAGTGATAAGGGTTGTCCACCCCAAACAAATAATTGACAAAACATCGTTTGCCGGGGTCAGCTAGTTAATTTATATATATCCCGGAAGGTTTTCGTCGTTAAAAATGTGATATTAAATGTGTTGTACGGTAGCTTCAGCCTCTTCATCATCATCTGCCTAGCCTTTTCCCAACTATGCTGAGGTCGGCTTCCAGTCTAACCAATTGCAGCTGAATACCAGTATTTTATTTTGAGCGAGCAGTCGCTATCTGACCTCCACAGCCCAGTTACTGATACGATAGGTATTCCTTGTTAAGACCCCTTGGTTGTCAGACTGGCGCTTCTGACGATAGCTTGAGCCTCATGCAAAAAAGAAAACAATGGCACTCCGGGAGGGCCGACAGAAGAAAACTTGAACAATTTTACTGTCCAGGTGGCGAGTGTGTTGGATCATTCGGTTCCTCACAAAATGGTTGAGCTGGATGGTGCTGATCCACGCGTCATGGTCGTGAGCGGGCGCCGTCAGTTGAGACTGGTCATCTGTTATCTGCCAGGGCTTATTTTTAATCTTATATTTTTCAATTGTTTTAATTATTTTTTGTACATTGTTCTCACATATAGAAGCAACCAGAATAATGTACCCAGAATTTTGTAATATCTATATTTAAAAGAGTGGCCTTGGAGTTTCTTGCCCGTTCTTCTCCATAGAGATCTACGTTTTGGAATGGGCAACTAGCTTCAACTTTCTGATTAACTGACCGATTCTTTAACAGTTCAAAGTGCCTATAAATGGTTTAATTGAAATAAATGCTTTGAGTTTGAGTTTGAAGGTACTGTACTTACTTATAGGAAATAATGTACCGCGCGTTGATGTCTTTTTAATGGTCAAAAGCTGGTGTCGCAACAGTGTCGCGAAATCAAATGTTTAGTCCCATCTCAAAAATAACCAACGCGCCTAAAGAAGCTTTCACTTAAAAAAATAAAATACAGTCAGAAGTCTTCTACCAAAGGAAAAAGAGCATTTCAAACTGTCGTCATAGTGGTGGTCGTGTCGTAAGATGAATCTTTCTTTCTCTTAATATTTTTTTTTACACTCGATTATGTTGCAAGCAAGTTTTAAAACATTATATTTGTCGGGATAAATTGCAGACGCCTGTACCTTGTCAGATTATGTATTAAGTTGCCTGGATACATGTAAATGCAATCTGTCAACCGATAAGTATGTCACATAAAAGGCTCGAGGTTTTAACTCTTAAATTGGTCTCATTGACGCGATTTATCTTGGACCAAAAATAAATATCGAAAGTGGGTCATTGTAAATCGTTACAAAATTGTCAAATGATACAGTTATGTATCGATACAATAATTGGCAATAAATTATGGACTGTCGCAATAAATTGGTGTTTATTTGTATTGCCGCAATCATTTTAAAATTCGCGTGAATGTTCGAAACTTGGTACACACGGCTACACATCAAGCTATGCAATTTCAGTTTATGCTGATCTCGCATCGTATAGGATTTCCGTACAATGCGAGGTCAGCTTATACTGGAAATGTATAGCGTGATGTGTAGCCATGTACCTCTAAGAAATACCTCGTATTTGAGGGAAAAAAATACTTTAAAAGATTCAGTTTTATCAAGTCGATTCACCATTGAATGCTAGCATCCTAAAGACATAATTACTAAAAAAAAAAAATTGATAGCGCTCCGGGAGTGCCGACAGAAGTGAAAACTTGAAAAAAATCGGCACCGCGGTAATCAACGCGTTGATGTCTTTTACTCCATGGTGTCGGTACATTGCGTTACGATGTCGCCAAATCGATAGTTTAGTCATTAGTCCTATCTCAAAAATGCCCAACGCGCCTAAAGAAGTTTTCACTTAAAAAACCATAAGATAATAAATTGTTATTGGGTATTTCCATCTGGAATTGCTTAGTAACAGCCCGAAGTCTGGATTTGTGCCCGGTTGATGGCAATAGGCTCTCCCCCTATTACATGGGACCTAAACATAACTGGCGAATGTGGGTCTACCTACTCTGCCTAAACTTTTGAGGACAGAAGGTGTGATGTTATGTTATGTAATAAATCATATTCGTTCATTACTCCCTTTTCCTTTGACATCCTTAATCCACTCACTCCGGAAATAAAAGCTCAGTAGAAAGCCAGCAGTTATGTCCATCCGTATGTCCCCCGTATTATCGTAACAGGCTCGCCCACCCGCTGCGGCGCGTCCACCATTATGGTAGCTTATGTAACGCCATTATCTCCACCATAACATAAACTGAGATGAGAGGAATATTAGATTTCCAGGACATGTCGTGTTTTGCCCTGATTGTTTTGCTTCTTGGACGTAAAGGTTTTATGGATTTACCGTTTTTATAGGCTCAGACTATATAAAAAACCAAGACAGCACTGTCAACAGTGACGTGAGGCTGGTTTCGTAAACATGTGCTCTTACTGAGGTGTAGTTTGATTGTTAATGTGTGCGTGTGAGCGTGTATGCACAGAGCGGAGGTGTAGTTTTGGCATGCTTCACTGTATTGTTCGCAGCGCTATGTCTTGGTTTTTTATTTGGTCGGAGATTATAGGGTTTTAATTATTTTCTTTTTTTTTTAAGTGAAAACTTCTTTAGGCGTTTTGGGCATTTTTGAGATGGGACTAAACCATTGATTTCGCGACACCATTACGACACCTCATTTTTGTAAAAGTGATTGTGCTCACTATTTATATTAAGTTACGGATCAATGTTCTATGCAAGTATTTTTACTTTAAAGGTTTTATAAACGCGATTGTGCTCTTTATTTATATTACGTTACGGATCAATGTTCTATGCATGTATTTTAACTTTAAAGGTTTCGGAAGTTTTTTTTTTTTGTTAACGCAATTGTGCTCTTTATTTAGATAAGGTTACGGACCAATGTTCTATACAAGTATTTTTGTTAACGCAATTGTGCTCTTTATTTAGATAAGGTTACGGACCAATGTTCTATACAAGTATTTTTGTAAAAGCAATTGTGCTCTTTATTTAGATAAGGTTACGGACCAATGTTCTATACAAGTATTTTTGCTAACGCAATTGTGCTCTTTATTTAGATAAGGTTACGTACCAATGTTCTATACAAGTATTTTTGCTAACGCAATTGTGCTCTTTATTTAGATAAGGTTACGTACCAATGTTCTATACAAGTATTTTTCTTCCACCTAGGCGATCTTGTTCAAGTTTTCATTTCTGTCGGCACTCCCGGAGTGTCACCACTTTTTTTTTCAAAACTATTTCAATTAGGTAAATACTAAGCTTATTTTAAATTATGGAATAAAAAATAACTGCAAAACCTATAAATGCCGTCGTTTCAAATGCATTATGCATGTATGGGAGTCAACTGTACCTACCATGAAACAGCCTATGACACTCAGGGATAATGTAGCTTCCTGTTTAGTGAAAGAATTTTCGGAATCTGATCCGAAGATGACCCCTTACATACAACCTCTATAAAATATTAATTATATTATTTTTATTTTATATAACCGCATGGGATCTTGAAAGAAAAAAATACCCTATAAAATTATAAAATACTATAGACTATTATATATTAATTGTCAAAGATATGAAAAATGAAACGTTTAGAAACTGTCACTCGATAAAATGTTTTTCTTTGTAATTAATAAGTTTTATGTTAACTAAACAATATGAGTATAAAGAATATTTTATTTGTTATTCTATGAAATGAATATCGAAACATTAAATTTTATTTGTAACAAAAATCAATGATTTTTTTATTCAAAGTAAGTATTCTGTGTATTGATTATTCTATGAAATGATAATATGTGATAAATGATTTTATTTCTGTAAGTAGGTTTGTACAAACACTTTTACACGTCAATCATATTTTAAAAACTAGATGAGGTCGGCGTTTCCTGTCTGACTACTCTGAGAAGAAAGGCCGAAACAAACTCAGAGGTCACAGTCTTTTTTAAAGTCCAGACATAATCTTGGTCAAATCATGTGAAGGCCATGTGGATTGGTGTATGAAGTGGTCTTTAGAGGAAAGCACCATACAGATTGAGAGGGCCTGTCCAGTCAGTGCACGCATTTGTCAGTTATCGTGCAGCTCAACTCAGAATTTAAGGAGTTCAACGATTCGACGAACAATACCAAATAAAAGGACATTTGTGTAGGCCACATAAATTACTCAAACTGTCAGACTATGATTAGAACTAACTGAAAAAAAAATTAAAAACAAAAAGGAAGGAAAACGAAATTCTATGAAAATGATATCTATAAAACAACGTACAACCCTTATAATTACATACAAAATATTTTTACTGACTGTAACTTATATCTTTGAACTTGTTTTTTAAACAATGGTATCTGTTCGGAATATAAAATAAATAATATATGAGTTGAAACAAATACCAGTGGTATTAGTTGTTGGTATTAGAACGGAATAAATCCTCAATACGGTATTGTGTTGCATTTTTACGCTGACATTTCAACGCCCAAAGCCAGCTTAGAGAACCATTAATCCAAATTGAACCCGTCGATACTTGACATACGTTAACCCATTATTATTCAGGCTTTCAGTCAATCTCCAAGTCTCGATCAACTCTTCGGATCAGAAATCTCTTAATCCCGAAGCTGCCTAAAACAGTGCGCACAATAGAGATAAAACACTATGATAAGGTAGATTTTTTTTAAGCCATTGCATAGCTTTTATCGCTTTATGGCTTTGAGCGCGGCGACCGAATCAAGAAATTCCGTAACGAAAATAAAACCTAACACCCCCACTCCGCCTACCATGTTATGACGGTTCCCATGACAACGTGATGTTGTCATGGGAAACGTGATGTTGTCATGGGAACGTAATTTTTGTTTTATGTCATCACGTCATCATCCCAAGTGTAGCTATGCAATAGCTTTACCGCGGCAGTCCCCGAGTGCCACACGTTTTTTTTGTTTCCTCTCACTTCGACTATGAGACTGTTTTATTGCGAGTGTGCGTGCCATTATATCACAAGAATCAAGTATAAAAAAAAACAGTGGCACTCCGGGAGTGCCGACAGAAGTGAAAACTTGAAAAAAAATCGGCACCGCGGTAATCATAGCGTTGATGTCTTTTACTCCACGGCATCGGTAAATTCCGTCACAGTGTCTCCAAATCAATGGTTTAGTCCTATCTCAAAAATGCCCAACTCACCTAAAGAAGTTTTCACTTCAAAACGAGAACTCCTTTTTTAATCTTGTGATTATACTGTTCATTGAGCGATAGTCTGCCCATACACAGAGAGATTAATCTGAACCGGTGAGATCGGTCTGACTGACACGGAGGCATGCACAGAAAATGGACGAAAGAACGATTCCGTTTCTAGAAGTGACTGCTCCGGGGTCGTAGATCTTGATAGGCCGTATTAGCCACATTTTGGCACAACTGGGGCGAATATTGGTATGGTATAACATATCCGAACTCTCAACTCATCTGAAGGGAGAACTGAAAATTGTCTTAGACAGTTGATTCAAGCTGTGTACACTCCATAGATAAATATTTTACGATTGTTTGTTTTTCATGATTTTCAAGACAAATATAGTAAAATACTTGTCCTGTTAAATGATTCCATGATTTATAAAGATTTTAGTTTGGCTTCGATTTTACAAGAAATCACTGAACAACACGGTATTCTTAAATGTTGTCACGATCGCGGTCTCGAAAGCGAACTAGTTCGTGGAGACAGCCATATGCTTATATCATGAGCATTTTGATCATGACGCGCGGACTCAGACACCCATGCCACTTCTTCTGTTATTTATACTTCTGTGGTACACTCTAAAGCAAGCTAATATTTGATGAAGCAAGCTCGTAACGGCTACGAAAAGAAAGTCATTTGGCTGGAACGGATCTGACCGGAGTTATTACCCACATTTACTGAACTGAACGTAGCTAATTTATTGGAATTTGTTACCTGACTTTTACTGCGGGTTTTCTCGTTCATTTGACGAGCAAAAGTATTTTTGTTCCTCGGATTTACTGTTACAAGATTTTTGTTTTGGCATGTTGTTTCTCAGAGACCTTGGAAATATTTAAGTATTCAATCACAAAGTCATCAATCTCAATTCAGTAGTATATCCGAAGGATATTTCAAGTTTTGTTCGGGAGTTCTTTTTCGAATATCAATCGATGTTCATGTTGACGGCTATCCGTTTCAGCTTAGTATGTTTTGCGAATTTGATCCTTATTACTACTACAAATTGTCCAACTGACAGGTGTCAGCAACGCATTCTGACGACGGCCGTGCTGTAGTTTCTGTATTATATGTAAAGTAATAAGCAACTGAATTAAAACTCAATCATGAAAGTGACATTATTTATTCAAGCATTAGAGACCCGCCCCCCATTTTTAACCGACTTCCAAAAGGAGGAGGTTCTCAATTCGACTGTATGTTGTTTTTTTTTTTTTGTATGTTTGTTACGCGATTACTCCGTCAATTATGAATTGATTTTGATGATTCTTTTTTGTTTGGTAGATCATACTTCAGAGGTGGTCCCATATAAATTTTATTAACTTTACTTGGGTAGTTTTTGAGTTAGCTTCAATAATACGTATTTTTACCTCACTTAGTATATGGATGATATTATGATAACTTCCTGTCACTGTTATTTACATAGCAGGTAGTGGTATTCGAATTTATGTGGGGTAGGTATCACAACTAAAAAGTGAAAAATAAAAACTTTTTACAAAAAAAAAAACAACCGACTTCAAAGAAAACACTACAAAGTGAAAAATAACTTTAATTTCGGAAGTCGGTGACAAAGAACGAAAATTCAAAACCAAAGACACCGACTTCCGAAATTAAAGTTATTTTTCACTTTGTAATGTTTGCTTTGAAGTCGGTTGTTTTTTTTTTTGTAAAAAGTTTTTTTACGACTTGACAAAACATCGAGATTTCTTTGTTATATGTAAGTTTAATATCAATGTATTATACACATAAATCTTCCAGAATAAATTCTCTAAACGATGGTGAAAACCGCATCAAAATCCGTTGAGGGGTTTAGAAGAACAACGCTGTCATACATACAGACACGAAAATCGACAATATTTTATGAATAGATTTCCACCATTATGTTCAGTAATACTTCGGTACGCACTGTAGATTTTTATTATAGCTACCTGTGGCTTGCTTTCATTAAAAACATTAACCTGACCTCAGCCAGGTAAATGAGGACCATTTGGAGACAATTTTTGAGGCTGTCCGCCATTTTGTTCAGTGTTCGAAATGGCGCGAAAGGACCGACGTAATGGTCGAAATGGCCGTAATCGTAACATTAATAACGCTTTGTTTTACTGATCACGAGTTCTTTTAGTGTTTGTGAATTACTTAGCTGTTCATTTTTGTTCTTCAAATTGCGATGTTTTGTTTGGTCTGTGTTTAGCACAGTTAGGGTTGCCAACTTTTTTATATTAAATTATAGTATTTTCGAAGCCATTGCCTATAAAAAAAAAATCTACGAGTTTTGTCGACGGAAGAATAGACAAAATGACAGATTGTGATTGTTTATCTGTCATTTTGTCTATTCTTCCGTCGACAAAACCCGTTTCTGTTGTGGTCATGGCGTTATGCTAAGCGTTGGTGAGGGTCAAGCGTGTCCAATCTCAACACGCCCACGAATTGAAGGGATACTCCAAGTGATATTGAAAAAAAAAAAAATTGAGACGATTTGTAACTAGTACTTATTTACTGAAATACTCTATTTACCAACACGTTTTAATTCTAGCAAACAGTTTAATAAATTAAAGCATTTACGTTGTTAATTACAAACTATTACGGGATTGTAATTATGTAACTGATTCGCTCAAACGATTAGAACTAGGTCGTTCTCGTTACCAGTTACTAAACAATTAGTATCTTGTCTGCTAGCGGCTAGATATTGTGTTTTAGACGTAGAATTTATGGCTGATATTTACAATAGTATATAATAGTAGATTGTTATACGAGGGGCTAAAATAACCCATTCTATCGAGGTAGTTTTACTGCCGAGCTTTGGCGAGGGAGTAGGTAGAAACCGAGTTATAATGGGTTTTAGCGCCGTGTGTTACACTCTACTTTTCACTACGATTGCGAGAAAATAAAATAATCCAATAGAATATTAAATAGTTTATTTTATTTTAAAAAATATACAATTTGTTCAATCTGAATTTTTAAGGAAACTTTTTATCCTGGTATGCGGTAGAAAAAGCGAGTTTTACATACGAATAAAGACTTTTTCGTTGGTTACAGACAAAAATGACTTTCCCCTAGAGCAAGATATGCTATTTTTTCCCCGCTCTGGTACGCTACAATGAAGGACTTTTTGAGTAAGAGGAGTGAAAAATCTAATTAAGTAGAACTTTGTTTAAAATATAACGCATGTCTCAATTAATGACGACGTCTCTCTGACGTCCACAACTAAATGCTGTAAATCATAGCTTCAATTTGATGCTTTTGGCGCCAAGTTTTGTCGCTTGCTTGCCGTCTTCTTGGCATTAATCTCTTTTAGTTGAGTAGCAAGAGTTTCCATTTTGTAAGCAAGTAGATTGGTCAATTCACCTTCGTCCTTGCTTTTTAGACCTTCATTGGCAACTAAAGGGTTGCTATCAAAATAATAATTAAAATTATAAAATAATAAAAAAAAATACAAAAATTATGTTCCATAGGAACTAAAAAGTTCAGTGCATCTTTTTCTTTCTGTTTCATTAAGAAAAGGACAGAAGATAAATTTTAGTTTAGTCCTGTCAAATTAATCAGCGCTTGACTTAAATTGACGTAATTTTAGTAGGCAAGTTTTTAATCACGTCTAAACTTGTATGGAGTAGTGACAGGCGCTGATTAATTTGACAGGACTAAACTAAAATTTATCTTCTGTCCTTTTCTTAATGAAGTAGAAAGAAAAAGATGCACTGAACTTAAATTTAGTTAAGTTTGTGAACAAGGGAATCGGGACCAATATGTTGCGAAATAGTGTTCAATAAATACCCTTAGCCACTGTCATTTTTAGGTGTCCCTTGCAAAAATGTGTATATTTTCGTTGCTTTCACTATGCCACAACAATGGAATGGGATTCCATTTTACCACTGTGCATGCCTCGTCCTCTTTGTTCCACCTACTATTCATGCAGGAATGCCTTTAATTCCGCACTATATGACGTAGCTGGCCAGTGCATTTAAGGCGACGATAACCGATTTTTTATGATTTTATACTGAAGATCACGTCTAAACGAGTAGTGTTAATGATTTGGAAAAAATATATGTTAAATGAGAGCATTTTCTTAATAACTTAATATAGGAATATTTTAGATTATGCTTATATTACATAGTGAAATTAATTTGTAAAGTTGTCTAACGCGGATAAAAAACTGTGAATCACGCAAAATTAATCATGCGTATTTTTCTGAAACCTTCATAATTTTAAAGATAATTAAATTATTGATCTTTTAGTATACGTGTTTTATTAAAATAACTTTTGTTTTATGTATAATAAATTAATAATGCGTCTAATTTGGGCCAGCGCTGCTTGATGGGTGAGTCCTATTACTGGCTGGACGTCGACGCGTTGTATGAGCTCAGTACAGAACACGCAAGCTAACCACTCAAGGTCACTGGCATATATCTGCATCTTAATGTCAATGAAGCAACTAAAAAGGTGCACCGGATTCTGGACTCAGAAAAATTGGAAAAGTATGTGGTTAGGTATTTTCTTTTTCGAGACAGCGTACTCGGTATATAGCTCTTAGAAAATAATTGAACTGTGCTCGACGAGAAGGCTTATTGATATTGGTATAGCAACAAAAACTATACAGTGTGATTCTTCATAATGTGCACATATCAAAATGAGGAAATCTATGCTTAATAATAACGACAGAATTAAAAAAACTAAATATTTTTTTGATACTTTTTATGCAATTTAAAAAAAAATTGTAACAAAACTGTGTAACTTTTGAACTGAATCAGCTATCGCGATGAAACAAACTCCATAATGATTGGAAGTAAGTAGGCGTCCACATAAACATAAAATTGAGAAAAAAACCTACCCTCAATTAAACATGTTTTTTTTAGTAAAAATCTGTATTTTTTTCATAAATTTTTACAATAACTGTAAAATTTATAAATAAGATGCCCAAGAGAATAAAAAAAATTTTTTTTTTTGATAAAACTAAATTTAAAAAAACAAAAAAAAAAATTGAGCATTTTTTCTGTCGATAAAATTAAGCATAGATTCCCTCATTTCGATATGTGCACATTATGAAGACCCACACTGTATTCTGCTCTCAGTCAGCTTGTTATAAATATTATGAACAACCTTTTCAAGACCTAATTAAAATGTTAGAAGATACAGATGGGCGAAGTTAAGCCTAACTTTCGAAATGTTAAGGAACCAAAAGATGACATGATACGTACATTACAGTTAGTGCCTTTTCATACGTCCAGGTTGACGGATAGCAACCGGGACGTATGAAAATGCACTTAGAATCGTGATATAATCAGCTATAATGCTGGAGCCACACTAAGGTTTAATGCCGTTAATTATGCGATCGTTAACGGCATTAAATCTAAGTGTCGCCCATAACAGATTTCTACATTCCTCTCTTTCAGATTGCATTTGCGAAATTATCATCAGTATAACATGATGAAAGGGTCATACGTCCAGTTGTCCTCGTTAGATCCGTCTATTGTCCACGTCCCATTCTTTGTGTGCATTGCACTAAACACAGACAACTACATGAATCAGTTAAATAACAGGCTTTATTGCAGCATTGCACAATTTTCTTCCACATGCAATCTAATGTTTCCTTTAACTAGGAAACCAGGAAACGGGGTTTTATTACAGGTATTGTGTTATTTGAATTGACAGATCTACGAGCACTATTTAAAGCTTTTGTCGACATTTACTACCCGTGTCGGATGAAATACGTGCCCTCATATCTATTGTAACGATATCGTTGTTTTCGCAATTGTGGATACAGCATGTATCAGAATGGTGTGGTCAAATTTAAGACCAGGCACTCTATTAAATGTGAAGACTTGTAATTAGCTGTCAGTCACATTTTCAAGTTCTTTGTTTGTTCCCATGGTAAAAGTTGTTCATAATGATGAGTAAAGTCACGTGTTTAAGTTTGCGCACTGGTTAAAAAAATCCTGTATAAAGATGGTTACCCATCCACGGACCAACTCCGGCAAGCGTAATCGACCCGTGCGGATGTTATTACTAAGTCACGAGCTAGGTAGACTGTAATATTCAGTCCACCTTTACCTCTTCTGATTTACTTCTTCTTCGTTTCGTGTTGTTAGTGTCAGAGTCTTAAGGTGCAACTAACCGATACTTTTACCATACAAATTTCGGGGGGGTTTTACTCCACTGTTACACATTGTATATCCAAAGTAAAACATGAAATCGTTTTGTCTTATTATTAATTTTGTCTGTACAGAAGCAGAATAGTAAAAAAAAAAACAATTAAAAAGTTATGAGCCAACAAAGATTCGTTTTTCCTGCTAATTTTAACGCAACTTTGGGAGTAAATAAGTAATAAAAGAAGTATAAAATCTCCAAAACAAAGCTCGTTCCGACAAAGCTCAATTGTCGAAGATTATAATAAACTTTATTCGTAATTGATTTATGCAGTAGTTTTTTCATAAAACTTCACCTTCCAAAGGACTTTTCGTAATTTTTTACGGGCTCGTTTTACTAAAATCATTCTGAACGGTGTTTGTGTGCGTGTGAACTAGAGTTTGTGCATGTAGACCAGCGCGAGCGTCTAACTTCTCATCACTGATACTATTTCTGTCGGACACGATGCCAGGTGACACAGCGTGCTTTTTGACCAAGCCCACCAATGAGTTCGAGCCCGCGACTAGTTCAACCTTAAAGCCGCCCATGGGCCTCTGACTGATCCGGCCTCTCTGGGCCTCTCTGGGCCTCTCTCTGGCTTCCTGTGATTTACTGGTGTGATGGTTATTAAAAGCCATGTTCCACGAAATTGTAAACCATTAACAATTTAACTTTGTTTTACGCTTGGATTTAGTTTGAAGCGTGTTTAATTAAACAACACTTGAGCTGCTATTTTATTAATATTTGACATGTAATTTAGCTGTACCAAATTTGAAACTCAAAATCATTTTAGTTGCGAATTTGGTGGAAACTATGACGGTATTCACTTCGAAATTCATTTAAACCTGAAGCCAATCCAAATATGACTGGTAAAACGTTATCAACGAAAGGTTTATTTATTTTATTCGGGAAACTTACAGCTAACTTACACAGTGTTCTTAAATTATATAAAATTGAAGGCAAAAAAGGTAAAATTATAAGCAAAAATGTCATAAAAATCAATAATTTATTAAAAATTCTTTGCTTGAGGGTACTTGTAAAACTGCGCCATTACCTTGAAAAAGCACTAATACCTTCCAGCGACAAACTAATCGTTGTCTACCTCCTATAAGTATTTGTTGCTCAATCGTTTACTGAAGGGCAATTTGCATGAAATTAGTGCTTGCGGTTCTGATCAACGTGAATGAGCCCCGCTTAAGCCTTTTATCCGTAAATTAACAAGGGGAATGTACCTATTTATTTAAAACTATGTAGTTAGTAACTGTTTTCTCAAGTTGAGTATACAGTTTAAAGCTGTTTTGCTGTAGAAGTCAAAGCGGTATTAAAACAACTATGTTTTTACTTGTTGAAGCTTGAACGAGGTTGTTAAATAAGTATTAGCTGGAAGGCCTAATGCTTGACGTCTTTACATCGCTGAAGGATCACATTATGGTAATAAAATTACCATGATTGGTCCATGGTGTTCAATACATATAGCATGCAAAAATGGACAGCTACATCCACCGGGATGTAGCTGTCCATTTTTACCCGACTACGGCGAAGCCAAAAAAAGGGTTATGATTTTGACCGGTATGTATGTATGTCGTGGCCAGATCTTAGAATTGATCATTTCATGAAATGCCAGCTAAAATCGAAAATATCATTTAAACGTCAACGTTTAATGATATATCAGTCGACGTTTGACTATATCATTATATAGGGTATCCATGCAAATATTACTGGCATTCATTAACTTTTAGTAATCTGGGTCAATGGATAAATAAAGCATTTTAAATAGCTTTCTTTCCAGAAAGAAAATAATAATTAATAAGATTTGAATAGTTAAATACTAACCTGTGAATATATATGTTCGACATATATATGTATATGTATGTTCATCTGTTACCTCATAATTTCTAAACTACCGATCATAATTTGACAAATGAGGTCTCATTGGCTGGTTATAGGCTATGTGACGACACGTTAAATGCAATATGACGCCCTCTAGAGGACATAGTCATGAACTAAAAAATAATAATATTGTATTCTCTAATCTCTATAAATCTAAGTAAATAAATATGTTTAAATTGATAAAAACAAGCAAAGGTGGGACTGTGCTATGCCATTATAATTTTGTAGGTGTACAGGCATGCGACCACGGCTTTACTTTGACAGTTTTTGTACCTATGTCTTGATTTCAGTCTGAAATATTTTTTTGTTTCATACTTTTTAGAGCTCGATTTTTTCCATATTGCTTCCTTAGTCGTCTCACAGGACCCCTAAAGCTCCAGGAAAAATGTTCGTCCATTTTGACCGGGAGCAAAACCGGCACAAATTAGTTTATTACACCGGAATGGAGTATCCTCAGGAATTTCTGAATGTCTCAATTTGTAGGAAACAAGGGACAAATACCAGGCCGATGGAATAATGGAACAGACATTTTTAACATGCTTTAAGGTGACAATTGTTTGTAGGTTCTTGTTATCTTCAGGCGTAATTTTCTTCGAATGAAACAATACAGACTGTTTCCTTCATGTTGATTCTTTGTTTGATTCCTCTTATTCCACATTTTTGTAGTAGTCGGTATCTTCTGGTAACCACTATATTTCTCATGAACTCACGCGCGATCCTACAACTACACATCAAGAAAGAGTAAAAGCAACAGGCAATATAAACAACAGCCTACTAAGCTTATATACAGTGCGAGTCTTTATAATGTGTACATATCGAAATGAGGGAATTAGTGATGCAACGAATACGAATACGAATATTCGTATTCGCCGAATAGTAGACATTTACCGAATATTCGTATTCGGCGAATACTAATAATACTAATACGAATATTTAAAAATTAATATGTTTGTACGCAAATCTAATTACTGGCAGACTTGGAAAACGCACGTCGTCGGCACGTAAAAATACGACGTGTGCAAGGGCCTTAACCACAACGACGACGCGACGGGGGACTCCCCGGCCATAGTGTATACAGTGCCGCGGCCCGGGAGTTTTCCTATCATTACGAACCATGGACTGATTGATTCATTCATTCCTTTAATTTCATTTGTCAGTCGAAAGCACAAGTCAAGCAAGAGAGTATTGTTTTATTTATTTTCTGAGGTTGCTGCGAAGTGAAAGGAGTTGAAGTTGAATAGAAAATGTCTTCTCGTAAACGAGATCAAAGTGACATATGGAAACACTTCGATAAATTACCAAATAAGTAGTTATATGGTCTGTATTTCTTTTGTATGAACAAAAGGTAGGATAGTAAGTCCTAAGTAACTTAGACAAACGTTAGTAATAGCTGCGTCTATGTAGTACTAGACTATTAGTCTTTTATTACCATGGCGAGATATTCGTATTCGTATTCGTATTCGCCGAATAGTAGGTTTGATATTCGTATTCGTATTCGTATTCATAAAAGTAGTATTCGTTGCATCACTAGAGGGAATTTATCGACAGTTTTTTTTTACAATTTTTTTTTCTTTTTGTTCCGTTTGGCGTCTTATTGAGAAATTTTACGATTAGGTATTGTAAAAAATTATGAAAAAAAAAAACTGATTTTTGCTAAAAAAAAAACATGTTTATTTTCAATTGAGAGTAGTTTTTTTTTCCACAATTTTAATTTTATGAGGACGCCTTATTTAATCATTATGGAGTTGGTTTCATCGCGGTGGATCATTCAATTGAAAAGTTATACCGTTTTGATATATATTTTATTTAATTCCTGATTTTTTTTAGATTTTAAAATTATTTTTTCCGTCGATAAAATTAAGCATAGATTGTGATCATTTCGATATGTCCACATTATAAAGACGTAATTGTATGCGTAATTACTTTTTAAACTGAGGACACACTTAGATAAAATATGACTATCACAACTGCAACTCTGCAAGTCAACTGCCTGTTTCTCTTTTGTTGACTGTTCCTATCAATTCTCTCGTATGTTATTATCTTCCTATCTAACGTATCATCTCATTCGACATGTGCTAGCTAGATTCTATAGTGTGTCACTTCACTATACCTTAAGCCGTGTGACCGCATGTAATTAATAGTGGCACTTCACATCGCGTACTTGTCAGAATATTCGCGTTACATCGTAAATACAAAATGAACTTTATTCCAGAATGAAAAAAGTAGATTTTGTATTACCTAAATGACGCGAATATTCTGACAAAAGGCTCGTGCAGACCAGCGCGATATCGCGGGCGCGACAGGCAGCGCAACCCGTGTCGCGCCCGCGATAATTCGCTGGTCTGTACGAGCCTAAATACGCGATGTGAAGTACCACCATAATAAATATGTAGGCTCTTTGTCTTGACAATATTTCGTTAGCTTAGCTAAATCTATTATGCCTAAAACATCGGCAAAACTACGTTGTTAGAATTAAGTTAATTCTCTGCTTGTCTTTGCCTAGACTTTGGCTATGTTTAACAGTGCTCTCGCTTTGTCTTATGTAGTCTTCTGTTCTAAACGAACTTCTAAGTAATTCCATTTCATCACAAGACATTCAAGAGCAGTGGTGGCACAGTGGTAACGGCCGCGACTTACGAGTTGTAGGTCGTAGGTTCGAACCCAGACAGGCGCTTTACTTTGCGTAAATTATTTCATCACCACTGCTCTCAAAACGGTGAAGGAAAACATCGTGAGGAAACCGGCATGTCCTAGAACCGAAAATTCGAAGACATGTGACATCTACCAACCCGCACTGGGCCCGCGTGGTGGATTACGGCCCACTCCCTCTCACAGAGAGGAGGCCTGTGTCCCAGCAGTGGGAACATTTATAGGCTGATGATGATGATGATGACAAGACATTCAAGTAAACTATAACTAAGACCAAAAACTTAGTAGATACGGGATGTAGTTTTAATGGTATCTCGACTAACTTTGTGTGGCTCAGAAGTTATAATACTAGATAGTCCAGTTAAAAATTTGTGAGCTAAAGAACCGTTGAAAGGGCAAAAGCAAGGCCCATATATCATCGAAATTGCGACTATATGAGGATAAAGCACAGTATAAATAAATAAGTAACAGTATTATAATTATCTTCATAGAAAACGGCCGAAAGCGCGCTTCAAAATCTCAGTGTATATCAGTACGCAACAGTATCGAGTACGCGGCAGTTTGCACGGACGCGGAAGGTTTATATACCGAGAGGCCGTAGGTATATTTCAAGGTCACTGCCGAGATATAATACTGCTATTTATTTATTCTGTGGTAAAAGTAAGATCAATATTGCTTTAATATTAGAGATGCGCCGAATAGTGGTTTCACCGAATAACCGAATACTTACCGAATAATATCCGGTTAAGTTCTTACCGAATCGAATATACTGCCGGATAATTCGGTTCCCCGTTCTATAGTTTTGCCGCGCAAACAAGTTTATACACGCTAGATTTCGAACACGAATGATTCGGCCGAATACGAATACTTTAAAATTTGCCGAATACGCCGAATACCGAATATAAAACGAATATTCGGCACATCTCTATTTAATATGTATCTAAGTTAGGTACTGTACTAAAGTGTGGTAGAAAAAGAAAATAATAAAATATTTAACAAAGCTAATGGATAATAAAAATATTCTGCCGACTTGGTATTACATAAAATATAATCTCCAGATGCGACTGAATAAATTAGGATCCTTCGAGGACTGACCTGCGTAACTCAAGAAATCTTACCAAAAATATCACTGAATAAGCTTTTTAGAGGGTTTATAATGGACAAATTGAAACGAACAAGATCGTATCTTATCAGAGAATTTTAACAGTTTAAAAGGCACTGAGGCTTTTGTGGGTAGTCCGAAAGGGTTACCGTGGCCCCTGGCAACATACAGGCAACTGAAGGAACACGGGTGGGTTTGAGTCAGTAAGAGTGACATGCCCTCCCGCTCCACCCAGAGCGGGAGAAGTTATTTGATAATTGCCCACAAAAAAAAAAAACGCACTGGGCAGCTTTTACAGTCTATCTATAGGTAAGTATTGAGTTACCTAACGTGAATAAAATATTGACCGCAGCAAGCGCAGCGTAAGCCAACGTACGCACGGACGTTATAAAATCGGGGCGGAATTTTATCGCGCACTACATTTTCAACTCTCGGTGTTAAGCCGAGCGTTGAGAATCCAACGCGCCGGGACCACAGATTACTAAATAGTTACTACGTAACAGATAGTTCACTCAGTAGAAAATTTCCAATACCTACTGCTATAATAGCCTACTCCGTCGCGTCAGCAACCGCTGCATGCTAAAATGTGCCTAAATGCTCAAGCGTACAGTTGTAAAATTGAACAACGTGCGTGCGCTTCGCTTGCGAAAACCGCACTGAATAAGGTCCGCAAACGGCCCGAGACCGCTCGGCCGGGAGGTAGGTAATTATAGCGCGCAAGTACATAGAGTGACGGAGGCCTGCCGGGACGCACTTTCGTCCCAGCGCGTTGAAAAAACACTGTTGGATTTTTAACTCTCGGCGCTAAGCAGAGCGTTGAAAATCCAGTGCACGCAAAAAAATCGCTGCGATTTTATTACGTCTGTGGGAACGGCTGACTCCTCCGATCCATCGAACCTTATGGCTATAAACCGCAAATACCTTCCGGCACCGGCATTGTGCACCCCAATATCCTTTGAAAATACAGGTATGTTCTTCTGAACATACATAACGCCCAGTTCCCTCCGAAGGGTTAGTCAGAGGTGTACCTACCTATAAAACACCCACGTTTCGCCAGTTATGTTCAAGTCCCATGTAATAGGGGGCGAGCCTATTGCCATCAACCGGGTACAAATCCAGACTCCAGGGCCTCAAGTCTGCTATTACAATAGTGTCAGAATGGTCTATCATTGATCTCATAATTGTTGATTTTAACAAGTTTGGTATTCTACTAATATAATGGCGTCATTATGACTTTCCAATGGTCAGCCACTGACACTCCATTGAAAGAAATGGCACTTATTGGTAATCTCGTACATAATGACAAATTAATGACTGACTTAGGCGGTATCATTGGTCGTATTGTACGACAATGCCATTATAACACAATTCTTTTACGAGACCATTGACCGACCAGTGATCGACCATTATGAATTTAGCAGATTACGAACTTTTAGCAAAATGACAATGGGATCGTGTTGGAATGACGAATTTATAAAAATAGCAGACTTGGGCCCCAGGTTGCTATTGAGCAATTCCTGATGGAAAAATCCAATAACACTGCCTGATCTCGAAATCGGACCAAGGACCTCTTACGCAGCAGTAGCGCTACAAGGCATCTTCTGAACATACGTTCAAATCAAACAGCTGAGATTAAAACCAATTTAAAACTGGATTGACATGCTCATACTCCGGACTAAGCAGTAGGCATTTAAAAATGATCGTCGGCCATCAACCTGCTTATGCAAAGTGCGGTAATAAGCGAAAACGATACAAATTATGTCTTTACTAGTGCTTGACTCCAACTTGTACTTGAATATTGTGTTTCCTTGCTCGGGAACAGCGTATACTATTCCCTGAAGTGTATTTATTGTCCATAGATAATATACTTGTATTGTCTTTGGTCTCTGGCCCTGACATCAAGCAATAGACAAAATTTGTCAAACTTATTGGTTATGAATCTTAAACACGAAGCTTTTGGCTAATTTGTAAAAAAGTATTTTATTTTTGAAGTGAAAACTTCTATAGGCGTGTTGGGCACTTTTGAGATGGGACTAAACCATTGATTTCGCGACACTGTAATGCAATTTATCGACACCTTGGAGTGAAAGACATCAACGCGTTGATTCCGCGGTGCCGATTTTTTTTCAAGTTTTCACTTCTGTCGGCTTCTCCCGGAGTGCCACTTTTTTTTTTAGTAATGAGCGTTTCGTTTGTGCAGAATAAACAAATTTTCTTTCTTTTCATGTTCAAAAGGCAACAAATTAATGATCAATGCACTTAAAACAGGAATAGACATGCTCTTGACCGGAACCTTATACTGTCTTCCCATAGATCACAGATTTAGCTGAATTGACGAACTCTTCAGATTCCAAAACTACTTTGGCAGCTACTGCTGCTTCAGCTTTTGGTTTGACAGAGCCTATATTATGAATATAGCAATAGGGTCTATTATTTCTTAGAATGCATGGTCAATCTCTAACTTCTCCAGAAATTCCTTCTTTTAGTGACATATCATCTCCAAATGCCTCGCAAGTTTCTTCGTAAGTAAAGTTAGCGAGTTCCATGAAGGCTGCCAAACAGATCCTTATGACTATAGCCTCCGCTGTCCGTGTGTGTGTCAACGGGCTGTATCTCATGATCCGTACCTACTAGGTAGACAGTAGAAAGTTTCATAGATTGTGTATTTCTATTGCCGCTATAACTATATTATTTGTTAATAAAAATAAAGGTAAAATTAAAGGCCCCGACCCATACAAGAAACGTCTTGCGAGTCCGACTCACATTTGGCCCGTTTTATCTTGTTGGTTAGTATCCAACAATTTCTTTCTTTCCATGTATATCTCACGGTTTGCAATCAGTAAAATCTCTTCTTAGAACAAATCTGTAATCACATTATAACCGGACATTCCGGTCGGAAGCTGGTTTCTAACATAACATGTTCATCTTCTTTACTATCAATATTTATTTATACATTCGTTATTTTTATGTGGTCATCAAGATTTTTACCGTTGACTTTCATCGTCATAATATGTTGTAGTATAAAGGCCTCCTATACGACTTGGAGGACGTTGCTATTTTCGCCATGGCTGGTGATGTCTGTTTATTGTTATTTTATTTATTAGCTCAAAAGAACCTTCTTTTGATCTAATGTAAGCCGCATAAATTGATTACGTATACCTACGTATTTTTCAATTATCACTTGCTTTAATAACGGTGAAGGAAAACATCGTGAGGAAGCCGGCCTTTTTTTTGTTGGTTGGGAAGTTATCAAATAACTCCCTTTCGGACTTTCCTGCAACCCCGGCAGGCATCGGCCCTAGAGGACCCCGTCAGTTGTGCTGACATCTCTTTGAGGCGCACGTGGAACACAATGCGCTGTCGACCCGGGCCTGGTACTTATCGGACGGCAAGCTAGCCAAATTATTCGAAGTAGCCATTGCTCACCGTCCGCAAGCTCGCGCCTACGGTGGTCGGGAAGCGGCCTGCGATTCCCGACGCCCGAGGAAACCGGCCTGAGAGATATTTCTCGACGGCCTGTGAAGCCAACTCAGGGACCCATGGGCGGCTTTAAAACTCTAACACCAGCATAGTCACAAACCACACAAGATAGAAAGAAGAAAGGGGCCGAAAATTTTGGAGGCGACTGCATACGGGAAGGAGCAGCATGGGTAGGCAAGGGTTACAATTGAGGCTGAGAATCAGCACTTTTAGAACATAAATTACATCTTCCCGAAGCTCATTTCCCTAAAATTGTTTTTCATGCCCACCACCTGAGGAGTAATAAGTTCTTTATCAGAAGCACTGCGTATGGTGACCTACCCGGTGCGGTTTATTATGAAGTTTCGTATTTCTACCGAACAAAAAGCAAAAAAAGTTTCCATTTAAATCTAATTTGCAATTCTGACTGTATTTGGTCCAAACTACATAAATAATGATTGCGGATCAGTTACGATCTCTCCCCCCCCCCCTCCCCGACCCTTGCTCGAAAACAAGGTGCCAGCAGTTGTTACAGCTGAGCACGTAGCTTTAAATACCGCGCATAATAATCATGATGAAAATCTAAGTTTGATCCAGCCTGTCCCTTCTTGCTGTCCTCCCCCAGCGACGCCTTAAGCCGAGATTCGTACCCCACAGGGGGTGCCCTTAGCGAGCGCTCGCCTAATTTTAATTTAGAATAGTTTTTGCCCCTGGCTGGAGGCTTTAAGTGTGGAAGCTTAAGGCATCTACAGGAAAGTCCGGTTAAGCAGCCAAGACCTTAGTGGTCAAAACTGCGAGATGTCAATAAAAAAAAAATTGGTCTTTGTTGTTGATATCTCTCTTTTTGCCCAGCCTTTCGTTTGGGGGCGGTTCTCCTCGTCATTCTTCGCCAGATGTTTCGGTTCTGGGTCGTCGAATCATTCATTTGATTTTGCTTCTGTTGATATCTCTGTCATAGAAGTAATCAACGTAATATTAATTCGTGCTAAGAGCTGATCGATGATACATTTAATAATATTCTTCAACAAGTTCATTTTTTCATTATAATTCTAAGCACAACTTAGTACCATTTTGTCACTTTAAATTAAAGTACCTACTTGAGCGACCGAGCTCTGCTCTGATGAAAATAGAGAATGCTCATTTAACTGTATAGGATAGTACCTACTAATTCCATACTGCCATGATAGTAGGTACTTACTAATTCCATGCTGCCATGATCTTTATTCTAATGTCATTTTTCAAATTCATTATCTTGTTCTAAACTTTTGGCGACCGAGCTCTGCTCGGGTGAAAATACGGAGAAAACAAATTTTCCCAGATATGAGACCTAGCTATATCGATTTTTCGCCCCCGTAAACCCCTATATTGCGACTTTCATCGAAATCGTTAAAGCCGATTTCGAGAACGTGAGTACAAATCTATATACAAACAAATATACATGTATTCAAATATTGCTCGTTTAATAGTATAGGATTTATAGTTCCCACAATTTAGCCATTCATTTATTCCATGACTGACAAAAGACTTTTTCTTACAACGACTTCATTTGAGCCGTTAATTAAAATTACATGAATGAAAACGAAAAAAATATATCACAAAAAATTAAACTCGAGAATTTTTATTTTAATATGAGAAACTGGCTTTCCGAAGCGCTTTTTTTTCTATTGTTCATCCCAAGATGGTGTAGGACAACATTCTTGTCAATTAAGCCCATAATTGCGTGACACATCGATTCGTTTAGTCGCAGCATTGTATAAACCCTAGCAGTAAGTCCATTCCAAGCAGACTGCATTACTTGAGCTGTTTATTCTTCAAGGTTACTTTTTGAGTTCATTAAAATAACCTCCACAATTGCTAAATGTGCCTCTGGCGCACTTTGGGCAGTCCGTCTCGCTGCTATCTTCCTGACGGGCTATATTTTTGCCGTGTTACGAGCTTTTTTCACATTATGTGGCAAGAAGAAGGTCTATTGAAGTGAAAACTTCTTTAGGCGCGTTGGGCATTTTTGAGATGGGAAAAAACAATTGAACTCGCGACACCGTTACCGACACCTCAGTTTTGTGAACGCGATTGTGCTCTTTATTTATATGTTACGGATCAATGTCCTATGCAAGTATTTATACTTTTAAGGTTTTGGAAGTATTTTTTATATTGTTCAAGTTTTCACTTCTGTCTCCCGGAGTGCCATTTTTTTTTCTGTAAAACCTCACTATCTTCGCTCACTAAAAGTTCGTGAGGGCAGATTCGATAGTGAGGTTAAACTCAAAGCACTTATTAAACCATTTACAGGCACTTTTGAATTGTCAAAGTCGGTCAGTCAGAAAAATAAAGTTAGGCTGTCTATAGCCTTTATGGTATGTTATGTACTGTCCACACTGTCGTAAATTGAGCATGATCGATGACTTTTTTGGGTGAAGCACATCTGTACCCTAATTGCGTAACATATTTTCATAAACGATTTTGAGAAATTTGTTTCATTTTGATAATTTAACAACATTCATTGCGTTATAATTACGTTGTTGAGCAGTTTCTTTTTTCCAACATTTGATGCAATGGATTAGCAATCTGTTTCAAATCGAAACAAATTGTGATTGATCGTGAATTACGCCAATTAGGGTACTGTTCTTTCGCATTGACCTTCTGTTCCTAATTTTATTGCCATAGTAACTTGTCTGCCGCTCAACTTTTTTGCCGCCATTACCTACCTACGCGTGACGCGCCGCTATTGATTTTGCATGCAGTACACCTGCTGTGTTGACAAACGGCCCAGCGTATTGTTTTCGCTATATTACGTGATACATATAAGTATGTATGGCCACGATTTCCCTGTCGCGTAAGTAGTTGTCCGAACGAAAGTGATTTACTGTATCCGCTTATAGATAATTTACATAATTTATTTATTAAAAGAATTGCGCCTCTGGCTATTCACGTGTGAAGCTATGATCTATCCTTGATAAATAATAATTATCCAAAACAGGTTCATTCGTTTTGCCAAAGATAACTTCTAAGACAGACCAAACTAATTTCCTATTTCTAGAGAAAACATAACACAATATCACGCCTGTTTTCCTCAAAGTGGTAGGCAAAGGTGTACAGTCGACAAAAATTAAGCATACTCAGTTAAGAAAATATTTCTGCGGCAGCGCAGCTAGTGACAAACCATACCCCTTCCTGGTTTCGCCCAATTAGAGACAATATGCATTTGTTTGTGTGAGTGTCACACTTCTAGACATTATACATTATACAGGGTGGCAGGGACATCGAAGCAAAAACTGAAATCATGGATTCAGTATATTAAAAAAAAAACCTGTTCCATACATTTTGACCGCATAGGTATTGCACTTTTCTATGAAACAGCAGTTATTTTTTTAATACGCTTCGTGCATCCTATTGGTCAAAACTCATGCATCGGGCGATCGAGTCAACAGTATTCAAAGTCACTTATCACCTTAAAGGTGAGCCTGCGGAAGATTGGTCGATTGTACCTATAGTACACCCACATTTCGCCATGTAATAGGAGGCGAGCCTATTGCCATCAACACAAATCTAGACTCCGGGAAAAAATTCCTGATGAAAAAAAAAACAGTGCCGACAGAAGTGAAAACTTGAAAAAAATCGGCACTGCGGTAATCAACGCGTTGATGTCTTTTACTCCATGGTATCGGTAAATTCCGTTACAGTGTCGCGTATCAATGGTTTAGTCCCATCTCAAAAATGACCAACGCGCCTAAAGAAGTTTTTTACTTAAAAAAAATTGTTAATCTAAGTACGAAAGTTTCACTACCTACCTAATCCAATATTTAAACCGTTCCAATGTAAACTCAGAAACGGTTTTAATCGTTTTAGTATTGGTAAAGCAATCAGTTTGATCGTAACAGAGGTCGGGGTCAGGGGTTGTAAAGTTGTTTTGTTGTCATAAAAGGTTCGTTTACCATCGGCACTATTGATCTAAACTCTAAACGGAACGTGTGATCGGAAGCTCCGACCTTTGTATGCGTTCCTAGTACTTCGAAAGAAAAGAATCTTGTTATTCAAAACGAGGAATTTATTATACGACGATGTAGGAGTAACCGTGGAGTTTCTTGCCGGCTCTTCTCCATAGGAAGCGACCAATTGGAACCGTGCACCTAGCTTCTGACGTTTCATAAGTGCCCTTGTAGGTTTATGTGAAATAAAATATTTTGATTTTGATCTTTCCTATGAAGTATCTGGTAAATACTTTGTAAGTATTTATTTTCAGCAAATAGGCTTGCAATAGTTTAGATGAGTAAGTACTTTACGTATTAATTGGCCGATAAAATGCCATGGTAAAGTAAAGAGGACACTCTGCGTCTAGCGCTCGATGTGGCAACACGCCTTGTTCGAGTTCGCGACAAGTCAATCGTCATCCTGAGGATGCCTCGTTGAGAGGTGAAACACGTGTCGATTTCTTACAGGATTTTTTATGGCGCTTTAGAAATAGTTAAGCGGAACAGGTTACTAAATATATCAACGTCTATTGTATTTTTTTAAAGAGGATCTTTAATGCTTTAATTAACCTATTTGGTTTTCGTTCTTTTAACATCAATTAATAACCTTTACTTAGGTCGGTACCACTCCCTACATTGTTTATAGATTTTACAAAGATTGATACTTAACACACATAACATCACGCCTGTATTCTCCGAATGGTTTGGCAGATATGTATGTATCTATAATAGTACACCCACATTTCAGAAATAAGGATGATGCCTGGGTAAAAAAAAAGAAATTCTATTTAGTCCATCAGTCAGATAATAAAAAAAGATTAAACAAGTATTTTTTGCGTTATCATATTAATAAAAAATGACTTCGACAAAACGCATTAAAATTTTTGAGTGGGGGTTGCTACGTCACAAGTATGTATATTATAATCTACATACTCGTGACGCCATGGCACATTTTAAATCAAATGTATCGCCGTAATCTTTTGAGTACCAGTCAATAAAAAAATTGTCGACATCCCTATTATGTTTAAGCCCCATGTAATAGGGGGCGAGCCTATTGCCATCAACCGGACACAAATCCAGACTCCGGGCTGCTACTGAGAAATTCCAGATGGAAAAACCTAATAACACTGTCCGACTGGGGAATCGGTACTTAGGTAGGTACCACTGTCAACATTGTGTACAGATTTTACAAAGATTGATACATCTGTTGTTTTAAACATTTATTCAATTTTAGCAACATGTCCTTCACGACAGATTGTCTCAAAACAAAGGAAAGAGACTGTCAGTTAGTTGTGACTTGTAAACAATATTAATTGCCACATTTAAAAACATAAATAAACATGTATGTTTTATTAATTTTGAACTTTCAACTGTTGTTACGACAAGGTGTCGCAAACATTTTGTTTTACGCAAGTCCCTTCACAATTTGTATGTCAAATTGTTTATTTTAATTAAGTAATTATTAATTGCTGCGAGATTGTAGATTATTTTATTGTTTCTGTAAGCAATTTTGATTTCAAAGACTTTGTAATAAGCAAACAGCCTTTAAATATTTTCCGTCGAAAATGTGGTGAGTGTGACGTGACTATTTCATTCTTTGGCATCAAAATCAAAAGTCATTTATTCAAACTAGGCTGTCAATCAGCACTTTTCGAACGTCAAAATTACATAAGGCAGTCCCCCAAAACGCCCGCCCTTCACCACTTCCTAGTGCTTTAGTTGGGAAGAAGAAGTAGCGCAACAAACTCCCCAGCAGCACAGCATCTCAGGGATCAGGCACATCTTGTTCATCAAAGCTTACCTTGGTAATTATAATTTATACTTTTTAATTAAAATGGAATCATGCTGCAAAAATTAATGCGTCAACTTTGTTCTATTTTCCAAAAAAAACTGAGATCAAATAGGAAAAAAGGATTGTGGGGTTTTATGAAACCACGGTAAAAGTGAAACTTTTAAGCGAACCATAGGCGCCGCTATATTGGCCTTTGGCTGCTCTGACGAGCGCCTTTCACTTTATCCCTACTCCGCGGCCGACCGTCACGCGACATGCAACACACAGACGAAAAAGTTTGAGACGATGTAATAAAAGGTACAGTTGATGAGGCCAGAATTATCTTTGGCACACGCATAAGCTAAGTAATCCAAAGAAAATAAAAACTTAATTAATGAAATCATATTTCTCGCGTGCAATAGACCCAGTGAAGCAGTGTCACATGTCACACGCCGATAATCTATTAGTGTCAGTTTTTAGTACCCAAGTCACAGTGCATGTGAATGCTAATACCCAGTGTTTCTCACGATCCTGCGCACTTTAGAGTGGCACGACACCTGATGTGCAGATAAAGTTGCAATGTGGGCTCTAGGCCTTTGAGGATGGGGAAGGAATGTCAAGGATGAAGAGGATGGAACAGTAGCATTCGTGAGGAGGTAGCAAACGGTTAAGTGTCACGAGCTCACGAGTACAATGATACACAAACACACTATTGTTGTTAAAACATTGTTTTCACTTTTTGATTTTGTTATTTGTATTTTGTGTTTCACGAACTGTGTCCAAATAAATGTTTTTCTTTCTTTTCTTTACAAACATAAAGCCTCGTGCAGACTGGCGCGGCGCGGCGGCTCGACGCGACACCGGTAATTGTTTTACCGTGCAGTTTTCTTGTTTTGTTTAGGCTCACGAACGAACGAAATGATCAAGTCTTGACCTGACACACTGTGACAACTCCGACTGACAACAAAGGGCGTATTCACATTGATCAACTAACTTACAAAACCTATCATCCAACTTGATTAAATCTGTGATGTGCCATGTTTATAATATCTTAATAATGTACCTTAATTCCTTGTATGAAGTAAATGATAGAGAAGAGTTGATCATTTTGACTTTATTGTAACAACAAACAGTGATTAATCAAATCATATAAGTTTTTGATTGCTTCATTCATATTTTCTTCTATCAAGCAAAATGTCATGCTTGATTGGCCCGATTTTTTTCAGTGTAGAGTCGCGTCCGTCGCGCCTGTTTGCACGAGGCTTAAAGCTGATCAATGCGGTGGGTACCTACCACAGATATAATTATATTTCTTCTACCTATTATTATGAAGGTTTTGTGGAGTTTTTCGTTATTGGAAATATTACATGCCGGCGCAAAACTGTGTCTTGTCGCAGCGTAGTAGGAGCAGTGATAGCCTAGTGGTGTGACCCAAGGCACGCACCTCTGACTTTTAGGATTCATGTGCGTATTGTATTATTATCACTTGCTTCAAAAACGGTGAAGGAAAACATCGTGAGGAAACTGGCATGCCTGAGAGATATTTCTCGACTGTGACATAAAAACATAAAAACTCTGACATCAGACACGTTAACCACACGAAAAAGACGAAAGTCGCAGTATTTAGTCGCTGCAACACCTAATTTTGAAATGCTTGACTGCACTTTACATCTTCTTCAAGATAGCAAGTAAAGTCTCGTACAGATGCGACTCAAACAAAACAATTTCTAAGATAACTTCACGGTAGAACAATTATCGGTGTCGCGCCCGTCTGCACGAGGCTTTAATCCAGTTTCCTTGTAAAAGGTCATAAACTCAGTAACTATGTATTAGGTGTGTGAATATGACTCCGCCCTTTCTCAACAGATGTCGTTTTTAGTATTGTTTACGTGTACTAATAAATGACCATACTTGTATTCGATAGTACTGAATGTCAGCTATCTAACGCATTTTATGATATTTGGTTGAAGTGTAAGCAACAATTGTTTTTACCTTTTCGAAAATGTCGGTTTTTATTCCAAATAAACGTCATTTGCGGGAAGTGTTATTACATTATTTTATTGCGAAGAAAACTGCAGCGGAAACTTATCGTTTGCTTGTGGAGATTTATGGTGAGCATGCTCCGTCTAATACAACTTGCAAGGAATGGTTTCGACGATTTCAAAATAACGATTTTAGTACTGAGGATAAAGAACATGGAAAACCACCAAAAAAATTTGAAGATGCTCAAACCCTCTGAAACTATTAATGGAGAAGTTTACCGACGACAACTAATGCGTTTGAAGCGATTTTTAATTTTGTAAGCGAACAAATGTGTTTTATTTTGACAAAAAGGGGCGGAGTCATATTCACACACCTAATATTTATTATATAATCATCTCCAAGTATATCTTGAAACGGGTTTCTTGGTGAAATGTATGGGAAATGTCCATTAATTACCTACGGGCTATTAGGCTATGGTGTAACAGGAAAACGTGTCATTTAGCCGTGGGCTTATGTCAGATAAGGATGTAAGTGATATTTATAGATGGCAAATGTAATCTTATTTTAATTAATAGTACCCGGGCGACCGAGCTCTGCTCTAGTGAAAATAGAGAATGCTCATTTAATAGTATAGGATAGTACCTACTAATTCCATACTGCCATGATTGTAGGTACTTACTAATTCCATGCTGCCATGATCATTATTCTAATGTCAATAATGTCAAGTCATTATTCATTATCTTGTTCTAAATTTTGGGCGGCCGAGCTCTGCTCGGGTGAAAATACGGAGAAAACTAATTTTCCCAGATATGAGACTAGATTTTCCTAGATCGATTTTTCACCCCGTAAAATCCCTATATTGCAACTTTCATTGAAATCATTAGAGCCGTTTTCGAGAACGTGAGTACAAATATATATATTATACACAAATATGAATTGCTCGTTTAATAAATAGTGTATAAATTAAATTGATTTCTAGCTTCTGCCCGCGACTTCGTTCGGGTGGAAGTCCATAAAATATAGCCCATGTTACTCGCTGATAATGTAGCTTTCTGCTGTGAAAGAATGTTTAAAATTGGTTAAGTAGTTTTTGAGTTTATCCATTACATACAAACAAACATACAAAAAATCTAATCTTTTCTCTTTATGATATTAGTTTAGATGACGCGCCTGTGACATGTGGGACTTAAGGCTCTGTTACACTTTGTGATAATTTAAATAAATCTAAATTTATTTTAATAGTTTCAAATTCAAATTCAAATCTTTATTGCATATCACATGTGTTTACAAGGTCTTAATAATAATAATGAATGTAATGTAATGAAATTAATAATAATAATGTTTCTCCTACATAAGCTAAGAACAAGCTTATTGTTATTTAATTATCATCTATAATATAAATAAAAATGAAATGCTGTTGATTGGTATCGCATCACTTGAAAATGGCTGGACCGATTTGAATATTTTTTGTTTTAAAATGTTCGTAATAGTCTGAATTGGGTTTTATGGGAAGAAAAATTGGAAAAGTTGCTGGGAAAATTGGAAAATTCTGGAAAAATTAAAGTGAATTTTCTATGGGAAATGTATAAATGATTGGGGCAAAACGACGTCTGTCGGGTCAGCTAGTAGGTAATAAAACCATGCTAGCAAATTCCTTTGATAATAAACGCCATCTTTGTTTATGGTGCAAGAGAAAACTTGCCAGATTTTCTTAAATAACTAAGCTTACCTTTGAAAGTCTTTAACAATAAACAACTAAATAAAAACACCTTTTGTACTTACTCCTATGTAAATACTCCTTATAAAACGAACAACCAAACAAACTGAATTTAAATAAGTATTTACATTATACTCTTCAAGTTAATCCTAATTGTTGAACATAATTGAAAATGTTATGTATTTATCGTTCTAACGATAAACAAGCTTGTTTTGTTGTAAATACAGCAACTGGAACTTAATACTCTTATTCAGTAGGTATTAATTAATTGTCTAACTTAAATATTTATAATTGCTCGTCGGTAAACAATGTTGTTATTAAACAGTTTGAACTTTTGAGGCATCGTTCACATCAAACGTATTGTCCGCCGCCGACTGTGAGTACGCTCACTGTCTGCCCCAGTGTGAACGTGGACTCAGTCTGCAGTACGCGTTCTCACCAAGCCGACAATACGTTACAGGCGCTTCAATCTAATACGCTGTTACGTTCGGCAACGTAGCCAATCCGCGTCCGCCGTGCATAGACGCGTAGTACAATAATCGGCCACCGAGAGTCACCGACAACGCACTACGTAATAGCGTATAGTCGGTTCGGTGTGAACAAGAAGTTAAATATACAGGGTGTTTGGCAGAACGTTGAACATACGAAAATGGTGGATAGGTGGGGTCATCTGCTACTTACTCAGCCCTAATTTATTCGGCCCTGGCGCCCTGGATATTAAAAATTTTTTTTTGCTTTCTTCACCCCACCTATCCACCATTTTCGTGTGTTCAACGTTCTGCCAAACACCCTGTATATTGAAAAGCGATAAACTGCGTAACGCGTGCTCACAGTCAGCGGCGGACAATACGTTTGGTGTGTCAGTCAGTCCGTAACTCGGCTCGTGTTTTGTGTATAAAACAATCTACGGGTCAAATTAAAATAGTTAGTGAAATTCCACAAACGTGATTTATATCAATATCTTAACACGAGCAAAACAAAAAAAATGACGTTTGTAACAGACTTAAAAACTTTTTACAAAAAAAAAACAACCGACCTCCAAAAAAAACACTACAAAGTGAAAAATAACTTTAATTTCGGAAGTCGGTGTCTTGGGTTTTGTATTTTCGTTTTTGCCACCGACTTCCGAAATTAAAGTTATTTTTCACTTTGTAGTGTTTTTTTTGGAGGTCAGTTGTTTTTTTTTGTAAAAAGTTTTTATTTTTCACTTTTTAGTTGTGGTACCTACCCCACACATATTCGAATACCACTACCTGCTACCAGTGACAGAAACTTATCATATCATCTACATACAAAGTGGGAAAAAAATACGTATTTTGTAGCTAACTCAAAAACTATCCAAGTAAAGTTAATAAAATTTATATGGGACCAATTCGAGAGCACACCCTTTCAAACAAAAAAAGAATTTTCAAAATCGGTCCACAATTGACGGAGAAATCGGTGGACATACATAAAAAAAAAAAAAACAAACATACGCGACGAACATATAACCTCCTCCTTTTTGGAAGTCGGTTAAAAAACCGGCCAAGTGCGTGTTGGACCACGCACAATGAAGGGTTCCGTAGTTGGGATGAATTAATCCCAAAAAAAACTTAACTTTGTAGTTGAAAAATATGTTCTCCCATACGGAATGTATGGGAAAACATGTTTTTGCAACTGCAAAGTTAAGTTGGTCGATTATTACTCGTTAACTTGTAGAGCCTACTTAGCTGTGATAGTTTTCCTTTTAATTTCGTTATATAAACTACTGTTGTGATTTTTTTCACACACCCAAAACCAACCATTTAGCCGGCCCCCTGCCGGCTAAATGGTTAATGGGGGACACTTGACTCTAACAAAAATTAGCACTTTAAAGCTTAATATTTCGCAAACGGATCCCTGAATCCAAAAATGGTTTTCACAAACTCTCAATGTTTTTAAAGGACCTTTCCAATGATACCCCTCACTATGGGTTAAAAAAAGAAAAAAATAACATCACCACTTTACGTGTATGAGAGGTACCCTAAAAAAAAATGTTTTTCATAATTTTATTTCACCACTTTGTCGGCGTAATTAAAATATATACCTATGCCAAATTACAGTTTTCTAGTACTAAGGGTCTCGGAGCTAGACCGCGGACAGACAGACAGACAGACGGACATGACGAAACTATAAGGGTTCCTTGTTTACTACGGAACCCTAAAAAGGAGGAGATTCTCAGTTCGTCAGAATCTTTTTTAAATGTATGTTCCCCGATTACTCGAAGACGGCTGGACTGATTTGAAAAATTCTTTTTTGTTTGAAAGGGTATACTTTCTAGTTGGTCGAAAAATAAAGTACTGATCCAAAGATACCGACTCCCGAATTTAAAGTTAATTTTGACTTTGTAGTTTGGAAGACGGTTGTATTTTTTGTAAAAAAGTTTTTTTTTATCGTGGTATTGATACTTGAATTATAAGTTAAAAAAAACAGTTCTCGATTTCTTGTATAAACTTTACAGATGTAAATTATTATTGATATCTAAATACGATAAAACAAAAATTTTGGGTAGTTTTGGATATCAATTCTTCACGGTCTTGCCACACACTCCGACCTACTGAACCTACAAACTAGTCTTTTCATGACGATTCATTAGTCAATAGACCAAATCGTTGCAGCATCTTACAAAATTAATTGCTTAGCAATCGTTAGGAAATTAATTGTTATCTCATTGTTTTACGCTAGTTTTTGTCCGCCCCCTCGTCTAAATAAATGAGTATCGTATTAAAAGATTGCTCAATGATATGCCTACGTGATTAGGGTTGCGGCTTTTTACAATCGTGTCCGGCCAAACATATACAAGTCCCTGTCTGGCTTTTGTAAGGCTTTTGGTCAACCCCGCCCCACTAAAAGATGAACGAAAGCGCGCGAGCGACGCATGAATCGCGATAGTAAGAACAAAATTTGATTTATAATGGTGCCAATTCCCTTGTTCACAAACTAAACTAAATTTAAGTTCAGTGCATCTTTTTCTTTCTATTTCATTAAAAAAAGGACAGAAGATAAATTTTAGTTTAGTCCTGTCAAATTAATCAACGCTTGACGTAATTTTAGTAGGCAAGTTTTTAATCACGTCTAAACTTGTATGGAGTGTGACAGGCGCTGATTAATTTGACAGGACTAAACTAAAATTTATCTTCTGTCCTTTTCTTAATGAAATAGAAAGAAAAAGATGCACTGAACTTAAATTTAGTTTAGTTTGTGAACAAGGGAATCGGCACCATTAACATTCATAACATTTTAAGAGTAGAGTAAGGCTGCGGGCTCGAAACCAGCGGCGAGAAGCGATGGCGATGACGACGGTACGAAATTGTTCCGTCGTCGCCCAAGTCTCAAATAAACAACAGTAATAAATAAATACACAACTACGCCAATTATGAATTGATTTTGATGATATTTTTTTTTTGTTTGGAAGGTCATACTTCAGAGATGGTCCCATATAAATTGTATTAACTTTTCTTGGGTAGTTTTTGAGTTAGCTTCAATAATATATTTTTTCCACTTACAAGTGGAAAAAATCAGTGGATGATAAGTTCCTGTCACTGTTATTTACATAGCAGGTAGTGGTATTCGAATTTGTGTGGGGTAGGTACCACAACTACAAAGTGAAAAATAAAAACTTTTTACAAAAATCAAAACAACCGACTTCAAAAAAAAACACTACAAAATGAAGTCGGTGGCAAAAAACGAAAATTCGAAACCAAAGACATCGACTTCCGAAATTAAAGTTATTTTTCACTTTGTAGTGTTTTTTTTTTGAAGTCGGTTTTTTTTTTTGTAAAAAGTTTTTTTATTTAAAAAAACCGGTTTTCCACTTTTGGGCCTGACAGCCCTATACATGATGGAGTGTTACAAAAAGTGATTCCATATTGATCTCTTATCAGTTTGCTGAGAGGCTCCATTGAGGTTAGTGTAACTAAGATGTAAGATCGGAAAAAAGTTTTTGTTCTGCATATTTGACCCACGGCCTTGGCCAGACTTGGCAGTGTAGTAAAAAATGGAGTTGGCTAGTTTCTACTAAGGACGAATTTAACTAAATAGGGGCTATCCATAAATTACGTCACACGTTAAGGGGGAGGGAGGGGTTCGACGAAGTGTGACATTGTGTGACAAGGGGGTGGAAAGGGTCCTAAATTTCGTGACGTCACATTTCAAAATCTGTTCTAT
The DNA here is from genome assembly GCA_963680765.1 of Agrochola lychnidis. NCBI lineage: Eukaryota > Metazoa > Arthropoda > Insecta > Lepidoptera > Noctuidae > Agrochola > Agrochola lychnidis. Next base: position 4,388,298 of record OY796850.1, read on the forward strand.
CTAAGTGTTAAAACACGAACTTTAAACTATAAAAAAATTTAAAGGAGTGGGTTCGAAGTCCATGGACTCAAGATTATTAAGTTTGTATCTTTAATTAATATAATTCTATTAATATTTTTTGTTTTGTTAATTTCTTTAATTAACATAGTCAATCGTTTTTTGTTTTATTAATTTCTTTAATTAATATAATTAATCGTTTTTTGTTTTATTAATTTCTTTAATTAATATAATTAATCGTTTTTTGTTTTGTTAACATCAAAACAATTGATTTGATGTTAATTTTATTAAAAATAATTTAAATGGAAATAAAACTGATTTCGGAATCGCTGTTTTCATTCAATAAATTCTAAATGTAAATTTGCAAAATATGTGACGTCACACTAGGGAGGGAGTCTCACAAATGTGACCAGCTGTGACAAGGACGGATATGGATGCCCCTTAAACTGAACGCGATCAGCACATCTAGTTCAAGAGCTGTCACTGTCATCATTGTTGTGGAATATTGACGCCCTTGATCGCGGTTTAGATGTGCTGGTCGCGTTTAGTTTCATTTGTGAAATCCCCCTAAAGAAGCATCGGTATACTTTACCATACTATTTCCTTTCGTGTGTAATGCATAGATACCTAGGAAAACTAAAGGGCATAACGGCTAAAACCACGCGCTTACCGTGTGGTGTCCATCGTACGTTACGGTCCGAAACGAAATCCAATAAAACGCATGTAATGCCTCTCAGCCTCTTATGTCAATGCGAGTTACTTATCGGCTACTATTGACGTTGAAATACAAATCTAAAATCCTTGTTTGAATTCCAAATTAGATAACTATACTAAATTAATACATGACTGTATTACTCAAAACGGAGGAGCTCGTGGCTAAATAATAACAGCCGCACAGGTCGATCCATCAGGTTAAGCTACGCTTGCTGGGGTTGGTCCGTGGATGGGTGACGATCTTTACATACCGAGACTCCTCCGTGCCTCGGAAAGCACGTTAAGCCGTTGGTCCCGGCTGTCATTCGTGGATCTTTGACAGTCGTTACGGGTCGTCAGAAGCCCGAAAATCTGACAACCAGTCTTACCCAGGGGTATCGTATTATCCAGTTATTGGGTTGTGGCGGTCAAATAGGCAGTCGCTCCATGTGTAAAATACTGGTATTCAGTTGCATCCGGTTAGACTGGAAGCCGACCACAACATAGTTGGGAAAAGAGGCTAGGCAGATTGAATTATTACTCAAAACGGTAGGCAGATATGTAAAGTATGTACCACACCCATATACTATCAGATATAATGTATTATAAGTCCATCTGTCATGTATAGAACAAGGCGAGCCCAATGCTAATAGCTGGGTCCACACCGGACGATTCAGTGCGCTCCGATCGGGCCCGACTCGAGCGTGATCCAAATGCGCGGTCGGTGCGGAAGTGCCGCGCGCGGGATCCGAGCACACGCGGTGGAGCGGCCGATCCAATTGCTGTCGGTTTTTAACAAGGATCTATGTGGATCGGGCGATTGGACAATATGGATACTGCGATAATGTTCAACTGCACAACGTGCATCGGCTCTGGAGCGCGTGGCAGGATCCCGGGTTTCCTAAAACAGATCGTGGGACTGAATCTCCGATCCACGATTGGTATGATCGTGGAGCGCCGATCCAAATTTAGATCGTCCTGTGTGGACCCAGCTATTAAATGAGCTAAGACTTCGGGCTGCTATGAAGTCTTACTTCTTAATGAAGAAACCTAATAAAATAAACTCAGCTGGAGCTGGGAACCGATCCCAGGAACCGAGTCGAAGATAAATAGAGGTAAATTCAAAACCGTTGTCTAGATTACCACCGGAAATATAAATATTCCCCACAAACATCGTTTTTAATTACTAAATCAAACATAACACCTCTTCTAAATTAACAGGAAAATAACACGAGTACTTAAAAGCACTATAAATCTTAGATCCTCGTTATGGATCGAAACGATTAACAAGATTGCGTCGGAGTATCGAACCGGCTACCCACGCGGTTCACTGTAACCGGTCGTTGTTTGCACTTACCGTGGGAATCATGTTAATTGTTAATACGAGTTTTTGGTGGATTTTGGGGTCAGATAGGGTGATATTTGGTTACAATAATTATGTTAGTAGCTTATAATTATCCCACTTTTGGGCAAAAACCTCTTTTCATACATACACGATTTCCTCAAAAGTTAAACCTTATTACACAGCACACTTTAAGCCTCGTGCAGACTGGCACGACGCGACTCTAACAAAACAATTTGTAAAGCCGTGTATGCTGTACGTGCTTTTTCGAAACATTACACATAAACATTTGTTTTCATACACAAGCTGTCTCCTGATTAATAACATATTTTGTGTAAATGTTGTAATGAGTTCCGACGAGGAGGCCGTGCTTAAAAAGTGAAGAATAGTATCTCTATTCCAATTCCAATCCATCGTCAATTTATCACAACTTGTTCACAACTATTCACAAGACAATATAACCTCAAAACCTATGTTGAATGGCAGTGACAGAGGTTCACGGTGCGCGCAGCGGTTGAAAATGAAACAAACCCTTCCCCTCTTCATCCACGCGGGGAATGTTTTCCATGCAGCTCGGAAAACAAAAACATCTTATTTGCATACACAAATGTGTATGGCAACGTCTCTTTGTTTCGATGTTTTTGTGTAATGTTTCGAAAAAACACGCGCAGGAGACCCGGCTTAAGAAAACTTCACGGTAGAACAATTACTGGCGTCGCGACAGTTTGGACGAGGCTTAAACCGCGTTCAAGAGTTACAAGTGTCATAATTGTTCTGGAATATTGACATTGACAGTTCTTGAACGCAGTTCAGATGACGTTCTGATCGCGTTCGGTTTCATTCGTGAAATTGGCACTTAGTAGGGTGTCAGATTAATTTCCGACGCTTAACTTACGACTCTAACAACTAACCTGTGATAAAGATTTGCCAGCGTCATCTCAACTTTATTTGAAAAGGCTATATAAAACCATTTATAGTTCATTTAGGAACCTTCAAGTCCCATAAATCCATAAAACAGTCAATTCTCTTGCTCTTAAGAAATAGCCTTGTCCTTTGTTAGGTACAGCCAACCTCGTAATTGCTTTATTACTTTTGACAAAAACTCCCAGTAAATTGAAACTCACACTAAGGTTAAAAATACCTTACAGTGGTGGCCCAGTGGTAACTGATAGGTCGTACTGTTCGAACCCAGACAGGCGCTTTACTTTGTGTAAAATATTTCATCACCACTGCTCTCAAAACGGTGAAAGAAAACATCGTGTGGAAACCGGCATGTCCTAGAATCAAAAATTGGAAGACATGTGACATATCTATACCAAGCCGCACTGGGCCCGCGTGGTAGATTATGGCCCACTTCTTGTCACAGAGAGGAGGCCAGTGACCCAACAGTGGGAACATTATAGGCTGATTATGCTTTTGTTTAAGTGTCTTCCAGCCTTAGGGTGATAAGGCATTTACGAGGTCGACTATACATAGTAATCTTTATAAAGCCATAGGGACACTATTATTATCCAGTCCTTCAGAAAATAAAATAGGAAATCAGAAATATCAGAAAATACAATTTCATAGTAAGATCGCAAGCACGTCAAGTTATCTTTGTGTTACCGGAGTGACTGACATTCCATTCGGCTGTGCCCTCTGGGAATTCTAGCAAGACAATACTCTTAGCTATGTTTGCCTTTTGTGGTTAGAGGTTTATTATTTTCTTCGTAAATAAATACTTACCTTATTTTCTCTGTGGTACCTTTAAGTAATTTGTTAAAAGGTCGACGAATTTTCGAAAGCAAATAAAATAATATAGGCCTGTGTCCGAAATTTTTTTTGTCCGTCTTGTAGATTATTAAAAAATATTGAACACGTATTTTTTCTTTTTTGACGTAATCAAAAGATTACGGCGATACATTGATTTAAAATGTGGCATGACGTCACGCCTTGCTAGATTTAATACTGCGTTGTGACGTACGATCCCCCACTCCCCAACTTTAATGCGTGTTTTCTAAGTTATTTTTGATTAATATGATAAAGCAAAAATATGTTACTAATATTTTTTCATTATCTGAAAGACGGACTAAATAGATTTTCTTTTTTTTTACCTCGGAAACTACCGTATTCATCAGATTGAAGTGTCAATTCAGCTTCATAGTTACTGATAGCTATTTATAATATATAATATGCTTGGTAATAATAATAGGAGCTCAAAACAACATTTTCTTATAATTATTTATCGACCTAATTAATCACCTTATTCTTACTTCGAGATGACGGCTGATAGAGTTGTAGGTATGGAAGATGAAGACATGTTACACCGACTCCAAATAAATTTTAATGGGTCAGTGATAGCTAGGCCTAAGTCAACTAAACCCGAATAATAATATGCAGCTTGCGACAAGGTAGTGTTAGATTTCAATTTATTAATACGTAATTGTTGGATATTGTACTGGCAACACCCAGAGATATGTGAAAATGGGAGTAATAACGACCTTCTTCTGGCGCTCGTGACGGTAAGATGTGCTTAGTGGATGTGTCGGTAAAAAGATAGATTGGCATGGTATTGGTTGGAGATTTACTGTAAATTAAAGTAACCTATTAGTTTAATGGTAAATATAAGAATACGGATTGTGATATTATGTGGGGAATAGGAGATGTGATGGTATGGTGTAGAATATTGAATTTGATGTTGGCAAAGAAATATAAACGACTCACAAAATATCTTGGTGTTTCATGTTATTTTCCTTATCCCTGAAATATTGTAAATATGTAGTTTTATTGAACAGTTTTAGATTATGATATTGGGGTAACGACTTAAGATTCATTTGGAGTTAAGTATCTATTTTGAGGTTAAATAATTATATTCAGAATTAAATTAGATATTTTAGAGTAAGGATGGTTCTTATTACAGTAGTCTGTTGCAGTATGCTGTAAATACGTGGTATTATTTAATTTACAGCGCCATATTATTGTCACTGCCACCAATCAAGGTACCTATGAATAATTTAGAGCAGAACTCGTGTGAAATAATTTGCTTAACGTTAGTCTTAATAGAATTCTTAATTAATCAGCGTTCCTTGTTGCGTGAACATGGAAACGTACTGCGTTGTGTGTGAAGGGTGGAATACATTTATACAGACTAATAGTTAATAGAGAGTAATCAAGGAATATGGCGTAAACAGATGGTGGAGTACAGAGAATTAAATGTTTAAATAAATTTTGAATTTTGATAGAAATTGTACACCATATACCAAAAGGCTTGTGTCCAAAAAATATTTTTTTTGTCCTTTTAAGTTGATTGAAAAATATTGAACACGTATTTTTTCTTTTTTGACGTAATCAAAAGATTACGGCGATACATTGAGTTAAAATGTCGCATGACGTCACGCCTTGCTAGATTTAATACTGAGTTGTGACGTAGCGAGCCCCCACTCCCAAACTTTTATGCGTGTTTTCTTTGTTATTTTTGATTAATATGATAAAGCAAAAAAATACGTGTCTAATTTTTTTTTATTATCTGAAAGACGGACTAAATAGTTTTTTTTTTTTCATCTTGGCAACTACAACTACCCTATTATACATGTTACAGCGATCCTTTATGCAATCACTAACAACGCCCCTCGGTTTTCGATCCCGTGGGAAAATCGGGATAAAAAGTATCCTATGTCGTAATCCAGGTCATGGTCTACCCATGTGCCAAATTTCATCCAAATCTATTCAGCCGTTTTAGCGTAAAAGCGTAGCAAACAAACAAACTCATTTTCGCATTTATAATATTAAGAAGTGGTCGCAAGCGCCACTGCTGAGCATGAGGTCCTGGGTTCGATTCCCCAGTCGGGCAGTGTTATTGGGTTTTTCCATTTGGAATTTCTCAGTAGCAGCCCGGAGTCTGGATTTGTGTCCGGTTGATGGCAATAGGCTCGACCCCTATTACATGGGACTTAACATAACTGGCTAAATGTGGGTGTACTATAGGAACATATCTGCCGAACCCTTCGGGGAATACAGGCGTGATGTTATGTTGTAAGAACTGACTTTAAGCAACAACAAAAAAAAAAAACAGTGGCACTTCCAGGTGACGTCACTGCCACCAGGTGACTCGCCACCGCCACAATTCTCTTTCCGACAAAAACGACGCTATGCGACATAACTATTAGGTTCATTTTAAGTTTCTTTAATTATCCACCACAGCCACACGCCCTCGCCATATCTCTTCTGTATAAATCGCACCTAAAGGTTTGTTGGTGTCCTCTCAATCAGCTTTCCTGATCTTTTGCTACAACTTTTGCCAATCAAACTAAAAACTGGGGAGGTTTCATAATCCAGAAAATCTGACGAGGTTTAAAAAAATCCAGAATCTGCCTATTGCATTTGAATTATCAGAGGAAACAATAATAATTGTGTAAAATAGGCAGAGTTCCATCTGCTTCTTTAAACCATTGGCCCAGTTTATGACAAGCAAGCTGTAATAGGGCAAGGGCAAAAATGCATAAGCGAACCTAATCTGCCTAATACGTCAACAGCGTCAGAAAAATCACAGAAAACAATTGTATAAAATAAGCAGCAACCCTACATTATTCTCTAAAAGCGTATTCACTAAAACTAGGACATCTTGGCAGCCTAGTTGTAAAGCAAAGTAAGACGCGCGAGCTGTTTTGTAAACACGTCTTTGTGCTCGAATTGTCTGAATAGAAATGACCACTTTTGCGTGAAAGAATGGTGAGGCTGTACAAGAAACTTCTTTGCTTTCACAAGATATTTATTTAGAAGGTACAAAACAACGTTTTCATCCAAAAAGGAGACTGAGAAAAAAAGTATAATATGGAAATGAATATGGAACAATACCGATACGGATTTGATATTTGTGTGGGATACCTATAGAGGTTAAGGTCCTTGTAAACCCTGTAAATTCTAAAAGTAAGTATTATAATTTGTCTCAAAATTAATTTATTGTTATTATTTTTGACATTATAAATTACTGTTTTTATAAAAAAAAAAAAAACTATAAAATTAAAACATCTCAATTGAAAATGATAAGTAACTTTTTGTCAATTTGCCGGGTCTGATATTGACCAGGCAATGTTGAGTCTTTGCATAATCGATTGGTGTGGTGGCAGCCAGGGTATAGATGAGGTATCTATCTCTACACAAATATCAAAACCTTGTTGCTATTGGTCTATAGACCACTTCCCATACAATTTTTCTCAGTCGCCTTTATTACGTTCGTTTACTTACCTCAGATGTAAATTAATTTTGATACTGTTAACTAAATTACCGAGCATGTTTTTAATCGAATTGGTAATAAAGTTAAAACACTTCTATTGTTCTAAGCCAATAAAGGCTTTTATCAGTAAAACTCAAAGTTACTCAAAGGCCAGTTTATTTAAAACATCGGAGCGAAAATCAATATTGCTGAAAATAGTTGCGATGTAAGCCAATTTAATATTGTTGGAAACAGATATATAATACATCTATGGTTGGAAATGTGAAGTGGTTGCCGGAAAAACAGAACATAACAGTAATATAAGCTACAGCTGTTTGTGTAGGTAAAATTGGTATTTATTTATTGAAAAGGAAACCTATATTCTACCTGTAAACCTTCCATTTCATCCAATACCATTTGAAAACTTAGCTGAAGGGGGAAGCGACAGGGTAGCCCGCGCAATTCAAATTTTCTTATTTTTTTGCAATTTGCAGGTCAGTATCATGTTGTATGTTGATCTAAATATGATTCGCGGCCATGTCATGATTTCAAAGATCATGACATTTGACACCTTTGCTAACTTATGGAGTTGTATTGCTGATTGTAATGATTTTAATTGAGTAAAGCCATATTTGTTACGGCCGCGAATCATATTTAGATCAACATACAACATGATACTGACCTGCAAATTGCAAAAAACGTAAGAAAATTTGAATTTCGCGGGCTACCCTGACCAGTGGCGTGCACACAGTTTTAAGACAGGGTAGGCAGAAAATTTTACTCACCAAAAATACTGCACGTTGGTTTTGGTTCGTCGCGTCGTCTTGTCGATTGATGATGTAGGTAATTGCCAAATTCCAGCTCAAATATCAATAGATTGACTGATTTTATAGACACATCAATTTACGGATATTCAAAGTGGCCTTTCGGCGCGTTTGTTTGATGTTTTGTAGTGTTTGTGTGATTTGCAAAATTTAAATAAAAGCAGTGAAAAGATGGTGATGGATGTGAGTATACTATATAGGATTGTTTTATTTGTATATTAAATCTACACGCCTATCTTTCTGTAAGAATGTGTGCAATATGGAATCGTAAAAGTTGGGAAGGCGTTTTATTTCCGTAAGAAGATTTTTTTCTATTGAAATCATGGAAAGATCTGTAAGTCGTTGCTGGCCTTGTGTATTTCTTAAGTAGGTGTGTATACGTTTTAGCGACGAGAATGACCTTTCGGTTGAAGCACTGCTCGCGGGAACTGTAACAATTAATTTTGCCAAACGCAGCACTTCGGGAAAAACTGTATTTATGTTATTTTCATAAAAATGTTCTATAATTTCGTAAATACTAAGGTTTTTGAATTCGGCAGATTTATAAACACATTTGAGCTCATTGATAAGGCGGTCTAAGTTAAAGTCGTATAATTTATAAACATTTACGAATTGCGATACTAGTTCAACCGGAAAATTGTCATTATATTTATTGAAATTTTCGCATTCAAGTAGTCCAAAAAAATTTAATTCTTTCAGATTTTTATACCGGTCGCGACATTCGTTGGATATATTGTCTATAATTTCAATAAAAATCCGCTTAAAATTGATTTTTGCGTCTACAACATTACGTTTTCGTTTTGGCGGCCCTGTGATTATTTTTACGCTTTCAAAAATTAATTCAAACCTAGATCTGAATGATTCTAAAAACGATTCAAACTCCTTAATTTTTTTAATGCAATAAGTCACATCTGATGTCTTTTTTTGCATAATTTCGTAAAGCACATCAGTTTTTGCGAATATTTCGTTAAACACATGGAGTAAAAACTGGAATTGAAAGTCTTTTAAATTGTGTAACAAATTCGAAACTTGACTTAATGTCTCGCCATCCCAAGAGTCTTCGTTTTCAACCATATCCTCAAATAAATCAATTAAATGTAAAGAAGAATTGAAAATTACATTTACAGTACGCGAATTGTAAGTCCATCGACTGTCAGCAACGCGAGGCAATTTTTTCATATCAGCTATTTTATTATAGTGGTTTTGCCTTTTGGTACTATTATGAAAGAAACTTGCTAATGTTTTTATGAGATTGAAAAAACATTTAGTTTCTGGAATACGTTCGCACGATTTGGAAAGTACCAAATTAAGGACATGGGCGGAACACCAAACGTATTCAGCAAGAGGACATTGCTGGCGAACCAGCGACTGAACGCCGTTCCGTTCAGATGACAGGACAGCTGCACCGTCATATGTCTGAGCTACTAATTTCGACAAACAGTTAAATTCTGATAAAATCTGCAGTATGATGGCACTTAAAGTTTTCGCGGTGCGGTCGGAACTTACGTCAATATACTTTATAAATCGATCAAACACTTCTGACTTATGAAAATATCTTAAAACCAGTACTAGTTGCTCTTTGCCACTTACGTCTGGTGTTTCATCGACCATCACAGCTACAAAATCAGTGGAAGCGATTTGTTGTTTTATTGTTTCGATCATTACAGACGCTATACTAGAGATTAGGTCATTTTGAATACGATTTGATAAACCCGTAAATGAACTAGTACAATTTTGTAAATGGTTTTCCAACACTCCGTCGTATTTCGCGAGCAAGTCGACCATTTCTAAATAATTGCCCTTATTCACTGACGAAGCAGATTCGTCATGTCCACGAAAAGCGAGCTCTTGTTTCCCTAAAAAGCAAACAATGTCAATTAGTCGCTGAAAAATATTTCGGTTCCGATCGACTTTCGCGTTATGTCTATCAATGTCTATTTGTATCTGAGAGTTTAAACGCGTCTCTATACGATTTTTTCCAAAGGTGTGATATTTAAGGGAAGCTTCTAAGTGTTTTTCAGATTGTTCATGTTTTCTCGCGGCGGTAGGAAAATTATGAATATCAGCGTAACCGGTTTCGTTCCAGACGGTTTTATTATTTGAAAATAGTAGACAAACGAAACAAAATAACCGATTACTGTGTATGCAACCTGTCAGCCAATGATATGAATCATATTGTTTTTTATTGAATTTACGATTAACTTTACCTTTAATTTGTATTAATTGCAAATCCGGTGTACCACGACCTATCTCGATAACTTGTTTTTTTTCACCGAAAGATAGTTTTGAAAACGCATCATGTTTTATTTTCTCAATACACACACCATCTGAACAACTTTCACAGACAATATTATCCATTTTACACTAATAACAACAATCAAATTCTAATTACTTGATAGCGTATTCACAAACACAACACACGTCAAACAATATGGCGACTATAGTAAAACGAGCATTAAAGGGTAAAAAAAGTAATACGACAAAAAATTATGGTCATCTAAATGTATAAAATTCAATGAAACAATGTTATTTCCTAAAATATTTGCATTGCATTGCATAATAAACTTTCGTTCGGTAATGTTCGGTACGAGTCGTAATTTTTCGTCTTAGCTGTATAGAATAACTACAAACAGACACTGGCTTTTCTTGCAGTTGTGTGCGTGATTTTTGTCATTGTGTGTCAGCAAAGTCCACGTAGCTATAGGAACGCACACACATTAAATACGACTTACCACGAGAGCACACATAAAAACATTCAGAGACGAATAGTTTGTGTCTTTACCGTGGCAGAGGCGAGGCGGCGCTAGTGCAGCGCGAATCGAGATGATGCGAAATGCGAACGATGATACCACCGGCACTCGATAGGTGGAGCTGATTTATGATTTGTTTTGTTTATTGATAAAATAATATTAGATCTATTATCAGAACTAGGGTAGGCAGTGTCTTTCTGTCTTTATGAAACGCACGCCACTGACCCTGACGCTTTCGCCTTAACAAACATCCATCCAATAATTTTCATTCAAAAAATCGTTACAACAATCAAGATTGGCTCGATGAAAAATAGCCGCAATCAGAAATTTTGTTTTACAATTTCATAGATAACATCCAATTCTAAACTAGTTTATAATCCACCATAATTTAAACTGTCAACAACACAATCTGCGGACTCGACAACATACTGTCGAGATTAACAGCGCAATTTATAAGACCAGCCTAACTTGGAATATCGGGGTGGTGCTAGTTGACGTTCGATCAGGCTAAGCTACTGTTGCTGCAGTTGGTCAGAACCGTGGAATGGCTGACCATCTTTACATACCGAGTCTTAAAAAGCACGTTAAGCCGTTTGGTCTTGACTGTAATTCGTGGATCTTTGTTAGTCGTTACGGTTCGTCAGAAGCCTGAAATATCGTATTATCCAGTAACTGGGTTGTGGAGGTCAGATAGGCAGTCGCTCCATGTAAAATACTGATATTCAGCTGCATCTGGTTAGACTGGAAACCGACCTCAACATAGTTGGGAAAAGACTAAGCAGATGCAATACTTCAAAATTTTAGTTCAAATTTCCGCCGCGTGCCAATTTATCCTGGTTTTAATCTAATTGTAATCAGATTTTAATTAAGCGTTGAGCTGACAGCTTCATTTGTTCAGACAAAGGGTTACATAATCTGATAGTGCTGTAGCCAATCAGTGTTATAAGGTTTTTTAGCCGGTAGTAATTTGTTTGAACGTTTTTCTTGTCTTGAGCAGATGGGTCAATTAATTAATTCGTCACACTTAAGTACCCTGTGGTTTTGATAACATAATTGATGTATAATCGGTCTGCTGTTAGCTTCCGTATGTCGTGGCATTTTGTGAGATATCCAATTGAAAATTCCTTCTGCAATGTTACCACAAATTTTGTTATTTGAGTGCCAAGGAAATGTGCTTATATTTGTTATTATGGCGGCATCTACGTCGCCATATGAGATCTACGCATCAAAGTCGTGACGTCACACAAATCCTGCATCGCGAAATTAGAGTTTACCGCGCGAACGACATATATATGACTAATCCGACGTCAACCGTTGGGCAGTTGTCCGCCAGACACGACACCCGTCTGGTCGGGGGATCCTCCCTTTTCTGTAGAGGATGAATAAACTTCCACCCTGTTCCTCATGCCTCTAAAGTATCCATTATTTTGTTTTCTTTAGAAAATATTCCATCGATGCGAACACGATCAGCAGTAATATCAAATTTGGGATCATCGTAATTAGATTTCACTAACATTGCCAAAAATAAATTGATTGAATCAACATTACAATGTTGATTGCGTAATCATCACTTTGTCGATACATTATCTTCTTACTTTAAATAAAATTATCTTTCCTCCAAAGCATCAATTTTATTCAAAGTTTACGAAACATAAATGCAATCTGCAATGTCGTAAAATACATACATACATAGTGTTTTTACCACTCATCGTATACCACATGGTAGTAAGATTGCGCGGCAAATTGTAAATTACCATGGCGGTTAACCAACTGTGTTAACTTCGCTATAATGATAGTCATTTTGAACACAGCTAAATACACTCGGGATTATGGAATGAAGAAGCAGAAGGCTCACTTCTTACGACGTTACAATCAGTCAAATTCAAAATGGGTCCTGCTCTAAATTAGAATGTGGTGGGCGGTTGGTAGAATTCAGGCTTCACGAGATGGCGATTATCTATGACAATTAAAACCTTCAAGAGCCTTCATGAAGGTCTGAAAATTTTCATACTCTCCCGTCTAAGTCTAAGGCAAAGTACGATATTCAAAGTCAAAGTCAAATCATTTATTTCAAATAGGCCCATGTATGGCACTTTTGAACGTCATAATTTACAAAATAATAAAATTGATTCTAGTCGCCCCTTCCAAAAGGTAGTTTTCGTATGTAGAAGAATGGGCAAGAAACTCCACCGTTACTCTTTTAAAATGTTTTACAGTATTTTGCATAGGTACCTACATTAGTTAAATAATTATAATATGAGAAGACGATGCACTGAGAATAAATAGGTAAAAATAATTAAAAATGAAGCAACGACAGATAAATTAATTATGTGATAGATACAATGGTGCTCACATATTTACAAACAGTATCGTATTTCGTATGTGGTTGTAAGACTTGGGGCAGCCCACTCTCCGTTTAAAATCAGCCCCGTTACGGAGAGACGGGTTCTCGACATAAGCAGGATTTCTTCCCCATGGAATACTAATCGGTTGAATTCCGAAAATCCGACGTTTAAATCCTCCTTGTCCAGAGCGGGAGCGAAAAAGACACTATTGTCTTGGTATTTTTGGTTGGATTGTGCCCGGCTGATGGCAAAGCCTTCTATTACATGGGACTTATTAAACATAACTGCCGAAATATGAGTGTATAGGTACACCTCTGCCTACCCTTTCGGGGAAAACAGGCGTGATGTTATGTTATTGTGAGGGTTATGATTGCACCGCGGTTAATTAATTGATATTTTTTAAATAATTTAAAATAATAAGTTACTTATTTATTTTTAATAATTTAAAATAATAAGTTACTTATTTATTTTTAAAAATTTTAGATAATAAGTTACTTATTTATTTATATTAATTTAAAATAAAATAAAAATCTGGCTTCGCTCGATAGCTAGATGCGAGATCGTGAACCTTCTGTGCCTGTGTCATGTTACGGTAATGTTTTGAGGTGTAGAAGAAGTTGTATTCCGACTTAATTGGATTTTAGAGTCCCGTACACCTAATTAACCTACTTGGGACTGGCTAAGATGTGTGCTTCCGAAGTACTAAGGTTTCCTGGCTTTTCTTTTGCACGATAGAGGTAGTGCGTTTAGAAATGTTCTATTAATGTAAGGGGTCCCTGAAACTATCAATTGCCATCAATTTGTATTGTAGTGATATTGTCAATCGACGATCAATTTGTATCAATCACGTAAAATTTGACAATTGCAAGTGATCGTTTCGACCCTTTAGATTTCAAAATACAATGAAGAGAGACATTCTAAGGCGTTATTTTTGGGAAAACCTCACTTCCACGGACCTTACATCGAGGGACGAAAACCTCTTTAGCTAAAGTGGACAAATATGCAGTGCTCCGTAAAAAAACAAGACGTTTCTAAATAACTAGGGTCTAATAACGAACTATGCCATTTACCCTTCACTTGAGTCGTAAATATAACCTAGTTACCTTTGAGCTAAATGGTTACTCACCAACTGTTCGGTCAATCGACGTAATCTGTAGGTTTACTATGTAGGCACGTAATTATCAATTTTACGGCCTATCGTCGATTAGGTATGTTTGAGAATGTCGGAGACTGGTTACCTCGTTTGCATCTTACCAAACATTGTGGGGTTTATTTATAAACGTTGTTTAAAGTTATGAGGCGTTTAAACGTCAAAAAAGATTAAATAAACCGTATCTCTTAATTTTACCTTTTGCGTCTTCGTCACCTAGTCAAACCAATAAAACGTAAATTTATTTTTACGTTAGCACTACATCAGTTTTATCACTTACTTTTATCGATTCCATAAATCTCACTTAAAATCCCCATAAATTCTAGTGCGTAGGTGAACAGAGACAAAGTTCAACTGCGTAGGAGTGGACTAAATGAGCGCTCTAAAAAATTGCAAAAAAGTTAGGTTCGAGGCCTCGAGGGCAAGGTCTAATCCACACAGGGGCGATTTTGAAGAGAAAACTTCTTTAGGCGCGTTGGGCATTTTTGAGATGGGAAAAAAACCATTGAACTCACGACCTGTTACCGACACCGTGGAGTAAAAGACATCAACGCGTTGATTACCGCGGTGCCGATTTTTTTCAAGTTTGCACTTCTGTCGGCATTCCCGGAATGCTACCGTTTTTAACTGTTACCAGCGATTTATGATGTGCAACTTACTGTACTGTAGGTACAGTAGACAGCACGCCGGTGGGAACATTTTGACCTTGAGCTGGTCTAGCGCAATATGTAGTTTCAGTAGTATGTGAGGGCAAGTTAAACTGGTTTTGTTATCACTGATGAGCACAACGACAGTAGGCCACTGTATCTAAATATAACTTGGTGGATTTAGTTCAGATCTTTAGGCAGTTGTCCGACCGCCGGCGATTAACGAGTAACGAGTAGCGAGCAGAGAGCAGCGAGTGTGTAGTTCCGATAGTTTTTTCGCTGAGCTATCAGCGAGTGCCCGAGTGCGACGGACGATTACTCGCACCACTCGCTCGGGGCGAAATTACCGCTGTTTGGTCTCTCGGCATGAGTTCTGACCGCCAAGCGAGCATCGCTGAGCAAGTATCGCTGAGCGAGTATTATCTTAGCTCTTGTCGCTCAGCGACAAACTAGTGGAGCGAGTTCTCGCCGGCGATGTGAACAGTCAGCGAACAACTATTAATATATATATGCATCTCTTTTGTTTACACGGAATGTATCTATATCTATTGTACGTTTCTTGAGCGAGAAAATAGCCGATAGTTAGTCGCTTCCTCGGTGGGACAGCTGTCTAATGGAGCGATAATTTTCCGCCCGCATGCGTTTAGACGCCCGCAAAGTCAGGATAAAGTAGAGCCAACACTCAAATGCGTGCGATGATAACAATTGAGCGTCGTCTTCGTGCAGTTCGAAATCCAAATCAAACTCAAAGCATTTATTTCAATTAAACCATTTACAGGCACTTGAACTGTCAAAGAGTCGTCAGTTAGTCAGAAAGTTGAAGCTAGTTGCCCATTCCAAAACGTAGATCTCTATTGAGACGAACGGGCAAGAAACTCCAAGGACACTCTTTTAAATATAGATATTACAAAATTCTGGGTACATTATTCTTGTTGCTTCTATATGTGAGAACAATGTACAAAAAATAATCAAAAGCAATAACCAGTCTCAACTGACGGCGCCCGTTCACGATCATGACGCGTGGATCAGCACCATCCAGCTCAACCATTTTGTAGGGAACCGTATGATCCAACACACAAATAGCTAATGGGAATCTGGTCCTTAGCTATAAAGCAAGCTAGCCAAGATCGTCAATTGTTTTTCGGAGTGGCTCTTAAATAACAGCAAACTCATCCTGTCGAGTGACATTGTCTACAAACACTTTACGACACTTTTCGCTCATCTGACCTAAACCTTTTATCAAAGCTCGGTGCTGGCCTTATTTTTACAGGCCATTCGCAGTCCTGAATGCCCTCGTCCCCTCTCGTTTAGCAACAGGTCTATAAGATCCCTCTCACAGATAAGAAGACCCTTACTATGTGCTTCACATTGTAAGTATTACAATAGACTTTTGGGAGATATCTTTTTTGTTTGTGTTTCAAGTCGTGTTTTGTGTAAGAAATTGAGATATGATGAAAGACAAGGTTTTTCATGTCTCTATTTCTGGTCAAACAAAATGAGTTTTGTTCTATTTTTGGAAGAAATGTCCGGAAAAAAAGTCTCTCTCAAAGTAATATGTCTAGGAAACGGTAATTATCATATCCCGGAAATTAAAACTGATCCGGGTGTAACACTAATATTAAAATAACTACCAACATTTCGGACACGCCATTTAACATGTGTCCATCGCACGCAAATGCCAACTACCCTACGTAATCACTCGTGAAGTTTCCGACTCATCATGACATATAAAAGAATCGTTAAAATGTTATTTCCTGCACCAATTAACGTTTACCGATGTAACGAGAACCGATAGTAAACCGTACTTCGTGTTGTTCAAAGTCGTGATTTTAATTCCGCGAGTAAAAATAGGTACGGAACCGTTCGATGGTCGTGACTGCCTGCCTTTATATTTTATACCTTCTCTCGATTGACGAGCAGAGGTCTGACATTTCAAAAGAGGGGAAAATGTTGCTATGTCACTATTTTACGAAATACGGTACAGAGTTTTCGCGTGCGACCTTCATCTTCAAATGTCGTTCGTTACTTCAAGATTGACGAACATTATACGATATTTTGTGGGACTAAAACAAGATAAGATAATGCCTATAATTCTTGTGTAGTATTTATCAAACTGTCTCACTAATTCTTGTTGTAAACAACAGCAAACCTATGTAACAATTAATTTGATTGCAAAAAATTACTTGTTAAAAACCGGGTCGCATGCGCGTGTTTTTTCGAAACATTACCCAAAACACCTTACACATTTAAAACATTTGTTTTCACACAAAACATCGTGTTTGCATACACAAATGCAATGTTTTTGTGTAATGTTTCGAAAAAACACGCGCAGGAGGCACAGCTTTAGTCCTGCAATTTTGCCGGCTTTGCTCGAACTTAAGTCCAAAATTGACAGCATCTCTAAATTCTCTGCACAAGCTAATATGTATAATACTACAAAAGGTTATGTGGATTTGGTATTCAAACTTTTTGGAGTTTACTCTTTACGAATCGACTTTCATATGTATAAGGCCAGTATGAAAATTTTATGAGGAATGAAATTTATACAAGCGTTAACTTTTTGTATTGTTTAGTAAATAAATAAAAAAATATTACATATTTCACACTTCGATCTAGATATTTCGGCCATGTGATACTTACATGATTACTTACACTTTACTGCATTCAATTAAATCGCTAAGACAAGTCTAAATTATGGTCTAATTATTTGTTTCATTTGAGTTATATTAGGGCTATTGCATATTCAAAGACAATCGTATCAAGAAGTAAACTCCAGTCGTGCGTCGGAGCTGTCACACACACACTTAGATCACTCATGCCACAACGCAATGCATGTGATATGATTTCCAGTCATTTCTTTGATATGGAGAACGTTATTACTGAAGCAGAATTCAAGGCACTATTAACCTGAGACACGACGTTTGATTCCGAGATATTCCTTTGACATTAGAACCCGGAAAGATTATTTTCCTTTTGCACTAAAAGCACCGTTGCATCACAAATAACTCACAACATACCCGAAATTTTCCGGAATATAACGAAGTTTTCCGAAATGTCCCGAACTAACAGTAAGTTTTTTTTTGTTTCAGGTATAAATCCAGTTCTTTCTGAAGGTCAGCACCAGGTCCTTTGTCAGGATCGAAGCGAAATATATTCAGAGGCGAGACGTCAAAGGTATTACAGAGCTTACGGTCCATTCATTGAACTGCCAGGCTGGTACAAAATAACGAGAAAAGGGTTTTTGTGAAAAAATACGTTTTTTTGTGCGTTTTGTTCTATGAAAGCTGAAAGGTCTGGTATATCTAGGGGCAACCTTTTATGTGTGGGATGATTAAAGTTTATTTAAATGAGTTAATATTGTTTATTTGATTAACATGCATGTGATTAAAAGAGTGATGAATATAAATGATGGAGAGGGAGAGAAAGGCCAAAGAAAAGATGGATGGATTGTGTGAGGAATGATATGAAAGAGAAGGGAGTGAATGATAGTGTGACGGTTGACAGGAGAGAGTGGAAAGAGAAAACGTGGTGCGCCAACCCCACGTACCATTTCGAATTTCGGGTTACCATTTCGATATTTGAAAAGTCCTGACAAAAAGCCTGACATTTGCAAAAAAGTCCGGACATTTAACTTTTTAATCTTATTTTTTTTTTCAGTAATCATTTACTTATCTTTTTTTAAAGAAAATCCCCTTTAATCGAAAAGTCCGGACAAATGAGAAGGCCGGACATAGTCCGGGCGGGGGCCCAAAAAGCCGGACAGATCCGGACGGATGGGAACCCTAACCCCAAGTAACATGGGACAAGGGGAGGAATATAATGACTATCAAAGGTTTCAGAAGAAAAATCTTCTAAGCTCTATTTCTTAGTTCATGTGCCAATAAAAGAGAGCAATAATTTATTATTTACCGACCAATATTTTGGTCAGAATCCAGGTCAAAACACTTAAAACCTTTATTGCCTAAATGTGAAGTCTAGACTGTGTGAAAATAATAAGATTTTATTAAGTTGTCGTGCTTTATCTACCTTTTGTCCCGTTTATGTAAAATTGTAAACCATTTTTTTTACCGTTTTGTCCACAGTCCTTTTTGTCCTCAATAGCTTTTGAAAAGATGCCTAGCTGCTTTGTACTTAGTGCATTAAATACAGCTTTTGTAACGGGCTACTTAAATATTTTTCTTAATTAAAAAAACTTTTAAGCTATTGCATAGCTTTTATCGCGGGCTTTGAGCGCGGCGACCGAATCAAGAAATTCCGTAACGAAAAAACCTAACACCCCCCCACTCCGCCTACCATGTAATGACGGTTCCCATGACAACGTGATGTTGTCATGGGAACGTAATTTTTGTTTAATGTCATCACGTCATCATCCCAAGTGTAGCGTTGACAAATAGGAAGTATGGAGGTTACAAATGCTATGCAATAGCTTTACCGCGGCAGTCCCCGAGTGCCACACGTTTTTTTTTTTCAAATTAATTGCCGTGATTTGAATTTTTACATAAAATTTGTAAATTTAATAAATTCATATAAAAAGAACAGTCGAGATCGTGATAGTGGAAATGAAAATTGTATAAAATATGTTTAAAAAATCAGACAATTTATATTTATTTATTCAACCGACGACATTATAGAAAAAATACAACCATGAAAAAAAAAACTAAAATTAAATTGTCATCTTAGCCTTTCCTTAAAGCCTCAAAGAGATGTCAGCAGAATTGACGGGGTCTGCTAGGCCCGATGCCTGCCGGGGGTGCGAAGAAAACCGATAGGGAAATCGTGGCCCCCGGCAACAGGGCAACCGAAGGAACACGGGTGGGTATTAGTCAGTAAGAGTCTGACACGCCCTCCCGCTCCGCCCAGAGCGGGAGAAGTTATTTGATAATTTCCCACTCAAAAAAAAAGCCTTTCCTAAATAGCGGTTTAAAAGATATTTTAGACACGTATTGTTTGCTTCATCATATTAATATAAAATTACTAAGATAACACGCATAAGAGTTTGGGAGTGGGGATTCGCTATGTCACAACTCAGTATAAAATCTAGCAAGGCGTGACGACATGGCACATTTTAATTCAATGTATCGCCGTGATCTTTTGATTACGTCAAAAAATAAAAAATGGTGTCCAATGTTTTTTATTAATCCACCTGCCGGACAAAAAAAAATTGGACACAGGCCTTATTATTCAGATTTTATTCAATCCATTGACTACCTAATTAGGCACCAATTCGCTAATTAATACATTCAATCATTCATTCACTTCAGGAAGATATCCACCACGCTCTATTTTGTATGATCATCGTGCAGAAACTAATCGTAATATTTTGACATTAGGCCCACACCACACAGTCGCGACATCACGCGATAATATCCAACCCCGAGACCGTTTGTTGTGACTGGCATTTCGCGCGTTAGCTAGCCATGTGGACTATGTGGAGAGTGAAAAGTCGCACATTCGTACGTTGTCGCGTCTATACGAACTTAGCCTTATAAATCGCTAAGTAGTGAATAAAGTAATATCGCGTGTTGTCTACCATATGTGTCGTCACGCGATCACACGTGTTTAAATAAGCATATCTACAAACGATTTCTTTGTTTTGTACGTTTCGATGGGAATACCAGGGAATTCCCTACCCTACCCTACCTTATTATTATTATACCCTCATAATAAACGGTACAGTACGATACATCTTAGATATAGCATCGGCAAAATTCGTAAAACCGATCACCATTCGAACTGAGTGCGCCTTCAAAATCACCAATCTTTATTACTGCTTTAGGTGAAAATGATCTTTACGCAAACGTAATAACTTGTAAAGTCACATAACCAAATACATTCGTAATCTTGAAATTAAAGAATGTAAATTTTCAAAATGCTACATCTAAGTTATGTCGTACTGTACACACGGCTACACATACATTTCCAGTTTCTGCTGATCTCGCATTGCATAATGATTCCCGTACAGTGCGAGGTCAACTTATACTGGAAATGTATAGCTTGATGTGTAGCCGTGTGTACTTAGAATATCGTCACCAGCAGTCGAATCTACGATGGCAATGTCCGCGGATGCACATGTAGATTGTTTCTATACAACCATGCGCAAAAGGTGCGCTTCCATGGTGCGCACGGTGGTGGAGCAGCTCCAACAGTATCCTAAGCATGATTTCAAGTCGCCTAGACTGTGTTTTCGTGGGTCGCTGTTGTGCCATCTCACATGGGTTGCCACAGCGGTGATCCACTTCTATTTGTGTCAGTTCTTACTAATTTTAATCATTTGTGAGTCATATGATACTTGAATAGAGATAACAATAAAAAGCAAAATTAAATATTTTGAAAAAACCCACGACGGTTAAAAAGTAATTGAAAAAGGATAAAAGTTTTGCACAAATAAATGTTCACTGCAGCGCCCCCTGGTGAGTTGTCACCGTAACACCTAACTAAGAACATGCACCAATCAAACTCGAACCCATAACTGAAAACTGCATCAAAATCGGACTAGTAGTTTAGAGAAAAATAGCAACATGGATTTGCACAAACATCCTCTCCTCACCCCAAACGCATATACCGGTCTCCGTTCCATCGTGGGTAAAAATAAAAATAAACTATTCCAATAATGTTAGTTATTTTTCTTAAGTATTTTTTTTAATGTTATAATTAATTTAATTAAGTGATATATAGTATGTACAAGTGTGTAAATAACTTATAACTAATTTGATAAAAATAACAAAATTACATACTAACTTAACTAAAACTATTAACAAACTAAAATATAGCGTCGAAAAATTCATCCGCATCGCTGTCGACTGGTAATGTACCCAAGAGACTGGCCGCATTGCCACGTTGTATGGCAATGCTTAGCCTCTGGCCAAGGTAAACCAGCCAAGGGTACCAGCCCTTGGGTCACGGGAAGTGTCAAATAGCCGTTTTGAGATGTCACGGAAGAGGCCATGGGCACTCGGACCCCACGGCCCGAGGGTTTCAACCCCAAACGGCTCGAAAATATAGTTACCAATGAGGTTATTATACTTGCGCCGCTTGAGGTTTTACCAGCACAGCACGCCGAGCCAGGAAGATGGGATGGCGCAAGAGTGTCGACACAGGTTGCATGTATATCTCTTGTCTATCTTAAGTATATATGTAGGTAATAAATGACATGTAAATCAATAAAACTTATAATCAAAAACTTTTGAAGATAGTACTTAATCCTATTCACTTAATCAAAAACCTATCAAATTTTGAAGTTAAATTAAGAGCTTTAGCCCAACGAATTAATTAAATTAATGCTTCAATAATTATAACAGTTTAATCCTTTAACAAGAACACTGAAAATTCGTTTTTTCTAAGAAATTGCAAATTGTAAAGAGCCTTTGATCACGAATTCACGATAGAGCAATCAGTACAGCTGGGTGAATTTGATCAGATAAAGTTAAGGGTCGGCTATAGGCAAAACGTGTTCTGAGTTTTGATAAGTTTATTTAGAAAACTTAAAGTAGTAGCCACGAAAAATAACGTCTGGCTAGCTGAAGAGTTTCACCAGTCAGTGACAAAATCGGATTAAGGATAAACCTTGTAGATGATTGTGATTTTTTTATTGAATATCCCTTAAAAACGTGCAAAAAGCACTGCCGTATTTTGATAACTTTGGCGAAAATAAGAAGTCACCCAATTAATAACGGTGAACCCACAATTTTTAAGCTATTGCATAGCTTTTATCGCGGGCTTTGAGCGCGGCGATCGAATCAAGAAATTCCGTTACGAAAATAAAACCTAACACCCCCCACTCCGCCTACCATGTAATGACGGTTCCCATGACAACGTGATGTTGTCATGGGAAACGTGATGTTGTCATGGGAACGTAATTTTTGTTTTATGTCATCACGTCATCATCCCAAGTGTAGCGTTGACAAATAGGAAGTATGGAGGTTACAAATGCTATGCAATAGCTTTACCGCGGCAGTCCCCGAGTGCCACACGTTTTTTTTTTTCTGTTTTCCATAACATTACTTCTGTTTTGCGTATAGTGTTCGGACATTTTCTGAATTTTTACCGTCAAATCAATGTTATATTTTTGTGACCGTGAAACATCACGCCTGTAATTCCCCGAAGGGTAAGGCAGAGGTGTAGGTACACCCACAATTCGTCAGTTATGTTCAAATCTCATGTAATAGGGGGCGAGCCTACTACCATCAACCGGGCACAAAGACTCCGGGTTGCTACTGAGAAATTCCTGATAGAAAAACTCAGTAACAGTTAGGTTTAACTAAGCCAGGGCACCCCGACAGAATGGCTTAGGTTAGAACTGTGAGCAATCGCGCGCGAGCCGAGTGAGCGAAGCGAGCGGTGCCGCGGCAGCATCCGGTGAGCGTTACTTCGAAGTTAGATTTTTTACCGACTAATTCCGATTTGTTACCTGCGCACATGTCTACCCGTTCAGTCATTTTACTGCTTAATTACTCATTTCAATATTTGTTATGACTCATTTTATTTAGTTTATTGCTCATTTTTATCTGCAGAACTTGTTAATGAACATGCATTTTGTAATGTAAAATTAACCAAAACTACATTAAACAACTGCCGTTTTAAATCAGTGCATTTATTTAATAATTGGGTTTTCATAATCATAACTTTAACGTTCTAAACGTTGTTGGCAATGTTAGACTAAGCTTTTCCTTAATTTTTGTTACTAACGATGTAATTTAAAATGAATGTCGCTATTATTTATAATCTAAAGTTAATACAGCCTTGGCACATTAGAGAACGCCACATAACCTCTGAACATTTTGTGTTTTAATGTCAAATTCGTTCACAATAGTGACGCAAGCGCAACTCTTAAGGTCGATACACATTACGGCGCATAAAACCGCAGGCCTGTTGCACATAATGTGAGAACCGAATTCTGTGAATGGTATTAACAATGCATGTAAAGCTTTTGTACTTTAATGTGGCGATTTTCAAGGTGAACTTATTAGGAGTAATGTCTGTTTCTCCCGAAAGATACACGTATATTTGACCAGTTATATGTAAAATTATGGAGCAAATCTTTTGTATATTCTCGAGATTCCGGGCTGCTGAAAGTTCCCTAATGGAAAAACCCAATAACATGTCTCAGAGATTGAAAACTCACGATCTCACGCTCAGCTGTCACACTTGTGACCTTGCAAATTATTAGAATAAAATCGTTGGATAACCCAAGAGCACCGAGCAATAGCACACTTTTAAAGGTCACTTTCCCATACAGGTAGGAAACATAAATTTTGCTTTAACGACTTTTGGAAAACATAAATAAGATGTTTTCTTTTCATTTCATTCATTTATGTTTTTCAGTTCTTGGTATTTCCATTTTCTTTTACTGGCATGTCGTTACCAGACCATACTGCATGCATTCTGACAAGTATTGCTATCTACAACTGCCATTATAATCCCCATGGATACACCCACACGTTTACCGCCATTTCCAATCCTTGCTACATTTGTTCCCTATATAACTTCGTACATAAACGGAAATAATCTTGTACGGATTTTTTATTGCCGCACGCGGTGTGTTGCGCAACAGTCTGCGTTAACCTTTAGTGCATTTGATGGATGATTAATGTATATTTGAGTGGGCTCTAATATGTTGAAGGTTATGCTTTTAAGTTATATTAGAAAAGTATTAATATTATTATGCTTTTGTGCTGCACAAATGTAAAAAAAGTATTTATTCACAGACATAAGTAATTTTTTTTTCAAGGTATTACTTCTGCCGAATTGCGAAGCAGTTTGTTGGCAGATGTAGCTGCAAAGCAGCATTTTTGTGAGCATCTGTCTCGTTTAGTATTTATTTATTTATTTAATACTTCAAGCACAGAAATGTACCAGGCATTTTCTACCAGTCAACCTTTGGGTGATGCAGTATTGCAGGCTGTAAGCACTTTCCATTCATTAGGTGGGCTTGTTCATCAACATAGTTACTTATGAATGCGGCGACGCATGAATTGTCCATACAAACGTAGTACATAAATCATTTGCAATTTGAGCACATTTCCACCATATTATGTTGATATTCGGATTGAGACAGTATTTATCTAGGCCCCTACGTCTTTTATTTCTAAAAACTTACCTTTAAATTAAGTGTAAGCGAATTGCATTTCGTACATTTTTACAGCGTAAATTACATGTTTTCATATTGTTTTTTCTGTATTATAAACAACAAATTTGTAATATTGTTTCCGCAGAAGCATAGTTTATGTTATCAAGTTACAAATTTACAAAAAAAAAATGGAAAAACATTAAGTTTTCATTCATAATTTTTTGTATTACGGAACACATCTAAATTTATCATAAATTTTCGAAAGCTAGTAGTAATGTCGCGTCAAGCAATAATTGTCAATGTGTGCGTGGTAGTATTGCTCACTGTAGGTGTATATCGCTCCGACAGGCACTCACACTAGCGCAACGTACTTGGAATTGAATTTTGCAAACATCTCGATTTGTAGTTGCGAGCCGTGTCGCCGGCCTCTTAAAGGCGCGTTTCCATTATGCAAATGACTTGCATACAAGTTGCAAGTTGCATGCTAGTGTTGTTGTATAGTGGAAACCACAGCTTGCAAAAAAGTTGCAACTTGTATGCAATTAGATTTATACTTGTACATACAACAGTCAAGTCAGCTCATTTGCATACAAGTTGCAAGCGCATGCGCTACTCATGATGAACACTGTAGGTACAACTAGAAAATCTTGTATGCCAATAAAATCTTGTATACAAACTGCAAGTTGAACAAATTCGTGTTTTTAATTCAAATCACTTGCACACAAGTGTGACGTCATACTTGCATGCAAGACTTACCTAATGGAATCGCGGCTTTAATGCAATAAGATGTCATTGTACCTAATACGGTATATTGTTGTTTACCCTTTTTTTTTGTGTGTGAATTTATCAAATAACTTTTCCCGCTTTGGGTGGAGCGGGAGGGCGTGTCAGACTTTTACTGATTAAAGCCCACCCGTGTTCCTTCAGTTGCCATGTTTCCCTTTCGGCCTTATTCGCAACGCCGGCAGGCATGCCAACAAAATACACACGCCAATAAACACAACACTCACTTTCGCCAAGTGAAAAAACCTTAATTAAACACAACGAACATTAAAACAATATGTTTTGACGTTTTCATTTTTTAAACTCAACTTAACGAACATTCTCACACTATCCGAACTTAGCCGAACTGTCACCTTTCAACCCGGATACCGCTTAATGGTCTAAACTTCTTAAGACAATAGTTATGGGTACCACCATAACCTTAGTTGCACCACCAAATCACCGTAATTATAGTTTTCGACGCTAGTGAAAGTAGTGGGTAATGTCGGACGAGAATGTTTTGACGCCATCTTGGATTATTTTTCGTGCGTTATGTTATGTCTGTGACGTAACGACATTGTTTTATTGGTTAATTTACTGTGAAGGGAATGTTTAAGGCAATTAAATTATTGGAATTATTGATCCGTTGTAACGAAGGGAGATGCGGTCGCCATTCGATTGTTACAAAGGGAAATAGACGGCCTTAACCTTAAAAATTAACTTGAAGATTTCTTGTGTTTGTCGTTTAGGGAAAATGAGTTGTTTTTTAAATTATTTTCTTTGAAGCTGTTTGAAGTTCTGTTTCTGTGAAATATCTTAACATTATGGTAGGTGTTTAATGTGTTATGTCATTCGAAATTCATAATATTTGTTACATTGTTTGACATTGCACCTCCCACATAATGCATTTATTAAAATCAGTCACCTGCCCTTGCACTCCAAAAACACTACTTAAGTACTCTATTATTAAATCCGGCACTCATTGTCTCACAATGTCGCACCTTTCCAAATATGGGTGCAGACTAAATTCGTCACAATGAAGACACTTATTACTTATTACGTAGGTGGTAAGGTCTAGTTTCCAATGTCAATCAAAATGTCGTTCAAATGCATTGTTACGAACGACGAGACGTTTCCGGTTTAATTTTATACGGCTTTACCAGTCTCCATTAAAGTTGGATGGACTGGGGTTAGGACCGTATGGTGTGACTGGCTTCCGTATTGATGGTAGGGAAATGGCTTTTGTAGGTAACTTGTTAGAGATTTTCTCTTCCTTTTGTGTTGATGGTATAATCCAAATGAGGTTTTCCTAGTTGGAATACGACAGTTTCCTTAGGGTGGTCGCACATCTGATTGAAGATGAGTCGGGCGTAGGGTTACCATCCGTTATGCGGACATGTCCGGTTTTTTGGCCCCCCGTCCGGACTACGTCCGGCCTTCTCATTTGTCCGGACTTTTTGATTTTAGAGGATTTTCTTTAAAAGATAAATTACTACTAAAAAGAAGAAAAAAATAATATTAAAAACTTAAATATCCGGACTATTTGCAAATGTCAGACCTTTTATCAGGACTTTTCAAATATCGAAATGGTAACTCTAGTCGGGCGTAACCAGGCCTCCGTCACTCTATGTACTTGCGCGCTATAATTACCTACCGCCCGGCCGAGCAATCTCGGGCCGTTTGCGGACCTTATTCAGTGTGGTTTTCGCAAGCGAAGCGCACGCACGTTGTTCAATTTTAATCGTTAGACTATCTACGAATCGAATCTACGAATAGACTGTTTATCCATTTTAAAGCATTCAATAAAACATCGTCTTTTTACGGAAAGTTAAAAGTGCCAACAGATGCGTTTCATAATTATGTAAGAGAACTCGAGACTATATTTATTAACAATTTTGAAAAAAATATGAAACAAAGGCCGGGTAGTAGGTAGCCGGTAGCTCTTTATGAAATTTTAAATGACATACATTATGATTCTCCCTGCCCTTTTTTCCCAAAACAATATTTAATAAAACTTTTTATTAGATTGAGGATTTTTTCTACATTAAAATTTAATAACCGAGAATTTAGAAAGGGTAAGAAATTTATAAAAAATTATATAAAAATAAAACACATGTAGCTTTTAAATATTTTTTTTTATTTTAACTACACACTGACCTCTATAATTATGTTTTAGATGTATTTGCACAGTCAGCACCAGTTTATTAAAAACATAATATTACCTTTATACGATACAATTTTAAACTACCGAACATATTCACAGTTCTCAATAAAATAGACACAAATAGTTATGTTAATTTAATTTTATCGAAGAGGCAGCCCTGCGATTGCTGTGGGATCGCGCGGTGCGAAGTAATCACAACTGTACGCTTGAGCATTTAGGCACATTTTAGCATGCAGCGGTTGCTGACGCGACGGAGTAGGCTATTATAGCAGTAGGTATTGGAAATTTTCTACTGAGTGAACTATCTGTTACGTAGTAACTATTTAGTAATCTGTGGCGTAACTGCGAAGCACTAACGCATCATCAGTTGAGTGTGTAAGGTTAAATGTCTTATCTACACCCATGCTATAAAACCTCTATAAAAGTTTCTGAAACAGTTAGACTATTGGCAACATTATAACAGCCAGTGTCATAGTAACCATTACATCATCCAAACGAGTGTTATAATGTTGTATTAAATTTCACTACGCAACTCGTTTCAATGTTCAAACGGGAGACAGCAGCACCCACTGCACGCATGTGTGTGTGATGTGTTGCTGCAGGCGATATGCATACGTGGACTTGTACTGAATTTCGTGGGAATTTCTTTATTCTTGATCTTGAATTACAAACACCCAATGGTTTCAGAAACTTTTATAGAGGATTCATATCATGGGTGTAGATAAAGTATTGTATGCAACTGTTATAATTAGGTATTAAAACACTCATGTGATATTATTATAACCCACATTCGTGTTTTAATACCCCTTATTATACAACAGTTGCATAAATAACTATTTTTATGTCCGTTCTGGCGTAACGCGACCGATGATTCGCGACGCATCTTCCTTCCGTCAGATGTGCGAGCACCCTTAAGCCAAAAGGGGAATTTGTCGTACAACCGAGCTTGTAATACCCGTTTTCACTAACACTAGTCTACACCTAAATGAACGGGTAAAATAAAAGGGCGATGTTGAATATTTAACGCTCGGCTCAGTACCGAAAGTTAAAAATCCAAGCGAGTGAAAACGGGCATTAATGATTCTTGCCTGACAACGAACGTTAACCAGCCTTCTTCAGAAAAAAAAAAACAGTGGCACTCCGGGAGTGCCGACAGAAGTGAAAACTTGAAACAACTTAAAAAAATACTTCCAAAACCTTTAAAGTAAAAATACTTGCATGGAACATTGATCCGTAACGTAACATAAATAAAGAGCACAATCGCGTTTACAAAAATGAGGTGTCGGTGGTAACGGTGTCGCGAGTTCAATTGTTTTTTCCCCATCTCAAAAATGCTCAACGCGCCTAAAGAAGTTTTCACTTCAAAAATCACAATTTCTTAAAAATGTCGCTCACGATAGTCGATAGTCAGGGGGTCTACCACCAGCTCAAAAGCAGTATAATTTTAATATTACTTCAGTGGGAGAAAGAGATGGAGCTATACGTCCTGTAGAGCTTCATCTCTTTCCCACACTGAAGTCATATTAAAATACGACACATTTCTACAGTTACTACTGTAAGAAATATAAACATAAGTTATTTCAAATCACAACTACAACATAAACTGACAATATTTCCCCAACTGTGCTCGTTGCTTTGAGAAATAAACAATCTTCCACTTCATTCGTGCAGTACATTCGAGGACAGTGCACAATAACACGAAGGACATCTGTTATCCAAAGTACACTTACTGCCAAAATAAAATAAACTCGTGTTGCAAGCATAGAATCGTTGAAAATAACAATATGAGGGCTATCACGTCACTTCGCCACCGCAATGTGAAGATAGCGTGATCATAGTGACAATTCTACAGTTTACTGGTACAGTCGAGGACAGAACCCATTCTCTTCTTTTTTTTGTTATGTTAATAGGTAAATGCGGTTTCCGAAAGCTTGATTAAAATCAGGAATTCTGCTGGGGTACTGCTTGCCATATTGAAAAGACCGTAAAAAACCGGTTATTTGTGTCTTACCCTTCATAATTATTTGGAAGCTGTTTACATTCATGCCAATTTTCAATAATCAATACCGAATTCCATAGCATACTCTATTTTGGGCACATCTGGCGTCAGAATATCAATTTTACACTTAATTACCGTTGCGACGGTTCTCGAGTTATTTGTATTATGTTGATAATATACATCATGCTTTTATACATATTTTGATATTAACCAGTATAATTTTCAGAAACTGCTGTCAGGGCTCTTGCATTTTCCTCTCGTGTCGCAACTCACTAGCTCATATAAACTTATTATGTGCAAGTCAGAATTTTTCACAAAGAAAACACATTTTTCAGTCCATGCGACTACACAAACCTTTTAAAAAGCTTAAAATTGCGAGTGTTCATGCTCGTATTTTACTGGTATGCTCCAACATTAAAATTTACAATATACCGCAATGCGTAACTTATATTTTTAAGCTATTGTATAGCTTTTATCGCGGGCTTTGAGCGCGGCGACCGAATCAAGAAATTCCGTAACGTAACGAAAATAAAACCTAACACCCCCGCTCCGCCTACCATGTAATGACGGTTCCCATGATAACGTGATGTTGTCATGGGAACGTAATTTTTGTTTTATGTCATCACGTTATCATCGCATGTAGCGTTGACAAATAGGAAGTATGGAGGTAACAAATGCTATGCAATAGCTTTACCGCGGGAGTCCCCGAGTGCCACACGTTTTTTTTTTATCATATTACTAAAAGAACTTGAGGTGCTCGTGGGTAAATGATAATAGCCTCACTGGTCGATCGAAGATCAAGCTACACTTATTGCGGTCGGT
This sequence comes from Agrochola lychnidis, assembly GCA_963680765.1. Lineage (NCBI taxonomy): Eukaryota > Metazoa > Arthropoda > Insecta > Lepidoptera > Noctuidae > Agrochola > Agrochola lychnidis. The sequence goes on from OY796850.1 coordinate 4,419,050, forward strand.
TCGTGGATGGATACCTGATACTCGATAACCCTCATCTGCCCTCAACGCTCACCCTCACCCTCATCTCCTCTCTCCGTGCTTCGGAAAGGTCCCGGCTGTCATTTGATGATCTTTGATATTCGTTACGGGTAGTCAGAAGCCCAAAAGTCTGACAACCAGTTTTACCAAGGTGTATCGTGTTACCCAATTACTGGGTTGTGGAAGTCAGATAGGCAGTCGCTTCATGTAAAATACTGGTAGCCGACTCCAACATAGTTGGGAACAGGCTAGACAGACTGATTTTATTAAAAGAACTTAGATATTCACACAGTTAATAACTTATGTTGACTTTCCTCTGAAGTTTTCTGCGGTAAGGTAAGTACTTAGTACCCGGTTAGTTATGAAAGAAAGGAAAACACCTACAAAGTTTGAACTGCTAACTTGTAAAGTTAATACTCGTGTTGACTGTGTCTGCTTAGCTCATTATGTTTTATAGTATAAAACACACTGTCTTGAAGAAAAACAAACATAGCTGCATGTACATAGAGCAATTATAAAGGATGCTGATGCAAAAACGTCTGGTTTTATGAAACAAAAAGAGTTTGCATGAGTAGTTTTCTTTACACGATCCCGATTCAAAGCCAGTTTCAGCTTTCTAAGTTGCAAATAAGTTATTCCTTCTAGACTGTTCGTTGCTTTTTTTAAATCGTTTTGTCTTTAGGAAAAAAAAAAATAAGAAGAGTACATAATAGTACACCCACATATCGCCAGTTATGTTTAAGTCCCATGTAACTGGGGCGAGCCTATTGCCATCAACCGGGCACAAATGCAGACTTCGAGCTGCTACTGAGAAACTCTAGATGGAAAAACCCAATAACACTTTCCCCGACCAGGAAATCAAACCCAAGACCTCATGCTCAGGAGTAACGCTTGCAACCATTTAATCAACGAAGCAGTCCAGCTCATAGTTTACTTAACGAGACGTCTTTGACAAATGAGTTCTTGTGACGCAAGAAACATGCCTCAAAAGGTCGCGGTTATCCAAAAGATGAAAAAACAAAAGTAAATTACCAAGATGGTGTTAGCTCAAAGAACAAAAGCCATTACTTTAATGTTTTTATCACGTTTCCTCAAGACTTGGTTTTTTAACGACCACGAAAGTAATTTATCATTAAGAGAGGGTTTATTGTCGTGAATGAGTAACATACACGTGTCGGTTCACGGTTCTAAAACTGACAAAAGTTTAGGAGAAAAGGTTACTTAAAAAAACAATGATGAGATGGCCGTCGATTTATCTTCAAACAAGGGATACAAACTTAATAATTTTGCATTGTTATCTGTTAGTATCTCTAGGCAGAGATTGTTTCCATAATATAGTTGTTCAAAAGTAGTGCTCAACGCAGTCTGCAAAAATTCTCTTCTTTGACAGATTTTTATTAGGAATATGGGCAGTTAAAAATTCATAAAGATAACACAATTGGAAAATGAAAGCAAGCAAGCTAAAAGCGTTGTTTACAAAACAGCTGAACTCGCAAAAGCAAATCCAGTATGATTTATTGTTATCACTTTTGTGCTCGCCAGTACACGACATCTATGATCGTGTGTAACGGGTTATAGCTAACATTTTAACGACTACCCGCACGCGACGCCGTGATATTTTAACTTAATTACATTGCTTACTGTACATAACTGATTTTTGTAAGCGTTTTAGCCGACGTTCGCACAGACGTAATAAAATAGCGGCGATTTTTTTTTTTCGTGCCCGTATACAAAATAAATTTATTTACGTTACACATCCGTGTTTGGGTCACAGAAATTCATATGTGTACCAAATTTTAATTAAATTGGTCTAGTAGATTCGGAGCAAATTGGCTGTGACAGACGGACAGATAGACAACCAGACACGCGAGTGACACTAAAAAAATTAAGGAGAAAAGTGTCACTCTTGTCTACATTTTAATTATTTAATCTGCCTTACATAACTTTGCCATTTTATTCTACAGTTATGTATTTGTTATGTAAGTCCAATTTGAGGTGGTGATTGATAATGGTAACTCTATTAATTCATGATTTATTCGTATTTGATTGCGTATGATTGCTTGTTGAGTTTTATGTGGTTATGCGAAGTTATGGTAATTTTAGCGCCATTTTCGGCCATTGGAATTTGATAATTGTTGTTTTTTGTGACACCGTTTTGATAAGGTCTTTATGTTCCGGAAGTCATCATCTGCCTAGCCTTTTCCCAATTATGTTGGGGTTGGCTTGCAGTCTAACCGGATGCGACTGCCTATCTGACCTCCACAACCCAGTTATTGGGTAACACGATACCCCTTGGTAAGACTGGTTGACAGACTTTTGGGCTTCTGACTATCCTATCCGGATCGACTGTCAAAGATCCACGAATGACAGCCGGGACCAACGGCTTAACGTGCTTTCCGAGACACAAATGCGTCTCGATATGTAATGGTTGGTTACCCATCCACGAACCGACCGCGGCAAGGACCCGTACGACGGTTATTTAGCTATGAGCCCCTCGTTTGCTTGTGGCCTCGGTTTCGATCACAAATTAAATATGTATGGCGTAACGCAATCTATCAAAATGAATAAATAACTTGTGGTTCTGCCCTAAGGATCCACTTCATCATTTACCATATACTTCCATACTTTATATTATAAACCAGCTTCTTCCAGCGACTTCGTTCACGTGGAAGTCGATAAAACACAGCCCATTTTACTCGCTGATAATGAAGCTTTCTATAGTTGAAATAATTTTTTAAATCGGTTTATTATTTTTTGAGTTTATCCATTACAAACAAACATACAAAAAATCTAATCTTTACTTTTTCACTCCTTAACTGCTGAACGAGAAAATATTAGGAGGTTGAATTTTTCAATTAATAGAAACGATTACAAATATGTACCTAGGTACAGACGCCAGCACATCAAGCTACTACAATCTGTCAAATTTATTTAATAGATTTTCAACTTTATCGCTGAAGAATAAGGTTCAAAGTTGATTGGGAAAATTTGACAGTTTCGGGTAGCTTGATGTGCTGGCGTCTGTACAGTGTAAATAATGTGCAGGCAGCAAATTCAATTTCCTTCAAGAAAGTAACTTTCAAGTTCAAATCCAATAAAAATATTAAAACGGTAAACAATTTCACACATAATACAAAGACCTCTAGAGAAATTTCACGAAACCTTGAAAAGGCTCTAAAACCGCTGACAAACAAGACAAAATCTTCCTTCATTAGTCCAATCTCGGGTTTGCAGGTAGTCGTACATTTTCCACACTGTTCTTAAAACATTGATTTTAAACCCTTTGGAGGGTCTGAAGGGTTTAAAATCAATGTTTTATGGGTTTCGTGTGGAATGAAAATGAAATAAAATAGTTAATTTGAAATGAGAATAAAAAAGTTTCTTTCGCGGTCGAGGTTTGGTCTCCAAGGACCAACTCTCTGGGAGTTGGTCCTTCGTAGATAAAAATGTAACCTACGTAAAACAGTTTTCTCGCTAACGTAAGAGAAATTATTCATATTTTTTACTAGCTTCGCCCGCAGGATATCTTTATAAATTATAGCCTATGTTACTCAGTGATAATATAGCATTCTACTGGTGTAAGCATTTTTAAAATCGGTCTAGTAGTTTTTGAGTTTATTCATTACAAACAAACATACAAAAAACAATTTTTTTCTCTTTAAAACACTAGATTAATTACGTTTAGTTATGGGCATGTAAAGCAGCTAATGCACAGCACCTATTATATTTAATACACATAATAATTAAGCACAGGTCTTAAAATAAACGCCCGTGGACCAGGATACCGTTATAAACTTGAAACAAAAAGACCAAGACGCAATCAGTCATTTTCAGACCAAAAACCAGTTCAAACTAGTTCATAGCCCAGTTAAATCCAGTTTTTTGTCCATGTAATTATAATTCTGAATTATAATTCTAACTATAATTGAATCGATTGTTAAGCATTTTACATTTTGACACCTGGATTACGTACTCGTATGTAGCTTAAAAAATAAGTTTGTGAGAAGTTGACAGAATTATACCATTTAAAATGACGAAATGCGAATAATTTGCATAAACTTCTTGGAGTTTCCATTGTACAGGACAGACAATTTACACTTAGCACTGTTGTCCGTGGCCTCGTCTGCGTGATTTTTTAAAAGTGAAAACTTCTTTAGGCGCGTTGGGCATTTTTGCCACTAAACCATTGATTTCGCGACACTGTTACGAAACCAGCTTTTGATCAACAAAAAGACATCAACGCGTTGATTACCGCGGTGCGTAGAGTAAAAGACATCAACGCGTTGATTGCCGCGGTGCCTCTTTTTTATCAATAACGATATTCAGGATTATAAAAGAAGCCAATGTCTCAGGTGCATATTGACAGATAGGAAGCCCGGGACCTGTACCCTAATTGCGTAACTTATTTTAATAAATGATTATGACAAATTTGTTTCATTTTGACAGTTCAACAACATTCATTGCGTTATTTACGTTGTTGAGCAGATTTTTTTCCAATTTATGAAGCAATGGATTAGCAATCTCGAATTTGGATTGATCGTGCATTACGTAATTAGGGTACTGAAAAAGGCTCCTATTATCTGTAAAAAATTTATTATCATTTTCAGGCCATAAACCAGAACTAGTTCATAACCCTGTTTAGTCCAGTTTTTTGTCCACGTAATTACAATTCTGTGCTTAATTTAATCGATTGTTATGCATTTTACATTTTGACACCTGTATTACGTATGTGGTTTTTAGATCAAGTTTGTGAGAGGAACTGACAGAATTATACCACTTAAAATGACGAAATACGTACGAATAATTTGCAAAAACGTGAAGCTACAATCACTTACTACAGTTTTTAGGTGCCAGGTAAGACACGACAGAATTATAAAGCCTCGTGCAGACTGGCGCGGCGCGACTCTAACAAAACAATTTCTAAGAAAACTTCACGGTAGAACAATTATTACCGGTGTCGTCTCGCGCCACTTTGCACGAGGCTTAACACGTCTGTTCTTTATTACTCGGTAGAAGACGCAACGATTTAAATGCGAAACCTGTGTTAGATGCTTAAGGTGCTTTTGGATGTAAAGATACGCTTAAAAATTATAGCACAGTCCTAGCACAGCCCTAGCACAGCCCTAGCACAGCCCTAGCACAACCCTAGCACAACCCTAGCACAGCCCTAGCACAACCCTAGCATAACCCTAGCACAGCCCTAGCACAGCCCTAGCCCAGCCTGCACTTAGTGGACACATATTTACCTACTGCCACCCACAGATACGAGTATTAGTTCAGGATACCTATTTGATTTTGTAATGACACCCCTGTCATGTCACAGGATATCTTGGGGGCAATCTAACCTATGTTAGTCCTCGAGGAGCGATCTGGAAATGACATAAAAATTTTGAAATATGCTTTTGAAATATGTGGTAAATATGAACCTATTACGTAAGCGTTATGTGGCATGGCGCCTAAATTATCCTAATTATAATAATAGGCGTCGAATTCGGTATAAACATCTTTTCGTAGGCAAATTGTGTTATGAGTATATTTGGCTTTTTGGAGATCCTATGGCTTTATTAAAAATCTGGTAACATATTTACCATCTACTTGTACACACGGCTACACATCAAGCTTTATATTTCGAGTATAAGCTGACCTCGCATTGTACGGAAATCGTATATACAATGCGAGATCAGCATAAACTGGAAATGTATAGCTTGATGTGTAGCCGTGTGTACTTGTACAGTACCGCACGTCATTGTAACAAAATCAGTATTAGCTGGTTTCGTATACCAGTGGTCAGAAAACCGCGGCTCGCGTGCTTCATGCGGCTCTTTGTGCTATCGAGTGCGACTCTGTACAAATGTGAATGCGAGCGTAGATAGGCGAGTTTTATTCCAAATTCAAATTATATTTCAAAGATTCATTTCCGAAGTATTTTCATCAAAAATTTAAAGGACATAAAAAAATCCTTTTAAAGTTTTCCAAGGTTAACTTGTTAACAAGTAAGATGCCTTTATCATATTATTATCAGCCGATATGATGATAATGATGAAGACATCCTACTTCTTAGCAAGTTAATTTTAGGAAGCATTGTGGAGTGAAAAAGGATGGGAGTTTTAAGGATTAAGAAAAGTGTATTAAAACAGTTTGGACACGATTGGCTCTCTTAAGAGGCCGGCGACACGGCTCGCAACTACAAATCGAGATGTTTGCAAAATTCATTTCCAAGCACGTTGCGCTAGTGTGAGTGCCTGTCGGAGCGATATACACCTACAGTGAGCAATACTACCACGCGCACATTGACAATTATTGCTTGACGCGATAGCACTACTAGCTTTCAAAAATTTATGATAAATTTGGATGTGTTCTGTAATACAAAAAATTATGAATGAAAAATTAATGTATTTCCATTTCTTTTTTCGATCTTTTGTAACTTGGATAACATAAACTATGCTTCTGCGGAAACAATATTAAAAAAAAATATTGTTGTTTATAATACAGAAAAAACAATATGAAAACATGTCATTTACGCTGTAAAAATGTACGAAATGCAATTCACTTACACTTCATTTAAAGGTAAGTTTTTGGAAATAAAAAGAAGTAGGAGCCTAGATAAATAATGCCTCAATACGAAAACCAACATAATATGGTGGAAATATGCTCAAATTGCAAATTATTGATGTACTACGTTTGTATGGACAATTCATGCGTCACCGCATTCTTAAGAAATCTTAGTCGTTATAGTATTGATATTTGGCTCTATTGACTAATGAGTTTGCCAACCACTGATATATTATTAAAACTCCGTAGCTACGCTAAGCCAGCTCAAGGTCAAAGTGTTACCACTGACGTGGACGACTGTTCTTCTAGCAGAAGACAAATTTGTCAAGATACATATTAGTTGTAGAAAATGATTTATTAATATTAATAATTTTCTCAGTCTGGTGCTCGAGAGACGGATTCCAAGTTTAAATAATCTCGTCTACACTTGACGGGCTGAAATGGTTTTCTAATAAAATAATCGCCTCAAGAAGTCTTATTTGAAAGGGAGCCGTTCACTGTTAAATATAATCGTTTTATTACTAAGAGCTTTAGAGCTTATATTATCGATATCGATAACCATATATACCTCTATTATTACGAAACAACTATAACATTCTGTATCCGATTGACATCGTTTGCGAAACATTAGGTTACGGTAGTTATAAATATTTATGACAGTTTGGACTCCGAGTTAATGTGCTCTAATATGTAGCCGGTTTATGTTCTACATATACGTATGTTTTTATCTAGTTTGGAACTATAATGATCATGTTAGTTATCTAATTTTAATTTACTTATCTAAAAAGTCTATTTAATGAATATGAACATCATACACAATTCAAAGCAGTATCTCGTGTAGGTATATGTATTATAAAAAAACCGGCCAAGTGCGTGTCGGACCACGCACAATGAAGGGTTCCGTAGTTGAGATGAATTTATCCCAAAAACAAACTTTGTAGTTGAAAAAGATGTTCTCCTATACGGAATGTATTGGAAAACATGTTTTTGCAACTGCAAAGTTAAGTTGGTCGATTATTACTCGTTAACTTGTAGAGCCTACTTAGCTGTGATAGTTTTCCTTTTAATTTCGTTATATAAACTTCTGCTGTGATTTATTTCACACATCCAAAATCAACCATTTAGCCGGCAGGGGGGGGGGGACACTTGACTCAACAAAAATTAGCACTTTCAAGCTTAATATTTCGCAAACGGATCCCTGAATCTAAAAATGGTTTTCACATACTCATAATGTTTTTAAAAGACCTTTCCAATGATACCCCACCCAATGAGACAGAAAAAAAACATCATCACTTTACGTGTAGGGGAGGTAACTTAAAAAAAAAAAAAATCTTAGTTTAATTTTACCACTTTGTCAGCGTAATTAATATATATACCCATGCCAAATTACAGCTTTCTAGTACTAAGAGTCTCGGAGCTAGACCGCGGATGGACAGACAGACGGACATGGCAAAACTATAAGGGTTCCTTGTTTACTACGGAACCCTAAAAATGAGCCGTCGCGAGACGTCTGGCAGATGTGAAACATCGAAATTATTATGTACAGGTAATATGCATAAAAGTATAGTTTACGACAGGAAATAAATATGGCGACTGATGGCGTGGCGACGCGGGTCTGACCCGTCGAAATAGATGTTTTACATCAAAAAAGACTACCGTTAGGCTTCGTCCTTTTGAATTTGGTCCTTAAGGGCGAATCAAATGTTTAATACTAAACTTAAGAAGGTCATGAGTCTGCCATTAAAGTTTACAAGTAATTGAATCCAACGAGCAGCATACTTGACCTACAGACTATGTATTAAGTATAAACTTTGGATATTACGAAGACAAGCGAATTCCTTAGAACACAATATTGTGGTCAGTTTATATATTAGACACATTATAAGCTATTAATTTGATGAAATTTCTGAACTTCATAACGCCGAGATCCAAAACTAAATTGGTCTTAGATTCTCTGTAACTATTTCGATTTAAATTTAGATTGTACTGAATTTATTACTGTTTATGAGAGTCATGTGGAGCCCGAAATTCTTGGAAATTTCGACTTGACAATAGGCTTGGGTCTAGTAAGGGCAAGTGCCCTTGAAAGAAAGGCTTTTCTATGCGACCGTTGCTCTTCATTATACTTACCCACAATAAAAACATATTAAGTATGAATTAATTAAATCATAAGAAAATCCCAAAAGTTTTTCTGACCTTTTAATTTTAGACGAGAGACAGAGAATTGAATAGAATAGAATACTCTTTGTTGATTTTCATTATACTTACCTACAATGAAAACATAATAAATATGAATTAATTAAATAAATCACAAAAGTATTTCTGAGCTTTTAATTTTAGACGAGCGACAGAGAATAGAATAGAATAGGATAGAATAGTCTGTATTATGTACACCGTGCGAGTTACAAATATAAAAGTAGATATTTTTACATGGGTGACACAATAGTCAGTCTTACAACTAAAAGCGATCTTTTAAAGACAACCTTGGATGGATTCAAGGGAGAAGGCCGCCACCGAACCACTACCGTACCGGCTACCAAAAGCGTGGGCTTGCGGACGGTGAGCAATGGGTAGCTCGCCGTCCGATAAGGACCAGGCCCGGGTCGACGGCGCGTTGTGTTCCACGCGCGCCTCAAAGAGATGTCAGCAGAATTGACGGGGTCCGCTAGGGCCGATGCCTGCCGGGGGTGCGAAGTAAACCGACAAGGAGATCGTGGCCCCCGGCTACAGGGCAACCAAAGGAACACGGGTGGGTTTTAGTCAGTAAGAGTCTGACACGCCCTCCTGCTCCGCTCAGAGCGGGAGAAATTATTTGATAATTTCTCAAAAAAATAAATAAAAAAAAACGTGTGGCACTCGGGGACTGCCGCGGTAAAGCTTTTGCATAGCATTTGTAACCTCTATACTTCCTATTTGTCAACGCTACACTTGGGATGATGACGTGATGACATAAAACAAAAATTACATGGTAGGCGGAGTGGGGGTGTTGTTAGGTTTTATTTTCGTTACGTTACGGAATTTCTTGATTCGGTCGCCGCGCTCAAAGCCCGCGATAAAAGCTATGCAATGGCTTAAAAAAACGGAGAAGGAGAGACAATACCTACTGCAGGTAATCTTTGTGGTGTTCGATAATTGACGTCTTCAAGTGCGCAGGTAAGACTAACACTTTCTTAATTAATTAATCCTTGCTGATTTAATTCCAAGTAACAGCTGACCATTAAAGCTGTTCCACTACGGATAAAGCGCAGATAGACAGCAAACGAGTCTAGATCGAGTAGAAAGTTAGACAAAACAATGGGCCGTTTAGTCAAGTACTTTCTCTTAGCCTGAAACAATGAGTTCAGTGTAAATGTAGGTACGTACCTAAGTGTTGTTACGTGTACCTGGTTAGATAAAACTGATCTGTGTACATCCTGGCACTTTCACAGGCTTCGGGTACACACGGCTACATATCAAGCTATATATATTTCCAGTTTATGCTGATCTCGCATTGTATAGGTTTTCCGTACAATGCGAGGTCAACTTATACTGGTATAGCTTGATACAGGGTGGTAGGGACATCGACGCGAAAACTTTTACCATGGATTCAAGTACATGATTCTGAACCCCGTGGGTTTAAATTTTTCGTCGGTTATTTAAAAAAAGTGAGAATAGATTTGTTGGATTCTGTGTGTCATTTTTATTGGTCCTTGTTTGCACGCTCTGAATGGAGTGGTCCTTTAAGCGACGGTGACGTGTTTGATAGGAGATTTTGAATTATAAATTTGATGTTAATTGCATTGGCATTATCATCAAATAGTCATTTATTGAGTTATCATTTATTAATTAAGCAAGTGCATGTGAAGCGAAGTCAGAGGCCTATGAGACATATGCGTGGGCTTTGGATGCTTTGCCTTTTACGTACCTAAAACCTTGGACCTAACAGTACCTTTATTTATTTATTTATAGTTAATTAAGAGCAGTGATGGCCCAGTGGTAACGGCCGAGCTTACGAGTTGTAGGTCGTAGGTTCGAACCCAGACAGGCGCTTTACTTTGTGTAAATTATTTCATCACCACTGCTCTCAAAACGGTGAAGGAAAACATCGTGAGGAACCCGGCATGTCCTAGAACCGAAAATTCGAAGACATGTGACATCTACCAACCCGCACTGGGCCCGCGTGGTGGATTACGGCCCACTCCCTCTCATAGAGAGGAGGCCTGTGTCCCAGCAGTGGGAACATTTATAGGCTGATGATGAGTTAATTAAAACGGTACAACACCAATTACATTAATTAACATAGAAACAAAAGATTAATATTGTCAATTTTGTTCTGCATAATTTTATTAAAACTAACATAGAACAGTGGACTTCCTTGCATACTTTTTCTCACAAAACTCCAAACATATACGCATAATTTTATTCCATTCATCCGCAAACACATCACATTCAGGGTTGGCAGTGAGAAGGACGTTGAGCATCTTCAAAGTACGACACACTGGGGATTCAGCTCTGGCGACAGTTTTGGATGACGGTTGCGCAAACAGATTGTGCTGGCGGCTCGGACGGTGTCCGATGTACTTGTCGGGCTCAAATAGTCGGCAGAAAAGGTCATGGAGGTCTGGGCAGTCTATACGTCCCCGTAAGGTTTTACAAGCTACCGTGAGCTGATCAAGGCCTCTTCTTACCTCCAATGAATTAAAACCCAACATCCCTAAAATATAGTTGGTAGGGTACATATAGGGAAAGAAATGATACAGCCTCTGGAAGAGGCATGTTAAGAACGTTTTCTGTACCTTTAAAAGCATCAGTGTTTGGGTCGCAGTATAGGAGTGCCAAACACAGGCACTGGACTCGAGTTTGCTTCGAACCAGAGTGGTGTACAACATAGATACAGCTTCCAGTATCAATTTTACTATCCATTTTCTTCACCGATATATCGCAAAAATTCGAATTGAATCCATTAACTTAAGACATTTAGTTTCCGAATAAACACAGCAGCGTTGTAACAAAGACAAACTATCCCAACTATCACCCAATCTGTCCTAACCGGGTTACATAACTAGAACCAGGATAAACTTCGACAAGATTTATTAACAACTTTGTCGTCCCGTATTAGTCACAGCTGGGTATTTGTAATCTATGTCATTGGTTCAGTTCTCATTGCGTATTCTGTGTTTGTATTCGTAAACAGTCTGACGACAAAATTGCGCTATGTGAGTAGCCTCCGTACAGCGGTTAATGTTGACTAGCGATGGTGACGTTAATAAAGCGCCACAAACAGGCGCGATACAACACCGGTAATTGTACTACCGTGAACTTTTCTTAGAAATAGTTGCGTCGCGCCTGTTTGCAAGAGTCTTAAAGAATAGGACCACCAATACAGTGCACAAACACAGACGCCTCCCGTCATTCCGACCTCGCCGCCGACGTCCTTTGCGATCGCGACCGCGACCCCGAGTAAATTATACTCCCCCCCGACCCTTGCTCGATAACGAGGTGCCAGCAGTTGTTACAGCTGAGCACACGTAGCTTTAAATACCCCGCATAATAATCATGATGGAAATCTAACTTTGATCTAGCCTGTCCCTTCTTGCTGTCCTCCCCCAGCGACGCCGTAAGCCGAGGTTCGTACCCCACAAGGGGTGCCCTTAGCGAGCGTTCGCTTAATTTTAATTTAGAATAGTCAAACTCAACTCAAACTCAAAGCATTTATTTCAAATAAACCAATTACTGGTACTTTTGAATTGTCAAGGGGTCGGTCAGTCAGAAAAATGAAGCTAGTTGCCCATTTCAAAGCGTAGTAGGTACCTATGGAGAAGAACGAGCAAGAAACTCCACGGACAGTTCTCTTTGAAATCAAAATATTGGTTAGTTTATATTAGTTTTTGCCCCTGGCTGGGGGCTTTACGTATAGCAGCTTAAGGCACCCACAGGAAAGTTCGGTTAAGCAGCCAAGACCTTAGTGGTCAAAACGGCTAGATGCCATTAAAAAAATAAAATAAAAACAGTGAGTGTCGTGAGTGAGGATCAAACCAGATATTAAGAAAACATTTCGCTGTGGTTTTTTTTATAATTAGGGCTGTGGATCTCCACATAAGGGATGAACGATAAGCAATCGCATGCAGCTGAGATGAGAATGCTAAAAGGAACTTGTGGTGTTACGCGGATGGATAGAATAAGAAATGAGTTTTTTTTTTTGTTAGCCTATGTTGTGTCCCACTGCTGGGCACAGGCCTCCCCTTTTTCCTTCCAAACCTCTCTGTTTTGTGCGATTTCAGGCCATGTTGGCCCCACAAACATAACTAGATCGTCACACCACCTTCGCCGCGGTCTACCTCGACGGCTCCTTCAGGCGTCCAGTGAGTGACGATCTTTGCCCATCTCTTCGGGTGCATTCGTGCGACGTGGCCGGCCCACTCCCACTTCAGTCTGGCTGTTTTTTCTCCAACATCCGCTTTTTGAGTTATGAAGCGCAGTTGAAGAAATGAGTATATAAGAGGAAATCTAAAAGTGACATCCGTGACTGAAAAGTTGTGCGGAAATCTGTTGTCATGGTAAAGTGATGCGGAGGAATGAGGAAAATGTCGTGAGGAAAGTTTTGAGTATTAATGTGGATGGCTATAAGAGCGGAAGACCAAAGAAACGATGGTTAGACTGTATGAAAGATATTCAAATTCAAATATTTTATTTGTAGAACATAGGTAAACAAAAAAAGTACAGATGTTAATAATAATAAAAATGAACGCTATGTCTTGCCGTCAACGGCGCACAAATATTCTGATTATAAATTAATTAGTAATAAATTAAACAAAACATTTACATTAACAAATAAAACAAAATTTTAACAATTACAAATTAATAGATACTTAAAAACATTACTCATTTTAATTAGTAGTTTTTTCCTTTAGCCATATCATCTTTATTAGTCGTCATCTACCGACAATAGAAGTATGGAAGAAGAAGACATGTTACTCTGACCACAAATAAATTGGGATGAAGACAAGAGAATGATGATGAATTAGCTTTGTGGTTAATAATTATAAAATACCGATGATCAATCGTTCGTGATATGCATATGACACAGCCTTAAGGCGACGATAACGGACTTTTAATGATTTTATACTGAAGATCACGTCTAAACGAGTAGTGTTAATGATTTGGAAAAAATATATGTTCAATTAGAGCGGTTTTTTAATAACTTAATATTTGAATATTTTAGATTATGTGTATTTACACATTTCGGGACCATGGGGTCCCGGTCCTTTGGAAGGCGTACGAGGGGCCGAAGCCAACTCGCAGAGGCCCCTTGGACAATTTTAAACGGAATGAGGCACCAACCGACGATTATCCCCGTATACACTATATAATTGCACCCAAGGACAACCCCTGGCTGGTGCAGGGCTATTGCAGAACATGGAAACAAAACATATTGGGCTATGGGTTTGGGTGGCTATAGTGGATTGGTTACTTAAAACTATGGAAAGCCTATGTCCCCTGCCTGATCAATGTTTTATATAACGGTCGCTAGCGCAAACTGTCGTAGCGACAAGGGGGCAACATGTCCTGAGGTGCTTATGAGGAGTGGAGAGGTATTCCACGGCTATCAGGACAATCCCGGAAGTACGGTCAAGATCCCTACCAGCATCTTACTGGAATACTTCCTTCCTCCGAGCACGTTTGCTCTTGCGAATCTCCACTCAAGCCGGCCAATAAAGGCAAGAATGAGGTGGGAGCTCTGTTCCTCGTCAGTGCTCACTCCAGCCGGCCAATAAAGGCAAGCCAGAGGTGAGGAACATGACTTCTCACGGGAGATAGGGTCCGTGGGGTCGCTACTGCCCAACAGCTCGCCACATGCTGCCCTGCGGGTTTTTGTATCTCTCTTGGTCTGGCTCCTCATCCTAGACCTGTACCGGCAAAATAAACTACCGGCACAGACCCAGAATTCGGAGCGCGCAAGCCCCACCACGACGTCAACGTAGAGATACGGCGGTGGGGTTATTATTATTATATAGTGAAATTAATTTGTAAAGTCATATCTTACGCTGATAAAAAGCTGACAAAATCTATCAAGCGTATTTTTCTGAAACCTTCACCATTTTTAAAATAATTGATCTGATTGATTGATTGATTCTGATTTGATTTGATCTGATCTTTTAGTACACTTGTTTTATTAAAATGTATTTTGTTTTGTGTATAATAAATTAAGAATGCGTCTAATTTGGGACAGCATCTCTCCCTTGATGGGCGAGTCCTATTACTGGCTGGACGTACGACGCGTTGCGTGAGCTCAGTACAGAACACGCAAGCCAACCACTCAAGGTCATTGCCATATATCTGCGTCTTAAAACAATCCCCTACAGACTAATAAACGGCGTATACAGGACCATAGCCGTCTGTACCAAAGGACCATAAATCAAAGTTTTGCCGTTTTGACATAAAGGCGTGCCTCTAAGTTATTTGATTAATAGCTATATGTTTACCCCCAAAAATTGCCATGTCGGAATGACAGGTTTGCAGAAATATCAATTGATCAATGTTTTAGGAGTCTGCTGTCACCAGGGCTTGTTAACGTTACCAAATAACAAAATAATAACCGTTATGTAACGTTAATTTCAATGTGATACCTTACTAACGTTACAAAAAAAGTAACGATACTTGATAACATTACCAGTAATATAACGTTAATTAACATTAACGTAAAAACGATAACTAACGTAAACTTTATCGTTGATTTAGCAGCGTTGCCATTCTGTAGGTTAACATTGTGTGCGCTCGCTTAGCATTGGATTACTTTAGATACACTGTTGCACTTGGTTGAAAAAGATGTATGGACAAATATGTAAAAAGGATATATATTTCAACTTTGGTACAAGTGCCTCTAATTTTCTTATTTATATCCCTTATTTTTCTGCATTTTTTGACATATCGTACAATGCGTGCACGCGTTAGATTTTGGAAGAAGAAAATAAAATGTCTTTTTAGAATATAAAAAAGGTTTTAATCTGTTTATAATTGACATTAGGTACTAAATGATTATATAAAATTATATGAACATAAATGGAATAGAAATCAACTATTTTTAAGGTACATAGTAATTTTCTAAAGATTTTTGTAATTTAGTGAGAGTAATTAGATAATTATAATGAGATCTAATGCCCTGAGTATCTAATATTACTCCCTATATTGATACCCTTCCTTGCATTGTTTTATAAAACATGCATTAAACCCGACTGCAAAAACACATAACTAAAAAGAGAAAAACAATCATTATAAATCTATAGAATTTTGGTACCTATTGCAGGCGGGACAAACCAATAACCTGAAATGATGGTGTTATTTAATGATGGTTATTTTTTATTTCAAGCTTTTTAGTTTTATTAAAATAATACATATTGACTCATTACTAGCTTTTATGAAAAAAAAAAATGGAAAATATTTAAACAAATAAAAAACATAATTAAAGCTGCAAGATTAAATTTATTTCTTTTCAAAAATAATTGTTAACATAACTTTACAGTTTTTAACATAACTATTTACACTAGGTACTAAATTATAAAAGACTAACTATCTGTATAAATAAAAAACAAAACTTAGGCTTCGAAGTATTCGTCCGCATCGCTGTCATCCGGAAACGTGCCCAGAAGACTGGCAGCATTGCCACGTTGAATGGCAATGCTAATTCTTTGGCCAAAGAACGAGCTAGCCCTCTGGTCACGTGAAATGTCGATCAATCGACGAGAAATTTCCTTAAAAAGGAGACGCGCACTCGGGCCCCATGATCCGAGTGTTTCGCCCCAAACGGTTCTAAGCTGTAGTTACCCATAAGGTTAGTATTTGCGCCGCTTGAGGGTCTCAGCAGCCGCAGCAGTGGCGCCAGCACAGCCCGCCGTGCTAGGAATATGAGATGACGCAAGGGTGTCAACACAGGTTGCGTCCCACACTAGAGGCCTATCCACCTTCCAAGGCAACAACGTCATCCCGTCTGGTCTCTTCCCATCGTCACGTACCAAGCCGTTAGGTTCTAATACCGCTAGTACGCCGGCGGTGAGAAGGGCTCGACGAATGAAGTCGTTGATGCTGGCGTGCCGTGCTATGCGACTTGCGCTCCTGCAGCAGGACAAGCCATGGTGTCCGAGACTGTCGACAGCTTCACCGCAGAGACATCGATGCGGAGCAACATAAGGTGCACCCAAGCGGAGACACGTAGCGAGCCGAAACGATGAGTCATCCATCACAGTGCCTATGGTGGATGACGGGAGCGCCTGAAGCCACAAGCCTGATTCCCATTCTCCCACAGCCAGCAGACGAGCGCACTCAACAGTATAAGGTGACGTGTTTAACAGGGTGTTCCGTATAATACTGCAGAGCGGCACGTCCCATCGTCTCTGGGAAGACGGGTTGTCGGGCAGATCCGTATTGGGACAAGCCATTTTCCAAGCGTTCAACGCATTGCTAAGGTAAATTTTATCCACTGGGCGATTTTGACGTACCGTACCTCAAAATCGGCCAGTGAGGAAGATAAAATTTTCCTGGTTAATTTACTGGTACTGTGGACCGAGGAGAGGAACGCCGGTAAACTTATACTTGAAATTTTTCGGACATCGAGACCACCCAGGCGAATGGGAAGTGTGGCTTGCTGCCACGCGCGGTCGTCCAGAGCCACATTTAGAATTGATGTTAAAGTGTTTCTAATAATGTTGTCTACTGTTTCTAAAAGTTGTGGATGCTTCCATAGATGGGAGGAACGGAAGCTATAAGTAAATTTTGGTCCAAAGCAGCAGTATCGAATTGAGTGTGAAGGCCGAATGAATATTAATTTTGAAAAGTTTTTCCGAGATACAGTTGAAATTTTGAATTTTCTCCTCAATGAACGTTGGAAAGGATTCATCAAAAACTGGGGACCCCGGGAGGTGAAGATAGTTTCTTTCCGTAATTTTGATATTTGGTGCTACAGTATAAAATTTTGCTATGATAGTCTGTCTGTCAGTCGTTTGGGGAAGATAAATTTCACATTTTGAAAGGTTACTCTAGGCCAATGGAACTGATTATTTCTTTAAAAAAGTTAAATCTTTTAATATACTGTGTCTACATCATCCAAATACCATACGTTGAATTTAGAATTTAGTTGTCGAATAATTGGATTTATTGCCAAACTAAAAATGACTGGCCCAAGAGGGTTGAAATCCAACGGCTGATTCCAAAAGGTTGTCTTTATAAAGTAATTTGGAGGGGTGCCTGTATGTAACATTGATAGAGAAAACTGTAAATTTTGGGTATTTCTTTTTTAACTTCTGTCAACAAGGTGTCCTTATTTACGGAATTGAAGGCATTCTTTATGTCAACCTTGAAGATGACCTCACCTTTATCGCTATTGAGGCATGTACCGCAGCCTCACAGCCCCCTTTAGATCCGAAGCCCAGCTGTAGGGGCTGAAATTTGCTGACCAGTGTTTCATAGTAGAAAGCACAACAAATTTTGGCTGCGCGATACGGCGGTAGGTGGACCCTACGGCAATGGGACGAATGCCGCCATCCTTCTTGCGCAGAGCACATAGATTTGCCCCCAAGCTACAAGCATCCTAAACATCTATATCAGATTCATCAGACTCTGTGTCATAATTAATTACATCTATGTCACAGAACTCAATATCTATCTGTTGCTTCGGCTCAACAATTAAAAGATCCAAGTGTCTTGCCTCATCTTTGTTTTATGTTAAGCACGATGCATTATTGGCCGTGTTGCAAAAACGTAAGGATCTTAAGTCAGAAACATTATCTTCATCATATCCTCATTCGTGTTCGTCCTATTTATTTTACGTAAATGGTGCTCTCTGTATTTGCGAAAGTTTTTGTTACGCGATTCAGATGCTTTTTCAGACAGATTTCCAATCGGTACAATGGAGTTTTTCATGATATCAGCTCCGTGAATCAACAATTTATATACTGTTGCTAAAATATAGTACTAACGATAGAACTGTAGGTATCTCTCTGCGGTCGTACGGGATAAAGCTCGAAATTTTTCGATATCTATGTTTTCACCTAATGTAATTGGTTGTAAAATAATTGCAAATCTGCGCACTATTTCTTCATCCAAACCAGTAATAGCTGGCGTTTTTTCAGGAAATTTGAAGAATTGTAATGCTGTATTTCCGTCATTTGTTGTCCCTGATCCCTGTTTCACGATATCTATCAGAAGCCCTAACTCCTCTCGAAATCTCTCTTGTATCTATTTCTTCCTCTGCTTCATTACGTATTTGTTGTCTTCTCTTTTGACAGACCAAGGTTTTACGTCTTGTTTTTATGCTATGTGCAAAAGACACTCCATGTTATTAATTTGAGTATGCAAAGGTGACAAACCAAACTTGATCATATCAGATGACACTTCTTTACGCAATACTGTATCGAGATCGTTCATCCGAGATGGTTTCGCCAAATACAAGTAACACACAGCACTGGAGCGAGCTTCTGATAGATACGTGCATATTTTTCCATCAATCATCGTCATGACGAGATTGTGTTCAACTTCAATGCCATCAACACATTTGGATGGGTTTAAATTTTTTATTTCTGCTTCCATTTTAGTCATTTCATTTTTGACTACCAACTCACTTTTTTGACGAATATGAATTGGATAGGTCAACAGTATAGTGTAGAGCACGGCTTAGGATTTTCCCATATTATTACTTCTTTTCCAACTACGGCAGTTAGTTTTAAGGAAACTAAAGTCATTATAAAAGTGATTTCATCAGTCTTTCCTTCTTCCATTTTTTGTTTATATCTACCTTGGTTTGATGATCCATCGAAACCCCATTTTGACAATAAATTTAAGGACTGGTGAGGTGGCTTGTCTGGTAGACTTCTGAGTATACGTTGCACAGCTATGTCAAGAAGAGCTTGAAGGGATACTTTGGCCATTGTATCATCATCAGCCTATAATGTTCCCACTGCTGGGACACAGGCCTCCTCTCTGTGAGAGGGAGTGGGCCGTAATCCACCACGCGGGCCCAGTGCGGGTTGGTAGATGTCACATGTCATCGAATTTTCGGTTCTAGGACATGCCGGTTTCCTCACGATGTTTTCCTTCACCGTTTTGAGAGCAGTGGTGATGAAATAATTTACACAAAGTAAAGCGCCTGTGTGGGTTCGAACCCACGACCTACAACTCGTAAGTCGAGTTGGCCATTGTATATGTTAAACTAAATGTCTCCTTTGGAGGGTAACATTAATTTAAGCCTATAATACGATATGAATTTCAGATGCACCCTCGCGGATTGTAGATTCTCGCAATGTAATATATTGCCACTTCGACAGTTTAAGTGACAGTGGCAATCCAAGCGCTTTCTCCAGATTAATAGTACATTTCTGGTGCTTCTGAGCTTTAATTAGTTGCGAAAATGTTGCTACCTCTTCAGGATTTTTCAGAAAATAATCAATGACTTCAATCAAATTTTCTTTGCCATCTTTCTTTATCTTGCTTACTATAGCGTAAGCTAGTTCATCACTTTCTTGTTGATTCTGTTCTTCAATCCTCCGTTTTTTCTGTTTAGTACACAATTCTACAAATGGTTTACGAGGACTAAAATGCTTAGTTAGTATTCCAACAGATACAGATTGGCTGGTTGAAGGTGCTTGATACTCTGTAATGGCATCTTCTGCAGCTTGTTGCGGAACAACACAACATAGCCAATCCACTGTAAGCGCCAACCACTCTCCGTATTGTTTCTTAAATGTTTCAGAGTTTCCTTTGGCATTCTTCCATCTTTTTATGACAGTCTGGCTGAATTTTCGACAAAATTCCTTTAAAGTATCGCTGTCTTCTTACGAAAGAGTTAAACTGAACTGAGACACAACAGTTTGTAGCAATGCAAGGTAGATACCCAACTTGCCAGACTGCTTTAAAACAACATACAAGTCAAGGTTATAAATTAAATTCACTTGTTCCATTTTAGAAAAATAGATTTTCAATCACACTTTAAAAAAAAAAAAAAAAATTGACACAAATACAGCTTTTACAAACTTTGTTTGAAGCCCTGGCGCCTGAGCTAGGTAGCAACCTGTGTTACAGGAGCCAGTGTCTTCGCCCGTTTATGGTTAATTTCATAACAACGTGCAATAAGCAAAAGTAAAAGAGAAAAGGGAAAAAAAAAACAATACAATAAAAGACAAAATTACAAAAGTTATAAGATGGACACATGCTCTTTGTGTGTGTGTGCGTGTGTGTGTGTCTGTGTGCGAGAAAAATATACTTAAGGCTCGGAAAACTATGTAGGAAGGGTGGTGTTAGTTAATGAGATCTAATTATCTCAGTAACAGGACTAGAAGTCTAGAACTAGACTATAATCTCATTTTTAACCATCTTCGTCATTAAATTACAAAAAAAAAGGCATAAAATTTGTTATGTTTTAATAAGCGCGGCGACGCATGAATTGTCCATACAAACGTAATACCTAAATCATTTGAAATTTGGGCATATTTCCAGCATAATATGTTGTTATTCGGATTTAGACGGTGTTTATCTAGGCTCCTACATCTTTTTTTTTTTTTCAAAAAAACTTTTCTAAAATGAAGTTTAAACGAATTAAATTTCGCACATTTTTACAGCATAAATGACATGTCTTCCTATTGTTTTTTCTATACTATAAACAACAATATTTTTAATATTGATTCTGCAGAAGCATAGCTTATATTATCAAGTTAAAAATTGTCGAAAAAATAAGGGAAAAATATTAAGTTTTCATTCATCAGTTTTGGTATTACGGAACACATCCAAATTAATCATAAATTTTCGAAAGCTAGTAGTGCTGTCGCGTCAAGCAATAATTGTCAATGTGTGCGTGGTAGTATTGCTCACTGTAGGTGTATATCGCTCCGACAGGCACTCACACTAACGCAACGTGCTTGGAATTGAATTTTGCAAACATCTCGACTTGTAGTTGCGAGCCATGTTCGCAGGCCTCTTAAGCGGTAGCTATTACATTTCTGTTCACAATTTATTTATAACCATTAAATACCTAATGTCAGTTATAAATAGATTAAAACCTTTTTTTATATTCTAAAAACACATTTTATTTTTTTCTCCCAAGATCGCACGCATTAGGCGTGCTCGCACTGTGCGATATGCAAAAAAATGCAGAAAAATAAGGGGCATAATCGTGCCAAAGGAAATTAGGGGCACTTGTACCAAAGTCGAAATATATCCTTTTTATAAAAAAAAATATGGACAAATATGTATTGTCCACACATTTTTTCAAAGTAACGAAATTGTATATTGAAAAACTGAAATAGCATTAAATTGATCAATAAGAAAGAAATCCGTTTAGGTATCGTGATACCTAAATCCATATCAGTCGAAAAAAGAAAAAAATAAAATATACAAAAATACTAAGTTCATCCCTAAGTCTCTGTCTATTTTCAGCCCACTGTGCTGTGGCAGTCAGTGACTATAATCGACACACCGCGCCGCGGCGGCGTGGTAGACTATTAAATCCTGCATGTTTAAAACAACTCTCATCTTGATATTGGATAAATATTATTATCATTTATCATTGCCACCAGCACTTCTCACGCGTAAGAATCTGGCAACGTTTTGATCGGTACGACCTCAGCGCAGCGCGCGGGGGCGGCCCTCCGCGCGCCTCAGGCATCGCTAAATCCACAAGTTTAACCGTTTAATAATAACGTTAAAATTAACGTTAAAATAGAATTAACGTTAAAATAGAATTAACGTTATTATATATTAACGATAAAAAATTGCATAAATACCGTTAAATCTATTAACGTTATTTTAATATTAACGGTAACTCAGGTAACGTTACGAAAATTTTACCGGTATGTAAAGCCCTGGCTGTCACTGCAATCTGTTGAGAAAGTTGCTTAAGTAATAAAATACTATATCTATGTATTAAATCAATACTTAAAAGTATCTTCTATTTATAAAGTAAGTGTATAGTGAGTTATTAACAGAGGTCAGAATTAGGTAGAGTTATTTATGTACTTGCATCGAAATTTTGATATTAATATGGATCTTCCCGGGATTTCTAATAGACAATCCCGTGTGACCAAGAATATTACAAATAAATAATAATAAAAACCTCAGAGATAGATAAGAAAAATAAAACAAAGATAATTAACATAAATTTTTTATTAGTATTAAATTCACAATGCATACGTGTGCGCATTGGAATTTTGCAACTTCGGACATCCGATGTCGTTGATGTAAATTTGGCAACGTCGCGCATGCAGTGGTTTAAATTGTGTAAAAGTAAATATCTTTTTATTTAATAGATCACGGGATTTTTCTGCTCTTCAAAATTAATCCCGGGATTTGGGGCATATCCACTTTATTCTTTCGTTGTATGAAATCAGTGTAAGTACATAAATAACTCTACCTAATTCCGACCTCTGGTTATTAAATCACAAAATTATTGGTTACCAGCAACCCATTCCTGCTTCGCACAGTTTTTACGAATTGACAAAACATTGCGATTTTTTATTATATGTAGAAGTAAGTTTAATATAAATACACATAAACCTTCCGACATACGTTTCAAAATAATGGTGTAAACCTCATCAAAATTAGCATTCCTAGATCCTATCCTATCCTTATCTAGCATTACCTTAGAGATATGGGAAATTAAAACACGTTGCGAACACGTTGTACAGGTATATACAGATTTAATCAAATCGCAAATGGTCAACTGTGGATTTTGAAAAAAAAAAAAAATGCTTTTATAACTTTTTGTTCCTCGTTTAAGCACCACTGTTACCTTAACGACAAGGTCCTCATACTCGTTTTAATGCATTGAAAGAAATATCGCCAGTATCAACTCCATTTTTATTAGTATTTTGCTATCGTAAAGTCCATTCGACGTATTTATTAATAACGCTAAATCTTTTGTTTCTTTAGAAAGCGGCGTTTTTTGACACCATAATATCAATTACTGGAGAAAATTTCAAAAAATATTTTCATGACGGGTGTTTTAATATGACGACCTGTCTCTTAAGGCTCCTGGCTGTGAATTCACTCGACAGAGTTTAGGTAAATTATTGCGATGCTATGTTTGTGTGCACCGTTCACGCACACACGCCTAAACATCGAGCGTAGTGATCGCTTAAACAGTTTTGATCCTATAGACGGTATTTTGTTAAGTTACGTAGGTACGCTTATGAAATAAGTCTGGAATGTTTTTGTATATTCGTTTAGTATATTTATAACAATTCTGTTTTATATGGAATTTTATACTTTTTGTATGGAAAACATGAAAAATTATTACCTACATGTTGAGTTTTATGGGTTTATGGGTTTCATAAAGGGGGTCGAAATTTTCATTATTTTTGCGATAAGACACAATTTTCGAGATATAAGCAAAAGAACAGAAAAAAGATAAAGTACAGTTTTTGCAACTGAATGAGTTATTAATTTAGTGAAAATGAAAAATTCGCTATTCTGAATTTGACTTTTTTCACCTAAAATTTTGATTGGTGCCGATTCTTTTATACACCGAACTAAACTAACTAAACTATCACTAAAATTTCTTACTTTTGACTATGAGAATCTCAAAGCTATTGGTGCCGATTCCCTTGATCACAAACTAAACTAAATTTAAGTTCAGTGCATCTTTTTCTTACAATTTCATTAAGAAAAGGATAGAAGATAAATTTTAGTTTAGTCCTGTCAAATTAATCACCGCCTATCACTCTCCATACAAGTTTAGACGTGATTAAAAACTTGCCGACTAAAATTACGTCAATTAACGTCAAGCGCTGATTAATTTGACAGGACTAAACTAAAATTTATCTTCTGTCCTTTTCTTAATGAAATAGAAAGAAAAAGATGCACTTAAATTTAGTTTAGTTTGTGAACAAGGGAATCGGCACAATTATGCAAAATAAATTCTCTAAGTTTAAGAAAATTTTTGACACATCTGAATCAAATTTGACAATCGCGATTCCACACGTGATATCTAACCATGTGAATCTTTTTAGAGCCGGAGGCGCGCACGCTCGACGTGTTTTATATGGAACTTTTCACTTTTTGTATGGAAAATAAGAAAAAATATTACCTACATGTAGAGTATAAGGGGTTTAAGGGTATTATAAAGGGAGTCGAAATTTTCATTATTTTTGCGATTGGACATACCGTTTTCGAGATATAAGCAAAAGAAAAAAAAAGATTCAGTACTGTTTTTGCATGTGAAATCGAGGTGCTGGTGTGAATTTAAAGTTCATGACAATCAATTTTATTCCACACGTTTTTATCGCGAAAAATTGTCAGATTCGGTTAGAAAATCTAAATTTTAAGTGAAAAACGTCAAATTCAGAATAGTAAAACTGCTATTTTCACTAAATGAAAATCTCAGTTCCATCTTAATGCTGTCAAACTAAAATCTAGTTAATTTGTGTCACTTTAGTCTATTTCAGAATGGGAAATCGTCGTTTGACAGGAATAAAACAAAATTTTGGTGATTTTTAGTCTAGTTTAGAGGCATTTGTGACAAGAGAATCGGCACCATGTCTAACTAAATCTGACTATTTTTAATCGCGATTAAAAAGGTGCGGAATAAAATTAGTTATCTTGAACTAAAATTCACACCAACACCTCGCTTCAGGTGCAAAAAACAGTACTGTATCTTTTTTTTTTCTTTTGCATATATCTCGAAAATGGTGCATCCAATCGCAAAAATAATGAGAATTTCGATCCCCTTTATAAAACCCTTAAACCCCTGACACTCTACATGTAGGTAATATTTTTTCTTATTTTCCTTACAAAAAGTAAAAATTCTATATAAAACGTCAAGGCTGCCCCTGTGCGCCTCCAGCTCTAAAAAAATTCACGGGGTAGGGCAAACAAGTATCACGTGGACTCGCGATTGTCAAATATAATTTTAGTGTGTCAAAATATATTTAAATTTAGAAAATTTTTGTTGCAGAATAGCTTCAAGATTTTTATAGCCAAAAGTAAGGAATTTTAGTGATAGTTTAGTAAGTTTAGTTCGGTATACAAGAGAATCGGCACCATATTGCCATCTTAGTGCTGTCAAAATAAAATATATTCTATTATTATTTCACGATGGGAAATCATCGTTTGACAGGAATGAACGAAACTTTGGTGATTTTTAGTCTAGTTTTGAGGCATTAATTTGTGACAAGAGAATTGGCACCAGTATCCATAAAGGGATCTGAGACACTTGCGCGAAATACATTTTCGCGAAAGACACTTGCGCGAACCCACTTGCGCGAAAAAGTTTCGGAAATGAGATTTCTTCATAACATCACGCCATCAATTTCAAAGGGCCCAACACTTTGAAATTGATGGCGTGATGTTATGAAGAAATGTGAAAATTTTCGCAGCCGCCATCTTATATTTACGTTTTGACATCAAAATCTGCTTTAGAATCCTCAAAAACTATGAAAAAGACACCCATGACGAAAAATCTGAATATTGTCACAGCCGCCATCTTGGATTTATATTTTGACCTCACTATCAGCTTTAGCATCCTCGAAAACTATGAAAACGATACCCATGACGAAATATTTTTAAATGTTCGCAGCCGCCATCTTGGATCTTTATTTTGACTTAAAGTAGTCTTCAGTAGCGTTAAAGAAACTTCGTTCCAAAAATACTTCACTTATTGCTACAACAGCATATAGGCGCGGGCATATCGGTGACGCGAACCCATAACTTTTTCCCCTACCAAAAATCACTCAAAACTATGAAATATAAAGTCAAAATATAACTAGTGAACCCAGCAGGCAGATGTTGTCCTGCGACAACAGCGCCACGCGAGTCCAACTATAGTTATGAACCATCCAAGTTATACAAAAAGAATTAAAAAAAAAAAACATCTAAATCAGTCAAGCCGTTTAGGATAAGAAGAATTACGAACACACGTACACCGGTATTTTATTTATTGCCAGGCATGCAAAATTTTAATGTTCTTCAAAAACAAGCAAAGTACTTTAAAATAAAATGCGGATCAAAATGTGGTAGTCGACGTACAATTTCTGGAATATGTTAACATCGGACACGTACGTGCGAGTGTGCGTGCTGCGACGCAAAGTGATACGTCCTCACGCTGGGAAGGCCCGTTCGCTACTGACGGAATAGATTTTCCGCGATCGTTTATATAGTTCACTTTGTCATTTATTTACGTAATGAAGTAATATTTTATTTATAAAATAAAATTTAGATTCTATTAAACAATTAACTTAAAATTAATATATAATTTTTTAAATTTCTTAAAAGTGTTTCTAAGTATTAGAAAAAAATATTTATTTGGCTTGAAGTTTTGAGAAAGTTACGTTATTTCAACATTTTTTTTCTGCTATATTTTGTATGAAAGTTGAAAAAAGTGGTTCCCCTATGTACAAGTAGACCATATAATGATGTTGATGATATTTTTTAATTTTCAACATCAAAAGCAGTTTCTTCTAACGAAACGATCAAACGTCAGTCTCGCGTCATTTTTTGGAAAACTTGTTGCGAATTTTAGTGATTTCCCACGAATCCTTAATTTATTTCAAAAATCCCTTTCCCCTATGTACAAGACGAAGAATTGTACTTTTCAAATCACAAATAATTTTGTTTAAATTCTCGTCCCCTTTCTCACAACGAATAAACAAAATTGATCAAAATCAGTGATTTCGTGCGGTGCGGCGGCACGGAGCCTTAAAAGAAACCGTAGCTGTAGTATCGAAGTATGTACTTACTTATGTATTTAACACCAATCATAAGTCTCTAAAACTATAAAATTACAAAGTATTCCCACGACGTTAAAACCATTTGTCAGACATGTTTCCGTTGAATTCTCCTCATAATAAGAAGACAAATATTATGAAATATGTTCCCACGCAACAAACGCGTAATTACAAAAGTTTTGCAGTAAATATACCTAGATATGTGTTCATGGTATGTATACTCCGTTTGAAATAAGATTAGACATTTAACTAAACCTTTTTTACAGTCCGTTCAACCGATTTTGACTTCTATTGCGATAGCGGCATGACAAATGACAGCTGCAGTAAAAAGTTGGTTTGTAACCACTTTTTTTGCTTTTAATGCCATCCTTATGACTACGGTATAGAAGTCAAAATCGGTTGAACGGACTGTAAAAAAGGTTTGTTTAAATGTCTAATCTTATTTCAAACGGAGTATAGATATAATCGACGATCTGTTGAGAGTTGAGATTGTCTGTTCTTTGGAAGATCAAGACCCAGAGGTGTGTAATTTCAAAACCCTCTAAATCATCCTGAAGAAATTTTTCACAAAAAGATTATTTTGAATATGTTGTTGTAAACTTAATGCAAATGGCAAGATTTGATATTAATTTGTTTGTCATGTCATGGCAATCCTAAAAAACGTGGACAATCTAAAATATTTATGTGCATTTTCAATAAAAATGAATGATACAAAATTATTATAAAGGAATTTGCAAGCAACTTGCCATTTTAGCGGATTTTGAAAATCAACTGTCTTACCATAGAGGGTTTTGCATCTAACCTTCTACTGCTTGGTGGATGACGTTGGATTGCGTGGACGTTTCTGAGCATCTTCCATTATTTCGTGCGATTTTCAATTAAAATCCGCGAGCAACTCCCAATAACACAACGAAAATCCCCATACTGTTATGACTCAAATGACGCGCTGTCATTGGTCGATTTCATTTTAGAGGATTTTGATTCCAACACAAGACATGGTGCCGATTCTCTTGTACACCGAACTAAACTAACTAAATTATCACTAAAATTCCTTACTTTTGACTATGAGAATCTCAAAGCTATTCTGCAAAATAAATTCTCTTATTTTAAAAATAATTTTGACACATCTAAATCGAATTTGACAACCGCGACTCCACACGTGATACCTAACCACGTGAATCTTTTTAGAACCGGAGGCGCGCAAGGGGGGCAGCCTCGACGTGTTTTATATGGATTTTTCACATTTTGTGTGGAAAATAAGAAAAAATATTACCTACATGTAGAGTGTTAGGGGTTTAAGGGTCTTATAAAGGGTGTCGAAAATTTCATTATTTTTGCGATTGGACACACCGTTTTCGAGATATATAAGCAATAGAAAAAAAAATATTCAGTACTGTTTTTTCATCTGAAGTCGAGGTGTTGATGTGAGTTTTAGTTCATGACAACCAATTTTATTCCACATGTTTTTAGTCGCGATTAAAAATAGTCATATTTAGTTAGAAAATCTAAATTTTAGGTTAAAAACGTCAAATTCAGAATTGCAAAATTGCCATTTTCACTAAACTAATATCTCAGTGCCATCTTAGTGCTGTCAAACTAAAATATAGTTAAGTTGTGTCACTTTAGTCTATTTCAGAATGGGAAATCGTCGTTTGACAGGAATAAACTAAATTTTGGTGATTTTTAGTTTAGTTTAGAGGCATTTGTGACAAGAGAATCGGCACCATTTTAGCGGAATTTGCAACTAACATTACTTTTTAGACTCATTTTACTGTGTATTTAAGTGGGTTATCAAAGTTAATGTAGGGACAACTTAAAAGTAAAATTTTAAACTTTATTTTCGTGCAAAAATATGTAAATGTGTATGAAGTCATTTTAGGGGGTTTTTAAAATTACACCCCTTTATTTGTATTGAGATTGTGTGATCCTTTCTAAGAAGAAGGACCATTTTTCTTGTTATTGATTGTCCAGAAAAGCAATCTGTCTGCTACTAGTCTAATTTGATCACCATCACTAATTCTCTAAAATCAAATCAGTGTTTCATGTTTATAATTATTTGAAACGAGCGGACGTCACGCGGTTTCACCCGCGTAGTTCCCGTTTCCGCGGGAGTACGGGGATAAAATATAGCCTATGTTACTCGCTGATAATGTAGCTATCCATTGCTGAAAGAATTTTTCAAATCCAGTAGTTTTTAAGTTTATTTGTTACATACAAAAATACAAATCTTTCCTCTTTATAATATTGGTATAGATCCTATAGATATGGACCCAGCTGCATCAATGTGATGTTGTAATAAATTGGATGGATGACCTTTACCGCCCACATCTATCAGGTATGGGTTCAGCTGTTTTTTTAGCTTTGTTTACAAGAATTATAACGAGAAAATATCAATCAATTTGCACTAATTAATGAATATGTTCGTAAATACTGTATACTGCGCACAGCGGTTTTAATTGACATGTAAAAATAACTTCAAAGGAATAAAAATGATCAGTACTGAATTAAATCTTTTGTCATGTTGTGTGTGGGTGATTGTTATGAAATAGTATCTTCGTTCTTTATGTTTTATATGGGGTAAGCAGATGTGTAGGTGTCTGTCAGACGATGTTTTGTTAATTAACTTTTGCTTTTATGCGACGGACAGATTAATTGCTTCTTTGCAGATTGTGTAACTTAATAAAAACATTAAGTCCACCTCTGTACATTTATGTGCTTAAAGTATGAAATAAAAATAAACAGTGGCATTCCGGGAGTGCCGACAGATGTTAATGTCTTTTACTCCACGGTGTCGGTAACAGGTCGCGAAATGGTTTAGTCCCATCTCAAAAAAAGGATATTATATCTAATAAAGAACAAAGATGTTTGTTAGAAATTCGCGTTTGAATGCATCTTTTGTTCATCCACTAAAAAAGCTTCTGCCCGCGACTTCGCCCGCGAGCCTATAACCTTTCTCGAGAATTGGGCTATCCAATGTAAAAATAATTTTTCAAATCTGACTAGTAGTTCCAGAGATTGCCCCTACATACAAACTTACAAACAAACTAATTTTATAAAAAGTAATTGCAAAGTATATTACGAGTAGTCATTTTCAAGCCTAGCGTCATCATCATCATCTGCCTAGCCTTTTCCTATGTTGGGGTCGGCTTCCAGTCTAACCGGATGCAGCTGAATACCAGTATTTTACATGGAGCGACTTAAGTAGCTACTCAATATACAATATTTAAAAAAAACCCTGTTCGATCCGAAAGGGGCATATAGGTACTCCAATAACATTAACCTAAAAGTAATAAAAATCTTATTATTGAAAATAAAAAGTTATTGCTATTTAAAAATCACTATAGTACTAACATTTCCGCAAATCCATTAAAAATTAGCAAATTTTCAACAGGGGTCATAATTTATGACCCCTGTTGAAAATTTGAACTGATGTCTCATAAGTCATAAGTTATGACTTGTGACTATAACTATAGACACCTGCTAAACGACGGCCGCCCGCGCCCCATGTAATATAATAATAATAACACAGTAAAATTCCCCATTGAAAAAAAAAAATTACGATATTTTTTTTCCTTTTTCCTTAATATACGGATCGGACAGGGTTTTTTTACATGTTGTAAGTACTTATTACTTCCACATGTGATCTTAGGTGGCAGGTGATACAAAACATGACCATTGTGGAGGTAGACCCTGTCAGAACACAGTGAAATAGGAGAGAGGAAGAGGACTTTATTTAGAGTATTGTTGTAGAGCATAATGGTGTCGATTCTCTTGTCACAAATGCCTCTAAACTAGACTAAAAATCACCAAAATTTAGTTTAATCCTGTCAAACGACGATTTCCCATTCTGAAATAGACTAAAATGACTCAACTTAGCTATATTTTAGTTTGGCAGCACTAAGATGGTACTGAGATATTAGTTTAGTGAAAATGGGAATTTTGCTATTCTGAATTTGACGTTTTTCACCTAAAATTTAGATTTTCTAACTAAATCTGACTATTTTTAATCGCGACTAAAAACGTGTGGAATAAAATTGGTTGTCATGAACTTTAAATTCACACCAATACCTCGACTTCAGATGCAAAAACAGTACTGATTTTTTTTCTTTTGCTATATCTCGAAAACGGTGTGTCCAATCGCAAAAGTAATGAAAATTTCGTCACCCTTTATAAAACTGTTAAACCCTTAACACTCTACATGTAGGTAATATTTTTTCTTATTTTCCATACAAAAAGTGAAAAAATCTATATAAAACACGTCGAGGCTGCCCCCCCTGCGCGCCTCCGGCTCTAAAAAGATCACGTGGTTAGGTTAGTTTATCACGTGTGGAGTCGCGATTGTCGAATTCGATTTAGATGAGTCAAAATTATTTTTAAATTTAGAGAATTTATTTTGCAGAATAGCTTTGAGATTCTCATAGTCAAAAGTAAGGAATTTTAGTGATAATTTAGTTAGTTTAGTTCGGTATACAAGAGAATCGGCACCAATGTGTTATAGCAATATCATTTCAGAATTACCCCTGTGAATTAACTTTAGTGTCGGTAAATAGAGAGTTATGTTTCGTGCGTGTTCTAAGCGGTATTCTACCAGCTGTTCCGCCGGTCCTTTGAGACGTGATTTACAGCCAAAAACATCGTGTGACCGTGAAGGAAAAACCGGAAAGGCTATATTTTATTCTCATGAAGACAAAGGATGTCTTTTGCAGGCAGTTTTTTTTTTACTTTTTATGTTTTTCAGACAACAGATGGTACCTACCTATTAGAACAGAAATGAAGGAAGGATTAAATATTGTATACATATATATATAGGGAGCGTATAGCTAAACGTTTAATTCAGAAATATACATATACTTAATTTATTTCTTAATATTTTATTTGACGTGTCCGGGCGGCTAAGTAAATACATAAGTTCAATTACCACAGGCAAATATGTAGTTCAATCCTACTATAATATTATAAAGGCGAAGTTTTGTGAGTGTGTGTGTATGTTTGTCTCTTCTTCACGCTCAAACGGCTGAACGGATTTGGATGAAATTTGGCACACACATAGTTTATAACCTGGAATAACACCTAGCATATTTTTTATCTCGATATTCCTACGTGATCGAGACTTATGCGGGTGAAACCGCGGGGCGCAACTAGTATCTAATAAATAAGTAATATTTCATCATCATCATCAGCCTATAATGTTCCCACTGCTGGGACACAGGCCTCCTCTCTGTGAGAGGGAGTAAAATTTAATTTGTTTAAAAAAACCGTGCGCCAAGTGCTAGTTAGACCAGCACACTAAGGGTTCCGTACCACCGTACAATATCTAGCAAAAAACGCCGAAATTTCTTGTATGGGGAGAGAAATTTCTTGTATGGAAATTTCGAGTTTCTTGTATGGGGGACCCCTTTTAATTTTATTATTTATTGTTATTGCGGAGGGGCTTATGGCTAAGTAATAACAGCCGCACAGGTCGATTGATCAGGTTGAGTTACACTTGTCGAGGTTGGTCAGTGGATGGGTGATCATCTTTACATACCAAGACCCCTCTGTGCCTCGGAAAGTACGTTAAGCTGTTGGTCCCGGCTGTCATTTGTAGATCTTTGACTGTTGTTACTAGCTCGAAAGTGACAACCAGTCTTACCATGGGTATCGTGTTACCCAGTTACTGGGTTGTGGAGGTCAGATAGGCAGTCGCTCCGTGTAAAATACTGGTATTCAGCTGCATCTGGTTAAGACTGGAAGCCGACCCCAACATAGTTGGGAAAAGGCTAGGCAGATGATGATTTATTGTTTTTGCGGCATTAGTACGGAACCCTAACAATGTCAGTATTACCCTTAACTAACAAATTTAAATTAGCAGCACAAAATAAGTACACACTGATCTCGTATTGTATAGGATTTCCATACAATGCGAGGTCAGCTTATACTGAAATGTATAGCTTGATGTGTACGTAGGTTTACTTACGAGACAAAAGAAAGATTCAATTTGACACAAATTTGTCTCGAAACGGGACATACATGCAAGATACATTAGGAGAATACCTTTGGAGAATGAAATAAAACATTTTACGAGAAAAACTAGCGGTTCGGCATTTCCTGATAAATTTAATTTATCACATAAAACTGCGAGGTCTGTTGAATACGTGAAATAAAAACATTTTTACAAAAAATACAACCGACTTCCAAACTACAAAGTGAAAAATAACCTTAATTTCGGAAGTCGGTGTCTTTGGATCAGTATTTTAGTTTTTTGACACCGACTTCCGAAATTAAAGTTATTTTTCACTTTGTAGTTTGGAAGTCGGTTGTATTTTTTGTAAAAATTTTTTTTTTTTTTACTTTTTAGTGGGTTGGTTTGTAATTTATCTAAGTTACAGTTAATAGCCTAATGTCAACTGCTCATCAAAAATATATCATCAGATCGTGACCAAATGACAATGGGACCAACTTGAAAGACCCTTTCAAACAAAAAAAAGAATTTATCAAATCGGGCCAGCCGTCTTCGAGTAATCAGGGAACATAAATAGAAAAATAAAAAAATATCCCGACGAACTGAGAACCTCCTCCTTTTTTTGAAATCGGTTAAAAAGCGAGGGAAAAAAATATGAAAACATCTACATTTTATTTTATGCTTTTAAAATTTTTACAAAGGGAAATCTTTAATTAGCATAAAAGGACCAAATGCTTTCAGATATCACGTTTAGGGAAAATTTTGCACTTTCCTTTAGAAATGAGAATACGAGTTTGCTCATAAATTGAACAAGATGATGAACATTTAGGACTAAGTATTGTATTTATTTTATTTTGTTATTTCAATATATGCTGCACCGGTTGACGTCATCACGTCAACGCCGGCTGTTACTGAAAACTAGCGCTGTGGCTCTGTCTCGCATAGAGTCGCAGCATTATGCTGAGTGATGGCCGTTTTGCGTGGATGTGATGCATATTTTCCCTCAAATTGTTATTATCGTGTTTTTTTTTTCTTTCTTTGCGTCTTGTTTACCGCAAATAAACGAATTTTCTTTCTTTTTTTTCATTGTTACAGCGGAAATAGAAATACACAATCTGTGAAAATTTCAACTGTCTACCTATTACGGTTCATGAGATACAGCCCGCTGATAGACACACGGACGGATTGACAGCGGAGGCTTAGCAATAGGGTTCCGTTTGGCACCCTTCGGGTACGCAACACTAAAAACGATCACAATGACGGGAAGAACCAGTGATTCTCGGAGTCTTTAAGCGACTTTTTACATCATTTTACTATGATTTTCACACCCTTTATTACCATATAAAATACAATAAACTTAGATATATTTAGTAACCTATTCCGCTTAACTATTCCTAAAGAGTCATAAAAAACCCTGTAAGAAATCGACACGTGTTTCACCTCACAACGAGGCATCCTCAGGATGACGATTGACTTGACGCGAACCCGAACACGGCGTGTTGCCACGCCGAGCGCTGCATCGCTGCCGCACCGTACTCTGCGTGCGTCTATTGTATTTTATAATGGATTTACGCAAGATCGTGCCTGAATCAATTAACTATTTTAACCATGTAAACAATTTCAGCATATGTGCATTGTCCTTTCAACAATCAAACAGCCTCGCACATTGTAAGCCTATATGCACCAGCCTTTATTCGAGCCATTCTGTGAATACTGCGCCATATTGTCCCCCAGGCAGCCTTCGGTTAGCTATTCTCTTAGCTGTTACATGCAACAGTTATCTATTCTGAGTGTGTAACTGCGTTATATTGATAGCCCTTGTTTTTAGTCAGGGTAGATGTGATTTGTGTCGTCTGATAAAGTTTGTGTTCTCTTTGCGGGATAATAATTAATCTTATTATGTGCTTTTTGATGTGGATTGTACGAGCATATTACTAGAATAGCTTGTTAACCATCTTTTCAGTTTTCTTCCTTTACCAGGATTTGTGTTTCTGGCTCGAAGTTATCGGTACCTGAGAATCACGCTTAGTCTGCAATGGAATAAATGGGACAACCCCAAAAAGTTTTATTAATGGTGTATTTTTACATCAGTCAGTTATGTCAGTTCCGGGGTTGTAAGTAGATCTAATGATTTTGATATTTTGACTTTTGATTTTTGCATCATAGAATATGTGTAAATAGACTATGTCATACCTATGCTCTACCTCCATACGATGACAAAACTGTATCAAATCCACAGTGCATCGTGCTAAAGTGACTATTCTTTACCAGGAATAAATCAGATTAAAAACAAAATAAAAAGACAAACAAAGTATCAAATTCTTTTTTCGTAGGACAGGATGGTGTTGCCATCTATAGATTTTCAAATTCCACCGTTTTTTTACTTATGCAGACTTAGCGAGTCCAGAGTACCTGCGACAGATAAAATTCGATTTCCTGTCCCGAGCCTTGTACTAAGCCTTGGGGAAATTGAAACATTTTTCAGCTTTTTACTCATAAGTAAGATAAAAGACTAATAAATTGATGTTTCCTTGTTTCAGGTATGTCTTCTGGCATTCATTTCGACTTGTGTTGACGTAGAATAAGTAAGATTCAGGTAAGTACCGCATAAAAAGTGGTCCTTTGATCCGTGGCTTGATTATTGTGTCGAGATATATTTTTTTAATGGCGGTAACAGATTTGCCATCGATAGTAGTAAGTTAATATCACTTCTTATGTACCTACTTATCGTTGTCCTCGGCGAATAAAATCGTAATCGTAAAAACCAAATTTTACAGGAAAAATAATTAACAGTTTTTTGTGAAAATCTTATCTACACTAATATTGTAAAGAGGAAAGATTTGATTGTTTTTTGTTTGTTTATTTGCATTGAATAGGCTCTGAAACTACTTGACCGATTTGGAAAATTCTTTCACTGTTGGGAAGCTGCACTATCTCCGGTGAACATATATTTTATCCCCGTACTCCCACGAGAACGGGAACTATGCGGGTGAAACCGCGTGACGTCCGCTAGTTAACTAATATACATAGCGGAATTGTTCAAATGCCAAAAGAAAAGTGATTTTTTTACCTTAAAATCTCGTAACTTCTGAAATAACCGTAGGAAATGAATGAAAAAAATTGCGAGAGTGTAATCGGACCTCTAAATATCGAATATGCAATAAAGTTAAAACTATCGTAATAGCACATTACCATTTTATTCGCCGGGGACAGCGTTACATACGAGAAGACAGGAATGTTTCAAAAACAAAGTTTTAATGTCGACCTTCATAGTGCAAACATCGAAACTAGAACATAACTCATGTTTAAGTTCCCACAAACATAGTTTCTGGCACACTTCCACTATGCACCATGCACCATTACTTTGTCGACTGAAACCCCCTTTAAAAACGTAATGACCCTTTATGTTCCTGTTATTCTCGCCCCCAGAAACAAGAAAGTCGACAATTCTCTCCGAATAATATAACTTTGAAGTCGTAAATTGACGGCGAATTATTTTCTCTCGGGAGCTTAAATTTCCAAACGGAATAATAAAATAATCAGCGATTTTAACGCTCGAAAATAACTCTAGGTAGGTAGGTAGGTATTTTTTTTTTATTTTCTTTCTTGTTTACTGCAAAATGGTTCGTTCAGAATGTCAGATGCAGCGTTATATAATACGATAATAATAGACAAAACTATACATTTCAATAGACCGTTCACGACAAAACTAATAAAGCAGTTTACCTTATAGATATAGCTATTCCTAACTCACACAACATTCAAACCACAATACCTGAAAAGCTAAGTAAATATCAAGACCTCGCCATAGAAATAAAAACCGGCTAAGTGCGTGTCGGACCACGCACAATGAAGGGTTCCGTAGTTGGGATGAATTTTAACGCTTGACTCCAAACTACAGTGGGGTCCTCACTTAACATCACTTGCAGGGCGGTTAAGTTCAGCCGCTTACGCTGTTTGGAAAATCCGCCAACTAACAGACGTGGATACCGCGAGACTGGTCTATTTTAGTTATTTTCATAGCATCATGTCTTACGGTATTTTGCTGTGGGGACGGGCTGCAGATATTGATTCTATCTTTATTCTGCAAAAGAGGGCCGTCAGAGCCATCTACAACCTCCGCAGACGCGAATCTCTAAGGGAATTGTTCAAGAAAATTAACATCATGACGGTACCTTGTCAGTATATATATGAAAACATTATGTATGTTCGAAAAAATCTACACCTTTTTAGTAAGATAAGTGACAGGCATAATTTTAACACTAGAAATAGGAATAAATTAGATCAACCACGTTTTAGATTGTCTAAAGTTCACACTTCTTTTATGGGGTACTGTGTAAAATGTTATAATAAAATACCACTCGATATTCTTCAACTAAATGAGAAGAAATTTAAAACATGCATTAAACGCACACTATGTAGACAAGCATAGTATAAGTTGGATGATTATATCGTAGATAAAAATGCTTGGCTTAATGCTGGTCCTGCTCCACAGCCACTTGGGCTCACTAGTTAAAATTTTAATATTTGGAAGAGTTGCTTTCCCTTTTCTTTTTTTAATTTTGTTTTTGACATTACGAACTTAAATGTTTATTTTTTTATCTTACCAAGTAAATAAAAATGCTTGGCTCAATGCTGGTCCTGCTCCACAACCACAACTAATTGATTAACATTTGCAAATACTGTTGGAGCTGCTGAAGATTGTAAGACCATCTTTGCATTGTATAAACTCAATCTCTTTTGTATTATATAATTGCATAGCACACTATGTGAGCACTATGTACTAAAGAGTTACTATTTACCGGGTAATATGTCTTGCATTGACTTGAATGTGCCCTGGCGGCTGTGAGTATGTCATGCTCACTCAAATGTTTCGCTGATGGTGGCGCGTGTGTTGGATCATTTAGCTCCCTTCAAAATGGTTGAGCTGAATGGTGCTAATCCATGCGTCATGTTCGTGAACGGGCGCCGTCAGTTGGGACTGGTTATCTCTTAGCTGCCAGGGCTTATTTTTTTATTTTTAATTTTTTTGAATTGTTCTTTTTTATCTTTTTATTACGGACGCTTCTCATGTGCACGTCTTTCTACATTGTTCTCACATGTATAATTTCAACATGAATGATGTAACCAATATTTTGTAACAATTTTTTATTTAAAAGAGTGTCCGTGGAGTTTCTTGCCCGTTCTTCTCCATAGGTACCTACTACGCTTTGGAATGGGCAACTAGCTTCATACCTATTTCTGACTGACCGATTCCTTGACAATTCAAAAGTGCCTGTAAATGGTTTAATTGAAATAAATGATTTGAGTTTGAGTTTGAGTTTGAGTGATTTATCCCAAAAACAAACTTAACTTTGTAGTTGAAAAATATGTTCTCCCATACGGAATGTAGAAGTCATAACAGCTGCACGGGTCGATCGATCAGGTTAAGCTACGCTTGCCGCGGTTGGTCCGTGGATGGGTGACCATCTTTACATACCAAGTCCCCTCCGTGCCTCGGAAAGCACGTTAAGCCGTTGGTCCCGGCTGTCATTTGTAGATCTTTGAAAGTCGTTACGGGTAGTTAGAAGCCCAAAAGTCTGACAACCAGTCTTACCAAGGGGTATCGTGTTACCTAGTCACTAGGTTGTGGAGGTCAGATAGGCAGTCGCTCCATGTAAAATACTGGTATTCAGCTGCATCCGGTTAGACTGGAAGCCGACCCCAACATAGTTGGGAAAAGGCTAGGCAGATGATGATACGGAATGTATGGGAAAACATGTTTTTTCAACTGCAAAGTTAAGTTGGTCAATTATTACTCGTTAACCTGTAGAGCCTACTTAGCTGTGATAGTTTTCCTTTTAATTTCGTTATATAAGCTACTGCTGTGATTTTTTTCACACGCCCAAAACCAACCATTTAGCCGGCAGGGGCCCCCCCCCTGCCGGCTAAATGGTTGGTTTTGGGCACACTTGACTCTAACAAAAATTATCACTTTAAAGCTTAATATTTCGCAAACGAATCCCTGAATCTAAAAATGATTTTCACAAACTCACAATATTTTTGAAGGACCTTTCCAATGATACCCCTCACCATGGGGTAAAAAAATAAACATTACCACTTTACGTGTATGAGAGGTACCCTAAAAAAAAATATTTTTCATAATTTTGTTTTACCACTTTGTCGGCGTAATTAATATGTATACCTATGCCAAATTACAACTTTCTAGTACTAAGGGTCTCGGAGCTAGACCGCGGACAGACTGACAGACAGACAGACAGACAGACAGACAGACAGACAGACAGACAGATAGACAGACAGACAGACAGAGAGACAGACAGACGGACATGACGAAACTATAAGGGTTCCTTGTTTACTACGGAACCCTAAAAAACCCAGTGGAAAGCACAAACCGTTCACATCGTCCCTATAGTACTCTCATCCACTGGTATAGTTACCCAAATCTCTTACACAAAGCCTTAACACTCTACGCATGCCCGCCCATACCCTGCACCTGATACAAAAAGCCAAAATTCTCAACACCTGTCGCATCACCCGGAAGTTCCTTACTTCTTCCACCAATATCATCAACGTTCTCTATTTAAATTCCCCCTTACACACTTGGTTCCGGCCCATGTGCAAGGTTTTTGTACTCTCTTTTATGAGAAGAAAATTAAAGAATTCGAAACAATAATTGCTTTATTTTCAGGCAACTAAGGCCCATAGACAAAATACATAAAATAATCTTACAAAATAATAAACTAATCCATAATATAAAAAACCTCTCTATAAAATCCAGTTACTACGTTGGGTCGGCGACGTATTGCGCTGAGTCGTGGTGTCATGTAGCCTTCCGCGAAAACGCCGTACACGACACCCGTCGGCCAAAATTCCTCCTTCATGAAAGTGTTCAGGTGATGAGTCGGAACCCGCACCACAAAAGATTTCAAGTTAATCTTATAGCGCGACTCCAACTTCTCGACTCTCAAGGTGAACTTGCTTTGCTTTTTATATGCTAGCCTTTATTTAAACTAAGTAGTAATTTTTGAAACAGACGATCACATAACCTCTCCTTCGTTTTCTTATAATGCCTGTTCATTGGTTGGGAGTAGGGTTCTTGTGTTTTTTTTTTAGGTAAGTTTATGGCCGCGGATGTGGCGCGTAGTTTTCCCCCATTTGTTTTATTTTTCCTTTTTTCTTTAAAATCTAATTTTATTCGCCGTTTCTAGCGCAAATTATCTTGTTTGCTTTTTTATATGTGTAGGATTGAGTTTCCATAATTTATACAATATGCATATTGTGGGGACGTGGTTCCAATTTTCAAAAATGGAAAAATAAGATAGTCTGCTTACTTTCCAATTGCTATTATGCAACACAAATAAAATGCTTCGTTGGAAAACGAAACAGCTATTGTCTCAAGACTCCTTTGAATTGAATTTGCCATGGGAACAGCACCGTGTTTACCGATGCAAATGCAACACAAATTCAATAATAAGAAAACGGTGAAATTATCTAAGAAAACAGTTTGCATCCGAGCACATGAAAGATATTCTGTTTGTCTTGCATTATGCAAGAATTACTGCATGCATTTTTAATGTTGCTAGAGCGTTTTAAAACATCATCTTCTAAAACTGGTTGGGGAAATTTGAGTTTGAATACAATTATTTTGATGTTTGAAAGCATATTGCTAAGCTTTGAGGAAATTGATACATAAGTTTGGGATGATTCGCTTGTCACCAATTACCAGGAGAGTAGGAAAGACCTGGGGCCTTTTAGGGAAGTGTTAAAGTCGATTAATCATGACTCAGTGCGAGAAAGAGATGGAGTGCGCCATGCCTTTTACTCAAACACACTTCCCTATGAAATATGAGGTCGAATAGCCAGATGAAGGTCAAGATGAGCAGTGTAGCGGTTACACCGCCACATACGAATTACGCATCAAAAGACATGACGTCACACAAACCCTGCATCGCGCAATTAGAGTTTACCGCGCGAACGACATCTAAAAGACTATCCGACATCCATCAACCATGGTTATGGATATGAAATTTCGGATCTGGATACGGATACGGATATAGAAATGATACTATACCGGTTTCGGATACTTGTGCTTGTGGCTAAGTAATAATAGCTGCACAGGTCGATCGATCAGGTTAAGCTACGCTTGCCGCGGTTGGTCTGTGGATGGGTGACCATCTTTACATACCAAGACCCCTCCGTGCCTCGGAAAGCACGTTAAGCCGTTGGTCCCGGCTGTCATTTGTAGATCTTTGACAGTCGTTACGGGTAGTCAGAAGCCCAAAAAGTCTGACAACCAGTCTTGCCAAGGGGTATCGTGTTACCCAGGAACTGGGTTGTGGAGGTCAGGTAGGCAGTCGCTCCATGTAAAATACGGTATTCAGCTGCATCCGGTTAGACTGGAAGCCGACCCCAACATAGTTGGGAAAAGGCTAGGCAGATGATGACCGGTTTCGGATACGGTTACGGATATGTGATTATTTCGAATTATCCGTTAGTTTCGGATAGTTTCGGTTACGGATTATTAAATTTTTAGGAAATTATAATGTTGTAATATTATCCCGCAATGACTGACTAGTAATGACTAAGCAATAGCAATAATAAACAACAAGCGACGCGCGCGGCTAGTGTATCGGCTCGGCCGGGCAGAAAAACCTGTCATAATGTGTCTCATTTAGACACCGCCCCAATCCGAAATTATCCGAAACGTTTATAACGGATTCGGTTACGGTTACGGATAGATTTTCATTTCGGATATCCGATAGTTTCGGTTACGGTTACGGAGCTCCTTAAAATCCCTGCCATCAACCGTCGGACAATTGCCCGCCAGATACGACACCCGTCCGGTCGGAGGATTCTCCTCTTTCTATGGTGGATGAGTGAACTTTACACCCTATTCCTCATACCCCTAAAAGCAGAAAATTCACGTTGCAATCGATTCCTTTACCTACAACAGTTCTGCAAAATAACCAAAGTAGTGACAAGAATAAAACTTTCAAGAAATAATACCGTCTTCCATCGTACATGTCTTGATTTCTTAGATAGTTGTTCCACTCCTACGCTGTTGCATGTTTCACGCGTATTGGCGACAGCTCTTACTTTCAAATAACGATATAACAGTGAACACGTAACGATGTACGATAGTATCCGGCGGCCATTTTAAATATCTAGACTTCTAGATCTAATTAGCATAAGCTTGGATCATAGGTAGATTATGTTTTAAAGTAGATATTACATAAAAAGTGAAGTAAAATGCGATGTAATCTGTTAAAGTGGTGTCGTTTTAGATAATGTGAGCGTATCAAATAGATTAGCAAATGTACAGTTTGATCGCGTTTTTTGTGCTAATGGCGGAGCTTTTTTAAAACGTATGATGTAATAGGTATTTACTAAAAGAAATAACTGGAAAAAAACGTAGCTAACGATTGAGTGCCTATATTTAGGACTAGTTGCTGCCCGCGGCTTCCCCCGCGTGTACTCTAATTATTTTTCTTAAATTAAATTACTACTCCTTATAATTTCAGCTATCTGCCAGGAAAAGTCTTGTCAAAATTGGACCAGCCGTTTCGGAGATTAGCCGGAACAAAAAC
Source organism: Agrochola lychnidis (assembly GCA_963680765.1). Lineage (NCBI taxonomy): Eukaryota > Metazoa > Arthropoda > Insecta > Lepidoptera > Noctuidae > Agrochola > Agrochola lychnidis. The sequence goes on from OY796850.1 coordinate 4,461,826, forward strand.
CAACATAAATTTAAAAACATGATTTTTTTGTACTTTCGTATGCATTTAGTAAAAGAGCTGTTACTTTGAAATTACAAGCCGACACTTTAATTTTATTTATTTGTACAAATAAAATTGAAATATAATACTGTTGAAAATGACTATGATATTGATGATCCCAGGGAGAAATTTCACAATTAAATCTAATTTAATAGGAAATGTACCCAATTGGAATTATGTAAACACCATGTAGTGTAGGTACACACGGCTACACATCAAGCTATACAAATCCAGTTTATGCTGATCTCACATTGTATAGGATTTCCGTACAATGCGAGATCAGCTTATACTAGAAATGTATAGCTTGATGTGTAGCCGTGTGTACAAATGAGAAAATGCTAACCTTTCTACGTTTTGATCTTCATAATATTTGCCATTTTATTAACATGTTTCAATGACCTGCGGCTACGCCCACGATGGATCCTATAAAGAAAGAAAAATATTTTATTTGGGACACGCACAGGAAATACAAACAGTACCTAATAACAAAATAAAAGGAGCATCTAAAACAAACAAAATTTTTCGAATTACCAAAATATAATAATAATAATAATTAGCCCGTATTGTCCTACTGTAGGGCAAAGGCCTCCCTTTCCTTTTTCCACCCAGGCCGATCCACAATTACCGAAAGGATTTTTTTTTATAATAAACAATCTGTGCGAGGCCAAAAAGGCTCCTATCTCTCAGCAGATGCTGTGATATTTAAAAAAAAACAGTGGCACTTCGGAAGTGCCGACAGAAGTGAAAACTTGAACAAAATCCTTGGTGGAAGAAAAATACTTGTATAGAACATTGCATTGGTCCGTAACTTTATCTAAAAAAAGAGAACAATCGCGTCTACAAAAAAAAAAAAAACTTCCAGAACCTTTAAAGTAAAAATACATGCATAGAACATTGATCCGTAATTTAATATAAATGAAGAACACAATTGCGTTTACAAAAAAGAGGTGTCGGTAACGGTGTCGCGAGTTCAATTGTTTCTTTCCATCTCAAAAATGCCCAACGCGCCTAAAGAAGTTTTCACTTCAAAAAATTACGCAGCGCATGCGCTGTACGGAAACACCCCTCCTTTTACACGTACCAAATCACTATATCCTTTAGGACAGAATACAGATTCTGGATTGGACACATTCTAAATTACCTAACTGCCACATAGCTAGTTTCATCGTTTAATCACACTATCTTCTCAGACAGTCAGACTCACGTCCGCATTAATAACGCCAGCAGATAGAGCTGCCATTCCACGCTCTGCTCACCCTCAGAGCAATCACGAACGCACCGTGAGTAACAAGTGACACGGCAAGCCTTTGACACGCATAACGGAATCGATTCAATCGATTCAATTCGAGTGCGCGTTGGAGCATCGATGCATCGATACATCGGTACCGGTTAGAGTCACGCTTCGCTCGTTGTGAGATGAAGCGACGACTGTTGGAAGGGTTGCCAACTTTTTTTATATCAAATATAGTATTTTCGAAGCCATTAGGCAATGGCTTCGAAAATACTATATTTATAAAAATATAGTAGATGGCGAAAAAATATTGTAGGTATATTTCAAAAGCATTTTAATTTTTCTTCTGGCCACCTCGTTTAACATGTTTTACCATCGACTCGAAGAGAAGAAGAAGCGCGGAAGTACCAGACGTCTCAGACTAAATAAAAAACCAAGATATAGCGCTGTCAACAGTGACGTGAAGCCGGTTCCGTAAACATGTGTGCACTTAGTGAGGTGTACTTTCATTGTAGTTTGATTGTAAGTGCGTGCGTGTGAGCGTGTATGCACAGAGCGGAGGTGTAGTTTTGGCATGCTTCACTGTATTGTTCGCAGCGCTCTGTCTTGGTTTTTTATTTGCTCTCACCCGGACGTTCTTTACCTTTCGTACAAATAATTGAGACTGCGAAGGTTTAACTAATGTCGTAGTTAAGGTCTATTAAACACCCGCAGGAGGCGCCCTGGGCGTCGGGAATCGCAGACCGATTCCCGAACATCGTAGGCGCGGTCTGGCGGACGGTGAGCAATGGGTAGCTCACCGCCCGATCGGGTCGACGGCGCGTTGTGTTCCACGCGCGCCTCAAAGAGATGTCAGCAGAATTGACGGGGTCCGCTAGGACCGATGCCTGCCGGGGTCCCTCGAATGTCCAAAAGGGATACCGTGGCCCTTGGCACTGTACAGGCAACTGAAGGAACACGGGTGGGTTTTAGTCAGTAAGAGTCTGACAGGCTCTCCCGCTCCGCCCAGAGCGGGAGAAGATATTTGATAATTTCCCACACAAAAAAAAGTCTTTTAAACACCGCAAGTTTTTTTTGGATAACCTTTTTGTTTACGATGCAGTCGACGCTGATGATGATGCAGTACATGCTTACCTAAAAGTACCTTACCCATTTTCATCAATCACAATCGCCTCGCTAATGAAACTGCGTCAGTTTGTTTGCCCAGAGCTTCAATGTTGCGTACTCCAAACTCCAATAGTTTACAAGTGGTCAGTCACCCAGTACTAACTGACCCATTTCCTAGTTGCCTGGAAACTCCTGTTAATTCTGATTTCTGTTTAATTGCTGGTAGTTTAATTAACGTTTTTGTCGGTCTAGTGGAGTCGGTACTGCTGCTGATGTAATTGGTGCTTTTATAAGGCTTTTTGAATGGTGATCTGTTAGTTATTTATGCAACTGTTGTATAACAAGGGTTAAACACGAATGTGGGTTGAATCAAAATTCAAAAGTCATTTATTCAAACTAGGTTGAGAATCAGCACTTTTCGAACGTCAAAATTACATAAGACAGTCCCCCAAAACGCCCACCCTTCCTAGTGCTTTAGCTGGGAAGAAAAAATGGCGCAACAAACTCCCCAGCGGCACAGCTGTCAGTTCAGGTAGAAAAATAAATAAACTAAAATAATATAAAACATAATAATAGTTTAACATGAGTGTTTTAATACCTAATTATGTACATTTGCTTACAAGACTTTATCTACACCTTTTTTTTTTTTTTTTTTGGGTGGGAAATTATCAAATAACTTCTCCCGCTCTGGGCGGAGCGGGAGGGCGTGTCAGACTCTTACTGACTAAAACCCACCCGTGTTCCTTCGGTTGCCCTGTTGCCGGGGGCCACGATTTCCCGATCGGTTTTCTTCGAACCCCCGGCAGGCATTGGCCCTAGTGGACCCCTTCAATTCTGCTGACATCTCTTTGAGGCGCGCGTGGAACACAACGCGCCGTCGACCCGGGACTTTATCTACACCTATGATGTGAATCCTCTATAAAAAGGTTCTGAAACCATAGGGTGTTTGTTGTACAGTGTTGTAAGATCTCTTTGTAAATTCATGGAAAGTTTAATTGCTTGAGCATCTAATACAAACAAACTAAGGGATCGAAAAAGCAAAGGAGTTGCATAATGAAATTTAGTACAACATTATAACACTCGTTTGGATGATATTATGGTTACTATGACACTGTTTGTTTTCATTTTGGCAATAAGACGTCATCAAGTCACCGCCGGCTGTCACTGAAAGAAAACCAGCGCTGTGGCTCTGTCTCGCATGGGGTTGCAGCATTATGCTGAGCGATGGCCGTTTTGCGTGGATGTGACGCATATTTTCCCCCAAATTGTTATTTTCGTGTTTTTATTCTTTCTTTGATAAATGATTTTATTTCTGTAAGTAGGTTTGTACAATAGTAGTTTATATGAAACTGTTGCATAATAAGGGGTATTAAAACATGAGTGTGCGTTTAAAAACCGAGCCGTAGGCGAGGTTTTTAATAGTATCACACGAATGTTTTAATACCTAGTTATGTGCAGTTTCATACACTACTTTATCTACTCTCAAACATTGGGATTGAAACAAATACTAAATAAAATATCAAAGTTAAAGATCAAGAATAAATTAAAAAATCCCACGAAATTCAGTAAGTACTACAAAACAAATGAATGTCGCCTGCACCAGCACATCACCGCACATGCGCTACAGCGGGTGCTGCTGTCCCCCGCCAAAAGTTGATGGAAACTCTTTGGTGATATTAACTTCTTGGATTAGCGCTGTATCGTAATGGAAAAAAAATGTTTTATAGTATTATTTTGTTAGAGAAAAAGTGTTATAATATGATTCTATTTTTAAATTTCGGTATTCTGTTTATAAAGTATGTCAATATAAACTCGTTTTGAAGTTAATAATTCGAATATTACGCTATGAGAGTAGATAAACACTTTTACACGTCAATCATATTTTAAAACTAGATGAGGTCGGCGTTTCCTATCTGACTACTCTGAGAAGAAAGGCCGAAACAGACTCAGAGGTCTCAGTCTCTTTTAAAGTCCAGACATAATCTTGGTCAGATCATGTGAAGGCCATGTGGATTGGTGTCTGAAGTGGTCTTTTGACGTGGTTTTTGCCTCATGTTTACGGCAAATAAACGTATATTCTTGCTTTCTTATTTATTGTTGTTGTGCAACTGTGTCTAAAGAGGCTTGTGATTAAATAATAAAAGCCGTACGTGTCGAAGGTTAAGTTTCGTGGATGAGTGACCATCCATTACATATCGATGAGACCCCTCCATGTCTGCACGTTAAGTCGTTGGTCCCGGCTGTCATTCAAAGATCTTTGATAGTCGTTACGGGTAGTCAGAAGCCCAAAAAGTTTGACAACCAGTCTTACACAGGGGTATCGTGTTACTCAGTAACTGGATTGTGGAGGTCAGATAAGCAGTCGTTCCATGTAAAATACTGGTATTCAGCTGCATCCAGTTAGACTGGAAGCCGACCTCAACATAGTTGGGAAAAGGCGAGGCAGAGAGACGTTCATAGAAACACATTATGAGCCACATAATAGGCCCGTTTTTACGTAACACCTAAATGATTGTCTAAATAAAACCGCACTGTTGGATTTGGATTCAACTTTTAGCGCTAAGCTCAGCGTTGAAAGTCCAATAGCGTCAATGAAATCGGGCAAAGGTGTGCAAAAAAGATAGAGATGTCTTTGTTGTGTAATTGTGTTTACTTAAAAATTCATAAGTGCAGAACGTGAGTATATGAAATGTCTTCCGGTTAGTTCCGATTACCTATTCGTATAAATCAACCTTGATTGCTGTATCGTAACGTAATCATGCTATATTGCATGCAATAGTCATTACTTATTATTGAGGGATTCTTCAAAACACAAACACGCGGACTTGTTCTAAGTCCTCCCGGCAAGCTACCAACATCTTATCTAAGTCTGTCGCCATAACATGTTAATAGCAGGGACCGAATTACCCAAAAATTAAGGTACCTTTAAATTTCAGTATGACGTCATACCGTTAAATAAGGGTTACCGAAATATTTCGATACCGTTCTTTTTTCAGTAGTGGAATTTTGAGGTTGATAATGCATACCGGTATATTTCGGTAGCAGTACCTAAACCTTAATAAATAGGGGTTTTCTTTGACGCACCGCCGCCACACTCTGTCGTTGACTTGCTGATTGTAACTAAGTATTGGTTTTTATTTCCGATCGGAAGGACACGACTGTGTAAACACCCGCGCCGCGTGTCTCGCATGTTTTTCGGTACCGAAATCGTATAAAGGTTAAATAACGGTTTACCCCAACATTCATTTATAAAGGTATCGGTATACCTCAACCTTTATTTTAAACCGGTACCAGTATATTTTTGAGGTATCTTAACCTTTACCGTAACCGCTTTCAGTCCCTAGTTAACAGCAAAGTTGTTTCGGCAGTTAGAGGTAAGATAACCAGTTCCTCTGTGGTTGAGGATTCCGGGTGAAGCTCGCTTCCACCTTCGGCCTGATTATCACTTACTATCAGGTGAGATACAGGCCAAAAGTTTCCGCTAGTTGTAAAAAAAATACTAGATTGATGACGAGAATTTCCCGAAAGAAATACCCTACTGGTACCCACCCTATTGGTACTTCCTCGTTGGTCTATTGGTACTGTTAGAGCATGAGGTCCTGGGATCGCCATCTTGGATTTTAATTTTGACTAAGTTCACACTTTCTCTCTCTCTCTCTCTCTCTCCGGCATGCAGTGTACTCGGGCCGATGTGTACAATTTTATCCCACGAAACTGTAATCACTTTACTCTTTTCTTTTGTTTTTTTCTGCCGGCATTCTCTCTCTCTCTTTGCTTCTCTATAAATTAGAAGAAGACAGTCGCAAGTATTAACACTTCTTAGCGTGATGATTTCTGAAAGCCGCGTTAAAGTACTTCATTCCAATAAATGAAAAAGTGTTTATTCGCAGAAATAATGAAACCGAAGAAGAAATCGAACCCATGAAGAATTATCGACTAGCGTAACCTTAAAGCAGAAATATACGTAAGAGTAATAAGTAACCTTAAGTTGTTACTTTTACATAACACCAACTAAAATCATGGGCATACTGCCAAGATCTCTCCAAAAACATGATTGTTTCACAAACAAACTAACAGGCGAATCTAAAAGGCGTACAAAACTGTTTATTGCAGCAATAAAAATAGTGTTTATTATAGTGTAAAAGTTATTAATGTTTCTGTCGAGTACTTGAGATGTGCTATTGAAGACTGAAGAGGTTGATTTAGGTTTAGTATTGGACGTTGACGACTTAGAAAGACGCGAAAATAACTGTTTGTGTTAAATAATGTTTGTTGTAGTAACACAGTAAAAGTAAAGATATGAAAGACGGTGATTTGTTTTTATTTCTGCTTGAATAAAGTTTTTGATGTTTTTAGTTGGTATATTGGCGTGTGCTAGCTAACACGGCAAAAAAATTATTTAATGTTTTGTGTTGCGTAATGTAGGTAAATGATTTTTCTAACTGAACAGACAGCTGTGCTGCTGGGGAGTTTGTTGCGCCACTTCTTCTTTCCCAGCTAAAGCACTCGGAAGTGGTAAAGGGCGGGCGTTTTTGGGGAACTGTCTTACGTAATTTTGACGTTCGAAAAGTTCTGATTCTCAGCCTAGTTTGAATAAATGACTTGATTTTCAAAGCCTTCAGAGTCTTAGATAAATTGATGTGATTTCCTGAATTATTGATGTTCCATCTATGCCTACCTATATTCTAAGTAATGTGTACCATTTCAGACCATGCCTGACCTGAAAATCCTGGTCTGAACAGCCAGATGGCCACTCAACTTAAGCCAAGCCGCGGATTCATTGGCTAAAAAGTAACTGCACAGTTCCATTCTTCCTCCTTTACTTTTAAGGAAAATCATGACCACATTACTCCAACAATCATTCCAATAAACCATCCATTTCGTAACTAAACACTTATACTTACAATTTTAAACGCGTTATCGTAAATAAATGTTACGACACAACTTCGAAACGAACCCGGAACTCGTGCGATTACGTATCATTACGTGCGAGTCCTTTTGTGACCCTAATACATTGTATCCTTGCTTATTTGGAGGTGTATTGTGCCTCCTATTTAGGATTGAAAGAATTACATTGTATAACTTTGGTACTTAGCATACTACGCAGAACATAAATCAAGTGTTCGGGTCCACATTGCTTGGCTGGTACAAGTTATGCCAAGAATTTTCGGCTTTATATGTAGGGGTCGAAATATTTACTTACAACTTTGGGGTGAATTTACTTTCTCTAGGGTATTGATACTGAACGTTGTTGGTGTACACTGCCGGTGTAAGATCATTAGTAGGCAAATAATTCCATTGCTCCTAGTCAGGGGCGGATCTTGAATTTGTGGGGCCCTGGGCTAATACTGCTTAGGGGCCCTACCTAAGTACCCAACTAATTGCCATTTTGACAAGAAACTGTTTTCTGTAGTGATGTAGGTATTATTATTATTGACAATATCATCTATTGGTTTCAGTTCGGTTGGGGGCCCTCTGTATTCGCGGAGCCCTGGGCTGCAGCCCAAAAAGCCTTTAAGTAGATCCGCCCCTGCTCCTAGTAATGGACTAATAACTTTAAAAAGAGGAGTGACAAAGTTTCCTAGGTACTTTAGAATGTTTTTTATCCTCTTATCGGGTCCCCCTACTAGTAAAGATTTGCCAAAGGTGCTTTAAATATTTTATATATCCATCTCGAACTCATGTAAACGATGTTAGACTTCTTTTTTTTGCTAATCTCTATTTTATCCTATTGTTAGGCTAGGCCTCTCCATTTACCTTCCAAACCTCGGATCTGTCTTGTGCGATCTCTGGCCATGTTGACCCTGCAAACATGATCAGACCGTTACGCCACTTTCGCCGCAGTCTACTTCGACTTTTCTAGTCTCTTCAATTCTTTCTTACCAATGTTTATCGTCTATGTAGACTCAGCCCTAAAAGAAATATGATATTGAAAGTGCCTTTCAGAGTGCTTTTTGAGTTAAATCAACCCCGTAACGATCGCCGTTTAGGCCGTCCATAAATTATAATTAATACAAGCAAGACTGTTTTTAATTGGCTTTTAAATTGGGTTTAGTAAGCCACGATTACTCATTATGAACGGTATCATAATTCCTGATACCTTAATGTGGCACATTTTGCTTTGGTTCGTGAAAATTTCTCATTTGGTGTGCCTAATGAGTTTGGTGTGTCTAGGGAATCCTTTTTAGGGTTCCGTAGTAAACAAGGAACCCTTATAGTTTCGTCATGTCCGTCCGTCTGTCTGTCTGTCCGCGGTCTAGCTCCGAGACCCTTAGTACTAGAAAGCTGTAATTTGGCATAGGTATACATATTAATTACGCCGACAAAGTGGTAAAACAAAATTATGAAAAACATTTTTTTTAGGGTACCTCTCATACACGTAAAGTGGTGATGTTTTTTTTTTATTTTTTTAACCCATAGTGAGGGGTATCATTGGAAAGGTTCTTTAAAAACATTGGGAGTTTGTAAAAACCATTTTTGGATTCAGGGATCCGTTTGCGAAATATTAAGCTTTAAAGTGCTAATTTTTGTTAGAGTCAAGTGTGTGTCCCCCCCCCCCCTGCCGGCTAAATGGTTGGTTTTGGGTATGTGAAAAAAATCACAACAGTAGTAAAGTTTATATTACGAAATTAAAAGGAAAACTATCACAGCTAAGTTGGCTTTACAAGTTAACGAGTAATAATCGCCCAACTTAACTTTGCAGGTGCAAAAACATGTTTTCCCATACATTCCGTATGGGAGAACATATTTTTCTACTACAAAGTTAAGTTTGTTTTTGGGATAAATTCATCCCAACTACGGAACCCTTCATTGTGTGTGGTCCGACACGCACTTGGCCGGTTTTTTTTATCTTTTTCTGCTTCCTCGTATTTGTACGTTTTTCCCGCCCCGTGTCTGCTTTGATTAAAGACATTTTGCGCTCATTAGCTACTGTCTCTAGTGTGTTTAGCTTTTTTCAGTCTTTGTTTTTAGTCAAAGTTGAACTGGGGTTTCATTTGTATCGTGCTTAACGTTGTTAGATTAAACAAAGGAGTCTTTGAACTGCTGTCTATAACCTCGCTTTTATACCAAGTTATATAAAACGTGTATTCTACATGTTGTGTTGTTTATCGTTTACGCGCGTCTTTATTTATAAATGGTAAGAAAGGTTTAAGGAATCTCGCTCACTAGACGGCCACGATTATGACCAGTGGTCGCAGCGACCAGTACCCTAATTGCGTAACTTATTTTTGCAAACAATTATGCCTAATTTGTTTCATTTTGACAGTTCAACAACATTCATTTCGTTATTTACGTTGTAGAGCAGATTTTTTTTTCCAATTTATGAAGCAATGGATTGTGATTGTGTTGTATTACGCAATTAGGGAACAGGTAAACTATAGAAACCGATACAAATCGCGCACTTTGTCGCAACGGTCAACTAGCCGCATTCCATATAATACCACTAAACGGCCACGACTGGCCGGAGTCGTGGCCGTCTAGTGCGCGAGATCCCCAAAACGTAAATAAATATTGGTCAAACAGAGGTTAATCATTCCCCCCCGACTCTTGCTCGAAAACGAGGTGCCAGCAGTTGTTGCAGCTGTGCACGTAGCTTTAAATTCCCCGTTTAATAATAATGATCAAAACCTTTTGATCCAGCCCGTCCCATCTTTTGATGTCCTCCCTCCGGATAACGCCTTAAGCCGAGGCTCGTACCCCACAGGGGATGCCCTTAGCGAGCGTTCATCCTAAGCTTTTTTAGCTTACTTTATGTGTGCCCTGGCTGGAGGCTTTGAGTGTAGTAGCTTAAGGCAACCACAGGATTGACCGGTTAAACAGCCACGGTTTTCGGAACCAGCTGTGAGATACCCTACAGAAAAAAAAAAAGGTTAATCATTACTTTAGGCAACGTTTATAAATTAGCGGGTAGTTGTACAGATTTTTTTTCGAAAACTTGTCATAAATGTCAGATTCAATAACAATACATGTCTGAAACAACGTCGATAGGATCTATCAAAACTGTGTAAACGCAAAGTAAAAATGACTGGTCTCAAGGCGTTGCAGAACTGCGGTAGGTAGTAGTAACAATTCCATCAACCCTTTGGAACCCTCCTTTGGAATCATACCTTATCATAATACAAGTACCTTTTCCAAGCACAATTTGGTACACCAAAAACTAATAAAGAAAACGATTTTGTTCCATAATAACCACAATAGTATAGTCATAGTAGTCGGTAAATGTAACCAAAGAATTACTTTTCCGGACGTGTTTGTTCGATTTGTCTCTGGCACCAAACGATAACAGAAAAAATGAGTGGAATGTGATCGTATTTCTGATAGTAGATAGTCTTTATCATTTTGATAGACCTCATGGGCAGAATATACATATGAGAATTAGATTGCTCTTTTCTTATTTTTTAATTTAATTCTATTTTTTATTACTGTCTGTATTTCCTGTGCGTGTCCCAAATAAAATATTTTTCTTTCTTTTCTTTTTCTTTAGATTTGGCAAGTAATTTATTTTTGTACCACACATTTTTGGGGCGTTATTTTGGATTTTCGCATACTTTCATATCTCGCGCTCTAGACGGCCACGACCACGACCAGGTAAACTATCCTTTCGACTATCATTAACGAGACAATAGAATTTTAATTGTTATCCACCTTAATGAGGCGTCGTAACAGATGATGGGCTATAGAAACCGATACAAATCGCGCACTTGGTCGGCACGGCCAACTAGCCGCAGACCATACAACACCATTAGACGGCCACGATTGGCCGTCTAGTGTGTGAGATCCCTTAGTCAAATACTTTTTTTAATTACTTACGTTCATTGAAACACTTTATGAGCCACATGTGCCCGTTTTTACGCACACTTGTTAACACATAAATGATTGCCTAAATAAAAGCGCGCTATAGGATTTTCAACTTTTAGCGTTAAGCCCAGCGTTGAAAATCCAATAGCGCGTCAGTGAAATCGGGCAATAGTGTGCAAAAAAGATAGAGATGTCTTTATTTTGTATCTAAACGCATTGACCATAAACCCATACTTGGCCCGTAATCCACATTAAGGTCCGCTAAGCTTCCCACAAAGAGAGGCCAGAGTCCCAGCGGTCCCCACATTGTGCCGATTAATGATAATGTTAAAGCTCGAAACGGACAATGACAAAACTTAAAAAAAAAAAGAAGAAAACAACCGACTTCAAAAAAACGAAAAGAACGAAAATTCAAAATCAAACACTCGGGAGTGTTTGTTTTTGAATTTTCGTTCTTTATCACCGACTTCCGAAATTAAAGTTATTTTTCGCTTTGTAGTGTTTTTTGGAAGTCTGTTGATTTTTTTTGTAAAAACTTTTTATTTTTCAGTTTTTAGTTGTGGTACCTTCTCCACACAAATTCAAATACCACTACCTGCTATGTAAATAACAGTGACAGGGACTTAAGATATCGTCCACATACTAAGTGGGAAAAAATACGTATTATTGAACCCAACTCAAAAACTATCCAAGCAAAGTTAATAAAATTTATATGGGACCACACGGGAAGCACTAGTACCCTAATTGCGTAACTTATTTTCGTAAACAATTATGCCTCATTTGTTTTATTTTGACAGTTTAACAACATTCATTGCGTTATTTACGTTGTTGAGCAGATTTTTTTTTCCAACTTATGAAGCAATGGATTAGCAATCTGTTTCAAATCAAAACAGATTGTGGTTGTGTTGTATTACGCAATTAGGGTACAGCTTTCAAATAAAAAAAATCATCAAAATCGGTTCACCCAGTCGAAAGTTATGAAGGTAACAAACAAAAAAAAAATACAGTCGAATTGAGAACCTCCTCCTTTTTTTAAGTCGGTTAAAAATGGTTTTCACTTGTTTTTGACTTCTTTCTTGATGCCACATGTTCTTTTTACACTAGAATATTAACACTGCAGACCCACCGTACCCCTGGCCGTACCTCTGGTGGTCAGTGGCGTGCACACAGTTTTAAGACAGGGTAGGCAGAAAATTTTACTCACCAAAAATACTGCACGTTGGTTTTGGTTCGTCGCGTCGTCTTGTCGATTGATGATTAAACGCGTCTCTATACGATTTTTTCCAAAGGTGTGATATTTAAGGGAAGCTTCTAAGTGTTTTTCAGATTGTTCATGTTTTCTCGCGGCGGTAGGAAAATTATGAATATCAGCGTAACCGGTGTCGTTCCAGACGGTTTTATTATTTGAAAATAGTAGACAAACGAAACAAAATAACCGATTAGGTACTGTGTATGCAACCTGTCAGCCAATGATATGAATCATATTGTTTTTTATTGAATTTACGATTGACTTTACCTTTAATTTGTATTAATTGCAAATCCGGTGTACCACGACCTATCTCGATAACTTGTTTTTTTTTTCACCGAAATATAGTTTTGAAAACGCATCATGTTTTATTTTCTCAATACACACACCATCTGAACAACTTTCACAGACAATATTATCCATTTTACACTAATAACAACAATCAAATTCTAATTACCTGATAGCGTATTCACAAACACAACGCACGTCAAACAATATGGCAACTATAGTAAAACGGGCAATAAAGGGTAAAAAAGGTTATACGACAAAAAATTATGGTCATCTAAATGTATAAAATTCAATGAAACAACGTTATTTCCTAAAATATTTGCATTGCATAGCAAACTTTCCTTCGGTAATGTTCGGTACGAGTCGTAATTTTTCGTCTTAGCTGTATAGAATAACTACAAAAAGACACTGGCTATTCTTGCAGTTGTGTGCGTGATTTTTGTCATTGTGTGTCAGCAAAGCCCGCGTAGCTATAGGAACGCACACACATTAAATACGACTTACCACGAGAGCACACATAAAAACATTCAGAGACGAATAGTTTGTGTCTTTACCGTGGCAGAGGCGAGGCGGCGCTAGTGCAGCGCGAATCGAGATGATGCGAAATTCGAATGATGATACCACCGGCACTCGATAGGTGGAGCTGATTTATGATTTGTTTTGTTTATTGATAAAATAATATTAGATCTATTATCAGAACTAGGGTAGGCAGTGTCTTTCTGTCTTTATGAAACGCACGCCACTGCTGGTGGTACGGTGGGTATTTTAAAGTTAAACGATACCACCAGGTAATAGTGTTGGTGTTGTATCACTAGTTAAAAAACTAGTGATGTGCCGGATATCCGAGAGAGAAAAAAAGATCTGTATCCATTACTTTTTGGCGAATCTTGAACGGATCTTTTTTATTAATACATTTCATTACGTGTACACAATCATCATAGAACGAGAACGTTTCCAAATGCTAAACTTTACTGTAGAATACATTATTTAAATTGCGGGTATACTTACTTACATTTTCCGTCCGCACATCCCACTTTTCACAACATCCATAACTTGTATATTTATCTCATTTACTCGACGTCCGTATGTCACTGCAGGGATTTAGCAGAATATCAGCGTCAGGTATATTTGCCCGGCACATGCTGAGCTGGACTTCCATTTGGTCCAACCTTGAGACACGCACCGCACCATTGATCCATTATTTTACATTGTGTCGTCATAGCCAATAGTATCATCAAAATGTCTTGTTTTCTTCCTTTTATTTTTTCAATTTATTTGTATATTGTCACCTTGCGGCTATTTCCTAATAGCTAATTAGTTATCATTTTATCGTGCTATTGTATATTGTGCTGTCTTTTGTGTGCACTAAATAAACGATTTATCTATCTATCTATCTATACTATACGTAATGAAATGTATACAGATACAGGATATAGATCTTTTTTCTCCCTCGGATATCCGCGGATATCCGTGGATACGGATATCCGGCACATCACTAGTTAAAACCACTTCTGACAACAACAATTTAATTTAGTTATGTTGTCTTGTTATGTTGTGTTTGTTATTTGTTTAGTTGTTTTGATTATGTGCGCATTTTTTCAAATGCGTGACCAATTGTATTTTTGTTTATAATTAAATTTGTAACTGTACGTTAGTAATGAAGTCATCATTGATGATTTGAACCTTTCATCTTTTTTTGAATAATCTCCAATGTTTGAATATGCGCCAATAATTTGAACAATCGCATCAACGTCTCAGTATAGAGCAAATGTCTCATTTTTATTCCTAATCGTCAGATCATCAGTAAAATCTCCAAAACAATGTTTGCGATTATCTGAAATCGATAGCTATACGAGTATTCACAGACAATCAATCTGACATCTCTCTCTTTTTATAGCTCTTTGTAACCCCATTGTTGTGGCGTATGCGCATCGAACAACTTGTTTTCCTCCATTAACTATTATGAATGGTAACAAAGTGGAGAGAGCTGGTTCTACACGAATAAATTGTTATTTTCTATTGTTTTTTGACATCACAACTTGATGCTAAAACGAAAAGACTGATTTCGTGAAATAGGTGACGGTTCGAGGTCAAATCTAGATGTGAGTGTAGTTCCTTTTGGCATTTACAACATGATAACATCATCCCTGTGTTTCACTTTTTTTTTTTGGTGGAAAAATAATCAAATAACTTCTCCCGCTCTGGGCATACCGGGAGAGCGTGTCAGACTCTTACTGACTAAAACCCACCCGTGTTCTTTCAGTTGCTTGTACGTTGCCATGGGCCACGATAACCCTTTCGGACAAATCCGCAACCCCGGCAGGCATCGGCCCTAGCAGACTCCTTCAGTTGTACTGACATCTCTTTGAGGCGCGCGTGGAACACAACGCGCTGTCGACCCGGGCCTGGTCCTTATCGGACGGCGAGCTACCTATTGCTCACCGTCCGCAAGCCCGCGCCTACGGTGGTCGGGAATCGGACTGCGATTCCCGACGCCCACGGCGTCTCGTGCGGCGGTTAAGGGCGTGAGGGCACGAAATTTGCCTCTCTCTCACGCGTTCCGCCCACTCCTTCGCGAGCATTACTGCTTCGCAGAAGTTGATCCCTGTGTTCCCCTAAGGATTATTCAGAGGTGTACCTACCTATAGTACACCCACATTTCGCCAGTTATGTTCTAAGTCCCATGTAAAAGGGGGCGAGCCTATTTTGCCATCAACCGGGCTCAAATACAAACTCCGGGCTTCTATCGAAAAATTCCTGATAGAAAAACCCAATAACACTTTGCCCGATTCGAGATTCAAACTCAGGGCCTCATGCTCATGAGTCTGATTATTATTAAACAAGTCAGAAACGGTCAGAGAAGGGAACACAAAATAAAATAAATTTATTTCAGACAAAAAGTCCACATGCAAGGAACGGTTTTAGTAACTAAAAGTAAAAAGAAGAAACTAGACACCGTCTACCCCTGTAAAGTAGGCTCATTGGTCTCGCAAAACATGGAGTTCAGTGAACCTACTGATTAGAACAGTATCGGTTCTCTCGCCAATCATCCTCAGGACGCTATTCGGGCTCCCCCGTACTCGTCGCACCACCGATGCAACTTTTTTACGCATTATTGCGTAGAAGTCATCCACGCTGCCGTCAGTAAACATGCACTGCAGCATCGAGGGAGCCGAAACAGCGTCCTGAACAAATTATTATACAATTTCCACACAATAGGCATAACGGACAGCCCTCTGTGCAGGGCATGCATGGAGGCTGAGGAAACCGTCGCGCACGTGCTCTTTGAATGCACAGGCGTCACCCAGATTAGAACAGACACCCTCGGGTCACCCAGATCTTTTACAGATGTTCTGAACAAACCAGGAGTTTTGATTAACTTCTGGAGGGACGTGGGCTGGTTGGAATAACAACCAAACGGCCGCCATGGCCCACGCACAATGGTCCACCTGACGGAATAAGTGCGGAAACCAAACCCCATAACATAGCACATAGAACACATTATTATACTGGACGCGCAAGGAATTGTAGACTTTTTGTGTAAAGTTTGCCCACAAGCCGCTCGCGTAGAACGTCTGGCAGAATGCGCACCGACAACGCCCTGCGCTGATCTCAATGTCTAATTCGTCACTCAATTTCTCAGTTACAATGTATCCCAGATATTTAAACTGTGCAACATGACTTATACCTACACCATAAAAGGAAAAGGAACTGACGAAGCTGTAAGGATCTTTGCTGGGCACTTGAACAATGGAGTTTTAAGAGATAAAAATATTTAATCGTGAAATAATTGCGGAAGCATTTATTTCATGCTTTTCTATACAAATGTCTTCCATGTTTCCTACGTCGTTGTTCACAGATTCCATTGATTGTACTGAGTTTTCTAGGGTGAGAGTTTCCGACATCTTACTTGAGAGATTGTCTCTGTAAATGCCTCGGATTCCAAGACAAATCGCGGTATTTCTTTGTGAGTAAAGGAAGCTTACCTAATGGTTGATTTACCGAGAAAAAGTTGAGTCCTTTTATATTTTCAGCGGTGTTGGTCGAGAAATAAATAAGTACGTCTTCCAACTTCTGATTTTCCTCGAAATATTTTTTATTATTGTGAAGACTTCTTTTGAAATAACGGAGGTTTTATGTTACATGAGAATATTGGATCGCGTGAAGCACCTTTAAGCCTCGTGCAAACTGGCGCGACGCGACTCCAACAAAACAATTTCTAAGACACTCCGGGAGTGCCGACAGAAGTGAAAACTTGAAAAAAAATCGGCACCGTGGTAATCAACGCGTTGATGTCTTTTACTCCACGGTGTTGGTAAATTGCGTTATAGATAGTGCAATCCACGAAGACGCCCCACTCCGCGATTACTGTACTGTAAGCTGAACTCTAGTACGGCGGAGTGGAGTGGGGCGCGTCTTCGTGGATTGCATTATTTATACCGTGTCGCGAAATCAATGGCAATGGTTTATTCCCATCTCAAAAATGCCCAACGTGCCTAAAGAAGTTTTCACTTCAAAAACTACACAGTAGAACAATTACCGGGGTCGTGTCGGCCCGTCGCGTCGCGTCAGTCTGCACGAGGCTTTCATTTCCCAGAATGAAAATTTAATTCGGGTGAAATAATTCTGGTTCAAAGTCAGAGAGGATAACTTTCTCATTTGTAATATTTTAGTGTCCGAAGATATGAAATGCCACAGTGCAAAAAATACAATAGCAAACTGAAAATATGACATCGAAATAAAATTAATAAGCGGTTCTCTTTTATGAATACATCTAGATAGGAACTATTTGTTACCTCTTTTGAGACACTATCCGTTCAGCTTTCTCTTCAGGCTATTTATCAATCTGTGAATTTATTGCTTAGGTTCGACCTAGATGTAATTATTGTTATATCTAGCTCGGGATAAATCGTGGGATATTTTAACGGATATCGGAAGATAAGATCGCCTTGATTTATTTAAATTACCATGTCGATGAATCAAATAGTAGCCATGCCAACGAAGATCAAACTTGATTGAATCGCGCTGCAATATTTCAAAAATAAAAATTTAAATCAGGAGGCTGAGAATCAGCACTATTTGAACGTCAAAATTACATAAGACAGTCTCCCAAAACGCCCGCCCTTCACCACTTCCTAGTGCTTTAGCTGGGAAGAAGCAGTGGCGCAACAAACTCCCCAACAGCATAGCTGTCTGTTCAGTGATTTAGTCTTTCTCTCTCGTAAGGGATTGAAAGCAACCAAAAACAACGTATTGTAGGCGTACGCGTAAGAGCGGTTACGCACTACGTCCGATTCGAATCCGAGAAATGTCGGTCCGAACTCCGAAGTAGCCATAGTACTATTTGTATTTGGGGTTGTGCACTAGATCTGTAGCGGTTACACCGCCACATACGAACTATGCATCAAAGACATGACGTCACACAAATCCTGTATCGCGCAGTTAGAGTTTACCGAGCGATCGACATGGATACAAGATTTCAACTTCAAACCGATGGGCAGTTGCCCGCCAGACACAACACCCGTCTGGTCGGAGGATCCTCCCTTTTCTATGGTGGATGAGTGAACTTTACACCCTGTTCCTCATATCACTAAAGATCCGATCTTTGTCCGTCCGAATTTAGAACATTACCAATTCGGATTCAACTCGGTCTTGTATTCGGATTCCGATCGGACGTAGTACGAATCCACGCTGAAGGTCATCGGTCCGAAAATGTTTACCACTGGCATGTTAAGCACTCGCTCTTAAGACCAATTTCGAAGGATTATAACATGTCCTAAGATTGAGTAGGGAATTGATACAAGTGACTATAAGATGAGAGAGAGATTCATATGAGGGTTGCCGAGAATTGAGTTGAATGTTGTTCTTTTATCATCGCTCCCCTCTCACCTCACTCTTTCACAGCACTTTTTCACCTCTCATCTCGCATTGTATAGGATTTCAGTACAATGCGAGGTCAGCTTATACTGGAAATGTACAACTTATGTACTAGTTCCCATGAATCCACCAATCGAATAGTGATGGGATTGATGGACAACAGTGATAAAATAATTTCAACAGTCTAATTTTAATATTTATTTTAACGCAATTTCTCCGATGCGTGGCCTAATGTTATTTCTCTGTTTAGAAAATTTCAATGAAATGTGTACTATGAAATTGTCATTATTGATGTCGTAAACGCTTCACGGAAACCGTATAGTAAATTAACTGCTACTAATTTGCTATGGTCATTTATCCGCATTTTGCATTATCATAAACTTCTCAGTGTGTGAAGGGAGAGGCCGGGCGGGGGATACCCTGGGAGGACATATACTGACCTTATTGGTGATGTTCTTCAGAAAGGCCAGGTGCGTAGTACTCGCAACCGATGTGCGTGTATGACCAGATGTACTTATGAACGTAAACGAGGCAAAAGAAGTGTGTAAGGATCGTAGCAAGTGTTCTGTAGTTTCTGCCCACCCCCATGGGAAGAAGGTGTGAGTTTATGTATGTGCGTATAAACTTCTCACTTTTGTTGTTAGAAAATTAAGTACCATTCATCAGCATCTTAATTAATCTTGTTGAAAGGGCGTGCAATTGGAGAGGCCTATGTCCAACAGTGGACTTCTGTGGACTGATGGATGATAACCTTAAGATATTCATTTAAAGTGTTACTTTAATTATTGTTTTCTTACGATGCTGTATGTAGATCTCGTTTCTTTCAAGCGTGTCTGATGTTATTCGTACAAAAACATTTTTTCTCATTCCTCTT
The DNA here is from genome assembly GCA_963680765.1 of Agrochola lychnidis. NCBI lineage: Eukaryota > Metazoa > Arthropoda > Insecta > Lepidoptera > Noctuidae > Agrochola > Agrochola lychnidis. The sequence continues at coordinate 4,481,287 of OY796850.1, forward strand.
ATTTTTATGTACCTAGCGGGAATTCTTTAACAAAACAACAAACAAACAAGTTTTCTTTCTTTTTCTTTAAATAAATATTATCGGAATGAACAGTATCAGTTCTACGGAAGCCTGCATTGAACAGAATTCAATATTTTCCAATATTTACGAGAAACTTGTAAGTAAATAATGTACTGTGTATCGGATTGCAACTGGGTCGTAGTATTGCGGTCTATTTATCAACCTTTTCATTTAAGTATCGACGTTTCGAGGACTTTGAGAACGCAACAATGAATGAGTACGCACGGACGTAAAAATATCGCGGCGGGATTTTATTTTGCACTGGATTTTCAACACTCGGTGTTCAGCCGAGCGTTGAGAATCCAATAGAGTATATTCCAGCGCGTCGAAAAAACACAGTTGGATTTCCAGCTTTTGGCGCTAAGCAGAGCGTTCAAAATCCAATGAGTGTAAAAAAACGCCGCGGGTAAACTTTGCCCGTGCCTTCTTGGGTTTACTAAGTACGTACTGTTTTTAAAAACTAGTTTTTTAGGGTTCCGTAGTAAACAAGGAACCCTTATAGTTTCGTCATGTCCGTCTGTCTGTCTGTCTGTCTGTCCGCGGTCTAGCTCCGAGACCCTTAGTACTAGCAAACTGTAATTTGGCATAGGTATATATTTTAATTACGCCGACAAAGTGGTAAAATAAAATTATGAAAAACATTTTTTTTTTAGGGTACCTCTCATACACGTAAAGTGGTGATGTTATTTTTTTTCTTTTTTTATCCCATAGTGAGGGGTATCATTGGAAAGGTCCTTCAAAAACATTGCGAGTTTGTGAAAACCATTTTTGGATTCAGGGATCCGTTTGCGAAATATTAAGCTTTAAAGTGCTAATTTTTGTTAGAGTCAAGTGTCCCCCCCCCCTGCTGGCTAAGTGGTTGGTTTTGGGTGTGTGAAAAAAATCACAACAGTAGTTTATATAACGAAATTAAAAGGAAAACTATCACAGCTAAGTAGGCTCTACAAGTTAACGAGTAATAGTCGACCAACTTAACTTTTCAGTTGCAAAAACATGTTTTCCCATACATTCCGTATGGGAGAACATATTTTTCAACTACAAAGTTAAGTTTGTTTTTGGGATTAATTCATTCCAACAATGAAGGGTTCCGTAGAACCCTTCATTGTGCGTGGTCCGACACGCACTTGGCCGGTTTTTTTAATGTAGGTAAGTATTAATTTTAATGATACCATAATTTGGTAAATGACTCTTGAATAAATCATAACAGCCGCACAGGTCGATCAAAGGTTAAGCAACTCTTGCCGTGGTTGGTTTGTGGATGGGTCCTCCGTGCCTCGGAAAGCTCGTTAAGCCGTTATTCCCGGCTGTCATTCGTGGATCTTTGACAGTCGTTACGGGTCATCAGAAGCCCAAAAGTCAGAAAACCAATCTTACCAAGGGGTATCAAGCTACCCAGTCACTGGAAAAGGCTAGGCAGATGATGATGATCATCCGTTCTGTTTTTGTTAATTGGCAAAAACGGAACCCTTAATAATAATACATAACTACGGTAACTCTTGTAAAATATAATACAGAGCGGGAGAAGTTATTTGATAATATCCCACCCAAAAAAAAAAAAAGGGTGTCAGGGACATCGACGCGAAAACTGTTACCATGGATTCAGTAAGTACATGATTCTGAAACACCGCGTTGAAATTTTTCAATGGTTATTTTTAAAAAAAAACTGCTGTTCCATTTTGACCGCGTAGGTATTGCACTTTTCTATGAAACAGCAGATTTTTTTTATGTATGCCACCCTATATTTTCACCAGTAGTTTTGCAAATGACAAACATCCCCGTATTAATTTGATTTAGTTGCCCAGTGAATCACAATGAACAAACTAAATTAAAAACATCCTGCTTTTACACAGTGTTCATTAAATTCATTCGTTTATTATCATAAAAGCTTTGTTTAGCGAGATTTAATTTCCGTAGTGATTTTATATTCTGTCTCCCTGGACACAAAGTAAACCTAGCTTACAAAGGACACAGCTTTGTTCTCTTCTTGGAATATTGTTGAACTAGGTTTTGCTTGCGGCTTCGCCCGTGTGTATGTTGAAAAATATCTCATGGGAACGCACTACCGATATTAAAAGTACCCTATGTGTTGTTCCAGGTTCTAAACTATCTGTTTGCCACTTTTCAGCCAAATCCGTTCAGCCGTTTTTGTGCCAATCTGGAACATACATCCAGACAAACAGACAAAAATTCTTCATTACTATTTAATTCATAGTAGTGATGTGCCGGATATCCACATCCGTATTCGTTGATATCTGAGGTAGAAAAAAGATCTGTATCCGTATCCGTTACTTTTTGGCGGATCTTGAACGGATCTAATTGAAATAATTATGTAAGTTAAGACATCAATTAAAACTATATTGAGTAATTAAATATTCGTAATTTATATTTCAAAAAAGCAACTTGGCAGCTGTGTCCCTCAAAAGTCAGTTACGATCAGGATCATAAATAATTCCTGCTAAACCTGAAGAAAGTTGAGATCCGTATCTGTATTTGTGGATCAAGAACCTTATGATCCGTATCCGTATCCGCGGATCACATTTTTAGCGATCCGGCACATCACTAATTCTTAGGTATAGATAATTATATTTTCACCTAAAATTTTAATTAAGTATGTGTGAATTTAATTTAATTTTCTAACAGATTGAGTTTTTAAGGGGGTCATAAAGACGGGGTATAACTTCAAGACTTGATAATCCTGCCTAGTAAGCAAAATAATCCCCCAAAGAGAAGAAACGAGTATTAAGTACCTTCACTTATAGAGCAAACAATATAATGTGTTCCACAACTGTACTTATAACTTTATTTTCTTGAAGACTGGGATTCCCGATAAGTCACCCCCCGTATAGTCAACCCCTGTCACATTACGTTTATACAAAACTAGCGATCCACCACTGCTTCGCATGGTTTTTACGACTTGACAATAAAAATATAGTTATTTTTTATATTTTATGTACGTTTAATATTAATATGTTATACCTACAGCTAAACCTTCAGTATAAATTATCTAAATTATGGTGAAAACCACATCAAAATCCGTTGCGCTAGAAGAACAATGCGGTCACACAGACAGACACTAAATACGACTTTTAATTGCATCGATCTCACATGGTACATAATTCACTGGTTCATCTGGTTCTACGTACCATGTGAGATCGATGCAATTCCCGTATAAAATTTCGATTTATAGATTTTTCGACTGTTTCTTTGGGTTTTTTCCTAATTTTCTTTTTTCCTAAACCAGTACCTACTGAGGCAAACAAAAAATTTGTCCTGTATAGATAGATAATATGTATAGATATCGGCAAAATACGGCCAAGTTCTATAGTCAAACCACAATAACTGACATCCGACTTAGTGTTTACTGTTTATCTGCAAAAGGCCACACTTTTCACTTTCGGCTTACAAAATTAAATTCGACATAAAACGACAATTTTGTACATTATTATTTAGTCAAGTTTGCTGAGATTGGATTAGTTCGTCTCAAACGGGTCGTATAATCGTATTTTAGATTTCTGTACCTTCAGTGAAAAGTGATATATCTTGACTTATATCAGTTTTAATATTCTTACACTAAATTTAACAGTAAAAACAGCAGTGGTGGCCCAATGGTAACGGCCGCGACTTACGAGTTTGTAGGTCGTAGGTTCGAACCCAGACAGGCGCTTTACTTTGTGTAAATTATTTCATCACCACTGCTCTCAAAACGGTGAAGGAAAACATCGTGAGGAAACCAGCATGTCCTAGAACAGAAAATTCGAAGACATGTGACATCTACCAACCCGCACTGGGCCCGCGTGGTGGATTACGGCCCACTCCCTCTCACAGAGAGGAGGCCTGTGTCCCAGCAGTGGGAACATTTATAGGCTGATGATGATGAAGTTTAACAGTAAAAAAAATTCAATTTTTTGGTCTAATTGGTACCCCTCTAAGATTAAAATTGAGCCAGCTTATTTTGGTGTAAAGTGCTCTAACTAAGCATTTTTTACATTTATTAATGTGTATTATAATACATTTTAAATAATATCAATGTGAACTGAACAGATATTTCAAGTACCTTAATGTATATTAATACAAATGTATGTGACTCTTATTACGTGATCTATGTGAATTAGTACAAACTGATATATTTATACATAATCATCCAACAACAACCAATAAATAATGTGTAAAATGGTTCAAGTCATTTTAAATTAATTTACACATACTACGACTTTAACATTGTTGTGTTACGTGATTCAACTGGATTTCTTTTTAAATTATAAAAAAACTATACAAATTAATCTGTTTCTTCTTACACTAAATCGTGCTCTAAGATATTTTTTACCAATGTCAGTAATCAGTACTCATTTCAGTGAAGTAGACAAAGAGTCAGATTTTTTTAAAACTTTAACTTTAATTTTCTCAAAATCATGATTTTCCAGTTACATCACTTTTCACTGAAGGTACAGATTTGTCATAAAATTAACCAGTTTACGTAAAGTTTATAAATATTAAAAATCTTAATAAGTATTCGTAAAAACAAAAAACTAGTCGAACATAAAAAATCAGAAAAATAATCTAAAATATGAAAATAAACTCACTGCTTTGTTGGTATAGTGGTCCCAAGCGCTACTACTGTGCATGAGGTCCTGGGTTCGATTCTGGGTCAGTCATAGTGTATCAGGTTTTCCATCTGGAATTTCTCAGTAGTAGCCCGGAGTCTGGATTTGTACCCGGTTGATGGCACTAGGCTCGCTCGGCTTGCTCCCAACTACATGGGACTTCAACACAACTGCACACGTAGCATGACAACCATAGAAACGGCTTTTGACGACGGGGAATAGACAAAATGACAGATTGCGATTGTTTATCTGTCATTTTCTCTATTCTTCCGTCGACAAAACCCGTTTCTATTGTGGTCATGCTAAGCGTGCTGGTGAACAGGGTTGCACTATAAGGTACACCTCTGTCTTACCCTTCGTGAAGTACAGGCGAGATGTTATATTATGTAAGTAAATAAATAAAGACTAATTTAGCTTAGGTACAATTTTTTTTATTCTGTGGTATTAGTCCGTGGTCCCAGTCCTCATAAATTAAAAGCTATTAGTCTGCGGCGTGTTAATCAAACGGTATTGTGTTTATTCAAAGCAAATGTAATACGAATGAAATTCTAAAAAGATATTACAAGAAAATAAGAAAAAACTACGTTCTTTTCAATTGAGTGTGCACTCACGATTTGCTCTGTTTATAGAAAATTAAATAGTGCTTCAAATCTAGTCTACAGTTCATTGAATATTTAAATATTAATTCTGTACTGGATATTAGATTTTTTTCTATAAAAACATTGGTTTTTAAAATGCTGCGATGCTTTAGCAAATATTGGTTTTAGTCAAAGACAATCATTATTACAGTAAGCATGCATAAAATAATAAATAATATGCATATTCTTAAAAAAATCTGTTTTACCTTTTTGCGCTCATAATTAGGTACTAAGTCTTTATAACAAAAAAAAACGTGTGGCACTCGGGGACTGCCGCGGTAAAGCTATTTGCATAGCATTTGTAACCTCCATACTTCCTATTTGTCAACGCTACACTTGGGATGATGATGTGATGACATAAAACAAAAATTACGTTCCCATGACAACATCACGTTGTCATGGGAACCGTCGTTACATGGTAGGCGGAGTGGGGGGTGTTAGGTTTTTTTCGTTACGGAATTTCTTGATTCGGTCGCCGCGCTCAAAGCCCGCGATAAAAGCTATGCAATAGCTTAAAAACACTTTATTAGAAACTATTTAAAAAAATAGAAAGAAAACAATGCTTAGGCCTAAAGGGCCTCAGCTCAGTAACATAAACAAACACACACACCTTCAACAACACTGTTTTAATACCAAGCTAATCGCTCAACAAAAGATGAAAACAGAAAGAAAATACCATTTCCAAATTCCTCCACTGTTCGTAACGGGTAAACCGTAAAGCCACCGGGTGTACTGTGTGCCTACCCGTACGCACCAGATCTCTCACCGTTCCACACTGACTGTGAATGTATGAAGTCTAAATAGGAATATAAAGGTGCATACATATGTAGGCACATGCCTCACGTGGACATGACTATGTCCATTGTCCAATTTGTTGCAAACCGACAAATGTAGTAGGAGTAGGTGGACCGAGAGAGGCCGAAAATGGTGCTGAAAAGTGAACAATTAGGATTGAAACTGTTCAGCGCCAGAACTTGCTATTGTTAAGAATTTATATTATTTACATTTTATAAAGTGTTTATGTTTCTATTGTGTTCATTCATATCGACCAGACTGAGTTAGTCGATTACTAAATTTTTTTTTTTGTAATTTGGCAATAATGTGGAAAAAGAGAGGTCGATGGTCGACTCGAAGTTGGATCGATGGTTTGGTGATGATTTTGTAAAGGATTATTGGAAAATATTGTATTTTTGCGGAACACCGTTCAATTCAATATAGTGCGTTTTATTTTAAAACTATAAGTTGATGATGATGACGACATGTGTTCTTATTATAAATGTACAACCATTTGAACTTTGATGGGGTATATCAACGCCCGGTTTCAGACACAAAAATGAGTAAAAAATTTGCTAACAAATTGCCAAACGTCCGTAAACTGTAGTGATAGAATTATCAACGTCCAATCGGATCACTGCGAGCAATGTGCCCTGCCCATTGCCACTTAAGTTTGGTGGCCGATGGGGTTGAAAGGTTCTAGAGTAACGACCACGTACCGGAAGACGTAGCGTTGGAAGGCCTCCCACAAGATGGACCGATGACCTTGTGAAGGCCACAGGAATCCGCTGAATGCGGAAAGCACAGAATCGGTCGAAGTGGCGGTGCTTGGGGGAGGCCTATGTCCAGCAATGGCCGTCTTTCGGCTGAAATGATAATGATGAATCAAATCACTTGACTTGCGTATAATTTAACACGTAGGTAACTTTCTTTCCAGAAACCGGTTATAAAGCGTGTATCAGAAAGGTATGGTCATATTTTAGGGTGTACTGTACATTTGGGTCGAGTCGGTATTGAAGTTTTGTAAGGGACAGCTGATCATACTTGTAGTTCTGATCCCGCTACCAATCTTGCAAACAGATTTATCTTTTAAAAGCACTGCATAAGTTAGACTAGAGTCGAAAACCAACCAAATTCTGAATTTCAATCGGGTGATTAATTGGAAATTGATCAGACCTAAGATATTGGTATATAATCCATTTAATTAACTTACAGACACGATCCATTTTGCTGAAACCCAAATCAGTAGTGTGGATTTCGTGTCAAAGTGGATCTGGGTACATCGGAATCTTTCAAAGATAAATCACGCTTTTGCGATAGACTGCAGTAAAATTAAGACATATCTTTTTGATGTGAAACATCTATAGCGGCGTGTCAGACTGACTACGACTGTAGGCGTGGCGACGCGTGGCGACGCGTGGCGACGCGTCGCCATATTTATTTCTTGTCGTAAATTATACTTTTATGCATTTTACCTGTACATAATATTATGTTTTACATCTGCCAGACGTCCGGCGACGGCTCATTTTTTTTTTATAAAGATACCACATACAAGCATAGTAATGGATCTTAAGTAATCGACACTAATTAGACCTTTTCCCAGGACCTCTTGAGAATAGAATATAGTCTTTACCTGTATATATATATGACTGTTATTTTTTATATTAGTGCGGGTTGGCCGTACTTATTTACTGAAACCTGCTAAAATGTGATATTTAAATCACACATAATGTGCACTGCGGCTTACAGCTGCGGTTTCTATCTTTTGTCTGACTATAAACTCGCACCGGCTCTTTCGGAGCCACAACAGCTGTATGTGTGTATGCATTTCATTCTGTAGCAGAAATATACTGTATGTAGATACACTTTCGTGCACGTAGGTAAATACTTCACGTATATACGTACCTACCGACTTTATCAAAAATGTATGTTCTGTTTGGTGTCGAGAAACCAGCACGCTTAGCATAAGCACAATAGAAACGTGTTTTGTCGACTGAAGAATAGACAAAATGACAGATAAACAATCACAATCTGTCACTTTGTCTATTCTTTCGTCGACAAAACCCGTAGAAAACTCGTTTCTATGGTTGTCATGCTACGCATGCTGAATGCGAGACTGATACACAAATTAGGAAGAAGAAAAATAAAGAAATTCGATGAGAAACGCTTGACAATTTGGGTCACGGAAGTTTCAAGGTGTTCTTTTAATCGATTTTTTATTGTAAATGGAAAGCTCTCGGGAATAAGGGGTTGTTCATTAAAACGTGAGGCGTTTATGGGATCGAGCCGAATCTCACCCAATCTCACGTGGGGGGAGGGGGGTATCGACAAATACATTGGTCATATTGCGAGAAAACTGGGTTTAAATTAAGTAAAACATGTTTTTCCACTAAAATATGGCCAAATCTTAGACAAAAACTAGTCAAATAAAGATAAATAATCAAAATTATGTTTTTTTTAAAACATATCCTACGCAATCAAGCGCAGATACACAAAAACTACGCTATTTGAAGGGGTCGAGTAAATCTCACGATATCTCACCGAGAGGGGTCGAAAAATCGCCAAAATCGCCTCACGTAATTAATGAACGCCTCCTAGGTGGGAACTTACTTATGGCTCATGTGATTTTATCAAAGTACAAATTTATATTTACGTAGGTATATATATAGGTATACCTTTCACCTAAGCTCAATGAAATCAGCAAAGCTGCTATAAATAACTATCAATGAGAAACGTAATCATTGTTCTGAGCTAGCTTCATCTATTCGCTTAGATTAACTTTGCCTTCTAAGGTTCGATGTTCAACATCATTATATCCACAATTCCTTGGAATAATATAGGTTTTGTGTTCGCTGTGGCTGCATTATTCCTACAATTATAGCAAATGATAACACAGAAACTCAGATTACACAGTTTTCTGATAGAAATAGAATCAAAGCCTGATTTCTTCAGATAGAAAATAGTTTGTCTACTTTAATAAATAAAATGTAGGTTTTCGTGTCGATGGAACTCTTCTTCGATGTATTTTTTTAAGTCAAAACTTTTTTAGGCGCGTTGGGCATGTTTGAGATGGGACTAAACCATTGATTTCGCGACCTGTTACCGACACCGTGGAGTAAAAGACATCAACGCGTTGATTACCGCGGTGCCGATTTTTTTTCAAGTTTTTACTTTTGTCGGCAGTCCCGGAGTGCCACTGTTTTTTATACAATATGTATTATGAGGCCTGTAGGGGACCACGTTGATTGCGGCATCAGTGGCATTCTTTAGGTCATCCGAGGTGCAGGTGAACGGGCACTTAGGACACTGATCAGGAGCACCACACTCGCACTGGGTGATGGGTCAGTGATCCCCACTTCGACAAATAAGTTACTTATTAAGAAAATGCTCTTATTTAACATATATTTTTTCCAATTGATTAACCCTACTCGTTCAGACGTGATCTTCATCTTCAGTATAAAATAATTAAAAGTCGGTTATTGTCGCCTTAAATGTAAATTGCATTTATCCAATAAATAACTCCTGTAATATGAAAAGACATACTCCAAAACTGTCTTTTCAACATCATAAAGATCGTCGTTCCTCATTTTCATCGCTTTTCACAAACGAAACACAAAACAAACGTTTAATTTACACAGTTTTTTTAAAGAGTCTCCGTTCAGAAGAAGAAGTCTTTAGAAACACGACACCTCGGAGTCGGATATTGTGCTGCAGACAGACAATAAAGAACTCCTTTGTTTGACGTAATAGAATACTGGCTGGAACAGGTGTCTTGGCGGCTTGTCTAATTGGATTCCACTGTCTTTTGATTTTTGAAAATTCTTCACGGATTTTGTTTTAGTTTATGTGATGATTTATTTATAACTCGAGGAGCCCGTGGCTAAGTAATAACAACTGCACGTGTCGATCCATCAGGTTAAGCTCTGCTTGCCTGGGTTGGTCCGTGGATGGGTGACCATCTTTACAATCGAGACTCCTCCATGCCTCGGAAAGCACATTAAGCCGTTGGTCCGGGCTGTCATTCGTGGATCTTTGATAGTCGTTAAGGTGCGTCAGAAACCCGAAAGTCTGAGAAACAGTCTTACCTATCGTATTACTCAGTTACTGGGTTGTGGAGGTCAGATAGGCAGTCACTTCCTGTAAAATACTGGTATTCAGCTGCATCCGGTTAGACTGGACCAACATAGTTAGGAAAAGGCTAGGCAGATTTATTATTTTATTATTGGGTTTTTGTTTTGGAATTTCTCAGTAGCATCCCGGAGTCTGGATTTGTGATCGGTTATTCAAAATTCAAAAGTCATTTATTCAAACTAGGCTGAGAATCAGCACTTTTCGAACGTCAAAATTACATAAGACAGTCCCCCAAAACGCCCACCCTTCACCACTTCCTAGTGCCTTTAGCTGGGAAGAAGAAGTGGCGCAACAAACTCCCCAGCAGCACAGCTGTCTGTTCAAGTTAGAAAAAATGATTCTATACAATAGTATGCAAAATGCATAATGTAAGTTCATTATGCAACACAAAACATAAATAAATAAATTATTCGCCATATGTCAGCCAGCACACGCCAATATACCAACCAAAAACATCGAGAACTATACTCAAGCAGAAATAAAAAATAAAACTAAACGTAAACAGAACTAAATACTCGTATCTAAATAAAAGCCTCCAGGCATAAAGGGCGTGCCCGCTTACATAAAGCTATTTAAAGCTATAATTGGAAGTTATTATAAATGATAAACTAGGACCATCGAGGTAAAATAAATAAACAGTTAGTTACTAGTTACAATAACAAAACCATGATCAGCAAGACGACCAGTCACCACAAGCAGCACCCGTTCACGAGCATAACGCAAAGATCAGCCATTACCCCCCTCGCCATATTTGAGGGAAGGAGGTTGATGGCAATAAGCTCGCCCCTATTTCATGGGACTTAAACATGACTGGCGAAATGTGGGTGTACTAGGTGCACCTCTGCCTTACCCTACGTGGAGTATGGAGTACCTACAGGCGTGATGTTATGTTACACAAACAGTTAAGTAGTCAATATACTTGACCTTGACCCTTCGTCTCTTGAAATCAACAGTGCCCAAGGTGACGAACTTTCGTAGAACAACCTACTGTTGAATATCAAATCAGTCGGTTCAGAAATTATGTACATCTTTAAGAAGTTTTAGTTGGACGAATAGTCATGAATTATTCGTCCTTTGGTTTACTTTAGAAAAGTGCTGGAAGACTTCCATTGCCATCCGTCTTGATGGCTAAACGAAGAATTATATTAAGAGTCCGCGCCACCACTAAACTCCGGTGGAAAAATGTGGAACTATATTTTTTTTAATGTAATTTGATGCAATGACCTTGACACTAGCGCCGCGTCTATCGGACTCGAGTGGTGGCGCGGACTATAGTCACAGTCTGATAAAATGACCTCTAAAGGAGTCAAACGCAGCCACAGTCTAAAAATTTTAGAGTGATGATTTTGAAATAATTGACCTTTGACTTTTTGTGAAACTATGTCAAGTTTAATAAAAAAAGGTTACCTCAAAACGGTTCAGTTAGGTATTCTTCGAAACATCTGAACAAAGAAAAAAATTATATTAGTTTTAATATCTAGGTTGAAAGAACTTCAATATCACAATCCAATTAAATGCCGCCATTTTTGTTACCAAGCAACAAATCTACCGTAATATTACACATATTCTTTTCACATATCTATCTCAACGTTGTATGAGATATTCTCATATTGTATATTTATTTTTTGTGTAAATTTCATTTATTTTGTTTTCTATTTAACTCTTACACACGGTGTCTACATGTATCTCTTTTTATCTAATTTTGTCGCAGGCATACTGGAAGAGATTTCTATAGAAATAAGCATCACTTTTGTGCGTATTTTTCTGTTCCTTTCTTGATTGATAAGTGTGTTCTCGCCAGTATCTTAACTATATATACATAATATTTATAAATGCGAAAGTGAGTTTGTTTGTTACGCTTTCACGCTAAACCGACTAAACTAATTTGGATGAAATTTAGCACATTTGTGAAGGACATTGCTACTCTTCATTCTGGATCGAAGTCGCGGGTAACAGATAGTGGTTAAATAAAAATATAAAACCTCCAGTACATACACATTGAACGAACTAAACAACCTTTTCAAAGAAAACCTTCTCAAGTCAACATCACTTAGCCTCACATAGCCAATCCACGTCACAGGAATACACGATTTTCCATATAATGACGGCCAAACAGGCCCCGAACGAGGCCAATGCTTGTTTATCTCAAAGCAGCCTTTATCGATCCTTGTTTAGACACGGTAATGGCGGAGAGTATAAATTTCCAAATACAGACACGGGCTAAATCGGAAAGGTCTGGGTGCCTAAAAAGGCCGCTTTAGCAGAATCATAATAAATGATAATATTATGAATCACACAAACTGTCACAAACTGACAATTCATAATATTATCTGCGTTCAATTCATATTATGCAATTCATCTGTTTGACAGTTTTGTATTCTATTCAAATAACATATAAACTGTAGAAATAAAAAAATAAAAATCTCATTTGATAAAGAAAAATTATCCGGTAAAATTACGGTCTTAATTTTTTTCATGCGGCAATATTTACACCAAATATGAATTGAATTGGATTCAGCTCATCCATCATAGAGGAATTGCTAATGATCTGCTGGGAATTCAGAAAATGAATTGCTTTTAGAGGAATTGCTTAATGTGACCGTTTTAGGCCCCCTGATGTCTAGTTGCGACACTCGGATAGGATTTGATATTAGATACTGAAGCCGGTTGAGTAATGTTATGTTTAGTTTGTTATATACGTGTTCATCATAACATAATATCACGCCTATAACCCACGTTGTATACTTTGGAAAGCGCAGCAAAAAATCCGACACCCTGATCATTATGTATTTTTTTTAAATCGCGTTTTTATAAAGGAAACTCAAACTCAAAGCTTTTATTTCAATTAAACTAATTACAGAAACTTCTAAATTGATAAGGAGTCAGTCAGTCACAACGATAGTTGCCCATTCCAAAGCGTAGTAAGTACCTATGCAGAAAAACAGGCAAGAACTTCCACGGACACTCTTTTAAATCAAAATATTATTACAAAAATATTGGCTACATCATTCATGTTGAAATTATACATGTGAGAACGATGTTGAAAGACGTGCACGTTAATAGCGTCATAAATATAAAAAAAAAAACAATAAAAATAAGCTGTGGCAACTAAGAGATGACCAGTTCTATCTGACGGCGTCCGTTCACGAAAGAAGAATATTAAGATAGTATTATTTTATTACTATCTTACTGAATACACGTATTACTAAGAAGTTTTTAACACTGAATTGCGATAGCGCTCGTCAGTGAAGAAAAAGATAAAATCTTTTCTTGGCATCCAAATAAAGAGCCAAGATAAAAGGATAGTCTAATCAAATTTCAATAGACGGATATTGACCAAAATGAAATTTCAATAGACGGATATTGACAAAAATGAAATTTCTGGTAAGATAAATAATTTTCATGAAGCTTTCTTTGATGTCAAAATGTTGGAAAGAATATTTGAGGAGTATCAGACAAATCTTAGATTTTTGTGAAAGGAAAACAGGGATTTAATATTGTTTATTTTATAATGTTCCTTTTGCGATCACCATAGTGTTTAATTTGCGAATTTCTTGTAGTAACTTATTCTGTTCGGGAAACTTACAGCTAACTTATTACAGTCTTCATAAAAATATGAAATTGATGGCCAATTACTACCTACTAAAATAAAAAAAATAAAAAAGTCGGCACAAAATAGGTACCTACGTGATTCTGCATCGCGTCCATTCACGAAACATTAAATTATGTAAGTATGGTAATAAGTATTTCATAATGCTTAGATATTATACATTCAAAATTTCGTAAAAGATTATGGGATTATATTTCTAGTGGTCTTCTTTACTTACCAATCCTCAAGAACTTCAAATATATATTTGTGGTTAACAAAATAATAGGTATATCCCTGTATCATCGTCAGAACCACAAGAAACTGTACAAGTGTTTACCATTTGGTAACTCAAACCACAAGCTCTGTAGTATTCGTTTTCAAAGCTGCAAGATTAGGTACTGACAAATGGAGCACTGACTGAACAGGTCCACTCAAATCTGTGTGATTCTTTCCTCAAAAGATACGAATCTACATGGTCCTCTCATGATCTAACAAAGATTATGTCTGGGCTTTAAAAGAGACTGTGACCTCTGGGCTCTGAGTTTAGGTTTGGAAACACCGAAGTCTTATAGTTTAAAAAAAAAAAAAAACGTGTGGCACTCGGGAATTGCCGCGGTAAAGCTATTGCATAGCATTTGTAACCTCCATACTTCCTATTTGTCAACGCTACACTTGGGATGATGACGTGATGACATAAAACAAAAATTACGTTCCGGAACCGTCATTACATGGTAGGCGGAGTGGGGGTGTTAGGTTTTTTCGTTACGGAATTTCTTGATTCGGTCGCCGCGCTCAAAGCCCGCGATAAAAGCTATTCAATAGCTTAAAAATATTTTTGGCATGTAAAAGTGTTTGATCGAACATCAAGCCACTTGAAGCTTCATTAATATGGCGTATCATATTAAAATATTTCAATAACAGTCCCCAAAAAGAATACATTACCATACAATTACTGTCAAAAACATTTAGCGACCGAAAAAGACGCATAATTTGCATTGATGCCTTGTACTGGTACTGATTAGCATTTACCAGTAAATTCGCGACACTACCAGGAGTGCGCCATTCATAATTATGTCTAGACTATAGCAGTCTGTGCGACAAGAGACCTTAGTCTTTTCTGAACTTTAAAACCTTATTCTGAGAGCCATAGAGTCTCCTTTCGTGTAGCCTTTCCACGTGATTTGTTCAAGACTTCATGTTGACCTTTGTTTTCAGATTAGAATTTGAATAAACTTCACCTATTTAGTTAAATTGGAGCGTTACGGTTCAGTGAATTGGAAATATGAAATACATTTTCAATATTGTCTCTGCTTATTATTTTTCTGCCTGGCACGTAATAACAGCCGCACGGGTCGATCGATCAGGTTAACTAAGCTTTCCGGGGTCGTTCCGTGGTGACAATCTTTACATGTACAGTTCGATTAAAAATTAATGGCGGCTCGGAAGTGTGCTACTCGCTGCGCAGTACCCCACCCCTCACCCCTGCTGACCCGTGAATTCGGTACTGCGCAGCGACTCGCCTCATGTTCCGAACCGCCATTAAGTTTGAATCAGGGTGTACTGTACCGAGACCCCTCCGAAAAGCACGTTAAGCCGTTGGTCCCGGCTGTCATTCGTAGATCTTTGACAGTCGTTACGGGTCGTCGGAAGCCCGAAATGACAACCAGTCTCGCCAAGGGGTATTTTGTTACCCAGTAACTGGGTTGTGGAGGTCAGATAGGTAGTCGCTCTTTGTAAAACACTGGTATTCAGCTGCATCTGGTTAAATTGAAAGCCAGGCAGATTTTATTATTTTTCTGCCTGATTTATTTTTAGTTTAACAAAGTTTGCTGTGAAGGTCACAGGACGTGACATTTGCCGATAGGAGGAGGTCTGAGTTAATTTCCTAAAGAGTTTTTCTTTATAAATAACTTGGAAAATACTTGGTCGTGACTCATGCACGATGACGTGTCTTTTAAGGTAATTTTTTCCCTCAGGGTGTTTCTTATATGTTACTAGCGACCCGCCCCGGCTTCGCACGGGTATAAACCGGGTTATTATACATATAAACCTTCCTCTTCAATCACTCTATCTATTAAAAAAAACCGCATCAAAATCCGTTGCGTAGTTTTCAAGATTTAAGCATACATAGGGATATAAGGACAGAGAAAGCGACTTTGTTTTATACTATGTAGTGATATATATAAGAAAATCCCTGAGGGAAAAAAGATCCTTGAGGGTGTTGTTAGGTACCGTACTGAGTCTATTCAGGAAAAAAAAAAAAAAATTGCCACATTTTTTTTTCAATGGGTAATTTTACTGGGTTTTTACATGGGGCGCGGGCGGCCGTCTGCGTCGTTTAGCAGGTGTGTCTACAAGTCATAACTTATTTATGACCCCTGTTGAAAATTTAAACTTTTTAAATGGATTTGGGCTAATTTTGGTACTGAAATGTGAATTTTAAATACCAAAAACTTTTTTATTTTCAAAAATTATAATAATAACCCGCAAAGTTGTCGAAATGTGGGATGTGGACTCAGCAATCATTGTGCCGATAGTGGTATCAGCCAATGGCTTAATTGCTAAGGGCCTCGACCAACACCTAAGGAGGCTCTCGTTGGGCTTGATCCAGAAAGCGGTACTCCTGGACACGGCTCGCATTGTTAGGAGGTTCCTCTCTCTAGAGCCCTGACCGCCGGTAGCTTGGACCCTGTTCCCGATACCGGTGGGCTACTATTTTTATATTTTTAAATGTTTTTATATTATTTTATTCCAATATTTAAAAATATAATTTATATGTAAATAATGAAATAAAGGATAATTTTTTGGTAATGTTGTTGCAGTACCTATGTGCCCCTTTCGGATCGGATAGGTTTTTTTTTCTACATATTGTATATATAAAAACTTATTTCATTAAAAGCCTTGAGTGAATCAATCTACTGCGTAATTAATTAGGAAGATCGATTTTATTGAAGAAGCATGTAATAATTCATCATCAGCCTATAAATGTTCCCACTGCTGGGACACAGGCCTCCTCTCTGTGAGCAGGAGTGGGCCGTAATCTACCACGCGGGCCCAGTGCGGGTTGGTAGATGTCACATGTCTTCGAATTTTCGGTTCTAGGACATGCCGGTTTCTTTACGATGTTTTCCTTCACCGTTTTGAGAGCAGTGGTGATGAAATAATTTACACAAAGTAAAGCGCCTGTCTAGGTTTGAACCTACGACCTACAACTCGTAAGTCGCGGCCGTTACCACTGGGCCACCACTGCTCCCACTGGGCCACCACTGCTCCCATGTAATAATTAGAAGTTTCTTATTCTCTATTTCTGATACCCGTCGTGAGCAAGTGTGGTGATCAATGCTCGTGCCTTCTCTGTTTGAAAAGAGGCCTTTGCCCTGCAGTGGGACTATAATAGGCTGATTATTATTATTGAAAAATAACGATCAATTTAATAAAAATTTTATACAATAAAAAAATTGTAATAATATAAACAAAGTTTGAACAAACAACATTATAAGTTAATTTAAGTTATTGCGTGCCTATCCGCCATCTTATTTAGTGAGTAATAGCGTGAACTTTAGTGTCGCTCGACCGGATGCGCAGACGCAGACCAAAGGACACGGGAAGCCATTAATGTTTCGCCTACGTGCTTTCTGAAGACAATAACTTCCCACGTAATTTTGTTAGTATTAAAACCCGAGTATTTTCTCTAAGAAAATCAAAAAGTAAAGATTATTGTGTCATGAAATCGTGATTTTTCTTCAGTATCAATTCAATTGTTTTGTTTTTTGATGAATGTTCAGCGATATCTTCGCCAATTTTTTTACGGATTTTAATGATTATTTTTTGTTTTGAATAGTATTCTTCCGAGGTGGTCCCGTTCAAGAAGTCTGTGGCAAACACGTAAATACAAAATCAAGACACCGACTTCCGAAATTAAATTTATTTTTCACTTGTGTTTTTTTAGGAAGTCGGTTGTTTTTTTGTAAAAAAATAAATAAAATAAATGTCTTTCTTAATAAAGTCGAATTAAAAAGGCAAACATTATTAAATGTCTGAGTAAAAACAAAAATTGGTAAATAAATTATATAGGTAAGTATCTAAATAAAAAAAGGTATCTAAGATTAAAAATAAAAATCCAATTTTTTAATGATCCAATTTATATGACAAGGATAGTTTATTATGCAAAGTAAATAACAAAATAACATAAAATTCGGCTGAAAGTCAAATAAGCAAACAAACAAATCGTATTTGTTAGAACTCGGCATATTCAGGTAAACATTTTATTACCTATCGTGGGAGCAACGTTGACATTTACGAGAAAATACATCGAAATGTTCTAGATTTTAATAAAACTCGCTCTAATCCACAAAAGTACTTCCATTTCAACGAATTCATCCTACCTGATAGGAAATCTTCGATACAATCTTATTCTCAACTTCACTGGCATGCGGCCACGTACATTCAATCTCGCTAGTATTGCATTTTATTTCGAATCAGACAAGTTTTCCATCTCCTCTTAATAAAAAAAGCAAAATAAAGTTGGTACGTTTTTGAAACGGGCCCGTTTCATTTCCGTGTAAGGGTTTGTTTACACGGGCCACAGCTATAGCCACACCACGGCGGCATAAATGTGGCCGGACACAAACTTATAATTATGGAAACCTGATATTTTATTTTCACGCTCTTATGTAGAGATAAATTTTTGAAAAGAAAGAAGAAAGTACGTTTATTTGCAGTAAAATATGACGCAAAAACAAAAGTTGGGGGAAATGTGCTTCCCCTCCACGCAAAACGGCCATCGCTCAGTATAATGCTGTGACTCTATGCGAGACAGAGTCACAGCGCTGGTTTATGTAGGTACACGGTATTTCCAATTTTCTGTAGTTTCTAACGGCAATCGCGAATTTGTGGTCAATACCGACGACATTGAGATCACAAATGCAACCTTTGTCCAGGCAACATCACCTTTTTCCTTCTTAGTTTCTTATCCCTAGATATTTTGTGGCTGTAACAACTGCCTAGAGACATTGTGTCCACGATTATGCGGTTGTGGCCCGTCTAAACAAACCCTAAGGCTGCACACAGAGCATATTGACTATCGAAGTTTTTGATTCTATTTCCTTGCACTGCCTTTGGTATTCAAATGTTTTCCTCTCATCTATCCCGTATACACATCGGAGAGATGGTTTTAAATGGAAATGGGTACAAATAACTGGTTACGCCATATAACATAGTTACGATATGTGGTTGGATGTTTTTTCAGGTAGGTATTGAAAGTTATTATTGTTGAGGAGTTCTGAGGCTAAATTGTGAGGAGAAAAGCGCAGATCTAGACTGTTCGTGTTAATAGTAATTAATTAGTATTTCATGTACCCAGTACAAGACCTGTTAGGTTCATGAAATTTTAAACAAAGTTTTCTGGGTAGCGACCTCGTCATTCCTTGGAAGAAAGGTCACATTATCTAACCTTGTGGGTGCCCATGTTACTTGATTCAAAGATTATTGTAGAATAGATTGTCTGTATGTCCAAAAATGCAGTAAGTACTTGATGAATCTCTAAGTTACAAATGCAAGGTTGATGGTTTTATGCCATTACTCTGTTATCCGAAAAGCTATTTACTTATAATTATTGTCTCCACAAATTGTTGCTAAAGAAGTATCCGAACTCCTGAATCCAGGACTGCCTTTTTTTGGGTGGGAAATTATCAAATAACTCGGGAGGGCGTGTCAGACCCTTACCGACTAAAACCCACCCGTGTTCCTTCAGTTGCCTATATTGCCAGGGGCCACGGTAACCCTTTCGAACAAAACCGCAACCTCGGCAGGCATCAGCCCTATCGGACCCCGTCAGTTCTGTTGACATCTCTTTGAGGCGCGCGTGGAACACAACGCGCCGTCGACCCGGGCCTGGTCCTTATCGGACGGCGAGCTACCCATTGCTCACCGTCCACAAGCCCGCTCCTACGATGGCCGGGAATCGGCCTGCGACTCCCGACGCCCAGGGCGTCTCCCGCGGTGCTAGTAACTGCCTGAGGTATATGAGCGGTGAGACGGGGGAGGGCGCCATTGAGAGAATTTTTAGACTGAATTAGCTTGACCTTTGTCTACCTCCCCCGTCTCACTGCTCACATACGTCAAGCGGTGTAGTCGCGCGCGGTTAATTCCCGGTTTCTGAGGTCCTCATATGCTTTTAATAGCAAGAAAATTGTGTCAAGATATTGAACCAAAAACACGTCGATAGTAAACTTATCATAATCTTCGGTGACATGACACGAACAGACTTGAAAGGTTTCCAATCGGAAACCGGAAACCGGGAATCGGTTTGTATCGGAAATTCATAAACTCAAAATAATCGAACATTTTCATTCTGATCTTTTATAACTTTAATAATAATATCATCCTTTTAATACCAAAGCCATTAAATATGTATGACCAAGAGATATTTCAATGAAAGGCGATTTTCAATAAAATTACGTTTTAGTTACTTTTTACTAGCTTTTTACTGCGGCTTTGCCCGCGTGGATGTCGGAAAATATCCCACGGGAACTTTCACCAGGATTAAATGTACCCTATGTGTTAATCCCTAATTGCGTAATACAACCAAAGCTGGGCAAAATACATACTTTGCATTAATTAAAATACAAATGACAAAATACTATCTCGCACGTATTTAAAATACGAAATACTAAGTACTTTTAAGTCGTGTATTTGAAATATAAAATACAAAATACAGTATTTTAACTATTTTTATTTAAAATACAAATTACAAAATACAATAAGGTATTAGGTTATGTAAATAGAATAGAACTAATACAGCCCAGTGTTGCCAATTTTAAAGATTAACATATGTAGCGATCGCCATTTTTCTTACGAAAGCTATCGAGGGCAATTTTTTGCTGAACGCACCCATTAATAAGATCACTAAATGTATTTATATTCAAATGTATTTTAAAGCCATAAGTATTTGAAATACTAACTACAAAATACCTCAGCGTCAGGTATTTGAAATACCAAATACAAATTACATTTTTAAGAAGTAATTGAATTACAAATACTAAATACGTATTTGTATTTGAATTACAAGTAATTCAAATACTGCCCAACCCTGAATACAACACAACCTGTTTCGATTTGAAACAGATTGCTAATCCATTGCTTCATAAGTTGGAAAAAAAAATCTGCTCAACAACGTAAATAACGCAATGAATGTTGTTGAACTGTCAAAATGAAACAAATTAGCCATAATTGTTTACGAAAATAAGTTACGCAATTAGGGTACTGGTTATAAACTATCTGTATGCCAAATTTCATCCAAATCCGTTCAGACGTTTTTATCATAATCCGGAATATACATACAGACAAACGGACAAAAATTCAACGTTACTATTTTGTTATATGTATATTCCTTAGATTCCTTTACCGTCAAAGCCTTTGATTGATATTGGTTATTTTACAGCTTGTAACAGATACCAGAGAATCCATTATACGAAAGAGTGATGACACCCGATCCGTTTTACTTTTAATAACGGCCCATCATTTAAAACGACCTTCATTTACAGGGTTTATTGAAGAACAGTTATTTGGTTTTACGAGGGAAAAAATTGTGAAACATTTTTCTTTTAAGGTTCTTCCATTAAGGTTCTTGCTTTCTGAAATAGCTGTCAAATATTTTGCTGTTTTGATTAATTTGTCAATTTTACTAAATTAAATTATGAAATATCATTCAGTTGTGTGAAGTGCACTACAATATTGATTACGAATTGCAATAATAACACTGAATTAGGTATTGTAACAGTTTTAGGTTTTACATTTAGATATAAACGAAATATTCTGAGTTGCGATATTAATTATTTATCCGTAATATTATAAATGCGAAAGTAAGTTTGTTTGTTACGCCTTCACGCTAAAACGGCTGAATGGATTTGGATGAAATTTGGCACATATATAGATGATGCCCTGGAAAAGAACATAGGTTACTTTTTTTTTTTCCCACGGGATCGAGACTTATGTGGGTGAAACCGCGGGGCTCAGCTAGTTTATTATAACTTAGGCGGACTTAATGTCCGAGGCATTTTCTACCAGTTAACCTTAGGGTGATGCAGAGACAAAACATGGCAGGTGCAATATAAGAGATAGATGACTCGAAAAAGAATACATACTAATACATACATATATAAACAAAACTAGCTTCTGCCCGCGACTTCGTCCGCGTAGAATAGTTACTTTGAGCTAACGCTAACTTTAACCCGCGACTTCGTTTACGTAGAAGGTGATTTTTTTTTAATGACTGATTTTGAAACATTCTTCATTGGTGCTCCGCTCCTATTGGTCTTAGCGTGATGATATATAAGCCTGTAGCGTTTCTCGATAAATGGGCTATCTAACACTGAAAGAGTTTTTCAAATCGGACCAGTAGTTCCTGAGATTAGCGCGTTCAAGCAAACAAACAAACTCTTCAGCTTTATAAATTAAGTATAGATTATAAGTTTAGATAGATAAACTTACTCAAGAGAAATAACGATGGGTAGAGGAGAAAACGAATCCAGCAAAACAGAGCTGCAATGATTCTGCCAACTTCTTACAAATATGCTCACGTGCCTTCACTTTAAAAGATAACCTTTTGCAATTCATTATCAATTATTTTACTTTAAGAACCTATTTGCGACGTTGCCAACTTGGCATTTTATGCTGTCCTTAACCAAAATTATAATATTTACATGTCCATTTCTATGTTATAGGTAAGCAGTTGCAGTTTGATCAACTTAACTAATCACAGCTGATGACCTCGAGTTGAACTAACTTTCAGGTATTTAATAATCCTAAGGACACAGTTATAACTCACTAAAAGAAAATATTCAGTGGATTCCATCATTAGTTTCTAAACAGTATTAATAAATCCAATCGCTGTTTCCGACACCCACGGAGATATAAAGTTAGGACCACATCATAGTAATATCAACATGCGTTGGTGATATTCAACAATTGCTTCTATTTCTGTCTGAGCAACTTGTGGAAGCAATCACGGGACAAATTAATATGGAAGTTTGGCAGGAATTAGGAAAACGTCCCTGAAGGCCTTCATATAAAGTTAGCCATATTAATAAATCCTTTAAGCCCTTAATCGCTGTCTATTCCGACACCCACGGAGATATAAAGTTAGGACCACATTGTGGTAATATCAACTTGCGTGGGTGTCGTGGGTGATATTCAACAATTGGTTCTATTTCTGTCCGAGCAACTTCTGGAAGCAATCACATAGGACAAATATTAAAGTTTGATAGAAATGAGGAAAAAGTCCCTGAAAGCCTTTTTATAAAGTTATTCAGACAAAAGGGATGAGTAATTATAGTCCTCAAAAAAGGCTCTCATTGTTATTTAAATGAGTATTAAATTAAGTTATAGAATACTCGCTTTTGCCCGCAGTTTGTCACTTTGAGGCCGGAAATTATCCCACGAGAACATACTGTCGGGTTAAAAAGTATCTTATGTCCTAACCCAGGTCCATGGTCTACCTGCGTGCCAAATTTCACCGGAATCCGTAGGCGTAAAAATGTAACAGACAGACATACAGACTTACTTTCACAATCATAAGATTAGTATGGATTAAGAATGCAGCGACGCATGAATTGTCGATACAAACGTAATACATAAATCATTTGCAATTTGAGCATATTTCCACCATATTATGTTGATATTCGGATTGAGACAGTATTTACCTACGTCTTTTTATTTCCAAAAACTTATCTTTAAATGAAGTGTAAGTGAATTGCATTTCGTACATTTTTACAGCGTAAATGACATGTTTTCATATTGTTTTTTCTGTATTATAAACAACAATATTTGTAAGCAGAAGCATAGTTTATGTTATCAAGTTACAGATTAGGAATCGAAAAAAAAAATGGAAATACATTGAGTTTTAATTCATAATTTTTTGTATTACGGAACACATCCAAATTTATCATAAATTTTCGAAAGCTAGTAGTGCTATCGCGTCAAGCAATAATTGTCAATGTATGCTCCGACAGGCACTCGCACTAGCGCAACGTGCTTGGGATTGAATTTTGCAAACATCTCGATTTGTAGTTGCGAGTCGTGTCGCCGGCCTCTTAAAGGATGTTTTTAAGATACAGTACAGACCTACTACCTAAAACAAATACAAACAAAATGGACGAAACTAAATCTTCGGGAAAACAGACGTGCTGTTGTGGTATATCTTGAAGATTTCGCAAAGAAAATACATTTATTTAGCACAGACTAAAAGCACACAACATGCAGCAGATAAAAAAATAAAAAAGTGTAAAGTGCGATGTAAGAAATTTGCAGGGGAGTGTGCCTCACGGCTGCGCCAAAAAGGCCCAGTTCAGCTAAAATGCCAGACAAATATAACACATTTCATTGTCGGTATAACCCTGTCAGGGCACCGCAAAAAACATTGTTGGTTTGCAGTGAACATTAACATAAATTGAGTCAAAATTTATCAAAACACAGCATGGAGTAATAGGTAGGTACCTATTGTAGAAAATTATAATTTTATTGCTTATAATAAATTCCACCTAACTACGCTATTACGGGGAATATTTGCTGATTACAAACAATAAAACGTTTTATTATTAGCAATTTATAATAATTATTTCGCAATCAAGTCGGATGGTAAAATAATTGTATAATTTCAGTTTATTAAGTACTAATGCATGCTTGATTTAATCTGAATACGTAGCTCTGATACTAATTAATTCATTATCATCATCATCATTTCAGCCGAAAAACGTCCACTACTGGACAAAGGCCTCCCCCAAGTACCAATTGATTAACAAGCAGGGAATAATAAAAAAAAACAAATGAAAAAAAATAATTGTTGGGTGTTACTAAATTTAAAAAAATTATAACCCCTCAAGAATTTCCAAATTTATTTTTCCTAGTCCATAACCAGACCCTGTTCACCATCTATCTATAACCTATTCATTGAGACCATTCCAATGAGCCCAAACACGATACCTGTTCTGTAAGTTGGGTATCCTGTAAATTCCAGGTTGGGGAAGCTGCAGCATCAGTTCAAGCTTACAATGTTCTTCTAATATCATTGAAGTAACTGAATACCAAATTGCAAATCGATCAGACCTGTGGAAGATGCTCACATCCATTCATCTACTAGAAAAGAGCTGATAATCTTCAAACGGCAGAACCGATTTTCTTGAATCATAGCTAAGTATGTTTATATTTAAATTAGTGTATAGTTAAGTTTTAGTAATAGTTAAGTTTTATTTTATGTATTCTGTTTTCTCTTTTACTCTTACACACGTTGTCTACATCTCTTTAATTACTTTCCTATCGCAGGTATGCTGGAAGAGATTTCTATAGAAATAAGCATCACCTTTGTACGTATTTTTCTGTTCCTTTCTTCTTGTCTGTTTATATGTGTGTATATAAACGGTTAAATAAATAAATAAATAAGACTCTCGATCAAGTCCAATCAAATTAACTGGCGAAAATTTACAGACCTGATTATAATGATCAGCGGGATAATTGCGTAATCCACAACGGGTCGCTGTCCAAAAATTTTCATTGTCCGTCTTGTAGATTATTAAAAAATAATGAACATGTATTTTTTCTTTTTTGACGTAATCAAAAGATGACGGCGATACATTGAGTTAAAAAAAGAGCAGTGGTGGCCCAGTGGTAACGGCCGCGACTTACGAGTTGTAGGTCGTAGGTTCGAACCCAGACAGGCGCTTTACTTTGTGTAATTTATTTCATAACCACTGCTCTCAAAACGGTGAAGGAAAACATCGTGAGGAAACCGGCATGTCCTAGAACCGAAAATTCGAAGACATGTAACATCTACCAACCCGCACTGGGCCCGCGTGGTGGATTACGGCCCACTCCCTCTCACAGAGAGGAGGCCTGTGTCCCAGCAGTGGGAAAATTTATAGGCTGGTGATGATTGAGTTAAAATGTGGCATGACGTCACGCCTTGCTAGATTTAATACTGCGTTGTGACGTAGCGAGCCCCCACTCCCCAATTTTAATGCGTGTAAAGTTATTTTTGATTAATATGATAAAGCAAAAAATACGTGTCTAATATTTTTTTATTATCTGAAAGACGGACTAAATAGAATTTCTTTTTTTTTTACCTAGGCAACTACCGTATTGCAATCATTTTGACAATCCAACAACATTAATTGCGTTATTTACGTTGACGAGTAGAAGAATTTTTCAAAGATATGAAGCAATTGATTAGGAATTTATTTAAAAATCATTCAGATTGTTAAAGAAACTGTGTTACGCAATTGGGGTGCTGGGAATCATGGTAAAAATAATGTTAAATTCCAAAGCACAACTACAAAATTGCGTCCTTTTAAAAATAACCCTGTACCGCGTAATAAAAATGTTCGAAAAGGCCCCGTGAATGTAACCTTTCATCCAAGCATCCATATTGGAATATTGATGGATGACTTGTTACCTCGACAGCTTCCGAGATTGGGGAATTTGGGATGTCATACATTTTATTTATTGATACCTGTTAGGGAAAATATAATGGTAATAAAAAATATTTATGTTATGTATTTTCGGAATAAGGCTGAAAGGTACAGTTGGAATCAGAATTACTTACAAGTATTTGCAAAGGTAAATTTTTTCCGAATGTAGGTAATTGATTTTTATGAAAAGTCTACTACATTAGTCATTATGAAATAGGAAAATAATAAAAACAAACAGGGCGTTGCAATTTTTCGTCGGTTATTTTAAAAAAAATTGCTGTTTAAGAATGCGGCGACGCATGAATTGTCTATACAAACGTAATACATAAATCATTTGCAATTTGAGTATATTTCCACCATATTATGTTGATATTCGGATTGATACAGTATTTATCTAGGCTCTTACGTCTTTTTATTTCCAAAAACTTACCTTTAAGTGAAGTGTAAGCGAATTGCATTTCGTACATTTTTACAGCGTAAATGACATGTTTCATATTGTTTTTTCTGTATTATAAACAACAATATTTGTAATATTGTTTCCGCAGAAGCATAGTTTATGCTATCAAGTTACAAATTATCAAAAAGAAATGGAAATACATTAAGTTTTCATTCATAATTTTTTGTATTACGGAACACATCCAAATTTATCATAAATTTTCGAAAGCTAGTAGTACTATCGCGTCAAGCAATAATTGTCAATGTGTGCGTAGTAGTATTGCTCACTGTAGGTGTATATCGCTCCGACAGGTACTCACACTAGCGCAACGTGCTTGGAATTGAATTTTGCAAACATCTCGATTTGTAGTTGCTAGCCGTGTCGCCGGCCTCTTAAATACATTTTGACGAAAAATTTCAACGCAGTGGTTTCAGAATCATGTAGGTACTGAATCCATAGTAACAGTTTTCGCGTCGACGTCCCTGCCACCCTGTATTTCATACTTAACCTACACGCTGTAACATTATTTATTCGAACAGGTTACTTATTGAAGCGTGTTGGTCACCGTAGGAAACCGAACTTGTGCCTCATTAGCCAAGGATTGACGGGTTAAGGATGAATTTCACCACTGAAGCTAGATGCCATCAGCTCGCATCTACACCATGTTCAAGAGCTGTCAGTATTTTACAGCAATGATGACACTGACAGCTGTTAAACGCGGTTTACATGTCGACGGCCACCACGTAAAGTATCGCAACTGCAAAACCTCTACTTTACAGGAGAGCGATTCTAAGTTTAGATTTAGATTTTTGTCGAACATGAAATTCGAAAATTTTATATTACCGATGTATCTAAAGTGGAAAATTTTACCGTTTTATACTGTCTACTATAGTTTTTGATAATTATTATACTTTTCTAATATTATACATTCGATAGTTTACTTGGTTACTGCTGGTTACTTTTTTACCGAATATGCCAATTTCGATTTCGTTCAATTGAAAAACAATTGAGGGTATAAAATTAGTACATAATTTTTATATAAAATCATACATCTTTATCTCTACTTGCTATTAGTGCAATAAAACGAATATGGCTTTTTTGTAATTTCGATAGTATACGTGGGGGCCGTCGATGTGGTAATCGCGCTCACTTTTCGTTGGTGCAATTTTCCCTAAATCTTTCTTAAATACATTTAATATTTACCTACCTACTTCGAATTTTCTTCTACTCTTAATAAGATCCCATTTACGCAAATTTCTTAGACAAACAAACTTACCCGACAGCACCTAAAACCTTTCAAGGTTTCCATTCAAATTAAGACAAACTCCTTTCTTAATACCTTCAAAACAAAGTATACTTACACACATATTATTACTGATACATACAAATTAACTCTTTGGGCACTTTGAGAGCAGTTTTAATTACATTGTCACAAGCTTCCCAAGAGGTGAGACTTGCTAAGGCCCCCATTCACGGCCTCGAGCGATGCGAGTTGCGACGCGACTTGAGTCAAGCGAAACGCGCGTGCGTCACCTGTTTCCGTCCGTTGTTGCGGTCACTCGTGGCACGCTCTAAAGCTATGGTTTGCTATAAGAGCGGTGGCCGCCACATAACGGCCGCATTGACAGCTGTCATAAAAATGATAGCAGCGGTGTATGACTTGACGGAGTCAAAAAACGCTCTCTAGGAAACACACCAACTTACGAGTGTTTATCCTAAAAGTTGGCAACGTCGTAATTAGCTGTCAAGTAAAATATTGATTATGAAATTCAATAATATCGTTACACCGAATATTTAGTTTTATTTATTTATTTATTTATATAATACTTCAAGCACACAAATGTACAGAGGCGGACTTAATGCCAAAGGCATTTCCTACCAGTCAACCTTTGGGTGATGCAGAGACAAACAGTGGTGGGTGCAATAGCGAGAATTGTGGAATAAATATTTATTTAAATATAAAGATATACATAAACATATGTTGTGGACTCCTACTCCATTTACGCACATCAGGGACCAAAGGCGACCTCTCGAGACAAGAAATGACACCATACGCTACGTCATACATATTACTCGACTGTGATTGGTCTTCATATAAAATATTGTTCCCACTCCCCCTCTCCTTGAATGTTGTAAAAAATCAAAATGGCTAATACAGAATTTGTTCGTTAAGACTAACGCATCGTTTTATTAAAATCCTCAACACAAAACTAAAAGACACCTTAAGTTTTCACAAACCTCACCGCTGCTGCTACATTTTGGACCTTCGAACCGAACATTGGAATATTGATACCAACAAGATCGCTGCGCGACCTTTGGATAACCCCTTGCACATGGCGGATTGAGAAGAAAACGCAAAAGGTTTCATCGAAAATAATTCGCAATCGGTGGGGCCAATCCTTACTCCTTTTCATCATATCCTAAGTTCTATTTGGTGCTATAGTGTGTCTGTGCTCTTATTTCAGTGAAATTGCCGCATTGTATTCTCGGAATATTGGATTTCCAGTCAATCACTAGCCTGGTGACGTTGCTAGCATCAGTGTCGTGTGTGATTGAACTGACGATTATAAAACCGTGAGTACTCCTCTTTTCACTGACCACCAAAATGCCTTCTGACTCTGCTAAATCCCGTGACAAATCTCCTAATTTGCTAAGTGTAGAAAGTAGTGAGTTAGTTCGCGATTTAGTTAGGAAGCGTGGTATAATTAAGGGCAAGCTTACCAAATTTAATAATTATTTAGAGTCGTTAAAAGATTGTGATCATGATTTTCCTAATCAAAAACGCATTGATTTAAAGTTGAGGATTCAAGGATGTACTACTTTATTTTCCGAATTTAACGACATTCAAACTAAAATAGAAGAAAGAGTTTCTGATAGTGAATTAGACGAACAATTAAATCAAAGAGAACATTTTGAAGATAGTTACTACAATTTAATATCACTTGCTGAATTTATGCTGAACACTGATGAGGTCGCTGACTGCTCCAGGTCATGTCATAGTCATAATAACAGTCAAATACATTCCGTGAAGTTACCCACTATCACTATGCCTACATTTGACGGTTCCTATGAGCACTGGCTCGAATTCAGAGACACATATACCTCACTAGTTCATAATTCTAAAGATATTTCCAACATCCAGAAGTTTCACTATCTCAAGTCGTCCCTAAAAGCCAGCGCAGAACTAGTTATACATTCCATAGAATTTTCTGCTGATAATTATCAGGTTGCATGGGACTTGTTGCTAAACCGATATAATAATTGCGGACTTTTAATTGATCACCATATCAAAGCTTTGTTAAATATAACTGCAATAACTAAAGAGTCGCCTTCTTCTATTAGAACATTAATAGACACTATTTTGAAAAATTTACGCGCACTTAAGGTTCTAGGTGAGCCTACAAACTACTGGGATAGTTTAATTATTAATATTATGGTGTCGAAGTTAGATAAAATTACTGAAAGAGAATGGGGCTCTCATAAGTGCACATTGTTCCCAAACCCAAACGAGAACAATAATTCTAAACGTTTATCGGTGGATGTTTTAATTAACTTTTTGCGCAACAAAGCAGACATGCTGGAGGCATTGCAGCGTTCACATAGCAAAGAAGCTCAAAGCACTGACAACAAAAAACAAAACTCAAAATGTCATAATATGTCGCACTGCAATGTTTCTAGCGGGCCGAGTAAATCAAATAAACAACGCGGTAAGTTAATATGCGCAAAGTGCAACGCGAACCATCCACTGTATACGTGTAAAGAGTTTATCGAATGCGACTTAGACACAAAGCTTAAACTTGTACGCGAGCACAACTTATGTGAGAATTGTTTACATTCGAGGCACTCAGTAAATAATTGTAGGTTTGGGCCTTGTAGACACTGCAATCAAAAACATAACTCATTATTGCACAATGATAACGCTAATAGTTCTGTTGCTTTGCATTCCACAACGGCTACTGAGGCGTCGCGTGCTAATGAGAGTGAAGCGCCGGCGCACTTCCCCGCGGCCGCACCAGCCGCCTCGGACTCCGCAGTCCCTATTCAAGTAAACAAGGCACACATGCAACCGCAATCGATTAAGTCTATAGGTGTGCAGTCCGTGTTATTGTCAACAGCTATCGTTGATGTAGCAGATGTACACGGTAGATATCATAAAGCGCGGGCGCTCCTTGATAATGGAAGCCAGCGCTGTTTCGTTTCTAAATCATTATGTCAACTCTTAAACGCACCATTAATACAGTCCACTAACGAAGTTCGAGGCGTAGGTGATTCGGTAGTACATTGTTCGCAAGCTTGTAATATCGTTATCAAATCCTGCGTCGATAGTTCATTTACTGCGCGCATTCATTGTTATGTGCTGTCTAGGATCACGGCTTCGATGCCTGCTGTATGTAAATTAAGCGCGCAAGTCTGTATTCCAGACAACATACGGTTAGCCGATCCGGAGTATCTAGACTACAAAAATATTGATATTTTGATTGGCGCAGATAGGTTTTGGGATCTGTTAGAAGACGGTAAAATTCGTTTGACTAGTGGTCCGTTTCTACAGAACACCAAACTAGGCTGGATTATTTCCGGACCTATACTTAATTATTCGCGTAAAAATGCGCCAATTCATTGCAATATTATTAATTCTATAGATACGCAACTTCGATTGTTCTGGGAGATTGAGGAACTGTCTAAGGTCAGAGACGCACAGACTGAGGAAGAACGTGCATGTGAAGATCACTTTGTTCGCACCACTACTCGCAACAGCGAGGGGAGATTCTGCGTGCACATTCCACTCCATCAGTCACCTGATACCTTAGGGGATTCTTATACACAAGCAGAACGTCGATTTCTTGCGCTAGAAAAACGTCTGCAGCGTTCGCCTGAATATAAAACTCTTTATTCAAATTTTTTGGAGGAGTATCTTAGCTTAGGCCATATGACACAGGTAGATTCCTATGAATCCCCGTGTTATTTCATGCCACATCATGGAGTGTTCCGCGAGCTCAGCACCACCACCAAGTTGCGCGTGGTGTTTGACGCAAGCGCACGATCAAGCTCTGGTAAGTCACTGAATGATTTGCAACTAGTTGGCCCTCCTATACAGGGTGATCTCGTTGCCATTCTTCTCCGCTTTCGGCAGCACAGGTACGTAGCGTGCGCCGACGTGGAGAAGATGTACCGACAGTGCCAGGTAGATGAGGGTCAGCGCAGCTTGCAAATGATTCTGTGGCGTGACCATCCTTCCAAGCCGTTAGGTATATTTAAATTAAACACCGTAACGTATGGGACCGCCTCCGCACCTTTTCTAAGTGTTAGGTGCCTAAAACAATTAGCCTCCGAATCTCCTGATCCTGATGTCGCTCGAGCTATAAAAGAGGATTTTTATGTCGACGATTATATTACGGGCTTAGATGATAAAATAAAACTATTAGATCTATGCGACAAAACTCAGAAGACGCTGCAGTCGGGCTGTTTTCCACTTAGGAAGTGGATATTTAATTTTAAACACGATGATGACCATCAGTCGTCTAGTCAGTTTAAACCTTTAAGTTTAGATGAAAATGTTAGTTCTAAAACCTTAGGAATAGGCTGGCATAACGCAAGCGACAGTTTTTATTTTAATTCTCACGTTAATATTGAAAACACCAAGCCTATTACAAAGAGGTCTATTTTATCAAACGTTTCGCAAATTTTTGACCCTCTCGGTTTGTTGAGTCCTGTCATAATTGTTGTCAAAGTTCTTTTGCAACAATTGTGGTTATTAAAAATAGGTTGGGATGATAACGTTCCAGATGGCACGGCGCGCGTGTGGAACCGGTTTGTTATTTCATTGCAGGCGCTAAACACTGTCCGTATACCTCGCCACGCTATAGGTACACAGCCTATGTATATTGAGTTACACATTTTTAGCGACGCATCTCAGACGGCGTACGGCGCATGTGTTTATGTTCGCACAGTTTGCAATGATTTAACAGTATCGGTTAGATTATTGTTTTCAAAGACAAAGGTCGCGCCCTTAAAACCTATTAGTATCCCACGTCTCGAACTTTGTGGGGCCCTATTAGGTGCTCGGCTGTATGACAAAGTACGCAGCTCATTACGTTGTAAATTTAATAACATAGTATTTTGGACTGATTCCACGATCGTCTTAGGCTGGCTGCACATGAGGCCGAACCAACTTAAGACATTCGTTCAAAATAGGATCGCAGAAATTCATGATCTTACACTGGACGTCCCGTGGCGTCACGTAAGCGGTGTAGATAATCCCGCCGATCTCGCGTCACGCGGTGCTCGAGTGGAAGAACTTTCTTCGTCTACCTTGTGGTGGGAGGGTCCTCAATTTCTTCATGACCCTAGTTTTTCAATAGACAATCACAAAAGTTCGGACTCGTTCAAACATCGCGAGTTACCTGAGATCAAGTCATGCGTTACTGCCGTTGTAGCTCAAGATTGCTGTGAATTATCTTTGTTTCCCTTTCATCGGTTCTCTCAATTTAAACGTATGAGGCGTGCGGCTGCCTCTATGTTACGTTTTATAAATAACAGTCGTTGTAAAAATACTAAGCGTACAGGCGGCCTTAGTGTAGACGAGTTAGACCATGCAGACAAAACATTGGCTCGATTTTGTCAAATGGAATCTTATCCTGTTGAATATAAGGCATTATCTAATAATGAGACTATTAGAAAAGGTTGTTTGTCTAAATTAAATTTGTTTTTAGATAATCACAAATTAATGCGCGTAGGTGGTCGTTTAGTTAATTCTAATGAATTCAGTTACGGTAAAAAACATCCAATTGTAATTAATAGTAAGCATTATTTTACCACTTTATTATTCCGTCATGAGCACATTCAGCTTCTCCACGCTGCTCCGCAGGCATTGCTTTTTCATTTACGCGAATCATGGTGGCCTGTCGGAGGCAGAAATTTAGCTCGCCAGGTAGTTCATCGTTGTGTTACCTGTACGCGCATTAGAGGTAAGACGCTTAATCCTATGATGGGTAACTTACCTGGGGAGCGAGTTACACCTAGTCTTCCATTCGTTCGGTGTGGGGTGGATTACGCTGGGCCAGTGCTCATTCTGAACCGCAAAGGTAGGGGTGCTAGGCTTATTAAAGGCTACATATGTCTATTTGTTTGTTTTGTGACACGTGCTATACACCTGGAGTTAGTCAGTGACCTTTCTAGTGAAGCGTATTTACTTACTTTAAAAAGATTCATTTCACGCCGTGGTAAGCCTGCACATATCTACTCTGACAATGGTCGTAATTTCGTAGGAGTAACGAACGATTTTTCAAAATTTTTAACTAATTGTAGTAACGATATTTTAGAATTCGCAACTAGTCAGAATATTAAATTTCATTTTATTCCCCCTTATTCTCCGCATTTTGGTGGTCTGTGGGAAGCTGGAGTAAAGTCGAGTAAACATCATCTTCGTCGTGTGATAGGTAACGCGCATCTCACGTTCGAAGAGTATAGCACAGTATTGGCTCAAATAGAAGCCGTACTCAATTCCCGACCTCTGTCTCCTCTCTCCCCCGATCCTCATGACTTCTCCCCGCTCACTCCCGGACACTTCCTTATTGGCCGACCATTGACTGCGCCAGCCTGCGATGACCTACGTGATGTTCCTGCCAGTCGTCTCCGGCGATACCAGAGGGTAGAACAACTACGCCAACACTTTTGGAACCGATGGGCGAAGGAATACATCTCCGAGCTGCAGGTGCGGACAAAATGGACGGCGAATAAGGACGAGCTCAAACCAAACTCCTTAGTTGCTATTAAGGATGACAACCTCCCGCCGTTGAAGTGGCATTTGGGACGTGTGCTTTGCACTATCCCAGGAAAGGATGGTATATCCCGGGTGGCCGATATACAGACGTCATCGGGCGTGGTGAGACGCGCATTCACCAAGATTTGTCCGCTTCTACAGGACGTGATCGACACTGATGCAGTGACTGAGGACCATTGAAAGCCACTGCTTCCAAGGCCGGGGGCATGTTGTGGACTCCTACTCCATTTACGCACATCAGGGACCAAAGGCGACCTCTCGAGACAAGAAATGACACCATACGCTACGTCATACATATTACTCGACTGTGATTGGTCTTCATATAAAATATTGTTCCCACTCCCCCTCTCCTTGAATGTTGTAAAAAATCAAAATGGCTAATACAGAATTTGTTCGTTAAGACTAACGCATCGTTTTATTAAAATCCTCAACACAAAACTAAAAGACACCTTAAGTTTTCACAAACCTCACCGCTGCTGCTACAACATATATTTCCAATTATATATAAATATAAACAAAATTAAATATATATAAAAATTCTACAAGAAAAATACAAAAAAATCAAAAACAAAAATGAAAAAAAAAATAAAAAAAAAAACTAAAAGCATCACCTTTTTACGTATTTTTCTGTTCCTTTCTTGTCTGTTTATATGTGTGTACATAAACTGTTAAATAAATAAATAAAGCAAATAAGACAAACAATGGGAAATCATTACCGTTGTGATGATACTGCCAGCTTCCTGCGAATGTGCTCGCGAACTTTAACTTTAAAAGATAATGGGTTGGTCGCCATCCTGATTTCCTGGGGGAGCGCATTCCACAGAGAGATAGACTGAACGAAAAAGGAAGAGTGAATGAAGTCTGTGCGGTGGGTGGGACATTGAAGAAAACGATTGTGAGATGAACGTAGATTTCTATTTTTTTTTTTGTTTTAAATGTAAAAAAAGTATTTGGAAACTTTCCAAATGCCTTTGTTTACACACGGTTACAACATCAAATTCAGTGTTGTAATTGCAATTTATAATTATTAATATTCTAGTTTCCTAGTTAGCCACATTTCTTATCTACATACAGTAATGTCAGTAATATTGCCAAATTAAACAGCGAAATATTTGACATCTATTTGCGACGTTGCCCACTTTTAGAATTAACGCTCTTAACGTATATCATAAATAATGTATCAGTAACTTCATTCGCCGGTAAATTGCGGACGCTATGTGGCGGTCATCGCTCTCCTAGGAAACCGTAGCCTAAGCAACTTCTTTCATTTGTTTTCGCCGCAGTCGCGTGTCGCTTGAGCGTGTATCTTGTGGCCACGGGCTAATAATCTTAATCCTTTGTCTCCCTGATGTCAGATGCGAACGAACTTGATAGAGGAGAGATGAAAATTCTTCATTATTTTAACTTAAGTAAAGCGTTTGAATAAGGGACTCAAAGACTGTATGCGGTGGCTAAGAGTCTTAGGTTTTGTGAGACTGGCTCAATTTTTATCAACTTTAATTTAATCTATCAACTAAAGTGTTCATTTAAAAGCCTCGCGCAGACAGACGCGACGCGACTCCTGTATAACAATTTCTATGAAAACTTCATGGAAATTGTTCTACCAGAATCGCGTCGCACCGTCGTCGCGTCGCGTCGCGTCTATCTGCAGGACCTTTAGGCACACTGCACCGCGCTCCGTCGCGTAGCGCGGGGTGGCAGATTTAACATTGATCAGTTTGTATAGTAAACACAATCTACGCGCGGGACCCGCTCCGTCGCGCGTTTTGTTTGCTATGGCCGCCCCGCACCACTCTGCGTAATGCGGTGCAGTGTGCGAATCACCTTAAGTGTTTATTGAGGAACGTTCGATTTTTAAGTGGTTTTAATTTGATATTTTTCATCATACATCAAAAAATGTGAGAATTATTCAATTCTACAATAATTAGTCATAGCATAGAGATACAATTAATTGTTATATTTATTTTAGACTAAAAATACAGCAGACTGTTATCCCATTTGAAACATGCTGCGCATTTTAATGTGCTCGGGGCAATGTCAGCAATTTCGCACAGGAGGTCCAACTATTCAAGAAAATACAGACGGGTCTGCAACAGGACCATTGTGAGTAGTTGAAACATTCTCCCCGCAGCCAAAATTCTGAGCTGAAATTCAGTTGGATGATAAATGAATGACTGGTCGTTCAACCTGCGGAAAATAAAGATAGAAAGTGAATTAATTTAGCACTAGATACGCAATAGTAATGCATTTATTATTGTCTGTGACAGGCTTCTGATAGCACGATCATTTATCAATATTTTTATCAGCTTATTATCTACTGGCAAAACGTGGTTAAATAATGTAACAGGTGAATAGGTACAGAATGGCACTGTTGCGTGTTCCAGAAAGCTTCATTTGTTTTTGATAAAACGATGTTCTTCTGTTTGCCAGCTGTTCTTATTTACATAATGCTGATGGGTCTATCAACAGGCTAGTAACGGCACTGTTGCATTGCATGCTTTGTGTCTGTGAATATATTTGTGTAGCTTAATTGCAGTGTTTTGACGTGAGGAATATTCTTGAGCATGTCTGTCGTTCATTTGTTCATAATATAAATATGGTTAAGAGCTGTTGTTAAACTTTGTTTTGCTAGTATTGTCCATTGATTAGTTGTCCCTAAGTCGTTGCTCTAAGTTTTGGTTAAATTATACATCTACAAATTCTGAAACCAACTGGGTAGATATACAGATACGCTATTCTTGGAAAACACTATGTTTCTATTTGTTTCTCTATTAAGTTTCACGGCAAAGTAAACGAACATAAATTTTGCTTAGCTTTACCTAACATTCTAAGTTAATTATGAAGTAAGTATTAAATATCTTATGGCAACCTCGCTTCATTGCCAAGGTATTTCTTAACTAGACTTCTCTTATTCGTACTTGATATTTTTAATACCATCTGATCAAGTTTATCTTTGAGTTTCTAACAAAAATTGAGCAACTACTATTGTCCCCATGTTCTATGTTATTGGGTTTGGTTTCCGCACAGTCCTTCAGATGGACCATGGTGCCTGGGCCATGGCGGCCGTCGACGTTTATTCCAACCAGCCCACCTCCCTCCAAAAAATAATTAAAACTCCTGGTCTGTTCAGAACGTCTGTGAAAGATCTGGGTGACCCGAAGGTATCTGTTCTACTTTTGTCGCCTATGTATGGGCATGTGATGAGGCTCGAGAAAACGCATGTGACTAAAAGAGTGATGAATATAATGATGGATGGAGAGGGAGAGAAAGGTCAAAGAAAAGATGGATGGATTGAGTGAGGAATGATATGAAAGAGAAGGGAGTGAATGATAGCGTGACTGTTGACACGCTAATGGAAGAAGAAAACGTGTTGCCGACCACAAGTAACATGGAACAATGGGAAGAAGATAATGAAGTTTTTTCTTCTAATTATTGTAACGTAATAATTGTGACTATATCTGTTATTGCATTCAGTTTTACTAGATTTGGTGATTGTTACAAAATGTGGTTTGTTAGGTACTCCATAGATAGATAGAATATTCTTTATTATGTACACCATAAAATTTGCAGAAATAAATTTAGAAATTTTACATTGGGTGACACAATGGGCGGTCTTATCGCTAAAAGCGATCTTTTACAGACAACCTTTGGATGGATTTAAATGGAAAAGGAGAGACAATACTGCAGGTAGTCAGTGGTGTACCATTTACATATACAACAGATACATAAAGCATATATTTACATATATATTTTTAGAGATTAGATAAATAACAGATATACATAAAATTATAAACATAAAACAAGAGTAAGGAACTATATGTAATAATGATGTTTAAGGAGATAGGAAGTGTTTTTTCACCAGAATTTTAAAAATAGACAAAGATTGAGCACGCCTTATCGACACGGGCAAGGCATTCCATAACCGTACTGCTTGAACCTTAAAAGATTTGTCAAAAAAGCCGGTGGAATGCATCTCTAGTCTCAAATTTTCCATTCCATTCTGTTATTATAAGTGATGCAGGTAATATTTGCGTTATTATTGCAATATCCGTTCTGACAGCCCGATAAAAGCCTCTATGAGGACGTCCACAACTTCAACAGTTTGATAGAATTTACCGCTTTCAAAGAGCCAGTAAGGGAGTTCACGCAATAGACGGCCACGACCGCGACTTTTGGTCGCACCGACCAGGTAAACTATAGAAATTGATACAAATTACGCACTTGGTCGCAACGGCCAACTAGACAGTTTCAGACCGGTGTTGCGTCGCGCCTGTCTGCGGAGCCTTGAGAGCGGATCCGAATCCAAGAAATAACATAACATCACACCTGTAATCCCCGAAGGGTTAGGCAGGGGTGTATCCATAGTACACCCACATTTCGCCAGTTATGTTTAAGTCCCATGCAATAGGGGGCGAGCCTATTGCCGTCAACTGGGCACAAATCCAGACTCCGAGCTCCTACTGAGAAATTCCAGATGGAAAAACCCAATAACACTGCACAACCCGGGAATCGAACCCAGGACGTCATACTCAGCAGTAGCGCTTGCGACCACTAGACCAACGAGGCAGTCACTCTGAGAAATGTCGGTCCGACGTAGCCATAGTACTATTTGTATGAGGGGTTGTGCACTCGATCCGATCTTTGTTCGTCCGAATTTAGAACATTCCCAATTCGGATTGAACTCGATCTTGAATTTGGATTCGGATCGGACGTAGTTTGCAACCGCTCTTACACGCTATTAATTCCAGAAGTCTTTTCAAATGGAATATTACTTTCTATTTCCTTTAATAATCGTATATCTATAGTAATATTTATGATTGAACGGTTGAATATTCATATCAAAGTGTGAAATCGATTCGAAGTGACAGACTGCTCTGTCGTAAAACGATATTACATCCGATTGTGAATGTATGAGAAATTGAGAAGTGTTAAAAATAATGGCCTAGCGTTTAGTATTCCGTATTAAAATCTAAGTTTTATGCACTAGCTTAGGTTTCTTTTTTCTCCTCTGAAAGGTTAAACTTAACTGGTGAAATGTGGGTGTACTATAGGTGCACCTCTGCCTAACCCTTCGGGGATTACAGGCGTGATGTTATGTTAATATAAATGTTACAAATATTCCCTTTAACAAATACAGTTATTATTTGCCCTTACATTGTAAAGTAGGGAAAATCGACTTCTTCGAACCTAACCTGTTGTC
Organism: Agrochola lychnidis; assembly: GCA_963680765.1. Taxonomy (NCBI): domain Eukaryota; kingdom Metazoa; phylum Arthropoda; class Insecta; order Lepidoptera; family Noctuidae; genus Agrochola; species Agrochola lychnidis. Next base: position 4,520,957 of record OY796850.1, read on the forward strand.
AGAGTTTTCATGCCGCCTATGGGCCTCTGACTTGGCTTTACATGCCGTCGAAAAATATCTCTCAGACATGTATCCTCATGATGTTTTCCTTCACCGTTTTTGAAGCAAGTGATAATTATACAATACGCACATGAATCCGAAAAGTCAGAGGTGCGTGTCTTGGGTTCGAACTCGAGATCTATGACTTGGCAGTCCGATGGTCACTCCAGTTGGCTATCACTGCTTCTAGGGAAAATCGACGTAAAATTGATTATTACATTACGAGTACTATCAACTTCAATTGTCCACATATTCAAATCACAAATATCATTCTTTGAAAGTTGTATGAAATGATTATAACACAGCAAATTGACGTAGTGTGTCAATTTTTAATTAGGTTCTCTGACCGTATTACGGAAAGTGAATACTTATTAGGTCTATTTGTCTATTTGATGATGTTCTTCAGAAAGGCCTGGTGCGTAGTACTCGCAACCGGCGTGCGTGTATGACCAGTTGTATGAACGTAAACGAGGCAAAAGGACTATGTAAGGATCGTAGCAGGTGGCGTTCTGTAGTTTCTGCCTACTCCCAAGGGAAGAAGGCGTGAGTTTATGTGTATGACTTGTATACAGGGTGGCAGGGACATCAGCGCAAAAACTGTTACCATGGATTCAGTACATGATTCTGAAACACGCAGCGTCGAAATTTTTCGTCACTTATTAAATAAAAGATCAGCTGTTTCATAGAAAAATGCAATACCTACGCGGTCAAAATGTGTGGAAAATCTGTTTTTTTTTTTTTAATAACCGACGAAACATTTTAACGCAGGGGGTTTCAGAATCATGTATTGAATCCATGGTAACAGTTTTCGCGTCGATGTCCCTGCTGCCCTGTATATTTTAAAAATACAATAGACGTAGATATATTTAGTAACATGTTCCAATTGACTATTCATAAAGAGCCATAAAAAACCCTGAAAGAAATCGACACGTGTTTCACCTCTCAACAGGAAATGGGAAGCCGTCACCTCCTTCTGCGAAGCAGTAATGCTCGCGAAGGAAGAGGCGGAACGCGTGAGGGAGAGGCAAATTTTGCGCCTTTGCGCCCCTAACCGCCGCAGGAGGAGACGCCCTGGGTGTCGGGAATCACAGATTTCCGGCCACTGTAAGCGCGGGCTTGCGGACGGTGAGCAATGGGTAGCTCGCCGTCCGATAAGAACCAAGCCCGGGTCGACGGCGCGTTGTGTTCCACGCGTGCCTCAAAGAGATGTCAGCAGAATTGACGGGGTCCGCTAGGGCCGATGCCTGCCGGGGTTGCGAATAATGCCGAAAGGGAAAGCGGGGCCCCCGGCAACATGGCAACTGACGGAACACGGGTGTGTTTTAGTCAGTAAGAGTCTGACATGCCCTAGCTCCACCCAGAGCGGGAGAAGTTATTTGATAATTTACCAACAAAACAAAAAAAAACAAAAAGGATTGTGTGGTTTTATGAAACCACGGTAAAAGTGAAACTTCTATAGGCGCCGCCATATTGGCCTTGGCTGCTCTGACGAGCGCCTTTCACTTTATCCCTACTCCGCGGCCGACCGACACGCGACATGCAACACACAGACCAAAAAGTTTGAGACGATGTAATAAAAGTTTCACTTTAAAAAAAAAAGATGGTCATTGACTTTTCGCGAACCCATAATAAACCCATAATATTGTATTTTATAATGGATTTCTGCAAGGTCACACCTGAATTAATTAACTATTTTGTAATTGTCCGTAAAATAATCGGCGTCAGTCTGTCTGGTACACTGAACACTTTCAACTAAAAACGTTTTAGTGCAGTTTAATTTCCGTTTAACTTTGTCTAGTATTCCTAATGTAATTACTGTTCCGGTTAACTGCGGCTATTTCAATAGACTTATACTGAAAAGCTCGGATTGTTTGAAGATAACTTTGTGGGGTTTAGGAAACAATTGAGGGAGAATATGGTGGGTAATAAGGGAAGCAGTTTTGTTAGAGCTTTATATCACAACTAGCTTTTGCCCGCGACTTCTCCCGCCTGACGCTCGGAAATCATCCCACGGCAACGTACTACTGGAATAAAAAGTATCCTATGTCGTAATTCAGGTCATGATCTATTCGTGAGCCAAATTTCATCCAAATCCGTTGAGCCGTTTAGGCGTGAAAAGGTAACAGACAGACAGAGTTACTTTCGCATTTATACTATTACTAGCTTCCGCCAGCGGCTTCGCCCGCGTGATTTCTTTATAAATTATAGCCTATATATATAACTCAGTGATGATATAGTATTCTACTGTTAAAAGAATATAAATTGGAAATCACACGTACAAAAAATTAAATCGAAACTTTCGAAATATCTATATGCTTTTCGAGAAATTAAAAAACCACAAATTTACAGACAGCCCTGGTAACATACTACGCCTATGCTTATGCATGGCTTAGTTACGGCATAATAATGTGGGGAAATAGTACAGATGCACCTACACTGTTTACAATTCAAAAGAAATTCGTCCGTATCCTAGTTAATATACAACAAATAGATAGCTGCAAACCCCATTTTATAAACCTGAACATTTTAACTCTGCCTTGTATATATATACTTGAAATATGTAAATTCGCTCATAAATACCCACACTTTTACACTAAACGAGAAGACATACAAACAAGATACACACTCCGATACAAAACACGACTAAACTTACCAAAATCCCGCCTAAAAATACATTCAACAAGTCCTCTAGTTATGTCAATAAAAATATATAACAAAAAACCTGAATCAATCAGAAAAGAAAAAAACTCCATCTATTCACGAATAAATTAAAAAATCTATTATTAAGTAAATCTTACTACAGTGTACAAGAATATTTAAATGATAAATCTCTAAAACTCAAATAAAATACACATTAAATGTTTTTTTAGAATAAATTAGATTATAAGATAAACAATAAGTCCTCATCTCTACTATATTTATTTTGCTGTGCCCAATAGGGTCCACGATTGTTTCTTTTCAAATGTTTACCACCTAAGCACATACATTGTGGAATGCAATAAAGTATTGAGTATTGAATTTTTAAAATGAAAACTTCTTTAGGCGCGTTGGGCATTTCTGAGATGAGACTACCGTTGATTTCGCGACCTGTTACCGACACCGTGGAGTAAAAGACATCAACGCGTTGATTACCGCGGTGCGTGGAGTAAAAGATCAACGCATTGATTACCGCGCTGCCGATTTTTTTTCAAGTTTTCACTTCTGTCGGCACTCCCGGAGTGCCACTGTTTTTAAATCAGTCCTGTTTTTTTGAGTTTGTTCATTACAAACAAACATACAAAAAATCAAATCTTTTCTCTTTATAATATTAGTTTAGATAAGTATGAGTATGTTTGAGAAGAGAATGGAAATTGAGAGGAAATGAAAAGTTTTAAATTACAACCTCAATAGCTGCATGTCTGGTGTAGGTTGAGAAGAGAATGGAAATTGAGAGGAAATTAAAAGTCTTAATTACAACCCCTATAGCTGAATGTCCGGTGTAACTTGTGCAATCAGCTCCACAGTCAACTCCTAGTTAACTGACAAAACTTTTGACCACGACATTAACATTGAACAGTGATCTACTTACTTCTTTATGAAAGCTCTGAGAATTAAATACGTTTCCTGTTGTGGGTGAAGATGATAAATTAAAATATTTAATTAAATATCAATTTCCGAATCAATAGATTCGAAGGTTCACGTTTTCATAACATTTACAAAATATCACCACTGATACATTTTAATGAAACAAGCAGCGGTGGCCACCACATAGTGGCCGTAGAGAAAATGATGGCATCGGGGTTTGACTTTACGGTGTCAAACAACGATCTCAAGGAAAACACACCAACTTAAAGTAGGTGCCACTAAAGATGAGACTTGACGCACCACGTGGTTTGACTTGCGCAGTAGACGATTAATGGGTCTCTTTAGCGGTATGAGGGCCAGGGCTTCATCGGGGCGGCGGAAGGAGCGGCGGGAGGCGCAGTCAAGTCTCATTTTTCATGGCGCGTATTGTACTTTCATAAATAACGGTTCTGTGACATTCGCCGGTAAATTTCAGACGCTATGTGGCGGCCACCGTTCTTCTTTGAAATGTAGCTTTAGACTTATTAAAAGCAGGGACCAAAACCGGTAAAATTGTACACAACAAGTATTAGTATCGGTTACCGAAATAAAAATAAACCTCTATCTTACACGTGCCGTCGGCATTAATCAAAGAGCGCACATCGCCTGTGTGTGTGTAACCAGTATTAAAACGGTAACCTAAACAGAGGTAACATGTTTCTTCTTGTTGGTTACCCAGATAGCGGTAACCTTAGTCGTAGAAGTACCCTGTACCGTAATTTATAAAGGTTTTCGGTCCCTGATTAAAAAGCACTGTTTATTTCCCCAGTATGATTAGAGTTTCAGATACCAAATACCTAGCCATCGTTACTGGCAACGTTATATTCTCTTAATCACAAAATATTTACACATAAAGTCGTTTGATAGAGAAGCTCGATGCTATAAGCTAATTATAACGCCGTCAAAGCTATCAAAGGCGACAGTTTCAATCTGCGACGGCCATTGAGGGAGGCTCCCACGCGAACGCTTTGACTAAAACCTCTATTATCGATAGGTAATATTGATGGTATCGATAGATACTAGGTTATATTATCTATGTGGGATGTAGGTCTATGTTGGTATCGGTAAAGGAATTGAAGCGTGTTGGTTGATCCTGGTTTATTATTTACTAGCTGCGCCCCGCGGTTTCACCCATCAAGTCTCGATCCTGAGGAAATATCGGGATAAAAAGTATCCTATATGTTAATCCAGGTTATAAACTATCTGTGTGCCAAATTTCATCCAAATTGGTCCAGCCGTTTGAGCGTGAAGAAGAGACAAACATACACACACACTCACAAACTTTCGCCTTTATAATATTATAAAGTGTGATAGTGTGATTTATTTCAATCAACTTTAGATCATACAATTAAACTAAATTAAAAAGAAATTAGTCAAATTAAAGAATTACTTTTAAATTCAAAATTTTACATTAATATTAAAAAGAAATGAATTTATAATAGATAAACAAAATTTAAAATAATATCTTAACATTAGCCAGTACTTGATCCATGCAGCAGTGGTTCACGTGCTGACAGTCGAAACGGTCAACAAAAGCGTTCAGGAAACTGTTGCGGCTGGCCCGCACCCTACGCACCAGGGATGTGCATCGCTTGCGCATGATTGTGTGGAAACAATCCACACGCGCTTCAGCAAACATCCCCGACGCGCTACAGAAGCGAGGCTGCCCCAAGAGCACCCTGAACGCGTTGTTGTATTGGACGCGTAGAGCGCTGTTCTGTTTCTGCGTGTAACCCATCCACAGACTGCCAGTATAAAAGGACGTACAAAATGCCCTAAAAAGGGATATTTGCACGAACAGACAGCGCCCTCCGTTCCCTTTTAATGTCTGCATCGTTTTCCAGGTCAGAAATTAATAAATGTCCAAGATATTTAAACGTATCAACTCTATTAAGTGAAGTTTATGTTATTTTGTGCTGATCACATCACAAAGCGACTTGGATAAAATGACAGCTTGGTTATGTGGAGCTGTGGATGCCGAGGAGTTTGTTGCGCCATTTCTTCCCAGCTAAAGCACTAGGAAGTGGTGAACGGTGGGCGTTTTTGGGGACTGTCTTATCTTAACTATCATGATCTTTCTGCCCTTGTTCCATGGTACGTGGGGTTGGCGCACCACGTTTTCTCTTTCCACTCTCCCCTGTCAACCGTCACGCTTTCATTCACTCCCTTCTCTTCCATATCATTCCTCACACAATCCATCCATCTTTTCTTTGGCCTTCCTCTCTCTCCATCCATCACCATTCATATTCATCACTCTTTTAGTTACATGCGTTTTCTCAGCTTATTTTGAATTTGTGGTCTTGATCATACCAGTCAAGTGACCAGGGCGTAAGTGTCCTACGACTACGAGTGTCACCAGAATAGCCGGTGAGGCGCTGCCCGCATCTAACGAATTTTCGTGATCTCTACCAAATAGGTGGTCTACCTTATGGGGCTCCAGAAGTTTTCAGTCCCATCGGCCATCTGTTGTCCACTTAAGTTTAGCAATTCTTCGGGCTGTATCGAGTACCTTAGTTCTTTTGCGTATCTTCACATTCCCGATTCGATTACCCATTATCTACTCCGACAGTAGACGCATTGTGCGTCTGACGCTTATTATATTGCGAGTTTATGAGCGACCACGTTTCAGTGTCGTAAGTTATGACTAAGTAGGTATTGTAGGTACCCATATTTTAATATAGAGTTGCTATTTCTTGCTAATATTAATACTTAATGTCAGAGGCCTAGCTTAATGTGTCTCACAGGCTAAAACAAAGAAACATTACGGCTCCAGCTTGCTAAATAGGCAATTACGTTTAGACTTTATTACAAAACTATAATTAATGGTAGAACCACTGACAAATGGTGTTTACGTTTACATAAAACGTAATATGACGCCTTTATACCCCAAACGGTTAGGTAGAAGTGTACGTACCTATAGTTGTACACCCACATTTCTCTGGATGATCTCCAAAGTACATGTATTACGAAGATACAGAGTATTTACTAACCGTGTTAAAGTGAATATATGTACAAACTAGCTTTTGCCCGCGTGGATGTCGGAAAATACTACCGGGATTACATAACCTAATAGCCGCGGAAAAGGTCATTGACTCCAACCGTTGCGCCCGCGTTGTCATCAACCATAATTATTTTGTTACAGTAAGTTGTAGTGTTTTTTTTGGAAGTCGGTTGTATTATTTTTGTAAAAAGTTTTTATTTTTCACTTTTTTGTTGTGGTACCTACCCCACACAAATTCGAATACTACTACCTGCTATGTAAATAACAGTGACAGGAACTTATCATCCACATACAAGTGGGAAAAAATACGTATTATTGAAAACTCATAAACTACCCAAGCAAAATATGGGACCACCTCTGAAGTATGACCTACCAAACAAAAAAAGAATCATCAAAATCAATTCATAATTGGCGAAGTAATCGCGTAAAAAAAATACAAAAAAAAAACATACAGTCGAATTGAGAACCTCCTCCTTTTCGAAGTCGGTTAAAAACTAAAAATTTTTTAACCTTGTAATTTTTTTGAATAAAATATTACTATTATTTCGCCAGTTATGTTTAAGTCCCATGTAATAGGGGGCTAGCCTATTGCCATCAACCGGGCACAAATCCAGGCGTCGGGCTGCTACTGAGAAATTTTGGATAGAAACACCTAATAACACTTTACCCGACCTGGGAATCGAACCCAAGACCTCATGAAGGCTTACAGTTTTGAAATGACGACAGTACGAAGGTTACAAAATAAATTAACTGAAAAAGGATGACATGTTGCCTTTTTCGTTCATTAATCAAGTTTTCCCTCGACAGTTACCTACAGGTTACATTTTCAGTCCCCAGTCAACATGTCCAAAGTTGATTACGTATTTATAACACAAAAATATTGTTTCCTAGTGTTGCGCAGAATGGTGCGTTTCGAGGAATACTTTTGGTGCGTTTCAAAGTTGGTGCGCTTTGAGGAATATCCCGTATTAATCAATCAAATGTCGTGGTCAGAATAATTTACGTGGTGTACGTTGCGAACAGTGAAAATAATTCTGAATTTACTATACTCCATTTGAAATAAGAAGACTTTTTTTAGGGTTCCGTTAAAAAACGGAACCCTTATAGATTCGTCATGTCTGTCTGTCTGTCTGTCTGTCTGTCTGTCTGTCTGTCTGTCCGTCCGTATGTCACAGCCACTTTTTTCCGAAACTATAAGAGCTATGCTGTTGAAATTTGGTAAGTAGATGTATTCTGTGAACCGCATTAAGATTTTCACACAAAAATAGAAAAAAAACAAATAATTTTGGAGTTCCCCATACTTAGAACTAAAACTCAAAATTTTTTTTTTCATCAATCCCATACGTGTAGGGTATCTATGGATAGGTCTTCAAAAATGATATTGAGGTTTCATATATCATTTTTTTCTAAACTGAATAGTTTTTGCGAGAGACACTTCCAAAGTGGTAAAATGTGTGTCCCCCCCCCTGTAACTTCTAAAATAAGAGAATGATAAAACTAAAAAAAATATATAATGTACATTACTATGTAAACTTCCACCGAAAATTGGTTTGAACGAGATCTAGCAAGTAGTTTTTTTTTAATACGTCATAAATCGTAAACTTATCGTTACTTGCTGCTACGGAACCCTTCATGGGCGAGTACGACTCGCACTTGGCCGCTTTTTTTTTTGCCTGACACGTTCCTAGCGCGGTTATGGTATGGTACGGTGTAGTGCCAGCCAGCGTCAGACAGCATCTGTCTGGCATTAATGCTGATATGAACCTTTTTGGCGCAACCGTGAGGCACACACTATTGTTTTAAAAACATTATTTTTTATTTCCACTGTTATTTGTGTTTTGTGTTTCGCGAACTGTGTCCAAATAAATGTTTTTTCTTTCTTTCCTCTTTCTTTCTAGTGGACAGACTCCTTAAATGTACAGGTACGTTTAATAATACTATTTATTTATTAAATCTTTATGTACAAGTAAAAAAAAAATACTGTACAAAGGCGGACTTAATATCTGAAGCATTTTCTACCAGTCAACCTTAGGGTGATGCAGAGACAAAACATGGCAGGTGCAACGTAAGGAAGGGATAGATAACTCGAAAAATACTAATACATAGATACATACTACGAAATAAGAACCATCCTTACTCTAAAATAACTAATTTAATTCCGAATATAATTATTTAACCTCAAAATAGATACTAATCCCCGAATGAATCTTAAAGTCGTTACCTCAATATCATAATCTAAAACTGTTTAATAAAATTACATATTTACAATATTTCAAGGATAAGGAAAATAATATGAAACACCAAGATATTTTGTCAGTCATTTATATTTCTATGCCAACATCAAATTCAATATTCTACACCATACCATCACATCTTCTATTCCCCACATAATATCACAATTCAATCAGTATTCTAATATTTACCATAAAACTAATAGGTTACCTTAATTTACAATAGATCTCCAACCAATCCTATCCCAATCTATTTTTTTACCCACACAGCCACTAAGCACATCTTGACGTCACGAGCGCCCAACCCAGAAGGTCGTTGTTACCCCCATTTATACATATCAAATCTTTGGGTGTTGCCAGTACAATATCCAAAAATTACGTATTAATAAATTAAAACCTAACACATATAACAGAATAAACTTTGTCAGGAGAAATAACGATAGGTAGAGGAGAAAACAAATCCAGTAAATCAGCGCTGCAATGATTCTGCCAACTTCTTGCGAATATGTTCACATGCAGATGTTCACATGACTTTGAAAGATAACGGACTGGTAGCCTTCCTGATGTTCAGAGTAGGTACTATTATTAATAATTTAAGGAAAAGGATGAATTAATAACCGCTATAAATAATAAATATAATGATTAAGGACTTAAAGACTTCCTCCTACTAGCTAGATTCTAGACTAGTGCTTAAAGACCGGTAATATTGATATTTTTTATTAATAAAGGAAATAGGATTAATTAAATTAGTTCTCTATCGTTATAATTAGTGACTAATAAGGAAGTGAGCAATGAGGTGAATTAGTTTAACGCGATAATTAATATGAGATATATGCTTATAAGGCCTTTATTGACTGATTGGCCTGACATATTAATTACAAATTTTTTGGAAAATCGTCTACTTTAACAATGTTCGTAAATATGTGAGCACCATGTATCTATCACTTATTTAAATTATCTGTCGTTGCTTCATTTTTAATTATTTTTACCTATTGTAGTATAGTAATTTTATTCTAGGTGCATCGTCTTCAAATATAATTATTTAACTAATGTACGTACCTATACAAACTATTGTAAAAAAAATTAAAAGAGTAACAGTGGAGTTTCTTGCCCATTCTTCTCCATACGAAAACTATCTTTTGGAAGGGGCGACTAGAATCAATTTTATTATTTTGTAATTTTTGACGTTCAAAAGTGCCATACATGGGCCTATTTGAAATTAATGATTTGACTTTGACTTTGACCCCGTCAGGAACAAAGTTCCTTCTCACGTATGATTGAATTATTTAATTTTTGCAGCCGCCCCTTTTTTTTTAAGTATCTTCTCCCGCTCTGGGCGGAGCGGGAGGGCGTATCAGACTCTTACTGACTAAAACCCACCCGTGTTCCTTCGGTTGCCCTGTTGCCGGGGTCCACGATGTCCCTATCGGTTTTCTGCGAACCCCCGGCAGGCATTGGCCCTAGCGGATCCCGTCATTTCTGCTGACATCTCTTTGAGGCGCGCGTGGAACACAACGCGCCGTCGACCCGGGCTTGGTCCTTATCGGACGGCGAGCTACCCATTGCTCACCGTTCGCAAGCCCGCGCCTACGGTGGCCGGAAATCGGCTCGCGATTCCCGCCCCGGGCGTCTCCTCCTGCAGCGGTTAGGGGCGTGAGGGCGCGAACTTTGCCTCTACCTCACGCGTTCCGCCTCCTCCTTCGCGAGCATTACCGCTTCGCAGAAGGAGGTGACGGCCTGCCATTTCCTCTCGCTCCGTACCATGGCCTGAACCAGGGCCGGACGCGAGAGATCACCGCCGCCGTTGCAGCCGCCCCTTGGATTTACATTTTGACCTCACTATGGACTTAACTATTCGTAAGTTTATATAAAAAATTAAACGACAATAGTCCCTAAAACAATAGTCATACGATCTATCAACCAACCTACCAACTACCTTGAACATACCAACCTGACGTTTGTAACAACGTTTTTCGAGATCAGAGAACGAATGAAATGAATTCACTGCCGCCTAACATTAGGGACCAAGATTTTGACACGTGACACATCAGTTGACTCGACGGGGTGTTTTGAATTCAGTCATGAAATTCAGGAATTTATTTTCTTTTGGAAGGGGCGACTAGAATCAATTCTATTATTTGGTAAATTTTGACGTTCAAAAGTTTGACTTTAACGGCCGCGATTTACGAGTTGTAGATCGTAGGTTCGAACTCAGACAGGCGCTTTACTTTGTGTAAATTATTTCATCACCACTGCTCTCAAAACGATGAAGGAAAAACGGCATGTCCTAGAATAATAAATTCGATAACATGTAACATCTACTAAGCCGCACTGGGCCCGCGTGGTGGATTACATCCCTCTTCTCTTTACCGAGAGGAGGTCCGTCTACCAGCAGTGGGAACATTATAGGTTGAGTATGTATGTATGTTATGTATAGGTATGCTTATACGATTGTTTATCGTCAATTGTAACCCATCATGTTGTGATATGTGCTGAATTTCTAAATAAAAAAAAAAACGTGTGGCACTCGGGGACTGCCGCGGTAAAGCTATTGCATAGCATTTGTAACCTCCATACTTCCTATTTGTCAGCGCTACACTTGGGATGATGACGTGATGACATAAAACAAAAATTACGTTCCCATGATAACATCATGTTGTCATGGGAAACGTCATTACATGGTAGGCGGAGTGGTGGGTGTTAGGTTTTTTTCATTACTGAATTTCTTGATTCGCTCGCCGCGCTCAAAGCCCGCGATAAAAGCTATGCAATAGCTTAACAGTGGCACTCCGGGAGTGCCGACAGAAGTGAAAACTTGAAAAAAATCGGCACCGCGGTAATCAACGCATTTATGTCTTTTGCTCCACGCACCGCGGTAATCAACGCGTTCATGTCTTTAATTCCACAGTGTCGGTAACAGGTCGCGAAATCAATGGTTTAGTCCCATCTCAAAAATGCCCAACGCGCCTTAAGAAGTTTTCACTTCAAAAATCTATTGCTGCATGTATGAAAGATCATCACTAGAGAATGGCTCGACCGATTTGGCAGTATTTTTTTTTTTGTTGTATTTGTAATTGTCTAGACAAGGTTTGCATGAAAGAAAATTTTAAAAAATCACCGGAAAGGTCGGAAATACACCCGAGCGACGTCGGGCACGAACATCTAGTAGACCAATAAATATCAGTTTACGTAAGCCATAAAGTCCTGAAAACATTTATAAACAATACTTTCCTTGCAAAGAAGAATTCTTATTCTATGGAAGGCTTATTTCATTCACAAGTTAAAACGTTCCAATTAGTGCAACAGCTTAATTTCTCGTTTGTAATTAAGTTAGTAATCGTCTCGGGCGCGTGCGAAACTTCGAACAAACTCGCACGCTCACACCGCGGCCTAACACTTGAGTTTCTGAGGTCGACGTTCATTTATTAGGGTGCCCGAAGTAAAACGGAACCCTGTTACTAAGCCTCTGCTGTCCGACCGTCCGAAATTTTCAAAGATTCTTGTATTTCTATTGCCGCTATTACAACAAACAATAAAATTGAATAAAGTTAATAATTGCACACATATTGGCACATTGCTCGCAGAACGGATGGCCGATAGGGTCGAAAGGTTCTGGAGTGACGTAGCGGTGGAAGGCTTCCCACAAGATGGAACGATGATCTTGTGAAGGCCGCAGGAATCCGCTGGATGCGGAAAGCACAGAATCGGTCGAAGTGGCGGTGCTTGGGGGAGGCCTATGTCCAGCAGTGGACGTCTTTCGGCTGAAATGAATGATGATGATGATGAAAGTTAATAATTAAAGGGGGGGGTATACAAGAAACTTGTATTTTTCGGCGTTTTTTGCTCGGTCTTAATACAAGTACGGAATCCTGGCCGGGTACATACAACCCTGTGTCCGGTAAATAATGGATAACCTAGAAATAGCATATAATAGACCCCATGGCCGTATTAAAAAAAAAATACAATAAAAATATATTTTCCAAGTGATACATAAGATACGATATTTTTGAAAAAGATACTGGGCAATTACTAGTCACATTATTTACTGCTTCTCTGTCAGCATAGTCAATGTACAATATTACAACAACATATAACCGATGGAATTCATTCATTTGTGGTCGTGGTGAAGAAAAATTTAAATAAAATAAAGTTAGTTCAAAATCTTGGGATATTTTCTTTTGGATTTTTTTAGAACGGTCTTAGGGTCTATTATATGCTATTTCAAGGTTATCCAATATTTATCGAACACCCTGTATATGTAAAACGTAGCATGAAATGTAACATACATACGTTGAAATGAACATGCCGTCCATATATGTTCAATGTAACATGAAATGTAACTCAACAACTAGGCGAATATGTTTCAACGTATATTACGTATGTTACGTGTCACAAATGTGTATTCACCTTTAGGTGCCTTCAGATTTGCTCGATTTTTGACGATCGACACGCGTGATCATAAAAAATCGAGTAAATGTGTGAATAAACAAACTATCGACATCCTATTTTCAAAAACAAATCTGTATGAAGCTGACAGATTTTATTGATATCCAAACCACAGCATATCGAGGGGCATAAATCGAACAAATCTGTACCTTCAAAATGTAAGGTCTCATTTTTAGAGCGAAAAATAATGTTATCTTTTGCTACATGTGCTAACAGTAACACAAGTGGAAGAAGTCACCGGCTCCTGAAATATAGGTACTCTAACTTAACTCTGGAGCCAGGGTCTCAAATCTTTGTGTAACCTTTTTATGGTAATAAAGAATTTATTTATTTATTTATTGCTTGTAGATTGTGATTTTGGTGATTGAACATATCTTCAGTTGTAGGTAATTGGCCTAATAATTGAAACTGGAAGATTAATACGGAAATAAAACCCTTAAATAGCATTATCAGCCTATAATGTCCCCACTGCTGGGACACATGCCTCTTCTCAGTGAGAGGGAGTGGACCGTAATCCACCACACGGGCCCAGTGCGGGTTGCTAGATGTCACATGTTTTCGAATATTTCGTTCTACGACATGTCGGTTTCCTCACGATGTTTTCCTTCACCGTTTTGAGAGCAGTGGTGATGAAATAATTTATACAAAGTAAAGCGCCTTTCTGGGTTCGAACCTACGACTCGTAAGTTGAGGACTAAGAAGAAGAACAGTGGTGGCCCAGTGGTAACTTTTTTTTTTTGGTTGGGAAATTATCAAATAACTTCTGCCGCTCTGGGCGGAGCGGGAGGGCGTGTCAGACTCTTACTGACTAAAACCCACCCGTGTTCCTTCAGTTGCCTGTATGTTGCCAGGGGCCATGGTATCCCTTTCGGACAAACCCGCGACCTCGCTGACATCTCGCCCAGTGATAACCCTTGAATGCCTACTAGTAAACCCAGCGGGTTTGGTGTAGTTGTAGAGTGACCAACATAAATTCATCTTAATTAGCGTGTGTTAAACACTTTTCCTTTACACACAATAGTTCCACAAATCTTTAGTGGGTTTTACTTTTACGGCTCTTAAGTACCGAGCGATGCAAAAAGATCAAAGTGCGATAAATGCGTCTGCGTTTGGCGTTGCTGAGTAAAAATGTCATTATTGCGATTACCATTCTGTACGCGTTCCGCACCTACAAACAAGTATTTATTATGTTAAAGTAAAAGTAACTTGTGTGAGTCGTTTCTTTCTTTGGATCATGATTTTAGGCTACAGAACAAGTCTTCTTCTTTTCCTGTGGTTAATGACTAACCTGGTGTCAGAGTTTTTAAAGCCGCCCACGGGACTTGCCTTCACATGCCGTCGAGAAACATCTCTCAGGCATGCCGGTTTCCTCACGATGTTTTCCTTCACCGCTTTTTAAGCAAGTTTTTTTGAAGTGAAAACTTCTTAATGCTCGTGCCCACCAGCGCGATATCGCGGGCGCGACAGGCAGCGCGACCCGTGTCGCACCCGCGATATCGCGCTGGTCTGTACGAGCCTTTAGGCGCGTTGGGCATTTTTGAGATGGGAAAAAACAATTGAACTCGCGACACCGTTACTGACATCTCATTTTTGAAAACGCGATTGTGCTTTTTATTTATATTACGTTACGGATCAATGTTCTATGCAAGTATTTTTACTTTAAAGGTTTTGGAAGTTTTTTTTTTTTTGTTAACGCGATTGTGCTCTTTATTTAGATAAGGTTACAGACCAAAGTTCTATACAAGTCTTTTTCTTCCACCAAGGCGATCTTGTTCAAGTTTTCACTTCTGTCGGCACTCCCGGAGTGCCACTGCCATTATTTTTTCCTGTGGTTAGTGACTAACTTTGAAACAAGTGATAATTATACAATACGCACATGAATCCGAAAAGTCAGAGGTGCGTTGGATTCAAACAATTTGGATTTTTTCTTATGTAGATTTCTTGTGCTACTGGTATGATGGGCTTGTGGCTAAGTAATAACAGCCGCACGAGTCGAGTGATCAGGTTAAGCTACGCTTGCTGGGGTTGATCCGTGGATGGGTGACCATCTTCACATACCAAGACCCCTCCGTGCCTTGGAAAGCACGTTAAGTCGTTGGTTCCAGCTGTCATTTGTAGATCTTTAACAGTTGTTACGGGTCGTCAGAAACCCGAAAGTCTAACAACCAGTCTTACCATGGGGTATCGTGTTACCCAGTAACTGGTTTGTGGAGGTCAGATAGACAGTCGCTCCATGTAAAATACTGGTATTTAGCTGTATCTGGTTAGACTGGAAGCCGACCCCAATATAGTT
Source organism: Agrochola lychnidis (assembly GCA_963680765.1). Taxonomy (NCBI): domain Eukaryota; kingdom Metazoa; phylum Arthropoda; class Insecta; order Lepidoptera; family Noctuidae; genus Agrochola; species Agrochola lychnidis. Next base: position 4,536,570 of record OY796850.1, read on the forward strand.
GGGAAAAGGCTGATCAGATATATATATCAATCGTACTGTGTGAATTAAGTTAATAGAATGACAAGTACTAAAAATTTTCACAGTTGTACCACAAACTGGACTTTATGTAAGAGGATATTAAATTTATTTTTCCAAAAACACGTATTTGTTTACGTGTTTGGAAACTAAATTGCAAACACAGTATGAGTATATTTAGAAACTACTTCCACGTTCCACAAAGTTTTCTGATTTCCAGCGCATACATAACAGTTTTGAATACAAGGTTAGGAGTTAAAATCTGAAATACAGGTTTATACTGAGCTATTTTCGCACGATCGATGTCAGTTGTGTGCCAAGATCCAATTGCATATGCATTTATTGATTCTGAAACTTCACAATGCCCTTGATGTATTTGTAAAACTGTCTTTAAATGCTTTTTTTCATGTAGAAAGATAAGTTTGTTGGTGTCAAAAACAAAATATTTTATTTCATATAAACCTACATGGGCACTAAGGGATCTCGCACACTAGACGGCCGCGACCGCGACCAGGTAAACTATAGAAACCGTTACGAATGGCGCACTTGGTCGCAACGGCCAACTGGCCGGATTCGTGGCCGTTTAGTTTGCGAGATCCCTTATGAAACGTCAGAAGCTAGGTGCATGGTTCCAATTTGGCGTTTCCTATGGAGAAGAGCCGGCAAGAAATTCCACGGTGTATTTTACTGAGGGATGTGTAATCAGCTGTCTGAAGGTGAGCACGTCTATGTGTTTTTCTCTGTCTGTTTGTTTGATAGATTTTCATGGCTGAACCACCAAACTGATTTTAATACCTATGCTTTAAGAATAGGAAGAATATAGATATTAAAAAACCTAAAGGGGTGAAATAAAATGTTAGAGTTGGATGGGAAAATCCAAAATCGATACAGATGAAATCGGGACTTAGGCGATTGGCACGCAGCGTAGCGAGGGGCAGCAGATTTAACATAGTACCAATTTGTATAGACAAAAAATCTGCGCGCGCGACGCACTCCCCGCACGCAGATTGTTTTCTATGACCGCCCCGCACCACGCTGCCTGATGCGGTGCAGTGTGCGAATCGCCTTAAGGAGGAAAATTCAAGCTCCATTAGGAACATAATAATAGATAATTCAATCTTCATTACTAGACTGGACGACGACAGCGGTACGACCGTCATTTGTTTGACGAGCGTTTATGCCATCGCTGTGGTCCTGACAAATGGAGAAACAAGGAAGGTAAATAAAGCCAATTTCTCGAAATTAATATCTGAAGAGGATATTGATTACTTACCAATGTTGGCACAGATGTGGCTGGAGAAACCGGTACAGTCACGTACATTGTTAACAAATTGAGGATTTGGGGAAAAGGTATGAAGAACATGCAATATCTCGAACTCTAGTCACGATTTTTTACTGCCATCTTTTTAGGTGGGTTTTGGATGTGAACGAGTCTCTCTCTGATTCCCTCAAGTGGATAGGCCAATGTTTTTTGAAGTGAATACTTCTTTAGGCGCTTTGGGCATTTTTGAGATGGGACTAAACCATTGATTTCGCGACACTGACGACATCTCATTTTTGTAAACGCGGTTGTGCTCTTTATTTATATTACGTTACGGATCAATGTTCTATGCAAGTATTTTTACTTTAAAGGTTTTGTAAACGCGATTGTGCTCTTTATTTATATTACGTTACAGATCAATGTTCTATGCAAGTATTTTACTTTAAAGGTTTTGAAGTATTTTTTTTTGTAAACGCTATTGTGCTCTTTATTTAAATAAGGTTACGGACCAATGTTCCATACAAGTATTTTTCTTCCGCCAAGGCGATCTTGTTCAAGTTTTCACTTCTTTCGGCACTCCCGGAGTGCCATTGTTTTTTTGCCTCATCCAGCATTTGGGTGCCTGTAGTAAGTAGGATCTTTTTTCTCTCGTATTGGCTCGAACCATAAGAGGATTCATGCCAAAGCAAAATAAAATTGGCCGTTAGTACTTAGGTGGTAGCGTATCGTTGTTATAATAAAGATGAAATTCCAATAAAAGAAAAAAATAATCTGACATTTTCAAAGAACCGTTCAAACAATTTTTTTTTCAATAAGACCTGCAATAAAAGACGGGAAATATTCCCAAATTACGAGCTACCAAACAACCGTTACAAAACAAACATTTTCTGAGGATATTGATCACTTCTGCCAAATACCACAGAATAGATAGGTACAGAAGGTTAGCTTCATTGACTGAACAGCGAAAACGCACGCACACACACGCTATTGCTTGAAACTATTTGAGAAATTCGTACGTACGCGTCTAAAGTCGCTCCAAAAGTTTCCGATGAAATTGTAAACAAATTAATAATGGATACAAATTTGTAGTGCCACTTACAATTTGAGTGTTTTGATTTGATTATGTAAACATAATAATTAAAACCCGAAATTCTAATTTTAAATCACCTTAAAGATGTTTTTCATTTGACAATTGAGGTAAATTTTTCGTCGATGATTTTTCAATTTAGTGCTATTTATTAATGCTATTCAGACAATAATTGTTCGAAAAAATTATGAGTAATAAAGTTGAAACCTTCTTAATACAGATAAATGTGTTATCCCTTTAGTGAATGTTGCTGAACAGGGTTTGTTTACAATTTCATCAGGCTTTTGGAACAGACTATATTGTGTGTCTATTTTTCACTAGTTGTATGAAGTTTTCCTTCTGTTCCTACCTATCTATTCTGTGCGTTTACTGTCGGAGCGTAAACCGAACGATCCAATCATACAAATTGATCCCCTGTTCGGGACTTCGGGAGTTATTTAGAAGCTGTATGAATGGGAGCCTATTACGAGTACATTGGATCTAAGGAAGGACCCGTGTAGGTGCGTTAGAAGAGATAGTTTGGGGATGACGTGATCGGGGTGATGCTAGGATTAGAAAGATAAGGAGTTTGTTATGAGATGTCGTTGAGATAAGGGAAAAAATGGGGAGGATATCAGGCGTGGAAGGACGGTAATTCTTTAAGGATTTTTTTGCGGTGGTCTATTATTTCTCATGGTTATCTATTAAAATTAGTAAACGCGTATTTTACCTAGAAAATCTGGTGACTATCGATCATAAAATATTCTAGTTATTTAGTTAGGTAAGGACAATGAAGTCAGTAAATTTTAAACGTCTCGAATATTTTATTCTTTTTAGGGCTCGACTTCTATTGTAATTTGCATGTTTTTCAAGCACCTCCAGAATTTGCTATCCCTCAAAGGCCACTCTCTTTTAGCCCACGTCTATAGTAAATCGCGTGGGATTCTCAAAAGGCTCTATTTTCTGTCGCACTAGCTTTCAGGACTATTTCAGTATCAATGATGACGTCTGAAGGCTTTATTTATTATTCCAACAAAATGTTACGGCCTAAACTGGCTAAAAATAAAGGTCTTTTTTGTAAAAAAATATAATGTGTCTAAACTGAACATATTTTAAGAGGGTGCCTCACGACCTAAAAGCGCATTTGAGTACTAAAAGCTTCATTTACTGTGCTTTAGAATTTACGTAAATAGTGTATAAGGTGGCTCTTATATTCTGAAATGGAGCGCGATGAATGGGTCGACGTGTAGCCACTAATGTGGCCACAATTTACTCTTTTGAGTGGGACTTGGTGTTGAATTTAACATGGATAATGTGGATAATTTTTCCCATTTCAACCCTTTTCAAGTGTTTTGGGAGCGCGTTTTTACTGTGAACAGAGCTGGTTGAATTTCAGACAATATTGAATTACCGATCGTCCTCATTACGATAGCTTAGACAAGGATATCATGGCAGATATCGTTAAACTAGGTACTTACACTCCATAGGTTTAGGTAGTTAAATAAAAGTAAACAAATCATAAAAAGGGTTTTTATAGATGACACTTTCTTCTTTAAAAATACGATAAAACCAAATTAAATTTATTAGACATTTTTACAATAGTTTCCTCTTTTATTAATGTATGTTAACCTTTCTCATTTATTCTTAAACTACTATTTGTAGATGTAACTGCTTGAGCACAATTTCTTTGTTAGATTTATAATAATAATATAATATTTTGCAATCTGTCTATTGTAAAGAGCCCAAACTCTAAACGTCAACGAATTATAACGTTGCTAAATTGAAGAGTACAACTGTGACGTAGCATGACAACTGAAGTGGCAGGTATTACGTTTAGTTGGTTACTTGACAGCTGTCTCGACACGTGGTTTTTTTTGTTTACCTTTATTTTACTACCTAAACCTATGGAGTATAGTTTAGATCAAGCTCATAAAGACAAAATCAATGTAACTAAAACAGTAGTATTTTTCCGAAATTCTTGGATAATTCGAGCTTTCTGAGATCATCATACCCTTTCGTAAGACAATCTCACCTTTTCTATATTACTTTATTTAAATCGTGTGAACCACAATGATTATAAGGAGATAAATAGTAGGTGTGAAATAAATATGCCAAACATGGTTTCACATAATTATATTATGTTTAAAAACATTCAAAATCACAACAACAAACATTGTTGCATAAAATAAAATATAAATCATAGTACTTACATTTTGCAAGTTTAGACTCAGAGGTGCGCACTCTACAATCACTCGAACTCGACTGGCGTGTTTAGTATCCCGCAAGCCCGCAAAATGTCAAGATAATTTCTAATAGCATAGCTAGGCAGCGTTTCATTAGAATAAAAAAAAATGTTTAAATTGTTGTTACTTTAATTAAAAAGTTCAATGTAATTTATCAGCCAATAACCAAAACAATTGTTAACGTAGCCAATTATATCCTGGATATTAAGATCAGTGGTATTTATAGCTTCAGTAAAAATGTAATTAATCTAGAAGGATTATCCCATAGTCTAAGATATTTTCAGTCATACGACTTGCGGGTATCATTAAAGCCGCCACGCACTCCAGTAATGATACGTTTTGTTCTCTCAACTGTCAACTGCCGCGAGTGACATAAGGGCTAACTAGATGGTGTTCAGTGCTATAATATTTACTATTTATACATTATAGTGGGTGTAATTCTTGGTCAGAACAACATTTTTTAGTGTGGACAATTAGAGCCATCAGCCAATTAAGGGATTTAAAACTTTTCGAATATCAAAGAATATTTTCGATTCTTCTGACATGCCAATTTGGTCGGCTTATGATGTTCGAAGTCTCTAAAGACACACATAAAATAGGAAAGTGCAACGACTAAAAGACAACAAAAAGAAAACAGAATATACGGCAAAACAATATCCATTGCATTAGAAAAGAATAGAAAAGCAAAAAGAAAAATTGTTTATTCTGCACAAACTAAACGCACATTACAAAAAATTAAAATTAATAAATAATTTTTCTATTGAAATATATGGGTATAAATAAGGTTAACATTTATTTATTTATTTAGACAATAGTGTGTGAGAACAAGAAGAGAAGAATAGATTTTGTGACGTCTTAAATTAAAATATTTTATATATCTGCATATAATGCAAAAAATTAACATATACTTATATAAATATACATAATTTTAAAATTTATTATATACATATATATCATTTACCACAGTTAAGAGAAAAGGTAAAGCTCACGGCTTACCGGTTCTGCTAACCTACGTTCACAGTAAGAACTTAGGTGATCCTGATTAGGTTTGATCAGTAAACAGTTTTTAGTAAGCAAAAATAACAACAACCAATATTTTTCATAATTAAGTATTACTTTTGGCACCAAATTAAGCCTAATAAGCTTTTATAAAACCGTGTAAAAAACCTCTTGATACTTTTAAAATGTTTAATAAGTATTAAATAAACTCACTCTCTCTGCGATTAAGAAAGTCAGATTCTTATTCATTCCCGAGACTGCGAAGAGCTCAATAATAATTATAAAAAGAGTCGTCTTCAATAGAGGTATTAAAGAGGTTTTATTATTTTTCTCTTGAGGAGGTCGGGAAGTTACAGACGGAATTTCTTAGTAAAAGGCTTGGATGAATAAGTTAAAATACTTCATTATAGTATTATCACTTGCTTTTACGTTTTAGAATTAACTGAAAAGGTACCTTTTTAAGGTTGATAGCTTTAAAATTTGATGTTAACTGTAAAAAGCAAAAGCGCCCGCGGCCAAATAAATTACTATGAAAACTCTTAACTGTCGTGTTATTTAAAAATGGAACTAACATTTAATTCAACACATGGCAACCAAAAGATTTTATTTAAATTTCGATTTGGCTTGCAAATAGAGCTGTTTAAAGAAAAGAAGAAACAAATGAACATCTATGGCGCGTGAAAAATTGTCGTCGTTCGTCATTGATTCTGGAATTTAAAATTAATTTACAAAATTGAATTTCCGCGCATTATTTGAGAAATAGTACATTATTGCAAAGGCCGGGAAATAGGCAATTGCAGGTCGAGTATGAGTTTGAAGGCCGAGCCGTAGGCGAGGACTTCACTAATACGAGACAGGCATTTCCGCTGAGGCATATATAGTGCTTTTCACAAAAGTATGCAGGGAAATAAAAGCAGTTAAATTTCCATAATTTTCCAAGTTAATGCCGTTTTTAACATGAACTTGTACATTTCAGCATGGAATAAATTGCCCAAAATGTAAAATAGCTTTTTAGTTTTAGTAATCTCATTAAAATACGCCAAAAATACACAGTTTGTAGAAAATGTTCACATTGTTCACTTTATTCTCGTTTTTCCAAATCATAAAATTTTCATATATGTATTTTTCTTTTGACTTCGCTGGAAGCAAGTTTTCCATTGCTAATTTGGCTCCTGATCTTAAATCTGGTGGAGTACAATCAATCTCCATTTCACTCTCTGAACCATTGGAACTCATTTTAATTATCTATTATATAAGTAAACTAGCGACCCACCCCGGCTTCGCACGGGTATAAACCGGGTTATTTTACATATAAACCTTCCTCTTCAATCACTCTATCTATTAATATAAAAAACCGCATTAAAATTCGTTGCGTAGTTTTAAAGATTTAAGCATACATAGGGATATAGGGACAGAAAAAGCGACTTTGTTTTATACTATGTAGTGATAACAAATCAAGACGAATTTTCATTTTCAGCTTTGCCACCAATTTTTTATTAATCATCTGTGCCGAAAGGCAAACGCATCTAAGGCTATTCAGCCACGTGAACGCAATTTGTACTAAGCAAAGAGAACTTTGGTATGCCAAGAATGATAAAAGAGATCCAATCAAAGAGTATTTAATAACCCCAGCACGCCATTTCATACAACATTGCTGGAGCGTTGTAATGTTCCAAATTCAAAAAACGCGCCTGCAATGGATTTGGTTTTCTTTGACCGTAAATTCGATACTTCGCGTGTTCTTTGTTCGAAAATAATGACAATATTTCAATGCATGTTTGAGAAAATTACTAAACAAGCCTTGGCCACAACAAGGCATTGATTGACTTACGTATGTAAGTTCGGCTTCGCCTGGGCCCACATTTTCACGATCGTCCATCATTGCCCCAGTTGCAGGCCGCGACAGTAATGTACTATATTAAGTATCTAGTGTTGCAAACAAAATGGTAGATACAACATCATTCATCATTATTTTCATGGAGTATTATAGGTACACACGGGTACACATCATGCTATACATTTCCAGTTTATGCTGATCTTGCATTGTATAGGATTTCCGTACAATACGTGGTCAGCTTATACTGGAAATGTATAGCTTGATGTGTAGCCGTGTTTACTACAAAAGTAGTGTGAAACTGGGCACCGTAAATTCTTTTAATTCATACTAGAAATCAAAGCTATCTTTGCCCCATCTGAAAATTACCAGGCAAACATAAAATCACGTCAGATCTAGCTGCTATCGAGTCAAAGCTCAGAACGTAATTATACACCGTTAGTCGGATACAGCTTGCAATTAAATTATCAGAATCTGTCACCCACATTACAGCGAGATTGATAATATTATGATAGGAAACACGCGATTTTTGAATTAATTGCTATGCTGGTAGGCGTGGATAGAGATGGAAATTCCTTGGAGTGATATGAAGGCTTGGCACGCAAGTATACACATGTGACACAAATGTTAGCAAATTTTGTATGAGAGCGTTGGACAAAAGCTGACAACCAATCTTACCAAGGGGTATCGTATTACCCAGTTACTGGGTTGCGGAGGTCAGATAGGCAGTCGCTCCATGTAAAATACTGGTATTCAGCTGCATCCGATAAGACTGCAAATCGACTCCAACATAGTTGGGAAAAGAATAGGCAGATTGAGTATTGAGATATATAGATACAGTAGCATTTTGTTACTTACCCTAGGAACATGAAAATTGGGGTTTACAAACCAATGTAACACTGCCACAAGGATCTTTAACGTGCGCGAATGTCAATGAGCAATTGTTTTGTAAAATATATTGAATGAACAAGATGGCGGTGTTCGTTTTTATAGTGGCCGCGCGCCAAAGGAGCCTTGTAGCGCTATATGCTTAAGACGCAGATATATGACAGTGACCTTGAATGGTTAGCTTGCGTGTTCTGTACTGAGCTCACGCAACGCGTCGTACGTCCAACCAGTAATAGGACTCACCCATCAAGGAGCGCTGTCCCTAATTAGACGCATTATTAATTTATTACACGTAAAACAAAAGGTATTTTAATAAAACACGTATACTAAAAGATCAGTAATTTAATTATCTTTAAAATGGGCAAGTTTTCAGCAAAATACGCTTGATAGATTTTGCGTCATTCTTAGTTTTTTATATGCGTTAGACATAACTTTGCAAATTAATTTCACTATGTAATATAAACATAATCAAAAATATGCCTATATTAAAATATTAAAAAAATGCTCCAATTTAACATATATTTTTTCCAAATCACTAACACTACTCGTTTAGACGTCATCTTCAGTATAAAATCATTAAAAATGATATTTGGTATTGAAACTATAGGAAGCCGCAAGCGTTTTCGCGAGAGCTCGAAACAAAGTGCTGATTGCCTCAGTCTCATTCTGATTTCCTTTTATTAATGGTAAGGCGTTAGTTTTTGCAATCAATGCAACTGAAATAGGATCTATTGTGGTGTATGTTCGTATCAAAGTTATTAGAGGACGACACAAATTGCGGCGCACCCGCGCTCCTGTACCTGAGTGCAATTTGTTCCGCGCAGCACATTTGAAAAGAAATGAAAGATGGGAGCTCTTCGCAGTAAATGTGGGACACTATTCATTACTGGTGTGCACAGAAAAGAGTAGCTAGTCTACAGTCACAGGCACTAATATGTATAAACAAACCTTCAGAAATTCAAAAGCTATTTCCTCATTATGAATATAGTATTTTTTCGAATCGATCTATAAATTTTACTAGGTTTATACGTACATATATTATAGTGGTCGTGACGTGTGGTGTCGTGACTTGTGACACTACGGAAGGGACGAAGACTTAAAATTTTCTTAGCGTGTCGATGGCAGTCTAATAGATTTGGCCCGAAATTTGAATACGAGTTTGGCGACTTCAAATAACACAGAAAAAAAAACTGGGAGAGATATTGATCTTATTAGGCATTTGATTAAATGAACTTTTAGGAGCGTTCCTTCTAATAGTTGGCAACGTCGCAAATAGCTGTCAAATATTTACCTGTTTTGATTAATTTGGCAATATTACTGTATGGAAATATGAAATGTCGCTAACTAGTGAACTAGAATATTAATAATGAATTGCAATTATAACACTGAATTTGATATTGTAACCGTTTTAGGTGTAAAAAAGGCATTTTAAAATACTTATTTTACATCTAAAACTAAATATTCAGTTAAGATATTAATTATTGCATTTCATAATAAATATTTTAGTTCACTAGTTAGCCATATTTTATATTGCCAAATTAATCAAAACAGCGAAATATTTGACAACTATTTGCGACGCCCACTTTCAGAATAAACGCTCTTAAGAGTACAAAATCTTGAACATAAACAAACATAATTAGATATGCTTACTTTTGGTACAGCTATTAACTGCATACCCTGCTTGAGACAAAGAGGAAAAACTAGCAAATAGGGGTTATAAGTAATGGTTTAGTAATCCAATCGGAATCCCAAATCTCGTTCATATAGTTCTTGCTTCCTCGGTCCATCTTCATTAACGCGGATTAAGCAAAGAAAGCGCTTGATTAATGAAGGGGAGTTACCCTTGATTAGCAGACCACGCCTTCTAGAGTTATCAGTAATTAACTAAATATTTTGTATCCTGTCATAGTTGACGTATTTACAGTAGAAATGTATCCGGCAAGTTGACGAGAATTTCTAACGTTTATATCGTAATTAATCTCGGAGTTAAACGGTCATATTTCTGGTACTTACACGTACTTCATACTTGTGGCGGTCACGGATATGGTGGCACTTGAAGAGATAAGGTTAAATAAACAGTTCGTGAAATTACTCACTTATGTATGTAGGATCAGGAGTGCCGAGAGGTATTTCGTCAGGGTTTGGAGTTCCCATTTTATTGGGATAAACAAGAGTGTATAAACAATTACAGGGTATTTATTATAGTAGGTACTAGTTACACTGTAATAAGGTAAAACACAATACACAAAGGGTAATTAGTAACAAGATAAAGTAGGTAAATAGGTAGTAATAATCGAACAGACTTTTAAGGTCTTATAGTTCGTATTGATACGATACACCATTTCAGCACCAGTACCTCGGGATTTATCATCTTGCACACCACAAACCTGGTATACTTTTAGCATCATTTAACAAACTATATAACTAGGCACTTAATATAATAACGTTATAGACCTTAGACTTCTTGAAGACACCTTCTGGTTACGAGGCTCATAGCCAACTGAACTAGAAGTTAAGCGACGCTCCAAACATCATGTTTTCAATTCTGTTTCGTTAAAAAACCAGTACTTTTACGGAACTGTCAAATGAGATACTTTTAAACTTCATAATTACACTGATACAAAATCATTTGAGGCAAATCACATACTTTTAATTTTATATTTAGTATTTAAAATCAGTAAATCTTCCTAATATTTGGAAATCATGACATTCGGCCATCCGACACTGTGTTGCCTCCTGGCACACACACAACAATCATAAAATAATATATATATTTTTTTACATAAATCATGACATTTTGCATGTTAAATAAAAAATTAAATGAAAACAAATTTCTTTAGCAATAGCATACGGAATTACGAGTTATGGGTGAACATTTAAATCATACATTGAAAGATTTTCAAAACTACGAGGTAATCTTTTAAAATTCACTGTACTGTGAGCACCATGCTTGGCTGCTCGGGCAGTGTATAAATCAAATAATTTTTGAGGAGACGATTATATTTAAACCATTAGTACAATATTATAAAGATACACGCGCGCGCCGTTGCTGAGACTAGACTATCATTTTTTTTTTTTTTTTACCGACATGTGAAAACCATATAAAAAATCCTAATTTAAACATATCTTGTCAGATTGTTCGGATGACGTACAGTGTTCTTGCCAGCCTGTACAGCATGAGGTTGCATCTCATGATAAAACCTCATATGAGCTACGCCCCACTTGAATAAATGGATCAGGCAGAGACTTTTATTCAAAGCATCCGAACAATCGAACCCTTCCTGCCTATACCTAAAATAAACATTACCTAACGATGGCAATTAAAATACATAGTGAGGTCTTTCTCTTGCAAGAGAAGGCTTAAGTCAGGACGTACGAATCGCAAAGTTTTGATACCAGGCTAGGTATCAGCCAAGTTAAATGACAATATGTGTTAACACGCACCCAGAAAATTAACGTCGTCATGCTTAAACCTTACCGCACCAAAACCATCGAAAAAGATACGGCAAGCCTCAGAAAACAAACAAACTGACGTGACAATTCACATCTACCCAGAGGGGGTTTATGAAAATAAAGAACTAGGCTCCACATCCTAAGCCTTAACTCCATCGGACATAATTGAGCCAGAGGGAACGAAGGATCAAGAAATAAGCGCTCAACAACATTAATAACTCACGACCATACTCCAGAAGGAAAATCTCAAAACCTCATTCTATCCTCACAAGACTCAATCTTTATCGAACGTCAGTTAGCTCTGACTAAACTGTGAGACCTCAGTCGTAAGTTGAACTAATTGTGTCAACTAGACACACCTTGCAAGGGCTATGCCCCCGTTAGCGAGGCTGGTCAGCTCAGTTCTAGCCAGGAAGATAAAACATCAACATAAAGGTAACGTCGCCGTCGTCGAACTATTTAAATAACAACATTATAAATATCCAATACAGACTAGACTTAATATGTCCCTCTTAATTGAACCGTTGAACAACAGAAGTATTCAAATACTCACATAACATAAAATAATCACAAGAAGTATCACCAAAAATAAACAGTATTTTTTTTTTTAACTCCTACCATAATCATTTAAAACACCAAAACTTATAAATACAAAATAAACTCGAAACGTAGGAAAAATACCATTGTAACCACACAGACAATTTAGTTTAATAAAATAATTTTAGCGCCAAGCTCGACATCAGATATCATTTTCACATCTCATTGAAACATTACTCTTAAAGACGTTCATACAAAAATTCATAGAAAAAGAACGTTCAGATACAAGGAAACTTTTTGATTTTGCTTTCCACAAAAACCTAATTCGGACTATAAAGAACATTTTTTTAAAACAAAAGATAGCCAAATCGTTTCAGCTGTTCTCAGGTAATGCGCTTACTAATGAACAGCATTTCATTATTATTTATGTCGTACGTACTCGGGGCGTAATCCATTTACAATCTTTACACATGATTCTATATAGCTTAGAAAACTATACCAGAATTCAAATCAAGTTATATTCAATTAATGTTTCATTGATCCAGAACAATAATCATTAAGTATCATAATTATAATAAAATAAAATGGTATCATAAAATCAATCATAGTATCAAAAAATCAATAAGTATCATAATACTAATACTCCATTTGAAACAAGATCAGATACCCAAACGAACCCTGTCCACATTAACAAAACCATTTATCATAATCAGCCCATGATCCTCTCACTGTGAGAGGGAGTGGGCCGTAATCCACCACGCAGGCCCAGTGCGGGTTGGTAGATGTCACATGTCTTCGAATATTTGGTTCTAGGACCTGCCGGTTTCCTCACGATGTTTTCCTTCACCGCATAATTTATCAAGTGCGAATAAACATAGTACACTAGATGTCACATGTCTTCGAGTGATTGGTTCTAGGACATGCCGGTTTCCTCACGATGTTTTCCTTCACCGTATCATTTATCAAGTGCGAACAAACATAGTTCACTTATCATTTATCAAGTGTGAACATCATAGTTCACTTATCATTTATCAAGTGCAAACAAACATACTGCAGTTATCATTTATCAAGTGTGAACATCATAGTTCACTTATCATTTATCAAGTGCAAACAAACATAGTTCACTTATCATTTATCAAGTGTGAACATCATAGTTCACTTATCATTTATCAAGTGCAAACAAACATACTGCAGTTATCATTTATCAAGTGTGAACATCATGGTTCACTTATCATTTATCAAGTGCAAACAAACATACTTCAGTTATCATTTATCAAGTGTGAACATCATAGTTCACTTATCATTTATCAAGTGCGAACAAACATGGTTTACCTTTTGGTTAATCCCACGACGGTCTCACAACGGTTTCATGACGGTCTCATGACAGTCCCGCGACAGTCTCATGACGGGCAATCATCACGTCATCGTGATCATGCTCATGCAATGGACACGTTATAAGACATAGAATGACTCACGAAAACCATGAAAGAAAGAAAGAAAATACATTTATTTAGCACAGACAAAGATGAAAGAATGCCATTGTACGAGCTACGCTGTACATGAAAATAATTGGTCCTTCTTACAGTGAAACGTTACAGTTTATTAACCCAACATTAATTGTGCATTATTACTTTATTAAATATTGTTTTAGTAGCAATAAAACCTTTATAACAATCGGTTGTTTACTCGTTCAACATAACATCCCAATAAACAACATCAACATAACATTTACACTGTTGGGAGTTACGCCCCAACAGCCATGTAAATAAATCTCATCCAAAATAAAGTGTTGGTTAAGTTCACTATCTCAATCAATAAAATTAATCATAACCCAAGTAACACATCAAAGCAGTATAGCGGCCGACTTACAGCATTTCTGTATCCTTTTCGCATTTTGAGTTAGTTCTATAGAAGCATTACAAACGTGTATAGGGCTACTGTAATGCTTATTTGGGCACAAATTATACGGTTTTGGATCCTAAATATGTTCACAACAGTTGTTTAATTTCATTACAAAAGCATTAGACTAGCATTAGAATGTAGTAAAAGAATTATTAGAGCTATCTAAGTGTTCATAGCTAGAACATAAATAAATCCTAGATCATTGCAAAAACACCTCTACTACCACGGTACAAATGTTATAATACAATTAACGTTGTAATTTAACTATTTTGTCTCGCAATATAATATGGACGAAGACTGTCAAAACTGAGTGAGTGACATTATATTTGTTTGCATCAAAACAAAATTTATAATACTGGCTAAGTTTTTGACTCTTTTGTTATTTCATGGCTTCAAATATTACTGCACAATTTAGTTTACTGTAAAGTGTGAAATAACCAAAACAATTGTGTATTCCTAGTATAGAACGAATTTTGCATAATTAACATAATAGTATTTGTGGGGCAGTATTAAGTTATATCATTTTTAAATAGGTCTATTGCTTTTATAAATAGGTCCGAATGATAATATATTTTTTTTGGTTATAAAATATTTACAAAATGGTGTCGGTCTATAGCAGCCTGGTGAGCCTTTAAAAAGGCTAATTAATACCGCCAGCAGTATAAATACTCACGCGTGAACAATTATTAAGCCAAAGGCCAGAGAGAAGACTTTTGATGAACCACTATAGTGTCATTGCCTATAAAGTAGTTCTACGTCCACCATAAAAAATGATGTTGTTTTGTTGATCATATAATATGTGATTTTCCACAATATGGCCGACAAATGGTTTTACGAATACAGTAAAATGAATGTATATACAGTTTTACGCATTACAATAACTCACGTGTATTTGATTAAAGCTGTACAACAGAACTCAGTTAATCTTTAAAAATGCAAGAATTTCATTGATTCACATTTATACTGTTCAGCAGTACTAGGCTGTTACTAACCACTTAAAAGTGCTATTACACAACAAAAGGCACTAGAAACAGCTCAAAACTGTATAACGGATTTACGGTGCATTATAATGGTACAGTTTATGCTATTAAGCAGCATTAGGTATTATCTTACTACTTAAAAATGCAATTGTAGACCCTAAGGCACTAAACACAGCTGAAAGCTGTATAGCGGATTTACAGGTCATTGTAATGGTTCATGTTTATGCTATTAAACAGCATTAAGCATTTATTTACTACTTAAAAATGCTATTGTAGATCTAAATGCACTAAAAACAGGTGAAAGCTGTACAGCTGCATTATGGTTTGCTGCACTAAAACTAAAGGCTTTACAAAAGTTTTGATATGCCACTATCCAACCGTTTTACAGTGTAAAGCATCATAATGGTTTTAAAATGCCAATATACTGTTTAAGATGCTCGGTGAACTTATATAAGAGTTTATACGGACCTTAAGACGCAGATATATGACAATGACCTTGAATGGTTAGCTTGCGTGTTCTGTACTGAGCTCACGCAACGCGTCATACGTCCAGCCAGTAATAGAACTCGCCCATCAAGGAGCGCTGTCCCAAATTAGACGCATTATTAATTTATTACACGTAAAACAAAAGGTATTTTAATAAAACACGTATACTAAAAGATCATTAATTTAATTATCTTTAAAATTGTGAAGTTTTCAGAAAAATACGCTTGATGGATTTTGCGTCATTCTCAGTTTTTTATCCGCGTTAGATATAACTTTACAAATTAATTTCACTATGTAATATAAACATAATCAAAAATATGCGTAAATTTCAAATCGCTAACACTACTCGTTCAGACGTCATCTTCAGTATAAAATCATTAAAAGTCAGCTATCGTCCCCATAAGTTCTACATAAGTTTACTATTCGGTTTTTTTTTTTTATATATGCTTCCTGTGTTACTTGGGAGGTAATCGCAATACCTTCATGTCCAGCTATTATGCATTTAGAACAATTTATCCGACGACTAGTGACTCACCGAACAACCAGTAGTTATCATACCCACTCAAAATCCAGCGAAATCACAAAGTACGCCCCCTAACAGTGAACAACCATAGTTCAATTATCATGGCAATCACTAAGGTAGAAATAATCATAACCAACAATTTATTTATGTTAATCTCGTGTTGCTTTTAAATAATCAAAAAAAAAATGTTTTTGTCAAATGTTGCTCATTTGCTTCCCTTATAGAGGCTCGTGGGAACGTATCTATTAGTTATAGTGGTAGCAAAATTATAAGGAAACATTATACCCATGTATACTTCACCGCACACCATCAGTTGCCCTGACCTGATGTGGGATACCCATACTAGTACCCCGAAATCACGCTCATTGCTTTCATTTAGGCAACCAAAACACATCTCGTGCTATCGGAGAGTCGCCCCGATCAAGCACACGATTTGTCCGGTCAGTATGTGCAATAATGCGTGCTAAAGTACCGCCAGAGAGTAGCCCTAGCCACGTACCCACACACACCATTACACACAATCTACACAATACAACACATCATCAGAGAGTTGCCCTGACCTGATGTGCAGCGCCATGCAGCCGATAAAATGATAGCAACCCAAAACAAAACTCAATAATCCTTGTAGGCTCCTAGTTGTTCCCATAAGCCTCTTTACCTTACCTTTTTGGTTTAACCCACTTCTGAAATGATACGATACACCATTTCAGCACCAGTACCTCGGGATTTATCATCTTGCACACCACAAACCTGGTATACTTTTAGCATCATTTAACAAACTATATAACTAGGCACTTAATATAATAACGTTATAGACCTTAGACTTCTTGAAGACACCTTCTGGTTACGAGGCTCATAGCCAACTGAACTAGAAGTTAAGCGACGCTCCAAACATCATGTTTTCAATACTGTTTCGTTAAAAACCCAGTACTTTTACGGAACTGTCAAATGAGATACTTTTAAACTTCATAATTACACTGATACAAAATCATTTGAGGCAAATCACATACTTTTAATTTTATATTTAGTATTTAAAATCAGTAAATCTTCCTAATATTTGGAAATCATGACAGTATAGTGGCCAAGCCAGAGCCACCCAATGACAATTAAAAAGTGTATTACTCGCTATCAGCAAGCCAATACAGCTATGTGAATATACAGCAGCGCTGTACCAGGTAAACCGACAGTTTTGTCGGGAGCAGGGGCTCTTTATAGATTCGCATCCGAAGATCGACTCTAATAGTAGTCTATGGATCGACTCCAATACTATGGATCGACCGACTCGCCTGCAGAGTGCACGCTCTTTTATAAGACGATGCCCCCACCTTATAATCCCACTATGACAACTCTGTCCGATGACGCGCGGTAGTGCGTCACGTGTTTACTTGATACAAAACACTAAAATGTGGTAAATCTAATAAGACTTACATTAAAAAGTAATCAAATAATACAATAATAATTGTCGTAAATAAACAATAGTGAATTGACAACGTAAATCATTTAAAAATGAAAGTAACATATCATTAATTGTTTTGATCAAAACCATTGGTTACAATTATCAAAACAAGTTGCCAAAATCAATTAGTGAGTACACCGAGTACTTAATAAATTATATCTGATTTTTAAACAATAATTGATAGTAAAAATCACATAAATGAATAATAAGAAAAACAAATCATACCAAACTCTGTTGACTACCCACAATTGTAATTAAAAACCATCTCCGACATGTAAAATAGGTTGAAGAACCTTTAATAGAAAAGAAAAGAAAGAAAGAAGAATAGATTTATTTGTCACAGAAACACGTGCATAGACAAGAGGAGAGGATAACATTAGTTACCGGTGGTTTTGGAACCGTCTGTTTATATAAATTAAAAAAAAAAACAGTTGTACTCCGGGAGTGCCGACAGAAGTGAAAACTTGAATAAAAATCGGCACCGCGGTAATCAACGCGTTGATGTCTTTTACTCCACGGTGTCGGTAACGGGTCGCGAAATCAATCTCAAAAATGCCCAAAGAAGTTTTCACTTCAAAAATCTGCAAAATATTTTGTACTATTAAAAGTACTATTGACAGTTTCTGATATGTCAGCACTATGTAGGTGGCAGGTGCCTGATTTTTATTATTTTAAGTGAAAATACTAGCTTCATTTTATCCTACCAAGAACTCCATATAATCTTCAAAGTCTAAACCTGCAAACCAACAGCAATCTTGTTTTAATTAAATACAAGTTTCTGACGCTTTCCATCTAAACTTTAACAAAAGCAACATGAAGATTTACGTCAAATCAATGTACGTATCTCTTCTCAAAGAGAACGCACTCCTAAAGGAAACAATGCAGACGTTATGATTGGCTGCGACAGCACAGAGAGATCGAGTTGTGAGGATCTGCATTGAGTTCATATTATTTATGGATATATGGAGATACTTCATATATATGGTATGAATGTGATGAAGCCTCAGGCGAGGCTTTGTTTCGATAATCATATCTTATTCAGGTTGAAGTTATACTGCCTTACATTATTTCTTCAAATAACGTGTACTATTCTGGCTATAGCTGACATGGTCGTCAAAAACCACCCAATACACATGTATTGTATACAAGTCATCATTTAGCCGAAAGACGTCCACTGCTGGATATGGGCCTCCCCAAGCACCGCCACTTCGACCGGTTCTGTGCTTCCCGCATATTCCTGCGGCCTTCACCAGGTCATCGGTCTACCTTGTGGGAGGCCTTCCAACGCCACTCAATTCACTAGTGATATACAAATGTCTTGACCAAAATAAATGATTTATTTATTTTTATGTAATGGAAATGGCCACTTTGAAATGAAATGAAATTTTTTGCCTCCCGAGTGTTCATTCAAAACCTCATGGCATTCCAAATCCACGTACCTACTGTATTTCTATTTTCTTAATGTCGTTCGGCAAACCTCGTGTTTCGTCAGTAGTCGGATTTCTATCAGTTGCCCTTTGCACTTGATGCAGACATGACGCTCTCAATCGACTTGGAAGTATATAGAGTTCTTAATACTCTTTTAACTTAATATAATTTATGCCTCGTTGGTCTAGTGGTAGCAAGCGCTACTGCTGAACATGAGGTCCTGGGTTCGATTCCCGGGTAGGGCAAAGTGTTATTGGGTTTTTCTATCAGAAATTTCTCAGTAACAGCTCGGAGTCTGGATTTGTGCCCGGTTGATGGCAATAGGCTCGCCCCCTATTACATGGGACTTAAACATAACTGGCCCTTCGGGGAAACAAGGCGTGATGTTATGTAATTTATTTAAAAAATGGGAGGAATGTCGCTAAAGTCGCAGGAACGACAGATAGGAAAATAGTTTTACAGCTCTATGTAGTTCACTCAAAAATCAAAACAACAATAAAGTACTTAGGTCTGAATTCAAATTATTATATACGATAAATTAATAATTGATGGACATGGAAATTAGCATTCGTTTGTATTCGGAAATCCGATGATACCCGAGGGACATTAAGAAATACAGTACTTGCTTGTTAATGTAAAAACCATATGAAACAAATATAAAATCATTGATTGAGTCAACAAGGGAAAAGTTTATAACGCAATCATGTGGCTGGCTGTAGGATTGGTCATCAAACTGGAACGACTCGTGAACTGACCAGCGCTCTTTTCAGCTTTTAATTGGATTTTTAACATGAGTATTTCTACCGTAGTTTATTCTTGGAGATCTCTGGCAGATGGATGATGGATTTAGGAACTGAAACACGGCAGTGAATAAGTGAAAACCATTTTTGAAGTGAAAACTTCTTTAGGCGCGTTGGGCATTTTTGAGATGGGACTAAACCATTGATTTCGCGACACTGTAACGACACCTCATTTTTGTAAACGCGATTGTGCTCTTTATTTATATTTCGTTACGGATTAATGTTCTATGCAAGTATTTTTACTTTGTAGGTTTTGTAAGTATTTTTTGTTGTAAACGCGATTGTGCTCTTTATTTAGATAAGGTTACGGACAATGTTCTATACAAGTATTTTTCTTCCACCAAGGCGATCTTGTTCAAGTTTTCACTTCTGTCGGTACTCCCGGAGTGCCATTGTTTTTAAGCTATTGCATAGCTTTTATCGCGGGTTTTGAGCGCGGCGACCGAATCAAGAAATTCCGTTATGTAACGAAAATAAAACCTAACACCCCCCACTCCACCTACCATGTAATGACGGTTCCCAACGTGATGTTGTCATGGGAACGTAATTTTTGTTTTATGTTATCACGTCAACATCCCAAGTGTAGCGTTGACAAATAGGAAGTATGGAGGTTACAAATACTATGCAATAGCTTTACCGCGGCAGTCCCCGAGTGCCACACGTTTTTTTTTTTCTAATCTTTCTTTTCCAACCAAAAGCTAGAACGTAATTATTAGATAATACTATTTTAGCATTTAATAGTCAATGTGTAAAATTATGTACAATCAATACGTATTATAAATTATTTTTTCGTGTCCTTCGTTTTGACTGCTTAAGCTTATATTTTCGAAACTACACAATGAATTTAGATACGGTTTTCACCTATCCTTTAAAGCATTTATTCTGAAGGGTTTATTGTGTATAAAATAATCATATTATACTTAAATGTAATACAGAAAATGGAATTGAATAAACTCGTTTCGCACATAATATACGTATTTATTTAGTTTGAAGACTTTATGTGTGATACTAATTGTGCTTGCCGCATAAATTTAAACAAAAATGCTATAGGATAGATATATATTCGGTTAAAATATCGTTAAAATTTACGTTACATTTTCTTCGCGCGCTAGGGCCTTTGTCACAGATTAAAACAGACGGGACACTCCAAAAAATCATTTTAATAAAAAGCGTCTCTTGCTACGACACAATAAAGTGCAGCTTATAAATGAGCTTATATTATAATTTCGCTTTGATAAAGCATTACTTAAGACCTGATGATAGATACAAAAGTTCGCAGTTTGTGAAAACATCTATCAATTTAATTTATGCTAAAGATGTTCGAATACTCTCAGAACGGTGAAGGGAAACATCGTGAGGAAACCGGCATTTCTTAGAACCAAAAATTCGAAGACATGTGACATCTACCAACCCGCACTGGGTCCGCGTGGTGGATTACGGCCCACGCCCTCTCACAGAAAGGAGCCCTGTATCCCAGCAGTGGGAACATTATAGGCTGATTATGTTAAAGATATTCGAAACGTTACAAGTTGGTGTTAACGGCAATCAATTCCCACCCGTACCACAGATGAATACAGATGGTTCACTCCGCAAAATCATTTTAAAAAAAGCGACTCTTGCTATGACACAATAAAGTGCAATTCAGGTCGCACAGCGCCAATTACCCACAATTATATTCACCTAGAACTTGCCTCTCTTTCTATCGCCTAACTCTTAGATCTTCTGTTACACTCACTGAATTGGCCCGACAAGACGGGCCCACCGCGTACTTGTAGATTCATACCTAAACTGCGGAATATCCTATCTGTATTGATCTTTCATGCGGAAATAGATATGGTTGTGTTACCCGGACAATCTATTTCACAAACTTCTTAAGAACTGCTGAAGGATGAGAGTATCAGTATCAAACCCAACTATTTCGTAACCAAGAACTGTGATCATCGAAACTTGAAACTCCATTATCTCCGAATCCATACATATGTGTGTATCACATAATAATATTATAAAGGCGAAAGTTTGTGAGTGTGTATGTGTGTATGTTTGTCTCTTCTTCACGCTCAAACGGCTGAACGGATTTGGATGAAATTTGGCACACAGATAGTTTATAACCTGGATTAACACATATGACACTTTTTATCCCGGTCGTACGTTCCTGTGGCATAATTTCAGACATCCTCGCGGGCGAAGCCGCAGGCAATAGCTAGTTCGAAAAATTTCACGAAACATCTCTCCTCATCGACATTGAGGTGAAATTGTCGAAGTTTCGACTTCGTATTCGAGGAATTCGATTTATAGAAGGCACAGTCTTCGAAGTTCGTTTGAAAGCCAAAGTATCGGTTACTGAATTGTGTTTCATACGATTTGGAGTAGCTCTTGAAAGGTATATTGATTAAGCGAACGTTCGGGGAATTAGAGATTGAGTATGACTGAAACTTATCTTCATTTATGCTATCTTTATTTGTATACGAATACAAATAAAAGTGTCGGTTACCTTGGTTCTCCTGCGGATCTCTTCATTTCTGATTCAATCACGTAGGGAAACTCCAAACACAGCCCTCTCCATTGCCCTTGACATAGCCCGAAGAATTGCCAAACTTAAATGGCAATGGGCATGGCACATTGCTCGCAGAAGGGATGGCCGATGGGGCCGAAAGGTTCTGGAGTGGCGACCGCGTACCGGAAGACGTAGCGTTGGAAGGCCTCCCACAAGATGGACCGATGACCTTGTGAAAGCCGCAGGAATCCGCTGGATGCGGAAAGCACAGAATCGGTCGAAGTGGAGGTGCTTGGGGAAGGCCTATGTCCAGCAGTGGACGTCTTTCGGCTGAAATGATGATGATGATGACAAATAAGTGGCTGATTACCGGATATCAGCTTAGTTATATTCTGGGGCTTTATCTTGAACATAATATACAGCCCAAAGTTCCCAATCTGCTTAGCCTGCTACCCACTCTAACGAGATGCAGCTGAATACCAGTATTTTACATGAAGCGCCTGTCTATCTGACCTCCACAACCCAGTAACTAGCTAATACGATCCCCTTAGTAAGACCGGTTGTCAGACTTTCGGCTTTCTGACGACCCGTAACGACTGTCAAAGATCTACGAATGACAGCCACGCGGCTTAACGTGCTTTCCAAGGCACGGAGGAGTCTCGGTATGTAGAAATGGTCACCCATCCACGGACCAATCCTGGCAAGCGTAGCTTAACCTGATGGATCGACCCGTGCAGCTGTTAGTACTTAGCCACGAGCCCAAAGTTCCCATAACTATATAAATCCATTAGGTAATAAAGATGGTTTAGGTACCAAAACTAGACGCATAAAACCATGATCTACAAAACTGGAAAAAATTATAAAAAAAAATTATAATTATAATCTAAATTACAGGACGTAGTCCACATAGTAGATCGATTTTGGATCTAGACACTTACTAGTTACTAGTACATCTGCATATTTAAGTATTCAAAGCTAATATTATGGTTTCACTCGGAGAAAGCATTATTTATGCCTTGAGGATATATGCAAAAGTTCGCAGTTTGTGAAAACATCTAACAATTTAATTTATGCTTAACATGTTCGAAAACCTTACAGGTTGGTAACGGCAATTAATTCCCACCCGTACCACAGATGAATACAGATTGTCCACTTCGCACAATCATTTAAATAAAAAGCGACTCTTGCTACGACACAATAAAGTGCAATTCAGGTCGCACAGCACTAATTACCTACAGTTATATTCACATAGAATTTGCCTCTCTTTCTATCGCGTAACTCGTTATATCTTCTGACTACGTTACGCTGAATGAATTGGCCCGACAAGACGGGCCCGCCGCGTACTTGTAGCTAGGATTAAGTATTGTATTTATTTTAGTTTTTATTTCTTATTTTGTTATTTCACTAGGTATATACTGCAACGCTTGACGTCATCACGTAAACGCCGGCTGTTGCTAAAAACCAGCGCTGGGGCTGCCTCGCATAGGGTCGCAGTATTATGCTGAGCGATGGCCGTTTTGCGCGGATTTGACGCATATTTTCCCCCAAATTGCTATTTTCGTTTATTTGTTTTATCTCTGTGTCATGTTTACCGCAAATAAACGTATTTTATTTATTTCTTTCTATATCTAAAATGCCGAGTGAACAATCTGTATTCTTCTGTGTCTGTACGCAAAATACCCGCTTGGGCGTGGAGTTGCGGACATCGGCCCATTATACATTACAATTCCTCAGCAATCAATTGTTTGGAAGGACAAAATATACCTCAGAAATCGATACTTTGGGTTAACCAAAATGAAGCCACGAGAAACCCAAAAGCGTAAACAAGATTTTGTAATGAAAGTTGACATCAAAGCCTAACTAACGACAAAGGTTTGACTAGGAACATTTAATCAAAAACCTAAGGGCTTCAAGAGGATATCAAAGATAAGAAAAGATAAAAGTGAAAAGAGCGTCAACACCTTATAATGAATAAAGAAATCAGTCTTGAAACTGTCTTCGTCTTTTCAAACCAATATTCAGTTTCATCTGACGCTTTAATAGGCCTGTTTCCAAATTTTTATTTTTTAGTCCGTCTTTCAGAAAATAAAAAAATATTGGACACGTATTTTTTATTTTTTGACGTAATCAAAAGATTACGGCGATACATTGAGTTAAAATGTGGCATAACGTCACGCCGTGCTAGATTTTATACGACGTTGTGACGTAGCGAGCCCCCACTCCCCAAATATAATGCGTGGTTTCTAAGTTATTTTTAATTAATATGATAAAGCAAAAAATACGTGTCTAATATTTTTTTATTATCTGAAAGACGGACTAAATAGAATTTAAATTTTTTTACCTAGGAAACTACCCTATTCCTCTTGACTTGCATCATACCATTATTCAAAACATCGCTTTCATAATCAATTTTCATAATAAGACTTGGCCTATAATAATCACTACATGCAGAATGGACCACTCGATATCGTTGTACTAATTGGTTTTGGTAAAGATACACGAGCGAACACAACTGATAAAATTTTTAGTGAATATTACTTCATCTCCAAAAATAGTTATAAATTGCGCAAGTGCGGAAAGTGGGTGATTTCATGGATTTCATCGGTAATCATTTTACGCATACTGTATCATACAATGTTTTACTATGCACTGTGCGAGGGAATAAAAAAACGAGTAATCGCATTCAGATGTGTAACATCTGACATCTTGGCTGACGTATTTATATGATATACACTATTCATCATCATCGCCATGACTTTGACTTTGACTATCACCATCGCCATCACTTAGATTGACTTTAACTGACTGACTTTTTTTTGACTTTCGTCATCATCATCATCATCGTCATCATAAAAACTCTGCGTCGGGCTGACGACGAATATAAAAATTCAAAAAAAGTAAAAGGCACTAGTGCGAAAAATTAGAACTTTCCGCACAGTTTGGCTGCCTGGAAAACGCTCGTTTCGAGCACATGCATTGTAAAAAAAAATCTTAGAGTTAGCTTTTGCAAAAACTGTACCTAAGGACAACTGTACGTTACAGTGGATTTTGGTAATTTAGTACCACTAAACAAAAACAGTATTTGATAAAGAAACTCAACATTAACTGCCTCAAACTAAGAATATCAAACCACTCGTTATTCATGACATGCATAAACGTCCTCATTTTCTGCGTCACTCTTCAGTTCCATCATACCCATTGTAATCGCCATCTCCCTTGACTTAGCCAGTCGACATTGAAATGTCGATATAATCTGCAGCTGCCCGTGACAAGAGCTCGATAGAACTGCTCACTATTGTTCAGATTTAGCAGTATTGTGATGGTGACTAGTGCAGGCTATGGCAGCTGTCTTATGAAGCTCATTTTAGAGAAAAAGACGTGTATAGCGGACATGGATTGGCCATTGTTTGATTTTTTTGTACGACTACGGGCTTACGGCGAAGTTAAAAGGTAGGGTTGTATTTATATAAGTTTGTTACATCACATAGTAAAAAGTACCAATCAATCTGCTTAGCCTTTTCCCAGCTATGTTGGGTCGGCTTCCAGTCTAACCGGATGCAGTTGAATACCAGTATTTTACATGGAGCGACTGCCCATCTGACATCGACAACCCAGTAACTGAATAATACGATACCCTTGGTAAGACTGGTTGTCAGACTTTCGGGGTTCTGATGACCCGTAACGATTGTCAAAGATCCACGAATGACAGCCGAGACCAACGGCTGGCGGTTGGACATAGTAAAAAGTACCATCGATACGAAAAGAAGACAACCAAGCAGTAAATTTAAAAAAAAATGTGTCTATGGATTTGTCTTGTTTCAATACTCAATAATACTCAACAATACTCAACTAGTTTATTTTCATTCCACTATGTGTACTTGGGTGGTAAAATTATAATATTGATCATTATGGACCCATGGAACTTATCGGGCACAGCAAAATAATAGGAGAGAGTCTTCTGAACTAAATCTAATATGTATATAAGGGTTGTTTTTATGAGACATTAGAAATAAGTTGCTTTTTCAGTTCAATTAACACTAACAACGATATTGCCTGACTGAAAGTATGACTTTACATTAAGTACACAGCTCTTGTTTCCAGAACAAAAGTTATATCAAGAACTTGAATGGATGCAGTTGTCAAACTTTAAACTGTGCTCACGACGATATTGCACCAACATTTTTAACCAAAGCTGCTTCCAGCTTTTCATCAGGAACAATAAGACAAATTGATAAACTTAACAAAGTTGCTTGCCCAGTACAACATTAATAAAATATACTAGTAAAAAAAAAAGTTTCAAAATTATTTTATTTTTTATGTTCCAAGTCTTTAAGCGTTAATATTTCGTATTTTTAGGACCTCTAATTAGGAATTATTTAAGGTTCACAAATAGAGGCACAATAATTATATTAGAGTGCTCAATAATATTTTTAGGAAAGCAAAATGGAAATGATTTGAGGTTCGGTTCTTCCCCTCGTTCCCTGCTATTACTTGGGTCGGTTTCCGTTAGAAATACCTGTTGATGACAGCGCGGTCGGGGTTAGATGCTCAATCTGCGAACTTAATGAAAACTGCGGAAATTGTTCTGGAACCACAAAATGGTTCTGTCGGTTTTACTTCGACTATGTTTAGTGGTTAGAATATATATTTTGGTCTGGAAAATTTGTGTGAAACTTTGTGGTAGGAACGTGTGTGCTGTTTGAATCACCGTGATTACGTTGCAATATTAAAATTAAATGTAAACTTTTGAAATAAGAACCACCCTTACTCTAAAATAACTGATTTAATTCCAAATATAATTATTTAACCTCAAAATGAATATTTATACCCAAATTAATCTTAAAGTCGCTACCCCAATATCATAATCTAAAACTGTATAATAAAACTACATATTCATAATATTTCAGGGATAAGGAAAATAATATGCCACACCAAGATATTTTGTCTATCATTTATATTTCTTTGCCAACATCAAATTCAACATTCTACACCATACCATCACATCTCCTATTCCTCACATAATATCACAATAAATTCAATCTGTATTCTAATATTTACCATGAAACTAACAGGTTACCTTAATTTACAGTAGATTTCCAACCAATACCATGCCAATCTATCTTTTTACCGACACAGCCACCAAGTACATCTTACCGTCACGAGCGCCCAACCCAGAAGGCAGGTTCCCGCGCTACTCAATTGACATATCGAATCTTTGGGTGTTGCCAGTACAATATCCAACAATTACGTATTAATAAATTAAAACCTAACACTTTTTCACTTGAAATCATTGCTTCGTTTAATTAAGCCGATAGTTCCTTCACGTCACAATAGGGATCTGAAGCGCCATTGTCCGTCTAATAGGTGCACGTCATCAAGAAATCGGATCGCAATGAAGTGGACATATCAAAAGTGGATAGACACTTAAACAGCTTGAATCAATGGCAATTGAGGTGGGTCAGGTGCCAGGTCTGTCTCTGTCGATGACACCTGCTTCTCGAAATGTCAGATATAAGTATCCATTGCGGACGATGAGCAATGGGTAGCTCGCCGTCCGATAAGGACCAAGCCCGGGTCGACGGCGCGTTGTGTTCCACGCGCGCCTCAAAGAGATGTCAGCAGAATTGACGGGGTCCGCTAGGGCCAATGCCTGCCGGGGGTTCGAAGAAAACCGATAGGGACATCGTGGCCCCCTGGCAACACGGCAACTGAAGGAACACGGGTGGGTTTTAGTCAGTAAGAGTCTGACACGCCCTCCCGCTCCGCCCAGAGCGGGAGAAGTTATTTGACGATTTCCCACCCAAAAAAAAAAAAAAAGATATAAGTATCCATATTATTATATATATTTACCACTTGTAAAAGAACAGTACCTAATGTAACTAATTGCCAATAATCAGGTCATAAGACCTTTATTTGGCATTGACACTAAAATACTGATTATCAATAATGCTTATCTTACTTATTGTTCCTCATAATAGCATTATTTTGGTTTTTTCTTCGTTTACTTACGCTTCTGTAGAATATTATGGACACTAATGGGCAGGATATTATCTCTCTCTTATTTTTCATCTGCACAATTTTTTTTTGCTTGAGAAGTTTGTTTTCAGTATTTCTCTCCTTTTTGTAAGCACTATAAATTATTAAAAAATTCAAGCGCTGATATTCTTTCTTTTTGAATCTTCTTTTATTAAAGGGATTTTTGTACACATATTCCTGTTTTACAAATGATGAAACTACAAATAATGATAAGCATTTTCTGAAATTATACGAAAGACCTCACTTTTGTTTAATTTCAGAAAATGCGGTCTTTTGGCCCGCGATTGCTATCACATAGAGTTAAAAAAATCATATGGACAACCTGTAGATTTTACTAGTTCCTACAAAACGAGTAATTTCAGACTGATATCCAGGTAACATTTTCCAGCTAGCACTAATCTAAACGGGATGCGCTGCGCGTAGGAAATTGAACTGAAATTGCTCGGAAAAAATGCACACGGCATTATTTCGAGATGGAAAATGCTCGGTACGTGCTCCTTATGCGGTCTCTCTGGAGGAAGTTCTCGTTAGTAAAAATGTGTAGGTTTCTCAGAAGTTCTTTCTTAAGGCTACTTGTAGAACTAGCTGATTTTCAATGGGTTATGGGTTTGTGAGAAACTACGGGCTTTTTTTAGGTGGGAATTTATCAAATAACTTCTCCCGCTCGGGCGGAGCGGGAGGGCGTGATTCTTGCTGACTAAAACCCACCCGTGTTCCTTCAGTTGCATTGTTGCCAGGGGCTACGGTATTCCTTTCGGACTTTTCCGCGACCTTAGCAGGCATCGGCCCTAGCGGACCCCGTCAGATCTGCTGACATCTCTTTGAGGCGCGCGTGGAACACAACGCGCCGTTGGCTTGGGTCTGGTCCTTATCGAACGGCGAGCTACCCATTGCTCACCGTCCGCAAGCCCCTACGGTGGCCGGGAATCGCCCTGTGACTCCGGACGCCCAGGGCGTCTCCTGCGGGGAGAAATTACGGGCTGACTTTTGAAATTTCGTCAGGACGACGGGGACAGAAAATCCTTTACTTTGAAGGTCCTAGAAATACATTTAAAGTTTTTCATAATTCGTTTATATCACAATCTGCCTATCCTTTTCCCAACTACTTTGAGGTCGGCTTCCAGTCTTACCGGATGCAGCTGAATACCAGTATTTTACATGGAGCGACTGCCTATCTGACCTCCACAACTGGGCAATACGATACCCCTTGGTAAGACTGGTGTTAGATTTTCGGGCTTCTAACGACTCGTATGGACTGTCATAGATCCACGAATGACTGCCGGGACCAACGGCTTAACGTGCTTTCCGAGGCA
This sequence comes from Agrochola lychnidis, assembly GCA_963680765.1. Taxonomy (NCBI): domain Eukaryota; kingdom Metazoa; phylum Arthropoda; class Insecta; order Lepidoptera; family Noctuidae; genus Agrochola; species Agrochola lychnidis. The sequence goes on from OY796850.1 coordinate 4,566,284, forward strand.
CGGAGGAGTCTCGGTATGTAAAGATGGTCACCCATCCACGGACCAACCCCAGCAAGCATAGCTTAACCTGGTAGATTGACCCGTGCGGCTGTTATTACTTAGCCACAAGCTCCTACTAATTCGCGAGCTTTCATAATTCGTTTATATGGCGTGAAGAAATTAGCCAGTCAACCAAAGTTCTGGCGCTGATGTTGATGCTATTCAGGATGTGCTAGATGCAGTAGATGCACTCCAGATTTTATTTTTGGGCTTATTACATGGGGCTTAAACATAACTGGTGAAATGTGGGTGTACTATAGATACACCTCTGCCTAACCCTTTGAGGTTTACAGGTGTGATGTTATGTTATGTGTTAAAAAGGAATAAATAAAATCTTACTTACCCTTATCTTACTTACTTATAGGTCGGTTTGGGTAACACTATATACAGTGTGAGTCTTTATAATGTGCACATATCCAAACGATGCTTAATTTTATTTACGGAAAAAATATTAAAAATAAAACATTTTTTTTATTCTGTTTGGCGTCTTATTGAGAAATTTTACGATTACTGTAAAAATTAATAAAAAAAAAAAACGGTTTTTTGCTAAAAAGAACATGTTTATTTTCAATTGAGGATAGTTTTTTTTTGCACAATTTTCATTTTATGAGAACGCATAATTACTTCTAATAGTTATGGAGTTTGTTTCATCGCGATAGATCATTTAGTTTGTTATGTTACAATTATTTTATAAATTCCATAAAAAAATATTTAGATATTTTAAATATTTTTCTGTCGATAAAATTAAGCATAGATTCCCTCATTTAGATAATATATGTGCATATTATAAAGACTCACACTGTTTACCATCTTAAAACTAAGTAGGTAGGTATAATTTATTTAGTAGCAGCTGTTCCACGTCGTAGATTAAGAGATACGTTACGATATAGTTACCTTAATGGTCCTCCTCCCTCTTAAGTGAAGGACCAACTGTTGCAGTTTTATTGTAGGTAGGGAAGTACTTAAGTACCTATTTCGCAGACCGTAATACGAATTAACGCGGCCCCGACCATCTGGTGATGTTTGGAGGAGTACTTGTGCGTTTTTGTCAAGTTATTTTAGACTTTATTCGTGACTTTATTTAGACTTGCTTTTGCCCGCGGGTTCCCCCGCGTGTAGTTCGGAAATTATCCAACGGAAACGCACTAGCGAGATAATGAAGCTAAATATTAAAAAAAATAAACTGGTGGCACTCCGGGAGTGCCGACAGAAGTGAAAACTTAACAAGATCGCCTTGGTGGAAGAAAATACTTGTATGAAACATTGATCCGTAACATTTCCTTACTAAAGAGCACAATCGCGTTTACAAAAAATAATACTTCCGAAACCATTAAAGTAAAAATAGTTGCATAGAACCAATGTTCTATGCAACTATTTTTACTTTAATGGTTTCGGAAGTATTATTTTTAAACGCGATTATGCTCTTTAAATAAAGAGCATAATCGCGTTTACAAAACCTCTAAAGTAAAAATACTTGCATAGAACATTGATTCGTAACGTAATATAAATAAAGAGCACAATCGCGTTTACAAAAATGAGGTATCGTTATGGTATTGCGAAATCAATGGTTTAGTCCCATTTCAACCAAAAAACGCCACTGCAAAAACACATAGGTAACTGAAAAGAGAAAAACTAGCATTATAAGTTAACACCCAGTTACACAAAGACAAACATTAACGCTAATGATTTCATTAATTTCTTCAAAGAATCAAAATCAATCTGACTAGCTTTATCCCGAGTATGTTGGGGTCGGCTTCTCGTCTAACCGGATGCAGCTGACTGTAACTGGGTAATACGATACCTATTGGTAAGACTGGTTGTCAGACTTTCGGGCTTCTGACGACCCGTAACGCCTGTCAAAGATCCACGAATGACAGCCGGGACCAACGGCTTAACGTGCTTTCCGAGGCACGGAGGAGTCTTGGCTGTTAGTACTTAGCCACGAGCTTCAAAGAACAATGGCGTTAAAATCGAGTCTAATGTTGCTATCTACAACATGTGAATGGAAGATTAATATTTAATGACAGCTTTAAAAGTTAAATAAAGTTCGTTTCTGCAACTGGCTGTATATCTATATGTCGGATCCGGTCATTAGTACGGACACGAAACGAATCGCAAGCGCGCCGCTGGCGACAGGACGTGATCTACCCACACCTAAAGCGCGCGCTTCTATAGAGTCGTGATGTTTTAAGGCCACGGCGAGGAGGGATTAAGCCTCTGATCGCATCGGAGTGAAGACGTCGCGGAACTGTTCTCGATTCGTGGTGCTCAGTAATTGTGTTAGTTGTAATTTGTGATCATTGTGTTAATTGGTGATTTTAATAAACGCTGTCGCACCCATTATGTAAATAATTTAGCTAGTGTGATTAATTTGATAGTAAATTATAATATGATCTGAACTGTTTTTCTATTGCGCATTAACCAACACTACCCACACTACGCACACAGTAGTTAAAATATCGCTGATAATAACGAAGAGTCCGATACCCGTCTCCGACATATAGAATTTTGGTAATGCAGGCACAAACAAAAGTTACACCATATTTCAGGTAATTACTATTGTAATTAATAACCGTGTCAAATTAAATTTATTTTGGAACAAAAACAATTGAAACTAATAAAAGCTCGTTTGCGTGAATTCGGTAACATCAAATCGATATACCAATGCAATGTGGCGAGTCATTGCGGTTCACTAATTAGTACGTCTGTCACAACAACATTGAATAATATTTGAACGCAAATCACCAGAATTTCATCAATATTCGATCATAATGGACCACAACTGTATAATTGTGCTGTGGTTTGGTGCTTATTTCAACTGAATTTAATTTGAGGTACTTGCAAAGCAAAAGCTTAATTTCAAAGTTTCTTAAATTTTTGAGATGGAGAGGACTGAAAAGTTCGAAACTATGAGAAAAAGAGATTTGTCAAAGAAGTTTAGATTTTCGAAAATGTACCTGTTTTAGTTGGTTGTCCTGGCTGTTTAATGCACCTGATTGAGGTATATTTGGCTGCTACCTGACGAGTTTACCAGTCCAGCCCGTCCCATCTTTGATGTCCTCCCTCCGGTAAACGCCCTAAACCGAGGCTCGTACCCCACAGGGGGTGCCCTTAGCGAGCGTTCACCTAGTTTATAAGTTTAGTTTATAAGTCCCTGGCTGGAGGCTTTGAGTGTAGCAGCTTAAGGCACCCACAGGTTTACTCGGTTAAATAGTCATGGCCTTAGAAGTCAGCTATGAGATGCCTTACAGAAAAAAAAAAAACATTACCAGAAGATACATTGTATTTTCGACTTGATCAATTTGCCTAGCATCTTTGCAACTATTTTAGTCTGCTTCCAATCTAACCCGATGCAGCTGTATACCAGTATTTTACATGGAGCAACTGCCTATCTGCCTTCACAAGCCAGTTAGTGGGCAATACGATACCTCTTAGTGAGACTGGTTGTCAGACTTTCGGGCTTCTGACGACCCGTAACGACTGTCAAAGATCTACGAATGACAGCCGGGATTAATGGCTTAACGGTCTTTACGAGGCACGAAGGAGTCTCGATATGTAATGGATGGTTACCCATAGATAGTTTAATTCATATAAACCAGACATAACGTAAAGCAAAAGATATTTATATTTTTATGTTTTTGACTACGCAAAACCGGTGCGGTGCGATGATAATAAAATAAGCTGAATTTTGCAAAAAGTAAATTGGGAGCGTGTGTCGGAATAAGAACGACTCGTAAATTCTCTGCCTGTCTTCATAATATGACTTGTGAATGTGTATTTTTTGTATCACTTTGTCTCCAAGGTGGTTTTGGATATAAAGCAGAATTTTTTGCTTATTTAACATGTATAATATGGCGCGAAGTATGCGTCTTTCGCTGTAGAATATGCTGTTATATTGTATCAAATAATTTCATCTAATAGTCTGAGTTTTAAGTTAAGTAAGCTTTATTGGAAGTGTAGAAGGCCTCCCACAAGATGGACCGATGACCTTGTGAAGGCCGCAGGAATCCGCTGGATGCGGAAAGCACAGAATCGGTCGAAGTGGAGGTGCTTGGGGAAGGCCTATGTTCAGTAGTGGACGTCTTTCGGCTGAAATGATGATGATGATGAAGTTTTATTGGACAAGTCAATCGTCATACTGAGGATGCCGCGTTTAGAGATGAAACACGTGTCAATTTCTTTCAGGGTTTTTTATGGCTCTTTAGAAATAGCTAAGCGGAATAGGTTAGTAAATATATCCACGTCTATTGTTTTTTTTACCGCCACATTCGTTACACTGACTGAAATCAACTAACTATAGTCAAGTATTATAATAATATTATAAACTCGACTGTAAAACCGACAACAAAAACTCTCGACCGAGTTTCAGCATTACGGCAGCTCTTATTCCCGTCAATAAATTGAAGTACCTTCTACAGTCGGAACAAAAACTTTGTGAATTTTTCATTAACCCACTTCGTGAGCAATTAAGAGAGTTGTACTTGCTTAGGAAATGGGATCTTTTACTCTTACAAATTACACAATAACTGTTAATAAATGATCTTTAAAGAAATAGCTTGAAGCTGGCGCTGTTAAGCTGGAGAACAGTAGGTATATCGTACATTTTTATCGTTTGAAGATGTTGCTGCTACTAAAATTATTATTCGAGAAATATAGATAGAAAACGTTATTGGGTTTAGTACGAAAGCTTTTTTCTGAAATAAACAGTACTTACTTATAAAGAACTAAAAAACGGCCATAAACTCGCTTTTTCTTCACAATGGAATTTATATGAAAACTCTTGGATTTATGGTCAGTCTTATGTTTACCAATGAAAATAGCATGTAGGAAATTGTGCATCAATCGCAGTGAAAATCGAATTTGAAAGTTCGCGCTTGCTCTCCGGAATTTAAGTACTTAGTTACACGTCAAAATTTCATTCGCGCGTACAAATTAACTTCACACAGTCGAGAATTTCACTGCAGTGCTGTATTTGCTTGCCAAGTATAAATAATTACCGCAAAACTTGGTAATTAGCCAGCTATGTAGTGTGTACGATGCGAACTATTTGTTTGAACTACGATAATTTGGCAGCTACACTGAAATCGTAATTAATTCGGTGTGTGCAAAATCAATTTGCTTAAACAGTGTATTTTTAATGGAAAAGAAAGTTTCTGAAACTTTTCATGTATTTAATTGACCTCAAATAATTCCCATTTTACTTTCTTTAGAATATTATTGAACTCTCTAATATAATGATTATAAATATAAATCTGTCTATATAATATATAGATATATATAATATGTCTATACATATAATATATATCTATTTTAAATTTAAGTCGCTTTTCCTGTCTGTTTGTATGATCGTGTTGTTCTTTTAAACTCCGCAACTCTAACGCGGTTTGGACCATAATTTAGAGAATTTATTCCAAAAGGTTCATGCGTATAATACATTAATATTAAACCAATATAATTATGTATACGTAAATAAATATTTTTGTTAAGTATTTAAAACCGTGCAAAGCAGGGGCGGGTCGATAGTTCAATATAAATAATATGTAATAATAAAATATTGATACATACTTTTTAAATTAAATAATTTTAAAACAAGTTATAAATATTTTTTTGTGCCTGTCTTTCCAACTATGTAGCTCTTTAACAATATTTTTAAAATAACAGACTGGCAACTATAATATTATAAATATAATAATAATAAATCATTTATTTATAAAAATGTATACATTTACAATAAGTAACTTAATAATTAAAATAGAGCAAAGTTGCTTATTTGCCTGAAATAGGTTGAACCTGTTTCAGGCTACGAAGTGCATAAATACTTAATGTAATAATTAAAATTTGGTAAGTAAAAGTAAAATAGCATGTTAGCGGTTCTATTTGCAGACAACAAGTAGATCTTCTGTCTGTGCATAATCTATGGTTAGTAAATATTCAAGTATAATTTTTTTACAGCTAAAGTAATTTAGTTTATATACTATAATCGAGTGTCAATCATTTAAGTGAAGCTTGCGGCTCAATGAAAACGTTTCTGAATAAACCCCAGACATATTGCAATATTTTATTTATTTATTTATTTGCTCTCATGCACATAATACATTTTACAACATTTACTGTCGGTTTTTGTAGGTACATGAACCCTGTCAGGGCATTGCAAAGAACAATGTTGGTTTGCTGTTGAGTTCGTGTTCAAAACTAATAAAAATACAATGAAATACATTCAGAAATAAAAGTAAAATAAAAATACATGTCAAGACGTCGATATTAATTGCTTCACGCAGTAATTTGTTTCATAATAAAATTTAAATTACCTTTTAACGGTGGGGTACTATTTATCCTTTTAAAGGAAGTAATATCTCAGACATAAATTGATAAATAATAGCCCGAAGAATTGCCAAACTTACGTGGCAATGGGAAGGGCACATTGCTCGCAGAACGGATGGCCGATGGGGTCGAAAGGTTCTGGAGTGGCGACCACGTACCGGAAGACGTAGCGTTGGAAGGCCTCCCACAAGATGGACCGATGACCTTGTGAAGGCCGCAGGAATCCGCTGGATGCGGAAAGCACAGAATCGGTCGAAGTGGCGGTGCTTGGGGGAGGCCTATGTCCAGCAGTGGACGTGTTTCGGCTGAAATGATGATGATGATGAATACCTCAGACACGATTTCCTTTGATCACTCCATTCACCGGATGTTAAAACTATTTTTAGTATTTTTCATAACGTAACAAACATTTTTCTCGGGTCCTATCGAGTCCGTATAATTTACCCCTTTGAATGCTTTTCCAAAAAAAGCTTTTTTTTTTTTAAATGAAATTCCGCCATCTTTTTTTTTCGTTTTCTAAGTTACTTATAGAAAAAGTAAGTCTTACTCGTTTTCTCAGAACAGAAAATAAAACGAAAATTTAATTTTGTTAGAGCTTTACTTTTATTATGTAGGTAGGTACCTTTCCCTTTGTCCGGGAGTTAATTTTCGTGGTGTTGGTACTGAAATCTTGTCACGGAGATAAAAACTTATATTAAAATGTTAATGCTTGTACCTACACTAAATACTTAAAAAAAAATGCTGTGTTGCTTAGTACCTACTTAGAAAAATCTGAGATTACGAAAGATAAAAGTAAGATAGAAAACTATAGGTAATAACGTGGATCAAATGAAGAAAGATCATGACAAATCGGATGCAGCTGAATACCAGTATTTTACATGGAGCGACTGCCTATCTGACCTCCACAACCCAGTTACTGGATAACACGATACCCCTTGGTAAGACTGGTTGTCAGACTTTCGGGCTTCTGACGACCCGTAACGACTGTCAAAGATCCACGAATAACAGCCGAGACCAACAGCTTAACGTGCTTTCCGAGGCACGGAGGAGTCTTGGTATGTAGAAATGGTCACCCATCTACGGACCAACTGACTGATCGACCCGAGCGGCTGTTAGTACTTAGCCACGAGCTCCTAAAAGTCTAAAGGTCAACGTTCATATAAAAATCACTTTCAGTTTTTCCCGAATTGTCCAATTTTCCGGGCAATTTTTCAAATTTTCTTTGCATGAAAACCTAATTCGGACTATTCCGAATATTTTAAAAATATTTATTTAAAAAAAAATAGCCGAATCATCAGCCGTTCTAAAGTGATGCGTTTACCAACGATTTCATTTCATTTTTTATTTATATATAGAAGACTAGCTGCGCCCCGCGGTTTCACCCGTAGAAGTCTCGATCCCGTGGAAATAACGGGATAAAAAAATCTTATGTGTTAATCCAGGTTATAAAACTATCTGTATGTCAAATTCCATCCAAATCCGTTACGTAGTTTTTGCGTGACAGAGTAACAAACATCCATCCATCCATCCTCACTTTCGCATTTATAATATATTTAAAAATATATAAATATACTAGCAGTGGCTTGCGGTTTCACCCGCATAGTCTCGATCCCGTGGGAATATTCGGATAATCCCGTGGGAATATTGGGATAAAAAGTATCCTATGTGTTAAGTTGTTGAGTACGTCCATCTATCCATCTTCACAAAGTTTCGCGTTTATAATATTAATTAGTATGATATAAAAAATAGAAGATAGATAGATTTGGCATTCCTTGTCAATATTCTATTTAAATACCGCTGCTCTAAATACAAATGATTCAAATTGCTATTACAACATTCAAAAACTTTGTTCACCAGAAGTGCTTTCAAATTAGTCTTACTTCACCCCGTTAGGGAATCCAGTAATGATCAAAAGAAATGTAAACTACTTTCAAAAGAAAGTACTCCGACTACACCCAAAGGACTGAACTAAAATAAAACTCATAAAAAGGTCTCTAAACTTAAAGTTATAAAGAAATACAAAGAGTTCGCATGAAATATAAAACAATTGATAAAAATTATTATTTTATTCATTTACTTGGACTGCCTCGCTAGTGGTCGCAAGAGCTACAGCTGAGCATGATGTCGTGGGTTCGGTTCTCAGGTCGGGCAAAGTGTTGTTGAGTTTTCCTATCAGGAATTTCTCAATAGCAGCCCGCAGTCTGTATTTGTGCCCGGTTGATGGCAATAGGCTCGCTCCCTATAACATGGGACTTAAAAACAGAACTGGCGAAATGTGGGTGTACATGCTAAGGTAGACCTCTGCCTAACCCTTCGGTGAATTATAGGCGTGATGTTATTGTTATGTTATTTACAATTTATCTATTCTTTCTAACGTCTTTTACACAATACCTACGTGCAAAATAGTTGTCATTGGAAGGTTTTTAAAATGAATGATAAGGTCAAAACCCTTTGGGATTTAATCCTCTATATCTATTTATAAATATCGCTGTCCCCGGCGAATAAAATGGTAATGTGCTATTACGATAGTTTTAAGTTTTTTGCATATTCGATATTTAGAGGTCCGATTACACTCTGTCAGTTTTTTTCATTAATTTCCTACGGTTATTTCAGAAGTTACGAGATTTTAAGGTGTATTGTAATGACTGTAAAAAATCACTTTTCTTTTAGTATTTGAACAATTCCGCTAAGCATATTAGTTAGTAAGATATTTACAAAAACAGTTATTTATTTTTCCTGTAAAATTTGGTTTTTACGATTACGATTTTATTCGCCGGGGACAGCGATATTACAAATTCAAGTCGGTTTTCGCGATTGTTTGTATGTCCGCGTTGTTCTTCTAAACCACGCAACAGATTTTGATGAGGTTTTCACCATCATTTAGAGAATTTATTCCGGAAGGTTTGTGTATAATACGTTACTATTAAAGTTACATCCATTTAAGAAATCTCGATGTTTTGCCAAGTCGTAATTAAAAACTGTGCGCAGTTGGAGCGGGTCGCTAGTGCTCAATAAAATGTAGCTAGGAATAGGTACAAATACGGAATTGATAACTGATTGTGGTTGTGTACTAGAAGCCTAGTTTAGATTTAAATATTGAGGGTGAACTGAAGTCTAATAAAAACGAGCGTGCCTTAGAATAGTCGCATAAAATGTGTAACATCTGCCATCTTGGTTCACAGTACCAACCTCTCGGAAAATGGGTTGGTACCATCTGACTGACAACTCTAGCACCTCGCACGCTCATTGGTCAAATCAAATAGCGCACGCTTCCCCGGCTTCCTGTTACACATTTCCGTCCCTTTTCACGAAATCACTCCCACAGATTGCAGGAAAGCGAGAGGAAAGATGTTACACTTAAAAAAAACAACAAAACAATGTCTATTTTATATTTTACTGGTTGATTTCTTTGTATTCATATATTTTTTAGTTGAGTTTGAAAATGTTACCAAAAGCTAAGCATACATATTCCAAGCTCAAGTGACTCAAATACTCGTGATCGTGAACATGTTCAAAATTCTAAACTACACCTATGCATTTTGTAAGCACTTGAAACTTTGCAAGCTTTTCCCTTAAGGGGAGAAAGTGTCCCTTTACATTTACAGTACCTAAGTTAAGAGATGCTCAGACGTTCACTTAGTGCGCTTAAGTTATTTGAAGAGGATGAGTGGACTATTTCCTGGTTTATCTGAAGGGCATGGAGGCACTAGTGACTTTCTTTCTTTTGTTTACAAACCATATCGGCGATGCTCAGAGATGTCACTTTTCCAAATATTTGAGAGGCAATTCTCGTATTTTTAAGAACGTTGTCATTCTAATCTCAGTCTCAAACTGTCAATTACCTAAATTTTCCAAAATTTTCGGCAAGTTTTTGACATTGATGAGACGGCGACTATATTTCAAACGTTTTTGTTTACGGGAATTGGCCTTCTAATATCCCAAGGGTCAGAAACGAGTTCTGATAATGCTCTTCTTAAGATAACAGCAGTATTTTGATTTTGGCTAATTCATTTTTGTTTTTGTTTGCAGGTACTTAATAATGCTGCTCTTCTGTTGAACAATAAAGTAGAAGAAGACATTGTAATAGTCTGAAAAGTTACACTCAAGATCTTTCGTGTCAAGGTACGTTACACGGTGCTATAGAATTCACGGATATTATCGAACGCTTTGATACAGACGAGTACAAAATAAAGATGTTATACATTTAATCTATTAATACGAATATAATATATTCATCATCAGCCTATAAATGTTCCCACTGCTGGGACACAGGCCTCCTCTCTGTAAGAGCGAGTGGGCCGTAATCCACCACGCGGGCCCAGTGCGGGTTGGTAGATGTCACATGTCTTCGAATTTTCGGTTCTAGGACATGCCGGTTTCCTCACGATGTTTTCCTTCACCGTTCTGAGAGCAGTGGTGATGAAATAATTTACACAAAGTAAAGCGCCTGTCTGGGTTCGAACCTACGACCTACAACTCGTAAGTCGCGGCCGTTACCAGTGGGCTACCACTGCTCTCATATAATAATAATAATATATTAATAAAAAATATAATTTATTAAATAATATATTAATTATTATTATAAAGGCGAAAGTAACTCTGTAACTTAACCTACGTACTACGTTTTGTACGTTTACCTTTTAACGCCTGAATTGCTGAAAGGATTTGAATGAAATTCACAGAAGACTTGAGTTCCACGCAAGCTAAGCCGCGGGCAATTCTCAAAACTTTCCAAACAAAATATTCTGCAAAGCTATTGCAATTTTCCGTAAACTGTAATCAAGAAACGAACAGAAATCCGATCTCTGATTCAATTAGTCTCGGATAACAGCTTCGCGATACAACTCAATTTACCTTGTAATTTCCGACTACCCTCTAATCTTTCATACCGTAATATTCGTTTCAATAGCGAGCCATATTCAGGCCATTTCGCTTTTAGATTTCGCCAAGTGTACACCTATATTGTGTTCCTTTTTGTTGCTAAAGTTTTGTATCAACTTATTAGTAAAGAAAGTGCTTGAGATTTTATGGAAGAATTGAATTTTGTATTTATTAAATTCTCCTCAAGCTTTTAGACTGTAATTGAATTAAATTATAGGAGGCTTTCGCTTTGTTTCTGCCTGTTTATTTCAAGTAAAGAAATTCCAAAGTGTTTATTCTAAAAGTCAAATTCCTTAGAAGTACCCAATAGAAGTAAGAAAACATATTCGTCCCTTTGAAGAGCAAAGGACGCAAATTCTCACCCACTTTTGACTTCAAACAATGGCTATTGGTCCCAAAAGACCTCTTCCAATAAAATATTTAAGGCCCACTTTACCTACGATAAATAAACTTTTATTATCACACTTTGAGTGCTAAGGCTGTCACAAAGTTTCGATCTGGATCGAATCCATCGAGATATTAAGATAAGCTGTCTCGACTTCGTCATAATAGTTCCATCGTTTTCATTCGTAGATCTTTAACAGTCGTTACGAGTAGTCAACCCGAAAATCTGACAAACTGTCTTACCAAGGGATATCGTGTTAAGAGGGTTTATCCTAAAAGTTGGCAACGTCGTAAATAGCTGTCAAATATTTACCTGTTTTGATTAATTTAGCAATATTACTGTATGGAATTAAGAAATGTGGCTAACTAGGGAACTAAAATATTGATGATGAAATGTAATAATTAATATCGTAATACCGAATATTTAGTTTTAGATGTAAAAAAGTAGTTGGAAACTTTCCAAATGCTTTTTTTACACCTAAAATTGTTACATCAAATTCAGTATTATAATTGCAATTCATTGTTAATATTCTAGGGAACTAGTTAGCCACATTTCTTATTTCCATACAGTAATATTGCCAAATTAATCAAAACAGCAAAATATTTGACATCTATTTGCGACGTTGCCCACTTTCAGAATAAACGCTCTTAAACCTCACCACCTCTGTCGTTGCTTCATTTTTAATTCTTTTTACCTATTGTGGTATAGTAATTTTATTCTAGGTGCATCGTCTTCACATAGGTATAATAATTATTTAACTAATGTACGTACATGTACAAACAATTGTAAAACATTTTAAAAGAGTAACGGTGGAGTTTCTTGCCCATTCTTCTCCATACGAAAACTACCTTTTGGAAGGGGCGACTAGAATCAATTTTATTATTTTGTAATTTTTGACGTTCAAAAGTGCCATACATGGGCCTATTTGAAATAAATGATTTGACTTGACTTGACTTGAACCAGTAACTGGGTTATGGGGGTCAGACAGGCAGTCACTCCATGTATAATACAGCTGCATCTGGTAAGACTGGATGCCTTCCCCAATATTATTTGCTTGGGAAAAGGTTTGGTAAAAGATGTTTTTGTTATTGAAATTGTGTTTAACTCTTTTATCAGTTTGAGACATGAGGTCTCTACGGCCCAAAGGTGAACGGTATTTTGGACAGCCCTGAATATTAAGGCGTTAATACACGGCCGGGTTATCCTCTGGGGATGTGAATTGTTTACGCAGGGTTAGTGGACTTTGGGCATTGTCGGGATAAATGTTTAACTGGACACTTAGCTAGTTATTGTTATGTGATTCTAACGGATTTGAGTTGGAACAATTCAAAAGTTTGGATATCAAGCTTTTCAACGTCTCGTTCTTACAAATTGTTTACTAATGCTACTTCTCGTGTGTCGATACTCTAGCGCCATCCCATCTTCCTGCTCAGCGTGCTGCTCTAGCGCTGCCGCTGCGGCTGCGGCAAACCTCAAGCGGCAAAAGTATAATAACCTTATAGGTCATTATATTTTCGACCCGTTTGGGTTTGAAACCCTAGGGCCGTGGAGTCTTGAGTGCTCACGGTCTGTTCAATGAAATCTTCAAACGACTGGTTGACACTTCCCGTGACCCAAGGGCTGGTTTTTACCTTTGCCAGAGGCTAAGCATTGCCATACAACGTGGCAATGCGGCCAGTCTCCTGGTTACATCACCAGTCGACAGTGATGCGGAGGAATTTCTCGACGCGATATTTTAGTTTGCTAATAGTTTTAGTTAAGTTAGAATATTATATTTTTAGTTTTGTTAAATGGAAAATTGATAAGCCGTTAATAAATAAATTCTCCAGAAACTAAAAACAAAAAAAAAAAACTGCTTCTCTAAACCTCTTGTTTATGATAATTATCATTATTTTAATATTCTTATTAAAAATAGGGGTAACTTCATGATTTCTTTTTATCGAGATTTAAAAAAAAATGTGTTTCTGTTACACAAAATGTTTTTAAATATCATGTACTCATATTATTTTTATTTTATACCCAAGTCTTATATCAATTTCATGAAAAATCAAATTGATGATAGGCAATTTTGGTTGCTTCCCCCTCTTAATTTTGATTGTTTCAGGATCAATCAATCAGTGTTAACCACAGATGTTATGACGTTGACGTTGTTGATTTTGCATTATAATCAATAAGAATTAAAACCAACAAGCTATACGCCGCGATTCTCACAATTCTTTTACACAAAAACCTATGCACGTCAATATCAATCAAAATTAATTAATCTTGACCTTATTTGCCAAAAGCTTAATTTAAAGCCATTAAACAACTCGTTAGCTTGTGCAGAAACCACCCACATCCCATGGTTTTGCACCTGTCCACCGGAAGTACCCATTTAATTATTACAGTTTTGATGTAACCGCTACAAAATTAACTTGACACCCAAAAAACAACCTTAAAATTATCGAGTTAAGATCTGTTACGATTATGTAGTAATTACACCTGATCGGATAGGTCGTTGACCCTGCGCAAGAGCAATCTTTAGTTCATTCACGTGCGCACCTGCTCAGTTGTAGACCAATGATTTTCGTTTTTAGTACTGTCGTGAACAATGGTGCTTGATTGGAATTGATTTCGTTATTGATCTGTAAGTGTGATAAACGGTATTTTTTTCGAGAAAACGGTTCATTTCGTGTGATGTTGCAATAATTGTAAAGTCATCGATTTTTGTGAGTTCTTTAGATTTTTTGTCCGAAATTTTAAATTCTACGTCGATTGTTTACTGGAAGAGCTCGTAGCTAAGTAATAACAGCTGCACGGATCGATCCATCAGGTTAAGCTACGCTTGCCGGGGTTGGTCCGTGGATGGGTGACCATCTTTACATATCGAGACTCCTCCGTGCCTCGGAAAGCACGTTTTAAGCCGTTGGTCCCGGCTGTCATTCGTGGATCTGCGACAGTCGTTACGGGTCGTCAGAAGCCCGAAAGTCTGACAACCAGTCTTACCAAGAGGTATATTATTACCCAGTTACTAGGTTGTGGAGGTCAGATAGGCAGTCACTCCATGTAAAATACTGGTATTCAGCTGCATCCGGTTAGACTCGGAAGCCAATCCCAACATAGTTGGGAAAAGGCTAGGCAGATTGAAGTCGATTGTTCACTGGGTCGAAATAGTTTTTATATTCTTTTAATGGTTTTTTTAAGAGATCAATTGCTTTAGTGACAAGCAATAAGTATTGATCAACGTGCTAAGTGCTAAAAACTCGATTTACTCGTATAAAAGTAGTTACCTACATCGATCCACAGCCAATCTTTGATATCATGGATACAAATCCTTTAACAAAATAAAAACATAACCTTCTCGCATTCCTGTTTTTTTTTACCCACAACTAGAAAGCACTTGGCCTGCATCTCACCCGATGGTAAGTGGTGATCAGGCTGAAGGTGGAAGCGAGCTTCACCCGGAATCCTCTACCACAGAGGAACTGGCTATCTTACCTCCAATTGCCGAAACACAACAATGCTGTTAATATTGTTGTTATGGAGACAGACTTAAGATGGTGGTAGCTAGCCAGGCGGACTTAGAACAAGCCCTACCACTAACCAAACCAAGCAGAATATTTTGCCCCCATTGGGAAACGAACCCGGGACCTCTGGATCTGAGACAGGTCTAACCACTAAACCATAGAGGCGGTTTTATACAAAACAGTCGTTGAAATTATATGCAAAACCCGTACTTACAGTAAAATGGCGGAGTAGATTTTCGTGCACTTGATTTTTAACGCTCTGCTTAGCGCCGAGAGTTGAAAACCCAACAGTGTGTTTTTCAACGCGCTGGGACGAGAGTACGTTCCAGCGCGTTGGATTCTCAACGCGCGGCTTAATCAGGTATGTTCGCACAAGCACACGTCGATGGCTTCCACGCCATCGTCAGACGGAAATCTGCCTCTTTGCTCTGCAGTGTGCGGGAAAGCTCTAACTCCATCCTGAAGACTATAGCGGGGAGGTACGATTCTCCTTTGTTAGGTGATGTTGTTCGAAGATGCATATCGAACAACAGCTTTGTTTCGAAATAGAAAATAAGTTTACTAACATAGATATAAGTTATATTTTTGTTTACTAACCCATATATGGATGTCCCGTATAAAAATTTTGTTTTTGGTTTTTTTCAACACCGGATTTGAAAATTCAGTGCGCGATAAAATCCCGTCGCGATTTTATTACGTCCGTGCGAACGTCGGCTAAGTGCAAATAGCGTTGTAAAAACAAAAGGAAGCCGAAAACAGCCCACCCCCTCATTTCAGCCAATTGACCTTGTTGAAATATTTATTCGTTTGAACTTCGAAGCACTCATCTTTCATGCGCAAGAGTGTCTCTTGGGAAATGCGGGTACCTAATTTGCGCATTGTTAAAATTAAAGTAGACATGTTTATTCTTGTTTTCATTTACTGTTGTTCTTCATTGATTAGTCTCTCGATTTATCGATTATGTAGGTATTATGTTATATCCCGAAAATTGATAAAAATGTCTGACTCCAGGCGATTTGATCGAAGACTCATCCCCTGATGATAAAAAAGAAAAAGAAAAAATGGATAGGTACTAAGTAAATAATAAAAACGTTAGGTAATTCTGACGTGCACAGAAATTAATTAAAAATAATTCAAATGTTTTCTGATCTCATAGCTTAGATTCTAAATTTTTAATAACTTATGAACTTAATCTCGGTTAAATACCGTGATTAAATATTCATTAAGTTATGATTACTTTAACAATGCTTCAGAACTGAGGCACTTTGAGTGTCAAATAAGTCAAAGTGAGAAGTTTTCAATTAATTTTCTAAGTAATGTCTGAAATAATATTCATAGGTAATAAAGTTTTGACGAATAACGTAAAGGTTTTTGAAGTGAAACTTCTTATACGATAATTTGACTAGAATTGAGAGTAAAATTTCAAGGACGCGTCACATTTAAGAGCCTGCTACACGGCTGCCAACCGCGTCCCCGACAGAGGTGACCTTGGTTGGCGACAAGCAGAGCTGTTTGAAATTTGGTCATAAACCACCATCTACACGGTTGTAAACCACCAAGGTCACCTCTGTCGGGACGCGGTTGGCGACCGTGTAGCAGGCACTTTAGGCACATTTCGTTACATGAGAGAGAAGAAATATATAACTCTCTCTCTCTGTCTCTCATACTAAATCTCTTCTTATTCTTTATTGATGTATAACATCATTCCTCTCTCTTTCCTGAAATCAAATTCTAAGTAATCAAATCTGTGGGAGTGATTTCGTGAAAAGGGACGGAAGTGTGTCACAGGAAGCCGGGGAAGCGCGCGCTATCTGATTTGACCAATGAGCGCGCGCGGTGCTCGAGTTGGCCGTCAGAAACGACCTTGACGAAGCTCCGCCCCTTTAATGTTGCTTATTACCAAGGTGAGATGTCAGATGTTACACATCGTATGCGACTACTTTTTAAGAAGTTTCACTTCTATCACGTGTTTGGTGTTTTTTATGTGACGCTTCAATTTTTTTTTATCCTTCTGTTTAATTTGTATGGGTGATTTTTTGTAACTGGTCAATGAACCTCTAAATATCCATTATGATACACACATTAAATTATTAAAATAATTATAGGTATTAAAATGAGCTTGAAGATTTATTTGTCATGATCATAGTAATTTCTGCTCAATGTTTTAGCTGTTATAAAAACTATTAACAAACAGTCTGACGACGTTCCATCCTTAGAAAATAATTTCCACTATCAATCAACTCAGCCTATCGCAGTCCACTGCTGGATATAGGCCTCTCCCAGACTGCGCCACAACACCCTGTCCTCCGCCTTCCGCATCCAAGCTGTCCCAGCCACCTTTTTAAGGTCCTCGGTCCATCTAGCTGGAGGGCGTCCCACACTACGCTTGCCAATACGCGGTCTCCACTCCAAGACTCGTCTGCTCCAACGGAATATAATAATAACATAAAATAATTATCTTATATATAAAATCCTCGTGTCACAATGTTAGTTACCTTACTCCTTCGAAACGGCTTTACTGGTTTTTACCAAATTTTATATGCATATTCAGTAGGTCTGAGAATCGGCTACTATCTATTTTTCATACCCCTAAGTGATAAGGGTTGTCCACCCCAAACAAATAATTGGCAAAACAACGTTTGCCGGGGTCAGCTAGTAATGATATAACATAACATCACGCCTTGTTTTCGCACACTTGTCTTTTAACGTGGAAAGACAAGTGCGAAAAAGCGCGTGTAGTGTTTAAAAAAAAAACAATGACACTCCGGGAGTGCCGATAGAAGTGAAAACTTGAATAAAAATCGGAACCGGTACGCGGTAATCAACGCGTTGATGTCTTTTACTCCACGCACCGCGGTTATCAACGCGTTGATGTCTTTGTAATGGTCAAAAGCTGGTGTCGTCACAGTGTCGCGAAATTAAAGGTTTAGTCCCATCTCAATGCCCAACGCGCCTAAAGAAGTTTTCACTTTATTTATTTTTTACATGTATGGACGCTATACTATTGCGAAACGCCCTTCGTTAGTTAGCATACTGTAGGTATATCATAATACCTATAAATTCCCCTACCCCTTTTCATCAAAATTGTGTTAGGTAGATACCTACTTATTCAATTTATTGGATACTAAAAGCCCTGGTTTCGTCTGCCTTTAAACTGAGCCCTACTAGGCTAAAAGCCTAATAACTTTGCTGATATTCCGATATCACGAAAATGTAATAAAACTTTTCTCAAGAACGGTACTTTCTTCCAAATATTGATTCGGTGCAGCTGGGTAAGAAGATGTGTTCTGTATTTGTTCACATCGCACCTCATGTGTGACACTGCCACGGCCGGTGTCGGGGCTTTGAGTTCGATTCCCATGCACGGATTTTGTTTGCTTTTACTGCATTCTACAAACATTTGTATTTTGTATGTTTGCATGGAATTTATGAGTTTTGGTATTGTTTGGTTGTTAAACGTGTTTCGATGGTGTTCTAATGTTGTTGGTACATATGCACTTACGTGTGTGCAGTGCGGTCGGTAAATACCTAAATTAAATTTTGGTAATGTGTAGTCGACCTCGTAATTGCTTTATCACCCTAATCACAGACAATCAGACCACCCAAACAGTATCGAAACGAATGTACTTGCGTAAAGCAACGGCGGGGATTTCTCGGGGAGTCAAATTTTACCAGAATTGTTAAATAAATTAATTATAATGGTCTACACTTGTTCTGTTTACGGATGTACCTCGACAGCCTGTGCAGTAAAGCTAAAAGCTGTAAAGCTTGTGCAGACTGGTGGAACGCGAATGTAGTAAAACAATTTCTATGAAAACTTCATGCTAATTGTTATACCAGAATCGCGTCACCTGTCTGCGGGAGCCTTGACAGAATGCCTACACGGGCAGTGGTGTCGCCCGACATCAAAGGTGTTTCGCTACTGTATGTATTCGTAATATTGTGTCCTAAGGTTGAATGTCAACTGCACGTCTATTTGTCCATGCGACAGTTAGATATTTCAATCTTAGTGAATTTTCAATTTACTAGAAATTGTTCTACTGCCTCGTTGGTCTAGTGGTCGCAAGCGCTACTGCTGAGCATGAGGTCCTGGGTTCGATTCCCGGGTCGGGCAAAGTGTTATTGGGTTTTTCTATCTGAAATTTCTCAGTAGCAGCTCGGAGTCTGGATTTGTGCCCGGTTGATGGCAATAGGCTCGCCCCCTATTACATGGGACTTAAACATAACTGGCGAAATGTGGGTGTACCTGCTATAGGGACACCTCTGCCCAACCCTTCGGGGAAACAAGGCGTGATGTTATGTATATTGTTAAGGCTCTTTCAAACAGGCGCGACACGCGACGTGATACAAAGGCATCGCTCGTCGTTATGTGTTGTTAGATAAATTAATTATAATGGTCTACACTTGTTCTGTTTATGGATGTACCTCAACAGCCTTAAAGCTTGCGCAGACAGAGATACCCATTCAGAGCGCGTTTTATATCTTCCATTAATACGTGATCCATCAAATACTAATTGGAATAGCTAATTAGTTTATTGCCTTCTTTTCCCTCGGATTCTGAAATCCTGATCAGGGCTCTGATTTTTCTCAACTATGTTGGGGTCGGCTTCCAGTCTAACCGTATGCAGCTGAATATCAGTATTTTACATGGAGTGACTGCATATCTGCCCTCCACAACCCAGTTACGGGGTAAAACGATACCCCTTGGTAAGACTGGTTGTCAGAGTTTTGGGCTTCTGACTACTACCCGTAATTACTGTCAAAGATCTACGAATGACAGCCGGGACGAACGGTACTTTCCGAGGCACGGAGAGGTCTCGGTATGTAATGGATTGTCACCCATCCACGAATCAACCGCGGCAAGCGAAGCTTAACCTTCGATGGACCCGTGCGGCTGTTATTATTTAGCCACGAGCACCTAATTCCTTCCTTCTTCTCCTTTCTATTTAAGGTAGATCCGTAGTTGTAGCCCGCGAAATTCAAATTATCTTACGTTTTTTGCAATTTGTAGAGATGAATGATTATCTTATCTTAATATATATAAATTACGTGTCATGTTGTTTGTCCGCGATGGACTCCTAAACTACTTAACCGATTTTAATCAAATTTGCACACCTGAAAGATAGGATAGGTAGGGTAGTAGTAAGTGATAAAGATAGTCCTCCCCAAACATTTATATGGCAAAACAACGTTTGCAGGGTCAGCTAGTAATTCTATAAATACATATCTGTTATAGTCGCGAACCATATTTTGGTCAAAATACAACCTGACACTGACGTACAAATTTTAAAAAACGTAAGAAAATTTGAATCTCGCGGGGTAAAAGAAAGAAAGAAAAACATTTATTTGGACACAGTTCGTGAAACACAAAACACAAATACAACTGCACAACTGCGGACCTACCTATCGGCTGAGAGAGGAGTGAAATTTTATTCCTGAGTACCATTACCGGGTTGGTAAAATATTATGTTATTGTGTTTTTCAGTGTGGCAATTCTTAAAAGCAGCACGGATATAATATATTCATGTCAAATAAATGACTTTTAGTAAGTAAACTGAGACTTCTTAACTTCGAAGGACCTACGATTCTGTTTATTCCCCCAGCTCCCTAATTTCGTCATGATATTGTTCATTACCTTTGCTTTTTGTATCTCACTTTATGCTGCACCGGTTGACGTCATCACGTCAACGTCGGTTGTCGCTGAACACGAGCGCTGTGACTCTGTCTCGCACGTGTCACAGCATTATGCTGAGCGACAGCCTCTTTGCATAGATGTGACGCATATTTTACTCCAACTTGATCTTTTTGTGTTTTTATTTGCATTATGTTTTACTGCAAATAAACATATTTTGTTTCTTATTTTTCTTTTTGTAAACCCAATTGACAACAAGTACAATTTTCCGGCGTAATTTTAATTAATTTAATCTGAATTACAAACATCCCGAACAGGCACTTAATACAATTATAAAATTAGAGGAACAATTGAGTTTCGGTATCAAAATAAAACGTCTGTATAAAGCGGGTGTCTTCCTAATTAAATATGGATGAACATTAACTGATTATCTCGCTCAAAGTCAGCAGGAAAATGGGTGGGAAATTGCTTTATTTTGTAGGCACTTCATATTTTAACGAGTTGAGTTCTTCTTCATTCGTCTCGGCACGAGCTATGCTAGGATATCTATTTTTAACCGACGAAAAAAAAAAGCGGCCAAGTGCGAGTTGTACTCGCCCATGAAGGGTTCCGTAGCAGCAAGTAACATTGAATGAAAGGTAAATTGCGGTTTACGATTTATGACGTATTAAAAAAAAACTACTTGCTAGATCTCGTTCAAACCAATTTTCGGTGGAAGTTTACATAGTAATGTATATCATATATTTTTTTTAGTTTTATCATTCTCTTATTTTAGAAGTTACAGGGGGGGGGACACACATTTTACCACTTTGGAAGTGTTTCTCGCGCAAACTATTCAGTTTAGAAAAAAATGATATTAGAAACCTCAATATCATTTTTGAAGACCTATCCATAGATACCCCACACGTATGGGATTGATGAAAAAAAAAATTTTGAGTTTCAGTTCTAAGTATGGGGAACCCCAAAATTATTTGTTTTTTTGTGTAAAAATCTTAATGCGGTTCACAGAATACATCTACTTACCAAGTTTCAACAGCATAGCTCTTATAGTTTCGGAAAAAAGTGGCTGTGACATACGGACGGACAGACAGACAGACAGACAGACATGACGAATCTATAAGGGTTCCGTTTTTTGCCATATGGCAACGGAACCCTAAAAAAGGATGAACTGCTCAAGTCGACACGTATATTTCTGATCACGAGCTTTCCTCCTTTCCAATTCCACACTTTTCAAGTCCATCCGATTCGGCCCGCCATCTTCTTCGCGAGCTGCCACGATCTCAGGACAGGACACCAATTTTGTGATATATGAACAACCCAAGTAAAAAAGTCTTCCAGAATATTTCGCGATACATTTTATTCAAATCTAGTAGGTTCAATCTTTAAAACCCCACTTTCAAGATCTAAAAGTAACCCTTTTCTATCAAACACTGCAAAATGTACGAAAATGTTTCTCTTGCATTTTAAAACGTTTACGGTACGCTTCGCGAACTTAGAATATACTTTGGAGTACATAAACTTGGTAATATTCTTCTCAAGAGGCTTATGAACGCTCAATTTAACATCATTAGGCTACAGTGGCTGGCAATAGGCTGGAATATGCACAGCTGTTACTCACTCTCATTTCAAATTCGACATTTTGGAGAAATGTGCTGAAGATTTGAACACTTTATCCAGTTAAGTAGATTTTTTTATGTAATTTTGCCACGAAACTGTGTAGATTTTTTAGCAAGATAACAATAATGAATAAAATTGAATTTACATGCGGCTACACTTTTTCTACTACAATTTAACACATCTATACTCCATTTGAAATAAGATTCGACATTTAAACAAACCATTTTTACAGTCCGTTCAACCGATTTTGACTTCTAAGACGTAGGTATAAGGATGGCATTAAAAGCAAAAAAGTGGTTACAATACCAACTGTTTACTGCAGCTGCCATTTGTCATGATATCAACGCAATAGAAGTCAAAATCGGTTGAACGGACTGTAAAAAGGGTTTAGTTAAATGTCTAATCTTATTTCAAACGTAGTATAGAACTAAACAACTTTAAGATATATGCCAGCGATCTTGAGTAGTTAGCTGGAGTGTTCTGTACTGAGCTCACGCAACGCGTCGTACGTCCAGCCAGTAATAGGACTCGCCCATCAAGGAGCGTTGTCCCAAATTAGACGCATTATTAATTTATTATACGTAAAACAAAAGGTATTCTAATAAAACAGTTATATTAAAAGATACATACTCGTAATTAAATGTCTTTAAAATGTTGAATGTTTCAGAAAAATACGCTTGATAGATTTTGCGTGATTCTCAGTGTTTTATCCGCGTTCGACATAACTTTACAAATTAATTACACTATGCAATTTAAACACAATCTAAAATATTCACAGGTTAAGTTATTAAGAAAATGCTCTAATTTAACATATATTTTTTCCAAATCATTAACACTCGTTTAGTGTCAACTTAAACAAGAAACTGCTTGCTCCTGTGTAAGTTATTCATGGAGACAATAAGTAAATATTAGTAAGTTTATTAGTTTGCAATAGAAAAGTTTTTTGGCATCTTTTGCTATTCTATAATTAATGTTGAGGGGCTCGTGGCTAAATAATAATAGCCACACGGGTCGATTTTCAAGGTTAAGCAATGCTTGCCGAGGTCGGTCCGTGGATGGGTCACCATCCATAACATATCGAGACTCCTCCGAGCCTCGGAAAGCACGCTAACTAAGCCTTTGGTACCGGCTGTCATTCGTGGATCTTTGACAGTCGTTACGGGTCGTTAGAAACCCAAAAGTCTTGACAACCAGTCTTGCCAAAGGGGATAACCCTTTGGCAAGACTGGTTGTCAAGACTTTTTGTTTTCTAGTAATTCAAATTATTTTATTTCACATAACCTACAAGGGCACTAATGAAACGTCAGAAGCTAGGTGCACGGTTCCAATTAGTCGCTCCCTATGGAGAAGAGCCGGCATGAAACTCCACGGTTTTCTTTTAAAAATAATTGGACTTTACAATACTTTCAAATAACAGTGTTAATAGGTATGGGAGGACAGTGTAGATCTTTCAATAAGTACCAGATACACAATCCACTAAGCCTACAGCGTTCTCACATTCACAAAATAGAAAAGAATCTTTACAAAATATAAATAAATTAATAAAAATAAAAAACTATTTTTAAAACTCAATTAAATTATTGCTATTACAACTGTAATCAATCTGAATAATTATCATGTCCACAAAAGTCACTAATAAAGAGTTGAAATTATATCTTTTGATAATTTCCCACCAAAGAAAAAAAAGATATGGGTTATGTGGCTAACTGCGTTGTGGAGGTCAGATAGACAGTCGCTCCATGTAAAATACTGGTATCCAGCTGCATCCGGTTAGACTGGAAGCCGACCCCAACATAGTTGTGAAAAGGCTAGGCAGATTGAATTAATGTTGAAGAAAATTCTCATGTCACTTTCGTTTTAGTACAAATGCAAGTGTTTTCCTTATCTAATTTCTCGATCGTTTTCCTTACTTCGTGATGTGATTAGTATTCTAACTAGTGTAAGTATTATTTTCACTTATCAATCACCACCTGGTCTTTTGAGCCTGATCGCCAAGAACGCGTGCATTGGCATTGATATATGCGAAGTTAATTAACAATTAATGTACCTATGTTGAAGACGAAAGTTTTATTGATCAAGTCAACGAATGAAAATAACGATTTTGCAATAGAGAAACTGCTCACTTAAAAGTTTTAATTCAACAGTATTTTTTTCTTTATATACTTGTACATAATATATATGTCGGCGCGAGACGGTCAACTCACACCTCGTCCAGTTCTTATCAGCGTGAGACGAAGATGTCGTTCACACCTCGTCTAACTCTCAAGACCATGGTGGTCTTTGTTAGCGCTTAGATCTTATTGATATTAAATAATGAATAATTGTTTCCGATATGAAAGGCGACGACGTAAATCTGATTGTGTCGAACGTGGCCGGGGGTCGGCTTGCATTTTCTCGTGAGAACGTTTTAAGACGATAAGAGTTTAGCATCAGAGTAGCCTGGATCAGGCAGTCAGTTCCATTGAGACCGCGAGATCGACTGTGCGCGACCCGCGGACTCGTTACGCCCTTCTAATTCATTTAAGAAAAGCGTTGATTATAAGTTACTTGTAGCCTTTTCTAGTTAGACTGATTACTTCACGCGTTTCCTTTGCCCACGAAGTAGACAGACTGTTAAATAATGAATAATTTAATTGATAATTACCCTTCTGACGATGATTGTGAGCTCGGCGCTCCGACATATATAATAGTTAGTTGTGCATACATAGTTTACATAATGTATAATCAAATATTAAATAAGAAAAAAAACTGCTGATGTAACCAATATTTTGTTCTTTTCCATAGCTTCATCTTTCTGACTGACCGAGACCTTGACAATTTCAAAGTGCCTGTAAATGGTTTAATCGAAATAAATGCTTTGAGTTTGTGAGTAGGGATGTTATAGAGCCCTCTCTGGGGTCAAGTTTTTATATATTATCTTGTTGACGTTATGTTAATTCATTTTCCTTTATAAGTTTCGAATTAAAGGATGAATGAAATACATTCCCATTTAAGGTTTGATAAACTATATTGTACTGGAACATGAAAATAAATTGCATATTTTAGCAAAAATTGCAAGTTTTTTTTTCTTTGTATTTCACCAACTTTGAATGCTTAGCGATAGACAGCGGGGTAATTGCGTATCATATAACACACTATCACACTAAATGAATGCCATTGCGGGCTTTCATTTTGACAGTTCAACAATATGCATTGCGTTATTTACGTTGTTGAGCAGACAAATTTTTCGAACATATTATGAAGCAATGGATTAGCAATATCGTTCAAAATGATTCAGATTGTGTTTTAAATTAGGGTGCTGGTCTCCCACCTAGTTAAAATATTATAACCTAATGCTATATTATTATTTTATTACTTATGTTAAGATTGTCATAGCCTTTTTAAATTTATTTATTTATTTCAGACATAATTCCAGTCCATAGTTTTACGCTCATACATTTAAATTATAAACTATTTAAAATTCTAAACCGATATAAACCCAAAATAAAATTGTGATTAATTAAATTTAAATATTCAACAACTCATTAAAATATTGACAAAAAATTATAAAAATGTCAGCATCGTATAAAAAATAAAATGTCAAATAAACATTTCACCTGAAGTGTTTTTTGGTAACTAGTTATTCATACAAAAATAGTGAGAGGTAGGTAAGCTCATACATAATATTCTAACTATTACAAAATCACTTTCCTTTGACATCTAACACTTAAGTCATGTGCGTAACCTGTAGGTACTTACATGAATAGTATTACGTAGGTATACTTGACATAATTATAGATTGTACACGGATTTGTCGCACTTCTTCAGTTGACCGATAACTGTGTGTCTAATCACTAGACACATTAAACCACACACTGGACTCTAGTGTGTGGTCTTAATGGTACCTAAGTGCTTCTATAACATAACACAAAGTATACAGGCATTATGTAACTTATGTCAAGAACGACAGTCGTGTATTTCAAGAAGTGAAGATTTAAATCACTGACTACGGCAAAGCCAAAGGAGGGTTGTGATTTTAACAGGCTGTATTATGTTCATTTTTAGTAATTATACAATTTTTTTTCATAAATTCGTATAAATAATAATTCATTTATTTTTCAGACAAAGTTTATAATAAGAATAACATTACTTTAAATTAAAACATAAAGTTGATTTATCAATCACACACACAATAAAATAATCCTCAAACATTCAAATCAAATAAATTAAAAATATATAAAGAGTCCCCGAGACGATCAATTGCAAATGTCAATTTTCACGTGAATGATCGTCTACCAAATGCAATTGAAGACATCGACAATATTACTACTTACAATAGCGATGATGACTACATTTTCTATAAATAAATTATTAAAAAATATTGGACACGTATATATTTTTTTTACGTTAACAAAAGAAGAAGAAGACGTCACGAGTATGTAGATTTTATACTTTCCTATACTCCGTTTGAAATAAGATTAGACATTTAAACAAACCTTTTTTACAGTCCGTTCAACCGATTTTGACTTCTATACCGTAGGCATAAGGATAACATTAAAAGCAAAAAAAGTGGTAACAAACCAACTGTTTACTGCAGCTGCCATTTGTCATGCCACCAACGCAATAGAAGTCAAAATCGGTTGAACGGACTGTAAAAAAGGTTAAGTTAAATGTCTAATCTTATTTCAAACGGAGTATACTTGTGACGTAGCGGACCCCCACTCGCCAACGTTAATGGGTTTTATCTGAGTAATTTATGATAAAACAAAAAATCGGTGTCGATTTTTTATTTTTTATCGACTGACTGACTAAGACTAAATACAGTTTCTTTTTTTACCTAGACGTCACCCTTATTGCAGTTGATCGTTTCGGGGACCCTTTAACCCTATTTTTTCGCGATGCGATGCGCCTGCGAGTCAGTAACTGACTTCATTATACTTAGACCACCCTCATTTACGATTTATTTTACGACCATCTTTAATCTTATAAATACCATACTTGCAAACATAGTTAAACGTACATTCTAGATAACATAAAGCTAAAAAGTTTACGGTCCTGCGCAAGCGCACATACATTGTATGATAATAATGAAATAGATTACGATACGATCTGCGGTGCTTTTCATCAGTTTTATGGTTTATAGTTACAATCTTATCGATGGCCTCGGATCGGATCGGAGGACCAATAAATATTAATGTGTACTATCGATCTACTAAGTGGGTAGTTGGAATTTTAGGGCACTTAATCTAAGCTATTTTGCAAGTAAGTACTTATATCATAAATGCAATTAAGTTTTACGGTCTGTTTGTAACTTTTAATATTATAAGAGGAAACTTCAAATACCTTTCGAAAAGGACACGTTTTGGTAGGTAATAAGTATCCAGATGATTTTTTTTTGGTCCTAACCAGCATTGATGCGTTCCTAAAATCCTTACTATAAAATCTCGGGACACTTCAATTCGTGTATAATATCGCCACTGCGTCAGCCATCACTTTCTTAGGGTTCCGTAGTCAATAAAGGACCTTTATAGTTTCGCCATATCCGTCTGTCTATCTGTCTGTCCGCAACTTAGCTCAGAGAGTCTTAGTACTAGAAAGCTGTAATTAGCATGGGTATACATATTAATCACACCGACAAAGTGGTAAAATAAAATCATGAAACAATTTTTTTCCCCTTCACGTAAAGTGGGGATTTTTCTCATCTATCCCATGGTGTGGGATGTCGTTGGAAAGGTCGTTCAAAAATATAATGAGTGTCTTAAAACCATTTTTGGATTCAGAGATCCGTTTGTAAAATATTAAGCTTTAAAGTGCTAATTTTTGATAGAGTTGAGTGTCCTCTCCCCTGCCAGCTAAATGGTTGGTTTTGGATAAGTGAAAAAATTCACGGCAGTAGTATACATAACGAAATTAAAAGGAAAACTATCACAGCTGAGTAGGCTCTACAAGTTAACGAGTAATAATTGACCAACTGACATTCATCATCTGCCTAGCCTTTTCCCAACTATGTTGGGGTCGGCTTCCAGTCTAACCGGATGCAGCTGAATACCAGTATTTTACATGGAGCGACTGTCTATCTGACCTCCACAACCCAGTTAAGTATTGGGTAACACGATACCCCTTGGTAAGACTGGTTGTCAGACTTTCGGGCTTCTGACGACCCGTAACAACTGTCAAAGATCTACAAATGACAGCCGGGACCAACGGCTTAACGTGCTTTCCGAGGCACGGAGGAATCTCGGTATGTAAAGATGGTCACCCATCCACGGACCAGCCCCAGCAAGCGTAGCTTAACCTGTTGGATCGACCCGTGCGGCTATTATTACTTAGCTTATTTAACTGACATTGCAGTTACAAAAACGTGTTCTTCCGTACATTCCGTATGGGATAAATTCATCCCAACACCGGAACCCTTCACTGTGCGTGGTCCGACACCGACACGCACTTGGCCGTTTTTGTCGCATTAAAGAAAGGAAATGGTACCACTTTTCACACACCCCATTTATTTTTCTACCGCTCTGTTTACCAACCTACAACATACAAAACGTATATCCCTTTACCGAAAATCTTTCAACCCTAAATCCTTCAGAAAGCCTTCAACCTCAAATATTTCTGAAGCTTATTTGAGGACGCAACAGGTCCACGTGTTGCTTGCGTCTGAACTTTGATATTCAATATTGCCAGAGTGAAAATATTGAATAAGTATGAGTGAAGCATCCATCACTATTTATGACACGTGATTTAATAATATGTATGAAGTATCTGTTTACCTTTAGAATAAAAGTGAACTTTTAGATATATTTGCTTAAGACATAAAAGCGTTTATGGAATAGGCTGTATCATTGGAATATTAGTTTCGGTTAATTTTAAGATGTTGTTTACCTTGACAAATTTAGTTTTTGTCTTGGTAACTTTTACAAAATTCCAGAAACACGGTACACAGGATGTTCATACATTTAAGACGCGGATATACGCCAGCGACCTTGAGTAGTTAGCTTGCGTGTGCTGTGCTGAGCTCACGCAACGCGTCGTACGTCCAGCCAGTAATAATAGGACTCGCCCATCAAGGAGGGCTGTCCTAAATAAACGCATTATTAATTTGTTATACATAAATCAAAAGGTATTTTAATAAAACACGTATACTAAAAGACAATAATTAAATTATCTTTTCAGAAAAATACGCTTGATAGATTTTGCGTGATTCTCAGTTTTTTTATCCGCGTTAGACATAACTTCACAAATTAATTACCTACTCTATGTAATATAAACTTAATCTAAAATATTCACAGATCAAGTTATTAAAAAAATGCTCTAATTTAATATATATTTTTTCCAAATCATTAAAACTACTCGTTTAGATGTGATCTTTAGTATAAAATCATTAAAAGTCTCGGAAAAGGGTGGATTCAGTTTCTGGAAAATAATGTATAACTCCAAAAAACAAACTATAACCACTGCTCTTAATACTGGGGTACAAGTTGTAGCGTTGTGAGCGGTCTCAACTACATTAGTCGAGTGATCAATTAGTAAGTAACTAACCACATCACTACAAACGTGGCACATCACTAATTTCCTAAGGACACTCTGGCATTTCGACTGCCGCTTGCCTCCCTGAAGGGAGTGACCCTCAGGACTGTCTGCCCCGACCTAGGGGCTCTCTGTACGGGCTCAGGCTGCACGCGGATAAAGGCCTGCCTACCTCCAGCCTACCGCCGCGCGCCTGTGCTGACAGGCGATCTACCACGTGCTCTTAACGCCTACCTGCGGCCTACCGCCGAGGGCACGTGCTGCACAATAACTACCAGCAGTCTACGAGGGCCGTCTGACCGACTACGGTGCCTGTGCTGACCAGGCGCCCACATCTACCATGTGCTACCAAGGACGGTACCCTTCCTGTCTATCCTAAGTGTGCGAGTGCTCAGACTCAGTGTCAGTGATGTTACCCACGACCTAGCCGTGTTACTACTACCTATCATCTAATAATTATATCTATAAACCTAATTAGCTGTTTTATTACCTATATAACTACTACCTAACCGTTAACGGCCTGCGCAGCCTACCCTGCGCAGCCCTAGCCGTTACAAAGTACTTAGTTAATTGTCCATAATAAATAAATGAGGTGGGTAGCCTCAATAATATAACCATTCAATGGATCAAGGGACACAGCGGTTCGCGGGGCAATGACGCAGCCGACGAACTTGCCAGAAGGGGGTCGAGCATGGCACCAGTGGGGCCTGAACCCATTGCGCCACTCCCCTTCGGGTACCTACGCACTCTGGTAAGGAAAAGAACCAGGGATCAACATCACAAACATTGGTTGGACCACGGTGAATGCAGGCAGGCCAAGGAGGCACTCCCTATGATTGATGGCCGCCTCACGAAACAGGTTCTCCGACTAACGAAACAGCAGCTGCGTACAGTTACAGCAGCTGTAACTGGCCATGGGTCATTTAATAAACACCTCTTTGTCATAGGAGTCACAGACAGTCCGCTGTGCAGAGCCTGCATGGAGGACGACGAGACAGCAGCTCATGTGCTGTTAAACTGCCCGGTGGTCGCCACATACAGGGCCAAGTACTTCGGTAACCCAGGTACCCTACGTGAGATTGTCAGTGACACCAAGGCGTTGCTGGCCTTCTTTGAGGAGCTGGGGTGGATCGAATAATCGATTTTCCCACCCGTACGCAAAATACACGCTTTGACGTGGAGTTGCGGATACCAGCCCGTATTACCTATTACCTATAATAAATAAATAATCTAATTACATCACAATCATCTTACGAAATACAAATTTATTTTAAAGACCATTCTTATCGTTACCGTCATCTACCTGTGCGTGGGCACATCACACCAACGCTCACAAATAAAAAAACATCTTCAGTAGGTACCCAACAATTAACATCAATTAACTAAGTCCTACTCACACAGTAACTAAGGACTTTATTACGCCAGTTTGGACGTAATGTTTCTAAAGTAAATCTTTTGAATTAGAAGGTCGTATGTGGGCGTGTCTTGCACGATTACTTGGTTTTGTTTTCCTAATATGGATAAGACTGACGAACAGATTGATTGTCTGTCTGTTGGACTTATTTTTATGTACGCAGTAAAATATCTTTACTTTACTCGCGAAGGCCGTTTGAATGAGTCTGAACGCAGCACAATAGTAATGTATCCACATCTCGGCCAAGCCCATTACGTAATTCGAATGAAATCCATAAAATAGTACCTACGTCTTGTGATAGTTCCGCTTAGGGATGGCGATTCTTTCCGAAAAACATCGATTTTTTAATCGATTCGAATCGTAAGCTGAAGTATCGATTCACAAAAAAATCTAGGTCTAAAAGATCGATTTCTAAAAATTCGATATTTTTCAAGTTTTCATTTATAATGTACAATAAATCCATTTTTTGAAAAACAAAAAAGATACCATAATAAATGATCTCTTATCAGTAAAATCTGTTTTTTTTTAAGTGAAAACTTCTTTAGCATCGTTGTGATTTGAAAGTCGATGTAACGAAAAAGCGACAGTAAAAAGAGACAGACACATAAATTCATAAGATTTAACGTGGGAGAAAATGAGATAGGAAGCATTATACAGTGTTTCTTATATTCGTGGTTCTCTTTGTGCTTATCTTGAAGCAAAAATTGTTTGAAGGTTTCACTTCTACCATGTGTGAATTGCACACATGCTTTTTTTTAGTTTAGGGAATCCGATAATAACAATTATTTTTATTACCATATCAAAGTCAGATCAGGTATGAAAGAAGACATTTATTTTCAAAATGTATTTATTACATGAAAAATTAAAGTTCCCAATGTTTCATGTCTAAAAAAATAAAATCGAATGGCGATTTTCAAGGATCGATTTTTCAAATCGATATTATACCGATTTGAAAAATCGATCTTTTGGGCCAGAAAAATCGATTCTTCGATTAATCGATCTCAGATCGCCATCCCTAGTACCGCTCCAATAAGTATTTACGGTTCAAAACTGCCGCCGAACATTATAACCGCCCAACATTACTTCTAAAATAAACAAGACAAAAAGTTAGTCTCAGAAAAATACCAAAAACTTTTATAAAGGAACATTATTTTGTGAAATAGCGGAAACGGGCACATCCTTGTTTATCCGTTGGATGAACACCCTTGAATAGTGAGGGGAACAGTCCCGGGAGTGTCCGGGATGGATGGTAAGCCCGTCAAGTGAGACTTCCGCAGGGCACCGGGAATTGTGCCCGGCCCGGTATGGACTGGTCACGATCACTATTAAATAGAGTCTGGCCCAAGTTAGAAGAGAAAGCAAATTGATACGTATAACTTGACGGAGGTTTGTGTAGCAATTGTTGTGAATACTATAACTTAAGGCGACGATAACCGACTTTTAATGATTTTATACTGAAGATCACGTCCAAACGAGTAGTGTTAATGATTTGGAAAAAATATATGTTAAATTAGAGCATTTTATTAATAACTTAATATAAGAATATTTTAGGTTAAGCTACGCTTGCCGCGGTTGGTCTGTAGATGGGTGACCATCTTTACATACCAAGACCCCTCCGTGCCTCGGAAAGCACGTTAAGCCGCTGGTCCCGGCTGTCATTTGTAGATCTTTGACAGTCGTTACGGGTAGTTAGAAGCCCAAAAAGTCTGACAACCAGTCTTACCAAGGGGTATCGTGTTACCTAGTAACTAGGTTGTGGAGGTCAGATAGGCAGTCGCTCCATGTAAAATACTGGTATTCAGCTGCATCTGGTTAGACTGGAAGCCGACCCCAACATAGTTGGGAAAAGGCTAGGCAGATGATGATGATAAGAATATTTTAGATTATGTTTATAGTGAAATTAATTTGTAAAGTTATGTCTAACGTGGAAATAAAACTGAGAAT
Organism: Agrochola lychnidis; assembly: GCA_963680765.1. Taxonomy (NCBI): domain Eukaryota; kingdom Metazoa; phylum Arthropoda; class Insecta; order Lepidoptera; family Noctuidae; genus Agrochola; species Agrochola lychnidis. The sequence continues at coordinate 4,599,529 of OY796850.1, forward strand.
CACGCAAAATCTATCAAGCGTATTTTTCAGAAACTTTTACCATTTTAAAGATAATTTAATTATTGATCTTTTAGTATACGTGTTTTATTAAAATATCTTTTATGTATAACAAATTAATAATGCATCTAATTTGGGACAGCCGTCCTTGATGGGCGAGTCCTATTACTGACTGGACGTACGACGCGTTGCGTGAGCTCAGCACAGAACATGCAAGCTAACTACTCAAGGTCGCTGGCATATATCGAGGTCTTAAGTGGAAGTGGGCACGGCATATTGCTCGCAGATCAAATAGGGCCGAAAGTTTCTCGAGTGGTGACTTGGCGACCGTGCACCGAAAGACGTAGCGTTGGAAGGCCTCCTACAAGATGGATCGATGACCTTGTGAAGACCGCAGGAATCGCTAGCATATAAAATAATGCATCTAATTTGGGACAGCGCACCTTGATGGCCGAATTCTATTACTGGCTGGACGTACGACGCGTTGCGTGAGCTCAGTATAGTACACGCAAGCTAACCAGTCAAGGTCATTGACATATATCTGCGTCTTAAGATCACGAAAAAACATTGGGCATCGATTTCAAAGCGTTTCGTATTTCTACGACTTTCAACAGGATTGACATACGCTTTTGGGTACCATATTTCAATCCAATACATTTCCACCTTTCCATTATCATTATTGCTGATAAAATGTTACTTCGTCTAGGCACTTAAGGCGCAACTAGCCGATACTTTTTCCATACAAATTTCGGGGAGTTTTACTCCACTGTTACACATTGTACATCCAAAGTAAAACATGAAATCGTTTTGTCTTATTATTAATTTTGCCTGTACAGAAGCAGAATAGTAAAAAAAAGCAATTAAAAAGTTATGAGCCAACAAAGATTCGTTTTTCCTGCTAATTTTAACGCAACTTTGGGAGTAAATAAGTAATGAAAGAAGTATAAAATCTCCAAAACAAAGCTTGTTCCGACAAAGCTCAATTGTCGAAGATTATATTAAACTTTATTCGTAATTGATTTATGCAGTAGTTTTTCATAAAACTCCACTTTCCAAAGGACTTTTCGTAATTTTTTTCGCGCTCGTTTTACTAAAATCGTTCTGAACGGTGTTTGTGTGCGTGCGAACTAGAGTTTGTGCATGCAGACCAGCGTCTAACTGCTCATCACTGATACTATCTCTGTCGGACACGATGCCAGGTGAGATAGCGTGCTTTTCGACCAAGCCCACCAATGAGTTCGAGCCCGCAACTAGTTCAACCTTAAGCATACCTACCAACGTAGACGTATTGCTTAGAAAACAGTCACTTCTATTCATTTAGGAGATATATCGGCAGCTGAGATGAGTGTATCCGCAAACTTTCTTGGGCTGAACCGCTGAATAATTAATGACGGGTAGTTTAATAAGTATATTGCCGGAGAAGAAGATAGAAAAATGTTTCTTATGACTTGTGGCACACAAAACTGAATCTTTAGTGTTGGTTACACTATCGCCCACGGGCGAACAGACCGACAAAGGTCAATATTGGATATCGGATATCTGTACAGAATGAATCGATTTATTTCTATCGATATTTGCATGGATTGCTACCTAGCTGTAACATTAAATTTGAGGGTCATGATCGCCAAAGTATCGCTTTGTATTGTGTCGGAATGGCCGAATATTGACACCGTAATTTTATTGTAGATTTTGATCGTTTCTGACAGAATGGCGTCATTATGATTTTCCGACGATTTGTCGTGTCACTGACAATCTATTAGAAAAATGTAATCTCGTTTCCTCTCACAGAGAGGAGGCCTGTGTCCCAGCAGTGGGAACATTATAGGCTGATGATGATGATGATGATGAATCTCGTTTAAGATGACAAGTCGTAATCTCCTATTATTTTGACATTTCTTTTGACCACGGACACGCCATTATGAATTCAGGAGATTACGAACGTTTAGCTTTTTTGCCTTGGTATGGTGGTCATAATAGTCAATCATTGAGAATAACAGGTCCCCAGGCGTGGTGTTATGTTCAAATGTGTTGAGCATAATAATTAAGCAGGAGTAATTTCAAGTTTCACCTCAATTCATCCATGTCTTTTCTGATTCATTCGATCTGTTGTTTTGTCACTTGTCGAAATATATGTATATTTGAAGTGAAAACTTCTTTAGGCGCGTTGGGCATTTTTGAGATGGGACTAAACCATTGATTTCGCGACCTGTTACTGACACCGTGGAGTAAAAGACATCAACGCGTTGATTATCGCGGTGCCGATTTTTTTCAAGTTTTCACTTCTGTCGGAGTGCCACTGTTTTTTTTAAATTCAATAATATTCCATGCCAAAATATGCAAGCAGTTCTTTTCTCACACAAATTAGTTTAATCGGCCTACTTGCGCGGGCCTCGATGCCTGACTGCCTTTAGGGAGATATTCTCTTGTTTACTTTATGATGTATTTATATACAGGGGCGATTAATCAGTGTCAATCTAGGGGAGTCGTCCTCAGAGTGACAAGATATGGGGTATATATAATCCTATCGGAATAAACGCCCAAAACCTTTGGAAAAGGATAGCGTCATTGCTGAAATATCGCCATAATTATCGCCAGTTCGATCTTAAGGGTAAGTTCACATGTATCGCGCGTTAACGCGTGTCAACGCACGATCAATTTTAAAGAGAGTTCAGATGACGAGCGCTAACGCGCGTTGCGAGAGTACGAAAATTAACAAAATGGCTAAAAAAAATCTTGCAATCGCGATGAAAGCGCGCGCTCAACTAAACAGCAAACGGAGGTTACTATTAATATCAAAGCGTGCGTCAACGCGCGATCGCTTGCGTCTAGAGACTTTTTCTCTGAGCGCTGCGTTAACGCTCGCTGACGCGCGTTAACGCGTGCGCATGTGATCGGTTGTTAGGTAAAAATCAGGATATTTAGACGCGCGATTTGAAAACTTGCGTCAAAATTTTGCCATCTAAACATAACCTAAACGTTACAAACGAATCTAAAAATTCTGAGACCAGGAAAGTGGTATCGAATGCTGGTGAGGTTTATAAATATTTTGGCCGGGATGCGGGATCAATTATGTTGGAGTCGGCTTCCAGTTTAACCGGATGCAGCTGAATACCAGTATTTAACATGGAGCTACTGCCTGTCGGACCTCCACAACCCAGTTACTGGGTAACACGATATCTCTTGGTAAGACTGGTTGTCAGACTCCTGAGTACCCGTAATGACTGCCAAAGATCTACGAATGACATGAAATTAAATGATATTTTTTCTATTCTGTAAATAAGATATCCGAATATTTTTTACAAATCATGACCCGTGCGTCTCTTATTATTTGTCATGAGCCCGTCCCCCGGCCGGGAAACGGGTTATATCTGAAAAATTATTTCTCTATTTGCAGATACCACATTGCTCAAAAATACATGACGCGACTTTAATAATACAATTTCTAAAAAACTTCACGGTAGCACAATTACCTGTATCGCGTCGCGCCTGTCTGCACGAGGCTTTATCCGTAAAAGCACCACATCACTAAATGCTGCAGTGGTTCCCAAACTACGGGTCGCGACCCACTGGTGGTTCGTGAGCGAATATTGGGTGGGCTATGAAAAATGATTTTCAACTACCTACGATTATCAGCTATTATTACATAAATAGATACCGAAATATATGCGACGTATCAAACTTATGGTGATTAAAAGTAACTAAAATTGGAAGTTGATGCTAAAGCTATAATGACAAAAAATTCAAACAAATACATCCTTCTCATTGAAATAGCACTCCTTGTATTTAATTAAGTAGGTAATAACATTTTCGATTGTAACTGTTTTGTTCTTATTTGAATAGTCCTTCATTCATGCCTCTTTTTCTACAAGACAGCCAAGAGATGAGTCCCGAATTTGGAAATTTTTGTTAAGTGGGGCGCGGTCCAGTCAACTTTGGGAACCACTGGCCTATATATTAACAGACTCCCTAAATCGGATGCACTAAAAGCGAATAAATCCTACAGCCGCCGTCTGGCTGAGATTTATTTGCAACTGGGATTGCCTAATGGATCCCTCTACTTTTGACCTTTTTCTGCCTCTGAGAGGTTTTACCGTTAGACCACACTGCATTGGATAAAGATTTAAAGGACGCTTTAGAAATCAATCTTGATTTCCGCCCATTGTGTCACTCTACGTAATTTTTCTAAATTTTTTCTGTAATTTATGCTGTGTACTAATACATAATAGTCTTCTTTCTATCTATCTATCGCTGTAAGAAACATGATTCCTTTGTCACACTTAGAAATATTTGTACATATATACCTATTCGTACTCACGTTCTCAAAATCGGCTCTAACGATTTCGATGAAAGTTGCAATACAGGTTTACGGGGGCGAAAAACCATCTAGCTAGGTCTCATATCTGGGAAAATTTGTTTTCTATATTTTCACAGCCTCGGGAATGTGATACAACGTTGGTATACCTGGACGATATGTTTATCTATTTACCCGAGCAGAGCTCGGTCGACTAGGTACTGCATTTTAAGCAAGGAAGCAAAATGAATAGTTAGAAAGCGCGATATTTTCTTTAAATACAGTGCTTCAAAAAGTCCTTATTACACAAAACATTTACGAGGCTATTAAGACTAACACTTACACAAAAATATGGCACAACAACTGGCTAAATATCGACAAACCAACTTTCAATAAGATGCATCACAACTGCACAGCGAACACAAAGCTTCGCAGGAAAGAGCGGCGGCCCCTTAACAAGTCATCTGTCAAGACAGTAATTTCTTCCAGCTGTATTGCACCCATTCATCACTTGAGACGAACGGAATCTTCGCGTATATTTCATTTACGATTCTTGTCTCTACCGGCTTAGTTAAATTACAAAGAGGAGTAAGGAATGGAGTGCTAAGACGATATTTTATTCATCGTGTCGGCCTTGGGAGATACGCGGGAGTCGCAAAACGGCTGTCAATAAAGTACTGGTTTTTGGTGGTTATTCTGCATAGAAATAGGCAAAATAGAAAAGAGAAAGATAAAGTCGAAGCGATTTGGTCCTTGAAAAAACGTGTGTACGTCATTCTAAAAGGTCATTAACGTGACTTAAGTGACTCCTTTGGTATTGCGGATCTTCATGGCCGTCTGTGATCACTTACTTTACATATCTGGTGACTAACAAAGCCGTTCACTATAATACAAAAGTGCACTTAGAATCAGACTATTCAAAACTCCATCTTATCGTTCAGCATAATTATATGCATTTTGTTTTTTACTTATCAGTTGCGTTTCCATTTGAATTGTATCTGTGTCATAGGTACGTGGAAGTATACTTTTACAATCTTCCCACATTACCACTTCATTTGTTTACCAATCCGTGGCAAAATTGCCTCACTTTCTACTTAAGGTACTCTTAACTATAGTAATTCTTCGTGAAGGCAATAAAAAACGTTCTCACAATTTATCAGAATGTGCCAATGGTGTTAATGAATGATAGCATACGATAGAAACCGTTCGGTTCCCATCGAACACTATTCTTGGTCGTGATAGACATCTGGTCTAGTTCGGTTTGTAGGTGGATAAGTACTCGTCTGGGATCGGTTTCTTAGATATTGTGTTGTAAGCGAATTGTTGTGAACTTTATGAGTTAGATGTAGTTCATAGATACTTTAAAATTGTTAGTTTTTTTATTGAAAGAAAGAAAGAAAAATAGATTTATTTGTCACAGAAACACGTGCATACAAAGACAAGAGTAGGTAAGCAGGAAACAAAATAGATATAACTTAGTACATAATATGCGAACATGAGTATAATACAGAAATAGTCGGCAGCTGCACGACATGACTGTGACAAGAAGGCTTCCACTCAGCATGATGCAGTGCTATGGGGGACCCACAGCACAGCGCTGATTTTCAGTGGTCACCCGAAAAAGACGAACGGAAATCAAGTCAGGTTCAGCAATAAACAGTACTAAGAATTATAAAACAACTGTGCAACGAATTATAAGAATAAATATTGTTAAATAACATAAAAATTAATCGTCGGGCATCACCGTGCGTGCATAAATAAAGCCAAATATAGTCAGATTGAAGACATTGAGATATTTCGATTTCTGGTTGGATTCTCTAGCCGAAAAATCATATAAATAGATCCCTGTCCCGGTTTCCGCCGTTTTCAACACTGCAAATCCAACATTGATAATGAATCTTTGTAGCGCTGATTTGCTGGATTTGTTTTCTCCTCTACCTATCGTTATTTCTTCTGACAAAGTTTATTCGGTTTATATAGTATGTATTTATGTATATATTTATTAGTATGTATAAATTTTCATGTTATCTGTCATTTATGTTGCACCTGCCATATTTTGTCTCTGCATCACCCTAAGGTTGACTGGTAGAAAATGCCTTTAGGCATTAAGTCCGCCTTTGTACAGTATTTTTACTTGTGCATAAAGTTTTAGTAAATAAATGTAAAGAAAATGAGGATTCAATTGAAAAGGAAACTCCACACCATAAACACGGAACAAGTCTCAAATTAAAACAAAGAAACATTGTTCAGTGAAATAACAAAACAAAATCAAGAAGGAGAAAGTAACAAGTATTCTGCAACGGTATTCATATCACAATTGCGCTCACACCCAATTTAACATCGGAAATTGAAAATAAAAAGTATTTCCTCTTTCAATGAGGAACAAACTCCTCTTCAACATTCTTCATAATATCGTTTAGAAACTTGAATAAAACAAATGTAAAAGGAGAACTTTGAGAGTAGCGTCGGAGAACATTTTAAGTTCTTCCATTCCACTTTGTAGTCCTAGATTCTAGTTCCCCCATGGTTTTTGGTTCAAGTCACAAGAATTCAAGAGATGTTTCTTTATGAAGTATTTTATTTGATGGTTTTTTTTTAGACACTTGTGGCTAATATATAGTATATAGTAGTGGTTGCGGTCGGCTTTCAGTTTAACCGGATGTATTTTACATGGAGCGACTGCCTATCTGACCTCCACAACCCAGTTACTGGGTAACACGATACCCCTGGTAAGACTGGTAGCAGACTTTTGGGCTTCTGACGACCCGTAACAACTGTCAAAGATCTACAAATGACAGCCGGGACCAATGGCTTTATGTGTTTTCCGAGGCACGGAGGGGTCTTGGTATGTAAAGATGGTCACCCATCCACGGACCAACCGCGGCAAGCGTAGCTTACTTAGCCACAAGCATAACAAGCAAGCAAGCTTACCCATATTTGCAGCACCGAGGGACAGTTAAACGTTTGGAATAATTTGAAAATGCAATTTGCCAAGTCAGGTGCTGTTGTCTAGCTAAAAACTACCTACGATCTTAACTAACAACACAGTGTAGTGGTTACACCGCCACATACAAACTACGCATCATAGACATGACGTCACACAAATCCTGCATCGCGCAATTAGAGTTTACCGAGCGATCGACATAGATACAAGATTTCAACTTCAAACCAATGGGCAATTGCCCACCAGACACAACACCCGTCTGGTCGGAGGATCCTCCCTTTTCTATGGTGGATGAGTGAACTTTACACCCTGTTCCTCGTACCACTAAAACAACTACATATTAAATATGTTAAACTACTTTATGTTTGTTAACATCTTTGTCTTGGTTTACATCGCATGTTTAAAATTAAATAGAGATTTAAATACATATTTATACTTGACTAGCTGTTGCCCGCGACTTCGTCTGCGATCCAGAATGAAAGGTAGCCTATGTCCTTCTCCAGGTCACGGTCTAACCAAGTGTCAAATTTCATCCAAATCCGTTGAGCCGTTTTAGTGTGAAATTGTAACAAACAAATAGAATAGAATAGAATAAATTTATTGTAAAACATGAGTATACATCAAATAATATGTGCAAGGTCTTAAAATAACAGGTAGATCTGCATGTTTTGCCATTTATGGCGTACAAAACAACATATTTTTAGTTTAAATAAAACATTAAAAAATTGAGTCTACACAACCCTAACCCCAACCCTAATAACTTAATCCTAATTCTAAATTAAAAAGGGGGAAAAAATATAAAAATTAAAATAAAATATTGGTTTTTACAGATTTGAGGGTCAAAATGTGAAAATGTTGAAACAAACAAACAAACTCACTTTCGCATTTATAATGTTAATTAGGATAAGTTGTATTCGTAAAGCTAATTATAATACTTATTTTAGCTTGTATTTATTCGTAAGTGAACGTTTTTATTTTGGATAAATAAAATAAAAAAACCGAAACACTACAGCTGTCTTCAAATCGCTGTTTCCTACATCTTGAACCAAACCCGGCACTGAGCAAAATCGTATTTCCCATACAAACGAGCCATTTGTTTAGTTACGCTCGTTTAGAAAATTGCATTCTACTAGAATTGTTTGCATTTATTGCACGATTACGGAAACATGTTGAGATGAGTTGCATGTTGACGTCGTAAAAGGAAACCGTCTTTTAAAGCAAGAGTTATTTGTAGGAACAGTTTTATTTGAAATCACAGTTCTGATTTACTAAATCCATGGTGGAAATAGGTGCGGATAAATCGACCAAATCGAAGGGAAAGAGGATCTGTACTGCGTGAAAGCATACACTACAGTTGACGAATAAGCATATTTACCTTACTTATCAATTAATATTAATTGAACAATTTATAGTGAAGGTGAAGGAAAACATCGGTGAGGAAACCGGCATGTCCTAGAACTAAAAATTCGAAGACATATGACGTCCACCAAGGCACCAACTCGCACTGGGCCCGCGTCGTGGATTACGGCCCACTCCCTCACACAGATAGAAGAGGCCTGTGTCCCACAAGTGGGCACATTATACGCTGATTATGCTATAAACAATTAGTACACGATTAGCGGCCATCGCATGTGCTCCCTCGCTCTTTCATTTATTTATTTTTATCTTACAGGCAGCAGTATCAATTGACTATCTTCCAACCTTCTACAATATCTGTGTTTTAACCAACCCCCAGAAACAACCTACTGTGCCATGGCTTGAGTCACACATTTTATCTTGGATTTTCATTTTGACTTCACTATCGGCTTTAGCACCACCGAAAGTCATGAAAACGATACCCATGACGAATAATTAGCAGCAAAATCACCTCCTAACGAACGTGATAAAGTTTTCTTTGTCATTCGTTAAATTGTGACATTTTTGACAAAATAGGTGCGCCGTATTAGCAAATAGGACTTAAATGAGTCCCAATTTAAACTTCAAAAAGTTATGTCACAAGTCAAGAAGTTATCAGCAACACGCGCCTCTACATTTATGTGACATGGTTGACCCGTGCTAGCATTTAAGACAAATTTGTAAGACATGATATAATTTATCATGTCTTGTCACAAACGTCTTGAGTACGCCTGTGCTTGCACCGCAGAGTGTTGGCAACGTTTGAATCAATTCTCTTTGAGATCGTCCTTGGTTGTGCTTTGCAGTCTGGCATTCGATAATAATGGTGTTTAGTAAAACTTGATAGACAAATCTTCCTTTAAGTGTTGGCCCCTTACGACACCCGTGGATGGTGGAATGTAGGTCGGATGTAATTATATTTAGGTATCTGATCCCTGTAGCTATAAGGTCAGCTACGTTGGGATACTACGACGCTTGTGACAGAAATAAACAGTAAAAAAAAACGTTGGCTTTCAAACAATTTTATGTAACACTCTTATCTCACAGCCCTCAAGAGAAAGTAGTAAATTCTGCACATTCTAGCAGCTTTTCCTCTGAATGATTGGAATTACCAGTTACTCTGAACACTAACTGGAATTCTCAATTTGCGTACATTAACATTTAAATGGCTTACATTTACCTTTTTGCCGTTTGGTCTCGGCAACAAATGTATTTGTTACGCCACGCCACCTGGGTACATCGTATGAGGTAAACTAGCGATTTTGTCAGGGTATGGAGTAGCAAGGAGTGAGGGATTCTGCCTAAACGATGAGGTGCAGCATCTTTAGTTTATTTGGGAATAATTTTAATCTATTGATTATGCATATTGATATAATTAATGGATATTCCTTGAAGGCTGTTTAGGAACTTTGCTTGCAATCATCATGTCAGCCGAAAGACGTCCACTCCTGGGTATAGGCCTCCCCCAAGCATCACCATTTCGACCGGTTCTGTGCTTCTCGCATCCAGCGGATTCCTGCGGTCTTCACAAGGTCATCGATCCACCTTCGAGGCGTTCCAACGCTACGTCTTTCGGTGCAAGTCGCCACTCGAGAACCTTTCGGCCCTATTTGATGTGCGAGCAATATGCCCTGCCAAATGCCACTTAAGCTTGGCGTGGCTTGTAATATGACGATAATACTAGAAGCTGCTGTCGCCACTGTTGATAGTTTCTTCCAGCATATGGCCGTTTAACTAACAGTCGATTCTTGCCATCGATTTTTTACCCTTTCAGTAAACTCAGTGGAAAAGTCCACACGTGTAGATTCTATGACAAAAGAATTAGCAACAGCTTTAAATTGTGGAGACAAAATTATGCAGACATGAAAAATAAATACAAGAACTTTACATAATTTTCATACAAACAAAATAATACAGCATAGCATAACCGAAAACGTTCTATACAAAACGTGACGAAACGAGTTCCGAATATTTTGACGAACTCGTTTCAACAAATTCGTTAAGTGCGTTTGTCCACCGCAACCGGCACTGGGACGTTACCGAGAACGAGATGAAAGCGCCGAAGTAGTGATACTTACATTTACTATGACCGCGTGTCCACTGCACATCCGTCACCCGAGCGCCGCCGTCGCGCCTCGTCATATCGGCCGTTTCTAGTAGTTCGGCGCGACCGCTTGAACTCTGCCCGAGATTATGACGGGCTGATGTGCCGGCAATACAAAACACGTTTGATCTTATCCACACACTGCCGTTGCATCGGCGGGCGCGGCGCCGTACGCCCGGCTTTTGTTTTGTCTATCATATGCATATAACTACATACTGAACCGCCGAATTCGGTCGCGGTGGACAAACGATCGCCGTCACCGGGACGTCACATTCGGTTCGAATAATCTCGTTTCTCGGTGACGTCCCGGTGACGGCTGCGGTCGGCGGTGGACAAACGCCCTACGGTCCGTGTTCTGGTTTGTATTCAATTAACAAAAATATGAAAAGTTTGCAATTTTTGTTTTTTTTTTGTTTCAGTTTCACGGGGCGCTAACAAAATTCGTCAAAACTGGATACCATCTGAAAACATCAGCATCATGGATTCGGAGAGGTATGTTGTTATATCTGGATGTTAATTTAACATTTTGTTTTTGTAATAATTGTTATTTTAGGAGACTTTGTTCGGAATTAAAGCGTAGGACGTAAAGGGGATTTTAAATAGAATAAGGTTTTTTTCTTTGTATAAACAGGGTGGTTAAGAAGGTATAGCTATGATGAGTCTTTCTGATTTTTTTTCTTTCTTTATTTTTTCTGTCGGAATATGATCAAAAGTGTTGTAGTTTGGAAGATAGAGCTTAGCAAAAAAATCTAATTTTATTTTTATGAAATAAATTATACCACCTGAGTATACCCAAGGCACCCTTAGTAACAGTACAGTCGTTATGTTACGTATACTGTACGGCTACCTTCCATTGCCGATCAATTATGAGGGTTAAAGAAAGAAAAAAAGAAAAAGTATTTATTGAGACTCGCACAGCGCAGCTCGCGCTGTGTTCATAATATTGTCTGCTTGGATATTTGAGTGAACATTGGGAATTTGTGTAACACAAAGTACAACAATGAATATTTAATAAGTTTTCTGAAAAAAAATCTCTGTGCGTGTACTGTACTGTAAAATGAAAATAATTCTTCAAAGGGAGTAAACACATCAATCACAGTCATGTTTTATATGAAAACTTCAGTAATAAATAATTCCCTGAAACATCCAACATATAAAATGTTTCACCGCTATAACTAAGGGTCTACGTTTATATCAGAGAACAGTTCTATCATCCCCACTTGTTACCCTAAGTACCCTCGTCACGGTACGAAATGGTACAATTTGGTACGAATGGTACAATTTATTGAGTGCTAACTCGCAACTTTTATATCTACATATATTTTATTGTTCCTAATGGAGAGAGGAATGTAAAAAGGATACCAAATAGGTATATTAGGTACTTTCTCTTAGGTACGTTCCTTACTATACAATAATTACATTTGGGAGGTATTGTCCCTTGTCAGGGCAAAAATGCGACCTTTTTTTGGTACAGTCAACCGCACATCGGTGGTTTGACATGAGAGCGTCTTTAGTTTATGTCGTTGCAGTAAGGGCGATATTCGTAGTGCAAGTGTTACCACTGATCTGTAGGTGACTGTACATAATGGGTGGCAGGGACATCGACGCGAAAACTGTTACCATGGATTCAGTACATGATTCTGAACAACCCTGCGTTAAAATTTTACGTCGGTTATTTGAAAAATAAATCTGCTTTTCTATACATTTTGACTGCGTAGTAGTGATGCAACGAATACTACTTTTACGAATACGAATACGAATACGAATATCAAACCTACTATTCGGCGAATACGAATACGAATACGAATATCTCGCCATGGTAATAAAAGACTAATAGTCTAGTACTACATAGACGCAGCCATTACTAACGTTCGTCTAAGTTACTTAGGACTTACTATGCTACCTTTTGTTCATACAAAAGAAATACAGACCATATAACTACTTACTTGGTAATTTATCGAAGTGTTTCCATATGTCACTTTGATCTCGTTTACGAGAAGACATTTGCTATTCAACTTCAACTTCTTTCACTTCGCAGCAGCCTCAGAAAATAAAAATAAACATGTGTGCAATTCACACGTGGTAGAAGTGAAACCTTCAAAAATTTTGGCTTCAAGAAAACGAAAAAAAAAAAATAACATGTATGACAGAATTGTTTCTCTTTAAAAGTTCTAAAAAAAAGTCCGTAACAGCATATATCACGCTTTTATCAGTAAAAGTGGAACTTTAAAACGTTAGGTAAAAGTACTGGGTCTTATGAGACTGGTCATCTCTTATCTGCCAGGGCTTATTTTTTAATCTTATATTTTTCAATTGTTTTAATTATTTTTTGTACATTGTTCTCACATATAGAAGCAACCAGAATAATGTACCCAGAATTTTGTAATATCTATATTTAAAAGAGTGGCCTTGGAGTTTCTTCCCCGTTCTTCTCCATAGAGATCTACGTTTTGGAATGGGCAACTAGCTTCAACTTTCTAACTGACCGATTCTTTGACAGTTCAAAAGTGCCTATAAATGGTTTAATTGAAATAAATGCTTTGAGTTTGAGTATAATCTTATATCACGCCCTTCCCCCTCATACACATCATAAATACGCGCGCAGTACTTGATCATTATTTTGCTGCGATGTTATTTTAAAACTGCGATATCTCCTAAGATATTCATTGAAATCGAATGATGTAAAGGGCAATTTTGTTTTAAATTAAATACTTGTGATGAATAATGTATTTATTAGATAAGGATTAATATCATGTTTATAAAAACACCTTCGCAAATAATGCATTATTTTAGAACAAATTTGGTTAGCATAAAAAAGGTTATAGTGAGCCAACCTTAAAAGATAGACATATGCTGTCGCGGACTTTTTTTTTTGAACTTTTAAAGGGAAACAATTCTGTCATATATGATTTTTGCGAAACTTTAACCGTTTACGCAGCGTACGCAGCGGAAGCTCTCAAAAGGAAAAATAAAACCCCCCGATTTTGAAACATTCTTCATTGGTGCTCAGCTCCTATTAGTCTTAGCGTAATGATGTATAGCCTATAGCCTTCCTCAATAAATGGGCTATCTAACACTAAAATATTTTTTTTAAATCGGACCATTAGTTCCTGAGATTAGCGCGTTCAAGCAAACAAACAAATTCTTCAGCTTCAGAGAACCACAAACATAAGAAACACTGTATAATGCTTCCTATCTCATTTTCTCCCACGTTAAATCTTATGAATTTATGTTTGTCTCTTTTTACTGTCGCTTTTTCGTTTCATCGACTTTCAAATCACAACGATACTAAAGAAGTTTTCACTTCAATAAAACAATATTCTCTTGTTTGCTTTCGACTGACAAATGAAATGAAAGGAATGAATGAATCAATCAATCCATGGTTCGTATTGATAGGAAAACTCCCGGGCCGCGGCACTGTATAAACTATGGCCGGGGAGTCCCCCGTCGCGTCGTCGTTGCGGTTAAGGCCCTTGCACACGTTGTATTTTTACGTGCCGACGACGCGCGTTTTTCAAGTCTGCCAGTAATTAGATTTGCGTACAAACATATTAATTTTTAAATATTCGTATTAGTATTCGTATTAGTATTCGCCGAATACGAATATTCGGTAAATGTCTACTATTCGGCGAATACGAATATTCGTATTCGTATTCGTTGCATCACTACTGCGTAGGTATTGCACTTTTCTAAGTAACAGTTTTCGCGTCAATGTCCCTGCCATCCTGTATAGGGAAGAGCATTATTTATCATGCTTGTTCACCAAGTGTTCACAATTTCAAACTATATACAACTTCTCACGGTTTCCGCTGATGGGAACGGTTGCGGAAAACAGCTGAGAAAGTTCAAAATGATGACATTGAAAAAGTAATTTTGGTACATGACTGCGTGATTTACCTGATAAAGGTAAACAATTAAACATGCGGGCGAAAACAACAATTTTATCTTGATTTTATTAGGGGTTGAAAATTAAAAAAGAAAAACATTTTAAAAGAGTAACGGTGGATTTTTTTGCCCATTTTTCTCCATACGAAAACTACCTTGGCGACTAGAATCAATTAATTTTTTTGTAAATTTTGACGTTCAAAAGTGCCTTATTGCCTATTTGAAATAAATAATATGACATTGACTACAAAAAAATAATTACATAATTAGATCATAATATCTCGCCTCATTTTTTTCGCCGTCTTTATTCATATTATTAATTAGATTATTAAGAGAGAGAGAGAGATAGATATATCTAAAACAATCGAAAATTAAAAGACCAGCCTGTATCAGTCAACAAGTAAAGTTCAACTCAACCCAACGATTAACATAAAATTTCAGAAAAAAAAACCAAACCTAAATATGAATACTACAAATTGTAAATAATGTAGGTATTCAGGATAATCATTACACCGTGATTTAAATACTTACAAAGAACATTGTTGTTGGCTATTTTCTCAAGCTTACTGGCTGGAATTTCAGAACAAGGGAATTTCCTGTAATTTATTTTCATTGCTTCCTACCTATTTTGTTAACAGGAGATTGTCCTGTCGTCCTTAACAAAAGCATGATAATCTACAAGAAAAAAAAAAAGATTACGTAAAATGGGACTGATGTTTTACGTAACACTGAGTCTCAACGAAAGTCAGGAAAATCTTACCTCCTTAGAATTTCATGTAGAACCTAAATAATATAATCCATTAGCTAAGTACTAAAGTCCTTAGCTCCTAGGCTAACCTAAAAACAGCAAACACATTATCTTCACAAAAATCTTAACAAAAGAAAAAAGATTGACATGTTGTCAAAATCCATATATTTTCGTTGGAACATCAAAACACGCTAAACGTAATCCAGTAGTCTGACATAAAACAATCAACAAATAGAATTTTGTTTTTCGAAAACTCGTCAGACAGAGATTAATACCCTAGGGTTGGTATCACAGCGTGCGTACGGGTTCCTGGAACGGAGACACACGTGAGGCGCTAGAACATTGCTTCACAGCGACGCGGATTGGTCCGTACGTGACCCGTTCCGGGTAGAGCCCGTGCAACGCTAGCAACCGTATCGTACTAACTCCCTCGTTTCAGAGCACGGCGGTCTCCCGTGTGCGGGCGACCCGTGCGGGTCTCCCGGACAGCTGACATCTAAATGAATAAAATAAAATTCGTTTAGTTCAGACTAGGTAGTTTTTTGTCCATATTTTGTTAGTAATCGAATATTGTCTTAAGGCTTTTTTAGTCATAACTAGGCGATCAATTAATGCAGGTAGGTAAAAGCGAGCTGATGGATTTTAAACGCTCGGCTCAGCGCCAATAGTTGCAAATCCAATAGCGCACTTAGATTTAGGCAGTCATATATAAGTGTCGTCTAATATTTATTAGTGAAAAAGGGTCACAAAATTCAAACAATCATTGAGTTACGATAGGTGCATAATGTGACTGTTATGAGCAGTGATCGGAATAGGCTGACTATATTTGCCTAAACTTCGGAGAACAGAGACAGAAAGTGGAGACCTCCTTACGACTATTTTTTTTTCCCGGGATTCGGGAAAAATCTTCAGTAAGTTGAAAATAAGCTTTATTTAAGATGTGTAAAAGCTATTTTTAACGAAACTTGCAATTATAAAATTTTCGGGATTTTCACGTAAAATCCCGAAATAAATAATCTAACTTTAATTCATGTATTCGAATTATATTTACGACCCAACTGACTGTTGTATCAAATAATTGAATACATTACGTTTTGTCAATAAGTATATATTTTACTTTAGTATGCAACATGCACAGTTTTTTAGTCAACAAAAAATGTATATATAAAGCTTATTTTCAACTTACTAAAGATTTTTCCCGAATCCCGGGAAAAAAAATATACCTAGTCGTAAGGAAGTCTCCACTTTCTGTCTCTGTTCTCCGAAGTTTAGGCAAATATAATGTCAGCCTATTCCGATCACTGGTTATGAGTCTCAGTGCGGTCGGATAAAGCTTAGTCTCCATTCTGTATTTACTCCTGCGGTTCTCCATTGCGCTTTATCTCGTTAAGACCTTGACCTCGGGTCTCGGCAACTGGTGCAAGGTGTGTAATATGGTAGTATTAGATCTCCAAGGAGAGCTTATTAACTATGTACAAGATTAGGTAGAATAGAACAATGTAACGCGTCCCTTGGGATGAATGTTTTAGTAACTCGGTTACCTGAAACTTCCTCCATTTTGGGAATGCTTTATATTTTATTTCTTACTTGGTCTACTGGTAACAGCTGTCTTTAATTCCGGGGTTTATTGGTCAGGTTCTTCATTCTTTTTCCCACAATTTTGGTTCCGATTTTCGTTTTTTTTTAACGACTTCTTAATGTGCTTTTACTTCATTGCTGGTACATCATTTCTTCATTCAATATACAAAATTAAATAAAACTACAGTTACATAAGAAATACCTGTACGTTTTACAGAGGTAACACCCAACAATTAATCTTTTGTCCGTTCATTTTCACTTATCCATAATTACATACAATTCCCTCCATTTCTATTGTCAGCACAATTGGTCAGTAACATCGAAGTAAATGAATATCTTGTGCTCTACGCTCGCTCGCTATAAATTATATGAAATTCATATACGTGCATTCACTATTAACTATAATTGAGGTGCAAATTAATTTCCGTGTAGTTTAGATATTTCAATCTCATATTGTAATGAGTTTTCGTGAATGCTCTAGTATTCATAGTTGCTCGCAACATCGTATGAATAGTAAAGTGAAATGTTATCTTTTGAGAAAATACAGCGCAAAATGCATGTTGAAAATCTTTTATGTCATGCATTTTGTATCAGATAAATTAATATTTATAGTAAGGTAATGGTCCCCGGTCTATAACAATCTGTATTACAAACATTTACTATTTGTCTAAATAAATCCATTTGTCTTCATTCCAGAATTCCCGATGGTTCACGTATAAATAAACCAATCAATTGACTGTTTCTCGTTGCTCGTATTTCAAAGTAATTTATCACTAACATTCCTAGATTGGTACTGAATATTTTATTGGACCACCAAGGGCAGAACAACTTACGTAATTGGACTGACTTTAGTCAGAAACTTAGTCTCACGAAGCCTAAAAAATGTCATGAATACTGGAACAAATAATTAGGAATGTACAAACTTTTGGAGTTCATGAATTTGAGTTGGAATTCTGTAAAGTTCAGGGAAAGTTTGCCGACGTGTGAATAACTTTCAACGTTTGAAATTCTTGTATAAAAAATACCTCAATTATTTTAATTTTACAGTATAATTTATATAAATTCCTGTTCTAAATTTTTGTCGGATGTAGCTTCGTACGTTGAATTTTTTTCTGTATTTCACTTCGTACGAATTTTCCTCTATATAATTTATCTCAATGATCGTTGCGAAAAAAAAATCTTGATTTGTTGCGAAAACTAAAAGTTCTAGTAGTCAGCGATTACATTTAGGTAAATATGCTTCAACTGAAAGTAAATATCTTTAAGCCAAATATTAGTTTCATTCACGATACTTTTTTTTTTTTGCGTGGGAAATCATCAAATAACTTCTCCCGCTCTGGGCGGAGCGGGAGGGCGTGTCAGACTCTTACTGACTAAAACCCACCCGTGTTCCTTCAGTTGCCGTGTTGCCAGGGGGCCACGATTTCCCTATCGGTTTTCTTCGAACCCCCGGCAGGCATTGGCCCTAGCGGACCCCGTCAATTCTGCTGACATCTCTTTCATTCACGTTACTTGAAGCTTCACTTTTTGTAGAGCCGGAGAGTCTGTTGTTTCTAACAAATATTGTTCCTAGAATCGAGCAAATAACCTGTTCATATCTCCTGCCTGTAGTAAAGAATTTTATAAATATAACATAATTTTGCGAGACATCGCCAAGCGGTTGATCGACTCTTAAGACGTGACCAGATACTCAGAAAGCTGGCCTATTTTTTGGCAAAAAAATCAAAGGTGATGCGGACGAATTTTTTTATGCCCAGTGTAATATTATGTCAAGTATTTAAAAAAGGAGGGGAACGAATCATGTGGCATCAAAAAATTCGTCAACATCGCCTTGTGATTCTTTGGCCAACAAATAGGCCAGCCCTCTGATCACGTTAAGAGTCGACCAACCGCTTGGCGATGCCTCGAAAAACTATTTTATATTTAAAATTCTTTACTACAGGCAGGAGATAACACAGCGCACCTTCAATCAAACCCCGATTCACTCCTGAAATAACAAAAAGACTGACATAACATCATATAACAAATCTTAAATAACCCATTGTTATGTCAACAGCTTACAATAAACAAACACCGGTCCAACCATTTGTCATCTCGGTCACGGCCGCCATTTCGCGGCAAAAAAGATTGTATACAGAGGTCGAGTTGACGGCAAACACTGAAAAAACCAATCTAGCGGTGACAATGTAAAAATATACTTTGACACAGTTAGTTATTTTTGACGTTTTTGTTATTATTTTTGATTTTTATTATATTTGTGGAGCGGCTTGCAGCTAAATAATTATAACCGCACAGGTCGATCGAAGGTTAAGCTACGCTTGCCGCGGTCAGTTCGTGGATGGGTGACCATAAATTTCCTATCGAGACCCGTGTTTTAAAAAGAATATTAAGCCGTTGGTCCCCGCTGTCATTCGTAAATCTTTGATAGTCGTTACGGATAGTTCAGACCAACTCAAAAGTCTGACAACCAGTTTTACCAATTACTGGGTTATGGAGGTCAGATAGGCAGTAGCTCCATACAAAATACTGGTATTCAGCTGCATCCGGTTAGCCTGGAAGCCGAATTAGATAGATTTTGAGTTATTATTTTTGTTATTTACTACTGTGGTTGAAGTTATGATAGATATCGAAGTGATTGATTGAATTCCGACAGTTCGTTGATGAGTTTCTAGACCCAAAGTCTTTTTGATCTTATGTTTCGTGTCCGTACTAATGACCGGATCCGACATATATATAGTCCTCCAGACTGTATTTCGGCCATGGCGGCCAATCTCATCGGAGACTAGCCTTCGACGCGGGAGATATTACAGTGCACAAGTGTGTGCGCAGACACAGGTGCACTCGCTCTGCCCTCACTCTCATAGTCCGATGGGACGGCTATTCGACACGACCGGAGAGAGATCAGGCGCAGGACCAACGGCTTAACGTGCTTTCCGAGGCACGGGGGTATCACACCGCCAACTTCCAAACTCCGAACTGTTACTAAGAAATCGTCCTAATGTATAAAATGTCGTGGAGACTGGGAATCTTTAGAAATAAATCTCCATCTTATGAATTTTCTTTCTCTCACAATTTTTTCGAACATTTAAGTGTGGAAAAGCAGGTTTATCATACATCTAAAAATAGTAGAGCGCGGACAGTAAAAAAACTTTCCTTTTTAGTTGGTATTTTTAGTTTCTAATTTTTTATTAGCTTTTGCCAGCGGCTTCGCCCGTGTGCGTTATGAAAATTATCCCACGGGAATCTACTACCGGGATAAAAAGTATCCTATGTCTTATTCCAGGTCATGGTCTACCCGTGTGCCAAATTTCATCCAAATCCGTTCAGCCGTTTTAGCGTGAAAGTGTCACAACAAACAAACTCACTTTCTCATTAAAATATTAGTTAGGATTTCAATTGTTTTGGGGTTAGGAATCATTGAGGGTAGAGAAAAAGTTATAGAAACTATTTGAGTATGTGCAGCCACACAAAACATAGGTAACCGCCCTCCGTTTCATTCCAACGTATAATTAATGCAACAAATGCTGTATTTTCCTCCATTGATTTTAAATCGTTTAGGGACTAAATTTAGAAGCAGTAAAAGCTTTTAAACGCTTATGTTTCATTCCCTGCGGCCATACACGAGTTACTGGAATATTTCAGCGGATTTAGAATGCTTTTATTACATTCTCATAATTTAGTTTTGAACTTTTCTTCTTTTGAAAGTCTTTATTTAATTTTCTTGTTAATATCTTGAGGATGAATTCTGGGAAGCCCTTTATGTTCCGACACAATATAAATATAGATAATATGGAAACCAGGCCTATTTGTTGAAATACGCTCGTTACGCTCCATTTAAAAAAATATCGCGGCGACCACTCGTCTCGACACGGCACCCGCAACTGACAGGGACAGCACCGCGACAATCGCTTAGGGTCTCTCGTCAATGAGCGCGTCTGTACGTATGTACTTTCTATACCGTCCATATTTATACTGTGGTTCCGATGACAATTTCCTGTACAGTTGACCCGTGGTAATCCGGCACCCCCTATTATCCAACATGCCTATAACAATACAGTAAAAGCACATTTATTACGGCAAGCCTTCGTCAGTGTATGCTTAAATATGTTGTGACTGTATCGTATGTAATTTATCGGATTACAAGGTAGGTACTCCTTTAAACAAAAGTTCCGGTCTACATGGGGTCGGTGGCAGTATTCTTTAGTCCAAAAAATTCGATCATCGGACACTGCCTTGCAAAACGTTTGTTGAGTTACCGCGGGTCTACTATATTTGCTAAAGATGGCGTGATTCCGTAGCCAGAGGTCTTCCCACCCGCAGGAGACGCCCTGGGCGTCGGGAATCGCAGGCCGATTTCCGGCCACCGTAGGCGCGGGCTTGCGGACGGTGAGCAATGGGTAGCTCGCCGTCCGATAAGGACCAGGCCCGGGTCGACGGCGCATTGTGTTCCACGCGCGCCTCATAGAGATGTCAGCATAACTGACGGGGTCCGCTAGGGCCGATGTCTGCCGGTGTTGCGAAGAAGTCCGAAAGGGATATCGTGACCCCCGGCAACATGGCAACTGAAGGAACACGGGTGGGTTTTAGTCAGTAAGAGTCTGACACGCTCTCCCGCTCCGCCCAGAGCGGGAGAAGTTATTTGGTAATTTCCCACAAAAAAAAAAGAGGTCTTCCCACGATGGAAACTTATCGATCGATATTCAATCGATATCAAATTCAGTATAGGCTGATTAAGTTGTTAAAAAAAGTACCATCAGTGTGGATTCGACAATATAATTTGACTGACCCAATTTTCTAGTACGTTGAATCGATGTTTTCCATTAGGTATCTAATTTCCCTTCTACATTTACTTAAAAGTTACTTTGTACTAAAACATGTAATTGTAGATAGTACGTTCCTTATCTAATTAAAGCTGAAAATTTCCCTTAGGAACTAAATCTTATTAGGTACACAATTTAAGGTAGACAGTTCTATTAACGTACTTTATACTACGGAGGAAACTGTATCAAGTAATTGCATGTCACGTCTCAATAATTGCTGAACTAGATTTGATAGGAATTATGATTAGGAAGGAATAGGAAAGTACCTATCCATTGCAGAATAGACGATAAGTCTGCCTGAGATTGATACCAGTACCCTAATTGCGTAACTTATTTTCAATTATGCCTAATTTATTTCATTTTGACAGTTCAACAACATTTATTATGTTATTTACGTTGTAGAGCAGATTTTTTTTCCAACTTATGAAGCAATGGATTAGCAATCTGTTTCAAATCGAAACAAATTGTGATTGATCTTGTATTACGCTATTAATACCGGTTTCTGAATTAAGAATTTGAAGTTGAGAACTTGTCAAACTCTACTTTAGTATAATAGGTGATTATTTACTTAGGCAATGCTTCAAGCTCAGTTTTATACCAGTCAACCTTTGGGTGATGCAGAGACAAGCAGTGGTAGGTGCAATTACGAAATTTTGGGGGATAATAATTTATTTAAATATAAAGACACACATTTATATACCTATTACAAACCATAAATATAATATCCTACATATATACCTAATTATATATAAATATAAGCACAAATAAATATACTAAAACATATAAGACAAACAATGGGAAAACATTAACGTTGTTTGTGATGAAACTTGAGCTTCTTACGAATGTGCTCGCGAACTTTAACTTTAAAGGATAATCGGTTGGCTGCCATCTTGATTTCCAGAGGGAGCGCATTCCACAGAGAGATTACTTCAATATACATAGCCTGCGAAATTCAAAATTTCTTCTACTTTTTCGCGGGCTTTCACCTCAAGCAACGCTAAAGTAGAGTTCGACAAGTTGTCAACTTCAAATTCTCAAATCAGAAACCGGGAGTAAGGTACTGAAATTAATTGGCAGCATTCGCTCTATGATATATTTAGTTTCTTACCATTGTTCTTCAAAATTGCGCGTTCAAAGCGCGGTCGAAGGTCATTCAAGCGGGTTCCTTTATAGATTTTATCAACATGATGTTTCAAGGAATAATAGAATTTATAGGTCAAACTAGTTTCGATTTCAAAGGTACCGATATCGAACCATATTTCATTGGAGACAGTTCCTAGTAGCTAGCCTTGAATTTAAAGCATCGGGCAAAGTTGATACCTTGAATTTTGACAATATCTAAAGATAGATGCGTTGAATTGGATGTAGATATTGATAAATGTCGTGTTCCTATTAGCTCAGTCATTATAACTGAATTCATTGGTATCCTTTCAGAGGGTGAAAGAAATCATATTATAATAGTACATTATTGCAAAGGCCGTGAAATAGGCAATTGCAGGTCGAGTATGAGTTAAGGCCGAGCCGTAGGCGCGGACTTCACTAATACGAGACAGGCAATTGCCATTTCCGCCGAGGCATATATAGTGCTTTTCTCAAAAGAATGCAGGGAAATAAAACATACTTTTTATGATATACATTCTTTTTCTCGTTTTTCCAAATCATACAATTTTCATATACTTTCATGTATTTTTCTTTTGACTTCGCTGGAAGCAGGTTTTACATTGCCCATTTGGCTTCTGATCTTAAATCTGGTGGAGTACAATCAATCTCAATTTCACTCTCTGAACCGTTGGAACTCATTTTAATTATTAAATTTTTATTTATCATCTGTGCCGAAAGGCAAACGCATTTATGGCTATACAGCCACGTGAACGCAATTTGTATTAAGCAAAGAGACTTACTTTGGTATGCCAAGAATGATAAAAGAGATCCAATCAAAGAGTATTTAAAAACCCCAGCACGCCGTTTCATACAACATTGCTGGAGCGTTGTAATGTTCCAAATTCAAAAAACGCTCCTGCAATGGATTTGATTTTCTTTGACCGTAAATTCGATACTTCGCGTGTTCTTTTTTCGAAAATAATGACAATATTTCCATGCATGTTTGAGTAAACTACTTTTACTATGGGACTAATACATGCGTCATGTTTGTAAACGGGCGCCGTCAGTTGGGACTGGTCATCTCTTAGTTGCCACGGCTTATTTTTAATTTTTGAATTGTTCTTTGTTTTATCTTTTTATTCTAAATTTCAACATGAATGATGTAACGAATATTTTGTAACAATTTTTTTATTTTAAAGAGTGTTCGTGGAGTTTCTTGCCCATTCTTCTCCATAGAACCTACCTACTACGCTTTGGAATGGGCAACTAGCTCCAAAGGAGGTGTTTTTTTCTCCATACAACTGTGGCCAAACTATGAACCTTAAGAAAAAACTTACGAAAATACAGGAAAAAAATCGCAGATTCTGAAAAAAAAAATATTGGATTTATTTATACATTTGTACCACCTGAAATTGTCTTTCAAAGATGTTAATAACTTGCAACCCAAGAATTTTAATCTGACAATCTCGTGATTCACTTCTTTCGATGATGCGTTTTGTCACTTCATTTTATAAACGTAACAAAAATAAATTAACCTAAAATATACTGATTATTATCTTATTTTTGTATTAAAAACAGTTTTTTGCCTACCACATTCTTTTTGTGAAACATTTAGCGAATAAGAATCAAAAATTACATTTAGATCACATTTCAAATTATTTTATGCGTTTCGTTAACTTACTGAGAAGCCAAAAGACTGTGCTCCAAGACCGATAATTATCTATTTGTTGTTGTTTTAATGTCATTCCTGTAATAATATTTTGACAGATGGAATAGTTTGACATTTGTCACTGCTGCTATGAACGTTTCGTTGAACGCAGTTACGATATGAGGTAGTGATTTTTTATTTCTTAATCTATCGAATATTGGAGGATTTTAAATACTGCTAATAACACAATTTTTTCCAAGGAATTTAACTTTTAATTTGTACCTCGGTACAAGTTTTGGCCGAAAAAAAAACACCTCCTTTCTGACTAACCGATTCCTTGACAATTCAAAAGTGCCTGTAAATGGTTTAATTGAAATAAGTGCGTTGAGTTTGAGTTTAGACAAAGTCTGAAATATTAAATATATACGCGTTTAAATACGAGTGGCTACAAATAATTTGTGGTCCAAAAAATCTTCTTCGTTCTCTTTCAACATGCTCTGATTCACCTTCCGGCTCAACAGTTTAATTTTTGTTCTTGGTAGGGAAACGTATTTTTTCAAACTTCCTATTTCGAAAAAATATTTCTAAGGTTATTTTTGTAGCTTTTGTTCTATGTTTTATTCATAAAACCGTTATTTGCATAAGTTAACCCGCGCGACAGGATTACCATTTTGCGATGTTTTATTCCTTTCTTGGTCTTTCACACGGAAAATGTTTTATTTTAATATTTAACCCGAATATTAAAAAGAAAATATGACGGAATGATCCTACTGGATAGTGAGAGCAGATTTTGTGATAAATCTGGGGCATACCCAGATGCTAAATTTCCGTAATTAAAGAAAAGAAAGAAAGAAAAAAAAATATTTGGGACACGCACAGGTTATACAACAATAAAAAAAATACACAAACTAACAAAATCATGATAACAATAACAATAAAAGAAAAGAACATTAAAACTCACAAAATAGTGAAAACAAAAAGAAGACCTGTGCGAGGCCAAAAAGCTCCTATCTCAGCGCGCGCCTCAAAGATGTCAGCAGAATTGACGGGGTCCGCTAGGGCCGATGCCTGCCGGGGTTGCGAAGAATTCCGAAAGGGAGATCGTGGCCCCCGGCAACATGGCAACTGAAGGAACATGGGTGGGTTTTAGTCAGTAAGAGTCTGACATGCCCTTCCGCTCCGCCCAGAACGGGAGAAGTTATTTGATAATTTCCCACCCAAAAAAGAAAGCATGACGCTACGATATTTGAAAAAAAAAATACCGCTGCGCTGGTATTCTGATAGGGTCAGCTGTGATTAAAAACGTTCAAAATCTAGTCACAATCTCATCACAGCGGCAATCAATGTCAAAAATATGCCAAAAAATATGCAAATTAGAGGTATTTTGAGACTAAATTTGACTGACTGGAGGTTAGAATGCCGTTCGCATTCTAACCTCCGAATACGTGAATAGGGCTGTATCCAAAAAAAAAATCTTTTGTCCGTCTTGTAGATTATTAAAAAATATTGAACACGTATTTTTTATTTTTTGACGTAATCAAAAGATTACAGCGATACATTGAGTTAAAATGTGGTATGACGTCACGCCTTGCTAGATTTAATACGACGTTGTGACGTAGCGAACCCCACTCCCCAACTTTAATGCGTGTTTTCTAAGTAATTTTTGATTAATATGATAAAGCAAAAAATACGTGTCTAATATTTTTTTATTATCTGAAAGACGGACTAAATAGAATTTATTTTTCTTTACCTAGGCAACTACCCAATTGCCCCTCAGTTTTAAACATAAAGCCAATTCTAACAAAAAAAAAAACTTACTTGATTACATAGACAAAAACTCTTCGTTATAATAAATTATATGTATAGAAAAGTAACCAAGATGACCAGACTGCTCCACAATTCCAATAAACGCAAGAAAAGTTGATAACTTGCATTGCGCAAGCGCGGTTGTAATACAATGATAATCACTTTCGCTGAGCGTATTGACATGCGCGTGAGTGCTACCGGCTAACGCACTGCTGAGGTGACCATGCCATGAGTTTGTAAGTATAGACTTGGTACTCTCTCTCTTCGATTATTTGTAACTATGCTCCGCCCGGGTGGTATCTTTATAAATTGTAGCTTATGTTACTGAGCGATGATATAGCATTCTATTGGTGAAAGAATTTCTTAAATCGGTCCAGTAATTTTTGATTTTATTAATTACAAATAAAAATACGAATCTTTTCTTTTCATAATATTAGTGAAGAATTGAAGATAGACATTTAGACCTGTATAACAGAATCTCACTCAAGACTCAAGCATTACTTAAAACTAGCTTTAACTAATCTAAAAAGAATTTTAAGTAATGCTTGAGTTTTGTACAATTTTTTACTGACTTAAATGAAGGAAAAGATCCTCACATTGACAAGTGTGAGTGTTGTTTATTTTATTTACCAGGATATCCAAGTACATATACATAACATCACGCCTGTAATCTCCGAAGGGTTAGGCAGAGGTGCGCCTATTAGTACACCCACATTTCGCCAGTTATGTAATAGGGGGCGAGCCTATTGCCCTCAACCGGGCACAAAGTACATATGTATTTGAAATTATTTAATGAAACTTACCCACGCTGTTATTTAATATTCTGTCTGTATTATGTAAACCGAAAGTTGTTTAAGCTTAATAAAGAAAGAAATATAAGGGATAAACTCAATAAACCAACAAAAATATGTAGATACAATGAAAGCGTATTTACGTATGTTCCGAAACAAATTAAGTAAACAGATGGAAGCTAATGTGTTTTTCGTGTTGTTTCCTTTTCATCCGAAAAATACACGTTATGAATAGGGATCCGCGATGCTCGTTGCTTTTATGTAATCCCTGAGGCACTTTAATACGCCAATCGTATGTTTTGTATTTTATTTTGTTGTAATGTATATAAATAAATAATAATAAAAACGTACACACATTAACGAACAATACTATCTACCTTAACGAAACAATAAGTTATTACACAACTGACCCTAATTATTAAACCTTTTGTGTATTGTATATTCCCAACTAGCGACCCGCCCCGGCTTCGCACGGGTATAAACCAGGTTATTATACATATAAACCTTCCTCTTCAATCACTCTATCTACTAAAAAAAACCGCATCAAAATCCGTTGCGTAGTTTTAAAGATTTAAGCATACATAGGGATATAGGGACAGAGAAAGCGACTTTGTTTTATACTATGTAGTGATAACGTCATTAACCGGTACCCTAATTGCGTTACTTATTTTTGTAAACAATTTTGCATAATTTGTTTCATTTTGACAGTTCAACAACATTCATTGCGTGGATGCAATGGATTAGCAATCTGTTTCAAATCAACACAAATTGTGATTGTGTTGTATTACGCAATTAGGGTATTGATATCCGACTCATAAAATAAGGTTTGGAATAACTAAAGAAGTGTGAGATAAGATTCTTCTTTAGAACGTCTCATTGGCCGTAAGATGCGTTATAATTAAATACTCTAGGACCAGTTTTTAGGAACAGTTTTTATTGTAATTTTCTGTTTTCTTGTTATTATTAGAATCCTACTAATATTCTATCCTACTACTCCTACTTCCTACTCATATTATAAATGCGAAAGTTTGTGAGGATGGATGGATGTTTGTTACTCTTTCACGCAAAAACTACTGAACGGATTTAGATGAAATTTGGCACACAGATAGTTTATTACCTGGATTAACACGTAGGATACTTTTTATCCCAATATTCCCACGAGATCGAGACTTATGCAGGTGAAACCACGGGGCGCTGCTAGTCTTATATTAAGTACACGTGAGTGCAGCTATGTCTTCTTCTTCTTCGTATCGCTCTTGACAGAGCGGTCGTGGTCACAATGAACTGTGTCCAATCGCAGGTGTAGTCGTTGCCCGCCTCACGATCTCCCTCCATCTGGTTCTGTTACATGACAGTCTGGCGCATTCATTAACAGGGCCTCCAACCATGGATTTTATTTGATCGGTCCACCTCATTGGTGACCTCCCGCGTGGCCTATTATCTTCCACTCTGCCCTGCACCACTAAACGCTTCTTTGGAGTCATTATTCCGCCTGGAGACATGACCAAAAAAAATGTGTGGCACTCGGGGACTGCCGCGGTAAAGCTATTGCATAGCATTTGTAACCTCCATACTTCCTATTTGTCAACGCTACACTTGGGATGATGACGTGATGACATAAAACAAAAATTACGTTCCCATGACAACATCACGTTGTCATGGGAACCGTCATTACATGGTAGGCGGAGTGGGGGGTGTTAGGTTTTATTTTCGTTACGTTACGGAATTTCTTGATTCGGTCGCCGCGCTCAAAGCCCGCGATAAAAGCTATACAATAGCTTAAAAAATATATTTGAATGTATCCTGCAAACTACAAACGCATAGTGCCCCTACTCATATGACGCAACGCGCAACACCGGCGCCGGCGCACGGGCCCGACAAACAGTGGCATGCGGCTGTCACATTGTTATTAGTTGTGTTTGTGTTACGACACCATATTCTATTGGTCAGCTACTGTTGCGTGTATTTTTTATGGGATCAGTAGAAGGAAGAGGTTGTTGTGTTTTTGGTCACAAAAATAAAGTACATATTTTTATGTATAAAGTATCACAGTCGGTGATACTAAATTCACATTCCAGTTACCTTATAGATAAAATTAATTAAAACTTAAACTGCTAAGAAAATAAAGTTTTTTAAGATTTTTTTTTGGGACTCTTGTTGTATTAGCAGGAAGGATTACCTACATATAGTAAAGTAAATATCAATGGGCGTTTTTATAATTTCTGACGTAACTATATTAGCGTTGACATCCACGACATCACGATAACGTAGGGAAGTAAAATGTATGAAAATTTTGACAGACGCTTTTTTTTCCGTTCACGATAACGTTATAACGTGCACGTTTTTCCATACATTTTATGGCCGTGGACGAGAGCGTTCACGATAATATCGTCATGTTAGAAATTATAAAAGCGTATAATTGGTCTATTACATAATGAGGCTTTGTTCATACTCTTCCCTAGTTCGAACTCGCCCGCTTTTTAACCGACTTCAAAAAAGGAGGAGGTTCTCAATTCGTCGGGATTTTTTTTAATGTATGTTCCTCGTTTACTCGAAGACGGCTGGACCGTGTTTTTTTAGTTTGAAAGTGTATACTTTCAAATTGGTCCCATTTTCATTTGGTAATGATCTGATGATGGGATTTTGGAGAAATCGAGGGAAGTCTTCAAATATTATAGGCACATCTATAGCGATTTAGGTATTTTTGATGAGCAGTTGACATTGGGCTACTGTAACTTATATAAATTACAAACCAACCCACAAAAAGTGAAAAAAAAAAAAAAAAATTTACAAAAAATACAACTGACTTCCAAACTACAAAGTGAAAAATAACTTTAATTTCGGAAGTCGGTCTTTGGATCAGTATTTTAGTTTTTGAAAAAAGTTTTTACATGCCTATTAGCTACAAGGGTACAATGGACCGGGCGAGTTCGAACTGGGGACGAGTATGAACATGACGCAAGAAATCCGTTGCTAGATATACGACAGATGGCAATAATAAATATCAGGCACTAAAATAATTGATAAGGAAAGAAAAACTATGAAAGAACGGAGACTAACTTCGCTCGTACGTGCGCGTACTTCGTAATGGATAAAGAAAGTCTATTAATGATAAGGAAACGAAAAGAAATTGTGGGTATTATAACTTTGCCGGATGTGACAACACAAGAGCAATATTTTCTCGAAGCCAAAATAGCGATTCAGTAAATCAAAACCATCTTATTGTTGAAAAAGCGATGTAAAACTTTTGCGTTTGCTCATGAAACTTTTTGATTTATTACCTACCTACTAACATTTTCCCCCGACTTCATCCGCGTAGATTTGTCCATTTACACTTCAACACCCCATTTCACCCCTACAGGGGTTAATTTTTAAAAACAAAAAAAATGGCTGTGACCTAAGACTTCAATCTATTGGTTCAGCGGTTTATACATGTAAATAGACAGAAACTTTGTAAATAAAAGAAGAATATTATTTATACCTACACAGCTCGGTTCCTTGTTTTTAACAAGTTTTTCTAACTGAGATTGCGCCGGGCTAGCTAGCTCGGGGATATAAGTTACGCAGTAAATGGGACAGCTTACGGTACCGTATTAAATTGCCTGCTTAGAAAAATACTGTGCAGCTAGTATTTTTCTTATTGTTGACCTTGATGTTGTACTTCGTCTGAGCATAATAGGGGTGAAATGATTTATGGCTACACCCTGTAGAGAACCCTTGTTGACACGATCTTTGGGGGATTTTACAACTTTGAGGTGGGTAACAATCGGGGCTCTGCTGGTTTTTTGCAGTAAGTATATGAATTGCCTAAGATCGTTGATTGAAGAGGTCATTTTGTTTGAGCATGAGTAACGTACTTATGTGGTTTTTTTTTTCATTAGCAAAGCTAGGCTATACTAAGTGTATTTGTATCATTTTAAGGTTTGCAAATAATTTTACCAAACTTATTTCTCTTGAATTCCCTCTTTTAGTTGTTTCTCTTGAATTCCCTCTTTTAGTTGTTG
Source organism: Agrochola lychnidis (assembly GCA_963680765.1). Taxonomy (NCBI): domain Eukaryota; kingdom Metazoa; phylum Arthropoda; class Insecta; order Lepidoptera; family Noctuidae; genus Agrochola; species Agrochola lychnidis. The sequence continues at coordinate 4,630,641 of OY796850.1, forward strand.
CCTAGAAACGTTTAGTTCACAACAATACATGCTCCGTTATTTTTCACCCCTTTTTCCGCTTAGTAACAGCACACGGGGACATTAGTACACATTCATACCTTTAGTACACATTCATACTCGTGTAACCTTCACTGTGACCTTGGACATAAATCTGCGAGGGTTAACACCTGACTCCGTTGTTATATGGACGAACAGGAAAGGTTAAGAAGGCCGAGTCTTAACAAACCCCAGAAGTAACACGGATAAAAATATTCACGTTTGGTGTTCCCAACTTTAGTTTTGCGGACGCGAAACTTTCTCCTGGAAAATATCTGTAGGTTTTCTTTGGCAAAGAAAAATTGATATGCTCCGGAAAGTATAGGAACTGCGAACATGATTTACTTTTTTGATTATTATAGTTCACCCCCTCTGGGTAACCACGTGAAAATTGCAGGACAACCTGGACTAAGCCAAAATGCAATGGTCCACATAAGCTCTCTGGACTAGGGAATGCGATCTCGTATTTCGCGATATCGAGACTGAGCGAGAGCGTCATAAAAGCCATTTTAGGTTAGTTATCCTAGTAGGTGTAGTTTTTATTTTAATTAAATAGGAAATTTTGATTTTTTTTAAACGCATTATTATTATTAAACAAATATGGATGTAATCGTATCGAATCTGAATTAAATGATTTTTATTTATTATTATTTAAAAGTAGGTGAAATCTCACAAATGTGAAGTTCGTTGCCCGTTCCAAAGCGTAGAAGGTTCCTATGGAGAAGAACGGGTAAGACACTCCACGTCTCGAAAATATAGAAAACGTTTCTCTGGTCGAGATCTCTAATGGCTAACCTAGACACCATACTTAGCACCTTACTTTGTAAACTCGAGATTCCGATCTCGAGTTGCCAATCTCAACTCGAGATTGCATTCCCTACTCTGGACCGTAATACCTGTGCCCAGTAATGGGATGAAGCAGGCTGTCAAGTTACGAGTAGTAACAAGTAATTGGTTACCTAACTCTCAACAGGTATTAAGCCTTTTGTGGGTATGCTTTGTGGTACAGAGACCTTGAAACGGTTACGATTTCAATCTTATTATAATGAATTCAGGCCTTTCTCGTATTTCACATTATTTATTTAGGGTTCAGTAAATTAATACTTTTTGTTCTTGTTTAATTTTAATAATTAAATTGTTGCTTATATACGTCAAACCATCATCTAATAAAAAAATGTAGACAAAACTCAAGATTCTCGTTTAGCCTACTTTTAAAACAGATAAAATGTCAGTTTCCATGATGAATAGCCTAAAATAAATGTAAAACTGTACCATTCATCACTCAGAGACTTTTATTTTGAAGACGCTTTTCATTTATTAAAAACCTTGGTGAAGAAGAATGTTTAAAAACTCAGCGTTGTGTTGACAGAGATATTTATCTTGGTTGACTTCAATGCTGCGCGGTCAGGGTTTGGTGTCACATACTGAAGACTATTTATTGCTCGATAACTAGACATCTGTGTTGCCATCACAATTATTAGGTTTTTGTGTTACTTTTTTCAATCAAATATTTTTATTACTTACTGACTTTAATATTTTGGGTTGCATAATGCATGTGGATTGTGCAACATTAAAATCTAAAATTACTATATGAGCGCATTAGGTGATTCTTTTATAACGTAAACGCTTGTTTTGCGACAAATTTGTTCAGCTGGAACGATTCATTTGATTTTTAGGGTTCTGTACCACAAAAGGAAAAAACGGAACCCTAGTGATATAATTCGTCTCACGATTTCTCGTCATCTACTCCGATTTTTTGTGTTTTTAATATACGGGTCCTCCCACTGCGGATTTAATTTAGTTAATCCATCTCTTGGATGAGCGTCCGCGTGGTCTAGTACCCTCCACTCTACCCTGCACGACAAGGCGCTCTAGGGTCACCCTCACACTTCGAGATGTGTTTGAAGAAGCGCGTTTCGACTATACTCCGTTTGAAATAAGATTAGACATTTAACTAAACCTTTTTTACAGTCCGTTCAACCGATTTTGACTTATATTGCGTTGGTGGCACGACAAATGACAGCTGCAGTAAACGGTTTGTAACCACTTTTTTGCTTTTAATGTCATCCTTATGCCTACGGTATAGAAGTCAAAATCGGTTGAACGGACTGTAAAAAAGGTTTGTTTAAATGTCTAATCTTATTTCAAACGAAGTATAGATAGACGAGAATACCTATAGAAGACCGTGTGTACCTTTATTGCTCCTCATCATAATAAGTTCGACCCCAAATGTTCGGTAGTAACGACGTGATCTCTCTATCGGGACATACGGGACGATTTCGATACGAATTGGGACCAATGTTTGTGGGACGTAATGGCACGACATTTGTTCGGGGGCGACATCTGTAATGGCACCCGCGGCACAGCTGATGTGAGGGCCGTTGATATCTATGTGAATGTAGTTTGTATTGGAGTTAGTAGAACCAATTAAATATATATTAATGTATTATGTTATAGCGGTGTTTGAATGTCCATGATTGGAGAAAGAGAGCAATAAAAAAATTAAAGTTTAAAAAACTGTAACCCGACTACGGGAAAATAAAAATTATCTAAAAAGTATGAAACAAGCAAATATTTCAGACAGAAATCAAGACATAGGTACAAAAATGGTCAAGGTAAAGACGTGGTCGCATGCCTGTGTACCTACCATGTTGGTGCCAAGAACACCTACAAAATTATAATGGCATGCGACGACGGCTTTACCTTGACCATTTTTGTACCTATGTCTTGATTTCTGTCTGAAATATTTGCTTGTTTCATACTTTTTAGATAATTTTTATCAAGCCCTAAATAATTATATTTGTGACGTATTGAACGCGAAGTCCTTTCTTTCTTTTTGGTTTGGGAAATTTTCAAATAACTCCTCCCGCTCTGGGCGGAGCTAGGGCGTGTCAGACTCTTACTGACTAAAACCCACTCGTGTTCCTTCGGTTGCCCTGTTGCCGGGGGCCACGATTTCCCTATCGGTTTTCTTCGAACCCCCGGCAGGCATTGGCCCTAGCGGACCTTGTCAATTCTGCTGACATCTCTTTGAGGCGCGCGTGGAACACAACGCGCCGTCGACCCGGGCCTGGTCCTTATCGGACGGCGAGCTACCCATTCGCTTAGCTCCCACCAAATAAATCTTAATTTCTTTTGTAATACCTGAATAGAGCTCTTGTGAACTCTTGTGAGCTTTGATCCTAGCACATGAATTATTATCATATTCACTAGGATTAGGATATAATATGTTACTTTATAGACGTCGCGGTTTTGAATCATAATCCCTCTTTGAATAAAGATTAAAGTGCAGTTTCCATTATTTATTTAAACATTTATGTAAAGTGTAAACACATATAAACATACAAGAAGAAAAAGACAGAAAAATACGTACAAATGTGACGCTTTCTAAAGAAATCTCTTCCAGTATACATGCGATAGAAAAATGAGATTATGGACACCGTGTGTAAGAGTAGAAGAGAAAAAGAGTATTATACAAAAAAAAAAAACAGTGGGTCTCCGGGAGTGCCGACAGAAGTGAAAAGTCGAAATCGGCACCGCGGTAATTAACGCGTTGATGTCTTTTACTCCACGGTGTCGGTAAATTGCGTTACAGGTGTCGCGAAATCAATGATTTAGTCCCATCTCAAAGATGCCCAACGCGCCTAAAGAAGTTTTCACTTCAATAAAAAACAATAGCATTAGTCATTGCAAATAAGAAGTGGCTGCAGTTATCCGTTTTCAAGGTTAACGCCCATGACCTTACAGCTCCGGTTAAAACGGCAAACCTGACGACAGGCAATCGCTTCGCCGCTGTTCCGCTGACAGTCGACTCCAGCGTGTAAACCCCTTTAAGCCGTATCACCTGTTGGACATGAATGCATAATAAACAGATAGAGATTGACAAATGGAGTGCCTACAGATGTTTTAGTAATGTAGGACCCTAGACTAGGTGTTTTGAGCGTAATATCACAATTGTTTCGTTGCGTTATCCGAACATATTACCATAAGGCTCAATTTACTTGGCTCAATTTATGGCTTTAATTTCTGAAATAAATACTACAATAACCATGTAGTTCTTTGCCAATATTGTAAAATAGTGACATCATTCAACTCACAGCAAAATCCAAAGCAAATGCGTTTGCAAAATAAAGTAAATGTTACTGTCGTTATTAGAGACAAGTGGTCTACCTCAACAGCATACATAATTCAGAGAAAGCCTCCCATCGGTGGCCATGTCTTGAATCCTACTCAGCCATATTTATCTGTTGACACACTTTTTTTAAGTGGGTTTTGCGAATGTTTTGAGATAGAAGAACTTTTGTGTGTCAAGGAAGTTTTTTCAAGTTATTAAGAAATATTAGTAGGTTTTTAAGAGGAGCTCGTGGCTAAGTAATAACAACCACATCGTTTGATCCATCAGGTTAAGCTACGCTTGCCGAGGTTGGTCTGTGGATGGGTAACATACCGAGACCCCTCCGTGCCTCGGAAAGCACGTTAAGCCGTTCTTCCCGGCTGTCATTCGTGGATCTTTGACAGTCGTTACGGATCGTCAGAAGCCCGAACGTCTGACAACTAGTCTTACCGAGGAGTATCGTATTACCCAGTATCGTTTGTGTAGGTCAGATAGGCAGTCGCTCCATGTAAAATACGGTTAGACTGGAAGCTGACCCCAACATAGTTGGGAAAACGATGATGATGTCGGTGTCGTTTTTAGGGTATATATTACGTCAATGGATTGGAAACCAAGTAATGCATCTTGGGTTTATTAAATGCGAAAGTGAATCTGGTTCTCTGTCTGTATGTTTGGCATGTATCACGGCTAAACTACTGAACCGATTTTGATTATGCGGGATGCGGATGATGCTGCTACTGCATCTGATACTTAGTTAAATATACCTTACTTAATTTCTTTCATTTAACTTGCCAGTGCCATCTAACTGATGAAATTGAAACATTCTAGATTTTTCTATCACACGCTTAAGAAATCGATTAAGGCTACATTCTCAGCCCACACTACAAATACCGGTACAAACAATTTTCATTACATAACACAGCAATTTCCTCGACAAGAAAATAATAAACTCACCATTACGTGTTTTTCCACACATGTAACCAACTTCCTAATATTACGAAATGGAAAGATTAATCTTCTGAAACTCCTTAACTCATATTTTATTGTATTTATGGCAGAATAAAAGATATCTTGGCTATATTTGAGAAGTATCTAATTAGATTTCTGGATGTATTAGGTTTGTGATGATATTACAAGAAAATAATAAATGGAAGTGATATTGTGAGTGCCTGTAATAGATCTTGTGTTATTATTATTACTGTTGTTTTATTAATACCTACTAATTTGAAATATAAGATGAGATAAAGGTGAAGAGGTAATAAATAATGGAGATGCGATGAAAACAGTTGAATTCTAATAAGATTAAACAGTACTTTCAAGACGAAACAGTACACGATTTGTGTCAATTATTAAAAAAAACCGGCCAAGTGCGTGTCGGACCACGCACAATGAAGGGTTCCGTAGTTGGGATGAATTAATCCCAAAAACAAACTTAACTTTGTAGTTGATAAACATGTTCTCGTGCTCACGTGTTTTTGCAACTGCAAAGTTAAATTGGTCGATTATTACTCGTTAACTTGTAAAGCCTACTTATCTGTGATAGTTTTCCTTTTAATTTCGTTGTATAAACTACTGCTGTGATTTTTTTCACACATCCAAAATCCACCATTTAGCTGGCAGGGCACACTTGACTAACAAAAATTAGCACTTTAAAGCTTAATATTTTGCAAACGGATCCCTGAATCCAAAAATGGTTTTTACAAACTCTCAATGTTTTTCAAGGACCTTTCCAATGATACCCCACAATACGGGCAAAAAAAAAATTACATCACCACTTTACGTGTAAGAGAGGTACCCTAAAAAAATGTTTTTCATAATTTTGTTTTACCACTTTGTCGGCGTGATTAATATGTGTGCCTATGCCAAATTACAGCTTTCTAGTACTAAGGGTCTCGGAGTTTGACCGCGGACAGACAGACGGACATGACGAAACTATAAGGATTCCTTGTTTACTACGGAACCCTAAAAATTACGCCTAGTAGAGCGCCTTTTTTTTTGGTTGGGAAATTATCAAATAACTTCTCCCGCTCTGGGTGGAGCGGGAGGGCGTGTCAGACTTACTGGCTAAAACCCACCCGTGTCCTTCTGTTGCCAGGGGGCCACGATTTCCCTTTCGGCCCTTATTCGCAACCCCGGCAGGCATTGGCCCTAGCAGACCCTTGCAAGAAATAATCCGAGTGTAGGTAGCACTACCACAGTCGATAGGAGAAGAGATCAGGGTTGTAATGGAAAGAATACGGATATTGGAAAATTCTTTATTGAGGATGCGGATGAGGGTGCGGATGCAAATGTCGTATGAAAAATAGCCCTTGTTTTGATACCTGACACCACAATCATGCCACAACTGTCACGTGCGGCCGATCGTCTGTCATAGGACAGGGACACTGCGAATTCAGGCAATGGGAACACGTCACTCACACTCCGGCCCGCACATTTAGATCGGAGCGAGTTTAAAAAAATTCACTATTTGAGCGGACAACGTAGGTAGGGTCACATCCCCATTGAAATTATGAGGATGCGGATGCGGAGATTTTAAAATAAAACCTTTAGGAAGCGGATATTTTGCGGATATAAAAATGAATGCGGATGCGGATACGGATATCCGTTACATCTCTGGAAGAGATCTCAAGACAGGTGCTACAAAGATCACCAATTAGTTATCTTGATGGGGGTCCGTTTTTGTAAATAATATGACTTTTGCGTCCGTTTGGATGACGATTACTAGCAAGTAGCAACCAAGATTAAAGATATCAATTATGAAACATTTCTTATCCAGTAATAAACAAATATTTTGTGAAGAACAAAAATAACAAAGTAACTATTATTAATATGAAAAATGTTTTTTTCTTTACTTTAAACTATCTGTCTTCAAGTCTGGAGTAAAGTTGGTACTGGCTAAAAGTAAAAAAAAAAAACAGTGGCACTCCAGGAGTGCCGACAAAAGTGAAAACTTGAAAAAAAAAAAACAAACGCGGTAATCAACACGTTGATGTCTTTTTAATAGTCAAAATCTGGTGTCGTCACAGTGTCGCGAAATCAATGATTTAGTCCCATCTCAAAAATGCCCAACGCACCTAAAGAAGTTTTCACTTTAAAAATATTTTAATATTTTTAGATTTAGTTTTAGTTAACAATTTTAATGTTTACTTTAAGGTCCGCACAAAATAGGGCGGTCCGGATGCGAACCGCGATCCGCCATTTGGTGACTCCTGTGCTAAACCAATAAAGTGGTAAATCTGGCTGTTCTGTTACCAATATTAACCTAAGATCTCGAAAAGAAAGAAAACCACTAACGTTTGCCACAAACAAAATAAACAATGTAAGTAACATACGTCTTCTCATCCTAATTCATCACAATTTTTTCCTTATAAGTTCTTAAGAGTGTTCTTCTGTAACATTAATCTTTAACCCACAAAACTTCGGAGATCTTTCGATCAAAACCGAGGGAGTTCCCAATCATCAATTACTGTCTTATTGAGCCAAAAGTTTTCCTTTACTCATTGTTTGTAACTTTATAAGTCCTTCAAAAACGCCGAAATATTGAACAAAGTCTAAAGTATCAACAAGTTAGTTTTAAGCGAGTTATTTTGATCGGTTAAGTTAAACAGATGTTGTTGATCGACGCGATGTTAAATTAGTAAAATGAAGTCGATGATGGTAGAATAATAATTGATTGTATTGTTTCAACATTATTTTGTAATTGTATTAATTGTTTGTTAATTGTATTTGTAATTGACGCAGTCTTTCAGACAACTCTGCTGTTTTATCAGAAAAAAAAGCCTGTACGGAAAATTGGTAGTGGGTCTCTAATGGAGGGTCTTTAATAAACTTTTAAACATGTCTGCTGGTAATTTTTTCATCAATAAGCATTATATATAGACTAGCCAAACCACATTTTGTCCTGTGCCATAGATAGAAGATATATAGATAGAATACTCTTCATAAAGTACACCATAAAAATTACAGTCATTTTAGAAATTTTACATAGTTTGACACAATATTTTACAGGAATGGATTAAAGGGAGAACGAGAGACAATATTACAGGTACCATACCAACTACATATTCTAATTTACATAATTTCCTATCATAAGTATAAAGGTAATACATCGTCTTTATCAGAAGAGGTCTTATTGTCTCCAATGCGTGGTATACGGGCGAGGATATGTAAATTAAATGAAACACAATAATATTCTGAATAATCACAAATCTGATCACATTAGGGAATTAACAATAACGTAAACGACGTTCCCCCCAGCACGTGAGGCGCGTGCGCACATCAATCAACTCACTGCCCTGCAAGGGTACTGCCGGGGGTGCGAAGAAAACCGACAGGGAGATCGTGGCCCCCGGCAATAGGGCAACCGAAGGAACACGGGTGGGTTTTAGTCAGCAAGAGTCTGACACGCCCTCCCGCTCCGCCCAGAGCGGGAGAAGTTATTTGATAATTTACCACCCGAAAAAAAAAAAAAAAGTTCTCTGTAAAAGCAGTTATTGTTTTCCTTCAATCCTTCACTATAATTCGTTTTTTGCAGAACCTACCAATTCCAAATAACAGTTAAGTACTAAAAGTTCAAGCTTAGGTATTTTAATTGCGTGATGATATTCAATAAAGACTCGCTTAACAAAGTAACATTGTTGATAGTACTCAAACTGTTAATGTAATCACTAAACTTGGCCCTTTTATTTGGACAGCTTTGAAACCTACAGCAAAGTTTCAAACATCTCTGAGGAGAGTTCTTGAACAAGTACAAAAAAGTTATTAAGTACTTCGTGAAATAACTTTCCTATTCGAATTTGCTTTGTTTTTACAGTAGTTTTTTTTTTTCATTTCTTATTTCTAAGAATTTGGTGGGTTGATCTTTTTTTTAATACCTATTTTATTAAATTGAAAAATTTATCATTTTTGTGTATTTTTAATGAAGTTTCATCAATAATTCCTTAGAGCTTTAGCTTAAAACTTTTGGTAGAGTTGAGGAAACCGCCATGCCTGAGAGATATTTCTCGACTCCATGTGAAGCCAAGCCTGAGGCCCATGGGCGGCATAAAAACTTGGACATCAGTTTAGTCACTAACCACAAGAAAGTACAGTTTTGTAGAGTTTTACCTAGTATCTAGTAGCTAAATCAACGGCCTCGCGAAAAATAAACCTATTGCTAAACATCTTTTCTCTGCATTGTTTTTGTCCAACCCTAGCACTGAAAATATGTTAAAATCAGTTTAGACAGTTTTAAAATTGATCCTTCTAGGCAAACGAGCTTACCATACATTTAAGACTTTACTCCTGATAATGTACGAACAGCATGTTAGCGCCGCGTCCTGTACCTTGTACGTACAACCTGTTATCAGCTGCAGTTGGCCGGAAGTTACTACTTGTGTCAGCTGATATCCGGCGGCGCCGACGCTGCCTCGGGGGAGGTATTGTGTTTACAATTAAGTACATCTGTTTGTGGTGTGAATGTATGAAAATTTGCAGTGTGCCTTGATAAGTGCAATTTACTGATGGTTAAATGTAGAAATGAGGATTAAACATAGTAGATTTTTAACCGACTTCCAAAAAAGAGGAGGTTATGCATTCGGTGAATTTTGTTTTTCATGTATGTACACCGATTTCTCCGAGATTACTGGGCCGGTTTGAGTGATTCTTTCGGAACTACCGCCTTGCGAAATTAAAATTTTCCTTCAAATTTAATGCTATTTTTAAGCAGTATTTTTTTTGTAAAACCTTTTTTTACTGATTATTCAACATTCATTATATAAGATCGACTAAACGCACTGAAACTACAACTACTTCAGAACAAGGCTAAAAGTTTACGGTTATTTTGCACAAGATTAAAATTCAAAAGTTTCACCAGATAACAATGTAATTTTCAAAATGGTCAATACATTTAATTTCTTTGTCAGAAGACATGCTGCATAACCCTGAAATTATTAAAATGACAATTGCATGAACTATTATTACAAACCTCAAACCAAATAAAAAACCAAGACAGCGCTGCGAACAAATACAGTGAAGCATGTCAAAACTACACCTCCGCTCTGTGCATACACGCTCACACGCACACATTTACAATCAAACTACACCTCACTAAGAGCACACATGTTTACGAAACCCGTCTCACGTCACTGTTGACAGCGCTGTCTTGGTTTTGTTATTTGGTCGGAGAATATTGTTCACCTGCTTATAAATTAATACTTATCATTATTTCGACCCCTCACCCCTATATAATTATATTGATCGCTTTTTACCAACAAACAGCGACAATAAGGGGAAATTCCTATTTTGTGGAAAAGCGCCACTCGGCAAACCCTATTAAGTTTTTATTATTCCGACTTGCCACGCCATTGTAAACCCTAATCCTATGTAATAAAATACAATGCGATCCTTAATAGTCTTCCTGGGCGATTATATCAGATGGTCCATGAAAGTAAGAAACATTAATATTTCCTAAGCGTCCTTTGAATTTCTGAAGAGTGTTTAATATTAAATATTGTTGTATAATCTTCTGGTAATTTTGTGTAGCGTCAAGTCTTTATTAAATAACCCAGCAACGTAGCAGAAATTTAATTTCTATTAAATAACACGCTTGGTACAGTTTCCCGACCTACCGTTATAAGGTTTGTATGAGCTTCGGGAATCATCGTCAATCTTCGGAAATACGAACGCGGGATGATGAGATCTAATTAAAATGTAAACAAATGGATCAGAGTGGATGCCAATTTGTAGTGCCACTTTAGAGTGTTTTGATTTGAATAGTGGAAAACATGAACCCGAAATTCTTCATGTTTCCAAAAAAAAAAAACAATTTGGAATAAGTAGCGAACCTTCTAAATAGGTAAAGATGAATATGTTACTAATTCTCTTTAGTGAGTAATTGCGTAAGAATTTAACTTGAACAGGGTTTGTTGTTTACACTTTCATCAGATAACTTTAGAACAGACATTAGACCTGTAGATTTTCTCCGTTAATGTTAATAGGTAGTACGCCCACTCCTGTAGATACTCCTTTGGATTAATTCGCCAGTCTGTACTGAAGACGATGATGTATGCTTTTTTTTTGTGTGGTAAATGATCAAATAACTTCTCCCGCTCTGGGTGGAGCGGGAGGGCGTGTCAGACTCTTACTGACTAAAACCCACCCGTGTTCCTTCAGTTGCCCTGTTGCCGGGGGCCACGATGTCCCTTTCGGCCCGTATTTGCAGCCCCGGCAGGCATTGGCCCTAGCGTACCCCGATGATGTATCCTAAGGTACGGACCTAAAGAAAGATCTATAAGTTCTAGTTGTAGAAGCCTCCTCTAATTAGTTTTTATTAAGTTTTATCGCGCAGATCACTCTTAAAGCGTATTAAAAATATTGTTTCTGATATGATCGCAGGTAATTCGATTTAAATTTTAAACTTTTGATTGACCTTTGAAGTTCGTCCAGACTGAAATGGATCCAATCTAGACTTAATTTCTTGTTTTAAAGACTTGAACTAAAATTGGGAATTTAAACGGTGCGTTAAAATCTAAGATTTGTGACAAACTTCGTTAAAATAAATTGGTTATCAGTTGAAAACCAAATTATTTTCTTCAAATTTTAATTTTGATTTTCATGCAATGTTATTCATTGAAATAGTTATTTTATTTTTCGACGTCAATCAAATACTTTATAACTATTTTCTGCCATTACTCACAGTCTGTGACGGGGTACATCAGTTCTCAGTTCTCACAATCGATATGTCATTCTGTTGATTTGAAGGTCCAAATAGCATTTCCTTCTCCGCACTAAAACAAAGAAAAAAACGTGTGGCACTCGGGGACTGCCGCGGTAAAGCTATTGTAACCTCCTTACTTCCTATTTGTCAACGCTACACTTGGGATGATGACGTGATGACATAAAACAAAAATTACGTTCCCATGACAACATCACGTTGTCATGGGAACCATCATTACATGGTAGGCGGAGTGGGGCGTGTTAGGCTTTATTTTCGTTACGTTACAGAATTTCTTGATTCGGTCGCCGCGCTCAAAGCCCGCGATAAAAGCTATGCAATAGCTTAAAAATACTGAACTGGGCACAATTCGTAAACAAAAAGCAAATAAAATATACCAGTCGAATCAGTATCAGTTTAACATATTTTATGCAAAATTTCCCCATTTCACCTCTTTTCGTTGTGCAAAAGTTCGTTACAATCGCAGCAGCTGTCAGCGAGGCACTCCTACGCAGGCCACCTGTTGCGCGTGTGTCGATGTGCAGCCAACCGTGGCCAAACCCGCTTGTATGTAGATGTAAGCTCCCCAAGTGCTGTTACTGGCTAAGTAAGGTTTAAAAGATCGTTAAGAACTTCGACTCGTATGAATTTACATAAAAATATTGAATTGATATTGTTTTTTTCATGTTTTCAAATGATAATACCATTTCTTTTCTTTATAATCTGTTTGCCTCGTGGGATTTTCGATCGACAAAAATGATGACCCCTTTAGGATACGCATTTTCAAAAAAAAAAACAGAAATCAGAAAGCTTTATTTGTGAACATAGGTCAAGTTACACATAGTGTGAGGTGTTATAAATAGGTAGATCCTCCATGTTTTGCCCCCCCCCCCCCCCCGACCCTTGCTCGAAAATGAGGTGCCAGCAGTTGTTGCAGCTGAGCACGTAGCTTTAAATTCCCCGACTAATAATCATGATCAAAACTTTGATCCAGCCCGTCCCATCTTTGATGTCCTCCCTCCGGTATACGCCCTAAGCCGAGGCTCGTACCCCACAGGGGATGCCCTTAGCGAGCGTTCACCTAGTTTATAAGTTTAGTTTGTAAGTCCCTGGCTGGAGGCTTTGAGTGTAGCAGCTTAAGGCACCCACAGGATTGCTCGGTTAAATAGTCATGGCCTCAGAGGCCAGCTATGAGATGCCCAACAGAAAAAAAAAATGTTTTGCCCAGAGTTTAAAAATAACAAATTGGTGAAATTATGTCAACTTTCACGTCAGTTATAAAAAGTATAAATAGGCATAACATATCAAAAGAAAAAAAAATATTTACAATCAATTTCCTAATAGATGTCAAATGGTTAAGTTACCTACATGTGTTCATGCTTCTTGATCCACCTTTAGGCTGTGCGTTGACTGTCAGGATTGTCTTGTGATGAAGTAGATTGTCTTTATTTCATGTGTGAGCTAACTACATACCATTAGCTCTCATCAAACTCACGAATCATTAATCAAGTCATAAGTAGATGCGACAGTCAAACGACTGTAATGTCCTCTTTAATATTAGATGCTTAGTATAAAGACAAAACATACATACACTCACGCCTTCTTCCCATGGGGGTAGGCAGAAACTACAGAACGCCACCTGCTACGATCCTTACATACTCCTTTTGCCTCGTTTACGTTCATACACGCACGTCGGTTGCGAGTACTACGCACCTGGCCTTTCTGAAGAACATCACCAGTAAGGTCAGTATATGTAGGGCGTCCCCGCCCGGCCTTTCCCTTGTAAGACAAAACAATGTCCATCAAACATTAGACAAGATCTTTAACGTTGTTATTTTATCTTCAAAGCATCCCAGTTTAATAGCAAAATCCCATTCTCAATAGGTTCCTATTCTCGTCTCATGAGGCTCATACTTGTTTATCAACTCCATATCGGCTTCACTTCAGGTCATCATTGACTCCACGTTTAATTCGAACACAAACTCTTCCATTCCTTTCTTACACCACAAGTTAGAGCGAGATAGATAAACTTTTCAAATCGAAGCTGACCCCTTATTGCAGGGAAAGGTGCGGTGTCCGTTGTTTCGCTTCCTTGCGCAGGAGTCGATATTTTTTTGTTGGAAATTGTATTATGTCCATGTTCGTGGTCGGTGTAGTACATTGCCGTAGTTGAATTTCTTTTGATAATAGTGTTTCAGGTGTACCTACTTGATGTATAAAATTGTGTTGATTTTATTTAAATGTGAAGTGACGATGAATTATTTGCGATTGGTAGACGACAGGTGAGTTTGTCTTTCAAATTGAATTTCAACGGAAAGAGGTAACGAACTAAATAATTGATTTGTTTCGTGAGTCTGAATATCTATTTAAAGATGTACGTCATAGACGTCTTCTAATTTAAGTAGGGATTTGTACTAACTGTGATTAAATTTTCTGAAAGACGAAGTTGGTAAATAGAAGTTTGAAATACTTAAAGATGACTCACTAAGCAACAATCTACAGTGTGAGTCTTCATAATGTGCACATATCGAAATGAGGGAATCTATGCTTAATTTTATCGAGGGAAAAAATAATATTTTTTATTTTTTTGAATCATTTTTTTTTAAATTCTCTTGGGCATCATATTTATAAATCTTACAATTATTGTAAAAATTTATGAAAAAAATACAGATTTTTACTAAAAAAACATGTTTATTTTCAATTGAGGGTAGTTTTTTTTTTCTCAATTTTAATTTTATGTGGACGCCTACTTACTTTCAATCATTATGGAGTTTGTTTCATCGCGATAGCTGATTCAGTTTAAAAGTTACACAGTTTTGTTACATTTTTTTTTTTAATTTCATTAAAAGTATAAAAAAATATTTAGATTTTTTAAAATATTTTTTCTGTTGTTAAAATTAAGCATAGATTCTCTCATTTCGATATGTGCACATTATGAAGACTCACACTGTATAGGGTTGAAACTCCTAAGATTACAAACAAAGGAGAAAAAAAACATTAATATATTAAAAAAAAAATAAAAAAAAATAAAGCTCGATTCCTTATTATTTCAAATATTTCATGGTCTTACATCAAATGGTTTTTCTTTTTATCTTAATTATGTTAAGCAGTGAAAAGTAAAACGTTTTTCCCTATCCATAATGTTATTAAGGCTTACTCAAAAAGCCTTTTAATGCGTCGTAATATTTCATTTGCTTTCATATAAATTGTCTTTGAACGCTTTGAACCTTTATTTTTTGGGATTTGAAGTAATAATTCACTCGTTACAAAAAATACTTTTTTTTTAATGTATTTTTGTAACATGATAATATAGGTAGGTACACACGGCTACACATCAAGCCATACATTTCCAGTATAAGCTGAACTCGCATTGTACGGAACTCCTATACAATGCAAGATCAGCATAAACTGGAATTGTATAAGATTGATGTGTAGCCGTGTGTACCTACTGGCATTTGGTTTTCGTATACAAATATTGTTTCTTATGTCGCTATTTGGTTCAAGGGATAACGTTAATCAGTGCCATATTTTTCTTCGTTAAAAGAAAAGGTGCTCACTTATTAAGTTTTGTCAAAATAACTGATAATTGCTACCTTATACGCTGTTTTCCAATACCAGCTTTCAAGCTGGTTTCCATTCTAGAATCAGCATAATAACAACAGCTCTTCCTCTTTTTAACCGACTTCCAAAAAGGAGGAGGTTATATGTTCGTCGCGTGTTTGTTTTTTTTTATGTATGTTCACCGATTTCTCCGTCAATTGTGGACCGATTTTGAAAAATCTTTTTTGTTTGAAAGGGTATGCTCTCGAGGTGGTCCCATATAAATTTTCTTCCGAAACTAAAGACTTGACTTCTTGACTTCCGAAATTAAAGCTATTTTTCACTTTGTAGTGTTTTTTGGAAGTCGGTTGTTTTTTTTTTTTGTAAAAAGTTTTTTTACTACTGCTATGACCTCTAACGGGATAATTAGAAGCTGTACTCATAACAGTTAAGACTTAAGGCGCAACTAGCCGATACTTTTTCCATACAAATTTCGGGGGGGTTTTACTCCACTGTTACACATTATACATCCAAAGTAAAACATGAAATCGTTTTGTCTTATTATTAATTTTGTCTGTACAGAAGCAGAATAGTAAAAAAAAAGCAATTAAAAAGTTATGAGCCAACAAAGATTCGGTTTTCCTGCTAATTTTAACGCAACTTTGGGAGTAAATAAGTAATACAAGAAGTATAAAATCTCCAAAATAAAGCTCGTTCCGACAAAGCTCAATTGTCGAAGATTATAATAAACTTTATTCGTAATTGATTTATGCAGTAGTTTTTTCATAAAACTCCACCTTCCAAAGGACTTTTCGTAATTTTTTACGCGCTCGTTTTACTAAAAATCGTTCTGAACGGTGTTTGTGTGCGTGCGAACTAGAGTTTGTGCATGTAGACCAGCGTCTAACTGCGCATCACTGATACTATCTCTGTCGGACACGATGCCAGGTGAGACAGCGTGCTTTTTGACCAAGCCCACCAATGAGTTCGACCCCCGCGACTAGTTCAACCTTAACGTGTTTATTAATCAGCAATAGTTAAGTCATGGTTAAGTTAAACTCGATCGGTGAAGACTTAAATAAGTCTTCCGGATTACCGTTCGTTCGAATGTAATCTGCATATCGAGTGCTTCATAATGCGGGTAATCTTGTTTTCTAGTTATCGTTTTAGTCTCTATGGAAATGAACGTAAGGGAATTACGGTGTTTTAGGAAGAGGAATTGTTTTTAAGCTTTTCACCTGTTTTAAAAGGGAGGGTCTTAATTTGGGTGTTCGTATTCCGTGGTGACGCACTATGGATCGAAAAAAGGCACTTGAAGACAGGAGCTTAAATTTTAAAGCGTCGATTTATGCTTGAAATGTCTTCTAATACCCAATATTACGCTTATACTGCCCTGCTAAGCCCAAAGGCGGTATCTCTGAGAGCCCTTTTAGTTTTGTTTTATACCTTTCAATAGCTTTAACAATTTCGCATCTAAAGGTATAAGCGAAATAGCGCTATCTAACTTAAAACATTAAAAAAAACCAATAAGAAGTTTTTTATTTCTTCATTTTTCCTTAAATTACAATTTACAAAAGTTAATTTTCTCAAAACTTACTCCGGTTGAGATACCGCCTTTGGGCTTAGCAGAGCAGTATTTTGTCATAGGATACTGTATCCTGTATGTCTTCGAGAGCCTTTTTCGATCCACTGTGTGACGTCACATCTTATAATGAAGCCTGAAGTCTGTGCTAAGATAACCTGAAAGTATTGTGTTATTTTTTAAGGATTTTACCTTATTGAAGTTAGTTATAACATGTTGTTTCAGGGATGGGAGCGCAGTACGTATTTCCAAAACCCACTGATTATATTATTTAATTCTAAAATTCTAACTTTAGGTCTGTCTACCTTTGTCCTCGTGTAGGCGATCGACGGCGGTGATCTCTCGCGTCCGGCCCTGGTCCAGGCCATGGTACGGAGCGAGAGGGCATGGAAGGCCGTCACTTCCTTCTACGAAACAGTTAATGCTCGCGAAGGAAGAGGCGGAACGCATGAGGGAGAGGCAAAGTTTGCGCCCTCACACCCCTAGCAGCCGCAAGAGACTTCCTGGGCGTCGGGAATCGCAGGCCGATTCCCGGCCACCGTAGGCGCGGGCTTGAGGACGGTGAGCAATGGGTAGCTCGCCATCCGATAAAGACCAGGCCCGGGTCGACGGCGCGTTGTGTTCCATGCGCGCCTCAAAGAGATGTCAGCAGAACTGACGGTCCGCTAAACCGATGCCTGCCGGTGTCGCGGGAAAGTCCGAAAGGGTTACCGTGGCTCCTGGCAACATACAGGCAACTGAAGGAATAGGGGTGGGTTTTAGTCAGTAAGAGTCTGACACGCCCTCCTGCTCTGCCCAGAGCGGGAGAAGTTATTTGATAATTTCCCACCCAAACAAAAAAAAAGGTCTGTCTACCTTAGAATATACCATTAGATGTTATCTTAAAATTTACGCAGCATCAAACTTCTTAATAGACAGTAGAAGTTCTTATCAGTATGGATCTCCATATGCAAAACCACGTATAGGTGTTTAATTTACATACATTATGTAGGATTCATGCTTTCTATTTCCGGATCAATATGCTAATGTCTCCTTTGATAAGAATCTTCTCGAGGCCTATCTTGATTATATTCAACTGTTCATTAACGAACATTATGTATTTTGTAATATTAGGTACAGTCAACAAAATCAACTCTCTGATGCACCGTTTTTTACCATAGATGCACATATATATTGATCCGGAAAGGTATGAGTGATAACTGGCACTACCTACCACACGTAACGACACCAATCAATCAACTCAGCCTATCACAGTCCACAGCTGGACATAGGCCTCTCCCAGGCTGCGCCACAGGCTGCCTTCCGCATCCAATCTGTCCCAGATACCTTTTTAAGGTTATCAGTCCATCTAGCTGGGCGTCCCACACAACACTTGCCGATACGTGGTCTCCACTCCAGGACTTGTAACGAGGCATGGGAAGCCATCACCTCCTTCTGCGAAGCAGTAATGCTCGCGAAGGAGGAGGCGGAACGCGTGAAGGAGAGGCAAATTGAGCCCTGAAGTTATTTAAGAATTTCCCACCCAAAAAAAAAGGATTCTTAACGACACCATTTTTTTAATATTAACTATTAAAGTAGATAACAAATTCTTAAACAGTTTGTCTTTGCCATGAGGGCAGTTGTAGGTACAACCGCGGACATTTGCGGGTGAACCAGTTTTCACCTTAATGCCTTTAGTAATAAGGTTCAAAGTGATTCACCGCCTATTAGGACATTCGACATTCAAAAGGACATGGGGTTTCGAATTTGACAACCGATAAATCTGTTTCATTTAAACATTTTAGAATTGTGAATGTGAACGCTTATAAAAGAGATCAACGCGCGGCGAGGCGAGGTGCCAATTATCTGCCAAAATATATTGGAAATAGGAAAAGTATATTTTAGGCCCCTTAGTTGTTACATAAATGTTGTTGAATACATTCTAACATTATCCTTTATGTAAAGTATGTATTCAGTTACTGTCGCATCATTTAATAACGTTATTGGGACCTACCGAGAATAGAATCTACAAGTTACAGAATATGGGATAACAAGCTTGCTACTTTATACATAATAATAATAATTGTATGTTAAAATGTATTTACAATGCATGTGCTCGAAAAGAGCGTTTTCCAAGCAGCCGAACTGGGCGGAAGGTGTAACTTTTTTTCACTAGTGCTTTTACTTTTCTTTTTAAAATTTTAACTCCATCGTCAGCCCGACGCAGAGTTTTTATTATTCTAGAAAAGTTTTACAAATTAGAAGAAGATGATGATGATGACGATGGCGTCAGTGGCGATGACGATGGCGTCAGTGGCGATGACGATGGCGTCAGTGGCGATGGCGATGGCGATGACGATGACGAAGTCAAAGTATAACAATGCCACTCGTGGGAAATCATCTACTTTCCGCACTTATAGCATAAATAACTATTCTATATGAATGAAACTTGTGTAGGTATATTGTTGTATAGGTTGTAGAGTATTTTTAAAGTTTGAGTTGTGCGAATTCGTATGAATTTTGTATTGAAAATTTGACTAAATAGTAAGTAATAAAACTGACATACTTTTCTCCATTTTAAACATTTGTAACAATATATTTTGAGATGTTAATGATAGCCCGAATCACCAAAGGATCGGTACGGTCGCCAGGGAAATACAGGACTGAAAAGACGATGGATTTAGGGGGGAAAAGCAACTGAAATATTGTAAGCATTTTTAATAAGAGAAACGCTCGCGCTTCCTTTGACCGGGTACGGATTTATTGAACTGCGATAACAAAACATTCTGTACTTTTATAGTAGGTACCTATCGATACCTATATGTTATATCAATAGCCGGATAACCATCATTGTTCTCTTTAAAATATAAAATACTAGCTGACCCTGCAAACGTTGTTTTGCCATATAAATGTTTGGGGTGGACCATCTTTATCACTTCCTACCCTACCTACCCCACTTACCCCACCTACCCCACCTACCCCACCTACCCCACCTACCCCACCTACCCCACCTACCCCACCTACTCCACCTAACCCACCTACCCCACCTACCCCACCTACCCTACCTACCCTACCTACCCTACCTACCCTACCTATCCTATCTTTCAAGTTGGATCAAACTGCACACGGTGTGCAAATTTTATTAAAATCGGTTAAGTAGTTTAGGAGTCCATCGCGGACAAACAACGTGACACGTAATTTATATATATTAAGAAGATAAGATAAGATTTCACTAACAACTTAAGGCTGATTTATTTTATCGTCTGATAACTTTGATAGTTATTCGGTTATTTCATACATTTCTGTTAAACGTCAATTTTCTTTCTCAGATAAAAGAAAATTACGTAAACAAACGCATAAACCAAATACTTCGGTACGAACGTTATCACTTCATAATTAACTCTTTATTGGCATGTAATCATAGGTTACGTCTGACAGACTTCAAGACTTCGGCTCTAGACCTTAGACCAGGAACTGAGTGCTGGCGTCAAATTATAGCCCCGTGGCACTGAATAACGGATAAGTCATATGTGGAGGGTGGGCCGAGGGATAAGAGGATGCGATTTGTAATTGGACGTAGTTTAGCAAAAAGGACTCAACCCACACTATGGTCAAAAATGAAAAAGGTCTTAAAGGAACCAACCTTTAGGTCTTTTTTAATTTTTGACCATAGTGTGGGTTGAGTCCTTTTTGCAAATCTACGTCCAATTGGTTTGGTGGCTCGGTTCCTTATGGTGAAGGCAAACGACTTTGTATTGACGGAACGTACGTCTTAGGTCCTTAGCATGCGAAATAAAGCACTGAAGGATTACACTTGAGGATTCATCCGCAACAATACACAATTTTTGTTAATTTAATCCATAATTCAGGCTGCAGCATTAAAGTACAATCATTTTAACAATTTAAATATTGAATTGAAGATTTTTTAATATCTTTTACATATTTATTTAACATTATACACATATTTATTATATGGATAAATGTGTATCTTTCTTATCGCTAAAGATAAGAAAGCAGATATATTTCTATGGTTGCTATAATATAAAAAAATGTATTTATTAGGGTCCAATAAAGTGTTGAATTATCAAAATAAAAGTCCTGTGTCATGATAGTAAGCGACGTGTGACGTAATCAACTTAAATTTCGGCTATTATTATCTAAGGACCTTGACGACACATAATCCGCGACCATAGAATAATGTATGAAATGCTTTGCAATATGGGCGAGCGCCACGACTTTTATCGCGCGATTATTTTGTCGTAGGAATGCAACATATTGGTTTATATGGTAACGCATGGTAAATCGCGGCAACATTTTTCTCGTGTATGCGCGCTCGCCCTTACGCACATACGCACACGTAGAACCAAAATAGAGTAGCAGAAAATAATAGAGCGGTCATTTCCGTCCAACGGACAAATAATCTATCTTATTTTCAGCACTTTATAGTAGCGGACAAAACATTGTGTCATTAATTTACTGTCGTACCTCTCATGCCTTGCCCCACTCGATGAGCGCCCACTTACCGTGTCGCTGGCTCCGTAACGTTGCTGCTAATAAATATTTCACGTAATACTCGTGGAAAGGCCCGCGCAACCCCAGCTGGGGGCTTATTGATTGTTTACTTAGAATACGGCGATGTCAATCTACCTAGCGTTTTCCCAGATATGGTGTGGTTGTCTTCCAGTTTAACCGGGTGCAGCTGAATACCAGTATTTAATATGGAGCGACTGCCTATCTGACTTCCACAACTCAGTAACTGTGTTATACGATACGGAATACCCCTTGGTAAGACTGGTTGTCAGACTTTCGGGCTTCTGACGACCCATAACGACTGTCAAAGATCCACGAATGACAGCCGGGGCCAACGGCTTAACGTGCTTCCGAGGCACGGAGGAGTCTCGGTATGTAAAGAGGTCACCCATCCACGGACCAACCCTGGCAAGCGTAGTTAAACCTGATGGATTGACCCGTGCGGTTTATTACTTAGCCACGAGCTCCTCCCGGATACGGCGATGTATTGATATAATAGTCTGTTAGTCTGGAGGGAAGCTAGGATGTTGGCAACAGTGAAGCAATGTTTTATAAACATAGATTGGCACTTGGAAAACGAACAAGACACCTATTATTATTATGAGCCTGTTGTGTGGGCAAAGGTCTCCTTTCCGTTTTTCCATGTTTCTCTCTTTTGCAATTAGAGCCCAATTCTTTAAGTGGGAGTCTTCCTCGTCACACCATCTCCTGGGCCTACCGCGACCCGTTCCTGTTCGAAACCTAATCTGTGGCTAGATTCGCGTTATTCTGAAGACACCTGTTATATCAATTTCATTTGAGAGTTTGAACAAATTATTGGTTATATC
The DNA here is from genome assembly GCA_963680765.1 of Agrochola lychnidis. Lineage (NCBI taxonomy): Eukaryota > Metazoa > Arthropoda > Insecta > Lepidoptera > Noctuidae > Agrochola > Agrochola lychnidis. The sequence continues at coordinate 4,652,942 of OY796850.1, forward strand.
ATATTTGTGTTGGTATTTCCCAGTAGTTGGATTGATAAATTCTGAAGGCAGATTGAATAGTTCCGAGTAATATAATCGTACTGATATTTAGCTAATCAGTTCTGATCAGGTACCTGAATGGAACCATAGGTGATAATAGCATGAATAGTGCTCATCGCCCTAATTAAGAACTCCAATTCATCTCTCAATTCAATAGGTACCAGTAATAGATATTTGAGGTTTCACGTGTAATGGTGTCAATTGAATACCAATTAGTTTAATGATACAAAAACAACAACATTTACATAATAATCTACATATACATTAAATCACGAACTCACATAGATACTAGTGTTCGACAATGGTGCCGATTCTCTTGTACACCGAACTAAACTAACTAAACTATCACTAAAATTCCTTACTTTTGACTATGAGAATCTCAAAGCTATTCTGCAAAATAAATTCTCTAAATTTAAAAATAATTTTGACACATCTAAATCGAATTTGACAACCGCGACTCCACACGTGATACCTAACCACGTGAATCTTTTTAGAGCCGGAGGCGCGCGGGGGGGCAGCCTCGACGTGTTTTATATGGATTTTTCACTTTTGTGTAGAAAATAAGAAAAAATATTACCTACATGTAGTGTGTTAGGGGTTTAAGGGTCTCATAAAGGGTGTCGAAATTTTCATTATTTTTGCGATTGGACACACCGTTTTCGAGATATAAGCAAAAGAAAAAAAATATTCAGTACTGTTTTTTCATCTGAAGTCAAGGTGTTGGTGTGAATTTTAGTTCATGACAACCAATTTTATTCCACATGTTTTTAGTCGCGATTAAAAATAGTCATATTTAGTTAGAAAATCTAAATTTTAGGTTAAAAACGTCAAATTCAGAATAGCAAAATTGCCATTTTCACTAAACTAATATCTCAGTGCCATCTTAGTGCTGTCAAACTAAAATATAGTTAAGTTGTGTCACTTTAGTCTATTTCAGAATGAGAAATCGTCGTTTGACAGGAATAAACTAAATTTTGGTGATTTTTAGTTTTTAAATTTAGAGGTATTTGTGACAAGAGAATCGGCACCATTGTAGCTATAATAAATTATGCATCGCACTTCGACTACATTTACATATATGTACATACAAACATACATTATGTATTATATCTATGTGTGACTAGCATTACTAATGTAGAATTCGTGTTTACTCTATTATAAATGCATTATTTTAACGTGAATTTCTAGTTAGAATTGAGACATGTTTTTCTTTCATATTGTAACTCATTTGTAACAAGTTAAAGCGTTCATTTTGTGTCTGCCGAGCTACATAAAATAATTTTAATCTAGGTAGGTACATCATACCTACATATCTACTATAATGTTCCCACTGCTGGGACACAGGCCTTCTCTCTTCGAGAGGGAGTGGGCTATAATCTTCCATGCGGGCCCAGTGCGGGTTGGTAGATTTCACATGTCTTCGAATTTTTGGTTCTAGGACATGCCGGTTTTCTCACGATGTTTTCCTACACCGTTTTGAGAGCAGTGGTGATGAAATAATTTACACAAAGTAAAGCGCCTGCCTAGGTTCAAACCTACGACCTACAACTCGTAAGTCGCGGCTGTTAACACTGGGCCACCACTACTCTCTTAGTTAACTTATAACCTAGTTAAATGAAACTCCAATTTCATAACAAATATTGCCGTAACATTAAATAAATCAAAGTCTGAAATTGTGCAATCAACTAAATCGAAAACGGTTAAAGCTGAAATGGAAAAATAACTAAATACATAACGTAACAGCATGTAAACGTCCATAACATAGAAGGATTATGATGGATTATACAGCATGCTGATGTAATGAAAATTGGTGTGAAATAAATACTTATTACACAAGTGCCTACTATGCAGGTACACATTCGTTATGTTGACATGCACCCGCAGATTAGTGACGTCCATACAGAAGTACTATTACTTAATTAATTTACTATTTATGTTACCGTTATGATTTTTCTTACCATTCGATCTGCCTAGCCTTTTCTCAACCATATTGGGATCGGCTTCCAGTCTAACCGGATGCACCTGAATACCAGTATTTTACATGGAGCGACTGCCTATCTGACCTCCACAACCCAGTGAATGGGTAACACGATACCCCTTGGTAAGACTGTTGTTAGACTGGGCTTCTGCCCGTAACGACTGTCACAGATCTACGAATGACAGCCGGGACCAACGGCTTAACATGCTTTCCGAGACACGTTAAGATTTTTCTTGCTATTGCTAAATGTTTACGTCAATAATCATTTACATGATGCGAATTTCTTGCCATTTTTTTTGGCTGGGAAATTATCAAAACGCGGGTAGAGCGGGAGGGCGAGTCAGACTCTTGCTGACTAAAACCCACCCGTGTTCCTTCATTTGCCATGTTGCCGGGGGCCACGGTATCCCATTCGTACATTCCCGCGACCCCGGCAGGCATCGGCCCTAGCGGATCCCGTCAGTTCTGCTGACATCTCTTTAAGGCGCGCGTGGAACACAATACGCCGTCGACCCGGGCCTGGTCCTTTCTTGTCTGTGGTACAATAAAATTGAAGCAACAAATGCATCGCCTATTTTATTGTCACCAAAATGACACCGCTCGTCGCGCGACGAGCGGTGCCATTTTGTCGCGTCGCGTGTCGCGCTTGTTTAAAAGAGCCTTAACTGCCGCGCATTCGATACTGTTGTTGTTGCGTATACTGAGATTTCGAAGCGCATCGTTTCGGCCGTTTTCTATGAAGATAGAATACTATACTTATTTATACTGTGGTAGAGGTAATATTAAATGTTCCAAATGTATCGTTTCAACAGAGTTCATAAGTTACAATACAATAACTCCAGCAACTCAAGTATGAGCTAGCGAACGAAATCAATGGCTTGACAAAAATAGCTTCTCATTCCACAAAAACTTCCTGTAAATAATATAGGAAACAAGAAAGAAAGGACTTTTCTCTTCCGCAATTTAGCTAAATCGATTTGCGCTTACGATTTAGTTTCACGCCAGAGTAAGCACGGGGACACTGAAAAATGTTCGTGATTTACAGAGAAGATTTATTAAGAATTGGAAATGAAAAGAAAAAACAATATTTTTGTTAAACAAATATACGTTAGTACTTCAATGAAAATCAGTGTTGTTTTTCGTAGTAAGTGGGTATCCTGACTTGTTTTTCGTTGTAAGTATCTGGAACGAGTACACTAATCGCTTTTCAATTTTTTTACGTTTTTTTTTCCATTATTTCAAGATGGAATAGTTGTGTTTTTCCAAAGATTTAAGCAGCGTATTTCTTTAGATCTAATCCTGATATTCTGAAGCCTAATAAAATAAATCTGCTGTAAAATCGTGATTGAAATCATAAACGTTGATTTTAATTCCAAACTAATTACAATTTTACAAAAGCTTACAGCAGATTAGCTGATAGCCTGATCAGGTTTTCAGAAAAGGGTTTTATTTATTTATACAGTACCGACGTTGTAAATAACCTTTAAACACATTGTTAACAATCATAAAAAGCAATACTGAAAATAAATCCGCCACGAACTGAAAGCTATTAAAATAATCACAGTTTTCCAATTATTACAGTCCATGAGCCCATACGAGGAATTAATATGTAAATCCTTTCAGTGAAATATTCGCTGAAACCTCAATATTTCCCCGAAGCTTTTCATTGTAAACAAAAAATATTTATTCGAGCACTGTATTTACTCGGGGACCAATTTCAAAGGAATTTTTCAGGTATTTATTTATCAATCGACGGTGGTCGATGTCAGCCTGCAATAGGCTCGAATGCACGATTCCACGACCTACTTTGCTCTGTAAATATTTAGTACTGCCATTTTCAGTGTTGAATAAATAAGTTCCCTGAGAATAATGGCTCGTTTTCATGAGGACAGTTTCTTGCCTCGAACGGTTGATTATCAAAAAGAGAAACAGTACGTTACTCGTATTTTTGCCGTTTCAAAATTGGAAGCGTCTACGTCAGCGGCTGAGTGGATGATTTGTTAAAAAAAAAACAACCGTCTTCCATAAAAAACACTACAAAGTGAAAAAAAAACTTTAATTTCGGAAGTCGGTGTCTTTGGTTTTGAATTTTCGTTTATTGCCACCGACTTGAAAGGTATTTTTCACTTTGTATTGTTTTTTTTGGAAGTAAAGTTTTATTTTTCGCTTTTAGTTGTCGTACTTGGAAGTCGGTTAAAAAAAGAATCATCGAAATCGGTTGGCGTGATATTGAGTTATTCGTCCATTTGTCGCGCACATACTTAATGTAAATTAAAGACTTATGTGACTTTCTTATGGATGCCATTGTCAGAACTGGACCAAATTGAAATGGGACCACACGGGCAGCACCAGCTTTCAAATAAAAAAAGAATCATGTACAGACTAGCTCGGTCATTCTTGCCCCTTGACGGGCGAGAATCTCGCCTCGTGTAAACGAGCTTTAAAGCTGAATTTATGATGACTGTAAACAGCTGTAAAATGATACTTTGCACAGACCGCAGCCATTTTGTGTGAAGTTAATTAAACGAAACGATGCACGGATTGTGTTTATATATGTGTACGATACAAGTACTATGTACATATGTATGTAAATATGACACTTGTTGTATGTTACGTAGGATATTAAATATTAAATATTATTTGTACTGTACAGTTTGTAGTAGGTATTTATGGAGTAAATGTCCCTTTGTTGTAGCCTCATTGTAGTTATTAACAGCTTTGTTTCAGGAAAATGGATTTTGTGGTGTGAATAATGGCTGTTCGACATTTGTTTCGATATATTTTCACGTGAAAACCATGTTTTCGGTTTAATTGTTTCTCGGTTTCTACCTAATGGTATGTTAAAACCAAAGTCACCTAGTTGTTGCGTTGTAAAATGCTGCCTACTGCCCTGACAGTGTCCAGTTGCAGCTGAATCTTTAAACTGTTTATTGATACCTCAAAATCTCGCGCTCATTACTTAAAGAAATTAATATGAATGTTATGTTTATGCTTGTGGCTAAGTAATAATAGCTGCTCGGGTCGATCGATCAGGTTAAGCTACGCTTGCCGCGGTTGGTCCGTGGATGGGTGACCATCTTTACATACCAAGTCCCCTCCGTGCTTCGGAAAGCACGTTAAGCCGTTGGTCCCGGCTGTCATTTGTAAATCTTTGACAGTCGTTACGGGTAGTTAGAAGCCCAAAAGTCTGACAACCAGTCTTACCAAGGGGTATCGTGTTACCTAGTCACTAGGTTGTGGAGGTCAGATAGGCAGTCGCTCCATGTAAAATACTGGTATTCAGCTGCATCCGGTTAGACTGGAAGCCGACCCCAACATAGTTGGGAAAAGGCTAGACAGATGATGTTATGTTTATGCTTTTTTATTTATCATCACTGTAATATTATCAACACAATGTATTTTATTAACCGACTTCCAAAAAGGAGGAGGTTATATGTTCGTCGCGTATGTTTGTTTTTTTTATGTATGTCCACCGATTTCTCCGTCAACTGTGGACCGATTTTGAAAATTCTTTTTTGTTTGTCTCGAATTGGTGCCATATAAATTTTATTAACTTTGCTTGGATAGTTTTTGAGTTAGCTACAAAATACGTATTTTTTTCCCCACTTATTATGTAGATGATATGATAAGTTTCTGTTACTGGTAGCAGGTAGTGGTATTCGAATGTGTGTGGGGTAGGTACTACAACTAAAAAGTGAAAAATAAAAACTTTTTACAAAAAAAAACAACCGACCTCCAAAAAAAAAAAACACTACAAAGTGAAAAATAACTTTAATTTCGGAAGTCGGTGGCAAAAAACGAAAATACAAAACACGAGACACCGACTTCCGAAATTAAAGTTATTTTTCACTTTGTAGTGTTTTTTTTTTTTGGAGGTCGGTTGTTTTTTTTTTTTGTAAACAGTTTTTATGAAGTAAATGACTTATGACTTAGAGATCTACTTCAAATGTCTCGTCATCAATTGGCTTGTGGCGGCATCTACATCGCCACATGCGAACTACCATCAAAGACATGACGTCACACAAAATCCTGCATCGCGCAATTAGAGTTTACTGCGCGATCAACATATGTTTTTTTTAAATTGTTATTTCATTTATTTCTGGTATTAACCAATAGCAATATTAAACATTAAATTTAATTAAAATTAAGTACTAGATTTCAGAATAATTATAAGCGTCTTAGCAGGTACAAACAGTAAAATATCACAGACACAATTTGATTAGTACATGTACATAATCGAAACAGGAAAGATGCCTTGAGTCTCCTCAAGAGCCCGTAAAAATCAGTAACTCTGTTCTCAGCGAACATGCCAGTCACACTACACCACCAGGGCAGCTTTAATATAGCTCTAAAGGCGTTATTATATTGTACTAGAGTTGACTGGTGTAGAACGACTGACAGTAAGCCTTGAACAGAGTTATTTTATATTACAAGATGTCGACTTCAACCATTGGGAGTTGCCCGCCAGACGACACCCGTCTGGTTGTAGGATCCTCCCTTTTCTATAGAGGATGAGTCAACTTTACACCCTGTTCCTCATGCCTCCAACGGCTCATCAATAGTTTCCAATACCCGTAACGCAATTTGTCGAACGGAGGAGTCTGTGTTTTTTCGTGCATCAGACTCGAGAAATTTGCTCCACTGAATTACGTACCTACCTACAACTAATTTGCTGCCTCCAAACGACTTTCTAAATTAACATAGTTCTCCTAATTGCTCTAAAAGCTAATTTATTTCCTCCCAATTCCCCTTTTGTTCGAAATCACGTTAAACAAACATGAGCCTAACAAAATGGCGTAGTAATTAATGTTAAGTGCAAAGTTAACGCTTTACTCCAACTTAACGCTGTCCTGTAACCTGTAGGTTCCTATTGACAAAGGTACATCAAAGGTACGAGCTGAATGAAAATGGTAATTTTGTTCTGATTTAAATTAGGAGGGTAGGTTATTTGTTTTTGTAACCTCTGGTTTCGGAAGGCTGATCTAGTTTTGCTAATTAAGTAACCAAATAAATCATCTATTTAGAAGCTGTAATTTAAGTGTATAAGGGAAAGTCTAAAAGTGGCGCCAGTGACAGAAAAGTTGAAAGGAAATCGTTTGGCCTGGTATGGGCATGTGATGAGGAGAGAAGAAATGCATGTGACTAAAAGAGTGATGAATATAAATGTTGATGGATGGAGCGGGAGAGGAAGACCAAAGAAAAGATGGGTGGATTGTGTGAGGAATGATATGAAAGAGAAGGGAGTGAATGATAGTGTGACGGTTGACAGGGGCGAGTGGAAAAAGAAAACGTGTTGCGCCGACCCCAAGTAACATGGGACAAGGGCAGGAAGATCATGATGATAAGAAGCTGTGATTTGATTTAAATTTACGTAAATGATCGAAGGTACAATGGCAGAACGAACTTTACTTAAAGAAGAATTTTGACAAATAAAACATTGTTTATACAATGACTTAGATTAATCGCCCGGCTATTGTCGCCAGCGAGAAACTCTCCTCGTGTAAACAATGCTTTACAACAATGTCTTCCATATCGGATTTAGGATTAAGTTGTTACTCGTCAAGAAGAAGATTCTTGTAATCTCATGCGGGTCGAATCTGCTCGTAGTTTGTTACCTATAAAACCTATAACTTTTTAATGATCGATTTGCAGAAAAGTTCCTGTATCTTATGTCACGTTCATTCAATAAAACGGGCAGTATCTAATACAACAATGGCCAAAACCTAACATCACGTAATCAAAAGCTTTTACACCACCTACAGTTGTTTTACAGTTTTCCTATTTTGTGTAGCATTTCATAGATACTTAAATCTCATTTTATTACTCTCGGGATTCGTGCTTACCGCAGACCAGTTCGTGCTTATAAACCCTGTATGTGCCCTTTAATTTGTGAAGCTACCAAAAATAATTTATATTTTATTTTGTGGTTTTTTAAATCTTGTTACTTCGCTCTCTTCTCAACTGTTCGCTACAAACTAGTCACAAAACAAATTCAAATCAAACTATAACTTAGTCAAATTATAACTTATGATGATCTCTCTTGTCCTCAGCCGGAGTGAGTCGGCTCTGAACAGCCCAACGGAGCCTGACGTATCGCTTGCGGCATCCCTCACCGACCCTCTGGAGGCGCACACCTTGGAGGAAGCCAGGAGGAGCATCAGGTAACGTACAATCAATCGGGATTAAGGATTTGTATAGCAGGCTAATGAAAAATAACACCACACATGCTTATTGAGTAAAAGTGGTGAATTTTCTCCGAGTTCCAAGAGTGAAATTTATTTTTTATTTTTTTATTGAAAAGAGTAACCGTGGAGTTTCTTGCCGGCTCTTCTCCATAGGAAACGACCAATTGGAACCGTGCACCTAGCTTCTGACGTTTCAGAAGTGCCCCTGTAGGTTTATGTGAAATAAAATATTTTGATTTTAATATACTCGTACATATTTTTAACAGATTTTGTAAGATTCCAAAACGATACCTAGTTTAGCTATCTAGCCTCAAACTCACCGATTTAATACTATTATTAACTTCAGACTGATGCACTCAAAATTTGAACTCATTCCAATATTTAATCAGTTTCACTCTCTGCAGTTCTAAATTAGAAGATATAATTATGAAACACTGCTCACGAGAGAGAAAAAGACGAAACGGTCAAAATAAATTGACTTTGTCAACTCATAATATAAGTAAGACCTTGACTAACAGTGACTTGGAAAAGTTTCCTGCGAAAATAAGTTGGAAACAATATTATTATCGATGCGGTCCAATTCCTAGAGAACACACGACACGAAATTGAACGAGGCGATGAAATCTCTGGAGGATATGTGCCGCAATAAAGTGGTTCTGTGGAGGATAGTGGTAGGAATTGACAGGTTAATAGATATTACCGACTGATACGCTGTTTAAGAAGGTTAATAGTCTTTTAGGCGATATATTACCAAACGTATTCTTTATTATATTTTAGGCACGTCTTGGGCTTTTAAATTATTTGTCTAATATATTTATTTTCTGGTGTTACAGAGATCTTCGAATGAAGTATCGTGCTCAGGCTCACCAGCTCCTGACATGGCGCCGTGCGCACCGAACTCAAGAGGAACTAGTCACTCGACTGCAAAAGGAGAAGGCGGAACAGCTCAAATCCCTCTCCAGCCAACTTCTTCTCTTCGAGTCGCGCCTCGTACGTAAACAGAAAGAAATTAGCAGCATGCTCGCGGTACGAGAAACAATCATCATGAAACAACAGAAAGTTATAGAATCTCTACAAGCCAAGCTACTTGATAATGGTATTGAATCCCAGAACATCCCAGATTTCAGGGATATGCTCCAAGACTCCCACATTACAGGAGACTTCGATTCACTCAATGATTCAGATTCTGCTGTCATTATGGAAGACGTTGACTTCGACAGCAGTAACACCCCCAATGTGCCAAGATTCAGGTCGACGAACCCTGATAGCGTCACAATAGTCCGGTCAATATCGGATGCCATAGACCCCAACCTAAAATACAGCGTTGTGCGGCGGTCGAATGGTTTCCTCCGAAGACCAGAGATTCTGGAAACGGTGTACAGCGTAGAAGAAGAGGTCGATGGAGACTCCACAAAGGGTCTCAGTGCGCAGAACAGCACAGAGAAAGAATTGAAAGATGCCAATAAAACTGATGAGGAAAAGTACAAGGAAACAAGCCTCCTCGCTCAAAGGCGGGATAACTTTCGAATGAGGAGCGTAGTCCTTACCGCTGAGGTTAAGAGCATAGATAACGATAAGGAGTTAAAACCGAAGAACGGTAAAGAAGTGTGGTCGTATACTTATGTGCCAAAGAGGATGACTCCGGCGAACGAATCTGATGATGAGGGCACGTCGAATGGCGAGAGTGATGAGGAGCCAGAGCCGAAGTCAAACCACGTGGTGACCTACAACAGAGTGATGTCCAACCACCGGAACGTAACCAAACCCAAGGACGTCAAGTACAAAAGGATAAACAAAGCCAAGTCCAAGAGCTTGGAGGAGTTACGAGGGAGGCTAAAGAACTGGGTGGATAAGGGAAACAAATTGTCAAATATACCTTTAGAACACGCGCAAAGTTATGCCTAAACTGAAAGTTCCTTTTAATTAAGTGTTGAATTCTGCGTGAATCGCTTCTCAAGTAAACGGGGATTTACTTTACATCACAGATTAAGTTGATCACAATTAATGGTAGGATCGAAGTACCTTTTAATATAAGGGTTGTAACCAGCTTTACGACGGAGGCAAATCTATTGAAATATTCTTGATACTCAAACTATTGTAAATAAATATTTCTTGTATGTTAAATAGATATTGTGCAACATTAAATTAGGGTAAGTTAGTTGTTTGTTTTCATGTTTTCTATTGTTTATGAACTAGTGTCTAACACTAATGTTTACACTTTAAAAGATTCATTTATGTACGAAGATAAACATATTTAGTAGTGATTCTTATACCGAATGAATACATTTTTGTATATACTATGTACTCTCTTGTATATTCTCAATGTTCTATTTTAATTATTGGCCTAGAAAAAAATAATATATTATATAAATATATTATTAATAGTAACTTCAAATAATTCATATTTACAATTTTGAGCTTATAAATGGACAGTGTAAAATCAATGTTTAGTGTCATTTTTAAATAATAGTCATAATGTTTTCATTCCATTCGCTTACCCTCAAAGGTTTTGACGTAAATAAATAAGCAAGTATTCATTCTCTCATTAAATTATTCATTTTATAATAGTACAAATAGTATTTCAAGTAATGTTCCATAAACAATAGAAAACTGAGAAAAAATATATTTTCGCGCGCACGACTGATTTTGAGTATTTCATTTTAAATAAATAAAAATTTGTATAAAAAATCGCTTGATTGGAATTGAAAATTTCCTGTGATTTTGTGATTGTCTTGTCAAATTGTTTTCGCCAATTCGTTGTTACGTAAGGTAATAAATAAATATAAACCAGAATAATAAATATTATTCTGGAGATTTAAAATAATTTAGATATTTATTGTCTCGGTGCCAATTATTAAAATAATTTTTCTCTTGATAATAAATAGTTAATGTTTTTTCCGTTTGCAGGCTGGTCGCTTATATTTTTATACGTCTCTGTGATTTATTTTTAAAATATTAATGAAAATCACTCCTAATATCCCAATGACAATTTTATTTTGATTATATTATTCATGTAGTCAAACATAAACCCTGTCTTTAATATTCACGAAAATAAAATCAATAATGAAAATTATTACTGTGGTAATACATACTATTTTACAAAGTGTTACAGCTTAAACATTTTAATTGCCAATCTCAAAAACTAATTAAGTAATCCTATCAAAGAGCTTTATCAAATTAAAGTCTAATATTTGTGAAACATGACCTCGGCTGATCAGACTCGAAGATAATATAAAAATTAAAATATACTCTGTATTTTTCTCTCAAATATAAAAACCAAATTAATTTGAGATTTTTTCTCTTCAATTAGTAACAAAAACTTCACTAAGACTCTTAGGCAACGTTACACTAATTGGTAGTACTAAGTACAGGCCATGTGCCTCGTTAGCACGTGCTAATTTAGTTCTAGTAATTAGTGGATACGAGGGCACGTGTCCATTTACCCTTTCGTTCATCCAAACACGTGTTTTTGTTGCTTTTACGTAATTATTCAACGTGTTTGAGTTGATTTGAACAAAATGTTGAAAACTTTTAATGATTTTCATTGGAATATTTATTTTTTGTTTCAAAAGAAATTCGGGATTTCGTATTTTATTTTATTTGGTGACATTTATCATGTCAATACAGATTTATCTATTTGGTTTTTAACAAAAGGATTTATCAAACGTGTTTTTGCTAGGAAAATATTTAAAATGTTTTTATTTTTGAACGTATTTTTTTAATGGAACCGAAGCTTGATATTTGTATTAATTTTATTTAATAAATCGAGAAATCACAGCAAAATGACTTTTTTATATGATTATCAATCAATGATTTATATGATGACAAATTTTGATTCATGATTGTCATGATCCCACGCCCCATCGCCAAGCAATAATATAGATAATATTTTTAATAATCGACCAGCCTGTATACATCCTACATATCACTTTCCGCTGTAAAATGGACGATAGCTTTGGAAATATATTTTAATATAATAACTGTGTACACCGCATTCCTAATAATAGTCAAACACTGATATTGAATTGAAAATAAATATATCAATAAACAATTTTTACTTTGTTTTAATAATTAAACTCCTGAAATCAGCTGAAATACAGGAATTATTGAATTTGAAGCGAACAGTAAAGTAGGCAAGTATAACAATGAGTAAATAGGTTAAACTGTTCTATCTTTTACTTGGAATATCGTGAAATATCCAATGAAGAAAGATAAATCAACTTGTCCAGAAAGTCAGTGAGCTAGCACAATAGGCCTGTGTCCAATTTTTTTTTTAGTCCGTCTTTCAGAAAATAAAAAAATATTGGACACGTATTTTTTTATTTTTTGACGTAATCAAAAGATTACGGCGATACATAGAGTTAAAATGTGGCATGACGTCATGCCGTGCTAGATTTTATACGACGTTGTGACGTAGCGAGCCCCCACTCCCCAACTTTAATGCGTGTTTTCTAAGTTATTTTTGATTAATATGATAAAGCAAAAAATACGTGTCTAATATTTTTTTATTATCTGAAAGACGGACTCAATAGAATTTAAATTTTTTTACCTAGGAAACTACCCTAATGATGCTTATAAATATACACCATGACATTTTAGTCGTCTTACAAAAGCAGCCCACTTCATATATCCAATGGATTTATTACCTCGACGTCGAGTCCTGCCACGTCGAGTCGCCTTGACGTCGTGTCCCGCCACGTCGAGTCGCCTTGACGTCGTGTCCCGTCACGTCGAGTCGCCTTGACGTCGAGTCCCGCCACGCCGAGTCACCGCCACTTCTACTTGTTCTTTTGTATGATGTTTATTACTACGATAAAAAATTCTGCCAGGTACCGCCACGTCGAATGTGACGAAAGGTATAGTCATGAAACAAATAATTCAAATCTATTTTAAAAATCGTTGTAATAACTTTAATAAAAAAGAAACATCTTTTAATTTGAGCACAGTAAATCACAAATCAGTCACATAGGCAATAAGTAATACGACGAAGTTCCCTTTAGAGGATTACTACAATTAGTTACTGTCATATATATCATCATGTCATCATCCAATGACGATTAAACACTTAAAAAAAAATATTGATACATTGTAACAATTTTTTAATTGCTCCTAGAGGTATTTTATGTCGGGTACATTGAGTGGCCCTTTGTAAGACGACTAAAATATCACGGTGTATGTAATTTTTTTTTAAATGAGTGTTTAGTAGTCATTGGACACATGAAGTGGGCTGCTTTTGTAAGACGACTAAAATGTCACGGTGTATAAAAAACGCCGTGTGCAGGCCCTAAGAACCCAAAAGACCCATCAGATATTATTATTGAATAAAGCATACTACAGCATTTCGGAATTTTTGACAGACAAAATGCAATTACTGTTTTTTGACCGTAGTTGGTACTCAACATTGCACGTGTATTTTTTTTTTTTTTGTGTCCTTTTAATTATTACATTACTTTATCTCTCTTTTTCTTTATACTTTATTTAAATATTGACGTAGTAAACTTATTTTTTTCTTTTTGACATGTATATTTTTCTTATCATTTATTTTTGAGAAAGTCAATTAATATCGTTTGATTAATGTAATTATGTTATCAATTTTTAGTATTAATGACATCCATGAATATTTGTACGCCTTCTGGTATAACATAGCGCGCTTGTAATTTTTTTATAACAACTATTTTATTGTACCTATGTTAACAAATGATTAAATGATTATAATTATGAAGGGACCACTTAAAATATCAAGTACAGTAGTACGATACAACTTAGATGTAGCATCGACAAAATCTACGCATCAATTTTACGAATGTACATGTTTATATGACTTTACAAGTTATTGCGTTTGCGTAAAGATCATTTTCGCCTAAAGCAGTAATAAAGATTGGTGATTTTGAAGGCGCACTCAGTTCGGATGTAATCGGTTTTACGAACTTTGCCGATGCTACATCTAAGTTGTGTTTTACTGCAGCACCTACACTACCTACTCTAAACAATATAGGTACAACAAATCAGTAAGTAAACGAAGATTTATTGTAAGCATAAGATTTAACGAGAGGCTCAATATCGGCCGCTGTGAGTTACCTTTTTGGTTTTACGACCCATTCCTTCTGCCCTCTTGTGCAGTAAAACGGCAAAATTTTTAGTATCTGACGTTTAACGTCATACAGCAGTATTGGTCTATATCTTAAGACTGCGGCAAAGGTCCTCTTTTGTATGGCGTTATTCATTCGGATTTTTCTTGTCCAAACAAACTGCTTCGTTGGGGTCAACGGCTACTGCTGAGCGTGAGGTCCTAGGTCTGATTCCCAGGTCGAGCAAAGCGTTATAGGGTGTTTCCATTAAGAATTTTCCCAGTTTTTGCCTCGTTGGTCTAGTGGTCGCAAGCGCTACTGCTGAGCATGAGGTCCTGGGTTCGATTCCCGGGTCGGGCAGTGTTATTTGGATTTTCTATCTGAAATGTCTCAGTAGCAGCTCGGAGTCTGGATTTGTACCCGGTTGATGGCAATAGGCTCACCCCCTATTACATGGGACTTAAACATAACTGGCGAAACGTGGGTGTACCTGCTACAGGGATACCTCTGCCCAACCCTTCGGGGAAACAAGGCGTGATGTTATGTTATGTTAATTTTCCCAGTGGCAGTACGGAGTCTGGATTTGTGCCCGGTTGATGGCAATATGCTCGCCCCCTAAACATAACTGACGAAATGTGGGTGTACTACAGACTTCGGGTAATACAGGTGTGAGTCTGCTCTTGCCGCATTCGGCAGAGAGAAACAAGAGCAAATGCAATAGATACCTACGCCACTAACCTGAAGACTGCTTTTCCACTAAAGCTACGGTTTCCTAGAAGATCGGTGGCTGCCACATAGTGTCTGCAATTTACCGGCAAATTACGTCATCATCATCATCATCATCAGCCTATAAATGTTCCCACTGCTGGGACACAGGCCTCCTCTCTGTGAGAGGGAGTGGGCCGTAATCCACCACGCGGCCCCAGTGCGGGTTGGTAGATGTCACATATCTTCGATTTTTTTATTCTAGGACAGTGGTGAAGAAATAATTTACACAAAGTACAGCGCCTGTCTGGGTACGAACCTACGACCTACAACTCGTAAGTCACGGCCGTTACCACTGGGCCACCACTGCTCTCAATGACGTCACAAATGACGTCACTGAAACGTAATTTATGATAATACGGTAGTTACTTAGGTAAAAAAAAAGAAATTATGTTTAGTCTGTCTTTCAGATAATAAAAAAATATTAGACATGTTTTTTTTTTGCTTTATCATATTAATCAAAAATAACTTAAAAAACACGCGATCGCTACGTCACAAACTCACAACGTCGTATTAAATCTAGCAAGGCGTGACGTCATGCCACATTTTAACTCAATGCATCGCCGTAATCTTTTGATTACGTCAAAAAAGAAAAAATACGTGTTCAATATTTTTGAATAATCTACAAGACAGACAAAAAAAAATTTTGAACACAGGCCTATTGAAGTGCAGGAGGAGACGCCCGGGGCGGGAATCGCGAGCCGATTTCCGGCCACCGTAGGCGCGGGCTTGCGGACGGTGAGCAATGGGTAGTTCGCCGTCCGATAAGGACCAAGCCCGGGTCGACGGCGCGTTGTGTTCCACGCGCGCCTCAAAGAGATGTCAGCAGAATTGACGGGGTCCGCTAGGGCCAATGCCTGCCGGGGGTTCGAAGAAAACCGATCGGGAAATCGTGGCCCCCGGCAACACGGCAACCGAAGGAACACGGGTGGGTTTTAGTCAGTAAGAGTCTGACGCCCTCCCGCTCCGCCCAGAGCGGGAGAAGTTATTTGATAACCTCCCACCCAAACAAAAAAAAAAAAAAGGCCTATTGAAGTAACTTGGTGTGTTTTCCTAGAGAGTGTTTTTTGACACCACAGCTTTACGAAAATGGCCGCTTTGCCGCCAAAATGAACGGTATAAATTCGATGACGGACTAGGTATTTTGAGAATATTGACCATTTACTCGATAGACTAACTAAATTGCCTCTATTTATCAATATGCGTCCGAAATATATATAGGTTATTTAGACGATCGTATCGTAAATCTATCTGAATTTCGTTACATCTTATTGACTCCTTCGAAATACAAATCACGTCATTGAATAAAGCGGCCATTTGTAGGCTCCATTCCCAGTATTATGGATGAATCAATTTGAACAGAATTATATTACGGCCGATGTATTATGGCCGGTCCGAACTTCGCGCAGAAGGCTACGCAATAATTTTTTTTAGGAACTAAACGGTGACATGAGGCGAGTTTGAGGGACAGAACATGAACGTAAGTTTGAAGAGCCTATGTTCAGACCGGCCGTAATTCATCGGCCATAATGTACAGACGCCAGCACCACAAGCTACTACAATCTGTCAAATTTCTTTAATAGATTTTTAACTTTATCACTGAAGTATTATAAGGTTTAAAGTTGATTGGGAAAATTTGACAGTTTCGGGTAGCTTGATGTGCTGTCTGTACTACATTCAGTGTAATTTTATCTGAGAAGCCGAACCTTCTGTAAAGACGTGAAATATGAACAAACTTGAATGCTGGGGCCACACCAACGGGAAACGCCGTTGATTATCGCGAAGATGGATATTATCCCTACGGTTAACGTCCACCATCGCAATAATCAAAGGCGGCGTTTACGTCCATCATCGCGATAATCAACGGCGTTTCCCGTTGATGTGACCCCAGCAGAAGAGAAACAGCGGCAAACTTTTTCGTCGCTTTGAAAAGAAACAAAATAAAGTTTCTGTGAGCTTAAACTGGCTTAAAGTCAATATTTTATGTGGAAGAAGTTTCGGCTTGATCCGAATTTTCTTAAAACTTTAATGAAGAGGACAGAGGACTCCTAGGCTGGATTATTTTGTTACTGTACTAATTGTTTTTAAAACAGGAGCACTGGCCTAGCAACCGGGCTATTACGCTACGAGACATGAGTTCGGTTCCCCCACGAAGCAATTGTCTGAATTACAACAGTTGTTCCCTAGGTACTTGTATCGTCGTCAAGATAAAGATAAACAGACCAGGGGCCTAAAATGGCCGCTTTGGCAGAATCATTATTATGAATCACACAAACTGTCACAAACTGACAATTCATAATATTATCTGCGTTCAATTCATATTACGCAATTCATCTGTTTGACAGTTTTGTATTATAATGAAATAACATTTAAACTGTAAAAAAAATATCCGATAAAGTTACGGTCTTCTTTTTTCATGCAGCAATATTTAGGTACACCAAATATGATTTTGATATGAATTGAATTTAATATGAATTCAGAAAATGAATTGCTTTTAGAGGAATTGCTTAATGTAGCCAGATTAAATTGAATTAAAAAAAGAGTGCGAAAGTGCGCTTTTAAATTATTTCTAACGTGACGATATATTTTCGTGGTCATCCACGTCCACGTCACGGCATCACGATAACACAGAGTAGTAAAATGTATGGAAATATACGAAGACGCTTTTATTTCCGCCAATAATAACGTTAGAAACTTTGCAAAAGATAGTTCATTTGCTAAAGTTTAAAGTTCATTCAAAAGACTGCTTGGGACGTAGGTTTCTTTGACATTATTTTCATCTTGAAGTATTAAGTCTGTCCTTAGAGAATATTGGAAGCTTCGTTCTACTTAAAAGATATTGGATACTAAATACGGGTTCCACTAATGAAACTGAATGCGATCAACACTTTTAAACCGCGTTCAAGAGCAGTGTCAATATTCCACAACAATTTTGACACTGAGCCCCGTACCCTAATTGCGTAATTTATTTTCGTAAACGATTATGCCTAATTTGTTTCATTTTGACAGTTCAACAACATTCATTGCGTTATTTACGTTGTAGAGCAGATTTTTCTTTTTCCAACTTACGAAGCAATTGATTTGCAATCTTTTTCTAATCGAAACAGATTGTGAATTACGCAATTAGGGTACAGGTTCGCTCGGACGATTTTTTCCCGCGGCGATTTTTTTTCACACACTGTATTTTCAACGCTCTACTTAGCGGCAAGAGTTGAAAACCCCAATAGTGTGTTTTTTTGCCGCGCTGAGTTGCACTCTGTTGGATTCTCAATGGTCGGCTGAACACCGAGAGTTGAAAATCCAGTGCGCGAAAAAATGACCGCGTTCAGTCTAATTGGTGAAATTTGCCCTAAGGCCTAGGACGCACTGTAATTTTATTCGCACGGTTTTTGTTCTGTGTACGGCATTGCACTGAGCACCGAATTTTAAATCGCCAGTGCTTATAGATAGATAAGATAGGATGGATAAGATAGGTTCCTACCATGTGTGCGCGATATTTAATCGCAGGCTAGGCCTGAGTCGTTCTTGCGGACGGTCAGCAATGGGTAGCTCGCCGTCCGATAAGGACCAAGCCCGGGTCGACGGTGCGTTGTGTTCCACGCGCGCCTCAAAGAGATGTCAGCAGAACTGACGGGGTCGCAGGAAAGTCCGAAAACGATACCGTGGCCCCTGGCAACATACAGGCAACTGAAGGAACACGGGTAGGTTTTAGTCAGTAAGAGACTTCTTCCGCTCCGCCCAGAGCGGAAGAAGTTATTTGATAATTTCCCAAACAAAAAAAATGTCAGAGTCGTTTTAGCTTTTTAGTTATTCATTTTATCATTATAAAAAATGTAGGTAGGTATATTCTACCAACTAAATTGATTTTGTAAGTAGTAATTAAACAATTAAAGATGCGGGAAACATAACAATGGGATAGTTAATAGGTAAGCTTCAATTTATATATCAAAGAATTGATCTACCATCTTATCACCCAGTTACGAAAAAAATAAGGCCACATTGTCGAAGACAAAAAAATTTAAGTCAATCCATTTATAAACGAAATAAAGAAGAATCTAAGTAAACAATTTGTACGAAATTGATTCAACATTTTGCGAGCTCGTTTCACAAAGCGCGTCTGTACCTAGGTACCTAATCATGGCCGGTGGGGTGATTGGTACCCCTACTCCGGGTACTTTGCTACCCCAAGTACCCCCAAGTGCCCCTAATAGAATTACTTTGGCTGAATATCTCGAATTCTCGCGCCAATTCTTCGTTTCGGTTCAAAAGCGTTGATTGGACTTTTGATGTCAATAGGATTTTCAGCAAAGATTTTTTTGGCGTAGAATTTAGATTAGCTAAGTTTTTATTGGTTCTGAAAGAATTTAGAAGGCAATGATAGTTTTTATTAAGCGTATCTACTGTAAACGATCCATTTGTAAGTGGTTACTGATGCGAATAGATGATTGGTACATTAAAAGATTTGTTGATGCTTTTTTAACCTAGGTACCTAATAATAATAATAGTATTTTAAGAAAATAGCTACTTACTTTCCAATAATAGAATTGTTTATATTATTGTTATTTTGCTGCGAATATAATAATTCAGTTTTCATGTATAATTTATTTTTATTTTTAGTTTACTGCGACTTGTGGGGGCTCAGCCGCACGGGTCGATCGATCAGGTCGCTTGCCGCGGTTAGTCTTGATCTTTACATACCAAGACCCCTCCGTGCCTCGGAAAGCACGTTAAGCCGTTGGTCCCGGCTATCATTTGTAGATCTTTGAAAGTCGTTACGGGTAGTTAGAAGCCTTAAAAGTCTGACAACCAGTCTTACCAAGGGGTATCGTGTTACCCAGGTACTGGGTTGTGGAGGTCGCTCCATGTAAAATACTGGTATTCAGCTGCATCCGGTTAGACTGGAAGCCGACCCCAACATAGTTGGGAAAAGGCTAGGCAGATGATGAGTTTTCTGCGACTTAGACTTTTAACATTAATTAATAGCTGTGTATGTTATAATATTTTTGCTGTGCCCTGACAGGGTCTACAACGGCTCTTAGCTTTAAGCCTTTTGTTAACATCTTGTTTTACCTCGTGGAACGTAAATAAATGAATATGAATATAACCTAACTATTTATGTAAACTTTGAACTAATCAGAAATACAAATTCGAATAAACGCTCTCTCAAACAGGCGCGACACGACTCCAACAAAACAATTTCTAAGAAAACTTCACGGTAGAAAAATTACGTGTGCCGCGGCGCGCTTTTGTCGCGTCGTGCAGATAGGCGCGACGCGACTCTAGTTGAACAATTTCTATGAAAACTTCATGAAAATTGTTATACCAGAATCGTGTTGCATCGTCGCATCGCGTTTGTCTGCGGGAGTCTTCTGCGTTTTCCCTAGATCTTTTATTTTAAGTGCCTATTAGGTATTTTAATTTAATTGAATACTGGCTGAAAAATATTCAAGAATAAAATGAGCGAGGTATTAGTACCTATTAGTTAAAGTACTTAATTAGGACATAAATAACGATTAAGCATTTCATATTTCTTAAGAATTTAAACTAATGAATCTTTAGACATCGCGAATACCTAAAAGCAATTAATATCATTATAATTATTCGTCTGCTGTTATCCCAATTTATTTGTGGTCGGCGCCACATGTCTTTTTTAGGGATGTGAGATTAATGGAAAAGAATCGATTAAATGAAAATCGATTTTTCTTTATTCAAAATAAATCGATTTATCAAAAATCGATTTTATTGAAAATAAATAATCGATTTCTGCGAAAAAATCGTTTTTTTTTGTATTATTTAAAAAAACATGCTTTTCAAATTCCAATAATAAACCTAAGAGATTCATATTAACAATTTTTCAGATAAAAAATCAAATAAAATTATACGAATAAAAAAATAACCAATTCAAAACTTCAAGGTTCCTTTAAAATTTCAAGGTAAGGAATTAAGAAACCAAATAGTATTATTGAAACAAATTTTAGTTCTAATAGAACTAAAATTTGTTTCAATAATAATAAATATAATTAATATAATTTTTATTATAATAAATAAAACGTTTAATAAACGTTTTATTTATTATAATAAAAATTAAATGATGAGCATCCCAACAAAATGACAAACTTATTGTCTCAAAAACTAAAATATTAATCAAATAAAAAATAAATGCCTACAGATGGCGCCGTTTTTATTTAATCAACTTAAGTATACGTATGGACTTAATTCGAGATTTTTCATCCAACGCATAGACGGCACTGTTTATAAATTTGAAACTTACTACTAGATTTTTCATCCATCTCATATTTACAAGCGGTTTCTGAAAATCGATTTAAACACGTAATTTATATAATCGATTTACTAAAAATCGATTAATATTAATATAAAAATTGACAATAAAAAATCGATTATAAGAAAATAATAATCGATTTAAATAAAAATCGATTTCTTCCATACTTCTCTATTAAAAAGAAAGAAAGAAAAAAATATCTAATAAAAATCTAAGAAAAAAATATATAATGTTAGTCATCTCGGTAGTCAACCCCTTTCTATCCATATCATCTTTCATACAGTTCATCCATCGATTCTTTGGTCTTCCTCTACTCGTATAGCCAAAAAAATTATGGTTATAATAAAACAAATAAGAAAAGTGGTTTTAATTAAATTATCAAAACGACCTTTTTTAAAAAAATATCTTAATTAAATGGTATTTATTTTGACTCTCATTTCTAGTGTTGGCTTATAATTCTGAAAATTTCTTATCTTCATTTAAATACGTAGGTACTAGAGGTTGACGCCACCGTTCATTACAGCCTCGTCGCCGCCGCCGATGTTTTTTTCGGCATCATCGGCGTCAATATCAAAATATGTTATACTAACTTCTGCCCGCGATTTCGTCCGCGTGGAATAGTTACTTTGGGCTAACGCTAACTTTAACCCGCGACTTCGTTCATGTAGAAAGTGAACATATAAATGACTGAACCGATTCATTGGTGCTCCGCTCCTTTTGGTCTTAGCGTGATGATATATAGCCAATAACCTTTCTCGATAAATGGGCTATGTAACACTGAAATAAATTTTCAAATCGGACCAGTAGTTCCTGAGATTAGCGCGTTCAAGTAAATAAACAAACAAACTCTTCAGCTTTATATTTTACAAGTATAGATTCTAGATTTAGGTATAATGCAAATATACTAGTAAACTAAACACCAGAAATGTCCAAATACAAGCTTCTTGGTTTATTTCGACGTAGTTAAGAAATCAGTTTTATATGAGCATAATTTAAATAGCAGGCACGACGCACTGGTTGAATACATTAGTTTTCAAAAGAGGACTTGACAAAGTTTTCCAAACGCTTCTTGGATGAAAAGAGAATTTTGTTCTTCACCATCCACGCCGATTACGCCGATGACGCTGCCGGCGCCGACAAATTAAACGTCAGACGCCGCCGCCGGTAAAATATACATCGGCGCACACCTCTAGTAGGTACCCTAAAAATATCACCAACGGAATACTCTATATTATAACTAAACTAAAATTGAATTTTGGCTTTCAAAATCAGATTTCCCGGGAGACGACATCGGCCGACGAATATACTTCTGACAGTTCTAATTGGTCTCGGTATCGGTACCGCTACCCAAATACCGCAATGACGACTGTTATTTGATTATGATATAACTCTAAACTGCAATCGAGGATTATTGGATTTTCGAGGGCCTTGATTAAATTGTGGCTAATCCGGAAGTGTAAGTGTGGATGTGAAAATTATTGTTTATTTATTTTGTAATCCTATAGTGGGATTTATGTGTCCGTAGGTGTGTCCGAGGCATCACAGCAGGCCCTATTGGAATACCAGCCAATTTTTTTTTTAAATATCGCAGCCTATGCTGAAATAGGAGCCTTTTTGGCTTCGCACAGGTCGTTTTTATGATTTATTTTTTAATTTCGGTAATTCGAACATTTTTGTTAGTTTTATATGCTCCTTTTTAGTTGTTATTACTGTTTGTAGTTCCTGCGCGTGTCCCAAATAAAATATTTTTCTTTCTTTCTTTAGAAGTTAATCTCTGGAACGTCTGATCAGATTTCGAAAATTCTTTCATTGACAGAAAGCTACACCACTATTGCCGAGTGCCATAGGGTTTTATAATAATAATTTATAGTTGTAATTGACTTCCACGGGGACGAATTCGCGGACAGAAGCTAGTTTAAGTATTAATAATTCTGTGCGTTTCAAATTCAGACCGCGATGAGTTTTTCAGGTGTCACGTATTGGCGAAAATGTCAACGTCAAGAAATAAATATAGGTTGTATACAAGCTTAGTTTTTGTTTACACTAAACCTCTTAAAGGGTCATTGTACTCATCATTATGAACAACTTTCACTATGGGACCAAACCTGATATCGCGAAAAAAAAACTCAGCTGTTCCCTACATTTTGACGAGATACGCGAACAAATCTAGGGAACAGCAGTTTTTTTTTTTTTTATAATGATGAGTACAATGACCCCTTAAGAGGTTTAGTGTAAACAAAAACTAAGCTCGTATAGATGAAACCTTGCTGCTAATCAGAGATCAGTTGATATGAGCATGAATTTACATACTCAAACAGGACTAGGAAATGGTTTTATTATTCAGAGACTACCTTTTTTGTGACTAAGTGATAATACGGTAACAGTAAACGATGCTGCATGCTTGCACAAAACACGACAAACCTTAGCGACAAACAGAATTAATAAAAAAATTAATTGAGATTTTTTGTACCTACTTAACAATCTTCAGTTTCAATCCACATAAAAAAAAAAACCGGCCAAGTGCGTGTCGGACTACGCACAATAAAGGGTTCCATAGTTGAGATGAATATATCCCAAATACAAACTTAACATTGTAGTTGAAATACATGTTCTGCCATACATTCCAACTGCAAATGTAAGTTTGTACGCACAATATTGAGAGATTTACCGTGTTATTTTAAGACCATAGACTTCTTCTAGGTTTTCCTGTAATCTATGAGCAAAGAGCCATATTATGTATTTTTTTCAATATTTTTGGTCCAATAGTTTTGGAGATAAGGGGCCCCCCCCTTATCTCCATCAATGAATGGAATGGTCAATTTTCATCGAATTTGTTAAATATATTTAAAAGTGTTTATTTTAAAATGTTATAAAAATGTTTTAAGATCCTCGCAACAAGCCCTTTCATTTGATATGTCACACGGTACTGTTAGCAAAACTTTTTTTATCAGTTTTTTTGTTTGCCCCCCATAAGTGACCCCTATAATCAAAATTCATTTATTTACGTTACACGTCCGTGTTTGGGTCACGAAAATACATATGTGTACCAAATTTCAACTTAATCGGTCCATTAGATTCTGAGCAAATTGGCTGTAACAGACGGGCAGACGGACAGACAGACAGACACACGAGTGATCCTATAAGGGTTCCGTTTTTTCCTTTTGAGGTACGGAACCCTAAAAAGGCATTGCATAACGAAATATTTCTTAAGGGATTCTTCTGAAACTTAACTTTCATAATAAGTAAAAGTCTTATAACTGCCTTCTGTTCATTACTTTATATTCTTATTATAGGAAATTTTCCATAATCCTATTTCTGCTTCGAAGGAACGAAAGTTTCTTAATTAAGACGTCGCGCATCGGATCGATCTCAAAGTCTCTCAGTAAGTATAATTAGACGCTTACGGAGCGTGAGTTGAGCTCAACTTCAAGTGAGCTAAGTTGAGCTTAACTTGAAGTGAGCTGTGTTGAGCTCGACTTGAAGATCCTGGTGCAATTCGATCTACTTTAACCTACTAACTTATGCACAGCTTTTGTCTCAAGATGTGTTTGAGCATTAGATGTACGGAACTGCTAATATAATTTGTGCATCCTAATAGTAACTGATGACCTTAAGAGCGTGGATTCTGAAAGTGGGCAACGTCGCAAATGTATGTCAAATATTTTGCTGTTTTGATTAATTTGGCAATATTACTGTATGAATTTTTTTTACAAAAAAAAACAACAGACTTCCAAAAAAAACACTACAAAGTGAAAAATAACTTTAATTTCGGAAGTCTGTGTCTTGGGTTTTGTATTTTCGTTTTTTGCCACCGACTTCCGAAATTAAAGTTATTTTTCACTTTGTAGTGTTATTTTTTTGGAAGTCGGTTGTTTTTTTCTGTAAAAAGTTTTTATTTTTCACTTTTTTGTTGTGGTACCTACCCCACACACATTCGAATACCACTACCTGCTACCAGTGACAGGAACTTAACATATCATCTACAAACTAGGTGGGAAAAAAATACGTATTTTGTAGCTAACTCAAAAACTACCCAAGCAAAGTTAATAAAATTTATATGGGACCAATTTGAAAGGGTTTCAAACAAAAAAAGAATTTTCAAAATCGGTCCACAAATGACGGAGAAATTGGCGGACATACATAAAAAAAAACAAACATGCTACGAACATATAACCTCCTCCTTTTTCGAAGTCGGTTAAAAATATGAAATATGGCTCAAAACACACAACACATACAATAACAACACATATAATACGTTAGCATTAAATCACTATTTTGGTATGCAATAAAGTATTATTCTATATCTACAAATTTAAGATTTTCATTATGTAGATCGATCATTCTTTCTATTTATCTAACTCACAAGATCTCACATGCGTCGGAATTAGAGAAAAGCACAGCTCATTCTTACTTAATTATTAAGTAAACATGTTTTATTTTCATTCCACATACATAGATATGCGTGGGACTAAAATAATTTCAGTAGCTACTTAAATGAAGCAAGTTTTTGTAGAAAATAACTAGAGATGTCTATATAAATTTAGACAAGCTTGCTTTATTGAAGACTCTAAGGCCCGTATTACAGAACTCAAGACTCAAGCATTACTTACTTAAAACTCGGTTAAGGCGAATGCGTCAGGGTAGCCCGCGAAATTAAAATTTTCTCACGTTTTTTGCAATTTGCAGGTCAACATCATGTTGTATGTGATTCGTAGTTAAATATGATTCGCGGCCGTAACAAATATGGCTTTACTCAATTATAATCATTACAATCAACAATACAACTCCATAAGTTAGCAAAGGTGTCAAATGTCATGATTTCATGAAATCATATTTGTTATATTTAGATCAACATAAAACCTGACACTGACCTTTTAGAGTACGATTGTAATTATCGGAAAACACAGGCTTCGGGGGGAAAATGCAACAGGTACCTTGGCAGGTACCTACGTGTTGCATCTTCCCGCTCACTCATTATTTCCGTTTTTCCGTTTATGTAGTGTTTTCCAAGTAGCCAGATGATGATATTATGTCCTCCTGTTACCTATAGCCAATAAATTAATAAATTTTCTTACTTTTTGGACGCTGTATGATGCACAACGAAACTTTTTAAGGTCTAGCCAAATTGAAGTATATTCCACGCGAAATGCGAGATATAATTCGCTCGCGCCGATTGTGTCAACTAATTTGTATGGAGGAGTTCAAACTGAGTGTCATGATTTCCAAATATTAATAAGATTTACTGATTTTAAATACTAAATATAAAATTAAAAGTATGTGATTTGCCTCAAATGATTTTTGTATCAGTGTAATTATGAAGTTTAAAAGTATCTCATTTGACAATTCCGTAAAAGTACTGTTTTTTTTAACAAAACGAAATTGGAAACATGATGTTTGGAGCGTCGGAAGTCAGTTTAATTTGAGCCTCGAAATCTAAAGGATGTCTTCAAGAAGTCTAAAGTCTATAACGTTATTATAAGTACCTAATTAAATAGTTTGTTTAATATTGCTAAAAGTGTACCAAGTTTGTATGTTTGCAAGATTATAAATACAGAAATATTAGTACTGAAATGGTGTATCATTACACGAGCGACTTCCTAATCATTAAAATAACTGACGCGACTATTGGTCTCAGTGTGGCCAGACGTTTTCGGGGATTTCGGGGACCCACGTGTCCGTCCCAGTCCCACTTGAGCTTGGCTGCGTTTTGGGTGACGTCGACGATTTGTGGCTTGGAGTGCAGTATCGTGTTTCATGTCCAGTCTCAGGACGAGATCTACAAACGTTACTTAGCATTTACTTGGGGTTTAAACTAAAAACCAGCGCTTAACAACCCGCTACGATCTAAGCATAATGCTGACGCCAGCCCCGGATCTAGATTTTTTTTGAGGCGAGGCAAAAACTGTCGTCTTCCGCCCCCGCCAATGTTTTATGGGGATCCGCTAAGCTAGGCCGTGAAACTTATATTTTCACAAAATGAAAATTTTGGCAATATATTAATCAAATTGTATCGATCGATCAATCCAATAGGGGCGCCAAAACTGTTGAAAAAAGAAAATAAAATGAAAATTTATAAATGTTCTGCGCGTCTCATTTATTGCAAAGTTGCGGTGTGCTGGACGGTGCACTTGTCTGCTACGCTTTTTTTTTTTGGGTGTGATATTATCAAATAACTTCTCCCGCTCTGGGTGGAGCGGGAGGGCGTGTCAGACTCTTACTTACTAAAACCTATCCGTGTTCCTTCGGTTGCCATGTTGCCGGGGGCCACGATCTCCCTTTCGGACTTCTTCGCAGCCCCGGCAGGCATCGGCACTAGTGAACCCCGTCAATTTCCGTTAAGGTTCTTGAAGATATCATTGACACAATTGCCCCTGTCCTAACAGGCATATTTAATCAATGTTTAGATAGCGGTACGTTTCCTGATTTAATGAAACATAGTAAAGTAGTACCCATTTTCAAATCGGGTAGTAAGAGTGATCCCTCTAATTATAGACCAATATCTGTGCTACCAGCATTGAGTAAAATATATGAAAAAATCATGCTAGACCAGATGTTGTCACATTTTAATTCTAATGGGATTTTACATAGTCACCAGTTTGGTTTCACGAAAGGTAGGTCGACGACTGACGCAGGAGTAAAACTCATCAGTCACATTTTGGAATCCTGGGAGAAGTCCCAAGATGCAATTGGCATTTTCTGTGACCTCTCAAAAGCGTTTGACTGCGTTGACCACAATACACTGATCTGTAAATTACACCACTACGGAATTCGTGGACAAGCTGCTGATCTTGTTCTTTCCTATCTATCAAACAGGCAGTAAAAAGTAAATGTTAATGGGGCGACGTCTTCGGGGTCTCTAGTTAAAATGGGCGTGCCTCAAGGCTCAATTCTCGGCCCTTTCTTATTTCTAGTTTATATAAATGATCTTCCTTACATGATGACTAACTTATCAGATATAATTCTATTTGCTGACGACACTTCTCTTATTTTTAAAATAGACAGGAAAGATACAGATGTATTACATGTTAACGATAGTCTGGCTGTACTTTCAAAATGGTTCGCAGCTAATAATCTTTTACTTAATGCGAACAAAACGAAATGTATTAGGTTCTCATTACCAAATGTACCTCAAGTAGGTCTAAATCTAAAACTTGATGGCAAAAACCTAGATGCAATAACGGAAACTATATTCTTAGGAATTACTTTAGATTCAAAATTACAATGGGGCGCTCATATTAGAACTCTTTCAGGTAGATTAAGTTCAGCTGCATATGCAGTAAGAAAAATAAGGCAGTTGACTGATATAGCCACAGCTAGGTTAGTATACTTTGCTTATTTCCACAGTATTATGTCTTATGGTGTCTTGCTGTGGGGATCGGCAGCTGACGTAGATTCAATTTTCATTTTACAAAAGAGGGCAATCCGCGCGATCTATAAAATGGGCCCTCGCGAGTCCCTTAGAGACAAATTTAAAGAAATTGATATACTGACTTTGCCTTCACTTTATATCTTAGAAAGTATTATGTATGTTCGCAAAAACTTAAGACTTTTCAAAATAAGAAGCGATTTCCATAATATAAATACACGTAGTCGACATGAAATTGTGATACCCAAATTTAGATTAACTAAAACAAGCAAGTCATTTCTTATAAACAGTATCCGCTTTTATAACAAGTTGCCAAAGTCTGTGACAGAACTTAGCGATGGGAAGTTCAAAACCCACATCAAACGTGTCCTTATCAAGAAAGCATATTATAAAATTAAAGACTATGTTGAAGATAAGGAAGTTTGGCATTAATTCCTTCTGCACATGTGGCTTCCCTGGTACCTCATTAACGGCATAAATAAGTAAGAGTCTATTAACTGCTCCCAAATTACCATGTTTATTTAAATCTTTATTTTTTTTTTGTTTTTACATTCGTCCTTGACATATTTATTATTCTATTATTTGACATTATATACCTACGATTTAATTTCAACTTTTTTTTAGTGACTTTTGTGGACATGATAATTACTCAGATTGATTACAGTTGTAACAGCAATCATATAATTGCGTTTTATTAAAATAGGTTTTTTTTTTACTTATATTAATTAATTTATTTTTTGTATAGATTCTTTTCTACTGTATATTTTGTGAATGTGAGAACGCTGTAGGCTTAGTGGATTGTAGACCTGTTGACCATTTTCTATTTTGTTAAGTACTTGGTACTTATTGAAAGACCTGCACTGTCCTCCCATACCTAGAAATTTGTTATATGAAAGTATTGTAAAAGCCAATTATTTTTAAAAGAGTAACCGTGGAGTTTCTTGCCGGCTCTTCTCCATAGGAAACGACCAATTGGAACCGTGCACCTAGCTTCTGACGTTTCATAAGTGCCCATGTAGGTTTATGTGAAATAAAATATTTTGATTTTGATTTTTGATTTTGAATTCTGCTGACATCTCTTTGAAGCACGCGTGGAACACAACGCGCCGTCGACCTGGGCTTGGTCCTTATCGGACGGCGAGCTACCCATTGCTCACCGTCCGCAAGCCCGCGCCTACGGTGGCCGGAAATCTGCCTGCGATTCCCGACGCCTAGGGTGTCTCCTCCTGCGGCGGTTAAGGGCACGAGGGCGCGAAATTTGCCTCTCCCTCACGCGTTTCGCCTCCTCCTTCGCGAGCATTACTGCTTCGCAGAAGGAGGTGACGGCTTCCCATTTCCTCTCGCTCCGTACCATGGCCTGAACCAGTGCCGGACGCGAGAGATCACCGCCGCTTGTCTGCTACGCTTGAATTTGTCGCCCCTGAAGTTAGCGCCTGGGGCACGGGCGCCGGTTTGGCTCACCCCTAGATTCGGGGCTGGCTGACGCTTAAACCTTTTGCTTTCGGTATTATAGTTTTGTG
Organism: Agrochola lychnidis; assembly: GCA_963680765.1. Lineage (NCBI taxonomy): Eukaryota > Metazoa > Arthropoda > Insecta > Lepidoptera > Noctuidae > Agrochola > Agrochola lychnidis. The sequence goes on from OY796850.1 coordinate 4,683,143, forward strand.
TATGTACTACTACTATTAATACTGGAGACAATAAACGTTATTCTATTCTATTCTAAGCGTCATTCCTGTCACTGTCGCACAACTGACAAACAACAAGTGCAAGATAGAGACGGGAACATGTCCAAGTCAAAGCACGAGATAAGTAACGTTAATAGAACTCGGTCTCAGATTATTTGGTCTATTTACTATTTAATATTTTCTCTTAAAATATTTTAGTAGGGTAAGTAAGAACCGCATAGCCTTGAATTGCGGCCTTGCTTCCACGTCTTTATATTAGATGTAGCTAGCTGGGCTTTACGGCCCATAGACCGAGGCTCGGTTAAATATTCAGCAAGTATCTTCCTTATTACGAACACACCGAGATATGTGTTAGTAGGAAATGTCGTACATGAATAAAAGTAGACTTCTTTGAAGTTAGTAATGCCCGCAAAAGTGACAAGAACAACATGAAAATTAAAAGAACCAAGAAAAAAAAATTTTGTTTTTTGGAAAACTTTACTTAGACTTAACTTTACTAGATATGTACTTACCTCCAGTTTCCACGAATTACCATACCTACAACTAAATAATAGTACCGGTTTTAGTAATACCGGCGCCCCGGGCGAGATTTCTGTGGCGCCCTTCACTACTCTTGGAGAGTAGAGGGGCGAAAATTTTAGCTTTTGTTCTAGTTTGAGGAATAGGAAAATGCAGGATGATAAAGCGAGCGAAGCGAGCTCAAAAATTTCAGCACCCGGCCATGGAAAACTTAGGATTTCTTTTATGCAGAAAAATTTGAGAATCCAGACTTCAGAGAACGCAAGGTGCAAGAGCGAGCTCAAATTTTTTTAGCTCCCCGCTGCGTCTTTTCTTTGGCCCATTCATATAGAAATAGTACCTAAACTTTGTCGACTTGTACAGAAAAGTTAGAGAAAAACAGAACTCTGTCTTTGCTGTCCCGCAGTCGGGTAAAAAAGAGTTAAATAACGGGAAAGATAGAGAAATAAAAGGCCAGTGGTTCGCATTGGGCGCCCCTTCATATCCGGCGCCCTGGGCGGTCGCCCAACCACTCCCTTCCCTAACGCCGCTACTGTAAATAGTTAGACAATGATTTCAAACTGAATGTACCTCTACTCACTTAAGAAGCTGCCTAACTTCTTAAGTGAGTAGGAGCCTTTGCCCTAAAATGGGGAAATATCAGATTAATTGTTTCAAAACTCCACTGTAGTAAGCAAGTACCCTATAACCACAGTATAAATAAATACAGTATTCTATCTTCATATAAAACGGCCGAAACGACGCGCTTCGAAATCTCAGTGTATATCAGTATGCAACACCAACAGTATCGAGTGCGCAGCACTTACGCACGGACGCGGAAGTACCTACCGAGTGGCCGTAGGAAATTATTTCAAGGTCACTGCCGAGATACAATACTGCTACTTATTTATTCTGTGCTATTACCTACACTCCTGTATAACTACAACAGTTTCAAGTATTGTTGTTGGTTTCCTTCTCATAGTTTCAACATTCCCACATTCAACATCCACTAACTTTGTTCCACATTCGCACTTGGTCTCGTAAGTCGTAACTATCCCACACAAAATAGTTTTAATGTTTCAAGAATGTTTGAAGCTGTAGACTATCATCCTGACCCAATTCTACATAAATTAATTTGATAGTTTCAAACTCACGACTGTTTCAAAACCTAAAATTTGATAGTTCTGCAAGTTTGAGGAACTTATTTATAAAACCGATAAATCAATACTTTTACAATAGTGTTTTGAATGGTTTGGCAAAAGTATCCTTCAACTTTGTAGTTTCTCTCGTGGGATTCATCGAAATGGAATAATTTTGTTATTTGTTTGAGGAACAAAGGGATGTTGGTAAGTTTGAGTTCAGGTGGCAAGTTTATTCCTATCTGAAATTTTACCTAAATGTTAACTAATATTATAAATGCGAAAGTGAGTTTTTTTTCAGTGAAAACTTCTTTAGGCGCGTTGGTGATTTTTGAGATGGGACTAAACCATTGATTTCACGACACTGTAACGCAATTTACCGACACCGTAGAGTAAAAGACATCAACGTGTTGATTACCGCGGTGCCGATTTTTTTTCAAGTTTTCACTTTGTCGGCATTCCCGGAGTGCCACTGTTTTTTTTTTGTTTGTTACGCTTTCACACCAAAATGTCTGAACAGATTTGGATGAAATTTGGCATATGGGATCCCAATATTCCTACGGGATCGAGACTTATACGGGTGAAACCGCGTGGCGCAGCTAGTAGTAATATATTTACGCTCGTGACTGGACCCAGTAACGAGCATAAATATATTACTATGAACAGCTCGGAATTAATATCTGATTTCATGACTTATCCATAAATATCTGTCGTCAAGATGACGGCAAATATATGTAATCAACTGTAGAAGGCATATACAAATTGCAGCATAAATATGTGGGCATCGAAGGAACAGCAAAACTATCTGATGACGCATGCGACGTCAAATACAGAAGCGGCGTAAGGCGTGGGCGACGTGGTTTATCGCCCACGGCCTCGCGGTCCGAGGGGCCTCATACCTCGAAGGTTTATGCATCACATAAAAGCCGTTAATGCGTCGAAAAAATTTCACTCTTCCTAAAACCATAAATTGACACGAGCCCTCCAGGAGAGTTCCCGACACTGAACGTGTTAAAGCTTAATATTACACAAACGGATCCCTGAATAAAAAAATGGTTTTCACAGACCCTAGTTAGTTTTTAGAACGGCCTATCCCAAAAATAAACGCTCGTGCAGACCAGCGCGATATCGCGGGCGCGACAGGCAGCTCGACCCGTGTTGCGCCTGCGATATCGCGCTGGTCTGTACGAGCCTTAACTCGACCTATACCTAATAATTTGGCAACTGTTCAATAGTTTTTTTTTCTTTCGTCTTCATGCGCCACTGTACCTCGCCCACATCAAATTTTGATCTTGCCCCGCCACTGGCCAAATATAATCTTAGTTAAGTGCTATCAAGTATATGTAAACCTGCCAATACCGCTGCCTTTTTCATTCAATGGATTCCTTTTCATAAGGCAGTTGTCACAACGAGCGACGGCGATTAACGAGTAGCGAGTAGAGCTAGCAACTGAAAACGAGTTGGCGAGCAAGCGTGTAGCTCCGATAGTTTCCGAGTGCGACGGGCGATTACTCGCACCACTCGCTCGGGGCGGTTAGTTCACATTTAGTTTCACCGTCACACCATCAAGCGTGCATCGCTGAGCAAGTATCGCTGAGCGAGTATTATCTTTGATAGCTCTTGTCGCTCAGCGACAAACTAGTGTAACAAGTCCTCGCCGGCGGTCGGAACAGTCAGCGATCAACTATTAATATATGCATCTTTTTTGTTTACACGGAAATTATATCTATTGTACATTTCTTGAGCGAGAAAATAGCCGATAGTTAGTCGCTTTCTCGCAAGACAACTGCCTAACATCTACAGGAAGTACAGGATTTATTTTTCTCTTGTTAGGCTTTTCTACTTTAATTTTAAATGTAAATTTTGTCGCTTATCCTGAAAAAGGAGAACATACTGAATGCACTTAACACCATAAAAAACGTTTCAGTGGTTTCAGAGATTAACGCAAGCGACATACAAAAACCTTCCTTTACAAAGGATGGCGTTTGTCAATTTAAAAGCTTGCTTTGAAAGGAATTTTGGGTCAACCTTTGGTGAGTTTTCATTCACTTAAAATCCTCGCATTCGGGGTCATGTAAGGCCCCATTATATCTTTTATCGTTATGAAAGGATAATGACACCCATTCTTTGCAGAACCTTCCAGTTTCCATGACATGGTAGGTATAATATTATCACGTTTCAGTGACGAGAATACTCATACATGACCTGTTATACTGTAGGTACCTATACTCCGTTTGAAATAAGATTAGACATTTAAACAAACCTTTTTTACAGTCCGTTCAACCGATTTTGACTTCTATACCGTAGGCATAAGGATGGCATTAAAAGCAAAAAAAGTGGTTACAAACCAACTGTTTACTGCAGCTGTCATTTGTCATGCCACCATCACAATAGAAGTCAAAATCGGTTGAACGGACTGTAAAAAAAGGTTTAGTTAAATGTCTAATCTTATTTCAAACGGAGTATAGATGCCTACAAAGTTGACAAACTAAAACAATTAGCAAGTTAGCCTCTTTCTGCGAAGCAGTAATGCGCGCGAAGGAGGAGGCGGAACGCGTGAGGGAGAGGCAAAGTTCGCGCCCGCACGCCCCTAATCGCCGCAGGAGACGCCCTGGGCGTCGGGAGTCGCAAGCCAATTCCCGGCCACCGTAGGCGCGGGCTTGCGGACGGTGAGCAATGGGTAGCTCGCCGTCCGATAAGGACCAGGCCCGGGTCGACGGCGCGTTGTGTTTCACGCGTGCCTCAAAGAGATGTTAGCAGAACTGACGGGGTCCGATAGGGCCAAATCTTGCCGGGGTTGCGGGGAAGTCCAAAAGGGATACCGTGGCCCCCAGTAACATGGCAACTGAAGAAACATGGGTGGATTTTAGTCAGTAAGAGTCTGACAGTCCCGTTCCGCTCAGAGCGGGAGAAGTTACTTGAAAATTCTCCACCCAAAAAAAAAGGTAGGTAAGGCAGGAAAGATTTCTCCGGTAAGATCATCTGCCTAGCCTTTTCCCAACTATGTACGTCGGGGTTGGCTTCCAGTCAAACCGGATGCAGCTGAATAGCAGCATTTTACATAGAGAGACTGTCTGTCTGTCTGACCTCCACAACCCAGTCATTGTTTAACACTATACTCCTTGGTAAGACTGCTCTTGTTGTCAAACTTTCGGGCTTCTGACGACCCGTAACAACTGTCAAAGATGCACACGTGACAGCTGGAGGCACAGAAGGGTATCGGTACGTTAAGTTAGTCACCCATCCACGGGCTGACTAGGCAAACATAGCTTAACCTGGTTAGGTAATTTCTCAGGGAAGGTACAATAAAGAATCATCGTAATATTTATAATATTGGTACCACACTTACCGACGCCCACTTTATTATTCTAGTAGAAGTATTAACGACACTTATAAATAAAAAAAAATAACAAAAAAAAAACAACCAACTTCCAAAAAAAACACTACAAAGTGAAAAGTAACTTTAATTTCGGAAGTCGGTGTCTTTGGTTTTGAATTTTCGTTTGTTGCCACCGACTTCCGAAATTAAAGTTTTTTTCACGTTGTAGTGTTTTTTTTTGGAAGTCGGTTGTTTTTTTTTTAAAGATTTTATTTTTCACTTTTTAGTTGTGGTATTTACCCCACACAAATTCGAATACCACTACCTGCTATGTAAATAACAGTAACAGGAACTTAACATATCATCCACATACTAAGTGGAAAAAATTCGTATTATTGAAACTAACTCAAAAACTACTCAAGCAAAGTTAATAAAATTTATATGGGACCACACGGGAAGCACCAGCTTTCAAATAAAAAAAGAGTCATCAAAATCGGTTGACCCAGTAGAAAGTTCTGAGGTAAAAAACATTTTAAAAAAAACAGTCCAATTGAGAACCTCCTCCTTGAATTGAAGTCGGTTAAAAATTGAGACGGCAAAATAATTTGGGACCATAATTTGTTGTAACTGTGATGAACAAAAACTTGACAGCGTCATTTAGCTTAACGAGAGCAAAAATAGCTCAAGTAGAACACCAAATAAACCTTGCAATTTTCCAGGAAACGTCTGAAATAAAGGAGATGCCTTCATTTAAAGAAAGTAAAATTCCGTACATTTGCAAGGTAATGATATGTCACCATGTTTTATACCTCTGCGGGTGACTGAAACGACATATATTTCCTGAGCCTGATTTACAGTAAGTTGTGTGTTTTATCATGCCTTGCTTTTGTTAAAAATGAGAAGAGATTTCATCATTCTTTTTTGGAAAAGTTGAATCCTAATGGAAAAAAATATCTGGTTGCATCTTTTTATCCGACTCCGTCATCATCTGCCTAGCCTTTTCCCAACTATGTTGGGGTCGGCTTCCAGTCTAACCGGATGCAGCTGAATACCAGTATTTTACATAGAGCGAATGCCTATCTGACCTCCACAACCTAGTGACTAGGTAACACGATACCCCTTGGTAAGACTGGTTGTCAGACTTTTTGAGCTTCTAACTACCCGTAACGACTGTCAAAGATCTACAAATGACAGCCGGGACCAACGGCTTAACATGCTTTCCGAGGCACGGAGGGGTTTTGGTATGTAAAGATGGTCAGCCATCCACGGACCAACCGCAGCAAGCGTAGCTTAACCTGATCGATCGACCCGTGCAACTGTTATCTGACTCCGTACCCCTTGTACGGAGTCAGATAAGTAAAGAAATAGGTATGGGCGTTATTTAACGTCACTAGTTACAATAACTGGCTACGGGGCATGTAACCAAATAACTAGTTTCGAGTCACACATAAACACGTGATTTTTGTAACTAGTTCCATCATAATGCAGTGATCGAATGAAAAGAGTGAAACGAAACAAAAGTATTCGTTCCAAAAATAACGTATTACGTAGGTAACCATTTATATTTTCGTTTCGCAAATACCTGTAACACTTCGTTAGAATCACAGTGTTGAAAAATAACTAGTTACTAAAATCACTAGTTTTCAAAACCGGTGACGTCCTTGTAGTCAGTAGTTACGTTACGTTTCGCAAAAATCACGTAACGACCCACCCCTATAAAGAAAGTATGTATCTCAAAACCGTTTTCATGTTAAAATCATCACGTTTCAAAATAAAACATTTACCAGCTGCGCACCCGCATAAGTCTCGATTCCGTGGGAATATCGGGATAAAAGTATCCTATGTCCTAACCGAGGTCATGGTCTACCCATGTGCCAAATTTCATCTAAATCCGTTCAGGCATTTTAGCATGAAAGCATAACAAATAAACAAACAAACTCGCTTTCGCCAGAATACGGGCGTCGTCGCCAAGGGAGGATTAGCAAACGCTGGTGTTTATTTTATTTTATTTTATTTATTCACAAGGCAACTACAACAGGTAACAATCACAGTATATCACTAGGTTCTCATTATAGGTTTCGACCTGATTATCACCCAAAGCGTAATCGCACAACATGATTAGCAACAAAAATAATAAAAATTACAATTAGAGCGTCGCACAATGATTATTGATATAGCGGTCCCGCATGACGAGAACCTCATGAAAGCTGAAAAAGATAAACAGCTTAAGTATCTTGACCTAGGCTCGTGAGGTTGTCGACATGTGGGATGTGGGTACAGCAATCATTGTGCCGATAGTCGTGACGGCCAATGGCATAATAGCCAAGAGCCTCAACCAACACCTGAGGAGGCTCTCGTTAGGCAGCTGGATCAGGGGCTTGATCCAGAAAGCGGTACTCCTGGACACGGCGCGTATTGTCAGGAGGTTCCTCTCTCAGGAGCCCTGACCACCGGTGGCTTGGACCCTGTTCCCGACACCGGTGGGCGACTATTTTTTATATTTTTAAATGTTTTTTTTAATTTTTTTACAAGAATAGGTATTTAAAAATGTAAATAGTATGTTTTAAAATGAAATAAAGGAAATAATAAAATTACAACTACCGTGAAAAGATTAGTTCACAAAATTACAGCTACAAGGTCTGTGCGTCTGCCCTCCAAGTCCAACACACTTCTGCTTAGGGAAGGAATTTGTAGGAGACCAAACACGCCAGGTAAAGTACATAATATAAGTGACACAAAGTAACATTATTTAAAGCGTAACAAGATTAATAAAAAGATTAAAAAGAAAGAGTACGGACATGTCTTTTGAAAGCAGCGGCACGAGAATCGAAGATGTCGATACTGTTATTGTTCTTTGTAATTTCATTATAAACTCGACACATTCTAACGATAGGGTTGTAATATGAGGTGTTATTTGTAAAGTACCATTGGGCCACCACTGCTCTCACCGGCCGCGACTTACGAATTGTAGGTCGTAGGTTCAAACCCAGACAGGCGCTTTACTTTGTGTAAATTATTTCATCACCACTGCTCTCAAAACGGTGAAGGAAAACATCGTGAGGAAACCGACATGTCCTAGAACCGAAAATTCGAAGACATGTGACATCTACCAACCCGCACTGGGCCCGCGTGGTGGATTACGGCCCACTCCCTCTCACAGAGAGGAGGCCTGTGTCCCAGCAGTGGGAACATTTATAGGCTGATGATGATGATGATGATTTGTAAAGTGTGTGATGACTTAGAGGCATTTATAGGAGATTGGCTCCGGAAGGAAACACACAGGAATGAGTGAAAAGCTGTAGGGGAGACCTTTGTCCAGCAATGGGAAAAAGAGGACAAAAAAAAAACCTTTCTTTTTAGAAGCACGTGTCTTTACAGAGGTCAAGGTCGTATGAAGAAACTCTTATCAGTTAGCAAAACATGTCAGTTTGAAACATAGCTTGTAATTAATTATAAATAAACGTGACTTTTTAATAAACAGTGCTATCGCTCGACCAACTGACGGTACCGAGTAATTGCGTTTACGCAACTTTCTTTCGAAATGTTGATAGTTTTTTGAGTTCCGTGTCGAATTGAAAAACGGGCACATCGTAAGGTTTGTTTAGTCCGCGGCTTTGCCTGCGTTTTATGAAATATGTCATGGCCTCGCTATTAGTTCGTTTTCGCTTAGCGTTGTTTTTGCTTTTTTTTCTTTTTGCTCGGCTCCTGAGTGTTGTAGAGTGATGTTACAATCCTGTAACCTTCCTCAAGACTTGGGCTCTCCAATGCAAATAGAATTTTTAGTATCGAAGATTACCCCCTGAATACAAACTTACTAACAAAAAAAAATTTACCTTTTTATAATTTTATATATAAATAACTAGCGGACCTAACGCGTTTTCACACGCGTATTTCCCGTTCCCGTGGGAGTACGGGGATAAAATATAGCCTATGTTACTCGCTGATAATGCAGCTATCCATTGATGAAAGATTTTTTCAAATCGGGTCAGCAGTTTTTGAGTTTATTTATTACAAACATATACATACACAAAAACACAATTTTTTCATCTTTATAATATTAGCGTAGAAATTATACTTAATTATTATTATTGTTTGTATAATATTATAATTATTATAATATTAGTATAATAGTTCAACTTCATAAAGTGTGAATTAATCAGTTACGAGGTGTTCGTCTGGATAGAGTAGGTCAAAGAGGGTTAACACGGGGTAAAATCCTTTGAGCTCCACCTTCATCATTCTCGACACATCTGTCAATCAAGACAAAAAGGTGTGATTAAGATAATGGAGTAAGTAAGTATTATTCATTTGTTCAGCTGGGGCTTTAAAACAGATATTAGATTTTACATTATCAGCATGACATCATGACTGTATTACTCGAAGGGTTAAACAGAGGTGTGTCTAGTACCCCCACATTTCGCCAGTTATGTTTAAGTCCCAGGGGGCAAGCCTATTGCCATCAACCGGGCACAAATCCAGACTCCAGGCTGCTACTGAGAAATTCCAGATGGAAAAACCCTACAAAAATTTGCCCTACCCGGGAGTCGAACCCAGGACCTCATGATCAGCAGTAGCCGTTGTTACCTCTAGAAAAACGAGGCAGTATAATATCAGCTTGCATTAAAAACAAAAACTTGAGTAGGTACGTACTTACACAAGTAATTATGTATAACAAATACTTTTTTACTAAAATTATTAACTAAAATATTATACACAATGTAACATTTGATAAAGTTCAGATGAAATCATCTTTTTCAGCTTATAAAAATGTAAGTAGCTTATACTGGAGCAATTTTTATTACAGTATTTATAAATTGGATTTAAAAAAATTAAAATATGTACTGAACCCACACACTAAACACGCACCTGACATAGCTTTACTTATATAAATCAGCGCGTGTGAATTATTTACAGTGTATATAGAACACATCGTGGGAATTATTCAAATTATTTGTTTGTCTGCGTGCAACATTAAAATAAACAAATATGAGGAATTTTGTGATTTTTGTGTTTGTCCTGTATTTGTGCCAGGTAAGGTTTATTTTGCTTTTTGAAACTGCATTGTTTGCTAAATAAATACTCAAATCCAATTTATTTATTTGTACTACACATAGGTATAATGTTGGTACATGATGTTATAAAATAAAAATATTATGTCACTTTGTGCTGCCTTGCAAAGCGTACCAACATTGTATACACCAGTGATTATGAAGATGCGAATTGACGTTGTTTCGACGCACGCTATTTCGAAAAAAAAAGCGAGATTATACGCCAGTTCGAAAACACATTGAATCAAAAACCGCTATATCGAATGACGTTATCGCGAACATGCTGATACGAAAAACTTTTTGAATGGCTAGTATCGAAAGATGAGGGTTTATTTAGGATTTTTTATTGAAAGTGTGACATTGTATTGAATATTTTAATTTATGACTATTATTGAGTTTATAGTATTATCAATGTTATATATGAATAGTTTTTAAATATATATTACGTGTACTATTAACACCTACTGTGGACCAAAAAGTTGTCTTTTAAATAAATTAATTGAACTGAATTGAAATCCATTGTTGCGTTAATATTTCTAGGAATCGAACTCACGACCTGATTATCAATGAATTGCTTAAGGTTAGGTTTGCTTGATATTTACATATAATTTGAGTTTAGCGAGCGGGTGGAGTAAGTCGACTGGAAGCAGCAGCAGCAGTCGGCTAGGGAGAGCAAATGTTTTTTCTAAATCTTAAATTCAAGTTAACATTGAAACAAAGTGGGTGAAGGATGACAGCGCTCTGCATAACATGGTTTATTTTACAGAATGCAATAGCCTACTGCTGCTTCCGAGATCCTTTCATGCTGCCAACCACACCGTGCACCAACATGTGTGGCAGCTCTTGCACCAACACGTGTGGCAACTCCTGCACCAACACTTGCGGCAACTCTTGTGCCAACAAGCCCAACTCCTGCAACTGCGGCGTCTCCTGCAAATGCTTCAGAGATCCGGCCAACATTTGCAATGTTTGTGACACACCTTCGTCAGTATGCCAATGTATGTCCAAGTGTGGCTGCGACGGACCCAAGTATCCCATATACTTCCCAGAGGTTGAATATCCTGTGACTATTTTGGAAATTGATCCCTTCTTTTATAGAACTTGTTTTTGTGCTTAATTGTTGAAAGAATAAACGTATAAAATAGAATGATGGGGTATTTTCATTACCTTTCGCAGCATACCTACCCATAATTTCCAAAAAAACAGTGTATTTTTTTGTTTTTATTCAGAAGGAACAACAAACAGCTACAAAACAAAACATAGAATAAAAAATACATAAAATTATAGACAAATACTGCAGCCTTTTTTTTGTGTGGGAAATTATCAAATAACTTCTCCCGCTCTGGGCGGAGCGGGACTGTCAGACTCTTACTGACTAAAGTCCACCCGTGTTCCTTCAGTTGCCATGTTGCCGGGGGGCCACGATTTCCCTTTCGGCTCTTATCAACGCTGTTCACAGATTAGCTACAGAATCATAGAAATACAAGATACATATCAGTGAAAATAATCGAATACAATTTTTTATTTTTTTATTTTACAAATTTTTATTAATCAACGTGTTTCCCTAGTTCAGAACAGTGGCCGAAGATTGAAATAGTATAAAATCAAAATGACATCTTTGCCAAACTCGGTTGTTTAGTGATCGCAACTCACAATTAATTAATTCCACTGCACACTGTAGGGTCCTGAGTTTCCTCCCCATTCGAGAAAAGCTATATTGGAATTTTCATTGGAAAACATTAGCTGCCTTTTTTTTTTTGGGTGGTAAATTATCAAATAACTTCTCTGAGTGGAGCGGGAGACTCTTACTGACTAAAACCCACCCGTGTTCCTTCAGTTGCCATGTTGCCAGGGGCCACAATATCCCTTTTGGACTTTCCCGTAACCCCAGCAGGCATCGGCCCCAGCGGCCCCATCAGTTGTGCTAACATTTCTTTGAGAAGCGCGTGGAACACAACGCACCGTCGACCTGGGCCTGGTCCTTATCGGACGGCGAGCTGCCTATTGCTCACCGTCCGCAAGCCCGCGCCTACGGTGGCCGAGAATCGGCCTGCGATTCCCGACGCTCAGGGCGTATCCTGCGGCGGCTAGGGGCGTGAGGGCGCGAAGTTTGCCTCTCCCTCACGAGCTCCGCCTCCTCATTTGCGAGCATTACTGCTTCGCAGAAGGAGGTGACAACTTCCCATGTCCTCTCACTTCGTACCATGGCCTGGACCAGGGCCGGATGCGAGAGATCACCGCCGCCGATCGCCTCCACCAGGACACGGCGGTGCCCCGCCCAAGCCGGGCAGACCTCCACCGTATGCTCCACCGTGTCCTCCAGGCGATCCACACAATGGTGACACCCGGGTGTTTCCTCCCGCCTTATCCGGAACAGGAACCTCCTGAAACAACCGTGCCCGGTGAGGACCTGCGGCAGGCGGAAGGTGAGGACGCCGTGGCGCCTCTCTAGCCACTCCACAAAGCGTGCCCACAACAGTAGTAGCCTGGAGTGTGAAGTAGGTCGGTACCTACATATAATTACAAAAGAAGGATTATTTACTTGCGAAACATGTGAACCCGTGCGAATCCCTTGTATGAAACTTAAACACCACCAAGGAAGCAATTACTAAGACCAAGATATTTCGGTCAAGGTTTACAAATTAGTTTGAAGTGTTCGAACCACGTCTAAGTTATTGTGAGCCAATTTGAATTTACGGCTTCTGCGAGATTAAGTGGCGATAAACCCACCTTACTTGAACTTGATAAGTTATAACCCGGGGTGAGTAAACCTGTGGCTGTTACGAAGGTAACAGCCACAGCAAAAAAGCAAATTGCAAAAAGCAAAAAAAAAAGTCTTCTGCTTCTTCGACGTGTCGATGATTCCATTTATCCAATTTGCTTTTATTGTTTTGTGTTGTTGCATTTTCTATGCATATCCCACTATTTTAGGGTTCCGTAGTAAACAAGGAACCCTTATAGTTTCGTCATGTCCGTCTGTCTGTCTGTCCGCGGTCTAGCTCCGAGACCCTTAGTACTAGAAAGCTGTAATTTGACATAGGTATACATATTAATTACGCCGACAGAGTGGTAAAACAAAATTATGAAAAACATCTTTTTTTAGAGTACCTCCCGTACACGTAAAGTGGTGATGTTTTATTTTTTATTTTTTTATCCCATAGTGTGGGGTATCATTGGAAAGGTCTTACAAAAACATTGTGAGTTTGTGAAAACCATTTTTGGATTCAGGGATCCGTTTGCAAAATATTAAGCTTTAAAGTGCTAATTTTTGTTAGAGTCAAGTCCCCCCCCCCCCCTGCCAGCTAAATGGTTGGTTTTGGATATGTGAAAAAAATCACAGCAGTAGTTTATATAACGAAATTAAAAGGAAAACTATCACAGCTAAGTAGGCTTTAATAGTTATCGAGTAATAATCGACCAACTTAACTTTGCAGTTGCAAAAACATGTTTTCCCATACATTCCGTATGGGAGAACATGTTTATCAACTACAAAGTTAAGTTTGTTTTTGGGATAAATTTATCCCAACTACGGAACCCTTCATTGTGCGTGGTCCGACACGCACTTGGCCGGTTTTTTTTTTCAAGTTTGTGGTGTGGTCCGTGTGGGTTACCACACCACCAAATACCACAATTAGAATATTATATTAGTCATACTTATACTGATTTTTTACTACAATATAAAACATTGTTTATTTATTAAATTAGTTATACTGATTGCGGGTAAAATTGTGGTCACATTACAAATCTACGCACGCACTCGTATAGGGTCTGGCGTAGTAGGTAGGTACTTCAAAAGTTTGACTGTAATTTTCGTAGTTTGCATTATTTTTCGAATAAAAATGAATTACTTCTATTAAAAAAGTATAGAAATCTATTTACTAAGCGATTTTAAACAAACTAATTTTATAATGTCGGTTAGTGAATGAATGAATTCAAGATTTTTATAAAGTAGAATACCATTTTTGAATGATAATTTCGAATGATAATTTTAAATGATATTATTTTAAATGTTTTTACCGTTTTTTTTACTACAGATTTTTTTTTGTGTATGGGTATTTTGCCTGAAATAAAACACTATTTATTTTATTTTATTGATAGATTGTCTTATTTTCCAAAACGATTGTCGTCACTTATCTTCGGCGAAACCTGGAATTTTCAGCCCTGCTAGCTACTTTTCTGAATTGGTAATTTTTTCCCCAAAAAAATTAAAAATAAATAAAATAAATAAATAATTTTTTTAATTGCGATTGAATAATCTAGTAGGAGTTATTCTGTTACGAATAAAACAAAAGACTCTACATAACTTTATCAGCCTATAATGTTCCCACTGCTGGGACACAAGCCTCCTCTCTTCGATAGGGAGTGGACTGTAAATCCACCACGCGGGGCCAGTGCGGGTTGGTAAATTTCACATGTCTTTGAATTTTTAGTTCTAGGACATACCGGTTTCCTCGCAATGTTTTCCTTCACCGTTTTGAGAAAATACTTGTCTTCTTAAAATTACATTTTTGCAGCGTTGAAATGTAAGAAAATGTTCCTGTTCATAATTCTTGGAAAACCTTCAACCTCTGAGAATATTACATTTCATGTTAAATGTTTTTAAAATTATGACCTTCAGTCAGATACACAAGGTTTATTACGCGGGCCGTGACGCGCGTTGACACTGAGCAGTGTTATACACATACACGACTGTTTATCCCTCAATCCGTAAACGGCTAGGTCTGTGAGCGAGGCGAGGGTGAATTACATATCTACCTGTAGGAGCGTCGAGTCGGCATCTCCGTTGCTGGTCGTTCTCGTTGGACCTCCCCAAGACAACTGGGGGTCTCACCTGGCGGGGACAGACCGCCGAGATGTCGCTGTCGTGAAGAAAGCGACGCTATAGGATTTAGCATCGTGGCGCGCCTATAGAAAAACGGATAGCAACCAGTCACACAAACGCATGTTAAACTGCGTCATTTCCATAGGCTGCCATAGGTCAATTTAATGAGGGGCCCATGTTCATGGGCACTGTACAACGTCGAAATGAAATGAAATGAAATTGTTTATTCTGTAAATAGGATATCGGAATCACTTTTACACGTCATATAAAAAAAAATATTAAAAATAAGCTAGATGAGTTCGGCGTTTCCTATTTGACTACTCTGAGAAGGCCGAAACAAACTCAGAGGTCGCAGTCTCTTTTAAAGTCCAGACATAATCTTGGTCAGGCCATATGAGGGGACCATGTAGATTAGTGTCTGAAAAGGTCTTTTGAGGAAAGAACCACACAGATTTGAGTGGACCTGTCCAGTCAGTGCAAGCGTCCGCGGAAGAGGGGCGAAGCCCTGACCCCGAACATCCCTGAAATCTCGAAGAAGGTTTATTATATACCAGGTATTCACAAAGATATTAGGTAACATCACACCTGTATTCCCGAAGCGTTAGGCAGAGGTGTACCTATAATACACCCACATTTCGCCGGGGCGAGCCTATTGCCATCAACCTGTCACAAATCCAGACTCCGAGCTGCTACTGAAAAATTTCAGATGGAAAAATCCAATAACAACTTGCCCGACCCGGGAATCTAACAACCTCATGCTCAGCACGCGGCGTGTAAAGTATGAAAACTGCCGGCGCTGACCAGCATTGACAATAATGCCAACCAACACTTGTCGGCGCTGGTTACCAGCGTTCTGCATAAATACAACCTAACACATAACAACACGTCATGTGTGATATAATAAATTGAAAGATGTTTTTTCGATCAAGGTTGATTTGAAACAAAATGGATTGAATAATATGGTGACGGGCGTGACGGCTGACAGGAGAGAATAGAAGAGAACCAACGACTCCAAGGCACCTGGGTCCAGGGTCCACCACCACCTCTTAAAAGTGTTCATTCTAAAAGTTGGCAACGTCGCAAATAAGTTGCTGTCAAATATAAATGTTTTGATTAATTTGGCAATATTACTGCACGGAAATAAGAGATATCGCTAACTAGTGAACTAGAATATTAATAATGAATTGCAATTATAACACTGAATTTGATGTTGTAACAGTTTTAGGTTTATAAAAGGCATATGGAAAATTTCCAAATACTTTTTTTACATCTAAAAAAAACTTTTTTACAAATAACACAACCGACTACCAAACTACAAAGTGAATAAAAACTTTTTACAAAAAAAAAAACAACCGACCTCCAAAAAAAACACTACAAAGTGAAAAATAACTTTAATTTCGGAAGTCGGTGTCTTGGGTTTTATAGTTTCGTTTTTGCCACCGACTTCCGAAATTAAAGTTATTTTTCACTTTGTAGTGTTTTTTTTGGAGGTCGGTTGTTTTTTTTTTTTGTAAAAAGTTTTTATTTTTCACTTTTTAGTTGTGGTACCTACCCCACACACATTCGAATACCACTACCTGCTACCAGTGACAGAAACTTATCATATCATCTACATGTGGGAAAAAAATACGTTTTTTGTAGCTAACTCAAAAACTATCCAAGCAAAGTTAATAAAATTTATATGGGACCAATTCGAGAGCACACCCTTTCAAACAAAAAAAGAATTTTCAAAATCGGTCCACAATTGACGGAGAAATCGGTGGACATACATAAAAAAAAAAAAAAAACAAACATACGCGACGAACGTATAACCTCCTCCTTTTTGGAAGTCGGTTAAAAATAACTTTAATTTCGGAAGTCGGTGTCTTTGGATCAGATCAGTATTTTAGTTTTTTTGACACCGACTTCCGAAATTAAAGTTATTTTTCACTTTGTAGTTTGGAAGTCGGTTGTGTTTTATGTAAAAAAGTTTTTTTTTTCACTTTTTAGTGGGTTAGTTTGTAATTTATTTAAGTTACAAATAGCCTTATGTCAGCAGATGTGCCTTTAATATTTGAAGAGTTCCCTCGATTTCTCCAAGATCCCATCATCAGATCGTGACCAAATGACAATGGGACCAACTTGAAAGTATACCCTTTCAAACAAAAATAAGAATTTTTCAAATCGGTCTTCGAGTAATCGGGGAACATACATAAAAAAAAAAAAAAATATCCCGACTAATTGAGAACTTCCTCCTTTTTTTTGAAGTCGGTTAAAAATTAAATATTCTGTGTTACGATATTGATTATTGCGTTTTATAAATCAATATTTTAAAACAGAAAAATTTAACATCTATTTAGTGACGTTGCCTTTTTTCAGAATGCACGCTCTAAGCGGACTTTCGGACTCGGATCTTTACAGGAAGTACAATTCCATCTCACCCACACTGAAGGGGTGATAAAAGGGGATGGTAGGCCCCAAGAGATGGTAGAAAAAGTTTTCAATTATTTATTCTTAAATACCTTTTTATTTTTGTCGATACTGCTTAAACGTTGTACAAAAATTAAAAAGTGAACAGTAATTTTTTTGTGTCAAATGCATCATCATAATGAACATTGTATTAGAGATTATATTCAACGTGTAAATACACCCAGTTCATCAAAAGTCCTTGAAAGCGTAGATATATTAATAAACTCTGTGCGAACATTATTCTAGGAAGCCTTCAGTTTACCTTTCACCGAGGCTTCATCCTCCTAGGAAACTCGCATATTATGCAGTAGCTTTGTAATTAATATCCTAGACTTTGTGGCTCAGCTTTTACTAAACTGGCTTCAACTGCAGCTGACAAAGGGAACTAGTATCCTTTGATAGATATAGATTTTAATTAATGGAATGAATGCGTTGATCTGGATTTAATTACTTACAATATCTATAGATATACACAGGGGTATTGATAATATGTTGGCAATCCATTAAGCGGATGTAGGAGAGGTCATTTACAACCAAATGACTTCTTAAGGCGAAAGCGTCAGGGTAGCCCGCGAAATTCAAATTTTCTTATGTTTTTTGCAATTTGCAAGTCAGAATCATGTTGTAAGTTGATCTTAATATGATTCGCGGCCGTAACAAATATGGCTTTACTCAATTATAATCATTAACGTATTTCTGTGACAAATAAACCTATTTTTCTTTCTTTCTTTCTTTCTTACAATCAGCAATATAACTTCATAAGTTAGCAAAGGTGTCAAATGTGATGATTTCATGAAATCGTTTTAATTTCGCGGGCTACCCTGACGTTTCCCCCTTAAGGCTGCCTGTCCATTGATGCGGAGCGAGGCAGCGGAGCGGAGCGAGGGAGCAATGCGGAGCGGAGCTGCGGATTTTGTATGTCCCTTGATACGGAGCGAGGTAGTGCGGAGCGGAGTTGTGGACTGTGCGGAGCTAGGCCGAGTTCACGCGACGAGTAATTTGAGCGGGCGGCAGTTCCCCGCTCCACGTCTCCGCTCCGCTTCCTCGGTCCGCTTCCTGGTTTTGTAGTAATTTCTAAACTATGTAGTTCGCAAATCCCTGTCCACTGAAGCGGAGCGGAGATTTTATGCAATTCTATTGGTTAATATTGATACAGCTCCGCTCCGCTCCTTTCCTCTCTGCTCCAGTGGATAGTCACCTTACCTTCGAAGCGCATATTATGATCAATATATATTCACGCACATGACAAGTATAAATATTAAATCATGATCTCTTAAAAAATCATAGAGAAATAGTTCCCTCTTCATAGCTGGCGGTGCCAATCAAAGGCAATTTCTCTCATGGGAAAACTAGCGCAGAAAACTGTTTTCCTAAGCAAGGAGCAGTAGAAAATAGCCAAGATTGGCTGTGACGTAAATGATAACGAATTGTTCCTCATTGGTGCCGATTTCCTTGTTCACAAACTAAACTAAATTTAAGTTCAGTGCATCTTTTTCTTTTTATTTCATTAAGAAAAGGACAGAAGATAAATTTTAGTTTAGTCCTGTCAAATTAATCAGCGCCTGTCACTACTCCATACAAGTTTAGACGTGATTAAAACTTGCCGACTAAAATTACGTCAATTTACGTCAAGCGCTGATTAATTTGACAGGACTAAACTAAAATTTATCTTCTGTCCTTTTCTTAATGAAATAGAAAGAAAAAGATGCACTGAACTTAAATTTAGTTTAGTTTGTGAACAAGAGAATCGGCACCATTGTCATTAGCATCAATAACTAAGAAAATGTCAGTACTCACCGAATATAACTCAGAATTTATTCCAAAATACCCGCAAGAAAATTATGTACCATGAAATATTCGGGCGACCATTAAGTCTTAATTATTCAAAGCCTAAATTACTTTTTGGCGCGAAATGACTCCGCCATATTTAATTTTGTTGTGAGCAGTTCGTACACGCGAATATTATGTTGATTTCATAAATTTTCCTTGGTAATCTGGGTAGCTACATACAGACGATGTTTGTTTTCAGGCTGAAATTTAAAAGGGTCCGTAAGACTATGCTAAGCATGAATAGTGTTAGTGGTCGCAGACGCGACTGTTAATTTTGAGATCCTGGGTTTGATTCCTGGGTCAAGTAAAGTGTTATTGGGTTTTTATATCTCAGTAGCAGCCCGGAGTCTGGATTTGTGCCCGGTTGATGGCAATAGGCTCGCCCCTATTACATGGGACTTAAACATAACCGGTGAAATGTGGATGTACTTTCGATACACCTCTGGTCAACCCTTCAGGGGATTACAGGCGTTATGTATTAGGAAAATAAGAAAGTCACCGTGGTCGTGTCGCCATTGAACAATTCTGTTTAGACATTGTCCTCATCATCTGCCAAGCCTTTTCTTAAGGCGAGGATAATCGACTTTGAATAATTTTATACTGAAGATCACGGCTAAACGAGTAGTGTTAATGATTTGGCACAAATATATCATCATTGGAAAGGCAAGTGACGATATGTTAAATTAGAGAATTTTCTTATTCTTAATAACTTATTACATAGTGAAATTAATTTGTAAAGTTATGTCTAACGCGGATAAAAAACTGAGAATCAGGCAAAATCTATTTTCTAAAACCTTCACCATTTTAAAGATAATTTAATAATTGATATTATACGTATTTTATTAAAATTCCTTTTGTTTTGTGTATAGTAAATTAATAATGCGTCTAATTTGGGACAGCTCTCCTTGATGGGCGAGTCCTATTACTGGCTGGATGTACGACGCGTTGCGTGAGCTCAGTACAGAACACGCAAGTTAACCACTCAAGGTCACTGGCATATATCTGCGTCTTAACCAAATTGGGGGACGCTCAGCGTCCAGTCTAAAGCTACAGTTTCCTATAAGAGTAGTGGCCCCCACATAACGGCCATAACGGGCTATGCTTGGAGTTTCCCTACGTGATCGAATCAGAAATGAAGAGATCCGCAGGAGAACCAAGGTAACCGACATAGCCCAAAGAATTGCCAAACTTAAGTGGCAATGAGCAGGGCACATTGCCCGCAGAACGGATGGCCGATGGGGTCGAAAGGTTCTGGAGTGGCGACCGCGTACCGGAAGACGTAGCGTTGGAAGGTCTCCCAAAAGATGGACCGATGACCTTGTGAAGGCCGCAGGAATCCGCTGGATGCGGAAAGCGCAGAATCGGTCGAAGTGGCGGTGCTTGGGGGAGGCCTATGTCCAGCAGTGGACGTCTTTCGGCTGAAATGATGATGATGATGACAAACTTAACATTGTAGTTGGAAAAAATGTTCTTCCATACATCGATATACGCCACGTTCAATTCTTCAATTGCAAATGTAAGTTTGTAATCGCAATTTTTTATTTTCATTTACCTAATCAAAATAGAAATTACCGATTTTCGGACTTTTTCCTTTACTTGTGCTGTAAATCCTTGCTTCTTGCCAAATTTCTTGATTATAGGGTAAACAGGAAGTAGCTAAATAGGTTTTGATTTATTTGTGAATATCAAAATAATGTCGCATAAATGACCACATTTTTTTATTGCGTTGACTTATGTAGAAGCTTGATTTTTTTAGAGCTCCAAGGGAACATAGACCTACGTTTTTGAAATTAATTTCAACTTCATACGTCCACGCGCTCCTGAGAAAAAGGGTCTTGATAGACTGACGGACGGATAACGAAGTGATCTTTAAGGGTTCCGTTTTTTCCGTTCGAGGTACGGAACCCTAAAAATTTCTTGAAATGGGCATGGTTAGACAGAAATACATTACTGTAACTTATAAACAAATTTTCTTTCTTATACTAAGTACAACCCCATCATGTTACCTCTATACATTTTTCTTTACTTTGATAGCCACTGTTTCCATGTTTATCGATAAGACAAAGACATTTATTCGTTGGATATGGTACATAAAAAGTTGGTAAGGTATAAATAAATTCAGGACACATTCGCCGCTAAAAGCGGGGTACGAATATTTACATTTATTTACAAAATCTAATAACAATACAAAAAACACAGACTATTAAAATTTAAATAAAACACAATAACAACAAAATTTATAGGCAAGTATTATAAATCTAATATGTATTACCCTAATAATAAAAAAAATCTTTTAATGTATAAATTTTTTTTGGAGAAATCATGTTTTGAGATTTCTTTTGTTGGTTGATGGTTGTTCTCTTATTACTTTTGGAATATGGTTGTAAATTTTTATGGACATAAAGTAGCTGTTTCTATAGTGGAGAGAGCTGTTACAAAATTGGTTTTTTAGCTTGGTGGGGACCCTTTTTGTAAATCTATTGTTTTCGGTTACTGTAGAGAAGAAGTGTGAATTTCGATCATCATTAAGTTAACGTAAGTCGGTAACGTCTGTAGTTTATCGGCCGTTTACCACAGATGTAACATAACTTCAGTAATGGCGGTTTAATTGATAACTTGTATTAATTTCAAGTTACGCTAACTATCACAACCGATGTCACGGTAAGTTTCTGACATTCTGACGTGAGGGGCGGAAGATTCCATTTATGGTGTCAATCATACTGATAGGTACATACAATGTTCTAACCCCTGAATGCTCAAACGATACTAAACTTTACGACGTTTTTAAAAACGTGACGTAAACCATGCACATAGTAATAACAAATCCGTGAGACTTGACGCTGATTTAAGAGCGCACCGAGCTTCTGGCGCTAATGGGACGGGCGGAATAAAGAATGGGCGGTTATTTTTAATTTAGGTATTTCCTTCGTATTATTTAAACAAATGCACATTTTGAAAATGTAAATTGTGTAAGTTATAGAATACATGTAGTTTTGTTATTATTAAAAAACTGATGACCTTCTGTGAAGTATTTACGTCATACTAAAGTTTTATTTTGTTTTTAAAGATTTTTTTGGGTTTTTTCTATCGAGAAAACTACAAGTAATCGTATTTCTGAAGTATGCGGTTCAAAGAGTGAATCCATATCTTACATATTAATTGCATAACTAAAGGTTAGGTAGTAACGATGCAACAAGGGATCAAACGAACGCAATTATTAAGAAAGAAAAAGTATTTATTGAGACTTGCACAGGAAATCACAAATTAAAATAAAACACACTCATAATAAATTTAAAAAAACAAAGTAAATTTAAAATAAAAGCCAATACCAGCGCAACATTTAAAAATAAATGTCGCAGCGCTGATATTCTGATAGGGCCCAATGGTATTTCGCAATAACGTATCGTTAACTCGGTGCGCTCTTAAATTAAATTCACTAAAGCTTTCTTAAGAAAGCGGTGAACGGTCGCACAATAACGGCTGTCCAAATAGAGAGCCGACACCTTAATATGAAATAAGTACTGGTGAAAATGACAGATTTTCATTATGGCCGTTACAATATGACGGAACCGCTTTACTAGGAAAAAAGGTTAAGGGCCAAATTTCAATGGTCAGATAACTTTTATCTAAAGAATAATATGGTGGTTTGACATTTACTTTCCATACTTACAAAAGCTGCCAAACGGCCATATTTATTCTTCAGATTTATGAATGTAGATGAAGACAAAATAGATATAACAAGTGCGTGTCGGACCACGCACAATGAAGGGTTCCGTAGTTGGGATGAATTTATCCCAAAAACAAACTTAACTTTGTAGTTGATAAACATGTTCTCCCATACGGAATGTATGGGAAAACATGTTTTTGCAACTGCAAAGTTAATTTGGTCGATTAATACTCGATAACTAGTAAAGCCTACTTAGCTGTGATAGTTTTCCTTTTAATTTCATTATATAAACTACTGCTGTGATTTTTTTCACACATCCAAAACCAACCATTTAGCTGGCAGGGGGGGGGACACTTGACTCTAACAAAAATTAGCACTTTAAAGCTTAATATTTTGCAAACGGATCCCTGAATCCAAAAATGGTTTTCACAAACTCATATGTTTGTGTAAGACCTTTCCAATGATACCCCACACTATGGGATAAAAAATAAAACATCACCACTTTACGTGTATAATGCTAAAAAAAATGTTTTTCATAATTTTGTTTTACCACTTTGTCGGCGTAATTAATATGTATATCTATGTCAAATTACAGCTTTCTAGTACTAAGGGTCTCGGAGCTAGACCGCGGACAGACAGACAGACAGACAGACGGACATGACGAAACTATAAGGGTTCCTTGTTTACTACGGAACTAAAAAATGAGCAGTCGCGGGACGCCTGACAGATGTGAAACATCGAAATTATTATGTACAGGTAATATGCATAAAAGGATAGTTTACGACAGGACATAAAATATGGCGAATGTTGGCGTGGAGAGTCGGCGCCACGCGCCACGTCAAAAGTCGGTCTGACCCGCCGCTGTAGATGTGTCACATCAAAAATATTTTTTTGTCGTACAGTCAGGTTATTAAATTATTGGACACAATTTTTTTCTTTTTTTACGTAATTTAAAGATTATGGCGATACATTGAGTTAAAATGTGGTATGACGTCACACCTTGGTGATTTTTTATTTTATTTTATACTGTTGTGACGTAGCGAGCGGACTCCCTAACTTTAATGCGCTTTATCTAAGTATTTTTTTATTAATAATGATAAAGCAAAAAATACTTGTCTAATATTTTTTTATTATCTGATTGAAGGACTAAATAAAATTTATATTTTTTACCCAGACATAATCTCTATTTCAAAATGCCCCTAAAATTACTTGTAAGTGTCAGAATGATAGATAATACTGAATACTAACCTTCTCAATTAATCTGCCGTTCTAAATGTAAGTAACATTAGAAAGGGGTTCACCGCAACTGTTCCACTCACGACTCGAACTCACGACTTAACGATCAGGAACGGTAGGCTCGTACATACTGAACTGTAGTACCTAAGACTCTAGTAGCACCTTCTTTATGACTGTTTTCTTTAGATGACAGTAAGTAAGTAATAGGTATTGCAAACAATATAGTTACCTACGTTTATTTAGTGCCTAATGGGTAAACAATTAATCTACCTAGCCTTTCCTATGTAGGGGTCATGAATATTCAAAATTCATTTATTTACTTTACACGTTCGTGTTTGGGTCACAAAAATTGATAAGTGTACCAAACAACATAATCGCTCCATTAGATTCGGAGCAATTTGGATGTGACAGACGGACAGATAGACAGACAGACAGCCACACGAGTGATCCTATAAGAAAGAAAGAAAATTCGTTTATTTGCGGTAAACATGACGCAAAGAAAGATAAAAACACATAACATCACACCTTGTTTCCCCGAAGGGTTGGGCAGAGGTGTCCCTGTAGCAGGTACACCCACATTTCGCCAGTTATGTTTAAGTCCCATGTAATAGGGGGCGAGCCTATTGCCATCAACCGGGCACAAATCCAGACTCCGAGCTGCTACTGAGAAATTTCAGATAGAAAAACCCAATAACACTTTGCCCGACCCGGGAATCGAACCCAGGACCTCATGCTCAGCAGTAGCGCTTGCGACCACTAGACCAACGAGGCAGACAAAGATAAAAAAACACGTAAATAACAAATTGGGGGAAAATATGCGTCACATCCACGCAAAACGGCCATCGCTCAGCAGAATGCTGCGACCCTATGCGAGACAGAGCCACAGCGCTGGTTTTCAGCGATAGCCGGCGCTAACGTGATGACGTCAACCGGTGCATCATATATGATGAAATAACAAATCAAAAATAAAATAAATACAATACTAGTCCTAAATGTTTCGTTTGTGTTTTGTTTGTGTTTTTTGTTCCGTTTTTCCTTTTGTGGTATAGAACGCTAAAAATCAAAATTGTAAATGTCGATTCGCCCATTTTGGGCGAATAAATTCGTGCGAATCAACCAGTAAGCAAAATCGAAGCGGTATTTTAAAAAAATAGTTTGTATTTATTCTGATACTGGAAGCTTTAGTGTGGAAATCGTAAAATCAGATTATGTTCGATAATCCGGAGACTCGGCACCGTGCCACCGTAATCCGTTTAGCGTAGCTCGGGAAATACAGGGCTGGTGGATGTTCCAGGAAAATATTGATTCCAATTAAATTTATCGATATGGTTTTTTCCATAATGGAAATGTAGCGGTTACACCGCCACATACGAACTACGCATCAAAGACATGACGTCACACAAATCCTGCATCGCGCAGTTAGAGTTTACCGAGCGATCGACATACATACAAGATTTCAACTTCAAACTGATGGGCAGTTGCCCGCCAGACACAACACCCGTCTGGTCGGAGGATCCTCCCTTTTCTATGGTGGATGAGTGAACTTTACACCCTGTTCCTCATGCTCCTAAAGAAATGACATACTTTCCAGTTGGAGTCCAG
This sequence comes from Agrochola lychnidis, assembly GCA_963680765.1. NCBI lineage: Eukaryota > Metazoa > Arthropoda > Insecta > Lepidoptera > Noctuidae > Agrochola > Agrochola lychnidis. The sequence goes on from OY796850.1 coordinate 4,708,770, forward strand.
CTTAAGCTAACATAACTACATATTTACATAAGGATATACCGGTTGTTTTTTTTTACCGTCTCGAAATTTTTACAGGGTGTACTACCCATGAATATAAACAACTTTCACTATGGGAGCAACTCTGAAATCACGAAAAAAAAAATCAGCTGTTTATACAAAAGTTCAATACAAAAAAGGATTGTGTGGTTTTATGGAACCACGGTAAAAGTGAAACTTCTATAGGCGCCGCCATATTGGCCTTGGCTGCTCTGACGAGGGCCTTTCACTTTATCCCTACTCCGCGGCCGACCGTCACGCGACATGCAACACACACAGACCAAAAAGTTTGAGACAACGTAATAAAAGTTTCACTTTAAAAATCATCCGGTATTTACAGAGGGGCTTGTGGCTAAGTACTAACAGCCGCACAGGTCAATCCATCAGGTTAAGCTACGCTTGCCGGGGTTGGTCCGTGGATGGGTGACCATTTCTACATACCGAGACTCCTCTGTACCTCGGAAAGCACGTTAAACCGTTGGTCCCGGCTGTCATTGGTAGATCTTTGACAGTCGTTACGGGTCGTCAGAAGCCCGAAAGTCTGACAACCAGTCTTACCAGGGAGTATCGTATTACCTAGTTACTGGGTTGTGGAAGTCAGACAGGCAGTCGCTCCATGTAAAATACTGGTATTCAGCTGTATCCGGTTAGACTGGAAGCCGACCCCAACATATAGTTGGGAAAGTCGCTCGCGCGCAGTCGATACGTGCGCTCGTGTATCTTATTATCGGTGTCCATATACGTCACGCGATTAGTGCTGCCTTGCATTAGCGAAATAACAATTTTAGTTCATATAATGGGAAGTGGAGAAGAAGATGATGACTCTGGTGATGAGGAGAGTTTATCTATCAACCAACAACAGATTGACAAATCGTTGGAGCCAAGTAAATTGCGAAATAATATATCAAGTGAAAGTGAGAAGAGAGTAGCTGAGAAAAGAAAAGAAAGAGAAGATGAGAGTAACGAGGATGATGACTTTATTACTGTTAATAGAAGGAAACTCAAACGTTTCATTCGAAGCGATTTATCGGTAACCGAAAATATGAGGGTAGATGTGGAAAAAAATTTGAACTTCCAGGATAAACATGAAGTATGTATTACGTCGGTTGAAAATATGCCCAAACAAATGGCACTAGCAAAATTATTAAGATCTGAGAATATCAAAAACGTTATAAGAATTAAATTCAAAAGTTTTAACAAGGTACTTGTTCAATTTCAAGAAAAGGAAGATGCTGTTAAACTATTAAATTGTATAAAATTTAAGGAAATGGGATGCAGATGCCAATTGATTAATGAGTTGTCAATATCTTATGGTGTGGTAAAAGGGGTTGATCTTGATATAAGTGAGGAGGAGCTCATGGGCATCTTTGTATCTAGCACTAAAATAGCATCTATAAAAAGATTAAAACGAATTGATTCGGAGGGTAAATGGATTGACAGTGAGTCAGTGAGAGTTGGTTTTAAAGGTAAAAATTTACCGCTTTATATCTATGCGTACGAGTGCCGGTTTAAGGTTGAATCTTACGTGTTCCCTGTGACTCAATGCTCGGGATGCTGGCAATTTGGACATGTTATGAAATATTGTCCTACGAAGAAGAAACTATGCCCAAAATGCGGGGGTGATCATGTGAATTGTGATCTTAATAATATCGTATGCCTTAATTGTAAGGGTGATCACCTTGTCATCGACAAAACTTGCCCTTTTTTTTTGAAAGAAAAAGAGATTAGGAATATTATGAGTAGTGAGCAGCTAACATACCGAATGGCACTTCAAAAAGTTATTGAAAAACGACAAAAGAATAAATACACATCAAATGATACCTCTAAAAACCTAGTAAAACCTACAAGCTTCGATAAACGAGCTGAAAACTGCGCTAGTATTGTCTCAGGAAACAAAACAGGATCAATTCAAAATCAAGAAGAATTTGTTGAACAGTCAGCTCAGGAAGAAGAAGAAATGGAAGTATTACAACAAGATAGCACAGAGAGTACAACACATACAGCTCAGAGAAATGGAGGTGGGGGGAAAAAAACAAATATTAGGAAAAGTCAGAATGCTACAAAACAACCGATCGGAAAAGAAGTAAGAAAAACTCTAAATGAAGAACACGCGGAAAAAAACGAACAATTACGATATAAGTTTGAACTAAAAAAGTTAATTAATAAGTTTAAAAATATTTACAAATCTGAAGGTACTTTTGAGGATAAAGTTATATTGGTAATTAAAATTATTTATGAAGAAATTAAGGAGATGTTAGTAGGTAGGTTCTTAGGTGGAGGTATTTTTGGAAAATTAATAGATATTTTAGATGGATAATACACGCAAAAATATAAAAGTTAACTTATTTCAATGGAACTCTCAAAGTCTCCGTCCTAAACTAATTACTTTTTCTGAGCTCCTAAATAAGGAAAATGTCCACATAGCAGTTCTGAGTGAAACATGGTTAGATACTGAAACCGATATTAATATTAGTGGCTATAACATATATAGATCGGATAGATATGATGCCTATGGAGGCGTCTCAATTTTGGTGCATAAATCCATACGGTCTCACCTATGTTCAGTTCGAGTTCGAAATAGTGGAATAGAAATTGTTTGCGTTAAATTGATAAATTGTAAAGATATAGAAAATGTTGTAGCTATTTATTGCCCATCTTCTGTACAAACGCAGTCTTCAGACTGGGAACAGGTATTTACTTTGTTCTCAAAAAATACTTTGATAGCAGGCGATTTCAACGGTCATCACACCAACTGGTCCGTTAAAACGGATGCGAGAGGTACGCAAATATTGGACGCGGCACTTGAAAGTTCATTTGTTTCTCTTAATAGTTGTGCGGCTACACGGGTTAAGCTAGTAAGCGGAAATTTGCAAGAAACTTCACCGGATATTTCATTTGCATCTTCGGACATTGCGATTCAATTTGACTGGCAAGTATTCAACGAAAATTTGGGTAGCGATCACATGATTATTAAAATGTCAATCAATATAACTGACGATTTTACTATTAAAAAAAAAAGAAACTATTCAAAAGCTAATTGGAAGGAATACCAGAATTATCTTACACAAAATTTTAACCCCCCAAGCGACAATGTTCAAGAAATGTACGATTATTTATTACTTCAAATTAATAATGCCGCAGATAAATACATTCCGTTTATTAAAAGCAGTTGTCAACCCTCTAGTAATTTTAAGCCAAGAAAATACTGGAATCCGGAATTATCTAAAATAGTAGCACAGCGTAGATTATGTTTATCCAATTTTCGACGCAACCCGACCCCTGACAATTTGACCAAACTAGAAGAAAAAACTAGGGAATCTCAAATATTGATTCAAAAAGCAAAGTCCGTAGGCTGGCATAGATTATGTGATTCCATCGATGAAGTAACGTCAGTGTCTGAAATGTGGCGACGTATGCGTTGGATAAAGGGCTATAAACAACTTAGAACTTACCCCCCCATTGAGAAACAAAAAGAATTACTGTACGCATTAACACCTGATTATGTTCCAAACCAAGCACCTGTGTTTGTTTCCAACAATGTAGTCTTAGAACGCGAATTCAATATTCAGGAACTTGACAACTGTCAAAAAAAAAAGGATTCAGCTCCGGGCGATGATGGTATATCATATTCTATGATCTTTAATCTACCTGTCTTTATTAAATTGTATCTCCTTGATTTATACAACAATATTTTAAAATTTTGTATTGTACCGAAACAGTGGCGTCATATCCAAATAATTCCAATCCCTAAAGCTAGTAATTCTAATGCTGATCCTAAATTAAGACCTATATCTTTAATCTCATGTTTATGTAAATTTTTTCATTTAATGATAGTAAAACGTTTAGAATGGTATGCGGAAAGAAATAAAATATTATCACCATGCACCGTTGGTTTTAGAAGATCTTATTCATGTCTCGATTCATTAGCCCGTTTGGTCACCTATATCCAAATTGGATTTTCTAGAAATATCCCTACATTAGCATGCTTTTTAGATATTCAAAACGCCTATAATAACGTTTCGATTGACGTAGCAGTTAGTATTCTAGATAAACTTAAAATTGGATCAAAATTTTGTTCTTATATATGGGCGTTTTTAAGTGAAAGATATTTAAAGATCAAATCTGATAATAGTGATGAGTTAACAGGTAGGTGGACTAACAAGGGGTTGGCTCAAGGAGATCCCCTATCCCCATTACTTTTCAATTTAATAACACACGAACTGTGTCAGCTTCCGGTTGATGTAGTTGTTTCTCAGTATGCAGACGATTTTGTTCTCTATGTTAAACACAAAGATATTAAAGTATGTGAATTATATGTACAAAATGCATTGAATTCTATAGTAGGGGTTTTAGATGAACTTGGTTTGGAATTATCTTCAAGTAAATCGACCTTTTGTGTGTACAGTAGGGGCAGGCGTAGAATACTTCCTACCTTAAAGGTAAATGAGCAAACTTTGGTTTTCTCAGAATGCATTAAATACCTAGGTATGTGGCTAGATAGAGGTCTACGGTGGGGTAAACATATAAATGAAACAGTTAGTAAATGTTTGAAATTTCTAAATCTATTAAAAGTTCTAACGGGTAGCTCATGGGGAATACACACAAAGCATATACGTAGGTTATACATTTCACTGATTCGAGGTCGAATTGACTATGGGTGTTTTATGTATGATTGTAGTGCAAAATCTCATGTTTCCAAGCTGGATAAGGTACAGAATCAAGCCCTGAGAATTGTAGGTGGATATATCAGAAGTTCCCCAATACATGTAATGGAATCTGATTTGAGTATCCCCCCTTTATTTTTAAGAAGACAGTATTTAGCTTATAAATATTGTTTAAAAATAATGTCCTTTTTAAACAATACGACAGTTAGCTTGATTGCGGATCTGAGTGCCCTTTGTAGTATCAAATATTGGGAAAACAAAAAAGTACCCTTATTAGTTAAAATATATAATGATGTAAAACACATAGATGTTCTTTCAACAGATATTCATAAAATGTATACTTTAGAAACTTGGACAACTGCGATTGAGACAAAAAATTTAATTAATGTTGATCTAGAATGTGTAAAGGTACCCAAATCCAATTATAATCCAAATTTATTAGTGTTCGATGTTTTAGCTGAATTAAATTCCATGTATTGTAATTGGCACAAAATTTTTACAGATGGTTCAAAGGGTACTTCCGGTCTAGGTGCAGGAATATTTGACCAAACCTTATCAACTAATCTTGGTTTTAAAGTAAACTGTAATGTTTCAATAATGACACTGGAACTCATTGCAATTTACCAAGCGATCTTTTATTGCCGAAATCAGAATTTAAAAAGAGTAGTTATTCTTTCAGACAGTAAAAGCGCACTACAGCATATTGCTCGATGCGCCTCTGGCTCCAGAGGTGCGGCGATAGCATATGATATTCTTGAAAATATTATTTTATTATTTAAGAATAATATAGAAATTAAGTTGCGATGGGTTCCAGCTCACATTGGACTACGGGGTAATGAAGAGGCTGACCGATTGTCTAAATTAGCAGCAGTAGAGGGTACAGCAATTGATTACTTACCTGATTATTGGGAATACATATCTAGATATAAAGTAATTTGTTATAAATCCTGGAAACAACACTTTGATAGTATCAGTCAGCAAAAAGGTATATGGTATAAGAGCATACAAGGCGAGCCTCTTCGTGTGCCTTGGTTCGATGTCGGTCAGCTTAGTAGAAACTATGTTAAATTAATTTTAAGACTTCGCTCTGGACACTATCCATCAGCGAAGTTTGCATTCCTTATGAAAAAAACTGATTCACCAAATTGCAGAGAATGTAATCAGATTGAGGACGTTCAGCATTTGCTGATGGATTGTGTCCGCAACAGGCGCGAGAGGGAGTCACTTTTGAGAGAATTAGACTTGAATAGGCTTAACGTGGGATTAATACAATCAATCTTATCCCAACCAACTTCAGAAGGTGCTAAAAAGTTATGTAATTTAGTAACAGTCCTTCATCAGTGATTTATATCTTAATCAGAAAGTGTTTCGTATATTGTTTAGTTGTTAAGTATAAGTGATGATGTTACAAGGTAAAAGGCACGATGGGGTTGACATATCTATTTAGACAAAAACCCCAAAAACAAATAAAGATTTAAAAAAAAAAAAAAAAAAAAAATATAGTTGGGAAAAGGCTAATTCCAATTAGAATGTCGCAAAATGGTTATTTCTTTGATGGAAATTAGGTACATATGTTGTAGTTGGAGTTCAGTTTAAGTTGATATACTCGTAACTACATATTTACATAACATGACTTCAAACCTGTATTTCCCCGAGGGTTAGGCAGAGGGGTACCTACAGTAACCGGGTCGGGGAAAGTGTTAGTGGATTTTCCTCCAGATGGAAAACCGAATAACACTTTGCTCGACCCGAGAATCGAACCTAGGACCTCATGCTCTGCAGTAGCACTTGCGACCACCGAAGCATACGATGGTTCTTTCCTTGATGGAAATTACAAACTTACGTTCTCTCTCGTTAATTACATGGATGGAGTCCAGTATAAGCTAATTAATTAAACACTATTAATATATTGACACAAACACCAAGAAACAAGAAACCATTTTTTCATAAAACAAGTTTATTTAAAAGATGACGAAATGTCAACTAACATGTTTGCGAAAACATTAGGAGAAAAACAGAAAGATTTAAATCGTTAGATTCGCCCTACCCCGTCAAAAGATTGTGGCGTTTCTGTTTCGTTTTGACACCTCTGACACACAATCACGCAGTGACTTGACTTGATTGTCAAGGAAACGCTACTTAATAATGTGTGATTTTTTTATTTTTTTTTAGGTGGAGCATGTCGTAGTTGACCTCTGAGATCATGACTACTTAACCGGGCTTTCCTGTGGGTGCCTTAAGCTACTACACTTAAAACCTCCAGCCAGGGGTTATTCAACTATGCTAATTAAAAAATAGGTGAACGCTCGCTAAGGGCACCCCCTGTGGGGTACGAACCTCGGCTTAGGGCGTCAACCGGAGGGAGGACATCAAGGATGGGACGGGTTTGGATCAAAGTTTTGATCATGATTATTAGTCGGCGAATTTAATGCTACGTGTTCAGCTGCAACAACTGCTGGCACCTCGTTATCGAGGAAGGGTAGGGGAGAGTATCATTTACTCGGGGATACAGTCGCGGTCGCAAAGGACCTCGGCGGTGAGGTCCGAATAACGGGAGGCCTCTGTTTTTGTACACTGTGCTGGTTTCCCTACTACTCTCCTGGAGGAGGGTAATGGGGTCGTCAGGGTCTGTAAGGAATAATGTGTGAGCTCACTTTCCTCAGTATGGATACTTTTTCGCGGGACTGCTTTTACGGTGAGAACTAATCTAGCGATTTAAATCTTCGGGATACTATAAGAAATTAAAACCGACCTACTTGGAAACGACACCAAGAAAAATAGCGATACGTTGGCTATAGTTAACAATTAACAACAACAACATTTTAAATATTTAATTACCTATATTTAAAATGAAATCCGCCCGTCAACCCTATTCGGACGGGTGTTTAACCGAAGTTAAATATTAACAGACGGCCATTTTGAATAGAATTATTTATGGTCAATAAGCCCCTATACCGCGAATTTTCAAACATTTGTTCTATCTGGCTATTTGAAAGGGATGAAGGGAATTAGGGCGACCTTCGCTCGGTAGTTTCAAGCCCCGTTCAGACTGGCGCGACGCGACTCTAACAAAACAATTTCTACAAAAACATAACGGTAGAACAATATTACCGGTGTCGCGCGCTAGTCTGCACGAGGCTTAAAGGTCGATGCATACCAGCGCAGAGTCGAAGCATATCGAAGCGTTAATTTAGAAGATAACATAGCAAATTCTCCTTTATCTAACAACGTAACGTTACATGGACATACTTCTATCTAAATAAAAAAATTACACATATATTCGCACGCACTCTACGTAATAGTATACGCGTCTGCGAGCGACGAGCGCGTTGTAGAGATAAGGGTGAATTTGCTATCTTATACAACGTGTAACGTTAAATGCGCAAAACCTCAGACACCCCAACAGATTTTTAATTCAATTGACCTATTTCAGAGAGAAAAAATCATTTAAAAATTGTAAAGGTTTTATGTGCTGTTTTAGTTCGTAAGATTCGTATTTGCATTGAAATAAAAGCTATTATTATCCCGCGTATGAGATCTTTCAATTTCATTAAGAAAAGGACAGAAGATAAATTTTAGTTTAGTCCTGTCAAATTAATCGGCGCTTGACATAAATTGACGTAATTTTAGTTGGCAAGTTTTTAATCACGTCTAAACTTGTATGGAGTAGTGACAGGCGCTGATTAATTTGACAGGACTAAACTAAAATTTATCTTCTGTCCTTTTCTTAATGAAATAGAAAGAAAAAGATGCACTGAACTTAAATTTAGTTTAGTTTGTGAACGAGGGAATCGACACCAATGTCGATATTTACTATATAACATTTCGAAGAATATAAAGTTAAACAGTACCTATTATTCAATTCAATTCAATTCATTTATTCTATAACAATTCACATTATGTAGGTACATACTTCTTGTAGTAGTTACTGAGTACTTACTCACCTATTTATGTATTTTTAGGTAAAGTGTAGGTAATTTACATAGGCCCGCCGGGTAATCTGTGCGACAGGGTCACCTAGTTCAGATACCAGTCTTCCACAAAGGATTAAAGATTAAGATACCTAACTACACTAAATATTTAATCCTCGGTTTAAATATTTAAGTCATCTTTGTGGAAGAGAAAAAAAACTACGTTAAGTACTTAAACGTTACTTACCTAAACTCCATTGGTTTAGGTAAATAACTAAATGTAAAAAAAAAAAAAAAAAAATGAAAAAGCGTTTATTTAAAAAAAAAAGCAAATCGTAAAAAGCGTTGTTAAGGATGACAATTTCTTTCTTGTTTAAAAATATGTTATAACCAAATTAAATTAATTTTAGATTTTCAACTGACTTCAAAAAAAGGAGGAGGTTCTCATTTCGTCGGAATCTTTTCTTTTTTTTTACGATAGTTTCCTCTTTTATTCATGTATGTTAAACTTTATCATTTATACTTAAACTACTCTTCGTAGATGTAACTGCTTGAGCACAATTTTTTTGTTAGATTTATAATGATAATATAAAAATCTATTGTAAAGAGCCCAAAAAGACAGATTCTCTAAACGTCAACGAATATAACGTTGCTAAATTGAAAAGTACAACTGTGACGTAGCATGACAACTGAAGTGACAGGTATTACGTTTAGTCGGTTATTTGACAGCTGTCTCGTCACTTGTTTTTTTTGTTTTGCTTTAGTTAACTACCTAAACCAACTAAGTATAGATACTATAATTAAAATAACACTCTTTGAAACATTGTTTGTAAATAAAAGATCTGTGTTTGCGATATTACCGCTCATCTTAACACCCTATGTAACATCTCTCTAATAGTAATTATTCTTGGTGTGCAAATCTATTCTCAAATTAAGATACCTTGAATACGGTCATAACAGAAACAGCCCATAAAAGTATTTAACGAGTTATTCTAGTTTTATGAGCTTTGCAATCGTAACGCTCGTGTGAATAAGCTTTATGTCTATGTTCACGCAGGTGCAACGATGAGTCAATGTCTTTATACAGGGAGGCATTTGATAGGTGCAAATTTGTTTATTTAAGTTTTCATGCACAATATAACAGAATATACTTTCAAGACGTTGTACAGAACAATATACAAACTAAAAAATACACACATACCTACGGAAGTAGGTTATGTAAATTACAAAAAAAAAAAACATGAAGCACAACAAAATTAACAAACAAAATAACAAATAAATGAATGAATTTATGTTTGCATCATTTAAAATGTGTAAGTGCATTTGTTTTAAATGCATTTTGAAGACTTTCTGACTTTTCTCTAGTGACTATAATTTTGATATGATAAGTAGGTACCTCAGAACTAAATTTTTTATTCCAAGACCTACCTTATCCAATATGATCATTACTTGATCATATTGGATACTTAGCCTTACTTAACTTAGCCTATTGTAGTCCATTGCTGGACAAAGGCTGATTTCCGTCTCAAAATCAGAGTTCTCGACTTTTCACAAAGAAAATCATTTCTTGAAATAACATAGGTTTGGGAACCTATACTTAGAGAGTTTGGTGCCAAAACAAATTTGAGTATTTAGTAATTGATGTTTATCTAAGAAGTGTTTGCACTTTCTTAGTTGTCTATTATTCTTGTTGTTTCTTTTATTTATAGCTTTTTCTGTTACGGCAACTTTTCGGTTTTTATTTTTTTGCAGGATACAGTGATGATCAAGAAATCGGGATAGACTTGTGTAAGGCAAAAAGTAAAATGAAAACATATTTTTTTCGATGAGTTTCATAACATATAAAACTTCTTTCTATTCTACATAATTACTGTGAAATTATTCCAAAGTATCGTCATATATACTTAACCTGTTTGGCTTCTTTTTAAATATGCTTTTTCGTCGTATATTTCGATTATGTAATTATGTAGACAGTTCCACAAAATTCGGAAAGAATTTTGTATGACTTAAATCCAATCCAATCCAAATACTTTTTGACGTGATAACTTCTTATAAATCGATGAACGCCGGCTGCACACACGAAAAAGTGTCACGTTCCGCCTGAGCCGAGCGTGCAAGCGAGAGCGCGGAACAAGCGATAGAGAGGCACGATCGGACTAAGCGTTCGGTTTGTGACGTTATCACATAAAATTATCGTCCGTAAACCGACTTTACAGACAACATTTTTTTTTAAAGACGGACAAATAACAAAGACCTCTATGGATTCGATATAAACTAAGTAAGCCTACTTTAAAAAGATGGAAAATAAAACAAATAGTGACGATACCTCTGATGCTCTGTGACTCTGTCCTAGTGACCATAGTCCGTCCCTGTTTAAAAGTTAATTATTGAGTTCGTTTTAGAATTTATATCTTCACTTGAACTGTAAAGTATCTTAAGTATCGAATCGATAACATTAACTAAGTAATAAACTTAGTTGAGTACAAGATACTTTCAAGGGCTTAAAATAAAGTGCTAAATTGTATGTAGTTAGCATATAGTCGTGAACTTTAGGACAATAAAAATTACCAAGTATTATTGACGTTTTTCCATCTATTTTCGTAAATAGGAAAGTACAATTATTGAGTTAAATCCTCACGAATATTATAAATGCGAAAGTGAATTTGTTTGTTACGCTTTCTTGCTAAAACGGCTGAATGGATTTGGATAAAATTTGGCACAGGGGTAGACCTTGACCTGGAGAAGGACATAGATTTTTCATTCTGGGTCGCAGACGAAGTTGCAGGCAATAGTTTTGAACAATTCCTTTTCGTTTAAAGTAGGTTTGCAGGTATGGGACGTAGTGCAATCCAATCAAAATACAAGCACGTACTCATCCATATTAAAAACAGTGGGACTCTGGGAGTGCCGACAGAAGTGAAAACTTAAAAAAATCGGCACCGCGGTAATCAACGCGTTTATGTCTTTTACTCCACGGTGTCGGTAAATTGCGTTACAATGTCGCGAAATCAATGGTTTAGTCCCATCTCAAAAATGCCCAACGCGCCTAAGGAAGTTTTCATTTAAAAAACTACAAAAAAAGTCTGCATAAAGTCACCACAACACATCTCATTCAAACTTTCAAACCGTATCCTCCAGGGTCATCCCCATTTTGATATACAAACAACAAAATGCCACTATTCTGTCTGCAGCGGTGTGCTCAAAATTAAAAATATCCCGCTCTACAGTATTTTATTTCGCTCAAAACTTTCATAATTTCCCCATTCGAGTGTCTGACGCATTTCCGAGATGTGGGAATCAAGATGGAGGCTTCTATTACAATTAATATCTTTTTGTGTGTGCAGATTGTAAGTGTCGATTGCCAAGTTCTTTTCTCACACAGAATCCTAGCATAAGTATAGCATAATCAGCCTATAATGTTCCCACTGCTGGGACACGGGCCTCCTCTCATCGAGAGGGAGTGGGCTGTAATCCACCACGCGGGTCCAGTGCGGGTTGGTAGATGTCACATGTCTTCGAATTTTCGGTTCTAGGACATGCTGGTTTCCTCACGATGTTTTCCTTCACAGTTTTGAGAGCAGTGGTGATGAAATTATTTACACAAAGCAAAGCGCCTGTCTGGGTTTGAATCCATGACTCGTTATAATCATAAAATTTAAAAACATTCAACATGATAAAAAATTCTTTGACTGTATTAGTTGTACCCATAAGATAATTATTATTTAATTTGTGCGATTTTATTAACGGCCCTAGAGGAATATTTTTCACAATAATAGGCAGCTAGGCAAACAGATTAAAATTAAAATTCATTTATTCAAACTAGGTTCGAGAGTCAGCACTTTTCGAACGTCAAAATTACATAAAACAGTTTCCAAATCGCACGCCCTTCACCACTTCCTAGTGCTTTAGCAGGGAAGAAGAAGTGGCGCAACAAACTCCCCAGTAGCACAGCTCAGCTGTCTGGTTAGTCAGAAGAACTTGATTCTATACAATAGTATGCAAAGTAATTAAAATTACGAGACAAAAAACAAAAAATTTAATTATTTACCTTAGGTCAGCTAGCAGCTTCCTCGTGCACATATGGGAGTGGCGCGAGGAGGCGAAACGCCGGGCTTAACTCCGCTGCTGCGAGAAATCACGGCACAGCGGACAGAGCTCCGGTGGGATCTCATGGCGTCATGGAGAGTGCGATTGTCGCAACCCAGCGCTGGGCACGCCACAATTGCGGCGATAAATCCCCTCTTTGAGGAGTGGCTAGAGAGGCGCCACGGCGTCCTCACCTTCCGCCTGACGCAGGTTCTCACCGGACACGGTTGTTTCGGGAGGTTCCTGTTCAGGATAAGGCAGGAGGAAACGCCCGGGTGTCACCATTGTGTGGATCGCCCGGAGGACACGGTGACACAAATAAAAAATAAAGTTATAAAAACTGTAACCCGACTACGGGAAAATAAAAATGATCTAAAAAGTACGAAACAAGCAAATATTTCAGACAGAAATCAAGACATAGGTACAAAAATAGTCAAGGTAAAGCCGTGGTCGCATGCCTGTATACCATGTTGGTGTCAAGAACACCTACAAAATTATAATGGCATGCGACGACGGCTTTACCTTGACCATTTTTGTACCTAATTACCTATGTCTTGATTTCTGTCTGAAATATTTGCTTGTTTCGTACTTTTTAGATCATTTTTATTTTCCTGTAGTCGGGTTACAGTTTTTTAAACTTTATTTTTTATTTTATACTTTTCCGTTTTTACACTTGATAAACGTAAATAAGAGTAGAGTAATACAATAGTTCAGTAATTAACCTATTTTAAATTCCGATAGCAGTGTATAGTGCTTTGAACGAAACCATAGAGCGATTTATTTCGACGCCAACACCATATATCGAGCTTCGAAGAAATCCAAAATATAAATATTTCGTTGTACTTGTTTTTCTTCATAAGAGTGGAATTACAAATCGGTACTACTTATTAAGATTTGATTAACTGCACGTTGGTAACATCTTGCGATACTACGTAGCGCAGTCTCACTTTTGCTTGTTTTTAACGATTTAAACATATTTGTTTACTTTGAAAATATAATATTATATACATATTTGTAATGTGCTCGTCAAGACCTTTCTTTTGATACCAAACATGTCATGATCATCCCATTTTAATTTTTTTCGAGGTTAGAAATTTACGTGTAAAGTCCACCAAATTAAATTTAGGGTAAAATTATATAGCCTATGTCACCCGGACCATTATTACGAATCTATTGATACCTCATTCATCAAAATCGGTTTAGTAGTTTAGGCGCTACGGTGGAACACACGTAAAAACAAACATACAAACATACATACATAGACTGCTAAAATCATAACCCTTCCTTTTGGCTTTGCCGTAGTCGGGTAAAAAAGGTCAGCTAGCAGCTAGCACACGCCACACGCCAATTATTATTATTATTATTTTTGTTAGCCTATATTGTGTCCTACTGCTGGGCAAAGGCCTCCCCTTTCTCCTTCCAAAGCTCTCTGCTTTGTGCGATTTCAGGCTATGTTGGCCCCACAAACATAACTAGATCGTCACACCACCTTCGCCGCGGTCTACCTCGACGGCGTTGTCCACCTTCAAGCGTCCAGTGAGTAACGATCTTTGCCCATCTCTCCGGGTGCATTCGTGCGACGTGGCCGGCCCACTTCCACTTCAGCCTGGCTGTTTTTTCTCCAACATTCGCAACTTGAGTTATGGAGATATCCCCCTATAAACTTCCAAACGCCAATTATACCAACAAAAAAAACAAAATTGGTCACCACCTCACTACCATTGTGGTAACTTCGTATCGCCCGCCTTTTTTACCTCAGCATCGATAGAAGAAGTAGTCTATTAGTTGTTGGAAACCGTGGATAAAAATATCTAGCAAAAATAAATGTACCTTCTCCACGCTTCCCCCACCATATTGTTGCAAGAACATTAATTATTCCGCGGCCACAGCGCTACTCGTTAGCGTACTTTTTATTCCGGCGTCAATAATTAACATGGGACAGTTTCAGGATATTCTACATAGTAACATTCTTCATAACTTTCTCAACAAATTATTATGCTGTTCTTATTTTTATTAGGTTATTTTAGTTAGGAGAAGAATTTTATGATAATAATTTCTTTTATTTGCTTAGTTTTTTAGCAACAACTGTAACAAATCAACAACTTTGACTAAGCGACATGGGTTCCCATGTCGCTTAGTCTCCACAACCTAGTGACTAGGTAACAAGATAATTTCTCACCTAAATTATTTATTTTATATCTGCACGTGTGTATGTTATCTACACTAATATTATAAAGAGGAAAGATTTGATTGTTTTTTTGTTTGTTTGTTTGCATTGAATAGGCTCCGAAACTACTAGACCGATTTGAAAAATTCTTTCACTGTTGGGAAGCTACACTATCTCCGGTGAACATAGGTTTTATTAAATTTTCAAAAAATTAGGGATCCATACTAAAACTCCAATAATGTAACCCAAGGTGTGAAAAAATTACCAAAAATCTTTCTTACATCGCGTGCGCTGCGAAAACTATTGATTATAGAACAAAATAATGTACTACGTCTTTGCAGAACATATAATTATCAACAAAAAATATCGCGACAGCATATGTCTAACTATTATAGTTATGTCATAATAAGTGCTCTTTCATTTAAAAAAATATATATAAATGCCACCGCTATAAAAGCACTTTTATTTATACTTTGGAATTAATTCTTATCAAAATAAATGACTTCATATTTAAGTCTGCTTCAAAACCATTATATAACTTTTTGAATTATTCAATTTGGACATTCCATTCGAAAGATATCACAAGTTTAAAAATGTAAGTTATTTGAAAAATGTCGCATGGTCGCCGCTCAAGCCGCGCGCCGCCGCGCCCGCGCCGCTCGGTTAGACGGCACCATAATAATAATAATAAGCGATGTAAGCGTCACTGGGGTACGGTAAAATATTCGAATTTTCTTCATTTTTAACCGACTTCCAAAAAGGAGGAGGTTATATGTTCGTCGCGTATGTTTGTTTTTTTTATGTATGTCCACCGATTTCTCCGTCAATTGTGGACCGATTTTGAAAATATTTTTTTTGTTTGAAAGGGTGTGCTCTCGAATTGGTCCCATATAAATTTTATTAACTTTGCTTTGATAGTTTTTGAGTTAGCTACAAAATACGTATTTTTTTCCCACTTGCTATGTAGATGATATGATAAGTTTTTGTCACTGGTAGCAGGTAGTGGTATTCGAATGTGTGTGGGGTAGGTATCATAACTAAAAAGTGAAAAATAAAAACATTTTACAAAAAAAAAACAACCGACCTCCAAAAAAAACACTACAAAGTGAAAAATAACTTTAATTTCGGAAGTCGGTGGCAAAAAACGAAAATACAAAACACAAGACACCGACTTCCGAAATTAAAGTTATTTTTCACTTTGTAGTGTTTTTTTTGGAGGTCGGTTGTTTTTTTTTTGTAAAAAGTTTTACTCTATTTTTATAGACCCCACGCAAAAACGAGAAAGTACGTATGTATGGGAGAGTGTGTGTGTAAAATATTATAACTTTTGAAATGTTTGTTTAATACCCGTGCGAAGCCGGGGCGGGCTGCTAGTTCCTATATACACCCACTGCATTCTAACGAACTGCATATGAAGCTCACTAATTAGAAAAGTTCTGATTACAGCGCCGCTCCTACCTACGTCAAAGCGATATATGGACAAGATGAGTTGAAACGTGGGAGGTCAGCTTTATAATTTTTTTTTTATTTAAAGTGCTCTCATAACTTGACAAAAAACAAATGCAAAAAGAATTAAAGTCCTAGATACAACTAAGTTTCTAGGACTTACAATAGATCGCAATTTAAATTGGAAGGCGCATGTAGAAACCCTGACTAAAAGAATAAGCAGTGGTGCGTACGCCTTGTACATTGCGATGCGTTACTAACTGCTTACTACGGGCTAACTGAATCTGTTCTCAGATACGGTGTTATTTTTTGGGGTAACTCAATTGACAAAGAAGTTGCGTTTAAAGCACAAAAGAGATGCCTCAGAGCCATGTTTAAGTTAAAAACTACCGATTGTTGTAAGCCCTATTTCATACGCTATAAAATATTGACATTGACATCTCTTTATATTCTGGAATCAGAACATAATGTTTGTTAGATAAAATAGTAATTTATTTTCGCGTATGGCAGATAAATTTCCCAGAACAGGCGTGATCAAAGTCAGCTCTGTCTGCATAGTAGTAGGACTGCACTTATGCGCAAGAGTGTTTTTTGCATGGCCCCCATCATTTAGAATAAGTTACCGAAAAGTTGGAGGGAGCTTAATAATATACAGTTGAAGAAACAACTACAGTCATTTCTAACCGCCAAATCATATTATATATTATTAAGGAATTTCTGACAGAACCATTTATTTTGACATAGATTTTTGTTTTTTTTTTTTACTGTTGGCTTTTATAATTTATTAATGTTTGCAAAATTCAAGGTACAGGCCAGCACATCAGGCTACTACAATCTGTCAAATTTAATTAATAGATTTTCAACTTTATAGCTGAAGCATAAGGTTCAAAGTTGATTGGGAAAATTTGACAGTTTCGGGTAGGTTGATGTGCTGGCGTCTGTACATTAATGATATTGACTTGACTACCTAAATGATTAACAATCATAATTATTAATATTTGCACGCCATAATATGTGGCAAACATGTCTGAACCTGTCCTTTTTAATGTTATCCTGCATGCTCGTTTTTATTTCTGTATATGTACACATGTTTGAGCAAATCTATCTATCTATCATATCTTATCTTATCTAGAAAGAAAGATTAAAGATCTTCTCAAACCAACCCAATAGAGGTATTTCAGAAACACAGGCGCATGCATACACTCGCACAATACACTCCCTTTCAACTGTCATTAACGAGACACAATAGAATTTTAATTGTTATCCACCTCAATGAGGCGTCGTAACAGATGATGAGATAAGTAATCCGTGCTCTCTTGTGCACCCACAAATTTTCAACATATGTAATATATAAATAAGTAGCAAAATGTTAAATTTAAATTTTAGTTTATAGTCTACATATCTCTTTTTAAATTATTTTTGCAGATTTTGATTTTATTATAAGAATATTTCATGAGAGTTCATTACGTATTATTACGTTATACATTCGATTTAATTTTTTATTATAGTTTGGAAGGCGCTGTGTCTGTGATACAATGATTTTTTATTAGCACCAACGATACGCTTTTTTCTGTAATGTTAATTTTTTACTTGTTTTTTTATAACTCATAATATGTGTTTTCTTTATTATTAAAGTGAAACTTTTATTACATCGTCTCAAACTTTTTCGTCTGTGTGTTGCATGTCGCGTGGCGGTCGGCCGCGGAGTAGGGATAAAGTGAAAGGCGCTCGTCAGAGCAGCCAAGGCCAATATGGCGGCGCCTATAGAAGTTTCACTTTTACCGTGGTTTCATAAAACCACACCATCCTTTTTATCTCACAGCTTTTCGACCAAGGCCTAGATCTAAAATAAATGGTCTAGACTGGCTAAAATAACCTCCACAAATGACGATATTTTAAACCCGCCACGAAGCATGCTTTATTTTATGTATGTTTGTTTTGCCGTTGCTGTCTCTCTCTGCCCATAGTATAAGTAATGCCTAAGCAATAGCCGCTTTTTTTCAATTTGCTTTCAAAGAAAACATAATTATATCTTTCCACTTTGTTAACAACATATAAGTTATATCGGTAATAACTACTAGTGTTAATTTCTTCGGGTCAGGATGAGGGCTGCTGCCTCCTTTTTCCGTTCGTGTTTTGTTTTTGGTTTGTGGGATCTTCAATGATTGATTTCAATCGAATCGTTAGGTAGGTACAATCGTTTATCGGGCGAATCAAGAGATATAATAATATGAAACATAAATAACAATGATGGCGCGTGCGGACCGCGACATGCGAAAAATCCAACCATCTGAAGTATGTGGGAGATGCTCCGCGATGATTGGCCGACATGCTCAACGCTAATTGGACGATGTCAGTTCGAAAACACACCGTCTTCGGCAACTTCAGGTGCCATCTTAATTCTTCATGCCGATAGATGGCACAGGCGATCTGGGTACCATCGTCCGTGTAGATAAGGATTGGATTATAAATGGCGTCGCCTTTATTCAATTTTCGCTTGCACATTATCGCTATACAGCACGCTATAGAGACTGCAAAAAATACACAATGCAATGTTATGAGCCGCCATGTTGAATTCCGTTCGGTTATTAATCCGTTTAGTTATTTATTGTTAAAGGTACTAAAGGCTCATTATGCAGGTGCCTAAACGAGTTATAATCATTGGGCCTTACCTACTTCTCTATAGAAAAAACATAACACTCACCCCCCCCCCCACCTTCACTGCCGCGTAGGACAGTATCGAAAAAAGAAAAAGAAATCGTCAGTTCGCATTGAGTTTCTCTTGTGTCAACAACGAAATTGTTCTCGAAAAATGGAAAGTTTAACCACTTACCTAGATGTGTTTATGATTCTGAAAGAATCTGGGAAGTACACAGACTATCACGCATTATTTAATACTATCGTTTCTCGACTAAACTTAAAACTTTCTGATGAAGACAGTCTCACATTAAAAGAGCATTGTCGAAGACTCACACAAGCTATTACAAAGAGGCTGAAGCGAGTCAGTAGAAATTTGAAAGGATTTTTGAAGACTTACGAAAACTGGCTGCGTTCTGAAATTGATTGGCCAAGATTCGTTACAACACCTGTGACCTCCTCTGCACTTGTTGGGGTTTTGGAATCAAAATTCAAATCTGTGGCTTCTCAAACTTCTACAGAACTAAGCGTCACATCCGTGGCTTCTCAAACTTCTACTGAACTAAGCGTCACATCCGTGTGTTCTCAACCTTCTACATCAAGAACAGTCGGAACTATGACAAGGAAGTCGGCATTCTCTCGCAAAACAAATCAAGAGCTGGGAAGTAAGCAGAAGAAGAGGAAAACTGAAACCGAACCCCAGTCAGATAGCGAAACTGAGACAGAACCAGAATGTGACCATAGCGACTAGATGTCTAGTAAAGAAGTCTTGAAGAACCCTACAAAGGCTTCATAATGATAATGTTATTTTGATTGGATATGATTGGTTTGTGATTATTGTTTTTTTTTTAAATAAATGTAAAAAGAAATACTATCTTTGTTTTATTGTTAACCTCAATCAATTAACTTGTTGTCCATTACTATAAATCTAACAAAAAAATTGTGTTCAAGCAGTTATATCTACGAAGAGTAGTTTAAAAATATATAATAAAGTTTAACATACATTAATAAAAGAGGAAACTATTGTAAAAATCTAAAATTAATTTGGTTTTATCGTATTTTTAAACAAGAAAGTATCATCTTTAAAAACCCTTTTTACAATTTGTTTACCTTTATTTGACTATCTAAACCTATGGAGTATAGATTAGAACTGCGACCACCTACGCACGAGCTGAGCGAGCGAAGCGAGTAGTGACCGGCGAATACCAAAAACGACTAGAATATAGAAGAAAGATAAGAAAATACTTAATTAGGTTTTAAGAACTTCAGTAATTGCCTGTAAATTATTTGAACCAAATGGAAATTGCAATTTGCAACCATGATCACTTTGTGACTGATTTAGAAAATGTATTATAAATTATGTTTGGTATAACCGTGATTTTTTCAAAAGACTCTAAATATTAAATGATAAATGGTTAAATATTATGAGTAACATTTGTAAGGAGAAGCAATTGCAAAATAAATGTTTGTTAAGCGAGTGTTTATAAAATAAAACATTTACAAACAACTTATTCCCCTATTACATGGGACTTAAACATAACTGGCGAAATGTGGGTGTAGGTACCTGCTACAGGGACACCTCTGACCAATCCATGTTTGTAAAATAAATAGTACCTATACGAAACGTTGGTTGTAAACTAAAAATTTGTTAATGGTGTTTTGGTGAAACATTAGTGAACCCAATCAACTCAGCCTAGGCCAGTAGGCCTAGCCAGGCTGGGCCACAACACCACCTGTCCTCCGCCTTCCACATCCAGTCTGTCCCAGCCACCTTCTTATGGCTGTCGGTCCATCTAGATGGGGGTGTCCCACACTACGCTTGGGTAATCAGGATATGCGGTCTCCACTTGCACTCGTCTGCTCCACTGGCCATCGGTCATTCGATAAACACGGCCAGCCCACTGCTACTTAAGTTTGCTTACTCTGCAAGCTATGTCAACAACTCTGGTTATTTTCCGGATAATTTCATTTCTGTTTTTCCTCCTTCTTTGTTGTTCATCCTTCAAAGAAACTCCGAGCATAGCCCACTGCATAGCGCACTAAGCTTGAATTTGTTGACCAGGCTGACTATCACCTACGTCCCCGTCTGTGTACACTACCTACTGATTATCTTATAAACCATGTTTGGTCGTAAGACACATTTGACACCATCATGACATAAGTTCTACTAATTCTAGAGAGAACGATAATTATGCACATTCTTTCACTTTTATCTACTTGTAACAGTAACACTATTTAAAATTTAAGACCAGGCACTCCAAAGACAATTTCCACGCAAACTCCGCCCCCATGCACCCCGCCACTCCACTATGTGCTAACCGCTAACACATCAGTAATAAAGTTGAATATCGCGTGCCCTCTTTGGTCGTGTTCGAGCACGGAACTATGTCGTAAATCTCAATTCTTATTTCGTTTATAACTAAAGTAATAATTGATCTAGAGAAAAAAAAAATCTTATATTTGGAAAATAAACTATATTTTCTTACTGTCAATAATTATTTTATGGGACCACTATGGGATCCGGAACAGCGCTCTGAATCTCCTTATTTCATACTTGAGTAATAGGATTCAGAGTGTTGAGGTTAATGGAAAAAGATCTCCCGGATCTATAGTAACAATGGGAGTCCCTCAGGGCTCAATTCTTGGTCCTTTCTTGTTTCTTATCTATATTAATGACTTGCCTTACCTCATAAAGGATAACCATGATATAGTGTTGTTTGCGGATGACACTTCACTTTTGTTTAAACTTAAACGTCAGCAGCTGGTTACTGACGATGTAAATAGCGCGATCTCAAAAGTAGTTCACTGGTTCAATGTTAATAATTTACTTCTTAATCAAAAAAAAACCAAATGCATTAAGTTTACCCTACCTCATGTTAGGCAGGTGAAAACTAATGTGTTAATAAAGGGCGAAGAATTGAATCCTGAAGATAGCACAGTTTTCTTGGGCTTAACTTTGGATGCTAAGCTTCAGTGGGGCCCACATATAGATAAATTGTCAAAAAAGCTAAGCTCCGCAGCATATGCTGTTAGAAAAATTCGTAATTTGACTGACATAGAGACAGCCCGTTTAGTGTACTTTAGCTATTTTCATAGTGTAATGTCGTACGGTATTCTGTTGTGGGGAAATGCCGCTGACATTCAGACTATCTTTGTTTTGCAGAAAAGAGCTGTTCGATCAATTTATAAATTAAGTCCGAGACAGTCTCTCAGAGATAAATTTAAGGAGGTTAATGTAATGACTGTGCCTTCTCAGTATATTTTTGATAATCTTTTATATGCCCATAAAAATATAAAATTGTTTAAAAAATACAGTGATATCCATAACATAAATACTAGAAACAAACACAAATTTGTTGTACCTACAACAAGGCTCAAGAAAATAGGTGGCTCGTTCAGATGTCAATGTATACGCTTTTATAATAAACTTCCAAGCCACGTACAAGATCTAAGCCTTAATAAATTTAAATCATTCATTAAACGTAAGTTGTGCCAGAAAGCTTTTTATACCGTTAAAGATTACATTGAGGACAAAAAGGCTTGGGATTAAGCTGCTCCAATTATTATTTTTATTTTTTACTTTTGGAACTTTGTTTATTTTGCAAACTTCAAAATTATATACACAATGACATGAATATTTACTTTGTTAAGTATAACATTATTATTATTTTAATTGATGTGAATGTGAGGACTATGTAGCTCATGTATATATATTTATTTAATTTTCTCAGTTACTACTAATGATAATCTGGCAGTTTTGAGTACTTTATGCGGCCTACCCAAATGTCCTTTCTTTGGTATTGTTCGTCGAATCGTTGAGCTCCTTTTAAGTTCTGAGTTGAGCTGCACAATTACTGACAAATGCGTGCACTGACTGGACAGGTCCACTCAAATCTGTATGGTTCTTTCCTCAAAAGATCATTTCAGACACAAAACTACATGGTCCTCATATGAAATGCTCTGACCAAGATTATTTCTGGTTATTTTTTCATTTTATTATATACACATTGACATTAATGATTTTTATATACAATGACATGAATATTTACTTTTAAAGTATTATATTATTTTAATTATTGTGAATGTGAAGACTATATGGGTTACCTTTTTGTTTTGTTTTTAATTTTTTTCTCAGTTAGTTTTAATCATGGTCTGACAGTTTGAGTAATTTATGTGGCCTACACAAATGTCCTTTTTTTGGTATTGTTCGTCGAATCGTTGAGCTCCTTAAATTCTGAGTTGAGCTACACGATAAATGACAAATGCGTGCACTGACTGGACAGACCCTCTCAATCTGTGTGATGCTTTCCTCTAAAGACCACTTCAGACACCAATCCACATGGCCTTCACATGATCTGACCAAGATTATGTCTGGACTTTAAAAGAGACTGTGACCTCTGAGTTTGTTTCGGCCTTTCTTCTCAGAGTAGTCAGATAGGAAACGCCGACCTCATCTAGTTTTTAAAATATGATTGACGTGTAAAAGTGTTTGTACAAACCTACTTACAGAAATAAAATCATTTATCATTTATCATTTATCATTTTAGACATAAAAGCCGAATTATCTTGTTTATGTTTCAAATAATCTTTAAAAAAGACATGATTTTCGAATAAAAAATGTATCGAGCGAAAATGTTCTAATTACGTAACTGTCTTATACATGGAAAGAAAAAGATCCAATAAATCATATACTAAAGTTGCATTTTGATTGTATGTGTGACTTTTTCAGAATATTAATGCAAATCAACATACAATTTAGGGAGCCTCCTCTTAAGAATAAAGGATCAGCTTGGAGAGCTGACAGCGCGTGTCACGTGTTTCTGTGACAAATAAACCAATTTTTCTTTCTATCTTTCTTTCTAGTAGCATGAGTTCTAGAAATAATAATTATAAAAATATGAAATACACCTTTCATTATTCGACACGATAATTTAAGGGCGCGGAGCCCTTATAACCTAAGCCCTACGTACCAGCGCTTCAGGTGAACAGCCCTTATAGTACGTACTTATGCAATATTTACTCTAAGGAAAAGCTTTTTAAAATGTTAATTCAGATAAATAACGTACTCATATATTTAAGGATTTTTCACGTCAACGTTAAATTCAAATTCAAATTGTTTATTTGCCAGAAAATACACGGTTTACAAGGGAAGATCTTACAGCCTTAAAGTCATTGTATTCTGCCTGCGAGCAAGCGTGCAAATTATGAATGTTAAAATGTCACAATTATTGAGCAGATTCTATTAATAGTACATATACATTATCATTAGATTATCATTAACTTATCAAACCCCTCTTGTTATAAAATGAGTAAACTTCAGGAGTAGGTACTTTAGAAGTACACAGCGTCATATTAGGTTTTTCGTAATAAATGGAGAAGAGTACATCACGTTATTTAATCATATCTTTTTACCAGGAAATCTCTCGAAAGCTTTTTGGTAAAAAACGAAAATTAAATACGGTGAATATTCGAATTGTTCCGGCGTCAAGTTCGAAGAATCAAGTTGAACAGCTTGTTTGTCCTAATATTATAAATGCGAAAGTGACACGTAAAATTTTATCGGAGAGGCAACCGGATGACGAGTGGTAGACTCTAAATGAACGGGGGCGGAGATATGGGGGATGGGGGCCTAATCTTATTTTTTACTTCGCATTTAAAATGTAGGTAAGTTCTATGTGCAAGGAATTTGTGTGTTTCAATGCCCTCTGGTTTTGATAAAATTAACCCTCATTTTCGGTGATAAAGCATCGGTAAGGAGTTTCAACAATTAAATACATTATTTCAATTATAACGATGTTGGGGGGTGGCAACTGGATGGCATTACTCACATACTCACACACATTCACACTTACTTTAGGTGCACAGTTTTACAAAAATTTCCATGATTTTTGTCTTTAGAGTGAGTATTGTCCTTTCATCGAATACCAATTTTTTTAATCTTTCAAGAGAATTTATGGATGTGTATTGATATATAGGTTTGTAGGTCACATGAAGATTTCTACAGCAGCAGAGAAGCGTTAGCACAGATACTCAGCCAAGTGTTAACAATGTATTCTTCATAATTTTAACTTTCGTATGTTCGGCTTTATTATAAGAAAGGCTACAGTATTTACCCGATCTTATACATTGTATCTTTATAAATCGTTGGTTCGTTCTCAGCTGGAGTATGCTGTTTCGGTATGGAATCCCCACTATAGTAAATACTCCGATATGGTCGAAAAAGTACAAAGAAAGTTTTTAAAGGCCATGCATTTTCGTTGCTATCGTACTTATACATCCTACAACGACCTACTGAAGAAGTATCATCTGCAAAGTTTGAAGTCTTGACGAATTATATTGGAAACGATGTTCCTGTTTGATCTGTTCAATAATTATGATTGTATCGATATTCGCAACAAAATTTGTTATGTAGTACCCAGAACAACGATTTGCCGTGGGGTGCGCGCAAGACCTCTATTTGCAGTAAGTTCTTGTCGTACGAACGCAGGCTTGTGTGCACCCTTACGTCGCCTTGCCAATCAATACAATAAGATCTTTGCAGACATCGACATTTTTTCTGTCTCTGCTCAAAAATTTAGAAGTATAATACACAAAACAATTTTGGATCATAATAGTTAGATTAATACGTATATTTACTCATTCTCTCTCCGTCTCTCCTTCTCTGTTGTTTGCATGCTTGTCTTTGTTTAAGTTTACTACCACCAATTTTTTGTTTTAGCAGCTTAGAATAGCGCACTTTTAGATATGTTGTGGAAAATGTCGTAGGTTATACATTTGTAACTTTTGTATATTTATAACTTAGTATAAGATTTTAATGTATAACTGTTAATACGTTTACCTGAAGCTTAAGATTATCGGCGTTCTCAGTGCATACACCATCTTTAATGCGTAGCGTTTAATTTTAATGTGGTTTCTCAGTATTTTCTGACCCATCATCAAGGTGTAGATAAACCTTAATTTAACATAACATAACATCACGCTTTGCTTCCTCGAAGGGTAGGGCAGGGGTGTACCTAGAGGTATTTCTCAGTAGCAGCCCGGAGTCTGCAGTTGTGCCCGGTTGATGGCAATAGGCTCGCCCCTATTACATGAGACTTAAAACATAACAGGAGAAATCTGGGTGTACTATACAGAGTGGCAGGTAAATTGACGCGAAAAGTGTTACCATGGATTCAGTACATGATTCTGAATCCCCTGCGTTAAAATTTTTCATCGGTTATTTTTAATTTTTTATCCGTTGTTCCATACATTTTGATCGCGTAGGTATTGCACTTTTCTATGAAATAGCAGTTTTTTTTTAATACCCTATGAAAAATTTCAACGTAGGGGGTCAGAATCATGTACTGAATTTATAACCCTTAATTTTCAAACCTTTTTTCATAAATGAAGCCTCCATTTATGAAAAAAGGTTTCATAATAGTTTCCAGGTGGCAGGTTATTAGATTTCAGGTTACCTTCATTTTCAATAGGTATCCTATTATAAAGTTGCATTACTCAATATTGAATCCAATATTCGTTATTTAAATAAAGTTCGTGCACTAACCGTCAAAGTTCCGGAGTGACCGTTATTGGATCATGGAGGGAAATTTCAAAATGTAGCCATCAAAGAGAAGCGAGGAAATGACTGATGTATTTTCCTGTAGAAGTTGCCTGTAAAGCTAACTTTCGCTCGTGAAAGGTTCAAAAGGCAGAAACGAAAAGGTTTTTCCAATCACAAACGTCTAAAAATACTAAACCTTTGATTTTGAAATTGGAAAAAGCTAGAAGCAGTGATTGGATTAGAGAGTTTTTATTACATTCAGTTTTGATTATGGTTGTGGTCGCCATCTTGATATTGGAGCTTACACAAGTCTACCGTCACCGTACAGTCAAAACCACGTTATAAAAAATTCATTGTTTTTTCTTTAAATTTTTTGTTGGGTAGAAAACCTCGTTATGCGTATTTTGAACAAACGCACACAGCTCTAAGATGCTTCCAATGCCTTCTATTTATGATAATAAAATCCTCGGGGACTGTCAATGACGGCCATTTTTCAGACAGTTTTTATTTTCCCCTGTATAATAACATTTATTGCAATCACAGGGTTTTCACTGCACGGTGACGCTATGTAGGTAAATCCTACGTCTAGGAAAACTAAAAATAAGAAATTGAAGAGTTAATAAAATGAGAGCATTGTTTTCGTTGCAAATAAATTTTCTACATAATGTTTTGGACTCTTATTCTCTCAAGCTACATATTATATGTATCTGTGCAATGAATCCGAGGTTTAATCTACAGCAAGAGAAAATTTAAAATTCCATTCATAATCACATCAAAAAGTCGTCACTCCGCCACTTGAGAGGTGTAAAATCAAATGAATATTTCAACAGCTCGTTGCAGAAAAATTCTAAAGGTAAATGCGCGCCAATTTCGTGTGGCGGGAAATTTTTTAAATGGCCGTCACGTCCTGCAATATGGCCGCCATTTTATTGCACTGAAATAGGCTTCAGTTTTGTGTGACTTCCCGCATTAAATATGAATGGAACTATGCTGTGAATATTGAAGTTTGGATGAATTTGAAATTGTGAAATACGAGAACTGGTTGGGTGGGTGGTATTTTCTCAAAAAATATTTCATTAGTTACCTAATTTGTTAGGGACGATATAAATTAAACATATAAAATAAGAATAACTGTGTAACTATTGATTGTATCTTCCCAAATTGAACGTTTCTTTTTTATTACTTTATGTCATATGTTTGGGTAGAAATACAAATTTGACATCACAGAATTATATTTCTCCCAATAGGTAGTAGGTAAATATGGTGATTCTATGCGGACGTGCATCGAAATACGATGAAGTCCCTAACCGAAATGAAAGTAGATAGGTATATAAATAAAATAACATTTTCTTTATATAGTAATGGCTGATCTGTAGTTTATATTTACGTATTTACGGCAAAAATAATACCTAATACTGTGAGATATTAAAGGAGTTTAGAAGAGAAGGGTAAAAAAAAGGGGACTAAATTTTTCGACTTGTGAAAAAGAACCTACTGCTAACTATACAAATAATATAAATTCAAAAGTCAGCTGAAAACAGGACAGGCTTGAAACTACCAAACGACGGACACGAACGTGCCGCTGACGTTTGTCCATTGCTTTTAGCCTTTTTGTGATTTTCCATAAAAATGGACGTGGCCAAGCATGACAGGCTGACAGGCCATTTTCATTGGAATATTCTAAGCGGTGTAAAAACAAAGATGTATTTTTTATCACAATGTTTACCAAGAAGGTTGTACCGACTACTTATTAAAAGGCTGGCCAAACTGTATGAACAAAAAAGAATTGAAAGCCATTTGTGATGAAAAAAAGTAAATTAAAAAAAAAAGTAAAAGGCATCCTGCATTTCTTTTATAATTAGTGGCCATGTTGTTTTTTAATAATAGTTTGACTAAAGGAAAGAGGATTTAATTTCTAAAAATTAAACTTGAAACAATAAAACAATAACATTAATTTTTAATTCACTTCATTACTAGGAAAGCAATAAGCCCGAGGAATAAAAAGTGCAATGAGCATGCTCGCTTCAACAAATACAAGAATAGACCGTACTTTTGTTATTCCGATAAAGAAAAAAGATCCAGGTAAAAGTACCTTGATCTTTTTTAAGTAAACCGTATATTTGACTATGACTTGTATTTTCTACAAAATGGTCTGGGAACTTTTTGACTTCTTTCTACGAATAATCGATGTCAGTAATAAACAAAATCGTTTGTACAAATATGACGATTATGTTAACTTTCTCGTAAACTTTTTAAACGTTAGAACAGTACGAAAATCGAATTGGTAATCCCTATTGCCCGTTTTCAATTCCCCGAGATCATAAAAATTTGGAATTCATTTTAAATTTGGAAGGGACCATTGTTTTAGATTTTGTTAGGTTTTGTGTTCGACATTGTTTGGACAGCAATCCAATCAAATATAATTTGTAATATGGATCATTGTATTTGTTGCTGGGGATACTTTATTGTTGGAAGGTTTGAAGAAAACTGCAGAGTGCAGATTAGAAAACAGGGGGAAACCTTCAGCCATCTGGCCTGTGAAGAAGTACGCACTGCATACTGCATAGGTGTGTGTGTGTGTTGACTACATAGATGTATTACGTAGGTGTAATATATCTATGGTTGACTACCAACCTAAATTGTTTAACTCAAATCACAACTGCCACCTTTGACAGTTCTATAAAATTGCTGTAACACGGTAAATTGACGTGGGGTGTCAATTGGTTTAACAATTAATTTCCCTGACTGTACATAAATAAATCATGCATCGATATACGTCAGGGTCAATTCTCCAACTGTAAATGTGAGTTTGTAATCACAAAAAAAATTGGTTGCCTGTAAAGTCGGTATACGGGCGAAAGTTTTACGTGACAACGACTTTGAGTGGTAAAATAATTTTAATGTGAATATTCATTCGTATAGTAGGAAGAAGGATGAAATAATAGTAACAATTCACTTTTTATGTCTGTCTCTCTCGCTCTTAGGCGGGCTAACCATGCCCGAGTGGAAGGGACGCGTGCCTCTCACTCGCTCTCATTGTGAGCGCATAACGTGAGCGGAGCGTAACGCAGTTTCTTGAAGTGTCACCCGGCAAACCAATTTATAAGACGTTGTCACGTCAAAAATTAAAATGTGACAAAACTACAAATACTCGATTTTTGGACTTTTTCCTTTACTTGTGCCGTGAGACCTTGCTTCTTGCCAAATTTCATGATTCTAGGGCAACGGGAAGTACTTACCTACCCTATAGGTTTTGATTTATTTGCGATTGTCAAAATATGCGGCATATCATATGGCCGTATTATTGCGTTGACTTAGAAGCTTGATTTTTTACAACTCCAAGGGACCGTAAATCTAAATATTTGATATCTTTCAACTTGACGCCTCCACGCGGTTCCGAGAAAAAGGGTCTTTGTCTTGACAGACAGACGGACAACGAAATAAGGGTTGCCAACCGTATATAGTATTGTACTATATTTTTAACACTGAAATCAAACAAACAAACCCATCATTTAAAAAAAAGCGGCCAAGCGCGAGTCGTACTCGCCCATGAAGGGTTCCGTAGCAGCAAGTAACGATAAGTTTACGATTTATGACGTATTAAAAAAAAAACTACTTGCTAGATCTCGTTCAAACCAATTTTCGGTGGAAGTTTACATAGTAACGTACATCATATATTTTTTTTAGTTTTATCATTCTCTTATTTTAGAAGTTACAGGGGGGGGGACACACATTTTACCACTTTGGAAGTGTCTCTCGCACAAACTATTCTGTTTAGAAAAAAATGATATTAGAAACCTCAATATCATTTTTGAAGACCTATCCATAGATACCCCACACGTATGGGATTGATGAAAAAAAAATTTTTGAGTTTCAGTTCTAAGTATGGGGAACTCCAAAATTATTTGTTTTTTTTCTATTTTTGTGTGAAAATCTTAATGCGGTTTACAGAATACATCTACTTACCAAGTTTCAACAGCATAGCTCTTATAGTTTCGGAAAAAAGTGGCTGTGACATACGGACGGACAGACAGACAGACAGACAGACAGACAGACAGACAGACAGACAGACATGACGAATCTATAAGGGTTCCGTTTTTTAACGGAACCCTAAAAAGTGAACGCTACTCTACTACTCTGAAATAACAATATTAAATTAAATCTTTGCAAAAGTAAAATAATGTACAAACCTACACTACATTATAATGGCAGCATATTTGAAAAAATACTGCAAATAAGTTATTTTGTTTATCCCGCCATTTCGGCATTCATAGAAAGGATATTTTCGGTTATGAATTCAAAATGGCGAGAATAAAGAAAGAAACAGAAGCGTATCTCATTAATAAAGAATAAGCTTTTGATTTACATTAATTGAAACATTTAATGTAATTAAACATCATAATATAACATTATTAGAATTTTAGACATTTTTTTATGCAAGAACTGCAAAAAAGATAAGTTTTATAAAAATAAATAAGTAACAAATATATCATTGTCTACTTTTAGGTTTTTCCATAAAATACTATATTTTTTTATAGCTTATTTTGAAAAATACTATATTTCGCCGAAGAAATGTTGGCAACCCTACAACGAAGAGAGACTAAGGGTTCCGTTGTTTCCTTTTGAGGTACAGAACACTAAAAAAGCTTTAAAAATAAAACAATAGGTAAATGAATTCAGGTAATTTTCTTTCAATTTCTGTCTCTTCTTTATCACTTCACCCATATCATGATGGGTACTTACTCAGGAAAACTAATGGATCTTAAGTATTAGACGGCCACGACCACGGCCAGTGGTCGCAGCAACCAGTACCCTAATTGCGTAATACAACACAATTACAATCTGTTTCGATTTGAAACAGATTGTAACTGAACTTGCAAACAAACAAATTTTACCTCTTTATAATATTATTATAGTATTTTATAGTACCTATAGATCTAAAAAGGCTCGACTGGCTGTTCACAATGGTGTGTGCTGGTGCCCACGCTTATGTATGGTAGTGAATGTTGGGTGTGGCAAAAACAACATGAAAGTAGAACAAATGCTGTGGAAATGCGTTCCTTGCGAAGCATGTGTGGTCTAACTATGAATGATAGGCTGAGGAATGATGTGATAAGACAGCGGTGTGATTTAAAAGAAGATGTAGTGACAAAAATTGAAAAGGGTATGCTGAGATGGTTTGGACATGTTGAGAGGATGAATGAAAGGCGACTAACAAAATGTATTTACAAGGCTGATGTAAAGGGAAAGGCCGGGCAGGGACGCCCTAGAAGGATATATACTGACCTTATTGGTGATGTTCTTCAGAAAGGCCAGGTGCGTAGTACTTGCAACCGGCGTGCGTGTATGACCAGATGTATGAACGTAAACGAGGCAAAAGGAGTATGTGAGGATCGTAGCAGGTGGCGTTCTGTAGTTTCTGCCTACCCCCATGGGAAGAAGGCGTGAGTTTATGTATGTACTCGTATGTATGAAGTATAGATTAATGAATTAATTATGCTATTAGAATCCGTCATTTCAAGATGCAAATAATAATTTATAAATATTTTTAAGCTATTGCATAGCTTTTATCGCGGGCTTTGAGCGCGGCGACCGAATCAAGAAATTCCGTAACGTAACGAAAATAAAACCTAACACCCCCGCACCGCCTACCATGTAATGGCGGTTCCCATGACAACGTGATGTTGTCATGGGAACGTAATTTTTGTGTTTTATGTCATCACGTCATCATCCCAAGTGTAGCGTTGACAAATAGGAAGTATGGAGGTTACAAATGCTATGCAATAGCTTTACCGCGGCAGTCCCCGAGTGCCACACGTTTTTTTTTCTTATTTTCTTCCTGATAAATTATGTCATGTATCGTAAGCATGTACTTATTGAATTTTGTGAACAGGAAATAAGTTTTTAGTCCACTGTTTCCAACTACATATTTTATTTTCCGGTATTTCAAGACGAATTTGTTTATTCCTCAAAACTCGATCCATTTCCCATTATTTCCACCAGTTAGGTACTTGACACATGTCAAACGAGTTTCCGATCACATGCAAATTGCGTCGAGTTGAGGTGACAATTCTTTTATTTCCAAGGATTTATGTTACAAACAAAGTAATGGAAATTTCAAATAGGTTTTGTGAATATGGCAGTTTCTGGCATTTCTATAACGTGAACTAGAATAGGTAACGACTCAAAGCTCCCGCAGACAGGCGCGACGCGATTCTAGTATAGTTTGACCAATACCGCTGTACCGCGCCTTAGGAAGGCGCGCGGCGAGACGGGGGAGCAGTGCAGGCCGCTAATTCGTCAAAGCTCTCGGCGCACGGTGTCCCGCCCGCCGCTCATTGGTCAACACTGCCCCCCGCCTCGCCGCGCATTCCTAAGGCGCGGTACAGCGGTATTGGTCAAACTATAGAACAATTTTTATTTATTTTTTAAAACTTTTCCCCCACTAGGAATTTCTCCTATATTGTGGGTGCGTTTACAAACATTTAAACTCACATACACAAACAGCCAGACCTGGAACAACTACTTGTAGGTCATACAAATATTTGTTCCGTGCGGGAATCGAACCCGCGACACGCAGCGTAGCGCCAACCGTGCCCAAAAAAAAATCCATGAAGCCTTTTTAGAAATTGTGGCCTTTATGAAGACGAACTCTAAAAACTTTGACCGTCAGAATTCACTGGTCCATTTTCTACCTTCTTAGCTGTGCCCTACTTTTAAAATATATTTTCTTCGGGTACTCTTAGTTAAAAATACTTTTAAAAAAGTTCTGAAGTTATCCTTAGTTCTTTAGACTGTAAATGATGGAAGACGACTTTTGGTATCAAAATAGGTAGTTCCCAAATTGTATTTATTTTAAGGACGGGGAGGTTATAAAAAAAAAAAATCATCATTATCAGGTGTACTTTAGAACGATAATCATCCACACCCTTTAAATTACGAACCGCACGGCTTCCATTTGACATTTGAATATTTTTCGAACTTCGAACAACTCATCCATTCTAATTTCAAACGCAAAAATCAGAGCCACAGTATAAATAAGTAAGAGTATTACCTATGTCTACATAGAATACGGCCAAAACGACGCGCTTCGAAATCTCAGTGTATACCAGTACGCAAAAGTCTCGGGTGAGCGGTAGTTACGGACGGATGCGGAAGGTTTATCTACCGAGCGGCCATAGTATTAGTGGCATGAGAAACAGGGTGTAAAGTTCACTCATCCACCATAGAAAAGGGAGGATCCTCCGACCAGATGGGTGTTGTGTCTGGCGGGCAACTGCCCATCGGTTTGAAGTTGACATCTTGTATATAATATGTCGATCGCTTGGTAAACTATAATTGCGCGATGCAGGATTTATGTGACGTCATGTCTATGTTCGTATGACATGTGGCGGTGTAACCGCTACATAGGTACCTAATTATTTCAAGGTCACTGCCGAGACATAATACTGTGATAGATTGTCCAGTTAGAAGTAACGCGCCCAATTACGTAAAATACGGTAGTGGGGCGCGTCATTATTGAGTGGATATGCTATACTTTATTATACTGTGTCAGAGTATTCCATTCTGTTTATAAATAGGCTAATACCGTCCTCTTAGGACACATTAGTATCCATCTACCCTCCACCGTAACTTACAGGATGTACAGGTGGATGCCCCCTCCCCCGGCCCGTGGGATGTCGCAATCCAATTTGCGTCTACTTTGAGACATTTGCCGGGATTTGTAGCGGCCAGCTAAACGAGATTTCTCTTGGAAATAAATGTTTTAACGAGTTTAAGTAGCGTTTTAGATAAAAGGGAGGTATTTTTCTGAGATTTTCCTTAGATAATAGGATGAGTTCTTTTGTAAGAAAGGAAGGGTTAATAATGAAAGGATTATGCGTTATTAAGATTAGAGTTGGTGATATTATGATAACTTCTTGCTGGATAACAGAACGGTTGTGCTGCATTATTAGCCACCTGGCATTTTAATTTAATTTTTCTATAAAATTGGAACATATTACCATTATTTAAAGATGTCTTTAGGATGCCGCACCCTAATTGCGTAATACACGATCAATCATAATCTGTTTCATTTTGACAGTGCACCTATGTTCATTGCGTTATTTACGTTGTTTAGCAGACGAATTTTTCAAATATATGAAGCAATAGATTAGCAATATCCTTCAAAACTCTCGAATTGTGATTGAAATTGTGTTACCCAATTAAGGTGACGGATGTCAATTTAGTTCCAACAAAGATGTTAATGATCGTGCTGTTGGACTGTAGACAACATATTTTGACAAGTTACCGTGTTTGTAAGAAAATAAATTTTGTAAGGAATTTTATAAAACTAAAATAACTTTATTAAAAGTTTCGAGAAACATGATCCCCTGCTTGGAAACTATTATTCTCAAGAAGAATCCTGTCCTGTATGTACTGTTTCAGTGAAGCGTAGAATTGTATTATCTATGGTAAAAATAAAACAGCAAAGAAATAACACTACGTTTCTTAATAAAAACAAGCCCAAAGACTTGTTTATATCTCAGATTCTCAGTACATGAGAATAACGTTTGAATTATTCAAATTACGTGCGGAAAACTCACACATTCTGCGATAATAGAACAATTTTTTATATTTTATACCTCGTATTTTACGACATACCGACGAAGGACGAATATATTTTCATACAATCATGTTCATGTGAGATCTGCTGAAAGCATAAATAACAGGATCTAGAGAGTTAGTTACCTTTCTTTTTTTTGGGTCGGTAAACATGTTTAAAAT
Organism: Agrochola lychnidis; assembly: GCA_963680765.1. Lineage (NCBI taxonomy): Eukaryota > Metazoa > Arthropoda > Insecta > Lepidoptera > Noctuidae > Agrochola > Agrochola lychnidis. The sequence goes on from OY796850.1 coordinate 4,744,023, forward strand.
AAATAAAATAATCTTTATTTCGGATAAGCACCATCCATATCGGTTAGTAAACAAAAAAATAACTTATATATAACTATATTAGTAAACTTATCTATTTGGAAACAAGGAAAGAAAGAAAGAAAGAAAAAACATTTATTTTGACACAGTTCGTGAAACACAAAATATACATAAAATGATAAAATAATAATAATACAATATTTTAACAATAGTGTGTGCCTCACAAGGCTGTTGTTTGTCCCGGCAATGGTGACAACCATTGTGTGGGTCGCCCGGACGACACGGTGAAGCATACTGTGGAGGTCTGCCCGGCTTGGGCGCAGTATCACCGTGTCCTCACCTCCTTCTGCGAAGCAGTAATGCTCGCGAAGGAGGAGGCGGAATGCGTGAGGGAGAGGCAAATTTCGAGCCCTCACGCCCCTAACTGCCGCAGGAGACGCCTTGGGCGTCGGGAATCGCAGGCCGATTCCCGGCCAGCGTAGGCGCGGGCTTGCGGACGGTGAACAATGGGTAGCTCGCCGTCAAGCCCGGATCGAAGGCGCGTTGTTTTCCACGCGCGCCTGAAGATATGGAACCAGAAAGATAATGGCACCATGACGACTGTTACTCTTAGTAACATGGGTGTCTCTATATGATGGCTTGTGACGTTTCAAATGTGAGGAAACTGAGGCCATACCATACATACCACATCGTTGTAGGTAGGTACGGGCTGTAATAATGACGTAGGTACCGCTGAAAGCATTGAGAAACTATTATTAACTAGCTGCACCACGCGGTTTCACCCGTATATGTCTCGATCCCGTGGGAATATCGGGATAAAATATATCATACAGGAAGGCACGGAAATCGACGCGAAAACTGTTACCATGGTTTCAGTACATGACTCTGAAACCCCCTACGTTGAAATTGTTAGTCGATTATTAAAATAAAAAACAGCTGTTCCATACATTTTGACTGCGTTGGTATTGCACTTTTCTATGAAACAGCAGATTTTTTTTAAAATAATTCACGAAAAATTTCGACACAGGGTGTTTCAGAATCATGCACTGAATCCATGGTATTAGTTTTCGAGTCGATTTCCCTGCCACCCAGTATATCCTAACAAAGGTCATGGTCTACCCATGTGTCAAATTCCAACCAAATCCGTTCAGCCGTTCTAGCGTGAAATCGTAACAAAGAAATAAAAACAAACAAAACTCACTTTCGCATTAGTTATGATTTATTGAATAAGTTTTTATTTAGTATCATAGAGTAAGTACCTACCGCTGGTTTAGGTCTTGAATTGTTAATGTTTAAACTGACACCAGAAATAAAGCCCTAACCTAACTGTTGCACTGTAATTTTCACGCAAACAATGAAACTGATACACAAACATTACCACATTACTCATTATCGGACATGATTCATGAATAATAAGCGCAAAACTGTGTAGGTACACTGGACTTCCAGTAATTAATTTGCATCCAACACTGTTGATATTTTAGCACAGATTATCTAGGACGTAGATGATGCTTCAGTTTTCAGTTCGAGATAATAACGAAAAATTTAAGATTCGCAGCATTCGCGGTTGGTGAAAAAGTTTCCGCTGTCAGTTTATTTTATTTTAAAAATCGTCTTTTCTCAAACATGTATAGAAATATTGTCATTATTTTCGAAAAAAGAACACGCAAAGTATCGAATTTATGGTCAAAGAAAATCAAATCCATTGCAGGCGCGTTTTTTGAATTTGGAACATTACAACGCTCCAGCAATGTTGTATGAAACGGCGTGCTGGGGTTATTAAATACTCTTTGATTGGATGTCTTTTATCATTCTTGGCATACCAAAGTAAGTCTCTTTGCTTAGTACAAATTGCGTTCACGTGGCTGTATAGCCAGCCATAAATGCGTTTGCCTTTCGGCACAGATGATAAACAGAAAATTGGCGGCAAAGCTGAAAATTCGTCTAGATTTGTTATTTACATGCATAATAAATATAAATTTAATCATTAAAATGAGTTCCAACGGTTCAGAGAGTGAAATGGAGATTGATTGTACTCCACCAGATTTAAGATCAGAAGCCAAATTGGCAATGGAAAACCTGCTTCCAGCGAAGTCATAAGAAAAACTCATGAAAGTATATGAAAATTTTATGATTTAGAAAAACGAGAAAAAAGTGAACATTTTCTCCGAAACAGTATTTTTGGCGTATTTTAATGAGATTGCTAAAACTAAAAAGCCATCTACTTTATGGGCAATTTATTCCATGCTGAAATGTACAGTTCATGTTAAATAAATTAAATGTATAATATAAAAAGTATGTTTTATTTCCCTGCATTCTTTTGAGAAAAGCACTATATATGCCTCGGCGGAAATGGCAATTGCCTGTCTCGTATTAGTGAAGTCCACGCTTACGGCTCGGCCTTCAAACTCATACTCGACCTGCAATTGCCTATTTCACGGCCTTTGCAATAATGTACTATTATTCAAATGAAAAACATGGCCACTATTTGTCGAAACAAAATTAGATGCCATAAATGTTTTATTTTTAATTTGTTTTTTTTTTCATTATAAATGGTTTTTAATCTTTTTCTCGTACAGTTCGGCCAGCTTTTTTGTATGCAGACTTCAGTGAAACCTTTTTAACCGAATAAATAAATTCAAATAATATGGTTTTGGAAAGAAAATAACTTTGATGATTACCTACCTATCTTTCTCCTTTTCTCCTGCCCATTTTTTTTTTCACTATTCCAATTTTATTGAATGAAAAAATACAGTAACACTTATGTTATCATAATCTATGGTCAGGGTTGGGCAGTATTTCAATTACTTGTAATTAAAATACGTAATTGAAATACAAATACGTATTTGGTATTTGTATTTCAATTACTTCTTTAAAATGTAATTTGTAATTGGTATTTCAAATACCTGACGCTGAGGTATTTTGTAGTTAGTATTTCAAATATTTATGGCTTCAAAATACATTTGAATATAAATACATTTAGCGATCTTATTAATGGGTGCGTTCTGCAAAAAATTGCCCTCGATAGCTTTCGTAAGCAAAATGGCGACCGCTAAATATGTCAATCTTTAAAATCGGCAACACTGGGCTGTATTAGTTCTATTTTATTTACATAACCTAACACCTGACTGTATTTTGTAATTTGTATTTTAAATAAAAATTGTTAAAATACTGTATTTTGTATTTTATATTTCAAATACACGACTTAAAAGTACTTTGTGTTTCGTATTTTAAATACGTGCGAGATAGTATTTTGTCATTTGTATTTTAATTAATTTCGTCCGTGTGGTGCCGGACTTAAAGAATAGCACTACCCTATTTCTTCCCATGGGTGTCGTAAAAGGCGACTAAGGGACTTACTAGAGAATGGGCAGCAGCGTTCTCTATGCATTTCTAACACCATACTGCGATCGCCAACCCGCCTGCCAAGCGTGGCGATTATGGCATACCCCCCCCCCAAAAATGAAAAGCACCAAAAAGAAACGGCCCCTAGTGCCCGGCGGCCCACCGGCCCTTGGCTACGGTAGCGGTCAAGCCCACGGTGAGGCAAGGGGTGCGAAGAATCCCCGGAAGAGATCCGGCTACCATAACCACCGGAAACTGGACCTGGCAACATACAACACGCGTACACTCCGGACCGACGAAAAGATCATCGAACTCGAGGAAGAATTGAGCAAGTTACGATGGGGTATAGTAGGGCTATCTGAAGTCCGAAGAGAGGGCGAGGACTCGATAATCCTCAAATCCGGGAACTTGCTCTATTTCCGGGAGGGCGACCAGCAGTCCCAAGGTGGTGTCGGGTTTATCGTCCATAAGTCCCTTGTGAGCAACGTGGTGAAGATCGAGAGTGTGTCGACCAGGGTGGCGTACCTTATACTCAGAATATCCGCAAGATATTCGCTGAAGGTCGTACAGGTTTACGCCCCGACCTCGTCACACCCCGACGATGAGGTGGAGACCATGTATGAGGATATTTCCAGAGCCATGCATGGCTCTAAAACTCACTTCACCGTTGTCATGGGGGACTTCAACGCGAAACTGGGCAAACGAAACGATGATGAGCTGCGAGTGGGGCAATTTGGAGTTGGACGTCGAAACCACAGGGGTCACCTACTGGCCAGTTTTATGGAGAAGGAAGGCCTCTTTATGATGAATTCCTTCTTCAGAAAACGTGAGCACAGAAAGTGGACCTGGCAAAGCCCTGATGGTGCAACAAAAAATGAGATTGACTTCATTATGTCGACGAAGAGGCAAGTATTCAATGATGTCTCTGTGATCAACGCGGTGAAAACCGGAAGTGATCACCGTATGGTAAGAGGCACATTGAACTTGAATATCAAGCTGGAAAGATCTCGACTGATGAAGTCTACGCTCCGCCCAGCACCGATCCAAGTCCAAAACCCCGAGAGCTTTCAGCTCGAACTTCAGAATTGTTTCGAGTGCCTAGGGAGCTCCGTGGACGATTATAACGATGGGTTCGTGGAAACTGTCCATACGGTCGGGTCCAAGTTTTTCAAGACCCGTCGTACAAATCGAAACAAGAGGCTCTCTGATGCTACTTTACAGCTCATGGAGGAGAGGCGCGAGATGATTCTGCAGTCTTCAGACGATGCGCTCAATAGACAGATCTCTAAGTCCTTGAAAAGCGACCTTCGACTTTATAATACGAACCGTATTAAGGACGCAATAGAGCAGAATAAGGGCTCCAAGGTATTTGCTAGAGATCTGTCTATTGGACAGAGCCAGCTTGCGAAACTGAAGACCAATAATGGCAGAATCGTATCTTCCAAACCTGAGCTGTTGAAAGAGATCGAGAGTTTCTATGGACAGTTATACACGTCAACCAGTAACCCCGTTACGAATCTAGCAAACGACCCAAGAGCTAGATTGACCCGACACTATACCGAAGACATCCCGGACGTCAGCTTGTACGAGATTAGGATGGCTCTGAAGCAACTTAAAAACAACAAGGCGCCGGGTGATGACGGAATTACGGCTGAACTCCTGAAGCCCGGTCTCTAAAAACCTGTTCTTAAGGCCCTCCAGAAGCTTTTCGATTCCGTCATACTCGAGGGTCAAACGCCACAGGCATGGAACAGAGGTGTGGTGGTACTCTTCTTTAAAAAGGGCGACAATGCCCTGCTTAAGAATTATAGGCCCATCACACTTCTGAGCCATGTCTACAAGCTGTTTTCAAGAGTTATCACGAACCGTCTCGCGCGCAGGTTTGACGACTTCCAGCCTCCCGAACAAGCCGGATTCCGTAAAGGCTTTAGCACCGTAGACCACATACATACGCTGCGGCAGGTTATACAGAAGACCGAAGAGTATAACCAGCCTCTCTGCTTAGCGTTTGTGGACTACGAGAAAGCCTTCGATTCGATCGAGACATGGGCTGTGCTGCAGTCTCTTCAACGGTGCCAGATCGACTATCGGTACATCGAGGTGCTAAAGTGTTTGTACAAAAACGCCACTATGTCAGTTCGACTCCAGGACCAGACCTCGAAACCTATCCTTCTGCAGCGAGGTGTGAGACAGGGAGACGTTATCTCTCCGAAACTGTTCACCGCTGCACTGGAGGATGTCTTCAAGGTTCTGGATTGGAAAGGGCTAGGCATCAACATCAATGGCGAGTATATCACTAACCTTCGGTTTGCCGACGACATAGTTATCATGGCTGAGACCATGGAGAAACTCAGTACAATGCTCGATGAACTCAGTAGAGCCTCCGAAAGAGTGGGTCTTAAAATGAACATGGACAAGACAAAAGTCATGTCAAATGCCCATGTGACACCCACTCCCATGAAGATCGGAGACGCTACGCTCGAAGTTGTGGACGAGTATGTTTACCTAGGACAAATTGTCCAGCTAGGTAGGTCCAACTTCGAGAAAGAGGTCAATCGTCGAATCCGACTCGGCTGGGCAGCGTTCGGGAAGCTACGCAATATCTTTTCGTCCCACATACCACAGTGTCTCAAGACGAAAGTCTTTGACCAGTGCGTGTTGCCAGTGATGACCTATGGTACTGAAACGTGGTCGCTCACAATGGGCCTTATCAGAAGGCTAAAAGTCACCCAAAGGGCAATGGAGAGGGCTATGCTTGGAGTTTCCCTACGTGATCGAATCAGAAATGAAGAGATCCGCAGGAGAACCAAGGTAACCGACATAGCCCGAAGAATTGCCAAACTTAAGTGGCAATGGGCAGGGCACATTGCTCGCAGAACGGATGGCCGATGGGGTCGAAAGGTTCTGGAGTGGCGACCACGTACCGGAAGACGTAGCGTTGGAAGGCCTCCCACAAGATGGACCGATGACCTTGTGAAGGCCGCAGGAATCCGCTGGATGCGGAAAGCACAGAATCGGTCGAAGTGGCGGTGCTTGGGGGAGGCCTATGTCCAGCAGTGGACGTCTTTCGGCTGAAATGATGAAATGATGATGATTTTAATTAAATCAAAGCATGTATTTTGCCCAGCTCTGTCTATGGTGATATTGGAATTCACAGCATTGACATAATATGTCAAACGTCACTGTACATATTATGTACAGTGAGGTTTCAGAGAGCAATTTAAATTGATTGGAATTCAACAGTTCCGGTCCGTAATACGGGTATTGATCTACGTTTATTGATAGAATATTTTTTAACAGAATAAGCAACGAGAAACAGTATTTTACACCAACGTCTGAAAAGTCTGATTTTATTTTTGAAAACTTTTTTAGGCGCGTTGAACATTTTTGAAATGGGAAAAAACAATTGAACTCGCGTCACCGTTAACCGCTATACCTCAATAAAAGTATTTCCTGCACAACATAATTGTTGAAGTTTTCACTTCTGTCGGCACTCCCAGAGTCTTTTTTTTATTTTTTTACTAGGACGTCTAATTTGTGTTATATTTCATGTATGTAACATAACATAACAGATATGCGACATAACATGGTAATTTATACCGCATCTAACTATGGAATCCGCTGGATGCGCGAAGCTCAGAACCGGTCGAAGTGGCGGTGCTTGGGAGGCCTATGTCCAGCAGTAGACGTCTTTCGGCTGAAATGATGAACCATGCAATTCCTTAGCTTCATAGAAATCTATGAATAATTTTTAATTAAATTAAATTAAATTTTAATTTGATTTAATTTAATGTTAATTTAATTCTGTTTTGATGTTAATTTAATTTTGTTCTGATTGTAATTTAATAAAAATTTTGATTTAATTCCAATTAAATTTTGATTTTGATTGTAATTTTGATTTGAATGTTGATTTTAATAAAATTTTTGGTTTTATTGTAATATTGTTTTCGATTTTAGTGCTACTAACATATTTTTGTAAGTTCTCATACTAATACAATATGAATGCTTTTCCGAAATAAATTACTTGAATTTAAATTTGAAAATTCACATAAATAAAAAATGAAATAAAAAAAATTAATAAAAAAAATAAAAGGTATTTTCCATTCGACGCCGAATATTTATAACGAAAGGTTTTATAGATTCAAATCAGCAATTTTTAATATTTACCTCACAAAATGTAGGTCGAGTGCTCTTCTGAATAAAATAATATGGTTGGCGAAATTAAGTTTATTAATAAATAATTTTATTACCCCAGCCAGACTCAAGGTTTGCGTAGCACAGGAAAATGAACAGTTTTTATTTTGTAACTCGGAAAAGGGTATTTTTTTACGAACTTGGTAATTTACATCTTAATCAAATTAACTCAATAACTGTTGTTTTTGGAAAGGTTAATAAAGACTGGCGCGTGTCCGACGGGGTAATTGCGTAACACATTAACAATTGCAGTGCCTTTCATTTTGACAGTTGAACAACATTCATTGTGTTATTTACGTTGTCGAGCAGAAGAATTTGTCAAACAAATGATGCAATGGATTAGCAATTTCCTTTAAACTGTATTTCGCAATTTAGGGTGCTGATTTCAAATGACTGCTGGGCGGTGTACCTATTGACCTAGTGCTTTTAAGACCAGGCACTCCAAAGACAGTTTCCACGCAAACTCCGCCCCCATGCACCCCACCACTCCACTATATGCTAAACGCTAACACATCAGTAATACAGTTGAATATCGCGTGCCCTCTTTGGTCGTGTTCGAGCAAGAAACTAAATGTCGTAAGTCTCAATTCTTATTTCGTTTATAACTAAAGTAATAATTGATCTAGAGAAAAAATATCTTATATTTGGATCATCATCATCATCACCATCATTTCAGCCGAAAGACGTCGACTGCTGGACATAGGCCTCCCCCAAGCACCGCCACTTCGACCGATTCTGTGCTTTCCGCATCCAGCGGATTCCTGCGGCCTTCACAAGGCCATCGGCCTTCCAACGCTACGTCTTCCGATATATTTGGATAATAAACTATATTTCCTTACTATATAATTTTTAGGCATGCATGCATTTTTATGCGTGCTGGTGCCCACGCTTATGTATGGTAGTGAATGTTGGGTGTGGCAAAAACAACATCGAAGTAGAATAACATACATACATACATACATAAACTCACGCCTTCTTCCCATGGGGGTAGGCAGAAACTACAGAACGCCACCTGCTACGATCCTTACATAGTCCTTTTGCCTCGTTTACGTTCATACATCTGGTCATACACGCACGCCGGTTGCGAGTACTACGCACCTGGCCTTTCTGAAGAACATCACCAATAAGGTCAGTATATGTCCTCCTAGGGCGTCCCCGCCCGGCCTTTCCCTTTACATCAGCCTTGTAAATACATAAAGTAGAATAAATGCTGTGGAAATGCGTTCCTTACGAAACATGTGTGGCCTGACTATGAATGATAGGCTGAGGAATGATGTGATAAGAGAGCGGTGTCATTTAAAAGAAGATGTAGTGACAAAAAATGAAATGGGTATGCTGAGATGGTTTGGGCATGTTGAGAGAATGAATGAAAGGCGACTAACAAAATGTATCTACAAGGCTGATATAAAGGGAAAGGCCGGGCGGGGACGCCCTAGTGATGTTCTTCAGAAAGGCCAGGTGCGTAGTACTCGCAACCGGCGTGCGTGTATGACCAGATGTATGAACGTAAACGAGGCAAAAGGAGTATGTAAGGATCGTAGCAGGTGGCGTTCTGTAGTTAATGCCTACCCCCATAGGAAGAAGGCGTGAGTTTATGTATGTGTATGTGTGTATAAAAGCCAAGTAATCTTGTTTCTGTTTCAAATAATCTTTAAAAAAGACATGATTTTCGAATAAAAAATGGATCGAGCGAAAATGTTCCAATTACGTAATTGTCTTATATTTCGAAAGAAACAGATCCAATAAATCATATTCTAAAGTCCCATTTTGATTGTATGCGTGCCTTTTTAGAATATTAATGCAAATTAACATACAATTTAGGGAACCTCCTCTTAACTTTTTTTCGTGTAAGTCGAGAGTACAATTTATAAACCTACACAACCTGTTAAGTCAAATTTTGATTATTTTTATTGCGTTTTAGATTTCTTAGAAGGATTTCCTAATAACTCGCCCCTTATTAGATGGGACTTAAACATAAGTGGCGAAATGTGGGTGTACTAAAGGTGCAGCACCTCTGCCCAACCCTTAGGGAAAACAAGATGTGATGTTATGTTATTTTTAAATAAATCTTTATCGCCATAAATAAATACAATTGCATCCCCATTGCTCTGTCATTTCTTTTGTGTTGCTGTACCTATACAGGGTTATTCGTTATATGTCAGCAATCCGATAAGGGGATGTATGAGATGTCATTTGCAACCAAATGATCTCTCATGACCCCTATGCCAATGTCAACCATTATCGAGTAATTTGACATTTTATATTTTAACATGAATGAAACAAAAAATAAAATCGCTGTCCCCGGTGAATAAAATAGTAATCGTGAAAACCAAATTTTACAGGAAAAATAAAAAACAGGTTTTTGTGAATATTTTATTAATTAGATACTTAGCGGAATTGTTCAAATACCAAAAGAAAAGTGATTTTTGACATTCGTTACAATACACCTTAAAATCTCGTAACTTCTGAAATAACCGTAGGAAACGAATGAAAAAATTGACAGTGTAATAGGACCTCTAAATATCGAATATGCAATAAAGTTAAAACTATCGTAATAGCACATTACCATTTTATTCGCCGGGGACAGCGAAATGTCAATTGTCTCGAATTTTTTTTGACATTTTCATAGGAGTCAAAAGGGGGCATTTGGTTGTAAATGACCTCTCCTACATCCCTTTAATTAATGGATTGCCGACATACAAGATAACCAATAACCCTGTATACCTATATGTTTCTTCATTGAACATGATCAGCCCTCTCCAGTAGAACCTTCCATTTAGCTAATATCAGCTCACACGGGAGCAAAGTGTTCGGGTAATGAGATTTTCTCTAGATTGCGACTCTAGTGTTCACGGTGGGAGGTAACAAAAAGACCTCAACGTTTGCGAAAACAGTTTTAGTAGTGGAGTGCCTGGGGGTTTTGACCTCGGATTTTTGTTACATCGAATGAATTTTTAAGATCGAGATGGGACTTTGTTTTTTATACTTTAAATTGCAATGTTTACCAATTTTTTTTTGTGCTTTTGATTTATCGCATTAAGAATGGTTATTCGATCGCTTCAGTAGGGTACCCGTTTTTAAAGAAAGTGTGACCCCCCGGCTAGCGTCGTCAATCATTAAGATAAAGAAATGAAAATAGAATCAAAAGATACGTTGCTGATAGACTAAATTATTAGTAATGTACAGGGTAAACGTTTCACTTTGAATTTTTAAATTAAACGAGGCAGTTTTAATACTAAGATACTTTTTAGACTTGAAATTCTCTGGAGAGGCAATTTAGTACATAGTCCATTAGTGAAATTAATTTATCTTCACATAAGTAAGTTTTCCTATCTAGTAATAGGTAAAAGATTAAGGTAGGCAGACTAGAATATTATTAAATGTCGTTATCAGTAGTGCCGGATTAACCACGTAGCAAGAGTAACAATTGTTACGGACCCCGCGCAAAAGGGCATATCAACATATTATACTACAAGTAAAAAGGAATTAAAAAAATATATATTTTAAATAAAAATAGTAAAAGTGCGTTGTAGGTATTATCGAGAGATCCTAATATATCGTCGTTAATCCCTCAATGGTGCCGATTCCCTTGTTCACAAACTAAACTAAATTTAAGTTCAGTGCATCTTTTTCTTTCTATTTCATTAAGAAAAGGACAGAAGATAAATTTTAGTTTAGTCCTGTCAAATTAATCAGCGCCTGTCACTCCTCCATACAAGTTTAGACGTGATTAAAAACTTGCCTACTAAAATTACGTCAATTTACGTCAAGCGCTGATTAATATGACTAAACAAAAATTATTATTCTGTCCTTTTCTTAATGAAATAGAAAGAAAAAGATGCACTGAACTTAAATTTAGTTTAGTTTGTGAACAAGGGAATCGGCACCAGTATCTATTAACACAAAATACCATAATACAAACATTAAAAATGTGACCAACATTTCTAGCATGATGATCACACATGATGACAGATTTAATGGAGGCAATTTTTTAATCTAAAATTAATTCGGGCTGAGGACTAATGAGTAGAAGGACTGAGCTAAGCTTCTGTTTAACGTAACATGGTTATACAAAACCTCTTTTTTTTTCTTTTACTGGTGCTCGTGCTGCACGCGTAGCATGACCACCGTAGAAACGAGTTTTGTCGACGGAAGAATAGACAAAATGACAGATTGTGATTGTTTATCTGTCATTTTGTCTATTCTTCCGTCGACAAAACCTCTTTCTACTACGGTGGTCATGCTACGCGTGCTGGTGCTTTTGGATTATGACAATGTTACACGGTTCAAACAAATTGATTCATTTTGATTGAAAGGCGCAGAAATGAAAGCTATGGGTACCTTCACTATCTATACAACGTGTTCTAATCCCATAACTCTAATGTCAGAGAATCAACTGGCGTATGAATTATTTTTCAATGAATATTTTTTTTCGTTTTCATTTTTCATACAAAATAATTCGAAAAAGTCACGATTATTTATGTAAAACACCCTTACGTGAAATAATAAAATAAAAACAACATTTAATCCAGACTATACAGGGCGGCATGACATCGACGCGAAAACTCTTACCATGGATTCAGGATGATTCTGAACCCCCCTGCGTTGAAATTTTTCGTCGGTTACTTATTTTAAAAAAAATCTGTGTGTGTGTGTAATTCTGTATTCACTTTTGTTTACTGTGCGTTCGCACTGGCGCAACATTTACAACGAAACATGTTGGAATCTCTATTTTCTGTCAATTTTTCATACAAAGTTTGACAGGCACTAGAGATTTCAACATGTTTTGTTGTGATGTTTCGCCAGTGCGAACGCATAGTTAGACAGACAATTGACAGGTTCAATTACCTAAATTAACGAAATGAATGAACCTTACAATTTCTTTTAAATGAAGATACCTACAATAAGTAATTAGTTTTATCGCCACTGCCAAAAGATAGTATTGATAGCAGTACAACTCACTAACATTTTTCCTTCTCTCTTCTAAGCAATTTTCTCGATTTTCGTAACAAATATAAAGGGACGGGAAAACTTTTGTTTTAATTAGTAGGTAATTACTTCGCTGTTGTACCTATTCGAAGTCGAAGTTAATAATTACCAGATTTCTCGAATTACCCGGCCCTTCGAGATTTATTTTAACTTTTTGTTAGGTAGGTAAGGTACCTTATTATAACAGTGCTTAGAAGTCAGTTAAATTTTCACAATAATTACTTTTTTATGAAAATGTTATGGACTTAGCGAATGTTGCAATGCTTCTTGATTGATCAAATCACCCTTTATTAAATTGATTCACTCTATGGGCCCTATTTAATCGTAATTGTCTCGATTCAAGAATTAATTTCAACGATATTCGCCAAATATATCGCTAAAGATCAAATTGTTCGTCGTCTAAAAGCGTCACTGTTGACAAGGCCGAGGGCCGGCCGTGACATTCTCAAAAATGTATGGTACTGTACTGACTTGTCGTCGGTGCGCTTGCCAAAACCCGTACGTACCTATGTGGATTTTATCAACTTTTCAGGAGGCGGGAAAAACCTTTTTATGTGATAGCTAATAAGCAGAGATCGGAATTGGGTGTGTGAAAATACCTAAAGTTTGCAGCAAGACATATCATAGAGCTGTTACAACCACTTAAGTTAACCGGTTTTGAATTGTACCGGTTTATTTACGGTTTTTTGTTTTACATGTTCTTTACCTTTGAAAAACCGAACTATAAACATAAGCAAGCTGCTAATACAGTTTTAAATTTATTTTTGTTTTGAACTTTTCCGGTTCAAATTCGGTTTTTTAGTTCTACTTGTTCTGTATGTCTAAAACACCGAATTTTACACATCTGCGAGCTGTTATACAGTTTTAGATATTTTTGTTATTGTTGTGTGTAGTTTTCGAGGGCTAACCGAGAAGGGCTTTATTTTTTAACCGATTTCAAAAAAGGGAGAGGTCCTCAATTCGACTGTATGTTTTTTTATGTACGTATATGTGTGTATATTACTCGATTACTCCGTCAATCAATAATAAATTATTATTGATTAACGGAGTAATATTGTATTACGTCTAAAACTGTATTACAGCTTGCAGATGTGTAAAATTCGGTGTTTCAGACGTACAGAACAAGTAGAACTAAAAAACCGAATTTGAACCGGAAAAGTTCAAAACAAAAATTAATTTAAAACTGTATTAGCAGCTTGCTTATGTTTATAGTTCGGTTTTTCAAAGGTAAAGAACATGTAAAACAAAAAACCGTAAATAAACCGGTACAATTCAAAACCGGTTAACTTAAGTGGTTGTACCAGCTCTATGATATGTCTCGCTGCAAACTTTAGGTATTTTCACACACCCAATTCCGATCTCTGCTAATAAGTTTAAGAAAAACCTAAAAACGCAGAATGCTGGCAAAGTATCTTATTTTATACAGTGATAAAAAATATTTCTTAGTGTTACTCCATTTATGCCCAAGATATTATTCGTGCACATATCAGATTTTGTTTGGTCATGCAAAATACGGTAAGTACTTATGCTTTAAATGCATATAAACACACGGATTCGTTATGACCCATGTGTCTCTATTACCCATGTCTCGAGTGTAAGGTTAGACCCGATAAATGACAGGTCAAAAATAGGACGATAGATACCTAAAGTACTGTGGCTTCATTTAACGTGGTTCGCCATTTGTAAAAGGATTGTGAGGGTGACGTTGTGCATCGTAAGTCAACTTTGGAAAGACCATGACCAGTGTTGGGCTACATTGTTGGTTGTAACTTACAAACTTGTTTTAAGGTTGTTCAGTAGAACCAAGACATGTTTTGTAATTGAAAAAACAAGACGTAAACTTCTTAGGGAAAACGTTTAGCAATTAAGCCACTGGGCAAAGAATAGTGGATGCGAACGCTGCAGATATTTACAAAGTTATTTGGTAAATGAGTATTAAGAAAACATCAGATGAGTCCAATTTCCTGTAATTTAATACGTTCAAAATTTCAATCTCATCTCAGCGTCAATTAATGTCAAAAACTTGTCAATGTATGAAAATTAAAAGTATTTTAAGAAAAATTGAGATTATTATGCAAAAATTTTTTAAATACTTACCAGAATTGACCCTCAGTTTAATTTTAAATCACCGATTTTTTGACGTGACAACGTCTTATAAATTGGTTTGCCGGGTGACACTTCAAGAAACTGCGTTACGCTCCGCTCACGTTATGCGCTCACAATGAGAGCGAGTGAGAGGCACGCGTCCCTTCCACTCGGGCATGGTTAGCCCGCCTAAGAGCGAGAGAGACAGACATAAAAAGTGAAAGGCACGCGTCCCTTCGTCGTTGTCACGTAAAACTTTCGCCCGTATACCGACTTTACAGGCAACCAATTTTTTTATTTTATTTATTTGTGTATTCAGTTTTGATACAAGTTCGTGTTTGATTTGTATCATTAAACGAGAAATGGTTTGTATTGGTACTCACATTCGCTATAAGAACACTCCTTAATAACTTAAATATAACTTGTATTCACTTATTACGTTATTCATGTATGTTATCCATGCACCCACATTATTTGCTTCTATTATATAAATAAGCAAACAATGTAGGTGCATGAACAATAATTTGCACGTAACTTTTGCTGTAAACATCTATCAGTAAATACGTGAGTCACACACATACCTATCATTTTTTGAAAATACAAACATGAAAAGAAAATAAAAAAATTGGTCAAGTGCGAGTCCGCGTTCCAAAAACACGTTTCGTGTATGGGGTGCGTAACTCCTTTAATTTTTAACCTTTTTTTTAATTTGATTATTTATTGATATTGTGGCAATAGAAAAACACAAATTATGAACATTTCAACTGTTTACCTATTACGGTTCATGAGATACAACCCGCTGACAGACGGACGGACAGCGGAGGCTTAGTAATAGGGTTCCGTTTGGCACCCTCCGAATACGGAACCGTAAAAATGTTTTATTTTCAACCTCCAAACTACACAACAGATTTTGATTGACGACAAATCCTAATACATTTTAAATGTCGTTTCCAGTTTAGCCAGTCATTCTCCGTAATACCCAGCTGTTGGGAGTGTCATCATTAGATACACATTGAAGCGTTCTAAAGCTTGAATATTAAAGTTTTTAATGCAAATCGTAACTTCACAAGTAACTGAATTGGGCCGTAATGGAGAAAGTGGATAATGGCTGGGGAAAGCAGAATATCAGCGTCAGGTATATTTGCCTGACACATGCTGAGCTGGACTCCCATTTGGTGCAACCTTGAGACGCACACCGCACCTTGTACATTTGATTATTTCCGAGTATGTCATAATGGTGCCGATTCCCTTGTTCACAAACTAAACTAAATTTAAGTTCAGTGCATCTTTTTCTTTCTATTTCATTAAGAAAAAGACAGAAGATACATTTTAGTTTAGTCATATCAAATTAATCAGCGCTTGACGTAAATTGACGTAATTTTAGTAGACAACTTTTTAATCACGTCTAAACTTGTATGGAGTAGTGACAGGTGCTGATTAATTGGACAGGCAGGACTAAACTAAAATTTGCTTCGGAAAGCACGTTAAGCCGTTGGTCCCGGCTGTCATTTGTAGATCTTTGACAGTCGTTACGGGTAGTTAGAAGCCCAAAAAGTCTGACAACCAGTCTTACCAAGGGGTATCGTGTTACCTAGTCACTAGGTTGTGGAGGTCAGATAGGCAGTCGCTCCATGTAAAATACTGGTATTCAGCTGCATCCGGTTAGACTGGAAGCCGACCCCAACATAGTTGGGAAAAGGCTAGGCAGATGATGATGATACTGGCATCTTGTTTTTATAAATATCCATGTAATTTGTTTTCATTTAATTGTGTTTATGTGTGTCTTTTGTGTGCACTAAATAATTTTTTTATATATCTACTTATATATCAAATCGAATTTCGTGGGAATTTTTGAATAATGGAGAAGCTTTGTGTTAGTGTTTGTAAGTTGTTATTTATTGTGTTGTTATGTTATGTGGTTTGTTAGATTTGTAAGTATTACATAACATCACTGGTATGTTCCTGAAGGGTTAGGCTGAGGTGTACCTATACAGCATATAACTAAAACACTTTCCGATCCGAAAGGGGGCGCATAGGTAAGTCCTCAATAACAATAAGAAAAACTAATAAAAAAAAATCTTAAAAAAAAAAACACCTGTTGCTATTTAAAATTCAGGTTTTTGGTACCAAAATTCATTTCCAATTTCATTATAAATTAGCAAATGATCTACAGGGGTCATTAGTTATGACACCCGTCACCCGCTAAACGATGGCCGCCCGCGTCCCATGTAATAAGCCAGGTAAAATTCTCCATTGAAAAAAAATGCGGGGATTTTTCTTTTTCTTTATTCCAAAAAACAAAAATTTAAAACCAAATACACCGACTTCCGAAATTAAAGTTATTTTTCACTTTGTATTGTTTTTTCTTGGAAGTCAGTTTTTTTTTTTTTTTGTAAAACGTTTTTATTGAACTTACTTTTTAGTATAATGTGAAAGATGATAATGTCTAGAAAGGAGATGACTTTGACTTCTTTGTTTTGTCATAGGATTTTTTTTTCTGTTTGATTTTCAATTTTTATTGATATTAAAGTCACGTCAACTAAAAAAAAATCTCAAAGTGTCGAAGTATCGTATTTTGGAAGAAAAAAAATAACAGTAATATTGGATTTAACCATTTCCTTGGTCCTTGGTAATTTTTTTTAGAGCCAGAGACGTGCAGGCTCGACGTATTTTATTTATATGGAATTTTTCACTTTTTGTATGTAAAATAAGAAAAATGATTACCTACATGTTGAGTCTTAGGGGTTTAAAGCTTTTTATAAAGGGGGTTGAAATTTTCATTATTTTTGCGTTTGGACATGCCATTTTCGAGATATAAGCAAAAGAAAAAAAGATACAGTACCTGTTTTTGCATCTGAATTTGAGGTGTTGGTGTGAATTTTAGTTCATATATAAGTATAGGGGTCGTGGATAAGTTACATAAGTTTAAGGGTCGTGGATAAGTTATATAAGTTAGGGGTCGTGGATAAGTTATAAAATTCTAGGGGTTGTGGATAAGCTACATAAGTTTAAGGGTCGTGGTTAAGTTATAAAAGTTTAGGGGTCATGGATAAGTTATAAAAGTTTAGGGGTCGTGGATAAGTTATAAAAGTTTAGGTGTCGTGGATAAGTTACATAAGTTTAGGGGTCGTGGATAAGTTACATTAGTTTAAGGGTCGTGGATAAGTAACATAAGTTTATGGGTCGTGGATAAGTTATTAAAGTTTAGGGGTCGTGGATAAGTTATATAACTTCATAAGTTAAAGGGTCGTGGATAAGTTATAAAAGTTTAGGGGTCATGGATAAGTTATAAAAGTTTAAGGGTCGTGGATAAGTTATAAAAGTTTAGGGGTCGTGAATAAGTTATAAAAGTTTAGGGGTTATGGATAAGTTATAAAAGTTTAGGGGTCGTGGATAAGTTATAAAAGTTTAGGGGTCGTGGATAAGTAACATAAGTTTAAGGGTCGTGGATAAGTTATATAAGTTTAGGGGTCGTGGATAAGTTATATAAGTTTAGGGGTCGTGGATAAGTTATATAAGTTAGGGGTCATGGATAAGTTACATAAATTTAAGGGTCATGGATAAGTTATTAAAGTTTAGGGGTCGTGGATAAGTTATAAAGTTTAGGGGTCATGGATAAGTTATAAAAGTTTAGGGGTCATGGATAAGTTATAAAAGTTTAGGGGTCATGGATAAGTTATAAAAGTTTAGGGGTCGTGGATAAAATTATGTAAATCATGATTTTGTAGATAATCGTATATACTTTGTGGCCGTCAAGTAAAAAGTTTTCTACTGTCTTTAGCATGGCGATTACAAAATCAAATTGTCTTCACTACCTTAGTGATTTTGATAATTTGGGATAGAAAACTTTCTTCTGAAATAGTCTACATGTAAAAGGACCTAGACAAAGATCGTTAAAAACGATAGGCAAAATGACAGATTGTAGAATGATTTCTACGGTGCGATGTCAAAAATAGAGAAGCGAAATGTCACTTTGTATAGAAAGAGCTATGTCTATTCTTCGTAGAGATAGAAAGCGTCATGCTATGCGTGCTGCAGTAAACAGTTGGTATTATAACCTTATGCCTACGGTATAAAAGTCAAAATCGGTTGAACGGACTTTAAAAAAGGTTTGTTTAAATGTCTAATCTTATTTCAAATGGAGTATAGATTAGGATAAGGTTAAAAAAACCGACCAACTACATGTCAGGCCACGCACAATGAAGGTTTCCGTAGTTGAGATGATTTTATCCCAAAAACAAACTTAACATTGTAATTGAAAAACATGTTCTCCTATACATCGATATACGTTTCGATCAATTCTCCAACTGCAAATGTAAGTTTGTAATCGCAAAAAAAATATATATGATAAAACTACAAATTAACAATTTTCGGACTTTTTCCTATATTTGTGCTGTGAGACCTCGCTTCTTGCCAAATTTCATGAATCTAGGTCAACGGGAAGTACAGGAAGTGGGGTTTTAATTTATTTTTGAGTAGCAAAATATGTCGCATAAATGGCCGTATTTTTTATTGCGTTGACTTAGAAAGTTGATTTTTTTAGAGCTCTAGTAGACCGTAGACTTTACGTATTTAATATTAATTTCAACTTGATACCTCCACGTGTTCCTGAGAAAAAGGGTCTTGTCAGACTGACAGACGGGCAACGAAGTGATCCTACAGGGTTCCGTATTTTTCCTTTTGAGGTACGGAACCCTAAAAATGAAGATGATGAAGATGTTAAGGGAAATTATGTTAATAATAATGGTAGAACAGCTATGCTTGCGAAACCAAAGCAGAACATAGTAGTAACACTGCACAAAATATTAACACAAAAAACATCTAAACAATACCTAACTAAAACTTTAACTCCAGCCCAAGCCCGGGTCGACGGCGCGTTGTGTTCCACGCGCGCCTCAAAGAGATGTCAGCAGAATTGACGGGGTCCGCTAGGGCCAATGCCTGCCAGGGGTTCGAAGAAAACCGATAGGGACATCGTGGCCCCCTGGCAACACGGCAACTGAAGGAAAAAAAGCTCATCTAGTTAAACAAACAATGACCCCAAACTATAAACTACGCTTTAAACTAAAAACTAGCGGTCTAGACTGAGTAGGGAGACATATTGATACAACTAAACAAACGGAGTTGATGGCGAACTAGTTTCAAACTGAATGCTTAAAATGCAGCATGGAGTTAAAAGTTTTGAATTAACTTTGAATATTTGACTGTCGAATGTGTTTTGCATTATGTTGCTACATCTTCCATCCATATACAGACATCCATACGTACCTATATTATAAATTTAAGTCGCTTTTCGTCTCCATCTATATGACCGCGTTGTTCTTGTAAATTATACTCCATTTGAAATAAGATTAGACATTTAAATAAACCTTTTTTACAGTCCGTTCAACCGATTTTGACTTCTATTGCGTTGGTGGCATGACAAATGGCAGCTGCAGTAAACAGCTGGTATTGTAACCACTTTTTTTTGCCTTTAATGCCATCTTTATGCCTACGGTATAGAAGTCAAAATCGATTGAACAGACCGTAAAAAAGAATTGTTTAAATGTCTAATCTTATTTCAAATGGAGTATAAGTAATACGCAACGGATTTTGAAACGGTTACCACTAACATTTAGAGAATTTATTCCGGAAGATTTGTGTATAATCTACACATAACATAACATCACGCCTTGTTTCCCCAAAGGGTTGGGCAGAGGTGTACCTATAGTAGGTACACCTACATTTCGCCAGTTATGTTTAAGTCCCATGTAATAGGGGGCGAGCCTATTGCCATCAATCAGGCACAAATCCAGACTCCGGGCTGCTACTGAGAAATTCCAGATAGAAAAACCCAATAACACTTTGCCCGACCCGGGAATCGAACCCAGGACCTCATGCTCAGCAGTAGCGCTTGCGACCACTAGACCAACAATAATCTGTAATATTAAAACTACAAATAAGAAATACATCTCGCTGTTTTGACATATCGCCACAATATTAGATTGCACCCGTGCGACGCAGGGGAGTGTCGCTAGTTACTTTATGAACAACATCATGTGATACAGAATGAAATGAAATTGTTTATTCTATAAATCGAAATCACTTTTAGGCCTCCCCCAAGCACCGCTACTTCGACCGATTCTATGCTTCCCGTGTCCCGTATCGTCGATTATCGTATATAAACGCGTGTTCAAGACCTTGTCGCGATGATCCTAATTCGAACCTAAATTAATAAAAAATATCACCGAAAATCAATTAAACTAGGTAAATAATACTAAAATAAAGTAAACATCTGGCAATGAAACTTCGATGATAGGTCTGCTCCAGGATTGCGCGCACCAGAGCGAGATGTCGGGCCGTTTGCCGACCGCTCTCAGCAACCAATGGTCGGGATCAGTCTCCGATCCGCCCACGCCGCTTGCGGAGCACCGGGATGTGGCACTCTACTCCGCACTGGCTCAGGCTGGCTCAGGCTGGCTCAGGCTGGCTCAGGCTGGCTCTTGCCCGAGGGTGCGGACGAAATCGGCCTTGTCTAACTGGATCTGAGATAAACATTCTAGACCAGAAGGAAAGGCAAAACTATGTAGGTGGACTAGGTGATAGACGAACAACCGGAATACTCACAAACAGATACCAAGAATGCTCCGTGGAATATCCCCGATTGGTCCCGGGAATGGGCACAATTTAACACAGCAAAACTTTCACGCTGTTCACAAAAAAATATAACTACATATGTCGGAGACGGGTATGTGACTCTTTTGTTATTATCAGCGATATTTTAATTACTGTGGGCGAAGTGTGAGTAGTGTTGGTTAATGCGCAATAGAAAAACCGTTTGCAGTTCAGATAACATTATAATTTACTTTCAAATTAATCCCACTAGCTAAATTATACACACACTGGGTGTGACGGCGTTTATTAAAATTACAAATTCACACAATGATCACAAATTACAATTAACACAATAACTGAGCACCACGAATCGAGAACAGTTCCGCGACGTCTTAACTCCGATGCAATCTGAGGCTGAATGCTTCCTCGCCGTGGCCTTAAAACATCACGACTCTGTAGAAGCGCGCGCTTTAGGTGTGGGTAGATCACGTCTTATCGCCAGTGACAGCGGCGCGCTTGCGATTTGTTTCGTGTCCGTACTAATGACTGGATCCGACATATATGTATATCCACCGGACAAGATTTCAAATTATGTGCTCCACGTACAAAGGTACCTAGCTGACGACTGAGCATTGACAACTCAAAAAACTGCAATCTGTTTCACTTTTTGTTTCCATCGAATTTGTGGCAGAAAAAAAAAGATACTTCACGAAATAAGAAAATTAGACAACCTATTTTCATGCGAAAAGGTTAGATAACAGTGAAACACTGCAATAGGTACGTAGACGCACCATAAACAACATCATGAGTTAAGTTTCAATGAAAGTGGACCTGAACCTATTTTCATCAGGTGCTTTAAATGACTCCCAAGAGTAGCGACAATTTAATGAATCTTTCTAAGTGCGAATTTGACCAATGAAACTGAACGCGATCAGCACATCTAAATCGAGTTCAAGAGCTGTCACTGTCAATATTCCAAAAACAATCACACTGACAGCTCGCTGCAGATCGTGTTACGTTTTATTGGTGAAATTTGTCTTAAGTAGGTACGTTAGATGCATCCAGACTACTCAGCCCCGCTATCAGCTTGCTACCTGACTAATATTTTAATTGGACCTGAACTTTTCTTATAGGTAAGTTCCCCAAGCAAAGGAGAACACAATATTGTCGTCTAGCTAGGTACGTACCATAAGGGGGAAGCGTCAGGGTAGCCCGCGAAATTCAAATTTTCATACGTTTTTTGCATTTTGCAGGTCAGTGTCAGGTTTTATGTTGATTAAAATATGATTCGCGGTCGTAACAAATATGGCTTTACTCAATTATAATCATTACAATCAGCAATAGTGTACAAATAATAATCATGACATTTGACACCTTTGCTAACTTATAGAGTTGTATTGCTGATTGTAATTATTATAATTTAGTAAAGCCATATTTGCTACCCTGAAGCTTCCCCCATAAACAATATGAGCTCAACTGTCATCAATGAGACACAATACAATTTAAATTGTTATCGATCTCCAGGAGAGCACGTGACAGTCAAGGGGAAGTGAGTAACCTACTTTCATCAAGTATATTAAAATAACCAAGCAATACTTAACGTAGGTAGGTACGTCAGACGCACTCTGAGTCCCTAACTAGTAGGCTTCGGTTCTAAGAACTTTTTATATACGTTTCTCACGCATAGGAGAACACAATATTGTCATATTTCTTAACATTGCCTAGCTAAGCATATCAACCTAGAATTTAATATGTATTATGTTCTTAGATATTTCGTAAACGAATTCTTTTCTGGGCAGATATCATCTGACAGTGAATTTGTTGCAGGAATTTAATATACAAAGCCTGAAAATGTCGAGATAACTGCACGTCGTTACTAAGAAAATGTATCGTGTTAGCACATACCAACATTCGTAACAAGAGCATAAAACAATTCGATACCTACAGGTAATAAAAGAGTAGTCAATAAAAAACTTACAATTTATTTTACGTCTCCGGATCGACCGTTAATTCTAAAAACACTCTTACTTCGTTAGTGAGCTTCAAAATCAAATCAGCGGAGAGTGTATTCAGTTGATTGGTTAAATTTTTAAGTAGCATGCGCATCTGGGGTGCCAAGGGACCACCAGTTCTCAACCATTCAAAATATCTGCTCATAAACCCATGAAAAGGATCAATAACACTTTTCTTACTATACGCATGATCCATATCTGACAGTATGCCATGTACTAGTTCCACGTCCCTCCCTTTTATACTATGGTTCTTCGAATGTAGAGAAGTCAGTCTGTCGTCAACAGTTTTATATATTGACAGTAACACTTCTCTAGTTGGAACAGTATCAGAGTACGCCATGTCGTTCAATATAATTTGCAACGCATTCTCCGTCACATCGCTCAAGTGCTCGTAAAATTTGGTTTCCATTAACGTCTCTGATACATGACGAAGAAAGATTTTCATATTGTCGTCATTCATGTCTTTAAAAGATCCGAATAAAGTGTGCAAGGCTTTCGTACATTTATAAGTTTTGATACAAATGTTGTGTTCTGCACAGAGCTTGCTTTCATACCTCCTTTCAATGATTATTGAAGCCACGACGAATTTCTGTGTCAATTTCTTCTTAACTTCTTTTAAATCAGTCGGATTGCCTTCTATTCTTTCGGTAGCAAACAAAATAGCTTCTGTTTGGAACATTACACTTATTCTTTTAATAACTTCAATCCACGCGATAGAGTAATTGTTTTTTTTCACTTTCAGGTTAATCTTTTTGAGCAATTTTCGTATTCTCTGCAAACATTTCTTAAGTTCCTCTTGAAACATGTAGCTCTTTTGAATTTCCTTGTTAGTGTCTTCGTTTTGATAAATTATTCCCTTAAGAATGGCTTCTATAGATTTAGTTTGTACCAGGATGTATTCGTTCAAGAATTTTTCTAGTACACCTTCGCAGAAATGTAGATCTCCACATATGTCTGTGGATTGGATAATTAGAAATAGGACATCGGTTTCTTGATCAGGAATGGCAGATCTTCGGCCGGAAGCGTCTACGAAGTTACTTCGCATATAATGTGCGACTGTGTCCATTACTTCTTTACCGAAGCTTAGCGATCCCTTCATGTTAACTTTGACTGCATCGCTCACGGATATTAAAGCTGAAATTAAAACTTTCAAATAAATTGTTGTTGTGTTTTTTCTTAGGTAGGTATCATCACCCCTCTTGCTACTCATCATCTACAATAATTAGTGGTACTTTATAAAGGTTTTTAGTTATGTACTTATTTATTTTATAATCATCTTACTAGTAACTACTTTGCGAGTTATAAATAACTCTTAATAAAAGTTTTTTAAATCCCGGCACAAACATTTCCTCATTTCTCTTTCCTATTCCATCACCAGACCCTGTTCACCATCTATCTTTAACCTATTCATTGAGACTATTCCAATGAGCCCAAACACGATACCTGTATTGTAAGTCGGTAAGGGAGTTGGGTATCCTGCAAATTCCAGGTGATGCTACAGTATCAGTTCAAGGTTACTATGATCTTCTAATATCATTGAAGTAACAGAATACCATTTATTTCAAATCGATCAGACCTGTGGAAGATGCTCATTCATCAACCAGCAAAACTATTTTCCAAAAAAAAAAAAAAAACATTACAATGTGAAAAACTTTATTTTTTTAATATTATTTCGGAAGTCGGTGTGTTGTTTTGAATTTTCGTTTTTTGTCACCGACTTCCGTTTTTTTTTCTTTTTTTAATTGTGGTACTTACCCCACAAAAATTCGAATAACGTTACCTGCTATGTAAATAACAGTGACAGGAAGTTATTATAACATCATTCACATAGACTAAGTGGGAAAAATACGTATTATTGAAGCTAACTCAAGAAGTACCCAAACAAAGTTAATACAATTTGTATGGGACCACCTCGAGAGCATACCACTTTCCAAAAAAATAATTTTGCAAATCCGTCTACAGGTATATAACGGATTTATGCCTGAACATACATTAAAAAAAGAAAAAAAACATCCGTATTGAGAACCCATCTCCTTTTTCAGAAGTCGGTTAAAATGAGCTGATGATCTTCAAACGGCTGAACCGATTTTCTTGAATCACAGCTAAGAATACTCTCGATCAACTCATCTTTCAAACAAAAAAAAAACAAAATCGGTTCAGCCGTTTGCGAGCTACGATGGCGCAGACAGACAGACACAGATACACACGTTAAACTTATAACACCCCTTTTTTTCCGTCGGGGTTTAAAAAATTAAAACGAATGTGTAAGTTCCATTTTTTTTTCAGTAAAATAATAAATAAAAAACCTCACCTAAAACAGCAAACAAATACTTTATATAATCCATGTTCAATATAACATACATTTTTATTTAAAATAAATAACAATTTATTTTATTACCTATAAAACGGTTGACGATTTTCTATTTTCCTTAAAATAAATTTCAAAATGGAGTCGTTATTCAATTTGACGGTCGTAAACAGTAAAAGTGAAGTAAACAGGTTTAGGTACTACCTAGAAGACGGAAAATAAATAAAACATTTGTTATATGGGGTACTAAAGGCGGCTTTCAATTGAATTTATGCGCATGACTCGAGTTTTGTGCTCCTTGCCCCTTGCTTCTTTGATGTTTATCTAATTGAATTCTGTGTCTGGATGATGTGTAAGAGCACAGAGCGTGCATAAGCGTGTCGCCGCTTACTCGCACAACGACAGAAATGACGAAACTGACGGCTTTGAATGGAGAAGATGACAGAAGATGTGCGCTCGAGTCTCAACGCACTATCAGCGGCACCACGAATTTTATAGTACTGCCGTGTCCAGACAATGCCGGCGCAACCCGCGCAACGATTCTGTGGTTAGGGTTACCATTCGTACGGATTTGTCCGAACATGTCCGGCTTTTTGGCCCCCCGTCCGGACTATGTCGACCTTCTCATTTGTCCGGATTCAATTCAATAGGATTTCAATTTAAGAGGATTTTCTTTAAAAAAGATAAATTGTTACTTACAAAAAAAAAGTTAAATATCCGGACGTTTTTTGCAAATGTCAGGCTTTTTGTCAGGACATTTAAAATTTCGAAATGGTAACCCTATCTGTGGTAGACAATATCCAATATCGATCAATCAGACAATTCGTCATGCTTTTAATAAAATTAATGTTCATACCTGAGTTTTAGGTACCACCTACGTAGACGTAGGTACAGTCCTGAAAATAGAAATATAAAAACAGTCTTTCTTATTATTATCTATAGTCCTGCTGACCAACAGTGATTTTAAGCCGACGGATTTCTAGGAAAAAATAACATACCAATTAGGAAATGAAATGAAATTGTTTATTCTGTAA
The DNA here is from genome assembly GCA_963680765.1 of Agrochola lychnidis. Classification (NCBI taxonomy): domain Eukaryota; kingdom Metazoa; phylum Arthropoda; class Insecta; order Lepidoptera; family Noctuidae; genus Agrochola; species Agrochola lychnidis. The sequence continues at coordinate 4,770,581 of OY796850.1, forward strand.
ATAGAATATCGGAATCGCTTTTTATACACGTAATATTTTTAAAAAAAAGCTAGATGGAGTCGCCATTTCCTATCTGACTACCCCTGAGAAGAAAAAATGGCGAAATTTTTTATTCTGTTTATGTTAAGAAATATTTAAAAATGTAAATTAATAAGAAACTAGATGAATAAACGAAAATAAAATTACAAAATTATTGGAAACGTATTCCAAACAGTACTCATAACGACATAAATACTGTGTAATAAATAGTCTTTTCGTACCACTTGCTCAAAAAAGTGACATTCTATGCCACAAAAAGCGAACGTAACAATAGTCATTTTTAATCTGTTAAAAACAGGGAAAGAAAATTGTACTGAATTTCATTCATCCTCTAGGGGGAAAATGTGATTTGGAATACTTACCGAAATTTATACTGAACTACATCTGTGTTTACACCATTGAGTTTGTATATAAAGCATTATACATCTTTTTGAAAAAGGAATACGCTTTTATTATGCAGTGATGATTAAATAAAAAACTTTTTACAAAAAAAAAACAACCGACCTCCAAAAAAAACACTACAAAGTGAAAAATAACTTTAATTTCGGAAGTCGGTGTCTTGGGTTTTGTATTTTCGTTTTTTGCCACCGACTTCCGAAATTAAAGTTATTTTTCACTTTGTAGTGTTTTTTTTGGAGGTCGGTTGTTTTTTTTTTGTAAAAAGTTTTTATTTTTCACTTTTTAGTTGTGGTACCTACCCCACACACATTCGAATACCACTACCTGCTACCAGTGACAGAAACTTATCAAATCATCTAAATACTAAGTGGGAAAAAAAAACGTATTTTGTAGCTAACTCAAAAACTATCCAAGCAAAGTTAATAAAATTTATATGGGACCAATTCCAGAGCACACCCTTTCAAACAAAAAAAGAATTTTCAAAATCAGTCCACAATTGACGTAGAAATCGGTGGACATACATAAAAAAAAAAAAAAAAAACAAACATACGCGACGAACATATAACCTCCTCCTTTTTGGAAGTCGGTTAAAAATTACGAAAACCGACGAGGCCGTATGAGCTTGATGCCTTTGCTTTTCCGACAAAAAAATATTAGTCTAAGGAATTTGCCGCGTTTTTGTTTTCTTCAAATACGTAAACCTTAAGTTTATCTTAATTTATTTTTATAAATAAGTTAATGTTCTAAAAATACGTTACGATGTTAAATCAAAGCGACAGTGACAGTGAATTGTCGGATTCCATCAGTGCAAATGCTGCCACAATTATAAATAATTTGCTTCCAACAAAATCCAAGAAAAATTATTTAAAAACTTATGAAGAATTTTCAACGTGGAGAAGTGCGAAAGGCCTATTAAGGGCCTTAGTCCCGTTTAGTACCGTAAAACGGTCACTTTAAAAAAGAATCTTCTCATAAACGGCTTGGTTAAAAGATTTGAAAAAAATATATGTTTGCTATAGATTCATGAACAACATTTTTGAAACTGGATTTTTTCGTATGGCTAATACTTTAGCCTTAAAAAAATATTTAGCAAAACGCTATTTTTAGCTAATATTCGCTACTACTTCTAAACGGCTTTGATGTTTGTAAATATTTTTACACTGAAAAATTGGTGATTAAAAGTACTACAAATTTGAAACTGCAAATGTAAATCAATCAATATTTGCAAAGAAAATGTCCCCAATTAGAGATAGAGGGTCAGAGGCGCTCTGCGCGGGACGCGGGCGGCAGTCGTGCGTTAGCACTGAGACGGGAAGGCTGTGTCGCTCGCTGCTCCGCTCCGACTATCGTCGACTATGCGCATACGTATGTGTTAGTGCGAATGTTTACGAACTTATTGTATTAATGTGCGTCTATAGACTAGCTCGCGCTGCAGAGAGTCAATTCGATTGTGCGCGTAGGCGCTTTATTGTTGAGTATTTTTTATGTGCAATATTCTTAATACTTTTTTAAATTTACAAATTTACAATATAAATTTTAAAAAAAATATGTAAATATAACATAACATCACGCCTGTATTCCCCAAAGGGTTAGGCAGAGGTGTACAGTCACGAGCAAATATGTATACACATAGCAAAATTAAAAAGCGATTTTCTCGTGGAATAACGTCTGCAACTTTATACCTATTTCATATTGGTATGGATTCAAAAATACTATGTTCATTACAGCATAATATTACAATCACAGTAGGAGAAAATCACTTTTTAAAGTTGCTAAGTGTATACATATTATTGCTCGTGACTGTATCTATAGTACACCCACATTTCGCCAGTTATGTTTAAGTCCCATGTAATAGGGGGCGAGCCTATTGCCAAAAATCCAGACTCCGGGCTGCTACTAAGCAATTCTAGAGGGAAAAACGCTATAGCACTTTGCCCGACCCGGGAATCGAACCCAGGACCTCATGGTCAGCAGTAACGCTACAACGGCGCAGTCGTTGACCTAAAATATTGTGCAAATAAATAAATAAAAATGGCAAGGCATATCAAGCACTGCAATCGGGACTATGAATGAGAATTAAAATTGATTGAATTTTAAAATGATAAGACTGTATTTTATAACCTCTAACAATTCCCATTTTGCGTCACACGTGATCTGTTCAATTTATATCATAACACGCGTGACTCCGGATTTTTAATTTGTCTGTCTGTGATGTCTTATTTATACCTTTTTAGTTGAATTTTTTGTCGTAGTTGGGTTTTAGTTTGTATAACTTTTATTTTTATTGAATTTTTTTTGGGGTTGGTTTTTTTGGGATTTTTTTTATACGTATTTAACCCTTTCATTTTAGGTGTATATTGTGATTGACTTACGTAAAAAAATAAATCCTTATTATCAAAATGAAAGTCTTACCGGTTAGAGTGTAGTCTTTTAACCTACGGAGCGAGGATTTTTATTATTCGGGAAATAATAAAATTATGAAATACCCAATTTTATTGCAGTATCGTAAGCTTGACCATGGCAAACATGTAGGTTCTGAGAAATATGGCCCTATGATGCACCTTTTCCAATTAGGAGCTTTCGATTATTTAAAAAATAAAAATCTCTGTATTTCCAAAGTGGTGGCTCGGATGAAAATCTTTTCTAGAAATAAATTGTTGTTCTAGTCGAAAACCATGAGGTGGTGTAACAAAAAACCAGAGATTTCTGGTTTTTCATGTTGACAAATAAAAAAAAAATTTTTTTCCTCAAATTCATGATGGGATGCTGTTTGCACAGGGGTCACACAGGGGAGGTAAAATTTCGGTTATTTTTTGCCTAGGACGCACTGTTTTCGAGATATTTGAATTTTCGTTTTTTGCCTATTTCTATTCAAAAAAATATCCGTAAATTTAATAAGTCCTCTGCCCCTAACGATACGCAAGCTGAAAGATCGACCGTCACTCAGCCGACGTTCGCACGGACGTAATAAAATCGCGGCGGGATTTTATCGCGCACTGGATTTTGAACTCTCGGTGTTAAGCCGAGCGTTGAGAATCCAACGCGCTGGAACGCACTTTTATTTATTTTTTATTTTTATCTGCTGTTAATTATATTGTGTGCTTTTTTTTTAGTCTGTGCTAAATAAATGTATTTTTTTTTCTTTCTTTCTTCTTTCTTTCACTCTCGTCCCAGCACGTTGAAAAATCAAGTACACGAAAAAAAATAGCCGCGATTTTATTACGTCCGTGCGGACGTGGGCTTACTATTTTTTTGATGTTTTTTTTTTTAAATTATTTTCCGAATATTTTAAGGCTCCGTGCACAAAATTCACTCGACAGAGTTTAGGTAAACTCTTGCGATGCAATGTTTGTGTGCACCGATCACACACACACGCCTAAACATTGAACGTAGTGACCGCTAAACAGTTTTGATCCTATAGATGGTATTTTGTTAAGTTACGTAAGTACGCAAAAGAAACAAGTCTGGAATGTTTGTGTATATTCGTTTACGTTTATATTTATAACAATCAACATAAAAAGGCTATAAAAAAAACATGTATTTCAGACAAAAAAGTCCATAGCCAAGGCAATTTGAGGTTGTTAGTAACAATAATTTCGCTTATGACTAATGTTAGTAACTAAAAGTAAAAAGAAGAAACTAGATACACCGTCTACCATCCGTCCGTCTTCGTTTTTTACTTTTTGTATGGAAAACATGAAAAATGATTACCTACATGTTGAGTTCTATGGGTTTCATAAAGGGGGTCGAAATTTTCATTGTTTAGCGATAGGACACACCAATTTAGAGATATAAGCAAAAGAACAGAAAAAAAGATACAATACAGTTTTTGCACCTGAATGAGTTTTAATTAAGTGAAAATGGCAATTTCGCTATTACGAATTTGACTTTTCACCTAAAATTTTGATTGGTGCCGATGCTCTTGTACACCGAACTAAACTAACTAAACTATCACTAAAATTCCTTACTTTTGCCTATGAGAATCTCAAAGCTATTCTGTAAAATAAAACCTCTAAATTTAAAAATAATTTTGACATGTGTAAATCGAATTTGATAATCGCGACTCCACACGTGACACCTAACCATGTGAATCTTTTTAGAGCCGGAGGTCCGCAGGGGGGCAGCCTCGACGTGTTTTATATGGAATTTTTCACTTTTTGTATGGAAAATAAGAAAAAATATTACCTACATGTAGAGTGTAAGGGGATTAAGGGTGTCGAAATTTTCATTATTTTTGCGATTGGACACATCGTTTTCGAGATATAAGCAAGAGAAAAAAAAGATTCAGTACTGTTTTTGTTTGCATCTGAAGTCGAGGTGTTGGTGTGAATTTAAAGTTCATGACAACCAATTGAATTCCACACGTATTTAGTCGCGATTAAAAATAGTCAGGTTTAGTTAGACAGTGGTGCCGATTCCCTTGTTTACAAACTAAACTAAATTTAAGTTCAGTGCATCTTTTTCTTTCTATTTCATTAAGAAAAGGACAGAAGATAAATTTTAGTTTAGTCCTGTCAAATTAATCAGCGCTTGACGTAAATTGACGTAATTTTCGTCGACAAGTTTTTAATCACGTCTAAACTTGTATGGAGAGTGACAGGCGCTGGTTTATTTGACAGGACTAAACTAAAATTTATCTTCTGTCCTTTTCTTAATGAAATAGACAGAAGATAAATTTTTGTTTAGTGCTGTCAAATTAATGATGCAAAAACAGTACTGATTTTTTTTTTCTTTTGCTTATATCTTGAAAACGGTGTGTCCAATCGCAAAAGTAATGAAAATTTCGACACCCTTTATAAGACCCTTAAACCCCTAACACTCTACATATAGGTAATATTTTTTCTTATTTTCCATACAAAAAGTGAAAAATTTTAGTTTAGTCCTGTCAAATTAATCAGCGCTTGACGTAAATTGACGTAATTTTAGTCGGCAAGTTTTTAATCACGTCTAAACTTGTATGGAGAGTGACAGGCGCTGGTTTATTTGACAGGACTAAACTAAAATTTATCTTCTGTCCTTTTCTTAATGAAATAGACGGAAGATAAATTTTTGTTTAGTGCTGTCAAATTAATGATGCAAAAACAGTACTGATTTTTTTTTTCTTTTGCTTATATCTCGAAAACGGTGTGTCCAATCGCAAAAGTAATGAAAATTTCGACACCCTTTATAAGACCCTTAAACCCCTAACACTCTACATGTAGGTAATATTTTTTCTTATTTTTCATAAAAAAAATGAACAATCCATATAAAACACGTCGAGGCTGCCCCCCCTGCGCGCCCCTGGCTCTAAAAAGATTCACGTGGTTAGGTATCACGTGTGGAGTTGCGATTGTCAAATTCGATTTAGATGTGTCAAAATTATTTTTAAATTTAGAGAATTTATTTTGCAGACTAGCTTTGAGATTTTCATAGTCAAAAGTAAGGAATTTTAGTGATAGTTTAGTTCAGTGTACAAGAGAATTGGCACCAATGGTGCCCTGTGCGCCTCCAGCTCTAAAAAAATGCACGGGGTAGGGCAAACAAGTACCACGTGGATTCAAAATATATTTAAATTTGGAGAATTTTTGTTGCAAAATAGCTTAAGATTGTAGCGACGCATGAATTGTCCATACAAACGTAGTACATAAATCATTTGCAATTTGAGCATATTTCCACCATATTATGTTAATATTCGGATTAAGACAGTATTTGTCTAGGCTCCTACGTCTTTTTATTTCCAAAAACTTACCCTTTTATGAAGTGTAAGCGAATTGCATTTCATACAGTTTTACAGCGTAAATGACATGTTTTCAAATTGTTTTTTCTGTATTACAAACAACAATATTTGTAATATTGTTTCCACAGAAGCATAGTTTATGCTATAAAGTTACAAATTATCGAAAAAAAAAAAATATGGAAATACGTTAAGTTTTCATTCATAATTTTTTGTATTATGGAACACATCCAAATTTATCATAAATTTTCGAAAGCTAGTAGTACTATCGCGTCAAGCAATAATTGTCAATGTGTGCGTGGTAGTATTGCTCACTGTAGGTGTATATCGCTCCAACAGGCACTCACACTAGCGCAACGTGCTTGGAATTGAATTTTGCAAACATCTTGATTTGTAGTTGCGAGCCGTGTCGCCGGCCTCTTAAGATTGAAATTGATGGCGTGATGTTATGAAGAAATGTGTAAATTTTCGCAGCCGCCATCTTAGATTTACGTTTTGACATCAAAATCTGCTTTAGAATCCTCGAAAACTTTGAAAAAGACATTCAAAACGAAAAATTTGAAAATTGTCACAGCCGCCATCTTGGATTTATATTTTGACCTCACTATCAGCTTTAGCATCCTCGAAAACAATGAAAACGACACCCATAGTGAAACATTTTAAATGTTCGCAGCCGCCATCTTGGATCTTTATTTTGACTTAAAGTAGTCTTCAGTAGTAGTAGTCTTTGGTCCAAAAATACTTCACTTATTGCTACTACAGCATATCGGCGCGGGCATGTCGGTGACGCGAACCCATAACTTTTTCCCACCCGGCAGGCAGACGTTGTCCTGCGACAACAGCGCCACGCTGGTCCAACTATAGCTATAAACCATCCCAGTGACACAAAAACAATTTAAAAAAACATCTAAATCAGTCAAGCCGTTTAGGATAAGAAGAATTACGAACACACGTACACCATTATTTTATTTATTGCCAGGCGTGCAGAATTTTAATGTTCTTCAAAAACAAGCAAAGTACTTTAAAATAAAATGCGGGTCAAAATGTGGTAGTCGATGTACAATTTCTGGAATATGTTAACATCAGACACGTGCGTGTGTGTGTGTGCGTGCTGCGACGCAGTGATACGTCCTCACACTGGGAAGGCCCGTTCGCTACTGACAGGATGGGTTTTCCGCGATCGTTTATATAGTTCACTTTGCTATTTATTTACGAAATGAAGTAATTGTTTATTTATAAAATAAAACTTAGATTATATTAAACGGTTAACTTAAGAGTAATATTTAATTTTTAAAATTTCTTAAAAGTGTTTCTAAGTATTAGAAAAAATTATTTATTTGTCTTGAAGTTTTCAGAAAGTTACGTTATTTCAACATTTTTTTCTTCTGCTATATTTTGTATAAAAGTTGAAAAAAGTGGTTCCTCTATGTACAAGTAGACCATAATTATAATGATATTGATGATATTTTTTAATTTTCGAAATCAAAAGCAGTTTCTTCTAATGAAACGATTAAACGTCAGTCTCGCGTAATTTTTTGGAAAACTTGTTGCGAATTTTAGTGATTTTCCACGAATCCTTAATTTATTTGAAAAATCCCTTTGCCCTATGTACAAGACAAAGAATTGGACTTTTCAAATCACAAAAGTTTTGTTTAAATTCTGGTCCCCTTTCTCACAACGAATGATCAAAATTTATCAAAATCAGTGATTTCATGCGGTGCGGCGGCACGGAGCCTTAAATGTTTTTTCTCTTTTCGATAAAATCGAACATAGAATATATTTTATTCTCCTTCGTTTTTCATATGATAGATGTTATTATAAGTTTACGTTATTATTATTATTAAGGGCCGACTTTTCAAGCCTCAGTTAAGTCGTTGAATAGTTATCTAGCGTATGCAATTATTTGGCTGTTTATAAGGCGAATTAATATTTTCAATTTTTCAATCGTATAATAGCTGAAGAATAGTTTATCTGTGGTCTTTGTTAACCATCAACTTCACACTATCATGTGCAAGTGAGATGCACAGATACAGTATTCAACGTGTTAGACAAGAATAGAAACAAAACTTATGTTTGACATTTTGACATAATCATAACATAAAGACATAATCATCAGACACTGACTATCTGACTATTGAAAAATCCAGAATCATGATATCTATGGAATAAACGCTTTACGATTCTTTATCTGAGGATTGAAAAATCAGCTCTTAATAAAACATGAAATAAATAGCAACCGCATGACACTTGTATGAAAAATTCGAACCCAATTCTCTCTGCGGCGAACGATGAAAGAAAAAAAAAACATAAATAAATAAGCGCGAGAGAATGTGACAACCGGCGACGGCGGGCGTGTCTGAATAAAACCGGTTTATTCAGGTTAACACGAGTTTTTTAAATTATATTCTCTGTAACCAGTAACCAAAATTAATTAGATTTAGTCGAAACCGTTTTTGTAACTAACCGGTTAATCAATGAACGGTATTATAACGGTTTTAAGAACAATATAAACCGGTTTCAAGCCCTGATCTATCTATAAAAAATATCAACCTTGCATCCACCATTCCCTTCTGGAATCGTAGGCAAAAACAGCGACCCACGCGTGCGTGTCTGTGCCCCTGCATATTCTTTGGCCGTCGTTTTAGTGTAGCGCGCCACCGCGCGCTTCCAAGGGTGGGGGTTTAGCTCCGCCCGAATACGCAAGGTCAGTGAGCCTACTAATCACCTTAACTTCGACGACTTTCTTGGCGGATTCAGGGGCGGATATTACGTCAATAAAAAGACACGGTGGTTGGAGCTCTGATAGAGTAGCTGAGGGTTATATCGAAAGCTCAATGGTGAATAAAACCATATTAAGCTGTCAAATTAACAAAAATATAAAACTTAATCCATCAGAGCCACAACCATCAACTTCCGGCATCTTATCTTCGTCCGTAACTCACGATGCACCACCACCACTATCTCCGACGTATACTATCTACAATGAAACGCAAGTTCCTCAGACGCAAGAACAGAGAAATACTCAAATCAACTCATCAACAATAAATGTACTAAACAAAAATATGTAACTGTCTCTATCAATAATTGGACCAATGTTTCGAATGTTAACTTTTACTTTTAATTATAATTATTTTTAATAAATGCTTATCTCATATTATTATTGTGTTATTTTTTTCGCAAATGGTACGAAAAGTAGAGTATTTTCCTCGGTGATAAAGCTGTCTTAGTCTTGGGTGAACTTAAATCCCTCGCTACACTCAGGACTCGTCTTAAATCCCTCGCTTCGCTCGTGATTTAAGTTTTTAACACCCTCGCTACGCTCGGGAGTAAACCTCGAGTCCTTCGTAACGCTCGCGATTTAAATCGTCACCCGCGACAGAAGACACTGCTTTATCCCCTTCCTTGGTTAATAATCTGCTATTAGCTTAGACCAACAAAAAAAAGGCTCTTTAGTAAAAGAAAGATGGTACTTATATTGCTCTAACTAAAGGGTGTCCTGTCATGTCTGATCATGACCGCTGCTGCATGCAAACCAATAATGCTGATATTTTGAGGCAGCAAGACGATGCCCAAGCCATGGAGATGGCGGTAGGAAGTCCTACTTACCTACTAGAGGTTTAAGTAGTCCGAGATTGTGAAAAAACGAAAACACTGTCATCTATGTAAGTTTGTAAGTAAACAGTTAACCGCACGTCCATAATAAAAATACCTAACATATTTGGCTTTGAGAGTGCGTTTTGTATCAATAAAGGAACTAAGGGTTTTCATACCTAAATTACATTGAATAGTCTCTGCATAGACCGGATGAACATGCAAGCATATTTTGAAATTGTCAGCACTAAATAAAACACTTTGTTTGTAATGAAACGTAAGTAGGTACAGTTTTACTTTACAAAACCAAGTTAATATTTTATTTTTACCGCCTAATTCACTTGGCGTGGCGGAAGTCAACATGACAGCGTATAACAGTGTTGCTGCACCTGAAATATATTTTTAAGGTACAGACGCCAGCACATCAGGCAACTACAATCTGTCAAATTTATTTAATAGATTTTCAACTTTATCGCTGAACTGTAAGGTTCAAAGTAGATTGGGAAAATTTGACAGTTTCGGGTAGCTTGATGTGCTGGCGTCTGTACCTAAACAAAGTACTACAAAAATAAAAGGCGTGTCGCCACGGGCGGTGCCACTTGCTACTGTTCATAGAAAGATTACCTAGTGTGGGTGGAGGTGTGATTAAAAATAATAAAAAAAATTGTCCGAACGTTGATGTTAAAAAAATATTACCTGCTAAATTAAAAGTTTAAACAGGGATTTGTCTCGAGTTTTCATTTTGTTTTTTTTTTTACAAGTGTGTTCATTTTATGTAGGTATGTTTACTATTATCGTTAGGACAACCTAGTGGTGTGACCGTCGGACTGCCAAGTCATAGGTCTCCGGTTCGAACCCAAGGCACACACCTCTGACTTCTCGGATTCATGTGCGTATTGTATAATAATTATCACTTGCTTCAAAAACAGTGAAGGAAAACATCATGAGGAAAGTAGCATGCCTGAAAGACATTTTTAGACGCCAAGTCAGAGGCCCATGGGGCCACCCATGGGCCTCTGACTTGGCGTCTCAAAATGTCTAAACGATGTCGTCATAAACGATGAGTTTTTATTGGCATAAAAACTCTGATTGGAGGTTAGTCAAAAACCACACAAAAAGAAATAAATTATTGTAATCTGATACTCATCGTTTATGGTTGAATTTATCGCTGAATTCATGTTTTATGTTTTTGATGTGTAACATCTTTCCTCTCGCTTTCCTGCAATCAAAATCTGAATCTAAACAAAAAAAAATATGGGAGTGATTTCGTGTAAAAGGGACGGATGTGTGTCACAGGAAGCTGGGAAAGCGCGCGCTATTTGATTTGACTAATGAGCGCGCGCGGTGCTAGAGTTGGCTGTTAGAAACGACCGACGACGAGGCCGTTGCTTATACCTACCTTTATTATACCAAGGTGAGACGTCAGATGTTACACATCATATGCGACTACTGTAAGGCTTGCTCGTTTTTAGGGTTCCGTTGCCAAATGGCAAAAAACGGAACCCTTATAGATTCGTCATGTCTGTCTGTCTGTCTATCTGTCTGTCTGTCTGTCTGTCCGTCCGTATGTCACAGCCACTTTTTTCCGAAACTATAAGAGCTATGCTGTTGAAACTTGGTAAGTAGATGTATTCTGTGAACCGCATTAAGATTTTCACACAAAAATAGAAAAAAAAACAAATAATTTTAGAGTTCCCCATACTTAGAACTAAAACACAAAAAAATTTTTTTCATCAATCTCATACGTGTGGAGTATCTATAGATAGGTCTTCAAAAATGATATTGAGGTTTCTAATATCATTTTTTTCTAAACTGAATAGTTTGCGCGAGAGACACTTTCAAAGTGGTAAAATGTGTGTCCCCCCCCCCTGTAACTTCTAAAATAAGAGAATGATAAAACTAAAAAAAATATATGATGTACATTACCATGTAAACTTCCACCGAAAATTGGTTTGAACGAGATCTAGCAAGTAGTTTTTTCTAATACGTCATAAATCGTAAACCGCAATTTACCTTTCATTCAATGTTACTTGCTGCTACGGAACCCTTCATGGGCGAGTACGACTCGCACTTGGCCGCTTTTTTTACATACAGATTTGTTTAGTAACAAGGTTTTTTTATATGGCATTCAGTTAAAAATTTATAAACTGGAATTAAAATGTCCGTTTTAGTTTGAGTTGGGTAATAAAATTAATTGAGTCGTTAATAACGTGTATTTAATTTCACGAATCACTCACTTTTTAATCCACTAAACTCAACTCATTGTCAATCACTTTTCAAAACACAAATGACAGAACAGGTGTAAAATTTTACTAAAACACGCACAGGGTAAACGTCAAGATTTGAATAAAATGTTTTCGTCAACAAACATAAAAAAATAATTTTGAGATTTAAATTAAAATAAAAGCTTTATAATGGTACTCTAGTCGCAAGGTATCTAGGTGCTGTGTACCTACGAATATTCTTTATCCTCTAACTAAGAGTATCTGGGCACCGTAATATTTTATTCAATACAAAAATATTTAAGTAAACATTTTCTATTGATCTTGCCTCCTAACGTATCAGATTTTTATTTAAAATTTGCTACGCTGCTAACACCTTCAAATATGGTGAACAGTAGTAGCGTCACCTCGTGGAATAATTACCTTATAGCCTTAATAGTCTCAAAGGGCTAGATTCCACAATTTTTAATGTGACGGTGTTTACGTTGTCTGTGGCAACATTTACTTTTGACGTTCTGCACAGCTGTCAATTCTTTTTGGTTCGGCCATTTTCGCCGAACGTTTGGTGTTAACTTTGGGTCACGTATCTTTTCGTGGCCTTAAGATCACTTAAATAAAACTCATTCAAGATGGTGCAGAAGAAGGTAAAAGCCATGTGCGTTTAGTAAATTACTATATTTTCGTTAGACAAAGTGATTTTACCGTGAAGTTTACACCATAACATGTTTATGGGATCGTCGTTGTTTTTGGCGTCGAAACTGTTTTATTTTGATAAGTTCAGGTATTTCTAATCAGTCGTGCATTTTATTCGTTTAAGTTCCAAATAATAATGATTGTCAAATCTAATTCATTCTGAAATACAAATTGTTTTTAGTAGATTGTTTCAACATAACCTCAAATCGATACCATGATGTTAACATTTCAATGAGTGCTATGATTACCACCATATTATCACCAAGATCGCTGATGACAACGTGTTATTCGCATTAGACCGGCTAGCACGCGACCTTAGCTGACAAAGTTATTGTAATTTCAGCCTAAGAAGAAGGTAGGAAAGAAAGTAGCGGCCGCACCTTTGGTCGTGAAGAAAGTTGAGCCCAAAAAGGTAGTAAACCCACTCTTCGAGAAGAGGACCAAGAACTTTGCTATTGGTGAGTTAAATTCTTCTGTTGATGCCAATTACCTGTGTTATTATTATTTGTTTCAAAGAGACGAAAGTCGGAAGTGTTTCACATACATTCAACGAGTTTCTATATTTGCATTCAGTATTCTATTTTTGAAATAGTGTGGTGTTTTCCTGTAATTTAGGCACCAAAGAGTATTAGACTAAAATGATGTTACCTTTGTCTGAAATCACCATGTGGTTACAAAATATACGAGCTTTTTAACACTGATTAGTCTAATCTCCACACTTGACAAGCAACAGACATAACCTCGTAATTTGCAGATAAACAACAGCTTTTAATGTTATGTTTAGAGTCAACAAAATGTCATTTCAACTTGAATATCATAGTAACAATACATCTAAGTTACTCACACATAGTTATTAACCTATTGCAACCCCTTCCTAGGTCAGGACATCCAGCCCACAAGGGATCTGTCCCGCTTCGTGAGATGGCCCAAGTACATCCGCATCCAGCGCCAGAAGGCCGTGCTCCAGCGCAGGCTCAAGGTGCCGCCACCAATCAACCAGTTCACCCAGACACTTGACAAGACCACAGGTTTGTTATAAATGTTTATAATATCTTTAAGAAACATCCTAGCTATGATTTGTCAAATTATTCAAGTTTTTTAAAGTGATTTTATTACTAGGTATGTGAAAAATTAATGTACCATTAGTGTCTTTTTTTTTTAAGAATAATGTATTAGGCACAAAATTTAAATGAAAGTTTAAGCCACAAAATAATAAAGCTTCTTTTCGTGGTGTTAGTGACTAACCTGGTATCAGAATTAAGCCGCCCTTGGCCCTCTGACTAGGCTTCACATGCTGTTGAGAAATATCGCTTAAGCATCTTTCCGGTTTCCTCACAATGTAATAATAATATAAAACAATAAAAACAGTTGCAGAAAGGCGGCAAAACTAATTTTTAAATCGCAGAGCACTCTCGAATGCTTCGCATTATGAGTCATAGAATAATAATAAAGCCATTCAAAATTAATAAACAAATGAAATAAATCTTGTGTTAATTATTATTACAAATCATATTTATTTGAATTTTAAATTTTCTAGGCTTGTTAGGCAAAATCTTGTGAAACAACATTTTTTTGTGCAAGTATCATTGTAAGGTCATTTTAGGTTTTACCATGATGATTACCAAATGCAACTATGAATCACTATGATTATCAAAAAAAACATACGAGCTTTTTAACTCTGATATCTACGAATAGCAATTAATTACAATATTACATTTATGTTCGATTTCAAATAGGTTTCTTTATGTTACAGCCAAGGGATTGTTCAAGATCTTGGAGAAATACAGGCCAGAGACTGAGGCAGTCAGGAAAGACCGTCTAAAGAAGGCTGCTGAAGCTAAGGTATGATATAACATCAGTCATTAGTATACTCATAGAACTGTAGACTTACTTAACCATAAAGTAAAATCTTGTTCATTGAACAACATTCAAGGCTGTCGAAAAATGTTCTACTCAAATCACATTAGGTGTATAAGTCAAATTCATTTGCCACAGACAAAAACCATTGATACTTTTATTGTGAACTATTTATCAGTATTAACATTTGATAATAAGTTAGGAATATCTATCGAAATGAAGAAAAAAACAAACTCTGAATGCCATGAGGACACCTACCACCAAGATCTCAGATCGAACAAAACATCAACTACTAATTGCGTACTTCCTTTAGCACGTTTGGTGATCACAACCTCGATTTGTCTTTCAGGTCGCCAAGAAGGATGAGCCTCCACCAAAGAGGCCGAACACCATCCGTGCTGGCACCAACACTGTCACCAAGCTGGTCGAGAAGAAGAAGGCACAGCTTGTTGTTATTGCTCATGATGTTGACCCCATCGAGGTAAGCAATCACAGTTTATTGTATTTATAACCTTATTTCAGAGTTACAGTTGTTACAAAAACGTTTTATTCTTAGTTCTGAGACTGTGTGCCATTTAGCAAAGGCCTCCTCCATCCTCTTCCAATTCTCCCTGTTCCTTGCCTATCTAGTCCATGTTTTTCCTGCCATCCTCACCAAGTCATCCTGCCATCTTTTCAAAGGTTTCCCTTTCTTTCTCTTCCCCTCCCTAGAATGTTATGCATTTATTATTCTGGATTCCTAGTGAAAAAATGGAGAAATTAGCAAAGATACTGCAATAATAGTGTCTGAACATTTTTCTATGTTGGACAGTCAACTTACAACTGAACTAGAACTAACTGCATTGACTACCTTGAAGAAAGAATCTGTTTGATTTTGGGCCATCTTTCTATAATAATCTACAGTAGGCGCTCGGCAATCCGGCACCCATATTTTATCGCCGATTATCGGATTTGTATGGGTAGTAAAAAAATGTACAATAAATTCTACATATCATAGATAGTATCCACAATAAAAGACTACATTATATGGTTAGGTTTTTTGTGGACTGCCGAGTGAGAGCTAAATTCAACCGCTCTGTAATCTGGCGTTCGGCTATGTAAAATGCCGGATTATCAAGCTGGTTACCTGAGTTGCTAAGTGCCGAATTGGCGAGCGCCGAATTACCGAGCGCCTACTGTATTTTCCATTTAAATTTCTAGATATCACACAACAAGCATAGGCTTTTGCTTTATCGTAAAGCAAATAAACAATTGTTTTACAATAGGTACTACAAGTTAGTAAGTAGTTGCTATGATGTAAGAATTTCTTCACCTGAGGCTTTAAATATAAAATATTTTTAGCTGCATGAAGATTGTTGACTCTGAGCTCCATTATAAACCACCCTTTCATCTAACCCTATTATAATATTTAACTAATTGATAATGTTGTTCACAGCTTGTTCTATTCCTGCCCGCCCTCTGCCGTAAGATGGGTGTACCATACTGTATCGTGAAGGGCAAGTCCCGTCTGGGAGCCCTAGTCCACCGCAAGACATGCACTAGCGTTGCGATCACACATGTATGTATTGTTTTACTTGATTAACTTCACAATCTTGACTGTTGAAATCCATCAGAAAGGTACTCCTTTGTAATGTGTCGTAAGATGTGCATGTAATGATGATTTATTTGCTATCATACAGCTATGCTGACAACCCTTCTACCACCAATAGATTTTATCTGAGGATGCCATCTATCACACAAACAATTATAGTTAAACTTTAATTTTGTGAATCTGCAATCCAGAATTTTAACAAATATTTTACACAAATACTTTGCTATCATCTGGCTGGTTTTAAAGAGTAAACTACCATAATTTCCACAAAAATAACTTCCTAATTCTCTAGTTATTTGAACTATACTCACCACTTCCTCTTTTCCTCCATCAGGTTGAGTCCGGCGACCGTGCCTCCTTCTCCAAGGTCACGGAAGCTATCAAGACGAACTTCAACGAGAGGTACGAAGAGCTCCGCAAGCACTGGGGCGGTGGCGTCCTCGGCAACAAGTCCAACGCGCGTATCGCTAAGCTCGAGAAGGCGAAGGCGCGTGAGATAGCGCAGAAACAAGGCTAAGCCTAATAAAGTTTAAGACCTAACGTATTTGCTGTTGTTTTCTTTTGACTATTATTTATCCTTTTAGTTTAGTCACCTTAAATAGGAAATACTCCACTGACCAAATAAATTGGGTAAATAAACATGAGAACACACCCACACGAGGTTTTAGAGTATGTAATTCTTCATTACATAGGCAGCGTCGGTATGTTTGCCAATTTTTTTTTTTTCTGAGGGTATATGAAAACAGTTATAATGAAATAGTCTTAAAAAAAACAAGTTTTATTTTCAAGAATAGAGGGCTGAACGTCTTTCGTACACATATAGATGAGCCCTCGTTGGTCTAGCGACTAGCGACCGCAACCGTTACTGCTGAAGTGCTGAGGATGAGGTCCCAGGTTGGACAATGTTATTCGGCTTTTCCATCTGGAATGTCTCTCAGTAGCAGCCCGGAGTCTTGATTGGATGTCCGTGACTACCGCAGGACCACCAACGCCAATTGCTTCCATATTTAGTAAATAATTAGTACCAATTGGTACTAATTAGTGCTCGAACGACAAAATTGGTACCTTAATAGTTTTCGAGAAACTACTTTGAAGGTGGTCCGGCGGTAGTCACGCTCTCTTCAGCAGGACCACCATGAGCGCCGAAAAAGGAGCAT
Organism: Agrochola lychnidis; assembly: GCA_963680765.1. Taxonomy (NCBI): domain Eukaryota; kingdom Metazoa; phylum Arthropoda; class Insecta; order Lepidoptera; family Noctuidae; genus Agrochola; species Agrochola lychnidis. The sequence continues at coordinate 4,787,843 of OY796850.1, forward strand.
GCTGCAGCTATTATTCTAAGTATACAAATAATTAGTACCCTTAAATGTGATTCATTATATAAAACAAAAACAACTGAAACATTTGTATTACCGAGAAATCAACGATGATAACTTTCACGCGCTCGTTCAGCAGGACTACGACTTTGAATGTTGAATCCAAGTTTGAGGAGCTTGTTTTTTTTTTCTGTATGGCATCTCACAGCTGGTTCCGAAAACCGTGGCTGTTTAACCGGTCAAAAAGCCTCCAGCCAGGGTGAGGAGCTTGTCGCTTTCCTCAAATTTATATAGAAAATTAGTACCTGCAAGATAAAATTTGTGCCCAAAATTCAAAATTAGTTCTTCAGTGGTTTACGAGATATATACCATTACCATGCAATTGGGTGGGTGGGTGTCGGTAGTCACGGTGTTAAATTTTCATTTCAAGATTTCCCCATTAACAACTAAGATTTCTTCCCAAATATATACAAAAATTAGTGCTCCTAAAGAAGTTATAGCGACCAAAAATTCAGATTCCAGTGTTGTATTTTAAGAGAATTTTCCATACTTAAATCTCAGTGTATAATCCGACCAAATTAAGTTGTCATGTTAGTGAGCTGTTTAGGAGATGTACACTCGTGCACATAAATTTATGGATGTCGGAATAGTAATAACAACAGTTCAATATCTATAATAATAGGGTTCTGTACCAAAATGGTAAAAAGGAACCCTTATGGTAAGTTGGTAACCAGTCAGTATGGTACTCAGTCTGACTGTCCGTCTTTCTGCCACAGTTGGATATCTCAAGAACTACTAATGATAACAGCTTGAAATTTGGAATAATTTTAGATGACGTTTGTCCAACTATTTTGCAAATGAAATAATAAAAAAAAATTTTTTTGCTACACGTACTGAACGGGGGTCTTAAAAATTCGATGTGGGGCTGCTAGGGCATATGGGGTACCATATGAAAACGCGCTATTTGCACATTCTCAAAACTATTTTTTTTAGGCCACGTTCTTTTCGACTTTTGACGAAAAATGTTTAAAAAAATATACCGTTCCCCCGTTATTATATGGGCATTTTCATTTTAAATGGCAATGTATTTGTTAGCATTTGAACTTTGAAATAAATTGTAAAAACAATTAATTTTGGTGATATAATGTAATAATTTCGTGCAGAAATGTTTATTTTGTTTTCTAATTTTTTTTTAAAAAGTAGATGGGCTAAAAATGTCTTTAGTAACAAAAATCAAATCGCGATAAAAATTCAACTGCTGGAAATGAAATGAGAAAAACGCTCGTAATAAGTTTTTATCATCAATTAATGAAATTAAATATGAATACTTGATCATTCGATATTTATTTTTATTTAAAATTTCAACAATTTGGTCAGTATCGTAACATATTGTCCAAATGCAAATTTAAATTTTCGTGTTATTTATTTGATCAGTCAAGGAATGATAAAGTTGGAATTTAATCTTAAATGTAGTTTTATTTTTCTTCATTTATAATATTTTAATAGTAATATTCCGCATAATATTTAAAGTTTTTAAAATAAATAAGACAAAAATATTTTGGAACACCTACTAAATGGACATGTGACGTGACGAAACAGAATTATTAAGAACTAGCTTCTGCCCGCGACTTCGTTCGCATGGAAATCGTAAGACATCACAATATACTACAATAACAGCCACATTTTTATAAAACTTCCCTGTATACTACGTTTGTAGTTTTATTCTCAGCAGCCAAAATATACAGAGAGTCAGGAATGGTGACTCGGGAGCAAGCGACGTAACAGTTGTCCGTGTGAGAAGCAGCTTATCCTGAGGTCGACACCCGCAGCCTTCAGCCTTTAGTGTCGGCCCCTGTGATTTGTTGATCGCAAAGCATACACTCCCAGAGAACTGCACGCGCTTTAACTGGTAATTATGGGGAATTTGTACTTTATACGCGCTATAAACACTGTCTCACCATCGCCACAACCTGTTAGAATTTCCACCTCGATGACGTTTCTCTGCAAAGACATGACTTTGAGCTGGTTTCCGTTACACAGATATACAACCGGAAGTCCACTTGCCATTTAATGCTGAAATGAACCTATTTGGCACACACTATTGTTTTAAAAACACTATTTTTTATTTCCACTGTAATTTGTGTTTTGTGTTTCGCGAACTGTGTCCAAATAAATGTTTTTTCTATCTTTCTTTCTTTTCTTTCTATTTGTAAATTGAAAAATTCTACGGGGTGATATTTGGCATCATCTTCCTCCACAACACTATTAATGGAGGTGTATATCACTTCACTCCCTTCAATTTGTGAGAGAATACTGTGGTTGATCGCTGTAGCTTGATCATCTTCGGAGTTAAAACGGAAACACACCTAAGAATTCTCTTGGTACGGTATTTGACTGATATCCCCGTATATCAGACAAATAAGATCTTCTAAAGTGGGATCTACTCTACCAAGAGTCTCTGGTAGAGTGCTTTCACCAACTTTTAGAAGAACATCGGAGAATTCTTGAGCATTTGAATTACCGCCAAGCCGAGCTCGTATGATGATGGTCAAGCGCAGTTTATGAACTCTCGACCATAGAGTCGACCTTTTCAACGAAGTTTTCACTTTTTTTGTCAAAACTGTGACACCACCCATCATATCTTGGTTTCTGCGGATGTCCTGCAGGGTTCTGTTTACAGTTTCCACTGCTTTCCTTTTTGCCATAACGCATTCATCCCATACGACGAAGCGCAATCCCCTAAGCACACATCCCTTGTTACTGTTGCGTGACACCCCACAAACAGGTGTTTCGTTGCTCTCTAAATAGATGGGAATCTTAAACATGACGTGCGCTGTTTTGCCACCAGGAAGCAGTGTGGCAGCGATTCCAGAAGATCCACATACATATTATAAAATCGCTAGGACAAATCTGCTGTCAAAATCTGTAAAAAAACATTTTATTCCTACAGTCTTTTGCTCTAAAATGATCAGAATACAACCTTGAATGTTTTGTGACTGTAAAGTACTTGTAACTTAGTAGTTTCCCATAGCTTACGAAGTTTTCCATTTTTTGTGAATTAATACATTCTATGAACTATTACATACACAATCCAAAAAAAAATCGTTTTACAAAAAGAGTTTAAAAAAACAGATGTAAATCGAACTTACTACCCCGGGCGGCCTACCACCAGCTCATAAAGCAGTATTTTTTTAATGTTACTTCAGTGGGAGAAAGAGATGGAGCTATACATCCTGTAGAGCTTCATCTCTTTCCCACACTGAAGTAAACTAAAGTAATATTAAAATAATACTGCTTTTAAGCTGGTGGTAGGCCCTCAGGACTTCAAATCATTCGTCCAATCGCTTACTTATTCGCTTTGTTGAAAGTTAGCTAAAATAGCCGTTCCTATATAAAAGGTAGCGTGATGATAATCATTTAAAAAGTTAAATCGGTAACTACCTATCTACAATATCCCAACCTTTTGGCGCGTCCTTTTACAATTTGCAGAGAAAAATACGAACATGATGTAATATTGCTCATCCCCCATAGCAAATAGCGTGATAGTTTATGCCCTACGGTTGGTACAGACAAACATTCTAAAAACTTTATTTTCCGCATAAGAATCGATCCCAGACCTCTTAGCAATAACTTTCTTTAAAAAAAATTAACTTCGTTACGATTTTATTATATCTATAGATTATAGGTAGATTATCAAAAAAAATAATAATCGTATAACAAAATGTGAAAAAAAAGAAAAAAAAACCGTAGGTGGGAATCGAACTTACAACCCCACGTTTACAAAGCAACCGCCCAACCGCTGAGCTAATTGCTTTGTTGAAGCTTGTCTAAAATAGCCGTTCCTATATATTTTTTGATTGACTGCTTAGTTCCATAAAGGTATAGCGTGATGATAATCATTTAAAAAATTAAATCGATAACCATCTACAATATCCTAAAATTTTGGCGCGTTTTTTCCCAAAAATACGAACATAATATAATATTGCTCGTCCCCCATAGTAAATAGCGTGATAGTTTATACCCTATAGTTTGACCAGACTTATAGGGAACACCTATGCAAAATTTTAACAAAATCTATCCGGTAGAATTTGCGTCATGCTAGAACATAAAAATACAACATAATGTAATATTGCTCGTCCCCCATAGTAAATAGCGTGATAGTTTATACCCTATAGTTTGACCAGACACACAGGGAATATCTATGCAAAATTTTAACAGAATCTGTCCGGTAGAATTTGCGTGATGCTGGAACATACATACAGACAAACAGACAAACAGACAAAAATTCTAAAAAAAATATTTTCGGCATTAGAATCGATCCTAGACCTCGTAGCAATTACTTTTTTTCAAAAATATTCAATGTACAGTTTTGACTTCGCTACGATTTTATTATATGTATAGATAGTGCTTACTGTGAGGTTAAAATCTTATAAAATGTTTGTTCTTCTAATGAGATGTGTGTGTATATATAAATATACACCTAACTAAATTAAATAGAAATGCATATTAAATGTGTTTAATAAAACATTTTGTGTACTTTAAAATATTTATTTGGTACAGACGCCAGCACATCAAGCTACTACAATCTGTCAAATTTATTTAATAGATTTTCAACTTTATCGCTGAAGTCTAAGGTTCAAAGTTGATTGGGAAAATTTGACAGTTTCGGGTAGCTTGATGTGCTGGCGTCTGTACATCGAAACATCGAATCATCGTATAACAACTAATTAACTAACAAACTAATAATCAATCAACATAACCACTGTGTTATCTATATTACAAAATTTTAATAAAATAAAAATTTAAACTGAAACTAATGTAAAATGAGTCGACTGAGTCGGCCAGTCTAGATTGTCGATTAAACAAGTATAATATAAAAATCTTTCTTTTCCAAAAATGTATCTGTGTCAAAGTATATCACATAGGCTAAGTTTTTACTAACACTATATGGATCCTTTAGTCCGAAATAAAACGATTGAATTTGAATTTATATCATCATTCTGAAAAGTGATTTCACCACTACCTGTAAAACACTACCTGAAAAATATATTGGTAAATACATTATTTTTCTTCAAGCTTTCCGCCCCACAGTTTTGCTCGCGTTAAATCAGATTTTCCTAAAAAGTATCATATGAAAAAATTACCGGAACCTGGAATACCAGACTAAAAAAAATCGTTTCATGTTCAGTCCGACTGTTCGTCCAACCTTCCACGAGTAGAGAGATAGTTCGTGCATGTTTGACGATATTGAACAGTCTATTTTCATCGATCGTGAGTTGGGTGGGACAGACTGGAGTCATGTTGGATTGTTGGACGTTGGACTGTTGGACGAAATGTGGTGCCAGCATAACATAGTACTAATGTCGTCAGTGTTGCCGTTTTAGCGACTTTGTCGCTAGATCTAGCGGATTTTGGATGTGTTTAGGGACTTCTTTTATCGATCTAGCGACTAAAAAAAATTTAGCGACTTTTAGCGACTTTTTGACACTTAGGGTAGGCGACTTTTTCAGGAATAAAAATCATGACTTATATTCGTATTTTCCGATCCGATCCGATTTGGCTAGCGCTAGTAATACTAACATAGAATTAGACTGAACGGGAATTCCCCTGCTATAAACGAACTGTAGAGTCAATCTTTGTTCGTTCGTTTTTTGCCTTTCTCGCTCATCAAGATCAAGAATGAGTGAGACCAAAATACGGATTGACATCATTCATTCATTCGCACTCACAGATACATATTACGAATACAATTTAAAAAAAAAAGTGAATTAGTGTTAGTGGTTAGTATGATTACTGTGCGTGAAATAAACTCAATTTTCATGGTCAGCAAGGCAGTTCCGATGAAAAAAAGTATTACATACAGAATTATAGAACCGAGTGGGAAAATTATAAAGAGATCAAACATTGGTTAAAACCCGTGCCAGGTGACTCAACTAAAGCATTTTATAGTTATTGCCACTCTGAAATATACGCAAAACTTAAAGATCTTAAAAAACATTTGAAAACGAAAAAACAAAAAAATGTTCTAAAAAATCTAGGGACTTCTAGCGGATTCCTAGAAAATATTTTTTCCCATATCTGGCGGAATTTTCATATCATCTAGGGACTTAAATTTTTGTAGAACGGCAACACTGAATATCGTATTACTTAGGGCGCATTCCGACTTACGTTAAAAGTGATTTTATCGCGAATCCAACCAAATTTAATAGTCACAAAATACAAGGGTTATTGAGTAATAATTGTGACTTTGGACTTTGGTCGGATTCGCGATATTATCACTTTTGGCGTAACTCGGAATGCGGTCTTAGTCTGTCGTCAACTGGTCAATGTGGTTATGACCAAGATGGCGGAGTTCTTTGCTAAAATTTGCGAAGTGACTCTTAAAACGGTACTATGTCGTCGGTAATAAACGCGTAAAGTCAACGGCGATATTATACTTAAGTGTGGACGTTCATCGGCTGAGGACTGACTGACTAGATGTTCTGTGCTGACAGTGCACCTGCACAGTTTTTGGCGTCGAAACGGTTTTATTTTAATAAGTTCAGGTATTTTTAATCAGTCGTACATTTTATTAGTTCAAGTTCTAATAATATCCTAAAATGTCATTCATTCTGAAAGACAATGATTTTTAGAAAATTCAACATAACCTCAAATAATACCATGATGTTAACATACCAATGAGTGCTATGATTATCACAATATTATCACCAAGATCTGATGACAACGTGATAATCGCATTAGACCGGCTAGCACAAGATCTTAGCTCATAAAGTTATTGTAATTTCAGCTTAAGAAGAAGGTAAGAAAGAAAGTAGCGGCCGCATCTTTGGTCGTCAAGAAAGTTGAGCCCAAAAAGGACTGAACCCCCTCTTTGCTATTGGTGAGTTTACTTTTTATTCTTTCTACTGTTGATGCCAATGGGCTCTTTTATAATTATTTAAACAATTGGTTTTTTGTAAATTGTTTCCACATAACCTCAAATCAATACCATGATGTAAAAATTCCAATGAGTGCTATGATTATCATCTTATTATCACCAAGATCTGATGACAACGTATTAATCGCATTAGACCGACTAGCACGCGACCTTAGCTGACAAAGTTATTGTAATTTCAGCCTAAGAAGAAGGAACGAATGAGATCAGCGGCCGCACTTTTGGTCATGAAGAAAGTTGAACCCAAAAAGGTGGTGAACCCAGTCTTTGAGAAGACCACCAAGAATTTTGCTATTGGTGAGTTTAGTTTTTATTCTTTCTACTGTTAATTCCAATGGCCTGTGCTATTATTATTTGTTACAAAGAGGTGAGTGTCTCATACATTCAAGCAAGGACTTCCTATACATTGCATATTTTCCTGTTACTAGGCACCAAAGAGTATTGGACTAAAATGATGTTAACCTTTGTCTGAAATCACCATGTGGTTACAAAATATACGAGCTTTTTAACACTGATTAGTCTAATCTCCACACTTGACAAGTATTAGACATAACTTCTGAATTGTAGATAAATGACTCGCTTTTTTGACGAGAATCTTGTGAAAGCAGAGAAAAAAAATAATTAAAGTACTTATCTTGACTTAGCACATGATGTTGTCGACATGTAGGACATGGACTCGACAATCACTGTACTGATAATTGTTAAGTTTAATGGCCTAATAGCTCTTATTGTGTTGCTGGGGTAAGGCCTCAAGGGCTTGATTCAGAAAGCAGTACTCCTGAACATGGCACCCATAGTTAGGTGGTTCTTCTCTCTAGAGCAGGGGTGGCCAACTTGATTGGACCCAAGATCTCTTGTTCACTAACGAGACCCTGTGCGATCTACCAATTACATCTAGAAATCTTAAATGAAATAGCATAGTTCAGTACACAATCATGTAGCATTTTTTATTTTATTAAGAGAAAAAACATAAATGTGAAAATTATACTTAGTACTTAACTACTTATTTACATATATATTAGTGTGAGCATTGCGTCTGAGTATCTTCCACTAGGTTAGCATAATCAGGTTTGTAGTTGGAGATTGCCAGCCTTAAAGAATCCAATGTATGAACGTCTGTCAAGCGAGAACGGTGTTTACTTTTTGTTTGCTTTAAGTAGGAAAATGCTGACTCACATAAATATGTTGAACGAAAACACGAATGAAGTTGTTCAACACATTTCTTCAAATTTGGATATTTTTCGTTGGAAACCAATGCCCAGAAATCTTGACCAGAGGATGACCTTTCTTTAAGAAAAGTGTCGCAGCGCAGAGTAATAATTTCGTTTTGTAACATCATGTGCTCCATTTGAAATGTATCTGCAAATTTTGTAGCCAATTCATAGATATATCACTATGATCAATGGAATGATTGAACGAACATCGATAATCGTTGAAACGTCGTAACCCCGGTAGTCTATCGTCAACTGTCAGACTGAGACCCTCCCGTCCCTCCCCCGCGTCCCACACGCTTCCCGCTTATTGGTCATCGCGCGCCGAAAACAAAAGACTATACTGCGTAAAAGAGAGGATAAATACCGTGACGGAACAGCGATTGAAAAATTATACAAGATGATGCGTCCAGCAGTAGGTGATTACGTTGGGCAGTCTGGTCTACGTATTTATATTTTTTGCCTTGCCACGATCGACTGGACAACAGTCACGATCGACCGGTCGATCGCCATCGACCTGTTGGCCACCCCTGCTCTAGAGCCCTGAACACCTGCAGCTTGAACCCTGTTCCTGATGCCGATGCGCTTCATTTTTTTAAAATTTTAGTAACCAACCTTTGTCAATATCTATTATCTATTTACTTATAGATATAGAATATTCTCAACTAGTTATTAATCTATTACAACCCCTTCCTAGGTCAGGACATCAGCCCACAAGGGATTTGCCACATTTCGTGAGATGGCCCAAGTACATCCGCACCCAGTGCCAGAAGGCTGTGCTCCAGCACAGGCTCAAGGTGGCACCACCAATCAACGAGTTCACTCAGACACTTGACAAGACCACAGGTTTGTTTCTCTGTAAGTCTTAAGAAGGATGAGAACTATTTGAGTAAAATGTGATAAATTGTATGATTGAAGATAAAATCCAGTAATGTTACATCCATTTATCTCTGAAATTAATATTCCATGAGAACAGACACCAGTATTTTTGAGAGTTTTGGATGGTGTATTTTTATGCAAAAATTTTAGCAGCAAGCTTGTACAATAGCAATAAAAGATGCATAGAAATATGTAAATATTATGTTTTTCAAACATGTATTTATATTATATGTACAAAATAACAGTAACGAATTTAACCATAAAAGAACTTGAACTTTGCAGAAGTAACTTTGTAGGTCTAAGCCTAAAATAAGGCTTTAACATGATGATTACCAAATGCAACGATGAATCACTATGATTATCAAAAAATATATACGAGCTTTTTAACTCTGATATCCAATTAATAACATTCCATTAGAAGTTTACATTTACATTAGGTTTCAAATAGGTTTCTTTGTATTACAGCCAAGGGATTGTTCAAGATCTTGGAGAAATACAGGCCAGAGACTGAGGCAGTCGGGAAAGACCGCCTAAAGAAGGCTGCTGAAGCTAAGGTATGATATAACATCAATCATTAGTAAAACCATAGAACTGTAGGGTGTAGACTTCTTAACTCTGAATTAAAGTCTTGTTCATTGAACAACATTCAAGGCTGTCAAACAATGTTCAACTGAAATAATAAAATTTATTGATATTTTTCACTTTAAACTGCTTATCACCAAGTCCACAGATGAATACAGATGGGGTCACTCTGCATTTTAGGTATGAAGTTACAAGTAGGTAGGCGGCGGACTCACTTGTCGAATTCAGTCAGAAGATATAAGAGTTATGCGATAGAAAGAGAGGCAACTTCTAGGTGAATATAACTGTAGGTAATTAGCGCTGTGCGACCTGAATTACACTTTATTGTATCGTTGCAAGAGTCGCTTGTTATTTAAATGATTTTGCGGATTGAACCATCTGTTAGAAATATCAACCGAAATGAAGAAAACACAAACTCTGAATGCCATGAGGACACCTACCACCAAGATCTCAGATCGAACAAAACAACAACTATCAACTGCATTCATCTTATAAGCACATTGTTTGACCATACAACCTTCATTCAGGTCGTCAAGAAGGATGAGCCTCCACCAAAGAGGGCGAACACCATCTGTGCTGGCACTAACACTGTCACCGAGCTGGTCGGGAAGAAGAATGCACAGTTTGTTGTAACCCTATCAAGCTCATGATGTTAACCCTATCGAGGTAAGCAAGCACAACTTTGCATTACTATTCTGGATTCCTAGTGACCAAATGGAGAAATTAGTGGAGATACTGCAATAGCAGTGACTGAACTTTTCTCTGTGGGACAGTAAATTTACTTAGGAACTAGAATTAACTGCATTGACAACTTGAATCTACATGATTGGGGTCATATTTATCCATAATATGCCTGTGTATCGTGAAGGGCAAGTCCCGTCTGGACGCCCAAGTCCACCGCAAGACATGCACCTGCGTTGCGAATCGATCACACATGTATGTTGCACACTTTAGCAATTTTTCGTGAACTTCGTAATTTTGAGAGTAATGTGTCGTAAGATGTGCATGTAATGATGATTTATTTGCTATCATACAGCTATGCTGACAACCTTTCTACCACCAATAGATTTTATCTGAGGATGCCATCTATCACACGAAACCTTCACACACAATAAAATATGCAACAAAAGTGATAGTAAAATTTTAATTTTGTGTTTTAACATAAATGAATCCACCACAGTAGAGTTTTAACAAGTCTTATTTATATCAATATAGCCACTACAAATACTGTCAAACAACCATAATTTCCTCAAAAATAACTTCAGTGTTGAAGTTATTTGATGAACTCTATATTCACCAATTACTCTTTCCCACCAACAGGTTGAGTTCGGCGACCGTGCCTCCTCTAACTTCACGGATGCTATCAAAACGGACTTCAACGAGAGGTACGAAGAGCTCTGGGGACGGTGGCGTCCTCGGTAACAAGTCCAACGCGCGTATCTCTAAGCTCGAGAAGGCGAAGGCGCGTGAGATAGCGCAGAAACAATGCTAAACCTAATAAATAAAATTTAAAATCAACATATTGGCTGTTGTTTTCTTTTGAATATTATTTATCCTTTTAGTCTAGTCACCCTGACTTCAAGTTGAAGATATATATGGCGTCACATTCACACACCGAGTACCTAAACTTAAAATTTTACGTAAATAAACACGAGAACATACAAACACATGACACTTTCGAGGTTTTTGTAATCAAGGGTTGTAGTAGGTAAGACCGTTGATGTGAGAAAATGTCTCGATGTCGATGAATATTCATTTTTAGTACCTAGGATGTTCAAGTCTGGCCAGAATTTTTTTTGCCAACCCACCCGCGAACCGCGATATATTTTTGAAGTGAAAACTTCTTTAGGCGCGTTGGGCATTTTTGAGATGGGGGGGGAAAAAACAATTGAACTCGCGACATCTGCACTATAAAATTGTCCGAGTTTTCACTTCTGTCGGCACTCCCGGAGTGCCACTGTTTTTTAACGGAATGTTTTTCATTAATTAAACAGATGGTGAAGGTCGTTCGTCTTCGGATCTTAGATTATACATAAAAAGAAATAAAATCATTTATCATTAGCGACGTTGTTTAAAAAGCGCCATCTAGGTTCAAAGTAAGTGATTGGCTATGCAGTTGTTTGACTTCACATGAAAATATTGATGAATTACGGCTAACATAGATGGCGCTAGCAGTTTTGTAGACAAGATGTGCGTAAACCGAAAAATGCTGAATGATATTTTGATTAAAAAAAATAATAGAATAGTATCTACTCTGTTGGGTAGGCCACCATATAAATTACAGAAATTAAATGTATTTTTTTTACATAATAAGTAAAGTCGAACTAACTAGTTTGGCGCAGCAATTTCCGTAACCCGAGTTCCCACGGAGAGTCATTAGGCAGACCCGGAACAACAACCTACCTGTTGGAACGGGGAATCGAACCTATGACTCGTAGGTCAAACGCCGATTGGCATTTTATTTTCGTTGGCTTTCCTTTGTTACGCAGCTGCTGAAAACATTTTATGAATAATAATGCTGAAGTGAAGCATAGGTAGGTATAGATAATCGGCCTATAATGTTCCCAGTGCTGGGGCACAAGCCTCCTCATTGTGAGGGTGGGGGCATTAGTCCACCACGCGGGCCCAGTGCGTTGGTAGTGGATGGTACTATATTAATAAATACTTAAGATTGAACCAAATAGATATTCGCTTTTACTTGCAGCCGTTTCCCGTAGCCCTATTCCTTTCTGCAGCTTAAATTTTTTTTCAATCACTAGAGCAAGTAAGTAATATGGCTAGTAAACACACAAAATAGTAGTGTTTTATAATAATTAATTAAAAGTTACTATCAAATATCGTAGAAAGCAGAAATCATATGCGATAAGAATCAGTTATTAGATCATTTGAATTTTTTTTTAGGCGTACCTAAAAGTTTTACGATGTCTGAAATCGGCGAAGACCGTATCCGATCTTCGCCTCCAAGAAGTAGACGGACTTCTTCATATTGCACTTAGAGGTTCAAGTTTTTCGCATCAGAAGTAATATCATAAAAAATGTGCTAAATTTAATTCTAATATAATAATTAGGTAAAGACATTAATCATTAATGAACTTACCTACACAAATCCTTAGACAACTCTTAAAATATGACCTTTAAAGTTTTGTTTTGACACCGTGTACTGGGCGTAATGGTAGTTGATAACCCGACAAAATTTCGAATGTAATTTTTTGTGTGTCGCCACCTGTGTCAAAAAATTTAAACTAAAACAATTTTTATGTATCTTGGGTTGCCATCTTTGTAATTATTCAGAATTCATCGTATTTCATACTGTACGGTCTTACCCTACAGACGGTCTTCGCCCCATTGACCGTACTTCGTAAGTCGAGTGGCCTCGAAGATCGAAAATTTATGAAAGCTGAAGATCATAAAACTAATTTTCAGCTCATCTCTAATAGACTGCCTACACAAGCATATTAATTGCTATCATTAAACGTTTATGATTGTGTCAGATGGGAGGAGAACTTACGCATGGGTAAACGTGTAGCTGCGACCTTGCCGCGCAGACAGAGTACACAGTTCGGAGGGGCTTCAGTGACGAGTGTGTTGACAGTGATCGGTCGAGCCCTGCCAAAATTAAGCGGGAAATCCCGAAATATATGAACCTATATCTATAGGCATGCAAAATGATAAACACGTACTGGTGGCAATAGCCACAATTTTTCAATTCAACTTTTTTGGTTAAATATATTTAACCAAAAAAGTTGAATTGAAAAATTGGCCGTTACATTAAAATTATAAACGCGAATGCATGGAATTAGTAAGTACAGACGCCAGCACATCAAGCTACCCGAAACTGTCAAATTTTCCCAATCAACTTTGAACCTTATACTAACTAACGATAAAGTTGAAAATCTATTAAATAAATTTGACAGATTGTAGCAGCTTGATGTGCTGGCGTCTGTACCTATATTATTGCGAATGTTAGGGGTTTGTGGCTAAGGTACGCTTGCCGCAGTTGGTCCGCGGATGGGCTACCATTTTATTACATACCAAGACCCCTCCGTGCCTCGGAAAGCACGTTAGGCCGTTGGTCTCGGCTGTCATTCGTGGATCATTGACAGTCGTAACGGGTCGTCAGAAGCCCGAAAGTCTGAGAACCAGTCTTACGAAGGGTTATCGTATTACCCAGTAACTAGGTTGTGGAGGTCAGATAGACAGTCGCTCCATGTAAAGTACTGGTATTCAGCTGCATCCGGTTAGACTGGAAGCCGACCCCAACATATTTGGGAAAAGGCTAGGCAGGGTATGTTAGTCACAGCTAAATAGAACACGCCACTCTATCGATTCTGATATTTTTAACAGAAAAGTAGCGTGGCTTTTTCTTGACATGGGAAAATCTGTTTTAAACGATTTTCCTACTTCAGACATTTAACGGATGTAAGTCTGTACAATTATATCGGTGTCTTTATTATGATATTAACCTACTTTTTCCCTTTAAATATCCTATACATACGTAGGTACAGACGCCAGCACATCAAGCTACCCGAAACTGGCAAATTTTCCCAATCAACTTTGAACCTTATGCGTCAGCAATAAAGTTAAAAATGTATTAAATAAATTTGACAGATTGTAGTAGCTTGATGTGCTGGCGTCTGTACCTACCTAGGTAGGAACTTTATCCTAAAAGTTGGCAACGTCGTAAATAGCTGTCAAATATTTACCTGTATTGATTAATTTGGCAATATTACTGTGTGGAATTTAGAAATGTGGCTAACTAGGGAACTAAAATATTGATGACGAAATGCAACAATTAAATATCATAACACCGAATATTGAGTTTTATATGTAAAAAAAGTATTTGGAAACTTTCCAAATGCCTTTTTTAGGGTTCCGTAGTAAACAAGGAACCCTTATAGTTCGTCATGTCCGTCTGTCTGTCTGTCTGTCCGCGATCTAGCTCCGAGACCCTTAGTACTAGAAAACTGTAATTTGGCATAGGTATATATTTTAATTACGCCGACAAAGTGGTAAAATAAAATGATGAAAAACATTTTTTTTAGGGTACCTCATACACGTAAAGTGGTGATGATATTTTTTTTCTTTTTTTAACCCATAGTGAGGGGTATCATTGGAAAGGTCCTTTAAAAACATTGTGAGTTTGTGAAAACCATTTTTGGATTCAGGGATCCGTTTGCGAAATATTAAGCTTTAAAGTGCTAATTTTTGTTTGCTAGGTTGGTTTTGGATGAGTGAAAAAAATCACAGCAGTAGTTTATATAACGAAATTAAAAGGAAAACTATCACAGCTAAGTAGGCTTTACAAGTTAACGAGTAATAATCGACCAACTTAACTTTGCAGTTGCAAAAACATGTTTTCCCATACATTCCGTATGGGAGAACATATTTTTCAACTACAAAGTTAAGTTTGTTTTTGGGATTAATTCATCCCAACTACGGAACCCTTCATTGTGCGTGGTCCGACACGCACTTGGCCGGTTTTTTACACCTAAAACGGTTACAACATCAAAATCAGTGTTATAATTGCAATTAATTTTTAATATTCTAGGTCGCTAGTTAGCCATATTTCTTATTACCATACAGTAATATTGCCAAATTAATCAAAACTGCGAAATATTTGAAATCTATTTGCGACGTTGCCCACTTTCAGAATAAACGCTCTTAAAAAGCGAGTGAAGTCGCTAGCACATTAGGTACAACAAAGAATACGGCACTTTCAATTTTTTTCCAATAAAATTAGCACAAGGCTTTACGGAAATAATTTCCCCCTAATCTGTCGTGCCTACAGTCAGAATAGCCCATCTGTACCTCAATAGATAAGGACACAGTAAGCGGATGAGGCCTTCCACCCATTCAACGCGGAAAACCTTTTGTGCTCGGATTCTTTGCATCCATTCTGAGAGAATTGCCTCTCGCAGCGGTTATTCTAAAATGATTACCTGAAACGTTAAGTGGATCTTTTTTAAGAGGTATTTAATGGAAGGTGTTAAAATTTTCTTTCACGATTTGTAAGAAATTTTAACAGACATGCAGCTGTATGAGAAGTATCCCACTTAGTTTGAAAAGAGGTTTATATTTTATAAAAGAAAAAAAAAAGTACAGACGCCAGCACATCAAGCTACCCGAAACTGTCAAATTTTCCCAATCAACTTTGAACCTTAAATTTCAGCGATAAAGTTGAAAATCTATTAAATAAATTTGACAGATTGTAGTAGCCTGATGTGCTGGCGTCTGTACATAGACCGATGCTGACTCCGGTTTCTGGAAGGCTATCCTATCTGTTTGTTAGTTAAGGTACCATTCCGTACCCGACCGCAAGAGGCAACTGCAGGCGACGTGTCGCGGCGTCATGTCACGGCAACACGTCGCAGCGTTATGTCGCTGCAGTCATGATTCCGAACCCGACCGCAGGCGGCAACTGCCCGTATTCCAGTCGGTAGATAGAAGATAGAAAAACGTGACTATCGCTCGGGCGTTGGCGGCACTACTGGTCTGCGGTCGGACTGCACGTGTCGCCTGACACTCACCCGTAGCTGCCAACGACGTGTCGCTAGCTACGGAAGGTATATCATAGAAATTCATAGAAACCAGTCGTGTCGCGGCGACACGTCCCCTGCAGTTGCCGCCTGCGGTCGGGTACGGAATGATACCTTTAGTTAATGATATGATTTGACGAGTGTTGCTATAACTATCTTGACATTTGACAGGTCATTTATTTTAGCTTGAAAAGTGTTTGTCGTTTATTTCGTTCTTCCTCATTCAAAATTAAAACACACGTAGTCAGCTGTCAGGTATTTATGACTCATTAGAATAAGATATGAAGGAAGCCTTAAAAGATCATGAAGTCTTAAGTGTTCGCTGTTGCGACTAAGTTAATCAGCACCCTAATTGCGTAACGTTTTTGAAGACAATCTATTGCTTCATAAGTTCGAAAAATTTGTCTGCTCAACAACGTAAATAACGCAATGAATGTTGTTGAACTGTCAAAATGAAACAGATTGTGGTTGATCGTGTGTTACGCAACCCCTAGTGGACCCCGTCAGTTCTGCTGACATCTCTTTGAGGCGCGCGTGGAACACAACGCGCCGTCGACCCGGGCCTGGTCCTTATCGGACAGCGAGCTACCCATCACCGTCCGCAAGCCTGAGCCTACGGTGGCCGGGAATCGGCCAGCGACTCCCGACGCCCAGGGCGTCTCCTGCGGCGGTTAGGGGCGTGAGCGCGCGAAATTTGCCTCTTCCTCACGCGTTCCGCCTCCTCCTTCGCAAGCATTACTCCATCGCAGAAGGAGGTGACGGCCTCCCATGCCCTCTTGCTCCGTACCATGGCCTTTACCCTAATTGCGTAACTTGCGTAATGTCTGTAAATTTTATGGTGTACATAATAAAGAATATTCTATCTATCTATCTATCTATCTTATTTTCGTCAACAATAATGCCTAAATTGTTCCATTTTGACTGTTCACACAATGGTGACACCCGGGCGTTTCCTCCCACCTTATCCTGAACAGGAACCTCCCGAAACAACCGTGTCCGGTGAGGACCTGCGTCAGGCGGAAGGTGAGGACGCTGTG
The DNA here is from genome assembly GCA_963680765.1 of Agrochola lychnidis. Lineage (NCBI taxonomy): Eukaryota > Metazoa > Arthropoda > Insecta > Lepidoptera > Noctuidae > Agrochola > Agrochola lychnidis. The sequence continues at coordinate 4,805,016 of OY796850.1, forward strand.
GCGCCTTTCTAGCGACTCCTCAAAGAGGGGACTTACCGCCGCATTTGTGGCGTGTCCTACTCAGTTAGCCTGTTAGGCTATCTAGTATATCAAAATAGATACTTAGACCTAATTTGTTTGCTTTCCAAACTTTTTCGTCTTGCACTCATTCACAAGTGAAACTTCACGAGTGTTCCAGAAATGCTTTCTAATTGCTTAAAAAGTATCACTTAGCCTAAAAGTACCCAGAGTACCTAAGTAAATACTGCAAAACAAAAACAACAGTCTACCTATCTCATCGCTCTTGTTTTCCCTCGTAAGTGGAACTCTAAACGGTATTAATTCTTGGAGTTGGAACCGAGCCAACTCCGCAGCCAGGTGCTGGCTGATAACGTATGGATTTGAAGTTGTTCCCGCGACTTCCGACAGGCCAGGTCAAAAGGTCGGGAACATGTGGATGTCGGGCGAAACTTCTCTTATGTATATCTTTGAACATTTAATTTCCGTGTTGTAATAAATATAGGCATGAAACAGTGTTTGTAACTTGAAATATGTTCACTGAATATTTCAGATTAATTAATTCATGGAAACCTCTATTTTGCTCTGTGGAAGGTATGTTAAGCTATACAGTTTGATGTTAACACGTTCAGTGCCGGGAGCCCTCCTTGAGAGTTCACTCAAGTCGCATATGGGATGCCAGGAACCCTCGCGGAGGGCTCATTTTAAATGTAGGGTTTTTTTAACGAATACAGCATTATAAACCGTGAAAATAAAATCTGATGTCGTTGTCCCCGGCGAATAAAATGGTAATCGTAAAAACCAAATTTTATCTTATTAACTAATATACATAGCGGAATTGTTCAAATATCACAAGATAAGTTATTTTTTACATTAATTACAATACACCTTAAAATCTCGTACGATACGAAATAACCGTAGGAAATGAATGAAAAAAATTGACAAGAGTGTAATCGGAACTCTTACTATCGAATATACAATAACCTTAAAATTATCGTAGTACATTACCATTTTATTCGCCGGGGATACCGATGTATATTTTAACAAAACTTAATAGTCGTTGGTTTTAAAATCCAAAAAATTATAATATTTTTTAAGTTTTTTGTTCACGGTTACAAATATTAACAAAAAATTTAAAAGGTGAAAACGAAAACTACTTATAGCGATAAGACCCCCTGAAATAGTAGATTGTTATACGAGGGTAACGAGGAGCTAAAATAACCCTTTCTATCGAGAGTAGAGATAGAAATCGAGTTATAATGGGTTTTAGCGCCGTGTGTCACACTCTACTTTTCACTACGATTGCGAGAAAAAAATAATCCAATACAATATTAAATAGAATATTTAATTTAAAAAATATACAATTTGTTCAATCTGAATTTTTACGAAAACTTTTTAACCCGGTATGCGGTAGAAAAAGCTAGTTTTACATAAGAATAGACTTTTAATTTTTGTAGGCTCATTGGTTCCAGACAAAACCACTTTTTCCACTAGAGCAAGAAATGCTATTTTTTCCCCGCTCTGGTACGTTACAATGACGGACTTTTTGAGCAAGAGGAGTGAAAACACAATTTCACTTCGTTTTACAGTGTTTTATAAAACGGTTTTAAACCTAATGCTGTTGACCATCCGCGATGGTTAACTTTAGCGCAAACGTAATGCCGGCAACCCTCACGGAGGGTTCACTTTCAATATGTATGGCGGCATGGCGTATGAGTTTTATGAAAAGTGGGTGGACTCAAAAGTGCAAACAAAATAGTTATATTTTGTAAGTAGGTAAATTTTACAGTTCAAAGTACAAATTTAATAGGCTAAAATAGGTAATTATATGCTTTATGTATCTGTTGTATATGTAGATGATACACCACTGACTAACTGCTGTATTGTCTCTCCTTTTTCATTTAAATCCATCCAAAGGCTGTCTGTAAAAGATCGCTTTTAGCGATAAGACCGCCCATTGTGTCACCCAATGTAAAATTTCTAAATTAATGTCTGTAAATTTTTATGGTGTACATAATAAAGAATATTCTATCTATCTATTTATCTAGGTATCTACCTATCTCACTGCTAACGAATCTCACTTCTTATACTCACTTGAATCGAGTGTCTCGCGACAAGAAACGTCTTTACTTTCATACCTACCCTCTGGTAGGTATCAAAGTAAAAACGTTTCTTGTCACAATCTATGTCGGAGATTCTTTGACGGGTTTTCTTTCAGTTTTACTTACATAATAGACCTTACTGTGCCTACCGACTTAGGCCCACAAACTTTTTCATTAAAATCAATGTGTGAAAGTGTCCAACAAAAAAACAGTGGCACTCCGGGAGTGCCGACAGAAGTGAAAACTTGAACAAGATCGCCTTGGTGGAAGAAAATACTTGTATAGAACGTTGGTCCGTAAGCTTATCTAAATAAAGCGCACAATCGCGTTTACGAAAAAAAAGAACTTCCAAAACCTTTAAAGTGAAAATACTTGCATAGAACATTGATCCGTAACTAAATACCTATAAATAAAGAGTACAATCGTGTTTACAAAAATGAGGTGTCGGTAACGGTGTCGCAAGTTCAATTGATTTTTCCCATCTCAAAAATGCCCAACGCGTCTAAAGAAGTTTTCACTTCAAAAACGATTTTGTACAGGAATACAATAGAGAAAGATAAAATACCTCATTTTCGCTCCTACACAGATCAGTCTAGATACATTAGTTCGCTAGTTAACCAACACAATGTACTTTCAGAGAGATTACTCTGTCAACGACCCAAAGGCCACAATACAGGTGTTAAAAGATTTGCCTGTCCTCAGCACAAAAGCAAAGAGGAATAATTGCTTTTCACACAATGTAAACTGGAAGTGTCAATTTAAAAAGCAACTGTTAACCGAAGCAGTTTATTTATAACTTATGACCACTTAAAGCCCATTCAGGCTATAAAATCCAATATTTTATTGGCCATTTAAAGCCTTTGGAAGTCGCGAACCGAACCTCTTTAGAAAATCCTTGAACTTGTTTTATTTAAGTATTTTTATTCGTTTACATGGGTAAACCATTATGCCCTGTAATGGTATTATTTGATCAGACTAGCTTTTTGGTTTAATGGTGGCACATACGACTGCTGAGCATAGGTTTCTAGATTCGATCGCCAACTCGGGCATAGTCAATCAATCTACCTGGCTTTTTCCCAACTATGTCATGTTGGGGTCGGGTTCCAGTCTAACCCGATGTAGCTGAATACTAGTATTTTACAAGAAGTGACTGCCTATCTGGCCTCCACAACTCCCAGAAACTAGATAACACAATACCCATTGGTAAGACTGGTTGTCAGACTTTTGGGCTTCTGACCCATAACGATTGTCAAAAATTAATGACTGACAGCCAGGACCAACGGCTTAACGTGCTTTCCGAGGCACGTCGGGGTTTTGATATGTAATGGATGGTCACCCATCCACGGACTGACCGCGGCAAGTCGATCGACTCGTATGGCTGTTATCATTTAGCCACGAGCCCGCAAGTTGGGCAAAGTGTTATTCGATTATTCAAATATTTCTCAGTAGCAGCCTAGCAGAACCAGGAGTCTGGGTTTAAGTCCAGTTGAGGCAATAGTGTACCACCACCATTACCTGCAAATGACTTGAACATCATTGACTTTATTGAAATGCGTTCCTTGCGAAGCATGTGTGGTCTGACTATGAATGATAGGCTGAGGAATGATGTGATAAGACAGCGGTGTGATTTAAAAGAAGATGTAGTGACAAAAATTGAAAAGGTATGCTGAGATGGTTTCGGCATGTTGAGAGGATGAATGAAAGGCGACTAACAAAATGTATTTACAAGGCAGATGTAAAGGGAAAGTCCGGTCGGGGACGCCCTAGGAGGATATATAACCTTATTAGTGACGTTCTTCAGAAAGTTCAGGTGCGTAGTACTCGCAACCGGCGTGCGTGTATGACCAGATGTATGAATGTAAACGAGGCAAAAGGAGTATGTAAGGATCGTAGCAGGTGGTGTTCTGTAGTTTCTGCCTACTCCCATGGGAAGAAATCGTGAGTTTATGTATGTATGTACAGATATGTATAATTGACTAAATATACATTCACTGCCGTCTGTCTACGCCTTCTGGAAATACAGACGTGAAATTATGGTATTTGAAGAAAAGGAGATGTGTATTTTAATAAGTCCATCATATCCCTACATACCTAACCTACCTACAACGTTAGTGCGAGCTAATGTTGGTAATTACAGGGACATGAGACATCTCAAACTTGTCTCGAGGTCAAGCATAATCTAATGACACGTAGGGCAGTCTTAGCCCACGTTCGCACGGACGTAAAAATATCGCGGCGGATTTTTTTTGTACACCGGATTTTCAACGCTCTGCTTAGCATCGAGAGTTGAAAATCCAACAGTGCGTTTTTTCGACGCGCTGGGATGCACTCTGTTGAATTCTCAACGCTCGGCTTAACACCGAGAAATGAAAATCCAGTGCCCGAAAAAATCTCTCCGCGATATTTTTACGTCCGTACGAACGTGGGCTTAGATGACCGTGACGTGACTTGTGAGGTAATTATTGTAATAGACGTTACCTTTTGTCAGGTGTGGGATAACTACAAGAGGAACCTATCATCACTAAGGGCCGAGTTTTCAATCTGTAGATAATTTTTATCTCAGAAATAAGAATTGCAGTTTGACAACTTTTGTAAAGAAAATAATTATTAATTCTCCAAATCATGGAATTAATATGTACTTTATAGCTTCAATTAATTATTATAAGTTATGTGACCATTAGAAAATCGGTTCTAACTCAAATAAAAAAGAAACGCTATGGCTGGAATGAAATAACTTCTGTTACTACCTTAATTTTCTTAATATAATTGTGTAATTAACATGTCGTTTTTATTAAGTACGTTAGTAGGAATTACTAAATATTCTGTAACAATGCCTTGGTAGTTACCGACTCATAATAATAATTTCTGATTTTCCTGTTTTTGTAGTTATGTACCTAATCCGTACTTAATTTAATGTCAATATCTCTTTTGGTAGGTACCTACTAAATTCACAATAATGTTTTACTATATTGATAGATATTTCAAACGCTTTTAAATACATTGATCACGATATTTTTACTTCCTTGCTCATCCTTTTAATAAAAACTGGGATCTTTTCGTTATTTCCAGGTTGATTTCTGTCATACCTTTGTGATCGCTACCAATCAGATACCTATTGGCAAGGATTATTCTGTTGTCTTAAATCTGATGGCAAGGGTTCCTCAGGGAAGTATGCTTTGCCTTCTTGTTGGCCTCTATCAAATCTTACTATAGATAATACATAATGCACTAATCAACTGTTGAGGGTCGTTAGTGAGGATTTGAGCAGTCCGATTCACGGGTATTGGCTCGAAGTCCATTGGAGTGCCAACAAACGATAGAGATTGTGTTATTTTGGTTTGTTTTTTTTTTGTTAGATAGTGATAATGTAATAATGTAATTAAATTTTATTTTAATGACTACTCAGTTTTACTGTAATTTATTTTGTGATTGTATGGAATTTTAATTTTAATGTACATATATTATTTTAATGATCTAATGAATTGTATGTATTTGTGATTAGTGTATTGGGACTTGGTGCCTTATTAAGTGAATAAATAAATAATTAAGTCATACGCTCATAAACTCTTGCCCTTTTCCCATGAAGGCAAAATACCTTTATGGAGATTATTTTGTTCAAAGCTAAAAAATCCAACCATAATTTTATTGTAACTGAACTGTGTACCTTCATTTGATTCCAAAAATAGATAGAGAAGCTTTGCATGCAGCTTTGTCAATCAAAGGGAAGGTAAGTCTCTGTGATTGACAAAACAGCTTAACGAAGGAGAAAACAGAACCAGTCGTATCGAGCAAAAATAGAACAAGCGGAAATGGTGAATGACGTGCTCAATCCGACTACGGTTCTAATTGCATCCTAACTAACAATCAAGAAATTGTCAACGGCTATTATGCAAACTTAATAATAAACGCCTCTGTTAATGGTTCCGTACTCGTTCAGTAGTACGCAAGCGCCAAACCACCCGAAATGTAACAGGTACTGTGAACTCTATGGACGCTTTCGCTCAGTCGCGAAATGTCGGGAGGGCAGCGCAGGCGTGTCGCCTGTGCCTCATCAATTATTTCCACCACTCTAAAATAAAAATAATAAACGTCAAATAAAACCCGCCAATTGTTGATCGAATTTAAAAAATGGAATTTGATTTTTGCTGTCATGGGATTCCAATATGGCGTGATTTAGTGAAGATGTTTCGGTTTGTAAGTGGCGTGTATTGACTTTTCGTGTTTTGTTTTGTGATAATTTGTGATAGCGATGCCAAGTGGATATGGGTGTGATAATGATAACTGTTTGTGGGATTGGATTGCTCAATGCATCGGACTCTATGGTAAGTTACACATTTTAGAGTTTAAACCTATACAGGTACGAAAGCAAGCTGGTATATCTATTTATTAATAGTTTGAATGTCATTCAAAATTATTCAAATCTAACTGTCAAGATAAAAAACCTAACAAAAAAATAAAAGTAAGTACTGTAAAGTTTGAGATAATTCACCGAAAGACTCAAACAGAATTCGAATTTAATTACTGTAACATTTCTTGAAAGACCAATTCCTTAAAACAATGTAAGCAGATAGTAAGAATTCCTAACTGTTTTGTAAGAATTCCAACAAGCTTTCACGTAATCACCACTTAAATTTCATTTTACTGAGAATAAAGCTTGAAAACGAGTAAATATGGATGAATTCAAAATCACAGTTTCTGTTACTTTGAAAGATTTCCAAGAAGCAGGAAAATAAGTTAGGACGATTCAAATAAAAAAAATTATTCATTTTCATTATTAACATAGTTTAAAAGCTAACAGTCTTTAAATTATAATAATAATATGTGCAAGTATATAAAAGAGGGAGGGGAAAGAATATTCCAATTCCAATGAATTGTCATAATTGAAAATCAGAAGATACAATTTCTACAGCAGAAAATAACACAAATAGGTGTACACCATGGCAGTAATGAATTATGAATACAGAAGAGAACATAAATTGTAATACCATAGCTTCTCCTAAATGTTTCAAAATATCTTTCGTTGCTATCAGCCGTCACGTAGCCAATTGTTTCAGGGCTGGAGGTCACGTACACCAATGATACAGCTGATCCAGATTTGATCGGACTGTTTTCTGAAATTTGTATTTGAAAATATATGGCCCACGACCTTACGACACTGGTATATCTACGTATACCAGTGTCGAAAGTTAGTTGGTAGGTAAGACCTAGATGAGACTCGCACATGACAAGCATGACTCAAAAGGGGCCTATACTAAGCAGTAGGTGCAACAAGGCTGCCAAAGATGATGATGAAGATAATGATTCTAGAGTCAGTATCATCATGGTCAGTTTCCTTAACCTAAACATGATGTGCATTAGGAATAGGTCCACGAAATGACTTGCCAATCCGATAAATGGAAGTTGATATCCTTCGCTAAAAGAAAACCACAAGCAATGGATGAAAGTAATTGAGACACGTTTTAGCTTTAAAGCTACGCTTAGGTTTCTTGAATCCTAGAAACGAGGTTTTCTCGTAAACGTTTCCAATAAGATACAATCCACGAAACGACTTGAATATGAAATTGGAATGTCTTGCAACTACTGTTGTTGACGTTTTAGAATTTTCCACCAGTTTTTTCACCATATAGGTAATAATTGCAATGAGATAGGTAATTGACTATTCCCATAGGAAGAAGGCATGAGTATATGTATGTTTATGTGTAGAGGTAATTCTATCGAGTTTAATTTCTTCAGCGGACACATTTTGATGTGTATGTATTTGTACAAGAGGTTCATTAATAAAGTTATAGGTTTCGTCAGCGTCTTTATCAATATCCATAACACTACAACAGTCTGCATTAGACATTTTATAAACTTTAAACAATAAATGATATTCATATTTCATATTAATCTTGCTCAAATACTTAATTTAAGAACAAAATTATATTCAAATCAAAGATAAGCTAAAGACACACTCGAAACTTTACGAGATTTCAGACAAAAGATAACGTCAATAACATTAAATTCCAGTATTATATATAATATAGCTATTCTGTAAAATGATGTTCAATGTAACGTTAAAATAATCGCACGTCAATTTGTTATTTGAACGGTTTCGTTGTTAGGGTTGGAGCTCACGATCGATTTTCGGTGTACAGCTGACGGGTACCTCTTTTTAGCCATATTTTCGGGATCGGGTCCTGTCTCTTGGTAGTTGCAGATCTAATATATATATTACTGAACGGTTCACAATGCTTGTCGTCAATATTGTAAGCACTTCCGTTAAGATTATAATGTTCGCTTTCTAATAAATTATATGCACTTAAAAGGTTTGGTCAATATCTGCTGCAACTTCGATACAAGTCTTATTTATATGTAGATACTGCTCCTAAACTTACAAAAGGTATCTTCTCTCCGATGATAATAAATCACTTTATTTTAATACATATTTAAACTTTCATCAATAATCCATTATGAGGAAATAATTCTGCCTGCTCTAGATTCTGCTGAATGAAAATTCAAAGTAAAGGTAAAAATTGTCCTAAATATTTCGTGAAGTCGTTTATCTTATTATATCAAAGAAATATGAGCTGAATATTAAAAAAATATGATAGATCTTTAAACGGCGTCAGCCCAATAACCCAGTTCCCTATGATTCTTGTTGTGCGTGGGGGTAACAGCTGATACAGATATACGATTTCCCACAGTAATCCGGTATTAACAAATAATAGATATAGTCGTCTTCATTTTCCTCTATTTGTCAATTACTGGTAACTGTGAAAATACTTTTGCTGTGTGCACCTTTGAATATTATTATGAAATCTTTTAAAAGGTGTATTACGACTTACGATTTGCTGGAAATATTCTGCTGCACATCCTCTGGAGTAGAATCTTTTGGACTATCTTGTATGTTTTTGCTAGCGAATATTGTAGAGACCAAATATTTGACAGAACAGTGAATGCAACAAAAATGTGTAAATGTGGCAACAAAAATGTTTGCACTGACAGTACAGGTCCACTCAATCTGTGTGGTTTTTTCCTCAAAAGACAATTTCAGACACCAATCAACATGGTGTTCACATGATCTGACCTAGATTATGTCCGGACTTTAAAAGAGACTCTGACCTCCGAGTTTGGTTCAGTCTTTCCTTCAGGTTAGTCAGATAGAAAACGTCGACCTCATCTAGTTCTTAAAATATTATTGACGTGAAATAAAATCATCTAAGTACCTCATGATGATGATGATGATGATGATGATGATGATGATGATCATCATCATCATGAGGTACTTAGAGATTTTTCACTAGACTCTAATACTGCTTCACTTTAAATTTGTTTATACCAGAGCAAGCGTACCTAACACTTACATAAACATACACAACCTTTTAGTTTATTTTGATGGGCCATCCAAAATTACGCACTATATCCTTCAACAGTACTAATATTGGATTTTATTCCGGAAAACATTAATTCCTAATACCATTAAACATTTGAATCATAACAATGTGCTCTTCCGGCGATTTACAACTTTATGACTACAAGCAAACAATTCCTTTTAATACATATCGCATTCTGACTGCGATTTATTGTAATAACGTCCATAAAGTTGTTTTAGAACTGATGAGGAATGTATAAAGAATTTTTAAAGTAAACGATGTTCTTTCTGTGCTTGCTAGTAATGCGAAAGCTCTTTGTGAAGTCGACGTAATTTCATTAAGTCGTGACATCAAAGTCAGGCTGATTTCTGTAGACGAACCATTTCGTTGTAGGGCGGATCAATGCACTGGAAAATTTTCAGACTTAATCATATATTTCTAGTCAATCAGTCATTTATTTGTCAGTCTTTGTTTGTTTTGTTTTGCAATTTTATGCACAATCACACTATTTTTGTACCTACATATTCGTTTTTTTTTTTTTTATCTGACACAAATTTATTTTATTTAAGTATACATATAAGTATACACGTTACATTATAAAACTGATTTACATCCGTCACATCACACTTTCAGGTCCAGTTGAAAACCAGCGTCAGGCACTTATTGTTGTCTGGTATTTTTGCTGAACTGGGCCATTTTGGCGCAGTCGTGAGGCAGACTCTCCTGCTAATTTCTTACATCTCTTTTTACACTTATTATTTGATTTTTATTTTTTTATCTGCTGTTAATTATATTGTGTGCTTTTTTGGTCTGTACTAAATAAATGTATTTTCTTTCTTTCTTTTAGTCTGTGTATATTATAACTTTAGTTGTAGATTTATTACATTATTAGTGCTTTATTTTCATCTTTGTGCGAGGTTGTCTGCGTGGCAAGGTTAATTTGTTACTAATTATGTTTTAATTCGTTTGTTTATCTTTAATTTAATGTTGGTCTGTTTTATGTGAACAGAGTCGTTTTTTACCTTCGCTTGGTTACAATGTCGAAAGCTTTGTTACAAAACGTTGTTACTGCTACTCTATTGATTATACCTTTTACATCATCTTTGTCGAAGGCAAAGACTATCGATCCAATTACATGTCCAGCTTTTAACTCGTTTGTCCACGGCCTGTCCAAGTCCAAAATTAATATTGGTACAGAGTATGATTTTCAAAATGTATGATAAGGATAATGCAATCACTAATGCTAACATTGTTAGGACTTCTGAAGATCATTTCTAGAACGAAAATCTAATCCAATTACAAAGGCGATGCGAAATTTCTAGCTTCATTTAGGCGTCCCGCGAAGCCTGATGGCTGTTAGCACATAATCTTATTATGTTATTAGTTCAGAAATCCCGCTTAACGTTGTTGGCGGCAGACGATTTCTTACCTTTGAACGTTTGTAGTTTCAATGTTAATTTTGGATGAAAGGATGGAGGATGATTATTAATTGTAACTTGGTTTACTGGTTGTTAGTATACTGTGCCTGAGTTACTAGACTCACGGCCAGGTTAAGTGCCAATTATGGGTTTACTAAGGTACCTAAGTTGTCTACTATAAGTAACTTGTAATGATCTTAGTAATGTTCATGTGTAAGTGCTGTTATTTATAGCCTTGCAGCATGTGATACATCTTGATGATGATCAATTTGTCTGATTACTTAACTGATCAACTCCCTGCCAGTTAAATAGTGTCTGTAACTTGTTTAATTGAAATAAAATCTTTAACTTTGACTCGCCTTCGAAAAAATTACTAGTAGGTTCCATCGAAAATAATAATGCCAGTACAGCTCTGAATATTAAATTTCTATTCAATCATGTTCTGATTACCTAGAGTTTATGTCTTGTCTAGATAAAGATATTTCTGGAAACGTTATATCCGAAAATATAAGAAGAAATAATATTTCAATTTTATTTCTGTCGTTTACAAATAACGTTAGATAAGGTTCATAAACAATTGTTCTGAGAAAATTAGAACTAGACGGTTCTTATAAGAAATATTTATTTCACATCCCCGGGGTAAGGAACGATGAGATGAGATGTGATATAAGGATAAAGGGCACAATAAAATTACCGTGTACACTATCAAGATATAACCTTATTTTGAGAGGTGTACGTTATTACGATACGTTAATATAAGGTTATGACATAAAGGTGTTTCTAACTTTTATACTATAACTATTCATGATATTATCTTTTTGTGACATTATGGACGATAATGATTGTAGCTGGTAAAACAGTGGTAGTAATCTATATAATAAAAATAGGCTGATTATGATTATGCTTATAGTTGTTATGTTTATGCTCCTATATTATGAAAATTAAATGCTGTTGTTGGACCGATGGGTCTATTTTGTGTTTTAAAATATTTGTCGCATCAGGTTTTATGGAAAGTAAAGTTATCCGGAAAATCTTCAAATTCGGGAAAAACTGAACGTCGTTTTTTGTACGTCAGTCGGGTTCGCTAGTACCTATGTTTGTGTGGAGACTGGAAGTGCCTACCAATGATAGATGAACTTTTAAAATTGGTATTTAGTAAGAGCATTGAGGTCTCCTGGTAGGTACTCCATTTTCCCAAATAAGAAATTTAGGTTTGGTATATGAAGGGATACAAAAGATAAAAATTAAATTTAAAAACAATATATATATATTTTTTAAATTTATAATAAATCATTAAAAATTATTTCAAACACTGATTTAAAAAATATAATGGTTTTCTTTCATTATAGGTACCTCGTTGTTTGGTAAATTATTTTCATCAAAGTATTTTTGTTAGTGAGACGGGTCCTTGACTGAAATAGTGCAAGTTTTAATTTAAAGGTTAGTTTTTACTAGATTATTAGTATAATTAACAAGCGCTTCTCGCCACCAAACTAGAAAGGCAAGTAAAAAAAAAAAAAATATTATGTATGTTTGACGTTTGAGTGTCATAATTAAAGAAAAACTGTTGATGTTTTCCGCCAGGTTAAGGAAACTTTGTCTTGGTAATGGTACCCGTTGCTAAGTAATGGCGGAAACAGTAAATCAATTAATTGGTTAACAAAATGGAGAAGGATGCACAAGATATTGTGATTGATGGCCTATTGTTTAATGAACCGCTCTATTTTAATTAATTTGTGTGGGAAGAGTCTATGAAACCCACTCTTTGGTCTAATTCAAGACGTGTTTGTTGTAAGTCTTTCGGCTTATCACATTATTTAAACTTTCACTGTAGAACATCTTATCTATATAAAATACTATTGCAATATATTTTTAGTGATTGGTTTAATACTTTGTTTTGCAAATATATAGACTACATGACACTAAAATATGCTGCTGTTGGGCAGTGAAAATCTGCAGAAGAACCTAATAAATATTTCGATAAGTATTTTTAGCGTGTTTTTTTGGGATAGGAACTACATTAAATCCTTAATTCCAGGTATAGTTAGTTTTTTTTTTTGGATTCCTTCAAAAGGCGTCTGGTCTTTGGGGATAAGCATGGCTAGTGTGGGATTTTTACCTAACTAAAACCACCCGGTGGTCACCATTTGCACATGGAAAGTGTAGATGGTACCCATAATCTATTTGTCTTTAGAAAGCTCCGTATCATTTAAAGACCTCAGTTTTCCTGCAATGTATAATACTTTCAGGGTGTTGATGGGGTTGCCGCGCTACTGCAGTGCTTCCGGCATGTTCGCAGAGGCGAGAATCGATGGCTTTCACACCATCATGCGCAAGCGTTGCGCTTCCATTATGCGCAGGGTACGCGCCAGCCCCAACAGCATCCTGAAAACCATAGCTGATAGGTGGGACAGCCCCATACTGGGACATTGGATACCCTTACAACCTACATGCCACTATGGCGTATTAATGTATAGTTTGTGTTGTTTTTTTTTGGTAGATGTAAGTGCTAACACTAGTTTCTAAGTGTGTAATGGACTACATTTATGAGTCTGAAATAAAAAGATTTAATTTTAATGTTAATTGAGCTGATATACCAGTGAAATTCTTCACATACCTAACTCAAAATCAGCCTATAGTGTTCCCACTGCTGGGATACAGGCCTTCTCTCTTCGAAAGAGAGAGGGCAATAATCTACCACGCGGGTCCAATGCGGGTTGGTAGATGTCACATGTCTTCGGATTTTTGGTTCTAGGACATGCCGGTTTCCTCGCAATGTTTTCCTTCACCGTTTTGAGAGCAGTGGTGATCAAATTATTTATACAAAGTAAAGCGCCTATCTGGGTTCAACCTCACGACCACAACTCGTAATTTGGGGCCGTTACCACTGGGCCACCACTTAAGTAAAATTCTTAAAGACCTATAATGCCACATTGGAAGAAAGTGGTCTCTTTTTCTCTCGCCATGAGCACTTTGCGATATCGAGTAATATTGTCGATATTGACAAAACAATCTTTATTGAGGCTTTCAAAAACTCATCTAGCTTTGGTCATCTAAAACTAAGTGTGCCAAGAAAATGGTCTTTATATCTTAGTCCGTAAGTTTATAAGTAAAATGGACAAGTTTTAGCTTTCCTATCACTACTAAAACTTTATTTTTGTACTTTGAAAAGTTTGCTCAACTTCTGAACGACAGCATGAGTGATGAAGGTTTAGGATTAGAAAAACTATTTTAGCTTGTGCGTGGGTATTTATTTAGATAAGACTTCTAAGTTGTCAGATAACATAAATTATTCTGTGATTAACCTAAGTATTGATGGATTTAATAATTTATTGAGCCTGTCTTTTTAATGAGGGTTTTTTGAAATGACGTTCACTAGATGGCAGCACTGTCACGTCAGGTCCGTGCACCTGTCAGAAGTGTCAAAGCGCATAATATCGAAGTAAAAACTTATTTAGGCGCAAAAAAACGCCTGTTTTTTTTCCCCCTAAAGCGAAAAACGCCTTTTTCGCTTTAGGGGGAAAAAACAATTGAACTCGCGACACCGTTACCGACACCTTATTTTTGTAAACGCGAATGTGCTCTTTATTTAGATAAGGTTACGGACCAATATTCTATATAAGTATTTTTCTTCCACCAAAGCGATCTTGTTCAAGTTTTCACTACTGTCGGCACTCCCGGAGTGTCACTGTTTTTTTTTTGTTTAGCCGGGACTGAATGATGAACGTTCTCATATATTTTATAATCATTTGAAAATTCTATTTTATTTAAGTGGCACAAAAGACCTTGAGAATAACGAGAAAAGTTTTATGTAAAAATAATAAGATGCATGCTCTTGTTGGGCAACAGTCCCCACACGGTGGGTGCCTGAGGATGGACGGCAGCGCCGAGGTCGGCCCAGGAAGAGGTGGCGAGACGACCTAGACGCGTACCGCAAGGGTTGGATGGAGGTGGTCTTGGAAAAGAATGCATGGAAGGATTTGGGGGCCTTTGCTCAGCAGTGGGACAGTGCAGGCTAATAAAAAAAAAAATCCTCTTGTGAATTCTTTAGCTAGGTATAAGTATTTTATGTAAAAGTGTTATGTATGAGTGTTTAAGAGCCGTGATAAATAGAAAATGTTTAAAAATAAACAGCTTGCCTTGGGAAACCAGAAATTCTAAGATTGATGGTAGGTACCATGAATTCTAAATGATCAAGAGTTCAAAACAATCACGAACACCCTTAATAAAAACGTTCACATTATTCAGCACATCAATCAGCTGTTCCCGTTCGCTTATAAAATCAATTCCATTCGGTTCATAGTTGAGCGGCGCTGTTCAGGAATTCAATAGACATTCAACTCCGTTGAAGTATTCAGACTGAGATGTTCCTCATGTTATTGCGAGGCTTTATAGTTGACGATACGATTGCGACTAAACGTTGTGTGACATTTTTTTTTAATTACAATAGGCCTGGGTCCAAAATTTTTTTGCCCGTCTTATAGATTATTAAAAAATATTGAACACGTATTTTTTCTTTTTTGACGTAATCAAAAGATTACGGCGATACATTGAGTTAAAATGTAACATGACGTCACGCTTTGCTAGATTTAGTACTGCGTTGTGACGTAGCAAGCCCCCACTCCTAATTTTAATACGTGTTTTCTAAGTTATTTTTTATTAATATGATAAAGCAAAAAATACGTGTCTAATATTTTTTATTATCTAAAAGACGGACTAAATAGAATTTCTTTTTTTTACCTAGGCAACTACCGTATTATAGAGGGCTTATTTAGATACATGTTTTTGGAGATCATCTTTTAAGCAGGAATTGATTGTGTTAGGAAACTCCGCGCTTCCACTTATCTACTAAGCAAATGAAATGTAAACAATGGTGCCGATTCCCTTGTTCACAAACTAAACTAAATTTAAGTTCAGTGCATCTTTATCTTTCTATTTCATTAAGAAAAGGACAGAAGATAAATTTTAGTTTAGTCCTGTCAAATTAATCAGCGCCTGTCACTACTCCATACAAGTTTAGACGTGATTAAAACTTGCCTACTAAAATTACGTCAATTTACGTCAAGCGCCGATTAATTTGACAGGACTAAACTACAATTTATCTTCTGTCCTTTTCTTAATGGAATAGAAAGAAAAAGATGCACTGAACTTAAATTTAGTGTAGTTTGTGAACAAGGGATCATCAGCACCATTGTGAACTTAAAAAACTAAAAATAAATGGGTAAGTTAAAATTATACAACGAGCACTGTAAATTAATGAGCGTTATGCATAGAAAAGGGTTCAAATGCGCGTATTCGCGTGATATTTATGTGAGTATGTATGAGAGTGTAAAGTGTGAGAGTGTGTAGTGTGTGAGTTAAAATTAGCATATTTAAGTATAATTATCAAAATATGTATTGAAAAAAAAAATAAGTATACAGGATGGCAGGGGGATATCGACGCGAAAACTGTTACCATGGATTCAGTACATGGTTCTGAACTCCCCTGCACTGAAATTTTTCGTCGGTTATTTTAAAAAAATCTGTTGTTTCATAGAAAAGTGCAATACCTACCTACGCAATCAAAACGAATGAAAAAGCTGATAAAAAAAAAAAAAATTACCGACGTAAAATTTCAATGCCGGGGTTTGGAATCATGTACTGAATCCACGGTAACAGTTTTCGCGTCGATGTCCCTGCCACCCTGTACCTATAGTTTTGTACTTATCCTTCCTCAGTCATAGAGCTTACTTTCGACTAAAAGCCTTGACGCTGAAGGATTCAGTACTATAAGGTCAGTTCTGTTGACATAGATTATTACAGGTACTGGTTACTGTCAGTCTGTATCATCCCACTGCTGGGCAAGGCCTCATTACTTCCAGTTCTTGTCATTTATTTATTGTTAATTAAAATAGTATAACACCAATTGCATTAATTAACATAGAAACAATTACAACGTTGACAATAATTTAATTTAAAACTAACATGGAACAGTGGCCTCCCTAGCACACTCTCTCACAGAACACCGGACATATACGCATAATTTTACTCCATTCATCCGCAAACATTCAGGGTTGGCAGTCAGAAGGACATTTAGAATCTTTAGGGTATGACAGACGGGATTCGGCTCTGGTTACAGTTTTGCATGACAGTTGCGCAAACAGATTGTGTCGGCGGCTCTGACGGTGTCATAGAGCATTAGGACTCAAAAGTATGTAGATAAGGCTACCTAACTCTTCGTTGGTTGTTAGACTTGTTATGCAGTCCGCGCTTTTCAGATAGCTCTTGCTTTTTCTCATTTTGAGAAAAGGATGCTGATAGCATCAGGACCTGATGAAAAAGCAGACTTCTTTTCTAGACATCTTGTCGTATAACCTAAATCTCCCATCGCTGATCTGTGAGCACAACCAACTGTTTTCTATCGACGTCCTTTCAAATGACATTACCGATAAAAATTACTGTGATCTGTCCATCGATCGATATGTAGGTCGTTCCGTGTGTTGTTCTCTCCCAAATTGAGCAATGTAACGTGTGTTATATGGCCTCTTGTAATGAGTGCCTACTTCGCTGGTTTATTGCGAGTTCAGAGCAAATGTTACGTTGTATGAATAACTTTGTATGTAGGGTATTTGGAGGTACAAGACTTGAGTTGTTGCTTCGGGTTTTAAGACTGTTTGAAACTTGGATTTCAAGTTTGATTTGGAAGTTAAGATGATTTCTTGTGTAAGTACGTGGGTAATTATAAAACTGTGCAGTGTACAAAGAGTTACTAAGTTAATCTTTTTTGCAGTACTTAGGTTTTTATGAACTTCCCATCATCGCGGGCTACTAAGTCATTATGTTTCTAAAACAGTTCTTTTAGTACATATTTATATTTGGATACAGGTACTGCTTATACTGCTACTTATATATCCAAGTCAGTTTTTACCCGACTGCCCCAGAAGGAGGGTAATGTTTTTCGAGAGTATGTATGTATGTATGTATGTTTGTATGTATGTATGTATGTATGTCTATTTCTTTGGCACGCTCTGTAGCCTAAACGGCTTGATGGATTTTAACATGTGAGGTGTCGTTAGATTCGTATTAATTGTGGGAGTGTCATAGGCTATATGATATTTATATATTGCATCTGCAAATAGAAAAAAAGGGAGGGGTAGGTTTAAAAAAAAAACATTATTGGTATCAAATAAAAGCTAATATCTAATCTAAATATATAAAAACGAAAGGTCACTCACTCACTCACTCACTCATTCACTCACTCAGTCATCAAGAAAAATCGAAAACCGCTTGACGTATAAAGATGAAATTTGGTAGGAAGGTAGTTTATAGTAGACGTCCGCTAAGAACGGATTTTTGGAAATTCGATCTTTAAGAGGGTGAAAAGGGGGGATTTTGATGTATGAAAAATCTTATTCCTTGAGTTAATAAACTTAAAACTTATCCGAATATTTATCTATGTAAATTATAAAGTTTGCCACTTTTATTTTTTCTAAAGCACCCCCTAAAGGAGGATTGGGGGGTATCAAAGTTTGTATGGAAGAATTTTAACGAGCGGTCTAATTAACTCGAAACTCAGTATTTATAATTAAAACTGAAAATAAATAAAACGTATATCAGAGTTTTTTGAAAATCTACCCCTAATGGGGTGAAACGGGGTATAAATTTTTACAATGGAGGATTTTACTGTGTAGCTTAATTAACTTAAAAATTGGTATAAATAAACTTTATAGTCAAATAATGGAAACGTCACAATAGATTTTTAAAAATTATTATCACGCTATTTGCTATGGGGGATGAGCAATATAGCATTATGTTTGTATTCTTATATAGTTTACCGCAAATTGTAAAAAGACTAGCCAAAAGGTAAGAACGGATTTAACCTTTTGTACCTTTATGGAGCTAAGCAGTCAATCATAGTATATACAGGGTGGATTTTGAGATGGAGCAATAAGGGCAGGTACCTTAACCGTTGTCGCTACAAGAAAACGGTCTTAGGAGACTGTCCTTAACATTTTGAAACATTTTGATCTGCATTCACAGATTTTGAAAAAAAATTACAGTCAGTAAGAAAATGGCCAATTTTCACAAAATCTTTTTTGATGCCAGTCGATCCTATTTCTTATTATTTATTATTAGGACCAAAAAACTATATTGTGCCAACTGAGGTTTGAGTACGAGAAAAGTCAAAAATTGAAAAATAACTCCCATACATTTCGTAGGAAATGAGAGGAGATAGAACACAATACAAGTATACCTTTGTATGTTGAAAAATATTTTTAATGAGGTACTTACTATTATTCAAATGAACACAATATACTATGCAACAGTTGAATTATTCCAATACTTCACTGGGCTGAATAAGGACTGAATGTAGCTGATAGTTACAGATTTAACTTTTAAATGATTATCAATCCGCTATACTTTTATGCAGATAAGCAGTCAATCATCAATTCATCCATCTATACTAATATTATAAATTAGAAAGTAACTCTGTCTGTCTGTCTGTCTGTATGTTACCTTTTCACGCCTAAACCATTGACCGGGTTTCGATAAAATTTGACAAGGAGATAGATGGCATCCCGGAGAAGGACATAAGCAAATTTTTGTCTCAAAAATAAACCTAAAGGGATGAAAGTTTGTATGGGAAACCTATCATCTGTTTATACCTACCTGTATTAAGCAAATAAATAATTTGATTTGATTTGATTTGATTTGATCATTTCTTAAGTTAGGGCTATGAAAATTTAAATTTGTGCTTTTGGTAACAAATCAAGAATGACGTATTTCAGCGTTTTTCAAAAATTATCCCTCAAGAGGGTAAAATAGGGGATGATATTAAAATTCACATGTAATATTGTTTTTTTGTCTTCTTTTCAAGAGATTTTTGAGATTGGAAATATAGTCATAGTCCGTATCTTGGATTAACATTTAGTCTTTATTAAAAGTTATTACAATTTAAATTCATAAACTAACTTTTCAAACATGCAGGACTGGTTTATATGTTCAATGGCGGCAAGAGTAGGTACTGCAAATCAATGGTGACAATAATAGTAAAACGAACAATTCGTATTTTAAAGGCATTTAGAATCATATAAACTTAATTAGAATCATATAAAATTTGTTAAAAAAACCGGGCAAGTGTGAGTAGGACTTGTGCCCGAGGGTCCCGTTTCAAAGCTGTGCCTGCTTGGCTGCCCGAATTTCCAAATCTGGATTGAAGGACAAACTTAAAATGAATGAATGTTTTAATGTTAATGTTGTTCTTTTTCAATTGAAAAAGAACTTTTATTAGAGTAATTAAATACAGACTAAATATTACTTCAAGACACGGCCTTTGAATTTTTAATCTCAGATTGCAGAAAAAACTTAACTTTGCCGTTCATTATAGAACTATAAATTACCAATTTTCGGATTATCCTCTTTACTTGACCTTACTTCTCGCCAAACTTCATGCTGCTGGACCAACGGGAAGTACCAAATAGACTGGTTTATTTGCGAGTGTCAAAATATGCGGCATAAATGGCTCTGGGCGGAGCGGGAGAGCGTGTTAGGCTTATACTGACAAAAACTCACCCGTGTTCCTTCAGTTGCCTGAGTGTTGCCAGGGGCCACGGTAACCCTTTCGGATTTTTCCGCGACCCTGGCAGGCATCGGCCCTAGCGTACCATGGCTTGGACCAGGGCCGGACGCGAAAAATCACCATCGCCGATCTTCTCCACGAGGACATGGCGGTGCCCCGCCCAAGCCGGGCAGACCTCCAGCGTATGCTCCACCGTGTCCTCCGGGCGATCCACACAATGGTCTCACCCGGGCGTTTCCTCCCACCTTATCCGAAACAAGAATCTCCCGAAACAACCGTGTCCGGTGAGAACCTGCGTCAGGTGGAAGGTATGGACGCCGTGGCGCCTCTCTAGCCACTCTTCAATGAGGGAACTTATTGCCACAGTTGTGGCGTGCCCATTATTGCGTTGACTTGGAAATTTGATTTTCGTTACACTTCCAAGAGACCGTAGATCTAAGTTTTTAATATCTATTTCAACTTGATGCCTCCACGCGTTCCTGAGAAAAAGGGTCTTGACAGACACTGAAGTCATCCTTTAAGGGCTTTAATGTTTCATTTTGAGGTACGGAACCCTAAAACAGATTTATTATCAGCCTGTTACCTTTTCATGCCGTAACGGCTAAACGGATTTAGATGATAGGCATACGGATAGGCCATGACCTGGGTTAGGACATAGGATACTCTGAATTCTGGTAGCACGTTCCTGTGGGATATTTTCCGACATCCACGCGGGCGAAGCCGCGGGCAAAAACTAGTTATTTTAATAAAACTAAAAAGCTTGAAATAAAAAAAGTTATTTAAAAAACAAAAAACCCGACTGCAAAAACACATAACTGAAAAGAGAAAAACAAGCATTATAATCTATAGAATTTTGGTATTGCAGGCGGGACAAACAAAATTTACACCATCATTTCAGGTTATTGGTTTGTCCCGCCTGCAATACCAAAATTCTATAGATTATAATGCTTGTTTTTCTCTTTTCAGTTATGTGTTTTTGCAGTCGGGTTTTTTGTTTTTTAAATAACTTTTTTTTTATAAAAAGTGGTGGTCCCAGCTCAAGAACCACATCATCAAATAAAATGCCCGTCCCAAAATCATCATCTTCAGTCCAATTCGACCCACTTTAAGCCATGCTATAAACCCTCTTGTGCCAAAATTATCCTCCAGTAAATTATCTTAATTCCGTAACAAAAAAGAAAAAAAAATCAAAAGTCATTTATTCAAACTAGGCTGAGAATCAGCACTTTTCGAACGTCAAAATTACATAAGACAATCCCCCAAAAACGCCCACCTTTCACCACTTCCTAGTGCCTTTAGCTGGCCAGTGCAACAGGGAAAGTGCCTATTACAACAACAAAACAACAACAATAACAAAACAACAACAAATATGACGGCGCATTGCTGGCGCGTTGATTTGACAACTGTCAGTCTGGCGGAGCGTCGAGCATGTTTCCGAACGTCAACGGCGAGCGCACCACGTATCTGACGAATCGCTTTTGTTCCGAGTAATCTTGTCCCTTTTTGTTTCAAAAACCTGATCGATTAAGTGATTTCTTAATTACTAGTGAAATTCTGTAAGGAAGATATTTTGTGGGATTAAATAACTTTTGATTGTGACTCGAGTGATTCTTTGTTAGTGCCTACCCACATCACCACTTATTGAAGACATGGCCAATTCTGATAATGACGGGCATCTGCCCATAAATATAAAAAAAACAACAACACAACAAACAAACAACAACAACACAATAACAACAATAACACACAACAATGTTATCAATAAATATCTCCTAACCACAGGCATTGTTTGCTTAAAAGGAGGCTCCAAACACGAAACCCTTTTTTGTAAACTGAAGCATAAATAAAAACATTATAATTAAAAACAAAATCTTAACAATTTTTCTTTTATTACCTACTCTAATTTCTCTTGAATCTTCCGTGGGTGGACGTTATTTATGTGCTATAATGCTAGGGATAGAACAAGGCTATTTTGATTTACGACTACCTCCAAACAGATTATTTTTAGATGTCCTTGGATCTTTTTATGTTAATCTTATTTTTGGGAAAGAATTTTCTTAGGCCATTCCCACTCGAGGTGACCAAAATAAAACCTGTTTTCAACGCCGATGCAACCAACCACGTTAGCACTTACATACATTTCTATGATGGTGGTTCTCACACGACGCATTTTGTTACAACAAAATACCTTGTGACATATTGCAATTAAATGAAAGAAAATTTAAAACTCATATAAAAAGTACACTTTGTAAACAAGCATATTACAAATTAGAGGATTATATCCAAGATAAGAGTGCTTGGAAACATGCTGGTCCTGCTCCATAGGACAATTTAGAATCAAGACAAAATCAAACTGGTTGCTAATTTAATTGTAAAATTTATTACTTTGTGTTTTAAGTATGACATTGATTTTACATTCTGTGATTACTTCCTTACACACTGACTTATTAATTGTAACATTTTAGGAAAATCGTCTACTTTTACAATGTTTGTAAATATGTGAGAACCATGTATCTGTCACAAATTAAATTATCTATCGTTGCTTCATTTTTAATTTTTTTACCTATTGTGGTATAGTAATTTTATTCTAGGTGCATCGTCTTCACATATTATAATTATTTAACAAATGTACGTAGATATACAAACAATATTGTAAAACATTTTAAAAGAGTAACGGTGGAGTTTCTTGCCCATTCTTCTCCATACGAAAACTACCTTTTGGAAGGGGCGACTAGAATCAATTTTATTATTTTGTAATTTTTGACGTTCAAAAGTGCCATACATGGGCCTATTTGAAATAAATGATTTGACTTTGACTTTGACTTTGACGCAACTTGTCGAAAACTAGTTTTCAACGGTGATGCAACCAGTCTCCCGCGACTGGCAGTGCAGGTCGGTCGGTCGTTACCAACGAAATTTTTCATGAAATTGGCGCGTTATCGTGTGTCGTGTCGTCGGAGTAAAAAATATATTTTATACTAGCAGCGCTCCGCGGTTTCACCCGCATAAGTCTCGATCCCGTGGGAATATCGAGAAAAAAGTTATCTTATCTGTTAATCCAGGTTATAAACTATCTGTGTGTCAAATTTCATCTAAATCCGTTCAGTAGTTTTTGCGTAAAAGAGTAACAAACATCCATCCATTCATCTTCAAACTTTCGCGTTTATAATAGGAAAGTAGTATTATTACTCAATCTAAACTTGTTAACAACGCCTGTTGCCAATAAGTTTAGATTGAGTTGCCGTCACCCCGTGTGTAAATGGCCTTAGTAGTAGCCTGTAGGCTGGATTTGTGCACGATTGTTGGCAATAGGCTCGACCCCTTAACAATGAGATGTAGATATAGGGACACCTCTATTTTCCTCTAAGGTGAATAAAACGGGTATAAAAGACGCTTAAAACGAAGCCGGGAGTCTTTTGTTGTACTGGACTGTACATGAATCTTTTGGTTACGGAGATATTGAAGGTCAGTTGTATTAGTGGTCCGCCGCAATCGTCACAAATGCGCGTGACCTGCGTGGAGTTTAGGCGCCAGTACACCCGATACCAGAGGAGACGTCGTTGGGTTCCGGAAGAGAGAGCCATGCTGTCAGACGACATACGATAAATGCGTCCAGCTCAATTCCATTTAAGGCGCTGATAAGACAGAAATAGGCTTATCTCAAACAATTTTTTTGCCAAATCTATGCAGTTTGTGACGGCGGAAAAAATATATGTTAATCTTGAACATATTTCTGAGAACCCTGTTGCATTCGAAACACGTTTTTGAAAAGTTTTCTCGATACAAAAAAATGGTAAACTAACCTCTTAAAATGATCTTCCAACAAAAATATCTTTATTACATAACAACGTACGTTGGTAAAATTAATAACAATAACGTATCATATTTTAATACAGAACTTGGTTGTTTTTTATTTTCGACTAATCAACTTATTTTTTAATAATTAATTGTTTCATGGTTTGTTATAAGTTACGAGTGTCGCGTCATCGCGCTTCTCTTTCTTTTTTATGCAATCCGACAGTGATCGCATAGACGCGCTGCTAGACGGACGTATGTCGCTTTGCCCCACTATCCGTTCATTTCGTATTTTGTTGTTTGACAATTTCAAACCTGAGTACATATTTTATTTTGTCACTAAAACTACAATAAGTTGTAAAAAGATTGGTACGTAAAGACTGGTATATCGTCGCTCGGCATCCAATACCGCGAATGTGACATTTTGACGAAAATTAATTTTTAAATGCAGGATCACGTATTTGAACGTGTAGAATGAAATAAAACAAATATCTGATTTTCGTGAAAAATTTAACATTCGCGGTACTGGATGCCGAGCGATATATGATATAAGTTATAAAAAAATATGGTTCTAAGTTGTGAAAATATTTGCTGGGAAAAATGGGAAACAAACAAAAATGCCAGAGGCCAGCAAAAAAACGCCTCTATACTAACAAACAAAAACATCTGATGGAAGTAGTAAAGTAAGTACTTACATTTCTTATTACATCTGTACACGAACAGAAATGAAATTATGACAATAGTACTATTTTGTACAATCCATAGCGTAAATTCGCGTACACTGGTAATGTACGGTTGGTCTAGTGGTATCTGTACTGATTTAGAATGTCGAGTCTCGGGTTCGAATCCTTGTTGAGACTTATGTTATTTTAATTGCTTTCTTTTTTTAATATTTTTAGAATAATAATTATTAATTTTCTTTACAGTAAAAAGAGACGTTTGGTGAACAGTACAGAAGCAGGTGAAGCTTCGGAAACTGTTTTTCACCAGTAAGTTTGTAATAAGTACATACTAATATAGATTATAATTTTCTTATTTAGATCCCAAAAAAATACGATGTTTCCTTCGCCACGTATAGACCGGATCTCAGTCCTTATCCGCGACGTTACAGAGGCGCGGGGATGATGACAAAGAGCATCCTTTATTTTTAGAAAGACACAAATCAGTTTAGTGATAAACTATCAAATTTACATAGACCTATGACTATCTTAGAACTGGACTTATAGGAAAATATTCGTAAAATACTTGTTGCTTTGTCCACTGTTTCTTGCCCACTGTATAAAAAAAAACATCGTGTGGTCTTCGGTATTTTTTATTATAGTTTCACTGAGATTATTGTACCGGGCCTTAGGAATACGTGGCGAGGCGGGGGGGGGGTAACGTTGACAAATGAGCGGCGTGACGCCGCGCCGTGAGCGTCTCGCCGCGCATACACCTTCTTTTTATTTTGGGTGGGAAATTATCAAATAACTTCTCCCGCTCTGGGTGGAGCGAGAGGGCGTATCAGACTTTTACTGACTAAAACCCACCCGTGTTCCTTCGGTTGCCCTGTTGCCAGGGGCCACGATTTCCCTTTCGGCCCTTATTCGCAGCCCCGGCAGGCATTGACCCTAGCGGACCCCGTCAATTCTGCTGACATCTCTTTGAGGCGCGCGTGAAACACAACGCGCCGTCGACCCGGGCTTGGTCCTTATCGGACGGCGAGCTACCCATTGCTCACCGTCCGCAAGCCCGCGCCTACGGTGGCCGGAAATCGGCTCGCGATTCCCGCCCAGGGCGTCTCCTCCTGCGGCGGTTAGGGGCGTGAGAGCGTGAAATTTGCCTCTCCCTCACGCGTTCCGCCTCCTCCTTCGCAAGCATTACCGCTTCGCAGAAGGAGGTGACGGCCTGCCATTTCCTTTCGCTCCGTACCATGGCCTGAACCAGGGCCGGATGCGAGAGATCACCGCCGCCGATCGCCTCCACGAGGACACGGCGATGCTCCGCCCAAGCCGGGCAGACCTCCACCGTATGCTCCACCGAGTCCTCCGGGCGATCCACACAATGGTGACACCCGGGCGTTTCCTCCCGCCTTATCCTGAACAGGAACCTCCCGAAGCAGCCGTGTTCGGTGAGGACCTGCATCAGGTGGAAGGTGAGGACGCCGTGGCGCCTCTCAGGCCACTCCTCAAAGAGGGGTCTTATCGCCGCAGTTGTGGCATGCCCAGCACTGGGTTGCGACAATCGCACTCTCCATGATACCATGAGATACCGCCGGAGCTCTGACCGCTGTGCCGCGATGTCTTGCAGCATCGGAGTTAAGCCCCGGCGTTTCGCCTCCTCGCGCCACTCCCAGATGTACGCGAGGACCTTTGCCTCCAGATCCCATGGCGATAATCCGGCAAGGAGGCTCGCCGCCTCGCAGGAGACCGTGCGGTATCCTCGGGCCAGCCGCATGGTCATGACCCTCTGGGACGCCTTCAACCGGCGGGCTGGCCGCAGCCTCAGCCGCGCATATACCTAAGGCGCGGTACAGTAGTTTTGGCTAAACTATAGACATAATAGGTAAGTTAAGTGCTGGTGAAAGTTCTTCTAAGTATGAATGTATTTTTTTTTGCAGTTTTGAAAATGTGTCAGTTACTTCAGAAAGTGACAAAATAGTTACCCTTGAAAATGTTACTAGGTAAGTACCCAGAATGAGATGTGTACAAATTGCCCAAGTGAGATGAAACTTTCTCCTGATCCTTCTTATACTTCTTATGTTATTGTGAGTCATACTTTTTTCAACGCAGGTTTGAAGAATCAGCAAAGGAATCATGCGAGGTGTTAAGAAATATTATTGATCAAGAATCAAATCTATCTGAGACAGTTGAATCAACCAATGATCTTCCTGAATTTGAGGTAAATATTAAATTATCATGTACTTGACCAGGTACTGGTTGTCGAGGATAAAATCTAGCAGTTGGTATTTAGTTACTTACGCAAAGATTAACTTTTAAGTATTTGATTTTTTTTTTTTAGATTTCTACAAGTCGCCGTCCTGAACAAGAAATCCATATCGGACGACGAATTATAAGCCTATCGCATTTTTTTAAAAATCTTCAGAAAATTTCTGGCCACGGACCTTTTGGTTGTAATTTAAGTCACATTGATTTGGTGGGAGAAAGCATAAATGGATTGTCTTCAAAGTTCTCTCTTTTGTGTAGGATGTGCAATTTAAAATTTATCATTGAAAGTGACTCTAGTGACGAAAATTATTTACCAGTCAATTATTGTGCTGTAGCAGGCATGTTATCAATTGGCGGTGGACATTCAAACTTGGAAGAACTTTCTTCAGCGCTAAATTTACCTATTATATCTAACAAAAAATACCAAAGCATACACGATGATTTATCTAAAGAGTGGGAACAGGTTGCGCAAGAAACAATGGAAAAAGCTGCTGAAAAGGAAAGCACTTTTGCTATAGCGGACGGCAAAGTTAGTAAAAATGGTATACCAATTATTGACGTTATTGTAGACGGATGCTACTCAAAGAGATCATATAGAACCAATTATTCCGCGTTATCAGGGGCTGGTACTATTATTGGAAGGAGAACCGGGGAAGTTTTGTACTACGGAGTTCGTAACAAATACTGTTATACCTGTGATCGGGCAGAAAAACAGAAAGTGCCCATAAAAGAACACAAATGTTTTAAAAACTACACGGGTCCTACGACTGGCATGGAGAGTGACATAATTGTTGAGGGATTTAAACAGTCTGTGAAAATTCACAATTTAATTTATGGACATTTGATATCTGATGGTGACTCCAGCACCTATAGTAAAATTCTCCAATCACGGCCTTATCAACATGAAGGTATCACAGTGGAAAAAATAGAATGTCGAAACCATTTACTTAGAAACTTTTGCAATAAACTGCAACAATTACAAACAGATACCAGATACCCAATCAGCCATCGGAAACTTGTAAACAAAAAAACAATAATGAGTGTAAGGTCTGTGATAAAAAAAACTATAGCTAAAAACAAAGGCGATGAATGTCCAGAAATTCAACGTCTATTCGATGATATTATGCTGGCTCATTACCATGCTTTTGGAAACCACACAAGATGTAAACCATACTTCTGCCAGAAACAGGGCGAACAAGAAAACACTTCAAACGACTTCTTTTCGAGTTCACTATGGCAGCGAATTTGTTTACTGATTCAAAATATAGCAGGTCACGCTCGAAGTCTCATCCATGACGTGGACAGTAATATAGTTGAGCGCTATCATAGCATAATAGCAAAATATGTTGGAGGAAAAAGAATAAATTTTTCTATGAAGAGATCATATGGTACGAGATGTACTGCGGCAACTGTATCATTCAACACAAATAAATCAATATCTCGACTCTATAAACACATCTTAGCAAAAAGTCCACAAGGGAAACTAAAGATGTTAGAAGAAAGAAGAATGAAAAAGAGACACTTAAATAGCAAGTACATGAAGAAAAAAAGACGTATTATATTCACAAAAACAGATGAAAGTTATGGAGATCAGTGCAATAAACCTGATATGCCAGAAGATATTCTTCAAAAAATGAAGGATAATTTTATCCTTTCACTAAAAAAAACAGATGAAGAACGAAATTTAATAGAAAAAAAAACGATTCTTCAAAAAGATAGTAATGAGTGGATGGAACTTCGGAGATCGCTGCTGACAGCCTCCAATTTTGGCCGCGTGATAAAGAAAAGACCAAATACTGGATGCGCGAATTTGGTAAAAGACATTTTATATAAAAAAAATATGGATCACATTTCCTCAATCAAACATGGCCAGCAAAGCGAAAAAATTGCAATATTGCAATTGTCGAAACAAGAGAATATTCAAATTGCGCCTTGTGGGTTGTTTATAGACGCAGAGTTGCCTTATCTTGGAGCGACACCTGATGGTATCTGTGGCGAAGATACCATAATTGAAATTAAATGCCCAATCACTGCGTACAAGTTGGGACTGAATGAGGCTATCAGCAAAAAAAAAGTAAATTTTTGGCTTAAAAATAAAGACGGGTACCTAAAAATAAACACCAATCACAACTGGTATTATCAAATTCAGGGCCAGCTCCATATTACAAGACGTAAGAAATGCTTGTTTGCAGTATGGTCTGGAGAAGAAGTTAAATTAAAGATAGAAGTAATAGAAAAAGATGACTTATTTTGGCAACAAAAAATGAAACAGAAATTACAATCATTTTACCTGACTCACCTACTCCCTGAAATAGTAGACCCCAGATTTACACGGAATCTGCCTATTAGAGACAACATTAAGGTGCACGAAATAGTCCTTCAGACACCAATAGATCAACCCACATGTTCAAGATACCTCAGTAACACAGACTTATAAATATTCAATCCTATCCTATCATCGAAAAATGCTTAAAAATTATTGCAACGCATCTCTGTGTTTACAAATTAGCGAGTTAAGACACAAAACCACAATACAATTAAGGGTTCCTTTTTATCCATTACGCGTGCATGCTTCATTTTACGTGTCACAACTTTTTTTATAATATTTCGCGTAAATAAGTTCCATTACTTACTCTAGGACTAGTTTTTGTCAAAATTAAGTTAGTAACATTTTCAACAAAATCAGCTTCTCTGAAACTAGAATAGCATGATTTTCGTATTTTTTTATGTGCTGGTATTGTTTCTTTTCAAAATCACCATTAAGAATGCGGCGATGCATGAAATGTCCATACAAACGTAGTACATAAATAATTTGCAATTTGAGCATATTTCCACCATATTATGTACCGGATTGAGACAGTATTTATCTAGGCTCCTACGTCTTTTTATTTCCAAAAACTTACCTTTAAATGAAGTGTAAGCGAATTGCATTTCGTACATTTTTACAGCATAAATGACATGTTTTTATATTGTTTTTTTCTGTATTATAAACAACAATATTTGTAATATTGTTTCCGCAGAAGCATAGTTTATGTTATCAAGTTACAAATTATCGAAAAAAAAATGCAAATACATTAAGTTTTCATTCATAATTTTTTGTATTACGGAACACATCCAAATTTATCATAAATTTTCGAAAGCTAGTAATACTATCGCGTCAAGCAATAATTGTCAATGTGTGCGTGGTAGTATTACTCACTGTAGGTGTATATCGCTCCGACAGGCACTTACACTAGCGCAACGTGCTTGGAATTGAATTTTGCAAACATCTCGATTTGTATTTGCGAGCCGTGTCGCCGGTCTCTTAAACAAGCTATTTTTTGAGTTTGTTGTACAAAACTGTCACATAGGTAAAATTTTTTTTCAACGCTGTATATTAAAGCGATAAGAAAATGTTTGTGTGTTTTTTTTTAAGTGGTATTTCTTGAAAACTTTCTTGTTTATGACAAAAAAAGACTTATCAATGTGTAGAGTAATTATTTACGAATAATTTGATGTAAAAAAATATCAGAAAATCAATTTATCATTAAGAAATGCTTAAAAATCTGTTTCAAGGTAGAGATTTTTCAATATTTTGGAAAATTTCGTATAACTCTTAATCAGTAACATATTGCTGAACATATATTGAGTTTTTTTGGAAGGTATTGACCCAAGCTATCAACCCCTGCAATTTGTCGTACTATTTACTGGACATCCTGTATATTAATCTTGCTTAGGTCACCAGCATGTGGGATATGGAGTCGAAATTTTTTATACATATTTGTTATTGTTTATTAATTTATAAAGGTAAATAATAAACATAAAAACAAAACAATATAAAATGTGATAATAATGAAAATTTTGCTAATATAGATTGAGCTTTTATTTTCCTTACGTTTATATTGTTTTTAAATTCATTTTAAATAAAGTCTCGACTTAAAAAAACTAAAAAATAAAAATACAAAGATAAAAATATAATATGTATACTCATGTTTTTAATCGGCCTGTCTATTTTGTTTCTTGCTCTTCATACAGAACAATAAATTATACAAAGCGCCATCTATTGGTTCATTGTTGATTATTGTCCGTGTCACTTTGTTTCTTGCTTGGTAGTTCGCTGTATCACCGCAATTTAAGAATGGCGCTAAGTTATCGGAGAAATAGTGGGCGTGGCTAAAAATACCGAAACCTCAAGGCTCAATTGCTGATGTCAGCGTCTTAAGCGTGGCAGCTTTCCGAGTGACATCAGTTATTTTTGTGATGGAACTAGGGTGGCCAGGCCCAAAAATAGAAAAGCCGGACTCCGATTCATATTTACCGGACATTTTGCCCTGAAAGCCTGACACACTGATTTTTAAAGAAAAAATAATAATCTTTCTTTGAGTATTTATTATTGTTATTAATTGGAGACTTTACTCGTAATAAAATTATGATTCGAACCACCTTGTTTTTACGAAGGTAATTTGTAACTTATTAACATTCAATAATTAGCCTTCTTAATTACATTGAAAGTTATTAAAACAATCAATAATCAGGCATCTTTTGTCGGGGCGGGGTTAACCAAAAGCCGGACAGGCCGGACTTGTGTATATTTAGCCGGACACGATTGTAAAAAGCCGGACACCTGGCAACCTTAGATGGAACGGATTGTTGTATTCTTAACCCGGTCTACAAGTTAAATACCAAGATCAAGAATATTCCGTTCTATAACTCTCTGGCAAACCCCGAGCGTGGACCTCTGCTGTCAAAGACCATCTTTGAGAATCATACGTGAGGATGGGAAGAATACACACGTCGATGAGTCTTCTCTTGAGGGATAGAGGAAAATCGCCCTTCATTAGATCTTTCCCGAAACGATTGTAAATTATTTATTCAAGAATGTGATGAAGAGTAGGTAGATTAGTACTTCACTTACTTAGGTTTCTACTTAATTAGTTCTAGTATTTTCCCTAGGGCTTTTCTTAGCAAGTAACTAATAAGTGCTCTTAGTAAGAGCACTTGTTTCAAGAGTAACAGCACTTAAAGAAAAAATAAAGAGCGCTTTTTTAGACCAGTCGCGTAGCATGGCAACCATAGAAAGGGTTTTGTCGACGGAAGAATAGACAAAATGACAGATTGCGATTGTTTATCTGTCATTTTGTCTATTCTTCCGTCGACAAAACCTTTTTCTATTGTGGTCATGCTAACGTGCAGGGTTGTCACAAACTCGCGGGTACGGAATCCAGGTCGAGCAATATTGTTATTGGATTTTTCAGCTGTTGGAAACTGTTTTATCAGTAGAAAGTTGGGAATGGCATTCACTATGAGAAGTTTATACTATTATGCAAATAATAGGTACCCAGATAAACCTTTGACTACAAAATACAGGTGTGTAGGTGCTACTGCTGAGCACGAGGCCCTGGTTTCGAATGCCATGTCGGGAAAAGTGTTAATAGGGTTTTCCAGCAGGAATTTCTCAGTAGCAGTCCGGAGTCTAGATTGGTGCCCAGTTGATGGAAATAGACTTATATGGGACTTAAATGCAGTGTGTCTTTATAATGTGCACATATCGAAATGAGGGAATCTATGCTTAATTTTATAGACGGAGAAAATATACAAAAAAAAAATATTTTTTATGTTTTTTTTTTTTAAACTAAGTGATCTATCGCGATGCAACAAATTCCATAATGATTGGAAAAAAATAAGGCGTCCTCATTAAGTGGAAAAAAAAACTAAAAAAAGACTTTGACCAAATTAAGCATAGATCATTTCGGTATGAAAGAATGAAAGAAAGAAAAAAACGTTTATTTGCGGTAAAAATGAGAAAAGGTTGGGAGAAGCATGCGCCACATCTACGCAAATCGGCTATCGCTTAGCATTATGCTACGACCCTATGCAAGACAGTCCCAGCGCTGGTTTTCAGCGACAGCCGGCGCCGACGTAATGACTTCAACTGATGCAGCAAACAAATATTAAGACACTGTACCAGTACAGCGTATTTAATAAAAATATTTTATTATAATTAAAATGTGTGCTTAGATTGATATATGCACATTATGAAGACTCACACTGTATAACTGGCGAAATGAGGGTGTACATAGGAATACAGTCGTGATGTTATGTTATGTCACGATTTGTCTGAATGGTTGCCTACCATGTCTTATCAGGCACGTCTTGAATTTCAGTTCCCAAGTAGGGTTACCATCTGACAGGCATTTGCCGCATCTGAAAGGCATTTTCCGGTAAGACAGGCGTGCGGTCGGCGCTAAGCTGAGACAGGAACTTTTTATTTTCCCTAATAAATGCACAGTTGAATTGAAAGGAATCTCCTAACAATAGTAAAACCGAAATTAGTAACCCAAGAAAACTTTTAAAACGTTTCGTGTGATGATTTTTATATTTAGGCACTTGTGATGTGATATTATGTAAATTAAAAATATTAGATCAGTACTAGAAGTGCTATCTCTGAGGTTTTTCAGTCAGGAATACTCAGGAAGATCGTGCCCGAGTTAGTTTTCAACTCTTATCAGGTTATTTCTATCGTACGCCTCCAGTCTTAAACAAAAAACGAACTTACAAGTCAACAAACATAGAATAACCTGTAAAATACAAAACGTTCATAATTTATTGACTTTTCCATTAAAGCTGCTTTTTGACCAGTGGTAGACGCTTCTCCTATCCTTAGCTCGTCTTTTAATAGTGCTACACTCCAAGTCTCATACATATTTATCTAGTTTTCGAATAATTTGTGATCGACACAAAAGTAAACATAAACACAACAACGGCGGTTTAAAGACGAACAACTGTGCTGCCACCTGAGCTTTCAGTTTTTAACCTTATTGTTCATACTTTTCATTTTGAATAAATGTCAGTCTTGAAAACTATCTGTTATTTTAAGACTTATAGCTTTTAGGGTTCCGTACCTCAAAAGAAAAAACGGAACCCTTATAGGGTCACCCGGGTGTCTGTCTGGCTGGCTGGTTGGGTGTCCGTTTGTCACAGCCAATTTGCTTCGA
Organism: Agrochola lychnidis; assembly: GCA_963680765.1. Classification (NCBI taxonomy): domain Eukaryota; kingdom Metazoa; phylum Arthropoda; class Insecta; order Lepidoptera; family Noctuidae; genus Agrochola; species Agrochola lychnidis. Next base: position 4,839,143 of record OY796850.1, read on the forward strand.
ATCTACTCGATCAATAAGGTTGAAATTTGGTACACGTATCAATTTGTGACCAAACACGAACGTGTAACGTAGATAAATGAATTTAGAATAAGGGGGTCACTTTTGGGCGGCAAATTGGAAAATTAAAGAAAAAAATTTTGCAAACTGTACCGTGTGACATATCAAATAAAAGGGCTTGTTGTGAGGATCCCAAATATGTTTTTTAAAGATATTTTAGAAAATAGATGAAAATTGACCATTCCTCCATTATCTAAAAAACTACTGAGCCTAAAATTAAAAAAATATATATATAGAATATGGAGTTATAGATTACAGAAAAACCAATCAGAAGTCTTAGAATAACATGGTAAATCTCTCAAGTATGGGAAAACATGTTTTTCAACCACAAGGTTAAGTTTGTTCTTGGGATTAATTATTCATCCCAACTACGGAACCCTTCATTGTACATGGTCCGACACACTTTTGGCGGGTTTTTATTACAACAGACAGGCGTTTTTCTGAAAAATCAGGCATATCCTAGACAGGCATCCTCCCTTACATAGATGGTAACCCTATTCCCAAGAGAGTCTACCTCTACATAGTGATTCACACGTCCTTGAAGTGTCTTCAATGTCTCAAGGACATGTAAACCAAGATGTAGGTAAAGTTCAAGGTCATCTGTCGGGTTGATACCTAGCGGCTGTCCTTTTTCCTTCTTAGCTGTCGTAAAAGACAGGTTTAAGGTTCGTGAGTTATGATAGATTGGTTTAGTTGGCTAAAAGGGTTGGCTGTCTAGGAGGGAGAGAGAGCCTTTTGCGATAAGAGCGTCCTTTGCAGGGTTGTAACGGATGTCATATAACGGATGAGGATGCGGATGAGGATATCGAGATAATCGGGTTTGAGGATGCGGATGAGGATACGGATATTGGAAAATTCCTTATTGAGGATGCGGATGAGGGTGCGGATGCAGATGTCGTACAAAAAATAGCCCTTGTTTTTTATAGTATTTATATTTATATAGGTTGTAGGTCATTATTTGGTAGGTAAAAAAAATTGAATATTAAAGTTGTTAATATTCACCGAGAGGAGGCCTGTGTCCCAGCAGTGGGAACATTACTTATAGGCTGATTATGATATATGATGATGAAATTTGGTAACTGAAATTTCAAATTGTAGAGTCAAATGCACAACTTTAATATTCAAAATTAAGTAAAGGTAAATTATATTTGATAAAAAGTAACTGGCGGGCCGTTTCGCCTTCTAACCGGTTTCTAAGTTCATCATAAATAAGGGCCTGCTCCACAAAATAATTGTTCACTCGGGATACTTGCCAGTGGCGATGATAAAAAAAAATCGAATGATTTTATACCCAGTAAGCCGACGTAAACACAGAAGTAATATAATCTCAGGGGGATTTGATCGCGCACTGGATTTTCAACTCTCGGTGTTAAGCTGAACGTTGATAATCCAATGCGCTGGGGCGCACTCTCGTCCCAGCGCGTAGAAAAACACACTGTTGGATTTTTAACTCTCGGCGCTAAGCAGAGCGTTGAAAATACAGTGCACGAAAAAAAAAATCGCTGCTAACTCAGATTGTGACATGTGACACCACAGTCGTGCCACCAGTGCCACGTGCGGCCGATCATCTGTCATAGAACAAGGACATTGCGAATTCAGCCAATAGTAACGCGTAACTCACTTATCGGCCCGCCCATTTAGCTCGGCGCGAGTTTTTAAAAATCCACTATTTGTGCGAACAAGGTAGGGTCACATCCTCATAGAAATTATGAGGATGCGGATGAGGATGCGGAGCTTTTAAAATCAAAAGTTGAGGATGCGGATGTTTTGCGGATATCAAAATTTATGCGGATGCTCCGCAGTTGCGGATGCGGATACGGATATCCGTTACAACCCTGGTCCTTTGGTATCAATCTTTACATATATTTGTGTAAAAGGTAACACCTTTCGTCTGTCTGTTAGCGCTTATATCTCAAGAATCCCCTATCAGATTTGCTGGTTTTTAATTAATTGATAATAATAATGTGTTTATGATTTTTTTGACACACATTTACACAAATTCAATTTCGTGAACATTTCTACATACCGAGATTCCTCCGTGCCTCGGAAAGCACGTTAAGCCGTTGGTCCCGGCTGTCATTCGTAGATCTTTGACAGTCGTTACGGGTCGTCAGAAGCCCGAAAGTCTGACAACCAGTCTTACCAAGGGGTATCGTATTACCTAGTTATTGCAATGGGTTGTGGAGGTCAGATAGGCAGTCGCTCCATGTAAAATACTGGTAGTCAGCAGCATCCGGTTAGACTGGAAGCCAACCCCAACATAGTTGGGTAAAGGCTAGGCAGATTGATTTGATAATAATAATATGTTCAGTGGCTTGGATTTAGTTTTATTGGTCAGTGACTGACGTCATCATGCATGACTGAAACTTAAACTACGTACCTAAAGTCTAATCAAAATCTTGTTTCCACTTGATATTATTTCCATTTAAACGAATATCAACTTTACTTGTTTGTAAATTAAGTTGATTTCAGAACGACTCCTACTGTTGTAAAAGTCATGAAAATGTTTGGTGTAGCTATAACTGTAGCGGAAACTGAACTTTATGTCAGATTTTTTATGTTTTTTTAGGGTTCCGTAGTAAACAAGGTACCCTTATAGTTTCGTCATGTCCGTCTGTCTGTCTGTCTGTCTGTCCGCGGCTTAGCTCAGAGACGCTTAGTACTAGAAAGCTGTAATTTGGCATGGGTTTACATATTAATTACGCCGACAAAGTGGTAAAATAAAATCATGAAAAATATTTTTTTTCAGGGTGCCTTCCCTACACGTAAAGTGGAAAAGTCTTCTATTTTTTTTTCTATATCTTCGTGTGGGGTATCGTTGAAAAGGTTTTTTGAAAATATTGTGAGTATGCTAAAACCATTTTTGAATTTAGAGATCTGTTTGCGAAATATTAAGCTTTAAAGTGAAATTTTTTGTTAGAGTCAAGTGTCCCCCCCCCTGCCAGCTAAATGGTTGGTTTTAGACATATGAAAATTTTCACGGCAGTAGCTTATATAACGAATTTAAAAGGAAAACTATCACAGCTGAGTAGGCTGTACAAGTTAACGAGTAATAGTCGACCAACTTAGATTTGCGGTTGTAAAAACATATTCTCCCATACATTCTGTATGAAATATATTTTATTTCAACTACAAAGTTAAGTTTGATCTTCGAATAAATTCATCCCAACTACGGAACCCTACATTGTGCGTGGTCCGACATGCACTTGGCCGGTTTTTTTTTTCAGAAATACTTATTGTTTATAAGTTTGGAAACCAAATCGCGAACGCAGTATATATACATAGTCTGTGCCCAGACGGTCTTCCTCTCCGACCCAGATGACCCCATAACACTCCTCCAGGTGAAGAATAGGGCCACCAGTACAGTGCACAATCACAGACGACACCCGTCATTACGACCCCACCGCCGAGGTCCTTCGCGATCGTGAACGCGTCCCCGAGTAAATGATACTCCCCCCCGACCCTTGCTCGAAAACGAGGTGCCAGCAGTTGTTGCAGCTGAGCACGTAGCTTTAAATACCCCGAATAATAATCAAGATGAAAATCTAAGTTTGATCCAGCCTGTCCCTCTTTGCTGTCCTCCCCCAGCGACGCCCTAAGCCTAGGTTCGTACCCCGCAGGGGGTGCCCTTAGCGAGCGTTCGCCTAGTTTTCATTTAGAATAGTTTATGCCCCTGGCTGGAGGCTTTGAGTGTAGAAGCTTAAGGCAGCCACAGGAAAGTCCGGTTATGCAGCCATGTCCTCATAAGTCAACTGCGAGATGCCCGAGTTAAAAAAAAAACAAAATACAGTCTTTAGACAGTGGACGTTTTTATAATTTCAAACATGACGATATTATCGTGGTCGTCCACGGCATCACGATAACACAGTGAAGTAAAATGAATGGAAATATTATGAAGATGCTTTCAAGTTTCCGTCCACGATAACGTTATCCCGTGCACGTATTTTCATAGATTTACTTCTTGTATTATCGTGATACCGTGGACGACCACAATAGTGCCGTCTCGTTAGAAATTATAAATAAAAACGCACAATATCACTCGTAAAACAATACAGTCTGATAATAACAAAAAACTGTTTTGACTTCGGTGTAAGTTTACGAGTCTTATTTGATACTAGAAGTAAAACTTGATACTCGCAAATTATTTTGATTATGAAATCTACCAACTCTTGCTAAAACGCTTTGAAAACGTAACTTAAAATGGATATTTATTACTGAACTGTAATTAAAATACTAAGTCGAATTTACTTTCTTCATCAACTCGCTTTATCCTAATTATTTTGGGTCGCCGCGACTGCGATAAACTCCACAACTTATAGTAGGTACCTACGTACCTATTCTAAAAATATGTGAATATACATAATGTAGCAAGCAATATTTATTTATTGCTATGTAAGCAATATTTCCACGTAGATATTATGCCCGGATGACACGGAGTCCGGAATTCCGGGAAGCCCTGACCCTGATATTATGTGTGGCTGGAGAGACTCTTATGATAATCAAAACGGATCCGATCGAGTTCACTGATACATTATAGTTTCTCGTTGAAGTAGGAACCGTTAGACAACTTTTAATCTAGTGATGTAACGATGCATAATTTTTCCGATACCGATACCGATGCTGATATCGATGGTTTAGTAGATAATAAATCAAATAAATAATGAAGTATGTACTCTCGGGCGTTTGTATGTCTTTATTATGGACGGGAATCCATTTTGTATTTCGGGTAGTGAATTGAAACCCCTGTTTATTTAAGATCATCAGTATAATTTTTTCCTAGAATGTGCTCTAAAGTTGCTTGTTTTTAGGTGGCGGACCACTCGCGTCTTTGAGATAGATGGGGTGTCGTTTTCCAACTCCTTTTCATAATAGCGCTTCACGTGTGTCCACATGTTTTTTGTCGTGTAGCCCTTCAATGAAACCGCCTTACTTACTACTACGAGAAACGCTGACATTGCACTAAAAACAAGTCGCTTTTGTGTCATCATACTGTTTTATTTGAAAATGTTTCCAAATGGAAACTATACGTTTTAAAGGCGTCGCCATATTACTTACATACAATAAAACATTCTAATAGTCTTCACTGCACTGTGTGAATAAACAGAATCACGAATAGCGCGCTGCGACGGAACGACAATGTTGTGCGCGCGTCGTCGTTTCGTGCGCTTTTCGAACTGTTTGAAATCGGTTGTATATAATCGGCGATACCGATTATATCGGCCCATACATATTATCGGTATCGGAATCGTTACATCCCTACTTTAATCATTAATATAGTCTGCTCGACAGATGCTGATTTATGTTCGCCTTGCACGGTGATTGTGCCATGTTTCTTGCTGCGTATACGTTCGTCGGGGTCACCAATTTGCCAAACTTCTTGGCAGTATATGATTAGGTATAAATGAGACAAAGGATGTAGTATAGTCTAGTTATAATTATCCAAAGGTGCATCTTATATACCAACGACTACGTGCCGATAACAGACAGTAGAAACACTTAATAGATATTGAACGTGCGATAGATTGCAGATACAGCACAGAGATATTGTACTGCAACACCTATCATGGCCCGCAATCAAGAGGTACTGTTAGCATTGTAACTTTGTGAGTGTTAATCGTACCGGAAAACTACGTGGGGCAGGCGCTACATACAAAAATAAGAAAGTTTCCCTATTTATTTCAAGAGGACGTGCTCACTTTTATATAACTATTGTTTCTTGAAAACAATCGCCGAATATTCAGTTTTGAAAAGTAATTCTAATTCGTTTGAGTAATGCAACCAGAGATTATTTTTCTACCAGTTCCGAAAGATGTAAGGTTATTTTGCAGACAACCTTTACAGCATCTGAAGCAACAGAATTTTCCCGAATAGATTCTTTTTAAATTAACAACTTTATGCTTTTTTCCAAATAATATTCTATTGTAAGAGGTAACAACTAGCTAAACGTATTTTAAAAAAGCACTTCAAACAGTAACACAGGCAGCTAAAAATGGAAATTTTTCCAGAGAGAAAACTCTCAAAGCGTTGAAAAACAAAAAAATTGCACTGCAAAATTGTTTTATTTGTTTTTTGTGTGAGAATACTGTTTAATTGGACAAGTTTGGGCGTAAAAGGAATAACTACAGACAATTTTATCTAAGCTTTTGGTAGGGTGTTTGCTTTTTGGTTCATCATCATTATCATAATTTCAGCCGAAAGACGTCCACTGCTGGACATAGGCCTCCCCCAAGCACCGCCACTTAGATTTTTGGTTAATTCATACTTATTAATTTGCCGACTCGACAGCACCAGTGCGAGATTATTGCAGCATCAGCAATTTGATCGTGAACAAAACAAAAAAAAAGGTCGTAGAGGTCGTAGTTTCTATGTATTCTCATGAAATTTTTTTTATCAATATTTTAGGACCCCACGTCACAGGGAATCCTAGTGTGGGGTCCAGAATTGTAAAAATCTAGCACTATTAACTGATAACATACTTATGTATGTTATCAGTTAATAGTTTTTGAATATTGTACCATGTTTCTTCTGAACTGATCAACTGAATAAAGTTTCTGATGTGTAACATCTTTCCTCTCGCTTTAAAGCAATTCGTGAAAAGGGACGGAAGTGTGTAACAGGAAGCCGGGGAAGCGCGCGCTATTTGATTTGACCAATGAGCGCGCGCGGTGCTAGAGGTGGCCGTCAGATGGTACCAACCTATTTTCCGAGAGGTTGGTACTGTAAGCCAAGATGTCAGATGTTACACATCATATGCGACTACCTACTGTAAGGCTTGCTCGTTGTTTCTGAAGTGGAAACTTCTTTAGGCGCGTTGGGCATTTTTGAGATGGGACTAAACCATTGATTTCGCGACACCATGACGACACCTCATTTTTAACCGACTTCCAAAAGGAGGAGGTTCTCAATTCGACTGTATGTTTTTTTTTTTTTCGTATGTTTGTTACGCGATTACTCCGTCAATTATGAATTGATTTTGATGATTCTTTTTTTGTTTGGTAAATCATACTTCAGAGGTAGTCCCATATAAATTTTATTAACTTTGCTTGGGTAGTTTTTGAGTTAGCTTTAATAATACGTATTTTTTTCCCACTTAGTATGTGGATGATATGTTAGGTTCCTCTCACTGTTATTTACATAGCAAGTAGTGGTATTCGAATTTGTGAGGGGTAAATACCACAACTAAAAAGTGAAAAATAAAAACTTTTTACAAAAAAAAAAAAAACAACCGACTTCTAAAAAAAACACTACAAAGTGAAAAATAACTTTAATGTCGGAAGTCGGTGGCAAAAAACGAAAATTCAAAACCAAAGACACCGACTTCCGAAATTAAAGTTATTTTTCACTTTGTAGTGTTTTTTTTAGAAGTCGGTTGTTTTTTTTTTGTAAAAAGTTTTTTGTAAACATGATTGTGCTCTTTATTTATATTAAGTTACGGGATTAACGTTCTATGCAAGTATTTTTACTTTAAAGGTTTCGGAAGTTTTGTTTTTGTAAACGCGATTGTGCTCTTTATTTAGATAAGGTTACGGACTAATGTTCTATACAAGTATTTTTTTTCCGCTCTCAACCATTCTACAATACAAAATTCAAAAGGTATATTTCGTATTGCCAATTAGCCTCCTCATCTCCTAGTACGAAAGACCGGCGGCAAGTAGGCCATCATTATTCACAATTTCGTAGCCTAATGAAAATGGACAAAAATAATTAAAAGGTACCAATTCTTAAAGATATTTTTCACGAACTAAAATAATGAGACGCTTTGTAATTCTTTACGAATTGAATGTGATTTCAGCCATCAAATGAAGAAACAATGAATAATAAGTAATTGCTAATAGAAAGATTTATTTCCAAGAATTCAGAAAGAAAGATAAAAGTAATCTGTAACAGATGATTGAAGAAAGATAGATGCTATTAAGTAGCCTAGGGACAAATTGTCTTAAGTCAGTGTATAAAAGTTAAGGAGACAAAGATTTTTTGTTAGTAGAGAAATCTTTGCTGAAATTCTAATTCAATCCAATGGTGGGTACCTATTTTTATTATAAAAAAAATTGGTTGTCTGTAAAGTCGGTTTACGGACGATAATTTTACGTGATAACGTCACAAGACGAACGCTTAGGCCGATCGTGCCTCTCTATCGCTTGTTCCGCGCTCTCGCTTGCACGTTCGGCTCAGGCGAAACGTGACACTTTTTCGTGCGTGCAGCGTCAAAAACACAGTTTGATTATTGGATTACAAAGTAGCGTACCTACATACAGATGCCCGCATTAAATAGGTTGGTATTCTTCAAGCATACCTTAGAAAAGGGATAGGAAACCAATTTCTCCTTAGGTACGGACTTATTTTTCGTACCGCAACTATACTCAGTTGGTTTAAGGGGACGATAACCAACTTTTAATGATTTTATACTGAAGATGACGTCTAAACAAGTAGTTCTAGTGATTTGGAAAAAATATATGTTAAATTAGAGCATTTTCCTAATATTTTAATATAGGCATATTTTTGATTATGCTTATATTACATAGTGAAATTAATTTGTAAAGTTATGTCTAACGCGGATAAAAAACTGAGAATGACGCAAAATCTATCGAGTGTAATTTTCTAAAAACTTCAACATTTTAAAGATAATTAAATTGTTGATCTTCTAGTATACGTATTTTATTATAATACCTTTTGTTTTACGTGTAATAAATTAATAATGCGTCTAATTTGGGACAGCGCTCCTTGATGGGCGAGTCCTATTACTGGCTGGACGTACGACGCGTTACGTGAGCTCAGTACAGAACACGCAAACTAACCATTCAAGGTCACTGTCATATATCTGCGTCTTAAGTAGTTCAATAAAGGTAAACAAAAAAAACCACGTGACGAGACAGCTGTCAAGTAACCGACTAAACGTACCTAATACCTGTCACTTCAGTTGTCATGCTACGTCACAGTTGTACTCTTCAATTTAGCAACGTTATAATTCGTTGACGTTTAGAGAACCTGTCTTTTTTTCTCTTTATTACAATAGAAAGATTACAAAATATTATGATAATAAACTATAAATCTAAATAAAAAATTGTGCTCAAGCAGTTACATCTACGAAGAGTAGTTTAAGTATAAATGATAAAGTTTAACGTACATTAATATAAAAAGGTTATAACGTACCTATGTATTTTTAAACAAGAAAGTTTCATCACCACAGACAGTTCCGACTCACCACGAACTCTGCGGCACCCAATTCTGACTTATCACGAACTATGCGGCACCCAGTTCCGACTCGCCATGAACTATGCGGCACCCAGTTCCGACTCGCCATGAACTATGCGGCACCCAGTTTCGACTCATCACGAACTATGCGGCACCCAGTTCCGACTCACTGAAACCTCAGCTGGCACTGTGAAGCATCGCAAGATACAAGACTCAGCCCACTATAGACCTCCGGTCTCCAGACAGTGATGTGGCGGGATCTACATGGCCTCATGCGAACCACGCATTCCTGACGTCACACAAATCAGAGTTTACCGCACGAACACCATTTATATAACTTCCCCGATATGAATCGTTGGGTAGTTGCCCGTCAGACACGACATCCGTATGGTCGGAGGATCCGCCCTTTTCAATAGAGGATGAGTGAACTTTACACCCTGTTCCTCATACATCTAAAACCTAAACCAATGGAGTATAGATTTAAGAGTAGAGCAAGACCAAAAACATTAATTAACGAAAGCTCTTAACACCATTTACAAGACACCTCTCTACTAAACAATAGCTGTACAAATAACTAAGCTTACACTAACTTCAGCATATAGATCGAAGATCTAATTTTAGCTCCTAAAAGAGCTCATAATTCATTTAATAAACACGCCCAGACATACAGACAAAAAATAATAATAACATAAATATTTACATAACGCCCACCTGGGGTTGTTACTTTAGAAAAAAGTGTTAAATATTTTGAAAATAAACAACACATAATATGATTTATGGGAAGCAACGTTGTTGGACTTATAACAGGTTTCTGAAAAGTGTATATTTCATCGGTACATTTCTAGGTTTATTATAAGATATAACAGCTGTTTGTCTGTCTGGTGAGACGGACGGGGAAATGTTGTATAATTTTATACGTTTTTCTTTCTAGAGAAGATTTTGTAAGTGGAAAAGAATGGTTCCTCCTGACAACTCCAAATTGTTTTGTATTTGATTTCCAAATTTTAAACATGTCATGATATCAATCAATCAAAACGGAGTACGTGTAGACAACCAACAATAAAAATAATAATTGTTCGTAGCAACTCACAAATGCGAAGTACTTTTGCTAAAACCTAAGGGGTATCTTGGAGCCCCTCATAAATTAATTATACATACTTTAACATGAAAAACTTGTTGACACTGAATGTTTGTTTTGTCAGTTCGTTATCGCACTTTATGATACTCTGCACACTTGGCGAATGAGAGCTAGACCGAGAAATGTGTAACATTTTGACCGTCATGACAATTTTGTTACGTGACAAGTGTCGTCACGATAGGTACTTTTTGTGTGTAACATCTTTCCTCTCGCTTTCCTGCAATCAAAATCTAAATCTAAATAATCAAAATCTAAATCTAAAAAACGACTTTGACGAGTCCTATTGTCTTAAATGTTGCTGATTACCAAGGTGAGATGTCAGATGTCACATGCGACTTCTGTAAGGTTCGCTCATTTTTCAAGTGAAAACTTCTTTAGGCGCGTTGGGCATTTTTGAGATGGGACTAAACCATGGATTTCGCGACACCATGACGACATCTCATTTTTGTAAACGCGATTGTACTTTATTATACATATGTTACGGATTTATGTTCTATGCAAGTAAGTATTTTTACTTTAAAGGTTTTGTAAACGCGATTATGCTCTTTACCTATATTTCGTTACGGATTACGGATCGATGTTTTATGCAAGTATTTTTAATTTAAAGGTTTCGAAAGTATTATTTTTTGCAAACGCGATTGTGCTCTTTATTTAGATAAGATTACGGACCAATGTTCTATACAAGTATTTTTGTTCCACCAAGGCGATCTTGTTCCAGTTTTAACTTCTGTTGACACTCCCGGAGTGCCAATGAGAGTAACTAAATGAAAAACGAAAATTTTTCATTTAGTTACTCTCAAACTTAATTAATTCACTTCATTGTGCCTGTTATTACAGCAAAAGGAATTTCGTTCCAATCGGGTGTCCCACGACACCTCTCAACATTTTTTTTTCCAGTTCAGTTTTCCTTCTTTACAAATGTCTGCTCATGTGATGGCTTAACGTAATAATAGGTTACACTAACATATCTTTACAGACTTCCTTGAACAGTTCTTAGGAGAAAAGACGACATTAAATGAAACGTTCATTTCAATAGAAGCTAAGAAAGTTCAGTATAGATTGTATCTGTCTCATACAATTACATTCGCTAGTATTGTTACAGTGAAAACATACGACAGTCAAAATGTAACCGGCAAGAAACGTTGCGTCATGAGTTAAAATAGGAGAAAAGTAGCTTTTTAGGCACCTCGAGAAATAATAGTCTCAATTATTCCTCTAGAAGATGTGCTTCTAATCTACGAAGATACCTACGAGATGCGTATGGTCCAAACGTTGCCTCATGAGTCACAAGAGGAGAAAAGTAGGTCTTTAGGCTCAAGGGCTGTTACCTCGAGAAATAATAGTCTCGATTATTCCTCTATAAAATGTGCTTCTAATCTACGAAGATACGTACGTGATGCGTACGATTCAGTAATGTCAACCCACCATACATTTATACACAGATGCCGTTATGAATTCGAACGTAATGCAATTCACACCCTGAAAGTTTTATAGCCAGCAGGCTATTTACTTATTTTTAACACGTCCATCGCGACTAGTACGTGCATTTTGGCTGTTATAGCCGCCGCCGGAAGTGCGATAGACAGGAGGAAAAAATGGAAATTGAGTACACAGTGTGGCCTTAATATAGCTATGTTCGCAAGTAACGATGAGTTTGGTAGGTAATGTTTGAGGAGATACTTTGCAACTATCGCGAATTTAATTGATCTTGGTATGGCTAAAGATCTGTTAATTGCATTATGGTAACATTAGTTGATTTCAGAAAACATATAGAATTCAGACAAAGACATTTTATATTAATTCTACACTTGCTGTGGTTTGTTCGTGGTTGGGTGTTTATTTTCTACCGCGCCTTGCGAATGAAAACAGTGTTGATTGGATTTGATTTTCAGTCTGGCCTGCCTGCCTATAGGTGGATCACAAACAAACAGCTTTACAAGCCCTGCATGCCCGTTCTAAAATCCATCTCCCCTATGTTTTGCATACATCTTAATCCAAGATTCGATCACATTGAAACTTTCCGCATTTCAACTTGAGACATCGGCGTCGGCTCACTTAACAACTATTATACGTTCAAACTTGTTACGGAGAACAAGGTATGATAGAAAACTAACTTAAGCATAGTTATATTGATTACTAATCTTTGAAACATAGTTATACCCTTCATTTTGAATATATTTTTGGTTTGCATGTATAATTTAAAACCGTTAGGTACTGAGAACTCATCAGTGATTGGTTTGTCCAAAATGAATCGGAATCCAATACGACGATGATAAACTGTATACCGTCATAAAATGGTTTACTACAACATTATGGGATTATCATATTCATGATGGTAATAAAAGAAAAGCAATGTAAAGACAAGACAAAAAATAATGACTTGAAAGAAAATAGCATATTGCCTTGCTCTAGAATTTCTCCCGTCTCGCTGTTGTTTGCTGACAAACATCTAGCTCGGAACAAATATCTGAAGCCGAGACAAATATTAGCCAGAATGAAATCGAACCTACACAAGACACTCCACACAGGCTGCAAATTTAGTAAAACTTAACATAACTTCCTTGAAACGACGCCAAATAGCAATACTTTGTCAAACGATATTACAAAATACCTCTCGTATCTTTTACCGGACCAATTCGTAGCATATGTAGCAGGAGTGAGGTATAAAGTCTTTTGACATAACTTATTCACAATCTGGAGTTACGAGTCCTGATTTATTAGAGACATTACCGTCTCCTCTGTATGACAAGGACTTGGAAATGCTCGTAAAATTGTGTCAGGGACTCGAGATTTTAGGATTGCTTGATAAAATACCGTCTTGTTTGAAGAGTGACGATGGTAAAGAGGTGTTGAACAGAAATTGGATAGTTAAATTTAGACTTGACTGTATACCGATCTAATTTTAGTGTTTTACTACCACCCTTGGATACGCCCTTTGGGGTCCCACCCTCACCTGACGGAGTTCTGCTTCAGTTTATATCTTATAACAGATTTAAAAGGCGTAATAAAAATGGCTGCTTAGAAATCCGCATTGATGTATTCGTATCATGCTTCAATAAAGTTATAGTACATTACTGCCGCGGTCTATAATGACTACTTTGCTGGTCGCGCTGATGATGGCCGACAGCGCAGCGTAGCGCAGCTCCAGGCCGACACAGCGCGGTCAGCGTGCAGCACTTGATGGACGAGCTGAGATAAAGGCCGAGGCCGTAGGTCGAGGCCTTTACAGCGAGGACAGCAAGGGCTGCAATGATGGCCAAGCTGGAAGGCCTAGAGCGTAGCTAGGCTAGCTCGAGGCAATCATAGCGTGACCAGCGAAGCAGTCATAGTGGGCCAAGGCTTGTATAGTGCTTTACTCAAAAATGCAAGTACCTAATCTAAATAAAACCAGCAAGTAAAGATTTAGATTTCCTACTGATTTTCCACTGCACAAATTTTTAATATGCAAGCTTATATTTTTTCTTTGAGTTTCGCGGTATTAAATTTTCAACCACTAATTTAGTTTCATCTTTAATGTATGGCGGTGTTAAACACATTGAATCGGAAGAATTTTCGCTTTGATAACTCATTTTTAGCAAAAAAGTCACTAAATAAAAATAAAATTTTCGCTGAACCGCGCTTTTGTTACTCCTTTGTTTTTTTTTTAACAATGGTAGTTGGAACTATACAGCCAAATATGGAATAAAATCTTTTTGTACCTATCTCTATAAATACAAACAGCTGTGTTTTAAATAAAATCTTTTTGCATTTGATTTTTTAAAACGTTGAAACGTCAAAATAGCGGCCGGCAATGTTTTGCCGGCCTGTTAGAGCGACCAGCAAAACTTTGCCGGCCGCTCCTTGAAACAGAACGGCAAGGTCGACTTTGCTCAAACAAGGTTGTCAAAATAATTACCACATTACATGCATTTTTGAGTAAAAAAACATTAATCTTTTGTTTCATCATCATCAATCAGCCTATAATGTTCCCACTGCTAGGATACAGGCCTCCTCTCTGTGAGAGGGAGTGGAGGCCCAGTGCGGGTTGGTAGATGTCACATGTCTTCGAATTTTCAGTTCTAGTACATGCCGGTTTCCTCACGATGTTTTCCTTCACCGTTTTGAGAGATTTTTTGTTTACAACATCTAAATTACAATTTACACAAGTGACAGTAGATTTTTAGCTAAAAACGTTCTTTCACAGACAGAAAATTCCCAATAAACGATTTCACAATATTTTTGAAGTAACATCTTTCCTTCAATCAAAATCTAAATCTAAATAATCAAATCTGTGGGAGTAATTTCGTGAAAAGGGACGGAAGTGTGTAACAGGAAGCCGGGGAAGCGCGCGCCATTTGATTTGACCTATGAGCGCGCGCGGTGCTAGAGTTGGCCATCAGATGGTACCAATTTTCCGAGAGATACTAAACAGGATGATGATGACGATGACGGTGAAGATGATGATGACGGTGATGGTGATGGTGGTGATGATGAATATTGTTTATATCATATATACGTCAGCCAAGATGTCAGATGTCACACATCATATTGCGACTACTGTAAGGCTCGGTCGTTTTTTTTACCTTTAAATAGTACTTATTTTGCATCCGTTATCCATGAATATCTCATCTATTAATGCAAATCCATTTACAATAAGCGTATTTTCCACTAATTAAGTTGCTTCTATTTTTGTACTGGCATCGTATAATGCAATTCTTCCAACTTAATCACCATCAGCATCCAATTGAATAACAATGGCTGCGATCCGATTGTGTCTGAGAATACTGGCAGTTGTTTAACGATGTTAAATGCAGCCTCCGGTTCCAGAAATTCAACACATTTATCTTTTTCAATGTCTTTGTTGGTAGTTGATACATCTTCCTCTGATTGATAGTGTTACTTAGTTAGATTTTGTGATCCTGCACGCTAATTGCGTAGTCTACGATCAATCACAGTCTGTTTCATTTTGACAGTTCAACAACATTTATTACGTTGTTAACGTTCTTGAACAGACAAATTCGAACATATGAAGAAGCGGTGGATTAGCAATATCCTTCAAAATGATCTAGATTGTGATTGATCGTGTTTTACGCAATTAGGGTGCAAACGTAAAGATGTCAATTTCAAAGCATTAGTCGAACTTCTATTGAAAAGGAAATATTCTAAGGAATAGAAATTGATTTTATTCACATGGAATTTGAGTGAATTCGCAAGGTTATTGTTATTTATTTTATGCTATACCTAATGTAGATTAGTGTAGTATGTTATTGTGTTGTATTTTTAACCGACTTCCAAACGGAGGAGGTTCTCAATTCTACTGTATGTTTTTTTTTTGTATGTTTGTTACGCGATTACTCCGCCAATTATGAATTGATTTTAATGATTCTTTTTTTGTTTGGTAGGTCATGCTTCAGAGGTGGTCCCATAGAATTTTTTATAACTTTGCTTGGGTGGTTTTTGAGTTAGCTTCAATAATAAGTATTTTTCCCACTTAGTATGTCGATGATATGTTAAGTTCCTGTCACTGTTATTTATATAGCAGGTAGTGGTATTCGAATTTGTGTGGGGTAAATACCACAACTAAAAAGTGAAAAAAAAAAACTAAAAAAAAACAACTGTCGGTTTTTTGTACCATAAAGTTTTTTATTGTCTCGTAACAGATAAGTTATTTTATATTTAATTGGATAGTTATTGAATAAAAGGTTGCGGTATTGTTAAAGTTTCTCATATATTTTTATTTTATCAAAGTTATGTTCCTATATTATAATGTTATTTTTCCTATACGTTATAGAACTTAAAGTTCCTAATAGTTTAAAATAGAAAATAATTTTTATTATAATTATAAAGATAAGCATAATTATAAGAGACCACGCCATCGCATTAGGTGATGAACCTATAAGGGAGAATATTCAAAAATATTTAGATAGACGAAATAGGAAGTTGCTAAACCATTTTTCCAATAAATCTGCACGTTTGTATCGACTGCCATATTCCTGACGTTGCAGAAATAGGTACCTAATACTGTTTCAAGAACGTTCATAGCCGACGCAGCTATTTGTATTTAACAGACGGTTTTTGCGAAGGGCGTCAAAATGAAGACTGGGGTCTACAAAGCCTAAGGCAATAGGGGAGATCGGCGGGGACTATCGATCCTATCGCCCTTGACTCTGCAGACCAGACTAAATACATAAGAATATGATATAGATACACTTGCGTTTAAAAAAATTGGCCCACCTTCTGCTTTCTATGAGAGACGATATCTCAAAAAATTTAATGAATATTTTATTTTTATTAAATTGTGTGAAGGTAGGTAACAGAATGATTATTTACACATGAGCTGTTACTTTGATAAAAGCAATATTCTTGAAAAGATCGACTCGATTCTTCATCTTGTCTTCTATTACTCACTGTTGTTTGGAAAAACTGCGTGACTTTTACTGTCAGTGAAGTTGACAAAAGCTTAATTTTGTTGATTCATTTCAGTTTATTGATCATTTAACATGAGTTTTTAACCGACTTCAACAAAAGGTAGGTTCTTTAGTCGACCCTTATGTTTGTAAGTTCGCAATTTTCTCAAAAACGAATGAATCAGTTTTGAATATTCTTTCACTAACGCAATCTACATACTTTCAGGAAGGTTTCAGTATACAATATACATATTGGGTTATTGTCAATAAAACTTGTTATCTATTTTCAAATCGAAGAGCACGGGGATGGCTCTATTTTTTTGCACGCAAGTGTATACACAGTTACTGATACCTCTCAACGCCGCTTATTTTCTGCCCTAATAATATCTAGCTCATCTTGGTTAAACTTATGTACCAGATGCCCTAGTAGTAATAGTAGGAATCAATACATATAACCAGAACAATAGCTGACGATATTTGCCACATAACATACTAATTGTGTTACCACAAATATTAGCCTTGAAGACGACACGCCAAGGAAATATCAGAAACTGGAGACAGTACCATAATGTCAACTGTACAAATATTCCCAGATACTCCTATTGCTTCCAACAAACTACTGAAAGACGAAAATAAACCTTGCATTCTTACTACTAAAGCAAAATTTGATTTGGATGAAAATGATCACAAAACAGGCTTCAAATTCGCTCATATGTTGGTACGGATTCAATTTTCTTTGGAAGATGTTCGGCAAATATTATTGTTGGATATTTTCTTTGTTGAAATATATTTGAAAAGTATTATAGTAGGCTATTTAGTTGTCAACGCTGAATTACTGGTCAATAGTGATGTTATTCCATTGTGAGAATTTGAGAGCATTACTTTTTATTCAAGTCATGATTTCAAGTCACAAAACGAATGTTGGTCATGCCTCAGTCAATGTCTGGGTATTGACAGATAACTTAAGTACTAGTTAACTAATGAGAAGGAATTCTTATAGCAGACTGCTTCTAGTTTTTAGGATTTCGCACCTCAAAAGGAAAAAGTCGGAACTCTTATAGGATCACTTCATTGTTCGTCCGTCAGTTTGTCAAGACCCTTTTTCTCAGGAACGCGTGGTGGTATCAAGTTGAAATTAATTTCAAATAAAAGCTCCTTAAAAAACCGGCCAAGTGCATGTCGGACCACGCACAATGAAGGGTTCCGTTGTTGGGATGAATTTATCCCAAAAATAAACTTAACTTTGTAGTCGGAATGTATGGGAAAACATGTTTTTGCAACTGCAAAGTTAAGTTGGTCGATTATTACTCGTTAACTTGTAGAGCCTACTTAGCTGTGATAGTTTTCCTTTTAATTTCGTTATATAAACTACTGCTGTGATTTTTTTCACATATCCAAAACCAACCATTTAGCTGGCAGGGGGGGACACTTAACTCTAACAAAAATTAGCACTTTAAAGCTTAATATTTCGCAAACGGATCCTTGAATCCAAAAATGGTTTTCACAAACTCTCAATGTTTTTGAAGGACCTTTCCAATGATACCCCACACTATGGGTTAAAAAAAAAAAACATCACCACTTTACGTGTAGGAGAGGTACCCTAAAAAAAAATGTTTTTCATAATTTTGTTTTACCACTTTGTCGGCGTAATTAATATGTATACCTATGCCAAATTACAGGTTTCTGGTACCAAGCTAGACCGCGGACACTGGCGGACAGACAGACAGACGGACATGACGAAACTATAAGGGTTCCTTGTTTACTACGGAACCCTAAAAATCAAGTTTCTAAGTCAACCCAATAAAAAAATACGGCCATTTAAACGACATTTTGATACTCGCAAATAAATTAGAATCTATAGGGTACTTCCTATTGACCTAGAATCATGAAATTTGGCACGAAGCAAGGTCTCACAGCACAAGTAAAGGAAAAAGTCCGAAAATCGTAAATTTTTAGTTTTATTACGTTTTTTTTTTGCGGCTACACAAATGGAACCCTTCATTATGCGTGGTCCTTACGCACTTGCCGGTTTTTGAGTATGTCCTAGTCAACTCAAACCATTGTTAGAATTCATAAAATTGTCGCTAAAAAGTGAAGTTTTATTCCTATCTTTGATTCTAAATCCTCTTACATTTATTACTAATTGCTTTTGCCTTCTAGTTTCCACACATCACACTCACTCACGAATTAAACGAATACGAAAACATGTACATACATATTCAACCAAATCCCCGGTTTAGCTATCCTGTGAAATTAATTTCGAAAGCAATTGCAATGGAAAAGGATTTCAATTTTCAAATGGAGGATCCATACTATGATGTTCTGTGTTGGCATTTTGTTTAATAATTCCATCCGACGTTTCCACTCCAAATTGGTTTGCCAACGCCAACGAATTGAGTTTATTTCCCTCCTACCTGATGTAATCTACCTCGGCTTCCTACTAATACCTACAGGAAGAAATAAACGTGCAAGCGTGTCTCTAACAAGTTTATCAACTAAACCATTTTGAAACTGCTGTATTTTTTTAGTTTCAAAGTTGTTATTTAAAGCGTCTCTCGCTATAAGTAACGTTTTCTGCCTTCATATACTGATTCAACTAACTTACATTCCTTTTTAGAAGAAAGAAAGAAAGAAAAGAAAGAAAATTTATTTATTCTGCACAAAATAAACGCAATTTACACAAAAAAAAAAATTACATAAAATACACATTCACCAAAAGCCAAAAGCCTCGTATCCAATATTCGAAAACTAATAAAAAATTAAGAAGCTTAGCTTAATAAAGAATAGATGTCGAAAGCATCGAACAACCAAGGTTCCATTTTCAAATTCCCACAATCACCAAAACGCTCCAGGATCGACCAATCCAAATTCAATTTTATTATCTGCGGAGCTTAGTAGCCGAAAATTAATCCAGTTCTGATTCGAAGATTACATTCGGGTTTGTTCGGATCCAATCGATTCAATTCGACTGATACCCGTGGATATGTTGCAGATTAGCTTTGCGGTTCTCGGTACGGGTATATGATTAATTGTATATGGAGAATGGACCATCAGTCTGGATTAATAAAATCATGCTTCTGCAGCATGATTCTGCAGGTTTATTGAAATGTTACTTACGGTGCTATGTTGTGATTGAGTGGATAAAACGGTGCCTACAATATTTATGTACTTAGTATCATTTCCGTCAGCTTATGGTAAACGATCTTCTTGGCAAGTCCTTTGCATAAACGATGTTAAAATATTCAATGAAAGTTTGTTCCAGACAAAACTGTTTTGTCTGCCGCGATAAAATGATCAAATCAAAATATGATTTGTGGTTTAGGTTTATCTATCTCCGGTTATTTTACTTCTATTCTTTCAACTACAAGTGCTGTATATTTTTAACCGACTTCCAAAAAGGAGGAGGTTATATGTTCGTCGCGTATGTTTGTTTTTTTTTTTTTATGTATGTCCACCGATTTCTCCGTCAATTGTGGACCGATTTCGAAAATTCTTTTTTTGTTTGAAAGGGTATGCTCTCGAGGTGGTCCCATATAAATTTTATTAACTTTGCTTCGATCGTTTTTGAGTTAGCTTCAATAATACGTACTTTTTCCCGCTTAGTATGTGGATGATATGATAAGTTCCTGTCACAGCTGTTATTTACATAGCAGGTAGTGGTTTTCGAATTTATGTGGGGTAGGTACCACAACTAAAAAGTGAAAAATAAAAACTTTTTACAAAAAAAAAACAACCGACTTCCAAAAAACACTACAAAGTGAAAAATAACTTTAATTTCGGAAGTCGGTGGCAAAAAACGAAAATTCAAAACCAAAGACACCGACTTCCGAAATTAAAGTTATTTTTCACTTTGTAGTGTTTTTTGGAAGTTGGTTGATTTTTTTTGTAAAAAGTTTTTATCAAAAGCATCTGTTTCTGTAGTTCTTACCAACGCATCAAAAACACCAACCATTTCATCAAATTATGATTTATTAAGTATCTGACTTGCAGAGGTCAAACGACACGCGACAGCACCACAAATAGCCAGCCTTATTTTAGGTGGCTATGTTTAACCAGCGATCGATAACGCAGCGGGATGGCAGTTGGGTCACGTGGATTTGTGAGCAGCTCGAGCAGTCACGTTGACAGCTATGCTATCAAAGCATAACATTCGAATTATTGCGGTTTTGATACGGAATTTGTGACCAAGTTTGGCGACATATTTTTTTACCGGCTTTCAAAAAGGAGAAGCTTCTATGTTCGTAGCGTATGTATTTCATTTTTTTATTTTTTTATGTATGTCCTCCGATTTCTTCGTCAAATGTGGACCGATTTTGAAATTTATTTTTTTATTTGAAAGGGTATGCTCTCGAAGTGGTCTCATATAAATTTTATAAACTTTACTTGGATAGTTTTTTAATTAAGTTATAGAATCAGGCGTTACATTATGGAAGTCCATGACGTAGAATGCTTAGAGCATAAAGGTTAAATGCTCTAAGCGTAGAATGTTAAGCAAAAATGTTTAGTTTCAACTCCGCAAAAATTTGATCAAAGCTTGGATGCATAATGAAGAGACACAGTTTAAACACATTTCATATTAATTTGTACTGAAAAAGTAGAAAATAATAGGATTTTGTTTTTTTTTTAATGAGTAAGTAGATTGAGTGTTCTAGTCCTAGTATATGCAAAATAAACCGATACATTTCTTCTAAGAATTTTTATGAAACGTGTGCAAGCGACCGCTGCGACGTCGAATACATTTCCAGGTGTAATTCCAAAAAGATCCGGGAAGCTCCAGCTATTTATTTTCTAAATAATCAACTTTTCACTCTCAAGTTTATTTCTAGTAAAATATTTCCTTCAAACGTCGTGAAATATTCCAGCACGTATCTTCAACAGCGATGGTAGCTTGAGCACTGAGCCTGAGGGGCTATGTCTGACACAATATCCCCTCCAGGTGGTTACGCAAGCAATATGGCCGGGAATCCTCACACTTTGAAATATAAAGACATTTTATTTCGGATAAGGGAGGTTTATCTGCGTACGACTGTATCGGAATACTAATACTAGAGTTTCGGATAATATTGCGTGGTTTGGTTTGAAGAATAGAGTGTGTGAGTACGTGGAGAAAGTTTTTTTGCTTATCCTAACTAATATTGTTTGTTACGCTTTCACGCTAAAACGGCTGAACGGGTTTTGAATGGAATTTGACACATCGATAGACCATGACCTGGATTAAGACATAGGATATTTCTTATCCCGATATTCCCACGGGACTTATGCGGGTGAAACCGCGAGGTGCAGTAGTAAAATTATAATAGGTATGATGACTAAAAAAATATTTTTTGTTCGTCTTGTAGATGATAAAAAAATATGGGACACATATTTTTTCTTTTTTTACGTTATCAAAAGATTACGGCGATACATTGAGTTAAAATGTGCCATGACGTCACGGGTATTTAGATTTTATACTTACTTGTGACGTAGTGACCCCCAAATTTAATGCATTTTATCTCAGTAATTTTTATTAATATGATGAAACAAAAAATACGAGTCCAATATTTTTTTATAATATGACTGACGGACTAAATAGTTTTTTTTTTTACCCAGGCATTATCCATATTTTCTGGTCCGCTTGTTGTATGATTACATACATTTTCAGTTAATGGTTGTGTGCTGCATTAGTCTTTGACGTCAAAATGTAGTTCTTAATATGTTTGTTACAACTCTATGTTTTTCCATCTGGAATTTCTCAGTAGCAGTCCGGACTCTGGATTTGTGCCCGGTTGATGGCAGTAGGCTCGCCTCCTATTACATGGGACTTGAACGTAACTGGCGAAATGTGGGTGTACTATAGGTACACTTCTGTCTAACCCTTCGGGAAATACGGGCGTGATGATGTTTTCATAATATTTTCTACTAATGAACCGTAAACTCCAAGGCGTTTCAAGATTCTCTCGTCCGAATAGTTTGGCAGCTACGTCTTCATGGGCGTACCCAGCTTTTGGCCCAAGGGGGGCAAATAAGAAATTTCTAAAGCCGGGGCACATGTTTTACCCTACATGTAGTGTGTAAGGGAAACACCTGCAGGAGATCCTAAGCTATAGGACAGCATGCTGCTGCTGCTGTTGCTATGTTGCAACATTAATTACGCAATATTGTCTTTGGTCCGTGGCCTTGACATAAACCAATGAACCATTGTTATAATTACTATGAACAATATTGTCAAACTTTTTTGTTTGGTTGAATACGAGGTTTTTGGCTACTTTTGTTTTGTGTGTATTTTGTTTTGTCTAGTTTTTTTTAATGTGCGTTTTGTTTGTGCAGAATAAACAAGTGTTCTTTCTTTCTTTTCTTCTTTATAGGTAGTAAAATAAATAAACTGTGTGTTTGCTTGCTGCGTTCGCGTATTTTGCATGACGCAACAATATGACCGGCCGCGTATCGCAGTTTTTTCTAAAATTAATGCATAATATATTGTAATTGTAAAGTGAGTCTTAACGTGACTCTAACAACTTTTATCGACGACAATAGGTACTTAGGCATACAAAATCTAGGGGGGGGGGCAGCTGCCCTCCCCTACCCCCCCTGGGTACGCCCATGTATGTCTTTCTTATGAGACACATGGAAACACCCTATACCTAGTCATGATTTCCATTAATTAGATTTTGTGATTTTAAATACTAAATATAACATTAACAGTATAAGATTTGCCTAAAATGATTTTTGTATCAGTGTTATCATGAAGTTTAAAAGTATCTCATTTGACAGTTACCGTAAAAGTACTGGTTTTTTAACGGAATAAAATTGGAAACATGACGTTTGGAGCGTCGTTTAGCTTCTAAGTCAGTTCGGTTTGAGCCTCGAAACCAAAAGGATGTCTTCAAGAAGTCTAAAGTCTATAACGTTGATATATGAAGTACCTAATTAAATAGTTTGTTATATAATGTTCGCAGTGTACCAAGTTTGTATGTGTGAAAAAAAAAGTGGCAACACTGCTCGAGTGACATGTCAAAATTTTGTTCCGTATTTATAAATTAGTTTTATTTAATTTTTAAGTGTAATTAAGGTGTAATAATATATCTAAATATTAAGTAACTGGATTAAAACTCAGGATTATTGTTTTCCTGGAAATTTACAAAGTAAAACACAGTTTTTGGTTACCCACCGTTACCGGTAACCTATCACGAACAGCTGATGTTCGACCTGCGGATTTAAACGGGAAGTATTGTTTACTTTTATTCCTTATCTAGCACACAATCCTCACTTAAGACTCTGTAACACATTCATTGAGTATTAGTATCAAAATTTTTGGTTGATTTGGCACCCTGCACTGGGGCACTCACTTTGTTTACATAGATAACAAAACTTAGTACCTATTGTGAATTTCAAAGTATTGTAATTCTATTAGTGTTATATTGTTCATAACAACAACAACAACGTTGACTATCCATTTTAAATGTAATCCTTATGCAAAACTAGAATACTATTTTTTATATAGGCATCCTACCCACAGAAGCAAAAGTAAAATCATAAGACAATAGAATCAATGTAACATTGTACTTGATCTAATTAAAATAGTTTTTTTTTTTTTTTTTTTTTCTTTTTTTTTTTTTTAAAACGTTGCCCCACACTAGGAATTTCTCCTGTATCGTGGGTGCGATTACAAACATATAAACTCACATACACAAACAGCCAGACCCGGAACAACTACTGGTAGGTCATACAAATATTTGTTCCGTTCGGGAATCGAACCCGCGACACGCAGCGCAGCAGTCAGCCGCTTAACCACTGCGCCAACCGTGCATTCAACTAGATTCAGCAGCCTACCTCATTTCTCTATAACCCTACACTAACTTTTCCCATTTTTCGTTTCATTTCTAGCTGTCTCTATTTTGTTTGTCTGTCTATTTAGCTCTCACCGTTTCTTTAATTCTACTTTCAGTACTAGTTCCTGAAACTATGCCTGTGATGACCCGCAAGGCTGCTGCTCAGGAATTGGAGCTTAAATTGAGAACGACCGTTCAAGATCTTAAGGCTTCAAACAGTAAATGTGAACAGCTGTTACAGGAAATAGATGATAGTGAGAAGGAAGTCGAGAAGGTTGTTTACAAAAATACAAGCTTAAAACAGGAGCTAGTAGACCTGCATCAACAATACCTAGATGTTGTTGATGAACGGGACAAACTGCGGCTGGTCACGGATGGTTTTAATAACTGCAGTAACTTATATGAGGAGGCTTTGTGTAAGGTTAGGGATCTAGAAGAGGAACTAATTCATGCAAATCTACGAATTACTAAGTTACAGAAACAAAAAAGTTGTACTCAGGCTAAGGAAACTAATAACTTATATGATGAATTATCTAATAGTAATTGTAACCCTCAATCCTTTATAACAATAGATCTTACAGAAGATTCAATATTGAAACATAATAATAGTTGTTATACAGTAAGTCAAAATAAAATAAAAAAATATGCAAAACTAAATAAAATCATAAATAAATGCAATAAATTCAAGAAACAACAAAAACACAATTCCAATAATATTAAACTAAGGAAAGAACGTGTTTTTCTAATAAATAAATTAAAAAACTATCAAATTAAATTAGAAGACAGTAAAAACATTTATCAAATTGACACCCAACGATTACAGTCTGGAATTGAGGTACTTGAAGAGTCACTACATTCACTTTATATTAAATATGTGAGCTCTCAAAAACAAATAAAGGAACATATCCTTGCTGCCAACAAGTTAGTACAAATGTGTAACAGTGAGGCAGACAGTGTGGTCCCGATGTCTCTTAGCACCGCTCAATGTTCTTGTCAAGGGGCATCCAACCTTGAGGCTCTTCAACCTGAGGCAACGGAGGACCCGTCCCAGTCTGGAGAGGCTCAGGGCTGTGTCCCTGATCAAGATACACCACATGTTATACAAGCTTCATCTCAAGTAGCACAGACAGATACTTGTTGTAGTAAAGATTGTTATTGTTCTATTATGTTTTCAGATAGTTTAGGGACAGGGTTAGGTAAATTATTAAGTAACAACCTGAGGCAATCTTCAGTTAATTATTGTATGCCAGGGAAATCCTACGAAGAGATAATTTCATCAATAACAGGCCGTAAATATGATCCGAAAGCCATTATTTTTGTATTTGTAGGCAATAGTACTAATGTAAAAAAAGATGACATCACTGACAGTGTCACCGAAATCTTGAAGATTAATTGTCAGAAAATAATATTGTGTGCTTTTCCATACTTTGAGCACTTGTCAAGTAGGCAAAATCATAATATACATATGCTAAATAACCATATGTATTTATTAGTTAATCACTATAGTGACAAACTTATATTTTTTGACACCAACACTTTTGTTGAGAAATTAAAGTCGACTAGGGATACTGCGTATCTGCCTATTAGTTTTAGACGTCAAATAGCATGGCTATTAGCTTTTAATATAAACTCAGACATAAGTAGTATGTCGAAGTCTAATGTAATTAGCACCACAAAAATTAGTAATAATACTAATATTAAGGTGGTTAGTAATTTAAACTAGTCAGTAAGACAACAGAAGGTACCAGTAACAATGTTTTTAATCTCACCATCAACAAGGTATCTTCTAGCACTCAATTAGTTAATTGTAAAAAAGGGGCTAAGCAGAATTCCTTGAAATTGTTTCATCAAAATATTCAAGGTTTTTCTTCCAAATATTTAGAAGTTGAATTGCTTTTAGAAAAAACAATGTTTGATATTATTTGTATAACTGAACATTGGTTGAAAGATTATGAAATGTTAATTAATTTTGAGAATTACAGTGTGGGCAGTTGTTTTAACCGAAAATCAATGCTACGTGGAGGTTCACTAATCTTAATTAAAAATTGTATAAAATCTAAGACTCGTAATGACATAGTTGAACTATCGGTGGAACATAGCATTGAACTGTCCTGTGTTGAGCTAGATAAGCATTTTATAGTGTGTGTATACAGACCTCCAAATTATCAAAACTACTCTATATTTGAATCAGTAATGGAAGATGTTTTGGCAAAACTTACAACTGGTAATAAATCAGTAATTATTTGCGGTGATTTTAATATTAATATTTTGGAAAATAATTCAAATAGCAGTAGATTATTAAGTCTCTTCAAATCATTTAATCTGTCAAATGTGTTTTTAGAACCAACGCGAATAACTTCGACTACTGCTACATGTATTGATAACGTCTTTTGTTGCTGCGACTATTTAGGTAAAGCTATTGTAAATTATCTCCCTTCTGATCACAGCGGTCAAACCGTTATTTTTGAGTCCAACACACCAATACTAAAAGTGCAGATACAAACTAGACCAATAACATCGGGTAATTTAATTAAGTTTAATAGCACTTTAATTAGCAAGTTAAGTGCTCAGGGTCTAAATATGTCCAATGGCAATATTTTGTATGAACAATTCTTTTCATTAGTCCAAACAGAGTTCAATAAGTCTTTTAAGAAAAAAACTAAAACTATTTGCCCTAAGTTTTTATTCAGTGACTGGGCAACTAAAGGCATCAGGAAAAGTAGGGAAACATTATTTGAACTGTATGGCCTTAAGCCGTATATTAACACAGAAACTTTTAATAAGTATGTTGCTACTTACTCTAAAACTTTTAAAAATATCTGCAAAGCAGCTAAAGCTTCTTTCATTAGCAACAAGGTTAAATCGGCAGATAATAAAATAAAGACAGTTTGGAAAATTATTAACAATGAAACAAACAAGAACAAAAGACATAATACAGATTACACACTAGACACTTCCGGCGGTCTTATTAGCGACAACATCGATGTTGCTCAAGAATTTGCAACTTTCTTTACCAATATTCCAATTAAAACTACAGAAACTCTAAATTCCTCCCCCTCACTTGCGATTGATTTATTAAAAGCGAATGTTTCAGCCTGCCCTGTGGAATTTAAATTTAAACATATAAACCCTGTGGTCGTTATAAAGGCTTTTAAGCAACTTAAGATCAAAATTACCGAAGATCTGTGGGGCATGTCTACTAAAGTTTGTCAATCAATTATTGAGACAATTGCACCCTATTTAGCTTTAATATTTAATTTGTGTGTAGATCAAGGGATATTCCCGGATTTAATGAAATACAGTAAAGTTATTCCACTTTTCAAATCCGGGGACAGCAAAGACACTAATAATTATAGGCCCGTATCAGTTTTGCCGGTTTTCAGCAAGGTGTTTGAAAAAGTAATGTTAAATCAAATGCTCAATCATTTTAATCGTAATAACATCCTACACGATCAACAGTATGGTTTCACCAAAGGACGTTGCACAACCGACGCCGGTGTCACCTTATTGAAACACATCTTTAATGCATGGGAAGAGGCACAATATGCAATAGGCATCTTTTGCGACCTATCCAAGGCATTTGATTGCGTGGATCACGAAACACTGCTCTTGAAACTTGAGCATTACGGTCTGGATAAACTTGCGCTGAGCTTAGTAAAATCATATTTGAATGATAGACTGCAGCAAGTTCAAATAAACGGTGTAAATTCATTGGGTTTAAAAGTCAAAATGGGTGTACCACAGGGCTCGATATTGGGTCCATTCCTCTTTTTAGTATATATAAATGATTTACCAAATTTACTGAAAAATCGACCACAAGTGGTGTTATTTGCTGATGACACATCACTGATTTTTAAAGTAGACAGACGTGCACAGGAGCTTGACGACGTAAATAACGCTATGGTTACGGTCCATAATTGGTTTACTGTAAATAATTTGGTATTAAATGAGAAGAAAACTAAATGCATAAGATTCGCGTTACCGAATGTTAGAAGTAGTGAATGTCACGTTGTATTGAATAAGGAGACACTAGAATTCGTCGAAAAGACAGTTTTCCTGGGGATAACGCTTGACTCCAAACTACAGTGGGGTCCTCACTTAACATCACTTGCAGGGCGGCTAAGTTCAGCCGCTTACGCTGTTTGGAAAATCCGCCAACTAACAGACGTGGATACCGCGAGACTGGTCTATTTTAGTTATTTTCATAGCATCATGTCTTACGGTATTTTGCTGTGGGGACGGGCTGCAGATATTGATTCTATCTTTATTCTGCAAAAGAGGGCCGTCAGAGCCATCTACAACCTCCGCAGACGCGAATCTCTAAGGGAATTGTTCAAGAAAATTAACATCATGTATGTTCGAAAAAATCTACACCTTTTTAGTAAGATAAGTGACAGGCATAATTTTAACACTAGAAATAGGAATAAATTAGATCAACCACGTTTTAGATTGTCTAAAGTTCACACTTCTTTTATGGGGTACTGTGTAAAATGTTATAATAAAATACCACTCGATATTCTTCAACTAAATGAGAAGAAATTTAAAACATGCATTAAACGCACACTATGTAGACAAGCATATTATAAGTTGGATGATTATATCGTAGATAAAAATGCTTGGCTTAATGCTGGCCCTGCTCTACAGCCACTTGGGCTCACTAGTTAAAATTTTAATATTTGGAAGAGTTGCTTTCCCTTTTTTTTTTAATTTTGTTTTTGACATTACGAACTTAAATGTTTATTTTTTTATCTTACCAAGTAAATAAAAATGCTTGGCTCAATGCTGGTCCTGCTCCACAACCACAACTAATTGATTAACATTTGCAAATACTGTTGGAGCTGCTGAAGATTGTAAGACCATCTTTGCATTGTATAAACTCAATCTCTTTTGTATTATATAATTGCATAGCCAGGGCCGTCTTAACCATATTGGGCGCCGGGGTGCGAAAATCAGCCTGCGCCCCCCTAGACAACGAAAAAACAAACATATTTTCAATAATTAAATAGTAATAACAATTTAATTATTAATATTAATAATCATTATAAATTATTTTGTTTCATTTTATTATTTAGTAAAATTAGGTAGGTAAGTACATTTTTAAACATCAAACTTAATTTTTCTGGCTTTTAAGTTGGCAAACTTTTTATGATTTCGTCTGTTTTGAAATCTACTTTCGATTCGATACTTATTATGGCCAAATTTGTCAATCTATCTTGGGTCATGGTTGATCGTAATAGTTTTTTATTAATTATTTATTTCGAAAAAAACTTTTTACAACCGACTTCCAAACTACAAAGTGAAAAATTACTTTAATTTCGGAAGTCGGTGTCTTTGGACCAGTATTTTAGTTTTTGCCACCGACTTACCTTGACAACGTTATATTAATTTCTACAAAAACTTTTTACAAAAAAAAACAACCGACTTCAAAAAAAACACTACAAAGTGAAAAATAACTTTAATTTCGGAAGTCGGTGTCTTTGGTTTTTAATTTTCGTTCTTTGTCACCGACTTCCGAAATTAAAGTTATTTTTCACTTTGTAGTGTTTTTTTTGAAGTCGGTTGTTTTTTTTTTTTGTAAAAAGTTTTTATTTTTCACTT
Organism: Agrochola lychnidis; assembly: GCA_963680765.1. NCBI lineage: Eukaryota > Metazoa > Arthropoda > Insecta > Lepidoptera > Noctuidae > Agrochola > Agrochola lychnidis. The sequence continues at coordinate 4,869,322 of OY796850.1, forward strand.
TTTAGTTGTGATACCTACCCCACACAAATTCGAATACCACTACCTGCTATGTAAATAACAGTGACAGGAAGTTATCATAATATCATCCACATACTAAGTGAGGCAAAAATACATATTATTGAAGCTAACTCAAAAACTACCCAAGCAAAGTTAATAAAATTTATATGGGACCACCTCTGAAGTATGATCTACCAAACAAAAAAAGAACCATCAAAATCAATTCATAAATGACGGAGTAATCGCGTAACAAACATACAAAAAAAAAACAACATACAGGCGAATTGAGAACCTCCTCCTTTTGGAAGTCGGTTAAAAACAATTTTACACACTCCTTGCACAAAATTTGCATTTCATTACACAAATTAAATAACTTTTTTTCAATACAAATAAATACAAAATAAGTAGAAACTTATGCCAAACGTTACGTACGGTCACTTACTATGGCCATCGGAAAATTCTAACACAATACAAATAAAATCACTACTACAACATTACATTTTTGCTGACACAATTTATGTTGGTGACTAGATACTAGATAAGCGGGCGGCATTAGATCAAAAGGCGGGCGTCGCGTGTCAAAGGGCGTGCGCCCGCACTTGTAGCCATAAGCTCTCTTTGAATTCGCCGTGTGTGTTTGTTGGAATATAAATTTAATTTGTTGTAATTATAAGATCTAAATTGGCTTGCATAACGCAAGTCGCAAGGCGAGTGTGCCGAAAGCTTCAGAGGCGTTTTTTTTGTAAACAATATAGGTCCCTATATTTTTATTATAATGAATGATTATTAGTATGATGTTATGAAAGATGTTATTTAAAAAAATTGTCATTACGCATGGTATATGTAGGTATAAGGCGATCGGCTTGCGCCTCCTAAGACCCTGCGCCCGGGTGCCACGCACCCCTTGCACCCCCGGGTAAAGACGGCCCTGTGCATAGCACACTATGTGAGCACTATGTACTAAAGAGTTACTATTTACCGGGTAATATGTCTTGCATTGACTTGAATGTGCCCTGCCGGCTGTGAGTATGTCATGCTCACTCAAATGTTTCGCTGATGGTGGCGCGTGTGTTGGATCATTTAGCTCCCTTCAAAATGGTTGAGCTGAATGGTGCTAATCCATGCGTCATGTTCGTGAACGGGCGCCGTCAGTTGGGACTGGTTATCTCTTAGCTGCCAGGGCTTATTTTTAATTTGTTTGAATTGTTCTTTTTTATCTTTTTATTACGGACGCTTCTCATGTGCACGTCTTTCTACATTGTTCTCACATGTATAATTTCAACATGAATGATGTAACCAATATTTTGTAACAATTTTTTATTTAAAAGAGTGTCCGTGGAGTTTCTTGCCCGTTCTTCTCCATAGGTACCTACTACGCTTTGGAATGGGCAACTAGCTTCATACCTATTTCTGACTGACCGATTCCTTGACAATTCAAAAGTGCCTGTAAATGGTTTAATTGAAATAAATGATTTGAGTTTGAGTTTGAGTTAATAAATACAGAAATATTAGTACTGAAATCGTGTATCATTACACTATGCTATAAAACCTTGTTCTTATCTCCGAGTACCTTCTACCTGCTTTTATCCAAACAGAAAATTCTTATTTTACAAAACACACCCACCATAGCCAGCTTCCGTGAAATGGCTTGTAATGACGAAAAAAGTCTGTACATGCAAAGTTTTTAGACGGCAAAGGAAAACTTTTACTAGCGGGTGTGTTCTGAAATCGAACGGGCTTACGTACGGAGATCCGTAGGTAGCTCTTTAGTCACCGAGGGTTTCTGACGAAAGTATCTTTTAAAAGGGGTAAGGGACGATCGGGTGGGATAATTGTAATTGTTGGGATAATAAATATCTTGGTTCTACCAACAATCATCTTCTATGATGTCCTTCTTACCGCTCTGGTTTTATTCACTCTACTTTCTTTGTCCAGGCGGTATTTCTTTGGAATGCGCTCCCTCTGAACACCAAGATGGCAGCCAGTCGGTTATCTTTCAAAGTGAAGGCACGTGAACATTTCGTAAGAAGTTGGCAGAATCATTGTAGCGTTGATTTGCTGGATTTGTTATCTCCTCTACCTATCGTTATTTCTTCTGACAAAGTTTTGTTCGGTTTTTATGTATGTATGTATCTATGTTTTTTTTTTTCGAGTTATCTACCCGTTGCACCTGCCATCTTTTGTCTCTGCTTCACCCTAAGGTTGACTGGTTATCGAATTAGATTTGTTACAGCTGTAGTGGCAATCATGTCATTTGGTTTGAATAAGTCCTTTCCCGCGCTTTCTGCTGCCTTACTTAGACAGAATGTGAAGGCATGCCCTTTGGAGTTTAGGTTTCAGCATACAAACCCCCAGGCTGTTATAAAAGCTTTTAAAGATCTTAAAATTAAATCAACAGAAGATCTCTGGGGAATGTCTGTAAAAGTCTGTAGATCTATTATCGAAACCATTGCGCCCTATTTAGCTTACATATTTAATACCAGTGTAGACCAAGGAGTTTTTCCGGATCTCATGAAACACAGTAAAGTAGTTCCATTGTTCAAATCCGGTGATAGTAAAGAACCCAACAATTATAGGCCTGTGTCAATTCTGCCAGTTCTCAGTAAAGTGTTTGAAAAGTTGATGCTCAATCAAATGTTACGTCACTTTAATAAAAATTCCATCTTTCATGAACAACAGTACGGTTTCACCAAAGGGCGTTGTACTACTGACGCCGGTGTCACCCTAATAAAGAACATTTTTAAGGCCTGGGAAGAAGCACAAGATGCCATTGGAATCTTTTGCGACCTCTCGAAGGCGTTCGATTGTGTAGACCATGAGACACTTCTGCTGAAACTAGAACACTATGGGATTAGGAATACAGCTCTTGATTTACTTAGATCATACCTGAAAGATAGAAAGGTTAAAGTTCAGGTAAACGGCGTAAACTCATTAGGGTCTGAAATGGCAATGGGCGTTCCTCAAGGTTCGATATTGGGTCCATTCCTCTTTTTAGTTTACATTAATGATTTACCCCAAATACTTCAAAATCAACCGAAGATGGTGTTATTTGCAGATGACACATCATTAATCTTTAAAATAAACCGACAATCACAAAATCTTGACGACGTGAATAGCTCTATTCTGCAAGTCCAAGATTGGTTTACGGTAAATAATCTGGTACTTAATAAAAAAAAAACCAAATGCATTAGATTTAAATTACCTAATGTTAAAAGTAGCGAATGTGACATCATATTGAATGGAGAAAAACTGGAATTTATTAATCAAACGGTTTTCCTGGGAATCACGCTAGACGAGAAATTACAATGGGGACCTCATATAACATCTCTTGCGGGGCGGTTAAGCTCGGCCGCTTATGCTGTTAGAAAGATAAGACAGTTAACAGATGTAGAAACCGCGCGTTTGGTCTATTTTAGCTACTTCCACAGCATTATGTCATATGGCATTTTACTGTGGGGTCGGGCTGCTGACATTGAATCCATCTTTATTTTGCAAAAGAGAGCTGTCAGAGCCATTTATAATCTACGTCGCCGCGAATCTCTCAGGGAACTTTTTAAAAGGATTAATATTATGACGGTACCTTGCCAATTCATTTATGAAAATATTATGTATGTAAGGAAAAATCCACATCTCTTTAATAAAATAAGTGATAGACATAATTTTAATACTAGAAATAAAGATAAACTAGATCAACCATTTTTCAGGTTATCTAAAGTACATACATCTTTTATGGGGTACTGTGTTAAATGTTACAACAAACTACCTTGTGACATATTGCAATTAAATGAAAGAAAATTTAAAACTCATATAAAAAGTACACTTTGTAAACAAGCATATTACAAATTAGAGGATTATATCCAAGATAAGAGTGCTTGGAAACATGCTGGTCCTGCTCCATAGGACAATTTAGAATCAAGACAAAATCAAACTGGTTGCTAATTTAATTGTAAAATTTATTACTTTGTGTTTTAAGTATGACATTGATTTTACATTCTGTGATTACTTCCTTACACACTGACTTATTAATTGTAACATTTTAGGAAAATCGTCTACTTTTACAATGTTTGTAAATATGTGAGAACCATGTATCTGTCACAAATTAAGTTATCTATCGTTGCTTCATTTTTAATTTTTTTACCTATTGTGGTATAGTAATTTTATTCTAGGTGCATCGTCTTCACATATAATAATTATTTAACAAATGTACGTACATATACAAACAATATTGTAAAACATTTTAAAAGAGTAACGGTGGAGTTTCTTGCCCATTCTTCTCCATACGAAAACTACCTTTTGGAAGGGGCGACTAGAATCAATTTTATTATTTTGTAATTTTTGACGTTCAAAAGTGCCATACATAGGCCTATTTGAAATAAATGATTTGACTTTGACTTTGACTTATTTTTATTATTTTATTTATGTTTTATATAATAGATTCTTTTTTTTTAGATTTTGTGAATGTGAGAACGCTGTAGGCTTTAAGCCTTATGGACCATTTTCTATTTTGCTAAGTACCTGGTACTTGTTGATAGGCCTACACTGTCCTCATACCTATTAACACTGTAATTTGAAAACATTTTAAAAACCATTTATTTTTAAAAGAGTGACCGTAGAGTTTCTTGTCGGCTCTTCTCCATAGGAAGCGACCAATTGAAACCGTGCACCTAGCTTCTGACGTTTCATAAGTGCCCTAAGGTTTATGTAAAATAAAATATTTTGAATTTTTGGTAGAAAATGCCTCAAGCATTAAGTCCGCCTTTGTACAGTATTTTTTAATTTTGCTTAAAGTTTTAATAAATAAATAATTAATGATTCTTATAGCGTGTTAGAAGTGTAAGGTTTGCATTTTGATGAGAACACTATTACATTTAATTTAGGAAAGGAGTTTGAATTTTAAAGTGAAACTGTTTTTCAACACGATTATTTTTAAAACACATGCTTTATTTAGTGTTATACATCGTATAACGTTAAATGCGTAAAACCTGAAAATAGTTTGATCAGAATAACGAGCAGATCGATTGAACCACTTTTTAAAAAAAATCAACATAAAAATGATGCCGTGTCTATTTATTAATAGGTCAAGCCATCACATGCGCAAACCCGCCAAAATAGGTAAACAAACACAAATTGTTGTCGTCCAATTTAAATTTTCTCATACGCGGGATAATAATAGCTTTTATTTCAATGCAAATACGAATCTTACGAACTAAAACAGCACATAAAGCCTTTACAATTTTTTTAATGATTTTTTTCTCTTTTTTTATAGGTCTTCTGAATTAAAAATCAGTTGTAGTGTCTGAAGTTTTTGCGCATTTAACGTTACACGTTGTATAAGTTTTTTGAGATGTCATAAAATTTTAGATAGATATAGCCCTGGGCAGATTCTCATGAAGAGCAAAGAACTTAGACAGAACTAAGTTATCAAAATAAATAGAACGTGATCACTGTGTCAACACTAATCAAGTCACAAGTAACTTAACATGAATCAACTAAGTAATTTGTAACTTTCATAAACAAGACAAAGTTCTGGTTATATATATAATCTTCATTATAGTTCGATTTATTGACACATCAGTGTATGTACGTGTTAGGTTTCAATTTATAAATACGTAATTGTTGGATATTGTACTGGCAACACCCAAAGATTCAATGTGTCAGAACGTAGCGCGGGAACGGGCTTCTGGGTTGTGCGCTCGTGACGGAAAGATGTGCTTAGTGGCTGTGTCGGTAAAAAGATAGATTGGCATGGTATTGGTTGGAAATCTACTGTAAATTAAGGTAACCTGTTAGTTTCATGGTAAATATTAGAATACGGATTGAATTGTGATATTATGTATATAATAGGAGATGTGATGGTGATGAGATGTGATGGTGTAGAATATTTAATTTGATGTTGGCAAAGAAATATAAATGACTGACAAAATATCTTGGTGTTGCATATTATTTTTCTTATCCCTGAAATATTATGACTATGTAGTTTTATTAAACAGTTTTAGATTATGATATTGGGGTAGCGACTTTAATATTCATTTGGGTATTAGTATCTATTTTGAGGTTAAATAATTCGGAATTAAATCAGTTATTTTAGAGTAAGGATGGTTTTTATTACATACGTTCTTAATTTTGCTCAGTTACAGTAGGTAATAATATATTTTCGGTATCTTTCATAATTTTATTTTATTTTTCGGAATGCTTACTGACTAATAACAATAATATATGTGTCGGATCCGGTCATTAGTACGGACACGAAACGAATCGCAAGCGCGCCGCTGGCGACAGGACGTGATCTACCCACACCAAAAAGCGCGCTTCTACAGAGTCGTGATGTTTTAAGACCACGGCGAGGCCCTCCTCGCCCTATTCAGCTTCGGATCGCATCGGAGTCAAGACGTCGCGGAACTGTTCTCGATTCGTTGTGCTCAGTTATTGTGTTAGTTGTAATTTGGGATCATTGTGTTAATTTGTGATTTTAATAAACGCCGTTGCACCCAGTGTGTGTATAATTTAGCTAGTGTGATTCATTTGATAGTAAATTATAATGTGATCTGTACTGCAAACGGTTTTTCTATTGCGCATTAACCAACACTACCCACACTACGCCCACAGTAGTTAAAATATCGCTGATAATAACGAAAGAGTCACATACTCGTCTCCGACATATATCTAAAATGCAAATTACAAGCCCCAACAGATAAATACAAAATGATAACTCCCTCATAGTCTAAGTTACATCTTATCTGTATATCTACATTATAAGCAAATTAATGATTTCCATTCTATTCTACCGAGTTATTCTCTCAAAGTTCGTTAATTTTGTCAATTTGTTCAAATTTTTAAGACAATGCCAAGCCATAATGTGGCCTATTACAGTCATTTGCTGGACATAGAACTCTATCGAGAAGTGCCAAGTAATATCTAACTAATAATAATACCAGCCTATTATTGTCCCACTGCTGGGCAAAGGCCTCTTCTCATACAGAGAAGGCACGAGCATTGATCACCACGCTTGCTCACGACGGGTTGGCGATTTCAGACTTATATTAACTTTAAGTCCCGGTTTCCTCACGATGATTTTCCTTCACCGATGTCGGTCATCATCTGCTTAGCCTTTTCCCAACTATGTTGGGGTCGGCTTCCAGTCTAACCAGATGCATCTGAATACCAGTATTTTACATGGAGCAACTGCCTATCTGACCTCCACAACCTAGTGACTAGGTAACACGATACCCCTTGGTAAGACTGGTTCTCAGACTTTTGGGCTTCAACTACCCGTAACGACTGTCAAAGATCTACAAATGACAGCCGGGACCAACGGCTTAACGTGCTTTTCGAGGCACGGAGGGGACTTGGTATGTAAAGATGGTCACCCATCCACGGACCAACTGCGGCAAGCGTAGCTTAACCAGATCAATCGACCCGTGCAGCTGTTATTATTTAGCCACAAGCCCCTCCGTCAGTAATATCCAATTTATTTTTATTTTTATATAGTTTAGATACATGAATTTAAAAAAAATTACATTGGTACTTGCCCGGATTTAAACGCACAAACACGTGCATGAGAGGCGAGGCTTCAACCACTGGGCCATCACATTAGGTACTATGTAGGTACCTACCTAACTATCCAACAAAATCGATGTGACATTTTAAAAGTTTTATTTATTTATATTATTAAACAGGGTGTCAGGGACATCGACGCGAAAACTGAAACCATGGATTCAGTACATGATTCTGAACCAGCTATTTCATAGAAAAGTGCAATACCCACGCGGTCAAAATGTATGGAACAGCTGATTTTTTTAAATAATCGACGAAAAATTTCAACGCGGGGGGATTCAGAATCATGTACTGAATCCATGGTTTCAGTTTTCGCGTCGATGTCCCTGCCACCCCGTATTTAACTATTGAAGAAGGATAATTTTTTTTTTTTTTGTTTAAACTTGTTTTAAGAATAAATTCTCTTCGATATTAGATTTAATACGATTAAAATTACAAGAACCAAAAAGTTATCTTAATTCCTTATTAATTAAAACATTTTCCTACTAAGCGTAAATCCGTCAACCGTTTTACTCAACTAAAACATTTAATTAATCTCGTTAACACCTAAATTAATTTAATTAATTAAATGAAAACGGAATAATTTATTTAATTAATCTCTCTTATTAGTCCGCAGTTCCGCGTTGATCTGTGATTTGGAAAATCAAAGGGCTAGATCATAATGATTAATCATTATGTTAATTGCATCGACCTATTCGTTCGAATGTTCGAAATTTCGTAACACCAACGAAATATTCGTTCAGAACATTATCAAACGAAGCGACTTCAGGATGTCGTATTCTTTAGATATTTTCTCATATTATACCAAACTCGTATGTTTTATACATTTTTGTTATTTTTTTTTTATTATTCTCATACATACTGTTGTGTTATTACTCGCCAAACTTTCCAGTTTGATGGCGAGAAGCGCTTGTTTACAGGTATAGGTATACAAAATCTAGCAAAATTAACCTTAAAACTATCAACTATTTTTTTATTTTTTTTCTGTTGGGCATCTCATAGCTGGCCTCTGAGGCCATGACTATTTAACCGAGCAAACCTGTGGGTGCCTTAAGCTGCTACACTCAAAGCCTTCAGCCAGGGACTTACAAACTAAACTTATAAACTAGGTGAACTAAGGGCACCCCCTGTGGGGTACGAGCCTCGGCTTAGGGCGTTTACCGGAGGGAGGACATCAAAGATGGGACGGGCTGGATCAAAGTTTTGATCATGATTATTAATCGGGGAATCTAAAGCTACGTGCTCAGTTGCAACAACTGCTGGCACCTCGTTTTCGAGCAAGGGTCGGAGGGGAGGTAAAATTTACTCGGGGGCGCGGCGGTCGCGATCGTAAAGGACCTCGACGGCGAGGTCGAAATGACGGGAAGCGTCTGTACTTGTGTCCTAACGTACTCGTTTCCCTACTAGACTCCTGATGGATGGTAGTCGTGTCGTCTGCGTCGGTAAGAATATGCCTTGGTCGGCGAACATGACTGATTACTATCAACTATGCACTAATTTCAGTTAAGGATCAATCGCACCGGAACAGACAGATTGCGGACGAGCCGCGGACATCGGACACTGACAGATTCTAAGTACGTACCTATCTGTCTGGAGGTGTCTGCGTCTAGAGCCGCGTCCGCAAACCGCCCGCGCCGACCCGACCAAAACCTAAGTGTGATCTTAAAAAATTATAATTATACTATTAGGTGTTTATTTCTAGATATAGGCAGAATCGTCTTTATCGAGAAATAAACTCCTTAATTTTGACTTTAACATGCCTTTACTTACTTTAGGGTTTTGTCTTAAGAGATCTAATTTATTAGATACCTTTGGGACTAAATATATTCACTTTTGTTTAGGTTTCCCATAGGAAAACCCATGACCGGGAACTCTGGAAGAATATGGGGGAGGCCTATGCTAAAGCAAAACAATCTTCGGAAACCGATGTCTGAAAAATAACTTTATTTTTATTATCTAAATAATATATGTAACTAGATTGTAAGATTGTTAATAAAGGCTATATTATTATTATTATTAGGTTTCTACATATTAAAACGGAATTAAAAGTCAGTTATCTCTCCTCATTCATTAATATAATTATTAAAAAATATTTAGTTAGAATAACGTAACATTTGGCAGTTTAGTTGGGTGTATTGTTCTAAAACAAAAATTAAAACTTTTGAATTCAGAATAAAATATTTCCAGCTGGCAGTATCTAGTAATATAGAGACTGACTGACTCTTGAGCTAGATGAGACCTTAGTCTTCCAGAAATGAATTAATTTCTTAAACCTTTAAAATATTTTCTCAAAGATGCTTGGAAATTCGAGCATTATTTTGACAACCTTTTTCGAGATAAATCGAAAATGCTGTACTTGTTAGGATTTAAGGTTGGACACTAAAAGAAAGACCGTTCTAAGGATTTTAATAATACGTTTATTATCCTTTTCTTTATATATTGGAAGGTGTGTTTTAATAGTATTATGTGAGACGTGTGATCCTGTACAGGGCTACAAGTATAGTACAGTCACTATGAGAAACTAAGGATTTCATCAAGTGGTTAAGGGCGGGCTCCGATAGTAAAAAGTAATATTTATGAGTTAGAAAGAGAAAGACTATAGTGTTGAAGTAGGATCGATTTGTTTTTGTTAAACTCCAACACGCCCCCTCAAAAATAAATCCCTTTCTTTTTAATTACGATATAATAATATCAAACGTTTGTATACAATTACAAAATCACACACACCTTCCTTTCTCTGGGGATACAATCATCAAGGTCCAACATTCGTTGCGCAGGATTAGGGAAACCCAGAAAAACCTAATCAGACCATCATCATTCAATTCATCCAATATATCTGGATACTATTAATGTTACTCATCTACTTATTATAACCAAGCTCTTATAATTATCATTTCCTTATCATTTATTTATCCACGTTGTATACAATTACAACGTCACCACGAGTTTCGTTCTCATCTCGGTGGAACGCACTGCGGGTAATGCTTTTGTCAGGATATCAGCCAGCTGGTTATCTGTGGAAACAAAAACCATTTTAATCACATTTTTCTCAACCTGTTCTCTAGAAAAATGATACAAAATATCAATGTGTTTAGATCTTTTGTGACTAGTAGGATTGTTCGCGATGCTTATGCATCCATTATTATCCTCATAAATACAAATAGAATCTGGAATCGCAATGCTAATACTTGTTACTACTTTAATCACAGACTTTCTTTTACTGCTTCATATAGAGCTGTCTGCGTCAGTGGATGAAATTGCCACTGTTTGCTGCCTCTTTATTTGCCAGCATATTGTGCATTGATCAAATAATTTAAACAAATAACCCGTAGTACTTTTTCTACCTAAAATATTTATTACTACCCCAGTCAGAATCAACAAAGCCACTTAGAATATTTTTGTAATCATTTCGTGTAAAAGTTGACTTTAGATTTATGGTTCCCTTAAAATAATGCAAGACCTTTTTAAGTGTGACCATAATGAATGGTTGTTTTTGCTTGCATTTCGACTTAAGATGTTAACAGAAAAACTTAGGTCAGGTCGAGTGACCCAATATGATTTCTACAAGGGCCTCTTGTTATTTCACCCAAATTTAATACTTTGTAATCTAGTTTACTTTTAAGCGGTGTAGTGACAGATTTACAGTCACTCATGTTAAACTTCTCAAGATCCAAAGTAACTAACTATGTTTTCTGACTTGATTATTTTTATTTCCAGAAAACATTTGATCTCTTTTCATTGATCTTAAAAGTGTTCATTATATAAGTTTTAAAACTATTCATAGCATTTATATCTGCGGTTGAAATCACAAGATCGTCCACATAAAGTAAAACATAAATATTCTTTAAAATATGACCAGCGTTCAAAATGTAGATGCACCGGTTCAGCGATGAATATTAAAAACCTCCTTTTATCAAAGCTTGCTCAAACATTTGGAACCAACAGCGTGCAGACTATTTTAATCCATAAATAATGACTTATTTAATTTGCAAACCTTTCATTATAATCAATCAGATATTTCGGACTAAAACCAAGAGTTACTAATCTCGCTTTATTTAATTATGTACTTCAAGGGTTTTCCAAACCTAAACTGTAAATATCTACTTACAAAGTTACAATCGATAATATTTCTATTATCTGGTTTTGGTACTAGACACCAGGTACCTATCATTTTCAATACGGAAATTTGTTGGGAATCGAACCCAACACCTTGTGCGCGGTCTGCATGAGCAGGCTGCGTGCTCAACGCGTCATCGACATGCTGAGGCGCGGCGCGGCGACGACACGGCTCGGCCCGATGACGACTCGCTTCCACGGACTCCACCGCGATAGACGATTCTCCTCTCTCAACTTAATATTTAATTTCTGTATATGATTGAGGAATTTGAAATATTATAGATTCAGCACACATCAAGTAGTTATCATTAAACTGTCCTCATCATTGCCATTATAAGAAACTATAAGCATGTTTTGAATCCTATTATTTCGTCTCAAAATGTGTGATGTTTCATTGTCTTGAGATAAAGTTAACTCATTGTCACTGTGATATGAAGACTAGATCAAGCGCTTCCCTGTATCATATACAGATTTATTAGCAGGTATTATTTCCGTTAGTTTACTTATTACTTTTACAATCAGATTCCCACCTCTTTTCAAAAGGGTGTACATAGTCAGAATTATCAACGGAATTATTACTATTTCTAGCCATTTATAATCCGTTCGGTACCACATCACTGACTCCAACTAACTGTTTCCGTTTGTTTACTTATACAATCTGATTTAATTTTATCAGATCCACACCTCTTTACAAAAGGGTGTACAGAGTTGTCAACAGAGTTATGCTACGTCTAGCCATAATCCGTTCAGGCTCAGGTTTCACATTCACTGGCCAATACGATAAGAAATAAATCTCATCCATTACCACATCTCTGACTTCCATCTACCACACACACCTTATAACCATTTGGTTCATTACCAACGAAAATTCCCTTTGACGATTTTTGTCAAATTTCGTTTTACTACTTTTATTAACAAAGTAAACAGTAGAACCAAAAACTTTTAAATACTTCAGTTGTGGCCTAGTATTATGCCATAACTCATAAGATGTGTTGTCCAATCACAGTGCTTTCGTGGGACTAATATTTATTAAATGAGTACACAGCCTCATCCCAGAACGATTGATCTACATGGTTTAGATTCTTATACCATTGTACGACTTCGTTCTGTTTTTAAATAAGTAGCAGTTTACACAGCCTCATCCCAGAACGATTGATCTACATGGTTTAGATCCTTTAACTATTATACGACTCCGTTCTGTTATTGTTCATATCATACCTTCGGCAATAACATTCAAAGCCGGAGTATGTTGCACTGTTATGTGGTAGCTAATACCTATCCGCGCACAGAACTCTTTAATTTCATTGGATAGAAATTCCCCTCCATTATCACAACATAGGTTAACAATTCTCAGACAAAACGAAGTTCGCTTTTTGCGACATAATCCCGAAACGTAATAAAAACATCTGATTTACGAGCTAACAAGTAGGTCGCACAATGATGAGTGGGACTTAGGACCATGACATCTGTGTGCACTTTAAATAGAGATCGTTTCAATTTTTTTTTTATTTTTTTATTTGTAAAATGGCAAACAAGCTTGTTTTCCAAAATACAAGCTCACACAATTTATCGTTTGGCATAATATTATCAATTTTATCAATATCAGAAAATTGTTTCTTTCTTTTTATTTCCATAAATTTTGATTTGCCAATATGGCCCCACCTTTAATGCCACAATTCATAACTATTATTTACGACTCTATTTAATGAGCACTCGCTATATAAAGCAGAAACTTAAGCCAATAAGATTGTTCAAAAACTCACCCTTTATTACCGGCTTACCATCATTGTACACAACAACATTCCGTCATTCTCGTCTACTGTATTTTCCTTACCGACAGTAGGTCCTACAACCTACTCCTATATCTTCTAAGACATAGGAACATAAAGTACATCCTGAAGTATGCCTGGTAGGCCCATCTCACTAATAACCTGGAGATTACCTTCCTTCGTCGCTTGTATAAACTTGCCATTTTTCGCTACAGGTATGTTTATTGATTTTTCTAGCTCAGTGAAGTTTGGAGCTAAATCATCTCGATTTATCAAATGATCTGATGCTCCAGAATCCAAAACATAAGTAATATCGTCTTGCCCGTCATTACTGTCAATTGTATCGCTGCCCATCATAAAAGCATATCCAGAGGTATTTCCATTATGTGGTTTCGAACTCACCAACTGATCCGTTATATTGTTGGTTTTTGGTTTTCAATAGCTCTTTTGTAAGAAAAACAATGCTTTTTCAAAAGACCCTTTTGCCGTTTTCACAAAAGCTAATGTTATATTGTCTTCAGTCAATGTCTCGATTGCGGTGACGGTGTTGCTACAGCTGTTCGGTACACATGCAGCCATGAGTTCGGTGACAAGGAGCTTCATCGTTGATACCGATTACTTCCAGCTCACTTAATAGATTGCGAAGTCTGAATTTCCACACACTATACTTATCTTCATCAAATTGACTAATGTTTCTTTTAGATCTTAAACCCATTTTTAAGCACTCACACTAAAATAACTTTTTATTTATTTTGGTAAATGCACAGAAAAGTTTTTTATTATTTAGTGTCCTTTAATTTCACTTTATATTATTTATTCTCACTTTGGCTTAGCGCTCTGGGTCCCATAACCTGTTAGGATTTAAGGTTGGACACTAAAAGAAAGACCGTTCTAAGGATTTTAATAATACGTTTATTATCCTTTTCTTTATATATTGGAAGGTGTGTTTTAATAGTATTATGTGAGACGTGTGATCCTGTACAGGGCTACAAGTATAGTACAGTCACTATGAGAAACTAAGGATTTCATCAAGTGGTTAAGGGCGGGCTCCGATAGTAAAAAGTAATATTTATGAGTTAGAAAGAGAAAGACTATAGTGTTGAAGTAGGATCGATTTGTTTTTGTTAAACTCCAACAGTACTGGTCAAAAACATGCGAGCCGGCAATCATAGTATGAAAATCCATATATCTGTCGTGTAATTTAAAAAAGGAACGAACTCTTAACTTCGACTCATGGCAACCCAGGAGATAACATAACAAAGATTTTATTTAAATTTCGATTTGGCTTGCAAATAGAGCTGTTTAAAGTAAAAAAGGACCTAATGAACTTATTGGGCGCGTAAAAAATTGTCATTGTTCGTCATAGATTCTGGAATTTATAATTAATTTACTTAGTTTGAATTTCCGTGCATTATTTGAGAAAAGTACTAAACAAGCCTTGACCGCAACCAGGCATTTATGGGCTCACGTATGTTTTCACTTTCGTCCATCAATGCATCTTTTGCAGGCCGCGGCAATAATGTACTACACATTCTGGAAATATTTAATTCTAATTCTCACAGTAAAGTTTTAATTGTTGTTCCACAACAAACCCTAACAAAACTGCCGTAGGTACTCTAACTGTCAGGACCATAAGGCATCCTAAAACATATGTGACGTCACAGCAAGGGTTTCAAACGTCAGGTCAAAGTGTAGTCGCGTTTCACGGCTCGTTAGTTTTTGAAACACGTGGGTATTTAAACTCACATTTTCAAAGGAGAGGGTGGTGGTCCTTTGAGAGCTAAGCGATAGTCTGGCTTCTATGCTATTTTTAGTTTTGCGACTCGTGGGGTGTGTTTGAACGACACGAAGATTGCAGAGGTGTTACAGTGCATTTTTATAAAGAGTCTAATAGTTGCAGGCGCTGCTGTTGAGCTTGAGGTCTTGGGTTCGCCAGGACGGGCAGTGTTATTGGGTTTTCTATTTGGAATTTCTCAGTGGCAGCCCGGAGTTCGGATTTTTGCCCGGTTGTATACAACATGTAAAAAAACCGATCCGTGAGTAGTGTGTTGTTAGGTATCGTAGTGAGAGTCTGTGTGGTAATTTTCAGGAAAAAAAAATCATTGGGGAATTTTACCCGGTTATAACACGGGGCGCGGGCGGTCGTCGGCGTCGTTTAGCGGGTGTCTACAAGTCATAACTTATAACCTCTGTAGAAAATTTGCTCATTTTTTATGAATTTGGTGTAATTTTGGTACAAAAAATGTGATTTTTTAAATAGGAATAACTTTTTTATTTTCAGTAATAATGTTATTGCAGTAGGTACCTATGTGCCCCTTTCGGACCGAACAGGTTTTTTTTTGACAAATTGTATAAGATTTAAACATAACTGGCGAATTGTGGGTGTACCATAGATAAACCTTTGCCCAACCCTTTGGGGAAAAAAGGCGACGTTATATGTTCACAAAAAAAAAACACCCACGTGATTTGGTGTCTGGTACTATTTTATCAACAGAAATGATTGAGAAAAATGTGTATAATATTATTTATACCCGACTCTAAGTTGTCACAAAATTATTTCGAATAAACTAAAGACTTCAACGCGTCTTGAAAATCGAATCATATTATTATTAGTGTGCGTGGAAAGACCTGCACACCTTCACAAAAGATTATTGTAACTCTTTTATGCTTGCTTTCATCGCTCGTCCTGTACTGTGACACTCCCCTTAACTTGTACTTCATATAGAAACGTTTTATAATTACGGTTCGCACCGACCCTCGTTTGTTTAGTGAAAAAATGTATACTTTTGCCTGCAAAACTTGTACACTACCTACCCAATTATAGTAATTTATATTTAACTAGCGACCCGCCCCGGCTTCGCACGGGTATAAACCGGGTTATTATACATATAAACCTTCCTCTTCAATCACTCTATCTATTAAAAAAAACCGCATCAAAATCCGTTGCGTAGTTTTAAAGATTTAAGTATACATAGGGATATAGGGACAGAGAAAGCGACTTTGTTTTATTACTGTAGTGATGTTAAAAAAATTGCTATTAAACGTTTGATAATTTCTGAAGTCTAGACTGAAGCCTATCATTAAAATGTTAAAATTACAGCAAATTTTAATATTTTAATGATAGCCTTTGTAAATGAAACGATTAGGATTTCCAAGGCTTTTTTGTTATATACAGGTATTAGGTAAGCCTTCAGTCATCAAATATGGTCGACTGTACTGCGTTATGATAAAATCTGAGAAATTTCAATGGCAAATTTAAGAAAGAAAAAGAAAGAAATAAACTTGTTTATTCCGCACAAACAAAACGCACATTTAAAAAAACTAGACATAAAATACACACAACACAAAAGTAGCCAAAAGCCTCGTATTCAATCAAAAAAAGTATGACGATGTTGTTTATAGCTTAAACTGCTTAACGCTGTGTGTAATAAGTAGTGATGTGCCGGATATCCGTATCCGCGGATATCCGACGGAGAAAAAAGATCTGTATCCTGTATCTGTAAACATTTCATTACGTATACGTAATGAAATGTATTAATATAAAAGATCTGTTCAAGATCCGCCAAAAAGTAACGGATACAGATCTTTTTTCTCCCTCGGATATCCGCGGATACGGATATCTGGCACATTACTAATAATAAGGTACAATTCCGTAGCCGATCGCAAGTGGCAACTGCAGGCGACTTGTCGCTGTGACACGAATGGTTTCTATGTATTTCTATGAAGACGACGTGTCGCTAGCTACAGAAGGTATTTCATAGAAATTCATAGAAACCAATCGTGTCGTGGCGACAAGTCGCCTGCAGTTGCCGGCTGCGGAATTGTACCTTTAATGGTTTTTATCTGTGAATTCTGCACATCTATACCTAGACCTTTCCAATGTAAGTGCAGTAGATTTGTCACTTTTTGATTATTTTCCTCCTCCAAACCACTGCACACGATTCTGACATTCAATTTCAACAAAATATTTGTCTACGTGGCTCCAAAACATTCTCTACTAAAATATGCATGGAAAGCAGTCTTCCAATAAAAACGCAAAGAATACTGCATTCACATGAAAATCAATTATTATGATAAGTGGGGGCGGATATTGCTTATGGACGTACTTTTCCGCCCCTAGTGCAGAAAAACAGGAAATATGTAAAGAAATGGTGCCCCAACAATACACGAGTGATTTATTTATTATGATAACAACTTTTATGAGTGCATAGAGATGTATTTAGTAATGTTTGTAACAAACAGATTTTTGAAGGGATGATTTTATAGTTACTGGTCACCGATATTATACAAAAAGCCTTTCGAAAAATGTGTTGTCAAAGTCAAAGTCAAATCATTTATTTCAAATAGGCCCATGTATGGCACTTTTGAACGTCAAAAATTACAAAATAATAAAATTGATTCTAGTCGCCCCTTCCAAAAGGTAGTTTTCGTATGGAGAAGAATGGGCAAGAAACTCCACCGTTACTCTTTTAAAATGTTTTACAATATTGTTTGTATATGTATGTACATTTGTTAAATAATTATTATATGTGAAGACGATGCACCTAGAATAAAATTACTATACCACAATAGGTAAAAAGAATTAAAAATGAAGCAACGATAGATAATTTAATTTGTAATAGATACATGGTTCTCACATATTTACAAACATTGTAAAAGTAGACGATTTTCCTAAAATTTTACAATTAATAAGTCAGTGTGTAAGGAAGTAATCACAGAATGTAAAATCAATGTCATACTTAAAACACAAAGTAATAAATTTTACAATTAAATTAGCAACCAGTTTGATTTTGTCTTGATTCTAAATTGTCCTATGGAGCAGGACCAGCATGTTTCCAAGCACTCTTATCTTGGATATAATGCTCTAATTTGTAATATGCTTGTTTACAAAGTGTACTTTTTATATGAGTTTTAAATTTTCTTTCATTTAATTGCAATATGTCACAAGGTATTTTGTAGTAACATTTAACACAGTACCCCATAAAAGATGTATGTACTTTAGATAAATTTGCTTTTGATAGTTGCGATTATTTTAGAGAAAAACGTCGCAAAATGTATTATTAATAAATAAATAATCAATTATAATTTATTTTTACATGCGTGTCAATGGTAACTTATATTAAAAGGCTACTGACATTAGTAGCCTATATTTCATCATATTTTAAATAATGTCAAATAAATGTATTAATAATAAATAATTAATCAATTATAATTTATTTTTACATGCATGTCAATGGTAAATTATATTAATTTTATGGTAGTTAAATGGATGCATAAATCTAACCACCACAAAATTAATATAATTTACCATTGACATGCATGCATATTTGTACACCAATTTCATTGGTAGGATATAGAGCTCGACTAAAATGTATATATAAGACCTTTATTGTAATATCTGTGTTCCCGAATAAAGATTTGATTACCATTGGTTTAAAAAAATATATTTAGTAACTTCTTTGATCACGATATTGAAAAGCACAACACTGGCGACACGGAGCTAAAAAAATCGTGATGCCATTAAAAACATTTTTTTTTTTCTTTTTCGTAATCTTTAATGGCTATTTTGTTTGAGTTTTTAAAATAAATGAAATGCAACCTCTTCAACAATAATTTAAAAAAATGATTCTTTTTTAAGAACGTATTTTCAATCTTTTCTTTTCATAATTTGTATAAATTATAATATTAATAGTATAATGTAAATTATAAAAATAATTAAAATTATGACAATAAATAGATTACTAAGTAGGGTAGACCGGGAACAAAAGTACCATTTTCTAAATATCGGTTGATTACACAAATTCAACTGTCGCTTTTTGTTTTAAATGTTATTATTTTACAGCCTTAGTTTATTATCTACCGAAGAAAATATCTAAAGTTGGCTTAGATTGAACATAACTTGGTCAAAATTGACTTTGAATAAAATGATGGCTAGTGCTACAAATGACCCCCTTTAAGGGTTAATTGTACCAAAACTGCATAGGGTAATAAAACTCGAATAAAGGTATTAATCACATTTTCTCAGTCATTTATTTGAAGTCTTATGGGTTTATAATCATTCTTAAAAATTAGGAACAAAAATATTGTGAGATCAATATTTTAAATTAACACAAATGTAAAGTAATAACATTAACATAACAATTCTTCACTTCGAACATAAATAAAATAAGTTTTTATTAACATATAATCAACTTTGGTTCACACTTTGCATATTAGCTATTACCTAGCTTTATAATAATTATAAAATAGAAGTAATCAACAAAAATATGTAAGTATGGAGGTACAATTGACCCCTGGTACAATCGACCCTCATAGAATATTAATTACTGATAAAAAATATTAGTCGGATTCGCAATTGTGACAAACATAAATTGACTCCTGAGGTGTACATTCCTCGTGTGCCCATAATCTGCATTGAGCGCATTGGATCCATATTTCATTAGGGCGACTGGCACTATAAGGTTCCATACATACAACACAAAACCATTCTTCTTCTTCTTCACTGCTTTCAGAGTCATTTTTTGCTGCAGTCTTCTTTTTCTGGCTGGAATCACATTTTATCCCTTTAGATTTTCCCGGGTGCTGTAGATTCTTTTTAATTTGTTTAGCTTTCTTTCTTTTTTCAGCTTCCTCCGCTTCTTTTTGTATAGCATCTTTTTCTGGGGTATCGGTGTATATAGCCGTTTGTCGTTTTTTTCTTCCGCGGTTGGTGGTTTTACGTGGCGGCGCCTTTGGCAGAGGGCGAACTACTTCAGGAGAGAAAATAAAGGGTTTAGTTCCTTTAGATGTAGACGGTTTGGGGTCGAGTACAGGAGTTAAATCGGAAGAAACATTTGTTATTTCACGTAATGGTGTGCTAAATCTTAACCTTGTAGGTATTTCCATAGATTCAATGTAGTGTGTATTTTGCTGGGATTCCTGTCCTATATCCAAAGGATCAACTGATGCCAAAGTGTTTCCAGGCATGATTTCAGGCACTAAAGTGGCTGCTTCTGACGATGGACTTGGTACACCACGGATTTCGTTTGGCGTCTCTTGATCTTCACGTGGAGATGAAATTTGTGGAATTACAGGCACAAGATCTGACTCAAGGGGAATACTTTCAGTTCCTGATTTGGGAGGAGGCTCTTGGATGCTATTTACAGCAAGCAAAGGTCGGTCTGTCACATAAGAAGGACCAAAATCGGCATCATCAAATATATCTCTATTGTAGGGACAGATTCCTGTGCAACGAAAGCCAGACTGAATATTTCGAGGGGTAAAAGCTAGAGGAAATGAAGTAGCAACAATTGATGGAATATGGTAAATAGTCATGGTTTGACCAGGATTGTTCCTCATCCATGCATCACAAGCGGTGTTTACATGTTTTTTCAGAGGACCATGTACAGAACGATCAAGTGGCTGCAACTTATGCGAGCAGTGCGGTGGAAACGATAAAACTATTATTCCATTTTCTTTACAAAAGTCTAAAGCGTCTATTGTTATATGCGATGGATGATTATCAAGAAGTAACAGCACTTTGTTATCAAGAGACACCCTGGTAAATGATTGGAAATGTTTCAAAAACTTCAAGAATTGGGTCGCTTCCATCCAACCTGACGCATTACCAGCACCTACACAACCCATTGGACCATCTCTGATGAAATGATCTTGGTATCTCTGGCGTGGAAACACAAACATCGGAGGCAGAGCATTACCAACGGCATTTACAGCCATAGCCACAGTAACAAGTGTACCGTGCTCCGCTGACGTCAATGCTCCTACTTACCGTTGTCCTCTCCTAGCAATAATGCGATTCGGTTTTTGGACGGTCGTAATGCCAGTCTCATCCATGTTGTATATATCTTTAGCACCAAAATTATAGCGATCCATTACTTTGGTCAGGTTATCAAAAAATGCGTTGACATTTGTCTTATTGAAACTTGTAGCACGAGCAAGGCTAGTGGCTTGAGCACACCTTACCGAAAGTTCAGAGTTTCTTTTCATAAAAGATGAAAACCAATCAGGCCCTGCCATTCCGTTTTGATCCCAGGACTGTGGTCTTTTCAGATCAAATTTAATAGCCAAATCAAGTGCCAAGCGTCTTACTTCTTTTGGCGTTAAACCATAATAAATATCTGCTGTTCTCACTAAATATTTCGCTATGCTTTGTTCTTGCTCTTCGGTAAATACTTTCGTTGCTGGATTATACCCCATAGAAATAAATTCGTTAGGATTAGCTTCTCTTTTACGTTTATATCTTATGAGTGACACGTGACAAACGTTGAACATATTCGCAGCGGCACGTATGCTACGCCCTTTTAAAATCTCATCATATGCTTGTTCATACAACAAAGTATCTCTTGACCCTCGGTCCGTCTTTTTTATTCTATTTCGTGGCATCTAAAACAAAAACATATCTAATAAGTAATTGCATATTTTAAGTACCTATTTATCTTTTTACTCTGTTATTATTACCACGGGGTTATTTCTACCATGGGGTGAATAGTACCAGTACTATTGACCCCGACAATGTTGGTACAATTGTACCAAAGTAACTAATTTAGAAAAAACATCTAATACTCACATAATTCTAAACTTATAGTTTGCGTTTTTATCATAAATCAAAAGTTTAATATCCGTCTAAACTAGCAACAACAATTACTTGTCGAAAAGACTCTGGTAGTACGAGTTACAGCCAATAATATTTTACGTAAAAACTTACCGCGGCTTGCCGAAAATCAAAAATTCTCCACTAATACATCCGTTTCACAGCGCGCGGGCCGGCGACTGAGGGGCGCCTCGGGGCTCAAGTAGCGCGTATGCTGGCGCACTCACACATGCAAAATTGGGCTCAGTAGTAGAAATATCGATGATGGTACTATTAACCCGTGTTACTATTGTACCCGGTCTACCCTACTCAAGAACATCAGCAAGTCATTAAAAAAAAAACTGCTAACAGACTCAGCAATTGGAATGTAAGCGCATTGGCTCTTGCCTAGTATCCACTAAGGTGGAATGAGTTTTCCGTTGGCGTCGAGCCAGCAGTCTGTCACTACTTCATAGCTCAGCATTACAACTTTTAAATTGAAGTCATTAGCACGTTTGCTGTGTCGTGCTCTTTTTAACACACCTTTCTGAACTTAATTGTTTTTATTTGTGATAGTTATTGATGTTTTATTTGTATAGGTATTACCTGGCGACCGAGCTCTGCTCGGGTGAAAATAGAGAAAACGATTTTTCCCAGATATGAGACCTAGCTGGATCGATTTTTCGCCTCCGAAAACCGCTATTTTGCAACTTTCATCGAAATCGTTAGAGCCGTTTTCGAAAACGTGATTACAAATCTTTATATATATAATTCTTCTGTGAGTGTGTATGTCACTGAACTTCTCTCAAACGACTGGACCGATTTTGATGAAATTTTTTGTGTGTGTTCAAGGGGATCTGGGAATGGTTTAGATTCACAATTTTGTCTGCTGGACAATGTTTTGACAGGACAACGTCTGTCGGGTCCGCTAGTATATATATATATAAATATACAGGGTGGATTTTTGAGACGGGGCAATAGGGGTAGGTACCCTAACCACTGTCCAGGAAAACGGTCTTAAGAGTCTGTCCTTAACTTTTTGAGACATTTTGAAATACATTCACAGATTTTGGAAAAAAAAATACAGTCAGCAAGAAAATGGGCAGTTATTGCAAAAATCTTATTACATACTTTTGGTAGGAATGAAACTCCAACTTAATTTAAACGATGGACAGACTAACCGAAAATAAACAAAAAAATTAATTTCGAACGAATACTTACGCGTTATAATTTTATTTGCCTTAGGAACTAGATAGTTTGTTGTTTGTAATTTCTGAAGTTCTGAGAAAAAATAACCTGACGGGAATGACTTGTACGGGAAACGATAAAAAAGACTGCCCTCTACAAAAGTCAGAAATCGCAAAAAGATTTTGTATGTTTTTTTTTTTTAAAGCTATCATTCTAAATTTGGCTATCTAAATTATGTTCTCAAAGCTAAAATACAATTTGACACGTATTCGTTCGAAATTTGAAGTAAATTTTTTTTCGACGTAATGAGGTTATAGGTACAATTGTATAACCTCATTTGGACTAGTCTGTTGTAATAGGTTGGAGAGTCTCATTTCCTTCGAATGTATGGGAAAGAGTTTTTTGCGATTTCTGACTTTTTTTAGTACTCAAACCTCAGTTGGACTAGTACTCAAACAAAACCAAATGATATGATTGCCACTACAACTATGAAAAGTCTGAATTAAATATCCTGTCCACAAGTTATGCAGAAGTGTTACATACTGTTCACCCACATTTCGCCAGTAACGTTCAAGTCCCATGTAATAGAGGGCGAGCCTATTGATTGAGAGCCAAGGATTATTTCAACCGAATAAACACGAAATCGAAGGTTTTCTTCCAAGGTTCAGCGCAGTGTCCTACTGGCCTATTAATACCTGTTAACCCTCCACTGCCCACTGATCCTAAGCTCACGTAATCTTGCTTAACCCCTCGCATGCTGCTCACACTTGGCTGGACACAGGTTGTAGTTATAAGGGTATTAAAATAGAACATTGTTTTTTCTAGCTAGATGTTATATAGTGCAGGTAGGTGTATTAGAAGACCTTGTGTATAGAAGTTTACACAAATATACTTACTTAAAAAAATATTTTGCAATTATAGTTACAGTTTGCACGTCGATGTCGGGATGCCACCCTGCAAGGACATCGACGTGGAAACTGTAACCATGAATTCAGCACATGATTCTAGACTCCCTAGCGTAGAAACTTATTGTTGAATTAAAAAAAAAAAAAAAAACGTGTGGCACTCGGGGACTGCCGCGGTAAAGCTATTGCATAGCATTTGTAACCTCCATACTTCCTCTTTGTCAACGCTACACTTAGGATGATGACGTGATGACATAAAACAAAAATTACGTTCCCATGACAACATCACGTTGTCATGGGAACCGTCATTACATGGTAGGCGGAGTGGGGGGTGTTAGGTTTTATTTTCGTTACGGAATTTCTTGATTCGGTCGCCGCGCTCAAAGCCCGCGATAAAAGCTATGCAATAGCTTAAAAGATTTTTCATACAAAAGTGCAATACCTACGCGGTCAAAATTTATGAAAACATTTTTTTTTATAATCTACGAATCATGTATCATCATCGCAGTGGGGACTCAGAATCATGTTCCTACTGAATCCATGGTAAGGTACGAATATATGCAAGAAAAAGTTTTATAAAGCTTGGTAGTGAAGTAGGTTGGTACTTGAAACCCGTGGAAGGAATTAAGGTCACCAACTTTGTCCCTCTTTTTAGGGTTCCGTAGTAAACAAGGAACCCTTATAGTTTCGTCATGTCCGTCTGTCTGTCTGGCTGTCTGTCTGTCTGTCTGTCTGTCTGTCTGTCCGCGGTCTAGCTCCGAGACCCTTAGTACTAGAAAGCTGTAATTTGACATAGGTATACATATTAATTACGCCGACAAAGTGGTAAAACAAAATTATGAAAAACATTTTTTTTTTGGGTACCTCCCATACACGTAAAGTGGTGATGTTTTATTTTCTCTCAATAATCCCATAGTGTGGGGTGTCGTTAGAAAGCTCATTCAAAAACATTGTGAGTTTGTTAAAACCATTTTTGGATTCAGGGATCCGTTTGCAAAATATTAAGCTTTAAAGTGCTAATTTTTGTTAGAGTCAAGTGTCCCCCCCCCTGCCAGCTAAATGGTTTGTTTTGGATATATGAAAAAAATCACAGCAGTAGTTTATATAACGAAATTAAAAGAAAAACTATCACAGC
The DNA here is from genome assembly GCA_963680765.1 of Agrochola lychnidis. Classification (NCBI taxonomy): domain Eukaryota; kingdom Metazoa; phylum Arthropoda; class Insecta; order Lepidoptera; family Noctuidae; genus Agrochola; species Agrochola lychnidis. The sequence continues at coordinate 4,894,555 of OY796850.1, forward strand.
TAAGTAGGCTTTACTAGTTATCGAGTAATAATCGACCAACTTAACTTTGCAGTTGCAAAAACATGTTTTCCCATACATTCCGTATGGGAGAACATGTTTATCAACTACAAAGTTAAGTTTGTTTTTGGGGTAAATTCATCCCAACTACGGAACCCTTCATTATGCGTGGTCCGACACGCACTTGGCCGGTTTTTTTTTATGTTGGCGAGTCAAGTTACTAAAGCTGTAGAAAACTAAGCAAAAAACAAGGCATTGTTTTTCTCTCGATTCCAAGAAAATTGCTTCACCTTTTGAGTTCCTAGAACTTGTAAACTACCCATCTTAAATTATATACGAGTTATAAAGCTTAAAAAGTTCTAAGAAATATACCAATTTGTATATAACAGTTCAAGGAAATGCTACCAAATTGTGTATATAATTGGATTTATTTATGCATCAAGAAGGTATTGAATCTCTTGAAAGGCAACATTTTCCTTTCATCCGTCTTTTGAAGCGAACCCACCGGATTTACTAGGGTTGAATTAATTAGGCGGTTAAGTTACCCTGAAAATGTTATATTATGGTCAATATGCTGATTTTTCCAAGCATAAGTTTCCTTATATCAGAAATAAAAAATACTGGTAGCTTTCTACAAGCTGTTTATAAGAGAAAAGTGTACAGTTCGCGTCAAACTTTATGAGCTCTCTGAAGTTGTGCGCGAGTAGCCTAGAGGGATATTAGATATTGCCTTAAGGGGGAAGTGTCAGGGTAGCCCGCGAAATTCAAATTTCCTTACGTTTTTTGCATTTTGCAGGTCAGTGTCAGGTTTCATGTTGATTAAAATATGATTCGCGGTCGTAAAAATATGGCTTTACTCAATTATAATCATTACAATCAGCAATACAACTCCACAAGTTAGCACCTTTATCTTTTTCTTTATCACTATTGCTGATTGTAATGATTATAATTGAGTAAAGCCATATTTTTACGACCGCGAATCATATTTAATCAACATGAAACCTGACACTGACTTGCAAAATGCAAAAAACGTCAGGAAATTTGAATTTCGCGGGCTACCCTGACGCTTTCTCCTTAAAAGGAGGCCTTAAAAGGAGCTGAGTGGCGGAAGAAATCAGATAAATCAGTTAAGAGACCTTTGTGGTACCTAGTATACTCGACAAACTCAGACTGGAAATCATCAAATGTATCAAGTGCTTTAATAACCAGAAGTTCTGTCTGACCCATATACATACTGAAACAGTACAATACGGTCATAACATAAGCCCTACTCGGCCATTAAGGACCATAAGTAACCCTCTACTGCCCATAAACGCAAACTTCTCGTATAAATATCATGTTGGGATATTACAACCCGATACGTTTCACATCACTATAGTTAGTTGCCTTTATGTGTAATATTTATTTATTTATTAAAACTTTATGCACAAGTAAAATTAAAAATACCGAACAAAGGCGGACTTAATGCCGGAGGCACGCAGTAATATTATAGTTTTTTATTTCTTTGCTCGAAATTAAAGGAAAACAAAGCCCTATGTATGTTTGTTTGGGATTAACTTTGCAGCTACTGAACCGATAGTGTTTTGGTTTTATGAGATTATAATGTGGTATATATTTTGTATATTAATAATAATATATCATTTTTTTATCCTTTTATTTTAAGAAATATTAAAAAATGTAAACGAATAAGAATTAAAACGAATAAACAAATATAAGATAATAAGTATGATAATAATATATTATTATAATAATATTATAAAAAGGTAAAAATTGTTTGTGTGTAATTTTGTGTGTAGGGGGTGATCTCCGGAACTACTTGTCGGATTTGAAAAATTATTTTTACATTGGATAGCTCAATTCTTGAGGGAGGTTGTAGGCTTGCGGACGAAGTCGCGGGTAAAAGCTAGTATTTTATAAACAGCATATTTACAACAAACATAACTTTCTTTACTTCTTAAATGAAACATTATTACAGTTAGAAACTTTAATGAACTGCGATCAAAGTCAAAGTCAAATAATTTATTTCAATTAGGCACATATAAGACACCTTTGAACGTCAAAAAGGTACCTAATCGATGGATAAGAGAGTACCTAATATCATTTGAATGCTCGTAAACTTTTGAAATTGACTTTTGAAAAATTGTTTTAATTAACATCCAAGAGAGCAGTGGTGACTTACGAATTGTAGGTCGTAGGTTCGAACCCAGCACACTGCTCCTGAAGCAACTTCAAGTTGACCTAAAATGGCAACGTAAACTGAATGTCTCCAAGTGTTTGTAATGCTTTTCTGATGAAATATCGCTTTGAATTAAAATCCTAGCTGATTTCGTTTTGGAAATATCTCAATTTTTGCATTTTCACGTGATTGAACCAACTTGTGCATTAGACAGCGCAATATATTCAAGTATATAAGTGTTTATATATGTATGTATGTATATATATTATACCTACGTGTATGTGTGTGTGTGTAAAATATCGTAGCGCGTTTTTTTTAAAGTGGTATCCCCTGTAGGCCTATTCCACTATCCCGTCCCGTTCATAAATTACGTAATTACTTTTATACGTAGATTTGACCCAATTTACGTATAAAAGTGATTACGTAATTTATGGACAGCCTCTAAGAAATATACATCTGTCATTTATTACAAACGTTGCGAAGTAAATGTCACTGCAGCATTTTTTAAGCGACTTGAGTATGATGAATCTTCAATAAGATTAATTTTAAATCTCTCCCAAAACTTGTTAAATTCCCTGTGAATTGACTCTCCAGTCTCCAGTCTGCTCCGACCACAATCTCAAACCATCTCCATCTAATTTTATAATAGCATCCTTCAAGTGATCTAATATAACATGTATTTTTATCGTCTGGAAGGCAATGCATGCAGACAACTTTTAAAGGAATCTCCAAAACTTGATGACCCCGATATTTATGAAACGGTTGGACCTTATGCCTTGAAGCCCTTTGAGTGTGCTTTTCAGACAATGAATAAAATTGTATATTCTTGTTTTACAACTAAAAAAGCCGATTTAACCGATTTAGATAAAAATTTTATAACTTTCCGCAAAGCCATTGAGAGTACTGGTGTCTCGCAGACGATAAAAATACATGTTATATTAGATCACTTGAAGGATGCTATTATAAAACTAGATGGAGATGGTTTGGAATTGTGGTCGGAGCAAGCTGGAGAGTCAATTCACAGGGAATTTAACAAGTTTTGGGAGAGATTTAAAATTAATCTTATCGAAGATTCATCATAGTCAAGTCGCTTAAAAAATGCTGCAGTGACATTTACTTCGCAACGTTTGTAATAAATGACAGATGTATATTTCTTAGAGGCTGTCCATAAATTATGTAATCACTTTTATACGTAAATTGGGTCAAATCTACGTATAAAAGTAATTACGTAATTTATGGACGGAACGGGATAGTGGAATAGGCCTACAGGGATACAACTTTAAAAAAAACGCGCCACGATATTTTACACACACACACACACACGTAGGTATAATTATATATATATACATACATATATAAACACTTTTATACTTGATTATATTGCGCTATCTAATGCACAAGTTGGTTCAATCAAGTGAAAATGCAAAAGTTGAGATATTTCCAAAACGAAATCAGCTAGGATTTTAATTCAAAGCGATATTTCATCAGAAAAGCATTACAAACACTTGGAGACATTCAGTTTACGTTGCCATTTTAGGTCAACTTGAAGCTGCTTCAGGAGCAGTGTGCCAGGCAGGCACTTTATTTTGTGTAAATTATTTCATAACTACTATTCTCAAAACGGTGAAGGAAAACACCGTGAGGAAACCGGCATGTCCTAGAACCAAAAATTCGAAGACATGTGACATTCACCAACCCGCACTGGGCTCGCGATTTGGATTATGGCCTCTCACAGAGAGAAGGCCTAATTTTGGCCTTAATTTTATAATATTTAACACACTTTTAAGTTTTGTAAGTTACTGTTATTTACAAACTTTGTTCCCGTGTTTGCTCTTGAGATGAGAGTTATTATCCCTTGACACATGAAAAATTTAAGATGGCGGCAGTTACATTTTGACAGCAACTTTTGAAATGTCATTCGTAGTCGCCATGTTGAAAATTTATGAAAGGCTGGAGTATACGATATTCTTAGCGGCACGAGTATTGAAAATGGCCTGAAATAACATAATTATTAGCAGCTGTGCGACTGAAATAAACTGCTGTGTTATTGATCAAAAGGTTCAAGTTGAAGGCTTTAGGTCGATTGATTGATATGTCAGTATGGGTTATAAAAAAATAATAATACGATATTCTACTTCTTTTTTTTTCTTATTCTTGTAGAAATGCACCTATGTATTATGTCTTTAAACTTTTCATTTGGAAATAAATTTTACTGTCATGTTATTCCATATCTTATGCACGATCCATGAATATAATAGAATAGAATAGAATATATTTAATTGCGGGCATGTACCTAGGGGCATATACGACGTGTTACGTTAAATGCGCAAAACCTGAAAATAGTTTGATCAGAATAACGAGCAGAATCAATTGAACCACTTTTTAATATAGGTAACATTTTTCAAAAAAATCTTCATTAATAACGTTGTTGCCGTGTCTATTTATTAATAGGTCAAGCCATCACATGCGCAAACCCGCCAAAACAGGTAAACAAACACAAATTGTTGTCGGTCGACACATTAAAATTTTCTCATACGCGGGATAACAACAGCTTTTATTTCAATGCAAATACGAATCTTACGAACTAAAACAGCACATAAAACCTTTACAATTTTTTTAATGATATTTTAAGCTATTGCATAGCTTTTATCGCGGGCGTTGAGCGCAGAGACCCAATCAAGAAATTCCGTAACGAATAAAACCTAACACCCCCACTCCGCTTACCATGTAATCACGGTTCCCATGACAACGTGATGTTGTCATGGGAATGTAATTTTTGTTTTATGTCATCACGTCATCATCCCAAGCGTAGCGTTGACAAATAGGAAGTATGGAGGTTACAAATGCTATACAATAGCTTTACCGCGGCAGTCTCCGAGTGCCACACGTTTTTTTTTTCCCTGAAATAGGTCAGTTGAATTAAAAATCAGTTGGGGTGTCTGAGGTTTTGCGCATTTAATGTTACACGTTGTATAAACAGTGGCAATCGCTTTCAAACCGTTTCGTATTTCTACAACGATTTTCAACAGGATTCACATAGGTATATGTCGGATCCGGTTATTAGTACGGACACGAAATCAATCGCAATCGCGCCACTGGCGACATCATCAAGAGTGATTTGCCGACACCAAAAAAGGCGCGCTTCTACAGAGTCGTGATGTTTTAAGGCCAAAGCGAGGAGGGCATTCAGCCTTTGGTCGCATTGGCGTGCGTGTATGACCAGATGTATGAACGTAAACGAGGCAAAAGGACTATGTAAGGATCGTAGCAGGTGGCGTTCTGTAGTTTCTGCCTACCCCCATGGGAAGAAGGCGTGAGTTTATGTATGTATGTGTATGTACGTCGCGGAAATGTTCTCGATTCGTGGTGCTCAGTTATTGTGTTATTTGTAATTTGTGATCATTTTGTTAATTGGTGATTTTAATAAACGCCGTCGCACCCAGTGTGTGTATAATTTAGATAGTGTGATTCATTTGATAGTAAACTATAATGTGATCTGAACTGCAAACTGTTTTTCTATTGCGCATTAACCAACACTACCCACACTACGCCCATAGTAGTTAAAATATCGCTGATAATAACGAAAGTCACATACCCGTCTCCGACATATAATTTAATGAACACAGCTATTCTGACGAAACTCGGCTAAAATTCTTATCTCATGTATCCTCCTCTGTAGCAGTACCTAATACCTACACAAATAAATGATACAGATAAACACGGTAATCCTCCAAAAAGTCCGTAATTCCCTCTCAATAATTCAGTGGAACCCTCGTCTGAGCGAAGTAAGTCTAATGTGCTTGAACCGTTACTGGGAACTCGACACCTTATTTGACAACGACTACCATATTATCCTAATTATAACTTCAATTGGTGTCAAATGATGGCGCCACTTTTGATTCCCGATTTGACACAATTTCCGGACAACTTAGTGACTGGCATGGCACTTCTACATTTAAACGACACATAGGTACTTACTGAGCGTCTCCATCAGATCCATCTTGACTTCTACTAGATGTTTATTTTATCATAAGTAGATTTAGATTCAATAATGCGCGATTTTAAATAGGTAGGTACCTATTTTACCTCTCATTGGTGCCGAATTAATTTAGGCATTTTTCATTTTTTCCTCTTTAATAAAACAAGAAAGGGACGGACATAAAAAACATTTTACAAAAACTTCCAAAAAACAGTAGGTACGAAGTGAAAAATAAATTTAATTTCAGAAGTCGGTGTCTTTGGTTTAAAATTTTCGTTTTTTTGCCACCGACTTCTGAAATTAAATTTATTTTTCACTTTATAGTGTTTTTTTGGAAGTCGGTTGTTTTTTTTTATAAAATGTTTTTATTTTCACTTTTTAATTATGTTACCTACCCTGAACAAATTTGAATACCACTACCTGCTATGTAAATAACAGTGACAGGAAGTTATCATATCATCCACATACTAAGTGGGAAAAAATACGTATTATTGAAGCTACGTCAAAAACTACCAAAGCAAACTTAATAAAATTTCTATGGGACCACCTCTAAAGTATGACCTACTAAACAAAAAAGAATCATCAAAATCAATTCCTAATTGGCGGAGTAATCACGTAACAAACATACAAAAAAAAAAAAACAGTCGAATTGAGAACATCCTCTTTTTGGAAGTCGGTTAAAAATATAAGTACCTATACGTTGCTTATCACAAAGCCATCAATTTAACAATATCCATTGCACCGTGCATTTACGATCCAGTGAACAGATCTATCCGTTATTGGACTTTCGGAACCAGGAACAAGTAGGTAGGTATAGATAGTTTGTGATACTTACGGACGAAGTGTTAAGCCCTTTGTACACGGCACGGTTTCTTTACGGTACGGCGTATAAACCGCGCCGTAGAAAAAACGTATCTGTCAACAAGCTCGTATAGTGATCCATACAACATTGTCGATCGTGCACACGGCGAATAAACCGTAGTTGATCACGGCAAGAAAAACGTGTAGTAGGTATCTTCAAAGTATACAAATATACGTAACACTTACCTACCTTCTGTCTGTTTCAAAAGTATCTAAGTAATGAAAATGTAAACATATGTAAAATTTGACAGTATGAAGTTTAATTTCATAACCTCACTTTTCTTTACAATTAAATAATAATGATAGTTAATTGATTCAGGCGTGACCTTGCGGAAATCCATTATAAAATACAATAGACGTGGATATGTTTAGTAACGTTTCGCTTAGCTATTTCTAAAGAGCCAAAAAAAAACTCCTGAAAGAAATAAACACGTGTTTCACCTCTCAACAAAGCATCCTCAGGATGACGATTGACTTGTCGCAAACCCAAACACGGCGTGTTGCTACACCGAGCGCTGAACGCAGAGACAAAACGTTCAAACGTCTCTGTTTAAAAAAAAAAAAAATATTATACAAACAATAATTTGTTGGAAAAGTGATGTGAGATATAAAGTTGAAACCTTCTACTCGTAAATGCGTCGATGAATGTGTTATAATAATTCCCTTTAGTGTGTGATTATGTAACTGTGTGTTTGCACTGGCGAAACATTAACAACAAAACATGTTGAAACCTCTATGTTCTGACAATTTTCCATACAATGTTTGATAGGAACTAGAGATGTCAACATGTTTTTGTTTTGTTGTGAATGTTTGGCTAGTTCAAACGCACAGTTAAAGCTAATTATGTAAACTGCAGACGATGGATCGAAAAAAAACCAAAGTTACTTTAAACTAATTTAATTTTAAAAGTAAATTACAATAATTAATGTGGTGAAACCTATTCGATGCTAGAATATGGAATGCCAAAATTACTCATTAAAATAACTAAAGCTAAATGTTGAATTTCGCTGCGTCGGCGGCTCGTGGCTGGATTGAGGTCGTCGATGCAGTTTTTATGCGCTCGGCGTAAACTGAAGGAATTGCAGGGTCGGCGATATTCGTTAGGGATCCGTACTTAACACCTCCACCCGAAGATCAGCAACTATTTTTGATCATGTTAAGAGAAAATGTTGCTGGGACTTCATCTCGTTTCTTGGTATCTCTGGTCACATCTTCATATGTATGTATCTTAGAATTTTGCTGCTTTTCCTTGTCTACTCTGAGGTTCCAGCATTTGTATCTGCGGCTTATTACCAGAATAATAAGTATGGTTGCGCACAGTACGATGATGTAGAATGGTATGGTTGTATGATATAGGACAACCGGCTGAGTCTTATCGATCTGAATAGGGCTTTCCATTAATATCTTGTTCTGGATGCTGTGAAGTTCTTCCAAGTTAACTGAATTGAGACCGATGATGTGCGTGGAATCAACTGTTTGGTTCATCTCGTTATAAGGGATCTTTAACAACTTTAGTGGCTGTCCTTTTATCTCGTTGTTGTCGTTAATAATTGTGAATTCTGTCGTTTGCAAGTAGCAATCCATGGGGATGGTGACGAGGTAACTTCCTTGTAGAATATTAAAGTCTTTTCTACCGCAGGATAATTGTACTTTTGTCGGTTGGGGCAATGAGAGAACGTAGTGTTGATCATCCAGTTGTTCTACTGCTTCTTTGGAGAGTGAAATTTTGGTGAATTGGCAGGTGTCTTCTAGACCTTGGTTGATGATGAGCTCTTGGATACAATCGGGCTTCGTCCGGATCTGGTGACTTGTCTTCTTTTCACAGAGATGGATGCTACTATACTTCGGGCATTCAGCCTCTATGTACACGAATGATTTCTCGTTTGTTGCTATATAGGGAGTGGGAGGAATAAGGGCGAGTTGTTTCTTATTAGGTACAATAGATAGTTTGTATAATTCGTAAAAGTCTTTAGAGACTATGGGGAAACTGTATACTATTACTATTCTTTTCTCAATAAAGTAGGAACCTGGTTTTATTAGATCATAATATTCTCGTAACTCTAAATTTAAAATTTGATCTTGATTGTATATTGATTTTAACCTATCTATCATAGACCTTAACACTTCTATATCAATCATGGAATGATGAGTACTGGACGCGCGTATAAAAGCCATTATATTTTCTAACCTAATTATCTCTAACATTAAATCTTCTACATTATTAGTTATGATTCCTAAGATTTGAGCAAACTTTGCAAATTTTATTAAGCTGTAATCTCTATAAGCACTTTTCTCTAGAAGTTGTTCTAACGTTGCATTGACTTTTTCCTGATTTTTTGTTATTTCGTCTAAGATGGTACTATGTTGGGACATCCATTCTTTACTAAGGCTGATGTGGTTATTGACTTCTGAAACTATTTTATTTTCGTTGTTTTGTAAGGTTTTAATGGCTTCGTCATACTTTAGGGCATCTAGGTAATCTAAGTTGCCAGTAACACTTTTTATTACTGACCCAAGGCTATCTACAAGGCCTCTTTTGACTCTAACAGGTTCCAAAGATTTTACTTGTTGTAGTACTTTACTAAGCTTGTTAGTGAGATAGTCAATCTGATATTCATAAAGCATGTAGGTCTCATTAGTAAGTTTAGTTCTAAAAGTCTCAAGTTGCGTCTGTACTGAATTTATTTTATCTTCAATGTCGGTTAGTTTTATATACTGTATGAATGAGTGGTAATGTGTAGTTAGTCTGGTCTGTCCTAATCTGTATGGTAACAGTCCTGGTCCATCAGCTAAAGTCTCAAGTCTTATCTCTTGAGGGTGTGTCGCATGGATTGTCAGTAGCAGCAGGATCCTGTAACAATTGACTCGCTTTAGGTACACGTTTCAGCCGCGATTTGGCGACGGGGCCGCGTTTCTTCGAGGTATATATGTGTATAGGCAAATCGGCTAGTACTGTATCCTGTGTGTAACGTGGTGCAGCTTTTTGGCGACTGGCAAAAGGGTTTTTAATGAAAATTTGTTGCTGTGGGGCATATTCTATTTCGGCCTCGCGAGTTTTATTCCTATTGTCAATTAAGGCTGTACGATTTGCAAGAGATGACTCGTTAATGATTTCATAAACTTGTTTCATTTGCTGTCTATGATTCTGCGCATATTGTTGTAAGATGTGCTCAGTCAAGTCTATGTCGATTGGGTCCCTGGGGTCAAAATGTCCAGTCAATAGGTCAAAAGGTCTGCACTTAGTAAAACTATGGATAGAACTGTTATATGCTATGATGGCATATTTCATAAGATTGATTATTGGTTCGTCTTTATTTTGCAGTTTAAGAATTCTAATGTGCTCCAATAACGTTGAGTGAAAACGTTCGATATTACCATTATCATTTGGACTATGAGGTAGAATTTTATGGTGAATTATCTTATGAAGTCGTGTAAATTCGGAGAAAAGCTGATTTGTAAATTCAGTGCCATTATCAGTGATGATAGTCATAGGTAGTCCATGGTGAGTACAGAAACGTAGTAGTGCCTGTATAATGCTAATAGCGGTACCGTCTCGCAAATGATATGCTTGACCATATTTTGTGAAGACATCAATGAAAGTTATGTATTTTTCGTTCTGAACTGTAAATAGGTCCATGTGAATTATTTCAAGTGGTTTGGTAGCTGGAGACACTATGTTGAATTGGGGTCTAATTGGGTTCCTGTCGTATTTAGCTTGACCACAGATGGTACACTCATTAATAAACTTGGTGATTTGTTCTTTCATTTTTGGCCAATAATATTTTCGTGAGAGAGCTAAATGACATTCATTAATCCCACGATGGTTCGTCTTTCCGTCATGATAGTGTCGGATAATGTCTTGTTGTCGGAGGTATTCTTTAACATTCTCGAGTTCTGTCTTAGCTAATACTAGGTTAAGTGAGGAACTTCTAAATTTGTCTTGTATGATAGGTACTATTGAATACATAGCTAACGGTGGATTAATTAATATTGCTGTTTTAACCTTAGGGTTGACGTATTCTTTGATAGCATTGATAACGTCGCTCTCTAAGTTAGATTCTGAAATTTGGACTGCAATTCGCGTATGATTTTCAAAAGGTTTAGTTACTGTCGGTCGGCGTTTTATGTCACCAACTATGGTAAAATTAATCTGTCGATGAAATTTATTAAGAGGTTCATCTGTGATGGGGACTTCTAATATGGGATGTTCATTACTGGTGTGTACGGTGTCCGTCGAGGAGTTTGTTGGAGGAAGTGGTGCCTCTGATGGGTTGTTAATCATTGAGCTGAGATCCTTAATACTTTCGATTAATGAGTTGATCTCTTCTGTTTCCTCATTGTAGATTTCTACACGGGAAAGAGCATCAGCATTGGTATTGAATTTTCCTTTCTTGTACACTACGGTAAAGTCATATTCGCTTAGTCTTAGTCGCCATCTGGTCAGTCGTGAGTTTGGTTCTCTCAAATTCATCATCCACTGGAGGGGTTTGTGGTCAGTCAGTACCTTAAATTTTCTACCGAAAAGATAAGGTCTAAAGTACTTCGTGGCCCAGACTATGGCAAGCAACTCTTTCTCAATGGTACTATAGTTAAGCTCACTTTCATTAAGTGTGCGAGAGGCGTAACAGACGGGTTTGTCGGACCCTATTGGTCCCTGAGATAACACTGCTCCAATAGCGACATTCGAAGCGTCTGTTGTGAGATTAAATTCCTTTTTGAAGTCTGGGTATTGTAGAATAGGGTCATTCGTTAGCAAGGTCTTGCAACTTTCAAAGGCATTGACATATTCCGGGCTTAGGGTAATTTTACTACCTTTCTTTAGGCATAGAGTAAGAGGTTTGGTGATGCGGGCAAAGTCCGGGATGAATTTCCGGTAGTAACCTAGAAGGCCTAAGAATTGTTTGATTTCCTTAGGGGTCTTTGGGATTGGATATTTTTGGACTGCGGAAATTTTGTCGGGGTTCGGCTTAATGCCGTCTCTGCTGATGATATGTCCCAGATAAGCAGTTTCAAGCTTCAGAAATTCGGACTTATCCATCTGAATTTTGAAGTTGGACTCTCTCAGTCTTTGGAAAACTTTTTCCAAATTATTCATGTGCTCTTGAAGAGAGGTACTGTAAACGATAATATCGTCCAGATAAACAAGACATATGTTATTTTGGAGACCTCTAAGAACATTGTCCATAACTCGTTGGAAGGTGGACGGTGAGTTTTTGAGTCCCATGGGCATTCGAAGGAATTCAAAATGCCCGTGTTCCACATTAAATGCGGTTTTTGATATATCCTGAGGGTCCATTTCGACTTGATAGAAGCCACTTGCCAAATCTAAGGTCGTAAAGTATTGGCAGTTTCCTAGTTTATCAAGGACATCATTGATATTTGGTATGGGGTATTTGTCGTCTATCGTTTTTTCATTCAATTTGCGAAAATCAACTACGAGACGCCATTTCTGCTTTCCAGAAGCGTCCATTTTTTTTGGCACAACCCAAATGGGCGAGCTCCATGCAGAATCGGAAGGTCTTATGATGCCTTGCTGTAGCATTTTGGAAATTTGGTCTCTAACTTCTTCCCGATGAACGAAAGGGTATCGATAGCTTTTAGTATATGCGGGAATTTCATCTGTTGTTCTAATACAATGTTTTATTTTGTTAGTAAATGTCAATGGTTCTCCGTCAATGTAGAATACATCCGTATTACGAGAGCAAAGCGTTAAAAGGTTGGCTTTTTCCTCTTCATTAAGGTGGTCCGTACGCAATCGCGATAAAACGTCATCTACGCGATTCGGTTGTTTGACTTGCGTGCACGTAACATTGAACAGTTCTGCACAGGTTGGCTGGTCTAGCGAAAATATTACGTCATTCAATGATGGATTTTCTACCTCTACATATCCACGACTATTAACTACGGTGGTAAAGCACTCGTGAATAGTACAATTGCAATAGACTTGTTCGCTTACAAAAACATCGCCATCCGGGGCATTAATAGGTATTCTAACTAATTTAGAGCTTTGTGCAGGGATGATATCCTCATATAAGTTGACGTTGCGTGAATTATATACTTTGATCTGGTTCGTAGCAGTTCGCGTTATTAACTGGAAATCCTTTAAATCTATTTTAGCCTCCCAATTAGATAATAGGTCTAATCCTATAAGGCCATCAAAGTAATCGTGGAAACGGTATACGAATAATTTTATGCTGTCGACCTCATTGAATTCATTAAAACACGGTAGCGTTATGGAATAATCATTTTTACTAACACCGTGTACATTTGTAACTTCGAAAGGGTCATAGTTAAGGGGGTAATCGGGGAAAAACTTTTTCACAGCCTCGGGGCTAATAAATGACTGGTTAGCGCCAGTGTCAATTAAAATTTTTAAAGGAGGGCAAGAAATTTCTATGTAGGGTAACTGTCTTTGGGTCTGTAAGTTGAGGTCTATTTTTGCTCTATGGACGTCTGGTCCGACTGAAAATTTTGGTTCTGATTTGCACGGCTAGGGCCTGGTTGAGGTTCTGTCTCACTTGTTACCTGATTATCACAAGTCACATTACAGTCAGTCATATTAGTGTTATAGTCGCTGTCATAGAAATTGTAATAGTCATTACAGTCCGTGTAGTAGTCATATCCTGGCTCATAGTAATAATCTGCGCAATAATAAGAACTATCAGGTGAAGCAAGTTCATTAAGGTTTAGCTCGCGCGTCTTAAAATAATTATTCTGTGGTGGGTTCCCGTTTCTTTGCCAATCATGCCCTGGCATCATGGGTAACGTTTTCGGAACGAAATGCTGAACACCGCTCATGGGTTTCGGTCCCGAATTCTGTGGTGGATTATTCCTGTATGGTAACCTAAAAACGTTACTTTGAGGATGGTAGTTTGGTAATGGTGCACGGAACATTTGTTGCGTTCGAGTAGGCATGCGATTTTGATATTGGTTAGGCATATTGAATTTAAAGGCCTGAGGTTGAGGTTGGTAGCCACGTTGTCCTACTGGAGTAGGCCAGTTAGGTACTGGGGGTCGCGGACCATTTAATGCGTTAAATGGCGTAGCAGGCATATTATAAGGTTTAAATATTTTAGGTGCACTTTGAGCTGACTGAGCCCTTGGGACATCATTACGTTGCTGCAGGTATATAATATTTAATTCTTCCTGTACGAACTCTAAAGCTTTCTCTATGGTTTCCGGACGCATGCACCGTATACGTGAACCTAAGGGTTCTTTTAATCCCCGTACAAATGCTTGCATGGTAACTTTCTTATAAAGCGTCCGTTTCGCTTCAATAGTAGTTTGTAAAGTCTCGTGTAATGTCACATAAGTCATTATTGTACTAAATAACGTTTGGCATTGATCGTAAAATTCCTGAGGGGTTCTATTACCCTGCGTGGCCAACGAGAGGTCATTGTATAGAGCCGTTTCGTCTCTCTGGTCTGAGAAGTTATTAATTAGAGCTGATCTAATACCTGCCCAAGTTTCAGGAATGCCATTCGAATTGATAGTAGATGCGGCAGGCCCTGTGATTTTGTTTAAAATGCCATTTAGAAGGCACAGATTCCCTAGCTCACTGCCTGGCTCGGGGCTTGCATACTGAGATACTATCCGGTCACAGATATTAATAAACCTGGTCAATATATTGGGGTTTCCGTCAAAATCGGGTACAAGGCGTAAGCCCTTAAAAATTACGTCGGGATCGTATGGCATTTTAGGTTCAAATAAACTATTCAAATTAAAATCTAATTCACTATCTAAATCTCTGTTAATATCTAGTATATGTCGGCGCGCCTGTCGCGATGCAGGTTCCCGGGGATAAGATGCTTCGTGATGAAAAATCTTGGACATAAAAGTAACTAGGAATAGAAAGGAAGCAACACGAGAAAGATTCTAGTGTACTCACATATATTTCATCTCTGGTTCTTCTCCGTGAATCGATGTCTGGATTCTCCACCGGCTCCGCAGCTTTACTGTAGATTCAGGATACTCGTGACGTGACTTGATAGCCGCTCGGGTGACTCGCGATCGTGGTTATCGATGTGAGATGACTCTAACGCGCTTCGCGAACCGGCCCGCGAGTATCCTACCGACTGCGCCAATTATGTAAACTGCAGACGATGGATCGAAAAAAAACCAAAGTTACTTTAAACTAATTTAATTTTAAAAGTAAATTACAATAATTAATGTGGTGAAACCTATTCGATGCTAGAATATGGAATGCCAAAATTACTCATTAAAATAACTAAAGCTAAATGTTGAATTTCGCTGCGTCGGCGGCTCGTGGCTGGATTGAGGTCGTCGATGCAGTTTTTATGCGCTCGGCGTAAACTGAAGGAATTGCAGGGTCGGCGATATTCGTTAGGGATCCGTACTTAACAAGCTGCGTTCAGATATTTTCTTTTGTCCGTACCGTACCTCCGTTTCGTATCACCTTCGCAATCAAAAACTCTGGACGCTGTATCGTATCGCCTTTGAATGAGGCGAAAAAACCGACTCGCGATGTATCGGAGCGTACCACTCCAAAGTTTAGCCTAAATAATAACCCAGCTTTTATTAAATCAAAGGCCATACGATTTCTCTCTTTAATATAGAAATTATTTAAACACCCTTTCACAGTAAGCATTGCTTACAGGAAGTAACAACACAAATGATTTTTTTTTTATTGTTGAGGTCGTTTTTGCTTTTTTTTAAATGGTCAAATTTTGTCATTCGACATGTCCTAGGCTTTTGGAAGATGTTGATATATTTCTCGAAGACAACAGTTATCTATTTATAAGGCATCTTGGTCAATATCGTTTGAACTATTAAGGACGTCGGGCAATACGGATAGCTCTTCACTCGTAAATAAATTTGCATGTTTTAGAGACAATATAACGAGTTTTTTATATTAAAAGTTCTCAGAAAAATCGTAGCGTTCTTGCAAGTATTAAATAGCTCTGAATAGCTCGTTTTAAAAACTGTTAAGCTTCGACGCAAAAAAGGGTTTTCTCTCTATCGAAAACATTCCATAATAAGGTTCTATTTCTATTACCTACCAAAGAATTTGTTTATCATAATTATTCATCATTATCATTTTGGATAGAACTTTCCGAGAAGCTGTTTTTCTGGAAATATTGAGTTTTGCCGGGAGTCTAGAGATAATTTAAAATGTCGGGAGAATCCAGACGAATCTCGACCATCTGCAATCCTACCTGTATACGTATCGAAACGCCGAACCACCGTACCGTACCGAACGGGCGTCCAAACTAGCGCTCTTGGATCGCAACGCTGATACGAAACGGAGGTACGGTACGAACGAATATCTGGACGCAGCTTAAGAATTCAAGTTTGTTTACACTTTGAAACAGATCATACGTAAGTGATGCACTAGCTTCGGGGTTAGATAATAAAATCCCGTCACCTGTATGAGAAATAGACGAATATGTTATCGACGCCAGTATCGATACTTATCGAGTAGTCAGGGCAGTCAATCGAGATCACTGCGATCCAATTATGAACAGCCGTGTGTTCGAGCTGACCTTGATGGCAGAATATAGGTTATTTGATGATATGGTTGACGAGCTGGGAGGTTTAAATACACGTGTTTATAAAGTGTTTTTCAGTGCAGAAAGGAAAAATGCTACAATGGAAACAGAGTTGATTGTGGGGTATTTTTAGATCTTCAGTTCTTCAGTCTATTCTTGCAGATGGTTTTTGGTAGTCATAATCTATTTTTGCTCGAAAATTTAATAACAAAATTTGAATCTGACAACTTGGCTGTCTAAGAGGAGCTCGTGGCTAAGTTATAACAGCTGCACGGGCGCGCTTGCTGGGGTTGGTCCGTGGATGGGTGACTATATTTACATACCGAGGTTCCTCCGTGCCTCGGAAACCACGTTAAGTCGTTGGAGCTATCATAAATCTTTGACAGTCGTTACGAGTCGTCAGAAGCCCGAAAATCTGACAACCAGTTTTACCAATGGGTATGTTTTACCTAGTTACTGGGTTGTGGAGATCAGATAGGCAGTCCCTCCATGTAAAATACTGGTATTCAGCTGCATCCGGTTAGACTGGAAGCTGACCCCAATACACATGACCCCAATATACATGTAGTTGGGAAAAGGCTAGGCAGATTGATTGATTGACAACTTGGCTGTCTCGACATGGGCCAACTTTTGAGAAAAGGTAAGGCGTATCGTATACGATAACTGAAACGTATATTTAACTAAAGAACCTGCTACTGCTATTGGCTATATATCTATAACTAGCGACCCGCCCCGGCTTCGCACGGGTATAAACTTCGCACGGGTATAAACTTCGCACGGGTATAAACTTCGCACGGGTATAAACTTCGCACGGGTATAAACCGGGTTATTATACATATAAACCTTCCTCTTCAATCACTCTATCTATTAAAAAAACCGCATCAAAATCCGTTGCGTACCTAGTTTTAAACATTTAAGCATACATAGGGACAGAAAAAGCGACTTTGTTTTATACTATGTAGTGATTATATCTCATCTAGCTAAGCAGGGGGTTCCGCAACCAACCGAGAGGAGAGTAATATTGAATTATCTGCCACTACTTAGATTGTATCCATCCTACCCTGTCCACACAATATCCGTAATATCGGCTAGCGGTTTATTTTATATTGGGACAATCTTTTTTACGAGAGCCTCTATGACGCTGCAACAATTATAGACAAAATAGGTTTTTCACTCCTCTTGCTCAAAAAGTCCGTCATTGTAGCGTACCAGAGCGGGAAAAAAATTGCATATCTTGCTCTAGGGGGAATAAGTAATTTTTGTCTGTAACCAACGAGCCTACAATTCTTATGTAAAACTAGCTTTTTATTACCGCATACCGGGATAAAAAGTTTCCTTAAAAATTCAGATTGAACAAATTGTATATTTTTTTAAATAAAATAAACTATTTAAATTGTATTGGATTATTTTATTTTCTCGCAATCGTAGTGAAAAGTAGAGTGTAACACACGGCGCTAAATCCCATTATAACTCTGTTTCTCTTTACTAAAACTACCTCGATAGAATGGGTTATTTTAGCGCCTCGTATAACAATCTACTATTTCCCGCGGCTTCACCGGCGTGGAGGCCAAAAATTATCCCAAAGGAACGTACTACTGGGTAAAAAAAGTATCCTTTGTACTAATCTAGGTCATGATCTACCTGTCTGCTAAATTTCATCGAAATCAGTTCAGCCGTGAAGGCGTGAAGAGTAACAGACAGAATTACATTCGCATTTATAATATTAAGTATGGCATGGATACATATATCACGCCGTGAGCTGACCCCATTTAGTGTCCAATTGGCAATGACAGTGATTTTCACTGCATGGGCGGTAGAAATCAATGGCGCCTAATATTTCATGTTCAGGTGACAAATGGATGGTCAAACGGGAAATTGCCAATTGCCATACTCACTGGCATTAGGTAGTACTGTAGTTCTATTTTCTTAATGCCCCTCGGCAAACTTCGTGTTTCGTCAGTTGTCGAATTTCTATCAGTTGCCCTTTGCACTTGAAGCAGATTGGACGCTCTTAATCGACTTGGAAGTACAGAGTTGTTAATATTCTTTTCACTTAATGTAGTTTATTAAAAAAATGGGAGAAAAGCTGCTAAAGTCGCAGGCACGACAGATAGGAAAATAGTTTTTCAGCTCCATATAGTTCACACGGAAATCAAAACAAAACAACAATAAAGTACTTAATTCTGAATTCAAATTATTATACACTATAAATGTAATAATTGATGGACATGGAAATTAGCATTCGTTTGTATTCGGAAATCCGATGATACCCGAGCGACACTGAGAAAATCGAAATACTGTACAGTACCTGTGAGCAACTGAGTTGATAATAGAGATCTCTATAAGCGTGACTGAAGACCAGATTGGATATGACTGCCCCAACTCTTGTTTCCGACATAACATTTTATTACATTACAAGACGCACGTCCGACGGAATTTCCCAAAGGCAAAAATTACGATCTTTCAAACAAAGTTTCGTCCCCTATGTAACTCCTTTAGAGAATAATTGATGAAATGATTTATTGAAAATAAAATCCTTAAGGAAATAACACACATATCAACTCGGAAAGGGCTCGTCACCGTATCAACTTGAGCCATTCAGTATTCTTTGTATGAAACTCCCCACTGTAACACTAATCGGAATCGTAATGTAATCGCCTCGCCTCGGGACAAGCTCACGAACGGCGGCGATACGATGACGATCCCTTTCGAGTTGATATGTGTGCCATGACCTTAAATGCTCACTTTCGGTAAATAAGGGAAAACGTTTGTGCAAACTTTCGAGGTTTAAGATCCAGCGGTTTAGGTTGTGCGTTGCCTGTCATTGAATTTACGATTTTTATAGATAACATTGGAGGATTTTTTGGAGAGTATCTTTAGTGGGTTTATTTATAAACGTTACCTACTTAAAGTTAAGTGACATTCAAATGTCAAAAAGGTATGGTTAAACAGTCGCTAATCATCACTTAACTTTAAGCATCATCTGCCTAGCCTTTTCCCAACTATGTTGGGGTCGGCTTCCAGTCTAACCGGATGCAGCTGAATACCAGTATTTTACATGGAGCGACTGCCTATCTGACCTCCACAACCTAGTAACTAGGTAACACGATATCCCTTGGTAAGACTGGTTGTCAGACTTTTTGGGCTTCTAACTACCCGTAACGACTGTCAAAGATCTACAAATTACAGCCGGGACCAACGGCTTAACATGCTTTCCGAGGCACGGAGGGTCTTGGTATGTAAAGATGGTCACCCATCCACAGACCAACCGCGGCAAGCGTAGCTTAACCTGATCGATCGACCCGTGCAGCTGTTGTAACTTAGCCACAAGCCCCTCACTCAACTTTAAGCAACGTTTGTAAATAAACCCCATTGTATAAAGGTCTTCTGTTTGCAAGACTTTATGATCAATCATTTAATCTGCCTAGCCTTTTTCTATGTTGGGCTCGGCTTCCAGTCTAACCGAATGCAGCTTAGACATTATGCAAAAGCAACGAAAAAAGAAGAAATTCCCGAGGAGAACCTTAAAATCTAAAAAAAAAAACAGTGGTACTCCGGGAGTGCCGACATATGTGAAAACTTGAACAAGATCACCTTGGTGGAAGAAAAATACTTGTCCGTAACCAAAGAGCACAATTACGTTTACAAAAATGAGGTGTCGGTAACGGTGTCGCGAGTTCAATTGTTTTTTCCCATCTCAAAAATTCCCAAGCGCCTAAAGAAGTTTTCACTTCAAAAAATCTTGTCATTTTATTTTCTCAATCCACGAATACCAGAAAAAAAAAGAAAAAAATACTATATAAAACAGCTTCCTTGATAAAAACAGCAAAATAAATAGGTTCCGGTGTTTACGCGCCAATCTTCTTATTTTACGTGATGTAATTCTTTATTTCTGTTCCATCATTTCTTTTGTTGTCACTCTCGAGCCCCTACGGAACATACTCGGGAGATGTCGGTGAACTTTGGTCGAAATTACTTCTTTGGTAAAAAAGTTTTAAGACTTTTAAGCGTTCACTAGTCGGTCATTCTTCTATACAAACGTAGTATGGTGATTACTCGTCTGTTTAACGGTGTACGTTCACAACTAAAAATTATATCAATTTGTCTTGTCATTATCTAGCCCTGTATGCAAGCAGAATTGGGAAAAAAGTATTGGTTTGGAAGTTATGAGCGTCGAAACTTCCATCTAATTTTAACTCATTTTTGGGCGTAAATAGATAACCTTATGCGGTATGAAAATAGCAAAATAGAAACCGTACAGGGATAGATAATTTATTCAAAAGTTGAAATAATTTAATTTTGGGCAGATAGTAGTAGTTTTTCCATAATATCTATACGCCCAAAAGTCTGTTCAAGAAATTTTACGCGCTCATCATCATCATCATCAGCCTATAATGTTCCCACTGCTGGGACACAGGCCTCCTCTCTGTGAGAGGGAGTGGGCCGTAATCCACCACGCGGGCCCAGTGCGGGTTGGTAGATGTCACATGTCATCGAATTTTCGGTTCTAGGACATGCCGGTTTCCTCACGATGTTTTCCTTCACCGTTTTGAGTGCAGTGGTGATGAAATAATTTACACAAAGTAAAGCGCCTGTCTGGGTTCGAACCCACGACCTACAACTCGTAAGTCGCGGCCGTTACCACTGGGCCACCACTGCTCATCATTACGCGCTCGTTTTCGTTATAAATCATCGTCTATTTCACTGAATAAATAAATTTTTAAATAACTAAATAAAAACTGGATAAATAAATGCTAAATAAATAAATAACTATACTAAATAACATGCATGTTTAGCCACGCCACCAACGAGTTCAAGCCGTCGACTAGTGTAACCTTAAGACTAAAATACTTTAACGGTTTAGAGGAGTTAAAAGCTAAGTTTTAGCTTACAAGTTGTATGTTTTCGATGCCAGATTTGCTTTTAGTATGCTGTACTGTAACTAGGGTTGCCAACCATACTTTATATTAACGAGGATACGTTATTATAAAGTATGGTTTAATTTCGACAAGTTTGCATAAAAATAAAGTTTCCAAAAATATTTAATTTCTAATTTTTACTGTGATGCGTTAAACGAAACACAGTGTTAACCATGGGTAAATACTGAACTATTTGTATCTTATAATTTTTATAATAATAAGTTAAAAAAAGTATAACTAATGATAGAGAATTTTCAGAGAAAAACACTTTTGACAAAACAGAGTAAATAAATCAAATCCATTTTTAACATTGCCAGTTAAAAATGGATTTGATTTATTTACTCTGTTCACTTCAGCTTTCACTGAAAGCTTTTTCGGTAGGTAATGAATCTGAAGAGGCGAGGAGAGAGATAAAGATCGTCCATAAAAATAAAAAAACGAGTTATTTATTTATTTAAATATAAATTTTGGTTGTAAAACTAGCTTTGAAACATTCAAAAAAATACATCAAAACAAAATTTTGTGTTTGCTAAAAGGACCCAAAAACATATTTTTAAGAGAATAAAAAATAAATTTGAAAAGGCTTTTTATTTCCAGAGACTTTATTTTTTTCCTATTTAAAAGAACTTGATTCGTTTTTTTTTCCTCAAAAAAACTAGGTAACCCTAGCTGTAACCGTATAACCAGGGTAAAGAGCGTTCATCGATCAACACGCTTATAAATTACTTAGGTACCTACTGTACCTATAGCGTGTCGCCGATAACTATTACGTACGACATAACTAACATGTAGCATTTTGAAAATTTGCATTTATTCATTTCAGTTTTACGAATGTATTGTATGTGACTTCACAAGTTATTGCGTTTGCGTAAAGATCATTTTTACCTAAAGCAGTAATAAATATTGGTGATTTTGAAGGCGCACTCAGTTCGGATGGTGATCGGTTTTACGAATATTGTCGATGCTACATCTTTAAGTTGTGTCGGACTGTACCTATTACCTATACTACGTGTACACACGGCTACACATCAAGCTATACTATTTCAGTATAAGCTGATCTCGCATTGTATAGGATTTCCGTAAAGTGCGAGATCAGCGTAAACTGGAAATGTATAGCTTGATGTGTAGTCGTGTGTACGTTGTCTCACATCACAAAGCATGATTCGATGTCTTCCGTTAATTTGATTGTGTCAGTTCATGACAGCTTTTAAAACCTCAGTTTTTCGGTACATAAGACTTATTATAGTAGTTTATGAAACTGTTGCATAATGATGGGTTTTAAAACATGAGTGTGTGTTTAAAAACCAAGCCGTAGGCGAGGTTTTTAATAGTATCACACGAGTGTTTTAATACCTAGTTACGTGCAATTTCATACACTACTTTATCTAGTCTCATACATTGGGATTGAACCTAATACTAAATAAAACATCAAAATTAAAGATCAAGAATTTTAAAAATCCCACGTAATTCAGTACCTACTACAAAACAAATGAATGTCGCCTGCACCAGCACATCACCGCACATGCGCTACAGCGGGTGCTGCTGTACCCCGCTTAAACGTACCATTACAAAAATTGATAGAAACTTCTTGGTGATATTAACTTCTTGGATTAGCACTGTATCGTAATAGAAAAAAAATTGTGTTATCTACACCCATGCTATAAAACCTCTATAAAAGTTTCAGATACAGTTAGCTTATGGCCAACATTAAAACAGCCAGTGTCATAGTAACCATTACCTCATCCCAATGAGTGTTACAATGTTGTACAAAATTTCATTACGCAACTCGTTTCAAAGTTCAAGCGGGGGACAGCAGCACCTGCTGCACGCATGTGTGTGTGATGTGCTGCTGCAGGCGACGTACATACGTGCACTTGTACTGAATTTCGCGGGAATTTCTTTATTCTTGATCTTGAATTACAAACACCCAATGGTTTCGGGAACTTTTATAGAGGATTCATATCATGGGTGTAGATAAAGTCTTGTATGCAACTGTTATAATTAGGTATTAAAACACTCATGTGATACTACATTTTAATACCCCTTATTATAACAACAGTGGCATAAATGACTATTTTCATACGCCTCAGCGTGGAATGAAAATGTAAAAGCTAAATAAACAACGAAATGATTCCTGAAACTAGTTTCATCTGGTTTTCAGCACGATATTACTCTATTGTACTTGTTTGAAATGTTTTTAGTATTTTGTACATTGAACTTTTGTTATAATAGGTTTAAGGGATTATGGAAAATAGATTTCCAGTTTTACAAAACAAAGAAATTATTTAATGAAAAATTTATCATTGGTTTTTGCTGTTGCTATTTTTAAATCACCCTTTTGTCGTTGTTTTTTGCCAAATACAACCTGCACCCTAATAGCGTAACACACTTCCAATCATAGTCCGAGAGTTTTTAAGGATATTGATAATAATCTATTGCTTCATAGGTTTGAAAAATTCGTTCGCTCAAGAACGTAAATTACGCAATGGACGTGGGTGAACTGTCAAAATGAAACCTATTGCAATCAATAGTCCTGTATCCAAAAAAAAATTTTTTTTGTCCGTATCTGACAGATAAAAGAATATTGGACACGTATTTTTTCTTTTTTGACGTAATCAAAAGATTACGGCGATACATTGAGTTAAAATGTGGCATGACGTTTATTTTTTTTTTACTGTAGGGCATCTCACAGCTGGTTCCGAAAACCGTGGTTGTTTAACCGGTCAATCCTGTGGTTGCCTTAAGCTATTACACTGAAAGCCTCCAGCCAGGGCATACATAAACTAAGCTAAAAAGCTTAGGATGTACGCTCGCTAAGGGCACCCCCTGTAGGGTACGAGCCTCGGCTTAGGGCGTTATCCGGAGGGAGGACATCAAAAGATGGGACGGACTGGATGGCATGACGTCACGCCTTGCTAGATTTTATACTGCGTAGCGAGCCCCCACTCCCCAACTTTAATGCGTGTTTTATAAGTTATTTTTGATTAATATGATAAAGCAAAAAATACGTGTCTAATATTTTTTTATTATCTGAAAGACGGACTAAATAGAATTTCTTTTTTTTTACCTAGGCAGTACCCTATTGTAATTTTTATGTGTGTTACGCTGTTACCCCGTTGGTTCTCGTATGTAACTTTGTATCACACTGACACTTTCTAGTCAAGTTTTCTATCTAAACCGTAGTCTTACCTAAACTTAAGTTGTTGTGAATATACATCTCCTTACTAAGCCACGTATATGTATTTATAACTATATCAGATACCACAAGCGACTTCTTAAGGTACTTAGTATCCGTACAAGTAAGCTGCTCAACGCCTGCGTACGCAGCTTAGAGAGAGATTTAAAACCTGTAAACTGTGTCAAGATATTCTTTCCAACAAAAATATATTTCTTATTTCCGATAAACATCGTTTACCTACATATTGGTGCCGATTCCCTTGTTCTCAAACTAAACTAAATTTAAGTTCAGTGCATCTTTTTCTTTCTATTGCATTAAGAAAAGGACAGAAGATAAATTTTAGTTTAGTCCTGTCAAATTAATCAGCGCTTGACGTAAATTGACGTAATTTTAGTCGGCAAGTTTTTAATCACGTCTAAACTTGTATGGAGAGTGACAGGCGCTGATTAATTTGACATAAAGGCGGATCTATAGGCGGATATCTGTCATAAAGGCGGATTGGAGATTTCGCTAAAGAGATGAGCAGTGGAATTCTTTTATTATTAAATCTATAGAGCAGTGATAGCCTAGTGGTGTGACCGTCAGACTGCCAAGTCATAGGTCTCGAGTTCGAACCCAAGGCACGCACCTCTGACTTTTCGGATTCATGTGCGTATTGTATAATTATCACTTGCTTCAAAAACGGTGAAGGAAAACATCGTGAGGAAACCATGTCTGAGAGATATTTCTCGACGGCATGTGAAGTCAAGTTAGAGGGCCCGTGGGTGGTTTTAAAACTCTGATACCAGGTTAGTCACTAACCATACGAAAAGAAGAAGAAAATTATAAAATCTTTTACGGTGATCACGATATTTAAGACGCAGATATATGACAGCGACCTTGAATGGTTAGCTTGCGTGTTCTGTACCTAGCTCACGCAATGCGTCGTACGTCCAGCCAGTAATATGACTCGCCCAACAAGGAGCGCTGTCCCAAATTAGACGCATTATTAATTTATTACACGTAAAACAAAAAGTATTTTAATAAAAAACGTATACTAAAAAATCCGTAATTTAATTATCTTTAAAATGGTGAAGTTTTCAGAAAAATATGCTTGATGAATTTTGCGTCATTCTCAGTTTTTTATCCGCGTTAGACATAAATTTACATATTAATTTCACTATGTAATATTAACATAATCAAAAATATGCCTATATTAAAATATTTAAAAAAATGCTCTAATTTAACATATATTTTTTCCAAATCACTAACACTACTCGTTTAGACGTCATCTTCAGTATAAAATCATTAAAAGTCAGCTATCGTCCCCTTAAGTAATTGAATCGATCTTGAAAGATGATGTTATGATATGAATGAAGCTGAACGGTTATCGGTATAACTACTTAATTAACCATTAAAACCACTTTCAATGAGTGTCCTTTTTTTATTGAAGTGAAAACTTCTTTAGACGCGTTGGGCATTTTTGAGATGGGAAAAAACAATTGAACTCGCGACGCCGTTACCGACACCTCATTTTTGTAAACGTGATTGTGCTCTTTATTTATTTTAAGTTACGGATTAATGTCCTACGAAAGTATTTTTACTTTAAAGGTTTTAGAAGTATTTTTTTTTATTAGGTTACGGACCAATGTTCTATACGAGTATTTTTCTTCCACCAAGGCGATCTTGTTCAAGTTTTCACTTCTGTCGGCACTCCCGGAGTGTCACTGTTTTTTTTTTTCGCTCTGGTCGGAGCGGGAGGGCGTGTCAGACTCTTACTGACTAAAACCCACCCGTGTTCCTTCAGTTGCCATGTTGCCAGGGGCCACGGTAACCCTTTCGGACAAACCCGCAAACCATTCAATGAGTGTCCTACCATTGGTTTGACAATACATCTTCACGTGGAAAATAAAAGCCACCAAAACCATTGGAAGCCGAGAATGGCTAACTTAAAAGTATAACCACTCCGGTTGGCGCTTAATGCACCTTTCTTAAAAGTTATTACAATCACTTAAAACATACCCAAAAATATGGGCTTGTTTTTTTAGGCAGGCATTAAATTCTAGTCATAATATTCATAGTCTAGGTACATTTTCTCTCGCCATAAATAACAGCCAACTAGACAGAATTTGGTGAAAAGCTTCATATTAATTATGACTTCGCACACGCTAACAATGAGGTAAAATGGCGCGCGATGAGGTGGAATGTGCGGTAGGACATTGGTTCGGTGGGGCATTTTCCTCCGGTATGCCTGGCTTATTGCGGTTTTGGGTCGGATATTGTTTAACTTTCAAATTTACCAATCGTTGCTTTTTTATTATAGATTAGCTGCACTCCGCGGTTTCACCCGGATAAGTCTTGACCCCGTGGGAATATCGGGATAAAAGTATCCTATGTCCTAATTCAGGTCATGGTCAACCCATGCGCCAAATTTCAAAAATATCTGTTCAGCCGTTTTAGCGTGAAAGCGTCACAAACAAACAAACTCACTTTCGCATTGATATTAAAATAATTTATAATATTAGGATTAGGATATTAGTATGTTTGTAGAGTGGTTATTAGTTTTTGTGTTCCAAAAATTGGGCTCGGAAATCAGTTTTGGTTTCAACTGTGTTTAGTGGACTGGACTAGCTCAAAGGTCTACTAATTTCAAGTATGTTTTATGTCATGTAGTCTTGCAAGATACTGGCGATATTTTAGAAAGACGTAGAAAGATGGGGCTGTCGACAGTTTTAACTCCACGATTTATTAAAGTATCCGGAACTAACCTTTCAAAGTTATCTACAAATGGGATGCTGTAACATTTGAAACGCAAACAGCAAATGATACAGCCTGTCTGCATCCGGTAGTAATTAAGCTAGTAAGATGGATGGCTACCTATCCCACTAAAATATTTCAACCATCAAATTAAAGCCACAAAGGTTATTGGGGATAATATTTATATTCTTTACTAAATTTGATATAAAAGTTATCCATTGAATTCCATCAATTCTGTATGACACTTTTAACCAGCTCGGCGGAGTCTTCAGACGTCTGTGGTATACGCCACCTATTAATAATTAATAGTTTCCTTTTTGGCCTTTTTTGTTAAATATTTCAGTATTTTCCATCGTATTTGTGTATATTATTCAACTAACGGTACTCACAAGTACTGTAACGATTTAGTTCTCTATTAGTTCTGTGCACTTTTATAAATTACGAATTAACAATACTTTCTAAAATTGTGATTTTTGTTTGTGTATGTTTTAGTGAGTAAGTCTTCGAAGTTATAACATATCAATAAATAAGTAAAACTATTTTACTAGAACTCACGGTTTGCATTGAAATCACAATAAACAAAACTTGTCGGGAAACACTGAAACATTTTGTAGGAAAAATAAACACATAGTAAAAATCTTCTGCCTTAGTCTACCGAGGGACATTTATATAAGTTAGTTTATTCCCCTAAGGGCAGAGGGAGGCAGTCTCGATCGATATCACCCCTTCAAACTCAAGGGGAACGCCGAAACGCGTAGTTTCAAAGTCCATTGATGATTTTGTAAGGGCGTTTTAATCGGTTGCGGGTACAAATAGAGCAATGAATAGTGAAGTGGGGTAGGTTGGGCTTGTAATGTTATAAATTTGTGAGGAGATCGTGTCTGTGCATTCCAGATGTCGGCAAATTACGTTTGGGTGGCAATTATAATGAGTTGGAGTAAGAAAACTTACTTAATGAAAAGTTATTTGTTTATTTTTTGCGTCATGTTCGGGAATTGGTAGCAATTTGTTCGAAAGATAACTCTGATTTAGTTAGGGAATGTTGTGTGGAGAGGATATTGCTACTTAAATTCCCTGACAGACAACACAGCCAAAACCTTTGGGTCTAGAATCATAACATTCTGTACATCATCATCATCAGCCAATAATGTTCCCACTGCTGAGACATATGCCTCCTCCCTGTGAGTGGGAGTGGGCCGTAATCCACCACACGGGCCCAGTGCCGGTTAGTAGATGTCACATGTTTTCGAATTTTCAGTTCTAGGACATGTCGGTTTCCTCACGATGTTTTCCTTCACCGTTTTGAGAGCAGTGGTGATGAAATAATTTACACAAAGTAAAGCGCCTGTCAGGAAACGAACCTACGACCTTACAACGCGTAAGTCGCGGCCGTTACCACTGGGCCACCACTGCTCTCACATTTTGCACAAGAGATCATTAAACAACGAAGGTGAGCATTTAGGAAGGATTCTTGAAAATTCATCCCCAAAAAGGGTTAAATAGGGGATGAAAGTTTGTATGGAAGTTCATCATTGCAGATAGGAAATCCCACTGGGCGGGCACACGGTTTGTTTTATAGCAATACATTTTATGATCTCTGCTTTGACGACAGCCATCTTGAGGGATCACCCTTAAGCTATTACTATTATTTATCGAGCAGAGATGTTACGGAGCTTCGATTCGACTCCGAAAGGTCGGAACTTCCGATAAATATTACATCTTCGACTCCGACTTCGGCTCCGATAAATTTAAATCGGAGTTATACCGAAGATTGAAACGCAGCGATGCACGTCACTCGAGTGCGTATAAACAACTTTTAACTTGTCACCCGGGTAATTTTTATACACGCTCGCGCTCGAAGCCTCAGTTTATTGTTTTGTGTATGTCAGATGCGTCATGTTAATTTGTTAAATTAAGTTAAGAACGGATACACCGTTCTTAAGTAGTTTAATTGTTGTGATAAGTTAATTTCAATATGAAGCCAAAAAAAAAGTGTTATATGGGACATCTTTCTTGGATCTCCGCCTCCGACTCAGCTCCGGTTCCGACTCCGACTCCGGTTTCGACTCCGATCAATCAAATTTAAAACCTCCAGCTCCGGATCCGGTAAAGCAACCTCCGTAACATCCCTATTATCGAGCAATAAACACAATTATTAAAATCCCCTACACTTCGTACACATACAAGATAAGATAAACTTTTTACGAGTTACTACAGTCATCTCAAATAAAGTTGCGGAAACTTGGATTTTATGGTAATGTCGTCAATTCGGGGAGAGATTGGAATCTTTCTAGGAATTTGATAGCTTTTGTGTGTTGTCGATAGAGTTTGAATAAACGAGTAGTCTAGTATTGGCGGATACCTGCATATTTTTCTTTGCTACCTAGTTATTTAAACAGGTTTAGGTATGTAGGTAAGTTTATAGCTTTAAACTTTGATGCTATAATATTTTCTTTGCTGATCTTTACTTGAATAAGAATATCCAATTTATTCTTACTTAAAAAACTGCCTATTTTCTTACTGACTATAAATTTTTCTTAAAATCTGTGAATACAGATTAAAATATCTCAAAAAGTTATGGACAGTCACCTAAGACCGTTTTCCTGTATCTACAACGGTTAAGGTACTTCCCGCTACCGACCCGTCTCAAATGCACCCTGTATAAAGGGAAAATTATGAAACCTCTAATTAATTGGTGACCTCCTTTGCTAAGGTATTTGTATGCGAGAGGGGTACCTAAGGCAGTTGTCCCACCGCCGGCGAGGAAGTGACTAACTATCGGCTATTTTCTCGCTCAAGAAACGTACAATAGATATAAACCCGTGCAAACAAAAGAGATGCATATATTAATAGTTGATCTCTGAATGTTCACACCGCCGACGAGGACTCGCTCCACTAGTTTGTCGCTGAGCGACAAGAGCTATCAAAGATAATACTCACTCAGCGATACTTACTCAGCGATGCTCGCTTGGCGGTCAGGACTCACGCCGAGAGACCAAACAGCGGTAATTTCGCTCCGAGCGAGTGGTGCGAGTAATCGCCCGTCGCAAGCTGACACTCGCTCATAGCCCAGTGACAAAACTATCGGAACTACACGCTCGCTGCTCGCTAACTCGTTTTCAGTTGCTAGCTCTACTCATCATAATCAGCCTATAATATTCCCATTACTGGGACACAGGCCTCCTCTCGATGAGAGGGAGTGGGCGGTAATCCACCACGCGGGCCCAGTGCGGGTTGGTAGATGTCACATGTCTTCGAAATTTTGGTTCTAGGACATTCCAGTTTCCTCACGATGTTTTCCTTCATTGTTTTGAGAGCAGTGGTGATGAAATAATTTACACAAAGTAAAGCGCCTACCTGGGTTTGAACTTACGACCTAAAACTTGTAAGTCGCGGCCGATACTAATGAGCCACCACTGCTCCTAGCTCTACTCACTACTCGTTAATCGCTGGCGGTGGGACAACCGCCTAACTAATTGTACCTATCTTACGACCACGTAAAGTTATAAACTTCTTGCTTAGTCAATCGATGTATGTAGGTATAGAGTAGATATCGAGCGACCAGACCGGAATATTGGCGAATTCCTTTCCTGCTACGACAGAATGAAATTGAGAATATTAGCATAAAGAACCTTTCACGCGGCGCGATATTTTTCACACCACGGAATATTCCATGTACACACGGCTACACATCAAGCTATAAATTTCTAGTTTATGCTGACCTCGCATTGTATAGGATTTCCGTACAATGCGAGGTCAGCTTATACTGGAAATGGCCTTTTCACTATAAGTTACTTACTTATTTATATCTTGTGAATATAAATCATCAGAAAAAAAAAACAAGCCAACAGTAGTCGAATATGATGTGTAACATCTAACATCTTGGCTGAGAGTACCAACCTCTCGGAAAATGGGTTGGTACCATCTGACGGCCAACTCTAGCACCGCGCGCGCTCATTCGTCAAATCAAATAGCGCGCGCTTCCCCGGCTTCCTGTTACATACTTCCGTCCCTTTTCACAAAATCACTCCCACAGATTGCAGGAAAGCGAGAGACATGAAAAACCGCATAAATTATGGCTGTCTTTCTAAATTTATATAAACTATTATTCAACATAACTTTTAAACCGAGTAATTTATCAACTTCAACACATTCACTGGGGACTGTTTCCTACACAATTTATCTCACCCGCTTCAGGACAAAATTCCTGTAACATCTAATATAACGCTCCGTTCACATATAATCTCTCGTATGTAGTAAAAGATCACACGTTTTCAGTATGGAGCTATTTATATGTATCGTTATAAGTAGTACCTCCGGTTTTCGTTATACGGCATTCTCATACATTTTGCTAAATACAGGGTGGCAGGGACATCGACGCGAAAACTGTTACCATGGATTCAGTACATGATTCTGAACCTCCCTGCGCTGAAATTTTTCGACGGATATTAAAAAAAAACAGCTGTTTCATGGAAAATGTATGGAACAGCAGATTTTTAAGCTATTGCATAGCTTTTATCGCGGGCTTTGAGCGCGCCGACCGAATCAAGAAATTCCGTAACGAAAAAAACCTAACACCCCCCACTCCGCCTACCATGTAATGACGGTTCCCATGACAACGTGATGTTGTCATGGGAACGTAATTTTTGTTTTATGTCATCACGTCATCATCCCAAGTGTAGCGTTGACAAATAGGAAGTATGGAGGTTACAAATGCTATGCAATAGCTTTACCGCGGCAGTCCCCGAGTGCCACACTTTTTTTTTTAAATAACCGACGAAAAATTCAAATCCATGGTAACAGTTTTCGCGTCGATGTTCTTGCCACCCTGTGTCGGTACTTGTCTAGTTGCAAATTACGCTGATATGACGGAAAAATATTACTTTCAATTATTTCTCTATGCCATCAAGGTGATCCGATCCATCTATAATAATATCTGTTCCAAAAGTATTTGACAAAGGTGTAAATAAACCCTGTTCTGGTTAAATTCTTACGCAATCATTTAAGTCTAATAGGAAGGGGTAATTTATCTGTATTTAGAAGGTTTCAACTTTATATCTCGCAACTTTTTCCAAGAATAATTATTGTTTGAATAGGTAATATTATAAATTTGTAATCATCAACGAAACTTGAGGTAGTAAAATTAACCTCAATCTAAATTAATATTATAAAGAGAAAAGATTTGATTTTTTGTGTTTCTTTGTGACGCTTTTACGATAAAAGGGCTGAACGGATTTGGCACATGGGCACTTTTATCCCAATATTCCCTCGGGATCGAGACTTATGCGGGTGAAACCGCGGGGCTCAGCTAGTGTCAAATAAAAAACATGTTGAAGGTGATTTAAAATTAGTATTTCGGGTGTACGTAGGTATTCAATAAAAAAAAAAATACTGAATTTGTAAGTGGCTCTACAAATTGTCACATATATGTCTTCCGATCTATTTGTTTACATTCTCATAAGATACTTTTGGAACGAACTATAGGTGTTTTTTGTTTATACTCTGCCTGAATACATTTTATTAAATATTTTCATTTCTTTCAATATTTTAGGCTTATCTTACACAGTAGGGCAAACAAAGGCGCGAGTTGGTGATAAATGGAAGACATTATTTTGGTACATCTTTAGGCCAACTTAGGGGTGTGTTCATCTTACGAGGAAAATCCTGCGTGAGATAATGTATGGATAAATAAGATACGGCAGACGGTTCCTTATAAGAGTTTTGTTTTTTTAAGTTATTTTATATTGAAAGACATAACCTTTTACTTGAATGCTTCTCGTTTATTTATTTAAGTGCTGATAGTAACAAAGTTATTCCATACACTCTAGAGAATCAAGTTCTTTGACAGATCTTGGTTTTGTGAATGTCCATCCTCTTAGAACACGATTGACGAAGGTACATACCGAAAGTACTTACAACAATACACGAAAAATACAAAAGCTTTTCTCCTAATCTTACGAAAAAACCTTTCCATTTAACAAAGATAGGTATAGGTAGTTCCCTAGAAAGCTGAATTTATTTCGAAACAGAAATAAACAATAGCTTTTCCTTCAGCGTTTCCTTCATTCCTCTATATTTCATTTCATCAATCGTTTTACTAGCGGATTTAAAAGCCGCCTCGTGTAAACATGAGTCGGATATTCCTGGCTACTCTCAAACTGAGGCAACGCAGACGGACACACAGACACATAGTAAACAGTGTGTCGCTTGTGTACGCCGCTATTTTCCAGGCCACACAATAGAAGGCTGATATAAATAATAATAATATCCGCCTTTTATCCCGCAGAATAGTAATTTTTTTCTCCGTATACGGAAGGTTTGGTCATTACTAGTTCACTACATTCATCACTCTTGATTTTGCGCACATATTATTTATGCGTTTCAATCCCTTCCCATTCAGGCATGTCCAAGATTATCTTCGTTTCGGATAATGGACTCTTCCATTCAATATAGGTAATTATGAGGCATTAAAGCACATTGCAGCCTCATCGGGCCGCAGCGCAATCAAATTGCAATATAAAAAACTGTTTACAAACAAAAAATTGGACTTAAAAAACCACTACAAAGTGAATAAACTTTAATTTCGGAAGTCGGCCTCTTTGGTTTTGTATTTTCGTGTTTTACCACCGACTTTCGGAATTAAAGTTATTTTTCACTTTGTTCGATTGTTTTTTTTTTGTAAAAGTTTTTATTTTTCACTTTTTCGTTGTGGTACCTACCCTACCGAAGCTAACTCAAAAACTACCCAAGTAAAGTAAATAAAAAGTTTTCTCTAACAAACGAAAAAATATTTTCAAAATCCGTCCACAATTGACGAAAATATCGTAGAAAAACAAAAAAAAAACAAATGATAAATGATTTTATTTCTGTAAGTAGGTTTGTACAAACACTTTTACACGTCAATCATATTTTAAAAACTAGATGAAGTCGTCGTTTCCTATCTGACTACTCCGAGAAGAAAGGCCGAAACAAACTCAGAGGTCACAGTCTCAAGGCCATGTGGATTGGTGTCTGAAGTGGTCTTTATAGGAAAGCACCACACAGATTGAGAGGGCCTGTCCAGTCAGTGCACGCATTTGTCAGTTATCGTGTAGCTCAACTCAGAATTTAAGGAGCTCAACGATTCGACGAACAATACTAAAAAAAGGACATTTGTGTAGGCCACATAAATTACTCAAACTGTCAGACCATGATTAAAACTAACTGAGAAAAAATTAAAAACAAAACAAAAGGAATGACCCATATAGTCTTCACATTCACAATAATTAAAATAATATAATACTTTAAAAGTAAATATTCACGTCATTGTATATGTATATAAAAATCATTAATGTCAATGTGTAATAAAAAAAAAAAAAATCCGGAAATGATCTTGGTCAGAGCATTTCATTTGAGGACCATGTAGATTTGTGTCTGAAATGGTCTTTTGAGGAAAGAACCATACAGATTTGAGTGGACCTGTCCAGTCAGTGCACGCATTTGTCAGTAATCGTGCAGCTCAACTCAGAACTTAAAAGGAGCTCAACGATGCGACGAACAATACCAAAGAAAGGACATTTAGGTAGGCCGCATAAAGTACTCAAAACTGCCAGATTATCATTAAAAACTAACTGAGAAAAAATAAATAAATATATATACATGAACTATATAGTCCTCACATTCACAACAATTAAAATAATAATAATGTTATACTTAACAAAGTAAATATTCATGTCATTGTGTATATAATTTTAAAGTTTGCAAAAAAAAACAAATTTCAAAAGTAAAAAATAAAAATAATAATTGGAGCAGCTCAATCCCAAGCCTTTTTGTCCTCAATGTAATCTTAAACGGTATAAAAAGCTTTCTGGCACAACTTATGTTTAATGAATGATTTGAATTTATTAAGGCTTAGATCTTGTACGTGGCTTGGAAGTTTATTATAAAAGCGTATACATTGACATCTGAACGATCCACCTATTTTTTTGAGCCTTGTTGTGGGTACAACAAATTTGTGTTTGTTCCTAGTATTTATGTTATGGATATCACTGTATTTTTTAAACAATTTTATATTTTTATGGGCATATAAAAGATTATCAAAAATATACTGAGAAGGCACAGTCATTATATTAATCTCCTTAAATTTATCTCTGAGAGAGTGTCTCGGACTTAATTTATAAATTGATCGAACAGCTCTTTTCTGCAAAACAAAAATAGTCTGAATGTCGGCGGCATTTCCCCACAACAGAATACCGTACGACATTACACTATGAAAATAGCTAAAGTACACTAAACGGGCTGTCTCTATGTCAGTCAAATAACGAATTTTTCTAACAGCATATGCTGCGGAGCTAAGCTTTTTTGACAATTTATCTATATGTGGGCCCCACTGAAGCTTAGCATCCAAAGTTAAGCCCAAGAAAACTGTGCTATCATCAGGATTCAATTCTTCGCCCCTTATCAACACACTAGTTTTCACCTGCCTAACATGAGGTAAGGTAAACTTAATACATTTGGTTTTTTTTTCATTAAGAAGTAAATTATTAACATTGAACCAGTGAACTACTTTTGAGATCGCGCTATTTACATCGTCAGTAACCAGCTGCTGACGTTTAAGTTTAAACAAAAGTGAAGTGTCATCCGCAAACAACACTACATCATGGTTATCCTTTATGAGGTAAGGCAAGTCATTAATATAAATAAGAAACAAGAAAGAACCAAGAATTGAGCCCTGAGGGACTCCCATTGTTACTAAAGATCCGGGAGATCTTTTCCCATTAACGTCAACGCTCTGAATCCTATTACTCAAGTATGAAATAAGAAGATTCAGAGCGCTGTTCCGGATCCCATAGTGGCGGAAATACAGACGAACATAGAACCTACACCTTTTTTGAAGTCGGTTAAAAGGTGCGGTGCGACCAACCTGTAGCGTGCGATGGTTTAAAAAAATGTACGCAACTCATGTAGGACTTTTGAAATGCTGTGCGGCCTGCCCAAATCTGTGTTTAAAGTCTACCTCTTTACATTTGTGTGTTGAAGTATTAAATCTGAATTCTATTGCTATTAACTTGAGGGCTGTTTCTGCAAAGCCTGCATAACGTAACTAAAACCACAATGTTTATGACTTAAGTAGCTCCACCGAAGTACTTAGCGGTGCTTCAACACCCATTAAGCTGTAACTCGGCACTAACATCACCTCTTATACATAATGTTATATGTATTAAGTGTAGGAAACCTACCCTATGTATTTGTGTATGCAGAGCTCAGAGTGGTTCTAATATGGGAGGTCTTTGGCAGGAGATTGCAGTTGAGTCGATGATAAATTGCCGCTTGTGACCCATTTATATCTGTGTCAAATCGTGCGGGAACTTGGCAATATGGCTTTGTGTATATGGTTTTTTAAGTGTAACATCTTTTCTCTCGCTTTCCTGCAATCTGTGGAGTGGGAAATCTGTTGCCCTTGCCACACACTCGTCATGAGAAGTAGTGAGAAAAGTAGGCAGAGACGTAGTGGCAACGTTACTCGTCATGCCGCACGTCATGCTCCTCGTCATACCCACTGCTCCCTCTTTTGTCGGTATTTGGGCGCGAGTCAAAGGACGTAGTGCGAAGCGTCGCGATTAATTGCGCGAATAGAGCAGTGTTTGGGCAGAGAATGCAACATCGCAGCAGCGCGAGGAGCAGAGCGATGAGCAGCGCGAGGAGCATAGTGTGGACGGAAGTGTATTAAGAGAAGCCGGGGAAGCGCGCGCTATTTGATCTGACCAATGTGCGCGCGCGGTGCTAGCTAGAGTTGGCCGTCAGAAACGACCCTGACGAGGCCCCGCCCGTTTAATGTTGCTTATTACCAAGGTAAGATGTCAGATGTTACACATCAAATGCGACTAGGTACTGTCGTTTTTTGTACCACGCTACAGTTACTATTGTAAATAACAAGCTGTAACTCCGGCGTTCTTTACTGGCACACATTTAGAGCTTTCATTGTAATACATTTAAAAACAGTTTTTTTTTTAAAGTGAAGGAACTTTTTCTTCGAACTGTCTAAATTAGGAAACGGGAAATTCGTTCGGCCACTAACCAATTTTTCCAGAGGACAAATATTCAGCTTCGGTCACTAATCGGTGAATAATTGGCTCACATCCTTATTGATATCAAGACCATGTCAGGTCCGAAATTCTTGTCCTTTTCATGTCTGTATATTCCGCTAGCTTTGAAAATAATTAATGTTAGGCCTAGTATTTTATTTAATAAATCAGTTTTATACTCTGAATAAATCTGAAGATCAGAAAAAATAAAAAAATTGAATTTGAATCGATACGTCCGCCATACGATGTCTGATGATTGTCTTCTATTTTCAAACGACGGCGCGAAGCGCACTGGCGCAGCGGCATGGATACAGTAAGTCCCGCCGTGCGCCACCTGGGGGCGGCAGGGCCGTAACATGCTCCCGCGCTTGAAGTTTGCTTCAAAATGATGCTGCGATGATAGGGAGCGGGCATATGTTATTGTATGCCCTCTGGATGACCCCTTTGGAGGTCCAAATGTCCGCCACCTTGCTGATG
The DNA here is from genome assembly GCA_963680765.1 of Agrochola lychnidis. Taxonomy (NCBI): domain Eukaryota; kingdom Metazoa; phylum Arthropoda; class Insecta; order Lepidoptera; family Noctuidae; genus Agrochola; species Agrochola lychnidis. Next base: position 4,932,451 of record OY796850.1, read on the forward strand.
CTGTCTGGTCCCGGATGTAGCTTGACTATTCTTCCCAGCAGGGGAAGCTGGTGTCGGTCCCTGACAAGGACTAAGGACCCCAGCTTCAAGTTCTCACCACTGGAAAACAGGAGTCAAAATACAAAGTTCATTATGTTAAGGGAATTCAGTCGTTAAGTTTAGTCTTACCAGAATTAACTATACCGTATAATTTATGATTAAACGAACTTACCTGTACGTGAAGTTCGATCATAATTATACGATGGCTTCGTCCGAAGAGATTAGCAACCCACCCTCTCTTGGTTGCACGGTTCCTATCTTTGAAGTTTTTATAATATCAGGTATCTTAATAGTTATCTTATCGGCATGAATTTGGATGTTATTTATATAAATGTTTGCTAAAGTTTGCATTCGGTGTGCAGTAACCAAGGATAATAAAGTGACTAATTTACGTGAAAGTTTATTTAAACTCAAGCTATCATTAGGATACCAAGAGGACAAATGTTTAGGACGTTAGACGTATCCCAAGTTGTGTTATACTTCGGTAAGGGTGGACGAAGTCTAAAGACACCCTTAAAGAAGCGTTTTATAACTTCACTATCGCTGACTTTTTCAATCAGAATTAATGCTAAAGCCGATCGACAACTGTTTAAAGTCCCGTATTGGGCTCCTGAATCAAATAATGTTGTTAGAAATAAAATCGCATCATTGATTGATGCCCCGAAAATATCCTTATTTTTAGATAAACAAAAATTGTACCATTTCTTAAGACAGGTGTCGTATTGTTTTATCGATGTACCGGAGAGGGAAGCCAACATTATGTCTATTGCAGATGATGGAACATTTCTTCTCAGCAACGAGTCCCGGACAAGAGACCGGCAGCCAGGGTAAACCGAGGGTGAGCATTGTTGTTGCTGGAAGGTGATAAAATTGTTTGTTTATTTGGATCAAAATACAAAACAGATGATACAAGCAGTTTCCTGAATAGAGGGTACCAAGGTTGGGTGGGCCATAAGGGCACCACTACAATACCAGTAGCTTTGTCTTTAATAATTTTTCGTAGCGTTTTTAAGACCATTGAAAAAGGAGGGAATGCGTAAAAGTAAATTTGGGACCATGATAAGGTAAATGCATTTATGGCCATAGCGTCAGGATCTCTGAACCAGGATATATAGTTACGACATTTTTTGTTAACACGACTTGCAAAAATGTCTACATCAGGGAAACCAAACACGTTTGTAATATTGTTAAAAACTGAGTCGCTCAATTCCCACTCAACATCTGGATGAATTCTACGTGATTCCGCGTCGGCTATTGTATTATCTGCCGAACGAATGTATGATGCATACACAATAATATTCCTAGATTGACACCATTCCCATAATTATTTAGTTATGCGTGTTAGATGGGGATATTGTATGCCTCCCATCCGATTTATGTAGGATATGGCCGTAGTGTTGTCAATGCGAAGTAGTATTTGACAACTTTTCATTGTTACGGCAAAAACTTTTAAACCAAAAAAGGCAGCAACGATTTCTAAATAATTTATATGATATGATCGCTCTTCAACTGTCCATGCTCCACTAGCTGTCTCTTTCCCACACGCCGCGCCCCACCCCGTAGTCGAAGCATCACTAAAAATGTCCAGGCAGTATTCATCATATTTAATTTTACTAATAGGGTTATCTAATGCATTAAACCACCAATCAATATCAGACGATAAGTATGACGGTATGTTCATATAATTGTCATAGTTTGATGGGTCATTTTTTAAGTTTAAATATTTGCATCTTTCAAAATCTTTTGTGTATAGCCATCCGTATTCGACGGCAGGGCAAGCAGAACACAATAGACCCACTAAACTTGCAAAATCTCTTATTTTACATCGTGACATTCTTCTAAAAGTTTGTAATTTAGCTTTAATTTTATTAGATTTTTCTGTAGGTAAACTGATTTGAAATTTTTTGGTATCAATTATGTAACCAAGGTATTTACATGATGTCGTAGGCGATAAGTTGCATTTATCTTTATTTATAATAAATCCTAAAGCTGACAATAGTCGCTGAGTTACCGCTATGTTATCTAAACAAACATCGTAAGAATTGCCAATAAGCAACAAATCATCTAAATATATACTAGACATATAACCGCAGGATCTGAGCAGTCCGACAACCGGTTTCATTATCTTAGTAAATACAAAAGGTGCCGTGTTTTGGCCGAACGGTAACACATTAAATTCATACAAAACATTATCAAATTCGAATCTAAGATATTTTTTATAATCGTCATGGATTTTTATTAAAAAATATGCGTCTTTTAAATCTACCGTTCCCATGAAATTATTTTCCGATACAAGTTTAATTGCTGTTCGTAAATCTTCGAGTTTAAAATGTTGTGTTTCTATAAATTGATTAAGATTTTTTAAGTTAAGTATGAATCTATGTTTACCGTTGGGCTTAAGTATCAAGAATATGCTTGATAGAAACTGCCCTTCACAAGGGTTGCAATGAGAGATAGCACCAGTGCATAACAATTCGTCAATACATTTTTTGAAATTTTGTTTTTCTGATGTTGAGTGGATTCTTTTATTGGGGGTAGTATGCTGTATAACATGAGCTGAAAAAGGTATTTTATATCCAGAAATCCATGAAAGAACAGTCGGATCAGAAGTTAGTTCTGACCAGGTGTCATAAAACAGTGCCAGTCTACCAGCATAACAGCTTACCCCGGTAACATCTAGCGACGACTGCGGTAGCTCGCCCGTGTTGCGGGCGTTGTCTGCTGCCGACCTCGATAAGACCCGCGTGAGGTGCTCGCGGGCGGATTTCTCTGTGCAGGTTCCCTCGTCCTCTGAGTCCCCATTTGCCTGCGACTCGGGGGAGGAGCCCGCTAGTTTAAATTATTCCGTTGTTGGAACGTCGATTGAGGTGGAGGCGGCGCTGTCTTCGTTCGGTTGATGGGTGGCCGATTTAAGGTTGATTTAAGTTCTGCTCCTGTTTTTGTTATTGTCTTTGCAATTTTTAATGTTTCAGCTAAATCTGATCCGAAAAGATGTTTGTCAATGATTGTTTTTTGTAGTTGTTCTTTCATCTCCTTTTTTAAGTTGTGTAAAATAAAGTTCCGGCGGAGTGTCGAGTCCGAGTGTTGATTGTCACAAAGAAGGCGTATAGTGTCTATCATCATTTGTATTAATTCTGTGTCCTTGTTCTCTTTAGCAATCATAAGAGTAATAGCATTACTTAAGCATGAAATGGCACAACCTAACTGTTTTTGTTTCATCTCAATACCCTTATCTCTTTTTAAGATAACTTCTGATATGGCTGCTTTTATTTCTAAATTAAGTTCCGGCGAGTCAATTAGCTTGCAATTACTAGGAGGTAAGTATTTTTCTATCAACTCCTTACGAAGTTCGCTGGACAAGCCCTTAGTAGCCAAATGTTGTAGCCGAACAGCCAGGTCGGTCTGAATATCTTTGCCGTAGATCTTCTCCACAGACGGATCCTCACCAAATATCTCTAAAATTTTCGAGTCCAGCTCGATGCTCGGAGGTATGTCAGTTGCAATAAGGACTTCAGTCTCCGAGGAAAGGACCTGTGGCTCTTCACAGCCACAGGTCTTGTTGTCAGGGTCTGCAGCGCTAGTTGAGGGAACCGGGTCCAAGGCACTGATCGAAGGAATGTGATCCCCAGCGCTCATGGATGGCTCATCATGAAATTCTGGTTCCAATTCTACTACTTCCTCAAAAGAATCTTCGTCGTAGTATCGACATCGGGGAGAGGGTGTGTCCTCTGTAATGTGTAGATTTCTTTTGTTGTTCAAGAAGATAATCAATTCTCATTGTTATTGAAATGTAACGGACTTATGGATAATTAATTTAATAAGACAAGCGCACGCAGGTGGGTCGGTGTATCTATGGATATAGAAATGTACCGCGTGCGGCTTAGTATCTACGGTGAAGTGACAATCCCAAAGACTGCCCGCATCACCCGTATAGCTTCACGTATACTAATAAGGTAACAGTTCTTATAACTGATCGCAATATTAGCCTTGCACGTGATATAAAACAAAATAAGTTAAGTAGATAGGTACTTATAACATTTACGAGCCCCAAAAGTTAACCGCAACGACTTATGACAACGTTTAGGCGTTGATGTGATATGCAACGTTATTATAATAACGATTTTACGCAATATAATTATGACACTTGACTAACCTCTGGAATGCGACGTCGATCTTGTCTCACGCTGAAGTTTCTTCTCCCATTTCTTTAACTTTTTTGTTATATATTCATAATCGTGTTTACTTTTCCTTTTCCCCATGACACTTTTAAAACTTTAACAACACTGATAATGATTTAAGAAAATTACGTACGCTCCGGCAGAGCACTGAACTGTGAATAGGCAATAGAACACGGTAGGTATCGAGCAAACGAAATAGGTCTACCCTCACCTAAAAATCTTCAAAAAAAAAAAAAAAACGCTTACTTTTTTTTAGTTTTAGGTATAAAGCTTTTTACTTTCAGTGCGCAAAGGCAACACCGTACGTGTTACTACATTGTGTTTATGCTAATCTCGAGGACGAAGCTGAGTATAATACCAAAATAATATCAGTATGAAACCCTTCACTCTGATATTTGGTAAGAAAATAGAATTCCCAGATATGTGGTAACACACGCGCTAAGTACGTTGATTTAGGTCTTTCGTAGAACACGTTGTACGTAATCTAGGTATTCATTTATGTTGGTAATATAATATTATGATTTCTTTGAAGTTTGGAGTTGAGAATGCCACAAACAGTAATTAGTATTACTATTACGAAATAAGATGAAAGGGATGTTTAGAAATATTACATAATTCAGTTCTAAAACTAAAGTAGTTATAAAACTACTAACTGTTTGCAATACGTTTGAAAAACTTGTAATTAAAACCGCAATGTAACAAATACTCCATTTCAACTTACTTCACCCTTTCCATAAACCCTGTAGTTTGAGTTTATTACACAAAGCCTCATTTTCCACAAGAACATTATGCTATAATTTGCACGAGTCCAGGGTCCGGACTCAGAACGGCTTCGCCTCAAATTACTTGCGATAAATTCATTAAGGAGAGCAGAGCGAGCGTTTTATTAAAGAAAATATTAAAGAAAACAAACAGTATTCGAACGTTGTGGAGAAGCTAACATTTTTACTTGAAGATAATTACTGTGAAGGAAGGAAGGTTTTACCAAAGATTTTCCAAGATTGGTATAGATTTCGAATGAGAATATTTACGAAGAATTATATTCGTAACACGTTCCGCATACGTAGGTATGTGGGAAAGATTCCGAGTATTTTCTCATTCCTATTATATCAAATTGAGGAGATGTCAAATTCTAAAAGCTGGTACGATTCCACTTAATGTAATATTGAGTTCTTTTTTGCTTTATTTTATGAAGTATAATTTCTAGCCCTTCTAAAGTAACAGCCATTTTAAACCAACTTTCACGACCAGAGGAAAGTGTGATAAACTGTTACATTTTCCTACATTTTATGCTTTCATTTTACCGCTTTATCAGCGCAGGAGAAAAATGAGAAATGCTTTACAGACTGGTTTTATTCCTTGCAATGAAAGGACTCGCATTTGTTTAGGTTGGCAGTAAATATTTGCGAAGTCCGCTTCTCTGCCCGCGCTGGCCGACCATAGAGTACTTTTATCTTTTCTTACAACGCTGGCTGGTTGCAATTAAGATTTTCTTAGCGTCAATGTCGAAAACATTTTGTTGTTGTTTGGAAGTTCCTATTATTATATTATTGGTAGATAAATCTGCAATCGTTGGTCCCTAATTAATATAAAAATCGAAATGTTTTGGTAGACACTTTTTCAAAATATAGTAGACTGTTATACGAGGGGCTAAAATAACGAGGGGTTATAATAATTTAAATGTTTAACGAGATGTTTTTTTCTGGCAACTTAATTTCAGTCCTCTGTGAAGATGTTCTCACACACACATTTTCACTGTTGTAAATTATATTACGGTCACCAATTCAATTAGTAATTAAAGAAAAATTCTAAAGATTTCGCGCCAATGCCTTTTTTATTTCTTCTGTAGCCACAACGCAATGCACGCGTTCTACCGAAAAGATAGCCGCATTTTTAACCGACTTCCAAAAAGGAGGAGGTTATATGTTCGTCGCGTATGTTTGTTTGTTTTTTTATGTATGTCCACCGATTTCTCCGTCAATTGTGGACCGATTTTGAAAATTCTTTTTTGTTTGAAAGGGTGTGCTCTCGAATTGGTCCCATATAAATTTTATTAACTTTGCTTGGATAGTTTTTGAGTTAGATACAAAATACGTATTTTTTTCCCACTTAGTATGTAGATGATATGATAAGTTTCTGTCACTGGTATTCGAATGTGTGTGGGATAGGTACCACAACTAAAAAGAAAAAATAAAAACTATTTACAAAAAAAAAAACAACCGACCTCCAAAAAAAAACACTACAAAGTGAAAAATAACTTTAATTTCGGAAGTCGGTGGCAAAAAACGAAAATACAAAACCCAAGACACCGACTTCCGAAATTAAAGTTATTTTTCACTTTGAAGTGTTTTTTTTTGGAGGTCGGTTGTTTTTTTTTTAGTTCCATTTTCAAAAATAAATGTTCTCCTTTTTTTTGTGAACTATTATTAAGTCGAGCCATAATCATGATTATTCTACATAAGAATAAAGACTTTTTAATTGTTCAAGGCTCGTTGGAACAGACAAAAATTAAAAAGAAATTACTTTTTCCCCTAGAGCAAGAAATGCTATTTTTTCCCCGCTCTGGTACTCTACAATGACGGCCTTTTTGAGCAAGAGGAGTGAAAAGAAATTTGTGTGCTACAAGTATAATATTTTGATCAGACTTGTGAATTTATTACTGCTGGGACACAGGTCTCGTTTCTGTGAGAGGGAGTGGGCCGTAGTCCACCACGTGCATTTTGCAGCAGTTTTTCCGAATCACCGTAAGAAGACGATACAGAAGCAAAATGACAGCGTGACAAATCTGCTGTCGTTTCATGAACGTGACCATTTTACTGCCCGATGCTCTGAGACATTGACGGAGTGATAGAACGTGTTGGTTGAATGTGGATAAAGCTTAGAAAAAAAAAACAAATTGAATTCCAAATGCATCGAATAAATACAAGTGATGTAGCGTTTTCCATCTTAGTCTGAGCTTTTAAATTCCTGGACATTGAACTTTTTAGTGATCAATAAAAGATACATGTGTGTTGACACACGAAAATGATGAACATTTTAGTAACATTTAGTTGTTGAAATTGGTTGAAGTTATAGTAGACAGAAGTACTATGTATAATAACCCCTTAAACATTTCTGAAATTATGAGACAGGTAAAATACGTTCAGTACATGACCGTAAAACTTCAGAACATGATACAAGTTTTATCTTGCAAAGTTACAAAAATAAATTAGTAATTTATTTTTGCAACTTTGGTCCGACCGAAAGTTCGTTTTCGGTTTCGGTCGAGTTTCAGGCAAAAAAAACAAGTTTCGGTTTAGTTTCGGTTTCGGCGACAAACTGCCGAAACTACGACCGGAACCGAAACTGCATTCGGGAGTTCTCGCGCTGTGATCGGTCATCTTCGGCGCGTTAAAACCATCCAAGCGAGTAAGCGACGAAGACATTTTGCCGCATCCACGTCCCTAATCATGTCGTGACTGGCTTGTGTTTGCAGTTCTTTTTGTTTGTTGTGAGTTTTCGTGTGATTTTAGTGATTTATTTTGAATTTGGTATGTTTTATTACGTGACATAGCATAAGAAAATAATTCATTATAACAAACTAACACATAGATTTTCTTTATTTTTCCCTCAAAACATGATCTTTGTAAGGAAGTTTCGGTTTCGGTTTCGACCGAAACTGAGACTGTTGCCGAAATTCAGTTTCAGTTTCGGTCGGACACTATAAATTACCGTTGTTTTCTGTATCGTAACATACAACACCCGATAGGGGTAGCATATTTATAGCAGCTATATGCTTGCACAATGATTGGCTCATTAAACTCCATTACATAGACGATAAAATGATCCCGAGCTATCAAATTGCCCCTCATTACGCCCTCTGTCGTAAACAACGTAATATTTTTAGATTCATCCGTTACATGTGTTATTTTCTTCGCAGATTTGAATTCGGAATTTGTGTTCGTGATATTTTTTTTTCGGATTCTATTTGAATTTAGATTGATGGTTTTATGATTGAGCTTTTGTGAGTGCTCTGATCCATTGGAGGCTTTGTGTTGCAATTTGATCCATTAAATCGGTCATTGGATTTGTTATTACATTTTTGTTTTTACAGTCACAGTTGGTATTTATTTACATGTCGTATTGTTCCGCAAAATTTATTACAATACTCAAAATCTAAATATTTTATTTCATATAAACCTACAAGGGCACTTATGAAACGTCAGAAGCTAGGTGCACGGTTCCAATTGTTCGCTTCCTATGGAGAAGAGCCGGCAAGAAACTCCACGGTTACTCTTTTCAAAATAAATTGTTTCTACAATGTTTTCAAATTACAGTGTTAATCGGTATGGGAGGACAGTGTAGGCCTATCAACAAGTACCAGGTACTTAGTAAAATAGAAAATGGTCGACAAGTCTACAGCCTACAACGTTCTCACATTCACAAAATCTAAAAGAAAAGAATCTATACATATAAAAGATAAACGAAATAATAAAAATAAGGACTTATTTAAACCAAATGACATGATTGCCACTACAGCTGTAACAAATCTAATTTGATTAAAAAAAATGTAGAAAATTGTAGGTATATAATGTCAAATACTGAAAAGATTATGTCAATGAAGTATGTAAAAAAACTAACTAAGTACTTTTATAGTTATTTATGCACCTGTTGTATTATAAGGGGTATTAAAACACGAACGTGGGTATCACATGAGTGTTTTAATACCTAATTATAACAGTTGCATACAAGACTTTATCTACACCCATGATATGAATCCTCTATAAAAGTTTCTGAAACCATTGGGTGTTTGTAATTCAAGATCAAGAATAAAGAAATTCCCACGAAATTCAGTACAACTGCACGTATGAATGTCGCTTGCAGCAGCACATCACACACACATGCGTGCAGCGGGTGCTGCTGTCCCCCGCTTGAACGTTGAAACGAGTTGCGTAATGGAATTTAGTACAACATTGTAACACTCGTTTGGATGATGTAATGGTTACCATGACACTGGCTGTTATAATGTTGCCAATAAGCTATTTCAGAAACTTTTATAGAGGTTTTATAGCATGGATGTAGATAAAAGGTAAGTATTTGTCGCTATCTTGAGAATTTTGTCAACCCTTACTTTGTCGTGCCTCTTTATAATGTTGGCGTAAACACACACAACTGTATATATAACCCCCTTGAAGGTCGTCTTTCAAGCAGGAGCGTCTAACTCGTGTAATGTATTATGACATAAAGCCAACCACAATTGAAATTCTTTCCTTGTATTAATTACACAACACACTTGAGCTTCGTTATACCGCGGCATATTTAATCACGCAGAGGGTCTTATAATTCCACATAATTTAGGGATGTCAGGTTTAAGGGAAAAAGGGGTTTTACTCATAAACGTTGTAAATATATTCTTTTAACTTTAGAAAGCTCTAAATACAGAGTCAAGCCATATTTCCATAAGCTATGAAGTTTAACACCACTTGAAAGTCAAAGTATTTATTTCAATGAGACAATTTACATATTTAAACTTTTAAATGTCAATGAGTCGGCCAGTTAGTAAGAAAGTTGACGGTTCCTAAATGGAGATCCCTGTGAAGAAGAACGAGCAAGAATCACGTTTACTTGAAATACTTACAGTTCAAATAATATCTATAATTAGAAGCAACGATATTTCCAATGATTGAAAGAAATTCAATCAAACAATTTTCTTTTCACTTTTCAATTTGTTACCTGGAAGGCAAATAATTAACGCTTTGAACTGCAACGTTTGTAACTGCTTCCGATTCTGGGAAACAATTATGGAAGACGGTATTGTACTGCTGTAGTTGGGAGCGTTGGCACGCCTGTTGCTTCGAAAGCAGCTTTGTTGAAACAAGTATGTTCACTGTTCAGTTTCTGGTAATTGAATTTTTTTTTCTTTTTTTTTATAAATTGTTTATTGGGAACAAAAAACAAAATACATACAGAGACAAAAATGTTAAACGATGATAGCTGCAATAGGTAAAACTGTGGCGCAGCTACCAACGCTCGACTCCTAGTGAGAGGGTAGGTTGTTCCAAGACGAATACATGACAAAGGTATTTCAATATTTTTTTTTAAAGTAAAGAAATTTATAAAATAGGTAATACATTTTGAGATAAGTACCGTGTGTGTATACCTAATGTTGAGTAAGAGAGGGTGAGGGTGTGTTGTGTCGTTGTGTTTTCCGAGATGTTAAATTTCCACAAGTTTTTCTGTAGCATCATAATTAAGAGATTTTAATAAAATGTCGAGTTTTTTTTTTGGAATATTGGAACATCGACTTTCATAGACAGCAGTTTTTTAAAAGCAAGCATCAGTTAATACATAGATTTTAACTAGTAACTGACTAGTAACTTCGTCGAATCAAGACTCATCAATGAAAATGTCACTAAAATGTTTGATCGAAAGGAGACAAACGAGTCACATGTAGGTAAGCTGCTCAACTCTTGACGAAAACACTAATTTCACAAAACAAAACTTATAAAAGCTTTCAAAACATGTGGTTTTATCAATATTGCATCCCTAAACTATCTTTTATCCGCTAAACGTACGCTCCAAGGCGCCAAGTGTTCGTTCACGGAAACATCCACCCAGCTCTTTGTTACATCAAATGCACATTTGCACAAAAGCTTTATGAAATAACAGTCTCAGGTTTAGCAGCCCTGGATGCACAGACTATACAGTTATCTGCCTTTACGTAAAATTTAATTTTAATCCTTTTGCCTTCGCGTATAATTATAACGGTGTTCTTTGTGAACGAGGGGTGATGTTTCTATACGTTTGTGTTTGGCTTATGGTGTGAGGAGATAAGGGAAGATGCGGCATCTTAATAAACTTTGGTTCAAATGTATTTTGAAAAGATTATGTGATCTTGGATTTCAGTTCGTACCTATATTATAAAATAAATAAATAAAATTAATAAATAAAATAAATAAGCATTTATTATTCCATTGGCATGTACATTTGAATGAATAGTAATGGGTATTTTTAGTCCATTAAACATGCCATTTGGACCCCTCTCCGGGTGAAGGCCTCCTCCAGAGAGTGCCACTCGTCGCGATTCCTTGCGAGGTTGGACCAATTCCTACGGTCTCTATCTCGTCCTTCCACCTTGCCTTTGGTTCTGTGCCCGTGAGGTCCGCTCCACATAGTCACGGTCTTCGTCCACCTGTTGTCAGTGTAGCGTGCCACGTGACTAGCCCACCTCCATTTCAGACCTCGTGCGAAGGACAAGGCATCTATCACGCCAGTCTGCTTTCTTATTGCTCTGTGACGGACTCTTGTCTTTCAATTTTATTTTTAGTGAGCTACGTTCTAAGGCTCTTTGACATGATGTTAGCTTTCTGTTGGTTGTTGAATTAAATATCCACGTTTGACAGCCATATGTGAGACAGGGTAAGAGACATGAATCCTTTCTTTTTTAATTTTAAGTCCATGTTAGACTTCATCACTTCTTTATGCTGCTTTCCGGATGCTAAACGCCCTCCTGACCACCAATCCTGAATGTGATCTGTTTGCTGATGAATGGAGCAGAATTATACGTGTATGTCTGATGTTTTGCGAGAGTAAGTATGCTAGGTTATCCTCTATTATATGATTATATTTGAAATATTTTTGTTTACATATCTGTTCATCAATTTCTATGTTAATTATTGTAATTGGTGTTACCGTTTTAATTAACATTAAATAATAAACAACAATAGTTTATAGCCCCAAAACTTTTTCCATGTGATTGATATACGCCTGTCTGTTTCAGTTCGTATATTGCTGTTCAGTAAACATAATAGCTCAGTGTAGTTTTGAAAGTATTTGTGAGATTAATGACGGTGTTGTGCTTCTGAAAGTTTTAGTAAGAAGAGGTCGGTTGAAATATGTTTAACTATGCAAATATTTCAGCATTATTTTGGCAGTTTTGTCGTACATACTACATTATTCTAGGCAAAAACCTCTCGACTGAATTTCGTCCACGGTGGCCAATGTCAAACGGAGATTAGCTAAGTACGCAGGAGATATTATAACGCACAAGTGTGTTATTTTTAATTAATATTCTGAAAAAGTCACGCATACAATCAAAATGGAACTTTAGTTTTTGATTTATTGGATCTTTTTCTTTCCAAGTACTATAAGATAGTTACGTAATTGGAACATTTTCGCTCAAACCAATTTTTTTGTTTGAAAATCATGTCTTTTTTAACATTATTTGAAACAAAAACAAGATTACTCGGCTTTTATGTCTAAAATAATTATTGACCGTAAGAAAATATAGTTTATTATGCAAATGTAAGATATTTTTTCTCTAGATCAAATTATTATTACTTTAGTTATAAACGAAATAAGAATTGAGACTTACGACATTTAGTTCCGTGCTTGAACACGACCAAAGAGCGCACGCGATATTTAACTTTATTGCTGGTGTGTTAGCGTTTAGCACATAGTGAAGTAGTGGAGCTGCATTGGGACGGAGTTTGCGTGGAAATTGTCTTTGGAGTGCCTGGTCTTAAGTAGGGCTTCTCGTAGCTGGCTTCTGAGGTCATGACTAGTTAACTGGTCTATCCTGTGGCTGCCTTCAGCTGCTACACTTAAAAACCCTGGAGGCTTTGGCCCTGGCTGGAGCCAGGGGTGACCTTGTTCGGAATTCCTTTAGAGCAGTTTCGCACTACGTCCGATCCGAATCCGAATTCAAGATCCGAATTCAATCCAAATTGGGAATGTTCTAAGTTCGAACGGATAAAGATCGGATCTAGTGCACAACCCTCATACAAATAGTACTATGGCTACTTCGAACCGACATTTCTCGGATTCGGATCGGATTCAGATCGGACGTAGTACGAAACCGCTTTTACTCTTAAAGTCCAATGGGACAACAATCCGACACGACCAGGGAGAGATCAGGCGTAAGACCAGCGGCTTTTACGTGCTATCCAATTCACCAGGGTTTCACATCCTTTCAAACTCCGGGCTGCTAACTTACAAATTGCTAATGGAAAAACCCAATAACATAGTACCCGACCCGTGAATCGATCCCAGGATCCCAAGCTCAGCAGTCGAGAAGAAATGGGGCATAGTTGATAAGGTACGATGGGGTTGGTATTTCCGTATGGACAAAAACCCCCTGTTGTTAATAAAGAATAAAAAATAAAAACCGGCCAAGTGCGTGTCGGAACACGCATAATGAAGGGTTCCGTAGTTGGGATGAATTTATCCCAAAAACAAACTTAACTTTGTAGTTGAAAAATATGTTCTCCCATACGGAATGTATGGGAAAACATGTTTTTGCAACTGCAAAGTAAAGTTGGTCGATTATTACTCGTTAACTTGTAGAGCCTACTTAGCTGTGATAGTTTTCCTTTTAATTTCGTTATCGTTATATAAACTACTGTTATGATTTTTTTCACGCACCCAAAACCAACCATTTAGCCGGCAGGGGGGGGGGGATACTTGACTCTAACAAAAATTAGCAATTTAAAGCTTAATATTTCGCAAATGGATCCCTGAATCTAAAAATGGTTTTTACAAACTTAAAATTTTTTTAAAGGACTTGTCTAATGATACCCCTCACCACGGGTTAAAAAAAGAAAAAAAAAAACATCACCACTTTACGTGTATGAGAGGTACCCTAAAAAAAAATGTTTTTCATAATTTTGTTTTACCACTTTGTCGGCGTAATTAATATGTATACCTATGCCAAATTACAGTTTTCTAGTACTAAGGGTCTCAGAGCTAGACCGCGGACAGACAGACAGACAGACGGACATGACGAAACTATAAGGGTTCCTTGTTTACTACGGAACCCTAAAAATGGGGCAGTTACTTCTCAATATTCAGTTCCCGGCAAAGAGATCGGCTCAAGGGATATTAGCAAATACAGGGAAGAGACCAAACTGTGAGTACAAATCGTCAGAAACAATTGTTTGGAAGCGTTTTCGATGACCTCTCTTTTGTTATTATTTGTTACTGTGTTAGTACTTGCTCCATTTATATTGAAGTTTGAGTTTAATGTCCAAATGGTTGTTGAAACTTGAATTTCTTGAGGGAATTCTAGCCTCGAGAAATTCAATTTTCAACTGTAAACTCGATGTTTATTTGTCGTGCTATGTGAAATTGTAAACCGGTGCCGTAATGAATAATTTTATTTACAATCGTGTCAACAAGTCAAGTGGGTATTGTGTAAACTGAGCTATCTAAACATTTGAGCTTAGTGTTCATAAAACATATTGATTTATAGATTTTTTGGAAATGCTGCTGTATGTTTGTATATGTGGCTTTATAAAAATATCCTTTGCCTGATAAATCAGTTACAACGACTGATTCCTAAATCCTTTGTCTTTCACACCCGAATTAGTTTAAGACTTTCCAAAGTAAAAAAGTACCTAAAAGTTAGGTATTCATTCGCTGCTACCAAATGCTGGAACAATATCCCTCCTCCCATTAAGTATAGTAAAAGTTGTTTGACTTTCAAATTTAAATTAAAAGAATTTTTATTAAGCCATCAAAAGGATGTTGAAAATGTTCGAGCCGACATATCTGCCATATAAAAATAAAAAAAAACATTCCGCATTTATCTATAATTTTTATCAATTTATTTTCAATTTTATCAGTTTTATTTGTCAATTATTATTGTCATAATTACTCGTAAATGATAATAAAAACCGCATCAACCGTCGTTTCGTATTTTTAGAAGAGCACAGTCACGAGATACTATCTATTTATAGATGATAGATTTATTATTTTTATATAGGTAATACACAGATATTGGATCTTCATTTTATATTTATTTCAGTTTCTCACTAATTATAACACACTGTACACACACATGTACCTATGTCACAACATTTATTTGATTTAGTATGAGCTTTTTTATATTATCCTATCTTATATTATCTTTAATTTATTTATTAAAACGGACTGACACTTCCATATTGATGTTTATTATTATTCTAGCGTATGACACTCGTGGGTTGCAGCTGAAAATCAGCGTCAGGTGGTACACTTTGTGTTTCCATCTGACATTATGCTGAGCTGAGACCCTTTTGGCATTATAATCATTGTTTTCTGTTTTTATAGTTTTAAGGTGTGTTTTTCTGTCTTAATGCCAATAAACGCAATTTT
Source organism: Agrochola lychnidis (assembly GCA_963680765.1). Lineage (NCBI taxonomy): Eukaryota > Metazoa > Arthropoda > Insecta > Lepidoptera > Noctuidae > Agrochola > Agrochola lychnidis. The sequence goes on from OY796850.1 coordinate 4,947,780, forward strand.
CTTTCTTTCTTTCTTTCATTCTGTACCCTAATTGCGTAATACAACACAATCACAATTTGTTTCGATTTGAAACCGATTGCTTAATCCATTGCTTCATAAGTTGGAAAAAAAATCTGCTCAACAACGTAAATAACGCAATGAATGTTGTAGAACTCAAAATGAAACAAATTAGGCATAATTTTTTACGAAAATAAGTTACGCAATTAGGGTGCTGGTCAGCAAAATGATCTGTTTTATCCATAAAAATTAGGCTTACTGACACCCTGATTTATGCTACAACAGTAACAGCTAGAACATGTTTTGTCTTTGGACCATCTAGCTAAATAAAGAAAGAAAAAGTATTTATTGGGACTTGCAAAGGAAGATCACAAACAATAATACACACAAAAAAATATTGAAATAAAAACAGGAAGTTCTATATTAGGCCAAAAGGCTCCTATCCTATCTCAGTAAGATTCTGCGACATTTAAAAATAAGTGTGGCAGCGCTGGTATTCTAATATGGCCCGCTGTGATTTTTTGCTTTGAAATAAATAAATAAACTTTTATTAGAATCATCCTTTGTAGTGTGTGTCACAAACACACATACACACACACAAAACTAGCTTGCGTGTCAAAAAGAAAACAAACCAGCATGCATAGTTGCGGGTACTTGTGAGGCCCTGTCTAAGTGGCAGTAGGGCTCTCCTAGCCCTCGCCCCTCGGCTATCGAGGGTACCACCTTTGTAGTTGAGAGGTCTCGAATCAGAAGCTCCTTGTTTAGGCTATGACTAACTGTGGGTGTGTGAGTGCGTGAAAGTGGGTGTGTGTGTGTGTAGGATGTAGTCTCTTATGGGACAATGCAAAATACTTGTTTTGTAATCATATAAGGGTGCCACTATAAGGGAACAATTCTAAGCTTGAGTAAGTGCTACTTTTCTGTCTCTCTCTGTGTGCTCTAAATGTTGGAAAAAAGACATTATTATTTTGTCTCAATAACTCAGGTATTGTAAGAGACTTTAGACTTCCTGTCCTGACACAGATTTATTACTATTTAAATGTTTTTGATAGGCACCTATTTATTTATTTCTATAACGACATATTATACGAAAACTTTTGTGTGATATCAATGAGTTACAAAAAGAGTCATGATACTCAAGGTTTGTAATATCAAAGTTGGACATAAGAAAAGATCAAAACTAATAAAAAAATATTTGCATCTTGATATTTCTTTTACGATAACGACGTTATTATGCTGGGCTTAAGATTGGTCGAAGGACGTCTTAAAGATCAAAGTTTTGGAGTTAGCCAACTTTGCCTGCGGCGCTTATGATTTTCAGTTAGATATTAACGTTTATGTCTCGTGTTACAGTTCAAATTGCCCAATCGAGATTAGCATTAAGATTACTAAAATTTATTTCTTCATAAGGAAGATTCCTAGATCCAGGACAGCTCTATTGCGTAAAAGTATAATATGTATGGCACCAATCCTTTATAATACGTTGCCAAAATCTTGGAGGGAATATCCAACGGAAAAATTAAGAAGTAGGTTGAAAAGCCTTCTGTTAGAGAAAGCCTATTACAGGACTGACGAATTTTTGAATGATAAATTAATCTAATTCTTGTAATTATGTTATTTCTAATTACTTTGACATTAAATTGATTATTTTATTAAAATATTAAGAGTTGTTGACATTAGTCTGTAGTACATTTTAATTTTTAAATTCTAATTTGGACTGTTAATAATAATGAATAAGTTTATAATTAATTGATTCAATGTAATAACCTACCTACTTATATTTGTACGCCGTTAAGGCAAAACATGACTGTGATATAATTTAATTGTAACATCTTGCATGCCATGTGTGTGTATACTCATGTTTTGGACAAATAAATGATCTTTATCTTTATCTTTATTCATGAATGCATCTAAGTAGTCTAAGAGGTGTGCCTACATCCAGAACTGAAATTAACTAAAATGACGCGTGTTGAAAAGAAATAGACGATAATTATTTTCAAAACTGCCTTCAAGACTGCCTCGTTGGTCTAGTGGTCGCAAGCGCTACTGCTGAGCATGAACTCCTGGGTTCGTTTCCCGGGTCGGGCAAAGTGTTATTGGGTTTTTCTATCTGGAATTTTTCAGTAGCAGCCCGGAGTCTGGATTTGTGCCCGGTTGATGGTAATAGGCTCGCCCCCCATTACATGGGACTTAAACATAACTGGCGAAATGTGGGTGTACTATAAGTACACCTCTGTCTAACCCTTCGAGGATTACAGGCGTGATGTTATGTTATGTTATTTTCAAAAGTTTGTGACAGTTTTTGTTGTATAGAAAATAATTATATATTATAGAGCAAACAGTTATATTTATTTTTCAGCTATCTACAAGTCATCTGACTAATGAAAAATTATAGTAATAATTACTTACATACACTGTAGAAATGATTAAAGTTCCGAGCCAGTAACAGAATACCTATTCCTCGTGGCCCACAGAAAACCGAGTGCCAACAGATTTCCACATAAAATCATTGAAATCGCTTAAAAGATTTACAGTACAATTACAAAATGTTACTATCATCCACTGTTTACATACAAACACAAAAACTGACAAATAAAAGAAGAATTAGAAGCTATGAAAGTCGCGTGAATACGGCGCACCTGTTACATTTGTTTATTACAATATGCAAATATAAACTCACTATAATACTATACAAAAGTTTCGTGTTTTATATGATTATTATACGCTCCTTTTGACCTATTTAAAGTGTTATCTCTGATGGTTAAATATAATGACCACAATTTTGTAGGGCGCCAACTGAACTAATATTACTCAACCATGCTCACACGCACATACATGCACACACAAACACACATTCACACACACATACACACTCACTAGATTTAAGTTCTTTATTTAATATTTAATTTAATTTAAATCCCATCAAAAACATAAATGTGAAAATGGGAGCCAAGTTCCATAAATATTGTTGTCGACTTCGCCGACAAAAGAATTGAAATCTAAATGGGTGCCAAGTTCTGTAGATAATCCTGAAATTTATTTATAAGAACATGCAACTTTCTAAAATAAAATTAAAACACTAATTCTTGTTTTTTCTGCTATAACAATGTTTGCTATTTAAAAATATAACTTCTTAAATTTGAACAGTCGAATTATTTACACAAAGCACTTAGGATAAATTGAAGCTCAAGATTTGACTTGGCTAGTTTTTACATACAAGTTATCTTATATTTGGCTAATCAATTTATCATCTTTATATTTGTCTACAGTGTCGCGGTGCAAAAGAACTAAAACAAACAGGGTAACTTTTTTATGCTGGTGTGCGTTACAGCTATGTCTTACACTCGCGCCACGTCATTGTGCTGTAATTTTACTTTTTTAGTGTGCGTGCATTAAGCGGCTAACAGTTGGACGCTATTTTTTCATCGAGTTTACAGCTTTGACTGTCTACCTAGGCATATTTAATTATTTATTATTATTTAATTTTAAGTAGGCACTCAACATCAAATAAGTAATTCATGATGTGCTTACCTGTAAGAAATTGGTACACTAGTCTATAAGTTTATTGGATGTATCTCATATTTTTGTATCGATGTACTCAATTGTTGGTGAGCCAAATAAATAAAATAAAATATTCATATCTTTGTTCTTTATGTTATGCGCAAGTTACTGTTGCTTATTGTAACTGTAAGGTCAAAATATCTTCATCCTCTAAAATTTTAGCTTGCTGGTAAAAACTAGCCAAGTCAAATCTTGAGCTTCAATTTATCCTAAGTGCTTTGTGTAAATAATTCGACTGTTCAAATTTAAGAAGTTATATTTTTAAATAGCAAACATTGTTATAGCAGAAAAAACAAGAATTAGTGTTTTAATTTTATTTTAGAAAGTTGCATGTTCTTATAAATAAATTTCAGGATTATCTACAGAACTTGGCACCCATTTAGATTTCAATTCTTTTGTCGGCGAAGTCGACAACAATATTTATGGAACTTGGCTCCCATTTTCACATTTATGTTTTTGATGGGATATCATTACTTTTTGTAAAGAAATTATTATTATTCGTCAATCAAACGTGATCTATAAAATTCTTTTTGCAAATATGCGTAGCAATATTGTGTAAGAATGTAGGTATTTTTTCGTAACAATTGTTACAATTGTCCGCAATGATGTCAGATGGCTGAGCCGGCGCGGCAAGTATTATTATAAAAAAAACATGTGCAGTCGAGGAGCCCCGTCAGGAACAAAGTTCCTTCTCACGTATGATTTAATTATTTAATTTTCGCAGCCGCCCCTTGGATTTACATTTTGACCTCACTATGGACTTAACTTTTCGTAAGTTTATATCAAAAATAGTTACTTTTAACTATTTACTATATTAAACGACAATAGTCCCTAAAACAATAGTCATACGATCTATCAATTCAAAAACGTCTCAAGCATAGTACCAACCTACCAACTACCTTGAACATACCAACCTGACGTTTGTAACAACGTTTTTCGAGATCAGAGAATGAATGAAATGAATTCACTGCCGCCTAACATTAGGGACCAAGATTTTGACACGTGACACATCAGTTGACTCGACGGGGTGTTTTGAATTCAGTCATGAAATTAAGAAATTACATCAACTTTTAGCATTCGAATCAAAAATGTACAGTTAGCTGTCAAATTATAAGACGCTGGAGATCAGCGCCATCTGAAGTGAGCAAGTGGCAGTTTTTAACCCCATTTGAAAATTTGTCATCATTACTGTCATTTTCATGGTTTTCGGGAGATAGTGCTGATATCGAATTAGATGGACATTCTGGATTTTAAGATGGCGGCTATTCCAAATAATAATAATATTGTAGATCAATTCTCATAGACATCAATTTCATGCCGATTGTAAACTTGATAATCAAAATCCGTAAAAAAACGGACCTCTTAATTTCGTTAAGTTCGTCTGTCCGTGCGTCCGGATGTCATACAGCTATTTAACATGGAGACTATTTACACTCTATCGATGAAAATTTTGAAAAAGGTGTATTTTTTGCACCGTTAAACAATGGTGTAGTGAAATTACGATAAACATAATAGTGGGGGTGGCATTCTCCATACCTACATATAACGGAGAGATGAAAAAATCTATGCATATAAAGCTTGTATTGTTGGATCTCATAATTAAAATGTTAAAGATGTTTCTAAGTAACTTTGCTTTTGAAGTCAATAGTTTTTGAGATACAGTTTATTTTCGGTTACAACCGCAGAATTAACTTTGTTTTTATAGTTTTTTCGAGAAATACAAACTTATTTTTGCAGTCGATAAAATTGATACTATTCAATGTTTATGCGTAAATATTCATCCCAATTACGGAACCCTTCACTGTGCCATGGGGTCTCAACTCAAATTATAATTAGTTCTGAAAAAAAATCATAGATGGCAGCATCGGTAACAAATATGAAATTAACAATCACTAAAAAGCGATAAACGGCTGATTTTGGCGTAAGTATGATTAGTAAAAATCAAAACTTCTTGTTTAATGCTGATTTATCTATATAAACTCATAAATCATCTATTTTCAACAAAAATGATAAATGAAACATTTTGTTCAGAGCTCTTTGCAATAAATAGATGGCGTATTATTCAATTTGTCGTCACATCTGTCGCTATTATTTTACGTTTAGTATTAAATCAAACAATTTTTGAAGTGAAAACATCTTTAGGCGCGTTGGGCATTTTTGAGATGGGAAAAACAATTGAACTCGCGACACCGTTACCGACATCTCATTTTAGTAACCGCGATTGTGCTCTTTATTGTTATTAAGTTACGGATCAATGTTCTATGCAAGTATTTGTACAAAGGTTTTGGAAGTATTTTTTTTTTTGTAAACGCTGTTGTGATCTTTATTTAGATAAGGTTACGGACCAATGTTCAATACAAGTATTTTTCTTCCACCAAGATCTTGTTCAAGTTTTCGCTTCTGTCGGCACTCCCGGAGCGCCACTGTTTTTTTTTTTATAATCTATTAGGTACCTACTTTACGTAGAAATATAATATCTGAAAGAAATCTATACATGTTTTTGGCAAGTACCTACCTACTTATATTTTTTCATTTTACTGATACCTTTCTATAAAAAATCGGCCAAGTGCGAGTCGGACTCACGCACGAAGGGTTCCGCACCATTATCTATACAAACGGCAAAAAAATCAAGCTTGTTGTAGGGGAGCCCCCTTAAATATTTATTTTATTCTGTTTTTTAGTATTTGCTGAAAAGATTGTAAAAACTATCTTTGCTTTGTTTAAATTCAATCTCTTTTTATTGTATGTAATTGCATATCACGTGTGCACTGTGCACATGTACATTCCATAACGCTACCAAATACTGGGTACGTCTTTCATCGACTTGAATATGCCCTGGCGGCTGAGAGTATGTCATGCTCACTCAAATGTCTCGCTGATGGTGGCGTGTGTGTTGCATCATTAAGTTCCCTTCAAAATGGTTGAGCTAAATGGTGCTGATCCATGCATCATGTTCGTGAACGGGCGCCGTCAGTAGGGACTGGTCATCTCTTAGCTGCCACGGTTTATTTTAATTTCTGAATTGTTTTTGTTTTATATTTTTATTACGGACGCTTTTAACGTGCACGTCTTTCTACATTGTTCTCACATGTATAATTTCAACATGAATGATGTAACGAATATTTTGTAACAATATTTTTATTTAAACGAGTGACCATGGAGTTTCTTGCCCGTTCTTCTCCATAGGTACCTACTACGATTAGGAATGGGCAACTAGCTTCATCTTTCTGACTGACCGACCCCTTGACAATTCAAAAGTACCTGTAATTGGTTTATTTGAAATAAATGCTTTGAGTTTGAGTTTATAGCGGCAACAGAAATACATCATCTGTGAAAACAACTGTCTTAATAGAGACACAGCCTGGTGACAGACAGACGGACAGCGGAGTCTTAGTAATAGAGTCCCGATTTACCCTTTAAGTACGGAACCCTAAAAAGGATTTCACGAAACGTTTTAAAAGTAGACAGGTTATTCGGCTAATGGTGCCGATTCTCTTGTACACCGAACTAAACTAACTATCACTAAAATTCCTTACTTTTTACTATGAGAATCTCAAAGCTATTCTGCAAAATAAATTCTCTTTTTAAAATAATTTTGACAAATCTAAATCGAATTTCCCAATCGCGACTCCACACGTGATACCTAACCACCTGAATCTTTTTAGAGCCGGAGGCGCGCAGGGGGCAACCTCGATGTGTTTTATATGAAATTTTTCACTTTTCGTAGGAAAAAAATAATAAAATTACCTACATGTAGTGTTAGGGGTTTAAGGGTCTCATAAAGGGGGTCGAAATTTTCATTATTTTTGCGATTGGACACACCGTTTTCGAGATATAAGCAAAAGAAAAATAAAGGTTCACTACTGTTTTTGTATCTGAAGTCGGGGTGTTGGTGTGAATTTAAAGTTCATCACAACCAATTTTATTCCACATGTTTTTAGTCGAAAAACGTCAAATTCAGAATAGCAAAATTGCCATTTTCACTAAAGTAATATCTCAGTTCCATCTTCAAAATATAGTTAAGTTGTGTCATTTTAGTCTTTAGAAACTATTCCGCCAACTCGAGATATTTTTTGTTGTATTGTTATTACACTTGTCCTTGAACGCACCGTGCGATGTGCGATGTAGAGAATCTAAAGTATCTAACTCGACTCCTAGATGGCGTTGTAAAAGTCGCTTATGCTGCCATCTGTTAATAAAAATGGAAGAAAAAAAACAGCCAGTTCAATACCCAGTTTTAGGGAGGTGTCATTTCTTTGTATGGGATTGGGTATCTGTACGTAGTATTATATTATATGTGACTGTGTGTAGTCCGACATACACTTGGGCAGTTTTTTAAATTTCGTTTTGAAACTACCTCAAAAAAAAAATACTATTACTCGAGTAAGATTATCCTATAAAAAACAAATACTACCAAACTCACAACTAACAAAAAATGATTGTGTGGTTTTATGAAACCACGGTAAAAGTGAAACTTTACCCGGTCAGCTGCTGCGAACTATAGACGCCGCCATATTGGCCTTAGCTGCTCTGACGAGCGCCTTTCACTTTATCCCTACTCCGCGGTCGACCGTCATGCGACATGCAACACACAGACGAAAAAGTTTGAGACGATGTAATTAAAGTTTCACTTTAAAAATATAGACGTCATTTAAAAGTGTTTGCGGAATACCTACCTAATTTATAGATTAATTTAACATCATTCCCAAACATAATTTTCTTAAGCCTACCTAAAAAATGTATACTAGGCATTCTATATCAGAAAGTATCAAAAATAAAATCCACAGTAAATAATTGTCCAATAAATTAAAAATAATTTTGAACAACGTTCCGAATTTAAATTCAAATAAATAGAAACAATTCGGCGCGAAATTCAATAAATGAGGTAAGTATCTATCCTCGTTCTGTGTGTTGACTCGTTTTATATTGAATGTCCTAAAAACGATTAAAATAACACTAGAAAAGTATAAATAATTATTTTAAACAATGTTTATTGTATTTAATGCTTAAAACAATTTTATTTTAATTTTCAAGTATAGATTTCAGACATTCGACATAATTATAAATTAATCGAGACAATCAAAATTGAAAAAAAAAAAACGTTTGGCATAATCGTTTTCGCACATCATTACAATAAAAAAAAAAACAATGATCGACGATTTTTAACACAAATTGAGTAGTAGTAATGAATATTACGTGTTATTGAACATGTGTTCGTATAATAAGTAAAGATCTGGGCATTTTCTAGTTACTTATAATATTTTTAATCACATTTGTCACATTTAAAGTCGTATCAGATATGTGTATGTGTGTTAATTGTGAAAAGTTAAAATGTAAACACGCACGATTGGCGCGAATCTTCGACTTTTGATATCAAAAACTTCATTACTACTACTTATTTAACTTGAAAAATGGATGAATTCGTCAAATAATTAAATGTTGTAATAGTCGCTGTCCTTATGGTGGAGTTTGGATGTTCGCAATCCCCAATTTTTATGTTTTTTAGCCTCGACCTCGACTGTCATCAAAATGGCGATTATCGCATTTACAGACTTGAATTTTATAAAGGTAAATTAATAATCTTGCGCGCTAAATATGAAAGATTTAATGGCATAAACATTATTTTAGCCAACTCTCTTAATTAAAGATGAATAATCTCATTGGCAGCAGCATTTTCAGTGCTTCTATAGGAAGGTTTACTTTAACAAATAACACAACAATACCTATATACTAAAAACATTTTATTTCTCATAGAATTTAAAACGGCTTCAGCTTCATTCACATAAGGTAGGTACGGTAGGTGGTAGGTGTACGCTTTCCCACAAAACAGTAATAAGCAATGATGATCTCTTAAACGATTTGTCCTATTTTGCTCACTTATCAATAATTATGTACATTAAGTCCTGCTGCTCACATGTCACGATTTGATTCTGGCCCTAACCAGATTATTGTTTTGATCTATTATGGGTAAATCTCTTACACTCTAGGGTGGCTCTGTTTTTATCATCACTTGCTTGCCTATAAACATCTCTGGTAGCAGCGTCTCTCAGTAAGCATGACAAACTTTATCCAAATGTATACCTAACCTAGAAAGTAAGAAAATACTCTTATTGTTGTTTATTTACTTTTGTATAATAATTATATCACTCATAGGAATTCTGCTATTTTAAAAACACTAACCTGATGACTTCTGTGACTTGCAATTGACATGCCACATACATAACATAATATGCTTAGATTTTCCTGAGCAAGTAATACTTGGGATAGAGTTGTAGATAATATAATCAATAATGTCAAGTCTTGCAATAACACATGTCATCGTCATACCTGAAAAAGGTAAAAAAATTCAGTGTATTTACTTATGCTATATAATTACATCATACTATAGACATTTACAGCTGACGACGCGCGACGTACCCCTGACTGAACATAGGCCTTCTACTAATAGGCTGCTAAAATCAATGAGGTTATACAATACGACGGTGTTTATAAATATTTAGAGAACATAATAAACTTACCCAGGGCCATGGAAAGATAAGCAATAGTTCCTCTGGCTTCAATTTAAATTGACAGCATTAAATCGTAATGTAATATAAGTATAAAGTAAATACGGAAAAATAAATTCAAATCAACGTAAAACAAACAGCCAACAATGCCATTGATCTGACAGATTTTTTTTTGACAGTTTGACATTTTGCATGGTGTCAGTGTTACCAGGTTTAATTATTTTGGTAATCGATTGACGAAATCGATTGGGTGATTATCAGTGATCGGAGTAGGTAGATTGATTTTACGTACTCGCATCATGAATAGTCATAGAAATCACAACATGGATAAGCCTTTTTTCCGGGATTTCATTTTGGTACTTACGGGATTGAATCAAATATTGTTAAAGTAAGAATTTTTAAACTACTACATTAGAAATTTATAGAATGCGATAGATAAATATTTAAAATATATTATATTGTTTTATAGTTTATCTATCCTTTTCTTGGAGTCCGATCACCTATATACTATTAAACAGACAGCAAAAGGGTTGAACATGTCTTTTTCATATTGATGTATTCTTTATTCTACACATTACAACATTTGAAATTCCTTAAAAAATCTTAATAATTTCAAAATCCCGGAATCCCGGAGGCGTATCCATACTAATATACGTGCCAGTTCATTGACCTCAAATCAATCTACTTACTCTGATCACTGGTAGTTTATAAAATAACATTACTGCCTCGAAACACTTTTAAGTTGTTGAGTATATTCAGACCATATAATATTTTATTTATTGTAAAATCATAATTTTACAGTATTTGAGTATAATAAATAGCATTTAAAACATACTCGTGTAGTGGATACTCCACCTACTCCATGTGGGTTAGTATCGATATTTTCAATCGATTACAAATTATTTTATTGGAATAGTCTGTCATCTGGCAACATTCAGGTTAGGATTGAATGGCGGATGTAGTTCTTTAAGTATCAACAAAATAAATATTTATTAGGTTCTCTAATGCTAGAAGAAATAAATTTTGATAAAACGACTTGAAAAAAATACGACATAATTTTTGATAAATAAGCTTTGACACAGTATCATACCATGGGCCTGCTTTCGGGAAATCTCTTTTCAACTTTCTAGGTCACCCGGAAATGGGTTAAATGTTTTTGATGTCTAGTGACAGGGTCGTTGATAAAAATGCCGATTTTTATACGTTAATATCTCAATAACCGTTTGAGTTTTATTTATGAAATTTGGAGTTCTAGTTAATCTAAGGGGTTTTTATAAATAAACCAAATTTCATGAGTCTATGTTACATAGATTTTGAGTTATTAAGGGGTCAAAAGTGGCTCCAAATGGTTCGTGTAATATAACACACTGCAGCCGTGTCTTGCCTAGTACTTGGCTCGACACGCTGCCGCGTGTCTAGATTTTACTCAACTTTAATTACCATTATCTGTAAATTGTTTACTTGTGGGTAGATCGACAGGGTCCTTACTTAAATTATTATAGGTAATATTAAAACATAACTTTATGGCCGTCCACTGTCTCTTAAGATACAGGTATACCCTAGTTTAAGAGACAGGGTAACGTAAATTGTCAACAGATGTTTTATGTACTTCATCAACATGTTCTACCACAAAAAGTAGTTACATAACTTTGCACAACTTGCTTGTAACTATACTCCGTTTGAAATAAGATTAGACGTTTAACTAAACCTTTTTTACAGTCCGTTCAACCGATTTTTTCTATTGCGTTGGTCGCATGACAAATGACAGCTGCAGTAAACAGTTGGTTTGTAACCACTTTTTTTGTTTTTAATGCCATCCTTATGCCTACGGTATAGAAGTCAAAATCGGTTGAACGGATTGTAAAAAAGGTTTGTTTAAATGTCTAATCTTATTTCAAACGGAGTATAGTTTAAGCTTTGTTTTTCTCACCATCTGTACCTTCTTAATCAATAAACAATTTATTTATTTATCTCTTACGAACATGCATAGTGCAAAAGAGACAAGACCTTCTCTTGTCTCTTTTGCACTCATCATCTTCCTGTCCTTCCTGACTTGGGGTCAAAAGCTGCATGTAATCTTTTTTCATCCGTCTTATTCACGGCCCAGCATTCCGATCCAAACAGTACGACAGGCTTTATCACGGACCTTTAAATTTTCCCCTTGATCCGTGGGTCGTGGGTGGCCTATCGCCATTTCATCCATCTTGAGTTGATCTAGCGCGTTACATCTCGGTCTACTCCGCCGTCCCCTTGGACAAGCGACCCGAAGTACCGAAGATCGGAGCAGATCGAAGCACTGCGAATAAATTAGTTGACATGACATTTCAACGATCTTATAGACGGCATATTCTGATTCTTTTAAGGGGACGATAACTGACTTTTAATGATTTTATACTGAAGATGACGTCTAAACGAGTAGTGTTAGTGATTTGAAAAAAATACATGTTAAATTAAAGCATTTTTTTAATATTTTAATATAGGCATATTTTTGATTATGTTTACATGTATTTCATTACATAGTGAAATTAATTTGTAAAATTATTTCTAACGCGGATAAAAAAACTGAGAATGACGCAAAATCTATCAAGCGTATTTTTCTGAAAACTTCACCATTTTAAAGATAATTAAATTATCAATCTTTTAGTATACGTGTTTTATTAAAATACCTTTTGTTTTACGTGTAATAAATTAATAATGCGTCTAATTTGGGACAACGCTCCTTGATGGGCGAGTCCTATTACTGGCTGGACGTACGACGCGTTGCGTGAGCTCAGTACAGAACACGCAAGCTAACCTTTCAAGGTCGCTGTCATATATCTGCGTCTTAAACGGGATCTTTGAACTTGAATAAAACTAAAGTTTGAACTTTTTCCCTTTTAGTTTTCTTCTGGTTTTCCCTTGTTTTATTTACCAGCAAAAGATAATGGTAGTTTAAGTTTTTTGGGCTCGTTGGTGTAGTAGTCGAAAGCGCTACTGCTCCTGCGCTGGTCTTGAGATCGATTCCCGGGTCGGGCAAAATGTTATTGGGTTGTTCCATCTGGAATTTCTCAGTGGTAGTCCGGAGTCTGGATTTGTGCCCGGTTGATGGCAATAGGCTCGCTCACTATTACATGGGACTTAAAAACATAACTGGCAATTAGTGGGTGTACCATAGGTACACCTCTGCCTAACCCTTTGGGGATTACAGGCGTGATGTTGTGTTATATAAAGCACGAGTAATTGAGTAATCTTTTACTCTCGAAATAAAACAAGATAGGAATACCTAGAAGAAAAGTACAGGGTTGCCTTTGAAAAGGCCAGCAAATAAAGTAATGTTAATGTACCGTATCCAATTGACGTAACAACTTGTGTAGGTAGAGTCAGTAACAAAAGTCGATTAACTCTTCAGTTTTTTTGAGCAAAATATTTATTTAAAATCGTAACAGAAGTAAAATTTAACGAATATTGAACCAACAATCAATCAACTCAGCCTATTGCAGTCCACTGCTGGACATAGGCCTCTCCCAGGCTGCGCCACACCACCCTCTCCTCCGCGTTCCGCATTCACTCTATCTCAGCCACTTTCTTATGGTCGTCGGTCTATATAACTGGGGGGCGTCCCACACTATCCTTTCCGATACGCGGCTGGACTCGTCTGCGAACATATATAAACTACGAAAAACTGAAAAGCAGTTCATCGAATCATTTTGTGTCCATCATCATCATCATTTCAGCCGAAAGACGTCCACTGCTGGACATAGGCCTCCCCCAAGCACCGCCACTTCAACCGATTCCGTGCTTTCTGCATCCAGCAGATCCCTGCAGCCTTCACTTTTGTGTCCATTTTGATGATAATGATAATACATATCGACGGCTGAAAGGCTAATTGATCTAAGCGACATTTTGTAAAACTTGCAGGCGGACGAATTAGTTATTTTTTTTAAATCATAATAAGATCTTATTATGATTGATTGATTTAAATAAATAAAAGTCTATCGAATAGTTGTTTTTTTATGAATTTAAAAAAAAAAAAATAACTACGATCCGTCCTCCTGCAAGTTTTACAAAATGTCGCTTAGATCAATTAGCCTTTCAACCCTCGATATGTAAAAGTGACATTGATAATGGACTTTTTTTACTGACCGTACCTTATGTCACATAAAAATACCAATTGCCTGTAAACAAACAATGTATTCGTGACTAATGTAGTTAAGTACGGTCATATTTAAACGGTAAACAATTTGTATTAACTGTTTGATGTGCGATAGGAGTGATAAGTGATTTTATTTAGCTTATCCGTATAAATGAAATAATCCTAACTAATATTAAATGCGAAAGTGAGTTTGTTTGTTACGCTTTCACACTAAAACGGCTTAACGGATTTGGATGAAATTTGACCATAACCTGGAGGAGGACATAGGCTACTTTTCATCCTGGATCGAATCGACCCCACCCATCGACCTCACTGGGAAATCGGACGCAGGACTTCATGCTCAGCAGTAGCGCTTGCGACCACTAGACCAACGAGGCAGTCGGTAACGGCCATCATCATCATCATCATCAGCCTATAATGTTCTCACTGCTGGGACATAGGCCTCCTCTCTGTGAGAGGGAGTGGGCCGTAATCCACCACGCGAGCCCAGTGCGGGTTGGTAGATGTCACATGTCTTCGAATTTTCGGTTCTAGAACATGCCGGTTTCCTCACGATGTTTTCCTTCACCGTTTTGAGAGCAGTGGTGATGAAATAATTTACACAAAGTAAAGCCATGTTCACCATGTTCGGCAATAAACGTTTACTAACAAGTAATAAACAAACGATTGCTATAACAATTTCACATAAAGCCGTACTAACACACTTGATGAAAATGCCTAGCACACATCCAAATCCAGCAATCCTATAGAAAAAACGGGCAAAAATAATTGGCGTATACCCCTGGGCAAGTATAAAAAACAATGTGCTCACACAATGGGCCATTCGAGCAGACTGCTTTGTTCTCGCGATATTAATAAATACAGCTATTGGCCCATTTCTGACGATACCAAATTGGGAAAGGCCTTTTATGGATAATAACTGGGTAAGTCCGTACAGAGATAGAAGCGCTGTGATAGTTTTTGTTATGATTGACAGTAAATATATATTCCTATCTTTATCGTATCACATTTTGGGCGCTTTATGGTCCAAAAATAATTTTGCCCATCCGTTGCCTAAGGTCAAATTATGGACTCATGTCAAAGGGTATGCAATTGGGAATGCGTCGGTTTGCAGGTAATAGTTTCCATGTGTAGACTTATCCATTATTCTTCTAATGGATAAGTCTATTCTTGGATTCTTATGAGAACATGAATATTCTACTAATTCTCTTTCTTTGGCAGCTAATAAACTCATGCTGTTATTAAAAACGGCTAGGGCAGTAGCAAGGTTGATATTTCTGAACACTCTTTCACCATGAATGATGTCTACAAACTGTAATTAAAATAGTTCCTCAACTTTCTACCCGCAGGCTTTTAATTACACAGAGCACCAACTTATATCCACAAAGATGAACTGCAATAAACTTAACTTTATAAGTTTACGTGTGCAGTCGAGATGCCCTATATTTTCTACTTCCAAAGGGGTGTCTAAGTTCGTATACGGATGCATACACATTTTAAAGGCACGTGCGACATTATTACCGAGATCCTTACGGAATATGAAGCAGGGGTAATTTATCTAGAGTAGGTGGAGTTGAGCCTTTTTTGTTTGGTGGGAAATTATCAAATAACTTCTCCCGCTCTGGGTGGAGCGGGAGGGCGTGTCAGACTCTTACTGACTAAACTCACCCGTGTTCCTTTAGTTGCCATGTTACCAGGGGCCATGGTTATCCCTTTTGGATTTTTCCGCTACCCCTGCAGGCATCGGCTCTAGAGAGGCGCGTGGAACACAACGCGCCGTCGACCCGGGCCTGTAGTGCTATTCTGTTACCATCTCACCGTGTATCGTAGGTGAAGTGAGGGTGGAGTGAGCTGTCAGTTGCTAAGGATTGACACTATTGGCAGCTCACTTCACCTAAGTTATCACGGTGAGACTTTTACAGAATAGCACTACTGTCCTTATCGGACGGCGAGCTACCCATTGCTCACCGTCCGCAAGCCTGCGCCTAAGGTGGCTGGAAATCGGCCTGCGACTCCCGATGCCCAGGGCGTCTCCTGCGGCGGTAAGGGGCGTGAGGGCGCGAAATTTGCCTCTCCCTCAAGCATTTCGTCTCCTCCTTCGCGAGCATTACTGCTTCGTAGAAGGAGGTGACGGCCTCCCATTTCCTCTCGCTCCGTACCATGGCCTGAACCAGGGCCGGACGCGGAAGATCACCGCCGCCGATCGCCTCCACGAGGACACGGCGGTGCTCCACCCAAACCGGGCAGACCTCCACCGTTTGCTCCACCATGGCCGCCGGTGGAGTTGAGCCCTAACGGTATGGTTGCCGAGAAACGGTAAAAGGAGCGTTGGCAGACTAATATTATGTTTATAAAAACACCTTCGCAAATAATGCATTATTTTAGAACTAATTTGGTTACATTAAAAAAGGTTATAGTGAGCCAACCTTAAAAGATAGACATATGCTGTCGCGTACTTTTTTTGAACTTTTAAAACATTCTGTCATACATGATTTTTGCGAAACTTAACCGTTTACGCAGCGCACGCAGCGGAAGCTCTCAAAAGGAAAAAAAACCCCGATTTTGAAATATTCTTCATTGGTGCTCCGCTTCTATTGGTCTTAGCGTGATAATATATATGGAATATGGTTATCTAACGCTGCAATAATTTTTTTAATCGGACCAATAGTTCTTGAGATTAGTGCGTTCAAGCAAACAAACAAACAAACTCTTCAGCTTTATCTTTATATATATAATTCTTCTGTGAGTGTGTATGTCACTGAACTTCTCTCAAACGACTGGACCGATTTTGATGAAATTTTTTGTGTGTGTTCAAGGGGATCTGGGAATGGTTTAGATTCACAATTTTGTCCGCTGGACAATGTTTTGACAGGACAACGTCTGTCGGGTCCACTAGTATATTATAAGTATAGAAGGATAGATTAACACATGAATACTTTTAATCCCAGTAGTGCGTTCTCGTGGGATATTTTCCGACATCCTCGCGGGCGAAGCCGTGAGAAAAACTAGTCTATCATAAAAAGCACATAATTTTTACTACTTTTAAAATGAGATGTAAAATATCAATGTTCAAGAGAAAGATTAAACTGCTCACAAAAGAAAAGTTGGCCTTTTCACCGGCTATAAAGTAGTAGAACAATGGCCTGGAAATCCTCAGATTATTTGAAGTAGATAGTCAGATATTTTTATTCTTGAGAAAATATCTGATACGACTTGTTTTCATTTCACATCAAAAAGTTGTTGCTGCGTAAACGTCTTTCGGTTTTATTATTAGAAGTTTATTACATAATAATTCCTCAATTCAATTCAATTTATCTTTATTGTAATCCATAATAATTCATACAGGTGGTAAGAATAAATAAATAGTAACAATTATGGACCCTGTCGGGCACAGCAAAATTTTAAATAAGTAGAGGAGAGGTAGCTTATTACTGGTATACCGCCTTTTGCCCGAATTTTAATTGCCCTAATATAATTTTCCATAATAGTCAACAGCCATAATATTATATGACGTAATATTCATTTGCCCTACTCTTATTTGCTATATTAGTCACGTGTTAGAAGCTTTGTTTCCCATAAAGTCACTTACCAACCCTTACCAATCAACCACTTAACATCATTTGTCATAATCATTGTAAGCCCTAATTATCACATGCCCTAATTATCACATGCCATAATTATCATATGCCATAACATCATTTGCCATCGACATTGGGTGTGTAACGGTTGTTATATCAGGAGGAACTGGATGCAATCGGGACTTTAGGGCACCCCGACTCGGATAGGTTAGGTTAGAAGGGGATGGCGGGGTCGTGTGAGCGAGTGAAGCGAGCGAATAGACCCCGCCATCCCCTTCGTGGTTATTTTTTTATAAACCACACAGAAGTAGGAGCCCCGCCAAGCGGGGCTCCGTCGACCAGGCCTAATAATTGTTATGGCATTTAAATATTATGTCTAATAATCATTATGGCCTTTAAATATTATGTTTAATAATTATTATGGCACTTAAAAATATGAAAAACAATACGTATGGCACTCGTATCTTATGGTATCTAAGTTTCGGGCAATTAAAAGTATGTCATATGTCTTTTAGGGCAAACAAAACATTCGGGCAAATGAAATTCAGGAATATGATGATTATGGTATATAATCTTCGGGTAAACAATAGACAACCCTTATTACTAAATATTTAAATTATTTCCTATCTTATCTTTTTTAATATTATGGTATTTGTTGCGGCATCTTCATCGCCACATGCAAACTACACATCACAATAACGTCACGGAAAATCCTGCATCGCGCAAGTAGAGTATACCGTGTGACTAGCATTTATAATATATACAACGTGAGGCAGTAGCCCACCAGATACAATACCTGTCTGGACCATGGAATCGTCCCAATTTAAAAAACTCAACAAAACGAACCAATTATTATTAAGTGTGTATGAAACTACCTCGTTTCATAACAAAATAACACTTTAACGTAAATATCAGATCAATACCTCACATGGTGAATTTGTCACAAAAGCTAATGTGCAAATCATTTTGCAATAGGCCTGTGTCCAAAAATTTATTTTTTTGTCCGTCTTGTAGATTATTAAAAAATATTAAACACGCATTTTTTCTTTTTTGACGTTTTCAAAAGATTACGGCGATACATTGAGTTAAAATGTGGCATGACGTCACGCCTTGCTAGATTTAATAGTGCGTTGTGACGTAGCGAGCCCCCACTCCACAACTTTAATGCGTGTTTTCTAAGTTGTTTTTGATTAATATGATAAAGCAAAAAATACGTGCCTAATATTTTTTTATTATCTGAAAGACGAACTAAATAGAATTTTTTTTTTTTACCTAGGCAACTACCATATTTAACAATGCTGCATCGATGAATGCTCAGACAGCGATGACATTTGATTATTACCGTATCGTTTTTGTACAGGACATTATGATTGACAATGAAAGATTGTAAAGGTAAATAAGGTAATAAATCGTATGATAAAGCTTTGATGGAAAATAAAACGACTAAAATAATATTTATAGAAAAAAAATACTTTAGTAGGTTTTAAGAACCTTAGTACTTGCCTGTAAATTATTTGACGAAAATGGAAATTGCAACAATATGATCAGTTGATCACTTTGTGACTGGGTTAAAAAATGTATCTACTATTAATAGTAGATTGTTATACGAGGGGCTAAAATAACCTATTGTAACGAGGTAGTTTTATTCCCGAGCTTTAGCGAGGGAGTAAATAGAAACCGAGTTATAATGGGTTTTGGCGCCGTGTGTTACACTCTACTTTTCACTACGATTGCAAGAAAATAAAATAATCCAATACAATATTAAATAGTTTATTTAATTTAAATGTACAATTTGTACAATTCTGGATATATTTAACGAGATGTTTTTTTCCGGCAACTTAATTTCAGTCCTCTATGAAGATGTTCTCACTAGATGATGACATTTTCACTGTTGTAAATTATATTACGGTCACCAATTCAATTCGAAATTAGAGAAAAATTCTAAAGATTTCGCGCCAATGCCTTTTTTATTTATTCTGTAGCCGCAACGCAATGCACGCATTCTACCGAAGAGACAGCCCTCAGACAGCCGCATTTAGTTCCATTTTCAAATATAAAACGTTCTTTTTTTTGTGAACCAGTAATAAGTGATTATAGAATAATCATGATTATGGACTAAGATTATTAAATAAGAATAAAGACTTTTTCGTTTTTCAAGGCTCGTTGGAACAGACAAAAATTAAAAAGAAATTTAATTACTTTTTCCCCTAGAGCAAGAAATGTAATTTTTTCCAATGACGGTTTTTTTGAGCAAGAGGTGTGAAAATGATATTTAGTATAAACGTGATTTTTTCAAAAGAATCTATCTAATAAATAAATAAAAAATATAAATGGTTAAATATCATGCGAAACATTTGTAAACAAAAGCATTTATGAAATAAATGTTTGTAAAGCGACTGTTTAGAATAAATATAAAAAATTCAGAATAACTTGTTTGTGAAATAAACAGTATATGGAACGTTGACTGTAAACTAAAAAATTGTCAACCGTCTTTTGGTGAAACATTAGTCAAACTAATTTATTATCTTGCTGTGCAAGAAAAATGAATGCACACGTTAAAATGCTTATATATTTTTTTAAATATGCATTCTGCATAAACATTCATTTCTGCATAAACTGCCCGTAGCGTAAAATAGATCTTAAATAAACCCATCTCAACTTAAAAGCTTGGGGAACTAATGAAAAATATTAACTAGAAAAAAGTTTGCAAATGAGGTGCCTTAAATGAAATAAAATATGCTAAAAGTTTTAATAATCCAGAACGTGTTTAAATGTAATTATAAATTACATTATTTTCGCTATCAAGATATATTTAATATGTTGGCAATAAACGTTTCATCCAGTACTTAAATAAACACTAGAAGGTAATAAAACTGTCTTGAGAACAGTAAAATTAATCTACAATGTAAATAAAACCGCTGTATTGAGAATGAACGCACGGATTTTAACATGATTCATAAAAGAAATTACGGTAATAAGGAAATCAAAATAAAACGAATGCTATAATAATAATAATAATACGAGCTTATTATTGACCCACTGCTGAGCAGAGGCCTCTTCTTATACAAAAAGGCACGAATATTTCACAGCTATCAAAATATGAGGACATATTTTTTTAAATAAAACTTAACAACATTGTGAACTGTCGTTATTATATTTTAGCAATAGTGAAATCAGGAGTGTTAAAATGTAGCAGAGGTTAGTAAATAAAAACATACTAAAAAATGAAATTGCTGTCTCCCTAAACCATGCAAAAACCATGCCTAAACCCCAGTGCAGTGTCTATGTTTGCTACAAAAATGTTCCAGCTGTTTTACGCCAGTGTCCCGAATCAATGGCTCTTATTGACCCACTAAGCTAAATAAAATATTGCTGTCCTTTATTTATATAAACGACAAAAGAGGGATGGAATATACAGTTTCAACGAATTTTTTTTTTTGTAATTAAGTGCTTTAAAAATCATCCTGTGTGTGCTAATTTAATAGCTTTAAAAGAAATAAAACAAAGAAAGAAAATAAATTTGACCCTTTATATTATTTTCGTCTCTTTCTAAATAAATCTGATTGAAAGAGACAGCAATATTTTTAATGTAGTTAAGTCGATGTCCTGCAGAATCAACGCCATTGTTTGTTTATTTATTTTATTAGAGTAATGTTGTTATTATAACCCTCGGGCATAATGTTTACAGAAGCTTGTCAGTCCACAACTTGTACCGCTTACCCTTGCCCAATCAAATTAGGATTGTTTTTGGATCAATATTTGGATAAATTGTATGGTAGCCTTGAACCCTTGTTTTTAGGGCGATGACTGCCGTATTTTGCATAAATAATGCGATTATTTGGGCATATTACGATTTGAATGAAATCTAACAATGGTTTCAACTTTTAAACAGTTTCTTTGTGCCGCCGGCCTTGAAAGTCGCTGGCTTATTGAAAATTAATGACACAGTGAAACGATTGAATTAACATTTCTCTACGATATTTATGTTCGAGTCTATTTTAAAGAAAAAAAAAAAATCCTACAAGTTTGTAATGAAATTATACTCAAACATGACCGCAATCGACCATGGGGCGTAGATTTTATCATCAAAGAAAGAAAAAAAAGTGAGAAAACAGTCCAATTTTACTGTTTTCTATTGGACTTGTTATTTTATCATATATTTTGCAATTACCTTTTGTAGGAAGTTCATTTTCCATACCTACTACATCGCTCTTTCATTCAATAATTTCACCCCTAAATTGTAAGTGTACCCCTCGCGGTCCAATTTCCATAATTATTTGCTTGGGATTATTTAAAGACCCTGTATTATTCCAGCTTTGTGCAAATACGACCTGTTGACACAAGAACGCTTTTTAAATTTGATTTATTTCTTTTTCAGGCAAGAAATCATGGAGCAAAGCTTGCGTCTGTATAGATTAAAAAAACATAAAATTAAGTGGAAGTGTGTGAAATTAAATAAATATTAGAACCAAAATTAAATTTGGTGTTTCCTAAATTCGTGAAAATAAGTATTAAGATGATCAAGTGATTAGTGATGACATGTGTTTAACTCGGCCGCTGTGATGGGGTGTGGCCAGAGTAAAATTAATCTCTATCCGAGGCGGAACAAAAATGGCGGGAAAGGAAACAGTGCCAAAAAGTCAGGTGAGCAAACAGAATTTGGAGAAAAAGTATTTTTCTAAGGATTATCCAGTATTTTTCTTCGATCTTTAGATTTATCTGAATAATTTGTTATAATTTTTGAATAACGAATAAAAAAATATTCTCTCTTCTTTCAAACCCTCGTTTTTTATAGGAACCATTGTGATTTGTGGGAAGAAACGTTTCTGACTGTTTTAAGCTTAGAAAATCTCATATAACATGCAAAATAAGACCAATCTCCACAAACATTTGACTTATAAAAACGGTGATACAGAGCCAATCTCCTTTGGGATCTGATATCCCTACGTAGACGCTGTCAAAGGTAAATTTACCTTCCAAAACCGTGCCTTGAAGTTTTATTCTATATATTTGATAAGACGAAGTATGCGGGGAGGGAACGCTAAAGGCATCCGCCGACGTGCTCTAAATATTCATGAGTTGAAAGAGCTCTAAGCTCGTGGCCACAAGCTACACGCTCAAGCGACACGCGTCTTGCGACAGCGACAGCGGAGAAAACAAATGAAAAAGTAGTTATACTCCATAGGTTTAGGTACTTAAAAAAAGGTAAACAAATCGTAAAAAGGGTTTTTATAGATGACAATTTCTTGTTAAAAAAACAATAAAACCAAATTAAATTTATTTTAGTGTTTAAATATAGTTTCCTCTTTTATTAATGTATGTTAAACTTTATCGTTTATTCTTCACTACTTTTCGTAGATGTAACTGCTTGAGCACAATTTTTTTTGTCTGATTTATAATATTTTTTAATCTGTCTATTGTAAAGAGCCCAATTTCTAAACGTCAACGAAATATAACGTTGCTAAATTGAAGAGTTCAACTGTGACGTAGCATAACAACTGAAGTGACAGGTATTACGTTTAGTCGGTTACTTGACAGCTGTCTCGTCACGTGGTTTTTTTTTGTTTACCTTTTTTTAACTACCTAAACCTATGGAGTATAGAGCATGGCACGAGTCACCGTTAGTGTTGGGTAACTCAGCACAGTTGTAGCTACTCACTTGGATCAAAAGAGTCACTCACTCTTTTCAATATTATGATGTGCTACCACACACCACAAGGCACAGATCATTTTGTACTCGTATTATGAGTATTGAACGAAACGAGTCATTCAATTGCAAGTCTATTTACGATTCTATGCAAAGGAGTTAAGGGGACGATAACTGACTTTTAATGATTTTATACTGAAGATGACGTCTAAACGAGTAGTGTTAGTGATTTGAAAAAAATATATGTTAAATTAGAGCATTTTTTTAATATTTTAATATAGGCATATTTTTGATTATATTTATACATATTACATAATGAAATTAATTTGTAAAGTTATGTCTAACGCGGATAAAAAACTGAGAATGACGCAAAATCTATCAAGCGTATTTTCTGAAAACTTCACCATTTTAAAGATAATTAAATTATCAATCTCTTAGTATACGTGTTTTATTAAAAATACCTTTTGTTTTACGTGTAATAAATTAATAAAGCGTCTAATTTGGGACAACGCTCCTTGATGGGCGAGTCTTATTACTGGCTGGACGTACGACGCGTTGCGTGAGCTCAGTACAGAACACGCAAGCTAACCTTTCAAGGTCATTGTCATAAATCTGCGTCTTAAGGTCTAAATTTAATTTGACGCGCTTACTGACTAGTCACCGCGTGTGCCTACTCTTTTGCGTATGTGTACCGTGTCGTGTTGTCGTAGCTTCACACCACACTCGCGACTCCCGCGGCGAGTCGGGCGAGTCATGCGCCTCACTGACACACTCACAGCACATACGTGCTCACAGGCCACCGCAGCC
This sequence comes from Agrochola lychnidis, assembly GCA_963680765.1. Classification (NCBI taxonomy): domain Eukaryota; kingdom Metazoa; phylum Arthropoda; class Insecta; order Lepidoptera; family Noctuidae; genus Agrochola; species Agrochola lychnidis. Next base: position 4,972,008 of record OY796850.1, read on the forward strand.
TCGCCTCATTCGTGGTAGCACAGTGTGCTAGCACACTGTAAAATGAGTGCCTCGGCGGATTCTCATTTTAAAAGAGTGTGCTACCCATCTCTAGTCACCGTGACGCGACTTGCGCAGCGACTGACGGAAACAGGTGATGCGGTAGGTATGGGCGTTATTACACCTCACTAGTTACAGTAACTGGCTACGGGGCATGTAGCCGAATAACTAGTTTCGAGTCACTCATAAACACGTGATTTTTGTAATTAGTTACATCACAATGCAGTGATCGAATGAAAAGAGTGAAAAGAAACAAAAGTACGTTGCGAGCGCATGTTGATTCTACATTACGTTAATAATGTAACTGATTATGTAGCTACAAAAACTTATTCGTTCTAAAAACTTAAAGCTTGTGATTACGTATTACGTAGGTAATCATTTATATTTTCGTTTCGCAAATAACTGTAATACTTCGATAGAATCACCTTGTTAAATCACCGAATAGAATTTGAAAAATAACTAGTTACTAAAGTCACTAGTTTTCAAAACAGGTGACGCGTAACTATTGAGTTACGTTACGTTTCGCGAAAATCACGTAACGACCCACCCCTAGTGACGCGCGCGCGTGTTGTAGGACGTAAGTCGCGTCGCATGACGCAAATCGCATCGCTCGAGGCCGTGAACGGGGCCTAAGGCCATGCCCTGAGACGTGGCGGAAGCGGATGCGGTAAGGCCTTTTGACGCAACGTGGAGTTTTAGCATTAGTGTGGGGATTTGAGGCTGTAACATGAATGTATTTATTGGTTTTTTGTACTTTGAAGGGATTGTCGAAGTTTGTTTGCTTTATTTATGTTAGTAAGGTTGGTATTCTGAATTATCAGAGGGCGATGATGTGGTGTAATCTGTCTGTATCTGGTATCTGACAGTCCATGAAACTCTAAAGATGTGCAGAGATTGACTTTGACTTTATGAAATTTCATTGGCTTGGATCTACCCAAGCCAATGAAATTTCGAGGAAATGTTAATTTAATTTTCCAACTTTCCCACCTACAAAAAAGACTAAATAATAAATACAAATTCCAAAGCTTCCTGTAATTCGTAAATTATTTCAAATGGACATACATTTTCCACTCGCGTGTTTAGCCCTCATTCATCATGTAGAACTTGATTAGTACAACAAGTGGTTAATGAATGCTATTTATTTTATTTATAAAGAGGTGCTTTTCCTTAATGTGACATGTTTGTTGAAATATTTTGGGAATATAAACTGATTACAAAAGTAAATAAAGTCTTGTCAAGTTAGTTTCTAGTGCTAAATATAGTACGTTGGTTAGTAAAGCACAATCAATCTGCCTAGCCTTTTCCCAACTATGTTGGGGTCGGCTTCCAGTCTAACCGGATGCTGCTGAATAGGTATCAGTATTTTACATGGAGCGACTGCCTATCTGACCTCCACAATCCAGTAACTGGTTATTACGATATCCCTTGGTAAAACTGGTTGTCAGACTTTAACGACTGTCAAAGAGCCACGAATAACAGCCGGGACCAACGGCTTATCGTCTCGGTATGTAAAGATGGTCACCCATCCACGGGCCAACACGTAGCTGTAGCTTAACCTGATGGATCGACCCGTGTGGCTGTTATTACTTAGCCACGAATTCCGTTTGGTTATTATAGCACATCATACAGAATATCGTAAAACATTTTAAAAGAGTATACCTCTGGAGTTTCTTACCCATTCTTCTCCATACGAAATTACCTTTTGAAAGGGGAGAATCAATTAAATTTTCTTGTAAATATTTGACATTCGAAAGTGCCTTTTAAATGCCTAATTGAAATAAATGATTTTGATTTTGACTTTGATGGGCCTAATGCACCTGTCAGTTTCAAAATGGGTCGGTCGAAAGGTTTTGCGGACAGTTCAGAGGAACTCAACATTCGGCAAGATGCACATACCACAGTTCTTAAATTACCGATACAATGTAAACTAAGCACACACCGCGAACAAAAAATGTGTCCCTTGGATGTCAAGTGTGACAACTTTTCCGGTCACCGTAGGCGTGGGCTTGCGGACGGTGAGCAATGGGTAGCTCGCCGCCCGATAAGGACCAAGCCCGGGTCGACGGCGCGTTGTGTTCCACGCGCGCCTCAAAGAGATGTCAGCAGAATTGACGGGGTCCGATAGGGCCAATGCCTGCCGGGGGTGCGAAGAAGTCTGAAAGGGAGTTCGTGGCGGCAACATGGCAACTGAAGGAACACGGGTGGGTTTTACTCAGTAAGAGTCTATAACGCCCTCCCGCTCCGCACAGAGCGGGAGAAGTTATTTCATAATTTCCCACCCAAAAAAAAAGCTCTAGTTTATATTAAACCTCCATAATTATTTCCTGTCTATTGCACTTTTTTAAAGGGCTGATAATCACCTAAGATGAGCTTGCTTTAACAAGTAATGAACTTTCTCGTCACACAGCCGACTGAACTCGCTCACCTTGTGGCCTCGTTTAAAGTTATGTCTAAAACTTGGCCGGAATAAGGGAAGCCATTGTTTCACGCAATAATTAATTAAGAGCCCTAATTATATGGGAGTTAGGCACAATGAAATGTAATTGGATAACGCTTTATGAAGCTCCCTCGTTTACATTTTGTTTTTTTTTTCCGTGCTCGTTTGTGTCGGGACTTTAAATGGATAAGCATTTGTTTTTCCTATCTGTTTCAAAGGTTGCCATGATAGCTCTGACTTAAGGGATCCCGTGACCAGCATGATAATGTGGTAATCACAATGTTTTTTGCGTGTGGGTCGTCGACGTCATCCTATTAATCTATATATATAAAACTAGCTGACCCGGCAAACGTTGTTTTGCCATATAAATGTAAAAGAGTATTGGGTGCATCCTTTGTTAGAAGAACGGAGGTCAAAGGGAATGTTTAAAATATTTTATGAAGACGTTAGAAAATATCCTCGTAAATTTTTTAATTATGCAAGAATGTCTGTGAGTTCGTTTGATGACTTATTGTGTCTTCTAAAACCACATATAACTGGCATAGATACAAATATGCGACCATGTATTTCTCCGGAAGAAAAACTTTTTATAACACTAAGGTAAGTGACAATTCAAATAAAATTCATTCCTAACATTTATTTTTTACGGGATTTTAACACAATTTACATTACATTCCCGGACACATCTATCGGCCAAACCTAGTGTTTAAAGTGTTGACAATCCCTAGCTAAAAATAAATGTTAAGTGGTGCAATAAGTTTTTATGCAGTTTTTTACGAAAACGATGGCCAGTAAATCAGCTTCACACCTGCAAAAACTTATTGCTCCTCCTAACATTTATTTTTAGCTGGTCTCCAGTCAAAACTTAAAACTCAAGGTGGGCCGATAGATGTGTCCGGGAGTGTGTTTAGAGTTACAGATAATGCCATCCACGAAGACGCGCGATTAAATTTAAATAGAGCATCTTTCGTGCTGTTCATAATACTCTTTCCTGATTAGTCAATTTCTATTAGTGTGCGTTTGCATTCATCGATAATTAGCGTGTATCGACAGATGTTTAACACATGCGGAAGATAGCACACATGCATTTGAACAAAGAGTGGGGCGCGTCTTCGTGGATGGCACTATCTGTAAGTCTACTCTTCGATGACAATTAAAAAACATTAACACTAACATTAACGATTCAATTATAAAACATGTATTTTTTTAAAGTACTTAATGAAATCAATATTATAAACGAACGCACAACAAAAGGAAATATTCAAAATAGATCCAAAATGTCAGAATCTTGCGAGGTATTTGAAGTGACAGTAGAAAATCGCGACTCTGGGCGTTCACGTTCTGAAGGAGTTGAAGTTGGTAGCGTATAATAATGTTGTGCTTCAGGGCGTGATTGTTGACTTGGTGCTGTTGAACGCCCGGCCTCCGGTGTGAAGTAACCACGCTCATACTCGTACTCATTAAAATTTCGCCACATTGTGTTTGGATATATATTATTTTGAGTAGAGGATCGGAATGATTCGATTACACTGATTAATTGAATTTTCGCAGCTGACTTTTTGTGCTCCGGAATTGCCCTAAATGATGATAATAGGGTCATCAGGAACATTCTGTCCTCATCTTGTTCCAAAATATCCTCCTTATTTTTGCGAGTTTCAATACACTTGTTTAATGTGGTTAACAGTTCGCTTGTGCCATCATCTGACGTTTTTTTCTTTTTTCTTCCGACTATATTTTCTCTCGAGTAAGGTCCTAAAGGTTCTTGATCATTTGTCAAATGTTCTTGTTCAGCAATGTTACTCTCTGTGTTCAAATTACCAACGGTATTCTTCAAAAATAACAGCTGATTATAATAAATATAGGGAGTTTTATGGGAAGCAGCAGATCCGCTTTTAGTATTTTTATATTAATCTTCGTACTTCTCGCGAAAAGCAGCTTCTTATATTTTTCCATTTCTTTTGAAGTGAATGACCTGTAAATAATGTATATATTTAAATTATTTTTTAATTCCAGATATCTTGGAAGCGGTTGTAAATTTGTAGATTTACATTACTCATACAGACTTGGGATTTCAACTATAGCTGAAATAATACGAGAAGTTTGTCATTTTATATGGGTTGTACTAAAAGACATGTGTTTACCGCAACCGACAAAAGAAAATTGGTTAAAAATCGCAAAAGATTTTCATTTACGGGCCAATTTTCCAAATTGCATAGGTGCCGTAGATGGTAAGCATGTAAGAATTAGGTATAAAACCATACAACAGTGGATCATTGTGTTATAATTACAAACACTTCTTTTCTGTAATTTTGCTTGCCATTTGTGACTCTGACTATAAGTTCATATACATAGACGTTGGTTCCTATGGAAAGGATTGCGATTCAACTATATTTACAAATTCAACGTTTTATCAAAAGCTAATGAACAATGATTTGCAAATACCCGAACCTAAGCCCATTTTATCGACAAACCCTATACCAGTACCGTTTGTTATTGTGGGTGACGAAGCATTTGGACAAACTGACAAAATTATGCGACCGTTCGGTGGATCAAATTTAACAACAAAGAAAAAAATATTTAATTATAGGCTTTCTCGTGCACGACGCCATATTGAATGTTCATTCGGCATATTAGCAAACAAGTGGCAGATTTTTCACAGACCTATCAACGTGAATTTAGATCTAGTATCATGCATCATCAAAACATGTTGCGCTCTTCACAACTATGTCCGAGAAAGAGACGGATATAAATTTGAAGATACCCTGAGCATTCCTGGCTTTGAAGAAGTCCCAAACGGTTTCCAAAGAGCTACGCGACGTGGTGCATCATACAGAGATGTATTTGCTGATTACTTTACAACTGAGGGTCAATTATCTTGGCAGATGAGCAGTATTAATTAATAAAAAATAAATGGCATTTCTTACTTACCTGAGTTTTTTTTTTCTTCGTCTGATAATTCTTCACCTCCAAATAACTCCACTATTTCTTCCCACTGTTTTTTCTTCAAATCCCGATTAGCATATTCCTCACTTTGTAAATCCCAAATAGCTTTTCGGGATTGTATTTCCGATATAAATTTATCCGTGTCAAAACTCATTGTGCGCGGCCGTCCGGTCGTTACGACAGTTGCTCGCAGTGTGAATGCTTTCATTTGAAACCGTGCTCCTATTGGTCGCCGGCGACCGGCAGTTGCCTGTGCGTCGCCACTGCGCGGCGTGTCGCCCGGGCAACCGGTGACTAGTGCGTAAACACCTATTTAAACTATACAATATTACAGTCGTCGACAACTGAGTCGCCGGCGACTAGTCGACAGTGCGTAATAGCCCTAAGTGATAAGGGTTGTCCACCCCAAACAAATAATTGGCAAAACAACGTTTGCCGGGTCAGCTAGTAACATTATAAATGCGAAAGTGAGTTTGTTTGTGTGTTTATTACGCTTTCACGCTTAAATGGCTAAACGAATTTGGATGAAATTTGGCACATGGGTAGACCATAACCTGGGTCAGGACATAAGCAAATTAAATCAAATAGGTACCTGTCCTACTAGTCACCATAGCCATTCGGATAATTGGCAAATCTCATATTCGACCTATCACTAAGTACTATAATAGAAATGCGATGTTTGGATTTTGATATTTAATGGTTTCAAAATTATTCCTTTGAACTAGTACAATTGTCAGTGTTTTTGAAGTGAAAACTTCTTTAGGCGGGTTTGAGATGTTTGAGATGGGAAAAAATTATTGAACTCGCGACATCGTTACCGAAACCTCATTTTTGTAAACGCGATTGTGCTCTTTATTCATATTAAGTTACGGATCAATGTTCTATGCAAGTATTTTTATTTTAAAGGTTTTTTTTATTATTCAAGTTTTCACTTCTGTCGGCACTCCCGGAGTGCCAGTGTTTTTTTCCACACATGGTATTAGGTCACTGCACTTTTTGGAAACTTTTTTTATTGAACAGCCAAAATGGAAGGTAGCACTTTCATGATTCGGCTACAAAACAAAAAATAATTATTACAAAAAAAAAAGATTGTAAGCTATCTCTTTATGGGTGTAAAAATGACCAATTCTTTATAAGCACATTGACTACTCCTTCCACTCTTAAGCACTGTAGCTCAAATATCGAAAAAATAAGACAAAAAATAAATTTTATGTAAATGGACATGACAAGCATGATGATAAATCTGCTAGCAGTTGGGCAACCCTTCCCTGATATATTGTGTCCGACAGGAGGATAGGGGTAAACAGATGTTACAACACTTATAATGTATTCAGTCACCACTTTTTGTGGCATATTATTCTCATCGATTTGGATATGTAGCTGTTTGAGTTTTTACAATAATTCTGTTAAATAAAATAATTAACCCAAAGGTTTTTGTTAGGTACTTTATTTAATGTATGTATAGTCGACCTTGTAATGCTTTACCACTTTTGAAAAAAAACTCAAACAGGAATTTGAAACGTTACTTAGGTTGAAACAATCTTGCGGACGGTGAGCAATGGGTAGCTCGCCGTCCGATAAGGACCCAAGCCCGGGTTGACGGCACGTTATGTTCCACGCGCTCCTCAAAGAGATGTCAGCAGAACTGACGGGGTCACGGGTGGGTTTTAGTCAGTAAGAGTCTGACACGCTCTCCCGCTCCACCCAGAGCGGGAGAAGTTATTTGATAATTTCCCAGTCAAAAAATAAAGGTTGAAACTATCTAACTGTCACATTGTTGAGTATACGTCCATTTTTTTTCTTAATTGTTGTGTGATCTCGAGCTCCTTTTACTTCGAATTCGTCGCTCTCATTTCTCTTTTCGTAAAAAATTCCAGCCGTTTACTTCGACAACGGTTGCTTATTTAAAAAAAAAACCGGCTGATTGCGTGTCGGACTACGCACAATGAAGGGTTCCGTAGTTGGGATGAATTTTTCCCAAGAACCAACTTAACATTGTAGTTAAAATTATATTCCCCCATACATTCCAACTGCAAATATAAGTTTGTACGCACAATATTGAGAGATTTGCCATGTTATTTTAAAACCATAGACTTCTTATAGATTTTCCTGTAATCTAAAAGTATAGAACTATTTTTATATTTTTTAAAAATTTTAGGCCCGGTAGTTTCAGAGATCCTTCCAATGGTCAATTTTCATGTACTTTCATAACATCAATTTATTATAAAAAATATATATTATATTTGAGATCCTCAAAGTAAGCCTTTGCTTTTGATATGTCACACGGTACAGTTTGCAAAACTTTTTTTTAAATTTTGCATACTTTAAATTTTTGCCCCCAAAAGTGAGTGGAGGTCACTTTCGGGGGCAAATAAGAAAATAAAAAAGTTTATTCAAAAATCAATTATTTACATTACACGTTCGTGTTTGGGTCACAGAAATTCACATGTATAACAAACAATCGGTCTATTAGATTCGGAGCCAATTGGCTGTGACAGACGGACAGACAGACACACGAGTGATCCTATAAGGGTTCCGTTTTTTCATTTGGACGAACGGAACCGTAAAAAAAAAGGATTGTGTGGTTTTATGAAACCACGGTAAAAGTGAAACTTCTATAGGCGCCGCCATATTGGCCTTGGCTGCTCTGACGAGCGCCTTTCATTTTATCCCTACTCCGCGGCCGACCGTCACGCGACATGCAACACACAGACCAAAAAGTTTGAGACGATGTAATAAAAGTTTCACTTTAATAAGTATGATCAGATAACCTACATGGGCTGCTAGCATGCTAATAGCGTAACACACAATCACAATCCGAGGGTTTCGAAGGAAATTCCTAATACATTGCTTCATAGGTTACAAAAAATCGTCTGATCAATAACGTAAATGGCGCAATAAACGTGGCTATCAAAATAATAGGCATTGCGAATGCGATCGATTGTCGATTGTTGTTGTGTATTTTTGTTCTTGTAGGTAATAAGGAAAAGAACATAATGAGGTAATTGTCTACAATAGGCCTGTGTCCAAAAAAAATATTTTTTGTCCGTCTCGTAGATTATTAAAAAATATTGAACACGTGTTTTTTCTTTTTTGACGTAATCAAAAGATTACGGCGATACATTGAGTTAAAATGTGGCATGACGTCACGCCTTGCTAGATTTTATACGACGTTGTGACGTAGCGAGCCCCCCACTCCCCAAGTTTAATGCGTGTTTTCTCAGTTATTTTTGATTAATATGATAAAGCAAAAAATACCTGTCTAATATTTTTTTATTATCTGAAAGACGGACTAAATAGAATTTCTTTTTTTTTACTACCCAATTACCTCGATATTTTTTTAGGTCTATTTGAAGCCCTAGACAAGTGACAATCGCTTTCAAAGTGTTTCGTTTATTTTGTACAACGACTTTCAAAAATATTGACATTAGCTTTTGACATTTCGATCAACGTTATCGCGGATAGAATGTCACTTGGTCTAGACCCTCTGTTGTCCGTAAATTTATCCAATTGTTCTGGCGACTACAATGGAAAATGGTTACAAATAATTATAATAAACCAGTTCTTTTGAAAATCCAGCTTTTAGATTTTCTCGTAACTAGATAACATAGCTTTGAAAAAAATGTCCTATTGTTACACATCATCATCTATCTGCCTAGCCTTTTCCCAACTATGTTGGGGTCGGCTTCCAGTCTAACCGGATGCAGCTGAATACCAGTATTTTACATGGAGCGACTGCCTATCTGACCTCCACAACCCAGTTAGGTACTGGGTAACACGATATCCCGTGGTAAGACTGGCTGTCAGACTTTCGGGCTTCTGACGACCCGTAACAACTGTCAAAGCTCTACAAATGACAGCTGGGACCAACGGCTTAACGTGCTTTCCGAGGCACGGAGGAGTCTCGGTATGTAAAGATGGTCACCCATCCATAGACCAACCCCGGCAAGCGTAGCTTAACCTGTTGGATCGACCCATGCGGCTGGTATTACTTAGCCACGAGCTCCTCCTACTGTTACACAATAACTCCAATTATTTTTATCTTTTATTAAGACATTTTGAAGGCAATTATAAAAGTTTCGAAAGATCTTTCAATTTGTTTCTTATTTTATAAGTGGCAATTAATTTCACTAATACTTTAGGCCGTGGTGTCGCTCGGTTTTCCTCAAAGTAAATGATCCTTTGAACTTCTTCCATCTTGTTGCTTTCCTTCTCAACTTTACAACAGCTCAAAGATTTGATTGAAATTGCAAACAAAATAAAATTAATCTGCCCAGCCTAATCTCAACTATGTCGGGGTTGGCTTCTAGTCTAACCGGATGTAGCTATATCAGTAATTTACATAGAGCGATTGTCTATCTGACCTAGTTACTGGGTAACACGGTAATCACGAGCCCCGCGAGCCGATTGAAACTTATCCTATACTATTTAATGAGCAATATTTATGTATATATTTAAATATATTTGTAATCACGTTTTCGAAAACGGCTTTAATGATTTCGATGAAAGTTACAATATGTTTACGGGGGCGAAAAATCGATCTAGCTAGGTCTCATATCTGGGAAAAAAAATCACCCGAGCCGAACTCCATCGCCCAAAGTTTAGAACAAGATGGACCTTAGAATAATGACATGGCAACATGGAATTAGTAATTACCTACCTACTATCATGGCAGTATGGAATTAGTAAGTACTTACTATCATGGCAGTATGGAATTAGTAAGTACCAACTATGATGGCAGTATGGAATTAGTAGGTACTATCCTATACTATTAAATGAGCATTCTCTATTTTCACCAGAGCAGAGCTCGGTCACCCAGGTACTGCATGCATTATACGAGTACATGGCTCGGCAAAGCAGTGGTGGCCCAATGGTAACGGCCGCGATTTACGAGGTCATAGGTACTCTAACAGCCACTTTGTGTAAATTATTTCATCACCACTGCTCTCAAAACGGTGAAGGAAAACATCGTGAGGAAACTAGCATGTCCTAGAACCAAAAATTCGAAGACATGTGACATCTACCAACCCGCACTGGGCCCGCGTGGTGGATTATGGCCCACTCCCTCTCACAGAGAGGAGGCCTGTGTCCCAGCAGTGGGAACATTATAGGCTGATTATGTTATGGCTCGGTTGTTCAGCTTCCAATTAACATTGGATATTACGTGATATGGTCATATAACCAATCAGAAGCAAATTCGGCGCTGGAGCTTAAACTAATTATATTATGTAAATGGCATGACCAACACTGTGTGGGACTGTTATAGTTAACTGGTTGCATGGTTATGTAACAACGTACAAGTTGGAAGCACGATTATCGATAGCTCAAAATACTTAGGGCTGATTTCATCAATAAAACTGAACGCTATCAGCACATTTAAACTGCGTTCAAGAGCTGTCAAAATTCCCCAACAATGATGACACTGACAGCTCTTGAACACGGTTTAGAAGTGCTGATCGCGTTCAGTTTTATTGATGAAATCGGCACTTAGTAGGTATTATATGAAGGGTACAGGGGCAAAACAAGGAATGTCTCAAAAACAGGATTTTGTGTAATTCACATTTTAATGTTTTAAATTTTATAACTTTTTCTATACATATGTGTTCTGCCTAGCCTTTTCCCAACTTTATTGGGGTCGGCTTCACACCTACCTACCTACGGCTTCATACATATATTTTTTAAATTACTGATAGGAACTTAAATCGACTGAAAAAATTATTTAAACTACACCGGCTCCAAAGCAATCATAACAACAAAAAGTATCCTCTATAAAACTGACATTGACAGTTGGACATTCCTTGTTACGTTCCGTTACACTAGGAACATTTCCAGTTTTGCACCTGTACAGGATTTTAAAATATTTAAGATATGAGGGACTATGATTGATTTTACGCTTTATACTTAATGCTACATAAAAATACGTGCGAAAACCTAAATGTTGCCATACTTAACTTATATTTGAATTTCTTGTCACATTCCTTGTTTTGCTCCTGTACCTTTCATATGAGTGAGAGAGTTCAAACCCAAGGCACGCACCTCTGACTTTTCGGATTCATGTGCGTATTGTATAATTATCATTTGCTTCAAATACGGTGAAGGAAAACATCGTGAGGAAACCGATATGCCTGAGAAATATTTTTCTGAACGCCAATTTTCCTCGACGCTTGAGTAATTAAGTAATATCGGATATCGCTGTAATTAGTATTAACTAGAACATTAATCTCTCTAAAGGTCGCCATAATAATAATTCTCAAGCAGTCGATTGGATAAAATTATCACTAGACGAATTATTGACTCAGTGAAGAGGTAGCGACTTTCAAGCTTGCGGTCCTGTACTCTAATTGCGTAATACAAAACAATCACAATCTGTTTCGATTTGAAACAGATTGCTAATCCATTGCTTCATAAGTTGGAAAAAAATATTTGCTCAACAACGTAAATAACGCAACGAATGTTGTTGAACTGTCAAAATTAAACAAATTAGGCAAAATTGTTTACGAAAATAAGTTACGCAGTTAGGGTACTGGGTTTGATCTTGGGTTCTGTTTCTCAACCAACTGTCCCAGAAGCAGGGTTATGCTTTTAAAAGGCATGTATAATATAATCGAAACTCAAATAATTTATATTTTGCTTTCCTTAAAATATTATTGAGAACTCTAAAAAAAAAAGATTGCGCCTCTTTTTGCGAACCTCAAATAATTCCTATTTTGGAGTCCTAAAATACAAAATAGCCAAGTTAGCCGAAATTCGCACGGACGACGTAACAAAATCGCAGCGGGATTTTATCGCGCACTAGATTTTCAACTCTCGGTGTTGACCCAAGCGTTGTGAATCCAACGCGCTGGGACGCACTCTCGTCTCAGCGCGTTGAAAAAACACATTGTTGGATTTTCAACTCTCGGCGCTAAGCAGAGCGTTGAAAATCCAGTGCACGATAAAAAATCGCCGCGATTTTATTACATCCGTGCAAACGTGGGCTAGTAACTGTAACAAACTTGGACTTGGATGTAGCGCTCGCCGCGGGCAGCCGCTACCGCGGCACACTTCGCTTTTTTCGCTTCGCTTGCGCGGTTTAATCATAGTTCTAACCATCGATCACTAATAACGATTCAAATTCTTTATTGTGAATTAAGTGTAAAACATTATGAAGATGTTAACAATAGGTAGGTTCTTAGAACTTAATTGCCTGTTAAGGCATTGCAATTAAATGGATATAAAAATTTCATAAAAAACATAAACATACTCAATATTCCAGTTATACATTTTACATTATATTAATTATCATTATTCATACATTTAATATTATATCATACTATTCTTATAATTTATATCACATTATAAAGTATCACAATCATTTAAATATTAAATAATTATTTTTCTTCAAGGAATTATTTTATAGAGTAATGTGCCTTTTTAATCAGGAAGTCTTCCTTTTAAAAATACCAATTGAATGTTGGTTCTTAATGTCTATGGGTAACTTATTATATATTTTAATATCCATACAAAAAATACTATTGCTATATACTGCAGTGTGGGATGCTTTATTGCGTAATGTATTTTTAAGTCTACTGCGATTATTCTTCTTAACTTCTTCTTTATTAGTGATCGATGGTTCTAACCTAACCTAACCCGTTTGGTCGGGATTCCCCTAGCTTAGTTACTGCGACCAACTGTTAGAAAAGATCAGAAAGTTAAAACGAGGCTCATTAATTTAAAAAAGCGTACATTATTTATATATGCTTTTTAAAATAAATGAACCTCTAAAAGCTTTTGGGGTCGGCGCAACATGTCTTTCACTCTAATCAATAAATTTTAAGAGACTCATGCCCGATTTCACCTTCACTAAGTGCCACTTAAATGAATCCCTAAAAACTAAAAGTACACTGTTGGATTTTCAACGCTAGGCTCAGCGCTGAGAGTTGAAAATCCAACAGTGCACTTTTATTTAGGGATTCATATAAGTGTCAGTTGTTGATGAAAACGAGCATCAGTTACTTAAGACGCAGATATATAGCAGTGACCTTGAGTGATTAGCTTGCGTGTTCTGTGCTGAGCTCACGCAACGCGTCGAACGTCCAGCCAGTAATAGGACTCGCCCATCAAGGAGCGCTGTCCCAAATTAGATTCATTATTTAAAAAACAAAAGGTATTTTAATAAAACACGTATACTAAAAGAACAAAAGTTAAATTATCTTTAAAATGGTAAAGATCTTAGAAAAATACACTTGATAGTAACTTTACAAATTAATTTCACTACTTATGTAATATAAACATAATCTAAAATATTCCTATAGTACCTAAGTTATTCAGAAAATCCTCTAATTGAACATAATTTTTTTCCAAATCATCAACACTATTCTTTTTTTAGACGTGATCTTTAGTATAAAATCATTAAAAGTCGGTTCTTGTCGCCTTAAGGTTGAGTTGACTCGGGCCGAGCTGTCACTGACTCAATATTTTCCCTTTTACGGGTAGGAATGAATGATCATTGGGATTATAGTGATAAGAAATAGCGTCCAATGCTATCTAAACTATCAATCTATTGAGATAATCCCTCAGTTTATTACATGTAGTATAACATAGTATTTTAGTACTTTACACGTGGAACTATAATCCAATCCATTATCTAGTAGGTAGGTGTGTCGGACATAGGGTTACCAACCGTCCGGATTTGTCCGGACATGTCCGGACTTTGCCCGGCTTTTTAATTTGTCCGGATTTTTTGGCTTAAAAATACCAAATAAGTCTTTAATATTATTATTAAAACTTCTCATTCATCTAAAAACAAAACAGCGGGGCACCGCATCGCTGTCAGTGCGGTGAAGCAGTCGACTGCCTCGCACACCATGGCCTTTCCAGCAGTAAGAGCGCCGGTCGGTTGGCACGACATGCAAGCATTAATGACATAATCCGTCGGGCTCTTGTCACCGCCGGGGTGCCAGCTGTTTTAGAACCCAATGGCTTGGCACGCGACGATGGGAAGAGGCCAGACGGAATGATCATAATGCCTTGGAAGTTGGGTAAGCCTTTGGTGTGGGACGCAACCTGTGTCGACACCCTCGCGCCATCCCATTCTCCTAGCACGGCGAGTTTTGCTGGGGCGGCTGCTGCAGGTGCAGAAAATCTCAAACAGCGCAAATATAACAACCTTACTGGTAGCTATATTTTTGAACCGTTTGGGGTTGAAACACTAGGGCCATGGAATCCGTGTACTCATCGATTATTCCGGGACATCGCCAAGCGGTTGGTCGACTCTTCATGTGACCAGAGGCTTGGCCAATTTTTAGGCCAAAAAATTAGCATTACCATACAACGTGGCAATGCTGCCAGCCTTTTGGGCACCTTTGACAGCGATGCGGATGAATTTTTTGATGCCCAATGGTTTGTTCCTATATGTTATTTTATTTTTTCCTCTGTATATAGTTAGTTGTATTAACTTGGACAATAACACTTTATATATTTTAATAAAGTCAGTAAAACCTTAATTAAATTACTTAAACAAAATATAAATCTTCTTTAACAATCAACTAAACGAGATCAAACAATAATTGGATTTTGTGACTAAAATGTCCGGACTTTTATTGTAATGTCGGGACTTTTCAAATTTGTATATGGTAACCCTAGTCGGGGAGGGATTTGTGGCAATAATTTGATAGTAGAGGTCGAGTACTCGGGTTTATGGCCGCACGTCTTATACAGGGTGTCCATTTCTTATTAGTAGTGTCTTGACTAACGCTAGATTCAATTAAGGGTGTGGAATTCAATCAGGTTCAGTTTTAATGGTTTGAAACACTTAAGGCTATCTTACCACAGATTAGATATTAGTTACACAGACTTAAATATCTAGGGTAAGCAATGCTGTCATAAATCTCTTGCCCTTATTAGAATTTAGTACCTGATCGACCGAGCTCTGCTATGGTGAAAATAGAGAATGCTCATTTAATAGTATAGTTAGATAGTACATACTAATTCCATGCTGCCATGATAGTAAGTACTTACTAATGCCATGCTGCCATGTCATTATTCTAAGGTAGCCATCTTGTTCTAAACTTTGGGCGACCGAGCTCTGCGCAAGTAAAAATACGGAGAAAACGAATTTTCCTAGATGTGAGACCTAGTACGAACGATTTTTTGCCCCCGTAAACCCCTATATTTCAACTTTTATTAAAATCGTTAGAGCCGTTTTCGAGAACGTAATTACAAAAAAAAAAATGTCAGAGAATGCGAAAAACCTATGCGACTCTTTCACTATTGCCAGCGATATTTTAACTACTGTGGGTATAGTGTAGGTAGTGTTGGTTAATGCGCAATAAAAAACCAGTTTGCAGTTCAGATCACATTATAATAAAATTTACTATCAAATTAATCACACTAGCTAAATTATACACACATTGGGTGCGACGGCATTTATTAAAATCACAAATTAATACAATTATTACAAATTACAATTAACACAATAACTGATCACAACGAATCGAGAACAGTTCTGCGACGTCTTGACTCCGATGCGATTCGAGGCTGAATCCCCTCCTCACCGTGGCCCTCTAACATCACGACTCTGTAGAAGCGCGCGCTTTAGGTGTGGGTAGATCACGTCCTGTCGCCAGCGGCGCGCTTGCGATTCGTTTCGTGTCCGTCCTAATAACCGGACCGCTTATTTAATAATATAGAATTTGGGATCGTCGCAATATATCTTTTTCTTCCTTACTTCTCTATCAGTCGTCATCTCGACAGTCACCCACTTTCCAGCCATATCATCTTCCACACAGTCCATCCATCGTTTCTTTGGTCTTCCCCTCCTCTTGTAGCCATCCACATTCAGACTCAAATCTTACCTCACGCAATGCTGTAAAGAAATAAAACGTTTTGTTGCAAAGACTACATGATACAACTTCAGTCAAACTGAAATGATCCCAATAAGTATCTTACAGTACTGTAGATACTGTAAGATACTTACAGGATCAACATAACCTTTATGTAAAGTGTTTTTCGATAGCTATCCTTCATCAAAAAAGGGTTCGTGCTGACTCTTCATGATCCCAATTCTTATCCCATTTGTCAAGCATACACATAACCTTGGTGTCGATACTTGTTCAGTTTCAAATACGGTATACTGCGGGTATTAAAGGATAAGCTGGAAATATAGTACAACGGATAGGTAAAAAAAATATATTTTTTAAATGAAACTTTTTAGGCGATTCGATAAATTGAACGAGAATTGAGAGTGAAATTTCAAGGATGTGTCACGTTTAGGCGCATTTCATGAAAGAGAAGAAAGATATAGCTCTCTCTGTCTCACATACTAAATCTCTCTTAGTTTTTGAAGTGAAAACTGCTTTAGGCGCGTTTGGCATTTTTGAGATGGGAAAAAACAATTGAACTCGCGACACCGTTACCGACACCTCATTTTTGTAAACGCGATTGTGCTCTTTATTTATATTACGTTACGGATCAATGTTCTGTGCAAGTATTTCTACTTTAAAGGTTTTGCAAGTTTTTTTTTTTGCTAACGCGATTGTGCTCTTTATTTAGTTAAGACTACGGACCAATGTTCTATACAAGTATTTTTCTTCCACCAAGGCAGATCGCCTTGATGAAAGAAAAATGTTCAAGTTTTAACTTTTGTCGGCACTCCCGAAGTGCCACTGTTTTATTTTTAAGAAGCTTCTCTTCTGTAACGTGTACGATATTTTCTCGTGAAACTACAATAGCACCCCGGTGGTCACCATCTGCACCATAACGAGTAGTGATACCTACATATTCGTTCAGCACACTATGTGCAGCCAGTCTCGCTTTCACCTTCCTGCCTTTTCCTTCAGTTGCCCTGTTGCCGGGGGCCACGATTTCCCTATCGGTTTTCTTCGAACCCCCGGCAGGCATTGGCCCTAGCGGACCCCGTCAATTCTGCTGACATCTCTTTGAGGCGCGCGTGGAACACAACGCGCCGTCGACCCGGGACACAACGCGCCGTCGACCCGGGTTCACCTTCCTGCCTGGCTATAATTTTTAGCTAGTACCGTTACGAAAGAAGAAAAATCTGATCAGATTTTTTGCTGAAATCAACAGTTCTAAAGTGCTTAAATAATCTTAACTGATAATTTTACTGTACCTAACTAAAACAAAATCAGACATCCTAACTAAAATAAAATAAGGCATCCTATTTTATTCCAACAAAGGTTTTCATCCTTCCTTCCACTTGATAACCCTGTAGATATTGTATGTGAATACAATAGGTTATACTAGGTATTATAATATACTAGATTAACATTACAAGTCATGTAGACACAAACAGTGGTTAATTGGTAATTCAATCTTACTGTAACTGTAACTATGATCCGTTATCAGTTCGATAAGTTCTTATACGACTTTTAGGATAATAATATTTAATTAATTGCTATGACTATTAATTAATTTAATAGTCTATATTTGACGTATTCAAGGACACTGAACGAAAAAATACGATAGACATGGATATATTTAGTAACCTGTTCCGCTTAGCTATTTCTAAAGAGCCATAAAAATCACTGAAAGAAATCGACACGTGTTTCACTTCTCAACGAGGCATCCTCAGGATGACGATTTTAAATATTTAAATAAATAAATAAATATAACCACGTCTATTGTATTTTTTTTAGCGATAACTTTGATTGAAAAGTCAAAATGTACGGAACTGACATGTCAATCCTGTTAAAAGTCGTTGTAGAAAATACCAAACGCTTTGAAAGCGATTGTCATTTGTCTAAGCCCTCTTGTATAGTGGTGGCCCAGTGGTAACGGCTGCAACTGACGAGAGTTGCAGGTCGTAGGTTCGAACCCAGACAGGCGCTTTACTTGTGTAAATTATGTCATCACCACTGCTCTCAAAACGGTGAAGGAAAACATCGTGAGGAAACCGGCATGTTCTAGAACCAAAAATTCGAAGACGTGTGACATCTACCAATCCGCACTGGGCCCGCGTGGTGAATTACGGCTCACTCCCTCTCACAGAGAGGAGACCTGTGTCCCAGCAGTGGGAACGTTATATGCTGACTATGATGTACTAGGCTCTCTTACGTGTGTTCTTTTTCTATACTTACATTTCAATCAGCAGTCATCTCAGTTTTCACTTTGTCAAGAGACCCATCACATAATCGTTATATAGTATCTCCGCATTCTGTATAACAAATAAAATTATAGCTGGGAAACAACTCCCTTCCTCTTCTTTTTCGTGTGGTTAGTGAGTAAACTGGTGTCAGAGTGTTTATGCCACCCATGGGCCTCTTCACATGCCGTCGAGAAATATCTCTCAGGCATGCCGGTTTCCTCACGATGTTTTCCTTCACCGTTTTGAAGCAAGTGATAAATAACTTTATATTTTGCTTAAGGCAGCGCGCAATGTAATGCACGCAAAATATTGTGCTTATAAAGCACGCAATGGAACATTATGTCGTGAGAGGTTATAACATGTAAAAATAGTTTTCGACGGTTCTCAGAGAGATCGTTCGGAGTTAGGTTAGGTTAGTTCGGAGGAGTTTGGTTAGAAACATAATAACGGGAAGAACAAGTGACTCTCGCTTTGGAAAAGTTGGCAACGTCGTAAATAGCTGTTAAATATTTACCTGTTTTGGTTAATTTGGCAATATTACTGTATGGAATTAAGAAATGTGGCTTACTATGGAACTTAAATATTGATTACGAAATGCAATAATTAATATCGTTACACCGAATATTTAGTTTTAGATGTAAAAGAAGTATTTGGAAACTTTCCAAATGCCTTTTTTACACCTAAAACGGTTACAATATCAAATTCAGTGTTATAATTGCAATTCATTATTAATATTTTAGTTCGCTAGTTAGTCGCATTTCTTATTTCCATACAGTAATATTGTCAAATTAATCAAAACAGCGAAATATTTGACATCTATTTGCGACGTTGCCCACTTTTAGAACAAACGCTCTTATGGGTAGTTTTACACCCATTATATTCATGAACTTTAAATCATTCGATAACATATTGTACGGTTGCTCCCTAATCTACCTAATACTGTTCTTCGTAACTATTATCAATTATTTGGTTACTCATTGTACGATTTCGGCAAAATGATTAAACTCTACTCCACACAAATCAAATTTGTCAGCTACATCGCACTGCACATTGAAACTGAAATTCAGGAGTAGGCAGGTAATCCCCGTAGGCTGGCTTCATTCGTTAATCTGGAACCAGTCTAGACAGGTCATGCGTGGTTTGCATTTTTATTCGAGTCTAGACACGGCTTTGGAATTGTCAGACCACTTTCAGACAAATTGAACTGACGGATAGAGGCAGAAATACAGCATGTTTCTTTTTATAACTACCAAAAATTTGGCCCGGGCCCTTAATCTCTTTATATTGGTGGTCAATCAATCTGCCTAGCCTTTTCCTAAATATGTTGGGGTCGGCTTCCAGTCTAACCGGATACAGCTGAATACCAGTATTTTACATGGAGCCTATCTGACCTCCACAACCCAGTAACTGGGTAATACGATACCCCTTGGTAAGACTGGTTGTCAGACTTTCGGGCTTCTGATGACCCGTAACGACTGTCAAAGATCCACGAATGACAGCCGGGATCAACGGCTTAACGTGCTTTCCGAGGCACGGAGGAGCCTCGGTATGGAAAGATGGTCACCCATCCACGGACCAACCCCGGTAAGCGTAATTTAACCTGTCAGATCGACCCGTGCGGCTGTTATTATTTAGTCACGAGCTCCTCTTTAAATTGGTGGTCATTCAACAATAAATTCCAATATGCAGGTTCGCAGAAAAATGATTCTGGTTGCATTCGATCACACAATTGAATTTAGAATCATTTTCAAAATTTTAACTGCAGCGTTTGTTTTCTAAATAAAACAGTTTTGTGATAGGCGCGTACAAATGAGCAGATCTTTTTGAAATAAATAGCTAAAATTCATTGTTGTTTCTTGTTTAGCGCCTACACCGCTGTATCCCTCCCGGTCGGTACTGCAAGAGCGCATAGCTCTACAGTAGCTACCTAGATCTTTTCCTCAGCTCCCAGGAAGAGAGCTTGGTAAGTGACATCTTTCTCACAGTCCATAATCTTTTCTTTGGCATTTTACAAGCCGAGTAATTGCGTAACACACTAAGCCGACATTCGCACGGATGTAATAAAATCGTGGCGGGATTTTATCGTTCATTGGATTTTCAACTCTCGGTGTTATTAAGCCGAGCGTTGAGAATCCAACGCGCTGGGACGCACTCTCGTCCCAGCGCGTTGAAAAAACACACTGTTGGATTTTCAACTCTCGGCGCTAAGCAGAGCGTTGAAATTCCAGTGCACGAAAAAAAATCACCGCGATTTTATTACGTCTGTGCGAACGTCTGCTTACAGTAGCAATGGCTTTCATTTTGACAGTTCAACAACATTCATTGCGGTATTTACGTTGTTGAGCAGATAAATTTTTTGAACATATGAAGCAGTGGATTGTCAATATCCTTCAAAATCATTCAAATTGTGATTGAAAAAGTGTTACGCAATTAGGGCTGTTTGAAACACATTTTTGCCCACAAGTTTTATCTCTCGTCTGATATAATCTATTTCTCTTTTATTTAAGTAATGAATTGAAAACGAAGTAGGTACCTACGCTAACACTTCTTAGTATTCATACAATTAAGTTTAGTACTGAAAATAAATTGTGTTTACTTGGAATATTCATTTACATTTACAAATTAATTCGTGAAGCTTTTGGGAATACATTTCGGTGTGCAAACTTAATATTATTGATCCTATTTGAATGTTTCGGTACGTTCAGTCGGTACCTCAAAAAATAAAAACGAATTGGAAAGATATTATATATATAATATATTGTGGTACACATCGTGTGTGTTTTACGTTCGTTGATTCTTTTGCAACATGAGTACGATGATACAATAGTTATTTGTGCAACAAGAGAGCAAAGTTGGTTTTTGCTGCGAGTGTTGATTTTGAATCCCGAGTAAGCGAAGTATTCTATAATTGAATCACGAGCGTAACTAGTGATTCTTGCGAGCTTATAGGATAGTACATCGTTTCGACAAAATATCGGATTCCAATTTTTTCGGAGAGCTTTCTCCAAAAGTTTTCTTCTTATAACATCTTTGACAAATACATGGGTCGTATTTGTGCAGTCGCTTGTTTACAAAAAATGTATGGCTAGCTGTCAAATTATAAGACGCTGGAGATCAGCGCAATCTGAAGTGAGCAAGTGACAGTTTTTATCCCCATTGTAAAAATATCCTGTTTATTTACAGCCAGGAAAATTAATTGTCACCCTACGTCAATTTTTCGTGTCATTCAACTGTCAAAGATTGACAGTTGTGATTTGAATATCTGCCGAGCCTTTTCCCAACTACGTTGGGGTCGGCTTCCAGTCTTACCGGATGCAGCTGAATATAGTTGCGATTTGAATATACAGACATTACCTGATTACTATTACCAGTTCATCAACTCCGCAGTTGTGCATTTATATACAGCTCATCACTACAGATAACCACATACAAAATGAGATTAAAATTACTTCCAACATTATACCTCGCTATGAATTACCTTGATTCACTATGAAATCGAAACAGAGCCGTACTTGAAACCTTTCAAGCAATTAGAATTGCAACACGGCACGTACCTACGGATCAATTTAGTATTGGAACAAGGGTGCCAACACAAATGAGGATTCGGGAACAACGGGATAGAATCCAATCAGGGATTTTAAAGCTTGATAAGGGTATTGTTACGGGTATTGCGCTTTTTTGAATATAAATAGGTGGGTTCGTGGAAAAATTAGGGAGTGCATTTTATGTTGCCTGTGTGACTGCATTTCTTTGTGTAGATGCCGTAAGTTGCTATATTTTTATTTTTTATTAAATATAGGAAAGATGTCCAGATGAGATATGACCGAAAACAAGCTGAAAATAAAGTTATCACAACTATGGAAGTGTGATTATTGACAAATATGGTATTAGAAGGTATATAAATAAGTACGAAACTGTTTTATATTTCTCATCCGCCAAAATTCTTTTTGCTAATCAGTTTGAGTAATTTATGCGGCCTACCCAAATGACCTTTCTTTGGTATTGTTCGTCGAATAGTTAGAAAGAAAGAAAGAAAAGAAAGAAAGAAAATACATTTATTTAGCACAGACCAAAAAAAAGCACACAATATAATTAACAGCAGATAAAAATAAAAAATAAATAAAATGAAAATCAAATAAAAAGTGTAAAGAACGATGTAAAAATTAGCGAGAGTGTGGAAGTGTGCCTCATGGCTGCGCCAAAAAGGCCCAGTTCAGCAAAAATGCCAGACAACTTGTGCCTGACGCTGATTTTCAACTGGACCTGAAAGTGTGATGTGACGGATGTAAATCAGTTTTATAATGTAACGTGTGTATGCATAATTAAATAAAATAAATTTGTGTCAGATAAAAATAAATAAAAAAATTACGAATATGTAGGTACAAAATAATGTGATTGTGCATAAAATTGCAACATAAAATAAACAAAGACTGACAAATAAATGAGTAGTGAGACGGACGCATGATAGACCATTGTTAAACAAAAACAAAAAACCTGTTTTGAACGATGCCAAACTTCCATGTTCCAACACATTGTCATAATTTATTCATCCGTGCACTTCATCGCATCGCACAATACGCTGCAAGCAGCCGAGCGCGGCGGACTGTTCACGAATAGTATGCAACTTATTTGTGTTTATAAACTTGTCTTAGCTATGGTTTGCATTGAGATTGATCCAATACGATGGTCATAACGTACATAAATATGAAAGTCAGCCAAACCTTGTTGGCGAAACTGGAAATGGAAATAAAAACCTGCGTACATACCTAAACGAAGAAGATAATGGAAGGTAAGCGCTAGTCAATAATAGTGTTATTTGCAGAAAAAAGTCATGAATTTTTCATAGTGCGAAAAGGTACCTACCCGTTTTTAATTTTTCGTTTCCTTTCCTTAGTCATATGATTTTCTCTATGGGGACGACGAATCACAAACTGGACAGAGGTTCGCCCACTGCCAGCTCTTGGTGATGGATGGGTGAAATGGCGCCATCCCGCATCGTACGTCTCAGTCGCGTGCAAGTAGGCCGGGCACATTGGGTATGTTGAAAAGCAACGTGGATCGACAGTGCATAAGTTGGAAATAAACGTGTATTTGACATGTGTTGTAGTTGTAGTTGAGCTCCTTAAATTCTGAGTTGAGCTGCACGATTGCTGTCAAATGAGTGCACTGACTGGACAGGTCCACTCAATCTGCGTAGTTCTTTCCTCAAAGACTATTTCAGACACCAATCTACATGGTTTTCACATGATCTGACCAAGATTATGTCTGGACTTTAAAAGAGACTGTGACCTCTGAGTTTGTTTCTGGCCTTTCTTCTCAGAGTAGTCAGATAGGAAACGCCGACCTCATCTAGTTTTTTAATATTATTCACGTGTAAAAGTGTACAAACCTATTTAAAGAAAATAAAATCATTTCAATCATCATTTTATTTCAACCATCCCCATTTTATAATAGCCAGCGTTGTAACATCCCTGAACCACCCGGTAGCGCGAAAGTACGTTGAAAGTTAATGCAATTTGCTGATTGCCGAGCGCGAGGCCCGAATGTTGTCGACACCGGTCTAATGGTATTGAGCTTTTCGACAACAATATTGGATCAACTATAAAAAAATTGATATTACTTTTTAACTTTATTAAAGTTAAGTTTTGGTGCATATGTTTTAAAATAGACGATAAACTATGGCCTGTTAACAGATAATTTAATTTTATCACCTGTAGCTGTTCCGTGGTAGAAGATCTGAGCAGATATTAAGGTTTTCCTTACAAAAAATTAACGCTATTTGCAGGTGCGTACCCTACAACACTTATAAGGTACAGACAATGACATAACATGCCTGAATTACAATTAATTTATCTAACTAAGTAGGTACTAACAACTGTATAAATAAGTATTTCTTAAGAGACAAAGAAACAACCTACTTTAACTAAAAGCCTCGTCGTTTGTCGTCACAATTTAGAGACCTAGAAACTTATTTAGGTCTCTAGTTAAGCCCTAAATCGTGTCTAAGCTAGATTATCGCGAGCAATTTATATTTCCTTTATTTTCTGTCTAATTTATTGTATCGAAAGTATATATGTTGTGAATGCACTGTATTGTTTGTATTGTGTTTTGTTGTCTGCCACGTTGGTCCAGTGGTCACAAGTCTGACTGCTGACCTTGGAGTTGCGTTTTCTGTAAGGAATTTCGCAAACCCGGAGTCTGAATTTGTGCCCGGTTGATTGCACAATAGGCTCGCTCATTTTATGGAACTTAAACAATATTAGTGAAACATGGGTCACACTTCTGTCTACACCTGGGAATAAACGCGTAATGTTTTGTGTGTGTATTAAGGTCTTGCTGTAACGAAGTGAAACGTGGACACTCACGGTACGACTGGTCCATAAATTCAAGATCGCTAAGCGAGCTGTGGAACGAGCTATGGTTGGAGTCTCTCTGATCGAATCCGGAACGAGGTGATCCGGCAAAGAGCCAAAATTGTCGATTTAGCTCACAGAATAAGCAAGCTGAAGTGGCAATGGGTCGGCCATATTAGCCGTTTTCTTAAGGGGAGACCGTGAATCGGCAAATGTTATAAGTCAGGACGCCCTCAGGCTACGTGAAGCGACGATCTACGCAGGGTGACTGGTAGCAGCTAGATGAGAGTTGCCGAGAATAGGAATGATGCCTGGGTAAAAAAAATCTATTAAATCCGTCAATCAGATAAAAAAAATATTAGACACGTATTTTTTACTTAGGTATCATATTATTAAAAAAAACGTGTGGCACTCGGGGACTGCCGCGGTAAAGCTATTGCATAGCATTTGTAACCTCCATGACAACATCACGTTTCCCATGACAACATCACGTTGTCATGGGAACCGTCATTACATGTTAGGCGGAGTGGGGGGTGTTAGGTTTTATTTTCGTTACGTTACGGAATTTTTTGATTCGGTCGCTGCGCTCAAAGCCCGCGATAAAAACTATGCAATAGCTTAAAAATGACAGATAAAACGCATTGATGTTGGGAAGTGGGGGTCGCTACGTTACAAGTAAGTATAAAATTTACATACTCGTGACACCAGTTTCATGGCACATTTTTATTACGTAAAAAAAGAAAAAATACATGTCCAATATTTTTTAATAATCTAACTGACGGACAAAAAAAAATCAAAATTCCTATCGAGCTGAATGGCGTGCAATAGGAGAGGCGCATACTGCTATATGCTGATGATGATGATGTAACGAAGTATATTGTTAACACTCTCCTCTCTGCATGGTGGGCTGAAAATTCAAGTGCTAGGATATAAGAGTCTTCCGAAAAACATGCTTCGTCCAAGTATACGGTGTGACATTGAGTTACATCAAAACTATAACATAACATAACATAACATCACCCCAGTATTCCCAGGCTACATGACACCATGACTTCGCACAATACGTCGCCGACCCAACGGCAACGTGGTAACTAGATTTTGTAGAGATATTTTTACTATATATTAGTTTATTATTTTGTGTATTTTGTTTATGGGCTTTAGCTGCCTGAAATAAAACAAACATTTTTATTAAGTTCGCCTCTGTAGGTACATTTGTGTGCTTAAAGTTAAATAAATATCCCAATTCAGGTTGGTTTTTTACTAACAAAATATCTCTGTAGTCAGTAGTTTTTGTTTTTCATTGAAAATTTAATGGAATTCACTTTGTTCATTACCGAAAACCTTACAGATTCTTACCATGAAAGTTTCTATATAAAAATCCCATACATATCATAAACTTGATCCGAGGGAACCGATGTGTAAGTTAGAGAAGTTTTCCATTCATTCAGAGTTCATACAAATACGTAGTAAAAATACTTCAGATATACAGATAAAAGTGTTAGTGATCTGTCTGTAAAGTTTTGTCGTTACTTTCATTTCGACTAGATGGGGTGGTTATCAGCACATTGACAGGGTTTATTGGGATGTTATTGTAAAGCTGTACGTAGACCGATGTCCAGATTTTCTTTAGGTTTAGACAGATTAAGTACAGATTTCTGAAAACAATGATGGCGAAAGTAAACCTTTTCAGTCTTATTGCAAAACACGGTTCTTCTTAAAGTCTTGAGATCAAGTTCTTCGTCGTATCGATGGCACAACAATGTATTAAATTAATTATAATTAAAATAAAAGTTTATAAAATAATAAATTTAATAAAAAAACAGATCAAATCAAATCTGTTTATTGCAAACAAAAAACAAACACGAACAACAAAAAACCAAACAAACAAAGAAAAAACAAACCGTTAATGTGTTGTTGTAATGTTGTTAACTTTATTGTTGTTATAAATACAACACTGACAACTTATAGTACCGGATTAAGTTGTTTATTTTAGTTTTGTATGAAAAACTGTAATAAAATTGTATTTGTTGATTTTTGCAATATTCTCATCCCCTATTACATGGAACTTAAACATAGCTGGCGAAATGTGGGTGTGGGTGTATGTGTGTCTATAGGTTCACCTCTGCCCAAACATTCGGGGAATTTAGGCATGATGTTAAGTAACTTCAATCACAGTTACATTCTTATTGATATATACTCGATAGTTTAAAATATACCTAGAGGCATGAGGAATAGGGTGTAAAGTTCACTTATCCTCTATAGAAAAGGGAGGATCCTCAGACCAGGTGGGTGTCGTGTCTGGTGGGCTATTGCCCGATGACTGATGTCGGGACCGTGTATATGCTAGTCGCGCGGTAGAACTCTGCTTGCTCGATACAAGATTTTATATGACGTCAAAAACATGTCAAAAGGAAAAATAAATGTTTTGTAATAAGACCGTTTCAGTTTACCAGAAGGTACGGCTCCGCCTGTTACATGGTTTTCTAATGAAAACCATATCTGTTTTCTTTTGATCAACCATAATTTCTCTCAGCTTTTTAAAACAAATGGTAAGTTACTAACTAAACCATGATTTTGTCTTTCATAATAAGTTTTGTTTGTTGAAATGAATGTGACATGGAAAGTTAATCTCAGCATGTTGGTTTAGGATGGCGAATATTTTTCTTCATAAAAGCTGCCCGAGTATTTGGGAGATTGTTAAATATTTGATAAGCTATTAACACTGACATTTCTGACGGATTTTATTGCAACTAGGAGTTTCCATGGAGAAGAATGGGCAACAAACTCCATGGATACATTGATACAGACTTTTAGATATGTTTATCTTATATATATGTCGGAGACGGGTATGTAACTTTCGTTATTATCAGCGATATTTTAACTACTGTGGGCATAGTGTGGGTAGTGTTGGTTAATGCGCAATAGAAAAACAGTTTGCAGTTCAGATCACATTATAATTTACTATCAAATTAATCACACTAGCTAAATTACACACACACTGGGTGCGACGGCGTTTATTAAAATCACCAATTAACAAAATAATCACAAATTACAACTAACACAATAACTGAGCACCACGAATCGAGAACAGTTCCGCGACGTCTTGACTCCAATGCGACCAGAGGCTGAATGCCTTCCTCGCCGTGGCCTTAAAACATCACGACTCTATAGAAGCGCGCCTTTTTTGGTGTAGGTAGATCACTCTTGATGTCGCCAGTGGCGCGCTTGCGATTCGTTTCATGTCCGTACTAATGACCGGATCCGACATATATAAAATTCTCGTGTCACAATGTTAGTTGCCATACTCCTCCGAAACGGCTTGATCGATTTTTATGAAAATTTATATGTGTATTTGGTAGGTCTGAGAATCGGTCGTAATTTAGTTTTTATATCCCTAAGTGATAAGGGTGGTCCACCACAAACATTTATATGGCAAAACAACGTTTGCCGGGTCAGCTAGTGGTTTTATAAAATTATGTTTAGTTGCTTCTTGTGAGTATCAAAGATGATGACGGAGATCAGCACCATTTTACTGTAGTAAGTTTAATCATGGTGGTATTATTCCTATTTTTCCAATATATACAAAACCACCATGTAGGAGTACATCATCATCATCTGCTAGCCTTTTCCCAACTATGTTGAGGTCGGCTTCCAGTCTAACCGGATGCAGCTGCACACCAGTATGTTACATAGAGCGACTGCCTATCTGACCTCCACAACCTAGTTACTAGGTAACACGATACCCCTTGGTAAGACTGGTTGTCAGACTTTTGGGCTTCTAACTACCCAAAACCATGTAAGAGTGCAATGTTTTGTAAAAATAAAAAACAGTTTTACACCGTCTAACAGAGTGGTGACGTGTTTCAGTCAATTATCAAGCTACCACACCCGTCTTTTATTGTTTTAGTGGCTATTACCGGAGTGGACAGCCCTGTAATTATTTGAAAATATAACTGTATGGGACAGGCGTAGGCCCCGTGACATACAATTGAATTATTAACAACTCTCCATTTATAGATTTAATTGATGTGAAATGACACACAACGTTACTGAAAATACTCATTATCTAGTTATTTATTTATTTGATCAATACTTTTTGTAGGTCATCAAGACAATATTTAGAGGGAATTGAAGTCTGCGTCGCCGCACAGTGGGAAAAAAATGACATTTTTTGTTCAAAAATCTGCCTACACCACAATTTTTAACGTATCGCTGCCAATTTTTTTTAAACACTCCTGAGATAACACACTTTGGTGTGTCACTACCACTTTTCCTTAAAAGTCAAAACCATAACCTCAAAAAATCGGGAAATGAAGCAAAAACAATTTCTAAAAAAATATTTTAACAAGAATCGGTTTCTAGGGGTTTTTCAGGTCCCTGGTGATGAATTTGTTGTCTATTTATAAAAATTCAAAATATCGGATACAAAAACGAGGCCCAAAAAAAATTTGATTAATTTCCCGATTTTTAAAAGAATTTTTTTTAAAAGAAATTTCGATTTTGAAAAAGTGGCAGTGACACACCAAAGGAGTTATCTCAGGAGTGTGTAATTTTTTCCCACTGTGCGCCGGCGCGGGCGGCTCGTAGCGCACTCGTGTCTACGCGCTACGACTGCTACGCTACAAGTGCGCTACGAGCTCATTTAATTTTATTTTTTGCAATTTCGTAGCAAATTGCTTGCTAAACGCTAAAAGTTCGATCAATACCGGTGTATAAACTTTTGATATTGTTTCTACCTATTATCGGTGAACAAACTTTTAATATTGTTTCTACATTTGACTAAGAAACAAATAAATCTTTCGTTGTCTCCGTGTACCGAAATTGAGCTCAAATAACTTACATACCAAAGCAGCATAAACTTTCCAGAGTAAAACAATCACACTAATATTACAAAGGCGAAAGTTTGTGAGTGTGTGTGTATGTTTGTCTCTTCTTCACGCTCAAACGGCTGAACGTATTTGGATGAAATTTGGCACACAGATAGTTTATAACCTGTATTAATACTTTTCATCTCGATATTCCCACGGGATCGAGACTTATGCGGCTGAAACCGCGGGGCGCAGTTAGTATCATATAAATAAATGTGATAATACGAGACAAGAGAATATATAGAATATATTCTTGCCCTCAAAAAAGTTTCTTTATCAAGGACTGGCTAAGAAAGGACGATCCCTTCAAGACTGCCGTCAAGAATGGAGTGAAATAAATGATAAGTAGGACAAAGCCACGGTTACCCCTCCCCCTACCCCTTGTGATCATCTGGACAAGATTACGGTAATTAATGCCGCATCTGGATTTTGTTTAGAAGACGCTGCTGTGGTGAATCTGTCCGTGTTTTAAGTTAGTTCTAAGGTGCTCCTTCAACGAGGCATTCGCCTGTAGTGATACGTTCAGAGTCGAGCATTGCATCAGTGAGGGAGGAAAACTGAGCATTACAGTGCGCACTCTGAATGATACAATAGGCCTGTGACCAAATATTTTTTTTGGCCTTCTTGTACGTTTTTTGACGTAATCAAAAGATTACGGCGATACTTTGAGTAATAATGTGGCATGACGTTACGCCTTGCTAGATTTAATACTGCGTTGTGACGTAGCGAGCCCCCACTCCCCAACTTTAATGCGTGTTTTCAAGTTATTTTTGATTAAAAAAACGTGTCTAATTTTTTATTATCTGAAAGATGGATTCCGTATTCGAGCATTACATCACTGAGCAAGCCGAGTATTACTATTAATGTCTGTAATATTTAATCTGAAACGTTACATTACAGGCGAATGCTTTCGGTGAGGGGAGCCCTTTAAGAATGCGGCGACGCATGAATTGTCCATACAAACGTAGTACATAAATCATTTGCAATTTGGCATATTTCCACCATATTATGTTGATATTTGGATTGAGACAGTATTTATCTAGGCTCCTACGTCTTTTTATTGTCAAAAACTTACCTTTAGATGAAGTGTAAGCGAATTGCATTTCGTACATTTTTACAGCGTAAATGACAATTTTCATATTGTTTTTTCCTTATTATAAAGAACAATATTTGTAATATTGTTTCCGCAGAAGCATAGTTTATGTTATCAAGATACAAATAATCGAAAAAAAAAAAATGGAAATACATTAAGTTTTAATTCATAATTTTTTGTATTACGGAACACATCCAAATTTATCATAAATTTTCGAAAGCTAGTAGTACTATCGCGTCAAGCAATAATTGTCAATGTGTGCGTGGTAGTATTGCTCACTGTAGGTGTATATCGCTCCGACAGGCACTCAAACTAGCACAACGTGCTTGGAATTGAATTTTGCAAACATCTCGATTTGTAATTGCGAGCCGTGTCACCGGCCTCTTAAGGTAAATCGTTTTACGCTGAGTTGTGGCAAAGAAGTGTTGCATTTCCCTTGCTGACAGTCTATTAGTAAAATGTATAATGCCCCTAGTTGTATTTACAATTTTCTTAGATGTAAAACCGACACAGTCCTAAGAATTGCTAAATTTAAATGGCAGTGGGCTGGGCACATTGCGCGCAGAACAGATAGGAAACGGATAGAGAGGAAACGATGGAAGGCCTCCCACAAGGTGGACCGATGACCTGGCGAAGGCAGCAGGAATCCGCTGAATACGACAAGCGTAGAACTGGTCGAAGTGGCGGTGCTTGGGGGAGGCCTATGTCCAGCAGTGGACGTCTTTCGGCCGAAATGATGATGATGATGATGAGGTGTAAATCATACTAAAGAAGGAATATTGCCATCTTTTCCAAACAGTCCGAGCGTAAAAGATAGTACTACATTTTAAACTGCTTATTCGATATGAGTCTGATAGAAATGATGTGTTTGGGCCCTTGAGGTTGAACCGACTGGATTTAGGCACATTTCATAAAATTCTATCTCAACCAAATGGTGATGATGTGAAGAGTCTGTTCAGGTTTATGGCCCAAATGTAATCCGTAGCAGTGTGATTTGTTATTATTTGTTTAGGATATGATAGGACTGTCATACGCATTGCAATTATAAAAGTCCCAAAGTAAAATAGAATTTAAAATAAAAACTTTTTACAAAAAAAACAACCGACCTCCAAAAAAAAACACTACAAAGTGAAAAATAACTTTAATTTCGGAAGTCGGTGTCTTGGGTTTTGTATTTTCGTTTTTTGCCACCGACTTCCGAAATTAAAGTTATTTTTCACTTTGTAGTGTTTTTTTTGGAGGTCGGTTGTTTTTTTTTGTAAAAAGTTTTTATTTTTCACTTTTTAGTTGTGGTACCTACCCCACACACATTTGATTACCACTACCTGCTACCAGTGACAGTAACTTATCATATCATCTATGTACATACTAAGTGGGAAAAAAATACGTATTTTTTAGCTAACTCAAAAACTATCCAAGCAAAGTTAATAAAATGTATATGGGACCAATTTGAGAGCACACCCTTTCAAACAAAAAATAATTTTCAAAATCGGTCCACAATTGACGGAAAAATCGGTGGACATACATAAAAAAAAAACAAACACGCGACGAACATATAACCTCCTCCTTTTTGGAAGTCGGTTAAAAAGCTGCTTATTAAATTTTTCAATCAACTAACTCAGTCCTGCTAATTATAGCAATAACGCTCAAGAAGGCTTTGACATCCCATGGGTATCCCTAAACAAGCCTTTTCAATAATTTTGTTTGATTATGAATATGTCGCAGAAAATTTGCCGTAGGCTGTCTGAAGAACATTTTCAATGTCAACCGACAAGCAGCCTTTTTTCCATACAGAGTCCAGACGAATAGCCTAAAGGCTATAATTTAGGTATACAATTTGCTGTCTGCAGAGATAATAATAGCATAAATCCCTTACAATTTGTAGGCCAGACATCATTACTAAACTCTTTCAAGATATTTCAGACGTATAGTCACAGTATAAGTCAGTAACAGTATAATATCTTCATAGAAGACGGATGAAACGACGCACATCGAAATCTCAATGTATATAGTACGCAACAGTATCGAATGCGTGGCAATTATGTAAGGACGCGCAAGGTTTATCTACCGAGCGGCCGTAGGTAATTATTTCAAGGTCACTGCTGAGATATAATACTGATACTTTATCATACTGTGGTACTGGTATAGTGTTAGTAATCTCGGGAGTTCTGAAACAAGAATTAGAAAACATCAAAATAAATTGATCGTCTCGACGATTTATACCTTCAATATAAATACTAGAGAATGCAATTACATAGTTAGTCAGCTATAATTTCATTGTAGAGTTGAGTTAAACACCTGGCTATAGGGACTCCTGTAATCCTGCATAGATATCAACAAACCTATTAATATTAATACAGTCGTTATCGTGTCGCCATCGGCTATTAGGTATAATTTTAAAACAGCACCATGTTAATGTATTGTGTAACTAAAAAAACTTTTTTACAAAAAATACAACTGACTTCCAAACTACAAAGTGAAAAATAACTTTAACTTCGGAAGTCGGTGTCTTTATTAGATCAGTATTTTAGTTTTTTGACAACAACTTCCGAAGTTAAAGTTATTTTTCACTTTGTAGTTTGGAAGTCGGTTGTATTTTTTGTAAAAAAGTTTTTTTTTTTCACTTTTTAGTGAGTTGGTTTGCAATTTATGTAAGTTACAATAGCCTAATGTCAACTGCTCATCAAAAAAACCCAAATCGCTATAGATGTACCTATAATATTTGAAGAGTTCCCTCGATTTCTCCAAGATTCCATCATGAGATCGTGATCGAATGACAATGGGACCAACTTGGAAGTATACCCTTTCAAACAAAAAAAGAATTTTTCAAATCGTCCATCCGTCTTCGAGTAATCGGGGAACATACATAAAAAAAAAACCCGACGAACTGAGAACCTCCTCCTTTTTTTGAAGTCGGTTAACAAATAATATCCAAATGTCTAGCAAGACAAATGCGTACTTTCGTAAATAGAAGCTAGAACCTTATATTTCTGCAAGGAGTCGCATTTTCCAACTATATTTAAGAATTTTATTCGGACAAGTCTCTTTATGAGGCCACCTATTTACTTTTCGTAGACGTCATAATAGAAAAGTAAGGGCATGGAAAGGGATTGTATCAGGTGTGCGGTAGCGACACCCACTTAAATATTGATAAGTTTTGGCCAGACACTTTGCGTTGGAATATGTTCTCACTTAAGGCGACGATAACCGACTTTTAATGATTGTATACTGAAGATCACGTCTAAACGAGTAGTGTTAATGATTTGAAAAAATATACAGGGTGTTTGGCAGAACGTTGAACATACGAAAATGGTGGATAGGTGGGGTCATCTGCTACTTACTCAGCCCTAATTTATTTGGCCCTGGCTCCATGGATATTTTTTTTTTTAATGCAATTTAAAATTAAGATTTAAGTATTTTTTACATCTTTCTGTAAGTTTGAAGACTCGTAACTTTTTTTCTAGCTAACATCTGAATAAAGCAATAATTCTATAAGAATCTGCCAACATTAAAGATTAAAAAAAAAAAACAAAAATATTGCCTGTTTTACCCATTTTTAGTAAAAATTACACTTTAAAGTTAAGAAAGTGGTGAAACGAGAAGAAAGTTAAAAAAAATTTTTTTTAGATATCCAGTGGGCCAGGGCCAAATAAATTAGGGCTGAGTAAGTAGCAGATGACCCCACCTATCCACCGTTTTCGTATGTTCAACGTTCTGCCAAACATCCTGTATGTTAAACTAGTAACTTAATCTGTGAATATTTTAGATTATGTTTAAATTACATAGTGTAATTAATTTGTAAAGTTATGTCTAACGCGGATAAAAAACTGAGAATCACGCAAAATCTATCAAACGTATATTCCGAAACCTTCACCATTTTAAAGATAATTTTAATGCGGGAACATTAAATTGCGTTTATTATAATAAACTTATACTAAATTACACGACAAACTTATATAACATCGCGAGTGTCGCGGAGGATGTCTGTACTGTGTAGGACATAGGTACGTCCTTTCCCGTCGGTGATCGGAACTTCAATCTTTCGCCCGCGACGATGGCGTGCTTTTATATCTGTAGGAATGTAGGTACTCCTAGTAGCGCAATCCTTTTGGTGTTGTAGCCTGACGACGTGATGTCCAACATCCCCCACCCGATCAACGGACCAATAGGCGATTTTCTAAGCTAGCGAGCGATCCCGTAAGTAGGTTAAACAATAGGAGCGAGCGAGATAGAGAGCCGTACTCTTCTAAGCCGTGGTAAGGCTTTTGGAACAACTTTATTTAATTTATTTAGTTTGTTAGAGTTTTCTCGTGTTACATCCTCCCCCACTAGCCTAACTAAGTGACCCCACAGTTTGGCTAGTCTAAATACCTACGTGGCCTACCCCGTTTACGCTTCTCCCTAACTGGAGGTTCTACCTGACCAGCGAAAGGCGTGAGATTCGAAACGTGATATTTCCCTACGTTTCTCTCAGTCTGAATATTCTCCAGACCGTAGGTGGTTGGGCTTATTATCTTCCCTATTTTATATGGGCCGTCACGGCGTGGGATAAACTTCGCAGATTGTCCGCGTCCTGCGTCGTTCGGTCCTTGTGTCTTAAGTAAGACGAGGTCACCTACCTTATAGTCTGGTGGCGGCCTTCGTTTCTGATCAGCGTTACCTTTCTGAACAGCCTGTGCCTTCTCGTGAGTGTCCCTGGCCTCATCCAGGGTTTCAGACATCTTCTTCAAATAAGGAGTAATGCTAGGCACGAAATTATCGCATTCTACGACAGCCCTCATATCTGTCGCAGAATCGGAGGGAGCTCGCAGCTCTCTCCCAAAGGTGAGATATGCCGGCGAAAACCCTGTGCTACTGGTAATCGCAGAGTTCATAGCAAACCTAATCGCAGCGAGGTGTAAGTCCCAGGTGGCATGGTCGCTACCTACAAGTATAGCCAATTGGGGTTTGAGGTCCCTGTTCTTGCGCTCTATAGGATTGGCTTCAGGATGGTAATAAGGTGTGAGTGATTGGCTGATCCCCAAAACATGACACACTTGCTGCATCACTTCGCTCACGAACTGCACGCCATTATCACTTACGAGGCGGCGTGGTATACCATACCTGAGGAAAACCTCGTTGATCAGGGTCTGAGCACATTCGACGCTGGTGGCACTCTCTAACGGGAACAATTCCACCCAGCGTGAGCAGACATCTTCTACCCACCTGTTCTTCCTAGGGGTCTCAACGAGAGGACCGAATAAGTCCACAGAAATTACCTCGAATCTCCTTGACACAGCAGGGGTTTGCAGCAGTCCTGCTGGTTTGCGGTTGTCAGCTTTGTACCTCTGGCAAGGCACACACTCCTTTATATAATTTGTAACATAGGTACGCATGCCAGGCCAGTAATACCTGGCGCGAACGCGGCTTAGCGTGCGCTCTACGCCGAAATGGCCAGCTGTCGGTGCATCGTGAAGGTCAACCATGACTTGCCTGCGTTCGTGCTCGGGCACAACTAGGCAGCAGTCCTCGCCGTCATCGGATTCCAAGCTGTACCTGTATAGAATACCGTCGGATATGGTGTATCCGCGGTCAGACCAAGGTCTCCCCCTAGAGGGTTCGTCGGACTCCATGTCCTCAATGATCTTACATACCTCTGGGTCTAATAGCTGATTGCTGCGGATATCACCACTATTCCTCTTCGGCATATCAATGACTGTCATACGTAGCTCACATTTATCCTCGTCCTGCGAGCAAACGGGTCGCGACAGCGTGTCTGCAACGACGTTTGATCGACCGGGTGTGTACTCTATGCTAAGGTCAAACTCTTGTAGTGTTTAGGGCCCACCTAGCCAGTCGACCGCTGGGCGACCGTTGACTCATCAGCCATCGCAGGGGTTGGTGGTCCGTCCTAACTATCACCTTCGCGGCCTCTACATAGCCGCGGAACTTACCTAGTGCCCACACGACAGCAAGGGCTTCTCGTTCTGTCGTGGAGTAGTTCTTCTCAGCACTGTTGAGAAGTCGACTAGCGTATTCGATAGGTCTCTCATCGTGGCCCTCCCCCTGCATAAGAACAGCCCCGAGGCAATATGCGCTACTGTCAGTGCAGAGAACGAACGGCTTCGACTCATCTGCTTGACGCAATATTGGAGCAGACACAAGAAGAGCCTTAATGCGATCGAAAGCCTCCTGTTGCTCGGCGTCCCATCGCCAAACACTCGACTTCTTCAGGAGGTTCGTGAGGGGTCTCGCGATATCCGCGTAATTATTAATGAAACTTCGGAACCAGCTCGACGTTTGTAGGAAGCACTTTAAATGTTTCACGTTCTGAGGGACGTCTATTTTATCGATAGCGGCAGTCTTGTCAGGGTCCACTTGGATTCTACCTGGCATGATGACATGGCCTAGAAATTTGACAGACTCCCTCGCAAAGAAACTCTTTTCCCTATTGACCCTCAGTTTAAACATGGCCAGGCGATCGAAAACTGCTTCCAGATCAGCCAGGTGTCTCTCGAAAGGTCCTGGCGACAGCAGGATCAGATCATCAAGATATGCCAGGAGTTCCACTCCTTTCAGGTTGGAACGGAATCGATCCATCAACCTTTGAAATGTGGCTCCGGAATTCCGCAATCCCATGGGCATCCGCTTAAATCTAAAGGTACCAAGTGGTGTTGTGAACGCCGTCTTATCTTGGTCCTTTGTGCAGACGCTGACCTGATGGTAGCCTGATCGAAGGTCTAAAGTGGTCATATACTCACTGGTTTTGGCTGCGTGTAGGATGTCCTCAATTCGTGGGAGTGGGTACCGGTCCGGCTCGGTCACCGCATTAAGCTTCCGGTAATCAATACATAGCCGTAAACTTCCGTCTTTCTTACCTACAAGTACAACGTTGGAGGCCCAAGGGGACTCGCACTCCTCAATAATGTCATCTTGCAGCAGCTTATCGAGCTCCTTCTGCAAGGCTTCCCTCCTATTCTGTGACATCCTGTATGGTGGACAAGCGATAGGTTCCTGGTGTGGACTCACCTTTATTCGGTGCGTGGCAAATTCTGTAGCCGGTCCGCTGCGCGCGAACTGTGACGCGCGGTCTTCAATAAAGACGTTAAGCGTACGCCGCTGCTCGGGGGTTAACTTAGTACCTTCATCAGGACGCAACGGTACCTCCGTGGATGAGGCTTGCATGATGTTCGCATCCGATGGGCTAAGCGTGTAAGAGTGCACAAAATCATAAAAGTGCCCGGGGCTATCCGAGAATGACCAGATTCCCTGAGCGACATCTATAATCATTCCGGCTCGTACCAAAAAGTCTACACCTAAAAGCGTCCTATTATCACTGCCAGGTAACACTAACAGCTGACACATCACCTTACGATTTTCAATAATAATATCTACCTCGGCTGTCAACAGGTTTCTCCAACCTTGTGCTCCATCAGCCAGGTGTATAAAACGTTTAGTCTCACTAAACTTAACTCCAGAGTCTACCAAGACTCGGTATAACAGCGGGCTCGCGATGCTATGCGACGCGCCGGTATCTACAATCGCCACGCCGCTGCGACCCATAACATTAATATTTACCATCGGGTAGGATTCGCGTGCACTCATATTTGCTATCTGTACGCACGAAATGCCACCCGTACTAATGTTATCATTACAACAGAAATCTAAACCTAAATGCACACTATTGAATGAAATCTTATCGTCTAGTTTCGACGATGTCGTCGCGCAAACATCACATTTCGACCTTACTACGCCCTCTTTACCACAACCGTAACATCTTAAAACCCTTTGAGTATTTTCGCTTTTCGCGCCTTTATTACTATTACTACTGTCTTTATCGCGATTACGACACTCGTCACTAACATGTCCAAAAATTTTACAATGACTACAGCGCGGTCTATTCTTATTATTATTACTACGCCCCGTAGTCGACGCTTTCGTGGCAGGGGATGTTGATCGCGTAAGTTTGCGGTCATTGACCACATTATTACTACTGATAACAGAATTTTTTACCTTATATTCATTGTATGCATCCTCTGCGATCCTCGTTTTACACATAAGGTCGTCTAAACTACGAATGGTATCACGCGGCACTCTTTTTATCACTCGCCTGTGTAACAACCCGTAACAGACGTCGATTTGTACCACTTCATCAAGCTTATACGGTAGCTTGGCTATTAACGCGCGCACTTTACACAAAAATGTCTCGGCACGTTCGTCGTCGCGTTGCTCGGCGGCGTAGATCTCACGCAGGACCTTGTAGGCGGGCTGCGCCCTGCCGTACATAGCGCGGAGGCTGGCGACCGCGTCGGACCACGTAGTTACCGATGCTTTGATGCCACGCCACCATACCGCTGCACCACCTTCCAGCAACATCGGCAATCCTCGGAGGGCATGCTCGTCTCTTACGGATGCGCACTCCTTGAATATCTCGACGGCATCCAGAAAAGCTTCCAGGACCTCAGCGTCCTGGGATGTTCCGTTGAATCGCGCCGTGCACTTTACAAAGTTTGCACTCGAGCTAGAGCTAGCGGCACTTCCGCTGTTCGCGCTCGTCGATGGAGGCACCCTGACTGGGGTGGAAGTACCAAAATCACCGTTGGACGTCATCAACGAATTTATAAGACATCTATTCGCTTCTGCTTGCGTGCGCGTGATCGTCTCGATCAGCGTGGACAGGAACTGTTCTGTGTGGAGCTGGAACGCTGCTGGTTGTTGTGTCGACCTCTTGTCGACACTCACAGGTTCGTCGGCGCGGTCGCGCTCGACAACGTTGGCCTCCGCTTCGGTGAACGTGCTGACGTCGTCATCCTCTTCTCGTCGTTCACGGAGCGCTTCTCCTTGACTTCTCGTTATCGGCATCTTCACGCGTGTGATGATAACGAGTACGGTAGAATGTCCGTGCTTTTCAAACAAGGTAGATACCTACGTACAGTTCGTCACGTAAACACCGGATCACAGTTCGGACTATCACTGGTTACGCGGCGCGCGGTTCGGGCCACAAGTATGGGCGCCAGTTTAATGCGGGAACATTAAATTGCGTTTATTATAATAAACTTGTACTAAATTACACGACAAACTTATATAACATCGCGAGTGTCGCGGAGGATGTCTGTACTGTGTAGGACATAGGTACGTCCTTTCCCGTCGGTGATCGGAACTTCAATCTTTCGCCCGCGACGATGGCGTGCTTTTATATCTGTAGGAATGTAGGTACTCCTAGTAGCGCAATCCTTTTGGTGTTGTAGCCTGACGACGTGATGTCCAACATCCCCCACCCGATCAACGGACCAATAGGCGATTTTCTAAGCTAGCGAGCGATCCCGTAAGTAGGTTAAACAATAGGAGCGAGCGAGATAGAGAGCCGTACTCTTCTAAGCCGTGGTAAGGCTTTTGGAACAACTTTATTTAATTTATTTAGTTTGTTAGAGTTTTCTCGTGTTACATAATTTAATTTTTAATCTTTTAGTATACGTGTTTTATTAAAATATCGTTTGTTTTACATATAATAAATTAATAATGCGTCTAATTTCGGACAGCGATCCTTGATGGGCGAGTCCTATTACTGGCTGGACGTACGACGCGTCGCGTGAGCTCAGCACAGAACATGCAAGCTAACTACTCAAGGTCGCTGGCATATATCAGCGTCTTAATATGGTGATATCGTTATTGAACTCAACTTTAACTTGACCTTTTCCGAAGTTGGGAATTTTGCCAAAACGTAGTTCTTAGCTAACAATGCGGACCTTACAAAATTGGAAGATCAAAAGTATAATTACCGTGATGGGTTGGCCTCAGACCAAATAAAAAACTAAGCGGAGGTGTAGTTTTGGCATGCTTCACTTTGTTCGTAGCGCTCTGTCTTGTTTTTTTTATTTGGTCTGAGTGACTGGCTGGCATGCAGATTGGTGATATATTTTTTTTTTGTTCAAGACGATATTGCTGCTCATACTCTAGATATTGATAATAAAACCAGTCGATTCTACCAACATTTTCTCTTAAAACCTTTGCTCCAAGTCTTTTTTACAGTTAATTCACATCTACTTAAATAATTAAAATCCTAAATACATTCACTCAGTGACAGACAACGCACACCCTATATACACCGTGAAATTTTAGTCGTATTACAAAAGCAGCCCATTTCATGTGTCCAATAACAACTAAACTTTCATTAAACAAAAATTGATATACACCGTGACATTTTAGTCGTCTTACAAAGGGCCACTCAATGTACCCGACATAAAATACCTCTAGGAGCAATTAAAAAATTGTTGCAATAAGTATATCATTTTTTTTAATGAATGTTTAGTAGTCACTGGATACATGAAGTGGGCTGCTTTTGTAAGACAACTAAAATGTCACGGTGTATAAGTCTGAATATTTTCACGAGAGTTCCTTATTTAATGAAGGTCTAAGGATTTTTAGAATTTCACCCCCTAAAGTGGTTTAATAGGGGATGAAAGTTTGTATGGAAATAAGTGTCAAAGATGTCTACCAAAAATGTCCTAGAGATCTTAAAGTGACGTAAAAACTACATTAAGGTAGGTAGTGCAGCATTACACTGCATTATAAACCTTTTTTACGCGAACATAGGCCGTCTTATTTTTCCTTTTTCATTTTGACACGAATTCAAAATTTTTGCAATGGAAGAGAAATATTGAATTTTTTCTTGGTTGACAACCGTCAGTCGTCAGTAGAGCGTTGAGTTGTGAGAGCTATTTGATTGTTTCGCTGTGCGTAAAAATTTCTACGTCTTGATTGTGGCAGTTCTCGGGAGCAGTCGGGGATATTGTCCCCCAATACCCATTTGTTGATTCATTTGTGAGTATACCAATTATCTGTCGTATAACCCCGTATTTAATTTGGCCTTACTTTCTGGACTAAAACGCGGTTTATCTTAGATCCAGATACAAAGGCCGATTTTCGGCCCCACCCCCTGGGCCAGAGCCGGACTGCCGGTCGCACTCCTCACCAGCGTCCTCGGCGTCCGAGTTCGAGTTAGCGGTCCAGGCCGAGTTAGCGGTCCAGGCCGAGTCAGCAGTCCAGGCCGAGTCAGCGGTCCAGGCTCAGTTAACGGTTCACGCTGAGTTAGCGGTCCAGGCGAGGCGTCCCTGGCACGATAACGTGATCGTGCTTAGCCGGGCGTCGGGACGGTGAACGGCAGTAAGCGGTCCTCGGCAAAGAGCCACCCTCCTGCGGACGTAGTTTTTGGTTTTCTTTTTTTTTACTCTTATAGTATTTCAAAATTCAAAAAAATACTTCTTCTAGTATAAACATTTGGGCGTAATTTATTGGCTTTAACCTCACCACACACTTATTTTTAAACTAATATATTTTCCGTAGGACACGTGTTACGTGTTACGTTATCTTAAAACCTGAATCTTTTTAAATTTTTAGTTCATAGTATACACCATTTAACCGTATGTAAAAAAATCTGGGAATTATTTTCTTCACGACTTTTCGGTACGCGTGCTTTACCCATTGCGACGGCTCGGTGTTTTGACGAATAGCTATTTGTCGGGAAATCCGCGTCGTATCGCCTAACGCCTAAATTACATTTTTCAATGGTCCTAAACCCTTTGGCTACTTAATTCCTGTTTTTATTTTTTTTTATCTTTATTACAGTGTTCTTTTTTGTCTACCTTTTAAATATACAGTGTTGTTTTACCGCAATCATACTTTTCATTTCTTATCCTTACAACGCCCCGGGTTCGATTCCCGCGTGGCGTTGGACAAGTGGCAAGAAGACATAATATTTTTTGCTACAAACTGGCGCCCGAACACAAGTAAGTACACTTATTGTGAATAATAACTTACATATTTTTTTCGTTATTCCGTATGTGGTGTGCTCCCTAGTAGCACAAATTCAATTTCTACCTACTTGATTGGGTATATTTTCAGGTAACGAGACGTACACGAAGCCCTTCGGAGCTTGTTGGAAGGACAATCGATGCAGCCTGTGTCTTCTATGTTGAACATATTTAATGTCGTGTGATTGTTCATGTAATCTGTTTTAATAACAAATTCATGTAACCATATTCAAGAATTGACCTTTTATTTCGTCCCCGCAAATACATAATTGATCCCTGAATTTCATTCATCTCTTGTAGACATCGTTTTAGCTAGTACCCCGTAGTGTGTGTTTGGTGTGCGATTGTTTAGGGCGCAGCATAAGGTAAGCCTTTTTGAGTGGTGATTTTGCTAGATATCTAGTTTTTTAGTATCTAGTGCCACCTATTCCGTTATTTTGCCGTTTTGTTGCTGTCGTCTCGCTCGGACATTGGATATAGGGTTTGGCTACACACGGCGAATTCCAATCGAAAACCTTTCTTTCAAATACTCTCCCACCTTAGGTCCAATAACCCCCCGTCTGTTAACCGATCTACAGGGATTCGATTAGGATAATAGTAATAGCGAAATATTTGCGTTAACAAAATTTACGTTTTCAAATTACGTAAATATTTGTTATCACAAACATTGTTCAAAATATAAAGGAGAATGACCATTCACTTTAGTGCTATTTGAAAGGACGTTGACCATTTTCATATATTGCCTTCGGTTCTGTAAACGTTGGTCGGTTGTACTTCGGGTATTCAATCTTATCGTGTTTTTATTTTTTTGTCTTGTTTCGTCAATTTGCATCAGTATGGAAGACGAAGATCTCCCTATTGCTTCAACTCCATTCCGAAACAGCCCCATAATTTCTAGGCCTCCTCCAATTCCACCCAGAACATCCAGAGCTTCAACGTCGTCTGTTATTCCATCTCCTATGAGGTCGGAAGATTGTCAACCGTATTTTAAAAAACAAATCTCTCTTTCAAAATGGAAGATTGATTATTCGGGAAATACATGTGTTCGCGAATTTTTCACCAACATCGATGAACATAAAGACGCGGATGACTTACCGGATTGCTATTTGCTTAAACGGTTTCATGAGGTTTTGTCCGGGGCCGCCTTA
Organism: Agrochola lychnidis; assembly: GCA_963680765.1. Classification (NCBI taxonomy): domain Eukaryota; kingdom Metazoa; phylum Arthropoda; class Insecta; order Lepidoptera; family Noctuidae; genus Agrochola; species Agrochola lychnidis. The sequence continues at coordinate 5,015,762 of OY796850.1, forward strand.
AAATATTTTAGATCGATTCGCCGATCCGACTTATCCTATCCAGAACTTAAACAATTGTTCATTAGGACATTCGGCCCGACAGATTTTGAATACAAAACCCAACAAGAGGTCAGAAACTATAAACAGAAGTCAGATCAACCTGTTAGAGATTTTATAATCCAAATTTCCTATTTGAACGATACTTTGAGACGCCCGATTAGTAAACCCGACTTGTTGGAAATCGTAACCCATAACATGCACCCGAGATATTTCCCATGTTTATCGGTCCATAAATTTGCTGACTTTGATGCACTCATCGATACTGCTTCGCATTTTGAAAATTTCTTACCCAAATCCTCCAAAGCTGTTTCGGTCGTCTCTTCCGAAGCTCGATTGTGTCCCAAGTGTAGAAAAAACGGACACTCTTATCGTGTCTGTCCAGATTTTCCTGGCAGACTCTGTTTCAAGTGCCGGACTCCTGGCGTTATTACCCGGGATTGTCCAAATTGTAATCCAAAAGAATGCATAAACCACCGGCGACACGCCGCCTATTTCTCTCGTACAGTGTCACCGGTGATAGCGTCGGACTCTTCCGATAATAGACCGTTTATTGAGATTTGGTTGAAAGGTCATTTGGTTAAAGCATTACTAGACTCGGGAGCTCAGATGTCCCTTATTAGTGATAGTTTGGCCCGCGAGCTAAGAATCTCTATGACATCGAACAGTTCATGTCCCCGTGCCATTTCTGCTAATAACTCGCCCATTGATATTTTGGGAACTATTTACCTTCCGGTTCGATTCAACGATACTACTTTTGTTCACGAATTTTTAGTTGCGCGTAGTATGTCTTCTCCAGTTATCTTAGGAATAGAGTTTTGGAACAAATTTGGTCTAACCTCCGTTTTTAGTAAAGCATTTAACAATAATATCAAAGGAAACATGTATATTCCTGCTACCGGTCATTCCTCTCCCCAGGTTTCTTGTGTAACCGAATCCCGATACATTCATCCTCGTAATGTCTTATTACCTGACCAAGAGCGAAGTTTACAACAGGTCATTGATGAGTTTGAAGTCATCTCATCTGACAAGGTTGGGCTTGGAAAAACTACCTGGCTATCACACAAAATCAACACGACAGGACAGCCAATTAGGCAAAGGTTTTACCCTCTTTCACCCGTTAAATTAAAAGTTCTCAATGAGGAGATTGACAAGATGCTAGAATTGGGTGTTATCCGACCATCTCGTTCACCTTGGGCTAGTCCTGTAGTCATGGTCACCAAGAAAGACGGTTCCGTCCGCTTTTGCGTTGATAGCAGAAAGTTGAATAGTGTGACCATCAGAGACTCGTATCCTCTCCCCCGCATTCAAGATATTCTTGACAACCTTCGGGGCGCAAGATATATAAGCTCTCTCGATTTCAGGAGTGCTTTCTGGCAGATTCCTCTCGCGGACGATGAGAGTTGCAAAAAGACGGCATTTATAGTCCCTCAACGCGGCTTATTCGAGTTCGTCAGAATGCCATTTGGGCTCACTAACGCAGCCTCTGAAATGCAGCGTCTTACCGATCTGATTGTCAACTTCGAATTCACTTCGACTAGCAACGACTGTGTTTTCGGCTACGTCGACGATCTCATTTTAATTTCCAAGGATTTCCACAGCCACCTCGCTCTCCTGAGGAAGGTGCTAAGCCGCCTCAAGGAGGCTGGTTTGTCCATTAACCTAAAAAAATGCGAATTTTGCAAAAGTGAGTTAAGGTACCTGGGTTATATTGTAAACGAGAAGGGTCTTCAGACCGACCCTAGCAAGCTTGATGCTATTAAGGACTATCCCACTCCTACCACCGCTAAATCATTGCGCGGGTTTATTGGGATGTGTTCTTATTATAGGCGTTTTGTTAACGGTTTCTCCTCTATAATAGCTCCTCTCACTGCTCTTATTGGCAGAAAGAAGGGTCGGGACCCAATAAGCTGGGACGATGCTGCCGAACAAGCATTCGTTAAGCTAAAGGCCGCATTAATTAACACTCCCGTGATGGCTTGCCCAGATTTTTCCAAGCCATTCCTGTTACAATGCGATGCATCAGCTGTTGGTCTCGGTTCCGTTCTTTCCCAAAAATTTGATGGTGTGGAGCATCCCATTGCTTATTATTCCCGCCTCTTTTCCAAAGCAGAACGCAACTACAGTACCACCGAGCGGGAACTTTTGTCGGTTCTGGATTCTATTAAGCATTTCCGCTGTTATTTGGATGGAATGAAGTTTTCCGTTTTAACGGACCATATGGCCTTGAAATGGCTTCTCACGCTTAACAACCCTTCTGGTCGTTTGGCCCGATGGGCCACTATCATCTCCCAGTATACTTTCGATATAGTCCATCGCAAGGGATCACAGCATGTAGTTCCAGATGCCCTATCCAGGATCTACGCAAGTCCTGTAACGTTCGACCAGGGTCCCGAACAGACTAACGACAGATGGTACAAGAAGGTTTACTTGGGTGCTCGTGATTCACCCCAGATGTTTCCCGCATACGCCATCCAAAACGGCGTCCTCTTGAGACGCATGCCTGTCGCTAGTCCTCTGTCACCTGGTCCGTGGCGAATTGTTTTGCCAGCAGAGAAGATTCCTCTAGCCATCTGGGAGATTCACAATAATTTCCCATCTATACACCCTGGGGTTATGAAGTCTTACCTTAAGATTAAAGAGCGCTTCTATTGGCCGAACATGTTTCGGGATGTTACCGAAACTCTAAAGCGATGCGAAATTTGCAAAGCGTATAAGATCGCTAACACACAGCCACGTGGCCAGATGTGCTACCCAAAAGAAGTTTCTTTGCCCCTACAAGTAATTTCTATTGATTTGATTGGTCCTCTACCTACCGCTTATTACGGTTATAAATATATCCTATCTATGGTTGATGTGTTTTCAAAGTATGTTTGGCTGATTCCCTTAAAAAAGGTGAATGCCGCTTCTGTAGTTAAAGCCCTAGAATCAGAAATATTTTTGAATTTCGGCGTTCCACGGGCTATTCTTTGCGATAACGCTACAGTCTTCCGTAGCAATCAATTTATAAACTTTCTTAGGTCTTTTCACATTGGCCCCCCAATTTATACGCCTTATTATACTCCACAAGCTAACACAGTGGAACGCTATAATCAAAGTGTTGTTACCTGCTTAAGTATTTTAGTCGGGGAAAATCAAAGAAACTGGTCGAAATTGCTACCCAAAGTTAAACTTTATCTCAATTCATGTATCAATTTAGCCACAGGTTTCACTCCAAACTTTCTTATGTTTGGGAGGGAAGTCCTTATGGATTTGACCCATGCCCAGGGGCAGACTCGAAGCGCCAATTTGGCTGAAAGTCGGTCTCGGCATGCGTCCAATCTGTCCTCCCTCACCGAGGTTTATGCTAAAGTGGCCGATAATCTCTCTATAGCCTTTCTCCGCAATTCCCGGTCTTACAACGCAAACCGTTCGGCTATCACCCTCAACGTCGGTGACACTGTGTGGAGGCGAAATTTCTCCAGGTCCTCTGGGACGGATTATTTCTCCGGCAAGCTTGCACCTCGCTTTGTAAAATGCCGGGTGACTAGGGTTATTTCTAGAACCACCTATGTCCTTCAGGACTGCGATTCTGTTCATTCTGGGTCATATCATATTAAGGATATACTGAAATAATGGTTTTTCTTGCCTGGCGCAAAACGTGATTTTTTGGCAGTCTATATTTTACCCCCAAATTAATTTACAGAACGCTCAATTTGAAAATACACTGGGCATTCTGTACTTGCTCCAGTTCTTCCTTTCCCTAAATTCGTTGTTTCTTTACGAGTATATATATTTCCTACTTGCGTTAACTAATTCAAATGAATCCAACGTAGAAATTATTTTCAAACTACGTAATTTTATAATATAAAAATTATCTAAAATAATCTGGTTATAAACTATTTTCAAACGGTCTTAGTATACGACCTTATTTTTTCTGACTAACATTTTACTTCTTTTTACATTGACATTCTAATTGTCACCGTCCTAACAGAAATTATACATAATAAATTCATCTAAACATAAAAATATAAAACGCTTCACGCTAGGACAAAACGTGGTAAGCAGATCCCTTTATAATATGTCTTAAATTTGCAATTTACGCTATGTTAGGCGCGGAACACTGCAGAGCTTTTTCTCTTCCTCTACTAGGGCACTAGTTTCTTGTCGCCGATTTCATCTTACCCGACTACGACAAAGAGGGTGTTGTTGACCTCTAGGTATGCCCCAGAGGCACAACATCCCTCTCATGTTACCACTCATCCTGTTAGTCAGACTCTAGGCACCAATTAGGCCGAAAGTCGACTAGGATGCACACCTTACAGATAGGGTCACTTAATTGTCTCGTATTTGATTGGACTGAGGTAGTTTTTGGACTCAGGCTCATTTTCATAGCCTGATGCTCTTTTTTTTGGACTTGGTCTAATTTTTGACTTTAATGTTCTCGTCTTTTGACCTGAGTCTGTATTTTTTTTCCTAACTTCAATCGGTATCGTTTTCTTCTTTTATCGTTACTTCTTTCTTCCATCTTCTCTTTATTCTATGCTAATGTTTCCTCTTCTTTACCTTAGCTATTAGTATCTTTGTTTTATCTCGTAACTTATTCTTGTTAGTCTCTTTGTTTTATCTCGTAACTTATTCTTGTCTTAGATAGGGTGTTTAGACTTTCGCGCGTTTAATTTATTTGTAGGTTTAGTGGATACGTCTGGAGCTCGCATCGGTAACGTATAGGTTCGATCCGGTTCGAAGTTATTCTTTACCGGTTGCACTCCAATTGTCGTCCGGTAGGTTACTTTGGTTATTTTATTAGTCTAGGATTAGGTTCTATTTATCTTGTAGTTACTTATCGTTCAGCCTCCTCTCATAATACCCTCGGAGATATCATCTGACTCTAGTGATGCGACACTGTTTGGAATTTTTATCGATAGTATCGATTTTTTTTTTGTTAGAAAGGGGGTACTGCAGCATTACACTGCATTATAAACCTTTTTTACGCGAACATAGGCCGTCTTATTTTTCCTTTTTCATTTTGACACGAATTCAAAATTTTTGCAATGGAAGAGAAATATTGAATTTTTTCTTGGTTGACAACCGTCAGTCGTCAGTAGAGCGTTGAGTTGTGAGAGCTATTTGATTGTTTCGCTGTGCGTAAAAATTTCTACGTCTTGATTGTGGCAGTTCTCGGGAGCAGTCGGGGATATTGTCCCCCAATACCCATTTGTTGATTCATTTGTGAGTATACCAATTATCTGTCGTATAACCCCGTATTTAATTTGGCCTTACTTTCTGGACTAAAACGCGGTTTATCTTAGATCCAGATACAAAGGCCGATTTTCGGCCCCACCCCCTGGGCCAGAGCCGGACTGCCGGTCGCACTCCTCACCAGCGTCCTCGGCGTCCGAGTTCGAGTTAGCGGTCCAGGCCGAGTTAGCGGTCCAGGCCGAGTCAGCAGTCCAGGCCGAGTCAGCGGTCCAGGCTCAGTTAACGGTTCACGCTGAGTTAGCGGTCCAGGCGAGGCGTCCCTGGCACGATAACGTGATCGTGCTTAGCCGGGCGTCGGGACGGTGAACGGCAGTAAGCGGTCCTCGGCAAAGAGCCACCCTCCTGCGGACGTAGTTTTTGGTTTTCTTTTTTTTTACTCTTATAGTATTTCAAAATTCAAAAAAATACTTCTTCTAGTATAAACATTTGGGCGTAATTTATTGGCTTTAACCTCACCACACACTTATTTTTAAACTAATATATTTTCCGTAGGACACGTGTTACGTGTTACGTTATCTTAAAACCTGAATCTTTTTAAATTTTTAGTTCATAGTATACACCATTTAACCGTATGTAAAAAAATCTGGGAATTATTTTCTTCACGACTTTTCGGTACGCGTGCTTTACCCATTGCGACGGCTCGGTGTTTTGACGAATAGCTATTTGTCGGGAAATCCGCGTCGTATCGCCTAACGCCTAAATTACATTTTTCAATGGTCCTAAACCCTTTGGCTACTTAATTCCTGTTTTTATTTTTTTTTATCTTTATTACAGTGTTCTTTTTGTCTACCTTTTAAATATACAGTGTTGTTTTACCGCAATCATACTTTTCATTTCTTATCCTTACAACGCCCCGGGTTCGATTCCCGCGTGGCGTTGGACAAGTGGCAAGAAGACATAATATTTTTTGCTACAGTAGGTAATACGGGCTGGTATCCGCAACTCCACGTCAAAGCGCGTATTTTGCGTACGGGTGGGAAAATCTGTTATTCGATCCACCCCAGCTCCTCAAAGAAGGCCAGCAACGCCTTGGTGTCACTGACAATCTCACGTAGGGTACCTGGGTTACCGAAGTACTTGGCCCTGTATGTGGCGACCACCGGGCAGTTTAACAGCACATGGGCTGCTGTCTCGTCGTCCTCCATGCAAGCTCTGCACAGCGGACTGTCTGTGACTCCTATGACAAAGAGGTGTTTATTAAATGACCCATGGCCAGTTAGGGCAGCTGTAACTGTGCGCAGCTGCTGTTTTGTTAATCGGAGAACCTGTTTCGTGAGGCGGCCGTCGATTGTAGGGAGAGCCTCCTTAGTCTGCCTGCACTCACCGTGGTCCACCCATATTTTGTGATGTTGTTCCCTGGTTCGTTTCCTTACCAGAGAGCGTAGGTACCCGAAGGGGAGTGGCGTGATGGGTTCAGGCCCCACTGGTGCCATGCTCGACCCCCTTCTGGCAAGTTCGTCGGCTGCGTCATTGCCCCGCGAACCGCTGTGTCCCTGGATCCATTGAATGGTTATATTATTGAGGTCACCCACTTGGTTGAGGCGTTGGTGGCACTCGTATATCAGCCCAGAATCAACAGTGTGACTGTTTAGCGCTTGCAGAACAGCCATACTGTCTAAGAGTATTCTTATCGAGTGGTCCTTAACTTCCCTGGCCATGATGGCTGAAGCGGCAAGAGATATACCCATGCATTCGGCCTGGAACACTGTGTTATGGACACCCAATGGTGTGGCTATGTGTATGTTGAAGTCCTCCGAGAAGATTCCAGCACCTGTGCCACTACCTGTTTTGGATCCGTCGGTGAAGATTCGCAGCTCTGCGGGGCGCAAACCCTCGCATCTGCGGTCCTCGTGGAGTTGGATTCTGTATTTTTTATCGAAGATAAATTGTTTGGGCACCCGGTCATTTACGGCTTTCGTAATAGGGAACTCATTGTTGAGTCCCTCAAGCAGCGCGGTGTGTTGTGTGACTCTCTTACCCCAGAGATCAATTGCATTAAGACGCACCGCCGCCATTGTCGCTTCCTGCTGTATGAACAGGTGGAGTGGGGGCAGTCCCAGCATGGCTTCGATTGCTGCAGTCGGAGTAGTCCTCATGCAGCCCGTGGTTGCCACGCAGGCTAGTCTTTGCATGCGTTGTAGTTTGTTGCAAGCTGTAACCAGCTGAGTGCGGGGCCACCAAACCACGGCCCCGTACGCGATCATAGGGCGGATCACTGCTGTGTACAGCCACAGTATGATTTTGGGGGATAGGCCCCACTTCTTACCTATCATTCTCCTGCACTGCCAGAAGGTAATGCAGGCCCTGTTTAGCTTGTTGTCTCCTAAAAACTCTGGAAAGGCTATGTGATAGAGAGCTGAGGGATGGCGCTCTGAAAAACACCGCTACATGGTAATCAACACGCATACTGCTCAGGTAAGTCGACCGAATCTGCTCTCCATCTAGTGGTCAGTCAGATAGAGGACGCGATTCATCAAAAAGGCACCTGCCTGGGTACTTTTATAGACATCGAAGGAGCTTTCGACAAAACCAACTTCTCCAGCATCAGAAGCGCCCTCTCCAGGCATGGAGTAGAACAGGTACTTACGGACTGGATTACAAACATGTTAAGCAAACGGGTGGTTCGCCTTGAGGGTGAGCGGCAGTTGGCCATGATAGCCAGAGGCTGCCCCCAGGGAGGGGTTCTGTCCCCCCTTCTATGGAATCTGGTAATTAATGACCTCATTACCAAACTCAATGCCAACCGCTATTACACAATAGGGTATGCAGATGACCTCGCAATCCTTGTATCGAGGAAGGTGACGGGTACGATCTGTAACCTCACTCAGCAAGCACTACGTATCGTAGAAAGTTGGTGCAGGGAATTTGAACTGTCAGTGAACCCCACTAAAACTGAACTAGTCATGTTTACCCAAAAACGAGCATTAGGTCCTTTCCGCCTACCCAAACTGTTCGATACTGAACTTCAGTTGGCCAACGAAGTCAAGTACCTCGGGGTCATTCTAGACAGTAAGTTAAACTGGAGTAAAAACTACATTACTAACCAGTCTGAATATGCCAGTGTAAACTTCCCTGGGGCCAATTTGTCGGCAAACTCTCACGGTTCCCGGAGGCGAGCTACACCCCGCCATGTTTGGATTGAGTCGTGTGAACTGGCTCAAAAGACAGTGTTCATACAGTTCATTAAGCTTGCGGAACTATGTTAAAAGTAAGAGATCTGGTGGAATCTTCGTAGAATTTTGTACTGTATACATTTTGGCTTCTGGTTTTTACGACTGTAGAGGAACTTACAACATACTATGTTCATGTCTAGTTTTCAATATTAGCCATCAGGATATTAGATAAAACAATCATTTTGTGGCTCTTGTTGTAAAAAGTTAACCCACACGCACACCCACCGATACCTGTGTCTTGAGGCTCTTATTTATATACTTTGCTTAAAGTTAAGAGACGTTGAAACGTCAAAAATGTATAGTAAAGCAATGGTTAATGGCAGATGCTAATCAATTACTTAACTTTAAGCAAGATTTATAAAGGTGTGATCAGCATCCGTACTTCTGTGCATGGTTCGTATCCGGCTCGAAGGACCAATGTGTGCGATCAGCATGTTTTTGCTGGATTGGAGTAGCAACTGTGGTTTAACACTAACTCATTTTTTTTATAGCAGTACTAGGGAAATGTATACTTAACTCGCCCCTAAATATCCACCCTAACGTTTTGAGCGACTCATTAACTGTTTATAGCTCAACTAGGGATATGTAAAAAAAAAAAAACGAAACTATGCACTAAATACGAAATACCTTACAATTAAACTTGCGACTTGCTTTAACCGACTGTAGGGAGTTAATACTGGCAGACAATAGCTTATGCTCGTGCATGACCACAAAATCACTAAATTATTAAAGGCATCAATAATGCCGTCAGTCCACCTGTCTTGGCACATCAAAGGGACTTAGCGGTCATCACTGGAAAGTGGGAGTAAAGGTCTTACGCCTACGCTAAGGTCCAGCCACACAGGCGCGATATGAGTCGCGACATGTTGCGATACGACTCTTGCCCTGTTTTCTGAAAATCTATTTAATTCCAAATAATTTGGTTAACTGTTGTTATTTAAGTCAGCAGTTAAGACGCAGATATATGCTAGTGACCTTGAGTGGTTAGTTTGCGTGTTCTGTACTGAGCACACGCAACGCGTCGTACGTCCAGCCAGTAATAGGACTCACCCATCAAGAACCGCTGTCCCAAATTAGGCGCATTATTAATTTATTATACGTAAAAATAAAAGTATTTTAATATGACACGTATACTAAAAAATCAATAATTAAATTTTCTTTAAAATGGAGAAGATTTCAGAAAAATACGCTTGATAGATTTTGCGTGATTCTCAGTTTTTTATCCGCGTTAGACATAACTTTACAAATTAATTTCCCTATGTAATATAAACATAATCTAAAATATTCATATAATACGTTGTTAAGAAAATGCTCTAATTTAACATATATTTTTTCCAAATCATTAACACCACTCGTTTAGACGTGATCTTCAGTATAAAATCATTAAAAGTCAGTTATCGTCGCCTTAACACGAGTTTGTTAGTCTTTCGGATATACTTTGTGTTGTTTAGGCTTTCAGTGACTGGGTGTAAGTCACTACAGTCTCTGGTTGAGTCAAAACACCACAAGTCGAGCTTGTGGGTAGTCGCGTGCGACTTTATTTTTTTAAAGGTATAGATTCTGCAAAGTCGTGTTTCGAAGTCGCATCACGTCTGTGTGGGGGAGCCACATAAGCGTGACGCTAACTCTAAGTTACGTCACTAATTGGTATGCGATATTGCGATAGGATTATGTGGGCGGATCAACTTACTTACGTCAAGAGAAGCCACTGAAGAAATAATTTGTAATTATAAAATCCTCAGTCAACAAGTGGGTAGGACTGATGAGTGGGAAGCGTGACCCCTTTATGCTGCTTTGAATGCTTTTTATTTTCTGATCTGGCATAGAGAAATATCTATGCGAAGGTACATCTATCTATCAGAAGAAATATCAAAATACTAGCGTAGTTTAGTTTAGTTATTTCTAAAACTTGCCTTTTGACCGTGAACGTCATCTATGTCTGAATTGTATATGTCACCGTAAGATTGTGAGAACCGTTAGTTCATAATCTGTCGGAATTATTTCCGTTAGATTATAAACTGTCGAAAAATTATGAACTGGGTGAAATGGGTTAGGTTAGGTTAGAACTGTGACCAAACGCGCGCGAGCCGAGCGAGCGAAGCGAGCGGTGCCACGGGAGCGGCCGGCGAGCGCTACTTCCAAGTTGCTCACAGCCAGGTAGGCTATTTAATATTAGCGCACGGTGCGTTACGTCGCAAGCAAGTTTGATACCAGTTCACAATTTGTCGGTTTTCCATGGAAAGATTATAAACTAGCGAAAAATAATTCGTTAAATTGTAAATGGTTCGTTGCAGTACACAACTTTTCGACAGTTTATAATTTAACGGAAATAATACCGATAGATTATAAACTAACGAAGTTCATAATTATACGGTGACATATACACATAACGGCTGGTCATTAAGTAAAAATGCTTAAAGAGATAAGTAGACCAATGTAGGTAAAATTTACAGCAACTTATCTCCAAAAAGATTGGGACGGACAGAAGCATTCACAGGATGCTCAAAGAAACGCTATTCATAACTACCCACAAAGGAAAAGTTGTAAAATTCACTCAAAACGTCCATTAGCAAAACTCAGTCTCGACTAAATCCTTTGACCTACCTCGCCTTGCCTCAGGTAAAGATTTCTTTGAGAAGTTTTAGAAAATTTCCAGTTAGATTTTTGGACTAATTAAATAATGTTTCCAGTTTTCGGCAGCTACAAAAAGATTTTACCTAAGTAAAATAAGTAATTTTACGTAGGTGATGAACATTTTGTTGTTAAGACTGGCCAATCGTAATAAGGTTTTTACTAAGCAGTTCTGAGTGTGGCAGGTAAGAAGCTATTAGTAAAACGTCAAATAAAAAAATAATATTCTCGTCACAGTACGCAATTAAAATTAACTTTCTGTCAAATGAGCCTCTTTAGTCCCACCTGTGTCCCTGAATCTAATCTTCTCGTCTCGAATACGTCTCAAGGACGTATTGTACCGACTGTGTGAACACTGTGAATCTACTGAAGAAGAAAATCTTTGAATCAACGTGAATATTTCAGTATTTTCTCTCTATCTTTAATGAATGAAAATGGAAAACAACGCTAAATGGTTTAGTAAAACCCTTGATAATTTCTTAAAACATTCCAAAAAGATCAAGGGACAATTTGATTGAACATTGAAACCATAGTATAAGGAGAGGAAGTAAGCTATCTCCATACAAACGCACCGCGCGCGCGAGTTGTATCGGCCGTTCCTCACGAGAAACCGAGATTTTGTTAAGATTGCGGCGACGCATAAATTGTCCATACAAACGTAGTACATAAATCATTTGCAATTTGAGCATATTTCCACCATATTATGTTGATATTCGGATTGAGACAGAAAAACTTACCTTTAAATGAAGTATAAGCGAATTGCATTTTGTACATTTTTACAGCGTAAATGACTTGTTTTCATATTGTTTTTTCTGTATTATAAACAACAATATTTGTAATATTGTTTCCGCAGAAGCATAGTTTATGTTATCAAGTTACAAATTAATGAAAAAAAAAATGGAAATACATTAAGTTTTCATTCATATTTTTTTGTATTACGGAACACATCTAAATTTATCATAAATTTTCAAAAGCTAGTAGTACTATCGCGTCAAGCAATAATTGTCAATGTGTGCGTGGTAGTATTGCTCACTGTAGGTGTATATCGCTCCGACAGGCACTCAAACTAGCGCAACGTGCTTGGAATTGAATTTTGCAAACATCTCGATTTGTAATTGCGAGCCGTGTCACCGGCCTCTTAAGGTAAATCGTTTTACGCTGAGTTGTGGCAAAGAAGTGTTGCATTTCCCTTGCTGACAGTCTATTAGTAAAATGTATAATGCCCCTAGTTGTATTCAATATTTTCTTAGCTGTAAATCCGACATAGTCCTAAGAATTCCTAAGTTTAAGTGGCAGTGGGCAGGGCACATTGCGCGCAGAAAAGATAGGAAACGATGGAAGTCCTCCCACAAGGTGGATCGATGACCTGGCTAAGGCCGCAGGAATCCGTTGAATGCGAAAAGCATAGAACTGGTCGAAGTGGCGGTGCTTGGGGGAGGCCTATGTCCAGCAGTGGACGTCTTTCGGACGAAATGATGATGATGATGATGAGATGTAAATCATACTAAAGAAGGAATATTGCCAGTCTGAGCGTAAAAGATAGTACCACATTTTAAACTGCTTATTCGATATGAGTCTGATAGAAATGATGTGTTTGGGCCCTTGAGGTTGAACCGACTGGATTTAGGCACATTTCATAAAATTCTATCTCAACCAAATGGTGATGATGCGAAGAGTCTGTTCAAGTTTATGGCCCTAATGTAATCCATAGTAGTGTGTTTTGTTATTATTTGTTTAGGGTATGATGGGACTGTCATACGCATTGCGGTTATAAAAGTCCCAAAGAAAAATAGAATTTAAAATAAAAACTTTTTACAAAAAAAAAAACAACCGACCTCCAAAAAAAACACTACAAAGTGAAAAATAACTTTAATTTCGGAAGTCGGTGTCTTGGGTTTTGTATTTTCGTTTTTTGCCACCGACTTCCGAAATTAAAGTTATTTTTCACTTTGTAGTGTTTTTTTTGGAGGTCGGTTGTTTTTTTTTTTTGTAAAAAGTTTTTATTTTTCACTTTTTAGTTGTGGTACCTACCCCACATACATTTGATTACCACTACCTGCTACCAGTGACCGAAACTTATCATATCATCTACATACTAAGTGGGAAAAAAATACGTATTTTGTAGTTAACTCAAAAACTATCCAAGCAAAGTTAATAAAATGTATATGGGACCAATTCGAGAGCACACCCTTTCAAACAAAAAATAATTTTCAAAATCGGTCCACAATTGACGGAAAAATCGGTGGACATACATAAAAAAAAAACAAACACGCGACGAACATATAACCTCCTCCTTTTTGGAAGTCGGTTAAAAAGCTGCTTATTAAATTTTTCAATCAACTAACTCAGTCCTGCTAATTATAGCAATAACGCTCAAGAAGGCTTTGACATCCCATGGGTATCCCTAAACAAGCCTTTTCAATAATTTTGTTTGATTATGAATACGTCGCAGAAAATTTGCCGTAGGCTGTCTGAAGAACATTTTCAATGTCAACCGACAAACAGCCTTTTTTCCATACAGAGTCCAGACGAATAGCCTAAAGGCTATAATTTAGGTATACAATTTGCTGTCTGCAGAGATAATAATAGCATAAATCCCTTACAATTTGTAGGCCAGACATCATTACTAAACTCTTTCAAGATATTTCAGACGTATAGTCACAGTATAAGTCAGTATAAGTCAGAAGACGGCTGAAAAAACGCGCATCGAAATCTCAATGTATATAGTACGCAACAGTATCGAATGCGCGGCAGTTACGCACGGACGTGCAAGGTTTATCTACCGAGCGGCCGTAGGTAATTATTTCAAGGTCACTGCCGAGATATAATACTGATACTTTATCATACTGTGGTACTGGTATAGTGTTAGTAATCTCGGGAGTTCTGAAACAAGAATTAGAAAACATCAAAATAAATTGATCGTCTCGACGATTTATAATTTCAATATAAATACTAGAGAATGCAATTACATAGCTAGTCAACTATAATTGGAGAGATGAGTTAAACACCTGGCTATAAGGACTCCTGTAACCCCTGCATAGATATTAACAAAATTATAATTAGTAATACAGTCATTATCGTGTCGCCATCAGCTATTAGGTACAATTTTAAAACAGCACCATGTTAATGTATTGTGTAACTAAAAAAACTTTTTTACAAAAAATACAACTGACTTCCAAACTACAAAGTGAAAAATAACTTTAACTTCGGAAGTCGGTGTCTTTATTAGATCAGTATTTTAGTTTTTTGACACCAACTTCCGAAGTTAAAGTTATTTTTCACTTTGTAGTTTGGAAGTCGGTTGTATTTTTTGTTAAAAAGTTTTTTATTCACTTTTTAGTGAGTTGGTTTGCAATTTATCTAAGTTACAATAGCCTAATGTCAACTGCTCATCAAAAATACCCAAATCACTATAGATGTACCTATAATATTTGAAGAGTTCCCTCGATATCTCCAAGATTCCATCATCAGATCGTGACCAAATGACAATGGGACCAACTTGGAAGTATACCCTTTCAAACAAAAAAAGAATTTTTCAAATCGTCCAGCCGTCTTCGAGTAATCGGGGAACATACAAAAAAAAAAAAAAAAACCCGACGAACTGAGAACCTCCTCCTTTTTTTGAAGTCGGTTAACAAATAATATCCAAATGTCTAGCAAGACAAATGCGTACTTTCGTAGATAGAAGTTAGAACCTTATTATTTCTGCAAGGAGTCGCATTTTCCAACTGTATTTAAGAATGTTATTCGGACAAGTCTCTTTATGAGGCCACCTATTTACTTTTCGTAGACGTCATAATAGAAAGGTAAGGGCATGGGAAAGGATTGTATCAGGTGTGCGGTAGCGACACCCGCTTAAATATTGATAAGTTTAGGCCAGACACTTTGCGTTGGAATATGTTCTCATTTAAGGCGACGATAACCGACTTTTAATGATTGTATACTGAAGATCACGTCTAAACGAGTAGTGTTAATGATTTGGAAAAATACATTTTAAATTAGTAACTTAATCTGTGAATATTTTAGATCATATTTAAATTACATAGTGTAATTAATTTGTAAAGTTATGTCTATCGCGGATAAAAACTGAGAATCACGCAAAAACTATCAAACGTATTTTTCTGAAACCTTCACCATTTTAAAGATAATTTAATTAATATATCTTTTAGTATACGTGTTTTATTAGAATACCTTTTGTTTTACGTATAATAAATTAATAATGCGTCTAATTGCGGGCAGCGCTCCTTGATGGGCGAGTCCTATTACTGGCTGGACGTACGACGCGTCGCGTGAGCTCAGCACAGAACATGCAAGCTAACTACTCAAGGTTGCTGGCATATATCGGCGTCTTAATATGGTAATAGCGTTATTGAACTCAACTTTAACTTGACCTTTTCCAAAATTGGGAATTTTGCCAGAACGTAGTTCTTAGCTAACAATGCAGACCTCACAAAATTGGAAGATCAAAAGTATAATTGCCGTGATGGGCTGGCCTCAGACCAAATAAAAAACTAAGCGGAGGTGTAGTTTTGGCATGCTTCACTTTGTTCGTAGCGCTCTGTCTTGTTTTTTTTATTTGGTCTGAGTGACTGGCTGGCATGCAGATTGGTGATATATTTTTTTTTTGTTCAAGACGATATTGCTGCTCATACTCTAGATATTGATAATAAAACCAGTCGATTCTACCAACATTTTCTCTTAAAACCTTTGCTCCAAGTCTTTTTTACAGTTAATTCACATCTACTTAAATAATTAAAATCCTAAATACATTCACTCAGTGACAGACAACGCACACCCTATATACACCGTGAAATTTTAGTCGTATTACAAAAGCAGCCCATTTCATGTGTCCAATAACAACTAAACTTTCATTAAACAAAAATTGATATACACCGTGACATTTTAGTCGTCTTACAAAGGGCCACTCAATGTACCCGACATAAAATATCTCTAGGAAAAATAAAAAAATTGTTGCAATAAGTATATCTTTCTTTTTTTAAATTAATGTTTAGTAATCATTGGATATATGAAGTGGGCTGCTTTTGTAAAACAACTAAAATGTCACGGTGTATAAGTCTGAATATTTTCACGAGAGTTCCTTATTTAATTTCAATTCAATTTCAATTTATTTATTTAAGTAACTATGACTCACTTGTTAGTAAACTTATCCAATGTTAGTAACTATGACAAACTACATCCTAAACAAATTACTGTACACTATACACAGCCGCAGTTCTATCCGACGCTTCTTCGCGGCTGCACCATTCCATGGGAAATGGCGCAGCAGCGATTCACGTACGGACAGTCCAGCCTGCTCGAAATTAGAGACAAGATACTGTTGTTGCCGCCCCACACCCCACGCACCAGGGACGCACAGCGCTTACGCATTGTGGTAAAAAAACAGTCCACATGTGCGTCCGCGAACATCCCTGATGCGCTGCAGTAGCGGGGCAGCCTCAACAGTACCCTGAACGCGTTGTTGTACTGCATGCGGAGGGCACTATATGATTTTTGATTATATCTAGCCCACAGGCTGCTCGTATAATTAATAATTTAATGAAGGTCTAAGGATTTTTATAATTTCACCCCCTAAAGTGGTTTAATAGGGGATGAAATTTTGTATAGAAATAAGTGTCAAAGATATCTAACAAAAATGCCCTAGAGATCTTAAAGTGACGTAAAAACTACATTACTAACCACTCTGAATATGCCAGTCTAAACTTCCCTGGGGCCAATTTGTCGGCAAACTCTCACGGTTCCCGGAGGCGAGCTACACCCCGCCATGTTTGGATTGAGTCGTGTGAACTGGCTCAAAAGACAGTGTTCATACAGTTCATTAAGCTTGCGGAACTATGTTAAAAGTAAGAGATCTGGTGGAATCTTCGTAGAATTTTGTACTGTATACATTTTGGCTTCTGGTTTTTACGACTGTAGAGGAACTTACAACATACTATGTTCATGTCTAGTTTTCAATATTAGCCATCAGGATATTAGATAAAACAATCATTTTGTGGCTCTTGTTGTAAAAAGTTAACCCACACGCACACCCACCGATACCTGTGTCTTGAGGCTCTTATTTATATACTTTGCTTAAAGTTAAGAGACGTTGAAACGTCAAAAATGTATAGTAAAGCAATGGTTAATGGCAGATGCTAATCAATTACTTAACTTTAAGCAAAGTTTATAAAGGTGCGGTCAGCATCTGTAGTTCTATGCATGGTTCGTATCCGGCTCGAAGGACCAATATGTGCGATCAGCATGTTTTTGCTGGATTGGAGTAGTAACTGTGGTTTATCAATAACTCATTTTTTTATAGCAGTACTTGAGAAATGTAAACTTAACTCGGCCTTAAATATCCACCCTAACGGTTTGAGCGACTCATTAATTGTTTATAGCTCAACTAGGGATATGTAAAAAAAAAAACGAAACTGTGCCCTAAATACGAAATACCTTACGATTAAACTTGCTACTTGCTTCGACTGTACGGAGTTAATATTGGCAGACAATAGCTTATGCTCGTGCATGACCACAAAATCACTAAATTATTAAAGGCATCAATAATGCCGTCAGTCCACCTGTCTTGGCACATCAAAGGGACTTAGCGGTCATCACTGGAAAGTGGGAGTAAAGGTCTTACGCCTACACTAAGGTCCAGCCACACAGGCGCGATATGAGTCGCGACATGTTGCGATACGACTCTTGCCCTGTTTTCTGAAAATCTATTTAATTCCAAATAATTTGGTTAACTGTTGTTATTTAAGTCAGCAGTTAAGACGCAGATATATGCTAGTGACCTTGAGTGGTTAGTTTGCGTGTTCTGTACTGAGCACACGCAACGCGTCGTACGTCCAGCCAGTAATAGGACTCACCCATCAAGAACCGCTGTCCCAAATTAGGCGCATTATTAATTTATTATACGTAAAAAATAAAAGTATTTTAATATGACACGTATACTAAAAAATCAATAATTAAATTTTCTTTAAAATGGAGAAGATTTCAGAAAAATACGCTTGATAGATTTTGCGTGATTCTCAGTTTTTTATCCGCGTTAGACATAACTTTACAAATTAATTTCCCTATGTAATATAAACATAATCTAAAATATTCATATAATACGTTGTTAAGAAAATGCTCTAATTTAACATATATTTTTTCCAAATCATTAACACCACTCGTTTAGACGTGATCTTCAGTATAAAATCATTAAAAGTCAGTTATCGTCGCCTTAACACGAGTTTGTTAGTCTTTCGGATATACTTTGTGTTGTTTAGGCTTTCAGTGACTGGGTGTAAGTCACTACAGTCTCTGGTTGAGTCAAAACACCACAAGTCGAGCTTGTGGGTAGTCGCGTGCGACTTTATTTTTTTAAAGATATAGATTCTGCAAAGTCGTGTTTCGAAGTCGCATCACGTTTGTGTGGGGGAGCCACATAAGCGTGACGCGTAACTCTAAGTTACGTCACTAATTGGTATGCGATATTGCGATAGGATTATGTAGGCGAATCAACTTACTTACGTCAAGAGAAGCCACTGAAGAAATAATTTGTAATTATAAAATCCTCAGTCAACAAGTGGGTAGGACTGATGAGTGGGAAGCGTGACCCCTTTAGGCTGCTTTGAATGCTTTTTATTTTCTGCTCTGGCGTAGAGAAATATCTATGCGAAGGTACATCTATCTATCAGAAGAAATATCAAAATACTAGCGTAGTTTAGTTTGGTTATTTCTAAAACTTGCCTTTTGACCGTGAACGTCATCTATGTCTGAATTGTATACACATAACGGCTGGTCATTAAGTAAAAATGCTTAAAGTTATAAGTAGACCATATCTAGGTAAAATTTACAGCAACTTATCTCCAAAAAGATTGGGACAGACAGAGGCATTCACAGGATGCTCAAAGAAACGCTATTTATAACTACCCACAAAGGAAAAGTTGTAAAATTCACTCAAAACGTCCATTAGCAAAACTCAGTCTCGACTAAATCCTTTGACCTACCTCGCCTTGCCTCAGGTAAAGATTTCTTTGAGAAGTTTTAGAAAATTTCCAGTTAGATTTTTGGACTAATTAAATAATGTTTCCAGTTTTCGGCAGCTACAAAAAGATTTTACCTAAGTAAAATAAGTAATTTTACGTAGGTGATGAACATTTTGTTGTTAAGACTGGCCAATCGTAATAAGGTTTTTACTAAGCAGTTCTGAGTGTGGCAGGTAAGAAGCTATTAGTAAAACGTCAAATAAAAAAATAATATTCTCGTCACAGTACGCAATTAAAATTGTCTTTCTGTCAAATGAGCCTCTTTAGTCCCACCTGTGTCCCTGAAGCTAATCTTCTCGTCTCGAATACGTCTCAAGGACGTATTGTACCGACTGTGTGAACAAACGCTTTAGATAATGATTATGTTTTGAGTAAATTCTGTGAATCTACTGAAGAAGAAAATCTTTGAATCAACGTGAATATTTCAGTATTTTCTATCTTTAATGAATGAAAATGGAAAACAACGCTAAATGGTTTAGTAAAACCCTTGATAAGTTCTTAAAATATTCCAAAAAGATCAAGGGACAATTTGATTGAACATTGAAACCATAGTATAAGGAGAGTAAGTAAGCTATCTTCATACAAACGCACCGCGCGCGGTTTGTATCGGCCGTTTCTCACGAGAAACCGAGATTTTGTTAAGATTGCGGCGACGCATGAATTGTCCATACAAACGTAGTACATAAATCATTTGCAATTTGAGCATATTTCCACCATATTATGTTGATATTCGGATTGAGACAGAAAAACTTACCTTTAAATGAAGTATAAGCGAATTGCATTTTGTACATTAATACAGCGTAAATGACTTGTTTTCATATTGTTTTTTCTGTATTATAAACAACAATATTTGTAATATTGTTTCCGCAGAAGCATAGTTTATGTTATCAAGTTACAAATTAATGAAAAAAAAAATGGAAATACATTAAGTTTTCATTCATATTTTTTTGTATTACGGAACACATCTAAATTTATCATAAATTTTCAAAAGCTAGTAGTACTATCGCGTCAAGCAATAATTGTCAATGTGTGCGTGGTAGTATTGCTCATTGTAGGTGTATATCGCTCCGACAGGCACTCACACTAGCGCAACATGCTTGGAATTGAATTTTGCAAACATCTCGATTTGTAGTTGCGAGCCGTAACGCCAGCCTCTTAAGTGTGCGTGCGGCGACGCATACATACTATGGGCGCACACATACAAGCCGCGCGTGGTGCGTTTGTATGAAGATAGCTTACTTCCTCTCCTTATACTATGTTGAAACCCTATCAGAGACGGATTAAAGAATTTTGTAATTAAATTACTTAATGTAACATAGCCTTCTTATCATAATTATAACCATTAAATTGAGTTTATTACCTTAGTTATGTCTCTGGAAAATTCAGAAGAAATAAAAAGGAAATGTCACAAGCAGGTAAATTTTAACAAATCATAAAAAAAAAACGTCAATTTAGTCGGTATCAAATGCTGAATGGCATTTAATATTAATTCGGAGGAGATTCAAATTAGAGCGATTTTCTCGACAAGATACGAAAATCCTTAAATAATGAGGATTATTAAAAATTAAGATCGGGATCCGGGATTCCACTCGACCCGAAATGGAGTTGTGACGTTTCTTTTATTGTTTGTTTGATAAATTGCTTTGTAATGGCAACGAAATTAACGTAATATCTTATGTAATCATTTCATTTAATGTCCATCTGTAGGATTCCTATCAATTCTAAGGGTGGTTTTCCTGTCACGCTGACCGCACGCTGACGGTCGGCGCTGATGGGTCAATATGTATGTAGTTATAGGTAGCATTTTTGAGTCGCGCTGACGGCTCAGCGCTTTAACTACATAATTATATAATTGACCCATCAGCGCCGACCGTCAGCGTGCGGTCAGCGTGACAGGAAAACCAGCCTAAGATTAAAATAAAGTTATAGAATTTTAATAATAATTAAGGTTGTGCAAAATGAAGGAAGATAATTATCCGGCATTATACTTGTTTTATGTGTTTGTTCGCGGCCTGGTAAGCGTTAATTTTTATGCTTCTCCGAAATTAAAACCCTTTGTCTTTTCCAAGTATCAAAATACCTATCTGCCTTCATAAAATAAGCCTTCATAGTTTAGCCGTAACCGTGCTGAGCAGACAAAGGAATTTACTCTTCCATTTAATGAAATAGTTACGGGTAGACAGCAAAAGACCGAAAGTCTGGCAAACAGGTTACCAAGGGGTTTCGCATTACCCAGTTACTGGGTTGTGGAGGTCAGATAAGCGATCGCTCAATGTAAAATGCTGGTATTTTACAACATAGTTGGGAAAAAGCTGATTAAGTCAATTATTTTGTATGATTAAATATTTATCTAAATACCTACAAAGTATTACTCGTGCATTGTTTTTATTTCTGATGCTCAAAGGCAGTAAGTTGAGTTGCTTAATACAACGTGTAACGTTAAATGCGCAAAACCTGAAAATAGTTTGATCAGAATAACGAGCAGAATCAATTGAACCACTTTTTAATATAGGTCACATTTTCCAAAAAAAAAATCATTAAAAACGTTGCCGTGTCTATTTATTAATAGGTCAAGCCATCATATGCGCAAACCCGCCAAAATAGGTAAAAAAACACAAATTATTGTCGACCAATTTAAATTTTCTCATACGCGGGGATAATAATAGCTTTTATTTCAATGCAAATACGAATCTTACGAACTACAACAGCACATAAAACATTTACAATTTTTTAATGATTTTTTTTCTCTCTGAAATAGGTCAATTGAATTAAAAATCAGTTGGGGTGTCTTAGTTTTTGCGCATTTAACGTTACACGTTGTATATCAAAAAAACATCATCATCATCATCAGCCTATATGTTCCCACTGCTGGGACACAGGCCTCCTCTCTGTGAGAGGGAGTGGGCCGTAATCCACCACGCGGGCCCAGTGCGGGTTGGTAGATGTCACATGTCTTCGAATTTTCGGTTCTAGGACATGCCGGTTTCCTCACGATGTTTTCCTTCACCGTTTTGAGAGCAGTGGTGATGAAATAATTTACACAAAGTAAAGCGCCTGTCTGGGTTAGAACCTACGACCTACAACTCGTAAGTCGCGGCCGTTACCACTGGGCCACCAAAAAAACATCCAACCATTTTATTCCATCATCTACAAAATTAATAAAGTTATTCAATAAAGCTCCAGTACGTTTACTGAATACCACGGACCCGGATATAGTCATATTTGCATCTTAAAGCACGGGTAGGTACTCGGATATTCCCCGGATATTCTTCGGAGCGGACTCAATTAAACCGGAATGTATATTGCATTTCATTGCAACTGGGTCACTAGATATTGGTTACACGCGTTGTAAGTCTGAATGTAAGGAGATTGAATGTGGTATATCTTATGTATGTATAGATGTATGGATGTATAACTGATGAGAAATTTAATGAGATTGTTGTCGTGACACTACGATTGGTTGTAGTGTAGCTTGGAATCAGAATAAAGGATTCTTTTTAACCGTCTTCCAAAAAGGAGGAGGTTATATGTTCGTAGCGTGTTTGTTTGTTTTTTTTTTATGTATTTCCGCCGATTTCTCCGTCATTTTTAGACCGATTTTGAAAATTATTTTTTGTTTAAAAGGGTATGATGCTCTGAAGTTGGTCCCATATAAATTTGATTAACTTTGCTTGGGTGGTTTTTGAGTTAGCTACAATAATACGTATTTTTTTCCCACTTAGTATGTAGATGATATGATAAGTTCCTGTCACTGGTAGCAGGTAGTGGTATTCGAATGTGGGGTAGGTGCCAGAACTAAAAAGTGAAAAATAAAAACTTTTTACAAAAAAAAAAAACAACCGACTTCCAAAAAAAAAATCACTACAAAGTGAAAAATAACTATAATTCCGGTCAATTTCGGTAAAGTCTGTTGTTTTTTGTTCAATAAGATGGTTAATAAAAATAACCGTGCAGACTTGATAACAGAACCAAAACCTGCCTCCGTTGCTGCACTTGCATCTAAATACCTAAAATAACGATTTTCATTGCTATGTCAACCGAAAGATGTTCAATAGCAGGGCACAGGGGTTTCCCCGAATATCACCACAACGCCCGCCGGTCCTTCTCACATCTAGCAAATGTCCTACGACATCGAAGCAGCTTAACATAACAAATGTCTATATTTTTCGAAGGTGTAGGTTAAAAAGGGTATACTAAAGTCACAGTATAAATTAGTAACAGTATTTTGTCTTCAGAGAAAACGGCCGAAACGAAGCGCTTCGATATCTCAGTGTATATCAGTACGCAACAGTACTTATCGAGTGCACGGCAGTTACTTATTTCACGGAAATTATTTCAAGGTCATGTCGAGACATAATACTGTTACTTATTTATACTGTGGTAAAGTCATTGTAATTAATTGTAAAGCAATTAACTACCAACTTATTCTATCGGTAAGTCTATGATTTTTTTTTTATGGCATGGCGAAGGCCGCATTTGCTTAACGATTAATTTCCCTGGCTATACATTTCACCTGTTATATTTAGGAACGAACCTATTTTCATTAATCAGGCAAAAATACAGACTCTGGGCTGCTTCTGAGAAATTTCTAATTGAAAAACCAATGTAGCAGATTTATTTATTCCTTGTGTGATTTACCCCCATGTTCCTCTATACACGCAACTCCAATTTGTTCTAGTAAATGCATATTGAATATTATTTACACAGACTCGATATTCCGAGAAATATTTTATTGAAATACAGCATGTATCAGAAAGGTTTTTTCATATTAAAGAGTGTGGTTACATACCATCAAACTGAACAAATTTCTCCATGGAACTGACATCGTAAACGCGAAAAAATAAATATGACAACACATTTGGTCACCAATGGTGACTATTACTAAATGTACTAGTAGCGTCAGTGAGTCAATGAACTAGTTTGTAGGTTTGTGAACTTGTATGCACTATACCTAGTCTATTTTCCGTGGTAAACAAATACGGCACGAAAGTCATGAGCTTTCACATTACTTTTCTCCTTCTTCGTTTCGCTCTTATCAGAGCGGTCGTGGTCACAACGAACTGTGTCCAATCGCAGGTGTAGTCGTTGCCCGCCTCACGATCTCCCTCCACCTGGTTCTGTTACATGACCGTCTGGCGCATTCATTAACAGAGCCTCCAACCGCGGATTTTATTTGATCGGTCCACCTCATTGGTGACCTCCCGCGTGGCTTATTACCTTCCACTCTGCCCTGCACCACTAGACGCTCTATGGAGTCATTATTCCGCCTGGAGACATGACCAAAAAACTTTAGTATTCGAGACTGTACTAGTGCTGATAGACGCTGTTTGATGCAGAGTTCTTGGAGTATGGAGACGTTTGCAATTCGCATTACTCATACACTCTTAAAGTTAACTTCTAGATTTTTGTCAATCAAGTAATCGTATTTTTTAGTTTAAAAAAATCGTAATCATAGCACATTATTATTTGTTTACCAAATAAGATTAGTGAAGAATACAGATGACGAAAATATCGATGAACATACATAAAAACCGGCCAAGTGCGTGTCGGACCACGCACAATGAAGGGTTCCGTAGTTGGGATGAATTAATCCCAAAAACAAACTTAACTTTGTAGTTGAAAAATATGTTCTCCCATACGGAATGTATGGGAAAACATGTTTTTGCAACTGCAAAGTTGAGTTGGTCGATTATTACTCGTTAACTTTTAGAGCCTACTTAGCTGTGATAGTTTTCCATTTAATTTCGTTATATAAACTACTGTTGTGGTTTTTTTCACACACCCAAAACCAACCATTTAGCCGGCAGGGGGGGGGGACTCTAACAAAAATTATCAATTTAAAGCTTAATATTTCGCAAACGGATCCCTCAATCCAAAAATGGTTTTCACAAACTCACAATGTTTTTAAAGGACCTTTCCAATGATACCCCTCACTATGGGTTAAAAAAAGAAAAAAAATAACATCACCACTTTACGTGTATGAGAGGTACCCTAAAAAATATGTTTTTCATAATTTTATTTTACCACTTTGTCGGCATAATTAAAATATATACCTATGCCAAATTACAGTTTTCTAGTACTAAGGGTCTCGGAGCTAGACCGCGGACAGACAGACAGACAGACAGACGGACATGACGAAACTATAAGGGTTCCTTGTTTACTACGGAACCCTAAAAAACATATATACAGATGACATAAAAAACAAAATGGTTGATGGTTAAAAATGCATTTCCCCGAGAATTTTCAATAAGTACGTACAAATAACAAATTATAAATTCTTTGAAACACAGCCTTTTCACAAACAATTTATCTTTAACAATACAGTTTCCACGAATAGAATTTCCATGAGAATTTCTATGAGCTACGTATAGAATTTACCTTGTGAAGCGAAGCGCGACCTGTTAATTGCGTAACTTATTTTGCCTAATTTGTTTCATTTTGACAGTTCAACAACATTCATAGCGTTATTTACGTTGTTGAGCAGATATTTTTTTCCAACTTATGAAGCAATGGATTAGCAATCTGTTTCAAATCGAAACAGATTGTGTTGTATTACGCAATTAGGGTACTGGTTTGCATTCCAAGCGTGGATATTGACAATAAGACTGATGATTGCAGTGATCTCAGCCGCCTTTTGATGTGTTCTGAACATCCAATTACAAGTCTTAAGTAACTAGGTACACTGCAACAATCACGTCCATAATTCGGGTAAATTCATCATAATTCCTTTGTATGTGGTCGTTTTAAAACTAGGCTTATTGCAGTCAACGGTTGGACGTTGGCAAAACTGTAGTTATGTTGGTCAACATGATTTATGAACCGTTCAATCGGCACGTTTGCGCCGATGTCATCGTTACTTTACCAACTTGTCAACATGGGGCAGTGGGGCTGCCCCCCACTGTCGTGAGTACCACTACGTCAGTGACAGTCACTTGCATTTTTGTACCAAAGCTTTTCTTCCATTTCTTTCCTGGTAAATTAAGCTATGGCTGAAAAAGCAAATTTTAGCAGTATTGATTTGGGCGCATTGGTCTTTACTTAAGCACCACCTTCTCTGGTATTGCCAGCGTTCATATTTCAAAATGCTTGGTAGAATATCCAGCGACAAATTACGTTATGTCAAATTAACAATCCTTTTTCAAAATTACGATTGTGACAAAGAAGTTAATAATAAAATCCTTGAACCCAACCGATATTGATTTAAGGAGTTTAAACCTTGGGCTGGCAAACCTCAAGTGGGATTATGTTGGATTTATACAAAACCAATAATTTGTTGCGCCAGCGGAATCCGAAAGTTGGGACCAAAAGGATGGAATTTAGACCAAGTAACGAGGAAGCCTTTGAACTGACTACGCCAAGTAAATAATGCATAACTTGTTCAGAAATGTTTCGAATTGTATGAAGATATTTTCTTTTTTGTTGTTTGTGTTCCTCTGTTTTTTGTTAGTCTTTACAAAGATTGAAGGTTTGTGAGTAAAAGATTTTTATGTGTTGTTTAAGTTGTTAAAAATCTTTGAAAAAGTAATTAGTTTTGGTCCAAAAAGTTTTGTACTAACACGTGGTCTCCTTAGCTTAGCTTTATTATTTATAAGATTTTGTGCAACTCTGTTTGCAGAATGTTGATTACATAAGAAACAAACTGCATAGTTACAACAAATTAAATCGGACGGAACCGACACAGTAACACAAAGTTCCATTTACTACACCTACACTTATTCCACTGACCCATTTCTCCTAAGAAATTGTGAGAAATAAGGTGCATTCTGTTTTGAAGGCGACGAATACAATGTTATTGTGTGATGAAGGAATCTTCACAAATCCTTGTGAAGATTCCACCGACGTTCTGATGTGATTGTTAAAGACGACGTGTTGTTCAGATTAGCTCATTTTGCTGTTGGTATTGCAAAATGGTTTTCTGTATTATTGGATCTTTTAAAGTTACAAGAATCGAAATTCAAGTTATGGAAGCTATTGAAATATTTTCTATCCTTCAAGTTCTTTAGTAATTTTCAATCACCCGTTTCTTGATATTATCTACAGCTCTTTCTAGTGGTAAACCTAGTTTTATCTTTTTTTCCTCATGTTATCTTTCCCATTTCTACTTGATTGTTGAGTTCACCATTCTACCATTTTGCGTGTTAGAGGGCGAACGAACAATTCCCTCCTTTATATTTTGACGAGTTCATGAATGGAGAAACACCACTTCTAATAATAGTTTTGACACTCTTTGATCGTTCTATGGTAACAATATCATCAATTGTGAAACAATATCTTTAGTAGCATATAAAGTACCAGGAGTACAGTAGACAAGAAGAGTGTAAGCAACGCTAAACAGATGGTGGTTGGGTCGTTAGCGCCACACAAACACATCGGGTTTATTGTCTAGACTTCATTGTGTGGCATGCTGTTTAACAATCAGGGTATTTATAACCCTCCATGCGGTTCTTGGGTGAAAATAAGCATCCTGTCAGTAATCATCGCCTTTTCTACTCCACACTGCAGCCAAGAACTGATGGCGTTAGAATGCCGATAGTGATACCACATTGCGAATATTTGCGAAAATGATTAAAGTTCTATAGATAGTTTCCGTATTTTTAAGAAAGTTTGCATTTTTATATCAATCCTCGAATTCACCTACAAGTTTTTGACATTGATTGTCGCTGAGATGAGATGACAACTTGAATTTCAACGTTTTTTAAGTAAGAGAATTAGTTTAAAATCCATTTTGAGCAAATTATCTACAATGTTAAATACTGTTCTCAAACATGCTTAGAAATACGAGTATTATTTTGACAACCATCTTAGTGGTAAATCGAAAATGCTGTAGTGACAAAAACATGCGAGCAGGCGGCCGGCAATGTAATAAGTATGAAAATCTATATCTGTCGTGTTTAGCGGCCGAATAAATTACTATCAAAACTCATATCTGTTGTGTAATTTAAAATTGGAACGTACTTTTTACTTCGACACATGGCAACCAAGGAGGTAACTTATCAAAGATTATATTTATATTATGATTTGGCTTGCAAATAGAGGTTTTTAAAGTAAAAAAAGCGGCCAAGTGCGAGTCGTACTCGCCCATGAAGGGTTCCGTAGCAGCAAGTAACATTGAATGAAAGGTAAATTGCGGTTTACGATTTATGACGTATTAAAAAAAACTACTTGCTAGATCTCGTTCAAACCAATTTTCGGTGGAAGTTTACATGGTAATGTACATCATATATTTTTTTTAGTTTTATCATTCTCTTATTTTAGAAGTTACAGGGGGGGGGACACACATTTTACCACTTTGGAAGTGTCTCTCGCGCAAACTATTCAGTTTAGAAAAAAATGATATTAGAAACCTCAATATCATTTTTGAAGACCTATCCATAGATACCCCACACGTATGGGATTGATGAAAATTTTTTTTTTGAGTTTCAGTTCTAAGTATGGGGAACTCCAAAATTATTTGTTTTTTTTCTATTTTTGTATGAAAATCTTAATGCGGTTCACAGAATACATCTACTTACCAAGTTTCAACAGCATAGCTCTTATAGTTTCGGAAAAAAGTGGCTGTGACATACGGACGGACAGACAGACAGACAGACAGACAGACAGACGGACAGACATGACGAATCTATAAGGGTTCCGTTTTTTGCCATTTGGCAACGGAACCCTAAAAAGATACAAATTAACATATTGGCGTATGAAAAATTATCGCTGATTGTCATTGATTCTGGAATTTATAAATACATACACACATACATAAACTCACGCCTTCTTCCCATGGGGGTAAGCAGAAACTACAGAACGCCACCTGCTACGATCCTTACATAGTCCTTTTGCCTCGTTTACGTTCATACATCTGGTCACACACGCGCGTCGGTTGCGAGTACTACGCACCTGGCCTTTCTGAAGAACATCACCAATAAGGTCAGTATATGTCCTCCTAGGGCGTCCCCGCCCGGCTTTTCCCTTCACATCAGCCTTGTAAATACATTTTGTTAGTCACCTTTCATTCATAAAATAATTAATTTACTTAATTTGAATTTCCGCCCATTATTTGATAAATTACTATACAAGCCGAAGAATTGATGGACTCACGTATGTGTGCCTCAGCTTCGCCTGGGTCTTCATTTTCACCTTCGTACATCAATGACCCTTTTGCAGGCCGCGGCAGTAATGTACTATTTATTGACTTAACTACAACATTAAATAAATAACAGAAATGAATAGAATAAAATTATAGACGAAGATAATATTACCGATTCAATATTCCTAACGACAAAAAAAAACTGATACGCGAAATAAAATATTTCTATACCCGAACCAAAAGTGGCAAAATGTTTAGCTTTAATTAACAAACAGTGTGAATTTATCGGCCGTTTCAATAAAACGAGGTCTATTGCCGAAACTTTTGCTTTATTTCACAGTAAAACAGCCATTTTAATTGTAACATTCTGAAATGTATTGCTCCTTGTTTGGCTATTACTGTAGGGTTTCCAGAAATGCTGTAACGTTTTAGAAGTTTCTTTTAAGTTAATTTGAGATCGTAATTAGGAAAGTCAGTGTTTTCTTAACGGTATGGAGAGATTTCACAATAAATTTATTCCATTCGAATCTAACTACTAAGGGTTAATTTCATCATTGAAACTGAAAGCGATCAACACATTTAAATCGCGATCAACAGCTGTCACTGTCATCATTGTGGAGGAATACATAATAATTTAGTACACTGACAGCTATTAAACGCAGTTTAGATGTGCTGATTGCGTTAAGTTTTATTGGTGAAGTTTGCCCTTAGTAAAAACATTCGAGTTTAATTTTGACGTGTATAGTGTTTTTTAAACCAATTTATAGAAATAAATATAATTTATCATCATCATCATTTTAACTCATAGTTAGTGTAATTAAGAACCATCCTTACTCTAAAATTACTAATTTAATTCCAAATATAATTATTTAACCTCAAAATAGATACTAATACCCAAATGAATCTTGAAGTCGTAAAACTGTTTAATAAAACTACATATTTACAATATTTCAGGAATAATTAAAATAATATGAAACACCAAGATAATTTGTCAGTCATTTATATTTCTTTGCCAACATCAAAATCAATATTCTACACCATACCAACACATCTCCTATTCCCCACATAATATCACAATCAATCCGTATTCCAATATTTACCACGAAACTAACAGGTTACCTTAATTTACAGTAGATTTCCAACCAATACCATGCCAATCTATCTTTTTACTGACACAGCCACCAAGCACATCTTACCGTCACGAGCGCCCAACCCACAAGGCCGTTCCCGCGCTACGTTCTGACACATCGAATCTTTGGGTGTTGCCAGTACAATATCCAACAATTATGTATTTATAAATTGAAACCTAACATTAGTAAAATATTTACACTGTCTATGAGTAGAATGTAAGGAATGATAGCTGTATAGGGTACCAACCTACATTGTTTTCTTAAATTTTCAAAACGTCTTGAAGAACTTTTATGAATATTTTCTATATAAAGTTAAGTTTAGGACACATTTACAAAAATGGTGAATCTACTCCGTACCTGTTCTGCTTACTGAATTTATTTTATTTACACCCATGCTATAAAACCTCTATAAAAGTTTCTGAAACAGCTAAGTGCCAACATTAAAACAGCCAATGTCATAGTAACGATAATATCATCCAAATGAGTGTTATAATGTTGTACTAAAGCAACTCGAATTTCAAAAAAAGAACATTGTCATGCACGCGCGTTTCGCTGTAATTTAAAAAAAAAACTTATAGGTTATTCGAATTCACGTCGTATCCCGCCATTTTTGTTTGATAATTGCAAAATTTTATATCTCACGCTTATTCCAATGTTTGGGACTGGATTACAAAAATATAAGCAAATTTCTTGGAGAATACTAAGTAGGTGGATTTGAATTTTTTAAATATATTTTTTAACTAGCTGCGCCCCGCAGTTTCACCCGCATAAGTCTCGATCCCGTGGGAATATCGAGATAAAAAGTATCTTATGTCCTAACCCAAGTCATGGTCTACCCATGTGCCAAATTTCATCCAAATCCATCCAACCGTTTTAGCGTGAAAGCGTAACAAACAAAGTCACTTTCGCACATAAAATATTGGTAAGGATTAGTTTTTGGTTGATTTCGAATTCCTGAAGATTTAATGCAAAGGTAAGATATGTAACGAAATTTTGTGGAATTTTCCTAGATGAGGAACAGAATACCTTCCATTGTAGGTAAGTTTCTATGAGCCCTTCTATGTTTATCACATAGCCAACGGTACCATAAACCCATCATACATTAATTAATTAATATTGACCGTAGTCCATTCAAAACTGTTCTGCAAGCTTCAATGGACACGCCATTAAAATAAATTAATTTCATCGTCTGTTATTAACATGGCGCTCTGGCGGCAAGCTCGCCTCCGTGAAATGAAAATCGTGTAATGGACAAATTATTTAATTTGTTGTCTTTGTTATGAATTAGTTATAAATGGAACTACTCAATGTTATGATATAAGGTGGATTTATATTGATATAGCATGGTCTGTTTTATCTTGCTTATTTAAATGACTTACTAATTAACAAATAAAACAAAAAACAAAAGGACACCTAGGTAGGCGTCGAAGTACTCGTCCTCATCGCTGTCATCCGGAAACGTGCCTAGAAGACTGGCAGCATTGCCACGTTGAATGACAATTGTAATTATTTGGCGAAAGAACGAGCCAGCCCTCTGGTCACGTGAAGAGTCGACCAGTCGGCGAGACGACCGCATGACCCGAGCGTTTCGACCCTAAACGGCTCAAAACTGCACTTACCATATGGTTACAGTATTTACGCCGCTTGAGGGTCTCAGTTTCAGATCTTACTATAATTAATATTATTAAAATTTAAACAACAATTTAGAAGATTTATTTATATTTCCAATGATTTAAAATAAAATAAATAGATAAGGAACATATTATGAGAATAATTTTCTGAACTCACCTACTCTAAACTACCTAGCCAAACAGGCTTTTACTGTATCTACTTACATTGCGTTTGCAATTTTTAGGGTTCCGTATCCGAAGAGTGCCAAACGGAACCCTATTACTAAGCCTCCGCTGTCCGTCCGTCTGTCTGTCAGCGGGCTATATTTCATGAACCGTAATAGGTAGACAGTTGAAATTCTCTCAGATTGTGTGCAGCAATAACATAAAATAGATAATAAATTTAATAATTAAAGGGGTTCTCCAGACAAGGAACGTCTTTTTTCGCCGTATTTAGCTTGATCTTAATACGGTTTGGAAACCTTCGTGTGCGGTTTTGGTTGGTCCCCACTGTTAATTATGACGTATACAGAAGTTTCAATTTTCACTGTTTAACCTCTTTATTTTATTTCAATTAGGCACAAAAGTTCTACTAATAATTCTACAAAGTAATAATTGAACTAACTATATACAGAGGAAAAAATAAAATAAAATATAGTAACAAATCATTGGGCATCAAAAAATTCATCCGAATCGCTGTCGGTGGGAAAGGTGCCCAAAAGGCTGGCAGCATTGCCACGGCGCCGAAACGTTGACAGCTGGCTCAAGCGCCTGAAAAAGCGAGAGCATCCGAACACGGTACGCGGTCAGGTTATTTCCCCCCTCTGTAGCCCCATAGTATGAGCGCATGACGTTTTCGTTAAGGTGATTAGTAGGCTCACTGACCTTGCGTATTCGGGCGGAGCTAAACCCCCACCCTTGGAAGCGCGCGGTGGCGCGCTACACTAAAACGACGGCCAAAGAATATGCAGGGGCGCAGACACGCACGCGTGCGTCGCTGTTTTTGCCTACGATTCCAGAAGGGAATGGTGGATGCAAGGTTGACATTTTTTATAGATAGATCAGGGCTTGAAACCGGTTTATATTGTTCTTAAAACCGTTATAATACCGTTCATTGATTAACCGGTTAATTACAAAAACGGTTTCGACTAAATCTAATTAATTTTGGTTACTGGTTACAGAGAATATAATTTTAAAAACTCGTGTTAACCTGAATAAACCGGTTTTATTAAGACACGCCCGCCGTCGCCGGTTGTCACATTCTCTCGCGCTTATTTATTTATGTTTTTTTTTCTTTCATCGTTCGCCGCAGAGAGAATTGGGTTCGAATTTTTCATACAAGTGTCATGCGGTTGCTATTTATTTCATGTTTTATTAAGAGCTGATTTTTCAATCCTCAGATAAAGAATCGTAAAGCGTTTATTCCATAGATATCATGATTCTGGATTTTTCAATAGTCAGATAGTCAGTGTCTGATGATTATGTCTTTATGTTATGATTATGTCAAAATGTCAAACATAAGTTTTGTTTCTATTCTTGTCTAACACGTTGAATACTGTATCTGTTCATCTCACTTGCACATGATAGTGTGAAGTTGATGGTTAACAAAGACCACCGATAAACTATTCTTCAGCTATTATACGATTGAAAAATTGAAAAAATTAATTCGCCTTATAAACAGCCAAATAATTGCATACGCTAGATAACTATTCAACGACTTAACTGAGGCTTGAAAAGTCGGCCCTTAATAATAATAATAACGTAAACTTATAATAACATCTATCATATGAAAAACGAAGGAGAATAAAATATATTCTATGTTCGATTTTATCGAAAAGAGAAAAAACATTTAAGGCTCCGTGCCGCCGCACCGCATGAAATCACTGATTTTGATAAATTTTGATCATTCGTTGTGAGAAAGGGGACCAGAATTTAAACAAAACTTTTGTGATTTGAAAAGTCCAATTCTTTGTCTTGTACATAGGGGAAAGGGATTTTTCTAAAATTCGCAACAAGTTTTCCAAAAAATGACGCGAGACTGACGTTTAATCGTTTCATTAGAAACTGCTTTTGATTTCGAAAATTAAAAAATATCATCAATATCATTATAATTATGGTCTACTTGTACATAGAGGAACCACTTTTTTCATTTTTTATACAAAATATAGCAGAAGAAAAAAATGTTGAAATAACGTAACTTTCTGAAAACTTCAAGACAAATAAATAATTTTTTCTAATACTTAGAAACACTTTTAAGAAATTTTAAAAATTAAATATTACTCTTAAGTTAACCGTTTAATATAATCTAAGTTTTATTTTATAAATAAACAATTACTTCATTTCGTAAATAAATAGCAAAGTGAACTATATAAACGATCGCGGAAAACCCATCCTGTCAGTAGCGAACGGGCCTTCCCAGTGTGAGGACGTATCACTGCGTCGCAGCACGCACACACACACGCACGTGTCTGATGTTAACATATACCAGAAATTGTACATCGACTACCACATTTTGACCCGCATTTTATTTTAAAGTACTTTGCTTGTTTTTGAAGAACATTAAAATTCTGCACGCCTGGCAATAAATAAAATAATGGCGTACGTGTGTTCGTAATTCTTCTTATCCTAAACGGCTTGACTGATTTAGATGTTTTTTTAAATTGTTTTTGTGTCACTGGGATGGTTTATAGCTATAGTTGGACCAGCGTGGCGCTGTTGTCGCAGGACAACGTCTGCCTGCCGGGTGGGAAAAAGTTATGGGTTCGCGTCACCGACATGCCCGCGCCGATATGCTGTAGTAGCAATAAGTGAAGTATTTTTGGAACGAAGACTACTACTACTGAAGACTACTTTAAGTCAAAATAAAGATCCAAGATGGCGGCTGCGAACATTTAAAATGTTTCGTTATGGGTGTCGTTTTCATTGTTTTCGAGGATGCTAAAGCTGATTGTGAGGTCAAAATATAAATCCAAGATGGCGGCTGTGACAATTTTCAAATTTTTCGTTTTGAGTGTCTTTTTCAAAGTTTTCGAGGATTCTAAAGCAGATTTTGATGTCAAAACGTAAATCTTAGATGGCGGCTGCGAAAATTTACACATTTCTTCATAACATCACGCCATCAATTTCAATCTTAAGAGGCCGGCGACACGGCTCGCAACTACAAATCAAGATGTTTGCAAAATTCAATTCCGAGCACGTTGCGCTAGTGTGAGTGCCTGTTGGAGCGATATACACCTACAGTGAGCAATACTACCACGCACACATTGACAATTATTGCTTGACGCGATAGTACTACTAGCTTTCGAAAATTTATGATAAATTTGGATGTGTTCCGTAATACAAAAAATTATGAATGAAAACTTAATGTATTTCCATTTTTTTTTTTCGATAATTTGTAACTTTATAGCATAAACTATGCTTCTGTGGAAACAATATTACAAATATTGTTGTTTGTAATACAGAAAAAACAATTTGAAAACATGTTATTTACGCTGTAAAAATGTATGAAATGCAATTCGCTTACACTTCATAAAAGGGTAAGATTTTGGAAATAAAAAGACGTAGGAGCCTAGATAAATACTGTCTCAATCCGAATATTAACATAATATGGTGGAAATATGCTCAAATTGCAAATGATTTATGTACTACGTTTGTATGGACAATTCATGCGTCGCTACAATCTTAAGCTATACTGCAACAAAAATTCTCCAAATTTAAATATATTTTGAATCCACGTGGTACTTGTTTGCCCTACCCCGTGCATTTTTTTAGAGCTGGAGGCGCACAGGGCACCATTGGTGCCAATTCTCTTGTACACTGAATTAAACTATCACTAAAATTCTTTACTTTTGACTATGAAAATCTCAAAGCTAGTCTGCAAAATAAATTCTCTAAATTTAAAAATAATTTTGACACATCTAAATCGAATTTGACAATCGCAACTCCACACGTGATACCTAACCACGTGAATCTTTTTAGAGCCAGGGGCGCGCAGGGGGGGCAGCCTCGACGTGTTTTATATGGATTGTTCATTTTTTTTTATGAAAAATAAGAAAAAATATTACCTACATGTAGAGAGTTAGGGGTTTAAGGGTCTTATAAAGGGTGTCGAAATTTTCATTACTTTTGCAATTGGACACACCGTTTTCGAGATATAAGCAAAAGAAAAAAAAAATCAGTACTGTTTTTGCATCATTAATTTGACAGCACTAAACAAAAATTTATCTTCTGTCTATTTCATTAAGAAAAGGACAGAAGATAAATTTTAGTTTAGTCCTGTCAAATAAACCAGCGCCTGTCACTCTCCATACAAGTTTAGACGTGATTAAAAACTTGCAACGTGATTAAACAAGGGAATCGGCACCACTGGTGCCGATTCCCTTGTTCACAAACTAAACTAAATTTGATTTCAGTGCATCTTTTTCTTTCTATTTCATTAAGAAAAGGACAGAAGATAAATTTTAGTTTAGTCCTGTCAAATTAATCAGCGCTTGACGTAAATTGACGTAATTTTAGTCGGCAAGTTTTTAATCACGTCTAAACTTGTATGGAGAGTGACAGGCGATGATTAATTTGACAGGACTAAACTAAAATTTATCTTCTGTCCTTTTCTTAATGAAATAGAAAGAAAAAGATGCACTGAACTTAAATTTAGTTTAGTTTGTGAACAAGGGAATCGGCACCATTGTCTAACTAAACCTGACTATTTTTAATCGCGACTAAATACGTGTGGAATTAAATTGGTTGTCATGAACTTTAAATTCACACCAACACCTCGACTTCAGATGCAAACAAAAACAGTACTGAATCTTTTTTTCTCTTGCTTACATCTCGAAAACGATGTGTCCAATCGCAAAAATAATGAAAATTTCGACACCCTTAATCCCCTTACACTCTACATGTAGGTAATATTTTTTCTTATTTTCCATACAAAAAGTGAAAAATTCCATATAAAACACGTCGAGGCTGCCCCCCTGCGGACCTCCGGCTCTAAAAAGATTCACATGGTTAGGTGTCACGTGTGGAGTCGCGATTATCAAATTCGATTTACACATGTCAAAATTATTTTTAAATTTAGAGGTTTTATTTTACAGAATAGCTTTGAGATTCTCATAGGCAAAAGTAAGGAATTTTAGTGATAGTTTAGTTAGTTTAGTTCGGTGTACAAGAGCATCGGCACCAATCAAAATTTTAGGTGAAAAGCAAATTCGTAATAGCGAAATTGCCATTTTCACTAAATTAAAACTCATTCAGGTGCAAAACCTGTATTGTATCTTTTTTTCTGTTCTTTTGCTTATATCTCGAAAATGGTGTGTCCTATCGCTAAACAATGAAAATTTCGACCCCCTTTATGAAACCCATAGAACTCAACATGTAGGTAATTATTTTTCATGTTTTCCATACAAAAAGTAAATAACGAAGACGGACGGATGGTAGACGGTGTATCTAGTTTCTTCTTTTTACTTTTAGTTACTAACATTAGTCATAAGCGAAATTATTGTTACTAACAACCTCAAATTGCCTTGGCTATGGACTTTTTTGTCTGAAATGCATGTTTTTTTTATAGCTTTTTTATGTTGATTGTTATAAATATAAACGTAAACGAATATACACAAACATTCCAGACTTGTTTCTTATGCGTACCTACGTAACTTAACAAAATACCATCTATAGGATCAAAACTGTTTAGCGGTCACTACGTTCAATGTTTAGGCGTGTGTGTGTGATCGGTGCACACAAACATTGCATCGCAAGAGTTTACCTAAACTCTGTCGAGTGAATTTTGTGCACGGAGCCTTAAAATATTTGGAAAATAATTTAAAAAAAAAAACATCAAAAAAATAGTAAGCCCACGTCCGCACGGACGTAATAAAATCGCGGCTATTTTTTTTCGTGTACTTGATTTTTCAACGTGCTGGGACGAGAGTGAAAGAAAGAAGAAAGAAAGAAAAAAAATACATTTATTTAGCACAGACTAAAAAAAAACACAATATAATTAACAGCAGATAAAAATAAATAAAAGTGCGTTCCAGCGCGTTGGATTCTCAACGCTCGGCTTAACACCGAGAGTTCAAAATCCAGTGCGCGATAAAATCCCGCCGCGATTTTATTACGTCCGTGCGAACGTCGGCTGAGTGACGGTCGATCTTTCAGCTTGCGTATCGTTAGGGGCAGAGGACTTATTAAATTTACGGATATTTTTTTGAATAGAAATAGGCAAAAAACGAAAATTCAAATATCTCGAAAACAGTGCGTCCTAGGCAAAAAATAACCGAAATTTTACCTCCCCTGTGTAACCCCCGTGCAAACAGCATCCCAACATGAATTTGAGGAAAAATTTTTTTTTTTTTATTTGTCAACATGAAAAACCAAAAATCTCTGGTTTTTTGTTACACCATCTCATGGTTTTCGACTAGAACAACAATTTATTTCTTGAAAAGATTTTCATCCGAGCCACCACTTTGGAAATATAGAGATTTTTATTTTAAAAAAAATCGAAAGCTCCTAACTGGAAAAGATGCATCATAGGGCCATATTTCTCAGAACCTACATGTTTGCCATGGTCAAGCTTACGATACTGCAATAAAATTGGGTATTTCATAATTTTATTATTTCCCGAATAATAAAAATCCTCGCTCCGTAGGTTAAAAGGCTACACTGTAACCGGTAAGACTTTCATTTTGATAATAAGGATTTAATTTTTTTACGTAAGTCAATCACAATATACACCTAAAATGAAAGGGTTAAATTAGCACATTTAAAAATACGTATAAAAAAATCCCAAAAAAACCAACCCCAAAAAAAAATCAAAAAAATCCGGAGTCACGCGTGTTATGATATAAATTGAACAGATCACGTGTGACGCAAAATGGGAATTGTTAGAGGTTATAAAATACAGTCTTATCATTTTAAAATTCAATCAATTTTAATTCTCATTCATAGTACCCGATTGCAGTGCTTGATATGCCTTGCCATTTTTATTTATTTATTTGCACAATATTTTAGGTCAACGACTGCGCCGTTGTAGCGTTACTGCTGACCATGAGGTCCTGGGTTCGATTCCCGGGTCGGGCAAAGTGCTATAGCGTTTTTCCCTCTAGAATTGCTTAGTAGCAGCGCGGAGTCTGGATTTTTGGCAATAGGCTCGCCCCCTATTACATGGGACTTAAACATAACTGGCGAAATGTGGGTGTACTAAAGGTACAGTCACGAGCAATAATATGTATACACTTAGCAACTTTAAAAAGTGATTTTCTCCTACTGTGATTGTAATATTATGCTGTAATGAACATAGTATTTTTGAATCCATACCAATATGAAATAGGTATAAAGTTGCAGACGTTATTCCACGAGAAAATCGCTTTTTAATTTTGCTATGTGTATACATATTTGCTCGTGACTGTACACCTCTGCCTAACCCTTTGGGGAATACAGGCGTGGTGTTATGTTATATTTACATTTTTTTTTTAAATTTATATTGTAAATTGTTAATTTGTAAATTTAAAAAAGTATTACGAATATTGCACACAAAAAATACTCAACAATAAAGCGCCTACGCGCACAATCGAATTGACTCTCTGCAGCGTGAGCTAGTCTATAGACGCACATTAATACAATAAGTTCGTAAACATTCGCACTAACACATACGTATGCGCATAGTCGACGATAGCCGGAGCGGAGCAGCGAGCGACACAGCCTTCCCGTCTCAGTGCTAACGCACGACTGCCGCCCGCGTCCCGCGCAGAGCGCCTCTGACCCTCTATCTCTAATTGGGGACATTATCTTTGCAAATATTGATTGATTTACATTTGCAGTTTCAAATTTGTAGTACTTTTAATAACCAATTTTTCAGTGTAAAAATATTTACAAACATCAAAGCCGTTTAGAAGTAGTAGGGAATATTAGCTAAAAATAGCGTTTTGCTAAATATTTTTTTAAGGCTAAAGTATTAGCCATACGAAAAAATCCAGTTTCAAAAATGTTGTTCATGAATCTATAGCAAACATATATTTTTTTCAAATCTTTTAACCAAGCCGTTTATGAGAAGATTCCTTTTTAAAGTGACCGTTTTACGGTACTAAACGGGACTAAGGCCCTTAATGGATCGTGTCCATCTCATGCGCTGCACACTTCCGCCGGGAGCTGGGACCCTATCAGAGGCCGGTGGGCCTCGAGGTCCTAAGCCGACCGGCGGCCGGCGTCCTCCCCGCCGACGAGCAGTAGTGCTATTCTGTAAAAATCTCACCGTGATAACTTAGGTGAAGTGAGCTGCCAATAGTGTCAATCCTTACCAACTGACAGCTCACACCACGTTCACTTCACCTAAGATATCACGGTGAAATGGTTACAGAATAGCACTACAGGTGGTGGCGTCGTGGGCGGAGAGAAATACTCGTCGCTCGAGCTCGACGCAACTGCCGCGGCCGGTGTCGTTACAGCGCTCACAGTGGGGCTGGGTACCGGCGGCGACGAGGCGGAACTGAGCGGCGAGTCCGAAGGTGGTGGGCGTGCTAGGCGTGCAGCCGATCTTGTCAACATTTCATATTCATTTTATTTTCAGTTTAATGTTGTTTTATCGGAGGTGACATCTGTCATGTCACCTCCGATTCGGTAGTTTTTAATAGTATTCTTTTACATTTTGGTGAAATTAGAAGTTTCAATACATTTGAAAAATGACATGGGCCTGACCCAGAATCGTTGGGAATCACCGAACTATACATAAACTTATACTGCCCAAACTTCTGTATTATCCTGAACAAGTTACTAAACCTGTTTACTGAAGAGAAAAAACAATAACCTGTTACGAATAAGTTAGGAAAGTTCAGATTCGTATTCCTTTGGGCAAATCTGTCAATAAAATTCTTAAAAAACGGCCATACTTGAGGAAAAAATATTGTTGTAACTTTCAATGGAGAGTTGCCTCAAACTATTTGATTTTCGATGTTTTTTTTGCGAATTGTTTTTTATGGAAGATTCTATTGAAAGCCATGGTAAATTATATAGATTTTGGCTTAAGAATACATAAATGAAAGTTAAAAAATTTGTTAGTAGGGTTTGGTTTAGTCATTATTAAAAGTGAATGATGTTTTATCTTGCTCATTTAAATGACTAACTAACTAAGTAAATAAATACAAAAATAAAAAGGACATTTAGGCGTCGAAGTACTCGTCCACATCGCTGTCATCAGGAAACGTGCCCAGAAAACTGGCAACATTGCCATGTTGAATGGCAATTCCGATTCTTTGCCGAAAGAACGAGCCAGCCCTCTGGTCACGTGAAGTGTTGACCAGTCAGCGAGATACGCACTCGGGCCGCATAACCCGAGCGTTTCGAACCTAAACGGCTCAAAACTTAAGTTACCATTTATTATTACAGTATTTACGCCGCTTGAGGGTCTCAGTCTCAGGTCTTGCTATAATGAATGATCTAAAAATATATACACTAGATAAACTATTTAAACTAAATTAACTTTACAGTTTTTAACACAGGAAGGAAGGTGAGTAGGCCTTTGGTGTGGGATGCAACCTGTGTCGACACCCTTGCGCCATCTCATGTTCCTAGCACGGTGGGTTGTGCTGGCGCCGCTGCTGCGGCTGCTGAGACCCTCAAGCGGCGCAAATACTGTAACCTTATGGGTAACTGCAGTTTTGAGCCGTTTGGGGTCGAAACGCTCGGATCATGGGGCCCGAGTGCGCGTCTCCTTTTTAAGAAAATTTCTCGTCAACTGGTCGACACTTCACGTGAGCAGAGGGGCTGACTCGTTCTTTGACCAAAGAATTAGCATTGCCATTCAACGTGGTAATGCTGCCAGTCTTCTGGGCACGTTTCCGGATGACAGCGATGCGGACGAATAGACGCCTAAGTGTCGTTTTGTTTTTATTTTTACTTATACAAATAGTCTTTTAATTTAGTACCTAATGTAAATAGTTAGCTGTGTTAAAAACTGTAAAGATAATTAATAATATTATACTTTAAAAAACAATTCTGGGTTCCAAAAGTTTTTGAACGGGTTGAAGTACTATTTACACATTTTGACGAAAGTGTAGAAAAATTGTCATTGCATTCAGTGGAGATTGCAGCCCGAGGCGAAAGAAAATTTCAAAATCATCATCATCTGCCTAGGCTTTTCCCAACTATTTTGGGGTCGGCTTCTAGTCTAACCGGATGCAGCTGAATACCAGTGTTGATTCATGGAGCAACTGCCTATCTGATCTCCACAACCCAGTTATTGGGTAATACAATACCCCTTGATAAGACTGATTGTCAGACTTTAGGGGTTCTGACTTCCCGTAACGAATGTCAAAGATCTAGAAATGACAGCTGGGAGCCCGGAACCAAGGGTTTAACGTGCTTTCCGAGGCACGGAGGGGTCTCGGAAATTTCAAAATACCTAAGAAATATTCTTAGACTTTTTTATGTTAGGTAAGTTTCTATTTTTAAATATATTCGAGACAGAAAATCCATAGACAAGAATAGAAACCTCTTTTCAACTCCCGTAGGTGTTATATCGGAAATTAACAAGATATTCTTGTTATGAATATAGGAAAGAACAACAAATTAACATATGATCTTTCAGAGTACTTAAATAAAAGTTTTCAAAATGCAAATCATTTAAATTATTAAGGTATGAACAATTTTTTTTTACTAGCAGTTCGTATTACTTCAAAATAAGTAGAAAGGTAGGTATAGTTTGTAAGATAAAATAAGTTTTCTGATCAGATCAGTTTAAATTCTCTGAACATAAGTTGCCACAGTAAGGCTACGTTATAAAATTACACCAAATATTTCGGAAACTAAAATACGATTTAATCCAAAGCTTGCGATATCTAACTTTATTTAGCTTGGGACAGAGTTCAAATTAAACGAGCTATAAAGTCAATAATGATGAGGAGATCGTTTTCGAAGGACATCTTTTAAGAACTTTGTGAGGTCACCTTGAATATTGCGAAACAATTCGCTTAATATAATATCACTTTGAAAAACTTGTAAGGATTTTGCTTATAAAATTAAGGGCTTAAAAAAAATTGTTTGAAAATAATGTTAATTGGTACAGACAACCACATTATTTAGAAGTAACTATTTGACATTTACAGCACCTTTATTTCATAGATGTAAGGAAGATAGTGCAAGTTTACCACTGATATGCGGTTAAGACGCAGATATATGCCAGTGACCTTGAATGGTTGGCTTGCGTGTTCTGTACTGAGCTCACGCAACGCGTCGTACGTCCAGCCAGTAATTAAAAAAAAAATGATTATACAAAAATTCTACATGTTTTTTATATAAAAATCATATTTAAAATGGCAACATTCCGTTCAGTCGGCATCGACTCGCGCGCCGCCGCGCCTTTGTGCCTGCTGTCAGAAAACTATTTGTATGACGTTTTGATTGACATCTGGTTACCTAACAATTAACTCTACTATACTGATTTCTTATTTTTTCCATTCTCGTAACACCACAGATCCCTCTTAGCATTCTCATCTCAGCTGTATGGCGATTGCCTTTCATTCGTCCCTTTTGTGGCCCAACATCGTAATATGTCAACATCGCAATCGCAAAAAAATAATCAGTGGTCCAATACATTTGGGTCAAGTAGGTACTTACCTATTGAAATTTTGTACGGGACAGTTGATAATTAGTTCAGTTTCTGATACAGTTTGCTGTATAGGTACTTGTTATCCAGTTAAAGTATGTTGACATAATTTTGGGCCTTACCCACTAGTCAGCGTTTCTCATACAAGTAGAAAACGCGCGTTATCTGCCCCCTTTATTTTGATATCGTAACGGAATGAGTACCTAAACAGATTTACAAAATTGAGAGGCTGTAATTAGGCTGGCCAAAATCATAGCTTGTAAGAACCCATCAAAGTGAAAAGGCTTTTAACTTTAACTAAATAAATGCTTTAAAATACGTCGTGGACATCTAAAACATTCATGCTAATATCGTTTATTAGAAACACAGGCAGCAAAAACATTGTTACAACCACAAACAAAATAATCCACAATATCCATGTCTGTGACAACTTTTCAATAGACTCCATAATTCATAGGCTTCTATTTGTCCCACATTTGTCCCGTGAATAGGAAATGCGTCCGTCATATGGCGAGCCGAGACCGTGGATTCTTTTGTGGGGAACACAATGGCGTGGAACTCGGTATGGAAGTCAGGATGGAAGTCGGGGTGGACGGTGGAACAGGGTCAGATTAAAGTCGAGT
Organism: Agrochola lychnidis; assembly: GCA_963680765.1. Taxonomy (NCBI): domain Eukaryota; kingdom Metazoa; phylum Arthropoda; class Insecta; order Lepidoptera; family Noctuidae; genus Agrochola; species Agrochola lychnidis. The sequence continues at coordinate 5,059,907 of OY796850.1, forward strand.
GCTCATTGGTGGGTTTGACAAAGTGGCTTTGTGTTGCGTTGTTTTTAGTATGATAAAGTGGTTAAATAGCAATTAATATTTTATGTTTAAAATGTGTGCTATATTGAAGTACAGACGCCAGCACATCAAGCTACTACAATCTGTCAAATTTATTTCATAGATTTTCAACTTTATTGCTGAATTTTAAGGTTCAAAATTGATTGGGAAAATTTGACAGTTTCGGGCAGCTTGATGTGCTGGCGTCTGTACAAATATCATGGCTCAAATGTGCCGTAATTGCTCCGAAATGTTTTTGTTTTAACTGAACTTTTAGATACTATGAGTTAACAGTGATAGCTGAGCTATTAAGACTCAAAGCTCCCATAAACAGTGCCTGTCTGATTTTTTTTGGTTGGTAAATTATCAAATAATTTCTCCGCTCTGGGCGGAGCAGGAGGGCGTGTCAGACTCCTACTGACTAAAACCCACCCGTGTTCCTTCAGTTGCCTGTATGTTGCCAGGGGCCACGGCATCCCTTTCGGACTTTCCCGCGACCCCGGCAGGCATCGGCCCTAGCGGACCCCGTCAGTTCTGCTGACATCTCTTTGAGGCGCGCGTGGAACACAACACGCCGTCGACCCGGGCCTGGTCCTTATCGGACGGCGAGCTACTCATTGCTCACCGTCCGCAAGCCCGTGCCTACGGTGGCCGGGAATTGGCCTGCGATTCCCAATGCCCATGGCGTCTCCTGCAGCGGTTAGGGATGTGAGTGCATGAAATTTACCTGCGTCAGGCGGAAGGTGAAGACGCCGTGGCGCCTCTCTAGCCACTCCTCAAAGAGGGGACTTATCGCCGCAATTGTGGCGTGCCAAGATAGCGCCAGTCTGCACGAGCCTTTGTGTGTTGCAGTTAACGCGCATTTTATTCGATTTTTATGACTGTTTAATGTCGAATCGCGAAAAAGAGCCCTTCTTTACACTTAGCCTACTTCATTCTGTATTTATTTGTGTCAAAATGTCATCGTGTTTTTCCAAGGACCCTATAACTTTAATATCGTTTAATAGACTCGTAAAACGTTTCTCTTGAACCTTTAAAACTCCTTTCATCCATAAAATAAGACGTAATAAGTGAACACAATGCTAACTACGCAACATTACCCATTCAGTGCGCCCCTTTTAACCTACAGAGGCTAGCACAAAAGAGGTTATGAACAAATAGGTTCACACCTGCGCGGGAACATAAAACGCTCCAAACGATTCATTCAGACGTCATTAAAGTGGTACAGTACGTGTTTAATATGGCGGTAACCCATCTTACGACGAATAAAAGACATCCGGGTACGTCTTGATCAATGAATGAAATACTCGGTATGTTGAAGAATTGGATTTAATTATAGATTCTGTTTACTGTGGAGGGGTTAAAGTTTTTTTGTTGTTGTAGGTGATATTTTAACTAGGTATAAGGTAACAAACATGAAGCATAATATCAATTTAAAAAATCAACACATAAACCTACAAGGGCACTTATGAAACGTCAGAAGTTATGTGCACTGTTCCAATTGGTCGTTTCCTACGGAGAAGAGCCGGCAAGAAACTCCACGGTTACTCTTTTAAAAGTAATTGGTTTTTACAATACTTTCAAATAACAGTGTTACTAGGTAAGGGATGACAGTGTACTATGCGGGGATCGTGCGGTCCATGGCCCTTTACGGGGCACCGGTGTGGGCGCGTTCATTGAGGTTGCGGCCAGCCCGCCGGTTGAACGCGTCCCAGAGGGTCATGGCCATCCGGCTGGCCCGAGGATACCGCACGGTCTCCTGCGAGGCGGCGAGCCTCCTTGCCGGATTACCGCCATGGGATCTGGAGGCAAAGGTCCTCGCGCACGTCTGGGAGTGTCGCGAGGAGGCGAAACGCCGGGGCTTAACTCCGAAGCCGCAAGAAATTGCGGCACAGCGGACAGAGCTCCGGCGGGATCGCATGGCGTCATGGAGGGTGCGATTGTCGCAACCCCGCGCTGGGCACGCCACAATCGCGGCGATAAGACCCGTCTTTGAGGAGTGGCTGGAGAGACGCCACGGCGTTCTCACCTTCCGCCTGACGCAGGTCCTCACCGGACACGGCTGCTTCGGGAGGTTCCTGTTCAGGATAAGGCGGGAGGAAACACCCGGGTGTCACCATTGTGTGGATCGGCCTGAGGACACGGTGGAGCATACGGTGGAGGTCTGCCCAGCTTGGGCGGAGCAACGCCGTGTTCTCGTAGAGGCGATCGGCGGCGGTGATCTCTCGCGTCCGGCCCTGGTTCAGGCCATGGTACGGAGCGAGAGGAAATGGCAGGCCGTCACCTCCTTCTGCGAAGCGGTAATGCTCGCGAAGGAGGAGGCGGAACGCGTGAGGGAGAGGCAAATTTCGCGCCCTCACGCCCCTAACCGCCACAGGAGGAGACGCCCGGGGCGGGAATCGCGAGCCGATTTCCGGCCACCGTAGGCGCGGGCTTGCGGACGGTGAGCAATGGGTAGCTCGCCGTCCGATAAGGACCAAGCCTGGGTCGACGGCGCGTTGTGTTCCACGCGCGCCTCAAAGAGATGTCAGCAGAATTGACGGGGTCCGCTAGGGCCAATGCCTGCCGGGGGTTCGAAGAAAACCGATCGGGAAATCGTGGCCCCCGGCAACAGGGCAACCGAAGGAACACGGGTGTGTTTTAGTCAGTAAGAGTCTGACACGCCCTCCGCAGTTATTTGATAATTTCCCACCCAAAAAAAAAAAAAGGGATGACAGTGTAGGTCCTTTCAATAAGTACCAGGTACTTAACAAAATAGAAAAGAATCTATACAAAAGATAAATAAATAGATGAAAATAAAAACCTATTTTAATTAAACGTAATTACATGATTGCTTCATGATTACATCACATCTGTAATCACCAAAGATTAGGCAGAAGTATACCAACCCTACTGTACACCCACATTTCGCCGGGTACAAGGTAATTTAAAGGTTAAAATGCGCCATAATCGCTTATCTATAACGCCACTAATATTAAAATCGTGAGTGGCTAAGTGTCGCTACTACCCTAGTTGCGTTGAGGTAGCTAATCAATCAATCTTTCAATATAATTTTAATAATCATTTTAATAACTAAACGAGTGTTATACTTAATAATAATATGTATACACTGTCCCTACTAATTACCAACAAGAATTGTTTATGTTCTCAATAGATTGAAGAGTGACGGAACAAAAAATGATAATTCCACTTAAAAAAAAACAGAGTTATGTCATTCGACAGAATACCATGAATTACATCACACTTTAGGTTGGTGTGGGTTAGATCTTCTTAATTCTTGCAGTAAATAGCTTCTGAAGTTATTGGGCAGTTTGGTTCAGATCATGATATTTCGATGTTTAAAAAATCAGTAAAACAAAATAAGAACAAAACGTGATAAAGGGCTTTGAAGGTTTTGGCCCTAACATCAGCAGCCATTTTGATTTTTTTTCAAAATCGCGGTGCACAATAAATGTCATATATTTGGATACACTTATACAAACATAAAACGAACTTAACATAACATCATAAAGCGTCACGTTTCTGAGATATTCAAAGATAAAAATGACAATTGTTATAACTAATTTATTTATTTTGTAGTTAATTCATGTCGATTAAGTTATTTACTGTTAATCTGTACCAGACAGAGAAAGAAAACAAATATTATTATATTAATCTTTTATTTTGTTCATTTTAATAACAATAGGAACATACAAATATGAGATAAATGTGTCGAATTACAATGATATTTTTGTAGGTAAACATAAAGTAATTGAATACCTAGTGGATAAAACATAAGATTTATTAATCATATTCGGTATGAATAACTTCATCCAAGAAGGCAGCGGGAGGCTGAATAGGATATTCTTGATGTCGTGCCCATGTTATGTGTATTATATGGTACCATATAATACACATAACATGGGAGCAACATCCAAGTGTTTGTTTTCCTAATGCAATTACAATAGTAGCCAACTATTTTATTCCTGACTTGCAAAGTATTATCGAGCAAGATCTAGACAAAATAAATTCGATTGTTTTGGTGTCTTGAGTGGATTCGGGCTCTTGAAAGCCAAGGATCAGTCATAATAGATGGCAACTTCTTCGCACAATTCAATAAAAAAAATCGGGGTGTCCTCATTCGGCTGGGGGTATACTTTTCTCGTTCGCTCATAACTAAAATATTACCTACACATGATGCAATTATGTTTTCATAGTTCAATATGCTTACCTGAATAGAAAAAAACAAAAAAAAAATCTGTTTCTTCAAGGGTCAGTTTTCGACTTACATTTCGGTGAATAACTCCAAAACCTGACGCTTTAGGATATTATGTTTCATGAAGTTTTTTGTTTGTATAAGTGTCCTCTATCTAAATATATAACTTTCGTTGTGCACCGCAATTTTGAAAAAAAATCAAAATGGCGGCCGACGTTAGGGCCACCCTCCGTACAATATCTTCAAACCCCTTTCATAAATTTATTGTACACCGATCTAAAATTGGCACAAAGAAGGTTATTTCTACGTAAAATGAAACTCGTTGCTCTTATAGCCTAAATACTAGGGTGTTGAAGCCGTAAAAAATATTTTATTTTCTCTATGGTTGCGCTGTCTGTCTGACATCTGGCAGATGACTTTTACAGACTCGTCAATGTCAAATTGTCAATACGAACGATGAATGATTAAAAATTAGCATCCAAGCGGTTTTTTTTTTTATGATTTGCGGGGTTTTTCCACAGTAGATATATTTTATCTTCAATTATTATTCAATCATTGTTAAAACAAAAAGAAAATCCAAAAATGCCGCCAGCATGATAGTTATGTATTTCCAAACTATTTGATACAAATCATGTTATTATTTTCTTGATCTGATCAAAACATGATATTCCCATTTTTTATAAGAATAACTAAACATAATATTTTAACAAAATAAGTCTGTTAGTGCCTCATTTAACGTCTAACGGACCTCTGCACGTTGGCTTCGGCCCCTCGTACGGGCTCCAAAGGTCCGGGACCACAGGGTACCGAGAAAAAAAAAAAGTAATACATGTAGATATGCTATATTTTTCCCATCGCTATTTATTAGCCCTCGTTTTTTTTTTTAATTTACAATATCATTGAAGTTACAGGTTTTTGAGCTTTTGTGAAAAGTTGGACATTATGGAATTATCACGTTTTTTTCTGTCACTCCTCAATTATATTGTTTAATTTTAATATAATAGGTACTATGTTGTTGTGCCCTAACAGGGTCCATAATTTGTTTTCACTCGACTGCCCCAGAAGGAGGGTAATGTTTTTCTAGAGCATGTCTACATCTATTTCTTTGGCACGCTTTGTATCCTAAACGGCTAAATGGTTTTTTTTTATGAGGTGTCGTTAGATGCCTCATACCTAATTGTGGGAGTGACATAGGCTAGATAATATTTATACATTGCATCTGCAAATACAAAAAACGGGGAGGGGAAAGTTAAAAAAAAATTACAACATATTGGTATCAAATAAAAGCTAGCTTTTTTTTTCTGTAGGGTGTCTCATAGCTGACCTCTTGAGGCCATGACTATTTGACCGGTCAATCCTGTGGGTGCCTTAAGCTGCTACACTTAAAACCTCCAGCAGTAAAAGCTAGCAATGAGTCAATTCTAAATATAATAATAAGCCTAAAAACCTTGAAAAAACAATATTTTTTAAAACAAACCCGACAGCAAAAATACAAAACTGAAACGAGAAAAACAAGCATGACACACAAAAACCTGAAATATGGTGTAACTTGTGTTTGTACCCGCCTGCGATACCAAAATTCTATGGATTATAATGCTTGCTTTTCTTTTTTCGGTTACGTATTTTTTTATAATTTGCTTTATTAGTTTTATTCTTTTTTTTTGTTTTTTTTTAAAGCCTTTTGTAACATGTGGAACGCAAATAAATTAAATGAATAAAAATTCTTGGATCTTCAGAAAACAACAAACCCTACACGTAGAAGTGCTTACTTACAAAACTTAAAATTGGGCCACAAGTGTGGCCACGGTAATGACGACAGTGGCCTAATTTGGAACCAATTTGGGCATATTTCCACCATATTATGCTGTTATTCGGATTTAGACAGTGTTTATGTAGACTCCTACATCTTTTTTTTCCAAAAAAACTTTTCAAAAATGAAGTTTAAACGAATTTAGTTTCGCACATTTTTACAGCGTAAATGACATGTCTTCATTTTGTTTTTTCTGTATTATAAACAACAATATTTATAATATTGTTTCTGCAGAAGCATAGCTTATATTATCAAGTTATAAATAATCGAAAAAAAAAATGGAAAAATATTAAGTTTTCATTCATCATTTTTGGTATTACGGAACACATCCAAATTTATTATAAATTTTCAAAAGCTAGTAGTGCTATCGCGTCAAGCAATAATTGTCAATGTGTGCGTGATAGTATTGCTCACTGTAGGTGTATATCGCTCCGACAGGCACTCACACTAGCGCAACGTGCTTGGAATTGAATTTTGCAAACATATCGATTTGTAGTTGCGAGCCATGTTCGTAGGCCTCTTAAATGATTCTCGTTCATTCCTTTGGTAAGGCATGATTTTATGCTAGGCTAGGCCAGGTTCAAGACGTGGCCGGTAAGACATACGAGTTTCAACCTTAAAATAAATCTTGTAAATCCTTATTTTTATTGACTGAAACTTAAAGGCGACTCTGACTCTGACTGTGACTCGTACGTCAACCCCCTTATTCTTCAGAAGCCACAGGCTCAAAAAATTACGCTCGCATTTGTTTTCCCACATTCCTTTTCATTCACAACCGCTGTTTTCGAGGCCTCAGCAATAATTCTTGTGATGACATGCGCAAGGCTTGTCCTCCAAAGTTTTGAACATAACATATTCGTAACAGATGTTACGTTATAGCTAGGTACTCATCTGACTGTTTGTTGGCAGTTTGTTTTATTTTACGTGTTTTAATCTTTTAAAATTATCTCAAACTTGTTATGCACGTGGAAAACTTTTTTAGATTTACTTACATAATGGTGCCGATTCCCTTGTTCACAAACTAAACTAAATTTAAGTTCAGTGATTCTTTTTCTTTCTATTTCATTAAGAAAAGGACAGAAGATAAATTTTAGTTTAGTCCTGTCAAATTAATCAGCGCTTGTAAATTGACGTAATTTTAGTAGGCAAGTTTTTAATCACGTCTAAACTTGTATGGAGTAGTCACAGGTGCTGATTATTTTGACAGGACTAAACTGAAATTTATCTTCTGTCCTTTTCTTAATGAAATAGAAAGAAAAAGATGCACTGAACTTAAATTTAGTTTAGTTTGTGAACAAGGGAATCGGCACCATTATCGTTACTGCTTGTGCTCTTATAATATGATTTAGTGTAAAAAACACATACACAATGTGAGAGCCTGTTCACATGATGCGTTGCAGCGCTACACCGCAAAGATTTCGCCGCATTGGCGGTCATACGGGCTTTGCGGCCCTGTTACGTTTTTACGCCGCAGCGGCGCCACACCGCATTGGCGGTCACACGGTGAGACTGAGCGGTGCCGCTCCGGCGCTGGCATCGCAACGCGTACACCCCTCCCCGCCTGGTCTCGCGAGTTGCATGTTCGGTGTATGTGCAGTGTGATGCCGGAACGCACCGTGTGGCATACCATGGATATTTTTATGTAAGACGTCGCAGCGACAGCGTTCCGGCACCGCGCCACCGCCACAACGCATCTTGTGCATCGGCCCTAAAGGTACGGTTTCCTAGAAGAGCGGTGACCGCTCACGTAGCGTCCGCAATTAACGCCGAATGACGTCACTGTAACGTTGATTATGAAAACAAGTTAGTACGATTTCCTAGTTGAAACCGTAAAGTAAACCCCACCGATTTCAACCGCTAGATTTGCCCTCACCGTACTCAGTCACAAGAAAAAGTGTTCATACTGAGAAGAGTGAGCTCACACATGATTAAATAACGTTTTCATAACAAAAAAGTGTAGTCAGTGCATCACTGTGTGTCAGAGGTGTCAAAACGAAACTGAAAGGCGACTATCTTTTGACCCGGTAGAGCGAATCTGACGATTTAAATCTTTGCCGCTGTCGTCATTTTCATGACAGCAGCACACACACAGTTACAGAATACAGTTTGACCATGAAGGTGCATATTGTCTGAAACAGCATTTTTTTTTTAAAATAACTCCCAACAATTTCTATGCAATTTCTGCGAGGTTCTAAAATCATGAATAATTCATGGTAACATTCTGCGCATCGTACCTTACACCATGTGTATTCTTAAAGCTTGCCAGAGTAAAACAAAAACAATTAATGGTTCTCAACTTGTTTCCATCCGAGATTATATAATAATTTATGGAAGATTTTTACTTGTTTTATCCTATCCTATACTATTAAACGAGCAATATATCTATCTTCTTCTTATATATAAAATTCTCGTGTCACAATGTTAGTTACCTTACTCCTCCGAAACGGCTTTACTGATTTTTACCAAATTTTATATGCATATTCAGTAGGTCTGAGAATCGGCTACTATCTATTTTTCATACCCCTAAGTGATAAGGGTTGTCCACCCCAAACAAATAATTGGCAAAACAACGTTTGCCGGGGTCAGCTAGTATATATACTTATTTGTAATCACGTTCTCGAAAATGGCTCTAACGATTTCGATGAAAGTTGCTATAAAGGGGATTACGGGGGCGAAAAATCAATCTAGCTAGGTAGGTATCATATCTGGGAAAATTCGTTTTCTTCGTATTTTCACCCGAGCAGAGCTCGGTCGCCCAAAGTTTAGAACAAGATGGCTACCTTAAAATAATGACATGGCAGCATGGCATTAGTAAGTACTTACTATCATGGCAGCATGGAATTAGTATGTACTTATAATACATGTAATTAGTATGAACTTTCCTATACTTATTATTAAATGATTATTCTCGATTTTCACCAGAGCAGAGCTCGGTCGCCCAGATACTATTATATAATGTAAGTATGTAGTAGTCATATAGAAACAACTAACTAATATCACCGAAAATATTGAACTGGTAAGACGAACTTATAACAAGCCAATAAATGTGGGAAAGCAATAAACGAAAATTGGTTGGCAAGTTCAGGCAATGTTGGGGAAGAAAAGTTCATAATATTTATCTTATTAGTTGAACTGTAGGTATTGTGGTATCAATTTAATTTCACAATGAAGACAGCCAAGTATTTTCAATTCAAGTATTTGATTAGGGGTTTCATAGAGAATGTTTTTAGTTTTTTTTACCGGCGGCGCCGCGGCGTCTGACGTTTAATTTATCGGCGGCGGCGGCGTCATCGCCGTAATCGGCGTGGATGGTGAAAATAAAAGCCACTATAACAAAATTCTCTTTTCATCCAAAAAGCGTTTGGAAAACTGTGTCTTCTTTTCGCCCATATCATACTGTTTGAAAACTAAGATATTCAACCAGTGCGTCGTTAAAATATGCTCTGCATATAAAAATGTATTTTTAGTTAATTTGCGAAAACAACTACTTCGAAATAGACCAATAAGCTTGTATTTAGACATTTCTAATATTTAGTTTACTAGTATATTTGCATTATACCTAAATCTAGAATATAAAACATTTTGACATTGACGCCGATGACGCCGAAAAAAACATCGGCGGCGGCGGCGCGGCGGCGGCGGCGTGGCTCACCGGCGGCGTGCGCCACGCCGATCGGCGCACACCTCTAGTACAAACACCTCCTTGACGGATACAGGGTGGCGCCAACCTACTATAATAAAGTTCTTCATAGCATTTTTCTAACAATTTTATTTGCAACAAGCCGTGCCACCAGTGAGATTTCCCATCGGCAAATATGATGAACTTCCATACCAACTTTCACGCTCTGTTTAACCCCTCTAGGGGTTTTTTTTTTTCAAAAATCCGTGCTCAGTGCTCACCTTCGTCAAAATTTCAAGCTTCTAGACCCAGCTGTTTCGGCTATGTGTCGTCTGTCAGTGATTTAATGACCTTAAGATTTTATTAAGTATATTTGTTTTCTTGTTGCGCAGGCGCAGCGGACAAGGAGACCGACGAGGAGGAGGGCCCAACAGGAGGTGCGCCGCCACCCGATGATAAGGAAGCTGAACAAGAACAGACCAAGCACATCCTACCGCTCACCAACCATCAGCCTGTCGTGTGAGTAAACATTTAAACGAACCGTCCATCGCCAGCTAAACTAAGTTAGAATTTAGGGGCCCAACGTGATTAAACAAGATTGTTCTTCTTCACAATAGTGAGCATTTTGTTTATTTACAAATCCTCTGTGATCAAAATGGGATTACTCGTACTGATTTGTTGAATAGAATTAGGTCGTTTTTCAATCCATTTAGATGATAAAATTACTGAAGTTAATGTGGTAGTTATGATTTTATAAATGGCACATAATTAATAAATCAAACAACCGTGAAATTTGGCGCCAAATCAAAATGGTGGCCAAAAAAAGTTGTGTACATTTTCGATTAGATAGCGAGTAAATATCTTCTAAAAGCGTAGTCAGTACATTTATAAATGAGTGGCAAAAGTAATTAAGCTTTTGTTGCAGTGAGGTGTCAGCCAGTCAACAAGATTTCTTCAAGATGCTGGATGATAAAATCGAAAATGTAACGTATACTTATGGTACATAAATAATATTTGATTTAGTGGTTCATGATGTTTATACACCTTATTTCCTTACAGGGCAGAGACTACGATTCATCTAGCGAAACAGAAATCCAAATAGAGCACGAGCGACGAAAGATCCTGATAGAACAATGGCGGTCAACGTCAATATCCACACATTCCTCACCATTGCAGCCAAGTCCACCCACTCCGGCAAGGAGGCGAGTCCCAAGACCGATACCAGCTCCTCCAGAGCGGCAGAACAGCCCAGGATCAGGCAGACGATGCTACAGACAACATGTTCCCGACGGCATGTCACCACCACCAAGAAGATCCCACAGCGCGCAATCCCACCACGCGCCCGATCCACGGCAATTCAACGGAGACAACTGGCATGATCCCACAAAATCACCTGTCAAAAGACCACAAAGCGCCGGAGCAAACTGGAAAAACAATCCAAAAGTAGCACCCTATAATCAAAAACCAAGAAAAAACGAAGCGAACGAATATAGAGCAAACCATAATAACCCAGAAGGCCAAGGACCTGGCCAAGACATGTCTCAGATTACATTTAACCCTACATTCCAAACACACAGTCCAGCTCACTCGGCTAAATCTCAACAGCCGTACATAGCCCAGATAATAAGTTACCCGATGTCACAGCAGGTAACACCGCCATCACCACCAAAGTATATTGCACCTCCAGAAGAATACCAGGATCCTCAGAACAACGTGGTAGACAATGCCAAACCTAACACACAGAGACAGTCGCCAGTTACCCAAGTAAGCAATCAACCACATATCTACTACATACACGGTAACTCCACGACGGCAATGGCCCAGGACATCGCCCAGCAAAGGCAGCAGACCGCCATGCACCTGCAGCAGTACGTCGCCATGAAACAAGCTCAGCAGCAAATGTTTACATATCTACAGAGAAGTCCTCACACAGTGTTCCCGAATATAGATTACTCGCAAAATCCCCCTCCGAATACAATGTATGAGGGACAAGAATTTGTTGGTCAGTATGGACATCCTGCGATGAGACCACACAGCGCGCCAACTCCTGTAGGTGTCGTGAGGCCCATGCCGGTCGCTCCCGGTTTCAGCCCCATGGCAGATGGGACACACATGGTCCAAATGCCAATGTGGACCCACATGCCTCCTGTGGTCTCCACCATGGGTCCGTGGGTTCAGGGTCAACCTTCCGCAGAGATGCAGTACTACTCGCAGGCGCAGTTCATGCCAATGTACCGACCGAACTCGGCGGGGTCCGCCGGCACCTTGACAAGATACCACAAGAAGGAACCGAGTGATAGTGAAGTGAAGAATAACGTGTGCCAAAGCATAAATCTAGTCAGGCAGAAGCCGATAGGTCAGATCGTGTCCCTCCCTGGTCAGGAGCTGACGGTGTGTAATAACGTGAGTGACAGTCCGAGCCCCGCATCCGTCAGTACGGACAGCGGAGTGTCTCCGGGGAACAGTGTGCCTAACTCGAAAAACTCAGTCTTCAGCACGCCCCTCTCAAGCACCAGTGACACGTTCAGTTTAGATAATAAGAGTAAAAAGAATAAAACTGTACAACCACCTAGATCTCTGAAAAATTCAAAAAGTCTAGATTCTTAGTGAAAACGTTTGTAATTATGTAGATTTTCTAAGTGTATATGTAGATTAGTTGTACTGGCTATGTAAAGTATAGATAATTAGATTCCAAAGTGCTTATTATTAAGATGCGACTCGAGTTATTTCCTGCTTTAGAATTAAAATCAGGCGAATAACAGCTTTCATAAGAATCCGGGGTGATTTACCCGGTAAAAAAATGATTTATAAGTTACATCAGATGTACAGAACTAAATATACTATCGCTTTAAAATAAAATACTCAATTGATGTAGACAATATTGGCCTTATCTGAATATAGATTTAATTTTTAAGTAGAATGTAACTCGAGTTGGTTAAGTAAATTATTGTATTTATTGTGATTCTAATGAAAACGTTTTTTTTGAAGATCGGTGTTAAACTTATCAAAGTAGATAATGATTATGTAAAAGATGTCACTGCTTCCTTTTAGCCTTGATTATGTCAGAAGGCCCACAAACGCGTGTGAAACACCCCGGGCCGAAGCACGAACGCGCACCGTAAACGCAACGTATTTTCGAATGATTTTTTAATTGAAAATTCAACTATCCTATAGCATGTCGCTTAAATTTTTTGCGACAAGCACAAAGTCTCTACCATTAGATATGAATAAAGTCTTAAAACGAAGTTAACATTAAGTGCGAAACGAGTATTTTAAATTTTAAAATCATTTATGTTTATGTTACGTTTACCTACTCTGCGTGTTTGTGTTTAGCCCGCAAGAAATTGAGCATAAATATTGAATTTTAAAGATTGCAAGTAACATCACTATCAACTGTCAAAATATAGTGAGCACTCTGTACGTAATCACTTATTCTGTATCGCCCTCTCAAAAACCTACTATTGTAAAAAAAATTTATTTAAAAATTAGGTTTTGTTAGAAACAAAGAACCTGATAAATTATTAAACACCTTACTTTTTTTCTATTGCAATGGCTTTTTAAAACTGAAAAGCTTTTAACTCGACTCTCGGTGTAATATTTTAACAAATCTCTTGATGACTCGTCGACGAGAAAAAATAAGTCCGACATTTTGATTTGTATTTAGTTAGCACGTTTTGTTTCTTTTAAATTATATAATGTTATTATAGGCAAACCTTCTTTATTTTATCCATTTCATTATACTTTTCCAAACGTTGTTTGGTTTAACTATACTTATTTACGTACCAGAGTCATTAATAATGTACAAAAACTTCAAATTAATTTATTTTAGCATAAGTAATATTTTCTTTTGTAACTTACAACTTTAATTTTATAATTTTGAATGAGCATATATTATTTTTATATTTCCAAAAGAGAGTAGAGAGGCCTTTGCCCAGCAGTGGGACAATAACGGCTATGTAATGTAATGTAATTTCCAAAACGGGTATAAATTTATTTAAATGAAACCTAAACGAATATTTACGAATCTAAATGTATGTTTAGATAAAGACATGTAAATGGTACCTTTAAGTGCCGAAACGCATTTTAAATTATCCAATAATAACGGTAACGAACGTACAATTTGTTTTATTTTAACCCTTCTTATTAAAATCTTGAGTACTTAAGGGAGAAGCGTCAGGGTAGCCCGCGAAATTCAAATTTTCTTACGTTTTTTGCATTTTGCAGGTCAGTGTCAGGTTTTATGTTGATTAAAATATGATTCGCGGTCGTAACAAATATGGTTTTACTCAAATATAATCATTACAATCAGCAATACAACTCCAAAAGTTAGCAAAGGTGTCAAATGTTATGATTTCATGAAATCATTACATTTGACACCTTTATCTTCTTCTTTATCACTATTTTTGATTGTAATAATTATAATTGAATAAAGCCATATTTGTTACGACCGCGAATCATATTTTAATCAACATAAAACCTGACACTGACCTGCAAAATGCAAAAAACGTAAGAAAATTTAAATTTCGCGGGCTACCCTGACGCTTCCCCCTTAAAGATTGCAGCCAGTCAATCCATTTTACACACAGACATATTGTTAAATGCTTATGTTAGATAGCTCCTTGGCCTAATAAAATAGAATGAAAATGTGTTTATTTGGCAATGTCTATGTACCTACAGACAATACCTATATATATATATAAAGAACGTGACCCTTACAGTAGTCGCATATGATGCGTAACATCTGACATCTTGGCTGCCAGTACCAACCTCTCGGAAAATAGGTTGGTACCATCTGACGGCCAACTCTAGCACCGCGCGCGCTCATTGGTCAAATCAAATAGCGCGCGCTTCTCCGGCTTTCTGTTACACACTTCCGTTCCTTTTCACGAAATCACTCCCACAGATTGCAGGAAAGCGAGAGGAAAGATGTTAGACATCAAAAATATATACATATTGTGTGTCTCACGAAGATACGACTGCGCCCGACGAATAAAAATCCCGACAGCAGCAACGTGGGCAACGTTTTGCAATGTTGCCCACATTGCTGCTGTCGGGATTTTTAGCTGTCAAATATTTCGCTGCTTTGATTAACATGGAAATATTACTATATGGAAATAAAAAATATGCCTAACTAGTGAACTAAATTGATTATGAAATGCAATAATAATATCGTAACACTGAATATTTAATTTAAGATTTAAAATAGTAGATTGTTATACGAGGGGCTAAAATAACCCATTGTAACGAGGTAGTTTTACTCCCGAGCTTTAGCGAGGGAGTAAATAGAAACCGAGTTATAATGGGTTTTAGCGCCGTTGTTACACTCTACTTTGCACTACGATTGCGAGAAAATAAAATAATCCAATACAATTATATTATAATTGTACAAATTGTACATTTAAATATTTTATTTAAATGTACAATTCTGGATATTTAATGAGATGTTTTTTTCCGGAAACTTAATTTCAGTCCTCTGTGAAGATGTTCTCACTAGATGATGATATTTTCACTGTTGTAAATTATATTACGGTCACCAATTTAATTCGTAATTAGAGAAAAATTCTAAAGATTTCGCGCTAATGCCTTTTTTATTTCTTCTGTAGCCGCAACGCAATGCACGCATTCTACCGAAGAGATAGCCGCCATTTAGTTCCATTTTCAAAATTGTTCTTTTTTTTGTGAACCAGTAATAGTCGAATCATGATTATTCTACATAAGAATAAAGACTTTTTCGTTTTTCAAGGCTCGTTGGAACAGAGAAAAATTAAAAAGAAATTACTTTTTCCCCTAGAGCAAGAAATGCTATTTTTTCCCCGCTCTGGTACTCTACAATGACGGCCTTTTTGAGCAAGAGGAGTGTAAAAAATATTTGGGAACTTTCCAAATGCCTTTTTTACACCTAAAACGGTTACCTACAACATCAAATTCAGTGTTATAATTGCAATTCATTATTAATATTCCGGTTCACTAGTTAGCCATATTTCTTATTTCCATACAGTAATATTGCCAAATTAATCAAAACAGGTAAATATTCGACAGCTATTTGCGACGTTGCCAACTTTTTGGATGAGGTACTTTAATGTAGGTATAAACAAATGTAAGACATCTATTGTTAGATAACCCCGAGGGTCCAATAAGCCAAATGACAGCTGCATGAAATACCAACAAATCCCTACCTATGTATCAGAATAAAGAACTCCTGATTTCATGAATTAATAATACGCAGGTCGTTATTTCAAGCTGAGCGGCCCTCGGACCCAAGGACCGCAAAAAGGTTCAGATAAATTATTATAAAAACGTCGCAAACGTGTTTACAAAAATATTATCATGGCCATTCATTGCCTTTTCTTTGTTGCTGTTTTCTCGAATATGCCAGACGTCATTTTTAAAGAAACAAGAGGCAGATGGTGTTCCTAATTCAGCTCTCATATTGACACAAAAGCTTAGCGAAAAAATAGCACATTCTGTTAGATACTGTTAGCCTGCATCCCACTGGTGGGCAAAGTAGGCCTCTCCCCATGACTTCCTTTTTTTCTTTTTTTTTGGTTGGGAAATTATCAAATAACTTCTCCCGCTCTGGGCAGAGCGGGAGGGCGTGTCAGACTTACTGACTGAAACCCACAAATGTTCCTTCAGTTGACATGTTGCCGGGGGCCACGATCGCCCTTTCCGACTTCTTCGCAACCCCGACAGGCATCGGCCCTAGCGGATCCCGTCAATTCTGCTGACATCTCTTTGAGGCGCGCGTGGAACACAACGCGCCGTCGACCCGGGCCTGGTCCTTATCGGACGGCGAGCTACCTCCATGACTTCCTGCTCTTTAGATCCAGGGCTAATGTGACAGACCCAGTAGAAGATAGAGGGACGAGCTAGAGATAACAAATGACCAGTGAGCACATTAGCTTTAAGAGGTATGAGGAACAGGGTGTAAAGTTCACTCATCCTCTATAAAAAAGGGAGGTTCCTCTGACCAGACGGGTGTTGTGTCTGGCGGGCAACTGCCCGACGGTTGATGTCGGATAGTCTTATATATGTCATTCGCGCGGTAAACTATAATTGCGCGATGCAGGATTTGTGTGACGTCATGTCTTTTTGATGCGTAGTTCGTATGTGGCGGTGTAACCGCTACAAGCTCATTCTGTGCTTTAGCTAAAAGGATTAGTCAGTCAGCAAAGTGGTAGCTGACTGTTCCTCAGAGTACTCAATCAAGCTGCCTAGCCTTTTCCCAACTATGTTGGGATTGGATGCAGCTGAATACCAGTATTTTACATGGAGCGACTGCCGATCTGACCTCCACAACTCAGTAACTGGGTAATACGATACCCCTTGGTAAGACTGGTTGTCAGACTTTCGGGCTTCTGATGACTCGCAACGACTGTCAAAGATCCACAAATGACAGCCGGGACCAACGGCTTAACGTGCTTTCAGAGGAAAAATCCATTAGACCTCTAAGAATTTAGATATCAACTTAAAAGGTTAAGTACAAGAAACCTAAGTACTCAGCCATTCAACACAAAAAAGTCCTAAAGACATGTTTACCAAAAAACAATAATTACCTTCCAATGTGGTAGGTAAACTAAATATTTAACCCTCATAAGCCGCACGGCACCGGAACCGGACGAATTGATAGACAGACAAACCACAGTTAATTTATACATATTTAAAGTGTTGACGCTGGTGACTGTGCTATTTTAGCATTTAAACTGCTGAAGTTATTAACTGGTATGCTAGTTGTTTTGCGTCTAAAACTGGAAACTATCTCCCATGTGCTTGGAAAAGGAAAAAAATTATCCAGTTTTGCTGGCGAGACTATTTATTTAACAAGTTATAACAAGCTATCGTCTTAATAGCATAATCATAATCAGCTTATAATGTTCCCAGTGCTGGGTCACAAGCCTCCTCTCTGTGAGAGGGAGTGGGTCGTAATCCACCACGCGGGCCCAGTGCGGGTTGGTAGATGTCACATGTCTTCGAATTTTTGGTTCTAGGACATGCCGGTTTCCTCACCATGTTTCCTTCACCGTTTTGAGAGTAATGGTGATGATATTATTTACACAAAGTAAGCGCCTGCCTGGGTTCGAATCTACTTCTTAAGGCGCGGCTGTTACTATTTGGCCACCACTGCTCTCACTGGGCCGCCACTGCTCTCACTGGGCCACCACTGCTCTCACTGGACCACTACTGCTCTCACTGGGCCACCAATGCTCTCACTGGGCTACCATTGCTCTCATTGGGCCACCACTACACCATCGTCTTAATAATACGAGCCTATTATTGTCCCATTGCAGGGCAAAGGCCTCTTCTCATACAGAGAAAGCAGGTACATTGATCACCACACTTGCTCAAGATGAATTGGCGATTTAAGACATAATATTAAGTATAAGTCCAGGTTTCCTCACGATGTTTTTCCTTTACCAATATCAGTAATATCCAAGATAAACTCGGAAGCTTTCGTCTTGCATGATCATAAATAGTTGTGTAATGATAATCATCACAAAAATGTCTCATGCATATTTTTCTTTTATTGGGGCACAGGTTATTGGGGCATATTTGGCAATAGTAAAAGCTTAGGAGTACCGCGTTTATAATCACTGTAAAAAATCGTAACAATAAAAAATCTTAATACATATAAATTACGTGTCACGTTGTTTGTCCGCGATGGACTCCTAAACTACTTAACCGATTTTAATCAAATTTGCACACCGTGTGCAGTTTGATCCAACTTAAAAGATAGGGTAGGTAGGGTATGTCGGGTAGTTAGGGTAGGTAGGGTAGTAAGTGATAAAGATGGCCCACCCCAAACATTTATATGGCAAAACAACGTTTGCAGGGTCAGCTAGTATAATATAATTATGTCCCGAAAATTTTGCGATCGTGAATGGAAGCCATCATGTCTTCAAAAACTATATTGCTACGTTCCCCATTCACGGCGTATGTATCACTAAGTTACACAATGCTCCAGTAATAATTGTACGAAGCGAGATATTGTATGTATTAGGCAAGTAACGTTCACTAGGGGGCCATTAATTTATCTTATCTCCACGCATTTGTTCCCATATTACATTAGAGAGACACAGTTATTAAATGGGTGTAGTAATTGACTGAGAGACTTATCTGTTCCTATTTATTTGTAGTTGTTTATGTTTAAGATCTCTTGTCTCTTTTCCCCACGGCTTCGGAAAATATCTCACGAGAACGTACTACCAGGATAAAACTCGTCTCCTAACCAGGGAAATTACGGAGATTTGGTTCCGGTTCCGAAAGGTCGGAACTTCCGATTAATTTCAGATCTCCGATTCCGAGTTCGGTTCCGATCATTTTGAATCGGAGTTATACCGAAGTTCGAAACGCAGCAATGCACGTGACTAGAGCGCGTACAAACAAGTTTTAACTCGTCGCCAGTGTAATTTTAGTTTATTTTATACACACTCGCGCTCAAAGTCTCAGTTTATTGTTTTGTTTGTGGATGTTATAATATTTAACTGATTAAAGAGACTGAATTTCAATTGTTTCATTAAGCCTTTCCATAACATATCTTTCTTCTACTTCCATCTTCGACCCAGATTCCGGTTCCTATTCCGATCAATCAAATTTAATACCTCCGATTCCGGTTCCGGTTCCGATAAAACGATTTCCGTAACATCCCTGAGTCCTAACCTAGGTCATGGTTCCGTGTGCTAAATTCTTTCGACATTCGTACAGCAGTTAAGTCGTGGAAAGGTCGCAGACAGACTTTCGCATTTATATTGACCGTGGCTAAATAATTACAGCCACACGGGCCGATCTTCAAGGTTAAGCAACGCTTGCTGCGGTCGATTCGTGGATGGATGACCATCCATTACATACTGAAGCCCCTCCGTGGCTCGGAAAGCACGGCCAATAGTCCCGGCTGTCATTTTTTTAGATCTTTGACAGTCGTTACGGGTAGTCAGAAGCCCGAAAGTCTGACAACCAGTCTTACCAAGGGGTATCGTGTTACCCAGTAACTGGGTTGTGGACGTACGATAGGCAGTCGCTCTATGTAAAATACTGGTATTCAGCTGCATCCGGTTAGACTGGAAGCCGACCCCAACATACTTGGGAAAAGCCTAGCCTGTAATCATCTGATTATGATGGAAAGTATGTCTATAATATTAATCATCATAAAGTTTCTACATAAAGAGAGACTTTCCTTTCCCGATTTCAAACACATTCGGGGTAATCAGCAATTTTTTTGTTAATATTTCTATCGTTTTAAATTTTTTAATTCCAATAAATAACATAACATAACATCACGCCTGTAATCCCCGAAGGGTTAGGCAGAGGTGTACCTATAGTACACCCACATTTCGCCAGTTATGTTTAAGTCCCATGTAATAGGGGGCGAGCCTATTGCCATCAACCGGGCACAAATCCAGACTCCGGGCTGCTAATGAGAAATTCCAGATGGAAAAACCCAATAACACTTTGCCCGACCCGGGAATCGAACTCAGGACCTCATACTCAGCAGTAGCGCTTGCGACCACTAGACCAACGAGGCAGTAATAATATTTCAATAAATAATATTTTTAATTTATTTATTTTTATCTTGAAGTCACGAGAAATGATGAATTCACTATGAATTTCAGCTTCTGTTCGTGTGGGTAGAAGTCCAGTTTAGTCACCCTCAATCAGTATGGCTGCCTATCAATCAGTATGATGTATTTTCAATTCTTATTTCCACACGTATCGTGTAGTACGTCGTTTTTTACTCTTGTCTTTTTTGTTTGCACGTGTTTCTGTAACAAATAAACCTATTTTTCTTTCTTTCTTTCACAACGCTACATATACACGCTAATCTATCAACACCCGAAAAAATTTAACCTTTAGTTGTTTAGCAGTCACTGGTGCTGATTCCCTTGTTCACAATTTAAACTAAATTTAAGTTCACTGCATCTTTTTCTTTCTATTTCATTAAGAAAAGGACAGAAGACAAATTTTAGTTTAGTCAACAAAAAGACAAATAAACCTATTTTTCTTTCTTTCTTTCTTTCTTTCACAACGCTACATATACACGCTAATCTATCAACACCCGAAAAAATTTAACCTTTAGTTGTTTAGCAGTCACTAATGCCGATTCCCTTGTTCACAATTTAAACTAAATTTAAGTTCACTGCATCTTTTTCTTTCTATTTCATTAAGAAAAGGACAGAAGACAAATTTTAGTTTAGTCCTGTCAAATTAATCAGCGCCTGTCACTAGGTACTCCATACAAGTTTAGACGTGATTAAAAACTTGCCTACTAAAATTACGTCAACTTACGTCAAGCGCTGATTAATTTGACAGAACTAAACTAAAATTTATCTTCTGTCCTTTTTTTTATGAAATAGAAAGAAAAAGATGCACTGAACTTAATTTTAGTTTAGTTTGTGAACAAGGGAATCGGCACCAATATAGACCTTTTAATGTTACAACTTAACCACAACTAATGACACCACACTATCCGAATAATATCACACTATTATTTTATATTCCCGTATCCTAAAAACGACAAAATAATAAGATAATGTCAGTATTCCTATCATTACCTATGTGAATACTGCCGCCCAACTATTTAAAGAGAATGATATCATGACGACATACATAACTAAAACCGAGCTTTTATGAATTATTAATAGCATTGGTTGAAAGGACCCAATACTTGAATAATAGAGATCGATATTGGCGTCACCCGGCTTGGTATGCAACCTCGGACTTGCCAAGGACAAGATAATAATAGGAACGTTATTCTAGATATGGTTGTTTAATGCTATTCGATATATTTATTGCTTATGCGAGGTGAGTGGCAGTGGGCCGGCCATATTAACCGTTGAACCGATGTCCGTTTGGGTAGACGTGTTCTTGAGTGGAGACCGCGAATCGGCAAACGTAAGGTAAGACAACCACAGGCTAGGTGGAGCAAAGATCTTCTCAGGGTGGCTGGTAGCAGCTGGATGAGAGTTGCCGAGAATCGAGCTGAGTGGCGTGCATTGGAGACTGCTATAGTATAACTTTCGAGAAAGGTTATGATTAACGTGTCTACGAGCCAGATCTCTTTTCAAGGACAACTTGTGCGGGTTCCAACGGACGGAATCTTAGTGCACCTTCTTCTGGTTTTGATCATGAACTCGAGAAGTTAAAAAAACTCTTAAGTAGTCAGGTCATAGTAATGTGAACAAGCATCCCATCTTCTTAACTAACTGCCTGCCTAGCGTTTTCCCAATGAATGATGCAGCTGAATACCAGTATTTTACATGGAGCGACTGCCTATCTGACCTCCACAACCCAGTAACTAGGTAATATGATACCCCTTGGTAAGACTGGTTGTCAGACTTTCGGCCTTCTGACGACCCGTAACGACTGCCAAAAATCCACGAATCACAGCCGGGACCAACGGCTTAACGTGCTTTTCGAAGCACGGAGGAGTCTCGGTATGTTAAGATGGTCACCCGTCCACAGACCAACCCGGCAAGCGTAGCTTAACCTGATGGATCGAACCGTGCGGCTGTTATTACTTAGCCACGAGCTCTTCTCAACTAACTGTTGTGGGCAAATAATTTCTTCTTCTTCTTCATGCTCGTGTCGAAGTCGGGTGAAAGAAAGGACCCTCAAGAAAGACATTAAAAATCGATCAACCAAACCAACCAATACCCCCCAATGGTCCGGCGCAACCCTGGACAGCTAAGCACGCGGTAACGCAGAGTCTAGGTCACTACTCTTTTCACCACGAAGGCACGAATTGGCTTTCTCAAGACCCATCCCAAACGGCTCTTAAAAGCCATAATTTCTTAAATGTTTCTTTGGTTTAGGTTTCTACGGTTTAAAATGAAAAATCAATTCTGTTTTGTAACCGTAGCTAGAGGCTACCCAGATCGCTTGTAGAAGTTTATCTCTCGTCAATCTTTGTTGAGAGCAGCTAAAAATACTTATTTTACTTGGACTATTCCAAGTAAGACTTTGTAAGTTATACGCTGCTTTTACATGCAAAATTGTAGTTCAAAAGTTTCACTACAAGCTATTTGTAGTAGTTCCTTCTAAGGTTTAAGTTTAATATAACTTCGATAACAAGGAAGTTGTGTAATTTGTAGTAAGTGTTCAAAATAATTGTGTTAATTTACTCGAAGTATCTCAAACGGATAGTTTTAGCTTTGGCCTCTACAACTTTAAATCATAGCAACCTCAGGGTCCAGGGTACTGGGCAAGAGCAATTTAAGTAATTACATAAAAATTTAACCTGATTGATTTAAGATAAACTCCGCATTTTTACGAGTGTTTATTTAACTTGCCTTGTTAGTTAGTATAAAATCTTGCAAGCTGAATTAAAACCACTTCCCCTTATCCTACGGAGTTGAAATTTTACATGCTGGTTCAGTTTCGAAGACAATGCATTTTTTAATGATGTATGACCTGATTTGACAGCCAGGGTTGACTCCAGACGAAGGAACTACACAACAGTCTACGGAACAGACACGAAATTTAATATACGCATTTAATTATGACAGTCTGTTCTTAAGTCTACCATGACCTGGCTACAACAACCAAGATTGGCTCCAAATTAGGGAACTCCTCAGCGGTCAACAGCAGAGATAATAAATGTTATTTACGCATTCAATTATGATAGCTCGTTTTAAAGTTCACCATGACCTGTCTGCTGCACCCAGGATTGGCCCCAGAACTGGGAACTCTTCAAAGTTCAACAGTACAGACACGAAATGTTATATTAGCATACGCATTTAATGTTGATAATCCGTTTTGAAGTCTACCATGACCTGGCTGGACTGCTGCATCCAGAATTTACGTAAGTTTTATTTTTGTACTTTTTAGTTTTTAATAAGGTTAAATTAACTTCACTTATGTAACCGCACACAAAAGCGAACTCATTTGTTTTTAAAGTTAAGGCGCATACGTGATTTAAAACCCGGACGGAACGGGACGGCAATTTTTGGAAATATCGTTTCATTGAAAATGTATACGAAAGAGCATACGTCACGGTTGCACGGACAGGGCGGCGACGTGGCACTCAAGGGACGGGAAAAATATCGTTGGTGACGAATTGACGATGTTTAGCACGTCCCGCCCCGCGCGCGCCACGTCCCGTCCGTGGTTCCGCTGCGAATACTGTCGCTCCGTAGGTATGGGCGTTATTTCACGTCACTAGTTACAATAATTGGCTACAGGGCATGTAGCCGAATAACTAGTTTCGAGTCACTCATAAACACGTGATTTTTGTAACTACACAGTTACGTCACAATGCAGTGATCGAATGAAAAGAGTGAAACGAAACAAAAGTAGGTACGTTGCAGCGCATGTTGTTTCTTTCGCGCGTAATAACTTTAGTTACATTATAAATAATAAACTGCTTATGTAGCTACAAAAACTTATTCGTTCCAAAATCTTAAAGCTTTGTAATATGTAACGTATTACGTAGGTAATCATTAATATTTTCGTTTTGCAAATAACTGTAATACTTCGATGGAATCACCGAAAAATCATCGAAAATAAAAAATAAATAAATCACCGAATAGAATTTGAAAAATAACTAGTTACTAAAGTCACTAGTTTTCAAAACAGGTGACGCCTTCGAAGTCACTATACTCCGTTTGAAATAAGATTAGACATTTAAACAAACCTTTTTAACCGACTTCCAAAAAGGAGGAGGTTATATGTTCGTCGCGTATGTTTGTTTTTTTTTTTTTTTTATGTATGGCCACCGATTTCTCCGTCAATTGTGGACCGATTTTGAAAATTCTTTTTTTGTTTGAAAGGGTGTGCTCTCGAATTGGTCCCATATAAATTTTATTAACTTTGCTTGGTTACTTTTTGAGTTAGCTACAAAATACGTATTTTTTTCCCACTTAGTATGTAGATGATATGATAAGTTTCTTTCACTGGTAGCAGGTAGTGGTATTCGAATGTGTGTGGGGTAGGTACCACAACTAAAAAGTGAAAAATAAAAACTTTTTACAAAAAAAAACAACCGACCTCCAAAAAGCTTTAATTTCGGAAGTCGGTGGCAAAAAACGAAAATACAAAACCCAAGACACCGACTTCCGAAATTAAAGTTATTTTTCACTTTGTAGTGTTTTTTTTGGAGGTCGGTTGTTTTTTTTTGTAAAAAGTTTTTTTTACAGTCCGTTCAACCGATTTTGACTTGTATACCGTAGGCATAAGGATGGCATTAAAAGCAAAAAAAGTGATTACAAACCAACTGTTTACTGCAGCTGTCATTTGTCATGCCACCAACGCAATAGAAGTCAAAATCGGTTGAACGGACTGTAAAAAAGGTTTAGTTAAATGTCTAATCTTATTTCAAACGGAGTATAGTTACGTTACGTTTCGCGAAAACCACGTAACGACCCACCCCTATTGCTCCGGTCGCTCCAGAGAGCTGAGTAGTGACACCTCTCCACACTAGCACGTTAGTCTCGCGTCACTGTCGCACCCCTGCATGTTTTCATAATGTCCTCCTCAACCTCTAATCATCGCGGTTTCACTTCTCACATGGTTGAAGCGATATTTACTGCTGAATCGACCCCATGACATACTTTTACACATCATCTTTTCAGTATCCATGAACGGTCTTCATTCATCATATCTCCCATTAAAATTATAGACATAACAGAAGATAAATAAACTACAACATATTAAACAAACTCATTGACTGACCCACAGTTTTCGCAGCATATCTTTCAAAACTCCGTTAGTTATAACAATATTTGTGAATGATGGCAGTACGTTAACACCTCATCAGCTGTTTATTTTAATATTAACATCTGTTCACCATCAATGGATGGTATTCAAGGTTTTATAGGCTCTTCATTCGATCATTAAATTAATCACGTTTGGTACATTTTTGAGATACTTCACGCGAAAGTATAAAAACATAAGCTTTATTTATAAACGTTGTTTACAGTTGTTAATAAACGTCAAGGCTAAATAATCTTCAAGGTTAAGCAACGCTTACCGAGGTCGCTCCGTGGATGGGTGACCAGTCATTACATACTGAGACCCTCCGTGCCTCGGAAAACGTGTTAAGCAGTTGATCCCGGCTGACATTTGTAGATCTTTGACAGTCGGTAATGATAGTCAGAATCCCGAAAGTTACCCAGTAACTCGGTTGTGGAGGTCAGATAGGCAGTCGCTCCATGTAAAATACTTGTAATTAGCTGCATCCGGTAAGAATGGAAGCCGACCCCAACATAATTGGGAAAAGGTTAGACAGATGATGAGTCGCTAATTAATTACTGAACTTTAAGCAATGTTTATAGATAAAGGGGTTAATTAGGAGCAATGTAAACGCTTTTTCTGTTACCTCTTTTTTTTAAGTTATTGTAATAACGACGAGTTAAGAACTCCAAATGCTTGCGTCGTGGATATGTAAAACCAGTAAAGAAATAGGTCGTTATAATATGCAGTTTATTCCATGTAGATATCCTTATATATCCAATCGTCTGTGATATGTAGAAGGGTCTATCAGGCTCAGTATCTTCAGTTGTACAACACAGTTTAGTTTCCTCTTGATTACAGCACGAAAAGAGCACACCAACCTCATTTTATCAACATCAACTCAAAAACTATCCAAGCCAAGTTAATAAAATTTATATGGGACCACCTCTGAAGTATGACCTATCAAACAAAAAAGAATCATTAAAATCAATTCATACCTAATTGGCGGAGTAATCGCGTAACAAACATACTCGTACAAAAAAAAAACATACAGTTGAATTGAGAACCTCCTCCTTTTGGAAGTCGGTTAAAAAGTATTTATTGCAACTTTCCAATCTAATCAAAATGGAACTGAAAATAAATTCATGAATTCATGGCAACAGCCTATCCGAAACCATAGGCAATATTTAATATTTCACAGCACATTTTTCCACCAAACATAGGCCGCGACGCAGCTGTTCTGAAAACCGCGTTGTGGTTGTAATGTCTACGTCACACAGTCAGTGAAGCGATAACATAGAGTTTTTGGCAACCGTGAGGACTCTGCAAATTTCTCTAAATTTTGCTAGGAATTATACGTTGAAGAGAAAGGAAGGCTTTCCAGTTTCAAGCTCCGGATTTGAAGTGCTGTTCAAACAGAAAGAAACCTTTGTTATTTGACTGATTCGTGATAACTGGTGTGATGAAATACTAGCGCGAAAAACTTAATATGCAAGTTACTTTCTAAACAGAGCCCTTGCGGAGGGCTTATTTTAAATGTAGGTTTTTCTCAGCAAATACAGCATTCTAAACCGTGAAAATAAAATCTGATGTATATTTTAACAAGATTTATTAGTATATGCGTTGGTTTTAAAATCCAAGATTTTTTTTTTAATTTTTTGTTCACGGTTACAATAATATTCACAAAAAAATTAAAAGGTTGGTTGGTTGCGGGCGTGTCAGATTCTTACTGACTAAAATCCACCCGTATTCCTTCGGTTGCCCTGTTGCCGGAGGCCACGATGTCCCTTTCGGTTTTCTTCGCAACCCCGACAAACATCGGCCCTAGCGGACTCCGTCAGTTCTGCTGACATCTCTTTGAGGCGCGCGTGGAACACAACGCGCCGTCGACCCGAGCCTGGTCTTTATCGGACGGCGAACTACGCGACAAGACCTCCTGAAAACACTACTTACAGTGTTTTATAGCACGGTTTTAAACCTAACGCCGTTGACCGTCCGCGATGGATAACTTTCGCGCAAACGTAATACCGGCAACCCTCCCGGAGGGTTCACTTCCAATATGTATATATAGCGGCATGGCGTATGAGTTCTATGAAAAGTGGGTGGAGTCGAAAGTGTTAATGGCAAGGTGTCCTTTAGAGATTCCTCTTTCAGCAATGTTCTTTAAATATAGACAGAGATGGGCATATAAACCTGATCTTGTTTCTCTAGTATCGTTTTCGCGTAGCTGTCGGTATAACAAGAGCTTAGGGTTAACAAGCGGTATGCCACGTAGCTTAGTAGACGTGACATAACTTGGCGAATAGTGGTGTCATTCTATGACCGCAAATATGTGCTGTCCTATAAAGATAATTATATCAATGGTCTAGCGGTATTAGTCTTGATAGTACGTTTGTAGGAATAACAACGATAATTTGGAACCTGAATTAAACGACATAGGTAAAGGCCGTGTCTCCTGCGCGTGTTTTTTCGAAACATTACACAAAAACATCGAAATAAAGAGGCGTGGCCATACACATTTGTGTATGCAAACAAGATGTTTTTGTTTTCCGAACTGCATGGAAACATTCCCCGCGCGGGTGAAGAGGGGTGACATCTGTCACTGACATTCAACACAGGTTTTGAGGTTATTTTGTCTTGTGAACAACTTGTAATAAATTGACTATGGATTGGAATAGAGATACTTTTTAAGCACGTCTTCCTTGTTGGAATTCGTTACGACATTTACACAAAATGTGTTATTATTCTATAAATATTTTAATACGCAGGAGACTGCTTGTGTATGAAAACAAATGTTTATGTGCAAGGTTTTTGTGTAATGTATCGATAAAACATCGCAACAAAGAGGCGTGGCCATACACATTTGTGTATGCAAACACGATGTTTTGTATGAAAACGAATATTTATGTGTAATGTTTCGAAAAAACACGCGCAGGAGACCCGGCTTAAGATAGCCCTACAAAGCACAACATAAATTTGAACATCATCATTTCAGTCGAAAAACGTCCATTACTGGACATGGCATTGCCACTTCGACCGGTTCTGTGCTTCTCGTATTCAGCACATTCCTGCGGCCTTCACAAGATCATCGGTTCACCTTGTGGGAGGCCTTCCAACGCTACGTCTACCGCTTCGTGGCCCCATCGGTCATATGTTCTGCGAGCAATGTGCCCTGCCCACTGCCACTTAAGTTGGACAATTCTTAGGGCTATATCAATTACCTTGGTTCTCGTGCGGATCTCTTCATTTTTGAAACACCAAACGTAGCCCTCTCCATTGCCCTTTGGATGATTTTCAGCCTTCTTATGAGGCCCATTGTGTTTTTTTTTTTAAGTAGGGCGTCTAGTAGTTGACCTCTGAGATCATGACTACTTAACCGGGCTTTCCTGTGGGTGCCTTAAGCTACTACACTTAAAACCTCCAGCCAGGGGTTATTCAACTATGCTAATTAAAACTAGGTGAACGCTCGCTAAGGGCACCCCCTGTGGGGTACGAACCTCGGCTTAAAGCGTCAACCGGAGGGAGGACATCAAGGATGGGACGGGCTGGAGCAAAGTTCTGATCATGATTATTAGTCGGAGAATTTAAAGCTACGTGCTGGCCCATTGTGAGCGACCACGTTTCAGTGCCACAGGTCATCACTAGCATCAATTTTGAACATATCGTTTTATAAAAGCAATGTCTTTTTGTTTGTCTGTTAATGCGCTTATAATTCGAGAAAAACTAATTCGATTTACCTGTTTTTTTATTATTTTATTAATGGATTAGTTCTTTCACTAGCTCTTAGTATATTACTTACAGTCCACGCGACATCGCTGCGGACACAGCTAGTAATATAATAAATTAAAAGAGCTTAGTACAGTCAGGGAAATTATTTGTTAAGCAAATTGCATCTGTCAAAAAATTACAGGTGTGATTTTTTTTTGACGGACAATTAATTTAAATTGGTAGTTTTGCTTTACAATTAGTTTCCCTGACTTCATCTAGAACTTAAAATTTTATACGCTTGATGGACCTACGAACCTCAACATATCATATCGACGGTTGAAAGGCTAATTGATCTAAGCGACATTTTGTAAAACCTGTAGGAGGATGGATTGGTTGTTTTTTTTTAATCATAATAAGATCTTATTATGATTGATTGATTTAAGTAAATAAAAGTCTATCAAATAGTTGTTTTTTTATGAATTTTTTTTTCAAAAAAATATAACTGTGATCCGTCCAGGAGGACGAATAAAATTGCAGGAGCAAGTTTTACAAAATGTCGCTTAGATCAATTAGCCTTTCAACCGTCGATATTATAAAAGGTAACGTCTCTTAGTTTGTCCATTAAAGGCTCGTGCAGACAAGCGCAATATCGCGGGCGTGACGGGCAGCGCGACCCGTGTCGCGCCCGCGATATCGCGCTGGTCTGTACGAGCCTTCATGCGCTAACAATAACTCGAGAATACTAATAAGATTTAAATGTGTTTTTGATAGCTCTTAGTAAATAAGTCTTAGTCCACGCAAATGAGGCTGCAGGCACAGTTAGTTTCATAATAAATTAGAAGAGCTTAGTACAGCCAGGGAAATTAATTGTTAAGCTAATTGACACAATACATCAATATGCCATTTTATACAACTGTCAAAGAATGACAGTTGTTATTTAAACTATCTACGGACAATTTAAGTTGTTATTCAATTTGCTTTACAAATAATTTTCCTAACTTCATATAGCATTGAATTCTCATTCCCCTTTCAATTTTCGCTGTACAGCCGAGCCTTGACCAGCAAATCTGACAATAACGAGAACCCTCGCAACTGTGCAATCTCGGCCTAAGGTAGGCATCTAATAAGTCCTCACGGTCCCTCCTCTCATTTATAACGAGAGTTATTATAGCAAGGCTGCTATCAGAACTTTAATCTAGACTATTTGCAAAATTTCTAGCCGTAACGTAGGAGAGTAATTTATTTTAAATTATGCAAAGTCGTCGTTTAGCATCACAGACTTCAATTTCTAAAAAGTTTTAAAGTGAAACTTTTATTACATCGTCTCAAACTTTTTCGTCTGTGTGTTGCATGTCGCGTGACGGTCGGCCGCTGGGTAGGGACAAAGTGAAAGGCGCTCGTCAGAGCAGCCAAGGCCAATATGGCGGCGCCTATAGTTCGCTTAAAAGTTTCACTTTTACCGTGGTTTCATAAAACCACACAATCCTTTTTTTTAATGTCTAGTTTCAGTTACATATTTCAAAGGCATAATGAAATTAGTTTTAGGCGTTTGAAGTTATTCAATTATAGGAGCTTTACTAATTCTAGAAAGGTTGATGAGAAACGGAAGGTGGAGGTGGTGACCTTATTGGTGATGTTCTTCAGTAAGGTTAGGTGCGTAGTACTCGCAACCGGCGTGCGTGTATGACCAACTGTATAGTACACGAAGCAAAAGGAGTATGTGAGGATCGTAGCAGGTGGCGTTCTGTAGTTTCTGCCTACCCCCATTTGAAGAAGGCGTGAGTTTATGTATGTGTGCCACGTATGTATGTATGACTAGCACCGCCCCGCGGTGTCATCCGCATAAGTCTCGATCCCGTGAGAATATGGGGATAAAAAATATTCTATGAGTTATACAAGTTATAAACTATCTGTGTGCCAAACTTCATCCAAATCCGTAAGAGTAACAAACATCCATCCATCCATCCTCACAAACTTTTGCGTTTATCTATACCAATAAAATATATCTATACTAATATTATAAAGAGGAAAGATTTGTATTTTTGTATGTAACAAATAAACTGAGGAGCAGTGGTGGCCCAGTGGTAACGGCTGCGACTTACGAGTTGTAGGTTGTAGGTTCGAACCCAGACAGGCGCTTTACTTTGTGTAAATAAATTATTTTATCACCATTGCCCTCAAAACGGTGAAGGAAAACATCGTGAGGAAACCGGCATGTCCTAGAACCGAAAATTCGAAGACATATATGTGACATCTACCAACCCGTACTGGGCCCGCGTGGTGGATCACGGCCCACTCCCTCTCATAGAGAGGAGGCCTGTGTCCCAGCAATGGGAACATTTATAGGCTGATGATGATGATGATGATGAACAAATAAACTTAAAAACTGCTGCACCGATTTGAAAAATTCTTTCAGCAATGGATAGCTACATTATCAGCGAGTAACATAGGCTATATTGTATCCCCGTACTCCCGCGGAAATGGGAACTACGCGGGTGAAACCGCGTGACGTCCGCTAGTAATATTATAATGATATTATGATTGAATTAATAATTAGTAGGATGAAAAAAGCAGTAAGTATTTAAGGTATCATAATTGATGAGTGTTTATTATCGATGCCTTATTTGTGTGATTACCAGAATACGTAGCGTTGGAGTCTCCCACAAGATTTTTTTTTTTTTTTTTTAAACGTTGCCCCACGCTAGGAATTTCTCCTGTATCGTGGGTGCGATTACAAACATTTAAACTCACATACACAAACAGCCAGACCCGGAAAAACTACTGGTAGGTCATACAAATATTTGTTCCGTTCGGGAATCGAACCCGCGACACGCAGCGCAGCAGTCAGCCGCTTAACCACTGCGCCAACCGTGCCGTCAAAGATGGACCGATGACCTTGTGAAGGCCGCAGGAATCCGCTGGATGCGGAAAGCACAGAATCGGTCGAAGTGGCGGTGCTTGGGGAGGCCTATGTCTAGCAGTGGACGTCTTTCGGCTGAAATGATGACGATGATGATTTATGTGATTAGAAGTTTTTCAAAATGTCGGTATTTCCGTACTGTCAGTAACATGTACCTGTTCACGTAAACAGGATGTTACAAAATTGACTTCGGAAATAATGAAGAACAGATGTACGGAACATTTTCTGCTTATGAATTCTTTGAAGTCGATCTCAAACACGTTTCCTTGGCGTTGATATGGATATTGAAATGTTGAGATTAAATTCTAAGAATAAAACATACGAGCACGTTGAACAGTATAAAAAATTAAAAATTGGAAAAAATATTGAACTATTAAAAATAAGCAACCCCTTTTCAGTTTGGATATAGCGCGTACATAACTTTGTCTTGAATGTTGTTAACAATCCTAAGTTCATTAGAGATTGGTGCCGATTCCTTTGTTCACAAACTAAACTAAATTTAAGTTCAGTGCATCTTTTTCTTTCTATTTCATTAAGAAAAGGACAGAGGATAAATTTTAGTTTAGTCCTGTCAAATTAATCAGCGCCTGTCACTCTCCATACAAGTTTAGACGTGATTAAAAACTTGCCGACTAAAATTACGTCAATTTACGTCAAGCGCTGATTAATTTGACAGAACTAAACTAAAATTTATCTTCTGTCCTTTTCTTAATGAAATAGAAAGAAAAAGATGCACTGAACTTAAATTTAGTTTAGTTTGTGAACAAGGAAATTTATTTATTTAATACTTCAAGCACACAAATGTACAGAGGCGGACTTAATGCCAAAGGCATTTTCTACCAGTCAACCTTTGGGTGATGCAGAGACAAACAGTGGTAGGTGCAATAGCGAGAATTGAGGAATAAATATTTATTTAAATATAAAGATATACATAAACATATATTTCCAATTATATGTAAATATAAACAAAATTAAATATATATAAAAATACTACTAAAGCAAATAAGACAAACAATGGGAAATCATTACCGTTGTGATGATAGTGCCAGCTTCCTGCGAATGTGCTCGCGAACTTTAACTTTAAAAGATAATCGGTTGGTCGCCATCCTGATTTCCTGGGGGAGCGCATTCCACAGAGAGATAGACTGAACGAAAAAGGAAGAGTGAATGAAGTCTGTGCGATGGGTGGGACATTGAAGAAGACGATTGTGAGATGAACGTAGATTTCTATTGTGGTTGTCGCAAATGTACTGAAAGTGCGGGACTAGATAACTCGGGGAAGACGGAGAGTTAAGAAATGAAAACAAGGTGGTCAGCGCCCTTTGCTCTCTACGCTGGCGAATGGGCAACCACTTTAGAAGCGAACGATGCGCAGAGACATGATCATATTTACGCAGATTGAAAACGAATCGAATGCAGTTATTGAGAAGACGGTCAAGTTTGTTGAGGAAATCGGCACCAGTATTAATATACAGGGTGGCAGGGACACAGTACATGATTCTGAACCCCACTGCGTTGAAATATTTTGAACTAGGAAAATAAATCGCTGTCCCCGGCGAATAAAATGGTAATGTGCTATTATGATAGATTTAACTTTATTGCATATTCGATTTAGAGGTTCGATTACATTCTGTCAATTTTTATTCATTCATTTCCTAGGGTTATTTCAGAAGTTACGAGATTTTAAGGTGTATTGTAATGAATGTAAAAATCACTTTTCTTTTGGTATTTGAACAATTCCGCTATGTACCTATAAGTTTTAAGATTTAAAAAAAAAACTGTTTTTATTTTTATTTTTCTTTTAAAGTTTTGTTTTTACGATTACGATTTTATTCGCCGGGGACAGCAAAATGTGTTCCTTTGTTTATTCAACAAAATATCTAAACACTATTTTCCTTATTCAACTATCTTATAAACGTATCCAATGCAACCCAACCCACGACGAATAAACACAAGCAAAACCTCGTCTTAAAAAAATTCGAAAACATACCCAAACATACCAAAATCGCAAAAAAGCATTTTTACCTAAATCTAGCTACCGAAATTCAACCCCAGAATACGCACGTTACCCAACTAAAACATTTTTCACAAAAAATTACGTGCTAAAATATCAAACAACATTTTCCGAGTAAATCTAATCTAGGCAGACTCATCCAATATAGTCTGAATTTCTGAACTCGACAGCAAAAATAGACAGACTAGATCTCGAACGAGACTATTCTGATATCTCGAAGATCGAGACGCTTCACTGGACATTTTTCCTTCCATTTTTTTTTCTCCTTATCCGTTTCAATTTTTCTTTCTGAAGTGGGTACTCGTGTACGAAGCAATCTTTTTTTCTCTCCTAGTACAATCTTTTGAGATAGCGATGATTTTTTTTATTGTCTGTTCGTCTGTAATTGTGAGAAATGTTGCATTTTGGAATATTTCATTATTGAAGTGTCGCATCGATCGATAGTTGGTGTGGTGAATTAGTTTAGATATTTTAAAAAGCTTGATCCCAATTTCAACGTTTCAGACAAAGTAAGAATAATAATAAGTAAATAAAACAATAATGAGTCATTTAAAAAATAAATGGTTATTATAATGTTACTACACAAAATAAACGTACTTACATAATTTATAAACAATAATTATAATTCTTAAATTGAATTCTGTATTAATAAAACAGTATGACTTACCCTTACTTAACCTTTCAACTGTCATTAACGAGACACAATAGAATTTTAATTGTTATCCACCTCAATGAGGCGTCGTGACAGATAATGAGTTAACTAATAATACAATTTGTCACATTAAACGACCAGTGCTCTTCCTCCTCTCTCCTACTTGATCTATGCTGTGCCCGACAGGGTCCATAATTGTGACTAATATAATTATTTCCCTACCAACTATATACATTATGGTACGCAATAAAGAATTTGAGATTTTTTTGAGTCTTGAATATGTTTTCCTTGCGAGCTTGAAGCCGCGGAGCTACTTACCGATTCTTCTCCGTAGGATAAAACCAATTGGAACCGTGCACCTTCTCGCGTGCTTCTGACGTTTCATCAGTACCCATCCGAAGTAGGTTTATGTGACATAAAATATTTTGATTTGAGTTAGGGCCCGAACACACGTGCCACAACCACACCACATCACAACTACCTACTAGCGACATCGCAACCACAATGCAACTGCAAGAAGCTGCAGTGACACCATTCACAGGTAACCACCGCTTGTCCATATTTTGTCGCTGCGATGTAGTGTGGTTGCGGTACATGTGAACGAACCCTTGGTGACAATATTATGAGCTAAGAATAAGGTTTCAAAATTACGTAATTTTACGGAAAACGCTGGTAAAATACGGATATTTTACGGTCATTTATATAAATATACGGTAAAATTACCGGCGATTTGTGCTGTCCTCTGCTCTGCCTCTGCACATAGATGATATTATTATAATCCATGACATGGTGTGATTCATATCTTGAAATTTGTTTATATTTATATATAATTGGAAATATATGTTTATGTATATTAAAATCTCGACCCGTTTTTCGTGAGAAACAAAATCTCAACCCGTTTCTCGTGAGAAACCGGTCGAGATTTTATTAAGTGTGCGTGCGGCGACGCATAGATACTATGGCCCCACACATACAAGCCGCGCGCGGTGCGTTTCTATGAAGATAGCTTACTACCTCTCTTTATACTATGGTATGACTGTATGAATACCTACGTTTAATACGTTTTTTACCGTAAATTACCATATTTTACCGTAAAATACCGTAAATTACGTAAAATATCAATTTTTACCGTATCAGGGTAATTTTACCATTTTACATCCCTAGCTAAGAATACGTTAGATATGTTTTAAAAAGAGTCAAAATTATCCTTTTCAGTTTTCTTTAAAAATCCCTCGAAAAATCTTTAATCTGCAGACAAACCCTCACCGTACACCTAGTACTATGTGTTTCATGAATGAACTATCATTCAATTGGCTCCAACAGGTCATCGGTCAGGTCGTGACTGTGATGACGTCACAGTTATTTTTACAACGCTCTTCGATTCCATTAAACTAATAGCCTTTATGTTTATGGGGTGAATAGAGTTCAGTAAGGTTGTTTGGAAAGAAGCTTTCTTTGTGCTTATGATTTAAAATAGGACTTAAGGTACCGCAAGTCCGTAGCCGACTGCAGGCAGCTGAGGCAGCAGCAGCAGGCGACGTGTCGCCACGACACTACTGGTTTCTATGTATTTCTATGAAAGCTTATTAGATTGTTACACAAGGGTCGAAAGGAATAGAATAGAGGTTACGAAATCTCTCCCCTCATCATCTATACTAGCTGAATCTCTTTTAAAAGAACACTTCAGTAGAGACATTCCAAGTTTTGAATTCAAGCCCATTTCTATTGACACAATTAAAAAAGCATTTAAAAGTCTTAACATAAAAAACACTGAAGACTTATGGGGGATTTCCGTTAAGGTTCTTGAAGATATCATTGACACAATTGCCCCTATCCTAACAGGCATATTTAATCAATGTTTAGATAGCGGTACGTTTCCTGATTTAATGAAACATAGTAAAGTAGTACCAATTTTCAAATCGGGTAGTAAGAGTGATCCCTCTAATTATAGACCAATATCTGTGCTACCAGCATTGAGTAAAATATATGAAAAAATCATGCTAGACCAGATGTTGTCACATTTTAATTCTAATGGGATTTTACATAGTCACCAGTTTGGTTTCACGAAAGGTAGGTCGACGACTGACGCAGGAGTAAAACTCATCAGTCACATTTTGGAATCCTGGGAGAAGTCCCAGGATGCAATTGGCATTTTCTGTGACCTCTCAAAAGCGTTTGACTGCGTTGACCACAATACACTGATCTGTAAATTACACCACTACGGAATTCGTGGACAAGCTGCTGATCTTGTTCTTTCCTATCTATCAAACAGGCAGCAAAAAGTAAATGTTAATGGGGCGACGTCTTCGGGGTCTCTAGTTAAAATGGGCGTGCCTCAAGGCTCAATTCTCGGCCCTTTCTTATTTCTAGTTTATATAAATGATCTTCCTTACATGATGACTAACTTATCAGATATAATTCTATTTGCTGACGACACTTCTCTTATTTTTAAAATAGACAGGAAAGATACAGATGTATTACATGTTAACGATAGTCTGGCTGTACTTTCAAAATGGTTCGCAGCTAATAATCTTTTACTTAATGCGAACAAAACGAAATGTATTAGGTTCTCATTACCAAATGTACCTCAAGTAGGTCTAAATCTAAAACTTGATGGCAAAAACCTAGATGCAATAACGGAAACTATATTCTTAGGAATTACTTTAGATTCAAAATTACAATGGGGCGCCCATATTAGAACTCTTTCAGGTAGATTAAGTTCAGCTGCATATGCAGTAAGAAAAATAAGGCAGTTGACTGATATAGCCACAGCTAGGTTAGTATACTTTGCTTATTTCCACAGTATTATGTCTTATGGCGTCTTGCTGTGGGGATCGGCAGCTGACGTAGATTCAATTTTCATTTTACAAAAGAGGGCAATCCGCGCGATCTATAAAATGGGCCCTCGCGAGTCCCTTAGAGACAAATTTAAAGAAATTGATATACTGACTTTGCCTTCACTTTATATCTTAGAAAGTATTATGTATGTTCGCAAAAACTTAAGACTTTTCAAAATAAGAAGCGATTTCCATAATATTAATACACGTAGTCGACATGAAATTGTGATACCCAAATTTAGATTAACTAAAACAAGCAAGTCATTTCTTATAAACAGTATCCGCTTTTATAACAAGTTGCCAAAGTCTGTGACAGAACTTAGCGATGGGAAGTTCAAAACCCACATCAAACGTGTCCTTATCAAGAAAGCATATTATAAAATTAAAGACTATGTTGAAGATAAGGAAGTTTGGCAATAATTCCTTCTGCACATGTGGCTTCCCTGGTACCTCATTAATGGCATAAATAAGTAAGAGTCTATTAACTGCTCCCAAATTACCATGTTTATTTAAATCTTTATTTTTTTTTTTGTTTTTACATTCGTCCTTGACATATTTATTATTCTATTATTTGACATTATATACCTACGATTTAATTTGAACTTTTTTTTTTTTTTGTGACTTGTGGACATGATAATTACTCAGATTGATTACAGTTGTAACAGAAATCATATAATTGCGTTTTATTAAAATAGGTTTTTTACTTTTATTAATCTATTTATTTTTTGTATAGATTCTTTTCTACATATTTTGTGAATGTGAGAACGCTGTAGGCTTAGTGGATTGTAGACCTGTTGACCATTTTCTATTTTGTTAAGTACTTGGTACTTATTGAAAGACCTACACTGTCCTCCCATACCTAGAAACACTGTTATATGAAAGTATTGTAAAAGCCAATTATTTTTTAAAAGAGTAACCGTGGAGTTTCTTGCCGGCTCTTCTCCATAGGAAACGACCAATTGGAACCGTGCACCTAGCTTCTGACGTTTCATAAGTGCCCATGTAGGTTTATGTGAAATAAAATATTTTGATTTTGATTTTTGATTTTGAATCAATTCCCATACGAAGTATTTAGACGCCCAAGCGCAGCGAGCTATAGTCCGAGTAAGAACTGATTGATGACTTTCATCCGTCTTAAAACACTCTATTTTTCATATCGAATTTAAGGAAAGTAAAAAATGGTAGTTTTAAATAGTTTTAGAATTTCGGTACAGTTTACAGCCAGTTCACAGGATCCCGCCAAATTATATAGTCTTTTTTAACCGACTTCAAAAAAAAGGAGGTTACTCAATGCGACCGTTTATATTTTTTATTTTTTTGTGTGTGTTCGCGGATAACTTCGTCGTTTATGAACCGATTTTGATGATTCTTTTTTTTGTTGGAAAGAAGATATCTCAAGAGTAGTACCATGATAAGGAAACCAGGATCTGATGATGGCATCCCAGAGAAATCGAGGGAACTCTTCAAATATTATAGGCAAATCTATAGCGATTTGGGTATTTTTTATAGTAACTTGTGCAGTTGCTCTTGGAAAGCACCATTTAGTTAAGTGGAACTGATGATGAAGAGCACAAATAGCCACCGGAACTACTCAATAATAAGTATTTCACAGGTTGCGATTCGATTACTTTAATATGGTTGCAATGCAATTTATGCTCGTCACAATACATATAGAGAAGTATCAAGAGAACTCCTTAACGATGAACGTTCCTGAATCGGGAAAAGCAATATTTTGTAAAAGATGATGAGCAGTTGGCATTAGGCTAATGTAACTTAGATAAATTACAAATTGACTCACTAAAAAGCGAGAAAAAAATACTTTTTTACAAAAAATACAACCGACTTCCACACTACAAAATGAAAAATAACTTTAATTTCAGAAGTCGGTGTCAAAAAACTAAAATACTGATCTAAAGACACCGACTTCTGAAATAATAGTAGATTATTAACCAAGGGGATAAAGCAGTGTCTTCTGGCGCGGGTGACGATTTAAATCGCGAGCGTAACGAAGGACTCGAGGTTTACTCCCGAGCGTAGCGAGGGTGTTAAAAACTTAAATCACGAGCGAAGCGAGGGATTTAAGAGGAGTCCTGATTGTAGCGAGGGATTTAAGTTCACCCAAGACTAAGACAGCATTATCACCGAGGAAAATACTCTACTTTTCGTACCATTTGCGAAAAAATTAACACAATAATAATATGAGATAAGCATTTATTAAAAATAATGACAATTAAAAGTAAAAGTTAACATTCGAAACATTGGTCCAATTATTGATAGAGAGAGTTACATTTTTGTTTGGTACATTTATTGTTGATGAGTTGATTTGAGTATTTCTCTGTTCTTGCGTCTGAGGAACTTGCGTTTCATTGTAGATAGTATACGTCGGAGATAGTGGTGGTGGTGCATCGTGAGTTACGGACGAAGATAAGATGCCGGAAGTTGATGGTTGTGGCTCTGATGGATTAAGTTTTATATTTTTGTTAATTTGACTGCTTAATATGGTTTTATTCGCCATTGAGCTTTCGATATAACCCTCAGCTACTCTATCTGAGCTCCAACCACCGTGTCTTTTTATTGACGTAATATCCGCCCCTGAATCCGCCAAGAAAGTCGTCGAAGTTCTTCTAAAGCAGTGACCGGTGTAGAGTTCAACATCTTTAAGTTTTAAATATTTAGCAATTTCCTTTGGCATATTGCTAATTTTATTTTTGCCGATGGCTTGTCGAGTACATTTCCCATTCCGATAGTTTATAAATAATCTATTGTTTTCCATGTTGGTGTGACGTAATGCTTGGTATTTATGAATGATTTTAGTATATTGTCCTTGTACAATGAATGGCCGATTTTTCTTTGTCTTAGTTTGCTTTACATTAATCAGCAGTAACTCATTGGAATGATTTTCAACTTCCTCCAACTTTAAGTTTACAAGTTCACATCCGCGGCAAGCACCATTGAGTCCAAAAATTAAGGCCACCTATAACAAAGATAAAAAACAGGTAAATATATAGAATAATTACCATTACTAAGATACGAAATATTCATAGTTCAGAAAAATTTCGCCAGGAGCTTCATTAAGAAATTTTTCCACATTTTGAGTCGTAAAAATTTCTTTGCGCAATGCCCTTCTGATTTTCTTTTAAAAAAAGCCAGTAATTTTGTGAATCAATTTATTTCAATGCTGTGTTTGATGCTTATTGTAGCTTTCAGTTTTGAGTATATGCACCAAAGTGTATTCGGATTCTTTGACTAGGAAAAAAAAACAAAATAGACAAGAAGTACTGATTCTGAAATTAATAGGCCTTCCGCACTTCTCCACGTTGAAAAATCTTCATAAGTTATTAAATAATTTTCCTTGGATTTTGTTGGAAGCAAATTATTTATAATTGCTGCAGCATTTGCACTGATGGAATCCGACAATTCACTGTCACTGTCGCTTTGATTTAACATCGTAACGT
This sequence comes from Agrochola lychnidis, assembly GCA_963680765.1. Taxonomy (NCBI): domain Eukaryota; kingdom Metazoa; phylum Arthropoda; class Insecta; order Lepidoptera; family Noctuidae; genus Agrochola; species Agrochola lychnidis. The sequence goes on from OY796850.1 coordinate 5,100,816, forward strand.
ATTTTTAGAACAATGACTTATTTATAAAAATAAATTAAAATAAACTTAACGTTTATGTATTTGAAGAAAACAAAAACGCGGCAAATTCCTAGACTAATATTTTTTTGTTGGAAAAGCAAAGGCATCAAGCTCATACGGCCTCGTCGGTTTTCGTAATTTTATTTAATAATCATCACTGCATAATAAATGCGTATTCCTTTTTCAAAAAGATGTATAATGCTTTATATACAAACTCAATGGTGTAAACACAGATGTAGTTCAGTATAAATTTCGGTAAATATTCCAAATTTAAATCACATTCTCCCCCTAGAGGATGAATGAAATTCAGTAAAATTCTCTTTCCCTGTTTTTAACAGATTAAAAATGAATATTGTTATGTTCGCTTTTTGTGGCATAGAATGTCAGTTTTTGAGCAAGTGGTACGAAAAAGTTATTTTTCACTTTTTAGTTTCCAAACTACAAAGTGAAAAATAACTTTAAGTCGTTGTACTTTTTGTAAAAGGATTTAATTTTTTTAAATTTTAAATATGGAACACTCCGCGTCACCGCTGCGGGCCGTCCCGCTAAATAGATATTTTTTTAATTCACACTGGCTGTTTAAACACTCACAAGACCGCAGCATTTTTTTTTAATCGATATTTTTCTTAATAAGTTTGTAATTTTTTTTTGTAGCTGGCTACCAAACCAAATTTAGATCTATTTTTAAAATCCATTCCCGCTCTAGAGAGGGAAGCAATTACTATGAGTCTTTCCTGCCCTAAGATGGGGAGCAGCGTCTTCCAACCGCTACTCGGATCAAACAAACATTAGTTTCCGATAGCACAGACTAAAAGGCACACAACGTAACACATTATACTACAAGTGAAAAAAAAAACAAATAAAAAGGGTAAACTGTGTGTAGAGTATAGTACACACGGCTACACATCAAGCTATACCAACATTTCCAGTATAAGCTGACCTCGCATTGTACGGAAATCCTATGCAATGCGAGATCAGCATAAACTGGAAATGTATAACTTGATGTGTAGCCGTGTGTACTTACCTTTCGTAGCTTAGAAACCAGTAGTGTCGCGACGACACGTCACCTGCTGCTGCTGCCTGCAGTCGGCTACGGACTTGTACCTTTCCTTCTCCAATTTTGTAAGTTGACCGCTCTCTCCTAGGAGAATTCGCAAGAGATCGCGCGAATTCACAAGGGTAACGAGATTGTTATACGAGGCTTTAGATATAAAATATTCAACTTAAGCCTGCGTTAATCTGCATGCCAAGCGCCTCATGATTCTTACGTAAAAGATTTTCATTTGTTTTATAATACTTTAAGACTGCATTTCCACCAGAGATGTGCGAGGATGCGTAGCGAGGGATGTGTTTGTTAAGAACCAATAGAATCGTTTCATTTATCTAGCCTCGCTCAGCGCAGCTCGTCGAAACGGCTAAGCACTACGAGTTATTTGTACATACAAAACAAGCGAAGGATGGGTGCGAGGGATGTGTGCGAGAGATCAGGGGGACCTATCACTAGCTCATAAAGCAATAATATTTTAATATTACTTCAGTGGGAGAAAGAGATGGAGCTATACGTCCTGTAGAGCTCCATCTCCTTCCCACACTGAAGTAATATTAAAATATTACTCCCTTATGAGCTGGTGGTAGGCTTCCTGAGCGACGGATGTGTGCGAGGGATGTGTGTTAAGGATGGACGCGAGTGAGAAATCGTATCTGAAAAGAGCCCGCTACACATCCTCGCAGCGCTCATCTGTACACCGTTTCACTGCATCCTAGCACATCTCTGGTGGAAACACTCACATCGTTTCACAGCTTCGTTACGCATCCTCGCACCGCTCAGCTACCTCGCACATCTCTGGTGGAAACGTAGCCTTATGCTTTGTGTAACTGCATGCAAGTTTCATAGCATGTAAATAAATAAATAAAAACTAAGAGTGAGAAAAAATATGCGTTTATTGGAATACGAATATAAGTGAAACAAAAAAAAACGCCGAAAAAAACACGTTTCTTGTACGTCCCTTTAATTACTAACTTTAATTATTTTAATATTTGTTGTTATAGCGCCAATAGAAATACACAATCTGTAAAAATTTCATCTGTCTGCCTATTGCGGTTCATGAGATACAGCCCGCTGACAGACAGACGGACGGTCAGCGGAGGCTTTGTATCACGGTTCCGTTTGGCTCCCTTCGGATACGGAATTCTAAAAACACCTTAAAACTGTTAAATCGGAATGAAAACAATGCTTATGCCAAAATGGCCTAAGAAAGAAATGGCTGATCTCGCATTGCATATGATTTCCGTACAATGCAAGATCAGCTTATACTGGAAATGTATTGCTTAATGTGTAGACGTGTGTACAGACGCCAGCACATCAAGCTACCCGAAACTGTCAAATTTTCCCAATCAACTTTGAACCTTAGACATCAGCGATAAAGTTGAAAATCTATTAAATAAATTTGACAGATTGTAGTAGCTTGATGTGCTGCCGTCTGTACATGCGGACTAAACGAACCATTACACACAGCCAATTCCAGGACCGTTTCAAAATAAAACTGTTCTTATTGGCTCTACATTTATTATGGCTTTTTGGTTAACTTCGAGCTCTTTAAATATGTATGCTAATTGGCCGTGACTAAATGGATTCACTCCGACAGTTCAACACGAACTTCCAACCGCGACCTTTTGAGAACCGCTTATAGCTGTTCCTAATAGCATTTTAAATCAAGTACACCTACGTCATGGAGGCATGTGGTGAGGAGGGATGAGGGAAATGTCGGCAGGAAAAGTTTTGAGTATGAATGTGGATGGCTACAAGAGGAGGGGAAGACCAAAGAAACGTTGGATGGACTGTGTGGAAGATGATATGGCTGGAGAAGTATGGAATAAAAGGAAATGTTGCGCAGACCTTGGGGTATTTGGATAAACTGGGATAAAGGGAGGAGAATGTTGATGATGATGATCAGTCTACTGCCCATCCTCTTGAATTTATCCCTCAGTTACTCTTTACAACCTAAAGAGAGGACAGTTTTTCCGGAAACCACAACCCTAAGGCACCTGCCCCACTGCCCACGAGGAAGTGAACACTATCAACTAATTTCGTTCAAGAAACGTAAAAAAGATTGTAGAAGCCGTGAAAAGTAGAGATAGTGAGACTCGTCGGGCCAATTCAGTGAGTGTAACGTAGTCAGAAGATCTAAGAGTTACGCGATAGAAAGAGAGGCGACTTCTAGGTGAATATAACTGTAGATAATTAGCGCTGTGCGACCTGAATTTCACTTTATTGTGTCGTTGCAAGAGTCGCTTTTTATTTAAATGATTTTGCAGAGATAAACATCTGTAATAATCTATGGTATAATGTAGGTTCTAGGAAATTAATTATATATCAAATTGATACACTACGTCAATTTGCCGTTACATACAAATGTCAAAGAATGACAGTTATTGTGGTCATTTTAATATACGGACAATTTATATATTAATAGTTGATCGCTGACTGTTCACACTGCAGGCGAGCGATTGTCGCAGTGACATGAGCTACTAAAAAAGAGTACTCGCTCAGAGACGCTCGCTTGACGGGCAGAACACTCGCTTGGTATCTACCGAACCCCCCACTACTACTGCCTCGCTGCCACTGCCCCGTTGGTCTCGTGGTCTTCTGATCGTGGGGTCCTGGTTTTGATTCCCGGGTCGGGCAAAGTGTTATTGGTTTTTTCCAGTAGGAATTTCTTAGTAACAGCCCAGAGTTTGCAAGTTGGCGGTGTGATACACCCGTGCCTCGGAAAGCACGTTAAGCCGTTGGTCCTGCGCCTGATATCTCTCCGGTCGTGTCCGATTTCGTCCCATCGGACTATGAAAGTGACGGAAGACACACTCTGGACGACGACGTCGCGTTCTGATACCTAATTTATTAAAACGGACACACACTTCCCTGTTTATTATTCTAGCGTATGGCACTCGTGGGTTGCATCTGAAAATCAGCGTCAGGTGGTACATTTTGTGTTGTCATCTGATAATATGCTGAGCTGAGGCCCTTTTGGCATTATAATCATTATTTTCTATAGTTATATGGTGTATTTTCTCTGCAGTAATGCCAATAAACGCATTTTTCTTTCTTTCTTTCTTTTCTTTCAGTATAATGTCTCCCGCGCGAAAGGCTAGTTAGTCTCCGTTGAGATTGGCCGCCATGGCCGAAATACGGTCTGGAGGAGTATATACCAAGCGTGTGTCGCAGTCGCGCACTCGCTGCTCGTTACTCGCTAACTTGTTTAGTTGATAGCTCTATTCGCTTCTCGTTCATCGCTGGCGGTGGGACAGGTGCCTAAGCTATAGATATCTCCGATACAGTAGTATGGGTTGATTGCTCAGTGCTACCTAACGCCACACTCGACGATCAAGTTCAAGTGGATATAAGTTGTGAGGCATTCACTCTTGAACACTTGACCTATAACACATAAATTCATAAACTCACGCCTTTTTCCCATGGGGGTAGGCAGAAACTACAGAACGCCACCTACTACGATCCTTACATACTCCTTTTGCCTCGTTTACGTTCATACATCTGGTCATACACGTACGCCGGTTGCGAGTACTAAGCACCTGGTCTTTCTGAAGAACATCTTCTTGATTTTCATTTTTTAAGTAGTAACTTATTAGAATGAGCTTTCGATCATAAGCACTAAAGGCTACACATAACTTGCTACTTGAACTAAACTTCCTACCATGTACAGGCTCCCGCAGATACCTTTTAATTACCTTTTGTGAATGTGAGGACTATGTGGTTCCGTTTTTTTTTTTCTTTCCGTTTTAATTATGGTCTGGCAGTTTGATTACTTTATGCGGCCTACCCAAATTCCCTTTCTTCGGTATTGTTCATCGAGTCGTTGAGCTCCTTAAGTTCTGAGTTGAGCTCTACGATTACTGACAAATACAGGTGACAAACACACAACACAAGACACAATACACTGACTGGACAGATCCACTCAAATATGTGTGGTTCTTTCCTCAAAAGACCATTTCAGACAATAATCTATATGGTTCTCATATGGCCTGACCAAGATTATGTCTGGACTTTAAAAGAGACTGCGACCTCTGAGTTTGTTCTTCTCAGAGTAGTCAGATAAGAAACGACCTCATCTAGATTATTTTTAATATATTTTAGTATGATGTGTAAAAGTGATTACGAAATTATATTTACCGAATAAACAATTTCATTTCATTTCGTAGACGTCCTGTACATAACTAAGCACTACCTAGGTAATATAGCTTCTATTATTATATGCTAATGCCTTGTTCATTATTCATTAAGCAAAATAGATTATCCATAGTGGTTATGTCAAGTTTTATGGTTTTATCACAAGGTTTAGCAGAGCGAGCAGCTCAATCCCTATCCAAAGCTTTTTTTATCTTCTAAATAATCTGAAATTTTATAGTACCCTTTTTTCCAAAGTTTGGTTTTATAATACAGCTTTTAAACCGTTTAATGGGTAAGTTTCGAATGTCAATGGGAAGTTTGTTGTAAAAGCGTATACATTGACCCATGAATGAGTTGCCTACTTTGTGGAGACGTGTGCGATGTACAGCAAGGTTGTGTTTATTCCTGGTATTTAAACTATGCATATCGGACATTTTCTTCAAATTTGATATATTTTTGTGTACAGACAATAGGTTTTCAAATATACATACTGGGTGATTTTTTTAACCGTCTCGAATTTTTTACAGGCTGTTCTACCCATGAATACAAACAACTTTCACTATGGGAGCAACTCTGAAATCACAAAAAAAAATCAGCTGTTTATACAAAAGTTAACCTACTTGACCAAAATGTATGAAACAGCAGATTTTTTTTCGTGATTTCAGAGTTGCTCCCACAGTGAAAGTTGTTTATATTTATGGGTAGAACACCCTGTAAAAAATTCGAGACGGTTAAAAAAATCAGCCGGTATATTGTGAGTCAGAATATTTGTCTTTGAATTTTTTGAAGAGTATCTCTTGGACCTAGGTTTTAAATGGCTCGTAGCCCTTTTCTGTAAAACAAAAATAGTATCATTGTTCGCACAGGTTCCCCAGAGAAGAATCCCATATGACATACAAAAGAAAACTTGTGTCCTGAAAAACTTTAATTAGTTCTCCCAACCAATGAAAAAAACCTTGGTGAAAGTTGTTTATATTTATGGGTAGAACACCCTGTAAAAAATTCGAGACGGTTAAAAAAATCAGCCGGTATATTGTGAGTCAGAATATTTGTCTTTGAATTTTTTGAAGAGTATCTCTTGGACCTAGGTTTTAAATGGCTCGTAGCCCTTTTCTGTAAAACAAAAATAGTATCATTGTTCGCACAGGTTCCCCAGAGAAGAATCCCATATGACATACAAAAGAAAACTTGTGTCCTGAAAAACTTTAATTAGTTCTCCCAACCAATGAAAAAAACCTTGGTAATAAGCAACAACCCGTGATTTTAATACAAACGAGGATTGTAAGTTAAGTAAAAGTTATTGCATGTATAGCATTACGTTTGTCTGCTGCGCTCTCCGGTGCGGTGGGGTCGTCGACCTGCACCCTCTGTCTCACGCGAGGGCGAGCGGTTGATCTAACCAGCTACTTGTACAAGTCTACTTGAGCCATTCGACTGGCGTGCTTTTGAAGTGGGACTTAAAAAGTGTGAATCAAAATGTATTTTTACTCACTTGAGATTTTGGCCAAAGATACTTTCTTACAAAGATTTTCTTAATTTTTTTTTAGATGTTGTTAACCTTACTAGAATTTCTTTGCCAATCTTTAAAAAAAAAAAACAAAGAGGCTTTGTCATGAATGGTTTTAATTGACAATATCGTTGAGAGCACAAATTATTTATTTATTTATTTATGTACACACAGGGATACGACAAATTCATAATTTAAAGTACAAAGGTACTGCTTATTTCTTAAGAAATTTCTTCCAGCAGACCTGCGAAAGAAAAAAGGTAAAAAGGCTAGGTTATAATTTTAATTTAGTAAAGAGAATCTGGAAAATAATAATATCAATGGGACCTACGCTAGCTCAAAAGCTTCCCACTAGCAAAACTCTCTTAAGGGGGATGCGCTAAGGTAGCCAGCGAAATAAATTTTCTTTAGTTTTTTGCATTTTGCAGGTCAGTGTCAGGTTTTATGTTGATTAAAATATGATTCGCGACCGTAACAAATATGGCTTTACTCAATTATAATCATTACAATCAGCAATAAAACTCCATAAGTTAGCAAAGGTGTCAAATGTTATGATTTCATGAAATCTGGACATTTGACCTACAAAATGCAAAACTAAAAAAAATTGAATTTCGCGAGCTACCTTAGCGCATCCCCCTTAAGGGTAGCCCGCAAAATTCAAATTTTCTTACGTTTTTTGCATTTTGCAGGTCAGCTTTAGGTTGTCGATTAAAATATGATTCGCGGTCGTAACTAATATGGCTTTACTCAATTATAATCATTACAATTAGCAATAGTGATTAAGAAGAAGATAAAGGTGTCTAATTTCATGATTTTATGAAATCATAACATTTGACACCTTTGCTAACTTATGGAGTTATATTGCTGATTGTAATGATTATAATTATGAAAAACCATATTTGTTACAGTCGCGAATCATATTTTAATCAACATAAAAACTGACAATGCAAAATGCAAAAAACTAAAGAAAATTTGAATTTCGCGGGCTACCCTGACGCTTTCCCCTTAAAGCAAAACGTTCCCCGCAGCAGGCCAGTAAACACTGGAATAAAGAAACAGTACACAAATAGTGCCGCGTTACTTTGAAAAGTTTATTTTCAGTTCCATTCATGCCAAATGCAAGTATAGAGAATGGTTGAATTTGAACTCTATAAAGTTTTTAACGAAAACCAGTACCCCAATTGCATACCTAATACACATAAAATTACGATTGATCGCAATTGGTGTCATTTTGACAGTTCACCCACGTCCATTGCGTCATTTACGTTGTTGAGCAGACGAATTTTTCAAACCTATGCAGCAATGGATTAGTAATATCCTTCAAAACGCTTAAATTGTGATTGAAAATGTTTTCCGTAATTAGGGTTCTGGGGGCCAACCACAAGCTCATAAAGCAGTATTATTTTAATATTACTTCAGCGTGGGAAAGAGATGAAGCTCTACAGGACGTATATCTCCATCTCTTTCTCCCACTGAAGTAATATTAAAATAATACTGCTTTTGAGCTGGTGGTAGGCCCCCAGAACTGTTTATCACGATGTATTATTTTGAAACAGATTCTTTCTCATCGGCCTGTACCCTAATTGCGTAATACAACACAATCACAATCTGTTTCGATTTGAAACAGATTGCTAATCCATTGCTTCATAAGTTGGGAAAAAAATCTGCTCAACAACGTAAATAACGCAATGAATGTTGTTGAACTGTCAAAATGAAACAAATTAGGCAAAATTGTTTACGAAAATAAGTTACGCAATTAGGGTACCGAACTTCATATCAGAACAGAAGACACAGAACATAATTATTACTTGATATCAGGACTGCCACCAGTCGGTATACATTTAAGCGGTAATTGCAGAGTTATTTCCTAAACAAAAAGCGTAGAGTCATCTGAATTACCTCTTTTCCTTTCTTGTATCCTATGTAGGTGATAAACATATTAATAATGTAGATATATATCATAATATGTATGTATGTGAGAGCAGTGGTGGCCCAGTGGTAACGGCCGCGACTTACGAGTTGTAGGTCGTGGGTTCGAACCCAGACAGGCGCTTTACTTTGTGTAAATTATTTCATCACCACTGCTCTTAAAACGGTGAAGGAAAACATCGTGAGGAAACCGGCATGTCCTAGAACCGAAAATTCGATGACATGTGACATCTACCAACCCGCACTGGGCCCGCGTGGTGGATTACGGCCCACTCCCTCTCACAGAGAGGAGGCCTGTGTCCCAGCAGTGGGAACATTATAGGCTGATGATGATGATGATGATGTATGTATGTGTTTTGTAAAGGAGACTGAATCGATTACATACACTCTTGGGCCTGAATAGTAACGAGATGTGAATGGTGTGAATTTATAGATTCATACATACATTAGTGTATTGCAGTGACTAGTTGCTATCCCACAATTTACACAGCGATCCATAGTTTCAACAATATCCAATCCACAAAAATCCATTATAACAATTCCAAGTCAATCGTGCGATCTTCGGTGTCCAGTGTGAAAACAAGAGTCATACAAGGTAGGCAGGGTCAGAATCCGTAAAAATCAAATACGTGACAGCTGTCTAGTTCTAGTAGGGATGGTCGTTGCGACAACGAACCGTTTACAAAGACCGTTTTGTGATGATGAAACCGTTTTACGTCCTGAGTTCAACTTCAAACAGTCTTCATTGCACAAACCAGTCTTCGAATTAATTGGTGCGATTTTTACATCTAAGAAAATACAGGCTCATCATCATCATCATCAGCCTATAAATATTCCCACTGCTGGGACAAAGGCCTCCTCTCTGTGAGAGGGAGTGAGCCGTAATCCACCACGCGGACCCAGTGCGGGTTGGTAGATGTCACATGTACAGTCGGGTACAATGATTCAACTATCTATCACACTCGTAAAACAGTCCTTCTAATAAAAAGTGAACTCTTACAAAGTGAACTCTTTGAAATGAAATACAGACATTTCATATATTTCAAATCGTTGATAGTTTTAAGAAACTGCGCTCGACGAAAACGCAATTCTGTTCCATGTTGGATAAGTTTCGTCGTTTAACCGTTGTCTGCAACCGTTTTCGTCATCGGGAAAACGATTTCGGTCGCCGAAAATTCGAGTTTGACCCACCACTAATGTCTAGTGTCAAATTGTCAATGTCAGTCTGCCAGTGCAGAATATGTACTGCCAGTGACATAAACAAAAAAGTAAAACTGATTTTAATCGATATGAAATTGATAATCATTATTTTGGTTTTTCAGTAATTAATGATGTTTTATTTAAATTAAATGCACTATATTGTATAAAAGTATATATAGTTCATTTAATTACTTTGAGTTAACTATATTACCTAGTGCTACCTAGTGGGTAAGTTTTCTTTTTGCAGTTGTGTAATCGATTACCATAATCGATAATCTCACGAAAACTATCTTTATCATATTTCTCCGCTTCCAGACAAAGAATTGAGTTGATTTTTGATATTCAAGGATAAAAAAATATGACTAATTTTTAGATCATATCTCAACTTATTACTGTTATTACACTTGGGCCCAACATTTTCTATCTTCTTTATAACCTACTAGCTGACCCCGGCAAACGTTGCTTTGCCAATTATTTGTTTGGGGTGGACAACCCTTATCACTTAGGGGTATGAAAAATAGATAGTAGCCGATTCTCAGACCTACTGAATATGCATATAAAATTTGGTAAAAATCAGTAAAGCCGTTTCGGAGGAGTAAGGTAACTAACATTGTGACACGAAAATTTTATATATAAGATTTATGTTCTTGTGTACCTATTTTATTTATTTGTTATCTTTTTTATTATTTTTATCTCCTTTCATTCAGAGCACCTGCCATCTAATTTCTTCACCACCCTTGGTTGACTAGCAGAGAATGCCTAAAGGCATTAAGTCCCCCTTTGTACCTCATTGTGTGCGAGAAGTTTAAATAAATAAATAATAATAACTTCGACATTTGTTGAACATAATTGAATCTCCCTATGCTTCAACCAATGGTCAATAGGAAAATTGTTACAAAAACACAACCCTTGAATCAAAGATCACACTGTTTATTAAAATAGATAAGAAGAAACTGCTGTTTATCTTAATATTGAGTCATCCTTTCGTCTCCTTGTGGTTTGAAGCTTTTAGGGTGAATCATTGCATTTTTTTCCAGCAATGCAAATGAAAAAAAAACGTTTCTTTTAAGATATTCTCTGCCAAACTGCACAACAGTTTGTTGGCAGACGTAGCTCCTTTTTTAGCACATGTAAACATAGCTATAACACTTTTTCACCTAAAGGTACGCTGAACTATTCATCCAATTCCAAAAACAAACATAAAAGTTTTTTTAAATATTCACTACATTTAGGCTTTGACAAAACACAAGGCCCGAGGGCCCGTTCAGTCGGCCCCTTCCACAAAAAGTCTTGGGCACTCAATGCTTTACCAGATGACACCGCGACCGCGGGGTGGTCTCACGGAACTGTAGTAAAAATATAATATATGTCGGAGACGGGTATGTGACTTTCGTTATTATCAGCGATATTTTAACTACTGTGGGCGTAGTGTGGGTAGTGTTGGTTAATGCGCAATATAAAAACAGTTTGCAGTTCAGATCACATTATAATTTACTATCAAATGAATCACACTAGCTAAATTATGCACACACTGGGTGCGACGGCGTTTATTAACCGTGAATCACCAATTAACACAATGATCACAAATTACAACTATCACAATAACTGAGCACCACGAATCGAGAACAGTTTCGCGACGTCTTGACTCCAATGCGACCAAAGGTTGACTGGCCTCCTCGCCCTGGCCATCAAACATCACGACTCTGTAGAAGCGCGCCTTTTTTAGTGTCGGTAAATCACTCTTGATGTCGCCAGTGGCGCGCTTGCGATTCGTTTTGTGTCCGTACTAATGACCGGATCCGACACGGCCATCCTGCTATGCACACGTCCTCGTGTGTTTACCTGCAACCAAAACTCAACAACAGTGCCTGTTCGACTCGGCCAATTCTGACCATTTACGGGTTCCAACTTTTGAGATAAGGAAACTTTAATCCTCAACACTTTACAAAACAATACTCCTACTTCTCAATGAACTCACAAACTTTCGACTAATTATGGCAAAAATCATCAACCAGAGCCAGGTACCATCGTTTTCCACATTAACAATCGTCTTTTCACTAAGAGCCTTAGAAACCCACACACGAGTAAACCACTTTAACGCCATGGCTCTCCAGCCGACTAGCAATCGCATTGCTCTCACACATCCAGCGCATGGATCAAAACTATGGTCTCTCCAGACCCCGACCTCCGCCAGAGAAACACGCCCATCGCGCACCCACGGACTACTTGAGTTGCCTCAAGAGACACCGATTTCTACCGGGCTACGACTACGTAGTAACTACTGGTACGGTCGCACACAATACGGCCGTTAGAGAACCCTACTCGCGTGATTCCCATAACTTAGGTTTGCTCATCACCACTGTGATCACATCTACTTCGACTGGTACATGACCTACTGGCATCTTTCTTCACCTAACGTAAACGTGAGCTTCTGTAAAGTTTGTTTATTTAACTAACATCACATTTCTAACATCATTCTACTAACTTCAAAAAGTCAAATTGTAGGCAGGGACAACAATTAAATAAGCAACATGACAATCAATCAGAGTCCAGGTACTATTGAGGATCATGTAAACTGATAATTTAAGAATTGACCCAAAGTCATTAACCAATTAACAAAGCCCCGGGTATCTCATTCGCGGTCAACAATCACATGCGTACTTCCCAAAGGAATGCCGAGTCGTCCTTGACTCTACGATCTTGGCTACAAGGCTAGATCCGACCATACCAGCCAGAGCTATCGCGTACCCCGTACACGATACTCTGGTACGGTCTCCTATACGGTCTTGGCTACCAGGCTAGACCCGACCATACCAGCCAGAGCTATCGCCCACCAAACTCCCACGGTCTAGCAAGTAGATGCCGATTTCTAACGGGCTATGACTACGATACTCTGGTACGGTCTCCGATCCAACGAATCGAGAACCCGTGCATCTAACACGAACAATTCAATTCGACTCTACTTTCACTATCTCGTCTGCTTCAAAATCCTCAATAGGCCTTCGGCCCTTGTCCTTGGCCCCTGGCCTTAGGCCCTTGGCTCTCGGCCCTCGGCCCTCGGCTCTCGGCTCTTGGCCCTTGGCTCTCGGCCCTTTACTTCACGTCAAGCTTAATTTAACTACGCTCTTCGTTTTCCAATAACACGAAACCCCAAACTAAATTTTTGTTATATCTGCCTTTTACTAATATTTTCTAACGCAATCTCACGGACTTCATCAACGTCCTATCGTAATAATTTAATTACTTTGCAAGTTAGTGTCGGGAAGCACATCCCAAAATCAAAACAATTAAAACACAAAAACCTCAAGTTGGTGTTCGTTAATCGTTACGCTACATAACCTTACAACTGTCATTAACGAGACACAATAGAATTTTAATTGTTATCCACCTCAATGAGGCGTCGTAACAGATGATGAGATAAGATTGGTTCTGAGCTGAATACACGTGTTTGACCAATACCAGTCAACGCAACAACGTTATTAACTCGTTTGCCACTTAATTTGGCTACACAACTCTCCTTTACTAACGAGCAACACCAGAATCATTAACAAAACAATACAGCTCACCTTTTTATTTAACGTGCCTGAGGGTAATTGTGCAACGACTTCCACTCGCCGTTCATTGCTTGCAACACATACTCCAGCATCCGACTGGGTGCCACTGTTCGTGCACTGGCGTCCAGCTGCACCAGCGTCCAGCTGCATGGGCGTCCAGCTGCACCGACGTCCGGCTGCACCGGCGTCCGGCTGCACCGGCGTCCGGCTGCACCGGCGTCCGGCTGCACCGGCGTCCGGTTGCACCGGATCTGGCTGCACCGGCGTCCGGCTGCACCGGCGTCCGGCTGCACTGGCGTCCGGCTGCACCGGCGTCCGGCTGCACCGGCGTCCGGCAGCACCGGCGTCCAGCCGCACCGGCGTCCGGCTGCACCGGCGTCCAGCCGCACCGGCGCTCAGCCGCACCGGCGCACAGGCGCACTGCCGCACCAGCGCACAGGCGCACCGGCGCACAGGCGCACCGGCTCACAGCCACACCGGCGCACAGCCGCACCGGCGTACTGCCGCAAAGGCGCACCAGCGCACAGGCGCACCAGCGTACAGGCGCATCGGCGCACAGGCGCACCAGCGCACAGGCGCACCGGAGGCGCATCGGCGCTTAGGCGCATCGACGCACATGCGCACCGGCGCACAGGCGCACCGGCGCACAGCCACACCGGCGCACAGCCGCAACGGACCACAGCCGCACCGGCTCCCACTCGCGCATCCGCGTTTCCGGTTCCACCCCCAAATGGACACCATCTCGTGCCAGGGTCGCCAGCTGGCGCCCCGTGAGGTCGCTTCACCATCGCGAAACACCACCTGAAAATGAAGCAAGAAGCACGAATGGTTTTGCCGACGGCTGCGGGGCTGCTTGGCTCGATACTGAAGACGTCATAGATCTTCCTCTGCTGTCAATCGGCTTGGCTTGGCTGTCGCGCACCATGTTCACGCATAAACGCTTGCATGTTTTTATTTTAATGTTCAAAAACGGTACGCCAACGGTCATTTTCAACGTTTTTATTTTGCGCCTGAACCAACACGAATCCCACTTCTGATGTCGGAGACGGGTATGTGACTTTCGTTATTATCAGCGATATTTTAACTACTGTGGGCGTAGTGTGGGTAGTGTTGGTTAATGCGCAATATAAAAACAGTTTGCAGTTCAGATCACATTATAATTTACTATCAAATGAATCACACTAGCTAAATTATGCACACACTGGGTGCGACGGCGTTTATTAACCGTGAATCACCAATTAACACAATGATCACAAATTACAACTATCACAATAACTGAGCACCACGAATCGAGAACAGTTTCGCGACGTCTTGACTCCAATGCGACCAAAGGTTGACTGGCCTCCTCGCCCTGGCCATCAAACATCACGACTCTGTAGAAGCGCGCCTTTTTTAGTGTCGGTAAATCACTCTTGATGTCGCCAGTGGCGCGCTTGCGATTCGTTTTGTGTCCGTACTAATGACCGGATCCGACATATATATATTTATTTTATAACTGAACAAAGGAAATAAGATGTTTTTTTCAGGGTGGGCAATCTTTTAAGAATTCACTTTCAAATAGCATAACAATATTGAGTAGGTAAGTACAGAAGGTTTATGGTTTTTCGCCAAACAAACGTCGTCAATTATCAAAAGTAGGCTAGACAGTCGCTCCACTCACCGCTTCCCACCACCACCACCGCCACCGCTTCGCCTCGTGTGATAAACCCACATTCGTGTTAGTTCCACTTTTTGCTACTGGTTCAGATACGTTTGTGGCAGCGCGACGATGTGGCGGCCAACCATCTAATATAGAACCGCCACTCCCCGCGTGCGGGGGCAATAAGCCACGCCCATCAAACTACTCTTTATTTTCAATATAGGCCCTTAATACCCCTTATTATACAACAGTTGCATAAATAACTATTACAGTTCTATATAGTTCACACGGAAATTAAAACAAAACAACAATAAAGTACTTAGTATTCAAATTATTATACACGACAAATATAATATTTGATGGACATGGAAATTAGCATTCGTTTGTATTCGGAAATCCGATGATACCCGAGGGACATTAAAAAAATGGAAATACTTACTGTACAAGTTGGTCTGTGGTAGGTGGTAGGTATATGAGATAATATCTAAGAGGCAACTTCCAAAATGATTCTGTAATTTTATTCATAACGTAGGGTAAGTTTTCTTATCACAAAATATATTAATTTTTTTCATTGCCACAAACGATAAAAGCCTCAAGTTTTACATCTAAGATAATGTTGTGAAGGCGAACAACCTTTTAATAAAATGTATTTGAAAGAAATGGAGTGTGAAAGTTGATTTTCATAAAATATTGAAATTGGTTAGACTAAATCAGCTTCGTACAATAAAAGTTAAAAGTGGTATGAGGAACAGGGTGTAAAGTTCACTCATCCACCATAGAAAAGGGAGGATCCTCCGACCAGACGGGTGTTGTGTCTGGTGGGCAACTGCCCATCGGTTTGAAGTTGAAATCTTGTATACATATAATGTCGTTCGCGCGATAAACTCTAATTGCGCGATGCAGGATTTGTGTGACGTCATATCTTTTTGATGCGTAGTTCGTATGTGGCAGTGTAACCGCTACAGTTGTTAGTTTTTTTTTTCTGCAGTTATTTGAGTAAAAATAACTAAACATTTTGTAAAGCTAATTTTGTAAAAATAATAGTCATCAGAGCGTTTAAAACTTGTAATTAATTATTAACATAGATGTATTATTTAAAACTAGTTATAACTATGGTTATTATGCCCCAGAGTTCGCGCCACCACTGACAGTAGGAATGGCTTTCATTTTGACAGTTCAACAACATACATTGCGGTGTTTAGGTACGTTGTTAAGCAGACAAATTATTCGAACATATTATGAAGCAATGGATTAGCAATATCCTTCAAAATCATTCAGATTGTGATTGATAGTGTGTTGCGCAATTATTGTGCAGGTTGCTTTAAAAAAGCCCTCCCTCAAAGTATAGTCGATCTCGAAGTTTAATGCCACTTTTGACAACAATTCCCAGAAAAATTTAACTAGATAGATAGAAGGTGGAAACTATCTAACTGTCACATAGACAAATAGATCTTGTCAACGTGCCAGTGACATTTAACCTGGGGGCCTACCACTAGCTCATAAAGCAGTATTATTTTAATATTACTTCAGTGGGAGAAAGAGATGGAGCAATACGTCCTGTAGAGCTTCATCTCTTTCTCACATTGAACTAATATTAAAATAATACTGCTTTATATGCTGGTGGTAGGCCCCCTGAGGATGATAAAGAAATTACGCGGTCAACTATACCCACTACAAATAAACAGAATCAATTTAAAAATATTGTTATAAAAATATTTAACTTATTTGTTGACTAACAAATACTATTCACAGTTGACCCTTAAGTCCGGACATTTAGTCATTTAATTGGAAGCGAGCCCCGCAGTCCGCACTTATTGGGAACTGCTCATTATTTATTGAAAGCTTGAGGTCGGAGGTCACCGGGCATAATTTGGGTAGGCCCCAGAGGCCCCAGCTAATGGTCAAGGTCAACTCGCGGTCGCTGGTTAAAAACTGGATTGATGGTTTTTCTCATGAAGGCAATTGGTTAACTCTTTAGTTAAACAGAAACAGCCCTTTGGTGATCTTCACTTCAATTAGAAATGTCATTGTGTTTTATATCATTTTTTATGTCATTTTATTTCATTTAATTCTTACAATTTATACATAAATCGTAAGAAAAGACAATGACATTTCATTTTATTTAATTTCATTCTTACAATTTATACATAAATCGTAAGAAAAGACAATGACATTTCATTTTATTTAATTTCATTCTTACAATTTATACATAAATCGTAAGAAAAGACAATGACATTTCATTTTATTTCATTTCGTTCTTACAATTTATACATAAATCGTAAGAAAAGACAATGACATTTCATTTTATTTCATTTAATTCTTACAATTTAAACATAAATCGTAAGAAAAGACATAACATTTCAACTGGAAAAAAACTGGGTGTCTTTTTATTATTAATTTTATTTATTTATTTAGTTAGGGAAAACGAACAATTGTACAATGTATATTAAATCTAAAATGACAAAATAATTGGAAGTGGGTAAATGTACAATCCATGACGTTTCCACAGATTATCAAGGTTAAAGATACAGTGAAGACATTATCCATGGCGATCGGAATTACTCACCTTGTCAAAATGGATACGACGATTGCAACAGGAAAAAAAGAATCCTATGCACACATAAATTAGATAACTACGCGTAAAAGCCATTAAGAACCCTTTCTTTGCTGTTATATTTTGTGTTATATTTGCTGCGCAGTCGAAAAAAAAGAGAGAATTGATACAAATATCGTTAACACATCATGGACGTTGTGAAAACAACTGTTGTTTCTATTAAACATAACAGTTCCATTTAAAATACACAAACGAATGTCACTCACAAAAGTACTGCCATTCCCACAGGACGCTAAATAAAAATAAAACAATAAAATTCCGTGAAAATCTAATTTATTTGATCTAAAATATTGACACGAACATGGTAACAGAGTAAAACAAAAATGGCTGTAACATCATTTGAATTATTCATTTTATAAAGTGCACAATGAAAATAAAAGAAATTTATTTACAAATGTTCAAATGTAATGAAAATAAAACTGGCAAACACGAGTATATTTCAATTTAGTTCAATTTTAGTTAGTCTATTTTGCCTAACAACATAGTGCCTTGGCAACAAATAATTGTTTTATGTAATTTGTAGGTCTATGAACCTGATTGTGAACTTTGTTAATGTTCGTTGCTAACAAGTATCAAAATCAAAAGGCTTTACTCAACCTTTTGTAGATACTATCTAGAATTTATTTCAGACACCGTTTAGCGGTTAATCTATGCTTTTTAGCATTCTTCATCATCATCATCATCATTTCAGCCGAAAGACGTCCACTGCTGGACATAGGCCTCCCCCAAACACCGCCACTTCGTTCTGTGCTTCTCGCATCCAGCACATTCCTGCGGCCTTCACAAGGTCATCGGTCCACCTTTTAGGATACCTTCCAACGCTACATCTTCCAGTACGCGGTCGCCACTCCAGAACCTTTCGGCCCCATCGACCATCTGTTCTGCAAGGAATCAACCCTGCCCACTGCTACTAAAGTTTGGCAATTCTTCGGACTGTATCGGTCGGTTACCTTCGTTTTCCTATGGATTTTAGCATTAGGTCTCTCCAATCACACTAGAATCACTAGATCCTCGGCTATCCTCATCCAGCTATTACCAGACGTCTTGATAAGATCGTTACCACACTTAGCCTGTAACTTGTAGCGTCTAAGTTAAGTCACGTCACATAAAAGTAGGTAATACCTAGTGGTGAGTGTGTTGTGTGTGGGGGTGTGTGTAGTGTGTGTATTGTGTGTGAGGGTGTGTGTAGTGTGTGTGCGTGTAGTGTGTGTAGTATCTTAAAGTAATGGTTTACCATTGAAACCACGGATGGGAGGCCTGTAGCAGTATTGCTACAGCCTGTTCTATGTCCAACAGTGGACTGCTACAGGCTGTCCTTCTTATGATGTCGATGGTAAATTGATTATTATATACTATGACGAGGATAAAAGATGAAGGTTAAGTATTTAGGATATGTATTTAAAAGTTCGTTTTTAAGCCACCAAAAGTTCTACAGTAATTAAATGGAATGTTTTTAAACCCATAATTTCACCAAATACCAAACTTAGTTAGTAAAAACCAAAGTAACGACACAAACAGTCAGTCAGTTTCAAACATAGGAGCTAAGTTAAAAACTGCGGTAACTGCAAACTATATGGACACATTAACTAAACGCCGGACAAGACAAATGCATTAACGGTGTGGAAACAGAAGTTAAACTCACACAAGTAAGGAATAAGTGAGTAGTAGGCACACATGTAGGACAAGAATAGACTGTCACAGTGGAAATATGAAACAGTATCTCAACTAGGCTATTTTTATAATTCCGTAAAAATATGGTCGACCATCGTAATATTTCTTCTAAATTATGTCTTCCTTATCCCAAATTGTTCGGCGTAGCATATCTTCTTCGTCATTCAGTAGTCAACTCTTTTCTAGCCATATCATCTTTAAAAAAATCCATCCATCGTTACTTTGGTTTTCTTCTACCTAGAGGTATTGAGAACAGGGTGCAAAGTTCACTCATCCTCTATAGAAATGGGAGGATTCTCCAACCAGACAGGAGTCGTGTCTGGTGGGAAACTGCCCGACGATTGATGTCGGGAAGAAAATAAATTTAAAAGGAATATTATATGTTGATCGCACTCTGCTTGCGTGATGCAGGATTTCGCGTAACATACATTCGTACTCAAAACTGTGCTCACTAAGAAAAAACTCCACATCAATCATTTATAACATAAAATCTATTCTGTGTGATAGCGTCGATTTAGGCTTCAGGACGTTATTGTTCTACCTTTTATTCTTATACTGTAACATAGTGTAACTGAATTGGAAAGTTTCGGAGTTGTGATTTGCAAGGTCGGCATGTCCCTACATAGGAGTCTGCTCGTGACCAAAATGGTATATTATTAGACTTGAAGTGAACAGTGAACTGCAGATGATTCCATACAGAGGACACGGTGGAGCATACGGTGGAGGTCTGCCCGGCTTGGGCAGGGCATCGCTGTGTCCTCGTGGAGGCAATCGGCGGCGGTGATCTCTCGCGTCCGGCCCTGATTCGGGCCATGCTACGGAGCGAGAAGAAATGGGAGGCCGTCACCTCCTTCTGCGAAGCAGTAATGCTCGCGAAGGAGGAGACGGAGCGCGTGAGGGAGAGGCAAATTTCGCGCCCTCGCGCCCCTAACCGCCGCAGGAGGAGACGCCCTGGGCGTCGGTAATCACAAGCAGATTTCCGGCCACTGTAAGCGCGGGCTTGCGGACGGTGAGCAATGGGTAGCTCGCCGTCCGATAAGGGCCAAGCCCGGGTCGACGACGCGTTGTGTTCCACGCGCGCCTCAAACAGATGCCAGCAGAATTGACGGGGTCCACTAGGGCCAATGCCTACCGGGGGTTCGAAGAAAACCGATAAGGAAATCGTGGCCCCCGGCAACATGGCAACTGAAGGAACACGGGTGGGTTTTAGTCAGTAAGAGTCTGACATGCCCTCCCGCTCCGCCCAGAGCGGGAGAAGTTATTTGATAATTTCCCACCCAAAAAAAAAGAAAAAAAAAGATGATTCCATACAAACCTCCTTGGGGTCGGCGCAAAACGTTTTCTTCTTCCATTCTTGCCCCGTCAATTGAAACGCTATGATTTACTTGCTTTGTTTTCATATCATACACAACAACTACAAAAAACAATGGCAACAATAATGGCATGCGAAGAAAAATATTAAATATATCGGATTCAGTCATTAGTACGGACACAAAATGAATCGCAAGCGCGCCGCTGGCGACTACCCACACCTAAAGCGCGCGCTTCTACAGAGTTGTGATATTTTAAGGCCACGGCGAGGAGGGATTCAGCCTCGGATTGCATCGGAGTCAAGACGTCGCGGAACTGTTCTCGATTCGTGGTGCTCAGTTATTGTGTCAGTTGTAATTTGTGATTTTAATAAATGCCGTCGCACCCAGTGTGTGTATAATTTAGCTAGTATGATTAATTTGATAGTAAATTATAATGTGATCTGAACTGCAAACTGTTTTTCTATTGCGCATTAACGAACACTACCCACACTACGCCCACAGTAGTTAAAATATCGCTGATAATAACGAAAGAGTCACATACCCGTCTCCGACAAATAAATAAAATACCTAAGTTACTTTTATGATACCGACGCTATTCAGAGTCACAGCATCACCAAAAACATAAAATTATTTACTAAGGAAATTAGAGACATGAACATTGAACATACGACGATTCCCTTTACAATAATTCGACCGTAATCCGCAAGTTGGCAAGGTCACCGGCTCCCGGGGGTTCCACAGCTGTTTATGAGCAAGTGATCATATTCTGACCTACATTGCCTCATGTCTGGCCTAGTTGTGGCACGCGACGGGACTTAACTCTTATGAGGTGTCGGTTTATAGGTTTTTTAGGAGAGTTTCCCGTTAAGTAGGTAGTTTCTTGGTTATATTAGATGCTGTGAAGCATGAAACTATAGTTTTGCTAAGTAAGTCTGCGGATCTTTATGTGGAATTTTGTTCTTATCTATTTTGAACCATAAATGTGTACTATTTGCGGACGATACTACTATTACATTAAAAGGCAACAATAAAAATACCTACGAGCAGGAAATAAACACGGCTCTCCAAACGTCTATAGAGTGGCTTGAAGCTAACAATTTAAAGGTTAATATTAGTAAAACAAAATTTATGCAGTTTCATACATACCGAACAAAACCACTGAACTTAAATGTGGCATATAAAGGGGTCGCCCTGACAGAAACTGACTCAGTAAAATTTCTTGGGATATCTTTAGATAAATTTTGTTCTTGGAAAAACCATGTAAATGACATTTGCAGTAGAATAAATAGTTTTGTCTACCCTCTGAGGCGTATCAGCTGCGAGATATCTCGAAATGCCGCAATTACTGCATACCACGGCTATATTTCCTCCATTTTGCGATATGGTATCGTTCTTTGGGGTCGCTGTGTGGAAATTGATCAAGCATTCGTGATGCAAAAAAAGTGTTTAAGGGCTATATTTGGGCTGAAACAAATAGTCTTGTCGCCCTTTCTTTAGAAAATATAAGATACTTACTTTACCGTGCATCTATATCTTGGAATCATGTATATTTGTTTACAAGCATAAGATTCTTTTTCATCAAGCGACAAGCTACTATGCCCCTCGATCTCATAATACTAATAAGTTGTATCAACCCAAGACGAATCTCACACTTACATCCAACAACAGCTATAACATGTGCATCAAATTGTATAATAAAATTCCGAGTACAATAAAGACACTTCCTTTTTTAAAATTTAAGCGTAATTTAACAAAACTACTCACTGATAAATGCTTTTATAGTGTACTTGAGTTTTTAGATTATAAGTTGTGAATTTTTGTAGTGTATAAGTATAATGTCATCTATGAATTAATTGTTAAGTAGGTACCAAATTTGAATTTATTTAATGTAATTTACTAATCGCATGCATTATTCAAGTAATTAATTAAATTCTTATAATAATATCTGATTATGTAAAATTTGCACGCCGAAATTAAAGGCATAATAAGAGATCAATATATTTTCATAAGAACTTTCTGTACCTTATTTATGCAAATAAATGATTTTGATTTTGATTTTTTCTTCTGCAATTTTTTGTTGTATTTGGTAGAATAATAAAGAGCATAATCGCGTTTACAAAACCTTTAAAGTCAAAATACTTGCATAGAATATTAATCCGTACCTAATATAATATAAATAAAGAGCACAATCGCGTTTACAAAAATGAGGTGTCACCATGGACGTCGCGTGGTGTCGCGAAATCAATAGTAAGTCCCATCTCAAAAATGCCCAACGCTCCTAAAGAAGTTTTAACTTCAAAAAAATGTCTCACGTAGTACGAAGTTCACAGGGTTATCTAGTGTGATGATATAAAAAATATATTTTGCTGGAGGGACAGTAGCAGCCCTTGATATAATTAGAGGGTCGCGTGCAGCCTGCCAACGGTGGTAAAGGTTTTCCTCATTAACTTTGAAGATAACTTTCTACCTTTTTATAAAGGTAAATAATAAATAATATTTATTTCTGTAAATAGGTTCAAAAAAACACTTCTACACGTCAAAATTAAATTATGTTTAAAATAGATGAATTCTGTGTTTCTTAAACGGCTACTCTGAGAAGAAAAACCGAATCAAACTCAGAGGTCGCAGTCTCTTTTAAAGTCCAGACATAATCTTGGTCAGGCCATATGAGGACTATGTAGTATCTGATGTGGTCTTTTGAGCAAAGAACCACACAGGTGTGAGTAGACCTTTCCAGTCAGTGCAAGCATTTGTCAGTAGGTAATAGTGTAGTAGAACTCAGAACTTAAGGCGACGATAACCGACTATTAATGATTTTATACTGAAGATCACGTCTAAACGAGTAGTGTTCATGATTTGAAAAAAAGTATGTTAAATCAGAGCATTTTCTTAATAAATTAATATATGAATATTTTAGATTATGTTTATATTACATAGTGAAATTAATTTGTAAATTTATGTCTAACGCGGATAAAAAACTGAGAATCACGCAAAATCACATACATAATATCACGCCTTGTTTCCCCGAAGGGTTGGGCAGAGGTGTCCCTGTAGCAGGTACACCCACATTTCGCCAGTTATGTTTAAGTCCCATGTAATAGGGGGCGAGCCTATTGCCATCAACCGGGCAAAATCAATTAAGCGTATTTTTCTAAAACCTTCACCATTTTAAAGATCATTTAATTATTGATCTTTTAGTATACGTGTTTAATTGAAATACCTTTTGTTTTAGGTCTAATAAATGAATAATGCGTCTAATTTGGGACAGCGCTCCTTGATGGGCGAGTCCTATTACTGGCTGGACGTACGACGCGTTGCGTGAGCTCAGTACAGAACACGCAAGCTAATCACTTAAGGTCACTGGCATATATCTGCGTCTTAAGGAGCTCAACGGTACAATCTGATTGTTGTCATTGGGGAAAAAGCCTAGCTTAGTCGTCCCAATTGTTCACTTAGCAGCGTAGACTTCGGGCAATAATTTTGAAGAAAACAGACTGCCAAGTCATAGGTCTTGAGTTCGAACCCAAGGAACGCACCTCTGACGGAAAACGGTGAAGGAAAACATCGTGAGGAAACCGGCATGCCTGAGAGATATTTTTCGACGGCATGTTAAGCCAGTGTAGCGTACCACCCGCCCATTTCAGACCTCGTCAGATGGACGAAGACCGTGACTATGTGAAGAGGACCTCGCGGGCACAGAACAAGAGGGAAACCAAAGGCAAGGTGGAAGGACGAGATAGAGACCGTAGGAGCAATTAATTGATCCAACTTCGCAAGGAATCGCGACGAGTGGCAGTCTCTGGAGGAGGCCTTCACCCGAAGAGGGGTCCAGATGGCATGTTTATTGGACTAAAAATACGAATGTACATGCCAATGGAATAATAAAGGCTTTTTTATTTTAGTTTATTTATTTTGTGAAGCCAAGTCAGAGGCTTATGGGCACCTCTAAAACTCTGACACCAGGTTAGTCACTAACCAGTGTACGAAAAGAAGAAGGGAAGAGCGTGAAAACTTATTTCAAGGTTAATTCTACCTAAGTTATAGTACCTGTCTTTCTTACTCAAATACATATACATTTATTATTTACATACATTATTCTTACAAAATGTGAGTATTTTTACGTGACACATGGTCATATTTCATGCGAACCCTCCGGACTTCGGGCACTTAGGCTGAATAACTAGTTACTACTCGACAGATATTGGAGTATGACAGGATCGTCGCAGGTGGCGTTCTGTAGTTTTTGCCGACCTCATGGGAAGACGGCATTAGTTTATGTAGTTTCTAAGCCTATTTGAGGTTGGATGTAGAATCTAGTCACGCTAAGTCTACAATGGAATAAATGAGCAACGCCAAAATGTTTTATATATGGTATACTTTTACATCAGTCAGTTATGTCAGTTTCGGGGTTGTAAGTAGATCAAACGATTTTGATGTTTTGCCCTTTTATTTTTGCTGAAAAGATTATGTGTACCTATGCTCTACATTCATACGATGACAAAACTGTATCAAATCGACACTGCATCGTGCCTAAAGTTCTTTACCAGGAATAAATCAGAATATAAACAAAATAACCTATCAGAAACAAAAACGCCAACAAAGTATCAAATTCTTTTTTCCTAGGACAGATGGTGTTGCCGTCTATAGATTTTTAAATTCCACCATTTTTTTACTTATGCGGACTTAGCGTGGCCAAACTCTATAATGGACGTTATTTGACTTTTCGGGTTCATTTTCTGCTCATCTGAATCCTATCTGTACCCTAATTGCGTAACATATAATCGTAAACGATAATGACTAATTTGTTTCATTTTGACAGTTCAAAAATAGTAGTTTATGAAACTGTTACATAATAAGGGGTATTAAAACGAGTGTGTGTTTAAAAACCGAGCCGTAGGCGAGGTTTTTAATAGTATCACACGAATGTTTTAATACCTAGTTATGTGCAGTTTCATACACTACTTTATCTACTCTCATACATTGGGATTGAACCTAATACTAAATAAAAAATCAAAGTTAAAGATCAAGAATAAATTTAAAAATCCCACGAAATTCAGTAAGTACTACAAAACAAATGAATGTCGCCTGCACCAGCACATCACCGCACATGCGCTACAGCGGGTGCTGCTGTCCCCCGCCAAAAGTTGATGGAAACTCTTTGGTGATATTAAGGGGACGATAACCGACTTTTAATGATTTTATACTGAAGATGACGTCTAAACGAGTAGTGTTAGTGATTTGGAAAAAATATATATTAAATTAGAGCATTTTCCTAATATTTTAATATAGGCATATTTTTAATTATGTTTATATTACATAGTGAAATTAATTTGTAAAGTTATGTCTAATGCGGACAAAAAACTGAGAATGACGCAAAATCTATCGAGCGTATTTTTCTGAAAACTTCACAATTTTAAAGATAATTAAATTATTGATCTTTTAGTATACTATTTTTATTAATATACTTTCTGTTTTACGTGTAATAAATTAATAATGCGTCTTATTTGGGACAGCGCTAGTGTTGGGTAACTCATCATTTTTATATGAGGTTGAGGGAGTACCTCATTTTACCTCGCGAGGTCCTCACGAGGTACCCCTCATTTGAGGCGAGGAGTCGTCACGAGCCGAACTCAGCCGAATTCAGCTGATAGTCCGAGGCAGCGGACCGGACGGGTGCGTCGACTCATAAGTACTCACGATTCCGATTTTTAACGTCTCCCTCATACACATAACTTTCTTTCGCTCATAAATTTTTGATCGTCAAAATAAACGGATCAATGACACTTGATTACCAATCTAATGTTGATGTTTTTAGAGTTCATAGTAATAGCTGCTGTAATGTTTACTGTGTTTTCAAAATTTCGAGACCTCACCTCACTCATTCTATAGCTTCATCAATCACTCAATACTCTACTAGAGAGAGTACTCGCGTCAATAATATCAATGTCAACATTTTTAAGTGAGGGAACGAGTGAGGTGGTTCAATGTTGAAATTCGAGTATCTCTTTCAATTTGCGATCACGAGTATCTCAAACGAGGCACCTCATGAGTGAGGGACACATCTCTAGACAGCGCTCATTGATGGGCGAGTCCTATTACTGGCTGGACGTACGACGCGTTGCGTGAGCTCAGTACAGAACACGCAAGCTAACCATTCAAGGTCACTGTCATATATCTGCGTCTTAACTTCTTGGATTAGCGCTGTATCGTAATAGAAAAAAAAATGGTTTATAGCATTATTCTGTTAGAGAAAAACTTTTCTACTCTCATAGCGTAATATTCGAATTATGAACTTCAAAACGAGTTTATATTGACATACTTTATAAACAGAAACCAAAATTTAAAAATAGAATCATATAACACTTTTTCTCTAACAAAATAATACTATAAAACAATTTTTTTTTTCTATTACGATACAGCGCTAATCCCAGAAGTTAATATCAACAAAGAGTTTCCATCAACTTTTGGCGGGGGACAGCAGCACCCGCTGTAGCGCATGTGCGGTGATGTGCTGGTGCAGGCGACATTCATTTGTTTTGTAGTACTTACTGAATTTCGTGGGATTTTTAAATTTATTCTTGATGTTTAACTTTGATCTTTTCTTTAGTATTTGTTTCAATCCCAATGTTTGAGAGTAGATAAAGTAGTGTATGAAACTGCACATAACTAGGTATTAAAACATTCGTGTGATACTATTAAAAACCTTGCCTACGGCTCGGTTTTTAAACACACACTCATGTTTTAATACCCCTTATTATGCAACAGTTTCATAAACTACTATTATAATATGATTCTATTTTTAAATTTCGGTATTCTGCTTATAAAGTATGTCAATATAAACTCGTTTTGAAGTTCATAATTCGAATATTACGCTATGAGAGTAGATAAAATTCATTGCGTTATTTACGTTGTTGAGCAGATTTTTTTTCCAACTTATGAAGCAATGGATTAGCAATCTGTTTCAAATCGAAACAAATTGTGATTGATCGTGTATTACGCAATTAGGGTACTGATTTGAAATTATATTCTAAGTACAGATAGTGCCATCCACGAAGACGCGACCCACTCTCCTTCCTAAAGTAGGTACCTACTATTGATTTAATTTAATTTATGTGTAATTCATTAAACCTGACTTGGTTTCCGTACGTCTTTTTCGGGTGACCACTGATAATATCAGCGCTGTGCTGTGAGTCCCCATGCTGTGCGTTCATGCTGCGACAAATACCTAAACTTATTTTTAGTATTTCTTTCTATACATTAATTGTTCTTTATGAACACAATAACTTGCCTTGTTACCTTTTTTTTAGGGTTCCGTATCCAAAGGGTGCCAACGGGGCCCTATTACTAAGGCACGACTGCCCGTCCGTCCGTCTCTCACAGGGCTGTATATTTTGAACCGTAATAGGTAAACACAGATTGTACTACTACGGCCGCTATAACAACAAAAAATAAAATAAAATTTTGTTAAAAATTAAAGTGCATACAAAAGCCATAGGTACAAGAAACGAGTGGCTAAGTATTAACAGCCGCTCGGGTCGATCTGTCAGGTTAAGCTACGCTTGCTGGGGTTGGTCCGTGGAAGGGTGACCATTTCTACATACCGAGACTCCTCCGTGCCTCGGAAAGCACGTTAAGCCGTTGGTCCCGGCTGTCATTCGTGGATCTTTGACAGTCGTTACGGGTCGTCAGATGCCCGAAAGTCTGACAACCAGTCTTACAAAGGGTATCGTATTACCCAGTTACTGGGTTGTGGAGATCAGATAGGCAGTCGCTCCATGTAAAATACTGGCATTCACCTGCATCCGGTTAGACTGGAAGCCGACCCCAATATAGTTGGGAAAAGGCTAGGCAGAACAGGTACAAGAAACGAGTTTACTGTTAAATATTACACGGTAGTACGGAACCCTTCGTGTATAAGTCCGACTCGCACTTGGCGGTTTTTTTTTTTACAAAAAAGACAAAATATTTAAAGAACATTTTGTAATAATTAAAAACATTTAAGTGTTCTATATGAATTTATTGCTTGATTTCGAATGTCATGAGCCCGACGGCTAATTCCCTGAAGTCATTAGATCGAAACAGCTTCGATTGTTGTAAAGGTTACTAAGTTATAACAATATAACTTTGGAAGCGAGGCCACGTCGAGGCCATTTCTCAAAGTCCTAAAACGAACTGAGACCATTACAAATTCTTCTCCAGTTCGAATTTATAGCCTTTGTGCTAAACTGGGACCGGAAAGTCTCAAATATTCTCGGAATTGATTACAATAACAATTATTAGAACTTTATAATTGCAGTTTTAATTCAAATCAATTAGGAAAGTACTTTGTGTTTTTAATCAATTGGAAACATTTAAAGCAACACGGGATTCATAGTATTTCAAGTTATTCAAAGTTATTTGAATCCTGTGTTGAAAGGATACAGAAAACTGTATTGTTAGAACTGATTAATATTTGACTGCCTCGTTGGTCTAGTGGTCGCAAGCGCTAATGCTGAGCATGAGGTCCTGGGTTCGATTCCCGGGTCGGGCAAAGTATTATTGGCTATCTGAAATTTCTCAGTAGCAGCCCGGAGTCTGGATTTGTGCCCGGTTGATGGCAATAGGCTCGCCCCCTATTACATGGCACTTAAACATAACTGGCGAAATGTGGGTGAACCTGCTGCAAGGACACCTCTGCCCAACCCTTCGGGGAAACAAGGCGTGATGTTATGTTATGTTGATTAATATTTCGTGGAAAAAATTACTTTTGCTCTTCAAACCTTCTGTTTGTAAATACAGACTGTAATGACAATGAGATAATATGAAGTTTTTTTAAAAAACCGGCTAAGTGCGTGTCGGACCACGCACAATGAAGGGTTCCGTAGTTGGGATGAATTTATCCCAAAAACAAACTTAACTTTGTAGTTGATAAACATGTTCTCCCATACGGAATATATGGGAAAACATGTTTTGGCAACTGCAAAGTTAAGTTGGTCGATTATTACTCGATAACTAGTAAAGCCTACTTAGCTGTGATAGTTTTCCTTTTAATTTCGTTATATAAACTACTGCTGTGATTTTTTTCACACATCCAAAACCAACCATTTAGCTGGCAGGGGGGGGGACACTTGACTCTAACAAAAATTAGCACTTTAAAGCTTAATATTTTGCAAACGGATCCCTGAATCCAAAAATGGTTTTACATACTCACAATTTTTTTGAAAGACCTTTCCAATGATACCCCACACTATGGGATAAAAACATAAAAAATAAAACATCACCACTTTACGTGTATGGGAGGTACCCTAAAAAAAATGTTTTTCATTATTTTGTTTTACCACTTTGTCGGCGTAATTAATATGTATACCTATGTCAAATTACAGCTTTCTAGTACTAAGGGTCTCGGAGCTAGACCGCGGACAGACAGACAGACAGACGGACATGACGAAACTATAAGGGTTCCTTGTTTACTACGGAACCCTAAAAAACGTTGACTTTCATAGGTTTCTCTAATTAGGGGAAAATCTAAGTATTTGTTTTAACCAGACTAGCTGCAAGCTTTTAATTTATGTTACGTTAACTTACAGTAACTGCCCTTTTTTACCTACTTATATACAGTATGTATGTAAGAAGGTAAAAAAAGTACATAAAAAAATTATTGCCAGTTACATTTTTTTTATTGTAATATTTTTAAGCTTGTATGGAAGCTATTTATACCATTGCGGGTTAATAGGAACGCTCTTCGTTCGCTAAGATACTGTATATAAATACATACCGAAAACAGAAAAAACTTAAAAAAACATTAGCATTGTTTTGTTTAAATTTCGTTTTTTTTTTTACAATTTGTTAAAATGATTTTGCAATAAGTAGTTTAATTTTTACACTTAATAATTTTTTTTTTTTTTTTTAATTTAACACTACTTTCTCCAGTATTTTTCTGACCAAGCCTCATTCATTACACACCTCCTTTTTGTGATGCCCACATTTAATCCATCCATACATGCTTTCTTACTCATATTATAAATACCTACCAAAGTAACTCTCAGTCAGTTACCTTTCACACCAGCTGAATGGAATTCGCAAAATTTGGCACACAGGTAGACCATGACCTGGGTTAGGACTTAAGAGTTACTTTTTACCGGCATGTATTTATTCGAACCTAAAATAATTCCGGAATTTTTAATACATATTATTGAACACTAATTAATGATTACGTCTCTTCTTGTGCACCTCAAATAGTTCCTATTTTGGGGTTAGTGTATGCTACTATATGGTAGTTCCCCTTGACCTAGAATCACGAAATTTGGCAAAAAGCAAGGTCTTAGAGCACAAGTAAAGGGAAAATTCCAAAAAGTAAAAAATTAAGGTAAATTTTGGTACTTACAAATTTTATGGTTTTCTTGATGAAACCGGCATGTCCTAGAACCGAAAATTCGAAGACATGTGACATCTACCAACCCGCACTGGGCCCGCGTGGTGTATTACGGCCCACTCCCTCTCATAGAGAGGAGGAGGCCTGTGTTCCAGCAGTGGGAACATTTATAGGCTGATGATGAAGTTTTCGCAAAAACTAAATTTGCCCATATCTTTTTATCGTGTTGACTCAGGACTTTAATTTTTATACACCTAATAGGGACTATAGACTTCAGTATCTGATATAAATTTCAACTTGCTAGGTCCACCCGTTCCTGAGAAAATCGGTGGTGACATACGGACAAGAGATCTTATAAGGGTTCCGTTTTTTATCTTTTGAGGTACGGAACCCTAAAAAACAGCACATTAGAAGCTCAAAAAGTTTGTGGATCAGTTAAATATTTCTCCTTCTTATCCCGGTAAAGGCTCCCGCAGACAGGCGCGACGCGACACCGGTATAATAAATTCCGTGAAGTTTTCATAAAAATTGTTCCACCAGAGTTGCGTCAGACCGTTGTGTCGAGCCTGTCTGAGCCTTAATACGTTTCCGTGGGATAATTTCCGACATCCACGTGGGCGATGTCGCGGGCAAAAGCCTACACCTACAAACTAAACTGTAATAATATCACCTGTATACACACCCACCCTTCCAAAACTAGATAGAACACAAATCCGATCAACTCAGTTCACTTTGTATAACTAAGCGTCTAATTCTAATATTAATTACTAACACAAACTGAGACCCAACCGTACAAACAAGACTGCTGCCTTCAGACGTTGTAATTTTAATTCAATTCTCTTTGCTTTCAGTACCGAAATGTTGCTGAACTTTACTAATTAAAACTATGCCTTAACTACTTGGGCTGGTTTCACAGCTGTCCGGGAGAACCGTGCGGGCCGCCCGTACGGGCGCGGAACGGACACACGTGAGGCGCTAGACCATTGTTTCACAGCGACGCGGATTGGTCCGTACGCGACCCGCTCCGGGTAGAGCCCGAACAACGTTAGCATAGTATAAAGAGAGGTAGTAAGCTATCTTCATACAAACGCACCGCGCGCGGCTTGTATGTGTGGGGCCTTAGTATCTATGCGTCGTAAACAAAATCTCGATCGGTTTCTCACGAGAAACGGGTCGGATACTATGGCCCCACACATACAAGCCGCGCGCGATGCATTTGTATGAAGATAGCTTACTACCTCTCTTTATACTATGACGTTAGCAACCGTATCGTACTAACTCCCTCGTTTCAGAGCACTGCGGGCGCTACCCGTACGGGTCTCCCGTGTGCGAGCGGGCCGAGCGGGTCTCCCGGACAGTTGTGAAACCAGCCTTAGGCTCTTTAGTTACTCATTGAATGATTTAATGGGACAAACGAGAGAAATTATATATGTTGATTTGATAGTAACTCAGATTCTATGGCATATACAATGTATAACAGAATTAATGCACATTATGAAAGTAGTTAATTACCCGACTGCTCCAGAAGGAGGGTAATTCAGAATCGTTTACTGAATATATTTCTGTCATTTTTAATCAATATAGATATTTTTTATATACTATGGCGGCATCTACATCACTACATGCGAACTACGCATCAAAGACCTGACGTCACACGAAATCCTGACGTCATACAAATCCTGCAACGCGCTATTAGAGTTTACCGCGCGAACACCATATATACAGGGCTGTTTGGCAGAACGTTGAACATACGAAAATGGTGGATAGGTGGGGTCATCTGCTACTTACTCAGCCCTAATTTATTTGGCCCTGACCCCCTGGATATTTTTTTTTAATGCAGGTTGAAATTAGGATTTAAGTATTTTTTACATCTTTCTGTTATAAGAATCTGCCAATATTAAAGATTTTAAAAAAAATGCCTGTTTTACCCATTTTTTTAATAAAAATTACACTTTAAAGTTAAGAAAGTTGTGAAACTAGAAGAAAGCAAAAAAACTTTTTTTTTAATATCCAGGGCGCCGCCAGGGCCAAATAAATTAGGGCTGAGTAAGTAGCAGATGACCCCACCTATCCACCATTTTCGTATGTTCAACGTTCTGCCAAACACCCTGTATATAACTTCCCCGACATCAATCGTTGGGCAGTTACCCGCCAGACACGACACCCGTCTGGTCGGACGATCCTCCCTTTTCTATAGAGGATGCGTGAACTTTACACCCTGTTCCTCATGCCACTAAAACACTTCCACTGTACTTTGATAGAGTTGGCACAGGCGGATAAAATTAAATAAAACAGAACGTTAATCAGCTTACATGTTTTAATTTATCTCATACTCTCTCTCTTTTTCTCTCGTTGTCTTATCTGTAAGCTACATACAATAAACGACCCTAGATTGTGCTCAGTTGCACCAAATTCCGACACGAATGTTATTCGTAAAGACATCTTAGGTTGTCTGCCGGCGGCGGCGAGGCGCTTGGTGCACAGTGATTGAGAAGTTACGTCCACAGTGCGGAAACATTAGAATACTATTTTGGTAATGGTACTTACTGTATGTTGAGGGGCTTGTGGCTAAGTAATAACAGCTGCACGGGTCGATCGATCAGGTTAAGCTACGCTTGCCACGGTTGGTCCGTGGATGGGTGACCATCTTTACATACCAAGTCCCCTCCGTGCCTCGGAAAGCACGCTAAGCCGTTGGCCCCGGCTGTCATTTGTAGATTTTTGACAGTCGTTACGGGTAGTTAGAAGCCCAAAAGTCTGACAACCAGTCTTACCAAAGGGTATCGTGTTACCTAGTCACTAGGTTGTGGAGGTCAGATACGCAGTCGCTCCATGTAAAATACTGGTATTCAGCTGCATCCGGTTAGACTGGAAGCTGACCCCAACATAGTTGGGAAAAGGCTAGGCAGATGATGATGACTTACTGTATGTTGAAGGGTGGATTACTCTTGCTGCGGTCTCGCCTGTTGTCGAGATTACTCTTCCGCTAGTCTTCAAAGACATAAACATTTCGCCACACCAAACGCCTCCATTCATTTGCCAACTCCTCCCAACAAGAGGGATCTATATTTACATCTTCTTCTTCATAATATGTCTAATATAAATAATACCTAAGTATTACACATTATTTTGTAGCATTTTTGAGGCTTTTTCCATCTCACGTACATGTTTTTTGTATTTCGTTTTTTCGTTCAGGCCAACGGCCACGGCTCCTACAAGAACTTGCAAAATTATTGTCATCTGAAAACAGTCAAAAATGTTTGCAGGGAATTATTATTAATGCAATTAACGCTACCCGCGTGCATCGATACCTTGATCAGATGTAGTTTCTTGAAATAACATGAATAGTTTTTTTTTAAATAAAATATTGGTCTAAGATCCGCAGACCATCACCCATCTGTTTAATGAATATAAAGTATTTTATATCAAAGGGACTGTGGGCAAAATGCACCCGCTCCACCACAGTTAAAACCACTGTTGTTTTGAAGACATTACTTCTCCCTTTAATCAGGCCAAGGCGCGTCAAAATCTGTCCCAGAGTTATTCAGTTCCGACAATGTTAGGTTAGGCAAAATGCACCCAACTCCGCCACAGTAAAAAACACTGTAGTTTTGAAGACATTACTTCTCAAAATATATCGCGAGTGGGTTTGCCAAAAAAAAAATAATTTAAAAACGACTTTTTTTCAAAAATTGCACTCATTCTTTTAACGATTTATTCGTTTTAGTAACAAATGTTTCTCTTAAAAAGCGCTATCCATTGATATATCACTTATGGCTATTGGGCGCCAAGAAGAGTGGTCCCCTTTATGTCGAGTCCCTTTACGTCGAGCCGAGAACCTGTCTAGCTTCTATTACGTCGAGTCTACGATTTCTGTCCCGTTTCTAGTCCCTTAACGTCGAGTTTCTTTACCCCGCTTCTTACTAGACTACCTTTACGTCGAGTTTAATAATATCATATTTTGAAGTACAGACAGGTTCAGCCAAGAACATTCCTATACTTAGGTGGCCAAGTAATCACCTATTTAGGTCTTTAACTCTGAACTGACTACCAATTAGCAAAAGTCGAGTTAGTAGCAAAGATTCTCCTTGAAAAGCTCTTTCAATGGGGTTAAAAACTGAAAGCTCATCGCAGATGGCAGCACAGTTGAGGAGGTGAAGAACAAAACCTCACTTTTCCATTTTTGTTTTAAAATAATTTTTTTAGTCTATGTGCAAAAAAATGTTGAATTGATTAAAGCAAGTAAGTAAAACCTTATCTAAAACACATATTTTCTTATACAAATTTTCATTTCAAATAGAGAGTTTCGAACAAAACCACACTTTAGACTAAAAAAGAAACAGTCTCCCTCGATACTTTTCAAAAGCTCACTTTATTGGAGTACAATTTAACGGTATCATTAAGACTTCATTAAAACCACATAAAAACATTGAGCTTATGACAAAATCATTCATCACTTTAACCATCACCAATATCAGTATCTAAATCCTAATAATATTAGTATCAGGTTCAAGACAATCACAATCTTCATCTTCACTGACATCTCCGGCATCTCCAACTTCTATCGTATGTGAAGAATTATTATCCAAGATACCAACATACCATTGAAGCTCTCCAGGAAGGATATTGAAGAGCTTCAATGGTATGTTGGTATCTTGGATCACACATGGAACATATCATTGAAGCTCTCCAGGAAGGATATTGAAGAGCTTCAATGGTATGTTGGTATCTTGGATCACACATGGAACATATCATTGAAGCTCTCCAGGAAGGATATTGAAGAGCTTCAATGGTATGTTGGTATCTTGGATCACACATGGAACATATCATTGAAGCTCTCCAGGAAGGATATTGAAGAGCTTCAATGGTATGTTGGTATCTTGGATCACACATGGAACATACCATTGAAGCTCTCCAGGAAGGATATTGAAGAGCTTCAATGGTATGTTGGTATCTTGGATAATAATTCTTCACATACGATAGAAGTTGGAGATGCCGGAGATGTCAGTGAAGATGAAGATTGTGATTGTCTTGAACCTGATACTAATATTATTAGGATTTAGATACTGATATTGGTGATGGTTAAAGTGATGAATGATTTTGTCATAAGGCTAATAATATTAATTTGATGATTAATGATTGTGATAATTAAAATAAGAATGTGTGTATGCTCATACAGTAAGGAGAACAAAAATATATTTTTTTTTTTTAAAGTAAGGTTATCTTTTCAGTCATTTTCAAAACCACACCTTTTTTTTTGGTAAACATCAAAACCTCGCTTTTCCACTAGTCTTGATCAAAACCACACTTTTCCAAAAATATTTAATCAAAACCTCACATTTCCAAATTTCATTTCAAAATATTAGCTAAGATTCTTATCATTTTTATCAGCCATTTGGTACATCAGATTGACTGTAACTCCAGCATAATATGACACAATTAAACCAAAATGCAGATGTCGTAGTCAGTTAGTACTGTTTTCTTCAATATTAGAAAAAGTGGAAAAGTGAGGTTTTGTTCTTCACCTCCTCAGTTGTGCGTCTTTAGTCCGCCATTGTTGTTTATGTTTTCACTGTTGTGTCGATATCGTTTATACGAAAACTAGACAAAAATGTACGCGATTTGGAGTGTAGTACAATTAAAAGCGGAGTTAAGGCTCCGTGCCGCCGCACCGCACGAAATCACTGATTTTGATCAATTTTGTTTATTCGTTGTGAGAAAGGGGACGAGAATTTAAACAAAATTATTTGTGATTTGAAAAGTCCAATTCTTCGTCTTGTACATAAGGGAAAGGGATTTTTGAAATAAATGATAAATGATAAATGATTTTATTTCTGTAAGTAGGTTTGTACAAACACTTTTACACGTCAATCATATTTTAAAAACTAGATGAGGTCGGCGTTTCCTATCTGACTACTCTGAGAAGAAAGGCCGAAACAAACTCAGAGGTCACAGTCTCTTTTAAAGTCCAGACATAATCTTGGTCAGATCATGTGAAGGCCATGTGGATTGGTGTCTGAAGTGGTCTTTAGAGGAAAGCATCACACAGATTGAGAGGGTCTGTCCAGTCAGTGCACGCATTTGTCATTTATCGTGTAGCTCAACTCAGAATTTAAGGAGCTCAACGATTTGACGAACAATACCAAAAAAAGGACATTTGTGTAGGCCACATAAATTACTCAAACTGTCAGACCATGATTAAAACTAACTGAGAAAAAATTAAAAACAAAACAAAAAGGAATGACCCATATAGTCTTCACATTCACAATAATTAAAATAATATAATACTTTAAAAGTAAATATTCATGTCATTGTATATATAAAAATCATTCATGTCAATGTGTATATAATAAAATAAAAAACCCAGAAATAATCTTGGTCAGAGCATTTCATATGAGGACCATGTAGATTTGTGTCTGAAATGATCTTTTGAGGAAAGAACCATACAGATTTGAGTGGACCTGTCCAGTCAGTGCACGCATAATAAATTAAGGATTCGTGGGAAATCACTAAAATTCGCAACAAGTTTTCCAAAAAATGACGCGAGACTGACGTTTGATCGTTTCGTTAGAAGAAACTGCTTTTGATGTTGAAAATTAAAAAATATCATCAACATCATTATATGGTCTACTTGTACATAGGGGAACCACTTTTTTCAACTTTCATACAAAATATAGCAGAAAAAAAATGTTGAAATAACGTAACTTTCTCAAAACTTCAAGCCAAATAAATATTTTTTTCTAATACTTAGAAACACTTTTAAGAAATTTTAAAAATTATATATTAATTTTAAGTTAATTGTTTAATAGAATCTAAATTTTATTTTATAAATAAACAATTACTTCATTACGTAAATAAATGGCAAAGTGAACTATATAAACGATCGCGGAAAATCTATTCCGTCAGTAGCGAACGGGCCTTCCCAGCGTGAGGACGTATCACTTTGCGTCGCAGCACGCACACACGCACGTACGTGTCCGATGTTAACATATTCCAGAAATTGTACGTCGACTACCACATTTTGATCCGCATTTTATTTTAAAGTACTTTGCTTGTTTTTGAAGAACATTAAAATTTTGCATGCCTGGCAATAAATAAAATACCGGTGTACGTGTGTTCGTAATTTTTTTTATCCTAAACGGCTTGACTGATTTAGATGTTTTTTTTTTAAATTCTTTTTGTGTAACTTGGATGGTTCATAACTATAGTTGGACTCGCGTGGCGCTGTTGTCGCAGGACAACATCTGCCTGCTGGGTTCACTAGTTATATTTTGACTTTAGATTTCATAGTTTTGAATGATTTTTGGTAGGGGAAAAAGTTATGGGTTCGCGTCACCGATATGCCCGCGCCGATATGCTGGTGTAGCAATAAGTGAAGTATTTTTGGAACGAAGTTCTTTAACGCTTCTGAAGACTACTTTAAGTCAAAATAAAGATCCAAGATGACGGCTGCGAACATTTAAAAATATTTCGTCATGGGTATCGTTTTCATAGTTTTCGAGGATGCTAAAGCTGATAGTGAGGTCAAAATATAAATCCAAGATGGCGGCTGTGACAATATTCAGATTTTTCGTCATAGGTGTCTTTTTCATAGTTTTTGAGGATTCTAAAGCAGATTTTGATGTCAAAACGTTAATTTCAAAGTGTTGGGCCCTTTGAAATTGATGGCGTGATGTTATGAAGAAATCTCATTTCCGCAACTTTTTCGCGCAAGTGGGTTCGCGCAAGTGTCTTTCGCGAAAATGTCTTTCGCGCAAGTGTCTCAGATCCCTTTATGGATACTGGTGCCAATTCTCTTGTCACAAATTAATGCCTCAAAACTAGACTAAAAATCACCAAAGTTTCGTTCATTCCTGTCAAACGATGATTTCCCATCGTGAAATAATTATAGAATATATTTTATTTTGACAGCACTAAGATGGCAATATGGTGCCGATTCTCTTGTATACCGAACTAAACTTACTAAACTATCACTAAAATTCCTTACTTTTGGCTATGAAAATCTTGAAGCTATTCTGCAACAAAAGTTTTCTAAATTAAATTTAAATATATTTTGACACACTAAAATTATATTTGACAATCGTGAGTCCACGTGGTACTTGTTTTCCCTACCCCGTGAATTTTTTTTAGAGCTGGAGTCGCACAGGGGGCAGCCTTGACGTTTTATATAGAATTTTTACTTTTTGTAAGGAAAATAAGAAAAAATATTACCTACATGTAGAGTGTCAGGGGTTTAAGGGTTTTATAAAGGGGATCGAAATTCTCATTATTTTTGCGATTGGACGCACCATTTTCGAGATATATGCAAAAGAAAAAAAAAAGATACAGTACTGTTTTTTGCACCTGAAGCGAGGTGTTGGTGTGAATTTTAGTTCATGACAACCAATTTTATTCCACATGTTTTTAGTCGTATTTAGTTAGAAAATCTAAATTTTAGGTTAAAAACGTCAAATTCAGAATAGCAAAATTGCCATTTTCACTAAACTAATATCTCAGTGCCATCTTAGTGCTGTCAAACTAAAATATAGTTAAGTTGTGTCACTTTAATCTATTTCAGAATGGGCAATCGATTTCCCATTCTGAAATAGACTAAAGTGACACAACTTAACTATATTTTAATTTGACAGCACTAAGATGGAACTGAGATTTTCATTTAGTGAAAAAAGCAACTTTACTATTCTGAATTTGACGTTTTTCACTTAAAATTTAGATTTTCTAACCGAATCTGACTATTTTTCGCGATTAAAAACGTGTGGAATAAAATTGATTGTCATGAACTTTAAATTCACACCAACACCTCGATTTCACATGCAAAAACAGTACTGAATCTTTTTTTTTTCTTTTGCTTATATCTCGAAAACGGTGTGTCCAATCGCAAAAAATAATGAAAATTTCGACTCCCTTTATAAAACCCTTAAACCCCTTATACTCTACATGTAGGTAATATTTTTTCTTATTTTCCATACAAAAAGTGAAAAGTTTCATATAAAACACGTCGAGCGTGCGCGCCTCCGGCTCTAAAAAGATTCACATGGTTAGGTATCACGTGTGGAGTTGCGATTGTCAAATTTGATTTAGATGTGTCAAAAATTTTCTTAAATTTAGAGAATTTATTTTGCATAATTGTGCCGATTCCCTTGTTCACAAACTAAACTAAATTTAAGTGCATCTTTTTCTTTCTATTTCATTAAGAAAAGGACAGAAGATAAATTTTAGTTTAGTCCTGTCAAATTAATCAGCGCTTGACGTTAATTGACGTAATTTTAGTCGGCAAGTTTTTAATCACATCTAAACTTGTATGGGTGGTGATTAATTTGACAGGACTAAACTAAAATTTATCTTCTGTCCTTTTCTTAATGAAATTGTAAGAAAAAGATGCACTGAACTTAAATTTAGTTTAGTTTGTGAACAAGGGAATCGGCACCAATAGCTTTGAGATTCTCATAGTCAAAAGTAAGAAATTTTAGTGATAGTTTAGTTAGTTTAGTTCGGTGTATAAGAGAATCGGCACTAATCAAAATTTTAGGTGAGAAAAGTCAAATTCAGATTGGTGCCGATTCTCTTGTCACAAATGCCTCTAAACTAAACTAAAAATCACCAAAATTTAGTTTATTCCTGTCAAACGACGATTTCCCATTCTGAAATAGACTAAAGTGACACAACTTAACTATATTTTAGTTTGACAGCACTAAGATGGCACTGAGATATTAGTTTAGTGAAAATGGCAATTTTGCTATTCTGAATTTGACGTTTTTAACCTAAAATTTAGATTTTCTAACTAAATATGACTATTTTTTTATCGTGACTAAAAACATGTGGAATAAAATTGGTTGTCATGAACTAAAATTCACACCAACACCTCGACTTTAGATGAAAAAACAGTACCGAATATTTTTTTTTCTTTTGCTTATATCTCGAAAACGGTGTGTCCAATCGCAAAAATAATGAGAATTTCGACAGCCTTTATAAAACCCTTAAACCTCTAACACTCTACATGTAGGTAATATTTTTTCTTATTTTCTACACAAAAAGTGAAAAATCCATATAAAACACGTCGAGGCTGCCCCCCCCTGCGCGCCTCCGGCTCTAAAAAGATTCACGTGGTTAGGTATCACGTGTGGAGTCGCGGTTGTCAAATTCGATTTAGATGTGTCAAAATTATTTTTAAATTTAGAGAATTTATTTTGCAGAATAGCTTTGAGATTCTCATAGTCAAAATGAAGGAATTTTAGTGATAGTTTAGTAAGTTTAGTTCGGTATACAAGAGAATCGGCACCAATAGCGAATTTTTCATTTTCACTAAATTAATAACTCATTCAGTTGCAAAAACTGTACTTTATCTTTTTTCTGTTCTTTTGCTTATATCTTGAAAATTGTGTCTTATCGCAAAAATAATGAAAATTTCGACCCCCTTTATGAAACCCATAAACCCATAAAACTCAACATGTAGGTAATAATTTTTCATGTTTTCCATACAAAAAGTATAAAATTCCATATAAAACAGAATTGTTATAAATATACTAAACGAATATACACAAACATTCCTGACTTATTTCATAAGCGTACCTACGTAACTTAACAAAATACCGTCTATAGGATCAAAACTGTTTAAGCGATCACTACGCTCGATGTTTAGGCGTGTGTGCGTGAACGGTGCACACAAACATAGCATCGCAAGAATTTACCTAAACTCTGTCGAGTGAAGTCACAGCCAGGAGCCTTAAACAAAAGAGATGCGTCTACCACGGATAAAAAAGCAGCTTTAATGGAAAGTTAAATAAATAATGACCATTTTATATTTGATAGATTGTTTTGTTTACATTATTTAAAAGTCCTTTTTTTGTTGAAGACTGGGGGCATACGACAAAAATAACTTGATCGGAGTTGAAGAAGAGCTTGAGGATGATAACCCTAACATTCCTGCCCTGGAAAAATTCAGGGATGTCAATTCTAGCACTGATCTTCTAGCGCTATCTAAAACCCACATTCAAGAGTTTGCTGAAGGTAAGTTTTCATACAGTGATCAACTGATGATGCATTCATTTTCCTTTGTGAGTTCAACTATAAAAAAGCGTGTAATATACTTAATTTAATGTTAATATTATTCCAGGTTTCAAATACCTCCTAAAGGGAAAATCCTCTATGAAAATAGGAGCTTGGTCAAGCTAATGATCGTAACTATGCGTATTTTCATGCACAATGCAAGGCACAAATGAAAAGATTAATGTGTAATGTTATACTCAAGATGAATAAAACTGGTATGGTATGTGAAAGTCATTGTGAATGTGCAGCTGGAAGTGGCTTGGAAGCACACTGTAAACATATCTTCACAGTTCTCCACGGTAGAGAGGATATAGTATGTACGAAGATTATAATTACCTATGCATAAAATATGCACAGAAAAATTAATGATGTTCAAACAACCAAAAACAACATCATTTTATACTGAGTATCTCCAACCAGCAATTTACGATAAATACTTGTATAAATACTATGATACTGTAATAAAACTAAATTAATATTATATACAATGTTTTATTTATCTCCTTATACACAATGCATATTACATAATACATTGTCTGAAGTTACAGCACATAAGACAAACAAAACATATCTTTGATGCGAGGGGCACAAAACTGTGATGTTTTTGTCAAATCTAACAAACGTTCAACATGAACGCGTTGACTTATTTATTTATTTATTAATAGTTTAGCCTACAATTGTTTACACATTACATTTCTTTTAAAACTACACAATATACATTTATAAGTGCAACAATTACTTAAAAGCTAACACCACTTGCACTGTATATTAGAATTATGTAAAAACAAAGCAATAATGCAATAAACTAGGATCAAATATTTGGTTTAGATTAAACAAAAAATTAAATTACATTGAAATAAATAACATTTTCAATAGTAATATTCTTCACATGACTTCCATAATACTTTATTTTGTGAGCCATTACACGAAAACACACAAAATAGAACTTTTGATAGAACACACAAAATAGAACTTTTGATAGGTTTCAAAACCTGTGTAGAAAGCAATGATACTGTCATTGTTTTTATAGTTCTGTATAGATCCATAAATGTACAGACGCCAGCACATCAAGCTACTACAATCTGTCAAATTTATTTAATAGATTTTCAAGTTTATCGCTGATGTCTAAGGTTCAAAGTTGATTGGGTAAATTTGACAGTTTCGGGTAGCTTGATGTGCTGGCGTCTGTACACAAAATTCACTTGAGTATGTCTTGATGATACAGTATGTTGGTCCCGCTCTGGCCCATCATCTGGCTCCAATGGTGTGCTAGGAAAAATTTATGTTTCGTTAAACATTGTAAGTTCCTCGTCTTTATATTGCTCTTCATAACTATCACGGGTTTGAACATGGCTAGGTCCAGCAATTTGATT
This sequence comes from Agrochola lychnidis, assembly GCA_963680765.1. Lineage (NCBI taxonomy): Eukaryota > Metazoa > Arthropoda > Insecta > Lepidoptera > Noctuidae > Agrochola > Agrochola lychnidis. Next base: position 5,144,210 of record OY796850.1, read on the forward strand.
ACTATATGTATCAAAACATTGTTTTTTCTCATTTCTCTGTAAGTCTATTTGCTCTGTCTTCAGCTAAGGGGTTGACTGGTTTGACTTTAGTAAAAGAAAAAATTGAGGGTACAGCAGTCTTCCTGAGCTTTTTGTAAATATTTCCATCACCTAGAACAGACAAAAAGGATCTATGATCTACTTATCTATGTGCAAAACATAAAATACAAATATGATGAGTGGAAGATATATTTATCTATTTAGCCCGTAATGTCCCACAGCTAGGCAAAGGCCTCCCATTCCCTTTTCCACACGTTTGCCCACTGCCACTGCGGGCCAGTCCTTTCGGTAGGATTCAGTGCAGGATATGTGTTAATATTAGGCAGAAGGTAGTTTGGTATGAAGGTATTAAATACAATGCAATAAAGCGAATGCTGCATAGATGCTTGCTACTTAGACATACGAGTATTTACTTTGGTCGATTAAAAGATAATCTTAACAACAGAACCTTAGTATAATGTATATAAATAAATATCCATAAATGCCTATAATGAAAACACACTTAAGTTCTCTGTATTATGAAAGAGAGCATCACCTGTATACGCATTTGTCTGATAGAAGTCTTCAGGTTTAAAATGTATAGCACATAACCTCGACGAATTATTTGGTTTCCAATTTTTTCTTCGGAGAGCTCTCTCCCAGACTTTTCTTCTTTTAAGATCTTTGGGGAATACATGGGTCCCCGGATTTTTGCAGTCAACAGCTGCGCAAAGGGGCATTAAATTAATTAGGCGTAAAAGAAGTTGATTGTTTACAAAAAATGTATGGATATTGACAGCTAGCTGTCAAATTTACGGACGGACAATGATAGCGACATCTGAAATGAGCAAATGGCAGTTTTTATCCCCATTGGTGTACAATCACACTAATCTTATAAAGGCGAAAGTTTGTGAGTGTGTTTGTATGTTTGTCTCTTCAATTTGGATGAAATTTGGCACACAGATAGTTTATAACCTGGATTAACACATAGGATACTTTTTATCCCGATATTCCCACAGGATTGAGACTTACGTGAGTGAAACCGTGGGGCGCAGAAAGTGTTTAAAAAAAGTCATTTTTGTTTTTTTTTTATTAATCACAGTCTGGCTAGGAATTTTAGCCAACCCACTCGCGATATATTTTCAAATATACTAAATTTGATTTAAAATACTTTTCATACAAACAGATGGGTAAAGGTCTTTCCTCTGCAGATCCTATGCCATATTGATCCATCAAGTAGGAAGGTATATATCTACAGGAGTTTCAATAATACACAAAAAAAAACATTGAATAAGCAACAGTAGCATAACTCTGATGGCCGAACGAACTAGGATTTTCAATAAATCTTCCTATCAGTCAATCTGCCTATCCTTTTCCCTACTATGTTGGAGTCGGCTTCCAGTCTAACCGGATGCAGCTGAATACCGTATTTAAATGGAGCGACTGCCACAGTAACTGGGTAATAAATACGATACCCCTTGGTAAGACTGATTGTCAGACTTTCGGGTTTCTGACGACCCATAACGCCTGTCAAAGATCCACGAATGCCAGCCGAAACCAACGGCTTAACGTGCTTTCCGAGGCACGGAGGAGTTTCGGTATGTTAAGATGGCCACTCATCCACAGACCAACCCCGGCAAGCGTAGCTTGACCTGATGGATCGAATCGTGCGGCTTTTATTACTTAGCCACGAGCTCCTCAACAAATCTTCCTATATTATGTCTAGTTTACAACTCATACTTGGTACTAAAGTGCTTGTCATTTGTCCCACCGTGTGAACATACTGAATCTTCGCTTAGCTTTTGTAAAAGTAAACAAAATGTTTGAGGCTAAGTGACAAGTACCTACGAATCTCGTATGAACTAAACTGTATGCATTACAAGCACAAGAACCGGAGTTACTAACATAGCTTGAAGAGTGAGCAAGCTGTGTAGCAGTGTTTGTCGAAGGACCGATGGCCGGTGGAGCAGACGAGTCTTGGATTGGAGACCGCGTATCGGCAAGCGTAGTGTGGGACGCCCTCCAGCTAGATGGACCGGCGACCGTAAAAAAGTGGCTGGGACAGACTAGATGCGTTAGTGTGGAAGGCGGAGGACAGGGTGTTGTGGTGCAGCCTGGGAGAGGCCTATGTCCAGCAGTGGAATGCGATAGACTGCGTTGTGTATGCATTTAGACATATTTACACGACTACGGCGAAGCAAAAAGAAGGGTTATGATTTTGATCGGTATGTATGTATGTATGTGTGTTCATCTGTTACCTCATAACTTCTAAACTGCCGATCATAATTTGACAAATGAAGTATCATTGGAAGCGTTTTGATTGTCCGCTGGTTATAAGCTATGTGACGTCACATTAAATGCAATATGGCGCCCTCTAGAGGACATTAAGTTACGAAATAAAAAATTAAAATAATTGAATTGTGCAATGTTGGGTATCAAATGAAAGGGCTTGACGAGCACATTACAAATATGTATATATATCACATTTTCCAAGGAAATAAATATGTTTAAATTGTTAAAAACAAGCAAACGTGAGACTGGTATGTACGGCGCGGCTGTAAAATTAATAATATCTATTATACCATAAATGCCGTGATGGTCCAGTGGTTAAGGCCTCGCCTCTCATGCACGAGGTTGTGGATTCAAATCCGGGCAGGTACCAATGTGACTTTTTCAATTCAAATGTACTTTCTGAGTTTATCTTGGACATTACTAACATCGGTGAAGGAAAAACATTAAGCTGCTCTGCAAATACTTTATCACGAAACTATAACCCCAAAATAATTTAAATAAAAGGCAAGTTCAAAAACTAAAACCCGACTAAAAGGTATGAAACAAGAAAATATTTCAGACAGAAGTCAAGACGTAGGTACAAAAATGATCAAGGTAAAGCCGTGGTCGCATGCTTGTACACCTACAAAATTATAATGGCGTGCGACTACGGCTTTACCTTGATCATTTTTGTACCTATGTCTTGACTTCTGTCTGAAATATTTTCTTGTTTCATATCTTTTAGTCGGGTTTTAGTTTTTGAACTTACTTTTTATTTAGGTATGTACTAACCTTAGCGAGAGTACTGAAACAGTAAGTTGCAATGCGATTAACACTACCTTATACTGCCCTTGATTTGTGTCGAGTCCTGCTAATTAGGTATAAGGTCATTTTCATTTTATAGACCTAATTAATTTTATGATAATATGATTTCCGTGAATAATATGTAGGTTCGATATTATTGTTTTGTATTTGTTTTTATTTTTAACCGACTTCAAAAAAGGAGGTTTCTCAATTCGACCGTATGTTTTTTTTAATGTTTGTTCGCTGTTAACTTCGTCGTTTATGAACCGATTTTGATGATTCTTTTTTTGTTGGAAAGGAGATATCTCAAGGGTGGTACCATGATAAGGAAACCAGGATCTGATGATGGCATCCCAGAAAAATCTAGGGGAACCATCGAAAATCGTAGTGGCGATTAGTGCGTTTGTTAATTTTTTCATTAAGTATTTTAAAGCACTACTATTTAATGAAGGTCTGGAGTCGATCTGATGATGGAGCCGAAAGACAGTCGAGGGAACTCCTCAACGATTTACAGCAATTACCTGGTGTTTGGGCTTGATTAATTTGTATTGATAAGAACTTTACACCTAGATGGGTTGTGTCTGTCATTAGGGGTCTGATGATGAAGACAAAGGACAGTCAAGGGAACTCCTCAACATTTTACAGCTGCTTCCTTGTTTATAGTAACTCGTGCAGTTGCTCTCGGAAAGCACCATTTGGTGAAGTGGAAATGATGATGAAGACCACAAATGGCCACCGGAACTACTCAATAATTAGTATTTCACCGATTGCGATTCGATTTCTTAATATGGTTGCCAAGAAATTTATGCTCGTCACAATGCATATGGAGAAATAGAGCTGATGGTGGAGTACCAGGAGAACTCAACGATTAAAGTCCGTGCATCGGGATAAGCAATATTTTGTAAAAGGTGATGAGCAATTGACATTAAGCTATTGTAACTGAAAAATTGCAAACCAACCCACTAAAAAGCGAGAAATAAAAGAATCGGCTTCTAAAAAAACACTACAAAAAGAAAAATAACTAATATTTCGGAGGTCGGTGGCAAATAACGAATACACAAAACCAAAGACACCGACTTCCGAAATATAAGTTATTTTTCTCTTTGTAGCGTTTTTTCCATTTTCTACATGAACAGTCAGCGACAGAGTTCGGTATACTGGCAATCATAATCATCTTTCCAAAAAGCTACCAATATGTTTGTATTGTGTGTTACCTTTTATCCCGGACACTCAAAATAGAGATGTCGTTAAGTCTCGACTGTGATACAAACTTTGTTTTTTGCTATTTTTTTACTCATTGTTTCGTCCATATTAGTACCTGCTTGTCGAAAACTTACTTACTACCGGGAGAAAAATTACTGTAGGTGTGCGTTACTCCAGATCATAAGTAAATTGGCTTGTGTAGCAAACATTCAAATTGGTCTTACTAATAATATACAAACTTGCTTTTATAATGATAATACCTTATTTGTAGGTATTTTCCTCTTCTTAATCTATGTTATTATTTCTTTTCTTTATTTCGTTTCTTTTCTTTCATCCTGTTCTTCTTCTTTTCTTTCACCCAAATGTCTTTTCTTTGTTATTTTTCGTCGAGTCGTTGAGCTCCATAAGTTCTGAGTTGAGCTACACGGTTCACTTATATCTGTGTGGTGTTTTCCTAAAAAGACTATCTGAGACATTAATCTACACGATCCACTTAGATCAGACTGTTGGAAGAATGTAAACATTACCTTAGCTTATATTGTTTGTTCCCTATTCCTACGCTTGGCGCGCCACTGTCCTTCCTCTCGCTGCTCCGCGCTCATACCACACGTTTTTACCTTTGTCAATTGTTAACTACAATATACTGTTATAATATAATCTATCCGTGGTATTATTCCTACACAGACCAAGACAATGTCTGGAATTTAAAAGTGACTGTGACCTTCGAGTTTGTTTCGGTATTCCTTTTCAGAGTACTCGGATAGGAACTACCAACATTAGCAACCCAAACCCATAATCCGATATCTTTGTTTCCACATCTTACAATAGTCCTACACCAACCGGGGGTTGTCCTTGGCTGCACTTGCATAGTGCGAACAGGGATAGTCGTCGTTTGGTACCTCATTTCATTAAAAACGTCTAAGGGGCCTCTGCGAGTTGGCTTCGGCCCCTCGTACGCCTTCCAAAGGTCCGAGACCCTAAGGTCCCGAGAAATGTCAAAGACGTAAAAAAAAAACCATTCAATTGTACAAAAACACAAACTAAAAACTATGCAGCGTTAAAACGAAAGGAAAGAGTGTTTAGATGAACTCGGGCACCCGAAGTAAGATTTAACTTGTGTTTAGAGTGCCAGCGGCCCCGCCTATAATTTGAACATTTGATAATGTTCGAAGTTTAGAACGAGCACAGTATATTATTATTCAGATAACTACTCACTAGTAGATGCGTATATGATGTGGCGCATTAATGTACCTACGTGGGGGTATGTGTATGTATTAAGAAAGAGAAAAATATGGTGAAAACTAGTGTTTATGTCAATCAAATGATTAGTATTGAAGCGTGTTTATAATTTAACGAAGCCGATTAGACCTATAAAATTAAACGGATTATTATTAAAGCATTCATATTGTTTCAGATTCGTTCTAAATGATTAAAGTATTGTTTATTTTCCATAAATTATGTTTAGTAAAAATTATCGTTACGCTTTTCATTAACAATTCTCTGTGAAATTTAATATTTTATTGTTGCATGATACGTATCAAATCGAGAGCAATATAAAATGTAGCAGAAATACTTCAACATTAATTGTAATTTCTTACTACTTCGGTAAGTACCTATCTTGTTTTATACCATCTACGACTAACATTGTAACTGATCGTCCGGCGCACCTTGGGCAGTCAGCCCCGACACTAACTGCTGGCTGGCTAATGTGTAGCTCCCATTAGTCAAACAATTCCTGCCATTACCTTAAATTGTCGTCTATACCTGTAGTATAATCGCATGTGATCTATGTACACAGATATTCTACAAATCCAAAATAATAGGACCATCAGAGTCGTTTCTGATTGAAGTGCAATAGGTAGCTATATCGTAGAAATAGAAAGATATTGTCATTGTAAATATGTACTCATATAGTATTTTATTAAGAGAATATAATTCGATCGGGTTTATTGTAGAACAGTCGGAATCGTGGAGCAATACACGTAATAAATTCTTAATAAACTAGTTTTATTTTCCAGATGATGATGTTTGTTCAACTCCTAGTGTTCACTTGCGCTTGCGCACTTGGCGCGACTGATGAAGTGCCGCCCTACGGGGATATTATGGATTCTATAATAGCAGCCCAAAAAATACTTAATGATAATATATTGTAAGTAACCATGTGTATAAGGTCCAAACCTGGACTTTTTACAGGTCATAGTACCTACTCATAAAAATATGAACAGCCTTAGTGAAAGTTTTTATGATTTTCATAATAGGTGCTGTAAATCCTGTAAAAATTTGTCCAGGTATTTCGTTAGGACCCTATATATATTATGGCATAACATAAGCGTGGACGTTAACCAACTATAAAGAGAAGGCTGTCCACGCTCATGAGAATTTTCCTGCTTTAGATCCATGGACGGCAACGCACCGTTTCTGAACGACCCCAGGCGTCATTATGCCGAGATTATCCACGTAGTTCATGATGCGACGCAACGTATAAATACCAATTTGCTGTAAGTACCTTTTTAGGTTTTAAAATGTCACCATCAATGTCAACTGAAATCGATTGCATAGCTTGAATACGACAAGCTTGAATAGACAAAAATTTTGGTTAGGCTGATACATTAACCTGTGTTTCTTTCAGCGGTCCTGATTACTTCAGACAGTACCAGGTGAATATTAACGAAGCGGGACCTTTTGCTGTGGCACATCCACAAAGCGTAGTAGATGAAACCAAAAAGCTGATCGCTGATATCACCAACAGCAGCGATGAGGTACTTACAATATTTGTCTTAATTAATGTCAAATTAACAAGACTATCCGTCCGCTGGCTGGATTAACTACGATGTATGTATTATTATTGGTACCGTCGTGTGTCGGGTTGTTGAGCTCTGTAATACAGGGTTGAGCCACTCGATGACTGATGCAAGGTTGCCTGGTCACGCCATTCCAGATGTTGCCTTGCATTTTTACCAATTATATTCTGGACTAAATAAAGAAGACTGCGCCCCGCGGTTTTACCCGCATAAGTCTCGATCCCGTGGAAATATCGGGATAAAAAGTATCCTGTGTCCTAACATAGGTCATGGTCTACCCATGGGCCAAATTTCATCCAAATCCGTGAAGTTTTAGCGTGAAAGCTTAACAAATAAACAAACAATCAAACTTACTTTCGCATTTATAATATTAGTTAGGATTAGGATAACTTATTTGTGAGCTTGTTTGGATGTTTATTGGCACAGCTTCTCGGACGAAAAACCAGCGCCATCTAGTAGAAAATACTTGTACAACTGTCCATATACTCACAGTATAGTATATAAATATCATTGATCAAAATGTTTTAAAACAAACAAAAAACTGCTTTCATCAGTAACATAGTGAACATAACAATACAATTATTTCTATGTGTTTTGAAAAAAGAAAAAATTAAAATAATTTGTAATAAAACTGTAATACATAATTGAGTGAGAGTGAGTTAGTCGTGGTAGGTGTAGTAGGTGTGTTGTGAATGAGTAAGTTATGCGAGAGTGCGGAGTGTGTTAGGTGTGAACCTGTCTTGATAGGTGTGTGAAAGTGGGGGTATGTATGAGTGTTTGTGTATAAAAATACTTGAATAGGAGTAGATCTGACTTAAGCATGTGGGAAGAGAAGTTTTTCGGTCACTTCATATGATTTCTCATTCATCTATCATTTATTAAATTTTGTCCATTTTTAGGTGTTTCAGCTGGTAAATGCGTTAACTCTCAATCTGGACCATGATAAAGCCGTCGATGAAGAAATTAATAAGAATCTTGAGAAATATGGATTTGCAAAACAAGTTTTTCTAGCTACGGGACAAGTTGCAAAACAACTAAACAAGGACCATGAAGATTATTTTGCTGAAAGCTCTCAAAATTTAAATGCACATAACTTTGTTATTAACGGAGTAGAAAATCTAGAAGAAGTCGTGTATGCGCTACTAGAGCTTTACAGATTATTGTACCCGCCTTCCAACTAAACTTCCTGAAAACTTCCTTATGACAGAGACGGGTGTATCTCACGGAGTTAAAAGTTTCAAAGCTTCTCGTATTATAAATTTTTAATTTCCTATCTTCCATCATCATTTCCCATCTTTTGTAGTCTCTTTTGCATCTAGTAAATAGTGAGATAAACCAAGGCCTTTTTTTTGTAAACAAATGCGAATTCCAATAAAAAATATTCAGCTTTTATGTGGCTACAATGTTCTTGAAATAAAATATATTCTTTGAATACCGTTGTTTGATTGAATATCTGTTTGTGTTTATCTATATTATTTATATTATTTTGTATGTCATGTAAGTGGCTGCACTGACACCTAGAACTTACGCTTTCTGTTAACTATCGTTCAGTGACTAGAATCCTGCGGGGTAGGTAATTGCGTATCAAACTAACAATGGCATAACCTTTAATTTATTACCCGACTGCTCCAAAAGGAGGGTAATGTTTTTCGAGAGTATGTATGTATGTATGTCTATTTCTTTGGCACGCTCTGTAGCCTAAACGGCTTGATGGATTTTAACATGTGAGGTGTCGTTAGATTTGCCTTAATTGTGGGAGTGTCATAGGCTATATAATATTTATATATTACATCTGCAAATACAAAAAAGGGAGGGGTAGGTTAAACCAGCCCTCCCTTTTTAAAAAAAAACAATATTGGTATCAAAAAAGCCAGTAATGAGTCAATAATCAATATATATTATTTTAATAAAACTAAAAAGCTTGAAAAAAAAAATAATTAAAAACAAAAAACCCGACTGCAAAAACACATAACTGAAAAGAGAAAAACAAGCATTATAAGCTATAAAATTTTGGTATTGCAGGCGGGACAAACAAAATTTACACCATAATTTCAGGTTATTGGTTTGTCCCGCCTGCAATACCAAAATTCTATGCTTGTTTTTCTCTTTTCAGTTATGTGTTTTTGCAGTCGGGTTTTTTGTTTTCTAAATATTTATTTTTAGACATTACATCGGTTGAGCAGACGAACATAACAAACATACCACTATGACGTGCTATGGAATGTTCTCCCATGCTTCCAAAAAGGCACTTTTTAGCTCTTGCAAAGTTTCTGGAGCCGGTTAGTAAGTTTAATTCGAACACGCCTCTTCAGCTCATCCCATAAGTGCTCTATTGGATTCATATCAGGACTTCTTGCTGATCATTCCATTACTGCGATACCAACGTCATGCAGGTATTCTCGAACAATTCATGCATCCTGCGATCACGAAATCCTGGCCCACAAATTCAGCATATGGCATCACGTGAGCTCCTAGGAATTGACGAAAGTGCTGTCGCTATTTTGTTGTGGCAACCGTGGTCCCGTCTTAACCTCAAAGCCAGTTTTTCCTTCGGTGGAAATTCCAACCCAGACTGTCTATGACCCACCGCCATAACTCACCTTTTCTTCAATGCAACATTGCTAAAAAACGTTCTCCCTGTCTTCGGTAGACTTTCTTACGTCCATCATTGCCATACTGCGGAATCTTGGTTTCATGTGTAAAAAGAACCTGGCTCCGTTGACGTCGAGTCCAATGCAAATGTTCGCCTGCAAACTGTAGGCACGCCATTCTGCGCCTCTTTTTATGCAAAACAAAATAACCATTACTGTACAGGACTAACGGCCGAACCCAATAACTTATCTGGCACCAGTTTTGACATGCCGGAGATAGAGAAAACCCTATCTATCTTTCTCTGGTTTTAACGTCCCAATAATCTATAACAGTTTAAGGAATTTTACCGGCCCAAGCTATCTATCGATGCGAGGGTCTATCGGTTACTACGGATAGCTATTTGGTTAAAAAACCAAAATATGCGTCGCAATAACTTTTTGACAGCTATTTATTTGACAGGACTGTTACTAAAGATGACAGATGTTCTATCGACCGAATTGGAGCGATAAAGGTGTTTATGCATTGTTTACTTTACAAAAATACACTTTATAACCATTTATAACATATTATTCAATAGTTTTAAGTAGTGCAAGTGATTTTGAAATGGTAAGAGTTATCCAACTGGGAAAGTTATTTTGAGGTTCAATCACAGAAAACTTATAAAAACCGCATCGACCATATAAGCAAAATCAAGTTGTTATGAATTTAAATACAGATTTCGTTTAAATCAAACAGCAATAAGTAATTTACTCATCGAGATATATCTTACTAGCTGCGCCCCGCGGTTGCACCCGCGTATGTCTCGATCCTGTGGGAATATCGGGATAAAAAGTATCTTATGTGCTAATCCAGGTTATAAACTATCTGTGTGCCAAATTTCATCCAAATTGGTCCAGCCGTTTGAGCGTGAAGAAGAGACAAACATACACACACACACTCACAAACTTTCGCCTTTATAATATAAGTGTGATCCTCATACAAAAGTAACCTCAACAATATTAGTGGAATTTTAATTCTCACACTGAAAACAAACTATTTTAAGATCTGATTACATATTCCTTGAGTTGGATCTAACTCAAAGAATGTGTAAAGAAAGAAAGAGATGATGTCTAAAATCTCCTCTGCTTTATCTAGACTGTATCCAAATTCTTCTTCTCTCATCTTTGTTCACAACAATACGCAGTAAGATTTTTACAATAACCGACAATTCCTAAGAGTACTGGGTGCTATTGATGGCACACATATTCTGATGCAATCGCCAAGTAAGATTTTATAACTAAATTTAAGCGGACGAGACACTATCAGTAATAATGACATTACATTTAAGTAATACGTCATTACTACTGACAGTGTGGTGGTTGGAATGGTTCTATTCTGTTTTTAATAAATGGCAAGCAAAGGTTGGAATGATGATGTGATCTAAATATTTTAATAGTTTTATCTACACCCATGCTATAAAACCTCTATAAAAGTTTCTGAAACAGTAACGGTTAACAGTTCAACGTTGAAACGAGTTGCGTAATGAAATTTAGTACAACATTATAACACTCGTTTGGATGATGTAATGGTTACTATGACACTGGCTGTTATAATGTTGGCAATAAGCTAACTGTTTCAGAAACTTTTATAGAGGTTTTATAGCATGGACCCGCTGCACGCATGTGTGTGTGATGTGCTGCTGCAGGCGACATTCATTTGTTTTGTTGTACTGAATTTCGTGGGATTTTAAATTTATTCTTGATCTTGAATTACAAACACCCAATGGTTTCAGAAACTTTTATAGAGGATTCATATCATGGGTGTAGATAAAGTATTGTATGCAACTGTTATAATTAGGTATTAAAACACTCATGTGACTCGGCTTCGCCTCGTGTGATAAACCCACATTCGTGTTTTAATACCCCCAACAGTTGCATAAATAACTATTACGTCACTATTGGAAGGAATTACAGTAATATTATAGTGTGTGATAGTGTGTGGTCCGCTGATTTTCATTAGGACTTACCCAGATTATTTAATAACAGTGATTTGACTTATAGTGTTTGATATGATTCGATTCTAATATTAGGGAAGAATTTGGGAACAGAAAAGGATACTTCTCTATGAATGCGCAAGGTGGGTTTTACGCACATATGAGATTCATGAATGTGGTTGCCTGTTGGCCTGGATCAAGTCATGATGCCACAATCTTCAATAACTGATTACTATCTGAGGTATATTTAGTTGCTACTCTCTATTTCATTTAACATTATACAAAGAATTTGGAAAACAATATAAAACTTGAACCATAACGTATGAGAAACGACAAAACAGATTAGGTATGTAAGGAGCAGCAGTGTACTTTCAAGTGTACAGTGATTTAAGGTTAAATTCAATTTCGGAGTTATTTGATACTTTTCAGTATAAAACGAATACCATAATATTATATCGAATATAGTTATTCCTACAGGTTTTTTTTTTGCTTTATATAAATGAACACAGGCCTGTGTGTCATTTATTTGTTCTGAACTTACAATGCGGGTGCTTTTTGAAATCAAAACAGACATGAATATTTGAAAGTATTATATTTTATTTGAATTTTTAAATGTTTTACAGTTAGACTGACAACTTGTGTACATTAATAGAAGAAAAGAGAATCAAGGCTATCAAAGCCCTAAACACGAAACGTATATAAAAGCAACTGGTTTGAAATTCTAAATCGTGAGACAATAAAATCTAGATCGCAAGCGTTAACACTCGTCTCTGTTTTCCATACTTAGCTTTTATAGAATTCTTAGCATTCACGTGGATATGCATTTAGACTTCGGTAAAGCTGAGCTACATGGGTCACGATATGTTTCAGATCTTCCGGTGATGTACTAACATACTCATGTGCTTTCAGATTCTTCGAGACTTCTTCAAATTTTTCATTTAATTCATTCAATGCTATTGCAGTATCACCAGCAGCGATCAAAACAATAGCTTTTTGGCGAAATAGATCCGGATTCACATTTACAACATCGTCAATAATTTCATTACAAACCTCCGATGTTTGATTGCAGGCGTTTATTAAGTCTTTTAACTGAAAATAGACAATTGTTATCTGCAGAGAAGCTACAATTGTTAAATTGTGTAAAAACATATTTGACAATCATTATATTTACCTCGTCGATGCTCTTGTGAACATTATCACGAAGATTCTTGATGTTATTTACAACCAGCTGTAGATTATTGATAACCTCAGATGCCGAAATTTTAAGATTTTCATAATATTTCTCGAAATAATCCCCGTTGCTGAAAGATGTATCGAACAATGTGTTAAGATTTAGAATTTTAACTTCATCCTCTAAATTGGGTTGAGAAGTATATTTAAAAAAAAACAATCTACGCAGGGCTATAATCGGTAGTTTTTTAACTTTACTGCTGAAAAATCAAAGTAAACTTACATGCAACCAGATCGTTTTTCTCCATAATTGTAGACAACGTGGACTATCTCGGCGTATTGACGTCTGAAATCGTTCAAGAGCGGTATTTTGCCTTCCATGGATCTAATGCAACAAAAGATGAAAAGAATATCAATAAAAATGAACACAATGTTGATTTTACTCGTGCATGAAAGTTGATCTAAAATGTCCACTGTCAATGACTGTTACACTGGCTTTCAGAGAGTTAACTCTAAAAAGCTACCATGTTTCAGGAAGGAACCGTTGTGATTGTGAATCACCGTTTTAAGAACAATCTTAATCTGCCTTGTCAGCTTTCGAGATGCGCAACGATAAATAAATAAAGTTTATTTTCTAGATTGTTTACAAATGTTTTACAAATTAAACCTAGGCTAGTTTTGAGTACAAATGAGTTAAGCATCTGTAGCCGAACTAGACAAAAACCTGTATTTCGGCTATCAGCGCCAATCCCCTCGGATAATTTTACATTTATCATAGCCATTGACATTAAGTTTGACAAGACAATTAACAGTAGTGTTATTTTACACATTATTACATTCTATTATAATATTTAGAGTATGAATGTGTATGAATGCGTGACCTCTCATTGTGTGGAATGTAGTGTGAGTGTGTGAATGGAGAGAGGGTCTGTGGGGGTGTGTGTGTGTGTAGTCCATGAGAAGTTAAATATTTGGAAGTTTCGCCGCCCCCGCAGAATAAACGCGCAAGTGTAAAATTGAGGTGATGTATACACCTGTAACCTGTAATACATAATGAATATTGATTAACATCAAAATCACCGCAATGGCACTTACGCGTTTATTCTGCGGGGGCGGCGGTTTATGCGTGTGATCTGTATGAATTTTTAAAGTATCAATCATACAAGTTAATGCTAACGTGATCATTGTACTATGTAGTAGAAGTTCAGTCTCTTCATAATTTAGTTTTTGTAAATATTCAGATACTTTTTTTTTGCTTTGAATTTTTGTTATTGTCAATAATACGTACAACACATTTTTTTCCAGTTTTGCGGCAGCTTCTTCAATTGCCTGTACATATTGTTTGTATGGAGGCGCCACAGCCACGCTCAGCCCAACGGCCACGGCTACAACCAGGAGTTGCAGAATCATCGTCATCTGATAATATATCAATTTCATATTATGAAGTTGAACACGTAACTTCGGTACCTATTAATAGTTGGGTTAATAAAGTCATTAAATTGCGTAAGGCACGTTCCTATTCGTCCTGTAAGCTCCATGTTTTTTTCACTATGGCACAATGATGGCTCTTATCTAACACGTTTTGATACAGACCCTGGAACTTAGGAACAGCATCAGAAATCTCCGGATAATCTTGACTTTAGAATAAAATAGAACAGAATTCTCTTTGTTATGTCCACCATATAGAATACAGATATACATGTAAAAATTTTACATAGGGTGGTGGATGGATTCTATTCTAATTGACTTGACTTTCAAAATATTGTCTTATATTTAATACATAAAGAAGAGGTAATGTATGGATGTAAGTACTTACTTACCTTAACGAGAGAGTAAGTTGTGAAGTCCAAGTTTAATTCCAACTAACTTATATACAGTCTCTGATTTGTCTCGAGTCACTGATAAATTAGTCTTAATGATTACAATTTTTCATGCATAATTAACCATATTAAGATATTATTTTTAAAAAGATTAATATTATGACGGTTCATATTCATCGGTTCGGTATTCATTTATGAAAATATTATGTATATAAGGAAAAATCCACATCTCTTTAATAAAATAAGTGATAGACATAATTTTAATACTAGAAATAAAGATAAACTAGATCAACCATTTTTCAGGTTATCAAAGTACATACATCTTTTATGGGGTACTGTTTTAAATGTTACAACAAAATACCTTGTGACATATTGCAATTAAATGAAAGAAAATTTAAAACTCATATAAAAAGTACACTTTGTAAACAAGCATATTACAAATTAGAGGATTATATCCAAGATAAGAGTGCTTGGAAACATGCTGGTCCTGCTCCATAGGACAATTTAGAATCAAGACAAAATCAAACTGGTTGCTAATTTAATTGTAAAATTTATTACTTTGTGTTTTATGACATTGATTTTATATTCTGTGATTACTTCCTCACACACTGACTTATTAACTGTAAAATTTTAGGAAAATCGTCTACTTTTACAATGTTTGTAAATATGTGAGCACCATGTATCTATCACAAATTAAATTATCTATCGTTGCTTCATTTTTAATTCTTTTTACCTATTGTGGTATAGTAATTTTATTCTAGGTGCATCGTCTTCACATATAATAATTATTTAACAAATGTACGTACATATACAAACAATTGTAAAACATTTTAAAAGAGTAACGGTGGAGTTTTTTGCCCATTCTTCTCCATACGAAAACTACCTTTTGGAAGGGGCGACTAGAATCAATTTTATTATTTTGTAATTTTTGACGTTCAAAAATGCCATACATGGGCCTATTTGAAATAAATGATTTGACTTTGACTTATTACTGAGTATTAAAAATGTAGGTGATAATATTTTTTTCGTTTGAATGTGCAGTTAGTAAAAAATATTTGAATACAACACTTTTGCTTGATATTTATTTCTTATTTATGTATATAAGACTGCGCTGAATACGATCTAATTGGCGGAGCGTCTCGGGGCGCCGGAAGTAATAGTCTACGGCGCGATGTCGTCGTATACGCTGTTTCCGGTTGCTATTTGAAGGTTTCGCACAGTTATAGGATTTATGTTATAGTTATGACAGGTTGAATTAGATGTGTTCCTTAGAAATTGGTAAGAGGAAGCGCATAAAGATAAAAAAATATAAAAAGATTCTGATTCTGATTCTGATCAACGTGACGTAAACGTGACCTATGGAAATATTGAAGAGAGGCCATAACCCAGCAGTGGAACAATACAGGCTAGCTGTGACAATAATAAAACACGATCAAGCTGGTCGGAAATACACAAAATTGGGAAGAAGGTACCCTAAAGACAGCCTTGTAATAGCTTGGAAATATCAGGCTACTAAATTTTAAGGAGCCGATGACGATAATTAGACTGATTATAATAAAATATACTAAAATTTTATGTCAGCAAACAAACATTAAAATGGCGCTTCTTGATATTCTCTTTTCCTTAATGGATAGTCGTCGATACTAATCGAGGAATACTAAGTAGTACTAAGCAAGAGTTACGAAGCTCGTGTAAATTATACTCCGTTTGAAATAAGATTAGACATTTAACTAAACCTTTTTTACAGTTCGTTCAACCGATTTTGACTTCTATTGCGTTGGTGGCATGACAAATGGCAGCTGCAGTAAACATTGGTATTGTAACCACTTTTTTTGCTTTTAATGCCATCCTTATGCCTACGGCATAGAAGTCAAAATCGGTTGAACAGACTGTAAAAAAGGTTTGTTTAAATGTCTAATCTTATTTCAAATGGAATATAGGAGTAATTTAGGAAGATTTTTTGAAAGTCCTACCTAGTTCGTTCGGTCGTCAGACTTAAGACGCAGATATATGACAGTGACCTTGAATGGTTAGCTTGCGTGTTCTGTACTGAGATCACGCAACGCGTCGTACGTCCAGCCAGTAATAGGACTCGCCCATCAAGGAGCGCTGTCCCAAATTAGACGCATTATTAATTTATTACACGTAAAACAAAAGGTATTTTATTTAATAAAACACGTATACTAAAAGATTAGTAATTTAATTATCTTTGAAATGGTGAAGTTTTCAGAAAAATATGCTTGATGGATTTTGCGTCACTCTCAGTTTTTTATCCGCGTTAGACATAACTTTACAAATTAATTTCACTAAGTAATATAAACATAATCAAAAATATGCCTATATTAAAATATTAAAAAAATGCTCTAATTTAACATATATTTTTTCCAAATCACTAACACTACTCGTTTAGACGTCATCTTCAGTATAAAATCGTTAAAAGTCAGCTATCGTCCCCTTAATACAAAATTGCGCGATATCTTCCAACCACCAGTAAACCACACCAGGACGCTGGGCGCACCTGAGGGTTATCAGTACGTACTACTATGGAACCAATTAAACCTGGAATCGGGCACAAAAATCGATTTCAATATTCCGTCAAGTTATGCGAACTATTCCGTACATTTATGTAGCAGCAGATTTATTGGCGATTTCGGGGTTGGTCCCGTGGTAAAAGTCCTGAATCCAAAAATGGTTTTCACAAACTCACTATATTTTTGAACGACCTTTCCAACGACACCCCACACAATGGAATACACGAGAAAAAAAAATCCCCACTTTAGGTATAGGAGAGGTAATATGTGTATACCCATACCAAATGACAGCTTTCTAGTATTAACAGTCTCTGAGCTAAGCCGCGGACAGACAGACGGACATCGTGAAACTATAAGAGTTCCTCGTTGACTAAGGAACCCTAAAAATGAAGGGATCAAAAAAGAACTAAATGTGTTAACATCAGAATTATTACGCAATTATAAATATTTTGTAAAAACGAGTCAATCCCACTAAAGAAACTGTCCTTCAAGATACAGGATTTTCCTAGTTTGAAGGGCAGGGTCTATAGGACATCGCTCATTTTAGCAGCACCGCTCCGACATGGCCAATAACTTGTCATTCAAGTTATAATTTAAATCAAAAGTTTTAAAGTTTATTTTACGATGGCTAATGGCTTTACAGAATAGTGGACGGTTCGCGGGCAGTGAACGGCCCGCGAGCCTCACACTTCGCGCCGATATCATGCTTCAAGCGAGGAGCCCGCTCCCCTGCGAAGAAACGCCTGCAGGCGGTATGCATGCATGCGCCTCGCCATCCGTACGGTGACGCCTCGCCGTCCGCGCGGTGACGCCAACGACGACTCTGTCACCTCACCGGTGGCGTGCCGGCAGCGAGGCGATTACGGCGCGTTGGCGACTATCGGTTGCCTTGCTTACGGCGCGTTGGCGACTATCGGTTGCCTTGCTTACGGCGCGTTGGCGACTATATTTTTCGAGACGGTGCCGACCCTGCAGACCAATTTACAAGTCTAAAGGTGGTTTTATATCGGCGAGGTGAGGCGTGAATGGGATGGGCGAGAATTGAAATTTGTATAACAAAATTAATATCCACGCCCTGCCCATCTTTGGTGTAAGGCGCGAATTATACAGAAACGGCGTAAGGTGAAGGCGCGGCGCAGGCATCTTGCCGCTTCATAACGTTTCAATACAAAATGTAGGTAGGCGACACGATATGAATTATACTCAAGCTACTTCAAAGTTAATACTAGAATGTCACAATGCACTAGAACAAGTAACGGTATCTAGCCGCAACACGGTGAAACTGCAATGGATAAAAGGACACAGCGAATCGCTAGGTAACGACGCAGCTGACGAACTTGCTAGAAGAGGATCTGGCACGGCAGTCTGTGGCCCCGAACCTATCGTGCCAATCCCCTTCAACCAAATACGCAGGTGGCTACAGGAGTTCACCCACACACAAGCAGAGAACTGGTGGACCTCGACACCGGGTTGCAGGCAGTCCAAGGAAGCTATGCTATCCTTGGATAGCAGGCTAACCAGGCGTTTATTACGCCTGGACAGGAACGGCCTGCGCCTGGTGACGGGGACCATCACGGGGCACTGCTCGCTAAACAAACACTTCCATACAATAGGCATTACGGACAGTCCTCTGTGCAGGGCATGCATGGAGGCTGAGGAAACCGTAGCGCACGTGCTCTTTGAATGCACAGGCGTCACCCAGATTAGAACAGAAACCCTCGGGTCATCCAGATCTTACACAGATGTTCTGAACAGACCAGGAGATTTAATTAGCTTCTGGAGGGAGGTGGGCTGGTTGGAATAACCACCAAACGGCCGCCATGGCCCACGCCCAATGGTCCACCTTACGGACTAAGTGCAGAAACCAAACCCTTTAACATAGAACATATACTCAAGCGGCGTGGCGCAGGCACGTCGTTTCGTCGCCTGTTCCGCGTTGCTAGCAGTCGCAACTGGAGAGGCGCGCAAGCAGCACGACTTTTCTTTAGGTATACAGTAGATGCAGAAAAATGCGTGACGATAGTGAGTTTAATGTGGAGTTCTGCGAGATAATTGAACAATATCCAGCTCTTTACGACTATACTAAGCCGGAGTACAGTAATAAAAAATTAGAAACTAGACTTCAGGTCAAACCGGTTCTCTCCAATTTGAATGCTTTTTCTGAAGACCGTGTTTTACTTTCGACAATAGAATGTGGAAACATTCTAGTGACATTTTATACACTGCAGGAAAACGATCAGGATATTCGCATAATTTTTCCATTATTTATGCTCTTGTGACATTTTCCACACAGGGTGCACCCAAATCTTCGGTGTCTCTGCACATTAATGAGTTGCAGCAAAGCAAGCGCATCTTCGTCGTCTGAAGAGGAAGACATGCTATCACGATAAAGTAAGCCTGTATAATGACTAGTTGCGGCATCTCTTCGCCTCTTTGATATAATTTAAATCGCGTCCGTGCCTTATCTGTTACACGCCTGCTCTGCGCCTGCGCTGCGTCTTCACCGTACGCCGTTTCTGTATAATTCGCGCCTAAAAGGTCTAGATGCGCGAGGATGTGCGAGGCGAGAATTGAAATATTTGTTAGTACAATATTGAACTTTAAATCTGTAAGAATAGACCATTTATTTACTTTGTAAAACGAATAGGTATACAAATCTCGCACCGGCCATCGAGGACCCGCACGGTCTCTCTCCATCAAGACATCGCGAGCCGGCGCGAGACATCGCGAGCCGGCGCGAGACATCGCGAGCCGGCGCGAGACATCGCGAGCCGGCGCGAGACATCGCGAGCCGGAGCGAGATATCGCGAGCCGGCGCGAGGCAGCGCTGGACATCTTTCGGTGTAAAAGGGTAAGCGTGATTTCAATTCTCACCCATCCCATCCACGCCTCACCTCGCCGGTATAAAACCACCTTTACAATAGGATTCGCTATCAAAATGGTGAAAATGGTATCCTTCGTCCATCTGCCTGTCATAGCTATTTATTTCATCAACTACTTGCTGTTGGAATTTGAAATGGTTTTAAATAATGCCTGCCCAATATACAGATCGTGCCATCCGCGAAGAGGCGCCTCACTCTGCGATTACTGTACTGTAAGCTGTACTTTAAATACGAAGTGGGCGCGTCTTTGTGGATGACACTCACTTCATCGCAAGTAGAGAATTGAAAAACATTTTTATTTTCTTTACAAAAAGGGCCAAAATACAGAAAAACTGGCCAAGTGCGAGTCGGTTTAACCACCCGTTAAACCGACTCGCACTTGGCCAGTTTTTCTGTAAAATGTGGGTACGGTTGGAAATCAAAACAAACATGGGTAATCGAAAGTATTTATCTTTTATTTAAAGAAAAAGAAGAATGTTGAAATAAAAATTCCAATTATTTTATTTCACATAAACCCTACATGGGCACACAAAAACGTCAGAAGCTAGGTGCACGGTTCTCATCGGTCGTTTCCTATGAAGAAGAGCCGGCAAGAAACTCCACGGTTACTCTTTTAAAAATCATTGACTTTTACAATATTTTCAAATAACAGTGTTAATAGGTATGGGAGGACAATATATTTTTTTTTAAATTAAATTTAATATTATTTTTTTTTTTATTTAAGTAATTTGTTATAAATAACACTTTAGTACTTTATACGTTTTTTTTTTTAACATTTAAATGTTATCAACATTTAAATGTTAAAAAAAAAAAACGTGTCAACCAGCCTTTAGAAAAAACAGAGATTCAAGACTATCTTGTTGTCCTTGAACACGACCGCTGTAATCTCGCAAACTTCGTGGAATCAAAGGTGTTTTGAAGTAAAAGTATAAATCATGAAACAATAATAATAACTAGATCGTAATCTTAAACACTCATCTTTGTTTTTCTAAGCTGTGTTTTTACAGAATTCTTAGCATTTAAGTGCAGTACCAAAGAGTTCTTGACGAAGACTAGCTACTGCGTACACGATTATTTCCAGATCCTTCGGTGATGTAATAACATACTGATGTGCTTTCAGATCCTTCGAGACTTGTTCAAATTTTTCATTTAATTTATTCAAATTCATTGCAATATCACCAGCAGCTAACAATACTTTAGCTGGATGGCGATATTGATCCGGATTCGCACTTACGGTATGGTCAATAAGTTCATTACAAACCTCCGTTTCTTGAACGCAGGCGTTTATTAATGTTTTTAACTGAAAAAAAGACAATAGTTATTAAACTACCGCAGTCAGAGACATTTTACCAATTAAAGCCCTCGCACTGCTTCCGATCACAATCCAAAAAATACGCTCTGGATTAGTCGTAATATTATATTATCGAGTCCTTACGTACAGTCAGTGGGAAATTAATTGTTAAGCAAATTCACATTTTACGTAAATTTGCCAATAGGTACAATGTTATTTGAATATACTTATGGACAATTTAAGTAGATGGTCAATTTCCTTAAAAAATAATTTCCCTGACTATACATGGGAAACTTACTCCTACTACTACCATTAGTACTATACTATATATTACTTGTTGTTTTCTTATTTTCTCGGATATGGATCGGAGGGAGTGGATGGGTGCATTAACGGTAGTTTATCTATTGGAGATGCTACAATTTACGAATAGCTAGAACCCCGGATTGTCAAAAAATGAATTACCTTACCAATGATGTTGTTAACAACAACCTGATCTTTCCTAACTTCGTCTACAACCTCTTCTGGATGATTGATGGCATTAGGTGCCGAAGTGTTAAGGACTTCTGGATATATCTTGTCGTATCCAATGCGGCTGAAAACAATATTGAACAGTGTATAAGACTCTAACTAAATGTCACCCTCATAGTCTATAAAATCAGTTCAAAATATAAGAAATGAAAATTCAAGTGAAGCAGTGCCATTTAAATGTTTTTTTTTTTTTGTCACTGATAAACTTTAAACTTACGTGCAACCAAACTCCACTCTCCCCATAGAGTATACAACGTGGACTATCTCGGCGTAGTGACGTCTGTAGTCGTTCAGGAGCGGTATATTGCCCTCCATGGATCTAATGTAACAAAAGATGAAGTGAATATCAATAAAACATCAACTCATAGTTCGATTTCACTCGTGAATTTGATCAACACCGTCTACAAAATTGTGACTACTCTCAACTCAATGACTGGTATACTATACTGGCTTTCAGAGAGGCGATTCTGAAAAGATTTTGAAAGCCTAAAAAAAAGACAGTAGCTTAAGACTGCAGTATGTCATCAATATAATAAAAATTAAATGCTGTTCGTTGGTAAGCGTATAATTTGAGAACGGCTGGACCAAATTGGCAAATTTTTGCTGTCCGAATCAGGTTTGTATGGTAACAAAAAATTTTAAAGTTACTGGGAAAATTCGAGACATCTGAAAGTGCAATTTTTGTAGGAATTTTGTATAAATTATTGAAAGGACACGACAACGTCCGTCGGGTCAAGTAGTTATTAATAGAAATAAGGACGCATGATCCATACTTTTAAATATATTTTATAAAGGTACCATTTCATTGATGGTACATATGCGTACGCTTTGCCGGGAACCTCTGCATCCGATCTATTCACGTAATTACGTACAAGAGGTGTGCCCGATGGGTTTTCTCATCGGCGTAATCACGATCTTCCATGTAAACTTTCTTCCCCTATTAAATCCCGGGATGAATTATCAAAAATGCTTCCTAAGTGGTCAACTTCGGAATAAAAGGAACTCTTGTACAACATTTCATAGTTTTAGACCCAGCGGGAACCGGTCGAAGTGGAAGTGCCAGTAGGCCTATGTCCAGCAGTGGACGTCTTTCGGCTGAAATGATGATGATGAGATAGGTAATTGATAATGTCAACGATACGTACAACAAATTTTTTTCCAGCGTTTCAACGGTTTCTTCAATTGCCTGTACATATTGTTTGTATACCGGGGACCCATACCTCGCGTCTACGCCCAGGCCAACGGCCACGGCTGCTACCAGGAGTTGCAGAATCATTGTCATCTGAAAACACAATCTTGATTTATTTAATGTTTGCCGGGCATATTAACTCGCGGGTTTTTTTAGGTAGGGCATCTCGTAGTTGACCTATGAGATCATGACTACTTAACCGGGCTTTCCTGTGGGTGCCTAAAGCTACTACACTTAGAACCTCCAGCCAGGGGTTATTCAACTATGCTAATTAAAACTAGGTGAACGCTCGCTAAGGGCACCCCCTGTGGGGTACGAACCTCGGCTTAGGGCGTCAACCGGAGGAAGGACATCAAGGATGGGACGGGTTGGACTCGCGGGTCCATGAGCTAAGTTACTTCAATCTTTGAGTTTAGAAAGTATTTAGTATTTCATCAAAAAAAAAAAAAATACGTTACTTTTTTATTTCTTAAACAAAAA
This sequence comes from Agrochola lychnidis, assembly GCA_963680765.1. Lineage (NCBI taxonomy): Eukaryota > Metazoa > Arthropoda > Insecta > Lepidoptera > Noctuidae > Agrochola > Agrochola lychnidis. Next base: position 5,167,762 of record OY796850.1, read on the forward strand.
CACATAAATCAAACAATACATTTAAAAAATAAAGTGATTATATTTTAAAAATTAATTAACATTGGTATCAGTAATAATAATTCCCTCAAGCTCGACTTTAAACTTATCTATTAAGATTATAACACATGAAGAAGTAGACTTATGTAAGTATGTACCTCTTACCTTAGCGAGAGCACTGAAACAGTAAGTTGTGAAGTTCAAGTTTTAACTAACTTATACTGCCCTTGATTTGTCTCGAGTCATGGTAATCGGGTATAGGTAGGTCGTTAAATAAGTTTTTTTAAGCCTAACTAACTTAATGATAATATTTTTCCGTGAATAATATGTATGATATGATTGTTTTCTATTTGTTTTTTATTATTTTATTCATGTATAATCAGCGACAGAGTGAGATAAGCAGGCAAATTATAATTATATTTTCACAACGCTGTCAATGTGCATTTTTACCATGATTTTTTTCTCCAAATCGATTAACACTATTAAATTAATGTTGTTAACACAAAATTGTTGTGCTCAATTCTCCTCATCACCTTTCGTTGCTAACTGTACTTACAGCAATTAAGCAAGTACATAAAATTTCTAAATGATTTCTTTTTTTTTCATTTGATTTCATTCTTAATACCTACTTATCAGTAGTTCATTTTCTCAGATTCAGATTATTTATTTGTAAACATAGGTAACAGGTACACAGGTGTGTGAGATTTTTGAAAACTTGCGCGTTGTGTTCCACGCGCGCCTCAAAGAGATGTCAGCAGAATTGACGGGGTCCGCTAGGGCCAATGCCTGCCGGGGGTTCGAAGAAAACCGATAGGGAAATCGTGGCCCCCCACGCAACACGGCAACTGAAGGAACACGGGTGGGTTTTAGTCAGTAAGAGTCTGACACGCCCTCCCGCTCCGCCCAAAGCGGGAGAAGTTATTTGATGATTTCCCACCCAAAAAAGAAAAAAGGGGTGTTTCGCAGGGTTCAATGCTAGGTCCTTTCTTATTCCTAAGCTATAACAATGAATGGTTATCCAGGTTTATATATGATTTTATTACATAAGAAATTATCACAAGAGTGTATTTTTCGCGGATGAAACTTCCCTGACTTCCCATCATATCAAAATTTTCTTGAACGGTAAAAGTAGTTATCATTATTTAAAGGCCCCATTGCAATCTTTTTTTTGAGGTCATTGTAATTTTAGCGTCAATAACACTAACACTTTCACATAAAGAAGTTGCACACGACCAGAAAAAAGAGTACATTTGGGTTTTTATTTTAATTCTTGGGATATTACTGTAAATCTGTAGTAGAATTGAGTTGCAATAAGATCTAAAATCTATGAGATATTTACCGTTGACCCACATAAGTAGATCAAATCTTCTACACAGGGTGACTTGTAATTTGACGTATTCGTTTTCCTTTCCTCTTTGACGTGATAGTGTGACCCCATCGCAACCACGGAAAAGAAAAAACAGTGGAAGTGCAATGCAACAAAATTACTATGAGAACCGTTGTCGCCAAACCCTCACAAATAAACTGATAATCATATAATGCACTACAAATAAGCCGATCGTTTGATTTGTCGTTAAAATTTTAGTCAAAACTAGCATAAGTCACAGATTCTACATTTGGAAAGAAACCTTCATGCTCTTATGATAGGATTTATTTTGCGTTCGTGCAGAAAGTATCAACGACGTTTTGTAATCTAAAGTCAAACTAGATTCGATCGCTAAGTAAATTCTGCTACCCAACCATAGATGGCGGTATTCTCAGTTGTCGCAATTATAAACTTAATTGCGTTAGTCGTAAGGTCGACATTCACATCATAGGTCGTGTCTTCTGCTACTCGATCAAGGCAGCAACACATGAATTTTCAATAACATTATCGATATCGATAGATACCCGATTTCATAATTCGAGAAAATAAGACTTGTTTGGAGTTGAGTAAAACTGTAAGATGAATGACGTAGTATTATTTAAAAATAGAATCTTACATAATATATAGGATTTTTGTTTTAAATAATATCTTCTATATAATAAAAATCAATTGCTATTCGTTGTTCTCGCTAAAACTCAAAAACGGCTTGACCTATTTGAATAATTATTTTTTTTTGTGTTCGAGAACGTATTTGTTAAAAAACTGGCGTTTCGAAAGCCTTATTTTTAATTTTAACAAATGGTGTACGCGAACATTTATAAATTTTTCGACTATTGCCTTCATCAAATCAGTGACGTGATTGGACGCAGGAAATTCGCATATTTGATGGGAGGCAATATCATTAAATAAAACAGTTCCAATAAACTTTCGCATAATTAGAGTTATCGCCACTTCCTTTCGAAAAACCCCTATGTCAACGTTTTTAAAAATGTTTCCGCCGTCTGACATATTTTGACAACATCTGGCGAAGGATACAACAATCCACCTTGATCTCTCGCATTGTTTACTATTACTATAACTTTTTATAAATAAAAAAATTGAAATTATGTATTATCCTTGAGGCGGGCACCGGCAACCCGGTGTGGAAGCTTTTATCACTGATCTTACACACCGAAATGACTTGAAATTACCGGCTGAACAATGTAACGCGTCTCAAACATTATGTAAAAGTTTGATTACAATTTCGCTATATAGCATCTATGCAACCTTATATTTCGTGTATGAATGTTAGGCGACATTACATCTGTATTGTAATGTTATACAACAAATATTAAATTAGGTACTTATTTTCTTTTATCGATAACTATCTATAACATCAATACCTGACCTGACTACATCCCTAATCGAGTAGCGAAGAACTTTCTAGAACGAAATAGTGAATACATTCAATCCAATATAAACTTTATTTTAATCGCGTAAAGTTGATTTTAACTAAACGTTCTATTAAATTATTAGTAAATTGACAAAAACAAATTTTATTTGAAAATAAATAAAATCATATTTACTGAAGGTACGAAACACCTCCATTTTTAAGATTATTTCTCCTACTATCATTTTTGCACTCCAAAACAGAACAATACCCGATATTTACGGAAAAATAAATTTGTCGCGAGACTAGCAGCTCGACGCGTAGTTAGAACACGACTGAAGTAAAGTTGCGTAACAGCGCTTAATTGTGACACGCGTGCCACGCCTACTTTGCACTTCCACTGTTTTTTCTGTTCCGTGATCGCAACAATTAAGCACCCCATGAAGCCTTGGCGAAAATTCATGGGATTCGAGAAAACCCATGTTTTGTGTATTAAAAAAAAAAACAGTTTTCGTCACTAAAAATTAAATTTCTCTAAACTCTCGTAAGAGTGTTTTAAAACGATGAAATAAATCCTTACATCGAAATTAAAGAATTGATTTTTTCGGACAACTGACCATCCACCCATTACCCCGTAGGTCCGTTACCACGGGTCACCAAAGATCCTTTGTTCCATAAAAATTCAAATACCTGCAAGCAAGCAGGATGGTTGGGAAGGTCTACGTATAGGTAGTTTATTTTGTCGATACTCGTTTAAAGAAAATTCTGCTAATAATTAAAAGGATTGTGTGGTTTTATGAAACCACGGTAAAAGTGAAACTTCTATAGGCGCCGCCATATTGACCTTGGCTGCTCTGACGAGCGCCTTTCACTTTATCCCTACTCCGCGGCCGACCGTCACGCGACATGCAACACACAGACGAAAAAGTTTGAGACGAGGTAATAAAAGTTTCACTATAATAAGTATTAGGTATAACAAACTGTATCAACCAACCTACTTCTCTGGTGTGTATAATGAGATTTAAAACAGATATTATTATAAATTTGTTCAAACACCGAAGCAGATTAAGTGCCTACCGCAGGTGCAAGCATACCTATAAAATTATTTTGTACCCATATCTTACATAACAAAACGCTTTTATTCCCTGAAGGGATAGATAGAGATAGTAGGAACCTACACCCACATTTCATTCTCTCGTATTAGGTCTAGCCTTTGCCATTAACCGGGCACAAATACAGCCTCCTTTTTAGGGTTCCGTAGTAAACAAGGAACTTAAAAGATTCAGCACTTTTCGAATGTCAAAATTACATAGACAGTCCCCTAAAACGCCCATCCTTCACCACTTCCTAGTGCCATTAGCTGGGAAGAAGAAATGGCGCAATAAACTCCCCAGCAGCACAGCTGTCTGTTCAAATTAGAAAAAACCGACCAAGTGCGTGTCGGACCACGCACAATGAAGGGTTCCGTAGTTGGGATGAATTTATCCCAAAAACAAACTTAACTTTGTAGTTGAAAAATATGTTCTCCCATTCGGAATGTATGGGAAAACATGTTTTTGCAACTGCAAAGTTAAGTTGGTTGATTATTACTCGTTAACCTGTAGAGCCTACTTAGCTGTGATAGTTTTCCTTTTAATTTCGTTATATAAACTACTGTTGTGATTTTTTTCACACACCCAAAACCAACCATTTAGCCGGCAGGGGGGGGGGGACACTTGACTCTAACAAAAATTAGCACTTTAAAGCTTAATATTTCGCAAACGAATCCCTGAACCCAAAAATGGTTTTCACAAACTCACAATATTTTTGAAGGACCTTTCCAATGATACCCCTCACCATGGGGTAAAAAAATAAAAAAATAAACATCACCACTTTACGTGTATGATAGACACCCTAAAAAAAATGTTTTTCATAATTTTGTTTTACCACTTTGTCGGCGTAATTAATATGTATACTTATGCCAAATTACAGTACTAACTCCGGGTCTCGGAGCTAGACCGCGGACAGACAGACAGACAGACAGACGGACATGACGAAACTATAAGGGTTCCTTGTTTACTACAGAACCCTAAAAAAGATTCAATACAATGGTATGCAAAATAATTTACATTATGCAACACAAAATATAATTTAAATGATAAATTATACCAACTAAAATTATCGAGAACTATACTCAAGCAGAAATAAAAACTAAACGTAAACAGAACTAAATATCCAAATAAAAGCCTCCAGGCATAAAGGGCGTGCCCGCTTACGTAAAGCTATATAAAGCTGTAATTGGAACACACATTTACAACCACTTACAATCAAATAACAATCAAACTACACCTCACTAAGTGCACACATGTTTACAAAACCGGCTTCAGGTTTCTGTTACCAGCGCTGTCTTGATTTTTTATTTGGTTTAAGTATGTAAGTACATAATAACGGTAAGAATTCAGTTGGCAACGAGATTTTCATTTTAAACGCTTCACGTCATTCTGATAATAACTAAGTACTTAACTCTTATTAATAAATGCCAAATTGTTTAACGCGCGCCTAATTGTTTTAACACACTTGGTCTTTACAAATTAACTAAAATAATTGTGTGTTCGGAATCTGTTTGATTTTGTCGCAATAATAATGAAATCATAACTTTACTTTGCCAAAGTTTTTTTTTTGTTTGATCTATTTTATCTTTATTTCTGACATTATAATAATTTAATTTGACATCTGCATTTTTATTAAACATTACACATATTATGTACAAGTGTGTAAATAACTTATAACTAATTCGATAGAAATAACAAAATTATATACTAACTTAACTAGAACTATTTACAAACTAAAATATAGCGTCGAAAAATTCATCCGCATCGATGTCGACTGGTAATGTACCCAAGAGACTGGCCGCATTGCCACGTTGTATGGCAATGCTTAGCCTCTGGCCAAGGTAAAAACCAGCCCTTGGGTCACGGAAAGTGTCAAATAGCCGTTTTGAGATGTCACGGAAGAGGCCATGGGCTCTCGGACCCCACGGCCCGAGGGTTTCAACCCCAAACGGCTGTATTTTTGCTCCATAGCACACATATCAACTCGGAAAGGGATCGTCACTGTATCAACTCGAGCCATTCAGTATTCTTTGTATAGTAGGTACGGTCATTACTATCTGAAATTAATAGATCTAGAATAATCTCTTTGTATAAACCTACAATAATCGTTAAAAAATTCATGCAAAGTAGTGCATGAGTAGAAATTAACTGGCATTTATAATGTAATAAATACCATTTATTGCAGACGACTCAGGCCCATAGAAAAATACCTTAACCTAAACATACATATTCTAATATAAACAAAGCTTATGTTAATAAATAAGGCTTAGACTATGTTAGTAGCACTTCACTATGCACTAGCTTGACTTTGTACTGTCTTGTGGAACTTGTCTGCGGAAGCGACGAAACATAACGTCCTGCGGCCAAAAGTCTTCTTGCACGACAAAGGGCAGATAAAAGTTCGGTACACGTACGACGAACGCCTTGAAGTTGACGTTCCGGTGCGATTCTAATAGATAACTGCACTTTCCTCACAGGCCTACTATAATAATATTATAAACGCGATGCGACGCGACGCGCGCGTTTGTGAGGATGGGATGGATGGATGGATGTTTGTTGCTTTTTCACGCAAAAACTACTGAACGGATTTGGCATACAGATAGTTTGTAACCTGGATTAACACATAGGATACTTTTATCCCGGTATTCCCACGGGATCGAGTCTTATGCGTTTCGTTAAAAATTCAAAAGTCATTTTCTCAAACTAGGCTGAGAATCAGCAGTTTTCGAACGTCAAAATTACATAAGACAGTCCCCCAAAAACGCCCACCCTTCACCACTTCCTAGTGCCTTTAGCTGGGAAGAAGAAGTGGCGCAACAAACTCCCCAGCAGCACAGCTGTCTGTTCAAGTTAGAAAAAAAAAGAAAGATTCTATACAATAGTATGGAAAATAACTTACAACACAAAACATAATTGAAATGATAAATTATTGGCCAAATGTCAGCTAGCACACGCCAATATACCAACCAAAAACATCGAGAACTATACTCAAGCAGAATTTAACAAAATAAAAACTAAACATTAACAGAACTTAATATCTAAATTAAAGCCACCAGGCATAAAGTGCGTGCCCGCTTACATAAAGCTATATAAAGCTGTAATCGGAAGTTATAAATGATAAACTAGGACCATCGAGGTAAAATAAATGTACAGTTAATTACTAGTAACAATAACAAAACCATGATCAGCAAGACGACCAATCACCACAACCAGCACCCGTTCACGAGCATAACGCAAAGATCAGCCATTACCCCTCTCGCCATATTTAAGGTTATAGTATACTATAAAGATATATCGATATATATATACGATTTTTACTACGGGACCAATTCCGAAATCGCTAATAAATCAGCTGTTCCATACATTTATATACCTACCTATCTTCGCATAACTCGACACAATTCTGAAATACCTATATTTTTTTTCACAATTCTGGAGTTTGTTCCATAGTTGCAGGTAGGTACTAATAGTTCATATCGTCATCCGTGAAGGCTATTTTAAATAATTATTTCAGAAATTTCAGCAAAACGTGGAAGTTTAAGAACCAGTGACTTTACCAACAAAAATATAAGTAATATAAAAGAACAAGCTAACGGTAATAACTAATTACTGTATAAATTCTGATGAATTTGAAATCAATTTACTGACCAAAGCCTCCTTTCATCGGGTAAGCATGTTCTAGTACTACTATTTGTATTTCCGTAGTTTTAATTTGACGTTCATTTTTATAATGAAGGTTTGACATCCTATCCTATCCTATCTTAATATTTATATCACGTTCTCGAAAACGGCTCTAACGATTTCAATGAAAGATGCAATACGGGGGTGAAAAATCGATCTCGCTAGGTCTCATGTCTGGGAACATTCGTTTTTTCTATTTTCACAGCCTCGCGAATGTGATACAACGTTGATACAGGTATCAACGTTGTATCACATTCGCGGCTCGGGTGAAAATAGATAAAACGAATGTTCCCAGACATGATATGATATGATGATAAACATATCATCCCTGGATGATATGTTTATCTATTTTCACCCGAGCAGAGCTCGGTCGACTAGGTACTTATCATAATCAGACTACATACTTATAATTTTCCCACTACTGGAACCCAGGCCTCCTCTCTCTGAGAGACAACGGACCGGGAACCGTATCCAATCAACCACGCAGATCCAATGCGGGTTGATGGAAAACATATCTATTGGTTCCAGAACTTCTCCGTTTCCTCAGGAAGTTCCCTTCGCCGTTTTAAGAGAAGTAGTGGTAATAAAATAAATCTTAAATTTTGAGCCTGCATGAAAGGCTGATTCTGGCTGTAGGTATGCTATCCTATAAGTACTATTAAACGAGCAATATTTTTAATCAATTTCTCGAAAACGGCTCTAACGATTTCGATGAAAGTTACAATGTAGGGGTTTATGGGTGCGAAAAATCGATCTAGCTGGGTCTCATATCTGGGAAAATTAGTTTTCTCCGTATTTGCACCCGTACAGAGCACGGTCGCCCAAAGTTTAGAACAAGATGGATACCTTAGAAATGACATGGCAGCATGGAATTAGTATGTACTATAATAGCAGCATGGAATTAATATGAACTTTCCTATACTCTATTAAATGAGCATTGGTGCCGATTCCCTTGTTCACAAACTAAACTAAATTTAAGTTCAGTGCATCTTTTTCTTTCTATTTCATTAAGAAAAGGACAGAAGACAAATTTTAGTTTAGTCCTGTCAAATTAATCAGCGCCTGTCACTCTCCATACAAGTTTAGACGTGATTAAAAACTTGCCGACTAAAATTACGTCAATTTACGTCAAGCGCTCATTAATTTAACAGGACTAAACTAAAATTTATCTTCTGTCCTTTTCTTAATGAAATAGAAAGAAAAAGATGCACTGAACTTAAATTTAGTTTAGTTTGTGAACAAGGGAATCGGCACCATTGTCTATTTTCACCAGAGCAGAGCTCGGTCGCCCAGATACTGTATTCTAATTTTATTTATGTGTTATTAAATAGAATAAATTACTTATTTTATTGCAGGCAAAATGTGGCACCTAATACCAATCCTTTACTTAGCTTCTGTTCAAGGACACCATCAACGTCAACCAAACAACCCTTATCCGGCTGTAATCATCAACAATGACCGCACAAAGATGGCGCCTTACTCGTATTACACCGGACAAACGGGTGTGCCCGCGCCGTACAACTATGTCCCTCCTAGACAATATCCTGATTACTCAACTACCCCAAATTTCTATAACTATCCACCACAAAGACAAGCCCAGTACGGTCAAGACCCTTCTTGGTCACCATTCTATAAAATGCAAGGTTCTATGTACAACAACAACATGAACGCTAATAATTTACGTCAGTCCCAAGCTCAACCGAAATCGAACCTGTTTGGACCTGAAGTCTATCCATTTGATTTGGACTATGGCACTAATGACCCTGACGTGGATGTTGATTCCAAACCTTTTTTGGAAGGGCAGTCCTATTTTGAAGATCTTGAACTAGTAGAGAATTTCGGGAATTATTTGAAGAGACGAACGTAAGTAAACATGCACCTTTCGCTTTCTTCTTACTCAGCTGAATCTCTGTCATTGTCTTGCTCCTCGTTCATGGATAGAGTAGTTTCATGTAAAGCAGCTCTTAAAGCAATGGACGTCGTGTATAAAAGTACGAGGTGACTTTAAGCAGGACACTACATAGAGTGAAGGAAAGAGTGAGGTAGTAATTTGTGTCTTGCAGACTATGCTCAAACTACGTTAGTAGAAATTGCTCTTTCTCACTGTCATAACGAGCACAATTATTATTCATTTATTCAACAGTCAACTAGATCCAATTATAAAAACATTAAATACTTACAATTCTAGATGTTAGTAAACAACTTAACTTAATTGCTATGTTTGTACTTACATTCTACTACCGACAGGGACTTTCGTCAGGCCCATCAGCAACAGCTTTCAGGAGGCTGTTACCACTGCTCCGTAACCTTGTGAGAAGAAAAGCATTCTTTTTTCGCACTACAGCTGAGAAACTATCCACTCTGGCTCGCGCAAACATTGCAGAAGCACTGTAATACCGTTATTACAGTGCTTCTGCAATGTTTGCGCGGCAGTCGCAACAGCGCCCTAAAACCGTTGTTGTATTGAATACGCACCGCATTGGCGGCACGTTTAGTACAGCTAATCCATGGAGCGCTCAAGTACAGGGATGTGCAGTATGCTTTAAAGAGTGTGATTTTGACCGCATCTGTACATCGCGCGAAGCTACGGACCAGTGTATTCGCCCGCACCGCTAATGCCCTGCATTCCTGTTCAACATCGGCGTTGTCTTTAAAGTCGTCAGAAACGAAATGTCCAAAGTATTTGACCCGGTGTACCAGACGAATTGAGACGTCGTTAATTTTGACAGGTGGTACATTTTCTGGACACTTCTTGCCAACAGCCTTAAAAACCATGAGTTCTGACTTGTTTACATTATACAGTAACCCATGGGTGGCAGCGTAGTCCTCACATATCCTAACCAATTTTCTACGTGCACTGACCGAGGGAGCCAGCAGGACCATATCATCGTCGTAACTTATGTTGTTAAAACACAACCCGTTAACATAGCAGTCCACATGCGCACTGCTGAGTTCCTCGATCAATGCATTCACATACAGATTAAAAAGGTTAAGTCAATGCCTTACGCCACATTCCAACCTGTATGGAAAAGAAAACTTAGGTACTCCCCCATCTTACAATGTTTGTTTGGTTGCCCTAATACCATATAAAAACGTTCAGCAATTCGTTGAGGACATCTGTCACTTTTAGCTTACCCCAAAAAATGTCGTATGAGCGGTCGAACGCCTTAGAGAGATCCAGAAACGCCCCGTAAACTGGTCTACTCCTGCCAGTGTAAGACGTAATTTTAGTCGGCAAGTTTTTAATCACGTCTAAACTTGTATGGAGAGTGACAGGCGCTGATTAATTTGACAGGACTAAACTAAAATTTATCTTCTGTCCTTTTCTTATTGAAATAGAAAGAAAAAGATGCACTGAACTTAAATTTAGTTTAGTTTGTGAACAAGGGAATCGACACCACTGTCTAGCAGGTGAGAGTGCGAGATACACACGTTAAACAATAATGCCAGAACCCTAGGTAAGTGGCACCCCGCATGCTGTACAATGTTCAAGAAAGAATGACTACAAAGAGTGCCTAGGTACTGGTGCCGATTCCCTTGCTCACAAACTAAACTAAATTTAAGTTCAGTGCATCTTTTTCTTTCTATTTCAATAAGAAAAGGACAGAAGATAAATTTTAGTTTAGTCCTGTGAAATTAATCAGCGCCTGTCACTCTCCATACAAGTTTAGACGTGATTAAAAACTTGCCGACTAAAATTACGTCAATTTACGTCAAGCGCTGATTAATTTGACAGGACTAAACTAAAATTTATCTTCTGTCCTTTTCTTAATGAAATAAAAAGAAAAAGATGCACTGAACTTAAATTTAGTTTGGTTTGTGAACAAGGGAATCGGCACCACTGTGTTTCAAAATTGCCTGTAATGGTTGTAAAAATTTCAGGCAGTTGGATGGATCGTCCACTTCGCTTAACGACGCTGTTCACCAATTCAATGCGCTATTAGCCGTTATATTCGCTTTGGCGAGGATCGTCAGGAATTCCTGCTCTGAGTAAGTAGCACCTCCTCTTCGATAAAGGTAAAAATACTTATATAGGAAACTAGATATGGTTAAAAAGAGTCATAGTGAGCCTGTAATTCTAAAAGTTCCCACTGTTGGGACACAGGCTTCCTCTCTGTGAGAGGGAGTGGGCCGTAATCCACTAGCGGCCCCAGTACGGGTTAGTGGATGTCACATGTTATATAGTACATTATTGCAAAGGCCGGGAAATAGGCAATTGCGGGTCGAGTATGAGTCTGAAGGCCGAGCCGTAGGCGAGGACTTCACTAATACGAGACAGGCAATTGCCATTTCCGCCGAGGCATATATAGTGTTTTTCTCACAGAATGCAGGGAAATAAAAGTAGTTAAATTTCCATAATTTTTCAAGTTAATGCCGTTTTTAACATGAACTGTACATTTCAGCATGGAATAAATTGCCCATAATGTAGATGGCTTTTTAGTTTTAGTAATCTCATTAAAATACGCCAAAAATACACAGTTTGTAGAAAATGTTCACTTTATTCTCGTTTTTCCAAATCATAAATCATATACTTTCATATATTTTTCTTTTGACTTCGCTGGAAGCAGGTTTTCCATTGCTAATTTGGCTTCTGATCTTAAATCTGGTGGAGTACAATCAATCTCCATTTCACTCTCTGAACCGTTAGAACTCATTTTAATTATCTATTTTTTATGTAAATAACAAATCAAGACGAATTTTCAGCTTTGCCGCCAATTTTCTATTTATCATCTGTACCGAAAGGCAAACGCATCTAAGGCTATACAGCCACGTGAACGCAATTTGTACCTACTAAGCAAAGAGAACTTTGGTATGCCAAGAATGATAAAAGAGATTCAATCAAAGAGTATGTAATAACCCCAGCACGCCATTTCATACAACATTGCTGGAGTGTTGTAATGTTCCAAATTCAAAAAACGCGCCTGCAATGGATTTTACTCAAAAATGCATGTAATGTGGTCATTGTTTTGACAACCTTGTTTGAGCAAAGTCGACCTTGCCGTTCTGTTTCAAGGAGCGGCCGGCAAAGTTTTGCTGGTCGCTCTAACAGGCCGGCAAAACATTGCCGGCCGCTATTTTGACGTTTCAACGTTTTAAAAAATCAAATGCAAAAAGATTTTATTTAAAACACAGCTGTTTGTATTTATAGAGATAGGTACAAAAAGATTTTATTCCATATTTGACTGTATAGTGCCAACTACCATTGTTAAAAAAAAAAACAAAGAAGTAACAAAAGCGCGGTTCAGCGAAAATTTTATTTTTATTTAGTGACTTTTCTGCTAAAAATGAGCTCTCAAAGCGAAAATTCTTCCGATTCAATGTATTTAACACCGCTAGACATTAAAGATGAAGGTAAATTAGTGGTTGAAAATTTAATACCGCGAAACTCAAAGGAAAAATATAAGCTTGCATATGAAAAATTTGTGCAGTGGAAAATCAGTAGGAAATCTAAATCTTTACTTGCTGGTTTTATTTAGATTAGGTACTTGCATTTTTGAGTAAAGCACTATACAAGCCTTGGCCCACTATGACTGCTTCGCTGGTCACGCTATGATTGCCTCGAGCTAGCCTAGCTACGCTCTAGGCCTTCCAGCTTGGCCATCATTGCAGCCCTTGCTGTCCTCGCTGTAAAGGCCTCGACCTACGGCCTCGGCCTTTATCTCAGCTCGTCCATCAAGTGCTGCACGCTGACCGCGCTGTGTCGGCCTGGAGCTGCGCTACGCTGCGCTGTCGGCCATCATCAACGCGACCAGCAAAGTAGTCATTATAGACCGCGGCAGTAATGTACTATAATTTGCTTTGACCGTAAATTCGATATTTCGCATGTTCTTTGTTCGTAAATAATGACAATATTTCCATGCATGTTTGAGAAAAAACAATTATCGTTAAAATGGTAAAGCCAACTAGAGTACCTATAGGCAACTTTATTGCGAAGTAAAAAGGATCCAGCAAACTCCCCTGCAACACAGTCTATTATCTAAGTAATTACCTACCAAAGTATTGATGAGACTAGGTACTTCTACTCTGCCCAAGTAGGCCTCGCACTTAGCCGGGTTTTTTAGCTTAAATACAGATTTAGGTAGATAACCAAGAGTGGTGGTTTGTAAGTCCAGCAAACGATATTTTGATATTTTCTCGACAGTTTTGACCTAGTCTACGATCAGATATACTCATCAACAATCGACACTTATTATAAGTATGGACTGACTAATGCGGACAAGGTTGCAGTTATGATCGAGGATTGCATCAGGAAAGGAAACTCGCACATGCCTAAAGTAAGTTTACAAGAACCATTCGATGTACTTCGTAGTAAGAGTTTTTCTTCTTCAGAGTAGCTAAGCTAGGTAATATTGACTTATACCAGAATCTGAACTCCACAGAATCCCTTAGTTGCCTTCTGTAGGTTCCAAAAAAACACCCTTTATCATTGAAAGTAACAAGGCTTGATATCCTTGTGATTTGATCTATCCAATAGGCAACAATCGATGCGCAACACGTAACGCTCAACATGTTCGGCAACGTTGCACAATAGTGCGCGACGTTGCCAGATGGCTCGCGACTTGTTTTTTGTTTCCGTGCAACATGCAGTTGAGCATCAAATGTTGTCGAGTGGAGACGTGACACGCAGAAATGTTCGTAACATGGTGTAAGAACGAGTGCTTAAATTAATTGAACTGTACTAAAAACTATGAATGTTTATAGGATACTGCTACTGCTACTTAAGTACTTCTTTTTGAAACATTTCTCGATAATATTATAACCACCGCCGCTGAAATCAACACTAGTTCCTGTGGCGACATGTTTTCGACGACTGATCATGCGTAGATAGACAACGTTGCTAAACAAAAGTTCCGCGCTAACTTTCAACATGTTGAGCAACATGTTGTACAACATGTCGCGCGCCAAATGTTGCCTAGTGGATACGAGAATTTTTTTTTTTATCTCCACCTGGTCCAACAACCACAATTATTATTAGTCAGTAGGTCACCCTTTTTGGGTAGCACAAAGATCATACCTACCTAAGTGAAAAGATTAATTAACCAGCCAAAAGGGTAGGTAACGGGTGGAAATACTGTTACAGTATCGCCAGTTTCTTGGCGGCGTAGTGAAAACAAGTAATGTACAGTACAACTATGTTCAATGTCCCTCGGCAAACCTCGTGTTTCGTCAGTCGTCGGATTTCTATTTATTTATTTCTAACAGTTGCCCTTTGCACTTGGTGCAGACCGGACGCTCTCAATCGACTTGGAAGTATATAGAGTTGTTAATACACTTTACCTTAATGTAATTTATTTAAAAATGGTAGGAAAGCTACTAAAGTCGCAGGCACGACAGATAGGAAAATAGTTTTAAAGCTCTATATAGTTCACACGGAAATCAAAACAAAACAACAATAAAGTACTTAGTTCTGAATTCAAATTATTATACAAGATAAATCTAATAATTGATGGACATGGAAATTAGCGTTCATTTGTATTCGGAAATGCGATGATTCCCGAGGGACAATAAGAAAATAGAAATATTTGAGGTACTTAAATCTTCATTATATTTATATTTGATTGATTACAGATAAAGAAACTGAAACAAGACCTATGTGATCAAGAAATGTTCTGCTCTGTGTCCGTGGACAACAAAATCAAAACTTCCCCACTTTTGTACGTCAAAGAGTTGGAGACTCTTGAAGCCCTCTCCCACCTCGCGCGAAGCTTCTACCCTTACATCGACGAGTTCAACCAAGCTGCACAGAAAGGCACCGTGCTTCCTTACCTTCAGATCAGCAAGGATAGGCTGAGGGAGTACATCATGCACGTCGTGAATAGCGTTAATCATTTATCTGATAAAGGAGTTAAGTGTAAGTAAGTTAATGTTCAGTCATTAAATAAACATGAAGTTAAATATTTTGAGTTGTTTTATTAAAACTTTATACAGTCTAGCGAAACGCTGCGAGCGTGATAGGTAACGATACAAACACGACAAAAAACAAAACATGTGCGGTCGGGGGACCCCCGACAGGAACGAAGTTCTTTCTCACGTATGATTTAAACAAAATCAAAATTTCGCAGCCGTCATCTTGGATTTACATTTTGATCTCGCTATTGGCTTTAGCACCCTCAAAAACTATAAAAACGACACCCATGACGAAAATTTTTAAATTTTTGCAGCCGCCATCTTGGATTTACATTTCGACCCCACTATCGGCTTTAACACCCTCGAAAACCATGAAACGATACCCGTGATGAAAAATTTTAAAATTTTCAGAGCCTCCTTCTTGAATTTACATTTTGACCTCACTATCAGCTTAAGCACCCTCGAAAACTATGAAAACGACAACCATGAAGAAAAAATTTAAAATTTTCGCAGCCGGCCTCTTGGATTTTCATTTCGACCCCACTATCTGCTTTAACACCCTTGAAAACCATGAAAACGATACCCGTGATGAAAAATTTTAAAATTTTCAGAGCGGCCATATTAGATTTTCATTTTGACCAAATGTGCCCGATGTGTACAATTTTATCCCACGACACTGTTATACATAGTGCAATCCACGAAGACGCGCCCCACTCCGCAATTACTGTACTGTAAGCTGAACTCTAGTACGGCGCTGAGCGGAGTGGGGCGCGTCTTCGTGGATTGCACTATCTATATCACTTTACTCTTTTCTCTCTTTTTTTCTGCCGGCGTTCTCTCTCTCTCTTTCTCTTTGAAAAGACAGTCGCAAGTACTTTTTAGCGTAGGTGATTATTTTATTGGGGGGTCAACGACCGCTGGTGGTGATGTTAGAGTGAGGCATGAGCATTGCGTTGCGTCGTCGCAGCGTGAACGCTGCGTCGTTTTACATTTTTTTTTAGTGACATGCCACATTATGCGTTGTGTCGTCACATGCGAGGTTTCAACGGATCGACGAACGAGAGACGAAGCGGGGGGAGGGTGATGCACTGCGCTGTCAGAACTCCAGTACGACGACGGACAGTGTTCCACTGCTAGAGGGGCAGCGATGGCGTGCGCGCCCTTTTGCGTTTGCGAACACACTAATGAGGCCTCACTCAAACACGAAAAAATAAAAAGACTTGATGATTTTTTTGGGGACGCTTTAGTGATGTTACTTGAAGTTAGCTCTGTAAAACTATTTACGTTTCGACGACTTTAGCAGCTTTCCTCACATTTAAAAAATAAATTAACTTGTATTAACAACTCTATATACTTCCATATCGATTGAGAGCGTCCGGTCTGCACCAAATACAAAGGGTAACTGTTCCCAATCTTACTATACTCTATGGGTAACTGATAGAAATCCGACGACTGACGAAACACGAAGTTTGCCGAAGGACATTAAGAAATAGTTATACTGTACATACCTTTAAGCTGGTATTTATTTTCTTATTGTGTGTCAGTGTGTGTAAAATAAACGATTTTTGGCCGTTTATGTAGTCTGTAAGTTACTTGTCTGTTGGGCGGGTAGTTGTCAAGAAAACGCACTGATACAGCACACAATCAAACATTTTAATTATCTAAAATACATATTAAAAATTAACAACATAAAATGGATTATCAGTCTATACAAGTTTAATATATTATTCGCTCTCTATTTTATATAAATAATAACTCTTTTTCTCTATAAATAGTAGTTTGCTACTAATTCTTAATATTTAATATACAAGGAATTTCACAAGAATGTTTAGATATTAGATTCGATAGGAAGAAAATAGATTTTTAAAGAGTTTTCTTTTATTACTGAAATGTGTGTTTTAAGATTTATAATATGTATTTTTACGTTTATGTTTAGTCTGAGAGATAAGAACGTTAAGTTCATAATTAATAACTATTTATTTGAATTTACGTTAACTTACATGAATATTTATATTATTGAAAAGCTTGTTAAAAGGAATGTTTATTGCAATAAGAAAAAGATGAAATAGTCTAATATATCTCAACGTTGTTGTCTCTTAAACTATTAGTATAACCACATAAAATTGACAATTATCAACTCACATTAGACAAAACAAAGTATTTAAACAGCACACCGTTTAAATGGCGGTTGGCTTATTTTATGCAATATGACGTTAAAACAGCTGACAATTTAATAACAATAGCAGTACACATTCAACAGAAAAAAAAACGCATCTGACGGGGATCGCAATCACAATCAATTTCTACATAACTTTAATTAGAACAAAAACGTTACTTTTTGGTTCCTAATTCCTCTTAGAACATAATTCATTTAGGAGCAGTATTCTATGATGGCGAGACAATACGAAGTGACACGATTCCTTGCGAACGGGCGCGATTTATTACGGTCCCGGTTCCCCGAAATCTGATCAGAAAATCTACAACATCAACCACACAGATTGACTGACCAGATTAACATTGGAGACTTCAGAAACCGGGAGGGTATCGCATCCATTTCTTTACACAGCACAGAAGACTAAAATACCACCTAAGCGTATCGGAACCGCGTCGTGTTACGAAGACTTTTACGGGGTGTCCTGCGTGAGCGACGAATACTACGCGACACGACACGATGCAACGCAACGCGATGCTACACGCGACCAATGTCCTACGTGATTTTGGTAATTACTTCTCGAATCATGGAGAAGTACAGTACAATTTTGTGGTGTCGCGTCTGGTCGCCCTCAAACAAGTACGCGTTACATCGCATCTCGCCGCAGACTGCCATATAGGCCGCAAGCAGGGTATGTCGTCGAGTTGATCGCGTTCGTCGCACAGGACAGGACACCCCGTTACCCTGATTCAGCGATAAAGTGGTATATTTTTTCCACGTTTAAATCTCTAAAAACTACGCTATTGCAAAGTATCAAGTATCGCCATCCCAGAACACAGCAAAATCGATTGAAAACTCTTTTTAGTTATAATAATCTTAGTTACTCAATTATATACACAATACAATTTATTAACTACATTGCACGCGTCAAATAAATCTTACATAATATGTTTACAAACCTAATAGGACATTGAAAACTTTTACATAAATATAAGGAAATAGAGGATGCCTCGGAAAAAATTATTGTAGCTTGTAGTGCATTTTATACATCTGCTTATAAGTAGGTAACAATCAAATGTATTGCCAGGCTCCTAAATATAAAGGGCTTAATTAATATTATCTACTTTAAACGACACTACAAGTTACAACAAAATAAATAAAAATAAACTACTCTGAAGAAAATAATAAATAATGTAAAGTAAAGAAGAAAAGTCATAAAAAAGTGTTGCCATAATCAAGATCGTAGGGTTGTTAATGAGATCATAACTGAGGCACCTCTAATTAACTTTCTATATGAACTTAAAATTTACATTAATTAATAAATGCGATTTCATTTATTATTACATCTATTAGAAACTAACATAATAAAGATTTAGCAGTATTCAAAGCCTTGTACTGTTGTACATTTCTATCTCGTTCTAAGTATCCCCTTTTTTTTCTCCGCCTAAATAACACCTCGAACGACTGAAACTCATTTGAGAGAACGATGTTTTTTTTTTTTTAAATATCTCTCTATCAACTGACAACAGTCGAAACAAAAAAAAAGCTGGAACAGAAAAAAGTAACCATTAGTTAATCAAACGAAAAATGCTTTACCAAATCAACTTTTGAAACGTAATTTTCTCAATATAGAAATAAAGTTTTCAAAAAATTATTTCTCATTTCATTTTTTGTATACGGGTTAGGTCAAAAATTAAGTAGAGGATAGAGAGATGGAACTGTGTTTTTAAATGACCTTGACTTTACATCTAACTACCGTCAAGTAAAGGGACACATTAGAAGAAGACTCGAAAAAAATTTGTGTTAAATTGTAAGTTGACCGTCGTAAGCGCAGCCCTTTAGCTGACGTCCGCACGGACGTAATAAAATCGCGTCGGGATTTTTCCGCGCACTGGATTTTCAACTCTCAGTATTAAGCCGAGCGCTGATAATCCAGTGGCACGCGCTGGAACGAGACTGCGGTCCCAGCGCGTTGAAAAAACACACTGTTGGATTTTCAACTGTCGGCGCTAAGCAGAGCGTTGAAAATCCAGTGCACAGAAAAAAATCGCCGCGATTTAATTACGTCCGTACGAACGTCGACTTATGGTTCAAATAGCGTGGGATTGGTTCTAATTCCTGCGAGAAAACTGCGCGCGCCTATATTAAAAAACATGGCCGCTGGCATCAGTCAACTCCCCGCAAACCAGAAGTGCTGCGATTACAATAATCAAACTTTAGATACGATATGTAAGCAATGTATCTCGGTCACGAATCACACGTACGGATTACACACCATAGACTCGTCCAATTCGCCAATCTTCTTCATTTTGTGTGGTTAGAGACTTACCTGGTGTCAGAGTTTTAAAGCCACATGCTGTAGAGAAATATATCTCTTCGATTTCCTCACGATGTTTTCCTTCACCTTTTGAAGAAGATTGGCCAATGACGTAGTGCATTACTTATCTTGCATGGTACATTTTCCGTAGACTGTATAGTCTAGTGATGTGCTGGATATCCGTATCCGCGGATATCCGAGGGAGAAAAAAGATCTGTATCCGTATCCATTACTTTTTGGCGGATCTTGAACGGATCTTTTATATTAATACAGGATACAGATCTTTTCTCCCTCGGATATCCGCGGATATGGATATCCGGCACATCACTAGTATAGTCCTATCTCTCTATCATCTAGTTTTTCAATACAGAATGCAAACTTAAGACAAGTACCTGCCCAGCAGTTCGGTTTTCACCTTTTATTGGACAAATAAAGAAATTGGTAATATTTTTAGTGTTAAACTAAAAAAATATAAGAATATATTACCCTGTTTAGGTAAATATACATTGAATATATTTCGATGTTATTGTATTTAGAGCCGAAACTGCTCGTTTTATGATTAAAAATCACATTTTCATATGTTTTTCGCGTTTATCAATATTTTTTATCGACTTTATCCTTTGTCTGCATCCAGTTTTGGTAAATACATAGAAATATATTAGCAACGCAACACAATTCTATCAAAGAACTGTAGATTATCGCATAAATCTGTACAGAAATCTATGTACATTAAGAAATCTAAACAAATATACATTGTTACAGTATTTGTATAACTTATACACAAACTAGTGTACATTATGTATAAAATAATGATTTGGTACAGTATGGTGATTTATTTGAAGCATTTACAATAAACCAATAAGGACGAAAAGCTGAAGTTTGCAACTATGTGGGAAAGAGACAACACTACCGTTTATAGCACCATCTCTCTCTCACAGTGTTAACACTTCAAAAAAACATTTTTTATCTAAACACGGAACAAACCACCAAGACCAAACGAACACGAATTACAAGCGAACTAATAGTCCAGCTTACTTTAACACCCAAAAAATACTTCGAAACACCGTATGGGTTAAAGTTCTATAAATAAATAAAGCTAGTATATACAAAACGTCTATATATCTATGATATAAGTTTATCTGAGTGCCGTGTAGAGGTTCAGAACGCTCTTGTTTTCTTTGTGTGAGGGAGTTTTGGAGAAGACGTTCCAGAAACGCAATGTCTCGTCGCCGGCGCCGGTCACTATCGCCTCGCCGTCGGGGGAGAGGGCAAGGTATAACACGCGATATGAATGGCCTGTTAGTTTCGCCACCTGAGGAAAAAAGAAAATAAATTAGAATATTTTATTTTTTTATGTATGGCATCTCGTAGTTGACCTCTGAGATCATGACTACTTAACCGAGTTTTCCTGCGAGTGTCTTAAGCTACTAAACTTAAAACATCCAGCCAGGGGTTATTCAACTATGCTAATTAAAACTAGGTGAATGCTCGCTAAGGGCACCCCCTGTGGGGTACGAACCTCGGCTTAGAGCGTCAACCGGCGGGAAGACATCAAGGATGGGACGGGCTGGATCAAAGTTTTGATCATGATTATTAGTCGAGGAATTTAAAGCTACGTGCTCAGCTGCAACAACTGCTGGCACCTCGTTATCGAGCAAGGAAATTAGAATAAGAGGTGCGTTTAAGACCAGGCACACCAAAGACAATTTCCACGCAAACTCCGCCCACATGCATCCCACCACTCCACTATGTGCTAAACGCTAACACATCAGTAATAAAGTTGAATATCCCGTGCGCTCTTTGGTCGTGTTCAAGCACGGAACTAAATGTCGTAAGTCTCAATTTTTATTTCGTGCACACACTGGATACGTTAATAGAACAAATTTCAACAAGTTCGGTTTGTTTTCGGACATCGGAACTGTACATATACGTACGAATACTTCGATCAATAATAGTACTAGATTCCCGATGAGCGCTTCAAAAACGGCCCGAAAAATAAGACCACAAATACTTTTGTGGTCTTATTTGAAATTAGTATGATCCAATCATAGCCAACATTAAGACATCAAAATACTGCAGTGCGCGTTTAAAAACTCTGTAAATAACCACCGTAACACCAAGGTTTTGGAAGAAATATCTTTTTTTCGATAAGTTTAAATCATTAAGTGTTTTCATAAAATAAAAACAGAATTAAATTGTATATATAATTCAATTAGCTAATATTATAATTTTTTGGCCAATGTTTGCTACAACGCACCAACTATTGTATCAAACATCGACTGTTCTCGAACAGGGAATGCATGGAGTGGTGTTGTTATTTTATAATGTTATTTTTGTTTGTAGATTTCCTAGTGACCCATTTCGCTGTGCAGAATGGGTATCTATTGTTGCGAAATAAAGAGGAGAAGAAATATACAACCCTTGTAAAAATTTGAGAATATGTTCGATTCATTTTGACAGATTCGACATAACTGAAAACACTCAAAGGCGTAGATTACTAAAAACAGCGGTTCCCAAATTGCAGGTAATAGTAAAATAGTATCTACTGCTTTTTGAATCGGTCAAAAATAAATGCCACCATACAAAACGAACCTATAAAATATATATTCTGCAACTCTACGTCTTTCAATACTTACTGTGTTCTGAGCATTGAAATGTAATACCAAGAACTACGTCTAGTTCCACAATAGAATAAGCACGAAATTATAAACAAAATGTTTTTAACCTTATTACTATATAAACTTAAGTTTCATTTTAGAATAAATATTTTTGTACTGATGACTTTTTATATTCAAGCGAAAATTGCTTATAAACCTTTCTCCGATGAAAGGACTTTAATAAATATATTTTGCAATGGTAATTAAACTTTATGTTTAAGCATTAAGGTTTATAATAAACTGAAGTTGTTAATTTTATTAAACTTTTTTCTAAGAAATGTAGATGTTTACGTGTGTGCAAACGTGGCCACTTGAGCGACGTATTTTTGTTCCTGATCCTTAATCTAGTACTATTATTGATCGAAGTACGACTTCGAACCCAGTCTGCGCGCTCTCTTTGTACCTGGAAGGTCGGGATCGTTCGTGCGTGTTCGTACGTGTACGCACGAGTGAAGTTCGCACGAAAACGCATCCAAAGTGTGCGCGGCCGAACACTTGAACTACAGAATCTGCTCTTACGGCATCAAAATAAAGGCGTTGTGAAGGTCAATTTTTTACTAAATGGACGTGAGATTAAAAAAACTATGTTCGTTGTAAATGCATTGAGCGCTAATGCGACCCAATGATACCTTCTAACAATAGCTCTTTTGCATACGGCATACGTGCCACTAAATGAGACTTGACACACCACGTAGTTTGACTTGCTCATTTATAGGTCTGTTTAGCGGTATGAGGTCTGAGGGCGGGAAGGGACCGGACGTCAGCGGGGCGGCGGAAAGAGCGCGGGAGGCGCGGTACGGCGCTCGTCAAGTGTCATATTTCATAGCGCGTATTGTAAACGGTAAAACAATGGTGTTAAGGTACAAACCTGCGTCAACGACGGGTACTTCCACACGAGGATCTGGTTCTGTGAGTAACCGTGCGTTGATACTAGCTCACTGGAGTGTTTGGACCACGCCAGGTTGCATACTTGTGATCCTGTAGACAAAAAAGTAGGATAAATAAAAGTGCAGGGATTGAGTCTAGTGAAAATGATTCTACTTCTTGCGGCGATGATTTTATAAGAACAATACATAGCTTACAGCACTGGGTAAAAGTGCAGCAGAGCAGTGGTGGCCCAGTGGTAACGGCCGCGACTTATGAGTTGTATGTCGTAGGTTCGAACCCAGACAGGCGCTTTACTTTGTGTAAATTATTTCATCACCACTGCTCTCAAAACGGTGAAGGAAAACATCGTGAGGAAACCGGCATGTCCTAGAACCGAAAATTCGAAGACATGTGACATCTACTAACCCGCACTGGGTCCGCGTGGTGGATTACGGCCCACTCCCTCGTACAGAGAGGAGGCCTGTGTCCCAGCAACATGTGGGAACATTAGCTGATGATGACTGGGTAAAAAGGATTTTCGAACAACCTCATTAGCCGATTTGTTCGGGATATATACTAGAATAACTCATCTTAGTCATATTAATTGTTAAGGACCCTTCGCTAATTTAGTGGCACCTTGAGTGAGCCAGCTTCAATATTCCTTATATGAAACGGAAAGGAAGCAATAAAATCTTCGATGCCAAAGGCCAGGACATTGATGCGTTGCGAAAATGATCCGTCCATGGTACATATCAGGTCGGGACGTTGTATACAGGCCAAATTTTTAACCAGTGCGCAAACTTAAACACGTGGCTTTACTCATCGTTATGAACATTTACTATGGGACCAAACCTGAAATCTGAATTTTTTTCGCATTCATATTTGGTCCCATAGTAAAAGTTGTTCATAATGATGAATAAAGTCACGTGTTAAAGTTTGCGCACTGGTTAAAAAAAACCCTGTATATAGGTATCGGTCCTGCGGTAAACATTGCTTGCGCGATGCAGAATTAGTGTGGCGTCAGGACTCTGATGCGTAGGTCACATGTGGCGTTGTAGATGGGCCCATAGGCAAAATCGTCTCATGAAACTGGCTATAGCTATAATTAAGGACAAACTTATAATTTACGCGATAAGGCAATAGAGTAACGACATACCAGTATCGACACACTGCATCGGCTGCGACGTCAGCGTGTTCCAGAACCGTATGCAGCGGTCGGCCGTGCCGCCGCCCGACGCCAGCAGGCCGTGCTGGTGCGGCGACCACGCGATCGCCTTCACGGCCGCCACGTGCGCAGAGTACGTTTGTACGGGAGACGTGGAGTGCTGGAATACAACAAGTTTGGTTATAGTTTTGACCCAGACCGCTGTACCATGCTTAGGTAAGTGCACGGCGAGACAGGGAGGCAGTGCAGACTGCTCATTCAGCAACGCTCACGGCGTCCTGCCGCTTATTCATCAACGCTACCGCCGCTTCGCCGCGCATTTCAAAGGCGCGGTACAGCCGTCCCTGTCAAACTATAGTAAACTATACCTTATCATAGTAGAAACTTTTTATTAGCAAGCCAACAAATATCGTCGTAGCTTTTATAACCATTTATAAAAAAACGCAAAGTGGATTGGTTCATTTAGAACCCTTAAGAATGCGGCGACGCATTAATTGTCCATACAAAAGTAGTACATAAATCATTTGCAATTTGAGCATATTTCCACCATATTATGTTGATATTCGGATTGAGACAGTATTTATCTATGGTCCTACGTCTTTTTATTTCCAAAAACTTACCTTTAAATGAAGTGTAAGCGAATTGCATTTCGTACATTTTTGCAGCGTAAATGGCATGTTTTCATACTGTTTTTTCTGTATTATAAACAACAATATTTGTAATATTGTTTCCGCAGAAGCATAGTTTATGTTATCAAGTTACAAATTATCGTAAAAAAATAGAAATACGTTAAGTTTTAATTCATAATTTTTTGTATTACGGAACACATCCAAATTTATCATACATTTTCGAAAGCTAGTAGTACTATCGCGTCAAGCAATAATTTTCAATGTGTGCGTGGTAGTATTGCTCACTGTAGGTGTATATCGCTCCGACAGGCACTCACACTAGCGCAACGTGCTTGGAATTGAATTTTGCAAACATCTCGATTTGTAGTTGCGAGCCGTGTCACCGGCCTCTTAACTTCATAGACATAATACTGGATATCGAAAGGAATTTGTGTATAGGCCGATTTGACACCATATAGAATTTAGCGTCTACCTCCAAAAAAAAAAAAAATTGTTTATTGGGGAAGAAAATAGGCCAAAAACAACCAGTTCCCATTATAATCAAAGCGGAAACAATTAATACTGTTGTTATCGCAGTAATATACGTTAAATTTTGCGTGTTACCGCAATTCTTATCAACTTATCATTCCCACTTCGAAACTGTTCCCACGACGAACAATGGATTGATGTGGTAAAAGGTATTTTATTATTTTATTTCTATGAGTCAAAATTGCAATTACATCGTTAGTTAGTCACCTTTAGACTTTAGTGCTAATTCTATAATTTAATTAGGAGTAGTTAACATTTCAAAATTGTACAGCAAACAAAACTGGGAATTTTGGACTCTATTTCATGGGCCATAGAGTTCTTAGTTATGTGAATTTAGGACTGACTCAACGGCATTTTAACAGACAAATTACATCATCCGCTTCATTGACCTACCTTTCGCAGTAATTTTCATCATTCCTGTTCTAAACAAATTGTCAAAATCTTCATTTAACACAACTTCATGATAACAACGAAGTTATCAACTACTTACCTATTTTTTCTAAGCCATCATTATCTATACAAAACGCTGCATGCACATCCTCTCACCAAAAAACCAATTTAATAGATAATATCCGTTTTCAACAACTTTTTTGCGACACTTACCATAGACCAAACGAAGAGTTTATTGTCGTTGCCTCCGGACGCTAATGACTGTCCGTCCGGCGACCATTTGAGTCCGCACACCTCTTGTCTGTGGCCTTGGAGTACACGGGATGCTTGCACAGCTGGAAATGGAGAAAATATTATGTTAGTATGACTCATGGAAGGTTAATAACCCAGTAAACGTAAATGCAATTTGTCAAGTGCCTAAAGTTTAAATGACCTTGTCTACGATAGGTATAGACTACAGGTTCTATGGCAACGGTGACTCAAGTAATGTCCTAGGAAAAGACAGTGATGTCGTTGATTTACACACTAGGTTAAACTCTCTAAGTAAGCCACTCTACGTGAATTTCGTCTCTTGAGGAAAATGCGTTAAGATAGTTTAGAGCGTTTTGCTTTAAGCTCTCAAAACGCATGCCAAGTTTATAGGCTGATCGGCACAAAACATGAAGTTTTATCAAATGTTATTTATAATATGATATGCACGATAGAAGTTGCTCGCAACAGGTTTCGAGACCTAACTGCAACTATCTACATATATTTTATGGATTCATAAATCTAATTTGTATCTGAACTATTTCTGAAAACAACATTAAGGTAATAAAGTAACATTAAAGGGGGGCGGGGAATCGTCAAGGTCGTTTCTGACGGCCAACTCTAGCACGCGCATCCCCGGCTTCCTGTGACACACTTCAGTCCCTTTTCACGAAATCTCTCTCAAAGATTTGATTATTTCGATATTTTTAGATTTTGATTGCAGGAAGCGAGAGGAAAAATGTTACACATCTAAAACTAAGAATTAATCTGTAAAAAGTTTCATAATTACTCTGATTTCATATTTCCAATACCTAAAGTATCCGTCTAACTATCCTAACAACTATAAACGAGTAATATCTTCCTAAAAACATCTGTGAACATGTATTTACTAACAAGAACACGGCGCACGCTACATGGGCCGGGCCAACATGGGCCAGTTATCTCGATGCACCGTAAGTGCATGCGAATCGAAGAGGTAACTGTACGGGGTATTATACAGTGTGAGTCTTCATAATGTGCACATATCGAAATGAGGGAGTCTATGCTTAATTTTATCGACGGAAAAAATGGTAATTTTTTTTTTTAGTTTTAAAAAAAAAAAAAAATTTTACAAAAAAATGTTTTTTTTAAAAATTTTTTTTTGCTCTCTTTTTATTATTATCTTATTTATAAATTTTACAATTAAAAATTGAAGAAAAAAATACAGATTTTTACTAAAAAAACATGTTTATTTTCAATTGAGGGTAGTTTTTTTCTCAATTTTAATTTTATGTGGACGGCTACTTACTTTCAATCATTATGGAGTTTGTTTCATCGCGATAGCTGATTCAGTTTAAAAGTTACACAGTTTTGTTACAATTTTTTTTTAATTTCATAAAAAGTATAAAAAACAATATTTAGATTTTTTAAATATTTTTTCTGTCGTTAAAATTAAGCATAGATTTCCTCATTTCGATATGTGCACATTATGAAGACTCACACTGTATTACGGAAGATGTTGGTACTGGCTAGATCTTGTCAGGTTGTAGACTTCTAGTACCTTTGATATAAGAGCGCAAATGTGAAAAAGGGTTTTGTGGAGTACTACCTACGCAATCTCATTTGATTAGAGGCTTTGAACTTATGAATACTACAATAAAATTACGCCTTCCTTAGAAATCATTGGTATTATGTAAAAACTCTGTTGTATTGATAAATATGTTTGAATGCAATTTATATGAGATGATGACACTATTATATAGAACATTTTTTTTAAGTAAAAACTTCTTTAGGCGCGTTGGGCATTTTTGATATGGGACTAAACCATTGATTTCGCGACACTCACGACACCTCATTTCCGTAAACGCGATTGTGCTCTTTATTTATATTATGTTACGGATCAATGTTCTATACAAGTATTTTTACTTTTAAGGTTTTGTAAGTTTTTTTTTTTGTAAACGCTATTGTGCGCTTTATTTAGATAAGGTTACGGACCAATGTTCTATACAAGTATTTTTTCCACCAAGGCGATCTTGTTCAAGTTTTCACTTCTGTCGACACTCCCGGAGTACCACTGTTTTTTTTTAAATTCAAATTTGGAGTGTTAATTGTTTGAATAATTGATAAATTTATAATTATTTGATATTTACATAAGACAAAATATGACTGATAAATAATTTAATGTAACATCTTGCATGCCACGTGTGTGTATACTCATGTTTTCGACATATAAATGATCTTATCTTACAGTATCAAAATAGAATGAGGCCAATCAATTAATTATGTATTTATTTAAGTATATGATAATTTATTACGTTATACGTGTAGGTATATTTTAATATTTTTGTAAAAGTCTTCGCATATTCATATTTTTCTCTTCTCGTTCTCACACACTGTTGTCTACATTTCTTTCTCATTTCTCCTTTCGCAGGTCTGCTGGAAGAAATTTCTTAAGAAATAAGCAGTACCTTTGTACTAAAAATTATAATTATGTCGTATCTCTATGTATTTTACTGTGTGTACATAAATAATAATAAAAAAAATTAAATACTTTCGTATGCTGTCAAAACACTTCACAAAAGTTTTTTTTTTGTTTTTTTATGTGAAACATCTTTCCTCTAGCTTTCCTGCAATCTGTGGGAGAGATTTCGTGAAAAGTGATGTAAGTGTATACAAAAAGCCGGGGAAGCGCGCGCGGTGTTGAGTTGGCCGTCAGAAACGACCTTGACGACCCCGAACCTTTAATGTAACTACTGTAAGGCTCGCTCGTATTTTTTTGTTTATAAACTGCATTATGCACCCGAATAGTATTCATAAAACCTTTTATGACAAAATAATCGTACCAGTCACAAATTCCTAATGGACACATTCTTTATTGATAAGTTCATAATGCAGTGACAGTCTAATATCCCTTCTGAAAGAATCTCTCAGTTTCAAGTGAATATTTACCAACAAGATCATTGTACGATTTATCTCGATGCACCGTAACATGCAGTGTACATGTCAAAGTATCTCCACAGAGAACTACAGTATACACTCACGAGCATAAAATGTACACACTTAGCGAGATTCAAAATGGATTTTCTCGTAGAATATCGATTTAGTTGTCGAAATAGCATGCAAACCATAAAAGTCTGTTTTAAATGATTTTTTCTGCACTACGCCTCATAATTTTAATAAAAATTTTAAGAGGCAATTAGTGCTAAATGTTTACTTACTCCTGCTCGTGACTGTACTTGTCAAAGTACCTACAGAGAGTACTAAGTATAACACCGCCACATAATTGCATTGTCGTTGAACTCACAAAGTCGTGCGCGCAAACCTTTGAGATGCAACGGGGCTTGGCAAATGGTTCTCAAACTTGGGAAACTAATTGCGACTCAGTGCATGATATCAAAATACCAGCGAGTAATTGTGGCATTGCAGGGCAAAGGCCTTTACAACTTAAAAGTTGTAAAACTCGTCTTTACATTTAGCACCAAAAAAACACTAGTAAAAAATATTTTAAACAGTTTTTAATTCAGGAAAAATATTTTATAAATCCTGCTCTCCCAATTAGAGCACTTAAGTTTTTTTAATTACAGGGAAACGTGGAACATAATATCTCTACTTTTAATGTGGGGTACATTCAAATTAGGAATATATGCTATACTTTTTATTGTATCTTTTGGGGATATTAATGTGGGGTACATTCAAATTAGGAATATATGCTATACTTTTTATTGTATCTTTTGGGGAAATCAAAAGATAGAGTTAGTATTTGTGGCTAAATACAGATATTCTAAACTTTGACAGCCGCTGTTCTAATCGCAAGTAACTAACCGGGCCGGTACTTATGAGCTGTCTTACCCTTTGTCTGAACCGTCTGTCTCTAGACCTTTGTAAGATGGCGCCTTGGTTAAATTTAACTATCGTTGTGAAACACCTGGGTGGGCACAAAGAGCACTTAATATTTTAACACTCAAATTGCTCTTAGTCTGATTTAGGCTCACCTAAAGGCATTTCCGAGTAGGAACAAAAATTTTTTCTGGGATAGTAAAATACAGGTTCTGATCAACAATGAGGACCATACTAAACGGAAGCCTTCCTATCCACCATTGACGCATTTCGCGGAGATTATTAGGCAACTATCAAAAGAAGAAAGAAGACTTGTTTATTCTGTACAAACAAAACACACATTAAAAAAAACTAGATATAAAATACACACAATACAAAAGTAGCCAAAAGCCTCGTATTCAATCAAAAAAAGTTTGACAAAACTCAAAGCATTTATTTCAATTAAACCATTTACAGGCACTTTTGAACTGTCAAAGAATCGGTCAGTTAGTCAAAAAGTTGAAGCTAGTTGCCCATTCCAAAACTTAGATCTCTATGGCGAAGAACGGGCAAGAAACTCCAAGATCACTCTTTTAAATAAAGATATTACAAAATCCTGGGTACATTATTCTTGTTGCTTCTATATGTGAGAACAATGTACAAAAAATAATCAAAGCAATTGAAAAAGACAATATTGTTGGTTGTTTATTGGTTGATGTCAAGGCCACGGACCAAAGACAATATTGCGTAATTACTGTTGCAACATTGGCAAAAACAAAATGCCGATTGCAGAGTTAACTACTTTTGTAACAAGAAAAATTAAGCTGTGCGTCGCATCTGTGCAAGAACAGGTCATCGCTCAGCGAGAAAAGCTGTGAATTCGGACGAACCTAACGTCAACAGTGCTGGTAAGGTATTACTTACGTGGTGTCCTAGTATCTCTTTGTCGTATATGCCTATCTCTGGAGCCGGAACTGAGGATGTCTCCGTTCCACGCCAGAGCGCCCACCCTAGCGATGTGCCCTTGAAGTTTGGTCACCTGGAGAAATGGAAAAAATTGTTATGAATAGGCAGAAAATTCTGCATTAGCATATATTTCATTTATTGCTTTTCTTTCTGCAAAATCTAGACAAGCGAAAAATCGTCAAAATTCAAAAGTCATTTATTCAAACTAGGCTGAGAATCAGCACTTTTCGAACGCCAAACTTACATAAGACAGTCCCCCTAAACGCCACCCTTCACCACTTCCTAGTGCCTAGTCAACATCTTTGGGTAATATACCATCAGTCTACATAATACAGTGTGTCTTCATAATGTGCACATATCGAAATGAGGGAATCTATGCTTAATTTTATCGACGGAAAAAATGGTCTAATTTTTTTTTTTTGTATCAATTTTTTTTTTTTTTAATTCTCTTAGGCATTTTTGTGAAAATTGATGGAAAAAAATACAGATTTCTACTAAAAAAACATGTTTATTTTCAATTGAGGGTAGTTTTTTTTCTCAATTTTACACTTTTTGTTACACATTTTTGTTACAATTTTTTTTAAATTCTATAAAAAGTATTTTTTTTAAATAGATTTTTTTAAATATTTTTTCTGTCGTTAAAATTAAGCATAGATTCCCTCATTTCGATATGTGCACATTATGAAGACTGACACTGTATATTAAATCCCTGAAAGACTGTCGCTTCTTATAAATAGTGATGCTACCAACTATTCTTGAAAGATCTAAAACTCGACGTAAATAAATCTAAGCGACATTGATGAATGAGCACATCTGTCTTGACAGTTAAACTTTACTGGAAGCGAATAACCAACTATTTCAACATTAAAGCAAGAATAATTCTGCCTAGAAAATGGCAAGATCAGGAGGCAATATCCTAGAAATATATCTAAATATAAATTACGCCGGGGGCGTAGGCAGTATTCTAATAAAACTTATGCATCCGTGTCTCAAATCTGCGTAGATAGCGGATGCATAATTTATTGAACTAGCACAAACTGGTTAGTTCTACTGATTCCTGATTAGCCATTCGGCTATAATAAAGACCATAATTTTACCAATTAACTATAGTCACACCTAAATACACGAAACAGAATTTATTGTATTGCTTCCTAATCGTCAAAATTAATTTAAGAGAAATTCTCACATTCATCTTATTCTAAATCATTCGCAGAACTTGTCGATTGATTAATTTCATTCTTTTTCGTTGTGGTCTCATCAACTTGAAATACTTCGTTGTAGTTTAAAATTCCACAGTGCACTAATATATGGCGGTCTTTTAGCTCACACTTCTAAGTTACGCCATGCCCTGGAAAGTACCGTTCGTTTGATCTAAGGGCATAGAGTGCATTCGTGCAGTGCCGTCACTATAGACACGTGTAAGCAATAATATTGATTTAATAATACTTTGTGACATTCAGATAGCTGATCACTTACATTGTATTGACACAATGATAATGATGACTACTCACAACTTGCGTGGGTAAGGAGCTGGTATATATTACAATTATCATACATAACAGAGTTATACAGGTCTTGTGTAGGTATATTTCCTCATAATAGAGCTATTCATTGCTAATTAGGCTCTGCCACAAATGAACACAGATGGTTCACTCCGCAAAATCGTTTAAATAAAAAGCGACTCTTGCGACGACACAATAAAGTGCAATTCAGGTACTTTACTTTAGGTCGCACAGAGCTAATTACCTACAATTATATTCACCTAGAAGTCGCGTAACTCTTATATCTTCTGACTACGTTACACTCACTGAATTATTCATGAAATCAAACTGTGCACAACTTGAGTGGGTAGCAAAAAAATGGCCTTGTCCTAATAGGTAGTCATACCCTTACCCCGCTCAATTTTGTTTGTAAATATAGGTGTGAACTTACCTCCTTATTTACAGCAACATCCCAAACGCTGATATGTCCCTTCTGCGTCCCAACAGCAACTAAATGCCCCCGCTCACTCCACGCGACTGACGTCACAGCATTGCCTTCGGAGGACAGGTCGCACAGCCGCGTCACCTGACAAACAACAGATAGTTGCTAACACTGCGAGAAATGAACGGCAAATATTTGTACACTATACGGGTTAATGCCTCGGTGAGTAATTTTAAGAAGCAGTAAAAAATTAAGTCGTCAAGAGTGCAAATATGCACTGCATGATAAAAATAAAATATGTTTTTCATTTTGAGGTCTCTTTAGTTGTATTGCACCTTTCTGATGGGCAAAGGCTTAGTCTTTTTGCTTCCAAGTCAGCAATTTCTGCCAGACATACCCAGACATGAAAAATCACGCAGTTCTACCTAAACGGTAGCTCATGATTTATAATGTAAAAAAAAGCGCAATGGTTAAGTTGGACAAGCTAACAAAATTATACACGGGTACATCTGGCTACTGTTCACTCCATCTACTCATAACTCTATGTTCTTAAGCAACAGATAATTTGATAGAAGTGTACTCGGGCAATCTCGTGCACGAAAGCATAAGCCCTTTAGAATTACTGAATAAGGTAACAAATGGGGCTGTTAAGTGTTGTATAGTATAGAGGAGGTATCAACCTACAGCTTGTGGAAACGCCGCGAGGTTCACGAGCATTCATATCGTGAATCTAGTAGAACACGCGCATTTGATTATATGTTTGCTGCATGCAATCAAACACGCCTGTTAATACAGAAATATATTTTAATTTTTCGCGTTAGAAGTCTCTTATTTTCCTTACAATGATTAGTATTAATTTTAAATTTAAATGTTTGCTATGCTTCTTTCTGAACAAATACGCGAGAAGCGTTCAGATTTTTTGCGAAAATGCAAACTTAACTTCATCATCATTAAATGTGAAAAAAATTACTGCAGTCCACAGCTGAATACACAACTAGACTAGATCTCCGTAAATATTTCTTCTATTTACACCGAGAAGCCAAGGACACGGATTTCTCGCATCCACTAAATTCTAGAAAAACCTTCCTCATTCTTCAAACAAATTCGGTCCTCACCTGACTAGTACAAGCACTCCACAAATACACGCAACTCCCAAGTCCAACACTGAGCACATTCTGCGCAGACCAGTCGACCAGATTCAGATAGAAGTCGTCCTGCAACTCAGGCGCATCCAGCACCTTGAACGGGATCCTAGATATCTTTCTCGTGGCCTTCCGGGGTGATCGCAACAGCTTCTCCGACTTTGCTGATATTGGGGACAGGCTGTATGGTGACGGGTCTATGTTCTCCTGTAAAAGAAATGGGACATTAGTACGAAGAGATTTTTAAACGATATAAGAGTTAATAATATGATACTGTTAAGAATTACGAAACAGTTCAAACTTAAAATTCTAATGATAGTGAAAATGAATGAAGATGGATTAAATATGGACACAAAGCTTTCTTATTTAAGCAAAGATATAATAAGGTCGAAAACTGTCGTAAAGACAAACTATGAGCTAATTCTCAGAATGACTAAAAAATAAAATACATTTACAAGTACTTGCAACTTTAATATGCGAATAAATGAGCAATCCCATGTAGCAAAACCTGTTCATTATAACCATGCGGAATTATGTTCCGAAAACTTAAAAAAACGCAGAGCTAGACATAAAAACTGACAAAAACTAAGAAAATTTACGAAAAGGTGCAACATCCAACGTAGTTTATAATTATAATAATCGTTTTCTAATAACAAGTTTGATTCTAAGCAATAATAACTAAATATAGATAAAGTTTTTATAAGGTGGTATCAAGATTACAATGAACGGTAGTCAATAAACAGCCATTACGAAAAGCTGTCTATCTTGACAATCTCATTACAAAAGTAATAAAAAAACTCATTACAGATCTGACCACAGCAACAATAGATAAAGATTTCTGTATATACCCTCAAAAAAATTACAAGTCATTTCAAGTTAAATAGTAATTAAACTGCCAACTAAACATGGTCAAAGAACATAAAGTAAAAAGAACATATTTGTCAAAAGAACAAAAATATTAGATGGTGTTAAAGTTATAAATGTTGCAGCAGTCATTAGCTATACAACAGTCGTAAAACAGAAACATGCAAGCAGATATAGATGATGATGATGATGATTATACAAAAACTATTGACAAATTGAATCTGCTAATTTCAACACTACATGCTAGTGGCAAACAATATATTTTGATGAATCCTAATCTACACAAAAAAATAATAAAATACAAGACGCATGCACACGAAACAATCGCCACGAGAGGTAAAAGATCTGTAAATTAAGCATGACGAAACTCGTAAAAAAAGCTTATGACCTAACAATAAAAAACCTACCTAGACTCTATTACGACTTTTTTTAAGTCTCTGTAAATCTAGACTTTAATGCAAAAATATTCAAATTGGTTTATGCAAAACCGCTTTTGGGCCGTCTGGAAATGGAGATAAACGAGCCGATTAGGATAGAGTTTACGAAAAAGTTAGGAGCTCTTACAAGGAAACAAATTGAAACCTCCTGAAGCATAACACAGGCCTTGAAAAGTTCGCCCACCCAAAGCCTTTTGTCAGAAACGAGCAAATAAAAAGACACTGAATAAAAACGCAATAAACTTAACGTGTATCTGTCTGATAGCGTCTCGATTTGTCAGCGATTTTTTTACGGCACGCTTTCAATTAATCATTAGAATAATTCCTATACAGCGCATTTTGATTGGACTTATTGACGACCGGAATTAAAACCACCTGATGATATATCTGCCACTGCTACCATTCGTCCGTCGAACACAACGAACGCGACTCAAGATTAATATCGCTACGAATCTACGCTTACACTGTCTTATAATAGCAAACACAGTAATTCGTCAAGAACGTCTGTTTGAGAGGAACAATTATTTACAGAGATATAAAACTTGCATTTATTTTGTTTATTGCCGTCCGAAATGACAAGTATGTTGACATTTTTAATGTGAATTTTCGCACCGACAAACGTCGCGTGAAATTCTAAGTATTCTACTGCAAAAAAGTGCAGAATTTCGTTAAACTCACGGCAGTTCAGTGTCCGTGAACCCGCTTTTATTACGGACTCCTAAGTAATCTAGATGAATAACACCTTCATAAAGAGACTCAAATTTCCCGAGACATAACGTGGGTCGCCATTACCATATGTGTATTTTTGGGGCTGATAATAATCCTTTTATTGTTGCAGCATAGAATTTGGCCGTGTGGGTGGAAGATATTGGTAGTTTCTCGGGCGCGAACGGAGCCATATTTAAGTTAAAGGAAACAACAACAAAAGGATGTGTCGCGTCCACTTCGGACATTTTACTGTAATGTAATTCAGATGGGAACACAACTGTGCTGTGACGCCTACGTCAACGAAAAACATAAGGTGTTACAAACGCACAGGGACAATAAACATGAATGTTTAAAGTCAAGCGCACCCAATAAATCGCTGATAAAGGCAAGATTTACATGTAATACTACGAGATAACGCATACAACTCCGTTGCGTCGCCCCGAATTTGGTTTTCAATCAATGATATACTGTACGAGAATAGCAGCAGAGCTAAAACAACAAATATTTTC
Source organism: Agrochola lychnidis (assembly GCA_963680765.1). Classification (NCBI taxonomy): domain Eukaryota; kingdom Metazoa; phylum Arthropoda; class Insecta; order Lepidoptera; family Noctuidae; genus Agrochola; species Agrochola lychnidis. The sequence continues at coordinate 5,204,412 of OY796850.1, forward strand.
ACGTGAGGCTGAATCATGAATGAATCAAAATACTAACGGAACAGTTGGAGTAAGATTGAAAGTGCATCGAGACATGCACGATGATTAATTCGCAAGTGCCACTTAAGGAGATATTGACTTAATAGATGCCCCGCCCCCGAATGGTCATCGACATAATGACCTTGGTGTTCCAAATTAGATGCATATAATCGTATTACGTAAGACGTAAATCTTCTGCAGCAAGTTGCAACAGGTTTCATGATACAAAAAACAGGTGTGTCAGCTGTGATTTGGAATGACAGTATGAAGAGTAGCTATTACTAGCTAGTAGCTACGCTGCCTAGTTGATATGAGCGCGATGCGCATGCGCCTGGCATGGGAAAAGATAGAGTATTTTTAGAATTTCTGCGTTGACATCACGTTTGGTCTAGACTAGACTGCATGTTAGATAGTCATCGTGTACCAACGACCTCGCTACCGACGCATCAGCTCCTAACGCAGTTACCAGATGTACATACTGCACTGTAATAAATGTAACATACAAACGATTCTAGTTCAGAAGCTTAACAAATTCGAACAATTTTTTAACTCCCGCGTATTACCAAACCCGAATGGAACTAAATGAACTAATGTCTTCACTACTGAGACTGACAGAGGAAAAATCAATGCTTTCAAAGATCAATCTCTTTGAATCAATTGTACTTTGATTGGGTTAATGGAAGCCTCTTATGAAGATCGAGTAACGGCAATCATTACCTACAATTTAAATAGTGCGTGACTAAGTACCGAAACATTAGAATTACCTTCTATTACAACAAAGAGCAAACGTTTTTTAACAACTTCAGCTTCACTAATGCCGATTTGATTACGCGAATTACTGACATTTTTTACGCAATCAAACCACTAAATTGTCGGCGATACCAGTGGTCACGTCATATCGTAATAAATAGACGTTTACTTAACTACCTAAGCTACATGTTTTGTAAGTCAACAACACCTCAAGTGGCTACTTAAGGTGATATAAAAAATATTTAAAGTGTACTTAACATCCTTCACGCACCAACGGCCGACTAAGGAACGTTAAGTAATTATAACGGCGAGAAAATTTTAGGTAGCGTGAGTTGGTGCGCTGTTGTAAGCAACTTGGAGATCCCAAATCGTCCACTTCCTCGGTCCACAATTGGCTTATTCAAAGCAAACAGACAAAAACCTCATAACAATGGACCGTACAATTGTCCACAATAGACGTCTGTCTGGTCTAGCTCAAGATCATAAAAGACATAACATCGATGTAGCTAATCGAATTGTTACTGCAAAAAGCGCAGCGTCCAATCAAAGATTGAAAAAACCAGATATGAGCACTAATCTAGGCGAGCGAAACTAAATTGTATTAGATTCTAATGATACAGGAGCCGGGTATACAGGTAAATGAAAAATTTCAATCTAGCCCAAACCACAATGATGTAAGATGAATGAGCAATCAGAAACGCAAGTTTGTTAACCTCAGACATCAGACGCATAAAAAGCTAGAAATCCAGCAGTGACTAGATCGCAGATAGCAGATTGATTGGTTCTATAAATGAGGTACAATTGTGACCTGTGGCAGTTCCGTAAGCGGGTCACGTCGTACGCACTGCAATAAAACAAAATGAACCACTGCAGAAGCAAGACGAATGTGTAGATTTTCAGCGAACATTAAATAATACGAGGAGAATACAAATTAAATCACGGAACTAAGCTTTAGATACAGAAACATAGAATATAGAATATTTGACGTATTTTTCCAACAATTATAATAACATGACTTTCTGATTTTCTCAAGCCTATAACTTCAAAGAAATCTCATAATAAAAAGGCGATTAACTCTTTGTTTCCCGATATTGCGCAATCTCAACTCGGCTCGTCAAGTGCACCAGGAATGCGAATAAAAAACCGCCAAAGCTATGGTGCGGTTACGACATCAGTCAGCATTGCTTTTCTAATTTCACGGTTGCAACGAAGGTTCAAAGCCCACTATTTTTCTAGCCGTTGAACAGAAACGTTCTATTTTAGTAACAAATTATAACCCAGGAACCAATCAGGTTAATGTAGGGATAGGATGTAATCCCCAGATGGTAATAAATATAGAGGAGTTCGTCTGCAACACATCTTGGTTCAAAAATAGATTCATTAAACGATAGCCAGATACCATGGATCTCAAGAAACTCATCGTTGGATCGATTGATTTAGCACTGTCAACACGAATAACCCTACCGGGCCTCGATCGCAAAAAGCCTCTGTTTACACAAGTCCTTATGTCAATATGTAGTTTGGAAAAAAATTAAGGCCAAGTAGAGGCCTCACGCGAAATTCCCTCGCGTAGGTACCAGTAGACTTTGTTGTTTCTGTAAACAAACCACTGAGCGAACACGGATGGGCACTTCTGGTGACCGGTTCAATGGCTGATGATGGCACGGAAGCCGCTTGTGCGCATGCGCACCATTAGCCAGACAACAGACTAGTCCTTTTAGAATAATGAAAAACATGTTTGAAAATATAAAGACTGTTTTTTGCAGTTTTATAACTCTCGAATTGAGGCAGTTATTAAATTTTATTTTCTGCTGCAATTTAATCTTTAATCTAAAGATTACATTATGATATAATTTTTTCTCGTTGCTCCTCTAACAATAGCAGCAAACGAACGTCGTACCTATAATATCAAAGGCCAAACCTAGGCACAGACCGTACATAATACACAATACCTAGCAAGCCAATAATGGCCGCATCGCATTCTATTGTAATGATACATCGTTCGAGTCGTGTGATGTGTCAGTCACCGCTGCCGTCGCATTTGGAAACTAAACTTGTCCCGTATCAGATAACTATTTGGACATCTGCATTATGATTAGCATGTTGTTAGTGTCAATCAGTGCTTTCGTATCAATGCTCGATGACAAAAAAATGAGCACGTAGGTGCCGGCAACAAACTCGGATTCAAGGTTGCCAGTTACAGTATCTATATCTCCGTGCTGATCAAAAAAAATAATTCTGATATAATTAACGAGAAATTCATATCGAGATGTCTCGAAAATTAAAAGAGCACCCACACAATGATCCCGAAACGTGACTGTGCAGCAATTCGGGAGGACAATCTAAGACATGATCTAGATTGTAACAACACTACGGCAGCCGACCGACGTGTGTCCAAAAACAACTACAAAGAAATCGATTTCATGCAGTTGGATAAAAAATTAAAAGAAAAAAATGCATTCATACAAACTGGCATAGCAAAACTTACGAATCATCCCCTGCCAATGACCTCAGGTCTAGACCAAAGTTTGTATCTAATCAGACTTGTCTCTGTTGAAAAAACTTTATAATAACGATTTGATGAGCAAATACGCAATCCCCGTGGTGTATTACTTAGAAATGTTTTTATAGCCGACCATTTTAAACTATTACTTTGCAAATACTAACTCTAATGTATCTGAGCGTTTTAAATAATTACCGGCGTGCAGCAATCGTGCGGCTCAAGCTAATTGATTTCACATTAGTTTTTATTACTGAATAATAGTGAAGAGTGGATTATAAATCGAAACTTCACTTTATAGAAGTTTCATATTTATATTGGCTACTTCCGTGACCGTATTTAATTCAAACTTATCATTTCGAGAAATAATCTTTCTTAGTTACAAGGATAGACGAATCGATTATTTTTAGCGTGAACTGATAGAATTAATAACATTTCTATTTTTTGTGGTGTGGTGCTAAAAAATTAGCATTAAAAGCCGATTCGGGCCGCAACTACTTTTTGCATCGCTGCAAAAATACGTCACGACGTGTGCCTGAGCTTTGTGCGATGGAAATTTTGATCACGGACGTGTCTTAGGACATTTTGATGACGGAAAAAAAGTTGTCGTGATACAATCGGATCGACGAACCTTAGTATCACCCGCATCATTGAAATGCGCAAGCGCAAAATCTGTAAATAACAAAGTGTCTAGACTTTTATCTATCTGTTCAAGGACTGAGTAACAAAAAGTATTAGATGTGGCTGAGAGGTTGCGATTAGTCGCGCCTGTGAATCACCCAATATGTCGATTGTTTCGATATAATTGCAGTGGCTATTGAAGTAGGCGCGAGAATTTAGATCAGATTAATTAGGTACATTTCTGTTCTGATGAATCAGAAGAAAATTAATGCGTATATTTAGTGTATTTATAATAATAAAATTACGCATCATGAAAACATGTCAAATGTGGTTACGTCCGCGCGTCATTATGATGTGGTAGCCTACTGTCAAATCAAAACTTCCTGTTTTTATTATACCGAATGTTTCTACAAAAAATTGTTTAAGGAAAGCTTTTAGTCAATTAAAGACACTCAAATCTTTGTTGTGAAAACATTACACTAAAATAAAATTTTATTTATCATCACGATTAGAAGCAGGAACGTTTAGCTTTCTGAAGTCGTGACTCGACGACAGGTTTAACGGTGGAGTTGAACATAATGACGAATATCATCTTTTTTTTAATGAACTGATGGATGCATCTGTGTTTGTTGTTATGGACTATAACTAGGGTTCCCACCTCTCCCGGAATTCAAATAAGAAAATTTAAATCTCTCCCGGCTCCCGGAAGAAATTTCAAATAAACAAAATTCTCCCGGAATTTAGAATTCACGCGCGCTAACGGAATCATTTATAGACAACGTAGAATTATTGTACTTATATTTATTTTCTTTTTATATCTTATTTATATCTCATTGTATGCCGCACCGGTCGACGTCATAACGTCAACGCCAGCTGTCGTTGAAAACCAGCACTCGGGCTGTCTCGCATAGGGTCGCAGCATTATACTGAGCGATAACCGTTTTGCGTGGATGTGACGCATATTTTCCCCCAACTTGTTCTTTTTTGTTTTGTTCTTCTTCTTTCTTTGCGTCATATTTACCGCAAATTAACGTATTTTCTTTCTTTTTCCTTAGGCAGTGACAAATCGTACGACGCAGTCGCGAACTCACGACACTCGAAACTACGTTTTTTCCATACCTGTATCAAACGCCGCCTGCGAGCGTGTTTTTATTAGTATAGTATTCGATATTATGGACAAAAGAAAGAACCCACTGAAATGACGAATATGTCAAGGCAGAAATCCAAACTTTTTCAATTTTAAAATTGACTGCAAAGAGTTTTTAAAGTTAGTTCAAGACCAAATTTGGAAAATATAAACACATTTTTTTTTTTTTTATCTCCTGGTTTTGGACTTACAAGAGGTGGCAACCCTAACTATAACACGATTAATTACTCGTATTCCCAGGTCCCAAGACAATCTAGACGGCAATGATATGCACACATTTAGCAAATCAATTTGGGTTTGCTACAGAAACAATCGATTGCCATTTTAATAGCTAAACATTTTTATTGTCTATCCTCGAATATTTTACACCTGGGAACATCTGACGATGGAATTAGACGCAATAAAATTACAGACCGAAACGCAATAACGACACACTCTAATGTAGTTTTGGTATATTGTTGCAAAATATAGTCACAGGATTCCTAAATCGCGTGTAACGATACCATTCGTGATCTTGCATTTATGGACTAGTGTGAAATTTCTAGCTCTATCGAAAAATAACTTCTCATGAAACGTAACAAGCCATGAACATTTTAGACCAGACTTTTGGTATGCGATGAGATCTGATACTTTTAGGCTAGTTGAAAATCACTTGCAAATTATGCTATCACTGCAAAAACGTGTTAGTACTGTAAAGAAAATAATTGTATTGTAATTTAACTAACAACATTACCATAGTAACGTCTAATACAAAAACTTTTTACAAAAAAAAACCACCGACTTCCAAAAAAATACTACAAAGTGAAAAATAACTTTAATTTCGGAAGTCGGTGGGAAAAAACGAAAATTCATAACCAAAGATACCGACTTCCGAAATTAAAGTTTTTTCACTTTGTAGTATTTTTTTGGAAGTCGGTTGTTTTTTTTTTTTCACTTTTTAGTTGTGGTACCTACCCCACAATTTAAATACCACTCACTACCTGCTATGTAAATAACAGTGACAGGAACTTTTCATATCATCCACATACTATGTGGGAAAAAATACGTATTATTGAAGCTACCTCAAAAACTACCAAAGCAAGTTAATAAAATTTCTATGGGACCACCTCTAAAGTATGACCTACCAAACAAAAAAGAATCACCAAAATAAATTCATACAAGGCGGAGTAATCGCGTAACAAACACAAAAAAAAAACATACAGTCGAATTGAGAACCTCCTCCTTTTGGAAGTCGGTTAAAAACTCAGGAAAGAAACAATGCAAAAGTTTTCCCACATTTTTAAGTCATGCATGACAATCAAAATTGCAAATAGGCATTAGCTAAGACTGACAAGCTTGAATTTTTAGAGCTTATTTGTTATTCGCCGTCTTCACCAAATTCAACATGTGCAGAGCGGCAAAAATTTATATCGGGACGCATCAAGAATTAAATCAAAATAACAATGCATTTTTTATATACGAAATTTGTATTCAGTGCATAATGCAAGGATAATACAGTGGGAGGGTACCACCAGACAGATTTAGAATTTCATGCGAGGTTTTAATGTGTTTTTTCTGTGATCTATGGTCAACATAGACAATAATTTTTCCTTTTACTGAATGGTCGATTAAATTGTTTCGATTTTGACCACGTGCAGATTTTGAAGAACGCCGAATTTCACTAATAAGATGCACGATTGTGCACGACTTCTGACGAATTCACATGATGAATATTTAATTTTATTCTCTTAATCAAATAAAAAACCTACTTGTCCATTTTGTCACGAAAACGCAATAATCTGCAATAAAATAAATTTAACTGGCTCTATAACTTTATGCCAAAAAGTATTTTTGATGTTTCTTTTTTCAATTCAGATTTGTTGACAGCGGGGTTGCGCGCGCGCAGCAACCGGGTCGTGCATGACCAACATCACTCCGTACGAACTGACAAGCCACTAATGCATGAGGATAAAAACTGTTTACACGATTCCTTTTTTTCTGTTGGATTAAGATAGCTTAATAGAAATTGTTTATTTAGCTAAATGTGGAATGAGAGTTTTTTTAAGTGCGATGCTAGATTTTTTACTGTGGCACGGACAGTCTTGACAACTAACATGCAGCCATCATTTTCTATGTAAGTTATGCTATAGATAAATTGAGAATTTTGACAACTTGCTTCTCTGTCCTTTAATAAATTCTTTTTATTGTCATTTCTATTAAAATCACGATGATAAATTGACACTTAATACTACACAAGGACCTGCATTCTGTCGTCTAACCAACGTGCATTCGTCACGAATAGGTCACGTCACAAAGAATTAGCTCCTATTTCCATATAAAGACGTTTATTGTGGCTTACAAACGTAAATGTGACGCTAAGGAAACATTAATTTTCTTTTAATGCCTTATTTATCTAAATGACACCTAAAACTAAATCCGTCGTCAAACACCATTTAAACATAAACGTCTGAATGTAAAATTTCAATATTTTATTATTTTGGGTCGCTGTCGCTGAGTGATGTCAGACAGACCAATGATTGGACAAAAATAGTTGCACAAGCAAAAAAAAACAATGGCATTGTATCGCAAATGTAATGGCCGGAAAAAACGATGCAGAAGGATAAATATTGAAAAAAGCCACTAAATAACATTTGCAATGTAGAAAGAGAAAAAAAAAAAGGTGCAAAAACTTTGGTGCTGTGCTGATTAACATATCCTCGTTGTCACTCATACGCTAAATGTCCATTCCATGATAATTGACACACAAAGCGTTAGACAGACTCTTGCGCACTTTAAGTTACTCTGGCAACATTATGCTAAGCACTTTCGCCTTTCTGTTACTACGCTGAATCGTAAAAACACTTAAAAAAATTATACAAAAAAATAAAAAATGTATTGCATTTATCAGCAAGCTGTCCATCCGTCATCTTGTTTTGTTGAGTACTAGAAAAAATCTTAAGTACTTATTTTATTTTTAATAAATAGCATTAAGCGTGTTAGAAGTCCAAAAACAGCATGAAAGAATTCATGTGTAGATGAATAAAACTAATTAATATTACTGGCAGCAAAAAATCGACAACACTCGTCGAGTCAAAGATTAAAGTGCAGTACTTTTTGCAGATTCTTCAAATTCAATAACAAATATCAATCATGTATAGCATTGGAAATACATTATATCATAACATCACGCCTGTGTTCCCCGAAGGGGTGGGCAGAGGTCTACCTATAGTACACCCACATTTCGCCAGTTATGTTTAAGTCCCATAGTAGGGGGCGAGCCTATTGCCATCAACCGGGCAAAAATCCAGACTCCGGGCTGCTACTGAGAAATTCCAGGTGGAATAAGCCATGACACTTTCCTCGACCCGGGAATTGAATCCAGTACCCTAATTACGTAATACAACATAATCACAATCTGTTTCGATTTGTAACAGATTGCTAATCCATTGCTTCATAAGTTGGAAAAAAAATTGCTCAACAACGTAAATAACGCAATGAATGTTGTTGAAGTGTCAAAATGAAACAAATTAAGCAAAATTGTTTACGAAAATAAGTTACGCAATTAGGGTATAGGACCTCATGCTCAGCAGTAGCGCTTCCGGTCACTAGACCAACGAGCCAACGAGGTGATCATATATCATTATCATATAACACAAGTGAATTTAAGTAGTGTGACTACACGTGACATGCCACAAACTTTACAAGAATGGCGTTTGATACGGGCGTCTTGTTACAAATAAAACCGCCTCGATTCAGCGATTTATGTTCCATTGTCAGTACATCACATATGTACAAGTACAACAGTAGCTAATTACTGAAGGTTAATCAAACGATACAAACTATAATTTTATAATTAACACTCATAAAATCCTACATGACATCAAAATATGTTTTAACACCTTTTTTCTTCACAAAAAGTTTAAACATAATTTAGACACATTGTATTGAAGAGTCTCGACACTTTGGGGTTTTCAAGAGTCCATCAACAAACGTCAATCAATCATCGATGGATCAATAGTTTTGAAATTTAATGAGTGTGCACATTGATTAACTATTCCGTCACCAAACAATGAGTTTTTAGCTTATTACAGTTACATACACACTCCAACCACCAACCAACCCAACAACCACCAACTCTGGCCATCTTCCCATGGGGTTTAGGCAGAAACGCCACCAGCACGTGTAGCATGACAACCATAGAAACGGGTTTTCTAAGGGGTTTGTCGACGGAAGAACAGACAAAATGACAGATTGTGATTGTTTATCTGTCATTTTGTCTATTCTTCCGTCGACAAAACCCGTTTCTATTGTAGTCATGCTAAGCGTACTGGTTTTTTAGCTTAGTTACATACATACATAAACTCAAGCCTTCTTCCCATGGGGGTAGGCAGAAACTTCAGAACGCCACCTGCTACGATCCTTACATACTCCTTTTGCTTCGTTTACTTTCATATACATCGTTACGGTACCCTTATTGCGTAATACACAATCAATCACAATCTGAATTGTTTTTAAACAGATTGCTAATACATTGCTTTATAAGTTCGAAAAAAAAATCTGCTCAACAACGTAAATAACGCAATGTATGTTGTTGAACTGTCAAAATGAAACAAATTAGTCTTAATCATATACGAAAATGTTTTATGCAAATTAGAGTCTGGCCACGGTAACTCTGCAATGTAATAAATGGGCAACCCCAAAAAGTTTTATATATGGTTATACTTTTACATCAGTCACTTTTGGGGTACTTGAGCTATCAGATTGCTTACGCTGTAAGTTGTTTTCACAAAATACAAGTAGAATAACGGTTAAACCTATTAAAAGTAGTGCGGGAGTTATTATATAATTTGTAATATGTAAATTCCAAGATGTGAAGAACAGCACGATGTCGTCCTTAGCCAAAAACAACAATGTTTTATCTCTATCTAATGATTTTGATACGTTTGATAGATTATGTGTAAAATAGACTATGTCGTACCTATGCTCTACCTCCATACGATGATAAAACTGTATCAAATCCACACTGCATCGTGCTAAACTGACTATTCTTCACCAGGAAAGAATCAGAATATAAACAAAAAAACCTATCAAAAACAAAAAGACAAACAAAGTATCAAATTATTTTTTCGTAGTACAGACGGTGTTGCCGTCTATAGATTTTCAAATTCCACAATTTTTTTACTTATGCAGAGTATTGCAGAGTTAGCGTGGCCAGATTTTAGATAGCTGGTCATACATGCACGCCGGTTGTGAGTACTACATACCTGAGCTTTCTGAAGAACATAACCAATAAGGTCACTATTATGTCCTAGGGGTTCTAGGGCATTTATAGTCTTTTGTTAGTCGCCTTTCATTCTCATTAGCTTAGTTATATTTACTTTACAAAACCAATAGCATAAATAGCTGTATGCAGGCAATGTCTAAGATTATATTGAACGTTAAGCTAGAACCAGAAAGGCTAGCGAAACCGGTTTCTAGCCATTAATTGAGTAGGTCTTGCTGCCTATTGCGTACTTAAACCTAGGCAGATAGTTAATAAGAACAAGGAAGTCAAACTGCTTCAACTGATTGGAAGCTTCAATCATAATCATGATTATCCTTTTAACGACATCCAGACCGTCTTACCGAATAAGCTCTGCTGGGATCCTGAGGGATATAGGTTCTTTACTAAGTATGTGTATACAGATGCAGTTCTACTTTACAAGTGTTCTTAACGAACAGTATAAGTTATCTTCGATGGGAGGACGATATTCGGAAAATAGCTGCATTCGTAGCATGACAACCATAGAAACGGGTTTTCTACGGGTTTTGTCGACGGAAGAATAGACAAAATGACAGATAAACAATCACAATCTGTCATTTTGTCTATTCTTCCGTCGACTAAACCCGTAGAAAACCCGTTTCTATGGTTGTCATGCTACGTTTGCAGCTATTTTCCGAATAAAACCCGTTTCTGTTGCAGTCATGGTAAGCGTGCTGGTGGTGGCAAATTGGAAATCTCTAGGGGAGCAACGCAAAACAATCTCAATACCGGAGTCAAATAAATCAATATAATCAAATTTAATAAGATATGTTATATTTTGGTTTAGTTTACTTTCATATTCATATTTTGTAAAATTGTGAAATAGGTAAAGGCTATTATTATAATAAGTTACTAGCTTCTGCCCGCGACTTCATCCGCGAGCTTATAACCTTCCTCAAAAATTAGGCTATCCATTGCAAAAAGAATTTTTCAAAATCCGATCTGTATTTCCGGAGATTACTCCTTACATACAAACAAACAAATTGTACCTCTTTATAATGTTAGTTTTGATAATCTATTTCCATTCTATTTCTTTCTACTACGTGAATCAGATACGGTCTCGAGCTCCACCTCATACAATCAAAACTTAAAATCTCGATATTTTAAATCGCGCAACACATTACATCCAGATCGCTAATGCGCTGTTTCTTATTGAAATTATATAAAATTTCGAGCAAAAATCGATAAAAACCAATAAAAATACATTTCCCAAAGTATCGATTCGTACGCTTTCGTAACATAACGAGAATTCCGTCTGACCGGGCGGCGATGCAGCGTCACTTAACCTTATAATAAAAACCGATGTCCGCCGACTTTTAATAAGGTTTATATTTAAAATCGGTACTTACGGCCGAAGATACTGTCACAACAGTGTTTGGCTCACATTAGATGGGGTACTTTACGTGACATTATGAACCGATATTGGTCAAATTGAATTTGGCGCAGGCAGGGGTTAAATGTTCGGGTCAAAACAATTATGTTTATTTCGTTAAGTGTAATTTTTCCGGGTGGCATGGGTTTTTTAAACTCATGTAAGAACTATAAATGTTCAAATACTCGTGATATGAAAAATTTTATGTGACATCGATGAATATTTGTCTCATTTTTGGCACCTTCCTTGAAAAGGAATATGTTTTTCTTTTATTTCCTAAAAAAATACTCAATGCAAACTACAGGAGACTTCGATAATCCACAAATTTTTGTCATCCTCAATCCAAGAATATCTTGGCCAAAATTAAATGACGCCGTAAAAGGCCAATAAATACAAAATCAAATTAAGAACACACATTTATTGTCCAATAAACCAAATGCATTTTGACAATACGCCAATCGCCGTCTAAATAACTCATCGAGTCACGAAATGTTTAAATACATCACTGTGACGTGTCCATAAATATTGTCAGGACATAAAAGGCTCAATTCAGACCTCAATATATTTCTTTTTTAACACAATAATCAAGCTAATTTTATAAAGAGAAAAGTGTTTTAGTCATTTTTTACATCTGCACAAAAAATACTTAACCCGTCGGTGCGAAAGTATTGTATCGTTCATGTCTTGATGGACACAGTACTTATGCTGTTTAGTCATGGATTAATTTCTGCCTGGGAAATATCTAGATGGGTAGCCAGACAAACAAAGGATAAAAACTGCACAAAAAACAAAACGAATTACCAATTACGCTTACATTTTACAAAAACGCGTTTTATATGCGAATAAAAATTTCTGATGCAATTAGACACAGGCGAAACATGCAGACACATCGCATATCGATTCATTTTACACACTGGGATAAAATACACTAATTAGACATGCATATTTTTTATACTGTAACGCATTTGATGTGAGACCTCAGTTTACTGCACGAAGATTTTATTGTTATCCGCTTTTTATGAAGGAGTAATACGAAGCGATTTTTGCTATGGGATTCGTTGACTTAAGAATTTCTAACGATGCAATGCTATCTCGACATTTTGAGGTAAAAATGTTTAGGATGTTTCCAGAACAACAATTGAGCATCAACAGCAATTTCAACACTTCATCTAACAGTCTCGAACATTCAGTCACAAGAGCACCTTTATTCAATCAACCCTACCGAACACGGACCTCCTATTCCTAGAACACTACAAAAATAAACAGTGCAGTGACGGAATATTTTCCAACTAACCACGATGACCTATTTCCCACGAAAGTCTCCGAGTCTTGCGCAAAAGATGAGCAGCTATTGCTCTGAATATTTTTTCTTCCCTGATCGGCACGGAAATAAATTGCATCTACAAAGATTGGAAATTATCGTGACACAGCATTTCTCGGTTTTCTGACCGTTTCGTTACGTTACGCATTAAATAAACTCACGCCTCAACGAACAATTGTACCAATCACTAATTTGAAGACGAAGCTTGAAAACGCCACGTTTTGGAGAAACTGAATAGATTTTCTTAAAAAAAGTTTTAGAGAACAATTGTACGATAATCCACATTTATTGGTCGGAGTTATGAATACCTTTTACACAAGAAAGTCAAGACTAGAAATATCTAGATAAAAATGGCGCCGAAGTAGCTGATAAGCATGAGAACTTTACAATTTCAGATAATATTAAAACTGAGATTTCGTTCAGTCAATAACCTGTTACTTGCGTTTTGGCTTATATCCAAATCGAGAGGCAATTTATTTGAAACAATAGAATACAACGCCCAAGATTGATATTGCCATGAGAACTTTACTCAATAATGATATCTTTTCTATGTACAGAAAAAGCTATTTCACCCTGACACAAGTGAACAGCTGTTAAGCAAATTCCTGGTATCGGAACGAGCCCAGAATGTACTACAATCAGTATTAAAATACGTCAACACACTCTATTGGGCACAAGGCGAGTGCTAGTACTACCTTATGTAGATAGATCTTATGTCTCGCTTGTTTCCGACTGTTATTGCTATCTCTCTTTACAACAAACGCATTAGGATGGACCTTAAAAATGTTCTAAAAGATATATGACTCAGATGACCAGATAACATTATGAAGATAACGACTTCAAAACTTCAGAAAAAGCTTGCTTATCAACAACAGGACACTGATGCATTAAAATCCTGTTTCTAAAATGACTAAGGTCGAAGTTACGGTTGTAAAAACTTGGTAAAAGGCTACAGGAGTCCTGACACAGTTAGATGGGAGTCGAAGCAAACTGCGGATACCACAGGACGACTAAGATGGAATTGGCAAGAATTAGCCAAAATTGGTATAAGAGAAAGATGGGGGGAACCATGTTCAGGAGTATTGAAAGCGAACTAAAAATATGTAATTGATTAATTTTACACATCAAATGAATCATTTACATGCGGAAGCAAGATCTGAAAACATTTCGCTTAGCCAAAGAACAAAAAAAACACTTACCACAGCATTATGACTTTGCGCATTAAATCTGTAGACTGGTAGATACGCTTGCGATGACTTTGGGGTCTGTGCAGTTCCCAAGCTGGCCTTGTTTCCTTCCGCACAGGATGCTGAAGGTCCCCGGACCTCCTCTATCTGAGCACCAAGGAGTTCGTTCTGTAGGAGGCAGTTGTAAGCGTGTTGGTCTCGTGCTCCCGTGCCGTTGTCGCCAGCGCCATCTCCTCTGGCTTTCTTTGTTGGCTGGTTTTCTGTCCCTCTGTGTATTGCTGGAAAAAAGAAATTGTTTCTTGGTGAGAGAAGTTTTTGGTCATTATAAATAATAATTTAATATTATTCTTTATGAATATTCGAATTTATGTATTTTATATTTATTATTTATAAATAAATATTCGAATTAAAAATCATTTGAAGATGATGAAGACAGAATAATGTTTTAAATACGTTTAGCTTTAAGAGCGGGATAAACCAAAATTGCCAATTGTAAATATAAGATTTCTTATGAAATTGGCAATGCATACTTAGGTATAAAATTAAAATAATAAGATAACTACATGATATTTCAAAGTTTTTTCTGGATCAGAAAATAGTAAAATTTCCTCTATAGAAAAACATCACGAAGTTTTTATTTCCATGTATTTTTGATTTGTGCGTATTATGCTAATGACTGATAGAATAAATATTTGGTAATTAAAGGTACAAGACGAAGTTGTGCAGGCATATTTTGAAATTCCTTTTACTTTTGGATTTATTGCGATAAAACACTATCAGCACTTCAGAAGAATTCATCTTCCGTGGACTCAACTAGCGTTCAACTAGCTTCAACTTTTTGACAAACTGACCGACTCTTTTACAATTCAAAAGTGCCAGTAAATGGTTTCATTGAAATAAATGCTTCGAATTTTGAGGTTTTTTTTTTAGAGAAGACCACTTCTACGCGGATAGGCTGAATAGAGTCGTCAACACTCATGTCAAGTGGGGCATTCTCAAATAATAGCCTGGACAATTTGACCAAAGAGAGACGTTATAAAAAGAAAGAAAGAATAAAGTTTATTTGGACACAGTTTGTGAAACTCAAAACACAAAAAAAAAACAGTGGCACTCCGGGAGTGCCAACGGAAGTGAAAACTTGAAAACAAATCGGCACCGCGGTAATCAACGCGTTGATATCTTTTACTGCACGGTGTCGGTAAATTCCGTCAGTGTCGCGAAATCAATAGTTTAGTCCCATCTCAAAAATATCCAACGCACCTAAAGAAGTTATCACTTCAAAAAAACAGTGGCACTCCGGGAGTACCAACAGAAGTGAAAACTTGAAAAAAATCGGCACCGCGGTAATCAACGCGTTGATGTCTATTACTCCACGGTGTCAGTAAATTCCGTCAACGCGTCGCGAAATCAATGGTTTAGTCCCATCTCAAAAATACCCAACGCGCCTAAAGAAGTTTTCACTTCAAAACAAAACAGTGACACTCCGGGAGTGCCGACAGAAGTGAAAACTTGAAAAAAAAATCGACACCGCGGTAATCAGCGCGTTGATGTCTATTACTCAGGTCCAGTTGAAAATCAGCGTCAGGCACAAGTTGTCTGGCATTTTTGCTGAACTGGGCCTTTTTGGCGCAGCCATGAGGCACACTTCCACACTCTCGCTAATTTTTACATCGTTCTTTACACTTTTTATTTGATTTTCATTTTATTTATTTTTTATTTTTATCTGCTGTTAATTATATTGTGTGCTTTTTTTTGGTCTGTGCTAAATAAATGTATTTTCTTTCTTTCTTTCTTTCTTTACTCCAAGTACCGCTGTAATCAACGCGTTGATGTCTTTTACTCCACGGTGTCGGTAAATTCCAACACAGCGTCGCGAAATCAATGGTTTAGTCCCATCTCAAAAATACCCAACGCGCCTAAAGAAGTTTTCACTTCAAAAAAGGGAAAATAAATAAAGTTTTAACAACGATACTGTGTGCCTCACGGCTGTGTCAAAACCGTTCATTTCAGCACCGTCTGACACTGGTTTTCTAATAAACCTAGGGATAAGTGACGGTTATCAACATAATGTCTATATTTTACAGTCAGAGAAGGAAAGGCTAAGCACCAATTACGTTAATATTTTGACTAGTAGCGTGTATATAAGTAATATTATGTTATTTCTTAAGTAAATATCAATTATATCTATTCTATTAAGTATATCAATTATATAAAATTAAATATACATATATTCACATAATCAAATGACATAACAGAAGGATTTGTTAATAATTAATAAGTATAGTTTTGTCATTCTTAATTAAACTTGTTTACAAAAATATGGATCATTGTGTCTGAATTAAATAAATAAATTAAATTAAGAATATTTCAGCTTTAGCATAATATAGAGTTTATTGGTCGTGATTTCGATTTATTTTAAAATTTATCCTGTTTAATATAATAATTAAGTAATATTATAAATATTTTTAGCCTACAGCAAAACAGAGTCATAATTTTCAAAATAAGGTAATTTTATTACAATAACAATACGTGATAAGTAGATGCAATGTTCGAAAATAAACCTATTTCAATGACTAAGTACTTGTAAGTGCTTGATAGGGAAAAATCATCGAAATACTACATGTTTGGTCTGCGGCAAGTACCTGGGGTATTCAAGAACTATTTTCATTTTTTGTTGGTTGGTGACTGCAAGACATATAAAGGCCACGCTTAGTAAATAAATACCGGAACCTATTATTGGAATGGGATTTTTTTATACTATGTTAAAAAAACGTAGTCTGGCAAACGAAAGTAGAGATTGAAAAATTTAAAAAGTATCCGCATAGCAACCCCAAAATTTGTATGACATACCTGGAGTAACCTAATTTGATACTTTAGAATTATTTGTTTAAAATCATGCTACCTATTGGTGCCGATTCCCTTGTTCACAAACTAAACTAAATTTAAGTTCAGTGCATCTTTTTCTTTCTATTTCATTAAGAAAAGGACAGAAGATAAACTGCGCCTGTCACTACTCCATACAAGTTTAGACGTGATTTAAAACTTGCCTACTAAAATTACGTCAATTTACGTCAAGCGCTGATTAATTTGACAGGACTAAACTAAAATTTATCTTCTGTCCTTTTCTTAATGAAATAGAAAGAAAAAGATGCACTGAACTTAAATTTAGTTTAGTTTGTGAACAAGGGAATCGGCACCATTATGTTTCAAATCAACGAGACGTTTCTTGAAATTTCGAAAAATCTGGCTACTTCGTCTGAATAAAAATACGACTTTAGGTATTATAATAATAATTTTAAAATGAATGAATGAATTTTTTTTTCTAATTTTTTTAATATCCAGGGGGCCAGGGCCAAATAAATTAGGGCTGAGTAAGTAGCAGATGACCCCACCTATCCACCATTTTCGTATGTTCAACGTTCTGCCAAACAACCTGTATAAATCATCCATCAGGTAACTATTTCATAAAATTGATAAAAAGTTTATATTTGATGTCAATTACGACATCGTTTTATTTAAATATCTAGTAAAGACTGTCTTTATTTGAGAAACAATCAAAATCGTGGACGAATAGTTTAAAAAAAGGCCATTAAAGTCTAAACAAGTAAATAAATCAAGCAAAAACTATAAACCGAATATTAAAAGCAGGTGAGTGTATTTATATTGTGTCGCCACACCGTTTGTGAGTCGGTATCCTGTCCTGTCGCAGCCATATGCGCCAGCGCACGTGCCACGTTGACGTGAGTCACGCGCAGCAATAAAATTCCTCTTTTAAAATGTAACTAAAATTGTCAATATTTCAAAAACACAGCACATCGCACAAATTAATTATAATGTTGAACAGTTCTTGATTAATTATACAGAATCCGAACAAGCTTGTTTTTGCTGCTTGTAAAGTTTTAAAATAATACTAATTTAGTCACGTCTGGTGTCCGGAAAAAAATCTAAGCTTTCAACTCTAGACGCGAAATAAATTAGACTTAAGGAAAGTGGATACTCCAAGTTCTCTCTATTTGTGTAAAAAATAGTAATATTCGAAACAAAAAATAAATCAATCAACGACCTCAGGTCTAGTCTAGTCAATTTCATTTTAAAAAAACATTCAAATGAATTAAGGTAGCTTAGTGTCTGAGTAATAAATCTTTTATTTTAAGAAATGGAACAGATATTAAAAATATTAAACTTTTTATAGACAGCGATTTCTAACATCGCTAATGACCAAATTACCTTTAATTATACCATCAAAAAACACATGTCGGAGTTTGACTGACAATTTAGCATCGACCTGGGGGATAAAGCCAAAAATACAATTTGCACTCCGTACCTACCACTGCTTGATCTTTTATACCGATGGTGATTCAAATAACACGTATATAATTATTATTATAATGCACTTGACGACAATGATTCATGGTGATCCTTAGAACCACTAAATAACCACAATTATAACGCCTGCATGTTAGTAGACAAGTTTTAAAAATACATAATTGTGAATGTTTTTAGATAAAATCTGCATAATATTTCCATAAATTTTTGTATTGGCAATATTGTGAAATTTTATATTGGGAGAAAATTTAATAAAAAAGTGAGTAAACTATATATTTAACGTTTTATTGACAAATTATAACATATCGAATTAATAAAATTGATTTTGATACCGATTGTAATTATTAGTACATTTATGATATGGCATTATGGCACAAATTACGACGGCTGCGTCTAGCTTTTTATAGCCTATGTTTTATACAGACTGCATTTAAATCATCGATTTAAAATTCTAACTTTATATATCTACATACTTCTGCTTATCGATCAAATGTCTGGCTCGAATAATCGACGTATTAAAATTCAACGTTGATTGACGTCCAAAGAACATTTTCGCTAAGCCTGGTCGATGCACTTCCCAAATAACAAACGCACATCGGAAGCACGTTCCAAAATTGCATTTCAATCGTAACGTAAAGAATAAAAACATCGATTGTTCCCATGTGGCTAACTCACGCGCGGGTTCACTCACACCTCTTCCTTCCTGGGGCACCTCCATACAAGGTGGGAGACGTTATACCTGCAACTATATTTGGTTACCTACGTGACAGACCATCGGCACAGACATAATTAATTCGGAACATCGCCAAATTTGTCAACATCCGTCCTGGACGCGAATCCGTGCTGAATTATTAAAGGTATAGAGTCTATTTTGCCGAGGTGAGAATAGAACTAATTGTCTAAGCGTAACAGTCTTTTGCAAGGCCTCCACCTACGTGGTGTCTGCCCACATCCAATTGCCCTGGACACGGAGTACGGACACAAATTGGCCCCAATTTCTGGTCGTAACCACGACTCAATAGAATTGTTCTAGTAAATATTATCTGTAAGTAAATTGTTGGGAATTTTCAATAAAAACTAAAAGCAGTAAAAGCCAAATCGAAGAAAACTCAGGTGCCTCGCCCTGATAATGGTTATCGATATTCACTAAAAGTGTGTCATACGCCAGAATGTGTGTTATCGGGAGACGGTAGCAGGTTGAAAAAAAATCCTGATACAAAAACTAGTACAATGTTAACTTATCTAGGTATGCGACAGTGGGCTTTGACGCGCCTACACTTGAGTCAGATTTATAGAGAATCAATAAAGTAAAAATAGACAACGACAATAATGGAATACCTATTATTTAGAAAATAATAGGAAACAGGCCCGCAACCACAACGTATCTATGGCCTACCTAAACTAAAGCTTCTTTAATGGTAACAGAAATATTTATAAAACCAGAAAATATGGAAACAAGGGAATATAATATTTTCTTTGTTATTAAATTAATAACAATCTAAAATTTCTAAAATGAATCTGTGATTAATGTTGAAATGAACCTTTATGGCACAGCCGTCAGGCACACAGTATTTTCACTTTTTTTTTGTTTTTATATTTTGTGTCTCACGAACCGTATCCAAATAAACGTTATTTTTCTTTTCTTTCTAATACAGAACAATTACTACAATTTTCTTTTCATTCATGTTCAGAGATAAAATCTCCACGTGGCCACAGTAACATCTTTATGTTTTGCTCATAACACCTCCCGCGCGCCACTCATTATGCCGAGAGCTGTCAGCCCAAACCTATTTGGTTAACAAATGATTGAGATTCGTTCCACCTCCGTGTACAACCCGTAACTAACGACTAATTACGCCAGGAGTGTTACTGTAGGCGAGTAGTGGCAGGTGCAGCCACAGAAGTCGATAACATGGCCTAGATTCTGCGATAACCGATAGCATACGAGCATGCCTATGTGCCTAGTTAGATTGTGAAGGCCGATCAATTCGAAGAGAAAGCTAATTTACACATTTTCAATGAAAACGAACATAATTATGAAGCGACTCGAGATGCTCTATAGATCAAAGAAAAACAAGATAGAATGGCACAAGTTGAAGCTAATGGCATCGAATGCCAATTTGCACAGTAGCTCAAAAGACAACCTGTTTGAAATTCTGACAGGTTACATATAAAAAATACTGGTGCACTAATTTAAAATCCTTCTACATAATTGGCACGTGCTTTAGAAATATGTTAGCATCATTTAGTCAGTCAACTTTTTCTTTAAAGAAAAAGTGCGAACCAATGACAAAAAACTTTAATCTAAGTTAGAAGTAAAGGAAAAAACCGCACAGCACGGTTCCTAAGAATGTTCAAGTGTTTACGTCATTATGAGAACATTGCGTAACGAGCAATACCGACAAAGTCATACCTGTTGAATTGTATAAATATATGGGAAATAGTTTACAGTTTACTCATTCGCCAATAACCTACAAATGCTGTGCTATGAACGTACTAACGGAACACTAAATAACTGCAGCAATATCCTATTTCATGGAAAGAGATTGTTTTGCAAATGCAATTGGCTCCACCTTGAGAACGCAGCTATATACCTTGCCTTGGGAGAATTCTAGACTCGTCGCGTATATAAGCAAGTACTTGGCTCTAGTACCTAGTAGAGTGAGGTCAATAACGGTATCCAACGCAGCGAGCGCATCGTAAGCAGTTCTAATGCATCTGCGGCTGCGCCGATGCGCTTTCACAACCAGATAGAGACAAGTTCCTTAACCTTAGAAACTTTATCAGCTATTAGGGCCACAAACAACGCAGTTCTATTGAAAACTTATCGTACAGTAGCGGTGCTGTACTTTCTTAATGCATCGGTTATCGGGTCTTTCTACTTTATCGGGTGACCCGGCCAACAATTGTTTAACTATATTATGCCAGGCGCATGTAACGCTTTCAAACATTATTCTGAGAAGGTTGATTCACATTTATGTGACAAACTGAAGTTCAATAGTTAAGAGGTGGGTTCCAGGATCTGGAAGTGAATTGCGAAATTATTTGACGGATGACACCAATTAGCGTCTCTTCCAAACTATACATGGTAGGTATGGAGTTTACAATTTGGTATGGTTGCTTTGAATACAATTTGCATTTCAAGCTCGTGCATAATTTTGCCAGCTCAACAAATGAGTTCATAGAATAAAAATATCAGAAGTTTCCTTAAAATAAATACATGTTGCGACTTGTGCACAGAAATGATGCCGACGGCCGTTCTCTCACTACTATATCCGTGAAGTTCACTCGATCGGTAGCACCTGACAGCCTGCACTGACGCAACTCGGAACGGTGGAAAACGGAAAATTAGTTGTGAACCCAAATGCGGTCCGTTGAACTGCACGCAATTGTCTGCTTTAACCAATGAAATGACTCGAATATTCTAGAGTAGCACCCACCCACCCACGTGTACTGTTTCAAATTGTATGTGGGATACATGATACAACATATTAATAAATAGGATCCTGCATTCGTAATGCATTAAACTCCAGCTATAAAATTATAGAGCCAATCATTCCTAGATACTTATTTAGTCCAAAGAAATCGTGCACACGATGCAAATAATGAGTTTAAATACAAATGAATTGATAATCATGGCATTTGATATTCAGTAAAATAAAGATTCGTGAGTGCATTGAACCAAAAACGTGGTTCATTACTTAACACATAGCTGGGGTCGTGAGCGATTCTGCTTTTTGCATGCAAAACATTTTTTGTCCAATTTTTACCTAATACCAATAGAATATGTTGACGTTTTTGCTGAGCATTTCATTACTAGCAGCGATTATAATGATCTCGAAAAATCAATATTTTTAGCTGGCAAAAAATATACGACCGCAAAGGCAGGTATTAAATTCAAATACATCTTCGTATAATCTAGACATGATCGAGCTCAAACATGTCAAAGATCATCAGACTTTAGCCATAGATGATGATGTCAGACAGACAAATCTCGAAGACGTCAATTGATCACCGGGCATTGTATGCCATCGGCCTAAATTCAACACTTTGACAACTGATTTATGCTCCAGCTCAGGTGTCAAGAACGGAGACAATACAAAAAACTGTAGCAATTACATACAGAGAAACAACAATGCATGCTAATGTCTAGGACATTAATCATCCGGTTTTAAGCTTTAAATAATGCCATGTGACAATGTTAGAAAATAGATGGACATCCAACTGGATCTATTACGATCGCCTAGGTACGTACGTGTGCGGAATCTCGCAATAATAATTCAACTTCGACGAATAAAGAGGAGAAAAAATACCTACTGCTGACAATATTTGTACAGCGAATCATTTGTTATTAGTTGCCATGTGTCATTGGAAACCACGGCCGATTATCCAGTCATCACACCTCAAATGTTAGTTACTTATTATAAGAGCTACTGTTCAATTCGTTTTTTGTAGCACGCTGTATATTTCTCGGCTCAATGTAAGCTCGGTAGCAGGCACCTCAATGAGGCCATAACTATTGGCATAAGTGGGCAAACAATGTAACAGCCAGTGTTTACTTTTGTACTAACTGCTCACAGACGGTGGAACAACGCGGGATTTAGAATGTCGTCAGGAACCGAGCCTTCATTTTGAGTACCGCTAAGCTAAACACGGTGCACATTCATGCACTTACTATTTCAAAATATATGGTTTTCGTTTGTGAATTGTGGTGTTGTTATAACACAACGTGCTGTTACAGTGGTGCGCTGTATATACGCTTCAGTGCTTTTCCTAGGCGGCTTCGTTTCTCCAACCTACTTTCAAATTGTACTTGTCCAAGTGGTACCTATAGAAACCTCCGAACGAACAGTTACTCGGCACGTACGGACTGCCTTTGAAAACATTCAACTAACTAGAGAAAAGATGCATGAATCTAATCAAGTATAAATAATAATTTAATTCAGCACGTCCGTTGCTAGCCGATTATTTGATTGTATAAAATCATATAATATGAGCAATTATCATGCATAAATTAAGGATACATTAACAGTAGAAATCAAAACATGCATCAATCAACATTTTATTGAATCATCGTCTAAAAACTTGCATCTAATTCCGTGATAGGGTTAAGCACCGTCGAACAAGTCTATAAAAGTATATCCTAACTAAAAAAACTTGACTAAATCCTCGTGTTGATGACGTGAATGATGAATGTTGAACAATGTGTATTTGTCGTCTTAGTAGATACCTAACACAGCATCACACAGCTGATACTTGACAGCGGGGAGGGATTCAACATGTCTAGACTTGTCGGAGTAGACAAAAAAGGATATTTTTAAGATTGTCGTCAATAAATGAAATCACAATGGTTATTCAACAGAGGTGCAAACAGATGATATCATTTGCGACGAAATCGATAAAAGAGATGCACGAACGAAAATTCTGAATGACGACAACCAATTTATGGATTCAGAGGAAATAAAATTTGTATTGGGTAAAATAAAAGAAGCATTTAACAAATGTCCATTTATTCCTTACTATACGTGATTCCAAGCCGAAATATTGGACACTTTCGCAACTTTGTCGCCATATTTTTGTCCTTAACATGCAAAAGGGAAAATCAAAGGTAGTTGACTCAGCTGATCGGTACAATGAACTTCTGAGAACAACTAATACATTTGGAACGCTGAAAGTACAACTATGGCATACGATCACGAATTCTGAATCACGGTCAGCTGACTCGAAATACATTCAATAAAAAAAATCTGATATATTTTAGTGTCCGAACACAGATTTAGAACACAAAAATTACACGATAGTAGTAAAATCACGTCAAATCGCGAAATTTATGCAGCAAAACAAATATTAAATAATAGCAACTTTAGATGATATCATCAATTCAGCTGATCGTAAGTTGAAGGCTGGTCATTACTAAATTATTGATGTAGGTGTGCAAAATGTTGCGCATGTCATACACCTTGCCTATGGACCTGTCTAAAATGTCAATCTCCCATTAAATTGGAGATAAAATAAATTCTGCAGTCACAATATTAGAAAAAGAGCGAATTATTTTACTGACTAACTTACACGACAATGCAATAAAACTGACATTTCATTAGTCTGGATTCGTCCATAAATCATTACCAAACATTAGAGATACGCTAAAAGCATAGCAATATCAAAACACGAAATAATGAATCAAGATTTATTTATTCATCTCAATGCAAGCGATCGAGATTTACGATAAATATGGAGCTGTATGTATGTTTCTTGATGTGGCCGAAAGTGTTAATTTGTTGGTTAAAAATTTGCAAATATGCATTCGCCCACCCAAAAGTGACAGGATTGTGTCAAGTTTACACAGGTGCAAGAATGATCTCCATCGCGTCATGTGCAATTATTTGCTATCAACTTTTTTGGGTCTGGCGCTTGATTAAAGTTAGCGAGAAAACATTTAAAATTTGTGGAATTTGATTATCTTGATTAGATTTTTTCACGTTCCTGAGACGGCACCTCCTTTTGAAGAGGGGACAAATTTTCTGAATGACAGTAAGTTTTTTATTTTAATACCTATTGCTGCAAGTAACAATGAAGTATTTAGCATACGTTTTGTGGCAAATTTGAATAATCCGAATAAAATATATTTGTGTGATTCATCATTCTTTACTGTTTAGGCAATCAAAACATATTTAGTGAGGAGGAAGACGACAATGACTGATTGGACAACTTAAAATTTAAAAAATATGGTCCTGCTGAATTCACGAAAGATCGTCGAGATAACGTTGCAATTATTAATTAGTCGAATAGCAACAAAATCGGCGATGCTAAAAATAATACCACTTCGAGTGCTGCTACGCAATTTCATGCACATAGTAATACTCAGATATGGTGCCTTATCAGAAGTCAAGCAATTTGTTCTCGATGTTAGTGGGACAATTTTGTTAGGAGTTGCATACACGTGCGTTTTTTCGCACGACTTTTTCTATCACCTTTTCCGGGCTTACGATATGATCTAGCGCAGCTTGGCAAAAAGATTTTGGAAAAAATAAATTAGGACGCCACTATCGCACTTAGATCAATTCGAATGGGAAATAAATTGTTAAAATTGTGGGTCAAATAAACAATCAAAACCTACTAGCACTTGTTGGCAAAGTATGCCATCATCATAGCTTTGCATTAAGTAAAATATTTAGTTCGAAATGTCACCACGACACTCTTATATGTCGACCTATAGATGCCTTCGGAAATAAAAAATTTACCAATAAGGTTAGCTAAGTTATTGCGGAAATCTGGGAAATTCTTTTGGTCTATAGGAATAAGTACCTGGAGACCAAAAAAAATTGTAATTTTGCTGGATGTTGTGGACGCATACGCCTCTCACTTGAGGACAGGAATTAGTGACTCACCCGGGATTTAAAGAAAAACCTGTCTGTGAAATACATGATAATTATATCAGTGGAATAATTATATGCCGTTCATCTATGGGAAGACTATGAATACCTACTTTGTGATAGTTCAAAGAGACGGACCGTCGTCGCAAGGCACATGTGTGTGCATACAAAGCAGCTTATGAAGAGTTTATCGCCAACGCAGGTTGCAAAAGCTATCGCTATAAGTAGTGCATTTTATTACTGTTCTGAACCAGATAACAAAGTTTGTGATCATTTCGGGAATAATATCGCACTTTTAAAGCGTAAATAAAGTTACTAGAGGTCAAGCATATTTTTGTATGCTTCAGTTATCTTTTGTGCAATAAGTGCAAATTGATAAAAAGTAATCTTTTAGTTACTTAATTAATCGAATGTGCCTAAAGTGGTACTTGAAATCACCTTGAATAAAAATAACTGATGTTCGAAAACAATAATAAAGGAATAGAGATAGTAACAACCTGCCTCACTTAGTCACTACATTCTTGAATAACTGAGAGACGCTATAGAAAAGCGACACATTAACATCATTGTGAAAGCAACGTTGGCCAGACACATCATAAACGAAAACAAACCTTAAAATAATAACACTAAAGCCTCAAGCCATGTGCCTACTGAGCAAGAAGATAACACTTCTAGTAAGTATGCTCTAAGAACCATTGAGCAATTACCAATACAATACGTGAAAACGTGCTAAACAAATTTCAAAAAATTCTTAAGCAGGCAACTCTTACCTACGGCTCGGGACGGAAAATTAACTGCCTATAATTGACTCCAATGGCCTCTGACCCGGGATTCCTGTGATTGGTATAATAGGCCCTTAATTACCATGCTAATGGCGGGATATCGTTGCTACATCCGTCTGGCCAACTACTAATTTGAATTCAAGACTTAAAAAGCGATCATGAATAGAAGGCAGGACAAGCCTGAAGTATAGTTTTTGTCCAAGATAACTAATAAGTATACACTCCACAAAAGATTGGGTATATGTGCAGAACAAAGCAGAAAAACATTAGCCCTCTCTTCCCGTGGCCCGTGGGTGTTCAAGGCGAATAAATGTTTATGGTAAGATGAATGGGCACTACCTCTGTATTCAAAAACTCATAAAGAACTTACTGCGATCACTCCATTAGTCAAGCGTAATGCATTTCCAATATGCACTTATGCAATCATCAAGATAAACTATTTTCACCAGCAGATTGGTGCGGTGAACTCCAAAACTCATTACATTTTGCTCCACCAAAAAACATTTCACGCCTAGGAACTCCTCATTAATTTACCTACCTTAAAAGGCAAGCAATTTCAACCAAATCAAAACTGAACTATCCAATGATACACTATCATACGATTATATTCCAAGCGTGACTGCGCTGGCGCTGATTAAAAGCGCTCAAATGACCCAAACGAAGCCTCCGACACGGTTGAGAGCTCACGCTATTCGCAACAGTAGGCAAAAATATACGTGCCGACATAATCCGTTCCGGATGAGAAGTCATCAGGAACTAGCCTTATTTATAGATCAGGGCATCGTCCTTTATCATAGGTCTTGGTGCTTCATGCTTCAGCAGTGGAACGGAAAAAATCTGTGCGGAATTGTTCAAGCGAAAGCTGGTATGGTGGCCTAAGGGGTGTAATTGCTGGGGTTTTCCAAGATACATATTAGAATTTATTAATTGAAGTGTGCAACATTTTAAAGCAAATAATTATGCTGTGGTTTGCAATTTACCAATTAAAACAAACAAGAGCCCCTTGCATAAGGTACGACTTGGGAGGGTCATAGGACTAATTATCATAATCCGGACCAGACAAACAAAGAATACTTCAAAACTGACAAAATCAGCGTGTTTTTCCCAACAAAAAAGCTTTCCCAGTTGTTAATCTCGGCGATGGCTGACCAAGAATTGCGTAATGGTCTTGCCCGAGTGATTTTAATGCCCTAACTAATGCATGGTAATGAACTATCATACGCCTGAGTGTGAACGCCCTGCACCTCTCATTGCTCTGGCACGCGATAGGATTAGGGCTGCCTACTTTAGCTTTTTATATCTCTTGTATACTATTATTAAACGCCCTATCTCTTGGCTAAGTGGTATGAGAGGCATTTGAATACAAGGGATTTTATGAAGTAAGTATCATCTTAATTTTATAAATATCTACCGCTTGTCGTATTGTGCTGAAAAAGCTAATATCCTGCAAAGCTTACCGCCCATAGATGTTCAAATTATTATATTCTAGTAACATGACAAGCATGATCTAAGTAAAATATTAAATATTAAATGCGTGGGCATTTAAGCTAGACGCATAAATCTATGTAAATTTTGAGTTTAAAGACCGCTAAAGTGCACGAAGTGACTCATCAATGACTAGTACCGCACATCCTAGTTCTTTCAATATACCGACTAAAGAAAGATGGCGAAGGAACACACCTTTTTGTTACCCAGACCAAATAGGGACCTGTTACAGATAGTGCCCATGATGGGCAGTGAAAAGACTTACTTACAAACAAAAAACAAAGATAGCAGACGACATAGCACGATGGTCTTATGGTGAGTCAAAGAATTGGCATTAAACAAGACGGAGCGCAAAAATCTTTAGTGTTACTAATGAAAGGTTGATCACCTTTAGTTCAAGCCCTAAGGAGCAGCCCTACCTAGGACCAGTCCTCACACGAAAACTTCACGCTCGATGTACCAAACCCTAGACTCATTTATTCCATAATCATATCATATAGCACGATGATATTAAACATAGAAAGGCAAAAACTTTTAATTGAGAAGAAATATGAAAAGAATACACGGAATAATATGGAATTAATTATCTATATTTAATTAGCTTTGCTTTTAAACCGCAGTTCACTTACTTTTGAACAAAAGTTCAACCCACCTTTGCTAAAATTATATTGACTGTGGCAGAAGAACCTTAACATTAATTAGGCTCTAAAAAAATGGTATTAGATTCCGGTAGCTGTCCGAATTGATCAATATAATCCTTTATTTGTTTCCACAAATCCAAAAACCCATGGGAAACCAATTACAAAAAGCAAGATAAAATCTAAAACAATACACCCACGTGCATTGCGGTCGTAAGTTCCGTATCCCGTAACTAGCACGTGCAGGATGCGCTTGAGTGACCAAACTCGTCCTTAAGAAGGACAAGGCGAAACGAATTCCTCACTCGTATCGGTTTTACACGACCATTAACACGTGTCGAACACAGAGGGGTTCAGCCACGTGCTTTTAGTAAAGGAAAGGACCCTTTACGTCAATTAAAGTAAAAGAGATTACTCCAAATTACATGCTAATTAATTAAAGATTACTATACCCTTAATTTACATTTTGTCTAGGCAAGTCAAACAATGACTTGTAAACTTTCTCTCGTTCATATACATTTACAATAGCGTCCAGGCAGCCAAGCGCGAAGCATTATGAATTATAAATATACCACCATTGTTCATGGTACCATGATTTAGTCGCATTTTTAATTTTGCTAGGAAACAAAAAAGAGTTTTAATTACGTGAGAATTAACGAAGGGCCGTTAACCTTGGTAACTAATTAGCTGTCTGTAAAGCTGATAATTAGCCCGCACAGTAGCTAGCTGGTGAGGTTTTAGATAAGTAATAAAAAGTTTATGGTATCACAGACCGATGATGATGATTAAACTGTTTCTTACGAAAACGAATTAAAAGTCAAAGAAGCAAATTATTTATTTGAACGCAGTTGATAGCAATTTGCCGTACGCGGCAGGTTTCCATGATCGCACTTAATTTTTGGTAGTTTCAGACAACACGGATACGACTTAATGGATTCAAAGTGATCAAAGTCTAGACTAGTATCTTATAACTCTAGTGTTATCTCTTTCGTTTATGGGCGTATTCATTAAGTGCGAGTTAGACAGCGAAGATTTTATCGCAGCTATAGGTATTCTAGCAATGCAGACTCAATTGAATTGCAAAAAAGTATATTACCGACGCAGGGTTCATTTAGATACTGAAATAAGGAAGCTTTAAAATTCAGCTCTCGTAGGGTTCCAATTGAATTTTGCTCTAAATTTGATTTGTCCAAAAGATACAAGTGGCACCGTTAGGCCCAGTTTCAATTACTGCTGTTCAGCAGAAAATAACAAAATAAAGCGTCGGTGTCAGCTCAGCCGACAACCTATCATTATGGTCAGATATGAAATTTTGACCGAATCATTGTCATTACGGTGTATTAGGCGGTAGCTAGCAAAAAGACAATAAGTTTAAAGTATTGACTTTTGATTGGTACAGCACTTAATAGCTGTTTTTTTGTGCTGCTGAACATTTATTATTAGTTACACTTAGACAGTAAGCAAAAGCCTTGAAATAGAAAAACTTCAGACGATGCTACCGACTTTATGAGTATTTAATAGCATATCTGTTGCTTCTGAGATCAGAAAGACAATCCTTTAACCATTATCGGCAGTATCAATTAATGGTTCTAAGAGGAATAAAAAATAGTAAATTACAGTGACTAAGGTGGTAAAAACTCTTTAAGCTGCAGCACCAAGTATCTTCTACAATGGCTTACGATCCAAACGGATTTAATTAGCCAAGGCGATTACGATCGCCAGCGTTCATTATTCTACTAATACGGAAGAAAATTGTCTAACGACTATCATAAATTGTCATGGAGGCACTTTTGTAATCTGCTGACTAAATTGCAGGCTAGAATTTCCGTCGAGTAATAAGCAAAACCTTTCTCCGCGCGCAGCTAAATTAAATATTAATTTTGTGCTTTTATCTTTAGAGTGGCACTGCGCCTAGTCTGAACTCAAATGACCAGCTTGACAACAGAAAAAGTGTAATTTTCTCACAAATTGTAATTTTCTCGTGGTTGTCTATTATTTTTTCAAATTACGGCTCTGTCTGAACCGAGAAGCGATATAAACAGAACCAAACGCTGCAACATGTTGCTAGGACGCTACAAAACATTGATGTTATTGCCAACGTTGGGCAATGTTTGGGCCAACTTGGCGTATCTTGTAACCACAAGAACATATCATAATTTTATTATCTCATAACTCGCCATGAAATGGGTTCCATGTTTTAAAAAAATACGGGGAAAAGTACGATTGAAATAAATTGCGGACAATATGATGTCACTTAGTAAAAATTTATAACTAAATTGCAGTACCTAATAATATGCGGTTGATATAGACTGGCTGCCATGCGGTCGTAACCATATCCGTCAGTCGGTGTAATGTTCCAGCCACCCACACCTTTACCTTACTCTGTGAACCATATGGGGTTTTCATAGTCCTAATCTTAATTATAATTATCTTAATTAAAGAGTGTCCAAACATAGTCGTAACTGTTGCCACATCTTCCGAGAAAAGGAGAAGATTTAATATGCAATTTGGGTCAAATAGTGTAGGACAGGCTTTAATGCTTACTAAACGCATTGTCAATCATCCCAAGATTTCGGATCTTACACAAAAAGTTCAACCACAATGAAAACCCCATGCGCAACATATCGGCTTCACAAAATTTCCGCCACAATTTTACATTTACCCAATTTTATTTTCCCAGTCAGATGCGATCCTAACTACATTATTTCATCCCGTATAATATCCTTCTTTCACTGAAACCATGAAACTTGGTGGAAGCCTGCTTCAACCGCCTAAAATCGCGTAAAATTGACCTTGAAAAACCTTTGGAAGTTTGTTCACATCGCAGATCCCTGAAGCGTGACCAAAGTGAGCTACGAGCAAATTTTTTGCCTAGACCAAAAGTAATAGGCATTGTTATTACTAGATATAAGAAGACAAGCATAGTAAATCAAAATTATTACGTTATTTAATGATTATTTGATTAATCAATACTTTTTTCTAATTTATTTACTGTTGGTTTTTGCCGGTTTTAGTAGGTATGGGAAAGTTAGAACGCTTGGTACCCAATTATGACTGAAGGGACTTAAGTGACATTATTTTTTTTGGAGTAGAGGTTGGAGAATATATACTAGAACTAGCACTTCGACGGCCCCCACGTATACTATCGAAATTACAAAAAGCCATTTTCGTTTTATTGCACTAATAGCAAGTAGAGATAAAGATGTATGATTTCATATGAAAATTATGTACTAATTTTATACCCTCAATTGTTTTTCAATTGAACAAAATCGAAATTGGCATATTCGGTAAAAAAGGAACCAGCAGTAACCAAGTAAACTATCGAATGTGTAATATTAGAAAAAGTATAATAATTATCTAAAACTATAATTAATGTCTGTAATTTTTATGGTGTACATAATAAAGAATATTCTATCTATCTTCTATCTATCTATCTATAATAGACAGTATAAAACGGTAAAACTTTCCACTTTAGATACATCGGTAAAATAAAATTTTCGAATTTCATGATCGACAAAAATCCAAATCTAAACTTAGAATCGGTCTCCTGTAAAGTAGAGGTTTTGCAGTTTCGATACTTTACGTGGTGGCCGTCGACTTAGCCAGCGTTTTGTCCGCCCTATAATCCTTATCCTTTGAGGATAAGGAATATAGGGCTCCTGTTGAAAACTATGGCCTTATTCCTTGTCTATAAAGAGTAAGGCTAGGCGTTGATGAGTAAGTCAGTGGGTGAGTCAAGACTTTTATTTTTGTATATGTATAAATATTGGTTAGCTCATTGGGCACTAAAACTAAAAAAAAATCTCTTGATCAAAACCGTGTTTGCAGCTGCCTAGGTAGTCGATAATAATATTTCTGTATTTCTAATAATTAGTACCTATGCGATTCATCTCACGATTATTCTAGTGATTAACTGCGGCTAACTTTACTCGAACGGAGACGGTGGAAGCTTACGTCAATTGTTTAATAATTTATGTAAATCATGAACCTACCTACCTACATAGGTCAACAGTGGGAGACACTGAGGAAATCATGTATGTATGGGAAAAACGAACGACCATGACTGTGCAGCAATAAGGTCAATGACCTAGTAGATGGGCCTTTTTATGATATCGGTCATCAGCGACTATCTAGTTGCAGCAACCATGATGCGCAACTGCAACGCGGCACGACTGCTTCTGCAATAACACCCTTAAAGCAAAAGCGTCGGATAGCCTGCGAAATTCAAATAACCTCACGTTTTTTTGCAATTTGCATGTCAGTATCAGGTTGTATGTTGATCTAAATATGATTCGCGGCCGTATCAAATATTTGTTTACAGTTATAATCATAAAAATCATCAATACAACTCTCTAAGTTCATATTACCCTATTCAACGGTGCCGATTCCCTTGTTCACAAACTAAACTAAATTTAAGTTTTATGCATCTTTTTCTTTCTATTTCATTAAGAAAAGGACAGAAGATAAATATTAGTTTAGTCCTGTCAAATTAATCAGCGCTTGACGTAAATTGACGTAATTTTAGTCGGCAAGTTTTTAATCACGTCTAAACTTGTATGGAGAGTGACAGGCGCTGATTAATTTGACAGGACTAAACTAAAATTTATCTTCTGTCCTTTTCTTAATGAAATAGAAAGAAAAAGATGCACTGAACTTAAATTTAGTTTAGTTTGTGAACAAGGGAATCGGCACCAATGACTATTTCATGAAATCATGACATTAGAGGCCAATTCTAACTTAAAGAGTTGTACTGCTAATTCTAATTCTATAAAGCCATGTTTTTTACGGTTACAAATCATATTTTAATCAACATACAACCTGACACTGATCCGACAATTGCAAAAAATGTAAGAAAATTTTAATTTCGCAAGCTACTTTAGCGCATCCCCCTTAAATACATCTTGCAAAAGCCCAGCCATCAGACAAATCTACCAAGATTTGTGCTAAGCAGGACCTGCAATGGGCAGTATCCTTTTGCCATTCAATAGGCATCAATAGGCATATTTCCAAAATATGCTGAACGGTTACTGAGAATATGCTGAACGGTTACTGAGAATAGTTTTATCTGAATTGTTCATTACCAGAATGGTGCGTCTAGTTAGCAGCTAGCATTGTATCCTAAGTATTACAATAGTATAGGATAACCCAACATGATAAAATTTATTTACTTACATAATAGGTTTCCCCTGTATTTAGAATACTTACTGCATTATCCTTATTTTTGGTTATTTATTTATAATTTTTCCTATCTATCCATATTTTATACATTACTAGCTGACCCAGCAAACTTCGTTCCGCCTAACAGTCAATGAATGTGCATGTTTAGGATTTTAAAATTTCTACCCTACCTAGATATAAAAAAGCCGATCCACACAAAATGTATGAGAACGTGAATTTTCTTCATAATTTTTTTTTTTCGTGAATTTTTCCCTATTTTCTCACCGTTTAAACCTTCCCTGGACTATGACAAACATTTCAAAACCAAAATCTGCTAAATCGGCCCAGCCTCGAGCTTTAGCGAGACTAACGAACAGCAATTGATTTTTATATATATAGATAGATTTAGATCCTATCCATATTTTGTCCCTATCTATTTTTATTTCATTTTTAATTTAAATTCTAAATAAGTATGCATCTGGTTGTTACTAAGTTGATGGGCCACTTACTAAGTACGTAAGGGAAACAATGCACCATAAGCATTTTTTATTTTTTTGTTAATGATAATAATTACCTCATTATATTCTATACATATAACCTTGAGGAGTCCTATGACACATCACTC
Organism: Agrochola lychnidis; assembly: GCA_963680765.1. Taxonomy (NCBI): domain Eukaryota; kingdom Metazoa; phylum Arthropoda; class Insecta; order Lepidoptera; family Noctuidae; genus Agrochola; species Agrochola lychnidis. The sequence goes on from OY796850.1 coordinate 5,238,995, forward strand.
CAGAATAATAATAAAGAATTAAGGCCCGTATTACAGAACCTCGCTCAAAACTCAAGCATTAATTAAAACTCGGTTAAAGCCTTTTGATTGGTTGAAACTAGTTAGTAATGCTTAAGTCTTGAGTGAGGTTCTTTAATATGGGCCTAAATCTATATGAATACAATAGTTTTTAAATAATAGGAGTGCTTAGCAGTGATTGTTTTAAAGAAATTAAGACAAAAACCTCTTTAGTCTTATCATACCATCTAACATTTTTGAAGGATGATATTTAAATGCATTATTAGCTTTGTTTTCAATTTAGTTACTCATTTTAGAATCATTGCAATTAAAATTTAATTTTTAATTGTATTGTAACAATAGCAGCTAATAATTTAACCAAGGAGTTAAAATATAAAATGATGAAAAAGGTCTTCTATGTGTAAAATAAACCAAATAAATAATAGTTATTTAATTTGCCAAGTTTAGTTATTTGTAAGGCAGCAAAATAATTATTGAAAAACAAAAAATTATTAAATATTTATGCAGGTACCCACATTAATTGCATACAGGTATCAGAGTAAAACTTGAAATATTAAGTATTGTGTATTAATTTGTCATCATCATCATCATCATCAGCCTATAATGTTCCCACTGCTGGGACACAAGGCCTCCTCTCTGTGAGAGGGAGTGGGCCGTAATCTACCACGCGGGCCCAGTGCGGGTTGGTAGATGTCACATGTCTTCGAATTTTTGGTTCTAGGACATGCCGGTTTCCTCACGATAATTCCTCGGTTCCTCGGTTTAATTTAAGTAAATAATAAATATTGTCCGCTCTAATTATGAATAAATAAATAAATGAATTGATCGATTAAGGTCGTAAGACGGGCCAAGGTAATATTAAATTTGGTAGCTAAAGTAGACCTCTTTACATATTTAACTGATAACTTGTGCATTCATATAATTTATTGCTATTGACATGTTTAAAACAAAAGATAAGGCATAAAACTATTTATGAACTGTAATAAATATTGTATCAATATTATTGCTGAACCTCCAATGATTTCTCATTATTATTGAAACCATTTGAAGGGCTCAAGATAATATTTACTCAACAACTTATCAGTGTCGGTGCCCTAAATGAGTATCACTTCTTGTGTAATTACATTTTGAAATAAGAACCAACTTAAATTGTTGTAACCTTAACCTTAGACATGTTCTAATTATGAATCTAGGCTTGCTTGAATTATTGTAGAAATTATCACTATTTATGCTACATACTAATGTTTGGCATTACCTTGGAATGCTGTCTGCCAGTTGTTCCCAGCCCGACACGGTGTAAATCTGTCTCCATTTGTGTGTTCTGCTGGGAATCTGATGCATTGCTTCTTGCTCAAGGGGCTGCACTGCTGCAGCAGCCTAGTCTCGTAGTGCTTACTGAACATTTTCACGTTACTAGTCCTCAGTCCAAGTCCCACACACTAACTGACCAAAATTCAAATAGTCTAAAACACAAAAACTTGAGGGTATATGGAAGAATGTAGACTAGAATATTTTATAAAACAGGTATGTCCTCAATCGAGCATCGTCCGTCAATGGTACGTCCCGACCACACTGTTTACTTCAGTGTCCAGAGTCAAAACAAACAAACCACATCGGACGCAGGAGCGCTCTCATTGACTGCTGTGAACCATTTGACTACATTGGACATGCTCCATAGCGCAACTGAACACATCGTTCACGGTACATAAAGATAACGCACATAACGAAATTGTCTCACAAAACTTTGTAAACTGATATTGTATAGTTTCACAGGCACAATTTAAGGATTCCAGTCGATATTTTACGTTATAAATTGGTACAATTCTGTAAAAAAACGATAAAATATATCTTTCGCGGACTATGTCACAGCATAAATAAAAAAAGTATTGCTAGACTACAAAAAATAAATCTTTGAATGCAACGGTTCTTTAGAAATGTCTTTATGTCACCACAATCTAATGTAAAACAATGGCGCTAGTTGCCTTTCCTCTGTTTCAAAAGTTTCATCAACAAATTCAAAACTATCTTTTAATTAACAAGACAAGTCGATTTCAATACGAGAGAGATGACTGTTTTCACTTTAGGTTGCACTTTTCAGAGCGATGTGTAAATCCCATCACAAACGCTTACCACAAGTTACCTTTAGTTTGTGGACAAAAATTGACACTTCACTTGATCAATCAGCGTATCGGCAGAGTAGGTAGGTAACTGCTTGCAAGCCCACCACAAGGGAAGCTAAACGCTCTATCCATGCGTTTGAATTTGTACTTGTTTGTCGAAGTTTAGCAAGCTTGTGGTAATTATAAAACGCATCTCGCATTCTCGATAATTAGTGAATGATTAATCGTTTTTACGTAAAAACTAATTACTCTCAAATAATTTTTCTGTTCTCTCAAACTCTATATTAAAGCGATTCTCAAACGATTAGCGCAAAAATTCGAAATAATGGGGAGAAAACTCAAAGGTCGACATAGATATCACAAGGCAGAGTCGATGCTAGGTCAACTCTGCTTTGTAGAGTTTGTGAATTTGTTAGAATATTGCTGTTTTCGAATAATTTTGTTTATAAAATGTATTTTTGGACTGTTTCACAATTTAAAAGCGGAGTTACGAAATAGAAATGCATCAATAGCAGGGAAAAAAGCAGTTTTGATTGAGAGGTAAGCAGTATATAATCGATATTCTTTTAGATGTTTTTGACTTTCAGATTAGAAGCTTGGGATTAGGAATCGGGGGCTATCTAGGGATGTTAAAAAATAATCGATTATTATTTTCTTATAATCGATTTTTTATTGTCGATTTTTATGTTAATATTAATCGATTTTTAGTAAATCGATTATATAAATTACGTGTTTAAATCGATTTTCAGAAACAGCTTGTATCTATGAGACGGATGAAAAAATCTAGTAGTAAGTTTCAATTTTATAAATAGCGCCGTCTATGCGTTGGATGAAAAATCTCGAATTAAGTTCATACGTATAAGTTAATCAAATAAAAACGGCGCCATCTGTAGGCATTTATTTTTTTTTTGATTTATGTTTTAGTTTTTGAGACAACAAGTTTGTCATTTTGTTGGGATGCTCATCATTTAATTTTTATTAAAATAAATAAAACGTTTAATAGAACTAAAATTTGTTTCAATAATGCTATTTGGTTTCCTAATTCCTTACCTTGAAATTTTAAAGGAACCTTTGATTTTTAGTTTTGAATTGGTTATTTTTTTATTCATATAATTTTATTTGATTTTTATCTGATAAATTGTTAATGTGAATCTCTTAGGTTTATTAAAAGAATTTGAAAAGCATGTTTTTTTAAATAATACAAAAAAATCGATTATTTCGCAGAAATCGATTATTTATTTTTAATAAAATCGATTTTTGACAAATCGATTAATGTTGAATAAAGAAAAATCGATTTTTATTTAATCGATTCTTTTCCATTAATCTCGCATCCCTAGGGCTACTCAGAGCAGTGTTGCCAACTCCAAAAGTTCAAATTATCGAGACCCTATGTCAAAATTATCGTTTTTTGGGCAAAATTATCGTACAAAAGGAAAAAAAAAGTTTATTCAAATTGCTATCAAAAGACAATTATTATTTTTACAATAAAGTCAAAATGGAAGTAAATGCCAAGTTTCACCACTAATGGCGCTAGCAGCACAAACCGTAAACATGTTTTAACATAGTTTTTAGTTGATATTTTTGTGCTTTCACGAGGTTTTCACTGTAATTTAATAAAAAACTTGGGAGCGAAAGAGAGAGAGTTACTTACTTGTTGATATTGACATATTTGACAATTGACTTTGACATTGTTTTGTTTTTTCAGCGATTAATTTTGTCTGATAAATACGTTTTCTTAATGGAACTTGTTTTTTCAGGAAATCTCAAAATTATCGTACAGACGCCAGCACATCAAGCTACCCGAAACTGTCAAATTTTCCCAATCAACTTTGAACCTTAAGTTTCAGCGATAAAGTAGAAAATCTATTAAATAAATTTGACAGATTGTAGTAGCTTGATGTGCTGGCGTCTGTACATTAGACATTCATTATCGTACATCGTACCACTGGCCAAATTATCGTACGCCCCATAATTATCGTACGGGTTGGCAACATTGACACAGAGTGAGAGAAGTGTGATCACAGACTACAAATAAATATAGTTTGTGATTTCTGGGTTGTAATCAAGACTGTCTATGATTTTGTAATTTGTGTATAAAGTGCCTGCTACACGGTTGCCAACTGCATCCCCGATTGACGTGACCCTGGTTGCCGACCGGAGCTGTTTCAACTACATGGTCGCCAACATGTCATTCTGTCGTGATATTCGAGCAGTAAAAACGTCGACTTTATTTAGTATTTCTTTATATACAATAATTTAATGATCTTTGTATTTCTTTTAAATTAATTTAACACCTAAATAAATATTTGTCATCAGAAATACTTACTTTTTTTTTTCTCTTTTGTAGGAGGTTTTTAAATTATCAATTTTATTTTTGACCTTTGGCGTTTGGATCAATGTTTTCCATTTAGAAACCAAAGCCGCCCAGGCTCAAGCGCGGATCCACCGTTGTGGGCATGGTGGGCATGCCCACAACCCTAATTGAGGTCGATAGGCTGATGTTTACACACATTGTGTGCGACCATATAACTATGCGTTCGCACTGGCGAAACATCACAACAAAACATGTTGAAATCTCTAGTGTCTGTCAAACTTTGTATGGAAAATTGACAGAAAATAGAGATTCCAACATGTTTCGTTGTAAATGTTTCGCCTACGCGAACGCACAGTAACTTTACCAAAGGAGACTGGGCAAAAGTGGTCTATAGACTAGCAATATGGTTTTAATATTTAATGTATCGATCAGTGGCGTAGCGTTGTGGGGGTGGCAGGGGCGCCCCCACTATGCTACGCCACGCTATTTTGTGCTTGGATTGTTTATGACTAATAATCAGCGAGAATGACTTCTATTACATATAAATACATACATACATAAACTCACGCCTTCTTTCCATGGGGGTAGGCAGAAACTATAGAACGCCACCTGCTACGATCCTTACATAGTCCTTTTGCTTTTGTCTCTATTACATATACAGGGCGTCCCAAAATTAAGGGACATGAAGGGAAAGTACCTTAAATATCGTTGATAGGGTATTTTGCTGAAAGAAGACTTTATGTTATTTTTAAAAGTTAGTAATTCTGCATTCAACGATTTTCAAAAAATTACTTGCCTCGTCTGGGAATCGAACCGACTTAAATGTAAAAAAAAAACACCCCTACTTTTATGATGACAATCGAAAGAATGGCCAAAAAATAATAACTCTTCTTAAGTAACATAGTATTTTAAAAGAAAGGAACAGCGTGAAATTAATAATTTTAATCAAATTAAAAACATACATGAAACTGCCGTAGTCAATTAAGTGGGTATTTTTTTGTAAATTAATTAATAAAATGCTCAAAATGTGATCCCTCTTGTCTTACGCAAATCGCCAATGTTTTAATGAGTCCGCTGCCTGTTGATTTTCTTATCATTTTATGGTGAATACTCGATATGATATGGCACAATTCTGTTTGTAACTCGCCCACGTTCTCGTATTGCTTTTTGTATAGCATATCTTTCACGTATCCCCAAAAGAAGAAATCTAATGGTGTAAGGTCCGGGGATCTGGCCGGCCATCTAATCGGTCCATTTGTACCAATCCAAGTAGGAAAACATTCAGTTAGAAAATCTGTTGCTCTCCGACTATTATGAGCCGGATCAATAATATTGCAATCAATAACTTTCTTGAAATTTGACTCAAATATTTTACGTTGTTCGTTTCTTTTAAAATATTATGTTACTTAAGAAGAGTTATTAGTTTTTGGTCATTCTTTCGATTGGCATCATAAAAGTAAGGGGTGTTTTTTTTTACATTTAAGTCGGTTCGATTCCCAGACGAGGCAAGTAATTTTTAGAAAATCTTTGAATGCAGAATTACTAACTTTTAAAAATAACATAATGTCTTCTTTCAGCAAAATACCCTATCAACGATATTTAAGGTACTTTCCCTTCATGTCCCATAATTTTGGGACGCCCTGTATAGGTATAAAATCAATTTTTTTTTAACGCCTGCTTATTAATTACAGTTGTTGCAAACCATGAGTGCGGTCAGCCCTTGTTTATGTTTAGACGTGTACATGCATGGTGTTAGTGTGCGCGCGGGGCATACTGTCACACCATGCATGTACACGTCTTAACACAACCAAGGGCCGACCGCGTTCGTGATTTGCAAGGACTATAGGTACGGATAAGTCCCTTCAAGGAAGTTCCTGATACTTTGACAATTCAAAGAAAGTTTTTTTATTTAAAATCTAACCTGTATAATGCAAAATAATGATGACTGTTCTTGCCGAAAAGTTCTCTTGAAATACCTAAATAAGAGGGCGGCAAAATTGCCGTCCGCCCCGGGCAGCGAAACCCACACTACGCCGCTGGTATTGATCATGAATTCATGAGCGACTCCTAATCCAACGTGACCTCAACCTTTTTAGAGGGTTGGATCTGCTCCTGCCCAGGCTAGGCGCTTTTGATTGTTGTCTTTGTACAGACGCCAGCACATCAAGCTACCCGAAACTGTCAAATTTTCCCAATCAACTTTGAACCTTATGCTTCAGTGATAAAGTTGAAAATCTATTAAATAAATTTGACAGATTGTAGTAGCTTGATGTGCTGGCGTCTGTACTGTTCACAGCTGAGATCCCACAGATAGGGTAGGTCTCTGTACAGTCCAAACAAATCAGTTATAATTTCTTTTTTTTGTGCCATTTTTCAGTTTTTAATACATAGGTAAACTTATAAAACTTGCGCACGTAACACGTGCCTCGCGCGACAATTGACAGCAAGTGACTGACGTACTCGTGGTTGGCAACCGTCGTCTACACGGTAGGCTGCCAACCCAACCTCCTCTATTCGCCCTTTGTTGCTAGCGCAATTTTTTAAACCAAGGTCGTTGGAAGGTCAAACGAAATTTGGTCGTAAACCACCATTTAAACGGTTATAAACCATCAAGGTCACCGATGTCGGGATGCGGTTGGTGACCGTGTAGCAGTCGCTTTACTGTCTATGATTTTTTTATGTAAGCGTCACTAGTATTGACTGTGTACATTTTATGATTGATTCTAGTACGGAGTTCCATTTGTACCACCAATAGTGTGAAGTTCCTAAAAGAAGTTGATTTATTGTGAAGTTTTCTTGAACTCGTACAGAATTAGTATTGAAAATGCAAAATAACAGACCAAGGCGAAATGAGGACAGCTCTGAAGAGTCGCCACCTCATTCGAGGTTATTTATTGTGTGTGAACGACGATTTACAGAGGACGATTTCCGTGAGGGTTTCTCAAAATTCGGTAATATTGAGGACATACGGATGCCGCGCGACCACCATACGGGACAACCGAAAGGAGTTGTGTACATAAAGTTCTCCAAAACTTCTGAAGCGGCTGCCGCTTTGGAGGCAATGAATCAAAAATCACTTAAAGGTTCCGGTCGTGTTTTGAAAGTGATGGTGGCGTGTAATCGGTCTGACATCCACTCGGACGACAACCATGACGACAAATTCAAACGGCTATTCATAACTATCCCTTACGTAACCACTGAGCAGGACATATATGATGCCTTTGGCATGTACGGTCAGATCGAGTCGGTCCTCATACAAAGAAACCGACACACGGGTGACCCGAGAGGTTTTGCTTATGTCACATTCAATAAGTTCTCTGAAGCAGCACATGCTTTTGAAGAATGTGATAAAAAATATCGTGCTATATTTGCCATGCCGAAAGGAACCAATCCAAAGCGTTCCGAAACCGCTTTTGAGTCTAGCATCAATGACTTGGCCAATACACCTTCTAGTAGTAGTACTGCGCTTATGTCCCTGATGAACACTGCTCCCAGGGGATACACTAGGGTAAACTTCATGTGTTGTCCAAATTTAAGCCGAATGCATGTTGAAACTTTATTTGATATAGTACCGGGGCTCATTGATTGCAAGTTTTATGTTGATTTGGTTCGTCACTGTGGTAAAGGTGTTGCATCATATTCTAATCCAATCTCTGCAGCATATGCAGTTGACAAGTTGAATGAGTTTGAATATCCACCTGGAATGAAAATATTTGTTAAACCTGAAAAGTCTAGGTTTGATATGCATAACCAATCTTTTAATAACTTGTCAAATGTTGCATATAATTTGAGGAATGCAATGAGGTCTGCAAATACTAATCATGCTCCTGACTTAGCACAGCTAACTTCGGCTATAGCAGAAGCTTCTAAGCTCATTAAGATGGCTACAAAAGGAGTAGCAGAAGATCATACCCCAAATGTCAATGACTTGAACTACTGCAGTGTGCAACTGCCTCCTCCAAAGCCTTTAGCTGACATTGACAGCACAGTTGCCAAGAGGTGTTTCTTGGTCTGTAAGCCCCAGCCTCCCCCACTGACTGTTTTACGTGATATATTCTGTAGGTTCGGGGACCTTATTAATGTTTACACACTGCCCAATAAGACAGTAGGGTATGCTCGTTATGCATCTGCAAAAGCAGCAGAAGAAGCCATGAGTGTATTGCATGGAGCAGAAGTTTGTGGTGTCCGCATGAAAGTTTTAGAAGCTGAGGATGAAATTTCTGCTAAGAAAAGGAGAATGGGATCGACTTCAGACGAACAGAAGACTGAGAATGACTGACTGGACAGTGTCACCCACCTTCCAGGACAAGGACAACTACGGACAACTCTATTTTGACGATGTAGCTTGGACAAATAAACATGTTTTCTTTACTAAGGACATTATTCTTGAGCAGAGATTTAGGAAATGACTTTGATTATTAAAAATGTCATTTAATAAATTTCGGCTTTCTTCCCCATAACAGAGTAAATTAATAAATAACAATGGCCCAAAAAAGGACAAGGACAATATTTGAATTTTGGCAGTAAATAAGGGTAAATTTGTATAAAAAACTACAGTACAGACTTAATTTATTTATTTTTAAAAAGGCATCTAGACAGGACAACTTAATCCAATTTATTGCACACACAGCCTTGTGACTTAAAAAATAATTGACAATTATCAATATGTTAAGGTCACTTTAATATCTAATCTGACAATAATTATTATTATTACATTGATTCATCTGTGTTGACAAGTAGTTGTGCTGAAATTGTAAATAACCCTTCATCACTGACACCCATTACTCAAACATAATGGACTACTAAAGAAGTATTCTTTTCTTGGCCATTACAAGAAAATCTTAATTATTGTGCTCTGTTGAAAAGAGTGCCTTGGCTTGTACAAAATTTCTTTAAAAATATTTAATACACTTTATTACTTGCACCTCTGAAGTGTGGCTCACACATAAAATACAACATCATTTCAAATGTTCAACAGGACCAAATTATTATTGCTCAACGTTTTAAAAATCACTTTTGCACACTAAAAATAATAGGTTTCACAAATGGTTGCCAAATATCCACTGTTCATATCACTACTTACAGCTAGAGCCTCTTTACTTCAAAAGAGGTTTCCTCAATAAATCCAAATACCACTAGATATGCACTAAAAAGTCATCAACCTGTATTTCACTAGCGTAGATTTGTTATTGCTCATAAGTATCATTATATATCACATTACATACTAAAATGACCCATTTCTACAGGCACTATAAATATGTAAATTCATGTCGATTCCATTATTGCTTGTTGTAGTAAAGGCATTAGTTGATGCTTGTATAGGGGATGGCTGTCCCCGTGTGTCATCTTTATTATCTTTTCGGCACGTTTCAGCTGGGCTAACGCTTTTTCAACCTCCACTTTGAATAGCAAGATTTTTCCATACTTCAAGTAGAGAAGACCAAGCAATGGATTTCTGTCGCCGTAGTAAAACCTGGAAAAAACATTTTGATTTGAAAAACTAAATTACACTATAATCTCCAGGATGTTGAAGGAAATTGCTAAATAATTGCTCCGAATGTTGAAAAATTCGACTGCTCCACGACGTAGATCACGCAATGAATGTTCATGAATTGTCAGAATTAAAGGCATTGCATTGTTACGTATTTATCCCGCAAGATGGACCGATGACCTTGAGAAGGCTGCAGGAATCCGCTGGATGCGGAAAACACAGAATCGGTCGAAGTGGAGGTGCTTGGGGAAGGCCTATGTCCAGCAGTGGACGTCTTTCGGCTGAAATGATGATGATGATTTATCCCGCTGGTTGAGGAAATGATGAAAACAAATATTTACCTGAAGCAAGGAATGAGTTTCTCAGCGTATCCACAGGCCTTCTCCCACAGCTGCACCTGAATGAGCGCGTCGAAGGCGTGGTCTAGCGTCTGTGCATGCATCACGTTGAGAGGATGTAACACGCCCTCCTGTCTGTCCAGGCAGTACTGGCATACGTCCACGTCTAGGGCGCAGTTAAGGATTCATTTGTGGATAAAGTAGATATCTAAACACATAATACAAGGGGATTGTATATGAAAAGTGTCAAGTTGAGATAATTTTAACTCGCTTTACAAAAAGAACGAAAAGGTAAAGCCTTCTCCAATGCTGATTGTTTTTCACAGCATGAAGGCCGGAAAAATAAGGGTTAGCATCTAGCTAGGAGAGTTGCAGCAGCTACCTTCTACTCGTACCACCAATTCTATTATCAAGTGTGATGAATTGACAATTCCTACTGGTTGTTAAAAAGGATACAAGCCACAGAAGCCCTCTCCATATTCTGTAAATGCACATGAGTGAACTCCATAGTCTTCACAAACACGTCTGTATGCTTCTCAGTGTACTTTGTGTGACACTCTTTGCAATGTAATGCATCTTCTTTACTATCCACGCCATTTTCCGACACTTCTTTTGACAAATCTTCTGTATTTTCATCAACTTTCTCTGTATTTGTTTCTGCATTTTCTTCTGCCTTTTTCTCCGGTTTTCTGACTAATTGACAGTCTTCCTTCCAAGGGATACTGACTGGTTCATCGCATTGCTTGTTTAGACATGTTGCGCCATGCACGTATTTGATTTGCGCGTCATCTGTAATTCACTTGCAGGTTATTTCGCGAAATAAATCAATGATGATCTATGATAGCGTGCTTTGCGATGCAGAATAGAGAAGGAGAGTTGCTATATGCTAATAGTTTCATATAATAATATTGTTGCTATGAGAGATGGTATAATATAATTTGGAGGTCTGATAACACATTTATCCAAATCTGAGTGAGCATGAGCAATGAAGCTGAATCTACAAACAGCCCAGAGGAATGCTGTACGCTAAATTAACGAAAGTCGCCAGGGTAGCAGTGTTTATATTTAAAAACAACTAAGTAAAAAAATGTTGAATTGTTGACTTCAGTGCCATCATCTGCTTAGCATTTTCCCAACTATGTTGGGATCAGCTTCCAGTCTAACCGGATGTAGCTAACAGTATTTTACATGGATCGTGGCAAGCGTAGCTTAACCTGATCGATTGACCCGTGCGGCTGTTATTACTTAGTCACAAGTCCCTCAGCGCTTGACTTCAGCGCCATCTAGCGATAAAATGGCCTGGAACTGACCGTATGTTTCACTTTAAAGGCCAATCTATAGGAGTGTAAAGAGTATGCGTTTGCTCTACTGATTTATTAAACTATAGATTATGCATTTAGCCCACGTTCGCACAGACGTAAAATTATCGCGGCGGGATTTTTTCGCACAGGATTTTCAATGCTCTGCTTAGCACCGAGAGTTGAAAACCAACAGTGTGTTTTTTCGACGCACTGAGATGAACTCTTGAATTCTCAACGCTCGGCTTAACACCGAGAGTTGAAAATCCAGTACGCGATAAAATCCCGCCACGATATTTTTACGTCCGTGCGAACGTGAGCTTAGTCACACTGACTCCATTAGGTATTAGAAAAGGATGGCAAATATATTGAAAAAAGGGGGTAGTATGACATTATTAACAGATAACACAAAAATATTGATGTGGTTTTATAAAGGGTAGGTACTAATGTGTTTTAAAATATTGTTTTTTTTTATCTGCTCTCTTTTCCCGCCCCACCCTGGCGACTTCAAATGAAGGGAGATAAAGAACATGCTGAAGTATAAATTAGTAGGCACATCTAAAGCATTTACCCATGCACCTGTCACACTGGCACAAGAAGTAGTAGTTCTGGAGCAGTTCCGACTGTCTGTCGTACGGAGTCTTCATCAGGTCGATGTAGGATATGCGCATCTGAAAGTTAAAGGATTATATTGATGATTTTCAACAAGTATAAAAATCCTGCTCGTCTTCTTTTGGATTGAGTCTCTATGCCGCACCCAACGATAGCAGACTTTTAACAAAAACATAACAGCCTGTATTCCCTTAGGCAGAGGTGTATATTACCCCCTATTTTTTTGGGTTGGGAAATTATTAAATAACTTCTCCTGCTCTGGGCGGAGCGGGAGGGCGTGTCAGACTCTTACTGACAAAACCCACCCGTTCGTGTTCCTTCAGTTGCCATGTTGCCAGGGGCCACGGTATCCCTTTCGGATTTTCCCGCGACCTTAGCAGGCATCGGCCCTAGCGGACCCCGTCAGTTCTGCTGACATCTCTTTGAGGCGCGCGTGGAACACAACGCGTCGTCGACCTGAGCCTGGTCCTTATCGGACGGCGAGCTACCCATTGCTCACCTTCCGCAAGCCCGCGCCTACGGTGGCCGCGATTCCCGACGCCCAGGGCGTCTCCTGCAGCAGTTAGGGGCGTGAGGGCGCGAAACTTGCCTCTCCCTCACGCGTTCCGCCTCCTCCTTCGCGAGCATTACTGCTACGCAGAAGGAGGTGACGGCCTCCCATGCCCTCTCGCTCCGTATCATGGCCTGAACCAGGGCCAGACGCGAGAGATCAACGCCTCCACGAGGACACGGCGATGCTCCGCCCAAGCCGGGCAGACCTCCACCGTATGCTCCACCGTATCCTCCGGGCGATCCACACAATGGTGACACCCGGGGGTTTCCTCCTTATCCGGAACAGGAACCTCCCGAGAGTATATTACCCCTCATTTTGCCCATGTAAAAGAGGGCATCGGGGGGCGTAAATACAAAGGTGGATGCAACACAGACAGTACCTGTTCTGTAAAGTCTCGTGCAGACTCGCGTAACGCGACACCGGTAATTGTTTTACCGTGAAGTTTTCTCAGAAATCGTTTTGTTAGTGTTGCGTCGCTGCTTAACGCAGCCGCGTCCGTATGAATAAAGTATCACAAATACACCACAGACATTTGAAAACTGTCTGCAACGTTATCGGCTCCGAAAGACATTGTTTTAATAAAACCGACTGCAATACAGCTTATAAGTATTCGCTCTGTCTACACTGCAGGTTGAAACTTGCTTGCGACGTAACGCACCTTGCTAATACTAAATAGCTTGCCTAGTTGCGAGCAACTTGGAAGTTGCGGTTGGTCACAGTTCTAACCTAACGCATTTCATCTAGTTCACAATTTCTCGACAGTTTATAAATCTAACGGATAATACTATGGGTGTCTGCGTTGAATCCACCTTTTCATTGCCTTAATCAAATGCGGCTGCACTACAAACCGCTGTGTTGTAGCTGGGTTCGGACGGACCATTACTGCTTAAGTCATTCGCAAGATAATGCAGCACAAACAGGTGTCTGTGTTGCATCAGCCTTTGTATTTACGCAACCGGGCATACATCTACTGGGATAACATTAACTTTGTAGTTGAAAAACGAAGTAATCCATTGGTAGTCACATTTTAAAAAACGCCCTTGTTCGATAACGAGGTGCCAGCAGTTGTTGCAGCTAAGCACGTAGCTTTAAATTCCCCGACTAATAATCATGATCAAAACTTTGATCCAGCCCGTCCCATCCTTGATGTCCTTCCTCCGGTTGACGCCCTAAGCCGAGGTTCATACCCCACAGGGGGTGCCCTAAGCGAGCGTTCACCTAGTTTTAATTAGCATAGTTGAATAACCCCTGGCTGGAGGTTTTAAGTGTAGTAGCTTAAGGTAACCACAGGAAAGCCCGGTTAAGTAGTCATGATCTCAGAGGTCAACTACGAGATGCCAGAAAAAAAAATATATATATCGTTTTCTTTCAGATGTTTGTTATGAACTTGTAAGTAGATAACTCTAAGGCATTGGTATTGAAGTGAAGTCAGCGGGCGCGGGGAAGCAGCGGCGGCGGCGCGTTCAAATGCATAGTTTTATATGGAACTGTTCTCGCTCCCCGCGCCGCTGTCTTCGAGGCCAGTTCCATATAAACGCGCCGCTCCCCCCCGCCGCCACCGCCCCGCGCCCGCTGACTTCGTGTCCGTAGCCTTATACTATCATATCGCGTCCATACGGATAGGAAGTCATGTCTGTCTGTCTTGCCTTTTTCTCACACCTGCCAAATGTAGCGATTATGGTAATTTACCAAAAAATTGCTTAAAAATTAAATTAAATTACCTGATTCCAATCCAAGCAAGGCAGGTCTTTAATGGCTCTGATGTTGATAGTCTTGCCGTCGAACGTGGCAACCGCGTTCGGATCACAGCTGTGGTCCAGAACAGAGGATGCCAAGTAAATCCCCGTCCCGATTGAGTTCATGTCAATGTCTAGGATCATGAAACTGTTTATTACCATCTGGAAACAGTGAAATATTACGTTAAGTTTAATGGACAGTAATCCAGTACCCTAATTGCTTAATACAACACAATCTGTTTCGATTTGAAACAGATTGCTAATCCATTGCTTCATAAGTTGGAAAAAAATCTGCTCAACAACGTAAATAACGCAATGAATGTTGTTGAACTGTCAAAATGAAACAAATCAGGCAAAAAAATTTACGAAAATAAGTTACGCAATTAGGGTACTGGTTTTTTACTTTGTTTTTGGAATGTAACCTTTTAAAATACAATAGACGTGGATATAATAATAGTGGCTGAACACAGACTAGTCTGCGTTCAGCGCTCGGTGTGGCAACACGCCGTGTTCGGGTTTGCGACAAGTCAATCGTCATCCTGAGGACGCCTCGTTGAGAGGTGAAACACGTGTCGATTTCTTTCAGGAGTTTTTTATGGCTCTTTAGAAATAGCTAAGCGGAACAGGTTACTAAATATATCCACGTCTATTGTATTTTATAATGGATTTCTGCAAGGTCACGCCTGAATCAATTAACTATGTAACCTTTTGTAATACTAAGAAAATAAAATTTAATAAGTAATTACATAGTTAATTTTGAAGCTAATGCGCCCCTCATATGTCACTACGCCCCCTATGGGGAGGGACGGCCCACCGGTTGGGAACCCATGTTTTAAATGAAGCTAACCGATTCTGTGTATAATACGCACCCTTCCATACAATCCCATGAGTTCCACAGTGTTTGGTAGTGATATGTCTTTAAGAAACTCGTACAACACAACGCACAGCGTCGTGAAATGGTCCATCCTTTTCTTATCCGCTTTCAGGTCTGAGTAATCTGCAAAATAAATGAAGCTACATAATTTTACTTCCTTTCTTCCTGTAGCTTAAGAGGCCGGCGACACGGCTCGCAACTACAAATCGAGATGTTTGCAAAATTCAATTCCAAGCACGTTGCGCTAGTGTGAGTGCCTGTCGGAGCGATATACACCTACAGTGAGCAATACTACCACGCAAACATTGACAATTATTGCTTGATGTGATAGTACTACTAGCTTTCGAAAATTTATGATAAATTTGGATGTGTTCCATAATACAAAAAATTATGAATGAAAACTTAATGTATTTCCATTTTTTTTTTCGATAATTTGTAACTTGATAACATAAACTATGCTTCTGCGGAAACAATATTACAAATATTGTTGTTTATAATACAGAAAAAACAATATGAAAACATTTCATTTACGCTGTAAAAATGTACGAAATGCAATTCGCTTACACTTCATTTAAAGGTAAGTTTTTGGAAATAAAAAGACGTAGGAGCCTAAATACTGTCTCAATCCGAATATCAACATAATATGGTGGAAATATGCTCAAATTGCAAATGATTTATGTATTACGTTTGTATGGACAATTCATGCGTCGCTCACCAAAAATTAACAGGACATCGAAAATTGATCATTTACTGTACCTTTCAAAGTTTTCCAAGGTGTTGTTAATAAGTAAGATGCCTTCATCATATTATTTATTAGCCGATATGATGATGAAGGCATCCTACTTCTTAGCAAGTTAATTTTAGGAAGCGTTGTGGAGTGAAAGACGATGGGAGTTTTAAGGATTAAGAAAAGTGTATTGAGATAGTTTGGAGACACAAAAAGAAATGATAAATGATTTATTTCTGTAAGTAGGTTTGTACAAACACTTACACGTCAATCATAAAAACTAGAAGAGGTCTGCGTTTCCTATCTGACTATTCTGAGAAGAAAGGCCGAAACAAACTCAGAGGTCGCAGTCTCTTTTAAAATCCAGACATAATCTTGGTCAGATCATGTGAAGACCATGTAGATTGGTGTCTGAAGTGGTCTTTTGAGGAAAGTACCACACAGATTGAGAGAGTCTGTGCAGTCAGTGCACGCATTTGTCTGTTATCGTGCAGCTCAACTTAGAATTTAAGGAGCTCAACGATTCGACGAACAATAAACAAAGAAAGGACATTTGGGTAGGCCACATAAATTACTAAAACTGCCAAACTATGATTAGAATTAACTGAGAAAGAATTAAAAAGTAATGATCCACATGGTCTTCACACAGACAGATTGGTTCTCATAAGAAATCTTAGTCGTTATAGTATTGATATTTCGCTCTAATGACTAATGAGTTTGCCGACCTCTACCATAACACATGGAAAGTATCAAGAAGCCATAACACCTCAAATAAATCATGAATAGTATTCGGAAGTTTATTTGTTATTTCGCCCAATGACGCAGAACCAGGTGAATTGAGAGTTGGCGCGATCTCTATCGTTAATCGCGTAAGCTCTTCCGTACAGGTAGAACTAGATATTAGGTACGAATATAGTCATAGCAGCAGGCATTCGGGCAGGATATTAAAGGATAACACATTTAACTAAATATGCTAATTATTACTCACACACTACACACCCTCACTCTTCACACTCTCACCCATACTCACACATAATCACACGTAAACGCGCGACTTGGCCCTTTTTCGATGCATAACGCTCATTCATTTGCAAATCATTCACTTGTTCATTTTTGTATAATTTTAAGTTACCCATTTATTTAATTTTTCTGCATGTTTACATTGTCTACATTCAATTGCATAAGATAATGATAAGTGGAAGCGCGGAGTCTCCTAACACAAGCAATTCCTTGCTTAAAAGGTGATCTCCAATATTATTGTGTCTAAATGCTTTTTGTAATTGAAATAAATAATTTTTTTTTTTTTATAGCACGAGGCAAAAAATAATAAATACGTTATAAACGATTATTATTATTTACGGTGATGTCGTTTTCCCATCTGAATGCTCATAATTCTGTACCTTCAGTGAAAAGTGATGTAACTGGAAAATCATGATATTTGAGAAAATTAATGTTAAAGTTTAAAAAAAATCTGACTCTTTGTCTACTTCACTAAAATGAGTACTGATTACTGACATTGGTAAACAATATCTTAGAGCACGATTTAGTGTAAGAAGAAACAGATTAATTTGTAAAGTTTTTTATAATTTATAAAGAAATCCAGTTGTATCACGTAACACAACAATATTAAAGTCGTTTTATGTGTAAATTAATTTAAAATGACTTGAACCATTTTACACATTATTTATTTATTGGTTGGTGTTGGATGATTATGTGTAAATATATCAATTTGTACTAATTCACATAGATCGTGTAATAAGAGTCACATACATTTGTATGAAATATTTGTTCAGTTCACATTGATATTATTTAAAATGTATTTTATTACACATTAATAAATGTAAAAAATGCTTAGTTAGATCACTTTACACCAAAATAAGCTAGCTCAATTTTAATCTTAGAGGGGTACCAATTAGACCAAAAAATTGTATTTTTTTTTTTCTGTTAAATTTAGTGTAAGAATATTAAAACTGATATAAGTCAAGATATATCACTTTTCACTGAAGGTACAGACCGACATACTGGTGCCGATTCCCTTGTTCACAAACTAAACTAAATTTAAGTTCAGTGCATCTTTTTCTTTCTATTTCATTAAGAAAAGGACAGAAGATAAATTTTAGTTTAGTCCTGTCAAATTAATCAGCGCTTGACGTAAATTGACGTAATTTTAGTCGGCAAGTTTTTAATCACGTCTAAATTTGTATGGAGAGTGACAGGCGCTGATTAATTTGACAGGACTAAACTAAAATTTATCTTCTGTCCTTTTCTTAATGAAATAGAAAGAAAAAGATGCACTGAACTTAAATTTAGTTTAGTTTGTGAACAAGGGAATCGGCACCACTATCCGTTTTATGCGCGTGCAGGTACTTACTCCCAAAGGTTATTGCAATTTTGAATCCTATGCTAATTACATAAAGCATAAAGCTTATTTTCGCTGGTCGGTGACTACGCGGTTGCTGCTCGATGGCTGCGCGCGTACGCTGTGTTTGTAGGAGGATTTCAAAATAAGCTTTATGTAATTAGCATAGGACTTAAAATTACAATAACCTTTGGTAGTACACGCGCATAAAACGCGTGGCCTAATAGTCAACAAAAAAATCGTAAAGTTCAGTTCCATCGCTGTCCGTATCAGTATAGGTAGTTAGGTACCTGATACCTATTCAGCCGCACCTAATGTACCTAATTAGGCAGAGAGCCAGTCTTGTCATGCTTGGAATGACATACATACATTAGCTACACCCACTTAATGTAGGCCAGTTACATACCTACAGAATCGAAAGGTAGGTATACTTGTTGATTCTGTATGAAACTGGCCTACGTCGTTAATAATTGGCAGTTACTTATATCGGTCATTTCACTTCATACCTACATAAAAAATAAAAATAAACAAATTACTCGAAAATGGTTGACACTGGTGCCGATTCCCTTGTTCACAAACTAAACTAAATTTAAGTTCAGTGCATCTTTTTCTTTCCATTTCATTAAGAAAAGGCAGAAGATGAATTTTAGTTTAGTCCTGTCAAATGAATCAGCGCTTGACGTAAATTGACGTAATTTTAGTTGGCAAGTTATTAATCGCGTCTAAACTTGTATGGAGTAGTGACAGGCGCTGATCTAGACACGCGGCAGCGTGTCGAGCCAAGTACTAGGCAAGACACGGCTGCAGTGTGTTATATTACACGAACCATTTGGAGCCACTTTTGACCCCTTAATAACTCAAAATCTATGTAACATAGACTCATGAAATTTGGTTTATTTATAAAAACCCCTTAGATTAACTAGAACTCCAAATTTCATAAATAAAACTCAAACGGTTATTGAGATATTAACGTATAAAAATCGGCATTTTTATCAACGACCCTGTCACTAGACATCAAAAACATTTAACCCATTTCCGGGTGACCTAGAAAGTTGAAAAGAGATTTCCCGAAAGCAGGCCCATGGTATGATACTGTGTCAAAGCTTATTTATCAAAAATTATGTCGTATTTTTTTCAAGTCGTTTTATCAAAATTTATTTCTTCTAGCATTAGAGAACCTAATAAATATTTATTTTTTTGATACTTAATAAAGAACTACATCCGCCATTCAATCCTAACCTGAATGTTGCCAGATGACAGACTATTCCAATAAAATAATTTGTAATCGATTGAAAATATCGATACTAACCCACATGGAGTAGGTGGAGTATCCACTACACGAGTATGTTTTAAATGCTATTTATTATACTCAAATACTGTAAAACTATGATTTTACAATAAATAAAATATTATATGGTCTGAATATACTCAACAACTTAAAAGCGTTTCGAGGCAGTAATGTTATTTTATAAACTACCAGTGATCAGAGTAAGTAGATTGATTTGAGGTCAATGAACTGGCACGTATATTAGTATGGATACGCCTCCGGGATTCCGGGATTTTGAAATTATTAAGATTTTTTAAGGAATTTCAAATGTTGTAATGTGTAGAATAAAGAATACATCAATATGAATAAGAAATGTTCAACCCTTTTGCTGTCTGTTTAATATTATATAGGTGATCGGACTCCAAGAAAAGGATAGATATACTATAAAACAATATAATATATTTAAATATTTATCTATCGCATTCTATAAATTTCCAATGTAGTAGTTTAAAAATCCTTACTTTAACAATATTTGATTCAATCCCGTAAGTACCAAAATGAAATCCCGGAAAAAAGGCTTATCCATGTTATGATTTCTATGACTATTCATGATGCGAGTACGTAAAATCAATCGACCTACTCCGATCACTGATAATCACCCAATCGATTTCGTCAATCGATTACCAAAATAATTAAACCTGGTAACACTGACACCATGCATAATGTCAAACTATCAAAAATAATCTGTCAGATCAATGGCATTGTTGGCTGTTTGTTTTACGTTGATTTGAATTTATTTTTCCGTATTTACTTTATACTTATATTACGTTACGATTTAATGCTGTCAATTTAAATTGAAGCCAGAGGAACTATTGCTTATCTTTCCATGGCCCTGGGTAAGTTTATTATGTTCTCTAAATATTTATAAACACCGTCGTATTGTATAACCTCATTGATTTTAGCAGCCTATTAGTAGAAGGCCTATGTTCAGTCAGGGGTACGTCGCGCGTCGTCAGCTGTAAATGTCTATAGTATGATGTAATTATATAGCATAAGTAAATACACTGAATTTTTTTACCTTTTTCAGGTATGACGATGACATGTGTTATTGCAAGACTTGACATTATTGATTATATTATCTACAACTCTATCCCAAGTATTACTTGCTCAGCAAAATCTAAGCATATTATGTTATGTATGTGGCATGTCAACTGCAAGTCACAGAAGTCATCAGGTTAGTGTTTTTAAAATGGCAGAATTACTATGAGTGATATAATTATTATACAAAAGTAAATAAACAACAATAAGAGTATTTTCTTACTTTCTAGGTTAGGTATACATTTGGATAAAGTTTGTCATGCTTACTGAGAGAGGCTGCTACCAGAGATGTTTATAGGCAAGCAAGTGATGATAAAAACAGAGCCACCCTAGAGTGTAAAAGATTTACCCATAATAGATCAAAACAATAATCTGGTTAGGGCCAGAATCAAATCGTGACATGTGAGCAGCAGGACTTAGTGTACATAATTATTGATAAGTGAGCAAAATAGGACAAATTGTTTAAGAGATCATCATTGCTTATTACTGTTTTGTGGGAAAGCGTACATCTAACATCTACCGTACCTACGCTGCTTTTTTATGAGAATGAAGCTGAAGCCGTTTTAAATTCTATGAGAAATAAAATGTTTTTAGTATTTAGGTATTGTTGTGTTATTTGTTAAAGTAAACCTTCCTATAGAAGCACTGAAAATGCTGCTGCCAATGAGATTATTCATCTTTAATTAAGAGAGTTGGCTAAAATAATGTTTATGCCATTAAATCTTTCATATTTAGCGCGCAAGATTATTAATTTACCTTTATAAAATTCAAGTCTGTAAATGCGATAATCGCCATTTTGATGACAGTCGAGGTCGAGGCTAAAAAACATAAAAATTGGGGATTGCGAACATCCAAACTCCACCATAAGGACAGCGACTATTACAACATTTAATTATTTGACGAATTCATCCATTTTTCAAGTTAAATAAGTAGTAGTAATGAAGTTTTTGATATCAAAAGTCGAAGATTCGCGCCAATCGTGCGTGTTTACATTTTAACTTTTCACAATTAACACACATACACATATCTGATACGACTTTAAATGTGACAAATGTGATTAAAAATATTATAAGTAACTAGAAAATGCCCAGATCTTTACTTATTATACGAACACATGTTCAATAACACGTAATATTCATTACTACTACTCAATTTGTGTTAAAAATCGTCGATCATTGTTTTTTTTTTTATTGTAATGATGTGCAACACATACACATATCTGATACGACTTTAAATGTGACAAATGTGATTAAAAATATTATAAGTAACTAGAAAATGCCCAGATCTTTACTTATTATACGAACACATGTTCAATAACACGTAATATTCATTACTACTACTCAATTTGTGTTAAAAATCGTCGATCATTGTTTTTTTTTTTATTGTAATGATGTGCGAAAACGATTATGCCAAACATTTTTTTTTTTTCAATTTTGATTGTCTCGATTAATTTATAATTATGTCGAATGTCTGAAATCTATACTTGAACATTAAAATAAAATTATTTTAAGCATTAAATACAATAAACATTGTTTAAAATAATTATTTATACTTTTCTAGTGTTTAATCGTTTTTAGAACATTCAATATAAAACGAGTCAACACATAGAACGAGGATAGATACTTACCTCATTTATTGAATTTCGCGCCGAATTGTTTCTATTTATTTGAATTTAAATTCGGAACGTTGTTCAAAATTATTTTTAATTTTTTGGACAATTATTTACTGTGGATTTTATTTTTGATACTTTCTGATATAGAATGCCTAGTATACATTTTTTAGGTAGGCTTAAGAAAATTTTGTTTGGGAATGATGTTAAATTAATTATATAAATTAGGTAGGTATTCCGCAAACACTTTTAAATGACGTCTATATTTTTAAATTGAAACTTTAATTACATCGTCTCAAACTTTTTCGTCTGTGTGTTGCATGTCGCGTGTCGGTCGGCCGCGGAGTAGGGATAAAGTGAATGGCGATCGTCAGAGCAGCCAAGGCCAATATGGCGGCGCCTATAGTTCGCAGCAGCTGACCGTGTAAAGTTTCACTTTTACCGTGGTTTCATAAAACCAACAATCATTTTTTTTTAGTTGTATGAGTTTGATAGTATTTGTTTTTAATAGGATAATCTTACTCGAGTAATAGAAATTGTTTATTTTTGAGGTAGTTTCAAAACGAAATTTTAAAAAAACTGCCCAAGTGTATGTCGGACTACGCACAGTGAAGGGTTCCGTGATTGGGATGAATATTTACGCATAAACATTGCATAGTATCAATTTTATCGACTGCAAAAATAAGTTTGTATTTCTCGAAAAAACTATAACAAACAAAGTTAATTCTGCGGTTGTAACCGAAAATAAACTGTATCTCAAAAATTATTGACTTCAAAAGCAAAGTCACTTAGAAACATCTTAACATTTTAATTATGAGATCCAACAATACACGCTTTATATGCATAGATTTTTTTCATCTCTCGGTTATATGTAAGTATGGAGAATGCCACCCCCACTATTATGTTTATCGTAATTTCACTACACCATTGTTTAACGGTGCAAAAAATACACCTTTTTCAAAATTTTCATCGATAGAGTGTAAATAGTCTCCATGTTAAATGACTGTATGACAACCGGACGCACGGACAGACGAACTTGACGAAATTAAGAGGTCCGTTTTTTTACGGATTTTGATTATCAAGTTTACAATTGGCATGAAATTGATGTCTATGACAATTGATCTACAATATTATTATTATTTGGAATAGCCGCCATCTTAAAATCCAGAATGTCCATCTAATTCGATATCAGCACTATCTCCCGAAAACTATGAAAATGACAGTCATGACGACAAATTTTCAAATGGGGTTAAAAACTGCCACTTGCTCACTTCAGATGGCGCTGATCTCCAGCGTCTTATAATTTGAATTTGACAGCTAACTATACATTTTTGATTCGAATGCCAAAAGTTGATGTAAATTACTGAATTTCATGACTGAATTCAAAACACCCCGTCGAGTCAACTGATGTGTCAAGTGTCAAAATCTTGGTCCCTAATGTTAGGCGGCAGTGAATTCATTTCATTCATTCTCTGATCTCGAAAAACGTTGTTACAAACGTCAGGTTGGTATGTTCAAGGTAGTTGGTAGGTTGGTACTATGCTTGAGACATTTTTGAATTGATAGATCGTATGACTATTGTTTTAGGGACTATTGTCGTTTAATTTTTTATATAAACTTACGAATAGTTAAGTCCATAGTGAGGTCAAAATGTAAATCCAAGGGGCGGCTGCAACGGCGGCGGTGATCTCTCGCGTCCGGCCCTGGTTCAGGCCATGGTACGGAGCGAGAGGAAATGGCAGGCCGTCACCTCCTTCTGCGAAGCGGCAATGCTCGCGAAGGAGGAGGCGGAACGCGTGAGGTAGAGGCAAAGTTCGCACCCTCACGCCCCTAACCGCTGCAAGAGGAGACGCCCGGGGCGGGAATCGCGAGCCGATTTCCGGCCACCGTAGGCGCGGGCTTGCGAACGGTGAGCAATGGGTAGCTCGCCGTCCGATAAGGACC
Organism: Agrochola lychnidis; assembly: GCA_963680765.1. Lineage (NCBI taxonomy): Eukaryota > Metazoa > Arthropoda > Insecta > Lepidoptera > Noctuidae > Agrochola > Agrochola lychnidis. The sequence continues at coordinate 5,263,353 of OY796850.1, forward strand.
AAGCCCGGGTCGACGGCGCGTTGTGTTCCACGCGCGCCTCAAAGAGATGTCAGCAGAAATGACGGGATCCGCTAGGGCCAATGCCTGCCGGGGGTTCGCAGAAAACCGATAGGGACATCGTGGCCCCCGGCAACAGGGCAACCGAAGGAACACGGGTGGGTTTTAGTCAGTAAGAGTCTGATACGCCCTCCCGCTCCGCCCAGAGCGGGAGAAGATACTTAAAAAAAAAAAAGGAACGGCTGCAAAAATTAAATAATTAAATCATACGTGAGAAGGAACTTTGTTCCTGACGGGGTCAAAGTCAAATCATTAATTTCAAATAGGCCCATGTATGGCACTTTTGAACGTCAAAAATTACAAAATAATAAAATTGATTCTATTCGCCCCTTCCAAAAGGTAGTTTTCGTATGGAGAAGAATGGGCAAGAAACTCCACCGTTACTCTTTTAAAATGTTTTACAATTGTTTGTATATGTACGTACATTTGTTAAATAATAATTATATGTGAAGACGGTGCACCTAGAATAAAATTACTATACCACAATAGGTGAAAAGAATTAAAAATGAAACAACGACAGATAATTTAATATGTGATAGATACATGGTGCTCACATATTTACAAACATTGTAAAAGTAGACGATTTTCCTAAAATTTTACATTTAATAAGTCAGTGTGTGAGGAAGTAATCACAGAATGTAAAATCAATGTCATAAAACACAAAGTAATAAATTTTACAATTAAATTAGCAAACAGTTTGATTTTGTCTTGATTCTAAATTGTCCTATGGAGCAGGACCAGCATGTTTCCAAGCACTCTTATCTTGGATATAATCCTCTAATTTGTAATATGCTTGTTTACAAAGTGTATTTTTAATATGAGTTTTAAATTTTCTTTCATTTAATTGCAAAATGTCACAAGGTATTTTGTTGTAACATTTAACACAGTACCCCATAAAAGATATATGTACTTAAGATAATCTAAAAAATGGTTGATCTAGTTTATCTTTATTTCTAGTATTAAAATGATGTCTATCACTTATTTTATTAAAGAGATGTGGATTTTTCCTTACATACATATTATTTTCATAAATGAATTGGCAAGGTACCGTCATAATATTAATCCTTTTAAAAAGTTTCCTGAGAGATTCGCGGCGACCGCGACGTAGATTATAAATGGCTCTGATACCTCTCTTTTGCAAAATAAAGATGGATTCAATGTCAGCAGCCCGACCCCACAGTAAAATACCATACGACATAAGGCTCCTCGACTGTACACGTTTTTTTTTAATAATAATACTTGCCGCGCCGGCTCAGCGATCTGACATCATTTCGGAAAATTGTAACAATTGTTACGAAAGAAATACCTACATTCTTACACAATATTGCTACGCATATTTACAAAAAGAATTTAATAGATCACGTTTGATTGACGAATAATAATAATTTCTTTACAAAAAGTAATGATATCCCATCAAAAACATAAATGTGAAAATGGGAGCCAAATTCCATAAATATGGTTGTCGACTTCGCCGACAAAAGAATTGAAATCTAAATGGGTGCCAAATTCTGTAGATAATCCTGAAATTTATTTATAAGAACATGCAACTTTCTAAACTAAAATTAAAACACAAATTCTTGTTTTTTCTGCTATAACAATGTTTGCTATTTAAAAATATAACTTCTTAAATTTGAACAGTCGAATTATTTACACAAAGCACTTAGGATAAATTGAAGCTCAAGATTTGACTTGGCTAGTTTTTACCAGCAAGCTGAAATTTTAGAGAAAGAAGATATTTTGACCTTACAGTTACAATAAGAAACAGTAACTTGCGCATAACATAAAGAACAAATATATAAATACGCCTAGGTAGACAGTCAAAGCTGTAAACAGTTACAATAAGAAACAGTAACTTGCGCATAACATAAAGAACAAAGATATGAATATTTTACTTTATTTATTTGGCTCACCAACAATTAAGTACACCGATACAAAGATATGAGATACATGCAATAAACTTATAGACTAGTGTACAAATTTCTTACAGGTAAGCACATCATGAATTACTTATTTGATGTTGAGTGCCTACTTAAAATTAAATAATAATAATTAAATATGCCTAGGTAGACAGTCAAAGCTGTAAACTCGATAAAAAAATAGTGTCCAACTGTTAGCCGCTTAATGCACGCACACTAAAAAAGTAAAATTACAGCACAATGACGTGGCGCGAGTGTAAGACGTAGCTGTAATGCACACCAGCATAAAAAAGTTACCCTGTTTGTTTTAGTTCTTTTGCACCGCGACACTGTAGACAAATATAAAGATGATAAATTGATTAGCCAAATATAAGATAACTTGTATGTAAAAACTAGCCAAGTCAAATCTTGAGCTTCAATTTATCCTAAGTGCTTTGTGTAAATAATTCGACTGTTCAAATTTAAGAAGTTATATTTTTAAATAGCAAACATTGTTATAGCAGAAAAAACAAGAATTTGTGTTTTAATTTTATTTTAGAAAGTTGCATGTTCTTATAAATAAATTTCAGGATTATCTACAGAACTTGGCACCCATTTAGATTTCAATTCTTTTGTCGGCGAAGTCGACAACCATATTTATGGAATTTGGCTCCCATTTTCACATTTATGTTTTTGATGGGATTAATTTGACAGGACTAAACTAAAATTTATCTTCTGTCCTTTTCTTAATGAAATAGAAAGAAAAAGATGCACTGAACTTAAATTTAGTTTAGTTTATGAACAAGGGAATCGGCACCATTGGCATAGGGGTCATCAGGGGTAATTTGGTTGCAAATGACCTCTCCTACATCCCCTTAACGGATTGCCGACGGATAACATTTAACCTTGTATAACATCACACCTGTATTCCTTGAAGGACTAGGCAGTGAACACGCCTACTTTTCGTCGATTTTCAAATCCCATGCAATAGGGACGAGGGCATTAGGTATTCCAGACTACGGTTTATTACCAAGAATGTATGAATGGGTCCTAACAATAATAAAAAAAAATAGTAGTCACATATGTTGTGTTACATCTAACATCTCGCCTTGGTAATAAGCAACATTAAAGGGGCGGGGCCTCGTCAAGGTCGTTTCTGACGGCCAACTCTAGCACCGCGCGCTTTTTGGTCAAATCAAATAGCACGCGCTTCCCCGGTTTCCTGTGACACACTTCCGTTGCTTTTCTACGAAATCACTCCCACAGATTTTTGATTATTTAGTTTTTTTTAGATTGCAGGAAAGCGAGAGGAAAGATGTTACACATCAAAAATACTGGCCGACCCTGGCATCGAACCTAGGTCACCAGCAGGGACGTAACGTTAGTGACCACTAGCATAATAAGGAACTCAAAGGTAAACTCACGTGACATCAGATCCTTCCACATTCTGAACCCGGTCCCGGAGTAGAACGATCGGAACGAGTGGCCATCACCCCGGTACAGCCGGTTGATGATCTTCGCCAGCATGCGCGCCCCATCCGGCAGCACCTTCGGAGCCACCCGCTTGAAGTTGGCGCATTCCCACTGGAAATAATGGACTATCCTAGAGCTTTGTCGATTTTTTCTAGCATAGTGGCGTAGCGTCCTTGTTTTGCACTTAAGACTCAGATATATGACAGTGACCTTGAGTGGTTAGTTTGCGTGTTTTGTACTGAGCTCACGCAACGCGTCGTACGTCCAGCAAGTAATAGGACTCGCCCATCAAGGAGCTGTACCAAATTAGACGCATTATTAATAACATGTAAAAAAAAAAGGTATTTTAATAAAACACGTATACTAAAAGATTAATAATTTAACTATCTTTAAAATGGTGAAGTTTTCAGAAAAATACGCGTGATAGATTTTACGTCATTCTCCGTTTTTTATCCGCGTTAGACATAACTTTACAAATTAATTTCACTATGTAATATAAAACATGTATTTTTTCCAAATCACTAACACTACTCGTTTAGACGTCATCTTCAGTATAAAATCATTAAAAGTCGGTTATCGTCCCCTTAAGGCGACGATACCCGATACTGAAATTAATTTACGCGGACAAAAAACTGAGAATTTCGCAAAATCTATCAAGTGTATTTTTGTGAAACCTTCACCATTTGAAAGATAATTTAATTATTGAGCTTTTATATGTGTTTTATTAAAATACCTTTTGTTTTATAAATTAATAATGCGTCAAATTTGGGACAACGCTCCTTGATGGGCGAGTCCTATTACTGGCTGGACAGAACACACAAACTAACCACTCAAGGTCACTGGCATATTTACGAATAATATCCTATCTACTTAGGTGTCTAATAAAAGTAGGTAGTGCATTAGAGATGTGCACCGCGATGTTTTTTTTTCTAAACCTCGATTTCGCCTGATGAAAAGCGATGGATGGGGTCTACGATGGAACGATTATGCCCAGAAGACGCATATTATGATAAATGGCAGATTCTGTTAAAGCCTAGATGTTTGTGTACCTGTATGAGCGAGACAGAGGTACTTTGCAATAAAAAAAGATGGCGGTCTAGATATAGCAGCAAAATGAATAGAAAATCTAACTAATATTAAACCAGAATAGAACCAGTACCCTAATTGCGTAATACACTTCAATCATAATTTGTTTCGATTTGAAACAGATTGCTAATCCACTGCTTCATAAGTTGGAAAACAAATCTGCTCAACAACGTAAATAACGCAATGAATGTTGTTGAACTGTCAAAATGAAACAAATTAATCATAATCATTTAGTTACGCAATTAGGGTACTGGATATGATACAGAGGAAATGTATCAATATTCTCTCAACGTTCAATTTTTATGTTTTGAGTAACGGTCCATTTGTTTTATGTAACTCCGTTTAATTTTACTTCGTTCAAAAATATCACACGCAGATTTAAAATATCATGATCATAATATCGCGGATTTAAAAGCATCATTTGAAAATATAAATAGAGTGTGTAATGTAGGAGTTGAAATAAAAAAAACCGGCCAAGTGCGAGTCGGACTCGCACACGAAGGGTTCCGTACTACTGTAAGTACAATATTTTGAAAAAAAAAACACGTTTCTTATATGAAGACTCCCTTTAACTTTATCTTAATTTTTATTATTTGTTGTTATAACGGCAATAATACGCAATCTGACTGTCTACCTATTACGGTTCATAAGATACAGCCCGCTGACAGACGGACGGACGAACATCAGAGGTTTAGTAAAAGGGTTCCGTTAGGCACCCTTCGAGTACGGAACCCTAAAAAGTGATGGCTTAGTGGCATTAAAATGGCAACAAGCCATGAAATGTCTGTTTCGCATCACGGGTGTAGTACGTGAATGCCTGTATTGCGAAACAGAAAACTTTGGAACAAGTACAAGTCGTATAGTTAGATAGCTATTGGAAAACCGCCTCCTGGCAGTGGCAGGTAAAATAGGCTTTGATTAGGTTTGATCCAGGTGATGCACAACTATGTACTTATATCATCATCGTCATCATTTCAGCCGAAAGACGTCTACTGGACATATGCCTCCCCCAAGCACCGCCATTTCGACCGATTCTGAGCTTCCCGTATCCAGCGGATTTCTGCGGCCTTCACAAGGTAGATCCATCTTATGGGAGGCCTTCCAACCGACGTCTTCCCCAGCCCCATCGGCCATCTGTTCTGCGAGCAATGTGCCCTGCCCATTGCCACTTAAGTTTGGCAATTCTTCGGGCTATGTCGTTTACCTTGGTTCTCCCGCGGATCTCTTTATTTCTAATTCGATCACGTCAGGAACCTCTAAGCATAGCCCTCTCCATTACCCTTTGGGTGACTTTTAGCCTTCTGATAATACCCATTGTGAGCGACCACGTTTTAGTGCCATAGGTCATCACTGGCAAAAACTTTCGTCTTGAGACACTGCGGTATGTGGGACGAGAAGATATTGCATTGTACCATTAAGTAGATAGGCAATTGGATTCCTTTGGAATTGTGCTTTTCAAAAGACTCACATGCTATGACCACATAGAGTTAACTAATAACGAAATAACTACACTTCTGCCACAAACAGTAATAGTTAGTCCTCTGTTCTATTTAGCAGTAGTTGCGAAATATTTATTCGAAAGTGTTTGAGGAAGATTAATTTTGTAACGCCGAAGTCCCACTGACTGGCGCCAAAAATGTATCAGAATTAAGATTAATTCGCAACAGGTAGGTATCTATTTCAGGAATATCTGCAAGCCTACTTATCATTGATTTAAAAAAAAAACAGGCGTTACACAACGCCCTCTTACGTCAAGCGTCTTTGAAGTCGTGCGTCGGCGTTTGCGCAGGTATTCCGGATATCTCAGCGCTGTTTGAATGGGTCGACATTTATCGAACATTTAGTTCGCGAAAATAAAATACAAAACGTTGGGCAGAGCTGCCAACTCGACCATTACGTACTAACCATGTCATAATGTTTGTGTAGCGTACGGGATAACGAGGCGCGTTGCATAAATATTTATTCAACGAATTTTGTTTTAGAAATAAGACGTTTGATGATAAAGTTGCAACATTTGGCTGTCACGGCCGCGCGCGTTATTACGAGTAATTTATTACAAACTTAATTTGAGCAAACGCCTACGATTTCCATGCATTTACACTCTATTTCGACGGAGGGGAAGGCAGAAACAACTTCGTATAGAAGCGAAACTCTTATGCCCGTTTTCACCTTCACTAAGTGGCACTTAAATGAATCCCTAAATAAAAGTGTATTCATTTAAATAACACTTAGTGAAGGTGAAAACGGGCATAACACCCTTCTCCTTATGAAACTGATTATTTAAGAGCGCTGCGACCGCGGCTCGCAACTACAAATCGAGACGTTTGCAAAATTCGTTCGGAATATTGCTATCTCTGTTTGACAACAGCAGGCGGGCGGCGGACGCGGTGCGCATCCGTGTGTGTGTGTGACTGGATAGATAGCTACTTACCATTCATTCATAACGAGTCGACGGCATTTATATTTTATTATTAGTAATTAGGTATGTTCATTACTTGCTTTATTTCTGTTGAATACTTTGGGGAATCGTTAGTATATGTACAGACTAGTAATGCGTTTTTTGGAAATTTCTTTACAATGCCAATATCTCAATGTTTTAGAATATCTCTGGATCTAGGCCTTGTAGAGAAAATCTAGTAGATATGAAATGAAATTGTTTATTCTGTAAATAGGATAAGTATCGGAATCACTTTTACACGTCAGATTAAAAAAATCGGTACCGCGGTAATCAACGCATTGATGCCTTTTACTCCACGGTTTCGGTAAATTGCGTTACAGTGTCGCGAAATCAAAGGTTTAGTCCCATCTCAAAAATGCTCAACGCGCCTAAAGAAGTATTCACTTCAAGAAAACTTCCAAAACCTTTAAAGTAAAAATACTTGCATAGAACTTTGATCCATAACTAAATATAAATAAGGAGCAGAATTGCATCGAGCGTCGAAGAAGCGAGTAGCCGGAAAAAATACTTTGAAGAAAAATACTTGTATAGAACATTGGTACGGACCTTATCTAAATAAAAGAGCACAATCGCATTAAAAAAAAAAAAAACTTCCAAAACCTTTAATCCGTAATGTAGTATAAATAAAGAGCACAATCGCGTTTACAAAAAAAAAAACTTCCAAATCCTTTAAAGTAAAAACGCTTGCATAGAACTACTAGGGGTTTCGAATACCGGATTTTTGCAGTACCGGTATTAATACCGTATAGAAAATGTCCAACACCGGGATCCCGGTATGAGACTATTTTTTTACTTAACGTTTTTTTTATTCAACAACTAATAAGTTTCACTACAAAATAATAAAAAATTGCTTTTTAAATATAAAGTCACTTTTTTATACAACTTTAAATTGCAAACAGAATCTCCTAACAAAAATAACAAATAATCTGATACATAGTATGAAAAAAGTACCTAGATAAAATAAAACATTTCAAGGAGATGTTCGCTTTTTGTAGGGACTCTACCAGGGAATCTAACCAGCACCAAACTACATCTAAATAAAAACGACAAAATATGGAACTAGGAACCACTGAAATAATATTTTTAGACCCCTCCATTTAAGAGAAAAATTATAAACTATTTAAACTACAAATATTTTAATTGTTGATGGCAACTGTGACAAATATGAATAAATTGACACATGGTACTGTCATTACTGTCAATCAATTGACAGTGATGACAGTAACATGTCAATTTTGACAAGTTAACTATTTGAATATGTCATTATGACATAAATTGACACAGTACTGTCATTACTGTCAATGAATTGACAGTAAAATGTGTGAATTTTGACAAGTTTACTATTTTATGGGGTGTGTTCACTATATTATCCTAGATAATTAGAAAGGTTTGTTCGTTTTAGGAGTAAATTCTTACTAAAATAAAAAACGATTTTTCTCAAAATTGGAAAAATGTATGATATGGTCAGAGCCACTAGTTTTTGGAATGTCTATCCAAATATATTTAACTTATCCTGGTTAGAATTATTGAATAATAAAAAACCATTTTAGGACATGACCTTTGAATAATCAGTATCTAAGTAATTACAATTTAGCGATCTATTTATCTTTATGTTTTTATAAAATAAATCTCTTTAAAATCAACATACAATGTGTTTTAATAAAATCACATAAAAATCTGTCAAAATTGTTCATCGTGCTTTTAAGGGGGAAGCGCCAGGGTAGCTCGCAAAATTCAAATTTTCTTACGTTTCTTGCATTTTGCAGGTCAGTGTCAGGTTTTATGTAGATTAAAATATGATTCGCGGTCGTAACAAATATGGCTTTACTCAATTATAATCATTACAATCAGCAATAGTGATTAAGAAGAAGATAAAGGTGTCAAATGTCATGATTTCATGAAATCATGACATTTGACACCTTTGCTAACTTATGGAGTTGTATTGCTGATTGTAATGATTATAATTGAGTAAAGCCATATTCGTTATGACCGCGAATCATATTTTAATCAACATAAAACCTGTCACTGACCTGCAAAATGCAAAATACGTAAGAAAATTTGAATTTCGCGGGTTACCCTGATGCTTCCCCGTTATGGGTTTTTGTTCATGACTTATTACAGTTACTACTGAGTGGAACATGCATCTTTTGCTATAAAGTAATATCTGCATATAATCTCTATAAAATCAACATTGTTTCGGCTCTTTCTTCCTGAAAATGAGTTCGTAGGAAGGAAAGAGCATCTAAAGTTTTATCTGAGAGCGAGCTTCTTAAGACGCAGATATATGACAGTGACCTTGAATGGTTAGCTTGCGTGTTTTGTACTGAGCTCATGCAACGCGTCATACGTCCAGCCAGTAATAGGACTCGTCCATCAAGGAGCGCTGTCCCAAATTAGACGCATTATTAATTTATTACACGTAAAACAAAAGGTATTTTAATAAAACACGTATACTAAAAGATCAATAATTTAATTGTTTTCAAAATGGTGAAGTTTTCAGAAAAAAACGCTTGATAGATTTTGCGTCATTCTCAGTTTTTTATCCGCGTTAGACATAACTTTACAAATTAATTTCACTATTTAATATAAACATAATCAAAAATATGTCTATATTAAAATATTAAGAAAATGCTTTTATTTAACATTTTTTTTTTCAAATTACTAACACTACTATTTTAGACGTCATCTTCAGTATAAAATCATTAAAAGTCGGTTATCGTCCCCTTAAACGGTTGCACAAATATGTAACCGAGGAAAACGTTCTCTCTACCTCTACGCTCGCAGGTAGAATGCTCAGTAAAAAATTATACGCCATGTCAATATACATCTCTCGGCCGCCTTCAGAACTATCATAAATGCCCAATTCAACTCTTACAATAGACTCTATATCAGTGCTGCAGGGTTAACATGACAAGCGCGAGAACGCTCTTTTTCTCGTTTTATCGGAATTTGTCTACGATTCTGACGTCATTCTAATCCCTAACATGACCGCAAACGACGAGTAAACTAGAAAAAGGCACTTTGACATTCTTTTATCGCGCGACGATAAACCGATGTTGCAAATTATTAAAAACAAATTATTTTTATGATAGCAACATCGGCATGAAGTTCTGTTTCATTCATTCAATTTATGCATGGAATTATGTACTTTATTGAATAAACGTCTCTCTTAATTATTCTCTCTTTTGATTATTTATGATTAGTTTTTTGTGTAACCGACTTTTTGATTAAAATTAAATTATTTCTATGGCATGCTGAAATTAAAATACAAATTGACGGAAATTAAAATTAGTGGCACCTATACTCATTAGATAATCACCACAAATGACAAATGGGCCAACGATCGCAATTTGACAAATCAAAGTTTATTATTGTAACAGTCACCATAAAGTCCATGTCGTTGCAAATTTTGTTAATCACCAGTCACCAAAAAGACTGACGTTCAAATAAATTGGCAGGTAGAGTTGATTCCGCTATTATAACCATAAAAATTGTTAATCACCACCCTTAGGAAATAAACTGGTGATTTTAGTAATTATGTTGCGAATATTTGATATTACCATACAGCTATAATCCCTAGATTTCGTTAATTTATTTATTTAATCACCATAATTGGCAAAGTGACTGGAAAGTAATAGTCATCTACGTGGTAGTGCACCCCTCTACTACAGTACACCGGTGTACACCCACAATTTAAAAAAAAATATCGTTTTGTCTTTTTGTCTACTCTTCTCGTCGTCAAAATCGAGGACGACTAAATACGACAAAATAACTGATTATCTCGTGTTGAAGTGTCAAAAATCGAGATAAATAACGTGTCATGTTAGGGTTTGTTGACAAAACATCAAGTTTGACAGAACGAGTCAAGTATTTTGTATGGCATAGCTATCAGAAAACGATAACACTACAGAAATAGACAAAAATTAGTCGCGCGAGGGTGGATAATTATCGCGTGTGTCATGTTAGGCCTGCTGGAAGAAGCATGGGTCCTAACTTCCCTTTGAGTTTTAGCTTCTATTTCTGCCTCCAGTTAGTAGCACAAGTAGTAATGAAATGTAACTAACTGTCGAATTAAAATACGCAGTTTTTAAAACTTACCCAGATAATTATAAAATTGGTTGGAAATATAATGTGTAGGTAATAAAAAGAAATTGTTTCACTGTAGTGTCTACTGATAAAATAAAATCACCAATGCCGGTTTCCCGGTAGTGGACATTTCAATACCGGTATTGAAAAATGTCAAATAATGTCCGGGATCCCGGTATTAGCCAATACCGGGATCCCGGTATTGAAAGCCCTACATAGAACATTGATCCGTAACTAAATATAAATAAGAAATAAAATAGTCTTGCGAGTATTTCGGATCGGCACTTGGTCGGCGTACTTGCAAGTAAATACCTAGTATAAAAACCAGCACCCTAATTGCGTAATACAACACAATCACAATTTGTTTCGATTTGAAACAGATTTCTAATCCATTGCTTCATAAGTTGGAAAAAAAATCTGTTCAACAACGTAAATAACGCAATGAATGTTGTTGAAATGTCAAAATGAAACAAATTTCGCGAAATTGTTTACGAAAATGAGTTACGCAATTAGGGTACTGGTCCTATAATATAGCCCTCGTTCGCACGGACGTAATAAAATCGCGGCGAAATTTTTCGTGCACTTGATTTTCAACGCTCTGCTTAGCGCCGAGAGTTGAAAATTCAACAGTGTTTCTTCAACGCGCTTACGTCCCAGCACGTTGGATTCTCAACAAGCCACCTATATCTGGACTACCGCGTTTCGGCCGTGTGTATAATTTAGATGTTTCTACGACTCGCTGAGGGTCTTTAGACGCATAAATAGGTACCTACCGATTAATATTACTGATGAAACATAAGTACTCGTTTGTCCAGATACGGATGTTTTTATGTTATCTAAAGATAGAAAGAAAGAAAAGATAGAATGAAAAATATATTTTTTTCAGAAACACGTGTATACAAAAAGATAATTAACTCGAGTAAAACAATCAAACAGTAGATTTAAATATAATCACGAGCACAAAACAGAAGTAGTCGGCAGCTGCTTTAATTTAGTAAACAAATAAGCACAGTAAAGTACCTATATAATATACCTAATCTTATAATACTGACAAAAAATACCCCGAACGAATTCCAACCAAGCACGTGTGAATGCCTGTCGGAGCGATATACAACTACAGTGAGCATTACGACCACGCACACACTGACAAATTATTCCTTGACGCGATGGCAATACTAGCATCGAAAAATTATGATAAATTTGGATGTGTTCCGTAATACAAAAAATGATGAATCAAAACTTAATGTATTTCCATATTTTTTTCGATAATTTGTAACTTGATAACATAAACTATGCTTCTACGGAAACAATATTACAAATATTGTTGTTTATAATACAGAAAAAACCATATGAAAACATGTCATTTACGCTGTAAAAATGTACGAAATGCAATTCGCTTACATTTCATTTAAAGGTAAGTTTTTGAAAATCAAAAGACGTAGGAGCCTAGATAAATACTGTCTCAATCCGAATATCAACATAATATGGTGGAAATATGCTCAAATTGCAAATGATTGATGTACTACGTTTGTATGGACAATTCATACGTCGCCGCATTCTTAAGTCACAGATTTTTTATGCTGGTGTGCGTGACAGCTACGTCTTACACTCGCGCCACGTCAATCGTCATTGTGCTGTCATTGTGCTTTTTTAGTGCGTGCATTTAGCGGCCTAACGCACTAAATAATTGCATCCAGTTCCAACTGGAAGGACGCAATTATTTTCGACGAGTTCGCAGCTTTGACTGTCTATCTAGATTATTTATATCTTTGGGTGTACCAATGACAAAACCAGTGTTTCTTTTATTTTTAGGTTAAATCCTTTCTGGTTAAAGTATGTATACTTATGATAAGCTTCAAATGGGGATAAAATTGTGCTATTATTTTACAGCTTAGGAGCGTATGATACGTCCTGTTTTGCTTCTACATACCTATATATGAAGTGTGAAAAAATCACACTTGATATAGAAGCAACATTTTTCTTTCTTTTATGGCTGATGCTGAAGATATTGCTTGTGTCTGCTATTTCTGTCCTTTGTACGGACTTCCAAGTCTAAGCAATCATTTTATGTAACTTTCACAGATGTCTAATTGTCTACACAACAGAAGTACTTTTAGTAAGTTACAAAATACAGACGAAGTCATAAATACTTCCTGTTAAGTTAGGCAATAATGCTTAAACCAGCTAATTGTTGTATGGAGATAATGTCACAATACATCACGAGACATACCTTATGATCCCCCCAGGCATCTCTCTGGCATGAGCGGCCACAGTAGTAGACGAACTGGCATCCTGAGCATTTCAGCACTTTGCCCCTGAAATGTAGGGAGACACGATCATTGTGTGACCTAATTACATCTGATGCACGTTTAAAAATATAGGTACGCGCCTACGCCAAATTATTTTCAATGTCCAAATATTTTTAAATAAGAAGTTTTAAATGGTAATTGTTTTATTTTAAGTACCTACTATTTATTTCCTATATTTCATTTACAAAATATATTATTCACATTTTTCTAGATTAAAAAAAAAGTGCATACTCGTTATTATTAAAATTTGTTGTATAATGAAACCTTTGATTTTGTTTTAAATTAAAAGTATTACTTTGTAAAAAATAAATTAACTGTTGACTGCCAACTTATTTTTTTTTACATGCTTTTTGTTGTAAATTTTAAATTTAATTTATAAATATTTTTATTGCTGAATGGGCCTGCTCTCAACCTCGATCTTGCTTAATGGAAAGTAAGTATTAGTAAGTAATAGTGCTAGTTTATGGGCCCATAACCTGCTACCATTTCAGAACTAATATATTTTTATTGATAATCTAACCCTGTAATGGAAAGATTACATAAAATATTTATGTACAAAATTACACCGTTTCAGAAGAGCAAACAGTCTTTAACAAGATGTGATGGTTTTGAGGCTTAGTTATAGAATCAGTTATTGTATTACTTACTTTGCCTTTTAATTTATTGCAATTTACTAATATTGATGTACAATTTATTGATCTATTTTTTAATGTTAAAGCTTAATTTTGTAACTTACTTTTCGAGGCAACTATCGCACCGGCTTCCTTGTTCTTTAGACGACAAAACAAAAGCAAAAGGTTGTTCAGTTAGGATCAAATCACCAGCTTTTATTGAGGAATCCGTGTTTCTATACTTATTCTTCATATTTAAATTTTATGTTATTTAAGTTATAACCTAGGACTAAAGCGTACGTATTCGATAGAGAATGTTTTAGGAATGTCAACGTTCTATACTCGACGAGTTACGATACGAGGCGAGGTGTTCTTGCGGATGCCGAAAATATGATTTGGCCTCGCTACCTGCCGGTCCAAATTTAACACTACTCAATACCGGTTACATTATTTTTAGTGAAGACGCGACTACAGCCGGCATATCAAAACGACAAAACAAACAAAAAGCAGCACTAATAATAGATTAGCATTTCGTCATGATGAATAAAATTAGGAAAGAAAAGCAAGCAAACTAGCGAAGTCTTGAGAAGAGAATGATAATAACATCAATCAACCGTTCCAGTTCCACGTTCCACAAACCCATGTTTGCCTTTTTCTGACAACGGGAAAGAAATATTTGAATAACTTCAAGCAAAACAGAGATAGCAAATAGGAAACCACAAGTTTTTTCGTGTAACAGGGGAATTTGATAGGAATTTTGACATTTGAAAAATGGAGTACTGTTAACTCGTTCTTAAATCAACTATAATGCAACGCGTAGATCTATTTGAATTTATCAAGTAAAATGTAGTAGAAAAAAAAAACGATAGAAATATTGTCCTTTGTGTTTATTGCATAGTGCTTACATATCTATGGCTGTCATGAAAATGATGACCGCGGCAAAGATTTAATCGTAAGATTCACCGTAATGCATCAAAAGACAGTGCGTTTCTGTTTCGTTTTAACAGCTCTGACACACAATGACGACCTGATTACAATTATTTGTCGTGGAAACACTATACCGGATGATTTTTTTTACCGTCTCGAAATTGTTACAGGCTGTTCTACCCATGAATATAAACAACTTTCACTATGGGAGCAACACTGAAATCACGAAAAAAAATCAGCTGTTTCATACATTTTGGTCAAGTGGGTATTGAATTTTTGTATAAACAGCAGATTTTTTTGTGATTTCAGAGTTGCTCCCACAGTGAAAGTTGTTTATATTCATGGGTAGAACAGCCTGTAAAAATTTCGAGACGGTAAAAAAAATCACCCGGTATAATAATGTGTGAGCTTACTCTTCTCACTCTTTTTCTTGTGATTAAGTATGTGAGGGCAAATCTAGCGATTGAAATCTATGGGGAGCGGGGTTTGTTTTACGGTGTCAACAACGCTCTCTAGGAAAACACGCCAACATTCATAGACACCAACTTATTTCCTTAATCAACGTTTCAGTGACGTCATTCGCCCGTGACGGACCAAGAAGCCTAAAGATAAAAGAGACGGACGCAACGTGTTTTTTTTTTAGGTTTGGCATCTATAGTTGACCTCCTGAGATCATGACTTACTTAACCGGGCTTTCCTGTGGGTGCCTAAGCTACACTTAAAACCTCCAGCCAGGGGTTTTTCGACTATGCCAATTGAAACTAGGTACCTGTGGGGTACGAACCTTGGCTTAGGGCTCAACCAGAGGGAGGACATCAAGGATGGGACGGGCTGGATGCAACGTGAGCGGTCACCGCTTTTGTATGAAACCGTAGCTTCACTGTGCCACAGATAATATAATACTACGTACTGTGCAAACACATTAGGTAAGTGCAAACGCACAGTAACCAATGATGCTCAAGGAACAAAAGCTTGCGATAACAGAGCAAACTGTATCACGTTAATTCACGTTTCGCTGCAAAATGGCGGCAGTAAGCATGCGCCAGTGTGTGGTTACCACTTAACGGTTGTTTAAATTTTTTGTGTTGGCTGAAAATACAAAAAGGAAGAACCTATTTCAAAATGCTACTGTCAGATTTGACAATTTTGACTTATTGAAAAAAAACAAAAGAAAAATAAATAAAACAACGTGTGTCGTGTGTGGTTGCCGTATCTGGTCCCACAGATTAATAGTTTGGTCCTTATTTTAACTAAAAGTAATAAATAAAGCAAGAAAATGTCGCTTATTAAGACAAAAGCCGCGCTGGCACTAAAAAATCCCGAAAGCAACTTTAAATTCATTAGATTTGAAGCACACAAGGCTAAAAAAAAGCCAGCTGCCGAAAACAGTGAAAAAAGTGAATTACGACCTGAAAATCAGCATGCCAGTAAAGATTTAGACCTTAAGAAGATACGACATGAAGTTGTCAAATTTGGAATGTCCGGTTTCGACCCCACAAAGAAAGAAGAAGCAAGAATTGCACTAGCAGTTAGTTTAGGTTAGTTTACAACAGAGACCTTTTCCACACCTTTTATCTTTAAATCAATATCATCCAGTCTGTACCCTCTAATGTCTAGTATAGACAAAGTTTAATGAGTGTACATCATCGATTTACATCGAAGGATACGCCTTACCGCGTCAAAAGATGACCGCATTTGTGCATGAGTTGTCATCTGTCACACAATGACGTAGAGAACTGTCGCTGTACGGTCAACATACTCGTTTTGAAAAGAATACTTAATTTTAAAAGGAGGTGCTTTTGTAAAAATAAAATATTTGTTTTTATAATATTGTGTCTAGTAGAACATATCATCATTAAAATTATTAAAACAATGGTGCCGATTCCCTTGTTCACAAACTAAACTAAATTTAAGTTCAGTGCATCTTTTTCTTTCTATTTCATTAAGAAAAGGACAAGATAAATTTTAGTTTAGTCCTGTCAAATTAATCAGCACCTGTCATACTCCATACAAGTTTAGACGTGATTAAAAACTTGCCTACTAAAATTACGTCAATTTACGTCAAGCGTTGATTAATTTGACAGGACTAAACTAAAATTTATCTTCTGTCCTTTTCATAATGAAATAGAAAGAAAAAGATGCACTGAACTTAAATTTAGTTTAGTTTGTGAACAAGGGAATCGGCACCATTGTCGATTAGAAACTGGGCCTAGCTAGGCTAAGGACACACTAATCCATTCCTACTGATTTTTAAGCCCAAGTTAACGCTTCCTGTTAGAAAGCTATAGACATTCAGTGACACTTTTGCTAGAAGAAATCAAATTCTCAGCAATCTTGAAATAAAAATATCATTTGAGTTGTCACATGAATATGTATTATCAGAATGAAATGAATGTGGAATCTCCATTTCCTCACACTCAGTCTGACGGGATGGCGGAGAGAGATCAGGCGAAGGGCCCACGCTGTGCTTTCGAAGCAAGTCGCGTTTTATAATAATTGTTTAAGTACCTATAATTTTGTATCCGAAAACATAGTTTCAAAGAAAAGTTAATATAAAAAAGAAAGACATTAAAAAATCCGGCAGTTAAAATATTTTAAATCATAATGGCATGTAACCTCCATACTTCCTAATTCACATTTCAAACTTTTTTTGTCAACGTTACACTACCCTATCGTTCGTTGTCATGGGAACGTAATTTTTGTTACTTGTCATCTTCCGTCATAATATTTATTTTAGAAATCGTAATAAATTTGAAAAAAATAATTTACGCATGGAAAGTAATACCTTCAATTTTATATGAATTTTTGGAGTTGTTGGTACATTTCCTGAAGGCACAAGAAGGCATCTTTGTACAGCTATGTGTATTAAAAACGAGAAAGTTGCTCCGATGTGTTACGAATTGTGACGAATGAGGAAATGATTCGCAAGTGAGCCACGTCGCACAATTTAGGGAGTGACAGTTTTCGCGCGACGTAAGTATGGCGAGGGCGAATCCTTGATTTACATCAATGGTGTACATACTATACCTTCTTACCACAAACTCTATCCTTACAGGGCTCATACAAAACCCTACTTCAGCCTCTACTGTTCAACATGGAGTATTAAGTTCAGTACTCTCTCTCTTTTTACCACACTAGCATCACCACAGAGTGTCATACAGTTTTCTAATACACTGCTCTTAACGCGTTCCAAAACACTGAATGAGACACAGTAGAAGTTCTATTGTTATAACGCTTAAGGGTGTTTAGTGTCCCTCGAAAGTGCTAATTCATTATATTTATGTTAAACTTGGCACATTTCATATTACTGTGTAATCATCTGTAACTGAAGTAGGAGTCTCATTATCTTTATAGTTGAAATATTAGAAACATTTTAATCTAAAACTATAAAAAATTTGCAGGTGCTAAACCTCCCAAAAAGGAGTATTTAAACTACAAAGAACTAATGCAGAAGAGAAAACAAGAGAAAATAAAAGAAACGGAGGAGAAACAGCAGATGAGATCCAAGAGTGTGTTACAGACAGGTGGCAAGAAGAAGAAGGCAGCTAACAATGATGTTGGACATTTCCTGAGTAGTTATGGAAAGGTAACGAAAAAAATCGACACAAAGTGTTCTTTTTTTACTTTTCTACTCCTACCAAAAAGTTGCCAACCAGCTTGCTAAATACATGTAATGTAAAAACCTACATAGATTGTCATAACTAAGACCAGCCAATCTATTCTGTGGAAACTAAGGTGAAATAAGCTGCCATTCCACCTAATCCTAATCCTAGGGAATTAAACTATTGACAGCTCATTACACCTACATTTATAGTGAGATTTTTAGGCTAGTTTCACAGCTGTCCGGGAAACTCGAACGGGCAGCACCCTTAGTGCTCTGAAACGAGGGAGTTAGTATGATACGGTTGCTAGCGTTGTACAGGCTCTACCCGGAGCAGGTCGTGTACAGACCAATCTGCGGCGCTGTGAAACAATGTTCTAGCACCTCACGTGTGTCTTTGTTCCGGGAGCCCGTATGGGCGGACCGCACGGGTCTTGCGGACAGCTGTGAAACCAGCCTTACAGAATAAATTGGCTGAACATGTTGTCTATTCAAGCAAACCTTAACCACTGCCCAAGCTGATGTACAGATCAGGAGCCATAGGAATCAACCAAACGTTTATTAAGAAATCAAACATTTGGTTTTTTCAACAAAAAATCGTTTATTTTTTTGGAAACATCTGGCTTAAAAAAGTGGCTGAACTAACCTTCTGTTAGGACCAGTCAAACATTTGGTTTTTTCAACAAAAAATCGTTTATTTTTTGGAAACATCTGGCTAAAAAAAGTGGCTGAACTAACCTTCTGTTAGGACCAGTCTATGTTAAGATCTGGACTAGTTGGCTGAAAAGAAATGTATTATTCGGCATGTGACGATGCACAGCATCTGTGAGAGGGCGTTGTATACTTCCCGTTAGTTGTCAGCCAATCACAGCTCTCGTGACGTCACATCCTTGACCAATCAGGACAGAGTTCCGGTAGTCACGTGGTCTCAGGTGGCGTGTTCGCTAATGGCGGACTTTTACCTCATAGCGTCGTTGCTTCCCGAGCAAGTAACATCTAATTTAGAGTTTGCAGCTATTTTTTAATATTTTGAATCTTATTATTAAATTAATATCTAATATTATGTTGAAAATAAATTAAATAGTGCAATTGTGAATTATTGTAATTCGGATCAAGAAGTGCAGGTAGGCACCAACTTGGTGTTTACATCGAGCCGTAAATGCCAGCTACCACGAAGCGATTCGAACTCTTCGCAATCCTTTTCTTTGGATACTAAGGTAAAATGGCGGAAATGCAGGTGAGTCACCAGATATTTTTAAATCTTGTTAATCATGTGGCTCATTAACTTTTTAATGTGGGTATATACGGTTCGACACCGAATAACCTACAGCAGTACATATGCCTGAATTAGTTCCTGGAACTAGCTCCACGATACCTTTAGACTTTAATTTGAAGCGCCCGCCGGCGGCTACCAATAATATTCCTTTCAACTGTCATTAACGAGACACAATAGAATTTTAATTGTTATCCACCTCAGTGGGGCGTCGTAGCAGATGATGAGATAAATCGAGTGGGATTGGACCTCAAGGTGCCTCGCTCTAATCCAAATCAGTTGAAGCGACTTAAAGCGTTACAAAAATTCGTTGATTTGTTGTGGAAGGATGATCGCTACGCGGACGCATTGAAAATTCATAACGCTGCACCTGGCTTTGTCGAGCTTGATAATAACGATTAACTTCGACAGTTTGATATGAGTAACGATTATGCGGTGAATTCCGAATTGATAGCAGCCCTATGTTAATACCTTAATTACTAGATTTACCTAACAAATATAGAGAATTTCATTGATTGGACAGCTTCTTCTGATGCTATACTTTCTGGCTCTAGCCTTTTCGATAAAATTTTGGAATCATTTCCACCCTCATCAAAATTCCACGAAATTAGTAAATCATGGAGCTAGCTTGCGGAAAGCTAGCTAGATACATTTTAAATCGCCGGGAGTGCATCCTGCGCGAAACTGCTAATAAGAACCTTCGTGAGGGTCTGCGTAAGATCCCTGCGAGGTCTAATTGCTTATTTGCCGTTCGATAAAATTTCGGAAATTATAATCTACCCTCATCAAAATCCACAAAATTTATGAGGAAGTCATGCAGCTAGTTTGCGGAAAGCTGAATACATTGAGAATCGCCGGGAGCGTATCCTGAGCGAATTGCTAAATGAACCTTCGTGACGGTCTGCGTAAGATCTCTCGAGTTCTAATTGCATAATTGATGAAAATCATTTGCGTACTTACTTCAAAATATACAATTCAAAATTAAATTTTGTGAGTAATCTTATGATGATGTGCGGGCTTTCGTCAAAAGGATCACGATTGGAAGTTCAGAATGGACAGCCAAGCAAGAAGAAATATTATGATAATGACTGGGTGGGGCGAAATAACAGCCAGGAGGCTGTCTCCGAGCGTATCGGAGACAGTGGCAGGCGCTGCGGGCTCCGGAGGCCCTTCTCGGAATAATCACGAGAATGCGTCTGCCATTTACCTCAAAACCACCACTGATTAATCTATCAGTAGAAACCCTGAGCCGATTTAAGATCGCGCAATCGCCAGAGATGGTGATACAGGTAGAACAGCAGGTGACCTGCCTGCCGTTCGGTCTATCACGCGCACTGAATGATTTCGCAGCGTTGACCAACTGAGTGGCCCAATATCTACGATCAAAAGGAATGCGAGTGGGGTCTACTTAAAAGATTGTTTGATAGCATGCGTATCGAGAAGTCTTCTACGCTCTCAGACGGATTTGTCCTTATACGTTCTAGAGAGATTAGGGTGGACAGTAAATTACAAGAAATTGATCACTGAACCTTCTCAAGTGATAGAATTCCTCGGGTTCATTTGGAACACCAAAGAAAACTTGATGACTTGCAGCCACACCAGTTCTACGGAGGCTGTCTCCGAGCGTATCGGAGACAGTGGCAAACGCTGTGGGCTCCGAAGGCCCTTCTCTTGATGATCACGGGAATGCGTCTGCCATTTACCTCCAAAACCACCAATGGTTTTAATAACTGATTTATTACCTCCAAAAAAGACCCAGTCAATTCTATCGCTCTCGCGAAGAGAGTTATTCGCAAAGGAAATATTTATTTGAAAAAGGCGCAGATTATTATTTTAGGCAATCTCAACCTTTCCAACTTTGTCGATCCAATAGGTCGTCTTCCTTGACACCAACTTCAAATTCTTTCTCGGCCTTTGAAGCGGTCTCCTCGCAAACCGGTAGCCACATCACAATCGGTCTCAAAGAATTTAAAATGGTGGTTCACAACTTTAGAATTTAAAGTCAAATTCGGAGCAGTTTGCACCCGGAGTTGATTCACCATTTCATGACTACGGATGTGGCAGATTACGGGTGGGGAGCACAGTTAGATGATCTTTCGGTGTCAGGAAAGTGAAAACCAAACCAGTGTTGCTGGCACTGCAATCAAAAGGAAATGTTTACCATTATAGCAGCAGTCAATTTTTCCGATCTCGCCTTCGCGGTCGCAATGTGTGCCTGCAATCGAACAATTGCACAATTGTTTCCTGCGTTCGAAAAGAAGGCGGAATACGGTCAGTCGCGGTCTTACTTCACATGACTTACCAGCTCTTTAGTCTTCTAGACAAAGAGAGTATTTCCATGGCTGTTGAATGTATTCCAGGGAGATTCAACGATCTCGCAGACAGGTTGTCCAGCGGAAAAGGGGCGGCAGTGTGGCACCTACTAAGACCACCTCTAAGGAATGTTTTTCGCATATTATGTATAAGTATAATTTATTTTTCAAAAATATACATCAGTTTAATTATTATGGTGATACACTATATGACACTTGTTTCTATGAACAGATTTTGAACATGTGTCTGAACTAGATTATATTGGGAGTTCCACGCCTAGTCACTGGCTATTTCAGATGGCGTGGATGTTCTCGGCACCAAGCCTCATCCCTCGAGTTCTTCTTCCTTCACCGGATCTTCGACGTCGACCACTCTGTCGATCCTTGAGAATCGCCAACCTAGCTCAAGTTCTTCAAGTAGATCAGAGCGCGGGCCTTCCACCTACTCGAGTTCAAAACATGGAGCTCTGCGTTTGGAAGATAGCGGGTGGGGCGAAATAACTAGTTATTGGTCAGAAGCTGAAAGATCCCTGCTCGGATCTAGTTGGCACACTAAGAACATAGTCGGTCTCTGTGGGTCAAATGGTATAAAGATAACAATTTTAACTTTAGTTGTCCCATAATATTGGTTTGGCAAGATTTTTTGCGTTCCTATTCATTGAAAAGAGACTAGCTTACAATATTATATTGTTGCATAAATCTGTAATTCTAACCTTATAACCTTTGGACGACCGTCCTGTAACGATCATTTGAATTCAGACTTCTTAGTAAAACATATTCTTAAAGCTATCTCCCTTAAATCTCTTAGAGATCTCAGAGAAGTCTCCTATTGGGAACCAGAGTCATTGCCGGAATGCAGACGAATCCTCCCAATAACTTACTTTGTTCAAAGCGTCACGTCGATGGTTTCTCTTTTGTTGCTAGCATCAGGAACATGAGTCCATGACCTTATTCTACTCAGGGTCTCGGCAAATAACTACATCGATCGGGGTGATCACTGTACCAAACCTGTACTGTGCACAGCCCATCAGGCTGGACACTATCGTGTCATGCTAACGAAAATATACGTCCAGTTAATTAATTAAGGAAAGTATTTGAATTAGGATGACCATGACTTATAGTCGAAAGTAATCTGTATGATGTTCTCATTGTTTTTGTCAATTCGAGGTCCCACGCACAGTGCATCACGGACTGTGTGATAGGTAAAAGTTTACTGAAAGATGCAGGCATCTCTGCATCTCCTGGTAGTACGCGCTCAGCTGTAGCATCTTTGAATTGGTACGAAATTTTCCAATCGAAGGTATCCTCTCTCGCGGTGAATAGTTTTGCCAAATATTATTGTAAACGTGTCTATTATAGGTAGTAATCTCTCGAAGAATTTAAAACCGGTATAAGATACAATCGATGGTCTCTTGATTGTTGTTAATCTGATTACTCTTATTTTCCAGATTATTATGTTACGTAATTTTAAATGATATACAATATTAATATTTGTAGGTACCTACATTGAATAGTATAGCCAGAGGTACATATCATATCCTAATTTGTATAATGAATACATGTTGGTTTATATGGTTTAATTTTTTCAGTAAATATTATCATATCCTCACATAGCGTCATCGTGGTCACCAGGAGTTATAAACACGTCTCTCACAGATGCTGTGCATCGTCACATGCCGAATAATAGTGCAAGTTTTACATAAAAATAAAACTTGTATTATTAAGCAGAGACGATGCACAGCATCATTCAAGGTCTCCTGGTGAGAGACTTCTATGAGGTAAAAGTCCGCCATTAGCGAACACGCCACCTGAGACCACGTGACTACCTGAACTCTGTCCTGATTGGTCAAGGATGTGACGTCACGAGAGCTGTGATTGGCTGACAACTAACGGGAAGTATACAACGCCCTCTCACAGATGCTGTGCATCGTCTCTGCTTAATAATACAAGTTTTATTTTTATGTAAAACTTGCACTATTTTGCAGATAACTTCTGAAGAAAATAAAAGGAGTATTTTAATTATAACAGTGACTGGTTTATTGTTCATTATTTCGACTGGATATTATACTTTAAGAATAATTTATGATTGCATGATGTGAATGTTCAAGAGATAATACCTATGAGTATGAGTTATTTTTTTAATGTTTTGCCAATGTGTCAGATATATTAGCTCGAAAAAGGGTTAACCCTCAATTAAGAGTCCATAATACTTCACATCAAATTCACTCCTTATGTCGATCGCATGATACTGCTCGCGGACTGAGTGAGAGCGAGATTGAGCGGCGGGGAGGCTTCAAGGCGCCAATAGTTTAAATAATTTCTTTTCACGCCGAAAATAATGGTAATTAAAAACAAAGAAAAAAACTGGCACTCCGGGAGTGCTGACAGAAGTGAAAACTTAAACCAGATCGCCTTGGTGAAAGAAAAATACTTGTATAGAACATTGGTCCGTAACCTTATCTAAATAAAGAGCACAATTTCATTTACAAAACCTTAAGTAAAAATACTTGCATAGAACATTTATTCGTAACGTAATATAAATAAAGAGCACAATCGCGTTTACAAAAATGAGGTGTCCGTAACAGTGTCGCGAGTTCAATTGTTTTTTCCCATCTCAAAAATGCCCAACGCGCCTACGAAGTTTTCACTTCAAAAAAACATAGTATCTGCTTTATTCAGTTCAGTTATTATTCATAACTTCATGATCTAATTTGAAGTATTTTTTTGAATACCAGCAGTTTATTATTGTTCGGATTTTATGAAATTCGTCAAACATAGTAGGTACTTAACATTAATACCATATATTTATTTCAAAATTTATGCTGCAGTATTGTCGATATAACAGAGGAATTTATAATTTTCTAAGCAATTTGAGGTATTATAGACTCTTAATGCAGCAGTAAATCACTCATTTTTTTTGCTTTATGTTTCAGTTGTGTAAATGTAAGCTAGTTTGTAAATCTAATAATATTTTATGTCATCTTCAACCATTTTCATACCAGTTGCGATAGAAAGTATATAATCTAAATGTCAGTTAAATATACCTCGTGAAATGTTGAGTTTTCTAACTTTTCTAATAACACAAGCTCTGCACTTATTCTAATACAACACTTTTTGTGCTTCACAGGTAAATAAGAAAGATTTAAAAAAGGATGACAAGGGCTCAAAAAGGAAGAGGAAGAAAAGTAAAATTATATGAATATAATAAATTATTATTTTAGCTTGAAGTTGGTTTCTTTATTAATTTACATAGTGGCTAATGATCATCTACCCCCTTGGTTTTCGAAATGGAATCCTCCAAGTTGACACTTTGATTTCCAATGGTGCCGATTCCTTTGTTCACAAACTAAATTTAAGTTCAGTGCATCTTTTTCTTTCTATTTCATTAAGAAAAGGACAGAAGATAAATTTTAGTTTAGTCCTGTCAAATTAATCAGCGTTTGGCTTAAATTGACGTAATTTTAGTCGGCAAGTTTTTAATCACGTCTAAACTTGTATGGAGAGTAATAGGCGATGATTAATTTGACAGGACTAAACTAAAATTTATCTTGTCCTTTTTCTAATGAAATAGAAAGAAAAAGATGCACTGAACTTAAATTTAGTTTAGTTTGTGAACAAGGGAATCGGCACCAATAACTATAAAAATACATAAACTCATGCCATCTTTCTTCCATTGTGGGTAGGCAGAAGCTGCAGAATGCCAGCTGCTACGACTCATTTGCTTCGTTTACGTTCATACATCTAGGTCATCTGGTTGTCTATACCCTAAATAAGTAATACACGATCAATCACAATCTGTTTCATTTTGACAGTTCAACAAAATTGATTGCGTTATTTACGTTGCAGCCATAGATTATCATCATCATCAGCCTATAAATGTTCTCATTGCTGGGACACAGGCCTCCTCTCTGTGAGAGGGAGTGGGCCGTAATCCACCACGCGGGCCCA
The DNA here is from genome assembly GCA_963680765.1 of Agrochola lychnidis. NCBI lineage: Eukaryota > Metazoa > Arthropoda > Insecta > Lepidoptera > Noctuidae > Agrochola > Agrochola lychnidis. The sequence continues at coordinate 5,289,389 of OY796850.1, forward strand.
GTGTGGGTTGGTAGATATCAGATGTCTTCAAAATTCGGTTCTAGGACATGCCGGTTTCCTCACGATGGTTTCCTTCACCGTTTTGAGAGCAGTGGTGATGAAATAATTTACACAAAGTAAAGCGCCTGTCTGGGTTCGAACCTACGACCTACAACTCGGTAAGTCGCGGCCGTTACACTTAAATACGGGAGTTGCAGCGTTGTTGAGCAGTAAAATTTTCCGAACATCATTCAGAAGCAATGGATTAGCAATATCTTGCAAAACATTCAGATTGTGATTGATCGTGTGTTACGGAATTAGGATTCTGGTCTGAACTGATAAAAAGGTTCTTTAAATACCGCAAATATTAATAAGGCGGCTCGTCAGTAGTAGACACACTGACTAGTAGTAAATTAAGTCATGCACACAAATGGTTAGCAGTAGGTACTAGCTATACTTACTTTGTAGAATCACAGATTAATAGAATGAAAAAAATATGACAAACTCGCCTACAAACTTGTAGGTAAGCAATATACTTAAGTATATGAAATGTGTGTGCACGTCTTTCTACCTACATTGTTCTCACAAGTATAATTTCAACATGAATTATGTAGCTATCCAATATTTGTAACAATATTCTGATTTAAAAGAGTGTCCGTGGAGTTTCTTACCTGTTTTTCTCCATAGGGACCTACTACGCTTTGGAATGGGCAACTAGCTTCATTTTTCTGACTGACCGACCCCTTGACAATACAAAAGTGCCTGTAATTGATTTATTTGAAATTGCGTTTTTGAAAGATCAACAAAGATCGCACACGAAACAATTAAATGCCTAACAATTTCTTTACTACGCGTGTATAACATGACATTTTCAGTAGGCGCTTAACTTCTTTTAAGTAGTTTAAAAAAAGAAATTATTCTACTTTCGTTTCAAGACGTTCAAAAATAGTTTAATCGAATACTAAGGTCTGTTCGTTCGGAGCAACCTTGTTAGGGTGAAGACATAAAGAGGCGGGTTCCCGGTGCAGACAAACCGGTACGGGTAGGTACCGATCCGTACAGGTAAAATATTCCAATGTTATCCATATGCGCTCACGCATAAAGAAACAGGTCGGTACCGATGTGTGAGCGCATATGAATTGATAACATTGGAATAATTTACCTGTACGGATCGGTACCTACCCGTACCGGTTTGTCTGCACCGAGAACCTGCCTCTTTATGTCCTCACCCTTAGTCTGGACTGCGACTCCAGCACGCGTAGCATGACCACCGTAGAAACGAGTTTTGTCGACGGAAGAATAGACAAAATGATAGATTGTGATTGTTTATCTGTCATTTTGTCTACTCTTCCGTCGACAAAACTCGTTTCTACGGTGGTCTTGCTACGCGTGCTGGAAGCACCGTAATTTTAAGCCATTTAGAGCTCATGGTTCATAGAATTTCCTAATTACAATGCATCTTTACCAATGATTATTAAATACTAGGTATAAAATATTACGTACTAATTATCTGACACATAACAGTAATCAGGTGTGAAATAATTGGCACCCAATTATTAATTACCTACCTGTGTACGGTTTGTAACCGATTAATAAAATATGGTGATTATTAACTGACACGTAATTAATAATGGTGTAGATTTATTCGATTATCTCCTAATTATACTACTTATTTAATTACACATACATAACATGACGCCTGTATTCTCCGAAGGGTTAGGCAGAGGTGTCCCTATTAGTACCTACACCCACAGTGTTCCTAAATTCCTAACTACCTATCCCAACTAATTTTATAAATGCAAAAGTGAGTTTATTTGATTGTTATGCTTTCACGCTAAAACGGCTGAACGGATTTGGATGAAATTTGGCACATGGGTAGACCATGCCCTGAATTAGAACATAGGATACTTTTTATCCCGATTTTCCCACGAAATCGAGACTTATGCTGGTGAAACCACAGGGCGCGGCTAGTTAATCATATTATATGAACATTTAATGTAATGTAGGTTGCCAAGACTTACCTACATAACGCTTTCACTGTTAAAAAGTTATCAGATCTAATGTATTGCCAAACCCTTATTTTGACAAAGCCTAGCTCTACAAACTTACATCTTGGTCAAAATGTACAGCTTGGCCGTTTGGCGGTCGCACAGCCAGAGACACTCCTATGGGCTTATGGTAAGTCACTGCTCTTGATAAATCAATGGAACGGCATTTTGACCAAGATGTATGGTCTGTAGAGTTAGATGATAACTTTTTAACAGTGAAAGCGTTACGTAAGTCTTGGTTCCCTAGGTAAGTACCTACTTACATAGGTACATGAGAAAATTCTTGCAAAAATAGATCGTTTTATATATGTCTTGAGAAGAATTAGACAAACAGTAAACTGTGATACTGCAATACTGGCTTACCATGGTTATGTATCATCCATACTTAGATACGGCATTGTAATATGGGGTAACTCAGTAGATTTTGACAGAGTTTTTAAAGCTCAAAAAAAATGTATCCGAGCAATTTGTGGAGCTCACTTTTTAGACAGCTGTAAGCCACTATTTGAAAAACTTAAAATTCTACCACTGCCATGTTTACCTATATATTTTTGAAATATGTATTTTTGTTAAAAGTAACTAGAATTTATTTGAAACAAGCACTGACAGGCCAAATAGCCGAACACGGCATAAAGATAGACTTCGGCTGCCTCCAATAAAACTAAAATTATTTAAATATTTAAGAAAAATGTATACTGCATGTCGATTATCTATTGTTTACAATCATTTACCAAATAGTCTTCAAGACTTACCGCTGAGTGTTTAAAAAAATACTTTTCAAACTACTACTATTTAAAAGATATTATACCATTAATGACTATTTAGAAGACAAATTAATAGCGTCTGTAATTTGTAAGTTAGGTTAATTGACATTGCTGACTGTAAAGACATTTGCACGCCATGTTATGGCAGGATATGCTGAAACAAAACTGTAACACCTTATGTACCATATTCTAGCAAATAAATATTTTTGATTTGATTTGAAATGTTTTTGATAGGATTTCATTGCTTTTTGTAAGGTGCTCAATTTTCTTTTTATTTTAGCGGTGATATTGTACTGATATTACACATACTAACATGTTAAAATCATAACCCTTACTTCTAACATAGTCGGGTAAAAAAGGTATTTCTTGCACGCCAGCAGTTACTTTTTTCATTGTCAACGAAAAACTAAAAAACACTACAAAGTGAAAAATAACTTTAATTTTGGAAGTCGGTGGCAAAAAACGAAAATTCAAAACTAAATACAACGACTTCCGAAATTAAAGTTATTTTTCACTTTGTAGTGTTCTGTTTTGGAAGTCGGTAAATTTTTTTTTGGAAAAAGTTTTTATTTTTCACTTTTTAGTTGTGGTAATTACCCCACATAAATTCGAAAACCACTACCTGCTATGTAAATAACAGTGACAGGAACTAATTTACATAATTATCATCCACATACTAAGTGGAAAAAAATACGTATTATTGAAGCTAACTCAAAACTACCCAAGCAAAGTTATAACAAAAAATATGGGACCACCTTTGAAGTATGACCTCCCAAACAAAAAATAATCATTAAAATCAATTCATTGGTGGAGTAATCGCGTAACAAACAAACAAAAAAAAACATATAGTTGAATTGAGAACCTCCTCCTTTTGGAAGTCGGTTAAAAAGAGTTTCTTCTTTGTTATTTATCTAATCTAGTTTTTCTAACAAATGGAAGTAGGTAGGTATACTAATCCGTAAGAAAACAAGACTTGCACCTCCCTTTAAGGGGGTTGGAGGGTGAAAGTTACAAATGTCTTAATTTTTGTTGTTGTTTGTGTGCAAATCTTAGCCTGCATACCAAATATCAGCTTTTTAGAACTTCGGGAAGTGCCCTAGAGGTTTTGATGAGTGAGTGAGTCAGCCAGTGACGAAATCGATGTTTAAAGTTCAAAAGCTAGAAAAATTAAACTCCATCTTATTCCAAAACACGATCTAAATTTAGTATTAGTACTTACCAGTACTAAATTTAGATCGTGTTTTGGAATAAGATGAAGTTTAATTTTGAGCGCCTGTCACTCTCCATACAAGTTTAGACGTGATTAAAAACTTGCCGACTAAAATTACGTCAATTTACGTCAAGCGCTGATTAATTTGACAGGACTAAACTAAAATTTATTTTCTGTCCTTTTCTTAATGAAATAGAAAGAAAAAGATGCACTGAACTTTTTAGTTTAGTTTGTGAACAAGGGAATCGGCACCATTATCCAGGCCGAAGCTATGAGGGTTTGAAAATACGAAGGCAAATAGACATACAGGCTGTCCCTGGAAGTATGGAACAAATCGAATAGGGGCATGGGCAAGGATATTTCCAAACTTTTTAATCCCGAAAATGTCGAGTTAAAAATTTTGGAAATGACCTTGCTCACGCCCCTATTCGATTTGATCCATAGGTACTTCCAGGGACACCTTGTATAGTGACCATTGGTGAATTTGGTGATGTTCTTCAGAAACGTCAGCTGCGTAGTACTCGCAACCGGCGTGATCTTTACATACTTTTTTTGCTTCGTTTACGTTCATACCGGATAGATGTATGAACGTAAACGAAGCAAAAGGAGTATGTAGATAAGGATTGTATATAGCAGGTGCCGTTCTGTAGTTTGAGTAGTTTCTCCTACCTCCATGGAAAGAAGGCATAAGTTTTTGTATGTATTTAAATATGATGGCAAATTGGCAACAGGTTTGCCCACTGTTATGTGTACCTACATCTACATACCTAGGTATTTAGGCTTATCTAGGTAGGTACTATCGAAGAAACGCATATCTGTACACTGTTAGGACTATTCTTGCTTGTAGAGCTCGGCCGCTGTAGCACAAGAATAAAAAACTTTTTAGTCTTGTAGCTGTAGTATCGCTTACCTACGAAAAAAAAGGGTTGAGTACACGGGATTTGGTTTTCAAAGTGGTCAGATATGCGTTACCCCGATGGTACCATTGGTACCTACATAACTGGTGAAATGTAGGTTTACTAAGCAGCTTAACCCTTTGGCAGAACCCCTGGGCCTACCACCGGCTCATAAAGCAGTATTATTTTAATATTACTTCAGTGTGGGAAAGAGATGAAGCTCTACAGGACGTATAGCTCCATCTCTTTCTCCCACTGAAGTAAATAAAAATAATACTGCTTTTGAGCTGGTGGTAGGCCCCAGACCTAACGTTGCTATATTATTAATGAAATAGTAATTATTAATTAAGTGACACCTAATTAATAATTACCTGGTGTGAAATGATTTGCACCCAAGTATTAACTAAGTCCTATTTGTAATCGATTAATTAATCACAAGGCATGGTTATTTTATTTTTTTCTCTTTATTTATTAGGGACTTGTACCATTAACAGGTCATGTCAGCCCCATCATTTCCTTAAGTAAGTTACTTACAAAATTTTCTTAAGACTATTAAATATAAATTTATAAATAAGCTTAGCTTTATTGCTTGCAGGGTAAGCCAGAATACTTTGAAATTTACCCAAATCGAATGCACTTAATTTTAATTTTTTACATAAATGTTGCCTTTCAAAATCATTACGAATACAATCTATGTATAAGGAGGTGTTGGACATCTTCTGGTTTATCACAAATTATACAGCTAGGTGAAAGGGATTTCTTCATTAAAAAGGAAATTTTTTTTAGTGGTACATGTCCAGATCGTATTCTAAAAGCTACTTTAAGTAATTGCCTACCTAGTTTAACATCGGTAAACCACGGTATCCGAGGAGGCTCACATTGCATAGTTTTGTACCATATTCCTTTTTCTCGAGATCTGATGTCAAAATGTTCTTTCCACTTTTTTTGCCATATTGTCTTGTACCGTGAAAAATATTCTGAGTAATTAGGAATTATGAATACCTCGCTTCCGTCTGTACAAGATTGTTTAGCCAAAATGTCAGCCTCCTCATTACCTCGCAAGCCAATATGTGAAGGGATCCACTGCAATCTCAGAGTTACATCATTAGGCATGGTATAAACTTTATCAAGAATAACGTAAGCTAACGCTGTCCCTCTGCAACCAGAAGCGGAGCGAGCTATGTGTTGTAAAGCGCTTTTGCTATCCGAAAAAATTACAACGTTTATAGATTTTAAACACCTATTTTTTAAAGAAGATATCGCCTCTGAGATCGCAAATAGCTCGGCGCACATAATGTTTACTTCAGAAGAAATTTTAAAACCCTCACTTACTCCTAAACTATTACTAACAAAGGCGGCGCCAACACCATCCTTAGTCTTCGAACCATCCGTAAACACTTTTTGCCATCCTGCATATTTACTATTTAATTCATCTAGTACATTATTTAACAGTAAACTACAATTGTACGAATCCTTGGACGCTTTAACGCAATCCAAATTGGTTAAAATTACGTCACCAATTTTTATTTTAGAAGTCCATATATCCAAATTAAACATCACAAGAGGGGAAGAGGCAAATACTTTTTCGTGTTTTATCTCTGTGTATACAAAAGGTAACAGTGGTTTCTTTTTCTTTTGCCAATATCTACAATCACAAAGGGTTTGGAGTTCTTCTAACAAAATGATGGTGGGATTATTCGAAAAAGAGCGAGCTTTAAAACAATATTTATAGGCAATATATTGCCTTCTCAAAAACAATGGCGGTATGCAGATCTCACACTCCATGGCGTGTATAGGAGTTGTTTTTATAAATCCGCCAATAATTCTAAGGGCATGATTTTGGAGCAAGTTTAACTTTGAAATATGACTTTCGGCACTACTGTCATATAAACAAGATGCATAATCTATCTAATGAGCAGATTTAATTGATTAACACCTAATTATTAATTAGACCCGAATGTAACTGATTAATTCCTCACTAGGAGGGGGGTAAAATGCATATAAAAGGGGCTACCAATTGTTAATTTAAACATTAAACCACCAACTTGCAATCGTGAAACATCTAAGTAATCAAAAATGGAACTCCATCTTCATTTGACCGTTGCTTTTCGTTCTTTGGACCGCAAATGGGGGAAACCAGTTGACTTGGATACTTCTGAGGACCTGTCAACGTGTATTCCTGCTGTTGTAGACAGACCAACTGCTACATTCTCTTCGGAGGAATATCTGACCGCAAGGAGGAGGACCAAGCCGTATTCACGTCGTCAAGAAAAACAGAGGAAGGGGAATGTGAAAGTTAACGATTCGTTTGCAGACATATCATGTGCAAGGATACCTTCAGTGTCTGATCTTGAAGAGTTGTCCAATTTTAGAGAAAGATTATGTTCAGGAACAACTGAGTTTTCAGTTGATCTGGATAGAAGTATCGAAGAATACCTCAATAACAATGAAAAAAAATTTGAAGGAGGTTCAACAGTGACTCTGGATTCAAGGTTGGGAAGGAGCAAGGAACGGAATATATTCAGACTGTTCAAAGATAGTGCAAAATCGTACATCGATAAGAAGTGCAAGAGGGTACTTTTAAAATAATATTGTAAAAATATATTTTATTTAGTTTTAAGTAATTTATAAAATTTTAAAATTATTAATGTATGAGTTGTAAAATATTTTTCATTACTCTCTACTACTTTCTTTCTCTTTACTTACTTTTCTTCTTCTAAATTATTATTTTTCTATTTATTTGTAATTAATTTTTAACCTACCATAGTTGTTAGATAAAATATTGTTAATATAATTGTTGCCTATGCCTAAATCTAGTTTTAAAGTAATTTATGTAATTAATAAATAAAAATAAATTATTGACCGTAAAATACTTCTCTTTCTCTTGTACATTCCTAATATATTTTTTCTACAAGTTGTGTGGTCGGCTTCCCTCTCTGTCTCTGTCACCTACTCATCTCTCTACTTAGTTTAAGTTCCTATTAATTTGAGTCAAAATGAAACAACTTCATAAAAGTTTAATATTTTATAATTGAAAAATAACTAGGTATAATTAGAATATTTACAATAACATAAATACATTAGTACAAAGTATTACGCCGGCAAGTTCATTTTTTACAATAAATAGTTTTAAGCATTTCATTAAAAATAAAATACACAATAACTAACAAATTAGTTTACACGTAGGGCTCGAAATATTTAATTGCAGTCGTCATAGGTTTTTCGTTGATTTTGTTCGTTGTAATAGTATTTTTCACGCACATCTTTATATCTCTAGGCTTGAGCACACTCTTGTGGTTCGCACTAAGCGGCCTCAGGCCCAGGTAGTGCTTGCTTGGCGTGAATATAGACTTAGAACTAAGACCAGACGTCTCTAAAAAGAAATCGAAGGTTCCCTTTGTTTTGGGCGCATTTATCTCTGGATTGTTGTTCAGTACCATCCGCGGCTCGCACTTCACAGTATTATAAGATCCACTGTTGCTCCCAGACGAATTACTGGACTCAATGTCTGAGTTCCTTACAGATTCAGTCTCTAAATTCTATATATTTGAAAGGAGATCAGGCTTATTAGACAATTTAGCGTTTTTCGACAAGCCCTTGTTCAAGGCACTCTCGTTATTTTCAAGAAAATTTTCAGCGTTTCCATTGTCATCCTTATTGGTAGTATTATGCTGTTTATCTTTATCAGGTACATTGGTAAGATTTTCGGTTACAACATCAGACATGGAACTGTCACTGCTGCCGGAGCTGATGCGGTATTCCTCTGCAACTATGCTGCCGAGTTCATCGTCTATCTTAAATTCTTCAAAATTTTGGGATAAATCGAATTTGTCCATATCGTCGAAATATTCAGCTTTGTGCAATTCTGCATTGATCGATTGATTTTTCTCGGGTCCATGGTTGAATTGATTGTCAAGTTCTGTCAAATTGATCTGCTTGTTGCCTCCCTTACTGCCTTTATTGATCTCAGATAGTACAGAAGACACTGTGTTGCCCATTTGTATGGAAGCACGAGGGTCCAATTTTGGTTGCAGAGGATGCATAGCAAAGTTGGTCAAGTAACTATCAGTAGTTTGTTGGAAGGAGCGGCTATGTTCATCGTTCGGCTTCTCATCTTCGTCCGGAATAATGATCTCAGTGACATGAGGAAGCTTAGGAATGTCTTTATCACTGATCTTATTTTGAATCCTTGGCAAAGATACCACTTTAGCAACGCTGTTCCTTGGACTGACAGAGTGCACTGGGTACTGTTCGTTGTGGATCTCGACCGTTGGCTGTGTGAGTAGCAACTCCCTCTTACCATTGCTGACTACTGGAACATTTATCTCTGAAATGGAACAGTAGTCAGGCTCTATACTGTTGATAGTTGCTACTTGTCCCACTTTCCTCGTCTTAACATCTGCAACCCGTTGGTTAGCCGCAACGGCTTCAGAGTCTAACTGCTCTGTCATTTGTTTGACATTGTTTTCAGTTTTCCATTTAGTCGAAAGATTCTTTGGCTTAGGCGGGAGGAGTTCTTGGAACTTTTCTCTTATTGAATATCTTCATAGACCCGAGCTCGTTATCAATTTTTCTTTCAACAAAATTGTTAACGTTACGATTTTCTAAGTTAGCGGCCATATTTTTCACTATAGAGCCTCTTATTTTAGGAACCGCTGGTTTATCAATGGTCAAAATGTACAGTTTAGCCGTTTCGCGGCCGTCGCACAGCCACAGACACTCCTATGGGCTTATGGTAAGTCACTGCTCTTGATGTGTCATGCCATAAATCAATGGAACGGCATTTTGACCAAGATGTATGGTCTGTAGAGTTAGATGATAACTTTTTAACAGTGAAAGCGTTACGTACCTAAGTCTTGGTTCCATAGGTAGGTAGATACATACATGAAATGTTTTTGATAGGATTTCATTGCTTTTTGTAGGGTGTTCTATTTCTTTTTATTTTAGCGGTGATATTGTACTGATATTACACATACTTACATTATAAAATCATAACCCTTACTTCTAATATAGTCGGGTAAAAAAGGTATTTCTTGCACGCCAGCAGTTACTTTTTGCATTGTCAACGAAAAAATAAAAAAACACTACAAAGTGAAAAATAACTTTAATTTCGGAAGTCGGTGGCAAAAAACGAAAAAACGAAAATTCTAAACCAAAGACACCGACTTTCGAAATTAAAGTTATTTTTCAGTTTGTAGTGTTTTGTTTTGAAGTCGGTAAATTTTTTTTTGTAAAAAGTTTTTATTTTTCATTTTTTAGTTGTGGTATTTACCCCACACAAATTCGAAAACCACTATCTGCTATGTAAATAACAGTGACAGGAACTTAACATAATTATCATCCACATACTAAGTGGAAAAAAATACGTATTATTGAAGCTAACTCAAAACTACCCAAGCAAAGTTATAACAAATTATTAATATGGGACCACCTTTGAAGTATGACCTCCCAAACAAAAATAATCATTAAAATCAATTCATATTTGGTGGAGTAATCGCGTAACAAACAAACAAAAAACATATAGTTGAATTGAGAACCTCCTCCTTTTGGAAGTTGGTTAAAAAGAGTTTCTTCTTTGCTATTTATCTAATCTAGTTTTTCTAACAAATGGAAGTAGTTAGGTATACTAATCCGTAAGAAAACAAGACTTGCACCTCCCTTTAAGGGGGTTGGAGGGTGAAAGTTACAAATGTCTTAATTTTTGTTGTTGTTTGTGTGCAAATCTTACTTAGCCTGCTTATCAAACTTCAGCTTTTTAGAACTTCGGGAAGTGCCTTAGAAGTTTTGGTGAGTGAGTCAGTCAGTAACGAAATCGATGTTTAGGTAAAGTTTAAAAGCTAGAAAAATTAAACTCCGTCTTATTCCAAAACACGATCTAAATTTAGTACTGGTAAGTCTACTAACCACATTCCTGAGAATTTGAGCTCTCTAACATTATCCAGGCCGAAGCTATGAGGGTGAAAATACGACGGCAAATAGACATATACAAGGTGTCCCTGGAAGTATGGATCAAATCGAATAGGGGCGTGAGCAAGGCCAAGTACTCGCAACGTGCGTGATCCTTACATACTTCTTTTGCTTCGTTTACGTTCATACAATTTAGATGCATTTTCTTTTTTTATTCAAAAGGAACAACAAACAGCTACAATATAAAACATAGGAACAAGAAATACATTAAAAAAATACAGACAATATTGCAGCCCACAACGCTGTTCATGGATTAGCTACAGGACAGTGACAGTGAAAATAATCGCTAGGGTTACAAATACATTTTTTTCTTCTTAACTAACGTGTTTATAGTATATCCATATAAATTTTAAGAAATGGTACACAAAAATAGAAGAAAATATGTTCAAGAAATCTCCTTGAGTATAAGAGTTCTAAACGTATAGGGAGCACAAACAAAAATGTCTATGTGTTCAAAATTCCCATTGTAGGAATCGGCCATTCTGCGAACAGGCGAACGCAGGCCAGAGTTGGACTTGCAAGTACCCACTAAAAATAATCTGCCAGCGCGCACCTTTCGCTTGTGGACTGTCCTAGGAACCGCATACCATACCATGTTGGACAATTCAATGCAGTCAAATATATTTCTTACAAAATTATATAGATTCATAGCTTCTAAGAACTTACGTCTGAACGTAAACGAAGTAAAAGGAGCATATAGATGTAGATAAGGATCGTAGCAGGTGCCGTTCTATAGTTTCGCCTACCTCAATGGAAAGAAGGCATAAATTTATGTATGTATTTAAGTATGATGGCAAATTGGCAACAGGTTTGCCCACTGTTATGTGTACCTACATCTACATACCTAGGTATTTAGGCTTATCTAGGTAGGTGCTAACGAAGAAACGCATATCTATACACTGTAAGGACTATTCTTGCTTGCAGCGCTCGCCCGCTGTAGCACAAGAAAAAAAAATTTTTTTTCGTACCACTTGCTCAAAAAAGTGACATTCTATGCCACAAAAAGCGAACATAACAATAGTCATTTTTAATCTGTTAAAAACAGGGAAAGAAAATTGTACTGAATTTCATTCATCCTCTAGGGGGAGAATGTGATTTAAATTTGGAATACTTACCGAAATTTATACTGAACTACATTTGTGTTTACACCATTGAGTTTGTATATAAAGCATTATACATCTTTTTGAAAAAGGAATACGCATTTATTATGCAGTGATGATTAAATAAAATTACGAAAACCGACGAGGCCGTATGAGCTTAATGCCTTTGCTTTTCCGACAAAAAATATTAGTCTAGAAATTTGCCGCGTTTTTGTTTTCTTCAAATACATAAACGTTAATTTTAATTTATTTTTATAAATAAGTTAATGTTCTAAAAATACGTTACGATGTTAAATCAAAGCGACAGTGACAGTGAATTGTCGGATTCCATCAGTGCAAATGCTGCCGCAATTATAAATAATTTGCTTCCAACTAAATCCAAGGAAAATTATTTAAAAACTTATGAAGAATTTTCAACGTGGAGAAGTGCGAAAGGCCTATTAATTTCAGAATCAGTACTTCTTGTCTATTTTGATTATTTTTCCAAGACAAAGAATCCGAATACACTTTGGTGCATATACTCAAAACTGAAAGCTACAATAAGCATCAAACACAGCATTGAAATAAATAGATTCACAAAATTACTGGCTTTTTTAAAAAGAAAATCAGAAGGGCATTGCGCAAAGAAGTCTAAAATTTTTACGACTCAAAATGTGGAAAAATTTCTTAATGAAGCTCCTGACAAAAAATTTCTGGCCACAAAAGTAAGTATACATGATTTAACTATGAATATTTCGTATCTTAGTAATGGTAATTATTCTATATATTTACCTGTTTTTTATCTTTGTTATGGGTGGCCTTAATTTTTGGACTCAATGGTCTTGGCTTGCCGCGGATGTGAACTTGTAAACTTAAAGGTGGAGGAAGTTGAAAATCATTCCAATGAGTTACTGCTGATTAATGTAAAGGAAACTAAGACAAAGAAAAATCGGTCATCCATTGTACAAGGACAATATACTAAAATCATTCATAAATACCAAGCATTACGTCCCACCAACATGGAAAACAATAGATTTTTTATAAACTATCGGAATGGGAAATGTACTCGACAAGCCATCGGCAAAAATAAAATTAGCAATATGCCAAAGGAAATTGCTAAATATTTAAAACTTAAAGATGTTGAACTCTACACCGGTCACTGCTTTAGAAGAACTTCGACGACTTTCTTGGCGGATTCAGGGGCGGATATTACGTCAATAAAAAGACACGGTGGTTGGAGCTCAGATAGAGTAGCTGAGGGTTATATCGAAAGCTCAATGGCGAATAAAAGCATATTAAGCAGTCAAATTAACAAAAATATAAAACTTAATCCATCAGAGCCACAACCATCAACTTTCGGCATCTTATCTTCGTCCGTAACTCACGATGCACCACCATCACTATCTCCGACGTATACTATCTACAATGAAACGCAAGTTCCTCAGACGCAAGAACAGAGAAATACTCAAATCAACTCATCAACAATAAATGTACCGAATGTGACTAATGTTTCGAATGTTAACTTTTACTTTTCATTATTTTTAATAAATGCTTATCTCATATTATTATTGTGTTAATTTTTTCGCAAATGGTACGAAAAGTAGAGTATTTTCTTCGGTGATAAAGCTGTCTTAGTCTTGGGTGAACTTAAATCCCTCGCTACACTCAGGACTCGTCTTAAATCCCTCGCTTCGCTCGTGATTTAAGTTTTTAACACACTCGCTACGCTCGGGAGTAAACCTCGAGTCCTTCGTTACGCTCGCGATTTAAATCGTCACCCGCGACAGAAGACACTGCTTTATCCCCTTGGTTAATAATCTACTATTAGTCTTGTAGCTGTAGTATCGCTTACCTACGAAAAAAAAGGGTTGAGTACACGGGATTTTGTTTTCAAAGTGGTCAGATATGTGTTACCCCGATGGTACCTACATAACTGGTGAAATGTGGGTTTACTAAGCAGATTAACCCTTTAGCAGAACCCCTGGGCCTACCATCGGCTCATAAAGCAGTATTATTTTAATATTACTTCAGTGTGGGAAAGAGATGAAGCTCTACAGGAGGTATAGCTCCATCTGCCGACGTATAGCCGATGGTAGTGGACATTCAGTAGCGGAGTCAATAATTACCTGGTGTGAAATGATTAGCATCCAAGTATCAACTAAGTCCTATTTGTAATCGATTAATTAATCACAAGGCATGGTTATTGTTAATGTAAACAGACACCTGATTAATAATGAGCAGATTTAATTGATTAACACCTAATTATTAATTAGACCCGAATGTAACTGATTAATTCCTCACTAGGAGGGGGGTAAAATGCATATAAAAGGGGCTACCAATTGTTAATTTAAACATTAAACCACCAACTTGCAATCGTGAAACATCTAAGTAATCAAAAATGGAACTCCATCTTCATTTGACCGTTGCTTTCCGTTCTTTGGACCGCAAATGGGGGAAACCAGTTGACTTGGATACTTCTGAGGACCTGTCAACGTGTATTCCTGCTGTTGTAGACAGACCAACTGCTACATTCTCTTCGGAGGAATATCTGACCGCAAGGAGGAGGCCCAAGCCGTATTCACGTCGTCAAGAAAAACAAAGGAAGGGGAATGTGAAAGTTAACGATTCGTTTGCAGACATATCATGTGCAAGGATACCTTCAGTGTCTGATCTTGAAGAGTTGTCCAATTTTAGAGAAAGATTATGTTCAGGAACAACTGAGTTTTCAGTTGATCTGGATAGAAGTATCGAAGAATACATCAATAACTATGAAAAAAAAATTGAAGGAGGTTCAACAGTGACTGTGGATTCAGGGTTAGGAAGGAGCAAGGAACGGAATGTATTCAGACTGTTTAAAGATAGTGCAAAATCGTACATCGGTAAGAAGTGCAAGAGGGTACTTCTAAAATAATATTGTAAAAAATATGTTTTATTTAGTTTTAAGTAATTTATAAAATTTTAAAATTATTAATGTAAGTATAAGTTGTAAAATATTTTTCATTACTCTCTACTACTTTCTTTCTCTTTACTTTTCTTCTTCTCAATGTTTCTAAATTATTATTTTTCTATTTATTTGTAATTAATTTTTAACCTACCATAGTTGTTATATAAGATATTGTTAATATAATTGTTGCCTACATCTAGTTTTAAGTAATTTATGTAATTAATAAATGAAATAAATTATTGACCGTAAAATATCTACTTACTTCTCTTTCTCTTGTGCATTCCTAATATATTTTCTCTACAAGTTGTATAGTCGGCTTCCCTCTCTGTCTCTGCCACCTCCTCATCTCTCTACTTAGTTTAAGTTCCTATTTATTTGAGTCAAAATGAAACAACTTCATAAAAGTTAAATATTTTATAATTGAAAAATAACTAGGTATAATTAGAATAAGTTCATTTTTTACAATAAATAGTTTTAAGCATTTTATTAAAAATAAAATACACAATAACTAACAAATTAGTTTACACGTAGGGCTCGAAATATTTAATTGCAGTCGTCATAGGTTTTTCGTTGATTTTGTTCGTTGTAATAGTATTCTTCACGCGCATCTTTATATCCCTAGGCTTGAGCACACTCTTGTGGTTCGCACTCGGCGGCCTCAGGCCCAGGTAGTGCTTGCTCGGCGTGAATATAGACTTAGAACTAAGACCAGACGTCTCTAAAAAGAAATCGAAGGTTCCCTTTGTTTTGGGCGCATTTATCTCTGGATTGTTGTTCAGTACCATCCGCGGCTCGCACTTCACAGTATTATAAGATCCGCTGTTGCTCCCAGACGAATTACTGGACTCAATATCTGAGTTCCTTACAGATTCAGTCTCTGCTTTGCACATGTTAAGTAAAACGGCCAATCGAGCAACAGTCTTGACGGCGTATCATGGTCTAGTAGCCTCAACATTGAGATATGGAATTATATTTTGGGGTAATGCCACGGGTAAAGATGTAGTATTTAAGTGCCAAAAAAGGTGCATAAGAGCTATATATAATTTACGGATAACAGACAGCTGCAAACCGTTTTTTAAAAAATACGAAAATATTAATTATGCCGTCGTTGTAGTACATCTATGAAACGTCAATGTTCGTCAAAAATAATTTACATAAATTTGCTCGAGTAACTAGTCAGCGCCGTTGTGATCGGTTACAAACAGGCGGATCTAGTACTGCACTATACACAAACAGTATTTTTGTAATGGCTCCAAAGGTCTATAATAAATTGCCAAAATGTATAAAGAGTGAAGATAATATCCGCAAATTCAAAAGTAAATTGTATTTATTTCTAATAGATAAGACGTATTATTCTATCGAAGAATTTTTAAATGATAAAATATGACATTACCAGCCCTTTAATATAATTAACCATTGACATGCATGTAAAAATAAATTATAATTGATTAATTAATTATTTAATAATACATTTAATTGAACATTATTGACTCGAACGTGACTTTGTATTGTATAAATTCAGAATTATTGCTAAAAACCTAATATATTTGTACACCAATTTCATTGGTAGGACATAAAGCTCGACTAAAATGTATACATAAGACCTTTGTTGTAATACCTGTGTTCACAAATAAAGATTGATTGATTGATTGATTGATTGTAAGTCACGGCCGTTACCACTTGGCCACCACTGCTACCCCTTTGGTTTTTGAAAAGAAATCCTCCAAGTTGACACTTGGATTTCCAATAATTTTGTAAACATACATACATGCATAAACTCACACCTCCCTATGGAGGTAGGCAGAAACTGCAGAACGCCACCTGCTACGATCCTTTTGCTTCGTTTACGTTCATATATATGATGAAAAGGTTCTTTAAAGATCGTAAATATCAATAAGGCGGCTCGTCAGTAGTAGACACAAGCCATGCACACAAATGGTTAGCAGATAGCTGATACTAGCTATAAGGTATAGCTAATATCAGTATCAGCTATCTACTAACCATGATTTGATGACATTTGACACCTTTGCTAACTTATGGAGTTGTATTGCTGATTGTAATCATTATAATTGAGTAAAGCCATATTTGTTACGGCCGCGAATCATATTTTAATCAACATAAAACCTGACACTGACCTGCAAAATCCAAAGAAACGTAAGAAAATTCGAATTTCGCGGGCTACCCTGACGCTTCCCCATACTCATTACTCAATTCTTTATTGCATTCCATATGTATTACAAAGATGGTATAACAAAGTAAAAGATCAATATAGACCCTGTCGGGCACAGAAAAATTAGGAGTTTCTTGTCCGTTCTACTCCATAGGAACCTACTACGCTTTGGAATAGGCAACTAGCTTCATCTTTCTGACTGACCGACCCCTTGACAATACAAAAGTGCCTGTAATTGGTTTATTTGAAATAAATACTTTGAGTTTGCGTTTTTGAAAGATCATCAAAGATCGGTCACGTAACAATTAAACGCCTAGCAATTTCTTAACTACGCGTGTATAACATGACATTTTCAGTAGGCGCTTAACTTCTTTTAAGTACTTTAAAAAAGAAATTATTCTACTTTTGTTTCAAGACGTTCAAAAATAGTTTCATCGAATACTAAGGTCTGTACGTCCGGAGCAACCTTGTTAGGGTGAAGACATAAAGAGGCGGGTTCCCGGTGCAGACAAACCGGTACGGGTAGGTACCGATCCGTACAGGTAAAATATTCCAATGTTATCCATATGCGCTCACGCATAAAGAAGCAGGTTGGTACCGATGCGTGAGCGCATATGATAACATTGGAATATTTTACCTGTACGGATCGGTCCCTACCCGTACCGGTTTGTCTGCACCGGGAACCTGCCTCTTTATGTCCTCACCCTTAGTCTGGCCTGCGACTCCTGCACGCGTAGCATGACCACCGTAGAAACGAGTTTTGTCGACGGAAGAATAGACAAAATGACAGATTGTGATTGTTTATCTGTCATTTTGTCTACTCTTCCGTCGACAAAACTCGTTTCTACGGTGGTCATGCTACGCGTGCTGGAAGCACCGTAATTTTAGCCATTTAGAGCTCATGGTTCATAGAATTTCCTAATTACAATGCATCTTTACCAATGATTATTAAATACTAGGTATAAAATATTACGTACTAATTATCTGACACATAACAGTAATCAGGTGTGAAATAATTGGCACCCAATTATTAATTACCTACCTGTGTACGGTTTGTAACCGATTAATAAAATATGGTGATTATTAACTGACACGTAATTAATAATGGTGTAGATTTATTCGATTATCTCCTAATTATACTACTTATTTAATTACACATACATAACATGACGCCTGTATTCTCTGAAGGGTTAGGCAGAGGTGTCCCTATTAGTACCTACACCCACAGTGTTCCTAAATTCCTAACTACCTATCCCAACTAATTTTATAAATGCAAAAGTGAGTTTATTTGATTGTTACGCTTTCACGCTAAAACGGCTGAACGGATTTGGATGAAATTAGGCACATGGGTAGACCATGACCTGAATTAGAACATAGGATACTTTTATCCCGATTTTCCCACGAAATCGAGACTTATGCTGGTGAAACCACAGGGCGCGGCTAGACAATCATATTATATGAACATTTAATGTAATGTAGGTTGCCAAGACTTACCTACATAACGCTTTCACTGTTAAAAAGTTATCAGATCTAATGTATTGCCAAACCCTTATTTTGACAAAGCCTAGCTCTACAAACTTACATCTTGGTCAAAATGTACAGCTTGGCCGTTTGGCGGTCGCACAGCCAGAGACACTCCTATGGGCTTATGGTAAGTCACTGCTCTTGATCTTGATGTGTCATGCCATAAATCAATGGAACGGCATTTTGACCAAGATGTATGGTCTGTAGAGTTAGATGATAACTTTTTAACAGTGATAGCGTTACGAAGTCTTGGTTCCCTAGGTAAGTACCTACTTACATACATGAGAAAATTCTTGCAAAAATAGATCGTTATATATATGTCTTGAGAAGAATTAGACAAACAGTAAACTGTGATACTGCAATACTGGCTTACCATGGTTATGTATCATCCATACTTAGATACGGCATTGTAATATGGGGTAACTCAGTAGATTTTGACAGAGTTTTTAAAGCTCAAAAAAAATGTATCCGAGCAATTTGTGGAGCTCACTTTTTAGACAGCTGTAAGCCACTATTTGAAAAACTTAAAATTCTACCACTGCCATGTTTATATATTTTTGAAATATGTATTTTTGAAATATGTATTTTTGTTAAAAGTAACTACAATTTATTTGAAACAAGCACTGACAGGCCAAATAGCCGAACACGGCATAAAGATAGACTTCGGCTGCCTCCAATAAAACTAAAATTATTTAAGAAAAATGTATACTGCATGTCGATTATTGTTAACAATCATTTACCAAATAGTCTTCAAGACTTACCGCTGACAGTGTTTAAAAAAAATAATTTTCAAACTACTACTATTTAAAAGATATTATACCATTAATGACTATTTAGAAGACAAATTAATAGAGTCTGTAATTTGTAAGTTAGGTTAATTGACATTGCTGACTGTTAAGACATTTGCACGCCATGTTATGGCAGGATATGCTGAAACAAAACTGTAACACCTTATGTACCATATTCTAGCAAATAAATATTTTTGATTTGATTTGAAATGTTTTTGATAGGATTTCATTGCTTTTTGTAAGGTGCTCAATTTTCTTTTTATTTTAGCGGTGATATTGTACTGATATTACACATACGTACATGTTAAAATCATAACCCTTACTTCTAACATAGTCGGGTAAAAAAGGTATTTCTTGCACGCCAGCAGTTACTTTTTAGGGGCCCGTGCCTGTGCCTGCTGAGGACCGGGTTCTGGCCCTGGTGCGGCAGGAGATGGCTGCCCTGCGGAGCAGGTTCTCCGCCCTAGAGGCCATCGTCTTGCGCCCCCCGCTAGCGGCGAGCCAGCCGGCCTTGGACCAGCGGAAGGCGGCTTCGTATGCCGCCGCCGCATCTGCCGCGTCCAAGCCAGGCCAAGGCAGGCAGGGGCAGGCCAAGGGTGGAGCGGCTGCGCAGGCGGCGAAGGCCCCGGCCCTGACGGCGAGGGCTCCGGCCCAGGCGGCGGCGCAACGGCCACCTCCGCCTCCTAAATCTTCTCCTCCGGCCGACGCCGGATGGCAAGTAGCCGGGGAGAAGAAGAAGGCCAGTAAGGAGGCAAGGGCGGCCAAAAAGAAGGCGAGGTGGCAGCGGCGCAAAGAGCGAAGTGCTGCGGCTAGGCTCCGCGCCCCGAAGTCCGCAGCTGTGGTGATCACACTGCAGCCGGAAGCGGAAAAAAGGGGCGTGTCCTACCAGCACGTGTTCGCGACGGTGGACAAGGTGATGGACCTGGAGGAGATTCGGCGAAAAGGGAATAAAGGTGAAAATCACGGCAACCGGGGCCCGGATGCTAGAGGTCCCTGGTGCGGCCAGTGGCCTCGCCGCTGACGCTCTGGCTAATAAGCTCAGGGTGGCCCTAAATGCGGACGAGGCCCGAGTCTCCAGGCCCACCAAGTGCGCTGACTTGCGCATTCAGGGCCTGGACGACTCCGTGACGGAAGCAAAGGTGGTGGCCGCCGTCGCTAAGGCTGGAGGGTGCTCTGTCGAGCAGATCAAGGCAGGCACCATCCATCCTAATCACACGGGGATGCAAGCCATCAGGGTTAGCTGCCCCGTGACGGCGGCCAAAAAGATAGCCGGGGAGGGCCAAAGGCTTTTGGTGGGCTGGGTTTCGGCGCAGGTCAAACTGCTGGAGCCCAGACCTCTGACGTGCTTCCGCTGTCAGGTGGGCCACCACGTGGGGGTCAAATGCACCTCGGAGGTGGACCGCAGTGACCTCTGCTTCCGCTGTGGTCAGCCCGGTCACAAGGCCGGCTCGTGTAACGCCACGCCGCACTGTGTCGTATGTGCGACGGCTGGCAAGCCGGCCGAACACCGAGCTGGGAGCAGGGCCTGCGCTCCACCCGCCGAGGCCAGAGGCCGGGGCAAGCGCTCCACCACCACCGCCGTCACCGCCGCAGCCGCCGCCACTTCCACCGTGGCCACCGCCGCGTCCACCGTCGCTGTCGCCGCTGCCGTTTCCGTCGCGGCAGGGCTCTCGCAGGGGGCTCGGGGGGAGGTAGAGATGGAATGCCAATAACGGCCCCATTTCGCCTCCTCCAGGCGAACATCAACCACTGCGCCGCCGCTCAGGATCTGTTGCTCCAGAGCCTGGCGCAGTGGTCGATCAACATCGCCGTGGTCGCTGAGCCGTACTTTGTCCCGCCCAGGGATGACTGGGTGGAGGACCTGAGCGGCTCAGTGACCCTCATTTCGTCGGCCGCCGCCGGTACTCCGTCCCTCGAGTCGGTCAAGAGAGGACGGGGTTGCGTTGCAGCACGGTTCGGGGAGATTATCGTGGTGGGTGTTTACTTCTCCCCGAACCGAACTCTTGCCGAGTTCCACAACTCCCTTGCGGAGTTAAGAGTCGTCGTCGTCGGGTTTGGTTCCCTCCCCGTGCTCGTACTCGGGGACTTCAATGCCAAGAATCTGGCTTGGGGTTCCCGGTATACGGACACACGGGGCAGGATGGTGGAGGACTGGGCTCTGGAGACAGGCCTGGTCGTCCTAAACCGGGGTTCTGTCCCCACGTGTGTGCGGATGCGGGGCGAATCGGTGGTGGACATTTCGTTCGCCAGCCCCGCTCTGTCGCCGCGTGTCATTGACTGGCGCGTCATGGAGGGGGTGGAGACCTACTCCGATCACCGGTACATCCGGTTTGACGTCTCCACCCAGACCTCGAGTGCGCCGGTCCGACAGGCCCCGAGTGGTCCGCGGTGGGCGCTGAAGCAGCTGGACCGGGAGCTTCTCCTGGAAGCCTCGATCGTGCAGGCCTGGGTGTCATCACCGGACAGGCCTGCCGACATCAACGACGAGGCGGAGTGGTTCCGGGAGGCCATGTCCAATGTGTGTGACATGGCAATGCCCCGGGTCCATCCTAGACATGCTTCGCGCCGGCTGTACTGGTGGTCGCAAGAGCTGGAGGCTCTGCGCAAGGCGTGTGTTGCTGCGCGACGCCGGTACGCCAGGCATCGTAGGCTCCAAAATTCAAAATTCAAAATTCAAAAGTCATTTATTCAAATTAGGCTGAGAACCAGCACTTTTCGAACGTCAAAATTACATAAGACAGTCCCCCAAAAACGCCCACCCTTCACCACTTCCTAGTGCCTTTAGCTGGGAAGAAGAAGTGGCGCAACAAACTCCCCAGCAGCACAGCTGTCTGTTCAAGTTAGATGATTCCATGTTCACGTATCCGCCCTCCGGATACGCAAGCCATTGAGGCGGAGCTGTACGAGGGGTACAGAGCGGCGAAGACCGCCCTCCAAGCGGAGATCCTGCGGGCCAGGGCGCTGGCCCGCGAGGAGATGCTGGAGACTCTCAACAGGGACCCGTGGGGGCACCCATACAAGATGGTGCGGGAGAAACTCCGCCCATGGGCTCCCCCGCTGACGCAGAGTCTCCGGCCCCAGCTTGTGGGGGACGTGGTGAGCGCTCTGTTCCCCTCTAGAGGGGATCATACTGCTCCGCCCATGGTTCCGCCTACTGCGATGCCCGATGCGGACCACACCGACGACGACGATTCTCCTGAGGTGACTGAGGTAGAAATGAGAGTGGCGGTACGCAAGATGAGTGCGAAGAATACCGCCCCAGGACCCGACGGCTTACCCGGAAAAGCCTGGGTCCTGGCCATGGGGGCTCTCGGGCCTCGACTGAGGGGGCTCCTAAGCGCATGCATGGAGAGGGGCCAGTTCCCACTTCGTTGGAAGACGGGGAAACTGGTCCTCATCAAGAAGCCGGGGCGCCCAGCGGACTCTCCGTCCGCTTATCGGCCCATTGTGCTGCTCGACGAGGTGGGCAAGCTCTTTGAAAGAGTCATTGCAGTCCGCCTCGTCGGGCAGCTGGTGCGAGTGGGGCCGGATCTGGCGGAAAATTCTGGGTGGGAAATTATCAAATAACTTCTCCCGCTCTGGGCGGAGCGGGAGGGCGTGTCAGACTCTTACTGACTAAAACCCACCCGTGTTCCTTCGGTTGCCCTGTTGCCGGGGGCCACGATTTCCCGATCGGTTTTCTTCGAACCCCCGGCAGGCATTGGCCCTAGTGGACCCCTTCAATTCTGCTGACATCTCTTTGAGGCGCGCGTGGAACACAACGCGCCGTCGACCCGGGCTTGGTCCTTATCGGACAGCGAGCTACCCATTGCTCACCGTCCGCAAGCCCGCGCCTACGGTGGCCGGAAATCGGCTCGCGATTCCCGCCCCGGGCGTCTCCTCCTGCGGCGGTTAGGGGCGTGAGGGCGCGAAATTTGCCTCTCCCTCACGCGTTCCGCCTCCTCCTTCGCGAGCATTACCGCCTCGCAGAAGGAGGTGGCGGCCTGCCATTTCCTCTCGCTCCGTACCATGGCCTGAACCAGGGCCGGACGCGAGAGATCACCGCCGCCGATCGCCTCTACGAGAACACGGCGTTGCTCCGCCCAAGCCGGGCAGACCTCCACCGTATGCTCCACCGTGTCCTCAGGCCGATCCACACAATGGTGACACCCGGGTGTTTCCTCCCGTCTTATCCTGAACAGGAACCTCCCGAAGCAGCCGTGTCCGGTGAGGACCTGCGTCAGGCGGAAGGTGAGAACGCCGTGGCGTCTCTCCAGCCACTCCTCAAAGACGGGTCTTATCGCCGCAATTGTGGCGTGCCCAGCGCGGGGTTGCGACAATCGCACCCTCCATGACGCCATGAGATCCCGCCGGAGCTCTGTCCGCTGTGCCGCAATTTCTTGCGGCATCGGGGTTAAGCCCCGGCGTTTCACCTCCTCGCGCCACTCCCAGACGTGCGCGAGGACCTTTGCCTCCAGATCCCATGGCGGTAATCCGGCAAGGAGGCTCGCCGCCTCGCAGGAGACCGTGCGGTATCCTCGGGCCAGCCGGATGGCCATGACCCTCTGGGACGCGTTCAACCGGCGGGCTGGCCGCAGCCTCAATGAACGCGCCCACACCGGTGCCCCGTAAAGGGCCATGGACCGCACGATCCCCGCATAGAGCCTCCGGCAGGAGGCGTTTGGATCCCCTAGATTGGGCAGGAGCCGCTTCAATGCAGCCCCGGCCCGCTCAAGTCTGGGAGCCAAACCTCGGAAATGTTCTACGAAGTTCCACCGGCTGTCGAGGACGAGTCCCAGATACTTCATCGTCGACTCGACACCGATGTGAACCCCTCCCGCCATTACCTGGGAACCCGACGGTGGCGCATTCCGAGGACCATGAAAACCCATGGCCTCAGACTTGTGCAGGGCCACCTCGAGTCCCAGCTGCCGGATCCTATCGACGATTGTCGCAACCCCGCGTGTCGCTAAATCGGCCGCCGCCTGGTACGACCCCCCCTGTGCCAGGACAAGCGTGTCGTCAGCGTAACAAACGACGCTGACGCCGCTAGGGAGGTCGGCGCGCAGCACCCAGTCGTATCCGATGTCCCACAGATGCGGCCCCAGGACCGAACCCTGTGGGACACCGCACGACATCTCTTGCCGGTTCCACTCTCCTTGGTGACCGGGGTAGATGACGGCCCTGTCCGTCAGATAGGCCTCGACCACACGACAGAGGTAGGTCGGCATCCGGTGATACCGGAGTGCCTCCCTTATGCAACTCCAGGGCAGGGTGTTGAAGGCATTGGCGATGTCTAGAGACACCGCCAAGACGACCCCACCCCGGGCCACAGCATCCCCCGTCGTGAGGGCCCGCACGCGCATGATGGCGTCCACCGTAGAGCGCCCCCTGCGGAAACCGAACTGGCTCTCCGCCAGATCCGGCCCCACTCGCACCAGCTGCCCGACGAGGCGGTCTGCAATGACTCTTTCAAAGAGCTTGCCCACCTCGTCGAGCAGCACAATGGGCCGATAAGCGGACGGAGAGTCCGCTGGGCGCCCCGCAATAGCAATTCAGAATTATTGCTAAAAACCAAATATATTTGTACACCAATTTCATTGCTAGGACATAGAGCTCGATTAAAATGTATACATAAGACCTTTATTGTAATACCTGTGTTCACAAATAAAGATTGATTGATTGTAAGTCACTGCCGTTACCACTTGGCCACCACTGCTACCCCTTTGGTTTTTGAAAAGAAATCCTCCAAGTTGACACTTGGATTTCCAATAATTTTGTAAACATACATACATGCATAAACTCACACCTCCCTGTGGGGGTAGGCAGAAACTGCAGAACGCCACCTGCTACGATCCTTTTGCTTCGTTTACGTTCATATATATGATGAAAAGGTTCTTTAAAGATCGTAAATATCAATAAGGCTCGTCAGTAGTAGACACAAGCCATGCACACAACTGCAGCCTAATTGCGTAACATATTTTATTTTTGATTGCGATTCTGAATCGAAAGCAAGTCCAATCTTAATCGCATGCCATAATTGGAATTGCGATGTACATTTTTTACCATACGACTGAAATTGTATAGGGATGTTCAAACCAATTGTCTATAATTGTTAAATTTATATGTTTAGTTACAGCATCTATGAATGGTTAATATTCAAATTATTGTGCTATAATGTAATTTTGTTTTAATTACAACTGATGATCTACTAGTGCTTATAAATAAAAATGTACAATGATTGCCGAAAAATGAAAAACCAATTATTAAAATACTTTCTACCAAAAACTACCATAATTGAACTACGTAATAAAACGTTTTTCTTTTCACGTTTTTGTTATCTGTGGCCTATGACAAAATCGTAGAAAAGCAGTGTTGTCAACTTAGAGGGATTTCCACTAAACCTGGGAGTTTTTATCCCAAAAACAAACAACTTTGTAGTTGAAAAACATCTCCCCTATATTGATATATGTCACGGTCAATTCTCCAACTGCAAATGTAAGTTTGTAATGGTTTTTTCTTTTTGTATGTGATAAAACTGAAAATTTACAATTTTCTGTCATTTTCCTTTACTTGTGCAATGAGACGGGCTTTGTGCCAAATTTTATGAGTCTAGGTCAACGGGAAGTACCGTGTAGTTTTTGATTTATTTGCGAGTACCAAAATATGTCGCTTAAATAGCCGTAATTTTTTATTGTGTTGACTTAGAAGCTTGATTTTTTAGAGCTCTAAGGGACCACAGACGTATTTGATATTAATTTCAACTTGATACCTCCGTACGTTCCTGAGAAAAAGGGTCTTGACAGACTGATAACGAAGTGATCCTGTAAGGGCGGAACCCTTACAGGATCACTTCGTTATCAGTAAGGGTTCCGTTTTTCCTTTTGAGGTACGGAACCCTAAAAATACTATGATTACATAAGTTATGTTTTATTTTCATACTCAAATCTTCAAATGGACTCCCAAAATAGCGACCGAATGTCGGTAACAGAAAACTAATTTCAGGAGAGGCTCCGGCTCGCAGTTTCGATCGTCTCTAGTAATATTATTCGGTTGTAAGTGCATCGATCAAAACTATTCAAATATAAACAAAAACTTGCTTAGGCAAAACCACACTTCCGTGGTTTTGTGAAATCGGTTTGTCTAGTTCGGATTATCGATACGATTCCGTTTCTGATTGAAATCGGATTTTTGATTCGTTTCGATGTATCTAGACGCAAGTCTATAGTGGACTTAGGGGAAAAAAATTGCAACACTGAGAGTAAAAGTTGAATGATCTGCCCTCATTGCGTTATGCGTTGACGATTTAATGCAAACTACTGCCTGTCTAAAGTATACCTTTGCTGCTCTAACTTTATCAGAGTGTAGGGAAAAGAAAAGGAAAGGCATATGACATCACATGTTAAACCTTTGACAATAATTTGGGCTGGAATGAATATTCTTTGAATTCTGTGGAGAATACGATATCAATCATGGCGACGCATCTGTTTACATTTTATTTTTGTTGATTTCGGTAAAGTTTTTGTTTTAAATTAATAGTTGTTTTATATTTATCAACATACAAAATTATATTTACTATTCACGTACAGAAACATGGGCCTTTAATAAGCAGTTTTGGAACATTATTCTTGTGGCTTGTGGAAGTCGGAAGAACTTTGGAAAATTCTCTCGTTCGAGACACCGCCTTCGTTTTGTACTAGCTTCACCAAGATCACAGACTACAATTAAGTAAATGGACTAAGACTTAGGCTGTTTTGCTCCATAGCGAAAAGTATCTAAGTCGATATTATCACTACAAGTAAGTAAACCAATATAAATAGGAATAACGTGTGTGAGAGTACCTTCGTATCTCATTAGATTATTGTAGCTGTAGGTACATTATTGGTGAGTCTACGTATACGGACAATCATTCTTTTGTTGCGTAGACAGAGGCATCTTACGCGAGGTTAACTATTTATTGTGGTTAAAATAATAGTTAAGTACTATGTCTCACATTCTAACTAAAATTGTTAATTGATATTTTTG
Source organism: Agrochola lychnidis (assembly GCA_963680765.1). NCBI lineage: Eukaryota > Metazoa > Arthropoda > Insecta > Lepidoptera > Noctuidae > Agrochola > Agrochola lychnidis. The sequence goes on from OY796850.1 coordinate 5,316,762, forward strand.
TACATAAGTAGATGCTGAAATAAACTATAATATCCACTACCTAACCAAATAACAGATAACTACAAAACATATTCATAATATTTTCACAGACGTGCTGAAAACACAAGAATGGAACACTACCAAATATCAATATTGTTGACTTCCTAACAAAGAAGTTGGTGGCAAGGTGGCAAACATGGATTGGATTAAGAATCTTATGTATTAATCATTGAAGGTAAGCTTTTTGACACATCATTAAGAATTAAGCATAGCAACTCAATTATGAATATATTTCCTTGGCTGAACTTTTGACAGACACATCATAATATATATTTTATGTTTATCCAATTACCATTATAATTTAGTATTATAAAATATCTGGAGACTGAAAAATCAGCCCTAAATAAAGAAAAAATTATACAACCAGCATGACGATGATGATGACAGGCTTTCATCTAGCCATGGGCCTAGTTGATATGCCTACTTTGCCACATGAGTACTTTATTTGAGCAGAAAATAATATGACTTTGTTTTAAAATGTAGAGTTCCTGGGGAATTTCACCTACGAAGACATGAAGGCAGCATGAATGATACTGCCCCTGCTGTGCTGCACTGCTGCTCTGCTACTTCAGATTTCAAGCTTCTTAAGTACAAAAGTAGAAACTGAAGATCCTTCATGAAATATTTTTTTTAGAAAACTTGATTATAGTCTTGTACGACAGTGATATAAACTATTGTGTTAATTGATAACAGTGTAAACTTAAGTGTTTTAATTATGAACTATAGAGGGACAAATAAAAATAACTTTAAATGAAATAATTAAGAATGGCATACTATTTGTTTTATACAAACACAGACAATTTTATAATTATAATGATACTATTTAAAGGTGTTTACCTAAATTAACTGTCATTCATTAGATTTAAAGGAAACAGAGAGAAATAAATTATGGTAAACAAATAAAACTGTTTTATTAAATTGTTACAACCTTAACTCAACACTGGACAAGAGAATCGGCACCATTACCATCTATTCACATTAATATGAAATATTTGGACATAGAGCAAAAAGGAATTGGAACAAACATACTGTAAGGATTAGTGGAATTTGGAATCTAATGTCTTCCTGTGGAAATCATCATGGATTATGTATGTACTGCTTGTTGTAAGTGTATGAGAGACAGTTAAAAAAATCTTGAATAATGTAGTTGAGCCTGACACCTGAAAAAAAAAGAATAGTAAATCTTCAATATATTCCACCATCCATTACATCCATCCACAGTCACTTTATAGAATAGCAATATTCTGCTATAAACAACAATTGGGTCAATTATAAGCAACAATTGACTTAAATATTCTTACCTACTAATAATATTAAAAGGCTAAGTACTAACAGCCGCACGGGGCAATCCATCAGGTTAAGCTACGCTTGCCAGGGTTGGTCCGTGGATGGGTGACCATTTCTACATACCGAGACTCCTTCATGCCTCGAAAAGCATATTAAACCGTTGGTCCCGGATGTCATTTGTGGATCTTTGACAGTCGTTATGGGTCATCAGAAGCCCGAAAGTGACAATTAGTCTTACCAAGGGGTATCGTATTACCTAGTTATTGGGTTGTGGAGGTTAGATAGACAGTCACTCCATGTAAAATACTTTTATTCAGCTGCATCCGGTTAGACTGGAAGCCGACCCCAACATAGTTGGGAAAAGGCTGGGCAGATCGATTTTTTTAATAATATTAACAATAAGTGAAAAACATTTAAGATAGGTACTTAGATATATTTTCAGTTGCCTACCTACTTTCTTTACTTTGTTGTTATAATTGCTAAGTAAATATTCATATAAGTAGTAGGTTAGGCAACTGAAAATATATGTATGGTATTTAAATGTATGGTAAGTTTACATTTGATGGTGCATTTTGTATTCACCAATAAACAATATGGGGTTTATTAATAAACGTTGCATAAAGTTATGTAATGATGAGCAACTGTTTAATTAATCATACATTTTTGAGGTTTTAACGTCACTTAACTATAAGCAATGTTTATAAATACATCCCTATGTGTGTAACATTGTTGCTGTACTTAACACACATTCAATGTTCAACACTTAGAAAGAAAATAATAAGTAAGTACATACCTTAAACAGACAATGATGTGGCAATAGTGGTATGTTCATCAATGTCCTTACATAATCCATTAATATAAAATGATTCAAACTGCTTTTTTTTGTTCTTCCTCAATTATAAGTTTTTGCTTTTCCAATGTATTACAAGCTCGACTGGGTTGCTAAGCTTGTGGCTCAAGTTTGTTACGGTATGAGGTACGAATTTGTCTTTCGTTAAAATGCCACCAAAATACCTCGTTTCTGGAATATCATAATATTTGTTTTTAGTTTAGGTTGTAGGCACTAAACTCACAAGAAAACTTTCACAATTATTATTAAAAATCGACCTCGCTGCTTTGATATTTAACATACCAATAAAATTGATTTATCATTGAGGTTTTACATAAAAACACATTCACAATTTATCAGGAAGACTATTACTTAATTGTTTTCTTAATAATTATGGAGATTTCATGAGTTAATCCCAAAAAGATTGCTAAGTAAAATCTATTGCGACCACTACAGTGGCTTCTGTTTCATTTGACAGACAAAACAAATTACTATAAAGTTTGAAACAAAATTACAACTGTCAAAATGGTTACGCAATTCGATTAATAGCCTTTTTAGACGCATTTCGTTCACTCAATGGAGTATCAAACAGACCGCAGTTTGTTTAAAAAATATTGGAGTTTTGCAATTCCAAAGTCGTAAAATAAAAGCAATTCGATTCAAATTGAAATAAATTCTACTTGAATGGTAATCAAAATACGTTGCGCAATTAGGTAGCTGGTTAGCAGATAGCTGATATTAGCTATAAGGTATAGCTAGTATCAGTATCAGCTATCTACTAACCATGATTTGATGACATTTGACACCTTTGCTAACTTATGGAGTTGTATTGCTGATTGTAATCATTATAATTGAGTAAAGCCATATTTGTTACGGCCGCGAATCATATTTTAATCAACATAAAACCTGACACTGACCTGCAAAATCCAAAGAAACGTAAGAAAATTTGAATTTCACGGGCTACCCTGACGCTTCCCCATACTCATTACTCAATTCTTTATTGCATTCCATATTACATAGATGGTATAACAAAGTAAAAGATCAATATAGACCCTGTCGGGCACAGAAAAATTAGGAGTTTCTTGTCCGTTCTACTCCATAGGAACCTACTACGCTTTGGAATGGGCAACTAGCTTCATCTTTCTGACTGACCGACCCCTTGACAATACAAAAGTGCCTGTAATTGGTTTATTTGAAATAAATACTTTGAGTTTGCGTTTTTGAAAGATCAACAAAGATCGCACACGAAACAAACGCCTAATAATTTCTTTACTACGCGTGTATAACATGACATATTTAGTAGGCGCTTAACTTCTTTTAAGTACTTAAAAAAAAACTTTTTACAAAAAAAATACAACCAACTTCCAAAAAAACACTACAAAGTGAAAAATAATTTCGGAAGTCGGTGGCAAAAAACGAAAATTCTAAACCAAAGACACCGACTTCCGAAATTATTTTTCACTTTGTAGTGTTTTTTTGGAAGTTGGTTGTATTTTTTTTGTAAAAAGTTTTTATTTTTCTCTTTTTAGTTGTGGTACCTACCCCACACAAATTCGAATACCACTACCTGCTATGTAAATAACAGTGACAGGAACTTATCATATCATCCACATAATAAGTGGGAAAAAAATATATTATTGAAGCTAACTCAAAAACTACCCAAGCAAACTTAATAAAATTTATATGGGACCACCTCTGAAGTATGACCTATCAAAAAAAAAAAGAATCATCAAAATCAATTCATAATTGGCGGAGTAATCGCGTAACAAAGATAAAAAAAAAACAAAAAAAAAACATACAGTCGAATTGAGAACCTCCTCCTTTTGGAAGTCGGTTAAAAAGAAATTATTCTACTTTCGTTTTAAGACACTAATTCAACACTAATTCGGTAAGACACTAATTCGGTATGGGTGTTAGCACGCTCTAATCGATTACAGCGTAACTCTGAACGCAGCCTCGATGTAGTGATATTTTTGTTTACAAATGGATAATGGATAACTACTACGAGGTTGAACTTATTTTAACATATTTACTAATGAATTTATGATCTAACTGGCTACAAAGTCGACATGGAATCAAGGGAAGGTTAAGGTTACTCAGTGAATAAGGTTTAAATCAAAGAAATGTGTAATGTTTTGACGAAGATAGTTCGAAACAATATATGTGGTCAGACTCAGTGATTAGTGTTTTGTTATTAATTTTGCAGTCGGGTTTCCGGGCGGCAGCTAGAGGTACTCTGAATTTTTTTATTTTTCTGTGTTATCCGCTTCCAAAAACTCAAATGTTTCGTATGCATTCGCCATCAAACAAGAAATTAATTACACATATACTAAAATCTATAGATACACAATTCATTCGGCAAGTTTACGTAAATGAATACATTTTACCAACTTTACATGACACGAAAATGTTTTTTCTTATTATAAATTGCAAAACAATAATATTTCCGTCGAGTCCGAGGAACTTTTTTAAGATTGCTAAATTTGACATTAAAACAATATTGCTAGTTGTCAAAAGTCACGTCGTGGTACGAATTGAATGAACTTCTAGAGGTGACGTCACCAAAATCGCTAAGAAAATACGATTGTTTCAACATAACAATAAGCTTATTTTATGGACGTCATGGTAAGAAAAGCCAAAGTAAGATTATAATAATACTGCTATAAGAGATGGTGGTAGGCCCCCTATACCGCTTACCTACGTAGGTTTTCGTAGGTAAGCGATATAGGGGGCCTACCACCAGCTCTTATAGCAGTATTATTATAATCTTACTTTGACTTTTCCTACCATGACGTCCATAAAATAAGCTTATTGTAATGTTGAAACAATCTTATTTTCTTAGCGATTTTGGTGACGTTACCTCTAAAAGTTCATTCAATTCGTACCACGACGTGACTTTTGACAACTAGCAATATTGTTTTAATGTCAAAGGAGATCACCCATTCTGGGCTAATTTTTTTTTTTTGCGTGGTGGTGGTTTGGTGGTCGTGGTTGGTGGCCCTCGATAATTCTTACATATTTTAAAAATATGTATAGAATACATTATGTTTTACTATGGCACCAAAGACGAGAACAATTTGGGTTCGAAGATTAATAGGATTAATAATTATTAGGAATTATATTTGGTACAAGTAATACGTTTTGCGCGTTCAGGTAAAAACCTGTTCTAATCTTGCACGCTCCGCGCGTCCCTCACTTCCCCCGTGCTCTGTGCCGTTTACTTGTAACACAATAGACACGCGCGCGCGAGTCGTCTCAGTCCGTTCAGTGACGCATCATCTGTTGCCTTGTTCACTACTCACTGTTTTTGCGAATCAGCTTATTTCTCGGCGTGTGTTATAAGGACTGTTTTTTTTTATAATCTGTGACCATTGCGCAAATAACGGACTTGATGTTATCATGGGAACGTGTGTGTGTTGTAATCGTTCAGTTGTTAATAGAAGACGATCTTTATTGACGTCTGAGTTGTTTCAAAATAGGCCGCACTTACGATTGTATATAACAGAAGTTATACACCCTCGACAAGTAAGTATATAAGTACATATTTTTTGGTCAAATGTTAAAAATGTTTGTACTTAATAATTAATGTATGTATGTATGTAGGTATCTAAGAATTACCTGTGTACAACCCGGTTAAAATATCTCTGCACCTGGCGTCGATGACGTCACTTTTGTATTCTGATAAGGCGTGAAAAAGATAAGGGCACGTGTTTATTTGCCCGCTGCCTTACGATCTCGCCCCTACAAGGCGTCCTCGTGGTCAGGCTTTTAGTTACGATTTTTAAAGTGAATCAGTAACCGCTTTGAGTAAATCAATGCCAAAAAATAGATTCGAATTCATGTTGTTGTTTCTTTTCAGATTCTTCTGAATCATGAAGAATTTATCTGCCGTCCTTGTGTACAACGAGCAGACAGGAGAAGAAGAGCTGACGTTCCGCCAGCAGCTGACGTTCCGCCAGCAGCTGACGTTCCGCCAGCAGATAACGTTCCGCCAGCAGATGACATTGCGCCTGTTGATGCTGCTGTGCCTGTGGAAGTCGCTGAGCCATCGGCCAGAGACTCTTCTGTCCAAAGTAGCAGATATCGACGTGTTCCTTGCACAAGTTCGCGCTGCTTAATATTTGGTTGTCAAAATACCACCCGGCGTCGCTTGCCGAGTTCTTTACGGGCGAATGTTTTATGCAAGTATAACATATACATATCTAAAGATAGTCGTGTTTGTCAAGAACATTTGATCAGTTTTGATTGGGAACAATTACAGGAGGCACCAAATCTATGTACCGATTTTAGTGGGGCTTACTTAGATGATATAATAGATGTGTTAAAAGAAGAAAGGAGTTCCTTTCTAGACTTTGTCAATTATAGGCAAATGAGCCAAACAGAATTATTTTACTGGACAGGTCTTAGTCATGATCAGTTTCAACTTATATTGTCTGAAACACCTAGTCTGAGAAACCAAAAACGTCCTGAAGCCTGCCTAGGCATTTTACTAGCAAAATACAGAACTGGTGATTCGAACCTACGTCTAAGTAACATGTTCAGAATGCCAGAGTCTACTCTACAACGAAAACTTGGAATTGCTAGAAAATGCTTGCTTCGAGATTTTGTTCCTCGTCATTTAGGATTCGATCACATTAGTCGACAGGAAGTAGTATCCCGGAACTTATTAGTACCAGAAACGATTTTCGGTAATCCTGGGTCGCCGCCGGAAGAGAGAAAGGCAATCGTAATATGCGACGCAACATACGTTTATTGTCAGAAAAGCTCCAATTTCTTTTTTCAGCGGGAAAGCTATAGCTTACACAAATATACCAATTTACTGAAGCCATTTCTATTTGTAACTTGCGATGGATATATAATTGATGTGACTGGCCCATATTCTGCTACATCATCTGATGGTCGTATCATGATGAATATGGCAAGAGACGAGAGTGGTTATGTGTTCAATTGGTACTTTCAAAATGAAGATGTCTTCATCCTTGACAGGGGCTTTCGAGACTCAGTTGCATCCTTAGAAGAATGTGGCTATTCGTGCTATTTACCACACTCTAAAGAAGTCGGTGCACTACAATTATCCACAGCTCAAGCCAACGAATCAAGACTTGTTACTATGTGTCGTTGGGTAATCGAAGTGGTGAATGGAAGATTTAAGCGCGATTATAAATTGTTCCGTCAAGATTTTTTCAATAGAGCTATGCCTCATATGATGGATGATTTTAGAGTAGCAGCCAGTCTCGTCAATGCATTCCATCAACCAATAATAGATAGCATACACGCAGAAGACTTTTTGGAAATCATACAACACAGGCGAAATATAGAGAACGATCTTGCCGATTATGTCATAGAAAATAATATGAACAGGCAAAGAGTTGTATTCCGACGAATGACGGCTGATGACCCAGAACTAATAGATTTTCCTCGTCTGAATGAAGAAGATTGTATTCTTTTTGCTTTGGGCACTTATCAGCTCAAATTAGCCCGATCATACTGTGGCGAGCACATCAGAGACGGGGTTTACACGATTGAACTGTATAATGATCCTAATATTATCAACTTGCCTAATGTTAATAATACAACGAGACTTCTAAGAGGTCGTATTCAATCGCGACATTCGAGGGCCAGGACGTACTATGTTTATATTATGGCAGATTATACGGAAAATGGCAGAAATGCAATTAAAAAATATTATTGTACGTGTCTTACTGGCAAAAAAACTCTAGGCTGCTGTGCTCATACCATGTCAATTATTTGGTTTCTCGGCTTGGCTAGACATCTAGATGAGCCCTTACAAACACCGGCAGGTTTTTTAGATTATGTTATCGGTCAAGATAATGAGCATAATATGTAAGATCACTGTATAAAAAAAACAATAAATTGATACTTTTGTACCCTTTTCTTTGTTTTATTATAATCCGTACAATGCCTATTATATATATCTAGTTGGTTAGTAGATAGCAGTGTTGTAATCATAAAATATAAAAAATAGGGATCGAATTCAAAATGTATATTTTTTTAGCTGTTTTTCCTAACCCAAAAGTTGCCTGGTAGAAATTACTGCCAAGCAATAAGGCCGCCCGTTGCATTATGTTCTTTCCATTTTGTTATTTTATGAATACCAAAAACCATGAAAATCGGTCCAGCCGTTCTCGAGTTAAAGTGTTCGAACAAACCCGATTTTATTTTTTAAAGACCGTTCTATATCTTTGTCCCTAAATTAATTATAACGTTGTCACCATACAATTTTCTTTCTACTCCTGTAACCTTTCAAATAAAATGTATTTCATTCCTGGCCGCCAACTTTTTTTTTTTAGCCCGAGTCGCCCTACTAAATGAGTGATCTCCTTTAGCAATCTTAATAAAGTTCCTCGGACTCGACGGAAATATTATTGTTTTGCAATTTATATTAAGAAAAAACATTTTCGTGTCGTGTAAAGTTAGTAAAATGTATTTATTTACGTAAACTTGCCGAATGAATTGTGTATCTATAGATTTTAGTACATGTGTCATTAATTTCTTGTTTGATGGATACGAAATATTGATGGATTCGAATGCATACGAAACATTTGAGTTTTTGGAAGCGGATAACGCAGAAAAATAAAAATTTCCAGAGTACCTCTAGCTGCCGCCCGGAAACCCGACTGCAAAATTAATAACAAAACACTAATCACTGAGTCTGACCACAATATATTGTTTCGAACTATCTTCGTCAAAACATTACACATTTCTTTGTTTTAAAACTTATTCACTGAGTAACCTTAACCTTCCCTTGATTCCATGTCGACTTTGTAGCCAGTTAGATCATAAATTCATTAGCAAATATGTTAAAATAAGTTTAACCTCGTAGTAGTTATCCAAAAAAAAAATATATATATCGTAGTTAAACAAAAATATCGCTACATCGAGGCTGTGTTCAGAGTTACGCTGCAATCGATTAGAGCGCGCTAACACCCATACCGAATTAGTGTCAGCGCGATAACAACGTGCTGTGAATCGTCATAGATAGAACGCTGACCATGCCCTAAATTAATATCACCGTGAGCGCTGTCAAAATGACAGTTGTGCTGTTTTGTTTTGAGTTGCACCATATCTTTAAACTAACGTAGCATTTTGGAAATAGTGCTTCTGGCTACAGTTGTCACCTAATCAAAGAAGAAGATTTTTTTTGTGTATACTCAAAGAAATACTGTAATCCAACCATCTTGTGCAAGCATATCTAAATCGGTACGCAAATATTGATGTGAGTGATTAAGGCGTAACTCCGAATGCGGCCCGAGTTTCAAATTTCGTTCTGTTCCGAGTTATATCATGTAACAGCTTAGCCGTAGCTTAGTTTTAGTTTTTCAATTGTTTTTCTTATTTTTCAAAGCCAAATCTTTTAATATTTGTGTCAATTTCATGGAAATTACTCATAAAAATTTGATTCTAATGCAAAGTAATATTTTAAATAAAAGAAAATAATATTTTGCTTCAAGACCAATACTTCGTAGTAGCGATTCGGACCAACGTGTGAAAGGGACAGCGCTATACAATTCACATAGCGTTGTTTCTTTTCTACTATAGCAGGCAATAGACAAATCTTACAAATAGTTCGTTCTTTCCCAGCACTAAGCAGGAATAAAACATTCTTGAACGATGAAGATCGTGGTACAAATATGAGTTATGTTATTGTAAGCTTGAAACAAAACTCTCCTGAAATAAGATTGTTTCGTAAAAGATTGTGGTCGGCCCCCAGGGAGCCTACGACCAGCTCAAAAGTAGTATTATTTTTATATTACTTCAGTGGAAGAAAGAGATGGAGCTATACGTCCTGTAGAGCTTCATCTCTTTCCCACACTGAAGTAATATTAAAATAATACTGCTTTATGAGCCGATGGTAGACCCAGGGGTTCTGCCAAAGGGTGAAATGTGGGTTTACTAAGCAGCTTAACCCTTTGGCAGAACCCCTGGGCCTACCACTGGCTCATATAGCAGTATTATTTTAATATTACTTCAGTGTGGGAAAGAGATAAAGCTCTACAGGACGTATAGCTCCATCTCTTTCTCACACTGAAGTAATATAAAAATAATACTGCTTTTGAGCTGGTGGTAGACCCCAGACCTAACGTTGCTATGTTATTATTAATGAAATGGTAAATATTATTAAGTGACACCTAATTAATAATTACCTGGTGTGAAATGATTAGCACCCAAGTATTAACTAAGTCCTATTTGTAATCCATTAATTAATCACAAGGCATGGTTATTGTTAATGTAACTAGACACCTGATTAATAATGAGCAGATTTAATTGATTAACACCTAATTATTAATTAGACCCGAATGTAACTGATTAATTCCTCACTAGGAGGGGGGTAAAATGCATATAAAAGGGGCTACCAATTGTTAATTTAAACATTAAACCACCAACTTGCAATCGTGAAACATCTAAGTAATCAAAAATGGAACTCCATCTTCATTTGACCGTTGCTTTCCGTTCTTTGGACCGCAAATGGGGGAAACCAGTTGACTTGGATACTTCTGAGGACCTGTCAACGTGTATTCCTGCTGTTGTAGACAGACCAACTGCTACTTTCTCTTCGGAGGAATATCTGACCGCAATGAGGCCCAAGCCGTATTCACGTCGTCAAGAAAAACAAAGACAGGGGAATGTGAAAGTTAACGATTCGTTTGCAGACATATCATGTGCAAGGATACCTTCAGTGTCTGATCTTGAAGAGTTATCCAGTATCAGGGGAAGATCTTGTTCAGGAAAAACTGAGTTTTCAGTTGATCTGGATAGAAGTATCGAAGAATACCTCAATAATTATGAAAAAAAAATTGAAGGAGGTTCAACAGTGACTCTGGATTCAGGGTTGGGAAGGAGCAAGGAACGGAATATATTCAGACTGTTCAAAGATAGTGCAAAATCGTACATCGATAAGAAGCGCAAGAGGGTAATTTTAAAATAATATTGTAAAAGATATGTTTTATTTAGTTTTAAGTAATTTATAAAATTTTAAAATTATTCATGTGTAAGTTGTAAAATATTTTTCATTGCTCTCTACTACTTTCTTTCTCTTTACTTTTCTTCTTCTCAATGTATCTAAATGATTATTTTTCTATTTATTTGTAATTAATTTTTAACCTGCCATAGTTGTTAGATAAGATATTGTTAATATAATTGTTGCCTACATCTAGTTTTAAGTAATTTATGTAAATAATAAAAGAAAATAAATTATTGACCGTAAAATACTTCTCTTTCTCTTGTGCATTCCTAATATATTTTCTCTGTTGTGTAGTCGGCTTCCCTCTCTGTCTCTGTCATCTCCTCATCTCTCTACTTAGTTTAAGTTCCTATTTATTTGAGTCAAAATGAAACAACTTCATAAAAGTTAAATATTTTATCATTGAAAAATAACTAGGTATAATTAGAATATTTACAATAACATAAATACATTAGTACAAAGTATTACGCCGGCAAGTTCATTTTTTACAATAAATAGTTTTAAGCATTTCATTAAAAATAAAATACACAATAACTAACTAATTAGTTTACACATAGGGCTTGAAATATTTAATTGCAGTCGTCATAGGTTTTTCGTTGATTTTGTTCGTTGTAATAGTATTCTTCACGCGCATCTTTCAATTAAATTTATTTTTCACTTTGTACTGTTTTTTTGGAAGTCGGTTGCTTTTTTCTGTAAAAAGTTTTTATTTTTCACTTTTTAGTTGTGGTATTTACCCCACACAAATTCGAAAACCACTACCTGCTATGTAAATAACAGTGACAGGAACTTAACATAATTATCATCCACGTACTAAGTGGAAAAAAATACGTATTATTGAAGCTAACTCAAAACTACCCAAGCAAAGTTACAACTTTGCTTGGGTCATAATTCAAAGGTGGTCCCATATAATTTGTTATAACAAATTATATGGGACCACCTTTGAAGTATGACCTCCCAAACAAAAAATAATCATTAAAATCAATTCAGAATTGGTGGAGTAATCGCGAAACAAACAAACAAAAAAAAAAACATATAGTTGAATTGAGAACCTCCTCCTTTTGGAAGTCGGTTAAAAAGAATTTCTTCTTTGCTATTTATCTAATCTAGTTTTTCTAACAAATGGAAGTAGGTAGGTATACTAATCCGTAAGAAAACAAGACTTGCACCTCCCTTTAAGGGGGTTGGAGGGTGAAAGTTACAAATGTCTTAATTTTTGTTGTTGTTTGTGTGCAAATCTTACTTAGCCTGCTTATCAAACTTCAGCTTTTTAGAACTTCGGGAAGTGCCTTAGAAGTTTTGGTGAGTGAGTCAGTAACGAAATCGATGTTTAGGTAAAGTTTAAAAGCTAGAAAAATTTAACTCCGTCTTATTCCAAAACACGATCTAAATTTAGTACTGGTAAGTCTACTAACCACATTCCTGAGAATTTGAGCTCTCTAACATTATCCAGGCCGAAGCTATGAGGGTGAAAATACGACGGCAAATAGACATATACAAGGTGTCCCTGGAAGTATGGATCAAATCGAATAGGGGCGTGAGCAAGGCCAAGTACTCGCAACGGGCGTGATCCTTACATACTTCTTTTGCTTCGTTTACGTTCATACAATTTAGATGTATTTTTTTTTATTCAAAAGGAACAACAAACAGCTACAATATAAAACATAGGAACAAGAAATACATAAAAAATACAGACAATATTGCAGCCCACAACGCTGTTCACGGATTAGCTACAGGACAGTGACAGTGAAAATAATCGCTAGGGTTACAAATACATTTTTTTCTTATTAACTAACGTGTTTATAGGACATCCATATAAATTTTAAGAAATAGTACACAAAAATAGAAGAAAATATGTTCAAGAAAGCTCCTTGAGTATAAGAGTTCTGAACGTATAGGGAGCACAAACAAAAATGTCTATGTGTTCAAAATTCCCATTGTAGGAATCAGCCATTCTGCGAACAGGCGAACGCAGGCCAGAGTTGGACTTGCAAGTACCCACTGAAAATAATCTGCCAGCGCGCACTTTTCGCTAGCATAAGTACCATGTTGGACAATTCAATGCAGTCAAATATATTTCTTACAATATTATATAGATTCATGGCTTCTAAGAACTTACGTCTGAACGTAAACGAAGCAAAAGGAGTATGTAGATGTAGATAAGGATTGTAGCAGGTGCCGTTCTGTAGTTTCGCCTACCTCCATGGAAAGAAGGCATACATTTATGTATGTATTTAAGTATGATGGCAAATTGGCAACAGGTTTGCCCACTGTTATGTATGTGTACCTATATCTACATACCTAGGTATTTAGGCTTATCTAGGTAGGTACAGACGCCAGCACATCAAGCTACCCAAAACTGTCAAATTTTCCCAATCAACTTTGAACCTTAGACGTCAGCGATAAAGTTGAAAATCTATTAAATAAATTTGACAGATTGTAGTAGCTTGATGTGCTGGCGTCTGTACTATCGAAGAAACGCATATCTGTACACTGTAAGGACTATTCTTGCTTGCAGCGCTCGGCTGCTGTAGCACAAGAATAAAAAACTTTTTTGGTCTTGTTGCTGTAGTATCGCTTACCTACGAAAAAAAAGGGTTGAGTGCACGGGATTTTGTTTTCAAAGTGGTCAGATATGCGTTACCCCGATGGTACCTACATAACTGGTGAAATGTGGGTTTACTAAGCAGCTTAACCCTTTGGTAGAACCCCTGGGCCTACCACCGGCTCATAAAGCAGTATTATTTTAATATTACTTCAGTGTGGGAAAGAGATGAAGCTCTACAGGACGTATAGCTCCATCTCTTTCTCCCACTGAAGTAATATAAAAATAATACTGCTTTTGAGCTGGTGGTAGGCCCCCACACCTAACGTTGCTATATTATTATTAATGAAATAGTAATTATTAATTAAGTGACACCTAATTAATAATTACCTGGTGTGAAACGATTTGCACCCAAGTATTAACTAAGTCCTATTTGTAATCGATTAATTAATCACAAGGCATGGTTATTGTTAATGTAAACATACACCTGATTAATAATGAGCAGATTTAATTGATTAACACCTAATTATTAATTAGACCCTAATGTAACTGATTAATTCCTCACTAGGAGGGGGGTAAAATGCATATAAAAGGGGTTACCAATTGTTAATTTAAACATTAAACCAACAACTTGCAATCGTGAAACATCTAAGTTATCAAAAATGGAACTACATCTTCATTTGACCGTTGCTTTCCGTTCTTTGGACCGCAAATGGGGGAAACCAGTTGACTTGGATACTTATGAGGACCTGTCAACGTGTATTCCTGCTGTTGTAGACAGACCAACTGCTACATTCTCTTCGGAGGAATATCTGACCGCAAGGAGGAGGCCCAAGCCGTATTCACGTCGTCAAGAAAAACAAAGACAGGGGAATGTGAAAGTTAACGATTCGTTTGCAGACATATCATGTGCAAGGATACCTTCAGTGTCTGATCTTGAAGAGTTATCCAGTTTCAGGGGAAGATCTTGTTCAGGAAAAACTGAGTTTTCAGTTGATCTGGATAGAAGTATCGAAGAATACCACAATAACTATGAAAAAAAATTTGAAGGAGGTTCAACAGTGACTCTGGATTCAGGGTTGGGAAGGAACAAGGAACGGAATATATTCAGACTGTTCAAAGATAGTGCAAAATCGTACATCGATAAGAAGTGCAAGAGGGTACTTTTAAAATAATATTGTAAAAAATATGTTTTATTTAGTTTTAAGTAATTTATAAAATTTTAAAATTATTAATGTATGAGTTGTAAAATATTTTTCATTACTCTCTACTACTTTCTTTCTCTTTACTTACTTTTCTTCTTCTAAATTATTATTTTTCTATTTATTTGTAATTAATTTTTAACCTACCATAGTTGTTAGATAAAATATTGTTGATATAATTGTTGCCTATGCCTAAATCTAGTTTTAAAGTAATTTATGTAATTAATAAATAAAAATAAATTATTGACCGTAAAATACTTCTCTTTCTCTTGTACATTCCTAATATATTTTCTCTACAAGTTGTGTAGTCGGCTTCCCTCTCTGTCTCTGCCACCTCCTCATCTCTCTACTTAGTTTAAGTTCCTATTTATTTGAGTCAAAATGAAACAACTTCATAAAAGTTAAATATTTTATAATTGAAAAATAACTAGGTATAATTAGAATATTTACAATAACATAAATACATTAGTACAAAGTATTACGCCGGCAAGTTCATTTTTTACAATAAATAGTTTTAAGCATTTCATTAAAAATAAAATACACAATAACTAACTAATTAGTTTACACATAGGGCTCGAAATATTTAATTGCAGTCGTCATAGGTTTTTCGTTGATTTTGTTCGTTGTAATAGTATTCTTCACGCGCATCTTTATATCCCTAGACTTGAGCACACTCTTGTGGTTCGCACTCGGCGGCCTCAGGCCCAGGTAGTGCTTGCTCGGCGTGAATATAGACTTAGAACTAAGACCAGACGTCTCTAAAAAGAAATCGAAGGTTCCCTTTGTTTTGGGCGCATTTATCTCTGGATTGTTGTTCAGTACCATCCGCGGCTCGCACTTCACAGTATTATAAGATCCGCTGTTGCTCCCAGACGAATTACTGGACTCAATATCTGAGTTCCTTACAGATTCAGTCTCTGCTTTGCACATGTTAAGTAAAACGGCCAATCGAGCAACAGTCTTGACGGCGTATCATGGTCTAGTAGCCTCAACATTGAGATATGGAATTATATTTTGGGGTAATGCCACGGGTAAAGATATAGTATTTAAGTGCCAAAAAAGGTGCATAAGAGCTATATATAATTTACGGATAACAGACAGCTGCAAACCGTTTTTTAAAAATACGAAAATATTAACTATGCCGTCGTTGTACATCTATGAAACGTCAATGTTCGTCAAAAATAATTTACATAAATTTGCTCGAGTAACTAGTCAGCGCCGTTGTGATCGGTTACAAACAGTCGGATCTAGTACTGCACTATACAGAAACAGTATTTTTGTAATGGCTCCAAAGGTCTATAATAAATTACCAAAATGTATAAGGAGTGAAGATAATATCCGCAAATTCAAAAGTAAATTGTATTTATTTCTAATAGATAAGACGTATTATTCTATCGAAGAATTTTTAAATGATAAAATATGACATTACCAGCCCTTTAATGTAATTAACCATTGATATGCATGTTAAAATAAATTATAATTGATTAATTAATTATTAATAATACATTTAATTGACATTATTTACAATTATGATGAAATATGACATTACTAGCCCTTTAATATAATTAACCATTGACATGCATGTAAAAATAAATTATAATTGGTTAATTAATTATTTAATAATACATTTAATTGACATTATTGACTCGAACGTGACTTTGTATTGTATAAATTCAGAATTATTGCTAAAAACCTAATATATTTGTACACCAATTTCATTGGTAGGACATAGAGCTCGACTAAAATGTATACATAAGACCTTTATTGTAATACCTGTGTTCACAAATAAAGATTGATTGATTGATTGATTGTAAGTCACGGCCGTTACCACTTGGCCACCACTGCTACCCCTTTGGTTTTTGAAAAGAAATCCTCCAAGTTGACACTTGGATTTCCAATAATTTTGTAAACATACATACATGCATAAACTCACACCTCCCTATGGGGGTAGGCAGAAACTGCAGAACGCCACCTGCTACGATCCTTTTGCTTCGTTTACGTTCATATATATGTCGGATCCGGTCATTAGTACGGACACGAAACGAATCGCAAGCGCGCCACTGGCGACATCAAGAGTGATTTACCGACACTAAAAAAGGCGCGCTTCTACAGAGTCGTGATGTTTGATGGCCAAGGCGAGGAGGACAGTCAACCTTTGGTCGCATTGGAGTCAAGACGTCGCGAAACTGTTCTCGATTCGTGGTGCTCAGTTATTGTGATAGTTGTAATTTGTGATCATTGTGTTAATTGGTGATTTTAATAAACACCGTCGCACCCAGTGTGTGCATAATTTAGCTAGTGTGATCTGAACTGCAAACTGTTTTTATATTGCGCATTAACCAACACTACCCACACTACGCCCACAGTAGTTAAAATATCGCTGAAAATAACGAGAGTCACATACCCGTCGCCGACATCATAAGTGGGATTCGTGTTGGTTCAAGCGCAAAATAAAAACGTTGAAAATTACCGTTGGCGTACCATTTTTGAACATTAAAATAAAAACATGCAAGCGTTTATGCGTGATCATGGTGCGCGACAGCCAAGCCAAGCCGATTGACAGCAAAGGAAGATCTATGACGTCTTCAGTATCGAGCCAAGCAGCCCCGCAGCCGTCGGCAAAGCCCTTCGTGCTTCTTTTCTTTTCTTCTCTGCTTCATTTTCAGGTGGTGTTTCGCGATGGTGAAGCGTCCTCACGGGGCGCCGGCTGGCGACCCTGGCACGAGATGGTGTCCATTTGGGAGTGGAACCGGAAACGCGGATGCGCGAGTGGCAGCCAGTGCGGCTGTGCGCCGGTGCGGCTGTGCTCCGTTGCGCCTGTGCTCCGGTGCGGCTGTGCGCCGGTGCGGCTGTGCTCCGGTGCGGCTCAGCGCCGGTGCGGCTGTGCTCCGGTACGGCTGTGCGCCGATGCGCCTGTGCGCTGGTGCGCCTGTGCGCCGATGCGCCTGTGCGCCGATGCGCCTGTACGCCGATGCGTCTGTGCGCCGATGCGCCTGTGCGCCTGTGCGGCTGTGCGCCTGTGCGGCTGTGCGCCTGTGCGGCTGTGCGCCGGTGTGGCTGTGCGCCTGTGCGCTGGTGCGCCTGTGCGCTGGTGCGCCTGTGCTCTGGTGCGCCTGTGCGCTGGTGCGCCTGTGCGCTGGTGCGCCTGTGCGCCGGTGCGCCTGTGCAGCTGTGCGCCTGTGCGCCTGTGCGGCAGTGCGCCTGTGCGCCGGTGCGGTTGTGCGCCGGTGCGTCTGTGCGCCTGTGCGCTGGTGTGCCTGTGCGCCTGTGCGCCGGTGCGCCTGTGCGGCAGTGCGCCGGTGCAGCCGGACGCCGGTGCAGCCGGACGCCGGTGCGACTGGAAGCCGTTGCGGCTGGAAGCCGGTGCAGCCGGACGCCGGTGCAGCCAGACGTCGGTGCAGCTGGGCGCCGATGCAGCTGGACGCCAGTGCACGAACAGTGGTACCCAGTTGGATGCTGGAGTACGTGTTGCAAGCAATGAACGGCGAGTGGAAGTCGTTGCACAATTACCCTCAGGCACGTTAAATAAAAAGGTGAGCTGTATTGTTTTGTTAATAATTCTGGTGTTGAATGCTCGTTAGTAAAGGAGAGTTGTGTAGCCAAATTAAGTGGCAAACGAGTTAATAACGTTGTTGCGTTGACTGGTATTGGTCAAACACGTGTATTCAGCTCAGAACCAA
The DNA here is from genome assembly GCA_963680765.1 of Agrochola lychnidis. Taxonomy (NCBI): domain Eukaryota; kingdom Metazoa; phylum Arthropoda; class Insecta; order Lepidoptera; family Noctuidae; genus Agrochola; species Agrochola lychnidis. The sequence continues at coordinate 5,335,327 of OY796850.1, forward strand.
TCTTATCTCATCATCTGTTACGACGCCTCATTGAGGTGGATAACAATTAAAATTCTATTGTGTCTCGTTAATGACAGTTGAAAGGTTATGTAGCGTAACGATTAACGAACACCAACTTGAGGTTTTTGTGTTTTAATTGTTTTGATTTTGGGATGTGCTTCCCGACACTAACTTGCAAAGTAATTAAATTATTACGATAGGACGTTGATGAAGTCCGTGAGATTGCGTTAGAAAATATTAGAAAAAGGCAGATATAACAAAAATTTAGTTTGGGATTTCGTGTTATTAGAAAACGAAGAGCGTAGTTAAATTAAGCTTGACGTGAAGCCAAGGGCCGAGGGCCAGGGGCCGAGAGCCAAGGGCCTAGGGCCAGGGGCCAAGGACAAGGGCCGAGGGCCTATTGAGGATTTTGAAGAAAACGGGATAGTGAAAGTAGAGTCAAATGAATTGTTCGTGTGAGATGCACGGGTTCTCGATTCGTTGGGTCGGAGACCGTACCAGAGTATCGTAGTCATAGCCCGTTAGAAATCGGCATCTACTTGCTAGACCGTGGGAGTTTGGTGGGCAATAGCTCTGGCTGGTATGGTCGGGTCTAGCCTGGTAGCTAAGACCGTAGAGTCAAGGACGACTCGGCATTCCTTTGGGAAGTGCGCATGTGATTGTGGACCGCGAATGAGATACCCGAGGCTTTGTTAATTGGTTAATGACTTTGGGTCAATTCTTAAATTATCAGTTTACATGATCCTCAATAGTACCTGGACTCTGATTGATTGTCATGTTGCTTATTTAATTGTTATCCCTGCCTACAATTTGACTTTTTGAAGTTAGTAGAATGATGTTAGAAATGTGATGTTAGTTAAATAAACAAACTTTACAGAAGTTCACGTTTACGTTAGGTGAAGAAAGATGCCAGTAGGTCATGTACCAGTCGAAGTAGATGTGATCACAGTGGTGATGAGCAAACCTAAGTTATGGGAATCACGCGAGTAGGGTTCTCTAACGGCCGTATTGTGTGGGACCGTACCAGTAGTTACTACGTAGTCGTAGCCCGGTAGAAATCGGTGTCTCTTGAGGCAACTCAAGTAGTCCGTGGGTGCGCGATAGGCGTGTTTCTCTGGCGGAGGTCGGGGTCTGGAAAGACCATAGTGTGTAGTCAGTGGGTGATGCACACGGGCGATCCACTTGATGGATATGCAGAAGTTTTGATCCATGCGCTGGATGTGTGAGAGCAATGCGATTGCTAGTCGGCTGGAGAGCCATGGCGTTAAAGTGGTTTACTCGTGTGTGGGTTTCTAAGGCTCTTAGTGAAAAGACGATTGTTAATGTGGAAAACGATGGTACCTGGCTCTGGTTGATGATTTTTGCCATAATTAGTCGAAAGTTTGTGAGTTCATTGAGAAGTAGGAGTATTGTTTTGTAAAGTGTTGAGGATTAAAGTTTCCTTATCTCAAAAGTTGGAACCCGTAAATTGTCAGAATTGGCCGAGTTGAACAGACACTGTTGTTGAGTTTTGCTTGCAGGTAAACACACGAGGACGTGTGCATAGCAGGATGGCCGTGTCGGATCCGGTCATTAGTACGGACACGAAACGAATCGCAAGCGCGCCACTGGCGACATCAAGAGTGATTTACCGACACTAAAAAAGGCGCGCTTCTACAGAGTCGTGATGTTTGATGGCCAAGGCGAGGAGGACAGTCAACCTTTGGTCGCATTGGAGTCAAGACGTCGCGAAACTGTTCTCGATTCGTGGTGCTCAGTTATTGTGATAGTTGTAATTTGTGATCATTGTGTTAATTGGTGATTTTAATAAACACCGTCGCACCCAGTGTGTGCATAATTTAGCTAGTGTGATCTGAACTGCAAACTGTTTTTATATTGCGTATTAACCAACACTACCCACACTACGCCCACAGTAGTTAAAATATCGCTGAAAATAACGAGAGTCACATATCGGTCTCCGACATATATGATGAAAAGGTTCTTTAAAGATCGTAAATATCAATAAGGCTCGTCAGTAGTAGACACAAGCCATGCACACAACTGGTTAGCAGATAGCTGATATTAGCTATAAGGTATAGCTAGTATCAGTATCAGCTATCTACTAACCATGATTTGATGACATTTGACACCTTTGCTAACTTATGGAGTTGTATTGCTGATTGTATTCATTATAATTGAGTAAAGCCATATTTGTTACGGCCGCGAATCATATTTTAATCAACATAAAACCTGACACTGACCTGCAAAATCCAAAGAAACGTAAGAAAATTTGAATTTCACGGGCTACCCTGACGCTTCCCCATACTCATTACTCAATTCTTTATTGCATTCCATATTACATAGATGGTATAACAAAGTAAAAGATCAATATAGACCCTGTCGGGCACAGAAAAATTAGGAGTTTCTTGTCCGTTCTACTCCATAGGAACCTACTACGCTTTGGAATGGGCAACTAGCTTCATCTTTCTGACTGACCGACCCCTTGACAATACAAAAGTGCCTGTAATTGGTTTATTTGAAATAAATACTTTGAGTTTGCGTTTTTGAAAGATCAACAAAGATCGCACACGAAACAAACGCCTAATAATTTCTTTACTACGCGTGTATAACATGACATATTTAGTACTTAGGCGCTTAACTTCTTTTAAGTACTTTAAAAAAACTTCCAAAAAAACACTACAAAGTGAAAAATAATTTCGGAAGTCGGTGGCAAAAAACGAAAATTCTAAACCAAAGACACCGACTTCCGAAATTATTTTTCACTTTGTAGTGTTTTTTTGGAAGTTGGTTGTATTTTTTTTGTAAAAAGTTTTTATTTTTCTCTTTTTAGTTGTGGTACCTACCCCACACAAATTCGAATACCACTACCTGCTATGTAAATAACAGTGACAGGAACTTATCATATCATCCACATAATAAGTGGGAAAAAAATATATTATTGAAGCTAACTCAAAAACTACCCAAGCAAACTTAATAAAATTTATATGGGACCACCTCTGAAGTATGACCTATCAAAAAAAAAAAAGAATCATCAAAATCAATTCATAATTGGCGGAGTAATCGCGTAACAAAGATAAAAAAAAAACAAAAAAAAAAAACATACAGTCGAATTGAGAACCTCCTCCTTTTGGAAGTCGGTTAAAAAGAAATTATTCTACTTTCGTTTTAAGACACTAATTCAACACTAATTCGGTAAAACACTAATTCGGTTAGCACGCTCTAATCGATTACAGCGTAACTCTGAACGCAGCCTCGATGTACTGATATTTTTGTTTACAAATGGATAATGGATAACTACTACGAGGTTGAACTTATTTTAACATATTTACTAATGAATTTATGATCTAACTGGCTACAAAGTCGACATGGAATCAAGGGAAGGTTAAGGTTACTCAGTGAATAAGGTTTAAATAAGAAATGTGTAATGTTTTGACGAAGATAGTTCGAAACAATATATGTGGTCAGACTCAGTGATTAGTGTTTTGTTATTAATTTTGCAGTCGGGTTTCCGGGCGGCAGCTAGAGGTACTCTGAATTTTTTTATTTTTCTGTGTTATCCGCTTCCAAAAACTCAAATGTTTCGTATGCATTCGCCATCAAACAAGAAATTAATTACACATATACTAAAATCTATAGATACACAATTCATTCGGCAAGTTTACGTAAATGAATACATTTTACCAACTTTACATGACACGAAAATGTTTTTTCTTATTATAAATTGCAAAACAATAATATTTCCGTCGAGTCCAAAGAACTTTTTTAAGATTGCTAAATTTGACATTAAAACAATCCTGCTAGTTGTCAAAAGTCACGTCGTGGTACGAATTGAATGAACTTCTAGAGGTGACGTCACCAAAATCGCTAAGAAAATACGATTGTTTCAACATAACAATAAGCTTATTTTATGGACGTCATGGTAAGAAAAGTCAAAGTAAGATTATAATAATACTGCTATAAGAGCTGGTGGTAGGCCCCCTATATCGCTTACCTACGAAAAAAAAAGGGTTGAGTGCACGGGATTTTGTTTTCAAAGTGGTCAGATATGCGTTACCCTGATGGTACCTACATAACTGGTGAAATGTGGGTTTACTAAGCAGCTTAACCCTTTGGCAGAACCCCTGGGTCTACCATCGGCTCATAAAGCTTTATTATTTTAATATTACTTCAGTGTGGGAAAGAGATGAAGCTCTACAGGACGTATAGCTCCATCTCTTTCTTCCACTGAAGTAATATAAAAATAATACTACTTTTGAGCTGGTCGTAGGCTCCCTGGGGGCCGACCACAATCTTTTACGAAACAATCTTATTTCAGGAGAGTTTTGTTTCAAGCTTACAATAACATAACTCATATTTGTACCACGATCTTCATCGTTCAAGAATGTTTTATTCCTGCTTAGTGCTGGGAAAGAACGAACTATTTGTAAGATTTGTCTATTGCCTGCTATAGTAGAAAAGAAACAACGCTATGTGAATTGTATAGCGCTGTCCCTTTCACACGTTGTTCCGAATCGCTACTACGAAGTATTGGTCTCGAAGCAAAATATTATTTTCTTTTATTTAAAATATTACTTTGCATTAGAATCAAATTTTTATGAGTAATTTCCATGAAATTGACACAAATATTAAAAGATTTGGCTTTGAAAAATAAGAAAAACAATTGAAAAACTAAAAATAAGCTACGGCTAAGCTGTTACATGATATAACTCGGAACAGAACGAAATTTGAAACTCGGGCCGCATTCGGAGTTACGCCTTAATCGCTCACATCAATATTTGCGTACCGATTTAGATATGCTTGCACAAGATGGTTGGATTACAGTATTTCTTTGAGTATACACAAAAAAATCTTCTTCTTTGATTAGGTGACAACTGTAGCCAGAAGCACTATTTCCAAAATGCTACGTTAGTTTAAAGATATGGTGCAACTCAAAACAAAACAGCACAACTGTCATTTTGACAGCGCTCACGGTGATATTAATTTAGGGCATGGTCAGCGTTATCGCAAGATGGCGCATGCTATGACGATTCACAGCACGTTGTTATCGCGCTGACACTAATTCGGTATGGGTGTTAGCGCGCTCTAATCGATTGCAGCGTAACTCTGAACACAGCCTCGATGTAGCGATATTTTTGTTTAACTACGATATATATATTTTTTTTGGATAACTACTACGAGGTTGAACTTATTTTAACATATTTGCTAATGAATTTATGATCTAACTGGCTACAAAGTCGACATGGAATCAAGGGAAGGTTAAGGTTACTCAGTGAATAAGTTTTAAAACAAAGAAATGTGTAATGTTTGTGTAATGTTTTGACGAAGATAGTTCGAAACAATATATTGTGGTCAGACTCAGTGATTAGTGTTTTGTTATTAATTTTGCAGTCGGGTTTCCGGGCGGCAGCTAGAGGTACTCTGGAAATTTTTATTTTTCTGCGTTATCCGCTTCCAAAAACTCAAATGTTTCGTATGCATTCGAATCCATCAATATTTCGTATCCATCAAACAAGAAATTAATGACACATGTACTAAAATCTATAGATACACAATTCATTCGGCAAGTTTACGTAAATAAATACATTTTACTAACTTTACATGACACGAAAATGTTTTTTCTAAATATAAATTGCAAAAAAATAAATATTTCCGTCGAGTCCGAGGAACTTTTTTAAGATTGCTAAATTTGACATTAAAACAATATTGCTAGTTGTCAAAAGTCACGTCGTGGTACGAATTGAATGAACTTTTAGAGGTAACGTCACCAAAATCGCTAAGAAAATAAGATTGTTTCAACATTACAATAAGCTTATTTTATGGACGTCATGGTACGAAAAGTCAAAGTAAGATTATAATAATACTGCTATAAGAGCTGGTGATAGGCCCCCTATATCGCTTACCTACGAAAAAAAAAGGGTTGAGTGCACGGGATTTTGTTTTCAAAGTGGTCAGTTATGCGTTACCCCGATGGTACCTACATAACTGGTGAAATGTGGGTTTACTAAGCAGCTTAACCCTTTGGCAGAACCCCTGGGCCTACCACTGGCTCATATAGCAGTATTATTTTAATATTACTTCAGTGTGGGAAAGAGATAAAGCTCTACAGGACGTATAGCTCCATCTCTTTCTCACACTGAAGTAATATAAAAATAATACTGCTTTTGAGCTGGTGGTAGACCCCAGACCTAACGTTGCTATGTTATTATTAATGAAATGGTAAATATTATTAAATGACACCTAATTAATAATTACCTGGTGTGAAATGATTAGCACCCAAGTATTAACTAAGTCCTATTTGTAATCCATTAATTAATCACAAGGCATGGTTATTGTTAATGTAACTAGACACCTGATTAATAATGAGCAGATTTAATTGATTAACACCTAATTATGAATTAGACCCTAATGTAACTGATTAATTCCTCACTAGGAGGGGGGTAAAATGCATATAAAAGGGGCTACCAATTGTTAATTTAAACATTAAACCACCAACTTGCAATCGTGAAACATCTAAGTAATCAAAAATGGAACTCCATCTTCATTTGACCGTTGCTTTCCGTTCTTTGGACCGCAAATGGGGGAAACCAGTTGACTTGGATACTTCTGAGGACCTGTCAACGTGTATTCCTGCTGTTGTAGACAGACCAACTGCTACTTTCTCTTCGGAGGAATATCTGACCGCAATGAGGCCCAAGCCGTATTCACGTCGTCAAGAAAAACAAAGACAGGGGAATGTGAAAGTTAACGATTCGTTTGCAGACATATCATGTGCAAGGATACCTTCAGTGTCTGATCTTGAAGAGTTATCCAGTATCAGGGGAAGATCTTGTTCAGGAAAAACTGAGTTTTCAGTTGATCTGGATAGAAGTATCGAAGAATACCTCAATAATTATGAAAAAAAAATTGAAGGAGGTTCAACAGTGACTCTGGATTCAGGGTTGGGAAGGAGCAAGGAACGGAATATATTCAGACTGTTCAAAGATAGTGCAAAATCGTACATCGATAAGAAGCGCAAGAGGGTACTTTTAAAATAATATTGTAAAAGATATATGTTTTATTTAGTTTTAAGTAATTTATAAAATTTTAAAATTATTAATGTATAAGTTGTAAAATATTTTTCATTGCTCTCTACTACTTTCTTTCTCTTTACTTTTCTTCTTCTCAATGTATCTAAATGATTATTTTTCTATTTATTTGTAATTAATTTTTGACCTACCATAGTTGTTAGATAAGATATTGTTAATATAAATGAAAATAAATTATTGACCGTAAAATACTTCTCTTTCTCTTGTGCATTCCTAATATATTTTCTCTGTTGTGTAGTCGGCTTCCCTCTCTGTCTCTGCCACCTCCTCATCTCTCTACTTAGTTTAAGTTCCAATTTATTTGAGTCAAAATGAAACAACTTCATAAAAGTTAAATATTTTATAGTTGAAAAATAACTAGGTATAATTAGAATATTTACAATAACATAAATACATTAGTACAAAGTATTACGCCGGCAAGTTCATTTTTAACAATAAATAGTTTTAAGCATTTCATTAAAAATAAATACACAATGGTGCCGATTCTCTTGTACACCGAACTAAACTAACTAAACTATCACTAAAATTCCTTACTTTTGACTATGAGAATCTCAAAGCTATTCTGTAAAATAAATTCTCTAAATTTAAAAATAATTTTGACACATCTAAATCGAATTTGACAACCGCGACTCCACACGTGATACCTAACCACGTGAATCTTTTTAGAGCCGGAGGCGCGCAGGGGGGGCAGCCTCGACGTGTTTTATATGGATTTTTAACTTTTTGTGTGGAAAATAAGAAAAAATATTACCTACATGTAGAGTGTTAGGGGTTTAAGGGGTTTATAAAGGGTGTCGAAATTTTCATTATTTTTGCGATTGGACACACCGTTTTCGAGATATAAGCAAAAGAAAAAAAAAAATTCAGTACTGTTTTTTCATCTGAAGTCGAGGTGTTGGTATGAATTTTAGTTCATGACAACCAATTTTAATCCACATGTTTTTAGTCGCGATTAAAAATAGTCATATTTAGTTAGAAAATCTAAATTTTAGGTTAAAAACATCAAATTCAGAATAGCAAAATTGTCATTTTCACTAAACTAATATCTCAGTGCTATCTTAGTGCTGTCAAACTAAAATATAGTTAAGTTGTGTCACTTTAGTCTATTTCAGAATGGGAAATCGTCGTTTGACAGGAATAAACAAAATTTTGGTGATTTTTAGTTTAGTTTAGAGGCATTTGTGACAAGAGAATCGGCACCAATAACTAACTAATTAGTTTACACGTAGGGCTCGAAATATTTAATTGCAGTCGTCATAGGTTTTTCGTTGATTTTGTTCGTTGTAATAGTATTCTTCACGCGCATCTTTCAATTAAAGTTATTTTTCACTTTGTACCTACTGTTTTTTTGGAAGTCGGTTGATTTTTTTTGTAAAAAGTTTTTATTTTTCACTTTTTAGCTGTGGTATTTACCCCACACAAATTCGAAAACCACTACCTGCTATGTAAATAACAGTGACAGGAACTTAACATAATTATCATCCACATACTAAGTGGAACAAAATACGTATTATTGAAGCTAACTCAAAACAACCCGAGCAAAGTTATAACAAATTATATGGGACCACCTTTGAAGTATGACCTCCCAAACAAAAATAATCATTAAAATCAATTCATAATTGGTGGAGTAATCGCGTAACAAACAAACAAAAAAAAACATATAGTTGAATTGAGAACCTCCTCCTTTTGGAAGTCGGTTAAAAAGAGTTTCGTCTTTGCTATTTATCTAATCTAGTTTTTCTAACAAATGGAAGTAGGTAGGTATACTAATCCGTAAGAAAACAAGACCACCTCCCTTTAAGGGGGTTGGAGGGTGAAAGTTACAAATGTCTTAATTTTTGTTGTTGTTTGTGTGCAAATCTTAGCCTGCATACCAAATATCAGCTTTTTAGAACTTCGGGAAGTGCCCTAGAGGTTTTGATGAGTGAGTGAGTCAGCCAGTGACGAAATCGATGTTTAAAGTTCAAAAGCTAGAAAAATTAAACTCCATCTTATTCCAAAACACGATCTAAATTTAGTACTGGTAAGTCTACTAACTACATCTTGTCCCGAGAATTTGAGCTCTCTAACATTGGTGCCGATTCCCTTGTTCACAAACTAAACTAAATTTAAGTTCAGTGCATCTTTTTCTTTCTATTTCATTAAGAAAAGGACAGAAGATAAAGGAGATGTTTCATTTTCGGCCATAAAGTGTACGTTAATGAAAAAAAAGGAAAAAATTCCACGAATTGAGGAAAAATATTCTTTCCTGTTTATTCCTCTGATTACTTCGGCATAAAAAATAATAGTTTAACAAATTATTGCCATATTTTATTCATCATGGCGTCGTTTTACTTGCATACTGCTTTCGTCCAGAAATCATGTTACATTTTAACAAAATAATATCATGTAGACGTTATTCAAATAAATATGAAAGGCGTGTATTTCTGTACTACAGTAAGATAGCTATCTTATACAACTTTTTTAATTAATTAGAAAGTATGATTCATCATAAAAATAAAAAACTGCTTTTGTGGATTGTAGATTTGTAGGTACTTCTGGACGAAAATGGCCAGCTGTATTATCAGTCTTCATTGTATTTAGGAGTTCGTTTCCCAGGTTTTCTGAAGTGTACATGGTAGGGCCTGAGTCCCATACAAAAATGAAACGTCTCTTTTAGTTTAGTCCTGTCAAATTAATCAGCGCCTGTCACTACTCCATACAAGTTTAGACGTGATTAACGTTGTAATAGTATTCTTCACGTGCATCTTTATATCCCTAGGCTTGAGCACACTCTTGTGGTTCGCACTCGGCGGCCTCAGGCCCAGGTAGTGCTTGCTCGGCGTGAATATAGACTTAGAACTAAGACCAGACGTCTCTAAAAAGAAATCGAAGGTTCCCTTTGTTTTGGGCGCATTTATCTCTGGATTGTTGTTCAGTACCATCCGCGGCTCGCACTTCACAGTATTATAAGATCCGCTGTTGCTCCCAGACGAATTACTGGACTCAATATCTGAGTTCCTTACAGATTCAGTCTCTGTTTTGCACATGTTAAGTAAAACGGCCAATCGAGCAACAGTCTGGACGGCGTATCATGGTCTAGTAGCCTCAACATTGAGATATGGAATTATATTTTGGGGTAATGCCACGGGTAAAGATGTAGTATTTAAGTGCCAAAAAAGGTGCATAAGAGCTATATATAATTTACGGATAACAGACAGCTGCAAACCGTTTTTTAAAAATACGAAAATATTAACTATGCCGTCGTTGTACATCTATGAAACGTCAATGTTCGTCAAAAATAATTTACATAAATTTGCTCGAGTAACTAGTCAGCGCCGTTGTGATCGGTTACAAACAGTCGAATCTAGTACTGCACTATACAGAAACAATATTTTTGTAATGGCTCCAAAGGTCTATAATAAATTGCCAAAATGTATAAGGAGTGAAGATAATATCCGCAAATTCAAAAGTAAATTGTATTTATTTCTAATAGATAAGACGTATTATTCCATCGAAGAATTTTTAAATGATAAAATATGACATTACCAGCCCTTTAATGTAATTAACCATTGATATGCATGTAAAAATAAATTATAATTGATTAATTCATTATTAATAATACATTTAATTGATATTATTTACAATTATGATGAAATATGACATTACTAGCCCTTTAATATAATTAACCATTGACATGCATGTAAAAATAAATTATAATTGATTAATTAATTATTTAATAATACATTTAATTGACATTATTGACTCGAACGTGACTTTGTATTGTATAAATTCAGAATTATTGCTAAAAACCTAAAATATTTGTACACCAATTTCATTGGTAGGACATAGAGCTCGACTAAAATGTATACATAAGACCTTTATTGTAATACCTGTGTTCACAAATAAAGATTGATTGATTGATTGATTGTAAGTCACGGCCGTTACCACTTGGCCACCACTGCTACCCCTTTGGTTTTTGAAAAGAAATCCTCCAAGTTGACACTTGGATTTCCAATAATTTTGTAAACATACATACATGCATAAACTCACACCTCCCTATGGGGGTAGGCAGAAACTGCAGAACGCCACCTGCTACGATCCTTTTGCTTCGTTTAAGTTCATATATATGATGAAAAGGTTCTTTAAAGATCGTAAATATCAATAAGGCTAGTCAGTAGTAGACACAAGCCATGCACACAACTGGTTAGCAGATAGCTGATATTAGCTATAAGGTATAGCTAGTATCAGTATCAGCTATCTACTAACCATGATTTGATGACATTTGACACCTTTGCTAACTTATGGAGTTGTATTGCTGATTGTAATCATTATAATTGAGTAAAGCCATATTTGTTACGGCCGCGAATCATATTTTAATCAACATAAAACCTGACACTGACCTGCAAAATCCAAAGAAACGTAAGAAAATTTGAATTTCGCGGGCTACCCTGACGCTTCCTCCATACTCATTACTCAATTCTTTATTGCATTCATTTATTGTTTTATATATGTCTTGAGAAGAATTAGACAAACAGTAAACTGTGATACTGCAATACTGGCTTACCATGGTTATGTATCATCCATACTTAGATACGGCATTGTAATATGGGGTAACTCAGTAGATTTTGACAGAGTTTTTAAAGCTCAAAAAAAATGTATCCGAGCAATTTGTGGAGCTCACTTTTTAGACAGCTGTAAGCCACTATTTGAAAAACTTAAAATTCTACCACTGCCATGTTTATATATTTTTGAAATATGTAGTTTTGTTAAAAGTAACTACAATTTATTTGAAACAAGCACTGACAGGCCAAATAGCCGAACACGGCATAAAGATAGACTTCGGCTGCCTCCAATAAAACTAAAATTATTTAAGAAAAATGTATACTGCATGTCGATTATTGTTAACAATCATTTACCAAATAGTCTTCAAGACTTACCGCTGAGTGTTTAAAAAAATACTTTTCAAACTACTACTATTTAAAAGATATTATACCATTAATGACTATTTAGAAGACAAATTAATAGAGTCTGTAATTTGTAAGTTAGGTTAATTGACATTGCTGACTGTAAAGACATTTGCACGCCATGTTATGGCAGGATATGCTGAAACAAAACTGTAACACCTTATGTACCATATTCTAGCAAATAAATATTTTTGATTTGATTTGAAATGTTTTTGATAGGATTTCATTGCTTTTTGTAAGGTGCTCAATTTTCTTTTTATTTTAGCGGTGATATTGTACTGATATTACACATACTTACATTATAAAATCATAACCCTTACTTCTAACATAGTCGGGTAAAAAAGGTATTTCTTGCACGCCAGCAGTTACTTTTTTCATTGTCAACGAAAAACTAAAAAACACTACAAAGTGAAAAATAACTTTAATTTCGGAAGTCGGTGGCAAAAAACGAAAATTCAAAACTAAATACACCGACTTCCGAAATTAAAGTTATTTTTCACTTTGTAGTGTTCTGTTTTGGAAGTCGGTAAATTTTTTTTTGGAAAAAGTTTTTATTTTTCACTTTTTAGTTGTGGTAATTACCCCACATAAATTCGAAAACCACTACCTGCTATGTAAATAACAGTGACAGGATCTAATTTACATAATTATCATCCACATACTAAGTGGAAAAAAATACGTATTATTGAAGCTAACTCAAAACTACCCAAGCAAAGTTATAACAAATTATATGGGACCACCTTTGAAGTATGACCTCCCAAACAAAAAATAATCATTAAAATCAATTCATAATTGGTGGAGTAATCGCGTAACAAACAAACAAAAAAAAACATATAGTTGAATTGAGAACCTCCTCCTTTTGGAAGTCGGTTAAAAAGAGTTTCTTCTTTGTTATTTATCTAATCTAGTTTTTCTAACAAATGGAAGTAGGTAGGTATACTAATCCGTAAGAAAACAAGACTTGCACCTCCCTTTAAGGGGGTTGGAGGGTGAAAGTTACAAATGTCTTAATTTTTGTTGTTGTTTGTGTGCAAATCTTAGCCTGCATACCAAATATCAGCTTTTTAGAACTTCGGGAAGTGCCCTAGAGGTTTTGATGAGTGAGTGAGTCAGCCAGTGACGAAATCGATGTTTAAAGTTCAAAAGCTAGAAAAATTAAACTCCATCTTATTCCAAACTAATTAATTTTGAGCGCCTGTCACTCTCCATACAAGTTTAGACGTGATTAAAAACTTGCCGACTAAAATTACGTCAATTTACGTCAAGCGCTGATTAATTGTATTGGGACCCACTATGTTTTTGATATACATAAACGACCTTTGTAATCTTAAACTACAGCACGGTACAGTAATATCTTACGCTGATGACACTGCTCTTCTTTTTGCGGCTGAATCGGAACATGAAGTTCACAAGCTTGCGCAAAACGGCTTCAATATTGTAAATAAATGGCTTCAACATAACACATTAACCCTAAATACGGATAAAACAAACTATATAAAGTTTTCCATGCGCAAACCAACTTCCGATTACTCCTCGACGCTATATGCTCATTGTTGCACAGTCCCCGCAGAATGCCCGTTAAAGTGTCCTAATATTAATAAGACTAACCAAATAAAATACCTAGGTGTTATATTAGACGAGACCCTTACTTTCAAACAACATATAGAAGTCTTAAATAATAGAGTTCGTAAGCTCATATTTGTATTTAAGCAGCTGCGACATATTGCGGATCCAAAAATAATTAAGCAAGTTTACTTTGCTCTATGTCAGTCAATTTTGACATACTGCATTACCTCATGGGGTGGAGCAGGTAAAACTTTATTAATACAAGTCGAAAGAGCTCAAAGAGCGATTCTCAAGGTGTCTACGTGCCGCCCTTTCCTTTTTCCCACTAACCAGCTCTATAAAAATTGTGAAGTACTAACAGTCAGGCAGTTATTCATAATGAGCATTGTACTAAAACAACACGCAGCCCTCCGCTTCAGCACTGAACTTATTAAAAAGAGACGGAAAGATATAGTTTGTCCCACAAAAAGCACAAAACATGCTTTTACAGCCAAATTTTTTGTTTTTCTGGGACCACTACTCTATAACAGACTTAATGCAAAAGCAAAAATTTATTCCCAAAATTTTGTAAATTGCAAGAAAACTCTGAAGGAAACATTACAAAATTTGTCCTATGAAGATACAGAGAAGTTATTAGTTGTACTTAAATAAATATTAATTGCACTTTTTGTTATGATTAGTTAGCTTAAATTAATATACTAAGATTTTAGCAGGTAAGATTTTTATACTGTTTACACCTCTTTTACATACCTATTAGTTGACTAATTTACCTTTTGTATATGATGTGATTACTGTGATTATTTAGATATAATGTTTTACCTTTTCTCGCCTGAAACACAGGATGTCCTAGTTCAGGCATGTAACACTTGTGAACTATTACATAGAATTACGAAAAATGTTTTTACTGTACTACATTATTTTTTGAATAAACTTATGAAACTTATGAAACTTATGAAACTTAATTTGACAGGACTAAACTAAAATTTATCTTCTGTCCTTTTCTTAATGAAATAGAAAGAAAAAGATGCACTGAACTTTTTAGTTTAGTTTGTGAACAAGGGAATCGGCACTATTATCCAGGCCGAAGCTATGAGGGTTTGAAAATACGAAGGCAAATAGACATACAGGCTGTCCCTGGAAGTATGGAACAAATCGAATAGGGGCATGGGCAAGGATATTTCCAAACTTTTTAATCCCGAAAATGTCGGGTTAAAAATTTTGGAAATGATTTTGCTCACGCCCCTATTCGATTTGATCCATAGGTACTTCCAGGGACACCTTGTATAGTGACCATTGGTGAATTTGGTGATGTTCTTCAGAAACGTCAGCTGCGTAGTACTCGCAACCGGCGGCGTGATCTTTACATACTTTTTTTGCTTCGTTTACGTTCATACAAGATAGATGTATGAACGTAAACGAAGCAAAAGGAGTATGTAGATAAGGATTGTATATAGCAGGTGCCGTTCTGTAGTTTGAGTAGTTTTTCCTACCTCCATGGAAAGAAGGCATAAGTTTATGTATGTATTTAATTAAGTATGATGGCAAATTGGCAACAGGTTTGCCCACTGTTATGTGTACCTACATCTACATACCTAGGTATTTAGGCTTATCTAGGTAGGCACTATCGAAGAAACGCATATCTGTACACTGTTAGGACTATTCTTGCTTGTAGCGCTCGGCCGCTGTAGCACAAGAATAAAAAACTTTTTAGTCTTGTAGCTGTAGTATCGCTTACCTACGAAAAAAAAGGGTTGAGTACACGGGATTTGGTTTTCAAAGTGGTCAGATATGCGTTACCCCGATGGTACCATTGGTACCTACATAACTGGTGAAATGTAGGTTTACTAAGCAGCTTAACCCTTTGGCAGAACCCCTGGGCCTACCGCCGGCTAATAAAGCAGTATTATTTTAATATTACTTCAGTGTGGGAAAGAGATGAAGCTCTACAGGACCTATAGCTCCATCTCTTTCTCCCACTGAAGTAATATAAAAATAATACTGCTTTTGAGCTGGTGGTAGGCCCCAGACCTAACGTTGCTATATTATTATTAATGAAATAGTAATTATTAATTAAGTGACACCTAATTAATAATTACCTGGTGTGAAATGATTTACACCCAAGTATTAACTAAGTCCTATTTGTAATCGATTAATTAATCACAAGGCATGGTTATTTTTTTTTTTCTCTTTATTTATTAGGGACTTGTACCATTAACAGGTCATGTCAGCCCCATCATTTCCTTAAGTAAGTTACTTACAAAATTTTCTTAAGACTATTAAATATAAATTTATAAATAAGCTTAGCTTTATTGCTTGCAGGGTAAGCCAGAATACTTTGAAATTTACCCAAATCGAATGGACTTAATTTTAATTTTTTACATAAATGTTTTAAAATCATTACGAATACAATCTATGAGGAGGTGTTGAACATCTTCTGGTTTATCACAAATTATACAGTTAGATGAAAGGGATTTCTTCATTAAAAAGGATTTTTTTTTTAGTGGTACATGTCCAGATCGTATTCTAAAAGCTACTTTAAGTAATTGCCTACCTAGTTTAACATCGGTAAACCACGGTATCCGAGGAGGCTCACATTGCATAGTTTTGTACCATATTCCTTTTTCTCGAGATCTGATGTCAAAATGTTCTTTCCACTTTATTTGCCATATTGTCTTGTACCGTGAAAAATATTCTGAGTAATTAGGAATTATGAATACCTCGCTTCCGTCTGTACAAGATTGTTTAGCCAAAATGTCAGCCTCCTCATTACCTCGCAAGCCAATATGTGAAGGGATCCACTGCAATCTCAGAGTTACATCATTAGGCATGGTATAAACTTTATCAAGAATAACGTAAGCTAACGCTGTCCCTCTGCAACCAGAGGCGGAGCGAGCTATGTGTTGTAAAGCGCTTTTGCTATCCGAAAAAATTACAACGTTTATAGATTTGAAACACCTATTTTTTAAAGAAGATATCGCCTCTGAGATCGCAAATAGCTCGGCGCACATAATGTTTACTTCAGAAGAAATTTTAAAACCCTCACTTACTCCTAAACTATTACTAACAAAGGCGGCGCCAACACCATCCTTAGTCTTCGAACCATCCGTAAACACTTTTTGCCATCCTGCATATTTACTATTTAATTCATCTAGTACATTATTTAACAGTAAACTACAATTGTACGAATCCTTGGACGCTTTAACGCAATCCAAATTGGTTAAAATTACGTCATCCATTTTTATTTTAGAAGTCCATATATCCAAATTAAACATCACAAGAGGGGAAGAGGCAAATACTTTTTCGTGTTTTATCTCTGTGTATACAAAAGGTAACAGTGGTTTCTTTTTCTTTTGCCAATATCTACAATCACAAAGGGTTTGGAGTTCTTCTAACAAAATGATGGTGGGATTATTCGAAAAAGAGCGAGCTTTAAAACAATATTTATAGGCAATATATTGCCTTCTCAAAAACAATGGCGGTATGCAGATCTCACACTCCATGGCGTGTATAGGAGTTGTTTTTATAAATCCGCCAATAATTCTAAGGGCATGATTTTGGAGCAAGTTTAACTTTGAAATATGACTTTCGGCACTACTGTCATATAAACAAGATGCATAATCTATCTAATGAGCAGATTTAATTGATTAACACCTAATTATTAATTAGACCCGAATGTAACTGATTAATTCCTCACCAGGAGGGGGGTAAAATGCATATAAAAGGGGCTACCAATTGTTAATTTAAACATTAAACCACCAACTTGCAATCGTGAAACATCTAAGTAATCAAAAATGGAACTCCATCTTCATTTGACCGTTGCTTTCCGTTCTTTGGACCGCAAATGGGGGAAACCAGTTGACTTGGATACTTCTGAGGACCTGTCAACGTGTATTCCTGCTGTTGTAGACAGACCAACTGCTACTTTCTCTTCGGAGGAATATCTGACCGCAATGAGGCCCAAGCCGTATTCACGTCGTCAAGAAAAACAAAGACAGGGGAATGTGAAAGTTAACGATTCGTTTGCAGACATATCATGTGCAAGGATACCTTCAGTGTCTGATCTTGAAGAGTTATCCAGTATCAGGGGAAGATCTTGTTCAGGAAAAACTGAGTTTTCAGTTGATCTGGATAGAAGTATCGAAGAATACCTCAATAATTATGAAAAAAAAATTGAAGGAGGTTCAACAGTGACTCTGGATTCAGGGTTGGGAAGGAGCAAGGAACGGAATATATTCAGACTGTTCAAAGATAGTGCAAAATCGTACATCGATAAGAAGCGCAAGAGGGTACTTTTAAAATAATATTGTAAAAGATATATGTTTTATTTAGTTTTAAGTAATTTATAAAATTTTAAAATTATTAATGTATAAGTTGTAAAATATTTTTCATTGCTCTCTACTACTTTCTTTCTCTTTACTTTTCTTCTTCTCAATGTATCTAAATGATTATTTTTCTATTTATTTGTAATTAATTTTTGACCTACCATAGTTGTTAGATAAGATATTGTTAATATAAATGAAAATAAATTATTGACCGTAAAATACTTCTCTTTCTATTGTGCATTCCTAATATATTTTCTCTGTTGTGTAGTCGGCTTCCCTCTCTGTCTCTGCCACCTCCTCATCTCTCTACTTAGTTTAAGTTCCAATTTATTTGAGTCAAAATGAAACAACTTCATAAAAGTTAAATATTTTATAGTTGAAAAATAACTAGGTATAATTAGAATATTTACAATAACATAAATACATTAGTACAAAGTATTACGCCGGCAAGTTCATTTTTAACAATAAATAGTTTTAAGCATTTCATTAAAAATAAAATACGCAATAACTAACAAATTAGTTTACACGTAGGGCTCGAAATATTTAATTGCAGTCGTCATAGGTTTTTCGTTGATTTTGTTCGTTGTAATAGTATTCTTCACGCGCATCTTTATATCTCTAGGCTTGAGCACACACTTGTGGTTCGCACTCGGCGGCCTCAGGCCCAGGTAGTGCTTGCTCGGCGTGAATATAGACTTAGAACTAAGACCAGACGTCTCTAAAAAGAAATCGAAGGTTCCCTTTGTTTTGGGCGCATTTATCTCTGGATTGTTGTTCAGTACCATCCGCGGCTCGCACTTCACAGTTTTATAAGATCCGCTGTTGCTCCCAGACGAATTACTGGACTCAATATCTGAGTTCCTTACAGATTCAGTCTCTGCTTTGCACATGTTAAGTAAAACGGCCCATCGAGCAACAGTCTTGACGGCGTATCATGGTCTAGTAGCCTCAACATTGAGATATGGAATTATATTTTGGGGTAATGCCACGGGTAAAGATGTAGTATTTAAGAGCCAAAAAAGGTGCATAAGAGCTATATATAATTTACGGATAACAGACAGCTGCAAACCGTTTTTTAAAAATACGAAAATATTAACTATGCCGTCGTTGTACATCTATGAAACGTCAATGTTCGTCAAAAATAATTTACATAAATTTGCTCGAGTAACTAGTCAGCGCCGCCGTTGTGATCGGTTACAAACAGTCGGATCTAGTACTGCACTATACAGAAACAGTATTTTTGTAATGGCTCCAAAGGTCTATAATAAATTACCAAAATGTATAAGGAGTGAAGATATTGATTAATTAATTATTAATAATACATTTAATTGACATTATTTACAATTATGATGAAATATGACATTACTAGCCCTTTAATATAATTAACCATTGACATGCATGTAAAAATAAATTATAATTGGTTAATTAATTATTTAATAATACATTTAATTGACATTATTGACTCGAACGTGACTTTGTATTGTATAAATTCAGAATTATTGCTAAAAACCTAATATATTTGTACACCAATTTCATTGGTAGGACATAGAGCTCGACTAAAATGTATACATAAGACCTTTATTGTAATACCTGTGTTCACAAATAAAGATTGATTGATTGATTGATTGTAAGTCACGGCCGTTACCACTTGGCCACCACTGCTACCCCTTTGGTTTTTGAAAAGAAATCCTCCAAGTTGACACTTGGATTTCCAATAATTTTGTAAACATACATACATGCATAAACTCACACCTCCCTATGGGGGTAGGCAGAAACTGCAGAACGCCACCTGCTACGATCCTTTTGCTTCGTTTACGTTCATATATATGATGAAAAGGTTCTTTAAAGATCGTAAATATCAATAAGGCTCGTCAGTAGTAGACACAAGCCATGCACACAACTGGTTAGCAGATAGCTGATATTAGCTATAAGGTATAGCTAGTATCAGTATCAGCTATCTACTAACCATGATTTGATGACATTTGACACCTTTGCTAACTTATGGAGTTGTATTGCTGATTGTAATCATTATAATTGAGTAAAGCCATATTTGTTACGGCCGCAAATCATATTTTAATCAACATAAAACCTGACACTGACCTGCAAAATCCAAAGAAACGTAAGAAAATTTGAATTTCACGGGCTACCCTGACGCTTCCCCATACTCATTACTCAATTCTTTATTGCATTCCATATTACATAGATGGTATAACAAAGTAAAAGATCAATATAGACCCTGTCGGGCACAGAAAAATTAGGAGTTTCTTGTCCGTTCTACTCCATAGGAACCTACTACGCTTTGGAATGGGCAACTAGCTTCATCTTTCTGACTGACCGACCCCTTGACAATACAAAAGTGCCTGTAATTGGTTTATTTGAAATAAATACTTTGAGTTTGCGTTTTTGAAAGATCAACAAAGATCGCACACGAAACAAACGCCTAATAATTTCTTTACTACGCGTGTATAACATGACATATTTAGTAGGCGCTTAACTTCTTTTAAGTTTTGTAGTGTTTTTTTGGAAGTTGGTTGTATTTTTTTTGTAAAAAGTTTTTATTTTTCTCTTTTTAGTTGTGGTACCTACCCCACACAAATTCGAATACCACTACCTGCTATGTAAATAACAGTGACAGGAACTTATCATATCATCCACATAATAAGTGGGAAAAAAAAATATTATTGAAGCTAACTCAAAAACTACCCAAGCAAACTTAATAAAATTTATATGGGACCACCTCTGAAGTATGACCTATCAAAAAAAAAAAAGAATCATCAAAATCAATTCATAATTGGCGGAGTAATCGCGTAACAAAGATAAAAAAAAAACAAAAAAAAAACATACAGTCGAATTGAGAACCTCCTCCTTTTGGAAGTCGGTTAGAAAGAAATTATTCTACTTTCGTTTTAAGACACTAATTCAACACTAATTCGGTAAAACACTAATTCGGTATGGGTGTTAGCACGCTCTAATCGATTACAGCGTAACTCTGAACGCAGCCTCGATGTAGTGATATTTTTGTTTACAAATGGATAATGGATAACTACTACGAGGTTGAACTTATTTTAACATATTTACTAATGAATTTATGATCTAACTGGCTACAAAGTCGACATGGAATCAAGGGAAGGTTAAGGTTACTCAGTGAATAAGGTTTAAATAAGAAATGTGTAATGTTTTGACGAAGATAGTTCGAAACAATATATGTGGTCAGACTCAGTGATTAGTGTTTTGTTATTAATTTTGCAGTCGGGTTTCCGGGCGGCAGCTAGAGGTACTCTGAATTTTTTTATTTTTCTGTGTTATCCGCTTCCAAAAACTCAAATGTTTCGTATGCATTCGCCATCAAACAAGAAATTAATTACACATATACTAAAATCTATAGATACACAATTCATTCGGCAAGTTTACGTAAATGAATACATTTTACCAACTTTACATGACACGAAAATGTTTTTTCTTATTATAAATTGCAAAACAATAATATTTCCGTCGAGTCCAAAGAACTTTTTTAAGATTGCTAAATTTGACATTAAAACAATCCTGCTAGTTGTCAAAAGTCACGTCGTGGTACGAATTGAATGAACTTCTAGAGGTGACGTCACCAAAATCGCTAAGAAAATACGATTGTTTCAACATAACAATAAGCTTATTTTATGGACGTCATGGTAAGAAAAGTCAAAGTAAGATTATAATAATACTGCTATAAGAGCTGGTGGTAGGCCCCCTATATCGCTTACCTACGAAAAAAAAAGGGTTGAGTGCACGGGATTTTGTTTTCAAAGTGGTCAGATATGCGTTACCCTGATGGTACCTACATAACTGGTGAAATGTGGGTTTACTAAGCAGCTTAACCCTTTGGCAGAACCCCTGGGTCTACCATCGGCTCATAAAGCTTTATTATTTTAATATTACTTCAGTGTGGGAAAGAGATGAAGCTCTACAGGACGTATAGCTCCATCTCTTTCTTCCACTGAAGTAATATAAAAATAATACTACTTTTGAGCTGGTCGTAGGCTCCCTGGGGGCCGACCACAATCTTTTACGAAACAATCTTATTTCAGGAGAGTTTTGTTTCAAGCTTACAATAACATAACTCATATTTGTACCACGATCTTCATCGTTCAAGAATGTTTTATTCCTGCTTAGTGCTGGGAAAGAACGAACTATTTGTAAGATTTGTCTATTGCCTGCTATAGTAGAAAAGAAACAACGCTATGTGAATTGTATAGCGCTGTCCCTTTCACACGTTGTTCCGAATCGCTACTACGAAGTATTGGTCTCGAAGCAAAATATTATTTTCTTTTATTTAAAATATTACTTTGCATTAGAATCAAATTTTTATGAGTAATTTCCATGAAATTGACACAAATATTAAAAGATTTGGCTTTGAAAAATAAGAAAAACAATTGAAAAACTAAAAATAAGCTACGGCTAAGCTGTTACATGATATAACTCGGAACAGAACGAAATTTGAAACTCGGGCCGCATTCGGAGTTACGCCTTAATCGCTCACATCAATATTTGCGTACCGATTTAGATATGCTTGCACAAGATGGTTGGATTACAGTATTTCTTTGAGTATACACAAAAAAATCTTCTTCTTTGATTAGGTGACAACTGTAGCCAGAAGCACTATTTCCAAAATGCTACGTTAGTTTAAAGATATGGTGCAACTCAAAACAAAACAGCACAACTGTCATTTTGACAGCGCTCACGGTGATATTAATTTAGGGCATGGTCAGCGTTATCGCAAGATGGCGCATGCTATGACGATTCACAGCACGTTGTTATCGCGCTGACACTAATTCGGTATGGGTGTTAGCGCGCTCTAATCGATTGCAGCGTAACTCTGAACACAGCCTCGATGTAGCGATATTTTTGTTTAACTACGATATATATATTTTTTTTGGATAACTACTACGAGGTTGAACTTATTTTAACATATTTGCTAATGAATTTATGATCTAACTGGCTACAAAGTCGACATGGAATCAAGGGAAGGTTAAGGTTACTCAGTGAATAAGTTTTAAAACAAAGAAATGTGTAATGTTTTGACGAAGATAGTTCGAAACAATATATTGTGGTCAGACTCAGTGATTAGTGTTTTGTTATTAATTTTGCAGTCGGGTTTCCGGGCGGCAGCTAGAGGTACTCTGGAAATTTTTATTTTTCTGCGTTATCCGCTTCCAAAAACTCAAATGTTTCGTATGCATTCGAATCCATCAATATTTCGTATCCATCAAACAAGAAATTAATGACACATGTACTAAAATCTATAGATACACAATTCATTCGGCAAGTTTACGTAAATAAATACATTTTACTAACTTTACATGACACGAAAATGTTTTTTCTAAATATAAATTGCAAAAAAATAAATATTTCCGTCGAGTCCGAGGAACTTTTTTAAGATTGCTAAATTTGACATTAAAACAATATTGCTAGTTGTCAAAAGTCACGTCGTGGTACGAATTGAATGAACTTTTAGAGGTAACGTCATCAAAATCGCTAAGAAAATAAGATTGTTTCAACATTACAATAAGCTTATTTTATGGACGTCATGGTACGAAAAGTCAAAGTAAGATTATAATAATACTGCTATAAGAGCTGGTGATAGGCCCCCTATATCGCTTACCTACGAAAAAAAAAGGGTTGAGTGCACGGGATTTTGTTTTCAAAGTGGTCAGTTATGCGTTACCCCGATGGTACCTACATAACTGGTGAAATGTGGGTTTACTAAGCAGCTTAACCCTTTGGCAGAACCCCTGGGCCTACCACTGGCTCATATAGCAGTATTATTTTAATATTACTTCAGTGTAGGAAAGAGATAAAGCTCTACAGGACGTATAGCTCCATCTCTTTCTCACACTGAAGTAATATAAAAATAATACTGCTTTTGAGCTGGTGGTAGACCCCAGACCTAACGTTGCTATGTTATTATTAATGAAATGGTAAATATTATTAAGTGACACCTAATTAATAATTACCTGGTGTGAAATGATTAGCACCCAAGTATTAACTAAGTCCTATTTGTAATCCATTAATTAATCACAAGGCATGGTTATTGTTAATGTAACTAGACACCTGATTAATAATGAGCAGATTTAATTGATTAACACCTAATTATGAATTAGACCCTAATGTAACTGATTAATTCCTCACTAGGAGGGGGGTAAAATGCATATAAAAGGGGCTACCAATTGTTAATTTAAACATTAAACCACCAACTTGCAATCGTGAAACATCTAAGTAATCAAAAATGGAACTCCATCTTCATTTGACCGTTGCTTTCCGTTCTTTGGACCGCAAATGGGGGAAACCAGTTGACTTGGATACTTCTGAGGACCTGTCAACGTGTATTCCTGCTGTTGTAGACAGACCAACTGCTACTTTCTCTTCGGAGGAATATCTGACCGCAATGAGGCCCAAGCCGTATTCACGTCGTCAAGAAAAACAAAGACAGGGGAATGTGAAAGTTAACGATTCGTTTGCAGACATATCATGTGCAAGGATACCTTCAGTGTCTGATCTTGAAGAGTTATCCAGTATCAGGGGAAGATCTTGTTCAGGAAAAACTGAGTTTTCAGTTGATCTGGATAGAAGTATCGAAGAATACCTCAATAATTATGAAAAAAAAATTGAAGGAGGTTCAACAGTGACTCTGGATTCAGGGTTGGGAAGGAGCAAGGAACGGAATATATTCAGACTGTTCAAAGATAGTGCAAAATCGTACATCGATAAGAAGCGCAAGAGGGTACTTTTAAAATAATATTGTAAAAGATATATGTTTTATTTAGTTTTAAGTAATTTATAAAATTTTAAAATTATTAATGTTAAGTTGTAAAATATTTTTCATTGCTCTCTACTACTTTCTTTCTCTTTACTTTTCTTCTTCTCAATGTATCTAAATGATTATTTTTCTATTTATTTGTAATTAATTTTTGACCTACCATAGTTGTTAGATAAGATATTGTTAATATAAATGAAAATAAATTATTGACCGTAAAATACTTCTCTTTCTCTTGTGCATTCCTAATATATTTTCTCTGTTGTGTAGTCGGCTTCCCTCTCTGTCTCTGCCACCTCCTCATCTCTCTACTTAGTTTAAGTTCCAATTTATTTGAGTCAAAATGAAACAACTTCATAAAAGTTAAATATTTTATAGTTGAAAAATAACTAGGTATAATTAGAATATTTACAATAACATAAATACATTAGTACAAAGTATTACGCCGGCAAGTTCATTTTTAACAATAAATAGTTTTAAGCATTTCATTAAAAATAAAATACGCAATAACTAACAAATTAGTTTACACGTAGGGCTCGAAATATTTAATTGCAGTCGTCATAGGTTTTTCGTTGATTTTGTTCGTTGTAATAGTATTCTTCACGCGCATCTTTATATCTCTAGGCTTGAGCACACTCTTGTGGTTCGCACTCGGCGGCCTCAGGCCCAGGTAGTGCTTGCTCGGCGTGAATATAGACTTAGAACTAAGACCAGACGTCTCTAAAAAGAAATCGAAGGTTCCCTTTGTTTTGGGCGCATTTATCTCTGGATTGTTGTTCAGTACCATCCGCGGCTCGCACTTCACAGTTTTATAAGATCCGCTGTTGCTCCCAGACGAATTACTGGACTCAATATCTGAGTTCCTTACAGATTCAGTCTCTGCTTTGCACATGTTAAGTAAAACGGCCCATCGAGCAACAGTCTTGACGGCGTATCATGGTCTAGTAGCCTCAACATTGAGATATGGAATTATATTTTGGGGTAATGCCACGGGTAAAGATGCAGTATTTAAGAGCCAAAAAAGGTGCATAAGAGCTATATATAATTTACGGATAACAGACAGCTGCAAACCGTTTTTTAAAAATACGAAAATATTAACTATGCCGTCGTTGTACATCTATGAAACGTCAATGTTCGTCAAAAATAATTTACATAAATTTGCTCGAGTAACTAGTCAGCGCCGCCGTTGTGATCGGTTACAAACAGTCGGATCTAGTACTGCACTATACAGAAACAGTATTTTTGTAATGGCTCCAAAGGTCTATAATAAATTACCAAAATGTATAAGGAGTGAAGATAATATCCGCAAATTCAAAAGTAAATTGTATTTATTTCTAATAGATAAGACGTATTATTCTATCGAAGAATTTTTAAATGATAAAATATGACATTACCAGCCCTTTAGTGTAATTAACCATTGATATGCATGTTAAAATAAATTATAATTGATTAATTAATTATTAATAATACATTTAATTGACATTATTTACAATTATGATGAAATATGACATTACTAGCCCTTTAATATAATTAACCATTGACATGCATGTAAAAATAAATTATAATTGGTTAATTAATTATTTAATAATACATTTAATTGACATTATTGACTCGAACGTGACTTTGTATTGTATAAATTCAGAATTATTGCTAAAAACCTAATATATTTGTACACCAATTTCATTGGTAGGACATAGAGCTCGACTAAAATGTATACATAAGACCTTTATTGTAATACCTGTGTTCACAAATAAAGATTGATTGATTGATTGATTGTAAGTCACGGCCGTTACCACTTGGCCACCACTGCTACCCCTTTGGTTTTTGAAAAGAAATCCTCCAAGTTGACACTTGGATTTCCAATAATTTTGTAAACATACATACATGCATAAACTCACACCTCCCTATGGGGGTAGGCAGAAACTGCAGAACGCCACCTGCTACGATCCTTTTGCTTCGTTTACGTTCATATATATGATGAAAAGGTTCTTTAAAGATCGTAAATATCAATAAGGCTCGTCAGTAGTAGACACAAGCCATGCACACAACTGGTTAGCAGATAGCTGATATTAGCTATAAGGTATAGCTAGTATCAGTATCAGCTATCTACTAACCATGATTTGATGACATTTGACACCTTTGCTAACTTATGGAGTTGTATTGCTGATTGTAATCATTATAATTGAGTAAAGCCATATTTGTTACGGCCGCGAATCATATTTTAATCAACATAAAACCTGACACTGACCTGCAAAATCCAAAGAAACGTAAGAAAATTTGAATTTCACGGGCTACCCTGACGCTTCCCCATACTCATTACTCAATTCTTTATTGCATTCCATATTACATAGATGGTATAACAAAGTAAAAGATCAATATAGACCCTGTCGGGCACAGAAAAATTAGGAGTTTCTTGTCCGTTCTACTCCATAGGAACCTACTACGCTTTGGAATGGGCAACTAGCTTCATCTTTCTGACTGACCGACCCCTTGACAATACAAAAGTGCCTGTAATTGGTTTATTTGAAATAAATACTTTGAGTTTGCGTTTTTGAAAGATCAACAAAGATCGCACACGAAACAAACGCCTAATAATTTCTTTACTACGCGTGTATAACATGACATATTTAGTAGGCGCTTAACTTCTTTTAAGTACTTTAAAAAAACTTTTTACAAAAAAAATACAACCAACTTCCAAAAAAACACTACAAAGTGAAAAATAATTTCGGAAGTCGGTGGCAAAAAACGAAAATTCTAAACCAAAGACACCGACTTCCGAAATTATTTTTCACTTTGTAGTGTTTTTTTGGAAGTTGGTTGTATTTTTTTTGTAAAAAGTTTTTATTTTTCTCTTTTTAGTTGTGGTACCTACCCCACACAAATTCGAATACCACTACCTGCTATGTAAATAACAGTGACAGGAACTTATCATATCATCCACATAATAAGTGGGAAAAAAAAATATTATTGAAGCTAACTCAAAAACTACCCAAGCAAACTTAATAAAATTTATATGGGACCACCTCTGAAGTATGACCTATCAAAAAAAAAAAAAAAGAATCATCAAAATCAATTCATAATTGGCGGAGTAATCGCGTAACAAAGATAAAAAAAAACAAAAAAAAAACATACAGTCGAATTGAGAACCACCTCCTTTTGGAAGTCGGTTAAAAAGAAATTATTCTACTTTCGTTTTAAGACACTAATTCAACACTAATTCGGTAAAACACTAATTCGGTATGGGTGTTAGCACGCTCTAATCGATTACAGCGTAACTCTGAACGCAGCCTCGATGTAGTGATATTTTTGTTTACAAATGGATAATGGATAACTACTACGAGGTTGAACTTATTTTAACATATTTACTAATGAATTTATGATCTAACTGGCTACAAAGTCGACATGGAATCAAGGGAAGGTTAAGGTTACTCAGTGAATAAGGTTTAAATAAGAAATGTGTAATGTTTTGACGAAGATAGTTCGAAACAATATATGTGGTCAGACTCAGTGATTAGTGTTTTGTTATTAATTTTGCAGTCGGGTTTCCGGGCGGCAGCTAGAGGTACTCTGAATTTTTTTATTTTTCTGTGTTATCCGCTTCCAAAAACTCAAATGTTTCGTATGCATTCGCCATCAAACAAGAAATTAATTACACATATACTAAAATCTATAGATACACAATTCATTCGGCAAGTTTACGTAAATGAATACATTTTACCAACTTTACATGACACGAAAATGTTTTTTCTTATTATAAATTGCAAAACAATAATATTTCCGTCGAGTCCAAAGAACTTTTTTAAGATTGCTAAATTTGACATTAAAACAATCCTGCTAGTTGTCAAAAGTCACGTCGTGGTACGAATTGAATGAACTTCTAGAGGTGACGTCACCAAAATCGCTAAGAAAATACGATTGTTTCAACATAACAATAAGCTTATTTTATGGACGTCATGGTAAGAAAAGTCAAAGTAAGATTATAATAATACTCTTTCTTCCACTGAAGTAATATAAAAATAATACTACTTTTGAGCTGGTCGTAGGCTCCCTGGGGGCCGACCACAATCTTTTACGAAACAATCTTATTTCAGGAGAGTTTTGTTTCAAGCTTACAATAACATAACTCATATTTGTACCACGATCTTCATCGTTCAAGAATGTTTTATTCCTGCTTAGTGCTGGGAAAGAACGAACTATTTGTAAGATTTGTCTATTGCCTGCTATAGTAGAAAAGAAACAACGCTATGTGAATTGTATAGCGCTGTCCCTTTCACACGTTGTTCCGAATCGCTATTACGAAGTATTGGTCTCGAAGCAAAATATTATTTTCTTTTATTTAAAATATTACTTTGCATTAGAATCAAATTTTTATGAGTAATTTCCATGAAATTGACACAAATATTAAAAGATTTGGCTTTGAAAAATAAGAAAAACAATTGAAAAACTAAAAATAAGCTACGGCTAAGCTGTTACATGATATAACTCGGAACAGAACGAAATTTGAAACTCGGGCCGCATTCGGAGTTACGCCTTAATCGCTCACATCAATATTTGCGTACCGATTTAGATATGCTTGCACAAGATGGTTGGATTACAGTATTTCTTTGAGTATACACAAAAAAAATCTTCTTCTTTGATTAGGTGACAACTGTAGCCAGAAGCACTATTTCCAAAATGCTACGTTAGTTTAAAGATATGGTGCAACTCAAAACAAAACAGCACAACTGTCATTTTGACAGCGCTCACGGTGATATTAATTTAGGGCATGGTCAGCGTTATCGCAAGATGGCGCATGCTATGACGATTCACAGCACGTTGTTATCGCGCTGACACTAATTCGGTATGGGTGTTAGCGCGCTCTAATCGATTGCAGCGTAAC
This sequence comes from Agrochola lychnidis, assembly GCA_963680765.1. Classification (NCBI taxonomy): domain Eukaryota; kingdom Metazoa; phylum Arthropoda; class Insecta; order Lepidoptera; family Noctuidae; genus Agrochola; species Agrochola lychnidis. The sequence goes on from OY796850.1 coordinate 5,364,915, forward strand.
TCTGAACACAGCCTCGATGTAGCGATATTTTTGTTTAACTACGATATATATATTTTTTTTGGATAACTACTACGAGGTTGAACTTATTTTAACATATTTGCTAATGAATTTATGATCTAACTGGCTACAAAGTCGACATGGAATCAAGGGAAGGTTAAGGTTACTCAGTGAATAAGTTATGCATCTCCAGTTTGGAACCCTACTTACCGTATTCACGTAAACAGGATTGAACGTATCCAAAGAAACTTCACCAGATACCTTCGTTTTAGAAGTTCTAGCTGTCCACGAGGTTCTTCTTATGATGAAAGGCTCAGTCATTTTAAAATATGCTCTCTTGAACACCGTAGAGACGTAACAGACCAAATCCTTCTTTACAAAATTACTAACGGTTTACTAAATGTTCCCGATCTTTTGGCGGAATTAAATATAGCTGTACCTCGACAGAAAACTATTCGATCTGGTCGCGAGACCATTACCTTTGCCACAACTGCAAGTCGTACTAACCTTGGTAGCACCGCACCCATGAATCGACTAATGAGAAATTATAATAAAATCGCTACACGAACCAATAGCATCGACATCTTTTCTAACCCTTTTCGTCAATTCCGTACGAGACTTTTAACCAGCTCGGAGTCTCAAAACCGCTGTACGACATAAGCCGCCTATTAATAAAATTGTATCCACTTCCATTTCCTTCTTCATAGGTCTTTTTTTTGTTATTTAGTTAAATATTTCATCGTAGTTGTGAACATAATTCATAATTAATATCCATAATTAATATCTATTTTCATTTTATTTTATTTTTATTTTGTCAATAATTCAACTAACGTTAAATAAAACTTCCTGCATTCATAAATTTCTCTGCTAGTACTGTGCACTTCTGTAAGTGACGAGTTCACAATACTTATATAACTGTATGTGATTTTTGTATGTGTATGTTTAAGTGAGCAAGTCGTTGAGGTGCCAAATAAATAAATAAATAAATAAATAAATAAATAAGTTTTAAAACAAAGAAATGTGTAATGTTTTGACGAAGATAGTTCGAAACAATATATTGTGGTCAGACTCAGTGATTAGTGTTTTGTTATTAATTTTGCAGTCGGGTTTCCGGGCGGCAGCTAGAGGTACTCTGGGAATTTTTATTTTTCTGCGTTATCCGCTTCCAAAAACTCAAATGTTTCGTATGCATTCGAATCCATCAATATTTCGTATCCATCAAACAAGAAATTAATGACACATGTACTAAAATCTATAGATACACAATTCATTCGGCAAGTTTACGTAAATAAATACATTTTACTAACTTTACATGACACGAAAATGTTTTTTCTTACTATAAATTGCAAAAAAATAATATTTCCGTCGAGTCCGAGGAACTTTTTTAAGATTGCTAAATTTGACATTAAAACAATATTGCTAGTTGTCAAAAGTCACGTCGTGGTACGAATTGAATGAACTTTTAGAGGTAACGTCACCAAAATCGCTAAGAAAATAAGATTGTTTCAACATTACAATAAGCTTATTTTATGGACGTCATGGTACGAAAAGTCAAAGTAAGATTATAATAATACTGCTATAAGAGCTGGTGGTAGGCCCCCTATATCGCTTACCTACGAAAAAAAAAGGGTTGAGTGCACGGGATTTTGTTTTCAAAGTGGTCAGTTATGCGTTACCCCGATGGTACCTACATAACTGGTGAAATGTGGGTTTACTAAGCAGCTTAACCCTTTGGCAGAACCCCTGGGCCTACCACTGGCTCATATAGCAGTATTATTTTAATATTACTTCAGTGTGGGAAAGAGATAAAGCTCTACAGGACGTATAGCTCCATCTCTTTCTCACACTGAAGTAATATAAAAATAATACTGCTTTTGAGCTGGTGGTAGACCCCAGACCTAACGTTGCTATGTTATTATTAATGAAATGGTAAATATTATTAAGTGACACCTAATTAATAATTACCTGGTGTGAAATGATTAGCACCCAAGTATTAACTAAGTCCTATTTGTAATCCATTAATTAATCACAAGGCATGGTTATTGTTAATGTAACTAGACACCTGATTAATAATGAGCAGATTTAATTGATTAACACCTAATTATGAATTAGACCCTAATGTAACTGATTAATTCCTCACTAGGAGGGGGTAAAATGCATATAAAAGGGGCTACCAATTGTTAATTTAAACATTAAACCACCAACTTGCAATCGTGAAACATCTAAGTAATCAAAAATGGAACTCCATCTTCATTTGACCGTTGCTTTCCGTTCTTTGGACCGCAAATGGGGGAAACCAGTTGACTTGGATACTTCTGAGGACCTGTCAACGTGTATTCCTGCTGTTGTAGACAGACCAACTGCTACTTTCTCTTCGGAGGAATATCTGACCGCAATGAGGCCCAAGCCGTATTCACGTCGTCAAGAAAAACAAAGACAGGGGAATGTGAAAGTTAACGATTCGTTTGCAGACATATCATGTGCAAGGATACCTTCAGTGTCTGATCTTGAAGAGTTATCCAGTATCAGGGGAAGATCTTGTTCAGGAAAAACTGAGTTTTCAGTTGATCTGGATAGAAGTATCGAAGAATACCTCAATAATTATGAAAAAAAAATTGAAGGAGGTTCAACAGTGACTCTGGATTCAGGGTTGGGAAGGAGCAAGGAACGGAATATATTCAGACTGTTCAAAGATAGTGCAAAATCGTACATCGATAAGAAGCGCAAGAGGGTACTTTTAAAATAATATTGTAAAAGATATATGTTTTATTTAGTTTTAAGTAATTTATAAAATTTTAAAATTATTAATGTTAAGTTGTAAAATATTTTTCATTGCTCTCTACTACTTTCTTTCTCTTTACTTTTCTTCTTCTCAATGTATCTAAATGATTATTTTTCTATTTATTTGTAATTAATTTTTGACCTACCATAGTTGTTAGATAAGATATTGTTAATATAAATGAAAATAAATTATTGACCGTAAAATACTTCTCTTTCTCTTGTGCATTCCTAATATATTTTCTCTGTTGTGTAGTCGGCTTCCCTCTCTGTCTCTGCCACCTCCTCATCTCTCTACTTAGTTTAAGTTCCAATTTATTTGAGTCAAAATGAAACAACTTCATAAAAGTTAAATATTTTATAGTTGAAAAATAACTAGGTATAATTAGAATATTTACAATAACATAAATACATTAGTACAAAGTATTACGCCGGCAAGTTCATTTTTAACAATAAATAGTTTTAAGCATTTCATTAAAAATAAAATACGCAATAACTAACAAATTAGTTTACACGTAGGGCTCGAAATATTTAATTGCAGTCGTCATAGGTTTTTCGTTGATTTTGTTCGTTGTAATAGTATTCTTCACGCGCATCTTTATATCTCTAGGCTTGAGCACACTCTTGTGGTTCGCACTCGGCGGCCTCAGGCCCAGGTAGTGCTTGCTCGGCGTGAATATAGACTTAGAACTAAGACCAGACGTCTCTAAAAAGAAATCGAAGGTTCCCTTTGTTTTGGGCGCATTTATCTCTGGATTGTTGTTCAATACCATCCGCGGCTCGCACTTCACAGTTTTATAAGATCCGCTGTTGCTCCCAGACGAATTACTGGACTCAATATCTGAGTTCCTTACAGATTCAGTCTCTGCTTTGCACATGTTAAGTAAAACGGCCCATCGAGCAACAGTCTTGACGGCGTATCATGGTCTAGTAGCCTCAACATTGAGATATGGAATTATATTTTGGGGTAATGCCACGGGTAAAGATGTAGTATTTAAGAGCCAAAAAAGGTGCATAAGAGCTATATATAATTTACGGATAACAGACAGCTGCAAACCGTTTTTTAAAAATACGAAAATATTAACTATGCCGTCGTTGTACATCTATGAAACGTCAATGTTCGTCAAAAATAATTTACATAAATTTGCTCGAGTAACTAGTCAGCGCCGCCGTTGTGATCGGTTACAAACAGTCGGATCTAGTACTGCACTATACAGAAACAGTATTTTTGTAATGGCTCCAAAGGTCTATAATAAATTACCAAAATGTATAAGGAGTGAAGATAATATCCGCAAATTCAAAAGTAAATTGTATTTATTTCTAATAGATAAGACGTATTATTCTATCGAAGAATTTTTAAATGATAAAATATGACATTACCAGCCCTTTAATGTAATTAACCATTGATATGCATGTTAAAATAAATTATAATTGATTAATTAATTATTAATAATACATTTAATTGACATTATTTACAATTATGATGAAATATGACATTACTAGCCCTTTAATATAATTAACCATTGACATGCATGTAAAAATAAATTATAATTGGTTAATTAATTATTTAATAATACATTTAATTGACATTATTGACTCGAACGTGACTTTGTATTGTATAAATTCAGAATTATTGCTAAAAACCTAATATATTTGTACACCAATTTCATTGGTAGGACATAGAGCTCGACTAAAATGTATACATAAGACCTTTATTGTAATACCTGTGTTCACAAATAAAGATTGATTGATTGATTGATTGTAAGTCACGGCCGTTATCACTTGGCCACCACTGCTACCCCTTTGGTTTTTGAAAAGAAATCCTCCAAGTTGACACTTGGATTTCCAATAATTTTGTAAACATACATACATGCATAAACTCACACCTCCCTATGGGGGTAGGCAGAAACTGCAGAACGCCACCTGCTACGATCCTTTTGCTTCGTTTACGTTCATATATATGATGAAAAGGTTCTTTAAAGATCGTAAATATCAATAAGGCTCGTCAGTAGTAGACACAAGCCATGCACACAACTGGTTAGCAGATAGCTGATATTAGCTATAAGGTATAGCTAGTATCAGTATCAGCTATCTACTAACCATGATTTGATGACATTTGACACCTTTGCTAACTTATGGAGTTGTATTGCTGATTGTATTCATTATAATTGAGTAAAGCCATATTTGTTACGGCCGCGAATCATATTTTAATCAACATAAAACCTGACACTGACCTGCAAAATCCAAAGAAACGTAAGAAAATTTGAATTTCACGGGCTACCCTGACGCTTCCCCATACTCATTACTCAATTCTTTATTGCATTCCATATTACATAGATGGTATAACAAAGTAAAAGATCAATATAGACCCTGTCGGGCACAGAAAAAATAGGAGTTTCTTGTCCGTTCTACTCCATAGGAACCTACTACGCTTTGGAATGGGCAACTAGCTTCATCTTTCTGACTGACCGACCCCTTGACAATACAAAAGTGCCTGTAATTGGTTTATTTGAAATAAATACTTTGAGTTTGCGTTTTTGAAAGATCAACAAAGATCGCACACGAAACAAACGCCTAATAATTTCTTTACTACGCGTGTATAACATGACATATTTAGTGGGCGCTTAACTTCTTTTAAGTACTTTAAAAAAAACTTTTTACAAAAAAAATACAACCAACTTCCAAAAAAACACTACAAAGTGAAAAATAATTTCGGAAGTCGGTGGCAAAAAACGAAAATTCTAAACCAAAGACACCGACTTCCGAAATTATTTTTCACTTTGTAGTGTTTTTTTGGAAGTTGGTTGTATTTTTTTTGTAAAAAGTTTTTATTTTTCTCTTTTTAGTTGTGGTACCTACCCCACACAAATTCGAATACCACTACCTGCTATGTAAATAACAGTGACAGGAACTTATCATATCATCCACATAATAAGTGGGAAAAAAAAATAATATTGAAGCTAACTCAAAAACTACCCAAGCAAACTTAATAAAATTTATATGGGACCACCTCTGAAGTACGACCTATCAAAAAAAAAAAAAAGAATCATCAAAATCAATTCATAATTGGCGGAGTAATCGCGTAACAAAGATAAAAAAAAAACAAAAAAAAAAACATACAGTCGAATTGAGAACCTCCTCCTTTTGGAAGTCGGTTAAAAAGAAATTATTCTACTTTCGTTTTAAGACACTAATTCAACACTAATTCGGTAAAACACTAATTCGGTATGGGTGTTAGCACGCTCTAATCGATTACAGCGTAACTCTGAACGCAGCCTCGATGTAGTGATATTTTTGTTTACAAATGGATAATGGATAACTACTACGAGGTTGAACTTATTTTAACATATTTACTAATGAATTTATGATCTAACTGGCTACAAAGTCGACATGGAATCAAGGGAAGGTTAAGGTTACTCAGTGAATAAGGTTTAAATAAGAAATGTGTAATGTTTTGACGAAGATAGTTCGAAACAATATATGTGGTCAGACTCAGTGATTAGTGTTTTGTTATTAATTTTGCAGTCGGGTTTCCGGGCGGCAGCTAGAGGTACTCTGAATTTTTTTATTTTTCTGTGTTATCCGCTTCCAAAAACTCAAATGTTTCGTATGCATTCGCCATCAAACAAGAAATTAATTACACATATACTAAAATCTATAGATACACAATTCATTCGGCAAGTTTACGTAAATGAATACATTTTACCAACTTTACATGACACGAAAATGTTTTTTCTTATTATAAATTGCAAAACAATAATATTTCCGTCGAGTCCAAAGAACTTTTTTAAGATTGCTAAATTTGACATTAAAACAATCCTGCTAGTTGTCAAAAGTCACGTCGTGGTACGAATTGAATGAACTTCTAGAGGTGACGTCACCAAAATCGCTAAGAAAATACGATTGTTTCAACATAACAATAAGCTTATTTTATGGACGTCATGGTAAGAAAAGTCAAAGTAAGATTATAATAATACTGCTATAAGAGCTGGTGGTAGGGCCCCTATATCGCTTACCTACGAAAAAAAAAGGGTTGAGTGCACGGGATATTGTTTTCAAAGTGGTCAGATATGCGTTACCCTGATGGTACCTACATAACTGGTGAAATGTGGGTTTACTAAGCAGCTTAACCCTTTGGCAGAACCCCTGGGTCTACCATCGGCTCATAAAGCTTTATTATTTTAATATTACTTCAGTGTGGGAAAGAGATGAAGCTCTACAGGACGTATAGCTCCATCTCTTTCTTCCACTGAAGTAATATAAAAATAATACTACTTTTGAGCTGGTCGTAGGCTCCCTGGGGGCCGACCACAATCTTTTACGAAACAATCTTATTTCAGGAGAGTTTTGTTTCAAGCTTACAATAACATAACTCATATTTGTACCACGATCTTCATCGTTCAAGAATGTTTTATTCCTGCTTAGTGCTGGGAAAGAACGAACTATTTGTAAGATTTGTCTATTGCCTGCTATAGTAGAAAAGAAACAACGCTATGTGAATTGTATAGCGCTGTCCCTTTCACACGTTGTTCCGAATCGCTACTACGAAGTATTGGTCTCGAAGCAAAATATTATTTTCTTTTATTTAAAATATTACTTTGCATTAGAATCAAATTTTTATGAGTAATTTCCATGAAATTGACACAAATATTAAAAGATTTGGCTTTGAAAAATAAGAAAAACAATTGAAAAACTAAAAATAAGCTACGGCTAAGCTGTTACATGATATAACTCGGAACAGAACGAAATTTGAAACTCGGGCCGCATTCGGAGTTACGCCTTAATCGCTCACATCAATATTTGCGTACCGATTTAGATATGCTTGCACAAGATGGTTGGATTACAGTATTTCTTTGAGTATACACAAAAAAAATCTTCTTCTTTGATTAGGTGACAACTGTAGCCAGAAGCACTATTTCCAAAATGCTACGTTAGTTTAAAGATATGGTGCAACTCAAAACAAAACAGCACAACTGTCATTTTGACAGCGCTCACGGTGATATTAATTTAGGGCATGGTCAGCGTTATCGCAAGATGGCGCATGCTATGACGATTCACAGCACGTTGTTATCGCGCTGACACTAATTCGGTATGGGTGTTAGCGCGCTCTAATCGATTGCAGCGTAACTCTGAACACAGCCTCGATGTAGCGATATTTTTGTTTAACTACGATATATATATTTTTTTTGGATAACTACTACGAGGTTGAACTTATTTTAACATATTTGCTAATGAATTTATGATCTAACTGGCTACAAAGTCGACATGGAATCAAGGGAAGGTTAAGGTTACTCAGTGAATAAGTTTTAAAACAAAGAAATGTGTAATGTTTTGACGAAGATAGTTCGAAACAATATATTGTGGTCAGACTCAGTGATTAGTGTTTTGTTATTAATTTTGCAGTCGGGTTTCCGGGCGGCAGCTAGAGGTACTCTGGGAATTTTTATTTTTCTGCGTTATCCGCTTCCAAAAACTCAAATGTTTCGTATGCATTCGAATCCATCAATATTTCGTATCCATCAAACAAGAAATTAATGACACATGTACTAAAATCTATAGATACACAATTCATTCGGCAAGTTTACGTAAATAAATACATTTTACTAACTTTACATGACACGAAAATGTTTTTTCTTAATATAAATTGCAAAAAAATAATATTTCCGTCGAGTCCGAGGAACTTTTTTAAGATTGCTAAATTTGACATTAAAACAATATTGCTAGTTGTCAAAAGTCACGTCGTGGTACGAATTGAATGAACTTTTAGAGGTAACGTCACCAAAATCGCTAAGAAAATAAGATTGTTTCAACATTACAATAAGCTTATTTTATGGACGTCATGGTACGAAAAGTCAAAGTAAGATTATAATAATACTGCTATAAGAGCTGGTGGTAGGCCCCCTATATCGCTTACCTACGAAAAAAAAAGGGTTGAGTGCACGGGATTTTGTTTTCAAAGTGGTCAGTTATGCGTTACCCCGATGGTACCTACATAACTGGTGAAATGTGGGTTTACTAAGCAGCTTAACCCTTTGGCAGAACCCCTGGGCCTACCACCGGCTCATAAAGCAGTATTATTTTAATATTAGTTCAGTGTGGGAAAGAGATGAAGCTCTACAGGACGTATAGCTCCATCTCTTTCTCCCACTGAAGTAATATAAAAATAATACTGCTTTTGAGCTGGTGGTAGGCCCCCAGACCCAACGTTGCTATGTTATTATTAATTAAGTGACACCTAATAATTACCTGGTGTGAAATGATTAGCTCCCAAGTATTAATTAAGTCCTTAGAACTCTTTAAAACATACAAAAATATGGGAAGCGCTTGCAATACAAGGTGTTGAAAAGAAATATATAAGACTAATTAACAACATATACAAAAACATGAAAGCAAAAATACGGACAGAAAGAGTAGGAGAGTACTTCCCTATAAAAAGAGGAGTCAGACAGGGAGATCCACTATCACCCAAACTATTCTCGGCAGTGCTTGAATACATATTTAGACGTCTCGAGTGGAGCAAATATGGACTAAATATCAACGGAATGCAACTAAACCATCTAAGATTTGCAGATGATCTTATTTTAATCTCTAAAGATCCAAAAAGCCTGCAAAGAGATGCTTGAACAACTTGTGAATGAAAGTGATAGAGTCGGACTCTCAATGAACGCTGCAAAAACCAAATTAATGACAAACCTTGACAAAACTCCCATCACAGTTAACGGCATCAAAATAGAATATGTCGAAGAATATACATATCTCGGACAGATAATATCACCAAACGACCTCACTACAAAAGAAATAAACAACAGAGTACAGCTAGCATGGAAAAGATATTGGTCCCTTAAGGAAATCGTTAAAAACCCTCAAATACCACTCAAAGCTAAGGAAAAAATATTTAACTCATGTATTTTACCCATCATGACGTATGGATGTCAAACATGGAGTCTGACGAAGAAAAATAAGCGCAAACTTGAGACCTGTCAACACAGTATGGAGCGTAGCATGCTCAATGTCAAGTTAAAAGACAGAATAAAAATAGAAACATTGCGAAAACAGACAAATATTAAAGACGTAACATACTGCATAACAAAACTAAAATGGAGGTGGGCAGGTCATATGATGAGGAGTAACAGCGATAAATGGGCTAAGGACGTAACCGAATGGTGTCCAAGACAAAATAAAAGAAAGAAAGGGAGGCAACGTCTTAGATGGGAGGACGATATTAAGAAAATAGCTGGTGTTGCTTGGAGGAGGATGACCCATAATCGGAAAGGGTGGCAAGCTTTAGGGGAGGCCTTTGCGGAAACGCAAGACAATCGCGATACCGGTGTCAAATTATGATTATTTAAGTTTAAGTTTAATTTGTTATTATATACTGTAGTTTAGTTTACTTTCATTCATGTTTTTATAAGATTGTCGAATAAAGGCTATTATTATTATTATTTATATTGTTTAACATTTCTCGGGACCCTGGGGTCCCGGACTTTTGGAAGGCGTACGAGGGGCCGAAGCCAACTCGCAGAGGCCCCTTAGACAATTTTAAGTATTGAGGCACCAACCGAAGATTATCCCTGTTCGCACTATGCAAGGGCACCCAAAGACAACCCCCGGTTGGTGTAGGACTATTGCAGAATATCGAAACAAAGATATTGGATTATGGGTTTGGGTGGCTTAAGTGAACTGGTTACCTGGAGCTATGGAAGGACTATGGCCCCTGCCTGATCAATGTTTAAATGTACACGGATAAAATGGAAGGGGGTGACTTGCACGCTCAATAATGGGCCCCCGGAAACGGTCGCTAGCACATAGTGTCGTAGCGACAAGAGGGCAACACGTCCTGAGGTGCTTATGAGGAGTGGAGAGGTATTCCACGGCTATCAGGACAATCCCGGAAGTACGGTCAAGATCCCTACCAGCATCTTACTGGAACACTTCCTTCCTCCGAGCACGTTTGCTCTTGCGAATCTCCACTCAAGCCGGCCAATTAAGGCAAGAATGAGGCGGGAGCGCCGTTCCTCGTCAGTGTTCACTCCAGCCGGCCAATAAAGGCAAGCCAGAGGTGAGGAACAAGACTTCTCCCGGGAGATAGGGTCCGTGGGGTCGCTACTGCCCAACAGCTCGCCACATGCTGCCCTGCGGGTTTTTGTATCTCTCTTGGTCTGGCTCCTCATCTCGACCTGTTCCAGCAAAGTAAACTCTACCGGCATAGGCCGAGAGTTCGGAGCGCGCAAGCCCCACCACGACTTCAACGTAGAGATACGACGGTGGGGTTATTATTATTATTATTATTTTTATATATTTTAACAAATCTCGGGACCATGGATCCCGGTCCTTTGGAAGGCGTACGAGGGGCCGAAGCCAACTCGCAGAGGCCCCTTAGACATTAATAAGTGGTTAGGCACCAACCGACGATTATCCCTGTATGCACCATACAAGTGCACCCAAGGACAACCCCCGGTTGGTGTAGGACTATTGCAGAACATGGAAACAAAACATATTGGGCTATGGATTTGGATGGCTATAATGGATTGGTTAATTGGAACTATGGAAAGACTATGGCCCCTGCCTGATCAATGCCTTAAATGCACACGGATAAAATGGCAGGGGGTGACTTGCACACTCAATAATGGGCCCCCGAAAACGGTCGCCAGCACAAAGCGTCGCAGCGACAAGGGGACAACATGTCCCGAGGTGCTTGAGGAGTGGAGAGGTATTCCACGGCTTTCAGAACAATCCCAGAGCCCGGAAGATGGTCAAAATCCCTACGAGCACTTACTGGAATACTTCCTTCCTCCAAGCACGTTTGCTCTTGCGAATCTCCACTCAAGCCGGCCAATTAAGGCAAGAATGAGGCGGGAGCTCTGTTCCTCGTCAGTGCTCACTCCAGCCGGCCAATGAAGGCAAGCCAGAGGTGAAGAACAAGACTTCTCCCGGGAGACAGGGTCCGTGGGGTCGCCACTGCCCATCAGCTCGCCACATGCTGCCCTGCGGGTTTTTGTATCTCTCTTGGTCTGGCTCCTCATCCTAGACCTGTTCCGGCAAAGTAAACTCTACCGGCACAGACATAGAGTTCGGAGCGCGCAAGCCCCACCACGACGTCAACGTAGAGATACGGCGGTGGGGTTATTATTATTATTATTAATTAAGTCCTATTTGTAGTCGATTAATTAATCACAAGGCATGGTTATTGTTAATGTAAACAGACACCTGATTAATAATGAGCAGATTTAATTGATTAACACCTAATTATTAATTAGACCCTAATGTAACTGATTAATTCCTCACTAGGAGGGGGGTAAAATGCATATAAAAGGGGCTACCAATTGTTAATTTAAACATTAAACCACCAACTTGCAATCGTGAAACATCTAAGTAATCAAAAATGGAACTCCATCTTCATTTGACCGTTGCTTTCCGTTCTTTGGACCGCAAATGGGGGAAACCAGTTGACTTGGATACTTCTGAGGACCTGTCAACGTGTATTCCTGCTGTTGTAGACAGACCAACTGCTACTTTCTCTTCGGAGGAATATCTGACCGCAATGAGGCCCAAGCCGTATTCACGTCGTCAAGAAAAACAAAGACAGGGGAATGTGAAAGTTAACGATTCGTTTGCAGACATATCATGTGCAAGGATACCTTCAGTGTCTGATCTTGAAGAGTTATCCAGTTTCAGGGGAAAATCTTGTTCAGGAAAAACTGAGTTTTCAGTTGATCTGGATAGAAGTATCGAAGAATACCTCAATAACTATGAAAAAAAATTTGAAGGAGGTACAACAGTGACTCTGGATTCAGGGTTGGGAAGGAGCAAGGAACGGAATGTATTCAGACTGTTTAAAGATAGTGTAAAATCGTACATCGATAAGAAGTGCAAGAGGGTACTTTTAAAATAATATTGTAAAAATATGTGTTATTTAGTTTTAAGTAATTTATAAAATTTTGAAATTATTAATGTATGAGTTGTAAAATATTTTTCATTGCTCTCTACTACTTTCTTTCTCTTTACTTACTTTTCTTCTTCTAAATTATTATTTTTCTATTTATTTGTAATTAATTTTTAACCTACCATAGTTGTTAGATAAGATATTGTTGATATAATTGTTGCCTATGTCTACATCTAGTTTTAAAGTAATTTATGTAATTAATAAATAAAAATAAATTATTGACCGTAAAATACTTCTCTGTCTCTTGTGCATTCCTAATATATTTTTTCTACAAGTTGTGTAGTCGGCTTCCCTCTCTGTCTCTACCACCTTCTCATTTCTCTACTTAGTTTAAGTTCCTATTTATTTGAGTCAAAATGAAACAACTTCATAAAAGTTAAATATTTTATAATTGAAAAATAACTAGGTATAATTAGAATATTTACAATAACATAAATACATTAGTACAAAGTATTACGCCGGCAAGTTCATTTTTTACAATAAATAGTTTTAAGCATTTCATTAAAAATAAAATACACAATAACTAACTAATTAGTTTACACGTAGGGCTCGAAATATTTAATTGCAGTCGTCATAGGTTTTTCGTTGATTTTGTTCGTTGTAATAGTATTCTTCACGCGCATCTTTATATCCCTAGGCTTGAGCACACTCTTGTGGTTCGCACTCGGCGGCCTCAGGCCCAGGTAGTGCTTGCTCGGCGTGAATATAGACTTAGAACTAAGACCAGACGTCTCTAAAAAGAAATCGAAGGTTCCCTTTGTTTTGGGCGCATTTATCTCTGGATTGTTGTTCAGTACCATCCGCGGCTCGCACTTCACAGTATTATAAGATCCGCTGTTGCTCCCAGACGAATTACTGGACTCAATATCTGAGTTCCTTACAGATTCAGTCTCTAAATTCTCTATATTTGAAAGGAGATCAGGCTTATTAGACAACTTAGCGTTTTTCGATAAGCCCTTGTTCAAGGCACTCTCGTTATTTTCAAGAAAATTATCAGCGTTTCCATTGTCATCCTTATTGGTAGTATTATGCTGTTTATCTTTATCAGGTACATTGGTAAGATTTTCGGTTACAACATCAGACATGGAACCGTCACTGCTGCCGGAGCTGATGCGGTATTCCTCTGCAACTATGCTGCCGAGTTCATCGTCTATCTTAAATTCTTCAAAATTTTGGGATAAATCGAATTTGTCCATATCGTCGAAATATTCAGCTTTGTGCAATTCTGCATTGATCGATTGATTTTTCTCGGGTCCATGGTTGAATTGATTGTCAAGTTCTGTCAAATTGATCTGCTTGTTGCCTCCCTTACCGCCTTTATTGATCTCAGATAGTATAGAAGACACTGTGTTGCCCATTTGTATGGAAGCACGAGGGTCCAATTTTGGTTGCAGAGGATGCATAGCAAAGTTGGTCAAGTAACTATCAGTAGTTTGCTGGAAGGAGCGGCTTTGTTCATCGTTCGGCTTCTCATCTTCGTCCGGAATAATGATCTCAGTGACATGAGGAAGCTTAGGAATGTCTTTATCACTGATCTTATTCTGAATCCTTGGCAAAGATACCACTTTAGCAACGCTGTTCCTTGGACTGACAGCGTGCACTGGGTACTGCTCGTTGTGGATCTCGACCGTTGGCTGTGTGAGTAGCAACTCCCTCTTACCATTGCTGACTACTGGAACATTTATCTCTGAAATGGAACAGTAGTCAGGCTCTATACTGTTGACAGTTGCTACTTGTCCCACTTTCCTCGTCTTAACATCTGCAACCCGTTGGTTAGCCGCAACGGCTTCAGAGTCTAACTGCTCTGTCATTTGTTTGACATTGTTTTCAGCTTTCCATTTAGCCGAAAGATTCTTTGGCTTAGGCGGCAGGGCCGGAGGAGTTCTTGGAACTTTTCTCTTATTGAATATCTTCATAGACCCGAGCTCGTTATCAATTTTTCTTTCAACAAAATTGTTAACGTTACGATTTTCTAAGTTAGCGGCCATATTTTTCACTATAGAGCCTCTTATTTTAGGAACCGCTGGTTTATCAATGGCTTGCACTGTACGCGGAATTGGCGCAGGTTTAGAATCATTGCTTTTCGTAATGATGGGCTCATATTCATTGCTGTACAAGCTTTGTATCTCGTACTGGAAGCCCTGAGCTGTGTTTGGCACTTCATAACTGTGTTCAGATGCGGTCTCTAAGCTGAATTTTACGATTTTATTCGCTCTCTTATCTGATCTAGGCAGCGTATTGCTGGTGTTATTAGGTCTTACTTTTTCATCATAGGAGATACTGTTAAGAGTGGAGAACTGTACACGCTTTGTGGATGCTTTAGGGCTGGGTGCTTCACTGGACTTAGAATTGTCATTGCTACTATCATCTAAAGAATTTTGGAGCAATATTTGATTTACGCACTCCAGTACCGGATTGTTTTTATAAATCTCATTAGTAGGGTTATCATCTGCATCACTAGTGCTAGCATACCAATTTTCATTAACTTCAGTATTAGCCGCTTGTTTGTTTAGGTTTGATTCTATGTTATTGTTCTTATCATCAAACCTGGAACTGAATCTGTCATTGTTATTCATTATGTTATTGCACAATATTTCATTTTTAGCGGCTACTACTCCAGCATCAAGTATGCCACTGTTGAAACCAACGCCCAACAGGTCATCTGTTGATTTAGACTTATTACTTAGTGGTCTTTGATCCAAACAGTCACCTTCTTGTTCTGGATCACTAACATTACAATACCAGGGCTTCTCGTTGCCCTCTTCGCTGAGAACATTACTCAGGAAAAGTTGTCTGTTTGCTTTTATTTCATCTGACGCTTGCCGTTTGATTCCGTGTAATCTCTCCATTTTTGTAGAATACGTTTTCTCGGATTCACTGGCAGTGTTTTCTTGTTCTTTTCTGGCAGCTTCACCAATGAGCTGGTCAATTTTTAAAGAAGCTTTTCTGATATCATTAGCTATTTGGTTCGCGGTAATTTCGTCATCGTGGTTTACTTGGTAGCTCATACCAATGCACTCTTCAGCACTACTGCTGTTGTTTGCTTGGTTAGTGTAACCCTTCTGCATATTGTCTGCATACTTGTTGTTGTTCTTTCTTCCCGAATATTTCCTCGACCTTCTGAAGACGTCTCGTCTCACAAACGCTTGTTTATTTTTGATAAATGTACCCTTGCTACCGATACTAGCAGTGTTCCCTTCTTCACTGGAACTCGTATTGCCGTAAACAATTTCACTCTTCGGCAACTGAAAGCTCTTACTTAACCTAGTATTTTTTTGGAATACCGGTGGAGAATTTCTTTCACGATAACTACAGCTTCTAACGAACGTATTTTGAAATCTGGAATCAGTGCTTTCTAAGCTCTGGAATTCCGGATCTGTTTCAATGTTGGTCTGTTCGCTGGTGAAGCCGAGCAGTTGCTGGCAATTGCTGCAGTACGATTTGCGTGCCTTCAGTTTTGCAATTTCTTCCTGTTGTGTTTTGATGATTTTCTCTTTTTGGTGGAGTGCAACGTGTATTTGTTTTTGTTCCCTCGTGAGGCGGGATTCTAGGAGGACTAACGATCGTAGTACAAGTGCTAATTGGTCTTGTCTGAGCCGCCTCTCTTGCGCCGCCTTCTTGTCCCTGGCGGCGAGGGCGTGTCCCGCCTCCACCAGTTGGTGTCTCTGCTTCAGGACGGACTCGGACTGCTGCTGCAGAGCGTTGCGCACCGCATCCAACTCCCGCCTCAACTCCATCGCTTCTGAGCTGCTATCCATCTGAAAAGAGAGAGAAGTGTTCGTCAATAAACAGTCAACTCGTAGTCGTAACTATTATTGCAATAACAGCAATAACAGTGACATTTAACTTCATAAAAGGTTCGTACAGTCTATTTAAAAGATCAATCCGATAGCGGTGAAATGTCAAGTACGATTGATACACGTTTCCTTATACGACTGAAAGAAATTAATGTCGTCTAATGACGGTGCATCTTTGATCATCGCTTAAATACTGTAATGATGGTTATCTTGTGTAGTGACTCGCGATGCAATGAGCGGTCAGAGTCCACCACGCAATAGTAAGTTAACGAGGTCACTGGCCAAGAAATAACATCTTGTGTACAAAAGTAATCAAAAGCGGAATATTTTATAATTAATTTAATTAAGTTAGAATTTGCTGATAGAGATCGGTGAATTCTCAGTTCTGTTACATGACAATAAAGTTTAAAATACAAAGCAGGTATTTCGTCGCTGCTTTTAATGTTTGATAACAAGAAAATCAGAGCATAACTGAGCTTATCGCTTGCGCGGGCGCAGATAAGACATTCAAACGCGGGAGAATAATGTTTTTCAAAGTGTTATCATAGCCGTAATCTCACACTTCCTTGTTGTTTTGTTTGATAACGTCAGTGTGCTAAATGTGAGCCCACGACTTCGCGAGACAATGACTCATCATAAGTCAGGGCCGATAATACCAATGGCAATTATGTCATATTGATTCTAATATTATTGTATTCGGAATTATCGGAGTGATCGGTATGCTGAGCCGTGAAAAAGACGGATGAAAAAAGATTATATGCAGCGGAGATGGGAATGTTGAGATGGAGATGTAAAAAATTGATAAAATAAGGAAGAAGTTTGAAAGTGGCGCCCGTGACAGAAAAGTTCAAATTAAATCTTTTGGCTTGGTATGGGCATGTGATGAGGAGGGACGAAACGCATGTGACTAAAAGAGTGATGAATATAAATGTTAATGGATGAAGAGGGAGAGTGAGGCCAAAGAAAAGATGGATGGACTGTGTCAGAAATGATATGAAAGAGAAGGGAGTGAATGATAGTGTGACGGTTGACAGGGGAGAGTGGAAAAAGAAAACGGGGTGCGCCAACCCCACGTAACTTGGGACAAGGGCAAGAAGATGAAGATGATGATGATGATTCTAATATTATTGTATTATCTATCATTATCACAAAAGGATAGTTTGAAGTAGTACTAGTAGTAAGTAATTAGTTACCTTCCTAACTATTGCGTAAGTTTATAGATATTTCTGTAATTTAGGTACAGATTTCTAATCGTACTGAAAAGTCTGCAGTAAAACTATTATTTGGTACGATGA
The DNA here is from genome assembly GCA_963680765.1 of Agrochola lychnidis. NCBI lineage: Eukaryota > Metazoa > Arthropoda > Insecta > Lepidoptera > Noctuidae > Agrochola > Agrochola lychnidis. The sequence continues at coordinate 5,382,725 of OY796850.1, forward strand.
TTAGAATAGAAATAATTATATAAACAATCATATATTTACGACAAATCCCTAACATTAAATCTATGCCAACTTATGAGCTGCTTTTCTCTGCTAATGGCCGATTCCTATAATTTACGGACCGTTATAGGTTATAAAGACTTGTATCTTTCTTTACCAAGAATGAAGCAAAGACCTCATAGCTTTGTATAGTAGACCCTCCTATAAGGAATCTATTTCGAATCTATTTATATGCCCAGTTTGACAATAAAAAATTCTACCATTGGTAAGAATAACGATTCGTTTGCGTTTATAAGAACCGAGCATAAGGGCGCTTGCGCCCTTTTCAATATCCGGTTCGTATTCGATTCGTGTTCGTTTTTGATCCGGTTTGGCCATCCTAGTAATTATATAGACGTTTGTGCACTCATGCGTATATGGTTCATGTTCAATTCGTAAATTCTCATTTCGAGTTGTTTTTTGACTGTATCAAACAAGACGAATCAAATACGGATAAATGAGGAGACGCTAGGACGTGAATTTCCCGTCCGTCTTTTTGACGTATCGAACACGAATCGAATACGAACCGGATACGGATAAGTGTGCAAACGCCCTAAGCCATTCACATACGAAGGTAAAAATAAAGAATGTGGTATTCTAATACTTTAATCACGTTAGAGGCAAGGTAAAAGTCGTGTCAATGGCGGCTTGACAATGTCCGAGCGTACTTAACCTCTATGAAAGTATGTTATAGCATTGACGAAAGTTTAAGCTGTCTAGCCCGGGGCTTTGAAATAGTTAGCTATAATATGAGCTCCGGAGATTTCATATACCTATTATGTATGGTTTGTTTCTAAAGTATCTGTTGAAAATGTAAACAAATAGATCAGAAACCGTACCCGTGGGTGCCAATTCGTAGTGCCACTTACAAATTGAGTGCTTTAATTTGATCAATAATTTGAATCCATAAATTCTAATTTTAAATCACTAAAGACGTTTTTCATTTGAAAATTTGAGGTTAATTTTACAACCTCAATTTTCGACGACGATTTTTCAATTACAATTATTTTATAATATCTTTTATTCAAACAATTAGTGTTGGAAAAATTTGGTGACATAAAATTTAAACCTATACATAGATGAATGTGTTACAATGAGTATATGTGAGTAATTGCGTAAGAATTTATCCTGAACAGGATTTGTTTTTTTTTTTGACTTTCATCAGAAACTTTTGGAACATATTATAGCTGTAAGTAAAGTATTCTGATGAGTGATGAATTCATGAGTACAGATGACCGAGATTAACACTTTTTTGTCTGCGAAAATTAAAGAAAATAAACACTGTGCTCCGAACTTTTTATAGACATAGGACGTGACGTAACGGTATGTTAAGAGGCTTACAACAGCTAAAGCACGGTCACTGTTGGACTGCATAATAAAAGAAAGAGAAGCGCGATGACACAACGCAGGTCATTTATTGCAAAATATGAAGCAATCATCTATTTACAAAAAATCTAATGATAAGACTAAAAATTAAAACACTATTACGCTAATATGTTGCTTGTAGCATAATCTGACAAAAATCTGAATGATTGCATGTACATTAATATGATTTTTAATCGTTAAAATAAATTTTTAGAGGTATCTTCGTGATATTTTTCTATCGTATTAAATTAGTTCTATTATGTTTTCAACACAGTATCTTCCTAGCATAATATATCCTGAAGAATATCATATATTTTTCTGATTTTGTTTACTGCAGTGGATCATATACTTTAAGCCGTAAAGTCTGCCTTAAAGTTTAAGGCATTATAAAACTCACATTATAATGAAATGAAATTATTACTAAAGAATAGAGAAATGTTATTTGTATTATTTATTTATTTGCTAACATGTAAAACACTGATTAGTGGGCATGCATTAAAATTTCATGACACATTATTAAGACATGCACCCTGTAAGGGCACTGCAAATGTTTACATATCAAATGATTACATAACATAATATTGATTCTAATTATAACAATTATCGTTTATATTATTATTGTAAACTCACCATTTCCAATTATGAGTTTTAATGAATGAATGAATGAATGAAATGCACCGATCTCAGCGTGGTTTACGTATAAATTTTATATAAATAAATAATGTTCCATAACCCAATTGCATAAAATATTAGAAAAATGTTAATGTTAAAATATCACTGTGTATTATGTTTGCATTTTGTAAAGAGGTTTTTTTATTTTATTTTATTATCACTTCTGAGTTCACAGACACGGTTTATTTAGAGATACTTACATGCGGGACGTGCATAATTTTTCAGTATTATTTGACTATTTAAACTTAGTTTCAGGTTTTAGGAGCTCTTAATCATAAGCTGTTCTCGCTTCGAGATCGCGAGCAAACTGGCCAGGCAATCCCAATGCGCGTGAGTTTACGGTAAACAATTAATTAATACATTGAATTTCACCTATAAATCAAAGGTCGGTCGTAGTCAATGCAATGGACTTCGATCTGTATGTTTGTTTTGATTCTCGATTAATCACTTTGTCGACGTTATTAATTTATAATGTCAACAAACTGTCAATTTCTATGATAATCGGCGGAAAATATTGTTTCATAATCATTTTTGGCCTAGGCATACCTAATAATAGTGGCGCCGTAGTAAATACAAAGTAGGAACAAACCTACCAGCTATTTGTTTTTTTTTTTTTGAGAGTTAAACAAAAAAATTGGCCCTTGTTACAGACGCCAGTACATCAAGTTACTACAAACTGCCAAATTTCTTTAATAGATTTTCAACTTTATTGCTAAAGCATAAGGTTCAATGTAGATTGGGAAAATTTGGCAGATTGGAGTTGATTGATGTGCTGGCGTTTGTACCTATGTAGGAATACATTTTCTGTCTTTTTTGGAAGGACAGTAGCGCTCTAGTTTACCTTAAACTAGGGTTTCCTAAGACTACGGTGGCCGCCACATAGCGTCAGCAATTTACCATCGAATGACGTCACAGAAACGCTATTTTTTAAAGTAAGTAAGTTGGTGTGTTTCCCTAGAGAGCGTTTTTTTACCCGACTACGTCGAAGCAAAAAGGAGGGTTATGATCTGTTACCTTATAAATTTTAAACTGCTCACCATAATTTGATAAATGAGGTATCGTTGGAAGCGTCTTAATCGTCCGCTGGTTAAATTACAACAAAGACAAAAACAAAAAGGTATAAAAGACATCACAGACGACAAATTAAAAATCCGGTGTTACACGTAATCTGTTCGATTTATGATGAGTGATATCTTGTTTTTATGTACGTTTTTAGATGATTTTATTTGACACCATAAAGTTAATCCCCAGTGCCATAATTTCCATGAAGGCCGTCACTGCTATGCGGCCGTTATATGGCGGCCATCGCTGTCGAAGAAACACGTAGTTTTAGTAAGTAAGTATAACGCAAAATGTTTCACCGAACCTAAAGTGCTTGCTACACGGCTGCCAACCGCGTCCCCGACAGAGGTGACCTTGGGTGGCGACAAGCAGAGCTGTTTGAAATTTGGTCGTAAACCACCATCTACATGGTTGTAAACCACCAAGGTCACTTCTGTCGGGACGCGGCTGGCAGTCGTGTAGCAAGCCCTTAAGTGTCGCATTTTCCGAAGTAGGTAAAAAAAAATCTTTATTATCAAGTATTGTCAAGGTCGATACCGATACCACAAATTACATCATAACTGCTAATTAATTTAAATTAATTCCTCGACACAACGATTTAAGTTTTATTTGACGCGTATTCCTTCTTCATTGTTCTCATTTACATAGATAAACACTAAATTGATGAATTTGTCATTCGTGAACGTAAAATAACTCCTGAGTGTACAATTGCAGTTCATATAGATTTTCATTGATGATTCAGTGGGAATGTTTAAAATAATGTAATTTAATCTTTGTAATCAAGTTAACGCAAATTGCTATCTTATACCTAAGTGTTTTTATCAGATATTTTGCAGCAAAATGCAGGTTACCTATACTTAATAAGGAAATGCAAGGAAGCCTTATGGAAAACAATGGTGCCGATTCTCTTGTACACCGAACTAAACTAACTAAACTATCACTAAAATTCCTTACTTTTGACTATGAGAATCTCAAAGCTATTCTGCAAAATAAATTCTCTAAATTTAAAAATAATTTTGACACATCTAAATCGAATTTGACAATCGCGTGATCACGTGATACATAACCACGTGAATCTTTTTAGAGCCGGAGGCGCGCAGGGGGGGCAGCCTCGACGTGTTTTAATATGGATTTTTCACTTTTTGTATGGAAAATAAGAAAAAATATTACCTACATGTAGAGTGTTAGGGGTTTAAGAGTTTTATAAAGGGTGTCGAAATTTTCATTATTTTTGCGATTGGACACACCGTTTTCGAGATATAAGCAAAAGAAAAAAAAAATTCAGTACTGTTTTTTCATCTGAAGTCGAGGTGTTGGTGTGAATTTTAGTTCATGACAACCAATTTTATTCCACATGTTTTTAGTCGCGATTAAAAATAGTCATATTTAGTTAGAAAATCTAAATTTTAGGTTAAAAACGTCAAATTCAGAATAGCAAAATTGCCATTTTCACTAAACTAATATCTCAGTGCCATCTTAGTGCTGTCAAACTAAAATATAGTTAAGTTGTGTCACTTTAGTCTATTTCAGAATGGGAAATCGTCGTTTGACAGGAATAAACTAAATTTTAATGATTTTTAGTTTAGTTTAGAGGCATTTGTGACAAGAGAATCGGCACCATTATCCGCAAATTTTTCTTAAGATATTTGTTTTTTTTTTATTTACTGACTAAATATGAATGTGTTTACTTTTCTAAAATTGTATGACCTGTTTACATAACTGACATATTATTTCAATTGATATTATTATTTCTTTTAATGTAATCTACGTGTATTCCCGTTCGTCCCACTGACTTCGTCCCCGTAGTGGGACGAACGGGAATTCGTTATTTTTTTTCCCGATCGTCCCACTAATTTTGTTGATGGGACTGGGAGAGAATGTTGAGTAAACCAATAGGGTTTACGCAAATAACACAATGTTATCGGCACTCTTTTGTTAACTAGCGGCATCGCCGGAGCATCCCACCAGAGCCATGTAATATCCCGACAAAGGAGATGTTCCAGAAATGTATGGAGCCTTGGCTAGCGCCATGTACACTATGTAAATGTCGCTGTATAATCTAGTAAACGTTTTTTATTTAAATGATCATTTTTGTACGCTTGTACCATTCTTCAAATTAATTTGTTAGTATTTTTATGAAATTCCCCTATTTTTTTCCTACTTATCTATGTAGTGTACATAGTGGTAGCCCAAAATCAAACATCTCCTTTGAAAGTAAACTACGAAAAAACGACTAAACAATACGCACAAAATTATTTAATGGGACGAATGGCGCTAATCTAAGAACATATTCCCGTTCGTCCCCCTAAAATCATGAATGGGACGATCGGGAATAAATTTAATATTATTTTTGTAAATTCCCGTTCGTCCCACTACGGGGACGAAGTCAGTGGGACGAACGGGATTACACGCGCTAATCTAAGAACATATTCCCGTTCGTCCCCCTAAAATCATGAATGGGACGATCGGGAATAAATTTAATATTATTTTAGTAAATTCCCGTTCGTCCCACTACGGGGACGAAGTCAGTGGGACGAACGGGAATACACGGTATTGTTTAGTCGTTGTTTCGTAGTTTACTTTCAAAGATGTTTGATTTTGGGCTACCACTATGTACACTACATAGATAAGTAGGATAAAAATAGGGGAATTTCATAAAAATACTAACAAATTAATTTGAAGAATGGTACAAGCGTACAAAAATGATCATTTAAATAAAAAACGTTTACTAGATTATACAGCGACATTTACATAGTGTACATGGCGCTAGCCAAGGCTCCATACATTTCTGGAACATCTCCTTTGTCGATATATTACATGGCTCTGGTGGGATGCTCCGGCGATGCCGCTAGTTAACAAAAGAGTGCCGATAACATTGTGTTATTTGCGTAAACCCTATTGGTTTACTCAACATTATCTCCCAGTCCCATCAACAAAATTAGTGGGACGATCGGGAAAAGAAATAACGAATTCCCGTTCGTCCCACTACGGGGATGAAGTCAATGGGACGAACGGGAATACACGAACAATACGCACAAAATTATTTAGTGGGACGAATGGCGCTAATCTAAGAACATATTCCCGTTCGTCCCCCTAAAATCATGAATGGGACGATCGGGAATAAATTTAATATTATTTTTGTAAATTCCCGTTCGTTCCACTACGGGGACGAAGTCAGTGGGACGAACGGGAATACAGGTAATCTATTGGCATGCCACCTTAATTGTAATTGCTTATTTGTGTTAATTTTGTACGCCATAAATATTGGCAAAACATAGTGCGCATATTTTAGACTATATATCTATCTGTAACCATACCTATGTTTAACAAAATAAATGATTGATTTAACTTCTTAGCTGATAAACAGAGCTGCGTGTTTAGCGATCCTCTGGCCGGAAAATGCTTGGAAACATACCAAAGACTATTCCATACATTTGTCCCATACAATTTATATGTAATTTCATCCATTAACAAATGTTATTAATGAAACAAAACTCCCTGCATCCGCTGACATAACCGCCATAGTTGCCAGTCGAAGGAAGTCGCTTGTTATTTATGCGTATGCGCCTGCGCAGTACTGCTGCGCAAACCAATAGGTTATTGCCACAGGAAATTCTAAGGATATCAGGGTATAACGGCTGTATGTTTAATTGCTATAGGTATAAATCTTAATTTGATGTATATATATAATTTAACAGAGGTCGGAATTAGATAGAGTTAATTATGTACTTACACTGATTTCATACAACGAAAGAATAAAGTGGATATGCCCCAAATCCCGGGATTAATTTTGATGAGCAGAAAAATCCCGTAATCTATTAAATAAAAAGTTATTTACTTTTACACAATCAACTTTATGATAATAAGCCGCATAAATCCTAACTAATTTTATAAATGCGAAAGTGAGTTTCTTTATTTGTTTGTTAAAACCACTGCACGCGCGACGTTGCCAAATTTACATCAACGACATCGGATGTCCGAAGTTGCAAAATTCCAATGCGTACACGTGTGTATTCTGAATTTAATATTTATAAAAATTGTATGTTAATTATCTTTGTTTTATTTGTCTTATCTATCTCTGAGGTTTTTATTATTATTTATTTGTCTAGTAGAAATCCCGGGAAGATCCTTAATATCAACATTTCGATGCAAGTACATAAATAACTCTACCTAATTCCGACCTCTGATAATTAAGCAGGTTTACTGCGAGGGAAGGTTGAAATAATTTAGTAATTATTAGCTAGGTTGTTTTTTGTTACATAGGGGTGGTAAGTGGCCTGTCCTGCCTATATATGATAATGAATTACATTTGCGTATATCCTGGGTAGAATACTTGCTAACAAGAGGGGCTTGTGGCTAAGTAATAACAGCCGCACGGTTAAGCTACGCTTGCTGCGGTTGGTCTGTGGATGGGTGACCATCTTTACATACTAAGACCCCTCCGTGCCTCTGAAAGCACGTTAAGCCGTTGATCCCGGCTGTCATTTGTAGATCTTCGACAGTCGATACGGGTAGTTAGAAGCTCAAAAGTCTGACACCAGTCTTACCAAGGAGTATCTAGTAACGGTTGTGGAGGTCAGATAGGCAGTCGCTCCATGTAAAATACTGGTATTCAGCTGCATCCGTTTAGACTGGAAGCCGACCCCAACATAGTTGGGAAAAGGCTAGGCAGATGATGAATACTTGCTAACTTGCTTGCATGGTTGTGACGGTTTTTCAAGAATGTCTATCATGATAAACAACATAATGATGTTGGGTAAGTATGCGTAATAAAGTACCACCATTATCATCATCACTTTGTCTAATTCGATAACGCAGTCACCTTGCACAACTCCTGTGTCAAACAAAAACACACGCTCATTCCACACAGGGGTCACCATTCGCCACATCTTTTCAAACACACTGAAAAGGGATTTTATACACATATTTGTTCAACATGTTTATAGATGTACAAAGAAGTGTTTGCTCAAACCTGGCATCAATATGTTGGATGGTTTGAACACGTGCCGCCGCGCCGATAACACAAACGTATGGTAGTGGCTTCTGTAAGTACAGCGTGTTGACTGACTGTCGATAAGCATTCTATTAGTAATAAACACTTGCCTACGTTATCAAGGACTTGTAAATCGTTCAAATGTATCTTAAGTAAATACTAGACAATATTATACTAGTGACGTATTTACCTATGTCTTCAATCTTCAAGACCTTTTCAAACTTCCAGAGGGCCTACCACCACCTCAAAAGCAGTATTATTTTAATATTACTTTAGTGGGAGAAAGAGATGGAGCTATACGTCCTGTAGAGCTTCATTTCTTTCCCACATTGAAGTAATATTAAAATAATACTGCTTTATGAGCTTGTGGTAGGCCCCCAGACCGTCAGTTGCTTATCGGGGGCAAAGCAGTGCCCCCGCCAAGTCGAGCAAAACAAACACAAAGCTACAGCCGTACCATCTTTTCTCGAAGTCATTCAGGACATTTTCGAACTCCTTTACCTTCGTTATGGATAAAGCTAGAAGCTTGAATTTTCAGAAACCTAGAGAGTTTAGTATAACTAAGTATATTCCCAAATTACATTCAATTTGAGCTTGTAGTTTAAGAACTATTACAGGTCAAAGTTTCTTAATTTTGTCATTGACACTTACTCACTCACTCACTCACTCACTCACCGACCATCAAAATTCTAAAGTACTTCTAGCAGACACACAAGCTTCAAAACACAATTAGTGTTGAGCCTACAAAGCAAGGAAAAATTAAAACATACCGCAATTTCAGTCCCGTTTAATAGATATATACGAACTACTTAAGTAACTTTGTATAATCACATAAAATTTATATGGATAAAATTTAACCCTGGAATATTTCTGCGTCACGCTTCAAAAACCTGTTACCTACTTGGTGGCGTCACTCTATCCACCTGATTACCTCCTGCACTATGAGAACATCTGTTTTGGAAGAGTATGATAACCTTTTCTTTACTCATCTGCGTAATCATCCATTTCTTCTAAAAAATCTCTACGAAAAGAAAAATAGGGCTCTAGTTTATTACCCGACTAAGGCGAAGCAAAAATGAGGGTTATGATTTTGACTGGTATGTGTGTTCATCTGTTACCTCATAACTTCGAAACTACCTATCATAATTTGACAAATGCGTCTTTTAATCGTCCGCTAGTTATAGGCTATGTGACGTCACATTAAATGCAATATAGCGCCCTCTAGAGGACACAAAGGACATAAACACTACATTGCTTGTACACCTAAAAAATTATTATGTCATGCGACCACGGCTTTACCTTGACCATTTTTGTAACTATGTCTTGATTTCTGTCTGAAATATTATCTTGTTTCATACATTTTAGAGCGCGATTTTTAAGTAGTCGGGTTTTTTATTTATTTCTTATTTTTCTTCATTTGTTCTATTTTCATTGGACAAGTAATTAGGACGTTACGTACTACACTCCTAAAACAAAAAAATAATGGCCATATGTGACCCCATTGCCCAAGGTGACTCTGAGTAATTTCACGGCATATCATTTCAGAAGATTGCGTACCTATTACAATATATTATAATACATATCCATTGGTAAGTAATTAGTAATTAAATATGTAACACTCGCCTTGAATGGTCGGAGGAAGTCACGGCCGTTGACTCGCGATAAATGGGAGCGAGCATTTGTTCGTATTCGTAGCTATAGAACAAAACATCTATACTTTTATCATTAGAATAGATTTATAAAGTGAAAAATTCTGTCTGTTGCGATTTCCATGATTTTTTACTGAAATGTCACTTATTACCTGAAGGAGGGTGGTCCAGCCTGAGGCCCTTTTCATTCCGAAAATTTATGTCTTTTCACTCGAAAGAAGCAATGGGTAGAATTCTTTTCTTCTTGATTGGCATGTATATCAGTTCCCAGACTGATGGACATTACACATACACTATAATACCTATAGCATACCTACACTTTGTTATAACTCATTCTTTGAATCGTAACTCCTACACCAAAGTGAAGATGATTATGGAAGATCTATGTTCTTAGAATAATTATTCAATCTGCCTAGCCTTTTTCCAACTATGTTGAGGTCGGCTTCCAGTCTAACCGGATGCAGCTGAATACCAGTATTTTACACGGAGCGACTGCCTATCTGACCTCCACAACCCAGTAACTGGGTAATACGATACTCCTTGGTAAGACTGGTTGTCAGACTTTCGGACTTCTGACGACCTGTAACGACTGTCAAAGATCCACGAATGACAGCCGGGACAACGGCTTAACGTGCTTTCCGAGGCACGGAGGAGTCTCGGTATGTAGAAATGGTCACCCATCCACAGACCAACCCCGGCAAAAGTAGCTTAACCTGATGGATCAACCCGTGCAGCTGTTAGTACTTAGCCACGAGCTCCTCTTAGAATAATTATTAGGTACTTAATTAAATTAATATTAAAAAAAAAACGATTACAATAGGCATATTTCTACGATGAGCCCCTTTAGTAAGTATTTTTCGAAACCGTAATCCCAGAGCAGGCGAAAAGGAGCCTTGAGACTAGTAGAGACACAGAAAACGAATTCTCCTTCATCCTCAACATAATCAAGATGTGTAGGTACCTGTTCACTGAGAAACTGCGACATTATATCTGCGGCAAATGTCCACCTCACACACTGTGTCTTACTTACAAGCTAACTTATCGACGAAGCTAGGCTAAGCCGTATTAATTAATTATAAGTTAGTAGTGATGCAACGAATACGAATACGAATATTCGTATTCGCCGAATAGTAGGCATTTACCGAATATTCGTATTCGGCGGATACTAATACGAATATTTAAAAATTCATATGTTTGTACGCAAATCTAATTACTGGTAGACTTGGAAAACGCGCGTCGTCGGCACGTAAAAATACGACGTGTGCAAGGGCCTTAACCGCAACGACGACGCAACGGGGGACTCCCCGGCCATAGTTTATACAGTGTCGCGGCCCGGGAGTTTTCCTATCATTACGAACCATGGATTGATTGATTCATTCATTCCTTTCATTTCATTTGTCAGTCGAAAGCACAAGTCAAACAAGAGAGTATTGTTTTATTTATTTTCTGAGGTTGCTGCGAAGTGAAAGAAGTTGCAGTTGAATAGAAAATGTCTTCTCGTAAACGAGATCAAAGTGACATATGGAAACACTTCGATAAATTACCAAGTAAGTAGTTATATGGTCTGTATTTCTTTTGTATGAACAAAAGGTAGGATAGTAAGTCCTAAGTAACTTAGACGAACGTTAGTAATGGCTGCGTCTATGTAGTACTAGACTATTAGTCTTTTATTACCATGGCGAGATATTCGTATTCGTATTCGCGGAATAGTAGGTTTGATATTCGTATTCGTAAAAGTAGTATTCGTTGCATCACTATAAGTTAGTAGTTAAGCATTAGTATCTAATAATAATAATATGTTAAGCACAAATTGTAACTGTACGACTATATTACGAAAATGTAACTTGTTTGTAGACGCTAATAAATAATACGCGAATAGAATAAAGTCACAGGCGATAGCTTGTATTAATATAATTCTAATTTGTGTTCAAGAATCAGGATATATTATTTGTATTTTCCTCTCATAACGGATATTTTACTGTTAGGTGCAGAAGACATGAATATGCGTATGTATTATTAAGTATTTTTTGTTCACAATTTGCGTGTTAACCAAGTCATGGGAATGAATGTGTGCCAATGTTCGGCGGTTGAACTATACCGTATATCTTCACTGTCAATCTTCTGTATGTCTGTATGGACTGTATGAATGTAAGTATGCTCTCTTTGGCCCCATAGAACTCTAGTGATCTTGAAAGCACCTAACAGTAAACTTGAAACGACCTAAACCAACTGTTTAATGATCAGACAATAATTGCAGAACAAAAATAACACGAGAAAGTTATAATTTACTCGAATTTAATATAAATCTCAATCAAGTCCAAAAAAATACCTTTAACACAATTCTCAAGCACAAACGAAAATGATTTAGGTAAAGAAAAGTTGCTCAGAATTTCAGAAACATTCTAACTCAAAAGCAAAACAAAACGACAGACGCAAAACATTCTAAAAACCAATTACACATGCGCCCACGCTACGAAATCGTGAAACTTCGGGAAATCGAAAGTGGCCGAGGAATGGCCCATTGTCTGTTATGATAAGTTCAAAGAATTTATTATCACTGTGTAAACGGGTTATGGAAGTGGAAACCATTTACTTACTTACCTACTAAAGAAAGGTAATTTAGTATTAAGGTTTGTCGAGCTAAAAACGTATTTTATTAGGTAGTGCTTTGAGAAAAAATATAGGTAGGTAATAAAATATTGCTAAAACTACCTACAGTTCGATTCCAACTTAATGGCGGCTCGGAAGTGCGCTACTCGCTGCGCAGTACCCCACCCCTCACCCCCGCTGACCCATGAATTCGTTACTGCGCAGCGACTCGCCTCATGTTCCGAGTCGCCATTAAGTTTAAATCGGGGTGTACTTACCCAGTGTTAATTAAGGCCAAAATCAAAAGGCATTTATCAGCGTCAAAATAACATAAGACAGTCCCCCAAAACACTCGCCCTTAACCACTTCCTAGTGCTATAGCTGGAGTGGAAGAAGAAGTGGCGCAACAAACTCTATGTAAACAATCAAGACAGTTGAAAAGGAGAATAAGGGAGAAGCCTCACGGTGCGGTGCGGTCGCGGCGCGGCGCCGCCGGAGCGATGTCGCTGCGGCGTCCTGCATATAAAAATCAATGATATGCCAGACGGTGCGTTCCGGCGCCGCACCGCAGGCACACCGCACTTCGATTGAGCGAGACGCGAGGGGGGAGGAAGTGCACTGGGACTGGCTAGGTCCCCGCTCCGCATACTACGGCGCCGCATACCACATGTGTACAGTGATGCGGCAAAATGTGTGGCTTCTCCCTAACTACAATTTTTCTCGATTGATTCTGAATCTGAATCTGCGCGTGATCATAAATAAGTACCTATTATGCCATAAAAAAGAGTGAAGGTGTAGGTACATACAAGTTTCACAAGATCTGGTGGGTGCAAGCTACAGCATTCTATCTAGGTTTGTTTATATAAACCTAAATCCAGGCGAAACTGTGTCGACAGACCTAGAATAGCGAGTCGAGTCTAGTTTTTCATAAATCTCATATAAAATACAGTTCCGTGTTGATGTTGGCTCGCTCTGGGTTAAAAACAGTGTCATATCAAATAACGGGCCTATAGGGTTTACCTACATGATACCTACACGATATTCTCATACAAATATTGTGAAGATCTGAATACAACCTTATCGGGGAAAATTAGGGTCGATTTTTAAGTTTTTTTTTAATCGTACGGTATCTTTAAACACCTCTTCAAAGCATAAAATCCTACCTTATCGTTGTATTATGAAGGTTTATTATTGATTAACAACATGTTTACTCAGCAGTCTGTCTCAGCAGTCAATTCTCGCCGTTAACCCGTGAATATATAAGGGTTATTAACATTAATTTAGTGTGTTAAAGTGCGAGTCTCACGCCTCCCACAGATTGGTGACCGCGATTTTAATAAAAAGGTTAATATCAGTAAAAATGTGCTTTTTGTGTATTTGACACAGTCACGTCTGCATTACTGTTGGCCGTAAAGGGTTAAAAGTGTCAGAGCGTGCAAGAAAACTACGTGTTCTTAAAAATAAATTAATTTTGCAAGAGTTAATTTATTCATTTATCACATTTTAAGAATAAAAGCAACAGAATGAAATACTTAACATGACGCCGATTTTTTAAATTCAAGTAATCAAAAAATAATTCGATGTTAGTCTCCTCACTCCGAAGCAAGGAAATAGAAAAAAAAATACTGCTCTGTGTTAAGTCAAGTTTTCATTATTAAATCAAATTCAACTAAATAAATATAAAACATTATTTAGCAAGTTTTTTTAGCCTCCACTCATAAACTTTTGCACACCATTTAATTTTCAATTGTTCCAATTACATCGATCATGAAATTGAATACCTATGCTATCTGTCCTTATAAACATTTAAAAAACTAAGGCCAGAAATGAAGCAATGAACAAAAAACCTTCAAAACCTAAACGTTAATGAACTAAGTATATCAAAATTTAGCCGTAACTTGTTTTTCTGATAGTTTTATATTACTGTGAAATCGAATAATGCATCCGCCTACGTCATATTATTGTTATATATCTTCGATATATCTTTATTGTACGCAATATAGGTTTCAAGGATCTTTGCGGTTACGGTTTCCCTTTACATCGTAAGGTAATTCTTTATACCTTCATTTTCCGTGGAAAAATAAAACCATAGTTCTGTTATGTTGTCTATATTTCACCACTACGTGCAACTCTTGCAAGATAAGTAGTCGACGTCATTATTGATTTAAGAGATTGCATGAATTGAATTGGTTGTTGCTAATTCTTCAAAATGATCAAAATTTTGAGAAACTTCCAGGTATAATTGCTCTATTTCTATTATCGACTACTACATAAGAACTTTATCATCTTCATAGTGAAAATCAACTCATTTCGACTTTACCATTGAAGATCCGAATAAGAACTCAGTCAAAGTTAAGCTCAATAGTAACATAAATAAAAAAAGACGTTTGCTGCCTGTAGTTTTCAAGCAAGAACTTATAGACTGAAGGCTTAATAGGTTACTGTGCCTGTTTCAATACGTTAGCTACCTGCATAAGTATATTTATGCACAACATGAACTTTAAACCTAACACCGCGTATATTGAAGAATGCCATTGTTCTTCAGAAGTTTTAAAGTCGACCTAATGCTGAATCCGGTTCGAGTTTTGCTTAGCAAAAAGCCGGTACATATTGAATTTTGTTTAGAGATCCTGGTAGACATGTATAGAGTTGACTAAAAGGCACTTAGTAAAGAAGAATAAGAAAAGTTTGAACATGTAAATGACAAAGTTGACAATTAACTTGGACTTTCGTTCATCCTTAAATCAGACAGACAAACAGAAATTCCTAACGAGAGTCCGGATGCTGTACCCGCTAAGTGGGACCTGACATTTAGCCAGTGAATGTGGAAATCTGAAGACCAATAAACCCTAGCACTTTCTACCGTAAACCTTTTAGCTTCATTCAAAAACATGACTCGTTTCGACTGTATCGGTAATAAACAAGTGAAAACAGCAATCAGTAAACGAATTAACGACGAAGACTAATCTTTGACACGTGGTGAAGTGTTTCTCTTTATAGTCTACTTGATGATGCAAATGGTAGATTGCAGTAATGCAATTAAAATAAAATTTATTGGATTATTTTCGTGTTTACTGTTGTACATCGATGTTAAGATTTATTCGATCGTCAATTTGAATTGTCTGAGCCCGTTTTCTCTTTTGTATTCTTTTCTGTCTACTTTAAAAATAGCAAGTTGTTTCTTTTCATTTTATTTGCATAAGTGTTCAGTATTTTTGGTAGAATTTTAAACATGTGTTATTTGTATTGAATTTCAGTAGAGGTTATTTGGGTCACATTCTAGTTCGTTATGTTTGATGTTTAAAATTGAATAGTGGATACAAATGTTTTTGGGTTTACGAGAAGAAACCATTAACGAAGGTAACAGAGCAGAGCATGAAGCAAATAATTGAGCAATATGAATTAAAAAGGGCCAGAGGTTTCTGACTGGATTGTTTCCAAGGTGAGCCAGTTGGATAAAACAATACACTCGACTTATGCCATAAAACGGTCCATAACTCCTGATATGTAGAAGAGTGACGTCATCTGTTAGTAGAATGTTGTTACACTTACGGTTAAGAAAAAGCATGGTAGAATAGGGATTATTTTTTGCTCTTATTAATAATAAAATACTTAGAGTGGGGGTCGCTACTCCACAAGTAGGTATAAAATCTTCATACAAGTGACGTCATGGCACATTTTAGCTTAATGTATCGCCGTAATCTTTGATTACGTAAAAAAAAGAAAAAATGACGGAGAATTTTTTTTTAGTCTTCATCCCTATTGAACTCCTAAGCTTTAAGAGGTATTTGACCTCTCACCATTAAATATCATTTAGAAATTCAAGAGGATTAATTTTATGATGTTTTGCATTCATAAAGAAAGACAAAAGCTATAAAAGCTTTATTGAAAAACTTGTATTTCCAGTATTTCTTCCTGCAGCAAATGAGTAGATATATTTATATGATAACAATGCAAACAATGAAGCTAATGCCTAACGGTTTTGACTGGTCAAAGCTCGGAATGAGCATGATTAGCTAAACCGAGTTGTGCATCAATAAAGGGCTATTGTATGAATTGACGTAGGGCCGACATTTGTAGGTCGCGTAGAAAGCTGTGAAGGACAGACAGACAGAAAATCATGTGTTCAGATAACATTCTATGGAAATTGTTACGACTTTCCAATCGAGGAAATTTAAGAATGGCCACGAAACTGCTCATATCCAGTATGTACTAGGTACTTATAACTGGGTAGACGTTGAAATAGGAAAATGAACACCTATCTTTTGAACTTGGCATAATGTTCACATTTGTCTTCGCAGGCTATTTATGAGTATTCCGTCATACGTTACACTTGTGTTGCAGTAAAGTGTTGGTCATAGATATAAAGTTGTTTTTATTAGTTCTGGAATATGATACGTTCAGCTTTTAGCGACTCGACGATGTCTTACAGATTTCAAACTCCAGAAAGTTTAGTGATGGTAAGACAATAACACGAAATCGTTTTAAATATAACAATAAAATACTATAGTAGAGTAGGTGACTGCATCTACACATTACAAAATTTATGACGTAATAAGTATTAATCCATATACTTTACACGTGGCATTTAACTTAATGGAAATTGATTTCTAGAGAATGCGGGCACTTCAACTAGGTAATTATGTAATAAAACTTCGATCTTACCTAGTTAGAGCGAAATTAAAGCTGCTTCAATTATAGGATCAATAATTCAAAATTCATGGCTGTCGTAAATTCAACTAGAATGAATATAGTTATTGACAACTTACAAATCCGTAGATATGTAATTTGCTCGCTGTAAAAATAAAATTACTTAACAACTGTCAGAGCTGTTAAGGTAAAAGGGGACAGCAAAAGGAAGGCCGTTCTAGATTTCAATAATAAGTTTATTACCTATACTTTTCTTTATATATTGGAAGGTGTGTTATATTAACATTACGTGAGACGTGTAATCCCACGCAATGCTAAAAGAATACAAACACTATGAGAAAGTAAGGATTTGAGTCAAGTGGTAAGGACGGGTAAAAGGACAAGTAAAAAATTATATATAAATATGTAAATGAGTTAGCATGAGAAACTGTTGAAGTAGAATTCATTTGTTTTTGTTATAGGTACTCCAACAAGAACCAACAAAAATGAAGATAAGAAAGTAAACGGGACAAGACAATAGTTTGTATGGAGACTAATGAGGACTGGACTGATTAAGAAAGAAGAAATGTTGAAGTTAACAGGAGAAAATGAAGATAATATAACATCACGCCTGTCATCCCCGAAGGCAGAGTTGTAGTACCTAATAAACACCCACATAACACAAGTTATGTTGAAGTACTGAAGAAGAAAGATGATGAAGATATAACTATAGTTGTCACGTTTGAGTATGACAATAGCGGTCATTGACACGTTTTAGCATGACAATAACGGTCACCTACATTTTCTAGCAGGTATTATTTCAAAAACTAAAATAAAGTCCGTTAACTCCGTCCGTCGTGATCTTCAACATGTTTCAGTAGCGAAAAACCATACATAGTTTATTGTTTGGATTCCTACCGTGGACCTATAGCGGTCATTGCCTTTTTCCTAATATCAAGGGCAATGACCGCTAGTGCTACGCTAAACCGCTGCGACTATAGTTATTGACAAATTGTATGATTTTTAACAATACTGTTGATACAAAACGTCCAAAGTCGTGACATCTGACCAAACGCATTGTTTTCTCTGACCGACAAAATTATTAATAGTTTACAAACTTTCACTCAGTCAGAGACTCTCTTTATTACCGCCATCTTTGTGTTAACCATTATCTATTGCATCACAATGGTCGACTTGTTGACAAAAATTAATTGGTAAGTAAATTTAATTTATGTAACGACTTTTAAATGGTGTCAAAGTGCACGCCATTCGGTTTTTAGAAATAGAATTACCTATACTCCGTTTGAAATAAGATTAGACATTTAAACAAACCTTTTTTACAGTCCGTTCAACCGATTTTGACTTCTATACCGTAGGCATAAGGATGGCATTAAAAGCAAAAAAAGGGGTTACAAACCAACTGTTTACTGCAGCTGTCATTTGTCATGCCGCTATCGTAATAGAAGTCAAAATCGGTTGAACGGACTGTAAAAAAGGTTTAGTTAAATGTCTAATCTTATTTCAAACGGAGTATAAGTAATATTTATTATTCATTGTTTGTACGTTCCATTCACAAAATAAAGTCTTTTTGAAGAGGCTTTCCCTAGATAAGAATAACTACAACAATTTTATAGAATTGTGTCTTTATTTGTTAGTGAAGTGTTTGCACAACAAGCGATTAAAATTAAATATCTTTTGTTGAAGTTGTAGTAAATATTGGCGAATGGCCAAGCACCGGGCATTGTTAACACTGTCGACGATTGCAGAATGAATACAAATCTGTATGAAACTATACTTAGATACCCACTTTTAATTTTAGTTTACTAAAAGTAACGATTTGAACTGTATTGTTATGATATTTTAATCCTATTGACCGTACTTCTGGGATTGTTCTGATAGCCGTGGAATACCTCTCCACTCCTCATAAGCACCTCAGGACATGTTGCCCCGTTGTCGCTTCGACACTTTGTGCTAGCGACCGTTTCCGGGGGCCCATTATTGAGTGTGCAAGTCACCCCCTGCCATTTTATCCGTGTACATTTAAACATTGATCAGGCAGGGGCCATAGTCCTTCCATAGTTCCAGGTGACCAGTCCACTTTAGCCACCCAAACCCATAGTCCAATATCTTTGTTTTCATATCCTGTAATAGCAACCGGGGGTTGTCCTTGGGTGCCCTTGCATAGTGCGAACAGGGATAATCTTCGGTTGGTGCCTCAACACTTAAAAATAAGTGGCCTCTGCGAGTTGGCTTCGGCCCCTCGTATGTCTTCCAAAGGTCCGGGACCCCAGGGTCCCGAGATTTGTCAAAGACATTTAAAAATAATAATAATATTTTTAAATGTTTTTTTCTTTTGTTTTTATAAAATATTTAAAAATGTAAATTATATGTATGTAGACGAAATAAAGGAAATAACTATATTATCCTAACTGATATTATAAATGCGAAAGTGAGTTTGTTACGCTTTCACGCTAAAACGGCTGAACGGATTTGGATGAAATTTGACACATAGGTAGACCATGACCTGGGTTAGGACATAGGATACTTTTTATGCCGATATTCTCACGACATTGAGACTTATGCGGGTGAAATCGCGGGGCGCATTTAGTTATAATTATGTCTTATGCGATTTTTTTCTACCCTCCAAACCGGAAATAAAATGTTTATTCAGTTATTTATCATCGCACTTTTTATACCTACTTAATACATAAGTCGCAGGTCAGTCATTCATAATATTGACAGTAGGAAGTAATCAATAGCACCATTACTCTTCGCACTTCTTACAGTGTAGGACAACTTTCATACAACAACGTATGAAATCATAATATACGTCGCTGAGTCATCATCATTGAAACCTGGTCATGGTCACTGGCAAAACGTCATCAATCTTGCACTTGATTTATTTAAGGTTACCAATCCGGACTATCAGGAAGAGTTTTTGTGATAAGGAAAATAAATAGCCTTATTTGGTTAGTAGGAAGTGCTAGGTAGATAGGAACATCCATTGTTTACAAATCACCAATGTCCAGCTGTTTTATTCAGTCTTCCTTTCAATGTAAAATTTAAGTACCTGTGAAGACCATACGAGTCATATACCTATTCTTATCGATATTATTAAAAAACTTTTTACAAAAAAAAAACAACCGACCTCCAAAAAAAAAACACTACAAAGTGAAAAATAACTTTAATTTCGGAAGTCGGTGTCTTGGGTTTTGTATTTTCGTTTTTTGCCACCGACTTTCGAAATTAAAGTTATTTTTCACTTTGTAGTGTTTTTTTTTGGAGGTCGGTTGTTTTTTTTTTTTGTAAAAAGTTTTTATTTTTCACTTTTTAGTTGTGGGACCTACCCCACACACATTCGAATACCACTACCTGCTACCAGTGACAGAAACTTATCATTTCATCTACATACTAAGTGAGAAAAAAATACGTATTTTGTAGCTAACTCAAAAACTATCCAAGCAAAGTTAATAAAATTTATATGGGACCAATTCGAGAGCACACTCTTTCAAACAAAAAAAGAATTTCCAAAATCGGTCCACAATTGACGGAGAAATCGGTGGACATACATAAAAAAAAAAGAAAAAAAAACAAACATACGCGACGAACATATAACCTCCTCCTTTTTGGAAGTCGGTTAAAAATAAAGAAAGCTGCAATCAACCTTGAACGTATAGCTTTCGCAACTCCCACTGGGAGACCGGTTCAAATAAGGAACTTAAAAAGCAACGCGTGCGCACTGTCCGAACACCGCGCTGGCAACATTCCACTATAACTATATCTAGCAAGCAATAAAGTAAATTCAACTATCCCGGAAAATAATACGAAATTTCGAGCTACCTCACACAGCCCGGCTAGCTCAGTCGGTAGAGCATGAGACTCTTAATCTCAGGGTCGTGGGTTCGAGCCCCACGTTGGGCGCAACTTTTTGCGTTTTCTGCTTATTTTTGCTAGTCAGTGTGGACATGTGATTGCCTTTATTGTAACCGCAGAAGCGTGTACATGAAATAAGAAACGCCACATAAACGTATACAACCGTACCTACTTACATTATTGATCTTTCGACAAGGTTTAAAAGATAAGATAAGGAAAAAATATAGTAAATAAGCGAAGTTTAGAGCAGCATTGAAGCCATTATTTAGATAATTTCGTCGTCTAACTAACATTGGCCTACATTTTGTAGGTACAACAAGAACTTTCTTTCACGACCAAACATTATCATAAAATGTGAAGCAATTTTTAATAATGACTCTCAAATCGGGCAATGATGGAAAGTGCTCGATAATCGACTAATGGTATCGACCTGGTTCCGCTCGATATTAATGAATAAGATTACTATCAAATGACAGATGTTAAGCTTATTATTTCCGATGTTGACATTGAGAATTATCGATAATTTCTTTAATACTTTCTACAGGTTTAAATGGTTGTTTCTCCGTCATTGGAGTGTGAAAAATACATATCTAAGTATTTATTTCGCATACGGAAATAAATGATTCATTTTAAAGATTATAAATATTAATTTTGTGGGGTCAAAATATTCAGTGACGCCTTTCTTTATAAAATAATGTTTTAAGATTATTTGAGTACCTAATGTAAAGAAATGGCTACGGAAGTTATTGCCCCAAGCAGTTTTCAAGTAAAATTTCACGCATAACGTTCTTCATCATCATCATAGGCGGCCTTGTTCCAACCACTGCTGAGAATATGCCTCCTCCCCTGTACCCTAATTGACTAATACACGATCAATCACAATCTGTTTCGATTTGAAACAGATTGTTAATACATTGCTTCATAAGTTGGAAAAAAAATCTGCTCAACAACGTAAATAACGCAATGAATGTAGTTGAACTGTCAAAATTAAACAAATTAGTCATATTTATAATCGTTTAAGAAAATAAGTTACGCAATTAGGGTACTTGTCTCTGCGAGTCTCATTCATAATCTCATCCACATAGACAAATCTAATACTTAGGATAGTGGTGCCGATTCCCTTGTTCACAAACTAAACTAAATTTAAGTTCAGCGCATCTTTTTCTTTCTATTTCATTAAGAAAAGGTCAGAAGATAAATTTTAGTTTAGTCCTGTCAAATTAACCAGCGCTTGTCACTCTCCATACAAGTTTAGACGTGATTAAAAACTTGCCAACTAAAGTTACGTCAATTTACGTCAAGCGCTGATTCATTTGACAGGACTAAACTAAAATTTTTCTTCTTTCCTTTTCTTAATGAAATAGAAAGAAAAAGATGCACTGAACTTAAATTTAGTTTAGTTTAAGAACAAGAGAATCGGCACCAATAATAAATTCGTTTGTATAAGGCCCGACTGAATAGTGTTATCAGGGTCATTGTTCCATTGTGAAAAAGGGATACCTAGTGCTATTCGTCCTATATAGCTCCATATCTGTCTGAACAATTATGGCTTTAACACGTCATAGTACTGCCCCAGCACGTTTAGCATGACGACAATAGAAACGGGTTTTGTCGACGGAAGAATAGACAAAATGACAGATAAACAAACAATGACAATCTGTCATTTTGTCTATTCGTCCGTCGACAAAACCCGTAGAAAATCCGTTTCTATGGTTGTCATGCTACGCGTGCTGGTATTATGAAATTCGGTTCGGTGTTATGGTTCATCGAGTTCGTAGGTTGATGCAACCTGTATCCGTTGTCTTAAAGGTGCATGAACCGAAGTCCAATTTCCTATAAACGATAACCCTAAAATTGAATGCCATATTGTTTATTGTATAATATCAATTTCATAACAGTACTACCGCTGATGTATTTGACATTTTGTACTAAAATTGACCGCAGCGGGGAGTTAAACGATGCACTTTGAAATAGCATCGTTCATCTACCGACCATTTTGTTTTATGTAACAGTTCATGATTTAGGGATTTTTTTACTATGATATAATACTGTTATTTTTCATTATTAAATTGTTTCTTTTGTTGATGATTATAGGATGCTAGGGTAAGTAACAGTAGGTAATCTTCAATTGACCTTAATCTGCTTGTTAGTCTATTCAAGGAGGATTTGGAGTAATCCGAACTTAGATTACCTTACCTTTTGTTTATAACTGTAATTACGTGTATCACTGTGTTACAGCTTTAATAGTAATAATTATGAAGGGAGATAGGTTTATAAGAGGAAACAATTAGTCTCTGATCGAATTTTTCACCAATGGATGTTGTAGACCGTAAATGTTAGTCTATATTCCATTCACTATAAAATTTGTCAGTTAACGGTTATTAACCCTTTCGTTATTTCGATATACTTAGACATTATAATAAGCTCCGTTATTTAAAGGGCAAAGCAATGATAACTATTTACCATTTACTACATTATTAAAAAATACTTTAAAATACAGTAATTTCAACAATATTACACAATAACTTTTGTTTTTTGGCCGTTATTTGTCTAATGTTATAATAATAAATGGTGTAGTTTAAACAATAAATGAGTGATACTCAAAGCCTGAAAAAAACCTCGCTCATCACAGTCCTCCGTTACCACGAAACAAGGCTCATCACATAAAAAAAGCTAATTTACCGTCCTGAATTTGTCACTAGCGCCATATTATTTGCTAACGCGGGAAAAGCAAAATGGCAGCTCCAGTTCTTGTAGATCTTCAACATGGCCGCTTGGCGCCGTTGCCCGTTGGAAGGATCGGAATGTTAATTAAATAAATCCCGCAGTGCTGTATCGATGCAAAAAACAAAAGGTCGTGGAGGCACGCGCAGGCGCAACGGACGAACACGTCAAAGGGTTCTGTTTTTCTAGCAAAGTAACGAAGAAAAACAGTTGAAACTAGTTTTACAGATTATGAAGCTCTTTTTGCTGCCATGTCTGTTGTAACGACTGCTGCTCGCGACCGTGACCGATTAGAAGTTGAAATGGCGAGAAGTGCTGCCGTTAATGAAACGTTGATAGTTCGTTTCGTAGTACTTATTAAAGATCTAAGAATAGAACTAGTATCTACAGATTACCTACCGGTTCTATAGTTCTATCAGTAATCAGTTTAAAAACTATAAGAATGATTAAACAAATCATATTTATTTTAATTTGCAACAAATTTGTCATCATCTTCATCACAAAAATCTTTCACTAACCAAATATTTATGACTTTCAATTAAAATAGACGCTACTGGATATAAATCATGATTTGGTTACGTAACAATTACATCAAGTTTGATATCACGTCATAAATCACAGGCAATTTTCTGAGGTGTCATTTGCAAAGATTTGCATACATTTTCGACCTAAAAGACATCATCAGTTGTATCTCATTTATTTAATGACAACCATCTATCACTAGTCACTACTGTTTCTTTGCTTACAGTGTTTAAGTTATTGTCATACAAGACTTGAACATTGGCACCATTGTCAACCCATCTCACATTTGTGCCACTTCCCAATGTGCTGACTTTTAAGGAGAAAGTATCTGTCCATAATTGGTGATTCATTGAAAATACCATCGATTTTATTACAGACGAATCTATTGATAGCTCATTTACCAAATATAGCTACTTAAGTAGTTTGGGTCAACATTCAAATCATTCAAAAGATTTTGCGGGTTTCTTTTTTCAAACCTTTCTTCATCATTATCTTTGATAGCTCTAGGCATTAACTCATTGATCCTTCATGCTTCTTTCGTTATTCGTGTCTTGAACCCATTTTATCCTCATAACCTAATTACCATTTTTGTTCCTGTTCCCCTAAGTAATTCATTAAAGTATGGGCCTAATAAGGTTTACAATTCGATAGTTGCTTAGTAACCTGTATCACAACACGACGGATGTTGATTGTGAAGTGCGTATGCAGTTGTAATTATGTTATGACTACTATGACTCATGCGCCGCATTTTCTGCCTGCAAGCATTGCAGGTTATGGTAGGTAGTTATTAGAATCACTTTCCTGTGAAATCTTGTTATTTAACTTTGATTTTCCTCTGAATTTTTGGTTCTAGGTTAGTTTTAGGGTTTCTACTCAAGATATTGAAATTTCTAAAGTGTCATCCTAACGAAGTTTGTATTTATACAAGGCCACTTATTAAATCTTTATTTCAAGTTCAAGTAAAATATCGGCGTTAGCCAAATGTAGTCTACGGTCTCGAACATTAGTCAGTTGGATTTGTTCAAATTTCAAAAGTAAGTACAACAAAGTTATCTTTTACTACAAAACATTAATTTAACGCAGATTGCAGTACAAAACAGGAATCTAGTTAAGGTTGATACACATCGTTCTTACACCACAGAGAAGGCGACCCGTGCGATATTTACGGTGTTGAACACAGAACTCGCCAGTTTTGCGCAAACCGACCGACAGACAGACACACAGATATAATATACGTTGCAGGAAATTACAACAACAACACGCGGGCAAAATGATAATCAAGTGAATTCTAAAATGGAAACTTTGGACATTTAGCAATGATCAATGAATATTGATTTTAGTAAAAATATCAGCTGCTTGCCACAATTTAGATGCTAATGGAGACTAGGATGACTTTGGAAAAAACGTAGCTAGAAATTGTGCAACGAACACAACAATGAATTTGTCTCGAAGGTTTGAATCAACAGAACTTGCTCAAGAACAAACAACTACGTACAAAAACCATTACGCAGTATGCAGACACGTTTCTACAATTCGTAGGTTTAAATTATCCTATGTAATTTGAAACAAAAGACGAAACATAAAGATGCTTAAATACTTAACTACATTCGTTAACGTCATCATAAATTGAAGTTTAACTTAAGAACTTCAATGATGAATTGCAACGAAAATTACCATTTTGTTAAGAAAAGTTTATGTAAACTTTAGCCGGATGACAGTAAAGATTAACGACAGACGGATGATGGCCCATCTTATGTTAAGGCCGCAGAAATGTTTTAATAAGAAATATATAAATAAGTCGCACAAGTTTGAGAATGAGTCGAAATCTTAGTAGGTATGTATTAGATATCTGTTGGTAGGACAGCATATTATACCTATGCCTATGTCTTAAAATTGTTGTAAAATATAACAAAAACAGCACTTCATCTTATACGCAGAGTGCCGGACAACTCTTGACAACAACATTTCCAGTAATTTGTAAACATCTAAACATAATATTAGATCTTCAATGACGTTCAACATTACATTTGCTTACATCAAGTCCTTTATAAATCAACGTTATCACTGTCATGAGGAAATCGAAGTTATATTGCCCTCAATGATAACAAACTGACAAAGGAACAGCAACAATTAAAATAAAACAAACTTGAAACCTATTTTAACACCTCCAGATAGGGTTGTTTGTTAACTAACGAATTTACTCGCCCGAAACCGTCGAATCGATAGTTTTAATATGATATAATGTCTTCTGTAGGCGATTCAATTCGCGAGCGAGTAAATTCGTACAAATTAATCAACCAGCCCCAGGTAAGCACTAACGTAAGATTATTGAAAGAATGAAGTAGTTAGATATGAGCTAATCTGCCAGAAACTTTGAACTAATTCCAGGGTGGTGAAGCAGGGTCTTTGAAAACTGGGAATTTCTAATCCGTTACTTTAATTTCACTGTCAGGGATTAAGATTATGAACACGAGTCTGTGAGACAAAAGAAACGACGAACGTGATGAACTGTTAAATGAGTACGGAGAGAACAAAAGGCAAGTGACAACGGAAGTACTCATACATGAAGCTTCGAAGCTGAACTGACAAGCGATCACTGTCAAATACTTCATCAATTTAGCTGGAGTTTCTTACGCCTGCTTTAAGGAGCTTTGTTTATAGATTGGAAAGGCTTATAGGCTTATAAGCATGTTTATAAGATGTTTATGGTCTTAATCGAGTTATATCTGGCAGAGAGTAATTTTAATAGGTTAATCCGCTTCATTTCTAGCCACAGGATATTTAGCCATTTTGTCAACGGTAGACCCGTCATGGCTTACTCTGCGTTTTCAATCCAGTTGTCACATCTAATTTGATTCTCCAATAGTCAGAAACTGTATATTTGAGTGAACCCGTTTCTTCATCAATATTCGTAACTATAACATTATGTAAATTCGTCATTTGTTTATTCATGTTATTCACTCGTCCAGTTTTGATTTCTCTGTTGACATTAGCAGCTCAATAACATCTCACTGATTAATTACTGATTTCAATATTAGATCATCTTGGTTGACAGGCGTTTGCGTGACTTATTAGCAGAAAGTTTGTGATTATTATTTAATATTGTGTAACTTTGATGAAAGAGAGGTGTTAATTATTCTTAATTATGAGTTCTGATTGACAGTCATTAAGAATAAGCTGAACCTGTTCATCACGATGCGCGAAGAACATGTGCTGTAGACGGTAATATTTATTTGTTTTAAATTAAAATTAGATTTTGTTGATCAATGACGAGTTTCACATTTCGATGGCAGATTTCAAGAACTTGAAGAAAATCTATTGTTTTTGAACTGCAAATCCTAAATATATCTTAGGGAAAAAAAAACATACTAATTAACAGATTAAAGATGTGAGCAATTAAAATCATCAAGAGCTATTCATGCGTACCGCTTAATTAATATTACGAAATCGAATAATTAAATAAAATCTAGCGCCAACTCTAGAGAAATTTTGTAAATCTGGATCCATAAATCTCGCTCAATCGGTGCGATATTAATGATCTGGCGAAAGACGTAACAGATTATGATAGTGATGATAACGATTCGATTATGTCACGAACTTGACATGCTAATGGAGAAATAAAGAAAGCAGCTGAAGAATCTTTCAAAACAAGTTGTGAAACAATTGACGGATACAAATACTTGTGGCTTGTTTCATGTCAACACTTATCTATGGAATCTTAAAACCAGTAGGAACGTTGCTACACATGTTTTCAAGTGGTTCCATCCATGTTGGGATTCTGGGTTCATTTTAAGTGGTTGTGAAAGTTAAAAATATATATTTCAAGTAGTGGGTGAAATAAGTTGCTATATTTTTAAGTAGAGTAGTGCTGAAACCATAAAACCAGACAAAAGTAAAAAGTTAAATGTGACTTTAATAGGTTGGGTTTGTTCATTTAATTATTTACTAGAAATTATTTATTTGGTGATAGAAGTTCTTAATTATTTGACTAAGAAATCCAGCCATTCGCTTTTGCGGGCTATTCTACCCACACAAACGATAAAGCATCAACAATACTTTAGAAAATATTTAACTCGTGCAACATAATATATCGCCCCACATATTTATATGGAGAAAATTCTATATTGTTCCGTTTCTCGGCGTCTAAATAAAATCTAACTTTCTCGAAAATAAGTATGTTAACAAGAAAGGTGTCATATGCACGTGCCTTGTCACCAGCATCTTGGTTATTCGTGAATCTTCATGGTTAATAATGAGGTTAATAACTTTACAATGATAAAGTATTGTGAGAGTGATAATTATTTATGTTTTATTGCCGGATCAGTATAGCTGGCCTTGATTTTCTGTAGGTCTGAGCCCGTTTTCTCTTGCAAGACGAAGTAGCTCTATCATGGTATAAATTAATCCCACTATTCCCATTTTATTATTGGATACATGGCCACTTGGAGCAAAAAGGTTTGTTGTATAAAGTGTTTTACTAGAAAATAGAACATGGTTTTCTTCAGTATTGTCAGGGTATTTTATAACTGCATTATAAAAGTTATCTGTTTTACTATCATCAGCTTTTCAAACCAAATAGTCACTTGCATTTACTACATCCCAAATTAGAAATTGATTTAAATCAATGTTGCGTACAGGTAGCAGGTTACTCATAATCATCTAAAATCCATTGTCCCCGAAATTTTTGAGTAAAACTTTACCAAACACCAAAACTAGGTAACGAATGTTTTGTTCTGTTGTATAACTAAATATTGAATTGAAGTCAATCGATCTTTAATAGAGACAATCGCATGTTATAGACAAACTAATTAAGATTGCACCATTGTTTAAACAATACAACAATAATCATTTTAACGCTATAACAGATAAAAATGTTCATTGACATAGTTTGAATGTTTTAATTACGTTGTTGAAGAAACATAGTATAGTAGTAACCGTTTTGATTTTGCAAGACTTGTTATTCATCAGATTGTTGTAATTGAAGCACGTGCATGGATGTTTATTAAGGTAAATAGGTTATCGAAGTGCCTGGAGCAAGTTTTCACCGGTTTCTGTAGTAATATTAAATTTAAGCTTGCCTGTATTGATGTGTATGTAAGTAGCAACTTTTACGGCTTCAAGGGGATTACATGCATTTCTGTAAATAGCTTAGCTATGTTTCCTCATAATTTTATTGTCTTCAGTACTTATTCTAATATTAGTAGTTTTCTAATTATATTTGGGTGTTCCTATAAAGTAGTATTGTTTTATTTCTTTCTGTAGTATCGTGTCCTTCCAATTTAGCCCACCCTTTAGCATCACGTGATATTTTACGCTTACCAGATTAAACTTTTTTCCACCCTAAAAAAAACTACAACAGTTCGAGGGGAATACCAAATGTGTTTAAAATTCACAGTAATAATGCGTTTGTAAGTATTTATTGTACTTTGTACTGCCTGCAGACATGACAGGGCTTCGGCTTTCATTGTCCTTTTTGATTTTATTATTGAAGTTCCTTTGTGTTCTTGAGCTATGAAATAATGTTGGTTTTTCATATTTATTGTTAGTGTCATGAGATTTTTTTAAATGGTAATGTCTTCATTTTTGATAAGTGTTTGAATGAAAAAGTCGTTGAAAGAATACCTGACCCTGACTTTAGTAGCAGGTTCTTATTTTATACCTTCACCTACTTACGTATGTATAATTCCAGTAGGTAGGTACCTAGGTAGGTATCTCCTTTAGCTAAAAGGGTGACTAAACTAAAGCCAACATTATGCGTGAATGGAACATTTAGGGCTTGAATTAAATACATTTTTGAACGTGTTGCCTCAACCAGCTACAAGTACTTTTCCATTGATTTAATTAAGTATAACCGCTTCACTTATTCTTTAGAAATCAATTCTACGAAAAAAGTAACCGGTATTAATGTTTAGCATAAAAAAGTTATACAATATGTAAGTAGAGCTAGTTAGTAACTTGTGAGGCTTCCAAGTGAACGGATCCGTTTAAAACTATCGATCTGAACTATGTTGGGTTGGTTTGTTATGTAATGAAACATTTTTGTTACTTTCTTTGCCCTTAAATGCTATATAACATTATCGCCTTCATTCAGTATTATATTCAACTCTTTTTAATCTGTCTCGATGTTAATAAATCTTATTTTTATAATCTCACTTACACTTGCTTCAAAGAAATGTTCTCGTTCTTGATAGCTATCTGTAATTACCTTGTTCAGACACTCATATACACCTCGCTTCCATGAATCATCTAAATAGCGTTAATCATAATGCTTAATTAAACAATTTCAAAAACTTGTTACATACGTTTAGTCTTGTCCTGTTAAACACTGACCGCGAACCAGAATGAGCAATTTGTAATTCTAATGAATATGGCAATTGCTTTTAAAACATGTTTGTGTCTCGTCACCAAACTTAGCTAGAACGTGGAACATGGAATAGTAAGGAAGTAGAGCACACATTGGAAACGGTGGTCAACGCCGCAGCAGTCGATAATAAGGAACACATGAAACGACGAAAGCTGTCCAATCTCAAACGCATCTTTCACTGTGCACTTACATGAACATACCTATACGCACTCCATTTACATCCATCTCCATGGCAACGCAGCGAGTTTCTCGCGCGGAAAATTAGATGGGCATATAAACGATACAATCTATTTTATTAGGCCACACGACAATCTGTGCATATGCAAATCTGCGTGAAATTGCAATGAAATAAGAACGAACGTCCAACTAGAATGATTGAGAAATTCTCTGTCACTTCTCGTAGGTAGATATATAGTTTCGTCCTACATTCGATGGATCTTGTATAGGATTTGTGAAATTACTACCTTACCGGTTAGTATTCTGTTGTGTCTATTTAAGTGTTAATATAGTATTACTTACCGTTAATTTTATATGGAGACACGTGAATAAAATTAAGATTCTATTCTTTTCTATAAATATATTAAAGCAGCTGCAGAATATATTATTTTTTGACTAGACTTGATCTGCTGTTTTTTAAATCTTAGTACCTATTTCAAGTTCCGTTTATCACAAAGTCAAAGTCTTTTTTTGTTTCTACACAACCTCCAGAGCTGTTTCCACCACCAACAGTGGTACCTACTGTTCTTGTTTTGCGTTCAGTGTTACTTAGACTAATCTTGAGCCATCTATTTCTTCACGAAACCATTGTGGAGTACCGAGCACGGCTCGTTGTGAAATGTAACAGAAGAAAATGTTGAAAGATTCTCCCGTCACTAGAACCAAATGCGTGAAGATGGGAGATATTATCTAAGATAGTCGCTCTAAGTGAAGCATGTTATTGCACGGCTTAGAACCGTCACTTCGTCAGTATAATATATGAAAATGAAATTAATTTTATGGGAAGACTTATTGTTATTATTACCTATAGGAATAAATATTAGGTAATGTTGCAATCTACGAACAATGTTTTATCAATTAAAACAGCACTAAAAATAAAAACAAATGGATAGAGTAAACAACAACACTGTTTCCTCTGTCAGCGGAATTTATAATATTGTTGGTAAGCAATACGTAGATACTACAGTTGAATTTTTTTTGTACGAATTAATATTGGCGACTAGGTATTTTTATAGTAAACACAATTTTTGGCAAAGTCATACTGAATGTTGTTTTTCAGAAAATACTTATGATGAATACACAAATCATAATGCTGACAGCTTAAAACGTTGTGCCCGTATCCATACTACAATTACTACCAATAAGAAAAAAACAAGAAACGCAACACCAAATGTACGTTTACTTGTATCTAAATACATTTCCGTGAACATCTGCAGTGTACCGGAAAGGCCCACATTTGCAAATGAATGTCTTACAATAGGGGTAACAGCGTAACGAAACACCGTGATATACAGGCTCTTCCTAACGTAACATCAAGTTACAAGATGTATTGTAGGAATCGAGGGTTACATTAGTCGAAGACTTGTTGACTTGGCGTGAAAGGGTTCGATTAGCATGTGAAGAACTTTGGACAAGGAAAATAGACCAATGTAACATGGGTTCATTTCGATGTTTATTGAAAGCTAGGATGGTTGTTTTCACTATTGTAAGCTTCGTGAATAGTCGGTGTTTCGATATTACTACCTACAACTGTATAACTGGCAAAAATATTGTAACCGTAGCATTCATCATGGTGAACAAATTTTAATTACTTACCTAAACAAACTAGTGTTGCATATTTTTGTGCCAAAACGATGTAACATCCTAACTAATATTATAAATACGAACGTGAGTTTGTTTGTTACGCTTTCACGCTAAAACGGCTGAACGGATTTGGATAAAATTTGGCACATGGGTAGACCATGGCCTGGACCGGGCCTTTATCCCGATATTCCTATGGGATCGAGACTTATGTGGGTGAAACCGCAGGGCGCAGCTAGTGCAGTATAATTTTGGAATGACAAACTTGATGATTATGAAAATTAATAGATGGCAAACGGTGCAGACACAGTGCAACAAACAATCGATGTAGCATTGTCTTAATGAAATCTTATATCAGTTCTATCTACAAAATTACACAGATGATGGCATCGAACAT
Organism: Agrochola lychnidis; assembly: GCA_963680765.1. Classification (NCBI taxonomy): domain Eukaryota; kingdom Metazoa; phylum Arthropoda; class Insecta; order Lepidoptera; family Noctuidae; genus Agrochola; species Agrochola lychnidis. Next base: position 5,415,397 of record OY796850.1, read on the forward strand.
AGCGTGAACAATGCGAACAATGTATAATTTACCAAAAAGACACTCACAATATTAAACCGTCATACTTCACTGCTTCCAAGTTCTAAACATCTGTGTGATAGAAATAAATGATTTTATTTATTTATTGGATCGCCAACAGAGGCTACACAATTTCGTGCAAGTTTATGATAATGATAACATTGTGTATTTTGATAACCCTTTAGATAATAGAGCTCCCAGATATCGTGACTTAGGACAGTAGTCGTTCTTTTCATTCATTACTTTCGCGTAAAAGTTAGAAATCATAACTTAAGTAACAGACCTGAATGAACTTCAAATCGTTTGTCAAACGGCGAGACATAACCAAATAATTTCTAACTTTTTATAGTTGTAAGAAAACCGATGTCAGCCATTATCAACACTGGATATAAAAACGTTGGAACGACAGTTTTTATAGCCGTGGTCAAAATGCAATAAAATACAAGCATGTCTAACAAGATAATCTGTAATATATACGAGTTGTTCTTTTTCAATGTACATTCGCGTAAAAGTTAGAAATCATAGATAACTTGAGTTTTTTTCTATGTTCCACTGACAGCTACAATACCTGTTCTTTTTTTTTAGATTTCTAAAAGAGATTTTAATCATAATATTACTTTCTTAATCGTCGACTTGTTTGTCAATCGACAAGAAATGATCTAGATTCTAGATTGTTTATGTAAAAGACTTAACTTTTGTTATAATATTGTTATTATTATCTTTATTTAGCTAATTTAGTTATTAGATCGTGTTATTTCGTAACATTACGCTTTCAGTAATCATTTAAACGTGTATTATTATTACATGTTATAAATCTGTTTCGTTAGCAGCGGTCGTGAAATTGCTATAACTGTTCAAGATTTATTTTAGCATTATATTAATGTTAATAGTCACGATATTTCTATCACTAAGCAGAAAATTACTATAATTATCTATATTAATAGAAAGTTTTACTAAGCAAAAGTATCATTTAAAAACTGCAAAGCAAAAATTTATTCGATGATCGAAAATTAGATTCGATAGTCGAAACTACGGGGTTATAGTGATGAATGGGATATGTAGTTAAATACTGCAATTGTTAAATACATAATTATTGTTAATTGTTAATGTGTTGTTGTTATTTGTTGCTTAAATAGTATGATGGTCATGCTTCAAGGCACCTCTTTTTGTTACAGGTTGGAGTTCTGTTCATCCTGCAAAGAAGATAGATTTTGTAATTTTGCTTGTTTCAGTTTTACAAATATTACCTGGTAAGAGTTTATTTTGTTAGAAAAGATACAGTGGAAACTACACTACGCACTACACAAACGTAGGAGTCCAAAGAAGCCATATGACATGCAAACAACATTCTAGATAGACTTAATGAATGTAGAGCAGAAGAATGCCAGGACTTGCATATTAAACAATTTTACATGTCTATTCAAATACAAAGAATTTCTTTTTCAGAGAAAGCAATGTATAAATGTAAATGTTGACGACATACTACACATAATCGTGCTAAGATAAACTCATAACATGCGCGATGAACAACAGAACAAGGCAAACAGTATAATGAGCTCTCGTGAGGTCACACTAGATGAAAGTATTGATAGCAAAGTTTAACAAGCCGTGAAAATAGCAAACACGAGCGTCACAATAGACACTAAACAAACTAGTCGCGGTTCACAGGACAAACGTGATACTACCGAACTCGTTGACCCAAACTTCAAATTGGTCGCAGAAGAAAAAAAATAACAGCTAAACAGATAAGCAGTAACTTAATTCCAAGAAAAGAAACCACCTACGTTTCCCACGTGAGAACAAAGATAGAAAAATCTTTTACCAGATGAATTTCTCGGTATTTCCAATACTCTATGGTAACGATCTCACAAGTTGATGTAACTAGCAACTGTTAGAAAAAGAATCGTGCGATTGTGCACGCTTCACTCAAGGACGATCACGCGACGCCACGCCACTGTTATTACAGCACTGAAAAGCTTATTAAAATAATGGCCCGATAGCTATGGAATTAGAGATTACAATGAGGAATGCGAAAATTCCTGTTCTTGTTGCCAGGTGCGAGCGGATTCCGATGCGAATGGAAGTCGATCGTTTAAGGAAATTATGTGCTCCTGTGAGAGAAAAATGTCTGGTTATCCTCACTCTACGCCCGCAGGAATCTCAAACATTATTTTTTGCTGATAGATTATAAGAGAATGAACAAAACGTGAATGCACTTTATAAAAACTGAAAACACTATCACATTTTTGTGCGATTGGATATAATCACAATGGTAGATAAGACAAGCGATATCGCTAAATCGATATGTATTGTTTAGCGACGTGTAGGACGTGCACCGCAGACAATAGTCAACAAGGCGGTGCACAATGAGGTAGACCCGACTGCAGTAAACGAATTCGTATCAGATTACTATAAAATAAAAGGAGCGTAAATATACAGTCCGATAAACAAGCAGAACGGAGTTAAGGTCGCAAGATGAAAGCTGTTGGAAATACTTGTAAATTGGGGTTTTCGTAGCAAGTAATGATAAGTTAAGTCAGTTTATTTCACAGTTGCTTTCCTTCATGGAATGTGCACAATTCTGAGAAGTAGGTAAGTTTAATTGGAGATGAATAAAATTACGAAAGCATCTGGTAAGGTTGGCTGGCAACATAGTCAAAAAAGCACGGATAATATAATAATGGACAAGTATTTGTATCAAGAAGCAGACACTGTGCGTCGATGTCGTCATGAGTAACGTGTAGCACAAAGTCTTGAGTTCAATGGACACGATAGTGTAATGACAGGTTGCTAGTCTTTCGTCTGTGAGTACAATAATAGAGGCCTGTTTATAATAGTTCGTAAGAAACGACAACTACTAGATTATGTAGATACTAAGACTTACGTAGATCTCGTTTAGTTTTTATGGGCTTACTAGCTTTTGACCGTAGCTTCGCTCGCGTGGATGTTGGAGATTATCCCACGAGAACACTACCGGGATAAAAGTGTCCTATGTCCTACCCCAGATCATAGTCTGTGTCCATCGGAACTCGTTCTGCCGTTAAGGCGTGAAGACGTGACAGAGAGACAAACATTACTTTTGCATTTATAATTTTTTTTTTTTTTTTTATAATATTAAAAAGAAAGATTTTGTTTGAGAGTCAAGAACCAAATAGGTAAGAAGACAAAAAATACTTCATATTTCTAGAAATATGAAGTATTTTTTGCGTACATGGACGAATGTCTAGACATTCGTCCATGTACGCAAAGACACACCTTCCAAAGTTCATGATCTTAGTCATCGCCTTTAGGCAGGAGGTTGGTGACCGCAGAACCCTTTCAAATCTAGTCACAACATGTTTATAGGTGACGTCATAATCTTATGCTCTTGGTAAAGTTATACCAACGTGACATGTTTTATGCACCAATCTTATTCCAAAGCCGAGATAACGTTATATTAAAAAACCAAGGCTTCTCCAGGACGATGATACAAGAGAAAGATAATATTGAATTAGCTGCTCTTTATTTTTACTTTTTGGAAGGAAAATAGTTCTAACTAAAAGCAGGAAACTGCTTATAAACTCGAACAGGTTAACTTTGTAGATCAGGAAACTAAACCAAAAAAGGATTTAGAAATAATAATGACTAATCACTGGAATCAGATTAGTAGCGTCAGGCTTTTCCTTATCACATGGTTTTCCATTAGATATCTTGGTACAGGTCAAGATTATAACCTCTGGCCACTCCTAGGGTCAAAGTCGTGGCAGGCACCATCGTGACAGTTGTGTAATGCTGCAGGCGATTTCACCGACACACCACAAAAAACTCGTGACGTCACACAAGCATGCAACGAGCCGATAAACAATACAAGCAAACAGACCATCAATAAACATCAAGTCGATGACAACGATAACGTCCATTACAAGCGATCACTTCTCTAAACTCACTCATTAAAACATACTTTCTTTTCATCCAGTAAAAGTTCATTAGCCGCTGAGAGAACAATAGGCAATGAATAAATACCAGATAATAGTTCTGATATGATGATTGAACACCCACGCGCTGACGGCGAAAGTGATGGCTGGGTGTCGTATGAGGTAATTGAAATCTCGACCACTGTATTACGTAGAAGCTGATAATCAATTTAATAGAGAAAAAAAAAATGCTGCGTTAGATTACTTTGTTAAGAGGTATTATCGCCGTAACAGATGGAAATGATATTGAAGTTACAGTTGATATAATTTAAGATTAGTTAGACGTGTAAGCTACGCTAAATAATAATTTCGAAAGTTTATCGAACGACTATTTCTATGCAAGAGAACAGTCAGAAGATTGTGAAGTAAATTAACCTGATAGAGGCGTGGAAACAAAGTTTAATAACGTTTCGTATGTGGTATTTGAGACAATAGAGACCTTGAGACGATGCCATGAATATATTTCGATCGTCTGAACGCGAATAACGAAATAAGTAACAACAATAACAAGGTATTAGCCAATATGCAACTATTTTGAGATGAACCAGTCATTAATCAAAGGTTTATTGTAAATCTTCTGAATGTCAAATTTCAAGAACATGATTCAGATTGTTTTTGTGGTCTAGAAGGTGAATCACTACGGAATAAAGTTCGGAATAATTCAAGGTTGGAAAGAATACGTAATATGTAAACAAATAACTTCATAATTCAATATCGATAACGATTGTCGCGTTAGCAATGTTATGTTGTTCAATTGCACACGTAATTTCTGTAAGCGTTAAATTGTATAATTTGTTCATGAATCGTGAATTCATAATAGCTTTAAATTCGTACCTAGAAATTGCATAAAAGGAATAAACTGTCAGAAATCAAGTATTCGCGGATTAATTATGTAGTTGAAAGCTGCAAGGCCACGTTTAAAAATGTAAATGAGAATTATTGATACAGAGCCATAAAAGAGTTGAGGCACTGAATAGGGCTGGAGACAATGAAAAATAATAAATATTTAAGGTGTTGCAAAATAACTTTGGATGCAGTGGCCAGGTGGCTCGCGAGTGGCTATGCCAGAGGAGATGACATGCTACTTTCTCTTGCTGGACAAACGCAGCGAACTCTCCAACCCGGACGCGCGGCTTTTTGCATTGTTTTTGTTAATGCGATATTATTATTATCGTTGTCCGAAATTGAAAGTTTTAATGTACTATACTTGGCTGTGAAAAATCGAAAGCAAATTGCCCAGATGCTTGGGTCTCCCATAACATTAAGGTTACATTACCTTTATCGGTGAGCACTTTCATTTTTTTGGCCTTATAGCCGATTACATCTATAATATAACCACCTAGTATTGGAAAAGGCTACATTTTAAGGTGACACACTACTGAGGTGACTTTAAAATTTTCAATAAAATAACGGTATCATATTAAACTACATACCTAGTTCAATTAAAGAATTAGACATAAACTTATTTAAGAAAAGGCTTAAATCTTTACTATTGAATAAAGCATACTACAGCATTTCGGAATTTTTGACAGACAAAATGCAATGACTGTTTTTGACCGGTACTCAACATTGCACGTGTAATTTTTTTTGTATCCTTTTAATTATTACATTACTTTTTCTCTCTTTTTCTTTATACTTTATTTAAATATTGACGTAGTAAACTTATTTTTTCTTTTTGACATGTATATTTTTCTTATCATTTATTTTTGAGAAAGTCAATTAATATCGTTTGATTAATGTAATTATGTTATCAATTTTTAGTATTAATGACATCCATGAATATTTGTACGCCTTCTGGTATAACATAGCGCGCTTGTAATTTTTTATAACAACTATTTTATTGTACCTATGTTAACAAATGATTATGATTATTATGGTGTAGAAGAGTTGGAGTGTACTCACCCTTTCGCAAGGCTGCGGCATAGTGGGTGCATCGACCTCCGTGTAGATGCATAGAGTTGACTTCCTCGACAGCGAATCGCTGGCAAGACTGCTCGAGCTGGAGCCAGTTGAGAACTTCATGGTTCAGCCTCATCCAGGAGTGGTGGGGAATCAGGTGACGTCTACCTGCACATCAATGTGATGTTGCCGGCACATCACACGGGTGCGAGTCACCTGGGTTCCACCGTCCTTGTCGGTTCTCAGTCGGGCTCAACTTTCGTATCGGGTCGTAGGTGAGCCGCTTGCGCAAGTGACAGCGCGGTACTGTGCGTTCAAAGTCAGCTGCGGACTACCAAGGTCTTCCGTTGTCAATGCGGACGGAATTTTCGATGACTGTTAGCCTGCAAATAAAAAAACATGAATCAGTTGTGCTACATTAGGCAATACCACATTTTGCGGATCATATTCAAAACCGTTAAAATATATGAGTTGCTTTATGTTCATAGTATCGTAAAATGCTAAAAATAGGTTCTCCATGTAAGATTTTCTATTGATCATTATCATCAACATTAGAGAGCAATAACGTCGATAATGTCAGTGAGGATGGTAGGATCGATCACGTTATATCGATTTGTAATCGATAGATACGCAAATCGTAAAATGTTATTGCTATATTTTAGAAACTATGGCCTTACGTAAGTTTTCATAGAGTTTTTTGTATCTTATTGATTCTCATTGCCTTTTTTTGCATTGCTCCACTTTTAAATGATGTGTTGAAACTGTACAAGGACTCGGGTAATTTAGATAAGCCACGTCGATACATCGATGGACGGATCGAATCAATTAAGTTTAGATCGTATGATCGATATCGGTGGCATTGTGTGCAATAGCTGCAGCCATCGTAAAGGTGAAGTATGTAGATGATTTCATTGTGTTGTGTATTTTAATATAGTTCGATTGAATCAAGATAAAGTTTATTATTAAGCAGGCCGTTCTATTTACAGAACGTCCTTGTCTGTCTGTTTAAACAGCGTTTTGGTTTGTTCAAAGCGTATATTATACCACTGTTTAAACTAAGGATTACAGTTAAGTATACCTACCTATAAAAATGCTTGAACTTACCAAATCTAATAATTGTTATGTAGGAAGAAGAGATTTTCATCTCAGTTTAAATAAATGACATCTTAAATGATCAGCAAGATTTAATAATAATAGACTCGGATATCGACTCCAGTAGTTTTGAAATACTATAAAATACTACAACTTTTAGTACATTAATCTTTTAGTAAATTTTATCATGCTTCAAATGGATTCTGATAACTTTTGAAATGATAAGTAAGATTCTTCTGGATTCTTTTATCAAAGAGATTAGATAGAAATACAAGTACTTTTCGTCATTGATAATGATCTGATGTGAACAAACACATGATCAATTTATTGAACCAGGTCATCAGAAAATATGAGGTTTTTTAGTTTAAGCGAAATTCGAATCTGCACAAATATTATTAGAATGTTTATTCGTTTATTTTATAATCACTTCCTTTTCTTCGTATATTATTGTAATTAGCCTCTTATTTTTGATTTCTCCGGCTTCAATATCGTCGTTTTCGTTCACAGTATACAACATCCTTATTGCCTGATTTCTGAGATATTGTTAATGAGAGTGTCTTTTCGATGCTTTGGTACAATAAATTGACACATAGCATTTCTGAAAATAAAGCCACAAAAAACTTCACTTTCATAGAAAACTTTTTAGAATTGGCGTTTGAGAGTTCATCGGAGAACCTTACAAACCGAGCATAAGTTGCCTTTAAAAACACCCACAGACAAAAAGAAGGCTAAAATCGGCATATTAACAAAATGTCAACAACCCCACCAAATCCTCTTAAGCCTACAGACTAATTTAGTTAAAACGATTGAGCAACATACTAATCTTGATCATCACGTTAGTCGGGATAATCCGTACCTTATTTGGAAAGTTCATACGAACAAAGTAGAGCATTGTAGAAATATTTACTGTCATGTCATTGTGTGAAATCACCGAGTTGAACTATTGTACCGTTATACTGAGGTACAAAGTTCTCAGGCAGCAATAGAGTCATTTTCTTAAGAATTGTCGTGTCCATATTTGGATGCGAAACTATTCTTGTATAAGTTCATGTGAAGGGCTACTGTGTGTGTGAATGACGTTGAGAACTGGTGAGAACCTCAGGTTTCGGAAGCTCAAGTTTTTGCATGAACCCAAAATAAATTACATTATTTTTACTTGGTGTGGGTGTGACTCATAAAGCCAAGACAAGTATTTTAGCTATATTTCGGAAAAAAATTGGGCAAAACGCTAGGGAAAAGAATAAGTCTATAGAAATGAATGCGTACAAGTATGCGCCAGCGCACGACCGCCATATAAAACAGTCTTTACCGTAAATACGCCAGTTTCGAATTTCGAACGGTTTAAGGAAATTTAAATAGTGCTTACGATTGCATGGCGTGATTCACATTTTCAATCAGACTCCTATTGTTATATCATTTTCAACCTTAACTCTGTGAGTATAAATAAGGATTTGATAGTTTATGGTGTGATTGTGGTAACGAATAAAAACAGTTATTTAATATGCTTTAACTCGAGCCTGATGAATAAAAGCTACCGGGCGATGACCATGATTACATAATGGATATTGAATAAAAAGTGGTGAAGTGAGTTCAATCTATGCGGAGGGTTCCGTAGACCGAATGAAGAGAATAGAGAAGCTGTTTTTTAAATGGTAAGTAACCGTTATTGGAGCAGCTGATAATGTATTTTGAAGGAAAGCGAAATAGGAATCTTACATGAATTCATGATATTATGAGTTGATAAGGCTATCGTCACTGCTGCAAGCTAAGCGTTTTTATTCGAGGTTTCAAAAATATTTCAAATCATTCAAGGAGCTCCAAAACAACTCATTGTTATGATGAGAATTCATTAGATAGTGAATCGCGTTTACTATCACCCGACAAAACTCGTTGTTAATCTCAATCGTGTTATACCTTTCTAATTTGAATTCTTTGATTGCTTTCCTTCCACCCAGACAGCATATCTTTGCATAATAATCTTATCTCCAAGACTAGTTGCCCACTTGCATGTAAAATAACTTGTTAATGTTGTGGAAATTGAAAGAAAACCTATGCGAGATGGTAATCTAGAGTGAGTCGTAAAAGTCAAATGAATGGAACGGAATGTTAATACTGGTATGACAGATTTGTGATATATCACTTATAGGAACGTATTTTTAATGCAGCATGCAGGGTATGCAACAATTGAATATTGAAAAGACGAGGTAACTAAGACTAAGGGAATCCATGCTGTATTATTGCTTAAAAGATAACACTGTTTCTTTTAAGGATCATCAGAAGGAAACTAAGAAATGACTGTTAAGAGAACACGTCAGAGTCACTGTTGGAGAAGAAAAACATGTCCAATACTTAGTAAATCCAAATCAAGAATCTATGGTAGTAAAAGAAATAGCGCTAACAATTCTTCAATAAAACCTAACTGCAGTAACTGCTAACCTGTCCGTCCTTCACATAGTAAAGAAACCCGTGCGTTAAACAATGCTTTTCGTATGAGAACGTTGCGCTTGCGCCGACAATTAAACGAACTATATTGACGGTATATTGTGCTGCGTGGGATTTGTAGGCAAATAGGTTAGCGTGGCCATTTGTGGCTTAAGAAATGATAAAGTTGGAAACACGCAAATAGTTCTGTAAGGAGACTAAACAAGAGACAAGAAGATTATTGCAAATAAATGATTATTGTTATGAACTTTGAGCCTTATTTCTGTAGCAAGTATCAAAGATAAATGTGTGCACAAAAAAGAGGGAAGATTTTGGAAAAAAATTCGATAGCAAAATTCCAAGGGTCAAGCTCATCCCTAAATGGATAATAATTGATCATTGAACCAGAAATCTGACACCAAAGAAATGGCGAAAGACAAATACATATATGGTGTGTTTTTCAAGTAATATGTATGATTTTGTATTAACTTTTATCTTCACCCCAAGTTGGAATTGAATTCTTCATTGGAATGCTATTGTTTCAAAAGATTGTGTTGTTTACTTGAAACTACTATACAAGCAGCTTGATGTATTACTCTCGATAAGTCGATACGTTATCGCAGAAGGCAACTGTAAGTAGTTCCACATACCTCGTGTTAGTACCGTTTAAACGGATTATACAATAAGGTAACAACAATAAACCTACATTCAAGATGAAAGTAATTAAACATTAGTTTAATCGTAATTCACTTCATTACCTATAAAGTTACTTTTTCAAACAAGGAAGAAAAAATAAAGAGGTTTTTTTGAAGCCGACGCTAGTCGAAGAAAGAGCTTGATCAGATAGCTTTTACAAGGATGTAGAAACAAATAGTAAAAAGTGTCATACAAACGTCAAACAGGCAAGTAACAAGCATCGCACACAGATCTTGATAACGCGAATTCACAAACACCAGAACAAGAGAAACCACAAAACCGCTTACACAAAATTTGTTTACTAGGATATAATATATAGGATATATACCCAGAACAACAAAAACACTTCCGAATCTTCAATTTCACATTTCCCTTTTACTGGATCCGGAAACTGCGCACACGCGGTCACGAACCGAACTGAATCCTAACCACCGTATACTTTATATAAATATGATAATGTCCCACTTTTTCAGGAAACTGAAGCATACACGCAACCGCGTAAAATGCATATTGAATCAATTATTAGTGATTAGCAAGGCGAAGCGACAGGAAATGTGCGTAGCGACGATTTCTTTACTATATTTTGTAGAGAGGATGTCGATTTGCATAGCACTCTAGACGAGAAATTGAAGGAAATGATCCATATTAAGATAAATGGCGGTTCTCTAATACAAAGTGAAAGAAAAAGATTAATATTCACCGCACAAAAAGAAAAATATTAGCAGTGCAATACTTTAAATCCCCAACTAAAATCAATTTAGAAGGAACGAATTGAGAAATTATAAACAACAATACGGTAGCTAATTCGGTAGCAAATTAGCTGACAAAAGAAAGTTCAAACGTCCCAAATACCGACGCATCTACCGTAAACATTAACTAACTGGATATGCAGATGAGCGTAGGTAGGTGTTTCCTTCTGAGGCTGCAGGTCCACTCGGGCCGACCGAGCGGCGAGTGCAACCAATCGGCTGGAACAGCACGCAACGACAACAAATTAATGCTAGCGAAACACGCAATACACGCAAGAAAATCAAAATTTGTACCTTAACGGTGTCTCACAGCACTAACTTATAACGTCTCTGAAATAAACGCCTTCAACATAAGGTCGATATTCCCAAAGCCCACAAGGATGAACCGTTCGATTCGTAAATTGATACCATCAAGCCCATTAAACAAATTCACCATCCCGAATCGGGAGGAATTTATAAAGATTATTTACTTCAAGTGTTATGGTCTTGCGACAAACATTAGCTAGTGGGAACTAAAAATAAGACCACGTCAGTGCTGATAAGCGAATACCGCTTATTATAAAAGCCATAAAGTTCGCGTTACATAAAGGGGAAAATGAAATCATGCTTGAATGCATACTTGACTGCAGCGGCCACAAGTACAGCAGCTGACCAACATTTTGATGAGGCCCTTTTATTAACAAGATGGTTTCTGAACACGCAACTTCGGAAAGTAGATCGGGAGCAATTTTCTGGTTAGCTTATTTCGTTCTCCAATGATGCAAAGTGATTGACTGGTCATTTTCTTTGAGAACACGCGGTGGCGCGTGACGCAGCGCCGTTCGGTCTACGTGATAATTTCGTCAAGCCTAAAGCTTCAAGTTCAATGACCACGGAGGTCAGGTGCGAGATAAAAAAAATATCCAGCAGTTTCCGCAATATCTAATTTTCGGTCGTAAACGGTAATTGCGCTTATTAAAGTACTCGTGTTCGGCTCCGTTTGCGAACTGGATATAGTGCTTATGATTTTTTCGAACATAATGCGCGGAATTTAAATGGCGGTTGGAATTAAAAGGAATCGGGTCGTATTCCTTACGTAATGTAACGTGTACATGTCTTATCTGATTATCTGTTTCCAATTTGTTTGACTTGTCAACACAGCATCTCATTATCGCTGCTCTCATAACTACGTTACAGGTAGTTCCGCAATGAGATCCGTCTCGACGGACAACTTGGCGGCATAACTTGACAAGCAAAAAACGTCGCCCACGTATTTTTGATCCGCATGAATGCTCCGAGTAATCTCAAAGGGACTGCATTCCTCTGCTGTTGTATTAAAAATTTTACACCCACATTCATTTTCGCAAGGTACACTGGTAACCACACCCGCACTCTTATCACAAAGTACACCTTTATCATACCCGTATAGCTTGAAGTTAAGTTAAGTTTTATTAATGTTGCCCGTATCTCTCTACGGACACAGGGTACATTACGCATAATAATGTTCCATTCCCTACGTCGTGTGCGGTCTACCATCTATGTAGATAAAGATCTAGCAAAAAAACTGTGACATTTAAGATAGACCACATTTCACTAGTGATTTATGCTGGCTGTAGCAAAAAGTTGGCCCGGCGACAGATATATTTGACCTGTCTGATCAACTTGATGCCATTCGAGGCTGCATTACTTGCGATTGAAAAGCAAATGCCTAGGTCACGACCGGCACGTCTAAAGAAACTTAAATGCATGTGTGTAGTTACCCTTGAAGATTTTTAAGTCCAGGACATTGTCAAAAACGGCTGTCCATTCGATTTGGTTCGTACACCTTGAACACAAATAGGCCAGTCACGACTTTTGCCTTATTAAGATTTATCGAGCACTTTGTTACTTGATTTGTTGTTTTATTGTGGCAACAACCATACATATTTAATCCGGATTCGGCTTGAATTAAATGGCCACCTATTCAATTTAGAACCATTTGGTTCTGACAAGTGACCGGTTGCAAAACATTTAATAAAAGGATATGTAGATTACGTAATATTCTAATTAACTGAAATGGTAATTATACACCATCACGTTATGTACTAAAATGTATGTTCTCGCTATAGAGAGAGTCAATTCAAGAACAGACATAACAAAATACATAATCCTCGTAGATCACATCTATGTATAATAAAACCATAAATACTAACTTATTTGCACCGTGCAATAAAATTGTAGCGCGTGTCAAAACAGTAAATTATATAGGTGATGAACCCATAATGCACCCTAAACATGGTGACGATGTCAGACATGTTGTCAATTTCACCCCTAATTAAACGCCAAGACAGCTATTAAAAGGCACCATAACTTTAATGGCAGTTTAACTAATAAATTAGGAGGATTGTTGATAAAAAAAAGGTTTGGAGCAAAACCTGTTTGATGGCCCGTGGTCTTCCCAGTTACCTGGACCATGACTCGGGCATTCCACAAATATTTCCGAAGCCCCTTTGTAAGATTCAACTTTGGTACATAATATTACGTTTTGTCGCGCAAAATTTTATGTAAAAAGGCATGTAAAAAATAAGGTTTATGGTACTTTACTTGAAAGGGATGTACAAATATTGCTACCTGTTAAGACTGATAGATTCATTACATTATGGTGGACATCTTCTATTATAATAGCACCGTGGGATGGGAGGCTCATCTCTGCAAAAAATATAATTCTTAAGAAAGCAAAGCAGGTTATTTCTACCTTAGTAGAAAACTGTTATGTATTACAAGTTACAAGAGAAAAAACTTTTTACAAAAAAAAAAAACAACCGGTTTCCAAAAAAAACACTACAAAGTGAAAAATAACTTTAATTTCGGAAGTCGGTGTCTTGGGTTTTGTATTTTCGTTTTTTGCCACCGACTTCCGAAATTAAAGTTATTTTTCACTTTGTAGTGTTTTTTTTGGAGGTCGGTTGTTTTTTTTTTGTAAAAAGTTTTTATTTTTCACTTTTAGTTGTGGTACCTACCCCACACACATTCGAATACCACTATCTGCTACCAATGACAGAAACTTAACATATCATCTAGGTACATACTAAGTGGGAAAAAAATACGTATTTTGTAGCTAACTCAAAAACTATCCAAGCAAAGTTAATAAAATTTATATGGGACCAATTCGAGAGCACACCCTTTCAAACAAAAAAAGAATTTTCAAAATCGGTCCACAATTGACGGAGAAATCGGTGGACATACATAAAAAAAAAAAACATACGCGACGAACATATAACCTCCTCCTTTTTGGAAGTCGGTTAAAAAATACAATTCAAAACAGTCTGAATTATGAACCCAGATAATAAATTCATCTTGTCATTTTGGTCGACAGTAAGTTCAATTTTAAAAGACACATGCACAACAAAAGCTAAAATCCATGGAGTCAATAGAGAGATATATGCTTTACTATTTAACTCAATTAGATAGTGCTGGTGTAGGCCTACTGTACTATACTCTTGATACATTTCAATTCCAACGAAATATTTCTAAAGAAAGAACAGTGAAATAATTCACACGATGTAGACACAGAATCGAATGATGTAAATGAAGAAATGGTATCAAGAAGAGAACTTATTATATACTCTAATATAAACTGTAATTAATAAACAATTAAAGTTAGATAACAAAAAACAGCAACATAAAACATTAGACATAACTATGTACAAGACAAGAGGAAAATAATAGAACATGGTAGTTCTAACGAGTTCTAGTTTAGAATGACAAGTTTTTACAACTCCTCGACAGGTTTTTTATCCTAATCAGTTGACAGTTATTTTGGACAGGTTCCTGAGAAGAAAGGATTGTCAATGCACAATGAAGATGACGATTTTGGGTATGGATAGTTTTCTTTTGCATGGTTGGTTTGAATGAGTTTATAGCTCCTAAAGTACTCATGTTACAACTATTTTCGGATGGTTCAGATATTATGTTCACTATGCTCAGTATCAACATAGTACCAACCAATTCTTGAGACAGTGTAGAAAAAAGGAAATGACATAATTAGGTATGAACTAATGAAGCAAATGATTTCAAAACGTATCCGACACAAAATTACAATCTAGCTGATATATGTAAGTAGTTTGGAATATATAAAAAAGAAATACGTTTCCATAAATGTCTCGTTGACTTTGATAACGATCTCGAATGCGTTTTTAACAGGATATAAATACAATAATGTCGCTTTGAATTCGCTCTGATTCCACATCCGTTCATTTATTTTTAGTTTGCACTAAAACTCTAACAAGATTTTACACCCATTACCTTCGATAAAGGCAAGGATTACAGCGTTCTGCGATAACTTACTTCTGTTTTAATGTACAAACATATAGTTGGTCGTAAAAACAGTCGTTAGTTTGTTCGTCAATAAAACCAAGTAAATCATAACTCAAATCGAAATCAGTATCGTTAAAACCCTTTACTTTCTATGTAACATTATCTTGGGTACCGTTATTCGTGACAAATTGCAGTATGTCCACTTCGGAATTAGTGTTACGTGGAGCCACTTTTTTACTTTGAAGATCATTGTCTGGTAGTTACAAAAGAATGCGTTCAGTACTCCTTTCGTATTTATCATTAAAATGCACCTATTATTCTTGGCCATAAGCTAACCGGATATCCATACATGTGAAAACGGGTCATGCGTTGTTGCCTTTATGGTGGGCTCCGCTGGCATGCCGACTCTCGAACACCATTACGGATTCTATGAGCATTGAACATCGCCTAGTTTCCAAACTGCGATTAGTTAGCAGTACTTCTACGATCGGAAAAGGGCTTCGGCCATTTCTCTTTAGGTATTAGAATCGTTAAAGTATTTGAGTAATGTTAATTTGAAATACGTAATTTAATCGTTTGTTGGATTCGTATTTTGCTTCCATTACATATCCTCGTAATTACGTTAGCTACATTATTGTCTTTGTGCTATATGTTAATTTAAATGCGCATGACGCCATGAAATAAGAATCATCAGTCGTTTTCAGGTTTTATTTTGTGCTCTTTTTTCGATCAACACAAAAAAGAGCAATGTTAACAAAGACTTTAATGTAAATCTTTGCATTTGAACACCTACATTTTACCTTCATGCAGTAGACTGTAGGTATCTGCGCAAAACCCAAGTTTACACAGCTGCGGTGACGTCATGGACCAGAAAAATGGACTGGCCTTTATGATTTCAACTTTGTTATAACGGCTTGAATAAATAAACGTTTATACGACGATGCTCACTGTAAGGGTGATGCAAATATAATCGGGCAATTAGGCAAATATTTTGATGTTACGTCAGACAATGGTATCTTCTAAACGTTTTATTTAAATGTCTGCCTGCGTGGTCACGATAGTCCAATTATCAGACATATCTTAGTTTTATTTTCTGTTTACGTAAAAATCAGTTTTTGTGTAGAATTTCAAAATTCCAACAATGCATTTGCAAAGCTTCACGGGGCGTACGCAAATTAGATTTATGTTCCAGTTACTGTGGTAGTCCAAGGCCTCTTGAACTACTCACGCTTATTTTGTAAGCTGAAGCCAACAAAGATGGAAAGTGGCCTTTTTACGACAATATTGTACCTTGGGCAAAAGAAAAGATGACTCCGTTTCGTCCGTATTGAGGCTATCGTGGGTTTATGAATAATTTCTAAGTCTATGGTTGCGAAATCGATAACATCGGTATTCTCGGTTTTAATAAAGTTTTTAATCTCCTAATGCTTATCTTAATTGCAACTAGATTAATACTGCGTATAAACAATTTCGGCCTGTAGTCATTGCCGAGGAATAGTCTTGTTAGCGTGAAACCCAGTTAGTATTTTGTTTATTAGTTAGAAAATTGGTGTAACAAGCAAATGGGGGATTGCAATCAACAAATTGAAACGTATGAGGTAATCTGTTTTCATGTAATATTAATTTTTGAATGAATGAATGAAATGCACCGATTACAGTGTGGTTTAACCAGACTCGATAAATCGAATGCACTCCAAAATTTGTACTAGCCTCTGGAGCCTCATGCCATGTTGCATGGTGCTACAGAGGCCATTGCATATCACGGAGTAGACCGGGTGTCGCGGTAATGGTAAGAAAGATATGCCCTTAGGATATGGAAGCATGTTTTAATGCAAATAAAAATTATTTTGATTTGATTTGATTTGATTTTGATTTTGAAGGATTTGCGAGCTATACCGGATATGGATCCTTGAGAAGGCAATTGATAATAATATGTTAGGTAACGTCAATTAAGAAAGAATACATTAATCCTACTTCCTACTATATCCTACTAATATTATAAAGGCGAAAGTTTGTGAGTGTGTGTGTACGTTTGTCTCTTCTTCACGCTCAAACGGCTGAACGGATTTGGATGAAATTTGGTACACAGATAGTTTATAACCTGGATTAATACATAGGATACTTTTTATCCCGATACTAATATTATAAAGGCGAAAGTTTGTGAGTGTGTGTGTGTGTGTGTATGTTTGTCTCTTCTTCACGCTCAAACGGCTGAATGGATTTGGATGAAATTTAGTACACAGATAGTTTATAACCTGGATTAACACATAGGACACTTTTTATCCCGATATTCCCACGGGATCGAGACTTCTGCGGGTGAAACCGCGGGGCGCAGCTCGTAAAATATAAAACTCCAAAAAATATCAATTTTTTAAAATGTTAGTTGGTCACTGGAAAACCTAACAATGCGAATAATTGATGTTATAAAAAGTATGAGTTTAAAGTATAATTTATCTTTAAAGTATTTTCTTCACCACCTACTACCGTTTATAAATAAGGTTAATAAGAGCTTATCGCATTATCCACAACGGTTAACGCAACTATAAATAATTTCGTATTAAGTTCACAGGTGTACGCAGATGTTAGCCTGATAATACCTACCTGTCATAATTATATGGTCGCATCTCGAGACTCCCGTGGGAAATTCAGCCATTATATTATTTTTACTTTCGCAGAATTGCCTGCAGCTGGAATAAGGATTGTTTCTGGACTTTGTCCTAATATTCTCAGACTTAACTATAGCTGTGACACAAATTACCAGTTAAACCAAGATTTTAATGAATACCAGGAAAAACGAAATAATTTAAAATTCTTAGAATGACCACAAAGATGACCTGTTTGAAACTTTGGATCCCAGAAGTTCGTAGTCAGAGACCTTTATGAGCAAACAAAAACAGTATTATCAAACTGTAACGATCAAAATCAATTTAATTTTGATGTCTTCATATCTATGATAGATTGAACTATAAGAAGACGATGTTCGATCGCCAAATAGTTTTAATAGCAGAATCAATTAACATGTTAATGTATCAGTTAATAGAAACGAAAATAATGTCTAGCAAATCAATCGACATTTTAATTTTATGATTGTTGTTAACCCCATTATGGATGACTAATATTTTAATTAGGATGGGTAGACGGGTATTTTAAATGCAGTTACTTTAATTACAGTGTTGGTAACTGACAGTATGAATGATATTTTTTTGAGTCATAGATAGCATAGCAGTTACTGTTGTATCTACTGTTCTTTGCAACGTTATTGGGTTATCCAATGTGCAGGTTTTTGGAAAATATTTTTTTGCAACAAGATTATGAATTATTATGACAATATTATGAGCAAATGACAGTAGCACACAGTGCGCTTGTAATGTTATCACGCAGAAAATCGTGTGCATGACAAGCTCATATGCTTGTTGTCATGCACACGATTTTCTTTGTAAACAAGAAAAATTCTAACTCATCTGTCCCCTTTTCCAGTGTCATTACTAACAAGAGGATCACAATTGTGTGCAGTGAACAGATAACAACGAGATGTAAGCTGTGATAAGTTCGTGATAGCACTATTTAAATTATAGTTTCCTTGGAATTTCTGTTGGTATACTTCTTTGTGAAGCTGTCTTGATGACGTTGGCTCTTGTTAGTAATTATAAAAGTATAATGACTGATTGTATAATAACTGAAAATTACATTTCAATTAAGCCAGCATTAAAATTATCTTTGTCATATTAATTCGGAGATAAGATAATAATAATCGCTTCACTTTTAGTAGTGACTAACCATAGATACTTCTACTGTAGTATATTAAATCTATATCATTAATCAATGTTTACAATATGAAAATTAAGTTGAAATTGTATTGTTAGAAAGATCAAAACAGACTTACTACATATTAATGCGTGGTTCATGAATACGACCAGTATTTCGCAAGACAGATCGTGATCGATCAGACCATGAGATGTAGGTACTTGGAACATGTCTGATATTCACAACAAGACACAATGTCTTTGGCATTCTTATACTTAGCGAAACTTGTGTAGGGTTGAAGACAGTCTATGAATTTTCAGTTGGAATTGGAGTTTTTGTTAATTTCTCATTTTTCCAAATGAACGTCATGAAGTATGTGAATATTTTAATATTTCTTGTAGCATTCGATTTTAGAGGATAACGTTCTCGAGCTACAAATTGAAGTATTAATGAAAAATATTTTCTGCAGCTGGTGTCGCAACTTGAGGTCTATGACCATCAGCAAACTGTCAAAGGCAGAGTTCATTGATTGATTGAACATGAAAAAGTCAAGTGCCAGTATAATGACAAAGTAAATGGAAGCTCTTTAGATGATCGTGGATTTAAAGTAACCGTTATCATGCATTATGAGGCGCAATGTTACGCAATGTTATACGAATGTAAGCGATACTCTGATGGATCGTTAAAATACCATAAAACTGTGGAATTCCTTAAATTATCAAGACTTATCGCTATGGTTATAGCCTTATAGATTCTTTTACATAACCATTTCATTTCAGGCTCGAATTTCTCAGGCATTTTTGGTAGTTTTGTTTGATGGATAACCCTATTCTTAGTTTTAACAAGTGAACAAAGTGTTTCTCGCATAAATTCCGATGTAACCCAACACCGACCGGCCTTGCTTTTGTTATTATTGATACTTTGGTTGCACAATACGTGTTATGGACGGGATTCTGATGTATTTGTGCTGAGTATAGAACCGTGACGTGAAATGCGTAGGAGTGTGTAGTTGCGAAGGTACCTACGACGGTTATCTGACAGTTCGTGCGTTAGACGGCTTTGTTTTTTTTAATTGGGAATTCTCGAGCATACTGGATAATTGGATATCACCACATATTAATTTTCTTTTGTTGAAAGCTAACATAAATCAATCCTTAGTTTCAATTTTATTTAAAATTTAAGGTAATCTAACACACATTTCGAAACAACATAACAAAAGAGCGAAACGCAAAAATAATAATGTAAATTGCCATAATGCTCAGTACACTTGCAACACTCTCTCGTCCCTAATTGCAACACCGTAATTATACAGAGACCACCTCGTATAATAAGACATACACTATGAATGAAGCACTTTGCAACATTGCTTCATAACTTGGTACTGTCGTACTGTAGATGCCCATACGCATCAAAGAATGAAATTAAAAAATGAAGAGAATGAATCAGCTGCTCATGATCTGGCGTAAATTGGAAGTCATCAGAGAAATCATTTGTTTTATCGTGCTCGTGATGAAGTAGCAATTTAAATTTAAGTTTATGTAACTAAACAGATCGGTAATAATTTAGAATCACTGAAGCCTGAATGGAGAAGACGCGTGTTTTCTCACTTTGATTTTTCCTTATATTTATGTTATTTACAAACAATATCGTCATGTTTTTATTTAACACCATTAGGTCTTCCGTCTCTTTCATCCACACGGTTCCCACCAAGTCAAAACCTTTGGCTATGTAAGAACCGGATGTATTTAAGGATATTTCAATACTATCTAAATGGATATTCTCATTATCACCGATAAAAGCCGAGAAATTTTACACGTAAT
The DNA here is from genome assembly GCA_963680765.1 of Agrochola lychnidis. Lineage (NCBI taxonomy): Eukaryota > Metazoa > Arthropoda > Insecta > Lepidoptera > Noctuidae > Agrochola > Agrochola lychnidis. Next base: position 5,436,064 of record OY796850.1, read on the forward strand.
TAATAGTCTTTTATGAATTTGCCAGAAAGGCAAGACCTCTGATAAGGTTTCCATTGTGAAGACAAGACACAACTTGTTTTTATCAAGACAATGATGATTTCCTGTATCTTTGACACAAGTCCATTCAGGTCTAATGAGAATATCCCATTGATAAGATTTTGTTTAGCCTACAGATTGTCCACACCTTTATCAGAACAAGTTGCACCATTTCTTGGAATGGTTGCGAATATTTTTACTTCTATTTCGTTGTTAGTTTCTGATATAATTAGAAAGTTATACGTGTCCCCTTAGGCTTGGCATTAACTACCTTGGATTCTGTTTACGAGAGATCTTCATTACCTATAAGAAAAGTTAATGAAATAAAAAATGTTTTGTAGTTACACTTGGTCAGTCAATTGCCGGAACATGTTATTGAACTTTTTTAATGGAAATTCCACACACCTGAAAGACATGAGGCGTGACCAAAGAAAATCTGCATAATAATAATAATCTGAGTCATAGTTAGAAACAAACTTTACACAGCTAAGCAATCCATCTGATGTTCACCACAAAATGATTGAGTGCTGAGGTAACCGATATTGTTTTTTTGAATTCCTTAACTAAATATGTTTCCTTAAGTTATTTCCCAAAGTGATGTCAGAAACTCGTCACCATGTCGATAATTGTTCGTTAACGAGTCGTGGCGAATTTAAATAACGATTTCTATTGGAATCTTTATAATTGATTGGCCAAATCGCTTCTCGAACAGTTTGGGGTACAACCATTCGTGTTAACACTCAGTTTTAACGAACGAAAGTACGAACAAATGGTTATGTAGCCAAATTGTTTCTCGCTCGCTGGACTAGTTTTTTATGAGATTCCCACCATTAACGTCTCTAATGATCGCAGGATGTCTAAAAACACAAGGTAGCACGTGTTTTATTTTGCATCATAATGGCGATTCTTTCCTGTGAAGAGGAATGTCGGAATCTTAGGTTTTAGGGGTCAATGATATTAAAAATTTGTTATCTTTTAATATAATAGGTACCCAACGCGACGTCTGTGGTCTAGAATGTCGTTCTCAAAACCTACTTATAACAAGAGGTCTACTGTCTCTTTCATCTCAGACAAACGTGACACTGGTGACTTATTCGGTGTCAACGTTGTTTCCAAATATCGCTTGAGTGCGACTTTTGCGACGGTACACTAATTAGAAGCAGTTCTTCTTCTGATTTTTTACGCCCTGTTTTCTTAGGTGAAAGTGTAACTTTAGCGAATCATTAAATGATTCGCAAATCATAAATTCGCATGTTTACCATTGAGTTGGTCGTGCACCTGCAGACGGTCTTCAGTGAAATGTCTGGCTGGGCGCGTCACGCACGGGAGAAAGTGTACTACAAAAGCGTACCTGCGACTGGTCCCCAATTGGGTTGCGACCTCGAATATCAGCCGACACGGGTCTTCTTTTTAGAGTTCCGTAGTACTCAATATCTTAATTTATTGACTGTTGTGATCAGTATCTGTTATTAGAAGACCTCTTTGTGAAAGATCAACAAATCTTAACCAAAATCAGTGTTTTTTTCTAAAAAAACTTTTGCTTCATTAAACATCCTTGAATTATTTTTTGTCACTATTTCGTCGAGGATACAAAGCCCCTAAAAGGCACAAATTCGAACTTAGCCAGTTTTTTAACATCGCAAACCGCCGTTGCGAGTCTTCCTCTAAACCGGTCTGCTCCGAAACTTGCTGGGGACGCGGAACACTATTTCTGTACGATTATGTGCTCTATGCTTTAGGAAAAAAACGTGACCTATGTTAATTCGGATATCAACATCATCAGTAATTGAGTTTCATTATTAACAGACAATTTAAATTAAACGAACTTGAATACTTTCCGTTTTTATCTCAAAGCAATCTATTTGGAAGATAAAAGTTGGAGCTGACTTTTTAAATGCTGGTTGATAGTTCGAAAGCGGTTTGGACAACCGTTCAGTAGTTATTTAAGGCTTGTAGAAGTATAATAACAAAAACAAAGAAGCGTCTAGTTTCTAGAATGGGATTTGCAGGAATTTTATCAATTGCTTCAATTACATCGTGTACTTTATGTTGAGGGTGGTAAGGTTGAAATACGGTTGTTGGTGGTTTTCGTCATGTTTGAACGACGTCGCCACGATGTCGTCGCGGGGTTTTGTTTCTCCCAGCCACCAAACAGGATTCCTTTGAAACGTTTTACTTGAGACTGAATGGGTGCCTGTTTTATTGTTTGGTAACATGTTATCTTTTATTGGGAGGGTAACGGCAATTTTATGTAAAGAACGGCCGGAATTTTATCTTTTATATCAAAGGAATTGCCTACGTCAAAGTGCGGCCTTTCCTCTCTTCTAATTATTTTATTTATTATTTCCTGCTGGTATCGAGTCAATGGCTCCTAATAACCAGCTAGAAATAATTGGCAGAACGTAGTTGACCAAATCAATTAGCAATTTTGCAGATAATTTGGTCGTTAAATTGATTTATCGTTCGAAAAATAAGTATTTAGTTCAATGTCACGTTATTTTCCATAAATGAGTATCATGGAGGCATCGTGGTCCCAATTCATAAATCTGCAGTTTAGCAGTCATTTAGTTAATACTGAGGAGTTTTTCTTATTATAGATGATTATAGGAAGAAAACAGGAGTAAAATGAAATGTCCCGAACTTCTGAACGAGGGTTTTTGAAAAGGAAGGCGATACGAGATGGTGAAATTCAAATTCAAAATTCAAATTCATTTATTCGTGTGATTTTTGGTACATTTTTACATGAGATCTTAATATTAATATTCGAATTCGCTCCTCAAAAATCTACCTTAAAGGTGTACACACTTTCACATAATAATTAGTTATTTATAATAAATAAATTGACGGCAAGAAAGACAATATTTTTTTGGATTATCGTATAATATGATATTCATGGAGAAAATCAACGTCAAAAAAATAGCAGTGGTTGCAGACTAGAAACTGTCCCGAATTCATCAAAAACAAAAGAGACTGTAGGGAGCTCAAGGAAGATGCATATTCTAAACATAGATAGTTCAGATTTTCGTGATAAATATTATGTAACGATAAATGATAGTATCATTTCGTGCTATCTAACGACTACTAATGAGTTAGCACACAAATGCAATGAAGGACCACATTTCAATAACAACAAAGTCAAGGAATTTGATATTGCCCAAAATATTTTCCATAACGCCAACATCTATTGGGTCATTCTGCGTTAAAATGTTGTCGCAAACTCGCATTCCATCTGAATTGGACAACATCATCTGTTGTGATGAAACTGATAGGCGATAGGTAACCCAGATAACATCTGTTCAAGTGGTTTTATCTTTTTATCTCCGAGAACATCGCAAATATCCACAAGATTGTATTTTTTGGCTGTATCATTTGTTTGGTCTTGTGGTCTTGCTCTAAGATTAGATGCATCTTTTATATTAGGTGTTATTATTAATTCTATTTCTTTATGTCCCAAATTGTGAACTGTTTCAGATGATAGATTGGGAGTTACATTTAATGAATAACTATTGTTTGAAACTTCGAATCGATCTCAAAATCTCCTTGAACTTTAATTTTCATATCCTGACTTTGTATTCTGATGTTTTTGCGATATTTAACCACTTTTTTAAATGGTTCTTAGCATATTTATGTCTTTTCTTTTAGCTGCAGATCCCCTAAATCTTCACCGTTCGAAAAATGAGTTCTCCGTGAATATTTCTCATATGAATTAAGGTAACTGATTGCAATCAAGCTGATTTGAATAAAAATCGAGGTTCTTAGGTGACCGGTAAAAACAGGTAGTGATTTATTTAGGAGAAGTTTATAGCTGTAACGTTTACCATCTTATAATAAAGTTAACATACCTGTAGGTATATTGATTAATGGTCTGTAGGTGTGTCTGCTAGACCCAAGTAACTGGGTAAGCAAACACACAGCTAAAATGAAAATTTTATGTAAAGTAGGTCAGAGGGTTCAAAAGTGCAACCTCATTGGTTTTCGAATGAAATTGATTTTCTTTTGCAAGTATTACGGTTTGTTCGAAAGTCTGTCCACCAGAAGAATTTGAAATAAAATGAAAGAAATTTGCTGTCGGTTTCATCACTTTCGCGCGGTCAATGCTCAATTGAAAATCTCTGCTATTTCTGAAAAGTTAATTATTGATTAGTGCATACACCTTTGAGTGACCTTACCTTGAATGTTTCGGCAATCCCTAATCAGCTTTTATTGCTAACTTTGATAACACAGTCTAATCAACACATAACACTATAAATATGTAATATTTATTATATCATGTCTTTATATAAAACCATAGTTCACGGCAAATGAATTTAAAAAAAATACTTGATAAGAATCAAAATGAACACCGAACGAAAAAAAAAATTAAAAGTTCAACAGTCTCGATGGAATGCATGCATTTCAAGTCGCTGGATCAGTTATATATAACGAAACTAAATTGTATATAGGTAAATATATAAGAACACTTCACAGTTTATAGGAATTATTATTATAAAAGGAGCACTTCGTAGCACAAAGTTTTTGAAAGTTATGATTTCATCGTTATCTGACTGTCACTGCGCGGCGCGCTACCAAACACACCCGACCGCTGCGGCGGTTACATTCAATATGGCGGACGAACGATAGAACGAAGTCCGAGCGAACGAATTACGAAAGAGCACGAACGATGACCGATGGAGTCCGAACAAACGAAGCCTGCGCAGGCTCAGGCACCGAAACGTCCAAGAGTCTTGTCATGTTTTGTTTGAAAACTTGTCGGTTCTTTGGTAGTTTTAATTGTAGTTATTCGAAGTTTGGATATCATAATACCCAAATCGAAATCAACTATCTGTATTCGGGATTATTTAATAAGTATGTTCCCTAAATATAATATTTAACTGTCTTTAATGAACTTACTGTTATTGTTTCCTAATCCCAACCCAACCTGCTTTCATCGTACACAAACAGCTTTACAATTAGACTTTTTAAACATTAAACGGAAAAAAGTCTGGTTTTCAGGTAAACAAACTTTGGGGTTTACTTACACTACACTAATGAATTGGCCATTTCGAACTATACGTCACGATAATTAAAACAACAAAGCCAATCATGTCAAAAATTTACGTCAAACCTTATCAAAAGACCAAAATCAACAAATGTGTGGTGTTAATTAAATTCTAGCGTCAGTAACAATTATCCGGTTTGTATGTGGAAATTATGAGTTGATCCTTTTCCGGCAAAGCAAGAAATAGCACAAAATGGCGTTGGACTTAGTCAGCATAGCCCAGCCCCATTACATACCAGGGTTAGTTTTATCATACTGTCTTTGGGAAACTCATTGTTGACGACAGCTGTAATTACATGCCCTTCTCTTTACATAAGCGTTTTCATCAAACTTAGATGCAGCTTGTTGCAGACTACAGTTAAAATTCGCCTTGGCTCGTTAGGTGTCTCATAACTTGATGAATGATACTACAGTTTAGAGACGGTTAGCAGATGTGCAATACAGTAAAGTAGTCAAGTTCATATCTGCAAACATTCCGTTGATTTAGCATAGCAACAATCAACAACACAGCCCAGGGCGTTTATTGAAGTTCTGCACAACTTTTAGTAGCCAAGCCAAGAAATTCAATGTCTTATGTCCATTAAAATATTTTAATTTACGACTGCACTTTGTACATTCCTTTTGTAAGATTAAAAGGTCCAAAAAAGGGCTCGCATCGGAATATAAACTACGTTGCATTTGCGTATGACGAAATTAAACTAAGTGATACCGTCTGGCCGTTTTTCATCAGTAAAGTTACGATTGTTGCCAAATTGGCGTCAGTGATGTAACGACACTGGTTTACTTTTGACGCCACATATTTCACCTTGTCAAGAGTGCGTTACAAATATATTTTATTGATGAACCGAGCGTCCGTTTGTACGAATTTACTTATAAGGATCGTTAGGTAATTCGTGTTGTGCTGGGTTTCTTGATGACAATGTATTTAGGGCGTTGCGTTGGTCGTGTCGCGTGTCCAAATATGATAAATGATCTCGTTTATTATGTATTTCTGGCGCGTGTTTGAAGTTTTCGTAAATGATCGTTTTCTTCATTTGAAGTGAGTCAATTTTTTATGTAGGGACAGCAGGTAATGTTCCATTCAGTCAATTAATTTGTTTTTAACCGTGTTATGTGGTATGAAATCTTTGGGGGAAACCTACAAACCTAGTTGGGCCACGTCAAAGACATGGTTACCATTAAATTTCTCAGCAGAAGATCAAATTTTTTTATTCGATAATAAAAACAGATACTATCTTTTCTAACTGATTGCAGGTACACAGGTCACTGTCCCGAGTACAAGTACCGAATAGGAGACACATATGGCTCGACCACTCACAAGATCCTTTTGGATCCCAGTGTCCAGCATTCAGAGAGGCTAGTACTATCTGATCGAACGGCTGACGACTTTCAGGTTAGTAATTTTGAAGACAATAATAATTTCGCTGGAAATGATATAACAGAAGTAGATGACACGATTAATATTGAACAAGGAGATGAGTGGTAGGATGGCCGGCGGCACGATGGATTACCTACGTAAGAGAAGTTCAAACAAAATCCTAGATGCGATTAGATCGTGGTAAATGGCATGATAAAGAGCAGGCCGGTCCTAAAGTCCCCGTCACGAGAAGCTATAAATTTTGTAAACACACATTCAGGGGTTTGCAATCTTTGGGTACTTAAAATAAAATAAAAACAGTTTTGCACTATTTTTTTACAGGGATATAATTATATTAACACACACATCTATTACAAACAAACAATATAACCTAATCCGCGAAAACACCACAAACAAACAGACGCATTCGAAACTCGAAAGACAGCAGAGACAACGTCAGCGTGAACTTACTTCAAAATCGTGGCTCAAATGTTTACGTTCCATGAATCAGATGCGTTCCAGTACCACAAAACCTTAGACGACAGCGCTTTATATCGCTAAAATATAACCCGATCAAGTGAAATTGCTCATTAGTTTCGTATAACACGTACGTTACTTTGACTTCATTGAATTTGGGATTATTCGTTGTTGATTAAATTGTCGCTACGTAACTTGGTAGAAGTTCTTTATTTACAAAAATTATAGCTTCTCGTGACGGGGACTTTAGATATGGTAGAGGCTTAATGAAGAGTAATACAAATTGGTGCATATTCACTTATTGGTAACGCTCAGGCACGAGAGGAAGATTCAAATTCAAACAAGGAAGTGCTCAAAGTCGGGAAGCAACTTCAGACCAAATAAAAAACCAAGACAGCGCTGTCAACAGTGATGTGAAGCCGGTTTTGTAAACATGTGTGCACTTACTGAGGTGGTCTGCACAGAGCGGAGGTGTAGTCTTTATTTTTTAATTGGTCTGAGGAAGCAACAAACTATTCGCAAAACAATAAATTCTAACCACGGTGCTCATCACTATTTAAGTTCTTTATTAGCATGGAGTTTTCCTGAAGTGCTCAGATTAGGAATTCTAATGTTCGTCCCCTTATATCTTTCCACATATATGTACTTATAGCTTCATGTTGTCAGTTGATGTTCAAGCTATGACAGCAGGTTGGTACAATGACGTGTTTTTCAGATAAATTGTCCCCTAACACGTGTGCATTCACGTGTCCATTCAATTAACCCTACTCAATCTCTTATCATTTATTATTTACCGGTGCCAGTCAGTGTACTGTATCTAATCTACTTATTTACTTACCTGATATAAGGTCATATACGACATGGTTTTTCAAGTGCCTTATTTCATGGAAAGCTTTGCAAATCAATAACAGAGGAGGTGTAATATCGGTACTGCGATACAAAAGCTTATGAAGTTATGACAGGATACTCTATGCATAGGTGGCGCTAGTATAGCCAGCCCTCTTTTCTTGTGTCAATCCCTACGCTCCTGTGAGTCTCATCCAGGTTCTTCCCGCGATAATAACAATGTTATCTGTCCATCTCGCCGCAAAACATACAGGCTCAGACCAAATAAAAACTTAAGACATAGCGTTGCCAACAGTGACATGAAGCTAGTTTCGTAAACATGTGTGCACTTAGTGAGGTGTAGTTTGCTTGCAGTTTCATTGTAAATGGTTGTAAATGTGTGCTTATGAGCGTGTATGCACAGAACAGAGGTGTAGTTTTGGCATGCTTCACTGTATTGTTCGCAGCGCTATGTCTTGGTTTTATATTTGGTCTGAGCATACAAGGGTTCGAATTCTGGTGGATGGCCTGAAGTACATAGCCAAACACAATCAAAACATGGATTCTGCAAAACCCTGGATTTTTTGGGTATCGCAAATCTTAATCATATCTGCCGGCAATATTGATCTAGGAAAATATGAACCGAACCAAACAGTACCCTAATTGCGTAATGCACGATCAATCACAATTTGTTTCGATTTGAAACAGATTGCTAATCCATTGCTTCATAAGTTGTAAAAAAAATCTGCTCAGCAATGTAAATAATGCAATGAATGTTGTTGAACTGTCAAAATGAAACAAATGAAGTGGTCATAATCGTTTACGAAAATAAATTACGCAATTAGGGAACTATACACTAATTGCGTAACTTATTTTCAAAATCAATTTTGCCTAATTTGTTTAATTTTGACAGTTCAACAACATTCATTGCGTTATTTACGTTGTTGAGCAGATTTTTTTTCCAACCTGTGAAGCAATCAATCGGGAAAAATCAATCAAAATGGTTAGCAATCTGTTTCAAATCGAAACAGACTGTAATTGTGTTGTATTACGCAATTAGGGTACTGTACCCTAATTGCGTAATACAAAACACCTCTGCCTAACCCTTCGGGGAATTCAGGCGTAATGTTATGTTATATTATTATTGAATAGATCTACCGGCCGCCACAAACAGACATCGATGTAGTGAACGCAAGATTTCGGAATGGCGACCCAGTGTACAAGCATCCTATGATACCTGGATATGAAGGTATGATGCTTTGTTTCTTAACGCCCTTAGTCTCACTAAGTACCGTAAAACGGCCACTTTCTAAAACCCATTCCTCATTAACGGCTTGGTTAGAAGATATGAAAAAAAAAACACAAAAATGTTGTATATTCATGTCCAATTTTTCGCAAACCGGATTTTTCGTATGGCTAATGGTGCCGATTCCCTTGTTCACAAACTAAACTAAATTTAAGTTCAGTGCATCTTTTTCTTTCTATTTCATTAAGACTTCAGACTTCACCAGTATTTACTTTTGCCTTCAAATTCCCAAAACGTAATTTTTTGGCTTATATTTTCTACTCCTACCAAGCGGCTGTGATGGACTACCTACCTACATAAGCATTGCAGCAGTAGAGAAAGTCTTCTCCTGGTCTGCTTTTATTTTTAGCCTTTGCTATTAGAGATGCCCTAGGCGACCACGACAAAAGCTGACATGCCTACTTTCGATATCTGCTTTTTTGAAGATATTTTGCTTTTTTTCCTAGCTGCTTGTAAGTAGTTGCTAGCATTGGCAGTAAAAAAAAAATTGTGTAACTGGACCACTTTCCAGTTTTAATTAAACCCTGCTCTGAATTCAACAACAGACAATATTTTTTGTAGTAACATCTTAACCACGTTGATATGGAATTTGAAAAGTCTCACTGAACACGTTATTTAAATAAATAAAAAGTCACTTTAAACTAAGTGAAATCTCAAAGAATTTGCCTCGAATTAACTCGATTCCGATGAATCAGATCGCTATGAGTCACTTTGGACCGGTCCGAGCCTCCGAGGCATGCCACAGTTTCCTGAGAACCTAAAGTCTGCAGATGTTTACATTCACCATTACTGTTAGGACACGTACATTTTGAATTAAAGTATAAAAACTTCAATAAAGAGAATTGAAGGGAAACCTATTAATGTGGTGTTGTTTGTGGGGAGAACAAAAACTTTAATTTTGTACGCCGCTTTTGATATACGGTTACAGTCAAATGGGTGTTTGTTTTGGCTGTTGCTTTGTCATTATTGGTCTCTTGAATGGCCAAGAACCCAACTTGGCAAGATTCAAGAGATTTCAGGGACATTTTTTTTTTTCAAAACCAATTCTAGACTAAGTATACCTACTCCATTTGAAAGAATATTAGACATTTAACTAAACTTTTTGAATTCTATTCGTTGGAGGCATAACAAATGACAGCTGCAGTAAACAGTTGGTATTATAACCACTTTTTTGCTTTTAATGCCATCCTTATGCCTACAGTATAGAAGTCAAAATCGGTTGAACGGACTGTAAAAAAGGTTTGTTTAAATGTCTAATCTTATTTCAAATGGAATTATAGCCTAGGATCCCAGTTCCCAGTGTAGTTTTTTTTGGGCAAAACCTGCAAAACGTGCCCGGGCTTTGTGGATATGACTGGGGATTGTGGCATTTCCACTTCAATAAAACCACTCCGGTGGTCACCATCTGCACATGGAACCACCATTACCTCTCAAAAGACCCCCGATCCGAGACCCTCTCTGTGCAACGCCTGTTAGCGCACATCCCTTGAGAGACTGTAAAACGGTCGCCCCGAAACTGTGCAAGTGTGCAAGGCAGCATCTGACCACTTTACGCCGTCTTCCCTGAAGAATCCCAGTGTACCTAGTGTCCATACGATATCGAGAATCGAGATGTCCCTAATCTCAGTAAGGTAGCTAAGTCAATACTACCATTCCATCTCGGCCTAAATTGCTTCGGTCGGTCACTTGTTTGAAAATCAGAAAATCCTGCGAAACCAGGGACTTGGACTTGGTCACTTAGTATATGACGAACGGGTGTGTTCAGCAAATGTTCGCTTATTGCTCTTACTCTCGCAACAATCTGGTTGACTTGACCGCTGTATTTATGAGGTAGGTGTGAGTAATTGTTTAAACCTACAGTTCAAAGCTTGCACTATTTACGTGGGCAGCTGGAAGTTCCTATTAATTCACCAAGGATTTGCATATACAGTCATTGTTGGACAGGCAATATTTATGGCTGAACCGACTGTTACATTGTCTGAGCGTTGATTAGATACCATAAAGATATTCCTGGGGGGACAACAAATCAATTTTGAAATAGCTACTGGTATCTACAGCAACGTATATACTATTTTCGATCGAAGTACGCCAGCCAGTCATTAAAGAAAGATTTCAAAACATCTAAATATACTAGAATCAGTCTGCTTAGTTCGATAGATTCGATTCAAACATTAACAAAAGCGGCCAAGTGCGAGTCGTACTCGCCCATGAAGGGTTCCGTAGCAGCAAGTAACATTGAATGAAAGGTAAATTGCGGTTTACGATTTATGACATAATTATTAAAAAAAAACTACTCGCTAGATCTCGTTCATACCAATTTTCGGTGGAAGTTTACATGCTAATGTACATCATATATTTTTTTTAGTTTTATCATTCTCTTATTTTAGAAGTTACAGGGGGGGGGGACACACATTTTACCACTTTGGAAGTGTCTCTCGCGCAAACTATTCAGTTTAGAAAAAAATGATATTAGAAACCTCAATATCATTTTTGAAGACCTAGCCATAGATACCCCACACGTATGGATTTGATGAAAAAAAATTTTTTGAGTTTCAGTTATAAGTATGGGGAACTCCAAAATTATTTGTATTTTTTCTATTTTTGTGTAAAAATCTTAATGCGGTTCACAGAATACACCTACTTACCAAGTTTCAACAGCATATCTCTTATAGTTTCGGAAAAAAGTGGCTGTGACATACGGACGGACAGACAGACAGACAGACATGACGAATCTATAAGGAACTCGTGATCTCAGAGTCAGAACTGTGCTTATACTGTCGGAAATATTTCCAAAGATAGGTACCAATACTTTACCGACTTCTCCAAAGAGGCACTAAATCATTCAAAGCTGATCTAGATTTTACGCATTTATGAAAGCCGTCATAAAGAATGGCCGCTTGATCTCTTCCACAAGACAACTGTCTTATTTATCAAGATAAATGGACTGAACAGATGTCTGTTGACCTCAAATCCCTTGCGGATCTGTCCCCATATTTAAGACCTTAGACAAGCTCATATAGACTGGAAACGGCGTAGTTCCATTTGAGTGTCTAGACATTTTTTCTATCGTCCTTTATTGAGGGTCGAGGTAAGCATGGGTTGCACACATGAACAAACATAAATACACACTAATAAAATAATTATTGTAGGTGCAATAGAACTGGATGCACACTAACGCAAAAAAAAACACACAAGTAAATCTGGCAAAACATATATATATGTGCACATGATCAGTGATTTTCTTGAAATGGAAAACGTTCCCAGTGTTGTCGCCCGTGTGTTATATTATAAAGTCTAAAGCCTACAAAATATCGCGGGTCTCAAACCATAGGGGCGTACATGCAAAAATGCGATTTTTCGTTTTTAATGCCATTGGATTCTACTACATGCGATACGTAATCTCTATTTTTCTTGTAATTTAATATTAATTACTTTTGGAATTAATTACAAAACATTATTTATCGTAAGCTAGACAATCTGCAATTATTTTTAGGCCATATAGCCGTATAGTAGACGTAAGAGCAATAATTATTACTTTTTGGGGCAGTTTTAACGTGCCACAAAGACGTATGCACGTACGACCTTCAATTTTATTATGATCTAAGAGAATTGTGTCGGGCCATAGGGACTTATGCGCATCGATTGTCCATTTCAACATGATCCTGAAGATATTTAGTCATCACTTGCAGACGTATGTACACACATCTACACATTTTAGTATTGCTGTCTCAAGATTTCGTCAAAATGTGGACGTATAGTCATATCAAGAATACCCAACACGGTCATTCTGCAATGAGCTGCCATATGGAGTAGACGTCAATTTTAATGCTGAATTAATTATCTTTCGTGGGTCCTATTGGCCATCTGTTCTGCGCGCAATATGCCTGCCCACTGCCACTTTGGCAATTTTGCAGGCTATGTCGGTTACCTTGGTTCTCCTACAGATCTCTTCATTTCTGATTCGATCACGTAGGGAAACTCCAAGCATAGCTTTCTCCTTTGCTCTTAGGATGATTTTCAGCCTTCTATTGAGGCCCATTTTGAGCATCGTGTTTCAGTGCCATAGGTCATTAATGGCAACACGCACTGGTCTAAGACTTTCGTCTTAGGACACTGTGGTATGTGAAACGAGAAGATATAACGCAGCTTCCCGAACGCTCCCCAGACGAGTCGGACAACGGAGTCGGAGTCGATGATTGACCTCTTTCTCGAAGATCTTCATGAGCTGGCTGTCCCTAATATACAGATCTCTTGCAAAGAACTTGAAGCTCTTGTTCCGCTCTTTATCGCGTCTTTAATACGGTCAGTATTAAAGCACCAAAAGTCGCTTTTTAAGAACTTACAGATCCGTCCATTGAGCTACCGGTAGATGCACGCAACGTCTGAAGACTGTAGGATCATCTCACGTCTCTCCTCCATGAGCTGTAAAGTAGATTCAGAAAGCTTCTTGTTTCTATTTTTACGATGGGTTTTGAAAATCTTAGATCCAACCATATGAACAATTTTCACGAACCCATCGTTATAATTGTCCATGGAGCTCCCTAAGCACTTGAAACGATTCTGAAGTTTGAGCTGAAAGCTCTCGGGGTTTTGGATTTGGATCGGTGCTGGGCGGAACGTAGACTTCATCAGTCGTGATCTTTCCAGCTTGATATTTAGATTCAATGTACTATTTGCAATTCTTACTATGCGGTGATCACTTCCGGTTTTCAGCGCATTGATGACAGAGACATTATTAAATGTTTGCTTCTTCGTTGACATAATGATGCATCTGTCTTCTTTTTCTTTAGTTGGATCATACTTTCTGAAGAAGGAGTTTCTTATAAAGAGGACTTCATTCTCCATAAAATTGGCCAGTAGGTAACCCCGGTGGTTCCGATGTCCAACTCCAAATTGACCCACTCGTAGTTCATAATTGTCTCGTTTGCCCAGTTTCGCATTGAAGTCTCCCATAACAACGGTGAAGTGAGTTTTACAGGCAAACATGGCTCTGAAAATTTTCTCATACATGGTCTCCACCTCATCGCCGGGGTGTGACGGGCTAAAACTTGTATTAACTTCAACGAATATCTTGCTAATATTCTGAGTATAAAGTACGCCACCCTGGTCGACACACTTCCTATCTTCAGCACGTTGCTTACAAAGGACTTATGAATGATAAACCCGATATCACCTTGAGACTGCTGATCGCCCCTCCCGGAAATAGAGTAGGTTCCCAGATTTGAGGATTTTCGAGTCCTCCCCCTCTCTTCGGACTTCAGATAACCCAAATATCCAATCGTAACCTGCTCAATTCTTCCTCGAGTTCGGTGATCTTCTCGTCCGTCCAGAGTTTACGCGTTTTGTGTGTTGCCACGGCCAATTTTCGGTGATTGTGATAATGTATCAATTAATAATGAGCTCAACTTTGTATGTTTGTGTTTTATATCGTTTAATATAATTTTGTTCAGATTTATGATTTTTTACATTTTTATATGCATATTTTTTGTTCTTATTTTTTGTTCACACCGAAAAAAATTGTAATTACTACCATTTGTTCTTTTTTTTCTACATTGTAGAACAAAAATGATCTATACTTCCACTTAGAATTCAAACACCTCTCAGTATTAATGACAAGCCAGACAGGCGTATAAATTATTAAAATCACAGAAATAACATTAATTTTGATGGTTTCTCATTCCTAATTTGCAATATTTTAAATCACCAACTAAGTTCAAATAAATATTGGTATAATTATTAATAATTTAAGAAAAAAGTTTTACGTCCATAAGCATTTTTGGGGGAATTTTGATGGAGTTTTACCGTATTTCCGTCATGCCAAATAGATGTAAGAACCAAAAACTGGTGTTATAGAGGAAATACCTTAAAATCAAGCATCCCATATGAACTAAACTGTAAATATATGGCCACAAGCAAAAACACAATAAGCTGGCTCAATCACAAAAAAAGTTATTCAGTTTTTTGTCTCTCCTGAAAAGTAACGGTTTTGTGGATACGCCCCTATGGTTTGAGACCCGCGATATGTGCATAATCTTCGAATAAAACGGTACCTACTCGTTCTTTATCAATAGTTGCTCTAGTTATGTCATAGGTATCAGATGGCGAGCAGTTGTTTTGTGACCAGCGTTCGCGAAACTAACGGACAGTGTTTTATTTAGCGTTTGTTAAACAGCTATCGTGGATCGGCACTTGGTCGTAGTTATCTCATATAATGCTTAGCGTAAAAGGTTTTCACGCAAATCCCAAATAGATAATCTAACTAACCAGTAACCACTAAACAGTAAGGAAGGATAACCACCCAGTGCGAAGAGCTGGTTTTTCTAAAGAAGAATTAATTAGTGTTTTGGACAGTTAATTAGTTAACTAAAATTATTTTAAAATATAGGGTTCCTTCCTCGATTGAACAACCACTTTGGTCAGCGATACACTGTCGCTGCAACAGAAGCCCTGTCAGAGTTTCAAAAGGTGCAACTCAACGAGAGAGCAGCAAAGAACCAGTTAGAAAGAGTGGTCGACTTACAAGCCGGAAAAGGACAACCTTGGAATTTGGTTGACAGATTTGTAAGTCCTAAGGAATATTTTGAAACTACCCTGAAATTTTCCATTTTTCCTTTGTAAAAGCGAGAACGCTTCCTGAAACCTTAATCACCAAGAATAGAATCAGTAAGAATGGAGATGGATGAAGAAAGAAGAATGGAAGGCAATAAGAAAGAACATCAGAGTAGATCTTGCTGAAGAGGAAGTTTCTGATAGGCAGTGCCAGTACACCAACGTTTTTTATATTCGCAGTCCGCGACAGCAGAGTTCAAGCTCCCATTAGTCACAGTGAGACCAGAATGTGCAGGAATATTACGAGACGTACCCATGGACGAACCAAAGCTATCACCAGCATCGCATTCTGTTAGTCCATTCTTCATGGAAAATGGACATCCTGACAAATTCATCAAGAAAGGTGAGAACAACAAGGAAGGAATCCAAAAATGCCATTACCTGCAACTCCCACCTCTTTTTAACCGCCTTCATTTGTAAAAACCTTTTTGTGTTTGAAGCATTGACAACGTAGTTTTTTTTTTGTGACACCACAAGCTGTCATTTCGGCGTTTATTAAATAATTCAGCTATGTAGGTTACGTAATATTTTGTATTATAATGTCCTACGGAAAAATACACAGCTCTTTTGTGCGTACTCAAATATGGGGGTTTAATCCTTCGCAATCAGTGCGTGAGTTCAATAGACTGATATTAATTACTCTTGGAAGCTTTAGTGTACGATGTAGATGACTGTCGAATGTTAATAATACTTGTATGTTTCTTTTTAGGTTTTGCGGGTCATGTTCCGTACGGTTTCCAAAGATTCGGTGATTCTTCTAAGAAACTCACAAACTCGGCGCTTTGTGACTTTTCATCTAACTACAGACGAAGACAGAGTACTGAATGGGCACCAGTTAACGTAGTCAAGTAAGTTTCAAACAATAACGTAAGTTGAGATATTATTAATGTGTGTTTATTTTGTAAGAGTAATAATAATAATCAGGGACGGAAACCAGTATAATCAATACCGTACGAGTATTTTTTCGGTTATAGCATTTGCAAGCATTTTATAGGTTTCTTAAAGGTACCATAAATTCTGCAACCAGTACCGGTTACCGAAATAAAAATTACCTATATCTTACACGTGCCGTCGGCATTAGTCACAGGGCGCGCATCGCCTGTGTCTGTATACTGTGTCTGTGTCGGTATTAAAAAGGTAATCCAAATGAGGTAACATGTTTCTTCTTTTCGGTTACCCAGATAGCGGTAACCAAATTTATTTCATACTTGTACCGTAATTTATAAAGGTTTTCAGTCCCTGACATGAATTATGAATTTATTTGTAAAATAATTGCTACGTTTATGAGCGTTTTATTTGTTATAATTTCCGAACGAGTACCGTTATGACAACACCTTACCTCTCTCACCTCTTCGTCACTGTCAAAATTTATCTGTCATTGTGAAAGCAGTGGTTACACACGCAGTTTATTTATTTTCGTTAACTCTTGAATAAAAACTTACAAAATGGCGAAAAAGAAACTGATGCCAAACCTCTCTAAAGAGGAGAAAATGGTGATGGTTATATCTGAGATAATACAAGAGTTATTAGTGGCACATCGTCACGGCAAAGATGTTAACCTCAACAAGATGAAAACGAGGATTTCTTCCAAGTATGGACTGGGCACATCACCGAGACTGGTGGATATAATCGCGGCTGTGCCTGCAGATGCTAAAAAGATACTGCTGCCTAAGTTGAAAGCTAAGCCTATTCGTACAGCGTCAGGTATCGCTGTTGTCGCGGTAATGTGTAAACCACACAGATGTCCGCATATAAACTTCACCGGGAACATTTGTGTGTACTGTCCCGGGGGCCCGGACTCGGACTTTGAGTACTCCACCCAGAGCTACACAGGCTATGAGCCGACATCTATGAGGGCGATCAGAGCGCGGTACAACCCGTACCTCCAGACCCGCCACAGAGTAGAACAGTTGAAGCAACTAGGTCACAGTGTAGATAAAGTTGAGTTCATAGTGATGGGCGGCACTTTCATGAGTCTTCCTGAAGATTATAGGGACTATTTTATAAGGTAAGTTCATTCCAAGTAATTGTTTATGATTGGATTTTATAACTTTTTAAATTATTAGTGCCTACATTCTTGGAAAAGGAATCTGGAACAATTCTATATAAATTCTAATCTGACTTAGTATGATTATTCACTTGTTAATACGAGTACATTAAAAAAAAATACCAACCTACACATATCATGTTCCTAACAAATAAATTACTTTGATTTTTAATAATAATAAAACATTTATTAGTTAATTGAGTAAAGCATGACCATGGCATGATAATAGACATGGATATATTTAATAACCTGTTTCGCTTAGCTATTTCTAAAGAGCCATAAAAAACCCTGAAAGAAATGCGTGTTTCACCTCTCAACGAGGCATTGTGACTTGTCGCGAACCCGAACACAGTCACATATAACATTAACAACTACATTTATTTTCACGTATCATGGGCTCATAACATTAGTAAAATATTTACAAAACATACCTATACTAAACAACACAACAACTAAAACAACTAAGTTCAGTTCCAAGTTCTTAAACAACTAAGTTCATATACATAACTCTTGCTATAGTATTGATAATTATTAAAGCATTGTTAAAACTCCTTTCAGGAATCTCCACGATGCCCTTTCAGGCCACACTTCAAGCAGTGTGGCGGAGGCTGTGAAGTTCTCAGAGAAGGCTAAGACCAAGTGCATTGGTATCACAATAGAAACCAGGCCAGATTACTGCCTGCAGAGACACATGAGTGATATGCTCAACTATGGTTGTACCAGGTAGTTATAACATCTTGATATTCATTGTAAAAGTGATTCATACTTGTAAACTGGAGTTCAAATACATGCAAACATTAATAAAATGCTTTGCCACCCTGTTCTTATAACATGCACACAAAAACGTAATTTGGGTTGTGTCCAGTGGCGTAGTGTGCCCCATATAAAAATTTGTTTGGGGGCCCTTATGAAGGGTAAAGATATCTCACAAAAGAAAAAAAAAATGTTTGCATAAAATTAAAAGAAATATTTGTTCATCATAATTAACTATCTGTCACTTTTTCCAAAATTTTTACAAACAATTCAAATTAAATATATACACTTTCCTTGCCTTTTTTCGGCAAACTGATTTATTAAATCATTTATAGCTGATGATGAATTTTTTATTAATTTTTGCTTACGCACGTCGGGGGCCCCGTATAATTGATACGGCAGATACAGCGGTAGCTACGCCCCTGGTTGTGTCGTCATATCTACCTAGTAATATTTATTTGTTATCATTTGTAATAATCTCAGTTATCCGACACAACTGTTAGATAATAGTAATATTCTAATGAATGTATTCTATGCACCTCTATTTATCAGAACCAGTGAATTGCATGAGTACACAGACATGAAAACAGTTAAGGAGGATGTTGAACACAGAGCAAAAGCATGTGTTATGTGAACCAATAAATGACAGAAGGCTCGAAAGACAACACATATGGGACCTTGTACACTAACAAATCCTAATTTAATAAGAGACAGCTATCTCATTGGGGGAACAGTTCTCTCCTGTCAACAAACTCCCACAACAAATCTGCTAAGGGCTTCTCAAGCCAATCGCAAGATGTCATTAAAAAGAAAATGAATGTATTCTAATGTTACAGGCTAGAAATTGGTGTTCAGTCTGTATATGAAGATATAGCCAGAGACACTAATAGAGGACACACAGTAAAAGCTGTCTGTGAGAACTTTAATCTGGCTAAGGACGCTGGATATAAGGTATTATTGTTACTGGTGTCAGCATCATCTTCCTGCTCTTGTCCCATGTAACTTGGGGTCAGTGCAACACATTTTCTTCTTCCATTCTCCCCCATCACGCTATCATTCACTCCCTTCACTTTCATATCTTTTCTTTGGTCTTCCTCTCCCTCTCCATCCATCAACATTTATATTCGTCACTCTTTTAGTCTTATGCGTTTCTTCCCTCCTCATCACATACTATTGCTATCACTCAAGGATGATTTCCATAAAACGCTCGCATCGCATCGAATCGGAACGGATTTTACAATCTTTAAACGAAATTAAATCGTGTACACAGTATTTAAAGTCTATATTACACAGCAGCTTGACTGCGGGCGTCTTCCGCGACACGCGATCGTAGCCGGCAGTATGATGCGACGCGCGATCGGTTGCGTTCGCCTGTCGTCGTATCCGATCGGATTCTTTCGGCTTTCGGGTTTTGCCATAAATCACCAATACAAATTTATCTTTTCCGGTTCTGTGTTTTATGATTATTTTCTTCTTCTAATGCAATAGCCAATAAGACTACGTCAAATTTCAAAAATTAGAACACTTCATCACGGTAGGAATGAAACTATTTGACTAGGCGCAGAAACGGATACGTTCGCAAGCGACGGTACGGAGCCGATCGTATGCGTCGACATCCTGCCGGACGCGATCGACTGTCGCCGCATCCGTTCGTATCCTTTCCGATCCGATGCGATGCGAGCGGTTTGGTGGAAATCATTATTTACTATTCACATTGTATTGTTACTGGTTTAATTAATATAAAAAATACACAGTATAAATATGCTAGTATAAAGTTTCAAATGATAAAGCAATTAATTATATTAGTCATTGTGTGTCTTCCATAATCAATCAAGATTATGGAAGACACACATCGTTTCAAATTTTAAAGTGCGAAGCAATCATATCTCGAGTACTTTTCATGAATCACAATCATAACTTAATAATGTTATTCTTTGTCGTACTTCCTACTATCCTTCCTACTAATAATATTATAAATGTGAAAGTTTGTGAGGATAGATGGATGTTTGTTACTCTTTCACGTAAAAACTACTGAACGGATTGGGATGAAATTTGGCGCGCAGATAGTTTATAATCTGGATTAACACATGATACTTTTTATCCCGATATTCCCACGGGATCGAGACTTATGCGGGTGAAACCGCGGGGCGCAGCTAGTATTGTCATAAAATTATGCAATGACTACTTATTTACTACAGTCCGGCCGTCGTGAGAATGTAACCTGTCAGTTGGACAATTTCTAGTAGTAATAAGGATCATATTTGCAAAACAGTTATGTATTACAATGAAACTGACAGATGTCAAGCATGCATTATCTCGACAAACTGTAACAAGGCATAAGTGTCCATTGGCATAGCATCATTATCGATTGTAACATTCTATAGCAAGGTCATACTTTTTCTACTACTTCTGCACTATACTTCTTCTTCTTCTTAAAATGATATTGTAATGCCAAATTCTTGCTTCCAGATTGTAGCACACATGATGCCAGACCTACCAAACGTAGACTTTGAGAGAGATGTAGAACAGTTTATAGAGTTCTTTGAGAACCCAGCGTTCAGGGCTGATGGGCTCAAGATATACCCCACACTGGTGATCAGAGGGACTGGTTTGTACGAGCTGTGGAAGACTGGGAGGTACAGGAGTTATCCTCCGTCGACTCTCGTGGATCTGATAGCCAAGATACTGGCTTTAATTCCGCCTTGGACTAGGGTTTATAGGTAAAGCCTTTTTATTTATGTAAATTGAAATGAAAACTGTAATTAAATAGAAAGTTCATGATATGACATGACATGATAAAATAATGATTTTGTAAGCCCACCAAGGACTATAAGGCTCACGAAATCTTTTATAGACACAGAGAGAGTGAGTTTTTGTCAGATTGGCTAGAACTGGCTATGAGCCCTAGAAATAATAGGTCGACAGCAAAAATAAAAAACAGTGTTTCTCTTGGAGTGCCGACAGAAGTGAAAACTTGAAAAATATCGGCACCGCGCACCGCGGTAATCAACGCGTTGATGTCTTTTACTCCACGGTGTCGGTAAATTCCGTTACAGTGTCGCGAAATCAATGGTTTAGTCCCATCTCAAAAATGCCCAACGCGCCTAAAGAAGTTTTCACTTCAATAAGACCCACGAAAAATGTAGACACTTCTTGCTTCTTGAAAACAGTTTCTAACTGATAGACCTACTGCACGTGTAGCATGACCATAGACAATAGACAAAATGACAGATTATGAATCTGTCATTTAGTCTGGCTGTATGGTTATCAAGCTATGTTGGCTGGGCCAAAATCACCGTTCTTTGTACTGAATTTCTAAATTCTACTTTCAGAGTACAAAGAGACATTCCCATGCCCCTGGTCTCGTCAGGAGTGGAACACGGCAACTTGAGAGAACTGGCACTCGCGCGCATGGCTGACCTGGGTACTGACTGCAGGGATGTCAGGACACGGGAGGTTGGCATACAGGAGATACATAATAGGGTTAGACCTTATGAGGTAAGCTACAGTCTGAATATTTTTAAGCTACATTAGTGTCATAATATTAGCTTTACCCGGCCCGGCTTCGCACGGGTAGCACCAAGTACTTATCTACTTACTTACCTACCTACCTACTCTATTTCTATATTCTTAAAGTCCTTCGGGAATCATCGCATTTCCGAATACAAACGAATGCTAATTTCCATGTCCATCAATTATTAGATTTATCTTGTACAATAATTTGAATTCAGAACTAAGTACTTCATTGTTGTTTTGATTTTTGTGAGCTATATAGAGGTGTAAAACTATTTTCCTATCTGTAGTGCCTGCGACATTAGCAGCTTTCCTACCATTTTCAAAATAAATTAAAAGAGAATTAACAACTCTATATACTTCCAAATCGATTGAAAGCGTCCGGTCTGCACCAAGTGCAAAAGGCAACTGATAGAAATCCGACGACTGATGAAACACGAGGTTTGCCGAGGGACATTAAGAACATAGTTGTACTGTACGTATCTACCCAACCTACAAACTCACCTACTTATCTACCCTACCTACTTTACCTACCTACATACCTACCTACCCTACCAACAAACCTTGTCCTGAGAATAACGAACACAACAAAAAAGACATCCAATTTGGTGCAGTCGTTCTGAAGTTGTTTATATATATCTTTAATATTATAAATGCGAAAGTAAGTTTGTTTGTTACGCCTTCACGCTAAAACGGCTGAACGGATTTGGATGAAATTTGGCACATATATAGATGATGCCCTGGAAAAGAACATAGGATATTTTTTTTTTCCTACGGTATCGAGACTTATGCGGGTGAAACCGCGGGGCGCAGCTAGTAATATTATAAAGGCGAAAGTTTGTGAGTGTGTGTGTGTATGTTTGTCTCTTCTTCACGCTCAAACAGCTGGACCAATTTGGATGAAATTTGGCATACAGATAGTTTATAATCTGGATTAACACATAGGATACCATTTATCCCGATATTCTAACAGGATCGAGACTTACGCGGGTGAAACTGCGGGCACAGCTAGTATATATATATATATATACTAGCGGACCCGACAGACGTCCTATCCGAACAGCGCCAGCTACTGGGTCCAATTGTATTTTCAAACCATCAAGGGATGCACTCAAATATACACACAAAATTTCATCCAAATCGGTCCAGCCGTTTAGGAGGAGTTATGTGACAAACACATTTACAGAAGACTTATATATAAAGACTAGCGGACCTGACAGACGTTGTCCTGACCGAATACCGCCACCTATCGGGTCCGATTGTGAATCTAAACCATTCCCAGATCCCCTTGAAAACACACAAAAAATTTCATCAAAATCGGTCCAGTCGTTTGAGAGAAGTTCAGTGACTTACACACTCACAGAAGAATTATATATATAAAGATATAGATTGGGATAAGGGAAAGAGAATGGTGATGATTAGTATTGCTGAATGATGTCGCGTTAGTCTAGTGGTCACAAGCGTGAAAGCTGAGGTCGGGGGTCCTAGCATCGATCCTCCAGTCGAGTACAGTGGAGTTGTATTGAAATGGATATTCTTATTGAGTGCTAGCTGTCCAGATTGAATACAAGTACGTAGATTGACTCGAACGAAGAAAACTGACAAAATGTCGTAGAAACTACTTAATTAAGAAAAGTTCAATTAAATTTTCAACTGGTTCCAAGAGCGGCTCAATTTATTTGCCAAACATGTAAACAAATACGAGTTTTAGAAAAAACAACTCTAATGCCTACATATAAGGTTCAGTTTGCGCTACAACTTAAGTTTTTTAATGACTTTCAACAGTACTAGTCAGTCTAAAATCAACTTTATTTACACACACATAAAGTTGATGTTTGTTTAAGTGGAAATAAAATCAATTAGAAACAAGGTTATGAATAGACCTTAGATACGAACGCTAACTTTTTAATTCTACATAATTATATTTACGTGTATATAATTACTGATTCTAGGTAGAATTTATAAGACGTGACTACACAGCCAACGGTGGCTGGGAAACATTTCTAGCGTACGAAGACCCTGATCAGGACATATTGGTCGGTTTACTCAGGCTTAGGAAGTGTGCCTCTGACACGTACAGGCCTGAGTTGAAACCAGGGCCGAAGGATAACTTCAAACAGTGCAGTATTGTCAGAGAGCTGCATGTTTATGGATCTGTTGTGCCGGTAAGTGGTTAGCGTAGCGGCTACACAAGACTCGAGACTACTGAGCATGTGATGTAGACGTTCGAGCCCCGGCTCGCAAAAAATATAGCTATACATGCATATGTCATAAGTACACAGAATATAAAAAAAAAGAAAAAACAAAAAAACAGTGGCACTCCGGGAGTGCCGACAGAAGTGAAAACTTGAACAAGATCGCTTTGGTGGAAGAAAAATACTTGTATAGAACATTGGTCCGTAACCTTATCTAAATAAATAGAATAATCACGTTTACAAAAAAAAAAAAAACTTCCAAAACCTTTAAAGTAAAAGTACTTGCATAGAACATTGATCCGTAATATAAATAAAGAGCTCAATCGCGTTTACAACAAAAATGGGGTATCGATAACGGTGTTGCGAGTTCAATTGTTTTTCCCATCTCAAAAATGCCCAACGCGCCCAAAGAAGTTTTCACTTCAAAAAGTGGCTAAATAGTAGACTTTTCCTTTAGGAAATTCTCTAGTCAATAGCAGATTTGTTCAGATTTTACAAGAAAGCTGAACATGTTATACACCTTGCCATCAGAGAATTATATACAAGTGTGTTGTTATGTTACAGACAAGTAATGACAATTTAAATAAAAAATTGGCAGTCATGCGGACTGTCGACAGAAGTAAAAACTTATAACTGGAATTAGCGCCATCTAGCTTCTATAATACAGCACTACGGCGCGAGCATGTCGGTGACGCGAATCCATAAGTTTATCCCCTACCAAAAATCGCTCAATGCGCCTAAGATGATTTAACTTTAAAAATATTAAACCTGTACATTTTTCAGGTAAACGCCAGAGACCCTACAAAATTCCAACACCAAGGTTTCGGCATGTTGCTCATGGAGGAAGCTGAAAGGATTGCCAAGGAAGAGCATGGCTCCGACAAGATAGCAGTCATATCGGGAGTCGGTACCAGGAACTATTACGCCAAGATAGGCTATCATCTCGAAGGGCCTTACATGGTCAAGATGCTTGTGTGACAATAAAGTTGTTTATAAAGATACGTGTTTCAATTTTCATATTAATGTATAGTCTGTAGCGACACCTATAATAATAATAATTATGGTTTCATAGTATGACGCTAGCTGACAGCGAAAAACAAGTTGCAGATGGAGCCACTGTCCCTTGTCCTACATCACGCAAATAAAATTCTTCTAAAAAGGGTCTGCCAGACTTTAATAACCAATCAACCCGTTTCGATGGAGGATCCTCCCGTTTCATGGGAGGAATTTGATTCTTTTAATACGCCATCAATGAACCAAGATTCGGGAAACAACTGAACAGCGTGCAGTTGTGAATGCAGTAGAGCTAAGCTGATAATTTGTCAAGAATTCAGCATTTTCCTACTTTGTACTGTAGTTTTACGTAGTTTCCCCCCCTACCACACTCGTGTAGAACGTACCTTTTTTGACCGCCCACCCATCCTTTTCCTCGCCTTACAGACCGGATCCGCCGCTGTCGATCAACCCGACGGAGATCTATCACAAGCACGTTGGAATGCTGCCCAACTACGCTGGACACGTTCCTGGTTGCATGTTCAGGTAAACACAACATTTTAATTGATCTAGTTGTAATAATTTTGCAGTTTTGGCGATATCACCCCACTACATATTTTAGCAAAAACTTGTGCAATGAGATCAAAAGAGCAAAATAGGTATAGGGACTGACCAGGCAAGACGGTGCCTACATACTTGATTCATTCAATCAGTCACGACTCACGAAATATCACAAAATGGTGAGAACCAAGTTTGTATGTGAGTCTATGGTGCCGATTCTCTTGTTCACAAACTAAACTAAATTTAAGTTCAGTGCATCTTTTTCTTTCTATTTCATTAAGATAAGGACAGAAGATAAATTTTAGTTTAATTCTGTCAAATTAATCAAGTCCTGTCACTATTCCATACAAGTTTAGACGTGATTAAAAACTTGCCTACTAAGGCCGCATTCCGAGTTACGATAAAAGTGATAATATCGCGAATCCGACCAAATTTAATAGTCACAAAATATAAGTGTTATTGAGTAATAATTGTGACTTTGGACTTTGGTCGGATTCGCGATATAATCACTTTTGGCGTAAATCGGAATGCGGTCTAAAATTACGTCAATTTACGTCAAGCGCTGATTAATTTGACAGGACTAAACTAAAATTTATCTTCTGTCCTTTTCTTAATGAAATAGAAAGAAAAAGATGCACTGAACTTTAGTTTGTGAACAAGGGAATCGGCACCATTGTGGACTGTCATAGATTTTAATTGTCAAACAATTAAAATTTCCATGCAATATTTCAAATCATTCGGTATTCTTATTATTGTATGATATGAGTTCAGTTGATTTTTATTTGTAGGTGTAATCTGTATCAGGTTAAACACGTCAAAATCGTACCGCTTGTGCAGGTACGGTCCTATCAATATTCAGTTTTAATCATCATTAATTTTATCCATGACAGTATGCATACTTTGTTTAAAAGGGTGATTTATGCCAATCTGAACCTGCTTTTATGAACTTTAGGTTTCATGGTATAATTATGGGTCCTTGCGGTACACGGCCATTCTGAGATGCAAATAATGAGTGAATAAAATACTAATTATTTCCCTCTAGCAGTAGTTCGGTTGTTAATCCGGTTGACCGAACTACTGAAACTTTCAGTTGCCATAGTTCGGTTCTAACAAAGCACCGAACTATTAATAAAGTCCGGCCTCATCCAAAACTTTTCAAAACATTTTATAAAATTGTTTGCATACCATACAATACCTACAAAGTCGCAAAAAGTTTGTACATATAGTGTAAATTAATGTATGGCCAGTCTTTTCCGAACGCCATCGGACAACAAATATTATGGAAGGTTGGAATTTCAAAATTAATGGGTTTAATTTAATAAAATCCAACCCTGCTACAAATTCTACACATTTTGAAGGATGATGATATTACTCTTGCAAATTTCAAAATCGACCAGTACAAAACATTTGGAAAGAAGACATTGCCAAAAAGAAGCAAGAAGTATGTTGAAAGAGACGATTTTATTAGAGAAGCACAAGTACAATTAACTTGTGGGGAAATTTCTACAGAGATATACAAAATCGCTCTTTTTACGTGTACTTTTAAAATGTAAATAGTTTGTACAGACGCCAGCACATCAAGCTACTACAATCTGTCAAATTGATTTAATAGATTTTCAACTTTATCACTGACGTTTAAGGTTCAAAGTTGATTGGGAAAATTTGACAGTTTCGGGTAGCTTGATGTGCTGGCGTCTGTACATATGAGTATTATATAGTTTATTTGCCGAACTGTTGCTATAGGTACAGGTATTGATACACAAAGTCGCTCTGTTTACGTGTTAAAAATAAAATTAACATATGGTTTGTTCACATTGGTGCCGATTCCCTTGTTCACAAACTAAACTAAATTTAAGTTCAGTGCATCTTTTTCTTTCTATTTAATTAAGAAAAGGATAGAATATAAATTTTAGTTTAGTTCTGTCAAATTAATCAGCGCCTGTCACTCTCCATACAAGTTTAGACGTGATTAAAAACTTGCCGACTAAAATTTCGTCAATTTACGTCAAGCGCTGATTAATTTGACAGGACTAAACTAAAATTTATCTTCTGTCCTTTTCTTAATGAAATAGAAAGAAAAAGATGCACTGAACTTACAATTTAGTTGAGTTTGTGAACAAGGGAATCGGCACCATTATATACCTAGTTTATTTGCCGAACTAAAGGGGTATATTTAAGTTTCAGTAGTTCGGTGCTGTGTTAGAACCGAACTATCGCAACTGAAAGTTTCAGTAGTTCGGTTAACCGGACTAACAACCGAACAGTTCGGTTGTTAGTCCGGTTGACCGAAATGTTAGGATTATTGCAACATTTATCTCTATATATTCTTACTTCCAGGTTTGGGAAAACGTACGGAAATGACACAAGAGACGCTAAACGCTGGCTGCGTGGAGATTTCAGCTCATAAAGCCCCTATGATTCTAACGTGTGATGGATAAGCAACAGTGATACGTATTGCAAAGGCAATACGGTCCAAATCGCAAGTGATACTATTTTGATGAAATCAAATTACACCGTTTTATTTTGGAATTGATATTTGAAATAAAACACGCGAATTATAAGTCTTCCTTTTTCTTTTTATTAGATAAACAACTGAATTAACTAAGACAATAATTGCAACTTAAAAGTCTTCTAACTAAATATATCAATCTATATTTATATCACAATATTATGATTTAATTTTCTTTTTGGCCCACTCCTTGATTAATTTGTTGGTAAGATTCAAGTTTTCGTCTTTCTGTAAAAATAAATTACAATCTATAGCCGATACGTAAACTAATAAATCAACAGATAAGTAATTAAAACATTGAACGCATGTGAGTGGCTTTTGTAGGTACCCTGACTAATGTCTAATCTAATATCAGTCGAACGGAATTGAAAGATAAAAATAAAAACGCAAAAGTTATCAAATGCAGCTTCGATAAAATTTAGCAATGGAAATGCATTTGGAGGAGATGCATTTCCAACATTATATCTTCCTATCCGTAATGGTTGGCATAGCTGCAATTAGGGTTGCCATCACCTTAATTACGGGCTCCGGACAATAACTTCAAATACCCCGGACATTTGAAAGAAAGAAAGAAAGAAAGAAAAAACGTTTGGGTGAAATGAAGATTTTTCACCGGACGCCCTCGGATTTTTACTACAATAAATTAAACTATCGTTAAATTTATAGTATTTTTTTATTAATAGAAAATTAACAAGCCTCAATAATACAAATAAAAGGCTTAATTTACTAATCAATTGTACTTACACTATTCTCTATCTGAGGTATTTGGTAACAAAAGTAAAATTTAGGAACGCTCGTCTTTTTGGCATCAAAACTGGGTCATTTGCCGCGTGGCAAATTTTTACTATGATAATGCTTTAATTTATTGCAAATAATTCAATTAATCGGATTACCCCTGACACTATTTAAAAACCCCGCCCGGACGCTCCCCGGATGCCAAACTAGGACAAATCCGGGGAAACCCGG
This sequence comes from Agrochola lychnidis, assembly GCA_963680765.1. Classification (NCBI taxonomy): domain Eukaryota; kingdom Metazoa; phylum Arthropoda; class Insecta; order Lepidoptera; family Noctuidae; genus Agrochola; species Agrochola lychnidis. Next base: position 5,465,249 of record OY796850.1, read on the forward strand.
ACGAATGGCAACCTTAGCTGCAATGGCTCCCTGTTCCATGAGCTACTATCTATGACGAAATAGAAAAAAAATCAGATAGGTACATGGTTCTCGAAATATAAAGCACACTAACGCCCGGTATCCACCAAAGCGGAGAGGAGAGGAGACGAGAGATGTGTTTGAATAAACCAAGCTTGGGTGAAAATGGATCAAGCGGAGAGGAGAAGAGATGTCTCATTTTTCTATAGAATTTTGTGCGGTGAGCGAGCAAGCGGTGTGGCAAAGCAGAGAAGTGTCTAGTAGGGCGTAGGGCGGCGCACAGGCTCACGCACCCCGCACTCCGCTGCCTTCTCCCCGCGCCTCGCACATCCGAAAGCGTCATTCGACTGGTTTCGATCTCTCACAGCTCACATCTCTGCTACACAAAGCTCACATCTCTCCGCTACACTGCCGTCATAAGGAAAAAGGGCACAACTAACATTTTTTCCGAAATTTAGTTATATACATATTCGGAATCAGAAAAAAAAGGCCCATCTGCCAATATTTTTTGTACAATTTTAGGAACAAGATAAACAAAAATAAGTAAGCTCAAAAGGCACAAATGAGCCACGTTTCAAAAGCCAATAAAAATTTTAAACTCGATTTTCTCCATATTTATAAAATGTTAGATGTGCCCTTTTTCATTATGACGGCAGTACACTTCTCCTCTCCGCTTTGGTGGAAATAACCTGCCAGCTTCGCAGCACATCTCCTCTCGTCTCCTCTCCTCTCCGCTTTAACACAGACTGACAGGCAAAAAAGATAGGTTAGTCCCCCATGCTCTAGTCCCGCTATGCTCGACTCGTAAAATACCTACTAAAACGTTTCGTTATGCACGAAATCACATTCGCGGGCAGTGATGAAGAAAACTGTTACAGTGTAATATTTTATTTTTTCATTTAAAAAGTAAATTAAGAAAACCTAGTATGTAAATATGTTATCCTATACTTAATCATCATTAAATATATTAAAACAGGTCAAGCTTTGCGCTTGTTATGAGAAGTGTGTGTCGAACTGGTTTTTTCAGGGTAACCATAACAATGAGCCCTTCCACGAATTATCACCTGGTCCTTCTCTTTCGCTATTATGTAATAGTACATTACTGCCGCGGTCTATAATGACTACTTTGCTGGTCACGCTGATGATGGTCGACAGCGCAGCGTAGCGCAGCTCCAGGCCGACACAGCGCGGTCAGCGTGCAGCACTTGATGGACGAGCTGAGATAAAGGCCGAGACCGTCTTTGCTGGTCGCGCTGATGATGGCCGACAGCGCAGCGTAGCGCAGCTCCAGGCCGACACAGCGCGGTCAGCGTGCAGCACTTGATGGACGAGCTGAGATAAAGGCCGAGGCCGTAGGTTGAGGCTTTTACAGCGAGGACAGCAAGGGCTGCAATGATGGCCAAGCTGGAAGGCCTAGAGCGTAGCTAGGCTAGCTCGAGGCAATCATAGCGTGACCAGCGAAGCAGTCATAGTAGGCCAAGGCTTGTATAGTGCTTTACTCAAAAATGCAAGAACCTAATCTAAATAAAACCAGCAAGTAATTTCATCCTTTGAGTTTCGCGGTATTAAATTTTCAACACTAATTTAGCTTCATCTATGTCTGGCGTTGTTAAACACATTGAATCGGAAGAATTTTCGCTTTGAGAGCTCATTTTTAGCAAAAGTCACTAAATAAAAATAGAATTTTCGCTGAACCGCGCTTTTGTTACTTCTTTGTTTTTTTTTTTTTAACAATGGTAGTTGGAACTATACAGCCAAATATGGAATAAAATCTTTTTGTACCTATCTCTATAAATACAAACAGCTGTGTTTTAAATAAAATCTTTTTGCATTTGATTTTTTAAAACGTTGAAACGTCAAAATAGCGGCCGGCAATGTTTTACCGAGTTGTTAGAGCGACCAGCAAAACTTTGCCGGCCGCTCCTTGAAACAGAACGGCAAGGTCGACTTTGCTCAGTTTTGAGTAAAGTAAATACATAGGTAGAGACAATATGATTGCATTATTGTATTGCAGCTGCATGCCACTTATTGGTAGGGGTAATTAGGTTAGCTGTCGGTCAGTTCTTCTATGGCAATATCGAGTGCAAGTTGTTAAAGTGGTTCAGTTCAAAATTTTAAGTGCGTAACAAACATAAAAACATCGTAACTTTCGCATTTAAATATAACTAGCTTTTGCCGACGACTTCGCCCGCGTGGATGTCAGAAAATATCCCACGGGAACGTACTACCGAGATTTCATATCTAATAACCGAGGAAATTGTCATTGACTCCTACCGCTGCGCCCGCATTGCTACGCGTAATTTTGAAACTGTGATATCTTTTAAACTATTCATTTAAATGATATGATGTCAAGGCATATTTTAATCTAAACGCCCAATTTAAATAACATATTTTATTGGATAATGATTAATATTATACCGGTCAAAAAATCTTCGGAAAAAACAATTAAATTTTTATCAAATTCTGAAAGATAAAAATGGTTATTGTGCGTCATCCTTAGAAGATAGACATATGCCAACGCGGACTTTTTTGTTGAACTTTTTAAGATGAACAATACCGTAGAACATAAATTTGATGTATCTTTTCGGTTTAGGCAGCGCACGCCAGTAAAGCTCCCAGTCGTCATACTGTTTCCGACTTCTTCAACAATAATCGTCAAATTTCAGCCATTTTTCACAAAACCTTAATGAATTATACATTAAAACCTTCCGCATGAATCATTCCGTCTATTGGTGAAAACCGTTTGAAAATCCGTTCGGTAGTTTTTGAGTTTATCGCGTTCAGACAGACAGACAGACGCGGCGGGGGACTTTGTTTTATAATATGTACGGATACGGATATTAGAAAGATAGGATTTGTAACGACGTCTAGACTTCGTTAAATCTTGTGGGTCCAGTATTGACTTCAGCTCTATTCATAAACATTTCTTAACTTAGAATTGCTCTGAAATTCGTTTGCCCTTATCTGTCATTTTGATTTTTTTGATTGTCAGAACGAGACAAAACAAATTTTAACTTACATACGCTTATGCATACGAATAGCGCTATAACAATTTTAACTTTAATTCAAACACTTTTCTTTCCAACTGTACCCTTCATTGTTTACGTAGAATCGAAGAATTGCGAGCATAGCGAATCTTTTTCGTAGGTATTTTTCGAGTCGAGCATAGAGGGACTAGCTAGACTCTAGCTGCTAGAGCATAGAGGGACTAACCAAAAAGATGTTTCTGTTCATAATTATTAGTATCAAATAATTAAAATGCCTATTTACCTTGATAAAGCAGAATCTAGCAAACCTCTCTGCGAGATGTTTGTGTTCTTTAGAGTAGAAGGCAGTCGGTGGAAGGGCCAGCACACCGGTTTCTTTGGTAAACTTCTTTGTGAACCTGTAGTCTTTGTATTTATCGGATTCCGATGATAAGTCGATCTTGTTTGCTGTAGAAAACCAAGATAAAATATTAATTAGCACAAAAGGAACAACAATTTATACCATCACATGTGGTCGCGCAGGCTTAAAAGTTGTCTTTAGCTGCTTTAGGTAACATAAAATTGAAATTAGTTACCTAGATGTAAAAAAAACGGTATTCAAAAAATCTGTCAAAAACGATAATTTAATTGAAACGAGGCCTGCGAACACGGCTCGCAACTACTACAAATCGAGATGTTTGCAAAATTCAATTCTAAGCACGTTGCGCTAGTGTGAGTGCCTGTCAGAGCGATATACACCTACAGTGAGCAATACTACCACGCACACATTGACAATTATTGCTTGACGCGATAGCACTACTAGCTTTCGAAAATTTATGATAAATTTAGATGTGTTCCGTAATACAAAAAATTATGAATGAAAACTTAATGTATTTCCATATTTCTTTTGATAATTTGTAACTTGATAACATAAACTATGCTTCTGCGGAAACAATACTACAAATATTGTTGTTTCAATATAGAAAAAACAAAATGAAAACATGTCATTTACGCTGTAAAAATGTACGAAATGCAATTCGCTCATACTTAATTTAAAGGTAAGTTTTGGAAATAAAAAGACTTAGGAGCCTAGATAAATACTGTCTCAATCCAAATATCAACATAATATGGTGGAAATATGCTCAAATTGCAAATGATTTATGTACTACGTTTGTATGGACAATTCATGCGTCGCCGCATTCTTAATCAAATTAGTTTTAATTTTTTAAATTCTACAGTTTAAATGTTATTTGATTTTATTAAACTTATAACTGTTAAAAATACCGCAGATAAGCCCTGAAAACGGAAATTAAAAACTTTATAGACTAGCAATCCGTACAAAGGAGTTTTTAGTTTATCTCTTGAGTTATGTCAACTTCAATTAAACGTGCGTAATTTTAATTAAATTTCAGTATTTCGTGCGAGTTGGATATTTTTTAATACAAAGTAAGTGCATACTTGTTTATCTTAGATCAATATTTAATTTTATCGCTGTGCAAAAGTAGGTATTCAAATGTTCGTAATATTTTTTAGCTATAGTATCTGTGATACAGTTGTTTTATCTCACGAAAGTGGGCGAGCCATATTTGTAGTTGTAATGCGTATAGACACGCGCTCTTGTGTGCGTAACTTCAGGTAGCGTTAGCAAGCTCATCGCTAATGAACAAAATAATAAAGTCATTAGATTTTTGCTATGTATAGATAAGACATACCTAGTACAATAAAGTAGAAACTTATATTAAAAAAACATTTAATTTTAGCAATATTTTCAATACAATTTATATATTTTTTTAAATTAGTATAACAAGTAGAATCGTAACTAGACTCTTCTTCAGAGTCAGTTTCTTCTTCACTGTCATCTTGTAATTTATTATTAATTCAAAATCGGTGTTAAAATATTTCATATATTCAGTTTATTTTTTAATGACACTATTGCAAGTATTACGCCATGTCACTTGTTATTTTTGTAATACTCTCTTGAATATCTCGGAACTATCGGACAGTCTATTAACACGGATCATCATCAAACATAGTTAAAGGTTGTTCAATGGATAAGGGCATGTCATTAACATATAATATTAATAAAAAAGGGCCCAGAACCGTTCCCTGTGGTACACCGAATGCGATTTTACGTTCTCGTGATCTTGATATCTCCTCATAGCGACTAATTTCCGTTATTTGTGTTCTGTTTTCTAAATAAGATTTTATAAGTTCAAGCACGTTACTTCTTATTCTGTAGACTTCTAGTTTATTTAGAAATGTATTGCAATGGACATAATCAAACGCCTGAGTCATATCACAACTGACTTCTTATGATTCTGATATTTGACATTAAACTTCAATAAAGCAATTCATAATTTGTGGACCATTTAGATTCGTAAGAATCTCTATACAAAACTGTCAAACAGATGAATTTGATAATATGCATTGCTAGCAGATAATAATAATATCCCCACCGCCGTATAGTTGACGCCTCTACGTTGATGTCGTGGTGGGGCTTGCGCGCTCCGAACTCTAGGTCTTTGCCGGTACAGTTTACTTTGCCGGAACAGGTCTAGGATGAGGAGCTAGACCAAAAGAGATACAAAAACCCGCAGGGCATCATGTGGCGAGCTGTTGGGCAGTAGTGACCCCGTGAACCCTATCTCCCGGGAGAAGTCTTGTTCCTCACCTCTGGCTTGCCTTTATTGGCCGGCTGGAGTGAACACTGACGAAGAACGGCGCTCCCGCCTCATTCTTGCCTTAATTGGCCGGCTAGAGTGGAGATTCGCAAGAGCAAACGTGATCGGAGGAAGGAAGTATTCCAGTAAGATGCTGGTAGGGATCTTGACCGTACTTCCGGGATTGACCTGATAACCGTGGAATACCTCTCCACTCCTCATAGGAACCTCAGGACGTGTTGCCCCCTTGTCGCTACGATACTATGTGCTAGTTTTCGGGGGCCCATTATTGAGTGTACAAGTCACCCCCTGCCATTTTATCCGTGTGCATATAAAACATAGATCAGGCAGGGGCCATAGTCCTTCCATAGTTCCAGGTGACCAGTCCACTTTAGCAACCCAAACCCATAGTGTGATATCTTTGTTTTCATATCTTACAATAGTCCTACACCAACCGGGGGTTGTCCTTGGCTGCACTTGCATAGTGCGAACAGGGATAATCGTCGGTTGGTACCTCATTTCATTAAAAACGTCTAAGGGGCCTCTGCGAGTTGGCTTCGGCCCCTCGTACGCCTTCCAAAGGTCCGGGACCCCTGGGTCCCGAGAAATGTCAGACGTATAATTATATAAATTGTCAGTTTGTGACCCACGGAACAGAAAAAACAGTGGAAGTGCAAAGTAGGCGTGGCACGCGTGTCACAATTAAGCGCTGTTACGCAACTTTACTTCAGTCGTGTTCTAACAACGCGTCGAGCTGCTAGTCTCGCGACAAATTTATTTTTACGTAAATATGCCGTATTGTTCTGTTTTGGAGTGCAAAAATGATAGTAGGAGAAATAATCTTAAAAATGGAGGTGTTTCGTACCTTCAGTAAATATGATTTTATTTATTTTCTAATAAAATCTCAGTTTTTGTCAATTTACTAATAATTTAATAGAACGTTTAGTTAAAATCAACTTTACACGATTAAAATAAAGTTTATATTGGATTGAATGTATTCACTATTTCGTTCTCGAAAGTTCTTCGCTACTCAATTAGGGATGTAGTCAGGTCGGGTATTGATGTTATAAATAGTTATCGATAAAAGAAAATAAGTACCTAATTTAATATTTGTTGTATAACATTACAATACAGATATAATGTCGCCTAACATTCATACACGAAATATAAGGTTGCATAGATGCTATATAGCGAGATTGTAATCAAACTTTTACATAATGTTTGAGACGCGTTGCATTGTTCAGCCGGTAATTTCAAGTCATTTCGGTGTGTAAGATCAGTGATAAAAGCTTCCACACCGGGTTGCCGATGCCCGCCTCAAGGATAATACATAATTAAATTAGTACATAATTTCAAACTTTTTATTTATAAAAAGTTATAGTAATAGTAAATAATTGCGAGAGATCAAGGTGGATTGTTGTATCCTTCGCCAGATATTGTCAAAATATGTCAGACGGCGGAAACATTTTTAAAAAACGTTGACATAGGGGTTTTTCGAAAGGAAGTGGCGATAACTCTAATTATGCGAAAGTTTATAGGAACTGTTTTATTTAATGATATTGCCTCCCATCAAATAGGCGAATTTCCTGCGTCCAATCACGTCACTGATTTGATGAAGGCAATAGTCGAAAAATATATAAATGTTCGTGTACACCATTTCGCCGCCTCCGCAGAATAAACGTGCAAGTTTAAAATTGTTGTTGTTTTTAATGAATATTGATTAACATCAAAACCGCCGCATTAGTACTTACGCGTTTATTCTGCGGGGGCGGCGATTTGTTAAAATTAAAAATAAGACTTTCGAAACGCCAGTTTTTAACAAATACGTTCTATTTCAAGGACGATAAATAAAAAGATAGAACAACGCATTTTTAATTTCAACCCAAGCACAGATAATATAATACTACACACAAGTAAGATGATTTTCACAATTTATTCAATACTACCTGTGGTACCTGCCGCCCGCGGCTCCGCCTGCGTTGTATTAGTACTTCTCCCAATATACCTAATAAAATATAGCTACATACATTTAAAAATAATATACCTACCTACCCTATTTTACGAACCTACCTACCTACCCACCTTACCCTACCCACCTACCCTTCCTATCGAACGTACCCTACCTACCTACCTACCCGACATTTTTTAAACTTTTCCTGTGTTCGGGCGAACACAACAAAAATGAATTAATCAAATCGGTCAAGCCGTTTTTTAGTTTTAGCGAGAACAACGAATAGCAATTGATTTTTATTATTTAGAAGATATTATTTAAAACTAAAATCTTATATATTATGTAAGATTCTATTTTTAAATAATACAACGTCATTCATCTTACAGTTTTACTCAACTCTTATTTTCTCGAATTATGAAATCGGGTATCTATCGATATCGATAATGTTATTAAAAATTCAATGTGTTGCTGCCTTGATCGAGTAGCAGAAGACACGACCTTTGACGCGAATGACAACCTTACGACTAACGCAATTAAGTTTATAATTGCGACAACTGAGAATACCGCCATCTATGGTTGGGTAGCAGAATTTACTTGGCGATCGAATCTAGTTTGACTTTAGATTATAAAACGTCGTTGATACTTTCTGCACGAACGCAAAATAAATCCTATTATAAGAGCTTGAAGGTTTCTTTCCAAATGTAAAAATCTGTGACTTATGCTAGTTTTGACAAAAATTTAAACGACAAATCAAACGATCGGCTTATTTGTAGTGCATTATATGATTATCAGTTTATTTGTGAGGGTTTGGCGACAACGGTTCTCATAGTAATTTTGTTGCATTGCACTTCCACTGTTTTTTCTGTTCCGTGTTGTGACCATTTTAAGATTTTTAATATGAATCATAATATTATCATATTAAGATTCTGCCAAAGCGGCCGTTTTAAGCCCACTGTATTCGCGTTAACCTTAGGGGGAGTGGGGTTAACAAGTTTAGCACTCACCCAAATTAGTCCAGTCAGCGAGAATGAAGTACCCTCCTTCTGGAATGGTGGGGTTGAACCCGTTCTCTCTGAGGGTTTTCAATAGATGGTCTCTCTTGAGCACCAGTTCCCCTGGCAAGGTTTTAAAGTAGTAGTCGGGGGACTCTCGACGAGCTAGTTCTTGATCAATGGTGCGGGCTAACGTTTCCTGTGAAACAAACGAGATTGGAAACTTGTAAGTTCTTATAGCTCATTATCTGCCACGATGCCTCATTGAGGTGGATAACAATTAAAATTCTATTGTGTCTCGTTAATGACAGTTGAAAGGTTAGGTGAGTGAAAGTGAGAAGACCGAAAAGACGTGTTTAGTCAGGGGTGGCGAATTAGTACTCTTCCTGAGTACCTATCCTACCTTACTTGAAGCGCTCCCAATTAAGTAAATAGGAACCGCACTGTTATTTAGGTATCTGGGACTGGCACTCCGAATTAGGTAACTGGAAACGACTCCAATTTAGGTAACTAGGAACGTCTCTCAGTTATGTAGGTAAATAGGAACTACTCTCAGTTAGGTAACTGGGGACGTCAAAATTGTTTTCGTATTGGTTCTTGAGGCGAATAAAATTTACCTATTAATTATTGATCAAATATAAAAAAAACAAGGCCTATCAATGCACACAAACTGACCCAGTACTAACCTGGATAGGTGTACAGCAGGTGAATACACAGTTCTGATGCAACATTTGCAGGTTCACCATGAGCGCGGCAGGTCCGTATGCCCAGCCAATCCTCCAGCCAGTCACTAAGAATGTCTTGCCTGCTGAGCAAACTGTGATTGTGCGTTCCCACATTCCTGGTAGTGATGCTGTGGGAAATAGTAGTTTATGAAACTGTTGCATAATGAGGGGTATTAAAATAGTATCTCAAAAATGTTTTAATACCTAGTTATTTGCAGTTTCAAACACTACTTTATCTACTCTCATTCATTGGGATTGAACCTAGTACTAAATAAAAGATCAAAGTTAAAGATCAAGAATAAATTTAAAAATCCCGTGAAATTCAGTACTACAAAACATATGAATGGCGCCCTGCACCAGCATATCACCGCACATGCGTTACACAGCGGGTGCTCTGTCCACCGCTTAAACGTTCCATTACAAAAGTAGATGGAAACTCCTTGGTGATATTAACTTCTTGGATTAGCCCTATATCGCTACATCGTAATAGAAAAAAATTGTTTTATAGCATTATTTTGTCATAGAAAAATTATATAATATGATTGTATTTTTAAATTTCGGTATTGTGTTTATAAAGATTGGTGCCGATTCCCTTGTTCACAAACTAAACTAAATTTAAGTTCAGTGCATCTTTTTCTTTCTATTTTATTAAGAAAAGGACAGAAGATGAATTTTAGTTTAGTCCTGTCAAGTTAATCAGCGCCTGTCACTACTCCATACAAGTTTAGACGTGATTAAAAACTTGCTCACTAAAATTACGTCAAGGGCTGGTCAATTTGACAGGACTAAACTAAAATTTATCTTCTGTCCTTTTCTTAATGAAATAGAAAGAAAAAGATGCACTGAACTTTTTAGTTTAGTTTGTGAACAAGGGAATCGGCACCAATGTCAATATAAACTCGTTTTGAAGTTAATAATTCGAATATTACGCTATGAGAGTAGATAAAATATTTATTTATTTATTTTCTATAGCAACACAATTTTATTTTACAACTAGCGACCCGCCCCGGCTTCGCACGGGTATAAACCGGGTTATTATACATATAAACCTTCCTCTTCAATCACTCTATCTATTAAAAAAAAACCGCATCAAAATCCGTTGCGTAGTTTTAAAGATTTAAGCATACATAGGGATATAGGGACAGAGAAAGCGACTTTGTTTTATACTATGTAGTGATGCAGCATATAGAGGAGACTGGCTGCGGAAGACGGAGAACCGGATTTTGCAGTACAACTTGGGATAGGCTCATGTCCAGCAGTGAAATGCGATAGGCTGAGTTCATTAAATTGATTGAGATCGAGATTCTCTTTTAAGAAAAAAACTAAAACTATTTGCCGTAAGTTTTTATTCAATTACTGGGCAACTAAAGGCATCAGGAAAAGTAGGGAAACATTATTTGAACTGTATGACCTTTAGCCGTATATCAACACGGAAACTTTTAATAAGTATGTTGCTACTTACTCTAAAAAGTGGAATATAGCTGTAAAGCAGCTAAAGCTTCTTTAATTAGCAACTAGGTTAAATTAGCAGACAATAAAATAAAGACAGTTTGGAAAATTATTAACAGTGAAACGAACAAGAACAAAAGACAGGCAGTCTCATTAGCGATAATATCGATGGTGCTCAGGAATTTGCAACTTTCTTTACTAATATTCCAATTAAAACTACAGAATTTTTTAATTCCTCCCCCTCACTTACTATTCATTTATTAAGAGCGAATGTTTCAGCCTATCCTGTGGAATTTAAAAACATATAAATCCCAGGAATCCGCTGGATGCGGAAAGCACAGAATCGGTCGAAGTGGCGGTGCTTGGGGGAGACCTATGTCCAGTAGTGGACGTCTTTCGGCTGAAATGATGATGAAACCCTGTGGTCGTTGTAAAGGCTTTTAATCAACTTAAGATCAAAATTACCGAAGATCTGTAGGGCATGTCTACTAAAGTTTGTCAATCAATTATTGAGATAATAGCATCCTATTTAGCTTTAATATTTAATTTGTGTGTAGATCAAGGGGAATTCCCGGATTAAATGAAATACAGTAAAGTTATTCCAGTTTTCAAATTCGGGGACAGCAAAGACACTAATAATTATAGACCCGTATCGGTTTTACTGGTTTTTAGCAAGGTGTTTGAAAAAGTAATGTTAAATCAAATGCTCAATGATTTTAATCGTAATAACATCCTACACGATCAACAGTATGGTTTCACCAAAGGATGTTGCACAACCGGCGCCGGTGTCACCTTATTAAAACTCATCTTTAATTCATGGCAAGATGGAATAGGCATTTTTTGCGACCTATCCAAGGCATTTGATTGCGTAAATCACAAAACACTGCTCTTGAAACTTGAACATTACGGACTGGGTAAACTAGCGCTTAGCTTAGTAAAATCATATTTGAATGATAGACAACACCAAGTTAAAATAAACTGTGTAAATTCATTGGGTATAAGTCAAAATGGGTGTACCACAGGGTTCGATATTGGGTCCATTTCTCTTTTTAGTATACTAGCTTCTGCCCGCGACTTCGTACGCGGATCCTGTTGCTTATGCTAGCAACAACGGGGTCGTCAAAATCGAAGATCTGAAACGTCTGATGTCGAATTCTAAGAGCCCGGGGACGGGAAAACAACGGGATGCGCTTGACGATTCGAGACGTTCCAGATCTTTAATTTTTGTAAAACAACAGGAAATGCCCATCAGACTAAACAACTTTTGCTAAGACGTCATTCCTATATATGTTATAGTCTCTCTGGGCTTTAGAGTTCCACAACAGGTGTTTCAGATCTTCAAATCTATTCTCACAGCAGAAAATGCTCTTCACGTGGAATAATTTTTGCTATGGCACCATTTTTATATTTTTTATACTTTAGCTAGTCTGTTGCGGTTCTGCAGCAGGTGTTCCATTTTCTAAAATAAATTATAGCCTATATGTTGGCCAGACTTAATACCTATACAACTAAAAAAATTTCTTCCCGTAATTTCGCAGCGGACCCCGAGGTACACTGAATTAACAATAATATTGCAAATTATGAATATATTGCATTCTTCAGATGATATCGACATTCTGTTCAGAGAATGTCGAAGTTGATCAGAATTCAAACGTTCGTTGCGCTCTTCTTCTGTCTCTTCATGCCGTATCAGTAATCAGTTAGAAAGTGAGAGAGAAAGAATTGCTGGAGAATTCTTTCTCTCTCACTTTCTAACTGATTATGAATATTTTGTTGTGTGCGTGTTCCGGACAATGTATGATAATCTCGATCAGCAGTTAGTCGCGCATCACGTTCATCACTCATTTCAAGAGACCTGTTAGTAGATGTGCGAATACGCTGAGAACGCAGGCTTGCTTCGCGATCCGAAGAGGTTTCCACGGAGCGAGTTGCAGCCTGATATTCTCGAACAGCATCAAGTCTCTCCTGACGCTCTTCGGTAGATTCTTGGGATCTTATGATCCTCAATCTTTTAGCTCCTTTGGAACATTGGGAAAGATTTGACCTCTTTCTAGGCATGGTTATAGTTTTATTGTGAAGATACCTGATCAATTAAAATCTAAGTGACTGCTCCCCTGCGTTACCGGGTAGGCTACCGTGTCACAAAGATAAATGGAAAAGGAAATTAAACACTCAAATAACATAAGCCCGAAAGCATATTTATTCGACAAAATAAAATAAAAAAATAAATGGGAGTTTTGGCCAGTGGAGTCAAATTTAATTTTCAATGATATACCAGCGTCATCGAATATCAGTCCTAAACTATTACCGCCTTCACCGCGTGAAGGTACTTCCAGCTTATGTTATTTTATAATTGTACAGTAAAATTAGTGATAGCTTTGATTTCCACATCAGATGTTTCTGATCTTCGATTTTTATAAGTCAACAGGAAATGCCCATCAGACCGAACAACTTTTGCTAAGACGTCATTCCTATATGTGTTATGGTGTAGCAGGGCTCTTGGAGTTCCACAACAGGTGTTCCAGATCTTCGATTTTTATAAGTCAACAGAGAGTGCTCTGATCAGATTGAACAACTTTTGCTAAAACGTCATTCCTATATATGTTATAGTGTAGCTGGGCGCTTGGAATTCCATTTCAATTCAATTGGAGTTCCACATCAGGTGTTGCAGATCTTCAAATTTATTCTCTCAGCAGAAAATGCTCATCACGTGGAACAATTTTTGCTACGGTACTATTTTTGTATCTCTTACAGTTTAGCTGGTTTGTTGCGGTTCTGCATCAGGTATTCAAGTTTCCAAGATAAATTATAGCCTATATGTTGCCTAGGCTTAATACCTATACAAAAAAAAATCAATCAAATCCGTCCAGTAGTTCCGAAGATTAGTGTGTACAAACAAACAGACATACAGACAAACAGACAGTTTTTTTTTTGGATTCTTGCTCTATTACTGTTTCTAAACCCCCCTCAATATATATTTTTTTAATATATTCAATGTACAGACACGGTTTTTTTACTGTTTAATTATATTTTAGTATATATAAATGATTTACCTTATTTATTCACAGAAAAACCGATTAATATAATACCGGTCGAAATAGCTTCGGAAATAACAATGAAATTTTTATCAAATTCTGAAAGATAAAAATGGTCACTGTGAGTCATCCTTAGAAGATAGACATATGCCATCCCAGACTTTTTTGTTGACGTTTTTAAGATGTACAACATACAACATAAATTTTATGTAACTTTTATGATTTCCGCGGTGCACGCCACTAAAGCTCTCAGTCGGCATGATTTTTTCCGACATATTTAACAATAATCGTCAAATTTCAGCCAATTTACACAAAACCTTAATGAATTATACACTCAAACCTTCCACATGAATCGCTTCGTCTATTGGTGAAAACCGATTGAAAATCCGTTCGGTAGTTTTAGAGTTTATCGCGTTTAGACATACTGACAGACGCGGCGGGGGACTTTGTTTTATAATATGTAAGGATGATGTATGTTGACTTGAAAGAGTATAGCAGTTGAGAGTATGTCATGCTCACTTAAATACTCGCTGATGGTGGCGAGTGTGTTGGATCATTCGGTTCCCTACAAAATGGTTGAGCTAGATGGGGCTGATCCACGCGTCATGTTCGTGAACGGGTGCCGTCAGTTGAGACTGGCCATCATTTGCCAGGGCTTATTTTTAATCTTATTGAATTGCTTTTGATTATTTTTTGTACATTGTTCTCACTTAAAGAAGTAACAAGAATAATGTATCCAGAATTTTGTAATATCTATATTTAAAAGAGTGTCCTTTGAGTTTCTTGCCTGTTCTTCTCCATAGAGATCTACGTTTTGGAATGGGCAACTAGCTTCAACTTTCTGACTAACTGATCGACTCTTTGACAATTCAAAAGTGCCTGTAAATGGTTTGAGTTTGAATTGATATTGCGGTTTTTATTTAATGGATAATTTTATATTTTATAGACTTTTTTTGCTAACCTGCTCTATCCCACTCCTGGGTAAGGGCGCCAAAGGAGTCAGAGGTGCTGACAGTTATAAATATTTTTTAATTCCGAATTGATAAAAAACAAAACAAAAATAATTTGGAGGCGGTCTTTGCCCAGCAGTGGGAGAGAGTGGTCGGCAAAAACACAAGTCCCATAAAACTCACCAATCCTAATATGCTGTGCTGGCTCGTAGACTGTCCACTCATACACCTCATCACTTAGACATAGCACATTGTGCTTTATGCACAAGCTGGCGATCAGTTCCATTTCCTGCTGGTTGAACACCTTGCCCACAGGGTTGTGGGGGGTATTCAGGATTATCATCTTCGTGCGAGGGTTGAAGAGGGATTCCAGCTCCTTCTCATCTAGTTCCCAGTCTGCTGAGGTTACAGTGCCTGTTGTTTTTTTCTGGTGTGGGAATTATTACTGAGATTAGAAAAGGCGAGAAACTGGTGAAAAGAAAAACACCAGACTATTATTGTCCCACTAGGCCTCTTCTCATAAAGAAGAAGGCTGATAAAAGTTGATTAAATAAAAATCCTACTATATAAATATATATGTCGGAGACAGGTATGCGACTCTTTTGTTATTATCAACGATATTTTAACTACTGTGGGCGTACTGTGGGTAGTGTTGGTTAATGCGCAATAGAAAAACCGTATGCAGTTCAGATCACTATAATTTACCATCAAATTAATCACACTAGTCATTTACACACTGTAGGTTCACGACACGACTATTCGGAATGCGCGACAGTTTCTATACGTCTTCACTGCTTGACCGCCATCGATGAACTCTGCTCAGCTCCGGTCCAGCCGGTCCGAGCGTTATGTTTTAGACTCTGTCGAACACCGCTACGCGGCGCTGGCGTCCCGATTAGTCAACTCAGCAACGTTTATATAAATCAATATTTTATATAAATTAATTAATATTATTTATTTTTAGTTTTTAACTATTCTCGGGACCATGGATCCCGGTCCTTTGGCAGGCGTACGAGGGGCCGAAACAAACTTGTAGAGGCCCGTTAGACGCTTTTAAAGAAATGAGGCACCAACCGACGATTATCCCTGTATGCACTATGCAAGTGCACCATAGGACAACCCCCGGTTGGTGTAGGACTATTGCAGTACATGGAAACAAAACATTGGACTATGGGTTTAGGTAGCTAAAGTGGACTGGTTACCTGGAACTATGATAAGACTATAGCCCCTGCCTGATCAATGTTTTATATTTACACGGATAAAATGGCAGGGGGTGAATTGTACACTCAATAATGGGCCCCCAGAAACGGTCGCTAGCACATAGTGACGTAGCAACAAGGGGGCAACATGTCCTGAGGTGCTTGAGGAGTGAAGAGGTATTCCACGGCTTTCAGAACAACCCAGAGCCCGGAAGATGGTCAAGATCCCTACGAGCACTTACTGGAATACTTCTTTCCTCCGAGCACGTTTGCTCTTGCGAATCTCCACTCAAGCCGGCCAATTAAGGCAAGAATGAGGTGGGAGCGCCGTTCCTCGTCAGTGTTCATTCCAGCCGGCCAATTAAGGCAAGCCAGAGGTGAGGAACAAGACTTCTCCCGGAGATAGGGTCCCTGGGGTCGCTACTGTCCAACAGCTCGCCACATGCTGCCCTGTGGGTTTTTGTATCTTTCTTGGTCTGGCTCCTCATCCCAGACCTGTTCCGGAAAAGTAAACTGTACCGGCACAGACCTAGAGTTCGGAGCGCGCAAGCCCCACCACGACGTCAACATAGAGATACGGCGGTGGGGTTATTTATTATTGTTATTAATTAATTTATATTAATTAATAATATTCTAAATGTGAAAGTTTGTGAGAATGGATGGATGTTTGTTACTCTTAACGCAAAACCTACTGAACAGATTAGGTCAAAATTTGGCACACCGGTAGTTTATAACCTTGATTAACACATAAGATACTTTACACACTTTTTATCCCGTTATTCTCACGGAATCCAGACTTAAGCGGGTGAAACCGCGGGCGCAGCTGGTAATCCATATTAACAACATCCTAAATTCATCCTAAAAAAAAGCAGTAGCACTCCGAGAGTGCCGACAAAAGTGAAAACTTGAACAATTTTACTGTGCAGGAAATACTTTTCTTTTTTGAACTCGGTAAAAAAAGGGAAATGTCAATAGTGTCTCAATGTTTGGAATGTCATTTATCCTAAATAAAATGTATCATGCGTTGATGTATTTTTAATGGTCAAAAGCTAAAAATGAGGTGTCGGTAACAGTGTCGCGAGTTCAGTTGTTTTTTCTCATCTCAAAAATGCCTAACGAGCCTAAAGAAGTTTTTATCACATCTATTCAAAAATTTCTAGTTTAGTCCTCGTAAACAGGGACTAAAATAGCTTTTTAATCCCTAGGGATTAAAATTGATTTGAATTTGAAATGTGGATATTGTTAGTAAAAAACAGTTCCAATCACCAAAGAGATCAAACACGAACATTGTATGAACAAGTAACAGGCTGGCAAGAGAGAGAAAGTGTGAATTTGTTCAAAATGAAAATCCAAGATGGCGGCTGCGAAAATTTTCAAATTATTCGTCATGGGTGTCGTTTTCATAGTTTTCGATGGTGCTAAAGCCGATAGTGAGGTCAAAATGAAAATAATCCAAGATGGCGGCTCTGAAATTTTTCAAATTTTTCATCATTGGTATCGTTTTTATGGTTTTCAATGGTGCTAAAGCCGATAGTGAGGTCAAAATGAAAATCCAAGATGGCGGCTGTGAAATTTTTTAAATTGTTCATTATGGGTATCGTTTTCATGGTTTTCAATGGTGTTAAAGCCTATAATGAGGTCAAAATCAAAATCTAAGATGGCGGCAGTGAAAATTTTCAAATTTTTCGTCATGGGTATCGTTTTCATGGTTTTCAATGGTGCTAAACCCAATAGTGAGGTCAAAATAAAAATCCAAGATGGCGGCTGTGAAAATTTTCAAATTTTTAATTATGGGTATCGTTTTCATGGTTTTCAATGGTGTTAAAGCCGATAGTGAGGTCAAAATGAACATCCAAGATGGCGGCTGCGGAAATTTTCAAATTTTTCGTCATGGGTATCGTTTTCATAGTTTTTGAGGGTGCTAAAACCGATAGCGAGGTCAAAATACAAATCCAAGATAGCCGCTGCTGAAATTTTCAAATTTTTCGTCATAAGTGTCGTTTTCATAGTTTTCGAGGGTGCTAAAGCTGATAGTGAGGTCAAAATGTAAGTCCAAGATGGTAGCGATTTTTGTTTTAAATCATACGTAAGAAGGAACTTCGTTGACTGCAAACGTTTTATTTTCTCATAGAGGGTGATAAAAAGTAGAGTGTTCACCTCGGGAGCAACACTATTTTAAGCTCGAGTCCTCGCTTCACTCAGGATTCTACTCTAGAATCCTTCGCTCCGCTCTGGATTCAAAGAAACACTCTCGCCTTAAAAATAGTTGTTTGTTTCCTTGGTATACAATCTACTATTTCACTTCAAAAGGTGAGTCATACAACTTTAGAGCATGAAAGCACTAAGGGCTTAATCACATGTATCACAATTCCCAACCACACACACACCACATCGCAGTGACAGAATGTGAGCAAGCAGTGGTTACGTGTGAAAAGTGTCACTGCAGCTTCTTGCAGCTGCGTTGTTATCAGAATAGCCTACCAGCACTGCGGTATTTGTTTTTTCAAATATCGTAGCATTATGCTGAGATAGGAGCCTTTTTGGCCTCGCACAGGTCTTCTTTTTTGTTTACACAATTAATATTTGAATTTGTTTTTCTGAAATTGTTATTGTTTTTATAATTTTCTTAGTTTTAATGTTGTATTTCCTGTGCGTGTCCCAAATGATTTTTTTTCTTTCTTGTGATAACTTTAAAATTAAATCTAATTAATGGTCAACGTAACGTTGTTTGCGATGTGTCCGGTCGCTAGTGCGCGGTCTCGTTGGTGGTTGTTTTGTGGCTGCGACGTGGTCAATATCGCCGACATGGTTGATTTTGACGACGTTATGGGGTCCGTGTTAATAAACTATTAATTTATATACAAACTAGCGGCCCCGACAGGCGTTGTCCTGTCCGAACAGCGCCACCTACCGGGTCCAATTGTGAATCTAAACCATTCCCAGATCCCCTTGAACACACACCAAAAATTTCATCAAAATCGGTTCAGCCGTTTAGGAGGAGTTCAGTGACATACACACTCACAGAAGAATTATATATATAAAGATTAGCGCCCAACCACGTGTTGTCGTTGTGTACGTGTGATCGGGCACTAAATCTATGAGTTGAAATTCCATAAAAATTATCTTCAGAGTTGAGACTTTTTTTTTTGGGTGGGAAGCTATCAAATAACTTCTCCCGCTCTAGGTGGAGCGGGAGGGCGTGTCAGACTCTTACTGACTAAAACCCACCCGTGTTCCTTCGGTTGCCCTGTTGCCGGGGGCCACGATCTCCCTTTCGGTTTTCTTCGCATCCCCCCGGCAGACATCGGCCCTAGCGGACCCCGTCAATTCTGCTGACATCTCATTGAGGCGCGCGTGGAACATAACGCGCCGTCAACCCAGGCTTGGTCCTTATCGGACGGAGAGCTACCAATTGCTCACCGTCCGCAAGCCCGCGCCTACGGTGGCTGGAAATCGGCTCTCGATTCCCGACGCCCTAGGCGTCTCCTCCTGCGGCGGTAAGGTGCGTGAGGGCGCGAAGTTTGCCTCTCCCTCACGCGTTCCGCCTCCTCCTTCGCGAGCATTATTGCTTTGCAGAAGGAGATGACGGCCTTCCATTTCCTCTCGCTCCGTACCATGGCCCGAATCAGGGCCGGAAGCGAGAGATCACCGCCACCGATCGCCTCCACGAGGATACGGTGATGCTCCGCCCAAGCCGGACAGACCTCCACCGTAGAGTTGAGACCCCAGTTTCTATTCCCATCTTGTACCCTTCTACAATGTTACATGTCCGAATGAATTCGCATGATGCGCAATTAAATGTAAACTCGGCAAATGTTAAGTAAGAATCAGCTAGGTAGGTTTAGGTGATGGGTAATCAAATATAAAGCTTGTAATAAAAGGTAAGAAAGAAGCATAGGCACTTACAGGATTTAGCGCAATAAATCTAGGGATGCCACCCGCCGCCTTGGTCGTGAAGGCATAGCTATCGAAGAACGGTTCAATAATTATCACTTCATCACTCTCTTCCACATGACCTGGAATTGTATAATAATAAATATAGCTGGAAACGGAATAGTATCCAGTGCATTACCCTAACAGGAAAGTGTCTCCTAGAGCGATATGAGTGGAACGTATAATTAGTGCTCAATCTGCTGTAAATGTGCACCAATTAAAAAATTTGTGCGCTTTGTCGTTTTGGAAAAAAACGGAAAAAACGATTCCTGCTGGGGTAACGTTACTCCAGCAGGAAAATTCTAAACGAATGATCGGAGAGAAAAATATTGTGTATGGGCAGAGAGCTTATATTTGTGCAAATTTGTTCGACAAAAATATAATTTTTGCGTCTTCAGGTTTTCGAGATATAGCGTTTCCTGCTGGGGTAACGTTTTGCAAAATCGTGTATCTCTAAAACCGTTATATGTAGTATAAACATACACGAGTACCTCTTAATTTGTGCTAATTTGTGCGGCAATTAGATTTGAGAAAATATTTACAATTTTCAAGTTATCGCACTTTTTTGAAATCCCGAAAATATATTACAGCGCCTAAATTAGAAAACGTATAAGCTCTCTGAAAACTGTGTTCGGTTCGTCTTGACGCTTATAATATACATACAAAGTTTCAATAGTGCACATGCATGCGTTATTGAATAATATTGCTAAAAGTGAAGACGAGGGGGTCATAACTTTAACGGCAAAATACTAGAAACCGGCTCAGCCCAAGACGTGTAGGTGGAAACCAAAAGTTAGTGCTCTTAGTCAAAAATGTTTAGTGAAAATATTGAGCTTAAAATGTTTCGCATTAATAAGGTATAAACCAAAAGCGAAATATGTGAATAATGGCTATCACCTTAGTAATAAGGAACATTGAAGGAGCCTCGTCTAGACCGTTTCTGACCAACTCTAGCACCGCGCGCGCTCATTGGTGAAATCAACAACTCTAGCACCGCGCGCGCTCATTGGTGAAATCAAATAGCGCGCACTTCCCCGGCTTCCTGTTACACGCTTCCGTCCCTTTTCACTAAATCACTCCACACAGATTTGATTATTTAGATTTTGATTTAAATTGCAGGAAATCGAGCGGAAAGATGTTATACATCAAAAATCTGCGATCTTCTTACAATTTTCTCCTACTTTGTCCTTCTCATACTTCTGACTTTGTTCATTCTTCCTTTCATATTCAGTCCATTCTTCTATGGAATGCGCTTCCTCTTGATATCAAGACGGCCACCAGTCGGTATGCATTTAAGCGGAAATTGCAGTTTTTTTTTCAAAATAAATAGTCATCTCAATACCACTCTCCCTTGAATTTGTATATATGTATATATATAATAAATATATGTATATTATATAAAATATGTATGTATGTGTATTATAAGTTATAACCTATTTATGTACTGTTATTTTATTTCTAACGTCTAAAATACAAATTTTTTTACTTAGTATACCATACTTTCTCTCACTCACTCACACTCATACACACACACACACCCCCACCCACACACACATACACAACCACACACCAACAAATCAGTTTAACCCCATAGCAACACACTCACACACAATTAACCAGTAAATCCATTCAATTAATTTGTTAACATCAGAATTATTGCGCAATTATAAATATTTTGTAAAACGTGTCAATCCCACTAAAGAACACTGTCCTTCAAGATACAGGATTTTCCTAGTTTGAAGGGCAGGGGTCTTACTCATTGTAATAGCCATACCCATCCCATAGTTTAAACTACACTGATGTTACCTAGGCTAAGTTTTTGGTAAATAAAATGATTACTTACTTACTTACTTACTTAAAAAATGATATATTTTTAATAATTTTTTTTCTTTGTTCCTCTCAAACAGAGCACCTGCCATCCAATCTCTTCACCACCCTTGGTTGACTGGTAGAGAATGCCTAAGGCATTAAGTCCGCCTTTGTACCTTTTTGTGTGTGAAAAGTTTAAATAAATAAATAAAAAAAGGAAATATTGAGTGTGCTCACCTAAAATTGAAACAAACAGAGCCTCAAAAGCACCACACGTGACTAGGATCTCACTCTGTGGATTTATCTGCTGGTCTACTAGTGGAGAATACAACTTTGATAAGCTTTGAATTAACGAGGGGTGGCCCTGTAAATGAAAAGTTTTACTACTTAGGTCTTTATTTGTGAGTAAAACTGAAGATGTAGGCAAAAGAGAAGTATCAATGCATGTAGCAGACATAGATACAGAGAAGCTTAGAACTTAATAATAATGTGCTACAGTAAAAGTCATATTAAATTTGTACCTTCATTCATGAATAGATTTGTCAATGCTCGCAAATAGTGTTGCATTTACAGTACAAGATAAAAATAAATAAAGAAAATATTTATGTAATGAAAGCAAGATAAGCTTATCTTGCTTTGAATTACCTTTTTAGCATTTTTTTTTTGTCTTTTTTGCATTTAATGCCATCATAACGCCTAATTTTTTTTTAAATTTTGTATGATTTAGGTATGTTGGCCTTCCAGGAATCTATACTCCATTTGAATTAAGATTAGACTTTTAAACAAACTTTTTTTACAGTCCGTTCAACCGATTTTGATTTCTATACTATAGGCATAAGGATGGCATTAAAAGCAAAAAAGTGGTTACAATACCAACTGTTTACTGCAGCTGCCATTTGTCATTACCCCGAAGCCAAAGTCGGTTGAATGGACTGTAAAAAAGGTTTAGTTAAATGTCTAATCTTATTTCAAATGGAGTTTATGTTCAAAATACGTCTATGTTCAAAATATAATTTATTGAAATAATACATGCATAACTATACAGAATGTGTAGTGTATACGCGTCACGAAAGAAGAGACTTGCCTCCCGCCGCTCCTACCGCCGCTCCGATGAAGCCGTGGCCCTCATACCGCTAAAGAGACCCATTAATCGTCTACTGCGCAACTCAAACCACGTGGTGCGTCAAGTCTCATCTTTAGTGGCACGAGCGGTACTTACGAATCCCCTAGTATACTGGCTCATCAGTGCATTCTCACTGTTTGCAATCTCTGCCAGGGCCTCTGTCATATGTTTTGGTGGATGGTAGTCTGGGAAACCCACGCCTAGGTTGACAGCAGGCTTGTAGTCCGCAACCAGTTGGGTGTATTCCACCCTAAAACAAAGACAACCTCGACTTGCAAGATACTGATGACATTGGTGTCGATTCCCTTGTTCACAAACTAAAAGTTCAGTGCATCTTTTTCTTTCTATTTCATTAAGAAAAGGACAGAAGATAAATTTTAGTTTAGTCCTGTCAAATTAATCAGCGCCTGTCAGTCTCCATACAAGTTTAGACGTGATTAAAAACTTGCCAACTAAGGCCGCATTCCGAGTTACGATAAAAGTGATAATATCGCGAATCCGACCAAATTTAATAGTCACAAAATATAAGAGTTATTGAGTAATAATTGTGACTTTGGACTTTGGTCGGATTCGCGATATTATCACTTTTGGCGTAACTCGGAATGCGGCCTAAAATTACGTCAATTTACGTCAAGCGCTGATTAATTTGACAGGACTAAACTAAAATTTATCTTCTGTCCTTTTCTTAATGAAATAGAAAAAAAAAGATGCACTGAACTTAAATTTAGTTTAGTTTGTGAACAAGGGAATCGGCACCAATTTGTAACAAAAAGTTTGTTACATATTGGTAGTTAGTTCTATTTCATTAAGAAAAGGACAGAAGATGAATTTTAGTTTAGTCCTGTGAAATTAATCAGCGCCTGTCACTACTCCATACAAGTTTAGACGTGATTAAAAACTTGCCTACTAAAATTACGTCAATTTACGTCAAGAGCTGATTAATTTGACAGGACTAAACTAAAATTTATCTTCTGTCCTTTTCTTAATGAAATAGAAAGAAAAAGATGCACTGAACTTAAATTTAGTTTAGTTTGTGAACAAGAGAATCGGCACCATTATCAGCTCTACGTTTTTTGATTATTTTTATTGGGACACGATGTTTTCTCAGTATACACTGAAGCACAAACAGTTTCCTGACTGAAAGCACTTCGCATTCCTTGTAAAGCTCCTCTGTAGGGTACCTGTAGGGGGTACAGTACATTACTTTAAGAACTGCCCTTTGCGCTCTCTCTAATTTAAGGAAGTTGGTCTTACAGGCTCCACCCCATGCTGGCAGGCAGTATGCAAGAAGTGACTGACACAGAGACATGTAGACCAACCTGAGAGTATTTGTGTCAGCTGAAAAGCGAAGTTGCTTAAAAATGTAAATAAGTTTCCGCGTTCATGCTACCAAGTTGTCTACGTGAGTGTACCAGTTCAAATGTCTGTCTATCAGCACACCCAAGTACTTTATATTTGGAGTTATTGCTAGAGCAGGACACGTGCATGTGGGAATTCTAGAGTGTTCTGAGCAGGTATGACCTTTAATAACAAGTGGTATGTTGGGCTGAGATTTTTTGCTTATAGAAAAGGTTACTATTTTAGTTTTTTCTGTACCTATTTAATGTAAAAAGATGTTTCGTGAGCCAATTCATTATCATATCTAATGCCGCCTAAGCATGCTGTTCAGTTTCTTTCCAGTACTTGCCATGTATAAGAAATGCTGTATCATCAGCGTAGGTAAACACGGAGCAATTAGTGAGGGCTAGAGAATACAGGTCATTAGTATAGATGAGGAGGAGCGTTGGACCCAGAATGCTTCTTTGTGGGGCACCGTAATCAATGCTTGCCTTATCACTCACCACTTCGCCAATCTTTACAAGTTGGTATCTGTTTTTGACGTAACTTGTAAAAATTTCCAGTGCAATACCGCGTACACCTATGCGCTCCAGTTTCGATAAGAGTATTGGGACAAGGATAGTGTCAAAAGCTTTAGATATGTCCAAAAATATTCCCAAACACTTCTGGCCACCATCCATATGTCTAGTTGCTTATTCAGAGAAAGCCACAACTGCGTCTTCAGTAGAAATACCAGTTCTAAAACCGTATTGACTGTCTGAAAGAATATTATTTGCACGCAGATAGCCAAGCAAACGATTGTTGAAGATCTTCTCCAAAATCTTGGACATAGTTGGTAAAACGGAAATTGGTCTATAATTGTTAACACTATCCCTGTCCCCTCCCTTATGGATTGGATGAACGAGTGCTAAACGTGTCGGGGAAAATACCACTTGCAATTGTTAGATTGCAAATATGAGTGATGCAAGGGACTAGGGCCTTACGCGTCAATTTCAAAATTTTGGTGGAGATACCGTCAATTCCCACTGCTGAATCGAATTTAAGGTTATTCAGAATCTTTTCTACTTCTTCATTGTCAGTTTCTAAAATACATATTGAATTAGACGCTGGCGTTGGACCGGGAGGGATTGACGATTTAGAGCTACCACCGTGTTTAATTTTAGTGGCTAAGTTATTTCCTATAGTCACAAAACATTTGTTGACCGAGTTTCGCTCTTCTTCGTCTGTATCAGTTCTCAGGAGTTCACTAGGTGGGGATGGAGTGGATTTGGTATGTGTTATGTTTTTATAAGGTCCCAAGTGGCCTTAAGGTTATTCTTTCTTTTCATAAATCTATTTTCTCATAGTTTATTTTTAATTTGCGTAACAAAGAGTTGCAAAAATTACGATATCGCGAGTACGTTATTTTCAAAATAGGATTTTCAGGTCAGATTTTTGTTTTTTATGCATTTTGTCTCTGTTACGTATACAGCCATGGATCACTCCCGTACCCTAATTGCGTAACTCATTTTAGTAAACAATTTCGCGAAATTTGTTTCATTTTAACATTTCAACAACATTCATTGCGTTATTTAAGTTGTTGAACAGATTTTTTTTTCTAACTTATGAAGCAATGGATTAGAAATCTGTTTCAAATCGAAACAAATTGTGATTGTGTTGTATTACGCAATTAGGGTACAGGTCTACTACAGACCGGTACCCTAATTGCGTAACTCATTTTCGTAAACAATTTCGCGAAATTTGTTTCATTTTGACATTTCAACAACATTCATTGCGTTATTTACGTTGTTGAACAGATTTTTTTTCCAACTTATGAAGCAATGGATTAGAAATCTGTTTCAAATCGAAACAAGTTGTGATTGTGTTTTATTACGCAATTAGGGTGCAGGAGTGATCCATGGCTTTATATTACGTTTATTCTTTGGGACCTTAATGTATCGAGTTACTCGATTCGAGTATGGTTGTTAATTATTAAGCTTAATTAAAATGGACATCAAAATGTTTGCTGTTTCGTTTGCGTTATTTGCTATTAGGACCGGGGAAAAGTCAGTTCTTTCGTTCTATCTATGTCATTTTGGATGCTTGTAATGTCAACAATTTTGGTAATACTCGTAGATTTTGGTTTAGGTTTGTCTAAATTGATGCTCAACAGTACAGGTAGGTGGTCGGTTATTTGAGTCTCTATCACAATAGTGGACCCTGGCTGTTTTGTTCGTAATAGGACGTGGTCGAGACAGTTATTTAGTCTGGTAGGGTACAGGTGAGCAGGAAGTAATCCGTGAGAGGCAGCGAAGGTGAGGTATGTATTAGTGTCTATTTTTATTGTCAGATTTTATGTCGATATTGATATCACCTACTAGGGCAATATGATGCATTTTAGAAAGAGTTGTTAATGTAGTGTCCAGGCTGTTCATAAAGTTGTAAATGTGTGTATATGAGGGGGTCTATATAAAGCTATTATAGCAGTATTGTTTTCGA
This sequence comes from Agrochola lychnidis, assembly GCA_963680765.1. Taxonomy (NCBI): domain Eukaryota; kingdom Metazoa; phylum Arthropoda; class Insecta; order Lepidoptera; family Noctuidae; genus Agrochola; species Agrochola lychnidis. The sequence goes on from OY796850.1 coordinate 5,491,875, forward strand.
CTTTGCAAAGTAGACAGTTTGCATCAATAATTACAGATTCTGAAACTTAACACTGAAGAGAAGTTTTTGTGTACATAACAACACCGTCATTTTAATTTTTTGTGTTTTTTGTAGAGTGTACGTTGTAGCCATTTAATTTAGGTATTATGGTAGTTTTTAACTGTAAGTATCTATTTGCGGTCGTATGGGTATAAGCTCGAAATTTTTCAACATCAATTTTTTACATCTTGTGTGTATGCTATAGGTAAAAGACACTCCATGCTATAAATTTGAGCATGCAAAGGTGACAAACAAAACTTGATCATATCAGATGACACTTCTTTACGCAATACTGTATCGAGATCGTTCATCTGAGATGGTTTTGCCAAACACAAGTAGCACACAGCACTGGAGCGAGCTTCTGACAGATACATGCACACTTTTTCATCAATCATCGTCAGGACGAGATTGTGTTCAACTTCAATGCCATCAACACATTTGGAGGGGCATAATTTTTTTATTTCTGCTTCCATTTTAGTTAGGTATTTCATCTTTCACTACCAACTCACTTTCTTTGATGAATATAAATTGGACAGGTCGACAGTATAATGTAGGCTTAAGATTTTCCCATTTAACTACTTCCTTTCCAATTGCAGCAGTTAGTTTTAGGTGCAGCGCAGACGACACACTTTTTGTGCGATCGAGTCTGTGGCGCAGAAAATGTCTTATTTGTCCCAGATGTTTTTCCGAATGCAGGTTATTCTATATAGGATGTGTCGCTCGATAGTAATTTCTGTCAATTTAAAATTTAATTTAAGAACCATTCCGTAGCTCACATTACGATTAAGATAGGAATTCGAATCGCACAAAAAGTGTGTCGTCAGCGCTGCACCTTAAGGGAACTGAAGTCGATAAAATGGCTTCATCAGTCTTTCCTTCTTCCATTTTTTGTTTATATCTACTTTGGTTTGATGACCCATCGAAACCCCATTTTGACAATAAAGGGCTGGTAAGGCGGCTTGTCTGGTAGACTTTTGAGTATACGTTGCACAGTTATGTCAAGAAGAGCTTGAAGAGGTACTTCCGCCGTTGTATCTGTTAAACTAAATGCCTCCATTGGAGGAAAATATACTAATTTGGCCTGCTGCACTTTATAATACGATGGATAAATGACCAGTCCAAGTCTCCGTATTGCTTCTTAAATGTTTCAAAGTTTATTTTGGCAGTCTTCCATCTTTTTATGACAGCCTGGCTGAATCTTCGACAAAATTCCTTTAAAGTATCGCTGTCTTCTTCCGAAAGATTTAAATTGAACTGAGACACAACAGTTTGCAGCAATGCAAGGTAGTTACCCAGCTTGCTAGACTGCTTTAAAACAATATACAAGTCAAGGTTATGAACTAAATTCACTTGTTCCATTTTAGAAAAATAGATCATCACTCTTTGAAAAAACAAAGTCCATTGAAAATAGTAATTAAATGCACACGATTTATACTAAAGGTTTGAAAAAACTATGTAGGAATAGGGGGTAGTTAGTTAATGGTGCCGATTCCCTTGTTCACAAACTAAACTAAATTTAAGTTCAGTGCATCTTTTTCTTTCTATTTCATAAAGAAAAGGACAGAAGATAAATTTTAGTTTAGTCCTGTCAAATTAACCATCCGGACGCGGATGCGTCCGCGTATTGTGCGATATGTCAAAAAATGCAGAAAAATAAGGGTATAATCGTATAATCGTGCCAATTAGTCGCACTTGTACCGAAGTCGAAATATATCCTTTTTTACGTATTTCTCCACATTTTTTTTTTCTACCAAGTACTGTAAAGTAAAGAAAAATGTTTGATTTGATCAATATAAAATACCTAAACCCATTTCTGCCGAAAAAAAAAAATACTAAGTTGATCCCTAAGTCTATGAAGATCGATTTTCAGCCCACTGTGCACCAGTCCTTTCATCAATATATTATAAAAGAAAGCGTGGTGCGTTGGTATGTTCCGATAAAACTCAAAAACTAACCAATGCAGCCCGAAAAAGGTTTAACCGTAAGGTAGCCCCAACCCTCCCATCCATGAAGAAAGGTTTGTGTTTTCGGCTGCGCGGTTAAGGTTTAGAGAAAAACGGTTCAGAATGAGGTCAACTTGACCTGAAACTCAACCAAAACTTCTAGAAGTATCTAGGAAGTTCGAAAAGTTTGGAGAGGTTCAATTCTAGAAGGTTCGAGAACCTCCAGAAAGGTTGGAGTGTAAATAGAGTACATCATATCACTACATAGTATAAAACAAAGTCGCTTTCTCTGTCCCTATATCCCTATGTATGCTTAAATCTTTAAAACTACGCAACAGATTTTGATGCGGTTTTTTTTAATAGATAGAGTGATTGAAGTGGAAGGTTTATATGTATAATAACCCGGTTTATACCCGTGCGAAGCCAGGGCGGGTCGCTAGTATATTATAAAAGAAAGTGTACAATGTGCGTGCCGCTAAAACTCAGAAACGAGTGCCGGTACGATCAAGGGAGTTATATGGTGTGGTAGCCCTGTATCACCCGTCCATGAAGAAGGATCCCGTTTTTACCTGAAGGGCGTGCTTTTGAAGATATAAGGGCTGGAAGTTTCGCCCTCAAGAAATTTCTAGAACAGTCCAGAACATTTGACAGTATTCCACAACATTCTGGAAAGTTGTTTGTGGTTTAAGGTAGGTGTAGGTAGGTAGGTATGTAAGTAGGTAGGAGGTAGGTATGTAGGTAGGGGTAGCCGGTAGGTAGGTGTAGGTAGGGTAGATGAGTAGGTAGGGTAGATGAGTAGGTAGGGTAGATGAGTAGGTAGGTGTAGGTAGATAGGTGTAGGTAGGGTAGATGAGTAGGTAGGTAGGGTAGGTAGCGTTGTGGATAACTACTTAATGCTACCCGTGCGAAGCCGGGGCGGGCAGCTAGTATTTCATAAAAAATCTCAGTCTGTGTATATATTGGCCGCATTCCGAGTTACGCTAAAAGTGATTATATCGCGTATCCGACCAAATTTAATAGTCACAAAATATAAGGGTTATTGAGTAATAATTGTGACTTTGGACTTTGGTCGGATTCGCGATATTATCACTTTTAACATAACACGGAATGCGGCCTTTGTATGAAATATGAAAGGAGCGGCGCAGCGCCCGCGCCCCTCGTCTTTTGCGTATGTCCCGCGCCTTATGCTGCTTAGTGGCTATTTATGTAACAAGAACGAAACATTCTCCCTACAATATCTGATCTCCACATCATGCACTCTGTGTGGGAGATAAATCAAATATTCCATTAAATTTTACTCACCAAACACTTTTTTCGCCTGTTCCAAGACGCGCAGGTAACTTGAATTTGTCGGTCATTTGGCTAGCTGTACAACTAAGATTTTTAAACATGTAGTTTAAATTATTTAGCTCTACGAAACCGCTGTGGCGTCGCACAGCTGTGAACCACGATTGTCCCGACCACATCACAAATGATAATAAAATAGTTACTTAGACAAAAAACAGCAAACTTAACCTATACAGACATGACAGTAAGAAATGCCAGGGATTGTCAAGTTATGAAGTCAAATAAACTGACGAAAACTCCCTGATTTTTTTTTGGTTCACCAGAAGCTAATCAGGTGCAGTAACCCCAACAAGATGTTTACACGGAGGACAAGGAACCATTTTATTGTCTTCAAGTAGGTATTGTTGTTCAAAACATAGTATAAAATTTATTTTACCGAAACAAAGTAAAAAGTTTGTTCCAAAACATCTATACACCCTATGACCAAAACAAGGTAATCTAGTCTCACAAATATGTATACAGTAATCATTCTTTAATTTTGCTATAATAACGTAAACAAATCTCAAAGTTCATTCAATTCAAAAGTTCAACTTCGAGAGGTGTTATGTCATGAACAATTGCCATTTGTTCAAACGCGTAAGTCTGATTTATTATTTTGTCATGACAACGATCACATCATATAGGTATAGCTTGTCTACTCTGTAACGACGTGCCACTACCACGTAAAGGCTCGTGCGGACCAACGCGACACAGTCGCGAGACGAGCGGTGCGGGGGTCGCGTGTCGTGCGTGTCGTCATGAAATCATGACATTTGACACCTTTGCTAACTTATGGAGTTGTATTGCTGATTGTAATGATTATAATTGAGTAAAGCCATATTTGTTACGGCCGCGAATCATATTCAGATTAACATACAACATGATACTGACCTGCAAATTGCAAAAAACGTAAGAAAATTTGAATTTCGCGGGCTACCCTGACGCTATGTAATTTTTATAAAATCAGGGGGTCTACCACAAGCTCATAAAGTATTATTATTTTAATATTACTTCAGTGTGGGAAAGAGATGAAGTTCTACAGGACGTATAGCTCCATCTCTTTCTCCCACTGAAGTAATATTAAAATAATACTGCTTTTGAGCTGGTGGTAGGCCCCCAGGCTTGTTGATCACCAATACAAATAAAATAATTCTTGAAAAACAATGCTATACTATTTTAATGAAATCAAATTATACTGTTTCATTTTGGAATTGAAGTTTGAAATAAAACACGCGAATTATAAGTCTTTCCTTTTCTATTTGGGACCGCTAAGGCTTGCCGCCGCGCACTCACGTACTTCTAATTACCTCCGTGATAGTTAATTCCAAATCCGGGTAAAAAGTGCATTAAACTACCACAAAACCACACAGCCATGGCCTACAATACACGAGTGACAATAGTGCAAAAACAACAGTGCAATAACAACGTTAACCCCGCGTGTGATCATTTTCAAAACAAAAACGAAAACGAACTAAAATTTTGTTAAAGTGGACACTTTTCGGACTTTGAACCCTTTAGATACATAAACGAGTAGGCATCCAGATCGTTAATGTTTTGTACAGTTAACTGGTCACCTATTTTGGATATGTTTTGTAACTAGCGGCTAGCTCTGCTGCGTAACGCGTTACATGGTCGGAGAACTTTAAAGTGCGCGAGTTCGATTCCCACGTCTTTCGCAAGTAGTATTTTGCTTTTTATTTTTCTCTTTTTTGTTTTGTCTTTTTATATTAAATTAGACACTAAAAGTTCTTATATTGCCTCAAAATGCACAGAACTCCACCGAAACAATCTCTGTCTGAATCAGACTTACCATCTGCCGTGATTGATAATACTGATGGAACCAACGTCACCGCACGGAGCAAAGAGCGTCAACGCCTCAAGGACTCTCCAAATAAAGAAGTTGACCTTGACCCAACACCTGCATTCAGCGCCTTCAAAACTGAGTTACTGGAAATGTTGACAAACTGGAAGGCCGAGCATGAATTGTTCCTCAATTTATGGAAAAATGAACAAGAAGCTACTTTTTCCAAGCTGGTCAGCGATGTTGCTTTTCTTAAAAAGCAATGCCTTTCCTTCGAGAAAGCAAACTCTGAACTTGAGGGTAGCTTTATATCCATAAAAAAACAATATGAGGATACTTCTGCTAAGGTTTCAAACTTGGAAAAGGAGAAAATTGAGAACACCGACATTATTTGCCACTTGCAAATACAGTTACAGGATTTACAATCACAGCCTCGCCAAGTCAATGTCGAGATCGAAGAGAAACAAAGGAAAGCAATCCTTGACCTTGAAAGCTCCGTCTCCCACCTCAAAGAAGAGATAAATTCACAAGCACAGGCTGCCTTATCCTATGAGATTGAAATAATGGGAATAGCTGAGTCCGCGAATGAAAACTTACACCACATCGCTCTATTAACAGCCACTAAGATCGGAGTAGAGCTCAAAGACACTGATATTGACTGGGTGACCCGCGCCGGTAAACGTCAAATCAGCACAGATTGTGACCATACCCTTAAACAACCACGACCAATAATTGTGCGTCTGTCCCGCCGAGTAAAGCGGAGCGAACTTATCAAAGCATCAAAATCCAGACGTAAACTAAACAGCACAGATTTAAACATAGAAGGAAACACTAGCAAAGTGTACATCAACGAACATCTCACCAAGCAGAACCGACTTCTTTTTCGTGAAGCCAGATCCAAAGCTTTTGAGAGCGGCTTCAAGTTCTGTTGGGTTAAGAACGGGCAAATTAATATTCGGAAGAAGGAAGGTGCACCAGCTATTCGACTTCGCAATGCAGCAGACATCGAGCACCATCTCAACGTGGCAAATCAAAAAGCTCTCGCAACACATGAAGAAACACAACAAACATAAATGTAGTCATGGAATCTTGCATAAACTCGTAGATCATATTATGTTGTTATGTAATACGTGCACTGATGCTACTTTTACCCTAACTTCTATTTTTGGTTCCTTAATTTTAAGTCGCTTTCTGGTTTTCGTATCAATTTCACCTCTGGTTAACATGCTGCTATCCTGTTATTACTTTTATCTTCACTTGTACTTTTCAGTTAGTCACTTTTGTACACATCTATTACGCTACATATCCACTACACACAAAACATTACGTACTTCTCCTAAATACTGCAGGTCCCAACGGTTTTGTAGAATAAGTGACAGAAGTAAACATATCATCGTACATTACCTTTTACTTTTTGATCTTTCTCCGTGGATAACCTAGAAGTTCATGAGAATATTGAAAAATCTCTATGTATAAACTGTCACTTGTTGAACGACCTGGAACATTGTCAGGACCTTATAACAGAAGCTTATAACTTCAAGTTCATTACAATAAATATCAGAAGTTTGCAGAAAAATTTTGACCACTTCGTTGTAGCTTTAAAACGTTTAAATATCGAATTTGACGCAATGGTACTCACAGAATGTTGGTTGCAAGAAAACTCTATTATAGGTAGTCTTGAGGGATATAATTCATATCGCACAACGAAATATATAAATAAAGCTGGAGGTGTTACTATTTATGTAAAGGAATGCCATGAAGTCATCGTTACTGAGCCTGAGATAGATGATGCTAACTGCCTTATGGTTCGTCTTGGTGGTTCTATTAATCTTTTCGGCATTTATCGCTCACCTTCTTTTAGTAGTTTAACAAAATTCCTATCGTCACTGGATGAGACCTTAAATCAAGCAAAGTCGAAATCAGTGCTGGTTGTCACTGGAGAAAAACATCCGAAAAGTTATTCAAAAAGTCGATTATGAAAAGCTGAAATTGGATCTTGACAATGAAGATTGGTCTCCTGTCACTTGTAGTCAAGATGTCAATGAAGCACTCAAAGCCTTTGAAGATATCCTCGGTGCGGCTACCTCAAGAAATACTCAAAATCTAAAGAAAAGTCGGAAAAAAAATATCTTGAAGCCCTGGATTACACCCGGTTTGGTGCGTTGCATGCGCTTTAAAGATAAACTACACTCACAAGTCAAACAATATCCGAAAAATGAAACACTGATCATTTCTTACAGTAGATATAGGAACTTCCTGATTGACCTCCTTAGAAAAGTAAGGAATGACTACAACAGCAGACAACTTCAAGAAAATCAACATAACCCTAAGAAATTATGGAGCGCTATTAAAGATATAACCGAAATGGCAAAGAAGAAAAGCGCTCCCCCACAAGAACTATTGTCTTCCGCTGGATCCATCAAGGCATCTCTGAACCATTGCAATAGTTACTTTGCATCGGTGGGAAAAACCCTTGCCGACCAAATACTACAAAGTCTGTCTACGACTGAGGAAGGTTTGGCCGCAAAAATCAGATGTAGAATTTCAAATAGTGACTCGATATTTTTGGCTCCTACTGACATACACGAAATAGAAAGAATTATTCTTAATCTTAAAAACGAGAGCGCTCCGGGATTGGACGGATACAAGGCAACACTAATCAAATACATTAGGCATTCAATCTTAGAACCTTTTACTCACATTTGTAATCTGAGCATGTCAACAGGAGTCTTCCCAGACAAGTGGAAAACTGCCTTGGTGTCTCCAATCCACAAGGCAGGGCCGAAAGGGTCTCCTGATAATTACAGACCAATATCGTTGCTCAGCATTTTCTCTAAAATACTAGAGAGAATAATAAATATACGTATCGTGAAGTTTACTGAAGAAAACAACTTACTATCGGACCGCCAGTTTGGCTTTAGACAGGGAAGATGCACGGAAAATGCTGTCGAACTACTTACCAATATTGTATCTGGGCATGTTGACCGAGGCCGTCGATGCATAGGCGTATTCATAGATCTTGCAAAGGCATTCGACACAGTCTCGAGTCGGATATTATGTAAGAAACTGGAGTCGTTTGGTATAAGGGGAGTGGCCTTAAACTGGTTTCGCAGCTACCTAACCGACCGGCGGCAGTGTGTTAGAGTCGAAAATCAGATAAGCGATGAAATGAGTGTTTCTTTTGGTGTACCGCAGGGTAGTATACTGGGCCCGATTTTATTCACTGTGTACATGGATGCCATTTTAAGAAATGAAATTCCTAACGCTGACCTGATTTGTTACGCTGACGATACTGTTATAATTTTCCACGGAGCCGACTGGAAAGAAGTACAGGAGAAAACCGAGTCTGGAATGAATAAGTTAGCTAACTGGTTGGATTCAAACTTACTCACACTCAACGTAAATAAAACCAAATATATAGCATTCAGAAAAACGAATGCAACTAAACTGCCTGCATGGAGAATAAAAATCCACAGATGTAAGTTCTACGAGATTGCCAGTAGCTCTAATTCCACGTGTTCCTGCAACGAGATCGAAAGGGTTGATCACCTAAAATACCTCGGAGTTACAGTAGATCAGCATCTCTCTTTCAAACAACACATTACGGTTATGGCAAAACGACTTCGTAGGTTGATATATGTTATGAAACTTCTACGTGAATGTGCCGCCACCGAAATTCGCAAATTAGTTTACCTTGCCCTCTGTCAGTCTCTACTCCAGTACTGTATAACTGTTTGGGGTGGGGTCGCCAAAACTCATATGTTAGAACTGGAGAGGGCGCAACGCGTTATCTTAAAAGTCATGCTTCATAAACCTTACCGATATTCAACTGACGGCCTATATAAGGAGGCAGGACTTCTTGGAGTGCGGAAACTATATATTTCTACCGTTATTTCGAAGAGTCATTTAAAATTTTTAAAGAGATCTGATCTAAAAGCCTTGCATAGTAAAAGGAAATTCAGAATCCCGAACCCAGGAGTCAACTCAGCGTTTGCCCAAAGACTTCCATCATTCCTACACACTCACATCTATAATAAGGTAAACTCTGTTCTTGAGATTCATAACTCTTCTTACACCCGAATGAAACATACAGTTAAAACATGGCTCTTAGAACAATCATACACCTCTACTGAAATAATCCTAAGCATAACGAAATAAAATCAACTCACACTGCACCGACACAAGCACCCGTATCTACACTCTCACTCACACACACACATACACACTCACTCGCATAATACAGAACAGCAGCATAAACCGAAATTATACCAAATTTTGTATTATAATTTTAGTATAAGATTTAAGATTTAATTTTAGTTTTTTTTATTAATCACTTATAATTAATTTGTTTGTATATTTAGTTTTAGTCTCGATGAGGCTAATTTGCTTAAATTTAGCCAATTTCAAATTTTATTTTATTTAAAAATTATCGAATATTGTACATATTTAATGGTGCCCAAGATACAGGCTGTGCCTAGTTTGGGACCGACGATACCTCCTAATTGTAATTTTGAATGAGTGTTAAATAAATAAATAAATAAAATAAATAAATAAATAAAATAAATAAATAAATTTATAAAAACAACTGAAATAAAAACTAATAATTAAAAAAAAAAAACAACATAAAAATTCAACATTTTAACGATATTTCGGATACTTTCTAAAATGAACTTATATTCGGCATTCACCCTTATCAGATACTGCTGTTTCGGTCCAAATTTTATGTATTTTCTCCACTCTTCGTTTTTATGAAAGAAGCCACACTTTTTAGACAAAATCGATCAAATTATTCGAAATACTCTTAACATCAATTATAAATGTGGCATTGGACGACTGCGCGTGGCTGCAAGCCACACTATCCATTCCCTTTGCTGGGCTCGGCGTTCGCAAATTTTCTAGTGTAAGCTTACCAGCGTTCCTGTCCTCGGCTCACAGCACTGAAAAGTTAACCAGAAAAATCTTAACCGCTTTTCAGGTTGACTCTGAAGTGCCGTGTTTGACTGATGCGATGAACGCCTGGAAAGTGGCTTGTCCGGATACGGAGCAGTTCGAGAACCCGTCTTCTCAGAAACAGTGGGATGAGCCGCTCTGCAGGTTGGTATGGAATAACCTCATTAATACGTCCACCAATACTGTTGAGCGTGTCCGCCTGCTGGCTGTGGGAGAATGAGAGTCGGGCCTCTGGCTTCAGGCGCTACCGTCACCCAACATAGGCACTATGATGGGTGACACCACTTTCCGGCTCGCTACAAGTCTGCGTTTGGACGCTCCTTGCGAGGCTCCACATAGCTGTCAGTGCGGTGAAGCCGTCAACCGCCTTGCACACCATGGCCTTTCTTGCAGCGAGAGCGCTGGCATGGAAGCATTAATGACATCATCCGTCAGGCTCTTGTCACCGAGCGAGTGCCAGCTGTTTTAGAATCCAATGGCTTGGCACGCGACGATGGAAAAAGGCCAGACGGAATGACCATAATGCCTTGGAAGTTGGGTAGGCCTTTGGTGTGGGATGCAACCTGTGTCGACACCCTTGCGCCATCCCAACTTTCCAGCACGGCGGGTTTTGCAGGGGCGGCTGCTGCAGGTGCAGAAAACCTCAAAGGCGCAAATATAACAACCTTATTGGTCGCTATATTTTTGAGCCGTTTGGGGTTGAAACACTAGGGCCGTGGGGTCCGAGTGCTCATCGAATATTTTGGGACATCGCCAAGCGGTTGGTCGACTCTTTACGTGACCAGAGGGCTGGCCAATTCTTAGGCCAAAGAATCAGCATTGCCATCCAACGTGGCAATGCTGCCAGCCTTTTGGGCACCTTTTCCGCTGACGGCGATGCAGACGAATTTTTTGATGGCCAATGAGCTCTACCCTTTATTTATTTTTTTATTCTTTCTTTACATACTTGTACATAATATATAGTACTTGGGCGACCGAGCTCTGCTCTGGTGAAAATAGAGAATGCTCATTATATATTATCATATAGGAGAGTACATACTAATTCCATGCTGCCATATAATTGAAGACATGAGTGGATGAAGGTGATATGTCGCATTTTCAGATTTTCGCTGTTCTATGCATGAATGATGGTGTTATGTGCATACAAACAATTTTAAACCTTAAAACAACCATGTTTGTGGCTATTTTCAACTATTAATCGATTGATTAACAGGAAAAATTAAATACAAATAATGGAAAAATTAGTTTTAGGGATGGCGTGAAATAGATCAGAATTGATGAATACGGTTCATATTTATACAAAGAGTCGTACGACGAAATGACACCATTCCAGAAAGTGGACATTTAAAAAAAAAGGGGTCAAATTAATCCAAATTTTGAGGTGCTACGTGTGGATGGAAAATATGGTACTGTGTCAGTTGAAAAAAAAGCTAATATTAAAGACCAACTAAAATTTGTTAAACCGGAATATCGATGTTATTATCAGTCCATTCTCGGAGAAGATTAATCGTTTTTCGTTTATTTTTTGTTTTTTTCTTCTAATTTCTTAAGTAACTTGTCTCCTTCAGAGTTAATTTTCTCAAATAAATTAAAATATTCTTTGCGGAAGAAGGAGTTATGTTCAGTTTTTCTTAAAATAAAGTACTAAAAATACATTTTATTCTTTAATTTCTCTCCTATTTTAAAAATATTAAACGGTTGGCGCCGCCAGACACCCTTATTGGATAAATACATTTAAGGCGTTTTGAAATATCCTAAAATGTTTTTGCGAAACTTTGAACTCGTTTTTCTCGAAATTAGAATTTTGCGACATATCACCTTCATCCACTTATGTCTTCAATTATTCTATGTCATTAATCTTGTTCTAAACTTTGGGCGACCGAGCTCTGCTTGGGTTAAAATACGGAGAAAACGAATTTTCCCAGATATGAGACCTAGCTAGATCGATTTTTCGCCCCATAAACTCCTATATTGCAACTTTCATCGAAATCGTTAGAGCAGTTTTCAAGAACGTGATTCTACTAATATTATGAAGGCGAAAGTTTGTGTGTGTGTGTATGTTTGTCTCTTCTTCACGCACAAACGGCTGAACAGATTTGGATGAAATTTGGTACACAGATAGTTTATAACCTGGATTAACACATAGGATACTTTTTATCCCGATATTCCCACGGGATCGAGACTTCTTCGGGTGAAACCGCGGGGCGCAGCTAGTTACACATAACATCAGAATTCATAGCGTCGGAGTCTGGATTTGTGCCCGGTTGATGGCAATAGACTCGCCCCTATTACATGGGACTTAACCATAACTGGCGAAATGTGGGTGTACCTGCTACAGGGACACCTCTGCCCAACCCTTCGGGGAAACAAGGCGTGATTACAAATATATAATATAGTATTTCAATCAATTTGCCTCAACGATCTGACCTGGCTTAACGTGCTTTCCGAGGCACGGAGGGGTCTCGGTATGTAAAGATGGTCATCCATCCACAGACCAACCCTGGCAAGCGTAGCTTAACCTGATGAAACGACCCGTGCGGCTGTTATTGCTTGGCCACGAGCTACTCATACACAAATAAACATGTATATAATATACAAATATTGCTCGTTTAATAGTATAGGATATAATAGTGTATTAGCTAATTGTAATAACATTTTATTTAAATTACCTACTACAGGGACACCTCTGCCCAACCCTTCGGGGAAACAAGGCATGATGTTATGTTATGAAATAAATTACTAATAATTATAGACAATAATTGCAGTTTATAAGTCTTTTAAGTTTGGTTCCAGCCAAATTAAATATTATTACTGTCGTAAGGATATCGTCAAACCAGTGAAATTACAATTGCACGAAACTTTGTCAATCGCATCCATTTCTCACAATTTAACGAGCTCATTTCAGTGACATTATAATTCCACTGGACCCATGCAGTGATACTGCAAGGCAATAATATTTTGACAAATTCACTGTATGTGCAAGCCCGTTAAATTGTGAGACGGTCAATTATTGTTTCCGATGTCATGCCTTACTTATAAAATGAATAAACTTCTACACGTTACTAAGCAGATCTTAAAGGCGGGTGAAGAAGAGTTGATCAATCAAAACGCACGAAGACCCCATTACAAACTTGACTCATAATATACTTAGAATTATTACAAAATCACTACATCGTTCCCGTCAAATTACAATAACACAAAAAAAGTCCATTAAATTGTGAGAAATGGAAGCGGCTGACAAAGTTTCGTGCAATTATAATTTCACTAGTGAAATTATAATATTACTGGTTTGACAATATCCCTGCGACATTACCAAAATGCAAATAACGTAAAAAAAAAAATCGAACAGATAGATTATGAGTCGACAAAATATGTATAGACAATATACTTATAAAAATATATCAATATAATTATATCACAATATTATAACTTAATTCGTCTTGTTTTGTTTTTTGGCGTTCCACTCCTTCATTAGTTTGCTGGCAAGACTCAAGTTTTCGTCTTTCTGTAAACATAAAAAAAAAACAAAAAAAGTCCATGGTTGAACGGATCACAAAAATATTTGAGCAACAAGCTATGCACACACAAACACACACACACCCCCTCCCCACACCCACACCCCTCCCCACACCCACACCCCCCCACACACACACACCCACACCCCCCACACACACCCACACCCACACCCCCCACACACTCACACACTAAATTAGTAATTTAAATATTGAACGGTTCTGAGTTGCTTTCCTACCCCGACTATCGTCCAAAATCTATTCTAATATTAGTCGAACGAAATTGCAAGATAAAAGTAACATTCCAGAAATCAAATGTAGATTTAATTGATTTTATTAATTGTAAAATTTTTGGAAAATCGTCTACTTTTATGTTTGTAAATATGTGAGCACTCTGTATCTATGACATTATTAAATTATCTGTCGTTGCTTCATTTTTAATTCATTTTGCCTATTGTAATTTTATTCTAGGTGCATCGTCTTCACATATAATTATTTAACTTTTGTGTCTATACAAAATATTGTAAAACATTTTAAAAGAGTAACGGTGGAGTTTCATGCCCAATTTGGACTTCCAAAAGTGTCTTTTATGGACATATTTGAAATAAATTATTTGACTTTGATATGCTTAATTTTTTTAACATAATTATACAGCATGTAACACGTTAAGCCGTTGGTCCCGGCTGTCATTCGTGGATCTTTGACAGTCGTTACGGGTCGTCAGAAACCCGAAAGTATGACAACCAGTCTTACCAAGGGGTATCGTATTACCTAGTTACTGGGTTGTGGAGGTTAGATAGGCAGTCGCACAAAAATATTTCACTGTTATTTACTTTTTTTGTTTGTAAGAAATAAAAGGCTTTTTTTATATGTTCCTATCTCAATCAGTTGTCATAGCTGCAATAGATCTCTGTTCGAAAACTCAAGTCAAACTGTATAAGTGTTACTAAACGTAGCCACTATGCACGACTTACAAAGGAAAGTGTTATCAGATACAGTAACTATTTTCTTAAAGTCCCTCGGGTATCATCGGATTTCCGAATATAAACGAATGCTAAGATCCATGTCCATCAATTATTATATTTATCGTGTATAATAATTTGAATTCAGAACTAAGTACTTTATTGTTGTTTTGTTTTAATTTTTGTGTGAACTATACATATAGAGCTGTAAAACTATTTTCCTATATGTCGTGCCTGCGACTTTAGCAGCTTTCCTACTATTTTTAAAATAAATTACAAGAGTATTAACAACTCTATATACTTCCAAGTCGATTGAGAGCGTCCGGTCTGCACCAAGTGCAAAGGGCAAATGATAGAAATCCGATGACTGACGAAACACGAGGTTCACGAGGGACATTAAGAACATAGTTTGTCTGTACTTGGTTTTCGAATTATAAGCACACTAACAGACAGACAGGCAAGAAAGATGTTTCTGTTTATAATTTGTATTGAATTAATAAAATGTCTATTTACCTTGATAAAGCAGAATCTAGCAAAGTTCTCTCCGAGATGTTTGTGTCCTTCGGAGTAGAAAGCAGTCGGTGGTATGGTCAAGACACCGGTTTCTTTGGCGAACTTCTTCGTGAACTTGTAGTCTTTGTACTTGTCGCTCTCCGATGTTAAGTCGATCTTGTCAGCTGGAAAGAAAAAAAAAGTTATGCACAAACGGAACAACAATTTGAACCATCAGCATTCTGCTTGCGCAGACTTGAAAGTCATCTTCAGGTGCTTTAACATAAAACTGAAATTAGTAAGACGTAAAAAAAGTCATCATCATCATCATTTCAGCCGAAAGACGTCCACTGCTGGACATAGGCCTCCCCCAAGCACCTCCACTTCGACCGATTCTGTGCTTTCCGCATCCAGCGGATTCCTGCGGCCTTCACAAGGTCATCGGTCCATCTTGGGGAGGCCTTCCAAGAATTGCCAAAAAAAACATAATTTAAAAAAAAAGCCACAGACTTCCAAAAAAACACTAAAAAGTGAAAAATACTTTAATTTCAGAAGTCTGTGTCTTTGGTTTTGAATTTTCGTTTTTTGCCACCGACTTCCGAAATTAAAGTTATTTTTCACTTTGATTGTTTGGAAGTCGGTGTTTTATTTTCACTTTTTAGTTGTGGTACGCATCCTACAAAAATTCGAATACCTGCTATGTAAATAACAGTGACAGGAACTTATCATATCATCCACATACTAAGTGGGAAAAAATACGTATTATTGAAGCTAACTCAAAAACTATTCAAGCAAAGTTAATATTTATATGGGACCACCTTTTTTTTTTGCTTGGGAAATTATCCAATAACTTCTCCCGCTCTAGGTGGAGCGGGAGGGCGTGTCAGACTCTTACTGGCTAAAACCCACCCACCAAAGAGCAAACAAAAAAAAAATTTTCAAAATCGGTCCACAATTGACGGAGAAATCGGCGGGCATACATAACGATAAATTTATTGAAACTACCTGTACATTGTTTAGAAACTTGATGTCTTTGTTTCTTGTTTTTCGCCACCGACCGTAGAATAGTAACATGGAAAAAGTTTTTTGCAATTTGTGGTTTTTTTAGTATAACCTCAGTTGGTCCAGAAGAAACTTAATCCTTATACGAAATTGCATCGATTGGCATCCGTGAAAATTAACGTTTTAGTAGCTGACCGGCCTATTTTTACCAAAATATGTGAATGCACTTAGTAATTACTTAAAAAGTTATGGACAGTGTCCTAAAAAGGTTTCCTGTAACTACACTGGGTACCCTTACTGCCCTGTTCCGAAAATCCATATTGTATTATTTTGACAGCCTGCCCGTGTCAATAGAAACACCTGGGGGCCTACCACCAGCTCAAAAGCAGTATTATTTTATATTACTTCAGTGGGAGAAAGAGATGGACCTATACGTCCTGTAGAGCTTCATCTCTTTCCCACACTGAAGTAATATTAAAATAATACTGCTTTATGAGCTGGTGGTAGGCGCCCTGGAAGTATTCGCGTTAATCTTGGGGTAGATTAACAAGTTTAGAACTCACCCAATTTAGTCCAGTCAGCGACAATGAAGTACCCTGCCTCTGGAATGGTGGGGTTGAACCCGTTCTCTCTGAGGGTATCCAATAGGAAGTCTCTCTTGGGCAGCAGTTCCCGCGCCAAAGATTTAAAGTAGCAGTCGGGGGAGTCTCGACGAGCTAGTTCGTATTCGAAGGACCGGGCTATCGCTTCCTGTAAAACAAACGAGATTGGAAACTTGTGAGTTCTTAAAGGTGAGTGAAAGGGAGGGGACAAAAATGCGTGTTTAGTCAGGGGTAACAAATGAGAAAGAAAGAAAATACATTTATTTGCGCTAACATGACGCAAAGAAAGAACACAAACACAAAAAAGCACAAGTTGGGGGAAAATATGCGCAAAACAGCAATCGCTCAGCATAATGCTGCGACCCTATGCGAGACAGAGCCACAGCGCTGGTTTTCAGCAATAGCCAGCGTTGACGTGATGACGTCGACCAGTGAAGCATAAAATGAGACAAAAAAAAAAACACTCTTCTGAGCAAGGCTCGGAACCGGTTTAAAAAATTAAAACCGGTTTATTTGAGTTTTACTCCGAACTTTTCTTAAGAACGTAAATGTTTTAAGAACTTTATTTTAACCTAAATTAACCGGTTTAGTCGAGGAGCGGCATGTTGGTAAACGCGTTGCAACTTGTGATTACTTGTGAGGATGCCACGCTGAATAAAAACTAAACAAAAAACCGGTTAATATTTCTCTAAACCGTTTAATCCGAAAAAAACCTTATGTAAGAACTCCTCCAAACCTGGTTTATAAAAACCGGTATATCCGAACGAAACCGAATGTAAAGGTTTTTGCGTCAAGTACATAATAACGGTTTGAAAATTTAACCGGTATCCGAGCCTTGCTTCTGAGTACTTATCCTATGATTTTACTTGAACCGCACTGTTATTTAGGTAACTGGGCATGCGGCACTCCGAATTTGGCAACTGGAAACGACTCCCAGTTAGGTTACTAGGAACGACTCCTAGTTAGGTAACTAGGAGTGACTTCCAGTAAGGTCACAGGTCCAGTTGAAAACCAGCGTCAGGCACTTATTGTTGTCTGGCATTTTTGCTGAACTGGGCCTTTTTGGCGCAACCGTGAGGCAGACTCTCCTGCTAATTTCTTACATCGTTCTTTACACTTATTTAATTGTTTGATTTTTATTTTTTTTATCTGCTGTTAATTATGTTGTGTGCTTTTTTGGTCTGTGCTAAATAAATGTATTTTCTTTCTTTCTTTCAACGACTTCCAGTTAGGTAACTGGGGACGGCCATATTGTTTTCGTGTTCGTTTTAAAGTCTATCCACTATTCATCAAATTTTAAAAAATCATGACCTATCAATGCACACAAACTGACCCAGTACTAACCTGGACAGGTGTACAGCAGGTGTACACACAGTTCTGATGCACCACTTGCAAATTCTTCATGAGCGCGGCAGGTCCGTATGCCCAGCCTGTCTTCCAGCCAGTCACTGAGAATGTCTTGCCTGCTGAGCCGACTGTGATTGTGCGTTCCCACATTCCAGGTAATGTTGCTGTGAGAATAATATTATTATTGTTAACAACACAAACAATTTTATTTGATTGCTAGTTTCTGCCGATGACTTCGTCCGCGTTATAAGTCAACTATGCCACAAAACACGCCTAGTTTACTTATGCACTCGAGAATAGTGAAGGTTTTTTTTAAGTTTAAAAATAGTAATAAAATGGTGATCAAATTGTATCTGTTACTGTAAAAGCCCGAACTGCGGTAAATTTTAGGATTTACCGGTAAATCCTAAGATTTAACAATTCTCACCAGTAAAAGTTCGAATTGTTCTATAATAATCTTTAATTTTGGACTTTCACCGGCATTCAGTCGGTAAATCCTAGGTTTTACCGCAGACACCAGTAAATGTCCGAAATCAAAGATTAAAATATAAATAGTAGTCGTTTTTTTTTATTTGCAAATGTTTTTTTCATCTGTTTTTTATAAAATATTTAAAAATTTAAATGATATGTACTTATATGAAATAAAGGAGATAATTTTATTATAGTACTGTTGAATAAAAAAAAAAAAAAAAAAAAAAAAAAAAAAAAAAAAAAAAAAAAAAAAATAGTTTATGATTATTAACTAATGTCGTACGGTATTCTGTTGTGGGGAAATGCCGCTGACATTCAGACTATCTTTGTTTTGCAGAAAAGAGCTGTTCGATCAATTTATAAATTAAGTCCGAGACAGTCTCTCAGAGATAAATTTAAGGAGATTAATGTAATGACTGTGCCTTCTCAGTATATTTTTGATAATCTTTTATATGCCCATAAAAATATAAAATTGTTTAAAAAATACAGTGATATCCATAACATAAATACTAGAAACAAACACAAATTTGTTGTACCTACAACAAGGCTCAAGAAAATAGGTGGCTCGTTCAGATGTCAATGTATACGCTTTTATAATAAACTTCCAAGCCACGTACAAGATCTAAGCCTTAATAAATTTAAATCATTCATTAAACGTAAGTTGTGCCAGAAAGCTTTTTATACCGTTAAGATTACATTGAGGACAAACAGGCTTGGGATTGAGCTGCTTCAATTATTATTTTTATTTTTTACTTTTGGAACTTTGTTTATTTTGCAAACTTCAAAATTATATACACAATGACATGAATATTTACTTTGTTAAGTATAACATTATTATTATTTTAATTGATGTGAATGTGAGGACTATGTAGATCATGTATATATATTTATTTAATTTTCTCAGTTACTACTAATGATAATCTGGCAGTTTTGAGTACTTTGTGCGGCCTACCCAAATGTCCTTTCTTTGGTATTGTTCGTCGAATCGTTGAGCTCCTTTTAAGTTCGGAGTTGAGCTGCACAATTACTGACAAATGCGTGCACTGACTGGACAGGTCCACTCAAATCTGTATGGTTCTTTCCTCAAAAGATAATTTCAGACACAAATCTACATGGTCCTCAAATGAAATGCTCTGACCAAGATTATTTCTGGGTTTTTTTATTTTATTATATACATTAATGATTTTTATATATACAATGACATGAATATTTACTTTTAAAGTATTATATTATTTTAATTATTGTGAATGTGAAGACTATATGGGTCATTCCTTTTTGTTTTGTTTTTAATTTTTTCTCAGTTAGTTTTAATCATGGTCTGACAGTTTGAGTAATTTATGTGGCCTACACAAATGTCCTTTTTTTGGTATTGTTCGTCGAATCGTTGAGCTCCTTAAATTCTGAGTTGAGCTACACGATAACTGACAAATGCGTGCACTGACTGGACAGACCCTCTCAATCTGTGTGATGCTTTCCTCTAAAGACCACTTCAGACACCAATCCACATGGCCTTCACATGATCTGACCAAGATTATGTCTGGACTTTAAAAGAGACTGTGACCTCTGAGTTTGTTTCGGCCTTTCTTCTCAGAGTAGTCAGATAGGAAACGCCGACCTCATCTAGTTTTTAAAATATGATTGACGTGTTAAAGTGTTTGTACAAACCTACTTACAGAAATAAAATCATTTATCATTTACATCTACCAACCCGCACTGGGCCCGCGTGGTGGATTACGGCCCACTCCCTCTCACAGAGAGGAGGCCTGTGTCCCAGCAATGGGAACATTATAGGCTCATCAGTTAATAAACAATGCAGTTAATAATCATCATCATCATGATGATGAACTCTAAAAACTCACATTTACAGGTATCTGTGAAAAAAAAATCCTAAGATTTACTGCAGTTCGGGCTTTTACAGTAACATATCCATTCTTTGTCATATATTGAAATAAAGAAACTGATAGATAACTCATAAAACTCACCAATCCTAATATGTTGCATGGGCTCGTAGACCATCCACTCATACACCTCATCAGACAGATACAGCACATTGTGCTTTTTGCACAAGTTGGCGATCAGTTCTAGTTCCTGCTGAGTGAACACCTTGCCCAGGGGATTGTGGGGTGTGTTCACGATTATCATCTTCGTGCGAGGGTTGAAGAGGGATTCCAGCTCCTTCTCATCTAGGACCCAGTCTGCTGAAGTGACAGTGCCTGATGTTTTACTCTGGTGAGGGTATAATTTAAGATTAGTTTTAAGTTCTGTGTAAAGTAGCTTGTAAAATGTATCAAACAGTAATGGTTCCCTATCCATTTGCATAAAATTATACACAGCATACAATTGTTTATCCTAATTATATTTACGCATAACAACGCATAAAAGCTTACACATAATTTCACTAACCATAATGTTCAAGCATAGGTAACATTCTAAAGCATACATTTAGTATATTATACATTACGCATAATTATACATAATTTTTTAAAAGCATATCAATACGTCGCTCTAAATAAACGTTATGCTAAACGAAATTAAGGTCATAGCTCATTAGAGCCACCCGGCACCCACCCCGGACCGCCTCGTCGCACGGCTTCCACTCGTTGTCGACAGGTGGTCCACGAGTGGACGCCGCGTTATCACCAATAAACGTCGCGCGGTCAACCAGTGGACCACGCGCGGTTAACGAGTGAACGCCGCGTGGTCAACAAGTGGACGTCGCTTGGTCCATGAATTTTCGAGTAGTCTGTTAACAATTAGCACTAGGTCTACACGTGTGTTTCGTAATGTCAAATTTTACAAACCGTAAATTGGCACTCATAGCTGTCGCGCTTGATAAAGAAGAAAATGAAAGACGCAACAAAAAAAAGAACGCGTGACACATTCGCGGGCAGCGCGCGGTCCACTCGGGACCTGCGCGTTGGCAATGCGCAGTCAACGCAAGGCAAGCATGCGAGCAGCGAGTTGTCACCGAGTGGTCCACCCACCGTCCGTGCGTGGAGGGCTTACGACCGAGGCGATCCGGTGACGCTACGGAGTTGATATAGTGAGCGCATACCCATACAAGTCCATATAAAGAATACTAGCCGCAGGAGGCGAGGCGGTGTGGAGTGGGTGCCGGGTGGCTCTAATGAGCTGTGACCTTTATGCGGAATTTTAACTTTGCCAAAGGTAATTATGCCAAATAAAATTCTGCCATTTTAAAAGTATGTCATTATAAATTCGGACATATAAACATTCGGCCAAAAAATAATTATATTAAATAATTTGTATGCCTTTAAAATATTCGTTTAAAGAAGATTATGCCAAGTGTGTTATGCCAAATAAATTTTGGAGCATCAAGATTCTGCCAGATAGATGGAACCCATTAAAATTACACCAAAACAAATTAGCCTACAAGATAATTATGTCAACATAAACTATATGCCAAAAACAATTATGGCAAAGTATTATTATGCCAAAAAAAAACCAAACAAAATAGTTATGCCAAAGTATAATAGGAAAAAAGAAACATGCGAAAAGAAGGGATCTCAAATGGCAACAATATTCTGCAAGTTTTTTTATATTCACGTTATGTAATGTAAAATTCTGCATAAATGAAGTTCCTCAAGTCATCACATAAATTCCAACCTTGTGACCTGTTTCTTGTCTAAATTAGCTCGTGTGACGCCCAAGTCAATAAAAACTGCGCAAGCGCAAACACTGGCTATTATCATGAGAATAATAATAATCGAGGTTTTTAGATAAGAGATAACCTAATGGTTCTTCAGTTACGTAAAGAGGTTTACTTACAGGATTGAGGGCAATAAACCTAGGGATGCCACCCGCTGACTTGATCATGAAGTCATAGCAATCGAAGAAAGGTTCAATGACTATCACCTCATCGCCCTCTTCCACATGACCTGGAATAGTAAAATAATAGGTAATAAATATAGCTAGAAACGGAATAGTATCAATGAAAAACTAAGCATCTGCGCAAATAACGCCGCGAAATAGCTACATACTCAAATCTTGGCAACCATGGCGTTTTAGCAATAGCTAATTTTAAATTATTCATGATGTCAGCAAGTATTATTTTTACTGTTTTTTCATGTTTCTAAGTAAGTAATAATACGTATGAACCATGAAGTGATAGGGTACTGTCTTATCACTGCCGGGTCAGGGGGCATATAAAAAGTGTGTGTGTGTCAGCTTTGATGAACGACTGGAGTTTACTCCTTAATACGATTGTCTTTAAATATGCAAAGAGGGTAAATAAATGCATCTCTAAAAAAGAACCCTACAAATACACATTGATGGTTGAAATAAGTTAATTGCAGTAAGTAGTAGAAATCTTATCACTAAGATACAGAAGTAGTGTCTAAGGTCTCTGATAAGAACGGAAACAAAAATGATTTGTTCAGTTTTAAGTGTACTGTTGTTGTTGATTTATCTTATTCTTTTTTTTTAGTTTTTGGCGAATATGGCATTGTAAAACTACCCTGACAGAATTTTGGCGGTATTAGAAGAGTCGGAGTCTGACGAAGAGTCGAATGCTGCTTCGATAGTTGCACAAAAGAATCGCAGATTGCGCGGATGAACCCACCAAGGAACCTTCGGGGGAGGTCCCGCGAAGGTTCAATTAGCTCGCAGAAGATGTCAAATCGTGTTTGTCTAGAAAGTATAAGAAGACATTTCATACTTGTAATGCATGCCAGATTTACATATGCCCAATAATTGCAATAGTTCCATGTCTCTGAATGAGGAAGTATAAGACTGATTTGTCATTATTGTTATGGTAATAAGTTTATTTGGTCTCTCTTTTAGTATATAAGATTATTGATTCCAATTATTACTTAGAATACTTTACCAAAACTTGAATAAATATTAATGTTATGTTTTCAGAGTTGATTTTGCATAGGGTTACCATCTGACAGGCATTTGCCGGATTTGACAGGCATTTTACGGTTAAGACAGGCGTGCGGCCGGCGCTAAGATGAGACAGGCATTTTTGAAATTCCCTAATAAGTGCACAGTTGAGTAAAGAAAGGAATCGCTTGACACTAGAGTCAGAAAAAAATGAATTTTTGACGAAAATGACTTCGGAAAAATATCACTCAGTGTGGTATGTTAGTTTTTTCTAATTTCGTTTAGTGTTAGTAAATTATTCATACTTTTGAACTTTTCATTTTGAATGGATACATCTTTAAAACTATCTGCTGCGTATTATTTATTTTAAGACGTACAGTTTTTTGATTACAGACAGGCATTTTTCTGAAAAATCAGGCATTTTGTACATCCTAGACAGGCATCCTCCCTTACATAGATGGTAACTCTAATTTTGCATGAGCTGTTATGAAAGCTAAAATAAAATTGATTTATAAATTACATTGGACTTATTTTTATTTTACTACATATTAAAGAAAACCCTCGTATAATAAGTAATTATTAAAATTTAGACATCTTTTTTTAATTTCATGACAATTACTCGATAAAAACTGGGTCATGATGACCCGGTGTCATCGTCGGTGTAATAATATTCACGTCATTTGCGCTGGGTTAATCATGCTTGGAAATTCAAGCTTACAACCTTCTTCGAGATAAACTAAATATAAAATCGAACTGTGTTTTATTTAAACGACAATACTCTCTGAATTATTTTTCCGCCACCCGTCGTCTGCAGTTGCCTCCTGTGGTCGGGTACGGAATGGTACCTTTAGGTTACAATGCTACCTCTTACAGTAGGAAAACTCACCTAAAATAGCTGAATACAGAGCCTCATAAGCACCAAACGTGACTAGGATTTCATTCTGTGGGTCTATTTGCTTGCCTACTAGCGGAGAGTACACCTTTGACAAGCCTTGAATGAGCGAGGGGTGGCCCTGTAAATGAAAAGTTTTGATGAATAAATTAAGTCAATAAGTAATAAAGATTTTTGTTTGTCAAGATTAACACTGTGAGAGTAAAAATTTAAATGACACAAGATTGAAAAATAAACTAATATTGTAAAGAAGTTTATTTTTGTATAGAAAACGTGTTATGTATTTTTAATTTATATTGATGTTGTAGGAATCAATGTCCAACAATTTATTGATTTAAATAGATTTGCATGCATCATGTTATCAAAGGTGAATGGTATGGCACTTACAAATCCCCTGGTGTATTGGTTTAGCAGTGGATTCTCACTGTTTACTACCTCTCCGAGAGCCTTTGTGACATGTTTTGGTGCATGGTAGTCAGGGAAACCCTGGCCTAGGTTGACAGCAGGTTTGTATTCCGCAGCTAGTTGGATGTATTCCACCCTAAAATAAAGAATTTGTGTTAAAAGTTATTGATGACATTATGTAAAAGAAATATGTAAAATCATATTGATGTCCCCAGCGAATAAAATGGTAATGTGCTACTATGATAGTTTTAACGTTATTGCATTTTCGATATTAAGAAGTCCGACACTCTGTCAATTTTTTTCATTAATTCCCTAGGGTTATTTCAGAAGTTACGAGATTTTAAGGTGTATTGTAATGAATGTAAATAATCACTTTTCTTTTGATATTTTAACAATTCCGCTATGAAAATTGGTTAATAAGATTTTGACAAAAAACTGTTTTTTATTTATCCTGTAAAATTTGGTTTTTACAAATACCATTTATTCGCAGGGGACAGCGATATCTATGATTTTTTCTGGGTATTGATTATTTAACTTTCCAAAAGATCAAGTACAATTTAATTTATTTACATTCAGTAGGTAAGTAATCAATTAATTAATGTGTTGGTTAAAGAACATACCCTTTATTGTACAAGAATATATTAGGAAACATATATTTTTTTTTTGCTCATTGCAGTCATCACAAATTTTTTTTGGAAAGAAAATAGGGTTTCCATTTTGTGAGACTGGTTGCCGAAAAAGGCTTAAAATACCTGTGTTCCGAGTAAAAGAAAATAAAAAACAGACAGTGAACAGTAGGTACAATAAGTAATCTTATTACTAAAAACATTAACATCTTTCACTGTGTCATTCATTCATTCATTCATTTCAGCCGAAAGACGTCCACTGCTGGACATAGGCCTCCCCCAAGCACCGCCACTTCGACCGATTCTGTGCTTTCCGCATCCAGCGGATTCCTGCGGCCTTCACAAGGTCATTGGTCCATCTTGTGGGAGGCCTTCCAACGCTACGTCTTCACTGTGTCATGTATTCATATAATTTTTCCCATTCAATAGGTTGTCTAGTACTTAATTGGTATATCCTATAAACTCATAAACATGTTTATTGTGAATTAATAATTAACTAGAACAATTAAATATCTGTTATCTCTTGATTGCCTATTTATCACATGGACTATCCAAATAAAACTTTATTGCTTTCTAACGCCGCTTATGTAACAAGAACGAAACATTCTAACTACAATAACCGATCTACACATCATTCTCTCTTGGTGGTAGATAAATAATTCAAATATTCCATAAATTTCACTCACCAAACACTTTTTTCACCTGCTCCAAAACGCGCAGGTAACTTGAATTTGTCTGTCATTTGGCTAGCTGCTTTACAACTCAGATTTTTAAATACGTAGCTTAAATTCTTTAGCTCAACAACACCCCTGTAGCCTCGCTCAGCCGTGAACCACGATTGTCCCAACCTAAACATCACAAATGATAGTAAAACAGATAAACGAGAAACAGAAAACTAAACCTATTATGACATGACAGTATAAAACGCCAGGGATTGTCAAGTCAGAAGTCAAATAAACTGATAAGTGATGATAAGTGACAAAAACAGACTCACTGAATTTTTATTGGTTCATCACTGGAAGTTAATTAGATAATCGTAATTATCCGCATAATATAAACAACATCAGATGTTTGATTATTATGCTACCATGTTAAGAAGTATAGGTAACTTTTGTAAACTTATCTTGCTTGGTCACCAATACAAATAATTCGTAAAAAAAACAGTGTTGCTGACGTTTTACGTTTAGAGTTTCTCGATTCGAATTTATCGAGAATCGATTTTTGTTACCCTAGAATACGATTTATTAAATTAAACTTGTTTTTCTTTCTTTCTTCTTTCTATTTACCCAAGTAGGAGAAGGGAAGGAAGAAATGAGCAATACCGTAAAACTTCTCCCGCTCTGGGCGGAGCGGGAAGGCGTGTCAGACTCTTACTGACAAACCCACCCGTGTTCCTTCAGTTGCCGTGTTGCCAGGGGGCCACGATTTCCCTATCGGTTTTCTTCGAACCCCCGGCAGGCATTGGCCCTAGCGGACCCCGTCAATTCTGCTGACATCTCTTTGAGGCGCGCGTGGAACACAACGCGCCGTCGGCCCGGGCTTGGTCCTTAACGGACGGCGAGCTACCCATTGCTCACCGTCCGCAAGCCCGCGCCTACGGTGGCCGGAAATCTTCCTGTGATTCCCGACGCCCAGGGCGTCTCCTCCTGCGAAAGACCCTAATTGAGTAACTTATTTTCGTAAACGATTATGACTAATCAAATTTGTGTCATTTTGACAGTTCAACAACATTTATTGCGTTATTTACGTTGTTGAGCAGATTTTTTTTCCAACTAATGAAGCAATGGATTAGCAATCTGTTTCAAATCGAAAAAAATTGTGATTGATCGTATATTACGCAATTCGGGTAGGTACTGGTTGCTGGTTGATAGATCGAAGATCGATAAATTATTCCACGATAACGTTTTATTTGATTTGGTAAAGAACACCTAAGACCAAATAAAAAACCAAGACTTATCGTTGCAAACAATACAGTGAAGTATGTAAAAATTACATCTCGACTCTGTAAATACACGCTCACACACACACATTTACAACCATTTTGCAATCAAACTACACCTCACTAAGTGCACACATGTTTACAAAACTGGCTTCACGTCACTGTTGACAGCACTATGCTTGGTTTTTTATTTTGGTGATTGGTCTGAGGAGAACACAAGACGATTCATTTGGTGCTTTCTTTCGTTTCCGAGTAAGTATTAAGTTTTAAAAGGAACGTATAAATAACTTGTGATTTACCATACTTTTGGCCAAAAACTAAAAGTAAATACTGCGGTATCTATATATTTTGCCCGTTTGCATGACAAATGGATAAATTAGGTTAAATAATATAAAGATAGAAATCCCAAAGGATGTAGATTAATTTTACACTATTAGTTTACAGGTCTACATAAAAGAGTCTGACGTGGTGACATTGGGAACTAAATATTTTAGTAATGCAGACCTATGATGATGGCCCACTTTGGCGACAAGTACTAGTAGGTTTTGAGTCACCCACAACCAGTGTTTTTAAAATTTGTTTATATTGTTGAATTTTTGTTTGCACTCAAGTGCGATAGTGGCGCCTTCATTTTGTTCAGACTCTTTTTTGCCAAGCTGTATTACTTTCCGATCTTTAGTCCACTGATTTATGTTGAATCCGCATGATCACTGAATTGAATTTAGAGTTCACGACAGAAATTTCAAATCGATTTTTATGTTATAATTATTTGTAAATTGAAATCTCTAGTGTCACTGTCATAGTGTCATGGCTCAGTTGTTGTCAAAAATCCCTGTCAAAATACGCGAAGTGAAACTAAACGCTTTTGGCTCAGTTAGTATATTAACTAAACGCTCTTTATTATTATTTGTTTGAAAACATACGAATCATACGATACATAAATAACGCCTTCTTTCCATGGGGGTAAGCATAAAATACAGAACACCATCTACTACGATCCTTACATACCTACTCCTTTTGCTTCGTTTACGCTGCGCTGCCGCTGGTCATAGGTACACACAGCCCCGGATCTAGGGGGGGGGGCAAGCCGGGGCCCGTGCCCAGGGCGCCAAGTTCAGGGGGCGACAAATTCAAGCGTAGCAGACAAGTGCACCACCCAGCACACAGCAACTTTGCAATAAATGAGACGCGCAGCACATTTATAAATCTTTCAATTTTTTTTCTTTTATACAACAGTTTTGGCGCCCCTGTTGAATTGGCGCATTTTCGATCGATACAATTTGATTAATATGTTGCTGCCAAAATGTTCATTTTGAGAAAAAAATATTTCGCGCGGGCTAACTTAGTGCATCGCCGTAACATATCTATTGGCGGGGGGCGGCAGACGGCAGTTTTTGCCCCACCTTTATGAAGAACATTACCAATAAAGTCACTATGTCCTGTGTCCTTCCTCCTGGCGTTTCCACTCATATCTGCTAGTCTGGAGGTTGACTGGTAGAAAATGCTTCTGGCGTTAAGTCCGCCTTTGTACGGTATTTTTGAGTGTCATGCAGATCGGCGCACAGTGGGAAAAAAATTACTTTTTTTGTTCAAAATCTGTCTACAACACAATTTTTGACATATCGCTGCCATTTTTTTTTATACACTCCTTAGATAACACATTTGGTGTGTCACTGCCACTTTTACTTAAAAGTCAATACTATAACCTCAAAAAATCGGGAAATGAAGCAAATAACAATTTCTAAAAAAAATATTTTAACAAAAATCAGTTTCCAGGGGTTTTCAGTTCAAAATGGTGGATATAAAAAGGCAGCCAAAAAATAAAAAAATTTGTTTCATTTTCCGATTTTTAAAAGAAAATTAAAAAATACTAATTTTGATTTTGGAAAAGTGGCAGTGACATACCTACCAAAGTGTGTTATGTCAGGAGAGTATAAAAAAAAAAATGGCAGCGATACGTCAAAAATTGTGGTGTAGGCAGATTTTTTAACAAAAAAAGTAATTTTTTTCCCATTGTGCGGCGCGACGCGACTCTAACAAAACAATTTCTAAGAAAACTTCAAGATAGAACAATTATCGGTGTCGCGTCGCGCGACAAGTCGCGCTAGTCTGCACGAGCCTTTACTTGTGCATAAAGTTTTAATAAAAAATAATAAAATTAAATATCTGCCTTGTAAATATCTTTTGTTAGTCGCCTTTCATTTAATTCTCTCTACATGACCGAATCATCTCAGCATACTCTTTTAAATTTTTGTTACTAGGTACTGACCATAGGTATATTCTTTCAAACAGCACCGTTGTTTTATCATTCCTCGGCCTATCATTCATAGTTACACCACACATGCTTCGCAAAGACCGTATTTTGCACAGCATTTATTCTAAAGGAGACAGAAACGATTACATACACTCTTGGGCCTGAATGTAACGTGTTGAAAATGGTGTGAATTTATAGATTAAAACATAAAATATATTAGTTTATTGCAGTGACTAGTTGCTATCCCACAATTCACACAGCGATCCATAGTTTCAACAATATCCAATCCACAAAGCTGCGGTAAAATCCAAAATAACAATTCCAAGTCAATCGTGTGAGCGATCTTCGGTGTCCAGTGTGAAAGCAAGGGTCGTACCAGGTAGGCAGGGTTAGAATCCGTAAAAAACAAAGCAGTAGTCGTTGAAAAAATTAAAAATAATCGGCACTCAAAACGCATCGGAAAATACGAAACAAGTGGCAGCTGACTAGTAAGGGTGGGCGTTGCGACAACGAACCGTTTACAAAGACCGTTTTGTGTTTTGTGATGATGAAACCGTTTTACGTCCTGGGTTCAACTTCAAACAGTCTTCATTTCACAAACCAGTCTTCGAATTATTGGTGTTATTTTTTTTTTTACATCTAAGAAAATACAGTCTGGTACACAATGATTCAACTATCTATCACACTCGTAAAACAGTCCTTCCAATAAAAAGTGAACTCTTTGTCAATGAAATACAGTCAATAATGTATTAAGTACCAGTTGGCAATGCAGTCGTTCGTGATGCGAAAAAACCATTTCTACATTTCAAATCGTTGATAGTTGTAAGAAACTGCGCTCGACGAAAACGCACGAAACGTTTTGACCGTCAAAAATTCGACAACGACCCACCACTAATGTCTAGTGTCAATGTCAGTCAGCTCATGCCAGTGCAGAACATTCACTGCCAGTGACATAGACTAAAAATATAAGACTGATTTGAATCGATATGAAATTGATAGATCATTATTTTGGTTTTTTAGTAATTAATGATGTTTTAATTAAACTGTGTTACTTTGAGTTAATTATATTACCTAGTGCTACCTAGTGGGTAGGTTTTCTTTTTGTAGTATTGTAATCGATTACTTTAATCGATAATCTCACGAAATCTATCTTCATCATATTTCTTCTCTTCCAGATTGAGAATTGAGCTAATTTTTGATATTCAAGGATAAAAAAATGACAAATTTTTAGATTATTTCTCAACTTATTACATTTGCAGCCCCGGATCTAGATTTTTTTTTTGAGGCGGGGCAAAAACTGCCGTCTGCCGCCCTCCGCCAATCTTTAAATGGGGATGCGCTAATAGCCTCCGCGAAATTAAAATTTTCTCAAAATGAAAATTTTGGCAGCAACAACATATTAATCAAATTGTATCGATCGATAATGCGCCAATTCCACAGGGGCGCCAAAACTGTTGTAAAAAAATTATAATAGAAAGATTATAAATGTGCTGCGCGTCTCATTTATTGCAAAGCAACTTCAAGCGTAGCAGACAAGTGTCTGCTACGCTTGAATTTGTCGCCCCCTGATGTTAGCGCCCGAGGCACGGGCTGGGCCTTGTCCTCCCTAGATTCGGGGCTGTACATTTAGGCCCATCGTTTCCCATCACCTTTCATGCCTCTTTTGCCACACCCAACATTCACTTCCATAAATTATTAAAACAAGTACGTTTACTGATAAAATATTCCAGGTATAATTTATTAGTTGGAAAAATTCAAATGCTTTTAAGTATAGGTACAGACGCCAGCACATCAAGCTACTACAATCTGTCAAATTTATTTAATAGATTTTTAACTTTATAACTGAACGTTAAGGTTCAAAATTGATTAGGAAAATTTGACAGTTTCGGGTAGCTTGATGTGCTGGCGTCTGTACCTATACAATAACTACGTACGTACGTATATTTTTCTTTTTGAATATTGGCATTTTGTTTTTATATAAATACATATTCATGTAATTTGTTATAATTTAATTGTGCCTATGTATGTCTTTTGTGTGCACAGAATAAAAGTTATGTTATATCTATCTATGTATTTATGTAACTATTTCTACTAGTCTTTACAGGTACCGATCAACTATATGGTAATCGAAACTTTGAGTTTTCATAGAGTTTTAAGTTTCGATTGTAAAAAAAAATATTATTCCACTCAGCAATTGCCATTTTGTTTATGATTATGTTTTGATAAGCAATTGACAAAATTTGTCGAACTTTTTATTAGTTTTCGAATATTGAATACGAGGCTTTTGCTGAATGTGAATGTTTTTTTTTTGTGTAATGTGCGTTTATTTTGTGCAAAATAAACAATTTTTCTTTCTTTTCTTTTCTTGTACAAGTAAAATGAAAAATATACTACAGCTTTTTCACTATAGGTAGGCAAACTTAGGACGCCAGGCGAAGTTAGGTAGAATTAAAAGACTAACTATGCACATAAAGGGGTTTAAATAGGTACATTAACTACTTACCCTTTATTTGCTGCATCATTAGTAGTTAGTATAATAGTAGGTACTGGGTGGAAAGGTAGAGTGTGCCCCAGAGATATGAACCTTTCGATATTGGTGCCATACAATACAGAATGGTCTCTTTTCGCATTTGTATCGGTTCGATTTCCAGGAACCTACGACGACCAATAAAAAAATATAAAAAAACTTTTTACAAAAAAAAAACAACCGACCTCCAAAAAAAACACTACAAATTGAAAAATAACTTTAATTTCGGAAGTCGGTGTCTTGTATTTTCGTTTTTTGCCACCGACTTTCGAAATTAAAGTTATTTTTCACTTTGTAGTGTTTTGGAGGTCGGTTGTTTTTTTTTTGTAAAAAGTTTTTATTTTTCACTTTTTAGTTGTGGTACCTACCCCACACACATTCGAATACCACTACCTGCTACCAGTGACAGAAACTTATCATATCATCTACATAACAAGTGGGAAAAAAATACGTATTTTGAAGCTAACTCAAAAACTATCAAAGCAAAGTTAATAAAATTTATATTATGGGACCAATTCGAGAGCACACCCTTTCAAACAAAAAAATAATTTTCAAAATCGGTCCACAACTGACGGAGAAATCGGTGGACGTATATAAAAAAAAAAAACAAACATACGCGACGAACATATAACCTCCTCCTTTTTGGAAGTCGGTTAAATAACTTCCAATAATTTAGGAATCATTAACTGCCCGCGGTTTCACTCGCATAAGTCTCGATTCCGTGGGAATATCGGGATAAAATGTAACCCATGTCCTTCTCCAGGTCATAGTCTATCCCTGTGCCAAATTTCATCCAAATCCGTTATGCCGTTTTAGTGTAAAAGCGTAACAAACAAACAAACTCACTTTCGCAGATATAATATTAGTTAGGATAGTATTACGTAGTATTATATTATCTGTGGTATTACCTAGTACAGACGCCAGCACATCAAGCTACCCGAAACTGTCAAATTTTCCCAATCAACTTTGAACCTTATGGTACAGCGATAAAGTTGAAAATCTATTAAATAAATTTGACAGATTGTAGTAGCTTGATGTGCTGGCGTCTGTACATAAGCATACAAAATTAATCTATAGTCATACAGTTATTCACAAACAATATTTTACAAAAGGAAGCTGGAATATGAAGATTTATGGTTAGCAATTAATTCAGCTCACGGAGTCTACATGAGGAGCATTGAACGAGGTCGGAAGCTTACGTTCTAAATTTTGGTTATAAATCCAATTTCCGTAGATAATAGAAAAGGTTGGAGCTGATTTGCAGCGGGAATTAAGGCAACACTGTGCCAAATTCTGTTAAAATGACTGTTGTTTATTTTTTTTTACCGTTATTACCGTTAGGTAATGTTTTTCGAGAGTATGTATGGATGTTTGTATGTATGTATGTATGTATATTTCTTTGGCACGCTCTGTAGCCTAAACGGCTTGATGGATTTTACCATATGAGGTGTCGTTAGGTTCGTCTTAATAGTGGGAGTGACATAGGATATACCTATAATATTTATGTAAAAATGGGGACAAACAAAAGTTTCACCAAAATTTCAGGTTATTGGTTTGTCCCGCCTGCAATACCAAAATCCTATAGATTATAATGCTTGTTTTTCTCTTTTCAGTTATGAGTTTTTGCAGTCGGATATTTTGGTTTTTAAATAATTTGTTTTTTTCAAAATTATCAAAGTACCTATTTATCTCTCACAAGTTTACACTCTTCACAAGTTTTATGTATCTGGTAAATAGGTAGATATTTGCTTCTGGAGTAGGTATGTTCTGGTGTGAGTTTTGTGTATGTTCATTACGACACATGTGTGAGTTCTACACGTGTAACTGGATGTAGTCTACATACCCAACATCGAACAATGCAATGGATATTCAATTTCAGCTTCATTTGATCGACCCACGTGTTGCTATTTGTAGAAACTTAGGGCTGTCATGAACTCATGACATTTCTTAATAAGGTCACTTACCGATTTTATTATCCTGTACCTACCCTAATAGGCCTGTGTCCAAATTTTTTTTTAGTCCTTCTTTCAGGTAATAAAAAAATATTGGACACGTATTTTTTCTTTTTTGACGTAATAAAAAGATTACGGCGATACATTGAGTTAAAATGTGGCATGACGTCACGCCTTGCTAGATTTTATACTGCGTTGTGATGTAGCGAGCCCCCACTCCCCAACTTTAATGCGTGTTTTCTAAGTTTATTTTTGATTAATATGACAAAGCAAAAAATACGTGTCTAATATTTTTTTATTATCTGAAAGACGGACTAAATAGAATTTCTTTTTTTTTACCTAGGAAAGTACCCTATTGCGTACCTAACTTATTTTCGAAGACAATTTTGCCTAACTTGTTTCATTTTGACAGTTCAACAACATTTATTGCGTTATTTACGTTGTTGAGCAGCTTTTTTTTTCCAACTTATGAAGCAATGGATTAGCAATCTGTTTCAAATCGACACAAATTGTGATTGTGTTGTATTACGTAATTAGGGTACTGATTGATGTAACATATCGCTTGTAGGTAACTATTCCTCAAAAATGTAGGGAGAGGTGTACACTCAGAATATACAGCGTGTGTCTATAATGTGAACATATCGAAATGAGGGGGAATCTGTGCTTAATTTTATCGCCGGATTTTTTTTTAGGTTTTTGTTCTATTTGGCGTCTTATTGAGAAATTTTACGATTACCTACCTATTGCAAAAAGTTATGAAAAAAAAAAATGTTGTAAAAAACATGTTTATTTTCAATTGAGGTTAGTTTTTTTTCCACAATTTTCATTTTATGAAGACGCCTAATTATTTCCAATCATTATGGAGTTTTTTTTTCATCGCGATAGATCATTTAGTTTAAAAGTTACACCGTTTCGTAATTTTTTTTTTAATTCCATAAAATATAAAAAAATAGATTTTTTTAAATAATTTTTCCTTCGATAAAATTAAGCATAAATTCCCTCATTTCCAAATGTGTAAACTCACGCCATTTTCCATGGGGGTAGGCAGAAAATACT
This sequence comes from Agrochola lychnidis, assembly GCA_963680765.1. Taxonomy (NCBI): domain Eukaryota; kingdom Metazoa; phylum Arthropoda; class Insecta; order Lepidoptera; family Noctuidae; genus Agrochola; species Agrochola lychnidis. The sequence goes on from OY796850.1 coordinate 5,526,818, forward strand.
CCTTTAGCTTCGTTTACCTTCATGCATTGCGCAATGCCGGTTGCGAGTACTACGCACCTGAACTTTCTGAAGAACATCACCAATAAGGCGTCCTCTCCCGACGTTTCCACACACTCTGCATTATTAAGGCGATGATAACCGACTTTTAATGATTTTATACTGAAGATGACGTCTAAACGAGTAGTGTTAGTGATTTGGAAAAAATATATATATTAAATTAGAACATTTTCCTAATATTTTAATATAATAATTTAATATAAGACCTTGCTTCTTGCCAAGTTATATGATTTTAGGTCAATGGGAAGTACCTTGTAGGTTCAAGCAAAATATATAGGTATGCGATATTTATGGCAATTTTTTTATTGCGTTGACTAAGAAGCTTGATGTTTTTACAGCGTCAAGGGGCCGCCCGGCCGTAGATCTATGTATTTGATGATTATTTTAACTTGATCCTGCCTCCACGCGTTTCTGAGACAAACAGACGGACAACGGAGTGATCCTATAAGGGTTCCTTTTTTCCTTTTGAAGTATAGAAATCTATTTTTTTTGTATGGGACCCTAATAATAGAATATATCTAGGTAAAGTTTAAGTTAAGCTGACATGGTGAAGACTGCGGAGCCCTTTCAAGTCATAACCTACAGGTACCTACCTTTCGAAAAGTATGTACCTATAAGGAAAGAAAATTTAAGTAATAGTAGATTGTTATACGAGGGGCTAAAATAACTCATTGTAACGAGGTAGTTTTACCCCCGAGCTTTAGTGAGGGAGTAAATATAAACCCGAGTTATAATGGGTTTTAGCGCCGTGTGTTATACTCTACTTTTCACTACGATTGCGAGAAAATAAAATAATCCAATACAATATTAAATAGTTTATTTTATTTAAATGTAAAATTTATACAATTCTGGATATTTAACAAGATGTTTTTCCGGCAAGTTAATTTCAGTCCTCTGTGAAGATGTTCTCACTAGATGATGACATTTTTACTGTTGTTAATTATATTACGGTCACCAATTCAATTCGTAACTAGAGAAAAATTCTAAAGATTTCGCCCAATGTCTTTTTTATTTCTTCTGTAGCCGCAACGCAATGCACGCATTCTACTGAAGAGATAGCCGCATTTAGTTCCATTTTCAAAAATAAAATGTTCTTCTTTTTTTTGTGAACCAGTAATAAGTCGAGGTCATAATCATGATTATTCTACATAAGAATACTTTTTCGTTTTTCAAGACTTGTTGGAACAGACAAAAATGAAAAAGAAATTACTTTTTCCCCTAGAGCAAGAATTGCTATTTTTTACCCGCTCTGGTACTCTACAATGACGGCCTTTTTGAGCAAGAGGAGTGAAAAACATATTATTTTCCAAAGAAAGGACTATCATGTTACAATGTCGCTGTCTGCATTCCAGTCACGTTTTCCATTTCCGTTTTATATCTTCTTTTATGATGAAAACTACTTTTATATTCAATAACTTCGGACAATTGCGAGTAGAACTCGCGCCCTGAGGGTTCCGTCTCAAAGCTGTGCTTCATTTAAGAGGCCGGCGACACGGCTCGCAACTACAAATCGAGATGTTTGCAAAATTCAATTCCAAGCACGTTGCGCTAGTGTGAGTGCCTGTCGGAGCGATATACACCTACAGTGAGCAATACTACCACGCACACATTGACAATTATTGCTTGACGCGATAGTACTACTAGCTTTCGAAAATTTAAGATAAATTTGGATTTGTTCCGTAATACAACAAATTATGAATTAAAACTTAATGTATTTCCATTTTTTTTTCGATAATTTGTAACTTGATAACATAAACTTTACTATGCTTCTGCGGAAGCAATATTACAAGTATTGTTGTTTAAAAATACAGAAAAAACAAAATGAAAACATGTCATTCACGCTGTAAAAATGTACGAAATGCAATTCGCTTACACTTCATTTAAAGGTAAGTTTTTGGAAATAAAAAGATATTATGGTCGAATATGCTCAAATTGCAAATGATTTATGTACTACGTTTGTATGGACAATTCATGCGTCGCCGCATTCTTAAGTGATACATGATTTCCAAATCCAGACCGAAGGACAAACATTAACATTGTAGTTTAAAAACTTGATCTCCCATACATTCCAACTGCAAATGATAGTTTGTGCGCACAATATTGAGAGATTTACCATGTTATTTTTAGACCATAGATTTCTTAAAGGTTTTCACGTTATCCATAAGAAAAGAACAAAATTTAAAAAATAAATTGCCTTTGTAGTTTCAGAGATAAAGGGGTCAGTTTTCATCTAAATATTTTTTAAACTATTCAATTTAAAATAATTTAAAAAAAGGATTGTGTGGTTTTATGAAACCACGGTAAAAGTGAAACTTCTATAGGCGCCGCCATATTGGCCTTGGCTGCTCTGACGAGCGCCTTTCACTTTATCCCTACTCCGCGGCCGAGCGTCACGCGACATGCAACACACAGACGAAAAAGTTTGAGACGATGTAATAAAAGTTTCACTTTAAAAAAATGGGACCCGTACAACAAGTTGTTTCATTTGATATGTTACACGGTACAGTTTTTAAAGTGAAACTTTTATTACCTACATCGTCTCAAACTTTTTCGTCTGTGTGTTGCATGTCGCATGACGGTCGACCGCGGAGTAGGGATAAAGTGAAAAGTTTCACTTTTACCATGGTTTCATAAAACTACACAATCCTTTTTGCTAAACTTTTTTTTCTTCTTCTAATTAGCCCACCCAAAGTTACAGTATTTATTTATTTACGTTACACGGCCGTGTTTGAGTCAGAGGTGTACCTTTCAACTTAATCGATGCAGTAGATTCGGAGCAAATTGGTTGTGACAGACGGACAGACAGACAGACACGCAAGTGATATAAGGGTTCCGTTTTTCATTCGGACGTACGGAACCCTAAAAAAGTCCAAGGAATCAAATATGTGCGCATGTCGGTGGCTGCATTGAAAAATATTGTATAACTCGTTACAGGTAAGGGTTTTTTTAGTACAAAAATAACTTATTTTTGTGGTAGTTTATTTATTAAAAAAAATTGCTAGGTATAATTTCGGCTTTGCTCGTAGAATCAGCTCCGGCGAAAGGACATATCTGTAAGTAACAAAATTATAGTTTACGTTTCGACATGACGTGAATCCAATTGTACTAATTATAAGTTGAATTCTCGACAGAAATAATATTATAGTAAAAAGCAGACCAGTGACAAAAAGAAATTGAACAGGAGTAGACTCGTAGCACCCGGTCTATTTTGCAAACTCACACCGTGAAAAAGTCGGTCGGTAAGTTCAAAGTCAAATCATTTATTTCAAATAGACCCATGAATGGCACTTTTGAACGTCAAAATTTACAAAATAACTAGCTGACCCCGGCAAACGTTGTTTTGCCAATTATTTGTTTGGGGTGGACAACCCTTATCACTTAGGGGTATGAAAAATAGATAGTAGCCGATTCTCAGACCTACTGAATATGCATATAAAATTTGGTAAAAATCAGTAAAGCCGTTTCGGAGGAGTAAGGTAACTAACATTGTGACACGAGAATTTTATATATAAGATAAAATTGATTCTAGTCGCCCCTTCCAAAAGGAAGTTTTCGTATGGAGAAGAATGGGCAAGAAACTCCACCGTTACTCTTTTAAAATGTGTTACAATTGTATTGTAACGTACATTAGTTAAATAATTATATGTTAAAACGACGCACCTAGAATAAAATTACTATACCACAATAGGTAAGAAGAATTAAAAATGAAGCAACGACAGATAATTTAATATGTTATAGATACATGTTGCTCACATATTTACAAACATTGTAAAAGTAGACGATTTTCCTTAAATTTTGTAATTAATAAGTCAGTGTGTGAGGAAGTAATCACAAATTGTAAAATCAATGTCTTAAAACACAAAATAATAAAAATTAAATTAGCAACCAGTTTGATTTTGTCTTGATTCTAAATTGTCCTATGAAGCAGGTAAAGTGAACTTCCACGGTGAAACTAGCTTCATCTTTCTGACTGACCCTTGACAATTCAAAAGTGCCTGTAATTGGTTTATGTGAAATAAATGTTTTGAGTTTGAGTGTGAAATTTTTCTCTAACATGCTACGCTCTTCGCTACGAAATCGTAGCTGTACCGTAGGCGTCTACAACACCTACGGTGTACGTTACGTCGAATCTGCTACGTATAGGCCTTGTAGAGGAAGAGAATACTTTGATATTGATAAGCGATATTATACTTATGTTGATTACTATGAATTAATTGTAGGAACTGAATAATCTTTTTTTTAAGTGAAAACTTTAGTCGCGTTGGGCATTTTTGAGATGGGAATAAAGGCTCGTACAGACCTACGCGATATCGCGGGCGCGACAAGGGTTGCGCTGCCTGTCATGCTCGCGATATCAGGCTGGTCTGCACGAGCTTTAAACCATTGATTTCGCGACACTGTGACGACACCTCATTTTTGTAAACGCGATTGTGCTCTTTATTTATAATACGTTACGGATCAATGTTCTATGCAAGAATTTTTACTTTAAAGGTTTTGTAAACGCGATTGTGCTCTTTATTTATATTACGTTACGGATCAATGTTCTATGCAAGTATTTTTACTTTAAAGGTTTTGTAAACGCGATTCTGCTCTTTATTTAGATAAGGTTACGGACTAATTTTCTATACAAGTATTTTTCTTCCACCAAGTCGATCTTGTTCAAATTGTCAATTCTGTCGGCACTCCCGGAGTGCCACTCGTTTTTATCACAATTTTGAAGTGCTTGCCCTGCATTTCACTTGATGGTAAGTGATGATCAGGCCGAAGATAGAAACGACCTTCACCCAAAATCCTCAACCACAAAAGAACTGGCTAATTGGCTATCTTACCTTTAACTGCCGAAAACAACAATGCTGTTAACATTATTGTTATAGCGACAGACTTAGAGAAGATGGTGGTAGCTAGCCAGGCGGACTTAGAACAAGCCCTACCACCAAAAATTAAACTAATTTGTGAGTATGTACCCTTAGGCCCACTTGCGTGTTCATGGGTTACCTAAATAACTCGGAGTTACCAGCACGCTTAGCATGGCCACAATAGAAATGGGTATTGTCAAAAGAAGAATAGACAAAATGACAGATTGTGATTGTTCATCTGTCATTTTGTCTATTCTTCCGTCGACAAAACTTATCTTACAACCATAGAAACAGGTTTTCTACGAGTTTTGTCGACGGAAGAATAGACGAAATGACAGATGAACAAATACAATCTGTCATTTTGTCTATTCTTCTTTTGACAATACCCGTTTCTATGGTTGTCATGCTACGCGTGCAGCTAACTCAGGGATAAGTCAAAGAGAATTATTGGATTAACCCTGAGTTAGCTGTTACGTTGTTAACTCAGAGTTATTTAGCTAACCCGTGAACACGCAAGTGGGCTATAGTTAATTTCGTCCTCGTAGTCAATGGGGCTGTGTGGTAACATGCTTTGTTTTTCCTTTGATTGGTACCAGAGATGTACCAGATACCTCAAAAAAGTATCTGGAATACAAGATGTTAGATACCTTTAAGTAATGTATTTGAAATAACAGATACAAGATACTTTTAGAAATAGTATTTGAAATACAAGATATAAAATACGTATTTGCTAAATACTTTTTAAGATATAAAATATTTTTTGAAAGAAAACATACATTTCTTATTCATTTTAAGGTTTATTTAGATTGTTAAAATTAATTATGAACAGTGATCAAGTGATTATTCGCATAAATGTCAGAAAATTTAATATTTTTAAGGTTATATTTGAGACTTAAGTGAGACTAGTTTTATCACTATATTTCTTTTATGAGGTTTCATTATCATCCCTCAAAAGAAAAGAGTCGCTCCATAGGGGCGGAAATAGGCAAAAAAAAAAAAATAGCATAAACATTTAAACTCGTTAGACTGGTGTCTTTATTATTTAAGTATTGTAACAAGCGTTTCTAAGTCAGCTGTGCTGCCAGTAGACCCTGTGTTGTTGTCGCTACTAGACCATACAGCCTCTTCAAAAGTTGATAAATTAAAGTTTTAAGGAGGCGTTCAGTTTTGTGTTTATGATGATGTGATGCCATAAAGTAAAAAAAAAAAAACGTACGGAATAAATAAAAGTATTTTATCAAACTTAGTATTTACAAAATACTAAGATACCAAAAGATGGTATCCAAATACAAGATACAAAATTAAAAAGTATTTCAAATATAAGATAAAAATACGTATTTTGTATCTTATACCCGTATTTCAAATACTTATATCTAAGATAAGTCACATCTCTGGTTGGTACATGGTTTTGAAGTACGAGCAGTTACCATTTCAATAAAGAAAAATCGACCTTTCAATTCGCACAAAAACAACGTTAGCATGTACCTAAAAGAAGTCCTGAATCTACTAATAAGGCACGTTTTTTTTTGCTTTCATTCTTTTCAATTGTTATTGCAGGTTTCCAATTCGGGACGGAGTTTAATCTAAAAGGGATCTCGGATAAATTACATGTAGGGTATTTATTCTGGCGTTCACGATTTGTTCCATTGCCTAAACATTGATGTAGTTATTTATTTTGTAAGAGAGACCTCGGATCCACCCTTTGATTGAGAATTGATTGAAAATTTTAAGGATTTTAAAACAAATGTTTTTTTTGTCTTTATTATAGAGCTAAATCAGATCCAGCCTGTCCCTTGCTGTCCTCCCCCAGCAACGCCTTAAGCCGAGATCCGTACCCCACAGCAGGGATGTTTAGGAGCTCCGTAACAGTAACCGAAACTATCGGATATCCGAAATAAAAATGTATTCGTAACCGTAACCGAATCCATTATAAACGTTTCGGATAATTTCGTATTGGGGCGGAGTCTGAGTCACGTTATGACAGGTTTTTCTGCCCGGACGAGCCGATACAATAGCTGCGCACGTCACTTGCATGTTTGTTTATTTTTGCTATTACTTAATCATTACTAGTCAGTCATTGCAGGATAATGTTATAACATCTCATCTCATCTCTATTATCATCGTATTTAATATCTTGCATGCAATGTATGTACACCATGTTTATACAAATAAATAAACTTACTTATTTACAATTTCTTAAAAATCTAATAATCCGTAACCGAAACTATCCGAAACTAACTTATAATCTGAAATAGTCTTATATCCGTAACCGTATCCGAAACCGGTATAATATCATTTCTATATCCGGATCCGTATCCAGATCCGAAATTTCATATCCTTAACATCCCTGCCTCACAGGGGGTGCCGTTAGCGTGAAGTCGTTTAGTTTATAAGTTGTATGCCCTGGCTGGAGGCCTTAATTTATTGAGGCATCCACAGGAAAGTCCGGTTTAGTCTGACTGTCAACTGGAGCGGAGAGGAAAGAAGCGGAGCGGAGTTGTGCGGATTAACCAATGGAATTGCATAAAATCTCTGCTCCGTTTAAAAATTCATTCAAAATCGGGAAGCGGAGCGAGGACGCGGAGCGGGGAAGCGGAGCGAGGAAGCAGAAAAAATCTGGCCGCGGGGTATCGCAGCCCGCTCAAATTACTCGTCGCGTGAACTCCGCCCTAAGCGAATCCTTACCGACCCTGACGACCCCATTACCCTCCTCCAGGAGAGCAGTAGGGAAACCAGCACAATGTACAAAAACAGACGCCTCTCGTCATTCCGACCTCGCCGCCGAGGTCCTTTGCGATCGCGACCGCGTCCCCGAGTAAATGATACTCCTCCCGACCCTTGCTCGACAACGAGGTGCCAGCAGTTGTTGCAGTTGAGCACGTAGCTTTAAATTCCCCGACTAATAATCATGATCAAAACTTTGATTCAGCCCGTCCCATACTTGATGTCCTCCCTCCGGTTGACGCCCTAAGCCGAGGTTCGTACCCCACAGGGGGTGCCCTTAGCGAGCGTTCACCTAGTTTTAATTAGCATAGTTGATTAACCCCTGGCTGGAGGTTTTAAGTGTAGTAGCTTAAGGCACTCACAGGAAAGCCCGGTTAAGTAGTCATGATCTCAGAGGTCAACTACGAGATGCCCTACCTAAAAAAAAAAGCGGGAATTCCGCCTATAGTTCCGCACAGTCCGCAACTCTGCTCAGCACTACCTCGCTCCGTATCAATGGACATGCAGACACAGTTCGCAGCTCCGCTACGGATTACTCCCTCGCTCCGCTCCGCTACCTCCCTCCGCGTCAATGGACAGGCAGCCTAAGCAGCCGACAATCTCCTAGGTTGATCGACGAGATGCCATTTCCAAAAAAAAAAAAATATAAAGGGTGCTAACCAGTTTTCAATTTTCTTAAGCCGACGTTCGCACGAATGTAATAAAATCGCGGCGATTTTTTTCGTGCACTTGATTTTCAACGCTCTTCTTAGCGCCGAGAGTTGAAAATCCAACAGTGTGTTTTTTCAATGCGCTGGGACGAGAGTGCGTTCCAGCGCGTTGGATTCTCAACGCTCAGCTTAACACCGAGAGTTGAAAATCGAGTGCACGATATAATCCCGCCGCGGTTTTATTACGTCCGTGGAAACGTCGGCTTATTTGACTCACACGAGTAAAGATTATTCATGTGTATTACTACTTTACTACTATTTCTACACTTGACTATTACATAGTTATTTTGCTCTCACAATTATTAGGTTTGTGCTAACCACAACAATAAAGTCAGCCAAGTGTGAGTAGGACTTGCACACGAAGGATTCCGTCCCGTATTAAGATCGAGCAAAAAAAAACGCCGAAAAACACACGTTTCTTGTATGGCGGGAGCCCCCTTTAATTATTAACTTTATTATTTGTTGTTATAGCGGCAATAGAAATACACAATCTGTGTAAATTTCAACTGTCTACCTATTATGGTTCATGAGATACAGCCCGCTGACAGACAGATGAACAGCGCGGTGGCTTAGTAATAGGGTTGTGTTTGGTACCCTTCAGGGACGGATACCTAAAAATGTAAAAGGCAGTTTACTTCCTAAAAAACTGTTGCTAACCACTCCGTTTGAAATAAGATTAGACATTTAAACAAACCTTTTTTACAGTCCGTTCAACCGATTTTGACTTCTATACCGTAGGCATAAGGATGGCATTAAAAGCAAAAAAAGTGGTTACAAACCAACTGTTTACTGCCGCTGTCATTTGTCATGCCACCAACGCAATAGAAGTCAAAATCGGTTGAACGAACTGTAAAAAAGGTGTAGTTAAGAATGCGGCGACGTATGAATTGTCCATACAAACGTAGTACATCAATCATTTGCAATTTGAACATATTTCCACCATATTATGTTGATATTCGGATTGAGACAGTATTTATCTAGGCTCCTACGTCTTTTGATTTTCAAAAACTTATCTTTAAATGAAGTGTAAGCGAATTGCATTTCGAACATTTTTACAGCGTAAATGACATGTTTTCATATGGTTTTTACTGTATTATAAACAAAAATATTTGTAATATTGTTTCCGTAGAAGCATAGTTTATGTTATCAAGTTACAAATTATCGAAAAAATAATGGAAATACATTAAGTTTTCATTCATCATTTTTTGTATTACGGAACACATCCAAATTTATCATAATTTTTCGATGCTAGTATTGCCATCGCGTCAAGGAATAATTTGTCAATGTGTGCGTGGTCGTACTGCTCACTGTAGTTGTATATCGCTCCGACAGGCATTCACACGTGCTTGGTTGGAATTTGTTCGGGGTATTTTTTGTCAGTATTATAAGATTAGGTATATTATATAGGTACCTTACTGTGCTAATTTAAGGGGCTTGTGGCTAAGTAATAACAGCTGCACGGGTCGATCGATCAGGTTAAGCTACGCTTGCCGCGGTTGGTCCGTGGATGGGTGACCATCTTTACAAACCAAGTCCCTTCTGTGCCTCGGAAAGCACGTTAAGCCGTTGGTCCCGGCTGTCATTTGTAGATCTTTGACAGTCGTTACGGGTAGTTAGAAGCCCAAAAAGTCTGACAACCAGTCTTACCAAGGGGTATCGTGTTACCTAGTCACTAGGTTGTGGAGGTCAGATAGGCAGTCGCTCCATGTAAAATACTGGTATTCAGCTGCATCCGGTTAGACTGGAAGCCGACCCCAACATAGTTGGGAAAAGGCTAGGCAGATGATGACTTTACTGTGCTTATTTGTTTACTAAATTAAAGCAGCTGCCGACTACTTCCCTTTTGTGCTCGTGATTATATTTAAATCTATTGTTTGATTGTTTTACTCGAGTTAATTATCTTTTTGTATACACGTGTTTCTGAAAAAAAAAAAATGTTTTTCATTCTATCTTTTCTTTCTTTCTATCTTTAGATAACATAAATGTGTTTAAAAACATCCGTATCTGGACAAACGAGTACTTATGTTTCATCAGTAATATTAATCGGTAGGTACCTATTTATGCGTCAAAAGACCCTCAGCGAGTCGTAGAAACATCTAAATTATACACACGGCCGAAACACGGTAGTCCAGGTATAGGTGGCTTGTTGAGAATCCAACGTGCTGGGACGTACTCTCGTCCCAGCGCGTTAAAGAAACACTGTTAGATTTTCAACTCTCGGCGCTAAGCAGAGCGTTGAAAATCAAGTGCACGAAAAATTTCGCCGCGATTTTATTACGTCCGTGCGAACGAGGGCTATATTATAGGACCAGGTTTTTATACTAGGTATTTACTTGCAAGTACGCCGACCAAGTGCCGACCCGAAATACTCGCAAGACTATTTTATTTCTTATTTATATTTAGTTACGGATCAATGTTCTATGTAGGGCTTTCAATACGGGGATCCCGGTATTGGCTAATACCGGGATCCCGGACATTATTTGACATTTTTCAATACCGGTATTGAAATGTCCACTACCGGGATACCGGTATTGGTGATTTTATTTTATCAGTAGACACTACAGTGAAACAATTTCTTTTTATTACCTACACATTATATTTCCAACAAATTTTATAATTATCTGGGTAAGTTTTAAAAACTGCGTATTTTAATTCGACAGTTAGTTACATTTCATTACTACTTGTGCTACTAACTGGAGGCAGAAATAGAAGCTAAAACTCAAAGGGAAGTTAGGACCCATGCTTCTTCCAGCAGGCCTAACATGACACACGCGATAATTATCCACCCTCGCGCGACAAATTTTTGTCTATTTCTGTAGTGTTATCGTTTTCTGATAGCTACGCCATACAAAATACTTGACTCGTTCTGTCAAACTTGATGTTTTGTCAACAAACCCTAACATGACACGTTATTTATCTCGATTTTTGACAGTTCAACACAAGATAATCAGTTATTTTGTCGTATTTAGTCGTCCTCGATTTTGACGACGAGAAGAGTAGACAAAAAGACAAAATGATATTTTTTTTTAATTGTTGGTGTACACCGATGTACTGTAGTAGAGGGGTGCACTACCACGTAGATGACTATTACTTTCCAGTCACTTTGCCAATTATGGTGATTAAATAAATAAATTAACGAAATCTAGGGATTATAGCTGTATGGTAATATCAAATATTCGCAACATAATTACTAAAATCACCAGTTTATTTCCTAAGGGTGGTGATTAATATTTTTTATGGTTATAATAGCGGAATCAACTCCACCTGCCAATTTATTTGAACGTCAGTCTTTTTGGTGACTGGTGATTAAAAAAATTTGCAACATCATGGACTTTATGGTGACTGTTACAATAATAAACTCGTCGGCCCATTTGTCATTTGTGGTGATTATCTAATGAGTATAGGTGCCACTAATTTTAATTTCCGTCAATTTGTATTTTAATTTCAGCATGCCAAAGAAATAATTTAATTTTAATCAAAAATTCGGTTACACAAAAAACTAATCATAAATAATTAAAAGAGAGAATAATTAAGAGAGACGTTTATTCAATAAAGTACATAATTCCATGCATAAATTGAATGAATGAAACAGAACTTCACGCCGATGTTGCTATCATAAAAATAATTTGTTTTTAATCACTTGCAACATCGGTATCTCGTCGTGCGATAAAGTAGTGTCAAAGTGGCTTTTTCGAGTTTACTCGCCGTTTGCGGTCATGTAAGGGATTAGAATGACGTCAGAATCGTAGACAAATTCCGATAAAATGAGAAAAAGAGAGTTCTCGCGCTTGTCATGTTAACCCTGCAGCACTGATATAGAGTCTATTGTAAGAGTTGAATTGGGCATTTATGATAGTTCTGAAGGCGGCCGAGAGATGTATATTGACATGGCGTATAATTATTTACTGAGCATTCTACCTACGAGCGTAGAGGTAGAGAGAACTGTTAGAATAGTTCAATGTAATATAGTAAGTACTTTTTGGTTAGCAACACTGTTAGGCCATATATTGATAAAAAGTAATGTACTAGTCATATGTTCAATTGTTAATGGAGCTTTGAAATGGTTGGAAAATAAAAGTCGTTTTGTCTGTTTAAACCTGTTGTTTTGCTTCAACTTTATCAGGTTATGGGCCCAGCCGCATAATCTAGTATTCGTGAGCAAAACAAAGGGCCAAATACTGCTTTTCGTCAAAAATACTGTCGGCATCGGCACGGAGCACGTGTGACGTTAGGCCAGCAGGAAGGAAAATTACTTGTTTCATCAAGGACGGGACGAGCAGGTAGTAAGCACGACGATGGAGGACAACGTAAGAACTCCTGGCTTGCATATAAAGCTGGAGGGAGCAATAAAATTGGAAGGTGCGAAGAATTGGAATATATGGCGGTTCCAGATTACGGTTTTGCTGCGAGGCCAGGGCTTGTATGACATAGTAAACGGCACTAAAATAAAACCTGAAAATGATGCCGACCGTACTCGGTGGGAAACTTACGATGCAAAAGCAGACTTTGCTGGTTACAAGAATGTCAGAAGATGTCATGCTACATATTTTATCATGTGAAACTTCGGCTGAGATGTGGCGAAAATTACTAAGCGTCTATGAACAAAAATCGGAGACGAGCATTCATATTGTGCAGCAAAGATTCTTTCAGTTTAAATACAAAGAAGGTGCAGAGATGTCTACTTTTCTATCAAAGATACAGGAAATGCAGAATCAATTGAAACAGCTCGGTGAAACTATATCGGATAAGTTCGTAATAACGAAAGTTTTGATGTCGTTACCAGATCAATACAAACATTTTGTATCAGCCTGGGAATCTGCGCCTGACGATAAGCAGACCTACGATAATTTAGTAGCAAGATTATTGATAGAAGAGGAAAGATTGAAAGAAAGAGGGGAGGTGCCCCAGCAATCATCAGCCTTTGTTGATAACAGAACAGATAAGAAGAACGTGAAATGTTACAAATGTAATAAAATGGGACATTATCAAAGCGAGTGTCGGAGTAATGTAAACAATCGTAATGACAGTTCGGCAAATAATAATAGATTGGCTAAAAAGTGTTTTTACTGCAACAAATTGGGACATGTTAAAAGCGAGTGTTGGTTTAAGCAAAATAAGGACAGAAACAGTAACGCATTTGTGATAGCGAGTTCAGGTGGACATTTCCAACGATCACAGTGGTTAGTGGACACCGGCGCAACCCAACATATGTGCTGTGATCGAGATTTATTTACGACATATTCTTCGTTGTCGAATAAATCAGTGATTGTCGGTAATGGGAACGCAATTAGTGCAAATGGTTGTGGACAGGTGGCGTCACAGGTTTATAATGGCCGCGAATGGATAAACACGACCATAGACAATGTCTTGTACGTGCCGGACCTAAAAACTAATTTATTCTCTGTGAATTGTGCGACAGATAGAGGATATGTCATGGTGACAAATGAAAATTTGTGTAAATTTTACAAACAAAACAAACTGTCTGCGGTGGCTAAACGTTATGGAGAAATGTATTATATGGATTTTCGCTTCAAATGCGAGGTTGCGAGTGTTGCAAAAGGAGTAAAGAACGAAATAAACGAGTGGCATGAAAGACTCGCATATCAAAACTTTGATCATGTACAGAAAGTTTTGGAGAAAAATAACGTTAAAATAAAGCAAACAAAAGAAAAGAAATTGGCAAAAGAAGTGAATAAAGTGCAGGAATCAGTTAAGATAGTAACTTTAGAAAACCAACCATCACAGGAGACTAAAACTGTGGTAAATGAAGGACATGGAAAATCAGAAGATGCCATTTGTGTGAGAGAAAGTGATGTTGAGGAAAGTTCGTTTCATGAAACAGAATCTGAAAGTGAATATGAACCATGTCCGGATGAGTTGAAATTATTAACTGATGATAATACACCATCACTCGACAGTGAAAGACCTAAAAGAAGAAGCAAACGAGTGAAGAAACAAACAGCGTTCTATGAATGTCTCAATGTTGAAAGTATAGAGAGTGAGCCAGTTACGTATAAAGAAACCTTGAAAAGAAGGCATGCGAGTAAGTGGAAGGAGGCGATTAATAGAGAATTGCGAATTAATAGGGACCTTTGCGAAGAACCTGCTAGTAAAAAGACTGTAAGTAGTAAGTGGCTAGGGGCTTTGAACAGGATGATATGTTTGACTTATGTGAGATTTATGCGCCAGTAGCTAAGTTATCTACTTTCAGGTTATTTGTGTCAGTAGCCACAAAGTTAAATTTACCAATTTATCAGATGGATGTGACGGGGGCCTTTTTGTATGGGAATATTGATGAAAAAGTATATTTAGAACTGCCAGAAGGTGCCTATAGTGGGAATAAAAAGTTTGTTAAATTAAATAAGTCTTTATATGGGTTGAAAAAGTCACCAAAATACTGGAATGATAAATTTAACTCTGTAATAATAAAACAAGGTTTTGGAAGGTCTCAAAGTGATTGTTGTTTATATACTAAGTGTAACAGGGATTCCAAAACATATGTTTATTGTATGTTGATGATTTGTTAATATTTGGAAACAATAAAACAGAAATATGTGATCTTAAGTCAATGTTGAACAGTGAATTTAAAAAGAAAGACTTAGGCTTTGTTTCAAATTACTTAGGTATAAGGGTAAAACAGGATTTAGAAAATGGAATTACTGAGTTGTGTCAAAAAGAATATTTAGAAAATGTTTTACAAAAATTTGAAATGCAGGACTGTAAAGAAATGTGTACCCCTATGGATCTGAACTTTAATACTAGCATATTAGAAGAAAATAATGATTTTGTAGTTGACAGGGACATTGAAAAGAAATGTAGAAAGATAATAGGTTGTTTGTCTTATGCAGTATTAGGAACAAGACCAGATATTTGTGTTGCTTTATCAATTTTAAGCAGACATCAGAATAAAGCAAATGATGTTTTGTTAACAGCTTTAAAAAGAGTACTTAGATATATTAAACACACTATTAATTACAAGTTAGTATATAAATGTAATAGTGAGATGTTAGTTGGATATTGTGATGCAAATTGGGGTGGAGATTTGATGGATAGAAAGTATACCACGGGATATTGTTTCATGTTTGCAAATTGTTTAATTTCTTGGTGCTCAAAGAAACAAGCTAGTGTTAGCCTGTCTTCAACAGAATCGGAGTACATAGCAATTAGTATGGCCTCAAGTGAAGCCTGTTAGCTTATAAATTTACTTAAGGATTTTAATATTGAAAATGTTTGTCCTGTCAAGATTTGTTGTGACAATCAAAGTGCCATAATGGTAACACTGATAATATTAAGCGCTTGAAACATGTTGATATAAGATTCCATTTAATTAAAGAGTTGATTAAAAAGGGGACATTGATTTTGAAATACTTAAAAACAGAAGATCAGATTGCAGATATGTTTACAAAGGCATTGAATAATAATTTGTTGTTGAGGTTTATAAATAAGTGCGGCTTATATCAAAAGTAAGTTTTATGTTTGTATTGCAAGTATATATTACATTGAGGGGGGGTGTTAGAATAGTTCAATGTAATATAGTAAGTACTTTTTGGTTAGCAACACTGTTAGGCCATATATTGATAAAAAGTAATGTACTAGTCATATGTTCAATTGTTAATGGAGCTTTGAAATGGTTGGAAAATAAAAGTCGTTTTGTCTGTTTAAACCTGTTGTTTTGCTTCAACTTTATCAAGAACGTTTTCCTCGGTTACATATTTGTGCAACCGTTTAAGGGGACGATAACCGACTTTTAATGATTTTATACTAAAGATGACGTCTAAACGAGTAGTGTTAGTAATTTGAAAAAAAAAAATATGTTAAATAAGAGCATTTTTTTAATATTTTAATATAGGTATATTTTTGATTATGTTTATATTAAATAGTGAAATTAATTTGTAAAGTTATGTCTAACGCGGATAAAAAACTGAGAATGACGCAAAATCTATCAAGCGTTTTTTTCTGAACACTTCACCATTTTGAAAACAATTAAATTATTGATCTTTTAGTATACGTGTTTTATTAAAATACCTTTTGTTTTACGTGTAATAAATTAATAATGCGTCTAATTTGGGACAGCGCTCCTTGATGGACGAGTCCTATTACTGGCTGGACGTATGACGCGTTGCATGAGCTCAGTACAAAACACGCAAGCTAACCATTCAAGGTCACTGTCATATATCTGCGTCTTAAGAAGCTCGCTCTCAGATAAAACTTTAGATGCTCTTTCCTTCCTACGAACTCATTTTCAGGAAGAAAGAGCCGAAACAATGTTGATTTTAAAGAGATTATATGCAGATATTACTTTATAGCAAAAGATGCATGTTCCACTCAGTAGTAACTGTAATAAGTCATGAAGAAAAACCCATAACGGGGAAGCATCAGGGTAACCCGCGAAATTCAAATTTTCTTACGTATTTTGCATTTTGCAGGTCAGTGACAGGTTTTATGTTGATTAAAATATGATTCGCGGTCACAACGAATATGGCTTTACTCAATTATAATCATAACAATCAGCAATACAACTCCATAAGTTAGCAAAGGTGTCAAATGTCATGATTTCATGAAATCTTCTATAAACTTTATCTTCTTCTTAATCACTATTGTTGATTGTAATGATTATAATTGAGTAAAGCCATATTTGTTACTACCGCGAATCATATTTTAATCTACATAAAACCTGACACTGACCTGCAAAATGCAAAAAACGTAAGAAAATTTGAATTTTGCGAGCTACCCTGGCGCTTCCCCCTTAAAAGCACGATGAACAATTTTGACTGATTTTTATGTGATTTTATTAAAACATATTGTATGTTGATTTTATAAAAACATAAAGATAAATAGATCGCTAAATTGTAATTACTTAGATACTGATTATTCAAATTTAAATGTTTTATTTTATCTACTATGTATCAGATTATTTTGTTATTTTTGTTAGGAGATTCTGTTTGCAATTTAAAGTTGTATAAAAAAGTGACTTTATATTTAAAAAGCAGTTTTTTATTATTTTGTAGTGAAACTTATTAGTTGTTGAATAAAAAAACGATATTAAGTAAAAAAATAGTCTCATGTCGGGATCCCGGTGTTGGACATTTTCTATACGGTATTAATACCGGTACTGCAAAAATCCGGTATTCGAAACCCCTAGTAGTTCTATGCTAGCGTTTTTACTTTAAAGGATATGGAAGTTTTTTTTTTTGTAAACGCCATTGTGCTCTTTATTTATACTATATTACGGATTAAAGGTTTTGGAAGTTTTTTTTTAATGCGATTGTGCTCTTTATTTAGATAAGGTCCGTACCAATGTTCTATACAAGTATTTTTCTTCAAAGTATTTTTTTCGGCTACTCGCTCCTTCGACGCTCGATGCAGTTCTGCTCCTTATTTATATTTAGTTATGGATCAAAGTTCTATGCAAGTATTTTTACTTTAAAGGTTTTGGAAGTTTTCTTGAAGTGAATACTTCTTTAGGCGCGTTGAGCATTTTTGAGATGGGACTAAACCTTTGATTTCGCGACACTGTAACGCAATTTACCGAAACCGTGGAGTAAAAGGCATCAATGCGTTGATTACCGCGGTACCGATTTTTTTAATCTGACGTGTAAAGTGATTCCGATACTTATCCTATTTACAGAATAAACAATTTAATTTCATATCTACTAGATTTTCTCTACAAGGCCTAGATCCAGAGATATTCTAAAACATTGAGATATTGGCATTGTAAAGAAATTTCCAAAAAACGCATTACTAGTCTGTACATATACTAACGATTCCCCAAAGTATTCAACAGAAATAAAGCAAGTAATGAACATACCTAATTACTAATAATAAAATATAAATGCCGTCGACTCGTTATGAATGAATGGTAAGTAGCTATCTATCCAGTCACACACACACACGGATGCGCACCGCGTCCGCCGCCCGCCTGCTGTTGTCAAACAGAGATAGCAATATTCCGAACGAATTTTGCAAACGTCTCGATTTGTAGTTGCGAGCCGCGGTCGCAGCGCTCTTAAATGTCTAATCTTATTTCAAACGGAGTATAGTGGGTGTAAGTTTACGTCGCATGATAGCCAAATTAGATTTTCGATCTCGAAATTGTAAATGAAGCAAAGTGGGAACAAATTTATAAAGGCTAGAAGAATTTTTAGACCTCACGACTACGATACGATGTTAAAGTTAGGATAGTGGCTTCATAGTGGCTTTGTGGATTCCAAATGTTACTATAATATTATGATAAATATTATTAAAAAAGTCTCTTTGATCTCATAGACATTTAATAATTAGTGAAAAAGCAAATTGAACGGTCAGCGACAAAAAAAGATGAAACACTTAAATCTTAATAATTGAGCTATATGTTTAATTATAAAAACTTTTTACAAAAAAAAAACAACTTATTAAAAAAAAACACTACAAAGTGAAAAATAACTTTAATTTCGGAATTCGGTGTCTTTGGTTTTGAACTTTCGTTTTTTGCCACCGACTTCCGAAATTAAAGTTATTTTTCACTTTGTAATGTTTTTTTTTTGGAAGTAGGTTGTTGGTTAGTTTTTTGTAAAAAAAAAAAATATTTTTGACTTTTTAGTTGTGGTACCTACCCAACACAAATTCGAATACCACTACCTGCTATGTAATTATCAGTGACAGGAAATTATCATATGATCCATATACGAAGTGGGAAAAAATACGTATTATAGAAACTAACTCAAAAATTGTCCAAGCAAAGTTAATAAAATTTATATGGGACCACCTCGAGAGCATACCTTTTCAAACAAAAAAACTTCTATAGGCGCCGCCATATTGGCCTTGGCTGCTCTGACGAGCGCCTTTCACTTTATCCCTACTCCGCGGCTGACCGTCACGCGACATGCAACACACAGACGAAAAAGTTTGAGACGATGTAATAATGGTTTCACTTTAAAAATAATTTTCAAAATCGGTCCACAATTGACGGAGAAATCGGTGGACATACACAAAAAAAAAAACATACATCCGCTACGAACATATAACTTGGAAGTCGGCAAAAAAATTGGAACTTAGCTATTTTGATTATAATTGCGTGGGTCGATAGTTCTCATCAAATCGGTTCTATCTACTGAAGCGATAAATACGATCTGACGTCGCTCTACTAAATATTAATTATATTATTCAAACATTCCTACTTGTAACGCGTCAGTGTTTATTGTTCATGAATAATATTATTTATAACAGACAGCTTTTTTGGTGTAGTAGCAAGCGCTACTGCTGAAAGCAGGGTACGGGGTTTGATCCGCGGGTCGGGTAGTGTTATTGGGTTTTCCCTTAATGAAAATTTCATTACAGCAACCCCGAGTCTGGATTGAAATCTGAAGAGTTATTTTGAGAAAATTGAACATTGCTTCTTTGAAATTAATATAATCAGGAATTGCCTCAAGGAAACGGTAAGAATTTAGCCCCGGGCGGCTTATACTTATTTAGGATTTAAAGAATTTACAATATATCTTCCTAAAATCTGGCCCTGTTTAATAAACGTTACAATCCTACAATTTTGTATAAAAGATGACTTTTATACAAAATTGTAGGATTGTAACAAATATATGAATATTTGTTGAGTTTTGAACTTACGTAGAAAACGCCTGTAGATTTCGATGACAATATTGTATTTACAAATATGTAGTTGTAAGTTACAATTTATATAAAATGTAAATGGTGCAGATTCTTGATAAACGAGGGTAGATTTCTTACTCTTGAGTTTAGAATTTTAGTTGTTTCACGGAGTACTTCCACTTTGCCCCACCAAGCCGCCACACTGGTGGGGCAAAGTGGAAAGCTCGCATCTGCTCGCATATCGTCGCGTTGTGTAACTTTAGCCTTTCTTGAACACGAGCTACACGCTCAAGCGACACGCGTCTTGCGACTGACAGCGAATGCGCAGGAAACAAATGAAAGAATTTGTTTAGACTATAAGCCAAATTTTGGCCCGGACTCCACCAAAGCGGAGATGTGCGGAGATGTCCGAAGCAGAAACGAGAAGAGATGTTTGTCAGCTAGGGTGTATCCACCGAAGCTGCAACCGGAGATGCGTAGGTATTGGCTAGACTGGAGCGGAGATGTGTGCTGGCTAGAGCGGATCAGAGTTGCGTGTGGCGAGCGTTGAATGTTCAGATGAACGTATATCTCTTCTTGTCTCCTCTGCGCGCCGTCGCCAGCTTGCGAGACACAGCTCCCATCTCCGCTGTGTACCGCCGCCGCCCAGCTCAATCTCGGCGAGGCACAGCTCACATCTCCGCTTCGATCGCCTGAAGCTGAGTGGTGACGAGATGTGTGAATAACGAAATTCTATTGGTTGTTTAAAGCACATCTCCTCTCCTCTCGTCTCCGCGTTGGTGGAGTCCGGGCCTTTTTTTTAGGGTGGGAAATTAGCAAATTACTTCTCCCGCTCTTCGTGTCAGACTCTTCCTAACTAAAACCCACCCGTGTTCAGTTGCCATGTTGCCAGGGGCGACGGTATCCCTTTTGGACTTTCCCGCGACCCCGGCAGGCATCGGCCATAGCGGACCCCGTCAGTTCTGCTGACATCTCTTTGAGGCGCGCGTGGAACACAACACGCCGTCGATCCGGGCCTGGTTCTTATCGGACGGCGAGCTACCCATTACTCACCGTCCGCAAGCCTGCGCCTACGGTGGCCGGGAATCGGCCTGCGATTCCCGACACCCAAGGCGTCTCCTGCGGCGGTTAGGAGCGTGAGGGCGCGAAATTTGCTTCTCCCTCACGCGTTCCGCCTCCTCCTTTGTGAGAATTACTGCTTCGCAGAAGGAGGTGACGGCCTCCCATGCCCTTTCGCTCCGTACCAAGGCCTGGACCAGAGACCGCCGCCGATCGCCTCCACGAAGACACGGCGATGCTCCACCCGAACCGGGCAGACCTCCACCGTATGCCGGACACCGCATGGAGTCCGGGCCTTAGATTACTAAACTATTTGCGCAAACTTAGTTACTCATTGATAGTTTCACGTGTAAATAGATATAATTAGAGCATGCTCCGAGTCACCGCGACGCGACTTGCAGAGCAACGGACTAAAATAGGAGACGCGCGCGCATGTCGCTTGATACAAGTCGTATCGTAACGGGGCCTTACCTTCATATCGTACCTTCTTTTCCCCTATTATGATCTCACCAAAACTATCCTTATGACATCAAAACTTGTTAAAACCTCCCGGACATCTACGTGAATCCTTGAGACCGACAAACTTCTAACATTATACTTTTACATGTCATGTTACTGGGATCTATTCAGACATTTTACTTTTACATGTGTCCTGTTACATCACTTTCCGCTAGAGGGCGCTATTTTCTACGTACCTTTTAAAAATACAGCTAGGGAATATCGTTACGTGTACTTGACGTGCAGAAAATAAGGTATGCTCGGTTGTTTTAGGATGTTAGTTTTCTTTGAATAGGGTATAAAACATCTGTGTTTGATGAGGGAATGGAAACGTCTGGGAAAGTTTTTCTTACCTTAGTTTGTAAGTAGGTCAAGGTATTTTTAATACCCATTCTTAGAGATTTATAAGAACTAGGCACACAAGACTGCTTGTTGAATATTATTATGAATGTTTTCAAAACATTCGGAAGGTTTTGATGTCGGTACTATGAAAGAAAATAGCTTGTTTTTATTTTGAGAAGTTTGTATGGAAAAGACTGACTTCAATCTTTTAGATTGAAGTATTTTTCAGAATAATAAGAAACTAAACAGAACCACAGTAGTCGACGTAGTTTGCAGAATATGATCAAGCTGAAGTGGCAAACTGGATGGGTAGGATATACCTATTAGCCGTAAAGCTGATGTTTGTTGGAGCAATTTTTTCGAGATTTCTGAAGGCCAATTGTCTCACTTAAAAGGTAAAGCCCCACCGTGTACATCGGTACACGGCTGGTACGCGCGCCTTAAATCACTATTTTTACTGCTAAATAATAGCTGTTATTGTCTGTGGGCTGTTTCACTTTACGGCCTGACGTATATTCTCGTCAATTAGAAATAAAATAATCAAAAAATGACAGGTAAGATCGAAAAATTCTGAAAAATGTTGAAAGTGACTTAGAGCGCGCGTCAATGACAAATCGCGGGACTTGAACGTTAAAACGTTAAATTTTTTGAAAATATATGTACATTGTATAATTATTGAAGTTATTTTCCACTTTTATTTCTGACCTACTAACATTCTTTTTCAACTTTTTGTAACTAACAATTGGTAGCCTTGGTTGTCTGAAAATAAAATATTTTTATTTATTGTAGACTTTTTTACAGATTGAGACTGTGATTAGAATGCAAACGTTAAAAAAAACGGGTTTTGACCCTCTGGTAGAAATTGCATAAAAGTGCCCGAGGATCGAGTTAAAATAATGACGTTCAGTTAAAGTAGAAAATGCTTATGAGTAATATGAGGCCAACAGCTGTTGACTGCAATAGGCTGATGAGATAAGAGCCTGGTCCCCGTTTCACATCTTGTGGAAACATTATGTAGAGACCGAGGCCGATAAACATTAGGAAAGATCGTACTAAGGATACTGGGGTATTCACCCGCGTCGTGGGTAAGTACATCACCCGCCCTGTGTGTGTACTTGTGGTCACAGCCTGAAACGCGTGGGATTTGCTTGTAATTATTAATGAAAACTGCGAGTTCAATGTGTTAGTTCAGACCTAATGAATATTATTAATATTAAATTCTTAATTTGCTTTCTCACTTATTTATAATGAAAGTTCAATAAAGTAACCACAAATTATTTACAACAGTTTTTTAGCTTGTTTTAAATAAACACAAAGAGATGCAGAGGGCAGCAACAGCATTTGATTACAACTGTTTTTTTTTGTGAAAAGAAAAGGAAAATCTCGTAAGAAGAATTGCCAACATGTTTCTTCTGCGTTCATTGATTTTTATAACACTTTCAAAGCAGTAAGTAGTAGTAAGTAATAACACAGATGAATACAGATGGTTTACTCCGCAAAAACATTTAATTAAAAACTTTTTACACAAAAAAAAAAAACAACCGACTTCCAAAAAAATCACTATAATGTGAAAAATAGTCTTTGTTTTTGAATTTTCGTTTTTTGTCACCGACTTCCCAAATTAAAGTTATTTTTCACTTTGTAGTGATTTTTTTGGAAGTCGGTTACTTTTTTTTGTAAAAAGTTTAAATTTTTCACTTTTTAGTTGTGTTATTTACCCCACACAAATTCGAATACCCTGCTATGTAAATAACAGCGAGAGGAACTTAACGTATCGTCCACATACTAAGTGGGAAAACTACGTATTATTGAAGCTAACTCAAAAACTACCCAAGCAAAGCTATTAAAATTTATATGGGACCACCTCTGAAGTATTACCTACCAAACAAAAAAAGAATCATTAAAATCAATTCTTATTTGGCCGAGTTATCGCGTAACAAATTTACAAAATAAAAACATACATTTGAATTGAGAATCTTCTCCTTTTGGAAGTCAGTTAAAAAGCGACTCTTGCTACGACACAATAAAGCACAATTCAGGTCGCACAGCGCTAATTACATACAGTTTTATTCACCTAGAAGTTGCCTCTCTTTCTATCGCGTAACTCTTATATCTTCTGACTACTTTACACTCAATGAATTGGCCCGACGAGTCTGCCGCGTACTTGTAGCTTCATATCTAAAATGCGGAGTGAACCATCTGAATTCATCTGTGGTAATATCTACTGACGTCAAAACTTGAACCAAGTTCTATAAACAGCCTTCACTTACCCTGGGGATCTGGCCTCTCCCTTGTATGAAAGGTAAAGGGCTTGAAAGGTAAATATTGATACAAGCTCTTGCTTTGTGACGCACTAGGTCTTACCAAGTAGTACTTAGTACGGGTACCTCTGTTATACTTAAGTGCCGTCGGCACTGGCACGTGGAACCGTATTGCGTTGTGGTTCTGGTTTAGTATTTCACAAGCCGTGTGGGATTTCCCTTC
Organism: Agrochola lychnidis; assembly: GCA_963680765.1. NCBI lineage: Eukaryota > Metazoa > Arthropoda > Insecta > Lepidoptera > Noctuidae > Agrochola > Agrochola lychnidis. Next base: position 5,551,128 of record OY796850.1, read on the forward strand.
GGCAAAGATGACGAATCTCCATACGGGGGATGACTTTTCAAAAATTCTTCCTTTGAGCTTACTTTCGATAAACAACCGACCAAGTGCGAGTTGGACTCGCACACGAAGGGTTAAGCACCGTATTAAGATTGGGTAAAAAAACGCCGAAAAGTCTTTCTTGTACCCCCTTTAATAATTAACTTAAGATTTTTTTATTATTTGTTGTTATAGCTGCAATAAAAATACACCATCTATTTGAACTGTCTACCTATTACGGTTAATGACATACAGCCCGCTGATAGTCAGACGCACGGACGGACAGCGGAGGCTTAGTTTTTTTTTTTGCAAAATTTCATACTTCTAGACATATCGGTTAAGACTGTGCGTTGTCTGAATGATTTTAAGATTATTCAAATTCAAGTGTTTATTGCTCAACACAGTACATAATCATACATTTCTAGATGTCAAGTGAATGCGCAGTCCCAGGCATGCAAAATTATGATTAAAATTATAAGCACCGTTAAAATTGTACAATTTCATAAATTCACATTAATAAGTTATACAATTTCAAAATAGTACCATACACAACGTCATAAATTCAAATCAATTAGCATGTAATGTCAGAATATATAATGTCATAATAACTAAGTAATGTCTAATACAGTCAACACATAAAATTGTATTAATTATATTTTATTAAGTAGATAGTAGCGTCAATCTGCTGCTTCGCTCTTGAGGAATTCCGAAACTACTTTGAAATGGGGTTATGGCGTTGCTCCCGATTAAAAAGGCATAACAAACGGGCGGTGCAGTTATGTATTTTTTTTTCACTAAGCAATTCAGAGTATTTTAAAACCCCCTTAGATAATTTTATTATGTTTTCCCTTTCATGCTGTATAGAAAACCTGTGGCAGGCCTCCGTCACTCTATGTACTTGCGCGCTATAATTACCTACCGCCCGGCCGAGCGGTCTCGGGCCGTTTGCGGACCTTATTCAGTGCGGTTTTCGCAAGCGAAGCGCACGCACGTTGTTCAATTTTACAACTGTACGCTTGAGCATTTAGGCACATTTTAGCATGCAGCGGTTGCTGACGCGACGGAGTAGGCTATTATAGCAGTAGGTATTGGAAATTTTCTACTGAGTGAACTATCTGTTACGTAGTAACTATTTAGTAATCTGTGCCTGTGGGGCTGACTGCCCAGGGTAATTGGAACGCACGTAGGAGTTCCATGGTTCATTAATCGTACCTGTAATAAATATCTTTTGAATGCTAGGAAGAAACTTGTTCTTTTTAAGGTTCCGTACCTTAAAAGGAAAAAACAGAACCCTTATAGGATCACTCGTGTGTCTGTCTGTCTGTCCGTCTGTCACAGCCAATTTGCTCAGAATCTAATGGATCGATTAAGTTGAAATTTGGTACACATATGTATTTCTGTGACTCAAACACGTGTTACGTAAATAAATGAATTTTGAATGTCACTTTTGGGGGGCAAAAAAGGAAGAAAAAAAAAAACAAAATGTATCGTGTGACATATCAAATGAAAGGGCTTGTTGGGAGAATCTCAAATTTATTTTTAATAATTTTAAAATAAATACATGTAAAGATATTTAAAAAAATAGAAGGAAATTGACCATTCCTTATCTCCGAAACTACTGAGCCTAAAGTTTTGGAAAAAATACAGAGTATGGGTTCTTCATTCATAGATTACAGGAAAACCTATAAGAAGTCTATGATCTTAAAATAATGTGGTAAATCTCTCAATATTGTGCGTACAAACTTATATTTGCAGTTGGAATGTATGGGATAACGTGTATTTCAACTACAATGTTAAGTTTGTATTTGGGATAAATATTGTGCGTAGTCCGATACGCACTTGGCCGGTTTTTTGTGTTCTTTCTTTGCGTCACGTTTATCGCAAATAAACGTATTTTCTTTCTTTTTCTTTATTACTACGCGAAAATGTAAAGTACTTAAACTTAAGTATTAGTTCTCAAGTAGGTAATTTGACACAAACATAGTTAACGTAACATGACATCACGCCTACAACCCCCACATGGTTAGGCAGAGGTGTGCCTACCTATATAGGTAGGCACACCTCTGCCTAACCAAATGAGGGTGTAATATTACACCCTCATTTCGCCAGTTATGTTTAAGTCCCATGTAATAGGGGGCGAGCCTATTGCCATCAACCAGGCAAATCCAGTGGGCACGCCACAATTGCCGATAAGACCCCTCTTTGAGGAGTGGTTTGAGAGACGCCACGGCGTCCTCACCTTCCGCCTGACGCAGGTCCTCACCGGACACGGCTGCTTCGGGAGGTTCCTGTTCAGGATAAGGCGGGAGGAAACACCCGGGTGTCACCATTGTGTGGATCGGTCTGAGGACATGGTGGAGCATACGGTGGAGGTCTGCCCGGCTTGGGCGGAGCAACGCCGTGTCCTCGTGGAGGCGATCGGCGGCGGTGATCTCTCGCGTCCGGCCCTGGTTCAGGCCATGGTACGGAGCGAGAGGAAATGGCAGGCCGTCACCTCCTTCTGCGAAGCGGTAATGCTCGCGAAGGAGGAGGCGGAACGCGTGAGGGAGAGGAAAAACTTCGCGCCCTCACGCCCCTAACCGCCGCAGGAGGAGACGCCCGGAGTGGGAATCGCGAGCCGATTTCCGGCCACCGTAGGCGCGGGCTTGCGAACGGTGAGCAATGGATAGCTCGCCTTCCGATAAGGACCAAGCCCGGGTCGACGGCGCGTTGTGTTCCACGCGCGCCTCAAAGAGATGTCAGCAGAATTGACGGGGTCCGCTAGGGCCAATGCCTGCCGGGGGTTCGAAGAAAACCGATAGGGACATCGTGGCCCCCGGCAACAGGGCAACCGAAGGAACACGGGTGGGTTTTAGTCAGTAAGAGTCTGACACGCCCTCTCGCTCCGCCTAGAGCGGGAGAAGTTATTTGATAATTTCCCACCCAAAAAAAAAAAGGCACAAATCCAGACTCCAGGCTGCTACTGAGATATTCCAGATGGAAAACCCATTAACACTTTGTCCGACCCGGGAATCGAACCCAGGACCTCATGCTCAGCAGTAAAAAAAAGAAAGAAAAAGTATTTATTGAGACCACAAGTATTTATTGAGACAGTAGCGCTTGCGACCACTAGACCAACGAGGCAGTAATAACAACAAACAACAAAACAACAGGGAGGAAACATCCTTAAGGCGACAATTACCGACTTTTTATGATTGTATACTGAAGATCACGTCTAAACGAGTAGTGTTAATGATTTGGAAAAAATATATGTTAAATTAGAGCATTTTTTCAAAAACTCAATATGCTTCATATTTATTTTATTATATTTATATTACATAGTGAAATAAATTTCTAAAGTTATTTCTAACGCGGATAATAAACTGAGTATCACGCAAAATTTGTCAAAAGTATTTTTCTGAAACCTTTACCATTTTAAAGATAATTTAATTATTGATGTTTTAGTATACGTGTTTAATTAAAATACTTTTTTTTATGTATAATAAATTAATAATGTGTCTAATTTGGGACAGCGCTCCTTGATGGGCGAGTCCTATTACTGGCTGGACGTACGATGCGTTGCGTGAGCTCAGCATAGAACACGGTAAGCTAACCAGTCAAGGTTACTGGCATACATCTGCGTCTTAAGTGACATAATAATTTCTACTTGACTAAATAGCATGATTCTAGCGATATTAGCAATTATATTTCAATTTAACTTGCTAACTACTCCATACTAAATTGCCAATTTGCCATATATACTATTATAATACAATAATAATAACATAATTTAACATACAATAATAATAATTGATATTAGCTTTATGCTAACGAACGTCATGTTGAACAATATTAGTTCCGTATCGTGTTCCTGTTTCCAGAATTGGCTATTTAGCCGATGTATATTACTTGCTTGAGTACAGTCAAGTGAGTCAAATGAGTCAGTCAGTCAAGTGAGATACATCAATAGCTTTGGTTCCCCTGCATTCGTTAGCGCGTTAACATTAATATAATAATAAGTCTAAGCCTAGTTTCTAGTTATCTAATTAGTTTTAGTTAATGCAGACACAATGGTGCCGATTCTCTTGTCACAAATACCTCTAAACTAGACTAAAAATCACCAAAATTTAGTTTAATCCTGTCAAACGACGATTTCCCATTCTGAAATAGATTAAAGTGACACAACCTAACTATATTTTAGTATGACAGCACTAAGATGGTACTGAGATATTAGTTTAGTGAAAATGGCAATTTTGCTATTCTGAATTTGACGTTTTTCACCTTTTAGATTTTCTTATTAAATCTGACTATTTTTAATCGCGACTAAAAAAAACGTGTGGAGTAAAATTGATTGTCATGAACTTTAAATTCACACCAACACCTCGACTTCAGATGCAAAAACAGTATTGAATCTTTTTTTTCTTTTGCTTATTATCTCGAAAACGGTGTCTCCAATCGCAAAAATAATGACAATTTCGAAACCCTTAAACCCCTAACACTCTTCATGTTGGTTCACATGGTTAGGTATCACGTGAGGGAGTCGCGATTGTCAAAGATTTAGATGTGTCAAAATTATTTTTAAATTTAGAGAATTTATTTTGCAGAACAGCTTTGAGATTCTCATAGTCAAAAGTAAGGAATTTTAGTGATGGTTTAGTTCGGTGTACAAGAGAATCGGCACCAATATCTACATACGAAATAATTTCATCATCATCATGATTTCAGCTGAAAGATGTGATGGCCGTTAGCCCTCAAGTATTGCCACAACGAACGTTCCGAAACACATTTACATATAAAGTTTATACAATATGTAAAAAAAACCTGTCCGATCGGAAAGGGGCTCGTAGGTACTGTCTAAAAGTAATAAAAAATTTAATTATTATTGAAAATAAAAGTTAATGCTACTTAAATCAAATTTTTAGTACCAAAATTACTCGAAATTCATTAAAAATTTGCAAATTTTCAACAGGGTCGTAAGTTCTGACTTGTAGACACCCGCTAAATAACGGCCGCCCGCGCCCCATGCAATAACCAGATAAAAATCCCCGTTGAAAAAAAATGAGAGATTTTTTTTTCGATTTTTCTGATAATTACCTACCACATAAATAGACTCTGACTACGACACCTAACAACACCCTCATGGATCGGACAGGGTTTTTTTTACATGTTGTAAATGTACCTATGATCCTACAATCCCGCTCGATTTACTAGATTAGGTGCAAGCGCCTAGAAAATCGCATTATGCCTGCGTGGTGGATAGCGGCCCACTCCCTCTTATATGTAGAAAGAAAGAAATAATCTGTGCCTTGAGTCCCAGCAGTGAAAACATAGGCGAATTATTATTATGTTTCTACGTTATGTTATCTACATACATATTATAACCACGTAGAAGCGCCCTTATGAAAGGTGTAGCGTGGGAGTACTGTTGCTTAATCAATGTGCTAAAATTTGAATATCAAGCTATTTTTAGAATGTATAGTTCCAGAGTTCAAAGTACTCCATTACTTTGAATTCTGAAACCAACCGGTACGGTTAGTTATCAGCCTCCTCTCAATGATGAGTTGATGAGGTCATAATTTCCCCAACAATTTTCTTAGAAGCCACTATAAATTCTAAAAATAGCTTTAAACTTTAATTTTAGCACATCCCTTAGGTACTCCCACGCTACACCTTTCATAATGGCGTTTCTACATTGGTTAAGTAGATCCCATAAAAAAGAAGTCACTCGACTTTTTCCCTAATCTTAAAACAGAAAAGCGTCTTGTTTGTTGTCTTGTTTTCTCCGAGTTAGAACTTTTTCACAGAAAATTCCCGTTCAAAGAAAAACTCACGATCATTATTCGCATTCAAAGTAAAAAATAAATATTCACCAGAAATATGCATTCCATCATCTTACAAGAGAGATGTGATGTGTGTAAGATGTGAGTGACATTTGATGTAATATTATGACATTTTATATTTATTGTGATTCAAATAATTTGACATTACTCTGTAAAATTTGTAATTATGATAATATTTCTAATGTGATTAAAATTATATTAATTAATTGATTTGATTTGCATGCCCATGTGACAGCAGAATATGGAGAGCTAACTTTATTACAACACCTATGTACAAATTTACCCATGTTTGCAAAGAAATAAATGATTTGATTTGATTTTCCATACTGAGTAATTCTGACTAAAGAGCCTTACAGTAGGATTTAGTAAAACTTTCTAGCTATCCGAGAACTCCCGAGTAATGGTAAACTTTTCCTCAACATCTTCAGACATCATTACGAACCGTCACAGGGTAGAGTTCTAAGACAGCCTTCCAGTTATTCCTCTACCTCAGCAGAAATAAAATGCGATTTGATATTCTAGCGTTCTGAAATACTTTTGTGTGTTCGTATCTTCCTTCCTTCATGCAGCGTTTATTCAAAGGCTGTTTATTTTTATGTTATTGTGTTATTTTCTTCACGGTTTTGTGATTTTTCTTCCACTTCTGTGAATCTCTCATAAGAGTTGTGTTACTTTTCGCTTTGTGTCAAAACATTCAGTTTTGTAGAAACAGGGTAAGGTCTCGTTTGTGTCACTTTTCCAATATTCTATCATCTTCATCATACCCCCATGGGGAATCAATAAGTTCCACCTCACCACTCCATGTTTTCCACCATCCTCTAACCAAACGAACATTCCTGTCTGAATTAATGGTCTTTAATTTCTCTCCCGAATGCAAAGAATCACCCAAAAACCTAATAACACAGCGATCTACATAATTTTCTGAACAGTCACGTATCCACCATACGCGTAGTTACGAGTGCGACTTACGATGCGTCGAGACTTGGGAGCACTTACGGCTAAATTAAATTCCTTGATCGAGCTCTTCCATTAGACTGGGGTAGATTCGACTTGCAGGTACTTCATTTGGGGGCTATTTTTACACGTATATTGTCTGTGATGCTGAAAGTTGAAGGTACCTGACGTACTTAGTATTCGTGTGGGTTTTCTTTGTAGGTTTGCATTTGAGTGTGTTATGCCAGTTTTTCGGTAAGTGCTGTTTGTAATTGATTGCTGTGTTTTTTTATGTAGAAGGTACTAAACACATAGTTAGTGCAAAAAGCTTACCCCAATAGTTGAAATCAGGGACCGAAAGCCTTTATAAATTACGGTACAGTACGACACAACTTAGATGTAGCATCGGCAAAATTCGTAAAACTGATCACCATCCGAACTGAGCGCACCTTCAAAATCACCAATATTTATTACTGCTTTAGGTGAAAATGATCTTTACACATACGCCATAACTTGTGAAGTCATATAACCAAATATGAAATGAATTAATGGAAATTTTAAAAATGTATGCTACATTCAAGTTGTGTCCTACTGTACAGGTATCGAAGAATTTTGGTTACTTCTACGACTAAGGTTACCGCTATCCGGGTGATCAAGAAGAAGAAACATGTTACTTCATTTAGGTTACCGTTTTAATACCGGTTGCACACACACAGGCGATGCGCGCCCTTTGACTAATGCCGACGTCACGTGTAAGATAGAGGTTATTTTTATTTCGTCAACCGGTATTAATTAATACTGGTAGGAGGAAGGCTTTAAAAATACCTGTAAAAATGTAAACGTTGTAACCGAAAAAATACCCGTATTTGTCATCGGTTTCGGTCCCTGGTTGAAATAGCCAGGTTTATGAACCTGCTCCAATATCGTTTCTCTTCTTGTGTGACATGACGTAGAATATGCATTGCAGTGGAGCAGTTAAAGAGTGCAATTACTATAGCGTTACGGATAGATATGCATAATTGCCTGCCAATTTGTGGCTATTTACAAACTAGTTAGAAAGTTATTGACAACTTGACATTAGTAGACTTGATTGGGTAAACAGAGATGGGAAGTTATAATCTGAAAGGGGACCTTACTCCTTGAAATGTCCGCTATAGGAAGAAAGCCTACGACCGGCCGCAGGGGTCGACACAGTGCGTGGGCCCGAATGTTATTGTGGTTAGTACGTGATACATGATATTTTCGTAATCTAGAATAGAGTGGATCTAAAATAAAATGTGAAGATTGAGTGCATTTGATAAGTAAAAGACACATAAGAATCTATACTACCTCAAATTACTTAGCACGATCCTCCGATATATCTAAAATACAGCACCGTTAATTTTAACTACATATTGTATATGTATATGTCGGATCCGGTCATTAGTACGGCCACGAAACGAATCGCAAGCGCGCCATTGGCGACATCAAGAGTGATCTACCCACACCAGAAAGCGTGCTTCTACAGAGTCGTGATGTTTTAAGACCACGGCGAGGAGGGATTCAGCCTCGGATCGAATCGGAGTTAAGACGTCGCGGAACTGTTCTCGATTCGTCGTGCTCAGTTATTGTGTTAATTTGTGATTTTAATAAACGCCGTCGCACCCAGTGTGTGTATAATTAAGCTAGTTTGATTAATTTGATAGTAAATCATAATGTGATCTGAACTGCAAATGGTTTTTCTATTGTGCATTAACCAACACTACCCACACTACGCCCACAGTAGTTAAAATATCGCTGATAATAACAAAAGAGTCACATACCCATCTCCGACATATATATTTTAAATGCGAAGGTGAGTTAGTTTGTTTATTTGTTTGTTACGCTTTCACGCTTTAACAGCTAAACGGATTTAGATGAAATTTGGCACATGGGTAGACCAAGACCTGGGTTAGGACGTAGGATACTTTTTCATCCCGGTATTTGGGTCCCGTAGGATAATTGCCGACCTCCACACGGGGAACCCGAGGGCAAGAGAAAAAAAATCATATACCTCCAAATCGAACAATAAACCGTTGCTGGTATTAAAAAAATACTTCAAATTACATCATGAATTTAGCATAATAACTGAACTAACGTAATAGCAGATAAGTACCCACCATGTTTTTTTTAATTGCCATTATTCACCGTAAAAAGAAATTACCTAAATTATCGGCGCCTTGGAGTGTTCCGCGCCACTCAGTCTCGCTCTCACTCACTCCGCGAGCAGTAGTGTGCGAGCGAGATAAAGAATGAACTTAAGCTGATAGTCTTTGCTCAGATTTGTTTGACTTCAGGTCTGCTTCTGTCATTCTTCACTTAATAAGTTGCGGTCTTTTTAATAACAAAATGGCAAGGATTAAGTCTTTGTCATTAATATTTTAAGAGCTGTGGTGGCCCAGTGGTAACGGCCCTGACTTACAAGTTGTGGTCGAGAGTTCAAACCCAGGCAGGCACTTTACTTTATGTAAATATTTTTATCACCACTGCTCTCAAATCGGTGAAGGAAAACATCGTGAGGAAACCGACATGTCCTAGAACCAAAAATTCGAAGACAGGGTGACATTTACCATACCGCATTGGGGCCGTGTGGTAGATATAGCCCACTCCCTCTCGAAGAGAGGAGGCCTGTGTCCCAACAGTGGGGACATTATAGGCTAATTGTGCTAAATGGTAAAGTCGAGGATTAATGTTACGTATTATGTTTGATGAAAACATGATCCATAAAATTTATTACCAAAATATATAAAAATAATTACCGAAACTGTCGGCGCCTTGGAGCGTTCTCCCCGCGTCGCTCAGTCTTGCTCTTTCAGTCCGCTAGCAGTAGTGTGTGATAGAGTGAATTTGAGCTGAGTAGACTCTTAATGCATCAATCTATCAATCTTAAAAAGGGCAAGTGTTTGTCATGTATATTTAAGTAGGTAGGTACCTTTCATGCAGAAAAAGCCATTATAAGAAAGCTTTCTTATCTATGTATACCTAATTAGCCTAAAAATACGAACTGGGATTACGTACTTCCTTACAATATTTCCTTTACATTTAATTAATTGGGTAAGTAATCACAAAAGAGTTTGGTTCCCCTGAGACTCCATAATAGCTATATTCGGGAACTTAAGTGGAAATAATTTTGGGACAGGTTATGGTCCCTATAGATTTTGATGATTTAATGGCTTTTTATTACGATACTTTAAGACATTAGACCCTTGAGTGATGTGCGGGTACTTACCCTAATTTGTAGAAAGGGTCACCTATTTTTAGGGTAACTTGCGTGGGTAGCTTTTATGTATGAAATTACGGTTTTGGCGTGATAGGTGAGTAAGAACGTCAAAAAATATTGCTATGACGTGGGTTTGTTAATATAAGGTAGATTAGTACGCAGTTGCGTGTTTACCGTTGTTAGGATCTAACTTTTTTATCATTGAAATGTTCGTCAATCATCAAGGACTTCAGAGTTCACCACATAAGTTTTAGAATAAATAGTAGGGTAAATTCGTTAGAGATGGCCGTACGGGAGAGTTGGCCAATCAGTATATTTTGCTCTTTTATTTACAAGGTGGCGCTGTACTTGAATTAATACACTTCGTGCGCCACCACGAACAATATCCAAACAAAACATTGCACAAAAATAAGTAAAAAAGTAAGTAAATTGGCCTTAATTGAATTTAGTACTTATGAAATTTTGTAGTAGGTTCTTATACCATCTGGAAATACTAATATTTTTATTACTTATTTGTATTTTTGGGAGTGTATTGTGTTTGGTGTTTTCTTCGTTTTAACATCAAAATGGGAACATCATAATTGTAATTCGTAAGTTTAAAAATTGAGGTGGCCATCTTACCCGGACAAAAAGGAGAGATGGCCATATAACGGCTGTCACAAAAATAGAAGAAGTTCTGAAAGTAATACCAGTAAGGAGAAACCAATATTATGTGATACTTCTGGTGAAGAAAACGCAGAAGATGAAGCTGATAATTGTGCTGGATGTAGCGAAAAATATAATAAAACCCATCTCATGAAGATTGGCTTCAATGTTCGATCTTTAATCTGTACCCCACATGAGAATTGTACACCTTTTGATGACATGAGCTCTAAATGTGGACAGAAGAATAAAAAGGAGCTCCAGCAAGCAGAAATCAAAGAAAAGGCATAAGGCAGAGGCAAATCTAGTACCGGCCATCTGTCCCGTACCACTACGGCCATCACTACCGTATGTACCGGGTGAGACGGTCAGTGATGTTTTTTTTTTAAAAAAAAATTTTAGGATGTTCCTCACATTATAAAAATATCTTTATACTGATTTTCTAAAGACTGATAGTTGCTGATTTTCTTAAAAATAAAAGTCTAATTGTGATCTCAATGTTTTCAGTTTTATTTAACCCTAAAAAAACTATGGCCATCTCTAACGAATTTACCCTAATTAGATGTTTCTCTCAATGAAGTCTATAAAAATTGTTCTTATAAGCAAATATAGATAGTGCAATCCACGAAGACGCGCCCCACTCCGCGATTACTGTACTGTAAGCTGAACTCTAGTAAGGCGCGGAGCGGAGCGGGGCGCGTCTTTGTGGATTGCACTATCTACCTATAAGAGAACGCTACTACCAGTTTTCTTAGCATTATTCCTAACAGGAACGGGAACGAAGTTCTTTTAAAATCAATTCAATTCCATATTTCCACTTTACCTTTTGCACTTCAAAAACAAACCACTTAAACCATTTAACAAACAAAATAAATTGCATTTCCGATGTCCGATCTCTCTTTACCAGCAAACAAAGAGAACAGTGTTATATCAGTTTGTTTATTTTCACAAAGAGCACAATTGCATAAAGCTACAATAAATTGGCTGAGTCCTGTGAGGTATCTCAAAAGGCAGACTTCGACTAGTGGCTTTCGTAATTATACAGCATCAAAATATCGGATTGCACTACATAAATAATCAACCTATCAAAGAAGTTGATCACGAAAAGTACCTTGGATTAATTTTGAATAACCACCTGAACTGGAAGCCACATATGGAGAGGGTTAAATCGAAACTGACTTCGCTCACGGGAGCCCTACGGAGTGTTGTCCGGTGTCTTCCACTCTAGGTTCGTTACAGTATATATAACACTCTTATAAAGCCTCACCTGGATTATCTTATAAAAGTATGGGGCACAGCAGCCAAAACCAATATAGAAACGCTACAAGTAGCACAAAATAAGTTAATAAAGACACTCTTCCATTATGATTACAGTACACCAACACAACAAATATACAATGAAACGAAGATAATGAACATATCACACACATACACATATAATACTTGCATCTTAATAAGAAAAATACTTAATAAAAGCATTCACACACAAATACATTTTACAAAAAAACATCAAATACACAAAATTAGGCCAAGAAATGCGGATGACATACAATTATACTCACCACGCACTAGCTACGGTAAAAAAATGTGATGTACGAAGGTGCTGCATTGTATAATAAACTACCAAAAACCATTAAAAATGCTAAATCTATGCCAATATTTAAGAAATACTTAAAGTTACATATGTTTAATGAAAATAAAGTGAGCGCACCTTAATACATTACATACCACATCTAGTTGCGCGCGTTCCGTGTATGTTTACGTTTTGACTGTGTTAAATTATTAGCGATTACCCTACACTTTTTGAGTATTTTTGTGTATTCTAATTTATTTATGTTTTGCCAAAACTGTACGTTAATCAATTATGTTTATTTTTAATTAGTTAAATATTTCTCATGTAAGTGAAATTTCTTATGGGAAATAAAGATATCTCAAACCCGATCTCAAAAGGCAGACTTCGACTAGTGGCTTTCGTAATTATACAGCATCAAAATATCGGATTGCACTCCGAACTATAAGATACAGATATAGGACTACCTATAGATGTAAAACAATCGATTTAAAACGTTTTAAATAAAATTTTGCGGTTTTAAACCCCAAATAAATCGTTTTAAACCCTTTTAAACGGTTGAAAACTCGCCTACAAAAATAAAGTACCCGGCGCGACGGCCACGCCTGTTTAATTTCTACGTCTTTTTGCTAGCTTCACATAAACCTCCATGGACACTTATGATGAAACGACAGAAGCTAGGAGTTCGGTTCCATTTGGTCGTCTCCTATGGAAAAGAGCCGGCAAGAAAGTCCACGGTCCATCCTCATAATAATAATAATACCAGCACATAGTCTTATTATGCGTGTCGTTGGCGCATGTGTGACAAACCAAAGTACCTATTTATTTGATTTAATTTATCAAAGAGATTAGAATAATTAGTAATAATCAGTGGTCGACCTAGACGCAGTCCAGGGGTGTTATGACCCCCATGACGCCCCTCCCTGGATCCATCCTTGGTATCAGATAGTGTTTAGAAAATGAAAAAAAGTAGAAAGTTTATTATTTTAACAAGTAAACCTTAACAACTAGTGATTAACTTTATTAATTAAATATTTATATTAAAAACTAACTACCAACTAACACCACCACTACTAACACCACTACTTCTGATGATCTTTGTATGCAGCTCGTAATATGAACTGAATATAGTCCATTGAAACACTGGTTTCCGATTGACTTTTTTCCAATTGAAACGAATATCAACTTAATGCCAGTGTAAATTAAGTTGATTTCAGAATGAAAACTATTGCAAAAGTCATAAGAATGTTTGAATTTGCAGCGCAAACTGAACTTTACGAATGAGTACTAAAGTTGTTTTTACAAAAAATGCATATTTGTTTACATGTTTGGAAACGAAATCGCGTACGCAGTTTAGACATTATCAACCCTCGAGTACCTATTAAAAACTTTGATTGCATGCTGTTAAGGTGATTAGTAGGCTCACTGACCTTCCGTATGTGGGCGGAGCTAAACCCCTACCCTTGGAAGCGTGCGGTGGCGCACTACACTAAAACGACGGCCAAAGAATATGCAGGGGCGCAGACACGCACACGTGGGTCGCTGTTTTTGCCTACGATTCCAGAAGGGAATGGTGGATGCAAGGTTGATATTTTTATAGATAGATCAGGGCTTGAAACCAGTTTATATTGTTCTTAAAACCGTTCATTGCTTAACCGGTTAATTACAAAAACGGTTTCGACTAAATCTAATTAATTTTGGTTACTGGTTATTACAGAGAATATAATTTTAAAACTCGTGTTAACCTGAATAAACCGGTTTTATTCAGACACGCCCGCCGTCGCCGGTTGTCACATTCTTTCGCGCTTATTTATTTATGTTTTTTTTTCTTTCGTCATTCGCCGCAGAGAGAATTGGGTTCGAATTTTTCATATAAGTGTCATGCGGTTGCTATTTATTTCGTGTTTTATTAAGAGCTGATTTTTCAATCTTCAGATAAAGAATCGTAAAGCGTTTATTCCATAGATATCATGATTCTGGATTTTTCAATAGTCAGATAGTCAGTGTCTGATGATTATGTCTTTATGTTATGATTATGTCAAAATGTCAAACATAAGTTTTGTTTCTATTCTTGTCTAACACGTTGAATACTGTATCTGTGCATCTCACTTGCACATGATAGTGTGAAGTTGATGGTTAACAAAGACCACAGATAAACTATTCTTCAGCTATTATACGATTGAAAAATTGAAAATATTAATTCGCCTTATAAACAGCCAAATAATTGCATACGCTAGATAACTATTCACCGACTTAACTGAGGCTTGAAAAGTCGGCCCTTAATAATAATAATAACGTAAACTTATAATAACATCTATCATATGAAAAACGAAGGAGAATAAAATATATTCTATGTTCGATTTTATCGAAAAGAGAAAAAACATTTAAGGCTCCGTGCCGCCGCACCGCACGAAATCACTGATTTTGATAAATTTTGATCATTCGTTGTGAGAAACCGACCAGAATTTAAATAAAAATTTTGTGATTTGAAAAGTCCAATTCTTTGTCTTGTACAGACGCCAGCACATCAAGCTACTACAATCTGTCAAATTTATTTAATAGATTTTCAAGTTTATCGCTGATGTCTAAGGTTCAAAGTTGATTGGGAAAATTTGACAGTTTCGGGTAGCTTGATGTGCTGGCGTCTGTATATAGGGGAAAGGGATTTTTCAAATAAATTAAGGATTCGTGGAAAATCACTAAAATTCGCAACAAGTTTTCCAAAAAATGACGCGAGACTGACGTTTGATCGTTTCATTAGAAGAAACTGCTTTTGATTTTGAAAATTAAAAAATGTCATCAATATCATTATAATTGTGGTCTACTTGTACATAGAGGAACCACTTTTTTCAACTTTCATACAAAATATAGCAGAAGAAAAAAATGTTGAAATAACGTAATTTTCTGAAAACTTCAAGACAAATAAATATTTTTTTCTAATACTTAGAAACACTTTTAAGAAATTTAAAAAATTACATATTACTCTTAAGTTAACCGTTTAATATAATCTAAGTTTTATTTTATAAATAAACAATTACTTCATTTCGTAAATAAATAGCAAAGTGAACTATATAAACGATCGCGGTAAACCCATCCTGTCAGTAGCGAACGGGCCTTCTCAGCGTGAGGACGTATCACTGCGTCGCAGCACGCACACACGCACGCACGTGTCTGATGTTAACATATTCCAGAAATTGTACATCGACTACCACATTTTGATCCGAATTTTATTTTAAAGTACTTTGCTTGTTTTTGAAGAACATTAAAATTCTGCACGCCTGGCAATAAATAAAATAATGGTGTACGTGTGTTCGTTATTCTTCTTATCTTAAACGGCTTGACTGATTTAGATGTTTTTTTAAATTGTTTTTGTGTCACTTGGATGGTTTATAGCTATAGTTGGACCAGCGTGGCGCTGTTGTCGTAGGACAACGTCTGCCTGCCGGGTGGGAAAAAGTTATGGGTTCACGTCACCGACATGCCCGCGCCGATATGCTGTAGTAGCAATAAGTGAAGTATTTTTGGAACGAAGTTCTTTAAAGCTACTGAAGACTACTTTAAGTCAAAATAAAGATCCAAGATGGCGGCTGCGAACATTTAAAAATGTTTCGTTATGGGTGTCGTTTTCATAGTTTTCGAGGATGCTAAAGCTGATAGTGAGGTCAAAATATAAATCCAAGTTGGCGGCTGTGACAATTTTCAAATTTTTCGTTTTGAGGTTCTTTTTCAAAGTTTTCGAGGATTCTAAAGCAGATTTTGATGTCAAAACGTAAATCTAAAATGGCGGCTGCGAAAATTTACACATTTCTTCATAACATCACGCCATCAATTTCAATCTTAAGCTATTCTGCAACAAAAATTCTCTAAATTTAAATATATTTTGAATCCACGTGATACTTGTTTGCCCTACCCCGTGGATATTTTTTCGAGCTGGAGGCGCACAGGGCACCATTGGTGCCAATTTTCTTGTACACTGAATTAAACTATCACTAAAATTCCTTACTTTTGACTATGAAAATCTCAAAGCTAGTCTGCAAAATAAATTCTCTAAATTTAAAAATAATGTTGACACATCTAAATCGAATTTGACAATCGCAACTCCACACGTGATAGGTAATAGGTAATACGGGCTGGTATCCGCAACTCCACGTCAAAGCGCGTATTTTGCGTACGGGTGGGAAAATCGATTATTCGATCCACCCCAGCTCCTCAAAGAAGGCCAGCAACGCCTTGGTGTCACTGACAATCTCACGTAGGGTACCTGGGTTACCGAAGTACTTGGCCCTGTATGTGGCGACCACTGGGCAGTTTAACAGCACATGAGCAGCTGTCTCGTCGTCCTCCATGCAGGCTCTGCACAGCGGACTGTCTGTGACTCCTATGACAAAGAGGTGTTGATTAAATGACCCATGGCCAGTTACAGCTGCTGTAATTGTACGCAGCTGCTGTTTCGTTAGTCGGAGAACCTGTTTCGTGAGGCGGCCATCAATCATAGGGAGTGCCTCCTTGGCCTGCCTGCATTCACCGTGGTCCAACCAAAGTTTGTGATGTTGATCCCTGGTTCTTTTCCTTACCAGAGTGCGTAGGTACCCGAAGGGGAGTGGCGCAATGGGTTCAGGCCCCACTGGTGCCATGCTCGACCCCCTTCTGGCAAGTTCGTCGGCTGCGTCATTGCCCCGCGAACCGCTGTGTCCCTTGATCCATTGAATGGTTATATTATTGAGGCTACCCACCTGGTTAAGGCGCTGGTGACACTCGTATATCAGCCCAGAGTCAACAGTGTGACTGTTTAGCGCTAGCAGAACAGCCATACTGTCTGAGAGTATGCGTATCGAGTGGTCCTTAACTTCCCTGGCCATGATGGCTGAAGCGGCAAGAGATACACCCATGCATTCGGCCTGGAACACTGTGTTATGGACTCCCAATGGTGTGGCTATGTGTATGTTGAAGTCCTCCGAGAAGATTCCAGCACCTGTGCCACTACCTGTTTTGGATCCGTCGGTAAAGATACGTAGCTCTGCGGGGCGCAAACCCTCGCATCGACGATCCTCGTGAAGTTGAATCCTGTATTTTTTATCGAAGATAAATTGTTTGGGTACCCGGTCATTTATGGCTTTCGTAATAGGGAACTCATTATTGAGTCCCTCAAGCAGCGCGGTGTGTTGTGTCTCCCTCTTACCCCAGAGATTGATTGCATTAAGACGTACCGCTGCCATTGTCGCTTCCTGCTGTATGAACAGGTGGAGCGGGGGTAGTCCCAGCATGGCTTCGATGGCTGCAGTCGGAGTAGTCCTCATGCAGCCCGTGGTCGCCACGCAGGCAAGCCTTTGCGTGCGTTGTAGTTTATTAGAAGCTGTAACCAGCTGAGTACGGGGCCACCAGACCACAGCCCCATAAGTGATCATGGGGCGGATCACTGCTGTGTACAGCCACAGAATAATTTTGGGGGATAGGCCCCACTTCTTACCTATCATTCTCCTGCACTGCCAGAAGGTGATGCAGGCCCTGTTTAGCTTGTTGTCTATATGACTACTCCAGTTTAACTTACTGTCTAGAATGACCCCGAGGTATTTGACCTCGTTAGCCAACTGAAGTTCTGTATCGAACAGTTTGGGTAGGCGGTAAGGGCCTAATGCTCGTTTTTGGGTAAACATAACTAGTTCAGTTTTAGTGGGGTTCACTGATAGTTCAAATTCCCTGCACCAATTTTCTACGATACGTAGTGCTTGCTGAGTGAGGTTGCAGATCGTTCCCGTCACCTTGCCCGAGACAAGGATTGCGAGGTCATCTGCATACCCTATTGTGTAATAGCGGTTGGCGTTGAGTTTGGTGATGAGGTCATTAATTACCAGATTCCATAGAAGGGGGGAAAGCACCCCTCCCTGGGGGCAGCCTCTGGCTATCATGGCCAACTGCCGCTCATCCTCTAGGCGAACCACTCGTTTGCTTAACATGTTTGTAATCCAGTCCGTCAGTACCTGTTCTACTCCGTGTCTGGAGAGGGCGCTGCTAATGCTGGAGAAGTTGGTTTTGTCGAAGGCTCCTTCGATGTCTATGAAAGTGCCCAGGCAGGTGCCTTTTTGATGAATCGCATCCTCAATCTGGCTGACCACCAGATGGAGAGCAGATTCGGTCGACTTACCTGAGCTGTATGCGTGTTGATTACCGTGTAGCGGTATGGTTTTCAGAGCGCCATCCCTCAGCTCTCTATCACATAGCCTTTCCATAGTTTTTAGAAGAAAGGAGGTCAAGCTGATTGGTCGGTGGGATTTGGCGTTTGTGTAGTCACCCTTACCTGGCTTGGGGATGAATATTACTTTCACTTCCCTCCATCCTTTAGGAACGTATCTAAAGGCCAGGCATGCTCTCATTAAAGGCACCAGTCTTATTGCGACAGATGTACCCCCCCACTGTAGTAAAGCGGGGAACACTCCATCAGGACCAGCCGCCTTAAAAGGATGGAAGCTCCGGATGGCCCATTGGAGTTTCTCCAACGTGATCATCCTGCGTGCGTAACTCCAATCATTATCTGATGGTGTTTGGGTTTCATCTTGCCAGTCGATTACCTGCGCGAAGACACATCCCGGGAAGTGAGTTTCAATTAGGACGCGTCTTGTTTCCTCAGGCGTCGACGTGAGTGTGTTATCAGGTTTGCGGAGGGTGGCGGGCCCAGTTGTGTTCTGTTGCGCCAGAACTTTCCTTACCCTGTTTGCTTGCTGACAAGATTCAATGCTACCACAGAATTTGCGCCATCCCGAAGTGCTCCTGAATCTGATGCATTTTTTGTAGCTGGATTTGGCCGCGTAGTAGTTATCCCAGTCCTCATCCGCACATGTGTTCATGGCTCTATTCAGAGCTGTTCTTACCTTACTGCGTTTGCGCTCCAGATCAGCGCCCCACCAGGGTTGTTTACCCGGTATGTTGCGCGGCGTGGTCTCTGGGCAGGCAGTTTTGTAGCTGTCTATGATTGACTCAGTAAGGTGGCTTACTTGTACCTCAATCTGTGTCGTATCCGCAAATGTCATCGGATCGCTTAGCGTCGCAAGCCTGGATTCAAGACTGCGTGTGTAGGTGTCACGATCCGTTTTACGCGGATAACGCCGTGGTAGTATCGGTGGGACACAGACCTGAATGTCGAAGCGGATCCACCTGTGATCGGAGCAGGAGGCCTCCGTAGAGACCTGCCATCCAGTGGTAATTTCCGCCGCGCCCTCTGTTACCAGAGTAAGATCTATGATTGTGCGGCTTCGCCTGGTTACGAATGTTGGTTCGGAGCCAGTGTTTAGTAGGGATAGGTTAGTCGAGAATAAGTAGTCAACCAAGGCCTTACCCCTCTCGTTTTGCGTGTCCATACCCCACAGCTGATGGTGAGCATTGGCGTCGGCCCCGACAACGACCTCAAACCCGCATCTCTCGCAATGGCTCACGAGGCGGGCGAGTCCGTGGGGAGGCGGTGCCTCCGCCTCGGGCATGTAGGCCGAGGCAAAAACGATCACCATCTCTGTGGCGTTGTCACGCTGTATTATCAGCTTTGCTGCAGAGACATCTCTGCAACAGAATTCAGTTAAGAGCTGTGTTTTAAGGTTACCTGTGACATAGATGCACGATCTGGGATGATCGTGGTCTGTGGTGACCAGGAGCTTACCGCCAAGATTGGAGAGTCCTTGTATGCGGCCCGCCCTAATCCACGGCTCCTGGATCAGGGCAATGGCCGTGTGTTGAACCTCCAGCCACTTGCAAACACGATTGCCGATTCTCTTGTACACCGAACTAAACTAACTAAACTATCACTAAAATTCCTTACTTTTGACTATGAGGATCTCAAAGCTATTCTACAAAATAAATTCTCTAAATTTAAAAATAATTTTGACACATCTAAATCGAATTTGACAATCGCGACTCCACACGTGATACCTAACCACGTGAATCTTTTTAGAGCCGGAGGCGCGCAGGGGGGGCAGCCTCGACGTGTTTTATATGGATTTTTCATTTTTTTTTATGAAAAATAAGAAAAAATATTACCTACCTGTATAGTGTTAGGTTAGGTTAGGTTAGGTTATATAGGCATTTGTGACAAGAGAATCGGCACCACTGGTGCCGATTCCCTTGTTCACAAACTAAACTAAATTTAAATTCACTGCATCTTTTTCTTCATTAATTTGACAGGACTAAACTATTTATCCTCTGTCCTTTTCTTAATGAAATAGAAAGAAAAAGATGCACTGAACTTAAATTTAGTTTAGTTTGTAAACAAGGGAATCGGCACCACTGGTGCCGATTCCCTTGTTCACAAACTAAAGAAGTTCAGTCCATCTTTTTCTTTCTATTTCATTAAGAAATGGACAGAAGATAAATTTTTGTTTAGTCCTGTCAAACTAATGATGCAAACACAGTACTGATTTTTTTTTTCTTTTGCTTATAATGAATGCAAAAGTAATCAAAATTTCGACACCCTTTATAAAACCCTTAAATCCCTAACACTCTACATGTAGGTAATATTTTTTCTTATTTTCTATACAAAAAGTGAAAAATCCATATAAAACACGTCGAGGCTGCCCCCCCTGCGCGCCTCCGGCTCTAAAGAGATTCACGTGGTTAGGTATCACGTGTGGAGTCGCGATTGTCAAATTCGATTTAGATGTGTCAAAATTATTTTTAAATTTAGAGAATTTATTTTGTAGAATAGCTTTGAGATCCTCATAGTCAAAAGTAAGGAATTTTAGTGATAGTTTAGTTAGTTTAGTTCGGTGTACAAGAGAATCGGCACCATTGTCTAACTAAATCTGACTATTTTTAATCGCGACTAAAAACGTATGGAATTAAATTGGTTGTCATGAACTTTAAATTCACACCAACACCTCGACTTCAGATGCAAAAACAGTACTGAATCTTTTTTTTTCTTTTGCTTATATCTCGAAAACGATGTGTCCAATCGCAAAAATAATGAAAATTTCGACACCCTTTATAAAATCCTTAATCCCCTTAGACTAGACATGAATAGACATGTAGGTAATATTTTTTCTTATTTTCCATACAAAAAGTGAAAAATTCCATATAAAACACGTCGAGGCTGCCCCCCTGCGGACCTCCGGCTCTAATAAGATTCACGTGGTTAGGTGTCACGTGTGGAGTCGCGATTATCAAATTCGATTTACACGTGTCAAAATTATTTTTAAATTTAGAGGTTTTATTTTACAGAATAGCTTTGAGATTCTCATAGGCAAAAGTAAGGAATTTTAGTGATAGTTTAGTTCAGTGTATAAGAGCATCGGCACCAATCAAAATTTTAGGTGAAAAGTCAAATTCGTAATAGCGAAATTGCCATTTTCACTAAATTAAAACTCATTCAGGTGCAAAAACTGTATTGTATCTTTTTACTGTTCTTTTGCTTATATCTCGAAAATGGTGTGTCCTATCGCTAAAATAATGAAAATTTCGACCCCCTTTATGAAACCCATAGAACTCAACATGTAGGTAATCATTTTTCATGTTTTCCATACAAAAAGTAAAAAACGAAGACGGACGGATGGTAGACGGTGTATCTAGTTTCTTCTTTTTACTTTTAGTTACTAACATTAGTCATAAGCGAAATTATTGTTGCTAACAACCTCAAATTGCCTTGGCTATGGACTTTTTTGTCTGAAATACATGTTTTTTTTATAGCTTTTTTATGTTGATTGTTATAAATATAAACATAAACGAATATACACAAACATTCCAGACTTATTTCTTATGCGTACCTACGTAACTTAACAAAATACCATCTATAGGATCAAAACTGTTTAGCGGTCACTACGTTCAATGTTTAGGCGTGTGTGTGTGATCGGTGCACACAAACATTGCATCGCAAGAGTTTACCTAAACTCTGTCGCGTGAATTTTTTTCACGGAGCCTTAAAATATTCGGAAAATAATTTAAAAAAAAACAACAAAAAAATAGTAAGCCCACGTCCGCACGGACGTAATAAAATCGCGGCTATTTTTTTTCGTGTACTTGATTTTTCAACGCGCTGGGACGAGAGTGAAAGAAAGAAGAAAGAAAGAAAATACATTTATTTAGCACAGACTAAAAAAAAAGCACACAATATAATTAACAGCAGATAAAAATAAAAAATAAATAAAAGTGCGTTCCAGCGCGTTGGATTCTCAACGCTCGGCTTAACACCGAGAGTTCAAAATCCAGTGCGCGATAAAATCCCGCCGCGATTTTATTACGTCCGTGCGAACGTCGGCTGAGTGACGGTCGATCTTTCAGCTTGCGTATCGTTAGGGGCAGAGGACTTATTAAATTTACGGATATTTTTTTGAATAGAAATAGGCAAAAAACGAAAATTCAAATATCTCGAAAACGGTGCGTCCTAGGCAAAAAATAACCGAAATTTTACCTCCCCTGTGTTACCCCCGTGCAAACAGCATCCCAACATGAATTTGAGGAAAAAAAAAAAATTTTTTTATTTGTCAACATGAAAAACCAAAAATCTCTGGTTTTTTTTACACCATCTCATGGTTTTCGACTAGAACAACAATTTATTTCCAGAAAAGATTTTCATCCGAGTCACCACTTTGGAAATATAGAGATTTTTATTTTAAAAAAAATCGAAAGCTCCTAACTGGAAAAGGTGCATCATAGGGCCATATTTCTCAGAACCTACATGGTTGCCATGGTCAAGCTTACGATACTGCAATAAAATTGGGTATTTCATAATTTTATTATTTCCCGAATAATAAAAATCCTCGCTCCGTAGGTTAAAAGGCTACACTCCAACCGGTAAGACTTGCATTTTGATAATAAGGATTCATTTATTTACGTAAGTCAATCACAATATACACCTAAAATTAAAGGGTTAAATTAGCACATTTAAAAATACGTATAAAAAAAAATCCCAAAAAAACCAACGCCAAAAAAAATTCAATAAAAATAAAAGTTATACAAACTAAAACCCAACTACGACAAAAAATTCAACTAAAAAGGTATAATAAGACATCACAGACAGACAAATTAAAAATCCGGAGTTACACGTGTTATGATATAAATTGAACAGATCACGTGTGACGCAAAATGGGAATTGTTATTTTAGCTACTTTCACAGCATTATGTCATATGGCATTTTACTGTGGGGTCGGGCTGCTGACATTGAATCCGTCTTTATTTTACAAAAGAGGGCTGTCAGAGCCATTTATAACCTATGTCGTCGCGAATCTCTCAGGGAACTTTTTAAAAGGATTAATATTATGACGGTACCTTGCCAATTCATTTATGAAAATATTATGTATGTAAGGAAAAATCCACATCTCTTTAATAAAATAAGTGATAGACATAATTTTAATACTAGAAATAAAGATAAACTAGATCAACCATTTTTCAGGTTATCTAAAGTACATACATCTTTTATGGGGTACTGTGTTAAATGTTACAACAAAATACCTTGTGACATATTGCAATTAAATGAAAGAAAATTTAAAACTCATATAAAAAGTACACTTTGTAAACAAGCATATTACAAATTAGAGGATTATATCCAAGATAAGAGTGCTTGGAAACATGCTGGTCCTGCTCCATAGGACAATTTAGAATCAAGACAAAATCAAACTGGTTGCTAATGTAATTGTAAAATTTATTAGTTTGTTTTTTATGACATTGATTTTACATTCTGTAATTACTTCCTTACACACTGACTTATTAATTGTAAAATTTTAGGAAAATCATCTACTTTTACAATGTTTGTAAATATGTGAGAACCATGTATCTATCACAAATTAAATTATCTCTCGTTGCTTCATTTTTAATTGTTTTTACCTATTGTGGTATAGTAATTTTATTCTAGGTGCATCGTCTTCACATATAATAATTATTTAACAAATGTACGTACATATACAAACAATATTGTAAAACATTTTAAAAGAGTAACGGTGGAGTTTCTTGCCCATTCTTCTCCATACGAAAACTACCTTTTGGAAGGGGCGACTAGAATCAATTTTATTATTTTGTAATTTTTGACGTTCAAAAGTGCCATACATGGGCCTATTTGAAATAAATGATTTGACTTTGACTTTGACTTTTGTTAGTTAGAGGTTATAAAATACAGTCTTATCATTTTAAAATTCAATCAATTTTAATTCTCATTCATAGTCTCGATTGCAGTGCTTGATATGCCTTGCCATTTTTATTTATTTATTTGCACAATATTGTAGGTCAACGACTGCGCCGTTGTAGCGTTACTGCTGACCTGTCCTGGTCCTGGGTTCGATTTCCGGGTCGGGCAAAGTCCTATAGCGTTTTTCCCTCTAGAATTGCTTAGTAGCAGCCCGGAGTCTGGATTTTTGGCAATAGGCTCGCCCCCTATTACATGGGACTTAAACATAACTGGCGAAATGTGGGTGTACTATAGATACAGTCACGAGCAATAATATGTATACACTTAGCAACTTTAAAAAGTGATTTTCTCCTACTGTGATTGTAATATTATGCTGTAATGAATATAGTATTTTGGAATCCATACCAATATGAAATAGGTATAAAGTTGCAGACGTTATTCCACGAGAAAATTGCTTTTTAACCGACTTCCAAAAAGGAGGAGGTTATATGTTCGTCGCGTATGTTTGTTTTTTTTTTTTTTTTATGTATGTCCACCGATTTCTCCGTCAATTGTGGACCGATTTTGAAAATTCTTTTTTTGTTTGAAAGGGTGTGCTCTCGAATTGGTCCCATATAAATTTTATTAACTTTGCTTGGATAGTTTTTGAGTTAGTTACAAAATACGTATTTTTTTCCCACTTAGTATGTAGATGTTAAGTTTCTGTCATTGGTAGATGATATGTTAAGTTTCTGTCATTGGTAGCAGGTAGTGGTATTCGAATGTGTGTGGGGTAGGTACCACAACTAAAAAGTGAAAAATAAAAACTTTTTACAAAAAAAAAACAACTGACCTCCAAAAAAAAAACACTACAAAGTGAAAAATAACTTTAAATTCGGAAGTCGGTGGCAAAAAACGAAAATACAAAACCTAAGACACCGACTTCCGAATTTAAAGTTATTTTTCACTTTGTAGTGTTTTTTTTTTTGGAGGTCGGTTGTTTTTTTTTTGTAAAAAGTTTTTATTAATTTTGCTATGTGTGTACATATTTGCTCGTGACTGTACACCTCTGCCTAACCCTTTGGGGAATACAGGCGTGATGTTATGTTATATTTACATTTTTTTTTTAATTTTTATTGTAAATTTGTAAATTTAAAAAAGTATTAAGGATATTGCACATAAAAAATACTCAACAATAAAGTGCCTACGCGCACAATCGAATTGACTCTCTGCAGCGCGAGCTAGTCTATAAACGCACATTAATACAATAAGTTCGTAAACATTCGCACTAACACATACGTATGCGCATAGTCGACGATAGCCGGAGCGGAGCAGCGAGCGACACAGCCTTCCCGTCTCAGTGCTAACGCACGACTGCCGCCCGCGTCCCGCGCAGAGCGCCTCTGACCCTCTATCTCTAATTGGGGACATTTTCTTTGCAAATATTGATTGATTTACATTTGCAGTTTCAAATTTGTAGTACTTTTAATCACGAATTTTTCAGTGTAAAAATATTTACAAACATCAAAGCCGTTTAGAAGTAGTAGGGAATATTAGCTAAAAATAGCATTTTGCTAAATATTTTTTTAAGGCTAAAGTATTAGCCATACGAAAAAATCCAGTTTCAAAAATGTTGTTCATGAATCTATAGCAAACATATATTTTTTTCAAATCTTTTAACCAAGCCGTTTATGAGAAGATTGCTTTTTAAAGTGACCGTTTTACGGTACTAAAGGGGACTAAGGCCCTTAAACGGCTTCACTCTTAGAAATGTGATTAAATTCCACGTGGCAAAGGTATCAGTAGTTATTATGCTGCCTATCTCTTTTATTAGTGCTTCTGGAATGTTCGCGGAGGCAAGGCTGAATGCCATTCTGAGAAGTAGAATTGCATCATTCATGTCCAGGGTTGGTACGTGTAGAAACAGTAAAGTACAGGAACTTACTGATAGGATGTATGCTAGACCTACAAATTGTGGTTGGTAATAGCCGCGTAAATGTATTGTTATTGTATTGTATGTGTATTTTATTGTGCAAGAGAAGAAAGGCGTAAGTTTATGTATGTGTATATGTATGTATTTATTTATTTATTATTATTATTAACACTTATATTTGTTTTTACAGGTTCAACCCAATACAGCAGTGTAGTCACAATGTCCACTGTGTGGCACAAGTCATACAGAGGACAATATGTTAAGTGTCACCCTCTGGAATTCCGTCAATGAGCATGTAAAGATATCCACTTGCAGAAAGACGCTGTTGAGTTTTTTTTTTATGGTTTGTTTTTGTTGTTTCTTTTTTGTATGTGCATGTGTATTCTGCCATATTATCGTTAAACTCATTATTTTTAAATTGTGTGTTTTTTTTGGATCATGTGGTGTGCAATAATGATTTTATTTATTTACATAACATAACACCCCGCCTTGTTTCCCCGAAGGGATGGGCAGAGGTGTCCCTGTAGCAGGTACACCCACATTTCACCAGTTATGTTTTTTAAGTCCCATGGAATAGGGGGCGAGTCTATTGCCATCAACCGGGCACAAATCCAGACTCCGAGCTGCTACTGAGAAATTTCTGATAGAAAAACCCAATAACACTTTGCCCGATCCGGGAATCGAACCCAGGACCTCATGCTCAGCAGTAGCGCTTGCGACCACTAGACCAACGAGGCAGCTTATTATTATTACCTTATTTATTTACTTTATTATATTTTGAGTACTGTAAATAATTAATGATGTTACTTAAACCAAGTCAAAGAGAAATTAAGCCTTCAAACTCTACTCAGTCCCTGACAACCCTAATTATGTTTATGAGCAGGAAATCAGGCCAATATAACATTATGATCATACCTACAAAAGGTGAAGTTTGAAATACCTGAATTCCTATGAAGACGAATTAGCATAGCTAAAACAGCGATGACTCAATTTAACAAAAATATCGGGAATTTTTTGAACGACGTTTTCTAAAAATGAAACCTAGCTAGATTAATTTATCGCCCCCGAAACTCCCTGCATACTAAATTTCATAAAAATCGTTGGAGCCGTTTCCGAGATTCTGATTATATATATACAAGAATTGCTCATTTAAAGGTATTAGATATGGAGAGGAAAAGGATCAGGAAAAATAGAAGGCCTAGAGGCCGAAGCCAAAAACGGTGGTCGGATGAAATTTCTGAGCAAAACTGCATAATTAGCCTATAATATTCCCACTGCTGGGACACAGGCCTCCTCTCTTCAAGAGGGAGCGGGCTGTATTCCACCACGCGGGCCCAGTGCGGGTTGGTAGATGTCATATGTCTTTGAATTTTTGGTTCTAGAACATGCCGTATTTCTCACGATGCTTTCCTTCACCGTTTTGAGAGCAGTGGTGATGAAATTATTTAGACAAAGTAAAGCGCCTGTTTGGGTTCGAACCTACGACCTACAACTCGTAAATCGGGGCCGTTACCACTAGGCCACCACTGCTCCCAGCAACTGGACCTGTACTCATCAGCGCCGCACTCCACCAGGCCACCAATCGTAACAGATGGAGAAAGACCGTTGATAATTTGAAATGGAGTCAAGAAGAGAGGATAGAGATGAAATTAATTTTCGAAATTCAAATAAAGGTTCTTTTACATCAGAGGGGTAATCTCCGTATTTATAAGAACGTTTTCACGCTAATTTCACTCTCAATTTAAAAATCTCACACGTAGACAGTACAATGAAGTATCGAAGCGTAATGAATTGGATATTACATGCAATATGTCAAAGTTCAAAAAAAATATTAAAGTCATAATATCCAAGACTTAATTACTGTTATCTTTGTCTGTTGTCTTTTATGGTTATTATTATTATCAATTTTTTTTTTAATGTTTTTATTGTTAATTTGTTTTGTTGTAGTTAATTTGTTTCCTTTATAATTATTTTCGAGTTTTATGTTTTGATTTATTTTATCATTATTATTATTTCACTTTGTCAAGCTTTAATTTTTTTACCTAGATTATAAGAGAATGATGTGGTCTCCCATAATTGGAAGCGCACACTCGTATTTGTCCTCGTATTTGTAATCTTGCATGTAATTGTGTAGCCTCTGTTGGAGATCTAATAAATAAATAAAATAAATAAATAAATCTCTAATTTCTATTTTTTTTACAAGTTTTTGATATTGATTGTCGCTAAGGTGAGAGATTGCGACTTGAATTTGAACGTTTTATAAGTAAGAGAATTGACCTTCAGACCAATCCTATGCCTAATTTAGAAGGTAAGCTAAGAAATGCCTTTTCGAATTTCGAAAAAGGGCTTTTTAATCTGTTAGTCTTTGGTATTAAATAACCTCAATCCAATTACTGCCCTAATTGATGCCTACAGGCGTTCACCTTCTACACCCGACGCCGATGCCCGATCGGCTCTCAGAGGACGTCGTAATTAGGCAGTTTCTCACTAACCTTGCCAATGTTCTGAAGTATTGTATATATTTAGCAACAATTATTAGTCTACAGTTTCTAGAGCTGTATTGCTTTGGTCAGTACTTAGGAAGCTATCAATAGTTGTTAAAGTGACTGAGAGACGTTTTGATAGTTTACCGGTAAACGCCCCGAACTCACGTCGCGACGCGAAAAACCGTTCGATATTTTTGATAAAAATATTAAAAAATGATGAGAATTCGTCAGGTCATAGAGTGAAACTGCCCACAGACTATACTATCCCTTATTTAACAAAAAAAACAGAGTTCTAAGCCGCGTGAGTCACCGTCGCCATTTGGCGACAGTGGGGCTTGATGGCTGTGTCGGCCCCAGTGTCGCTTCTATTTGACAGCTGGAGACAGAGTGGTTCATCTTTGTTTGTTATGGATTTGTGGCGACATCTACATCACCACATACGAACTACGCATCAAAGACCTGACGTCACACAAAATCCTGCGTCGAGCAATAAGAGTTTACTATTGGAATGGAATTTCTAACTTCCCTGACATCAATCGTCGGGCAGTTGCCCGCCAGACAGGACACCCGTCTGGTCGGAGGATCCTTCCTTTTTAGGGTTCCGTTGCCAAATGGCAAAAAACGGAACCCTTATAGATTCGTCATGTCTGTCTGTCTGTCTGTCTGTCTGTCCGTCCGTATGTCACAGCCACTTTTTTCCGAAACTATAAGAGCTACGCTGTTGAAACTTGGTAAGTAGATGTATTCTGTGAACCGCATTAAGATTTTCACATAAAAATAGAAAAAAACATATTTGGAGTTCCCCATACTTAGAACTGAAACTCAAAAAAAATTTTTTCATCAATCCCATACGTGTGGGGTATCTATGGATAGGTCTTCAAAAATGATATTGAGGTTTCTAAAATCATTTTTTTCTAAACTGAATAGTTTGCGCGAGAGACACTTCCAAAGTGGTAAAATGTGTGTCCCCCCCCCTGTAACTTCTAAAATAAGAGAATGATAAAACTAAAAAAAATATATGATGTACATTACCATGTAAACTTCCACCGAAAATTGGTTTGAACGAGATCTAACAAGTAGTTTTTTTTTAATACGTCATAAATCGTAAACCGCAATTTACCTTTCATTCAATGTTACTTGCTGCTACGGAACCCTTCATGGGCGAGTACGACTCGCACTTGGCCGGTTTTTTATAGAGGATGAGTGAACTTTACACGCTGTTCCTCATGCCTTTAAAGATTAGTAGTTGGATTTCCTAGTTTTGATAAATATTTTTGTATTTTAAGAGTTTGTTCATTTTCGAAGTGGTTATATTCGAGCAAAAAAAATACATTTCAATAATAATACAAAGGTTTTCATCCGTTTAAAGAAGCTCTAATAACATCACGCCTTGTTTTCCCGAAGGGTGGGGCAGGGGTGTACCTATATAGTGCACCCACATTTCGCCAGTTATGTTTAAGTCCCATGTAATAGGGAGCGAGCCTATTACTATCAACCGGGAACAAATCCAGGCACCATATACAAAATCCCAATAACACTGTCCCAACCTGGGAACCGATCCCAGTAGCGCTTGCGACCACTAGACTAACGAGGCAGTAATAATACCCACTATATATATATATTTTTTTTGATGTTCCTTATTTACTACAATCTGTCTCCTTCGTGGGACATTCAGAAGTATATTGGTTGGTGCTATCGCTGGCTCGCTCAGTATGTGACCTGTGTCACATCCTCATTGTTTAAACAGTAGTTATATTTACTGTGATTGGATTAGGTCTTGAGGTATTTTGCGCTTTAATCGTCGCGCTTTGTTGTGATTCTCCATTAGTGACCGAGCCAGCGAGTATTTGGGTGTTGTTGGATTCGTTCTTCATAGGACTTGGTATGGCGTACAATTTCCTGCTTCACAGTGGGCATTCGTAGGTCATGGTGTAATAGTTCGTTGGGTACAAACCAGGGTGCGTTCGAATACCCACAATATGACTTAATAAAACTAGAGGTAAATTGAAACCAAAAACATAAGTAAATAATATTTTTATTGACTATTATTAAGAACAATATGAACTTACGAGTATAAATATTGACTAAGTATAAGAACTTAATACAGTCGGGTTAGATCATCATAACAGTTAATTGATTTAATTAAGTTTAAACTTTATAAATTATACATAGTTTTTACAAATGATCGGCAATGGTGTTTTCCAAGTATCGGTCAAATGTAACGTCATAAAATATTTAAGAGTTTGTCTAACACTTTCCGTCTTATATAAAATTTAATATTTTACAATTGGTAGCTATAAATTTCCCTTTAGGACTTCTGAGTATTAAAAGTTAAAGCAACGATGACTCGTAACTTAGTCGGTAAGTCCCAGTAGGGTTTCGTCAGGAATTCAAAGGATTATGTATGCCTGAGACGCCATTTGCTCTGACTCCCTTCATCGTTTCTTGTAATATTCTGACAGAATTAATACTGGCCAGAGACAAAAGGACGGGCTAATATTTTTGGTCCATAGAATTTATAATTAATCATAGTTGGAACTTTCATTGTCTCTATTATTGTCAATTCCTAAAATATTTCTCATGCCACGATGATTTAACCCGCCAAAAATTTCGCCTGATTCACTTACTGAGTATTCCTTTAGTTTCACGGCAGTATTTTACACTTAAAATTAATCACTTAATTAATTACATGACTAAATTATAAAAACAATGAAGTATAAATTACTTCTAATGGAGAAGAGAGTATAATGGTGGGAAAGACTTTCGAGACGAAAGAAGAAGAAGAATTTGGAATGAGGAAGGTGTTCTAGGAGGTTCTAGATGGTGGAGACTTAATTTCTAGATTGTTGTCTTTGGCGGCCCTGCTGCTCCTGGTACTCGCCGCTTGGCCGCTTGTACTGTTGACCCTGGAACAGACAAATTAGAGATTATTTTAAAGCTTTTTTCGGTTTTTGGAAAAAGGGTATAATAGTTAGTGGTAGATTGCTGGAAGCAAATACAAGAAACCTTTAAACAGGGTTTGAAGGTCAAGAAGCTATGTCCTAATTGGATGAGCGGATTGTGGCGAGAGTGATTCGAAATAGGTTCGCGATAAATCCAACTGCACGTAAATTTGATTCTTAAGGAGTACAAGATTTCCTAACCCTGTTTAGAGTTAGATGGTTCAATACTAGTCACTTGGAAGACAAATGACCCAGTCCAAAGATTTTCTTAATAATAATTAGAAAAAAAAGGTTCATAAAAGGTTCAAGGAAGCCATGTCTTAGTTTCTACTAAATTTTGTTAGTTAATTAGATGTTCTAACCGCGGTCGATACAAAGTAATCAAGGCATTTCCAAACGCAAATGTTTCCATAACTTCAGTGACCTGAATCGTAGACTTCCATTTAAGTACAAATGGCTCAATATATTGAATCAATCGAGCAAGAAGAGCATAAGACAGGTTATTACAGAAGATCAACTCTGATGTAAGTCTGAACGGACTGCTATCATGTTTGAAAGAACGAAATCACGTGATCAATTATAAAGCTTTACTTTTGTCATTCTTTATATAGGCATACAAGCTATGGCGTGAATAAAGACGATTGCAAGAAGTTTACGTAAGTGATGGATTCATACCTAACATGTAAGCATAAAAAAGAAAAGTTTATTTATCACAGAAACACGTGCATAAAAAAAGATAATTACTTGAGTAGAATAATAAAATAAAACACAATAGATATAAATATAAACACGAGCACAAAACAGAAATAGTCGGCAGCTGCTGGCACGTCATGACTGTGACAAGAACGCTTCCACTCAGCATGAGGCTGGGCTATGGGGAACCACAGCACAGCGTTGATTTTAAGTGGTCACCTGACATATAACCTATCAGACCAAATAAGAGGTGGATGGACAATGTGAAAGATGATTATGGCTAGAAAGAGTGTGACTTCTAAGATGATGATTAATAGAGAAGTATTGGAAGAAGAAGACATGTTGAGCCAACCCCAAATAAAATGGGATAAGAGCAAGAAAATGATGATATAACCTATAAGCAATTCCAAGGTTATTCTGTTCACGGTCCGGAGCGAGAGACAGCCGTGAAAATTTCTAGGCATGTATACGTTAATTAAACAGTAACCATTAGGCTTCATGTACATGACGCCGGAGCCGCACTGGCGCCAGACCGCAAGATGAAAAATTCAATATATATATCTCAGAATCTACGCAGGGCTCGCGCGGCTGCGGTGCGGCACACGGGCGACATTCATTCGAATACAACAAACATATGGTCCGGCGCTGGTGCGGCTCCGGCATCATGTACGATTATCTCCTTTAAGCTACTGAACCTTCTGCCCCTCTCTACATTGTAAAAGTAGACGTCAAGCCAAAACCCACAACTTCGGGCGTGAATCAATAGGCAATTCGATTTGCCAGTCCATTTAATTAAGATCAGCATTCTAGATCTTGGCGTGTCGAAGATCTCTTCTAATTGGTTCGGAGTGTTCATTTACCTAAGGAAATGGCTGTAATTGGCGTGTAACTACAGGTCGGTCCTGCAGGTATTTCAGAGAACTTTAGGGTAAGTCTTCTACTTTAATGATGGTACCTAGTCCCATATAAGGTGTACTAGTTTATGCCCACGACTTGGCCCGCATGGTGGTTGGACACACCCATGGAAATGTACTAAGTACCGGGATAAAAATAATAATATGTCCAAACCCAGGTCATGATCTATCTATGTTCAGCCGGTAAGGCGTGAAAAGGTAACAGACAGACAGACAGACGGACAGATAAACAGCGTTTTATTTATTTTAATTTATAATAGTTAAAAACTTTTTACAAAAAAAAAAACAACCGACTTCAAAAAAAAAACACTACAAAGTGAAAAATAACTTTAATTTCGGAAGTCGGTGTCTTTGGTTTTGAATTTTTGTTCTTTGTCACCGACTTCCAAAATTAAAGTTATTTTTCACTTTGTAGTGTTTTTTTTTGAAGTCGGTTGTTTTTTTTTTGTAAAAAGTTTTTATTTTTCACTTTTTAGTTGTGATACCTACCCCACACAAATTCGAATACCACTACCTGCTATGTAAATAATAGTGACAGGAAGTTATCATAATATCATCCACATACTAAGCGAGGTAAAAATACGTATTATTGAAGCTAACTCAAAAACTACCCAAGTAAAGTTAATAAAATTTATATGGGACCACCTCTGAAGTATGATTTACCAAACAAAAAAAGAATCATCAAAATCAATTCATAATTGACGGAGTAATCGCGTAACAAACATACAAAAAAAAAAAAACAACATACAGTCGAATTGAGAACCTCCTCCTTTTGGAAGTCGGTTAAAAATACAGGGTTGTTGGTTATATGTCGGCAATCCGTTAAGGGGTCATTTGCAACCAAATTACCTCTGATCACCCCTATGCCAATGTCAACCATTTTCGAGTAATTTACATTTTATATTTTAAAATATATGAAGTAAAAATACAAAATATCAAATGACTCGAAAATTGTTGTCATTTTTATAGGAGTCAAAAGGGGTAATTTGGTTGTAAATGACCTCTCCTACATCCTCTTAAAATGGATTGCCGACATATATAACCAAACAAATCTACAGGGTGTAGATTTGTAAAATATTGAATGGATTTTACGCTACCTTAATAAACTTTCTGTATAACTTAGTTAATTATATTTAAAATAGGGCTTAATTAACTCCAAAAAATAGTTGAATATTTTCTATCTTCAGACTCAAAGAAAAGCGTAAGTACATATTTACTATCCGTTCTACTTGAAACAAGTCAGGATTCACAAAACAACGGCTTTAACAACGGCTTGTCACGGTCAGTTTTAAACTCTGTTACTAACTGACAGACTAGATACGGCTCCAATTGGTTTAGGCAAATGGCGTGCGTTTCGATTCGTAGAGGAATTTCCGGAATTTTGGATGTCAGTCTGTCAGTCACATTTCTACTCGTAAATCCAATATTGGAGAATCTCGCAACTAGACATTTGAATATTAAAATGGTGATAGCAAAAATGATTGGAATAGTTTTCAAGGGAGTTTGTTGCGCCACTTCTTCTTCCCATCTAAAGGCTAGTAAGTGGTGAAGGGTGGGCGTTTTTGGGGGACTGTCTTATGTAATTTTGACGTTCGAAAAGTGCTGATTCTCAGCCTAGTTTTAATAAATGACTTTTGAATAGGAATGAAGCTACAGGATTTATTTTTACGATCATGATAGTCATAATATCTAATTTAAATTATTTTATTAAATTTAATTTAATTTTACTTTTATCTAATTTAAATAAACTCTTACCCCGTGTCCTAATTGAAAGCGACAGTCGCGCGATTACGCGATCGACAAAACCGTTTATATGAATTATGAGATAAGACATACAAACGCGACCTGTACCCTAATTGCGTAACTTATTTTCATAAACGATTATGACAAATTTGTTTAATTTTGACAGTTCAACAACATTCATTGCGTTATTTACGTTATTGAGCAGATTTTTTTACTAACTTATGAAGCAATGGATTAGCAATTTGTTTCAAATCGTAACAAATTGTGATTGATCGTGTATTACGCAATTAGGGTACTGATTGATTGCGCGAGTACGTCATATTCATATAAAATAGCGCGACGAACGTGTACTCGGACGACAATCGCATTCGGTTAGGATGCGGCTTTACACTGTTTGTCCACCGCATCGTGCACGGAACGTCAACGAGAAACGAGATTACGCGGCCATAGTAAGCCAACGCCGACGTTCGCACGGACGTAATAAAATCGCGGCGATTTTTTTTTGTGCAATAGATTTTCAACGCTCTGCTTAGCGCCGAAAGTTGAAAATCAAACAGTGTGTTTTTTCAACGCGCTGGGACGAGAGTGCGTCCCAGCGCGTTGGATTCTCAACGCTCGGCTTAACACCGAGAGTTGAAAATCCAGTGCGAACGTCGGTTTAACATACTGTCGCTATTTTAGCGTCGTTATCTCGTTCTCGTTGACGTCCCGTTCACGGTGCGGTAGACAAAGGCTTTATAAACTGAAAAAGGCTACAGTGACACGTATTTCGGCCTCCACCTGCCGCATTTCAACCTGCGGCTATAGAGAACAAAACAGTTGAATATTCAGCTGAATATCCTGTTACTACCCTGAAGCGCTTTATTGGAAGTGGAACGCACTCGGTTCGAAATAGACTGGTAACTAAACCCTGTGTGTTATCGAATATTGACAAACATCTCGTTTGACTACCTAATTGGAGAGAGGAACTGGAGTAAATGAGGGCATTGCCTACAATGATACCTTACAGAATAACCCGTTACAGGAATGTAAACAAGCGATTTAAATAGATTAAGTTTGGTCGTATACAAATCTTCACTACAGGGTTCCGTAGTAAACAAGGAACCCTTATAGTTTCATCATGTCCGTCTGTCTGTCTGTCTGTCCGCGGCTTAGCTCAGAGACTCTTAGTACTAGAAAGCTGTAATTTGGCATGGGTATACAAATTAATCACGCCGACAAAGTGGTAAAATAAAATCAGTTTTTTTTTAAAGTAGGAGGTTTTTTTTTCTCATCTGTACCATAGTGTAGGATGTCGTTGGAAAGGTCGTTCAAAAATATTGTGAGTTTATGCAAACCATTTTTGGATTCAGGGATTCGTTTTCGAAATATTAAGCTTCAAAGTGCTAATTTTTGTTAGAGTCAAGTGTCCCCCTCCTGCCAGCTAAATAGTTGGTTTTGGATATGTGAAAAAATTCACAGCAGTAGTAATATATAACGAAATTAAAAGGAAAACCATCATAGCTAAGTAGGCTTTGCAAGTAAACGAGTAATAATCGACCAACTTAGATTTGCGGTTGTAAAAACATGTTCTCCCATACATTCCGTACGGGAGAACATGTTTTTCAACTAAAGTTTGTTCTTGGGATAAATTCATCCCAACTATGGAACCCTTCATTGTGCGTGGTCCGATACACACTTGGCTGGTTTTTTTACCATCTGACAATTTATTTATTTTTTTAAAGTGAAACTTTTATTACATCGTCTCAAACTTTTTCGTCTGTGTGTTGCATGTCGCGTGACGGTCGGCCGCGGAGTAGGGATAAAGTGAAAGGCGCTCGTCAGAGCAGCCAAGGCCAATATGGCGGCGCCTATAGAAGTTTGACTTTTACCGTGGTTTTATAAAACCACACAATCCTTTTTTTTGTTTTCTCCTTTCATCTGCGATCGACTTTCTAGTCGTAATCAGATGGGGTGTGTAATAAATTGTATAAAAATAAATTGGTATAACAAAATCGTACTCAATTTACGCGTTTGGACATAGAATTGCGGACACAGAAACTATACTATAATAAAAAAAAGCCTTTAAATAGATATCGTTTTTAGCGAAAAAATTGCCCGTTGCACAAAATTGCTTATAATTTTTTTTTTGTGTACTTATTATAAAGAATATAGTTTGCTTTATCTTCTTACCTGTCTTAACTCCTGCTGGTTCTCCTCCTCTGGCGGTGGTGCGGTAGTGGTGGGGACGTCACATTCTTCAGTGGGGGGCACGACGCACCTCAGCGACCTCCTGTCGAACACCAGCATGGCGGGACACCTCTGCAGGCGAGGGTAGCCGCCCTGGCACTGCCAGTAGCGGTTGCAGGACTTGCCTAGGGGAACGTTGCCGTTGGGGTCATCGTTGCAGAGAGCTGGAAGATGGAGAGTATGGTGTTAAGATTGGCTTGTTGGGTTGGAATGTTTGGCAAATGTTTGCTGGTCTTGAATCCGCAAATAGGGGGACAACAGTCAGGGCAGTGGATACAATACGTCAAATAAATTTGTATAGGAACGACTGAAAAAATATTTTAGGATATTAGATCTCATACTCTAAGGCAGTATTTTAGTCTAGCCTATACTATTAACCTCTCGTATGTCGTAATTACAGAAACAATTAAAAAACTATTGTGTCTCGCGTGGATCCACGTTCGCATACGGATGGTTAAACGAGCAATATTTATAAATATATTTGTTTGTATATAGATTTCTACTCACGTTCTCGAAATCGGCTCTAACGATTTCGACGAAAGTTGTAATATACTTAGGGGTTTACGGGGGCAAAAAATCGATCAACCTAGGTCTCATATCTGAGAAAATTGGTTTTCTCCGTATTTTCACCCAAGCAGAGCTCAATTGCCCAAATTTTAGAACAAGATAATGAATAATGACATGACAATAATGACATTAGAATAATGATCATGGCAGCATGGAATTAGTAAGTACCTACTATCACGGCAGCATGGAATAAGTAGGTACTATACATGGAATTAGTATGAACTATCCTATACCATTAAATGAGCATTCTCTATTTTTACCAGAGCAGAGCTCGATCACCTAAGATTATATAATGTGCCACAATTTAAGTAAAAAAAAAACGTGTGGCACTCGGGGACTGCCGCGGTAAAGCTATTGCATAGCATTTGTAACCTCCATACTTCCTATTTGTCAACGCTACACTTGGGATGATGACGCGATGACATAAAACAAAAATTACGTTCCCATGACAACATCACGTCAACCGTCATTACATGGCAGGCGGAGTGGGGGTGTTAGGTTTTATTTTCGTTACGTTACGAAATTTCTTGATTCGGTCGCCGCGCTCAAAGCCCGCGATAAAAGCTATGCAATAGCTTAAAAAAGAAAAGACCACAAATGGATAGGTTATTTTTTAACTTAAGAGCCACGAAAGATGTATTCTTAAAGTCTAGCGTCTGATCAAATTAGCAGTCAATTGTAGTACTGTATTTTCATCAATAATAAAGTAAGAAACATCAACTCCAAAGTTATATCTTGCATAAATAACAAGAGATTGGTAGCCTGCTGAAACTTCGTTGATCTCATTAGTATTGTTCTAACTTCTCAGAGCAATAATCAGTACCAATACAAGTCTGAGTAAGTTTCTTGTCTTCATAATTAAATCTTTCTAAGTAGGGTGGGATATTAAGGTGCTGATACGTTTTATTTATGACTTCCGGACCGTATAAAGTTTCAGAATAAGATCATTTTCGCTACAAGTTTAGGTCTTTTTATTCACGACAAGCTTTTTCCCGCTACTTCGTCTGCGTGGAACCAACATATTCTATGACACTTGACAATAGTGTAGCTGGAAAAAAAAACAGCAGCAGAAAAAGAAAAAAAAAAGTGCAGTGAAACGTTTTTTCCAGAGATTACCTCTAACAAACTAACAAGCGATTTTTTTAAAATGAAAACTTCTTTTGTGCATTTTTGAAATGGGAAAAAACAATTGAACTGGCGACACCGTTACTGACACCTCATTTTTGTAAACGCGATTGTGCTCTTTATTTAGATAAGGTTACGGAACAATGTTCTATGCAAGTATTTTTCTTCCATTAAGGCGATCTTGTTTAAGTTTTCCTTCTGTCGGCACTCCCGGAGTGCCACTGTTTTATTTTCTATAATGTTGATTTAGATGAATGGTTTTCAACTTTGAAGCTACGAGTACTTCAACTTTAGTGGTATTTACCTCAATATCTACTATCAAATCAAACCATAAGGAAAAAACATCTATTAAATACAAACTTAACATTAAAAGCTTCTAGTCTATCCATGTTTCCGAGAAACGAGGACAATACTCGAGTCGTGTCCGGCACGGAGCATTGAATCGATAGAATCTATTATACATCGATTGAATTAGTTATAAACGCTAAGATAGCCGTTTATTTTACTCGTGATCGACAAACGTGAAATGTTTGTTTTATAATCCTTTTCAGACTTTTGTTTAGGTTTTACTGTCCATTTTCTTATACAGTGTGAGTCTTCATAATGTGCACATATCGAAATGAGGAAATCTATGCTTAATTTTAACGACAGAAAAAATATTTAAAAAATCTAAAATATTGTTTTTATACTTTTTATGAAATTAAAAAAAAATTGTAACAAAACTGTGTAACTTTTAAACTGAATCAGCTATCGCGATGAAACAAACTCCATAATGATTGAAAGTAAGTAGCCGTCCACATAAAATTAAAATTGAGAAAAAAACTACCCTCAATTGAAAATAAACATGTTTTTTTAGTAAAAATCTGTATTTTTTTCTTCAATTTTTAATTGTAAAATTTATAAATAAGATAATAATAAAAAGAGAGCAAAAAAAAATTTAAAAAAAAAAAATTTTTTTGTAAAATTTTTTTTTTTTTTTAAACTAAAAAAAAAAATTACCATTTTTTCCGTCGATAAAATTAAGCATAGACTCCCTCATTTCGATATGTGCACATTATGAAGACTCACACTGTATTTATGAGCACTCCTTTCCTTTAAGCTTTTAAGGAAAATGTTGTGCGGGAAAGTTTCTCTGTTTTTCTTGGAAATTGTGTCTCAAAACTTTACTGTTTTTGAAAGAAAATTCTTTTTAGTTTGGAAAATATATTTAGGAAGCAATCTTCGGCTATCAAGTGACTTTCGATTCAACGAAAAGCCTCTTATTATTGACCTTATGTTTCAAAGTAAAGAAACTTAATGAAGGTTTATTTATACCTTTTATTGGTTCGTGTTCATAGTCTGATAGATAACGACCTTGTTCATGATTGGTGGCTTTCTGACATGCAGCCTGTTTGCTAAAAAACACACTTTTCATTTGTTTTTTATTTGCTTTCTATTTTCAAATATACTTTTTTTTACTGCCACTCGTTGGTCTAGTGGTCGCAAGAACTACTGCCGAGCAAGAGATCCTGGGTTCGACTCCCGGTCGGGTAGTGTTATTGGGTTCTTCCAAGAAATTTCTCAGTAGCAGCCCGGAGTCTGGATTTGTGCCCGGGTGATGTTAAAAGCCTCGCCCCCATGTTACGTGGTACTTAAACATTACTGGCGAAAAGTGTATCTTGTGGGTACACTTCTGCCTAGCTCTTTGAGGAGTTCAGGCGTGGTGTTATGTTATGTTCTTTTGAACCAGTCCCACGCCTTCATTTCCTATTCAGTCTGCGATCGTGAACACTATTACTCTACGGGTATATGATACTTTTAATTATCACAGCCTGAGAACAAGATCCATTTATAGGCCACTTCTGTCCCACGCCTAAGTTCACGACTTTACCAATGTCAGTTGGCTATTATTTCATGATATTCTCACAGATGGACTAAGAAATATGAAGTTTTTGTTGGTATAAGTCTATTTCGTTTGTGTACAATGTCATTAATCAATGTCGTAGGATGACCGTAAAAAATGAATAAGGCAATGTGGTAGATGGTTTTATTGTTATGGGAGATGCAGTCGAAAAAGGGTATTATGTCAACGACTTGTGACAAATGGTCATCAAGATAAATTCATATCTATTTAAATCATCAACTGTTGACAACGCTTATTCCTTTCCGACTCAGATGACCTGGGATCTCCTCAGATGAATACTTCTCCAGGAGAATAATAGGGCCACCAGTACAGTAAACAAATACAGACGACACCCGTCATTCCGACCTCGCCTCCAAGGTCCTTCGCGATCGCGACCGCGCCCCCGAGTAAATGATACTCCCTCCTGACCCTTGCTCGAAAACGAGGTGCCAGCAGTTGTTGCAGCTGAGCACGTAGCTTTAAATACCCCGTATGATAATCAAGATGAAAATCTAAGTTTGATCCAGCCTGTCCCCTCTTGCTGTCCTCCCCCCAGCGACGCCCTAAACCGAGGTTCGTACCCCACAGGGAGTGCCCTTAGCGAGCGCTCGCCTAGTTTTCATTTAGAATAGTTTTTGCCCCTGGCTGGAGGCTTTTAGTGTGTTAAGCAGCCATGACCTTAGTGGTCAACTGAGAGATGCCCTAGATAAAAAAAAACACGCTTTTTATTAACTTGATAAGATCAAGCCCTATGAGTGGGACAGCACAGGCGTAATAAAAGGGAAGGAAAAAATCCATCACATTTTTTACTTGCGAGTTCGTCTTGTGGATACATTTGTACCTACAAAAGATTTCAAACAGTCTCTTCTAAGTTGTAATCCCTACCTTATTGTAATGGCAGAGGCTTCGATTTGTACTCTACGTCAATATGTATGACCTGAATATTCTGCAGATAGGTACTTGCGTGGATACAACACCGTAATATTAATACGATTAATGATTAAATTAACATTTTGATTGGCACGGAAATGAATACCAAGCCTCCAAGGTACTGCAAATCATGCAAATAAGACAAGTAGACACACTCTAGTTACGATAACTCGAGTTTATATAATTTATGTTGATGTACTTAAAGCAAAAGTCAAACTAATGGATTACTAATTCCTCTGAAAGGATTATTGATATAATATTTTCAAGATCGCAGTAGGACATTGAGCTTTTATAGAGTATTTTGAATAGTTAGGTCCGTGGATGAGTGACCATCTTTATATATAAAATAAATAAAATTCATTTATTTCAGGTCCTAGACCCATATTAAAAACAAAAAACAATAGGTACACAAATTTGTCAATTTCATAAGTGTCACAGAAAAATGGCAGATCAAATCAATTAATGTCAAAAGCACACAACAAAATAAAAATTAAATTAAATAGAACAATGAATTAAATTATGTCAGAAATTATGTAAGTGAAGTTATGTCAGAAGAAAAAATTTAAATTATATTATTAATAACAAACATACCAAGACCCCTTCGCGCCTCGGAAAGCACGTCCCGGCTGTCATTTATAGATCTTTGACAGTCGTTACGGGTAGTTAGAAGCCCAAAAGTCTGACAACCAGTCTTACCAAGGGGTATCGTGTAACCGAGTAACTAGGTTGTGGGGTCAGATAGGCAGTCGCTCCATGTAAAATACTGGTATTCAGCTGCATCCGGTTACATTGGAAGCCGACCCCAACATAGTTGGGAAAACGGTAGGCAGATGATGAGGTCTCATCATCATTCTCTTGCCCTTCCTTGCTGAGAAAGAATTTTGTAAAAGTATTTTATAAGTCATCATCTTTCTGCCCTTGTCCCATGGTACTTGGGGTCGGCACAACATGTTTTCTTTTTCCACTCTCCCCTGTCAACCGTCACACTATCATTCCTTTCTCTTTCATATCATTCCTCACACAATCCATCTATCTTTTCTTTGGTTTTCCTCTCCCGCTCCATCCATTAACATTTATGTTCATCACTCTTTTAGTCACATGCGTTTCTTCTCTCCTCATCACATGCCCATACCAGGCCAAATGATTTCCTTTCAACTTTTCAGTCACTGGCGCCACTTTTAAACTTCCCCTTATATACTCATTTCTTACTTTATCCATTTTCGTCACTCCACACATCCATCTCAACATTCTCATCTCCGCTACATGCAATCTTAAAGCAAGTGCAAGTATTTTATAAGTAAATAGTGTTTTTGTTGAAAATTTTGTAAATATATAAATTGTGTGGTAGTGATCTATATAAGTTGTGATTTTAAAGCTCTTCAATGTATCTTATAATTAATTGTCTTTATTGTTTTAGCGTCAAACTATAACTTTTGCATGCCTATTGGTAAAATATGGTTGAAACTATTTGTTTTTTTTATCACCATACTCCCATGTTCCATATTTTTGTACCCAGACTTACTTATACGAGGCTTTTGGCTACTTTTGTATTGTGTGTATTTTATGTCTAGTTTTTTAAAATGTGCGTTTTGTTTGTGCAGAATAAACAAGTTTTCTTTCTTTATCCAACTTATTTGAGGTCGACGCAACATGTCTTTTTCTATACTTCTCTATCAGTCGTCATCTCGGCAGTCACCCCCTTTCCAACCATATCATCTTCCACACAGTCCATCCATCGTTTCTGTCTTCCTCTACTCTTATAGCCATCCACATTTATATCCAAAACCTTCCTCACGACAATAGTTAGTTCTGTATGATGAAAATAATCAAATCATCAGTGTGGACAGTAAGGTACAGGATATACACAAGTGACGAGGGACGCGGGCGTGGCGACGGTGTGGCGCGGGCGTTGCACCGCTCTCCTCATATTTCATACGAACTATATTATTATAGGAGCGATGAGGCGCGGGACATACACAGGCGGCGGTGCGCGGGCGTGGCGTAGGCAAAATAAGAAGGAGCGGCAACGCGCCCCTCGCCACTTGTGTATGTCCCGTGCTTTAGCTAACTTTTTTTTCATTCTGACTGCTACGGGTAAGCTCTTGACCTGCATCTCACCTGATGGTAAGTGATGGCTGAAGGTGGAAACGAACTTTACCCGGAAACCTCAA
Source organism: Agrochola lychnidis (assembly GCA_963680765.1). NCBI lineage: Eukaryota > Metazoa > Arthropoda > Insecta > Lepidoptera > Noctuidae > Agrochola > Agrochola lychnidis. The sequence continues at coordinate 5,595,033 of OY796850.1, forward strand.
TCACAGAGGAACTGGCTATATTACCTCTAACTGCTGACACAACAATGCTGTTAACATTGTTGTTATAGTGACAGACTTAGATAAGATGGCGGTAGCTAGCCAGGCGGACTTAGAACAAGCCCTACCAACAACCAAACCGAGCAAATTTTTTTATCGAATCGAACTTGGGACCTGTGGATCTGAGACAGTTGGTCGAACCACTAGACCACAAAGGCGGTTAACTATGATTTGGCGATGTATTGTTTCAGAATAAAGTTCGAATCGTACAATGAACGATTGTAATATTGAAAGTAATTCCCATGCCAACTCACATAGCTCCTTTCATACTTAGCATAACTTTTGTTCAACGACTGGGTTCAAACTAATGACCCCACAATCATGAACCGTACCTGTCATTTCTCTAAGCTAAGCCATCCGTCAACGTATACTTTCGATTTCGTCCGAGTCGTTGCCCGATCCACGATCGAACCAACGATCACTGGGTTACATAAGGAAGCCAACGCACCTATTATGCTATTATACGCTTTATTAAACGTAGCAATTAGCGTGAAAGTTGCGTGATTGATCAGTGAAACGATTGCCGTTCATTCACTAGTGTTTACAGTACAGTTGGGGATAGAAGTTTTAATTGGAATTTTCCATTTAGTTGAAGTGTTAGGTAGTTTTGTTTTTTATTAATATTGGTAATGACTTTGAACCTGTTGGGGCATCCAAGGGTGAAGACTTTCATCCCGTTCGTTGATTTGCAAAGTTTTTTATATTCAACAAAACTTTTGTTATTGGACCCCCTCTGAAATTATGAAAAAGGGCATCCGTTTCACACTTTATTCTGGGTATGTTGAATCTTTTTATTTGTTTTTTTTTTTTTCTGTTTAGTACAAGTTGTTTACATTCATAAGTACTTTCACACCTTGAAATAATTTCAACGAATTCAAAGTCTGTCGCTATAAATATCGCAGAGCAGTCAATCCATCCGCAAAAGCTTTGAGATTTAAGTATTCCCTTTGAATGTCCATTGGGACCTCAAGGCTTAGCCGTAGACGATTGTAAGCAAATACATCTAATTCGTTTGCCTTTCCTTTTCCTCTTTTCATGTCTTATTATATTACTACATAAAGAATAATATAAGTTCAAGTTTATTTGAGTTCAAATGATTTTTGCGTAAGTTTTTCTCAAAGAAAAATAACGTCAATTTGCGGACCGTCTTCCAAGAAAATATACCTCGTAGCTTGTCAGCCAGGAAATATTATATTTTATGAAGTATTGAAAGCACGAGTGAATTTTAAAACGCGGCGTAAAAAGAAGTGTTTTACAAGAATTCGAGATATGAAGTGTTGTCAACGTGTTTATGAAGAAATTCGTTTTGTACTTTGTTTATGTTAATGAACAAGATGAAGATGAGGGTTTATATTGTTATATAACTTACGGAACGTTTTAAGAAATATTTTCTCTATTAAATAAGACAGATTTTCTTGATTTTGGGGCCAAACTTTATTACGCAGATACTTATACTCCGTTTGAAATAAGATTAGACATTTAACTAAACCTTTTTTACAGTCCGTTAAACCGATTTTGACTTCTATTGCGATGGCGGCATGACAAATGACAGCTGCAGTAAACAGTTGGTTTGTAACCACTTTTTTTGCTTCTAATGCCATCCTTATGCCTACGGTATAGAAGTCAAAATCGGTTGAACGGACTGTAAAAAAGGTTTGTTTAAATGTCTAATCTTATTTCAAACGGAGTATAGTCTTGGTTTAAAAAAGAAAAAATATATTTTATGAACCGTTATTGAAACTACAAATCCTGAAAAAGTAGCACATAAAATAAACATTTCAGGCCTTGTGTGCGAAAATGTCCTCAACGATTACTTATAATGACGTAAATAAAACACATTATAGTTCTACTTAACACTACATAGATTCGCACTCATTTTATCATCAGAACTACAAGCAACACTTGCGTAGGCAACTGTACAGCATTGCGTACGTTGTATGAATAGCACACATTATTTATATGGGCTTTTCATGTCACCGATGTAAGTCGTATTATTAAACGCATTACTGTATGAGTCGCAATGTATGAGCAATGACAAATTACTGTTCTAAGTAGACATTATATGTGTAATGTGTGTGAGCAGAAAGTATGTGAAATATATGTTTAATACCAACGACATATTTTGTAAGCAAGTTGAAGTGGCAATGGGCCGGCCATATCAGCCGTAGAACCGATGACCGTTGGGGTAAACGTATTCTTGAGTGGAGACCGCGAATTGGCAAACGTAAGGTAGGACGCCCTCAGGCTAGGTGGAGCGACGATCTTCGTAGGGTGGCTGGTAGCAGCTGAATGGCGTGCAATAGGAGAGGTCCAGCAGTGGACTGCTATAGGCTGATGATGATGGTCACTTTTTAATGGAGGAAAACTGAGTCCCAAGTCACAGGTATAAACCTAGTTTGGGAGCCACACACTACCACACTACTTCAGCTGTCACTTTTTTTGAATAAAAAAATTATTCATGCTTTTTAGAATGGGTAACCCTAACACTTGTCTTTATTGGCTTAGAATATGTTACCTTTTCTATATAAAGGACAGCTTAGATTTTTTGTTGAACCGTTATAGCAATATATTTTGACCTGTATTTTTTTTTTTGGTATGGCATCTCGTAGTTGACCTCTGAGATCATGACTACTTAACCGGGCGTTCCTGTGGGTGCTTTAAGCTACTACACTTAAAACCTCTAGCCAGGGATTATTCAACTATGCTAATTAAAACTAGGTGAACGTTCGCTAAGGGCACCCCCTGTGGGGTACGAACCTCGGCTTAGGGCGTCAACCGGAGGGAGGACATCAAGGATGGGACGGGCCGGATCAAAGTTTTGATCATGATTATTAGTCGGGGAATTTAAAGCTACGTGTTCAGCTGCAACAACTGCTAGCACCTCTTTATCGAGCGAGGGTCGGGGGGAGTATCGTTTACTCGGGGACGCGGTCGCAAAGGACCTCGGCGGCGAGGTCGGAATGACGCGTCTGTTTTTGGACACCGTGCTGGTTTCCCTACTGCTCTCCTGGAGGAGGGTAATGGATTCGTCAGGGTCGGTAAGGTATATTTTGATCACCGTTATCCCACTGTAGGTACTTATTTTGGCCAGTATATATAGGGAACATGAGGCATTTTCACGATTTAGTTTATTACAGATTATGTTCTTTTTTTTTTTTTTTGATAGCTTGGAAGCGTCCATGCATGATGGATTGGTCAGAAAAGACAACACAAAGAGAAGTGTGGCAGGTTATTGAAGTGAAAACGTCTTTAGGCGCGTTGGGAATTTTTGGGATGGGACTAAAGTTACGCGACACTGTTACCGAATTTACCGACACCGTGGAGTAAAAGACATCAACGCGTTGATTACGGCGGTGCCAATTTTTTTTCATTTTTTCGCTTCTGTCAACACTCCCGCCACTGTTTTTTTTTTGCTGCCCTCAGAAAAAACAGTGCTCCAAATGCATTATACAAATCAATCTGCCTAGCCTTTTCCAAACAAGGTTATTGTCGGCTTCCAGTCTAACCAGATGCGGATACTAGTATTTTATAAATGCAGAGACTGCCTATGTGACCTCCACAACCCAGTTACTTGGTAATACGATACCCCTTGGTAAGACTGGTTGTCAGATTTTCGGGCTTCTGACGACCCGTAACGACTGTCAAAGATCTACGAATGACAGCCGGGACCAACGGTTTAACGTACTTTCCGAGGCACGGAGGGGTCCACAAACCAACCGCGGCAAGTGTAGCTTAACCTTCTATCGACCCTGTTATTGTTTATCCTCGAGGCTCATATCCTATTAACGAAACTTATAATGGCTCTTACGATGTAACTGACATGGGTCCAAGTAATTGTGCAGAAGCTATTCTAACTTTCAAGATGATGTCAACCGAATAAGCAATTAACTCTACATACTTAACCACGATCTCCTCTTCATATTTAACGCTGTTATGCTTCATATATACTTCCAAAACCTTTAAAGTAAAAATACTTGCATAGAACATTGATCCGTAACGTAATATAAATAAAGAGCACAATCGCGTTTACACATCCTTTAAAGTAAAAATACTTGCATACGCGTTTACAAAAATGAGCTGTCGTCATGGTGTCGCGAAATCAATGGTATAGTCTCATCTCAAAAATGCCCAACGCGCCTAAAGAAGTTTTCACTTCAAAAACCTGTCCGAGCCGTGAGGGTGTTCTTAGGTATCGTACTGACAGGACCCGACGGCATTCCCGGGAAAGCCTGGGTCCTGGCCATGGGGACTCTCGGGCCTCGACTAAGGGGGCTCCTATGCGCATGCATGGAGAGGGGCCAGTTCCCACTTTGTTGGAAGACTGGGAAACTGGTCCTCATCAGGAAGCCGGGGCGCCCGGCGGACTCTCCGTCCGCCTATCGGCCCATTGTGCTGCTCGACGAGGTGGGCAAGCTCTTTGAAAGAGTCATTGCAGACCGCCTCGTCGGGCAGCTGGTGCGGGTGGGGCCGGATCTGGCGGAGAGCCAGTTCGGTTTCCGCAGGGGGCGCTCTACGGTGGACGCCATCATGCGCGTGCGGGCCCTCACGACGGGGGATGCTGTGGCCCGGGGTGGGGTCGTCTTGGCGGTGTCTCTAGACATCGCCAATGCCTTTAACACCCTGCCCTGGAGTTGCATCAGGGAGGCACTTCGGTATCACCGGATGCCGACCTACCTCTGTCGTGTGGTCGAGGCCTATTTGACAGATAGGGCTGTCATCTACCCCGGTCACCAAGGAGAGTGGAACCGGCGAGAGATGTCGTGCGGTGTCCCACAGGGATCGGTCCTGGGGCCGCATCTGTGGGACATCGGATACGACTGGGTGCTGCGCGCCGATCTCCCTACTGGCGTCAGCGTCGTCTGTTACGCTGACGACACGCTGGTCCTGGCGCAGGGGAGGTCGTACCAGGCGGCGGCCGACTTAGCGACACGCGGGGTTGCGACAATCGTCGACAGAATCCGGCAGCTGGGACTCGAGGTGGCCCTGCACAAGTCCGAGGCCATGGGTTTCTATGGTCCTCGTAGTGCGCCACCGCCGGGTTCCCAGGTAATGGCGGGAGGGGTTCACATCGGCGTCGAGTCGACGATGAAGTATCTGGGACTCGTCCTCGACAGCCGGTGGAACTTCGTGGAGCATTTCCGACGTTTGGCTCCCAGACTGGACCGGGCCGGGGCTGCCTTGAAGCGGCTCCTGCCCAATCTGGGAGGTCCAAACGCCTCCTGCCGGAGGCTCTACGCGGGGGTCGTGCGGTCCATGGCCCTTTACGGGGCGCCGGTGTGGGCGCCTTCATTGAGGCGACAGCCAGCCCGCCGGCTTAACGCGTCCCAAAGGGTCATGGCCATCCGGCTGGCCCGAGGATACCGCACGGTCTCCTGCGAGGCGGCGAGCCTCCTTGCCGGAGTACCGCCATGGGATCTGGAGGCAAAGGTCCTCGCGCACATTTGGGAGTGGCGCGAGGAGGCGAAACGCCGGGGCTTAACTCCGATGCCGCAAGAAGTTGCGGCACAGCGGACAGAGCTCCGGCGGGATCTCATGGCGGAATGGAGAGTGCGATTGTCGCAACCCAGCGCTGGGCACGCCGCAATTGCGGCGATAAGACCCCTCTTTGAGGAGTGGCTAGAGAGGCGCCACGGCGTCCTCACCTTCCGCCTGACACAGGTGCTCACCGGACACGGCTGTTTCGGGAGGTACCTGTTCAGGATAAAGCGGGAGGAAACGCCCGGGTGTCATCACTGTGTGGATCGCCCGGAGGACACGGTGGAGCATACGGTGGAGGTCTGCCCGGCTTGGGCAGAGCATCGCCGGGTCCTCGTGGAAGCGATCGGCGGCGGTGATCTCTCGCGTCCGGCCCTGATTCGGGCCATGCTACGGAGCGAGAGGAAATGGCAGGCCGTCACCTCGTTCTGCGAAGCAGTAATGCTCGCGAAGGAGGAGACGGAGCGCGTGAGGGAAAGGCAAATTTCGCGCCCTCGCGCCCCTAACCGCCGCAGCAGGAGACGCCCTGGGCGTCGGGAGTCACGAGAGGATTTCCGGCCACCGTAGGCGCGGGCTTGCGGACGGTGAGCAATGGGTAGCTCGCCGTCCGATAAGGACCAAGCCCGGGTCGACGGCGCGTTGTGTTCCACGCGCGCCTCAAAGAGATGTCAGCAGAATTGACGGGGTCCGCTAGGGCCAATGCCTGCCGGGGGTTCGAAGAAAACCGATAGGGAAATCGTGGCCCCCTGGCAACACGGCAACTGAAGGAACACGGGTGGGTTTTAGTCAGTAAGAGTCTGACACGCCCTCCCGCTCCGCCCAGAGCGGGAGAAGTTATTTGATAATTTCCCACCCAAAAAAAAAAAAAAAAAAAAAAAAAAAAGGTATCGTACTGAGAGTCTATTTATGTGGTCATTAAAAAAAAGCGAAAAAAAAAAATCGACTCATTTTTTTTCGATGGGGAATTTTACCGGTTCACTACTTGGGGCGCGGGCGGCTATCGTTTAGCGGGCGTCTACAAGTCATAATTTATGACCTGACCTCTGTTGAAAATTTGTTAATTTTTAATGAATTTGGGGTCATTTTGGTGCTAAAAATGTAATTTTTAATAGCAATAACATTTTTATTTTGAATAATAAAATTAGATTTTTATTACTTTTAGGTAATTTTATTGCAGTAAGTACCTATGAGCCCCTTTCGGATTGGACAGGGTTTTTTTTACATTATTGTAAAATAGAGTAAAACTGAAGGAAGCTAGGTAAATATTAATACTGTTTCAAATGAGAATTCTTGTTACAAACCTGCCTTAATTACTGCCGCGACTGCCGCGTCTCTGACTAATCAAGGTGGAAGTGTGAATGTGTCTTACACGGAGTTAAATTAATTAATTCCTGGGAGTATTGTTCATGTTCATGGCTTCTCATTCCCGAGTCAGTTCTCATTTGGTTTGTTAATGTTATTTGTGTTAGGAAAACAGAGCGGAAAGTCTTTGTGGGAAGTAGTGAAATTAAGGTCGATTTTGAGTATGTGTACTTATAATTAAAATTGTACCTTAATGATATGAATAAGTACACTTGCAAAAGCGAATTATTCATCTTATTTGATGTGAATTGCGGTGTACAGTAAGGCGCTAGCTACAGGACACCTGTATTAAACCTTCTTTATCACAGTATGTACTTCAGGAGGCTTACCACAAGCTCATAAAGCAGTATTATTTTAATATTACTTCAGTGTGGGAAAGAGATGAAGCTCTACAGGACGTATAGCTCCATCTCTTTCTCCCACTGAAGTAAAATTAAAATAATACTGTTTTTGAGCTGGTGGTAGTCCTCCAGAGCGTTCATTCAAAAAGTTGGCCACGTCGCAAATAGCTGTCAAATATTTACCTGTTTTGATTAATTTGGCAATATTACTGTATGGAAATTTGAAATATCGCTAACTAGTGAACTAGAATATTAATAATGAATTGCAATTATAATACTGAATTTGATGTTGTAAATATTTTAGGTGTAAAAATGGCATTCGGAAAGTTTCCAAATAAGTATTATTTGTATCTAAAACTAAATATTCGGTGTTAAGATATAATTTTTTGCATTTCATAATCAATATTTTAGTTCACTAGCTAGCCATATTTCTTATTTCCATACAGTAACATTGCCAAATTAATCAAAACAGCGAAATATTGGTCAACTATTTGCGACGTTGCCCACTTTCTGAATAAACGCTCTATTATGGATAAAGAAGGCAGCTGGAGTGCTAGCTACAGGGTGCAAAATGCTATCCATTCGTTCTAGTAGCCTGATATAAGTTAGAAGCGATAACATTGATGAAGTATTATATACCATTGTATAAATCTTTAATTATCTTTTAACTTAATTGTATCATATCCATTTTATTATTAAATATTTACACACACTATAAAACTGATTTACATCCGTAAGACGTACTCGTAACATAAGGTTCAGTTGAAAACCAGCGTCAGGCACTAGTTGTCTGGCATTTATGCTGAACTGGGCCTATTGGTCGCAGGCGTGAGGCACATAATACTGTTTTAAGATTTCCTTGTTTTTTTCTGTTTTTTGTTCAAGACCAAAAAAACTGAAAAGTTCATAGTTCTGACATTTTGGTACAGAATTTATCAAATCACTGAAAACCTTTGTAGTATTTCCATAGGCCAACTAACCGGCCCTGAGACTTCTGAAAGAATACTCGGCACATTTTTATTTACTGAAATATTTTGAAAAATAACAAGTAATATTTTTAAATTACCTCATAGTCCTGGAAAATACAAACATAACTGTTCTGCCTAGCCTTTTCCCATCTATATTGGGGTCGGCTTCCAGTCTAACCGGATGCAGCTGAATACCAGTATTTTACATGGAGCGACTGCCTATCTGACCTCCACAACCCAGTAACTGGGTAATACGATACCCCTTGGTAAGACTGGTTGTCAGACTTTCGGGCTTCTGACGACCCGTAACGACTGTTAAAGATCCATGAATGACAGCCGGGACCAACGGTTTAACGTGCTTTCCGAGGCACGGAGGAGTCTGGGTATAAAATATCTATCTCTCGATGGAAAATACAAACATAACTACAGAATGAAAATAATAACTTACGATGTTTCTGACACCCGTCAACATTCTCGGGCCAGTCGCAGGAGTGAGCGTTCTCATTGTACAGCAGACCTCCGATGCACAGCTGTTCAGTAGCAGTTCCGTTCCAGCAGGTCCAGTATCTCGTGCAGGACGTCTCGTGGCCGAAGATGCCGTACAGCCAGTCGCAGTGCTCCGTGCCGAGTGGGGGGTCTGGAGGTGGAAAGATGGTGGTTACATGATGTTGGTACAAGATGGTTTAGATGTGAAGCTGTTAGTGGAAATAGCTAGACATATGGAATATCATCATCTACTAAGTCTTTTCTCAACTATGTTGGGTTCGGCTTTCAGTTTATCGCCACTCGGCAACCGGCGAATAAACATTGAGCATACTCATGTAAATTTTATAAAACTTTCATTGCAATTATAGGTAACAATCACAGTAAAATGACCCTTAGTGTCATGTTTATCGACATGACAGAATTGTTGCGGTTTTATAATCTTGTAGCGGTTACACCGCCTTATACGAACTACGCATCATAGACATGACGTCACACAAATCCTGCATCGCGCAATTAAAGTTTACCGAGTGATCGACATATATATGTCACCGTAAGATTGTGAGAACCGTAAGTTTATAATCTATCGGTATTATTTTTGTTAGATTATTAACTGTCAAAAAATTGTAAACTGGGTGTAATGGGTTAGGTTAGGTTAGAACTGTGACCAAGCGCGCGCGAGCCAAGCGAGCGTAGTGAGCGCTGCCGCGGCAGCGGCCGGCCAGCGATACTTCCAAGTTGCTCGCAGCTAGGCAGGCTATTTAGTATTAGCGCAAGGTGCGTTACATCGCAAGTTTAAATACCAGTTCAAAATTTGTTGGTTTCTCATGGATACATTATAAACTATCGAAAAATAATGCGTTAAATCGTAAATGATTTCACAATTTTTTCGACAGTTTATAATCTAACGGAAATAATATCGATCGATTATAAACTAACGAAGTTTATAATTCTACGGTAATATATATGCAAGATTTCAACTTCAAACCGTTGGGCAGTTGCCCGCCAGACATAACACCCGTCTGTTCGGAGTCCTCATACCACTAAAATCTTTTAAAACGATTTATTTGTAGTTCGGTTTTTTTTAACTACCTAGTTTACAGGATCTCTTGGTCCAATTTGTTAAACAAGGCATGTGATTAGTACTGCAAAGCTTTTTCTCTACATCTGAAAAATGGGGATAATTTCTAAGGACCCGTATACGTCGTAGTCTGGTATTTATTCAACCTTCAACCTCATTTGTGCCACCCACAGAAGTTCCTCCTAAATGTTACGACCTACATAGACGATATTTTTGTGTGATTACATTTTAAATAAGGTCACATGGTGTCTTTCATTTTCTTTTTCGACAGGAAGTATCATTATTTAGGACAACTTTATTGCACTAATTAAAATTCTTCAAATAATTTTTGTCTTTCTCATGTCTTCTTACCTTTATATTCATAAACGTTGTTTATTTGAGAGACGTTTAAACGTCAAAAATGTATGGTTAAATAGACGCTAATCATTACTTAACTTTAAGCAACGTTTATGAATAAGAGGGTTAGTGTTTAAGGGTTACAACTACAGTCATCAAATGTTTTACCAAAATTATATTAAACGAGCAATATTTGTGGTATGTATATATTATATTTGTTTCTATATATACAGTGTGATTCTTCATAATGTGCACGTATCTAAATGAGGAAATCTATGCTTAATTTTATCGACGGATTTTTTTTTATTTTTTTGTATAAATAATAAAAAATCTCTTTTGCATCTTATTTATAAATTTTTAAATTATTGTAAAAATTGATATAAAAATACAGATTTTTGCTAAAAAAACATGGTTATTTTCAATTGACGGTCGCTTTTTTTCTCAATTTTCATTTTATGTGGATGCCTAATTACTTCCAATCATTATAGAGTTTGCTTCATCGCGATAGATGATTTAGTTTAAAAGTTACACAGTTTTGTTACAATTTTTTTTTTAATTCCATAAAAAGTATTAAAAAATATTTCGATTTTTTTAAATATTTTTCTGTCGTTAAAATTAAGCATCATCATCAGCCTATAAATGTTCCCACTGCTGAGACACAGGCCTCCTCCCTGTGAGAGGGAGTAGGCCGTAATCCACCACGCGGGCCCAGTGCGGTTTGGTAGATGTCACATGTCTTTGAATTTTCGGTTCTAGGACAAGCCGGTTTCCTCACGATGTTTTATTTCACCGTTTTGAGAGCAGTGGTGATGAAATAATTTACACAAAATAAAGCGCCTGTCTGGGTTCGAACCTACGACCTACAACTCGTAAGTCGCGGCCGTTACCACTGGGCCACCACTGCTCTTATTAAGCATAGATTCCCTCATTTCGATATGTGCAAATTATGAAGAATCGTACTGTATTTGTACCTACTCACGTTCTCGAAATCGGCTCCAACGATTTCGATGAAAGTTGCAATATAGGGGTTTACGGGGGCGAAAAATCGATCTAGCTAGGTCTCATATCTGGGAAAATTCGTTTTCTCCGTATTTTCAACCGAGCAGAACGCGGTCGCCCTAAGTTTAGAACAAGATAACGAATAATGTCATGTCATTCATGACATTATTGACATTAGAATAATGATCATGGCAGCATGGAATTAGTAAGTACCTAACATGATGGCAGTATGGAATTAGTAGGTACTATCCTACTATTACTACTATTAAATGAGCATTCTCTATTTTCACCAGAGCAGAGCTCGGTCGCCCAGGTACTGATAGATATGATATGAGACGTATCATGTATCCAGTGGCTATACGTTGTTAAACAGACAGGCTTTAAGAATACACAATTAAAAGCATAAGAAACTATCAAGCTACTTACTGATCTGCACTTTGGGATATTCGCAGTAGTTGGACCTCCAAGGATAGTCGCACCCCTCTGTCACCCCCCGATGCTTGCCAGCGAAGACCAACCCATTAGGACAGTCGTACTGAACCGACTGTCCATTGTCACACTCCCAGTATTTGTCGCAGTATTTGTCATCAGCCACCACCCTGACCTTGGTCTTGCAGGGGTCTTCAATCTGGCCGCATGACACGAAGGTTACTGCCAGCAGAACTGGAAAGATAAAAAAAGGATGTTAGATTACTTGTTTTTAGATGAAAACTGTGGCTTAAGAATGGATTTATAGATTATTTTCTATTTTATGAATGTGAGAACGCTGTAGGCTTAGTGGACTGTAGATTTGTTGACCATTTTCTATTTTGTTAAGTACTTGGAACTTGTTAAAAGACCTACACTGTCCTTCCATACCTAGTAACACTATTATTTGAAAATATTGTAAAAGCCAATATTTTTAAAATTGTAACCGTGGAGTTTCTTGCCGGCTCTTCTCCGTAGGAAACGACCAACTTGAACCGTGCACCTTAAACCTGTTTCATAAGTGCCCTTGTAGGTTTATGTGAAATAAAATACTTATTTTGAATTTGAATTTTTGAATTAACATTTGAGTCTTTGATATATTTGTTTTGAAAATTCTCAAAGAAGAGATTTAAATAAACAGGTGTATATCAGATTGACTGGAACTTGCAGGGCTGAGGGCTGACACCGAGTTCAAAACATATAAAAATAATAACACCATCATATTATTGTCCCACTGCTGGGCAAGGCCTGTTCTCATACAGAGAAGGCATGTGCATTGATCAACAAGTTTGCTCAAGGCCGATTGGCGATTTCAGACTAATATTAATAGTGCAAAACTTGAGTCCTAAAATTCCCTACCCAATTGATTTATCTCTATAACATCCTCAAACTTCGCTGATCAAAGGTACAGACAAACTATGTCCCTCGGTAAACCTCGTGTTTCGTCAGTCGTCGGATTTCTATAGACCAGATGCTCTCAATCGACTTGGAAGTATATAGAGTTAATACTCTTTTACCTTAATGTAATTTATATAAAAAAAACCGGCCAAGTGCGTGTCGGACCACGCACAATGAAGGGTTCCGTAGTTGGGATGAATTTATCCCAAAAACAAACTTAACTTTGTAGTTGATAACATGTTCTCCCATTCAGAATGTATGGGAAAACATGTTTTTGCAACTGCAAAGTTAAGTTGGTCGATTATTACTCGATAACTAGTAAAGCCTACTTAGCTGTGATAGTTTTCCTTTTAATTTCGTTATATAAACTACTGCTGTGATTTTTTTCATACATCCGAAACCAACCATTTAGCTGGCAGGGGGGGGAGGACACTTGACTCTAACAAAAATTAGCACTTTAAAGCTTAATATTTTGCAAACGGATCCCTGAATCCAAAAATGGTTTTCACAAACTCAATGTTTTTATAAGACCTTTCCAATGATACCCCACACTATGGGATAAAAAATAAAAAATAAAACATCACCACTTTACGTGTATGGGAGGTACCCTAAACAAAAATGTTTTTCATAATTTTGTTTTACCATTTTGTCGGCGTAATTAATAAGTATACCTATGTCAAATTACATCTTTCTAGTACTAAGGGTCTCGGAGCTAGACCGCGGACAGACAGACAGACGGACATGACGAAACTATAAGGGTTCCTTGTTTACTACGGAACCCTAAAAATGGGAGGAAAGCTGCCAAAGTCGCAGGCACGACAGATAGGAAAATAGTTTTACAGCTCTATATAGTTCACACGGAAATCAAAACAAATCAACAATAAAGTACTTAGTTTTGAATTCAAATAATTATACACGATAAATCTAATAATTGATGGACATGGAAATTAGTATTCGTTTGTATTCGGAAATCCGATGATACCCGAGGGAGATTAAGAAAATAGAAATCTGTACATCATCTATACCGTTGCTAAGTGTAGTAATCGAAGTATAATAAAGTATCCACATTTTTGGTATTAACACTGAAGGACGACCCTGAAACTTGAAAATATTTTTACTTTTGATCCCCGCTATCAAGTTAAATGTCAACAACTCTTGAAAAGGACCTCGTCTCGCAGTTTCAGCACAATTTCACCACCTCAGGAAGTCTTTGGGCACAGCAACGTTTCATATCGAGTTATTATATCTGATACTCTAATTACTAAGCCTTGTTACCGTGGAAAAAGGTCTAAAATGCTGGAGCATTGTGGCTCATTGTATCAAAGAATTTCAGTGAGGTATGTACTCGTAAGTAAGCATATTTCATTCTCTGCGTCTTTTATTATCTTGCTGGTATTTTTAATGCTTTTATTTGTGTTATGGAAATGTATTGTACATTTACATACATTCGTCGGTTTTGTACGTTTTGTAACCATCTTCTTTATACTTACATGTATTTTTATTTCATTCTTTCATTTGGTTGGTTAGCTACTCATATTCGACATCGATGTTTTCTTTATTTTTGTTGGTATTCCAATGTGAATTCCATTTAACAAAACTAAAAATATAATATCCTAACCCAACTAAAACTATCAGCAAACTAAAATATCGCGTCGAAAAATTCCTCCGCATCACTGTCGACTGGTAATGTACCCAGGAGACTGGCGTACCACGTTGTATGGCACTGCTTAGCCTCTAGCCAAGGTAAAAGCTAGCTCTTGGGTCACGGGAAGTGTCAACCAGTCGTTTGGAGATTTCATTGAACAGACCGTGAGCACTCGGACCTCACGGCCCTAGGGTTTTAACCCCAAACGGCTCAAAAATATAGTGACTTATAAGGTTATTTTGGAAAATAGAAACCTTAATTAAAAACGTCTTTGAATTTGCCTAGGGTCTGGGTAGGCCTTGAATAATGTATATAAATCCTAGGACAAAGGCCCTAGATTGCCTAGGCACATGTCTCATTAGGACTTAAGATCATGTTCAGCCTAAATATTTTTAAACACGTTGGGTATACCTTTGATTAGTTTAATCTAAGGTTTAAGCTTACGTTAGCTTTTATTACGTGAATTAGTTTGTGATACTCTAATTAAAAGCTTGTTTTTTCTACAAGGTATAAAATAGTAAAGTACAATATTCACAACACATATTATTATCCCGCCTGTATTCCCCGAAGGGAAAGGCAGGGGTGTACTTATAGACCCACATTTCGCCAGTTATGTTTAAGTCCCATGTAATAGGGGGCGAGCCTATTGCCATCAGCCGGGCACAAATCCAGACTCCGGGTTGCTACTGAGAAAATCCTGATGTAAAAATCCAATAACACGACGGTACGATATGATTATTAAAAAAAACGTAAAATTCGCTTCACAGCTTTGAGCTATTGTTTTTTAACAAACGAAGATAAATGATTACAGGAATGTTCTTTCATCGTGCATTTTGTATGATATTTTAAAATCAGAGATGGAAATCTGTGTGGGACGTGAATCAAATGGTATAAAATCCAGCACTAGGTTTTGCCCGCGTCTTCGCCCGGGTGAAGGTCGGAAATACGAAGTATCCTATCTGTTAATCCAAGCTATAAACTATCTGTGTGCCAAATTTCATCCAAAGCCGCTTAGGCATTTTTGGGTGATTAAGTAACAAACATACAAACTCACATTTGCGGGATAGTAGGATTACATCGTTTGAATAATTAATACACACATAACATCACGCCTTGTTTCCCCGAAGGGTTGGGCAGAGGTGTCCTTGTAGCAGGTACACGACCGTAATACCTACATTTACTCATTCTGCTGCACTCACTCCTTCACACCACTTTTTCCTTCAGAAATATTAATTAAAACTTTCAGGACTTCAACAACTTACTCAAATTAGGGTTAACTATAATTATTGACGGTAAGGAATACGGATAAGGAAAACATCTTGAAGAAACCGGCATGTCCTAGAATCAAAAATTCGAAGACATCTATCAACCCGCACTGGGCCCGCGTGGTGTATTACGGCCCACTCCCTCTCACTAAGAGAAGGCCTGTGTCTCAGCAGTGGGAACATTATAGGCTGATTATGCTTTTTCCTTATGGTTATTGACGACATTCTAAGTGATGCATTTGATATTGGTTGGTAGGTATATTGGCGTGTGCTAGCTGAAATTTGGCTAATAATTTTTAATTTTAATTATGTTTTGTGTTGCGTAATGTAAATTATTTGGCATACTATTGTATGGATTTTTTTTTCAACTCCACAGACAGCTGCTGTGCTTCTGGGGAGTTTGTTGCGCCACTTTTTCTTCCCAGCTCTTTAGCTGGGAAGGAAAAGTGGCACAACAAACATGGGGACAACAGTCCCCCAAAATGCCCACCCTTCACCACTTCCTAGTGCTTTCACTAGGAAGTGGTGAAGGGTGGGCGTTTTTGGGGACTGTCTCATGTAATTTTGACGTTCGAAAAGTGCTGATTCTCAGCCTAGTTTGCATAAATGACTTTTGAATGTTGAATAATGTCTATGCACTTTCCTGAAAGCAACACTATCAAAGGAAAAGTAATAAGGAAAAATCAATAAACAGCCGATGCGAGACTTTCAATCCATAAAGTTCTATTGTTTGGGAACCTAGTTTATGTTAGAAAGCAGACATATTAATGGTCTAGCACGTATCAATTGGTTATATAAACCGCCGTTATTGACGTGACAGCGCATAACTTAGTCTTTTCCGAACTTTATTTAGTAATATCGTTAAATTGAGTGGTAATGTTCATAGGAGTGAAGATGTAGAAGGTTCAGCCATAAAATATCATATTATTAATTTATTTGCCTACACACAAGTGTAGTCGTCAGGTTCGTATCGTCGTTTATTTATGTTTTGCATGTCCGTTTTCCAATCGGCAAAGGCTTCCTCTGATCTTCTCCATTCCTGTCTATCTCTGGCCACTCTGCTCTATGTTATCTTTCTGTGATCTACCTCTCTTTTTCTGGCCGTTTCTTGGGTTATATCAACATTGGGTAACTATTTCGCTCCATTTGTCATTTCCCTCTTATCACGGGTCCAGACTATTTCTACTTTAGTCGTCAGATTTTTTGGATTATGTTCAGAAAAATATCACGTTATTAAGGCATCGCTGTTTAGAGTTTTGGTGGGAATGGGTCAGTGTTGCTACAATGGTAAACTTTAAAGTACTTTTATGATCATGGATAGTGACTATTAAGTGGTAGGCTGCACGGCACAACATGGTGTTGAGGGTGAAAAAGAGGAAGACTAAAGGCGGAGTCCCACCGCTGCGCACGGAGAGGCTACGCACGTGTGTCTAGCTTCGCTTTGCAAGAAAATGTATGTGATAACGTCCACTGCAACCCACGAACACGCTATGCACGAATACAAGACGTCATTGCTACACGCGTGGCTTGCTCGAATAAGGTGCCCACGCAGCTCAACGCTGTCAACGCTATGCACGCGGTACACGGAAGTGTGCGTCTGCGTAGCTTGTGGGAGATGAGACGTGGTGACATAGTCGTGGGTTTAATATTCGTGTATAGTGTGTGCAGTGGAAACGTAGACCCACGTTGTCAAATAACCGAACCCACGCAGCTGAAATGCGCCGCGTGCACTGCGGTAGGCCAGTGCCTTTAAAGGAGCCACGGCGGCTTACAACTGAGCTACGCACGTGTTGTTTAGCCACATGAAATAGTCTTCATGTGGCTTAGCTTGTATGAAAATGTAACCGGTGCCACGTACGAATGCGTGGCTCCCAAATGAACCACGCAGCTAACGTGGCAATCCTCTACGTACACATCCTACATAGCAGAAGACTTTATGCCATAATATGGTACGACCGAATGGGTCTACCAAAAAAAGAACATATCAGGCCTTTCCCCAACTTTTTTGGGGTTGGTTTCCAGTTTATCCGGATGCAGCTGAATATTAGTATTTTATATGGAGCGACTCAAAACAGGTTGACTTATGATGCAAGGGATTTTGTTGGCAGTTTCGATTCGATGGACCAAAATACAAGACAGCGTTGGACTAGAGTTATCCCAAACACAAATGTCATAGTATAAAATTTTTTTTCTTCTCAATAAAAGTTAAGTCAATCAATCTGCCTAGCCTTTTTCCAACTATCTTGGGGTCAGATTCCAGTCTAACCGGATGCTGCTGAATATTAGTATTTCACATAGAGCGATTGCCTATCTAACTTCCACAACCCAATTACTGGGTAACACGATATATCTTGGTAAGACTGATTGTCAGACTTTTGGGCTTCTGACATAAGAGGGTCTACCATACAGCCAAAAGAAAAAGAAGTGGTTTTTGCGAGTAGGTACATTTTATCAGAACTTTGTCATAAACATATATCTTGTCATGTATGGTACGGGACTTCTGAATTTCTATTTTAGGTACAGCATACAACATTATTGTTTAGTAAGTAAGGTGACGAAGTTGGTAATTGTTTCTGCGTTTGTTGTACTTATCGGTTTTGTATGCTCCTACGCACGTTTGTAACTCATCAAGAAGTTATATTGTACTTTTGTCGTTGTTTGAAAGCGTAATTTAGCAAAGCGCCCACATTTGGCCAGATAATGAATGGAATATGAAGTAGGTAATGGGAACTTTGGGAGTTTCATGGGGGTGTGTTTTTATTATGATGTTTGAGGTGTATTTCGCCAGCCTTCATATACAAGTTCCTGTTCTTGTTATTATAAAAAATAAAATAAGCCTTTATTGCTGGTTCTACAAAATTTCTAAAATGATTTTTCTATATTATACCTACAAAAAATTTCTTAAATATCGACGTCACGTCATTCACTTTTTTGCTTAACGGCTTGTCCTTCGACAAAGATCTTAAGATTTCCATCTCTCTCTGTCTCTCGCCCTCTGAATCCACTCTGGATCATCTTCTCTTTTGACGTCATTTTCCCAACGTTCCCCTTGTCGTTCTTTACTCCTTTTTCTATTCCTTGGGTACCACTCTATTATTAATTTGGTCCATTTCTCTTTTCCTCTCTTAACGTATGTCCTGTCCATAGCCATTTTTATGTTTAACATCCTTTTTCGAATCTTTAAACTTATACTTTTTATTTCTTTTAATTTTACTTTCTCTCTTCTCTTCACTCCAATTACACTTCTTTCTATATTATTTTGTCAGAGGTTTATTTTTTTGCATTAGTTGGCCTGTTAAAGCCCATGTTTGGCAACCACAAGTCAAGCATGACAGAATAGATATGATGTAAATTTTTCTTTTGTGTTTAATTGGCATATCTTCTTCATCACTTGTACATCTAGAATGACGTTATGAAACCCTGTTATCATCTGCCTGCTTTTTCCCAAGTATGTTGGGGTTGGCTTTCAGTCTAACCGGAACCTGAGATTTCAAATTAAGGTAACAAAAAAATAAGAGTAAACTTATGAAATCACACTATATTATTATTATTATCACACTATAATATTATGAAGGCGAAAGTTTGTAAGTGTTTGTGTGTATGTTTGTCTCTTCTTCACGCTCAAACGGCTTAACGGATTTCGATGAAATTTGGTACACAGTAGTTTATAACCTGGATTAACACATAGGACTTTTTATCCCGATATTCCCACGGGATCGACACTTCTGCGGGTGAAACCGCGGGGCGCAGCTAGTGGTCAATAATTCTGACAATACCAAAAATTATTCCAAATTCAAACATCGAGTACCTTCGCGACTCTTGCACAAGGAGCGCTTTCTCCGCGGTCGCGCACCCGCGCATCTGACGTAACTCGCGTAACATCGGGTAAGTTCGTAAAACAATACAACGCGGTCACACCGGTTTGTTCAATAAATATTGTTTTATGTTAGGTCAACTGTGTTTACATATGTGTTTTCTATGTAGTTGTTAACAAGTGATGACAGGAGACAGAAATAGGGTAAGAATTTTCATGCATGCGTGAAATATTGTGAAAATCGTTGTTGCGTTTGTATGTGTTTGTTTTATGTATATTAAATACTAGTTGGTGTTATACGAGTTTCTAGTATCCATGTTAATTCATCGAACTGAACTAACAACGTTCTGAATATTTTAGTTTGTGGTAATGCAAATTTGAGGTAATTTGCATATTGCGTTTTGTGTAAATGTGATTTATATTAATAATTATAATATACGAAATGCTTAGTCCTCGATAGTATTCCTGATGTACTCTGTAGTCCCACTGTGATATACACCGTGAAATTTGAATCGCAGTTTTGCTAGAACAAATTTTATTCAGACCATGGTCTACTGCCATTCCACAGCATCCAATAAAAAAAAAAAAAATGTTTTTTGAAAAAAACACAAAAAAGACAAAATTTAAAATGTCAAGATTATCGTTACTCCCTACAACACAGACACCACGCATGGGACACAGCATTGCCTACAGGAAAATGTACCTCCATAAACGAAACTTAGCAAGCAGTAGATAATCTTGACATTTTAAACTTTGTCTTTTTTGTGTTTTTCAAAAACCAATGATTTTTTTATTATTGGATGCTGTAGAATGGTGGTAGACCATGGTCTGGTGGAGTACGGTGGTGTAGTGGTACGGTGGAGTTTCTTGCCCATTCTTCTCCATACGAAAACTACCTTTTGGAAGGGGCGACTAGAATCAATTTTATTATTTTGTAATTTTTGACGTTCAAAAGTGCCATACATGGGCCTATTTGAAATAAATGATTTGACTTTGACTTTCTGAATAACATTTGTTCTAGCAAAACTGTAATTCAAATTTCACGGTGTATAGTGTATACTCGAATATTTAGAGAATACAATCTACCATTTTCTTTTACAATATAACTTTACTTAGGTAAGGTTGTTTAATTTAGTGCTTGTGCTCAGTGATTCTGGCAAATAATAGGCCTTCGGTGATCGTAAAAAAACACTCAAATACACGCCCCTATTTTAAAGTATATTAGATCGACAGGTCAGTATACCGAAATCCTAGGCGCACACCTAAAGGTCATCTATGACACATGACATTGCAGTGATTCTGCCATAAATCTTGATCTCGAAGCTCATAAAAAGTTAGCTACGAAAAAGCGCGAAAATTTTGTACTCTAGGAAAAAGTACAAACACGAACTAAATATACCTCAATGTAGATTACAAATGTTTAGGAGGAATGTTTATGTTATTCAGGTGTATAACAAGTTACCTAATTCATTTAAGGAACTTCCCATCCCCATGTTCAAGAAAAAGCTGACAAGTTGGCTATTAGATCATTGCTTTTATGACATTGGTGAATACATGGATTATTGTAAAAATCCAAGATGACTGTACTTAATTTTGACATTTTAAAGTAATAATTACCTGATTTTAATAATACAAATTCTAAATAGACCTATTGTAAATCACAAATCTTAAAATTATATACCTACTTAGTTTAAGATTGACAATTGAATATTTGTACACCATATACTTTGTGGTAGAATGTATAGAACTAACAAAAATACGAGTACTAACACCATACTATGTAAAACTACATTCTTACAAATAAATAAATTCTAATTCTAATTCATTAGAAAAGTTTATATTGAAAAGGCTGTCATATGTGGCTGAGATTTGGATGGAGATGAAATACAGAGTAAGAAGAGTTAAGAGTGTAAAGACCCATCCCGAAGCCGTCATCTACGCATTCTGTTCATCAAAGCAAAAATTGCTGGGAAACGACATTTATTTATGGTGTAAAATGTCGCTGTTCACCGTAGAGCACAATGTAAACGCACGCAAAATATTATGCATAAAGTGCATGCGACGGTACAGGGGTCGTGGGAGTATTTTAAGTTATGTCATAACATTAAAAATTTGTTTTCGTAAAAAAAACGTCAACTTCCTTCAATGTTTCCGTAATCAGAAGGTTCCCAGGTAGGAACCAGTATACAAAAAAAAAAAAAAACATAACAACGGTAAGAACAATTGACTCTCGGTTTTGTCATAGTTATTTATGCAACTGTTGTATAATAAGGGGTATTAAAACACGATAATACTATCACACGAGTGTTTTAATACCTAATTATGCACAGTTGCATACAAGACTTTATCTACATCCATGATATGAATCCTTTATAAAAGGTTCTGAAATCATAGGGTGATGTACAATATTGTTTTCTCGACTTTTCTGGTAATAATTGGTTAGAAATGTCCTTTGCTGCATTAGAAACATCTGGTGGTGTGTTATCAAAGCTTGTATCACTCATTTTTGTAAACAACAAAGTAATAAAACTTTGCAATACTATTATCGAACAAAAATGGCGGGATACGACGTGAATTCGAATAACCTATAAGTTTTTTTTATTACGGCGCTCTGTGGTAGTGAAACGCGCGTGTATGACAATGTTCTTGTTTTGAAATTCGAGTAGCGTAATGAAATTTAGTGCAACATTATAACACTCATTTGGATGATATTATGGTTACTATGACACTGGCTGTTTTAATGTTGGCAATAAGCTGTTTCAGAAATTTTTATAGAGGTTTTATAGCATGGGTGTAGATAAAGGGTATATTTACACCCGATATTATCTATTCTCTCATGTACCTCAATTTCACTGACAAAAACTACAGCAACGAGCCGGTAGATAATAGGTACTTTCCTGGACGAGTTGTTTTTAAAAAGAGTTCTTTAAAAATCCAATCAGAAAACTTAAGATGACTGTAGGAACCTGTATACAGTGTGTCCGGACATGGACTAGCGATATTCTAAATACTTAAAAATAAACTATTTTAAAGTACAATTACACTCTAAGCTTGGGTCCACTACACTTGCCCGTTTTTGTGAAAATTAACAATTACTGGTTGAATTGTATAATTTTTTTATTTATTTTTCAACTTTCACATTTTTTTTTCAAAAGTTTTGGAATTTTGAATACATTTTTTTATAATGCATACGGTAGACAATATTATTGCCTTTCGAATAAGCCTATTTTTTATCTCAGTATGACTAAAACTTTGAGAGATTTTGTTTTTTTTTGTACTCGCACAGAGAATATTTCAACAAAAAAAGCAAAATGGCTGCCACATAGCGGAGAAGTGTATTGGACTCAAGCTTAGAGTGTAATTGTACTTTTAAATAGTTTAGATTTAAGTATTTAGAATATCGCTAGTCCATGTCCGGACACATTCTATAATCCAGTCAAGTCTAGTTCAGTTTATAATATTAAAATTGATGACAGCAACGAATATAAACTGAAGGCTTTGACCTTTGACCATGATACATGACATTTGATCGCGTGGGTGTGTGCAGTATTAATTAGAATATCCAATCGCTGCCAATTAACATGGAATATATTGGATTGGAGCTGCAAACGATCAGGTACGGTTTGATGAAGGTAGACGCTATTTTGATTTCACCTTTTGGTATTGATTTCTTACAAGATGTGAGACATAATCAGCATATAATATTCCCATTGCTGGGATACAGGCCTCCTCTCTGTGGGAGTGTGCCGTAATCCACCATATCTTTGAAATTTTTGGTTCTAAGAAATGCCGGTTTCCTCACGATGTTTTCCTTCACCGTTTTTAGAGCAGTGTCGAATGAAATAATTTACACAAAGGAAAGTGCCTACCGAAGAGAAATCTTCTAAATACAGATGAATGTATTACTAATTCCCTTTAGTGAGTGATGGCGTAAGAATTTAACCTGAACAGGGCTTGTTTACACTTTCGTCAGATACTTTAGGAACATAATATACCCGTGTAAACGCGGCTTAACAATTTCGAATTACAAAGTCCTTTATCATAAGCTCTTTACGTAGAAATGCTGCATGCCGATGGTTGGAGTCGGTATTTTCTATCCCAAATATTCGAGATCAAAGTGAAGGCCAGTATAGACCGAAGAATGGACTTGTAATTTAATTTAGGTACCTATTGTTATACATGACATAGTACTATACTCCGTTTGAAATAAGATTAGACATTTAAACAAACCTTTTTTACAGTCCGTTCAACCGATTTTGACTTCTATACCGTAGGAATAAGGATGGCATTAAAAGCAAAAAAAGTGGTTACAAACCAACTGTTTACTGCAGCTGTCATTTGTCATGCCGCTATCGCAATAGAAGTCAAAATCGGTTGAACGGACTGTAAAAAAGGTTTAGTTAAATGTCTAATCTTATTTCAAACGGAGTATAGACTGTAACTATTTTAGAGAAGATGCTAGGAGTACTTGCAACAATTTTTAAGCGTTTTAAAGCTCTCTTAAATTCATCACATATATACAATTAATCATTAATGATATATATTATAAATTGAAGTCGCTTTTCGTGTCTGTCTGTCTGACCGCGTTGTTGTTCTAAACTCCTCAACAGATCTTGATGTGGTTCTCATCATTATTTTGATAATTTATTCCGGAAGGTTTATGTGTCTAATATATTAATATTAAACTTCAAGATTAAAAATAAATCTTGAACTTTTGTCATGTCGTAAACACCCTGCGAAGCAGAGGCGGGTCGTTAGTCCTAACTATAATAATAATATTATAAATGTGACGGCGCGTCTAAAAGTTTTACGACGCCATACTTACGGAGTTGATTTTAGAACAATTATGACAGCTGTCAACTTGACACATCTCCCTTGATACATCTCCTCGCCCGCATACGTATTGCCTTTAAATGCAAAAGTGAGTTTGTCTGTTTATTTGTTTGTTACGCTTTCACGCTAAAACGGCTAAAAGGATTTGGATTAAATTTTGCACATGGGTAGACCATGACCTAGGTTTGGATATACTTTTATCCCGATATTCCCACGGAATCGAGACTTATGCGGGAAAAACCGCGGGCCGCAGCCAGTTATGAATAAAATAGCCTGTGCTTTTCCCACTGCAGGAGCTACAGCTACGAGTATTTCTTCAAAGAGAAATGGAAACAAAAACTATGGCACTCCGGGAGTGCCGATAGAAGTGAAAACGTAATCAACGCGTTGATGTCTTCACGGTGTCGGTAAATTGCGTTACAATGTCCGAAATCAATGGTTTAGTCCCATCTTAAAAATGCCCAACGCGCCTAAAGAAGTTTTCACTTCAAAAAGTATAATTAATTGTCGTTTAAATAGTGTCTGGAGACGATAAATAAAAATAATTGTTTCTCACCCTATACAAAGAAAGTTTCAGTAAAAAGCTTCTATTACGCTCGACCTTCACCTTTGAAGACTCACTCTGTTTCTGTTATTAAGTCTTTAGTAGTTCATGAAGGAAAAGGTCACTTTGTTATTCGTGGGAGGAATAATTACTTAACTTTTTTGGGCTTGTGTCTAAATATAACAGCATGGGTCGATCGCAGGTTAAGCTACGCTTGCCGCAGTCGGATCGTGGATGGGTGACCATCCATTATCTACATATCGAAACCCCGGCTGTTATTCATAGATCTTTGACAGTCGTTACGGGTAGTCAGAAGCCCAAAAGTCTGACAACCCGTCTTACCAAGGGGTTTCGTGTTACCCAGTAACTGGATTGTGGAGGTCAGATAGGCAGTCACTCCATGTAAAATACTGCTTCTGGTAAGACTGGAAGCTGACCCCAACGTAGTTGAGAAAAGGCTAGGCAGATTGATTTTGAGAAGAAAAATATTTATATTACAACATGTGTTTGGGGTAACTCTAGTACAAGGTTGACTTTTATTTTGGTCCTTCGAATCGAAACTGCCAAAAAGTTCCCTTGAACTATAAGTCAAACTGTTTTGAGTCAGAATATTGTTGATTTAAAAAAGAAAGACATCAATGTTCTTAATTTAAGTTTTCAAATGTGTTTTTAATTGGTCGCAATTGTGTGCCTGACTTTTAACTGTTAAGTGGCTTCAATTAATAATTCAAAGCATAAAATTATAATGTTAAAATCCGCACTTTCTAAAACAGTGATGTTTGCTGTTTTTGCAGCACATTTCTACAATTATATCGTTTAGCTAATTAACTAGAATTTATAGCGAAACCGGGAAATTGTTCAAGTTAATCATGAAAATGTTTGCAATTAATAAACACAGGAATTTGCATGTCAGCTTTGATTTAGCACTACTAATTATCGTGTAGAAATGCATTCGGTTTGGTTCGATTGTGATTTGATTTTGTCGTATATTCCTGCATATTTACGGGAAACAGTTTTCTTCAGAGATACCTATACTCCATTTGAAATAAGATTAGACATTTAGTTAAATGTCTAATCTTATTTCAAATGGAGTATAGTCAAATTGTGAAGTTGACAGAAGAACGATGGGTAAGAACGTCTCTATCTGAATCGTAAAGCTTCTCTTGCTTAGTTGAAAGGTTCCTATTCTTTAACTAAGCATGATAGCCTCAGAGGGTCACCATTATCAGACCAGTTCCATGGTATCATATTATTGCATTGTCACCAAAGTTACACAGGTAAGTCAAATTACAGCTCAATTGGATGCCAGCAAGGGCTTCAAAAATAGACCAAAATTTTCGAACAAGAAAAACACAGACCACGAAAAAATCCGTTAAAACACAATGAAAGCAAAACACTAATCTAATGAATTCCAGGTACGTGTCTGAACAAGATAACGAACAAACTATGCAAATTGTAGGCGATTCAATAAAGGTTAAATGCTCATTAGAGTCAGTACATAGTCCTAATGTCGGTAAATGACCGGTATTGAGAAATTAATAGGATACTGTTACTACATAAGTAGGATGGTATGTAGGCTAGACTCTTGGGTTGCTTGGGACTTGGTGCAAGTGATAAGTAAATTGTCAGTTAATTACCGGAGTTGTGTCTATTTTTAGGGTTCCGTAGTAAACAAGGAACCCTTATAGTTTCGTCATGTCCGTCTGTCTGTCTGTCTGTCCGCGGTCTAGCTCCGAGACCCTTAGTACTAGAAATCTGTAATTTGGCATAGGTATACATATTAATTACGTCAACAAAGTGGTAACAAAGTGACAACAAAATTATGAAAAACATTTTTTTTTAGGGTACCTCCCATACACGTAAAGTGATGATGTTTTATTTTTAATTTTTTTATCCCATATTGTGGGGTATCATTAGAAAGGTCTTGCAAAAAAATTATGAGTTTGCGAAAACTATTTTTGGATTCAGGAATCCGTTTGCAAAATATTAAGCTTTAAAGTGCTAATTTTTATTAGAGTCAAGTGTCCCCCCCCCTTACCAGCTAAATGGTTGGTTTTGGGTACGTGAAAAAAATCATAACAGTAGTTTATATAACGAAATTAAAAGGAAAACTATCACAACTAAGTAGGCTTTACTAGTTAACGAGTAATAATCGACCAACTTAACTTTGCAGTTGCAAAAACATGTTTTCCCATACATTCCGTATGGGAGAACATATTTATCAACTACAAAGTTAAGTTTGTTTTTGGGATAAATTCATCCCAACTACGGAACCCTTCATTGTGCGTGGTCCGACACGCATTTGGCCGGTTTTTTTTTAAAGTGGCCTTGTGGCTAAGTAATAACAACCGCACGGGTCGTTCTATCCGGTTAAGCTACGCTTGTAGCGGTTACACCGTCACATACGAACTACGCATCATAGACATGACGTCACACAAATCCTACATCGCGCAGTTAGAGTTTACCGAGCGATCGACATACATACAAGATTTCAACTTCAAACCGATGGGCAGTTGCCCGCCAGACACAACACCCGTCTGGTCGGAGGATCTTCCCTTTCCTATGGTGGATGAGTGAACTTTACACCCTGTTCCTTATACCACTAAATTGGTGACCCCGAGTATGAACGTCAGCGCAACCTTCGTTCAATTACTTCGGCGTGACGTCATCATAATCATTACTCCCGCAAGCTTTCGTGAGGCGACTCACACAGCCGGCCAGCACCCACGGCTTCAACGGGTATCCTGACCACCAGCATGCAGCGAACGCGCATTCCTGGTCATCACCCTCAGCCTCATCACCCCGACTCACTGGGGAATCACCACAGATAGTTCCGACTAACCGCGCTTGCCGGGTTTGGTTCGTGGATGGATGACCATCTTTACATACCGAAACTCCTCCGTGCCTCGGAAAGCACGTTAAGCCGTTGGTCCCGGCTTGGATCTTTGACAGTCGTTATAGAAGCCCGAAATTCTGACAACCAGTCTTACCAAGGGATATCGTATTACCCAGGTACTGGGTTGCGAAGGTCAGATAGGCAGTCGCTCCATGTAAAATACTGGAAGCTGCATCTGGTTAGAATGGAAGCCGACCCCAACATAGTTGGGACAAGGCTAGGCAGATTGATTGTGTGAGAGTTTATAAGTACACGTGTATAAAACTCATCTTCTCCTGCTCTCTTCCCAATTTACTTCCTTAGGGTTGTTGAAACATGTCTTTTCTTCAATATTTCTCTCTCTCTATCAGTCGTTATTTCCATAGTTACCTCCTTTCCAGCCATATCATCTTCCACACAGTCCATGCATCGTTTATTTGGTTTTCCTCTACTCTTATCGCCATCAACATTCATACGCAAAACTGTCTACACGACATTTTCCTCATTCCTCCGCTTCACGTACCCAAACATGTCACGTGTCCAAAACTATATTAAAGACATATTTATTGAGGAAGGGCTATTACAGTATTGAGGAGTTTATAGATGACAAACGACATCCACTATTGAATAATTGATTTGTAAATTATTATTATGTATTTTTGTGTATTTGTGTGTTGTGTTGTTATTGTTTGTCTTTTTCTTTCTTTTAATACTGGGAAATGAACTTTTAAATTTAAATGGAATGTTGTTGATTATTTAATTAATTGTTACTGAATTATTGACATAAATTTATTCATTAGTGAAATTGATATATTTTAAATGCGTAATGAATTTTAAATATGAATGTTATGTTTATGCTTTTTTATTATTTTATTTATTATCACTGTAATATTTTCAACACAATGTATTTTGTTATGAAATAAATGACTTATGACTTTTACAGGGAAAATGCAGTACACATTTTTTGTTTTTGACGAAATATTGCATGTGCAATATTTTTCTTTTATTTTTGCTGTAAAATTATGAAATCACTAACCATACTTTCATAATATTTTTGTTAAATTACTAGATGTGGTAACAATTTTCTGAAAATTGTGCTTACATAATAGCAGGTAAGTATACAGGGTGGCAGGGACATCGACGTGAAAACTGTTACCATGGATTCAGTACATGATTATGAACCCCCCTTCGTTGAAATTTTTCGTCGGTTATTTTTAAAAAAATCTGCTGTTCTATACATTTTCACCGCGTAGGTATTGCACTTTTCTATAAAACAGGTGTTTTTTTTTAATAATCGACGAAAATTTCAGTTCAGGTTGGTTCAGAATCATGTTCAGTACATGATTCTGAACCACCCTACGTTGAAATTTTTCATGGTAAAAGTTTTCGCGTCGATGTCCCTACCACCCTGTATTTATTGTATTACAGGGACATCCCTGTACTTGCACCAGCACCACCCTATTTTTAGTTATATCTTTTATCATGACATCTACATTTATGAAAGGGGTAGGCAGTAATGTAAAGCCATAGATGTGACCACTACATCGACCTGCCTTGTTGATTGATGGCAATAGGCTCGTGCCCTTTTTTATGGGAATTAAACATAACTGACTTAATGTGGGTGTACTATGTTCATCTTATTTCAACTAAATATTGCAGAAGTTAGTGACCAGTCGCCTTTACAAAAAATCCTATTCACTAGTCCTATGATTTGTCTCCAAAGGCGATAAAGACTGAGTCTATAACTTAGACTTGTGAAGTGATTGCGTATGAGTTCATTTGAGATCAGAAATGTAGTGTGACAGGATGCATTCACTGACATTTTTATGTTAATACAGTTACACATGCGCTCGATATGCAGTGATCTAATCGACTTACTACGATGCAATTCGAAGCCTGTAAAGCTGGGAGATAAATCGCAGTAAATGATTAGTCCAAATTCCATGTAAATATGCAGGTCCAAAATATTAGGACTGGGTCCATGAATAGTTTTTTTTTCCAAAAGTTTTTCATGAATAGTTTTTTAAATTTTTTTAATCCAATTAATCAAACTGCATCAAAATTAAGCCTTATGTATCTACGTAAAAAAAAGAAACATCTGCACCACAGAAGACTTCGTCCAGGCCTTTGACAACACGAATAGTGTGGTCATCTATATACTGGGATAATCCAGTCAGTAGGTACCCGCTAAGAAAACTGAGTCCTTGTGTAAAATATGCTATCCACTTAAAACTTTTATTAACAAAGGACCACTAAGCAAACACTAAATTCTAAGGACACACAAAGTGTTAGGCACTTCGCAATTTTTGGGATCTTTCCAAAACATGCAAAAAGATCAATGACATCGGTAAATGTAAAATAAAATGACTGCTTAAGAAATTCGGGCTCTAAAATAAATTCAAAGTTGCACCTTACTTAAATAAACTAACTTAACTTAGCCTTTTTTCGTGTGAAATAAGACCCCAGGACCAATTTATGAGACTCGAGTTTTAACTTAAGATAAGTTTATTTTATGGCGAATAAATCTGAGTGTTTTGTGTTCTTTTTTCGGCTAAAACCTGATATGCGATACTTTCGTGTAAAATGAGAAGGTGATGCTAATGTATTAGAATATCGGTATTAGTTATATTGTTTTGATAATTTATTTTAGTATTACTTTGTAGTTACGTTACTCTCTACTAAATTCTATGTTAATGATAGTTTGTAAAAGAAAATGCTCGAGTAGATTAAAAAAATATGTATATTTTAAACAAGAATGAAAAGAACGAAATAGTTTTTTCATTTCTCATACTTGGAAAGTAGTGTTTGTTTGATCCAAGTAGTGGGTGGAAGACGCTGACGGACGGCTTGGACGGGAAAGACTCATAGTAATTGCTTCCCTCTCTAGGGCGGGAATGAATTTTAAAAACAGAACTATATTGGTTAGGTAGTCGGTAGCGAAAAATTTTACTAAGGGGTATTACACTCTCGAGTCTGTGGTCATGGATCTGTGATCGAAGATAATGGAATTGTAAAATAGCCATTTGTTATGGGTATATCCCCCTTGGGGGATATTACACTATCATGTTATATCATATACCTATCTACGAAGCTCACAAATTACCCATGTTATATATGTCTATTTTACAATTTAGTTATGTCTTTGATCATGGATCTATGATCGTAGATATAATGGTAGATATGATACGCCCCTTGAAGAAAACTACTGATTTAAAAAAAAATGCTACAGTCTTGTCATTGTATAAACAGCCAGTGTGAATTAAAAAAATACCTATTGGCGCATCCACACATGCCGGCGGCCAACCCGGCGGCCTGGCCGCCGGCACGTGCATCTTTTTTTCTATTCAGCGACAAGGCAGCGTGAAAGCCGGCGGCATGTGTGGATGCGCCATAAGCGGGACGACGCGCGGCGGTGACGCGGTGTGTTCCATATTTAAAATTAAAAAAGACTAATAGGTACTAGAATACCCATGTTATTATTATCAATTAATATTTTAGAAAAACTATATTTTTTAACTTTCCTTATATTCGAAATGAAAAGTAGAGTGTTTAACACGGATGAAAGTCATCAATTTCTACTCGGACGATAGCCGCCCTCGCTGCGCTCGGGCGTCTAAATACCTCGTATGGGAATTGATTACTTTCGACCCTTGTATAACAATCAACTATTTGTGTACCTAAACGGTTTCGATTACTGCATTTAGATTTTTAGCCTGTTGGTAATACTTATCGAGAAGCATATTAATTATCATTCCGTTAAATGATTTAATTGAATGTTTAAATCGTTTAATTTTGTTACGAGTTTTCATCAGTTATTTAGATTTTGCCTCTCTCTCGCCAGACCGTTGTGGTGTTGCCACTGCAAACCATCATTTATTATAATTATTGCTCTATGGAATCAGAAATAAACGGATCTGCAGAAGAACCAACGTAACCAACATAGCCCAAAGAATTGCCAAACTTAAGTAGCAATGGGCAGGGCACATTGCTTGCAGAACGGATGGCCGATGGAGCCGAAAGGTTCTGGAGTGGTGACCGCGTGCCGGAAGACGTAGCGTTGGAAGGCCTCTTATAAGATGGACCGATGACCTTGTGAAGGCCGCAGGAATCCGCTGGATGCGGGAAGCACAGAATCGGTCGAAGTGGCGGTGCTTGGGGGAGGCCTATGTCCAGCAGTGGACGTCTTTCGGCTGAAATAATGATGATGATTGCTCTATGGTCCAAATGATTCTTAAGACCTTTAAAACCGGCAAAGGTAAAAGGGATGCGTAACAATATCACTGTCCGTGAACTATGGAAGGTAATAAGTCACTTATTGCGTACTGCAATAATAATTATTAAGGTCGTTATCTTATGATGTAAGATGCTGCGGCCCGATGTTCGGCCATGTTGTAATGACCGCAGGGAGTAATGATGAAACTAAGACATGAATGGAAAGTTCGATGGGCTTCGAGATTGTGCCATCTTGGCCTGCTTTACATACCTGATAGATATCATAATTTGTGGAGTTCATTGTGTAAGGTACTTTCGGGTCAAGCTTGGCATACTTCAGTAACCATATATCCTTGATGATAATTTTGCTAACAAAGACTATGCTTTTATACAATGTCGCCCATCGGCATGTGACCGCCCGAATTTTTCTGAATATTCATGAAAAATGATCGAAAAATAACTTTCAAAGGGGGTCTATCTTTAATATTTTTCATGTTATACAATTCTTTATGTTTTGAATAGCGTTTGCCATATCTCTAATGTTATTGGCTCGATTTGGATTCTGTTTATTATTTCTAAAAGCTTATGAGTTATTTTATCGGATTAACTAACATTTTATTAAAATTTGTCAACCATGCAAAAATAATAGAGGTGATAACATATTTTTTTTCAAAAAAAATCATATTTAAAAAAAAAATACACAAGTGTAAGAAGTTCATAAAATAATAGGGAGGGATTTTG
This sequence comes from Agrochola lychnidis, assembly GCA_963680765.1. Classification (NCBI taxonomy): domain Eukaryota; kingdom Metazoa; phylum Arthropoda; class Insecta; order Lepidoptera; family Noctuidae; genus Agrochola; species Agrochola lychnidis. The sequence continues at coordinate 5,627,429 of OY796850.1, forward strand.
AAAAAAAAAAAAAATTGAAAAAAAAAAAAATGAAAACAAAAGGAAAAATAAGATAGACCCCCCTTTTAAAGTTATTTTTCAATAATCTTTCATGAACATTCAGAAAAATGCGGGCGGTCACATGCCGATGGGCGACATTGTATAGATCAGTCTTTTAGTTATTTCGAGTAAAGTACCTATTCAATTCAATAATTTTATTTCAGACCCAGGGATCCATATAGTGTTAGTATGAACTTAGTATATGTTAGTGAACTCAATAAATTAAAAATACATTAATTAATTGACTACATGGACATGTGCACGCACATGTCTGCTAGCCCAGAGCCTGATAAATGGTCCATCAACCTTGTCCGCCAGTGTAGCTAAAATACTGTTAGGGCTACCCCTGAAGCGCCGTAACATCGATGCACACCGCTTGCGCATGATGGCTTAAGAGTCATCTATTCAAGCAACGCATTTGCACGATCAAAGATGACGTAAAACCATAAAGTAAGTTATTGAAATTTATACTTTACCTTACCGAGATAAGAGTTAAGTTACAATGACTTACTAATGGTTTTACATCGATCGTGAATGACCCTAGGGTAGAAAAGGGGCAAGCATGACCCTAAGATCATACATGCTTCCTTTGAGTGAGTGAGTGCCTTTGTGATTTATAACACATTTCAAAATCACTCATCAATCATCTAGAACTAAGGTTCAGGGCTGGATTTTTAATAAGCAGATTATTTTTTAAATATTAACAAGATAAGAATCTAACAAAATTCTCGAACTGTAAAACGTTTTAAACATTTTATTTGAACGGTTTAAAAAACATGACAATTTTATTTCTAAATTGAAATCAAATAAAAGAATAAATTGAATGTGTGTTTGTTGAACTAGACTGGATGAACGAATATTTGTTTTATTAAAGCCTGTTTGAAATGTTTTCTATTGTTTGCTTCGGAAATGAATTTTAAATACAAATACATATTTATTTACCTTGCGAACCAGTATTTGGACAGATACAGTATTGTGAAGTTTAAATTAATTACTATCATCAAAAAAACAATAAATACTATTCAATATTTACAATGCAATTTAAACTGTCTCATAGAATAAATGATTAATTATTATTATTATAATGTGCATGAGGTGACCTTTAAATGACATATTTTCACAGAACGAAGTACCTATGTAAAATTAAATATTAAATGTATTGTAAATATGTAGTTGATGTTCCGAATAAATAAAAAAATAAGTTCTGGTCCCTTAAACATAATTATGGTCAAAAGGATGCAAACGGATATTTTTTCTTTTACTTTTCTTTTTTTAAGTAACAGCAGTTATTTCGCAGCGGCAACACTTCCTCAGGAAACTCAAGGTTAAGTAGTAGGAGGTAATGCCATGGTTTAAAAAAAAAATGACAATCTCTTTTTTTAAACACAACGTATTGGCAAAACGAAACGCCGTAATCTTAAATCAAAACCTGTTGCACCAACTAGCTTTCTATCTCACATCTACGACGGTTGCAAGCAGATGCTTTGACCTTGACCCCTCAGCTGTCGGTAAGTTGACACGGCTGCGCCTGCGCAGCTAACCTCAGCATTGATCCTCGCCTTGACACTAGACATATAATACTTAAGAACTGATCGTTCTAAAACAATCTAAGTATTGTTTTGTTAACGGAAACTGTAATTTATGTGTCCTTGTGAAATGAATGGAATAGTTTATACTGTTTTGCCTGATACCTAAGACCATAGCTAAGTGATTTGAGACTTGTAAAGTTGTGAGTTCGAGAATCTTAAGACTTGAATCTTTGCCAATATTGAAGCTATGTAATGTCTTTATGATTTGTCATCCTTTGGAAGTGTTTACATAATGGTCATTGAGGCTTTTTATAAGAACCAATTTCTAATAGAAAAGAAATTTGATAACATGGACGTAACGACCAATAAAAAATAGTCCTTAGATCCGCGTTATCAAGTAGTAAAAATTGTAAGCAAAGCTACCGTTTTCTGGATCTTGTCGTCCTGGCCTTAACAAAATCTTTATACATTTGAATCAACATCATCCTGGACTTACTTCTGGACATAAGCCTCCCCCAAGCACGGTCACTGCGTTTGTCCAAGTTTACAATCGATCTCGAAACTACTCTTTCGACATTCGCAATTAAGGCCTGTGATTCCGCTGATAATGATTATATCTAAAGAAATAAACCAGGATATTAGATAACAATGACAGTTGACGTTCAAAGCCCACGCTTTCCACTTTCTTGCGTCGATAGCATCTATTGTGGAGTCGTGCGACGGCCATCGTGCGACCACCATTGTCACAATCAGGGGATTTGCTTTATGTGAAGTGATCTTGTTTGGTGGTGCGGTTGCAAAATTAAATGGTGCGTAGAGAAAGGTCATTATCGTGGTGGTAAAATGTTTATTGAGGAACAGAGTGTTTATTGCCATCTTTCTATCCAAACTAATATTATAAATGCGAAAGTGAAATTGTTTGTTTGTTACACTTTCACGCTAAAACGGCAGAACAGATTTGGATGAAATTCTGCACATGGGTAGACCATAGCCTGGGTTAGGACATAGAATACTTTTTATCCCGATATGCCCAAGTGGTTGAGACTTATGCGGGTGAAACCGCGGGGCGCTGTTAGTAGACCGATAAACCGACCTCACTGTTAATAATCAGGCAAGGCTTACTGCTGACTGCTTTAATTTTGAAGTGAAACGTCTTAGGCGGCTATTCAATAATTGGACAAGAATTGAGAGTGAAATTTCAAGGACGCGTCACGTTTAGGAACATTCCGTTACATGAGAGAGAAGAAAGGTACTCTCTCTGTCTCTCAAACTAAATCTCACTTATTCTTTCTTTTTTAAGAAGTTTCATTTCTATTACGTGAACGGTGCTGCACGCGCAAGTTATTTTTTTTAAAAGTAAACCTCATTTTTTTATGCCGAAAATACCAAAAATATACTATTTCCGTTTGTCTTCAGAAAGAGCAAAATTAAAATTTATTAATTTTTCCATGAGTAATTTAATTAGCAGTGGTGGTCCAGTGGTAACGGCCGCGACTTACGAGTTCTAGGTTGTAGGTTCGAACCCAGACAGGCGATTTACTTTGTGTAAATTATTTCATCACCACTGCTCTCAAAACGGTGAAGGAAAACATCGTGAGGAAACCGGCATGTCCTAGAACCAAAAATTCGAAGACGTGTGACATCTACCAACCCGCACTGGGCCCGCGTGGTGGATTACGGCCCACTCTCTCTCACAAAAAGGAGGCCTGTGTCCCAGCAGTGGGAACATTATAGGCTGATGATGATGATGATGAATTTAATTAGCTACTTCATAACAATATCTAGGAAAATTAACAACATCCTTACCTCATGTGTTCTTAGCATCTTCAATAATTTTCTATTGGTACATTAGGTATCATCCGCATCTAAAAATATAGCAAACAATTGCACTAACCACATTTCTCCACGGAAATATTTCCGAATAACTCCGGGATATTTCCCGGCGGGAGATTATCGCAATATCAAACGGAGCTATGTGCCTTAAGCTATTTGTGTTTGAACGCTTTTTTAATATAAATAGCTCTGTGCCGACGTTCCTAGATGGGGCTAGGGTTGCCTAAGTGGGCTACTACATTCTAGTCTGGCTAGGAAAGGGTTTGTGTGAAGTTGTTTGTATGAGGAAATGTAATGTGTGTTATTGAGATTTTAATTTTCTATGGGAGTACATAATATCACGTCTGTAATCTTCGAAGGGTTGGGCAGTGGTGTACCTATAGTACATCCACATTTCGCCAGTTATGTTTAAGTCCCATGTAATAGGGGGAGAGCCTATTGCCATCAACGGGGTACAAATCCCGATTCCGGGCTGCTACTGAGAAATTCTTGTTGGAAAAACATAATAAAACTTTTCCCGACCTCTGAATCGAACCCAGGGTGGAACTATGGGAGTAGATTCACGGATTCCTGAAAATAAGTAGGTATTCAAATATTTTGTTATATTTTGTTTTATTAACATAGTTAAGGCGACGATAACCGACTTTTAATGATTTTATACTGAAGATCACGTCTAAACGAGTAGTGTTAATGATTTGGAAAATATATGTGTTAAATTAGAGCATTTTCTTAATACCTTAATATACGAATATTTTAGATTATGTTTATATTACACAGTGAAATTAATTTGTAAAGTTATGTCTAACGCAGATAAAAAACTGCTGATCACGCAAAATCTATCAAGTGTATTTTTCTGAAACCTTCACCATTTTAAAGATAATTTAATTATAATTTTTTTAGTATACGTGTTTTATTAAAATACATTTTGTTTTATGTATAATAAATTCATAATGCGTCTAATTTGGGACAGCGCCTCCTTGATGGGCGAGTCCTATTGGCTGGACGTACGACGCGTTGTGTGAGCTCAGTACAGAACACGCAAACTAACCACTCAAGGTCATTGGCATAATTATATCTGCGTCTTAAGCCCAACGATGATTGATAGAGTACCTGCGAGACCTGCGGTAATAGGTATATTTGAAGGTATAAAAAACCAATATGCATTGACAAGATAAAGTCTTTATTTAGGTCCTAAGCTTTTATTTTTCATCGATGTACGTAAGTACCTATATGGAACGTCCGTATACTTGACTTGCCCCATAACGTAGCCATACTTGATTAGTTTAATAACCTGGATAAATGAGCTAATAATAGCTATTCTATAAACTCACAAATTAGCTAAGAATACAAATAAAAGATAACAATAGAAAATGGAACAGTCATTGACACCTCATTGATTCAGTATCGTTTCCTCGTTCATTCGCGGCACGCTAAAACCCCCACCATTGTTTCTCACGGATGAGAGGTTAATCTTTTGTCTATTTTCTTTCGGGATTTTCTTTACTCGCTTTTCTTACAGTACTAATTCAGAGAACGGGGTAAGGAAACTTTTAATTGAAAGATATCTCGCGGAAAACAGTTTTCTTTCGGTGTTTTAAAGCGGAAAAATACAGTGACATTGTTTTGAATGCAGTTTTTATTTAACGGTGTTTTATGAGCGTAGGGTTTTTTGTCAAAAGAATTCACTTACGTGTTTATGAATCCTTTGATGGTCTAAAGTTACCAATTTGGTGACTCTTAACTTCATCTTTGCCCATGTCAAAGCACCTGTAATTTCTATAGCGTGTCTAATCTTCTTACTATCCTTTTTAGGCAGTGATAGCCTAGTGGTGTAAACGTCAGACTGACAAGGCACGCACCTCTGACTTTTCGAATTTATGTGCGTATTGTATACTTAGTAGTGATGTAACGAATTTCATATTTTGGACATTAGCGAATGCGGATGCGAATGCGAATATCTGCTGTCAACATTCGCGAATGCGAATGCGAATATTCAGTTTTTGTTTAAATTTGGCGCCATTTGTCTATGACTTGGTGACTTTAGCGGCAGTCCCGTTTGAACGAAGTGCGTTCCGCCTGTTTTTCGTTCCGAGAATAGCCGAGTTAATACGAACGCATCCGATTGAAGTGTCATTCCGCTCGCGCCGGTGTTTTCGTAAACAAAACAAGTGAATTTTGAGGTTACAGTGTGAATAGTAATAATAAATAAATAAATGATACCAAATGATAAAGAGAAGACTGATAATGTGATTACGAGGTTAAGTTACTTTTTATTGCATTAAAAAACATAAGAAATTAATGGAATTGGATTTTCTTATATTAACCAACTATTATTACCTACTTAAAAAAATTATACACGCAAAAACATTCGCAATAATTTCGCGAATGCGAATGCGAATATTCGTTACATCACTAAACTTATCACTTGCTTCAAAAACGGTGCAGGAAAACATCGTGAGGAAACATGCCTGAGAGATATTTCTCTACGGTATATGAAGCCAAGTCAGAGAGAGGCCCATGTGGCTTTAAGACTCTGACACCAGGTTAGTCACTAACTATACCAAAAGAAGAAGACTCTCTCCTTAATTTGATTTAATAATATCCTAAATAGGTAGTAATTTCAACATTTAATTTAGCGACCATGACCTTGGTCCTTCTTTATCATTTAAAAAAGTTCGTCGAGTTTGAAGATCGTGACCCAATTTGCGTGTCAGTTCTTGGTCGAGAATATTAATCTAAAAAGCTAGCCCTAATTCCAGCCTGTAGGCTAAAGAGCGTGAAGTAATTATGTTATGAGTGGTTCAACCTCTTAGTGAGATGTCTTCGTTAGCGTAAGATGTCGGACCCCAAAAAGAGCAAAAAGGTTTCCCGAAAAAACGGTCCCATTATATGTAGGTAGGTAGGTGGGTACATAATTTATTGTACTTCAGAGGATCGCTTAGTTAGATTGAGGCTGTGTTTTCAGAAATACAGTGTGAATCTTTATAATGTGCACATACCGAAATGAGGGAATTTATGCTTAATTTCATCGACGGAAATAATAGTTTTAAGGAATTTTTAAGCAAAACGGTGTAACTTTTAAACTAAATGATCTATCGCGATGAAACAAACTCCATAATGATTGGAAGTAAAAGTCGTCTTCCTAAAATGTAAATTGTGTAAAAAAATTGTAAACTGTTGTTTTTGTTCTAGTAAAATATTTGATTTGATTTTTCGAACTACCCTCAGTTGAAAATAGACATGTTTTTTAGGAAAGATCAAATTTGTTTTTTCATTAATTTTTAAAACAATTGTAAAATTTCGCAATAAGACTATATTAATCTCTGAATATACTAATTCTCAATAAGACCCACTGCGGACATTACAAAAAAAAAAAAAATGATTTTTTAAAATATTTTTTCCGTCGTTAAAATTAAGCATAGATTCCCTCATTTCGATATGTGCACATTATGAAGAATCACACTGTATATTGCTGAGTGTGTAGTCAAACGATAATGTTGTAGAATCATCAAAATAATATCAGGAGACGTTCAAAACTGAACCTTACAGCCGATGGGCTTCTAAGTATTATTGTATTGACAAGTTTATGAAATTCCTTGTAAGTTCTAATCGCATTAATAAGCTATTTCTGCGGAATAGCAAAACTACTACTACTCAATTTAGAAGATAAATAACTGTCTCCCCGCTTATATAATATTTTCATAAAATAGAGCTCTCCTGGGTTTGGTAATTTAATCACAAGGAATTTAAGCGGTAGGTGGTAATTTTAGGAAAATATTTTGCAATCCAGCCACGAAAGTTATCTCAAAACTTACGAATTATGGTAGTATAGGGTAGTTGTTCTTGCTCCCAGCAAAATTACCTCTTTTAATAGGCCTTATAACAACTAACTGTGTTCTTGAAACTTTCTAAAAAAAGTTCTCTAAAAAAGTTATAGTACCTGGGCGACCGAGCTCTGCTCTGGTGAAAATAGAGAATGCTCATTTATAGCATAGGAAATTTCATACTAATCCATGTATAGTACCTACTTATTCCATGCTGCCATGATAGTAGGTACTGTAAGCACCACACTTGGCTGCGGCACTCGGGATCGTGTATAGTGTGATAAATTAAAGACTTTTGAAGAAACAGACTATAATTAAACCAATAGTATAAAGCTAGGGACAATATTACGCGACCGACGCCAGGGGCTAAACTAGTTTTTCTTACATTAACGAATGCACACCATACGAAAATCCTAATTTAAATATATAATGTTCGAATGTTCGGATACCATAGTGTTCTTGCCAGCCTGCATAATGTGTGAGGTTGAATTCCAATGATAAGTCCTAACATGAGCTACGCCCCACTTGAATAAAGGGATCAGGCAGAGACCTTTATTCAAAGTATCTGAACAATCGTACCCTTCCTGCCTATACCTAAAAGAAACGTTACCTAACGATGGCAATTAAAATACAAAGTGGAGGTCTTTCTCTTGCAAGAGAAGGCTTAAGTCAGGACGTACGAATCGCAAAGTCCTGATACCAGGCTAGGTAAATGACAATATGTGCTAACATGCACCCAAAAAATTAACATAGTCCTGCTTAAACCTCACTGTACCAAAACCATCGAAAAAGATACAGCAAGCCTCGAACAACAAACAAACTGATGTGACAGTTCACATCTACCCAGAGGGGGTTTATGAAAATAAAGAACTCTACATCCTAAGCCTTAACTCCATCGGACATAATTGAGCCAGAGGGAACGAAGGATCAAGAAGTAAGCGCTCAACAACATTAAAAACTCACGACCATACTCCAGAGGGAAAATGTCAAAACCTCATTTTATCCTCACAAGACTCTTCAAGTGTTAGTTAGCTCTGACTAAATTGTGAGACCTCAGTCATAAATTGAACCAATTGTGTCAACTAGACACACCTTGCAAGGGCTATGCCCCCGTTAGCGAGGCTGGTGTCAACCTAGACAGAGCAGAGAGATTCCATGCTGTCATGTTATTATTCTAATGTCATTATTCTCATGTTTTAAACTTTGGGCAACCGAGCTCAGCTCGGGTGAAAATACGGAGAAAACTAATTTTCTCAGATATGAGACTAAATTGCAATTAACATCGAAATCTATGTAATCTAATACCTTTAAACTTCGATCAATATTATTGATCAAAGCCTTTAAACGAGCAATTCTTGAATCTGAATATCGGAAACGGCTTCAACGATTTTCATGAAATTTAGTGTGCAAGGGGTTTCAGGGGCGATAAATCGATTTCGCTAGGCTTCATTTTTAGAAAACAACGTCCAAAAACAAATCATCCAGATATTAAATACTAAAGCCTCTAACTTGAGTACAAATATATGTCCAAATATTGTTCGTTTAATTGTATAGTATTGATAAAGGATGATTATAATGTTAAAGCCTCTATAGCACCTAGATGACATTTAAATTTCTAGCTCCTCCTAGATTTTTGTCACTCAATCACTAACTCATTGACCCCAATTCAACCTTGTACATAAGTTGACAAGTCTGATTGATATGACTTGTCACCTAGTTACAAGCGTAACCTACATACAGCACTTGCAAGGCACACACAGTTAGCATACGGTGTATACATAGATAAATTAATTAAGCATTCACTGGGCTCTGCTCAAGGTCGTGAGAACGCAACCTAACAAGTACTACACACACTGGAAGGTAGAGACGAGCGATGCTTTGTTAAAGCTAACATGGATTGCGACGACAATGTGATCATTGCCTATATTGTCCCTTATGACAGTTCTGACTCAACGAAAAGAAGTTTTGTTGGACCTAAGTGCTCAGGGACACGACCCGCCGCGCCACTAAGCTGTGTATATGCAACCCGCTGCCGCACGGCGCCGCGGTTTCTAGAGTGATATGGCAAAATTAAGCGACGGCGGCGCAGTGGCGGTGCGGTGGCAGCTCAGTCCACATGGTTACGCGAAGTGGTGTCGGCGCGGCTGCGGTGCCGTCTACACATGCCCTTAGGCTGCTTGTCCTTTGAGCGGAGCGAGTAAGCGTAGAAGAGACAGCGGGAAGTGCGGCGCAGTGTAGCGAAGAGTTACTACTCCTCTGAAGCATGAATGACGTGAATTTTGTGGAATTCTTTTGGTTATTGTTTTCTACCCCTGCATTTTTCCACAAGTGGCCAGGCAGCCTTAACCTATCACTGCAAGTTCCTAAGTGTTACTTCTACCATCAAGGTTCCCGCATTCAGACGCGACGCGACTCCGGTGGTTTGTTTTAAATAGAAACTGCACGGAACTATCGCTGTTGCGCGTCGCATCGCGCCTGTTTGTAGGAGCCTTCATTCGGAAAATATTTTTAACCTATTTTTTTTTGTCTCATTTTAGCGGAAGGATATTTTAAGCATGATTCCAGTAAAACTATGAACTTTGGCTTTTAGCCGAGAGTTAGTTGATTCTTACGCACTCTAATTAAAAAGTAAACAACCCGTTACGGTCGCCATTACTTTTTATGGAAACACAATAACAAAACATTAATCATACTTCCAATCTTTTCGCATATCTTCTAGTGATTGAAAGCCTACAACTTGACACCCACCGCACATTGTTGTACAAACAATGGCGAGCTTCTGTCGGATAGATTCAACAAGATTATGAGATTGCCCATTATATTGGGCAATGTTTAACATCCTACGCAGGCATTGTCGAAAGGGTTAGCCATACGTGTATGACAAGTGGAGAATTAATTAGTAATTAGTATTATTGTCTATTATGAGACTTAGGTACCTAGTAAATAATAAATAATAATACAAGGTCTTCTTTAAGTATTTTTAGGTTCTGTGTGGGCGTTTAAATGCTTATATGTATGTTATGTTATTTGCGACGTAGTTAACATCTACTTATTCATCATCATCATCAGCCTATAAATGTTCCCACTGCTGGGACACAGGCCTCCTCTCTGTGAGAGGGAGTGGGCCGTAATCCACCACGCGGGCCCAGTGCGGGTTGGTAGATGTCACATGTCTTCGAATTTTCGGTTCTAGGACATGCCGGTTTCCTCACGATGTTTTCCTTCACCGTTTTGAGAGCAGTGGTGATGAAATAATTTACACAAAGTAAAGCGCCTGTCTGGGTTCGAACCTACGACCTACAACTCGTAAGTCGCGGTCGTTACCACTGGGCCACCACTGCTCACTTATCTACTTATTAAAAATCATAAATTCACTGACAGACAACGCACTGCCTATAACACCAGGTTGTAAAAGCATTAAATTTTGCACAAGAGTTCCTTTTAAAGTGAGAATTTCAGAAAATTCATTCCCTAAAGGGGATGATTGGAAGTTCGTCATTTTTGCCGACGGGAAATCCCGTCCCATATGGCTTGTTTTAAAGAATTTCTTGAAAAGTTGTGTAGTTGTATTGCAGTTGCAGTGACGTAGAATCAGATAGCCAATATATTATTCTTAAATAAGACCACGTAGAAATTAATCTAAATTACTACATACCAAGTATTTAGTAACAAAATGTAATTACTTTCATAGTTTTCATTCTACACTTACACAAGTCTGCAAAGTTTAGGGTCAAAGAATTTCTGTAGAGAGTATATATACCGTTTCTAGTGTATTATAGTATTCTATATATCTAGTGTTCTAAAGAAAAGTGTATACTTACTAGACTTTGCATATAAACGTATTTTCAATATAAATTCATTTGAAAACTAATCTTTTGTTCACACAATCTATCCAAATTAATTCGATAGACTGTTTAAGATAAATGTTTGAATATAAATTCATCTACAATGGGTACATATTGACACCTTTTGTACAAATTCATCTAAACTAATGTTATAAAGAGAAAAGATTTATTTTTTTGTATGTTTGTTTGTAATGGATAAACTTAAAAACAACTGAACCGATTTTAAAAATTGTTTCACCAGCAGTATGCTATATTATCGCTGAGTAACATAAGCTATAATTTATAAAGATATCACGCGGGCGAAGCCGCCGGTGGAAGCTAGTGAAAAATATAATATATAAATTATAGACATTTGTGTTAAATAATAGACATTTTATCGTGCGATGTAGGCACCAATAAAAGGTCTATGTCCTTATGAAGGTTGTTTTTTACATAAATAACAGTAAACCTTCCATTTAAACACCGCAATATACTTTTATGTGAAGCTTAGTAAATAAACTTCTAATCTTATCTAGGCTCTACTAGAATGCTAAAAAGTTTTTAAATTTTAGACAGAAATTCTATGAAAAAGATAGCGCAGAAATACAGTCAGGAATATTATTTTATAAGCAAATTGACACCCTACGTCAATTTGCCGTGTTATAGCGTGTTGTTACAACTGTCAAAGAATGACAGCTGTGATTTGATTATAAGATTTAAGTTGAAAGTCAATTGGCTTAACAAATTAGATAACAATATATATTAGATTTGTTACAGCTGTAGTGGTAATCATATAATTTGGTTTAAAGAGATCTTTATTTTTATTATTTTATTTATCTTTTATAAAGATTCTGTTCTTTTAGATTTTGTGAATGTGAGAATGTTGTAGGCTGTATGTAGACTTCTGGACCATTTTCTATTTTGCATTATAAAAACCATTTATTTTTAAAAGAGTAACCGCTTAACCGTGGAGTTTCTTGCCGGCTCTTCTCCATAGAAAGCGACCAATTGGAACCGTGCACCTAGTTTCTGACGTTTCATGTAGGTTTATGTGAAATAAAATAATTTGAATTTCAACAATTAAATTTCTTGGCTTAATTTAGTGCCTGGTATTATTTGTGTTATATTTATTGTCAAAATAGAAGGTAAATTAAAAACAAATAAATAAATTAGTAACTAAAAACTTATTAAAATAAATCATGTTTATATTCTACGAAGGAGTAGGCAAAGTTGCCTATAAGAGTTGAGAACACGGAACAGAAAAAATTGAGAAAGACCAAAGAAGCGATGGATAGACTGTATGAAAAATGATATGGATAGAAAAGGAGAGACTATCGAGATGACTGACGACTAGAGAATCTAGAGAAGTATAGAAGAAATACATGTTGCGCCGACCCAAAATGAATTGGGAAAAGGCAAAAGAATGATGAGTAGGCAAAGTTGTATTATGTTTGTCGAATGATGAGCAGGCAAAGTTGTATTATGTTTGTTGAATGATGAATTAGCAAAGTTGTATTATGTTTGTTGAATGATGAGTAGGCAAAGTTGTATTATGTTTGTTGAATGATGAGTAGGCAAAGTTGTATTATGTTTGTTGAATGATGAGTTAGCAAAGTTGTATTATGTTTGTTGAATGATGAGTTAGCAAAGTCGTATTATGTTTGTTGAATGATGAGTAGGCAAAGTTGTATTATGTTTGTTGAATGATGAGTAGGCAAAGTTGTATTATGTTTGTTGAATGATGAGTTAGCAAAGTCGTATTATGTTTGTTGAATGATGAGTAGGCAAAGTTGTATTATGTTTGTTGAATGATGAGTAGGAAAAGTTGTATGTTTGTTGAATGCACTCTATGAACCTACAGATTAGCATTGTACTAGTAATCTTAAATGAATGAAATTAATAAAGGCTTTTATCGACTCTCATAGCATAATATTCGAATTATAAAATTCAAAACGAGTTTATATTGACAGACTTTATAAACACATTACCGAAATTTAAAAATAGAATCATATTATAACATTTTTTCTCTAACAAAATAATACTATAAAACATTTTTTTTTCTATTACGATACAAGGCTATTCCAAGAACTTAATATCACCAAGGAGTTTCCATCAACTTTTGCATTGGAACGTTTAAACGGGGGACAGCAGCACCCGCTGTAGCGCATGTGCGGTGATGTACTGGTGCAGGCGACATTCATTTGTTTTGTTGTACTGAATTTCGTGGGATTTTTCAAATTTATTCTTGATCTTTAACTTTGATCTTTTATTTAGTATTAGGTTCAATCCCAATGTATGAGAGTAGATAAAGTAGTGTATGAAACTGCACATAACTAGGTATTAAAACATTCGTGTGATACTATTGAAAACCTCGCCTACGGCTCGGTTTTTAAACACACACTCGTGTTTTAATACCCCTCATTATGCAACAGTTTAATAAACTACTATTATTTTATTTTAGTAATGCTGTGGCGTTGTGATGTCGGGGCACCAGTATGAGGAGGAATGAGGAACAGGGTGTAAACTTCACTCATCATTTATAGAAAAAGGAGGATCCTCCGACCAGACGGGTGATGTGTCTGGTGAGCAATTGACCGACGATTGATGTCGGGAAGTTATATATATGCTGATCGCGCGGTAAACACTGCTTGCGCGAAGCAGGATTTCGCGTGATGCGTAGTTCGCATGTAGCGATGTAGATGCCGTCACAATGTTTTAGAGGTTGTGTATCTTCAAGAAATACAAAATGTTCGAATGATCAGCTAAACATTGACCTACCAACTCTTAAGTCTAATTTATCAAGCGTCGATACATCATGTCCTCTCTTCTATCTCAAATAGTCCAGATTAAAAGTTTGATGACTTACCAGCTTCGTGTCCTTGTCCTATGTTACGTGGGGTTGGCGCACCCGTTTTCTTCTTCCACTCGCCCCTGTCAACCGTCACACTATCATTCACTCCCTTCTCTTTCATATCATTCCTCACACAATCCATCCATCTTACACTGTAGACGCAGACGTAAACAGACTGCAGATGTAATAAAACTTTTTTATTATTTTCATCCATTAACTTTATTGGGTTTACACTAAATGGATTCTGGGTAAATTAATAACAACCTCGAGTGTTGGACGATGTGGATTAGTCGTAAAAATTCGTACAGTCAACTGCAATACTTGAAGCAGAGAAGCACCCTTAAGGCTCCGAAATAAAGGCGCTGTGAACGTAAAATATATTTTGGTTCCTGGACCCTCAGATCATTTGATAAATCGAGAAGATACTAAACTTCAATGAGATAGAAAAGCCAATAATCTTTTCTATAGCAAAAATGGCACGTTCATACAAGTGACGAAGGAAGGGAATCTCCCGGTTACCAGTAAGATGGGCGTACCAGGCATACTACAGGATGTCCTTTTCTGATCCGATATCCCCTTAATCCTAACTATAACAACCATGGACGTGCGGTTTTATGTACAACTTTGCCCGACAGAGTACTTCATTTTACAAGCTTTTATTTTTAATCTGTTGGTCGTTTTTCACGTTGTCGTAGATTAATTGTTACAAATCCTAGAATTACTTAAGTTACAAATACGAATATTGGTAAAAGCAGCTGCTTGCAAACTTTCCCGACTCTGTAATTAATCATTCTGCGTAACATTTTAATTTCCCGTCCCAAGGAAAGGGAATGAAATAATTTAGTTAGAACGTGGTTAATTTAGTTTATAATGGACTAAACTTTTTACTAATTTTAAAAGTAGTCTAATTCACTTTATTTTAAACTCTTCTGCCCGCGACTTCGTTCGCGTGGAATTCGATAAAATATAGCGTTACTTGCTGATAACATAGTATAAAGAGAGGTAGTAAGCTATCTTCATAGAAACGCACCGCGCGCGGCTTGTATGTGTGGGGCGATAGTATTTATGCGTCGCCGCACGCACACTCAACAAAATCTCGACCGGTGCGTGCGGCCCCACACATACAAGCCGCGCGCGGTGTTTTTATAGCTTACTACCTCTCTTTATACTATGCTGATAATGTAGCTTTTTATGGGTGATTCTTTTTTTTAAATTGGTTAAGCGCGTTTATTCTGAAAGTGGGCAATGTCGTATATAGATGTCAAATATTTCGCTGTTTTGATTAATTTGGCAATATTACTGTATGGAAATAACAAATGTGGCTAACTAGTTTCCTAGAATATTAATAATGAATTGCAGTTATAACTGAATTTGATATTGTAACAATTTTGGGCGTAAAAAAGGCATTTAGAAAGTTTCTAAATACTTTTTTTATATCTAAAACGAAATATTCGGTATTACGATATTAATTATTGCATTTCATATTTTAGTTCACTAGTGAGCCACATTTCTTAATTCCATACAGTAATATTGTTAAATTAATCAAAACAGGTAAATATTTGACAGATATTTACGACGTAGCCAACTTTCAGGATAAACCCTCTTAAGCAGTTTTTGAGTTTATCCATTACAAACAAACACACATGCAAATAAAATCTTTTCTCTTTATAATATTAATTTAGATATCCTATTAGAAGATCATGGCTATTTCTGAAAATGTGCTACAATTAGTAGGTTTTGATTATTTTGCCAAAATCACCACATTTGGCAGACGCATCGATTAAATGGTAACATAACATGATGCCTGTATTTCTTGAAGGGTTAGGCAGAGTTGTTCTTATAGAACACCCACATTTCGCCAGTTATGTTTAAATCCCATGTAATATAACCGGTCACAAATCCAGGTTCCGGGCTGCTACTGAGAAATTCCAGATTGAAAAACCCAATAACACTTTGCCCGATCCGGGAATCAAACCCAGGACCTCTTGCTCAACAGTAGCGCTTGCGAAGACTAGACCAACGAGGTAGATAGCATTATTGGATCAGAAAGAACAGGGAGATGTCATTAGAGATCTAAATCAATCTGCCTAGCCTTTTCCCAACTATGTTGGGGTCGGTTTCCAGTCTAACCGGATGCAGCTGAATACCAGTATTTTACATGGAGCGACTACCTATCTGACCTCCACAACCCAGTAACTGGTTAATACGATACCCCTTGGTAAGACTGGTTGTTAGACTTTCGGGCTTCTGACGACCAGTAACGACTGTCAAAGATCCACGAATGACAGCCGGGACCAACAGCTTAACGTGCTTCCGAGGCACGGATGAGTCTCTGTATGTAAAGATGGCCACCCATCCACGGATAAACCCCGGTAAGCGTAGCTTAGCCTGATGGATCGACCCGTCGGGCTGTTATTACTTAGCTCCTTGATGAGATGAGATGCCATCAGTGATGTTACTATAATAATGTTCTTACATTAAGATGCTACCCATTGAGATAACCTTCCAAGGTTTAGGGATATTCTTTCCAAGAATTAACTATTTCTAATTCATCATACAGGCAATTTATTATTGTATGCATTATTATAGAAATATTGCCACACTTCTTAAAATGCAAGCGTAGACTTAAATTAAGTAATCATTATAATATTATATTGAACCATGATTAACATTAATTACAATGTTCTCTGACCCCGATTTTTTTTTTAAATTCGGGGTAATAGTAACAATTAACATCATTCACGAAATTCTAAACCAATTGTAATCAACAAATTGTTTGATTTGAACTTTTAACGATTAGAAATAATGCTTGGTTAATAGTTGCAACAAAATATTTAGATAGTTTAAATGGCTGTTAATTAAAACGTATGTTTATGGCCGTAATCAATGTTTTTGGTCAAGTTTTTAGTTTTTATTGGCCATTAAAATATACGATGGTAAATTGCTATGACGTTGCCAAAGTTTTTTTATTCTTCTTGAAATGAAAAACCACCAAAAGCTAATATTTTTCATCCACACCAATATTACAAATTATGTTTATTTCCACAAATAAACTTCAGGAACGATAATAAAGTTTGTCAGAAATTACAGACATGAAGTAATTTTCATCTCGGAAAATTTAATACTTTTCATGTGGGCGATACCAAGGGGACGAAGTTTGAAATGTGACTTGAAAACGAATTGTGTGAAAACCGGGCTTACAAACTTCAAACGGCTAACAAAATATCATGTATTTTAAAGATTTGAGTTTGCTTCGACAAATTGTAATAATGGAATAACGTTAAAATGAGCCTTGTCAGTTGATTGGTAATCACGGACTGTGATTACCAATCATTGATCGTTTGCTAAATAAAAATCGAATCAAAATCAGCACTTTTCAAACGTTGCAAAAATCACTTAAGACATTTCCCCAAAACACCCGCCTTTCACCACTTCCTAGTACTTTAGCTGGGAAGAAGAAGTGGCGCAACAAACTCCCCAGCAAAAGATTGAAATCAACATACTATAGGAACATTGTCAGCCCAGAACTCCGAAAATTAGTTTTCCACAACAATGTTATCACTTCTGTAAAATCCTATTGAGAAAATTACAGCCAAGGCAATCTTGTAATGTTATTTCAGGAGCGGTACGCGCCGCAATTTTCAGGCGAGCTAATGAAATCAAACTTAAGAGGCAATTTGCCGTTGTTGATCAAACTCAAAGCTATCACAAATTAATTTTCTTCGCCTATAATATCTGATGTCTTTTTTACGCTAGAACTTTTTATTTTCTGTAGACACAGCTCACATGGCTCTTTTTCTCTACAAAAACTTTTTACAAAAAAAAAAAGAAACAACCGACTTCCAAAAAACACTACAAAGTGAAAAATAACTTTAATTTCGGAAGTCGGTGTCTTTGGTTTAGAATTTTCGTTTTTTGTCACCGACTTCCGAAATTAAAGTTATTTTTCACTTAGTAGTGTTTTTTGGAAGTAGGTTGTTTTTTTTTTGTAAAAAGTTTTATTTTTCTCTTTTTAGTTGTGGTACCTACCCTACACAAATTCGAAAACCACTACCTGCTATGTCAATAACAGTGACAGGAACTTATATCATCCACATACTAAGTGGGAAAAAGTACGTATTATTGAAGCTAACTCAAAGTAAAGTTAATAAAAGTTATATGGGACCACCTCGAGAGCATACCCTTTCAAACAAAAAAAGAATTTTCAAAATCGGTTCACCATTGACGGAGAAATCGGTGCACATACGTAAAAAAAAAAACAAACATACGCGACGAACATTATAACCTCCTCCTTTTTGGAAGTCGGTTAAAAAAAGATTGATGCCAATGAACGAAAGGAAAACATGAAAGATGTAGATTTAATCGCGATGTAAAAGATATGTTATTTCTCGGTGTTGAGAGAGAAATAAGTCTTAATCGGATGCCTGTCACTCAACATATTTTTCATGCAAATTGAATCTTGGGTGTGTTGTGGGAGATTTATTTTTAGACGAGGACATCGTGTTTCTTTTTCTAAACTTATTGTAAGTGATGGATCAGCTACGCTGATGAGATGAGAGAATTACTCAAGGGTATTCCCAGTGAAGGCTATATTAGTTCCATATATTCTCCTTATATTCTGACTCGTATAGCGAGAAATTAAAACAAACTTTGAACAATAAACACTGCTAAGTTAAGATTTTGAAAACAGGAATGACTCAATCTGCAATCAATCTGCCTATCCTTTTCTCAACTATATTGGGGTCGGCTTCCAGTCTAACCGGATGCAGCTGAATACCAGTATTCCCCATGGAGCGACTAACTATCTAGCCTCCATAACCCAGTTACTGGGTAACACGATACGCCTTGGTAAGACTGGTTGTCAGACTTACGGGCTTCTGACTATCCGTAACGACTGACAAAGATTTACGAATGACAGCCGGGACCAACAGCTTTCTGAGGCACGGGGGGGTCTTTTAAATGATAAAATATGACATTGCCAGCCCTTTAATTTAATTAACCATTGATATGCGTGTAAAAATAAAAAATTAATTATAATTGATTAATTAATTATTAATAATACATTTAATTGACATTATTTACAATTATGATGAAATATGACATTACTAGCCCTTTAATATAATTAACCATTGACATGCATGTAAAAATAAATTATAATTGATTGATTAATTATTTATTAATACATTTAATTGACATTATTTACTCGAACGTGACTTTGTATTGTATAAATTCAGAATTATTGCTAAAACCTAATATATTTGTACACCAATTTCATTGGTAGGACATAGAGCTCGACTAAAATGTATACATAAGACCTTTATTGTAATACCTGTGTTCACAAATAAAGATTGATTGATTGATTGATTGATTGATTGATTGATATGAAATGGATGGTCACCCATCCACGAACCGACCGCGGCAAACGTAGCTTAACCCTTGATCGATCTGTGCGGCTGTTATAATTTAGCCACGAGCCCCCTTTTGAACAAGAATGCCTAAATATATTAATTCTAATCTTTAATTAACCAAGAATATTTATTTTCTTATTACTCCAACTTTAACCAAGAAATATTAATTAAGATTAATCTCACTAATTTGCATCTCACACAATACAATGAGATTTAAATCAGTTTTTCACGTAATCTGATTTAATATAAGTTAGTGAACAATAAGGTAGTTTCGCAACGAAACTGTCCGTTAAAATGCAAAGTAGGTATCCAACTAATTAAGTTAAAACTGAAAGTATGTTTACTTTGTAAGTATTCCTATCAGAACTTTGTCTCGGGTTTCCTCTGCTTGATTTTATCTACATTATAAATCGATCACAATGTAAAAGTAATTACGAAGTTATGTTTTTCTTATACGTTGATATTGTGAGGAAGACATTACGTGTTTTTGTTAGCCTATTATTGTGTTGTACTGCTGGGACTCCCCTTCCTCTTTTAAAACCTGGGATATCTTGTGCGATCTCTGGCCAAGTAGGAAATGCAAACATTATCAGTACCCTAATTGCGTAATGCAACACAATCACAATTTGTTTCGATTTGAAACAGATTACTAATCCATTGCTTCATAAGTTGGGAAAAAAAATCTGCTCAACAACGTAAATAACGCAATGAATGTTGTTGAACTGTCAAAATGAAACAAATTAGGCAAAGTTGTTTACGAAAATAAGTTACGCAATTAGGGTACAGGTCATCGTCACTCCATTTTTGCAGCGGTCTACCTCGACGGCGATGTCCTCCCTCAGGCGTCCAGAGTGACGATCTTTGCCCATCTCCTCGATATTACGTTATTGGTGAAATACCTACCTACAGAGATTTTTTTTAACCAGTGCGCAAACTTAAACACGTGACTTTACTCATCATTATAAACAACTTTTACTATGGGACCAAACCTGAAATCGCTTTTTTTTCCTGTATAATAAGATTTTTATTTTTCTTGTTATTTACGACTGAGTAGGCTAAAAATTCTGTTGCATTAATTTGTCCGATAAAGTTCGACACTTCAACACGACAATTCGATTAGCTAATCGATACTTTATCGAAATTTATTTATTATAATCCCAAAAAAAAAATCGACTCATACCTACAGACATTCACACTTATTATTATCTCACGATTTATCTCCAGTGACACTGCAATGTCCTCCACAAAGTACAACGATCTTTTAAAATTATTTTTCTTTAAATTTTGTAGTATTTAATTAAGTTTCGTCCTGGATAGACTAGCGACGCGTCCATGCTCCGCACGATTTATTCGACTTAACAAAACATCGAGATTTCATTTTTATAATTATGTATGTTTAATGCAGTGTGTCTTTATAATGTGCACATATCGAAATGCATAGATTCCCTATGCTTAATTTTTTCGACGTAAATAATATTTTAAAAAATTATAAATATTTCGTTAGGAATAAAAAAAAAAGTTACAAAACGGAGTAACTTGTAAACTAAATGATCTATCGCGATGAAACAAACTCCATAATAATTAGAAGGAATTAGGTGTCTACATAAAATGGAAAAGTATGGAAAAAAAGCTACCCTCAATTGAAAATAAACAGGTTTTTTTTTTAGCAAAAAACTGTTTTTTTTTTCATAATTTTTTGCAATAATCGTAAAATTTCTCAATAAGATGCCAAACAGAACAAAGAAAATAAAAACTAAAATATTAAATTTTTTTTTTTTTTTTTTTTTTTTCCTTTATAAAGTTTCACAATTGGTGAAACTTTATTCACATTACAATCTAGCCTATTAGCTAATAAGTAATTTAAATATAACTTAAACTGCTAAGTAACTATAAAATTAAGAAGTCGTCCAATAACGTCTTTCTTATTCACTATAAGTTAAGGGGAAGACACTTGATTCACGTGTTCTTTGTAAAAGTCAACACTTGCACCACAGTTTAAGTTCACTTACTCTGCACTAAACTAACTCAAAAGGTTTAACCCTTTTTAGTCTTCGCACTAATTCAGTGTTGTCAAGGAGTTGGATCGCCTCAACATTCACGTGATGATGAAGTCTGTGTTCATGAGCTTCTGCATATTTTTGTATAACTATATTTACGACATCCATCTTGAGGTCCCGGTGGAGGTCACTATTTCTAATGTACCAGGGCGCGTTGACTATATCCCTTAGTACTTTATTTTGAAAACGTTGTATGATTTGACGATTGCTTTGGCTGGTGCAGCCCCACAGCTGAATACCGTAGGTCCATACAGGCTTTAAAACTTGTTTGTATAACAACAATTTGTTAGGTATTGACAATGTTGACTTTCTACCAAGTAGCCAATACATTTTTTTGTACCGAATATCTAATTCTGCTCTTTTCTTTTTGACATGCTCTTTCCAGCGCAGTTTTGCATCCAGGGTCATGCCGAGATACTTAGCAGTATTCGCGTATGGTATTTGTTGGTTATTGATGAATACCGGGAAGTATTTTGGCTTTTTATTCGTGAAGTCAATGTGGATAGACTTGCTGTCATTCAGTCTGATACGCCATGTTGTAGTCCACTCATAGATACGATTGATGGAATCTTGAACCTTTTCTACAGCTTCCTCGTGACTACTTCCAACAGCCATGATAGCTGTATCATCAGCAAAGGTTGCAATAAAATTATTTTCTAGCTCAGGAATATCGCAGGTGTATAGTAAGTACAGTACCGGACCGAGTACACTTCCTTGTGGTACTCCAGCTTTTATTTGCCTAAGGTCTGAATAGGCGTTTCTCTGTCTTATCCTAAACAATCTGTTTGTAATATACGACTCTAGGATGTCTGAAAATTGTTGAGGCAGCATCGTTCTTAGTTTATATATGAGGCCTTCATGCCATACTTTATCAAAAGCCTGGGCTACATCAAGAAAAACCGTGGAGCACACCTTCTTCTCCTCTAGTGTTCTTTCAATAATATTGGTGATTCTGTGTACTTGGTCGAGCGTGGAGTGTTTTTCTCTAAATCCGAACTGATAATCGGGGATCAGATTTTCACTTTCGATTAGGGGCTTCAATCTCTTTAGAAATAATTTCTCAAATAGCTTTGACAACACAGGCAAAAGTGAGATTGGTCTGTAAGATGTTGTTTCATGAGGTGGCTTCCCAGGCTTGGCTATCATTATAACTTCAGCTACTTTCCATAAGTCAGGAACGTGCTTTAATCGAAATGCAGCATTAATGAGCGTGGTAATCTTGACTATGGCTTTGCGTGGGAGATTTTGCAAAACTTCTCCTGTAATTAAGTCGTAACCGGGGGATTTTCTCCGATTAAAATTACTCTTAATTTCTCTAGATACTTCTCTTGGGGTAACCAACTTAATATCTGAACTAATTTGTACACTCTGTATTACCCTCGCATTGTGATCCTGGGCTTCGTTTGGTTGGAATATTTGTTCTAAATGGTCAGCGAAACTTAAGGCCTTTTGTTGGTCCGTCACTGCCCACTTTCCATTTTGTTCCTTAATAGGAGGAATTTGTGTGATCGGGCGTTTCATGTACTTCGTAGCCTTCCATAGTGAGTAGCCTGTTTTGGTTTCACTCGTCAATTGGGTAAGATAGTTGTTTGTTAAGGTGTCGTTGTAGTGCTCAATTTCTTTCGTAAGACGCTTACTAAGCTTGTTTAGCAATCTTTTATCTTGTGGACATCTGGTCTGATGCCACCTATTTCTTTGTTTCCGCTTTTCGGTTATAAGACACCTTATTTCTGCAGGGTAGGCGGTTGCTTTGACCCGGTGTATTTTTTCCGGTGTGTTGTTCCAGGCAGTTTGCTGTATAATAGTTGTAAATTTACTTAGTTCCAAATCCAGCTGTTCCGGAGTTTTTAATGGAACTCTTAATTGTATTGTATTATCCAAGTCTATTCTGAAACTTTCCCAGTCTGTATATCTATTTACAAGTGTAGGACTGCTCTCTACGCGTAAGATCTGATGCCATACTGATAAAATTATAGGAGAATGGTCTGAATTCATGTCAAAACATTCATCGATGCTTAAATAATTACTAGATATATTTTTAGTAATAAAAAAGTCTATTAGGTCTGGTACTTTGCGTGGATCGCTTGGCTAATACGTTGGTTTTCCGGTAGATATAGCTTCACACTTTAGCTCTTTCATGGCACTCATGAGTTCCTTTCCTTTAGTGGTGGTTAGTCTTGAACCCCAATGCGTATTTTTAGCGTTGAAGTCGCCACCTAAGATAAATCTTTCTCCGAGTTTCTGTAAGAACCTTACATAGTGATCTTTTTTTATGTTATATCTCGGAGGCGAGTAGATAGCCGCTACGGTGACTGGATACACTTGAGATTGAATACAAATCGCCACAGCTTGAATTTCATGGCATTCATACTTAATTTCTTCATGATGACAGAGATTCTCTTTGACTACAACCGCGCTGCCACCTCGGGCAGAATTGTCAGGGTGCAGTGCATGGTACACTTTATATCCTCGGAACTTTATGTATGACTGCTTAGTAAAGTGAGTTTCAGATATAAGGCATACATCGATGTTTTCTGTGATCAGGACTACTTCTAATTCTTGTTGATGTTTAAGTAGTCCGTTTGAGTTCCATGCCATTATTTTTAATGGATTCATTTTTTTTGTCTGGAAATAGCATTCGTAGCGCTATTTTCTAATCTATCCAAACGAGCATTAAATGAGGACATCAATTTAATAATTTCGTCCAACTTTCCTTCCATACCTTTATCGGCATTAACATTCTCACGAATATTCGCAAGATTGACAGTTTTGGCTGCAACATGCGCGTATGTTTTCGTATGAGGGTTTTGTGTCACGTAATGATTTTGCGTTTGTGAGCTAGTTTGCACTATGTCGTTGGTTTTGCGCTGGCTTTTTACTACCGACTTCTTTATAGTTTTGTTTTTTTATGCCTTGCATTTCCCGGGCAACTATACATCCTCTATAATTAGCTGGATGCGGTTCCCCACAGTGGACGCATTTTGGCTTCTCTTCTGCCGGTTTTTTGCAGTCAGCAGTCAGATGTTTGCCTGTACATTTGACACATCTAGGTTCCTTAGAACAGTATTTGTGTGTGTGTCCGTACGCCTGGCATCTCTTGCATTGAGGTACTAGCCTCGAAGTATGTAGAGGATGTACTTCTACTTTACATCCTAATATTGACTTAATGCTATATATTTTATTTATGTCTTCCTCATTGCTGAAAGTCAGCATAAACATGTTCAGAGGCTCCTTATTATTCCATCTCAATTTGTTTGCTGCATCTTCAATCTTGAAACCTTTGCTTTGTAAGTCTGCAATTATTCTGTCAGGCTTGCATGTGAAATGAAGGTTTTTTACCATGACTCGTATTGGTCTTTCCTGCTTGTTTTCGTAGGAGTGCCAGAGAAAGTTATTTTCAGTTAATAACTTTGAAATTGACTTATATGTGTCTTCGTTCACTGCATTTATTTTAACGCACTTCCCATTTAACATTTTAGTAGTGAATTTATCACCAGACTCAGACTTCGGCAATAAGTCAAACAAGGCCTGATAGTTCTCGACGCCATCCACTACTAATGGCGGAGGTGGCGGAATCTTTTTGGTTTTCAGTTTCTCGGTTTGAACAATCTCTAGGTGTTCAATGTTGGCAGTGTGAGTGGGCGATGTGTTTAATTTTCGTTTTTTCCTGCTCTTTTGCCTGATCCACTGAGTTTCCCTGGCTAGTTCCTCCTCGTCCGTGCAGTATTCAGGACACTGTGTTGGACTTTTTACTGGCTCAGCTGGCTTACTGGTTGCAGCTGTACTTTGTTGTGCTTTATGCTGTAAATACCCCACTTGTTGTTGGAGGCTTTCTATTTGTTTTTCCATATCAGAAATAACATTACGCAGCTGTTCATTATCAGCTCTTTCTGCGCTGTAATATTTGTACAGCAGCTGTTCATTTTCGGTTTTAATTTTAATTTTGGTGGTCTCAGCCATGTTATTGGCGAGTTAATAAATATCACTTAATAATTACACTTAAAATATTAAAATGATTTTTTAAATATTTTTTCCGTCGATAAAATTAAGCATAGATTCCCTCATTTCGATATGTGCACATTATAAAGACTCACACTGTATAGATTTATTGTATACAGAGTGATTGATTTATTTTCGGAATAAATTCTCTAAATTATGGTGAAAACGGCATCAAAATCCGTTGCTCAGTTTAGAAGAACAATGCGGTCACACAGACAAATACGCAAAAGCGACTTTAATTTATAATTTATGTTTAGAAAATATTATGGCATTCCCAGTAGATATTAAAATAAACTCACCAATGAGCCCCGTCCAATGATGTCTGGATAACATTTTCAGGTCGTGACTCCGATAAACACTGCAACAAAATGATAGGACAGGTTAGTGACAGTAGTTCAGTTTAACACAACATTTTAAACTTGTTTTGCATAGTTATTAGTAATATTACGTGTTATGTTATGACTTGTTGGAAATCCTGTTATTTTTGCGTAACAGGTAAAGACTGCAGTATGATTTCTGTATCCAGTAAAACCAGTACCCTAATTGCGTAACTTATTTTCGTAAACAATTATTATGCCTAATTTGTTTCATTTTGACAGTTCAACAACATTCATTGCGTTATTTACGTTGCTGAGCAGATTTTTTTTCCAACTTAGCATGTAATGGATTGGTAACCTGTTTCAAATCGAAACAGATTGTGATTGTGTTGTATTACGCAATTAGGGTACAGATATGCAAGAGCGAATTTTTAACGCGACGATTTTTAATAGTGCATTAGATTTTCAACTCTCGATATTGAGCCGAGTATGAGAATCCAACAGGGCGCAACCCAGCGCGAAAAAAAACCACATCATTGGATTTTCAACTCTCGGCGCTAAGTAGAGCGTTGAAAATCGAGTGCGCGAAAAAAATCGCCTGTGCGAAGTAAAGTTTATTTATTTGCATGGATTGTAGGTATATGACATAAGGTATTAAAAACAATCGTGATCCTTGCACAATCTACCTTAGATTAGGCATGACAAACATGAATGAATGAAGTAAACGGGGAGATAAAAATTGTGTCAAAATACAAAATTACGAATCACAGTTCAAAACAGGTACAATTAAGTATGTCGTTGAATTGCATAAAAATATTATAATTATCTTAGATTAGAAACCGAACCTGGACTAAGGGATTATAATATGGGATTTCATGTAAAATGCACCTTTTTGTGTTCGCAAACATTTTGGTTTTGACTATAACTGTGGAACTCTAAAAATGGCATTCCTACAAAGAATATTGGAGTGTGACGTTGGCTACGACGCTTATTAGGTTGCGAATTGACTCCAGAATGAAGACTAAGTTGACCTTCTGTAATTCAGTCTGTTGATTAACATAGGAATCCCAATCAGACCATGTTATTGCATGCCATTTGCTGTCCGCACAGGCATTGATCGCCAACTGCCGTGATGATACCTTTCTACTCATGCATGTGTATAATCATAACATCCCTTCATACGTTTACATAGGGTTGAAAATTGTGTGTACGTGTAACTGAAGTGTAGGGCCCCTGAAATGCAGCTCCACTGAATCTTAGCCAGTTTGAAATAAGGTCGAAAATTTAATGAATTTGTAGTAAAGGCTACTGAAATGTTTCCAGTGACGGTGACGGTCAACGATGTTACTACATTTAGATGATATGCCGTTGAATGACTACATACTCAAACAGTTGATTGAAGGTAGATAAACCTGATTTTAAATTAAATGAAATTTCATTCAAATGGTCGTTAGTAGAGGAAAATGTCGTTGTTAGAACCCTGGTTTAACAATTTTCCCAGAAGGATTACTAAATTATAATTTAGTCCTAAAATGCAAATTATTTTTTACCTAAAGGGCTTTTAATTTAGGTATTATATCCAAATGATTACGATTTGTATGTGTGTGTAGACATACACCTAAAAATAAAAATAAAATTTGCCGACTACGGCGAAGTCAAAAGGAAGGGTTATGTTTTAGTAGTCTATGTATGTAAAGTCCGCGCCACCCCTGAAATCCGATTTTAAATTGCAATTTGATGCATTATCATAAGACACTAGCGTCGCGTCTATCGGACTTGCGGACTCTATGAGTGTTTTTCTCGTTGTATTTAACCACAGTAAAGATATCATAAATCTTCTTTCCGAGCAGATGACCCCATAACACTCCTCCAGGAGAAGAATAGGGCCGAAGAATTTGATGGGAGGAGTCTGTTTTTTTTTAAACTGAACTGGTAAAAAAAACAGACTCCTTCCATCATTCCGACCTCGCCGCCGAGGTCCTCCGCGACCGCGCCCCCGAGTAAATGATATTCCCCCTGACCCTTGCTCGAAAACGAGGTGCCAGCAGTTGTTGCAGCTGAGCACGTAGCTTTAAATTCCCCCAATAATAATCATGATGATCTAAATTTGACGAGCGACGCCCTAAGCCGAGGTTCGTACCCCACAGGGGCCCTTAGCGAGCGCTCGCCTTGACAAATAATCCTCGCTTAATAACCAGCTCGTCTTAATAACTTCTCCCGCTCTGGGCGGAGCGGGAGGGCGTGTCAGACTTTTACTGACTAAAACCCACCCGTGTTCCATCAGTTGCCATGTTGCCGGGGGCCACGATATCCCTTTCGGACTTCTTCGCAACCCCGGCAGGCATCGGTCCTAGCGGACCCCATCAGTTCTGCTGACATCTCTTCGAGGAACACCTGGAACACAACGCGCCGTCGACCCGGGCTTGGTCCTTATCGGACGGCGAGCTACCCGTTGCTCACCGTCCGCAAGTTCGCGCCTACGGTGGCCGGGAATCGGCTTGCGACTCCCGACGCCCAGGGCGTCTCCTGCGGATAATTTTTGCCCCTGGCTGGAAGATTTCAGTGTAAAAGCTTAAGGCAGCCACAGGAAAGCTCGGTCATGACCTTGGTGGTCAACTGCGAGATGCCCTAATACATTGTTTTTACATAAATCTTTGGGAAGTTATAGATATCCGCAATCAGTCTAAAGTGCAATCTCTTTCTTCATTCTTTTATATTCCCAGACAGATAACAATCGAGGTTCTGAATAAAGTAAGCAACCACAATAGAATAGGAAGAAAATATTAATTCATCTACACTTTATTAATATGATAAAGAGGTAAAGTTTTTAGGTTTGTATGAGGTAATCTCTGAAACTAGTTATCCGGTTTCAAAAATCCTTTCACTGATTAAAAGCTGCACTACTGTCGAGTACCTTATACTTAATATATTTTATTGTATAGTTGGCTTCCACGCGGACGGAGTCGCGAACAGAACCTAGTTTAGGTACTAAGTGAATAGCTTTTGTAAATGGAATTCTAAGTTACACTAACTTGCTGAATATGACACGCGAAATTAGCAAGCTGTTGCCGAAAATTTACTTTGCAAAGACAAAGTTAATTTAGGTAGGATTAAGCGTTAAGTTTAGAAGGGGATAGACTCTAATTACTACGGATACTGTTTTACAGAAAAGCGTACGCATAATCAGCCTATAAAATTCCCACTGCTGGGACACAGGTCTCCTCTCTTTGAGAGGGAGTGGGCCGTAATCCACTACACGCACTTTTGTTTTTATTCACATAGACCTAAGTTTCCAGTTTTGAGGGGTTTGTGGCAAAGTTATAACAGCCACAAGGGTCGATCGATCAGGTTAAGCCACGCTTGCCGCGGTCGGATCGTGGATGACCATCCTTACATACCGATACCTCAACCAAGGTGCCTCGGTTGTCTTCATTTTTGGATCTTGACAGTCGTTACGGGTTGTCAGATTTTCCTTACTAAAGGGTATTGTATTCCCCAGTAACTGCTTTGTAGAGGTCAGATAGGCAGTTGCTCCGTGTAAAATATTGGTATTCAGCTGCAGCCGGTTAGACTGGAAGGCGATCCCAATGTAATTGGTAAAAGACGACGATGATTTAAGTTTTCAGTTTAATACTGCTTACAACTAACTGTACGCAGTATTAACCAAACCCAGGCCAACAGTCCCAAGTGACAAAAACTTTAAGTACTAAGATCTGACTTAAATGGCCACGCTACGGTCCAATTTTGTTCACTTGTTAACGCACCTACACAATACATTCGTCAATCTATGTAATGAAACCATATATAGTCTATTCCAAAACTATCAGACGAAACTGTAAACAAACCCTGTTCAGATTAAATTCTTACGCCATCACTCAGTAAAGGGAATTAGTAACACATTCATCTGTATTTAGAAGGTTTCACCTTTATATCTCTCCACTTTTTTCAACAAATATTGTTTCATAACATTATTTTATATAGTAGCATATTATTATAGCAGTGATAGCTTAGTGGTATGACCGTCGGACTGCCAAGTCATAGGTTTCGATTTCGAACCCAAGGCTTCGAACCTCTGACTTTTCGGATTCATGTCATCATCTGCCTAGCCTTTTCCCAACTATGTTGGGGTCGGCTTCCAGTCTAACCGGATGCAGCTGAATACCAGTATTTTACATGGAGCGACTGCCTATCTGACCTCCACAACCTAGTGACTAGGTAACACGATACCCCTTGGTAAGACTGGTTGTCAGACTTTTTGGGCTTCTAACTACCCTACTACTACTAACTATTCTGTTCTTTTCGGATTCATGTGCGTATTGTATAATTATCACTTGCTTACATCGTAAGGAAATGACGGTGCATGCCTGAGAAATATTTTCTCCACGGCATGTGAAGCCAAGTCAGAGGCCCATGGGCGGCTTTAAAACTCTGACACCAGGTTAGTCACTAACCACACGAAAAGAAGAAGAAGACAAGAAAATAAAATATTAAAAGAAAAAAGTTTTTACACAATTGACGAATTTCTTAGTGATGAATCACTGACTGATTGACATGCTAATAATCCATCTGACTTATTTAATTTTTATTTTTTTATTATTGCTACCTTTTTGACATTTGACATTTTTTGTATTAATTTGACATTTACTGTAATTTGAACGATTTGACATTAATTTTTATTATGTATTGTTAAAATTTCCTACTTGTTATTTAAAATAATGTCTTTAAATTTGTGTAAATTAACATGATTTGCATGCTCATGTGACGGTAGAACATGGAGGACTTTCTTAATAAAACATCAATGTAATAATTACCCATGTTTGCAAAGTAATAAATGATTTGATTTGATTTGACCACTTTTCCAACAAATATTGTTTC
Source organism: Agrochola lychnidis (assembly GCA_963680765.1). Classification (NCBI taxonomy): domain Eukaryota; kingdom Metazoa; phylum Arthropoda; class Insecta; order Lepidoptera; family Noctuidae; genus Agrochola; species Agrochola lychnidis. The sequence continues at coordinate 5,657,985 of OY796850.1, forward strand.
AATAACATTATAAAATTGTAATTGAAAAATTTACGAAAATTAAGGCTATTAAATAAACCCCAATTTTCAAGTGAAGAACATCTTAAAAGTGTTTTGGAAGTTGAATTTTGGGTTTATTTATACAAATAATAAAATCAAAGCAGTCAATTTGTAAATTGTATTACAAATTGGCCGCCACAGTTACATTTTTTGATCCATTTGTTTACATTCCCATCAGCTACTTTTAGGAAAGACTATAAACACACTAGCTAGGTGAACGCATTCCTGAGATTGCTGCTATACTGCTCTAAATGATCGGGATGGTTGCTTTCAACTTAATGAGCATACAGAATCGGATGTATTGATTAATATGATGTAGGTAGCTTCCTATGTAGCAGGTAATTGCTAGTTTGGAGCACATAATCAAACAGATTCAGATTCCGCAATATTGTAATGTAATGAGCTGTATGTCTGTCTGTATCCATGTTTGTAAATACATATATACTGTGCGGTGCATATATCGACAAAACTCTTATATGATAAGAGCTAGCAGGGCATACAACTCGATTTGTCAAAGTGTTAATGATCTTGATTTATTTTACACCAGTGTTCCTAAACTTAAAAAAATACTATGTAAAAACTTCTTTGAAGATCACTAAAACCTGTTTTGTCTATTCTTAATTCCGAGTCTACGAATAATACTTTTCTTATTCGTAGTCCGAGTACTTATTTACTCTTACTTTAGCTTGCCTGTCTGCTGTTTTTTGTGCTACCCTAATATTGTCAGTGAAAACTTTTAATTCGCCTTCTTTCACTAACTATCAACTATTTGTATCCTAGCTGTAAGTTTTCTTAAAAAATAAAATAAAATAAATAAAATTTGAAAGTCACTGCCTAAACCGATTTTGACGAAGTGTTAAGAAAAAAGAAAATACGTTTATTTGCGGTAAACATGACGCAAAGAAAGAACAAAAACACAAAAATAACAAATTGGGGTAAAATATGCGCCACATCCACGCAAAACGGCTATCGCTCAGCATAATGCTGCGACCCTATGCGAGACAGAACCACAGCGCTGGTTTTCAGCGGCAGCCGGCAGTGTTAAGTTAATAGATAAGAGAAAATAGGTTTAATAATTTTTCCTGAAAAAAAGAAACTACACTCAGGTATGAATGTTTTCAATATTTCTCGGTATAGGTTTTAATTAATTTCACATGCATTTAATTAACTTGTTCTTTCTTGTAGGAAATTATGTAACTTGGAAGTCGACATGTTGCACTACACCTGTTGGCGTGTTCAAAGCGCAAACGTAATTAAAGAAGCCAATTAAATAAATCTTACAGATCTAAAACAATATGCTCCCAAGTTACACTTAATTACTTACCCTGGGCTATATTTAGAGTTAATTACTTTATATGAAAAGAACTTTAGAGGCTTCAAACGAGTAGTTAAAATAAAATATTATGTTGGATATTAATGTTATTGGAATCAAATTAATTGAAATTTGCGGAAAATTTCTATTCCCATATTTACAAAAGCAGAAATATATTATACGTCAATGTATGTCATAAAGAGTTCAATTAATGATATTTTCAGAACTGTTATTTATTATATTAATAGGAAAATTACGTGAACAAATGGGTGACTTTGAATTTGTATGGTACGACCTTAAACGATGTATAGAGGGCGATTAAAGGGAATCTATTTTAATAATAATAATAATATTTATTAACAATAAAGTTTGATACAACTTATCTATCCTAAACAAAAATACAATGTACAGAGTTAAGAGCATTTTAAAGATAGAGTTAACGACGATGTCTGTGCTAGTATTAACTGTGTGACAGACATCGGCGCCTTCCTCCTACAATCATGGTTTGCTATTCGTTACAATATAATGACACAAAAATAGTCCTTGTACAAATTAAGTTACGGTCATTTTAAGTATTAAAATAATCAAAAAATTAATTGAAAATTGAATTGAATGTAATAAGATGGAAAAATAATTTATTTAGTTTTATATTAGTTAAGACGTAGATATATGACAGTGACCTTGAATAGTTAGCTTGCGTGTTCTGTGCTGAGCTCACGCAACGCGTCGTACGTCCAGCCAGTAATAGGACTCGCCCATCAAGGAGCGCTGTCCTAAGTTAGACGCATTATTAATTATATTAAAATATCAATAATTTAATTATCTTTAAAATGGTGATGTTTTCAGAAAAATGCGGTCGATAGATTTTACGTCATTCTCAGTTTTTTATCCGCGTTAGACATAACTTTACAAATTAATTTCACTATGTAATATAAACATAATCAAAAATATGCCTATATTAAAATATTAGGAAAATGCTCTAATTTAACATATTTTTTTTTAAATCACTAACACTACTCGTTTAGACGTTATCTTCAGTATAAAATCATTAAAAGTCGGTTATCGTCCCCTTTAGGTACAATTCCGTAGCCGATCGCAGGCGGTAGCAGCAAGCGACGTGTTGCCGCGACACGACTGGTTTCTAAAAAAGTATTCTATGTGTTAATCCAGGTTATAAACTATCTGTGTTGCAAATTTCATCCAAATCCGTTCAGTAGTTTTTGCGTGAAAGAACAAACGTCCATCCGTCCATCCTCACAAACTTTCGCAATTATAAATATTAATATTATTACTAGCTTCTGCTCGCGAATTCGTCCGCGTCTGCGTTCTTCAAAAATTGGGTTATCCAATGCAAAAATATTTTTTCAAATCCGACTTGTAGTTCCGGAGATTATCCCCTACACACAAACCTACAAACATACAAACAAATTGTACCTCTTAATAATATTTATTTATTTATTTAAGGAAAAACAAACTGTAGCACAATAAAAATAGTCACAATATTTTAAATATAATATAACATTTTGAACAATGATTACAATATGAAGTACCTATTTAAAAACTAGCTAGTAACACAGATACAATAGCTATACAAACGGCATTATCCTGGAACTCATATCTGGATTTTTTAATTTATAAAAGAAACTAAAAAATAAAATTAAAAGTAAGTTTGTGTGCGTACCAATATCAATACTTTGCTGATCCTTTAGGGTTGCTTGGATTTGCTTCTTAAATGCATTTTTACTAAGAAAAAGAATGTCGATTGAATTAAACTCATTGTTATATATCTCAACTAAACGATGAAGTGGTGAACTCGAGCCAGCGTTGGATTTACAAAGGCGAGTAAGTAGCAAATAGACGTCGAGAGTGTAATATTAGTATAGATATAGTAGGATAATATTGCGGATACATGCACATAAGTGAAACTATAAGTAAATAAAAAGTTAACAACTGTTATTCGTAACTAGACGCAAAAAAATATAGAAAGTATTAACACTCCAGTCTAGAATGTGTCTAGAACATTGTATACAGCTTGTTAATAATGTTAGTCTACATTCTACAAGTTTCTAGTTAAATGGGATGATGACTAAAATCAGTGATAATTATAATGAGTCATCGTTTTAGAATGTTTGCTTAAAGACAGGTAGAAAACAGGTTTCGTGAAACTAAGTATTTGAGATGTTTTATTTGAAAGTTGAATTTTTATTTTTTTTGTCCACAACGGGAAAGCTCTTGGTCTGCAACTCATCTGATGTAAGTGATGATCAGGTCGAAGGTGGAAGCGAGCTCCACCCGGAATCGTCAACCACAGAGGAACTGGCTATCTTACCTTTAACTGCCGAAACACAACAATGCTGTTAACATTGTTGTTATGGCGACAGACTTATATAAGACTAGCTGCGCCCCGCGGTTTCACCCGCATAAGTCTCGATCCCGTGGGAAAAAAAAAGTATCCTATGTTCTTTTCCAGGGCATCATCTATATATGTGCCAAATTTCATCCAAATCCGTTCAGCCGTTTTAGCGTGAAGGCGTAACAAACAAACTTACTTTCGCATTTATAATATTAAGGATGGTGGTACCTAGCCAGGCGGACTTAGAACAAGCACTACCACCAACCAAATCGAGTAGAAAATTTTGCCATATCCTAGATAAGAATGCTTGGAAGCATGCTGGTCTAGCTCCATAGGACAATTTAGAGTCTAGACAAAATCAAACTGGTTGCTAATTTAATTGTGTAATTAATTATTGTAACATTTATTTTCATCGCGACAGGCCTTACATCGCGGCAGGCCCAGACGGAGATGGCGGGATGAGCTGGACTCCTTTAAGAAAGATTGGTTCTTGGAAGCTCTAGACAGAGAGAGGTGGAAAGAGGGTAGGGAGGCCTTTGCCCAGCAGTGGGACAATAACGGCTAAGAAAAAAAAACATTTAGTTTACATTCTGTGATTACTTGAACTCACACACTGACTTATTAGTATTACTTGTAATTTGTTTAGGAATATCGTACAGGTACCTACTTTTACAATGCTTGTAAATATGTCAACACCATGTATCCATTACATAATTGTTTTTACCTATTGTGGTATAGTAATCTTATTCCAGATGCATCGTGTATACAAAATATTGTAAAACATTTTAAAAGAATAACGGTGGAGTTTCTTGCCCATTCTTCTCCATACGAAAACTACCTTTTGGAAGGGGCGACTAGAATCAATTCTATTTTTTGGAAATTTTGACGTTCAAAAGTGCCTTTTTGTGCCTAATTGAAATAAATTATTTGACTAACTTTGCCGCCACTGGGATTCCGGGACCTCTGGGTCTGAGATAAGTGATCTAACCACTAGATCAGTGGCCGGCAAACCGCGGCTCGCGAGCCACATGTGGCTCTTTAGCCTAGAGAGTGTGGCTCTGTACAAATGTCGATGAGCGCGAGTGTAGATACGCGGTTTCGATCACTAAGCGAGATATCAAGTTGTATTCAAAATTCAAACTATATTTCAAGATTTATTTCTGAAGTATTTTCACCAAAAATTAACAGGACATTTGCTTGAGCCCCTTAGCCCCCCCTCCTGGATCAGCTACTACCCTACATTTTTTTTTTCGGAAGGCTTGCAGATTAATAACATTATAATAAAAATAATAAATTGCTAATTACAAGCCCCCACATATAAATACAAAATGATTAGGTAATTCCTCATAGTCTCAGTTTCAACCAATCTGTATACCAACATTATAAGCAAATAAACGATTAAGTACCATTCTATTTAAACTATGTAGTTCACGCAGGTTGTTCTAAACTAAAGCTATACGTAATATAACAATTATAATAGCCCTAACTGCAATCCAAGTAACCATATGTAGGTACGACATGCTAAAACAAATTATAACGACTGACCTGCATTTATTTTCAACACATCAAATTAATATTAATGATAATTTGTGTTACAAACATAAACGACACTAAACCATACAAAATCACCCATTCATCACACTATAACAATAAAAACCATATTACGACACTCGGATCTGTTCACATTGTCGTAACTCTGTCGCACATGCGATCCGCAGTCGTTCGCACGCGATCAGTTGCGTCAGATGATATTCCCCCGACCTCGACAAAAAATGACGCGACTGGCGCAAGATGGTAGGTTCGCAGGTGAAAGCACACACAATTAGTGCAAATTACGCAAGAGATCGTACCGCGTCGTCCGAATTTGGCGAGTTGTCGTGAAGTATGCAGCTGGACTTGTTCCGAGAAAATGGTTTGATAGGGCACTTAGTCTGATATTTGCTCATACTTAGCTATTGGGTTAGCGGAATTTTCCGAGGATTAAACGTTCAAACTGTAAAAGGATTGAAATCATTTGGCTAATGGTTTTGAGTGGCGGATGGCAGAAAGTTTACGGAAAATTTAAGAATGATTCTCGTTCCATTTCACAATCTAGTGAGGAACCTAGGCTGTCGGACATAGGACTTTTGTAAAAACACGAATGTGCTATTCAATATTCATACCATGGCGCGGGACACACGGGTCGGTAAACGTAGATCAAGGCTTCTAGTTCACATATCTGATGAGATCCTTTCAATAAGATGTAGATAAGATACAGTTTGAGAGTTCCTACGCGTAGCCTGTACGCCTCGATGTCAATCAATGGGGTCACTGACCGAAAGGATTCTTGTTTTTGATCGCTGATGCAGAAGCTTGACTGACACCAATTGAAGATTTCAAATCAAGTTTGTATATGGCCTGGACCATCATCATTCCTAGTTTTTTACCCCATCGTTGGACATAATCCCCCTCTCTTTGTGATTTTCATCTAGATACCTACCTACCTACACTACATTGTACACGACTGCCCAAAAATGGCTTAATGGTTGATTCGCACGAATTTACTCGCCCGAAACGGGCAAATCGATACTTTTAAAAATATTTTTTTCTTGATGCGATTCGCACGAAGTTAATTTATTTTTGGGCAAATCGTCAACTTCAGAAATATGTATTAGGCAATTGACACATTTTGAATATTTATGCAGTAAAGATAGTGAATTTTTTTCTTAACTTTATTGAAATCGCCTGAAGAAAAAATCATATAATTTAAAAGTGTCGTTTCGCCCGCTTCGGGCGAGTAAAAACCTCAAAAAAGGAGTGTAATATTTTACTTAGCGAGATTGTTATAATCACTTGGGTGTGTCCTTTTATTATGTAAAAGACTCATTATCATACATTCTTGTCTAGGTTATAAGTACGGCCTTAGAATCTGGACAAACTGGTTTGTAAGGTGGCTTACAATTGTATAAAAGTATAAATATGTATGCAGTTTCTATTGCTTGTTATGTTGGCAGTCGCTCCATGTAAAATACTGGTATTCAGCTGCATCCGGATAGACTGAAGCCGACCCCAACATAGTTGGGAGAAGGCTAGGTAGATTGATTTTGACGTGCCTGTAGGATAATTTCCAATCTCCATGCGGGCGAACCCGCGGGCAAAAACTAGTATTAAACTACCTTTAGTTTGTGTCTAATCTCCTTAGATTAGACAGATACTATTCGGGATTACTTGTTAACAGATTTAATCCGTGGTCGTAATTGGTAACAAACCTATCAGATTAAACCATTCAAACTAACAATTTATTACACAGAACCAAATGGTTTTAAGATTTTAATTAAACTTCTACTGGATTAGTTTCAGTCAATTAATTTCACAGATCTTATTATTAAATATTCAAGAAAGTGGCGTTTAAAATTGACCGTGCCGAACTTGGAACTTTTTCTATTTACTGCTATGGATAAGCTTTAAAACCGTGGGTTTTTTACATGATTGTTATTCACAGACATAATAATTTTTAGAATACATAATTGTCTCTGCCAAACTGCAAAGCCGTTTGTAGGCAGACTTAGCTTCCTAATAACGAACCGGGGCATCCAAAATCTACTGAAATTTGCAGATATATGACATTGCCAATAAAATCATTCTGCCTAGGCTTTTCCCAACTATGTTGGGGTCGGCTTCCAGTCTAATCGGATTTAGCTGAATACCAGTACTTTACATGGAGCGATTGCCTATCTGACCTCCACAACCTAGTTACTGGGTACACGATACCCCTTGGTAAGACTGATTGTCAGGCTTTTGTGCTTCTGATTACCCCTAATGACTGTCAAAGATCTATGAATGACAGCCGGGACCAACGGCTTAACGAGCTTTCCGAGACACGGAGAAGTCTCGATATGTAATGGATGGTCACTCATCCACAAACCGACTGCGGCAAGCAATCTATGTTATTTAGCCACAAGCCCTTAGACGCAGTTCCAGTTGCAGATGTTTCCAAAATCTATTGAAATTCACAGATTACTATTAGATAACACACACAGATCTATTAGATTGACTATTTATTTTGTTTTGTTACATGTTTAATAGAAAAATCACTGAACCTGACTTGATTTCCGTACATCTTTTTTTTTTCGGGTGACCACTGAAAATCAGCGCTGTGCTGTGGGTCCCCCATAGCACAGCATCATGCTGAGTGGAAGCCTTCTTGTCACAGTCATGTCGTGCAGCTGCCGCCTAAGTAATTTCTGTTCTATGCTCATGATTTGTTATGTACTTTGTGTTGTTCTCTGATTACTCTTATCTTTTATGTATGCACGTATTTCTGTGACAAATAAACCTATTTTTCTTTCTTTCTTTTTTTTTTCTTAGATATGACATTATCTTTTTCCATATTAGGCTCAGTAGTGGCAGAAAACACTGCCGCCCCCAAGATGGGTTTTTCTAAAACCGGGTCTCCTCCGCGTGTTTTTTCGAAACATTACACAAAAACCTTATACAAAAACATTTGTTTTCATACACAAGTTGTCTCCAACGTATTAAAATATTTATAGATTACATCTACACATTTTGTGTAGATGTCGTAATGAGTTCCGACGAGAAAGACGTACTTAAAAAGTATCTCTATTCCAATCCATCGTCAATTTATCACAACTATTCACAAGACGATATAACCTCAAAACCTGTGTTGAATGGCAGTGACAGAAGTCCGCGGTGCGCGCAGCGGTTGAAAATGAAACACCCTTCCCTTCTTCACCCGCGTGGGGAATGTTTTCCATGCGGCTCGGAAAAAAAAACATTGTGTTTGCATACACAAATGTGTACGTCCACGACTCTTTGTTGCGATGTTTTTGTGTAATGTTTCGAAAAAACACGCGCGGGAGACACGGCTTTAGAATTAATTCCCTAATAAACTTATTTTTCTTTCTGTCCTAGTAGCTCTTAGGACCCTATCTCACTAGGACACCAGTGGCGGCGAAACTATGGACGCAATGAAAAAAAATGTATGGGTTGGTTGCGCAACCGATCGATAGCCTGGTGAGATACCCACCATAACCCTGTGAGTGTGTATTTGTCGTGGCCGGATCTTAGAATTGATCATTTCATGAAATGAACATCGACCGCTGGTCACATCATGATGTGGTCTGGTCAGATCATTGAATACTCAACGTTTGACGATATTACTAGTTAAATGCATGACTACTTCATGATGTGACCAAACATTGAGATCATATAGTAAAATAGTTAGATTATCCACCGGTAGAGGCGTTGATGTCGCTTTGTTTTTGTTGTGCATCAACACAAATCGAATAATTTCCAAAGGAAAACGATGAACTTGGAAGTAGCGCTCGCCGGCCGCTGCCGCGGCGTGAAATGCAACATAGCACTTAAAATTAATTTATAAAAATTTAAAATTTACGACGTTTATATGGCACCCCGACCAAATGGGTTAGGTTAGGTTAAAACTGTGACCAACCGCGCTTCTTCCAAGTTGGTCGCAGCTACTTAACTATTTTTATTACACCTTAAATCATGGATACCCTACATTAATGATATGGCCAAACGTCTACTGACATATCATTAAACGTTGACGTTTAAACGATATGGCCAATTGTAAATGGTCAATTCTAAAGCCGGCTGTACACATGGGGCCAAGGTGTTGGGCCAACGTGTAGAGAGTTACCTGGCGGTATGTTGGCTCAATTGGTCTAGTTGGCGTCAACATTGGCAGGCCATACGAATAGTGTCGGTTTTTTGTGCACACATCAAAGGATCTTGGCGCGCTCCGCAAACAGCGTTCACACGTTGGTGTTTTTTACCGTCGTGGGTTTTTTTCTAAATTTTTAATTTTGCTTAATTTTTCTATGTGGTACATACATGGACTCCATAGAGAAAGTTACCTATTGTAAATGTGACACTGACCTTCTAACTTTTTGCAAAATTATTATCAGCCTGTATATCAATAATAACTAAGAACACATTTACCTCGTTCTATTCCGATGAATAGTCACCATCCACCACCTTCTTTTGCGCCATTTCTTTTTAGTCACTCTACTTTGGTGCACATGTACGTAATAATTAAACGCACTGTATAAATAAATTGCCGCGGCTGCAAGAACTTCTACGTCCATCTTTGAAGCGCCAATGCAGAATGATCAGTAAGCCAATGTGTGAACAGCAATCTTGGTTATCCATCATTTTTGCCCAACACGTTGGCCCAACACCTTGGCCCCATGTGTACAGCCGGCATAAGATCGGGCCACGACATATATTTTACTGACAGCGCAACCATGGTTGCGCCAACATGGTGTCCTAGTGAGATATAAGCTTTTATCCACACCCATGCTATAAAACCTCTATAAAAGTTTCAGAAGCAGTTAGCTTATTACCGTCATTAAAACAGCCAGTGTCATAGTAACCATTATCTCATCCCAATGAGTGATACAATGTTGTACTAAATTTCATTACTCAACTCGTTTCAACGTTCAAGGGAGGGACAGCAGCACCCGCTGCACGCATGTGTGTGTGATGTGCTGCTGCAGGCGACGTACATACGTGCACTTGTACTGAATTTCGTGGGAATTTCTTTATTTTTGATCTTGAATTACTAACACCCAATGATTTCAGAAACTTTTATAGAGGATTCATATCATGGGTGTAGATAAAGTCTTGTATGCAACTGTTATAATTAGGTATTAAAACACTCATGTGATACTACTATAACCCACATTCGTGTTTTAATACCCCTTATTATACAACAGTTGCATAAATAACTATATGACAACCATGATGGAACCTTTTTGACTAAATCTATCACACGACGTAAAAGTTACTTAATAAAAACGAGGAAAACGGTGGACACCACCATTTCTTTCTTTCAAATAAATATTTGAACATAATAATTGATAGGCTGTTTAAATTTATCAAACGATCACAAAGCCCAATTTCATTGATGGTTGTAAATTAATTATTCGCTACACAATTTCTATAAATTAATTAAGCGCTCAGAGCAAATATTAAATATTAATTATGCATATAACCCAATACATATACGGAGCCTGATTGACAGAATAAATGAATATTATTGGAAATTAATTATAAGTTTAACATGCATAGTGAAAGATACTTTTTATTATCTACTGATATTATTTAGGTTTTATATATATAGGTCCTAATAATAAAGCTAAAGAGTTTGTTTTTTTGTTTGTTTGTTTGAACGCGCTAATCTCTGAAACTACCAGTCGGACTTGCAAACCTGTAAGCTATTTTACGACCCTAGGAGGCTAGCAAAAAGAAAAAACGTCAGAAAGAATGCCAAGCAAAAACGAAGTAATTGCGCGGGCGGGCGATGCGGTCCGTCGATGAGGGACGGGGGAGTAAGAAATTTCACGCGGACGACGCGACGTCACGGGCAGGAGCTTCCTGGTCTACTGCGATTGCAGGCCAATTCTTTAAGAAGGAGTCCAGCTCATCCTGCCATTGATTGCGGGTACTGTTTGCATACTACCACTATCGGTACTATCACTAAAGTCCATTTTGTTATGACGGATGGTCACAGCTAAAAAAGGTTTTAATAATGATTTTCTTTGACGCTAGTCGTAAATCAGTCCTAATGTAACGTAATTTTCTATTCGCAAATATTTATTTATACAAACTCCTGCACTAAAAATCGATTTCTCCTTGACTTCAGGCAATATCAGTTTCATCTTTAAAGCCAAGTGCCATTCTAATTTATCGATAAAACGTCTAGATTTTTTTTTCCCACACTGTATTAAAGGAAATTACGCTGGTCGGGCTCAAAGGGCTTTGTGCACCGACTTGGCAAGGCTTGGCAGCTTGTCGGCTCGTCCAAGCAATAATCTGGAGGGTGTACTCTGTCAATGAAATGTTATTTTAAACTTAGTCTCGGTGTTTTAAACTTGGCATGAGTTTACTTTGATTAAGTCGAGTTCTGCAGAGTACTTAAGTTGTTCGGAGATATTTGCTGGTTTTGGTTTGCATGTTTTAAACATAAGAGTTCAATTTCAAATTTGAGGTCAGAGTTCTGTGATATTTTAGCGAAATTATTGGCAGCCATTGTGTGTGAAATGCGTATTTGATTTTTTGGTGAACATTTATAAATCTTGATTTAATTTATTGCAAAATAAAATTCAGATTTGTTTTCATGAAAAAGTATTTAGGATCTGAATGAGTTACTATTGCTAACGAGACACAATAGATTTTTTATTGTTATCGACTTCTAAAGATTTTAAACAACGGTTTAGTTGTATTACAGTAAAAAGTTTGCTTTTAATTTTCGTGGTAAGTATAACTTTTACTAAAAGGAGTTAAAGGAAATGAAACCTTATTAAATCAACAATAATATTTTTTTTAAATATACTTGGTACAATAACTTAATTTGGCCACATACATAGACTGTTTTCACCGACAACTAAGTGACACTTAAATGAATCCCTAAATAAAAGTGTATTGTTGGATTTTCAACTCTCAGTTCTGAGCCTAGCGTTGAAAATCCAACAGTGCACTTTTATTAAGGGATTAATATTTAAGTGTCACTTGATGAAGGTGAAAACGGGCATGAGTCTTCTAATTAGTCGCATACTGGAACATGCTTCTATTTTCCAGTATCAAGAGCCGATTCTACCTACTAATAATAGTAGTTTCACTAATTATTCAATCCACAGTTGATATCAAAGACTTTTGTTCCAGTTTTTCGGTGGCTAGTTACGCTGTTTTGTCTAAAACTATCGAGATGATTAATTTAGGAAGCGCATTTTTATTTTTGTCATACACTGACCCGCTATTTTGACCTCTATACCAAATAAGTAAAGTTGCGATTCGCATACAAATATAATGGTGTAGGTAATGATTTTCTACTTGGTCAGTTTCGTGCACGTATATAATGTTGATAGACTCAGTACAGTCAACAAAATAAATAAATATGTTGGCTGCTAACTTCTCTTCTTTCTAGCATGTTTTAAAAAGTTTGACATTCAGACCATATTATTATAATCTTCCTGCTTTTGTCCTATGTTACTTGCGGTCGGCGCAATATGTTTTCTTCTTCCATTCGCCCCTCAACCGTCCATCAACATTTATACGCATCACTCTTTTAGTCACAGGCGTTTCTCCCTCTTCATCACATTCCCATACCAAGCCAAACCATTTCCCTTCAACTATTTTGTCACTGGCATATTGTGTTAAAAAGTACCTACAATTACAATTTCAACAATAATAATATATTTAGCACAGATTGATTCTGTCTCTATGAATGTTTAACTGTCAGCTATGAAAAAAATTGTCTGCGTACCTAACGCAAAGTTCGTACCTGCACTCCTAACTCTTTTGCTTGCTGTACCAGTCTATGTATATGTGCATATGTGACAAATGATTGTGTGTGTGTGCGATCGTGCATACCTATTAGTGAGCGTATGTGTATCTTCACGTTACGCTGTCTAATAAATAATGTATAGTGAAACGAAAGAAACAGTAGATCGAATTATTTCACGGTTGGAATCAAATGACGGTCTCGCAACATTTTTGTTGAATATGAAAAGTTTTTAATACTTTGTATTCAAGTGTTGTGTATGTGCTGTCAATTTCTTTTGGCGGTCGTTAACTTTTGTGTTTTATTTACTGATGCGAGGGTAACTGTTTACTGTCAATTTGTTAAAAAAACAAGATGTTTTACTAAGAGGGATTTACACGAGGTTTTTTTTTCAAATGTTTTAGAAAAGTTAGTTAAAAGAAGCAGAAAAAAAGTCGACAGATGCCGTGGGACATGATTGTAACGAAATTATTTTCACTGTAATAAATGATTTAATACAGAGCCATCTAGTATGATCTCAAGTATCACGTCAAAATTTTTACAGTTGAAACTGACTTTTTTAGTTAGTGATTTTCGGTACGTGACGATTTCTACCTCTAGTTTACTCCTACCGCAAACCGCGTTAAAGAACTTCACTCCAATATTACTGCTAGAACAAATCACATCACCGCAAACGATTTGCCTTAAGATTTACAAGCTCTTATTTAACCGGTCTCGTTTATTAGAAGAATTGTTGTGAGCTTATGGCTAAGTAATCACAGCCACACGGATCAACCCATCAGGTTAAGCTACGCTTGCCGGGGTTGATCCGTGGATTGGTGACCACCTTTACATACCGAGACTCCTCCATGCCTCGGAAAGCACGTTAAGCCGTTGGGTTCCGGCTGTCATTCGTGAATCTTTGACAGTCGTTACGGGTCGATAGAAGCCCGAAAGTCAGACAACCAATCTTACCAAGGGATATCGTATTACCCAGTTACTGGGTTGTGGAGGTCAGATAGGCGGTCGTTCCATGTATAATACTGGTATTCAGCTGCATCCGGTTGGACTGGAAACCGACCTCAACATAGTTGGGAAAATGCTATTAGAAGAATTGTTGTATCCGTAACTTAATCATAATTAGTGATCGGATATTCGGATGCATATTTACCTAAAGTTAATATTTTGCTAAGAAATTATGGAAGTGGCTTCTTAATAAAGGCGAGATTTTTGCGATCGATACAAAAGTGCATTCCATATTAGTCAACACCTGAACGTTAGTAATATAATACATTCGATTCTATAATCACAACTCTTAAAGTTGATCCGGGAATACCGGGATTTTTTCGATACAAAAGTGCATTCCATAATAGCCAACACCTCAACTTTAGGTAAATATGCATCCGAATATCCGATCTCTAATCATAATACAAAGACAACGTTTCTCCATAATCAGCCATTAATCTTAGATCGTTATAATTTCGATCACGATCAAGAATCAAGAGACGGCTCCATTCATTCAAAACGACGTCTTACACAATGAGATATCGGGCTCACTGACCGACTTACGACGTTATGACCACCATCAATATTCACGCACCATCGAAGAGTATGTAAAGACAATGCCGCAATGGACATTTAACATAAGCTGCAATGAACATCAATGTAAAAACAAAGTATTTGTTACGTAACTTGCGAATGGTGTTGAGCTGAATTTAAATACCTATGTACTTTGAAAACTGATCAACCTTGATCCGTTGGGTATTTTGTGCGAATTTCTGATGTGTGTAACATTTTTCCTGCAATCGAAAACAATAATCAAATCTGTGGGAGTGATTTCGTGAAAAGGGACGGAAGTGTGTAACAGGAAGCCGGGGAAGCGCGCGCTGTTTGATTTGACCAATGAGCGCGCGCGGCGCTAGAGTTGGCCGTCAGATGGTACCAATTTTCCGAGAGGTAGTAAACAGGATGATGATGATGACGGTGATGATGATGATGATGGTGATGGTGATGATGATGAATATTTTTTATATCATATTATACGTCAGCCAACGTGTCAGATGTTACACATCATATTATGCGAAAAAAAGTTAACGGTAAATAGAGTTGTGTTTATTTCAGCCTAAAATTATGATTAGATGTCTATCATCAAACTAAAGGATTTTCTGATCGGTCGAGATTTTTGTGGTCTGTTCTCAGGCGACGACGGGTTGACTTTTGCAAGCACTTTGCTTAGCTTTGGTAAAGTTCTGTTTATCCTAAAATTTGGCAACGCCACAAATAGCTGTCAAATATTTACCTGTTTTGATTCATTTGCCAATATTACTGTATGGAACTATGAAATGCAGCTAACTAGTTAACTAAAATATGAATAATGAAATACAATAATTAATATCGTAACACCGAATATTTAGTTTTAGATGTAAAAAAATATATTTTGAAACTTTCCAAATGTTTTACACCTAAAACGGTTTCAACATAAAATTCAGTATTATCCACTAGTTAGCCACATTTCTTATTTCCATACAGTAATATTGCCAAGTGAATCAAAACAGCGAAATATTTGACATCTATTTGCGACGTTGCCAACTTTCAGAATAATCGCTCTTAAGTACGTATGACTTATTAGTTTATGGATCAGTGGATTTTATTGTTTAGCTACCTAGCTTAGCTATTCTAAACTAATATTATAAAGAGATTTATTTTATTTTTTGTGTGTTTGTTTGTTTGTAATAAATAAGTTCAAAAACTACTGCACCGATTTAAAAAAATTGTAAGTACCAGTAGAATGCTATATTATCACTGAGAGTCATAGGTTTTAATTAATAAAGGTATCATGAGGGTGAAACCACTGGCAGAATTTAGTCAAAAATAAATAAGTGGCAAAAGATATTTTTGATACAACCTAATCACAAAGCCCTTTGAGACTAACAAAGTCAAATGATTTATTTCAATTAGGCACATAAAAGGCACTTTAGAACGTCTAAATTTACAAAAAATAGAATTGATTCTAGTCGCCCTTTCCAAAAGGTAGTTTTCGTATGGAGAAGAATGGGCAAGAATCTCACCGTTACTCTTTTATCTACACCCATGATATGAATCCTCTATAAAAGTTTCTGAAACCATTGGGTGTTTGTAATTCAAGATCAAGAATAAAGAAATTCCCACGAAATTTAGTACAACTGCATGTATGTACATCGCCTGCAGCAGCACATCACACACACATGCGTGCAGCGGGTGCTGCTGTCGCCCGCTTGAACGTTGAAACGAATTGCGTAATGAAATTTAGTACAATATTATAACACTCGTTTGGATGATGTAATGGTTACTATGACACTGGCTGTTATAATGTTGCCAATAAGCTAACTGTTTCAGAAACTTAGAGGTTTTATAGCACGGTTGTAGATAAAATGTTTTACAATATTTTGTATACATTAATTATATAATTATATGTGAAGACGATGCACCTGAAATAAGATTACTATACCACAATAGATAAAAATAATAAAAAATGAAGCAATAACAGAAAAATATAATTATGTAATGGTTATATGGTGTTCACATATTTACAACAATTGTAAAAGTACCTTTAACGAAATTAACATCAAAATACACTCACGGCCAGACTTATTACCCAACCAATAACACTAAAATATAACAGTCATTAGAATAAACTACAGTTACACAATAAAGCAGCTATTTACGTACATAACACATAAATATGTAGTTATATACAATCGGTTTTATTTCTGTAATCAAATCATCACATTCACGACTTGTTACGACCATTTAACTGCCATTAATATACTTTCGCCAAGTTTTTATTACTGTCTAATGAATTGCTGTCATTTCTGTACGAATTAAGAGCTATTACTCTTGTTACATAAATGTTTATGTGCGATTTTATACACGATATGAGTTAACGATGGAATGTTAGATGTTTTAACTGGAAAGTCTGTCGTAGTTGGTAACACGTCAGTTACAAACGAAATGAAAATCCAAATTAAAATGCAAAAAAATAAACAATTCAGTAATTGTAGGCGAAAAGAGCGTGCTTGTAAAGCAGCGACAGCTGTCTAATGACTACTTATTAAGCATGCTAATAAATAATAAAGCATACTTTTATATGTAAGTAATTATTTGTTATGTACGGTATTATTGTATCACATAATACATAGACGTTGTGAGGGTATGTCGAAATACTTTTATAATAAACCAGTCTGCTTTGAATCTTGGTGTTTCATTGTCACAAATGTGACATTGGCGACGAGAAAATGATTAATAATTAATTTATACGCGTGTGTTTAAAGTTTTAATAATAAAATAAAAACAGTTTTGGTTTCCGACTTGGAAAACTTCGACTTTTCTTATTATATTAAAACTTTAAACACTTATGTAGTACCTATACAAGGCGCAGACAACAATACAACAGTAAATTAATTAAACTGCGTAGATCTAATGTCGTTCTCAGTCTTCATAACGAAAATTCAATCAAAAATATATTCAATAGTTTAGTCACCCATAGTCGGCCTATCAGTACTATTTAGTTTGTTTGAAATGTTTTTAATTTCGATGTAAGAATTTATTTGATAGTTCCTAAATACTCCTATGTATTAGTATTTTTCTTATTCTTATTTTCGTGTGGTCAGTGCCCAAAGGGACAATTCCTGTAATTTTTAAGAACGTCTGCATTCGCATGTCATTCGCAATCTGTCAAAAATACAATCAATTTACCAACATTTTTGACAAGTTTGACAGATTGCGACTTGAATATGAACGTTTCTTAAGTAGGAGAATTGGCCTTCTGGTGTCAAAGTTTTAAAGCATGGCTTCACGTGCCGTTGAGAAATATTTCTCAGGCATCGGCATCGGGAATCGCGAGCCGATTTCCGGCCACCATAGGCGCGGGCTTGCGGACGGTGAGCAATGGGTAGCTCGCCGTCCGACAAGGCCCAGGCCCAGGTCGACGGCGCGTTGTGTTCCACGCGCGCCTCAAAGAGATGTCAGCAGATTTGACGGGGTCCGCTAGGGCCAATGCCTGCCGGGGCTGCGAATAAGAGCCGAAAGGGAAATCGTGGCCCCCCGGCAACAGGGCAACTGAAGGAACACGGGTGGGTTTTAGTCAGTAAGAGTCTGACACGCCCTCCCGCTCCACCCAGAGCGGGAGAAGTTATTTGATAATTTCCCACCCAAAAAAAAAAAGGCATGCTTCCTCACAATGTTTTCCTTCACCGTTTCATCATTGTTAGTGTTTTCATTTATTGTAGTATTGTCGTATCAACATTGTATATGCAGTATATATTATTTTGCCAAGTGATAGTTACCTGACTTGGCGGAAGAGTCTGAGCTATGATGGTTAATTGGCGATAAATAAGTGATTAGATAAGATTACATGAACATAAAAGTCGTAAAATTATTGATTGGTTGTAAAAGTATCATCAATTTAATTGATATAGTTAACTTAGACAACCTATTTCCGTAATATAGGTACGTAATATTTAACTATCGTAGGTAACTTTTTAAAAGAAAAAGAAGACCTGATGACAACAACAAGGGATTTATTAAACTTGAATAAAAATAACAAAGAAAAATACTTAGCAACTGTTTATGAATCACGGCTATTTTTAATTTGAGAATAAATTTAATAAAACCTCATTCCTAAATCTCTTAAAAGTTTCGTAATAAAAACAAAATTCCATTTATGAATTTGTTTAAAAAGCGGCCAAGTGCGAGTCGTACTCGCCCATGAAGGGTTCCGTAGCAGCAAGTAACGATAAGTTTACGATTTATGACGTATTAAAAAAAAACTACTTGCTAGATCTCGTTCAAACCAATTTTCGGTGGAAGTTTACATAGTAATGTACATTATATATTTTTTTTAGTTTTATCATTCTCTTATTTTAGAAGTTACAGGGGGGGGGACACACATTTTACCACTTTGGAAGTGTCTCTCGCACAAACTATTCAGTTTAGAAAAAAATGATATTAGAAACCTCAATATCATTTTTGAAGACCTATCCATAGATACCCCACACGTATGGGATTGATGAAAAAAAAAATTTTGAGTTTCAGTTCTAAGTATGGGGAACTCCAAAATTATTTGTTTTTTTTCTATTTTTGTGTAAAAATCTTAATGCGGTTCACAGAATACATCTACTTACCAAATTTCAACAGCATAGCTCTTATAGTTTCGGAAAAAAGTGGCTGTGACATACGGACGGACAGACAGACAGACAGACAGACAGACAGACAGACAGACAGACAGACAGACAGACATGACGAATCTATAAGGGTTCCGTTTTTTAACGGAACCCTAAAAATGGAAACATGCGGTTTAATAATGTGCGAGAAAATCCTGGGTTAATGACCGGACCCTTCCTTGACCTTTGTTTTAGAACAAAGTAACTTATCAAAGTAATCTGTTTGTCAACAACCTATCCAGAAAATAGGACTAGATAAACTTGCAATATTATTAAGATCTTGGCTTTCCAAGATATTGCCAAGATCCTTAACTTGGTTAGATGTTATAGGTACACTTACACTGATTAAATTGGTTTGAAAATGAAATGCCTACTTGATGAATGTTTTCTTCAGATGAATTTATGTTCAAGTATTTTGTGTTATCATGTTCTTAGAAATAAAAAGGAAAATAATTGTCTATGTATACTGAGACTATCTAGACTGAAATTAATAAGAGTGAAGACTACTTTTATGAGGAATAATAGTTTGTTTTTAATTAATGGAAGTTCGCGTTGGAAAAACGACGCGTAAATTTTTTCAAAACTTAGATACTTACTGTATTATTAAATACAACATTATTAAAGTTTTTTTTTATTACTAATTACTAGATATTTGTACATAACATATATATTTTAGCATTAGATTTTATATTGTATTTAATATTTGTCAAAATAAACTCTCAGTCACCCTGATAAATATAATTTTAGTGTAGTGATATTATTTATTTATGGTTAATTAAAACGGTACAACACCAATTATGTTAACTAACATAGAAACATATAAGATTAATATTGTCAATTATGGAACAGTGGACTTCCTTGCATACTTTCCCTCACAGAACACCAGACATATACGCATAATTTGAATTTATTCATCCGCAAACACATCATATGCAGGGTTGGCAGTCAGAAGCTTAAGGGCGTTGAAGTACGACACACTGGGAATTCAGCTCTGGCGACAGTTTTGAATGACGGTTGATATGCTATAAACTGTCTAAATATTTTTTCCACACACTGTAATTAAGTATCTAGCATATTTGGAATACTTAAGCGACGTACGCAACCAAGTAAACGTTTTTTTTCCTTAGGCAATTGCATTAAAGTTAACATTACTTAACGCACTGGACTAGGCAAACTTGGCTAACTTGCCGGGTCCAAGCAACCGGTCGACAGTTTCCTCATACGTGTTGCTGGAATATGTGCTTCAGAGTATTCACTTCAAGTGATCTTGAGTACTCTTTGCTGATTCTTAGCATTTGCTTGAGTTAAGTAAAATGTTGAGTGTGTACTCAGGATGATTAAGTTTAAGAACTTTCAAGTTACTGACGAAAAAGTGGTGACCATGAAAGCATATGAAACCGAGGAGCATTTTTTTAATAAATATTAAAAATTTATTCTTCTTCTCAAGAGAAACGACAAAAAAAGTCGAGATGAGAAGTAGTGTTTTGGGAAGTTTTTTTCGAGAATCTTACCGCCGTGTTCAAAATATAACACAAGAACTGATGATGAGTCTGGCTGAAAAGGGTGTACAATAAAAAAAGCCTCCACGACTGGTGATCACACTGAAATTACCAACCAGTGCACCCTTTTTTTTGGGTGGAAAATTATGAAATAACTTCTCTCGTTCTGGGCGGAGCGGCTAAAACCTACCCGTGTTCCTTCAGTTGCCATGTTGCCGGGGGCCACGATATCCCTTTCGGACTTCTTCGCAACCCCGGCAGGTATCGGCCCTAGCAGACCCCGTCAGTTCTGCTGACATCTATTTGAGGCGCGCGTAGAACACAACGCGCCGTCGACCTGGTCCTTATCGGACGGTGAGCTACCCATTGCTCACCGTCCGCAAGCCAAGTGGTGCACCCTGGTTGGTCAACTCCAATATCACCACTAAATAAACTATTCTAGAATTATAGTTTGTTCGGAAGAGGAGAATGTTCGTTAACTTATACTATACTTTAATGTACTACTAATTACAAAACGTACTGCTGGGTTAAAATATTATTACCAAAACTTGATTTTGTTAAACTAGTTGTAAGTATTATAATGTAACTGTTTGCTGTTCCTTTCAATAAAAATTAAAAAACTATTTACAAAAAAAAACAACCGACTTAAAAAAAAAAAAAACTACAAAGTGAGAAATAACGTTATTTTCGGAAGTCGGTGTCTTTGGTTTTGTATTTTCGTTTTTTGCCACCGACTTCCGAAATTAAAGTTATTTCTCACTATGTAGTGTTTTTTTTTTGAAGTCGGTTGTTTTTTTTTGTATAAAGTTTTTATTTTTCACTGTTTAGTTGTGGTACCTACCCCACACACATTCGAATACCACTACCTGCTACCAGTGACAGGAACTTATCATATCATCTACATACCAAGTGGGAAAAAAATACGTATTATTGCAGCTAACTCAAAAACTATGCAAGCAAAGTTAATACAATTTATATGGAACCAATTTGAGAGCATGCCCTTTCAAACAAAAAAAGAATTTTCAAAATCGGTCCACAAATGACGGAGATATCGGTGGACATACATAAAAAAAAAATACTAAAAAACAAACATACGCTACGAACATATAACCTCCTCCTTTTTGGAAGTCGGTTAAAAAATAAAACCTTCGGAAAAACATGACTGTTTTCCTGAAAGGTAAATTATTCAGCATTAATCAAACCATTCCCCTTTACAATTATTTTATTTAAAACACACTTTGCGTTTCTCTTTCCCATCCTGTTAATGAAATAAAACAAAAATAGAAAGTTGTCATAATGAGGAACAGTTGAGAGTAACTACTTAGTTTCCTGTTTAAGTTGTACATAAGCCAATGAACGGATAACTTGAGAATGTTCTCGTGAAACCTGTCGTCGTCTGTGAAGTTGCTGTTAAGTTGGAAATAAGTTAGTTTAGAGAAATTATGAATTCACAGCTTGGATCATCAAAGTTGGCTTTTTTACTGAAGGCTGTCTGTCTGTCAGCGGGCTGTATCTCATGAACTGTAATAGGTAGACAGTTGAAATTTTCACAGATTGTGTATTTCCATACAAATAATACACACGAAGTTAATTTAATTGTAGGCGAATCGACTACTCCAGAAATTGATTCGCCTAAAAATAAGTGCGAATCGCCTCAAGAAAAAATAAATATTATTTCAAAGTGCCAATTCGCCCGTTCCGGGCGAGTAAATTCAGAAGATTCACCAATAAGCCCATAAAATCGCACCGTCTAAATAGTGTTTAGGTAAACGGTGCAAATCATTTTTATTGCTTTAATTTTATTGTATGCCACAAGCAAGAAACTTGCATCGTATAAATCGGGCTTAAAGATCGTGTTAATTCCATGTTCAAATTATTTTGTAGAAAGAAAAAAGAATCTAATTAAGTTGGAACCTAATATCCATACAATCCAATATCTGTTGTTATGTGTCCTAAGCTTATATCACGAACTCACTAATCCAGTTGTTTTTTAATTGCAAAAATAACGCCAATACAACTACCACTTTTTACACAAATATTCAAGTTATATACCGTTCGGTAATTAATGTTATCGATTAACATAACAGCTATTCTGTCCATCGGCTATATTTATCGATTCTTTTATCGTTTTCGTAAAGTTTAAGTGCCTATTACCTAGATTGTAGTTTATACGGCTAGTTTTAGACCATCTGTTAGAATTTTAGAAAGATAAGAAAACTTTTATACTTAGTACCGTTACAGGATATTCCATAAAGTGGTTTTATTTTTGTACCTACTTTGGATTTCATGGTTTAAGTTGAGGAACTATGAAATGGCATCGACACTGCAGACTGTAGGGTTAGATGTTGTTCTGCCTAGCCTTTTCCCAACAATATTGGGGTCGGCTTTCAGTCTAACCGGATGCAGCTGAATACCAGTATTTTACATGGAGCGACTGCCTATCTGACCTCCACAACCCAGTAACTGGGTAATACGATACCCCTTGGTAAGACTGGTTGTCAGACTTTCGGGCTTCTGACGACCCGTAACGACTGTCAAAGATCCACGAATGACAGCCGGGACCAACGGCTTAACGTGCTTTCCGAGGCACGGAGGAGTCTCGGTATGTAGAAATGGTCACCCATCCACGGACCAACCCCGGCAAGCGTAGCTTAACCTGACAGATCGACCCGAGCGGCTGTTAGTACTTAGCCACGAACTCCTCCACTTGGCCTCTGCAGGGTTAGATATAGTTTCCTTAATACTTTAGGTTCAGTCAACCTTGTTTTAGGTACATAAAGCTGGTTTTTAAGAGTCACATTGTTCACTTTTAGGTGTTCACGGTAAAACTATATCCTCATCGACACTACAAACGGGATTATGACCAGCACCCTAATCGCATAATATACACTCACAAACAAAATCCAATAGGAAGGATAGTATAATAGGAATTTCCTTCAAATCAAGAGTTTTGAAGGAAATTTCTAATCTTTCTTTTCTTTTTTGTGTGGTTAGTGACTAACCTGGTGTCAGAGTTTTGATGCCGCCCATGGGCTTCTGACTTGACTTCACATGCTGTCGAGAAATATCTCTCAGGCATGCCGGTTTACACGATGTTTTCCTTCACCGTTTTTTAAGCAAGTGCTAATTATACAATACGCATATGAATCCGAAAAGTCAGAGTGCGTGCCTTGGGTTCGAACTCGAGACCATGTGTGATGTACCCGTCTGACTTGTTAGTCAGACGGATACTTCACTAGCCTATCACTAATCTATTGCTTCATAGGTTTGAAAAATTTGTGTGCTCAACAAACGCAATGAACATGAGTGAACTGTCAAAATGAAATAATATGCGATCAATTGTCATTTTATGTGTGTTACGAGGAGTGAGTGAACTGTTCAGTAATTGAGGCCTCAAAGTAAAATAAACATAAATAAAAAATCAAGTGATTCATATACCAACGTGATAATTATAAACTGACCTGAAATCGGCAGAACATGCTCAAGTTCAAGTCCTTATTTAGGCATAACTTTTACTTATTACATTATTACATACCTACACAAACAAGAATCGCGCAAAAAAACAAGTAACATAACAGAGTCATAAGTTCGTAACACATTAGATAATAGTGTGTGTATAAATGAACGTAAGTGTACAAGTAATAAGGAACTCACTGTTCTCAGTCAAACTTCCCCTCATCTTTTGCGCATGGGCAGCGCTTGCTTCACTTTCACTCACTATGAGCTAAGTTACCTAGGCGTGACATAACGTGTGATACCAGTAATACTACCTTTTTGTACTCATATGAATACTTATTACGTGTTTGTTGGTAATTCTGGTCCGATGTGTACTAAAATTGATGCTCGTGTAAAAGTAGTGAAAAGCCGTTATGGAATTTGAATAGAATTGAAAAAGGAATATAATTTTTAATTGATGTTTTTTTTTAACCCATTAAAAGTTCCAGTGTTCAAGTTTTTTGTAAGTATGTAGGTACTTACGATTTATTATTTAATCGCAGAACTTCGCTTTTTATTGCCCACTTCATTATTTATTTACATAAATTGAGTTGCATCAGTTCAAAATACAGCAAAAAATATTAGTCTAGACGTTATTGAATCCCTTGTTTTATTTTTGTAATATCAAAGTGTTCACATCTCCATACATCTCGACCAGAAACCGGCCTTACCTACTGCTAAATAATATGTTTTATAAAAGGAAAAATATTGTAAAAAAATTGTCTGCACTGAGTAAATTTATTGCACCGCTTTATTTAATACATGTCTTATTTTCGGTACAATATTCCATTAAAAACAAAAAATAACCTAAAAACCAAAAAAAAAAACAACTCAACAATCGGCCGTAAAGAGAAATTAAAAATAAATAAATACTTACGCGTAAAAAGATCCGTCACCGTTGACAACACACACTTAGAAAAAAAAAGTTCGAATTATAAAAAAAAACCGTTCCAAAGATGGCGTCTGTTAGTGGCACGTTCGCGAGATACTACTGCGGAATCGTCGCCGGCGCAGGTGAATGTGCACGTCACACCACCACTCTTGTTTCGCGTACTATCAGCCGCGTATAGATGCACCTTCCCTTCTTTTATTATTTCACGCATGAAGGGCCTCCTTCATTTACCAGGATTATACCACTTGTTATGTACGTTGAACTTTGCCTATTTGAATGGACGATTGTTCTTGCGATGCGTCTCCCATTTATAATAGGCTTTATTTTATGCACTTGTAAGTTTTGTCGCTTGTTACTAACTGTCCGGTTTCTTAGAAATAAAAGCTCTAATGTCACCTGGCATAAGTGAGAAATTTAATTTTATTAAATCAGCAAATCATCGCTTGATTATTATTTATTATGCAAGAATCATAACATTCTTTTCTTTTACGGAATAAACTTTTAAATACAGATATCCATCAAATTCGTCGACAAATTATTTTAGAAAAAGAAAGTAATGTTTGAAGTAATTAATGTTTGCTATTCACAAAAACTTCACGGTACATAAACAAGATGATGAGTGACAGAGTACGTTTACTTTCGCGACTGTACTCCGTTTAAGTGCCTGCTACACGGTTGCCAACTGCGTCCCCGACAGAGGTGATCCTGGTTGTTGACCGGCAGAGCTGTTTGAAATTTGGTAGTAAACCACCAAGGTAACCTCTGTCGGGACTCGGTTGACGACCGTGTAGCAGGCATTTTAATCCTATGTTCAGACTAACCACCTATTTCAACATTGAAAGAAACTTCAAGAAGCTTTCTTGAAGTGCGCTTTTTCTTCTAACTTTCTGAACTTAGTAAGCCGTAATGGTAACAGTATTTTTAGCATGGTTTGTTTGAGAATAAAAACCTGTTGCTTCTACAGTTATGAGTTGTGGTAGATAGTAAAACCGGCCAAGTGCAAGTCGGACTTGCACACGAAGGATTCCGTACCGTATTAAGATCGAGCACAAAAACACGGAAAAAACACGTTTCTTGTATGGGGACCCATTTATTTAATTTTTATTAGTTGTTATAATATTACTTTATTTACATTTTAAATTATTTGATTATCCAGGCGATCAATCTGCTGAACGTCCTGATTGCTCAGGAGCCCGATGTTGACATATTTATGTGAAGCAATAAATCTTTGTTAAATGTTTGCATAAAGTTTTTTAGCTAAGTGTTGTTGTTGGCTTGCTGCGCACTTTGGTGTTTTCTGGAAGTGCAAAAAGCAAATGTTTTATTAATAAATAATAAATTACGGTTCATGAGATACAGCCCGCTGACAGACAGATGAACGGCCAGCAGAGGCTTAGTAATAGGGTTCCGTTTGGCACCCTTCGGGTACGGAACCCTAAAAATGTAAGCCTTATTTGACGATAAGCTTCCTCTACAGCCATTTGCTATACGAAGTTGATTCGTCAAGTTTTCTCCATTAGAGCCTTGTTATCGGGGAGACTGTCTAGATCTACCTCAAGATCGTGATGTTTTCTTCCAAGCTTCGAAACAGGAGTCGCCGATGTCCAACTTTTAGGCTGTGTTTCCACCAGAGATGTACGAGGATGCGTAGCGAGGAATGTGTTTGTTAAGAACCAATAGAATCGCTTCATTTACATAGCCTCGCTCAGCGCAGCTCCGGTGGAAACGGCTTAGCGGTGCGAGGTTTTTGTAAATACAAAACAAGTGAGAGATGGGTGCGAGGGATGTGTGCGAGGGATGTGTGTTAGGGATGGACGCGAGTGAGAAATCGTATTTGAAAAGAGCCCACTACACATCCTCGCAGTGCTCATCTGCGCACCGTTTCACAGCGTCGCTACGCATCCTCGCACCGCTCAGAGGCCTAGCACATCTCTGGTGGAAACACTCACATCGTTTCACAGCTTCGTTACACATCCTCGCACCGCTCAGCTACCTCGCATATCTCTGGTGGAAACGTAGCCATACTAGACCATGTGCATTTCTGCAATTACAGTCCGGCCGTCGAGAGATTGTGTTCTTGACATCTGTCAGTTTCATACTAACGAATATGTGTTTTGCGAATTTGATCCTTATTGCTACTAGAATTTGTCCAACTGAGAGGTGTCAGGAACGCCTTCTGTCGACGGCCGGTCTGTAACGATAAAATTTTTAACCGACGTTCGCACGGACGTAATAAAATCGCGGCGATTTTTTTTCGTGCACTGGATTTTCAACGCTCTGCTTAGCGCCGAGAGTTGAAAATCCAACAGTGTGTTTTTTCAACGCGCTGGGACGAGAGTGCGTCCCAGCGCGTTGGATTCTCAACGCTCGGCTTAACACTGAGAGTTGAAAATCAAGTGCGCGATAAAATCCCGCCGCGATTTTATTACGTCCGTGCGTACGTCGGCTTAGTCGAATACGATTTAGCGAACTTTTACTTGTTGTTGGTGATATGATAGCTTTATTTTTTTACGATTAATATGAAGTTTATTCATGATTGTCTGTTATGAGAACCAGTATTAAATCGTCCTTTTTCAACAGCTCAGCACGGAAACAAATAAATATGCTAACGAACCATTTTACTTGTCTATACTTATATGGTTCTTTTGACTCATCGGCGACATGCCAGGAATGTGGAATACCCTTTAGTTCGAAGACAATAAAAGGATCCCGTCAAGTCACTGACTGAGAGACCGACCTTCACTCAGCAGAGGATCTTGAAGGTCAAGAGAACAATTAGTGTTTACAGAACAATTATTGTGAACATCGAAAGAATTCGCAACGAAATTGGTTTTAAAATAAATTGTTCAAAAATAATTGCTTGTGAAAAATGTTGGGCTTGTCACTTTTTAAGAGACTTGAAGAAACTTCAACGTATAGGTAGGTATTCATTATAGGATAGCTAGCTAAAATGCAGTCGCAACTTTGTTAGCTTTTTTGTAAGGTACCTATACTCCGTTTGAAATAACATTAGACATTTAACTAAACCCTTTTTACAGTCCGTTCAACCGATTTTGACTTTTATTGCGTTGGTGGCATGACAAATGGTAGCTGCAGTAAACAGTTGGTATTGTAACCACTTTTTTGCTTTTAATGCCATCCTTATACCTACGGTATAGAAGTCAGAATCGGTTGAACGGACTATAAAAAGGTTTGTTTAAATGTCTAATCTTATTTCAAATGGAGTATAGATTTAAATTATTTACGGACCGTTACTGGTTAAAATTAAGACTCTTGTATCTTTACCAATGATGAAGCAAAGATCTCATAGCTTTGCATAGTAGACCCTCCCTTATGGAAGTAGTTATCACAGGTAAAGTTAGCTTACTAATCTATTTATAACGTATATTGTAACGATTCGTTTAAAAAAAAATACCAACTGTTTACTGCAACTGCATTTGTCATACCACCAACGCAATAGAAGTCAAAATCGGTTGAACGAACTGTAAAAAGGTTTATTTAAATGTCTTATCTTATTTCAAATGGAGTATAGGTAACTATGTTTGCTTGTGATTATAGTTTCAAAGTGAAAACTACACCTATTTAACCCATTATTCTAGTAATTCAACCCTGTAGAACAATAAGTCTTAATTTCAAAGTTACAACTTAGCCAGTTAGAAATAATGCCTAAAGTTGAAGTTGAAACATAGTCAACACAATTACATAAATAATTGTTGTTGACTTACATTTATTTGCTTTTCTTTTTGTCACACGTTTTGTACAACGTTTTCTTTTATGAAAGCGATACATGCTTGTGTGAAAAATGAGAGTATTTTACGTGCTAGTATTTACTTGGCATTTTGTCCTAGTTTAATAAAATCCTAACTAATGTTACAAATGCGAAAATGAGTTCGTTTGTTTATTTGTTTTTAGGGTTCCGTACCTCAAAAGGAAAAAACGGAACCCTTATAGGACCACTTCGTTGTCCGTCCGTCAGTCTCTTAAGACCCCTTTTCTCAGGAACGTGTGGAGGTATCAAGTTGAAATTAATATTAAATACGTAAGTCTGAAGTCCCTTGAAGCTCTAAAAAAGTCAAGCTTTTAAGTAAACGCAAAAAAAATACGGCTATTTAAGCGACACAAATTGATATTCGCAAATAAATCAAAACCGGGATACAGGATTCCGTTGACCTAGAATCATGAAAGTCACGAAGCAAGGTCTCACAGCACTAGTAAAGGAAAAAGTCCGAAAATCGTGATATTTTAGTTGGAGAATTTGCCGTGACGTATATATGTAGGTATGAACATGTTTTTCAACTACAAAGTTTGTTTTTGGGATAAATGCTGTTTTTACTTATCCACGAGCTCTGTCACAATAATTAAATACTTAGAAGAAACTGAAAGAACCATTAAAAACAATCTTCTAAACAATCGTAGGAACTCTTCGAATTTTATAAGTCGTCCTCAAGTTGCTTTTATTCCCCGAAAAATTTCCCCTAATTATACTGGGCGGAGCGGGAGGGCGTGTCAGACTCTTATTGACTAAAACCCACCCGTGTTCCTTCGGTTGCCCTGTTGCCGGGGGCCACGATTTCCCTATCGGTTTTCTTCGAACCCCCGGCTGGCATTGGCCCTAGCGGACCCCGTCAATTCTGCTGACATCTCTTTGAGGCGCGCGTGGAACACAACGCGCCGTCGACCCGGGCTTAGTCCTTATTGGACGGCGAGCTACCCATTGCTCACCGTCCGCAAGCCTGCGCCTACGGTGGCCGGAAATCTGCCTGTGATTCCCGACGCCCAGGGCGTCTCCTCCTGCGACGCCCTAAGCCGAGATCTGTTCCGAAGGCCTTAATTTTTTGAGGCAGCCACAGAAAAGTTCGGTTAAGCAGCCAACAACCTTCTAGGTTGACATGCAAGATGCCATTAATAAAAATAAAATAAACTTTATTCCCCGAAAGACTTGCTAGTCCCCAGAGCTTTTTGTGAAAATTGCAGAAATGTGTTTGAAATAATAAGTAGGTATTTCAGTAGAGAAATAACACAGATTTGATATGATTTTGCCGACTCACATTGTCATGGAAATAATACTGTTTATTTCGGCTGAAAAATTTCACACAGAAAAATAACTCTTTAAACTAGAGGAATAAGGGCGGTTATATCATAAAGGTCTGAAAAGGGATTCGCACCAGATTTTTACAATGAGAAATTGGATTCCTTTTATACTCGATAATGGTTTCCTGGTGCGAATGTGTGTTTATGGTCATGTTTTGAATTTGAAATAACTTTATGATGATAAAGTGAATGTACCTGTATATTTTGAACGTGTGTAGGAATAATGTGTTATTTATAAGTTGCATGCTGGCGAATATTAGTGTTTTCAATGGTGTCATATCCGCGTGAGTTTAAAGATGAAAGAGGTTATATCAAATAATGGATAGTATCATAATTATATGAAAATATTTAAAAAAATGTGCTCACAACCACGGTTGTGTTTGGCTTTTGATTCTTCATTGTTTCTGTAATTGAGAAACAGTGGATGTTTACGGACTGAGGTTACGCGGGCTTGCAGACGGTGAGCAATGGGTAGCTTGCCGTCCGATAAGGACCAAGCCCGGGTCGACGGCGCGTTGTGTTCCACGCGCGCCTCAAAGAGATGTCAGCAGAATTGACGGGGTCCGCTAGGGCCAATGCCTGCCGGGGGTGCGAAGAAAACCGATAGGGAAATCGTGGCCCCCGGCAACAAGGCAACCGAAGGAACACGGGTGGGTTTTAGTCAGTAAGAGTTTGACACGGCCTCCCGCTCCGCCCAGAGCGGGAGAAGTTATTTGATAATTTCCTACTCAAAAAAAAGGTTACATATCACCCGCATAAGTTTCGATCCTGTAAGAATATCGGGATAAAAAGTATCCTATGTCCTAGCCTAGGTCATGGTCTACCCATGTGCCAAATTTCATCCAAATCTGTTCAGCAGTTTTAGCGTGAAAGCGTAACAAACAAATAAACTCACTTTTGCATTTCATTCATTCATATTAGTTAAGATGAAGTCGAGGACTACGATACTCTTCTTTTGCACCGATTTCTGGGTAGATATAAATACCCACTCCAAATCAGTATTAATAAAACGAGCTAACGTTATAACAGATTGTGGACATAACACTACTCGAATTACTATTAGGTACACTTGTTACTACCAACACTGGACCGTGTTTCGACACTCAATAAAGCATCCACCTAGTTTAATTGTTACGAAAGACAAAGCATGGCCGTACTACGAATCTGTTATATTTACATACGCGTTAACTACGGCCCTGATGCAATGTACAGGCGCGAATGATTTAACAGATCGTGCGAAAATGTAAACGATAAATGCACGTGAATTTTGACACTTGAATGTTATTGCGATTTCGTAAGAATCGAAAATTGTTGAGGAATTTCGAGAAACAATATTGGTTGAAAAGATGTTGATCGTTGGAGGTGCAGTTGAGTTCATTTGTGAGGAATATTAAATTGCCGTTGTGTTTTTAAGACTTAACAACTTAAATTGCTGGACAATTACAGCGCAATATTTTGCAACAATGGAGGTGTAGATGCGCACATAGTTTAGACAATTATAATATCACTATGTACAACCGTGTCCGTTTACAATTAAGAGGAGGCTCCCTAAATTGTATGTTAACCTTCTGCAACTGAGGTGGATTTTTCGTCAACATTCGACTGAGGTGTAGTCTGTCAGGCGTCACTATATACAGCATGATTCGTTTATAACTTTTAGAAATAATAGGGCTCTAGTTTTGTTTTACTATTAATGGGTTTATGTATAATGAAATAAAAATGAATAAGCATGATCAAAACAAAAAACGAGTTTGTTATGGAATCATTTATTGAGATCAGTATTTTCGTTATATTTACGCTTAAACTTACAAAACTATTAAAAAAAAAACGAAATAATAAAACTTCTTTAAAACTGTTAATATTAATCTTTTAAGCGTTATCTTATAGCTCTAAAACAAAAAACACAACGTAATATCACGGTTCAATTAGGCACAAATCAGTCTCAAAGTTAACCCTAAATCTAAAACTTAGGTTTACAGTCTCGACATAGTGGAGAAGAACATTGTAGACAAATTGGCTTTTTGCATGCGCAACAATGGTACCTTGTTTGCCTCTTCAATTTACTGGGGCATATGCTGCATAGCTTCCTTCCAGCTGGACCTGGAAGCTGAGCCACGGGTGGAGGGGGAGGCAAATCATTGCCTAAAACTCGCGTTATAGTAAGACGGAGTTATCTGGGCAGTCTGTCATTATAAACGCGTTCTTTTAAGCTAGAAAGAACCAATTCTCTTGCCAAAGATAGTAAAAAGTCCCCTCTTCGCAGTTTGGCACCTGGACAAGATTGATATAAGACGAATGAATTAGTACCAGCTAAATCCAGAATTCTGTAAAATGTCGTCACAAATTTAAGACCAAAGTTCTTGAAAACTTCTGAAAACAAGCTCTTCTCTTGGCCGATATACTTGAATGAGGTCTTCATGAGGTTTTCATTTTCCTCTTGCTGTACATTTCCTTCCACACAATTAGGATCTTCTACCGAATCATCAAAATCGCTAAACTCGTTTTCTTCTTCTAATTCTTCAAGCCATTTCTCAATCTGCCCATCATCATTTGTATATCCTCCACTGCTGTCTCGTTTTGGTGGCCTGCTATCTGTACTTTGAGTAGCCATCTAAAAAACTATAAATATTATAAGTTAAGGCAATTAAATGTGAGGTTATGTTTGAGAGACACTATGGTAGTATTAATATTTTACTGATGAAACGACTAACAGACACTATGAATCTAAAACGATATTGGTGAGGTGACGTCTATCAGAATCAACGTTTATTGCTGTACTTACGTCTGTGGGACACCGGTAGTCGAAAACTCCAAATGTGCACACCGCAGGGCCGCTCGCGCCTCACTGACCGTTAGCGCGAGCCGTTACAGGAAGGTACTGAGCGACACAGAGCTACATCACGCCATGTTACGATCTGGCAACGTTTTTTTGTGTTGGTGGTGTCCGATAGACTACCACCTCAGTCGCAGAAGGTTAATTTGCATTAATATTCTGAAAAAGTCACGCATACAATCAAAATGGAACTTTAGTATATGATTTATTGGATCTTATTTTCCAAATATAAGAAGTCACTTATTTGGAATATTTTCGGTCGTTTAATTTTTTATTCGAAAATAATGTCTTTTTTAAAGATTATTTGAAACAAAAACAAGATCACTCGGCTTTTATATCTAAAATAATTATTGACAGTAAGAAAATATAGTTTATTATCCAGATACTAGTGATGCAACGAATACTACTTTTACGAATACGAATACGAATATCAAACCTACTATTCGGCGAATACGAATACGAATATCTCGCCATGGTAATAAAAGACTAATAGTCTAGTACTACATAGACGCAGCCATTACTAACGTTCGTCTAAGTTACTTAGGACTTACTATCCTACCTTTTGTTCATACAAAAGAAATACAGACCACATAACTACTTACTTAGTAATTTATCGAAGTGTTTCTATATGTCACTTTGATCTCGTTTACGAGAAGACATTTTCTATTCAACTTCAACTTCTTTCACTTCGCAGTAACCTCAGAAAATAAATAAAACAATACTCTCTTGCTTGACTTGTGCTTTCGACTGACAAATGAAATGAAAGGAATGAATGAATTAATCAATCCATGGTTCGTAATGATAGGAAAACTCCCGGGCCGCGGCACTGTATAAACCACAAGAATAAAAAACGAGCAGAAGGCAAGCTTCCTAACAGAGTTCAAAATTCTTACCTACTTTCATAGGGCTGTCACTCGGTTATTACAGATTAAAAAACCGGGTAAGTGCGAGTCGAGATTCGGCGATGAGCACAGACGGATGGACGGATGGACAGCTGGACAGACGGACAGACGAACGGACACGCACTGTGTGTGACTGAGGTGATCCCGTGAGTTTTCCGTTTTCCAATTACGGTACCGAACCGGTAATTATTTTAACAGTTTGTTTAAAATTAAGTAATACCTATTTAATTAATCATACTGTGAAATAATTATACACACAATGCGTGCATCGTTGTTGAACTGAGACCCTCCCATTTTTGAAGTCGGGTAATAAAATGAGCAGTGGTGGCCCAGTGGTAACGGTCACGACTTACGAGTCTAGGGTTCGAACCCAAGCAGGCACTTTATATAAATTATTTCATTACCACTGCTCTCAAAACGGTAAAGAAAAACATCGTGAGGAAACCGGCATGTCCTAGAACCAATAATTCGAAAACATATGACATCCACCAACCCGCACTGAGCCCGCTTGGTGGATGAGAGCCAGACACAGAAAGAGGAGGGCTATTTCCCAACAGTAGGAACATTATACCTAGGCTGATTAAGCTTATATGCTAATAAAACACGATAGTAAAGTAGGTAAGTAATTATTTATACTGTTAAATAGTTATACATACATAGATGCATACGTTGCTTGCTTTTTTTGAAGTTGGTTACTTATTAAAATACCGTGACTTATAGACGGACGGACAGACGGACATGGCGAAACTATAAAGTTTCCTTTCTGGTTTTACTATTTGACGAACGTAAGTGGGACCTACAAACCTACTAAAACAAAAATACGAAACAAATAGGAGACAAACAATAACTCGCTAATATAGGCGGTAAACCATAAGATTAATAAATAATAATTCTTATGGGAAAACTTTATGGCCATCTTTATTTAGGATACTACCTATCTCGTAACTAAATAATTCTGCAATAAGCATTAAAAATGAGTAGGTATGGGTAGATATAGATAATAACCTGACAAAATCCTTTGGATAAAAAAAATAAACCTTGCTTTTCCTACTATTATTGATACACACAGTACTTACAACAATTTGCCATTTTTATTAACCTAAATGTCCGCGTCACTCGTACCGCTCTGGCACACGGCGCGCGGCGTACCCCTGAACGTTGGCTTCCGAATGAGCCAGCTCAAACCAGTTTGCCTCTAGCGGGCGCCGGTGCACCCCCCGCGCGCCTTGTCTGTGACACTGCACGCACACAAAGCTGTGCGTGTAGTAGTGATCTCGCGCAATGCGTTAGTATGAAGCTTGCAGTCTGTTCCTTTTTTAGTCTTGTGGTATAAACTATCGGGGAGTCCCCCGCCGCGTCGTCGTTGCGGTTAAGGCCCTTGCACACATCGTATTTTTACTTTTTTTTTTTTATTTATTTGGCTCACCAACAATTGAATACACCGATACAAAGATATGAGATACATGCAATAAACTTATAGACTAGTGTACCAATTTCTTACAGGTAAGCACATCATGCATTACTTATTTGTTGTTTAGTGCCCACTTAAAATTAGACGAGTTCTAACACTCTAAATCACGCGCGTTTTCCAAGTCTGCCAGTAATTAGATTTGCGTACAAACATATTAATTTTTTAATATTCGTATTAGTATTCGCCGAATACGAATATTCGGTAAATGTCTACTATTCGGCGAATACGAATATTCGTATTCGTATTCGTTGCATCACTACCAGATACTTATAAGAGTTTTTTTTCTCTAGATCAATTATTGCTTTAGTTATAAAAGAAATAAGAATTGAGACTTACGACATTAAATTCCGTGCTTGAACACGACCAAAGAGCGCAAGCGATATTCAACTTTATAACTGATGTGTTAGCGTTTAGCACATAGTAGAGTGATGGGGTGCATGGGGGCGGAGTTTGCGTGGAAATTGTCTTTAGAATGCCTGGTCTTAACAGTTTTGTATACTTTTTGGGTCGTTCAATTGCCACTTACTTACCTACCTGTCAAAAACACGGCATATATTCAATCGAACCTAAAATAATTCCCATTTAGCTTTCTTATAAATACTACATAGCTAAGTGACTGAACTAAGTAACTGGATAAAATCCAGAAATGAGATTATCCGGAAAAGAACCGGTATAACTGACATAGCTTGCAGAGTAAGCAAACTGAAGTGGCAGTGGGCTGGCCATGTTTGTCAACGGACCGATGGCCTGTGGAGCAGACGAGTCTTGGAGTGGAGACCGCGTATCGGCAAGCGTAGTGTGGGACGCCCCTCAGCTAGCGCGGAAGGCGGAGGGCAGGGTGTTGTGGTGCAGCCTGGGAGAGGCCTATGTCCAGCAGTGGACTGCGATAGCCTGAGTTGATTGAAGTGACTGTGACCAACTTGAATGTAGCGGTTGGTAAGTTCTGACCTAGCCCATTGGGTCGGAGTGCCCTAGCTTAGTTACTGCGATCAATTCGGCTCGAGCGTGCTTGTTCACAGTTCTAACCTATCCCGTTTGGTTGGGGTATTCTAGCTTAGTTACTGCGTCCAACTGTGAGAAAAGAAGCTCATTTGTTTTTTAAGTGTGCATCATTAGAAGCCCAATTTGATTTTAGACGTTAATTTAAAAAGCGTTCATCATTAGGTAAGTTTTTAGAGGATCAGTTAGATATCTTTCTAAAAACACTGCAGCTGCGGCAATAAGTAAGCTGCAGCCTGGTTCAGCTGCACTTTTAAAATACAGTGTAATTCTTCATAATGTGCACATATCGAAATGAGGGAATCTATGCTTAATTTTAACGACAGAAAAAATATTTAAAAAAATCTAAATATTTTTTTATATTTTTATGGAATTTAAAAAAAATGTAACAAAACTGTGTAATTTTAAAAACAAACTCCATAATGATTGGAAGTAATTAAGCGTCTACATAAAATGAAAATTGAGAAAAAAAACTACCCTCAATTGAAAATAAACATGTTTTTTTTTAGCAAAAATCTGTTTTTTTTTTATAAACTTTTACAATAATTTTAAAATTTATAAATAAGAAACCAAAGAGAACAAAAAAAATATTTAAATTAAAAAATGTAAAAAAATACAAAAAAAAAAACCAATATTTTTTCCGTCGATAAAATTAAGCATAAATTCCCTCATTTCGAAATGTGCACATTATGAAGACACACTGTATACGTTTTTGTAGCTTGAACCTAAACGTATTCATTTATTAAAAAATATCGATTTTCTGCTTGACCATCCAAATCACCGTAAGCCCACGTTCGGACGGATGTAAAAATATCGCGGCGGGATTTTATCGCACACTGGATTTTCAACTGTCGGTGTTGAGCCGAGCGTTGAAAATCCAGTGTGAGAAAAAAATCCGCAGCAATGTTTTTACGTCCGTGCATACGTGGGCTAATAGGGAGTGTAATATTATTGTTCGGGTTTAGTTCACTCGGGCCGAGTTGTCACTGACCCAAAGTGGCTGCGCAGTCTTAAAGTATGGCCGAGTCACTACGAGTCTTTTCTTTTTTGGTTGGAAATAATCAAATAACTTCTCCCGCTCTAGGTGGAGTGGGAGGGCGTGTCAGACTCTTACTGACTAAAACCCACCCATGTTCCTTCGGTTGCCCTGTTGCCGGGGGCCACGATTTCCCTTTCGGCCCATATTCGCAGCCCCG
The DNA here is from genome assembly GCA_963680765.1 of Agrochola lychnidis. NCBI lineage: Eukaryota > Metazoa > Arthropoda > Insecta > Lepidoptera > Noctuidae > Agrochola > Agrochola lychnidis. The sequence continues at coordinate 5,695,550 of OY796850.1, forward strand.
GCAGGCATTGGCCCTAGCGGACCCCGTCAATTCTGCTGACATCTCTTTGAGGCGCGCGTGGAACACAACGCGCCGTCGACCCGAGCTTGGTCCTTATCGGACGGCGAGCTACCCATTGCTCACCGCCCGCAGTCACTACGAGTCTTGCGGTATCTTATGATTTTCACAAATAACAATAACATTATTCTTAATTGTATCTTCAAATAATTAAATCAGTATCCTAAAATATTCCGATGAATATTCATTTAAATCTGCAATTTCAATTGAACAGTCTTCTTAAAATAATCCAAGTATTGTATTTCTAACGGAAAATACAAGAACGAAAGTTATTTTTGTTTGTTGGTGTAGAATTTGAAATGTGGTGAGGGGTGAAATTTCTTATTTCGTCTGGCCTTCAGCTTAATCAACCCTAATGGAATACCCCCGTCCTTCGTTATAAGGAGAAGACCTTATTTTAGAAGTACAAACTGTAATATTTATTTTCTCCTAACAATACACCGTCTCCACAGCTAGGTAAGTAAATCCAACTAATAATATTATAAAGGCGAAAGTTTGTGAGTGTGTGTATATGTTTGTCTCTTCTTTGGATGAAATTTGGTACACAGATAGTTTATAACCTAGATTAACACGTAGGAACTTTTTATCCCGATATTGAAACCGCAGGGCGCAGCTAGTAAATAATTAAAATAGATAAATCTTTGCGCCAGTCAGCTATTGCGGCTTGTTCCAACTCTCTGCTAAATTTGTCTCCTCAGATTTCTGTCATGTCTGGTCTGTGCGTGTCTCTTCCAGTCTCATATAATTTTGGTACAGCTAAATAACATAATAAGCATTGATGTCTAACATATTACACGAAAAAGGTATTTCACAGACGTACATTGCTACAAGGATCTTTCAGGGAGGCGCTGTTGGTAAAGATTTGTGAAATCGTTTAGTAATATTTTTTTTAATATAACCCTCCTTTTTTGGCTTCGTCGCAGTCGGGTGACAAGATGGCGTCGTAGTTTATTGGTGGATGGCCACGCGGCAAATGATCCTTGTACGGCTATAGGCAAGGCAATATCGGAGATTTTAACAGTTCAATCAATCAATCTGCCTAGCCTTTGCCCAAATTTGTTGGGGTCGGCTTCCAGTCTAGCCAGGTGCAGGTAAATACCATTATTTACATGAAGCGACTGCCTATGTGATATCCACAATTCAGTTACCCCTAACACGATACCCCTAACACGATACCCCTAACACGATACCCTTAACACGATACCCCTAACACGATACCCTTAACACGATACCCCTAACACGATACCCCTAACACGATAGCGATACCCCTTGTTAAGACTGGTAACGACTGTCAAAGATCTACTAATGAAAGCGGGGACCACCGAGTTCGTCTATCCGAGGCACGGAGGGGTCACCCATCAAAGAACCGACCGCGGCAAGAGTAGCTTAACCTTCGCTAGACCCGTGTGGCTGATATCATTTAGCCTGTAAATTCTCTAATTGAAATAAATGCTGTGACTATTAATCTTTATATAAGGTCCCATTAAAATAGATGGACAAATTTTAACACAGCGTCCAGAAAGCCTAACCAATGATATCCAAGCAAAAAAAAAAACTGATTAAAGTGATTTTATCTTGACCTACAATAATAATATTTTCGTATGCAGATTTTTATTCTTGTTAGTATCTATACTCCGTTTGAAATAAGATTAGACATTTTGACTTCTATTGCGTAGGCATAAGGATGGCATTAAAAGCAAAAAAAAGTGGTTACAAACCAACTGTTTACTGCAGCTGCCATTTGTCATGCCACCAACGCAATAGAAGTCAAAATCGGTTGAACGGACTGTGAAAAAGGTTTAGTTAAATGTCTAGTCTTATTTCAAATGGAGTATAGTGCGTTTTTCTTATATATATTTTACCATTGTCTTTATTTTGGTGGTCTGAATGATTTTTAAAAGTTTGTCCATCTATTTTAATGGGACCTTATTTATGTAGTAATCAAACAGTATGAGTTGGTACAAATAACAAATTTGAAATATAATAAACCTTATCAAGATAACAACTAAACAGGTAACTCAAATTAACTCAATACTTTTAGAAGGAGTATAATAATACAGGGTGGCAGGGACATCGACGCGAAAACTGTTGCCAAGGTTTCTGAAGGCCCCTTTTTTTTCTTTTTTTTTTGGGTGGGAAATCATCAAATAACTTCTCCCGCTCTGGGCGGAGCGGAAGGGCGTGTCAGACTCTTACTGACTAAAACCTACCCGTATTCCTTCAGTTGCCGTGTTGCCAGGGGGGCCACGATTTCCCTATCGGTTTTCTTCGAACCCCCGGCAGGCATTGGCCCTAGCGGACCCCGTCAATTCTGCTGACATCTCTTTGAGGCGCGCGTGGAACACAACGCGCCGTCGACCCGGGCCTGGTCCTTATCGGACGGCGAGCTACCCATTGCTCACCGTCCACAAGCCCGAGCCTACGGTGGCCAGAAATCTGCCTGTGATTCCCGACGCCCAGGGCGTCTCCTCCTGCGGCGGTTAGAGGCGCGAGGGCGCGAAATTTGCCTCTCCCTCACGCGCTCCGTCTCCTCCTTCGCGAGCATTACTGCTTCGCAGAAGGAGGTGACGGCCTCCCATTTTCTGAACGCCCCTACGTTGAAATTTATCGTAGGTTATTTTAAAAAATCTGCTGTTCCATACTTTTTGACCGCGTCGGCATTGCACTTTTCTGTGAAACAGCTGGCTGCTGTATTTTTATTTAATAACCGACGAAAAATTTCAACGCGGGAGGAATCATGTACTGAATCCATGGTAACAGTTTTCGCGTCGATGTCCCTGCCACCCTGTATATATTCCCTCTAGAAGTATTGAGTTAATTTGAGTTACCTGTTGTTATCTTGATATGTTTACCTATTATTTTTGTACTGAATCCATGGTAACAGTTTTCGCGTCGATGTCCTTGCCACCTTGTATAACCATAGATATAACTAATGTTTTGGGTGTGGCGGTCCCCTGCAGACAAGGGTGGCGAAGGGATCAAAGTGGTAAATCTGGGACGTGTGTGCCGCCACATGAAAGAGAGTTCATGTAACTAAATCATGGTGGCCTTGACAGGCAAACTCCATATCATAGCTGCGTAGTATATCTGAGTGGATGAGTATAACTCCCACTAGTTTCGTGTTGGGAAAGAAAAATATATATGATGACGGCATCGGCAGTACCTACCTACTCTTAGCATTTTTTAAAGTGAAACTTTTATTACATCGTCGCAAACTTTTTCGTCTGTGTGTTGCATGTCGCGTGACGGTCGGCCGCAGAGTAGGGATAAAGTGAAAGGCGCTCGTCAGAGCAGTCAAGGCCAATATGGCGGCGCCTATAGAAGTTTCACTTTTACCGTGGTTTCATAAAACCACACAATCCTTTTTTTATCCTTTTGGTTCAGTTAATTTCAAGTATTGGTTAGTAAAAAGCTTGATGAAAAGGAATCATTTGATGATAATTATAGTCATTGACTATCTGTATGATGATATATTGTTTTTGTAATATGACAACTACCTACAATATCGTTTTCAAATCTAAAAAATGAAAAAAGCATACTTTCTGAAAGAATTATTTTACTAAAAGAAAGAAATAAAAAAGAAATCATTTATTTAGCACATTATGTACTACAAGTTAAACAGGAATAAAAAAAACAGTGCAGAAGTGAAAACATGAAAAAAAATCGGCACCGCGGTAATCAACGCGTCTTTTGAATGGTCAAAAGTTGGTGTCGTCACAGTGTCGCGAAATCAATAGTTTAGTCCAACCTCAAAAATGTCCAACGCGCCTAAAGAAGTTTTCACTTCAACAATAAAAATAAAATAAAAAATAATACACGACTTGTCTTACTATCCTTGCCTTACAATCCTCAACAGCCCAGTAGGTATAGAATATTCAGTTCCAAGTCGCAATAGCTTTGATCCAAATTTTTACAAGTACACATACAAAATAATTGGGTACTCAATAAAATTAAGTAATAATCAAGAAGTAGAAGTTCGTCGACTTTCAAAATGCCCTCGTTTCGGAAACGGACCAGTCAAAACAAGGTCCATCGGTTCCTTCCTTTCTAAATGCGTGATAGTCCCATCGCAAGGTCGAATCATTATGACCAGCGTTGAGCTGGCGGCGCAACTTATAAGCGGAGAGAGATTTGGAATAGTCTCGAAATGTTGTAGTAGCGTAAAAAGAAAATTACATCGTGAGACCGCGTTCTGACATACTATGCGTCTTATGCGCGTGTACTTCCAAAGGTTATTGCAATTTTGACTCTTATGCTAATTATATAAAGCTTATTTTGAAATCCTCCTACAATTGTACCCTAAACAGCCTAAAAAAAGTTCAAAGGGTAGACAAACGGATTACATCCATTCACATATATATGTATATAGAAACCTAAGATAAGCTATTTGTACCTTTTCTAAGAGTAAAGTGTAATTCTTTTCGTGCAGGTACCAGACTTACAGAGAATCCAGTTTGATGCATAAAAGTACATAAATTGCTGAAATCTTTAGCATTGCGCAGTATTAAACTTAATCGCCTAAATAAATCTTTTGCTATCGATACCATGTGTTCATGGAACGTTACCTTCTTGTCAAAAGTTACACTCATTTTATAAGTAAATATAATAGGGTTTTGTGCTCGAGTAAAACTCATCAATGGCCGGCTGTGAACACCAACTCATACCTTTTTAAATTTTATTATAGGTTCAGTTCTCAAAGTCGTGGGGATAACGTCTCTATGGCTAGATTGTGTTTTAATATTATATGTAAACCAGAGGTAGATAGATAGTATTCAGTAGTAGAGCCAGTGCGTTTTATAGTGGATTTATCGGTTTAACTCTTTTGGGCCGTATTATCAGTATCCCACCACAAGTCTTTTGTAGAATGTTGTACACTCGCCTAATAAAGGGTAATTGAATCATTTTCAATACCCAAAAAATTTCCAGCATAAAATATGCAAATATACTACATGATTCCGCTCTCCGGTCATGGCTTGAACCTGCCACAACCCATCAAAGTGCTCGCAGAAATAGTATAAGCGCACCGCTTGGGAGTTTCCCACCATTGTGGCCGCAAACGAGGTATTGTGTGCCCACCTTGGCCCAATCTGGCCGAGCTGATGATAACTATGATCAGCAGCTATGCTATCCACCAGCCATGGTCTCAGGAAGTCGGATTCTTTGCTAATTAACGGATTCTTGTACTTCAAGGGACGATTCTGAGCGATAACGTAACAATTAGATTGTTTTGTTAAGACTTTCAGTTTTTAAAATCTTAATGAGTGAACGGCAAAAAATAGATATTTCCATGCTTGGTATAATATCCTACATCCACATTAGGATACAGCTGATCTCGCGAAAGATGTGCACAGTCAAGGAATTAATATGTTAAGAGGATTTATCATAAAAGTTGGCAACGTTGTAAATAGCTGTCAAATATTTACCCGTTTTGATTAATTTTGCAATATTACTGTATGGAATTAAGAAATGTGGCTAACTAGGGAACTAAAAAATGATTATGAAATACAATAAATAATATCGTAATACCGAATATTTAGTTTTAGATATAAAAAAAGGATTTGGAAACTTTCTAAATGCCTTTTTTACACTTAAAATTGTTACAAAATCAAATTCAGTGTTATAATTGCAATTCGTTATATTCTAGGGAACTAGTTAGCCACATTTCTTATTTCCATACAGTAATATTGCCAAATTAATCAAAACAGCGAAATATTTGACATCTATTTGCGACGTTGCCCACTTTCAGAATAAACGCTCTTAAGAACCTTACGGTTCATTCTGGTATTGTCAACATTTTGAATGAACATCATAGTTCGAAAAGATGACATTATGCGTCCACGTGGGAAACAATTTGTTTGAAAATTGTTTAACATTTTCGGTCTTTGACCTTGACATTTATGTAGTTTACTACAGAATAAATCAAGAACTTACAATAATTACCTAAAAGAAGTTCCTATCAAATAATATAATTCTTCCTGTCATGTTTTCCAAATATTAATTCGATTTTGTGATTTTAAATACTAAATATAAAATTAAAAGTATGTGATTTGCCTCAAATGATTTTTGTATCAGTGTAATCATGAAGCTTAAAAGTATCTCATTTGACAGTTACCGTAAAAGTACTGGTTTTTTAACGGAACAGAATTGGAAACGACGTTTGGAGCGTCGTTTAGCTTCTAAGTCAGTTCGGTTTGAGCCTCGACACCAAAAGGATGTCTTCAAGAAATCTAAAGTCTTTTACGTTATTATATTAAGTACTTAATTAAATAGTTTGTTAAATAATGCTAAAAGTGTACCAAGTTTGTATGTGTGCAAGATTATAAATACAGAAATATTGGTACTGAAATGGTGTATCCTTACACACTAAAACCCTTTAGTGCATATGAGCAGCAAAGAGATACTTGGCGTTTACGATTAAGTTAACTGTAGAGATATTACCCAGGAGGTCATTTTGCCAAGAATCTCGACAATGTTCCCGGTATTAACTTTACAGTTTTAATTTTCTTTACACTGGTTAATGGACATGACCTGGTTTCGCATTTAATAATTGTTTCTTTTTAATTTTAATATGGCTTTTAATATTTAGTGCCGGAAACAAAAAGAACATGTTTCAAATTCCTTGCACCGTTTAAGGACGTGAAAAAATGGTTTTTACTTCACATAGGTGAAACAAAATTACTATGCAAAACGTTTAGATCGTGAAGTATAAATAAAATACTATTATAATAATTATAATGATATTTATTCCTTCCACTTCAATAATTGGGAACAATGAAACAAAGACGTAATTACGTTTTCACTCCTCTTGCTCAAAAAGTCCGTCATTGTAGCGTACCAGAGTGGGGAAAAAATAGCATATCTTGCTCTAGGGGAAAAATTAATTTTTTTCTGTAACCAACGAGCCTACAAAAACGAAAAAGTCTTTATTCTTATGTAAAACTAGCTTTTTATTACCGCATACCGGGATAAAAAGTTTCCTTAAAAATTCAGATTAAACAAATTGTAGATTTTTTAAAATAAAATAAACTATTTAACATTGTATTGGATTATTTTATTTTCTCGCAATCGTAGTGAAAAGTAGAGTGTAACACCCGACGCTAAAACCCATTCTAAATCAGTTTCTATTTACCCTCGTTAAAGCTCGGGAGTATAACTACCTCGATAGAATGGGTTATTTTATCCCCTCTTAAAACAATCTACTATTCTCTGTAAAAGCAAAAGATTTATTTAAAATATGTTGCCGCAACATCTAATTACATCATCTATTAATGATTTGTTTACCTGTAGAAACAAAAGAAACAACATTTAAAGCCTTTATTTCAGGTCTTGTTATTTCTTTAGGAAAAGCTTATAATTCGCTAACACTCAGTAGTCTTCCATTGAATGTGTCAAAAATGTCAGTGTCTCAACTACTATCAAATGTCAGTCATCTCCACGTCTGTGGTTGGTGTGGTAGCCTCAATGGATAACACAGCAAATTCAAATTTAAGAAGAGCGATGACATAAGTACATCAGTGTCATGATTTTCTTTACCTAAATAATATAATTTCCGGCGCGTGTATGCGGCGTCTCTCAGACAATGGCCCATCTTCCATCTCGCGGCGCATGCCCTGTCACCTGCACATTTATTTATTTATTTATTTATTTATTTGGCACCTCAACGACTTGCTCACTTAAACATACACATACAAAAATCACATACAGTTATATAGGTATTGTGAACTCGTCACTTACAGAAGTGCACAACACTAGCAGAGAATTTAATGATTACAGGAAGTTTTATTTATCGTTAGTTGAATTATTGACAAAATAAAAATAAAATAAAATGAAAATAGATATTAATTATGGATATTAATTATGAATTATGTTCACAACTACGATGAAATATTTAACTAAATAACAAAAAAAAAAGACCTATGAAGAAGGAAATGGAAGTGGATACAATTTTATTAATAGGCGGCTTATGTCGTACAGAGGTTTTGAGACTCCGAGCTGGTTAAAAGTCTCGTACGGAATTGACGGAAAGGGTTAGAAAAGATGTCGATGCTATTGGTTCGTGTAGCGATTTTATTATAATTTCTCATTAGTCGATTCATGGGTGCGGTGCTACCAAGGTTAGTACGACTTGCAGTTGTGGCAAAGGTAATGGTCTCGCGACCAGATCGAATAGTTTTCTGTCGAGGTACAGCTATATTTAATTCCGCCAAAAGATCGGGAACATTTAGTAAACCGTTAGTAATTTTGTAAAGAAGGATTTGGTCTGTTACGTCTCTACGGTGTTCAAGAGAGCATATTTTAAAATGACTGAGCCTTTCATCATAAGAAGAACCTCGTGGACAGCTAGAGCTTCTAAAACGAAGGTATCTGGTGAAGTTTCTTTGGATACGTTCAATCCTGTTTACGTGAATACGGTAAGTAGGGTTCCAAACTGGAGATGCATAGTCCAATAGACTTCTCACAAGAGTATTGAAGAGCACCTTTAGAGTAGAGATGGACTGGAAATCCCGACATATTCTTTTTACAAATCCAGACATTTTTGCAGCTTTGGCAGTGATATTATCAATGTGGTTGACAAATGTGAGTTTAGAGTCGAGCTGGACTCCTAGGTCACGAATCGTGTCTACCTTTTGTAGTGCTACCCCATTTATTGAGTAAGACGTAAGTAAAGGTTTCCGTTTTCTGGTAAATGTTATGTGGTAGCACTTTTTCACATTGAGGGTCATGCGGTTTTGTAAACACCAATCGTGAACTGCGTTGAGATCAACCTGGAGTAAATGAACATCGACGGATGAATGTATCTCTTTATAGATCTTTAAATCATCAGCGAAAATAGAGCAATTGCTGTGTTTTACTGAGAGAACTATGTCATTGACGAACATTAGAAAAAGAATTGGGCCTAGGTGCGAACCTTGGGGGACTCCAGATGTAGAGAAATAAACTGGTGACTCATAGCCCTTAACAACCACTCTTTGTTTTCTTTCTGAGAGATACGATTTAAACCAAAGAAGCAACTGGCCAAATATGCCGAAACCTTCAAGCTTCTTTAAGAGGATTTTATGGTCCACCTTGTCGAACGCACTGCTGAAATCAGTGTAAATTGAGTCTACCTGGACACGAGAGTCCATCAATTTACTTACTTCATTGACGTAGTGGACCAAGTTAGTAGTCGTAGACTTACGAACACAGAAACCATGTTGTTGGGGTACTAGCTGAGGATTAATGTGTGATGTTAGTAAAGGACATAGCAGGGATTCGAAGAGCTTAGCGAAAACTGAAAGGAGTGAAATAGGACGGTAGTTCTGCACGTCATTAGAGTCTCCTTTCTTAAAAATTGGTACGACATTTGCCATTTTCCATTCCGTCGGAAACTGCGATGTCGCAATCGAATGATTGAATATTATTTTAAGCGGTAAGGATAGACTAGTAGCACACCTCTTTACAAATACCGGCGGCAAACCATCTGGCCCCGGCCCTTTACAGATGTTAAGTTTTTTTAATGCTTTCAGGACATCTCGTTCCGTAAATACTACACTACCTAATGCATGTTGATGATACTTGGATCCTGTTTGAGCTACAGTAGGTGAACCAATCGAGGGAGTAAAGTTAGAAGAGAAATGCTTAGCAAAAAGGCTGCAGACTTCATCACCAGTAGATACTGTTTCATTTCCTAGACACATCTCCGAGGGAATGTCGTCAGATTTGGACTTTTTCGCTTTGACGAAGGACCAAAACAGTTTTGGATTATGTCTAATGCTCTTTTCAGTTAAGCTCATATAGTTTTTGTAACAGCAGTTCATCATGGTTTTCGATCTCCCCTCCAATAGTCTATATTCAAAGTGATCCCTTGGGTTTTTATATGTTTTAAACCGTTTTCTAAGTTTTTCTTTTTCATTTAGGAGTCTAATGAGAGGTTTAGAGAACCAGGAGGGATACTTATCACTCGGTTTTTTTGACTTTGGAACGTGCTCGTCAACTATATCATTAAGGTGCTTATATAGGTGTGTCACCATAACATCGACATCGTGCAAGTCTGAGAAAATATGGGTCCAGTCAATTTTGCTAATTATAGCGTTGATTAAAGTATAATTGCCTTTTCTAAAGTTGTATCTAACCGGAATCTTACTCTTTAATAACGCGGGGGACGTGTTTTTTATTAGTATTTCGAGGGGTGGGTGGTAGACATCTACTGTTGATAACGGGTTATTGCATACACTAACAATTCCTCCATAGAAGTTACACAATATTAAATCTAGAGTTTTGTGATAACAATTTTTTACAGAGTTTATTTGCTCCATGTTACACAATGACATAAAATCTATCAGTGAGTAACCCAATGCGTTAGCATAGTTAGAAGCTGTGTTACTGGAAGTGTGGGAACAAGTTTTGTCTATTTCCCAGTTAATGAAACTCAGATTAAAATCTCCAGCTATCAGGATTTCGTCGCCAGTTGTATCGATGACAGAGGAGACCCTGTCAAGGATTGAGTCAAGTGTCCGATGTTGAACTGGAGGGGGAAGATAAACCGCGCAGATATTTAAGTTGTGGGATTTATTCCCTTTGACAGTCTTGAGCTTGACCCATAGGTTTTCAATGTCTGTTTCCCACTGCGACATCCGGACAGAGTCTATTGATTTCAAAACAGCAATCAATACCCCTCCTCCTCTTTTGCCACTATTGACGGTTGATACTCTGTCTCTACGATAAATATTATACCTGGAGTCAAATAATTCGCCATCACTTATACTGTCATCTAGCCAAGTCTCTGTGCCGATAATGACATCATAATTGTGCGATCGGGTGGATAATTCGATCATGTTTAATTTTGTTTTCATACCCCTAAAGTTTTGATAGTAGACGTTGAATTGTTGTTGTATTGTATACGGTATTGTATCAGGATTTTTTGTAGAAGGTTTCAAAGTAGTGCAACAGCGTCCAAGCTTCTTACCTGTTTAGCTTGCTCTCCATCAGCTTTTCTTACTAAAATTTTACCGTCACGAATCCACACGTATTTGTATCCCTTTGCAGTAGCCGCCCTTCTAGTAGCCGCATGGATTTGCTTGTTAAGGGGTGACAAATGTTCAGACACATATATAGGCCTGACGGGACCGCCATACCCTAGGTGTTGCGAATTTAGTTTTTTAGTAGGGTGTGCCTTGTTGAAGTACATGACCGAGGTTAATATTACGTCCCGCGTTTGAGTGGTGCGCAGCTTAACAACAACCGCTCTAGGGTTACCATTTCCGGGATCTAATTTCCGCACTCGCACAGCCGACAGTATGTCTTCTTCTCTGATTACGCTTGCTACCGCGTTCCCCATCTGCACCACTGTCTTCACCAAGTTTTCCGCTTTGTTTTCAGGTACGCCGTTAATTTCAATATTTTGTTGGCGCGAGTATTGCTCGATTAAATTAACTCGCACAGATAAATCTGAAACCAACTGCTTAAGGGACTCATTTTCCTTACTAAGACTTTTGTTATTTTCTGTACATATTTTTAGTTCAGATTGTATGCGGTCGTAATCATCACTCATAAACTTGACCGATTCCTTGAGTTCCCGGAATAAATCCTTCATCTCGTTGAATTCTATCGCAATACATTCTTTTATAGCTGTTGAGATCTCAGTAGATATAACCGCGCGTATCTCTTGACGGATGGTGTCGACAAGTTCGGTTGATTTCCGATGGCAATGGTCAATCTCGGGAGAGCTATTCAGACGTGGACGCTTGGACCCGACATAAACATTTGCGACTTCAGGCGAGTCGGTCGAGGAAAGTAGCATATCGGGTTCCGACTGAACATGACTTAAGTTTGCAATTTCTTTTTCTTTTGGTGGAGTGCGTTGAACACGAGGCATGATGTGTTAAAATAAGCAAATGAAGTTAGAAAAAGTAAACAAGAAGAAAAAATAAATCCAAAAAGTGTACGGTGCGACTTGGGTTCGAACTCCCTACCTCTAGCTTGTGACTACCACTGTTAGTGCGACACGCTATGTAGACGTCGTTAGTAGCCACGAAATTAGCTAGTGTAATGATGTTTTGTAGGAAGCGCGGGCATCAAACTGATTAGAAGTCCAAAGGTCAGTCTTTTGTTTAACTCGAACGGTCCGGTTTAGGAATTCGAATTTTAACAGTTTTACTTTCACTTTTATTCAATTATCCACTTCAAAACGTTAAAACTTTGTGATTTTTTAGCACAATCGAGAGTACAGTATTCACTGATTGTTTTGGTATAACTTTAAAGCAGGAATAGTCACTTTTTACCACTTTTATTGAATTATGTGTCAGAGCTAACGAATACGCGAATGACTTGCTAAACTGCCTTGTTGGTCGTCATGTGAGGTATTAGCGTTGCTGAATTTTGGTGCAAAAAAATTAAAAATATAATCATATTATTTTTATGTGTTTTGCCATCGATACGCTAAGAAGAATAAAATACGAGTGTTTGAAATTTTTAAACCATTCTTTTTAACGAATAAATCCCGTTATCCATCTACATCTTTTTTTTTTTTTTTTACCTACTTCATTGACATAATCTTTTCAGTATTTGACATAATATACCTACAATTTTCTATTTTTTTTTTTGAATCAAACTAGATTTGTTACAGCTGACTACAGCTGTATCATGCCACTAGGCAATCATGTCATTTGGTTTAAATAGGTCCTTATTTTTGTTATTTTGTTTATCTTTTATATAGATTCTTTTCTTTTAGATTTTGTGAATGTGAGAACGTTGTAGGCTGTAGACTTGTGGACCATTTTCTATTTTACTAAGTACCTGGTACTTGTTGATAGGCCTACACTGTCCTCCCATACCTATTAACACTGTAATTTGAAAACATTGTAGAAACAATTTATTTTGAAAAGAGTAACCGTGGAGTTTCTTGCCGGCTCTTCTCCATAGGACGCGACCAATTGGAACCGTGCACCTAGCTTCTGACGTTTCATAAGTGCCCTTGTAGGTTTATGTGAAATAAAATATTTTGATTTTGATTTTTGAAAAACATTTTTTACTAATTAACAATTTTATCAAACCCCGCAACAGAATGTTTTGAAATTGCACAAAGGGTTTTCAAATATCTCTCCAGTATATTCTCGGAAAAAAGTATCAGGCTTTACTTCATTTTGTGGTATTTACATGAAAAATATTTCAGCGTATTTTCGTACTGCCCGCTGGTTTTTCGGCTTTGAATCTTTTCTATCATGTATTTCCCATTTTTTTTAAACTTTATGTAGATACAAGTAAAACCTGACAAAATATTTTTACAGTATTTTTTTGGCGTGCATTTAATCGAACGTCTAATAATTCCTATATTGCGCTCCTAAAATTATGATTGACCACTTTAACATAATGATTGCGCTTCTTTTGGTGAACCCCAAATAATTTCTATTTTGGGGTCCTAAAAATACTAAATAGCCAAGTATAACTGCGACCAATTTGGCTCGCGCATGGTTGCTCACAGTTCCAACCTAACCCGTTTGGTCGGGGTACCCTACCCATAGCTTAGTTACCTGCAACCAACTGTGGGCCCGCGTGGTGGATTACAGCCCACTCCCTCTCACAGAGAGGAGGCCAGTGACCCAGCAGTGGGAACATTATAGGCTGATGATGATGATGATGATGATGAACTGTGAAAAAAGCGGCCAAGTGCGAGTCGTACTCGCCCATGAAGGGTTCCGTAGCAGCAAGTTACATTGAATAAAAGGTAAATTGCGGTTTACAATTTATGACGTATTAAAAAAAAACTACTTGCTAGATCTCGTTCAAACCAATTTTCGGTGGAAGTTTACATGGTAATGTACATCATATATTTTTTTTAGTTTTATCATTCTCTTATTTTAGAAGAAAAAATGAAATGTGTGGACACACATTTTACCACTTTGGAAGTGTCTCTCGCGCAAACTATTCAGTTTAGAAAAAAATGATATTAGAAACCTCAATATTATTTTTGAAGACCTATCTATAGATACCCCACACGTATGGGATTGATGAAAATTTTTTATTTATTTTTTTGTGTTTCAGTTCTAAGTATGGGGAACTCCAAAATCTTACCAAGTTTCAACAGCATAGCTCTTATAGTTTCGGAAAAAAGTGGCTGTGACATACGGACGGACAGACAGACAGACAGACATGACGAATCTATAAGGGTTCCGTTTTTTGCCATTTGGCAACGGAACCCTAAAAAGGCCAGAAAGTTAAAGAGAGGCTCAATTAACAAAAGTTTTAAGAGGGTAAAATAAAACGTTGTATTATAGTTTTATATTCTTTATATTTAATTTCACAAGGAGCTCATGGCTAAATACTAACAGCCGCTCGGATCGATCTGTCAGGTTAAGCTACGCTTGCCGGGGTTGGTCCGTGGATGGGTGACCAGTTCTACATACCGAGACTCCTCCGTGCCTCGGAAAGCACGTTAAGCCGTTGGTCCCGACTGTCATTCGTGGATCTTTGACAGTCGTTACGGGTCGTCAGAAGCCCGAAAGTCTGACAACCAGTCTTACCAAGGGTATCGTATTACCTAGTTACTGGGTTATGGAGGTCAGATAGGCAGTCGGTCCATGTAAAATACTGGTATTCAGCTGCATCCGGTTAGACTGGAAGCCGACCCCAATATAGTTGGGAAAAGGCTAGGCAGATTGATTGATTGATTTAATTTCACAATATGTTCTTATCTCAATCCGTCTTAGTCTAATCTGTCATATCAATGACAGCTACAAGTCCAGTAACGTTCCGTTATTGCAAGGGTCAGATATATATTTCTCTTGTTTTTACTTGCGCTTAAAGTTTTAATTAGAACTCGAAAATGTACAACCTATTGCCAAAAATTCATGAGCAAACAAAAACCAACTGATATAATATTTTGTATTCAAAGAAATTTCAGTGAGTAAAAGGAAAAGCAATGCAATTAAAATCGTTTTTCGTTTTGATGATAAGTACAGATTTTTCACAGAAAAGCTTATATCAATAGGAGTTAGACTTATTTACATAACATAACATAACTTCACGCCTTGTTTCCTCGAAGGGTTGGGCAGAGGGGTCCCTGTAGCACGTACACCCACATTTCGCCAGTTATGTTTAAGTCCCATGTAATAGGGGGCGAGTCTATTGCCATCAACCGGGCACAAATCCAGACTCCGAGCTGCTACTGAGAAATTTCAGATAGAAAAACCCAATAGCACTTTGCTCGACCCGGGAATCTAACCCAGGACCTCATGCTCAGCAGTAGCGTTTGCGACCATTAGACCAACGAGGCAGTAGGTATTAAAGTTTATTAACAATTAAATACGTTTCTTCTGAAATGAAATGATTATTATAATTATTTTTTACGTCTATGAAATTTCTCGGGATCCAGACCTTATAAGGCGCACGGCCGAAGCCAACTCGCAGAGGCCATTTAGACGCTTTTAATGAAATGAGACATTATTAATATCGCTTAGGAATATTAGTCGATAAACGAGATTGACGAGAAGCTCGTGGCCGAGTAATAACAGCCGCACGGGTCGATCCATCAGGTTAAGCTAGAATACCAGTATTTTACTTGGAGCGACTGGCTATCTGACCTCCACAACCCAGTTACTGGGTAATACGATACCCCTTGGTAAGACTGCTTGTCAGACTTTCGGGATTCTGACGACCCGTAACGACTGACAAAGATCCACAAATGACAGCCGGGACCAACGGCTTAACGTGCTTTCCGAGGCACGGAGGGGACTTGGTGTGTAAAGATGGTCGCCCATCCACGGACCGACCGCGGTAAGCGTAGTTCAACTGGTATTCAGCTGCATCTGGTTAGACTAGAAGCTGACCCCAACATAGTTGGGAAAAAGCTAGGCAGATTGATTTTGTACAAGTTAAAAATCCAGTTAAGGGGACGATAACCGACTTTTAATGATTTTATACTGAAGATGACGTCTAAACGAGTAGTGTTAGTGATTTGAAAAAAATATATGTTAAATTGGAGCATTTTTTTAATACTTTAATATAGGCATATTTTTGATTATGTTTCTATTACATAGTGAAATAAATTTGTAAAGTTATGTCTAACGCGGATAAAAAACTGAGAATGACGCAAAATCTATCAAGCGTTTTTTTCTGAAAACTTCACCATTTTAAAGATAATTTAATTATTAATCTTTTAGTATACGTGTTTTATAAAATACTGTTTGATTTATGTGTAATAAATTAATAATGTGTCTAATTTGGGACAGCGCTCCTTGATGGGCGAGTCCTATTACTGGCTGGACGTACGACGCGTTGCGTGAGCTCAGTACAGAACACGCAAGCTAACCACTCAAGGTCACTGTCATATATCTGCGTCTTAAATAAAAAATTTGGTTTGATGAAACTTGTACAAAGTTACCTTATCTTCTGTACACAGTTATTAATTCGTAAACTGTACCAAGGATGTAATTTAATTCAAACATGAATAGCGAACTGATTACTGATTCAGTTTGAGGTAACCCTCGGCCAACTTAGTTGGGTCCTAGTTAGGCTCCCTGGGGTACGCCAGTCAGTTTCGTTCAACCCCAAGAGGATACCTTGCGAAGTAATCCGATTACATGACGAATGTTGATAAGTTGGTCGTTGTATGATATTTAAAAGTCGATTATATGTATACATATACACATAATCAGTCTACAATGTTACCACTGCTGGGACACAGGCCTCCTCTCTGTGAGAGGGAGTGGGTCGTAATCCACCACGCGGGCCCAGTGCGGGTTGGTAGATGTCAAATGTCTTCGAATTTTTGTTTCGAGGACATCCCGTTTTCCTCACGATGTTTTCCTTCACCGTTTTGAGAGCAGTGGTGATGAAATAATTTACACAAAGTATAGTGCCTGTCTGCGTTCGATCCAACGACTCGTTAGTCGCGACTGTTACCACTGGGCCACCACAGCTCCACAACCGATTACAAGAAGATTAATAACTATATCAAAGCGTATTGAAATACACTTGCGGACGAAAAGGCAATTTTCAAATGCAATCATTTGCCGCTTTTATTCATAGGGCTGCACTGCGTTTGAAAAGTAGTACAATGTCATGGGTGGTGCAAGTAAAATTGATCATCTCTGAGTACATTTTTGTTGCACAACCTTTCCATTCCACGACTGTTCATACTTAAAAATGTACTTAAACAATAAATCGCATTTCAAAATGTGCGTTGGAAGAGCACGTGTCTGACGTCAAAATGTAATTAGACTAGCAGCGCCCCGCGGTTTCACCCGCATAAGTCTCGATCCCGTAAGAATATCGAGATAAAAGTATTCTATATGTTAATCCAAGTTATAAACTATCTGTGTGCTAAATTTCACACACATCCATCCATCCATTCTCACAAACTTTCGCTTTTATAATAGAAGTAAGATAGATGGAAAAATACAAGAGCTTTAGAACTTGGAGAGAGTATTTTATTCCTGTAGTAGATGTAGATATTACATCAATTCTGGTTGCATATGGCAAATGAAAGGAATCAAAAGGAACTTAATACCGGCCTACATTTCTTTTGCAATGCACGAAATTATTTGCACTGCAACAGCACCAGGTAGGGTTGATGAGGAAGTGGTTATGAAGAAGAGAATGAGGATGAGGAAGAGGAATATTTTATGCCTAATTTTGGGGATGAGGAAGAGGATAGGAGTCGCAAATAAATGAGGAAGAGGAATCCTCATCAACCCAAAGTAAAGTATTACAAAGAAAATACTTTACTTTGGGTTGAATGTGAGGACATGTGGATATTGTTATTATTTTTATTTCTCTGCTCATTTTAGTGATGGTCTGGCAGTTTGAGTAGTTTATGCGACCTACCCAAATGTCCTATCTTTGGTATTGTTCGTTAAGTAAAGCTTCTTAAGTTCTGAGTTGAGCTCC
This sequence comes from Agrochola lychnidis, assembly GCA_963680765.1. Taxonomy (NCBI): domain Eukaryota; kingdom Metazoa; phylum Arthropoda; class Insecta; order Lepidoptera; family Noctuidae; genus Agrochola; species Agrochola lychnidis. The sequence goes on from OY796850.1 coordinate 5,713,472, forward strand.
ACGATTACTGACAAATGCTTGCACTGACTGGACAAGTCCATTCAAATCTGTGTGGTTCTTTCCTTAAAGACCATTTCAGACACTAATCTAGATGATCCTCATATGGCCTGACCAAAATTATGTCTGGACTTTAAAAGAGACTGCGACCTCTGAGTTTGTTTCGGCCTTTCTTCTCAGAGTAGTCAGATAGGAAATGCCGTAATCATCTAGCTTATGTTTAATATTTTTAGGGTTCCGTACCTCAAAAGGAAAAAACGGAACCCTTATAGGATCACTCGTGTGTCTGTCTGTCTGTCTGTCTGTCTGTCCGTCTGTCACAGCCAATTTACTCCGAATCTAATGGACCAATTAAGTTGAAATTTGGTACACATATGTATTTCTGTGGCCCAAACACGAATGTGTAACGTAAATAAATGAATTTTGAATAGAGGAGTCACTTTTGGGGGCAAACAAGAAAATTTAAAAAAAAAGTTTTGCTAACAGTACCGTGTGACATATCAAATAAAAGGACTTATTATGAGGATCTTAAATATATTTTTTATATTATTTTAAAATAAACACTTTTAAAGATATTTAAGAAAATCAATGAAAATTGACCATTCCCCCCCCCTTATCTCCGAAACTACTGGACCAAAAATTTTTAAAAAAATACATAGTATGGCTCTTTACTTATAGATAACAGGAAAACCTATAAGAAGTCTGTGGTCTTAAAATAACATGGTAAATCTCTCAATATTGTGCGCGCAAACTTACATTTCGTCGCTCGGCATCCAATAGGCCCATCTCTCTAGCTATTATAATATCAACAACAAAATATCAAAAGTATTTGACAATCTGCTTAATACACAACTAAAAAAAAAACTTTTTTACAAAAAACACAACCGACTTCCAAACTACAAAGTGAAAAATAACTTTAATTTCGGAAGGTCGGTGTCTTTGGATCAGATCAGTATTTTAGTTTTTTGACACCGACTTCCAAACTACAAAGTGAAAAATAACTTTAATTTCGGAAGGTCGGTGTCTTTGGATCAGATCAGTATTTTAGTTTTTTGACACCGACTTCCGAAATTAAAGTTATTTTTCACTTTGTAGTTTGGAAGTCGGTTGTGTTTTTTGTAAAAAAGTTTTTTTTTCACTTTTTAGTGGGTTCGTTAGTAATTTATCTAAGTTATAATAGCATTATGGCAACGGCTCATCAAAAATACCCAAATCGCTATAGATGTGCCTTTAATATTTGAAGAGTTCCCTCGATTTCTCCAAGATCCCATCATCAGATCGTAACCAAATGACAATGGGACCAACTTGAAAGTATACCCTTTCGAACAAAAAAATAATTTTTCAAATTGGTACAGCCGTCTTCGAGTAATCGGGGAAAACACATTAAAAAAAAACCCGACGAATTGAGAACCTCCTCCTTTTTTTGAAGTCGGTTAAAAATAAAACTGTAAATGTTCATGACAACCAATTCGGGTTTCGGCGTGGTTTGTCAACAGAAAGTGCTGTGTTGTGTCTTAAGCATACTGTCACATACTATACACAGCGTGTGACGCCGATTTATGTTAACTTCCTCGACTTATTCAAGGCTTTCGATCTGGTTGCTTATGACGTATTGCGGAGAAAGATGGAGAAGGATTGGTTGCCAACGGAGCTTATAAACATCTTTAAATATTGGTATGGTAACAAGATCAATAGTTTTCCAGTCCGCATCAGACACCTCTTCAATCTCCTTCTCAAATGCAGCCAGTGTAGCTTCCGGTGATGAAAACTGTTTTCCTTTGAATTGATTTGTTATTTTGGGGAACATGAAATAGTCGCACGGATCCAAATCGGGACTGTAAGGAGGATGACCTATAAATTTGACCGGTGTGCTGTCCAGAAAGTCCCTTGTTTTGAGCGCCGAGTGAGTCAGCGCGTTGTCGTGGTGAAGCAGTAGCCCATGGAGGCCAGTGTTCGGTCGCTTCACATATAATTAATATAATTAATGTATACAAAATATTGTAAAACATTTTAAAAGAGTAACGGTGGAGTTTCTTGCCCATTCTTCTCCATACGAAAACTACCTTTTGGAAGGGGCGACTAGAATCAATTTTATTATTTTGTAATTTTTGACGTTCAAAAGTGCCATACATGGGCCTATTTGAAATAAATGATTTGACTTTGACTTTGACTTTGCTTGCTGCTTGCAGCAGTTAAAACTTCTGGCAAACATTTGGTAACATACCATTTAGCATTGACGCTCCTTTGATCTCGTAAGGGTACTGACACCAGATAAACCGACAAAGAAAAAAAACTTGCGATCAAAATTTTGCCTGCACTTGGTTGCACACTGGCTCGCTTCACTTAGGTAGGCGTTGGTTCATTTTGAAATAGCCACACGGTCGACTGACGCTTAATTTCTGGATCATTCTGATAAAACTAAGATTCGTCACCCGTAATGATATCTTAAATGCGCCGAGACGAGCCTGCTTCAAATTTTGCTATCATGTCTCGGCATCATTCTATCCGAACCTCCTTCTGAGCATGCGTTGGATTTTGCGTTACCAGCGTGAAACATCTTCCTTACCCGAAGATGTCCATGTAGAATTTCATGCACACTTCCCGGTCAAATCTGTAGTGTATGGTGAACCATTTCATATGTAATTCGCATATTCTCTTGAATTAAATGTTTACAGCCAGCATGTTTTGTTATGTAACAGCCGTCATAGGGCGGCCACTTATTTCTTCATCCGCCAAAATTACTCGACCACGCATAAATTCGTTGAACCAGCGGAAAACAGTCGCTTTAGAAGAGCTTTTTTCTATGAACACCATTTGAAGTCTTTCAAACAATTCTTCTGGTTTTAGTCGACATTTGAAATCGTACAAAATCATCGCGCGAAATTGTTCTCGTTGTAAATCCACTTTTCAGTAAGACAGAGTATTTTGATTTTGCTCGTAAAAAAATGTGGAGGGAATTTAGAATGTTGTGTTTTTTTTTTGTAATAAATAGTCATATTTTTTATCGACATCAAAACCAGCCAGTATCCCATAGACAAAAACTGTTAGTCACAAAACTTTCTGAGTGACCTGGTAAAATAAGCTAACGTAGTTCATAAGTTTACTAACACAATGAGTCCTCATTACTTGAATAAAGAAAAATATCATGACCGTTTTTCTTTTTCAACGACGTTTTCTAAAAATTAAACCTAGCTAGATCGATTTATCGCTCCCGAAACCCCTGCATACTAAAGTTCATAAAAATTCTTGGTGCCGTTTCTGAGATTCAGATTATATATATACATATATACAAGAATTGCTCGTTTAAAGGTGTTAGATTTATATTATTATTATATTAATACCGCGAATGTGAAATTTTTAACGAACATCCGATTTTTGTTTCATTTCATTCTACACGTTCAAATAAGTGATCTTGCAATTAAAAAAAAAAAGCGTAAAAAAATGTCACATTCGCGGTATTGGATGCCGAGCGACGATTTGCAGTTGGAATGTATGGGAGAACATGTTTTTCAACTACAATGTTAAGTTTGTTCTTGGGATAAATAAATTCATCTCAACTACGGAACCCTTCATTGTGCGTAGTCCGACACGCACTTGGCCGGTTTTTTTAATATGACGTGTAAAACATGTCCTGGGCCGGACATGTCTGCCGCATGTCAGATGACAAATGGGCTAAAAGAACTACTGATTGGGTCCCACTAAACGCACGACGACATCGCGGCAGGCCGAGACGAAGATGACGAGACGAGCTTGACTCCTACCGAAAGGACTGGCCGATACTAGCAATGGACAGAGTTGTGTGGAAAAGGGAGAGAGAGGCCTTTGCCCTGCAGTGGGACAATACAGGCTAGTTAGATTAGATTAGATTAGATGACGTGTAAAAGTGATTGCATATCCTATTTACAGAATAAATAATTTAATATAATTTCATTTCATTTCCCAAGTGCCAGGTACCAATTTAGTAATTAGGTAATAATTATTATCATCATCATTCACAGCTCGACTTCACCTACTGCTGAGCATAGGCCTGTCTTTTCTTGTGCCAATCCCCAGCCTGGTTCTACCCGCGATGGTAACAATGTCGTCCTCCGATCTTACCGCCGCCGGACGACCGACACCTTGTCTTCCAGTCTTTGGACGCTACTCAGTCACTGCCTTACTACACCTGTTATCACTGCGCCTTGCCAGGTGTCCAGCCCAACTCCACTATAATCAGCCCTAGCAAATTCATAACCTTATCGTAGTCTAAATAAAGATTAGATTAGATTCACCATAAAGATTCCTCATAAAAAAACGAGTGAGTATTAAGTAGTCGCATATGATGTGTAACATCTGAAATCTCACCTTGGTAATAAGCAACATTAAAGGGACGGGGCCTCGTCAAGGTCGTTTCTGACGACCAATTTTAGCACCACGTGCGCTCATTTGTCAAATCAAATAGCGCGCGCTTCCTGTGACATACTTCCGTCCCTTTTTACGAAATCACTCCCACAGATTTGATTATTTAGTTTTTTTTAAGGTTTTGTACCGAACGAAAAAACGTAAAAAACGGATCCCTTATAGGATTACTCGTGTGTCTGTCTGTCCGTCTGTCACAGCCAATCTGCTCCGAATCTAATGGACCGATTAAGTTAAAATTTGGTACACATATGTATTTATGTGACCCAAACACGAACGTGTAACGTAAATAAATTAAATTTGATTATGGGGGTCACTTTTGGGGAGCAAATAAGAAAATTTAAAAAGAAGTTTTGTAAACTGTACTGTGCTACATATCAAATGAAAGGGCTTGTTGCGAGGATCTCAATTTTTTTTAAAAATAATTTTAGAATAAACATATTTATAGATATTTAAGGAAATAGATGAAACAATTCCCCCCTTATCTCCGAAACAATTGAGCATAAAATTCCTACCTAACCTATAAGAACCCTTCATTGTGCGTGGTCTGACACGCACTTCGCTGGTTTTTTAGATTATGATTTTGATTGCAGGACAGCTAGAGGAAAGAGTGTTACACATCAATAAGCATTTATACGGCTGTCCATGCAAACTGTCCATTTAGCGGATTATATGTTACGCTTACGATTAGTAGTTTTATTGCCGATTATTGGCCATAACCTTCGTCTCTGGGAAGTAATGTGAATAATTCTGATAGAATATTTGGTAGCTGGAAAAGCTGCAGAGATTGTATACTGTAGTGTAGGACAATAGCTTCTTCTATACTATACAATATAATAATATTGTAAAGAGGTAAACTTTGTGAGTTTGTATGTAAGGGGTAATCTTCAGAACTACTGATCCGATTCCGAAAATTCTTTCACTAATGGGAAGCTATATTTTTCAAGATATATTTTTTAGGTTTTCCCAAAATTTTCTTCACCATTTCTAAACATTGAAATCACAACTTAGTCTTTACTTAAAAACTTGATAATAAGTAAAACGAACAGTTAACTACAGTAGGCACAATTAAAACATCATAGTAAATCAAAAGTTTCACCAGATTAAAGTTTCATCATAATTTTGATGTCATCTGAAAATACTGAAATTGCTCGTACTAATAACATTGTGCATGTTTTACGGAAACAATAATATCCTGCACTTAAAACATTGTACAGTTTGGCAGTTGATGCATTGCCTCCCGCGGAAACAATACACTGATCAAGTTTTACTGCATTCGATTGATTAAGGATGTAATCAATTTAATTTATACCGTCTCAATTAAATTGATTACAAAGAAATTGCGTGCGTGCCGGAATTTCGATATTATAAATAGCTCCGATTTACTAGCAATCAGGTATTAAGGGACGCTATTTTTGTTATCGAATGAATATTGCTGTTACTACTAAAAACCGGCCAAGTGCTTGTCGGACTACGCACAATGAAGGGTTCCGTAGTTGGGATGAATCTATCCCAAGAATAAACTAAACATTGTAGTTGAAAAACATCCATTACAACTGCAAATGTAAGTTGGTCGATTCATCATCATAATCAGCCTATAATGTTCCCACTGCTGGGACACTGGCCAAAGGGAGTGGACCTTAAATCATTAAGGCCCACTCCCTTTCACCGAGAGGAGGCCACCTTTACCAATCCGCACTGGACCCACGCAGGCCCAGTGCGGGTTGGTAGATGTCACATGTTTTCGAATTTTTGGTTCTAGGACATGCCGGTTTCCTCACGATGTTTTCCTTCACCGAGAGAGCAATGGTGATGTAATAATTTACACAAAGTAAAGCGCCTGTCTGGGTTCGGAGTGGTGGCCGTCACCACTGGGCCACCACTGCTTTCCCAATTGGTCGATTATAACTCGTTAACTTGTAGAGCCTACTGAAGCCTACTCAGCTGTGATAGTTTTCTTTTTAACTTCGTTATACAAATACTACTGCCGTGATTTTTCCTCACATACCTATCCAAAAACAACCATTTAGCTGGCAGGGGAGGGGACACTTGACTCTACCAAAAATTAGCACTTCAAAGCTTTAATATTTCGCAAATGGATCCATGAATCCAAAAATGGTTTTTTTAGACACTCACAATATTTTCTACGACCTTTCTTCAACGACACCCCCGCACCATGGAATAGACAAGAAAAAAAAACGTGTGGCACTCGGACTGCCGCGGTAAAGCTATTACGTAGCATTTGTAACCTCCATACTTGCTATTTGTCAACGCTACACTTGGGATGATGACGGATGATGACATAAAACAAAAATTATGTTCCCATGACAACGTGATGTTGTCATGGGAACGTAATTTTTGTAGGCGGAGTGGGGGTGTTAGGTTTTATTTTCGTTACGGAATTTCCTGATTCGGTCGCCGCTCTCAAAGCCTGCGATAAAAGCTATGTAATAGCTTAAAACATCCCCACTTTACGTGTATGGGAACTAAAAAAATATTTTTTTACTACTTTGTCGGTGTGATTAATATGTATACCTATACCAAATTACATACAGCTTTCCAATACTAAGAGTCTCTGAGCTAAGCCGCGAACAGACAGACGAGCATGGCGAAACTATAAGGGTTCTTTGTTGACTACGGAACCCTAAAAGGGATTAATTAAGTAAATGCGTTGGTTGGTTTACTAAAAGGATTGTCATTCACGAAATGGACACATCGTGACTTTGTTCAATTTATTTTTATGTAAGTAGGTAGGTACACATGGCTACATATCAAGCTATACTTTCCAGTATAAACTGACCTCGCATTATACGGAAATCCTATACAATGCGAGATCAGCAGAAACTGGAGATGTGTAGCCGTGTGTACGTAGGGCCTATAACATTCAGATTATTTTGTTTATTGAGGCCTCTCTAATACTTAAATATCCGTACGAATTATCATGATACCGAATCTGTATCTGCTTCGTATAAAAAATCATAAAGTTATAAATTCTATGATATTATCTAATATCCAAGTATGCAAGTACCTAATACATTGAAAACTCGACCAATACTTCTCTTGTTTATTAACAAAGTTCAAGCTATTATCAGTATGAAGTATTCATTTACGCGAGAACATAAAGACTTAATACTTTAGTACTTACGCCTCTCTTATAAAAGTATCGCAAAGTTCTAGATTGTTAGCAAAGTATTCTACTATAAAGTATAATAGTATTCTGTATACTTGATGAATGTAACAGTTTACGAGCGGAAAGAGAATTTCTAGTAACAAAGCGATTCATGTTATAATGTTGTAGATATACAAAATTCACCCATATTTCAACCAAAGCTTAGATAAGACCATGCAACAAGAAATATTACACATAATACAGAGTTCTGAGGAAGCGATATCATATTTTTCGTATGTATAAAAACGTTGTGTTAAACCACCTAAGCGCCTGTGTGCACAATGAAGGCAATGTTTCACTCGCTAGCGTTATTGCGTTTTGCAATTTTTATCCAGCAGGCTCTTTACGCCCTTCTGAGTACATAATGGGTAAAAACAGTGTGAATAACTTGTGTAAACACATGAGGCTGCGGGTTTCAGGCATAATGTTTAAATTTGAACCTTAACGTTTAATATTTTTTTGCTTATCACGTAAAAAACTAACGAGCAAAAGATTTCTGCACATAAATCTTTTCAGATCAAAAGGTTTTTTAAAGATTTTTGTTAACATTCACAATATTCACGAACGACAGGTCCCTTTGTGAGTCTGTGTTAGTAGGTCGAAGGACATTCCCTTAAAAGTTATCGATTTTGGCATGACAATACATAATAACCTGGGGTATGACTACCAACTATGAATACCTGCCCTTTGGGTTAGCTACTTTTAACATCTTTTGTACTGGCCGTTTTTTATTTGAAACTGTTTTATAAAAAATTGAATCTTTTGATATCCGTACAATGGCTAGGTTTTACATACAGCGACATAAATAATATGTAGGTACATTATTGGCAATAGGCTCGCCCCTATTTTATGGGACTTAAACATAACTGGCGAAATGTGGGTGTACCCACTATAGGTTCACCTCTACCAAACCCTTCGGGGATCGTGATATTATGTCATGTATATACCTATGTTTATTTGGTGGAACACAACGTCCGAGATGGATAACTTAAATTGAGAACTTAGAAACCAATTCATGAAAGATTTGAAATTTAAGAAATAGTAGATTGCTAGACAAGAGTCGATATTACTTTCACCCATGTTAACCAATCTACTTTACATTTCAAATAAAAGGAAAGTAAAAAATTTTACTTTTTCTAAAATATTTATTGAAATAAAAACGATGTGTTCTATATTTTAAATTTTAAATATGGAACACACCGCGTCACCGCCGCGGGCCGTCCGGCTTAATAGGTTTTTTTTCATTTTACACTGGCAGTTTATACACTCACTAGACTGCAGATTTTTTTTTAAAACTTAATTCGATATTTTTTAAATTATGCAAAAAAATTCGTAGCCAACTACCTACCTAACCAAATTTAGTTCTATTTTAAAATTAATTTCCTCCCTAGAGAGGGAACCAATTATTATGAGTCTTTCCCGACCTAATTAGATGGGGAGCAGTGTCTTCCACCCGCTACTCGGATCAAACAAACACTGCTTTCCGAGTATGAGAAATGAAAAATAAATATTAGGTAGATAGGAATTGGTAAGTACCTACTTCAAAAGAAATATAAGGTAATCAATAGGTATAAAGGTTTTCATGAAGTCTTACAAAATAGGTAGAACTTTTATGTGTGCCTTTTAGTTACAGACCCTGGTATAAGTATTTAGTACCTGGGCGACCGAGTTCTGCTCTGGTGAAAATAGAGATAGTAACTACTAATTCCATACTGGTAGTAGGTACCTACTTACTAATTTCATGCTGCCATGATCATTATTCTACTGTCAATAATGTCATTCATTATCTTGTTCTAAACTTTGGGCGACTGAGCTTTGCTCGGGTGCAAATACAGAGAAAACTAATTTTTTCAGATATGAGACCTAGCTAGATGGATTTTTCGCCTCCGTGAACCCCTATATTGCAACTTTCACCGAAATTGTTAGATCCGATTTCGAGAATGTGAGTACAAATCTATACACAAACAAATATATTTACAAATATTGCTCGTTTAATAGTATAGGATTTGTGTGGTTATGCCTGTTCTATTCTTGGTAGAGTAAGATGAACACTAGACGTACTTAAGATGTCTGCCAAGTTTCACACAATGTTTGTAGAAACTAAGTAAAAGAAGAATTTTAGTTTTCTGTAAAATCTTTCTTTCTATGTAGGTACATTTTTGGGTCTTCCTTGATTAGACAGCAGCTTTATCACTGTTCTTTAATTTTTCTGTAGTTATAGGTTTTAAACTAAACAAAAGGTACCAACTTCTAAAAGTACCCTTCAGCGTATGACTCCACTAAACTGACGCAAAGTCAAGTGACAAATGACGATCTTCAACTTAACCCTACACATTGTTTCCCTACATATTATTATAACCCGTCAGGACTTTTATATCCCTCATAAATAATAACCATCGTCACTCATATCCTGCAGTAATGTGGCACTCGGCTACTGCGGGGTCGTTTCGACCGTGACACTCAGGATGATGGGGTTTTTATATATTACTTTCCCCTGAGTTTCTTATTTTTATTAATATTGTCATCCGGAGGGTTGAGTAGAGCTGTTCTCATAGTATTAACCATTTTTGTTTCGTGTTTCAATTACTTTTTTTTCATGCTAGAAAATTAATTTAAGATTTTTTTTTTTTACATAAATTTCAAGGAATATTTTAAGAAAAATAAAGTAAGAACAAAGTTTTATTTCAAAGAGAAATATGTTTTCTTTCATTTAAATAAAGTAACATTTGCAAATATAAATATTTATTTTTAAATGAACTGAGAGTACAAGCAGCATTTCCATCAAAAAAACATAGTTTTCTAGTACTTACCTATATCTGTGTCTGCCAAATATACCTATTAAGCTAAGCGCACATTATGCCCGCAGCGGGCAGCACCGCAACACATTAATTATTTTTAGAGGGATTCAAATTTCGAATTTCAATTTGAACTGTTTCCTCTCCAGTGCATTGAGGCTCGCGTACATTTAGGCAGGCAACACCGCAACACAACGAATTACAAAACCTCCTAGATCATTTTCGTACATTATGTAAGACCTATTGCACACTACAGGCGGGCTGCATCGCCACGCAAAACAGTAGCCGCAAAAATTCGCCTACGACGAGCGATCCACCAGTGCTTTGTGCTGTGGCCCGGTGCGGCCCGCTTATAGTCTGCGATGGTTCATACAAAATGTACTAAAGTGATCTAGGAGGATTTTTTTTTCTAACAAATTTTTCTAACTGAACAGACAGCTGTGCTGCTGGGGAGTTTGTTGCGGCACTTCTTCTTCCCAGCTAAAGCACTAGGAAGTAGTGAAGGGTGGGCGTTTTTAGGGGACTGTCTTATGTAATTTTGACGTTCGAAAAGTGCTGATTCTCATCCTAGTTTGAATAAATGACTTTTAAATGACTATTATTGTATTATTATTTTATTACCAATTAATCTTTCTGAATGACTATTATTGTATTATCAGTTATTAATTATTTTGTATACAATTGATACAATTATTCTGTATAGCTAAACATGTAGAGATTATATCAAACCAAACTGTAACAACTTAATATCATGTTTAAGGCAAATAAAGACTTATCGTATCTTATATTATTTTGAAATTGAATTTGAATTTTGAATTGAATTTGAATTTTGGGAATGCGTTGCGCTGCGGCGCGGCCCGCTCAAATGTACACGATCCTTTAGTTAAACGTTTCATATTGAAATATCTGTCTAGTCTAGACGATTACAATGTTCCACATGACGCTCCTTTGTGGTGATACGAACGACAATAGCACAAGAAAATAATATTTTATTAAAGGGGTCGAACGCACGGTGTCTGATAAGGCTGTGCACAGACCAAAGCCCAGAAAAAAGTTTCAGTAGTACTTAAATAATAAAAAGCCTTTATTGTTGATCTTAGTTACAAAATTTGTAAGTATGCCTAAGAACTCATTAATACTATTTAAATCTAATATACTTTATAAACTGTTATACTATTCATGTTTAACTGATTCTAATTCGGCAAACGGTAGTTACTCCTCAACTTGTCTTCCGACAAAGGCCTCCTCTAAAGATCGCCATTCAATTCTATCCCTTGCCGTTCGAGTCCATGTTGGACCCGCTATTTTCTTGATATCATCTTCCCATCTCTTAGTTTGTCTTCATCTGTTCCTTTTGCAGTCTAGCGGGTACCATTCTGTTATTAGTCTTGTCCATTTTTCCTTCTTCTCTCTTGTCTTATGTCCTGTCCATCTCCACTTTAGTTGTTTGTATGTTATGTATGCATTCTTGAATTTAGTTTTACTTTTAATTTCTTTTAATTTTTCTCGGTCTTTTCTTTTAACACCTATTGTACTTCTCTCAATTCCGTTTTGGCAAACTTTTATTTTGTTTGCGAGTTGTTCGGTCAATGCCCAGGTTTGACAACCGTATAGCAAGCATGGCAAAATACACATATTATATACCTTTCTTTTTTCTTTCATTGGCATTTCTTTGTTCTTCATAACTTCGCTTCGCTTCGCAGTAGTACTTATGATGAGACAAATTAATTGATTAATCAGATTGACGCACTACTTACGTAATTTGCCTTGTTAAAGCAATTTCAAATGATTAAGAGTGACACTATGGTAATTTGAATATATGGACAATTTAAGCTGTTAATCAATTTGGTGATCAATTAATTAACTAAAGATGATCTCTGAGAGGCCAGAGTCTGCAGTGCTGGGTAGGTTCATTCAGCTTCACGTGACGAGATGATGATTTTGTTGACATTACTGATTTTATTATTTGTATTTTGGTTTTAATTATAATTGTTCTTTAACATAGTTTTAAGGCCTTTGTAACCAACAATTTATGGACCTATTAATTAGTCCCAACTAAAAGTATTTTTTTTATTTTTTTCCACAACTGTACCAACTAAACATCTGTATGGCGAATCGTTTAGTACACACGGCTACACATCAAGCTATACATTTCCAGTTTATGCTGATCTCGCATTGTATAGGATTTTCGGACAATGTGAGGTCAGCTTATACTGGAAATGTATAGCTTGATGTGTAGCCGTGTGTACCCACCCAAGTCCACCCATTCAGGGTTGAAGAAATAAAGACAAAGTTTAGGTTGAGATAGTTTTAGTTAAGATAAGGTTGAAAGGTTTTTGATGTAGGTAAAAGGTATCATACTTTTTTTGTAAAAGAAAAAGCTGCTGTAGAATTGTTTACTCAAAGTAAACGCTTAGAGCTCTAAGAAGTCAAGTAATGGCTTTAGTTTGTTATTAGAGGGATGGTATTACTTGTTCAAGGACTTAATTTAAAGGTCAGGAATAGTCTGCTGTTAGTAAATGTAAAATAAACACAATTTGTAAACAAAGACTCAGCTGCTATCTTAATTTTAACACTTAATACTAATTAGTATTTCATTATTCATGTAAATTGCAATGCAAACGCACGTAGCTTATACAGGCTGGCTCATTTATAGTGGTCCAAACATTTTTATTTTATACTATAGATTCACCTAAATGCAACTTATGTTCCGCGGAAATCAGTAGTTTAGAAGTTAAAAGTTAAATTTCGAAACCACCAAGTCAAGACCAGAGAGACCACCAATGAAACGTGAACGAACGACGTGACCGAACCGACCGTTCGTGACGTGAAAGTGACATTATGGTGGTTTTGATCACCAATCAAATTTGGTGATTGAGATTATTCAATATTAACAGATTAAGTTAAATTGTTCAAATTATGTTTGAGGTAAAAATGGACACTTTTTAATTACCTACTGCATACAATGTGAATTTCTAAAGATGTTGCGTTGGTTACATCGCAATATTTTTTTGTCTATGCTATCCTCACGCCTCAAGGTAATTTTAAAACCATTAGCATCTGATTTCTTGTAGAACATATATTTGTTTCATTTTTATTTTTAATTATGCATTATTTTTCAATAATAAATAATAGTTCACCAAAAGGTCCTTATTAACATTTGGAAATAATCTCGAAAATTGCATACCTACGTACGTAATATACATAATAGTTATTTGTATATACATAGTATAAATATTCACATTGTGTTTGAAATCATAAATAAACAAAACGTACTTTAAAAATAGTTAATTGCTTGTTAGCCATATGTCTATAGTACTTACATACAAAATTTGATTCGATTTAGTGCAGTCACTTTCAATCTAGAGAGGTTTACATGACTAAAGTAGAGATTTCAAGACAATAAATTTAAAAAAAACAACTTCTAAACTACTGTTTTTCTGGGAACATATCGCTGTACCCGGCGAATAAAATCGCAATCGTAAAAACCAAATTTTACAGGAAAAATAAAAAACAGTTTTTTTGTGAAAATCTTATTAACTAATATACCTACATAGCGAAATGGTTCAAATACCAAAAGAAAAGTGATTTTTTACATTAATTACAATACACCTTAAATCTGGTAACTTCTGAAATAACCGTAGGAAATGAATGAAAAAAATTTACAGTGTTATCGGACTTCTAAATATCGAATATGCAATAAAGTTAAAACATTCGTAATAGAACATTACCATTTCATTCGCCTGGGACAGCGATATATTGCATTTAGATAAATCATTGGGATGTCACAGACCTACAAAAAAAATTGGACCATTATAAATGAAGCACTCTGTATTTCCCCTAATCAAATAAACTTTCAGCAATCCATGTTTGGCTCCCCCAGAGATGCTCATTTAAAATCCTACCAGCCAAAAAGTTAATCTACAAACTCGACTCAACAGAATATTTAACGAGCAAAAGCATTTAAAACGCAAAAGCAAATTATGAAATGCAATGCAATAACACACTGAAAAGCAGAGCCGAGCTTAGAAAGCCCACATGTCGTTATGTATGTACGAAATACGAATACATAAATGTATGTACTTGTTGCATGTACGGCGAAGTTTCAGTACGCTCTGACTCTTCAGTTGTGCTCGAATACTTGCGGCGTTCGAACGCGCCTGTCGATTCGTCCGACGCGGTTCCGCGGTTCGAAGTACACGTTCTATTAAATCTGTATTCTTATTTCAAATAGTGAATGAAAAAATTAAGTATGATTTGAAAACTTTATAAGAATATTTTTTTGAGTGTTGTTTAACTTTGAATTTGGAATTTTCCGATTGAAATAACGGTGGTTTTTCTTTCATTTTTTTCATTTAAAACTTTTAAGTAGTACATAATTACATTTAATAGTTATCTTATCGTGTGATATTTCTGTCTATTAATTTTCTGAAGCATTGACAATTGACTAATCAGTGTCTGGAATTTAACTAGCAATTTTTTTTCTTAAAATTTTGAAACTAAACTGTTCAAATTAAGTGTTAGTGTGAAATGCTGTTGTTCACAATAGCAAAAGTGAACTTTTAAATGTTACAACTGAGTGAATAAGAAGTGGAACTTTCAGAGGAAACTCGAAACAGCATTTATTTCTGCGATCAGGTAAAATTACTGTTTCTTTTCATAGTTTTAAGAAAGTTTTGTTTTAAGAAGAGGAAGAATAACTTTTTCGACGTTATTTCATAATTATACAACCAAAGGTGTCGCCTTAAGAGTGTCCCTTAGACACCTTAGACGTTCCCTTTGAGTTGATGTGCACTTACTGATAATTTGGTGGTTTTACTCTAAACCCAAAGCCTATAATATAAACAAGTGATTCTTTATCTACAATAATTATTTCTAATACAAACAATATTTTTCATAACTTTGATAAAACAGTCTTATCTTTTTTATCGAATACCCGGCAGCTAATATATAATCCCATCACGCTCTATGGGTGTTCCAAGTCGTGATTTGGAGATAAAATATTACCAAAAGCGATGGCATCTGTTCTTTCATCATACTTTTCACCTAAAGCCCCCAGTATACGTTAGCCGAGCGACGGCCGCACCCAACGTGCGGCTTAAAAAGAGCTACAAATAATTACACTTAAGTAGGTACAGACGCCAGCACATCAAGCTACCCGAAACTGTCAAATTTTCCCAATCAACTTTGAACCTTAGACATCAGCGATAAAGTTGAAAATCTATTAAATAAATTTGACAGATTGTAGTAGCTTGATGTGCTGGCGTCTGTACGTCAGTTGCGCTCTCGCTACCGATCTTGTTGGCTACCTAATCTTTTTATCACAAAATTATCTACTTAACATGACCGATGAAAAACTGCACTCTTATTTATTAACCGACTTCCAAAAGGAGGAGGTTCTCAATTCGATTGTATGTTTTTTTTTTTTTTGTATGTTTGTTACGCGATTACTCCGTCAATTATGAATTGATTTTGATGATTCTTTTTTTGTTTGGTAGATCATACTTCAGAGGTGGTCCCATATAAATTTTATTAACTTTGCTTGGGAAGTTTTTGAGTTAGCTTCAAGAATACCTACGTATTTTTTCGTCACTTTAGTATGTGGATGATATGATAACTTCCTGTCACTGTTATTTACATAGCAGGTATTGGTATTCGAATTTGTGTGGGGTAGGTGTATCACAACTAAAAAGTGAAAAATAAAAACTTTTTACAAAAAAAAAAACAACCGACTTCAAAAAAACACTACAAAGTGAAAAATAACTTTAATTTCGGAAGTCGGTGACAAAGAACGAAAATTCAAAACCAAAGACACCGACTTCCGAAATTAAAGTTATTTTTCACTTTGTTGTGTTTTTTTGAAGTCGGTTGTTTTTTTTGTGAAAAGTTTTTTTTAAATTAAATTAAATCTTTTACTTCAGACCTTTAAATATAGTCCATTTGTTTAGTATACACACGACTTAAAAACTAGTGTTAGTACTTACATCTACCAAAAAAAAAAACACAAATTATACATTAATATGGCATGTAGGCGTATCCAATGTCCCAGTATGGGGCTGTCCCACCTATCAGCTATAGTTTTCAGGATGCTGTTGGGGCTGGCGCGTACCCTGCGTATGATGGTGTGAAAGCCATCGATTCTCGCGTCTGCGAACATGCCGGAAGCACTGCAGTAGCGCGGCAACCCCATCAACACCCTGAAAGCATTATTATACTGTACGCGCAGGGCGCTGTATGCCCTCTGCGTGTAGTTGACCCACAGACTGCATGTATAAAACGACTGACAGTACGCTGTAAATAGCATTTAGATAGGGACAAGAATTTCAAACTCAAACCATTTATTTCAAATAAACCAATTACAGGCACTTTTGAATTACATAGAGTCGGTCAGTTAGAAAGATGAAGCTAATTGCTCATTCCAGGAACGGGCAAAAAACTTCATGGACACTCTTTTAGATCAAAATATTTCTATCCAAGCTTATTCTGAAACACTAATTATCGTCAAGGTCATTATTAATTGTCTCGGGAGCGGCCTGTACTCAGCATTTTTCGTTTGAGGTCAAAGTTAAGGAGTTCCGACCTTAAGAAATTCAGCTTCACTGAACAATGGCGATCGCTGAAGTTGATTTCAGCTGAATTTTAATGGACCGTAAAGATCTTATAGAAGTATTACTGGCATAATAAAATAAGCTTTTACTCTTTTCAGTAATAATAATGTTGCAAATTAAGTTGTTTTGTTATGTTTTATAGGTTGAATTGTGCGTTTTCAGAATGCGAATTCTTTCATTTAAATTTTACGAACTGAAGTAATTTCAAAACCAAAAAGTTTGTTTAAAAAACAATGCTGCTGTTAATATCATAATCAGCCTATAATGTTCCCACTGCTGGGACACAGGCCTCCTCTCTGTGAGAGGGAGTGGGCCGTCTTCCACCACGCGGGCCCAGTGCGGGTTGGTAGATATCACATGTCTTCGAATTTTTGGTTCAAGGACATGTCGGTTTGCTCACGATGTTTTCCTTCACCGTTTTGAGAGCAGCGATGATGAAATATATTTCACAAAGTAATGCGTTTGCCTGGATTCGAGCCCACGACCTACAACTCGTAAGTTGGGACGGTTACCACTGAGCTACCACTGCTGCTGTTAAGAGCGTTCCGACCATTTGCCTTTGTCTCTGTCTTTTTCTTTACGTGTAAAGAGTTAAGAAAATAACCACATTTTTGCACTTTTTTAATGTTTTTCGTTGTTATTTTCATCATATTGCTCTTAAATAAAAAACTAATCCGAACAAACGCTGGAGTTATCTATGAACTTTATTTTAGTAAATGAATCAAAACATAAATTTACTTATTTATATAAAAAGTAGCAAAATAGAGAAAAGAAATACTCGATAAGAGGTAACTTTGCGAATTTATTCTATCGAGACAACTTTATCAAATCGTGTTTCCATCGCGGATGATGTCTAGTATATATCCCCAATAATACCAATTTATTTTCCTACATTTTATTTTAATTGTTTACTACTTCAAATAAGCTTAATAGAAAATGTTTGTGTGCATAAAAAGCTCGGTACCCTCTTAATAACTTATTTTAATTATTTATTTTTCTTTGTTGTAAACAGGGCTAGGATCGAACGGTTTCGTCTTAAAAACCTAAGAAACGGTTTGTTTCGGTTACGTTCGAACGGAACGATATAAAACGTTTTTGAAGAAGAACATAATTTACCCTGACAGGGTTCATGTACAAAAACCGACAGTAAAATATTGTAAAATGTGTGATGTGCATGAGAGTAAATAAATAAATAGGAACTGTGCAAGTTGTAAATATTCAAGTCTAGCTAAAGATGTAACTATTAACTAAGCTTTTCCTGTTTCGTGTTTTCAAACCAAATGTAATTGGAGCAATAATTTAAATCCTTCTCGGTTCATAAAACATTTGTAACCGTTTTGTTTTTTCTTCATTTTTGGGTTGATCGATAGGATACCCACAACACAACCCTAACGGCAAGCGCATTGGAATCAATGATGTAATGAAATGAAGATAAGGTACAATTTAACTAAACAAGTTCATGCTTGTCGGCGCACGCCCCGTGCGCGGCTGCGTCCTGCGGAATGAACCGTTTTTTGAATTGCAGAATAAACGTTCTTATTTCGTTTTCGGTCCGAACGAAATGTTGTACAAAGAACTGTTAGAAACGTTTTAAAAACGTTATTTTAAATAACGTTTCAGAGCCCTGGTTGTAAAAGGCATCAGCAGATTCAGGGATGAGGACAAATAAATTACAGTATTTCTATTTTCTTAATGTCCCTCGAGTACCATCGCATTTCCGAATATAAAGTAATGCTAATTTCCATGTCCATCAATTATTAGATTTTCAAATTCAAAAAAATTCAAAAATTCAAAATCATTTATTTGCTAATAAGGGTAATTACATAAAGTTGTTATTTATCGTGTATAATAATTTTAATTCAGAACCAAGTACTTTATTGTTGTTTTGTTTTGATTTCCGTGTGAACTATATATAAAGCTGTAAAATTATTTTACTATCTGTCGTGCCTGCGACTTTAGCGGCTTTCCTCCAATTTTTTTAAATAAATTACATTAAGTTAAAAGAGTATTAAAAACTCTATACAGGGTTACTGGTAACTCGACGTATTCCTTGCAGGACGTCATAGTAGGGTAAAAATGCAACAAATTAAGCCACCAAATGTTCTACCGAAATTCAGTAGTTTTTGAATTAGTTAAGAGTTTTAGTTTTTTTATGAAAAATCCCAGATTAAATCATTTGAAACCAATTTAAAAATGATTTACGGCGCGACTGTACTGAAATTTAAGTTATTATCATAGTTGACGCCGTAGCAGACCTTTGTTAATAATTATTAGTTCAATAATGCCTAAAACTTTGGCAAATATCACTAACCAAACATTTAATTTTTTGTAATTTTTGCTATTACTTCATAAAAATGTAGTCTAGTGCAAAAAAAAAATGCTACACCTGGTGTACAAATTACTAAGAAAATATCCTTGTCTTATCAGCTATCCAAAAAGGTATGAAAGTTAATACAAAATCATGGACTACATTATGAAAATCGTTTTTGATTTAGTACAGGCGTGCGTTTCACAAAAAGGTGATTATTCGAAAAATCAAAAACAAAATCGTGAACATTATTATTCTTTTTAATCAATATTAAAAACTTTAATTACACACATTTCACACGTCTTGTTCGATGTGCTGCCCTCGGTTTCGAATACATGTTCTTATTCGCTTCCTTACTTCGGTTTTTGTTATTCTTGATGTGATTGTTGCCCTCATCTGGTCCGCCGCATTTGTAATTCTCTCCCTTAGTTCTTCAATTGAATTTACTGGGGTCACATAAACTAGATCTTTCATATGACCCCAGACGTAAAAGGATAGCGGCGTCAGATCAGGGCTTCGTGCAGGCCACGGAATCGGCCCACCGCGCCCTATCCATTGGTTTGGATAGTTTTCATCCAGCAATTGTCGAATTGTGATTCGGAAGTGGGCTGGACATCCGTCATGTTGGTAAATCATGTTTGCTCTTCTTTCTTCCGGTATATCCGTGAGCAGTGCTGATAAATGATTTCTGAGGAAATCTTCATAAAGTTCCCCATTTAGTGTTCGGGCTTCGGGGTAAAAAATGTGGGCCAATTAATTTGTCGTCAATAATACCCATCCAAACATTAAGCGAGAACCTTCGCTGGGATGCGGTTGGTTTCAGTTTTTTAGGGTTTGCTTCTGCTTTCGGTGCCCAGTAATGTAAGTTGTGGTAATTTGTGATACCATCACGATCAAAACATGACTCATCGGTCCACAGAATGTTTTTTAAAAAGTTTTCGTTGTCGGCGTCGGCACTTAGCATAAAACGACAAAATTCAAGCCGTCTCGGCGGATCCTCTTCTTCTAATGACTGGACTGGTTGGTAATGGTATGGATGTCGGCCTGACAAGTGAACTACAGACCAGACTTTCCACTGTGACATACCAAGCTCACGCGCTACGATGTTTGTCGATGTGTTAGGATCGTCAATAAAACGTTGAAGAATAAGCTCCTCGTCCTCAGCCGTGTATCTCCGGGAACGACCAGTGTCAACTTGCCTGCTTCTTTGGACGCTGCCAGTTTCAGATATTCGCCGATAAGTCGATCCGAAGACACTAACGTGGGGGAGTCGGCGGTTGGGAAAGCGAAGTTGATATTCTCGCCGCGCCTCAGCAGCGTTACCGTCACAAAGTCCGTAACAGTACATTATGTCAGCGTATTCAGGATTAGAATATGCAGCCATAGTCAGCGCTTATGAAGGCACAGCACAGCACAAGAGCAAGATACGCAGCAACAGTTAGGGAAATAGCCAGTAACAAAACACGAGCTTGCGCGACGTAGAGTTGAAACTAACTAACGCTGACGACCAAATTTTGCAAAATCGCACCCCCTGTCATGCCGAGAGAACAATAGCGACCAATCACAAAGCTCCCCGAGTGTTTGGAGTTCAAGCGCAGGTAAAAACTACGAATAATACGAATACGAAACAATAGGTTGACCGTGATGAAATAATTTACACAAAGTAAAGCGCCTGTCTGGGTTCGAACCTACGACCTACAACACGTAAGTCGCGGCCGTTACCACTGGGCCACCACTGCTCTCACTGCTCTCACTGCTCTCAAAACGGTGAAGGAAAACATCGTGAGGAAACCGGCATGTCCTAGAACCGAAAATTCGAAGACATGTGACATCTACCAACCCGCACTGGGCCCGCGTGGTGGATTACGGCCCACACCCTCTCACAGAGAGGAGGCCTGTGTCCCAGCAGTGGGAACATTTATAGGCTGATGATGAGGTTGACCGTCTCGCAATTTTACCTGCCCCCCATAAAACTCTTCTCTTCCCTGGCACAC
Source organism: Agrochola lychnidis (assembly GCA_963680765.1). NCBI lineage: Eukaryota > Metazoa > Arthropoda > Insecta > Lepidoptera > Noctuidae > Agrochola > Agrochola lychnidis. The sequence continues at coordinate 5,734,741 of OY796850.1, forward strand.
ATGCAAAAGTATTGACAATCATACCTTTCTGAATAACTGATAAGACAAGGATATTTTCCTAGTAATTTGTACACCAGGTGTAGTATTTTTTTTTTGCACTAGACTACATTTTTTATGAAGTAATAGCAAAAAGTACAAAAAATTAAATGTTTGGTTAGTGATATTTGCCAAAGTTTTAGGCATTATTGAACTTTTAATTATTAACAAAGGTCTGCTACGGCGTCAACTATGATAATAACTTAAATTTCAGTACAGTCGCGCCGTAAATCATTTTTAAATTGGTTTCAAATGATTTAATCTGGGATTTTTCATAAAAAAACTAAAACTCTTAACTAATTCAAAAACTACTGAATTTCGGTAGAACATTTGGTGGCTTAATTTGTTGCATTTTAACCCTACTATGACGTCCTGCAAGGAATACGTCAAGTTACCAGTAACCCTGTATACTCCGAAGTCGATTGAGAGCGTCCGGTCTGCACCAAGTGCAAAGGGCAACTGATATAAATCCGACAACTGACGAAACACGAAGTTTGCCGAGGGACATTAAGAAAATTTAAATACCTGTACGTTATTAGTATAGCTATCTCACGCCTTCTTCCCATGGGGGTAGGCAGAAACTACAGAACGTCACCTGCTACGATCCTTACATACTCCTTTTGCTTCGTTTACGTTCAAACATCAGCTATCTAATTGTATAACACATTTTCGTAAATGAAAAAGACAAATTTGTTTCATTTTGACAGTTCAACAACTTAATTGCGTTATTTATGATGTTGAGCAGATTATTTTTTCGAACTTATGAAGCTTTGGATTAGCAATCTGTTTCAAAATGAGTCTGATTGTGATTGATCGTGTATTAGGCAATAAGAAGAGTCCAAAATTTTTTTTGTTCATCTTGTAGATTATTAAAAAATACTGAACACGTATTTTTTCTGTTTTGACGTAATCAAAAGATTACGGCGATACATTGAGTTAAAATGTGGCATGACGTCACGCCTTCACTCACCAACTTTAATCCATGTTTTCTAAGTTATTTTTGATTGATATGATAAAGAAAAAAATACGTGTCTAATATTTTTTTATTATCTGAAAGACGGACTAAATAGAATTATTTTTTTTACCTAGGTATCTACCCTATTAGGGTGCTTGCTGGTCGTACACGCACGCCGCACCGATAAGCTATATGTGTACAAATATGTAAGTAATTCCATCAAAAATCATGTTTCTTTGATCAAAATTAACATATCCTTCAAATAAGAGACTGTAACAGAATTTATACCAAATGGAGATTTATTCTTATTTATAAAGTTATCCCTAATTTTCGTAAAGAATGGAGAAAAATTCAAAGGGCCATAATGTAGATGTTTTATTCAAAGAAACGTTTGTCATTAATATTTATCGGTTTTTGTTTTCGGTAAGTGGAATGTGTTCATAAATATCTGAACAGTAAACAGTTTACGTTGTGTTCTGATAACATTGGATTATGTTTTTATTCAGATATTTATTTTATATGCCTACTAACGAACCGCCCCGACTACAAATTGACAAAACATGGAGAATTTTTTATTATTTTTAAGTTTAAATGTATTTATTATACACAGTAACTGATCGACCGAGCTCTGCTCGGTTGAAACTAGATTAAGATATAGTCTAGGTATACCAACGTTGTATCACATGTCCGAGGCTGTGAAAATAGAGAAAACGAATTTTAAATTGCATATTGCAACTTTCATCGAAATCGTTAGAGCCGTTTTCGAGAACGTAATTACAAATACATATATACAAATATTGCTCATTTAATTGTATAGGATAAACCTTCCGGAATAAATTCTTGTTGAAAGCCGCATCAAAATCCATTGAGTAGTTTAGAAGAACAACGCCGTCACACAGACAAACACGTAAAGCGACTTCAATTTATAATATGTATAGACATAGATGGATAAGGTTATCACTTTATTTCGTTTTTTTATTTACATACACGTATTTATATAATTTTATTAACTAATAGACTTAAAGTAATAATGTGTACAAGTATATAAAAGGGGGGGGGGGGGGAATTGTCACAAGGCATCAAAAAATTCGTCCGCATCGCTGTCAACAGGAAAAGTACCCAAAAGGCTGGCAGCATTGCCACGTTGTATGGCAATGCTGATTCTTTGGCCAAAGAATAGGCCAGCTCTCTGGTCACGTGAAGAGTCGACTAACCGTTTCGCAATGTCTTGAAAAACTAAGTGTTTCAACCCCAAAGGGCTCAAAAATATAAGTCCCAATAACATTGGAGTATTTGCGCCGCGAAATAATAATTATGTATTGTAGAGGTCGTGTCAAATATAACTTCTTTTATTGCAAATCATCAAAATACGCTGGATGCCAGAAGCACAAGACCGGTTGATGTGGCGACGCTTGGGGAGGCATGTGTCCAGAAATGGACGTCTTTCGCCCGAAAAGATGCTCATGATGATTTTCAAAATAAATTTTCCATTAACGCTCCATATTTTTCTTCATTCCCGTGTTAGTGTCGATCTATTAATCATTCCCGGAGAGCCGGAACCTGATAGGCCTTGTTCAGTACAATATTTCTTCGGATCCGTTTAAGACAAAAGGTGCTCTCTATAATCAAATTTCGGTCCGCCGGAAAGTACCGTTGGGAATCGGATACGATCTGATTTCGGGTTTCGGCTAATAACCGTTGGGGATGTTAAAACATTGATTTTGTGGGTAGTTTCGGTTAGTTTGTGTTCTCTATTCATTGAAGAAAAGCTGTCACGTTTGTAAGTAAATAGTTGGATAGGCAAGGACAATGATGTAATGTTTTGTAGCTGTAAGCTCCTTGTGTGTTCGTTCATTGAAGTACTTTTAGCATTGTTGTGTTCTACTGTGAAAGATTTATAGAGTATGGTAGGGACACGAAAAAAATATCGATACTTTGCGGTATCGAGTACATTTCCATTCGATACCGATACTTTTGTACTCGATACTTTGCATTCGATACTTTTACTCAATAAGTACTTTTTGGTAGGAATCGTATCGAATAAGAAGAAATTAAGTTTTAAATGGGTAATCTTAAAAATTACCTATTTAAAATTTGCGACCTTACGGCTTATGTTTATGGTTATGGCAAAGCGATCTAGTTCACTCGTTCTACACAATCTCGAGCAAAGATCGATGTAATGTTTTAGAAAACATTACATCGATCTTTGCTCGAGATTGTTGCTTCCGTTGTTTCATTGTTTTTTCATGTCCTGCCCTACTGAAGTTAAACTGACGTTATTCACTGACTGATATTGACCTATGCTCTATGTGCATTAGGCTCTAAGAAAAGTACTCGATACCTTGAAGTATCGATACTTTTATGAGTACGTTTTTTTTTTTTCGACACTACTCTTGAGTACAGTATCGATACTTTCTAGGTACATCCCTAGGTATGGGTACCGTTTAAATTACTACCAACAAGCCTTTTATCTTACGTTTTGGTGACAGGCCTAAGACAATGTCACCTAGCACGTTCTAAGTGAACGTGACCGAAGAATTGAAGTGGCAACAAGATTGTTGCGCTGCTTCAAATCTGCCGGTTCCTTAAACGTATTTGGAGAGCTAAAATGGACATCAAAATAAGGAAGTCTGTTGGCATTGTATATAAGAATGAGTCGTATTATAACAGCCATTAAAAATTTACTTAATGTGTTTACTATTGGGTTCCTAGAAACTCTAGCCATTAGTGAATAGTACCTGAAAATAGAGAATGTTCATTTAATAATATAGGAAAGTTCATACTAATCCATATATAGTACCTACTTATATAAAATTATTCCATGCTGCCATGATAGTAGGTACTTACTAAATCCATGCTGCCTGTCATTATTCATTATCTTGTTCTAAACTTTGGGCGACCGAGCTCTGCTCGGGTGAAAATACGGAGAAAACTAATTTTCCCAGGTAAGAGACCTATACTCCATAGGTTTAGGTAGTTAAAAAAAGGTTAACAAAAAAAACCACGTGACGAGACAGCTGTCAAGTAACCGACTAAACGTAATACCTGTCACTTCAGTTGTTATGCTACGTCACAGTTGAACTCTTCAATTTAGCAACGTTATATTTCGTTGACGTTTAGAAATTGGGCTCTTTACAAAGACAGATTACAAAATATTATAAATCAAACAAAAAAAATTATGCTCAAGCAGTTACATCTACGAAAAGTAGTGAAGAATAAACGATAAAGTTTAACATACATTAATAAAAGAGGAAACTTTAAATAAACACTAAAATAAATTTAATTTGGTTTTATTGTTTTTTTAACAAGAAAGTGTCATCTATAAAACCCTTTTTACGATTTGTTTACCTTTTTTTAACTACATAAATCTATGGAGTATAGCTAGATAAATGTTTCGCATCCATAATCCCCTATATTGCAACTTTTATCGAAATCGTTAGAGCCGATTTCGAGAACGTGAGTACAATTATATATACAAATATTGCTCGTTTAATAGTATAGGATAGCCATTTGGCTACGCACAGTAGGCTTGACTGGTAAAATGGTGGTTTGTTAGCACTTTTCTGATTGCTTATTCTTCAGTCGTTCCTTAAAAATACAACAGACGTGGATATATTTATTAACCTGTTCCACTTGAGTGAGTGACTCTGCGTTCAGCGCTCGGTGTGGCAACACGCCGTGTTCGGGTTCGCGACAAGTCAATCGTCATCCTGAGGATGCCTCGTTGAGAGGTGAACACATGTCAATTTCTTTCAGGAGTTTTTTATGGCTCTTTAGAAATAGCTAAGTGGAGCATGTTACTAAATATATCCACGTCTATCTAACTCATAATGTGCACATATCGAAATGTGGGTATTTATGCTAATTTGAACGAAAGAAAAAAAATTTTTTTGCCTCACAATCTAATCTCTTTATTTATAAGTAGCTACTTTATGTTAACATATAACATACACAAACATATTTACAACTAACTACTATATATATTATGTACAAGTATGTAAAGGAAAAAGTTAAAAATAAAGACAAGAGCTCATTGGGCGTCAGAAAATTCGTCCGCATCGCTGTCAGCGGAAAAAGTGCCCAAAAAGCTGGCAGCATTGCCACGTTGGATGGCGATGCTGATTCTTTGGCCTAAGAATTGGCCAGCCCTCTGGTCACGTAAAGAGTCGACCAACCGTTTGGCGATGTCCCGGAATACTCGGTGAGCACTCGGATATATACATATATATATAGTATATAGTAGTTAGTTGTAAATATGTTTGTGTATATTATATGTTAACATAAAGTAGCTACTTATAAATAAAGAGATTAGATTGTGATACTGTCTTAATTTGTTCCTTGTAATACCTACAGAAACATTTCGTTAGTGAAAACGAAGAGTATTAGAACGTACCTAGGTCTTATAAGGCTTATGTACCTAGAAAGATAGTTGTCAAATAAATTGGATACTTATGTAGGTCTTATTTAAGCTTAACATGAGGTGATAGTGGTCAAACAAAAGCCTGTACAATAAAAACAAGGGTCCAGTGTTATTTATCTCGTTTAATAGCTTGTACTGTTACATCAGACGTCAAGGCTGTCTGGCTGAGATTGCTGATAGCGATAAGCCCTTTGTACTTCATTATTATTAACTTTTCTGTCGAATCATAAACGGCATCATTTATTTTGTCTTGCTTTTTTTCCCCGTTTGTGAAAAACAAATCTGATGAAAGTAAAGATCGTTCTTTGAGTAGTTAACTTAGAAAGAAGAGAATAAAAACTTAGAAAAAAGAGTAGAAAATACGTTAACTTGGAAAGAAGAGAAGAAAATACGTTTATTTGCGGTAAACATGACGCAAAGAAAAATAAAAAATAAAAAAAACACGTAAATAACAAATTCGGGGAAAATATGCGTCACCTTCACGCAAAACGGCCATCGCTCAGCATAATGCTGCGACCCCATGCGAGACAGAGCCACAGCGCTGGTTTTTAGCAATAGCCGGCGTTTACGTGATGACGTCAACCGGTGCAGCATATAGTGAAACAACAAATCAAAAATAAATACAATACTTAGTCCTAAATATTTACACAAATATAATATTTAAAATGGCAACATTTCGTTCCGTCGGCGACTCCATCCAATGTGCTAGCCTTTTCCCAACTATGTTGGGGTCAGCTTCCAGGCTAACCGGATGCAGCTGAATACCAGTATGTTATATGGAGTAACTGCTTATCTGACCTCCACAACCCAGTTACTGGGGAACACGATACCCCTTGGTAAGACTGGTTGTCAGACTTTTGGGCTTCTGACTACCCGTAACGACTGTCAAAGATCTACGTTTGACAGCCAGGACCAACGACCTACGGCTTAACGTGCTTTCTTAGGCACGGAGAGGTCTCGATATGTAAAGAATGTTCAACCCATCAACAAATCGTCCGCGGCAAGTGTAGCTTAATTTTCGGTCGACCCGTGCGGCTGTTATAATTTAGCCACAAGCCCCTCAGAATGGTGATTTTCCTTTCCTTTCAATTTAATTCCTCAGTTGCTTTTTATGGACTCGATAAAGAGTAGATTATTCTTTTAGCTTCCGTTTTATACCTCAATCATTGCTACAGTCCGGCCGTCGAGAGAATGCCTTTTTGACACCTGTCAGTTGAACAATTTCTTAATAAGAATCAAATTCGCAAAATATATATTAGATAGAAGATAGATAGAATATTCTTTATTATGTATACCATACAAATTACAGTCTTAAACACAAATACACATACTCACACCCCCACACCCCCTCACACACACACACACATATTCGTTAGTATGAAACTGCCAGATGTCAAGAACGCATTCTCTTGAAGGCCGGACTGTAATTAACATAACAACTATCTACCTTGTCTTAGTCAAGTAGAGCGAAAGGTAATTAAAAGCTAGCGATTACCACATATCCATTTAAAATAGGTACAGACGCCAGCACTTCAATCTACTACAATCTGTCAAAGGAGATGTTTCATTTTCGGCCATAAAGTGTACGTTAATGTAAAAAAAGGAAAAAATTCCACGAATTGAGGAAAAATATTCTTTCCTGTTTATTCCCCTGATTACTTCGGCACAAAAAATAATAGTTTAACAAATTATTGCCATATTCTATTCATCATGGCGTCGTTTTACTTGCATACTGCTTTCGTCCAGAAATCATGTTACATTTGAACATAATAATATCACGTAGACGTCATTTAAATAAATATGAAAGGCATGTATTTCTGTACTATATTAAGATAGCTATCTCATACAACTTTTTTGATTAATTAGAAAGTGTGATTCATCATAAAAATAAAAAAACTGCTTTTGTGGATTGTAGATTTGTAGGTACTTCTGGACGAAAATGGCTAGCTGGCGATGGTCGTATTTCTCCTGACAAACGTCAAACATTTTCGGTTTTTATTTTGTGCCCAAAAAGTATTAGATACTATGGAAAAAAACAGTCTTTATTTTATTTAGGGGTTCGTTGCCCAGGTTTTCTAAAGTGTACACGTTATGGCCGGAGTCCCATACAAAAATGAAACGTCTCCTTTATTTAATAGATTTTCAACTTTATCGCTGAAGTATATGGTTCAAAGTTGATTGGGAAAATTTTACAGTTTCGGGTAGCTTGATGTGCTGACGTCTGTACCTACAAGAATTTGCATGTTTTCAGTAAAGGAATGTCACCTAGTTACAAGTGTGATTACATTAAGACACGCCTAACTCTACTGCGACAACTTATGTACGTACTAGGCTAGAGGTAGTCAACCTTTTTCTAAGTCACCATTTCGAAAGAAAAATACGATACTGAAATCAATGCTGGAAATGGCGACTAAGGGATTACGTTACGAGAATCGGAGGAAAGCTTCTTACTGTCGCTGGGAACAACAACCAGCCATATACAATTCAATACTTATAGGTCTTCGATGTATTTTTTTTGATATTTCAATGCTATAGGTACTTATTATACAAGAAAAATTAAAACAAAAAGAGATTAAAATATTCTTTTTTGCTAACAGTAATGATTTCAATCAATCAACAACGGTAATGATTTTAATCAATCAACAACGGTAATGATTTCAATCAATGTTCCCTTTGCTTGTTAATTGAGGTGGGCATTCGTGAATACCTTTTCGAAAAGTTTTCTATATTCATTAATTTGGTTTAGTCCAGAAAAGTCTCTTTTCATAACTTTTTTTTGGCAACTCTCATTTAATTTATATCTTTCGAGAGCATACCTAGGACAATTTTTTTTTCTTCCAAATTCATGCCTGCATTAATTTTCATTCTGTTGTATTTTTATTTTATTGAAGTTAATTTTACTTCTAGTTAATAAGCTGCTTTTGTCAGTTTCTTTTTAAATATTATGTACCTACACCTTTAATTTGTGTATACATTTGCAGCAATACCTTTCCTAAATACTTTTGTAAACCAACGTTGAATGTAAATATGCCATCCTAACTAATATTATAAATGCGAAAGTGAGTTTGTTTGTTTGTTACGCTTTCACGCTAAAACGACCGAACAGATTTGGATGAAATTTGGCACATGAATAGACCATGACCATGATTAGGACATAGGATACTTTTTATCCCGATATTCTTACGGGATTGAGACTTATGCGGGTGAAATCGCGGGGCGCAGCTAGTAGAAATATAAAAAGTAGGTATATGCTGTTGGTGTTCTTTAATAAACAAATAAATGAAAAAAACCGCACCGCTATGTCACTGAAATGAAATGAAATGAAATTGTTTATTCTGTAAATAGGATATCGGAATCACTTTTATACACCATATAAAAAAATATTAAAATTAAGCTAGATGAGTTCGGCGTTTCCTATCTGACTACACTTATCGCCATAAGCCAAATGTTTGTCACCCCTGTACCCCATTACCGTGATAGCTATTGATAAACATCTTTACGTCGGAAGTAAAAAAGCTCGCTTTTGTACCTCCACTGTTAATTACTGTGCCCCACATAGTTACCTTTACCTTTCCGACTTACCTTTGTGTAGAACGAGGTAAATCTGTATTGCCAAGTAGAGCGCGATATGTAGAGTTTGTTGTTTGTTTGGTTTTACGTATTTGGTTATGGTTTTGTTTATTTTGAAACAAAGATTGTACCCTGTGTTGGGGTATCAAAGTCAAAATCAAAATAATTTATTTCAATTAGGCACAAAACGGCACTTTTGAACGTCAAAATTTACAAAAAAATAGAATTGATTCTAGTCGCCCCTTCCAAAAGGTAGTTTTCGTATGGAGAAGAATGGGCAAGAAATTCCACCGTTACTCTTTTAAAATGTTTCACAATATTTTGTATACATTAATTATATAATTATATGTGAAGACGATGCACCTGGAATAAGATTACTATACCACAATAGGTAAAAATAATAAAAAATGAAGCAATGACAGAAAAAATAATAATGTAAGTAATGGATACATGGTGTTCACATACGATATTCCTAAAAAATTACAAGTAATACTAATAAGTCAATCACAGAATGTAAAATAAATGTTATAATAATTAATTACACAATTTAATTAGCAACCAGTTTGATTTTATCTAGTGTGATTAATTTTGTCTAGTTTGTCTTGTATGATTAAGTAGTCTTAACTCATGTCGACACAAGAGACGAAATAGCTCAAACATTCATATGAGCTTAATAAATAAATAAAAATAAAAAGCCTTTATTCTACCATAGATACATAGAATAATTTGAGCATATTATTTTATATTAACACATAATGGTTTATTACATTTTAACATTTCATTATCATCAATATTATTGTTTATTATTTGAGTTAAAATCATGTTTATAATTGTATTTATTATTCATAGGCAAAATAAAGTCTAAAAAAATGTATTTAAGTATTAAAATATTATTATTCGTGTTAAAATAAATAATTTCACGTGCATGCCACGTGAAATTATTTATTTATAAAAGTCGCTTCTGTGGCGTAGGCCTCCCCCAACTTTCTCCATTTTTTCCTATCTCTAGCTTGCCTCCTCCAGTCTGAGCTTACATGAGCTCAAAGCTCTATTTAGAAAACTCAAGCTATGTTAAATAGGTATATAACTACTAGCCCCTGCTTCACACGTTTTTTTACGAATTGACAAAACATCGAAATTCCTTTATTAAAAAAAAAAAACTGCTGTTTCATAGAAAAGTGCAACAACTACGCGGTCAAAATGTATGGAACAGCAGATTTTTTTATAACCGACAAGAAATTTCAAGGCAGCGGGGTTCAGAATCATGTACTGAATTCATGGTAACATGGTGGGGAGTTTCCTGACCTTATGAAAAATAGTAAAATAATTCCTTTGTTTAAATCAGGTAGTACATCAGACCCCACAAATTATAGACCTATTTCAGTACTACCTACTTTTAGTAAAATTTTTGAGAAATTAATTTTAGACCAATTGCAAAGATTTTTTAATAGACATAAATTATTACATAGCAAACAGTTCGGTTTTACAAGGGGTCGTTCAACTACTGATGCCGGTGTTGAACTTTTAGGTCATATTTATAATGCATGGGAAGATAAATGCGATGCTTTGGGCATCTTTTGTGATTTGTCCAAGGCATTTGATTGCGTTCTTCATGAAACGTTAATCAGGAAACTCCGCCACTATGGGATCCGGAACAGCGCTCTGAATCTTCTTATTTCATACTTGAGTAATAGGATTCAGAGCGTTGACGTTAATGGGAAAAGATCTCCCGGATCTTTAGTAACAATGGGAGTCCCTCAGGGCTCAATTCTTGGTCCTTTCTTGTTTCTTATTTATATTAATGACTTGCCTTACCTCATAAAGGATAACCATGATGTAGTGTTGTTTGCAGATGACACTTCACTTTTGTTTAAACTTAAACGTCAGCAGCTGGTTACTGACGATGTAAATAGCGCGATCTCAAAAGTAGTTCACTGGTTCAATGTTAATAATTTACTTCTTAATGAAAAAAAAACCAAATGCATTAAGTTTACCTTACCTCATGTTAGGCAGGTGAAAACTAGTGTGTTGATAAAGGGCGAAGAATTGAATCCTGATGATAGCACAGTTTTCTTGGGCTTAACTTTGGATGCTAAGCTTCAGTGGGGCCCACATATAGATAAATTGTCAAAAAAGCTTAGCTCCGCAGCATATGCTGTTAGAAAAATTCGTAATTTGACTGACATAGAGACAGCCCGTTTAGTGTACTTTAGCTATTTTCATAGTGTAATGTCATACGGTATTCTGTTGTGGGGAAATGCCGCCGACATTCAGACTATTTTTGTTTTGCAGAAAAGAGCTGTTCGATCAATTTATAAATTAAGTCCGAGACACTCTCTCAGAGATAAATTTAAGGAGATTAATATAATGACTGTGCCTTCTCAGTATATTTTTGATAATCTTTTACATGCCCATAAAAATATAAAATTGTTTAAAAAATACAGTGATATCCATAACATAAATACTAGGAACAAACACAAATTTGTTGTACCCACAACAAGGCTCAAAAAAATAGGTGGATCGTTCAGATGTCAATGTATACGCTTTTATAATAAACTTCCAAGCCACGTACAAGATCTAAGCCTTAATAAATTCAAATCATTCATTAAACGTAAGTTGTGCCAGAAAGCTTTTTATACCGTTAAAGATTACATTGAGGACAAAAAGGCTTGGGATTGAGCTGCTCCAATTATTATTTTTATTTTTTACTTTTGAAATTTGTTTTTTTTTTGCAAACTTTAAAATTATATACACAATGACATGAATATTTACTTTGTTAAGTATAACATTATTATTATTTTAATTGTTGTGAATGTGAGGACTATGTAGTTCATGTATATAGATTTATTTATTTTTTCTCAGTTAGTTTTTAATGATAATCTGGCAGTTTTGAGTACTTTATGCGGCCTACCTAAATGTCCTTTCTTTGGTATTGTTCGTCGCATCGTTGAGCTCCTTTTAAGTTCTGAGTTGAGCTGCACGATTACTGACAAATGCGTGCACTGACTGGACAGGTCCACTCAAATCTGTATGGTTCTTTCCTCAAAAGACCATTTCAGACACAAATCTACATGGTCCTCAAATGAAATGCTCTGACCAAGATCATTTCCGGATTTTTTTTTTTTTATATACACGTTGACATTAATGATTTTTATATACATATACAATGACGTGAATATTTACTTTTAAAGTATTATATTATTTTAATTATTGTGAATGTGAAGACTATATGGGTCATTCCTTTTGTTTTGTTTTTAATTTTTTCTCAGTTAGTTTTAATCATGGTCTGACAGTTTGAGTAATTTATGTGGCCTACACAAATGTCCTTTTTTTGGTATTGTTCGTCGAATCGTTGAGCTCCTTAAATTCTGAGTTGAGCTACACGATAACTGACAAATGCGTGCACTGACTGGACAGGCCCTCTCAATCTGTGTGGTGCTTTCCTATAAAGACCACTTCAGACACCAATCCACATGGCCTTCACATGATCTGACCAAGATTATGTCTGGACTTTAAAAGAGACTGTGACCTCTGAGTTTGTTTCGGCCTTTCTTCTCGGAGTAGTCAGATAGGAAACGCCGACTTCATCTAGTTTTTAAAATATGATTGACGTGTAAAAGTGTTTGTACAAACCTACTTACAGAAATAAAATCATTTATCATTTATCATTTAACAGTTTTCGCGTCGATGTCTTTGCCACCCTGTACTTACCACGTTAAAAAAAAAACTAAAACATTACTGTAAAATGTTTTTTTATCAATGACTCAAAAACAGTACCTGTTTAACACTAACATTAATTAGATTATCTACAAAAAAAAAATTATTTTAAACGACGTAAAAAACAAACTTCTATTCGGTGTAGTCATAAAGTTATGGATCAATTTAGGTTTTTTATTTTTCCTGTAAAATTGACTTTTTACACTTGCGCGTTTATTCTGCGGGGGCGGCGATATCATTTATCATATGTACAGTGAAAATGCTATATTGTATGTGTGAGTATATATATGGTCCTCGTACACAAAAGATCCCTTAGGGACTCAACATCGATTTGGGTCGACGAGAAGCCTAATATCGTAACTTTGCGGTCATCGACAGTTACCTCTACCTCATCAGTTGTTTGAACACTTCAATCAAACACAATAGATTGGAAGGTATGAAACCTTTATGGTACCTACCAACCACACCTATGTATTGGTATACTTATGTTTGAAATTCAGATCAAAATCCTCCATGATAGAGTTGATGCAAAACTTTTAATTTTGAGAAACGTCCTACAGGATTTCCTCTAGTCAGTAAACTAAAAAAACTATTTAATCAAATCAAATCACTATTCTTTATTTGTAAACATAGGTTACAGCTGTGTGCAAGATGTTACAATTCATCATCATCTGCCTGGCCTTTTCCCAACTATGTTGGGGTCTGCTTCCAGTCTAACCGGATGCAGCTGAATACCAGTATTTTACATGGAGCGACTGCCTATCTGACCTCCACAACCCAGTAACTGGGTAATACGATACCCCTTGGTATGACTGGTTGTCAGACTTTTGGGCTTCTGACGACCCGTAACGTCTGTCAAAGATCCACGAATGACAGCCGGGACCAACGGCTTAACGTGCTTTCCGAGGCACGGAGGAGTCTCGGTATGTAAAGATGGTCACCTATCCACTGACCAACCCTGGCAAGCGTAGCTTAACCTGATGGATCGACCAGTGCGGCTGTTATTACTTAGCCACGAGATGAAGAAGACGTTACAATTATTAAATTAAATTATAGGTTCTCTATGTTTTGCCATTTGGCGTACAAATATACATGTATGGGAGGCGTTTGCTAAGTAAATTAAATTATTATAATTCAGTATTATTTAAGACGCATATATGCCAGCGGCCTTGAGTGGTCTAGCGTGTGCTGTGCTGAGGTCACCCAACGCATCGTATGTCCAGCCAGCAATTGGACTTGCCCATCAAGGAGCGCTGTCCCAAATTAGACGCTCGTCATCTCATCATCAGCCTATTAATGTTCCCACTGCTGGGACACAGGCCTCCTCTCTGTGAGAGGGAGTGGGCCGTAATCCACCACGCGGGCCCAGTGCGGGTTGGTAGATGTCACATATCTTCGAATTTTCGGTTCTAGGACATGTCGGTTTCCTCACGATGTTTTCCTTCACCGTTCCGAATTAGACGCATTATTAATTTATTATACATAAATCAAAAGGTATTTTAATAAAACACGTATACTAAAAGATAAATAATTAAATTATCTTTAAAATGGTGAAAGTTTCAGAAAAATACGCTTGATAGTTTTTGTGTGATTTTCAGTTTTTATCCGCGTTAGACATAACTTTACAAATTAATTATACTGTATAAACATAATCTGTAATATTCACAGATTAAGTTATTAAAAAAATGCTTTTAATTAACATATATTTTTTCCAAATCATTAACACCACTCGTTTAGACGTGATCTTCAGTATAAAATCATTAAAAGTCCCTTAGTGTCGCCTTAACCAGCTGTACCAACGACTGCTGTACACCACTTTTTTAAGCAGCGCAATGAATATGGTTGTAATGAGTCGACTGACGAGTCATGGCTTTCATGATGGGAGCAGCACTCTCTTTTATTGCTATGCTAGCCATCAAAATACAGAACTTACGATACAAATATTGGCGAGCTAGTAAAACGTAGGAAAAGTGTTCTTTTTTGCTCAGTTCCATATGTTTCTTATCTAAGAATCTTATCTCTTTTTCTAGCTTCTGCCCGCGAATTCGTTCGCGTGGAAGTCGTGTGTACAATATTATACTAAAATATCAGTCATAGTTTTATAAAACTTTCCTCAGCTCTCGACCCACAGCGTCGCATCGCATCGCCCACCCGTGCTATTATTACTTAGTTTTTTTTTTTGACTGCCTCGTTTGTTTAGTGGTCGCAAGCGCTACTGCTGAGTATGAGGTGTATGGATTTGTGCCCGGTTGATGGCAATAGGCTCGCCCCCTATTACATGGGACTTAAACATAACTGGGGAAATGTGGATGTACTATAGGTACACCTCTGCCTAACCCTTCGGGGATTACAGGCGTGATGTCATGTTATGTGTTTTTTTTTATGCAGTGAAAACTTCTTTAGGCGCGTTGGGCATTTTTGAGAGGGCACCATTGATTTCGCGATCTGTTACCGACACCGTGGAGTAAAAGACATCAACGCGTTGATTACCGCGGTGCCTTTTTTTTTCAAGTTTTCTCTTCTGTCGGCATTCCCGGAGTGCCACTGTTTTTTACATTTATTTTTTGTTTTCGCTTAATTTTCTTTTTGACTTTATATTTATTTTTGCTCAGCTCTTAATGGTCGTAGCGTGATGTTAAATAACCTTTAATCTTCTTCCTCTCCTTCCTCAAGAATTGTTCTACCAAATGCAAAAATAATTTTTCAAATCTGACTGGTAGTTCCAGAGATTAGCGCGTTGAAACAAACAAACAAAAAACTAACTCTTTAGCTTATTATTACTAATATAATATATGTATATTACATAAGTATAGATGAAAAATATAAAGAAAAATTTTTACAAAAAAAAAAACAACCGGCTTCCAAAAAACACCACAAAGTGAAAAATAACTTTAATTTCGGAAGTCGGTGTCTTTAATTTTGAATTTTCGTTTTTTGTCACCGACTTCCGAAATCAAAGTTATTTTTCACTTTGTAGTGTTTTTTGGAAGTCGGTTGTTTTTTTTTTTGTAAATGGTTTTTATTTTTCATTTTTTAGATGTGGTACCTACCCCACACAAATTCGAAAACCACTACCTACTATGTAAATAATAGTGACAGGAACTCATCATATCATCCACATACCTACTAAGTGGGAAAAAGTACGTATTATTGAAGCTAACTCAAAAACTATCAATGCAATGTTAATAAAATTTATATGGGACCACCTCGAGAGCATACCCTTTAAAAAAAAAAAGAATTTTCAAAATCGGTTCACAATTGACGGGGAAATCGGTGGACACATAAAAAAAAAAACAAACATACGCGATGAACATATAACCTCCTCCTTTTTGGAAGTCGGTTAAAAATATATCGATAACGGAAATTTCAATTGTCGTAAAGGACATTACATTCCCTGTCTTTTACGACATTTGAAATTTCCGGTGTCGATATATTCCTACGTAATACCGAACAAAATGTATTGTATGTTATTTACTGTTTTATCAGCGTTATCAGACCAATTTAGACGTCAGAACAACAAGACGTCCGTCTGAACTTAACAAATAAATATTACCTAATCATCTTCCATATCTATATAAGGAACTTGTAAAAATCTCACGAAATAATGTTTGTGTCAGTCTGTTTATCTCTGATAGACGATGATATAATGTGTTTGTTCTTTTATGATTATGAAACAGCTGAAAACTTCTCATAAACGTAAGATAGGCTCGTTGCAGGAAATGAAAACCTTTTCAGGGTTCCGTACTCGCAAAAAAAAAGGGTGGCAAACGGAACCCTATTACTAAGCCAGTCAGCGGGCTGTATCTTATGAACCGTAATAGGTAGACAGTTGAAATTTTCACAATATACAACAAATAATAAAAAATTAATATAGTTAATAATTAAAGGGGGTATACAAGAGACGTATTTATTTCGGCGTTGTTTGCTTAATCTTAATACGGTACGGAACCCTTCGTGTGCGAGTCCGACTTATACTTAGCCGGTTATAAGTATAGATACACAGGGCTATACATCAAGCTATTATAAATTTCCAGTATAAGCTGACCTCGCATTGTACGGAAATCCTATACAATGCGAGATCAGCATAAACTGGAAATGTATAGCTTGCTGTGTAGCCGTGTGTACCTACGTAGTTTAACAATAACTTTTAGAATATTCCATAATCACCGATGAATCATACAGACGTATTTCGCAAGTAAGGCCGATTTTATTTATTTCGGGGTCAATAGAATTTAAAGTTATCAGCAAAGTTATAAACTATTATCAAACAATAAGTAATTTCATAAACTAATATGGGGTGGCAGGGACATCGACGCAAAAATTGTTACCATGGATTCAGTACATGATTCTGAAGCCCCTGCGCTGAAATTTTTCGTCGGTTATTAAAAAAAAAGCTATTCCATACATTTTGACCGCGTAGGTATTGCACTTTTCTATGAAACAGCAGATTTTTTTTAATAACCAACGGAAAATTTCAACGCAGGGGATTCAGATCGCCGAAAGGGAAATCGTGGCCCCCGGCAACATGGCAACTGAAGGGACACGGGTGGGTTTTAGTCAGTAAGAGTCTGACACGCCCTCCCGCTCCGCCCAGACCGGGAGAAGTTATTTGATAATTTCCCAAACAAAAAAAAAAAAAACAAAAAAAGGGGGTTCAGAATCATGTACTGCATGGGGTTTCAGTTTTCGCGTCGATGACACTCTGTATATTTTTACGACATGATTGTTGATTTGAAATTCTTCACATCGATATCTCTCGTTAGGGATTTAGACATTCTTAAAGTTGTTACAAAATACTGCTTAGGGGCAGTACACAGGAAACCGCCGCAGGAGACGCCCTGGGCGTCGGGAATCGCGAGTCGATTTCCGACCACCGTAGGCGCAGGTTTGCAGACGGTGAGCAATGGGTAGCTCGCCGCCCGATAAGGACCAGGCCCGGGTCGACGGCGCGTTGTGTTCCACACGAGCTGCAAAGAGATGTCCGCTAGGGCTGATGCCTGTCAGGGTTGCGGGAAAGTCCGAAAAGGATACCGTTTACAGTTTCTCTACGTGATCGAATCAGAAATGAAGAGATCCGCAGGAGAACCAAGGTAACCGACACAGCACGAAGAATTGCCAAAATTAAGTGGCAATGGGCAGGGCACATTGCTCGCAGAACGGATGGCCGATGGGGTCGAAAGGTTCTGGAGTGGCGATCACGTACCGGAAGACGTAGCGTTGGAAGGCCTCCCACAAGATGAACCGATGACCTTGTGAAGGCCGCAGGAATCCGCTGGATGCGGAAACCACAGAATCGGTCGAAGTGGCGGTGCTTGGGGGAGGCCTATGTCCAGCAGTGGACGTCTTTCGGCTAAAATGATGATGATGATGATGGAGGTAGAGCATAGGTACGACATAGTCTATTACACATAATCTATTATGCCTTGTTGGTATAGTGGTCGCAAGCGCTACTGCTGAGCATGAGGTCCTGGGTTCGATTCCCGGGTCGGGCAAAGTGTTATTGAGTTTTTCTATCTGAAATTTCTCAGTAGCAGCTCGGAGTCTGGATTTGTGCCCGGTTGATGGCAATAGGCTCGCCCCCTATTACATGGGACTTAAACATAACTGGCGAAATGTGGGTGTACCTGCTACAGGGACACCTCTGCCCAACCCTTCGGGGAAACAAGGCGAGATGTTATGTATGTTATGTTATTATGCAAAAATCAAATGGCAAAAATATCAAAATCATTAGATCTACATAAAACCCCGTAACTGACATAACTAACTGCTGTAAAAGCATACCATATATAAAACTTTTTGGGGTTGCCCATTTATGCCATTGTAGACTTAGCGTGGCCAGACATATCCATGAAACTCCTTAGTTCCTAAAAAAGCAATTAGCCATGAAGCCTAAACAAAGTAATGTTCGCTGTCGTTAACGCTAAGCACACACTTTTATAAGTACAAGTTACAATCACCTAGCTGGAGGTCGTTCGTAACGTTCAACTTAACTGTCTCCTTCGGCTATTAAGTTTTATCTTAAGTACTAAGTTTTACTTAGACTATGTATTAAGTTGAATGACGGACGTAGGTATATGAAGTTTATCAGTTATTCGGGTGACAACATCTTGAAAGTTGGAATAGCTCTTGTGCTCCTTGAACCCATGTCAGTTACATTGTAAGAGCCATTATAAGTTTGGTGATAGACTTAGAGATTATCTATTGTAGTATCTAATACCAAACCAATTTCTATAACATGACACTGTCAATTCGTGGGTAATGAAACATGATGTTTAGGTGTCAACATAACATAACATCGACGGGTTCGGCAGAGATGTACTTACTCACATTACCATCCTACATCTATCTTCTGTATCTATATTAGGAATGCCTCGATACGCCTTTTTGCCGATACGATACCGATACCGATGCTCTTATAAAAATATCGGCGATACCGATACCGATACGCTCATTGAATTCAATAATGAAAGTAAAATTAATAAAACACAAGTCCGGTTATTTTTTTAATTAATATAAAAAGAACAAAATAACAGGACAAACTAAATAAAACCGTTTAAAAATAAAGACAGGTTGAGATTAGTTAATAGTTTTAGTGATTAAAATTAACACTGATGAGATATTTGTTTAAAAAACAAGTATTCTTAAGTTTTGCGGAGAAAGGCGATTTTGCAAATCTGTTTGCATAAGACCTGCGATGGAAAATACTCGCTCAGATGCGACAGAACTCATTTGGAAACTAAAGTACTTCTGCGCCTCTCGATATATTAGAAGACTTTATGTATCTCTCGACTTCTTCTTTGAGAGAATTACAGCTCAAAGTAGACAGGGGCTCATCTTCCTCGGATTACATTACATTTTTAAAGCGCGAAATTTGAAAAGTGTCGTTGAATCAGCCATAAAAATATCGCCGATGCCGATATATCGGCAAACTTCGAGTATCGCCGATATTTCGGCATCGGTATCGGTATTAGATGCATCCCTAATCTATACTTAATAAAGAGGTAAAATTTGTTTGTTTATTTGTTTGTAAGTTTGTATGTAGAGAGTAATCTCCGGAACTACCAGTCGGATTTGAAAGTCAAATAAAATAAAGTCAAGAAAAGTATCGTAGTTCCGGAGATTACCCCCTACATACAAGCTTACAAATAAATTTTACCTCTTTTTAATATTATTAGTATTAGTATAAATTATGTAAGCTAGCACACGCCAATATACCGCTAAAAACATCGAAAACTATACTCAAGTAAAAAACGTAAACAGAACTTATTATTACCTAAATGAAAGCCTCCGGGCATAAAGGGCGTGCCCGCTTACATTTAGCTGTACAGCGTGGCGCTTTAATGGTGACTTTAATTTAACACACGTATACGGATAAGCGTTTTCTTTTTATGGAGATATTTTAATTTCATTAAACTTTATTATTTATTGATTTATTTTCACTTTTCTCAAATAGCATCTTTGTGCAACCTGTACTTAACAACAGTAGCGCTGAGGTCATGTACCGGGGTCACGGATCATAACATCGCATCAATGAAAATAAAACGAATAACGTGCAAAGGGAAGGCGAATTGAAGAAAAGAGAAAGCCCTATATCGGCGAGCGTTTGAAAATTTAATTTTTTCAACTAACGAATTATTTTTTCTTATCATATTTTTATGATTACTGGCCACTAGCCCTACACGTGTGTTAAATTAATGTTGCCATTGTAGCGGCATGTTGTATATAGCTGTAACTCAAAGTCACAAAACGATTAATACGACCCAGCCTATCCCTTGCTGGTCTCCCACAGCGACGCCCTAAGCCGAGGTTCGTACTCCACAGGGGGTGCCCTTAGCGTGTAGTCGCTTAGTTTCTAAGTTTTATGCCCTGGCTGGAGGCCTTAATTTATTGAGGCAGCCACAGGAAAGTCCGGTTAAGCAGCCGACAACCTCCTAGGTTGACCTGCAAGATACCATTCATAAACAAAAATTCACAAAATGATAAACTAGGACCATCGAAGTAAAACAAATAAACAGTTAATTACTAGTAACAATAACAAAATCATGATCAACAAGACAACCAGTCACCACAAGCAGCACCCGTTCACGAGCTTAAGATAAAAAACGTGTGGCACTCGGGGACTGCCGCGGTAAAGCTACTGCATAGCATTTGTAACCTCCATACTTCCTATTTGTCAACGCTACACTTGGGATGATGACGTGATGACATAAAACAAAAATTACGTTCCCATGACAACATCACGTTGTCATGGGAACCGTCATTACATGGTAGGCGGAGTGGGGAGTGTTAGGTTTTATTTTCGTTACGTTACGGAATTTCTTGATTCGGTCGCCGCGCTCAAAGCCCGCGATAAAAGCTATGCAATAGCTTAATACGCTTGTTTTTGGGCTCAGAAAAAAAAAATGGTATTTGCAACATTATTAGATGCTTCGCTTTTCCAATAAGTGGTAGATAAAATAGTCTATTTGTACATTGTTTATACTTTTTGCTCAAACTTACACAACAGTAGCTATTTTAAAACAACTGCAGTTATTCACTTGCTTATAAAAAAAAAAACATTTTCAAACATTTTCTTATATCTACAAATTTTTCTTTTGTTTAAGAATTCTTTAGAGTTATTATCCCATTATTACATGTTACTACGTTATATTATCTCTATAAATACTTTCTTGTTTAGATTTATTTATAACAAATCAACGAAAATACCTCTACTAACAGAATATTTATCAGTTTCTCATCATCTCACGCTAGTCGTAGTTAATATTGATTAAGTTTCGATATTAAAATCCCCATGTTTCTCCAGACGTGTACAGTCAGCCCCAAGCAGATGTATACACGGACAAGGAGCCATTTCAGCGTCAACTTTTTGTTCCATAACATTGTTTTCACGTATAGCTAGGTACAAACATAACTTCATTGAAGTCCACACTTGTATCAAAACCAAAAATTATGTATATTTCACCGTATAATTATGAACTTTGTTAGTTTATAATCGATCAGTATTATTTCCGTTAGATTATAAACCGTCGAAAATCATTTACGATTTAACGCATAATTTTTCGATAGTTTATAATGTATCCATGAAAAACTGATAAATTGTGAACTGGTAACCAACTTGTTTGCGACGTAACGCACCTTGCGCTAATATTAAATAGCCTGCGTGGCTGCGAGCAACTTGGAAGTAGCGCTCGCCGGCCGCTGCCGCGGCACCGCTCGCTTCGCTTGCTCGGCTCGCGTGCGTTTGGTCACAGTTCTAACCTAACCTAACCCATTTCACCCAGTTCACAAAGTTTTGACAGTTTATAATCAAACAAAAATAATACCGATAGATTATAAACTTACGGTTCTCACAATCTTACGGTGATATATTATTATACACCATATGATCTATCTGCCTAGCCTTTTCCCAACTATATTGAGGTCGGCTTCCAGTTTAACTGGATGCAGCTGAATACTAGTATTTGACATGGAGCGACTGCCTATCTGACCTCCACAACCCAGTAGGTAACTGGGTAATATGATACCCCTTGGTAAGACTGGTTGTCAGACTTTCGGGCTTCTGATAACCCGTAATACTAACGGCTTAACGTGCTTTCTGAGATACGGAGGAGTCTCAGTATGTAAACATGGTCACCCATCCACAGAACAACCCCGGCAAGCATAGCTTAACCTGATGAATCGACCCATGTGGTTGTTATTACTTAGCCACGAGCTCTTTCATACGACCACCTTGCGACGTTTTACACCATTTGACCTATCGCTATAAGGAGTTTAACAGATCTTATAAACTTTTTGGGGATCTATTGAGAAGAGATGATTCAACCTATGTTTATCTCGTCATGGATCATAAAATCGATCGGTCTGTTTTTAGTCTCTCAACAAATCAACTCGAACACGAGGAAAAGTTCGCGAAATAGATTTACGGATGTTGGAATACGTCTGTACTGCTACTGAAGAAAAATCTGAATATTATTCGTATCCTGGACAAACGGCTTTGATTACTAAAAAAAGGATTGTGTGGTTTTATGAAACCACGGTAAAAGTGAAACTTTTAAGCGAACTATAGGCGCCGCCATATTGGCCTTGGCTGCTCTGACGAGCGCCTTTCACTTTATCCCTACTCCGCGGCCGAACGTCACGCGACATGCAACACACAGACGAAAAAGTTTTGAGACGATGTAATAAAAGTTTCACTTTAAAATTTTACAATAATTACGTTCTTCTTTTTGAAGTGAAAACTTCTTTAGGCGCGTCGGGCATTTTTGAGATGGGACTAAACCATTGATTTCGCTACACCATGATGACACCTCATTTTTGTAAACGCGATTGTGCTCTTTATTTATGTTACGTTACGGATCAATGTTCTATGCAAGTATTTTTACTTTAAAGGTTTCGGAAGTATAATTTTTTGTAAACGCAATTGTGCTCTATATTTAGATAAGGTTACGGACCAATGTTCTATACAAGTATTTTTCTTCCACAAAGGCGATCTTGTCCAAGTTTTCACTTATGTCGGCACTCTCAGAGTGCCACCACTTTTTAAGATATTGCATAGCTTTTATCGCGGGTTTTGAGCGCGGCGACCGAATCAAGAAATTCCGTAACGTAACGAAAATAAAACCTAACACCCCCCACTCCGCCTACTATGTAATGACGGTTACAAATGCTATGCAATAGCTTTACCGCGGCAGTCCCCGAGTGCCACACGTTTTTTTTTTATTTTTTTATAAAAATTGTGTCAGTGTTAATCGCAAAGAAAATGAATTTTAATTGTCTTTTGAAAATGGTTGTGTATGTTTGAGAAAGAAGATGGTTACATAAAAAAAATTCAAGAAAGATATCAGTATGCTATGGACATAAGCATGTCCTGGGGGTAACCAGTGGGCTAACGACGTGACATTCTATCGGCGATATATAACAATGATGGCAAAGTTAAAAATATATGGCAATGATATTTAATAAGCTACTGAAAAGCTTATGTAAATCCCGTTTAAAAGTGCTGCAAAAATACGAAAAGTTTTTAAAGCGATTGTCACTTATTTAGGCCTATTTCAGCCTATGGAGTTGCGAAGGTTATTCTTTTTTCCTTCAGATGTTCTGTCGATCTCTTGGTCAATCTATAAGATATTAACATCAGCAATTTTTCCTCGGTTTACAGGAAAAGTCAGACCCAACATAACAGCTAATAGTCGATCTATTATTCCGTCTTTGAATGATGTGTAAACAAATCGAACCAATATCTGATTTCGTAGAAAAAACAAAGCCGGAAAGAACGAAAACGGTGTTTCGAAATACCTCTAATTCAAGGTTCTCGTATTTCAAAGTTTAAAGGCGCTTTCACACAGAAGTCACGGCTCGTGTGTAAATGATAACAGGCGATCGGCTCGATCGAAGGCTAAGCTTAGCTTGCCGCGATCAGTTCGTGGGCCCATCCACTCTTAAGAAAGCTTTTGTTGTTGTAAAATAATCGTACTTTTAGTATGACAGTTGTGCGAGTGACAAGAATAATGCGTAGCCAAAGCCCATGCTAAGTAAGTACCTAACGTTTTTAAATTCCGGTTCAGTCATTGATTCAGATAAGTTTGTGGTGGCGCGGCGGAGCGACGTGGCGAGCGACCATGGAAGATGGAACCGCCACTTGGCGTGAGGGGGAAATAAGGCACGCCCATCATACATATTTATTTTTTAACCAACTTCAAAAAAAGGAGGAGGTTCTCAATTCGCCGGGATATTTTTTTTATGTATGTTCCCCGATTACTAAAAGACGGCTGGACTGATTTGAAAAATTCTTATTTTGTTTGAAAGGGTATACTTTCAAGTTGGTCCCATTGTCATTTGGTCATGATCTGATGATGGGATCTTGGAGAAATCGAGGGAACTCTTCAAATATTAAAGGCACATCTATAGTGCTTTGGGTATTTTTGATGAGCAGTTGACTAAGGCTATTGTAACTTAGATAAATTACAAATCAACCCACTAAAAATGAAAAAAAAAAAAAAACTTTATACAAAAAATGCAACCGACTTCCAAACTACAAAGTGAAAAATAACTTTAATTCTTCTTCAATATAGGCTCTTAATAGCTTCAATGATCTTGCATATTAATCGTAATAAAATACCGCACCAGTGTAGACTAGCCTTTATATGAGCAACCCCTTTCACCGACCTGCCTTCCTGTTTGTACCGGCGCGGGGGGATGTTTGTCAAGAGTCGGAAATTCATTGACTGTTGGTACAGACATAATTGAATAGTCATGAGTTTGTTAAGGCGACGATAACCGACTTTTAATGATTTTATACTGAAGATCACGTCTAAACGAGTAGTGATGATTTGGAAAAAATATTTATAGATAGATAGATAGAATATTCTTTATTATATACACCATACAAACAGACATTAATATAGAAATTTTACATTGGGTGACACAATGGGCGGTCTTATCGCTAAAAGCGATCTTTTACAGACAACCTTTGGATGGATTTAAATGGAAAAGGAGAGACAATACTGCAGCTCTTATTTATGTTAAATAAGAGCTTTTTTTTAATAATATTATGTAGGAATATTTTAGATTATGTTTATAATACATAGTGAAATTAATTTGTAAAGTTATGTCTAACGCAAAATCTGAAATCTTCACCATTTTAAAGATAATTTAATGATTGATCTTTTAGTATACGTGTTTTATTAAAATACCTTTTGTTTTATGTATAATAAATTAATAATGCGTCTAATTTGGGACAGCGCTCCTTGATGGGCGAGTCCTATTACTGGCTGGACGTACGACGCGTTGCGTGCGCTCAGTACAGAACACGCAAGCTAACCACTCAAGATCACTGGCATATCTGCGTTAGTTGCCTACCACGAAATATGGAGGTACCTAGGTAACGTTTTTTGTTTCGTATTTTTTTGTTAACAAATAGTTTTCCACTGTAAAATAAATATTTATAAAGTAGGATCTTTGGTCAAACGCAAATAGGTACATTATTATTTATGTTTGACTTTCTTCAACCACTTACAGTTCTTACTAGCCTATGTTACACAGTGATAATGTAGCATTCTACTGGTGAAAGAATTTTTTAAATCTGTCCAGTAGTTTTTGAGTCTATTCATTACAAACAAACAAACACACAAATAAACAAATCTTTTCTCGATAGCAGGCTGTTATTATTTCTTCAACCATTACAAAGTTTCAACACAATCACCTTAATAATACCTTTATCCGCATTGTAGATTGCTGAGGACTTAATAATCTAACTAATGGATCCAGCGTACTTAATAATTAAACCAGCCAAACGACTAATCCTATTACGTTCATAGTCAAATCTCAAACTAGCCTCTAAGTTAATACAAATGTCAGTCAGGTTCGCAATAATACTAAGCGATCAAAATTATAATACCTATATAGGATCGACCTTCTGTCAGTATTGTGACGTTTTAGCTCAAATTAGCTGTTAAATCGTAGGGTCGTGTAAGTTTAGTTGTCAAATTTGCTGACACATCAATTTCATAACGATCGATACCTCATTTAAGGCCAGTCCTATCCTTTTTGACCGCTTATAAATATAACAAGAAAAAAAAGAAACAAAAAGCCGTTCTTTTTTCAAAATGGTCGCCCAATTTTCATTAGCGGCTTCTCATCACGTTGCTGTCCCGAACGAGGTCACTCACGATCGGGACCTCACATGACATTGAATAATTACAAGGTGTCACTGCAATGTGACGCGAGGGGCCCGTTCGTTCGATAACACCGTATTTACGGAAATATGGACTCGAAGTATGACGTCACTATCATGGCTGAGATCCCCTGAGAGTTACGTGGAGGTGTAGGCACTGTGCCTATACGGTCATTTTGTAGATTAATGTTTTGTATGGCTAGAAGGCATTCTATGGCCTTTCATTGAAATCTTGATGGATACTATTCAAAGGCGGACTGCTTTTGAATACTATCCATCAAGATTACCATGAATAGTATCCACAGTTGAACTGGCTTTTCTGAAGTTGCATATCAAAGTCAAATCATTTATTTCAAATAGGCCCATGTATGGCACTTTTGAACGTCAAAATTTACAAAAAAATTAAATCGATTCTAGTCGCCCCTTCCAAAATTTAGTTTTCGCATGGAGAAGAATGGGCAAGAAACTCCACCGTTACTCTTTTAAAATGTTTTACAATTGTTTGTATATGTACGTACATTAGTTAAATAATTATTATATGTGAAGACGATGCACCTAGAATAAAATTACCATACCACAATAGGTAAAAAGAATTAAAAATGAAGCAACGACAGATAATTTAATATGTGATAGATACATGGCGCTTACATATTTACAATAATTGTAAAAGTAGACGATTTTCTTAAAATTGCATCGCAAAATCTTGCTCTCCGTATTTTGCAGTTCGGAAAACAATTTTTTTAGTAGTAGGTAGCCAAAACCGCAGTATTTACTTCATAAAACTGTGCTAAATTTCATCTAAAACAATGAAAAAAAACGAGTGACCCTTACAGTAGCCGCATATAACATCTTGGCTGACAGTACCAACCTCTCGGAAAATGGGTTGGTACCATCTGACGGCCAACTCTAGCACCGCGCGCGCTCATTGGTCAAATCAAACAGCGCGCGCTTCCGCGGCTTCCTGTTACACACTTCTGTCCTTTTTCACAAAATCACTCCCACAGATTGAGGGAAAGCGAGAGGAAAGATGTTACACATCAAAAAAGTGCCTAGGCACAACGCAAACTATACAATAATGAAATTATTTTTTCCATGCATGACATTTCTCATTGACATAACAATAGCTGACTGGTCGATCATGAAATGACAGTTCTTTTCATCTATTCATAAACGAATACATTTCTACGAACAAAAGCCGTAAATTAAATGGATCAACGGGCTTATTTAATAAATAAAAAAGCGCTGTACATAGTAAGCTGTGTACCGGGAATGAATAGGCTTATAAAATGTAGACGGGAATTGATGTGTCTTCGGATGATTGAGTGACAAGTAAATACGACATGTATCCGATGACAGATGATTTCAATTTCATTCTAATTGCGTTTTTTTTTTGTTCCTTTTTTGGGATATTTGGCTAATGTTGTTACGGGAAAGGAAAAGGGCAGGATATTAATGATTTTGTTAGCTAAAAGATCACACACAACTTTGGTAGGTTAGTGAAACATAAAAAGGTCACACACAACTTTGGTAGGTTCGTGAAACTTAAAAAGGTCACACACAACTTTGGTAGGTTCGTGAAACTTAAAAAGGTCACACAATTTTGGTAGGTTCGTGAAACTTAAAAAGGTCACACACAACTTGGTTCGTGAAACTTGAAAAGGTCACACAGAACTTTGGTACGTTCGTGAAACTTAAAAGATCACACACGAATAAGAGATATACTTAGCTATGTACGTTTTGTCAGATTTATCATCGAGCTCTGCTTAATTTCGATGTTGTTGTAGGACGCAAAAACAGATTTTTTTATTACAGACTTCAGAGTAGGTACCTACTATATATCTCCTACTATCGTCGAATATAAAATAAGTATATTATAACTGTTTTTATTGTAATCATTTTATTCATTTATACAGAATGAGTTTAAAATGCACCATCATTCAAACTTTTCTTAAGGTCGAGAACTGGCAAAAAGTCCTATCTTGTTTGAAACAGTTGTCACAGAATACATAATTTACTTTGTCGCTGCCTTTTATAGCTTATCTACCAATGAAAAATGTTTATAAGTTTTCTTCTTATTTGTTTGCACTCCAATTTTATCGTTAAACTAGCTGACCCGGCAAACGTTGTTTTGCCATATATAAATGTTTGGGGTGGACCACCCTTATCACTTAGGGGTATGATCAAGCTGTTTCGGAGGAGTATGGCAACTAACATTGTGACACGAGAATTTTATATACTTAAATAGATAATCATAAATACATACATTAGATACTTCTATTTTTAGAGCCCAGTCTATCGTAATAATTTGATTGCATATCAAATTCAGCGCATGTCTGAAAGTTACAGGATTATTAATAAATCAAAATTTTTCGTTAAAATTAAAGTGGATTTTAAAAATAAAAACTGTGATAGACATTTCGCCTATTTATTTTAAAACATCGGCGACCTAGCAACAACCTTTAGTATCTGGTATATTTTCGGGAAGGTCCACCTCGTTTTCGCCTATAGGTACCTTAATTATTTACGAACTTTTCCGGAGCCGAGGTCAGAGGTGAAAATATCACGTCGGGAACCAGATTGTGCGTCAATGTTTTAATAAATTGTCGAGAGAAATTGAAAGCTAGGACTATGAAAAGGGTGGAATGTTATCTTAGGTAGTAGGTACTGTAGACACTTCGCGTAACTATGGTACCGGGATGATGTTTAAATAAAGGTTTCTTGAGTTAAAAACCGTAAATATATTCAATTCAATAGTATAGTCTGTGCAATCCACGAAGACGCGCCCCATTCCGCTGTGCGCCGTACTAGAGTTCAGCTTACAGTACAGTAATCGCGGAGTGGGGCGCGTCTTCGTGGATTGCACAGACTATGACTATGAGGTCGCTTCCTGCATAAAACCTTACAGTACCTCCCTAAATAATAAATGATAACTGGTTGAATAAAACTATTAAATTGGATTCTTATGGTCTGAAATCTTCGAAAAATTGTGTGCGGGAGTTCGTGTTTAAATAATGTTTCTTCTTTGATTGAGAAGGGGGCTTTCCCGTGAAGATGGACGATAGTTTTATAGAGGTATGAAGAACAGGGTGTAAATTCCACTCATCCTCTATATGTAGAAAAGGGAGTATCCGCCGACCAGACGGATTGGCCCAACGATTGATGTCGGGACGTTATGTTATGGGGTTTGGTTTCCGCACTTAGTTCCTCAGGTAGACCATTATGCGTGGGCCATGGCGGCCGTCGGTGGTTATTCCAACCAGCCCACCTCCCTCCAGAAGTTGAGTAAGTCTCCTGGCCTGTTCAGAACATCTGTGAAAAATCTGGGTGACCCACGGGTTTTAGTTCTAATCTGTGTAACGCCTATGCATTCAAAAAGCACATGTGCAATGGTTTCCTCAGCCTCCATACACGCCCTGCACAGAGGACTGACCCCGTTATGCCTATTGTGTGGAAGTGCTTGTTAAGCGAGCAGTGTCCCGTGATGGTCCCCGCCATCAAGCGCAGGTCAATGTCGGGATATTGTATATATACTGGTCACGCGGTAAACTTCGCTTGCGCGATGCAGGATTTTGCGTGACGTCAATGAGATGCGTAGTTCATATGTGGCGATGTAGATGCCATCACAGTTTAATTATTAAGTTTCCAACTTTCATACATTCAACGGTTTTCCAAGATTTCTCTGTACATTGACTGCTTCGTTGGTCTTATGGTCGCAAGCGTTACTGCTGAGCATGAGTTCCAAAGTCAATTCCCATGTCGGTCTAAGTGTTTTTGGGTTTTTCCATCTGGAATTTCTCAGTACAAGCACGGAGTCTGAATTTGTGCCCGGTTGATGGCAATAGAGGGTGGCCCAGTGGTATCGGCCGCGACTTACGAGTCGTAGGTCCTGAGTTCGGACCCAGCCAGGCACTTTACTTTGTGTATTTAATTTCAACACCACTGCTCTCAAAACGATGAAGGAAAACATCGTGAGGAAACCGGCATGTTCTAGAACCAAAAAATTCGAAAATATGTGACATCCACCAACCCGCACTGGGCCTGCGTGGTGGATTATGGCCCACTCCCTCTTACAGAGAGGAGGCCTGTGTCTCAGCAGTGGGAACATTATAGGCTGATTATCATGATGATGGCAATACGCTCGTCCCCTATTACATGGGGCTTAAACATAACTGGCGAAATGTGGGTGTACTATAAGGTGCACCTCTGCCCAACCCTTTGGCCACAGGCGTGATGTTATGTTATGTAGGT
This sequence comes from Agrochola lychnidis, assembly GCA_963680765.1. NCBI lineage: Eukaryota > Metazoa > Arthropoda > Insecta > Lepidoptera > Noctuidae > Agrochola > Agrochola lychnidis. The sequence goes on from OY796850.1 coordinate 5,765,359, forward strand.
ATACAAAAATAAATAACTTCTCTAAACACAAATGTTTTTAGTAATACATACCGATTTATTTATAACAAATACGATAAAAAAAGTGGCAACACTGCTCGAGTGACATGTCAAAATTTTGTTCCGTATTCATAAATTAGTTTTATTTAATTTTTAAGTGTAATTAAGGTGTAATAATATATCTAAATATTAAGTAACTGGATTAAAACTCAGGATTATTGTTTTCCTGGAAATTTACAAAGTAAAACACAGTTTTTGGTTACCCACCGTTACCGGTAACCTATCACGAACAGCTGATGTTCGACCTGCGGATAAAATACGGGAAGTATTGTTTACTTTTATTCCTTATCTAGCACACAATCCTCACTTAAGACTCTGTAACACATTCATTGAGTATTAGTATCAAAATTTTTGGTTGATTTGGGACCCTGCACTGGGGCACTCACTTTGTTTACATAGATAACAAAACTTAGTACCTATTGTGAATTTCAAAGTATTGTAATTCTATTAGTGTTATATTGTTCATAACAACAACAACAACGTTGACTATCCATTTTAAATGTAATCCTTATGCAAAACTAGAATACTATTTTTTATATAGGCATCCTACCCACAGAAGCAAAAGTAAAATCATAAGACAATAGAATCAATGTAACATTGTACTTGATCTAATTAAAATAGTTGCATTTCAACTAGATTCAGCAGCCTACCTCATTTCTCTATAAACCTACACTAACTTTTCCCATTTTTCCTTTCATTTCTAGCTTTCTCTATTTTGTTTGTCTGTCTATTTAGCTCTCACCGTTTCTTTAATTCTACTTTCAGTACTAGTTCCTGAAACTATGCCTGTGATGACCCGCAAGGCTGCTGCTCAGGAATTGGAGCTTAAATTGAGAACGACCGTTCAAGATCTTAAGGCTTCAAACAGTAAATGTGAACAGCTGTTACAGGAAATAGATGATAGTGAGAAGGAAGTCGAGAAGGTTGTTTACAAAAATACAAGCTTAAAACAGGAGCTAGTAGACCTGCATCAACAATACCTAGATGTTGTTGATGAACGGGACAAACTGCGGCTGGTCACGGATGGTTTTAATAACTGCAGTAACTTATATGAGGAGGCTTTGTGTAAGGTTAGGGATCTAGAAGAGGAACTAATTCATGCAAATCTACGAATTACTAAGTTACAGAAACAAAAAAGTTGTACTCGGGCTAAGGAAACTAATAACTTATATGATGAATTATCTAATAGTAATTGTAACCCTCAATCCTTTATAACAATAGATCTTACAGAAGATTCAATATTGAAACATAATAATAGTTGTTATACAGTAAGTCAAAATAAAATAAAAAAATATGCAAAACTAAATAAAATCATAAATAAATGCAATAAATTCAAGAAACAACAAAAACACAATTCCAATAATATTAAACTACGGAAAGAACGTGTTTTTCTAATAAATAAATTAAAAAACTATCAAATTAAATTAGAAGACAGTAAAAACATTTATCAAATTGACACCCAACGATTACAGTCTGGAATTGAGGTACTTGAAGAGTCACTACATTCACTTTATATTAAATATGTGAGCTCTCAAAAACAAATAAAGGAACATATCCTTGCTGCCAACAAGTTAGTAGAAATGTGTAACAGTGAGGCAGACAGTGTGGTCCCGATGTCTCTTAGCACCGCTCAATGTTCTTGTCAAGGGGCATCCAGCCTTGAGGCTCTTCAACCTGAGGCAACGGAGGACCCGTCCCAGTCTGGAGAGGCTCAGGGCTGTGTCCCTGATCAGGATACACCACATGTTATACAAGCTTCATTTCAAGTAGCACAGACAGATACTTGTTGTAGTAAAGATTGTTATTGTTCTATTATGTTTTCAGATAGTTTAGGGACAGGGTTAGGTAAATTATTAAGTAACAACCTGAGGCAATCTTCAGTTAATTATTGTATGCCAGGGAAATCCTACGAAGAGATAATTTCATCAATAACAGGCCGTAAATATGATCCGAAAGCCATTATTTCTGTATTTGTAGGCAATAGTACTAATGTAAAAAAAGATGACATCACTGACAGTGTCACCGAAATCTTGAAGATTAATTGTCAGAAAATAATATTGTGTGCTTTTCCATACTTTGAGCACTTGTCAAGTAGGCAAAATCATAATATACATATGCTAAATAACCATATGCATTTATTAGTTAATCACTATAGTGACAAACTTATATTTTTTGACACCAACACTTTTGTTGAGAAATTAAAGTCGACTAGGGATACTGCGTATCTGCCTATTAGTTTTAGACGTCAAATAGCATGGCTATTAGCTTTTAATATAAACTCAGACATAAGTAGTATGTCGAAGTCTAATGTAATTAGCACCACAAAAATTAGTAATAATACTAATATTAAGGTGGTTAGTAATTTAAACTAGTCAGTAAGACAACAGAAGGTACCAGTAACAATGTTTTTAATCTCACCATCAACAAGGTATCTTCTAGCACTCAATTAGTTAATTGTAAAAAAGGGGCTAAGCAGAATTCCTTGAAATTGTTTCATCAAAATATTCAAGGTTTTTCTTCCAAATATTTAGAAGTTGAATTGCTTTTAGAAAAAACAATGTTTGATATTATTTGTATAACTGAACATTGGTTGAAAGATTATGAAATGTTAATTAATTTTGAGAATTACAGTGTGGGCAGTTGTTTTAACCGAAAATCAATGCTACGTGGAGGTTCACTAATCTTAATTAAAAATTGTATAAAATCTAAGACTCGTAATGACATAGTTGAACTATCGGTGGAACATAGCATTGAACTGTCCTGTGTTGAGCTAGATAAGCATTTTATAGTGTGTGTATACAGACCTCCAAATTATCAAAACTACTCTATATTTGAATCAGTAATGGAAGATGTTTTGGCAAAACTTACAACTGGTAATAAATCAGTAATTATTTGCGGTGATTTTAATATTAATATTTTGGAAAATAATTCAAATAGCAGTAGATTATTAAGTCTCTTCAAATCATTTAATCTGTCAAATGTGTTTTTAGAACCAACGCGAATAACTTCGACTACTGCTACATGTATTGATAACGTCTTTTGTTGCTGCGACTATTTAGGTAAAGCTATTGTAAATTATCTCCCTTCTGATCACAGCGGTCAAACCGTTATTTTTGAGTCCAACACACCAATACTAAAAGTGCAGATACAAACTAGACCAATAACATCGGGTAATTTAATTAAGTTTAATTGCACTTTAATTAGCAAGTTAAGTGCTCAGGGTCTAAATATGTCCAATGGCAATATTTTGTATGAACAATTCTTTTCATTAGTCCAAACAGAGTTCAATAAGTCTTTTAAGAAAAAAACTAAAACTATTTGCCCTAAGTTTTTATTCAGTGACTGGGCAACTAAAGGCATCAGGAAAAGTAGGGAAACATTATTTGAACTGTATGGCCTTAAGCCGTATATTAACACAGAAACTTTTAATAAGTATGTTACTACTTACTCTAAAACTTTTAAAAATATCTGCAAAGCAGCTAAAGCTTCTTTCATTAGCAACAAGGTTAAATCGGCAGATAATAAAATAAAGACAGTTTGGAAAATTATTAACAATGAAACAAACAAGAACAAAAGACATAATACAGATTACACACTAGACACTTCCGGCGGTCTTATTAGCGACAACATCGATGTTGCTCAAGAATTTGCAACTTTCTTTACCAATATTCCAATTAAAACTACAGAAACTCTAAATTCCTCCCCCTCACTTGCGATTGATTTATTAAAAGCGAATGTTTCAGCCTGCCCTGTGGAATTTAAATTTAAACATATAAACCCTGTGGTCGTTATAAAGGCTTTTAAGCAACTTAAGATCAAAATTACCGAAGATCTGTGGGGCATGTCTACTAAAGTTTGTCAATCAATTATTGAGACAATTGCACCCTATTTAGCTTTAATATTTAATTTGTGTGTAGATCAAGGGATATTCCCGGATTTAATGAAATACAGTAAAGTTATTCCACTTTTCAAATCCGGGGACAGCAAAGACACTAATAATTATAGGCCCGTATCAGTTTTGCCGGTTTTCAGCAAGGTGTTTGAAAAAGTAATGTTAAATCAAATGCTCAATCATTTTAATCGTAATAACATCCTACACGATCAACAGTATGGTTTCACCAAAGGACGTTGCACAACCGACGCCGGTGTCACCTTATTGAAACACATCTTTAATGCATGGGAAGAGGCACAAGATGCAATAGGCATCTTTTGCGACCTATCCAAGGCATTTGATTGCGTGGATCACGAAACACTGCTCTTGAAACTTGAGCATTACGGTCTGGATAAACTTGCGCTGAGCTTAGTAAAATCATATTTGAATGATAGACTGCAGCAAGTTCAAATAAACGGTGTAAATTCATTGGGTTTAAAAGTCAAAATGGGTGTACCACAGGGCTCGATATTGGGTCCATTCCTCTTTTTAGTATATATAAATGATTTACCAAATTTACTGAAAAATCGACCACAAATGGTGTTATTTGCTGATGACACATCACTGATTTTTAAAGTAGACAGACGTGCACAGGAGCTTGACGACGTAAATAACGCTATGGTTACGGTCCATAATTGGTTTACTGTAAATAATTTGGTATTAAATGAGAAGAAAACTAAATGCATAAGATTCGCGTTACCGAATGTTAGAAGTAGTGAATGTCACGTTGTATTGAATAAGGAGACACTAGAATTCGTCGAAAAGACAGTTTTCCTGGGGATAACGCTTGACTCCAAACTACAGTGGGGTCCTCACTTAACATCACTTGCAGGGCGGTTAAGTTCAGCCGCTTACGCTGTTTGGAAAATCCGCCAACTAACAGACGTGGATACCGCGAGACTGGTCTATTTTAGTTATTTTCATAGCATCATGTCTTACGGTATTTTGCTGTGGGGACGGGCTGCAGATATTGATTCTATCTTTATTCTGCAAAAGAGGGCCGTCAGAGCCATCTACAACCTCCGCAGACGCGAATCTCTAAGGGAATTGTTCAAGAAAATTAACATCATGACGGTACCTTGTCAGTATATATATGAAAACATTATGTATGTTCGAAAAAATCTACACCTTTTTAGTAAGATAAGTGACAGGCATAATTTTAACACTAGAAATAGGAATAAATTAGATCAACCACGTTTTAGATTGTCTAAAGTTCACACTTCTTTTATGGGGTACTGTGTAAAATGTTATAATAAAATACCACTCGATATTCTTCAACTAAATGAGAAGAAATTTAAAACATGCATTAAACGCACACTATGTAGACAAGCATATTATAAGTTGGATGATTATATCGTAGATAAAAATGCTTGGCTTAATGCTGGTCCTGCTCCACAGCCACTTGGGCTCACTAGTTAAAATTTTAATATTTGGAAGAGTTGCTTTCCCTTTTCTTTTTTTAATTTTGTTTTTGACATTACGAACTTAAATGTTTATTTTTTTATCTTACCAAGTAAATAAAAATGCTTGGCTCAATGCTGGTCCTGCTCCACAACCACAACTAATTGATTAACATTTGCAAATACTGTTGGAGCTGCTGAAGATTGTAAGACCATCTTTGCATTGTATATACTCAATCTCTTTTGTATTATATAATTGCATAGCACACTATGTGAGCACTATGTACTAAAGAGTTACTATTTACCGGGTAATATGTCTTGCATTGACTTGAATGTGCCCTGGCGGCTGTGAGTATGTCATGCTCACTCAAATGTTTCGCTGATGGTGGCGCGTGTGTTGGATCATTTAGCTCCCTTCAAAATGGTTGAGCTGAATGGTGCTAATCCATGCGTCATGTTCGTGAACGGGCGCCGTCAGTTGGGACTGGTTATCTCTTAGCTGCCAGGGCTTATTTTTAATTTTTTTGAATTGTTCTTTTTTATCTTTTTATTACGGACGCTTCTCATGTGCACGTCTTTCTACATTGTTCTCACATGTATAATTTCAACATGAATGATGTAACCAATATTTTGTGACAATTTTTTATTTAAAAGAGTGTCCGTGGAGTTTCTTGCCCGTTCTTCTCCATAGGTACCTACTACGCTTTGGAATGGGCAACTAGCTTCATACCTATTTCTGACTGACCGATTCCTTGACAATTCAAAAGTGCCTGTAAATGGTTTAATTGAAATAAATGATTTGAGTTTGAGTTTGAGTTTGAGATATCTAAGTAAGTCACGATCGTTTCCACTTCATTGTGAGTCGAGGGACGTTATCAGTTGGGTTCCACCCGGGGGAGGAACCGATAACGGTTCCCTGTTATATCAGTATTCGGTTGGCATCGGAGTGTTTTAATAGTGATTTGTTGTGGCTGAATCAAGGGAACCAGAGTTTATGTCGGGGTGAAGTGAGAATAATAGGGGATATTTATTAGTGTGCTGGTGCCCACGCTTATGTATGGAAGTGAATCTTGGGTGTGGCAAAAACAACATGAAAGTAGAATAAATGCTATTGAAATGCGTTCCTTGCGAAGCATGTGTGGTCTGACTATGAACGATAGGCTGAGGAATGATGTGATAAGACAGTGGTGTGATTTAAAAGAAAATGTAGTGACAAAAATTGAAAAGGGTATGCTGAGATGGTTTGAGCATGTTGAAAGGATGAATGAAAGGTGACTAACAAAATGTATTTACAAGGTAGATGTGAAGGGAAAGGCCGGTCGGGGACGCCCTAGGAGGACATCTACTGACTGACCTTATTGGTGATGTTCTTCAGAAAGGCCAGGTGCGTAGTACTCGCAACCGGCGTGTGTGTATGACCAGCTGTATGAACGTAAATGAGGCAAAAGGAGTATGTAAGGATCGTAGCAGTTGGCGTTCTGTAGTTTCTGCCTACCCCCATGGGGAGAAGGCGTGAGTTTATGTATGTGTATGTATGTATTTATTGGGATTTTTTCGCTACTGAATATGGATATCCTTTAGAAAAGTATTTGTTATGTTATTGAGTAACAAACTAAAGCAACAGGCAACCTATACTCCATAGGTTTAGGTAGTTAAAAAAAGGTAAACAAAAAAAACCACGTGACGAGACAGCTGTCAAGTAACCGACTAAACGTAATACCTGTCACTTCAGTTGTTATGCTACGTCACAGTTGAACTCTTCAATTTAGCAACGTTATATTTCGTTGACGTTTAGAAATTGGGCTCTTTACAATAGACAGATTACAAAATATTATAAATCAGACAAAAAAAATTGTGCTCAAGCAGTTACATCTACGAAAAGTAGTGAAGAATAAACGATAAAGTTTAACATACATTAATAAAAGAGGAAACTATAGATAAACACTAAAATAAATTTAATTTGGTTTTATTGTTTTTTTAACAAGAAAGTGTCATCTATAAAAACCCTTTTTACGATTTGTTTACCTTTTTTTAACTACCTAAACCTATGGACTATAGGCTGCTTTTTTGGTGGTACGTGGTCATCGACGCTTATGGATACCTGAAATACCAGTGGCCTCGTATGTGCGTTGCTATCCTTAAGACAAAGCGCGTCTTAGTGGTTAGACCACCTGTCGATTCCCAGTGGGGGGCCAACATTTTCTGCTCGGCATGGTTGGTGGTAGGGCTTGTTCTAAGTCCACCTGGCTAACTACCACCATCTTATCTAAGTCTGTCGCCATAACAACAATGTTATCAGTATTGTTGTGTTTCGGCAGTTAGAGGTAAGATAGCCAGTTCCTCTGTGGTTGAGGATTCCGGGTGAAGCTCGCTTCCACCTTCGGCCTGATCATCACTTATCATCAGGTGAGATGCAGGCCAAGAGCTTCCCCGTAAAGGTTAAAGAAAAGCTGACATAGGTATGTCATGTCCCATTGGGTTAAACTAGAATCACCAAGCTTGATTAAAGAACTTGACTAAAAATGGTGACTCGTAACACAGGTATTTTATGCCTTTTTCGAGCACCAGTCTCTCACAAATGTTAACCCAATTTTTAGATTAAGCATTTCCTGTACAAATAATCAAATATGCATTTGTGATGAGAAAATAAATAAATAAATTATTATTAAATTAAATGATCGGTGTTTTTTTTTTTGTTTTTTTTAAGCGTAATAATAAATCGATAAATCTGCTAAGTGCGAGTCGGACTCGCAAACGAAGGGTTCCGTTATTCCGTACCACCGTACAATGTTTAACATTACATTTTTTTAAAATAATTTTAGTAAAAAGACACGTTTCTTGTATGAGGAACCCCTTTAATTTTTAACTTTATTTTATTTTAATTAGGTATTTGTTTTAACAGCGGCAATATAAATTGACAATCTGTGAAAATTTCAATTGTCTACCTATTTACGATTCATGAGATACAGCCCGCTGACAGACACATGGACGGCGGAGGCTTAGTAATAGTGTTCTGTTTGGAACCCTAAAAACTATAAATAATAGAAAACAATGCTTTTAACGCTAAAAGGGCTGGGTCAGCAGAATGTCTGTTACATTTCCACACACACACATATAACCTAAACTACTTAACCGATCGTTATGAAATTTGACAGAAAAGTAGCTTGGGACCTGGAAAAAAACATAGGTTTTAATCCTGGATTAGATTTGAAAATAAATAAAATACAAAATACACGCAGATGAAATCGTTGGTTACAACTAGTATACAAGCTTAGTTTTTGTTTATACTAAACCTCTTAAGGGGTCATTGTACTCATAATTATAAACAACTTTCACTATGGGACCAAAGCTGAAATCGCAAAAAAAAAAAATCAGCTGTTCCATACATTTATGTTCGCATAACTCGTCAAAATGTAGGGAACAGCTGATTTTTTTTTCGCGATTTCAGCGTTGGTCCCATAGTGAAAGTTGTTCATAATGATGAGTACAATGACCCCTTAAGAGGTTTAGTATAAACAAAAACTAACGTTGTATAATACCTATATCTTTTTAAAAAGCTATCCATATTCTAGCGAGTGCATCGCATTGAGAAACCGTACCGGAATACAGGTGAAAGGTACAAAGATAGTATCTTTTACCTCGGAGGAAACATCAGTATTCCTGACAGGCTTCAGGGAATTTTGTTTTATGTACGGAGCTTTTTGTTAAGATAGTAAATTCATGTTGTATTTTCTGTTTATTGTTGATTTTGCCTGTTCTACTTTTTATATTGGGAGTGAATTGTTGAGCTTGAAAAGGTAGGTACGTATTTACGTTTGAACGAGATATTTTTACGTACGTGCGGAGTATTTTTATGTACCTACTATTAGGCCGGCCACATACATACGGAATTCCGTGTCGAAATATCGATTCGGAATTTCGAAGGCAGCAAATCCAAACAAAAGGCCGGACACATACAGACGGAATTCCTCCCCGACCTTTGCTCGAAAACGAGGTGCCAGCAGTTGTTGCAGCTGAGCGCGTAGCTTTAAATACCCCGCTTAATAATCATGATGATAATCCAATTTTGATACAGCCTGTCCCTTCCTGCTGTCCTCCTCCCAGCGACGCCCTATGCCGAGGTTCGTACCCCACAGGGGGTGCCCTTAGCGAGCGTTCGTTTAATTTTAATTTAGTTAGTTAGTGCTCCTGGCTGGAGGCTCTAAGTGTAGTAGCTTAAGGCACCCACAGGAAAATCCGGTTAAGCAGCCAAGACCTTAGTGGTCAAAACTGCGAGTTGCCATAGATAAAAAAAAGAACTTTCTTTCCGTTTCGGAATTTAGAATCGAAGAAAATTTCGAACAGAGGGCTACTGTACGTGTGTTAGATCTTTGCTTTTGTATGGATTTGCTGCCATCGAAATTCCGAATCGTTAACGGAATTCCGTATTTATGTGGCCGGCCTTATACTATGTTTTTATGTGGGACTGAATTAAGCGAAGCGAAAATCTCTATCTGCCAATGAGTTTAGTTAATTACAACTAAATTCAATTATCTTCGATTCCTATTCCGATCTGCCAAGCATAAAGATTATGGCAATCAATAACCCTTTTGTCTGTACATTGTATTTGCCCAGCAGAGGACGTTACCTACTCTATCTACAACTTTCAACGTGTTAGGAGTTTCTTGTGGTCGTCACAAAATATTCGAACATTGACAATTCAAAATTGTGATGTAAAATGATTTTGTTACTGTATTACTAAGTTTTAGAATCTAAGAACATTGGGTTTTGAAAAGGTAATGTGTTATTGTTAAATGTACCTACTACAGGTACCTATTGTAAGGGTGTTTGTTTACCGCCACCGTCACCGGGCCGTCATGTCACCGAGAAACGAGATTATTCGAACCGAACGTGACGTCCCGGTGACGGCGATCGTGTCCACCGTGACCGAACTCGGCGGTTCAATATATCATTAACTCATTATAGAAAAAATAAAAACCAAGCGAACGGCGCCGGCGCCAGTGCGACGGCAGTGTACAAGATCAAACGTATTTTGTGTTGCCGGCACATCGAACCATCACAATCTCGCGCCGAGTTCTAGCGGTCGCGCCGAACTACTTCAAACTTCGGCGGCCGTGATGACGGCGCTTGGGTGAAGGACATGTGGTTGACACGCGGTTATAGTAAATGTATGAATCGTTACTTCAGTGCCATCATTTCGTTCTCGGTGACGTCTCGATGACGATGGCGGTGGACAAACGCTCTAAAGCTAAATGTTATACATTATTTAAATGATACAAATTTGAAAGTCATATAGGTAGGTCAACGTAATACTAAGATAAGGCAACCAAGTTGGATGGGTTTCGAAAATATAATTATGGAAGTACAAACTTATAATCTGATGAGAGATTACTTAAGAGATATACAGGGTGTCAGGGACATCGACCCGAAAACCATGGATTCAGTACATGATTCTGAACTCCCCTGCGAGCTGCGTTGAAATTTTTCGTCGGTTATTTTTTTTAAATCAGGTGCGCCATAATATGGTTAATCATTGTAAATCATGTTTTCGCGTCGATGAACTTGCCACCCTGTATTGCATAAGACAACTATTTTCCCGCAGTAGTAAATAACAAAATCCTCTCCATTGTTTACAAAACTCCTGTTAAACCAAGAAAATCACTCCATTCTTTAATTTGGAAAACTTCATTCTTTAGTTTGCAGTCACATTTTCTAAGATACCAACGAAGTCTCGTAGAGCCATGCCTTCTGGGAATATCTTCCAGTTTCATTGTTCTAAAGAATATTTTCTGCAACTTTCACACAAACTGTTATTCGACGAGATGTATGAATGAAACTTATATTCTGAGAACAGTTGGACTGTGGACATTGTAAAACAGACTGTGGAATTCAATGCGACGATAAATGAAAATACTGATAATACTAGTAGAGGTATTTTGAAAGTGAGGAGGTTCTATTCAAAACTTTCCACTTTTATAGGTATATTTTTCAGAATTTGAGAATATAGTTTTTTTAGGAATGAATTTCAAACTGGATTAAGGCAACGATTGCCAACTTTTAATGATTTTATACTGAAGAACACGTCTTAACGAGTAGTGTTAATGATTGGGAAAAAATATATTTTAAATTAGAATTATTTTTTTAATAACTCAATCTGTGAACATTTGTGATTATGTTTATATTACATAGTGTAATTAATTTGTAAAGTTATGAGTAACGCGGATAAAAAACTGAGAATCACGCAAAAACTATTAAGCGTATTTTTCTGAAACCTTCACCTTATTTTTTTTTAATATACGTATTTTATTAAAATATCTTTTGATTTATGGTCATGATTATATATTAAAAAATAATAATGCTGCTAGTTTGAGACAGCGCTCCTTGAAGAGTGAATCCTATTACTGACTGGACGTATGACGCGTTGCGTGAGCTCAGTACGGAACACGCAAGCTAACCACTCAAGGCCACTGGCATATATTGGCGTCTTAAACTACTTTTGATGAAATCATGCGTTTTTTTTTTTGTTTCTGCCAGATCTATCATATTTTGACAAACTTTATTTTTCGTTGCCTCCTCAAGTATGAAATAAATATTAATATCGAATAAAAATAAAAATATTTTTCAAATAAACTCAATTTATGTAGTAAGTAGTCATGATGGGTCGACTATCGGTTTTGCTAAGGGTTTGCCAATCAACCGACTACATAATATTGACTAAACTATTGGATATATTTGATTTAATTGTTGTATGCAGACTGGAAACGTCATTAGATTATATTAATTTTAATTTATTGTCGTATCTTCGTCTCCACATTGTACTTGTATACTGAGAATGGATAAGACGAAGTTTTCGAGAAATGACAAATGAATAAAGGCCCCGCATACGGAGGGAGTTTCTCGTCCGTATTGTTGTGAGAATGAGTTTGTTTACATGAAGATTCTTGTGTTAATTTAATATTATATGTTTGATGAAAGTTTATAATGGGCATACAAAATTAAGGCAAAGTTATCGTCATTCTCTTCCCCTTATCCCAATTTATTTGGGGTCCGTGTCTTTTCTTCCATACTTCTCTATATCAGTCGTCATCTCGACACTCACCTCCTTTCCAGCCATATCATCTTCCACACAGTCCATCCATCGTTTCTTTGTTCTTCCCCTACTCTTATAGCCATCCACATTCATACTCAAAAGGTAAAGTTCCTTTAGAAAAATATTCGTGCAGGTTGTCAGGAAAAAAATCGTTTCAATACGTTATGCTGGCTTACTCAAGACTTATCCTGTCTTTATTAATCTCAGAGCTTTCGTACGAAGGGAAATGGCGAAATTAGTCTAGCCTCGAGTGACATTTCCTTGTATAACCTACATACTGTCACAGAGGAATAGACCGAGGTCAAGGAATAATAGGAAAAACACAATTTTTCCCCGCTTTTCCCCATTTGGAAGACTTAGTTAATACTACAATGGATCGAGCTGAAATCTTCTAAAACATTCCTGCGGTTTATTCAGAACTAACGAGATAGAAACTATAGAGGGCTTATTCGTAGAGTAAGAATTGAATTACTGAATTGGAAAATTCATGGTTGAACAATTCTGTAATTTTCTGAATAGTTTCAATGGGAATTCCCATTGCAATCATTTGAAAGTTCTTAATTTACTTATTCCTAGAGTTTTGACGTCGGATATTATTTTATTGCTTTAAGGGGGACTCGTCACGGTAGCCCGCGAAATTCAAATTCTTCTTTAGTTTTTTGCAAATTCCAGGACCGTAACAAATATGTATTTACAAAATTAAAAAGAACAAGAAAGAAAACGTTTATTTGGACACAGTTGGTGAAACATAAAATATAAACAAAAAAATGTGAAAATAATCTTAATAATTTAATCTTAATCTTATTTCTTTTTTAATTACTATTATTAGAATCAGCAACACAACTCCTTAAGTTAGAATTGACCTCAAATGTCATGATTTCATGAAATACTCATTCCATAGGGTAATATTAACTTAGAGAATTGTATTGATTATAATTATGTTCAATTAAATATTTAAACGTTTTTATAAAAATATTTAATAATGAAAATTATATGTTTGTAAGTGAAATAAAGGCAATAATAATTATATAAACACATAATTATTTGTTACGGTCGCGAATTATATTCATATCAACATCAACTTGATACCGACCTACAAATTGCAAAAAAACGTAAAAAATTTGAATTTAGAGGACTACGTCGGCGCTTTCGCCTTAACATATTTAAATATCTTACATATAAACATCTGCTAGTTTGTTGCAGTTTGACTTGCTATATTTACTGCCGACTATATCAATATTTTACTACCGGGACATAACTCTGTAACACTAACATGATGTTTCTGTCACACCACAGTGTGCAGTATGTAAACAACTTTGAAAGACACTTGGCAATAGAATACTCTTGTCTAGACAAAATAATTGGCGAAGTTGGAACTTCTCAACCGTCATTTGTTTATAAATCAGAAAACGTTAGGCATTACATCGCTCATGCAAGTAGTATCATCTTATTCTATATAATAATAAATATAAAATGCTGATCGTTAGTAAGCGTATCACTTCAGGATGGCTGGACCGATTTGGTAAATTTTTGATTTAAAATGACCAGTAAAAAAAAATTTAAAAGTTTCCGGGAAATTGAAAAATTCGGGAAAACTAAAAGTGAAAAGAAAGAAAGAAAGAAAAATTGTTTATTCTGCACAAAATAAACGCACATTACACAAAAAAATACATAAATCATAAAATATACATTCACCAAAAGCCAAAAGCCTCGTATTCAGATTCGAAAACTAATAAAAAGTTCGACAAATTTTGTCTATTGCTCGTGTCAAGGCCAGATACCAAAGACAATTTACAATTTTGTTTGCATTATCAAATGAAAACAACACCATTCAAAACATAAACAAAAGGCCGATTGCTGAGTGGAATAGTAAAATTTTCTGTAACAAGCAAACAACAATAACAAGAACAATTAATCTGTGCGTCGTATCTGTGCATTTTCTTTTGGAATTTTGTATGAATTATTGAAAGGACTGGACGACGTCTGACGGGTCAGCTAGTCTTTACAAATAAGTAAAATTCAAGTGTAGACTTGTAATTTCAAAATAACAGCTTTTTACTAAATACATATTAAAGTATATATATACTTACAACAAAAACAACCTATAATTTTTCTTCTGTCTGTCTGTCTGTTTGTTCAGGCTAATAAGGCTCCGAAATGGATTTTGACGGGATTTTCACTGGCAGATAGCTAATGTTATAAGGCGTAACTTAGGCTACTTTTATTTTAGCAGCTAGTTAACAATAATTATCATCACCTCTTCAATTAGTAAGTTTGAGTTTAGTCTAAATAGACATGCATTTAAAAACGTTATTTATAAATCGGATTTGGTTTACAATTTCTACTTTGTTCCGGGATCAATGCCAAAAGCTTCATTCATTGTTTCGCAGTATATATAAAATAACTGTTGTATCAATCAGGTATTCACCTTTTCTACAAAAAAGTGTAAACAACTCTAAAACGTGTAAACACTTAAATATTCCACTGTACAAAAATAAAGGAAAAAACATCAGTGGAACTGCCGTATTGTTGAAACTTCTAGATAGTTTTAAGCTCACAAAGACTTTACTAAAAGCTTCAAAATAAATCATGAAAGTAGATACTCTTTATCTAAATTCATGAATTTATATATTATAATATCACAAAGCTTTGGTAAAGTAAACAGAAGCTCAAAATTTACTATTTCTACGTATTGATAGAAAAATAATAAATATAAAAGAGATTGAGAATCGATTTCTTAAGAAAAAGCGCTAATGCTGAGAGAACCAATTTACTGAAAATGAAAATTCTAGTGAATTTGCGTCTTTTACTAAATCGATTCTCAGTTGTAAGCAGTCACTGCATTTTATATTTCATTTTCGACTAGCGCGCGGGTTATTTTATGCAAGTTGAATATAAATGTTTTACCTATCTATACCTATACAAATTAATCTATTGATATGGTACTTCGACGACTTACTCACAAAAAAATAAACAAACAAAAATCACATATACTTTTAGGTATCATGAATTCGTCACTTGTAGAAGTGCACAGCATTAGCGGAGAACTTAATGATTATAGGACAGCGGTTGGTAAATCAACCTTCAGGAATAGATCCTCTAAATCAGAGGCTCCCAAACTTTTTTCTCGTAGACCACTTTCAAAATTTTCCTGGTTTCGGTAGACCCCCGCTGCTACGTATCTACTATATTCCCAAAACTCGTTAAAAATGTGAAGTAATAGATCTAAAGATGGAAATTTGCGTAGACCCCCGTCGTGTCTCCCGTGGGGGTCCACCTGGACCACTTTGGGAATCACTGCTCTAAATGATATTGAAAATCGCATCAAAAACCATTGCATAGTTTAAAAGAACAATACGGTCACAGACACAAAAATCTACTTTTTATAAATGTCTCTAAGAATAGAAGCTTTTGTCTTCTTCAGTGTTGATTTTTTTTAAGAAGGTACAAACAAACTTTGACCCTGACGGGCTGTTAAATTTTTTCACCTCCTAGATTTTACGCTTACGATTTATATTTTGCTTTTGCAGACTCAGCTTAAATATAATCTCAACTCTCATGCTCATCGAAAAATACATATCATTTACCGGTCCTGCAAATGAATAACTTCAATCATAACTTTACAACAAACAAAAATAACAATACAAAACACTTATCGCTTCTCCAAACAAAAACAATAAAACATAATTTATGAAGTTGCAATATTTCTAGAAAATTCCTTGAGGCAATTCTGTTGGCAGAACACTTCAACACGTTATTTGGCAAAGTCTTTGATTCCAATGTGGTAATTTACTTTCCTAAATAAACTAGTGATTTATTATTGCAAAGCTTACATTTTGTTGAAATCAAAGGTCATGCTCCGTAAGCATTTGTAATGCCAGGAAAGTGAAAAACATTTGGGACAGTATTGAACGTGAACCTTGACACGGCATACAATGTTTAAATGTGCCAGATGGGACAAGTAATTCAAAGCTTTGAAATCGACACATTTATTTGAGAAGCTACTGTTAAAATTTGAAGATAAATTAAATGGTTAAAATGTAACAACATTTCGAACACAAGCGTCTCAAACACAATCCTTTTTATCTCTAATCACAGCCCCAGTCACGTCAGAACAAAGGGGTGCGACTGTTGTAGCTAGTCCCCAATGATAACGGACAATGCTATCAAATTGCAGCGGCTGCAAACTGCCACTCTCCATACGTTATCAGCCTCGTACTACTTTTGCATACCAATGTACCAATTTTGCATGAAAATTCGCTTTAACACTGCTGCGTGGGTGGACCGCAGATAAGATCAGCTTTGTATAATGGACTTTATTGGTTTTATGTTCTGTACGTTGACACGATGAGGGTTCCTGACTTAATAATAACAGATGCACGGGGCGATCGTAGGTTAAGCAAAGCTTGCCACGGTCGGTTCGTGAATGGGTGGTGACAAATCCTCGAACCGACCGTGTTTCGATATTGGGTGGTTATTTTTTTAAATATCATATAATATATGTATATCTGAGTTCATCAGAAAATTTGAGACTAGAGATGCCGATGCATTCCACCGGCTTTTATGACAATTTTTTTACGGTTCAAGCAGTACGGTTATGGAATGCCTTGCCCGTGTCGATAAGGCGTGTTCAATCTTTGTACACTTTTAAAATTTTAGTGAAAAAACACTTCCTCTCTCCTTAAACATCGTCATTACATATAGTACCTTGCTCTTGTTTCATGTTTATTATTTTATGTAATCTGTTGTATATGTAAATGGTACACCTGCAGTGTTGTCTCTCCTTTTCCATTTAAATCCATCCAAAGGTTGTCTGTAAAAGATCGCTTTTAGCGATAAGACCGCCCATTGTGTCACCCAATGTAAAATTTATTTCTGTAATTTTATGGTGTACATAATAAAGAATATTCTATCCATTATATCGATCTTGCTTCTAACTTAACGTGCTTTCCGAAAGCAGGTTAGGCCGTTGACCACGGATGTCATTTGTAGATCTTTGACAGTCCTTACGAATACCTAGTCACAAGTCTAAAAGTCTGACAACCAGTCTTAAGGGTTTCGTGTTACCAAATAGCTGGGTTGTGGAGATTGTGTGTCAAATAGGCAGTCGTTCCGTGTAAAATACTGGTACTCAGCTGCATCTAGTTAGACTGCAAGCTGACCCAACATACTTGGGAAAAGGAGGCATATTGTAGAATTTATGTACTTTATGCCAAACAAAAAGTGTCGGCAATATTTTTTTATCGTTTCGCTCGCAAAACTACGTTTTAAAAATAAAAAGCTCTGACGAAATTCGTTTACAATTTTTCACCAAGTGAAATTGAATTTTTATTCTCACTCAGCGTAAAAAGTTGTCTTGTCGAAACTATTTTTGAACGCTTTTGATATTTTCTACGTCGTAGGCGTGAAAAGTAATATAAAGCTATTGTTCTGATAGCTTTTGGATTTGTTTTGTCATTGACGGGGCAAATAGATGAGGTCACTCTGACAAACGTTTAAGTTATACGAACCTTGAGCCAATATCTCGTGTTCCATTATTGTAAGAAACATTTAGTTAGGATGTTAAAAATAATGGAACATTGTATGTATTGTATAGTGTTTATTATGTAGGGAAATAAATAACAAACAATGGAATGTATGGCAGAACATGTTTTTCAACTACAAAGTTAAGTTTGTTTTTGGATAAATTCATTCTAGAACCCTTCATTGTACGAAGCCCAACACGCACTTAGCCGGTTTTTACATGGAGCAACTGCCTATAATCTGACCTCCAAAATCCAGTTACTGGTTATCACGATATCAATTGGTGTTTCCAATTGCCAGGTTAAAGAAAAAAGTTACAAATAAGCCATGTTACCGTGGTAGCAACACGGACTTAATAAAATCGAAGGGAGCAGTAAGCTAGCAATCAGTCACTGTCAAGGACAGAGGGTTTGGAAGCATTACACTTGATTCACATTAAGCTGTGCTCAATTTGGGCTAAACACCAATCTTAGATCTCCTGATTTACTTGCCTTGGTTGTGGTTTTTACATCAGTGAACGGGAATCTTCTAAGATTAAAATATGTCAGAAACTTTTGTCTGTGGATTTATCTTGTTGACCGTTTGTGTTTTTAGGGTTCCCGAAGGGTGCCAAACAGAACCCTATTACTAAGCCACCGCTGTCCGTCCATCGGTCAGCGGACTGTTTCTCATGAACAGTAATAATTAATTCAATTAAATTGTACTGGGATCGATCCATCATCACTGACAGGACTATTGTTGCCAATAAGCCAATATATAGTGGTGGTGGATCGAGGAGAGCCGCACGCAATGATGATTATTGGCATGACGGGAACCTCGAAAAAGCCGAGAAAGATAAACAAATCAAGTATCTTGACTTGGCTCGCGAGGTTGTCGACATGTGGGATGTGGACTCAGCAATCATTGTGCCGATAGTCGTATCAGCCAATGGCTTAATTGCCAAGAGCCTCGACCAACACCTAAGAAGGCTCTCGTTGGGCAGCTGGATTAAGGGCTTGATTCAGAAAGCGGTACTCCTGGACACGGCTCGCATCATTAGGAGGTTCCTCTCTCTGGAGCCCTGACCGCCTGTAGCTTGGACCCTGCTCCCGATACCGGTGGGCTACTATTTTTTATATTTTTAAATGTTTTTATATTATTTTATTCTAATATTTAAAAATATAATTTATATGTAAATAATGAAATAAAATAATTAAATTCTCTATTGAGAGTAACTATGAGACTTATACAATGTTAGTAACAATAAAATAAACTTCCATTTATGTTAGTGATACAATTACACAAACACACACAACAAAATAATCACTGCTTCATCATTCCAGCTGAGATACTGGAGCAACGACTTACAATACAGCAGTCCAGCCTGTCAGCAATAACTCTCAGGATGCTGTTGGAACTGCCTCGCACCCTGCGCACCAAGGACGCACATCTTCATAAAAGCAATCAACACGCATTTCCGCAAACATCCCTGATGCGCTACAGAAGCGAGGCAGCCCCATCAACACCCTGAAAGCAGTTGTTGTGTGTTGTGGGCAGTTGAAATTTTTACAGATTTAAGTTATGATATTTTTTTTTTATTAAATTAAGTTAAAAATAAAAGGGAGTCAATCTCCATACAATAAACGTGGTTTTTTCTTCGTGTTTTTTATTATTGTTCAATCCAAACGAATTTCGGCTTCGGCTATGAAGCTCACTTAATTATTTTTTTAATGTAAAGAAATGTTTGTTTTTTTCTCATATGACTGACGTAGTTTACTTACCTATTTTTGCTCTAAAAGGTTTCACTTTACGAGGGATGTTGTTAATCATCATCATAATCAGCTTATATAATGTTCCCACTGCTGGGACACATGCCTCCTCTCGGTGAGAGGGAGTGGGCTGTAATCTACCACGCGAGCCCAGTGCGGGTTGGTGGATGTCACGTCTTCGAATTTTTTGGTTCTAGGACATGCCGGTTTCCTCACGATGTTTTCCTTCACCGTTTTGAGAATAGTGGTGACGAAATTAAATACACAAAGTAAAGCGCCTGCCTGAGTTCGAACCCACGACCTACAAATCCTAAGTCGGGGCCGTTACCACTGGGCCACCACTGCTCATGTTGTTAATACTTTGACACAATGCAAAAATCATATCACATTTCCTTTTATCCCACAGTGCTTTTGTTCTTGAGACTTTTCAGCTTCAATTTCTTAGTAAGAATTTTCTCTTTGTCAAAACTTGTGTATCCATCGCTATCTGATTGTAAAGTATCAGCTTTTACAAGTTACAGATTATTTTCAAGTCTCTCGATAAGAATTTTCAGTTTACTAAGATATCATTTGAATTTATTACAACTCATAACATCTTTATGATTATATTTTATTACTTACCGCAAACCACGATTACAGGATGTTCTTCCATTTCTTTCGGTAAAGCCACAGATTAATACAGATGGATGGTTCACTCCGCAAAATCATTTAAATAAAAAGCGACTCTTGCCACGACACAATAAAGTGCAATTCAGTTCGCACAGCGCCTGTTACCTGCAGTTATATACACCTAGAAGTTGCCTCTCTTTCTATCGCGTGATTAATTATCTTTTGACCACATTACGCTCACTGAATCGGCCCGACAAGACGAGCCCGCCGCGTACTTGTAGCTTCATACCTAATAAAAATCGGTAAAGAGCGAGTCGGACTCGCGCACCGAGGGTTCCATACCAATTTAAATTTTCATCGGCGAGGCCTTTATTCGTCAGAAAATTTTAACACTGCACACTGCCGTGTGGAATATTGCAACTTTAGGTCAGCGCTATCTCTTGACCGATAGTGGGATTAATGTAATTTAAGTTGATGATTTCTGAAAAAGCGTCTATTTAGAGACACGTTTTATTTTACCTGTAATCTTTACATAAACTTCTATCACATAGAATAATTTCAGATTTATCTCTAAGCAAACTTTGGAGATAAGGGTATATTTAAAAAAAACATCCTCAAAAGTCGAAAACTGCCTGCTCGGCCTAAAAAAAATTTGAGAATGTGCAAATAGCGCTCTTTCATATGATACCCCACATGCCTTAGTAGCCCCACTTCGAATTTTTAAGACCCCCGTTCAGTCGGTATTGCAAAAAAGAAAAAAAAAAAATTTCTTAATTGCAAAATAGTTGAGCAAACGTCATCTAAAACTATTCCAAATTTCAAGTTTATAGCATTAGTAGTTCTTGAGATATCCAGTTGTGACAGACAGACGGAAAGGAAGACTGAGTCGCACTATAAGGGTTCCTTTTTACCATTTTGGTACGGAACCCTAAAAATCAAATGAAGAGTGCGCCTTCTGAAAGCAAACAAACTCTCTCAGCAATGAGATTTAATTTTGGTCTATTTTGGGTAGCATCGCTTTTTAGGTCGCCTTGGTTAAATAACGTAGAATGTTTGTTTATAATGCTTTCGTAAGCGGTTAGGCTAGCAGACACATTAGTTCATGTTTGTGTTGACAAGCCTAAATAAATACGAAGAAGCGAAGATCTCTCTCTCGTGCCATTTTGTTTTTGTTTTGCGAAGTCTTAATCATGTATTTCCATCTATCTCACTGGTTCTATTTAGGGCATCATTTTGCTGTATTAAAAACTAGCTTTTGCCTGTGGTTTCGCCTGCATGGAGGTCGGAAATGATCCCACGGCGACGTACTACCGGGATAATAAGTATCCTATGTCCTTACCCAGCACCCTAATCGCGAAAAACACGATCAATCACAATCTGTTTCATTTTGACAGTTCGACAACATTCATTGCGTTATTTACGTTGCTGAGCAGATCAATTTTTCTAACATATGAAGCATTGGATTAGTAATATCCTTCAAAATGATTCTGATTATGATTGATCGTGTGTTACGCAATAAGGGTGCAGGTCATGGTCTACCTGTGCGCCAAAATTTCGGTCGGCCCTGGTTCAGGCCATGGTATGGAGCGCGATGGTATGGCAAGCCGTTACCTCATTCTGCGAAGCAGTAATGCTCGCGAAGGAGGAGGCGGAACGCGTGAAGGAGAGTCAAATTTCGCGCTTTCACGCCCCTAGCTGTCGCAGAAGACGCTCTGGGTGTCGGGAATCGCAGGCCGATTCCCGTCCACCGTAGGCGCGGGCTTGCGGACGGTGAGCAAAGGGCAGCTTGCCGTAAGGACCAGGCCCGGGTCGAAGGCGCGTTGTGTTCCACGCGCGCCTCAAAGAGATGTCAGCGCAACTGACGGGATCCGCTAGGGCCGATGCCTGTTGGGGTTGCAGGAAAGTCCGAAAGGATTACCGTGGCCCCTGGCAACATACAGGCAACTGAAGGAACACGGGTGGGTTTTAGTCAGTTAAGTGTCTGACACGCCCTCCCGCTCCACCCAGAGCGGGAGAAGTTATTTGATCATCTGTAACCCAAAAAAAAGGCTCTGTGATTTTATTAATTTCTTAGTGAACAGTTTTCGATTTTGAGTTATCTCTAGGTTTGTTCTAATCTTAACAGTTTCATCAAGCAACTGCGGTTATTTGTAATTAAGATATCCCAAACTCAGTTTAATTCACTTGATTGATGAGTACAGTCATTAAGCTAATTACAATTTAAATCAACCACCGAACTGTCTCAACATCGAGATACGCTGAAAGTTTTCTTTAGGAAATCAATTATGGGGACTTTCGTCTCTCAGACGCAAGTCTGCACACAAAACCATCCATTTTTATTCGAACGTCAAACTGAGTTCGAAAGTCTGCGCTTCTCGGTAACCGAAAGTTTTCATCCAACTCTTGAAATTCCAACTTTAATGCCTTCTTATAAAGTTTGAATTGGTTCACAGACGTTATTGGCTTGGAAGGATTTTGAAGCACACTTATCATAACCTTATGCTTGCAAGTTGACGTTTTGAAAGGCTCGTTAAAATATGGCCGTTCTTGACTTCAAAATTTTGTGAATAAGTTTTAGGTGTTGCTTTTTGGTTTTTTGAATTTTAGGGTTCCAGCCCTCTACATGTTAAAACGGATCCTTTATATATATGATCGCTTTTTGCCCGTCTGTCACTGATTTTTCTGAGTTTAAGGGCAATCATGCATGTTCAAGAAAGAATAAAACCTACAAAAAAAAAAAAAACACGTTTACTGAAAAACGCTGATAACAAAAATTACCTTAGCGCTAAATCAGTCACGAACTCACGACTGTATTTCTACGAATAAACAGCTCTAAAGGGCTTCAAACATTCGTTATTCCACCTCAATAAGTCTTTGAACCACAAAGGCCCTTGTAATAAGAACTTACTACAACCGCATCAGATTCTTAAGATCCTCACAATTGAGTTGGGTGAGGGGAGCTGAGGATATACTACAATATTGTAGTAACCATTGTGTGAGGTATGGGCCACCACGTTGTTAACTAAATTGGCCATGCTGGCGCATTGTTTGCTTTAGATGTCTTTGACACATGGAGATCACAACAGTTAGGTGAGCTAGGATATTTTTTCTTGTGGCAAAGGTATTAACACGTTCAGTGCCGGGAGCCTTCCTGAAGGGTTCACTCAAGTCGTATTTGGGATGCCCTCGCAGGGAATTCATTTTAAATGTAGGGTTTTCTTAGCGAATTCGGCATTATAAACTGTGAAAATAAAATCAATTATATATTTTAACAAGATTTCAAGTCTAATTCCGGTGATACTCCTCGAAGGTTAACTTTAGCGCAAACGTAATGCCGGTGACCCTCCTGGACTCAACTTGCAATATAAATAGCGGCATGGTGAATTGGCTCAATGAAAAATGGGTGGAGTCGAAAGTATTAAGACCAATGATTTTTCTGCTGGTCATAGGCCTTACCTTAGTTTACCTCTATATTCTGAATTCTGTTAGGTCTTGAAATTATAACTATGAATACTTTATAATAATCATATTATAAAGTATTAATATACAAAACGAACAACACGTTAGTCCCCCGCGCACTCCCAAAAATATTAGTGTCGTCTATCGACCACTTCATGCCGATCGCTAGTGCTGCTCACCCTGATACGCACAGGGTTGGGACAACCATTGGATTGTCGTTATCAGTTTGTATTATTTTATATTTTTTGAATAACTAACAGTAGCGCAAACTTACACTAGCGCATTTGTTAATAACAGGAATATGGCCAACTACAAGTTTTCACAAATAGGTAAACAACTAATTATGAGTTAATGGGTAGTAGAATACTATATTACTACTATACTTCACTTTACTTTAACATACAGATATCACAATACCTATAATATATATGAAAACAATAGGAATTCGGGGCGAAAAACAGGTTTCGTAAAAACGGCTCTTGTCAAAAAGGCGCGCGTCGTCTGTTTTAGAACCTTCTAGAAGAAAGCTGCACCCTTATAGGATGAGCTGATTGTGGCGAGAGCGGTTCGAAATAAGTTCGCGTTATATGTTTATTTGTTATTCTATAGGTAATATTAACCTTACAAGGTACTTACGACCTTACGGTAAAAAATGTTATTTTACGTAATTTACGGTAAAATATGGTATTTTTCGGTAAAAAACGTATTAAACGTACTCATACAGTCATACCTACTAAAACCCTACAAATACCGAAGTGAGTATGTTTGTGTGTATCGTGTGTATGTCTTCACTATTAACGTATAAATGGATTTGAATGAGATATAAGCAGTATTGGAACTTACAAAAAACAGAAAACTGGGCTCGTGCGACTCATGCGTACTAAAAATCCCTAAAACTTAATTCTCAAGTCAATAATTCAAGATATGAATCACACCATGTCATGGATTATAATAATATCATCTATGTGCAGAGGCAGAGCAGAGGACAGCACCAATTAAAATGAAAAAATTAATAAGTCGCCGGTAATTTTACCGTTATTTATATAAATGACCGTAAAATACCCGTATTTTACCAGCGTTTTTCGTAAAATTACGTAATTTTGCAACCCTACTCACGGTTGCAAAAGGTCATGAAAAAAACAATCTACGAGGGAGAAGTAGGCTAATATTACGCTCTCGCAATATTACTTTTCTTTCAATGGGCATGAAACTAAACAAATACCAAGATAGGAATATACCTATGTACGTTCGTGCGGGTAGGTACAGGTAGTAAGTACCCTATATTCGACCATAGAACGACAGACTGTCCGACACACCTGGCGCGTTTCCTTCGAAGCTGATTAACTCGTAAAACCTTCCACAAAGCGACCCAAGTATGGATTATAACCTTATTTATTGTTTACACCTAAAAGGCTGTTTCGACGGCTCAGGAAAATTGTTAATACGGTCGGCTTCTGTAGTAATTACTTAAGCGAGTAATGCAAGCACTTAAGATGATTAAAGTAGCTGTTATTTGATTATTTGTTTTCGACGTTTTTGAAGTAAAAACTTCTTTAGGCGTGTTGAGCGATTTTAGAAAAGTCATTTATCCAAACTAGGCTGAGAATCAGCACTTTTCGTACGTCAAAATTACACAAGACAGTCCCCCAAAAACGCCCACCCTTCACCACTTCCTAGTGCCTTAAGCTGGGAAGAAGAAGATAAATTTATGGATTCGCATCACTGACATGCTAGCACCGTAGTGCTGCATTATAGAATCTAGATGGCGCTAATACCAGTTTTAATTTTTTTGACAGAACTGCCAATTTTTTAAAATTTTGAAATGATGAAATGACATTACCTGTCAGAAATTCATAGACTAAAAAAGTGATCATATAAAGTTTCCATTTTCTTTTTAAGGTCGAAAAACAGTTTAGTTTATCAATTAGTGAAACAGATAGAAGTGAAGTAGGTACCTAATGTTGTTCTGATTCCAAATCAATTTCACAGTTCTCATACAATAACAGTAAGCCAAAATTGGCCCTTTACTGTTTACATACACGAGATATTCATAATTCACTAGCTGATTATGATAAATAACAAAACACCAACTAGTGCCAAAGTTAGCGCCAAACTAGCGCTTGATTAACTATCGCAGCTGGCACATAAACATAATACATTCGAGAAGATAATTTATACATTACTAGCAGCGCCCTGCGGTTTCACGCGAATTATAGTTTTTGGGCAATCGATGAGGTCAAATATAAAGTTTTTTATACTTTATTAGACTTTATTTTATAAAAGGTTACATGTCGGTACAAGTATCTAGCTTAAAGTTATGAACGAGAGTAATTGTGTCACTGCATGTGCATACGATACGGCACACATACCAAGGTACACTGCACTCATACAAACGAGGCTATAACACGCGCATAAGTCCCGATCCCTTGGGAATATCGAGATAAAGAGTATTCTATATGTTAATCCAGGTTATAAACTAACTGTGGGCCAAATTTCATCCAAATCCGTTCAGTAGTTTTTGCGTGAAAGAGTAACATCCATCCATCCATTCTCAAAAACTTTCGCATTTATAATATTAATATTAGTAGGAAGTAGGATATAAATGCTATATTTATGCACAGTTGTTTTACTGTTTTTGGAAAACTTTACATTTGTGTTTTATAAAATATGAAATGATTTGCAAATACTACAATTATGTATACAATACATTTAGTATAATAGTTTTGTACCTACTAATTACCTATTGCTTAGATAAATATTATCGTCCAGACCAGACGGAGAGATAAAAAGCTACTACTTGTTATTAAATAAGTAGTCACTCCCTTCTCGTTAGACCTAGAGAAGTTCGGAAAATCATCCTTAGATTAAAACCTCGCAAAGCTCCTGGTCTAGACGGTCTTAGCAATCGGCTACTTAAAAACCTGTCTCAAAAGGCCCTGGTCTACCTCACAAAAATATTCAATGGTTGTCTGAGAATAGGCTACTTCCCTGCATCCTGGAAGATGGCAAAAATAATCGCTCTCAAAAAACCTGGCAAAGATGGCAGCATCCCTACAAATTATCGTCCCATAAGCCTACTCCCGAGCCTGGGCAAGTTACTTGAGTCTCTTATTCTTACCCGGCTGTTAAAAGTTACAGAACATTTACTGCTACCAGAGCAATTTGGATTTCGTAGGGCACATTCAACTACTCAGCAGTTGGCCAGGGTATCGGAGCACATCGCACACAACCTAAATGAAGGCAAATCGACGGGAATGGTGATGCTAGATATAGAAAAAGCCTTTGACACTGTCTGGCACGAGGGACTACTTCACAAGCTTCTCGTTAACGACGTTCCTCTCTCACTTGTCAAAATAGTCCAAAACTATCTATTTAACCGCCATTTCAAAGTTTTCATAGGTGAACACTGTTCTATGGCGAAATTTATTGTATCTGGTGTACCTCAAGGTTCAAATTTAGGACCGTTTCTCTTCATCCTTTATATTAATGACATACCTAAACAACCTAGAACACATCTCGCAATATATGCTGATGACACTGCATCATATACTTCTTCAGAGGATATAGACTTAATAATTGGGTGGCTTCAACTTGCGCTAAACCTACTTGACACGTATTTCACCAGATGGAAACTAAAATTAAATTCTAGTAAAACGGAAGTTATTCTTTTCACGCGTAGACGATCATTACCTTCCAGGCGCATTAACTTTAAAAATAACTCCATACCCTGGAGCCGTTCGGTTAAATATCTTGGCGTAGTTCTAGATAGTAAAATTAACTGGAGTGAGAACACTGATGCGCTTCGCGAAAAGGGTTTGAAGGCTATTAGTGCGTTAAAACCTATTCTTAACAGAAAGTCTAAGTTAAGCGCTGCCACAAAGTTACGCATTTATACCACCCTCGTCCGACCATGTCTGACATATGCTGCGCCAGCCTGGAGAAGCATGACTGATAAAAACTACAATAAGTTGCAAGTTGTTCAAAATAAGGCAATCAAAATATCATATAACACTGCCTTTCGTACAATTTTAAAACGAGTTCACGAACAAATTAAATTTCCAACTATAAAAAATGTTATCTTAAAATCAGCCCGAAAATTCTATTTAATTAAAAATCCCAAACATTATAACCCATTAATTTCATCCATAGGAAAAAGTAGATCAAATAACTTATCGTATTCAACAACCTATAATCGATATCGTTTACCACATCACTATTTTCTGAGTGAATAACAATAAGTACCTACCACCGGACCGACCGTGCTGCTCTCACCCGGTCGCAGTAGGCATACTCGGCGTAAAGTTACGCAAATTACCCACAGTCTAGAATTATCATTTCTCTGTTTTGGCTCATCGATAAGATTTATGTTTAAATCTAAGTTACTTATAATATACTATTGTAATGTTTTATATTGCTCTTCAATCAGTTTTGTATTAGTTGAGTGCATTACCTTTAGTAGGTAAATAGTAGTGGTATGCGTTTAGAGTCAGTGCTACTAAGACTTTAGTGCTTTCGAATATTGCTGTGTTCATATAAGGACTTATTGGAAAATGTTTAAAGAATATGAATAGTAAACTCAGTGTAAAATGTTTGTAAAGGTAAGTTAGCCTAAAAACTTATTATTTTCAAGATTGTACACAATTAGAATAGGATCTTATTGTATGCACTTTTATATTATTATGTTAACAATAAAGACCTTTTAAAATCAAAATCAGTGGTAGGTGCAATACGAAAATTGTGGAATAAATATTCAATTAAATATAAGGATATATTATTATATATACCTATTAAAACTATGCATGTTTATTAAGATTTAAAACAAGAGTTAAGAGCGTTTATTCTGAAAGTGGGCATGTGGGATATATTAGTAGGATGCGCTGTGGCTCTGTCTTGCATAGGGTCGCAGCATTATGCTGAGCGATGGCCATTATGCGTGGATGTGACGCATATTTTCCCCCAACTTGTTCTTTTCTTTTTTCTTTCTTTGCGTCATGTTTACCGCAAATAAACGTACCTATTTTATTTTTCTTTGTATAAAGTAGGATTGTATCCCCAGACAAGCCCCTTTTATAAGGAACTTGACTCCTACTTTATAAAAGAGGTGTATACCTACCATTTACTATGTGAACTGGTCAGTGTAATGAATATTCCCGTAAGCTGATATTATACATTAATATTTCGACCGTAGTACCTAAGGCCTTGTTTACACAGGCGCGGGTCATCGCACTTCGCGTGCTGCATGGCGATTCGCGGCGCGTCATACGTTTTTTCAGTTTACAGACAGGCGGCGCGTGCAGCGGCCCGCGTCTTCGAGCGTATCGGCGCGTGCGACGCCACGGTCCCCACCGCGATAAACGTCACGTGTGTTGCGGCCATGTTATCCGCGGGCTCCGCCTGCATTTCAAGCAAACGCGTGTAACATCGCTTCTCTATAAACGCTCTCTTATTTTGAATTTACTGCGGGTCGCGCCGCCCATTGCTACGCGCGTTAGTGTAAACAAGGCCTAAAGGAAGGGTCCGATATTGATACCATTATGAAGTTAAGCCAGAGGTCAGAACCATAGGTCTATTATACATTCTATTGTTCTCTTGTTTAATTAACTGTACACGTGGAAGGTGTACAGCCTCGTTTAAATAGAATAGGAAGGGTTTCTTGACCGTAGAGATGCAAGAAAATCCATGAGAGACTGTAGACAAAAATCGCCGGGCCATTTATCGCAGTCATGTCTTCTTAATTATAAAACTCGGAGAAAGGCCACATCAAACTTAACCTCTAAAGTAATAAGTATAATTATGGTTAAGCCTAATACTGGTCTTCTTCTTTTCGTGGTGTCAGAGTTTTAAAGCCGCCCATGGGCCTCTGACTTGACTCACATGCCGTCGAGAAATATCTCTCAGGCATGCCGGTTACAATACGCACATAAATTAGAAAAGTCAGAGGTGCGTGCCTTGGGTTTGAACTCCAGACCTACGACTTGGCAGTCTGTCGGTCACACCATTAGGCTATCACTGCTTTATACTGGTATAACCTTACTTCACATTATTTAATAAAAGCTCCTGCAGAAAGCCGCGACGCAACGGTGCGATGCAATTTTGGTAGAACAATTTCCATGAAGTCATAATAGAATTTGTTCTACTAGAATCGCGTCACGCCTGTCTACAAGAGCCTTCAGGGTATTAGATAACACATACATAAGTAAGACAAATCGACTGACCATTCTCGCCAACGAGTAATGCATGGACACTCTCGCCTCTCGACAGTCAAGTAACTCTCCTCGTAAAGAAGAAAATAAAGAAAATGTCATGATTTCATGAAATCATGACATTTGACACCTTTGCTAACTTATGGAGTTGTATTACTGATTGTAATCATTATAATTGAGTAAAGCCATATTTGTTACGGCCGCGAATCATATTTTAATCAACATAAAACTTGACACTAACCTGCAAAATGCAAAAAACTAAAGAAAATTTGAATTTCGCGGGCTACCCTGACGCTTCCCCCTTAATAATACGTTGCTTTATTGCTGTATAAGGCAAAGTAAGTATCACTATTTACTGGGAAACTTTCAGTTTCAGGGGACCTACTTACAAACAAAGCTTTTAGGTAAAGTTTGTAAGTGAACTGCAATGTTGCAATTAAGCTCTGGTTAGACTAAAGCGAATCCCGCGCGGGATTGTGGCAACTAACTCGTATGGAGGCGTGGAAACTGGCGAGAATTTTCACGTGTCTTTCTAATCATGAAAACAACCAATGACCTCATTCATGTCCCGCGTCCCTAGCGCGGGATTCGCCTTATTGTGGCCAGAGTTTTATGTTATGCTGCTAATAAGAAAAACAAGCTAAGAAAGTCGTGGCTTAGGTTATGTATATAAAAAACTTTTTACAAAAAAAAAAAACCACCGACTTCCAAAAAAAAACACTACAAAGTAAAAAATAACTTTAATTTCGGAAGTCGGTGTCTTGGGTTTTGTATTTTCGTTTTTTGCCACCAACTTCCGAAATAAAAGTAATTTTTTACTTTGTAAGTAGTGTTTTTTTTTGGAAGTCGGTTGTTTTATTTTTTTTGTAATTTTTTTTATTTTTCACTATTTAGTTGTAGTACCTACCCTACACACATTCGAATACCACTACCTGCTATCAGTGACAGGAACTTAAGATATCATCCATATACTAAGTAGGAAAAAAATACGTATTATTGAACCTAACTCAAAAACTATCCAAGCAAAGTTAATAAAATTTATATGGGACCACACGGGAAGCACCAGCTTTCAACTAAAAAAATAGTCATCAAAATCGGTTCACCCAGTCGAAAGTTCTGAGGTAACAAACACAAAAAAAAAATACAGTCTAATTGAGAACCTCCTCCTTTTTTTGAAGTCGGTTAAAAATAGGTATTAGACCATTTTAAAGCGTGTTTAAATTAAGTACATGTTTTGATTTTAAACTACAAAATGGACTCTGCAATTTGGTTACTGTATTCGAGACTTTTTATCATTTTTTTTAATGATTTATGAAAATACCAACTTACAAATATTCTAAAGCCTTCATGGATATCTTGTACGTCTCTTATACCGTAATTTTCCTTGTCATAAGAAACTGCAATGAGGTTAAGATATAAATCCCCCTTAGATATAAAGCCCTTCGCCCAGATCCGTGCTGGAGAGCGGACGTGTGTTAAAATTAAATTAAAATTATTTACTATCTCCGTCTCCGAACTTACATAGTAATATCGCGCGAGGTGTGAGCATACCGCGCTCCCCTCCGGTCCGCCTTCGCCCCCGCGTGAAGAGTACGTGCTCCATAATTGCCATCCCGCTCACCCGCGTAGAGTGTGACTGTATGCTGTTCACTCAATACTACATCTACTACATCAACGCTTGTTATCTGCGCGTACGGCGACCGCTCATTGTTGGAGGTATCAGCAGATTTATAAGTTAACGCACAGTGCGGTGAGACAATTCTATGAACGACTGCGCACGGAGAGTAATGTAATATACCTACCTTACTATGCCTCTTCGGCGTACACCTCCCAACACGCCTTCTAAGGAAGAAACCGTTGAACCCAACGTCTCATCTCGGGCAATAACCCAATCCGGTTCAACCCCGAACCTAACCGCAATTGAGCATGACAATGTCACCACAAGGTTTAAACGTAAACGGGATGAGGAGCCTACCTGTATGGAGGAGATCCGTCAACTGATGGCTAAAGCTGCAGCACAATCTGAGTCAAAGTTCGCAGTGTTGCAGGCGTCGATAACCGCAATTAGTACTCAAAATGAAGACATAAAAACCAGTATTGCATTTATTTCCAAGCAGTACGATGATTTGATCGTCAAAATAGGCCAACTAGAAACGGAACGTCGGGCAGACCGTTGTCTTATTCAACGTCTGGAAGAAACAGTTGAAAATCTAGAAAGACAGCTACAATCTACCAGAATCGAAATAAAAAATGTGCCCAAAAGATCTGGCGAAAGCAAAATTGATCTCTGTGAGCTTGTGAAGTCAACGGCTACTGCCCTTAACACGCCGATCCAAAATCAGGATATTAAAGATGTGTTTCGCATCAACAAAAAAGATGACCCATCATCGTCACAAATTATCGTGGAGTTTTCAAGCGCTGCCACCAAGGAAACTATAATAAAGGGAGTACGGCAATTTAATATTAAAAACAAAACATGTAAATTGAACACAGCTCATTTAAAGCTAGCGGGTCCTGCAAAACCAGTCTATGTAGCTGAAAAGTTAACCTTGAAGGCGCAGCGTTTATATTATCTCGCGCGAACATTTGCCAAAGACAATGCCTTTAAGTACTGTTGGACGTCATACGGTAGGATATATCTCCGACAGGCTGAGGGTGGGAAGCAAATTCCAATACGCAAGGAAGAAGACTTAGACATTCTTCGACTAAATAAGTGACTAGGAATTTGTTATTGTACTTCTCTGGTTGTCTTTGCTTTGATATATAACTATTACACTTTGTATTTACTCCATGTGAAATTTTTACACACAAAACCGATTAATCACTCGCACACCAACAATGAGCAAAAAGTAAACGTTTTACATCTATATACATATGTACCGGAATACCTACCTTACACTTATTGTATTATTACTACACTTTGTATTCAATCCCTAATAACCTTTTACACCAATATTTCAAACATCTTAATCACTCGTACACTCACAATAAACACAAAATGGATATTTTACATCGATATGTATACATGTCACCGTAAGATTGTGAGAACCGTTAGTTTATAATCTGTCGGAATTATTTCCGTTAGATTATAAACTGTCGATAAATTGTGAACTGGGTGAAATGGGTTAGGTTAGGTTAAAACTGTAACCAACCGCGCGCGAGCCGCGCGAGCGAAGCCAGCGGTGCCGCGGTAGCGGCCGGCGAGCGCTACTTCCAAGTTGCTCGCAGCCAGGCAGGCTATTTAATATTAGCGCAAGGTGTGTTACGTCGCAAGCAAGTTTGATACCAGTTTACAATTTGTCGGTTTCCCATGGAAATATTATAAACTAGCGAAAAATAATGCGTTAAATTGTAAATGGTTCGTTGCAGTTCACAATTTTTCGACAGTTTATAATTTAACGGAAATAATCCCGATAGATTATAAACTAACGAAGTTCATAATTATACGGTGACATACACAACACAATGTGCAGGGGAGAATATTATTTGTGGTTATCGCACGGCTGGTATTAATATATTCTTGGTTCATAATTTTACTGCGACAGCGTTTTGTTTACTTACACAATGACTCATTCAATCATTAATACTTCTACTGAATTGGATAATATAGCCATTGCGTCTGCTTATAATTGCGACATGTTGACGTGTAATACTCTCATTGGTAATAACAACAAGTCTCTGAATATTTTTTCCCTAAACATTCGTAGCATATATAAAAACTTAGACAGTCTATTAGTACTATTACACAGTCTAGCATTTGAAAATGACGTCATTATTTTAACTGAGTGTTGGCTGCACGCAAATAAAAATGTCCCATCTATTGATAACTATAACACATATATTTCTAAAAATTATTTAAACAAAAGCGACGGCATCGTAATGTATGTAAGGAAATCAATTAAGTGTTCTGTGGTGGAGCCGGACTATTCAGGTGCAAACTTTTTATTATTACAAATTGAACCCGATATATCTATACTGGCCGTATACAGGTCGCCGTCTATACATTGTATAGATAGTTTCCTAGACTCGTTAGATAATATCTTGCGCCCTTTAAATTCTAGCAATAATGTATTACTGATCGGAGACATCAATATTGATATTAAAATTAATAACACAGACAGATGCAGCGCATCGTATCTAAACTTAATGGCAGAAATTGGCTTATTGCCTGCTCATACCTATCCCACCAGAATGCTCAACTGCCTTGACCACGCCATGATGAAAACTATTTGTCCTGCAACTGTATGTGTTATTGATTCCTGTATAACAGATCATTTTCCAGTGATTGTCTCATTAAGCATTTCCACACGTAGAATTATGAACAAAAATAGTAGTGCAAAAAAATTAGACATACAAACGTGTGTTAGTCAAATAGAGGCTCTCGATTTCTCCTTTATTAAGTCTATTCCTGATGCAAACGCTGCCGCCACTGCTTTAGTAGATAAACTATCAAACATTATAAAAGCGAATACTAAAGTCTACCAAATAACTTGTAAAAAAAGAATCCTTAAACCCTGGATTACAAGTGGGCTTTTGCGCTGTATTAGACATAGGGACCGACTCCACAGACAACACAAAAAGAGTCCTACTAACTACACCTTAGAAACAACGTTTAAACGTTATCGGAATTATTGTAATTCTCTGTTAAGAAAATTGAAAAACACTTATGAAAAGTCCTTACTTCAAAACGCCAAAACTCCCAAAGATTCATGGAAAGCGATAAAGTCCATAATTAACTATACTGATGCTAAATCAACTGCAGATGGCTTATTAAATTCTAGTTCTAACAATATTAATAAAATCAATGAATATTTTTCACAAATAGGTAAGCAGCTTGCTGATGCCATTGCTCCTGCGCATAACCCTATCTACAGTTTTATAGTCCCTCGCAACCTTAATTCTATTGTTCTCTTACCGCCGGATGAAGCTGAAATTGAAGCATTAATATTAAACCTTAAAAATAACTGTGCTACTGGCTGGGACTTTATTCCAGTTCAGTTACTTAAACTGTGCAAAAATATTATAGTCCCTCCTCTCACTTGCCTCTTTGAACTTTGCTATGCTCAAGGTATCTTCCCGGATGTGTTTAAGAGAGCTCTCATTACTCCTGTGCACAAGGGCGGGAATCGAGACGATGTGTCGAATTATAGGCCTATCTCTGTATTGTCTGCGCTCTCTAAACTATTAGAAAAAACACTTAATAGCAGACTCATTCAATTTCTTGAAAGTAAACATATTTTGGCTAACACTCAATTTGGCTTCAGGGCGTCCAAAAGCACCGATGATGCAGTTAGTCAGCTTACTGATTTTGTATCATCTAAAGTTGATGGAAATCAAAAGTGTATAGGAGTTTTCCTTGATTTAGCCAAAGCATTCGACACGGTCTCGATTTCAGCACTTGTGAACAAGCTAGATGTCATTGGCGTAAGAGGAACTGCCCTAAAAATGTTTGGGGACTTTTTGTGTAACCGTAGACAGCAGGTAAAGATTGGAAACTATGTTAGCACTGATGCAAATGTTGTCTATGGCGTTCCTCAGGGCAGTATACTTGGCCCAAGTCTCTTCCTGGTGTACATCAATGACCTATGTCTTCAACCACTCTGCAACGGTAAAATATTTACGTATGCTGACGATACTGCCGTAATATTCCATGGAGAGACTTGGGATGAGGTACGTCGCATTGCTGAGAACGGTCTCCATCGACTTGGCCAATGGCTCGGAGCCAATCTCCTTACTCTCAATATATCTAAAACTTCATTTATGCAATTTTCTTTTTCCAAAACTAACCTCAAAAACGTTAATATTAAAGTTCATTCCTGTAATTATCCTAATAGTAATTGCTGTTCTTGTCTTTCTATTAATAAAGCTACACAGGTCAAATACTTAGGTGTTATTTTGGATGAGAGGCTAAGTTGGGAACCCCATATAAGTCTTGTTACGGGTCGCACTAGGAAGCTAATCTGGGTTTTCAAAAAGCTTAGGCACGCCGCGGAATTTCCTCTTTTACGTGATATATATTATGCTTTAGCTTTATCCATACTTGGCTATTGTGTAGGGGTTTGGGGTGGTGCCTGTAAAACCCATATGATGCAATTAGAAAGGGCTCAAAGGTCATTATTGAAAGTAATGACTTTTAAGCCCTTCAGATATCCGACTAAACAATTATACGAAAATTGCGAATTGTTAACAGTTAGACAATTATATATATCCCAAATTATACTAAAGAGAAAACGGGTTATTGCTAGCGTGTGCTTACCTGTCAGATGTCGGACAGCTACGGCTAGACGACAGCAATCTTATAGGTCATCCTACTTATACAATAAAATAAATAAAATAATAAACATTCATCCACTTACTGTTCGAGAAACAAAAATGAAAATTAAGAACTGGCTACTTCAATTAAACTACGACCAAACAGAAATGTTATTGCTCACAGATTAATATTCTATACTACCACATACCTCACCTACACCTAACATCCATCACACACGCACACCCTCACACACTCGCACACACACGTACACACAAACACGTTATCTACATGCATAAACACAACATGAGTAAACCTAACCGATTACTTATTTGATTTAGTTCATCTTGTTTTTTCTTTTTATATTTTTAAATTTTTTATTCGCAATTTGTACCAAGTAGAAAGTGGGAGAGGGCACTGACTTCTGTAATACAGGTTTTTTACCTAGCTCAGAAGTCAGGGTTTTCATAGGAAATTTGTAAAAAAGTTTGTGAATAAAAATTTACTATTTACTATTTACTATTTATTTAAATAATAAACTAATTGCGGTGGCACCTTGAAGAATAATCTTAATCGTCTTCAAGATTCATCGTAAGATTATCTCATCTCGGAATATAAAATGTTGGAAGCGAAAGAAAACATTTTTTTTCTTTTTTTTTTCTTTTCTTTTCTACCTCATTGGTATAGTGGTCACAAGCGCTACTGCTGAGCATGAGGTCCTGGATTGGACAAAATGTTATTACCAATAACACTTTGTCCGACCCGGGAATCGAAAAACCCAATAATATAATGGGTTTTTCCTTTTGTAATTTCTCAGTAGCAGCCAAGAGTCTGGATTTCTGCCCGGTTGATGGCAATAGACTCGCCCCTAATAAAGCTTCGTACTCACATTCGGTATTCTCGATAGTTTTACTCGAAAACAAGTAAAAATCAACGTGTGGACCGCAAAACTCACAACTCGAAGGTTCACATCGAGCCGGTTCGAACGAATTAAATAAATGTAATTTCTTTTGCACCTTCTCGAAGCGAGCTGTCGAGCTTGACTCGAGCGTGTTACACGTCCTTTGAGTCGAGCGTCTTTTTTATTGATGGGGTAATCATATCAATTAATTCTTTATTATAGCCCTTCAGGCATCCTTAAATTATTGCTATAATACACGGGAGATAATATACGGAAATAATTGTTATATCAGAGCGGTGATCTAACCAATCTTTTACCCAGTCCTTTTATTATTGTTCCTTTTATTTTCTTTATTTTATAATAGTGAGAATTGCGAGACTTGCTAAATGCAGCCACTGTCTCCTTTGTTGAATAGACATCTTTTGGCTCGAACGGTTCGGTGAATACTGAACATCGTGCGTCGCTCGATAGGCAGTCGACGTCTGTGACAGAACTTAGCGATGGGAAGTTCAAAACCCACATCAAACGTGTCCTTATCAAGAAAGCAAATTATAAAATTAAAGACTATGTTGAAGATAAGGAAGTTTGGCAATAATTCCTTCTGCACATGTGGCTTCCCTGGTACCTCATTAACGGCATAAATAAGTAAGAGTCTATTAACTGCTCCCAAATTACCATGTTTATTTAAATCTTTATTTTTTATTTTTACATTCGTCCTTGACATATTTATTATTTGACATTATATACCTACGATTTAATTTCAACCTTTTTTTTTTTGTGACTTTTGCGGACATGATATTTACTCAGATTGATTACAGTTGTAACAGCAATCATATAATTGTGTTTTATTAAAATATGTTTTTTTACTTTTATTAATTTATTTATTTTTTGTATAGATTCTTTTCTACATATTTTGTGAATGTGAGAACGCTGTAGGCTTAGTGGATTGTAGACCTGTTGACCATTTTCTATTTTGTTAAGTACTTGGTACTTATTGAAAGACCTACACTGTCCTCCCGTACCTAGAAACACTGTTATATGAAAGTATTGTAAAAGCCAATTATTTTTAAAAGAGTAACCGTGGAGTTTCTTGCCGGCTCTTCTCCATAGGAAACGACCAATTGGAACCGTGCACCTAGCTTCTGACGTTTCATAAGTGCCCATGTAGGTTTATGTGAAATAAAATATTTTGATTTTGATTTTGAGGTAAATGCTGAATGTGTGAACGAATACCCGTGCCGTGATTTTTACTCGACGAGTTTGCTCGATAGAGTAAAACCGTATGTGAGTACGGGGCTTTACAGGTGTACAATAGATGCACTTCTATTACCTAGGTGCATGTCAGCCTAACCCTTCGGGGAAGACAGGCGTGAT
The DNA here is from genome assembly GCA_963680765.1 of Agrochola lychnidis. NCBI lineage: Eukaryota > Metazoa > Arthropoda > Insecta > Lepidoptera > Noctuidae > Agrochola > Agrochola lychnidis. Next base: position 5,803,904 of record OY796850.1, read on the forward strand.
GTTGTGTCTATTCTTTGTTTTTAAACTCTAAACACTGGTTTCGGAATGGAGAAACATTTTTGCTCGTTTTTCCACGAACCAGCGTGCAAAGAGTAGGTGTGATAAATGTCCTTATGTCATAAAGGCTTTTAGTTATGAAAGTTATGAAAATATTATGAAGTAATAATTTTACTCGCCGATTGTGATTTCGCCTAGAGAGAGATTTTTTTGAAAAAGTAGACCGTGCGGATATTAATTTTATGCTGCGCGAGATTTAATAATTTTAATAAAATATTCAATGGATTTCTCTGAATTCGTTATTTGTTTGTAAAGTTTATTTTATATGGAACAGATTTAAATCATTCAGGATTTTCCACATTTGTGATTTTGTGGCGTATTTGTGGTCAGTTTTCAATAAATAGTTTGGATTAATTCCACTGTATGCAAATCATGCGTGTTAGCATAATTGAAATGAGAGTAAATTATTTGTATTACGAACTTTCCGTTCCAGCTGTTTTTTATGTATTAACAGAAATAATTACAACTGCAAATATTTTTATAGCTTGAAAACAATAGTAAAACACGGAAATTCATGCCAATTTATTACTTTACTTCTTGTAAACAAATAATATCGGTAGGTACAACAACAACATGCAATTTTGTGGTATACAATTTTACAACGTCTCCCGGAAATTCCTGGTTGGCTGGCTGATAATAACCAAGAATCCGGAAGAAAATTCAATAAGTCGTGAAGTACCTAGCCGTACTTTCTTGAAAGCATCTTGCCAATGCCAGCACTGGTTTATAAACTAATAAATTACCTTGATCTACTACTTTACTTTTTCCCATCCGCATTTACAAGTTCTAAGATATTTATTTATAGAAACGTTTTGCTGTTCGACGTAATCGTAAAAGACGAATTTTAAGAACTACACGTAGCGTGTAACGGGAGCCCTATTTTTCCGCTAATTAAAAAAGAATGGAGGCAAAGCCAATTAACTTTTAAAGTAGGTTAATTAAAGATTTTATAAAAAACATAATGATTGATTGCACAGCCCTCAAACATTGTCTTGTTTATAAAACGGAAAGGAGTTCCGAGAATTCTTTTGGGATTTATTTTTAAAAACTGACTTTTTGCATCATGTACTTATTTTAGACGCAATAAATAAAGTTAATCCAACGAGAACAAAATAAACTTATTTAGTAAAAGACGAATAAATATCGGTTGAAGACTACTTAAGTGTAATGAATATGTGGTCTTACAATGTTGTTGAAAATGTACAGAAATCTGCCACAAATACGTATTCCTGTTTTTTGTTGTGATGATCAAGAATTCCGATGAAAGGTGGTCCTTTTCATTTTCATTAAATAATATATTTTATTCCTTCTGGTGAAGGAATAAAATATATTATTTAATGAAAATGACCTACATCGTCTATACGTTTTATCAATGCCACATCATTCTTTGTATAGCTATCATTGACATATATATTACTGCGTAAGGACTGGGTGGACCGCATGTTACAATGACGCCTCGAACGTGGTCCCAAAATGGTCTTCCCTATAGCGAAGTAAACTAGAACGCGTTCGGCTGTCTTCGGGAGCGGTCGTAAATTTTACAAGCAAAAATGCCAAGTTGTGTCGTGAAGGGTTGCGTGAACTACTACAAAAAGCACAATAAAATAAATGATAACATTTCATATCACCGGTAAGTTAAAAAAATGTTGTTATATCAACTTTTAACATTATTTAAAACAATTTTTTTCTTATTTGTCTCAACGTTTGGCAAAGACGACGCGAAGGCGCGTAAAAGTGAGACAGAACTTTGTAGCGGCGCGCGTTTTAGCCGATGAAATGAAAAGATTGAATAATTAATATTATACTTATTGTACTTATTTTTCTTCATAGAGGAATTGAGGATGGAATTACAAACTGTTACTTTTTATTAAGATTTGATTAACTGCACGTTGGTATCATCTTGCGATACAACGTAGCAGAGTCTCACTTTTGCTTGTTTTTAACAATTTAAACATATTTATTTACTTTGAAAGTATAACATTATTTACATATTTGTAATGTGCTCGTCAAGACCTTTCTTTTGGTACCAAACATGTCATGATAATCTCATTTTAATTTTTTTCGAGGTTAGAAATTTACGTGTAAAATCCACCATATTAAATTTAGGGAAAATTTATATAGTCTATGTCACCCGGACTATTATTACGAATCTATTGATACCTCATTCATCAAAATCGGTTCAGTAGTTTAGGCGCTACGGTGGAACACACGTAAAAGCAAACATACATACAAACATATAAACATACAAACATACATACATAGACTGCTAAAATCATAACCCTTCCTTTTGGCTTTGCCGTAGTCGGGTAAAAATAAAAGGTTTTTTATTTCTTTGTACCTCAAAAATACCCGCTCTTACAAGGTTACGTCTAGGAGCAGACCACGCCGATTGACATCGTAGTTCATAGTAGTTCTAATAGATGGCGTTAGTGTTTCTGTATGGCGACTGCGTCCAACAAACGTTCGGACGACCGTATCTTTACTATTTAAATCAATGATAGCTATATATATTTGTGGTTAATGAATAAATATTGAGCTTTCCTTTTCCATATCTTTGACTTTGATATCACTGACTTTTTCATCAATGAAAATTATGAAGATTCGTCTCAAATTCTGAAAACAAAGCATACAAAACGATTTTTCCACAAAAAAGGTAGGTCACTACATATATCTATATAAATATAATGTTGTTGTTGTGTTGTTGTTGTTATAAGTATCTAGGTCTATAGTAAAACAGACCTACTTACTTACAAACAATTCTGACTTGACGAAAGTAAACCGCACTGAGTACAAAGTCTGTTGAAATAAACAAAACCTTAGCTAACCGCTCTTAAGAATACAAAAGCGCAGAAAATCAATACACTCTCCTAAACTTCATGTCATCATTTCCATCAATTTATAGTTCCATTGATCTCAAAAATCAACTACCATTTGTTTAACCTAAATAGACCTCGTAAATCATCCAATTGTAGTTAGCACCACTATGCATAAAATTCGACTTGCCATATAAAAATATATAGCCAATAAAATGGCCGTAGATTTCCACGTTTCGCGCCAAAATAAACAATTTCGAACTTATTTTTTCGATTCGATTTTTAAAACAGCTTACTTTTTTTATGAGGCAGTGATATTTTCCTTAAACCTTGATCGGTATTTCGAAATTCGAACCGCCGCGCGTCGAACGAATAATTGTTGGAATCTGCTCAGTTAAAGGACCTTCGCAGTGTCTCTTGTGTGGCTATGCCAGTAATCCCTATACCTAGAAATTGTTGTAAGAAAAAGAACACATTTATGAAGGATTTTCTTTACCTTTTGTAACTAGATATTTCTTTTGATAGGATAAAGGTAAGGCTGTTACAAATTGCTTTGGAAAGATTATGTGCGATATAAATAGAGTGCGGGTGGGTGTGGATGGTAAGGTGGGTGACTGGAATTGATAATTTCATAATTCCTGGAATTACAGTGAACTGAATAAAATATTTAAGGCACTTCATACAGACGGTAAGTAAGTAATTTGACTACCTACAGTTCCGATATTAAAATAAGCGTGGTGTTGTATTAACTACCTCTATCTACCAAAATTATGAGGGGTCAGTTATGAAGTAGTAGTAAGTATCAGTAGTTCCTATCAGAATACCAGCGCTACGACATTTATTTTTAAATGTTGTCTTGCTGAGATAGGAGCCTTTTGGCCCCGTACAGGACTTTCTGATTTTATTTTAATTTTACTTTGTTTTTTTATTCTTATTTATGTTTCTAAGAGTGTGTTTTAGTTTAATATCTCAATAAATACTTTTTATTTCTTGCTTTCTTTCAAGTATTATATGTTGTACCTGACTTTGCATATCTGTATCAAATTAATGTCGTTATACTTTCGGTATTAAATAGGTTAAGTCGATGCTAATAAGTACAAATATCTAAATACAATTTTTCGCAGACACATTTTCGGCCTAATTTCGTTTTCATAATATTTACCTTTACATAAAACAGGATTGTTGAGAAAAGCCGCAAACTCATTTTCTAAGCTGTTCGGAAAATATTTTTCGTTTTCATATTTTTTAATCTCAGCTTTATGAAGATTAAACTCAGGCTCACGACGAAATACTGGATTCATTTCAAAATACGGACTTACAATTCAAGAGTCAGAGTTTTTTATGAAAAACCACAACTCCCCGAAGAGTTAAGCAGAGGTGTATCTATAGTGCATTTTACCAGTTAAGTTTAAGTCCCATGTAATAGCGTATTGCCATCAACCGGGCATAAATCCAAACTCCGGGCTTCTACTGAAAAATTCCATATAGAAAACCCCAATAACACTTTGCCCGACCTGGGAATCGAATCCAAGACCTCATGCTCAACAGTAGCGCTTGTGAGCACAAGGCCAACGACCACGACCTGGTTGTTGATGATAGAGAGGAATGAGGAACAAAAAAAAAAGCTAAACTGAACAAGGTGTATAAGTTCACTCATCCTCTATAGATTTCCTGTGGGTGCCTTAAGCTTCTACACATAAAGCCTCCAGCCAGGGGCAAAAACTATTCTAAATTAAAATTAGGCGAACGCTCGCTAAGGGCACCCCCTGTGGGGTACGAACCTCGGCTTAGGGCGTCGCTGGGGGGAGGACAGCAAGAAGGGACAGGCTGGATCAAAGTTAGATTTTCATCATGATTATTGTGCGGGGTATTTCAAGCTACGTGCTCAGCTGCAACAACTGCTGGCACCTCGTTTTTAAGCAAGGGTCGAGGGGCCCGACGGTTGATGTCGGGACGTTGTATAGATACTCGTCGCGCGCTGCTTGCGCGATGTCAATATGATGCGTAGTTTGCATGTGGCGTTGTAGATGCCACAATGATGTCCTGGATTAGTTAGCTAAACATAAATCGTATGAAGTCTAGTAGGTACAATAACGGCAAGCTTATAAGCTCCTAAGCCTACAGTTATTATTATCATCATTAAACGTATTATAAAACAAAGTCTCTCCGCCGCATCTGTCTGTCTGAACGCGATAAACTCAAAAACTACCGCACGGATTTCATACAGTTTTCACCAATAAACGGAGTGAATAGGAATTTTTGAGGAAGGTTTAGGTGTATAATTAATTATGGTTTTGTGTAAATTGGCTGAAATATGACGATGATTGTTGAAGATCTCGGAAAAAATAATGCAGACTGGGAGCTTGACTGGCGTGCACCGCGTAAACCAATAGAGTTTATATGAAAATAATGTATTACAGAATTAATATATTGTTTACCTGAATTAACACATAGGGTACTTCTAATCTTGTAGTACGTTCCCGTGGGATATTTTCCAACATCCACGCGGACAAAGCCGCGGGCAAAAGCTGGTCAAGGATAATTTAATATCCCAAAAACCGACACTGATTGATATTCCAAGAGCTTTATCAACCCATCGACAGATAATAAATGATAACGTTTAGAGAATAATGATAAATCGTTGAAGGATATTAACGTCACTGCAGTTAATAATGAATGCCATATCTTGATTGATATAAACGTTGATTTTTATCAAAGAGGCCATGGTTATTCATGAGCTTTATTGAAAATTTTTAATTAAGTATACTGTATGCAATAAACGCTGATCAAAAGATGCGCCTGTCATCTATTGCCAGGCCAGGCGCACTCCGCATTTTAGATATGACTACAAGTACACACGGCTAACCCTTCAAGCTACGCATTTCCAGTTTATGCTGACACGTACGCTGTACGCAACGGGTTCGACTTGTCGGGCTAATTCAGTGGGCGTAACGTAAGGAGTCAGAAGATTCGTAAGAGTTACGCGATAGAAAGAGAGACAATTTCTAAGTGAATATAACTGTAGGTAATTAGCGTTGTGCGATCTGAATTGCACTTTATAACTTGCTTGGGGCTTGTGGCTAAGTAATAACAGCTGCACGGGTCGATCGATCAGGTTAAGCTACGCTTGCCGCGGTTGGTCCGTGGATGAGTGACCATCTTTACATACCCAGTCCCCTCCGTGCCTCGGAAAGCACGTTAAGCCGTTGGTCCCGGCTGTCATTTGTAGATCTTTGACAGTCGTTACGGGTAGTTAGAAGCCCAAAAAGTCTGACAACCAGTCTTACCAAGGGGTATCGTGTTACCTAGTCACTAGGTTGTGGAGGTCAGATAGGCAGTCGCTCCATGTAAAATACTGGTATTCAGCTGCATCCGGTTAGACTGGAAGCCGACCCCAACATAGTTGGGAAAAGGCTAGGCAGATGATGATGATCTGAATTGCACTTTATTGTGTCGCAGCAAGTCGTTATTTATTTAAATGATTTTGTAGAGTGAATCTTCTGTACTTGTACTATAAAGGTGGTTTTATACCGGCGAGGCGAGGCGTGGATGGGATGGGCGAGAATTGAGATTTGTATGGCAAAATTTCTATCCACGCCCTGCCCATCTTTGATGTAAAAGGTCAGGATGAAAACTAACCCGTTGACGAAGTGTATTTTTCTGAAACCTTCAACATTTTAAAGATAATTTAATTTAGTATACGTGTTTTATTAAAATACCTTTTGGTTTATGTCTAATAAATGAATAAAGCGTCTAATTTGGGATAGCGCTCCTTGATGGGCGAGTCCTATTACTGGCTGGACGTACGACGCGTTGCGTGAGCTCAGTACAGAACACGCAAGCTAACCACTCAAGGTCACTGGCATATATCTGAGTCTTAAAGCCGTTGGTCCTGCGCCTGGTCTCTCCCCAGTCGTGTCGGATTGCCGTCCCATCGGACTATGAGAGTGAAAGGAGTGCTCCTGTGTTTGTGCACACACTTGTGCACTATAATATCTCCTGCGTACCTGGTTAATCTCCGTTGAGATTGGCTGCCGTGACCGAAATTCGGTCGAGAGGATATTATTATAGTAAGTAAATAATACTTTAGTGAGAAGTGTATTTGTGGGGATTAGTAGAATGATTCACGATCTTCATTGGAGCATGAACAGCTGCCAGCTCTTTCTCAAAATCGTATTGCTGTTGACTGCATGACTGGATGTCTGTGATTTATTCGCGTATGTCGCGTCTGCCCAAAAATATTGATATAGCGGATGCGTTTAATGCCAAATATTAACATGATTTGTTATGCAAAATCAATCTGCCTAGCCTCTTCCCAACTATGTTGGGGTCGGCTGCCAGTCTAATCAGATGCAGATAAATACCAGAATTTTACATGGAGCGACTGCCTATCTGACCTCCACAACCCAGTAACTGGGTAATACGATACCGCTTGGTAAGACTATTTGTCAGACTTTCGGGCTGTAAAAGATCAACGAATGACAGCCGGGACCAACGACTTAACGTGCTTTCTGAGGCACGGAGGAGTCTCGGTATGTAAAGATTGTCACCCATCCACGGACCAACCTCAACAAGCGTAGCTTAACCTAATGGATCGACCCATGCGGCTGTTATTATTTTGCCACGAGCTCTTCCGATGATTTCTTATAGGACAACTACTCAATAAATAAATTGATCGAAATGTGTCAAATGAGTTGATGCGGAGGAGGAATAAAGATAGTGTCGTGTGGAAAGTTTTGAGTATGAATGTGGATGGCTGTAAGAGGAGGGAAAGAACAAAGAAACGATGGATGGACTGTGTGGAAGATGATATGGCTGGAAATACCACTACCGAGATGACGACTGATAGAGATGTATGGTAGGTAAGACATGTTACGCTGACCACAAATAAATTGGTATAAGTGTACGAAATGAGTGCTCGCTCGACTCGAGCGTCCAGCGGGGCGGAGCGTTCGACGATCGTGTTAAACCCATGCAAACACTCGCGAGTGTTCTGAGTGACGGCCGAGCGGCGCGGGGAGGGAGCGTGCTTGTTTGCGGTGAGCGGGACGTCGAGCGTGGCGTCGCGTGCAAGTTCAAATCAATTGTTTGCAGTGGTGACGGAACCGTACGCGTCATTTCGTTCGAAGATATTGTTATAGAAATTCAACATAAGCTAAGCGTGCACTAAGGCCACTGGGCAAACGCTTTTTCACCGCTTGCACTCAACGCTGAACGCTTAGCTGAACGCTTTTTCACTCAGGTCGTACTATCGAAGAAACGCCTATCTAAGCAGTTTGAAAACAAAATCCCGTGCACACGACCCTTTTGTTTTTCGTAGGTAAGCGTTACTATATCGGCCGGACGCTGCAAGCAGAAATAGTCCTTACGGTGTATAGATATGCATTTCTCACTAAAGGGAGGAGAATGGAGGAGATGACGTTTGAAATTAGTTACATTCACTTGTAGAAAAAAGATAAATTGTTTGAAAGACTTATGCCCGTTTTCACTTTCAAGTGACACTTAAATGAATCTCTAAATAAAAATGCACTGTTGGATTTTCAACGCTAGGCTCAGCACTTAGAGTTGAAAATCCAACATTGCACTTTTATTTAGGGATTCATTTAAGTGTCACTTAGTTCTCGGTGAAAACGGGCATTACTTTTTACAGACACTTTTAATAGTCTTAACAATTGTGGCTTGTGAAACGAAAAAGCGTTTTTTATTATCAGGCGAAACATTTTGATGTTCCGTAACCGTAACCGAAAGTATCGAATATCCTAAATAAAAATCTATCCATAACCGAATCCGATATAAACGTTTCGGATAATTTCGGATTGGGGCGGAGCCTAAATGAGACACGTTATGACAGGTTTTTCTGTCGGCCGAGCCGATACAATAACCGCGCGCGTCAGTTGCATGTTTGTTTATTATTGCTTTTACTTAGTTATTACTAGTCAGTCATTGCGGGATAATATTATAACATTACAATTTCTTAAAAATCCTTTAATCGGTAACCGAAACTATCCGAAACTAACAGATAATCCGAAATAATCTTATATCCGTAACCGTATCCGAAACCGGTATAATATCATTTCCATATCCGTATCCAGATCCGAAATTTCATATCCATTACATCCCTGAACTGGATCGTATGTCCTACCCACTCAACGAATCACAGTAGGTACATTAGCAGATATTGAATAACATCTAGTCTAACTTGTTAAAGCGCAATTCTATCAAAATTGTTTTCAGCATATTTGTTCACAAACATTTTGTGCAAAACTCCAACAGTGAACGTACTGAGCTGCAGATTCGTTAGTCTTTGTTTCCACCGGCAAAGCTCTGCGTATAACTTTCGTAAGCGTATAGTGCAGCACCTTTGTAAAGGTTTACCTGAGTACGTTCCCCGAAAGAGACATTTGTGTCGTACATTGTGCAGTACAGTGTCACATAGTGCCGTACACTGGTGGAATCGCGCCATTGTCAAACTGTCAATTCATCATCATCATCATTTCAGCCGAAAGACGTCCACTGCTGGACATAGGCCTCCCCCAAGCACCTCCACTTCGACCGATTCTGTGCTTTCTGCATCCAGCGGATTCTTGCGGCCTTCACAAGGTCATCAGTCCATTTTGTGGGAGGCCTTCCAACACTACGTCTTCCGGTACGTGGTTGCCACTCCAGAATCTTTCGGCCCCATCGGCCATCCGTTCTGCGAGCAATGTGCCCTGCCCATTGCCACTTAAGTTTGGCAATTCTTCGGGCTATGTCGGTTACCTTGGTTCTCCTGCGGATCTCCACATTTCTAATTCGATCACGTAGGGAAACTCCAAGCATAGCCCTCTCCATTGCCCTTTGGGGGACTTTTAGCCTTCTGATAAGGCCCATTGTGAGCGACCACGTTTCACTGTCAATTCAGTGTCATACCAATAGATGTCCATTTAATACCACATCACATAAATAATGTAGGTGATCGATCATGCATGTCCAAAAAAATTTTATTTACCAGTTATAGGTTCCGTATCCGAAGAGTGCCAAATGGATTTCTATTACTGAGTCTCCGCTGTCCGTCCGTCTGTCTGTCAGCGGGCTGTATCTCAAAAACCGTAATAGGTAGACAGTTGAAATTTTCACAGATTATGTATTTCTATTGCCGCTATAACAACAAATACCAAAAAATCTATAAAGTTATAAATTAAAAGGCACCACATACCACCATACAATAAACATTTGATTTTGAAAAACGTTTTACGTTCAAAATAACTAATCACTAGCTGTTGCCCGCGACTTCGTCTGCGATCCAGGATGAAAAGTACCCTATATTCTTCTCCAAGTACTGGTCTACCCATGTACCAAATTTCATCTAAATCCGTTCAGCCGTTTAAGCATGAAAGCGTAACAAACAAACAAACTCACTTTCGCATTTAAAATATTATTATGTTAAGATTAAATAACAAATGCTATTGTTTCAAAAGTGCTTTCATCGGAGCAAAACTAAAAGAAAGAAAAGTCTTGGTAAGTTTGATGAAAAATTTTGAAAGATAGATAGTGTAGGTATTTTCTATACTATAATAATAATATCAGGTAACATTTGTGAGTTTGTATGTAGGGGGTAATCTCCGGAACTAAAAGTTGGATTTGAAAAATTATTTTTGCATTAGATAGCCCAATTCTTGAGAAAGGTTATGTAACATCACGCTACGACCCTTAGGAGCCGGGCAAAATGAAAAAAAGTCAGAGAGAACGCTAAGCGAAAACCGAGTAATAGCGCGGGCGGGCGATGGGAAGCGACGCGGTGGGTTGGGGGCCGAAAGGAGATCATTCGCCGTCTATACATTTTTGGGCTAAATGTGAAAGTGCCAGCCAAACAAAAACAAAGTTATATTCTGTTAGAGCATATTATTTTCTTCATTTTTCACTATGCGACCAAATCTGTAGGACCATTCCTTGCGCTGTTATACGAGTTTAAAAAATACTGTTTTCAGTATGTTTTAGTTCAAGAATAACAGTCATTTAATTACAGTAATATCTTTTAAAAAAATACTGAAAACAGTATTTTTCAAACTCGTATATAACAGCATAGGGAATGGCCCTACAGATTTGGACCCATAATAAAAAGTAAAGAGAATAACATGTTCTAACGGAATATAACTTTTTTATTTGTTTGGTCGCTACTTTCATAATTTAGCTCAAAATAAATGATCTCCAAACACGCGGACGAAGTCGCGGGCAGAAGCTAGTATCTGATAAAATTTAATTTAAAATCTCACAAGATCGAATGTACCCATTTGCAAGATCTTATTTTAGAAGTTTGATGTCGTGTATAAGTTCAAAGAAAAGCAATTTCAATTGAAATTCTATAGGTTCAATGTCGTAGGTTAAGAGGTAGATTTAATACAGGGTGGCAGGGACATCGACGCGAAGACTGTTACCATGGATTCAATACGTGATTCTGAACCCACTTTTTATTTCATTTTTTTGGGTGGGAAATTATCAAATAACTTCTCCCGCTCCGGGCGGAGCAGGACGGCGTCAGACTCTTGCTGACTAAAACCCACCCGTGTTCCTTCGGTTGCCCTGTTGCCGAGGGCCACGATTTCCCTATCGGTTTTCTTCGAACCCCTGGCAGGCATTGGCCCTAGCGGACCCCGTCAATTCTGCTGACATCTCTTTGAGGCGCGCGTGGAACACAACGCGCCGTCGACCCGGGCTTGGTCCTTATCGGACGGCGAGCTACCCATTGCTCACCGATCGCAAGCCCGCACCTACGATGGCCGGAAATCGGCTCGCGATTCCAGTCCCGGACGTCTCCTCCTGATTCTGAACCCCCTTGCGTTGAAATGTTTCGCCGGTTATTAAAAAAAAAAATCTGCTGTTTCATACATTTTGACAGCGTAGGTATTACACTTATTTATGAAACAGCAGATTTTTTTTTTAATTTCCGACGAAAAATTTGTAAGGTTCGCTCGTTTTCTTTTCCTTGTCTTGCATCAGCTGGTTTGTATAAACTAAAGTTGGTAGCAGACCTGGCTTCCCAGAGTGAGCTTAATAGATAATTTTGAAGTGAAAACTTCTTTAGGTGCGTTGGGCATTTTTGAGATGGGAAAAAACAATTGAACTTGCGACACCATTACCGACGCCTCATTTTTGTAAACGCGATTGTGCTCTTTATTTAGATAAGGTTACGGATCAATGTTCTATACAAGTATTTTTCTTCCACCAAGGCGATCTTGTTTAAGTTTTCACTTCTACAGAAAACTGTTTTTTTTTATGTCTGGTATGATCACTATTTATGTTTTTTTACTAGCTACTTACGAGACCAAAATTCTTTTGTAACCAGAACATTTCATAGACACATTATGGATTTATTACCAAAGAAATGAAAAAACTTTTGTAATAAGCTGAGAACAGCTATAAACACGACAATAATAATTTATAGGTCTCATTACACACCTACCGACTAAGTTTTACGTAGACGTTCTGTAGGCTGTGACGTCATTGACAAACATTAAGGTGCAAGTCTTGACTTTGCAAGTCATATTTTGATTAATGTACTGTAATATTATTGTATTTATTTTATTTTTGACTGCACCGGTTGATGTCATCACGTCAACGCCAGCTGTCGCTAAAAACCAGCGCTGTGGCTCTGTCTCGCATAGGGTCGCAGCATTATGCTGAGCGATGGCCGTTTTGCGTGGATGTGACGCATGTTTTCCCCCAAATTGTTATTTTCATATTTTGTTCTTTCTTTATTTATTTATTTTATTAATTTAACCATTTATGTACACACAAATAATACACAGACAAGACAAAAGGAACAGAAAAATACGTACAAAGGTGATGCTTATTTCTAATGAAATCTCTTCCAGAATACCTGCGATAGGACAGAGGATAAAAAGAAATGTAGACACCGTGTGTAAGAGTAAAGAGAAAGTAAAATACATAAAATCAAAACAATTCACTTAATTAAATAAAACTAATAATATGAAAATATACTTACTTACATACATGCAAACATCATACTTCTAAAATAAATAACACTAATATAATGTAACAAAAATATATAAATAAAATACAAAATAAATACCTACGCAACTATGACGAAGTGGAAAGGTAGTGTTCTTTCACTCTTCTTTTAAATACTGCAACAGTTCTTTGTGTCATGTTTACCGCAAATAAACGTATTTTTTTTTTCTTTCTTTTTTTTATACAACCTGACGCTGACCTGCAAATTGCAAAAAACGTAGGAAAATTTGAATTTCGTGGGCTACAACTGCTGATCCTCCTAAGAAAGCTTTTTTTTTTATTACTACCCTTGTTTTTTTTTTTTGTTATCCTGTGGTATCCTAGAGAGGGGAAGAGAAAGGGAAAACTTTGAAAAGATGGCAGGATGACTTGGTGAGGACGGCGGGAAAGAGACAGGCAAAGAACAGAGAGAATTGGAAGGGGATGGAGGAGGCCTTTGCCAAAGGGCACACAGACTCTCAAAACTAAGAAAAAACATTTTTTATACAACTGTAATTCTGAATAAAGGCTATAAATAAATAAATAATTGAATGTTGGTCAATGTGTTGAGCTGATTGCAATATTGATGTACATATTTATGGTTTTCTTATAAACTTTTATTTTTTATAATTAATTATTGTTTATCTAATTATTTATTTTGTAATCCCATAGTGGGATTTATGTGTCCGTAGGTGTGTCCGTGGCATCACAGCGGGCCCTATCAGAATACCAGCGATGCGGTACCTATTTATTTTTTAAATATCGCAGCCTATGCTGAGATAGGAGCCTTTTTGGCCTCGCACAGGTCGTTTATTAATTTTTATAAGTTTTAGGTGCTCCTTTTTAGTTGTTATTACTGTTTATATTTCTTGTGCGTATCCCAAATAAAATATTTTTTTCTTTTATTTTCTTTCTTTTCAATGTGGTTCTATAGTAAGTGCTTACGTATTCAGTTTCTAACCTTACCTATCAAAATTAGGGTAGTGGCCAATAGGTATGTGGTACTTACTTGGCCTAATTTTAACGGTCTATTTGGCCCGTCTATTTTAAGACCAACACCTGTGAAAAATGACAGGACCCCTAAAAAGAGAACACATCAATCACTGGTTCTTTTTTGTCCTTTGGGCTGCAAAAAACAAAAACTCATTACATCGATCATTTTTAGACACCGATGACAGTAATTACGTTAATTTTGAAAACAGATGTTGTAATTAATGTGCTGTAAGCTGTAAATATCGTACATGTATTTTGGCTGCACTTGGCCAGTTGCCAAGTGACGCCAAGGTGTGCCAGATAGCAATACTTATAAATTTCGAGCTTATAGTATAAATTAAAGGATTTTTCGACATGATAACAACTGGTTTACGTAATTAGTTGAACGTTTTAATGCTTGCTGTATTTTTTGTGGCTGATTTATCGATTAAAGGTACCTATTATGGTTACTGATATATCAGCGGCGTCGTGTTCGTAACTTTCGAACTGAAGGACCAAAAGTATATTAATTTCTCGAAAACGTTTTTTTTAGTTCATTGCAATGGCAACAGGGACAAAGGCAAAGGGGCTTGTGGCTAAGTAACAACAGCTGCACGGGTCGATTGATCAGGTTAAGCTACGCTTTCCGCGGTTGGTCTGGGGATGGGTGACCATCTTTACATACCAAGACCCCTCCGTGCCTCTAAAAGCACGTTAAGCCGTTGGTCCCGGCTGTCATTTGTAGATCTTTGACAGTCGTTACGGGTAGTTAGAAGCCCAAAAAGTCTGACAACCAGTCTTACCAAGGGGTATCGTGTTACCTAGTAACTAGGTTGTGGAGGTTAGATAGGCAGTCGCTCCATGTAAAATATTGGTATTCAGCTGCATCCGGTAAGACTGGAAGCCGACCCCAACATAGTTGGGAAAAGGCTAGGCAGATGATGCTAAGTAAAGGCAACACTATTTGCAGCGTACTGTCAGTCGATTTATATATGCAGTCTGTGGGTCAACTACACGCAGAGAGCATACAGCGCCCTGCGCGTACAGTACAATAATGCTTTCAGGGTGTTGATGGGGTTGCCGCGCTACTGCAGTGCTTCCGGCATGTTCGCAGACGCGAGAATCGATGGCTTTCACGCCATCATACGCAGGGTACGCGCCAGCCCCAACAGCATCCTGAAAACTATAGCTGATAGGTGGGACAGCCCCATACTGGGACATTGGATACGCCTACATGCCACTGTGGCGTATTAATGGATAGTTTGTGTTTTTTTTTGGTAGATGTAAGTACTAACACTAGTTTCTAAGTCTGAAATAAAATATTTAATTAAATTAAATAAACATGGGCCTCATCGATTTCAGAAATGGTCACTGAAATCGACTGAGATCGGGGGCCCAAGTCTGCTATTTTTATAAATTCGTCATTCCAATACGATCCTCGGTCATTTTGCAAAAAGTACGTAATCTGCTAAATTTATAATGGTCGATCACTGGTCGGTCAATGGTCTCGTAATAGAATTGTGTTATAATGGCATTGTCGTACAATACGACCAACGATACCGCCTAAGTCAGTCATTCATTTGTCATTACTGACTAACTGACCGATTCTTTGACAATTCAAAAGTGCCTGTAAATGGTTTAATTGAAATAAATGCTTTGAGTTTGAGAATTATGTACGAGATTACCAATAAGTGCCATTTCTTTCAATGGAGTGTCAGTGGCTGACCATTGGAAAGTCATAATGACGCCATTATATTAGTAGATTACCAAACATGTCAAAATCAACGATTATGAAATCAATGATAGAACATTCTGACACTATTGTAATAGCAGACTTGAGGCCCAGTTATCAGTTTCAATAACGACAACCCTTAGAAATCAAGTCCTTGCCTGTGCTCTTTTAATGGCTCGCTAGACCGAATTTTATGCTCATATCAGGAATGTCAAGTGTCACATTAGCTATGAAATATGTCTCCTAAATTTGATATCCCCATCCCTATGTTTTGTGTATATTGCACCTAGCGCAGCCATTTCTTAGAACGATCATTTCGAGGTTAACCACCCCTAGAATATTTAACTGTTCTCTTTCTGCGATTCCCTCCAGAATTATGATTTTCTTTCAAATGAAATCTCAGTTTAAAAGTAATTGACAGACGAACAAAGAATTAAATTGGATTATTTTTACGAGTCTCGATAAAATGATGATTAAATCATAGATGGGGATTCAATGTATCTTGTAAAATGAAATGTATTAAAATACACTCAGAAAAAATATTTTTTAATAGTTTGGCAGTGCTTTTTGCACGTTTTTAGGGTTCCGTAGTAAACAAGGAACCCTTATAGTTTCGTCATATCCGTCTGTCTGTCTGTCTGTCTGTCCGCGGTCTAGCTCCGAGACCCTTAGTACTAGAAAGTTTTAATTTGGCATAGATACACATATTAATTACGCCGACAAAGTGGTAAAACAAAATTATGAAAAACATTTTTTTTTAGGGTACCTTTCATACACGTAAAGTGGTAATGTTTATTTTTTTCTTTTTTTACCCCATGGTGAGGGATATCATTGGAAAGGTCCTTCAAAAATATTGTGAGTTTGTGAAAACCATTTTTGGATTCAGGGATTCGTTTGCGAAATATTAAGCTTTAAATTGCTAATTTTTGTTAGAGTCAAGTGTCCCCCCCCTTGCCGGCTAAATGGTTGGTTTTGGGTGTTTGAAAAAAATCAAAACAGTAGCTGATATAACGAAATTAAAAGAAAAACTATCACAGCTAAGTAGGCTCTACAGGTTAACGAGTAATAATCGACCAACTTAACTTTGCAGTTGCGAAAACATGTTTTCCCATACATTCCGTATGGGAGAACATATTTTTCAACTACAAAGTTAAGTTTGTTTTTGGGATAAATTCATCCCAACTACGGAACCCTTCATTGTGCGTGGTCCGACACGCACTTGGCCGATTTTAGTTATATTCCAACTTTTTTTTAACAATCATCTACAAGGTTTATCTTCAATCCGATTTTTTCACTGCCTGGTAAAACTCTTCAGCTAGCCAGAAGTTATTTTTCATGGCTAAGTTTTCTATATAAAGTTATCCAAAACCCATATCACGATTTCCTATAGCCGACCCTTAACAATCATTTTACTTATAATTAGTTATTTAACCATTTACATGTACACAGATACATAAACAGACAAGACAAAAAGAACAGAAAAATACGTACAAAGATGATGCTTATTTCTAAAGAAATCTTTTCCAGCATACCTGCGATAGGACAGAGGATAAAAGAGATGTAGACACCGTGTGTAAGAGTAAAGAGAAAGTAAAATATTCATTAAATCAAAACAATTCACTTAATAAAATAAAACTAATAATACGAGAATATACTTACTTACATACATACAAATATAAATATTTCTATAATAAATATCACTAAGATATTATTAATGATGTGATAAGACAGCGGTGTGATTTAAAAGAAGATGTAGTGACAAAAATTGAAAAGGGTATGCTGAGATGGTTTGGGCATGTTGAGAGAATGAATGAAAGGCGACTAACAAAATGTATTTACAAGGCTGATGTAAAGGGAAAGGCCGGGCGGGGACGCCCTAGGAGGACATATACTGACCTTATTGGTGATGTTCTTCAGAAAGGCCAGGTGCGTAGTACTCGCAACCGGCGTGCGTGTATGACCAGATGTATGAACGTAAACGAGGCAAAAGGACTATGTAAGGATCGTAGCAGGTGGCGTTCTGTAGTTTCTGCCTACCCCCATGGGAAGAAGGCTGATGAAGGTTTATGTATGTATCTATATTATTAATAATAATGTAATAAAAAATACAAAATAAATACCTACGCAACTATGACGAAATGGAAAGATAGTGTTCTAGTGGGGTGGCAGTGTGTGTGTGTGTGTGCGTTGTGTGTGCGTGTGTGTATGTAGATAGTGTTTACTGAATGTTATTCAGCAATATTTTCATTTTTACCACAAACTGTCAATATCTCTCTCGTTTCATTAAATTAATTAACTTTGATACTTTCATACAACGCTATTAAAAAAGAAAGAAATTAAGCTTGATTAAAAAGATTTTACGGGCAATTTCCCACTGGAAGTGCCCGTTGAGTTTTAATTCCGAAGTTTCTGCTGCGGCGTTAGGCCACGTTCAAAAGTTGCAAGAAAAATAAGGAAATATTCAGCGCAAATATTTTCTTGTTACTGTGTCAAAACAAAAAACTCTGTGGGTTTTGTTTTTGTAGAGTTGAGTAATTTAATCAAGTACTGAATTTGGTTAAAAGCGGACTTTTAAAACTTGGCTACATTTTCTATAACAAATATGAATTACAGAGGGGCTCGTGGCTAAGTAATAACAGTCACATGGATCGATTGATCAGGTTAAGCTACGCTTGCCGCGGTTGGTCTGTGGATGGGTGACCATCTTTACATACCGAGACCCCTCCGTGCCTCGGAAAGCCGTTGGTTCCGGCTGTCATTTGGAGATCTTTGACAGTTGTTACGGGTCGTCAGAAGCCCGAAAGTTTGAGAACCAGTCTTACCAAGTGATATCGTGTTACCTAGTAACTTGTTGTGGAGGTCAGATAGGCAGTCGCTCCATGTAAAATATTGGCATTTAGCTGCATCCGGTTAGACTGGAAGCCGACCCCAACGTAGTTGGGAAAAGGCTAGGTAGATGATGAAATATGAATTGGAGTCGACTTGCTATTTTCATAAAGACCAGCTTCTCGTCACTTGGCATCCAATACCGCCAATGTGACATTTTTAACGAAAATCAGATTTTGTTTATAAAGATTTTTGATTTGGGTTTTGCCTGAAATAATGTTTTTTTTTATTCTACACGTTCAAATAAGTGATCCAGCATTTAAAAAAAAATCGTAAAAATATCACATTCGCGGTATTGGATGCCGAGCACCGTTCTGCATGCGACTTCGTCTGTGTGAAATTTCTTGTTTTAACGTAAAATATATCCTGTGATACTTGGCAATACTGTAACTTCCTATTAGTGAAACAATTTCCGGAATCGGGTCAGTAGTTCTGAAGATTACCCCCTACATACAAACTCACAAATTTTACCTCTTTAAAATATTATTATTAGTATAGACAACCTTTTGGCAGATAAATTAGGATGTTTATCCTGTCAATCTTTTCGCTCTTACCTCTAAAATATCAGCGTATATTTCCCTTTTATGAAGCAGGTTGAAAGTTCACCAACCTCTTTGAAAATAACCGAACTTATCTTGTTAGTAGGTACCTGGTAACCAGGTAGAAAGTCTTTAAGTGTCGAACGAACCCAATCTCCTGTAACGTTACCGGATATTGAAAAATATTGGGAACACATACTGACAATATTGCTTTACGGAGTTTCTTGAAAATATCTGCTGAATCTACGGAAATCTTGTAACCAGTTCGTTCGAAGTTTGAACACAAAAGTTAGATACAATTTTTCTTATCATATAGAATTATCTAATGATTCTACTAAACTCATATTTTTTTACTTTAAGATAGATAGATAGAATATTCTTTACTATGTACACCATAAAAATTACAGACATTAATATAAAAATTTTACATTGGGTGACACAATGTGCGGTCTTATCGCTAAAAGCGATCTTTTACAGACAACCTTTGGATGGATTTAAATGGAAAAGGAGAGACAATACTGCAGGTAGTCAGTGGTGTACCATTTACATATACAACAGAATACACAGATACATAAAGCATATAATTACCTATATTATATATATATATTAGATAGATATACATAAAATTATAAACATGAAATAAGAGCAAGGAACTATAATGTAAGTAAGATTAAAGTACAATGTTTTCTTAGTACATAACATAACATTACGTTATAGATAGAAAACTTTCATAATTTTATAAAATTTTCAGGTCTGACAAAATTAAAACTTAGTGTTTTCCGAAATTGCGTTTTACCACGTACCTAATTAATAACCAAGGCCTTGTATAGGTTTACGATACTAATTTTACCTAGAAGCTAGAACTACCTAACCCTCGGCTGACCTTGTGGCGTTAGACCGACGTAGCGGTCGTTGATCCTTTAAAACTAATATTAATTGTGATAATAAAGGAACTTTTATTATCATTTTATCACCAACAATTTTTAACCAAAAATACATTTCAATGTTTTTAATTAACACCAATTCTCACAAATAAGTAACAGGTGCGTAGTACTCGCAACCGGCGTGCGTGTATGACCTGGGGGCCTACCACCACCTCATAAAACAGTATTATTTTAATATTACTTTAGTGTGGGAAAGAGATGAAGCTCTACAGGTCGTATAGCTCCATCTCTTTCTCCCACTGAAGTAATATTAAAATAATACTGCTTTATGAGCTGGTGGTAGGCCCCCAGATGTATGAATGTAAACGAGGCAAAAGGAGTATTTAAGGTTCGTAGCAGGTGGCGTTCTGTAGTTTCTGCCTACCCCCATGGAAAGAAGGCGTGAGTTTATGTATGTATGTATGTAAGTAACCTAAATTAAATAGCAAATTATGAAAGTAATGTATCGAAGGACCAAAAAGAATTTTGTAGTACCTACTGGTAACAAAATAAGGTATAAGCTGGCATTTATTTATTTATGTATACTTTATTGTAGACACATATTTTATTGTAGAGGGGCTTGTGGCTAAGTAACAACAGCTGCACGGGTCGATCGATCAGGTTAAGCTACGCTTGCCGCGGTTGGTCCGTGGATGGGTG
The DNA here is from genome assembly GCA_963680765.1 of Agrochola lychnidis. Classification (NCBI taxonomy): domain Eukaryota; kingdom Metazoa; phylum Arthropoda; class Insecta; order Lepidoptera; family Noctuidae; genus Agrochola; species Agrochola lychnidis. The sequence continues at coordinate 5,824,473 of OY796850.1, forward strand.
ACCATCTTTACATACCAAGCCCCTCCGTGCCTCGCAAAGCACGTTAAGCCGTTGGTCCCGGCTGTCATTTGTAGATCTGTGACAGTCGTTACGGGTAGTTAGAAGCCCAAAAAGTCTGACAACCAGTTACCAATATGGAGGTCAGATAGGCAGTCGCTCCATGTAAAATACTGGTATTCAGCTGCATCCGGTTAGACTGGAAGCCAACCCCAACATAGTTGGGAAAAGGCAGATGATGACTATATTGTACACCACAAAAATCATCATCATCATCAGCCTATAAATGTTCCCACTGCTGGGACACAGGCCTCCTCTCTGTGAGAGGGAGTGGGCCGTAATCCACCACGCGGGCCCAGTGCGGGTTGGTAGATGTCACATGTCTTCGAATTTTCGGTTCTAGGACATGCCGGTTTCCTCACGATGTTTTCCTTCACCGTTTTGAGAGCAGTGGTGATGAAATAATTTACACAAAGTAAAGCGCCGGTCTGGGTCACCTACAAAATTCAAAAGTCATTTATTCAAACTAGGCTGAGAATCAGCTCTTTTCAAACGTCAAAATTACATAAGACATTCCCCCAAAACGCCCACCCTTCAGCACTTCCTAGTGCCTTTAGCTGGGAAGAAGAAGTAGCGCAACAAACTCCCCAGCAGCACAGCTGTCTGTTCAAGTTAGAAAAAAAAAAGATTCTATACAATAGTATGCAAAATAACTTACATTATGCAACACAAAACATAATTTAAATGATAAATTATTGGCCATATAATTATTGGCTACAACGCGGAAGTCGCGGCCGTTACCACTGGGCCACCACTGCTCCAGGCTCAAGATCAAAGTGTTACCACTAACGTGCAGTCGACTGTACAGAAGGACCACTCCATAAACTTTCTGCTTAGCATCACTACTTACTTACCGTCCACAAATTGAACTAATAGGCCTGTGTTAAAAAAAAATCCGTCTTGTAGATTATTAAAAAATATTGAACACGTATTTTTCTTTTTTTGTCGTAATCAAAAGATTACGGCGATACATTGAGTTAAAATGTGGCATGAGATCACGCCTTGCTAGATTTAATACGACGTTGTGACGTAGCGAGCCTCCACTCCCCAACTTTAATGCATGTTTTCTAAGTTATTTTTGATTAATATGATAAAGCAAAAAATACGTGTCTAATATTTTTTTATTATCTGAAAGACGGACTAAATAGAATTTCATTTTTTTTTACCCAGGTTACTACCGTATTGTATCGTGTAGCATCTAATGCTCATCTGAAACCGTTATTAATGTAATAACAAATTTCCTGCGTTTAACGTTTCGACGTAGAGAGCTGTGCAATTAGCTAACCACCGGTAATAACTAACCACGGCAAATTGATTTCGGTAATAAACTTGATACATATTAATATGTAGTGGAAACTAAACATGGCGGTTTTGATCACAAGTACCTTTCACGTTAATACAGGGTGGCATCGACGCGAAAACTGTTACCATGGATTCAGTACATGATTCTCGATTCGTCGGTTATTTTAAAAAAAATCTGCTGTTCCATACATTTTAACCGCGTAGGTATTGCATTTTTCTATGAAACAGCTGTTTTTTCGTCTCAAACTTTTTCGACTTTATGTTGCATGTCGCGTGACGGTCGGCCGCGGAGTAGGGATAAAGTGAAAGGCGCTCGTCAGAGCAGCCAAGGCCAATATGGCGGCGCCTATAGTTCGCTTAAAAGTTTCACTTTTACCGTGGTTTCATAAAACCACACAATCCTTTTTTTTTTAAATAACCGACGAAAAATTTCAACGCAGGGGTTTCAGAATCATGTACTGAATCCATGGTAACAGTTTTCGCGTCGATGTCCCTGCCACCCTGTATTATTGGTAGACACGGTTGAGCACGTTGTTCTTTTGCTAATTTATTCTTGTGGAATTAAATGACGAGTATGGAGTAAAATAAGTTTAACCGCTCTCAGCATCAGAGGTCGGTTCTATTCCCAGTGGGAGCAAAATTTTCTGCTCGGTTTGGTTGGTGGTAGGCCTTGTTCTGAGTCCGCCTTCATCTTATCTAAGTCTGTCGCCATAACAACAATGTTAACAGTATTGGTATGTTTCGAAAGTTAGAGGTAAGATAGCCAGTTCCTCTGTGGTTGAGAATTCCGGGTGAAGCTCGCTTCCACCTTCAGCCTGATCATCACTTACCATCAGGTGAGATGCAGGCTAAGAGTTTCCACGTAGAGGTAAAAAAAAACAATTGAAAAGATTATCAAGATGTAGAATAGAATTCGAATTCTATTCGAATTACATATATTATAATGTAGAAATACATAGGGTGACGCAATGGCCGGTCTTATCGCTAAAATCAATCTTTTAAAAACAACCTTTATCTTAGGTACCTACTTAAATCCCATGTGATAATTAGGTAATGGAGAAAAATAGCCATTATACGATCACAAATAGACACCTAAGTTCACTAACATTATTAAAGTATAGGCACAGTATAATAAAGTAACAGTATTTTTCCTCAGCAGTGACCTTGAAATAATTACCTAAAGCTGCTCGCTAGAAAAACCTTCTGTTGCATACGAAAATGTCGAAGCGCGTTGTTTCGGCCGTTTTCTATGAAGATATAATAATACTGTTAATTATTTATACTGTGGCATAGGTTCAGGTTATCATTTACTGTACAGAAGCCCACACACAGTCCCTAGCAATCTAATCACATAAACCTTTACAGCCTTAATCCATATAGATTACATCCATAAACCTTACATTTGGACGAAAGATAATAAAACCTCTTTGCATTACCTACATGACGCAACAGTTTATGATTGACATAACTGACAGAACGTTCACCTTGACTGTCGAAATAAATCTACACCAAAGGCGTCTAAATATAGGTTTGAAGTACTTATAAATAGATTTACACGTTGGAATATAGTAAATGGATTACATCTCAAATAGATTGATTCACTTCATTGAAGTGACGCAATTTGACGAAACTCACTCACATGAGTATGTTAATGTCAAATAATATTGACATTGACGTGACAACACTGCTACGCATACAAGGTTCTTTTGTCCAAATGTAACATTCCTCTCCCAACTAACTTCCATTCCCTTTTATCCCACTTCCCTCCCAAAATTATTAAAATTTTAATAATTTTCTAAAAATGAAAATAATATTTTTAAGTGGTGCGAAATACTTACGTAAATATGTATTATTGTATCGTATATTTTTGTGCTGTTTAATACCCTATTTTATAAGAGTGAAGTTGAAAATATTTATGTTCAGATCACAGATCTATGTTAGCACCTATAGATCTACCAGATCAGTACCCTAATTGCGTAGTACGCGATAAATCACAATCTGTTTCGATTTGAAATAGATTGCTAATCCATTGCTTCATAAGTTGGAAAAAAAATCTGCTCAACAACGTAAATAAGGCAATGAATGTTGTTGAGCTGTCAAAATGAAACAAATTAGTCATAATCGTTTACGAAAATAAGTTACGCAATTAAGGTACAGATTAGTGATGTGCCAGATATCCGTGATTCGCGGATATCCGGGATCTCCGAGGGAGAAAAAAGATCTATATCCTGTATCTGTATACAATAATAAAAAATATTCAAATTATAAGATCTGCCAAAAAGTAACGGATACAGATCTTTTTCTCCCTCGGATATCCGCGGACACGGATATTCGACACATCACTAGTACAGATCTATCAATGTAACGCTACTGTAAAGCTACAATTAAGTACCCAATGTGTTGGCAACAAACTGATAAAATATAATGAAACAAAGATTTAAGACAATCAAATGAATTATTGTAGATATAGGTATAAATCTTTTTAAGACTGACTGTACAAGGGTTCATTTCCCCACTAAACTAAAATATGTCTGTACTTTAGGCACACGATATGACGCTAATGACCGACACCACAAATCCATCTCAAACTCCAGAATATGTCTATAACTTCTGGCTTATGTGTTCAAAGTTTAGTGTCCAAAAAGGCCAACGAATTATGGCCGATCCTGAACTTTGTGCAGAAGGCTGCGGCATAACATTTTTTAGGAACCAAATAGTGACATGAGGCGAGTATGAGTGAGAGAACATGTGCCACAGTTCTGAGAGCCTGTATGTTCAGACAGGCCATGATTCATCGGCCATAAAGCTGTAATGTTTGTTGTTTCGGTAACAGCAGTTTGCCGTCACCATTTGTCATGCGAAGGGAACGCGAGCCCTGTGCTATGATTTATACGCGCGAGATGTGATGGTTGTCGTAGTGTCATCGCAGTACGCGGTAGTCCAAAGTTTTGGACGTTATACTCTTCACACTGCAAAGTGTAACATTTTACATTTATTTTACACACTTTTAAAATGAGTACTGATTACTGACATTGGTAAACAATATCTTAGAGCACAATTTAGTGTAAGAAGAAACAGATTAATTTGTATAGTTTTTTATAATTTAAAAAGAAATCCAGTTGTGTCACCTAACTGTGCGTTTGCACTGGCGAAACATTTACAACGAAACATGTTGGAATCTCTATTTTCTGTAAATTTTCCATATAAAGTTTGACAGGTAGGTACTAGAGATTTCAACATGTTTTGTTGTGATGTTTTGCCAGTGCGAACGCATAGTAACACAACATATATTAAAGTCGTTTTGTGTAAATTAATTTAAAATGACTTGAACCATTTTACACATTATTGATTGGTTGGTGTTGGATGATTATGTGTAGGTAAATATATCAGTTTGTACTAATTCACATAGATCGCGTAATCAGAGTCACATACATTTGTATTAATATACATTAAGGTACTTGAAATATTTGTTCAGTTCACATTGATATTATTTAAAATGTATTTTATTACACATTAATAAATATATAAAGTGCTCTACACTTTACACCAAAATAAGTTTGCGCAATTTTAATCTTAGAGGGTTACCAATTAGACCAAAAAATTGCATTTTTTTTTACTGGTAAACTTAGTGTAAGAATATTAAAACTGATATAGGTTAAGATATATCACTTATCACTGAAGTTACAGAATTGTCGTGATGTTCAAAATGTTACACTCTTTTCGGTCTAGGTCTCATTTGCCAAGTGTGCCAAAGCTGAACTTCATTCCAATCCGCTGTTCCACAAAACCTATACTCCATTTGAAATAAGATAGACTTTTAACTAAACCTTTTTTACAGTCCGTTTAACCGATTTTGACTTCTATTGCGTTGGTGACATGACACAAATGGCAGCTGCCGTAAACAGTTGGTTTGTAACCACTTTTTTTGCTTTTAATGCCATCCTTATGCCTACGCAATAGAAGTCAAAATCGGTTGAACGGACTGTAAAAAAGGTTTGTTTAAATGTCTAATCTTATTTCAAACGGTGTATAGTTTGTTTTAACTACGTGTAAGTTGAATCATACAGAACTTTGCATGAAATTGGTAGATAATGTAAAATCTTTCGAATTAAAGCCCGTCACGGGTGTAGCTATAAATAATATATGTTATAGCAAGACATACAGGGTAAGTTTTTAACCGGTGCGCAAACTTTAACACGTGACTTTACTCATAATTATGAACAACTTTTACTACGGGACCAAACATGAAATCGCGAAAAAAAAAAATTATCCGTTCCCTACATTTATGTTCGCATAACTCGTCAAAATGTGGAAACAGCTGATTTATTTTTCGCGTTTTCTAAGTTTGGTCCCATAGTAAAAGTTGTTCATAATGATAAATAAAGTCACGTGTTTAAGTTTACGCACTGGTTAATTTTTTTTCCTGTATATAGATCCATAGTAATCTTAGAGCGACCTCAGATGGACCTATAATATTATATATTTCTAGTACGCCACCAAAAACTACGCAATAAAAAAAGTATATTAGTAAATTATATTATAGCTACGCCTGTGACATATGACTGTGACTAAATGTCCCTATTAAACTTTTACATTGTGACTAATTGTTTTAGAAGCAAAATTCGCTTCATACAAAGCTTCATAAGAGAAAGTTTGGAAGCAAATCTGCCGGTTTTCCTTATAATCTTTCCTCTTGTTACTTCTTTGAGGGAAAAGTTGGAAACATTAATCAAATTTTTGAACGTGAGGTTCTCAATTAGGATAAGAACTTGGATTGGGCCAACCACTGCTTGCGATGCCATACCAAATATAGAGTCATGGTGTTGATAATAAGGTTGAATTCTATAGAACGACTTTGCACTTTACTTCAGCTAAGTACAGCAGCGTTTCATACGAAAATTAATCTTGTTTGTATGACGTTAACGTGCATATTCCATTAAGCGGCTGTGATGAAGCTTTGCATAAGAAAATCTCCTTGAAAACTCCTTGTTTCATAGCAGGATTAAAAAAAACAACTTAAACCCTAATCTAAATATTGTGCTCCGTTTAACAGAGGACATGAAACATTTATCAACACAACGGTCGGTCGTAAAACCTTTATTTTTATCAAAATATGACGTACGGGCGTGAGTAAACAACATTTTTATAATTAAACGATAATTTAATGATGATACGCTGAAGTTATGGCAGGTTTGTGTCCGGCCGTTTAAAGTGAAGAAAAATAAAGTAATAAACCAAATTTTTCGTTTAATTTAGGCTATCATGAAAAATACAATAATAAAACATAGTCGAAGTCAAATCATTTGTTTCAAGTAGGCCATTAGGCTGCGTCCAGTTAATGTTCTTTTGAGCGTACCGTACCACCGTTTCGTATCAGCGCAGCGTCGCGATCCAAGAACGCTAGTTTGGACGCCCGTTCGGTACGGTATGGTGGTACGGCATCTCGATACGGATACAGATATGCCCCGATCCATCGCGAGTCGGTTTTTTCGCCCCGTTCAAAGGCGATACGATACGGTGTACGCGCCGCGTTTCGTTATTTTTTATTTATTTCAATACTCAATTCTTTATTGCGTTCCATGTGTATTACATAGATGGTATAACAAAGTAAAAGATCAATATGGACCCTGTTGGACACAGCAAAATTAGGAGAGGGGAAGAGGGCTAAGTATGTAGCAATTCAATATTATTATAAATTATTAGATGTGTTTAATTGGGTGTATAAAATTATGTATATATTGTATATCATTAGGTTTGTGTATAGGTATAGTATATTAGTTATTTTAATTTTATATATTGCATAAGAATAATGTATACATACCAAGACTCCTCCGTGCCTCGGAAAGCACGTTAAGCCGTTGGTCCCGGCTGTCATTTGTAGATCTTTGACAGTCGTTACGGGTAGTTAGAAGCCCAAAAAAGTCTGACGACCAGTCTTACCAAGGGGTATCGTGTTACCTAGTAACTAGATTGTGGAGGTCAGATAGGCAGTCGCTCCATGTAAAATACTGGTATTCAGCTGCATCCGGTTAGACTGGAAGCCGACCCCAACATAGTTGGGAAAAGGCTAGGCAGATGATGATATTGCATAAGAATAATGTAGATAATTAATATTTAAATTCTTAGAAGTATTTTCATTATTATTAAATTATGTTATTATTTAAATTTACATAATTTATTTTTGATTTCCTATATTCCTTATTATTCGTTATAATATTATGAATAACAATGAAGCACGCGCAAGAAGTCGCCAAATTCTCATAGACTTCTGCAGTCTACAACATGGTCAACACAGAAATGAACACGCGATGATCGCAGCGACGTTACGGAGATACGGAATATTTTACTTTGCGTTCAGAGTAATCGTCGTACAGAAGAACCAAATCTGACACCTATTTCTTTGATTTGTGCTTATAATTGGTCCTTCTTCGTTCCTTTTTACGCATACACGTGGCTAAAAACTGAAAACCTATTAAATCACAAGCTTAACTTACAAAAAACCCCGACCTTAATTCAGGCAAGTCTTTCAGTAAATAATAATAAACCTATTATTACGTACCAATTATACGCACGCAACTTCCTTCACGAAACAATCGATTATTCTGACCTTTGAACATTGAAAAAACCTTGTAATATAGAAATTAATATTTTTATCTACACCGATGCTATAAAACCTCTATAAAAGTTTCAGAAACAGTTAGCTTATTGCTAACATTAAAACAGCCAGTGTCATAGTAACCATCATCCAAATGAGTGATATAATGTTGTACTAAATTTCATTATGCAACTCGTTTCAACGTTTAAGCGGGGGACAGCAGCACCCGCTACACGCATGTGCATTGTGCGGTGATGTGCTGCTGCAGGCGACACTCATACGTGCAGTTGTACTGAATATTGTGGGATATTTTTTATTCTTGATCTTGAATTACAAACACAATGGTTTCAGAACCTTTTATAGAGGATTCATATCATGGGTGTAGATAAAGTCTTGTATGCAAATGTTTATAATTAGGTATTAAAACACTCATGTGAACTTCCAAGGTAAGTACCTTATTAGTAAGGTTACTATTCTTTGAACAAAATTCATGTATAAGCCTCCAGCCCGCATACAATTACAGACAGAAGGTTGTCCAAATAGATGCCGAAGTATCTTTTAAAGACGCCTCGGTTGCTAATTTATGTGATTACCCCTAGTTTTCACTAGAATTTCTCGGGTTAGCACCGAGGTTTGAAAAACCAACAGTGCAGTAATATCTTAGCTCATGGCTAGGTTATAACAGTCGCATGAGTCAGGTTAAGCTACGCTTGCCGGGATTGGTCCGTGGATAGGTGATGACCATCTTTACATACCGAGACTCCTCCGTGCCTCAGAAAGCACGTTGAGCCTTGGTCCCAGCTGTCATTCGTGGATCTTTGACAGTCGGTACGGAGCATAAGAAGTCCGAAAGATGGCAGTCGCTCCATGTAAAATACTGGTATTCAGTTGCATTCGGTTAGACTGGAAGCCGACCTCAACATAGTTGGAAATAAGCTAGACAGATTGATTGCAGTAATATGTTATTCAGGCATTACATTTAAGTGTTGCCTAGTTTTAGTAAAAACGGACATCAATAGACATCGATCGCCTGTGCCTAACTAATTTACATTTGTAAAAAAAAAATACATACATAAACTCACGCCTTCTTCCAATGGGGATAGGCAGAAACTATAGAATTCCACCTGCTACTAGACGCAACGACAGGCTGCAGCCGACAATTTTGATTTTGATTTTTTGTAGCTTGACGTCGAGTTGCAGAGTCGCAACGACAGGCTAGGGGAGTCGCATCCTCTCGCTATTTCGGCGTATAGACGAACGGTGCACGCGCATACCCGAAGGCAGTCGCATGTGACAGGTCAACTAGTTGTCACTGTCGCATAGTGTGCGCCATGTCTTAGGCTGGAAAAACACGTCCGATTTTTTCATTAGATAGTCCGATCCGTCTATCGGAAGGCATTGGAGCCATTATTTTGTTTGAACATTCAACACACGTCGCATAGTTTGCATTGTTCTGATAGCCGGATCAGTCTATCGGATCCCACAATCTGATGAAAAAATCGGACGTGTTTTCCTAGCCTTAGATCTATACACACAGTCAGTTGGGCGGTGCGAGGTGGTTAAGCCAAACATGCAAGCTTGATAACAGCATAGTTTCCATGTTACAGTTGTTTGCCACGCAAACTAGTTCAGAATGTTACAGCGTGCTATTGAAAAGATAAATGTGGCTCACGAAATACTGCAATAAGGAAGTGTAGGATTTTAACTTTTTAGTATAGAGAAAGCGTATAATGAATAGGAGATATTTTACAGCTGCCGAAAAATTTCGTGAAAAACATCGTTCAACTTTTTAAGGACTTTACAAAGAGGAGGTTATGCATTCGGCGAGAATCTTTTTTCATGTACCTAAGTACTATCGGGGTAACGCGTATCTAAGCATTTTGAAAACAAAATCCCATACACACGACGTTTTTTTTTTGTAGGTTAGCGATACTATAGCCGCCGAGCGCTGCAAGCAAGAATAGTCCTTACAGTGTAGGTACAGATGATGGTACCTACATTGTTAGCTCGTCGTCCGATAAGGATCAGGCCCGGGTCGACGGCGCGTTGTGTTCCACGCGCGCCTCAAAGAAATGTCAGCAGAATTGACGGGTTCCGCTAGGGCCGATGCCTGCCGGGGTTGCGAATAAAACCGAAAGGGAGATCGTAGCCCCCGGCAATATGGCAACTGAAGGAACACGGGTGGGTTTTAGTCAGTAAGAGTCTGATACGCCCTCCCGCTCCGCCCAGAGCGGGAGAAGTTATTTGATAATTTCCCAAACAAAAAAAAAGGGTACCTACATTGTGCCTCCAAAAATTCGATCCTGTAAAAAGTGTATCAATCATATTTGTTACAAATTACAAACAAAACGTGTAGATATTAGCAGCTATTGATGGATGAAAATAGAGATTGAATGTGCGTTGACATAACAGCCAAATTACAGTGGGACTAGATTTTTATGAAGAAAAAGCCTCCAGTCTAAATGTACGTAATAATTATTATAATTTGTGAGTTTGATGCAGGGGGTAATCTTCGGAACTACTGATCCGAATACGGAACTATCGATTCCGATTACGGAATTAATAGTATAGTATATAATTTAGTATATAATTAAGTTAATTACTGTAATAAACTAGTCATCAAGCTGGAGTCGAGTGTGATTTATCTCCTATACTTCCTCTTACTGTGGCCAAGACACCCTTAGCCATCATCGATCCTGTGAGTCTGTGGGATCGGCAGTAAGAAAACCATTTCCTGTGTACATTGCACGACGTACACAAACCCCTATTCCTTCCCAAATTCCGTCTGTTACCGTAGGTCTCCTCGTAACAGACTTCCCGCACGTATAACCAACGTAACTCACGTTTGGTATGGTTTGTATGGTAAGGGTAAGGGTGTTAGGATAACTAGGGTGCTAGGTCAATTTATACGGCTAGGTTTTTAGTCATTAGGGTCGTAGGTAGCTATTCGGTACCAGGCTCGATTGCCTTAAACATAGCCACACTGTACGCATTTGGGATAAGGCCGTACTAAGTCCTGGTGCGTACAATTACCATTACTTTTTTGTCACTATTCATATTTTTTCGCCCCCTATTACATGGGACTTAAACATAACTGGCGAAATGTTATGACACATTTTTTTGCAATTACAATATCTTTACAATGTCTTGACCAGCAGCAGGTTGACAACCACTGTCTTAACATTTTCCTTTATGCTCCGGATAATGTTGGGTATTCCCTTGACATTTCATACCGTATTTATCTTTTACAACACTAGTAGTACCTAACCTAGGTACTAGTATATAACATTAGGTCTTGTACAAAATAATTTCCTTAAGGTCTTCATGAAAGACATTTAATTTCGATTACTCTTTTTTTTTCTGTATCTTTATTTGACTTAGTTAAGAGCGTTTATTCTGAAAGTTGGCAACGTCGCAAATAGATGTCAAATGTTTCGCTGTTTTGATTAATTTGGCAATATTACTGTATGGAAATAAGAAATATGGCTAATTAAAGAATAAATTGATCTGAAATAAACATACTTATGAATATTCGCTTAGTACTTTTTTCCTTGCTGTAACCACCTTCGATTTCATCTGATAAAACGGGATTATAAAATATAGAAATTTTCGGGTTAGGCTTACTATTTTAGGCAAGTAAAATTGGCGATGTTCTAATCGCCCAATTAGTTAAATTGTCCAATTAGTGCGAGTAAATGTGGGAGTGCACACATTTTTATTTGGAACTGTCAGCTTGTGCGGCTCGGGTTCATTGCTCGGAAATAAATTGAATCCTTACTAATATTATAAATGCGAAAGTGAGTTTGCTTGTTTTGCTTTCACGCTAAAACAGCTGAACGGATTTGGATGAAATTTGGCACATGGGTAGACCATGACCTGGAGAAGGACATAGGCTACTTTTCATCCTGGATCGCAGACTAAGTTGCGGGCAACAGCTAGTGATTCAATAATTTGAACGTAAAACAGAATTTTTCAATGAAATCTATTTAATGATAATTGGCATGCATTGTAACAAAACAAGTAATTTATTATGGGACATCTTAACTGATCCTCTAAAAACTTATCAAATTGATCTTCTAATGATAGACACTTTTTTAAATTAATGAACCTCTAAAAATCTTTCTGCTCTTTCAATGATGCTATTCTCTCTAATTGAGTTTTTTTTTAACTTTCTGGCCTTTTTTACCGTTGGACGCAGCAATTTGGCTATTCATTAGTATTTTTAGGTCTCTAAAATAGAAATTAAGTACTTGAGGTTCACAAAAAGAGGCGCAATCATTATATTAGACTGTTCAATAATATTTAAGGAGCACAAATTCGATTAAATAATCCAACCTCTAATAATTCCCATGCCATATGTATACTGTAATATAAAACATTGCACGACAATTTCCAAATTGTCTAAAAACTATTTTATGAAAAATCTTTTCTCTTCTAACGTAGACTTTTAAAATATGTACGCAGTTTTTAAATAAAGATTAAACTGTAGATAAAAACTTCTTACGGTCAGCTTAAACGGTATTTTAAAATGAAATTACGTTAAAATGGTTATTTAAAACAGCTCTTTGACGTAAAGGGCATTTAAGTCTAAAAGAGATTACTTACAACAACATTTACATAAAATACATCGTAATTACTGAAAAACTTTAAAAAAATATTTTCTTTCTAGTCGTTTTTTTTGGGTGGGAAATTATCAAATAACTTCTCCCGCTCTGCGTGGAGCGAGAGGGCGTGTCAGTCTCTTACTGACTAAAACCCACCCGTGTTCCTTCAGTTGCCATGTTGCCGGGGGGCTACGATGTCCCTTTCGGCCTTATTTGCAACCCCGGCAGGCATCGGCCCTAGCGGACCCCGTCAATTCTGGTGACATCTCTTTGAGGCGCGCGTGGAACACAACGCGCCGTCGACTCGGGCTTGGTCCTTATCGGACGACGACCTACCCATTGCTCATCGTCCGCAAGCCCGCGCCTACGGTGGCCGGAAATCTGCCTGTGATTCCCGACACCCTGGACGTCTCCTCCTGCGGCTGTTAGGGGCGCAAGGGCGCGAAATTTGCCTCTCCCTCACGCTTTCCGCCTCCTCCTTACATCTACACCTACACCTGTAATATTGTTGATCACGCTCTAATATAATTATTGCGCCTCTTTTTGTAACCCTCAAATATTTTGGAGTCCCAAAAATACTAATGAATAGCCGAGCAACTGCGACTAACATGGATGTAGCGCTCGCCGGCTGCTGCCGCAGTACCGCTCGCTTCGCTCGCTCGTCACGCACGTACTGTTCACAGTTCCAACCTACTTAACCCGTTTGGTGCGGATACCCTACCTTAGTTACTACGACCAACTATGGGAAAAGGCAAGAAAGACAAAAAGCGGGTCAATTATTTTTAAGTAGGTATGTATCATTAGAAGCGCTTAAAGGTTTTAGAGGATCAGAAAAGTGGGAAATAAATATTTCCCAATAAAATTATAGCAACCGGCATTTATATGCCAATCGACGTAGAAGGTCGAATGACTGACTACCTTTTTTAACTTAAAATCCATACCTATCTATGTATTTAATACGCTCTTCAGAATTTCTTACAAAGCTTTTGCCGACAAAGTACGGTTCCATTCGCTCACTCAATAATGGCCTGAAAGATATTTACACAAGACAGTGGAAGAAATATGAGCGATTTAATTAAATTCGGCTCGTGTTAGAATTAATTAGAAAACGTGAGGTAGATACGTAAGGATGTAATGGCGGCTGTACACTCTTGCCGAGGCACACCGAGACAGGGCGAGTGCGAGAATGTAGATGAGAGCGCTCAGCCCGCTTCGGTGTGTCTCGGTGTTCCTCGCTCGCTCTTCTTCCCGTGTCGGTTTTTTGTGCCCGAGTTAAAGGATCTCGCGGCAGTTGCGAGTGCGTCGCTGTATACTCTCGTGTCTCCAGTGTTGGTTGCGCCGATTGACAGAGAAGACGTTCAATGTCTGCGTCCATCCTCTCGTGGTTCACAACTTCAAATTGAACTAGGCGAAAGTGTCCATGGCCGCACTCGGGCTGAAGCCCCTCGCTCGAGACATTTTCGTGAGACCTAGAGAGAGCACTCCGACAGGAGTGTACAGCCTCCATAACAAAAGACATAGGTACCTTTGTAAATATGTATAAGAAAATTATGTAGCCATTCTTCTGTTGGTAGGCAAATTGGATCACAAATTGTAATTTAATTAGTTTTTGTCAATGTTGTGATGGTATTTGAGGACACAATGATAAAGCAATTAAATTGTCTGCATCTGCTTATGAATCAGTGAAAATTATCGACTTAACGCGAACGAAGTCGCGGGCAGAAACTAGTAATGAATACCTATTTTTTTTTTTGCATAGAATATTGATCCGTAACTTAATATAAATAAAGAGCATAATCGCGTTTACAAAAATGAGGTGCCGTCATGGTGTTGCGAAATCAATGGTTTAGTCCCATCTCAAAAATGCCCAACGTGCCTAAAGAAGTTTTCACTTCAAAAATTAAATATATAGAGTCCGCGCCACCACTGAAGTCCGGCAGAAAATTGTGGAACTAATTTTTTTTTAATGCAATTTGATGCAACGACACGACATTATATGACACTATTTTTTTTTTTTTGGTTGGGAAATCATCAAATAACTTCTCCCGCTCTGGGCGGAGCGGGAGGGCGTGTCAGACTCTTACTGACTAAAACCCACCCGTGTTCCTTCAGTTGCCGTGTTGCCAGGGGGACCACGATTTCCCTATCGGTTTTCTTCAAACCCCCGGCAGGCATTGGCCCTAGCGGATCCCGTCAATTCTGCTGACATCTCTTTGAGGCGCGCGTGGAACACAACGCGCCGTCGACCCGGGCTTGGTCCGTATCGGACAGCGAGCTACCCATTGCTCACCGTCCGCAAGCCCGCATTATATGACACTAGCGCCGCGTCTATCGGACTAGAGTGGTGGCGCGGACTCCAGTCTTCTTTTTCTATCATAAACAGTAATTGAAATTAAACTACATTTTTCCTGTTCCGCTTGTTTCTCTTCTTGCCTACGTATGGATGACCAAAACTCCCATATAATCTTATACCTAAGAACAACTAGGTACTTATATTCCATTTGAAATAAGATTAGACATTTAAACAAACCTTTTTTACAGTCCGTTCAACCGATTTTGACTTCTATACCGTAGGCATAAGGATGGCATTAAAAGCAAAAAAAGTGGTTACAATACGAATGTTTACTGCAGCTGCCATTTGTCAAGCCACCAACGTAATAGAAGTCAAAATCGGTTGAACGGACTGTAAAAAAGGTTTAGTTAAATGTCTAATCTTATTTCAAATGGAGTATAGATAATTATCTCTAGAGTAGTACTTACAAATTTTTCGCCGGTTATTTAAGAAAAATCTGCTGTTCCATACATTTTGACCGACATTTTTTTAAATAATCGGCGAAAAATTTCAACGCTTGCAGAATCATGTACTGAATCCATGGTAACAGTTTTCGCGTCGATGTCCCTGCCACCCTGTATAATTTCCATCAAAGACACTGCTGTTATCGCATGACATTAACAGATTTCTGGACGACTGGACGAATACTGTTCATTCAATCAGTTCTCTCCCTAGCAATATTAAAGAGATTTTGCTGATAACGTCCATATCTGGACCATTGAACAGAGTTGTGATATTATTGTAAAATTATGTTCTAGAGTCAACCAGCCGATATTCTGCAAAATCATTCCGTGAAAATTTAGGTGAAGTGAGCTATTATTCCACCATGCTAGGGATTGACACAATTGACAGCTCACTTAGAAAGAAAAAAATATGTGGCACTCGGGGACTGTCGCGGTAAAGCTATTGCATAGCATTTGTAACCTCCATACTTCCTATTTGTCAACGCTGCACTTGGGATGATGACGTGATGACATAAAACAAAAATTACGTTCCCATGACAACATCACGTTGTCATGGGAACCATCATTACATGGTAGGCGGAGTGGGGGGTGTTAGGTTTTTTTTGTTACGGAATTTCTTGATTCGGTCGCCGCGCTCAAAGCCCGCGATAAAAGCTATGCAATAGCATAAAAAGAAAAATATGTTATTTGGGACACGCATAGGAAATACAACCAGTAATAACAACTAAAAAGGAGCATCTAAAACCAAACTTATTTTTGAATGACCGAATGAAAAAAAAAAAAATAATGACCTGTGCGAGACTAAAAAGGCATAGGCTGCGATATTTAAAAAAAAAATACCGCAGCGCTGGTATTCTGATAGGGCCCGCTGTGATGCCACGGAATGGACACACCTACGGACACATAAATCCCACTATGGGATTACAAAATAAATATACAATATTTTTTAATAAAAAATAAAAATGAAAGTTTATTTGAAAACCGTAAATATATACATATTGCAATCGGTTCATACGACCAACGCTCCAACATCACTTGTCCATGGTATAGACTATTGTCTATGGCACTCTATGGCACTTCAAGCTGACTTCACTTAAGTTTACATGGGGTTTATTTTTACAGAATAGACCGGCTGTACCTTATAGATAAATGGACTTAAATAACGCGTGTTTTCAATGTTAGAAATCAATCATAATAATGTAGGCAGTTACTAAAGAATGAACGAAAAAAAAAAATGCGTTTATTTTCATTACAGCAAAAAAATACACCTTATAAATAAAAACAGAAAAAAATGCCAAAATGTCAGATGACAACACAAAGTGCCACGACAGCCATACACTAGAATAATAAACGTTAGCAAAAGTTTCTAAATAAAACTCCAAACTCAAATAGTCCAGACCAAAATAGTCGACAATTTCTCGATTCCCGAAAATCGAAAGACTCAAATACTCGATACAATAATCTCGAAAATATAAAGAAGTTTCATGAAAAAGGTTGTGTACTTATTATTTGATTTGTATCCAAGTTGGGAGTTGTTTGATAAAGTTCGAGCAGTCTGAAAGGTCAAGCGAGAGAGGCGACATTTATGAGTGTCTCGAGTATCACGCTCGATGTACTCAGTCTACGAAAGTGACAGAAAGATATACAGTAGATCAGGTCCAAATAGTGAAGTCATAAAAAAATAAATTAGATTCCTCATGCCCAGGGGTATCTATTCGAAAATACCCTATGTAAGTACGTTCGCGATAGTTTTCGAGATATAATTTTTTTTTTCTTGCTATAATTTTTGGAAACTTACTACTATAATTTAAAAAATTATATCTTTATTTCAACACGGTTTTTTCACATTATTTTTTTGCTAATTCATTCTTTTTTTTTTAATTAATTTTTTGTAATTATTTAATTAACTTTCTTTGGGAAGTCTGGAACAATGTCTTCGTGTATATAATTTTAAGAGTTGGGCGTTGATGGCTGCGCCACAGTATTTTACTTTTGTGGCTATCTTCGTTTTCCTATGTAAATTGTAAACTTAAGTTGTTCCAAATAAAGCTTTTATTCTTTATTCTTTTATGAAATATTCTTTCAGACATAAAAAAAACCGGCCAAGTGCGTGTCGGACCACGCACAAAGAAGGGTTCCGTAGTTGGGATGAATTTATCCCAAAAACAAACTTAACTTTGTAGTTGAAAAATATGTACTCCCATACGGAATGTATGGGAAAACATATTTTTGCAACTGCAAAGTTAAGTTGGTCGATTATTACTCGTTAACCTGTAAAGCCTACTTAGCTGTGATAGTTTTTCTTTTAATTTCGTTATATCAGCTACTATTGTGATTTTTTTCACACACCCAAAACCAACTATTTAGCCGGCAGGGGGGGGGACACTTGACTCTAACAAAAATTAGCACTTTAAAGCTTAATATTTCGCAAACGAATCCCTGAATCCAAAAATGGTTTTCACAAACTCAAAATATTTTTGAAGGACCTTTCCAATGATACCCCTCACCATGGGGTAAAAAAATTAAAAAATAAACATTACCACTTTACGTGTATGAGAGGTACCTTAAAAAAAATGTTTTTCATAATTTTGTTTTACCACTTTGTTGACGTAATTAATGTGTATATATATGCCAAATTACAACTTTCTTGTACTAAGGGTCTCGGAGCTAAACCGCGGACAGACAGACAGACAGACGGACATGACGAAACTATAAGGGTTCCTTGTTTACTACGGAACCCTAACCCTCTTTAAGATGCTATATTTTTTTTTTATCGACAATGGTACCTATGATACGTTAGAGTGATACAGAGTCGTATCATATTTGTTTTTATGACGGCCCTATTTTTACTACCCCATTTATAGCTAAAAGAAGGAATTCAGGTTTTTCAAATTATTCCATTCCTTAAGGTGAATACTTCAAAATTACAGTTAGGTACATGACTAACGCAAAAAAAGTTCTGGATCTAGGTTTCAAATTATAACCTTATTAGTACTAACTTCTAGGAACTCTAGAACCCACATTCTAGAAAAAAAAAAATAACTTGCTGCAGTTCTAAAAAAATATAGGACCTATAAAGAAAAACCAGCAAGAAGTTCCATGAACCAAGAGCAAAGTGACTTCAAGTTATAGTAGGTGAGATACTGCTCGATTTTAAACCGACTTCCAAAAAGGAGCAGGTTTTATGTACGAGTACGTCTGTATCTTTAAAAAAAATATATTACATCCATCGATAATTTCGTAAATTTTAGACCGATTTTGAAAATTCTTTTTTTAATTTGGTAGAAGAAGCTTGCGCGGTGGTCCCATATAAATTTTATTAACTTTGCTTAGGCAGTTTTTAAGTTAGCTTCAATTATAGATATTTTTCGCACTTAATCTATGTGGATGATGTTATAATAACTTCCTATCACTGGTATTTACAAAGCAGCTAGTGGTATTCGAATTTGTGTGGGGTAGGTACCACAACCAGAAGGAGAAAAAACATTGTACAAAAAATAAAAACAGTCGACTTCCAAAAAAAAACACTACAAAGTGAACAACAACTTTAATTTTGGAAGTCGGTGGCAAAAAACGAAAATTCTAAACCAAAGACACCGACTACCAAAATTAAAGTTATTGTTCACTTTCTAGTGTTTTTTGGAAATCGGTTGTTTTATTTATTTATTTAATACTTCAAGCATAGAAATGTACAGAGGCGGACTTAGTGCCATAGGCATTTTGTAGCTTCATACCTAAAATGCGGAATGCGCCTTTTGTACTGTATTTACCTACACCTCGGGTATCATCGGATTTCCGAATACAAACGAATGCTAATTTCCATGTCCATCAATTATTAGATTTATCGTGTATAATAATTTGAATTCAGAACTAAGTACTTTAATGTTGTTTTGTTTTGATTTCCGTGTGAACTATTATAGAGCTGTAAAACTATTTTTCTATATGTCGTGCCTGCGACTTTAGCGGCTTTCTTTTTTAAACTAAATTAGGTACATTAAGTTGAAAGAGTAATAACAACTCTACATACTTCCAAGTCGATTGAGAGCGTCCGGTCTACACCAAGTTCAAAGGGCAACTGATAGAAATCCGACGACTGACGAAACACGAGGTTTGCCGAGGGACATTAAGAACATAATTTGTCTATAAAATTATGTGCCCACAAACAAAAATATGTTTAACATACCATCTACAACCACATGAAATGGAAACTACATAATCTGAATCATAAACTTAATGAAACCCTACCTAGTTTTAATTTACTGCTTCGCAAAACTACATATTTTTCATTACCGCGGTTCGTTTAATAAAACCAGTCCACGGCAATGGACAAGCCAGACATCAAAGACTTTGAAATATCCGTTCTTCTTTTAATTACGGACTAGATTACCCGCATGATCTCATGAATAAACCGAGATGTAAACATTTGTGCTATAAAAGAAACCAATATTCTAATTTCTATATAAAACTGATATTAAAACTGTTTATGATAGTAATTAGGTCAAAAAATTTCGGGTTAGTTAAAATCGTATTTTTATTTTTTTGTATCATTATGTTATACTAGCTGCACCCCACGGTTTCACTCACATAAGTCTCAATCCCGTGGGAATATCGGAGTAAAAAGTATTCTATGTGTTAATCCAGGTTATGAACTATCTGTGTGCCGAATTTCATCCAAATCTGTTCAGTAGTTTTTGCGTAAAAGAGTAACAAACATCCATCCAACCATCCATCAGTACAAACTTTGGCGTTTATAATAGAAAGATGGTACATACTAATTCCATGCATTCTGTGTATTAAAAAGTTTTGAAAACTGAAAGTGAAGAAAGACAGATAGATAGATAGAATATTCTTTATTACGTACACCATAAAAATTACAGACATTAATATAGAAATTTTACATTAGGTGACACAATGGGCGGTCTTATCGCTAAAAGCGATCTTTTACAGACAACCTTTGGATGGATTTAAATGGAAAAGGAGAGACAACACTGCAGGTAATCAGTGGTGTACCATTTACATATACAACAGAATACACAGATACATAAAGCATATAATTACCTATATAAATATATATACTCGTATATATTAGATAGATATACATAAAATTATAAACATGAAACAAGAGCAAGGAACTATATGTAATGACGATGTTTAAGGAGAGAGAAAGTGTTTTTTTACCAGAATTTTAAAAGTGGACAAGATTGAGCACGTTTTATAGACACGGGCAAGGCATTCCATAACCGTACTGCTTGAACCTTAAAAGATTTGTCATAAAAGCCGGTGGAATGCATCGGCATCTCTAGTCTCAAATTTTCCGATGACCTCAGATATCTATTATGTGTGTCATGAAGGAACTTGAAACGTTCTTTAAGATAAGAGGGGGTAAGAATTATGGGTTTGGGCATAATATGTACCTACATAAGCATTAACCTATAAAGTTTCAAAACGACTGTAAATATCTATGCCAAATTATTATCGACATCGATCACCCCGTGTGTTCTAAAATAATTTTCATAAAATATTTTCAAAACAAGGAAAAGCCGTCTCTCCTGTTTATCAAAAAGCTTCCCCTAAACGCGGTAGCCCTTACAGAAGGTACCCCGTAAAGACGATGGCCTTGAAAACGTATTATGTAGACTGAATACATAAGCATTTCACTGGGTCAAGGTAACTCAAGGGTACGCCAGCAAGCAAAGAATCTACTTCAAAACGTCAAAATGAGGGTGGAGCCCCTCTATGAATATTTTAAATTATTAGCCTTGGTCGTAGAATGTTTAATTTTACTATCTAGCCAGGTGCCATAATGAAATGAAGGGTTTATGGCCGAACCTCATAGCATCAGTGTTTTTTACAGGTTTTTCTCCATTCAAAAATGATGTTTTTAATCTAGTTTTAAGGTACTTTCCACCATTTAATGAATATATTTTAAAAGATTTTCTGTGTAATAAAAACAAAGAATAAAAATCTAAAAAAAGGTTTTATTAAGCACAATCTGGCCACAAGACGAAAAAAATAATTGAAATGCCATTAAAGATTTATTTTTTTATTTTTCTTTTTTGTTTATTAAATGGCTTGACACATAATTTTTTAGAATTAAGAAAATACGAACTATCAGTGAATCCATTTTAACTTATATTGTACTTATACTATAGTTGTCAAATTATAATGGCAGACTGCATTTGAACTAAAATTACTTATTTGAATTAATAGCTGATACAATCACGTTATTGTTAAGTTTATTGAGCATACTCTATTGTGAATAATTGTAATATCGTAAAGTCTATTCACAGTAATTTTCAATAAGATTTAGCAGCCGCACGGGTCGGACTTTGGTAAAGCTACACTTGGCGCGGTCGGTTCGTGGATGGGTGACCATCCATTACTTACATATCGAGACCCGTGCCTCGGAAAGCTTGATAAGCCGTTTAGTGGGTATATAATTTTTTATGTTAACACCGCAAAAGTAACCTTCATAAGAGGGCTGATAAGTCATTTCCATACCATGTATCTGATTAGTTGTGCATTCCCGGATGTTATGGAATTCCGGGATTTATATTAATTTTTTATATATTAAGAAGCCACTTCCATAATTTCTTAGCCAAATATTAACTTTAGGTAAATATGCATCCGAATATCCGATCTCTATATATGACTTACTAGCGACCCGCCCCGGCTTCGCACGGGTATAAACCGGGTTATTATACATATAAACCTTCCTCTTCAATCACTCTATCTATTAAAAAAAACCGCATCAAAATCCGTTGCGTAGTTTTAAAGATTTAAGCATACATAGGGATATAGGGACAGAAAAAGCGACTTTGTTTTATACTATGCAGTGACTAGTATCTATCTACATGCAACATCACTTAGAGCAATTTACTCATCGTCTATAAACTAACAGGACAAAGCATCAAAATTGTAACAACAGTTCGCCAGCATGTCGCCTACGCTCAAAATAATTCGGTTATTTCGATGCAACAACACTTCAACGTATTGTGTCATCCGTTGAAATTCAATCGCTAATTGCGCGTCACATACCATGCATACCAAATTACTATTTACTCTTAGAATTGACATTGTAAATTACACCTTACAACCACAAACACAGAGACTAGATTCAGTTGTTTGATTTCATAATGATCGGTCGTCAGCTGTCGGATATTTTGTACAAATATGTCGCCGAAATCGCCAATTTAATCGATTGTGACAAATAAGATATTGAAAAAATGTTAGGAGCATTTATTGTCTTTGAAACAATGTCAGTACTGTGATAATATTGTATCAAGTTAGTTCTGCTCCGAACAGAATTCTTGAGAAGCATGCAATAATAAATTGAAGTCAGATAGATAGCCGTCTGTGTCACAGTGTTGCGTTGTTTCCATTAATTATGCAAAATATTTGTGATATTATAGTAGACGTCTATAAATTCTACCGGTGTATTAGTTTACAAAACATATTTCTATCTAAATCGATTTAAAAAAGGAACGAACTTAGAAATTAGACACAAAAACGAAAACTTAAATTCCCTAAAAAATTATTACAGTGCGTGACAGTGTGACTAACAATAGTGACTATGTGTTTCAATTTAATTATTGCAATTAAACATAAAACTAGGCCGTATACGCCAGATGTTCAAAGGTAATAAGGAAAAAAAAAACGATAGCAGAAAAAAATGCAATGCAAAAAGTTCTATTTTCAAAAAAAAATGGAGCGAAATGATTGTGATGCGTTTTTTTCTTGTGAGATACCTATTTTAAATTAAAATAATAGCTTCATAAAATAATACGGCCAAGTAAATTTGCCATAGATAGTTAGTTATTATCGCCCTTTTAATGAAAATTCATAAGCTTATTTACGTCACTGTTATCAAATTTAATATTCATCAAGCTCTGATATTACTTATAAATAAATATTCATAATTAGAACACAAGCAGGCAGTATGATTCGAATTGTTGCCGTCTGTGATTGTGTTATTTTCGTATTTTATTGTTCTTAGAATCAAATAAAGATTATTAGTAAGTTACAAGTTATACCTATTACAAAGTGAACAGTGTAGTGTGGCTAGTAATTTCGAACAATATTGGTGGATTGAACGATACGATATTATGGATTTGGTTTGAAAAAGTTTTTTATTCACAAATATTCTGCAATCGTCTAATTTGAAAACAGAGCGGTCTATAAAATTGAGTCGTGAATTTTTTAATGTCCATAATTTAGACGTAATTTTTATACTATTGTAGGATTTATGTTTCTACAATTAGTATCATATGATGACGGCTAGATTTGTACCCTATGTATTGATCTTAACGTATCTTAACGTTCATCAGATTTTGCAATGATCACGATTTTATTATTTTAATTAGCATATTTTACAACAGCATTGTCACAGTATAATATAGTAACAGTATTATGTCTCAATAGTGACTTTCTAATAATTACTTACGCGGCTGCTTGGTGAATGAACCTTCCGCGTCCGTGCATAACTGCCGCGCACTCGAGACTGCTATACACTGAGATTTCGAAGCGCGACGATTCGGCCGTTTAGTATGAAGACATAATACTGTTACTTATTTATACTGTGGCATTGTGAACAATACACATTATTAATGTGTGGACATGAAGAATGCGTATCTTAGTAATGGGGTCACATGATTCAAAAATATCTCGTTTATATAAACTCTTACTGTTCTCTCTAAATATTTATAGATCCAATAAATTATTT
The DNA here is from genome assembly GCA_963680765.1 of Agrochola lychnidis. Classification (NCBI taxonomy): domain Eukaryota; kingdom Metazoa; phylum Arthropoda; class Insecta; order Lepidoptera; family Noctuidae; genus Agrochola; species Agrochola lychnidis. Next base: position 5,848,549 of record OY796850.1, read on the forward strand.
GATTTGTGCGAACAATAACACAGTATTCTCTCTTCCACAGGTCACAAAACAAACTAAAAATGACGACTGACAACGCACTCAATTCTCAACGGTAAGTCGTAGCGTTAAAGTATATTTTTCCTTGAAGAATCGTGAAGAATGTAAAAAACGGCAGCAGGATTCAATAAATCGTTTGCGCTAAATTGTGCGATTGGATGTGACATGAATCCTAAACGAGCTTTTTATCGAATAAAATCTTGGAATTACTTACAAATTGATTGGATATAGTGAAAGAAATCAATCTCATGTTACTAAAAAGGCACATTTTTGGCAAATATGTACCTAGTAAAGAGCTAGAAGATCGATCTGAAGTTAAACTAACTACAAGATTTGCCTATTTCATTGTTACAGTTCCAATATCTAGTTGGTTAGAACCATTTGAAATGTCCATTTTGTGTCATTGCATTTGCCATCAATTTCACCGGACGCCTACTTTCAAATGAGACAGCGTAAAGGTCTATCCACACATCACGGCCGTGCCCGGGACGTGACAGGGCCGTGGCACACACTAGGCAAGCACTAAAGCTCTATCGCCGCCGCCGGCCCGGATACGGACGTCTGTGAACGAATACATAATTATAAAATGTACACGCAAATGTCCGTCCACGTCCCTGTTATGTGTGGATAAGAATAGACCTTTACTATTGCCCTTTGAAAAAGTCTTACCAGCTTCAACGGACAGACTCTTCAGCACAGATTCCTTCCGTTATCATGCAAGATGTATGTCGTTTTAACGTCTGCCTAGTAACTAGCCGTCACCTAAAATAAAACTGAAATTAATGTTAGTGTAGAGCAAAATGATACACCAAACTGTCACGGCACGCGACCTCAATTGAAGACATTATTTTAAAAACTACCTTAGTCATTTTTACAGCAGAGTAAAAAAACTTCTGGATCATCAGCCTATTAATGTTCCCACTGCTGGGACACAGGCCTCCTCTCTGTGAGAGAGAGTGGGCCGTAATCCACCACGCGGGCCCAGTGCGGGTTGGTAGATGTCACATGTCTTCGAATTTTCGGTTCTAGGACATGCCGGTTTCCTCTCGATGTTTTCCTTCACCGTTTTGAAAGCAGTGGTGATGAAATAATTTACACAAAGTAAAGCGCCTGTCTGGGTTCGAACCTACGACCTACAACTTGTAAGTTGCGGCCGTTACCACTGGGCCACCACTGCTCTCAACTTCATATTTAACTTTGGTGGCGTAACTAACTCATATCATGAAATTTTCAACAAAGGTGGTTTTTGAAATAAAGTCTTCAATTTCATTAACTAAATTTGGCGTTCTACAAATGCGATTCTGACGTAATTCCTCATGATCTTATAAATTGGTTGATGTATCAGATAATTTGAACTGCTCTGGTTGCGGACGGTAGCGGGAATGCTCGCAATTGGCCTGGCAATTGACCTTATCAACAGTGGACCTGCTCATTTAGGCCTCGACTGGTGTAATCTAGATGTGTCCAGACTACAAATAGAGTAATTTCCTTATAGTCATGAAGCTTAGACAAAATGACGTATTGTCTAGGTTCCTTGAGATCTTCATCTATGATTATTATACACACACAAAACACCATTCTCGTGTCCCCCGAAGGGTTAAGTAGAGGTGTATCTACAAGTACACCCACATTTCACCAGTTATGTTTAAGTCCCATGTAATAGGGGACGAGCTTATTGCCACCAACCAGGCACAAATCCAGACTGTCCGGAGTTACTGAGAAATTCCTGATGGAAAAACTCAATAACATTTTGCATGACCAGCACGCGTAGCATGATAACCATAGAAACGGGTTTTCTACGGGTTTTGTCGACTGAAGAATAGACAAAATTACAGATTGTGATTGTTTATCTGTCATTTTGTTTATTCTTCCGTCGACAAAACCCGTTTCTATTGTGGTCATGCTAAGGGTGCTAGGAATCTAAAGAGACCACTAGAAAAACTAGGCAGCTATCATATTGATAAACGAATTTACTTTCCAACATCTTACACATATACATAACTTACGAGAGTAAATAGTGTCTGCTATAAATAACTCAAATGTTGACTAATGAAATAATAATGAAATACTATTAAATTATTATCTATTGTAGCGAGACCCCAAGAGAGACGCTCAAGATTTGTAAGCATTCCTTTTGTTTCATATAATTAATTCTTAGGCCATACCATATATTCTCGCTTTAAATTCTGTATAAATCTCACCATGAAAACAAGGTGAAGTGAGCTGTTAATAGTATCAATCCCTGGCACCAGCACGCGTAGTATGACAACCATAGAAACGGATTTTGTCTACGGAAGAATAGACAAAATAACAGATTGTGATTATTTATCTGTAATTTTGTCTATTCTTTCGTCGACATGACCCGTTGAAAACGACGGAAGAATAGATAAAATGACAGATTGTGATTATTTATCTGTCATTCTGTCTATTCTTCCGTCGACAAAACCCGTTTCTATTGTGGTCATACTTAGGGTGCTGGTGGAATGATAACTCACTTCACCTAAGTTTTAACGGTGATTACAGAATAGGCCAGCTGATACCTAACACTCAAATCCTTCACAGGGTGTTCAAGAAATCATCACCAAATAACAAACTGACGCTGTACCTCGCGTCACGCGACCTGGTGGTGGAAAATGGCTCCATCGACAGGATCCAGGGCGTGTTGCACGTCGAACCAGAGTACTTGGAGAACAAGAAGCTGTATGGACAGGTCACACTGACTTTCAGGTGAGGAAATCCTAATATTATAAATGTGAAAGTGAGTTTGTTTGTTAGTCAATCACGCAAAAACGGCTAGACGGATTTGAATGAAAATTGGCACACAGATAGACCATGACCTAAGTACGGACATAGGATATTTTTCATCCTGGATCGCAGACAAACTTGCGGGTAATAACTAGTTATAGAATAAAGGTTTTAAAAAGACATCTACTTCTGAATTGGTACTTTAATTCCTCGACGATTTTATTGTTTCTCCCTTTGAAATAATATGTTAATGAGCAAAACATTAGCAACAATATCGATGGCGTAAATCAATTTAGGCACTTATCTATATTAAAAATGTACTATGACATGATTTGGTACAACTACACCACAGGTTATCATATTTTTAGGAAATTATATTTAGCATAAAGGTCGAATAGGCCAGTTGACTTAGGAAATGGTTGACGGTGTCGGCACAGTATAAATAAGTAACAGTATTATCGTCGCCCTCCCCGCTAACTGTCGTATCTCACAAACTGACGTATCTGCACTGACATTACCTACGTATTCAGAACTTTGTTTCGAAAAAGTTCTCTCTAATCGTCGTGTCTGTGTCGTTTACCGTTTAGAAGATAATCACGTATTTTGTTTTGCGTGATTTTTGTTTGAGGGAAAAAATATTCTCACCATCTGTCGTATATGCACACATCTACAGTTAGTGAGTTAAAGATTAAGTCAAGAGCTATTTATAAAAAGTTATTAATTAATTAATAAAGGCACAGCTAACGCAACTATATTAACATGATTGTAGCGCCCGACCGAAAAACTGTTGCTCTAGAAAATATCAATTCCTAGTTACGACAGTTAGCAGGGAGGGCGACGTTATGTCTTCATAGAAAACCATTGATCACTAATATTAGTGATCGATGTAGAAAACGGTCGAAACGACGCGCTTCGAAATCTTAGTGTATATCATTCAGTATGCATCAGTATCGTGTGCGCGGCAGTTACACTGGTATGTGTAACCAGGAAAGTTTATCTACCGAGCGGCCGTAGGTAATTATTTCAAGGTCACTGCCGAAACATAATACTGTTACTTTATTGTGCTGTGCTTTCACGGTATTATATAAACAGGCTAGTAGTTTCAAACCAGTCCTAATACAATAACCATAATTTCCATAACACAGTTCTCCAGCCACATAATAATGCCTAAACAAATTCGATTTAGTTGGTACATGGCAACTAAATCCATTAACGTCTAACAATACAAAGCAAGTAGAAGCTTAGTTTGCACATTGTTAAATGTTGATAATTTAATGTGGTAGTAGATTATGATTATAATGGATCATGAATTCATGATTTACTAAGCTTGTGTGCTATTTAACTAATTACGCAAAGCTAACTTAGGTAGGTACTTACATTATTTCAGCTTGTTAGTCGTAGGTAATTTTTAACCGACTTCAAAAAAAAGAAGGAGGTTCTCAATTCGTGGGGATATTTTTTTTTATGTATGTTCCCCTATTACTCGAAGACTGTTGGACCGATTTGAAAAATTCTTTATGTTTGAAAGGGTATACTTTCAAGTTGGTCCCATTGTCATTTGGTTACGATTTGATGATGGGATCTTGGAGAAATCGAGGGAACTCTTCAAATATTAAAGGCACATCTATAACGATTTGGGTATTTTTGATGAGCAGTTGACATAAGGCTATTGTAACTTAGATAAATTACAAACCAACCCACTAAAAAGTGAAAAAAAAAAAACTTTTTTTACAAAAAACACAACCGACTTCCAAACTACAAAGTGAAAAATGACTTTAAATATGGAAGTCGGTGTCAAAAAACTAAAATACTGATCTGATCCAAAGACACCGACTTCCGAAATTAAAGTTATTTTTCACTTTGTAGTTTGGAAGTCGGTTGTGTTTTTTGTAAAAAACCTTTTTTTTTAAATGTAGCGTGAACTGCCCTTACTTTGCCTCGCGTCCTATGTTTGCCTATAACGAAAAAGATGTAATTCATTTTACTTTTATGACAATCGAAACTTTGTTATTCTAAAAATTTATTAAATTTTCCTATTGCCATACAAGTAAAATTATGGCTTATTGCCGTCGACCGGGTATAAATCCGGGCTGCTACTGAAAAATTCCTGAAGGAAAAACCCAATAACACTTTGCCTAACATGTATCTTTGCCACCAATAAATAAGTTTATCACATAATCTTAACCTTATGTGAGGCATACTGCCAAAACTCTCAAATGTTTATTCACATAAGTACTTCAAAAGTAGCCAAGCCCATTTAGAAGTTTCTTGACTCTTATAAGTTCCCCTTAAATCTTCTAATACTTACTGAATATCGAAGTTCCTGACCACAAGTTGTATGTTTAGGACACAAGCCAGTATAGTCAAGAGATTCCATCTTATAGTTAAATATTTCTAGTATATTCTTAGTAACACATAATATAATATCACGACTTTTTCCTCAAAGGGTTAGGTAGAGATGTACTATCGAAGAAACGCAAATCTGTACACTGTTAGGACTATTCTTGCTTGCAGCGCTCGGGCGCTAAGTAACGCTTACCTACGAAAAAAAAGGGTCGTGTGCACGGGATTTTGTTTTCAAAGTGGTTAGATATACGTTACCCCGATGGTACACCCACCCACCAGTTATGTTCAAGTCCTATGTAATAGGGGGCGAGAATAGTAACTCGAACTAGCACCTAACTATACTCCGTTTGAAATAAGATTAGACATTTAAACAAACCTTTTTTACAGTCCGTTCAACCGATTTTGACTTCTATACCGTAGGCATAAGGATGGCATTAAAAGCAAAAAAAGTGGTTACAAACCAGCTGTTTACTGCAGCTGTCATTTGTCATGCCACTGTAGCGCTTGGTAGGTATTATAAGTAAAACTCCAGATGGTAGTAAATTGTATGTATTGTCATAATTATTGTGTGCAGACTTAAAGCTAAAATTCTTAGCTGTTAGTGTACGTTGCGCATATTACTTTTATAAACGAACCAATAGGAGATCAGTATGAAATATTATAGTTTAGTAAAATTAGTTCCTATTCAATCTGTATGGTGTCGCTTGGACTCAGCGGTCACGCAATGTGGCATTTGTATAAATATCCCGCAGCGCCATGCGGAATTCTCAGTGAACCTTTGGCTGTGGCGGCGGACGGATGTGTTGATGACTTGCAGCTACAGTACTCCCCCTCAAGCGAAGCGTACTGGCATTTTGACGATCCTGCCTGATCTGGTGCGGTGTGCAGCGTCGCTTTTGCTCGTCGGAAGTTGGCTGGAGTGTAGTTCTGTAGTAGCTGGTGGTGATGGTGTTGTCTCCTTGCTGTGTTCGTGATCTTCAGTGTTTATCGTGTACGCCGGTTTTAATCGATCGATCGATATATTTGCGACTCGACTAGGCAACTGTATCGCGAAGTACTTCTCGTTCCGTGCAATTATCTGGTAAGGACCTTTGTATGGACGTTGAAGCGGCTTGCGGACAGTGTCATCACGCACGAACACGTGTTTGCATGTGTGCAAATCCTTGTGCACGAACATACATTGCTTATTTGAATGCGGCTGGTATGTCGGCGTGAGCTTCGTGATGGTGTGTTGCAGATTATCGACGTAGGTATGAGTAGTTGTTAATTGGGGTTTCTAGATCAGATCTTTGCGATCTGATCTAGAAGCCCCCAATTAACAATGTTCATCTATTCAAACAATATTTTGTATTCTGAATAATTATTTTACAAATACCTTCAGAAGTATACTTCACTGAATCTTGCATTGTAGTCAATATAATGTATTTAATTTATTTTAAATTGTTAAATTCAGTTTCTGATTCAACCTTTTAACTACAATTCTAGGAATCGTATCTCATAAAATGACTAAGTAATTTATAGTTACTTGTTGCTCCATTGCTAATAGCATTGAGTAGCTTATTCAGCAGACAATCAATATATCCTCCTTCACTTTTGTTAGTTTATGAAATAGACGTTTTGATTTGTCAACATAATCTGTTCCTTTTACAGCATTTAAATAAAAGCAATCAGGAAAAAATGTAGCATGTTGCATCCAAGGTTCATCGTAATACTCCCAATCTTTGATACCACCCCCACACGAAAAACACATAACTTTATCGTTTAAACCACTTCCACAGTAAAAAAAACCTGCATCGGCCATTTCCATCACCAATCTTCGTTTTGAATCTACTGTAGCCCAATAATGTCTGAATGAACATAATCGAATTTTATATTCATTATATAATTCATAACGTGGGGTGGAATAATTTTGAATCATTTTATGAGTCTTTATACGGGTATGTATGAAAACAGAATGAAGTCTTGTATCTGGTGTTGTCAATTTATCAAGATATGCTGCGAGTCATACCTATGGGGGCAGAACTTACCTATTGACCTTTTTTTTGGTATCTTTAGAATATTACAGCACAGTTCGCTGTGGTATTCTGTTTCTAATGTATTTGTTATGAAATAAAACAAGAAACCTTTTACTCAAAAACCTTTATTCTGATTATATCGTTATGATATAAATAGCTATACAAATTACTTTCTAACTTATATTTTTTCAAGGCAGCCCTTGTCTTCTAAATTACTGTTAAAAATACTTTTATTATCAGTCCACCTTTTTAAACAAGTAACATTTTTTAAAGCACATACATTCGAATGATACACACAGCTAAATATATTACTAGACATTCTATAATCATCAAACAATTTCTCTAAACTAGGACAGTTCTTATCTTCTAAATTATATATTTTATCATGTTTTACAATGTTTCTTAGCCACGACACTTTTTCACATCCTTTAACATAAATGATTTTATCTTTCAGATAAGGTACAATATATTGCTCTAAGTTTAAGTATGGTATAAAACCCTCTCTCCAGAAAATTTTTCTGTTTCTTTGTATCCAATATACTTGCAATCTTTCTTTTTTTGTGAGCTTGTAAAATGGGTATGGTGGTTTGATTAATAATACCATAATTTGATTTCCGCATGCTACTGCTATTTCTTTCACGATGAACTCGTTACTTTCCGTCTTAAACCCTTGCACATCGACTATAGCGTTCATAATAATTTCTTTACAATACCACTTAAGGGTTTATATTCGAATAGACGATCGTTGATAATTAGACAATAGGCAGATGTATTTTCTGGTATATCTTCAGAACTTTCTATTTCTAGTCTCACATCTACAGCCCCAGTTTTCAAGGCTTCGTTCTGTCTTGAGCAATCAATTACAAATAAAGGAGCCTTTTCTTTAAATTCGTCCAAACCAAGCAATGGTTCAGACCGGGTGTTATAATAAGACTGACGAAATTTGGTGAACATTTCATATAATATATAATACTTATCTTCAGAAAATTTCGCATTCACCGATTCGTATGGATAATATTGAGAATTTAAAAAAAGAGTAACGTTAGTTAATTTACAGTGGTCAAATATTGAGCAGTCTTTACTTTTCATATTTTTTCTATTTGTCTGCAAACCAAAGATCACATACCTTGGTTTTTCGAGTTGTGAAGCAGTTTTAACAACCCAGGAATGCTTTGTAGTTCTAGGTAATAAAGGGTATTCGTACAAGTCCCAATTTCTGAAAGCTATTTGAATAGGACGATCCTTTTCTAAATGTTTAAGTAAAGTTAATCTTTCCCGATCTGAAACTTTTATATGAGGCATACGCCATTGCAGTCTCTCTATACTTACTTCAATGAAGTCATTATTATCAAGTATAACACTATTAAGATTTGAACTGCTTCTTTTAAGTATAAGTTCATGTTTACAGTTAATGATAATTTTATTATAATCTTCCGCAAATCCTAAAACTTTATTTAAAGGTATAAGGGCACTAAAAATACCATCATTATCTTTCATTCCGCTCAAATTCCAACCCCAAATAGCAGCAGCTTTACTTTCCCCCTGGTTCATTGACACATAAGATTTTAGAGTTGTAGAAATACCTGCATTTTTTATTCGGTCCATCTCTACACCGTTAATTTCATATCGAATGTCTTGAAATAGAAATGATATATGATTGTTGGTAAAATTAACAACCTTTCGTGTTAGTTTTCCTGCTCCATCTTTCGAAACCGTAGTGGCTCGACCTTCAATGTAAATGTAGCTAGCTGAAGGTAATACGTACAAATCTTGTTGATTTATGGGTATACGTATTTCATCATTTTCATTAAAACTGTTGCTATATGGATTATATGTATGAATTTCATAACTCACTACAGAGTTGTCGAATTGTGGTAAATCATTCACTTGAAGAATACTCATAATTTAAATCCTAAAGCTCGAAGAAACACTTTATTTTCTTTAGTAATTTTTTTTATAGTTCGTATAATATGTCTTCGTCTTTTGAAGATACGAGAACGAGTAAAACCATTAAGCTTGGCAGTTGATTTTATATTATAAACTATCATTTTTTTTAATAAAATTTCTCAATTTAATTGACATTCATCTCTTGTGACAGATAAAGTCAAAGTGTTGTCTTATGTAGACGACACGTATCATTTAAACCTTTTAAGTGATGATTTGTTAAAACTTTGCTTTTTCCAAAACTCTTTAAGAAATTTAATGCATAAATGTCCGCAATTGAATAAGTTATTATTTTGCAAATTATTGTAATTATAATTAATATTGTTAGAACCTACATAGCAAACAAATTCTATTGGAGGTTTCAAGTTGCCGTAACTGTCAAAGTACTCAACATATTCATTTAAAATTACATAGGCTACCCAATGTGTACCAGAATTTTTAGAATTATCTAAATTTATGATTCCGCACTCTTTTAAAAACGGAGACTTCGGTAAGGTATCTCTCATAAACACTCCGCGAAAATATGGAACGTTTTTGGTAAAACGCATGATGTCTATATTAGTAAGAGCACGATTAGGTAGCCTATGATTTAGTTTTTTCCCTTTAAGTTTGTATATATTCCAAGTCCATTCTTGTAACGGTTTAGCCGCAGTCCGTTTCCAATACATACACCTTCCACATTATTACTATGTCTTTTCATTTCTTCTAACCGCTTTTTTGCAACTCTATATTCATTTATGGTTTTGACGATTCCAGCAATTCCGCTTGCAATACTGCCAGCAGCGGACAAACCAGCGAATATTGGTATTAAAGGTAGAACTCCTCCAGACTTAGGAATTGGTATTATACGTGGAATCCTGGCAGATGAATCATGATTCAATTCTCTAGCAGCAGCGTAGGCCAATTCTATTAGTTTTTTCCTACACTTCGGTTTTACTTTTTTAATGTATTTTTTAGTATTGGTTACTAAATTTTTAAAGGTTTTTTTGAGCCCAGCTCCAGAACTTACTTTTGTTAACATGATATTATTAACTAAATTGGCAGCAATTTTTTCTCCGGTGCTTGCATCGGAAGACAAAGCACGTTTTTTTGCCATTTTTAATAAAATTTTATCTGCTTTGTGCCGATCTTTCAAACTTTTCGAACTGTTGTATGCAATATCGTGATGTTTACAATATTCGTCTAACTTGTTTACACCTTTATCACCTCGAGCTAATCTTTCACGTAATTTAGTTCCTGGACCACAATAATTATATCCTGGCAAATGGAGCTCAAATGGTAAATTATTAATTAAATTATTTATAAGTCCTTCTCCTTTCATGTATACAAACAGAATGAGATCACTATCATAGACCGTGATGTTATATTGATAAACTACTCACGAAACATTGCTATCGTCAATCCAACTATTTTCGCATGATGATAACCCCAACCATTTCACGAAAACTTTTCTACCTTTTCGTTTTAAAACTTTTTCAACAAGGTAAATATCAGGATGTTTGGTTTTTTGTAATTCTTGATCGTAAAAGGCTCCTAAAATAGGTTGTTGTTTAACATCTTGTAATAAATATGTAACAGGATTTGTGTTTTGAACTTTACTGATCTTGAATATCTCTGTTGACCAATTAGGAGTGTAACCTTTTTCAAAACAACCTTTATGTTTACTAATTCGAACAAAATCGCCTGTTTTAAACTTAGGATATTTTGTTTTCGTTCGATTTTGATTGAAATATCTCTGTAGTACTTTAATTTTATTGCTATGATTTACTTGAGCAGGTGGTAAACCAATTGTTCTATGTATTGTATTATTATATCTAGTAATGGTTTTTGCAAGTGTCCCGTCAGTCCATTTATAATTCCCCTTGAAACTAAATTCCTTGAAAAGCTTACTCTTTATCGTCCTTATTAATCGTTCTACAATTGAGGCCTTTTTAGTCGAATAAGTACAGTAGTGATTGATAGAATTGTTTATTAATATTTTTTTTAAACTTTTATTGTAAAACTCTGTTCCAAGATCTGTTTGCAAGTTTCTAGGTATGCGTTTTTCTTGACTCAATAATGTAATAAAAGCTTCAGATACAGCTTCTTTGTTTTTTTGTTTAAGTGGAATAGCCCAAGCGTATTTAGAGAATCCATCAATGATAACCAAAATAAATTTTTTGTTGTTGTTGAATTTTGAGAAACTTTGCATATCCATTAAATCAGCTTGCCAGAGATCATCTATATCTTTTAATATTACATGCCTTCGAGGAAAATTTTTTCTTGCACTTCTATGGATTTCGTTTATAATGTCTCTTTTCACTTTGCTCATTCTCTTAACTGTCACTTCTGAATTACAAAATTATACTGATATTAAGTTTGTATGATGTGTCTTTTTATTATTTTATAACACCCGCTTCTTTTAACTCTTCAATAATTGATAAGATTTCGTTGTCGAGATTAGTATTACCTGCAGTTTTAGATGCGATCAAAAGTTTAAGCCTGTCCACTAATTCATTAGGATCATCCCAATAAACAAGCTCGGTATTTTTTTTATATTTTTTTAGATACGGCAGACCAGCACCTCGTTTTTGTTTAGATTTAACTTCTGTAGGTTCTTGTAAGCGTTTACTAGACTCGGGAAATAAAGGTTTGATCACTTGAGAATATTTTAGACCCTTATCACCTTTAACTTGACCTGCAGGGTCAAAGTCTCTTTTATGAGCATTAGTCGTGATGAGTATTTCTTTATAAACTAATTTATCTTTTAAATCAACCAAACTTAAATCAGGCTTCTTGCGAAGCAATAATTCTTTTAGACCAGGTGTTAATTTATACTGTTTATTAGCTACGCGCATAAAATACACTTTATCAGAGTTCTCGCGAGTGGTAGAAAAATGTACTATTGTATTTCCAATCATATGCTTATCGTTCTCACTACGTATGCCAAATGGTATATTCATATCATCGTATATTTCAAAGATATCTTCTTTTTCCAGCGACACATTATTAACTTTTTCTGATTCAAATGTGTTACCTTCTTCGTCTTCTGAATAAAACTTTTCTGATTCTGGTGATTCATTTTTGTACATATCATGTGATTTTTCACGCAAAAACATTTTTGAACCTAAGATACTAGTGTTTTTAGGTTGGTCGTCATAAGTATCTTCATTTTTTATTATAGAAATTTGCTTGTTACCTGCTATAGCATTAAGAGGGTCAGCAAGGGGTTTAAAAAAATATTTCAGATGAGTGTCAGTACTAAATTCATAATCTTTCATTTGTTTCACCTTTTTCCTTATAGCGTCCGCAGAGTTTATTAATTGATTTGTTATGTTATGGTCCATTATGCGACTTGTATGCAGAAGTATTTATGCTCAAATGATTATTTTTTGTTTTCATTCATGTTTTATATAACTATTAATCAAAATAAATAAAGTTGTCAAATGACTGTCTATATCTGCCTTTATTTAATTCACAATCCTTATTAATTGTTAAAAAATCATAAGGATGGATCCAGATTTTAGAACACATATCTCTGAACTTAGACCACTCCATATCAGAACTAACATGTTCATCATATATATGTTTCATGTTAATTTCATCTTGCTTGAAAATTATCAAAAAGTTAACATTGTCACGTAATAACTGCTTTGGTATTTTTGAATACGTTTGAGATAAATAAAAACAATCTATACTTCTATGTCTGCCCATCGTGAAATAATTTCGTATGTTAATTTGCTTTTCACAGACCACATCATCAAAAATGATAATAGAATTTGGTAATGCATCATTAGGATGAATAACTTCGTCGTCAAAGTTAAATATAAAAAGTTTTACATCGGGCACTCTTTCTAAGATCTGTTTTAGAAAACTATATTTTGGTTGAAAGCTAGTTTTGGAATACAAGTAAACATTTTTAAACTTTAAACCGTTTTTGTGAACTAACAAACTAATCATGACGTTAGTTTTTCCGCAATTCGAAGGACCACATATTATACATCTTATATTATTCGGCAGAAGAACACTATGCTTTGCGTGTAGCTTATTTTCCTTCACCTCAATATTTTTAACTTCTAACGAAACGGGTTGCTTGACCCACTTCATATTTGTATCTATCAGAAAAATAATATGTTCTAGTATTTATAATGCTTATCAGAAACGCTTAGTAATCATGATTCCATTAATTATTCAATGTAATTAACTGAATAAAGTAATTTTAAATTGAAAAGTGGATTATAATGCACTTACAAATAAGTAATACTCATTTTATAATATTGTATTTATTCAAAATATTGTGTCACAATGCCCCCATGGTAATGTATCTACTTGATTTGGTAGTATCTGTCTCTTGTCGTCACTTTTATTAATAACTACTTTATCTACCTCTTGGGAAAACAATACGTGTTTTATTGATTTAATAGTATTCATTTTGCATTTAAATTTTTTGTTACTCATTAATGCTTTATTATAATTACATAAGCGTAATCGCTTTGTTACATACTTGGTTACACCCTTAGCTTTCTTAATTTCTCCGTTTAAACTGTTTATGCAGTAAAGCTTAGCTCTAAGCCCAGTGAATTCAGTAATAATATCACCCCCAAGCTCATCCTTAAATAGGCCTGGTATTTGTGCGTTGACTCTAGGCATATGATAGCTATTGTTAACATCAAAATTACTAGTATCAAATTTCAGTATTTCTTCTTTCATATCTTGATATATATCTGGAGTCTTAATAAAATAAAGCAAACTGTCTGTATCTGTATAACAAAGCCTTGCTTTATTTTTATATTTATTTTTGATATAGTCATAGTGAAATTTGTACAAATGCTGTTTTGCATATTCCAAAACCGTAAAGCCAATATATATCGGCCTGTCAAGAAATATTTTATCTGGACTTAAATGAACAGCAACAAAGCTTTCTGAAAAAATGGTAATATTTTTTAAGTTAGGTTTCGCAATTAATTTCGCGGCACCGAGGCTTTTGTTTGTTTTGTTGTCTGTATCATTCCATGTCATCACTAATTTAATGTTAACTTGTTTTCGTCTATTTTCAATAGTTTTTCCAAATACAGCATTGTTCAGTAGTTTAAATAAGTTTTTTTCAAAAGGCGAAGATGAAGCTTGACGTAATTGAGTATTTAAGTCAATATATTTCTGTAAAAACTTTTCTTGCCTAAATGTTAGTATACGGTGAATCTTTTTTAGAACAAGCCCGTTTTTTATACATGCTTTTAAATGAACGTAATGTATGACATATTTACATTTATCATATAAGTTTGCAATCAATTTTGGGTTTTTGCTCCCAGGAGGAGTAAATTTTTCTGCTGCAAAAGGTAAATCACGATGAGCCTTATGTAAGTAGTCTGGATAAATCAAATCAACTTCTAAGATGTACCCATAATCTGAATCATCTGGTATGCTAGTTATATTAATTGTACATATTTCTTCAGGTGACAAAAATCGGAAACCAGATATTGGTAATTTTTTTGTCATTGCGTAACCGTACAGATTATTGCAGTCAAGATATATCAAATAAGTCGATGCTTCAGAGACATCAAAATTAGGTAAATATTTATTATTGGCTTTTGCATTACGAAGAGAACACTGTGCTAAGCCTCCTCGTATACCTTTTTCTACAAGCTCATAAATCTCTATATCATTAATTAATTCTAGCTGAACCTTTGTAAACAACAACATCGCGTCCCAGCTCAAGCTGGGTGCGGAGATATAATAAGCTGGATCAAGGTTATAATGCCGTAAACAAGTATCCCTAAATTTTTCAAATATATCACAAAGTAACAACACATCTGTTTTTAAATACAAATCTGTATATTCACCAAGAGATTTAATTCTAAAACTTTGCCATATTTTTTGTGCATGTCTATATTCATCATCGGTTATATGTTCACATTTTAAACTATTGTAAAAACATTCTTTGGGAGGAAGATGTTTTTGATCGTATTTCGAAAAAGAATCCATATAATCATAAGGATAAATGCCTTTTTGATGCAATAATTTCTCCAAGTTTGTTTCATGGAATTCATTTGATAAATTAATAAAGTCATTATCACTTAAATTTTTAGATAAGACATCCAAACTAGTATTAAGGAATTGGAAAGAATCAATAAATTTTATTTGAACTGGGTGTGAAATATTACTGTTTTTAATAATTTTCGTAACAGACATGTACTTTTCTTTAGTTTTCGGTATTATTTTAAAATCACCTTCATATTTTGCTAACTCTTTAATAAATAGATGACAATCATAACCTGCCAAGTTATGGAAAAATACCGGTACGAATGGGCACACCCGGTACATTAAATTGCAATGGGAGTGTGCAGCACCTCGGTATTGTGATGTTACATGATCATGATCTCTCACCTTGTCATCGAATAATAACTGTTTACATATATGACATAAAGTGGCATTATTAAAGTTATTTTCTTGATCCATCGTTAAGGGCAACATTGGTTGTTTATTTGATAATATATGACAAATTTCTTCTACATCCCTTAGCAAATTTCGAACAAATATTTCAACACAATCTAGTCCTCTATATGTAACATATTTATTTAAATGACGATCATGTGAGCAACAAATATAATAACCAAAACTAGAAGGTTCGTGAACTTTGTACATACGAGTACTCTGTGTTATAAATTCGTTATGGTTTAATAGAATACTTTCAAAGTCTGCATATATAACGAAGTTAATTTTTTGCTGCCTTTCATAATTTTTGAATTTTAGAATAGTATTTTTCTCTGGTAGTGTAGTTAATATTTTGTTACACATGTGTGAGTTGTACTTTACTTCACTTGTGAAACATTGCAAACATAAATCACATAAATACATTTTACCTTTATGACGAGTGATTTGACGTTTAACCAGTCGTAAAAGACTTTTGATTAAGCAGTAGTGACCTTTACCATTTTTCTCAAAATACAACAAGTTCACATGATTGCGCTTTCTGGAATTAGTCACATATAAAGGACCAGTTACAATGTTTTTGTCTAATCCATAAATATTAACACTTAAGTCAGAATTTTTCTTTTCAAAATGTCTAATATCAGTGTGTGATGGTGGAAACGTCATATTATCTATATTCAGTACTGTGGAGTAATGCGGATATGAATTCGTTCTGCAAATATTACTCTTTTGTGGAAATAATGCTGCCACAATACTCCACAGGAAACAGTGATCATCGTTGTTCTGTATATTAATACAACTTTTTGAATGTTTCACTTCACTCGGTAACTCTATATACGAGCCACCTCTCAAAGGATTGTATTTGTTAATATTAATCTCTAGATGACTCATGAATAGACAAGTCCAACCAGATTCACAGTGTTTAAATTCAGATAATTTTCTTTGAAATGTATGTATCACATTTAAATATAATTCATTAATATCGGTACTGTGATGTATTGATACATACTTTGTATTAAATGATTTTAGCTCTTGCTCTCCTGACTTTGGTAGAACAAAGTAAGCAAAAAGTTCGAAGTTCACTTTAATACAAATATGTTTTACAATACAAACACTAATTAATTTCATGACATGTTCTTGATTATCCATTAGGAATGCCTCTGGTGTGAGGTACTCTTCTGATGGATTAAGTCGGTATGTAATTATTCTTTTTTTAAACGCCGTGGCAATTATATCAACATTCTCAAATTCAGATTTTAACAGGCAATTCGATTTATGAAAATTCGTTCTCAAGTGATATTGAAATTCGTTTTTAGGTATTTCAATTTGACAGTACATACAATTCAATAAATTATTAGGTCTTGCAATGGAAGGGCGTGTAACTGTAAACAAAGATACAACATAAACATTAATTATATGTATTTATTGTAAATAAAACTTATATTTCACAATACAAAATTATAATCATGTGAGTAAATATGCAAGTCAATAAATGATCTAGATAATGAATGAGTTAACATTAAATCAATACCTAGGTAACTAAAAGTACTATATGTAATTCGTAAGTAAGATACACAAAATAAAGGAATATCGTTAATGCACTATCCTGAATGCAGGCGTCCTTCCTGGTTAAGAAGGTTAATCTTTTCAAGCATTTTGAATGATCTGGGGCCTACCACCAACTCATAAAGCAGTATTATTTTAATATTACTTCAGTGTGGGAAAGAGATGAAGCTCTACAGGACGTATAGCTCTATCTCTTTTTCCCACTGAAGTAATATTAAAATAATACTGCTTTAGAGCTGGTGGTAGGCCTCCAGAACGTCATCGGTAACCAAACCTTTCTCGATGCGGGCAGTAAAAATCATAACTTGTTAAATGCCATAAAATTTCTCACAATTCAGAGAGTTAACCAGTACTGATTTACGGAAGCCTTAATTCAAGATAATGTAATAGCGGCATCATAAGTAAGATAATAATAATTAAAAAGGTATATTTTTACCAGTAATTACCTACGTCTAAATAGTCAGTAATAATTACTGATAAAGGTAGGAGGGCAATTGCGAAACTCTTTCCGGGTGGCAGTAATGAAGTTAGTTAGGTGCTGCCACGCGTCTGTGTTTTGATCGGTACGATTTTTCACGCAGACAATTGCATGGCGCCATCTATTTATGGGTTGCACCTTATTTATTTCGTCACAACTATAAACTTTCAACTCTACATAGTGTGTCCCCTGTTTATAATCGGATGTTTGACGCGAATGTCCATTGGCGAGTCTTCTACTAATGGAGGATAGTAGCTGCGGAATAGGTTTACCGGGGGCTGAAGACTGTTCCACAGCGTCGTCTTCACTGTCGCTCCCGAAGATATCATGAGCCGTTGCCTTCTTCGGAGCGATTGGCTTGATAACTGGTTTCTTCTTACCCCATGATGATGACTGCGTACACATAGGGGCAGGGCTCGCTCGTGATGTACTCGGTGCCGATGGTGAGCACGACGGGGAGGCCGCTAGCTTCCTTTTTTTTGATCTCTTCTCAGGTTCACGCAGCTGAACTTCTTCGTCGGATGGGAACAACGCTTCAGCATTTAGTTGATGGGACCTGAAAAATAAAATAGATATGATTAAAATTTCAATCAATAACGGGAGACTTGCATTTTGCAATCATTATGTTTACTTATTCTGTTCTGTAACATAATTTCATGAAAGAACTTCAATGTGAAAACTAACAACAATGGAAAACAAGAAAACTAAATTATATTAGGTAGTGGAGCATAATGTGACGAAAAAACAAACAGTCTTATTATAATGAGCCACATGTTTAAATTAGAGTTAATAGATAGAATATTTAACCGTTTCGTTTTCACTGAATTTATAATTATAATAATAACTAATCAGCTTGACATAAACCACTCCGATACAACGTCACTGAGATTCACATCCGAATGAATAGAAGATTATCTTATCAATACACTACATTATAGTAAAGAAAAAATAATGTATTAATAATTATAACTTACATTTTTTTAACGATGTAGTCCTCGATGTTGATATTGGCCGGCAGAGATATGTAATGATGCTCCAGGTGTCCACGTCCCGATTTAAATACCAACGAATCTACGTCATTTTTAATCCATAAAAGGAAAGTAAGACTTACTGAAAATCCTGAGTCAGATTTGTCGTTATTTGGAAAATGCTTAACTAGCGCTAACATAATTAAGTAGTTCAATTCTCAACCTTAAACATACGCAATAAAGATTTGCCGCTGTAAGAAAACACACATACTAGTCTTATACCCTGACTTTACTTTTGCATTAATATCATGATAAATGTATGAGAACATTGTCAACGAACAAACATACATTTGGATCTCTGTTATTAGTATTGAATTATTGTAAACAAAGCAGCGGCGGCGCCGATCCGTCGGGAGAGTCTTGTTACATCAAACCATTTCTGTGAAGTTCGGGAATGCCACAAAAAAATATTTGATTTTCAACCTTAAAAACATGCTTAAAAATATATATAAGTTGTTAAAATAAAGAAAAAAAATCAAATCAAATCGAATTATCAGTCAGGTTAGCAGGGTGGATATAAGGAACTGTTATGTCGGTAAGAAAATATTTTTATTATTGTTCAGATATGATTTATTAGATGTTACTTTTGTATATCTTATAGGTAATGCTTAATATTATTTTATACCTTTTGTGACATTAAATAGTAAAGACGTGAATGACATTATGGAGGACTGCATACTAGAAAATCAATGCATCATGCTATAATTATTAGAGTTTGTAATTAATATTCTTTTTTTTCCAGGATTCTCAAGATCTATTCATTTTCCCCCCAATGGAACCTCGGCTAGTGCAAAACGAGGTTGGCGAAGAATCGTCGAGGCGTTTGAATCTGAAGAGAAGGTCCAATGATGGAACGCATTACAGTTTTGTGAAGCGGCCTTTAAAAGGATCAAAGATAATCCGCATCGAAATTTACGATGCAAAAGATTTTGTCGATCGCGAAGAAAGTTCATGCAAATGCAAAGCCGATTTGTGCGTGCAACATGTTGTTAAACATACCATGATGGACGGTATATACCAATCAACCAAGGACCTCATAGCTAGGATCCAGGAAAATTTGGAAAGTGTTTTTTAATGAATAGATAGGTCGTAAATATTTACTTACCTAATACATATAGGTACTATATAATTATAAAAGACGCCTTAGTAAGTACGTGTAAATATTATGTAGTTACTTCATACTCATAGATAAAGTATTTACTACTTATACTAATTTGTCTAACAATACATTACAATAAACGCTAATTTAAAAAAATGCATTTTTATTTATTTAGTGGATACTAGCTATTGATTCTTATTATATAACTAGCGACCCGCCCCGGCTTCGCACGGGTATAAACCGGGTTATTATACATATAAACTTTCCTGTTCAATCACTCTATCTATTAAAAAAAACCGCATCAAAATCCGTTGCGTAGTTTTAAAGATTTAAGCATACATAGGGATATAGGGACAGAGAAAGCGACTTTGTTTTATACTATGTAGTGATATACCTATTACTGCGTTGGGATATAGCGGGTTCGATTCCCACTCAGGACAAACCTATCTAAACTTGTACTATCATAAATAGATATTGAAGAAAAAAATTGTTTAATACTAACACTAATCAGTAGGTGTGATGTAATAGAACATGATTTAATTACAAAGTTAAATGCATGCATACATATTCTGTTGGTAACGAAAGAATGCAGCCATCTTCCAGATCATGTTCACAGTTTCACGTATAGCACAAAGCCAAGCGACACACACACACACACACACTTACTAGTGTCCAGTCTATAGTATAAAACAAACACTGATCACTGCATGCATGATTCATTCATTCAATTCACATTCAGCATCGTACAACACATTTGTACCTTTGTTTGTATTTAAATAGATGTTACAAATTAAAAATATATTGTTTGAATAGATGAACAGTGTTAATTGGGGGCTTCTAGATCAGATCGCAAAGATCTGATCTAGAAACCCCAATTAACAACTACTGGTATGGTCCATCTTCGTTGCAGTTGGCGATGGTGATATAAAATCGCCTGGTAATCGCAACGCTTGTCCGTAGGTGAGCTGCGCAGCGCTAGTGTTGGTGTCAGTACGCGTCGCGGCTCGTAGTCCCATCAATACAGTAGGTAGTTCGGTGAGCCATTTATTACTGTTCACTAGTCGCGACATGAGCGCGGCTTTCAATGTTCGATGCCAGCGTTCCACTATGCCGTTACTCTGCGGGTGGTAGGCAGTAGTACGGGTTTTTTCCACTCCTAGCAATAGTGCGAGCTCTTGAAATAGTCGGCTTTCAAATTGTCGCCCTTGATCGGTTGTTATTCTGATTGGACAACCAAAACGTGCGATCCATGATTCGTATAGCTTTCGTGCGACGACGTCCGCTGTAATTTCCTGCAGAGGTACTGCTTCTGGCCAACGTGTGCAACGGTCAATGATGGTGAGCAGGTACCGATGTCCACACGAAGATGTAGGTAGTGGTCCAACAATATCTGCGTGAATGTGTTGAAATCGTTCGCTTGGTGGGAACGAAGTGATGTTACTGTGGTTATGTCGCTGTACCTTTGATTGTTGACACGCAGTACATGTCTTTGACCACTCGCCAATGTCGGTATTCATTGCGGGCCAGAAGTAACGCTGTTGCATTAGTTTACGCGTTGTTCGAATTCCAGGGTGACTTGTATTGTGCACGGCGTTGAATGCGATGCGACGATAGTCATCTGGTAGGTATGGACGAATGTGTGGCGTCGATGTTTCACAGATTATTGGATTGTTTGTACCGGGTACGACGATTTTCTTCAGTTGGATGTTTGATTGCTTTGATAAAGTAGGTATGTTGCTATCCTTGTCTTGCGCTTGTGCTAATTCGTCGTAATCTATTGGAGATGGCAAATCGATGGTTTCGACGCGTGAGAGTGCGTCGGCGACAACATTGTTTACTCCGCTCACGTGACGTATGTCGGTCGTAAACTCACTGATAAATAACAGCTGACGAGTGCGCCGTTGTGTATCGCTATCCGATGGTGGCTTGCGTATAGCGTAGGTTAGCGGCTTGTGATCCGTGTAAACTATTAATTCTCTTCCCTCGAACATTTTTCTGAAGTGTTTGATAGCCATGTATATTGATAATAATTCTCTGTCAAATGTGCTGTATCGCTGTTGTGTGTCAGAGAATTTCTTCGAGAAATAGCCAAGGGGTATCCATTTCTGGTTTACAAGTTGTTGTAGCACGGCTCCGGCGCATGTATTCGACGCGTCGCACATTAGGGAGATTGCGTCGGTTGGTGATGGAGATGGGTGAGCGAGTAAAGCTGCGTTTTGGATGCTGACTTTACATAACTCAAATGCTTGTAGCGCTTCTGTGTTCCAGTCGATTTTCGTTTTGTCACGTTTTTTCGAGTTGTGTAGAAACGCGTTGAGAGGTGCTTGTATGTGGGCTGCGTTTGGTACACTGTCTCGATAAAAGTTTATCATGCCAATAAATCGTCGTAGGTCCTGTATCGTCTCTGGCTTGGGGTAAGCAGCGATAGCGTTGACTTTGTCTAGTGGTGGTTTGATTCCATCGCTTGACACTCCATATCCCAGGAACTTGACGTTTTCTTTGCCAAAGACGCATTTGGACGGATTTATTGTTATACCGTACTCGTCTAGTCTGTGCAAAACTTCTTGTAGATCTTCGATATGTCGTGTTTCGTTTTCAGAAGCTGTTATGACGTCATCAATTAATGGGAACGCGTAGTCTAATCCGATGAGCACTTGATGAATAAATCGTTGGAAAGTCTGTCCGGCGTTTTTCAATCCTGGACACATTCGAGGAAATTCGAATAGGCCGAATGGTGTTGTGATGGCGGTCTTTTCGATGTCTGGTTCGTATACGGGTAGTTGTTGGTACGCACGGTTTAAGTCGAGGGTAGTAAAGATTTTTTTTCCGTGTAGTAGGTAGGTGAAATCTTTGAGTCGTGGTACTGGATAACGATCCGGTTTGGTGACATCGTTCAACCTTCTGTAGTCGCTACATACGCGAATGTCTCCATTTTTTTTCGGTACGACATGCAGTGGTGTGGACCAGGGACTTTTGCTTGGACGGCATATTCCTTGCTCCATCATCGTTTCAAATTCCTTCTTCACAGACAGGTATCGATGTGGTGGTAAAGGTCGTGTTTTGCTGTAGATTGGTGGACCGGTGGTTTCTATATGGTGTTCCACACGGTGTTTTGGTGTATCCTTCATGCATGATGGCCTCAAGATATCCGGGTACTTGCTGATTAGCTGGTGATATGGTTGGTCAACGTCGATACTTCTTATTGACGGTTCGGCGGTATAGGTAACTGGTGCCTTGACAATGAGATTTGTGACCTTGTCGACGAGACATCGACTGGCTATGTCGACAAGTAGTTGGTGATGTTTTAGAAAGTCGGCACCGATGATGGGCTTGCTGACTGCAGCGACGATGAACTTCCACGTATAGGGTCTTCGTAGGTTTAGGTCCAATTGTAGTGTTTTCTCACCGTACGTTGGGATGACTGTATTGTTCGCTGCGTACAAGCAAAAATCGGTCGGCGTTGCATTCCCGCCTTTTTTTCTGGGTATGACGGAGACGTTTGCACCAGTATCAATTAAAAATGACAGACGTGAGTTATGAATAGGCGGTATGATGTGTTGTTTGCGCCAGTTCCCGCCTCGTCCAACGCAGGTTTTAGTTTCCCGAAGGAGTTTTTTTGTCTTCGAAACTGCATGGACGCGTGCATCGTTGTGCTTCCTTTCCGAACTTGCGATGATAATAACAGATTCCTGTTTGTTCGGTTCGTCGCGGCGTGTTGCTGCGCTGTGCGCGATGTTGATTGGGCCTGCTCGACGAACGTGACCTTGAGCGGTATCTGCTGTATGGTCGGCGTCGCTCATGGTTAGATTGACTTGCCTTGAGTTCAGCGATTTCCCTGGTGAGCATGTCAATCTTCTCTTCAATCGATGTAGGCACATAGGCGGGAGGTGTTGTCGCTACTGCAGCGATCGCGCCGTGTGGTTGCGCTTGTTCCAGGATCTTGTCTGCCATTATTGGAAACAGCTGGTTGAAGGCTTCAATAAAAATTTCTGAACTGGAGTTCCTTGTGGAGAATCACGTCGGGGTCACCACTGTAGCGCTTGGTAGGTATTATAAGTAAAACTCCAGATGGTAGTAAATTGTATGTATTGTCATAATTATTGTGTGCAGACTTAAAGCTAAAATTCTTAGCTGTTAGTGTACGTTGCGCATATTACTTTTATAAACGAACCAATAGGAGATCAGTATGAAATATTATAGTTTAGTAAAATTAGTTCCTATTCAATCTGTATGGTGTCGCTTGGACTCAGCGGTCACGCAATGTGGCATTTGTATAAATATCCCGCAGCGCCATGCGGAATTCTCAGTGAACCTTTGGCTGTGGCGGCGGACGGATGTGTTGATGACTTGCAGCTACACCACCAACGCAATAAAAGTCAAAATCGGTTGAACGGACTGTAAAAAAGGTTTAGTTAAATGTCTAATCTTATTTCAAACGGAGTATAGTATAATATATTGATATTATTACGCAAATTTACTCAACTACATGTAACTACTGAGTCACCCAAAGGGCAATGGATAGGGCTTCTCTACGTGTTCGAATCAGAAATGAAGAGATCCGCAAGAGAACCAAGGTAACCGACATGGCCCGAAGAATTGCCAAACTTCAGTAGCAGTGGGCAGGGCACATGGCTTGTAGAACGGATAGCCAATAAACGAACAAACGATAAATGAAAACGTAGTGTTGGAAGGGTCTCACAAGGTGGACCGATGACCTTATGTGAAAGCCGTAGGAATCCGCTGGATAGAGGAAGCACAGAGCCGGTCGAAGTGACGGTGCTTGGGGGAGGCCTATGTCCAGCAGTGGACGTCTTTCGGCTGAAACGATGACTCAACTACATTATATTCCTAACATCCTTTGTGGAAGTTATTTCTGTGTTCCTAGAATAATAATTCTCAGATTAATCGAGCAACTGACATTATTATCGAGAAGTAATAAAGTAAATTATGAGGAACGGAACCAATACAGTGTGAGTCTTCATAATGTGCACATATCGAAATGAGGGAGTCTATGCTTAATTTTATCGACGGAAAAAATGGTAATTTTTTTTTTTAGTTTAAAAAAAAAAAAAAAAATTTTACAAAAAAATTTTTTTTTAAAAAATTTTTTTTTGCTCTCTTTTTATTATTATCTTATTTATAAATTTTACAATAAAAAATTGAAGAAAAAAATACAGATTTTTACTAAAAAAACATGTTTATTTTCAATTGAGGGTAGTTTTTTTCTCAATTTTAATTTTATGTGGACGGCTACTTACTTTCAATCATTATGGAGTTTGTTTCATCGCGATAGCTGATTCAGTTTAAAAGTTACACAGTTTTGTTACAATTTTTTTTTAATTTCATAAAAAGTATAAAAAACAATATTTAGATTTTTTAAATATTTTTTCTGTCGTTAAAATTAAGCATAGATTTCCTCATTTCGATATGTGCACATTATGAAGACTCACACTGTATATTGTACCAGTGAAGTAAATAATTTATCTGTTTCTCTCTATCAAGTAATATAGGCATACAAGTACCTCGACTAACATCACGCCTGTATTTCCCCGAAGGGTTAGGCAGAGGTGTGCCAATAGTACATCCACATTTCACCAGTTATATTTAAGTCCCATGTAATAGGGGGCGAGCCTATTGCCATCAATCGGGCACCAATCCATACTCCGGGCTGATACTGAGAAATTCCAGATGGAAAACCCAAGAACACTGGTTTTGTAAAAAACCAGTAGCGAAATTATAGATTTTAAGTTGGTAACTTACACATAGTAATCGCAGTTTTTAAAACATTGACTTGTTCACTGACCATCTTTCAAACAATTCGAAAAATATATTAGGTAATTTCCTGACTTGCTGACGATTCGGACAGAATATATTCGGACACAGTGTCCGAATTGACACATTTTAATTTTAACATTTTTTTCACTGATAATTCGGATACTCAAATTATTATTGAAGCTGTAAACGTACAGTCAGATAAACAAGTTTTAAAATATAAGGAAAAAAAGCGTCACTAAAACTATTTTAAGGGTGGCTTTAAGGCGCCGTTTTTCGTAATAAATTGCTTTGTGGACGTGTATCACTTTTTGTGACTTTTGTGGACATGATAATTATTCAGATAGATTACAGTTGTAATAGCAATCATATAATTGCGTTTTATTAAAATAGGTTTTTTACTTTTATTAATTTATTTATTTTTTGTATAGATTCTTTTCTACATATTTTGTGAATGTGAGAACGCTGTAGGCTTAGTGGATTGTAGACCTGTTGACCATTTTCTATTTTGTTTAGTACTTGGTACTTATTGAAAGACCTACACTGTCCTCCCATACCTAGAAACAATGGTGCCGATTCTCTTGTCACAAATGCCTCTAAACTAAACTAAAAATCACCAAAATTTAGTTTATTCCTGTCAAACGACGATTTCCCATTCTGAAATAGACTAAAGTGACACAACTTAACTATGTTTTAGTTTGACAGCACTAAGATGGCACTGAGATATTAGTTTAGTGAAAATGGCAATTTTGCTATTCTGAATTTGACGTTTTTAACCTAAAATTTAGATTTTCTAACTAAATATGACTATTTTTAATCGCGACTAAAAACATGTGGAATAAAATTGGTTGTCATGAACTAAAAGTCACACCAACACCTCGACTTTAGATGAAAAAACAGTACTGAATATTTTTTTTTCTTTTGCTTATATCTCGAAAACGATGTGTCCAATCGCAAAAATAATGAAAATTTCGACACCCTTTATAAAACCCTTAAACCCCTAACACTCTACATGTAGGTAATATTTTTTCTTATTTTCCACACAAAAAGTGAAAAATCCATATAAAACACGTCGAGGCTGCCCCCCCTGCGCGCCTCCGGCTCTAAAAAGATTCACGTGGTTAGGTATCACGTGTGGAGTCGCGGTTGTCAAATTCGATTTAGATGTGTCAAAATTATTTTTAAATTTAGAGAATTTATTTTTCAGAATAGCTTTGAAATTCTCATAGTCAAAAGTAAGGAATTTAAGTGATAGTTTAGTTAGTTTAGTTCGGTGTACAAGAGAATCGGCACCACTGTTATATGAAAGTATTGTAAAAGCCAATTATTTTTAAAAGAGTAACCGTGGAGTTTCTTGCCGGCTCTTCTCCATAGGAAACGACCAATTGGAACCGTGCACCTAGCTTCTGACGTTTCATAAGTGCCCATGTAGGTTTATGTGAAATAAAATATTTTGATTTTGATTTTTTTTGACTTATGTCACCACATTAGACTATATTAGATACATGTTGAAAAAAAAAAAAAAAAAAATCATTCAAAACGTATATTTAGTATAAAAATCAACATTTATAAATATCTACAATATAATCACATAAAAAATTGCGTATCTATGTATGTGGGTTTGTAATATTATTTATTAAAAACGGCTGCTTTCGTTAAAATGCGGTTCAAAACTCTATATATCTTATAGATTCGTCATGTCTGTCTGTCTGTCCGTCTGTCTGTCTGTCTGTCTGTCTGTCCGTCCGTATGTCACAGCCACTTTTTTCCGAAACTATAAAAGCTATGCTGTTGAAATTTGGTAAGTAGATGTATTCTGTGAACCGCATTAAGATTTTCACACAAAAATAGAAAAAAAACAAATAATTTTGGAGTTCCCCATACTTAGAACTGAAACTCAAAATTTTTTTTTTCATCAATCCCATACGTGTGGGGTATCTATGGATAGGTCTTCAAAAATGATATTGAGATTTCTAATATCATTTTTTTCTAAACTTAATAGTTTGTGCGAGAGACACTTCCAAAGTGGTAAAATGTGTGTCCCCCCCCCCTGTAACTTCTAAAATAAGAGAATGATAAAACTAAAAAAAATATATAATGTACATTACTATGTAAACTTCCACCGAAAATTGGTTTGAACGAGATCTAGCAAGTAGTTTTTTTTTAATACGTCATAAATCGTAAACTTATCGTTACTTGCTGCTACGGAACCCTTCATGGGCGAGTACGACTCGCACTTGGCCGCTTTTTTTACTGCTGGCTGGGCGGAGGACGAATTTCTACAATAAAATTAAGGCATCGTTGGAAGTTTGTCCGAATCATAGTGAAAAAATTCGGATTCGGACACTGTGTCCGAATATATTGTGTGCAAGTCGTCAGCAAGTCAATTTCCTGGATAAAATGAAGCATTATCGATCTTCCAATCCATTTCTTATTTACAAGAGAGTTAAGCAACACAACCTTTGTACATTTTATCGATACATTTTACCGGTTCAAAGGAAACCGGCGACACGTAAAAGCTTACATCCGGTTCCGTAATACCCGGGGATTTAATACGATAATAGTTAGTTTGAACTTGATAAAAAAAAACGCCATGTTTGCCGCTCGGCGAAGCACGTCATCCCTTTCGGCGCTAATGTTTTACGAAGATAATTTCCATTGAATAATCCACCTAATTTTATGGCTGAAAGATAAAAAAGTAATACTATAAAAAATGGATACTCATCTTTTAAAAGCGAATATGATATGTCTGTCTGTTTTACTGCGGTCCACGTTATTATGTCCTTTTAGGGCGTAATTCCATAAAAAGAAAATAGTAAAAGAATTCCATTAACGTGGTATCTTTATTTTTCTTTCCGTTTTAGGTTACTTCTGGTTTATTTCGTAGATTTCATGTTATCGTCTTTTAATGGACTCGGGTTTTTTGTCTACAGGTCGATTTCCTCAAAATGATTGGGTCGTTGTACAGTACAAATTATGTTCTTAATGTCCCTCGGCAAACCTTGTGTTTCGTCAGTCGTCGGATTTCTATCAGTTGCTATAGGAAAATAGTTTTACAGCTCTATACAGTTCACACGGAAATCAAAACAAAACAACAATAAAGCACTTAGTTCTGAATTCAAATTATTAGACACGATAAATCTAATAATTGATGGGCATGGAAATTAGCATTCGTTTGTATTCGGAAATCCGATGATACCCGAGGGAAATTAAGAAAATAGAAATACTCTATTGTACACATATACTATTACTCTTTTTGTTGTATTTTAGTAGGTAATCTCAGGTTGTATATGTCACCGTAAGATTGTGAGAACCGTCAGTTTACAATCTGTCGGAATTATTTCCGTTAGATTATAAATCGTCAAAAAATTGTAAACTGGGTGAAATGGGTTAGGTTAGGTTAGAACTGTGACAAACCGCGCGCGAGCCGAGCGAGCGAAGCGAGCGGTGCCGCGGCAGCGGCCGGCGAGCGCTACTTCCAAGTTGCTCGCAGCCAGGCAGACTATTTAATATTAGCGCAAGGTGCGCTACGTCGTAAGCAAGTTTGATACCAGTTCACAATTTGTCGGTTTCCCATGGAAAGATTATAAACTAGCGAAAAATAATGCGTTAAATTGTAAATGGTTCGTTGCAGTTCACAATTTTTCGACAGTTTATAATTTAACGGAATTAATACCGATAGATTATAAACTAACGAAGTTCATAATTATACGGTGACATATACAGCGTATTTCTTTAGTTACCTCAACTATACAAATATTATAAAGAGGTATTTGTGGGTTTGTATACAGGGGGTATACTTCGGAACTATTGATCAAATTCCAAAAAATATTTTACCAATTGGAAGCTATAATATTGCCGAGTATCATAGGATGTGTTTTATGTTAAGAGGCCGACAATAACTTAAGCGCAGTCACTATTGGACTGCATAGGAAAGAAAGAGGAGCGCGATGACACAACGCTGGTAATTTATTGCAAAATATGAAGCAATTATTTATTTACAAAAAATCTATTGATTGGATTTAAAAAATTAAACACTATTACGTTAATGTGTTGCTTTTAGAATAATCTGACAAAAAATCTGAATGATTGCATGTATATTAATATAGTTTTTAATCGTTACATTTTTTTTTTGAGGTATCTTCATAACTTTTGTCTATCTCAAATTAGTTGTATTATGTTTTCAACACACTATCTAACTAGCATATTATATCTTGAACTATATCATATATTTTTCTGATTTTGTTTACTGCAGTGGATCATAAATTTTTAGGCATTGTAAAAATTGCGTTTAGCTCCCCTGTAGTCCCCTTAAAAAGAAATCTCACGCGTCCGAAGTTGCGGGCAGAAAATAGTAATAATACGCGCCTGACAAAGAGCTTAAGTTACTTAATATCAATTTGTAAACATAAATAAGTAAGCTAACCACAAAAATAGCACAAGACAAAAATAAATTAAAGCTGAAAAGTCCCTATAATACCTTAATTCCTTTGACTTACAACGTCAATGTAACGTCATTTCCACTCAAAAAAAAAGTATAGGAAGCAAATATCAAAGCCCCAAACCTCACACAGACTGAATATAAACGTAAATCGCTCTTTATGAATGTTTCCAAGCTTCTTCACGTGTAAAGAGAATCGATAAAAGATGGGGGAACTTTTAAAAGACGGCTCAGGAGTCAAAAAAGTTCTCGGAGATATCTTCGCATAATGAAATCGATGCTACCACTTCTAAAGTTCAATTTTTTTAAGCAGGTAGGTTTTCAAGTGTTGAATATAAAAAAACTTTTTAAACTTCCGAAATTAAAGTTATTTTTCACTATGTAGTGTTTTTTGGAAGTCGGTTGTTTTTTTTTTTTTGTAAAAAGTTTTTATTTTTCACTTTTTAGCTGTGGTACCTACCGCACACAAATTTGAATACCACTACCTGCTATGTAAATAACAGTGACAGGAACTTATCATATCACCCACATACTAAGTGGGAAAAAGTACGTATTATTGAAGCTAACTCAAAAACTATCGAAGCAAAGCTAATGAAATTTATATGAGACTACTTCGAGAGCATACCCTTTTAAACAAAAAAAGAATTTTCAAAATCGGTCTACAATTGACGGAGAAACCGGTGGAAATATATAAAAAAAACATACGCGACGAACATTTAACCTCCTCCTTTTTGGAAGTCGGTTAAAAATCTTATAATGTACCTCATCTTCGAAAATCTTATCTACTTACTTAATAAAGTCAAGATAAGATTTTTCCAACGACAGAAAACTTTTATCCGTGGAATAAAATTGTCCTCTGACAGTTCTTGTATGGAGTAAGTGCTAAAAATGTTGAATTTATATTCTATGTTCCAGAAGTAACTGATGAAAGTGTAAACAAACCCTGTTCAAGTTAAATTCTTACGCAATCATAAAGGGAATTAGTAACACATTCATCTGAATTTAGGTTTCAATTTTATATCTCACTACTTTTTCTTCAATTATTGTTTGGATAAAATCATAAAAATGTAATGGAAAAATCATCGACGAAAATTGAGGTTGTAAAAAATGAACATGAATTGTCAAAAAAAAAAACACCTTGGAGATTTAAAATTTGAATTTCGGGTTAAAGTATTCAAATAATCAAATCGAAGCACTCAATTTGTTAGTGGCAGTGGTGGCCCAGTGTTAACGGCCACTTACGAGTTGTAGGTCGAACCTAAACAGGCGCTTTATTTTGTGTAAATTATTTCATCACCACTGCTCTCAAAACGGTGAAGGAAAACATCGTGAGGAAACCGGCATGTCCTAGAACCGAAAATTCGAAGACATGTGACATCAACCAACGCGACCTGGGCCCGCGTGGTGGATTCCGGCCCTTTCTCACAGAGAGGAGGCCTGTGTCCCAGCAGTGGGAACATTTATAGGCTGATGATGATGATGATTACAAATTGACATCCATAGGTACGTTTTTTTTCTATTTGTTTACTTTTTCATCTGATACTTTTGGTACAGACCATAGTTCATTTCAAACAGTGTTTCAAATAGTGAGATGAACCACAACTCAGTAGTAGATATGACCTGCCGGGGTTACGAAGAAGTCCGAAAGGGAGATCATGGCCCTCGGCAGCATGGCAACTGAAGGAACATGTGTGGGTTTTAGTCAATAAGAGTCTGACACGCCCTCCCGCTCCGCTCAGAGCGAGAGAAGTTATTTAATAATTTCCCACCCAAAAAAAAAGTGGACATATCAAATATATTTGAAAAATACATAGACTAAAATGAATTTACAGTGTGTCATGAAATATATAACCGTTTATAACAACGTCGCCCACCAGTTAAGATCTTAAGGCAGTCTATCGCAACAATAATTCAAAACAAAACCTGCAAATTTAATCTAAAACACTCGTCTATAAATTAAAACCATTGCCTAACAATAGAACACAGATAGGTTCATTTGCAGTACTTACCTACTACCCACTGAATATC
Source organism: Agrochola lychnidis (assembly GCA_963680765.1). Lineage (NCBI taxonomy): Eukaryota > Metazoa > Arthropoda > Insecta > Lepidoptera > Noctuidae > Agrochola > Agrochola lychnidis. The sequence continues at coordinate 5,880,455 of OY796850.1, forward strand.
CAAGCTGAAAATGTTTTCCGCGCGTACAACCTCTTTGAATGCGGCCTTAAATGTAACCCTCTCGTAGGAGGAGAGCCTTTGTCACACCTTACCTCGAGATAACAATTTGATCGATACATGTAACAATTTGTTCGATACTTATAGGTAGGTTGCTGTTTGTACATATATGGAGATACAGAAAGGGTTTGTGAGCGGAGTTTAAAAGAAAGAAAGAAAGAAAAATAGGTTTGTTTATCACGGAAACACGTGCATACAAAAAAAAACAAGAGTAATCAAAAAACAACAAAAAAGTACATAATAAATCACGAGTATAAAACAGAAATTAGTCCGCAGCTGCACGACATGACTGTGACAAGATGGCTTCCACTCAGCATGATGCTGTGCTATGGGGAACGCACAGCATAGCGCTGATTTTCAGTGGTCACCCGAAAAAGAAGTACGGAAATCAAGTCAGGTTCAGTGATTTGTCTATTAAATAGGTAGGTAATAAAATAAACAGTGCTTAGAATAAAAGATAACAATAAATATTATTAAATAACATAAAAATAATCCGCTGGCATCACCATCACCGTACGTGCATAAATAATGTAGATACCGAACAATAACATAACATTATTACACAAAGATACTCAAGTGTTTTATAACATAATCATTATTAGACGAACATATGTAAGTGTTTTGTCTCACTCCCACCCCTAACCTTCGCGTCGCGTTTAATATTGTGTCTATCTCTTGTACTAAATCTGTTTAAGAGTGCATCGAGATAATTGCGAAATAATTGCGTTCGTTTGATCCCTTGCTGCATCGTTATTTCTTAACCTTTAGTTATGCAAATAATATGTAAGATATATTTAAGATTTCACTCTATAAATCGTACACCTTAGAAACACGATTACTTGTACTGTCCTTTATAGATAAAAATTCAAAAAAATCTAAAAACGACATAAACCGCTTATATACTTTACGGAACGTCATCAGTTTTTTAATAACTACAAAACTACATGTTTCCTATAAAGCCGGGTCTCCTGCGCGTGTTTTTTCGAAACATTAGACAAAAAACATTACACATAAACATTTATTTTCATACAAAACGTCGTGTTTGGTGTTTGGCCACGCCTCTTTGTTGCAATGTTTTTGTGTAAAAAACTTTTTACAAAAAAAAAAACAACCGGCTTCCAAAAAACACTACAAAGAGAAAAATAACTTTAATTTCGGAAGTCGGTGTCTTTGGTTTTGAATTTTCGGTTTTTGACACCGACTTCCGAAATTAAAGTTATTTTTCTCTTTGTAGTGTTTTTTGGAAGCCGGTTGTTTTTTTTTTTGTAAAAAGTTTTTATTTTTCACTTTTTAGCTGTGGTACCTACCCCACACAAATTCGAAAACCACTACCTGTTATGTAAATAACAGCTGTGACAGGAAATTATCATATCATCCACATACTAAGTGGGAAAAAGTACATATTATTGAAGCTAACTCAAAAACTATAAAAGCAAAGTTAATAAAATTTATATGGAACCACCTCGAGAGCATACCCTTTCAAACAAAAAAAGAATTTTCAAAATCGGTCCACAATTGACGGAGAAATCGGTGGACATACATAGCGACGAACATATAACCTCCTCCTTTTTAGAAGTCGGTTAAAAACACGCGCAGGAGAAGGGGCTTTACGTATACATTCTACATTTTAAAAAGGTGCAGGTATTTGTTTTAATAATACGAAGGAAATACCTAAATTAGCGCGCGAACCGCCCATTATTTATTCGGACTAAACCATTTATTAGCGCCAGAAGCTTGGTGCGCAGTAAGTATTCATGTAATTTTTCAATAACCCTAAATCGCCGGTCAAAATATCATCCGACCTCCGCCGGATATTTTCTGAAAGTGCTGAAATATGATATTTCTCTTAAGTATTCGTTTTAACATACAATAATATTATGTAAGACAGTTTCCTTATTCGGCTTCAAGCAGATATAAAGTTACAAAGGAAAACAAAAAGCCGAAGATGACGCAATAAATTCTCCTGTAACTACCGCGAAACAATATGAGTAGTAAATAACGATAAAAAAACGACAATATAAATACATTTCTCTATCTTTTTGTTTGAAGAGCAGTGGTGGCCCAGTGGTAACGGCCGCGACTTACGAGTTGTAGGTCGTAGGTTCGAACCCAGACAAGCGCTTTACTTTGTGTAAATTATTTCATCACCACTGCTCTCAAAACGGTGAAGGAAAACATCGTGAAGAAACCGGCATTTCCTAGAACCGAAAATTCGAAGACATGTGACATCTACCAACCCGCACTAGGCCCGCGTGGTGGATTACGGCCCACATAAATATACACCAGTCTGTTGTACTACATACACAATATACCTGTGAATGTCTGAGACATTGGTTTACATTTTTATTTGTTGGAGTCAAAGTACATTTACTGTACACAAAATTATCAAAGAAATTTGTACCAGGTGGTATTCTGTTGTTTCTGCTTACCACCCCAATGGGAAAAACGCGTAAGATTGTACCATTTTTAGGCTCACCTTGGAAAAGTTTCCCAATCTTACCTTCCTCTGAATCACCTGCTCTCCACAAAATATGGAAATACCTTCAGAGCACTAAATTGTACAAAATTACCCTGTAATTGAACCCTCCGCTTCTAAAACTGGGGAAATCTACTCACATTCCAACCTTGCGCCTTAATTAAAGCACGCTTTTCTCTCCATCCTAACTATTATATTATAATTATAATTTTATATTATTTATAATATAATATTATAAATACGAAAGTGAGTTTATTTATTTATTTGTTTGTCTGAACGAATTTGGATAAAACTTGGCACATGAGTAGACCATGACCTGGGTTAGAACATAGGATACTTTTACCCCGATATTCTCGCGGGATCGACGTTTATACGGTTGAAACCGCGGGGCGCTGCTAGTTTATAATAATTTTATGGTCGGGTCTTGTTTTGTAGTGCTTATTGTCATACACTTAAATCGTCTGAAAGTATATTTTAGGTAATAAGTCTATGAATAAAAATTTATATTTAAGATATGATTTGAGAACCCCATTAGGTAGTGAATGTATGGGCTTAGCAAAACAATAACTTGGCAATGGAGACGGCAGTTTTTGCGGTTTTACGGCTTATACATTGTGGTTAATTTAGCAGCAATTAAGTATTCTAGATAGTGATCGTTAACGCTCTCCAAAAGTTTTATATATAATTCAACTAGCGACCCGCCCCGGCTTCGCACGGGTATAACCCGAGTTATTATACATATAAACCTTCCTCTTCAATCACTATACCTATTAAAAAAAACCGCATCAAAATCCGTTGCTTAGTTTTAAAGATTTAAGCATACATAGGGATATAGGGACAGAGAAAGCGACTTTGTTTTATACTATGTAGGTAGTGATAATGATAATTTTTTTTTTTCACCCAAGATTTTTTTCACAGATACGGCCGAGAAGACGAAGAGGTCATGGGTCTCAAGTTCTGCAATGAAGCCATCATGAGCCTAGCACAAATATGGCCGCCACACTGCAACCACGACAAGGAACCCAACACTCCGCTCCAGGTAAATGTTCAATCTATTGATTTTCTCACAAATAGAAATGATGTAGCGTTTTTATTTTATTTCCAGCGGACATGCAACTTTGTGCTGAATAGCGGCACCTTTTAAAATATTTATGAGCAAAGTTCTTTTAAGGTTCTATCCATAGTTTCGTAATTGCTTCAATTATTACGATTATGTACTGTGGGCCTACCACGAACGAATGGTTTTTAAATGAATAATTCTCGTTTCGCACATAATCTTTACTAAGTTTTAAGACTTTATTCATATCTATGGATGATACTAAAACGCAATAGGATAGTGGTATTTTCGATTAAAAAATCGTAAGAATTTACGTTTCGTCCGTCTCGCATATTAGGGCCTCTGGCTTATAGGTTATTTGCGTCGATAGTGAATTTATTAATAGTGTTAAGTATGGAAAATCTATTCAATGTGCGGAAACGTGAGAAAATATAAAATAACACGGTCTTTTACCCTCCTACAGAAACACTGAAAAAAAAAACTAGTAATTTACGAAAAGCCTATGCACCCTCAAAGGGTATATAATAAACAGCTCTATATGTTCCCTACTTTCCTTTTACGAGTATTTCTAGATTATTCCACAAAGGCTTTATACATGGTGCGAACATTGTGAAACGGTGCAAAAGTAAATTTTATTAAAGTTAATAAAAAGTGGTATGCTGTGAAATAGACGTAAAGAGATTTTATATTTAATCAAGCAACGTACGGTTTTATAGTTTCATAAAAGGGGCCATTAGAGGATCACAGACTGATTGTCACAGTCTCAAAACATTCTTGTTATTAAATGAGTACAACAATGCGTCCACTTCTATGAATTTCTGTAGAATTCAATGTATATAATGTTTTTTAAGCTCTAGTCCTGTTATGTTCCCACTCTTGTATTAAAAACATTCTGCCGACAAATGAATACACTCCATTCGCAAAACCGAAGACAGTTTCTAAAAATATGAGCTCGTATTTTCGATACAATCCCCCCCCTCGTTGGGCTCGTAAATCTTTGGGCATAATGGGACTGCAGCTGCTGGTCATCTAAACGATTTTCAATGCCTCTCACATAAAAGCCTAGAGCGTAACAGGTGTGGGTCGCTGCCAGATTCACACTAGACACTGATGTACACAATACATCGTGTATAAGGAAAGTTTTCTCATGTTGATTTAAAGAGTTTACAAAGCTTTTTGAGTTGTCTCTGGTAGCGGTATGATTCGATCTTATGTTTGAGTGATGCTTAAGGTTTTTCTTCAACTACATACTTCTATGAGTAATTTATAGGAAAGAGTATTTTAGTATGCTGAGATGGTTTGGGCATGTTGAGAGGATGAATGAAAGGCGACCAACAAAATGTATTTACAAGGCTGTTGTAAAGGGACAGGCCGGGCGGGGACGCCCTAGGAGGACATATACTGACCTTATTGGTGATGTTCTTCAGAAAGGCCAGGTACGTAGTACTCGCAACCGGCGTGCGTGTATGACCAGATGTATGAACGTAAACGAGGCAAAAGGACTATGTAAGGATCGTAGCAGGTGGCGTTCTGTAGTTTCTGCCTACCCCCATGGGAAGAAGGCGTGAGTTTTTCACATTTTGATAGCATGAATTTAAATTAAACAAACAAATACACAACAAGAACTAAACTCGTATACAAGTTATCTGAACTTACTTGTTCTATCCGAAACTGCTATCATTATATTACTAGAACGTGCGTAGGATGTCGTAAGAGAAGATGGCAACATCTTGATACTAAACTAGTTAAAGACACAACTTCGCCGATTGGCCCTCGATATTCCAGTTCAAAGTATGCAAATTAAACTTAGACATTTAGAAACATCCAAGTTACGTATCGAAACTTGTGTCTCTCTGAACAGACCCTAAACTAGTATTTAAGGAGATACTTTGGTATCTGTTCAAAAAGTGAAAGTGTAAACAAAACAGTAACCTTTTTTTTTGGGTGGGAAATTATCAAATAACTTCTCCCGCTCTGGGTGGAACGGGAGGGCGTGTCAGACTCTTACTGACTAAAACCCACCCGTGTTCTTTCGGTTGCCATGTTGCCGGTGGGCCACGATATCCCTTTCGGCCTTATTCGCAACCTTGAAACCCTGTATACCTACGCAATTGCTCGTTAAAGGGAATTAGTAACACATTCATCAGTATTTAGAAGGTTTAAACTTTATATCTCACCACTATTTCCAATAAATCATGATTAAATTGTACTTAACTCATCATCTGTTACGACGCCTCATTGAGGTGGATAACAATTAAAATTCTATTGTGTCTCGTTAATGACAGTTGAAAGGTTAATTGAAAAATTAAAAGATACACAGGCCCGTTCCTGATCCATTTGTTTACATTTTTATCTAATAGTTTTCAAACCACATGTTCTATACCTAATTCTAGAGTACGTAAAACCATTTATTTCTATGCCTACACGTGCCAAAATGATGCTGTAATAAATTGTTGTAGCAATTGAAATTATGTTTGAAACGTGTTCAAATTGAATATCATTTCAGATAGACGAGCTATAAAAAGAAAATTATAATATCATTTACTGAAATTGGTTTAATTTTGACACAGTATTTATAGGTACGTTTATATTATTGAAGTGAAAACTTCTTTAGCATGGGCATTTTTGAGATGGGAAAAAACAATTGTACTCGTGACACGGTTACCGACACCTCATTTTTGTAAACGCGATTGTGCTCTTTATTTATATTATGTTACGGATCAATGTTCTATGCAAGTATTTTTACTTTAAAGGTTTTGGAAGTATTTAAAGTGAAAACTTCTTTAAACGCGTTGGGCATTTTTGAGATGGGAAAAAACAATTGAACTCGCGACACCGTTACCGACACCTCATTCTTGTAAATGCGATTGTGCTCTGTATTTATATTACGTTACGGATCAATGTCCTATGCAAGTATTTTTACTTTAAAGGTTTTGGAAGTTTTTTTTTATTGTTCAAGTTTTCACTTCTGTCGACACTCCTGGAGTACCACTGTTTTTTTTTACGTTCCTTTTCTCTCATGTTTTCGTTTCTATAAATATAAAGAAATAATGAACGATCAGCTTTCGTAATATGAAGCGTAGCAATTACATAATAATTGTTTGTTCATTTTGTATACACATATTTCTTTTATTCCTTTTCCTTTTTTAACATTTTTAATAACGCGTATGTACGGCGTATCGTAATCTTCTTATTTTACTTTGTTGTCTCACAAATATAATATTTAGATTATTATAATGTCTAAAAGTAAATATCGTATTTCTCCTAAATCCTTCTGACAATATTTCACTGAAGCTCTTACTAAACTTCTTCGGAAACAGTCAGTCAATCTGCTTAGCTTTTTCCCAAGTATTTTGGGGTCGGCTTCCAGTCTTACTGGACGTAGTTCGTAATATTTTACTTTTTGGGAAACAATGATTTTTTCTATTTTTCTTCTTGATCTTTCCGATTCTACGTAAACGTCGTAAACTAGACAAAACAGTATTTTATAATGAAACTAGCGACCCGCCCCGCGCTGGCTTCCCACAGGTGCAATGTACGATGTGGCGATCTGTCAAATCATCGAGATTTCTGTATATTTAAGTTAAATATTGATGTATCCACTTAAACCTTCCAGATCAAATTCTTTAAATGATGGCGAAAAGAGAGCGAAATCCATTGTGTTTAGAAGAACTATGTGGTCACACAGACAGACATGACAAGCGATTTCGTTTTAAATACTCCAGCTGATCCGACAAACGTTATCTTCTCTCCATATATATTAAAAAAAACAATTGCTGTTCGTTTGTCTCGCTAAAACTCGAGAACGGCTGGGGCGATTTAGCTGATTTTGGGTTTGAAATATTTGTCGTAGTCCAGGGAAGGTTTAGACGGAGGGAAAACATGGAAAAATTCACGAAAAAAGATATGAAGAAAAATTATGTTTTATAAATTTTGTATTTATGATATCCCGGTATATATGCCATAAATCCTAACAAAAAATACTAGGCTTGCATGATTTTTGATGATATCTCGATAGATGGGTAGGTTGGTAGGTAGTTAGGAGAGCCGTAGATAAGTCCTTAATGCTACCCGTATGAAGCCGGACCGGGTAAAGCTAGTTATAAATAATTCTTATAAAAAGGACGTAAATTTTTTCGCGAATTTGAAATTTTTCCGGGAAACTTCTCCAAATTTTCTTTGCGTAGGAACCTAATTCCAACTATTACGAACATTTTAAAATCAAGATTAACCATATCGGTCCAGCCGTTCTCAAGTTATTTGCTTAAACGATCAGCATTTCATTATTATTATACAAATGTAAGAGACTACCTAGAGGAAAACTTTCCTGGAAAGGCACTGGCGCAGAAAATTAGATTATTACTTTGTGCCAACGTGGTAATATTGTGGTGTATCTTAATTATGATCACTGTTCGATTTAATTAACCTGGCCACCATTCTTTGTTTGAGTTACAAATTGGCTGAAACGTCCGATTTAACTGTTTTTACCCGACTGCCCCAGAAGGAGGGTAATGTTTTTCGAGAGTATCTATGTATGTATGTATATTTCTTTGGCATGCTCTATAGCCTAAACGGCTTGATGGATTTTAACATGTGAGGTGTCGTTAGATTCGTCTTAATAGTAGAAGTTACATAGGCTATATAATATTTATGTATTGCATCTGCAAATACAAGAAAAAGCGAGGGGCAGGTTTAAAAAAAAAAACATTATTGGTATCAATTAAAAGTTAGTAATGAGTCAATTTCAAATATATATATGTCGGAGATGGTTTTTAATTACAATTGTGGGTAGTCAACAGAGTTTGGTATGATTTGTTTGTCTCATTATTCTTTTATGTGATTTTTACTATCAATTATTGTTTAATAAATCGGACATAATTTATTAAGTACTCGGTGTACTCACTAATTGATTTTGGCAACTTGTTTTGATAATTGTAACCAATGGTTTTGATCAAAACAATTAATGATATGTTACTTTGATTTTTAAATGATTTACGTTGTGAATTCACTATTGTTTATTTACGACAATTATTCTTGTATTATTTGATTACTTTTTAGTGTAAGTCTTATTAGATTTACCACATTTTAGTGTTTTGTATCAAGTAAACACGTGACGCACTACCGTGCGTCATCGGACTAGAGTTGTCATAGTGGGATTATAAGGTGGGGGCATCGTCTTATAAAAGAGCGTGCACTCTGTAGGCGAGTCAGTCGTTCCATAGTATTGGAGTCGATCCATAGACTACTATTGGAGTCGTCAGTCGATCTTCGGATGCGAATCTATAAAGAGCCTCTGCTCCCGACAAAACTGTCGGTTTACCTGGTACAGCACTGCTGTATATTCACATAGCTGTATTGGCTTGCTGATAGCGAGTAATACACTTTGTCATTGTCATTGGGTGGCTTGGCCACTATACGAACTATAAGACCTTAAAAGTCTGTTCGATTATTACTACCTATTTACCTACTTTATCTTGTTACTAATTACCCTTTGTGTATTGTGTTTTACCTTATTATAGTGTAACTAGTACCTACTATAATAAATACCTTGTAATTGTTTATACACTCTTGTTTATCCCAATAAAATGGGAACTCCAAACCCTGACGAAATACCTCTCGGCACTCCTGATCCTACATCAGAAGTGGGATTAGGTTTAGCCCAGGAATCGTAAGGTGTTGGTGATCCATGGCGAGTAATGTTAGCGCTTCAGAATCATAATATGGCTCAGTTAAATTGAAGCGATTAAGACGCACTCCGTTCCGTCTACTATAATTTGCTTGCCCGATTTTGACCCAGACCTACCCGATTCCAATGCTCAATCTTAGAGTACAAGCGTTGATATTAGCTTATCGGAAAAAGCCTCTTCTAGGTGGCACTCTTATTATTGCCCTCACTAAACTCTTAAAGGGCAGTGCTAATGTATGGTTTTCCAAAGTATCATATGCAGGCATGACCTGGACAGACTTTAGGAGTCTCTTCCTCTCTCGTTATGACGTTTCGGAAACTGTTGCCGCTACTGTCATTAACCTTCATAATAGTCAACCAAAAGGAGAATCTTTAGCCGCATATGCCAGTCGACAGTTCACTTCCCTGACAGCTAAATGGAATAGCCTGAGTGTCGAGCACATTGGTGTTTCTACTGAACTGGTACATGTCTTCAAATTTGATTCCCGTGCTCATCGACTAGCATTTACAACCGAAGTACATACTAGGCATAAACTTCAACAAGAACTGCGTGTCTTGTCCCAGATTTCCTCTGACAAGCACGATTCTTCTCAACCTAAGAGGTTCAAACCAGGTGCAATAGTATGTCACTTTTGTGGTTTATTGGGGCATAAATGTACTAACTGTCGCAAGAAGGTCGAGAAAACTAAATATCCTGGACCAGCCAGTTCGCCACATAAGGCGACACCAAAGATCGTCTGTTACCGCTGTGGGGAGTCGGGACACGTCGCTCCTCGCTGCCCAAAGGTGACCGGAAGGCGGCCGGAAAGTCCAAGTGAAGATGCCGTAGGAGTTGGCCTTCGAGCAGCCAAACATCCGTGAAACGAGTTGAAGCTTGTGATGTACAACCTATCACTGGTGTTCTACAGCAATCTGGTGAGTCGCTTTCATTTTGTTATGACTCTGGGGCTGAATGTTCTCTTATTGCTGAAACATTTGCTGAAAAGTTGTCAGGCAAACGTATTTCTTGTGTGGTCGATATAAGGAGAATAGGAGATTAGATGGTTACCATTTAGAGATACTCTTTCATGTGATACCGGATGCCTGTACAAGTCATAGTATAATGATAGATAGGTTGTGAGATATTAAAATTATGTTTTGCTGTTAATATGACTGAAAAAAAAGTCTTACCATTACAACAGTTAAGATTATTGATCAATGCTCTATTGCTGAGACTCCGAATTTTCATGATGTTGATATTGATATTCCATCCTAATATAAACCACAGTTGATTGAACTACTTCAAAAATATTCTCATGCTTTTGTAGAGGAACTACCAGATACTCGAGTCACATCGGGTGAACTTTAAATACACCTCATTTATCCACATAAGACGGTCCATTGCCGGCCGTACAGACTTACTCCTGACTAAGAGCAGTTAGTTCGTTCCAAAATTAATGATCTGATAGACGCTCAAATAGTTAGACCTAGTTGCTCTCCGTTTGCAAGTCCTATTTCATTGATAAGAAGCGCGACGGATTTGATCGAATATGCGTAGACTACCGTCAGCTCAATAGTAAGATGGTAGCAGTAGGTTTCTACTGCTCTTTATAGCTGACCAAATCGCAAGAATATGCAGTGCTAACTTTTACACTTAATTTGGCCGTACTTCTAGGTTTCATTAGATACCTTTTCATTCTTATAGTATTGAGGCCACTGCCTTTGTTACACCCGATGGCCAATTTGAATATTTGGCTATGCCATTTGGTTTACGAAATGCTCCTAATGTTTTCCAACGTCCTATTATAACTAATGCATTAGGCAAGTTGGTCTATTCTTATTATATGTGATTGTGACCCATCAACCCTGGGTATAACTAAAAGTGCTGAATACGATAAAGCCCGATATGGAGACTTTGTACTTGTTGCTAATGAGGGACGAAATATATGCCCATGATCGTGTACGAAAATTGCCTGAATGTCCAGTTACTTTAGTGATGATGTCAATGTTGACACTGATGATGATTCATCTGCTGACTCACATACTATAGCTGAATTGATGAAATGTCTATGTTGACTCCTGGATTTGGACGTTGAACTTGACGCTTATGCGGGTTGTCTATGTTGACGCCTATGCGGGTTGTCTATTTGACTCCAAATTACTTGTCGAATCCCATGGTGTGATTTCGGCTGGGAGACTATGTCTCTACTTTAATTGAGCTATGTATTTGGATGTCTATGTTGACTCCTGGATTTGGATGTTGAACTTGACGCTTATGCGGGTTGTCTATGTTGACGCCTATGCGGGTTGTCTATTCGACTCCAAATTACTTGTCGAATCCCATGGTGTGATTTCGGCTGGGAGACTATGTCTCTACTTTAATTGAGCTATCGTCTGCAGGAGTATGGTCATTTTGAATGGTTGCGATGCAACTGCTTTTGATTATAATTTGATTTGACTAATTCAGGATTTTTCTTTTCAACATACCTTCTGTTATGGCTTTTGTTTGTCAGAAAGGCCGATCGATATTCACCAAGTGATTTTTTTCTCAGGATTACACGAGGCCGTGTAGAACGTCAGTTCTGGCCGTGTCGGAGATGGTTTTTAATTACAATTGTGGGTAGTCAACAGAGTTTGGTATGATTTGTTTGTCTCATTATTCTTTTATGTGATTTTTACTATCAATTATTGTTTAATAAATCGGACATAATTTATTAAGTACTCGGTGTACTCACTAATTGATTTTGGCAACTTGTTTTGATAATTGTAACCAATGGTTTTGATCAAAACAATTAATGATATGTTACTTTGATTTTTAAATGATTTACGTTGTGAATTCACTATTGTTTATTTACGACAATTATTCTTGTATTATTTGATTACTTTTTAGTGTAAGTCTTATTAGATTTACCACATTTTAGTGTTTTGTATCAAGTAAACACGTGACGCACTACCGTGCGTCATCGGACTAGAGTTGTCATAGTGGGATTATAAGGTGGGGGCATCGTCTTATAAAAGAGCGTGCACTCTGTAGGCGAGTCAGTCGTTCCATAGTATTGGAGTCGATCCATAGACTACTATTGGAGTCGTCAGTCGATCTTCGGATGCGAATCTATAAAGAGCCTCTGCTCCCGACAAAACTGTCGGTTTACCTGGTACAGCACTGCTGTATATTCACATAGCTGTATTGGCTTGCTGATAGCGAGTAATACACTTTGTCATTGTCATTGGGTGGCTTGGCCACTATACGAACTATAAGACCTTAAAAGTCTGTTCGATTATTACTACCTATTTACCTACTTTATCTTGTTACTAATTACCCTTTGTGTATTGTGTTTTACCTTATTATAGTGTAACTAGTACCTACTATAATAAATACCCTGTAATTGTTTATACACTCTTGTTTATCCCAATAAAATGGGAACTCCAAACCCTGACGAAATACCTCTCGGCACTCCTGATCCTACATATACATATTTATAAATTAATAAAACTAAAAAGATTGAAATAAAATAAATTGTAATTGTTCTTTTTATTGAACATTCAGTCATAATATTTGCAAACGTTTTGGTTCACTAACTGCTATAATTATTAATTACGAAGCTAATTTTATTAATAATATACAAAAGTACTGAAGATTATAAGCATTGTAAAGTAATCAGTAACCAGTACCCTAATTGCGTAATACAACACAATCTGTTTCGATTTGAAACAGATTGCTAATTAATCCATTGCTTCATTACCTGGAAAAAAATCTGCTCAACAACGTAAATAACGCAATGAATGTTGTTGAACTGTCAAAATGAAACAAATTGGGTATAATTGTTTACGAAAATAAGTTACGCAATTAAGGTACAGTTCATCATTGTCATTCTCAAACTCAATTAGTTTTATTGAAAATTAACCTTTTCAATCAGCGAACGCAGATTTATTAAATTGGGAATCCTGAAACTTAGAAATTACTGTGACATTTAGAAGCGATGATTGAATTAAACAATTATAATATTATTATCGAATTTACAGCTACTGTATTTTGACACTTAATTTCTATTACACAGGATGCTCTTATAAAACGCCTGGGTGCCAACGCGTACCCTTTCCATCTGGAGCTGACACCACTAGCGCCACCTAGCGTGCAGCTGGTACCAGCCAAGCAGTATCATGGGGCACCTATAGGAACTTCATACGATGTCAGAGCCTATATCGGTGAGTTCCTGCACTATTTATTTAAGACTTTGAAAAGTTGACTCATTAAATTGTTACGAAACATGCAAGAAAAAGGTTTAGTTTACGATTAGGTATGCAGTTTGAGTATCAATTTCTATCCAGTAATCGAATCTTCGATGGAATACATTATAGTATTTTATCTACTCCCATGCTATAAAAGTTTCTGAAACAGTTAGCTTATTGGCAACATTATAACAGCCAATGTCATAGTAACTATTACATCATCCAAACGAGTGTTATAATGTTGTACTAAATTTCATTACGCAACTCGGTTCAACGTTCAAACGGGGGACAGCAGCACCCGCTGCACGCATGAGTGTGTGATGTGCTGCTGCAGGCGACGTACATACGTGCAGTTGTACTGAATTTCGTGCGACTTTATAAAATCTTGATCTTGAATTACAAACACCCAATGGTTGCAGAAACTTTTATAGAGGATTCATATCATGGGTGTAGATAAAGTCTTGTATAACAGTTGCTGTTATAATTAGGTATTAAAACACTCATGTGATACTATTATCACCCACATAAACCCACATTCGTGTTTTAATACCCTTTATTATACAACAGTTGCATAAATAACTATTACAAACGAGGATTCGATTTTAATGTTCATAATACAATCGAAAAAAATATTGTTTACATCGTTGTACTATTGGGTACACTTAAGGTTTAAACTTTAGTCGCCTTACATAATAAAACAACATTAGTTATGGCACTTGTTACAAATTCAAACACAAACCCAAACACGTGCACAACACAAACGCACAACATTATTAACTTCAATATTCTTCCCTGCCAAACGCAGACATTTTGAAGACAAAAGAAAAACAACTAAAACAAATCTCGAACAATTCTCTACTGTTTCGTACTTAATTAATACAATTTCGGCTTTGTGATGTCCTTATACTTTGTAGACTCTGAGAAAGCGTTTGATAACGTTTAGCTCGGCCCTTGGGGCATTCCTGAACATAGGATTAGTGACAATGTCTTTATTTGTCTTTTATATTTAATTGGGTTTCTTTACTATTTGGATTTTGTTTCTAGAGCAGTAATACCCCTATTTGCTACAGTTTATTTATATCATGATGGAGATATCAAGGACAATAATAATGATAGATCAGCTGCCAGACGCAGACACTTATGATATGACGCGCTTCTATATTCCCGATTTGTTATTTTACATCATAACTAGCTGACCCCGGCGAACGTTGTTTTGCCAACTATTTGTTTGGGGTGGACAACCCTTATCACTTAGGGGTATGAAAAATAGATAGTAGCCGATTCTCAGACTTACTGAATATGCATATAAAATTTGGTAAAAATCAGTAAAGCCGTTTCGGAGGAGTAAGGTAACTAACATTGTGACACGAGAATTTTATGTATAAGAAAGATAAACAAATTTATTTAACACAGACCATGTTAATTTTATGTTTTACTAATAATTCTACTAAGTAATAATCGAACTAACTATATACAGAGGAAAAATAAAATAAAATATAGTAACAAATCATTGGGCATCAAAAAATTCATCCGAATCGCTGTCGGTGGGAAAGGTGCCCAAAAGGCTGGCAGCATTGCCACGTTGTATGGCAATGCTAATTCTTTGGCCTAAAAATTGGCCAACCCTTTGGTCACGTGAAGAGTCGACCAACCGCTTGGCGATGTCCCGGAATAATCGATGAGCACTCGGACCCCATGGCCCTAGTGTTTCAACCCCAAACGGTTCAAAAATATAGCTACCGGTAAGGTTGTTATATTTGCGCCGTTTGAGGTTTTCTGCACCTGCAGCAGCTGCCCCAGCACAACTCGCCGTGCTAGGAAGATGAAATGAAATGAAATGAAATTGTTTATTCTGTAAATAGGATATCGGAATCACTTTTACACGTCATATAAAAAAATATTAAAAATAAGCTAGATGAGTTCGGCTTTTCCTATCTGACTACTCTGAGAAGAAAGGCCGAAACAAACTCAGAGGTCGCAGTCTCTTTTAAAGTCCAGACATAATCTTGGTCAGGCCATATGAGGACCATGTAGATTAGTGTCTGAAAAGGTCTTTTGAGGAAAGAACCACACAGATTTGAGTGGACCTGTCCAGTCAGTGCAAGCATTTGTCAGTAATCGTGGAGCTCAACTTAGAACTTAAGGAGCTCAACTCGACGAGCAATACCAAAGAAAGGACATTTGGGTAGGCCGCAAAAACTACTCAAACTGCCAGACCATCACTAAAACTAGAAGAGAAATAAAAATAATATCCACATAGTCCTCACATTCACAATAGTTAAAATAATATAATACTTTACAAAGTAATCATGTCATTTTGAATATAATTTTCAACAATGTCAACGTGTTTATAAAACTGGTATATGTTGATTTTACATAATAATTAAAATGTCTAGTTCTATGGTTTTATCACAAGGCTTAGCAGAGCGAGCAGTTCAATCCCAAGCTGTTTTATCTTCTATATAATCTGAAATTGTATAGTACCCTTTTTTACTAAGTTTGGTTTTAATACAGATTTTAAATCTTTTAATGGGTAAGTTTCGAATGTCAATGGGGAGTTTGTTGTAAAAGCGTATACATTGACCCATGAATGAGTTGCCTACTTTGTGGAGACGTGTGCGATGTACAGCAAGGTTGTGTTTATTCCTGGTATTTAAACTATGAATATCGGACATTTTCTTAAAATTTGATATATTTTTGTGTACAACAGGTTTTCAAAAATATATTGTGAGGCTACAGTCAGAATATTTATTTCTTTGAATTTTTCTCTAAGGGAATCTCTTGGACCTAGGTTGTAAATGGCTCGAACAGCCCTTTTCTGTAGAACAAAGATAGTATTAATGTCCGCACAGGTTCCCCAGAGAAGAATCCCATATGACATAAGACTATGAAAATAACTAAAATAAACAATTCTGGCTGTATCCACGTCAGTTATCTGTCTAATTTTTTTAACAGCATAGGCGGCCGAACTTAGCCTTCCTGACAATTTTTCTATGTGTGGGCCCCATTGTAATTTACCGTCAATAGTGATTCCAAGAAAAACTGTCGACTCAATGATGATGTAGATGGGATGGCGCGAGGGTGTCGACACAGGTTGCGTCCCACACCAAAGGCCTACCCAACTTCCAAGGCATTATGGCCATTCCGTCTGGCCTCTTCCCATCATCGCGTGCCAAGCCATTGGGTTCTAAAACAGCTGGCACCCCGGCGGTGACAAGAGCCCGACGGATTATGTCATTAATGCTTGCGTGTCGTGCCAACCGACCGGCGCTCTTGCTGCAGGAAAGACCATGGTGTCCGAGGCGGTCGACTGCTTCACCGCACTGACAGTTGTGCGGAGCCCCGCAAGGAGCGCCCAAACGCAGGCTTGTAGCGAGCCGGAAAGTGGTGTCACCCAGCATAGTGCCTATGTTGGGTGACGGTAGCGCCTGAAGCCAGAGGCCCGACTCCCATTCCCCCACAGCCAGTAGGCGTGCACGCTCAGCAGTATTGGTGGACGTTGATTACTATATTTTATTTTATTTTTTCCTAGTTAGTTCAATTATTACTTAGTAGAATTATTAGTAAAACAGAAAGCTAAACAGAATTTCTATATAAATAAATATGTCTGTCTGACAATTTTTTTTTTATAAATTTGGAAATATTCAACAATGGGTCAATGAACAATGAAAATAATAACGAGCTGGCCAGATGTGCATGAAAATCCGCATCACTTATTGCGAAACTCTGCATCGCGATCACAGACAAATTGGGGTATTACTGGTTACGCTTGGACGCTTAACTTGACTCATTAAAATGGTTTGCGTTGCAATTACGGTTTGCCTGAGTCGTGTTATATGAACATTTGTGTATACGTACACGGAAGTGTTTTCGTAATTTTAATCTAGGTACATTCCTTGGTAGGATTCTATACAAATGTGGCATTGAATTTGCTAGAACTCTATTCACGGTGATTTGGGAAAATGCTATCACAATGATGGGCTTTAAGGTCTATTTCTGCCTGCATATATAAGATATTTATAGTTAATATAATATTACCAATCTGAAATTGTTCGTCTTGCAGAACAAAGGACCCCTTTATCATAGACAACTCCTAACTTTCACGCTAACTTAGACAATATTTCTCACAGCGGAGCGTCCAGACGAGAAGGTATCTCGGCGTGGCACGGTGCGCATGGGCATCAGAGTGCTACAGGGCCCGGGCAACTGTTTGCCGCCACCTGTACTGCCGCCTCCGTCACCTCACCACACGCTCAGTGCACTTGCTCAGTACAACATGCTCAGGTAAGATAATGCTGCATCACCATTCTGATTTGCAGTGGCTTATATCGAGAGCAATCAATCTACTGCGAACCCAAGTAGGTCGTGGCAAGCACAATCTAGCAAAATGGGGGATTATAGATCCCTCTGACACCCAGCTCGAGTGTCCAGTTCTTCTAACCACACGATGCCCCATCTGTTACGTGTCCATAGTGTCCATATATGTGCACCATTTCAAGGAGAGACATGAATTAACAAAAAACATGATTGCGTTGAAAGCTCCACTTCTGGACATAAACTTTCCTCAAGCATCGCCAAAGGAACCAGTTCTGTGCCTACTGCGTTTTTGCGGATTATCGTGACCTTCATCAGAGGGCAAGTGGCAATCGTTTTCAAAGCGTTTCAACAGCATTGACATTATGTTTTTGGGAGCTTAGCATAATCATTCATAATCAGCCTATAATGTTCCCACTCCTGGGACACAGGCCTCCTCTCTGTGAGAGGGAGTGGGCCGTAATACACCACTCGGGTCCAGTGCAGGTTTGTAGATGTCACATGTCTTTGAATTTTTCTTTCTAGGACATGCCGGTTTCCTCAAGATGTTTTCCTTCACCGTTTTCTAATACATTTTTAAATTTTCGATCACCATTATCGCTGATAGAATGTCACTTTTTTTAAATCGTCGAGCACCTAGTGGTGAGTTAAGCACTCTTTATGCATCAATCATCAAATTGTTCTTATCCTCTACTGAATTTAGTTTTAAAACACTCAGAAATTGAAACAGTGTTTTGTTCGATTAAATTTCCATTGTTTACGAATCGTTTTCATTATGTACACGCGATCCGATCATTATAAAGTTAGCATTTTACAACGTTCTTGGTCATTTCAAATCCTTTAAACTTATTGCAGTATAAGTTGGTCTTTACAGAGTTCTCTCATTACGCTCTTTGCAACATTACCTATAATGGGAAGAAGTCAATCAATTTCTTGGACCAAACCACAGAGAAATCTGATAAATGTAGGGAATGTCAAAACGTCGAATCGTTAACTAAAATTAAAAACTACAGACATTGACTATAGCTTAGCTTTTAATACGTACAAATACAGGTGGCCCATTAACAATGGACCACTGAAATGAGCCACCCTGCAAATTGGCAGCCCTCCAAAGTTAATCGCTACCTCGTTAAAAATGTATCCCAAATTAAATCCTAATCGTATATTTAAATCCAACTTTGTTACCAAGCCGACAAATTTCGTAACCAACTTAACTCAATTTAACCCTTTTAAAGGTTTTCCCATACTGATAGAGGCACTCGAAATTGACGCGTTCGGGAACTGTTTACCTGAGCGTACATAATTCACATCATCCTACTTCATTGGGTAGGGATGCCGTGTTAGTACTGCTCCAACAAGTTGTGATACAAAGCTCGGTTCAAATGAAATATTTCACTTTGTGTAATTTTGTTCGACGCGTTTTTCATAACTGTGCGGTGTGTAATTAACGGTTGGTAGATCATAGGCTTACACACCAAATTGTAGCTACATAAACTGGAAAATGTAACTTCATCTGCGTAAAATCAGACGGTATGTTTGCCGCGTCATGCCTCCTACCTGTAGCAGATTTTGGAAACTTCTTTAGGCACGTTGGGCATTTTTGATGAGATGGGAAAAAACAATTGAACTCGTGACACCGTTGCCGACACCTCATTTTTGTAAACGCGATTGTGCTCTTTATTTATATTAAGTTACGGATCAATGTTCAATGCAAGTATTTGTACTTTAAAGGTTTAGGAAGTTTTTTTTTTTTTGTAAACGCAATTGCTTTCTTTATTTAGATAAGGTTACGGACCAATGTTCTATACAAGTATTTTTTTCTTCCATCAAGGCGATCTTGTTCAAGTTTTCACTTCTGTCAACACTCCCGGAGTGCCACCATTTTTTTTTTATTACTCGTTATTGTACCACTGCTGGGCAAAGGCTCCTTACTCTCCTTCCTCCTCTTTCTGTCAGCTGCCAAGGACCAATCTTTGTTGAAGGAGTCCGACTCATCCCGCCATCTCCGTCTGGACCTCGGTACCCACTGGGTCGTAAGTTTACTCAATTTTAAACCTCCTTTGAATCTCATACTAACACTACTACCTACTTTAAGGTGTAAAGTAAAATTTGTGATCTAATGGATTTTCTTTAGTAATTATCACCGAAAATTTATTGTAAAACTTTCACCCAAATAAGTGTCAACCTCGTGGGAATATCGGGATAAAAAGTACCCTATGTTCTAACCGGGTCATGGTCTACTCATGTGCCAAATTTCATCCAAGTCTGTTCAACCGTTTTAGCGTGAAAGCGTAGCAAACAAAGTCACTTTCGCATTTATAATATTAGTTAGGATTAACGGTTTTAGGTTGGGGTGTTGGAAGTAGGCACATTAGTAACAGAAAAATTAATGTGACTGCCATTTAGAGCGCAAATTAGGATTAAATAGCTGTCTACGCCTAGTAATTAGTAAACTAGAAGATAATCTTCAATCCCCAAGGAGTAGATAGAAACGAGATTGACATTAATCCGTAGCACGTCACACAACGTAACAATTCTTGCTAGATTTTTTGAACAAAGGAATTTCGTCCAAATCACTTTATTTATACTACAGTGTGTGAGCTAACCGCTGACAAAATGGTACTTTGTACTGACAGGCTAAAATTAACCAATTTTAACGTTAAAACAATTCTGGACATAAACTGTCAACATGCTGAACCAAAACACAGCCCGCGGTAATTTAACGGAAATAAAATTATACCTCAGCTGACACGCACATGTCGGATATAATGTAGGTCTGTTTTCCATCAATGTGACACTATAACCATTTCACCCCTACATTATAATTAACAAACACGCAACATACACATTTATTTTCATATTTCCTTTTCATGTTATTGTCATTCTTTAATGCTGTGCCATTAGTTTCACCGACGCTTTGTGGTTTTCCACTTTGTTTGTAACACATTACCGTAGAACCTAATTGCTTAGGTTTATCATGTAGATCAGTGTTCCGCAAACTTTTTGTGTTCAAGGAACACCTACCCAATCAATAAATCTTAAAGGCACACCAAAAAAAAAAAGTTTATATAATAGGTATTTATTTATATTTAATATGAAAGAGTGTTCAGTGAGATATGTGAGCCTGTTTAACTGAGCACAGTCGATCAAAGTTTAGAGAAATCGTCGATAAGGCGGCTCTCGTTTCTTCGTCGACTGTCCTCAGACGTTCTCTTTTCTTATTTGATCGTAGTAAGTGTTGAAACCCCCAATTCGCATAAGTAAGTCGTGGCAAATGGTAAGAGAACTGCAATAGTACGCTTTGAAAGCAGTGGAAATTCATTTTTTACAAGCATCCAAAAATATTCAAACTCAGATTCAAAAAAAAATTACTTTAATGTCCGATCCGTTTTTAGCTCCATAAATTCTTCCGGCTCGTTTATCGGTAAGTGTCCAAGGAAAATTCTATCTGAATACTTTACGTAAAAACCTTCTTTACAGAAAATCTATTAATTTTACAAGCACTTATCACCGTACCCAGTCCATAGTTCGCCGGTCACACTTAGGAAAATAGGAGTTAATTTTTTCGGCTAATAATTCTTCCAAGTGTTTCACTATCAAAGTCTACACTTTTTTTTTCTGAATCGATAGCCATGAATGACATTTGGGAACATTTCGCTGCGTTCGCGGGCCGCACGTGTGACACTGTCCCGCTCCTCATAATAACGCCAGTCGCCAGCGCATAGCAACCGCGCGCGGCATGGCGTCGGCGCCTCATTCGCGTAACTCTCAACTATTAAAATTGTGTAAGTGTTATTTATCTTCGTAACTTTTTGACACAACTTGTCATTTTTCCGCGGCACACCTACGATTCACCACGGCACACTAGTGTGCCGCAGCACACCCTTTGCGGAACACTGATGTAGATGACCCGGTGAACTTCATACGTGAACAAATTTTATTTTTAATCATTCGGCTGCTCCTTTTGGGTTTTTCCTAAAAAAAAAAATCCTATACTACTCCAGTATAGAGGCAAACAAAACAAAAACAAAATCGGTTGAGCCATTTTCGTGTATTAGCGAGACTAACCCACGGCATTTGATTTAATATATAAATAGATAGATTCTGTCTTTTTCGTGAGATTTGCGACTGACCTGGTGTCAGGGTTTTTATGCCGCCCATGAGCTTGTGACTTGGATATAGATAGATAAGGATCTTCAATCACTTCCTAATAACTTATAGCAGAATTTGAGAAATAAAATAGGTTTCCAAATGTTGTTCGTCAGTTTCGGATATTTTTACTAAAAATACGAACATTCTGATTATATGACAATGGTTTTCTACATATCATGCAGACAGAATTTCCATTGAGCAAACGATCAAGTTGAACCACCTGGTTTTAACTCATATTTTTATCTTTCTTACGACTTTTGAAATATTTCATAACCGTTTAACCTCAACCACTCTGCCGTACCTCCATTAAATACTATCAAATTCGAAAGTCAAACACCGAATTCACATCCCACAATGATGCATTTTTTATCCGTATCCATCTACTCAAGTTTTAATGTCAGAAACACTCAAAACCACATGGTAGCGTGTCGGCGTAAATTTAAATTACAACTTTATTTTTGCATGAATGCTGGCAAAAGCGTACAGACTAATGTAAATAAGAACCAATTCAGAACAGTTGTAAATTCTACTGCATTTCGTATTACTATCAAAACAACCATTCCTATCCGACGAAATTTTGTGGCTCCATGAACCAGAGCCTACGATAAAGGTATTGAAATAGTGTAAGAGAAAAAATATCGCCTCAACATCCGCCTTTCTTGCAGCTGAAGATGTAAAATATTCAAGTCAATTTGTTTTGGTTCGAGACAAGCCATGTGCCCGATAGGACTTCCCATCGACAACAATGACGAACTTCCATACAAACCCAGTAGCCCATTTCTGGCATGAATTTTCAGAAATCCTTCTGCTTACCTTCGTTATATAACGAACTCTTGAGGTGCTGATAAACTTGAGCATTCACTTGTAATGAGCATTCTAGCGAATGATACATTACAGAAAAATAAACGGGAGCGTTTTAGCGAGCATTCTAGCGAGCGTTCTAGCGAGCATTCTAGCGAGCATTCTAGCGAAAGGACAGTAAATTTGCTTCGAGCTTTTTGCCGAGCCGAGCCATTCCGTCATTGTTCCACCGCCGTCCCTCTATGCCTCCCGCACCCCTTGACGAGCATTCGCTAGAATTATCGTGATAATGTTCGTAGCGATGTTTGGCTCTATGCTTGGCTCTGTGCGTTGTTCATTTCGAAAAATTTAAAAATGGCGAATGCTCGCTATTCGTTACAAGTGAATGCTCAAGTTTATCAACACCTTTGTACGAAATTTTATGCTTCTAGACCCATCAGTTTAGTTTATGCGTTGTCTGTTAGTGGATTTAAGAATTTTAGATTTGTGTCTATTTCATTCATGCTTTTTCGCAATACTGACATTAAAACCAAAACATAGACTACTGTAGTTACTACTAATCGTAAATTTAGTTTAATTAGACATTATGTTTAGCTTTCAATTTTGTTTCTGAATCTTACAACTTTAACCTTGGGAGTTATGGGGATCTATAAATATATTTTAAGCCTACGCACGTCTAGCAGAGTAGCAGATGATTCGTTCTGTTTTAGTACATTTCCTGTTTTGATTCATTTGCATCGATTTTCGTAAAGCAGTAGATAGCGCGGTTGGAACGCCACCGCCGTGCCTTTGATGTTGATGTATTTCACTAATTCACTATGTTTGTGCATATGACAATGTGGTTTGCTGTGGACCACAGCTGCACTGACCGCTCGAATGCTTTGGTAAATCCTATTCCCTTTAGTTTCTGACCACTTTACTAGTGTGTAAGTTATCGTTCTCTCTTGGAGTGACTTGTGTCCCCCTATTGCTTAAAATACATACCTATGTAAATACAACTATAAGTTACCGAACTTTAGCAAGCCAGCGGGAAGACAATGTGTTACCACATGAAGTGGACAAATCAAAAGGTCAACATCCTTCTCCCGTGTCAAAACTTTGTTTTACGCGATGATTTATGTGCAAAGTTTAACTTAACCAGTACCAAAATAGAACTTAAATCACCCTGAAACTGTCAAAGGTTAATCTCTGAAAACAGCACGTTGTTTACGAGGAATTTCTCAAAACAAGATGAATAATGGTGCAGTCACAACGTCGTGTCAGCGTACTCCAGTTTGCATTTTACAGGAAATGTTATTTCCTGAACTCGGTCTGTGGTTAACAGGGTTGTTCGGGCGTAAACAAGCATATTTACTGCGCATTGAAATTAGGTTTACTTCCTAAGTTCAGCTTCAATGTCCGCTTCTATTTTTTGTACACACTGTACACTGTACCTACGAAATATAGCTTTAAGGATATATATAGTTTGCTAGCGTTGCGTGTAGCCTTAAAATATGTATATAGTTATGAGGCGATAAATTAAATCTGAAGCAGAGATCCTTCTCTTATAAATTAAATGGAATGGTTTAAGTCAATGTTAATTAAAATATTCAAAACCTTCATCATCCTAAACTAACAATGTAACCAGATTCAGGTCAATTTGCCAAACTGTAAATTGATTCTTCAATTTTAGATTCATGATACTCTAGCTATATAGCGGGTAAATGGCGTCGACTGTTCTTCACATATCGCTTTGCATGACGCTATTGTTTTCAACAGCCACTTATAGTGATGGGTCGAGAGAATATTCTTGGAACATGGAAATTTAAAATCGGAACTATTTAAAAGTAGTAGTTAATTATGAGGAGGCATGTAACTGCCAAGACCAAGTACCGACCAAAAACGTGTTAAATTACAAAATCATCTGTTGCAAAGAAATCGTCATTATTATTTTGTTATTATCAATAATTACCCTTCATAAAAGTTAGTTATTAAACATTTTACTAAAGCTGATTATTTGTAAGTCATAAAGTTACAATACAGAAATCCAAATTTAACATTAATACCTTACAACATTTAAAAGAATCTATGAGAATTTTCTTGGAAATATTCTAGAAAAAGTTTTCGCTCAGCAGAATTTACTGAGAATTTAAGCTGTGGAGTAGATAATTTTGACGTCAACTGCGCAAAACGTTAAAATGCACTTAAAACTATTACTACAAAAATTGATGGATAAAATAGAGACATAATTTTTTTATTTCTCGTAAATTCTCTTTGAAAAGGACATTCTCGAAAACTTAACAGCAAATTTCTCGCTAGGAGAATATTCTTGGGAATTTACCATCACTAGCCAAACACAATAGTGAGCTGTGACGACACTGACGACCCACTACTGCATGGCAGTACAGATACGCTGGCCGATAATTTATCCACTCGATCTTATCAGGTTGTTGGTAATTATTGGCATTAACTTGGTATAAAGTAGATATCGATTTTCACCAGCATTTGGTACTGAAAGTGTGAAAAGTTAAACTGTAAAGGAGTGACGATATAATTACTTTTCGTATTTCTACAGCAATTTTCATCGACATAAGCTTTTCTATGTCAGTCTCATACATTTTGACTTTTCCATCATTATTGTCGCTGATTTAGTGCCAATTTGGTGCTGCGGCTATATACTTCTATCGTAAAATTATAATGGTGTTCACTCAAGGAACAAAATCAATCTGCCTAGCTTTTACCAACTATTTTGGAGTCAGCTTCCAGCCTAACGGGATCCAACTGAATCGGATATAGCTTAATACCTTTACATGGAGCGACTGCCTGTCTGACCTGCACAACACAACTATCCGGGGGCCTACCACCAGCTCATAAAGTAGTATTATTTTAATATTACTTCAGTGGGAGAAAGAGATGGATCTATACGTCCTGTAGAGCTTCATCTCCCACACTGACGTAATATTAAAATAATACTGCTTTATGAACTGGTGGTAGGCCCCCTGTTCACTCACTGTTATTATCACACGGGGGGACGTCATTACGCCATGACAATCAGATCGGATGCTGAAAATCAGCGCCGTTGACGATAGGTTTCTTCCGAAGTCACGGCATTTTTGCTGAGTTTCAACCTGTTCTTGCACAGATGCGACTCACGGCTCAATAATTATTTGTTTGTTACGAAAATACATAATTGTACATTTTGCTAACTTGAACAGACAGCTGTGCTGCTGGGGAGTCTGTTGCGCCACTTCTTCTTCCCAGCTAAAGGCACTAGGAAGTGGTGAAGGGTGGGCGTTTTTGGGGGACTGTCTTATGTAATTTTGACGTTCGAAAAGTGCTGATTCTCAGCCTAGTTTGAATAAATGACTTTTGAATTTTTGCAATCGGTATTTTGTTTGAGTTTTGTATAATATTGTTTGTTTGTATGCTGTCAATAGCCAGTGTCGTAACCTCAGAGTAATAACCCCGATATATATTATTTTCCTCTATGGTAATAACTAAAGACGACAGGTCGTAACACAGATAATCGTCGGTAATATTACGCAATTTAAATTGTCTTTGGCCCTAAAATTCAAGCGAGATTCAAGCATAATAAGTCCATGGATTCAAGCAATGGTCAAAATTTGTCAAACTTTTATTAGTTTTAGAATAGTGAATACAAGGCTTTTGGCTTATTTGCCAATGTGCATTGTTAGTAATATTTTTTTGTAATGTGCGTTTAATTTGTACAGAATAAAAAAAATCTTCTTTTTTCTTTCTTTCACTCAAGTAACACGGGAAAAACAAGTATTCACGTATTTTTTACCAAATCAAAGAAGGCGCATTCCATCACACACTACCTATCTACACACTTCGCGTAAATGGGTACTTACCTACTATCATTCTTATTATGCAAACTTTCAATTTATGACGGCCATCATCCCTCAAGCACCACAGTAACCTTCAGTAAATCTAGTAAGGAACACTTTAATGCCACTTTATGACTTCAGGTATATGATGAACCGTAAAGTAAAGGCGCATAACAGCAGCAAAAGTGTTTAAATAAGCTTCATCTTACCTACATTACATTAAAATGTCTACTCCATTAAACAACACTTGAAGTATAAAGGTATTTTGAGTACAGCGTTTAAAACTTGACTTGTTTAGAATCAATGAATATTAGAGTATTTATGTCTGAAGGTATTAAACCTTAAAGATGAACCGAGTCTTGACAAAGCCGCTCTAGAGAAGCTTTTATAGTTGATGAACAACTATAGTCTTCTAACATCCCGCATATTTTTAGTAAGTCAAAAAAAATTAGTTTAATGCCTATTAGAAAATATAAAGTGGAGATGAACATAATTTTTATCTACAGTATTTTGAATAAAATTCTTAAAGTGATTCT
This sequence comes from Agrochola lychnidis, assembly GCA_963680765.1. Taxonomy (NCBI): domain Eukaryota; kingdom Metazoa; phylum Arthropoda; class Insecta; order Lepidoptera; family Noctuidae; genus Agrochola; species Agrochola lychnidis. Next base: position 5,907,570 of record OY796850.1, read on the forward strand.
AGGGGCAAATAAAACAGTCAAAAAACATAAGCTGTGTATATGTCACCGTAAGATTCTGAGAACCTTTAGTTTTAAATCGGTATTATTTCCGTGAGATCATAAACTGTCGAAAAATTGTGAACTGGGTTAGGTTAGGTTAGAATCGTGCGCGAGCCGAGCGAGCGAAGCGAACGGTGCCGCGGTAGCGGCCGACGAGCGCTACATCCAAGTTGCTCCGGTTGCTCGCAGCTAGGCAGGCTATTTAGTATTAGCTCAAGGTGCGTTACGTCGTAAGCAAGTTTGATACCAGTTCACAATTTGTCAGTTTCCCATGGATAGATTACCTATAAAACATCAAAAAAATATGCGTTAAATTGTTAATGGTTTGTTGCAGTTCACAATTTTTCGACAGTTTATAATCAAACGGAAATCATGCCGATAGATTATAAACTAACGATGTTCATAATTATATGGTGACATTAATATTAATCTTATCGCAAAAAAGCGAACATTTCAGAAACGTAACATATTACATTCCATGTGAAATCCCTATTGGACAATATACAGATCTCAGCCTGTTTGTATTTCATTGTCTTCTCAAAGAGAGCGTCCAGTCTCGCTAGCCATACAGATTTCTAATAAAGTTCTCGCCCCACCCGAGCTTATTCATGCGGAACCCTTTTCAGAGCTGCGACAAGGTTCATTGCCTTTGAGATTGCTCTTTCAGACCGGTCGTAGGGGATTTGTATTCTTTACAGCGTCTATTGAAGCCGTTTCTTGTAAAGATTGCGAGCATTTATTATGTTAAAGTATTCAATGTTTGGTTCTTGAGGTGGTATTCTTCTTATCAGCACCCTGAAACACATTTTTAATCACAATACGAAGAATTTTGAAAGAAATTAATAATCCATTGCTTCATAGGTTTAAAAAATCTGCTCAACAATGTAAATGACGCAATGAATGTTGCAGAACTGTCAAAAGTAAGTACCCCGCTGTTCTATATCTTTTGTTATTTTTTCGATATGAACACGCTCGTAGACGAGAGGCTTCGTGCGTAGTACCGGTTAGCTACGTAGCGATACGTAGCACTACAGCCTTGCCATAAACGCTGAAATATCTTACTTCAACGTACAACAGCTTTTCAATACAAATAGTGATAAATAAGATAAAACCTTTAGAATAAATGGTTTCAATCAGCAAAATACAAAGAAAAAGATTACAGTCGTATTGACAGAATGACAATATCAAATGAACAGCTTTATTTTAAAACCATAGAAACTCCAATGAGTTTCCATATCACCACATTCTTCCAGGCTTAAAAGAAAACGATCCAGTTTAAAAAAAAATTACAAAAAAAAAACAAGCGACCTCCAAAAAAAAACACTACAAAGTGATAAATAACTTTAATTTCGGAAGTCGGTGTCTTGGGTTTTGTATTTTCGTTTTTTGCCACCGACTTCCGAAATTAAAGTTATTTTTCACTTTGTAGTGTTTTTTTTTTGGAGGTCGGTTGTTTTTGTTTATGAAAAGTTTCTATTTTTCACTTTTTAGTTGTGGTACCTACCCCACATACATTCGAATACCACTACCTGCTACCAGTGACAGAAACTTATCATATCATCTACATACTAAGTGGGAAAAAAAACGTATTTTCTAGCTAACTCAAAAACTATCCAAGCAAAGTAAATAAAATTTATATGGGACCAATTCGAGAGCACACCCTTTGAAACAAAAAAATAATTTTCAAAATCGGCCTACAATTGACGGAGAAATCGGTGGACATACATAAAAAAAAAAAAACAAACATACGCGACGAACATATAACCTCCTCCTTTTTGGAAGTCGGTTAAAAACGTAGTCTCCATAGCGATCTGGAAGCTTTCGGTTTCTAGTGGACCTTCGTTGAACAGTAGCTGGATTTTCAGTGGCCGTGTGTTCGGCTTCGACTGTTGAGTGGTCTGTCAACTGTTGCTGTTCCTCATCTTCGTTCATACTTCGAGAATCGTAGAAGTTGTCTTCATTAGTCTCGACTGAATCTCGGGTCTCGTTAAGTACTTCAGGCGTTTCCTGGATCATCTCACTATCTTGTCTTTTTTTTTTTTTTTTTTTTCTCGGTAGGAAATTATCAAATAACTTCTCCCGCTTTGGGTGGAGCGGGAGGGCGTGTCAGACTCCTACTGACTAAAACCCACCCGTGTTCCTTCGGTTGCCCTGTTGCCGGGGGCCACGATTTCCCTATCGGTTTCCTTCGAACCCCCGGCAGGCATTAGCCCTAGCGGACCCCGTCAATTCTGCTGACATCTCTTTGAGGCGCGCGTGGGACACAACGCGCCGTCGACCCGGGCCTGGTCCTTATCGGACGGCGAGCTACCCATTGCTCACCGTCCGCAAGCCCGCGCCTACGGTGGCCGGAAATCGGCTCGCGATTCCCGCCACGGGCGTCTCCTCCTATTGCGGCGGTTTGGGGCGTGAGGGCGCGAAGTTTGCCTCTCCCTCACGCGTTCCGCCTCCTCCTTCGCAAGCGTTACCGCTTCGCAGAAGGAGGTGACGGCCTACTATTTCCTTTCTCTCCGTACCATGGCCTGAACCAGGGCCGGACGCGAGAGATCACCGCCGCCGATCGCCTCTACGAGGACACGGCGTTGCTCTGCCCAAGCTGGGCAGACCTCCACCGTGTCCTCAGGCCGATCCACACAATGGTGACACCCGGGTGTTTCCTCCCGCCTTATCCTGAACAGGAACCTCCCGAAGCAGCCGTGTCCGGTGAGGACCTGCGTCAGGCGGAATGTGAGAACGCCGTGGCGTCTCTCCAGCCACTCCTCAAAGAGGGGTCTTATCGCCGCGATTGTGGCGTGCCCATCACTATCTTGTCCTAATGGTGCTAAGTGTCGATTAGAGATATTCTCGACCATCTGCAAGACGCACATAAGAATAATCCGGATTTACATGAAGTAACGTCACCTCCTCAATGACTGGCTGATATTAATTACTACGGTTAAATTTTCGCATTAGCACATGTTCTGATTCTGTCAACCAAGTAGGTATAGAGACACCGACAACAACAAATAGAATATTGTTGTTGTAGGTGGTTAACAAATAAAGTTGGTCATAATAAAACGAACTTGTTGGAGCAAGTAATGGAGTAATTGATATTGAATAACTATGTTAACTTTATTATCTTTTATAATATTCATCTAAGATACATTTTTTTTTCTTCAAGTGACACACACTGTAATAAAAGAATATCGCGAACGTCAGCAGTCAACAAGTGGCATAAACAATAAAATTGAGGTTGAACTCCCGACAGAACTAACAACTTTATCGTAAATACTTTTTCAAATCTATCTTTGACGATACAAGCTTCATGCTGTGTCATCCTGACACCTGCCAGAAAATGACGTGAAAACGCAGTGCTTTAACAATATTGTGTTTAAAAATAATAATAAACTAAAACAAAATGTTGAGATTTATTAAAATCCAAGTTTCTATCCTGAAAAACTTCAAGTAAGTCTCTTATATTTCGTCCTATTAGCAATCGCACACTAAGTTATTTCCAATAATAAATTCTTTGAAAATTTATTAACAAGTGCTTTTTCAGCGTTCAATAGAATAAAAATCTATAGATACCTACAGCGTTGATTTTTACTTCGAGTATTTTAATACCTAATTGCCAATTCATTGAATAATCAATAACTGAAGTCGCTATTATTAGGCAGCAGAGTGCATACTGATAGCTGAAAACTTTTTAATTATGATTTGACGTCGAAAACTAATGAAAATTGGTTTTTAATTGCTATTTTGTATTAGCCTAAGTGATCTTTGTGGGTTTTATTTGAATCAATTAATTAAATATAACCTTTTCTTTACGATTTGACCTTTGGAAATTAGAAATGTAGCCAAAAAGTAGGCACTTTTGGTGTCTGGATATTTGGCTTTTTTTGCTTCAACTTTATCTTTTAACTTAATCCATTAGTTACGGCTAAGTTAGTGTGGAGCAAAGCAACTTTCTTTTTATTTTCATAAACGATGAAGAAAACAATTTTCCTCAATAGAGTATGATTGTTTACTTTTTAGGGTTCCGTTAAAAAACGGAACCCTTATAGATTCGTCATGTCTGTCTGTCTGTCTGTCTGTCTGTCCGTCCGTATGTCACAGCCACTTTTTTCCGAAACTATAAGAGCTATGCTGTTGAAACTTGGTAAGTAGATGTATTCTGTGAACCGCATTAAGATTTTCACACAAAAATAGAAAAAAAACAAATAATTTTGGAGTTCCCCATACTTAGATCTGAAACTCAAAAATTTTTTTTTCATCAATCCCATACGTGTGGGGTATCTATGGATAGGTCTTAAAAATGATATTGAGGTTTTTAATATCATTTTTTTCTAAACAGAATAGTTTGTGCGAGAGACACTTCCAAAGTGGTAAAATGTGTGTCCCCCCCCTGTAACTTCTAAAATAAGAGAATGATAAAACTAAAAAAATATATGATGTACGTTACTATGTAAACTTCCACCGAAAATTGGTTTGAACGAGATCTAGCAAGTAGTTTTTTTTTAATACGTCATAAATCGTAAACTTATCGTTACTTGCTGCTACGGAACCCTTCATGGGCGAGTACGACTCGCACTTGGCCGCTTTTTTCAATGTAACTGCTCATTCACCTAAAACAATGCTAAGAAGTAAACTAAGCCTACAGCCTACAATTACCCCGGTCAGACTACCTCTGTTATTTTATAAAATTGTCACGCTCTCATCATACTCCGCCCAAAACTTCAAAAGCACGTAAATGATTCAAATGTCCGAACCAATTCCGAATTGGGTTAGCATTAATGATTCAAAGGTTCTAATTTAACTTTGTCGCCAACCCAATCGTCCAATGAAATTAAAACTTTAAACTGTAGGTAGAAAGTTGATTAATGAATTATCTCAATCTACCTAACCTTTTCCCGACTATGTTGGGATCGGCTTCCAGTCTGATTCAGATGCACCTAAATGAAAATGAAAAAAATATATAAATCTGCCTAGCCTTTTCCCAACTATGTAGGTGAATATCAATATTTTACATGGAGCGACTGCCTATCTGACCTCCACAACCTAGTTACTGGGTAACACAATACCTCTTGGTAAGATGCGTCAGACTTTTGGGCTTCTGACTACCCGTAACGACTGTCAAAGATCTAGGAATGACAGCCGAAACCAACGGTTTAACGTGCTTTGCACGGCAAGGCGGGTCTCGATTGTCACCCATCCACGAACCGACCTCGGCAAGCGTAGCTTAACTTCGATCGACCCGTGTGGCTGTTATTATTTAGCCACGACCCCTCTTTAAAGAATTGACTATCAACGAAAACTTTTGTTTGCAGGTTGAGAAATAAAACGAAAATGGAGTCGGATGAAAACTGCCGACCGAAACCTGAGGAAATCGGTAAGTCTTCGTAAATCGTATTATATCGAAAACTTGAAATTGTTCAAGCAACACTTTGAGGCTTCAAGACGATTGTTATTATTCTTTTTTTTTGCGTGGTTGACTCCCACGCTCTACTGGGAATAAAATAAAAGTTTGCTGAAGTTTATCTAAAGGTTAGGATTATTGACAATCACAACATACATTTATTATTAAATTCTGCCACTCTGTTGAATCACTTTCAAATTACCAGGATTAATAAGAATAAGAATCATTTATCTGTAGAAAATATAGATGTTACCAGTTGTAAAAGTTGGTGGTTTAATGTACAGTCCACATTTTGGCTGTTTGCAGCATGCAAACATTAATATCTAAATAGATACTTATTTTAATAAAAATCTACAGAATATGCAAATACCTATGATCTATAAGAATTTTAAAGTTTAAATAAATTTATACACACGTAACAAAACTTAAAAAAAAGTCGTCTAGTTTTAGATACTTAAAAAAACCATTTAATTTCCGTTGAATGTACTTGTACATATTAAATACTGCTGACAGCAAAGTTTACAGCACACTATTTCACAAAATTATTCCTAACCTACTTCGAAGGTCCTCTATATTCCTAATATTATGACTGTGCCAGTCTAAATTCAGCATTAACGTAGAAGTTAACAAGCATGGAGCCAACAACGTTATAATTACATTACCAACTTGTCGCCCCAGCTCATTTTACTTGTTATGAACTTGGGATTAACTTTATTATCTCATAAAGGGTAGGTAGGTGCAGTCAAACAAAGAGGTAATAAATATACTCGTACTGGCTAATTTGCATCTACTTTTTACCCGGCTACGGCGAAGCATGTAAGTATGTATGTATGTTCATCTGTTCCCTCATTACTTCTAAACTGAATATGGCGTCCTCTAGAGGAAATAGTCATGAACTAAAAATTAATGATGCCATATATGGTGGGTATCAAATGAAAGGGCTTAATTAGCACATTCTAATAGTTATTTATGCAACTGTTGTTTTAATACCTAATTATAACAGTTGCATACAATACTTTATCTACACCCATGATATGAATCCTCTATAAAAGTTTCTGAAACCATTCGGTGTTTGTAATTCAAGATCAAGAATAAAGAAATTCTCACGAAATTTAGTACAACTGCACGTATGTACGTCGCCAGCAGCAGCACATCACACACACATGCTGCTGTCGCCCGCTTGAACGTTGAAACGAGTTGCGTAATGAAATTTAGTACAAAATTGTAACACTCGTTTGGATGAGGTAATGGTTACTATGACACTGGCTGTTATAATGTTGCTAATAAGCTAACTGTTCCAGAAACTTTTATAGAGGTTTTATAGCATGGGTGTAGATAAAAATATATACCCCAAAATTTGGAGTCACACGTAATCTGTTCGATTTATGCCGTAGCACGTGTGACTCCGGATTTTTAAATTAGTCTATCTGTGATGTCTTGTTTGTACCTTTTTAGTTCACTTTTATGTCGTAGTTGGGTTTAAGTTTTTATAACTTTTATAAACAGTGTTGTGAGTGTGCTGAGTGGTCAAGTCTTTCCGCCCTGGAGTGTAAATGTGGTACTGTTCCACAAACGATGGAACACTTAATATCATATCCTGTGTGTCCTGGACTCCTGACATCTGCTCGTTACAGGAACTGATAGACGCTGTTGATGGCGCCAAACACATAGCCGAATTCTGGGCCAAGTATATTTAGACTGCCATCGACAAGCTGAGAAAAATAAGTCTTTTACAATACTCTTGTAAATGTGTCATAGGTTAGATGCATACTGATGCGAGTCACATACGACCATCTCACCGTGATAACTTAGGTGAAATGAGCTGCCAATAGTGTCAATCCTTAGCAACTGACAGCTCACTCCACGCTCACTTCACCTAAGATAACACGGTGAGGTGGTTACAGAATAGCACTACAGTTCTTTACGAAAATCAAGTTATGGATGTTGGTTGGTTGGTGGTTGGTGTTGGTGTTGATGTTAGTTGGTGTTGTTGTTGTTGTGTGTTAGTTATTATTGGCCGCATACGCCCAACCGGTCCGTGGCCGTGGCCGCATGAGTGCGCTTCTAGCCTTAAGCTTAAATAGTTATTCCACACACAACAACAATTTTTGTGATTATAATATTGGGTGGAAAGTTATTTTATGCCTGTTTAAATAACCTTTTGGTTGAAAGGGTAAAAAGGAAGGTAATAGTTAAAGGTATGTGTTGTTTCAGAAAACTCAGAGGTTCAGCCGCCGCGGGCGACGGTCGAGAAACCTTTCCTGCTGTCAGATGGAAGGTGAGATAACATGAGCAAGGACTTGTTTTAATTTATAAAAGCTCGAACAATTTGTCTTCCTTGTACAAATAGTTGGAATTATATATTTTTCACGAACGGTTGCAGATGTTTCTAATAATGAAGGTGGGATTAAATACGTGACTTCGAATGTCGTTCGAACCTTTTGTTCAACGGTTTTCCTTGCTTTTGTTGTGCGCTTTCATAATTTCTAACGTGACGATATAATATCGCGAACGTCCACGTTCACGTCACGGTATTACGATAACAAAGGGAAGTAAAATGTATGAACATAAATGAAGACGCTTTTAAATTTCCATTCACGATAAGGTTTTATCGTGCACGTATTTCCAAACTTTGTTTCAGTAAATTTCATTATTTAAATAGCTGCTATTTTGCTAATTTCATTTCACACAAACCCGACCAAAATAACTTTGAAGCTTTCTTATCTACAATCAAAGCAATTTCACAAATCACAAGAAAATCTTCGTTTTCGCAAACTTGCAAGTTAAAAATTCCTCCTCCTTTTAAACTGTATAATCGTTACTTTCACTTGTGCAATTATGCTAATGGAACCATTTTGTAGACAACGTTGGTAGAGCAGTCGGGTTTTTGCTAACTTATTCAACGCCTGCCAGAAAATATGGCATTCGTTAGGTCCCACAATTCACGAGAATTTTCTGCCTTTCAGAGCTTCTGGTGTAGTATAAATGTTAAACTTTAAAACCCCTGCGACCGTAGTTTTAGCAAATTAAATTAATTATACCCAAAGGTTTAACAAGATGAAACTTCGGTTTTCTGAAGATAGAAAAGCTACTTATGTAGGTTCTATTGATAGGTATCTTTCTTTGACTCTAACATAAAAAATTACCATAATAAATCCAACTTGCCAAAATGAATGTTTGTATACCAGCAATTATCTTTGCTTTCATCGTGTACCACTCATAAAAAATGAGTAAACACCACTGGAAAATAAATTTGATACCTGCGGTACTTCAAACACACTTCTTTTCACCGCTAATAATTGAATTCTCGTATACCAGTGCTTACACGGTACACACGTGAGTGGGAATTTAAAATTAAGGTTACAACATTATTATTTATTTTATAATCCTTTTTAACTACCTCGTTAGTCTAGTGGTCGCAAGCGCTACTGCTGAGAATGAGGTCCTGGGTTTGATTCCCGGGTCGGGTAAAGTTTTATTGGTTTTACTATCTGGGATTTCTCAGTAACAGCCCGGAGTCTGGATTAGTGCCCAGTTGATGGCAATAGGCTCGCCCTCTTTTACATGAGACTTCTGCCACAATGTGGGTATACTATAGGTACACCTCTGCCAAATCCTTCGGGAAATACAGGCATGTTATGTAATCGTCTTCAAACAGAATCCATTCCAAAACCATTTAAATAGATAATCTAAAGTGCAAATAAGCAAATAAAAAGTTCCTTCTTTTTAAAACAAGCTACGTTCTAAAAAAAAATCATCTGTTAAGTTTAACTATTTATGGACATAATAAGCAAGAAAATTGGGGTTTTTAAGAGCGCCAACAAAGTTTCAAAGCTTTTACAGTCCCAAGTGTCTAATATACGGAATATACCTATTAAGAGGGTTTATCCTAAAAGTTGGCAACGTCGTAAATAGCTGTCAAATATTTACCTGTTTTGATTAATTTAGTAATATTTCTGTATGGAATTAAGAAATGTGGCTAACTAGGGAACTAAAATATTGATTATGAAATGCAATAATTAATATCGTAATACCAAATATTTAATTTTAGATGTAAAAAAAAGTATTTGGAAACTTTGCCTTTTTACACCTAAAATTGTTACAACATCAAATTCAGTGTTATAATTGCAATTCATTATTAATATTCTAGGGAAGTAGTTAGCCACATTTCTTATTTCCATACAGTAATATTGCCAAATTAATCAAAACAGCGAAATATTTGACATCTATTTGCGACGTTGCCCATTTTCAGATTAAAGGTTCTTAACGCTTATTTATTTTCTTTCGTAGAGTGGAATTAGAAGCCTGGCTGGACAAACCAACGTATTCCCACGGAGAGTCCATCAGAGTCGGTGTGATCGTCGGCAACCACTCGTCGAAGACTGTCCGACGAATCAAGGTAATAAATAGTTAATTGATTCAGGCGTGACCTTGCGGAAATCCATTATAAAATACAATAGACGTGGATATATTTAGTAACCTGTTCCGCTTATCTATTTCTAAAGAGCCATAAAAAACTCCTGAAATAAATCGACACGTGTTTCACCTATCAACGAGGCATCCTCAGGATGACGATGAACTTGTTGCGAACTCGAACACGGTGTGTTGCCACACCGAGCGCTGAGTGCAGACTGAGCCTTATCGCCCGTTGAACCCACTTATATAGTGTCACCGTTATCAGTGCGACCGTTATCAGTGCGACCATTATTAGTGCGACCGTTATCAGTGCGATTAGGGGCGAACAATCGCAGCAAAGGTGACCTTGGCATACTCGTATTTAATTCGTTCAACAGTGTAATGTTTTCTGTATTATTTTTAGAGAGTTTAGAAATTGTCAGAAAGACATAATACGTTTTTGAAAGTAAAATAACAGTGCATCAGTTACTTATAGGTAAACACCACATACGTAAAACAATGAGTCAGACAAATTAATATGCTAACTTACTTAGTAATAAACGCTAATATTGAAAATTTGGTAACATCGGTAAAAAGTGACATTTATATAAAATTAAAATCTATGAAATTCTGCTTAAAAATTATAAAATTTGTTAACATAAAATAATCCTTAAATTATGAGAAAACTTAAGTAAAAACTGCGTCACTTCTATTTGCAGGGGATAAAGTTGTGTTACCAATTTAATGTCAGTTTTTGCTAACACTACTCATACTACTAACACTCTCACAAATTAATCTCTGAAAAGAGCGCTCTGTTGGATTTGCAACTTTCGGTGCTAAGCCGAGCTTTGAAAATCCAACAGCATGCTGTTATTGAAGAACTAATTTAAATATTGCCTATCAGTGCAGGCATAAAAGAAGTAGATCGTAGGTAAATGAGAAAGATAACTGTGAAATGACCTTTACAAGCTTAATGAAGCGTAGTCACAGTATAATAAAGTAACAGTATTATATCTCGGCAATGACCTTGAAATAATTACCTACGCCCACTCGGTAGATAAGCCTTCCGCGTCCGTGCGTAACTGCCGTTTTCTGTGAAGAAATACTGTTACTTATTTATACTGTGGTGTAGTTACCCATGCACCAGCATAATAATAGGGGTTTAGGTTTCCAATTTGGGTACAGCCAACCGTACGTACCTTGAATATCATAACCAGAAATATAATATAGAATACGAGGCCAGCATATACTGGTTTTGTAACCACTAACGTGCAGCCATATTTGCACTATATTCATAAAATCTTCTGATGTTTCTTTCCTCACCCACCGTACAAAGTACAAAGATACTCGTGATAAAAACTTGTTCTGCCTAAAAACATGCCTATAATCGTTATACTTTGTAAATTTGGCACGCAATTTTCGTGAACTACCCGCATTAAAAGCGTTTACGTGTAAACTTACAACGTCAGTGCAAGTTTTGAAAGCAATTTTACATTATGAATTGCTCAGAATTCTTGGTTAGCTAGCTCTATAAGAGCCTCTTAGAAGCTGTAGAATTCTGTTGAACCTAATTATAAAAAAAAAAACATTGAATTTTTGTCCTTTGTAGTCTGTTACTTATATTTCTTAGAAAATGTTCGTATTTTTCTTGAGAGCACCTGAACGAAAAATATGAATGTTATTTTTCTTGCAAAACCAGACTAAACGATACTCTCTCTTTGCATGGTAATTTTATTAGGAAAGAACTTTGACTTCGATATAGTATATACTTTTTGACGATCAATAAAATCCGTCAGATGCTTACGGATTTGTTTGCAAAAATGAGCATGATGTCGATCGTCTATTGCTTACACATTTACACGATTTTGTTTGATAACAAGTATCGATCGTCAAAAAATGGAGCAAATTTTAATCGAACCTTATGAGCGTTCATTCTAAGAGTTGGCAACGTCGCAAATAGCTGTCAAATATTTACCTGTTTTGATTAATTTGGCAATATTACTGTATGGAAATAATAATATCGCGAACTAGTGAACTAGAATATTAATAATGAATTGCAATTTATAATACTGAATTTGATGTTGTAACCGTTTTAGGTGTAAAGGGCATTTGGAAAGCTTCGAAATAGTTTTTTACATCTAAAAATTAAATATTCCGTGTTACGATGTTAATAATTACATTTCATAATCAATTCACTAGTTAGCCATGTTTTATATTTTCATACAATAATATTGCCAAATTAACTCGTGCTAAGTAATAGCAGCTGCACGGTTCGATCCATCAGGTTAAGCTACGCTTGCCGAGGTTGGTCTGTGGATGGATGATCATCTTAACATTCCGAGACTCCTCCGTGCCTCGGAAAGCACGTTAAGCCGTTGGTCCCGACTGTCATTCGTGGATCTTTGACAGTCGTTACGAGTCGTCAGAAGCCCAAAAGTCTGAGAATCAGTCTTACCAAGGGGTATTGTATTACCCAGTTACTGGGTTGTGGAGGTTAGATAGGCAGTCGCTCCATGTAAAATACGGTATTCAGCTGCATCTGGTTAGACTGGAAGCCGACCCCAACATAGTTGGGACAAGGCTAGGCAGATGATGAATTTTGCCAAATTAATTAAAACAGTGAAATATTTGAGATCTATTTGCGATGTTGCCCACTTTCAGAGTGAACCTCACTAGAAGTTATTTGCATCTAAATACCAAGTCAAACACTACAACGATCCGTACTCAATCTATTAATTAGTTACCCTAATCAAAATGTAAACAAGCCTAAGGAAGCTTAGTGAACCGCTCGTGGTCAAACACTGCGACCATATTAATGACAATCATAAGCTTCTCCCGACAGCTCTCAATCCTATTATGAACAATGAAGTTCATCATTTGGACATTTGATGAGTTTACATTGCTATGTCTATTAGACGTCTGTTTATTTGTCCTTGGTAACTGTACCAAGAACACAGAAAAAATAATTATGTTTGAACAATGACACTCAGAGTTTCTGATAGACGGGAGACGCTTTTCGTTCCATCTATATCCCACCCCCCAATTAACGTATGAAAACATTGACAAAGTAAAATGAAAGACAAATCACAAGAAAATGATGTAAACATTGAAACCAGAAAAATAACTCCAAAATTAAGGCGCTTCACACGTCACGACACGACAAACGGAGCGTCACAAAGAAATTACTTTTTATCGCGCCTTAACGCAGACGCGACCTCACGACGCGCGACAAATTATGCGTTATCGCGCGTCACCGCACGGGAGTTAACTTTGATGAAATACGTAGGAAAAGATATACGACATTATGTTACTTGTAGGGAACCCAACTTTGGCAAAGTGATAACATCTTTACATATTTATGTTTATCGCCTTGCCAACTTGAAAAGTTTTGATCATATTTTATTCAAGCTGCCGAAAGTACCATGTACTATTTGAGGTGCTTATGTAGCACCTTTGATATACTAATCTTTTTTTTAAAATCATTACGTATTATGTTATTCCTACGTGAACTCATCCATTGACCAACTTTAAAAAAACAATGACTCAAAATTAAAATGCTTAAGCGATCTTTTTATCTTTCATTTCCTCGCAACAAGCTTACTAAGTAACTAATACTGTAACTAAACAAGCTTTGTATATTTAACAAGACCGCGCATTAGTAACGCTTGTCGCGCCTAACCACGCCGCCCTTAATGTGAAGCGACGTTTAATTATGACGGTATTTCATACTTAATGTGCAATTTCCATTCAGGCTCCGACCGGAAAATTTCATCCATTTTCTTAAACGCCCTTATTGTGGAGAGCTTAATAACTGTGGCTTCGGATGTAAAAATATGTCTTTTCTTTCGTAGGTTTTGGTGGTTCAGCACGTGGACGTATGTATGTTCTCCAATGGGAAGTTCAAGAATGTGGTTGCTCTGGTGAAGGGCAATGATGTCGTTCTGCCGAGCCAGACACATACTGACACGTACATGCTTACGCCGCATCGAGGTGAGATTGTTTTCGTTATTTTCTATGTAACAATAGACTTCATCAATAATATGTTCTAGTAATTGTCAAAAGCTCCTTAAAAGCCAGTGCCTTTGTTTTTCTATACTTCAGGATATGAAATTGTTCGCAGGTATAACCAAAAATTGGATAGCACTCGAAGATTCTTACTCAAAAACAGGTGCTAGTCTTGCTTCAACTGTCCTTAGCAACAACACGCCAGAAGACAGAAATGTGTTCGCGATATACGTGTCATACTACGTGAAGGTGAAGCTAACATTCAGCGCAATGGGCGGAGACCTGTCACTCAAACTACCCTTCACACTCACACATTCATGCATCAACGAGGCGCCTACTGACAGCGTCACAGAAGAAGCTACCCATAAAATGATTCTAGAAGGAAAAGAAAATAGCGAAGACGAAGATAGCAAAGCTGAAATAGAAAGAGACAAGCAAAACAACAACGGAGAAGGAGAACCAGGAGACGACGCCGAAGTCAAGTCTCCAGAAGACCACCGATGCGTTGCTGACGTCCTAGTCAATATTGAAAACAAACTGGATAGACCAAAGAAATTCGAAGGTCAAACAGAAGTACTAACTGTTAAACCGAGTGATGAAGAGCTGGATCTTATCGTCAAATACCCAGGTTCGGACACGTGATCCGACGAGGAACTAGACAATACAGGCCAGGGTGACAAGACTGACACACAAGTGACGAAACCAGCAATTGTCAAATGCAAGGCAGAGGTCCAAATTAATAAGAGTGGTTTTAAAGAAAATCTCAAAAGAGCCGTGTGTTGTATAGACAGAAGACGACAGTCATAGCTTAGGGCATACTTGTTCATAATTATTGTTATAAAAGTATAAAATAAAAATATAAACCGATGTTGACACTTATTTCGTAGTATTTGCAATTCGCGAGGGCAAATGTGTGTCTAGTAAACACACCACCGGAAAATACTTCAATTTCGTATACAAATATGCTTATGGCACACACGTTTCGAAAAATCACAGCAAACAGTTTTTCTTATAAATTTTTCCGATGTATTTGCTTTTGTGAATTCCAAATATTAAATTGAGTACTAATTAGGGTTACTTAGGTATATATTTCGAAGGCGTAAGAAGACTAAACAAAAACGACGTCAATCGAAAATCGTCTGAAGTTAACGAATTGCATCTAGTCATTAATTAAAAGGTAATTAATTTGAAAATGTATTTTACTATTTTAAGGTTTTTGATAGACGTAAGACTAGTCGGTTCGCCGACATATGAAGCCTGAATGGATATTACGCTTACTAAATTGTAGTCAGTGTTAGTAGTGGTAGGATTAAGACTAATAATATCGATGTGTAAAGTTTTTCAGTGTAGTTTTTAAAAACTGTTTACAGTGCAATATATTCTAATCTTTACACTTCTGCAGATGCATAGTTATATGCATCTCTTTGGATTTTACTATCAACACTATTCAGTATCGAGTCGAGTTTAATAATAATCATTCAGATTTTAGTAATTTCGTTAAAACTGCCACTAAAATAATAATAGTATCATTTCATTTTGAAAAGTCTGAAACATTTGCTACAAATTATTTCAAAGTCTTGTGCTTATCACAAGTTGCAGGCAAGTGACAGCCATTTTATTTATCCTTTGGTGTCAAACCCATTTAAGTAAGGTTCATAGTTTTACATAGTATTATTATAGAAACTTTGTTGAATTAATTTAATCAATTCTAAATTGATTATCACTCTCTAGACAAGATATAAATTAGCTTTTCATCATTCATTGCACAAAAACAAAGTTGTCTAAAGTTGTAGGCCGCAGATGTTTTGAATTATGATTACGATGTTTAATGAAGTTGATAAAGATAATTTTGGAACTGCCTTACATACTTTCATTATTATATTCAACGATTTATCAAGTTATTACCTACCTATACATGGTGGCAGGGACATCGATGCGAAAACTGTCACCATGTATTCAGTACATGATTCTGAATCCGGAAAACGCGTTCTGAATGTGTTAAAATTTAATGAAAAATTTATATAGTTTTCACGTCGATGTCCCTGCCACCTTGTTTAGGTATTAGCTATAAAATGACGTTAAATAAAACGTAAAGTATATTGAATGCGAAGAACATTTAGGTTTCTTGCATGAATTGCTGAATAATATTAAACAACTTTGCCACAGTTAAATAAATGTTTAATGCAAACGAATGTATTATTTATGTATGCCATGTACGTGTATGTGGTATATCGTTTGCTAGGTCTTAAAAATAAACAAAAACATATTAGAGATAAACGTAGGGGCGTCAAAAATATATTACCTACTTTCTTTTAGACTTTGACAAACGTTTGATCCTTTTGATTTTCTTTCGACGCTTCATTTGTAAGCCTAGCGCTTACAAATTCGGATAAAGTGTAATAACTTTTAGAAATATTCAGAAAAAAACAAGAAAATCTTGTTTATAATGCCATTAATAAAAAAGCAGCTTAAGTTAAACTTTTCTAAGTTGTATATTCAAAACGAGCAAAGTTTTAAATGAGCCAGAACTAAAGAGCACTTTCGTATATAAACTACGCGCTGATATACAGGAAAGCTGCAAAAAAAATGTTGCCAATCTTCGACATGTCCGTACCGAAGTTAAGAAGGGGTATGTATGTGACACCCTTGCCAATTACCTTCCAACAGCTTACTTAGATAGTTAATTTAATAAGCTTAACAGTATTTATTTATTTAAATTAAAAAAAACACAAAAGAAGGAGGACAACGCCATCAAGGTAGACCGCGGCGAAGGTGGTGTGACGATCTAGTTATGTTTGCGGGGCTAACATGGCCTTAAATCGCACAAAATAGAGAGATTTGGAAGAAAAAAGGGGAGGCCTTTGCCCAGCAGTGGGGCACAATATAGGCTAACAAAAAAATAAAAAAGGCTAACTCTAAGATATAAAATCACATGACAGACCAAGTTTTTGGTAATCACATCCAAACTATGTTAGACATTATGTGAGTTTGTTTGTTAAGCTTTCGCACTAAAACGGCTAAACGAATTTGGATGAAATTTGGCATATGAGTAGACCAAGACCAGGTTTAGGACATAGAATACGTTTTTTTCCGATATTTCGACAGGATCGAAACTTGTGCGGGTGAAACCGCAGGGCGCAGCCAGTATTTTATACGTAATAAATAATTCGAAACATCCGAGTCTAATTTTAGTAGTAGCACCATTGAAATAGAATTAATAAGAAAATTTAAAATTAAATTAGTTATAAGAAATTTGTCTATTACTTAATTGTGTTGATTTTATAGTGAAAAGCAAAATATCATTAGATTGGAAACGTCATTTTAGTGGTAACAAGTTTTTTTATTAGCAAGTTTACCTCGTAATTATTTACCAGGTTGATTTCACTTAGGTCTATTTGTTAATATGTGTGTGAGAGTTAGATAGTTTCAAATTAACGACCAAACCCAATAACTTGTCTATCACCAGTTTTGGCATCTGGAGATAGAAAAAACTTGTCTATCTGTGGTTGTAACGTCCCAATAATCTGTCAGACAATAAGGAATCTTACAGAATTGTGGGACTACATTCAATGATAGATAGAATTATACTTCTACCATCAATAGCGATTTGTCTTTTACTGAAAATAAGTCATTACTACCCCGACAGACGTTGTCCTGTCAAAATCACATACAAAAAAGGAACGCTCGGTTTTTCCGCATTTTTCGCCCAAATTTTTAATTTTTTGAAGTTAAAACTTTTTTAGGCGCGTTGGGCATTTTTGAGATGGGACTAAACCACTGATTTCGCGACACTGTTACGACACCAGCTTTTGACCATTAAAAAGACATCAACGCGTTTTTTCAAATTTTCACTTCTGTCGGCACTCACGGAGTACTACGAACATTTTAAAACAATCATTTGCCAAATCGGTCCAGCCGTTCTGAAGAGATGGGTTCCAACGAACAGCATTTCATTTTTATAATATAGATTGTTATTAAAAGTGGTAAAGCAATTACGAGGTCGACTATATATACATATACCTAAGTACTTTAATTTATTGTTGAATAATCTACAGGTCACTAATTTAATATTTGACAGATAATTAAAATTCATTTTACGTTTCGTTACTACACAAACATAATTCAAATTAGCTTATATTAAAACTTGTTACTCAGAAATTTTGCGACATGATTTTTTTTTTGCAAAATTCATTGTGTAACTTATTGTAAAACAAATAATTTGGATGTTTTGTAGCAATTCTAGTTATAATATTTTAAAAACACTATTAAGTAAATTAAAACTGTAGTTGAAAATATGTAACTCGAAATATTTTTCAGTGTTTGTATATACTGTAAATATACTTCAAAATTTTCACATTGTTTGATTTTGACCTTACCTGCACATTTTATTATTAGACCTCCATTTGAAAGGTACATAGTTATGTCCAAAACTTTTCATTGAAGATGCAATAAGAATTTTTCAATAGAAAGGATGTGACTGGGCCCATAATAATGCTCAATTTATGAATTGTAATATTCAACTACTATAAACTGTAGTAGATAGTTTCATTGGAAGCGGACTTGTAGACAACCCTCGGAATATGGACGTAACTTTAAGCAGAACTAAATTTTGTTGGAATTGGTAAGTATTTGTTTAGGTGATGCTCTAAAGTCTGAAGACCACAAATGAAGATGCTAAGATCATAACTATTGCTCAGCAAACAACACTTAAAATCTAGATCAACTAAAATACCTTTTTCGATGAACAAACAAACCAAATCTACATACAGCTTCAGAACTCCAAAACAACCAAGCTTCCAGATTATCGAACCCTGATCACAATTTGGACAGGCGCATGACTTGATTAACAATGCTTTGATTTTCCGGAATTGAAAGCTAAAATGGAACGGATAATCATGCATGAAGTTTGTGTTCCAAATACGTCAGAAGCAGCCACTCTGCCGGATGAGCGATAACATAAATCCTAATGCTTGGACATAAACTAGAGGGGAACTATGCAATCAATTCATATCGGTTTATGAAGAGATTCACGATTAGAGGACAGGTCCGTACATTGTAGGCATAATTTGTTGATAATGGCTGGATTCGTTTAGGCCGTTTCTTTTATTTCCAGAGAACGTAAGAAATTCTGGATTTCGTGACCTAAATTATAGGAATTACCATAAGTAATATTAAAGTAGAGTTGGACAAGTTCTCAACTTAACATTTTCAAATCAGAAACGGATGTAATTTTTTTTTTTTTAAATTGGTTGTCTGTAAAGTCGGTTTACGGACGATAATTTTACGTGATAACGTCACAAGCCGAACGCTTAGGCCAATCGTGCCTCTCTATCGCTTGTTCCAGGCTCTCGCTTGCACGCTCGGCTCAGGCGGAACGTGACACTTTTTCGTGCGTGCAGCCAGCGTTAATCGATTTATAAGACGTTACCACGTCAAAAGCTGCTTGATTACCCAATTAATAATGTTTTTCATTTGAAAATCGCAAAACTTGCTGAGCAATCGATCATTATTTTACCCGCTTGATCCCAATATCTTTAACTATCACTAAGTGATCGATCACTACAAAGATTTTGAAGACTCGAGAAAAACTAAAACCTTTTATGGGTGTAATTTTCGTTTCCAACTTATCTTTTGTTAGTCTCCATTGAACTGAGAATATTAAAAGATAACAAATGAAAGCCTTGAGGGAAATGATGTCAGAAAATTTTACAATGAATATTTTGTTGCGTAATGATGGAATATTAAGTATCTTTTACTTTTTAGGTTTATTTTAATTAATTCAAATATTAAAATTAAAATGTAGTGTTATTTATTATAAAAATCCCAGCTTTTGTAAGTTATACCGTAGTATTCATAGTATTCAACATTGTTACTCATTATTTTTAAATTATTTTTGTAATTGTTTTATTACTATTATATTATTTGATGTTTTTAAACTTATTTAGACGCGTTTAAGCGGTTTGTGTTTTAATGTTTCTAGTATGCTAATTGATAGTGTCGTGCTTTCCTGTAATTTAGATACATGCGATCTACATTTGACAGAGACTTTGGGTTAATGCTGTGTATGTGTTTAGTTGATAAGCCTTTAAATAAATAAATAAAATTATATTGTTCTGTATTTCTTATGACCTGTATTGAGAACAAAACTAGCCTATCTTGTACGTTTTCCATCTTAAGTAACCTGCACAAAATATGTGAATTAATTAATGATTCACGCTTCTTTCGTCATCAGCAGCCCACTGCTGGACAAAGGCCTCTCCAATTGCACACCATTCAGCTCGATTCTCGGCAACTCTCATCCAGCTGCTACCAGCCACTCTGCGAAGATCGTCACTCCACCTAGCCTGCAGTTTCCACTCAAGAACACGTGTACCCCAACGGTCATCAGTTCCACGGCTGATATGGCCGGCCCACTGCCACTTCAGCTTGCTAATTCTGTGAGCTATGTCGATAACTTTGTTCACCTCGTTCCGGATTCGACCCCTCAGAGAGACCCCAAGCATAGCCCGCTCCATGGCTCGCTGAGCAACCTTAAATTTATGGACCAGCCGTACCGTGAGTGTCCACGTTTCGGCTCCGTAGATCATAACAGGCAGGACGCACTGATTGAAGACCTTTGTCTTTAGGCTCTGTGGAATACGCGACGAGAAGACCACCCACTTCTTTAGTTCCACCTGAAAAAGTCTAAAATTAAATCTCCGGGTTTTTAACAAAATGCTGGGAAAAATTTAATATCGTCTGAAAGTAATTATCTTGTAATTGTCATCAGCAATACAGTTATAGATAGAATATTCTTTATTATGTACTCCATAAAAATGACTACTGATTACTAATTGTTGTACTTGAGGGCCCAACGCCGAGCGCTGGAGAAACCCTGTTAAGTACCTTATACTTAGTACTGATAAAATTGAGCATGCACTTGTAACAAAACATCGAGGATTCGCCGTTTTTAAAATCGTCGAACTGAACAACGAACAGAGCCAAGCATAGAGCCAAATGTCGCTACGAACATTATTACGATTATTCTAGCAAATGCTCTTATCAATGCTCGTCAAGGGTTGCAGGAAGCATAAAGGGACGGCGGCGGAACAATGACGGAATGGCTCGGCTCGGCAAAAAGCTCGAAGCAAATTTACTGTCCTTTCGCTAGAATGCTCGCTAGAACGCTCGCTAGAATGCTCTATATTAAAATTAAAATGTAGTGTTATTTATTATAAAAATCCCAGCTTTTGTAAGTTATACCGTAGTATTCATAGTATTCAACATTATTAGTACTCATTATTTTTTAAATTATTTTTGTTATTGTTTTATTTTCTCCTTTATTTCGTTTCTAAACATATTATTTAAATTTTTAAATATTCATATGAAAACAAAAAAAAAAATAAACATTTAAAAATATAAAAAATAGTAGCCCACCGGTATCGGGAACAGGGTCCAAGCTACCGGTGGTCAGGGCTCCTGAGAGAGGAACCTCCTAACAATACGCGCCGTGTCCAGGAGTACCGCTTTCTGGATCAAGCCCTTGATCCAGCTGCCTAACGAGAGCCTCCTCAGCTGTTGGTCGAGGCGCTAGAATGCTCGCTAGAATGCTCGCTAAAATGCTCCCGTACCCTAATTGCGTAACTTATTTTCGAAAACAATTTTGCCTTATTTGTTTCATTTTGACAGTTCAATAGCATTTATTGCGTTATTTACGTTGTTGAGCAGATTTTTTTTCCAATTTATGAAGCAATGGATTAGCAATCTGTTTCAAATCGAAACAGATAGTGATTGTGTTATATTACGCACAACACAGAACCTACACACTACACAAGTTACCAGAGTTGTCAGTTTGTATTTAAAGAAGTTTTCTATTTTCTATTCATAAGCTGCCTAGCCTTTCCCGACTGCTGGGGTCGGCTTTCAGTCTAACCGGATTCAGCTGAATATCCATTCCATTATTTTAGATGGAGTGACTGCCACGATTAGGGTTGGCAGACCCAAAATTAGAAAACCCGGACACTTTCATATTCAGCCAGACATTTTCCCCTGAAAGCCTAATACAATGGTTATTAAAAGAAAAAAAAATGATACTTTTATTTGTGTATTTATTACTGTTATTCCTTTGAGACTTACTCTACTCTATGTAATTAAAAATCTATTTTTTTTCTTACTATCCTGAGTTACATGCGTGCCCGCGTGAGTCAGTCGCGCGCTTTCTTTCGGCATCTTTTGGTGGGGCGGGGTTGACCAAAAGCGTAACGTTTTCAGGTTATCTAAAGTACATACATCTTTTATGGGGTACTGTGTTAAATGTTACAACAAAATACCTTGTGACATATTGCAATTAAATGAAAGAAAACTTAAAACTCATATAAAAAGTACACTTTGTAAACAAGCATATTACAAATTAGAGGATTATATCCAAGATAAGAGTGCTTTTTTTTTTTTTTTTTTTTTTTTTTTTTTTTTTTTTTTTTTTTTTTTTTTTTTTTTTTTTTGGGTGGGGAAATCATCAAATAACTTCTCCCGCTCTGGGCGGAGCGGGAGGGCGTGTCAGACTCTTACTGACTAAAACCCACCCGTGTTCCTTCAGTTGCCGTGTTGCCAGGGGGCCACGATGTCCCTATCGGTTCTCTTCGAACCCCCGGCAGGCATTGGCCCTAGCGGACCCCGTCAATTCTGCTGACATCTCTTTGAGGCGCGCGTGGAACACAACGCGCCGTCGACCCGGGCTTGGTCCTTATCGGACGGCGAGCTACCCATTGCTCACCGTCCGCAAGCCCGCGCCTACGGTGGCCGGAAATCGTCTCGTGACTCCCGACGCCCAGGGCGTCTCCTGCTGCGGCGGTTAGGGGCGCGAGGGCGCGAAATTTGCCTCTCCCTCACGCGCTCCGTCTCCTCCTTCGCGAGCATTACTGCTTCGCAGAACGAGGTGACGGCCTGCCATTTCCTCTCGCTCCGTAGCATGGCCCGAATCAGGGCCGGACGCGAGAGATCACCGCCGCCGATCGCTTCCACGAGGACACGGCGATGCTCCGCCCAAGCCGGGCAGACCTCCACCGTATGCTCCACCGTGTCCTCCGGGCGATCCACACAGTGATGACACCCGGGCGTTTCCTCCCGCTTTATCCTGAACAGGTACCTCCCGAAACAGCCGTGTCCGGTGAGCACCTGTGTCAGGCGGAAGGTGAGGACGCCGTGGAAGATAAGAGTGCTTGGAAACATGCTGGTCCTGCTCCATAGGACAATTTAGAATCAAGACAAAATCAAACTGGTTGCTAATTTAATTGTAAAATTTATTACTTTGTGTTTTATGACATTGATTTTACATTCTGTGATTACTTCCTCACACACTAACTTATTAATTGTAAAATTTTAGGAAAATCGTCTACTTTTACAATCTTTGTAAATATGTGAGCACCATGTATCTATCACATATTAAATTATCTGTCGTTGCTTAATTTTTAATTCTTTTTACCTATTGTGGTATAGTAATTTTATTCTAGGTGCATCGTCTTCACATATAATAATTATTTAACAAATGTATGTACATATACAAACAATTGTAAAACATTTTTAAAAGAGTAACGGTGAAGTTTCTTGCCCATTCTTCTCCATACGAAAACTACCTTTTGGAAGGGGCGACTAGAATCAATTTTATTATTTTGTAATTTTTGACGTTCAAAAGTGCCATACATGGGCCTATTTGAAATAAATGATTTGACTTTGACTTTGACTTTGAAAAGCCGGACAGGCCGGACTTGTATAAATTTGGCCGGACATGATTGTAAAAAGCCGGACACCTAGCAACCCTAGCCACGATATCTCTTTGTAAGGCCAGTCTTTCGGGCTTGTGACAACCCGTTACGACTGTCAAAGTCCTACAAAAGACAGCTGGGAATGACGACTTCGTGCTTTCCGAGGCACGGAGCGAGCGGTCTCAGTATGGCAAGAGTAACTTAACGTGAGGCCGTTATTATTTTTAGGGTTCCGTACCTCAAAAGGAAAAAAATGGAACCCTTATAGGATAACTTCGTTGTCTGTCCGACAGTCTGTCAAGACCCTTTTTCTCAGGAACGCGTGTAGCTATCAAATTGAAATTAAAAACAAATACGTAGATTTATGATCCCTTGGTGCTCAAAATAAAAAAAAAAGCGGCCAAGTGCGAGTCGTACTCGCCCATGAAGGGTTCCGCAGCAGCAAGTAACATTGAATGAAAGGTAAATTGCGGTTTACGATTTATGACGTATTAAAAAAAAACTACTTGCTAGATCTCGTTCAAACCAATTTTCGGTGGAAGTTTACATGGTAATGTACATCATATATTTTTTTTAGTTTTATCATTCTCTTATTTTAGAAGTTACAGGGGGGGGGACACACATTTTACCACTTTGGAAGTGTCTCTCGCTCAAACTATTCAGTTTAGAAAAAAATGATATTAGAAACCTCAATATCATTTTTGAAGACCTATCCATAGATACCCCATACGTAAGGGATTGATGAAAAAATTTATTTTGAGTTTCAGTTCTAAGTATGGGGAACTCCAAAATTATTTGTTTTTTTTTCTATTTTTGTGTAAAAATCTTAATGCGGTTCACAGAATACATCTACTTACCAAGTTTCAATAGCATAGCTCTTATAGTTTCGGAAAAAAGTGGCTGTGACATACGGACGGACAGACAGACAGACAGACAGACAGATAGACAGACAGACAGACAGACATGACGAATCTATAAGGGTTCCGTTTTTTGCAATTTGGCAACGGAACCCTAACAAGCTTCTAAGTCAACGCAATAAAAAAAAAGCGGCCAAGTGCGAGTCGTACTCGCCCATGAAGGGTTCCGTAGCAGCAAGTAACATTGAATGAAAGGTAAATTGCGGTTTACGATTTATGACGTATTAAAAAAAAACTACTTGCTAGATCTCGTTCAAACCAATTTTCGGTGGAAGTTTACATGGTAATGTACATTATATATATTTTTTAGATTTATCATTCTCTTATTTTAGAAGTTACAGGGGGGGGGACACACATTTTACCACTTTGGAAGTGTCTCTCGCGCAAACTATTCAGTTTAGAAAATAATGATATTAGAAACCTCAATATCATTTTTGAAGACCTATCCATAGATACCCCACACGTATGGGATTGCTGAAATTTTTTTTTTTGAGTTTCAATTCTAAGTATGGGGAACTCCAAAATTATTTGTTTTTTTTCTATTTTTGTGTGAAAATCTTAATGCGGTTCACAAAATACATCTACATACCAAGTTTCAACAGCATAGCTCTTATAGTTTCGGAAAAAAGTGGCTGTGACATACGGACGGACAGACAGACAGACAGACAGACATGACGAATCTATAAGGGTTCCGTTTTTTGCCATTTGGCAACGGAACCCTAAAAATACAGTCAAATACATTTATGCAACAAATTTTGATACTCGCAAATAAATCAACACCTACAGGATACTTCCCATTGAACTAGAATCATGAAATTCGACAGGAAGCAAGGTCTCACAGCACATGTAAAGGAAAAAGTCCGAAAATATTTAATTTGTAGTTTTATCACACAACATTTTTTTTGCGATATTGTACTTACATTTGCAGTTGCAGTTGGAGAATAATTGACCGTGAAGTATATCGATGTATGGGAGAACACGTTTTTCAACTACAATGTTTAAATTCATCCCAACTACGGAATCCTTCATTGTGCGTGGTCCGACACGCGCTTGTTTCTATTATGAAACATAAATGTGCTTATAAGGTATCTCGGCGCAAATACGAGTGATAAAAACATAGCCGTCTTTTTATCAGCTGCCGAACATGCACTATTGGGTATGGGCCCTCCATAGACCGTCATAATGAGGGTTCAATGTCCAAAAGGGATATTCATATTATGTAGGTATCTACGTAGTGTACTCCACTTATCTCTCGACCTTCGAAGTTAGAATGGACAAAATTATCTAACAACAAGCCGTGCGCACGTCCAATGAGTTTTCCCGTCGGCAAATTATGACATAATTCCATACAAACTTTCATACCCCATTTAACGATTTGAGGGGATGAATTTTTCGAAAAAAATTCCTTAGTGCTTGCTCACTTTTGATAAATAAAGAACTCTTTTGCAAAATTTTATACTTCTAGATCCAACGGTGTAGGCTAGGCGTTGTTTATCAGTGATTTTAAGATTTTTATTAAGTAGATTATTATGATACATGAAAAGGACATTGGTGTCTTTTACAATATTATGGGTATCTTGATTTTTAGGGTTCCGCTCTGAAAAAGAGAAACAAAACCATTATAATATCACTTTCTTAAATTTTCCGTGTGTAACAGAGGTTTTTCTCGAAATCTTTGCAACGTAGGAATTTGAATGATGGCGTATTGTTAGGTTAGGTTTGTTTTATAATAAAATGTATCGTGTAAAGCCCCATTAACATGGTATAAATTAGTTTTCTGTAGCATGCCATAAAATTGAAACAGTAATTGATTGGCACCGTCTAAACACAACGTACAATTCTTGCTAAATACGGGCAAGCTACCGTTCAAAACTATACTGATGTAAACAGTACCTTTACAATAAAATTGCCTATGGATACTTGTATTAAAGGTGTCCACCCACAATTATATAATTTATATTTATATCTGAACTGTTAAACTAAAAACTTTTTACAAAAAAAAACAACCGACTTAAAAAAAAACACTACAAAGTGAAAAATAACTTTAATTTCGGAAGTCGGTGTCTTTGGTTTTTAATTTTCGTTCTTTGTCACCGACTTCCGAAATTAAAGTTATTTTTCACTTTGTAGTGTTTTTTTTTTAAGTCGGTTTTTTTTTTGTAAATTGTTTTTATTTTTCACTTTTTAGTTGTGATACCTACCCCACACAAATTCGAATACCACAACCTGCTATGTAAATAACAGTGACAGGAAGTTACATACGTTGTTAAATACGTATTATTGAAGCTAACTCAAAAACTACCCAAGCAAACTTAATAAAATTTATATGGGACCACCTCTGAAGTATGATCTACCAAACAAAAAAAGAACCATCAAAATCAATTCGTAATTGACGGAGTAATCGCGTAACAAACATACAAAAAAAAAAAACAACATACAGTCGAATTGAGAACCTCCTCCTTTTGGAAGTCGGTTAAAAAGAACGAAATAATTTCAATTTCTATGGCCACCATCCAAATCAGACTGGCCTGCATCACCAGACCAACTCCATGGTACAAATTATTACAATTACAACGAAGTTCGTAGGTAAGTATGCCAACTTTCAGCTCAATCGGATGCCAGGAACGGGATGACGGGCACATGCGACGACGGACGGATACTGTCCGACGCCGCCGGTGTCCTTGAAGGTGGTTCACGATTCGAGTCGCCTAATTATAAGTACCTCAATCTGCCTAGCCTTTTCCCAACTATATTGGGGTCGGCTTCCAGTCTAACCGGATGCAGCTGAATACCAGTATTTTACATGGAGCGACTGCCTATCTGACCTCCACAACCCAGTAACTGGGTAATATGGTACCCCTTGATAAGACTGGTTGTCAGACTTTGGGGCTTCTGATGACCCGTAACGACTGTCAAAGATCCACGAATGACAGCCGGGACTAACGGCTTAACGTACTTTCCGAGGCACGGAGGAGTCTCGATATGTATAAATGGTCACCCATCCACGGACCAACCCCGCTAAGCATAGCTTAACCTGACAGATCGACCCAAGCGGCTGTTAGTACTTAGCCACGAGCTCCTCCTTAGCCACGAGCTCCTCCTAATTATAAGTACCTAAGGACAAATACCCCGTTGGCGCAGCTGCGACCATTCTCAAAGTGGACCAATAAGAGTGCAGGAGGACCAAAACCAAACCATTTGAGTTTTTGTTATTGTTATTTTCTTGATTTTGTGGATATTTTGATATTTTAACAGACAATAATTAATTCAACTTACTTATCAACCGCTGTACTATTTAAGTAACATGATAATTCCGTCGCCACTGTGTAGTGCAGATATTATTATTTTTTTCCTTGACGCTACTTCATTTAGATATACCTATAGTTTAGAAGCTCACGCAGGTTTATTAATTATCTACGCGCAAAACAGTAATTAAGGCATACCAGCGACCGTTCTATAGACTGCTCAGTGTAGTTTGGTACGGAACCTTAATTATGCGGACCCAACTTGGCCGGTTTTTTATTGATTATTAAGAAGCCAGCTATTAAATTCTTACGGAACGGATTACTTTTCATGTACTTACGTATAATTAAATGAAGATGAATGTATTATAACTCTGAGATTTTGAGTTCTAAGAAGAAAAGTTACTGTAAAA
This sequence comes from Agrochola lychnidis, assembly GCA_963680765.1. Taxonomy (NCBI): domain Eukaryota; kingdom Metazoa; phylum Arthropoda; class Insecta; order Lepidoptera; family Noctuidae; genus Agrochola; species Agrochola lychnidis. Next base: position 5,935,716 of record OY796850.1, read on the forward strand.
TTAATTGAATAACAGACCAAAGTTCGCGTGACCCTCTTAATAAACGAACAACTCCACCCCGCAGTCTGCGTGAACATTTATTTCCGTGAAAAGTAATATAATAACAAGGAAACGGGGACTTTAATAAATTGAATTTACACTGTTAGTAGGTAGTACTGGGCAAATATTGCAATTGTCAAAAACTTTTCTATTCAATTAAAACTTGTGTAGGTATATGTTTTTAGAGGAGGCCTTTGCCAAAAGGCCAACTAAGAGACATTCTGTAAACTAAAGAAAAATGTCACAACGCAAAAAAGCTCTCTAACCAAGAAAAAACGCTAAGCTATCTTTTTAACCTAGGTATGTAATCATAATTGTTATTATATAGGTATGTGTTACTTTATAAAAGAAAAGAAAGAAAGAAAACGTTTATTATGACACAGTTCGTGAAACACAAAATACAAACAAAATAAAAAAGTGAAAGTACTTTTCTTTATTTTTACTTCTCTCTTTCGTAATGGATTGATGAGAGCAAAGTAATATTTTGAAATTGGATATTATTACGTTATCGTACATAAATCATAATATTGGTGCCTCGTTGGTTTAGTGTAGAGATGGGCTGAGTGATGATTTTTCTGTTTTTCTGTATAAATGACTGCATGACAATGATAAAAAAATATCAATGACGGGAACAATGACAAAATCATCAATGTTTTTTATTTGAGGATATGATCACGTTACTTCAAATGAATGCTGAAACGATTGCAGAACGACTTTGTGAAATTATCATTATATATTTAGTAGGCATTGGTCGTACTTGTCCACCTTAAGGGTTATTTGTCCTCTAAGTTAGATTACTAAATAAAAATTTTCTTTGTTTACGACATTCATGGCAGTGTATTTAGAATAGTATTGATTAATAATCATGGAAATTTTCAATATGTTTCCATTAGCTATATTTGCAGTTTTTTTTTGTTTCCTGGCAATCTTGCGTTATATATTTACATAACATGTTAAAATAAACGTAAAAGTTTTATGGAAGGAAAATTTTTGAGCGTTCCTAGAGTCTTTAAATCCTGCTATTACGTAACAAATTTTCGTAAATGATTAAGTCTAATTTGTTTCATTTTGACAGTTCAACAACATTCATTGCGTTATTTACGTTGTTGAGCAGTTTTTTTTCCAGCTTATGAAGCAATGGATTAGATGATATTGAATGTTATCTGTTTCAAAACGATTGAGATTGATCGTGTATTTGGGTACTTTGGATATTTTCTGCTTTTGTATTTTAGGATTTTTATATACATTTTACATAATATCTATAACGACTAAAACATACTCATCACTAAAAGCTTAAAAATATAAATATCATATTTCTGGTAAAAAGCGATGCCGGCAGTGCCGACCAGTCTATGTAAATAATGTCCAGTGCTCGTTTAGATGTGAAATAATATTATGAACAGTATAATAAAAAATATTTGTGAATGTTGTATTTGACGTGTATGAAAATAGTGTTATTTGTTAGTTCAGAACAAAATTGATAATATTAATATTAGTGGCGTTTTACCAGTTTTACGTTGAGTGTAAATTGATTAATAATTAATCTAATTAGCAGTTCTTCTTCTTAGCAGGACAATACAACAATAAAAATTATTGTGTCAGTTCAGAACCTAGTCTTTGTCAGGAGAGTCCATAAGATCGTCCAACGTGTACCATCGCGGTCACGCATATGTAGCCATTTCGAAAACAAAACCCCGTACACGCATCACACAATGACCACATCTGACCAGCCCGTCCCATCCTTGATGTCCTTCCTCCGGTTGACGCCCTAAGCCGAGGTTCGTACTCCACAGGGGGTGCCCTTAGCGAGCGTTCACCTAGTTTTAATTAGCATAATTGAATAACCCCTGGCTGGAGGTTTTAAGTATAGTTAGTAGCTTAAGGCACCCACAGGAAAGCCCGGTTAAGTAGTCATGATATCAGAGGTCAACTACGAGATGCCCTACATTAAAAAAAAGACCACATACCACTCCTTTTTTTTTGTTGGTAAGCAGTAATATAGCGGCCGATAGGATCCTCGAAATGGCACAGTCCATTTTGGGAACTTCAGACACCCCAGCACCACAGGAAAATTGGGCGGTACCCAATATCAGGTGGGTCAACGGAGTCCCAGGTTGCGACAAGACAACCTGGGTGGTGAAGCACTTCGATGGGGAGAAGGACGTCGTAGCCACCACGACGACCGAAGCTGCCAAAGATCTCAGAGAGAAGCTTGCGCACCGCTTAGGAGACCGAGTAAAGACAAAGGTGCGCACTATGGCCTCAATTTTAGTCAACGGGTTCAAGAAACAAGAGAAATGCTACCGCCTCACGGTAGACGAAGCTCTTATGAACCACTTTGGGGCCATAGTTATGGCAGTAAAGTTGTCTGGAGCAAGCGAGATTGTCCTCATCGGAGACGTAAACCAGCTTCCATTTCTGGACAGAGAGAACCTATTCGAGTTAAGGTATACCCGTCCAAACCTGGTGGCTGGAATCACCCAGGAGCTGCTTTGCACACACCGCAACCCGATGGATGTGGCGTTTGCACTGAGCGAGATATACTCCGGTATATACTCCTCCAAGTCGTCGCTGTCGCGGGTCCACTCCCTGAGGGTGGAGGGTTACACAGGAGCGCAAATACCGAGCACTGCCCAAAACACCCTATTCCTGGTTCACACGCAAGAGGAGAAAGCTTCTCTTGCAAGCCAGGGATATGGGTCTGGCGAAGGGTCGCGCACCTTGACCATACATGAGGCTCAGGGGTTGACCTACGACAGCGTCATCATCATCAACACGAAGTCCAGGAGGCTCCAAATCCACGACAGCATCTCCCACGCGGTAGTGGCGGTGTCGAGACACACAGTCAGTTGCGTCTATTACTCCGACGACGCCGACGACGCCACGGGCCGTTTTGCAAAGAGGGCGATGGATGCGCCGACTAAAATGGTCGTCGATTACAACCTGAAGACGGCCATGCAGCATCGAGACTTAGCCGTCGTGGAAAAATTGCTCAGGCTAGCGAAGTCCCTGGTCAACAGACCCTACCTAAATACCACCTAACAAGTCCCCATTTAAACTCCAACCCAAACCTAACCCGAACCATCATCCAATCTGAAACCCCTGTAGAATAAGCAATGACATATATGTAAAACTGCATGGCAGAACGAGTCTGTCATACTCACGCAAATGCCCTGCCGATGGTGGCGCTGCGCGTCCGGTCGTTAAGTTCCCTAAAAAATGGTTGAGCTGAACGGCACGGACGTGTATGTCAAGTCCGTGAACGGATGCCGTCGGTCGGGGCCGGTCGGCTCGCACTGCCATGTAGTTATATGTAATATACGATATAAGACAATAACACTAACCTAACCTGAAAAAAATATATATATATAGCGGCCGAGCTGCAAGCAGGAATAGTAGTTACGGTGTTCAGATATTGGTGTCCGCGATAGTACCTAGTGTATTAAAAAGCTCAATAACACAAACCTGTCCATGATTTTCCGCCGCCATGTCCCGTCAAAACAAACATTATTCAACAAAGTAGAACATAATAAAAACGTCATTAGTCGTCACATAAAGCCGTCGGCACAATATGGACGTGTTATGACTATGAGCCGTTAGCCTTAAAAGCCGGAACACGTGGCTCCGACGTAATTACTCCCAGCTGAAGCCATTATGGAGGCTTTATTAACTAGACTATACCAGTACCCTAATTGCGTATTATTTTCTTAAACGATTACGACAAATTTGTTTCATTTTGACAGCTCAACAACATTCATTGAGTTACGTTGTTGAGCAGATTTTTTTTCCAACTTATGAAGCAATGGATTAGCAATCTGTTTCAAATCGAAACAAATTGTGATTGATCGTTTATTATGCAATTAGGGTACAGTAGTGCTATTCTGTAACCATCTCACCGTGTTATCTTAGGTGAAGTGAGCGTGGAGTGAGCTGTCAGTTGCTAAGGAGCTCTATTGGCGGCTCACTTCACCTAAGTTATCACGGTGAGATATATTTACAGAATAGCACTACAGGTTAGGCAATAAGGTACCTATGTCTTATTTAGACACCGGAATTTACGATGAAATCTCTCAGGTTCCCGATAACATGGAATTCTTTAGAAAAGCACTCTATTTGTACCTACTGGAATATTAGCACCAGTGGCGTAACAAGGGTGACACATTTTGGGAGCGGCGGCGGCGCTTGAAAATATTTATCTAAGGCCAATTTCGAATGGTCAAATGGAATGAAAAATCTAACTTATTATTGAATAAGGTATTTTTTTTTGTTCAGTGGTCACTCGCTCTTGTAGCCTAGGATTTCTAATTCTTTAATTTTTCTGCTTAAGTCGACAAAGTAACTCCCATTTCTATATGAATTGTTTAAAGAAAATCTAACTACCCGAGGCGGGGTGCAAAATTTTTCGAGGGTTGATATATAAGCTACTAGCTGACCCTGCAAACGTTGTTTTGCCATAGAAATGTTTGGGGTGGACCATCTTTATCACTTACTACCCTACCTACCCTATCTTTCAAGTTGGATCAAACTGCACACGGTGTGCAAATTTGATTAAAATCGGTTAAGTAGTTTAGGAGTCTATCGCGGACAAACAACGTGACACGTAATTTATATATATTAAGAAGATAAGATATGACAAGACAAAGACTATTAATTTAATTTAATTTATTTATTAAATCAGATACAGTGATCCATATTTATGTTAGAATACCTACTTAAAAATTACGTTAGTACTTAATCAAAGATACATGCCACAGTAATAATAATTATTATAACCAAAATAAATAAATAAAATAAAATAAAATTAGCACTATTGTTGTTTGTTAAGAGCGTTTATTCTGAAAGTTGGCAACATCGCAAATAGATGTTAAAATATTTCGCAGTTTTGATTAATTTGGCAATATTACTGTATGAAAATAAGAAATATGGCTAACTATATAGCGAACTAGAATATTAATAATAAATTGCAAATATAACACTGAATTAGGTGTAAAAAAGGCATTTTGAAAGTTTCCAAATACTTTTTTTATATCTAAAACTAAATATTCGGTGTTACGATATTAATTATTGCATTTCATAATCCATATTTTACATCCTTAGTTAGCCACGTTTCTTAATTCCATGCAGTAATATTGCCAAATTAATCAAAACAGGTAAATATTTGACAGCTATATACGACGTTGCCAACTTTTAGAATAAACCCATAAGTAATAAAACTTAATTATTCCATTTATTCAAGACCTCAAACACAAACTAAAAAGACAATTTAAGCATGTATTTACGATATACTCGTCTCCATTATGTCAACGGAAATTGGAAAATAAACCGCAGTCCACGAGAAACGTCGACATCTCCGTATCGAAGGAGTGTCTATTTCCGTGACACAATAGTTCGATAGATATGTCACCACATAGTCGTCTGTTACGGGGTAAATTACACGTGAATATGTGAAAAACTTTCTCGTGTATTTTGTACTAAAGATGACCGCATTTCTCCTGATTTTTGTTATAAATAAATACATACTTGGATTGATAGGAACTTTATAAATATAGTTGGTCCCATAGTGAAAGTTGTTAAATGATAAATGATTTTATTTCTGTAAGTAGGTTTGTACAAACACTTTTACACGTCAATCATATTTTAAAACTAGATGAGGTCGGCGTTTCCTATCTGACTACTCTGAGAAGAAAGGCCGAAACAAACTCAGAGGTCTCTTTTAAAGTCCAGACATAATCTTGGTCAGATCATGTGAAGGCCATGTGGATTGGTGTCTGAAGTGGTCTTTTGAGGAAAGCACCACACAGATTGAAAGGACCTGTCCAGTCGGTGCACGCATTTGTCAGTTATTGTGCAGCTCAACTCAGAATTTAAGGAGCTCAACGATTCGACGAACAATACCAAAAAAAGGACATTTGGGTATGGATATGTTTATAGTTATGAGTACTTTTACCTCCTGAAAGGCTTACTATGAACTAGAAATTACTGTGTATAGCTGTACTCTATCTTTCGACGTGTGGCAGAACTATTAACGCCGCCATCTTTTTTTTTTAAATACACGTCTTAAAATAATATCAGAAATGTTTATCAACAGCGCCAAAAGATCTTTCTAACGCTGAACCTAATTAATCTTTACTTCTTTTCCGGATATAAGCAACAGCTTAAAACTGCTTAAGGGTCTTCACCAGGAAATCGTTTTGGATAAGTTTACATAGAAAACAGTTTAAGAAGTAGTCTCGAAAAAAAACGTCTGGCTCAGTCAGTGAAAAAATCGGATTGAGCATAAACCTTGTAAATGTCGCTAAAACGTGCAAAAAGCACTGCCGAATTTTGAAAACTTTAAAAAGTCACCTAAACTTAAATAAAGACAACAAAGAACAGTGAACCCATGAGATTTTCCATATTTGTTTTATTTTTGTTGTTTTTTTGCGTAAAAAAAATCGGAATTTTCTGAATTTTCACGGTCACAAAAATTTAACAATACTTGACGGTGAAAATTCAGAAAATTTCCGGACATTGTTTGGCGTTTAGTGTCCCTCAAAGTGTTAAACAATTTCCACAGATTATTTTAATGCACCTTCTAGTTTTTTCGGGATAACAGAGCAATCCTTCCTGTAAGAGTAGAGATAGTTATTAAGCTTTACGAAGCCTAAGCTTAAAACTGATTCGTTTAAACTTGAAGCTGCAGTGCTATTCTGCAAAAATCTCACCGTGAACGCTTAGGTGAAGTGAGCTTGAAAGTGAGCTGTCAACAGTGTCAAACCCTAGTATATGGTGGAATGACAGCTCACTTCACCTTAGCGTTCACGGTGAGATTTTAACAGAATACCACTGCTGGTGATCGATCATTGGACACACGCTGTAGTTGTTTGCAAATAACTTGTCAAGTGCGTCATATTCGCAAGTGCTACAAACCATTATAGATAAGTGTAATATTGTGGTGTCACATTTTAGGCGAAAGTATATGGACACAATGTCAATGATATATCACAGGTGATTGACATGCGATTAACTGTCTGATTACAAAAGTGTACTTACAATATCATATTATAGGGTGTGAACACATTACACAAAATAACTGGACAGCAGATCACCAACAACATTGATAAAAAAAAAAGAAAGAAAAATTGTTTATTCTGCACAAAATAAACGCATATTACAAAAAAAAAAATACACAATCACCAAAAGTCAAAAGCCTCGTATTCAATATTCGAAAATTAATAAAAAGTTTGACAAATTTTGTCTATTGCTTATGTCAAGGCCAGAGACCAAAGACAATTTACCCAAAATGATGGAAATCTGTATGTTTCCCCTAAAGTTTCCATACATTTTCCACTCAGGATATTTAATTCTGGTTTAACATTTGCTACGATTCGTAGATAATCACCAAAGATATTGATTCGATTAAATCATACAGAACATACTGGTTTTATTCGTTGTATTTATAGTGACAAATTATCACTATCACTACACCATTACATAGTTTAAAAAGAAAGTCCCCCGCCGCGCTGCATCTGTCTGTTTGAACCCGATAAACTCAAAAACTACCTAACAGATTTTCATACGGTTTTCACCAATGGACGGATTGATTCAAGAGGAAAGGTTAAGTGTATAATTCATTAAGATTTTGTTTAAATTGCCTGAAATATGACGATTATTGTTGAAGATGTCGGAAAAAATAATGCCGACTGGGAGCTTTACTGGCGTGCGTCGCGTAAACCAATAGAGTTATATGAAAACAATATAACGGAATTATTTCTCTTAAAAAGTACGTTCCCGTAGGATAATTTCCAACCTCCAGGCGGGTGAATTTTGAAGAACAAAATTCTTTTGCTCTATAAGGAACTCTTGTTAAATAATAATAGCCTCACGGGTCGATCTTTTAGGTTAAACAGCGCTTGCCGAGGTCAGTTCGTGGATGGGTGACCATAAATTACATATTGAGACCCCTCCGTGCTTCAGAAATCACGTTAAGCCGTTAGTTCCTGCTGTCATTTGTAGATCTTTGACAGACGTTACGGGTAGTCAGAAGCCCGAAAGTCTGTCAAAAAAAGATAAACTTTCTTATAATGTACTGGTATTCAGCTGCATCCGGTTAGACTGGACGCTGATCCCAACATAGTTGAGAAAAGACTAGGCAAATGATGATAATAAGGAACCCTTGTGCAAAATTTCGAGCTTCTAGATTCAGCAGTTTCGGCTGTGCGTTGTCTCAATCAGACAATCTAGCCGCGACCGGCGACATATTTCGTGAGCGCAGCTTTTGGCTGCATACAAAACGATAAACTAGAATTACCATATAAAGTGTGATGTCACCTTTAGATAAACATCCCCCTAAACACATTTAGGTGTATTGATAAAAATAATGGTGACATCCGTGAAAGTGACTTTTAATGGCGACAGATAACGTAGATAACTTTATAACAGTACTTGATACGAGCTGTTTTTCTGATATATGTTTTTTCCTTTTACGTCCCAAACAACGTGAACCATTTAATTCCATTATCGGCAAAATTACTTCTTGGTCGGTTTTCTAATGTAATTTGGAGCCCATTAGGTACCTATTACCCAAGGATTTTTAGTTAGACCTTCATTTACATGGAACAAGCAGCGTTGAGTCCATCTTAACTTCGTTTTTAGTGTTATTGTTGTTAGTAATTTTAATTGCACAGACAACTACAGCTAAAAGCAAATTTTAAGACAGTAAAGTTTTAATAACATCAAAAACAACAGTGCTACATTAATGTTGGTAGTACTGAAAAATGCGTTTTCTAATTCACATAATTATGAAATCTGGGTAGGTACCATTGGGGTAACGCATATTTAACCAATTTGAAAACAAAATCCCGTGCACACGACCATTTTTTTTCGTAGGTAAGCGTTACTATAGCGGCCGAGCGCTACAAGCAAGAATAGTCCTTATAGTTTACAGATACCTATGCGTTTCTTCGATAGTACCAATCGTGTCAGCTTCCCTTCAGCAACTTAGACAACGCTTTCGATCAGGCAAACTGCTTATTTTATCGATAAAGTAGATAAATTTATACCACAAAATATTTATATATATGTAAAAATTATCTTATCTAGAAGGTACCTGTAAACCAAAGAGTAAGGTCAACGCACACCGGCGGACGGCGGTGGACGACATCGAGGAAGATTTGCCGAAGAATATCCCGCGGGGTGCCGCGGTATGTCACGGGGGAAATACGGAGTGCACCCCAGCTTACACTGCCTCTCCCCCGCGATCGTAAGCTAGCGGACTACGGCGCATACCGTCGCATGTTTTAGCATCCCGCTGCGGTATCCTCCAGCTCGCTCTTCAATACCGCAGAGAGAAATCCCCTTTCATGCTCCGTGGTCGGTCTCTGAGCTTTGGAATATCTTTTTACCACTAAATACGTACTTATTTACGTTGGTAAATTTAAAATACTCTGCCCCGCCGTCCGCCGATGCGCGCTGGCCTATGATCACAACATCCATTTGCAAACTGTTTATGAAATAGCGAATACCAGACAGAATTGAAAAGGGTATGCTGAGATGGTTTGGGCATGTTGAGAGGATGAATGAAAGACGACTATCAAAATGTATTTACAAGGCAGTTGTAAAGGGAAAGGCCGGGCGGGGACGCCCTAGGAGGACATATACTGACCTTATTGGTGATGTTCTTCGGAAAGGCCAATTGCGTAGTACTCGCAATCGGCGTGCGTGTATGACCAGATGTATGAACGTAAACGAGGCAAAAGGAGTATTTAAGGATCGTAGCAGGTGGCGTTCTGTAGTTTCTGCCTACCCCCACGGGAAGAAGGTATGAGTTTATGTATTTATGTATGTAATACCAGACATTCAAACATTCAGACCAATTCCGACGTTCTTCCGTGCATAAAGAGCGGTACACACCACACATACTTTCCAATCGATTACATCGTCACGCGTATGTGCACATCGCTTGATATTTCGAACTATTTGAGCGCAATTCCGATCGATTGATCAAGCCACCTCGAGGTGAACATAATGTTTGTTAGTTGGTGGAGAAGAAATTATAGCTAGGATACTACTATAAAGCTAAAAATCATTTTACAGTGGTCACATTAGATAAAGGCTCATTTTTATTCGTCGATAGGGCTCGTATGTGGGGTGCTGGACATTTCTGGAAAGCATGCCATGGGGCCCGATTTCGGCAAACCGTTTCCATTAGTCGATAGGGAACACAATTGTTCCCTATCGACTAATGGAAACGGTGTACGGAGAACCTACACCGCATATTTATTGGTTATTAAAGTGAAACTTTTATTACATCGTCTCAAACTTTTTCGTCTGTGTGTTGCATTTCGCGTGACGGTCGGCCGCGGAGTTTGGATAAAGTGAAAGACGCTCGTCAGAGCAACCAAGGCCAATATGGCGGCGCCTATAGAAATTTCACTTTTACCGTGGTTTCATAAAACCACACAATCCTTTTTTTTTTCATTGGGTGTGAGTCTCTGCACGCTTTTTAACGACCGATGAATTTCATTGGTCGCTACGCCCCGGGAGATTCCCCGCAGGTGGTGTACCGACCCCGTTACCGACCTATGACTTTCATTAGTTTAACCCCGCCTGCGGGGTGTCCCCGCTTGCTGTTTATCGATCAAGTTATCGACTAATAAAATTGAGCCAAAAAAATGGCCCACATGTTGTACCATTGTAATAAGAGTATCACCTACTTGTTGTTTTCGTATGTTTTTGTTTTTGTATATATTTGATTACGTGCTTATTTATTTATTTAGTTTTTGAAGTATACAAATTATGTATTAGGTATGTTGAAACTGTTTGTACTCTCCGTCACTTGTCCTTAAGGGTTCATTATAAAACCAGCATCAGACAGCATCTGTCTGGCATTAATGCTGAAATGAACCTTTTTGGCGCAACCGTGAGGCACTCACTATTATTTTCAAAATATTATTTTTTATTTTCACTTTGTTATTTGTGTTTCACGAGCTCTGTTCAAATAAAAATTTTCTTTTCTTTCTTTACTTTTATTTTCTTCTACAAATATTTTTCTTTGTCCACATACTCGAATCACCTCACCCCGAACCTTCGTCCGTCACTGTTTGTTTGTTTAACAAAATCTTTCGTTATACATTTTGTCCTAGGAATAGCTAAGACTCAACAAAACCCCTTGTCATATGTAATAGTATATGTTAGAAAATAATGCCCCATTGTATTATTTTATTGTAACATTCGACCTCATTCTGGAAAGCTATTTCATGTTCTTTCCATTTAATGCTCCGAATGACTCTAGAAATAGGTTAGTACTAACTGGGTTATAGTGTGAAGTGAAAGGAACAGTTATTGGGTACTTTCGTAACAGGGATCACTTATTTTAATCGATATTTGCCTCTGGGTTACATTAACTTCGAGATTGACATTGCTACTTTTCACTTGCTCATTAAGTTATCCTGTAATGCAATTCAAATTCAAATTCATTTATAAATTTTGTGAACATAGGGTAAAAGATTATACAGCTGTTACAAATAAATATCGGTCCATACTACGTCCCGCCAGAAGGCATACAAAATTGTTTAGGTAAATAGATAGATAATCAAATGTAACATTAACAAAATAAAAATAAGAAGTCAAGGTACATGTCACAATTTCATGCCAATGATAATAAAATGTCAATAAATTAAGATGGCACATAAACAGATAGGTATTTAGTCACATTCTCTTTTAAAATAATAAATTAAATAAAAAGAATAAAAATGTCAATATGAAATAATTATAACAATATTACCATAAGGGAGCAACATTTCAGCAAAAGAATTTCTCTGATAAAAACTCAGTCACACTGTAGTACGCCGTATCCTTTAAAAAATTACGTAGTCTACTCTTAAACAGCACTGTTGTCAAGTCTTTCCAACCACTTGGTAATTTATTGTAAATAAGTAATCTGTAAGCAATTTCTTAATCTGATTATCTGTATAGCAGTGATAGCTAAGTAGTGTGACCGTGCGTCGGACTGCCAAGTCAAAGGTCTCGAGTTCGAACCAACCACGCACCTCTGACTTTTCGGATTCATGTGCGTATTGTATAATAATCACTTGCTTCAAAAACGGTGAAGGAAAACATCGTGAGGAAACCGGCATGCCTGAGAGATATTTCTCGACGGTATGTGAAGCCAAGTCAGAGGCCCATGGGTGGCTTTAAAACTGACACCAGTTTAGTCACTAGCTACAAGAATTAACGTCATCGAACATAACATAACATCACGCCTTGTTTCCCCGAAGGGTTGGGCAGAGGTGTCCCTGTAGCAGGTACACCCACATTTCACCAGTTATGTTTAAGTCCCATGTAACAGGGGCGAGCCTATTGCCATCAACCGGGCACAAATCCAGACTCCAAGCTGCTACTGAGAAATTCTCTTCGAATCTGTAGATAACTCAAGAAACGCGGAGTTGATCCTTTATTCTTAACATACGCCTTGTTTCCCTGAAGGGTTGGGCAAAGGTATACCTTTAGTAAACCTTTCGCCAGTTTAAGTCCCATGTAACAGGGGGCGAGCCTATTGCCTTCACCCGGGCACAAATCCAGACTCCGGGCTGCTACTGAGAAGTTACAGATAGAAAACCCAATAACACTTTGCCCGACCTTGCAATCGAACCCAAGACCTCATGCTCAGCAATTGAGCTTGCGCCCACGAGACTAAAGAGGCAGTCGTTTATTCTTTTGGGTTAAAATTAATACCACTTGACTAATATCTAATATCCATTAACAAATCCATTGAAACAGGACCAACACAAACAAAGTTTCTTCTCACACCGTTAGAAATTAAACACCCCGATGCGTTGCACTCAAGTCATAAACATTCGGAAGATAGAACGTATAACTCGATTTTTATAACTGTGCGCCTGTCAACGTCAAAATATTACACTGTGACACTGTATGTGGTTTAATTAAAATTTTATTTATTATTTATTTCAGACATAATTCTAGTCCATAGTTTTCACTTTTTTTTTTTTTGCTAGCCTACGCTGTCTCACTCCTGGGTAAAGGCCTCCCTCCACTCCTTCCATCTTTTGCGAGTCCGCGCGTCCTCCTTCCATTTTTGACGGAACTTATCCAGCTCGTCCCGCCATCTCCTACGTGGTCTACCGCGACCCCGCTTCACTGTCTCAGGGCACCAGTTCTGTGCTATTTGGGCCCACAGTTTGTCCGGCATGCGGCAGACATGTCCTGCCCAGTCCCATTTAAGTTGGGCAGCCTTTTGAAATACGTCACCTATTTTTGTTTTGGAGCGCAGTATTGTGTTTCGAACACCAGTTTTCACTCATACATTTAAATTATAAACTCTAAACCAAACAGATAAAAACCCAAAATAAAATTGTGATAAATTTTTAAAAAACAAAAATAAAAATTGTATAAAATTATAAAAATGTCAGAACGGATTAATTTAAATAAAATGTCAAATATATAAAAATGACAAAATTCTTTTAAATAATAACAATAACAACTTAACGAATAATATTATGACAGATCTGTGCAGACGACACGAGTTGTGTAAACTCTATTAAGAGGCGTCGGGGCACCGAGGAGGTAATCGGGCGGGTGAATACAATACTGACAACCTACGACTTTGACAGCTCCAAGCGCACCGTTATAAAATCGAGTTATATCAAGGAAACTATGCTTTGTTTCTGTATCGAGGCTGTCATGCAGAATCCGTAGCAAACCGATCACGGTTTATGTTTGACGACTGGGTTTGTCTCAAGTAATCCAAGTTTATGTCTGTCAGGGAAACTACCTGACGTATTGAATTATACTACCAACACGAACGGGTAAATGGACGCATTTCCCATGTTAATTTGCTGAAAAGGGTGTTCTTCTCGTATTACTTACTGAAAATAAATGTCTAAATGGGATATCATGTTGACTTCAAACTTTTCTGACGAGTTTATGTACCTATATCATTTGGTACATCAAATCGAATGTCAAGCAATGCAAGGAAACTTCGGTTATATCAACTTAGATATGGCTGCATTATAGTCGTGAATATGATTTTTAATATCATCACATTGAGGTTAGCAGTGGTAGTCTAATGTGTGACCACCGGACTCCCAAGTCATGAGTGTACGCACGCACGCACCTCTGACTTTTGGGATTCATGTGCATATTATATAATTATCACTTGCATCAAAAACGGTGAAGGAAAACTTTGTAAGGAAACCGACCAGAGAGATATTTCTCGACGGCATGTGAGGCCAAGGTCAGAGTCCCATGGGCGACACAAAAACTCTGACACCAGGTTAGTCACTAACTGCACGAAAAAAAGATTGAAGTTTATAATAATTCGTAATTTTTTAACACGGTGTAACCGGACTTACATTTAGAAAGAAAGAAAGAAAAATACGTTTATTGGCATTACAGCAGAGAAAATACACCTTATAACTATAAAAAACAGAAAACAATGATTATAATGCCAAAAGGGCCTCAGCTCAGCATATTGTCAGATGACAACACAAAATGGACCACCTGACGCTGATTTTCAACTGCAACCCACGCACACATTTGTAGTTCCTCTACCTCGTGCCTTGAGCACCGTACCTATCCTGTTTATGAAAGAACCATAAAACACCAATACAAGCCTTAACAGAACTCAATAGAGTGACTTTACAACCTTTTTACAGCCGTGTTGAATGCTGAACCATTCGGAAAAGTCGTTTCAAAGGGTTTTTATAACCACAGTGATAGATGGCAGCGCCAGGTTATCACGAGCTATTGTTGTTGGTGCAAGCCTCAAGGGTAAATAGAGGGTTAAAATAAGCTGAAAATGCGTGAGACAGAAACTATAAAGATAGGTATCGATTGAAGTCACTTTTACGATTATGTGGTAACTATGGTGGGTACTAATGGTGAAGTTTTCTGGTACAAAAGTCGTAAAAAAGAATCATCAAAATCAATTCATAATTGACGGAGTAATCGCGTAACAAACATACAAAAAAAAAAAAGAACATACAGTCGAATTGAGAACCTCCTCCTTTTGGAAGTCGGTTAAAAATCTAGGTCAGCGCATTAAATTGTGAGGTACTTATTTACTTCGTAACCAACAGCTGTCTACAATATTTTTAATACCTATTGACGCTTGACTTCAGTACTTTTTCTCAAAGATTTTCTATCATTACGCTTTCACAACGAAATCAAAAATACATAATTAGCTCATACTCTTTTTTTCTGATGGCTATTAGGATAGCAAGAAATATTTTTTCTGCAAACATGACATTTTCCTAAATGCATTTTGCTCGAAGAGGCCGTCGACATCACTGATAAAGCCACAGGTCATGTCCCGGGCAATGTACACGACAACGGTTGCTGCGCAAACTCCCAAAACGCTGAAAACCTCTACGAAGTACAGTCAACAAAAGAGATTGGTGTACACAGAAGATATTGACATGTTCGTTATATTCAATCAGTATGATCCGGATCGAAGGACCACTTTGTAATTGTCGAGATTGATGCACCATTAAGAACTTAGTCCTACTAAACTAATCTTTTAAATAAAATTAATGTTCTGTTCGTTGGTAAGCGCTTCACTTGAGAATGGCTAAACCAATTTGACTATTTTTGTTTTAAAATGTTCGTAATAGTTCGAATCAGGTTCGTTACGGAAATAAAACTTTAAAAATTGCTGGGAAATTTGTAAAATTCGGGAAAACTGAAAGTGGTTCTATGGGAATTTTGTATGAATTATTGAAATTTTGACAGAACAACGTTCGTCAGGTCAGTTAATAAAAATGTATTTACTTAAACAAGGTGGTTTAAAATAAAAATAGTTCGCCTCTTATTTCACGAAAAGTTTATTTAAAGGTGTAAAATTGATAAATATAGGTCGAAAAATTATATCAGTCAAATGACCACCTGCAATTATGCACAATTGTTGCTCGCAAAACATCTGGCTCGAAATTGATGATTTCTTCTTCAATGTTGGCTTTCAAGAGTTGCAAGGTTTGTCGTTTTTTGTGGTAAACGCGAGATCTCAAAAAGCCCCAAAGGAAGAAGTTTGGCACAGTCAGATCTAGTGATCTGACCGGCCGGTTCAAATTACCAAAACGCAGATCGGCCATTGATCACACGACTCGGAAATTGGTGTTTCAAAATCTCCTTCGTTCCCTAAGTTGTCATTGCCAACATATCTGTCTACAACATAAGTATCAAATCACAATGACATTATGACACCTTTTTTTAAAATTATGACACATTCACAATATGACTTTACTTTTGCTCCACCTTGTACATTACATTTTATATTATAAATGTGAAAGTTTGGATGTTCGTTACTCAATCAAGCATTGACGCATCGTACAATTTTTATCCTAGTAATAAGGTAAGTCCGTGTGGGATAATTTCCAACCTACACGTAGGCGAAGCCGCGTGCAAAAGCTAGTAAATAATTTAATATATGTAGTTGCCTGCATAGCTATATCTTGTGCCAACAGTACCACCGATTATTCCCCAAAGAATGACTCAGCTCACGGTGAGTGGTATGAAACTTTGTTATTTATTGTGTAGGCAATATTTTGTTATCATTTATGTGATAATTTATTATCTAAATCCCCATGCAACGTCGTGACGCAGGTGGGGTCTGTGACGTGTTCAGACGATTATTCATGTTACCAATTATGGTGTAAAAAGTTGCGATGGAGTAAGTAATTATGTTTCGTTGTTGTGTAATGTATGGCGTTGCTTTAAATAGGGACGAGACTTGCTATTTGCAATCTCACTTTGCCAGAAATATTGATGTGAAAGCCCTTAGGGTAGATAGGAATATTTTCTATTCTCTTTGTGCCAAACCAAAAGGTGGAATTCATCCTTATATTCCTTAATATTATAAATGCGAAAGTTAGTCTGTTTGTTACGCTTTCACGCTAAAACGGCTGAACGGATTTAGATGAAATTTGGCACATATATAGATGATGCCCTGGAAAAGAACATAGGATACTTTTTTTTTTCCCACGGGATCGAGACTTATGCGGGTGAAACCGCGGGGCGCAGCTAGTCCTTAATATTATAAATGCGAAAGTAAGTTTGTTTGTTACGCTTTCACGCTAAATCGGCTGAACGGATTTGGATGGAATTTGGCACATATATAGGTGATGCCCTGAAAAAGAACAAAGGATACTTTTTTTTTCCCACGGGTTCGAGACTTATGCGGGTGAAACCGCGGGGCGCAGCTAGTATTTTATAAATCTAAGATGACACGTTTGCTATGTTAGACATTACTGTATTTATCGGATCGATGTTTTGACAAAGATTGTCACAGGACACTAGCTGAGTCATTCTTTGGGGAATAATTGGTGGTACTGTTGGCAAAAGAGATAGGTATGCAGGCAGCTATATCGAATACATGCAACCGCAGGTCAATGGTTACCATTTTGACATTGACAGCCTTTCTGTCGTATAGCAGTAAGGAATGAATACATTAATAATAACATACTACATACTCAAACCTAATAATATACAATATGTACATAATTATTATACACCCAATTAAACACATCTCGTGATTTATAATAATATTGAATAAATTGCTACGTAGCCCTCTTCCTCTCTCCTAACTTTGCTGTGCCCGACAGGCTCCATATTGATCTTTTACTTTGATTTACATAAGAAATGCAATAAAGAATTGAGTATTGAAGATTAAGTGAAGTATACCTTAAGTGGATTGCATAAGCATAATCAGCCTATAATGTTCCTACTGCTGGGACACAAGCCTCCTCTCTGTGAGTCGGAGTGGGTAATCCACCACGCGGGCCCAGTGCGGATTGGTAGATGTCACATGTCTTAAAATTTTTGGTTCTAGGACATGCCGGTTTCCTCACGATGTTTTCCTTCACCCGGTAACTGGGTTTTGGAGGTCAGATAGACAGTCGCTCCATGTAAGATACTGGTATTCAGCTGCATCCAGTTAGACTGGAAGTCGACAAAAGGCTAGGCAGATTGATTGGGGTGTTCATTTAAAATTAAGGACACAATTTTCACAGAAGTGCCTCTACTCTCAATATCGGACCTCGGAAGTCTATATTTTAAGCCTCTTTAAAAGGAAAACAAAATTTAAAAATGCACACACAGCCTATAGACAGCTGAAATGGAGATGGAAGGGACATATGTTAAGAGGCCGGCGACACGGCTCGCAACTACAAATCGAGATGTTTGCAAAATTCAATTCCAAGCACGTTGCGCTAGTGTGAGTGCCTGTTGGAGCGACATACACCTACAGTGAGCAATACTACCACGCACACATTGACAATTATTGCTTGACGCGATAGTACTACTAGCTTTCGAAAATTTATGATAAATTTAGATGTGTTCCGTAATACAAAAAATTATGAATGAAAACTTAATGTATTTCCATTTTTTTTCGATAATTTGTAACTTGATAACATAAACTATGCTTCTGCGGAAACAATATTACAAATATTGTTGTTTATAATACAGAAAAAACAATATGAAGACATGTCATTTACGCTGTAAAAATGTACGAAACGCAATTCGCTTACACTTCATTTAAAGGCAAAATTTTGGAAATAAAAAGACGTAGGAGCCTAGATAAATACTGTCTCAATCGGAATATATACATAATATGGTGGAAATATGTTCAAATTGCAAATGATTTATGTACTACGTTTGTATGGACAATTCATGCGTCGCCGCATTCTTAAGATAAAGTAAAGAGAAATGGACTAAGTAAGTAACAGAATGGTATCCAAGAGGTAGCAAAAGAAATAGAGGCAGACAAACCAAAGGAGGGGAAGAGGACTTCAAGAAAATAGCTGGTCCGTTATGGACCTGTTTAGCAAGAGACAGGAATACGTGGAAACCGTTAAAGGAGGCCTTTGTCGACAGTCAAGCTATTTCACACAAACATTCAGTTGCCGATAATTCAAACACGTCGTTTTAAACGGCACGGTTCGCGCAGTGGTTAAGCAATTGACTGCTGCGCTGCATGTCGCGGATTCGATTCCCGCACGAAACAAATATTTGTATGACCTACAAGTAGTTGTTCCGGGTCTGGCTGTTTGTGTATGTGAGTTTAAATGTTTGTAAACGCACCCACAATACCACGTTTTTAAAAAAAACAAAAACAAATACAAGTTAAAATTATAATTAAATCAATTTAGTTTTTTTGTAAATAGACATTTATTAATTGTAAGAAAGAAACAACAATAAAGGCTATATTATTTTTATTTATTTAATATAAATAAAAGGTAACAAGTAACAAATGTACGACGCCGCGGCTTTCCGCGCTCGCGACACTTTTGAAATATAACCTTGTTTAAACAATATTTGCAGTAGTTTCTACTATGAGTTCTCGAATATTATTTGATTTTATTCTGTACGGGCTTAAGGCTGCACACATCGAAGGCCTGCCTACCTGCGGCCTACCGCCGCACGCCTGTACTGACAGGCGACCTTCCACGTGCACGTGCTTCCACTGCCTACCTGTGGCCTATCGCCGCGCGCCTGTACTGACAGGCGACCTCCACATGCTGCGACGCTAACTACCAGCAGCCTAAGATGGCCGCCCGACTACTACGGAGCCTGTGCTGAGCAGGCCACCACACCTACCATGTGCTACCAAGAACGGTACCCTTCTTCCCTATCCAAAGTGTGCGAGTGCTCAGATCCAGTGTCAGTGATCTTACCCACGACCTAGCCGTGTTAACTACTACTTCCTATATAAATTATAAATCTATTAACCTATCCAGCTGTTTTACTATCTACCTCTTTCTTCCTAACCGTTAACGGCCTACGCAGTCTACCCTGCGCACAACTAGTACTAGTTGAACTAGTTGTGCGGTTAACATGAGCAATACCTCGGTACCATATATATATTTTCATCTGTACAAATAAATAAAATTGAAGTGTCTGTTTGTAATGTCTAAACAACAGCTTTTTACTAAATGCATGTGAAAGTATATACGGTACATACAACGAAAACACAAGTTTTAAAAATGTTGTCTGTCTGTTAGTTCCGGCTAATCTCCGAAACGGCTGGTCCGATTTTGACGGGACTTTCATTGAAAGATATAGCTGATGTTATAAGGAGTAACTTAGGTGACTTTTATTTTGGAAAAATAATTAGAGTTCATGCGGGCGAAGCCGCGGGCAGCAGCTAATCCTAACTATAACATTATAAATCCGAAAGTGTGTTTGTTTATTTGTTACGCTTTCACGCTAAAACGGCTGAACAGATTTGGATGAAATTTAGCAAATGGGTAGACCATGACCTGAAAAAGGACATAGGATACTTTTTATCCCGAAATTTCCATGGAATCGAGACTTATGCGGGTGAAACCGCGAGGCTTAGCTAGTAATAATATAAGTAAGCCTGTTCTTGATCCACGGCATACATGACAAATGTATTAATTATTAAACTTTTCAGTTATTTCCTCCTACTTTACATTCATATCCAGCCTGTCCAATAATAAAAATATGAAAACCCATTCCAAAAACGTTACTCAAAATATTCCAATTCCAATATCCGTAAAGCCTTTACTTCTGTGCAGGCATGTCGATATATTTTATTCCTGGTTTTTAATTAATATCCGTCGATATTGATACATCAAAGGGAGATTCAGTAAGCCCCATTGCACAGTTTATTTACAACATTAACTTCGTAAATGTTTTCATAAAGTTTTACATATCATGTGCACTTATTACCCGAAACTGTTGATTGCGAGGCGTCTACAACTCGCATGGAATTTTTCATTTATTACTTTTGAAACTAGCTGCGCCCCGCGGTTTCACCCGCATAAGTCTCGATCCCGTGGGAAAAAAAAAAGTATCCTATATTCTTTTCCAGGGCATCATCTATATATATGCCAAATTTCATCCAAATCCGTTTAGCCGTTTTAGCGTGAAGGCGTAACAAACAAACTTACTTTCACATTTATAATATTAAGGAAGGATTATTTAAATGCTGGATTAAACGTCAGAAGAAAATAAAACATATTCAACTATCCTATCATCATCTTGCTAAGTTCCCATTTTCAATCCCATTTTTCTTTTGGTGAAGTTTTCTTGTTCAGAAAAGATCAGAAAATAACCATAATCGATTAGATATGTTGATTTCACTATGTAGGTATAGTCGACCTCGTAATTCCTGAATCACTTTTGACAACAATTCCCAATAAATTGAAACTTTAATAAGTTAGAAACTATCTAAATGTCACATGGGCAAATGGACTTTGTCGTTTTATAACTTGCAAGTGATATTCAAACGTGCACTGTTTATCCACCGCACAACGTCACCGTGACGTCAACGAGAAACGAGCTTATTCAACCGAACGTGACGTCCCTGTGGTGGTGTGCGGTGGACAGTCACGAGCAATAATATGTTTAAAATTAGCAACTTTAAAAAGTGATTTTCTACTACTGTGTTAATTGCAATATTATGTTGTAACGAACATAGTATTTTAGAACCCATATACTTATATGGTCTTATCTCAAAGTTGCTCAATTAAAAAGCGATTTTTTCGTGGAATAATCCACGAATAAATCATTTTTTAATTTTGCTAAGTGTATACATATTATTGCTTGTGACTAGACACGCGGCCTTATAGTTATGTATCGCTACTTCGGCGCCTTCATCTCGCTCTCATTGACGTCCCGCTGACGTCTTGTTGACGTGGCGGTGGACAAACGGCCTATGGGTGGTAAATGAATTACGAGGTCGGCTATAGATACTTGGAAAAAATACCCTTCATATAATAAGTCCACTTCGAAAAACTTCAGCCTGTTATATTCTCGTCAAGTATGACACGTAGGCATTTATGGGAGGTATTCACAGCATCTAGACATGTTTTTATTACCAATCTTCTTCATAAAATAGTTGACGTGACGTGACGTCCTTTTAATATAGTGTGCGAACGTTTCAGAAATGTTGACGTGAAAGCCTTTGAGTTGGTATTATGATTTTCTATTCTCTTTGTGTGTAGTAAAAGGTGTATATTCCAAATTAAATAACGTCAAAAATATATATTTTACGCTAGTTTATTTATCTAAGATGACGTGTTTGCTGTGACATTACTGTCATATTAATATGCGACTACCCACTCTAATAGAGTGGGTAGCACAATAATGAGTAATAATATTTAACCCTTGTAGGTGAACGTGAAAGTATATGTAGAAACTATGACGCAAACTGTTCATGCCAAAAACGATTGTGCGCAAAACGTTATAAAATTTTCTCAACTTTACTTACCTACACATTTCAGGCCCAGTTTTACTTCTTCGCTTTACCTTGTCCGTAGTTTATTTTTGTAGAAACATTTCAATATATAGTGTGCGTCTTTATAGTGTGCATATATCGAAATTAATCTATGCTTAATTTTATCGACGGAAAAAATATTTTAAAAAATCATATTTTTTTTTTAATACTTCTTATGATTTTTTTTTTAACAGAACGGTGTAAATTTTAAACTAAATGATCCATCGCGATAAAACAAACTGCACAATGAAAATTGTGAAAAAACTAACCTCAATTGAAAATAAACATGTTTCTTAGCAAAAATCAGTTTTATTTTTTTTTCATAAATTTTTACTATAATCGTAAAATTTCTCAACAAGACGCCAAACAAAACAAAAAAAGAAAACAGTGGCACTCCGTGACTGCCGACAGAAGGGAAAACTTGAAAAAAAAATCGGCACGCGGTAATCAACGCGTTGATGTCTTTTACTTCACGGTGTCGGTAAATCGCGTTACAGTGTCGCGAAATCAATGGTTTAGTCCCATCTCAAAAATGCCCAACGCGCCTAAAGAAGTTTTCACTTCCAAAACTACTTACTATCAGGGAAATGAAATTTTATAAAATTGACACGCTACGTTTGCGGTACGACTGGTCCATACATTCAAGGTTGCTCAGCGAGCTATTGAACGGGCTATGCTTGGAGTCTCTCTGAGGGATAAAATCCGCAAGGAGGTGATCTGGCAGAGAACAAAAGTTGTCGACATAACTTACAGAATAAGCAAGCTGAACAATGGGCCGGCCATATTAGCCGTTGAACCGATGACCATTGTGATAGACATGTGCATGAGTGCTGGAGACCACGTAGACGCCGGTGGACGATCTTCGCAGGGTGGCTGGTAGCAGTTGGATGAGAGTTGCCTATGTCAATTAGTGGATTGCTGTAGGCTGATGATGATGATGACGTCCGTTTGTTATAGCCACGTCATACAACTGCCAAATAATGATTGTTGTGATTTGAAAACATAATAGTACAAGTTGGTAGGTAGTCAACTTGATAAAAACAAAATGCTGAATTTACAAGCTACATAATTCAAAACTCAAACTCAAAAGGACTCCAGACACTATCAGTAATAATAACATTACCTTCAAGTAATGTCATGTCTACTGACAGTGTGGTGGTTGGAATGATGATGTGATCTAAATATTTTCACAGTTTTCCGTCAATATTTGTTTGTTTCATGTTTTTCGTCATATTTGACTATGGTGATGTGTGTTACTACGACCTGAATGCAGATCTCCTCAATAAACTAGACCGCCTTCGCAATAACTGCATTCGATTCGTTTTCAATCTTCGTAAGTATGACCATGTATCCGGGCATCGATTGCTTTTAAAATGGTTACCTATTCGTCAGCGCAGAGAATTGAGGGCTCTGTCTTTGTTGTATTCTATACTCGACAAGCCCACTTCTCCTTCTTACCTGACCTCCCATGTTCAATACTCATGCTCTGCCCATAGTAAACATCTTCGTTCCACCAACAATCGTCTTCTACGATGTCCTTCTCACCGCTCTGGTTTCATTCAATCTTCTTTCTTCGTCCAGGCTGTCTTTCTTTGGAATGCGCTCCCTCTGAGCATCAGGACGGCAACCAGTCGGTTATCTTTTAAAGTGAAGGCACGTGAACATATTCATAAGAAGTTGGCAGAATCATACCAGCGCTGATTTGCTGGATTCGTTTTCTCCTCTACCTATCGTTATTTCTCCTGACTAAGTTTTTTGTTTATATGTATGTATGTATCTATGTATTAGTATTTATTATTTTTCGAGTTATCTATCAATTATGTTGCACCTGCCATGTTTTGTCTCTGCATCACCCTAAGGTTGACTGGTAGAAAATGCCTCAGGTATTAAGTCCGCCTTTGTACAGTATCTTTTTTACTTGTGTATAAAGTTTTAATAAATAAATATTCGAAGGAATGACAGTAATATTAATGTCATTATTACCGATAGTGTCTGGACCCCTAAAGCATTTATTTCAAATAAACCAATTACAGTTACTTTTGAATTGTCAAGGGGTCGGTTGGTCAGAAAGATGAAGCTATTTGCCCATTCCAAAACGTAGTAGGTTCCTATGGAGAAGAACAGGCAAGAAACTCCATGGACACTCTTTTAAATCAAAAATATTGTTACAAAATATTGGTTGTAACCAATATTTTGTAACAATATTTTTTCATTCATGTTAAAATTTGTGAGAACAATGTAGAAAGACAAACACGTTAAAAGCGTCCGTAATAAAGATATAAAACAAATAAAATTCAAAAATTTAAATAAACCGTGGCAGCTAAGAGATGACCAGTCCCTACTGACGGTGCCCGTTCACGAACATGACGCATCGATCAGTACCATTTACCTTAACCATTTTGAAGGAAACTTAATGATCCAACACACACGCCACCACCAGTGAGACATTTGAGTGGGCATGACATACTCTTAGCCGCCAGGGCACATTCAAGTCAATGAAAGACGTACCTAGTAAATGGTAGCTTTATAGAATGTACATGGTCACAGTGCTCATACATGTGCTATGCAATACAATACAAAGAAATTGAATTTATTCAAAGAAAAGATAGTTTTCATTTCTCATACTCGGAAAGTAGTGTTTGTTTGATCCAAGTAGCGGGTGGAAGACGCTGATCCCCACCCTTGGGTGGGAACGACTCATAGTAATTACTTTCCTCTCTAGGGCGGGAATGAATTTAAAAAATAGAAATAAATTTGGTTAGGTAGTCGGCTACGAAAAATGTTACTAAGGGGGTATTACACTGTCGAGTCTGTGGTCATGGATCTGTGATCGAAGATATAATGGAATTGTAAAATAGACATTTGTAATGGGTATATCCCCCTTGAGGAATATTGCACTATCATATTATGTCATATCTACGAAGCTCACAAATTACCCATGTTATGTCTATTTTACAATTTAGTTATGTCTTTGATCGTGGATCTGTGATTGTAGATATGATGGTTTAATACCCCCCTTATAGAAAAATACTGATTAAAACAAGTGCTGCAGTCTTGTCATTGTATATAAACAGTCAGTGTGAATTAAAAAAATACCTAAGGATCAGCACACACGAGACGCGACGCGACGCGAACTTTTTTAAGATCCGATACAATATCGAATTTATTTGCTACGCAATAAGGTACACGCGCTGCGCAGCACCGCGCATCTCAGCGTACTTTGACACGCGTTCACGCTTGCACTGAAATATATCTTTTTGTGAGTGAAATAAGTTCGATACTTGTTTAAAAGTGCGCGCAGCGTCGCGTCGCGTCTTGGTGTGAACTGACCCTAAGCGGGACGACTCGCGGCGGTGACGCAGTGTGTTCCATATTTAAAATTTAAAAAAAGACTAATAGGTATTAGAATACTCATGTTAATATTATCAATTAATATTTTAGAAAAACTACAACTTTTTACTTTCCTTAAATTCGAAATGAAAAGTAGAGTGTTTTACACGGGTGAAAGTCATCAATTCCTTTCGACCCTTGTATAACAATCTACTATTTTACAATGTTCAGCAGCAATTTTCATAATAACTCAACAGCACCCTCAATAAACCCGCCACACGACATCAAAATATTACATTTCAGTTTGAAATGACATTATCAAAAGTCCAACAGAATTGCAGGCCATGTCCGCTTGTTCGATGGATTCGATCACAAACACATTTGCATGAAAATGTCCGCACTGGAAACGTGACGCTTTTGTGACTATAATTGCGTTGTTGATGTTATAAATGGAATATGTGGCTTGAATAGATTGAGTTTTGGTTTTGTTGTCTATCCTATACTATTAAGCAAGCAAAACGGCTCTAACGATTTCTATAAAAGTTGCAATAAACCCCTATATTGCAATTACGAGGGCGAAAAATCGATCTAGGTAGGTCTCATATCTGGGAAAATTCGTTTCCTCCGTATTTTTACCTGAGCAGAACTCGGTCGCCTAAAGTTTAGAACAAGATGGCTTCCGTAGAATGTCATTACATGGCAGCATGGAATTAGTAAGTACTGAACATGGAATTAGTATGAACTTTCCTATACTATTAAATGAGCATTCTCTATTTTCACCAGAGCAGAGCTCGGTCGCCCAAGTACTAGAAACTTAAACATACGTAGGTATAGGTAAGTAAATTAAATATAACTAAACTCCATTTGAAATAAAATTAGACATTTAACTAAACCTTTTTTACAGTCCGTTAACCGATTTTGTCTTCTATTGCGTTGGTGGCATGACAAATGGCAGCTGCAGTAAACAGTTGGTATTGTAACCACTTTTTGCTTTTCATGCTATCCTTATGCCTCCGGTATAGAAGTCAAAATCGGTTGAACGGACTGTAAAAAAGGTATGTTTAAATGTCTAATCTTACTTTAAATGGAGTATGTAGCTATTATTTTAATCACGATAATTATTTCGGTGATTTATTTTCAAAATTCAAAATTCAAAAGTCATTTATTCAAACTAGGCTGAGAATCAGCACTTTTCGAACGTCAAAATTACATAAGACAGTCCCCCAAAACGCCCACCCTTCACCACTTCCTAGTGCCTTTAGCTGGGAAGAAGAAGTGGCGCAACAAACTCCCCAGCAGCACAGCTGTCTGTTCAAGTTAGAAAAAATGATTCTATACAATAGTATGCAAAATAACTTACATTATGCAACACAAAACATAATTTAAATGATAAATTATTCGCCATATGTCAGCTAGCACACGCCAATATACCAACCAAAAACATCGAGAACTATACTCAAGCAGAAATAAAAAATAAAAACTAAACGTAAATAGAACTAAATATCTAAATAAAAGCCTCCAGGCATAAAGGGCGTGCCCGCTATTTTCTTGTTGGTCTAGTGGTCGCAATCGCTACTGCTGAGTATGAGGTAGTGGATTCGATTCCCAGATCGAGCAAAGTGCTTTCATCAGGAATGTTTCAGTAGCAACTCGATTGCTGGCAATAGGCTCGCCCCCTATTACATGGGACTTAACCGTAACTGGTGAAATGTGCCTACTATAATGTAGGTACTCTCCGTACTCTGCCTAACCCTTCGAGAATTACAGGTGTGATGTTATGTTATGTATTATTTATATTTAGTCATTGCAAACTTTAGGTTTGTAATTATTTATCCTGCACTAATCAAGAACTATTTAAAATCACCAAAAAATCACTTCACATATCGACTTAAACAAAAATAACAAGCTAATCTGCGTTCGCAAATTATATGCCAAACATGTAAACAAACAAGGGTTTTAGGAAAAATAACTGTAATGCCTACACATATGGTTCAAATTGCGCTACAACTTCATATTTTTATGACTTTATCAACAGTACTAGTCAGTCTAAAATCAACTTTATATACACTGGCATTAAGTTGATGTTTGAAACCAGGTTATAAATAGACCTAATATTATAAATAGCTTTACTTTTACCAAAAACCTTTACATAACCATTATACTCCAATATCAATCTACCTAGCCTTTTCCCAACTCTGTTGGGGTCGGCTTCCAGTCCAACCGCATGCAGCTAACTACCAGTATTTTACATAAAGCGACCTATCCGACGTCCCACAATAACCCAGTTACTGGGTAACACGATACCCCTTGGTAAGACTGGTTGGCAGAGTTTGTGCTACTGACTATCCGTAACGACTGTCAAAGATCTAGGAATGACAGCCAGGACCAACGGCTTAAAACGTGCTATCCAAGGCAAGGCGGGTCTCGATAGCTAATGGATGGTAACCCATCCACGAACCGACCGCAGCAAGCGTAGCTTAACTGCAATCAACCCTTGTGGCTGTTATTAATTAGCCATGAGCCCTTTAAAGAATTAATTATCAAAGACTTTTTACCATTTTACTCCATTTACCCAAAAAAGTACTGAACACTCGCCGGAGTAGCAATTTCCACCCTACTCAATCCAATGCTATTTTAGCTGTTTATATTAATTCCCTGAACCTTTTCACTTAGCAATTTTACAACCGCAAAATTCCTCAGGGTTATTTCTGCAGTAATGTTACCCACATTCCTGGTAAAGGGTTTGGGGCGTCTATTTATAAAGAGGGTATACCCCTAAGGACTCGTTTGAAACACTAATCAACTCACACGCCAAAGGTCAACCTTTTAGTCTTTCAGCCTTTTAGCCGAAGAGACAGTGAGATTGAAAGGTTTATTTTGATAGCAAAACGTGCGCCCGCTCGATGGGTTTTTCCATCGATTAAAATGACAAAATTTCATACAAACTTTCACCCCCCTTAGGCAATTCACCCCTTTTAGGGGTGAATTTAAAAAAAAAATCTTCTTTTGTACTCCCTTTCGTTATAAAACGAACTCTTGTGCACAATTTCATACTTCTAGACCCAGCGGTTGTGGGATGTCTTTCAGTGAATTTAAGAATTTTATTACGAAGAAATAAGAAAGAAAGAAAGAAAAATAAGTTTATTTGTCACAGAACAATAAAACAAAACATTTAATAGATATGTATGTATATTGTTTCTCAATTAAACTGTTTCACGAGCTGCAGAATTTGTAATTATCATAATAACGTTTTAATTGATTTTATTTTCATTATTTCAATTAAAAAAATACAAACACAAACACACACACATACACACACCCTCGCGCGCATACGTAGGTATATATGTTTAATCCATACTTAATAATAATATTATAAATGCGAAAGTAACTCTGTTTGTCTGATTTGGATGGGTGCACAGGTAAATCATGGCCTGGGTTAAGACAGGATAATTTTATCCCGGTAGTACGTTCCCGTGGGATAATTACGGACCCCCACCCGGGCGAAGCCGCGGATTTAATTGGAATACGGTCACTTGTTCTTTAAAGTTCATTAGAAAACCAGTATTAGACAGCATTTGTTTGGCATTCATGCTGAAATGAACCTTTTTGCACATACATTATTGTTAAAAAAAGATTATTTTCACTTTTTTATTTTGTTAAAATTTTGTTTTCACGTTTCACAAATTATGTCCAAATAAACGTTTTCTTTGTTTCTTGAATAAACGAGATATTAATTTAATTAATTAACAAAAAAATTAAATTAAAAAAAAACCACTAGTTTTAATTAGAAAAATAATAAGGTATATAACGACGATCTACGTACCTTGGACTATCCTTGGAAAAACTAATGATATTTCGAAGCTTTGAAATTCAATAAACTTGGAAGAAAGTTACGATCAACTGTGGCTGTTAGAATAAAAAAAACAAATGACGCAATCATTCTTGTTATGGTACACAGAACCATGAGCGACAAAATGTTGAACTAAAATCTACAATCTGACGTTTCATTTCACGCTGTTTTACACTAATCGTTGACCTGTTGCATTGATAAATGCAAAACGTTTAGACTAAAGTTCAGTAATTGTGGAAAATCTCTAAACTACGCGCGTCGTTCAACTGTTTTACATAACGGTGCTGTTTTGTAAAACAGCTGGCGGTTATGTAAAACAGCGGATTCCATAATCCATTTGCGACATATACAGTACACCCACATTTCGCTAGTTACGTTTAAGTCCCATGTAATAGGGTGCGAGCCTGTTGCCATCAATCGAACACAAATCCAGACTCCCAACTACTTAATTTTCTAATAAACTTCGATTCGACGTAAGTTCTCTAAGCTAAAATCCACACCAGCTTTAAATGGAAGCTGCACGTCATATTGATATTGCTCTCCATTCGATCCGAACTAAGTCGAGATATCGATAATCCTAGTGTTTCCCAAACGTTTCAATATCAATATGGCTTGGGGAGCCACAATGTGGGGTCTATTGTTAGTTTGGTTCATATCTTGAACGTAGTTTACTTGGTATTTAAATATAAGGTATCTATGTTTATTTTATCGACCTTCTGATTTGTATTTTTATTTCATAATATGTATTTTGTTAAAGAAACCTTTTTTCTGACACGTGCATAGATACTGAATAGCATTCAGGTACAGTACGACACAACTTAGAGGTAGCATGAATTTGCAAATTTGCATTCATTAATTTAAATTTTACAACGTATTTGGTTATAAGACTTTACAAGTTATTGCGTTTGCGTAAAGATCATTTTCACCTAAAGTAGTAAGTAGGTAATAAAGATTGATGATTTTGAAGGCGCACTCAGTTCGGGTGGTGATCGGTTTTACGAATTTTGCCGATGCTACATCTAAGTTGTATCGTACTATACTTATTGTAAAAATATATAACTTATCATCACGCCAGTATTCTCAAAGGGTTGGGCAGAGGAGCACCTATATATAGTACAAAGTTCAAAGTTTTTATTAATGCGATTTTTGGTGATACAACAGGGTCTTAAAAATATGTTATAATAGCTCAAAAATCTACCCTATAAAGGCATGCATTGTTAAATTACAATATTAGAAATTAAGTTAAAAATTACATGAAACATAATGAACAATCAATAAAATCAATAATCAATAGAAATTAAAAACAAGATATATTAGATAGTAATAAATTAGTAGACATGAATATTACATTAAAACATAAATACATTAAATGGTCAGTCATATGAAATTTTATCAACTAGGAATTCGTCAATAGTATGCTACTATATGTCATGTGTATGTCATATGTCATATGGCATTTTACTATGGGGTCGGGCTGCTGACATTGAATCCGTCTTTATTTTACAAAAGAGGGCTGTCAGAGCTATTTATAACCTATGTCGTCGCGAATCTCTCAGGGAACTATTTAAAAAGATTAATATTATGACGGTACCTTGCCAATTCATCTATGAAAATATTATGTATGTAAGGAAAAATCTGCATCTTTTTAAGAAAATAAGTGATAGACATAATTTTAATACTAGAAATAAAGATAAAATAGATCAACCATTTTTCAGATTATCCAAAGTACAAACATCTTTTATGGGGTACTGTGTTAAATGTTACAACAAAATACCTTGTGATATATTACAGTTAACTGAAAGAAAATTTAAAACTCATATTAAAAGTACTCTTTGTAAACAAGCATATTACAAATTAGAGGATTATATTCTAGATAAGAATGCTTGGAAACATGCTGGTCTAGCTCCATAGGACAATTTAGAGTAGACAAAATCAAACTGGTTGCTAATTTAATTGTGTAATTAAATATTATAACATATTTTTTTTTTACATTCTGTGATTACTCACACACTGACTAATTAGTATCACCTGTAATTTTTTTAGGAATATCGTACCTACTTTTACAATGCTTGTAAATATGTGAACACCATGTATCCATTACATAATTATTTTTTCTGTCATTGCTTCATTTTTAATTATTTTTACCTATTGTGGTATAATCTTATTCCAGGTGCATCGTCTTCACATATAATTAATATAATTAATGTATACAAAATATTGTAAAACATTTTAAAAGAGTAACGGTGGAGTTTCTTGCCCATTCTTCTCCATACGAAAACTACCTTTTGGAAGGGGCAACTAGAATCAATTTTATTATTTTGTAATTTTTGACGTTCAAAAGTGCCATACATGGGCCTATTTGAAATAAATGATGTACGAGCTACGCTGTACATGCAAATAACTTGTCCTACTTACAGTGAAACGTTGCAGTTTGTCAACTCAACATTAATTGTACATTATTACTTTATAACATATTATTTTTAGTAGCAATAAAACCTTTAAAACAATCGGTTGTTTACTCGTTCAACATTAACATCCCAATACACAACATCAACATAACATTTTCACTGTTGGGAGTTACGCCCCAACATTTGGTCCTTCGAGCAATTTCGTGTTGTGTGATTTATATCTTTTACGGTCGCGAATCGGTTGGACTGGTCTCTCACAAGCGAGTCGCCCCAGTAACCAATTGAGAAGGCGCATATCGTAGAAGAGAAAGGTTGCACAATACCAAGAACCAGGAGTGTGGAGCAGCAGTCTACGTTTGAAACAGAAGAGTTCATCTTGAAGTCAACAAGAAAAACAACTTATACAACATGACGTCAGCTGATTTATACCAGAATCAGAACGAACTCTACGACAACATAAAGAAGATCGGAATAAATATCAAGAAAGATGGTTGGGACAGGAAAAACCCCGACTATTTCAAACGCCGTATGGCAATGTTGGAAAACTTGTGGTCAGAATACCAATTCAATCACGACCGCCTGTCTACGGAACAAAGTGTAAGTCATCCCTACTTTAAGAATGACTGCTATAATCAAACGCTGCAGTGCTACAATGAAGTAAAGGAGCTTATTCTTCAACAACACCAACAACTCACGACCCTTGCTCGTTCTCCAAGGGAGCAATCGGTACAAACAAAAACATTGGGAGGTGCTAACCTACAAACAGAGGAAGGTACCTCACATCAGACAAAACAGGAACAAGAAGCTTTGAAGAGTGAGGGGGCAGAACAAGCTAGGGATGCCAATCAAGATAAACAAAACAGAGAACCATCACCTCCACCTACTCGGCAAGAACAACAAAACAATGCAAAAAAGGATACGGGATCCAATAGCAAGCTTGACGACATGATGCGCAAACAGACGGCAAACTTCAAAGCCTTCATGAGAGCAGTCGCAAACATAAACGTGGAGTTTTTATCTGAAAAATGGGAATTTCAAGACGCTCTGCAAACACTACAAACGCGCTGGTCAGCAATTGACAACCTTCACTGGGAGATAGAGTGTGAAATCAACGGAGAAAAGATGATAGTGTACGAAGAACGCTACACCAGGTATGAAAACCAATTCAATGAACTGAAAAAGGCTTTGAATACGAAAATGTGGTCTGGCGCTCATCGTGAGAAAACAACACCGAAATTAGAGATACCAGTCTTCTACGGTAACTACAACCAGTGGATCCCATTTAAAGACCTTTTCACGGAAGCAATACACAGCAACAATTCCCTTTCATCTGCTCAGAAGATGCAGTTTCTGAAGAGTAAAGTGCAAGGAGAAGCGGAACGCTTGATTCAACACCTACAGATAAGTTCGGATAACTACCTCGTGTGTTGGGATATCCTCAATCACCGATATAACAATGAAAAACTTATCTTCACATCGCACATCAACATGATTTTCAATCTACCAAACATGCAACAACAGTCAGTGACCCAAATAAAGAAAATCCATGACGTCAGCATAGAATGCTTACATGCGATAAAAAATTTAGGAGTGGATGTCGAAACTTGGGATCCGATTCTCGTACATATATTATCGCAAAAATTAGACGCCGACACACATTTAGAGTACAATGACTCGCTGAAGAATTGTCGAAAGCTGCCAATACTGAAAGATCTGTTAGATTTCCTAGAAGCGAAGTTTACATCGTTGGAAGCATCGCGTCGCAAACAAGAACACAATCAAAAACCAAATACGTCATCGAGTCAACATCAAAATTATTCGTACTCGAAAAAACAATACAGCAGTAATCAAGCAACTAGCAACAAGAAAATTACGAAATCGTTCCATGCGTCAACATTTCGATGCCCTCTTTGCGATGACGAACATGGCATGTACAATTGCGCAAAGTTTTTAGAAATGCCTAATGACTTAAAACTTAGTACAGTCAATAAAATGAACCTTTGCGTAAATTGCCTGTTCAGCCATAACGGAAAAACATGTACGTCAGTTTACCGATGTCGCAAGTGCGCGGGTCAACATAATACATTGATACACGATGCATGTATTGAAAATAAAACAGAAAAACAAACAAATTCTTCCCATGTATCAAAGGATGATGATACTTCGGAGATATTACTAGCAACGGCTGTAGTAAACATAGAAACAGCTGATGGGACCCAAATCAAGTTGCGAGCCCTCATCGATCAAGGGTCTCAGATATCTTTGATCACGGAACATGCCGCTCAGCTTCTCGGAGTCAAGCGCGAGAGATGCAAAGGAGTCATCTTTGGAGTTGGACAGAAGGAAAACCATTGCAAAGGAATGACAACAATTACTTGTAGTTCTGTTTACAACGACTTCAAGTTCCAAACGTCTCTCTTCATTATGAATAACTTGATTAACAACCTGCCAAATAAGACATTTGCAAAACCATCCTGGTCCCACATACAGAACATCCATCTAGCAGATCCAGACTTCCATAAAAGCCGTCAGGTGGATTTACTATTTGGAGCAGACATTTATTCGCAAATCATGCTAGGAGGAATAATAAAAGGCGATGACGTCACTCAACCTATCGCACAACAAACCTACCTAGGTTGGCTTTTATGTGGCAATGTCAAAACTTTTCACTGCAATGTGGTCATAAACAATCTGGAAGATATCAAACAGTTCTGGGAAACCGAAGACATCACGGATCAATCCAACCTATCGGTGGAAAATGAAACATGCATTGAATACTACACCAACACTACGCAGCGCTTGGAGAGTGGGAAATATGAAGTCAGACTGCCGATGAAGAATGAATTTGAGAGCAGGCTGGGTTCGTCCAAGCCAATGGCTATCGCCCAATTCAAAACTTTAGAAAGAAAGTTGGAAAAACAAACACATTTGGCGAACGCTTATAAAGACTTCATGACTGAATATATTGATCTAGGTCATATGAAGCAATCAACAGTCAGCAACAAAATACTCGAGTGTTACTTACCTCACCACGGCGTGCAACGCGCTGAATCAACAACAACAAAGTACAGAGTGGTGTTTAATGCGTCAGCAAAAACATCTACAGGATGCAGTTTGAACGATCTCATGTACAAAGGTCCCAATCTTCAACAGGACCTACAAACATTATTGATGAAATGGAGGCAATACAAATATGCGTTTACAGCGGACATTGAGAAGATGTTTCGTGCTATTTGGGTAGCTCCTGCAGACCAACAATTGCAACAAATTGTATGGCGGGAATCGCTGGAACAACCTATCCGCTCATATCAACTAACAACCGTAACATACGGTACCAAGGCCGCGCCGTTCTTAGCTATGATGACACTCAGGAGATTAGCGACAGATGAACGTGAACAGTTCCCGGAGGCTTCAAAAGTGCTGGAAGAATCATTCTACATGGATGACCTCGTTCATGGGACACATACAATAGAAAAAGGAAAGACATTGATCGCTGATCTGAAACAATTATTAAAAAATGGAGGGTTTAACCTTCGAAAATGGTCAGCAAACAATCAAGAACTTCTGGAAGATATCTCCGAACAACACAACAACGATAAGATTGTCTTCAACTTCAGAGCGGAAAATACACTAAAAACGTTAGGCTTGTGCTGGAACTCAAGAGAGGATAAATTCACCTTTCAAAGCACAATTACGGACGTGAACAAAAAACAAACCAAACGCAGCCTACTAGCCGAAATATCTAAACTATTTGACCCACTCGGCTGGCTGGCTCCCGTGTCAACAAAATTTAAATTACTATTTCAAAAACTGTGGGATGGAAACTTACAATGGGACGACGAAGTGTCCGACAGCATACATGCGGAGTGGTGCAAAATACAAGCGGACGTAAGGGCGATAAACTCTTGCGAAATACCTAGATGGCTTAAGTGTGGCGAAAAGCAGACAATGGAGCTACATGGGTTCAGCGACGCCTCCCTGGATGCCTATGCCTGTGTCATCTATGCACGGGTCCATTCATCAACAATACTTGTAGCCGCGAAGTCAAAGATTGTACCACACCGAAAAACAACAACACTGCCTAGACTGGAATTGAATGGAGCGCACCTTCTATCACAACTAATGCGCAAAGTCAAACAGTCATTGAATCAATATGAAGTACACGTCTACGGCTGGACTGATTCCATGGTGGTCCTGGGTTGGCTACAAGGAGACCCATCCCGCTGGAAAACATATGTAGAAAACAGAGTACGAAGTATTACTGACGTCATACCACGATCGTCGTGGAACTACGTCAAAACAAAGGAAAATCCCGCTGACGCCGCAAGCAGAGGTCAATACGCTAGTCAGCTGAAAGAAAATCAACTGTGGTGGCAAGGGCCTACATGGCTTCCATCGCTTAAAACAAAGACCATAGAAAAATATAATCACAGCACAGATCAAGAAGAAAAAACAGTCCGAAAACAAACCAATGTATCCCAACACAACATAAAAAATCCGAGCATTGTGGAAAAACTATTGCAAAATCACAGCTCTATCGAACATATTATACGCATTATCGCATGGATACTCAGACCATTGAACCCGAGACGGCGACAACTACCGAGATTTCTGACGTTGCACGAATTGGATAACGCAACGAAGGTGCTCGTAAAACAAACACAGCAAAAATCATTCGACACAGATATTTGCTATTTACAAAAACATAACACGGTGCAGTCTAACAGTAAAATAAAAGCGCTCACTCCGTTCATTGACCATCAAGACATCTTACGAGTGGGAGGAAGATTAAAAAACGCCTTGCTAACAGAAAACATGAAACATCCGATGATTATTCCACACGACAGTCGATTAACACATCTTCTCATCGACCAAGCTCATCGAATGACGTTTCACGGCGGCCCAAGACTTACCCTATCACACTTACGTGAGAAATATTGGATCGTCGGCGGAAACCGAGCAACGAAGATGCAAATCAGAAAATGTGTGACATGCCGCAAAAACAACCCAACAAAAGAACACCAGCTGATGGGCAACCTACCGAGCGCAAGAGTAAATCAAGCACCGCCCTTTTACCATACAGGGGTGGATTACACTGGATTTGTGGACGTCAAAATGAACAAAGGCAGAGGAGCAAGAACAACGAAGGGCTACATAGCAGTCTTTATATGCATGGTGACCAAAGCTGTGCATATTGAACTGGTATCAGATCTCACCAGTACAGCATTTTTGGCAGCCCTAAACAGGATGGCAGCAAGAAGAGGTGCCCCTCGTCACTTATACAGTGACAACGGAACAAACTTTGTCGGCGCAAACCGCCAACTCGTTGAGCAATACGAGGAAATCGAACATACATACAAAAGCGACCAACTACAAAGGGAAATCGTAGAGATGAAGATTGAGTGGCATTTTAATGCCCCCGCTTGGCCATCAGCCGGAGGATTGTGGGAACGAGCAGTCAGAAGCCTAAAACACCACTTAAAAAGAGTAGTAGGAGAACAAAAATTAACATTTGAGGAGTTTACCACAATCCTAACAAAACTGGAGGCCTGTTTGAATTCCAGACCTCTGTGTCCACTAAGTGAAAACATAGACGATCTAGACTGTCTGACGCCAGCACACTTTTTATCGGGTAGACCGGGGCTGACAGTCATCGAAACACAGGAAGATGCAAGAACAAGATGGGCACTAACAAGAAAGATCTTCATAGAAATCTGGAAGAAATGGAGGAACGAATACTTGTGTCAACTATTAGCCAGATCAAAGTGGCAGGAACCACAGAGAAATCTGAAGATAGGCGATCTAGTGGTTATTCATGATGACCATATACCGGCCGGAAAATGGCTCATGGGGAGAATAACAGAGCTTCACCCTGGGAACGATGGATATGTTCGGGTCGTTAGCCTAAAAACAAGAAATGGACATATGAAAAGACCTGTTACAAAACTATCCGTCTTACCTATCAAAGGTGACGACAAACAACAAATTCCTTCAAAAAGAAACGATAATGAGTCATACAACAACAAACAGAAAAATAAACTTCATTGGATTGGTCATGGCACTGCTGTATTTGCTTAATCCTGTCGCGGCCGCTAACACAGCAAACATAGCCGAGCTGAAGAAACAAGGTCTGTAGTTTGATAAAGTAACCAATATGCAACCAATACGCGGCGAGTGGAAGATTATCGTGTACTATGACGTCAAGCCCTACTGGCACGATATAGCAGTATCCAGTAAATTCACCAATCATCTAGAAAAACTCCGCGAGAAAATGAAACAGAAAACACAATGTAACGTAATTTTAACACAACTACAACACTCGACAGACGAAATAGGACACTATAACCATATGTTGCTGAATCAACAAGGCCGAGTGAATACGAGAAGCAAACGTGAGCTTATCAACGGTGTCGGTTCCATCGCGTGCTCCCGGTTCGGAGTATTAGATGATGAATTCGCAAAACAAAAAAGACATTGACCTAGTCAAGGAAGGAGAAACACCTGGCAGATTAGATCAGGCAACATACCACGATGTCCACCAATACGTTGTCATCTTCCTATGAGCTGAACCGC
Source organism: Agrochola lychnidis (assembly GCA_963680765.1). Classification (NCBI taxonomy): domain Eukaryota; kingdom Metazoa; phylum Arthropoda; class Insecta; order Lepidoptera; family Noctuidae; genus Agrochola; species Agrochola lychnidis. The sequence continues at coordinate 5,974,150 of OY796850.1, forward strand.
CTAAGCAAGCATTGGGCAAGTCGACGGAAACCAGAAGCTCCATCTGTTCCCAACCCGATGTCACGAAGAACATCGACAGCGAGCATCGTGGACTACACATTATTTGACGTCACAGACGACAACAACGCAGCGCACTTATCGAGTGCACGCACACTCAATAAAGCAACGTCGCCTATAGCGCGTTGTGAATTACCATAATAACTCATGATTTTGTTTGTATTTACCTTTTACATTATAACTTAATTTTTAAACAATTTCCGATGTACATTTAAGTTATCATTATCAGTTATCATTTATCTTTGTGAGTGGGCAATATGTACGAGCTACGCTGTACATGCAAATAACTTGTCCTACTTACAGTGAAACGTTGCAGTTTGTCAACTCAACATTAATTGTACATTATTACTTTATAACATATTATTTTTAGTAGCAATAAAACCTTTAAAACAATCGGTTGTTTACTCGTTCAACATTAACATCCCAATACACAACATCAACATAACATTTTCACTGTTGGGAGTTACGCCCCAACAAATGATTTGACTTTGACTTTGATTAACAATTTATTTAGTTTACATTTAAATTGTGTCAAGTTTAAATCTTTTATATCATTTGGTAGCCTATTAAAAAAATTTGGAGCCATGCAAAGTATACTCTTGTGCATAAGGGCGGTTTTAGAAATTCTTAGGCATAATTCATGGCGATATGTTGATCTTACGGATCGATAGCTTTGTTCTGAAGCTTTTTTAAATAAATCACCGTTTCGCCAGTTATTTTTAAGCTCATAAACAATATGTAAAAAAAAACCCTGTCCAATCTTAAAGGGGCACATAGGTATAGCAACAATATTACCAATTTTTTTTTTTATTTCATTATTGTTGAAAATTAAAAAGTTATTGCTACTATTAAAAATTCACATTTTTGGTAGGTGCCAAAATTACTTATGGTAGAAAATTACCCACTAAACGACGGCCGCCCGTGGCCCGCAACCCGGTAAAATTCCCCTTGGAAAAATAAAGCGGTACTTATTTTTTTCCTGAAATTGACCACATACATCATCTCGGACAAGGTTTTTTTATACATGTTGTATAATCTCTTATTTTGACATTGTCTATTTGAATCTACATGGTCTTTTGTGTTATGTTAAACTACAAAATTCAGCTTCAGTATTGCTGAAAATACAAGAGTATTCATTTTAACCAATAATGTACAGACGCCAGCACATTAAGCTACCCGAAACTGTCAAATTTTCCCAATCAACTTTAAACCTTATTCTTCAGAGATAAAGTTGAAAATCTATTCAATAAATTTGACAGATTGTAGTAGCTTGAAGTGCTGGCGTCTGTACCGTATTTTACTATAAAATACGCGCCCTGAATGAAGTTAAAAGGTTTAATCTCACTATTAAGTAAATAAATTGTAAACGATCAAGCGAAACTATTCCCCTAGGATAGTAAAAAAAATATAACTGCCGCCATTCCACTCGCAGAAGATTGCCATATGCAAATAAATTCATGAAACATTCCACAGCAGCGTAATGGCGCGTAAACGGTATTGCCAGCACAAAAAAAGACAATTTTAATCCTGTTCCATTTCATTTCAAGGAATAAAGTGATATGGAAGCATTTAAAAAGGCGGCCAAGTGCGAGTTGGACTCGCACACGAAGGATTCCGTAGGTACTACCGTACAATAATTAACACAACAATTTAAAAATAAATTGGTACTGTATTAAAAAAACACGTTTCTTATATAAAATTAAAAACATTTTTTTTAAATTATTATTTGTAATTATAGCGGCCATAGTATTACACACTCTGTGAAAATTTCAAATGTCTACCTATTACAGTTCAAAAGATAAGATCCCTGTGACAGACTGACAAACATCGGAGCCTTAGAAATGGGTCGTGTTGGCACCCTTTGGGAACCTTAAAAAGGGAACGAGAATATGATAAAAAATAAATGGTAGACAAGAATACTCGGATGACTTTAAAATAAGCCTATTTTTGTTAAAGGTCAGACCTAGGCCCTTTAACAAAAAACTTTACAAGTCTACAATTCTACACTATTGTAAAATTAAGAATTGCGTATCACAGAATTTACAAATAGTTACAATTTGCAATCTACAAGTCACTACAATTTACATATTTGTAAGGTTTTTAAGCTATTGCATAGCTTTTATCGCGGGCTTTGAGCGCGGCGACCGAATCAAAAAATTTCGTAACGTAACGTAAATAAAACCTAACACCCCCCTCTCCGCCTACCATGTAATGACGGTTCCCATGACAACGTGATTTTGTCATAGGAACGTAATTTTTGTTTTATGTCATCACGTCATCATCCCAAGTGTAGCGTTGACAAATAGGAAGTATGGAGGTTACAAATGCTATGCAATAGCTTTACCGCGGCAGTCCCCGGTGCCACACGTTTTTTTTTCTTTGGCTTCTTGTTGTGGTCAATTAATGTGTAACATATTTCCTCTCACTTTCCTGCATTCAAAATCTAAAAAAAAATCGAATAGGGACGGAAGTGTGTCACAGGAAACCGGGATAGCGCGCGCTATTTGATTTGACCAATGAGCGCGCGCGGTTCTAGTGTTGGCGGTCAGAAACGACCTTGTCGAGGCTCCGCTCCTTTAATGTTGCTTATTACTAAGATGAGATGACAGATGTTACACATCATATGCGACTACTGCAACTACTGCAAGGTTATTGTAAGGCTCGCTCGTTTTTTTTTTTTTTATCGAATTTCGGCAAACAAACAGTCCACAATAAATTACTTTCTATCACAATCTAAAGGATCTTGAAGGAAATTCCTAATACATTGCTTCCGTGTTTGAAAAATTCGTCTACTCGACTACGTAAATAACGCAATGAATGTTGTTGAATTGTCAAAATGAAGACACTGCTATTACCCCGCTGGTTACTATACTTAAGAAAATTTCCTTACCAAGAAAATTGTTGCATTTCCAGCCTTGTCTGTAATTTACTGATGACTATACCTACCCTTAACTCAGAAGCTTTGATCATGAAATTATCTCTTCATTCGTTTTCTTTGATTCAGACTTCTTGATGACAACTTTGTTTGTTATTAGATTTGACTAGTGAGAAATATAATATAGGTATTTAGGATCAAATTCAACCAATAAAGCCGGGTCTTCTGCGCGTGTTTTTACACAAAAACATCACAACAAAGAGGCCATTTGTGTATGCATACACAATATTTTGTATGAAAGCAAATGTTTATGTGTAAGGTTTTTTGTGTAATGTTTCGAAAAATCACTCGCAGAAGACCCGGTTTTAGAGAAACGATAGGTATCGATATCTGAGCATTATTAAAAATAAAGGAAAAAAAAACATGTTTTTTTTGTGTCAATGGCCGCATCTTTGTATTTACTTGAAGTATGAGTTTAGAAAATTTGTTTTTCTCAAACATGCTTATAAATTCGAGCATTATTTTGATAACCTTCTTCGAGAAAATAGAAATTGCTGTACAGCGAATACATACGAGCGCCCGGCCGGCAAAGTTTGTATGAAAATCCATATCTGTCGTGCTTAGCGGTCGAATAAATTACTATGAAAACTCATATCTGTCGTGTTATTTAAAAATGGAATGAACTTTTTCAACACATGGCAACCAAGGAGGTAACTTATAAAAGATTTTATTTAAATTTCGATTTGGCTTGCAAATACAATGTCGCTCATAATTTTCTGAATATTTATGAAAAATTATCGAAAATTAACTTTAAAAGGGGAGTCTATCTTTAATATTTTTCATGTTATTCAATAAAAAAATTGTGTAGCGTTTGCCATATCTCCGATGTTATTGGCTCGATTTGGGTTCCATTTATTATTTCTAAAAGCTTATGAATTATTTTATCGGATTAACCTAAATTTTTTATTAAAATTTGTCTACTATAAAAAAAACCGAGGTGTAGACATTTTGTTATAAAATTCAGTTAAAAATCAGTATTTTTATAGAAAACACAAGTGTAAATCCATAAAATCATAAGGGGATTTCGAAAAAAATAAACTAAAAAAAAACGTGTGGCACTCGGGGACTGCCGCTGTAAAGCTATTGCATAGCATTTGTAACCTCCATACTTCCTATTTGTCAACGCTACACTTGGGATGATGACGTGATGACATAAAACAAAAATTACGTTCCCGTGACAACATCACGTTGTCATGGGAACCGTCATTACATGGTAGGCGGAGTGGGGGGTGTTAGGTTTTATTTTCGTTATGTTACGGAATTTCTTGATTCAGTCGCCGCGCTCAAAGCCCGCGATAAAAGCTATGCAATAGCTTAAAAACCTTACAAATATGTAAATTGTAGTGACTTGTAGATTGCAAATTGTAACTATTTGTAAATTCTGTGATACGCAATTATTAATTTTACAATAGTGTAGAATTGTAGACTTGTAAAGTTTTTTGTTAAAGGGCCTAGGTCTGACCTTTAACAAAAATAGGCTTATTTTAAAGTTTGTTAGGTCTTATTTTCGTTACGGTTTTATTTTTGTTCCGGAATTTCTTGATTCGGTCGCCGCGCTCAAAGCCCGCGATAAAAGCTAGGCAATAGCTTAAAAAATTAAGATAAAGTTAATTTTCGAAGTAAATTTTTTTTCAAAGTTAACTTTCGATAATTTTTCATGAATATTCAGAAAAATACGGGCGGCCACATGTCCATGGGCGACATTGTATAGAGTTGTAGAAACAAATAAACACATTAGCGCGTGAAAAATTATGGTTGTCCGTCATTGGTTCTGGAATTTTTAACAACTTAGTTTGAATATCTGCGCATTATTTCAGAAAAGTACTACACAAGCCTTGGCCGCAACCAGGCATTGATGGACTCACATATGGGTGCCTCGGTTTCGCCTTTGCACACATTTTTACGATCGTCCATCAATGCCCTTGTTGCAGGCCGCGACAATAATATACAATATTTATATAAACCTCACACACGTGAAGCCACAAACCCAAACACCTACAACACCCAAACACTCATACTTTACTCATATCTCCAAGAATCTCATCATATTTTTGTAGTGAAAACTTCTTTAGGCGCGTTAGCCATTTTTGAGATGGGACTAAACCATTGATTTCGCAACCTGTTACCGACACCGTGGAGTAAAAGACATCAACGCGTTGATTACAGCTGTGCCGATTTTTTTTCAAGTTTTCACTTCTGTCGACACTCCGGAGTGCCATTTTTTTTTTTTTGTTCTTATCACGTTCAGATATAAGATACCCATCACCTCTACGGAGTTTCATTAGCTTATTAATTTATTATAAATATGTCGATAACGATATGTAGATACTATGTTTGTACGCAACAATAGGTCCTTGGCCTAGCGACACCCGTGCTCTATATCCGATGCACACTTGACCCACATATACAGGATGAAATTGAAATATGCGACAAATTGAAATGGGAGATTCAGTAACTGTTACCTAATCATTATAAATTGTTATTTCCGAAATATAAATTGTGAAAAAAAAATCGTGGAATTATCGTCTTAGATAGTGCAAACTAAATTATTGTCTTCACGTAGACATGATTTTATGGCATTCCAGTAAAATTAAATAAATTTAAAACAAACAAAAAAATTCGAGTTTCAATTTAAGGCTCGTTCAGACCAGCGCGACACGCGACGCGACACAAAGGCACCGCTAGTCGCGCGCGAATTTTTTTTTTTTCACAATTTATATTTTGGAAATAACAATTTATAATGATTAGGTAACAGTTACTGAATCTCCCATTTCAATTTGTCGCATGTTTTCAATTTCATCCTGTATACATCCTTGTATAAGACATTTGTACAAGAAATACACTGTTTTCCCTTCTCGTAGAAAACCATTGTACTTTACATGTTGTGGAAAAATTTAAGTGTTAATGTAAGAACGAGTTTTGGTCATTTATTTCTCTAAATCGATGTGCGGTTTAGCGCTTGCGCGATAATTTATATCGTGGCGATATTATGCGTTTTAACGTTATCATGGACGGAAATTTAAACAGAATTTTTGACGCAGCCGTGAGGCACACTCCCCTGCTAATTTCTTACATGGTACTTTACACATTTTACTTGATTTTTATTTTATTATTTTGATCTGCTGTATAATTATACGGGGTAGCAGGGACATCGACGCGAAAACTGAAACCATGGATTCAGTACATGATTCTGAACCCCCATTGAAATTTTTCGTCGGTTATTTAAAAAAAAAATCTGCTGTTCCATACATTTTGACCGCGTACGTATTGCACTTTTCTATGAAACACCTGTTTCTTTTTTAATAACCGACGAAAAATTTCAACGCAGTGGGGTTTAGAATCATGTACTGAATCCATGGTTTCAGTTTTCGCGTCGATGGCCCTGACACCCTGTATTGTGTGGCTTTTTAGTTTGTGCTAAATAAATGTATTTTCTTTTTTTCTATATTTTCTTAAATTCAAGTCGTCTTCACATATTTTTCTTAGATTAGGTAAGTAAAGCGCTTGATTTCTTTTTATGTGCAAAATAATAAACGCCTCGTCTAATTACTTTATAATCTAATCCATTTTAACAATAGTTAATAAACTTAACAGAATTAAATAACTTGATTTAACAATCGTAAAACGAGGGAGACTTGAGAAACTTGATTTAACAAGTTAACAAAACTAAGTAAAATTTAATTAAAGTGTTACAGCAAAGAATTTAAACTTAAATGTATTTACCTTTATTATGAAAGCCTATAGAATAAAGAAATAAGATAATATGCTGAGCGATAGCCATTTTGCGTATACTCCGTTTGAAATAAGATTAGACATTTAAACAAACCTTTTTTACAGTCCGTTCAACCGATTTTGACTTCTATACCGTAGGCATAAGGATGGCATTAAAAGCAAAAAAAGTGGTTACAAACCAACTGTTTACTGCAGCTGCCATTTGTCATGCCACCAACGCAATAGAAGTCAAAATCGGTTGAACGGACTGTAAAAAAGGTTTAGTTAAATGTCTAATCTTATTTCAAACGGAGTATAGATGTTTTGCATATTTCCCTCCAAACTTGTTCTTTTCGTGTTTCAATGAGGAGCTCCTGACTAAATAATAACAGCCGCACTGGTCGATCCATCAGGTTAAGCTACGCTTACCGGGGTTGGTCCGTGGATGGGTGCCGATCTTTACATACCGAGACTCCTCCGTGCCTCGAAAAGCACGTTAAGCCGTTGGTCCCGGCTGTCATTCGTGAATCTTTGACAATCGTTACGGGTCGTCAGGAGCCCGAAAGTCTGACAACCAGTCTTACCAAGGGGTATCGTGTTATCCAGTTACTGGGTTGTGGAGGTCAGATAGACAGTCGCTCCATGTAAAATACTGGTATTCAGCTGCATCCGGTTAGACTGGAAGCCAACCCCAACACAGTTGGGAAAAGGCTAGGCAGATGATGATTGTTCTTTTCATGTTTGTGTTCTTTCTTTGCGTCATGTTTACCACAAATAAACGTATATTCTTTCCTTTATTTTTTATTTTTAATGTCTCTAATTAATGAACCAGTCTCTAAATTATGAAGATACCTATTATTAGATCAATTAAATTGGTCATGCTTTACGAATGATTCACACTTTATCCTTTTCAGGGTTCCGTAAGTCCGAATGAAAAACGGAACCCTTATGAGATTACTCGTGTATGTCTGTCCGATACAACCAAGTTGCTCTTTTAAAGTTATTTAGAGAATATACAGGTTGGCAGGGACATCGACGCGAAAATTGTGACCATGGATTCAGTATATGATTATGAACCCTCCGCGTTGAAATTTTTCGTCGGTTATTTTTATAAAATCTGCTGTTCCATACATTTTGACCGTATAGGTATTGCACTTTTCTATGAAACAGCAGAATTCTTTTTTAAATAACCGACGAAAATTTTCAACGCAGGTGGTTCAGAATCATGTACCTACTGAATCCATGGTAATAGTTTTCGCGTCGATGTCCTGTATGAAAATTTACCATACCCCCTATCTCCAAAACAATACAGGCTAAAATTTTGAAAAAAAAAAACAAACTTCGTCTTTGCTTATATACTTTTCAACTACAATGTTAAGTTTGTTCTTGGGATAGTAGATAACATATTTATCGTACGGAACCATCTCCACGCGAGTTCAATTCGCACTTGTTCGGTTTTTTACAATTCCTAGGTACCGCAAAAGATGAAGAGGTTTCATCAGGAGGTTTTGAAGGAAAAAGAAAAGGGGGGAGGGCTTTGACAAGCAGTAGGAAAAATAGGCTACTCAAAAATATGCCCACCATCCTACTACTAAGCAACAAATATTCCTTTTATGTTAAAAAAACCGGTCAAGAGCGTGTTGGATCACGCATAATGAAGGGTTCCGTAGTCGGATGAATTTATTCCAAAAAATTTAACATCGTAGTTGAAAAACATGTTTTCGCATGAGTGTATCAATATACACCACGGTCAATTCTCCAACTACAAATGTAAGATTGTAAAAACAAAAAAAATAAAAATTTACATGTTTAAAACAATACGATTTTCGGATTTTTCCTTTACTTGTACTGTAATACCTTGGTTCTTGCCAAATTTCAATATTCTAGGTCAACGGGAAGTACCCTATAGGTTTGAATTTATTTGCAAGTATCAAAATATATGGTATAAATGGGCGTATTTTTTTATTGCGTTTACTTAGAAGCTTGATTTTTTTTGAATTCCAAAGGACCCTAGACCTACATATTTAATATAGATGTCGGAGACGGGTATGTGACTTTCATATTATCAACGATATTTTAACTACTGTGGGCGTAGTGTGGGTAGTGTTGATATTAACCAACACCAATACACCAGTACACCAGTGTTGGCATTAGCGCAATGGAAAAACAGTTTGCAGTTCAGATTACATTATAATTTACTATCAAATGAATCACACTAACTAAATTATACACACACTGGGTGCGACGGCGTTTATTAAAATCACCAATTAACAAAATGATCACAAATTACAACTAACACAATAACTGAGCACCACGAATCGAGAACGGTTCCGCGACGTCTTGACTACAATGTGACCAGAGGCTGAATGCCCTCCTCGCTGTGGCCTTAAAACATCATGACTCTGTAGAAGCGCGCCTTTTTTGGCGTAGGTAGATCACTCTTGATGTCGCCAGAGGCGCGCTTGCGATTTGTTTCGTGTCCGTACTAATGACCGGATCCGACATAGATAAATTTTAATTTGATACCTCCACGCGTTCCTGAGAAAAAGGGTCTTGACAGACTAACAGACGGACAACGAAGTGATCCTATATGGGTTCCGTTTTTTCCTTTTGAGGTACGGAACCCTAAAAACGCCTATTTGAATACTTACATAATTTAAATATGAGCACTTATAGAAGATACTGACCTCCGTTAGGATACATATTCGTATGCTTTTATTGTAGCCTACTGAAAATCGTGAGCTACCTTTGAAACATTTAAAAGAACACAAAAGATCTAATTAGATCCGTAACAGATCTGTTACAGATCTAATTTAAACAGAATTAGATCAGCACTTATCTTAAGTGTATCCTATAAAAACATGAGTCATGTTACCCAGTGTGTAAGAGTTTCAATGTCTCGATGGATCTCTCTAGAAATTTATTTAATGGCTCAGAAGGTTTGCTAAACGTATCAAGATTACGTTTTTCTTTAATCATTTTTGATCAATTGATCCAAATGTCGAAAATACGTTATAAGAAATAATGAAATTCAGAACTCTATGATCAATTTAATTGCATATAAATGCTCAAGAAAACTCTAAGATAATAATATAGAAAATGGAAAATAAGCATTGCCATTCAACGTGGCAACGCTGCCAGCCTTTTGGGCAATTTTCCCACTGACAGCGATGCGAACGAATTTTTTGATGCGCAATGAGCTCTTCCCTTAATTTTTTTTCACGTGGGCAAAGCTGCAGGGCGCCAGCTAGTAAACTTTAAAAGACAAAGATGTTATAAAAACATTGATCTAGGAAAATCATACTTCAAATCAAAAATTCTCTCAGTTTTGTTTAGGCAACATTTAGGCTAAGCGTATGCTGAGACGCAGGTGACGCAGCACAGCGCAGTACAGATTTTGCAGGGTAGGGCAGGCGAGGCAGACAGACCGCGAGCGTATACTGCGACGCAGCTACACAGACACGTTCGCGTCCAGCTAGTACAAACAATAAACATGAGAGTTGACGAGCAAAATGAGATCAGAGTCCGATTCCGATTATGAAATTAATGAGTTGTTGCTACTTTACAGTTTGTCAAAGCGTAAAAAAACTATTTTGCAAAGCGAATTTTAACTATTCGGAAAAAAATATAATTAAAAGTAATTTATTAAGTCTAGATGATTAGAAATGTTCTTTCATTGCGACAAAATATGAATTAGTGGTAACAAACACGTGGCGACCTGCAAGCATCGCACAGAAAACTGTGCTGGCACCACAACGAGACGCAGAGCAGGACAGACACATGTCTGCGTCGCACGTGCCTGCGCCGCAGCATACGCAGCTGTCAGTACGTGCATTACAAAATCTGCTCTGCCCTGCGCTGCGTGAACCTACGTCACCTGCGTCTCAGCATACGCTTAGCCGCACCGTGTTTCTCTGTAGTGGTTATGAACAAGACAGTTACAAGTCAATTGAGTAACTCGACTCTTTACTATAACTAAACTGGGGTAAGTAGGTATTCAATGGATCTGCCAGATAAGTACTGATGCATACGAGCAAAATGAGTCACGTTGAGAACAACGGCAAGGTTCTCTATCGCCACATAGAATAGCACCTTATAAATAAAATCTTTATACCCGAGAAGATTTAAAAACACGAAATCGTAACCACTGATGTATGAAATCGATTAGAATAATCATTTCCTAATATATTCTTGGCACCTTTGCATACCTCACACGATAAGATTTGCATAAAAAGTAAAAGACTTAGCGCTTGCATGCAGCCAACTATCTTGCACTAAAGTTGCATAGGAATTAGCTTTTTGGGACTTATTCAGATTAGAAGAAAGTGCCGTCGTATCTGCATTGCAAAGTTGAAAAAGCGTTCAATGCGGTCTTACGAAGCGTTATCTTGTATCAGCTCCCACTTTGCGACTCATTCGACATCGATTCTATACTGCGAGTGAACTGGACTGATAACCACCGCGCGGGCCCAGTGCGGAAGGATATGACAAGTTTTCTTATTCATGGTTTTTGGTTGGTTTTGTGTTTTCAATTTGGTTTTTGGTCCTAATGGATATACCAGTTTTCTCACGATGTTTTCATTAATTGCCGTTCAGTAGAGTACTAATTACGATACTAATTTTTCATAGGAAGGTACTGAATAGGTTGTCTGCAAACACCTTATATCATGCAACCTCATAGAAAAATGACTGGTTGCATTCGATCCATCAAGCGAATATAGGATTAGTTTAAAAAAAAGAATAAGATACGATTGTTTAAAAAAAATAACAGATATATCATACACGATTTTTTTTTTTAAAACAGCTATATCATATTTGGTTCTTGGTTGGTATCTTGTTCTTTTTTTTTAAACTAATTCTAAATAAATAGCGAAAACTCAATATTGCTTCTTATTTTTGTATGTGGCGCCTACCATAAATAGTTTTAGTCAGCACGCCCTGCAATGTAATTAGTGCCAAATCGCACCATTTCAACATTTCTTACAATTTACACGCTGGCAGATATTACTTCATATTAGTTAGATGCATAAATTCTACTTTATATTAGGTACTCTTAAACTGGTTTTCCTCCAACTTCCTGGGCGAGGAGAAAACCTTGTGTGAAGAAGAAGAAGAAACTAATTTACAAGTAAACAATCTAACTTTCGCATGCAGACGCAATCAAGATGTTAAAATAAATCCTAATTAAAATCTCACTGGTACAGAGGGTAATTTCAAAGCGAGGTAAGGCCCTCTGTACACACAGTTTTCATTTCGTCAGTGTTGTTATAGATCACTATGTTACTGTGTTACATTTCAGAATTTAACACGAATCAATAGAACTTCTTCTCCAGGTTAAATAAACAGAAACATAACATTAAAATCCCACACTCCTTACGAACTATACATTTAAAATCCCATCGAGACTATTCACTCCCACACCCAACACAACAGTTCGACAAACTTCAGCTCACCTTAAAAGTCCTTCACTCTCAAACTATACTTGTTACTCTAAGTATAGCACGGCGGGTCCTTAACGACTAATTACTAATTAGCGCACCTGTAAGCAAAGACACGGCTCTTGTCTCAAAGGAGGTCGTTTAAATGCTAATGGTAGTCTACCGTGACACCTTAACACTGCTTTTATGGCTTCTGACTGGAATAACAACGCATTAGATACTGCAGACGTGGTTTTAAGGTACCTAATTAAATTACATTATACCCCTGCTTCGCAAGGTTTTTACTACTTGACAAAACATCGTGATTTCTTTATTATATGTAAGTTTAAATTAATGCATTATGCACATAAACTTTTCGGAATAAATTCTCTTAATTATGGTGAAAATCGCATCAAAATCCATTGCAGAAGAACAACGCGGTCACACAGACAGACAAGACTTATGACAGGGACCTTGAATGGTTAGCTTGCGTGTTCTGTACTGAGCTCACACAACGCATCGTACGTCCAGCCAGTAATAGGACTCGCCCATCAAGGAACGCTGTCCCAAATTACACGCATTATTAATTTATTACACGTAAAATAAAAGGTATTTTAATAAAACACGTATACTAAAAGATTAGTAATTTAATTATCTTTAAAATGGTGAAGTTCTCAGAAAAAATACGCTTGATGGATTTTGCGTCATTCTCAGTTTTTATCCGCGTTAGACATAACTTTGCAAATTAATTTCACTATGTAATATAAACATAATCTAAAATATGCCTATATTAAAATATAAAAAAATGCTTTAGTTTAACATATATTTTTTCCAAATCACTAACACTACTCGTTTAGACGTCATCTTCAGTATAAAATCATTAAAAGTCAGCTGTCGTCCTCTTAAATTTATAATATCTGCCTGCCTATATACCTAGATTAAAATTATGGGGATCAAAGGTAGGTCCCGAATTCCCGATAATTGTAATTTCAAATTATTTTAACTGCATTGAACTTAAAATTTGATTCAACATCGATTAAAATTACTACAAGATGAACCAATTTACTGTCGAATATGAAACGAGTGTTGATTGTGTGGGTCTGAATCTGATAAGTCTGACTTAACTATAAATGCTATAATGGAATAGTTTGCGCTACTCCGAATTAAAATCATGTAGCTGAAACTAAATACTTAAATTACAGAGTATGAAACAAGCGATTTAATGAGTTATTGTGAAGCTTTGAATCGATAGCTAAGTCTGATTTAGTTCAACTGGAATAGCTCGCGGTACAATGAATTAAAATAGGTACCTTTAATTTTGTAGCCGAAATCGACATACATGTTAGTGACCCAAAAAATTTGTAACAAAGGTTGAATAATGTTCAATGGTCCTAAATCTTTCTAGTGCGTCATAGCATCGCCTATTTGGAACAAATTGGAACGGCCTATTCCGTAGAAATCTCACCGTGTTATCTTACCTGAAGTGTGCTTGAAGTGAACTGTCAAAATTGTCACACCCTAGCATCAGGTGAAATGTTACATTCTCTCGAAGTTCACTTCACCTAAGTTCAAATAGATCGGGTTTTCAACCATTTAATAATTTTCATTATTTAGGTACTTACTTCTTTAGAGTTAGTGTTCGTGGGTAAGTAATAACAGCCGCACGGGTCGATCCACCAGGTTAAACTACGCTTGCCGGGGTTGGTCCGTGGATACCCTGACCATCTTTACATACCGAGTCTCCTCCGTGCCTCGGAAAGCACGTTAAGCCGTTGGTCCCGACTGTCATTCGTGGATTTTTGACAGTCGTTACGGGTCGTCAGAAGCCCGGAAGTCTGACAACCAGTCTTACCAATGGGTATCGTATTACCCAGTTACTGGGTTGTGGAGGTCAGATAGGCAGTCGCTCCATGTAAAATACTAGTATTCAGCTGCATCAGGTGAGCCGGGCATCTGGAAGCCGACCCAAACATAGTTGGGAAAAGGCTAGACAGATTGATTTTTTTTGGTACTTACTTCTTTAATATTTCTATAGCAACTTTGTAATGAAATTATACGCCCTGCAGCGAGCAGTCGAATGTTATTTACGTGTCTAGACTGCAATTTTAATGACTTAGAATAAATAATGCTAGACTGTTGCTACTGTAAAATATCTGCCATCGACAGCTTCATTTATTTCAGCACTACGGGAATTTATTTACTGAAATTCGCTGTAAAGTTAACTTTTAGTGTTCAATATTTTAAGCTTACGCTTCTCAGAAAATTATGCAGTTCTAGCATATTACAGACGCCATTTTGTGTCTATGGGCAAATAAATTTAAGTGTTACGTGTTTTTGTTATTTGGGATTTATTTGTATGAAAAAGTTGTTGTTGTAGGTGTTGTTGTCGTTGTTGTGATGTTGTTTTGTTGTTGTTGTAGTTGTTGTGTTGTTTAGTTTGTTTGTAATCAGTTTTAAATTATATTTTGGAATATAGTAAGTAATTCAATTAATTAAACTTATTTTAAACATGTATAATTGTATATTTATCTATCAAATCAAATCGATACGCAAAAACATAGTTTCCTGTTTTCCACTAAAGAATCTATTTTAAGAAAGAAGCACTTAAAATAACTGAAAGCTATCTTACTTTATTTAGAAAACTGAGGGGCAGGAACTCGATATAATATTTCATAAAATTGAGCCGTAAAGCCTTTGAGGGTTACAAACGTGAGAAGTTCAAAGAAAAACTTGTGAAAGACTTCCGTCCTTATCACAAAGTCGTGATTGCGGGTTGATTTTTATCTTAGTCTGCAACGTTGCAAGGTTCGACAGAATTTACACAAGATAAATATTGGCACAGTATCAACTAAGTTTACCTAAACGAGTGAAAGGAAAAATTCAGAAAAATCAAGGATTGTGTGGTTTTATGAAACCACGGTAAAAGTGAAACTTCTATAGGCGCCGCCATATTGGCCTTGGCTGCTCTGACGAGCGCCTTTCACTTTATCCCTACTCCGCGGCCGACCGTCACGCGACATGCAACACACAGACTAAAAAGTTTGAGACGATGTAATAAAAGTTTCACTTTAAAAAATAATGATAATAAAAAGTTATAAGAACTCAAAAGTTATAATATTCTCCTGAACGAAAAAAAGACTAAACTCATTAAATTTTCAATGCCAAATGTCAGGCAGCTATCTACCAATGTTCAGGTTAATGGGACAGAGTTGGACCCTGTTGAGACGATAGTTTTTCTTGGAATCACTATTGGCGATAAATTACAATGGGGCCCACACATAGAAAAATTGTCAGGAAGGCTAAGTTCAGCCGCCTATGCTGTTAAAAATTAGACGGATACAGCCAAAATTGTTTATTTTAGTTATTTTCATAGTCTTATGTATATCATATGGGATTCTTCTCTGGGGAGTCTTCACCGGTATGCGGACATTAATACTATCTTTGTTCTACAGAAAGTAGCAAGTGTTCAAGCAATTTACAACCCCTAGGTTGCAAATTGCTCGAACATCCCATTTCTGTCTTTCCAAGAGATTCCCTTACAGAAAAGTTCAAAGAAATAAATATTCTGACTGTAGCCTCACAATATATTTTTGAAAACCTATTGTATGTAGGTATACAAAAATATATCAAATTTTAAGAAAATGTTTAATTACCAGGAATAAACACAACCTTGCTGTACATCGCACACGTCTCCACAAAGTAGGCAACTCGTTCATGGGTCAATTGGTATACGTTTTTATAACAAAGTTCCCATTGACGTTTGAAGATTTAAAATCTGTATTAAAACCAAACTTTGTAAAAACGACGACGATAAAAAAGCTTGGTATTAAGTTGCTCGCTCTGCTAAGCCTTGTGATAAAACCATAAAACTTGACATTTTATTATTTTGTAAAATCATCAAAATATACCAGTTTTATACACACATTGACATTGTTGAAAATTATATTCAAAATGACATGATTACTTTGTAAAGTATTATATTATTATTTTAATTATTGTGAATGAGAGGACTATGCGGAAATTATTATTATTTTTATTTTTCTGCTAGTTTTAGTGATGGTCTGGCAGTTTAAGTAGTTTGCCAAATGTCCTTTCTTTGGTATTGTCCGTCGAGTTGAGCTCCTTAAGTTCTGAGTTTAGCTCCACGATTACTGACAAATGCTTGCACTGACTGGACAGGTCCACCCAAATCTGTAATCTACATGGTCCTCATATGGCCTGATAAAGATTATGTCTGGACTAAGAGACTGCGACGTCTGAGTTCGTTTCGGCCTTTCTTCTCAGAGTAGTCAGATAGGAAACACCGAACTCATCTAGCTTATTTTTAATATGACGTGTAAAAGTGATTCCGATATCCTATTTACAGAATAGATAGATAGATAGATAAAACATTTATTTAGTGCACACAAAAGACACACATAAACACAATTAAATTACAACAAATTACATGGATATAAATAAAAACAAGATGCCAATGTACAAAAAAGAAAAAAACATAAATAAAGAAATGGAGTGACATTATGACATACTTCGGAATAATTTCATAATAATTTCATTTCATTTAATTATAAAAGAAAATATCTTTCATTATAAATGTAAGTTTGTAATCACAAAAAAATATTTTTATATGATAAATAATCTTAATATATATAAATTACGTGTCACGTTGTTTGTCCGCGATGGACTCCTAAACTACTCAACCGATTTGAATCAAATTTGCACACCGTGTGCAGTTTGATCCAACTTGAAAAATAGGATAGGTAGGGTAAGTAGGGTAGGTAGGGCAGGTAGGGCAGGTAGGGCAGGTAGGGCAGGTAGGGCAGGTAGGGCAGGTAGGGCAGGTAGGGCAGGTAGGGCAGGTAGGGTAGTAAGTGATAAAGATGATCCACCCCAAACATTTATATGGCAAAACAACGTTTGCAGGGTCAGCTAGTAGGTAATATATATTTTCGTACCACTTGCTCAAAAAAGTGACATTCTATGCCACAAAAAGCGAACATAACAATAGTCATTTTTAATCTGTTAAAAACAGGGAAAGAAAATTGTACTGAATTTCATTCATCCTCTAGGGGGAGAATGTGATTTAAATTTGGAATACTTACCGTTTATACTGAACTACATCTGTGTTTACACCATTGAGTTTGTATATAAAGCATTATACATCTTTTTGAAAAAGGAATACGCATTTATTATGCAGTGATGATCTTTATATATATGATTCTTCTGTGAGTGTGTATGTCCCTGAACTTCTCTCAATCGACTGGACCGATTTTGATGAAATTTTTTGTGTGTGTTCAAGGGGATCTGGGAATGGTTTAGATTCACAATTTTGTCCGCTGGACAATGTTTTGACAGGACAACGTCTGTCGGGTCCGCTAGTTATTAAATAAAATTACGAAAACCGACGAGGCCGTATGAGCTTGATGCCTTTGCTTTTCCGACAAAAAAAATATTAGTCTAGGAATTTGCCGCGTTTTTGTTTACTTCAAATACATAAACGTTAAGTTTATTTTAATTTACTTTTATAAATAAGTTAATGTTCTAAAAATACGTTACGATGTTAAATCAAAGCGACAGTGACAGTGAATTGTCGGATTCCATCAGTGCAAATGCTGCCGCAATTATAAATAATTTGCTTCCAACAAAATCCAAGGAAAATTATTTAAAAACTTATGAAGAATTTTCAACGTGGAGAAGTGCGAAAGGCCTATTAATTTCAGAATCAGTACTTCTTGTCTATTTTGATTATTTATCCAAGACAAAGAATCCGAATACACTTTGGTGCAAATACTCAAAACTGAAAGCTACAATAAGCATCAAACACAGCATTAAAATAAATAGATTCACGAAATTACTGGCTTTTTTAAAAAGAAAATCAGAAGGGCATTGCGCAAAGAAGTCTAAAATTTTTACGACTCAAAATGTGGAAAAATTTCTTAATGAAGCTCCTGACGAAATTTTTCTGGCCACAAAAGTTACTTACTTTTGTGGCCAGAAAAATTTCGTCAGGAGCTGATTTAACTATGAATATTTCGTATCTTAGTAATGGTAATTATTCTATATATTTACCTGTTTTTATCTTTGTTATAGGTGGCCTTAATTTTTGGACTCAATGGTCTTGGCTTGCCGCGGATGTGAACTTGTAAACTTAAAGGTGGAGGAAGTTGAAAATCATTCCAATGATTAATGTAAAGGAAACTAAGACAAAGAAAAATCGGTCATCCATTGTACAAGGACAATATACTAAAATCATTCATAAATACCAAGCATTACGTCCCACCAACATGGAAAACAATAGATTTTTTATAAACTATCGGAATGGGAAATGTACTCGACAAGCCATCGGCAAAAATAAAATTAGCAATATGCCAAAGGAAATTGCTAAATATTTAAAACTTAAAGATGTTGAACTCTACACCGGTCACTGCTTTAGAAGAACTTCGACGACTTTCTTGGCGGATTCAGGGGCGGATATTACGTCAGTAAAAAGACACGGTGGTTGGAGCTCTGATAGAGTAGCTGAGGGTTATATCGAAAGCTCAATGGCGAATAAAACCATATAAAACAGTCAAATTAACAAAAATATAAAACTTAATCCATCAGAACCACAACCATCAACTTCCGGCATCTTATCTTCGTCCGTAACTCACGATGCACCACCACCACTATCTCCGACGTATACTATCTACAATGTAACGCAAGTTCCTCAGACGCAAGAATAGAGAAATACTCAAATAAACTCATCAACAATAAATGTACCAAACAAAAATGTAACTCTCTCTATCAATAATTGGACCAATGTTTCGAATGTTAACTTTTACTTTTAATTGTCATTATTTTTAATAAATGCTTATCTCATATTATTATTGTGTTAATTTTTTCGCAAATGGTACGAAAAGTAGAGTATTTTCCTCGGTAATAAAGCTGTCTTAGTCTTGGGTGAACTTAAATCGTCACCCGCGAAAGAAGACACTGCTTTATCCCCTTGGTTAATAATCTACTATTATTTCAGACCAAATTACACAATCCATAAGTTGTTAGTAAAGGTCTTAACCTAATGTTAGTAAAAAGCCACACAATATACAAAATTGAAACGACTGACACCTACGTGTGCAGTCGTATCCAGTGAGCCAGCATGGGGCTGTCCCACTTATCACACAGTACACTCAGGATGCTGTAGGAGCTAGCACGTATTCTACCGAGAATAGAAACGCACCGTTTCCGTATAATGGTATGAAAACCATCAACCCTGGCCTCGGTGAACATCCTGGAAGCGCTACAAAAGCGTGGTAGACCCAGCAGCATCCTGAATACATTGTTATACTGGACACGCAGGGCGTTGTATGCCCTCAGCGTATACCTGACCCACAGACTGCACGTGTAAAAAGACTGGCAGTATGCTCTGAAAAGGGTTATTTTAACTTGCGTCGTGCAACGTGCAAATCTGCGGATCAGCATATTACCTCGGACAGCCATCGCCCTGCGTTCCCTTTCTATGTGTAATCATTCAGGTTATGAGTGACCCAGTGACCCAGGTACTTAAATTTTGTTACTCTAGCTAACGGAGTATCATTTATAGTCACATCTGGCACGTTAGTGTAACATTTGGTACCCGCCTTGAATACCAATAATTCACATTTTTTTACATTGTACCTGAGTTCCTGAGTGACTGCGTAGTCTTCACACATCCTCACAAGACGCCTGAGTGCGCTTATTGATGGACTCAGCAGCACCATGTCGTCAGCGTAACTTAAATTGCTAACGCAAACTCCGTCAATGTGACAGCCTATACGGGTGCTGCTGAGTTCAACAATCAGCTGATTAATGTAAAAGTTAAAGAGACGTGGTGAGGTAATACCCCCCTGCCTCACCCCGCACTTCAACCCATACACATCAGACATAGTTCCACCCCACCTGACATAGTTCGTCTGATTCTCTAATAAAACTACAAATTAAACATTTTCGGACTTTATGTGACCTTACTTTTTGCCGTAGACCAACGTATTTGATATTAATTCTAATTTGATACCTTCACGTGTTCCTAAGAAAAAGGGTCTTGGTAGACAGATGGACGGACAATGAAGTAATCCGATAAGGTTTCCGTTTTTTCCTTTTGAGATACGGAACCCTAAAAAGTAAATGACGATGGATGAAAAACAATTATTTAAGCCAAAAATCTTTTTCCATCAGCCAGAATTAATCGCGTCAAAAAAAATCTTAACGGGAAAATACTTTGCAGCTTGTTGTCAGCTGCACAAACAAAGGTTTTCGTCCTTCGGGGAAGTTGATTTTCAATTACAGTTTTTTAGAACCTTTCCTCAATTTTTATACTTTTAATTCTAGTACAGTTCTCGTAACAATTAACGAGCAATCAAGAACACAACGAGACTACTTTTGGCTTTTTTTTTACTTAAACCGTATTTTTATAACTACTGTATTTTTAAAATCTCTATTTTTTTTATAATTTCTGTTCCATTCATAAAAGCTAAAAAACTTTTTACAAAACAAAACAACAGACTTCCAAAAAAAACACTACTAAGTGAAAAATAACTTTAATTTCGGAAGTCGCGTCGGTGTTTTTGGTTCAGATTTTTCGTTTATTGCCACCGACGCGACTTCCGAAATTAAAGTCTGTAGTGTTTTTTTGGAAGTCGGTTGTTTTTTTTTTTGTAAAAATTTGTATTTTTCACTTTTTAGTTGTAATACCTACCCCACACAAATTCGAATACTACCTGAACTCAAAAACTATCCAAGAAAAGTTAATAAAATTTACATGGACGAAATCTCGAGAGCATAACCTTCTAACAAAAAAGAATTTTCATAATCGGTCCACAATTGACCGAGAAATCGGTGGACATACATAAAAAACAAACAAACATACGTCACGAACACATAACCTCCTCCTTTTTGGAAGTCGGTTAAAAATAGAAATGGAAACTTGATGTTCCCCGCAAACAAGTTTGCATTCCAGATTTTCCAACACATTTCGCCATTTATTTGCTCCACCTGCTCGGTAATGTCAAATTAAATGTCATTCAAACCTAACCTAAAGCAAGCCATTAAAGCCCTAGGGCCCTAGGCAATAATAATGTAGGTTCTGACTTTAATTATGACCCGCGGCTAGTGCATAATGTGATTT
This sequence comes from Agrochola lychnidis, assembly GCA_963680765.1. Classification (NCBI taxonomy): domain Eukaryota; kingdom Metazoa; phylum Arthropoda; class Insecta; order Lepidoptera; family Noctuidae; genus Agrochola; species Agrochola lychnidis. The sequence goes on from OY796850.1 coordinate 5,995,409, forward strand.
GAATTTAGAAACTCACCAAAAAAAAAATTTTTTTTCTGTTATTGTACTGAGGCCCTAGTGTTGGTTTCTTTTAATCATCTCGACTTTACGCATCAACCGCGTTCGGCACTCCGATTAGTCCTTCACCAGTGAAGACCAGTGAAGGGCCAATCGGAGCGCCGAACGCGATCGATGCGTAAAGTCGAGATAGTTAAAAGAGACTCACACTAGTCGACCAAAGAGTTCTCACATCATAGGTTTTAGTTGCCGTGAAATACAGGGTTAATAACTAGTTTGTGATTGATTGCGTCTTGTACGCCGCCATTGAAAAACCATAATGCTGTGAATGTCCGGTTAATCATTGGTGATTCAGTTTGTAACAGGTTACTTATGAGTAGCATCGTGGACGACAGACTTAGGGCATTATCACACTGGCGATTTGCGAGCGTGTTATCAGCGAGGCGACTGTTCAACGCGCTCGCTGTTTGTGTGTAGCGAGCACGCCACGTGAACGCAACGTGTTCGCTGCGTTTGCGTAACGTTGTATACTCATACAAGAGAGAGTGAGACAAGCGAGTAAACAATAATATTATGAAAACGTGGCGAATACACCGCGTACTCGCGGTTAGCTCGCTTCGCACCCGCGGAAAGCACGTTCACAAATCGCCTCGCTGGAAACACACTGGCAAATCGTCAATGTGATAACGTTCTTTGACGTATTTTTTTTAATTCGCACATCTATTTTTATTTTATTATAGTTATTTCTGTATTTTATCTATCCGTGACATCACTGCGGGCCCTATCAGAATACCAGCGCTGCGTCATTTATTTTTTCTTAAATGTCGCAGCATATGCTGAGATAGGAGCCTTTTGGCCTCGTACAGGACTTTCTGCTTTTATTTTAACTGTTTTCATTTTTATTGTTTTTTTTTTTTAATGTTTTGTTTTTTAGTGTGTTTTAGTTTAATTTGTGATTTCCTGTGCGAGTCTCAATAAATACTTTTCTTTCTTTCTTTCTTAGCCTTTCTAAAGTCCACTTCGTACGTGACAATAAACAAAAGATGTCTGCAAGGGCAGACGACAGAAGATAGACAGTCGCGAGGTGATGAAAAACAAAATACGCAGTTTCCCAAAGAACTACTTCCAACTATTTATTAAATTCTACAACTAGGTCGCTTTGTCAATATTCTTTTGTCCTCAATCCAACCGAACTTTAATATTTTCAATAAATGCCAGCACGTCAACGTTGTTTACGTTTTTGGAATTAATTTTTACTTTGACATTTAAAATTGAAAAATTCTTATTCGGCTTTTTGAAATTGATATCGATTAGTGATCTAAGAATTTAAGTTTTATTATTAATAAATTTAAGAATTTTAATGATCTGGTAATTACTTGTTTTTACTTGAAAAATCTTATTTATTGTGTGTTTGCACGATGTTTAACTTGAAACGTGAGCAGTAATAGCCTGGTGGTGTAACCGTCAGACTGCCAAGTCATAGGTGTCGAGTTCGAACTCAAGGCGTTTTGTATAATTATCATTTGCTTAAAAAACGGTGAAGGGAAACATCGTGAGGAAACCAGCATGCCTGATATTTCTCGACGGCATGTGAAGTCAAGTCAGAAGCCCATGGGCGGCTTTACTTTTACTTTTAACTCTGACACCAGTTTGGTCACTAACCACACGAAAAGAAAAAGAACTTGATACGTGATACAAGTATTCGCCATCAATAATGAAGAAGTACTTCATACGTGTTACAAGTATTCGCCATCAATAATGAAGAAGTACTTCATACGTGTTACAAGTATTCGCCATCAATAATGAAGAAGTACTTCATACGTGTTACAAGTATTCGCCATCAATAATGAAGAAGTACTTCATACGTGTTACAAGTATTCGCCATCAATAATGGTGTAGCAGCAGCGGTGAGGTTTGTAAAAACTTAAGGTGTCTTTTAGTTTTGTGTTGAGGATTTTAATAAAACGATGCGTTAGTCTTAACGAACAAATTCTGTATTGGCCATTTTGATTTTTACAACATTCAAGGAGAGGGGGAGTGGGAACAATATTTTATATGAAGACCAATCACAGTCGAGTAATATGTATGACGTAGCGTATGGTGTCATTTCTTGTCTCGAGATGTCGCCTTTGGTCCCTGATGTGCGTAAATGGAATAGGAGTCCACAACAAATGGCATCACCAATACGCTTAAAGCGCTTGCCACACTGAGAACGAAGCGAACCGAAGCTAAGTTCGTGTCGCTTCTCTCATGTAGCTACCGGGTTCATAATTCGGTTCATAGTTCGCGGTGTATTTTTAAAGTGAAAACTTCTTTAGATTAGGTTTACTAAACCATTGACTTCGCGACACCATGACGACACCTCATTTTTGTAAACGCGATTGTGCTCTTTATTTATATTACGTTACGGATGAATATTCTATGCAAGTATTTTTACTTTAAAAGTTTCGGAAGTTTTTTTTTTTGTTAACGCGATTGTGTTCTTTATTTAGATAAAGTTACGGACTAATGTTCTATACAAGTATTTTCCTTCCACCAAGGCGACCTTGTTCAAGGTTTCACTTCTGTCGGCACTTTCGGAATGCCACCACTGTTTTTTGTTTTTTTTTTTTAGATCAGGACAATGAGATTATCCAAAGTAGTTTGTTTGTCAGAAACACGGTACACAGCAAAAACCAAAAAAAAAAAACAATAAAAAAGCATTATTATACTTCTCTCGTGTTAATACGAAAAAATGTCATGGTAGGAACCTCAGACCAAAAAAGGCAAAAGCATGCCAAAACTACACCTCTGCTCTGTGCATACACGCTCCACGAACATATTTACAATCTTTTACAATTAAACTACACCTCACTAAGTGCACAATGTTTACTAAACCGGCCTCACTTCACGGTTAACAGCGCTGTGTCTTGGTTTTTTTATTTGGTCTGAGGTAGGAACCTACTAACTTGTAAAGTTTAGCATTTCCAGTACCTATAACTTTTGTTGGAACCTTTTGAGCACCCTTCACCAATATAACATTAAATCAACAGCTGAACTTCGATCACAAACATCAACAAAACCTCAGTAGGTCAAAGTTACAATAACAAATGGCGTCTGACCGAAAAGGGCAAACTAGAACGTGTTATTGCTATCAGACTGTCAATGTTAGAACTTTGAGGGTCTGACAGTCTGACAGAGCAGCCTATAATCCTAACTAATACAATATAACTATAATATTACAAAGAGAAAAGATTTGATTTATGTATAATATGTTTGTTTGTAATGAATGAATCTAAAACTACTGGACCGATTTTAAAAATTCTTTCACCAGTATATTACTATATTATCACTGAATAACATAGGCTATAAATTATAAAGATATGACGCGGGCGAAGCCTCTGGCGGAATTTAGTAGATTATTAATGCGAAAATGAGTTTGTTTAATTGTTTGTTACGCTTTCACGCTAAAACGGCTTAACGGATTTGGATGAAATTTGGCTCATGGGTAGACCATGACCAGTACCTACCCTAATTACGTAACTTATTTTCGTAAACAATTATGCCTAATTTGTTTCATTTTGACAGTTCAACAACATTCATTGCGTTATTTACGTTTGTTGAGCAGATTTTTTTTTCCAACTTCTATGTTCTATGTTATGGGGTTTGGTTTCCGCACTTAGTCCGTCAGGTGGACCATTGTGCGTGGGCCATGGCGGCCGTTTGGTGGTTATTCCAACCAGCCCACCTCCCTCCAGAAGTTAATTAAAACTCCTGGTCTGTTCAGAACGTCAGTGAAAGATCTGGGTGACCCGAGGGTTTCTGTTCTAATTTTAGAAACACCTGTGCATTCGAAGAGTACGTGCGCGACGGTTTCCTCAGCCTCCATGCACGCCCTGCACAGAGGACTGTCCGTTATGCCTATTGTGTGGAAGTGTTTGTTTAGCGAGCAGTGACCCGTGATGGTCCCCGTCATCAGGCGCAGGCCATTCCTGTCAAGGCTTAATAAACGCCTCGTTAGCCTGCTATCCAAGGATGGCATTGCTTCCTTGGACTGCCTGCAGCCCGGTGTCGAGGTCTACCAATTCTCCGCTTGGGTTTGGGTGAACTCCTGTAGCCACCTGCGTATCTGGTTGAATGGAATTGGCACGATCGGCTCGGGTCCACAGACTGCTGTGCTAGATCCTCTCCTCGCAAGTTCGTCAGCAGCGTCGTTACCCAGCGATCCGCTGTGTCCTTTTATCCATTGCAGTGTCACCGTATTGCAGCTAGATACCGTTACTTGTTCTAGTGCTTTGTGACATTCTAGTGTTAACTTTGAAGTAATATATTTTTTTCTGTAAGGATTGGAGAACTGAGGCGCTATCGGAGAGTATACGTATGTGAGTGTCCGTAACTCTCCTGGCTGCTATGGCATGGGCCGCTTGTATGATGCCCACACACTCCGCCTGATAGACGGTGTTGAACATGCCCAGCGGGCGGGATATATTTATGTTGAGGTCGTGTGAGAAGACTCCAACTCCGGTTCCGGAGTTGGTCTTTGATCCGTCGGTGTATACTCTCAGCTCTTTCGGGCCTGAGTAGTCACACTGTTCTTCAGTAAGTATTATGTTGTAGTGTCTTTGAAAGTGGTGTGACTTCGAGGCTTTGTCACAGGGTGATGCCATCATTGGTTGTCGTTTGATCGCATCTTCCTTTATACGTGTGTGCCTAACCCTGGAGTCTTTGCTCAGGGTTCCTGATAAATGGAGCCTAAAGGCGGCCAGGGCCGCCTCCTCCCGCACGATGAGGTGCAAAGGCGGTAGTCCAAGCATTGCCTGTAGGGCGGCAGTAGGTGTAGTTCTCATACTGCTGGTGATTGCAACACAAGCAAACCGCTGCAGTTTTTCGAGATCTCTTTGGGCTGTGCTCAGGTCTGTCCTAGGCCACCAGACCAGTGAGCCGTATGTAATAATTGGTCGGATGACTGTGGTGTATAGCCAGTGGGTGACCTTGGGGCTAATACCCCAATTCCTTCCAAGCAGTCGCTTGCACTGCCACAGGGATATGCTGGCTTTTGTAGTGATATAGTTCGTGTGTTTTGCCCAGTTCAGTTGTTTGTCCAAAAAGATGCCCAGGTATTTGGTTTCAGTTGAAAGGCTTAGGGTTGTTCCAAAGAATCGTGGTAGTTGTAGTGTGGTTAATTTCCTCTTTTTAGTGGAGAGAATCAGTTCGGTTTTTGTAGGGTTCGCTGAGAGTTGGTGCTCGTTGCACCACTCCTCTACTATTTTCAGGGCTTGACGCATGAGATTGCATAGAGTGTTCTCGTGGGTCCCGTTTATTATTATGGTTATGTCATCGGCGTAGCCTACAGTGAAATAACCTTTGTCATTGAGTGTTTTGATGAGGCTGTCTGCTACCAGGTTCCATAGAAGCGGTGAGAGGACGCCTCCTTGTGGGCAGCCCTTTGCAACGATGGCCCTTGTAGTGTCATTTACTGTGACTTGTACAGCTCTCAATTTGAGCATGTTGGTGATCCAGCCACTCAGGGTCGAGTCTATGCTGTGTTGGTCGAGGGCCATTTTTATGCTATTAAACATGGTTTTGTCAAAGGCGCCCTCGATGTCAATGAAGGCGGCCAGTGCTGAGCATTTGTGGTCCACTGCGCATTCAATTTTAGAAACCACGCTGTGCAGCGCTGATTCTGTTGACTTGCCCGTGGAATACGCATGCTGTTGTTTGTGAAGTGGTTTTACCCAGAGAGGTCCATCTCTGATGTGCCTGTCACAGAGTCTCTCGAGAGTTTTAAGTAAGAAGGAAGTGAGGCTTATGGGCCTATAAGCCTTGGGTTGTGTATAATCGGTCTTGCCAGGTTTGGGTATGAAAATGACTTTCACCTCGCGCCATGCGAGAGGTATATATCTAAGTGCTATGCAGGCTCGATAGATCTCCACCAGCCATGGTGTCAGATGATCTATCCCCCACTCCAGCAGGGCTGGGAAAATGCCATCCAGCCCCGCCGACTTGTATGGCTGAAAGGTATTGATAGCCCACTTTATCCGGTCTTCTGTTACTATATTGCGGGCTCTTGACCAGTCTTGATCCGTTGGGGTCCATTCTGGTTCAGCCTCCCACGACCTATCCTCTAGGATTTTACAGTCTGGGAAGTGAGTCTCGAGAAGGACCTTACTGGTTTCATAGTCAGTTAGTGTATATGAGTTATCGGGTTTTTTCAGCGCACCAAGAGTTCGGTCCTGATCGGTTGATAGGATCTTCCTTACCCTTGCGGCCTCATTATTTGTCTCAATGGATTTACAGAATTTTCGCCATGCCGTCCTCCTGGCGGTTCTGATCTGTTTTTTGTAAGTATATTGGGTCTCTTTGTATATCTCCCAGTCTTGTGTTTTTTGCTCTGTTAAATTGCTTACGTAGCGCATCTCTAAGTTTACTAAGTTCAGCGTTCCACCAGGGGTTCCTCTCGTTCCTGCCTTGTGGCGCTCTTAGTTTACAGCATGCGTGGTATGCTTCAGTAAGATATTCTGATAGTTTTGTCACGGTGTATTCTAATTGTGCTAGGTCTTTTACGGTTACTAGTGTTAGGTGTCTAGCTAATAGGGAGGCTAGAAGGCGTTTGTACTCGGGTACATTGGTGCGCCTTGGGTTTCGCCTCGGTGCGGGTTTCCTAGTCTTTGTAGTGAGTGTAAAGCGGATCCTTCTGTGGTCTGAGCAAGAAGGTTCGTCCGATACGTGCCAGTTTGTGATAAGGTTTGTCGCGTTTTCTGTAGCGAGTGTCAAATCTATGATCGTTTGTCCTCGGACTGTAACCCAAGTGGGTTCTGAGCCGCGGTTAACAATGTTAAGGTTAGTAGAGAATAAATAGGTGGATAGTACCTCTCCCCTGGAGTTCGGTGCGGCGCTCCCCCAGAGCGGGTGGTGGGCGTTTGAGTCGGTGCAGATAATTAGGTCCGAATTTGTGCGCTCGCAGTGTTGCACCAGGTCGGCCATCTCTTTTGGCGGACAGTCTGCGTCCTCGCCTGGCATGTATACCGAGGCCAGTACAATATCTGGAACGCTACTATCAGTTTGGAGCCTGACAGCTGTCAGGTCTCTGGAACAGAATTGAGTGAGTGGCGTAAAAGGAATTTCTTTGGGTATGTAGACACAGGTTCTTGGTTTGTCTGAGCTGTGCGTGTTAAGGATTAGCTTACCTCCGATATTACCAAGGCCGCATATTTTATTGTTCCTGATCCACGGCTCTTGGATCAGTGCGATAGTTCGGGGCTTTACCTCCAGCGCCCTGCGCAAGCTAGCCGTGGCAGTCTGGTTATGCTGGAGGTTGGTCTGGATGATGTAGAGGGGCGATGACGGCGGTGGAGAGGGGTTAGTCGGAGATGGATCCATCGGAAAGCCTCTCCACTACCTCCTCTCTATATTTGTCGTCGTGTTCTTCGCCCGGCGGCGGCGACGAGGCGAGTAAACGCTCGCTCCAGCCAGGTGATTCAGGTGGTATTGAGTCAACGTCGTCAGCCATTGCCGCTCGGGCCATGACCTCCTCAAGTTGGTCGATGTCTGGGTCATCCGTCTGTGTCAGCGTCGGTTGTGCAGTCTTTGTATCGCTGTCGGTCTGGACGTCAGAGGGTTCGGTCGTGGGCCAGAAGCGTACGTATATCGACCCAAGTAGGTATGATATACGTCGCTCCCGGGCCCGGACCTTTACAGCTTCCTCCGGTGGCAACCCCAGGGTCAAATACGTCCCATAGTTGTCGCCACCGACGGTAGTCGCCCTATATAGTGACCACCTAGCGATGTCGTACCAGGTGTTCTGACGGATCAGAACACCATGGAGTCTGGCTACGTCACCTCTGTAACGAGGGACAAACAGCGAGACTCGGACACGGGTGGGCACGTCAGTCTGTTTCAGTACCGTAAGTGTCTGGTCAGTATTTGGGAGTCTGATTTTGGGCACGTTCTGGGTCAACCAGGTCAGGGCATAGTCGTCCTCGCACCACATCTGCACGGTACCTTCCGCTACCCTTGGGTATCCGCGGAAGGCAGGGAGTGGCGCTGTCGGGTCAGTGTCCATAACTAGATTCTCTAGGTCCGTCTTAATGTGCTCGGCCTCTTCCTTTGTTAGGTCTCTGGAGGGGGGGGGAAGGCAGATTGCTACGGCCAGCCGCGCAGGGATGTCCTTCGTGGCTCGCGCGTAGGTCCTCTGCTCCCCTTGAGCGGAGTGGATCCTCACCCGCTTGGCGTCGCCCTGAAGCATGCTCGGTGAAGCCGTATCATCAGGGCGTCCCCTCTTCGCCGGCCCTGTACCGCTCGGTCCAGGCTGCGGCTTGGAGGTGCCAGGCTGGTTCTTTTTTGCCGGTGCCGCCAGGTGTGAGGTACCACCCCGCTTGCCCCTACTGTGCTTAGGTCGAGGTCGGTCGTGGGGTCCGTCTGTGTCTTGGGGTCGGCTGTCGGTCCCGGCGGACTCTGTCACATGCGGAAGCTTTTCGCGCTGGGTTGCCCCTTCGCAAGCTAGCCCCCGCACGTGCGGTTCCGCGTCCGACCGCTTTGCGCGCTGAGTTTCCCCTTCGCGCTCTTGCGGTCGGTCGCGTGCGTCCAGCCCCTTTTCGCGCTGGGTTTCCCCTTCGCGGACTTGGGGCTGGTCGCGCACCTTCCCTTCGGCGTCCGATCGCGCTTCGCGCTGGCTAGTGCCTTCGCGGATTTTGCGCTTTCGTTCGCCAATTCTATTCTTCCGGGCCTGGATTTTTTCGCGCTTTGCCAGCGGGCGTACTTCATCACAGGTAACCGGAAGAGTTCCAGAGTTGCCAGGTCCGTCATCTTTCCCCGTCTCTGTCTCTCTGTGGTCGGGGTCATTGTCCGGGTTATGCTTGCTGTTTCGCACGATACTCTGTTGCCAGAGACTCGTGGGAGGCATAGCCCGTGTCGTGGGTATTGGCGCGTTGGTTGCAGCCGGGGTCGTGTTTAGAGGCGCGTTAGTCGCAGCCGAGGTCGGGTTCGTGGGCGCGGTAATCGCAGCCTGTGTAGTGGGCGCTAAATCAGCAGCCGGCCGCGCTGAGAAGCGCGGCATTAGGTTTGCCATACTGCAGGTTGATGCCCCCCCCATAATACGTTGGGGGCTAACCGCCGGAGCGGTGTGGGATTCCCCGGCTTGGCCGGGACCCACCTGGGTAGTTTTCTTATCATTCTGCATGTTCATGGTGTAGGGGGTGGGCTTTTTTGGAATCGAGGTTACCCTTCCTCTGGGACCGACGGGATAAAGGGATAGGAGGGAAGGTATTTAGTGGATGGGGGATGTGGGTTCCTTGGGTGCCACCCTAGGCCTGGGAGTTGGCCTAGGGATTTAGGATTGACGGGAAAATGTATGGATGGGGAGGGTGGTCCTTGATTTGGTGATGGGTAACATAGGAAGGGGTAAATGGGTTACCCTAGGCCTGGGATTTGGCTTTCGGGAACTTCTCTTGTCCGGGATCTCTTTAGAAAGATGCTCCGAGTGTGGGATCGCCCACTGACAGTCAATGTAACCATCAGTGGTCGGTCCCGCAGCCGGAGTTGGGCTATCCGCAACCTGCCCACCCGCTTGGTTGCAAGAGAAGAAGTGCCTGGCAGTCTGGATCGCCCCACCACGGATGTACGTATACATTCGCGTTGGAGCGATCCAGCCTCCCCCGAGTTTTTTCCAACTTATGAAGCAATAGATTAGCAATCTGTTTCAAATCGAAACAAATTATGATTGTGTTGTATTACGCAATTAGGGTAGGGTAGGGGGATATTCCCACGGAATCGAGACATATGCGGGTTAAACCGCGAGGCGCAGTTAGTGTGAAGATAAATCAAAACTAATTTTATAAGAGACTTCTTGAATTACGATTTGGGAAAGGGTTTTCTGAAATCAAAGACTCGGAAAAACTATGATAGGTAATCCGGTTCATCGCAAAATCTTTCATCGATTAATTTGAAGATGTGACATTATATTTATTTTTATAACTCCTGTAAATACAGTTAATTACGAAATTAACAAAACTGCATAATACTCTACATAATTTTCTTTTAAAGAGCAACATTAAAGTGTGGTCACTTTTCGTTTCATTTATTAAATAAAAATTATTGTGTAGTTTTATGAAACCACGGTAAAAGTGAAACTTTACACGGTCAGTTGCTGCGAACTATAGGCGCCGCCATATTGGCCTTGGCTGCTCTGACGAGCGCCTTTCACTTTATCCCTACTCCGGGGCCGACCGTCACGCGACATGCAACACACAGCGAAAAAGTTTGAGACGATGTAATAAAAGTTTCACTTTAAAAACAAAATAATTATGTACTTTATATCAACCTTGGTACCTACAAGTACCTACTCTACCAGATTCTAGACCAACCAACAACTCCTTAGCATCTCAAAGTCGACAGCTCCTTTAGAAGTTAGTCTGCCCTCCCCAGTTTGGACACTAGACGAAAACCTCCTTACTAAACTCAAGAGAAACTTGTCTCCCCCTCCCGCCATTCACGACTAAATGCTCAAATTGACTTGGTAACTTCAAACGAAAACTTTTAAAACATTAAAGGCACAGTGTCATTGCTGCCAACGGCTTAGCTCCGCACGCGTTCTTAGTTCAAGTTCAAGTTGTATAAAAATGTCGGTGAGATCATCCACTGCGACCATGGCCACACTAGAGTTTAGCCACGCTAAGTCTGCATAAGTAAAAAAACGGTGGAATATGAAAATCTATCTAATAGACGGCAACACCATCTGTCTTATGGAAAAAGAATTTGATACTTTGTTTGTCTTTTTGTTTTTGATAGGTTATTTTTTTTTCTGATTTATTCCTGGTAAAGAATAGTCACTTTAGCACGAGGTAGTGTGGATTTGATACAGTTTTATCATCGTATGGAGGTAGAGCATAGGTACGATATAGTCTTTTACATATAATCTTTTAGGCAAAAATCAAAAGGCAAAATATCAAAATCTTATCTACTTACGCGTCAACGTTTCGATATCTTGTAAACATTGTCGTTTTGGTTAACAACATCGAAACATTAACATCGTGCTCTTCCCTGTGGGTGTTTTGTTGCGCCACTTCTTCTTCCCAGCTAAAGGCTAGACTAGCCTTTAGCTGGGAAGAAGAAGTGGTGCGACAAACTCCTCAGAAGCACAGCTGTCTGTTCAAGTCATGTTGACATCTTAATGTCAAATTCTGAGGAGCTCGTGGCTAAGAATAATAGCTGCACGGGTCGATCCATCAAGTTAACCTACGTTTTCCGGGGTTGGTCCGAGGATGGGTGACCATCTTTACATAACGAAACTCCTACGTGCCTCGGAAAGCACGTTAAGCCGTTGGCCCCGGCTATCATTCGTGGATCTTTGACAATCGTTATGGGTCGTCAGAAGACCGAAAGTCTGACAACCAGTTTTACCAAGAGGTATTACCCAGTTACTAGGTTGTGGAGGTCAGATAGGCAGTCGCTCCATGTAAAATACTGGTATTCAGCTGCAAGCCGACCCCAACATAGTTAGGAAAAGGCTAGGTAGATCGATTGGTGAAAATAACACATTTTCATAAGTCAAATAAAAACTCAGGTATATGAAGACTCAGGTATATGAGGCGACCGTTACAATATGGCGGAACCACTTTACTAGGAAACTTAGCTTAACGTGCGAGACCTTTCCGTGCACATCCTACGCAGCAGTGAAATTGCGCCTTAATTCGTAATCTCTACCAGGAAAAGATTTCCCTTCTGGGTTTATCTTGTTCCGAATTTGTACCTTCTGAAGTTAAATGTTTCCGAGAGAGATTTCTAAATGTTTTCGAGGAATTACAGTGTGTAATGACTCAGATTAAATGACTTTTTGATGTTTTATAAGATAAACTGAAATACTAAGTTGGTATCCCTCCCATATGATCCCTCTAAGCCTAAAAAGAGAAGGAACTACTTAGTCGCTCCAACTGTCAAGGTTAGATCTACTTTCGCTAAAAGACAATACTCAAGGCAATCTTCTTACCTATACAACTTGCTGAATAAAGAACTACGTATATACTCCTTGAAGCTCCGCGACTGTAAAAGAGTTGTAACCGAATGGCTCAAGACTAAAACCTACGACGATGTTGAGTCTTTTGTATCTACGCTTCAATAACCAAATTACTTGCATTTGGGTTGTTGTGTACAAGGTTAGTGGAAGAAGTTGTATTTGGCTTCTTCCGATCCCAAGACATTGTCGCAGGGCTATCCTACAACCTACAACCTACATTCTGCAGTTGAGCTTGCACTTACACCTAAACTGTATCCTTACCCAGAGAACCCAGATATTATCTACCTAATTGCCAAATCTCATCCGGATCTGTTCAGCCATTTCGGCGTGAAGTCGTAACAAGCAAACAAACAATGCAAACACACAAATTCCTAATAAACAAATACATTCTCGTATCTATTTTTATGTTGAGCAGGATATTAAACGACAGTATAACTCTAAATATTATTACTATAATTCACGCACTACACACCCTCACACTTCACACTCTCACCCATACTCACACATAATCACTCACCCATACTCACACATAATCACACGTAACACGCGACTTGGCTCTTTTCTATGCATAACTCTCACTCATTTACCCTTTCAATTGTTTAATTTTAAGTTACCCATTTAATTTATTTTATTTTACTGCATGTTTACATTGTCTACACTGCTCAATTACATAAGATGATGATAAGTGGAAGCGCGGAGTCTCCTAACACAAGCAATTCCTTGCTTAAAAGGTGATCTCCGATCATATGTATGTAAATGCCTTTTTGTAATTGAAATAAATATTTTGTATTTTGTATTTTGTATCTTATTTTATATTTGGGGTCTGTTTTAAGAAAATAATAGCAAACCAAGGAAGGTTTTCTAAAGTAAAGTCCTTCGAACTAAACAGACTAAGAAGTTTTACTGAGAATTTGGTAGCGCCACTTCGCCTTCTAAAAGTCATAGCACACATATCAACTCGGAAGGGGATCGTCACTGTATCGCCTTTCGCCTGACGCCTGTATGACGGCGAGGCGAAAGGCGATACAGTGAACCTAACCTAACGTAAGCACGTAACCAAAGCGGATCAGCAGCTAGGATACGTCGACTCGTCGGTAGGCGACGCCGCGCTTACGGCTGGCCGTAAGCGCGCGCGGCAGTGTGCTACAGGTCGCTGGAGGGGTGAGAGGGGCAAGGGTTGACGAAGAGACGTAAGCTCGGGTAAGGAGAGACGTAAGCTCGGAGACGATGACTCATAAGCGCGGAAACTGCAAGTTGACCAGCACCGCACCGCAGTTCGTGAGCTTGTCCCGAGGCGAGGCGATTACGTTACGATTCTGATTAGTGTGCGTTGCAGTAAGGAGTTTCATACAAAAAATACTGAATGGCACGAGTTGATACGGCGAAGGGTGGGCGTTTTGGGGAACTGTCTTATGTAATTTTAACGTTCGAAAAGTGCTAGTTTGAATAAATGACTTTTGAATTTAGAATTTTGACGATCCCTTTCCGAGTTGATATGTCAAAATTTTAATTTTATTCGTATAAATAAGAACAAGCAACTTTCTACAAAAAAAAAAAACTGACTTCCAAAAAAAACACTACAAAGTGAAAAATAACTTTAATTTCGGAAGTTGGTGTCTTTGGTTTTGAATTATCGTTTTTTGCCACCGAGTTCCGAAATTAAAGTTATTTTTCACTTTGTAGTGTTTTTTTTTGGAAGTCGGTTGTTTTCTTTTTTGTAAAAATTTTTTACTTTTTAGTTGTGGTATTTACCCCACACAAATTTGAATACCACTACCTGCTATGTAAATAACAGTAAGAAGAATTTAACTTATCATCCACATAATAAGTGTGAAAAAATTCGTATTATTGAAGCTAACTCAAAAACTACCCAAGCAAAGTTAATACAATTTATATGGGACCACACGGGAAGCACCAGCTTTCAAATAAAAAAATAATTATCAAAATCGGTTCACCCAATAGAAAGTTCTGAGGTAACAAACAAAAAAAAAACATACAGTCGAATTGAGAACCTCCTCCTTTTTTTGAAGTCGGTTAAAAAGGTGTTGTACACCTTACAAAAAGTGATCTCCAGATAACTACGTTTTGCTTTTAACAGCTTACAAATAACACTTAAGTAATAGAATAACATGTTCGTTAATAAAATTAATGAGAGTTTTCATGAAAATTCACGCCACCATTTGGCGCCACTTTGATAAGACGTCTTCCATTTCCATTTCGACAATGAATATAAAATATATATGACGACGTTCATAATTCATTTCATTCATTTGTTCATCATTCAGTCACGACTATAGAAAATTTTGGCACTTTGACACTTTTGACAGGTGCCCCGACCTGACGTCCCGGATCTATCAATGCTAAAACGTTGGTACCAATTCTAAAACGAAGATGTCAATTTTGCGAACAGAATTTTTTGTTCATGTTTTAATTATTTGAAAAAAATAACATTTCTTAAGCATTGTTTTCTATGTTTTAGGTAGGTAAAAATTATTAAATTGAAAATACAAAGAATGACTAGCATACTTAATAATATTCAAAAGCATTTAACTAATTCTTAATGCAAATATTTATCTACGTAATTTGCATTATTCGTCAGGTATTAATTGCCTGCTGCATATCCTATACTAATAGATGAGCAATGTTTGTATTAATATTATTTTTGTAATCACTTAATCACATTCTCGAAAAAGAGTCTAAAGTTGCAATACCCTGGTTTACGGGAGCAAAAAATCGATCTAGTTAGGATCTGGGAAAATTTGTTTACTCTATTTCACCCGAGCAGAGCTTAGTCGCCCAGGTACCTACTTATATGCCTACTGAGTATTTTTTTAAATGTTTTTTAAATCATTTAAATCGGGTTCCCAGGTCAAAACACTAGGACATATTCATATCATTATTGAACAGATGTTTTTACCAAGATTTCGAGAGTTGGTATTCTTCTTCCTCTTAATTCGTCGATGGCAATCTAAATGGACTCGGCCCAGAATTCGACTACGTGTTTGGCGTGTTTATTCAAGTGTAAAATTCCAATTTCAAAGCTGAAGTAGGCATGGGCAAAAAATATCGATGTATAAAAATATCGATATTTTTCCATACAATTATCGATATATATCGTCGATATTTTTAATCGCGATATATCGATATTCGATATTTATTTTAGAGTTTCGAATTCGTACCAATTTCGATTTTTGTCTTTAATGCAACTTTGATTTCGTGTTTAACCTCTTTGACAGGCGAGCACATCAGAGGGTGCTCTTAATGTCCATATCTGATGACTACCTGGTTTGATTAAATTGTTTATAATTAATTGTTTAGGTTCGAGTATTAATAAAAAATACTACCTATTTTCTTCTATTCTTTTTTACGCAGTTTGAATGCTTTGAGAATTTATGTATGTAATCATGCAAAAACTGACGATATATCGATATTTTTCAATCGGTTATTATCGATACTGTTTAAAAATATTGATACGATAAATATCGATATATTTTTTTCACTTGCCCATCCCTAAGCTGAAGCCATGAGTGCGGTTATTGCACGTCATATTTAATACGTTTCAGCCACGATTAGATGATGATCCATCCATGAGCGTTTACGATTTAAATTTTGCACAATTTGGCGCGTTTTGTTCACGTATTAGAATCAATAATTATAGAGCAACGCATCTGGCTGTAGCTATGAGCTGTGGCCACTTATTAATAATATTGGGGTTTATTTATAAATGTTGCTAGTTAAGTAATGATTAGCGACTGTTTAACCATACATTTTTGACGTTTGAACGTCACTTAACTTTAAGCAACGTTTATAAGTAATCCCCAATATGTTCTAATAAAAATCCTGAATTGGTTCATTCATTCACTCACTCACTGACAAAAACTAGCCAAGTGCGAGTCAGACTCTCACACGAAGAGATCCGTACCACCGTACTATATTTAACACAAAAAAAACACGTTTCTTGTATGGTTTTGAATTTTTTATTTTATTAGTTATTTTTGTTGTAGCGCCAATAAAAATGCAAAATCTATGGAAATTTCAACTGTTTACCTAAAAAGAAAGAAAGTAAGAAAGAAAACACGTTTATTTGCGCTAACATGACAAAGAAAGAACATAAAACAAAAAATAACAAGTTGGGAGAAAATATGCGTTATATCCACGCAAAACGGCCATCGCTTAGCATAATGCTGCAGCCATGTGCGAGCCCCAGCGCTGGTTTACTATTACAGACAGATGAACTGTGGAAGCTTAGTAATAGGGTTCCGTTTAGGCACCCTTCGGGTACGGAACCCTAAACCTCTGGGTCAAGAAGCATGAAATTTTGTACAAAAATTCCTTAAATAACGAAGGTAAGCATTAAGGAGGATTTTTGAAAATTCATCCCCTAAAGGAGCTAAATAGGGGGGGGATGAAAATTGTATGGAAGTTCATAATTTTTGCCCATGGCTAATTTCATCGGGCACACGGCTTATGTTATAAAGTAGTAATTACTGTGTCGTGTTGTGTCGTGACGTGGGATACACCAATCAAACGAATCTGTTCAGGACTACGTTAAATCACAACCAGTTCTGATTGGCTAACACTGCGCCAGAAGACGTCACAACACGACACAACACAGTAATATGAATCCGGCTTAAGATTGAAGCCACACTGCTCCGTTGCGATGCGTTGTGACATCGCAGAGGTACATTTG
The DNA here is from genome assembly GCA_963680765.1 of Agrochola lychnidis. Lineage (NCBI taxonomy): Eukaryota > Metazoa > Arthropoda > Insecta > Lepidoptera > Noctuidae > Agrochola > Agrochola lychnidis. The sequence continues at coordinate 6,012,085 of OY796850.1, forward strand.
GACACAATCAGTGACGTCACAACGGAGCAGTGTGGCTTCACTCCTCTCAATCACAAGGTTCTTGCCAAGGTCACGCTACACATTACAGACAATTTTCGTAAACTGTCGTCTACTTCGGAAACATATACGTGAGTATATCCTTGGCATATTACTAAGTAACTCTCTTGGCAAAGGCATACCTACTCTTGTCTAATCAAATATGGCGGGACAAACAAAAGTTTAGTGGAAATTATGTCTATGTATTTGTTTTGGGGATGTTAAGTGAATGACACATCCTGGCTTTATGATATTTCTATGTTAATGTAGAAAAATAAAAATAGTGGTAATATGTTATAGTGAGGTTGACCTTGCTTTGGTGTTTTGTAAGTAAACACGCGTAGTTAGTGCTTTTATAGTGAGAAACGTGTGAAGGATCCTGTCAAGGATATGGTAACTTCTATTTATTTGTTAAGACGCAGATATATGACAGTGACCTTGAATGGTTAGCTTGTGTGTTCTGTACTGAGCTCACGCAACTCGTCATACGTCGAGCCAGTAATAGGACTCGCCCATCAAGGAGCGCTGTCCCAAATTAGACGCATTATTAATTTATTACACGTATAACAAAAGGTATTTTAATAAAACACGTATACTAAAAGATCAGTAATTTAACTATCTTTAAAATGGTGAAGTTTTCAGAAAAATACGCTTGATGAATTTTGCGTGGTTCTCAGTTTTTTATCCGCGTTAGACATAACTTTACAAATTAATTTCACTATGTAATATAAACATAATAAAAAATCTGCCTGTATTAAAATATTAAGAAATTGCTTTAATTTAATATATATTTTTTCCAAATCACTAACACTGCTCGTTCAGACGTCATCTTCAGTATAAAATCATTAAAAGTCAGCTATCGTCCCCTTAAGGTTGCACTAGTCGACGGCTTGAACTCGTTGGTGGCGCGGCTAATATGCATGCTATTTAGTAAAGTTATTTTTTTATTTAGTTTTTATTTATTTATATATCGATGGTCTAGATTTATTTATTTATTTAGAAGACAAACGTACTAATTACAGATGTCACTTAATACAAATGTACACTCACAATTTAGGCTGAAAGAGATGAAATTTAAATAGTCAAAATTTTGCACTTAGCACGTTTGTGTTCTAGACCATCGATATTCATTTATTGAAGTGAAAACTTCTTTAGGCGCGTTCATTTTCGAGATGGGACTAGACCATTGATATCGTGACACTGTTACCAAGTTTACCGACACCGTGAAGTAAAAGACATCAACGCGTTGATTACCGCGGTGCCGATTTTTTTTCAAGTTCTCACTTCTGTTTTCACTCCCGGAGTGCCACTGCTTTTTTTTATTTAGTGAAATAGACAATGATTTATAATGAAAACGAGCGCGTAAAATATCATGAACAGAACTTTGGGCGTATAGATATTATGGAAAAACTACTGGATGTACCTACTCAAAATAAAACTATTTGAACTTTTCAATCAATTCTCTATCCCTGTATGGTTTTATTTTGCCATTTTTATACTACATAAGTTATTTATTGACGCTCAAATATGAGTTAAAATTAGTGTTGCAATATGAAAGTTTCGACGCTTATAACTTCCAAACTAATACTATTTTTCTCAATATTCTGCTCATACAGTGCTAGATAATGACAAGGCAAAGAGATATAATATTAAGTTTTGAACGTAAGTACATCGTCAAACAGACGAGTAATCACCATACTACGTTTGTTTGGAAGAATGACCGACTAGTGTACCCGGGTCGATCGACGATTAGGGTAGGTAACGTACCGAGGTCGGTCCGTGGATGGGTGACCATTGGTGACCATCCATTACATATTATCGAGACCCTTTCGTGCCTCAGAAAGCCCGTTAAGCCGTTGGTCCGGCTGTCATTTTTAGACAATCTTTAATCGATTGTCTTGTCGAAGTTTGACACCCAGTCTTATCAAGGGATATCGTAGTATCCAGTAGCTGGATTGTGGAGGTCAGATAGGCAGTCTTTTCATGCGAAATACCGGGATTTAGCTGCATCCGGTTAGACTGGAAGCTGACCCCAACATAGTTGGAAAAAGGCTAGGCAGATGATGGTCCAGTGAGTATATTTTTTAATAGTGTACATTGAAACTGGTTCTCTGTATTGTATATTGTAGATATAATGAGCTTAGAATCTGCATAAAATACGTAAAGTTAAGTTATTAACGATGGTTGTATTTATTATGATATTTGACGCGTTTTGAACAACATGAATATTAAACTTCCAACTTAATAGGGTAGTTTCCCAGGTAAAAAAATTAAAATTCTATTTAGTCCGTCTTTCAGATAATAAAAAAATATTAGACACGTATTTTTTGCTTTATCATATTAATCAAAAATAACTTAGAAAACACGCATTAAAGTTGGGGAGTGGGGGCTTCCTACGTCACAACGCAGTATTAAATCTAGCAAGGCGTGACGTCATGCCACATTTCAACTCAATGTATCGCTGTAATCTTTTAATAACGTCAAAAAAGAAAAACTACGTGTCCATTCTTTTTTTATTTCCTGAAAGACGGACTAAAAATAAAAAAATTGGACACAGGCCCATTATGCTAGAGTATACATCACAAAGCAATTTAATCTGAAATTCATCACAAATGTTATATTATGAATACGTTATTTCATAATATTATGTATCACGTGACTGAATTTTCCCCCTAATTTAATTTTCCTAAGCACGTAGGCGCTCATAATTATTATTTTCTGAAAAAATAAATTTCCGTAAGGAAGAAGGCTCACAACTTTGGAGAAGAAAACAAAGATATATTATGGTTTTCTTGCCGGCAGCCACGGAAACACACGTATATGAAAATAGCGAATTGAACTCGCACATGAAGGGACCCGTACAGTATTTTAAGATCGAGCAAAAAACGCCAAAAAAAACGTTTCTTGTACCCCTTTATTTATTAACTTTATAGGAGATAGGGTAGGGACAGGTTTTTTTTTTTTACTTTAACTGTCTACCTATATGGTTCATGAGATTACAGCCCGCTGACAGACAGACGGACGGTGGAAGCTTAGTCATAGGGTTTCGCTTGGCACCCTTCGGGTACGGAACCCTAATAAAAGCCAATAAACAAGGTGGTAGTTAGGCTGACTCACAAGGCTGACTGCATAGGTTATGTCGAAGCAGTAAAATTCTGTGCTACAAGAATCTTATGGTGCTCAAATTACGTTGGCATGGAGATAGGGGCGTATTTAAGAAAACTAAATGGCGGCGTACAGCTAGCAGCAGCGTATTTTCTTTGTTTTCTTTTTCTTTCTTTTGAATCATTTCTTTCTTTTGTATCATTTCTTTCTTTTCTTTCTTTTCTTTCTTTTCTTTCTTTTCTTTCTTTTCTTTCTTTTCTTTCTTTTCTTTCTTTTCTTTCTTTTCTTTCTTTTCTTTCTTTTCTTTCTTTTCTTTCTTTTCTTTCTTTTCTTTCTTTTCTTTCTTTTCTTTCTTTTCTTTCTTTTCTTTCTTTTCTTTCTTTTCTTTCTTTTCTTTCTTTTCTTTCTTTTCTTTCTTTTCTTTCTTTTCTTTCTTTTCTTTCTTTTCTTTCTTTTCTTTCTTTTCTTTCTTTTCTTTCTTTTCTTTCTTTTCTTTCTTTTCTTTCTTTTCTTTCTTTTCTTTCTTTTTTTAATAGTCTTCCTGACCAATTTCGGTCACGGTGGCCAAGTTCAACGGAGATTAGCCAGGTACGCAGGAGAGTGTGTGCACAAATACAAGAGCACTTCCTTTACTCTCATAGTCCGATGGGATGGCAATCCAACACGACCGGGGAGAGATCAGGTGCAGGACCAACGTCTTTACGTGCTTTCCGAGGCACGGGGGTCGGGGATATTCCACCACTGACTTCCAAACTCCAGGTTGCTACCTAACCTAACTAGTGCTACTGAAAAATTCTTAAAACCCAATAACATTTTTGCCCGACCTAGAAGAATTGAACCCAAGACCCCACGCTCAGCAGTCGCGCTTGCAATCACGAGACCAACGAGGCAACGGGGTACCGGGGGGACAGGGCTATAAGTACATCATACATCAACAAAGTCATCTCTTGAGACATTTCAACTTTGTCCCTAAAACTCCCAAAAAATATGTAAAACTTTGCACGTGGTTGGAATTATTCCCGACAGCTGGCTGCTAACCACTTGATATAAAGGGATATAAATTTTAAGTATATATAGTTAAATGCCATCCACGAAGACGCGCCCCACTACGCTCGCTCCGTACTAAAGTACAGCTTACAGAACAGTAATCGCGGAGTGGGTGCGTCTTTGTGGATGGCACTATTTGAACTGTAGATACAAAACTTACAAGTCGCATAGCTGCTAAGCTTACTTATCCCACGCCTGAGCAACGTACGAAGTTCGTCCAATTTTACTTACTTTGATGTATCTTTCATGTACAGTAAAAATGTGTTCTTAATGTCCCTCGGCAAACCTCGTGTTTCGTCAGTCGTCGTTTTTCTATTAGTAGCCCTTTGGACTTGGTGCAGACCGGACGCTCTCAATCGACTTGGAAGTATATAGAATTGATAATACTCTTTTAACTTAATGTAATTTATAGTAGGAAAGCTGCTAAAGTCGCAGGCACGACAGATAGGAAAGTAGTTTTATAGCTCTATATAGTTCAAACGAAAATCAAAACAAAACAACAACAAAATATTTAGTTCTGAATTCAAATTATTATACACGATAAATATAATAATTGATGGACATGGAAATTAGCATTCGTTTGTATTCGAAAATGCGATGATTCCCGAAGGACATACTGTATCTTACTTTTATTTCACTCCTCGCGTATTTACCGACTTTTTACCCGACTACGGCAAAGCCAAAAGGAAGGGTTATGATTTTAGCAGTCTATGTATGTATGTTTGTATGTATGTATGTTTGTATTTATGTATGTTTGTTTTTACGTGTGTTCCACCGTAGCGCCTAAACTACTAAACCGATTTTGATGAATGAGGTATCAATAGATTTGTAATAATGATCCCGGTGACATAGGCTATATAATTTTTCCCTAAATTTAATTTGGTGGACTTTACACGTAAATTTCTAACCCAGAAAAAAATTAAAATGGAATTATCATAACATGTTTAGTATCAAAAGAAAGGTCTTGACGAGCACATTACAAATATCTATATAATATTATATTTTCAAAGTAAATAAATATGTTTAAATCGTTAAAAACAAGCAAAAGTGAGACTTTGCTACGTAGTATCGCAAGATGTTACCAACGAGCAATTAATCAAATCTTAATAAACAGTAACGATTTGTAATTCCACTCTTATGAAGAAAGACAAGTACAACGAAATATTTATATTTTGGATTTCTTCGAAGCGATATATGGTGTTGGCGTCGAAATAAATCGCTCTATGGTTTCGTCCAAAGCACTATGCACTGCTATTGGAATTTAAAATAGGTTAATTACTGCACTATTGTATTACTCTTATTAACGTTTATCAAGTGTAAAAACGGAAAAGTATAAAATAAAAAAAATAAAGTTTAGTAAAAAACTGTTACCCGACTACGGGAAAATAAAAATGATCTAAAAAGTACGAAACAAGCAAATATTTCAGACAGAAATCAAGACATAGGTACAAAAAAAGTCAAGGTAAAGCCGTCGTCGCATGCCATTATAATTTTGTAGGTGTTCCTGGCACCAACATGGTATACAGGCATGCGACCACGGCTTTACCTTGACCATTTTTGTACCTATGTCTTGATTTCTGTCTGAAATATTTGCTTGTTTCGTACTTTTTAGATCATTTTTATTTTCCCGTAGTCGGGTTACAGTTTTTTACTAAACTTTATTTTTTTTATTCCAACTATAGTTTATTGAAATCCGATTAGTTATTATAGATTATTGGAAAATAGATGCGACCCTTTAGTTTACACCTACTGGATATTAAAACAGCTTATGTTTTATTGGTAAGTTGGGATCAACTAAAATCTGATATCCTAAAACAACGTCCTTTTATTTCTGTAAAGGACAGTTTATACTGTACATACATAAACTCACGCCTTCTTCCCATGGGGGTAGGCAGAAACTACAGAACGCCACCTACTACGATCCTTACATACTCCTTTTGCCTCATTTACGTTCATACATCTGGTCATACACGCACGCCGGTTGCGAGTACTACGCACCTGGCCTTTCTGAAGAACAATTAAGATTAATTTGACAGGACTAAACTAAAATTTATCTTCTGTCCTTTTCTTAATGAAACAGAAAGAAAAAGATGCACTGAACTTAAATTTAGTTTATGAACAAGGGAATCGGCACCAGTGGCTCTCCGGGAGTGCAGACAGAAATTAAAACTTATTTTTTTATTGTGATGGAAATCTTGTATAGAACATTGGTCCGTAACCTTATCTAAATAAAGAGCACAAAGTAAAAATACTTACATAGAACATTGATCTGTAACGTAATATAAATAAAGAGCACAATCGCGTTTACAAAAATGAGGTGTCGGTAACGGTGTCACGAGTTCAATTGTTTATTCCCATCTCAAAAATGCCCAACGCGCCTAAAGAAGTTTTCACTTCAAAAAATTTTAATTCTTACCATAAATACCGACCAATCGATATATCTAACTAACTTTACTTGCTAACCAAACTTCAAAATTGGCCTCATCTGGCCCAATTTGGCTTTTTATGGAGAAGAAGCTAAGGATATTTCACGCATCCTTGCAACAAGGAGAGAATCTTAAGGAACCTAACTCCTGCATTGTAAAGACGATGCTAAGTAAACCCATATGTCAGGCCGGCACAAACTAACGACCAGACATGGCTACACAGCACCGAGCTTCCACCACACAACAAATGAACCAGGATTAACTACCTCCCCTGACTGCGAAAGGCAATTAAATGTTGAAATATTTGCCTCCGAGGTTTCACTAACATTCTATTTTAACACAGCAGAATTTTGTACTTTAATTCTAACTTAAATAGGTATAAAATTCAGCTAACAGACTATTATTATATGATAAAATTAAGAAGTTCGTCTTAAAATTAATTTGTCAATACTAACGTAGGTGAACACTAAAATAATGTTTTCACTCCTCTTGCTCAAAAAAGCCGTCATTGTAGAGTACCAGAGCGGGGAAAAAATAGCATTTCTTGCTCTAGGGGAAAAAGTAATTTCTTTTTAATTTTTGTCTGTTCCAACGAGCCTTGAAAAACCAAAAAGTCTTTATTCTTATATAATAAGTAGAGTCCATAATCATGATTATTATATAATCACTTATTACTGGTTCACAAAAAAAAAAAAAGTTTTGAAAATGGAACTAAATAACTAAATACGGCTGTCTGAGGGCTGTCTCTTCGGTAGAATGCGTTGCGGCTACAGAAGAAATAAAAAAGGCAATGGCGCGAAATCTTTAGAAATTTTTCTCTAATTACGAATTGAATTGGTGACCGTAATATAATTTACAACAGTGAAAATGTCATCATCTAGTGAGAACATCTTCACAGAGGACTGAAATTAAGTTGCCGGAAAAAAACATCTCGTTAAATATATCCAGAATTGTACAAATTGTACATTTAAATAAAATAAACTATTTAATATTGTATTGGATTATTTTAGGGTAATTCTTCAGAGACAAAATTTTCGATTTCTATGGGTATATTTTCTGTAACCAACTAACAAAACGACATGTAATTTTTTTTTTGTACAGTTTATATATGTCCCTAACTGGGACAAATTATATTTTTCAAATAATTGCTGTCTAGGTACAGAATAAAAATATTTGAAGTTTGTTCTTCTGATTCATATAACGCGTCCGTTTGCCATTTTCTGGAACAAAATGGTCGATGTCGCATTTTCCCTTTGATAAATCAATATAAATTATAATTATATCAAAAGGAAATGAATTGCCCTCTTACAAAAAAAATGAGAATTAGTTATAACTACGTTAGTGTGTTTAAAAATATGTAAATAAGAAGTGTCCGGCGTATAATACTGATTAATGTGGCGTAAGCTGCGCTTGACCGTACTTAGTCGGGTAATAATAATGAGAGTCTGGCTTCCCGCGCGGGGGGAGCCAGTCGTACAACGGACGACCTAGAAGGTGGACGTGCGGCTGGTTGGCTTAGATCCCGGTGTTACGACGGTAAACATCTGATTCATCTGTGCTTGGTTCAGGTGGCATTCTGATTACACTGCCCACTTTATCAAATTTATTTAATGTTTTAAAACTTCAATCTGAGTTTCGTGTGATGCTCTTGGGTTATAGATTCGTGTAGAAACATGACAATACTGAAGTCTGTATGTATGATGAGTTATGCATGATTGTAGGCAAAATCCTGATTAATCTGTGCCTGATTCATATAGTCAAAACCCCATATGAATTTTAAAATAAATTAGTTTTTCGCCTCTCCAGCACGAAAGGAGCGCTTTTGTTGCGTAATTCTCCTTGTCAAATTTTTGACTGTGTACAAGTCAGTAGTTCTAGTCTTATTTGTTATATTTAATTAGCTATAACCTTTTCAATAATTCAAAATGGCGAAAATGCACTGGTATTTTTCAAGTTTGCGATTATTAGTGTGGAATTATTCTGAAAAAGGACACGGGAAATTCTGAATTTCGGGGTGCCGAAATTCAGACTGGAAAAGATACGGATACACCCCAACAAGACCTCGACCTTCCCGATGACGACAACTTTTGGATGGAGACTTCGTCAATCGATGAAAAACTCCAAAATTCACCAGAGATCGCTCAGATTCTGACGATGAGAATATTTTCGTGTTTAAAAGGCTCAATATGATAAACGGATAAAAGAGTCTCACGCCATTGGTGAAGATAATATAGAAGATATTATTGTTGTTGTTATGCATATTTTCTTAATACAGAGCTCATCTGCATAAAGTTTATGATTTTTATTTCTGTTTCTGATTAATCTGGGCACAAAATATTTGAACATCGATATCTTGAAAACCACTTTATAAAAACGAGTCCCTCATTCAAATATATGTTATTTGGTATACCTATTTTCATATGAACATATGTTACAAAGCTGAAAGTGAAATTAAATTTTGGCCATATGAATCAGTCGAAGAATCAAATTTCGAAGAACTACCCTTTATTTTCTCGAAATCGTAGTGAAAAGTAGAGTGTAACACACGGCGCTTAAACCCATTATAACTCGGGTTATTTTAGCCCCTCGTATAACAATTTACTATTTATCATCGAAACTGTTGGATTTCAAAGTAAGGGAAAAACCCAGAACTCGAATGTAAGTTAAATAAAAAGCATTCTAATGAGGGTTTTCACAGAAACAATGAAGCGCAACATACAAATTACCATAATTAACTAAAGAACACGTTGTTAGATATAGAGACCGTAAGAAATTAAAGTGTTCTTTATTATTATACAGTGTGTTAGAAAGAAGAAAACTCAATTACGAAATATTAAAGAAAAATAAAAACAACAGGCTGAGGAAACGACCATGCAATGATTAAATGTAAATACTCCTCGATGGTGCTACTTTTTTCTGAGCCAGAGATGGACATGCACATTCGACGTAGTCAAAAAACATTGGACAATTTTTTTTGATAGAAGATTAGAAGTACTCCTCTGAAGTTCATCCACACCTCTCCCAAAATATTCTGTACCTTTTCACGACTCAGTGAACTGAGTGCTCACTCAAAGTTTCTTTTAACTTTCTCGTGTATGCCATCTGCAAGATACAGTCAAGGATTTGGTTGTAAAAGGAGTAAAATTTCGCTACAATTGAGAGTTTGCACTTAACATTTTGCACAAAATGAAAACTGAATTGAAATCTTCAATTCAATTTTTGAAGGCAACAGTGCAGTCAAACTTGCATTTTATTAAGGTTTCAATATTTTTGAGGTTCACAGACTTGCTTGATTAAAATACAGCTGATGCTTACAAACGAAATGAAATAAAAGAAATGCAGAAATAAAATTGCTTTTACAGACAGCTTTTGGTTGAAATGGAAATATGGAAATAAAAAATAACAACATTTTTTTCTGATGAATATGCAAGAATACATTTAATTAATATTTTCAGCGCAATGTTGACGCAGAGAGCAGTACGAGTCGTAGGTCGGGGGTTCGAACGCAAGCAGGCGTTTTACTTTGTGTAAATAATTTCATCACCACTGCTCTCAAAACGGCGAAGGAAAACATCATGAGGAAAAAGGAATCAGTCAGATCCGCCGTCCGAGGCATGTACTCTCCGACCCAGATGACCCCATTACACTCCTCCAGGAGCAGAATAGGACCACCAGTACAGTGCACAAAAACAGACGCCTCCCGTCATTCCGACCTCGCCGCTGAGGTCCTTTACGTACGCGATCTACTCCCCGAGTAAACGAATCCCCCCCCCGACCATTGCTCGAAAACGAGGTGCCAGCAGTTGTTGCAGCTGAGCACGTAGCTTTAAATACCCCGAATAATAATCACGATATAAATATAAATTTGATCCAGCCTGTCCCCTCTTGCTGTCCTCCCGTCAGCGATGCCCTAAGCCGAGGTCTGTACCCCACAGGGGGTGCCCTTAGCGAGCATTCGCTTAATTTTAATTTAGAATAAAGCTCCTGGCTGGAGGCTCTAAGTGTAGAAGCTTATGGCTCCCACAGGAAAAATCCGGTTAAGCAGCCAAGACCTTAGTGGTCAATCACTGCGAGTAGCCACTGTTAAAAAAAAAAAAAACAAAACATCATAAGGAAACCGGCATGTACTAGAACCAAAAATTCGAAGACAAGTGACATCAGCTACCAACCCGCACTGGGCCCGCGTGGTAGATTTCAGTCCACTCCCTCTCGAAGAGAGTAGGCCTGTGTCCCATTAGTGGGAACATTATAGGCTGATAATCCTATTATGCAATAATATTTTCAGCAGAATAAAAATATTTTTTTAAATTATAAATTTTGGTGTCTCAAACGATACTAAACATAAACGATACTATACATAAACCATTGACACACTCTCTACCGTTAGATATGATCGTTTGGTTGCTATAATAAATACACCCTCACCTTCATACACTGAGTACGCAATCTTGGTACTTCAAGTTCTAGTCACATCATCAAAATCAATGCACCCCCCCTCCGTCCCAGTGTTCTCTGCAGGCGTCCCACAGGGAGCGATGCTGGGACTGGAACATTATTCTCTCTATAACAGGCGAAACATGGATTCGCACTCAGACTATTGCGAATCTATGACGTATTATGATATTGTTGTGTTGGGATCGGTCAATGACCTGTCCTCTTTCACTATTTTCAGTAAGTGATAGTTCGTGTTATATGGTCTTAGGATTCGCATTATCTGCGGCACATTTACTTGTGTTGCCAAAGTAGAAAAGCTAGTTTTTGGTTCTTGTAGTTGGAAAGTGTCGAAGTGCTAGACAAAGCGTAAAATAATAATTGATTGTTTCCTCAAAAGAAAAACATTTCAAACAAGAGCTCTTACATTCTCGTTAGTTACTACATAAACGTTATAATGATCAAATAAATACCCCAATTACGTTCCCAGTATTATGAGTGGGCTCGGAACCGAAAATAAATCGGCAAGCTCTTTTGTGACATCATAGTTATGTAACTTAATTGTTGACTGGAATTCATTATTTGTACGAGAATTCGTGTACACATTTAATAGGACCATGTACGTATAAATGGCTGTCAGAAACATCTTTATAAAATAAAATATATAGGCAAGCTGGGTAGAATGGCGTATAGAGACTTGCACCCACTGGCGGCACGGCACGGCAAGGAATTTTTATGCGACGAAAGGAATAGAACTTAACAGTATGACAATAAAATTGAAATTTCAATGATAATAATCATCGTAGGAACAAAAATAAAGCTGAAAACTTCAATGACACGGCATGCCTAGCCCTACCGGCTTAGGCATACCGTGTCATTGAAATTTCAATTTTATTGTCATACTATTAAGTTATATTCCTATTTATCGCATAAAAATCTCTTGCTGTGTCGTGCTGCCAGTGGACGCAGGCATAAGGCCGTTTGTCCACCGCCACGTCAATGGGACGTCGCGTTCGGTTCGAATGATCTCGTTTCTCGTAGATGTTCCGTTGACGGTGGCTGTGGACAAACGCTGTAAAGGCGAAGGCTCCTGCAGTCGCTTGAAAGAAACTATGGATTAGTTATCTATCATAATTTGAATGATGACCGGAGACAGCGGTTTAGTTATTCTATTCCTAGTTATGAAAATAAGGTAACTTAGTGATACATAAATAGGTACAGTCAATTCTTTCATTTCTTCGTCAGTTTTCAAATTCTTACCTTTATCAAGTCAATTCCTTTTTCAATCACCAATGCATCTCTTCAAATTATATTTGCTGCAAATATTTTCATAAAATAGTCTTATTTGCACCACTCATAAATTCAAGAGCTATATTGATGTTTTAAATTATTATATAATCATAATTGCTGCGTATTGAATTTTGACAAACATACAACGTAAAACTGAACTGCAATTTTTTTTTAAACGTAACATTTGTATTTGACGGATCTCTCTGGAGATGAAAAACATTATTTTGGCTATTTTTGACATAAGTCAGTACTAATTTACGACCTAGAGTTTAGTGGTCAGAAAAAAAAAAAAGAAAACATAATGCCGAATATGGAACTTCCTCCTTTTTGGAAATCGGTTAAAAATCGACAATTTTTTTTTTAGAATGATTTTTAATAATGAAGAAATATTTGTCTATTTATTACTAATCGGTAAAGTTGCTCATGGAAAGTAAAGATGCCACAGTTGACGGTAACTAATGTATTTTCATTAAATATATAATTGGATTCTAGAGGTCCTTTATTCGCATTAAAAGGTACAATGGTCTTGCACCAAGACCCATTAGTTACGTCCATTAATTTTCCAAGATTCTAAAGGAAGCTTTCTTGGAGCCGTTGACGTATCACAACAACAGGTTCTAAAAGAAAAAAAAACGGCCAAGTGCGTGTCGGACCACGCACAATGAAGGATGTCGTAGTTGGGATGAATTTATCCCAAGAACAAACTTATTAGTTGAGAAACATGGTCTCCCATACATCGATATATAAGTCACGGTCAATTCTCCAACTACAAATGTAAGTTGGTAAGGGAAAAGAAAATTTTTTTGTGTTAAAACTACAAATTTTCAATTTTCGTACTTTTTCCTTTACTTGTGCTGTGAGACCTTGCTTCTTGCCAAAAGACAATGACCAAAAGTGGTACCAAAAAGTCTCGCGCATCAAGACCAAAATTTTATAGCAATTACTTTCATAATTTTTTACGATATTATACGTCGGGGATTTGATTTTTGATGTTACGAAATGCCTTGTTTGCAAGCGTAACATTTTAGCACTTTTTTTTTAATCACTTTTGTAGGAGTTAATATGATCAGTGTAGTCTATAAAAAAAAAAGTTTGATTTTGATGCAACATGGTACGGTATTCCATAAATCCATGAGCATTCTTCTTTCATGATTCTAGGTCAACGGGAAGTACCCTGTAGGTTTTGATTTATTATGAATATGTCACTTAAATGGCCTTATTTTATTATTGCATTAATTTAGAAGCTTGAATTTTTAGAGCTCTAAGGGAACATATATTTACGACATCGTACAACCACGCGTTCTTGAGAAAATGGGTCTTGACGGAATGACGGACGGACAACGAAATGATCCTATAAGCGATTATAATAAGGGTTCCATTTTTTTCTTTTTGAGGTACGGAACCCCAATAAAATTACATAACATAAAATCACGTCTGTTTTCCCCTAAGGGTTAGGCAGGGGAGTACATATTATAGTACCTACACCCACATTTCGCCAGTTATGTTTAAGTCCCTTGTAATATGGAGCGAGCCTATTGCCATCTAAGAAATTCCTGATGGAAAAACCCAATAACACTTTGCACGACCTTTTTTTTGGGTGGAAAATTATCAAATAACTTCTCCCGCTCTGAGCAGAGCAGGAAGGCGTGTCAGACTCTTACTGACTAAAACCCACCCGTGGTCCTTCAGTTGCCATGTTGCAGGGGGCCACGATCTCCCTTTCGGACTGCTTCGCAACCCCGCCTTTGCACGACCTGGGAATCGAACCCAGGACCTCATGCTCAGCAGTAGCGCTTGCGACCACTAGACTAACGAGGGATTTTTTTTTAACAAGAACCATCCATCAGGATTCTGTCAGGATCCTGATGACATTATGTCATTAATTTATAGTTATAATTTAAATTAATTGAAAATATCATTCATGCCTGACTTTTCTTTTTAATTAACTGAATTTTTTATAACTTCACTTCTAAGACACTGTTCATAAAACATCCACTAAAATTATAAATCTTTTCCTTCATTAAATAGCTATGCTAAGCCAATTATTTTTAAAAGAGTTACCGTGGAGTTTCTTGCCGTCTCTTCTCCATAAGAAACGACCAATTGGAACCGTGCACCTAGCTTCTGACGTTTCACAAGTGCCCATGTAGATTTATGTGAAATAAAATACTTGAAATTTTAATGTTATGAAAGGTTATAAAATAACTATGAAAATAACTTAGCTTTATTAAAAAATAGCATCCTCTCCATGGGACCGCTTATATATAATAAATTACCTGAAAATTTAAAAGACCTACCCATAAAAATGTTTAAAAAACAATTAACAAAACTATTGCTGGAGAAATGTTATTACACAGTTAAAGATTTTTTAAATGACAAAACTTTATAGGAAAATGCTTTTGATAAATATACGTTGCCTTTGCAATTTCGAACGTTTTAGATGACATTGACAAATGACATAGCGATTTTATTTTTATGTTTTTATTTTTTATTGTTGTTGTTATTATTGTAATTTGACATAACAGATCTTGACATTACTAGATTATCTAAATTCTTTATCTAATAATTGTGATTGTTGTTAACGTTTTGGAATATTTTGACATTAAGCTTTTTGACATTACACATTTCTACATTTATATTCTTCATTGTATAATTTGTGAGAGATTTATATGTAATTCATCAATTATTTTGTTTTTTTTATTGTTGTCTGATCTGTAACAATCTATTAAATTTGATTATGGCTAATAATGATCATAATAGCTGTATCTATATTACTATTTAATTCAAACCTAATATTTTGCATGCCGTAAGGTAAAATGTATCGGGACACTTAATAAATATTCCAACTTATATGTATACCTACATTATCAGCAAATAAATGATTTCTTTCTTTGAAAAGTTAATTAATTATTCAGAAATATTAAACTTTATAAAAGCAGCTTTGGATGCTTGATTTTCCGAAAGCTTTTATAATATCAGCAATATACCTACGGTGAATTAATAATTATAATTACGACTCCTGCGTGGTGTTGCCATTAAACGCAAATCGTAATACAAACATGGCTGCTCAGTCACAGTATAAATAAGTAACAGTATTATGTCTTCATAGAAAACGGTCGAAACGACGCGCTTCGAAATCTGTGTATATCAGTACTCAACAGTCTCGAGTGCACCTGCACGGCAGTTACGAACGATTTGTCTACCGAGCAGCCGTAATTAATTATTTCAAGGTCACTGTGGAGACATAGTACTATTATTTTATTATACTGTGGCTCAGTAAAGTTAATAGGTAATGACTTAATGACAACGATTGACAAGTAGACAAATTATCACAGCATGATCTACAAGTCCGCTACATTTCCCTTTTTCTAAGCTGCCTTGCACACTATGCGACTGCGACAGCTCGACGACTAGACGCAAAAACAGGCTGCGGCCGAAAATTCTTATATATTTTGTTCAAAACTCAGCACACTTGACGTTGAATTGCAGAGTCGCAACGACAGGCTTTAAAAGTCCGGGGCTGCGAAGAAGTCCGAAAGGGAGATCGTGGCCCCCGGCAACATGGCAACCGAAGGAACACGGGTGGGTTTTAGTCAGTAAGAATCTGACACGCCCTAGCTCCACCCAGAGCCGGGAGAAGTTATTTGATAATTTCCCACGCAAAAAAAAAGAAAAAAAGGCTTTAAGAGTCGCACGCGCTCGCTATTTGTCGCAGCGACCACACGCATGGTGCACAGGTACAAGTGACGACACTCACATGCGACAGGTCAGCGTGCATTTTGCTGTGAACGCTGAGGAAAGTGCACGTATGTTTGTATTGCCACTCTTAAGGGGACGATAGCTGACTTTTAATGATTTTATACTGAAGATGACGTCTAAACGAGTAGTGTTAGTGATTTGGAAAAAATATATGTTAAATTAGAGCATTTTTTTAATATTTTAATATAGGTATATTTTTGATTATGTTTATATTACATAGTGAAATTAATTTGTAAATTTATGTCTAACGCGGATAAAAAACTGAGAATGACGCAAAATTCATCACGCGTATTTTTCTGAAAACTTCACCATTTTAAAGATAATTAAATTACGGATCTTTTAGTATACGTCTTTTATTAAAATACCTTTTGTTTTACGTGTAATAAATTAATAATGCGTCTAATTTGGGACAGCGCTCCTTGATGGGCGAGTCCTATTACTGGCTGGACGTACGACGCATTGCGTGAGCTAGGTACAGAACACGCAAGCTAACCATTCAAGGTCGTTGTCATATATCTGCGTCTTAATATGTATACGTTCGATGTTTTCAAATCAGAAGTCGAAGTGCGTCGAATTCTCAAAGAAAATGATCACTGCCTGCCCGACGTCTGTCGTAACGACTAGATGCAAACGCAAACGACATCTCTGCGTCTAGTCGCAGCAACAAGACGCACAGTTGGCTCGGCCTCTAAAGCCGTTTGTCCACTACACCGTGAACGGGACGTCAACGAGAACGAGATGACGCCGAAGTAGTGACAGTACACACGGCTACACATCAAGCTATACATTTCCAGTATAAGCTGACCTTGCATTGTACGGAAATTCTACACAATGCGAGATCAGCATAAACTGGGAATGTATAGCTTGATGTGTAGCCGTGTGTACAAAATAATATGGCTGCGTAATCTCGTTTCTCATTGACGACAAACAGTGTAAGTCTCTCTTGTTTGTCAACTGATTTTACAAGCTATTGAGAGTTCTTATTGCCTTATTGATTTTGTCGCTATCACAAAGTTGCTTTTTATGAACAATATAGGTAGCAAACTAATCAAAAATAATGAATCCAAAACTTAAACTAGAGAACATCATAAAAACATATAAACGCTTAAAATGGTGCTTAAAACACAATAGGGATATACATAGTTAGGGAAGAACACAAAAAATAAAAATTATAAATAAAATAATAATATAAATTCTTTATTGGCATAAAAAAATGTGTACAAGGAAAGTGAAGCCCTGACTCCTGCGCTAGGTAAGAACACCAGTGTTACAGGGGCCAGTGTCTTCTCCCAATCAGTAAGTTCTGGATTTATGCAATAGCATCATTTGAATTTACTAGACAAACAAAAAGTATTAAAATAGTTATTAAATTAGTTATTTAGTTACATTCACTATTAAAATAGTTATTAAATTTATTATTAAAATGGCTATTAAATTTATTATTAAAATAGTTATTAAATTTATTATTAAAACAGTTATTAAATACATGAATTAAAAAAGGAAAAGTAGAAATTATAAAATTGTCCTTCAAGTACATTATTAAAAAATATTGCACACGTGTTTTTTCTTTTTTTTTTCGTTATCAACAGATCACGGCGATACATTGAGCTAAAATGTGCCATGACGTCATGAGTACGTAGATTTTATACTTACTTGTGACGTAGCGACCCCCACTCCCCAACTTCAATGCGTTTTATCTGACGACGGACTGACGGACTAAATAGTTTTTTTTTTTTGACCCATGCATCATACCTATTGCTTCGCACCAAATTCTTTTTAAAAAACAATTCAACAAAATAATTGTCGACAAACTCCCAACGCTTTACAGAACAGCAGTTGTTCTGAAAAGTTTTCACAAAAACACAGGATCTGTAAACAAGCGCGTCGTTTGACAAAATTTCCGCGTATCGCGGGATTCACAACGGAATGTCGATAAAAATAGGATAGAAATATGCGGCATGTCAATTGAGATCTACGCTATGAATACGATAGGGCTGTGAGTGAATAAGCATGCAAAAATGTGAAATAAAACATTTGATCCCGAACATAGTTTTAGGTATCATCACACATAGCACGTCGTTGGTCTTGTAATCGCAAGCGCGACTGCATGGTGCCACTTTTTTTTTTGGGTTATTATCAAATAACTTCTTACTGACTAAAACCCACCCGTGTTCCTTCAGTTACCATGTTGCCGGGGGCCACGATCTCCCTTTCGGTTTTTTTCACAAGCCCGGCAGGCATCGGCCCTAGCGGACCCCGTCAATTCTGCTGACATCTCTTTGAGGCGCGCGTAGAACACAACGCGCCGTCGACCCAGGCCTGGTCCTTATCGGACGGCGAGCTGCCCATTGCTCAACGTCCGCAAGCCCGCGCCTACGGTGGCTGGAAATCGGCCTGCGATTCCCGACGTCCAGGGCATCTCCTCCTGCGGCGGTTAGGGGCGTGAGGGCGCGAATTTTGCCTCTCCCTCACGCGTTCCACCTCCTCCTTCGGGAGCATTACTGCTTCGCAGAAGGAGGTAACGGCCTCCCATTTCCTCTCGCTCCGTACAATGACCCGAATCAGGGTCGGACGCGAGAGATCACCGCCGCTGATCGCCTCCACGAGAACACGGCGATGCCCCGCCCAAGCCGGGCAGACCTCCACCATATGCTCCACGGGTTCGATTTCCAAATCGGGCAAAGGGTTATTGGGTTTTTCCATTACGAATTTCTCAGTAGCAACCCGGATCTGAATTTGTGCCCGATTGATGGCAATAGGCTCGCCCCCTACTACATGGGACGTAAACATAACTGGTGAAATGTGGGTGTACTATAGGTACACCTCTGCCTGACCCTTCGGGGAATACAGGCGTGATGTTACGTTACATATTCTAAAGGCGGTTTTTGCGTCTGTCTGTGTGACCGCATTGTTCTTCCAAACCGCGTGACAGATTTTGATACGGTTTTCACCATATATTCAGATAATAATTTATTGGGGAAGGTTTATATTTAACATACATTATATTATTAAACTTACCTATCTAGGCTAATATTATAAAGGGAAAAGATTTAATGTTTTGCATGTTTGTTTGTTACGCTTTCACGCTAAAACGGCTGAACGGATTTGGATCAAATTTAGCACATGGGTAGACCATGACCTGGGTTAGGACATGAAATACTTTTTATCTCGATATTCTCACGAGATCGGGACATAAGCGGATGAAACCGCGGGGAGCAGCTAGTAATAAATATTTTCAATGTTTTATCAAGTCCTACAAACCATAAAAAAGCAGGGGCGAGGGGTGCTAGCATAAAAAATATTTTAGTCGACTTAACATGCAGTACTTTATTAGTTGTGATTTTTTATCTTTTACTATGGACTTTTGTAACCGCAATGCGTATGAGAGTCCCATCACTCCTTAAATAAATAATTACAAAATACACGCTGCTATGGATTACATTTGGGCCATGAACCTGAATTTGGTTGAGACAGAATTCTCTGAAATGTGCCTAAATCAAGTCGTTTCAAACCCAAGACCCCAAACACCTACAGTCTTATTTATAAACACCTCTTAAATTTTTATCAAATGCTAAGCAATTTTTTTAATTAGGAAAATTCTTATTCATAAACGCTATTTAGTGCTAAGAGGTCGCTAAGCAATTGATTAATAGTTGTCAAAATTAAACACCACCGGTCCGCTGTTAAGAGGATGCTAAGAGGCAAGATGGCGGATTTTATTTGAATCAGCTGATCAATTCAATGAAATTCTTGTGTGCTTCGAGGTAATAATTTATTTCAGACATATCGAACACAGTCCATCAATTAGTAATATAAGTCTTCCACAACTCACATTAAGATGTGAGAATCTATTTAAACTTCTCACCTCGTAATATAACTTGACATGACAATAGCAGCCCTACATCTAGACAATGTCTTTCAAAACCCTCTGCTAAGCTACCCTCGTATTGAAACATTCCCGTAGAATGCCGGACACCAACGCTGTCAAGATAAAAACCACTTTACTTCTCGATTTATAAAGCACATTTCTGGTTTGACAGGAAGTTGCGATTATATGATCGTAGTAGATATGAAGTTGTTAGACTATAGGACGTAGAATTTAGGATGCCTGTTTTGTTGAGCGGATAATTTTCTGTGTCAATTTAAAATTCACTTCATTGGCTTAGCAACTAGTATTTAGGGATTGGGAGGTACGTATGAGACCCTAGAGGATGTTGTTAAACTGAGTTTTAGTTAGATAGAATAACCTGTATTTTGACTTTGTATACTGTATATTCTAAGATAAAGATAAATAGTACTTAATTATCCTCGTTAAGGAGGGAATTATCCTCGTTTCCGTAAGCTGAAGAATGTCTTCAGCTTACGGAAAATAGGTGCCGAAGGTTTTTTAAAATGCTTTCACAACTTGAGAAATCCCCTGGTTTAGGTTTAGAAACGTGCCGCCTCTCTAGAAAGAATTTGAAGTCATTTAGGGGTTTTAGAGGGTCTCCTAAACCCTCCACAACAATGATTTTTTTGCCGGAAATGTTTTTAGTAAAAAGTATTTTTTTTAGGTAAGTTGAAAAAAATCTAATTATTTACGGATGCAAGAGCGAGCGAAGCGAGCTCGGGACTTGGGGCACCCCGACTCAGACAGGTTAGGTTCGAAGAGGATGACGCCATCCCCGAATCCATCCTTAACTGTTCTTGATGGTTCTGGCACCACTTGACTTTTACTTTGAAAATATATTACGAGTATAATTAAAAAATGATGTAGATGGTTTAAGAGACCCTCTAGAAGCCTCCAAATAACCTCACATTATTTCTGGCGAAGTGGCACGTTTCTAAACTTCCTCCTTATCAATGAAAACCTATGATCCGCGCCTGAGCTTATACGAGTACCTATACAACGTGTAACGTTAAATGCGCAAAACCTGAAAATAGTTTGATCAGAATAACGAGCAGAATCTATTGAACCACTTTTTAATACAGGTCACATTTTTCGAAAAATCTTCATTAAAAACGTTGCCGTGTCTATTTATTAATAGGTCAAGCCATCACATGCGCAAACCCGCCAAAATAGGTAAACAAACACACATCGTTGTCGACTAATTTAAATTTTCTCATACGCGGGATAATAATAGCTTTTATTTCAATGCAAATACGAATCTTACGAACTAAAACAGCACATAAAACATTTTAATTTTTTTTTTCTGTAATAGGTCAATTGAATTAAAAATCAGTTGGGGTGTCTGAGGTTTTGCGCATTTAACGTTACACGTTGTATATTGTGACTGCCTGTGCTACGCTGATGGGACGTCACCGAAGAAAAGTATTTTTTCTTGGTTTTCTCCCACGGTAGCAAATTACCACTAGATAGGAGCATCTAATGGTCATTTCACCCTTGGATCGTTTAAATATAAATAGTGCGAGGAAATCTAACCAAATCTTATATGACAAAGTCCTCAAGTCCCGTAACCACTGATTTGTTCACGTGGAAATTTGTCATCAATCTACAAAGGATATGTAGTGTTTCCTGTCCTTTCGAAATCCAAATATCCTAAATAACTAAGGCACTTAATTAAAAGTTAATTCTCCACTCAGCCAGTGACGATATTGTTGAACTAGAGGTCATAATTGATCAATGATTCGTCAAAAGGTCTAGCCGATGACCCATTTTTAATTAAAACTTACTTTCACTTCACTAATCATGTTATTCACTAACTTTAATATTAACTAATCCATACGTCATGTTCGTGAACGGGCGCCGTCAGTTGGGACTGGTCATTTCTTAGTTGCCACGGCTTATTTTTAATTTTTCTTTGTTTTCTCTTTTTATTACGGACGCTTCTAACGTGCACGTCTTTCTACATTGTTCTCACATGTATAATTTCAACATGAATGATGTAACCAATATTTTGTCATAACCATTTTTTTTTTAAAGAGTTTCCGTGGAGTGTTTTGCCCGTTCTTCTCCATAGGTACCTACTATGCTTTGGAATGGGCAACTAGCTTCATATTTCTGATTGACCGATTCCTTGACAGTTCAAAAGTGCCTGTAAATGGTTTAATTGAAATAAACGCTTTGAGTTTGAGTTTATTTGTCAACTTTTTTTTAACCTTGACTTAAAAGATTGGGTAACAGTCCTATTTATGTATGCCTGTCCAGCAGCGGATCTATTTTCATCTTCATATTCATATTCATCTTTATTTGCATTCCATAATGTAGGTATAGGTATTACAATGGCTTAAAGCTAAGGTAGGTACAATTACGGACCATGTAGGGCACAGCAAAAAATATAAAATTAATTCTTAAAATAAAAATTAAAATAAAATTTAAAAAAATATATATTAAGTAACAAGCATCAATTCGAAATAATTATATTATTAACATTAATTCTTTAATATCAATATCTTGCAAAAGAGTTGCGTCCCTATTTTTAAACTCCAGTGATAACTCCGTCGGCCATCCTGCATTAGTTTGTCGTAATTATAACCTAAACAAACAAATAAGCTTCCACGCTACTTCAAAGAACATACAAACTCGTGACGAATATAAACTGGTCAACTCAAACTAAACATCGTTGTCTATGCCAACAGCTGGCCGTGACCGTTTTTAGCCTGAAACGTGTTTCAACGTGCTATTGTTTCACGCAGACCCTTGAAACTTTGATGGCGATCGACCCACCCCGTACGTGGCAGTGGTCATGAAAAATTCACGCCTTTTACTGGCCGATTCTAAAATAAATTCAAATTCAAAATGTATAACGAAAAGTCGATTGGATGTGCATCACACCGTATTGTGACGGTCTGTCAAACTGTCATTAGTACTTCCTTTTTTTTCTCTTTGATTGGTTGTTTTATTTTTTAGCTTTTCAAGCTTTTATAAACCAAACACAAGTCAAGTTGTAAGTATTTAGCATAATTAATAAGCAAGCTTTTTCTGGAACTTAAATCTGTTACACAGATAATTTTTATATTTATATGCACTTTGCACGATACGTAGGTATTAGATATTAACGAGTTAGTTAACAAACAAAAATTTACCTTAATATATATTATTATGAAGGTCAAAATAGAAAATCTGAATCCTGCACTTATTACTACGTATAATGAGAAAAACCAGTTAAATTAGCGCAGAAAATAATTATCAAACGAAACTCGTTCTAACAATATAATTTTCAGGGAATTTAAACCTCGCATGGAATATTCATAATTTCATTTACACCGTCAACAAAAAAATTCCTTTATTCTTGTTCACGGCTAATGGATTATTATGAACATCAGGCCAAAGCAGAAAATTTTAATCCTTCACTTATTACTAAGTATACTGAAAAAAACCAGTTAAATTAGCACAGACAATAGTTATTAAACGAAGCTCGTTCCGACAATATAATGTTCAGGGAATTTAAACCTTGCATGGAATATTCATAATTTCATTTGCACCGGTCGTCGCGCCATCTACTATTTTGTCCATTAATTATTATTAGTGACAATATAAGCAAAATTGCTTTAGTTTTAATTTGGTTACATAACAAATTCATCATAATTTCAGCAGAAAGTCGTCCACTGCTACACAACACTGTAACACACAAGTATTAAACAACCAAAGTTATTGTTTCCCCTTTACAATGTAATCTCCAAATAAGATAATACTGGGTTGATATAATTTCAGGCTGTATTTTAGTACGCAATAACCTGGATAGCTTCCAAAATTCGCTTTATCAAGATTTGTAGGGAATCGTTGAAGATATGACTTTATTACTTAGGTATTTGATTACAAAGTCCAAGGTCGAACGACAAAAACGTAAGCTGAGATAGAAGATATGAAACATATTCTTGATAGAGTGAAAACCACAATTTTCATGTTGGAAAAACGGAACTTTTTAACTGACATTGGTCTAGGTTAATTACTTACTAGGGATTAGTAAAATATGACTAATGCAATTTCATTTGTTTCAACTTTTACAAGCCCAAAAATTTTAAAATTCTTACTGCACGTAGTAATTAAGTAAGGTACCTACATGATAATCTGTCACTCCATAATTTACAAACAAAAAGTATATGAATGTTTTAGCGACAATTTAATTTGTTTTTGCAGTCGCTAAAATTGCGTGACTTGTCATCATTACTCTGCTACACGATATTTTAATTACTGACAAGTTAACTTATTATAACTTTACCACGCAAAAGCATAAATAAAATTGCCAAGTTAATTAAGTTTTTCATGGTGTTTTTAATGTTAACAAACTGTGATAATATTTTTTGTTAAATAAAACCTAAAATGCATGCTACGGTGTGACAAACGGCCTCCGCTTTATTTGAAAATTCCTTGGTGGGCGATGCTGCGCGATAAAATAAAATGTCTTGTAAATGTTGTTATAAAGTCACAATTTACTTACATTACATTCTCATGTCTGCGTTCAAGACATTTTGTCCGGCTTTAATTTAGATTTTGCTTTTTTACGAATAATTTTAAGAAGAATGACAGTTCTTGTGTCGCTTAATTATAGAAGCGTTCATGATGAATTAAAGTATCTACATTATATGAAGCAATTACAGTTCTTTACTTTCATTTCTTGAAGTGAAAACTTCTTTAGGCGGGTTGAGCGATTTTTGGTAGGAAATAAACTTATGGATTTGCATCACCGTCATGCTCGCGCTTCAGTGCTGTATTATAGAAAATAGATGGCGCTAATACCAGTTTTAAGTTTTCACTTCTGTTGGCAGTCCATGACTGCTTATTTTTTATTTTATTAAACTGCACAAAGAAAAAAGAAGAAACAAATATTTTATGAAATCTGAATATCAAAACGCAACGCATTAAGTATCTAAACGCAGAACCTGGGACGGTAGCAATGGAGTTACCATATTCACCAAAATATGGCATGTCTATTTCTGTAATTATGGTAATTAGCAGGATTTTGGTGGTAGTGATTATTTAAAACGTGGTACCAAAATTCTCTTAATAGTTTAAACTTTAAACTATTAAAAATTACTAAAGATTTATAGTCAATTTGCGGCCGGCAGAGAATTGTCAAAACTCTTCAATAGGTACAATGACGATACATTAAAAAATAATAATGTAGGTTAAACATACAAAAAAGGAATCTAATTTTAAATCTCCTCCTATCAAAATTGCGTAAAAATAATTTTACCAAAATTGAGATTCAAATTCTACGTCTCACAAAATCCTTCGAGCTGAACATAACGATTGTACCATTCATTAGATCTTATTAAGCCGGTTGTAAGCTCATTTGCAGGGGTCGTAACTTAGTTACAAATACACGAGTTGTTTGATTAAGCTTGCGCATTGGGAGATAAGTAAGGTTGAGATGGCGCCAGGGGTCGAAAATTATCGTTTTAAACCCTATTAGCGATCCCCTGAGAAAAGTTCTAGACAGTGATTAATTAAGTACTAGTCATCGTCAATTATTATTATTTTTTAAATCTAATACATTTTTTATTGCCTCTTCCTTATCTTTGGAATTTATACGTACCTAACTGAGAAACAGCGTTATATCCAAAGTCAACCATTATCTAGATTAGATATTATCTATAATATTTCCTTAAAAAAAGTATTTCAGAAACGGAGACATTTAACTGTCATACAATTTCCGTATTTTTCGCAGTCTTATCACAATCTGAATCTGTCAAAGATATCTCTAATTTACCCAAATTTCACCCTCAATTTTGTGACATAGATCATCATATTCATCATAGATGGTCGCTGAGATAAGATTGTGGCATGATTTTGAAAAATTAAAGAAATTCTATTTAGTCCGTCAGTCAGATAATAAAAAAATATTAGACACGTATTTTTTTGCTTTATAAAATTAATAAAGAATGACTTAGATAAAGCGCATTAAAGTTGGGGAGTGGGCGTTGCTACGTCTCAAGTAAATATAAAATACATACCCGTGACGTCATGGCACATTTTAAATCAATGTATCACAGTAATCTTTTGATTACGTAAAAAAAGAAAAAATACGTGTCCGATATTTTTTTTATAATCTACTTGACGGACAAAAAAAGAATTTTTCACTCCTCTTGCTCAAAAAGTCCGTCATTGTAGCGTACCAGAGCGGGGAAAAAATAGCATTTCTTGCTCTCGGAGAAAAAGTAATTTTTGTCTGTAACCAACGAGCCTACAAAAACGAAAAAGTCTTTATTCTTATGTAAAACTAGCTTTTTCTACAGCATCATTATCATCATCATTTCAGCCGAAAGACGTCCACTGCTGGACATAGGCCTCCCCCAAGCACCGCCATTTCGACCGATTCTGTGCTTTCCGCATCCAGCGGATTCCTACGGCCTTCACAAGGTCATCGGTCCATCTTGTGAGAGGCCTTCCAACGCTACGTCTTCCGGTACGTGGTCGCCACTCCAGAACCTTTCGACTCCATCGGCCATCCGTTCTGCGAGCAATGTGCCCTGCCCATTGCCACTTAAGTTTGGCAATTCTACAGCATACCGGGATAAAAAGTTTCCTTAAAATTTCAGAATGAACAAATTGTATTTCTTTTTTTTTTAAATAAAATAAACTATGTAATATTGTATTGGATTATTTTATTTTCTCGCAATCGTAGTGAAAAGTAGAGTGTAACACACGGCGCTAAAACCCATTATAACTCGATTTCTATTTACTTCCTCGCCAAAGTTCGGGAGTAAAACTACCGCGATAGAATGGGTTATTTTAGCCCCTCGTATAACAATCTACTATTTTATCATCATCCCTATTATCGTTTAGATCATCCGATATTCCAAATTCGTTCTCTGTGTCATCTCACAGGGTTCGAGATTGAAAAACCCATAAAGAGTGGCATTGTCGGACAATGCCACAGGTGCCAGTTATACGGCCACTCACAGCGGAATTGCCATGCTACACCCAGGTGCGTAAAGTGCCTGGGAGAGCATAGCACTTCCGACTGCCCCCGTCCCAAGGACCGTACCCTATGTACCGTACCTCCTAGCTGCGTTCTATGCGGCAAAGAGGGCCACCCGGCTAACTACCGGGGTTGTTCAAAAGCCCCTAAGGCCTCTTCTCCCAAGCTGGGGAAGCGCTCCGGCGCCCGCCAGCAAAGGGAAACTCCCTCCTCATCCTCTTATAGGATTCCCTCCGCCCTTATACCCCAACGACTAAGCCCTCAGAGGCCTAGTCCGTGGAATTATCTCCACCACCAGCAGTCTTTCCCTGCCTTGGTGCCCTCTTACGGTCATTTCCCCCCCCCGCCGCCACCCCATCACCTCCCCCCCCACCTTAGGGACCCCCGCTTCCGTGGCACCGCGCCACCCGCGCCCTCCGCGCGTCCCACGCACTCTGCGCCCCCCGCGCACTCTGCGCCCCCCGCGCCCGCCGCGCTCCCCGCTAAACCCGCGCCTGCTCCCCAAGCTCCGCGTCCCCCGACTGCCGGTCCCGTGACCGAGCAGATGTCAGGTGTTGCCTCGTTCAACATAATCACGTCAAATTACGCGAGTTTTGCCTCCCCGCGTGCTAAGGAAATGGCAAAACTCATCGTCGCCGCCCAAGGCAATATCATTAGGATTCAATCCATTTATAATGCGTATCCGGATATTACGCAAGCCCTAGAATCCCTCGCCCAAACCCCTAAATCTTTCAATGGATAACGAGGCCTTAGCTAGATCCAAACCCCGATCCCTAATAATAGGTTACTTTAACGCCAACGGCATAAAATCCCAAAGGAAAGAAATAGGGCTCTTCCTCCGCGATCATCAAATAGACGTTCTCTTAATACAAGAGACTTTCCTAAAGCCTTGCCATCGTGATCCGTCACTTGCCAATTACCGGATAGTTCGCAATGACAAGTCGCGATGTCACAAGGGTGGCACCCTGATCTATTATAGAAAGCAGCTTCACTGCATCCCACTAGACCCTCCCCCCCTCTCGGTATTAGAAGTCTCCGCCTGCCGTCTAGGCATGTCAGGTCACGAGCCGATCACTCTCGTATCGGTCTATAATCCCCCCGGTAACACCACGGGGCATTACCATCACCAACGCCTCTCAAACGACCTCTCGATTCTACTCGCTATGAGTAACTCGCTCATTATAGCGGGCGATCTAAATGCCAAACATCCCTCTTGGAACAGTTCGGTAACAAATCTCAGAGGTCAACACCTGTTCGACCTCTCAAACTCCCTGACCTTTGACGTCATCGCTCCCATGACTCCCACCCATTTTCCGCTCACGAATCCAAATCATGCCCCCGATATCTTAGACGTGGCGCTCCTTAAGAACGTCAACCTAAAGTTAGATTCAATAGAAACGGTACAAGAGCTAGACTCTGATCACCGCCCGGTAGTCATGAGACTATACCCCCGCATAGGTCTTTCCGACCCGAACGCCCCCCCTATCACTAAGAGGATCACGGACTGGAAGAAAGTAATCACTCAGCTGAAATCCAACACGTCCCCTCAACTAGACTCTATCCCCGACCTTTTCGACTCGGTCGCCGACACCACGGCCGCGATCGACTCACTCACTAATCACGTACAAACCGTCCTGAACGATTGTTCAAGGGAAGTTCCAGCGACGGACGACCGTCGCTGGAACTTGCCGGACGACGTGCGTGCATCACTGACTGAGAAGAACGCGGCCATACGTGCCTACGATAGCTTTCCCTGTAACGCCAACAAAGCCCATATACGCTATTTACAGAGATCTGTAAAGACACGTATAGCGGAGCTGCGGGACGCGAGCTGGGGAAAGTTACTCGGCGAACATGAATTCTCTCCTAAATTCCATTAAGGAGGAGCAAGACTCACGCTTGTTACTGCTACAAAAGGATGTGTCGGTTATTAAGTCAGAAATAGGTGAGCTGAAGAAATCCAATATCGAGTTCGACAAAACACTGCAGTTTCTAAGCGCCAAGCATGATGAGATAGAGACATTCAAAAAAGAAACCATAGAAAACAACAAGGCAATGGAAAACAGATACAAGGACCTAATACAGCGAAACATTAACTTAGATAAGTGCAACAAAGCGCTGGAAGAACGAATCGGATATCTCGAACAAAAGGAATTGGATAAAAATATTGAAATAATGAATTTAAAAATGCAAGAAGGAGAAAAAACCGTTGAACTGGTAAAAAAATGTGCCGTTATCTTGAACTTAGATAAAACCGAAATTGAAAACGCATGGAGGGTAGGATCCGAAAAAAAAGATGTGCGGCCTATAGTTGTGACGGTCCGTACAAAAGCGGCAAGAGAGGAATGGCTTAAAAGTAGAAAATCACAACTCACAAATCACATGTTATTTAACAACAATGACACATCACGTATCTTCATAAATGAGCATATAACTCGACAAAACAGGCAATTATTTTGGGTTATAAAGACAAAGCTTAAAGAAACCTATAAGTACATATGGATCCAGGATGCCAAAGTATTAATAAAGAAAAATGATAATGAAAAAAAAATATACCATATTCGCAATGAAGGTGACATCGAAACATACCTACAACAACATAAAATATAATATAATATATTTCATATTATGTAACAGTGTTATTTAATCAGCTCGCGCCATGGCGGTTAACTTCGATCCGCAATCACAGCTACAAGATATCAATTATATCAAATTCACAGATATTAAGGAATGGTCTAACTACGTATTATCTAGTGAAACTAAAATACAAGCGATACATATAAACATTTGTTCTATTAGAAAACATTTTAATGAGTTAACGGTGCTTTTGCAAAGCGTTTTGAATAAACTAGATGTATTGTGTCTCACAGAAATAAATATTAGGCAGGATGAAGTCTCCATGTACACAATAGATGGTTACAACATGTTTTCACAAACAAGAGGAAAAAAGCGAGGAGGAGGCATACTTGTTTATGTGAAAAGCAGCCTTCAGTACAGTCCACTACAATGCTATACTGCATCAACATTTGAGTTGCTACACGGTCACCTTGCTAAGAATGCTTATAACGCTTATCTATTGGTAATCTACAGGCCGCCGCACACAAATAAACGCACTTTTACAAAAGAAGTAGAAAACATTATTCAAGCACTACCAGTAAACACCGACATTGTATTAGTAGGCGATTGCAACATTAACTTATTAGAGACTGAACTGGATTCCTCGGCAAACAAATACTTAAATGCGTTAGCGGATTTGGGACTTCACTGTGGCATTCAAGACATAACACGCGAGGCGGTTGTCGGACAGAGGCGAGTGGCGTCATGCATCGATCACGTCTTTATGCGTAGTGTAAGTGGCGGGGCGAGCGACGTTCACGCATACACACTCACTAGTCAGGTAGCCGACCGAAGAAATAGACTTAACGTGTGTGAATAAAATGAAATATGACAACAAAGCGGTAAGAGATAAACTTAATAGCATAGATTGGTCATCGCTGCTACTCATACAAGACCCGAACGAATTGTACAAAAACATGAACGCAATTTTTGGCGATATTTATAACAGTTCTAAAATACAAAACTCGGTGTATCCTAAACGTAAAACACAGTCTTGGGTTACGGAAAAGTTACGCATACTTATAGAAGATAAAGATATCCTATTTAAACAGTGGAAAAGCGATCCCAAAATTGCAGAAACGATTGCAAGTTGTAAGGGAGATATGAGAAAAATATGGAGTACTATAAATAACTGGCTCGGTAGGTCTAAAATGGGAGTTGACTCTGTAATAGAAAAACACTTATTAAAAAATGAATCATTGCAAACAATTTGTGACAAATTCTGTGAAACCTTTACGAATGAAGTCGATACGATTAAGCATAAATGTCAACATAATTTCTTAGACAGAAAGAGCTATGTTAATGGTTGTAATGTAAGTTTCCGATTTAAAAAAGTGCTACCTAAAGACGTAAAAACTGTTTTAGAGAAATTAGACTGCAACAAGTCGCCGGGGTCAGATGGTATTAGAATTAAGGATCTAAAACAGATAAAAGAACAAATTAGTCCAGTAATAGCTTATTTTATTAATATTTGTGTTAAAAAATCTCAATATCCGGATGAACTTAAAAAATCTATAGTCAGGCCAATATTTAAACAGGGATCTCATCAAGATTATAGCAATTATAGACCTATAGCAATTCTAAATACGGTAAACAAAATAGTCGAAAAAATTATAGTTAAACAACTAACTCATTTTTTGGAAAGTAATAGTATTTTAAACGATGTCCAACACGGTTTTAGACCCAATAGAAGTACTGCAACTGCGCTGGAGAAATTCACAGACGAAGTCAATAATCGACTTGATAAAAAACAGATAGTTATGGTTATATTTATAGACTTTAAAAAAGCCTTTGATACATTGGACCACGACGGCTTGTTGCAGGCTATGAATGAATGTGGCATAAGGGGCCCCATGAACGCATGGTTTAGCAAGTACTTAGAGAACAGATCACTCAAAGTTTGTGTCAGTGGAACAGAAAGTATACGGGGTGACATTAAATTCGGAGTTCCGACCGGTTCAGTATATGGCCCATTAGGATACATAATGCACGTCAATAGTATGTCTAATGTATTAAAGAAATGTAAGGCATTTATGTACGCTGATGATACTTGCCTGGTTTATAGTCATAATAATATTGATCTCATTCAACAAACTATGCAAAACGATTTTGACAATGTGGTCCAGTGGGCACATGATAATGGCATTATAATAAATATAAGTAAAACTAAGTGCATGCTTATTCACTCGCCGTATCATAAAAATAAAAATACATTGTTAGTGCAAGTAAAAGGTCATTCGTACGAATGTCTGCATAACAACAAGCAATTTTGTTAGTGTTTATGTTTAGAAACAGTTACCTCTTATAAATACCTAGGACTAATAATAGATAACACGTTCACATGGAATCTACATGTTAATAACGTTTGCAACAAGCTACGCTCCATTTTGGGTAAATTGAAAAATCTTAAATATGTTGTCAGCAGGAAAGTACTGTATACCTTGTATTACGCACTGGCTGACTCAACTATTGGTTATGGCTTGGGAGGATATGGTCTTACATTCCCTACACACTTAAATAAAATTAACGTCTTGCAGTTAAGGTTACTAAAACTACTTATAGATAAAAAAACTAAGAAAACATTAAACAAAAATTATGATAAACTATTCAAAATTTGTAAAGCACTCCCTATCCATCTGAAAAGTAAGTTAAATATCTTGACTGAACAATTTAATAGTCAATACCACAAAGTGGAGCGTAAGCATATGTACCCAACTCGTTTATCTAAGAAGAAGACACTTGCTGTTCCAAAAGTAACAAACTACTTTGGTAAGCGCACAAGAAGGTACGTAGTACCAACGTTAGTTAATGAGCTACCCCCAAAACTGATATCGCATGTCAAGTCTAAGGACCAACTTAAAAGAGTTTTACAAAAACATTATCTATCATTGTGTCCATAGCTATGTCTGTAACAAACCTCACGTTTGCTATAATGCCTTTTTGTAAAATGTGAGATTTTTTATCTCGATTGTAGGTATATTGTTTTATTTTGTTATTTTATTTTATAGTTTACTTAGCATAATTAAGTTTTAGCACATAAATTTCAAATCAAAATTTGTAATCCAATGTTAGACGAGAACAACTGCCGACAAACTGTTATGCAGTTTGGCAGATTTCATGTATTTTATTGTAAGTACAGATTGTGAATAAACAAATAAAAAAAAAAAAAAAAAAAAGAACTAGAGCCCACCCATCAGGCCTTCTGGGAGCTCCAGAGGAAACTCAGGTCTCCCCAGGTCTCAGCCATGCCCCCCCTGACCCGTCCCGATAAATCCATCGCATTCGACGATGCCGAAAAGGCTGAATGTCTCGCAGACAGCCTCGAGGCCCAATGCACTCCCAGTTCTCTACCTGTAGACAAAGCTCACCTGAAAAAGGTCGACGCCGAAGTCGAACGTAGAGCCTCCCTTCCTCCCGTCGATGACCCTGATTGTCCACTGCCCCCCGTCCTCCCGGACGAGGTGCACGACATCATCAAGGGTCTTAAAGTCCGTAAAGCCCCCGGTTCAGATGGCATCACCAATAGGGTGATCCAACTATTCCCTGCCCACCTAATAATGCTTTTGACCACCATCTTCAATGGTGCCTTAAGCAACAATATCTTCCCCCAGTCATGGAAGGAGGCCACGGTTATCGGTATCCCAAAGCCCGGCAAGCCCAAAACCGAGGCCTCTAGCTACCGTCCCATCAGTCTGCTCAAGGTTCTCGGAAAAATCTATGAGAGGCTTATTTATAAGCGCCTCAGAGATTTCGCCGAGACCAAGGGCCTCATCCCCAACGAACAGTTCGGCTTTCGAACTGAGCACTCTAGCGTGCATCAGGCCCACCGCATCGTAGAATCCATAAGCGCTGGTTTCCAGCGCGGGACTATGACCGGTGCAGTATTCTTCGACGTAGCGAAAGCGTTCGATAAAGTCTGGCACAACGGCTTAATATACAAGCTGTACCAACTCGGCGTGCCAGATCGTCTCGTACTCATCTTACGAGACTTTTTATCGAATCGCGTCTTCCGTTATCGTATCGAAGGAGCGTTATCCACTCCCCGTCCCATCCGCGCAGGTGTCCCCCAGGGCTCTGTGGTGTCCCCCCTCATTTTTACGCTATACACAAGCTATATCCCAAAAGGTTGCGGTAGGTCGCAGTTGGGTCTGTTCGCAGACGACACTGCCATCTACTTCAGCTCTAGATCCCCCGACATCATTCGCCTAAATCTCCAACGCGCAGTCAATAGACTGGCAGCTTGGTTTACAAAATGGCGGAAAGAAGTCAACCCCGATAAAAGCCAAGCGGTTCTCTTTACGAAGCCGCGTTCAAGGCTCAAAAACCCCCTCCCCCGACCAATCACCATGTTCGGCAAGCCGATCCCTTGGGAGAAGCGAGCTAAATATCTCGGTGTCGTTCTAGACCATCATTTGACTTTCGCAGAGCACATAAAGATGGTTCGTTCGCGAGCCTCTTTCGCTCTCGGTAGACTCTTTTACTTGGTGAATGCACGTAGCAAATTGTCACTTAGGTGCAAATTGCGCGTTTACACGGCGTGCATTCGACCGATCATGACCTATGCGGGTGCCGTCTTCGCTCATGCGAAACCCCGTCATATCCATAGGATGCAAACAGTGCAAAATAAATTCCTCCGTAGGGCCACAGGTTCCCCCTGGTTCGTCAGGAACGAGGCACTCCACCTCGACCTAAAGATTCCCACAATCCATCAGTTTCTAAAACGCCTTTCCAAGCGTTTCTTTGAGTCCGCGGCCAAACATCGCAACCCTCTGGTTGTCGAGGCCGCCAGTTATGTCCCGAGTAAAATCAGTCATGTCCGCCGCCCAAGGCATATCCTCGTAGATCCCGATGACCCCATAACCCTCCTCCAGGAGAGCAATAGGGAAACAAGTACAGTGTACAAACACAGACGCCTCCCGTCATACCGACCTCACCGCCGAGGTCCTTTGCGAACTCGACCGCCGCGCCCCCGAGTAAATAATACTCCCCCCCGACCCTTGCTCGAAAACGAGGTGCCAGCAGTTGTTGCAGCTGTGCACGTAGCTTTAAATTCCCCGACTAATAATAATGATCAAAACCTTTTGATCCAGCCCGTCCCATCTTTTGATGTCCTCCCTCCGGATAACGCCCTAAGCCGAGGCTCGAACCCCGCAGGGGGTGCCCTTAGTGAGCGTTCATCCTTAAATTTTTAGCTTAGTTATTTGTGCCCTGGCTGGAGGCTTTGAGTGTAGTAGCTTAAGGCAACCACAGGATTGACCGGTTAAACAGCCACGGTTTTCGGAACCAGCTGTGAGATGCCCAACAGAAAAAAAAAAAAAAAAAAAATCGTTCAGATCTTTTTGAAGTCGTAAAGGTACATATTTTCTTTCCTTCCTTCTTCTTTTTAACAATATTTGAAATGAAACTGACTGTCCCGTTTTTCTAGTAGTCGCTAGTGCTACTGCTGAGCATGAGGTCTTGAGTTCGTTTTCCAGGTCAGGCAAAATGTTATTGGGTTTTCTATCCAGAATTTCTCAGTAGCAACCCGGAGTTTGGATTGTGCCCGGTTGATGGCAATAGGCTCGTCCCCTATTACGTACAACTCTGACTAACCCTTCGGAAAAACAAGGCGTGATGTTATGGTATGTTGAAATGAAAATTTATTTTATGTTGGTAGTTTATGGGGCCATCAAATCTCGACTGGGTGAAGGCCTATCTCATTAACATAATCTCAAGCACCCTTATCAATATCGACTCACTGATAATATTGCTTATTAGAAAACTGCAATCAAAATACTCAGTTGCTTCGTCATTGCTGGCTGATTTGAAGTGAATACATATATATCTACACTAAATTCTATACAAATGTTCATTAACGTCACTTACGGAGGCCTCGCAGCAGATTAGGGTTACTCCCGACTGGCAACGCTCCTGTTTGGCAACGCTACATATACTTACCTATAGCGATGTATCGCGTGCACCAGATACAGTCAGTACCTTAAGTAAAATTTTTAAGGAATGTTAAGTAATATTTGTTTGATATGAAAAAAGTATGTACCTATTTAAGATTTTTGTAGTGTATTTTTTTATGTATCATACAGGGTGGCAGGGACATAGACGCGAAAACTCTTACCATGGATTCAGTACATGAACCCCTCTGCGTTGAATATTTTCGTAAATCTGCTGTTTCATAGAAAAGTGCAATACTAATAATACCTATGCACTGAAAACGTATAGAACAGCTGTTTTTTTTAAGGATCCTTGCCACCCTGTATAAAAATATAATACAATATGACTAGTAATTATTGAAACCGGCATGTCCTAGAACCGAAAATTCGAAGACATGTGACATCTACCAACCCGCAGTGGGCCCGCGTGGTGGATTACGGCCCACTCCCTCTCACAGAGAGGAGGCCTGTGTCCCAGCAGTGGGAACTTTTATAGGCTGATGATGATGATGATGAGTAATTATTGAAACTAAACAAATAAAAATCAACAACACATGTTACTAGAATATAATGTAGGTAAACTTTGTTTATTCATTCCAAATGTATATCTATTTGTGACTATACAAACAAGTCAAAAAAATAAAATTAGAACTGAACATAGCAAAAATTAAACAAACTCGGCACACTAGAACTTTGACTGTACTTTAATGTGCTCAGGTACGTAATATCTACAAACATAACCAATGTATATGTAACATTGCCAAACGGGAACGTTGCCAGACGGGAGTAACCCGCAGATTACCTCATACTTTAGGGTGGAACTAGAAATCTTTGTTTTACTAAAACTGTGGGACACAAACATTACTATTAAAAGTTGGCAACGTCACAAATAGCTGTCAAATATTTACCTGTTTTGATTAATTTGGCAATACCTATTACTTTATGGAAATATGAAATATAGCTAACTACTGAACTAAAATATGAATAATGAATTGCAATTATAACACTGAATTTGATGTTGTAACCGTTTTAGGTGTGAAAAGGGCACTTGGAAAGTTTCCAAATATATTTTTTACATCTGAAACTAAACATTCGGTATTACGATATTTATTATTGCATTTCATAATAAATATTTTAGTTCCCTAGTTAGCTGTATTTCTTATTTCTATACAGTGATATTGCCAAATTAATTAAATCAATGAAATATTTAACAGCTATTTGCAACGTTGCCCACTTTCAGAATGAACGCTCTTAAGTTCGTGTATGAATGTAAACTACTAAGGTGCCTGCTACACGGTTGCCAACCGCGCCCCCGACAGAGGTGACCCTGGTTGTTGACCGGCAGAGCTGTTTGTAATTTCGTCGTAAACCACCATCTACACGGTTGTAAACCACCAAGGTCAACTCTGTGAAAAAAAAACAGACAAATAAATTCTAACCATATGCTTTGGCATTCGTTACTCGGCTTGCTACACGGCTGCCAACCGCGTCCCGATAGAGCTGACCTTGGTGGTTTACAACCATGTACTTGGTGGTTTATGACCAAATTTCAAACAGCTCTGCCTGTCGCCAACCAAGGTAACCTCTGTCGGGGACGCGGTTGGCAGCCGGGTAGCAAGCCCTTATAGTTTATTCAGGCTTTCGCTTTTAGAAATTGAGGGAGAGTTCGTACCGTCCCGTACGTATTGGTTTTCATGCGGGAATAGAAACTGCGATCGATGACCGATTCATTGAAGAAAGACGTAAACTAACTAAGGTAAACGTACCAATACTCGTCGGGTTTTGAAATTCACTGACTTTAAAGAACTGCTGTGTGATAAGTATTTAATTTAAAATGAAACTTTTTGCATGATTAAATAGGAACTTTATCCATTATTCTAAGTAAGTAGTTAATTCATTTAATTAGGAATGCCAATAAATACTTATTTAAGCAAATGTAAAAAAGAGCGATTTGTACCAATAGTCGTCAGATTTGTACTATTACTCATCAAAAAGACCCAGTACTCGTCAATTTTTGATGCTAATTTGAACTCTCGGGTCTTGAACATAAAGTTCAAGATAAGCACAAAAAATTGTGATCGTCTTTGATATTAGTGGCCAGTCTAAGAAACAAAAGGTGGGTAGAAGACCAAATCCCAAGAAATGACTAAAGCTGTTAGCAGAGCAGGTAGGTTATAAAAACAGCAAGACAAGTTAAATTCTAATGGATTTTTGTTTAAAAAATTAAGAGATCAGAATGAAAAAATCAGATTTATTTGAATCAATTTCGACGTGAAAACGTGTTTCCGCTCGGTGTTCAGGGCCTCAAGTCTGCTATTACAATAGTGTCAGAATGGTCTATCATTGATTTCATAATTGTTGATTTTGACAAGTTTGGTAATCTACTAATATAATGGCGTCATTATGACTTTCCAATGGTCAGCCACTGACACTCCATTGAAAGAAATGGCACTTATTGGTAATCTCGTACATAATGACAAATGAATGACTGACTTAGGCGGTATCATTGGTCGTATCGTATTGTACGACAATGCCAGTATAACAAAATTCTATTAAGTACGAGACCATTGACCGACCAATGATCAACCATTATGAATTTAGCAGATTACGAATTTTTTGCAAAATGACAATGGGATAGTGTTGGAATGACGAATTTATAAAAATAGCAAACTTGGGGCCCTGGTGGTAAGTTCAATATTTCTGACCATCAAAAACATGTAAGATTTCAACCGCTAATAACTACAAGAGTTTGAATACGTAATGGTTGAGCATTCGAAAGGTAGGTTATTTATTTGTACTAATTTTGAGGCAGGATATAATTTGCCTATGGCGTCACATCGCGAATGTACGCGCATTCGCGCTTCCCTCTATTTTTCACTATGTGTCGCAATTCCAATTTGAGTAGCGCAAAAACATGTTTAGTTAGAACGATGATTCTAGTGCCATTGTCAATATTTGACAAAGCTCTACTACTTTGAGAGAAACAACAGAAATCTTGGTTAACATAGGGTTAAAGATGACAATAGCAAAACAATTTCAGATGTCGTCTTATCGGCCGTAAATTTAGCCAGATATGAAAAAGTCTCAATAAAAGTAAGCGCGCATCATAAAGAAAGCAATGAGCCTCAAAAGTTCAGTAGCAAATACAATAGTTACGGCAGTATCAGAAACCTGGCAAATACATTAACTACGGCAAGATCAGAAATCTAAAGAAAATCTGCAGTAAGGAACAAAAAAGTTTAAGGTGATATATTCTTTTATGGAACAAAAAACTTAAGTGGCCAACTCAGAACCAAGTCAGAAATCGCAAAAAACTTTTCCCATACGTTTTGTGTGTGGGAATGTTACCCTGTAAACATTAAATATTTTTGCTGATAATTAAATATTTTGTATTATTTGTCTACTCCATAGTTCGCTATATGCAAAATTTCATAGATCGAGATAAATTATCGTTACTTAGCACGCGCTTTTTTCTTAGATATGTTTGTCTTTATCATACACTTTTAGTATGACAGTTGTGCGACAGTGACAAGAATAATGCTTAGCCAAAGCCCATGCTAACTACTCTTTCACGAAATCTTCTACAAATTCATCAAAACTATCTTAATAGTAAAAAAAACTTTCCTTGTTAAGACTTTGTTAGTTAAAAATTGTTTCTGACATAAGCTTTGTCCCGAGCGGTTATTATACGACGGAGGGTAGTCTAGACTGTTCTCGAAATTATATTAGCTTATTTATTTTTATTATGTCTCTCTAAACGTGGCCACTTTGGCTCTCCTGTGGCTAATATTTAAAACTCAATTATTGTGGATTATGTCCTTTTAAAGTTAAATTGTTTGGAGCTAAGAAATTTATAGCCCTGGTGATTTATGATATTTTTGGTAGCTTATTATTTCAGTTAAAATGTTATACAGGGTGTTTGGTGCATCGTGTGCCAAATTGAAATAGTCGACTGGGGGGGTCATCCTTTCAGACTCCTAAATACTTCACATGCCCGGTGGATTTTTTTTCATCGACTTTTATTGTTTTATTAAAAAAATACCCAAATTTTACATTCAAATACAAATAAAAAAAAAGTGTAAATCGTATACTCTGAATTTTAATTTTATTTACTCAAAAATGCATATAATGTGGTCATTATTTTGACAACCTTGTTTGAGCAAAGTCGACCTTGCCGTTCTGTTTCAAGGAGCGGCCGGCAAAGTTTTGCTGGTCGCTCTAACAGGCTGGCAAAACATTGCCGGCCGCTATTTTGACGTTTCAACGTTTTAAAAAATCAAATGCAAAAAGATTTTATTTAAAACACAGCTGTTTGTATTTATAGAGATAGGTACAAAAAGATTTTATTCCATATTTGGCTGTATAGTTCCAACTACCATTGTTAAAAAAAAAAAAAAAACAAAGAAGTAACAAAAGCGCGGTTCAGCGAAAATTTTATTTTTATTTAGTGAATTTTTTGCTAAAAATGAGCTCTCAAAGCGAAAATTCTTCCGATTCGATGTGTTTAACACCGCCAGACATAAAAGATGAAGCTAAATTAGTAGTTGAAAATTTAATACCGCGAAACTCAAAGGAAAAATATAAGCTTACATATGAAAAGTTAGGTCACGCTATGATTGCCTCGAGCTAGCCTAGCTACGCTCTAGGCCTTCCAGCTTGGCCATCATTGCAGCCCTTGCTGTCCTCGCTGTAAAGGCCTCGGCCTACGGCCTCGGTCATTATCTCAGCTCGTCCATCAAGTGCTGCACGCTGACCGCGCTGTGTCGGCCTGGAGCTGCGCTACGCTGCGCTGTCAGCCATCATCAGCGCGACCAGCAAAGTAGTCATTATAGACCGCGGCAGTAATATACTATTAGATGTGTATTGTATTACAGTACTTTTAAATTCAAAATTAGTGACATTAGCCATCTAGTTTATTTAAATTTACTCGCAAAGTTTCGGACTTCAATTAAATCTGTCCATGTTACAGCTATTTACATGGCTATAAAAAAAAAAAACAAAAGCGACCGGGATCTTCCAACTCCCTCAAAAATTCTCTATTCTATCTTCTTGCTAGTGATGTGCCACATGCCATAAAAATCTTTTTACAACTTTGTGAATTCGCTAGAATTGTGAATCGAGTCACAAAATACTAAATAGCATTAAATTTCTTTTTAGTGTTCCGTACCTCAAAAGGAAAAAAACGAAACCCTTGTATGATCACTCGTGTGTCTGCCTGTCCGTTTGTCACAGCCAATTTGTTCCGAATCTACTAGACCAATTGGTACACATGAATTTCACATGAAAACACGGACGTATAACGTAAATTAATTAATTTTGAATATGGAGGTCACTTTTCGGGGGCAAACTGGAAATTTTAAAAAAAGTTTTACAAACTGTACTTTGTGACATCAAATGAAAGGACTTGTTGTAATGATCTAAATTTTTTTTAAATTATAAATACTTTAAAAGATATTTAAGAAAATAGAAGTAAGTTGACGATTCCCCCCCCCGCCCTTATCTCCAAAATTACTAAGCCTAAAAAATACAGAGAATGGTTCTTCACTCATAGATAACAGGAAAACCTATACGAAGTTTATGGTCTTAAAATCACTGGTGAATCTCTCAATATTGTGAGTACAAACTTACATTTGCAGTTGGAATGTATGGGAGAACATATTTTTCAACTACATGTTATGTTTGTTCTTGGGATAAATTCATCCCAACTACGGATCCATTAATTTTTAAAGAATCCTCGAGTGATATGCCAACTGGCTTTTTCTCTGACCACAGAATGAACTAATCTATTATATCCTGTATTATCAAGATGAAGAAAAACATGTACAGACAGTTTTCTACCAGCCCCTATTATACCACTTTTGGGCAAACGCCATACTCTCCTTCCATCTCTCTCTATCCTCTCTGACAAGGACCAATCTCGTAAAAGGAGATCAGCTCATCTCGTCATCTCCATCTGGACATAAAACGTATGTTGAATGATAAATCGGTGTACGTATTAATTATAATCTAAAGTTATTCGTGTCAAGATCGCTACTCCAGATAACGTGGTATTGAAATGAAAACCTCGGAATCAAAGATTTATTTGTATTCCCAATTATTATTAAATAGCACATAATTATCGCTCACAAAGGGCCTTATTAGAAGGCTAAAAGTCACCCAAAGGGCAATGGAGAGGGCTATATATGCTTAGAGTTTCCCTACGTGATCGAATCAGAAATGAAGAGATCCGCAGGAGCACCAAGGTAACCGACATAGCCCGAAAAATTGGCAAACTCGCAGAACAGGCCAATGGGACCGAAAGGTTCTGGAGTGGCGACCGCGTACCGGAAGACGTAGAGTTGGAGTCGGCCTCTCACAAGGTGGACCGATGACTTTGTGAAGGCCGCAGGAATCCACTGGATGCGGGAAGCACAGAATCAGTCGAAGTGGCGGTGCTTGGGAGAGGCCTATGTCCAGCTGTGGAAGTCTTTCGGCTGAAATGGTTTAATTAGTATCTATTCAGTAATATTTTATAATTATCTTGGTGTATGAAAAGGGATCTACAGAATGATTTCAGCCGATTCGTCCGTCAGCAAATTAACAAGAAATTTTAAATGTTCTTGGAAGTATTTCTCCTGATATCTGAAATCCTAGAAATTCAATTGAGACTGTTCAAACCTCGTGCCAACTAGCCGATGATTGACGGTTAGTATCTGGGTCATCCAATTACAACAGCCATGAGATTTAACAGTAAGGCTGCGTTTCCACCAGCGATGTGCTAGACCTCTGAGCGGTGCGAGGATGTGTAGCGACGCTGTGAAACGGTGCGCAGATGAGCGCTGCGAGGTTGAGTAGCGGGCTCTTTTCAGATACGATTTCTCACTCTCGTCCATCCCTAACACATATCCCTGGCACACATCCATCGCACACATCACTTGCACCCATCCCTCGTTTATTTTGTACGTACAAAAACCTCACACCGCTAAGCCGTTTCCACAGGAGCTGCGCTGAGCGAGGCTAGGTAAATGAAGCGATTCTATTGGTTTTTAACAAACACATCCTTAGCCACGCATCCTCGCACATCTCTGATGGAAACGCAGCCTAAAACTCATCAGTCAATCAAACCTTGATTAGTCTTCGAGAAATCAAGTTTTACTACCTAAAGCTGTACAAGAAGCTTTTGGAGCGTGGCCAAAATCGAAACTAACGCCGCCATCTTGTTTTTTCAATACATTTCACAAAACAATGGGGTTGGCAACTGTCAAAGTGGCGCTAGCATAGCTTTAACCAAAACAAAAGATTTTTTTAAGAAATATTTGATTTGACTTAGGCAGGGCTTATTTTATTTTTTTTTAATTGTTCTTTTTTATCTTTTTATTACGGACGCTTCTCATGTGCACGTCTTTCTACATTGTTCGCACATGTATAATTTCAACATGAATGATGTAACCAATATTTTGTAACAATTTTTTATTTAAAAGAGTGTCCGTGGAGTTTCTTGCCTGTTCTTCTCCATAGGTACCTACTACGCTTTGGAATGGGCAACTAGCTTCATACCTATTTCTGACTGACCGATTCCTTGACAATTCAAAAGTGCCTGTAAATGGTTTAATTGAAATAAATGATTTGAGTTGAGTTTGAGTTGAATTTGAGTTGAGTTTGAGTTGAGTTTGAATTGAGTTGAGTTTGAGTTCAGAGTTGAGTTTGAGTTGAGTTTGAGTTGAGTTTGAGTTGAGTTTGAGTTGAGTTGA
Source organism: Agrochola lychnidis (assembly GCA_963680765.1). NCBI lineage: Eukaryota > Metazoa > Arthropoda > Insecta > Lepidoptera > Noctuidae > Agrochola > Agrochola lychnidis. Next base: position 6,055,317 of record OY796850.1, read on the forward strand.
GTTTGAGTTGAGTTTGAGTTGAGTTTGAGTTGAGTTTGAGTTGAGTTTGAGTTGAGTTTGAGTTGAGTTTGAGTTGAGTTTGAGTTGAGTTGACATTGATTTGACATTTGACTTGATTTGACAAGGTCTGCTTTCCTTCCTCGTAAAGATGCACCTCGTTTCTTCAATTTAGTTTAACTCACTTATCTGCCATGTCGAATACATGTTTTTTCACAACAGTTCTTTCAATATTATAAAAAATCGCAGTCAACAAGGAAAGTAAAACACAACACAAACTTGACAAGTGAAAGCTATGCTAGCGCCATCTATCTAAAGTTTTCACCGGCCAACCCTATTGCACTAAATGCCCCTCTATCAACATCGTTGGATCGCTAAAAGATCCTTGTACAAAGAGTTGTGATGAAGCTAGGATAAAGGATTTTATCAAGCAGTGGATGACAAAAAAGTAATCATCATCAGCCTATAATGTTCCCACTGCAGGGACACAGGCCTCCTCTTGGTGAGAGAGAGTGGGCCGTAATCTACCACGCGGGCCCAGTGCGGGTTGATAAATGTCACATGTCTTTGAATTTTCGGTTCTAGGACATGCCGGTTTCCTCACGATGTTTTCCTTCACCGTTTTGAGAGCAGTGGTGATGAAATAATTTACACAAAGTAAAGCGCTTATCTGTGTTCGAACCTACGACGTACACAACTCGTAAGTCGCGGCCGTTACCACTAGGCCACCACTGCTCTCAAAAAAAAGGTAATGACAAAGACATAAATATGTCTAGATAGACAGTCAAAGCTGTATACTCATTGAAAAAATAGCGTCCAACTGTTGGCCGCTAAATGCACGCACACTAGAAAAGTACAATGACGTGAAACGCATTAAAAAAAAAAGACAATTGTCATAAAATATAGTTTCTTTACAAAGCTATGGGCAAAAACTGCAAACAAAACTTTTATAACTAAGCATTGCGTACTAAAATAGAATTTAAGTCATGTATGTGTACATCAAATGATGATGCAGCAGTTTCTATGAGTTTTGAAAATGGGAATACCCTAGCAAAAAGTTTATAATGGTTGATTTTCCAAACTGCGCAGGACAATGTTATCTGTATCTCAATTTAATTAACAATAATTTGAAGTACTTTATACTTGACACTAATAAGTGTTAGTTTACGTATTTCTATGTAACTAGGTACTGTCTTACTACTGAGCAAAAGCACAGTATAATAAAGTAACAGTATTACGTCTCGGCAGTGACCTTGAAATAATTACCTACGGCCGCTCGGTAGATAAACGTTCCGCACCACACGTGCGTAACTGCTGTGCACTCGACACTGTTGCGTACTGGTATACACTGAGATTTCGAAGCGTGTCGTTTCGGCCGTTTTCTATGAAGAAATAATACTATTATATATTTATACTGTGGCAAAACTCTTTCTCGATCGATTTTTGATCATTTTAATATAAGTACCGAATGAAACTCGATAAAGATGAATCTAACGACATAATCATTTATCAAAATCGGTTCAGCCGTTTAGTAGTTACAAGGGAACATAGGGACGGACATACATCCATATTACACACATATAGGTCAAACACATCACCCTCCTTTTTTGGCTAAAAATAAACTTTATGTAAACCATAAAATAATACATATACCTACAAGGTGGCAGGGACATCGACACAAATACCTATTGTTACCACGGAAGTAAGTAGCAGATGACCCCACCTATCCACCATTTTCGTATGTTCAACGTTCTGCCAAACACCCTGTATATTACTTACAAAGTATGTTCCAAGACTATTGTATTTTCAATAGCTACTACAGTACCTACCTAGGTACTCAGTTTGTGACCGAAAATTGAAATATGTCCGAAAACTAATAAAATGTCTGTTCCTATTAAAGTAAAACACTTTCTGTTACCAAACAATCTATTACAAGATTTACAAGTGCTAATTCCAATGAAAATAAAGTTGGCACCCCCACTTTCGAAAAATGAAAATCTAAAACGGTGATAATTTCGAGTTAATTAAGGACAATTTTGGACTGCAAGAAAAAAAATTCAGACCGGGGTTGGTCTAAATTTTTTTTCTTGCCTTCGAGCTATTCAAATTTTTCGTCGGTTATTTTAAAATAAATCATGCTGTTTCATAGAAAAGTGCAGTACCTGCACGGTCAAAATGTATGGAACAGCAGATTTTTTTTTTATTAACCGACGAAAAATTTCAACGCACCTGCGTTGAAATTTTTCGGTTCAGAATCATGTACTGAATCCATGGTAACAGTTTCCGCGTCGATGTCCCTACCACCCTGTATATACCAACTATCATGATAATCAGTCCAACGGAGCTTATCAATCTCATCAATTTCATATATATCAACATCTATTTTTATATTTATTTTAAAAGGTGTTTACCAAGTCGATTGTCAACTAATTCCAAGTACCGATCTCTAACACGTGTCACTAATCCCTAAAGAACAAATCAAATAGACAAAAATAACATTTTCAAAGTGCATTAACAAATAATTTATGTGTCGGAAAAACAAAGTTCCTTACACCCGTCAATTGTTTCTCAAGTGCTTTCTCATTGTCAAGTGCTTATCTATCGCCAAGTTCGTTTTATATAAGAATGGAGTGAAGTGCGTGGCCCATAAGGGCTGTGGTATTAACTTTAATTGCACGTCTATTAATTAATATAATAATGTATGCAATTGTATTTGTTTGTTTGTTTCTGGGAGCTCATGGTAAGTTATTTATTCAGTTCTATTTGTTTTTATTTTCACTTATTTTTTTATTTTATTTATTTGGCTCACCAACAATTGAATACACCGATACAAAGATATGAGATACATGCAATAAACTTATAGACTAGTGTACCAATTTCTTACAGGTAAGCACATCATGCATTACTTATTTGTTGTTTAGTGCCTACTTAAAATTAGATGAGTTCTTACACTCACCGAACATAATTATTATTTCAACAAAATTCCAATTTAAAATCTATAATTGAATTTAAAACAAAAATTTATATCATACTTTAAATTTACATCACTTGAGTACGTATAGATTTCGATATTTTATGTTGGTTTATTGGCGTGTGCTAGCTGATATATAGCAATCTGCCTAGCTTTTTCCCAACTATGTTGAGGTCGGCTTCCAGTCTAACCAAATGCAGCTGAATATCAGTATTTTACATGGAGCGACTGCCTATTTGACCTCCACAACCCAGTAACTGGGTAATACGATACTCCTTGGTAAGACTGGTTGTCAGACTTTCGGGCTTCTAACGACCCGTAATGACTGTCAAAGATCCATGAATGACAGCCGGGACCAACAGCTTAATGTGCTTTCCGAGGCACGGAAGAGTCTCGGTATGTAAAGATGGTCACCCATCCACGAACCAACCTCGGCAAGCGTAGCTTAACCCGATGGATCGATCCGTGTGGCTGTTATTACTTAGCCACAAGCTCCTAGCTCTAGCTGACATATAGAAAATAATTTAATTTAACGTTTTCGTAATGTAAATTATTTTGCATGCTAGTGGTGCCGATTCTCTTGTTCACAAACTAAACTAAATTTAAGTTCAGTGCATCTTTTTCTTTCTATTTTATTAAGAAAAGGACAGAAGATAAATTTTAGTTTAGTCCTGTCAAATTAATCATCGCCTGTCACTTTCCATACAAGTTTAGACGTGATTTAAAAACTTGCCGACTAAAATTATGTCAATTTACGTCAAGCGCTGATTAATTTGACAGGACTAAACTAAAATTTATCTTCTGTCCTTTTCTTAATGAAATAGAAAGAAAAAGATGCACTGAACTTAAATTTAGTTTAGTTTGTGGACAAGGGAATCGGCACCATTGTATAGAATAAAGTTTAAACAGACAGCTGTGCTGTTGGGAAGTTTGTTGCGCCACTTCTTCTTCCCAGCTAAAGCACTAGGAAGTGGTGAAGGGTGGGCGTTTTTGGGGGACTGTCTTATGTAATTTCGACGTTCGAAAAGTGCTGATTCTCAGCCTACGTAGTTTGAATAAATGACGTTTGAATTTTGAACTTATTAATGTTTATAGTAATGGTACACACGGCTACATATTGAGCTCCTTAAGTTCTAAGTTGAGTTCCACAATTACTGACAAATGCTTGCACTGACTGGACAGGTCCACTCAAATCTGTGTGGTTCTTTCCTCAAAAGACCTTTTCAGACACTAATCTACATGGTCTTCATATGGCCTGACCAAGATTATGTCTGGACTTTAAAAGAGACTGCGACCTCTGAGTTTGTTTCGGCCTTTCTTCTCAGAGTAGTCAGATAGGAAACGCCGAACTCATCTAGCTTATTTTTAATATTATTTTTATATGACGTGTAAAAGTGATTCCGATATCCTATTTACAGAATAAACAATTTCATTTCATTTCCAGTTTATGATTTTCAAAATCAAAATCAAAATATTTTATTTCACATAAACCTACATGAGCACTTATAAAACGTCAGAAGCTAGGTGCACGGTTCCAATTGGTCGTTTCCTATAGAGAAGAGCCGGCAAGAAAATCCACGGTTACTCTTTTAAAAATAATTGGCTTTTACAATACTTTCAAATAACAGTGTTTCTAGGTATGGGAGGACAGTGTAGGTCTTTCAATAAGTAACAAGTACTTAACAAAATAGAAAATGGTCAACAGGTCTACAATCCGTGATCTAGCATTGCATATAATTTCCGTACAATGCGAAGTCAGCTTATACTGGAGATGTATAGCTTGATGTGTAGCCGTGTGTACCTACTATAGGCATAAGAAAGATCTCCTCTTACTCATCTATGACAAAAAAGAAGGCTAATGGTAGCAGCTTGAGGTAGTCTGTTCTGGCTTATACTAATGCCTCACTCATCATCTCGCCCTTCTCTCCATTTTACTTCCTATACAATATGTAAAAAATACCCTATCCGATCCGAAAGGCACATAGGTACTGCAACAACATTACCAAAAAGTTTTTTTGTTTTTTTTTTATTATTGAAAATAAAAAAGATATTGTAATTTAAAATTCACATTTTTAGTACCAAAATTACCCCAAATCGATAAAAAATTTGACATTTTTCAACAGGGGTCATAACAAGTTATGAGTTGTAGACACCCACTAAACGACGGCCGCTCGCGCCTCATGTAAAATTCCCCATTGAAAAATAAAAAGGCTTTTTTTTTTTTTTCCCGGATATTACCACATAGGTAAATAGACTCTCAGTACGATACCTAACAACACGGATCGGACAGGGTTTTTTTTTACATGTTGTTTAAAACTCTATCAACCCTTTTCTAGCCATATCGTCGCCCTCCCCGCTAACTGTCGTAACTAGTAATATTGATATTTTTCCAGGGCAACAGTTTTTCGATCGGGCACTACAATCATGTTAATATAGTTGCGTTAGCTGTGGCTTTATTAATGAATTAATAACTTTTTATAAATAGCTCTTGACTTAATCTTTAACTCACTAACTCTAGTCACTATCATTTTTATAACTTGAACAGACAGCTGTGCTGCTGGGGAGTTTGTTGCACCACTTCTTCTTCCCAGCTAAAGGCACTAGGAAGTGGTGAAGGGTGGGCGTGTTGGGGGACTGTCTTATGTAATTTTGACGTTCGAAAAGTGCTGATTCTCAGCATAAATGACTTTTGAATTTTGAATTTTGTAGATGTGTGCATATACGACAGGTGGTGAAAATATTTTTTCCCTCAAACAAAACTCACGCAAAACAAAATACGTGATTATCTTCTAAACGGTAAACGACACCAGACAAGACGATTAGAGAGAACTTTTTCGAACAAAAGTTATATATAGAACAAAAGTTATATACATAGATAATGTCAGTGCAGATACGTCAGTTTGTGAGATACGATAGTTAGCGAGGAGGGCGACGATATTATCTAAGCCATCCATCTTTTTTTTTTCTTTCCTCATTCTTCTGCGTCATATGGCAATAACACCAAACTACTATCACCAATCTGTCTGCCAACCGTGTGAATTATTAAGTCATCCGCATTGAAAGTTAATTAATACTCGTGTCTGAATTTAATCAAACTCAAACTCAAAGCATTTATTTCAAATAAACCAATTACGTATAGGCATTTTTGAATTGTCAAGGGGTCATTCAGAGAAAGATGAAGCCAGTTGCGCATAGTAGGTTTCTATGGAGAAGAACGGGTAAGAAACTACACGGACATTCTTTCAAATCAAAATATTGTTGAAGTGAAAACTTCTTTAGGCACGTTGGGCATTTTTGAGATGGGAAAAAACAATTGAACTCGCGACACCGTTACCGACACCTCATTTTTGTAAACGCAATTATGTTCTTTATTCATATTAAATTACGGATCAATATTCTATGCAAATATTTTTACTTTAAAGGTTTTGGAAGTTTTCTTTTTATAAACGCGATTTTGCTCTTTATTTAGATAAGGTTACGGACCAATGTTCTATACAAGTATTTTTCTTCCACCAAAGCGATCTTGTTCACGTTTTCACTTCTGTCGGCACTCCCGGAGTGCCACTGTTATTTTATAAGTTCAGTGAATATAGGTAAATACTGCTTCCATGCAATAAATGAAATTCGCATGAAGCCTTAAAAACAAAAGCAGACTTCCAGAGAACTCAGAAATAGTTCTAGATATGAATTACTAGCATTCAGAGGATAATAATGGCTATTTTTAGTTACACGTGCTTATTGCAACCCACTCACTAGAGATACTGACTGACGAAGACTGAAGACTTACTTCTCTTCAACAAAGTTAAATTACAAGAGACTCGTGTAAACTAAGTATAAAGTCTATCCGTATGGATTCGCGGGTACTACCAATATTTAGTAGTAAATTGCGCTGTTTTGTGGCAATACAAAACCTACTTTCTATACAGACTATGCAGAAATGTTACAAAATTTTCTAAAATATCCATGGGCTAGTTTTTCAGTTCTAAGGTAGCTCCTCCTTAAACTGTAACTTTTGACTAGTTTTACTACAAATTCCAGAATCGAGCCTACAAAACTGGCTAATTTACTACTAAATATTGGTAGTACCCGAGTTTAAATATCAGACATGGCTCTTATATCCATACGGATACTTTATAAAAAATAATAAGTGACCATACATCAAAACCCTAGTGTTCATATTCCACTGTAAAGATTTGTTTCAAAGCTCTTTCATTCTATGACGTCCTAAACAAAAACATAATGTAATAATATAGCATACATATAAACAAAATAAAAGTACATATAGCATATACACAACACGTTAATGGAATATTTTATTAAGTACGAACAACATTAACAAAACGTAAAATGATTTTCGCCATTTTATTCAATGTAACTTACAAAACATTGTTACTCTTCCCTTTGTGTGACATCCCATCTTTGTCCCTCCGTTTTTTGCCAGCCTCCTTTTGACTGCAAACAATATTAATGAGGTTCCCTATTCTGTCCCCAAACGGGCACGTCATTATAAATAAGTAAATTATCGTTATCATGACAAAGAAACAACTACGAAGTGAAAAATACGTTTCGAAAGTCGGTAACAAAAAACTTAAGATACAGACTTTCAAAACTAAAATGACTCTCAACACACTTACAGTAGCAATGGTTTTCATTTTGACAGTTCAACAACATTCATTGCATTATTTACGTTGTTGAGCAGACAAATTGATTAGAATTGATCCTTCAAAATCATTCGAATTATCATTGAAAGTGTGTTACGTAATCAAAGTGTGGAATCTTTTAGCGATGCTGTTGGACCATTCGTGCAACTGTTTTGTAAAATGACATTTGAAATGATACCAAAATGTAAGATGGCGGATTTGGTTCCGATTTTGGCCACGCGCCATTTTAACTTTGTAGCGCTATACGAAGGGATGACGTACCAGGATATAATAATTTAATAATTATTATTTATTTCAAATTCAAGTAATATAGTACATTATAAATAAAAACATATCTAAAAGGATCTTATACTAACAGAAATTCGACAAGACATCTGTGTCTGAACTAGATAAATAAATATCTGTATCTCAAACAACAGCGCTCATTCCTAAAATATACATTTAGAAGCTTACAAGTTCAAATTTTTTATAGTTACAGACATTTATTTCGTTGTTTTTAGAACAACTAGTAGCAAATAAAATAAGAATGCAAATAAAGTAAAAATTAAGTAAAGTGGAGTGGAGTGTGGAGTACATTACTGTTAAATCTTAATACAGGGTTACTGGTAACTCGACGTATTTCTTGCAGGACGTCATAGTAAGGTTAAAATGCAACAAATTAAGCCACCAAATGTTCTACCGAAATTCAGTAGTTTTTGAATTAGTTAAGAGTTTTAGTTTTTTTATGAAAAATCCCAGATTAAATCATTTGAAACCAATTTAAAAATGATTTACGGCGCGACTGTACTGAAATTTAAGTTATTATCATAGTTGACGCCGTAGCAGACCTTTGTTAATAATTAAAAGTTCAATAATGCCTAAAACTTTGGCAAATATCACTAACCAAACATTTAATTTTTTGTAATTTTTGCTATTACTTCATAAAAAATGTAGTCTAGTGCAAAAAAAAAAAATGCTACACCTGGTGTACAAATTACTAAAAAAATATCCTTGTCTTATCAGCTATCCAAAAAGGTATGAAAGTTAATACAAAATCATGGACTACATTATGAAAATCGTTTTTGATTTAGTACAGGCGTGCGTTTCACAAAAAGGTGATTATTCGAAAAATCAAAAACAAAATCGTGAACATTATTATTCTTTTTAATCAATATTAAAAACTTTAATTACACACATTTCACACGTCTTGTTCGATGTGCTGCCCTCGGTTTCGAATACATGTTCTTATTCGCTTCCTTACTTCGGTTTTTGTTATTCTTGATGTGATTGTTGCCCTCATCTGGTCCGCCGCATTTGTAATTCTCTCCCTTAGTTCTTCAATTGAATTTACTGGGGTCACATAAACTAGATCTTTCATATGACCCCAGACGTAAAAGTCTAGCGGCGTCAGATCAGGGCTTCGTGCAGGCCACGGAATCGGCCCACCGCGCCCTATCCATCGGTTTGGATAGTTTTCATCCAGCAATTGTCGAATTGTGATTCGGAAGTGGGCTGGACATCCATCATGTTGGTAAATCATGTTTGCTCTTCTTTCTTCCGGTACATCCGTGAGCAGTGCTGATAAATGATTTCTGAGGAAATCTTCATAAAGTTCCCCATTTAGTGTTCGGGGTAAAAAATGTGGGCCAATTAATTTGTCGTCAATAATACCCATCCAAACATTAAGCGAGAACCTTCGCTGGGATGCGGTTGGTTTCAGTTTTTTAGGGTTTGCTTCTGCTTTCGGTGCCCAGTAATGTAAGTTGTGGTAATTTGTGATACCATCACGATCAAAACATGACTCATCGGTCCACAGAATGTTTTTTAAAAAGTTTTCGCTGTCGGCGTCGGCACTTAGCATAAAACGACAAAATTCAAGCCGTCTCGGCGGATCTCCTTCTTCTAATGCCTGGACTGGTTGATAATGGTATGGATGTCGGCCTGACAAGTGAACTACAGACCAGACTTTCCACTGTGACATACCAAGCTCACGCGCTACGATGTTTGTCGATGTGTTAGGATCGTCAATAAAACGTTGAAGAATAAGCTCCTCGTCCTCAGCCGTGTATCTCCGGGAACGACCAGTGTCAACTTGCCTGCTTCTTTGGACGCTGCCAGTTTCAGATATTCGCCGATAAGTCGATCCAAAGACACTAACGTGGGGGAGTCGGCGATTGGGAAAGCGAAGTTGATATTCTCGCCGCGCCTCAGCAGCGTTACCGTCACAAAGTCCGTAACAGTACATTATGTCAGCGTATTCAGGATTAGAATATGCAGCCATAGTCAGCGCTTATGAAGGCACAGCACAGCACAAGAGCACGATACGCAGCAACAGTTAGGGAAATAGCCAGTAACAAAACACGAGCTTGCGCGACGTAGAGTTGAAACTAACTAACGCTGACGACCAAATTTTGCAAAATCGCACCCCCTGTCATGCCGAGAGAACAATAGCGACCAATCACAAAGCTCCCCGAGTGTTTGGAGTTCAAGCGCAGGTAAAAACTACGAATAATACGAATACGAAACAATAGGTTGACCGTCTCGCAATTTTACCTGCCCCCCATAAAACTCTTCTCTTCCCTGGCACACATTCAAAAGTATTGACAATCATACCTTTCTGAATAACTGATAAGACAAGGATATTTTCCTAGTAATTTGTACACCAGGTGTAGTATTTTTTTTTTTTGCACTAGACTACATTTTTATGAAGTAATAACAAAAATTACAAAAAATTAAATGTTTGGTTAGTGATATTTGCCAAAGTTTTAGGCATTCTTAAACTTTTAATTATTAACAAAGGTCTGCTACGGCGTCAACTATGATAATAACTTAAATTTCAGTACAGTCGCGCCGTAAATCATTTTTAAATTGGTTTCAAATGATTTAATCTGGGATTTTTCATAAAAAAACTAAAACTTTTAACTAATTCAGAAACTACTGAATTTCGGTAGAACATTTGGTGGCTTAATTTGTTGCATTTTAACCCTACTATGACGTCCTGCAAGGAATACGTCGAGTTACCAGTAACCCTGTATATATAAATTACGTGTCACGTTGTTTGTCCGCGATGGACTCCTAAACTACTTAACCGATTTTAATCAAATTTGCACACCGTGTGCAGTTTGATCCAACTTGAAAGATAGGATAGGTAGGATAGTAAGTGATAAAGATGGTCCACCCCAAACATTTATATGGCAAAACAACGTTTGCAGGGTCAGCTAGTTACTTATAAATTCCAGAATCAATGACGAACAACGATAATTTTTCACTTGTTTCTTCTTTACTTTGACAGCTCTATTTGCAAGCCAAATCGAAATTTAAATAAAATCTTTGAAAAGTTACCTCCTTGGTTGCCATTGTGTTGAAGTAAAAATTTCGTTCCATTTTTAAATAACACGACAGATAAGAGTTTTCATTTTTTGACCAGTAGAGCAATTTCGACATAACTCAAAGAATAATGTTCGAATTCTCAAGCATGTTTGAGAAAATGTATGTATCATGTCATGACTTTAGTGACTTTAATACCAAGCCCAAATTAATTTCCAGACTACTCCATAACCTTTTTTTTTTCAGGAGCCTTTCTGCAGCAAGCACCTATTCTACCCTCACCAGAATCACAAGAAGACGTACCATTCGAACTGCCAGGGGTGTTCAACCTTCCAGGGGCTCGTATCGTGGGTGGAGTGGCGGCCCCTGAAGGTCGGGTGCCTTACCAGGCGTCGCTGAGGAATTTGTTAAATTCTCACTTCTGTGGAGGATCGATCTTGAATAAAAGATGGGTGTTGACTGCTGCGCATTGTACCGCAGGGTAAGGAGCTGATAACATTTTCTTTTTTATAATGGGCGGATTTAATTTAGGTTAGAAGATGGTTTTAGACGTACCACAATTAACTGATGATTGATCTTAGAAAGAAACGTGAAAAGAAAGAAAAATAACTGTAGAGTTTAAAAAAAACATTTTTATTACTTAATTAATCTATTATTTGTATATGACTATCTTATTCTGTATGAAACTCAACATCAAACACTTTAAACGATCCGCAATAATTAATAGGTATACATAAATAAAAATATATTTTTCAACAAAATTATAATCACTTAAGAGGACAACAGACCATTTTTCACAGACAAAGCGGAACGAGAGTTAATTAAATAACTGTTCAAAGGTTTCGCGCCATAAAGGAAGAACTGGAAAATTATGGCTCATATTTTGCTATAAATTAATACATACAGCTACATTGGCTATATTACATTTGGGACTTAAACATAACTAGCAAAATGTAGGTTGTGTACTACAGGTACACCTCTTCGGCCTTCGTGGAAATAAGGCGTGATGTTATGTTATCATATCACATGCTTCATTTATTTATTTATTTTATTGTAAGTATTCGAGAAACTTACAGCAAACTTACACAGTGTTAGCATAGGACTTTAAAAAAAAAAGTGATTTTCGAAAGAGAATAGAGAAATCGTGGACATACGTATATATTATTGTGAGTGTAATAAAAAATTAAATTGTGCATGTATGTAGAAATAAAGAAACACCTGCACGCTTAGCATGACTTCAATAGAAATGGGTTTTATCGACGGAAGAATAGACAAAGTGACAGATAAACAATCACAATCTGTCATTTTGTCTATTCTTCCGTCGACAAAACCCGTAGAAAACCCGTTTCTATGGTCATCATAGTGAAAAGGAAAGTCAAGGTTCTTTCTAATATGCATAAATAATATAAAGTATCGCATACGGGTTTCTATAATATAATAATATCGTGATTAACGATTATCGCCGTGTAGTCGGGTGTTCCGTGTAACATACGACTTAATATTGTATGAGTCAGGGATATCGGAAATTACCTATAGAGTAGAGGGATGGGCACATGTGACTGTTTCTAGAAACATTACACTATATTATAATTTTATGAAATGGCAAGCAAAGTGTCGACCATTCTGCCAATGTCAAAAGTGAGTTGCAAAAGCAAGTGTCCATGACTTTTTTTTTTGACGTGAATACGTCTTTAAATTTGCTTTCATAGTGGGAGGCAATTAAAAATATTGATGATAACAAAATCGGGGGAGACAGTTTGATGCTATAGCTACATATCCATCATCTACATCCAAAATTTAATTACACCAATCGATATCTAAAGGATCAAAGAATTCGTCTCAAAGAAAATATTATTACTTGTAATGTACATGTTATTCACGTAAAGCACACGGCCGTATTCACCTCACAGCCAAACCCCATTTTTTTAAGTGAAAACTTCTTTAGGCGCGTTGGGCATTTTTTGAGATGGGACTAAACCATTGATTTCGCGACACTGTGACGACACTTCATTTTTTTAAACGCGATTGTGCTCTTTATTACGGATCAATGTTCTATGCAAGTATTTTTACTTTAAAGGAAACCTTTAAAGTATTTTTTTATGTAAACGCAATTGTGCTCTTTATTTAGATAAGGTTACGGACCAATGTTCTACACAAGTATTTTTCTTCCACCGAGGCGATCTTGTTCAAGTTTGCACTTCTGTCGGCACTCCCGGAGTGCCACTGTTTTTTTTTTATTCTCTGAACACACAATTAACAGTCTTAGATTGATACAGTTGACCACAATGCAGATCTTGTTGGGTTAGTACGGGACGGAAAAAAACAAAAAAAATATCTTGGCTGTAAAAAGATCCAGAGTCAGTAATTTTGGCAGCAGAGCTGTCAGGACAGAGTTCACTATTTATTTACGCTATTTTTACCCGACTACAGCAAAACCAAAGTAGGGTTATGATTTTGACAGACTATGTATGTATATACGTATGTTCATCTGTTCGCTCATAACTCCTAAACTACTCGTCGTATTTTGGCAAACGATATATCATTGGAAGCGTTATTTTGTTCCGCAGATAATAAAATCCATCATGGCGACTTATAGCGGATCTAAAGTGTTATGAAAAAAAATGCATTTGATTAATATATCTTGTTTGGTATTTAATGCCATGAAAGGTCTTAAAGAGTATCGGTATTTTGTGAAAATATATTGATATTATTCATACGTAAACCCCAAATGAGATTAAAACAAGTAACACATCATTGTTTCTCGGAACTAAATAAACAGAAGATACCCTTCAAATAATTCTAACTCAAACTGCTAGCCTGCAAACAGCTTTATAACATCACAAGCTATGCCCCGCGATATCACCCGCATAAATCGGGTCCGTGGCTTAGGCCCCCAGTGGTCGAGGCACCTGTGGCCGACGTCCCCGATTCGATTAATTTAATTCAAAGCAATTTTTAATCAAATGTACTGTCAGGCATAAAAATGTTTTACAAAAATAATAAATGTAAATTGATTGTAAGTATATGTATAATATTAAATCATAATTATATTTATAACAAAGAAATGCGATCTATTCTCTCTGTTATTTGATAGATAACTTTTGTTTAGCAAGGAAAAATGCTTTATTATTATGGTGAAACACTTTTCTCATCTACTGTACTAAGTCAAAAAGCACAAAAATAAAAAGATATTAAATTAATCGAATCGGGGGCGTCGGCCACAGGTGCCTCGACCACTGGGGGCCTAAGCCACGGACCCCATAAATCTTGATTCCGTCGGAATATCGGGATTAAAAGTAACGTAAGTCCTAATCCAGGTCATGGTTAACCCATGTGCCAATTTTCATTCAAATCCGTTCACCCGTTTTAGCGTAAAAGCGTAACAAATAAACAAACATACTCACTTTCGCATTTATAATATTAGTTAGGACTAGCTGTGCCCGCGGTTTCACCCGCGTAAGTCTTGATCCCGTCGGAATATCGGGATTAAAAGTATCCTAAGTCCTAATCCAGGTCATGGTTTACCCATGTGCCAAATTTCATCCAAATCTCTTCAGCCGTTTTAGCGTGAAAGCTTTAGAAACAAACAAACTTACTTTCGCATTTATAATAATTAAACTTAGGACTAGTTAGTCTAGTTAGGATAACGCTATGTAACCGCAGTGTGTGTGTGTGTGTGACTGAAATCTCGTTAACCCTTATTCCTCGAATCGTCAAATAGAACGCGTGGGATTCCGTCGGGTGTTAATAGTGTGGTAAGCTTCCCGTAATTGGCAATCTATTTCTATTCGTAATGCAAAGTCATTTTCATTTCTCATACTCGGAAAGTAGTGTTTGTGTGATCCAAGTAGCGGGTAGAAGACGCTGATCCCCACCCTTGGGCGGGAAAGACTCATAATAATTGCTTCCCTCTCAAGGGCGAGAACGAATTTTAAAAATAGAACTAAAGTTAGGTAGTCGGCTACGAAAAATTTTACTAAGGGGGTATTACACTGTCGAGTCTGTGAACATGGATCTGCGATCGAATAGATATAATGGAATTGTAAAACAGACATTTATTATGGGTATATCCCCCTTGGGGGATATTACACTATCATATATTATATCATATAGATACCTATCTACGAAGCTCACAAATTACCCATGTTATGTCTATTTTACAATTTAGTTATGTCTTTGATTATGGATCTGTGATCGTAGATATGATGGTGTAATAACCCCTTATAGAAAAATACTGATTAAATAAAAATGCTGCAATTTTGTCATTGTATAAACAGCCAGTGTTAATTAAAAAAATACCTAAGCGGGACGATCCGCGGTGGTGACGCGGTGTGTTCCATTTTTTAAATTAAAAAAAGACTAATAGGTACTAGAATACTCATATTATTTATCAATTAATATTTTAGAAAAACTACAACTTTTTACTTACCATAAATTCGAAATGAAAAGTAGAGTGTTCAACACGGGTGAAAGTCATCAATTCCTACTCGGACTATAGTCGCCCTCGCTGCACTCGGGCGTCTAAATACCTACCTCGTATGAGAATTGATTCCTTTCGACCCTTGTATAACAATTTACTATTTCGCGTAAGAAATATCTTTTCACATTATGTACCTTTGAATTCAGTAGTGTCTTTGTTGTGATTAAATACCACCATTATCTATTAGGTATTTATTTCTGCCTTTGAGTCACGGAATTCGGTTAATTATGTTATAGATAGGTAGGACCTACACGTGTACCAACAAATATGTAGGTAATACTTGATTGATAAATAAATAGCATACAAATAGGTACTTTTACGAATATTTATGTTACCAATCTCATGAATTTAATAAGTCGGGTTACCAGGATATTTTTTATTTAGATAACAGTTAACCCACGTTCGCATGAACGTAATATAATCGCGGCGATTTTTTTTAATGCACTTGATTTTCATCGCTCTGCCTTGCGCCGAGAGTTGAAAATCCAACTGTGTGTTTTTTCAACGCGCTGGGACGAGATTGCGTCCCAGCGTGTTGGATTCTCAACGCTCGGCTTAATACCGAGAGTTGAAAATCCAGTGCGCGATAAAATTCCGCCGCGATATTTTTACGTCCATACGAACGCGAGCTTAGGACCTTTCAAACCTACCTTAAAAAATCACCTGTTTTTCGATTTCTTGAACCGGATCAAGCCTATTGTAATCTCTATTTCTATTGCAGCCAATCAAAATACGGGATATTAGTGGTAGTGGGCACGACGAACCGGCTGATTGGCGGCGACACCTACTTGCTTGAGAAAATCATCAGTCATGAAGACTATGATAGCTCGGCCATTATTAATGACGTCAGTCTTCTAAAAGTCAAATCTGACATCCAGTTCAGTGACCTCGTGCAGCCGATATCACTTCCTACTGAGGATACTGGTGCCGGAGCCGATCTGTTTCTTAGTGGATGGGGACGACTTTCTGTAAGTATTCATGTAGTTTTTTTTTCCTTCTCGACGATTATATTGTGCAATCCAGACAGGCGCTTTCGGGCGGTGAGCAATGGGTAGCTCGCCGTCCGATAAGGACCAAGCCCGGGTCGACAGCGCGTTGTGTTCCACGCGCGCCTCAAAGAGATGTCAGCAGAATTGACGGGGTCCGCTAGGGCCAATGCCTGCCGGGGCTGCGAATACGGGCCGAAAGGGAAATCGTGGCTCCCCGGCAACATTGCAACTGAAGGAACACGGGTGGGTTTTTGTCAGTAAGAGTCTGACACGCCCTCCCGCTCCGCCCAGAGCGGGAGAAGTTATTTGATAATTTCCCACTCAAAAAAAAAAAACAAAAGGGCGCTTTACTTTGTGTAAATTATTTCATCACCACTGCTCTCAAAACGGTGAAGGAAAACATCGTGAGGAAACCGGCATGTCCTAGAACCAAAAATTCGAAGACTTGTGACATCTACCAACCCGCACTGGGCTCGCGTGATAGATTACGGCCCACTCCCTCTCACAGAGAGGGGGCCTGTGTCCCAGCAGTGGGAACATTATTTATGCTTATTATGGTCATCTTGTGCAATAATTAGCTGCTGCCCGCGGCTTCGCCCACGGGGACCCTAATTCTTTATAGTTATTAGTTACGCGTGAAAGTCCCGCCAAAATCGGTCCAGCCGTTTCGGAGATTAGCTGGAAGAAACGGACTAACAGTAAAAAATAAAAATATATATTTACCGTTTATACTTTCCTAAGCATTTAGTAAAAAGCTGTTATTTTTTACATTACAAACAGACCCTTCAGTTTTATTTATTTGTATGTAAGTAGGTATAGTTTAAAGATTGAAAATCCGTTCCATGGATTTATTGTGTGATGATGAAGATCAGAATCTAATTAAAAAACAACACAGATTAGAACTGACCTTGTCGGCACTCCAGCTGTAAATTCTTATGTACCTACATGCTTTAATTGTCTTAAAAAGATATAGGACAAATGACTAATGAAGGTTATCTATGAGTGCGAGGCAACATAATTTAAACAGAATATTATGATGTTACTTTCACAGCTAAATCGTGACAACTTACAATGTAGCGAGAAATCAAACCCATTTTATTGTTCGTATTGTAGAACCGTGCTCACGAAAAAAACTTTTTAACAAAAAATACAACCGACTTCCAAACTACAAAAAGAAAAATAACTTTAATTTCGGAAGTCGGTGTCGGTTGTATTTCTTGTAAAAAAGTTTTTTTTTTAATTTTTTGTAGGTTGGTTTGTAATTTATCTAAGTTACAATAGCCTTAATGTCAATTGCTCATCAAAAATACCCAAATCGCTATAGATGTGCCTATAATATTTGAAGAGATCCCTCGATTTCTCCAAGATCTCATCATCAGATCGTGACCAAATGACAATGGGACGAACTTGAAAGTATACCCTTTCAAACAAAAAAAGAATTTTTCAAATCGGCTTGGCTGTCTTCGAGTAAAAGGGGAAAATACATTTTTTTTTAAACCCGACGAATTGAGAACCTCCTCCTTTTTTTGAAGTCGGTTAAAAATAAATATTCAAAATGACTGAGAATAGGTACCTAAAACAAAACATGATAATCAAACCATTAATCTAAACAAATATTTAAACCCAATCAACAGAAGAAAGATATATAAGTACTGACCGTTCACTATAACTTGTCCCTTGCAATCATGTTGGCACCATTGCTTGTCAATGTTCACCATCATCATCATTTCAGCCGAAAGACGTCCACTGCTGGACATAGGCCTCCCCCAAGCACCGCCACTACGACCGGTTCTGTGCTTCCCGCATCCAGCGGATTCCTGCGGCCTTCACAAGATCATCGGTTCACCTTTTGGGAGACCTTCCAACGCTACGTCTTCCGATACGCGATCGCCACTCCAGAACATTTCGGCCCCATCGGCCATCCGTTCTGCGAGCAATGTGCCCAGCCCATTGCCACTTAAGTTTGGCAATTCTTCGGGCTATGTCGGTTACCTTGGTTCTCCTGTGGATCTCCTCATTTCTGATTCGATCACGTAGAGAAACTCCAAGCATAGCCCTCTCCATTGCCCTTTGGGTGACTTTTAGTCTTCTGATAAGGCACATTGTGAGCGACCACGTTTCAGTACCATAGGTCATCACTGGCAACACGCACTGGCCAAAGACTTTCGTCTTGAGACACTGTGGTATGTGGGACGAAAAGATATTGCGTAGCTTCCCGAACGCTGCCCAGCCGAGTCGGATTCGACGATTGACCTCTTTCTCGAAGTTGGACCTACCTAGCTGGACAGTTTGTCCTAGGTAAACATACTCGTCCACAACTCCGATCTTTATGAGAGTGGATGTCACATGGGCATTTGACATGACCTTTGTCTTGTCCATAAAATATTATTTTTAAGACCCACTCTTTCGAAAGCTCTACTGAGGTCATCGAGCAAATAATGTACTGAGGTCCTCCATGGTCTCAGCCATGATAACTATGTCATCGGCAAACCGAAGGTTAGTGATATACTCGCCATTCCATACAGTAATATCGCCAAATTAATCAAAACACCGAAATATTTGACATCTATTTGCGACGTTGCCCTCTTTCAGAATAAACGCTCTTAGATACAAAATGGCGACTGACAGAACAATGCTACCAATCGAGTTTCACGGGACAAATTTAGAACGCATAGTACATGATACATAAAACAAAAAAAAAGAAGAGAAACATCCTCATTTCAAAGACTTCATTTATTAACACCCCCAAGTCAACTGGGAAATTACACATCTGTTATTTATTTCCCCTTTTAATCAGAACCGAGATTCGAGTCGCGAAGAAAATTATTTTCCTTTTGCTTATCCTATACATGGGTAACTGAATTTAAACGCAATTTGAATTTCTTCAAGTTTAAGCATATTTTTTTTATATATACCTATTAAAGTACTTCCTTGATTCAATTATTTTTATTTAGTCTTCTAAACTGTTTTAATATTGTAAAACAAAAAGTCATCATCATCATCATCATCAGCCTATAATGTTCCCACTGCTGGGACACAGGCCTTCTCTCTGTGAGAGGGAGTGGGCCGTTATCCACCACGCGGGCCCAGTGCGGGTTGGTAGATGTCACATGTCTTCGAATTTTCGGTCTAGGACATGCCGGTTTCCTCACGATGTTTTCCTTCACCGTTTCGAGAGCAGTGGTGATGAAATAATTTACACAAAGTAAAGCGCCTGTCTGGGTTCGAACCTACGACCTACAACTCATAAGTCGCGGCCGTTACCACTGAGCCACCACTGCTCTCCAAAACAAAAAGTATATGTATAATATTATATTCTCATATAAACTGAGTTTACCTTCGAAGTACTTTCAAGTGCTTAATCGGTTGCTTACGTTTCAATAAACGATAGAAAACTTTACAAAGCACTTGAACCAATAGTGTTTTGGGTTTATAATTTAAATAAAAATACCATCAAGGAAAACTCTCCAAAACCATAAGATTCAAACAACATTAGCAAGAAAAGGCTATCACACTTAAAAAACCACAATGTTTTTTGTTTCGTTGTTTTCCTTTTCAACCAAAACGTAGGAGGCGCGGAAGCTGACCCTCTGCAACTATTATTATTCCCCGCACATTCGGAGGGCTCCCTAATTGTGTCATTAGTGTTTCGTGGCACCCCTTATCCGCATAGGGCTGTCGAACATGAAACCTCGTCCTCAAAAAGAACGTCGTTCCTCAAAAGGAAAACATAACTCGTGTGTCTGTCTGTCCGTCTGTCACAGCCAATTTTCTTCGAATCTAATGGACCGATTAAGTTGAAATTTGGTACACATTTCTGTGATCCAAACACGTAAATAAATGAATTTTGAATATGGGACAAATAAGAAAAATAAAAAAAGTTTTGGTAACTGTACCGTGTGACATTATAAAATATGAAAGGGCTTGTTGCGAGGATCTCATTGTTTTTTAAATATAATTTTAAAATAAATACTTTTAAAGATATTTAAGAAAATTTACCATTTCCCCTTATCTCCGAAACTACTGAGCCTAAGATTTTGAAAAAAATAGAGAGAATTGTTCTTTACTCATAGATCACAGGAAACCTATAAGGTTTTAAAATAACATGGTAAATCTCTCAATATTGTGAGTACAAACTTACATTTACAGATGAAATGTATCACACATGTTTTGCAATTACAACGTTTTAAATTTGTTCATAGGATAAATTCATCCCAACTACGGAAGCCTTCATTGTGCGTGGTCCGACACGGCCGGTTTTTGTTTTTTTATATTACAGATTTCCGAAAAAAACCAGTGACTGCCAAAAGTTTTGAAAGATGTCTCACGTTTTCTTCTTTTCTTGAAGTTGACGAAATATGTCCTCCTTTCTTTTCTTTCTCTCCCGTCAGCCGTCACTTTGTTAGTCACTCCCCTTTCGTAGAAAAATACCGGTCACTTACCTATTTATACATAAATATACACCAGCAAAGCTATCATTTACTGGCGTTTATAATAATAATTATACCATTTATTTCAGGCGACACAGGCCCATAGAATATCATCATGTCATGTGTCATACATGTCATGTGTTGGATGTCATCGCTACCAATATTTGTACTAGTGCTGATTCCGGATGTCAATTCGTACTGACTCAGGGGCCTACTCTCTAAGTCCATTAACGAAGATACGGGCGTGAACCCTACTCTCGATTAATTATTTTTTTGCGGATGGGCAAAAACACATCAGAAGTAAGGACAGCTGTCAAATCGTGTTGTCATTAATTCGTCCGTAGGTGACACGGAGTAGGAAACGCCCATAACTTCGGCCGAAACTACGGATTTCTTGCTTAGAGAGTAGACCTCCAGATAACAGATTCCGCAATCACTTACAAACTGTAATCAGACTGTTATCATTTTTTTATGTGACAACCCTATTCGTTTCCACGAAAACCTACGACGCACCGTCCGAGACTACCATTACGGTGCCACTTCTGTTTATCTGTTTTGTTACTTCTTCAACTTTTGCGTAGTTCACATCTACCGTCTATGTTCATAGTTGCAGGATTGTTATTATTATCCCTATCAGAAGTACCTTCAGTGCTGTTCCTAGTATTTATGCAGCTTATACTTTAAGGGGGAAGCGTCAGGGTAGCCCGTGAAATTCAAATTTTCTTACGTTTTTTGCATTTTGCAGGTCAGTGTCAAGTTTTATGTTGATTAAAATATGATTCGCGGTCGTAACAAATATGGCTGTACTCAATTATAATCGTTATAATCAGCAATATTGATTAAGAAGATAAAGGTGTCAAATGTCTTGATTTCATGAAATCATGACATTTGACACCTTTGCTAACTTATGGAGTTGTATTGCTGATTGTAATGATCATAATTGAGTAAAGCCATATTTGTTACGGCCGCGAATCATATTTTAATCAATATAAAACCTGACACTGACCTGCAAAATGCAAAAAACGTAAGAAAATTTGAATTTCGCGGGCTACCCTAACGCTTCCCCCTTAACGCTTAAAATTTGTGAGGGTTGTGTTCGAAAACACGATAAGCGCTTTTTCCGGTAGGTTTATTAGTTTCGAATATCAGTTCTTTGGTTGTAATATCCAATAACAAATTAACTCGGTAAAAAGTATAATGTTACTTATCTAACTTCTCCAAGTGCTTCTGGTGATGAAATGTTTTCATTCATTATTTTTTGCCAGCAGTAAGAAAATTGTAGGCAGAATATTTTTATTGCATTTAGTAAAAATTCTAAAGATACTTTTTCTGTTAATTAAAGAGTAAAAATTAATTAACTAATAAAAATTAATTATCATCACAAAAACCGCAATAGGTTTGAAATACGGGCAAGTATCTACCAATGGAATAATAAAGGCTTTTTTATTTTTATTTTATTTATTTATTTTATTATCTACCAATTTAGCATTTTCAATTCTTAAGTACTCTAAATTTATCTTGGACACTACTGCCCACTGCCATCAGTGAAAGAAAACCTGAATAGTTAATATAAGTCTGAAATCGCCAACCCATCTTTAGCAAGCGTGGTGATCAATGCTCGTACTTTCTCTGTATGAGAAGAGGTATTTGCCCAGCAGTGGGACAATATTAGGCTGGTATTAAGTACTAAATACATATCCTAACATGAAGCCATTTCCTATGTTTTAGTACCCTGGCATATTACCAATCCAGCTGCAGATGATCAACCTGACGTCGCTGAGCGTGGAAAGTTGCCAGAACGTCTACAACAACATCAACCCGGTCTACAGCACACAGATCTGTTCCCTGACTAAGACTGGCGAAGGTGCTTGTCATGTAAGTACACAATTTGAGGTTAATTGGGCTGTGTCACCACCTCCAGATAAGTTCAGATTTATTTATTTGGCAAAATATTTCATATTTTGTACCATTCTTGAATTTTATATTTTTTTGAAGCAGGCACTTTACTTTGTATAAATTATGTCATCACTGCTCTCAAAATGGTGAAGGAAAACATCGTGAGGAAACCGACATTTCCTAGAACCAAAAATTCGAAGACATGTGACATCTACCAACACGCACTGGACCCGCGTGGTGGATTATGACACATTCCGTCTCACAGAGAGGAGGCGTGTCCCAGCAGTGGGAAAATTACAGGCTGATTTATAGGCATCTGCGATGCCTCTAGTATTGCAAATGTCTAACTCCAATGGCGGCGAAGACAATGAAATGAAGGGGCTGTCAAATCAACGTCACTAACCTGTCTTAAGCTCAGATTTCCTTGAAAAGCGGTGACCGTCTGCAATTTACCGTCGAATGACGTCACAGAAACGTTATTTATAAAAGTAAATTGGTGTGTTTTCCCTTTTTGGACACCGTAAAGTCAAACCCCGCTGTCATCATTTTCATCACAGCTGTCACTGCGGCCGCTATGTGATGGCCACCGCTCTTGTAGGAAACGGTAACATTAGTTTCGTTGAGCCAGATACCTTCAACACTGCTCGCTCTTCCGCCATCAAAAATTATACGACGACATTTTTCTACAACATGTACAGGGTGATATTGAATTCATGGGCATCCTCTTAACGGGTCATTGTACTCATCATTATGAACAACTTTCACTATGGGACCAACCATGAAATAAAAAAATCAATCTGCCTAGCCTTTTCCCAGCTATGTTGGGGCCGGCTTCCAGTCTAACCGGATGCAGCTGAATACCAGTATTTTACATGGAGCGACTGCCTATCTGACCTCTACAACCCAGTAACTAGATAAAACCCCTTGGTAAAACTGATGGTCAGATTTTCAGGCTTTTGCCCCGTAATGACTATCAAAGATCCACGAATGACAGCCGGGACCAACGGCTTAACGTGCTTTCCGTGGCACGGAGGAGTCTCGGTATGTAGAAATGTTCACCCATCCACGGACCAACCCCGGCAAGCGTAGCTTAACCTGATGGATCGACCCGTGCGGCTGTTAGTACTTAGCCACGAGCTCCTTGGGACCAACTAACAAATAGCGAAAAAAATTAGCTTTTCCCTACATTTTGACGAGCTATGCGAACATAAATGTAGGGAATAAATGATTTTTTTCGCGATTTCAAGGTTGTTTCTATAGTGAAAGTTGTTCATAATGATGAGTGTACAATGATCCCTTAAGAGGATGCCCATGAATTCAATTTCACCCTGTACATATATTATGTATGTACATCGTGTAGCTCAACCTTCAATCTGAGTCTAATGTCATTCCAAATATTGTATTAACTTACAACATGGCGGCTTACACAATAAATCACGACATTTTATGTTCAAAGATATTCCATCGTAACATTTGATAGCTCAGACGGATATTAGTATTTGTATATCAGACGTATTTCGATCAAATATCGGCGAATGATGAGAATTTAGGTAAAACACCGTACATTTCAGTTTTCATAACATTTTATCTTGATATTTTCGGATGTTGAGGACTTTTTTTGACTGCCATGTCAAATAACAATAAAAGTCATGTTCAGATTCTCGGTACAACTCAATGTAGAAATATTGTTTTCAATCAAGGACTATTTTGTCTTAAAGCTGATATCAGACACTAGAATCAATTCTATTTTTTGTAAATTTTGACGTTTAAAAGTGCCTTTTTGTGCCTAATTGAAATAAATTATTTGACTTTGACTTTGTCCATTTTAGTTACATTCCACGTTCACACAACACTGGCAAAATCAAAAACATTCAGTGTCTCGCTTTAATTAACATACGTAAACGGTTTCGCGTTTTCGTTTTATGAAGATATTCAATTGATTAAACGTTACTATTTATTGATTTATTTACAATTTTATAAAATAGCATCTTGGAGCAACCTGTACTTAAAGAACTGTAGCGCAGAGTTCATTTGCTGGGGTCACGGATCATAACATTGCATCAATGAAGTTAAAACGAATAACGTGCAAGAAGTAGACGAATTAATTGAAAGAAACAGAGAGCTTTATTATTTAGTTCGGATAAAAAAATATATTTAAATTTACAATTTATTTTATGTTATTATAATTTTTATTATTACTGGCCACTAGCCCTACCCGTGTGTTAAATTAGTGTCGCCACGGTAGGGTCACGTTGTATACCATAATAATTTTAATAAATCACTTATTTCAGGAACTCAACTCCCATGTAAAAAATTACGAGATTACACACCACCAGACCACCAGATTAAATCAGCTCAATTTAATTGTCTACACCACACCATAACAAGGGTTGCCAAACTTCCATCTACATATTCAGGGTCATTTTTTTTAACCTTTCTTCTCATTCACAGGGTGACTCCGGCGGCCCTCTGGTAGCTAATAACAGTGTCGTGGGAGTGGTATCGTGGGGCATGCCCTGCGCACGCGGCTACCCTGACGTCTACACCAGGGTGTACTCCTTCAAAGACTGGATCCTGCCCAAGATTGAGATCAATGAAAACTAAATCTTCCTTAATAACCGATGAAGCAAAAAAAGAAAACCTATTTTGATGTAGAATACTTTTACCAAACTTTTTATATAGATTTGATAGCCATACTTCAGAATACCGTTAAAAAAAAGTTATACTTTGAATATAAGTGAAAGGGCATATCATACACCCCAAAACTCTACAGTTCGAGCTCTACTCTACAGTTGTAGCGGAATTTTTACACATTGCGCTCTTATAATTTCTATCGTGACGATATTATCGTGAACGTCCACGTCCATAAAATGTATGGAAATACGTGCACGTTATACCTAATAGTCCTCTAGATCGAATTTCGGGCATAGCGATCAATCCCAACGGAGACCAGCCTTTGGCGCGGGAGATATTATAGTGCACAAATGTGTAGACATAGGTGCACTCTATCTTCCCTCATTCTCATAGTCCGGGACAACAATCCAACATGACCGTACGACACGTTATTACATTATCGTGGACGGAAATATAAAAGCTTTTTCATATATTTCCATACATTTTACTTTCCTGTGTTGTCGTGATGCCGTAACGTGGACGACCACGATAATATCGTAATATTAAAAATGTAAAAGCGCACAATCGGAGTTCGATTTCCACTTCTATGAGAAGTATTTTTCTTGCCATACGAAGGATTTATCTGTGAGACTACACAGACTAAGAACATCTATGTTGAAACAAATTTTTCAGGTACTGGTTTTTTTTTTTTCAAAAACATTTTTGAAATCGCAGTTCGCAAACCACAAATAGAAGTATAACCTTGTACCCATTTCTATACATAAGTGGTACCACAGCCCCAATGTTCAAGTTACTGATAATACTTTATCTACTCGAATGTATATGGAGAACTAATAAACAAATATTATTATGTGACGTTTTAATTCTAATCAGCTTTGAATATTAAACTTTTCTTATGTTAGAATCTGCAAAGGTAAAACTAGCCTACAGGATCTACGAATAGGATTAAAAACATTGTTTGACATTAGAGTCTGCTTCACAGTGTCCGGATAGGAACTACATGAAAATATTTAACAGATCCTCCAAAAACTTATTCACATTTTAATGATGTACACTTTTTCAAATTAACGAACCTTAAAAAAAAAATTGGCTTCTACTGGTGCACAATATTTTAATAAATGAGCCTCTGAACGGAAATTTCTGGCCTTTGCTCACTGGTGGTCGCAGTAACTAAGCTAAGATACCCGACCTAACAGGTTAGGTTAGAACTGTGACCAACAGTGCGCGAGCCGAGCGAGCGAAGCGAGCGGTGCCCTGGCAGCGGCCAGCGAGCGCTTCATCCGTTGATCGGTTTAATTAAAAAAATCGTATTTTTGGGACTCCAAAATGGGAATTATTAGAAGTTTATAAAAAGAGACGCATTCAATAATATTTTTAGGAAAGCAAAAAGGGAATTATTGGAGATTCGATTAAATACATGCTACTATGATAAACGGAACCTATCCAGAACTCGTGTCCACAGGTCCTAAGCAACCAAAATATTTAGTTTACATTAATCTCTTTTTTCCGGAAAAATATAACTTAAACACGCCACAACGAACAGCCACGTGTTACCTCCTTCAATCAGCAAATTATATTTACTAAAATTACATAAGCAAGCACATGTGTGAACAGGCCACAGGCGTGGGACACACGCGAGCAATTAATAAGCCAGTGTTTTACTTAATTAATTAATTACTGGCTTCAGGGATACCTGCAAGTGTTAATCAGGTTGCATTGTGCTTGCTTCTCGGAAAGTAACTGCCTGCACATTGGTTTTACATATTGATTATTAGAATAAGCTCTATGTGGAATTAATGTAAGCCATGATCAGACATTTTCGATTATCATTTAAAATAGTACCTGATTAAAGTGAAGCAGAACAAAAGTTTTGAATGGAATTTTGATACAAGGAAGTGGCAACAAATTCCCAAATATCTCACAAGACTGTTGACAAACGTACAGTTAGTACCATTTATCAAAGTAGATTTTCAGCCGGGACGAAAAAAGTAAGTTCAAAAACTAAAACCCAACCACTGAAAAATCTAGTACTAAAATGTATGAAACAAGAAAATATTTCAGACAGAAATCAAAACATAGGTACAAAAATGTTCAAGGTCAAGACTATAATGGCACCTTCATTTTTTTTAATTCTTGACTTTATGTCCTCTAGAGGGCGCCATGTTGCATTTAATGTGACGTCACATATCCTATAACCAGCGGACAATCCAAACGCTTCCAATGATACCTCATTTGTCAAATTATGATCCGTAGTTTAGAAATTATGAGGTAACAGATGAACATACATACATATTACATACCGGTCAAAATCATAACCCTCCTTTTTGCTTCGCCGTAGTCGGGTAAAAAGAGACTTCGGCTTTAATCTATTAATATTTCCGCTGTACACTGAAATGTTGTTTGTTTTTTTACACCTAGGGAGAGAACGAGCATATATAGGCCTTAAAACTACCTTAAAAGAAATAAAACACGATAATTCCATTAAAATTTCTTGTATTTCTTATTGTATTGATTCACCTGATATTGCCGAACTTTACGAAGTAAGCCGAATGACGCGCGACAATTCAAAACTTCTGATTTTCGGCTTGGCCGGAGCTTCGACTGGTTTATGGACAAAAATGAAAACATGGCCGAATATATATTTTTTAGCTGAAAATGGCCGAAAACGAAAATAAAGCTTCGGTCGGTCACTAGAAAAATTACAGGATTATAAGGATGGATTTGCACACGAATTCGCGAGTCAATTCGTGCAACACTTTCAGCCGTCAATTCGTGTATCAGTGACCATTTGACTTTCAGACACCTCCGCACCCTGGAGAGCACGAGCAACAAAACAAAATATAATTAATTTTCATTAAAATATAGAGTAAACAGCGAAATATCTGCTACCTACCCTGAAACAATAATACCTTTACCCTCGCAACCTTGACCGAGTTTTTGGGGTTGGGTGTACAGTCAGCAATATAAGTCGTAGAAGACAATATTTACAAAATACCTTAGGCCGCGCGCACTTTGGACACGAATTTGTATCGTACGTAAACGTACGACCGTGGTCGTACGAGTATGCACACTGAATACGTTTTTCTCCGTCAAATAGGTGGTGTTCCGGCGATATTGCATTGAACGCACGAAAAACCCAACAAATTCGGATTGTTTTCGGACATCGGAACTATATGTAATTACGTATTTACGACTAAGTCGCACCCAATCTGCGCTCTCCCTTTGTACTTGGAAGATCGGGATCGTTCGTGCTTGTTCGTACGTGTTCGCACGAGTGAAATTCGTACGAAAATGAGTCCAAAGTGCGCGTAGTCTTAGAGCTGTAATTTTATGTAAACTGCTGTGTTTATTAGCATAAAGTACATAATGTACGTGGAATAATTTGTTTTCATTTTTTTTTTTCGATATCGCTAAAACTTGTTCTAGAAACTGTTTAAAAAACCAATTTTATGTATGCAAATCATTAAAAATTTACAGAAAATAGATAACTTTTAAAGCTCCTCAACTGAGGAACCTACTAAGTAATTGTACAGTCACCTTTCTCTCGCTTTGCGAAAACTGCTTATTTATTACGCATTAAACTTCAGCTGGCACCTCTCGTAAAACGACTGTCAAGCATAAGTGATTATATTTATAGTCTTAACATTATAATAATAATATCTTATACTATTAAACGAACAATATTTGTATATTTGTTTGTATATATATTTTGTACTCACGTTCTCAAAATCGGCTCTAACGATTTCGTTGAAAGTTGCAATATAGGAGTTTACGGGGGCGAAAAATCGATCTAGCTAGGTCTCATATCTGGGAAAATTCGTTTTCTCTATTTTCACATCCTCGGGAATGTGATACAATGTTGGTATACCTGGATGATATATTCATCTATTTTCACCCGAGCAGAGCTTGGTCCACCAGGTACTGTACATTTTATATACTGTAACCAAACTTATTTAGTTACTCTATTTTATTCTATTACAATTCCGTTTATTAATATTAAATGGTAGTTAGTTTGACATCAGTTAGCAAACGGAAGTACGTAGCATTATTTTGCTACGATTAAAGTATCTCAATTGACTAACGTCAGAATTATAAGATTGAAGTTGTGCACGGCATTCGGGTTCCAACCGTCAAGTCGTACAGACGTTCATAATATTAAGTGTAAAACTGTGCTGAGTGATCATGTGCTATCTATGATTGTGTTGAACGATTAAACTAAGAATAAGAAATATAAAAGTGACGTTTTATTACTAGTGAAATTTTATTCGTTTTACAATACAAAGGAGGGAAAGAATCATAGGGCATCAAATAATTCGTCCGCTGTTAGGAAAAGTGCCCAAAATGCTGGCAGCATTACCACGTTGTATGGCAATGCTGATTCTTTGGCCAAAAAATAGGCCAACCCTCTGTTCACGTTTTAGTCATTAACTTTATTTGCCAACAGTACTATTTAAGGCAAAACAACCATATGAGACGCATTACGTGAATGACATGAACGCAACTCATGGAAAACTCTCCTGCCTAAGAGGGTTTTAAGGTCGCCATCTTTATTTATAAAGCTGGCAGTCAAGGCCGAGGCTAAGAGGTCTTTTGTTGTCCCTTATTCCCTCGGGTCAAAATCAATGAGGAATCGCAAAGGTTCAAAGATATTGTAATGTTTATTTCCTTATTTATATTTAGATCGGACTGTTTTTCCCGACTATGGCGAAGCAAAAAGGAGGATTTTGATTTGGACCGGTATGTATGTTTGGGTATGTATGTTCATCGTTTCCCTTATCCTTAATATTATAAATGCGAAAGTAAGTTTGTTTGTTACGCCTTCACGCTAAAACGGCTGAACGGATTTGGATGAAATTTGGCACATATATAGATGATGCCCTGGAAAAGAACAAAGGATACTTCTTTTTTTTCCCTTGGGATCGAGACTTATGCGGGTGAAACCGCGGGGTGCAGCTAGTCTTATATATAAAATTCTCGTGTCACAGTGTTAGTTACCTTACTCCTCCGAAACGGCTTTACTGATTTTTACCAAATTTTATATGCATATTCAGTAGGTCTGAGAATCGGCTACTATCTATTTTTCATACCCCTAAGTGATAAGGGTTGTCCATCCCAAACAAATAATTGGCAAAACAACGTTTGCCGGGGTCAGCTAGTAACTTCTAAACTCCTAATCATAATTTGACAAATGAGATATCGTTGGAAATATCTTGATCGTTTGCTGGTTATAGGCTATGTTACGTCACATTAAATTGAATATGGCGCCCTCTAGAGGACATATCAAACAAACACACTCAGACAATTTTTTTTTAATGATGGCGTGTTGGGTACCATATGAAAGGGCTTGACCACCGTGGACCATGTCCTGGGTTAAGATATCTACTTTTTATCCCGGTAGTACGTTCATGCGAATGAAGCCGCGGGCATAAGGAAGTCTTGTCATAATTTCAGTCTTCCCGACGCAAAAAGAGAGGTGTTTTAAGTTTGACCGCTATGTGTGTGTCTGTCTGTGGCACTATAGCTCTTTAAAAGGTGAACTGATTTGACTGATTTGTTATACCAGGAGGCGTACAAATTTGGTGTGCAAATCTAACTGAGGATTACAAATTAAAATTTCCTAAAAAAATATTTGAAAAACTGGTATTAAACTAGAAAATAAATTGAAACAATTACATATTATCCAATACTCCAATTATGTCAGACCTAAATGAGGAATTATTTAAATGTAAAAAAAAACTATTTCAAAATAATTAAAATGTCAAAATAATTTTATGTCAAAATTAATAATTGTAAACTATTATCTTTTTTCCAACGTTGCCTGTAATTACTCTTCTTATAATAACTTTCAGCGGAAACACGTGTCGTGTCATATCTATAAAATTATTTTTTCTAAAGACCTACGTCAAGTTTTAATACACCTATAATTTGAGACACGATGCGACCCCAGACAAAACAAATAACTTCTTGGAAACTTATTTATAGCTTTTATCTTCCAATATTTATCTTAAAGTTTCTAGCCAGCTCTCGACGAGTTTCATATTAATAAATAAAAGTGCCTACAGCTATGTCAGACAAACAAGATCTTCGAAAAAAGATTACTGTAATAAAGAAAATTGTTTATTTCAACACCAACACATCCAACACCTTTGGTGTGGGATGCAACGTGTGTCGACACCCTTGCGCCATCCCATCTTCCTAGCTCGGCGAGCTGTGCTGGGGCTGCTGCTGCAGGTGCGGAAAACCTCAAACGGCGCAAATACTCCAATCTTATTGGGACTTATCCGTTTGGGGCCGTTTGGGGTTGAAACACTAGGGCCATGGGGTCCGAGCGCCCACCTTGTTTTTCAAGACATCGCCAAGTGGCTGGTCGACTCTTCACGTGACCAGAGGGCTGGCCTATTCTTTGGTCAAAGAATCAGGCACTTTTCCTACTGACAGCGACGAATGCGGACGAATTTTTTGATGCCCTATGATTATTTCCCCCCCTTTTTTATATACTTGTACAAATCATTATTTTAAGTATGATAGTTTTTAAATAATGTAAATACGTGTGTAAATAAAAAAACCGGCCAAGTGCATGTCGGACCATGCACAATGTAGGGTTCCGTAGTTGGGATAAATTTATTCTAAGAACAAACTTAACTTTGTAGTTGAAAAAAATATATTTCATACAGAATGTATGGGAGAAAATGTTTTTACAACCGCAAATCTAAGTTGGTCGACTATTACTCGTTAACTTGTGTAGCCTACTCAGCTGTGATAGTTTTTCTTTTAAATTCGTTATATAAGCTACTGCCGTGAATTTTTTCACATGCCTAAAACCAACCATTTAGCCGGCAGGGGGGGGGGACACTTGACTCTAACAAAAATTACCACTTTAAAGCTTAATATTTCGCAAACGGATCCCTGAATCTAAAAATAGTTTTCACAAACTCGCAATGTTTTTAAAGGACCTTTCCAATGATACCCCTCACTATGGGTTAAAAAAAGAAAAAAATTACATCACCACTTTACGTGTATGAGAGGTACCCTAAAAAAAAATGTTTTTCATAATTTTATTTTACCACTTTGTCGGTGTAATTAAAATATATACCTATGCCAAATTACAGTTTTCTAGTACTAAGGGTCTCGGAGCTAGACCGCGGATAGACAGACAGACAGACAGACGGACATGACGAAACTATAAGGGTTCCTTGTTTACTACGGAACCCTAAAAAAGGACACCAATTCAAGATAGTTATTTGATTCAGGCGTGACCTTACGGAAATCCATTATTAAACAATCGGTTCGGTTTCGCGACAAGTCAATCGTCATCCTGAGGATGCCTCGTTGAGAGGTGAAACACATGTCGATTTCTTACAGGGTTTTTTATGGCTCTTTAGGAATAGCTAAACGGAATAGGTTACTAAATATATCTACGTCTATTGTATTACAAATTCAACGCACTGAAACCTAATATTTCCTATAAAACTACGTGCTGCTTGCGTTCTAATACTTATACATAATATTGCATTGGCATGGAAGTCTTTTATTAACCTTAAAATCACGTTGTTGGAAATAACAAACAAAACTAACAAATGCCAAAATATTGTTTTTGCCTATAACGCTATAGGACGCAAATGGCAAAATGCTCGTTGAAAAAATACAAATACGCGGCAGTATTACATTGAAGAATGTAGGTATATCGTGCAAAAAAAATATTGCGGATCTGCAGTGCTGTTCTGTTCTACTAATTATCTGTTTGCGTATTATTTAATAAATAATACGCAACAGATAGTGTTTTAAAGACTGACATGTATTCAAAATTTAAAGTATGTGCCATTTATATTTTGTTTTTTAAATTTAATTATTTTTTTCCGATATTTTTTCCATTTCTTCAATTTAGGATTTGTATAACTTTTATTTTAAAGTTTTTAAATTGTAAGTGTCATTTGTAAGTGTTACTTAAAATATGCATGCTAGATTCACATCTAGTAGATATCAATCAGACATATTGTTTTGTAGCTATTCTACTGCATTTTGTGATTGTACATCAGTTTTGTGAATTAAATTAAAAAAAAACCATTTACAATCACGAAACAATTTTTTTGTAAACGAACTTAAGGAAAAAATTAAGTTTTCGGAAAAATATCACTCACTGTACGTAGCAGTGAGTGATATTTTTCCGAAAACTTAATTTTTTCTTAGGTTTTTTTTTTTCTAAAAACATAGAAAGAAAAAACATTTATTTGGACACAGTTCGTGAAATACAAACTGAAAATAATGTTTTAATAACAATATGAGTGTGCCTCACGGCTGCAAAAAAAAAAATTGATATACAGGGTGGCAGGGACATCGACGCGAAAACTGAAACCATGGATTCAGTACATGATTCTGAAACCCCCTGCGTTGAAATTTTTCGTCGGTTATTGAAAATAAAATCAGCTGTTTCATAGAAAAGTGCAATACCTACGCGGTCAAAATGTATGGAACAGCTGACGTTTTTAGTTTTCTTGGGTCGCTTTTATCGACTATCAGGCGATTCCTTTCTTTACTCCACTGTGCATTTAATAAGGAAAACATTCGCTCTACATATGCATTGTGTACGAATATAGAAAATACAAAACGACAGATTTTAATAAATTCTGTGATGCCACCATTCACGTACCTACTTTTTATAAAATTTCACCACACTGTGGCGATTAGACTTTCAGAAAACTGGATGTCATTTAAGGTTCTGCAATATTCCGTCAGGACTATATACTAGCGTGAAACCGCGAAATTCAAAAATGCCTATTTTAGCTGAGCGTCGGCCGCACGCCTGTCTCAACCGTAAAATGCCTGTCAAATGCGCCAAATGCCTGTCAGATGGTAACCTTAGTCGCGACGCGCCGTTGCGATATGCCAGTCTGCACGAAGCTTTAGTCAAAGCCGATTCTACCGCGCCACCACTGCTCTCTTCAAAGCAATTCGAAACTAAAGGTTTGTCACACCTCTTAGAGCTAACGAAAATAACCGAGAACATCAAAGTTTTCTTCCCAAGTTCCTGTAATATTTTTAGAAGCGAATAACAAGCGACGGTCGTTCCATCTTCCTTCTTTGAGATAATTTTTTACCGACTTCCAAAAAGGAGGAGGTTATATGTTCGTAGCGTATGTTTGTTTTTTTTTTTTTATGACTGTCCGCCGATTTCTCCGTCATTTGTGGACCGATTTTAAAAATATTTATTTTTGTTTGAAAGGGTATGCTCTCAAATTGGTTTCATATAAATTTTATGAACTTTGCTTGGGTAGTTTTTGAGTTAGCTACAAAATACGTTTTTTTTCCCACTTAGTATGTAGATGATATGATAAGTTCCTGTCACTGGTAGCAGGTAGTGATATTCGAATGTGTATGGGGTAGGTACCACAACTAAAAAGTGAAAAATAAAAAGTTTTTACAAAAAAATACAACCGACTTCCAAAAAAAAACACTACAAAGTGAAAAATAATTTTAATTTCGGAATTCGGTGTCTTTTTGTATTTTCGTTTTTTGCAAAAATGGCAAAAAACGAAAATACAAAAAGACACCGAATTCCGAAATTAAAATTATTTTTCACTTTGTAGTGTTTTTTTTTGGAAGTCGGTTGTATTTTTTTGTAAAAAGTTTTTTTATAACTTTAAAAAGTTCTATGCAACAAACTGATGGGACCTTTCCTTGAAGACTTTGTTTGGTAATCATTTGTTAGCATTTTGACAGCTTCAACCATATTCAGGTAAAGTCAGGAAAATTACTACCAATTTAAGAGAGTTTATCCTAAAATTTGGCAACGTCGTAAATAGCTGTCAAATATTTCGCTGTTTTGATTAATTTAGCAATATTACTGTGTGAAAATAAGAAATGTGGCTAACTAGTTCCCTAGAATGTTAATAATGAAATGCAAAAGTTAATATCGTAATACCAAATATTTAGTTTTAGATGTAAAAAAAGTATTTGGAAACTTTCCAAATGCCTTTTTTACACCTAAAATTGTTACAACAGCAATTTCAGTGTTATAATTGCAATTCATTATTAATATTCTAGGGAACTAGTTAGCCACATTTCTTATTTCCATACAGTAATATTGCTAAATTAATCAAAACAGCGAAATATTTGACATCTATTTGCGACGTTACACACTTTCAGAATAAACGCTCTTAAATTGTCCGTGTATTTAAATCACAACTGTCATTCTTTGACAGTTTGATGTAAAGCTATAAGACGGCAAATTGACGTAGGGTGTCAATTTGCTTAACAATTAATTTCCCTGACCTACTCTGTGTACGGTCAGGGAAATTATTTTTAAGCAAATTAACATGCATGGAATCGCAGTGGCCATCGAGGCCATCCATCAGGCCTCCATTATCAGGTTAAATTCAAGTATCTCCAAAACTTAATCAGGCTATTGAGAAATATATAAAGACAATCTTCAATATATTTCTAATCTAAAACCAATCAAGGCAGTTGTTGTTTTTCGCGAAAAGGCAAAATTATTCTTCTAGCCAATTAATTACTTCATTACAATGCAGAATTAAACAATTAAAAACCCGTTTAATTTCTACACAATAAAGTTGAAAATCGCACCAATAGCTGAACATTGTTCAATTTTTTATGGCTATTAAATAATTTATCGTCGATTGAGCTCTCAAAGGAGGTTATTTTTCTCCATCTATATCCATCGACACGTCTCTTGAGATCCAGGAGACGGGAAAATTTAAAAAACTCGCGCCCCCGTCAGGTGTGGGTATTCCTTTTCTGCCTGTAGCATAACATCCATGCAAAATGTTGCTAAAATAATGCCATCTCGAAACTCTTTTAATAACAATATTTTTTTCATTTCTCATACTCGACAAGTAGTGTTTGTTTGATCAGAGTAGCGGGTGGAAGACGCTGCTCCCCACCCTTGGGCGGGAAAAATTTATAGTAATTGCTTCCCTCTCTAGGGCGGGAATGAATATTAAAAATAGAACTTCATTTGGTTGGGTAGCCGGCTACGAATTTTTTTACTAAACTAACAAATTTTTTTGAATACCAAATATATAATGAAATTGTAAAACAGACATTTATTATGGGTATATCCCCCTTAGGACGATATTACACTATCGTATTATATTATATACCTATTAAGAAGCTCACAAATTACCTATAATATGTTTATTTTACATTTTAGTTGTTTCTATGATCATAGATATGGTAGTGTAATACCGCCCTTATAGAAAAATATCGTTTAAAAAATGCTGCCATCTTGTTATTGTAGTGTAGTCTTGTTGTTAGTAAACAGCCAGTGTGAATAAAAAAAATATCTACAAGCGGGACGACCCGCGGCGTCGACGCGATGTGTTTCATTATTTAAAATTTAAAAAAGACTAATAAGTACTGAATACCCATGTTATAATTTATATTATGTTATCAATAAATATTTCAGAAAAACTAAAATGTTTTACTTTCCTTAAATTCGAAATGAAAAGTAGAGTGTCTAACACGTGTGAAAGTGATCAATTCCTTTCCACCCTTTTTTTTTTGTTTTCTTTTTTTTTTGGGTGGGAGATTATCAAATAACTTCTCCCGCTCCGGGCGGAGCGGGAGGGCGTGTCAGACTCTTACTGACTAAAACCCACCCGTGTTCCTTCGGTTGCCCTGTTGCCGGGGGCCACGATGTCCGTATCGGTTTTCTTCGCAGCCCCGACAGGCATCGGCCCTAGCGGACCCCGTCAATTCTGCTGACATCTCTTTGAGGCGCGCGTGGAACACAACGCGCCGTCGACCCGGGCTTGGTCCTTATCGGACGGCGAGCTACCCATTGCTCACCGTCCGCAAGCCCGCGCCTACGGTGGCCGGAAATCGGCTCGCGATTCCCGCCCCGGGCGTCTCCTTCTATTCCTTTCGACCCTTGTATAACAATCTACTATTTCTTGTCTACAACATGTGCATGTCTAAACTATTCCAACGCTAGGAAAAATATGACATAAAAAAACTTTTCGCTAAGATGGCCCGCATTATTAAAATTTTCTTAAGCGTTTTGCAATATGTCATTGTCAGGTTGTATGTTCATCAAAATATGATTTGCAACCATAAAATATTATATTAATATGTATTTACAGAATTAAAATTAGTAGTCATCAACTCTAAGTTAGAATTGACCCAAAATGTCACGATTTCATGAAATGATCATTAAATATGCTAATTTGAACTTCGCGGGCTACGCACATCGGTGGCCCTAAGATTATACACAAAAAAAATCCTAAAAGCGTAGAAGCCACGCGCGTAGCACAGCTACGGCGTAGCGAGAGCGCGTAGCATCAGTGAACTAAGCGTAGCAACACACCTGCCAAAAATTACGAAACGGAAATGGAAATTCAGCGTTCTTTGTTTTTGAATATTACCCGATGTAATTTCGACCTGAAGTAAAGATAAAGAAACATTGCCGACGTAAAAATAACGAATGTCTTGCTTTAGGAGTTCAGTATACATACAGCATTTTATACGATTTTTTTTAACCTGTGCTGTTCCACTGCTGAGAAAAGGTCTCCCCCATACTTCGCCATGCGTCTTTTTCTGCTGTCTTTTCTGGCCAATCAGTCAAGAAAGAGTCTAGGTCGTCGCGCCAGCGTTTCTGAGGCCTCGGTGACGTCGCCCGTCTTCAGGCACCCACTGCGTGTCGACCCTGGCCCATCGGTCCTGATGCATCCTGTACGTGTGGTCCACCCAGTCCCATTTCAGCCTTGCGGTCTTATCGCCAACATCAGCGATGCCTGTCTTCGAGCGTATTACTGTGTTGCGAATTCGAGTTTTATGTTCAAAATGCTACGGTCCATCGCTCTTTGGCAAACCTTAAGTTTGGACTTCTGAGCCTCGGTCAAAGACTATGTCTGAGCGCCATAGGTTAGAATAGGCAGGATACACATGTCGACGAGCTTACACTTTAGAGACATAGGGAGGTCAGCCTTCATTAGGGCCTTCGTGGACCAGTAGCTTCTCAATTAGATTAGACGGTCAATTTCTTTGTCCTGTCTGATATACTATACAGTGTGAGTCTTCATAATGTGCACATATCAAAATCTATGCTTAATTTTATCGACGGAAAAAATTGACAAAAATATATTTTTTGTTTTTTTTTTAATTTTTTTGTATCAATTTTTTTTTTATTCTCTTGGGCATCTTATTTATAAATTTTTCAATTATTGTAAAAATTGATGAAAAAAATACAGATTTTTACTAAAAAAACATGTTTATTTTCAATTGAGGGTAGTTTTTTCTCAATTTTAATTTTATGTGGACGCCTACTTACTTCCAATCATTATGGAGTTTGTTTCATCGCGATAGCTGATTCAGTTTAAAAGTTTTGTTACAATTTTTTTTTAATTCCATAAAAAGTATGAATAAAATATTTAGATTCTTTTAAATATTTTTTCTGTCGTTAAAATTAAGCATAGATTCCCTCATTTCGATATGTGCACATTATGAAGAATCACACTGTATAATACATTAATTATATTTTAGTTTATTTGTATTATTTAAATATTAACTGCGAGCAGAGCCACGGTTCCAGCTAGTAAAATACTTCTCACAGAAAATAACTGATATCTAATTTTCTCGGTTTATGGCTCGTCTACAAAAGGTACCTTTTGTATGTGTTTATCATTAAGTGAAAGGTCCGAGGACGCCGGAAATGAGTCCGTCGTCAGATGTATCCCTTCTGTTTCACTAGCAACACTAATATTTGGTTTTGTTCCCTTTGCTATTAATTTTGCAGATATATTTGCTACAAAAGCGAATATGAAAAGGCTGTTAATTATTTTCTTAAGTAAAAAAAATTTAGATTACACATTACCTGACACTGAATCAAACGACACACAGTGGGAACAAATAAGCACACATACACACACCCCCCCACACACCACATACACACACACCACACTCACATCACACGTACACAAACACACCAGATATACCATACAACACCTGGAATCACCTCTCTAGTCTCCACTATGGAATTCGTTCCCCGAGCCCCAAGATACAGACTAACTGTCTAGTTTGGGGCTCATTGGTAAATAATATTTTATAACCTAGCTATAGGTAATATTTTAAGCTACTCGTGTCGTCTCAACTTGGAGTTAACCTGTAAACCTGCTTACTGTAATAACTGGACAATAAACTATTTCTATTTCCACAAGGTTGAATTTACAATCCACTACGTTTCCACGTATAACAAAAATAAATTTAAGGTACAACTACATGCGAAAAAAAAGAGCTCATGGCTAAGTAATAACAGCCGCATCGATCGATCCATCAGGTTAAGCCACCCTTGCCGGGGTTGGTCCGTGGATGGGTGACCATCTTTACATACCGAGACCGCTCCGTGCCTCGGAAAGCCCGTAAGCCGTTAGTCCTGGTTGTCATTCGTGGATCTTTGACAGTTGTTACGTGTCGTCAGAAGTCCGAAAGTCTGACAACCAGTCTTACCAAGGGGTATCGTATTACCCAGTTACTGGGTAGTGGAGATCAGATAAGCAGTCGCTCTATGTAAAATACTGGTATTCAGCTGCATACGGTTAGACTGGAAGCCGACCCCAACATAGTTGGGAAAAGGCTAGGCAGATTGATTGATACGGGTGAAAAATAAATATTTATAGAATTGAATAAATGTAGAACATAATATTATGTATTTAATTCTGATGTAAACACGATTTCAAGCTGTAATTTAAACCCAGGAAATATATTCACGTTACGCGAACAAATCAGCATTGAATAAAATGT
This sequence comes from Agrochola lychnidis, assembly GCA_963680765.1. Taxonomy (NCBI): domain Eukaryota; kingdom Metazoa; phylum Arthropoda; class Insecta; order Lepidoptera; family Noctuidae; genus Agrochola; species Agrochola lychnidis. The sequence goes on from OY796850.1 coordinate 6,095,435, forward strand.
TTACTGGCAATGTTTGCTGTTTTCTCACAGTATTGTTGACAACGTAATTCCTTTAAGGTTTTATTCGGATCAATGTGGTGTTAAAAGCGATTGAACATAAAATGTGGCGCCATTTTGTGCGTCAATTTAATGTTTTATTCGAATTCATGAAACATTCAAGTTCGGTGAACAGAGACAATTGAACTGGTTTTTGTTTAAATTCCAATTACGTCTGGTAGAAAATTTACACAAATATTTATTCATGTGTGTATAGAGAATTTCAATATTGAAGGAATCACCTAGACGTTATTTCCAATTAAATGCCTACACTGCTAGAAATATAGCTTAAGCATAATATAATCAGCCTATAACGTTCCCACGGCTTCGTTCGTACTCTTCCCTAGTTCGAACTCGCCCGGTCCGTATATACAGTGTTAGTTTTTATAATGTGCACATATCAAAATGAGGGAATCTTATCGATGGAAAAAATATTTTAAAAAATCATTTTTTTTTTCATATATATGTTTTTTTAAGGTACGTGCGTCTTATTGAGAAATTTTACAATTATTGTGAAAAATTTTGAAAAAAAAAACATTTGTGGTAAAAAAACATGTTTATTTACAATTGTGGGTAGTTTTTTCCACAATTTTCATTTTATGAGGACGCCTAATTACTTCCAATAATTATGGAATTTGTTTCATCGCGATAAATCATTTAGTTTAAAAATTACACCGGTTTGTTACAAAATTAAAAAAAAAAAACATAAAAATATTAAAAAAATATTTCGATTTTTTTAAATATTTTTTCTGTCCGCATTATAAATATTCATACTGTATCTACCTACATGTATAGCTAGATGACGCAAAAATAGTGATAGTATGTTTTTATTATTTTTTAACAATCATGAATAATCACATCAACGGCGTTTAAAAATCTAGTTTTACGATCTTTTAAATGTTTTATATAAAGTAGACTTCACATTGTTATATTCTGGCATTGCAGAGCCGACAACTCCCTTTTTTGAAATCATCAACGCTCTCTTCGTATATTTTTTTGCACTCATATGTAATTTTTACACACATCCTCTCTGCATTTCAGCAAAACTTTGGTCTCAGCGTTATTTTTTAAATTTAGCACACATACTTAAACATGTTTAATTTTATTATTGGAGCATCATTTTCATTGGGAAAAATCACTGACCAGTTGCACAAATTTTTTTTTGGCCGTTAATGCCCACGTGCAGGCTTTTTTTTTTTTCTTTACCATTATTCTCCCACTGCTGGGCAAAGGCCTCCCCACTCTCTTTCCACCTCTCTCTGTCCAGAGCTTCCAAGGACCTTTGCTTATTGTAAAATTTCTAGGAATGCAATATTTAATCATGAATACTTATTTTCAAGGAATTTAAGTAGGTCGTTTTGTTAAAAAAATATATAGAAAAAGATCAAGACTGCAATAGCAAAATGAATACGTGATAAGTATTATTTCATATTCTACAAACTGTACTTGCAGCTGATAGGCATATAAAAAAGCGGGCGAGTTCGAACTGGGGGTGAGTATGAACGAGGCCGTTCCCACTGCTGGGACACATGCCTCCTCTCTGTGAGAGAAAGCGGAACTAACAATATAAAGGGACCTTTAAACAAAGCACGATTTTTGAAATGCGTGTTGATTTTTGAGATGAATTAAACTCGCGACACCGTTACCGACATCACATTTTTGTAAACGCGATTGTGGTCTTTATTTATATTACTTTACGGATCAATGTTCTATGCAAGTATTTTACTTTAAAGGTTTTGGTTTTTTTTTTTGTAAACGCGATTGTGCTCTTTATTTAGATAAGGTTACGGACCAATGTTCTCTAGAAGACGTATTTTTCTTCCACCAAGGCGATCTTGTTTAAGTTTTCACTACTGTCAACACTCCCGGAGTGCCACCGTTTTTTTTTTTTTAATTTAACCTTCTTAGGCGACTTCATAAAGAACTCCAGATACGTAGCGATAATGTAATGATAATGTAATGGTAATGAACTATTAATAGAATCTGCACAATAATTTTGACATTTTAACATTCATAATTTGCACACTTGCTGGCAGGCAGAATACAATGACTTTAAGGCTGTAAGATCTTCCCTTGTAAACCGTGTATATTCTTGCAAATAAACAATTTGAATTTGAATTTAATGAAGATTATGGGACTGTCAGTCACCTTTCATTTCATTCGTCGACATGTTGGTGACCTTGGTTGATATATTATTTCTTTGTAGCGTGTAAAACTGAGTCTAACAGAGCAGGCTGTCACGATAATTCAGTAAATTAACGCTAAACTATCCTCGTTCTTCCAACAAAAAACACCTTACAATTTAAGACTTACTCGAAGTTAAAACTACACTTAGCCAAAGATCCCCATCTCAAACAAAGTGGTTTTAAACTTGGTTAAAGTTAGTACCCAACTACCCACAAATTAACTGCAGCTCTTACATAAAGAGACAGTGGTGGGGAGATGAGAATGTTTCGTAATCGTCTCCCTGACCCCGAGGGATCAATGCAAATGTACGAGTTTACGTCGAAGAGCTGAAGTAGGGTTACTATGTGGTTGACTCAGTCTAGTCTATAATTTAGGATTGGCTTTAAAATGCTTAAAGATAGTGAACTCATAAGTACGCTAAGGTGTGCTACACTCTTGTTTGGATCGTTATTATTCCGCGCAGCCGGGACGGGAGGTATAGTCGAATATACAGGGTGAAATTTACTTCATGGGCATCCTCTTAAGAGCATTTATTCTGAAAGTGTATAACGTCGCAAATAGATGTCAAATATTTCGCTGTTTTGATTAATTTGGCAATATTACTCTATGGAAATAAGAAATGTGGCTAAAAAGCGAACTAGAATAATTGTAATTATAACACATAATTTGATATTGTAACCGTTTTAGGTGTAAAAAAGGCATTTGGAAAGTTTCCAAATACTTTTTTTTACATATAAAACTAAATATTCGGTGTTACAATATTAATTATTGCAATTCATAATCAATATTTTAGTTCCCTAGTTAGCCACATTTCTTAATTCCATACAGAAATATTGCCAAATTAATCAAAACAGGCAAATATTTGACAGCTATTTACGACGTCGCCAACTTTTAGAATAAACCCTCTAAGGGGTCATTGTACTCATCAATAAGAACAACTTTCACTATCGGACCAACACTGAAATCGCGAAAAAAAACTCAGCTGTTCCTTACATTTTGACGAGCTATGCGAACATAAATGTAGGGAACAGGTGATGTTTTTTCGCGATTTCAATGTCCATAAATTCAGTTTCACCCCGTACAGTTTGCCGCCCGACTGCGCCGAATCATGAAGATCCGATCAAATACATATTTGATCGAATCGGTATGATTCGACGTAGCCGAGCAGATCATTTCTTTGACGTTTTCGATGACAAGAAAACATAAACATAAACTAAAAACAGATTTGTGATACTAAAACGGTTTTAAATATAGTACAAATATTTGTAGATACTGTGATCGCATCTCATCAACTGACGCTTCATCGTTCGTTCGTTTATTATCTTAATTTTGTTGCTTTGTTTTGTTGTTTGTTTTGTTTGTTTGTTTACAAACAACTGTTGTGTTCTAGGAAAATAGAGCACAAAATACAAGGAATACATCGCCAAAAGATTGACCATTTTCCAGGAAAAGTCCTAGATATTACAAACAGCTGGTAACTATGAAAACAGTTGAAGATAGTGGATCAAGGACCTCCTAATCTGGTACTACACTGACTTACTACTACGCTATACTTTACTTTCCTGCAGAGCTCAAATAAATTCTACCGTTGATGCAGCTAAATTGTGAATTCCTTTTCATATAAGTACAGAGACAAAATTGTACAATGGGATTCCGTTCGTCGACTGCACATTCTTTAAAATTGAAAGAAAACGTACAATATCTAATATTCTATTTTAGCGGGGAAGGAAAGGAAACTTCATTCATCCAAACATTTGTATTAAAAGCATCATCATAATTTCAGTCGAAAAACACCAACTGCTGAACATGCTGTTTGCATAGGGGAAGACACAAGTCCAAGCGTCGTTGTATTTATTTACCTATTTAATACTTCTAGCACAAAAATGTATAGAGGCGGAATTAATGCAATAGGCAAACACTGGGAAACAGTGGCGGACTAAGCCTGTCGGGGTCCGGCAAAATGGCGAAACCACCAACCCAACCCAGGAATGAACATCGAAATATGTAGCACGATGCCGACGCCTCGAAAAGGTTAAGGTTTGACCATTGATACAGAAATAGGAGATACTTTTTCGACAACAGAAAAGCTAAAGCACCAGACGAATAGAGGATGGCAGAGCGAGCGAAGCGAGCACGAAAATTTAGCACCCTATGTTTATATTTAGTATGCGTAGAAGGCAACTACAAACTGCCTTTTACTTACTGAATATATTTTGGTCTTGTTCGGGATTTTATTCAAACGTATTTCTGAGTTTTGGGGACCCCAGGACTGGGGGCACGGGGCGGACTGCACCTGCCTCCCCCCCTTAGTCCGCTAGTGCTACTGCTTTTTAACCGACTTCAAAAAAGGAGGAGGTTCTCAATTCGACTGTAGTTTTACTGGGTGAACCGATTTTGATGATTTTTTTTTTTTATTTGAAAGCTGGTGCTTCCCATGTGGTCCCATATAATATTAACTTTGCTTGGGTAGTTTTTGAGTTAGCTGCAATAATACGATTTTTTTCCCACTTAGTATGTGGATGATATGTTAAGTTCCTCTTACTGTTATTTACATAGCAGGTAGTGGTATTCGAATTTGTGTGGGATAAATACCACAACTAAAAAGTAAAAAATCAACCGACTTCCAAAAAAAAAACACTACAAAGTGAAAAATAACTTTAATTTCGGAAGTCGGTGTCTTTGGTTTTTAATTTTCGTTCTTTGTCACCGACTTCCGAAATTAAAGTTATTTTTCACTTTGTAGTGTTTTTTTTTGGAAGTCAGTTGATTTTTTTTTTTGCAAAAGTTTTTTACTGTTAACAGCCCCCTTACTCGACCTGACTAAATTTCGGAAAGACAACACAGTAAATAAAACACTAAATAGGTTTTGACATAACTGTGCTTGTCAACAAACGAAGCCTGATCAAATTATTCTTGTTTGCGCAATAAAATCTTCCGATATAAACAGCTTCCAAAATACATTGAGTCCTTAGACTAGAACATGTACCAACCTAACAAGATTGTGGAATCCAATTTTCTTGATTTCATGGAAGGGGAAAAGAAATTTCATTATATAAAGAACTGAGTTTTTACAACGTTTTTAGTGTCTTGTAAATGCAGCCGCTACAAGGCAAATTGGGTGACTGCAAACTTTGTATACTTTATTCTTAAAGCGAAACTTTACATATTCCGATACATCACTCTAGAGAATTTTACGACAACATTTTATATAGTATTGAGAGAGCGATTTTATTAGGTACTTGACGAAATATAAAGTTTTACATTTTTATGATATATCGAAGTTTATGACTTATTTTTACCCGACTGCCCCAGGAGGAGGGTAATGTTTTTCGAGAGTATGTATGTATGTTTATATGTATGTGTGTCTATTTCTTTGGCACGCTCTGTAGCCTAAACGGCTTGATGCATTTTAACATATGAGGTGTTGTTAGGTTTGTCTTAATAGTGGGAGAGACATAGGCTACATAATATTTATATATAGCATCTGCAAATCCAAAAACAAGGGAAACTACCCCGGTATAAAAAAAAAGTGTGGCACTCGGGGACTACCGCGGTAAAGCTATTGCATAGCATTTGTAACCTCCATGACAACATCACGTTTCCCATGACAACATCACGTTGTCATTACATGGTAGGCGGAGTGGGGGGTGTTAGATTTTATTTTCGTTACGTTACGGAATTTCTTGATTCGGTCGTCGCGCTCAAAGCCCGCGATAAAAATTATGCAATAGCTTAACAACATTATTGGTATCAAATAAAAGTTAGTAATGAGTCAATTCCAAATATATAAACATATTAATAAAACAAAAAAGTTTGAAATAAAACAAATTATTAAAAAAACAGAGCAGAGGTGGCTCAGTGGTAACGGCCGCGACTTACGAGTTTGTAGGTCGTAGGTTCGAACCCAGACAGGCGCTTTACTTTGTGTAAATTATTTCATCACCACTGCTCTCAAAACGGTGAAGGAAAACATCGTGAGGAAACCGGCATGTCCTAGAACCGAAAATTCAAAGACATGTGACATCTACCAACCCGCACTGGGCCCGCGTGGTAGATTACGGCCCACTCCCTCTCACAGAGAGGAGGCCTGTGTCCCAGCAGTGGGAACATTTATAGGCTGATGATGATGATGATGATTAAAAAAAACAAAAAACCCGACTGCAAAAACTCATAACTGAAAAGAGAAAAACAAGCTTTATAATCTATAGGATTTTGAAACAAATTATTAAAAAAAACAAAAACCCGACTGCAAAAACTCATAACTGAAAAGAGAAAAACAAGCTTTGTAATCTATAGGATTTTGGTATTAATCCTTTAAAAGGTTTTTTGTTTTTTTTTAAAATAATTTTGATTTTTTATTGAGAAGTCCCATACCTTTAATTATGTAGGCATTAACGTTAGGATCTGCTCATTATGATTATCAAATATTTGCCCAGCCTTAGCTTCATCATCATTATTTTGCTTAGTCTTTTCCCAACTATGTTGGGGTCGGCTTCCAGTCTAACCGGATGCAGCTGAATACCAGTATTTTACATAGAGAGACAGTCTATCTGACCTCCACAACCCAGTTACTTAGTAATACCATACTTCTTCTTAGTAAGACTGGATTTCAGACAGAGGCACGCAGGGATCTCGATATATAATGGCTGGTCACCCATCCAAGTTCTGACCTTGGCAAGCGTAGCTTAACCTTCAATCGACCCGTGCTAATGTTATTACGAGCCCCTCAAAGATCATAGTTTGCAGTACCCAAAAGCTCCGAGCCTAAAGTTGATCTCGGAACCATAATTTCACCCTCGATAATAATATAAAAGCTACCGCCAATTAAAACTACAAACTAACAAATTATAACTTTGAGACTTACTTTGTTCACAGAACTTGAGGACGGAACCCTGCAATCAAGTTATTTGTAACCATTCAGATGCTGTGAAATTACACCAAACAAATTAATGTTATGGAAATCAAATTAAAGGGGTATTACAATATCATATCTATGATCAATTTCTATGAAGAATCTCAATCAATTGTTATTGTCACTATGTCAAATGAAGCGTTTGAAACTTATTAATTTTATTTAATAATAAACTATGTTCCATAATTATACTGCATGAAATTTAGCATTAGAAATCGTAATTTTACATTATATGCACTGTATTCAAAGATTGCATGAAATAAAGAGGCCTTTATCTATGATCTAAGATATAATGAAATTGTAAAATAGACATATTGTCGAAAAGGGGATATACCCATAATAAATGTTTATTTTTCAATCTAATTATATCTTTGATCATAGATATGATAGTATAATACCCACCTAAGAGTGAGGAATCATTTGATACCTACTTTCTCGATGTAGGATTGAACTGAACTGCTATGTTACGAATAGTGACATAGAAAGTGCCACATTTTGATTAAACTTCAGCATCTACAAAACATCATAATCAGCTTATAAAAATAATAATAATCATTTTACTATCAGGCAATTATGGCCCATAAATAGAATACACAAAACAATCTTATACAATAATAAACTAATACATATTAAAAACCTTACATAACTATGACTATACACGTAATGTTGACGGCGTCGTGTATCACTGCGTGGTGTCGCGTAACCGTCCTCGGAAACGTCGATATACGACTCCTTAAGGCCAAAAGTCCTCTTTCAGGCAGGTCTGTAGATGGTGGGTTAGAACTCGTACCGCGAATGACTTGAATGTTCCCACTGCTGGGACAAAGGACCTCTGTGCGAGGGAATCGCCCGTTATTGACCACGCGGGCCCAGTGCGGGTTGGTTACCAAACGATTTATTTTCACTGCCCAAACTATTGTACAGAATTCCAATACAAAACCTACACCGTTAAAAGCAATTTCGCTACAGAAACAATAACTTTAAGTTTGATTAAGTACAAGGTTTTCAATATAAGCAGACAAAGTGTACGCCAATTAAAAGTTGAAGTAACAGCGCATCACTTGGTGTACGCGCGACTTTCACGACTACCCTCCGCTCACGTACTTGCACTTTACAATATGGCTGCCGACACGTTAGTAGGACTACAACGAACTTTAAGAGACATCCATTTTGGTTGACGCCAACGAAAAGATATGAAATTTGGAAAAAAATACAATTCATCATGTAATTGCGTTTAAAATAGAAATAAAATACATCTTTTCAATAGATTCTTTTCTATTTTATGAATGTAAGAACGCTGTTGGCTTAGTGGACTGTAGATTTGTTGACCATTTTCTATTTTGTAACGTACCTGGTACTTGTTGAAAGACCTACACTGTCCTCCCATACCTATTAACACTGTTATTTGAAAATATTGTAAAAGCCAATTATTTTTAAAAGAGTAACCGTGGAGTTTCTTGCCGGCTCTTCTCCATAGAACGACCAATTGGAACCGTGCACCTAACTTCTGACGATTCATAATGCCCTCGAAAATCTTGTAAAAGCCATTTATTTTTAAAAGAGTAGATAACCGTGGAGTTTCTTGCCGGCTCTTCTCCATAGTAAACGACCAATTGGAACCGTGCACCTAGCTTCTGACGTTTCATAAGTGCCCTTGTATGTGAAATAAAGTAATTTGAATTTAATGACTGAAACAAAATAACTCTCAAAATTAATGTTAATACCTCGTTGGTCTAGTAGTCGTAAGCACTACTACTGAGCATGAGGGCCTGAGTTCGATTCCCGAGTCGGGCAGTGTTATTGGATTTTTCCATCTGGAATTTCTCAGTCGAGTCTGGATTTGTGGCCGGCTGATGGCAATAGGCTGCCCCCTATTACATGGGACTTAAACATAACTGGCAAAATGTGGGTGTACTATAGGTACACCTCTGCTTAACCTTTCGGAGATTACAGGCGTGTTATTATGTTATGTGGGTGTAAAACATAACTAGCGTAATATGGATGTAGGAGGTACTATGTAATAATAGGTACACCTCTGCCTACCCCTTCGGTAAAAACAAGCGTGATGTTTTATTAGGCAACAGTCAAGTTTAATTGCTGGTAAACAATGTTCTCAATTTAAAACTTGGGATCTGTTCGGAAAAGTTCGTGCTTGAGACGCGCAGTAAGACCAAAACAAGACGAAAATAATTGAGTAAGCTACAGCATCGTTATAAAGCATTTCGCGTAGTTTCATACAACATTTGTTCACAAAACTGAGATTTATGGAGAAAACGTTGAAAAGTTCGGTCGTGACTTCTTGGAATTATGAAGACGAATGCCTTTAACTTGACTGTTGAAAGTTAGGAACGCAGCCATTTTGTTATTGTACGATAGTTGGTGAGTTTAGCACTTTTCTTAATAACGTTTTTATAGGGTTCCGTAACCAAAGGGTGCCAACGGGACCCTATTACTAAGGCTTTGCTGTCTGTCCGTCTGTCACAGGGTTGTATCTTTTGAACCGTAATAGGACGACAATTTTAATGACTGCTATAAAAACATATAATCAAATTAAATTAAAATTAGATAAAAACTAAAGGGGGTCGATACAAAAAAACGTGTTTTTTTCGTCGTTTTTTGCTTTAAAGTATTTAAAAAAAGTGGTTGGCGGACGGTAGGAAAATAAAAGCGAAGGAACAAAAAGGGCGGAACCGTTCTTGGGGGCCTACCGCCAGCTCATAAACAGTATTATTTAATATTACTTCAGTGGGAGAAAGAAATGGAGCTATACGACCTGTAGAGCTTCATCTCTTGCCCACACTGAAGTAATCTTATATATAAAACTAGCTGTTCCCCGCGGTTTCACCCGCATAAGTCTCGATCCCGTAGGAAAAAAAAAAAGTATCCTATGTTCTTTTCCAGGGCATCATCTATATATGTGCCAAATTTCATCCAAATCCGTTCAGCCGTTTTAGCGTGAAGGCATAACAAACAAACTTACTTTCGCATTTATATTAAGGACTAGCTTCTGCCCGCGACTTCGTTCGCATGGAAATCGTAAGACATCACAATATACTACAATAATAGCCATATTTTTATAAAACTTCCCTGTATACGACGTTTGTAGTTTTATTCTCAGCAGCCAAAATATACAGAGAGTCAGGAATGGTGACTCGGGAGTAAGCGACAAAACAGTTGTCCGTGTGAGAAGCAGCTTATCCTGAGGTCGACACCCGCAGCCTTCAGCCTTCAGTGTCGGCCCCTGTGACTTGTTGATCGCAAAGCATACACTCCCAGAGAACTGCACGCGCTTTTACTGGTAATTATGGGGAATTTGTACTTTATACGCGCTATAAACACTGTCTCACCATCGCCACAACCTGTTAGAATTTCCACCTCGATGACGTTTCTCTGCAAAGACATGACTTTGAGCTGGTTTCCGTTACACAGATATACAACCGGAAGTCCACTTGCCATTTGTGAATTGAGAAATTCTACGGGGTAATATGTGGCATCATCTTCCTCCACATCAGTATTAATGGAGGTGTATATCACTTCACTCCCTTCAATTTGTGAGAGAATACTGTGGTTGATCGCTGCAGCTTGATCATCTTCGGAGTTAAAACGGAAACACGCCTAAGAATTCTCTTGGTACGGTATTTGACTGATATCCTCGTATATCAGATGAATAAGATCTTCTAAAGTGGGATCTACTCTACCAAGAGTCTCTGGTAGAGTGCTTTCACCAACTTTTAGAAGAACATCGGAGAATACTTGAGCATTTGAATTACCGTCGTATGATGATGGTCAAGCGCAGTTTATGAACTCTCGACCATAGAGTCGACCTTTTCAACGAAGTATTCACTTTTTTTGTCAAAACTGTGACACCACCCATCATATCTTGGTTTCTGCGGATGTCCTGCAGGGTTCTGTTTACAGTTTCCACTGCTTTCCTTTTTGCCATAATGCATTCATCCCATACGACGAAGCGCAATCCCCTAAGCACACATCCCTTGTTACTGCTGCGTGACACCCCACAAACAGGCGTTTCGTTGCTCTTTAAATCGATGGGAATCTTAAACATGACGTGCACTGTTTTGCCACCAGGAAGCAGTGTGGCAGCGATTCCAGAAGATCCACACACATACATATTTTAAAATCGCTTGGACAAATCTGCTGTCAAAATCTGAAAAAAAACATTTTATTCCTACAGTCTTTTGCTCTAAAATGATCAGAATACAACCTTGAATGTTTTGTGACTGTAAAGGACTTGTAACTTAGTAGTTTCCCATAGCTTACGAAGTTTTCAATTTTTTGTGAATTAATACATTCTATGAACTATTACATACACAATCCAAAAAAAAAACATTTTACAAAAAGAGTTTAAAAAAACAGATGTAAATCGAACTTACTACCCCGGGCGGCCTACCACCAGCTCATAAGGCAGTATTATTTTAATGTTACTTCAGTGGGAGAAAGAGATGGAGCTATACATCCTGTAGAGCTTCATCTCTTTCCCACACTGAAGTAAACTAAAGTAATATTAAAATAATACTGCTTTTAAGCTGGTGGTACTGGACTTCAAATCATTCGTCCAACCGCTTACTTATTCGCTTTGTTGAAAGTTAGCTAAAATAGCCGTTCCTATATAAAAGGTAGCGTGATGATAATCATTTAAAAAGTTAAATCGGTAACTACCTATCTACAATATCCCAACCTTTTGGCGCGTCCTTTTACAATTTGCAGAGAAAAATACGAACATGATGTAATATTGCTCATCCCCCATAGCAAATAGCGTGATAGTTTATGCCCTACAGTTGGAACAGACAAACATTCTAAAAACTTTATTTTCCGCATAAGAATCGATCCCAGACCTCGTAGCAATAACTTTCTTTAAAAAAAATTAACTTCGCTACAACTTTATTATATCTATAGATTATAGGTACATAATCAAAAAAAAAAAATAATCGTATAACAAAATGTGAAAAAAAAAGAAAAAAAATCGTAGGTGGGAATCGAACTTACAACCCCATGTTTGCAAAGCAACCGCCCAACCGTTGAGCTAATTGCTTCGTTGAAACTTTTCTAAAATAGCCGTTCCTATATATTTCATGATTGACTGCTTAGTTCCATAAAGGTATAGCGTGATGATAATCATTTAAAAAGGTTAATCGATAACCATCTACAATATCCTAAAATTTTGACGCGTTTTTTTCCAAAAATACGAACATAATATAATATTGCTCGTCCCCCATTAGTAAATAGCGTGATAGTTTATACCCTATAGTTTGACCAGACTTATAGGGAACACCTATGCAAAATTTTAACAAAATCTATCCGGTAGAATTTGCGCCATGCTGGAACATAAAAATACAACATAATGTAATATTGCTCGTCCCCCATAGTAAATAGCGTGATAGTTTATACCCTATAGTTTGACCAGACACACAGGGAATATCTATGCAAAATTTTAACAGAATCTGTCCGGTAGAATTTGCGCCATGCTGGAACATACATACAGACAAACAGACAAACAGACAAACAGACAAAAATTCTAAAAAAAATATTTTCGGCATTAGAATCGATCCTAGACCTCGTAGCAATTACTTTTTTTCAAAAATATTCAATGTACAGTTTTGACTTCGCTACGATTTTATTATATGTATAGATTAGGATTCTCGTGTCACAATGTTAGTTACCTTACTCCTCCGAAATGGCTTTACTGATTTTTTCCAAATTTTATATGCATATTCAGTAGATCTGAGAATGGGCTACTATCTATTTTTCATACCCCTAAGTGATAAGGGTTGTCCACCCTAAACAAATAATTGGCCAAACAACGTTTGCCGGGGTCAGCTAGTATTAAAATAATACTGCTTTATGAGCTGGTGGTAGGCCCCCTGTTCCTTCACTTTTATTTTCTAAAATACTGATCTCGGTGTATTAAATATTTGGACACAGAACACTCAGATAACTAATTATGTGAAATTTTGCACTCAATCATTAGAAGTTGAATCCAAGCGTGGACTTGTTTCATAAATCAGTAAATATTCTTCCCAAAAAAATTGGGTTTTCGAATATCCGGTATATCGAGAGTTTACAATGAGCGAAATAAATTTTTGCTACCGCTCGTCCGACCACGAAACATAATTTAATTAAGTTTCCAATTAACCTATTATTAAAGCTACTTCTGCCTGTAAATCGGATCGCTTTTCATTTTTAATCGATACTTACTTTCTCATTGCTACAAATTTGATACGTACTATCAAAGAAACGCATAATATGCGTATATTAACTATACACCGTAAGGACTATTTCTGCTTGTAGCGCTCGGCCGCTATAGAAAGCGGTCGTTAAACAGATGTGGTTATCGTGTTCACGGGATTTTGTTTCCAAACTGCTTATATATGCGTTTCTTCAATAGTACCTATTTTTTTATATTCGAACATTTAAAACAAATACCTGCTAGTATTCAGCTGCATCCGGTTAGACTTGAAGCCGACCTCAACATAGTTGGGGCTAGGCAGAAGATGACTCAAAGTTTTGTATTAGAGTTGTTTGATCAGTCTACGTACTGAAAATACTTTATTTCTACGAGTTTGCGGTGCGTCAAGTCGGCGAGAATTAGTAAGATCCATTAACTACCTTTTTATCCACTAGTTGCACTTCCAATATTTACGAGAACTAATAAGCACATAAATCCAGTATTCAAATTCAAATACAAAATATTTTATTTCACTTATACCTACATGGGCACTTATGAAACGTCAGAAGCTAGGTGCACGGTTCCAATGGTCGCTTCCTATGGAGAAGAGCCGGCAAGAAACTCCACGGTTACTCTTTTAAAAATAAATATATGGTTTCTACAATGTTTCCAAATTACAGTGTTAATAGGTATAGGAGGACAGTGTAGGCCTATCAACAAGTACCAGGTACTTAGTAAAATAGAAAATGGTCCACAAGTCTACAGCCTACAACGTTCTCACATTCACAAAATCTAAAAGAAAATAATCTATATAAAAGATAAACAAAATAGTAAAAATAAGGACCTATTTAAACCATTAGACTTTTCAAGCTGTTTTTCCGATTCAAAGTTCAAAATACACCTGGTTTTTTTTAATGAAAGAATCAACAAAAAATTCAAAAGTCATTTATTTATTCAAACTAGGCTGAGAATCAGCACTTTTCGAACGTCAAAATTATATAAGACAGTTCCCCAAAACGCCCACCCTTCGCCACTTCTTAGTGCCTTTAGCTGGGAAGAAGAAGTGGCGCAACAAACTCCCCAGTAGCACAGCTGTCTGTTCAAGTTAGAAAAATGATTCTATACAATAGTATGCAAAATAACTTACATTATGCAACACAAAACATAATTTAAATGATAAATTATTCGCCATAATTATGTCAGCTAGCACACGCCAATATACCAACCAAAAACATCGAGAACTATATTCAAGCAGAAATAAAAACTAAACGTAAGCAGAACTAAATATCTAAATAAAAGCCTCCAGGCATAAAGGGCGTGCCCGCTTACATAAAGCTATTTAAAGCTGTAATTGTAAGTTATTATAAATGATGAACTAGGACCATCGAGGTAAAATAAATAAACAGTTAATTACTAGTTACAATAACATAGCCGAACATGACGATTGATTGTTATGATATCTTCCACACATAGGTGTTTCATGTTAATCATCGAATATAATAAACAACAAACAGGTTATATTTACAAAAATCTTCAAAATACGCTTCGTTCCAGTTAACCCACATTAGAATCTGAGAATAGTTCGATCTATCACCACATTCTATGATCAACTGGTCTCTATATTTGCCAAACGATGATTGATCATAGTAAACACACTTACGATAGATCAAACGACCCTCGTTGGACCGATCAATCAATTACTTCATCTGAGATTTCAACCAATAGATTTTGAAGGAAACTCGCTTTATAATCTGTTTAACAATGAAAACTTTTTGAAGGCTGTCTTGCTGGTTAATCTTGATATCGTTTGTAACCACTTTACACTAAGACGAAGTAAAGCTTTGTATCTGCACTAATTATTAGTTTTTTATTCAACTTTTTTGGTTTTTAACATATCAAATAATTTGATTTTGGACAGCTAAGAAAACCAAAAATTGTTAGTAAAAGGTTCGCACCTCAAAACTATAGTTAAAGACGAGTCCATGCAAAGATCACCCAACAACTAAAACGCAGCAATCTAATAAATCAGTAATATTTACTAAGATACTAGTTTCACCAGCGGCTTCGCCCGCGTGATATATTAAATTATAGCTTATAATAATAATGATGCTGCCTGTCTTTACTTCTCAGGCAGCATCGAAGATGGGAGGATGATGTCAAGGAGGTAGCAGGACCATGCTGGATGAGGATAACAAAGGATAGATCGTTGTGGAGAACACTTGGGGAGGCCTATACCAAAGAGCAAGACAATCACGAAACCGGTGTCTGATACAAATAATAATATTTAATTACGTTGCTTTCATAAACAACCATGTTTAATATGAATAGTACCATAAATAGTTATAAGATGAAAGTAACATATAAGATTGTTAATAAAGGCTTTTATTATGATTATTATAATAATAATCTTCAGTGATAATATGGCAATCTACAGATGAAAGAATTTTTTAAATCGGTCTAGTCTTTTTTTAGTTTATTCATTACAAGCAAACAAACATACAAAAATCAAATCTTTTCTCTTTATTATAATATTAGTTATTAGACAAATCGTATAATTAATATGTGATTTACAACCCGATTCCTTTCAGAAACAAATAATTAGTAAAAATTATCAAAAAAATATTTTTGTAAGTACCTACGTTTAATTATAAACACTACCTGGGTGTGTACAAAGTCTAACGTTACCAGTCCTAGTTACATTTTACTTGACATTTCTTTCTTTTCCAAACAAATATAAAATACGAGCATACTTATCTACACAAATTCTAAGGTGCCAACCCTAGTGGGGCAGAATCCATCAAGATTCAACTGATTTTTTTTAGGAATTCCACTTTGCCCCATCAGTGGGGCGGCTTGGTGGGGCAAAGTGGAATAATTCTTTTATTCGGCGTTTGTTGCTAAATATTGTACGGTGGTACGGCTTGTACTTGGCCGGTTTTCTTTTAAATAAGTAGGTACATATTTACTTTTGAGTTCAATACCGCACAGAGATAATTTGACTGAGGCGCTTTGCAGATGGAGCTACTATTGCAGCAACTGGCAACTAGCTGTTTACATATATCTCAATGGAACTGCGCACACAGCAACTCGAGTTGCGTGTTCCGGTGATAGACAACAAATCAGTTGCTGCAATCGATAACTAAGTTAGTTTCTAATTGCAACAACTAGCAACTGTCGAATTTGAATCGGTTGTGTAAAGTTGCTGGTTTCGTTGTTGACGCCGTCGACGGCAGCAACGTATTATAATGAGAACAAGTGCACGCTTGTACGTAGCGTATATTGAGCAACTCAGCTATAAAAGTTGCTCACAGATTGCCATAAAATTGCGGCAACCGTAAACCAGGCTATTTGGTTGTAGCAACTGGCAACTGTTAAAGAAAACTTTTTAAAAGTTGATAGTTGCCTCAACTAAAGTTGCTTCATCTGCAAAGCGCCTAAAATAAATACTTACTACAAAATTATCAATGACCGAAAAGTAAGATCGTACATTTTCAATCATATTTCCACTCAAAACTACATTTAAATTAACATAAACATCATAAATACGTTACTCCGAGTAACTTCGCAAAACTAAATACCTATTGACATGAACCAACTTCACTGGTCACTATTTACAGCTCGCTGACACTTTTGCAAGCGATGAATGAGTTGAACATGGTTAATTAAGGTTGAACCAAATGCAGTACATACTAATTCCATGGGTTGAACAGCGAATCTGACTGACGGCAGCTGTTTTCTTTGCCGGTCTTCACGAATATTCCCGCAAAAAAAAACTGCTTGATCTAAAACAAGGTTTTAAAGGTATCGAGGTTTTATATTTTTAGAGTTTATGAACTCTGACAAAAAGTCAATGCCTAAATTCCCAGTAAGTAAAACTATATTCATGATAGGTATTTCCAATAAAATATAATATAACCCAAAGCGTGCACCTCTGACTTTTCGGATTCATATGCGTATTGTATACTAGCTTCTGCCCGCGACTTCGTTCGCATGGAAATCGTAAGACATCACAATATACTACAATAATAGCCATATTTTTATAAAACTTCCCTGTATACGACGTTTGTAGTTTTATTCTCAGCAGCCAAAATATACAGAGAGTCAGGAATGGTGACTCGGGAGTAAGCGACAAAACAGTTGTCCGTGTGAGAAGCAGCTTATCCTGAGGTCGACACCCGCAGCCTTCAGCCTTCAGTGTCGGCCCCTGTGACTTGTTGATCGCAAAGCATACACTCCCAGAGAACTGCACGCGCTTTTACTGGTAATTATGGGGAATTTGTACTTTATACGCGCTATAAACACTGTCTCACCATCGCCACAACCTGTTAGAATTTCCACCTCGATGACGTTTCTCTGCAAAGACATGACTTTGAGCTGGTTTCCGTTACACAGATATACAACCGGAAGTCCACTTGCCATTTGTGAATTGAGAAATTCTACGGGGTAATATGTGGCATCATCTTCCTCCACATCAGTATTAATGGAGGTGTATATCACTTCACTCCCTTCAATTTGTGAGAGAATACTGTGGTTGATCGCTGCAGCTTGATCATCTTCGGAGTTAAAACGGAAACACGCCTAAGAATTCTCTTGGTACGGTATTTGACTGATATCCTCGTATATCAGATGAATAAGATCTTCTAAAGTGGGATCTACTCTACCAAGAGTCTCTGGTAGAGTGCTTTCACCAACTTTTAGAAGAACATCGGAGAATACTTGAGCATTTGAATTACCGTCGTATGATGATGGTCAAGCGCAGTTTATGAACTCTCGACCATAGAGTCGACCTTTTCAACGAAGTATTCACTTTTTTTGTCAAAACTGTGACACCACCCATCATATCTTGGTTTCTGCGGATGTCCTGCAGGGTTCTGTTTACAGTTTCCACTGCTTTCCTTTTTGCCATAATGCATTCATCCCATACGACGAAGCGCAATCCCCTAAGCACACATCCCTTGTTACTGCTGCGTGACACCCCACAAACAGGCGTTTCGTTGCTCTTTAAATCGATGGGAATCTTAAACATGACGTGCACTGTTTTGCCACCAGGAAGCAGTGTGGCAGCGATTCCAGAAGATCCACACACATACATATTTTAAAATCGCTTGGACAAATCTGCTGTCAAAATCTGTAAAAAAAACATTTTATTCCTACAGTCTTTTGCTCTAAAATGATCAGAATACAACCTTGAATGTTTTGTGACTGTAAAGGACTTGTAACTTAGTAGTTTCCCATAGCTTACGAAGTTTTCAATTTTTTGTGAATTAATACATTCTATGAACTATTACATACACAATCCAAAAAAAAAACATTTTACAAAAAGAGTTTAAAAAAACAGATGTAAATCGAACTTACTACCCCGGGCGGCCTACCACCAGCTCATAAGGCAGTATTATTTTAATGTTACTTCAGTGGGAGAAAGAGATGGAGCTATACATCCTGTAGAGCTTCATCTCTTTCCCACACTGAAGTAAACTAAAGTAATATTAAAATAATACTGCTTTTAAGCTGGTGGTACTGGACTTCAAATCATTCGTCCAACCGCTTACTTATTCGCTTTGTTGAAAGTTAGCTAAAATAGCCGTTCCTATATAAAAGGTAGCGTGATGATAATCATTTAAAAAGTTAAATCGGTAACTACCTATCTACAATATCCCAACCTTTTGGCGCGTCCTTTTACAATTTGCAGAGAAAAATACGAACATGATGTAATATTGCTCATCCCCCATAGCAAATAGCGTGATAGTTTATGCCCTACAGTTGGAACAGACAAACATTCTAAAAACTTTATTTTCCGCATAAGAATCGATCCCAGACCTCGTAGCAATAACTTTCTTTAAAAAAAATTAACTTCGCTACAACTTTATTATATCTATAGATTATAGGTACATAATCAAAAAAAAAAAATAATCGTATAACAAAATGTGAAAAAAAAAGAAAAAAAATCGTAGGTGGGAATCGAACTTACAACCCCATGTTTGCAAAGCAACCGCCCAACCGTTGAGCTAATTGCTTCGTTGAAACTTTTCTAAAATAGCCGTTCCTATATATTTCATGATTGACTGCTTAGTTCCATAAAGGTATAGCGTGATGATAATCATTTAAAAAGGTTAATCGATAACCATCTACAATATCCTAAAATTTTGACGCGTTTTTTTCCAAAAATACGAACATAATATAATATTGCTCGTCCCCCATTAGTAAATAGCGTGATAGTTTATACCCTATAGTTTGACCAGACTTATATGAACACCTATGCAAAATTTTAACAGAATCTATCCGGTAGAATTTGCGCCATGCTGGAACATAAAAATACAACATAATGTAATATTGCTCGTCCCCCATAGTAAATAGCGTGATAGTTTATACCCTATAGTTTGACCAGACACACAGGGAATATCTATGCAAAATTTTAACAGAATCTGTCCGGTAGAATTTGCGCCATGCTGGAACATACATACAGACAAACAGACAAACAGACAAACAGACAAAAATTCTAAAAAAAATATTTTCGGCATTAGAATCGATCCTAGACCTCGTAGCAATTACTTTTTTTCAAAAATATTCAATGTACAGTTTTGACTTCGCTACGATTTTATTATATGTATAGAATTGACAAATTAGTTCGTGATCGTTCTTGTAACAATGTCGTTCGTAATTAATTTTTTATTTTGTTTAGTTGTGCAAATGTGCGCTCTCTACTACAATGGTACCTAATCATCAAGTAAAGGAATATTCTTGTAGCGACTCCAACATTTGGAAAAGTTTCTTGTAGTTTATCGAACTGTGTAAAAACATTTTTATTTGAGCGCATATGCAAATTTTGTCACAGAATCGATTGTTATTAACTGAGAAAAAAAACTAAAACATTTGTCAGAAAATTAAAAGTAAAGTTTATAAATCTTAACTAGTGTCCGATTAATATTTCAATTTAGAAATGTTGATGGAAGGAACTATTATATTTGTAAGTAGGTATCTACCTAAAAATAGAAGGAATAGAAAAAAACGTTTTTGAGTGCAAGCGTTGCATCATGCTTCCGGGGCCACAGTGAAGTCGGGGGGCCCTGGGCACGGGCCCTCTGTGCCCTTATGGTAAAATTAGCACTGGTAACATGATAGTTCTATTCTATTTTTATTATATAGCAAGCAAAGCCGATGTCGACTATTCTGCCAATGTCAACATGATAGTTAGACTGGTTGTCAGACTATTGGGCGTCAAACTACCCGTAACGACTGTCAAAGATCTACGAATGACAGCCGGGACCAACGATAAACGTGATGCTGGCAGAATAGTCGACATCGGCTCAGTTGCCAAAGAAGAGAAAAAAAAAACGGTAAACATGCTTTGCGAGGCACGGATAGGGTTACCATCTATGTAAGGGAGGATGCCTGTCTAGGATGTACAAAATGCCAGATTTTTCAGAAAAATGCCTGTCTGTAGTAAAAAAACTGTACGTCTTAAAATAAATAATACGCAGCAGATAGTTTTAAAGATGTATCCATTCAAAATGAAAAGTTCAAAAGTATGAATAATTTACTAACACTAAACGAATTTAGAAAAAACTAACTTACCACACTGAGTGATATTTTTCCGAAGTCATTTTCGTCAAAAATTCATTTTTTTCTGACTCTAGTGTCAAGCGATTCCTTTCTTTACTCAACTGTGCACTTATTAGGGAATTTCAAAAATGCCTGTCTCAGCTTAGCGCCGGCCGCACGCCTGTCTTAACCGTAAAATGCCTGTCAAATCCGGCAAATGCCTGTCAGATGGTAACCCTAGGCACGGAGGCATTGCTCGGAGGGGTCCCGAAAAGTAATGAATGGCTCATCAACGAACCGAACGCGACAAGCGTAGCTTAACATTCGATCGACCCGTGCGGCTGTTATCATGTAGCTACGAGCCCGACCAAGCTCTTAAAAAGGCAGTGGCACTCTGGGAGTGCCAACAGAAGTGAAAACTTGAACAATAATTTTAAAAAATATTTCCAAAACCTTTAAAGTAAAAATATTTGCATAGAACATTTATCCGTATCACAATATAAATAAAGAGCACAATCGCGTTTACAAAAATGAGGTGTCGGTAACGGTGAGGTAACGGTGTCGCGAGTTCAATTGTTTTTTCCCATCTCAAAAATATTGTATTGCAGGCTGCCGAATACCAAAACCTAATAAATTATAAGGCTTGTTTTTCTCTTTTCAGTAATGAGTTTTTGCAGTCGGGTTTTTTATTTTTTTAATAATTTGTTTTATTTCAAACTTTTTACTTTTATTGATATATAAATATGCATATATTATATTTGGAATTGACTCATTTACTAACTTTGATACCAATAATGTTGTTTTTTTTAAACCTACCTCTCCCTTTTTTTGTTTTGCAATATATAAATATTATATGTATAGCCTATGTCACTCCCACTACTTAGACGAACCTAACAACACCTCATATGTTAAATCCATCAAGCCATTTAGGCTACAGAGCGTGTCAAAGACATAGACATACAAACATACATACTCTCGAAAAACATTACCCTCCTTCTGGGGCAGTCGGGTAAAAATGCCCAACGCGCCTAAAGAAGTTTTGACATCAAAAATAGTGGTCAAATTGATCAATGCCACACATATTTACCTCTACCCTCAATTGTTTGACGTTTAATATCCGTCGCTGTGCAGTCCCAATACAAACACTTTGAAGTATACCGCAATTCCCGATTACCTCTGTTTACCTGTATACCTTCGCGGTATACCGTTAGACGTCACGTTCGGTACACATGCAGGGAAAAGTGGGTCAATGTCGCGCTCGATATGCTCAAGGATGACCATCGTGTGGCCGTAAGATTTATAATAGGTGTACATTAGGTGGATGGAGAGATGATATCTTATAATGTGGACGGTAAGATGTAGTTTCAAGGCGAAGTGAAACGAGGAAAAGTTATTTCAGAAACTGAATTCAGACGACGAATTTACTCTCGTATACTGGGGCCACATTTGTCGCGATAAGGACAACTTTAATCATTTGAGTGTAAATGGTTAGTTGTGTTAAATATTGTTTATAAGCATTTTAAAGTATTCGAAATATGTACTTTAATCAGCCTCACTAGAGTTCAGGTGTTAGATAATGTAACAATCAAAGATTCTACTGTAAAGGCTAGGGATTTGCAATTTACTGCGCAGGCCGTCAACTGCTAAGTAAAGAAAAAAAAGAAAGAAAAAATATTTTCACCTCAGCACCTCAAACAAGCAGGTTTTGCTGTGTAAAGACAGTGAGCAAAATTCGATTTTGCTGCGAGCGTGAGACAAAGTAACTTTTTAATTATTTTTTTTTAAATGCCGAGAACAGCCTGCACTGGGTCTACTCACAAAATTCGAAAGATTTAAACTACACTTTGTTCTGTCACTTTCACTTCGATACGTAAAAAACGAGAGATAAAAACAATTCGATTCGAATTTCGATTTTTATATTCCATACTTAATAGGCCCAAAAAAGAAACAAACAAAACGTTCGGAAACACATATAACCGTAAAATTGCAAATCATAGGTTTTAAATGTAAATTATTATACTTTTTTCTAAATAATCGAATTATATTTTTTTATCAAGATAATGTTGAAGAAATCAATACGAAGTTTATCATGATTCTACATAATTAATTATTGTTTTAACAATCTTTAATATTTTGGCAGAATACCGCGATTGCAGTTTCAGAACGCATCTTTAAAAAATAGCGGGATATTTTTTTTATTGTTTTTATCTTTTGAGCTAGCCACAAAGTTCGATTCACGTTGGTTATAATATCAAAATAATAATGAATAAATATGAGTATGAGTAAGTCCAGTGACGAAGTTTACTATTTGCCACCGGAAGAATTAAAGCAGCATGTAAAAAAATGCAGAACTAAGTTTTCTGCCTGAAAAGTCTCGTGAAAAATATCCGAGCAAAGGAGACTTCCAATACAAAGGGTGCAAACACTTTTTCGGAGACTGTACTGTTATCACTTATCGTACTTCATTGAATTATCACAAACGAGGCAACCATTTACAATGTGGAGTATTTACTCAATGTTGAAAGCCACAATAAAGACAAAAGATGACGTCGTGTACATTGAAACCTATCCCAAACATTGCATTTTTGAAAAGAATGTCAGTGCAATAATTTTACTTTTAACTTTAATTTTTTTTATATATACTTTGTTTTACAAATATAAATGTGGTTAAATGTTTACGTTGTTGTATTTTTTTACCTTTAGATACTACGAATAATAAATTTTGATAACATATATGTTCTCGCTGCTGAGGTGAAAAGTTGTACTAATGTGTTACACGAGACCAAAGTTATTTACATCTCGTGTCTTTGAATCCCTCGCTGCGCTCAGGATTCAAATTTTTCTAATGATTCAAAATCAACACTCGCAGCAAATACCTACTTTGCTCTCTTGTTGCACAAATAACTATTATTGAGACTCGTACAGGAGAACACAAATTAAAAACACACTTATGAAACATAAAAAACTGTCAGTAATTATTTTAGACATAAAAGTCGAGTAATCTTGTTTTTGTTTCAAATAATTTTTAAAAAAGACATGATTTTATATTTAACATTCTGAAAAAGTCACGCATATCCATGTAGAAGTATAAATTAAAATCAATACCCTTAATTTAAAAACTACTGCTCGCCTGACCTAGACTAGTTTTTTTCCCACAATACACTATACTAAAGTCCCCGTCACGAGAAGCTATAATTTTTGTAAATAAAGAACTTCTACCAAGTTACGTAGCGACAATTTAATCAACAACGAATAATCCCAAATTCAATGAAGTCAAAGTAACGTACGTGTTATACGAAACTAATGAGCAATTTCACTTGATCGGGTTATATTTTAGCGATATAAAGCGCTGTCGTCTAAGGTTTTGTGGTACTGGAACGCATCTGATTCATGGAACGTAAACATTTGAGCCACGATTTTGAAGTAAGTTCACGCTGACGTTGTCTCTGCTGTCTTTCGAGTTTCGAATGCGTCTGTTTGTTTGTGGTGTTTTCGCGGCTTAGGTTATATTGTTTGTTTGTAATTAGATGTGTGTGTTAATATAATTACCTATATCCCTGTAAAAAATAGTACAAAACTGTTTTTATTTTATTTTAAGTACCCAAAGATTGCAAACCCCTGAATGTGTGTTTACAAAATTTATAGCTTCTCGTGACGGGGACTTTATACATAACACTATACATCTAGACTGCAAACAAAATAAATTTTTGTAGGTAAGTTTTATGTTATGTCATACAAGTTTCCTTCGTGTTAATTAGCAAGCAATTCAGTTAAGCGTGAGCAATCAACAAGCAAGTTTGGAAGTAAAGCTAACTCACATAATAATATTATTTATTATCACGTGTCTATTGGAGTGGGAACACAAACAGAACTCCATGTTAGCTTTTGTTACGACTTGGGAATGTTCCGGGTATACCTACATTGTTTGGTGTTTAGATTACATACTTGTTTAGTGGCATGAGGAACAGGGTGTAAAGTTCACTCATCCACCATAGAAAAGGGAGGATCTTCCGACCAGACGGGTGTTGTGTCTGGCGGGCCCCCCCCTTGGTTTGAAGTTGAAATCTTGTATTTATGTCGATCGCTCGATAAACTCTAATTGCGCGATGCAGGATTTGTGTGACGTCATGTCTATGATGCGTAGTTTGTATGTGGCGGTGTAACCGCTACACTTGGTTTGGCTAGCGCGAAGAATATCGGTTCGATACTCAAAATCAAATCCGATCAGTAGTTTTGTCTATGATCTGTACTCTGTAGAATTTAACTGCTCTATAGTTATTACTCGGAAAATGTTGTAGGTATGTTGCTCTCGAAGTTTGATACCAAATCTAAGATCATTTTCACGGAAATAGTTGCCGGTTTTCATTGACCAAGCTTTTATTTTTACGTTGCTTACGTCAACTTTAGCTTAGTTATTATTTTTGCTACGCACAACACTAGTAAACGTGCGCACCTCTAGCAGATTCAGACGGATACATATATAATCTATGGCTCCGCTCATAGTAGAAGATTATGTCCTTTGTTCTTGATATGTTCTTGATCATTTTAATTGCTTCAGTAATTAAAACACAGTTACATTTCATACAGTTACATAAATAACAATTTTCTAAATGTATCACAATTTTTTTAAGCCTCCGTACTCGTATATAATAGACCTTTTATCCTTTCACCATTCCATGTTCCAATACATTACTGTACAAACTACAAAGGGAGGACGTGACGTGACGGAGGCTTCTCCCAAGAGGCCTTTGTTCCCGACCGCAAACACCTCTGTTATAATGTATAAATATTTTACAACCGAAGGAGTGTAAAAGGTGCTTAAGCTAAGAAAATGCTTTGATTAAAAATCTAGTTTTTGGGTAGTTATTCAACGATTACGGAATAGAGCTTTGAAGCCGTCTACACTATAATCTTGGTATATTGAAAATGTTGGCTCTTGTGGCCACTCTTTAAAATGAGATGACATTGAAAAAACCCTCAAAAACTTGGAATTGTGTAATAGGGTAGTTGCCTAGAAAAAAAAAAACAGAAATTCTATAAATTTAGTCCGTCTTTCAGATAATAAAAAAATGTTAGACACGTATTTTTTGCTTAATCATATTAATCAAAAATAACTTAGAAAACACGCATTAAAGTTGGGGAGTGGGGGCTCGCTACGTCACAACGCAGTATTAAATCTAGCAAGGCGTGACGTCATGCCACGTTTTAACTCAATGTATCGCCGTAATCTTTTGATTACGTCAAAAAAGAAAAAATACAGTGTACAATATTTTTTAATAATCTACAAGATGGAAAACAAAATTTTGGACACAGGCCTCTACCTATGTAGTGTCACATAATAGTACAGAAGGCGCACTCCGCATTTTAGGTATGAAGCCGCGTATGTACGCGGCGAGCTCGACTTGGGCCCGACTTGTCGGGCCAATTCAGTGAGCGTTACGTAGTCAGAAGATATAAGAGTAGAAAAAGAGTTAACTTCTAGGTGAATATCAATCAATCTGCCTAGCTTTTTTCCAACTATGTTGGGGTCGGCTTTCAGTCTAACTGGATGTAGTTGAATACTAGTATTTTATATCGAGCGACTGCCTATTTGACCTCCACAACCCAGTAACTGGGTAATACGACACCCCTTGGTAAGACTGGTTGTCAGACTTTTTTCGGGCTTCTGACGACCCGTAACGACTGTCAAAGATCCACGAATGACAGCCGGGACCAACGGCTTAACGTGCTTTCCGAGGCACGGAGGAGTCTCGGTATGTAAAGGTCACCCATCCACGGACCAACACCGGCAATCATAGCTTAACCTGATGGATTGATCCGTGCAGCTGTTATTACTTAGCCACAAGCTCCTCAATCTCAACAACAACTTCTACTTCTGCTTAACCTGATGGATTGATCCGTGCAGCTGTTATTACTTAGCCACAAGCTCCTCAATCTCAACAACAACTTCTACATGAATATAACTGTAGGTAATCATTAGCGCTGTGCGTCCTGTATTGCACTTTATTGTGTCGTAGCTAAAGTTGCTTTTTATCATTTTGCGGAGTTAAGCATCTGTATTAAATCTGTAATAGGGTATAACATAACAACATGCCTGTGATCCCCGAAGGGTTAGGCAGAGGTGTACCCACATTTAACCAGTTGTGTAATAGGAGGCGAGCCTATTGCCATCAACCGAGCACAAGTCCAGACTCCGGGCTGCTATTATACTGGGAAGTTCGAGATGGAAAACCCAATAACACTGCCTGACCCGAGAATCGAACCCAGGACCTCATGCTCAGAGTGCTTGAGACCACTAGACCAAAAGGAGGATATTTTAGTTTGTTATTAGTTAGCTTTTTTAAAATAAAATAAATCAATACACTATTCAACTAGGGTTGCCATCCGTCCGGGTTTCCCCGGATTTGTCTTAGTTTGGAGGGCGTCCGGGGAGCGTCCGGGCGGGGTTCTTAAATAGTGTAATTAATTATTAATTGATTATTAAATTAAGCCATTTATTTGTATTGTTGAGGCTTCAGTTGATTTTCTATTAATTTATTGTAAAAAAAATACGAGGGCGTCCGGTGAAAAATCTTCATTTCACCCAAATATCCGGGCTATTTGAAGTTTTTGTCCGGGGCCTGTAATTTAGGTGATAGCAACCCTATATTCAACTCTCCGTCAGTCTAAAGTGAAGTACCTACCGTAAAACGAAGTGAATAGGGATGCAGGGGTGAACAAACTGTAGATTTTTATTTCAACGTTAAAATCCATTTCAAAGTTTCGTCCCGATTCACCCCTGCAAGTCTATTCACCCCGTTACATGATAACTAAGTATATAGTAGTTACTCTTAAACTGTGCAAGTACACAATAAATAAGTACAGTTCCTTATCAAGTAACAAACCCTCATAATTAATGTCAGCCAAATATTATCGGCTATTTGGAATCCTCCTTTGAAATCTACTTTCAAGGACTCTTGTGAGACGGACTTTCGACATACGAACGTCTCTAACACGGCCATACAGGCGTGCGGCGGAATCATAAATCTTTATTTATTCGTTTATCTCAACAACATAATTATTACATACACTGGTGCCGATTCTCTTGTGCACCGAACTAAACTAACTAAACTATCACTAAAATTCCTTACTTTTGACTATGAGAATCTCAAAGCTGCAAAATAAATTCTTTAAATTTAAAAATAATTTTGACACATCTAAATCGAATTTGACAATCGCGACTCCACACGTGATACTTCTACGTGAATCTTTTTAGAGCCGGAGGCGCGCAGGGGGGGCAGCCTCGACGTGTTTTATAAGGAATTTTTCACTTTTTGTATGGTAAATAAGAAAAATTGTTACCTACATGTAGAGTGTTGGGGGTTTACGAGTTTTATAAAGGGGGTCGCAATTTTCATTATTTTTGCGATTGGACACACCGTTTTCGCACAATGTACCTATGTGCTTAGGTGGTAAACATTTGAAAAGAAACAATCGTGGACCCTGTTGGGCACAGCAAAAGAAAGATAGTAAGAGATGAGGACTTATTGTTTATCTTGTAGGTAATCTAATTTATTCTAAAAGAAAAAAAACATTTATTGTGCATTTTAAATGAGTTTTAGAGATTTATCATTTAAATATTAATGTACACTGTAATAACATTTACTTAATAATAGATTTTTTTATTTATTCGTGAATACCTAGATGGAGTTTTTTTTCTTTTCTGATTAATTCAGGTAATTTGTTATAAATTTTTATTGACTTATCTAGTAGACTTGTTGAATGTATTTTTAGGCGGGATTTTGATAAGTTTAGTCGTGTTTTGTGTTTGGCTATTTTGTGCATTTATTCGATTGGACGATACCATTTCTGGCTTCTGTATTAAAACTTACTGGCTTTATTAAGCAGATTCTTCGATGATTTCGAAAAACTAGTGGCATCATGTCATGAGACATTCAAAAAATCCATTCTTTCAAACTAGGCTGCGAATCAGCTGTTTTCGAACGTCAAAATTACATAGACAGTAAAAAGAAGTACAAGTACTAGGTACAATACCTATCAATAGTTATACCTTCTGCAGCCTCCATCTCCTTCATATAATTGCTTTTACGCTTCTTACGAGGCCCAAGAGAAATGATGGAGTAAGTAAGCCAGTAAGCAAAGTATCCTGGAACCCCAAGGTTTTATAACGCACGTCGTACCTACCTATATTTTTTTTCCAAGAATTTCATTCCATCACCGAGAATGTACGGTCTATGAATTTTGCAGCCTTCAGATTATATTGAGATATTCTCGTAAAACTGAGTGGGAACCTGTGCCTACATAATACCTATGCCACCACCTCAATAACATTATTTTAAGGACGAGTTTTATTCAAACTACACAGTAAAAAACAAATAATGTTAAAAAAAAAACAAAAACCCGTCTGTAAAAACACATAACTGAAAAGAGAAAAACTACCATTGAACTTTGTTTTTTGTAAGGTATTGCAGGGGGACATAGTCTTTGACATATGTAAATGCAAATGTTTATGTATATGACATAAACTTAAACACAGGAGACAAAGACAAGTTTACACCATTATTTCAAATTATTGGTTTGTCCCACCTGCTGCCATGTTTTTTGTGCAGTCGGGTTCTTGTTTTTTTAACCGACTTCCAAAAAGGAGGAGGTTATATGTTCGTCGCGTATGTTTGTTTTTTTTTTTTTTATGTATGTCCACCGATTTCTCCGTCAATTGTGGACCGATTTTGAAAATTCTTTTTTTGTTTGAAAGGGTGTGCTCTCGAATTGGTCCCATATAAATTTTATTAACTTTGCTTGGATAGTTTTTGAGTTAGCTACAAAATACGTATTTTTTTCCCATTTAGTATGTAGATGATATGATAAGTTTCTGTCACTGGTAGCAGGTAGTGGTATTCGAATATGTGTGGTGTACCACAACTAAAAAGTGAAAAATAAAAACTTTTTACAAAAAAAAACAACCGACCTCCAAAAAAAACACTACAAAGTGAAAAATATCTTTAATTTCGGAAGTCGGTGTCTTGGGTTTTGTATTTTCGTTTTTTGCCACCGACTTCCGAAATTAAAGTTATTTTTCACTTTGTAGTGTTTTTTTTGGAGGTCGGTTGTTTTTTTTTGTAAAAAGTTTTTTTAAATAAGTAATTTGTTTTATTTCAAGCTTTTTAGTTTTAATATACCTATTATAATTATATATATTTGGACTTGACTCATTACTAGTTTTTATTTGATAGGTACCAATATTGTTGCACCCACTTAATTTATTTAAAAAAACCTTCCACTCCATTTTTTTTATATTTTTGAATGCATTCTATAAAAATTATGTAGCCTATGTCACTCCCACAATTAGACGAATCTAACGTTAAAATCGTTCAAGTCGTTTAGGCTACCGAGCGTGCCAAAGAAATAGACATGCATACATACTCTCGAACAATATTCCCGCCTTCTGGGGCAGTCGGGTAAATACACAGTTTCTTTTCTAAGCTAGCAGGTTTATTTTTCTGACTTTCTTTTTATTTTTTTTGCGTCCTAACAACAGACAACCTCAAAATGCCCTTGGCCTGTCATATTTTGCCGCAACCTTGTCACGGACAGAATCACTGTGTGCCAGTGTGCCTGACACAATGTAACGAGAGCAAATATGGAACAAATACATAGTGACACGGCTATTTACGGGTTAAACTTACTAGGTACTTACTTAGTTATTTAATCTGAAACGTGTAGAAACTCTCCAACGTTCGGTGTAGATTGACCCTATCCCGGCCTATGTACGTACAGGCTCAAATTAAAATATCAAGCGAAACTTCTCACTTGTGATGAATGTCGTTATCTATGTCGTGGCCAGATCTTAGAATTGATCATTTCATGAAATGATCGACTATTTCATGAAATGGTTGTTTCATGAAATGGCCAGCTAAAATTGACCATATCGTTCAAACGTCAACGTTTAATGATATGTCAGTCGACGTTTGGCCATATCATTAAGTACGGTATTTATGCAAATATTACTGGCATTAAATATCTTTAAGTAATCTGGGTCAATGGATAAATAAAACATTTTAAATAGCTTTCATTCCAGAAGAAAAATAACAATTACTAAGATTTGAACAGCAACTAACCATGGTTTTTTTTAAGGTTGCGCTCGTTTTACGAGTGAATTTCAAAAAAGTCACGTAGCTTGGTATAATAACGATACTTCACTGCACTTTTATCTTCCATTTGCACATTTATAATTGCTTTTTCAATCGTATTATCGTCTGCCGCCATGATGCATAACAAAAACAAAGCGACATCAACGCCTCTACCAGTGGATAATCTAACTATTTTACGATATGATCACTAATGTTTGGCCACATTATGAAGTAGTCGTGCGTTTATCTGTTCATATCGTCAAACGTTGAGTATTCAATGATCTGGCCAGACCACATCATGATGTGGCAAGCGGTCGATGTTCTATTTCATGAAATGATCAATTCTAAGATCTGGCCACGACATCTACAAGACAAAAAATAAAATAAGATAAGAGCTCAACTGTCATCAATGAGACACAATAAAATTTTAATTGTTATCGATCTCCAGGAGAGCTCGTGACAGTCAAGTGATTTATGATTTTATTTCTCACAACAATATAAAAGTACATTTTAAAATGATCTTTGAACAATACATAATAGTTTTAATTAAACTGTGGGAGACTGGTGCCTAAGCTAGGCGTAAGGCCTGTATTTCAGGACACCAGTACCCTAATTGCGTAACTAATTTTCATAAACAATTTTGCCTAATTTGTTTAATTTTGACAGTTCAACAACATTCATTGCGTTATTTACGTTGTTGAGCAGATTTTTTTTCCAACTTATGAAGCAATGGATTAGCAATCTGTTTCAAATCGAAACAGATTGTGGTTGTGTTGTATTACGCAATTAGGGTACTGGTCTGCATCGCCGTGTCCTCGTGGAGGCGATCGGCGGCAGTGATCTCTCGCGTCCGGTCCTGATTCGGGCCATGGTACGGAGCGAGAGGAAATGGGAGGCCGTCACCTCCTTCTGCGAAGCAGTAATGCTCGCGAAGGAGGAGGTGGAACGCGTGAGGGAGACGCAGAATTCGCGCACTCACGCCCCTAACCGCCGCAGGAGGAGACGCCCTAGGCATCGGGAATCGCGAGACGATTTCCGGTCACCGTAGGCGCAGGCTTGCGGACGGTGAGCAATGGGTAGCTCGCCGCCCGATAAGGACCAGGCCCGAGTCGACGGCGCGTTGTGTTTCACGCGCGCCTCAAAGAGAAGTCAGCAGAATTGACGTTGTCCGCTAGGGCCGATGCCTGCCGGGGTTGCGAATAAGGCCGAAAGGGAAATCGTGGCCCCCGGCAACATGGCAACTGAAGGAACACGGGTGGGTTTTAGTCAGTAAGAGTCTGACACGCCCTCCTGCTCCACCCAGAGCGGGAGAAGTTATTTGATAATTTCCAACCAAAAAAAAAAAGGACTCCTTTGGAAGCAGATACATTTATTAAGGATTATGCACTCGTACACAAATGCGGTCTAGGGTTAGTATGTTTGTGAGCGTGTGTGTATGTGGTGTGTGTGTGCGTGATGTGGGGGTGTGAGTGTGTGCGTGTGAGTAGGCGTGTATGTAAATAATAAATTGATGATTTTTTTTGGGATCATTGACCGCAAGTCCCTACTTGCGGTCATGAGCTAAGAGATGACCAGTCCCAACTGACGGCGCCCGTGCACGAACGTGACGCATGGATCAGCACTTCAGCACCATTTAGCTCAACCATTTTGGAGGGATCCGAATGATATAACATCTATGCGCCACCATCAACGAGAAATTTGAGTGAATATGACATACTCTCGACTGCCATTATTATTACCAGAAGGTACCTAGTTTATATTTCAATATTATTTCTTTAACTTTGGTGGGGTGAGGTGGGAGCATTTTTTAAACGCCACGTATAAAGGCAAATGGAGGAATACGACGATGGAATAAACTTATTATCACCCACCCATTGTGCCGCCCACTTACCGCCCATTGTGTCACCTAATGTAAAATTTCTAAATTAATGTCTGTAATTTGGTGTACAAACGCCAGCACATCAAGCTACTACAATCTGTCAAATTTATTTAATAGATTTTCAACTTTATCGCTGAAGTATTAAGTTCAAAATTGATTGGGAAAATTTGACAGTTTCGGGTAGCTTGATGTGCTGACGTCTGTACATAATAAAGAATATTCTATCTATCTATCTTATTTGAGAAAATCAAAATTTTGGGTTAGAAACTGTACAAAAAGCATCAAGTGTTTATTTCTTCTATGCTATTGTCGGATACAGGAAAATTATTATAACAACAAAAAGGGTTTTTACCCCACCCCAAGTACCTGTGTAATGCCACAAAGGTGTAGTGTAGGGGCCTGAAGGTCACATTATTACCCGCGTGAAAATTCTACGAGTCTGTAACTTTGTCTGTACCTTCAGTCAAGGGCTCTCGAGGTCCGCTTCCGCGACAATAACGACTCTCCAACACACCCTTAACGAAGACCCTCGAAAGTAGACCTTGAATAATTAATTCGAAGAAGAAAAAGTGACGAATAATGGTCTCAGATTATAATTCTGTTTCATGTTAGTACTAAACTTGTTTAATTGCAACATTTTTTGAGAAAATTGAATAAAACAGGATAAAACCCAGTAAGCTAATAATTATGCATTTAATTTTGCCGTGTATAATATAGTGAATACGATGGATAGCGTAGCGCAATGATGTGATAACTTTCGCCACTTCGCTAATATTGAAGTTTGACAGCATAGTGGGTCGTGTGTAGCTTTTATCGACACATGAATACATTAGTACAGACGCCAGCACATCAAGCTACCACAATCTGTCAAATTTATTTAATAGATTTTCAACTTTATCGTTAGTAAGTATAAGGTTCAAAGTTGATTGGAAAAATTTGACAGTTTCGGGTAGCTTGATGTGCTGGCGTCTGTACGTACGCAGGTATAGCAAATTGCTAGTTTCTAATCAGTAGGTAATCAGTAATCACACTAAGAGCGGTTACGCACTGCGCCCGATCCGAATCCGAATTCAATCCGAATTGGGAATGTTCTAAATTCGGACGGACAAAAATCGAACCTATTGCGCAACCCCTCATACAAATAGTTTTTTTTTTTTTTTATGTAGTGCATCTCGTAGTTGACCTCTGAGATCATAACTACTTAACCGGGCTTTCCTTTGGGTGCCTTAAGCTACTACACTTAAAACCTCCAGCCAGGGTTTATTCAACTATGCTAATTAAAACTAGGTGAACGCTCGCTAAGGGCACCCCTTGTGGGGTACGAACCTCGGCTTCAACCGGAGGGAGGACATCAAGGACGGGACGGGCTGGAATACAAATAGTACTATGGCTACTTCGGACCGACATTTCTCGGATTTGGATCGGACGTAGTGCGAAACCGCTCTAAATATCTACAGTACGTTCTCAGTAGGACTAACAAACTACAATTATTATATTATAGTACGTAGGACTCAAGCAACGTATTTGTGGCTTGCCTCATTAATCATTGCGTGCAATTCATAAACACCTAGCTGTGTTATGTTATTTAGGCATTTTGACAAATTCAACAACTCAACTCCCCCATACACACGAGGATAATTTTGGCGGGTGTAACTATTTTATTCTATCGCTCTTTCTGGACGAAACCAAGTTGCCTTTTTCGCAAATTGGCAACATAATTTGATAACGTCAAACTCAAAAACGTCAATCAAAGCAAGTGTCAAAACCACGCGTAAATTACTGTTTACAAAACGTGTGCTATAAACCTACGTTTCAATGAATATTTAAATCAAGATAATCAAAATGGATTTTATTGTCGATACTGTTGGAGATGAGGATCTCCAAATAAGGACCGAGTTAATTAATGATGCAGAGAAACCTTATTTTATAGGTTAGTTCCTCAATTCAAAATGTTCATAAAATATCTTAAATTCCTTTTTTCCCCTAACTCCTGGTATTTATCAGCTTGTTATAATTAAAATAACTTCTCTCCACGTAAATAACTTAAAACAGTATTTTATTTATGCTTTCCACAGTAACATTCTTTGACCAGTTTTTGCAAACATAATAAAATTAAATAACCTTCCATCTGACCATTCAGCCCCAACTTATTAATAGCCAATATTTCTAAACTCGCATAAATTCATAATCCACAGACAAAGAAGACAGACAAGCAGCAATTCTAGACTTATTTGAGAAAAAGAAACAAGAACTAGACACAAAGTTGTTTGCAGAAGAAGAAGTAAACACTAAACTAAAGAACTTAAAAATTGACAGTTTATTTGATGAGTTCTTCCATGAAATGGGATGGTCACAGTCCATCATAATTAAAAAAGAAGAAAAAAAGAGATTGTTTCATTTTGATCAACTGGATTTAGATACGGGTAAATTGAAGTCAAACCTTGGTGGAGTAGATGTTGAGAAGGAGATGATGAATAGTGTGATGAAGCCAGGCATTGAGAAGGAGCATGAAATGCCTAGTTATGATGTTAGCAAGAACAAACTGAAAGCAATGAGGAGGGTAAGTTATTCTGAACCATTTTTGAACATATGATTTAAAGAAATAAGTAGGGAGATAGATTAAAGTTGTTGATAATACATCATTCTCTGAAGAACATAATTATTAATTAGTAGAATCAGCCTATAATGTTCCCACTGCTGGGACACTTGCCTTCCTCTTTTCTAGAGGGAGTGGGCTGTAACCAGATATAGATTGACCTAGATAATGCAAGTATCACGATCTGTATGAAAACCAAGCATGCCATTTTTTTACTACCTACTATGACGTCACAAGCACTAGGAAACGTTTCTTTTGTTTTTCTCCGCCCATTTGCACAGTTTTTACAATTTATAACAGCGTTAATTAACCATTTTAAATTTTTTAACTGACTTCCGACAAGCGTGGCACCGATGCAGACTGAGCGCGATAGTGGCAGCTTACGATTATTGTACGTAAGCTGGACACGAAAATGGCACACGAAGTAGTTGCTCTTGCGTTATGTAGGTATATCTATACCTGTGGCTGTAATCTACCACGTAGTAGATGCCCAGTGCAGGTTGGCAGATGTCATGTCTTCAAATTATTAATTGAAAACACTGTTCTAATCTCAGTATTTTAATTCAAATTGATGTAAAACATTACAGAAAGAACGAGAGAAGACCAAGGGCCCTGGCTGGTTCAACCTGCCGGCACCAGAGGTCACTGAGGAGCTGAAGAATGACCTTCAAGTGCTGAAGATGAGATCAGCCCTGGACCCCAAACATTTCTACAAGAAGAATGACATGGAAGTGTTGCCTAAGTACTTTCAGGTAAGCTGCAATAGTAGCAGTCAGCATCCATACTAATATTATAAATGTAAACGTAAGTCTGTCTGTCTGCCTGTTACCTTTTCATGCCTAAACATAGGATTCTTATTAACCTGGTGACACAGCGTAGTACAGAAAGCGCACTCCGCATTTTAGATATGAAGCTACAAGTTCGCGGCAGGCTCTTGTCGGTCCAATTCAGTGAGCGTAACGTAGTCAGTAGATATAAGAGTTATGTGATAGAAAGAGAGGCAACTTCTAGGTGAATATAACTGTAGGTAATTAGCGCTGTGCGACCTGAAATGTGCTTTATTGTGTTGTAGCAAGTCGCTTTTTATTTAAATAATTTTGCAGAGTGAACCATTTGTACTGATCTGTGCTAGTAGTACGTTCCCATGGGATCATTTCTGACATCCACGCGAGTCATGGGCAAAAGCAATTTTTTTTTTTCTATTTTTCTTCAATGATATTTTGTTTATTTAGCTAAATAGATAATTTATAATGCAATCAGGTAATAAGTTTAAAGCATCAGCTGTTCCTTTGTCCATCATTAACTTACTGAACCAAATACTGATGAAAGTTCTTGATTTATTGATACATTAAATAAAACATTACTTTCCCAACACTTATGTTTAATCTTCTTTGTTTACACAAATACAATTTTTAAGAAATTCAGCATAAAACATTGCTTTTTTCCAGGTTGGTCGCATCATGGATTCTACACTAGACCATGTAAATGAGAGACTGACTAAAAAGCAAAGGAAGAGGACCATGGTTGACGAACTTCTAGCAGATGCCGAGTTCCAGAAGTACAATAAGAAGAAATACAAAGAAATTGTAGATGAGAAGAGAAGGACAGAATACAGAACCTTTATGAGGGACAAGAGACAGAAGAACAAAGCGGATTTGAAGAAGAATAAGTTAAAATCTAAGAAGGCATAGTAAATAAATAGATGTAAATAAGAAATATTGAATTTTATTGCTTTTTTAGCCTTTTGATGACAATGGTTAGATAAGGACCAGGCTAGATCCTTTCAGCGGAGTCATGACTACCAATTCTGCTGGACTGCATATGGTATTGTGTACCTTCGAAAAAAGGTCAATGAGCCGCAAATTCGAATATCTTCGGAGTCTGATATTGAGAAACTAAAGTGTACCGAGTGACTAGTCTTGGAAGTTTTTTCTTCATCATTGTTTAGTTTTAAGCTCTTTGTTATGCATGCCCCAAACTTTTTACTTTTATATTACTATAAGTCTATTTCTAAAACACTATACATAATACACTTTACACATACACATTACTTAACTCTTTTTAAGATGTCTAATGTATCCAAGAATAAATTTAATAAGTACCGCTATTGTCACCATAGTTTTGATAAGTTCACCCATAATTATTATATCAGCTGCCATTGTTACTTTGACCAAAATCTTTTTATGAATCATTTTTAGTGACTTAAATAATTTATCAAACGAAATTGACAATTGTACTGTCTCTAAAGTCTCTATCTGCGATCTAGACAACTGTCATAAATTAATTTCCTTTTCACCTAGCAAACGTTTGACTGTACTCACGCAAAACATTCGTAGCATAAATTGCAATCTACCGGGACTTGAATTATTACTATCTAGGTTAAAAATTGAATGTGATATAATAGTTCTCACAGAATGCTGGTTACTAAAAACAAGTGTTATACCTAATATACCTGGTTTCAAATCGTTCTCTACTAAAGGTAATTTTAAACAAAATGACGGCGTTATTATTTATTATAGAGATCATATTGACCTAACGTTTGAGGAACCATCCTTTCAAGAAGGAAACTGTCTTATGGCTCGGCTAGGCAAGCACATGGCAATTGTTTCTATATAGGTACCGATCTCCCTCTTATAAAAACACTGATCCATTTTTAGACTCATTACATGAAACACTTTTAAAAGTAGAGGGACTAAATAACGTCATGTTGATAGGAGATATAAATATTCCTATTAATCACACGAAAATCGATCAAACCGGTGAGAAATATTTAAATCTGACAGCCTCTCATGGACTACTACCTGCACATACAGAAGTAACCCGTAGAGTGAGTGGTACTTGTCTTGACCACAGATAATATAATACTACGTACAGATACCCAATCCCATACAAAGAAATGAACCTCCCTAAGTCTGGCTATTGAACTGGCTGTTTTTTTTTCCTCCATTTTATTAACAGATGGCAGCATAAGCGACTTTTACAACGCCATCTAGGAGTCGACTTAGATACTTAAGATTATCTACATCGCACATCGCACAGTGCGTTCAAGGACAAGCGTAATAACAATACAACAAAAAAAAATCTCGAGTTGGCGGAATAGTTTCATTTGTGCGAGTGAACTAGCAATTTTCACGCTGCAGCGAATGTCTCTTTAAGTGTTTTTTAGCATTTCAATGCTTTCTTAAATCTAGATTTTCTTCTCCTCGTTACCAAATCTACTATTGCTAAAACTGAAATCACGCCTTCGTCCGAACTCATTTTGACAGTAAGCCGACGTACGCACGGACGTAATAAAATAGCGGCGACATTTATCGCACACTGGAATTTCAACGCTATGCTTAGCACCGAGAGTTGAAAATCCAACAGAGTGTTTTTTCAACGCGCTGGGACGGGAGTGCGTCTCAACGCGTTAGATTCTCAACGCTCGGCTTAACACCGAGAGTTGAAAATCCAGTGCGTAATAAAATCCCGCCGCGATTTTATTACGTCCGTGTGAACGTCGGCTAAATGTTTTTAGAAACATTAAATAAAAACCGGCCAAGTGCATGTCGAACCACGCACAATGAAGGGTTCCGTAGTTGGGATGAATTTATCCCAAGAACAAACTTAACTTTGTAGTTGAAAAACATGTTCTCTCATACGGAATGTATGGGAGAACATATTTTTGCAACCGCAAAAAGTTGATTGATTATTACTCGTTAATTTATAGAGCCTACTTAGCTGTGATAGATAGTTTTCCTTTTAATTTCGTTATAAATACTACGCTAGGATTTTTGGAACGAAGTTTTGGAACGAAGTTTTGGAACGAAGTTCCATATCGCGCGTTGTGAAAGGGGGCTAGACGGAAAAAATTAAGACCAAAAGTTGTAACGACACTTTTTTATTTTGGGGGGGGTGTGTCTGAGGGTGTGTGTGGGGGTGTGTCTGGGGGTGTGTGTGAGGGTGTGTCTGAGGGTGTGTGTGGGGTTGTGTCTGGGGTTGTGTGGGGGTGTGTCTGAGGGTGTGTGTGGGGTGTCTGAGGGTGTGTGTGGGGGTGTGTCTGAGGGTGTGTGTGGCGGTGTGTCTGGGGGTGTGTGTGGGGGTATGTCTGGGTGTGTGTGGGGGTGTGTGTCTGGGTGTGTATGGTGGTGTGTGTTGGGGTGTCTGGGGGTGTGTGGGAGTGTGTCTGAGTGTGTGTGGGGGGGTATGTCAAAGGGTGTCTGGGGGTGTGTGTGGGGGTGTGTCTGAGGGTGTGTGTGGGGTTGTGTCTGAGGGTGTGTGTGGAGGTGTGTCTGGGGCTGTGTGTGGGGGTGTGTCTGGGTGTGTGGGGGTGTGTGTTGGGGTGTGTCTGAGGTTGTGTGGGGGTGTGTCTGAGGGTGTGTGGGGGTGTGTCAAAGGGTGTATGGGGGTGTGTGTGGGGGTGTGTCTGAGGGTGTGTGTGGGGTGTGTCTGAGGGTGTGTGTGGGGTGTGTCTGAGGGCGTGTGTGGGGGTGTCTGAGGGTGCGTGTGGGGGTGTGTGTGGGTGTATCTGTGTGTATGTGGGGGTGTGTCTGTGTGTTTGTGGGGGTGTCTGTGTGTGTGGGGGGTGTGGGGGGTGTGGGGGTGTGTCTGTGTGTGTTCTTATGTTCGTGGTTCTCTTTATGCTCTGCTTCGTACCCCCTCCACTCGTGTTTACCAAGGCATAGTGAGAGTTTGCTTGGGCCTCAGCGTTGTACACACGGCTACACAACAAACTATACATTTCCAGTTTATGCTGATCTCGCATTGTGTAGGATTTCCGTACAATGCGAGGTCCGCTAATACTAGAAATGTATAGCTTGATGTGTAGCCGTGTGTACGTATGTTAATACGTGTTCGTGCGCGTACAAAAACATTTTTTTTAATTTTTGAAGTTTTCACTTCTACCACGTGTGAATTGCACACATGTTTTTTTTTTCTACGCATAGTGAAAAATTTCATATAAAACACATCAAGGTTGCCCCCCTGCGCGCCTCCGGCTCTAAAAAGATTCACGTGGTTAGGTATCACGTGTGGAGTTGCGATTGTCAAATTCGATTTAGATATGTCAAAATTAATTTAAAAAAGAGAATTTATTTTGCAGAATAGCTTTGAGATTCTCATAGTAAAAAGTACTTAAGGAATTTTAGTGATAGTTTAGTTAGTTCAGTTCGGTGTACAAGAGAATCGGCACCATTAGCTACCTATCTACTTTTAAAACGTTTCGTGCAATCCTTTTTAGGGTTCCGTATCTAAAGGGTAAATCGGGACTCTATTACTAAGACTCCGCTGTCCGTCTGTCTGTCACCAGGCTGTGTCTCTATTAAGACAGTTGTTTTCACAGATGATGTATTTCTGTTGCCGCTATAAACTCAAACTCAAAGCATTTATTTCAAATAAACCAATTACAGGTCCGCTATAAACTCAAACTCAAAGCATTTATTTCAAATAAACCAATAACAGGTACTTTTGAATTGTCAACGGGTCGGTCAGTCAGAAAGATGAAGCTAGTTGCCCATTCCTAATCATAGTAGGTACCTATGGAGAAGAACGGGCAAGAAACTCCACGGACACTCTTTTAAATCAAAATATTGTTACAAAATATTGGTTACATCATTCATGTTGAAATTATACATGTGAGAACAATGTAGAAAGACGTGCACGTTAAAAGCGTTCATAATAAAAATATAAAACAAAAACAATTCAAAAATTAAAATAAACCGTGGCAGCTAAGAGATGACCAGTCCCTACTGACAGCGCCCGTTCACGAACATGACGCATGGATCAGAACCATTTAGCTCAACCATTTTGAAGGGAACTTAAGACGCAGATATATGACAGTGACCTTGAATGGTTAGCTTGCGTGTTTTGTACTGAGCTCACGCAACGCGTCGTACGTCCAGCCAGTAATAGGACTCGCCCATCAAGGAGCGCTGTCCCAAATTAGACGCATTATTAATTTATTACACGTAAATTTAAAGGTATTTTAATAAAACGCGTATACTAAACGATTAACAATTTAATTATCTTTAAAATGGTGAAGTTTTCAGAAAAATACGCTTGATAAATTTTGCGTCATTCTCGGTTTTTTATACGCGTTAGACATAACTTTACAAATTAATTTCACTATGTAATATAAATATAATCAAAAATATGCCTATATTAAAAAAATGCTCTAATTCAACATAAATATTTTTCCCAAATCACTAACACTACTCGTTTAGACGTCATCTTCAGTATAAAATCATGAAAAGTCAGTTATCGTCCCCTTAATGATGCAACACACACGCCATCATCAGCGAGACATTTGAGTGAGCATGACATACTCTCAGCCGCTGTCAAGCTTGTTCAAGTCGATGAAAGACGTACCCAGTATTTGGTAGCGTTATAGAATGTACATGTTCACAGTGCACACGTGATATGCAATTACATACAATAAAAAGAGATTGAATTTAAACAAAGTAAAGATAGTTTTTACAATCTTTTCAACAAATACTAAAAAACAGAATAAAATAAATATTTAAGGGGGCTCCCCTAAAACAAACTTGATTTTTTTGCCGTTTTTATAGATAATGG
The DNA here is from genome assembly GCA_963680765.1 of Agrochola lychnidis. Lineage (NCBI taxonomy): Eukaryota > Metazoa > Arthropoda > Insecta > Lepidoptera > Noctuidae > Agrochola > Agrochola lychnidis. The sequence continues at coordinate 6,137,450 of OY796850.1, forward strand.
TGCGGAACCCTTCGTGCGCGAGTCCGACTCGCACTTGGCCGGTTTTTTATAGAAAGGTATCAGTAAAATGATAAAAATATATGTAGGTAGGTACTTGCCAAAAACACGTATAGATTTCTTTCAGATATTATATTTCTACGTAAAGTAGGTAATAGATTATAAAAAAAAAACAGTGGCGCTCCGGAAGTGCCGACAGAAGCGAAAACTTGAACAAGATCTTGGTGGAAGAAAAATACTTGTATTGAATATTGGTCCGTAACGTTATCTAAATAAAGATCGCAATCACGTTTACAAAAAAAAATACTTCCAAAACCTTTGTACAAATACTTGCATAGAACATTAATCCCTAACTTAATATTAATAAAGAGCACAATCGCGGTTACTAAAATGACATATCGGTAACGGTGTCGCGAGTTCAAGTGTTTTTCCCATCTCAAAAATACCCAACGCACCTAAAGATATTTTCACTTCAAAAATTGTTTGATTTACTACTAAACGTAAAATAACAGCGACAGATGTGATGACAAATTGAATAATACGCCATCTATTGATTGCAAAGAGCTCTGAACAAAATGTTTCATTTATCATTTTTGTTGAAAATAGATGATTTATGAGTTTATATAGATAAACCAGCATTAAACAAGAAGTTTTGATTTTTACTAATCATAATTACGCCAAAATCAGCCGTTTATCGCTTTTTAGTGATTGTTAATTTCATATTTGTTACCTATGCTGCTATCTATGATTCTTTTTTCAGAACTAATTATAATTTGTTCGAGTTGAGACCCCATGTCTTGACCATGTTTTGCTAAAAAGTTCTTACTGTATACATACAATGATTCCTCAAACTACCTTAACTGACCATTATCCTGTGCTAGTTTGTATGGATCTTAAACTACCTCGAACGTTTACAAACTCAACGTACAGTTTAATAAATAATGAAAACTTATCTCAAGACATACTAAAAATTGATCTAACGCTAATATACCAGTCTAAAGATCCAGAATATTCTATCAACTACCTAACATCCACGATACAGAGTGCAATAAATAAAAACACTGAAATTATTGCAACATCAAGGCGTAAAAAGATCATCAAACCCTGGATAACTGCTGGGTTGTTGAGGTGCATGAGAAATAGGGACAGGCTACACAAAAAATTTAATTCATCACCAGATAATGAAGTACTAAAACTTACATATACACGGTACAGAAATTTCTGCAATGTTATTTTAAAGAAAGTAAAACGTGCATATGAGAAATCTGAGGTCGAAAAATCAAAAAATGATCCGAAAAGACTCTGGAAGGTACTTAAAGACATCTCTAATTTAAATAAAGTAACTAGTCACCCAAATGAGCTTCTGAAAATTAACTCCTCCCCAGAAAAATCCTTGAACCAAGTAAATCATTATTTCATAAACGTGGGTAAGACTTTAGCTGAAAACTGCTTAAACTTGCAAAATAGTGTCAGTTCCGATTTGTCTCAGATGATGAATGTAAATATCTCCAGTCAAAGATAGAACTCATTTGTGATGGAGGATACAAGTGAGGATGAGATTTCTCGCCTTGTGATGGGGTTAAAAACCCAATGCTCAGTGGGCAGGGATAAAATATCGAATAAACTTTTGAAACAACATATTGACTTCCTTGTCCCTGCTCTAACGTGCATTTTCAATCTATGCCTGCAAACAGGTATTTTCCCATCCCAACTAAAATGCTCCGAAGTGCGTCCAATTTTTAAGGGTGGCGATAAAAATGAAATCTCTAATTATCGCCCGATCTCAATTCTCCCCTCCATGTCTAAATTGTTAGAAAAGATTATAAATAGCAGACTTACAAAATACTTGGAAAAAAATAAACTACTTGCTAATAATCAGTTTGGTTTCAGAGCTGGTAAATCTACGGACGAAGCAGTTTCTACACTAACTAACTTTATAGCTACTAATCTAGATAAAAGGCACAAATGTTTGTCCATATTCCTGGACATAAAAAAAGCGTTCGATACTATTTCTATCCCCATCTTAATTTCCAAACTTGAGAAACTTGGAGTCAGAGGAACACAGCTACAACTTTTCCAGAGCTATCTCTCCGGGCGGAAACAGAGTGTTCGAATAGGTAGTCATGTAAGCGCTGATCTCCCGGTCTCTTTTGGCATTCCTCAGGGCAGCATTTTAGGTCCAACCCTCTTTCTCATATATATTAATGATCTCACAAGTATTATCATTCCCAAAGGCGATATCATTTCATATGCTGATGACACAGCTCTCCTCTTTTCCGCCGATACATGGGACGAGGCTTTCAATGCTGCGCAAACTGGATTTAACATTATTAATAACTGGCTTCGACGTCACCTTTTGACTCTAAATACTGATAAAACTAAATTTCTGACTTTCAGTATTCGTCAACCGTCACTAATTAGGAGTAACTACAGTATAGTGTCTCATCAGTGCTCACTGGGTACAAATTGCTCGTGCGAAACAATAGAACATGTAAATACCATCAAATATTTAGGTGTTTTGATAGACAGTAATCTCAATTTTAAAGACCATATAAAACTACTTAGTGCTCGAGTCAGAAAGCTCATATATGTCTTCAAGAAGCTAAGACATGTTGTGGATGCAATATTATTAAAACAAATTTACTTTGCCCTATGCCAGTCTGTCATAACGTATTGCATCTCATCCTGGGGAGGAGCTCCTAAAACTATTATAAAACCTATTGAGATTGCGCAACGCGCTATCCTAAAGATCTGCACGTTCAAGCCACGCTTATTTTCAACAAATTTATTGTACCAATACTGTGAAGTACTTACAGTCCGTCAGCTCTTCCTACTTACTACCGTTCTAAGGCAACATAAAGATATGAACCATGACTCTAACCATAAACGTAGGCGCAGGGATCGAATAGTGTGTACTCGTAAACACCAACCACATACATCTTTCATCAGAAGATTTTTTATATTTTTGGGACCCTATATCTATAGTAAAATTAACTCTCACTTACATATTTATTCTCTTAATAAAACTCAGTGTAAAAATAAGGTCAAAGCGTACTTTTTGACACTATCTTATGAAGAGACAGAAAAACTTTTAATCGTACCAGAGTAACCAGGTTTCCTTTAATCATACATCTTAAAAGATTTATTTTACTTTTTTACTAACTTCTCAACGTATACTATCACACACACATTCACATTCACTCTCGCACACCAAAATACACACTCACCCACACACACCGACTTACTCACTCTCGTCCACACTCCACAACTCATGTAAGTGTAATCAATCAATTTCTCTATTTAAAAATACTGTATATCAATACTATTCTGTAAGATTTAACAAAATTGTAAATGTTGGCTAAATTTTTTCCAGTCCATTATCAGAGGTTTGGCGCTGTATGCCGAGATACAGGTTTTTCACCTAGTTCGGCTGCAGATGCTCCTATGTTGTATTATTTTCATTATAGCCTACAAATTTATTTTAAGCAATATGGTTGTTATGTAGTGTTAATATTTTTGGTGTCAATAAATAAATAAAAAAATAATAAATAAGGGAATATTATTGATGGAATGATCGAGACAAGCAATATCTTCCTTCCTATTGACCGCCCCAGTCGGATTAATGCGACAAATGTTTTCTTATCCGAGCCGCCTCAGTCTGATTAATACGACAAATGTTTTCGTATCCGAGCCGCCTCAGTCTGATTAATACGATAAATGTTTTCGTATCCGAGCCGCCTCAGTCTGATTAATACGACAAATGTTTTCGTATCGGAGCCACCTCACTCTGATTAATACGACAAATGTTTTCGTATCCGAGCTGCCTCAGTCTGATTAATACGACAAATGTTTTCGTATCCGAGCCGCCTCAGTCTTTTTTATACAACTGAGAACGTATATTATTTATTTTATTTATCTATGTAGGTACACGCAGTAAAATACATAGGGTTTTTTGTTTTTTATTTCATAGCAAGACCCTATTCGTCGTAGATATTTATTTGTCGATTTATTAGCTGGGCGCTGGGGGTACGGCAATTGATATAAAACCAAGCGGTCAATAGGTTAAAATACTATGGTAATGAACAATATCAGTAAAAAATACAATAGACGTTAATTGTTCCGCGTAACTATTCGTAAAGAGCCATAAAAAACTGGACTCTGCGTCCAGCGCTCGGTGTGGCAACACGCCGTGTTCGGGTTCGCGACAAGTCAATCGTCATCTTGAGGATGCCTCGTTGAGAGGTGAAACACGTGTCGATTTCTTACAGGGTTTTTTATGGCTCTTTAGGAATACATAAGCGGAACAGGTTACTAAATAGATAGTGGTGCCGATTCCCTTGTTCACAAACTAAACTAAATTTAAGTTCAGTGCATCTTTTTCTTTCTATTTCATTAAGAAAAGGACAGAAGATAAATTTTAGTTTAGTCCTGTCAAATTAATCAGCGCCTGTCACTCTCCAAACAAGTTTAGACGTGATTAAAAACTTGCCGACTAAAATTACGTCTGTTTACGTCAAGCGCTGATTAATTTGACAGAACTAAACTAAAATTTATCTTCTGTCCTTTTCTTAATGAAATAGAAAGAAAAAGATGCATTGAACTTAAATTTAGTTTAGTTTGTGAACAAGGGAATCGGCACCATTAACGTCTATTGTATTTCATAATGGATTTCCGCAAGGTCACGCCTGAATCAATTTAATTACCAATATCAGTGTTGAATAAAACATCATAAAGATCATTCACCCCTTTATTACATTTTTAAATTCGAAGTTTAATATTATAAGGAAAATATCACAGGTGTAGAAGACACTTTGTAGCAGTGTAGAAATCAGTAATATCAGCATAGCACCATAACAATCATTTATAAGACCTTCATAAAAATGATTTAAAAATATTATGCAAAAAAATTGAGCTTAGGACTAGAACTATATTTAAACTAGTATTGTATAGCTGAAAAGTTATAGATTTGACTTAATAATAATATAACCCAATATAAGGGCGCAACTCAACACCAGTTGACTGTTGAGTACCTACAAGAGTTTACGCAAAAAAAAAAACGTAAACGCGACTTATTTTTTGAGCACTATGCTTAATGGCAGTGGATCCGAATGGACCTTCAAACTAACTACAGTACAAATATGTTCCTAATGCCCCTCGGCAAACCTCGTGTTTCTTCAGTCGTCAGATTTCTATCAGTTACCCTTTGCACTTGGTGCAGACCGGACGCTCTCAATCAACTTGGAAGTATGTAGAGTTGTTAATACTCTTTTAACTTAATGTAATTATTAAAAAAAATAGGAGGAAAGCCGCTAAAGTCGCAGGCACGACAGATAGGAAAATAGTTTTACAGCTCTATACATATAGTTCACACAGAAATCAAAACAATAAAGTACTTAGTTCTGAATTCAAATTATTATTGATTGATGGAAATTAGCATTCGTTTGTATTCGGAAATCCGATGATACCCGAGGGACATTAAGAAAATAGACTGTACATATTTTGTAAATGTTTGAACGACAAGGTAAGAATACTAAATTACTTATCAACTTAGTTAGCTATTGTAAAGTGGCTAAAAAGTCTTCAAAAGTTAGGTTCCATACCATCACTTAAAAAATACTTCCAACATTTTTTGTTACACCTACTCCAACCCATGAACCATAATTATGTAAGTAGCAGGTTTTAATCGTGAATTCGCGACTATCTGCAGTTTTATTAGCCTTTAATCTGTTTAGAAGCCGCCAGTGACGTCGATGGCCGCTCCCGTCATGAAAGAACTCTTATCAGAGCTCAAGAAAGCTATCACCTCGGCTAATTCTGAAATTAAAGAAATTTTATGGCAGATTAGTACATCAAGTTGGTACAATCAGAAACGATAGTTAATTGGAGGTAAAGGTATAGTTAAAAAAAAAAACAGTAGCACTCCGTGAGTGCCGACAGAAGTGAAAACTAGAAAAAAAATCGGCAACGCGGTAATCAACGCGTTGATGTCTTTTACACCAGGTGTCGGTAACAGGTCTCAAGTTCAATGGTTTTTTCCCATCTCAAAAATGCCCAGCGCGCCTAAAAGAAGTTTTCACTTAAAAAATCTCTGTTCGGCCTTCGTCTTATACCTGTTTTCACTAACACTAAGAGGCACCTAAATAAAATCGCGCTGTTGGATAACGCTCAATTCAGCACCGAACGCATTTAGGAGTCATCTGGAATCAGTTCCAGTACCTATTTGCAGAAGGCGTCGCGCTCGACTATAGCGAATCGTCCACCGCCAGCTAGCCAGTTTTCTCAACTATGGGACTTAACTTAGTTTAGCTGGCGGTGGACATTTACTTAACAGTTGTCTAAGTAACTTATGCCCGTTTTCACCGACATCCCCTAAGTTTAAAGGATCCCTTAGCATGGTTAAGCATGGTTAGGGGGCTGTTAGAAGGTGGCAGGTGGTTTACCAACAGTAAGGGGTCAGTTAAAACGTTAACTTTTAACTGACCCCTCACTGTTGGTGAAACAGAAACCACCTTCTAACAGCCTCCTAACCATGCTAAGGGATCCTTTAAACTTAGGGGATGTCGGTGAAAACGGGCATAAGTTGCCTAAAGCCATTATATTATTACTAATCTGTCAGCCTGCTTCGTTGGTCTAGTGGTCGCAAGCCCTACTGCTGAGCATGAGGTCCTGGGTTCAATTCCCGGGTCGGGTAAAGTGTTATTGGGTTTTTCTATCTGAAATTTCTCAGTAGCAGCTCGGAGTCTGGATTTGTGCCCTGATGACAATAGGCTCGCCCCCTATTACATGGGACTTAAACATAACTGGCGAAATGTGCGCGTACCTGCTACAGGGACACCTCTGCCCAACCCTTCGGGGAAACAAGGCGTGATGTTATGTGTAATCTGTCAGCTGGACGAAAACCGAAGAAAACTCCTCCTGCTACTTTATAAATATAGTATAACTACATAGTTTTGTAACACTCACCACTAGGATGTCCGAGTCGCCCCAAAGGCACCTGCTTCAACATAACCTGCATGACCTTCTCTGGGACAGTCTTCACCATAGGAGTCTCTATAAAGCCGGGCAATATCGCGTTTACCCTGAAATTATGAAATTATTTGCTGATTCACATAATGAATGGTATTTATTGGAGATTACAATGTAGCATCACTATTTGTGATCATTGTCTGTGGTTTTCTAGATTGTCTATGGCAGAAGCCGACGAAGCTATCGTAGAGAACTGTGTGCTAAAAACTGTGTGCAGTGTGTTCAAAGAAAATAAATTCCTTTGCGTTCCATCTTTTCAACCACTGCGTATTATTTAACTCCAACAGCCAACCCGTCATCATAACTTTAGTTATGATGACGGGTTGGCTTCCTGGAAGCCTCATCTCTCATGTACGAGGTTGTGGGTTCAAACCCGGGAAAGTACTAATATGACTTTTTTAAAGTGAAGGAAAACATCGTGAGGAAACTTGGACTTATCGCACTAATATCATAAATCGAAAGTTTGTGAGTGTGTGTGTATGTTTGTCTCTTCTTCACGCTCAAACGGCTGAACGGATTTTGATGAAATTTGGTACACAGATAGTTTATAACCTGGATTAACACATAGGATACTTTTTATCTCGATATTCCCACGAGATCGAGACTTCTGCGGGTGAAACCGCGGGGCGCAGCTAGTAATTTATAAAGATGTCACGCGGGCAAAGCCGCTAGCGGAAGCTAGTAATGAATGTACCTAAGTCTGAAATCGCCATCCCGTCTTGAGGAATCGTGGTGAATGCTCATGCCTTCTGTGTATGACAAGAAGCCCCGTCCTGCAGTGCAGTGGGACAATAATAGGCGGTATTAATTTAAAGTTATGATACTTACCTAATATTAAATTTGCCTAACTCCTTAGCAGCAGACTGTGTCATACCGATCACACCAGCTTTACTGGCAGCATAATTAGTCTGACCTGAAAAAAAGAAAGAGATAATAGTAGATTTGTAATAAGCCAATAATTATGTAGGGTATTTGGTAGAGGTAGGTATAACAATAGGTTAAATATTATTATTACCAGTACTACCACCAAAACGATCTCTTTTTAATCGTTTTTTTTTTTTAAATTATTGCTGACTACAATGGTCCATAGTGTTAGTAACAAAAAAGCTTAGCCTATGTTAGTACTTAATAACTAAAACAGAACGGGTCCGGTTTGTAAGCGCCCACACTAGCGGGCTGTCTGCCCGGGCGGCTATTGATTGCAGGATAGTGTTGCGACTGCCACGCAGCCTGCCGAGTAGCGAGGCAGATTTCTTACGCCACAGTGCCTCAAAGCCATCAGTGCGTGCGTCTGCAAACATTGCCGAGGCACTACAGAAGCGCGGCAATCGCAACAATACCCTGAATGCATTATTGTATTGGATATTTTAATGATATTACGAAATAGATTAGGTACCCAAAATTATCCACAAGATATTTTAACACAAGTAATCAAGAACAATAAAAATAAGGGTGCGACTTAACAAAAAGCAATTGTCACGCTCTTCTGTATGAAAATGACATAATCGTGGGATCAATAAAGCTTCGGCCAAACCTGAGCGACCACAACGCGGGAAGCGAAGCGGGAGCGTCTACCGCGCGGCGAACGCTGCTCGTGTTATTATATGGCGCCTTGCACACCTACGCGACCGTAACGCGGGAACACCGCGTCGGCAAAGCGGGAGTGAGCGGGAAACACGTATCTTGTGGTCAGATGTGTGTACAGATCGTTACATTATTACGGACGTCTCATTATTTAAACTCCACGATGACAGACGATAATAATATAGAGATGTTTAATTCGAAAAAGTAAGAGAGCATACTCTTCTATACGATCTGAAAAATCCTGGATACAAAAATATACGTAAAAATGATTAAATATGGGACTCAATCGGCCAGACTCTGAAGAGTCGGCCAGAGTCAGACTGATGTTAAATATGAGACTGACATAACACAACAATTTAGGTGCTACACTAAGCTATAGACGTGCGGCTGTGACTGTTCACTAAACAAAATGAAGTTCGCTGTTGGCGCTGTAGTTGTGCAGGTGTGCACGATAATTCCCGCGTTAGTTTCGCATTGTTAACGCTCCCGCGTCCCGCGTTTTAGCCGCTCAGGTTTGGCCGAAGCTTAAAGTCGCGTTTGTACGTCATATTTCATACAATAAAATACAATAGACGTGGATATATTTAGTAACCTGTTCCGCTTAGCTATTTCTAAAGAGCCATAAAAAACTCCTGAAATAAATCGACACGTGTTTCACCTCTCAACGAGGCATCCTCAGGATGACGATGGGCTTGTTGCGAACTCGAACACGGCGTGTTGCCATACTCAGCACTCGGTGTGGCAACACGCCGTGTTCGAGTTCGCAACAAGCCCATGGTCATCCTGAGGATGCCGATGGATTAGAAATAGCTAAGCGGAACAGGTTACTAAATATATCCACGTCTATTATATTTTATAATGGATTTCTGCAAGGTATACAAACGGGTCGCGACGATCGCTTTTGGTTAGGACGCGGGGTGATACTTCTTTCTTACCTATATTTCCATATTTGCCCACAATACTGGAAAGATTTATAATTGAACCGGGCAGGTTTGCTTCCGTCATCGCCTTTGCAAATATTTGCATAACTAGAAAAGTCCCCTAAAAACATGGAACAAAAATGTTATTAGAATATTTTTTTTTGATATGTGATTCCAAAGGCAGTGCATAATTTACAGTATTCAGGCTGCAGGCACGAAACCAGCGGCGAGGAGTGGAGGCCGAGCGGGGTGATGGCAACGGTACAAAATTGTTACATCACCACTGCTCGTGCCCGCAACCTCAGTGTGGCCCAGCCTTAAAAATAAAGATAAGAGATGGCACTTAGCTAACGTTCGCACGGACGTAAAAATATTGCGGCGGGATTTTATCGGGCATTGAATTTTCAACTCTCGGTGTTGAGCCGAGCGTTGAGAATCCAACAGAGTGCGTCCCAGCGCGTTGACAAAACACACTGTTGGATTTTCAACTCTCGGCGCTAAGCAGAGAGTTGAAAATCCAGTGCACGACAAATAATTACCACTGGAAAAAATCACCCTTGCGAACTTATTGGACAATGCAATATATATTTAAGATCCTATCCTAAGTTACCTTTAAATTAGTATTAAGCACACTATCATAATCTTCTTCAGACAGCTTCAATAGCCAGTTGTCTCTAGTAATTCCAGCAGAGTTTACAACTATTGTTGGTGGTGCCTTGTACTGTTTAAGTGTGGTCTGCAGAAGGTTCTGCACTGCCTTTGAATCGGACACATCTAGTTCAACTGCCATGTGCTCTGCATCTGAAATATATTTTAAGCGGTTGAACAATAATTGTTGGACAAACAAAATCTGTTTTGTAGAATCTTTTTTTAAATGTTGAAGGCCAGGAAAAAAAATTTCTTGCTGAAATTAAATTATTGTATTGCATAACCCTAGTAATCTATACTAATATTATAAAGAGGTAACATTTGTTTGTTTGCTTGTAAGTTTGTATGTAGAGGGTAATCTCCGGAACTACCAGTCGGATTTAAAAAATTACTTTTGCATTGTATAGCCCAACTCTTGACGAAGGTTATTAGGATCGCGGACGAAGTCACGGAAAGTAGCTAGTTTTACATAAGCTGCTTATATGAAATACCATACATTTGTAAGAAACATGTCTTATTAAGCAAATAATTTATTTAATTCTACCTATACACACCATTTGTGCCTGAAGCTAAAGCTGTGTGTGTCTTAATAGTTTCTACAGCTGCATCATAGTTCTTGTCTGCGGCTATGACAATAGCACCCTCTTTGGATAGCACCTGGCATGCTGCACGACCTATACCAGATCCAGCACCTGAGAATGTTAAAAAAATAATAATAACATGACATATCAGCTTCACATTGACCTTGTGAAGGCCGCAGGAATACGCTGGATGCGGAAAGCACAGAATCGGTCAAAGTAGCGGGGCTTGGGGGAGGCCTATGTCCAGCAGTGGACGTCTTTCGGCTGAAATGATGATGATGATGATGATGATGATGACATAACATCACGCCTTATTTCCCCGAAGGGTTGGACAGAACTGTAACTAAAGTACACCCGAATTTCGCCAGTTATGTTTAATATAGGACCAGTCTATTGCCATCAACTGGGTCAAATCCAGACAGGGCTACTATTGAGAAATTCCAGATAATAAAACCCAATATCACTTTGCCCGACCCGGAAAACGAACCCAGGACCTCATGCTCAGCAGTAGCGCTTGCGACAACTCCACTAGACCAACGAGGCAATAATAATATAGATGCTTGAAAGGCAACATTGATTAAGTAACATGGGACTACTATGTCGCTAAGTCAATGTTGCCATCAAGCGCTGATATGTAACACAATATGTTCTATGTTATAGGGTTGGGTTTCCGCACTTAGTCCGTAAGGTGGACCATTGTGCGTGAGCCATGGCGGCCATGTAACACAATACATCTTAGGTTAGATTTTTTTGGGGCATACCTATGTGATTCCCTTCTAAAGTTGGAAGATCTAAACTGCATGAATACTTTTAGATTTTTACTCTTTCCTATTGAGTGGTTAAAACACATCAGGTTGACACAAAAAACAGTATTAGTCTTTAAAAATGCCATTATTATTGGGTGACTTAGCAAAGATCATTCAGGGTAATTAAGGCATTCTGTATATTAATAAGGCGTCTAAGAAGGATCATAAACATTTAAATTATTTGAGAAGCTTCTGTATTAACGCTTTGAGGTAGTTTTTCTGTCATAAATATTGATTAAGCACAGCCATAAAATGTAATTAATCTAGCTTACTACATGAACTTAACTTATTTTCAATTAATTTCGATGGATAGTTATGTTAAATAAAAAGTGATTAAAAATGCTTACCGGTTACTAAAGCTAGCCTTCCTGCAACAATTCCTGACACCATTTTCTCAGATTTTTATAAAGAAGTTATGAATTTATGTAGCAGAGTAACTATCGTATGTTTAGATAGTTTGACTTTGAACTTTCCTACCTACTGTCTTATCAGTTTTTATCGTAGTTTTATCAAACAACTGTAAACTCTGATAACACTATGACTATGACGACTATGCCTTCGTTCGGAAACGTAAACGTCAAAAATAGATTCGAATTTCTTTGTACAGACGCCAGCACATCAAGCTACCCGAAACTGTCAAATTTTCACAATCAACTTTGAACTTTAGACATCAGCGATAAAGTTGAAAATCTATTAAATAAATTTGACAGATTGTAGTAGCTTGATGTGCTGGCGTCTGTACCTATTCTAAAAAAGAATCTGCATTTCTGGTACCTAACATTTCCTGTTGCTTTCCTGCAATCTGTGGGACTGGGAGTGATTTTGTGAAAAGGGACGAAAGTACGTAACAAGAAGCCGGAAGCCCGCGCTATTTGATTGACCAATGAGCGCGCGCTGTGCTAAATTTGACACCAACCCATTTTCCGAGAGATTGTTAACAACTCGTCTCGGCGCGTTAATTAATTTAAAGTAATAGCTCAAAATTAATAGTAAACTGGACAGTAAAAAAATAGAGACAAGTAAAAAATTTATTATTATGTATCTACTTACTGACACAGGTACACACGGCTACATATTATCAAGCTATACATTTCCAGTATAAGCTGACCTCGCATTGTACGGAAATCGTATACAATGCGAGATCAGCATAAACTGGAAAAGTATAGCTTCATGTGTAGCCGTGTGTACATGTAACAAACAATAATAGAACCTTCTCTTATGCACCTAATCTATAACTAAGTACTTATTTTATAAATACGAGCATTAAAAACATTGTTTTCTAATTTCTATGAACATCTGTCAGTATCACACTTTTTGTTGTCACTTCCATGAATTCTAAATCAAGATACTGCCTTTACTAGTACAATTCAAAATTCGGACAGCTGACTCAAATTGTTTCAGTTTTCCAATGTTTGTTTTCGAATAATTCCAGTACTTTCAATGCAGGTCCGTCAGATAAAATATTTCAACCAATAGCTGAATACCGTTGGTTACCGCTGGTTGCCATTATTCTTATATTAAGTTTAAAACATTACAACAATATACAATGTGGTTTGTGGCTTACCCACACAATACTAGATTTTTGCTTAGCATACATCTAATAAGATATAAAAACATTAATCATAAATGTCTAATCACACACATCATTTTGGTACTGACACGGTTGTATCAAAGAACATTATTTCTACTTAAGGCTTGAATGTGTGTGGTTACAACTTAAAAGTATAGAAATAATACAATAATTTTTATAGCAGTCTTAAATTGAGATTTTTCATCCATATTACTTGCTGCAATAAACTATTGTCAATTATAAAAATATTAAAGTACTAAAATAAATGCATGCGTTTTAAATTACTAAGAGTTTTACAAAATGTTCGAAACAGAATTTAATACTACTTAAATAAAAAAAGAAAACATTTTTTCTTGCTTTTGCTAGGTAGGTAATACGGGCTGGTATCCGCAGCTCTACGTCAAAATGCGTATTTTGCGTACTGATGAGAAAATCGGTTATTCGATCCACCCCAGCTCCTCAAAGAAGGCTAGCAACGCCTTGATGTCACTGACAATCTCACTTAGGGTACCTGGGCTACCGAAGTACTTTGCCCTGTATGTGGCTTTCACCGGGCAGTTTAACAGTACATGGGCTGCTGGCTTGTCATTTTCCAAGCAGGCTCTTGCTTTTGCTATGTGTTACATGGAACTAAGGAATACTCTCAAATTAAAATAATAAAAAAAGAGTAGTAACTAACTTACAAATAAGTAAGTAATGGTAAAACAGTTTTGCTCTTAAAACTTTTAAAACTAAACTTAATCTACTATTGGTTTAAAAAGAATCCAAAGTCTCTCAAACTCTTTCTTGTATTGTTCCAGAAGTTCCTTCTGTGAAGTCACCAGGCAGTCTTCAAAGTTACCACACAAGGCTTGATTTGTCCAGTTTAATGAGCCTGCCATCACAAATGGTGTCAAAAGCGAGTTTTCACTCAATGTGTCCGCCAAACAGAACTTGTGGTGCATCAAATTCGTAGACTTCATCCAACGAACCGGTATACGCTGTTTTTCTAACCTCCTCACACTGGATCCAGAAGAAAACGCCATATCAGCATCTATTATCACTCGTATCTTCACGCCTCGATAATGTAACTTTAATATAGCGTTAGTTATATCCATATTAGTCCATACGTACATACATATATCCAAATTATGTCGAGGCTGGTTCAAATAATACAATAATCTGTCCATACTTTTTGAAATCATGCAGCGAGAATATTTGCTCTTCTTAATTTCATCGACTCCGTAGGAAAACATAATAACTTCCTGAATTTCTTTGGCCTTACATTTTTCTTCTTTCTTCTTTTTTGCTAAGTAATTGTACGTAGCACGCGTAGCAAATGCAAATGATAACAATAAGAATAAAGTTTTGCTGAAAGTTTGTAGAGACATGTTGTTTTCAAGTAAGTAACGTGAGTAAAAAATTCCAACTGTGGTCTTGTACGTTTGTGAAATTAATTACACACATTTATATTTAAAATTTCGTAAAATTTTACAATAGCTACAACGTAAATATCTGCTGAAATAACACTAAAACAACTTTTTTATCTTTACAAAATGAATGAGATTGAGAAGCGCTTTAAACGTCATGTTTGACATTGACAATTTTTGTCAAAATTCCAAAGTTCCCGCGCATCTCTTTGTACTATTTTTTCCGTTGACATCTGAAATCTAGGCTTTTACTCCGTTGTCGAAAATGTTAAAGGAGTCAAACAAAATAAATTATCTCTCCCTATCCTTACGAAATAAAATATCCTTTATTATTTCTGGTATTTGTTTACGTAGTTAAAAAAGGTATAAAATAAATAAAATTACACTAATAACTCAAGGTTTAATTTTCAAATTATGAAATATTATTTACAGAGATTACACACAATTTGCCTTTTCATAAGGTTATGTTGTTTATGCTGAAATCGTGAGGTCTTAATCTTAAGTTTAAATTATAAGAGCTGTGATGAGCAGGCTGCAGAGATCCGCTGTATCCACCGATGAGACCGCAGGAACCATATCCATTGTCAGTCGTACTTCCATAGCCTACTACACTTTGTCCCATCAGACTGTTGGAATTTGGGACATACTGTCTATTGCCCACATTTTGCATCATTAGGGAGTAATCGTTTTGGTACAGCCCTGTATTCGTTATAGGGATCCCTAGGTTCAAGTTCAGATTGTTGGCTTGAAAATGATGAAGCCATGGTTCTTTGGAGTTGCGTGCAAAGTCCTGTCTAGGGTCTTGGTGTGGTATCCCGATAGGGACGGCGATGGGCTCTGGCGAACTTTGGCTGGTTGAGCTTCTATGATTCGACAGTGCTGATCTCTCGTTTCTTCGAAATTTCGCTCGACGGTTTTGGAACCATACCTGATAAAAAACATCGAGATTTAAAAGCTGGAAACTATATTTAGAAGGTATAATGGCAAAATGTGGAAGAACTGATCAAAACCAAATATTAAATCAACTCAGGCTATCTCACTGTGAAACCTGTTGGACAACTTTCAAGACAAAATTTTAAATTGTAGAACTAGGTAGGTTCGCCGGTAAGCTCTTGGCCTGCATCTCACCTGATGGTAACTGATGATCAGGCCGAAGGTGGAAGCGAGCTTCACCCGGAATCCTCAACCACAGAGGAATTGGCTATCTTACCTCTAACTGCCAAAACACAACAATGCTGCTAAACATTGTTGTTATGGCGACATACTTATTATAAATAAGATGGGGTGGTAGCTAGCCACTCTAGCTAGGCGTTAGAGCAAGCCGTAACACTTCACACCAACCAAACCAAGCAGAAAATGTTGTCCCCACTGCAATGGGAATCAAACCCGGGTCCTGTGGGTCTAAGACAGGTGGTCGCACAGAGGCGGTTCAAAGACACAAGATGACACAATATGAGAAACTCTATTAAACATCGCCTTTCTAGCTCGGTTGGATTACTTTAAAACTAAATAAATAAGCTCGCCCCCTATCACATGGGAATGGTACACACAGCTCACATCAAGCTATACATTCCAGTTTATGCTGATATCGCATTGTATAGGATTTCCGTACAATGCGAGGTCAGCTTATACTGGAAATGTATAGCTTGATGTGTAGCCGTGTGTAACTACATAACTGGTAAAATATTGGTGTAGTGACTATACAGATACATCTCTGTCTCCCCCTTCGAGAAATACAGTCGTAATGTTATATGTGTTTATACAAAACTAGTTTCTGCCCGCGACTTCGTCTGCGAGCCTATAACCTTCCTCAAGAATTGGGCTATCCAATGCAAAAAGAATTTTCCAAATCCGACTACTAGTTCCAGAGATTACCCCCTACATGTGTGTAGGGGGTAATCTCAAACAAACATACTAACAAACAAATTTGACCTCTTCATAATATTAGTATAGATTAAATATTAGTTAGATACATGATTAAGGCAAGCAGTCCTTCATTTCTCACCTGTACTCTGGCTTCAGTCAGATTAACCCTCGCAGCGAGATCCTCCCTAACAAACGCATCAGGATAATGAGTCTTCTCAAACACCTTCTCCAAAGCAGCCAGCTGCTGACTAGTAAACGTGGTCCTGTTCCTCCTTGGCTTCTTCCTATCATCCGATTTTACGTCTCTTTCCTCTTCAGACTCTTTCTGGTTCTCTCTCTCTTTCACGCCCTTGTCTTCATACTTCCGTCTCATGTCTTCGTATGCTAGGTAGTCAACAGGTTTGATGTAAGGTCTTTGCAGGTCTTTTGGGTACCAAGTTAAGTCGTTCTGGTAATTGGGCTCGTAAGTGCTGTTGATCTGCCGGCCTGCTGTTAAATGATGAAGCCTGAGTAAGCTGTCCTCATGGCATTTGATCATTTGGAAGAGGTTGTGGTTGTTCTCTGGGTAGGTTCCAGGGTTCACGTTATAGTTGGTAGTGTTCTGGGCTTTCGGGTCGTAGTTCTTTGTGATGGGCTGACGTGTGTTCGGGATATCTGTGGAAAAAACATTTCTTATATGAATAAAGTATAGCTTGGAAAAACAGAGTATGAAAAAAAAAACCGGCCAAGTGCGTGTCGGACCATGCACAATGAAGGATTCCGTAGTTGGGATGAATTTATCTCAAAAACAAACTTAACTTTGTAGTTGAAAAATATGTTGGGAGAACATATTTTTCAACTACAAAGTTAAGTCAGTTTTGACATCGCTACGATTTTATTATATGTATAGATGTACAAGTATATAAAAAAACCAGCCAAGTGCGTGTCGGACCACGCACAATGAAGGGTTCCGTAGTTGGGATGAATTTATCCCAAAAACAAACTTAACTTTGTAGTTGAAAAATATGTTCTTCCATACGTAATGTATGAGAAAACATGTTTTCGCAACTGCAAAGTTAAGTTAGTCAATTATTACTCGTTAACTTGTAAAGTCTGCTTAGCTGTGATAGTTTTCCTTTTAATTTCGTTATATAAACTACTGCTGTGATTTTTTTCACACATCAAAAACCAACCATTTAGCTGGCAGGGGGACACTTGACGGGCACGCCACAATCGCGGCGATAAGACCCGTCTTTGAGGAGTGGCTGGAGAGACGCCACGGCGTTCTCACCTTCCGCCTGACGCAGGTCCTCACCGGACACGGCTGCTTCGGGAGGTTCCTGTTCAGGATAAGGCGGGAGGAAACACCCGGGTGTCACCATTGTGTGGATCGGCCTGAGGACACGGTGGAGCATACGGTGGAGGTCTGCCCGGCTTGGGCGGAGCAACGCCGTGTTCTCGTAGAGGCGATCGGCGGCGGTGATCTCTCGCGTCCGGCCCTGGTTCAGGCCATGGTACGGAGCGAGAGGAAATGGCAGGCCATCACCTCCTTCTGCGAAGCAGTAATGCTCGCGAAGGAGGAGGCGGAACGCGTGAGGGAGAGGCAAATTTCGCGCCCTCACGCCCCTAACCGCCGCAGGAGGAGACGCCCGGGGCGGGAATCGCGAGCCGACTTCCGGCCACCGTAGGCGCGGGCTTGCGGACGGTGAGCAATGGGTAGCTCGCCGTCCGATAAGGACCAAGCTCGGGTCGACGGCGCGTTGTGTTCCACGCGCGCCTCAAAGAGATGTCAGCAGAATTGACGGGGTCCGCTAGGGCCAATGCCTGCTGGGGGTTCGAAGAAAACCGATCGGGAAATCGTGGCCCCCGGCAACAGGGCAACCGAAGGAACACGGGTGGGTTTTAGTCAGTAAGAGTCTGACACGCCCTCCCGCTCCGCCCAGAGCGGGAGAAGTTATTTGAAAAAAAAAAAAAAAAAAAAAAAAAAGGGGGACACTTGACTCTAACAAAAATTAGCACTTAATATTTCGCAAACGGATCCTTGAATCCAAAAATGGATTTCACAAACTCACAATGTTTTGACTTTTTCAATGATACCCCACACCACGGGCTAAAAAAAAAACATCACCACTTTACGTGTAGGAGAGATACCCTAAAAAAAATATTTTTTCATTATTTTGTTTTACGACTTTGTCAGCGTAATTATTTATTTATTAAAACTTTATGCACAAGTAAAAATACTGTACAAAGGCGGACTTAATGCCTAAAGACATTTTCTACCAGTCAACCTTAGTAATAATGTATACCTATGTCAAATTACAGCTTTCTAGTACTAAGGGTCTCGGAGCTAGACCACGGACAGACAGACAGACAGACATGACGAAATTATAAGGGTTCCTTGTTTAAGGAACCCTAAAAAACGAGGGCGCCACTATCGCACTTAGGTCATTTCAAATTAAAACGAGTTAAAGAATTTAAATAAATTGTTATAAACACTGCTTGTGGTTTACTCGAAACCTACTAGTACTTTTCGGCAAAGTAGTGCCATCATCATAGGTCTGCATTTGGCCCTCGTCGGGCAGCTGGTGCGGGTGGGGCCGGATCTGGCGGAGAGCCAATTCGGTTTCCGCAGGGGGCGCTCTACGGTGGACGCCATCATGCGCATGCGGGCCCTCACGACGGGGGATGCTGTGGCCCGGCGTGGGGTTGTCTTGGCGGTGTCTCTAGACATCGCCAATCCCTTCAACACCCTGCCCTGGAGTTGCATCAAGGAGGCACTTCGGTATCACCGGATGCCGACCTACCTCTGTCGTGTGGTCGAGGCCTATTTGACGGACAGGGCTGTCGTCTACCCTGGTCACCAAGGAGAGTGGAACCGGCGAGAGATGTCGTGCGGTGCCCCGCAGGGATCGGTCCTGGGGCCGCATCTGTGGGACATCGGATACGACTGGGTGCTGCGCGTCGATTTCCCCTACCGGCGTTAGCGTCGTTTGTTACGTTGACGACACGCTGGTCCTGGCACAGGGGAGCTCGTACCAGGCGGCGGCCGACTTAGCGACATGCGGGGTTGCGACAATCGTCAACAGAATCCGGCAGTTGGGACTCGAAGTGGCCCTGCACAAGTCCGAGGCCATGGGTTTTTATGGTCCTCGTAGTGCGCCACCGTCGGGTTCCCAGGTAATGGCGGGAGGGGTTCACATCGGCGTCGAGTCGACGATGAAGTATCTGGGACTCGTCCTCGACAGCCGGTGGAACTTCGTGGAGCATTTCCGACGTTTGGCTCCCAGACTGGACCGGGCCGGGGCTGCCTTGAAGCGGCTCCTGCCCAATCTGGGAGGTCCAAACGCCTCCTGCCGGAGGCTCTACGCGGGGGTCGTGCGGTCCATGGCCCTTTACGGGGCGCCGGTATGGGCGCCTTCATTGAGGCGGCAGCCAACCCGCCGGCTGAACGCGTCCCAAAGGGTCATGGCCATCCGGCTGGCCCGAGGATACCGCACGGTCTCCTGCGAGGCGGCGAGCCTCCTTGCCGGAGTACCGCCATGGGATCTGGAGGCAAAGGTCCTCGCGCACATTTGGGAGTGGCGCGAGGAGGCGAAACGCCGGGGCTTAACTCCGATGCCGCAAAAAGTTGCGGCACAGCGGACAGAGCTCCGGCGGGATCTCATGGCGGAAGGGAGAGTGTGATTGTCGCAACCCAGCGCTGGGCACGCCACAATTGCGGCGATAAAACCCCTCTTTGAGGAGTGGCTAGAGAGGTGCCACGGCGCCCTCACCTTCCGCCTGACGCAGGTCCTCACCGGACACGGCTGTTTCGGGAGGTACCTGTTCAGGATAAAGCGGGAGGAAACGCCCGGGTGTCGTCACTGTGTGGATCGCCCGGAGGACACGGTGGAGCATACGGTGGAGGTCTGCCCGGCTTGGGCAGGGCATCGCCGTGTCCTCGTGGAGGCGATCGGCGGCGGTGATCTCTCGCGTCCGGCCCTGATTCGGGCCATGCTACGGAGCGAGAGGAAATGGGAGGCCGTCACCTCCTTCTGCGAAACAGTAATGCTCGCGAAGGAGGAGACGGAGCGCGTGAGGGAGAGGTAAATTTCACGCCCTCGCGCCCCTAACCGCCGCAGGAGGAGACGCCCTGGGCGTCGGGAATCACAAGCAGATTTCCGGCCACCGTAGGCGCGGGCTTGTGGACGGTGAGCAATGGGTAGCTCGCCGTCCGAAAAGGACCAAGCCTGGGTCGACGGCGCGTTGTGTTCCACGCGCGCCTCAAAGAGATGTCAGCAGAATTGACGGGGTCCGCTAGGGCCAATGCCTGCCGGGGGTTCGAAGAAAACCGATGGAGACATCGTGGCCCCCGGCAACAGGGCAACCGAAGGAAC
Organism: Agrochola lychnidis; assembly: GCA_963680765.1. NCBI lineage: Eukaryota > Metazoa > Arthropoda > Insecta > Lepidoptera > Noctuidae > Agrochola > Agrochola lychnidis. The sequence goes on from OY796850.1 coordinate 6,158,212, forward strand.
ACGGGTGGGTTTTAGTCAGTAAGAGTCTGACACGCCGGCTCCGCCCAGAGCGGGAGAAGTTATTTGATAATTTCCCACCCAAAAAAAAAAGGTCTGCATTTCTGCCCTCCTAATAGCAAATGCAGTAATCGACATTTTTACGATTTTCCGTTTTTGTCAAAAATGACATCTGGAGACTTTAAGCTACACGTAATTTTTTTTAATTTTTTTTAATGGTTGGAACATCGTGAAATAATAAGTAAAAATGCAGCATTTCAAGTGAAAGTATCTGATATTGTTAGTATGAATGCAGCAATGAGCATACACCAGATTAAAATGTAGTAATCACGTATTTCTAAAAATCTTACAAGTAACTGAGTAATCCCCCACTAAGTGCCTACTTAGTTATAATTCAAATACCTACATTAGAATAAAAAGTTCTATTGAATTAGTGTGTTAGATTTTCAGAATTAGAGCGTTTGAAGCTCAACAAAGTTTTCTGGGAGCTTAGTTACGAGGTACAGGGTTACTTAAGTCAATCATTAGTGAAAAAACTTTATGTCCCAACAAAAAAGACTGGTTAAATTATAAAATAAAAATATTTTCATAATTAACGATGTTTTTCCTTTTTTTTTCTATTTAAATGTTAAATAACTCGTTTTTACACTGCATTATGCCTTTTATTCTACATATATTCAGTAATCAACTCTGCTAGTGCTCAATGTATTTCCTAGACACAAATGCAGTAACAAACACGAGTACTGCATTTCACTTCACTACTTTAATGTATCACAAATAGAGACACAAGTTTTAAGTGCAGTATTCAAGTTTCTAAAGACCTACCATAAGAAAAATTAACATCAAAACTAAACTAACGATACTTTGTATTTTTATGTACCCATTCCGTAACAAAACATATGAGTTTTACATCAGTTAAAGTAGAGATTTAAAAAAAACACTTAACCGCGTTTTTCTCGAAACCGCCATTTTGTAAGTACTGCATTTGCTATTACGAGGGCAGATTTGGCAAAAATATTTAGTTCCAAATGTCACTACGTCAGACTCTTTTATGCCGACCTACCTCTACAGATTCTTGACTTTTCATGAGATATGACATGCCGTTAAAAAAAAAAACAAATGATTCATACTGCGTCGATGGTCGTAAACGCTACTGAGCTGCTGATTGGGGAGAGTTGTTGGGTTGGTTATTCATTTGAATGTTAACAGAGCCCAAAGTCTGGATATGTACACGGTTGGTGGCAATAGGCTCGCCTCCTGTTATAGTGGGCTTTAAAGAAAACTGTCGAATTGTAGTGTTAAGATACACTTCGGCCTACAAGCGTGATGTTATGTTTTTATCATTAAATCTACCCATATCGATTCGCATCAAAATAACACCAAAACAAACGTCGTTTCACACAATAACCCGTTTGTTGTGCAGATCGCACACGCACCGGCGGTTAATTTCTATAGATCGTTGTTGCGCACACGCAGACGGCGTACGCACAACCCTATCGGTTACTTCACAATGCGAGCACGTGGAAACTGTTGCTCATGCTCGTTTGAACTTGCGAAGGTTATGTATCTACCTACTTTATGAATAGTAGAAGGACCTTATATCTAGGTCTAAGTGGCGAAAGCTTCCTAATGAAAGTTGCTACATTTGTCTAAAAGTTTATTTTATTTATTAACATCACCCCTGTACCTATTCTCCGAAGGGAAGGGTAGAGGTGTAGGTAGGTACTATCCTATATTCCGTTTGAAATAAGATTAGACATTTAACTAAACCTGTTTTACAGTCCGTTCAACCGATTTTGACTTCTATTGCGTTGGTGGCATGACAAATGACAGCTGCAGTAAACAGTTGGTTTGTAACCACTTTTTTTGGTTTTAATGCCATCCTTATGCCTACGGTATAGAAGTCAAAATCGGTTGAACGGACTGTAAAAAAGGTTTGTTTAAATGTCTAATCTTATTTCAAACGGAGTATAGTAACACCCACATTTCACCAGTTATGTTTAAGTCCCATGTAATAGGGGGCGAGCCTATTGCCATCAACCGGGTACAATTTCAGACAGGCTGCTACTGGGAAAATTCCTAATAGAAAAACCCAATAAAACACCCAACCTGGGAATCGTATCTTGGGAATAAACCAACGAGGCGCCCTTATTTATTGTCGATATCACGTTTAGAAAGGGATAGGTATGCCATAGACTCCATCATTAAGTAGTCTAGTGCGGTCGCAAACTCGCAAATGTGAATCCTAAGCGTTAGATCCTGTTCTAAATTAAATACCTAGGTTGGGTAAAGTATTCCTGGGTTAGATATCCTCTAAGTTGTGAGCAGCTTGGAGTCTGAATTTGTGCTCGGTTTTAAAAGGCAATAGCTAATGTAGGGTTGCCCCTTATTACAAAAGATGTACATGAATGACGAATTGTGGGTGTAAGTAAGTAGGTACATAAATAACTTCTTTCTGTATCTACTACCAGGGCCTTCTTTAATCCATTGGAAGCCCTGGGCACTTTAGTATAATGGGGCTCCATACGGAAAATTCAGGATGTTTTTTAGCACCCCACCAAGAGCAAACTGAACGAAGTAATATCTTCTTATTTTATTTTTAGTTCCACTAAGAATCGCTTATATGCGCTAGTTTGCTTTTGCAAGTCATCTTAAATAATATAAGTAAATATTAATTTCCCACAACAAATAATAAAAAATCCAGCCAGTCTTCGAAGCTTTTGAAAAAGCTCCTAAAATGTAAGCAGGTAAGGTAGCTGTAGTACCAGTACTTACTAGTATTACGGCTACAGTTCTCCTCTAGCTAAGCAGTTTGAAAATCCATCTAAAATATTGTTACTGTCAAAATCGACTTCGCTAAAAACAACGCCGATGACGTACCGGTTATGCTCGGGCCACACCAACAAGAAACGCCGTTAATTCACGTAATATCACGATGATAGGTTCATCATCGTGATAATTAACGGCGTTTCCCGTTGGTGTGGCCCCAGCATTATAGCGACAAAATTTTGAGGTCCCATCATTAGGGTTCCGTAGTAAACAAGGAACCCTTATAGTTTCGTCATATCCGTCTGTCTGTCTGTCTGTCCGCGGCTTAGCTCAGAGACGCTTAGTACTAGAAAGCTGTAATTTGGCATGGGTATACATATTAATCACGCCGACAAAGTAGTAAAATAAAATCATGAAAAATATTTTTTTTTTTTAAGGTACCTCCCCTAGAGGTAAAGTGAGTTTGCGAAGTCCATTTTTGTATTTAGGGATCCATTTTAGAAATCATGACCCTTCATTGTGCGTGGTCCGACACGCACTTGGCCGGTTTTTTTTGTTTACTTATCATTCGTGTTTGGTTATAACGACTATCGGCTATAGCAACCGTAATCCGACGGTCCCTTCGAAGTCGTTATAAACGGTTTTGTCTGTACCTAGGTATCTAAAAAACTCTAGATAAGTAAGGAGTTTATTTTTACACAAGGTTTCAGACCAAATTTAATTTAGTGAACCCATTAATCATTTTCTAGCTGTTATTACCACCTATCGTTATTCCTATACCTACATGTAGCTAAGGTTCCTAATTTAGGATCATACAAAATTAACACTGATAAGGTGACACTGCTGTTCGCAATATTTTAGAAATAGAAATATGATAAACTAACCGACGCTAAATAATTTTGAGTAAAGAAGACTTACCTTTATTTTGCTCCATATTACAGTAGATTTTGGCACACTAAACGACTTAAAAAGTCGAATTTGAAATTAATTTTCTCAAATATTTCGTAACACTGTCACATTTGCTTTGTATCAAATCCCCAGGCGTCCACTCCGGCGCCGATCGAACGCGGCCAAACCGAATAATTGTTATTAATTCGGCCTCTTATTGAATTACTTTATTTAATTAAATAATTCGACTAACTCATGCTAATGTGCGAACTAATGGAGTCTGTGCCGCGATCTGGCTGCTTTGCTACTTCATCTCAAAAACAACATGTGTGTTGGTACAAAAAATACTCTGAAAACGTCCCCCGTCTGAACACACCCATTGATTGAAAAAGATAACGTGATTTTCGTCTCTATGTTCACCAGCATAGATTTCAAATCACAAACCTGCAGCCTTTTAGTTTGGCAAACGAAATTAACACTTTACAATAACGCTTCAAGATTAGTTTTGTATTGGTTGTCTAAAGTGGGAGTTTCACCAAGTTCTAATTTTGAATTTGGTTTCAAAGGCCGCGAGGCGTGGTTTGCTATGGCCCGCCTGACGCCTGTGAGAAAAAAAAAGTTAAATATTTTGAGCGGGAAACGATTCAGGCAATAATTGACACGTCAACGTACATTATTTATAGCGTTCGGGAGAAAATTAACATAAAGTTTTTAAGTAATTGGATGTGATAAGTTTATGTTGTTCAAATCTTGCGGTGCGGATGTGGAAATTAGATTTTTATTATGAGAGGAAGATGTCAGTGGATGCCAGTACAAGCAGATGAGGTGTAACTATTGCGGGATTGAAAGCAGGTTAGTAAGCACATTATTCCCAAGAAGCCATATGAACTTCCGATAGGAACAAACATTCATCCACCATTTAACTGATTTAGGGGATGAATTTTCAAAAATAATTCCTTAGTTCTCACCTTCGTTACATATTTAAGTACTGTTGTGCAAAATTTCATGCTTTTCTAGTCTCAGTGTGACCCAACTGTTCAGTCTGTGCATTGTCTACAGTGAATCGCACGACTCAATGCGAAGCATTAGAGAGTGCTTTGCGATCGAAAAATTTGTTTTGCCTCCTTTCTGCAACTGTTTTTATTGTTACACTCCTGCTAGTAGAAAGAACGTACTTAATTTATATACCACTGTATAGATAATTTAATAGAGATTATTTTTTTACTTTTCAAAAGTTTATCTAATACAGCAGAAACAAAAAAAAAACATCGAAAGAGTTTTAAAAAAAAAACCCGTCAATCAAGTGTGAAACCTGAGAACATTGTAGCTTGCGAATAAATCAATTAATTGAGTCAATTTTTAATTTTAATAGTTTTGTTTCAGCCATAGGAGGAACCCTATTGAAAATGGCTCTTTTATTCAAAGTAGTTTAATTATAATTAATTAAAAACTAACTAATAATATAAATATCTATAACTACATATTTCCAACTTCGACCCTCTTCTGTTGCCTAGCAACCAACAAAGCAAACTTAAAAGAGTCTTTGACAGTACGTAAAGATTGCGAGGTGAGAAATTTTACGCATATTGATGGGTAAAAAAGCAGTCAAAACCAATGACGTAAAACATACTTCATGAAAAGTCGTTTAAATTGCACTTTTGGATTTTCCAAATAACATAACATCATGCCTTGTTTCCCCGAAGGCTTGGGCAGAGGTGTCCCTGTAGCAGGTACACCCACATTTCGCCAGTTATGGTTAAGTCCCATGTAATAGGGGGCAAGCCTATTGCCATCAACCGGGCACAAATCCAATATTGAATGGATTTTCCAAACATTTTATTTTTATTTTATTAAGTAAGTATCGTTTTTTTGACTGCCTCGTTGCACTAGTCGTTACAAGCGATACTGCTGAGAAGGGGTCTACAGTTCGATTCCCAGGTTGTGCACCCTCCACCCAGGGCGGGAGAAGTTATTTGAGAAGGTACCAAAAAAAAAAGTTTGGGTAAAACGTTAGGGTTTTTCCATCAGGAATTTCTCAATAGCAGCCCGGAGTCTGGATTTGTGCCCGGTTGATGGCAATAAGCTCGCCTCGTATTACATGAGACTTTAACATATAACTGGCGAAATGTGGCTCAACTATAGTAACACCTCTGCCCAACCCTTCGAAGATTACAGGCATGATGTTATGTTATGTAGCGGAGCAATTAGTGGACCTTAAGGCGACGATAACCGACTTTTAATCCTTTTATACTGAAGATCACGTCTAAACGAGTAGTGTTAATGATTTGGAATATTTATATGTTAAATTAGAGCATCTTCTTAATAATTTCATATAGGAATATTTTAGATTAAGTTTATATTTTACATAGTGAAATTAATTTGTAAAGTTATGTCTAACGCGGATAAATAGCTGAGAGTCACGCAAAATCTATCAAGCGTATTTTTCTGAAACCGTCACCATTTTAAAGATAATTTAATTATTGATCTTTTAGTATACGTGTTTTATTAAAATTCTTTTTTGCATGTATAATAAATTAATAATGCGTCTTATTTGGGACAGCGCTCCTTGATGGGCGAGTCCTATTACTGGCTGGACGTACGACGCGTTGCGTGAGCTCAGTACAGAACACGTAAGCTAACCACTCAAGGTCACTGGCATATATCTGGGTCTTAATAAAAGTGGTTGACCTTCAACTCTCAATCACTATAACACCTAGTTCATTCTCATTTTACAGCATCATACTCTCGCACGTGTCATCACAGTCTTGCCAAGCTGATCATCACGGTATGATGATTGAAGCAGACAGTCTCTTGGCGTGGTCGCTATTGGCATCAATTTGTGGCAATCTGTTTGTCATTAAACGATATATTGGACATGACAACGATAATAGACATATTAGCGGTGGTTTGCAAAAGTTGGACGGTTATTTGTTTTTAATGCATAGGTGTTACTACTACATAGTTAGTAAGTCAAGTAGTCTTACCCACTGATAAATCTGACCACCAGTCTTACCATTGTTACCCAGTAACTGGGTTGTGAAGGTCAGATAGGCAGTCGCTCCATGTAAAATACTGGTATTCAGCTGCATCCGGTTAGACTGGAAGCAGGCAGATTGATTGTTCTTACTGCATAGGTAAGTCCACATACCTACCACTAAAAACGTCGCGTCGCCGTCGGGTAAAGTTCGTGGTTGAGTTATGGAGAAATAAACATTAATCTATTCGATAAATCAAGCTTTTTCAAGACTGCTTACCTATCAACGACGACATCATCATTATGTTTAATATAATAAAAACTATTCTTCCTCTAAAATAACTAATTTAATTCCGAATATAATTATTTAACCTCAAAATAGATACAAATCCCCAAATGAATCTTAAAACCGTTACCCCAATATCATAATTTAAAACTACATATTTACTTACAATATTTCAGGGATAAGGAAAATAATATGAAACACCAATATATTTTGTCATTCATTTGTATTTCTTTGCCAACATCAAATTCAATATTCTACACCATACCATCACATCTCCTATTCCCCACATAATGTCACTATTTAATCAGTATTCTATTATTTGCCATAAAACTAATAGGTTGTACCTTAATTTACAGTAGATCTCCAACCATTAAAATGCCAATCTATCTTTTTACCGACACAGCCACTAAGCACGTCTTAGCAACGTCTTTGCTTATCTTTGATGCCGGCTCCACACTATCGTCCAACATTTCAACTGTTCGTCCAACCATCCACGTGTAAAGAGATAGTTCGTGCATGTTTGACGATGTTGGACAGTCTGTTTTGATCGATCGTGAGTTGGTACAGACTGGAGTCATGTTGAAGTACTGGACTGTTGGACGATACTTAGTGTGGAGCCGATATGAAGATCATACCCAGACACTGTAGCCACATAGTATCTAACTGCAGAAGTATGGTCGTATACCTACTGTGGCGCTAATGATTCAGCCACGCGACGTCACAAAATAACCGATCTAAAGAAAAAAAAAATAACGTTTATTTGGACAGAGTTCGTTAAACACAAAATAAAAAATACAAATACTAAGATAAAAAGTAATAAGGATCATATTTGCGTAATACAACTCAATCACAATCTGTTTCGATTTGAAACAGATTGCTAATCCATTGCTTCATAAGTTGGAGAAAAAAATCTGCTCAACAACGTAAATAACGCAATGAATGTTGTTGAACTGTCAAAATGAAACAAATTAGGCAAAATTGTTTTTGAAAATAAGTTACGCAATTAGGATACTGATTAGGTGTCTTAACTATTACGGAGAAATAAAAAGTAAAAACCCTGAAAAAACGGGACTGAATGATCGGAGGACCTGAAATCTGGAACTTGTAAGACAGAAGTAGATAACCTTCCTTAATTGAAAGTAAGTTTTTTTTTTGAGTTTCTGATATCGTAGCTGAAATATGCTTAAATCTTTAAAACTACGCAACGGATTTTGATGCGGTTTTTTTTAATAGATAGAGTGATTGAAGAGGAAGGTTTATATGTATAATAACCCGGTTTATACCCGTGCGAAGCCGGGGCGGGTCGCTAGTAAAACATGAAACTATCATCCAATCATTTTCTAACAAATAATAAATTGAATTTAATCAAATTATTTATATTTGTTTGTACTAAATTCGTGTATAATTTTGTAGTCATCCCGCCGTACCTTCCCGTCTGCCCGGAATAGAACCGGCGACCCGTCGCATCGAATTAGTGTGAAATGTTGAAAAACGCCTGGAGCGTACCGTAACGCACCACAGACGTTGCCAGATGCCATAGAGTAGTTAGAATATTTATTTTGTTCAAGAGAAAGGAAGTCTGAAGACCGACTGAATTTTTAGTAGAGGCGTAGGCAGATTTCACGAATTGATAATTATGAAGAGAACGATTCTAAAACAAGATTGGATGTTTCAGTAAGTATCTAAGAATAGATAACAAATTATTTAAAAAAAAAACCGGTCACGAGCGAGTCGAACTCGCGCATCGAGGGTTCTGTACCTACCCATTATACCGCCATAGTAAAATTGTTATCATTTTTATTGGTAAAAAGATATGGTCAAATTTAGATTTCGCGAAAACTTGTAAGTACCAAAATTTACCTTAATTTTCAACTTTTTTAATTTTTCGGAATTTTCCCTTTATTTGTGCTGTAAGACCTTGCTTTTTGCCAATTTTCGTGATTCTAGGTCAACGGGAACTACCAAGGTTTTCGACCCAAAACCTATAGGGTACTTCCGGTTGACCTATAATTGTCAATTGATTTTTATACACCTAATAGGGACTATAGCCTTCAGTATCTGGTATAAATTGCTAGGTCCACCCGTTCCTGAGAAAATCTGTGGTGACATACGGACAGACAGACGGACAAGAGAGTGATCCTATAAGGGTTCCATTTTTACCTTTAGAGGTACGGAACCCCAAAAATTGGATAAAAGTTACAAATTAATTTTAAATCTCATTGGCATCAGATTAGATTCGGACTAGAAATTAATGTTGTCTAGTTTCGTTAAAAGTTTAAAGAAGCAATGAAGCAGAAAACTCCTAGAAGAATGAAAGGAATGCCCTTTGATGGGATTAGTACCTAGAGCTGGGTAGTAATAAGGGTAGAGGAATTTGGGTTTAGCAATAACCAGTATTATTGGTGCATTGTGGACTCTATCCATGGCACCTTCTTAAAATCTACGCAAAAAATAAGTGGAAAGCAGTTATACATCAGCATCAGTGTAAACATGATAATGTTTTCTATTCCTAGTTTTCCAGATAATTTAAAACAGTGATGTTTTATGAATTTATTTCGAAAATAGGTAATAAAATTAATAATTTCATGACGATAGTTTACGATTTCTTTGAACCTGTTGAAATGTTTACAATATGAAGACGTATTTAATTGATTATTTACAAGGAATACTCATTTTGAAATAAAAAACGAAATATTAAAACTTGGATTCCTTTGAAGCAAACGTTCTATATTCAAATGCAAGCGCGCCAAGGTGTCATGGCGGCCATAATTGGGGATGACAGTTGTCGGCGGGAACGCGCGAGACTCGGGCGCAAGACAGCTCGTTTGAGCATAACGAGACTGTACTAATCTCGTCTTGTTCTTCAGTAATAATATAACTGATCAAAATTAAAGAGAAACGTAATTTAATTTAAGATTTTAATGTCACCAATATTATTGTTGCCTTACTACTAGATTTTATTAACTTGACACCTTCTGGGCCTCAAGTCTGTTATTACGGGTGTACTATGCCAAATCGAATGCCAAATAATCGAATATCAATTGATCGACCACTATAAATCGAACATCTAAATACTCGAGCGTTCTTAAAATCGAATAGTTAATAAATCGAACATTCAAAATATCGTACACTCAATACATCGAGTGTTCAAAATATCGAATGTTTGTTTTATCGAGCGTTCAACGCACCGCATATTCATCCTATCGAAATATCAATATAGGTACTGAATACTTTTTATATAGAACTAGCTTTGCCCGCGGCTTCGCCCGCGTGGATGTCGGAAAATATCCCACAGGAACATGCTATTGGAATTCAGAGTATCCTATGTCCTAACCCAGCTTATGGCCTATCCGTGTGCATTTTATCTAAAAACGTTCAGCCGTTACGGCATGAAAAGGCAACAGGCAGATTAATAAATCTGTTTTAGGGTTCTGTACTCAAAATGAAAAATTGAAACTGCCATGGGATCTGAAGGCAAAGGTCCTCGCACACATCTGGGAGTGGCGCGTGGAGGCGAAACGCCGGGGCTTAACTCCGATGCCGCAAGAAGTCGCTGCACAGCGGACAGAGCTCCGGCGGGATCGCATGGCGACATGGAGAGTGCGATTTTCGCTGCAGCCAAAGCGCTGGGCACACCACAATTGGGGCGATAAGACCCCTCTTTGAGGAGTGGCTAGAGAGGCACCACGGCGTCCTCACCTTCCACCTGACGCAGGTCCTCACCGGATACGGCTGTTTCGGGAGGTTCCTGTTCAGGATAAGGCGGGAGGAAACGCCCGGGTGTCACCATTGTGTGGATCGCCCGGAGAACACGGTGGACCATACGGTGGAGGTCTGCCCGGCTTGGGCGGAGCAACGTCGTATCCTCGTGGAGGCGATCGGCGGCGGTGATCCCTCGCGTCCGGCCCTGATTCGGGCCATGGTACGGAGCGAGAGGAAATGGGAGGCCGTCACCTCCTTCTGCGAAGCAGTAATGCTCGCGAAGGAGGAGGCGGAACGCGTGAGGGAGAGGCAAATTTCGCGCCCTCACGCCCCAAACCGACGTAGGAGGAGGCGCCCTGGGCGTCGGAAATCGCGAGCCGATTTCCGGCCACCGTAGGCGCGGGCTTGCGGACGTTGAGCAATGGGTAGCTCGCCGTCCGATAAGGACCAGGCCCGGGTCGACGGCGCGTTGTGTTCCACGCGCGCCTCAAAGAGATGTCAGCAGAATTGACGGGGTCCGCTAGGGTCGATGCCTGCCGGGGTTGCGAATAAAACCGAAAGGGAAATCGTGGCCCCCGGCAACATGGCAACTGAAGGAACACGGGTGGGTTTTAGTCAGTTAGAGTCTGACATGCCCTCCCGCTCCACCCAGAGCGGGAGAAGTTATTTGATAATTTCTCACCCAAAAAAAAAGGATGCTCTGAATTCCGGTAGCGTGTTCCTGTGGGATATTTTCCGACATCCACGCGGGCGAAGCCGCGGGCAAAGCTAGTTCTATATAAAAAGTATTCAGTACCTATATTGATATTTCGATAGGATGAATATGCGATGCGTTGAACGCTCGATAAAACAAACATTCGATATTTTGAACACTCGATGTATTGAGTGTACGATATTTTGAATGTTCGATTTATTAACTATTCGATTTTAAGAACGTTCGAGTATTTAGATGTTCGATTTATAGTGGTCGATCAATTGATATTCGATTATTTGGCATTCGATTTGGCATAGTACACCCGTTATTACAATAGTGTCAGAATGGTCTATCATTGATTTCATAATTGTTGATTTTGACAAGTTTGGTAATCTAATAATATAATGGCGTCATTATGACTTTCCAATGGTCAGCCACTGACACTCCATTGAAAGAAATGGCACTTATTGGTAATCTCGTACATAATGAATGACAAATGAATGACTGACTTAGGCGGTATCATTGGTCGTATTGTACGACAATGTCATTATGACACAATTCTATTACGAGACCATTGACCGACCAATGATCGACCATTATGAATTTAGCAGATTACGAACTTTTAGCAAAATGACAATGGGATCGTGTTGGAATGACGAATTTATAAAAATAGCAGACTTGAGCCCCTGTTCTATTGACCAATGAGACAATGATTCAACATTATCATGAACTGATACCTTATTTCAGGGTTTTCATAATACCAGATTCCGCGAAATTGTTGAATAGTAGTCCACAAAATTTTAATTTGATTGCATGCCTATGCCAGCAGTGGCACAAATAAGTACATACCTATGACATAGTATAAAGAGTTCAAGTAGGCTATCTCAGGCCCAATCCGCGATATAATTGCCTACCATACTTGCCTGTCTCAGGGTTGTCACTTTTAACTACTTAAATTTTAATTCAGTGCCTAGAAAATGGCTGATTGATTCACAATTCGTCAAATATTTGAAATTATGATTTTATAACTGTAAGTACTTAGTTACTTTACTATACCTACAATACTGAGAAATCGGGCATATCAAGAGAAAGCATTAGCGGCATATCAATTGACAGATCAAAAGTAGGTACCCAATACATTTTAGTGAGAAAGTAGGCCTGCCTACTTCGTCTGTCTGATAGATAACTAACACAATAAAAAATAAGAAGGTATCTCATCATCAAGTAAAAATTATATGCGACTTGGTTACCTTTTCTGTTCAGTAGGTAATCTGAACAGAGACAACTTTGGAATCGATGAATTATTTAGACACCCAAACGCACAGCAATAATTTCTCCTGCGATTATCATTCATTTTTCATACATTTAGCAGTGCCAAAAAGCCGCGACGTGCAAACCTTGTGCGGCGTTAGCCCCGACTGGCGCACTCTAAAACAGCCGAGATTTTGTTAAGTGTGCGTGCGGCGACGCATAGATACAAGCCACGCACACATACAAGCCGCGCGCGGTGCGTTTCTATGAAGATAACTTACTTCCTCTCTTTATACTATGCCTATGACCTCCACTATGTCTACGTATGGTGAAGGAAAACATCGTGAGGAAACCGGCATGCCTGAGATATATTTCTCGACGGCATGTGAAGCCAAGTCAGAGGTCCGTGGGCGGCATAAAAATTTTGACACCAGGTTTGTCACTAATCACACGAAAAGAAGAAGGCCTATGACCTTTATGCCCACTATATCTACCGATAGCCTTAAAAAGAAGTTTTAAGCCTTCGACGGCATGGAGAATATTAGACCCTAGACGTAATTAAGTATTTCCTAATAATAAGATTTTTCATATTTAATAAAAAACCGTTTATCCGAGCTTTAATGAATTAATACTCTTTATTTCGTTTCGCAACAATTAAACCAAGTTCAAAATAGTTATTTCACAATGCTAATAAATCATACCTGACGTTAATTTGTGGAAGCTCGGTAAAAACGCAATAATAATTAATTTGACTACGGTGTGGCCTAACCTGACTTGTACGTGTTCATTCCGAAGGGATGGCGACTCAATAACCCGTGAACATAACCATTTGTCACCACATCATCCGGTATGGTGGCTATGTAGGCAATATTAGGAGGATAAACTGAAAGAAAAAGTGGGACCTCCCCTAAAGTTATGGATGGGGTATATTTTTTTGTTGGTTGTACCATAAAGTTTTTATGTTTGGGATTTGCTTATTGTTTTAATATAGAAGCTCTACACTTAACACAAAGTAGATCTATTCAGGTGTTCATTCAAAGCCTACATAGTTTAAAAACTCTGATTCATAAAATTGGTTTTCGAAACTATAAAAAAAAACGAGTGAGCTTTGACAGTAGTCGCTTATGATGTGTAACATCTGACATCTCACCTTGGTAATAAGCAACATTAAAGGGGCGCGGGCGGGGTTCGTCAAGGTCGTTTCTGAGGGCCAACTTCAGCACCGCGCGCGGTCATTGGTCAAATCAAATAGCTTCCCCGGCTTCCTGTGACACATTTCCATCCCTTTTCACGAAATAGCTTCCACAGATTTGATTAGGTATTTAGATTTAGATTTTGATTGCAGAAAAGCGAGAGAAAAGATGTAACACATCAGAAAATATAGGACCCACTAAACTTGCACTTATATTCCAAGTTAAGTTACTGTTTGGTTATTCAATTTTAGCTCGTCATCCCAAATCTCCAGCAAAACATGGCAAGCGTCTTGCGCGCACGCATGACAATTACATCAAATCAGTAGAGCCATTACTCACGTCGCATCCACGCAACAGTTGGTCCCAACGATTAATTAACGATACAATTTTAGCACTTACACGAAAAATACTAAAACAATTAAATGTTGAACGCAAATAGGAACCGTAATTGATGATGGATTACCGCTCCGATTTGAAAGCAAGATTAATCTTTGCTAAAACAAATAAAACAGCTAGTTATTTTAAGAATGTGAGGAATTTTTGGGAGTCTATCCTGTTTGTTTGCGATGTCCTACAGAAGGAGAAGGTGGAAAAAATGGAATGGAGTGAATGCCATAGAGACAAAGTATCTATCTTAGTACATACTATAGTCATTTGCAGTGAATGTAGCGAAAACCAAATTCTGGTAGATACCTAAACTTTTAGAACTGTTTGTTAGGTATTAAATACTACAAAAGTTTTTTTTCCATTCTAAGTCCCATTCGAAGAAAGCTACACCCTTTACAGTTAGCGAAACCAACAATCAGAAATTCCATATCTTACCTATTTCAAAAAATCAGACTGACATACCTTACACAGCATCTGAAAACCTAAAAATATTTGACATAATGATAATTTATCACCGAAACATAATTATCGGTTGCGGCCCATCGCCGACCACTCTTGTGTTGACGTGTTCGCTAAATTAATGGGCTTCCATGCTAACGAGTCGTGCGATTCGCGGCGCAAGCGCATCCGGAAGGATGCCACCACGGAGGTAGGCGCCGCTGTAAAAAATCAGTTCTAATTTCTGATATTGCAGAAGTGTGTTTCCAATACAAAAACCAATACAAATATTTTATGGATGTTGTATCTATATGACTGAGATAATCCTTTGATTGGAAGGGTTTAATTACTTACATTAATTATCAAATATGCTTTGACGTATGACAAGTCTCAGTAACCAGAATTATGTGAATAAAGTTCGACATAAAAAACTGAATGGGCCACGGCCAAGAACTGAGCCCTGCGGAACTCCCATTGTGTTCTCATCAAATCCTAGTTTATTTGAATTATAAGGATTTTGCAATCAAGGTACCTAAACCTATCTGATAAATTGAATAAAGAACATGTGTAGGAAGAGTTAGCAAGCTAACGAAAACCGTAGTTTTTTTTTCATTCCAGTCTCATGGCTATTTGGGTAAAATCTGTCATAATATATTAAGTCATCGGTATCGCAGCGCTCGTAAACCTACAAATAATTTTCAAGATAAAAATAATAGATAATCAGATATTTCCTCAGGAAATTAGTCATTTGTGCCCGTTACTATAATCTTAATTAAAAACACTCGTACAAAAATAGTTCGCTCTTTGACGGCTTTTAACTTTTTTACGTCGATAATGTCGTTAAACTTTGACACTTTTTTTTACAGACACACTTTTATCGTTTTTTACTGAATTCTCTAAGTGCCTGTCAGAGTTAGCTCTTCATAGATTTTTGGTTTAAACTTTTGTTCAACGCCGAATTTACTCTCTTGGGGATTTAAGTCATCTTCTTTATTGACATGTCCTTTTTGGCAACTCCTGTTGAGTTTTTGTTGTTGTGGCTTAAGAGAAAACACATGCCACAAAAAAATCTTAACGTCTCTATACGTCTCATTTTTTTCATGTTATCATTCGAATCGCTATTTTTATGCTTACGCTTCTAACATAACATCACGCCTGTATTCCCCAAGGGGTTAGGCAGAGGTGGACCTATAGTACACCCACATTTCGCTAGTTAAGTACTTTTATGAATCAGTATGAATGAATGGCGAAATGTGGGTGTACTTTACTCTGCCTAACCCTTCGGGGACATAATTAACATCACGATGTTACGTGTGAATGAATGAAAAAATAAGATCATTAGCACACTTTCCGTCCTTGATGCCCTTAGCTGGAAAAAAACAGTATCATAAAAATGAGGATCAATTTATTTCATGACACAATTCGAAAAAGAGCAGTAACTACATCCTAGTAACATAATACTTTCGGCATGTTCCATCGAATTTCCGCGAAACTTCGTAAATAGTCGACCACCGCGCCTGCGCCGCTGGCGGTATCGCGGGGTATCGGTTTCAACTCCTGCGCATCACAGTCGGCGTTACAGCTGTCAACAGCCACGTCACCAGACCGTGACCTGACAAGGTTTAGTGATCGGTTTCATGTCTGAATCTACCCAGTGTGTAAAAAATGTTAAAGTTCAATTTCACATTGGGTGATCAGATCACTTGATCAACGTTTTCATAAAATTAATAAATGTAACTTAGACTAGATATGATTTCCTTGCATCCTTTTAATGTTAAAAGATTAAGAAAAATATACCTACTTAAAAAAACATTTTTGAGAAACACTTAATATCTTTACCAACATACATACTTACAAAGAAGATTCGCTATAACAAGAGTTTGTTTTCTTGATGCAAAACGCTAAAGCTGCAATAACTGCCATCTAAAGCAATTTACTTACCCATCAAAACACCAACATTATAGCCGACTTCAACACTCATTCATTCTTGTAGTTAAACCCTAATAAATCTGATTAAATCAGCTCCGGTTGCGTTTAAATCTCAACAATTTCAAAGAGTCGAAATTTGTCCTGACAAAATTTACTGCGACAGTGTAGGAGCGGCGCGGGCGCATGATTCGTAGAGATCAAAGCCGCAGACGCATCGTCATGTGTTCTCGACAACATGTAGGTCGCCGAAACCCCTCGGGAGCACTTACAAAAAGTCAGCTTGTATGTTTTGTAAATAATATCTTATTGGTCTTTGGATTTCTTTTGCTTGTACCCAACTCGTCACTGACGGGCGGTGGCACCGACATTTTTGTGAACTTTTTATTCAGTGGCTAGTAACTTAATAAACCCAATGATTGAATCAATTGACTCAGAACTCAATATAAAATAATTTTAGGGCTATTCTTTCTTGTTGTTTTGTCTCAAATATGTCAATTAAAAAAAAGTAGGTTATTTTCAAAAAAAGCGTTTATTAAAATAATAATCATATTTACATTATTCAGTGTAAAGTCGTTAAGTTAAAAGTAAAAGTTTAAGTAGAACTAGTTAATGTTTAGTTCCATGCACCTGGGCAGTTGTAATATCTGTTAATGCGTAGCCAGTCGCTATCGGTAATATAATCACGCTGGCCCATTTCACCGACAGATCTCTGAAGAATGAAGAAGAAGAAAAGTCAAAATCCAATCATAATATTAATATATACCTACTCAAAGCAAGTATGTAACTTATCACAGAGTGAGACTAGAGAAGGAAGCGATTGAAGCAGTCGTGGAGACCAGAGTATCTAACAATGAAAAAGAAACGATAGTAGTAGTACTTAACAACCACAAAGCAATTAATTGAAAGGGAAGTAAAAATACCAACACAAATATCAGAAATGACTTCTGTAAAAGTTCAAGTGTCACACAAACCTGCCGAGGTTCAATAGTCGGTGCCCCGTTAACGGTGAATGAATAGGGCCCGTAGTGCATGCAGCTGACGTAATCATAGTCTACTCCCAAATTGTCAACTTTTGAAGCGCCGTACAAGTCGAAATTATGTTCACTGCCTGGAAAAAAAAGGAAATGTAAATATATAATATTAAGGAGTATTTACAAGGGCCAATGGTGTTGGCGATCTCACGAGGAAAGTAAATCTCAACTCAAGGATTTTTTATTATTATTCAGACTTTAAAATTAAAAGTCAAAGATTAGTTTTAAGCATAATAAGTGGTTCTAAATGCTCGAAACCTCGGAGTAAGCAGAAAACAAACTGAAAAATCTTGGTCAACTTAACAACTCTTCAGTCTTCTTCTTATCGCCCTGTCCTCATGTTACTTGGTGGGATGAATTCAGCAACAGTTATAAAATATTTCCCAAAATTACCAGGTATAATGTTCTCTTCATGAATCTTGACGTACTCGTCCCTGTTGAAGGTAGTATGCATATGGAGGAAGCCGAGGATGTGCATGAACTCGTGAACGATGGTCGCATGTCTGAAGCACCCTTCGCCGACGGTGTTTCGGGCCAGGTTCAGTTGGTGGGCACCACGAGAGACCCTGTGGCCTACATTGGCGTAGCAGCCGCTTGGCTCACTCTGTGGAATTGTAAACGATTTGATGAAATAGAGATAGGGTTGGATATTTCAATGAGTAAAATATTGATGTGATCTTGTTCGAGCAACCATAATTTTACAATGGGATTATATCACTAATTTCGCTGATTCACAAAACTTTCATGTATTCCCGAATCGATAAGATATAAGTCAGTATTAGTAATCAAAATGTGTAAAGTGATTTTTACTGCCGGGATTGTGCTATTTAAGTCTTTAATTCCACCGGAACACGATCAACTCGTATCATAAGCATGTTTATATCTCACATAAGCTCTTTTGATTTAGTGGATTATGTTCTTTTATTTGAGGCTTTATTTTAATTCCAATTATCATTCTCGAGATTTATAGTTATTTTAATAGTTAATAATCTTGTTACTTACAGTAAGCCTTGCATAGACACTGTCCGATGATGTCCTGTACCGGAATTTCACGCAAGTATGTGCTTCAATGTCTCTAGTGGCTTCCCAAACAGCTGCTTTCTGTGCGTCATCTGCAAGTACCAAAATTTAAATAGTGATACAGTATACTAACTAATGTAAGGCGTTCCCGTTAATTCGCTATCTTATAGCGTCCGTACATGCAAAAAATCCTAAATATAAAATATATATATACAGCATGGCAGTGGATATTAACGCGAATACTGTTACCATGGATTCAGTACATGATTCTAAAACGCCCTGCGTTGAAATTATTCCTCGGTTATTTTTTTATCTGCTGTTTCATAGAAAACTGCAATACCCACGAGGTCAAAATGTATGGAACAGCTGATTTTTTTAAAATAACCAACGAGAAAATTCTTCGCAGGGGAGTTCAGAATCATGTACTGAATCCATGGGAACAGTTTTCGCGTCGATGTCCCTGCCATACTATATACGTAAAAGAAACACTTTATACACGCGTACTTATCTTTGTCTTCACAGAGCGTTTCTTTTACGTATCAATTTAATATTTTTTTGTGAATATTTTATAGAGGTTTTTTTGAAGTTAAAAAAACAATTGAACTCGCGACCCTGTTACCGTTACCATTACCTCATTAAAAGTATTCCCCGCACAGTAAAATTGTTCAAGTTTTCACTTCTGTCAGCACTCCCGGAGAGCCACAGGTTTTTTTTTGCACTTATTTACACTATACTATTGCGGGTTAACGGGAACGGCTTTCGTTATTTAAGATACTGTATATTGTAGGTACTAGTTTAATAAGATCAGAATCAGATGAGATTATTATGTCGATGAGAGGGTTGAATGCTTCTCTCCCAAGGGTACAATCCCTTTAAGTATCCTTTTTTTAAACACTCTTTTCTAATTAAATTCGCCGATCATTCGTGTGTGTGGAATGTAATTAAATATTATAAGTATAATTTTTTCTAAGCAGTCTATTTAGAGCAACAATTTCCTCCTAATATATTAGGAAGCTGACCCGACAGACATTGTTCTTTTCAAAATCAATCATTCTTACAAAAATTCCATAGAAATAACGACGTTCAGTTTTTCTCGTATTTGAAAATTTCCAGATTCTTTTTCTAATTTTCCTTTCTATCATCATCTGCCTAGCCTTTTCCAACTATGTTGGGGTCAGCTTCCAGTCTAACCGGATACGGCTGAATACCAGTATTTTACATGGAGCGACTGCCTATCTGACCTCCACAACCTAGTTACTAGGTAACACGATACCCCTTGGTAAGACTAGTTGTCAGACTTTTGGGCTTCTAACTACCCGTAACGACTGTCAAAGATCTACAAATGACAGCCGGGACCAACGGCTTAACGTGCTTTCCGAGGCACAGAGGGGTCTCGGTATGTAAAGATGGTCACCCATCCACGGACCAACCGCGGCAAGCGTAGCTTAACCTGATCGATCGATCCGTGGGGCTGTTATTACTTAGCCACAATCCCCTTCCAACTTCCAATTTTCCTTTCCATAATAACTTAATACAGACTATTAAGAACTTAAAAAAAAAAAACAAATTGGACCAGCCAACGAACAGCATTTCATTATTATTATACTGGTATTAGTAGTCCTATGTACCTACATAGGGACTACTTGCATTCGATTTTCGAACCATAGTAGACACTTTCATACTGCATTTTATCAAAGATCTAATCTTTGATTGCATTTATAAATATGTCGATTTTATCTACATCGTTTGATATGTTTATTTGTTAAACATTGGAGTGATATGATCAATGTCGTTGATTCTCTTTGATAAACTTCTCATTGACGAAGTGAATTAGTTCAGTGACACATTTATTGTGGTTACAATCGCCTTTTGTTTTTAGTCTTGATCTTAAAATGTAAAGACAGTTGTTTCATATTAATAATATCTATGTTCAACCTACTTTTCTTTTATCATTAAAAGTAGCAAAACGTTCTGTGAAATTATTAAAAACTAATGTTCTAACAATTTTTTTATCGCACTTTTTCCTTATCAAATACGCGATATTTTGTTAGACCATAAACCAAATATGACTAAGTAAAGGGAAAGGTATTTCCGCAAATTAATCGTCACTTTTAAGGGCAATAAAATGATTAGTCGTTAGTGATGGTAGTCATGATGATTTCATAAGTATTAAAGTTAGGAAGTCTCCTAACTTATAATATAATATTACATTCTTCCATCCTTTGATATTACAGAATGGAGTAGCGAAGTCAGAAAATAAGAATCCTGTTGATAACTTTGACCTAAAAATCACAAGGATATTGGCTTGTTTCCCTATCTAATGCCTAAGCTTCGTTTTAGGCTATTCATCTGACATCATACAAATTCTGATCTATTTTTACGCTATCTGATAAATATACCAACCTAGTGCCTAATCTAGACATAAAAAGCCCTTCTCCTTTTTATTCCAGAACTATTTATTTGAAAACAAAAGGTTACTTACTAAATTCTCCGTCGGCGAACTCAAAAATGACGGTGTTGTCAGGCCAGGGGCCTATCGATGATGAACTGTAGGCACTGCGACCTACTGCGTACTCTTGCAGCATCATCTCATAGTCTTGGTCGTCCAGGACTATATCTCCCTGGTATCTGCCGCTTAGTTCTTCATCATTGGCAAACGGAAGAGTCTTCTTTCTCGCTTGGAATCGCTCGGCGTTTCCATTACCTGTGTGTAAATAATTGGATAAAATTCGCCCTAAATTGAATATTATACGTAGCCTCCTTTGCTAGGAAAAATAATATTTGAAAACTCAATATTTCAATAAAATAAAGACGGAATTTTTAGTAACTCCAGTAATTAAATAAGTTTATTTGTAATTCAATAGGTTTAATTGTAATTCAATACGTTTAATTGTAATTCAATAGGTTTAATTGTAATTCAATACGTTTAATTGTAATTCAATACGTTTAATTGTAATTCAATAAATAGGTGTTTGGCATTTTTAGCCAGACGGGATAAGTCATCACCCTTATCACTTTCGATCACTTGATTGACAAGTTTCACCTTTGTTTATCAGGATAACTTTTTATTGTTGTCTGCTAAACTATTTTGGTACAAAAAGACAAAACTGACACAATACACAAAGTCAAACTTGGAAAATATTTATAAAGAGGTCCTCCTCTTTATAAATATTTTCTAAGTTTGACTTTATTTTAACCCTCCTGGGTTACTGAAAGGTTAAATAAAGGACATTGCGCAATCGTTAGATATAGCATTATTAATGTAGGTACCTAAACAATTTGGAAAGCATTTGTACAAAAAAAAAGAATTTTAATTGTGAAGGTAAAATAAAAGGGGTTAATGAAAAATAGCATTTGATAAACAAGAACGAGAACATGGAGCTTCAAAATTGGCTTTTTTTTCTTAGGACTGTTATGACCTTATTTGAAAGAAAACATTACCTGGTGCTAAAAGGAGGAATTGATCAACATAGAAGCAATCAGTCCCCATAAAAATTTTGATAATGTGAAATTAAACGTAAAACTAAAACTAGATTTAACACATTTTTAATATTCACAGTTATTATTTTTTATCAAAATACTCAAATCAATCTGCCTTGCCTTTTCCCAACTATATTGGGGTCGGCTTCCAGTCTACTCGGATGCAGCTGAATACCAGTATTTTACATGGAGCGACTGCCTATCTGACCTCCACAACTCAGTAACTGGGTAATACGATACCCCTTGGTAAGACTGGTTGTCAGACTTTCGGGCTTCTGACGACCCGTAACGACTGTCAAAGATCCACGAATGACAGCCGGGACCAACGGCTTAACGTGCTTTTCGAGGCACGGAGGAGTCTCGGTATGTAGAAAAGGTTAAACATCCACGGACCAACCCTGGCAAGCGTAGCTTAACCTGACAGATCGACCCGAGCGACTGTTAGTACTTAGCCACGAGCTCCTCCTTATCAAAATACTATTGAATTTAAAAGCCTTTTTTATACCAAAATACATATAAATGTATTAAATTAACATACCTTTCCGGATTCCCTCCAAAAACTGTCTGAAATCTTCGATATCCTTCCTACTCCTCACAACCGAGGGGCCAGATGTTACCAAGCTGGCCAGACCAAGCACCACAAAAATAGCGCAAATTCGCAACATTCTGACTCCCGAGAACCTGTCACAATAACATACACACAACCCAGAAACCAGCTTTTTATTCAAACAATTATCTGCATCTATATAGATAAACAGATTTTATCAGTAAACTTTATAACTCAAATCGCTTGGTGACTCGGATTTGAACTGCAATAAAATCTGTTGTTCATTCATGTTTATTGTGCTCAGTACTAATTTTTTATCTGTTTATTAGACTTCTATATATCCGGTGTGTTGTTTACTTTAGAAAACTGAAAATGGAAAGATGGAGTTCCATTTCTAATGTTTCGTCATCATCAGCTAGGGTCCTCGGGTTGTCTAGATAATGTACAGGGCCTTCCCCTACATTATCCGCGTGATTTTGCAGATCAGATATTTTAGAATTTTGATTATTTTAACATCATACTTACCTAATCTTTGTTCACATACAACTCTTCTTAGTCTTCATCCTGATAAACTTATCCCAGTTGATTTGGGCTCGACGCAGCAAGACTACTTCTTCCATCCATAGATACAGCCACGAGCTTAAATACTGAACACTTACGCAAAATTCAAAAGAGAATTTCTCGTGAAATAACGATTGCACCTTTGAGAAAACACCTATTTAATAATAGTATGTTTTCTAAAAAACTTTAGGAGAAATTGCTTTTGAATCTTGCGTAGGTAAATGTAAAGTATTTATGCTCGTGACTGTGCATCTCTATTAGCTGTTATCTCAGTAGTCACCTTCTTCATAGCCATATCAACTTTCTTTCTTTCTTTTTTTTTGTCTTCTAAGAGACATGTTCCTTTCGTATTTGTCACTGTCAACAACAAGCACCTAGATTATAATTCGCGATTTTTTATATCCTCTACAGTATTTTCCTCGGAATGCTAGTAAACATTTGGTAATCCCAGCCTTAAGTGTTTTGGTTTGTTCATAGAAATGATTGGGAAATTAAGTTTAAGTGATGTCACGTTTTTTGTTGTTATTTTGATTCAACAAAAAAAAACTTATCCGTAAATCATGAATAATCATGATTTAGATCGAAAGTATGTCAACATGTTTATAAATACATTTACAAAGATTTATTGTGTCATCAGATAATTATTTACAGATTTTATCGTTGAAAGCAACTTTGTCGGGTTTCTTTTAATTTAACAAGGTACTTTATTCCTATACCTTTGAAAGAGGTGCCTAACTTCAACCAATAAGTAATTATAATTTTGAACAGAAACTAATTTCAAAATCAGCATTCCCCATAGCTTGTCCGGGAATATAAAAATTTTGGATAATGTAAAATTACATTACTTAATCTATTTTGTCAGTTTAGTCACTAACAAATGCTAGCAGAAAACCTGCCAGCTGCCACCAACCAGTTGCTATAAAGCAGAAATACTACTTAGTAAAAAACATTAGATTTTTATTAACTCTATAGTTATGTTTCGGATCTATCTAAGGCTTTTGATTGAGTTGATCATAATTTACATACGGTCTGTGAATTCAATTGTAGGTATACATACCTACTCATAAAATCTTATATCTACATAGTTATCAGTGGCACTACTCTAGGTACTCAGAGTGCCTAATTAAATTAGGAGTACTTCAAGGCACCATCTTTTGTCATCTAAAAAATAGTGCAGCATCGGAAACGGATCGCTGATCTCTAAGCAATAAAGGAAGTGCAAGCTTTGTACACATTTTCTAAATTAATAAAGAGCAAAGCTGAATCTTGATTACAGGGCCTGTTGAATTCTATCTGCTACATGATCAAACCTTCGAGTATTATCATAGAATTAGGGGTCATTATTCAAACGGGCGCTGAAAATTCAATGTTTTATTTTGGAGCGATCACAATGCCAACACATGGGAGACCAGATATCCATATTAGTAGTAGACTGGCTATAAGTACTTTTGTCTGGCTGCTTTAAAATGTTGCGTGCTGATGGATTAAGTTTACAAGCTTAACTGGTATTGACACTCAGGCTCTTAGCTTGATAAGCCTAGAACCGGTCTTGAGTGGAGACAGATTTATAACGTCTCCGCCCGGAAAAGTTAGCAAAATATGTAACCACAATAAAACTGTCGCAATTTGTCTTATCATATTACTTTTGTGTGTGACAAGTATTTTTCCCGGAAAACTTATTATTAGGTACAATTTTATGAACTCGCATGTTTATTTATGATGGAGATAACTTAATTGAACTTGTTTTTTTACTATTTTTTATAACCAGTCTTATAGAAAAAATTCTAACTGATAACCATTTGTATAATTTTTAGGGATCCCGTAACAATACATCCGTATTCCGATGGATTACCTTGATTTTTATTTTCAGCTAACTCAAAACAACACTTCTTTTTTTGGACATTCGTTTAAAAAAATACTTACTTGTAAAGCTTCTGCTTACCTGCTGTTTCATTCTTACATTTGCTTAAAATTGTTGCAGCTTATCAACAATTTTTCTAAAAATCTTCTCAATTACCCACGTTATAAGCTTGATGAAACTAGTTATTACGGCTATACCATTGAGGTTATGTAAATATGAGTATCATTATGTGATTGTGCATGACTTGATTTGATTATGTATGAAAGCACATAAAAATAAAACTACTTGGTAAAACTAATTCATTACTGTACCTATTTAAAAAAATAAATCATACTATTTTAAAAAGTTAAATTTTAGTACGGTACAAATAGATAGTAATTTCTCTTTTAGAAAAAAAAACGGGCAAGTGCGCCATTAAATAAATAAATGAAACGTTTATATTTACTTTTATTTGCAAATCAGTCTATCAGTGGGTACTTAGTTTATTGGTAGAACTCTTTAGGAGCATCTTCAACGAAAGACACTGCATCAGCTACGATCTCATCTTGGGGCATATCTTCAACTACAACGTCTTCTTGGGGCATCTCTTCATGTACCTCCTCTTGGATTTCATCAACTACGGTATCCACTTCAGGAACGTACTCATGTTCATAGGGAACACCTTTGGAAAGCTCTTCAGCATTTATTTCAGCGCTCCATGCTCCGGGGCAGTTGTAATGTCTGTTGGCCCTGAGCCAGTCCCAGCCGGTCACGAACTGCAGCTGGCCCATGAGACCGTTGTCATTCTGAAAAAATGGAGGATATTAATGGACATTCTGGAAAAATCTTAGTGAATCATTGACCACAAGGAAGAAGTAGAAAATTAAAAATGAAAGTTTTACAGGTGACGAATATTTGGAATACTCCCTCAGCATATTTTTGTGTATAGCATTATGACGCTACATGGCTAACACATGGCTACGAAAGAATCGTTTCCAGCTATTTGTAATAATTTTCCATGTAGAGGCGTTACAGGGAATACAACTCAGCGGTAAGTAGCTACTGTGTGCAGCAGTTGTAAAGGCATGAGTTCTTTGAAACTGTCATACTGAATGACTCCGCGTCCTATTTAAAAGCGAACGATTTGGAAAACCGGAAATCGCCCTCTGTCGATGCGACCACACGTTTAAGATCATCGAAAAAAAAGGGTCATATGAAAACGGGACGATCCTGTATTGGCGCGACGATCGCTTTTGAATAGGACTAAAAGTCAATGTGCCTAACAACCGAGTAGGTACACAATAGTCCTTAATTTTTTAAGTTGTCTGTTGTTGCTTCTTAAGTACTTACAAAGATGGGCAACATGGTCGGTTGTCCGTTGATACTGAAGCCCCATCTGTCGTAGTGCATGTTGCTGGCGTATTCATAGGGAAGACCCAAGTTGTTGACGATATCGGTTTCGAACTTTTCGAAGCTGTATTCCATGCCTGTAGATGATGAAAATAAAAACGAAACTTCAGGAGCACCATGGTAGGCGAGACTTCACAGAGAAACCCATCATGTCTATGAAGTTACATCAGGTAATTTAAATTTACTTGGTCAATAGATTTAAAAAAAAACACTGAGGACAGTGGTGAATATACCAAAAAAAATATTTAAATAAGTATGGAACTCATTATCATTATGTTTTTTTAACAAAAACCTTGTCGAAAGTGAGTAAAGAGTTGAAAATAAAATTGCCATAAACACAAAGGTATGGCAAAGGTTATCTATCATTCAATGCGTTACAATTTCAACATATCAGTTTAAAACAATCGGCTAGATTATCTAAATCCTTTATTCTACATTAATATGAATAACATAATTCTATAAACTTTTGTTGTCTGCGGCTTGTCTTCAAAACCTTTGATGTTTTCAAATTGTTCTCAATACAGGATAATCCTTGCGGTATCTGTATAGAACATATACATTTTTGCTTTTCTTATATAATGTATATAATGTGACGCGACCCAGTCAAATCGTCACGGGTCATAAATTTTCAAATGTTGATTCATAAACCATGCCATTTTCGTAATATTTCACAAGTTGTGATAAGTTTTAAGTGTGTTATGATAAGTAAAAGCATGCATCTAATAAATTTTCTTAATCTGCATCCGCAGCTCAACTTCACCGGCACATGGGCATAATATGCTTCTCTTTCATAGTGCCAATATCTCCACGCGCCTGTGCCAGTCTCGCCCAAATTAAACTCACAACTGGATACCTAATAACTTGTCTTTACCGGTATTTCTCTAGGTTTTACTGAATAATATATATCCTGAAATAACACAAATTAAACCTTTACCTGGCCAGATGTTCTGCCACATGATGCGGACCCAGTCGTCCCTGTTGTATGTGGACTGCATGTGGTAGAAGCCAACGACATGGAGCCATTCGTGGATGATGACGGTGTGGGTGAAGCAGCCGCGCCCGGGGTCGTTGCGAGCCAAGTTCAGGGTGTGGACACCCCATGTGTGCCAGAAACCAACGTTGGCGTAGCAACCGTCGGCTCTACCCTGGATATTGATAGAGAAAAGTGGTTTAGACAAGATACTGGTGATTTTAATGGAAAGAGGGGGAGAGGAAGACTAAAGAAAGGATGAATGGAATGTGTGAGAGATGACGTTAATGAAATGGAAGTGAATAATTACGTGGAAGACCTTTTTTCTCGAAGCCATTTAGGACATTTTCGACCCCTCTATTTACGGAATACAATTGTAGAATAAATTTATTATTGATAGTGGGTTTAAACAAACCAATTAGTGGCTAGAACGTTATTATAAAAAGATATCATCAGTATTTTTATGGCACTAGATCATTGAGGCACTGAGACGACATGCAAAACAAGGGTCAACGTTATTTATCGTCTGACTAACAAATTACGCACCTAGCTCCTTATCTGATCGATTCGCTCAATCATAATCATAAAAATTTAAGAGCGTTAGCACACCGACGATTTACCACTGAAATAATTTGTGAACGTGCTGTCCGCGGGTGCGAAGCGAAGTAGCTGCGAGTACGCGACGTGTTTTCCGCGTTTTCATAATTTTGTACACTCATGACAATCGCTCTCGTAACGCAAACGCGGCGAACACGTTGCGCACACTTGGCGTGCTCGCTACGCATACGCAACGAGCCCGTTAAACAATCGCCTCGCTGGAAACACGCTCACAAATCGCCAGTGTGATATAGCCCTAAAAAGAGCAATTTTGAAATTTTTACGTAACTAGATTTAGGTGCGAAGTTTGCTAATCGCCTTACGCAATCCATCAAAAAATTAAAGGTGATCCAGTTCATGCAGTAAACTCTTTCTCTTTTTTTTAAACAACCTAGTTAGATTCGTTTTTTAATTATTTTCGTTTTCTACCGGAAGAAGGGGAAGTTAAATTCATTAAATGCAGTTCAACTTCCCGTTCCTACTGCTATGGCTACTGAGATGACGGCTAATAGAGATTTAAAGAAGAAAGAGACATCCTACGACAAGCTCAAATAAATTGGGATATCTTTAAGGGCAGGAGAAGATGGATGACGTAGGTATGGGTAGGATGATATGTAAATATTTGGGTAATAATGAACTTACTGTGATCCTGACGTAGTTGAATTCGCCAGCCGCACGGCGACGGAACCTGATGCAGGTCCTCGCGGTGATTTCATTCATCGCGGCATAGATGGCGTTAATTTGGGCGTTGGCTGAAAGTCAAAGTCAAATCATTTATTTCAAATAAGCCCATGTATGGCACATTTGAACGTCAAAATTTACAAAATAATAAAATTGATTCTAGTCGCCCCTTCCAAAAGGTAGTTTTCGTTTGGAGAAGAATGGGCAAGAAACTCCACCGTAACACTTTTAAAATGTTTTACAATTGTTTGTATAGAATTTGAAAGAATCCAGAGAAGTATCGTTAGGATGTACCTACCCTGAGTAAAGTTTTACTATAGGCACATCATTAGTAGTAGGTTTTTTTTTTAAATATTTTTATTACGGACGCTTTTAACGTTCTGCATCGTTCTCACATGTATAATTTTGATTTAAAAGTGTGTCCGTGGAGTTTCGTGCCCGTTCTTCTCCATAGATAGGTACTTACTACGCTTTGGTATGGGCAACTAGCTCCATCTTTCTGACTGACCGACCGTTTGACAATTCAAAAGTGCCTGTAATTGGTTTATTTGATATAAATGCTCTGAGTTTGATTTGAGTTTGAGTCATAGTCACCATCTGCCTAGCCTTTTACCAACTACGTTGGAGTCGGCTTCCAGTCTAACCGGATGAAGCTGAATACTAATATTATACATGGAGCGACTGCCTATCTGACCTCCACAACCCGGTTACTGAGTAATACGATATACGACTACCCGTAACAACTGTCAAAGATCAACAAATGACAGCCGGGACCAACGGTTTAATGTGCTTTCCGAGGCACGGAGGTGTCTTGATGTGTAAAGTATGGTCACCCATCCACGGGACGATCTTGGCAAGCATAGGTTAACCTGCGATCGACCCGTGTGGCTATTATTATTTAGCCATGAGCCCCTCATCAATTTAGTCACAATGTTAAGTGTAATGTTCATAAAAGTTGAATCAGAATATACTGATCGGTACGAAATTTGACAAGTAAGTAGCCTGGGACCTGGAGAAGTCATAGAGTCTGCTTTGCATCATAGATCGCAGACGAAGTCACGGCCAACAGCTAGTACCTAATTTGTTTACTTTCTATTCTACTTACTAAATTCATTGTTGAATTCGTAGACGATGGTGTTGGAAGGCCACTTGGTGTTGGGCCAGATGTAAGCGTTCCTGCCCTCTGCATACTGCTGGAGGAGCATCTCAGCCTGCTCATCATTGAGGAGTATGTCGCCCTGGAACTTGCCGCTGTTCTCCCAGACCGCAGCCTTAGGGTTGGCGAGCATGCGGGATTCTAGCAGGATGCCATCGTCTAGTGGGGAGAAAAATACTTAGGTAAAATACTTAAATCCTAAAATTACTTAAGTTTGTTATTGAACTATTTACCTACAGGTCTAGTCTGTTTGCAAAAAAATGCCGTAGAAACTAAAGAAATGTCTGTTATGAGTCGACTACTGTCTCTTCACAGTTATTTTTTACCCCACATTGTACCTCTAATTTTGTATCACAGTGACCTTTATTCGCGTTGTCATAAAGCTTCGTATCCACTAGGCAAGATTTGGCGCGCGACATGCGTGGAACTTTTGTTTAGCATCGTTGTTATAGTTTTATCGATTAATGTATCAAAAACAACCGACTTCTAAAAAAACACTACAAAGTGAAAAATAACTTTAATTTCGGTCTTTGGTTTTGGAATTCTTTTTGCCACCGACTTCCGAAATTAAAGTTATTTTTCACTTCGTAGTGTTTTTTTGGAAGTCGGTTGTTTTTTTTTTGTAAAAATTTTTATTTTTCACTTTTTTGTTGTGGTACCTACCCCACACAAATTCGAATACCACTACTTACCTGCTATGTAAATAACAGTGACAGGAACTTAACATATCATCCACATACTAAACAGTGGGAAAAAATACGTATTATTGAAGCTAACTCAAAAACTATCCAAGCAAAGTTAATAAAATTTATATGGGACCATCTTGAGAGTATACCCTTTCAGACAAAAAAGAATTTTCAAAATCGGTTCACAATTGACGGAGAAATCGGTGGAATTACATAAAAAAAAAAACAAACATACGCTACGAACATATAACCTCCTCCTTTTTGGAAGTCGGTTAAAAAGAAAAAAACCACGTTGGTGGATTAGAAATTACTTACAAAACAAAGAAATTTTATTCAGTTATCTCCGTGTGGTTGATGGATTTGATGATCAACTGCATGTTGCACGGAAGCGAACAAGCCGCGCGCTGTTGTGCAACGTTGCCGAACATGTTGAACGTCACGTGTTGCGCTTCAATTGTTGCCTAGTGGATACGAGGCTTTAGGTTTAAGTCAGAGGTATATATTACTGTGAAAGGAATGTAGACAACCTGGTAGTAATAGTGTTTGCAATTAGTAGTGGAGGAGGTAAATAGTCCACTTTACAGCTTTTGGCGGTAACGGTTCATCAATGAACATGGATAGTAATTAGTATAACTCCTCTTTATCTGTCCTATGCCCAACCTAAACCTATTATCAGCAGTAACTCTATGTTACCTAACTTTAAAATACAAGTGTTCTAAACAAACAATGCCAACCATGTTTTAAGTCATATTAATATAATCAGATAAAGTATGGTGTTTAATTGAAATGATTAGGCAACGTTAAATCAACAATCAGCTGAACGAATGTGTCAAGGATTAATCCTTATCCTTAAATTATTTCGTGATAAATTTGTAATTAACAGTTTCGACTCCACCCACTTTTCATAGAACTCATACGCCATTCCGCCATACATATTGGAAGTGAATCCTCTGAGAGGGTTGCCGGCATTACGTTTGCGCTAAAGTTAACCATCGCGGACGGTCAACCGCATTAGATTTAAAACCGTGTTATAAAACACAGTAAAACGCAGTAAAATAGTGTTTTCAGGGGGTCTTGTCGCTCGCGCACATTTGGGAGGGGCGCGAGGAGGCGAATCGCCGGGGCTTAACTCCGCTGCCACGAGAAATCGTGGCACAGCGGACAGAGCTCCAGCGGGATCTCATGGCGGCATGGAGGGTGCGTTTGTCGCAACCCAGCGCCTGTTTTTTTTTAATGCAATTTGAAATTAAGATTTAAGTATTTTCTACATCTTTCTGTAAGTTTGAGGAATCATTACTTTTTTCTAGCTAACATCTGAATAAAGCAATAATTTTATAAGAATCTGCCAACATTAAAGATTAAAAAAAAAAATATTGCCTGTTTTACCCCATTTTTAATAAAAATTACACTTTAAAGTTAAGAAAGTGGTGAAACTAGAAGAAAGCAATTTTTTTTTAATATTTAGGTGGCCAGGGCCAAATAAATTAGGGCTGAGTAAGTAGCAGATGACCCCACCTATCCACCATTTTCGTATGTTCAACGTTCTGCCAAACACCCTGTATTGTGTAAACTACCCACTGACATTATGCATTCGATGATGTACAGTTTGTGGTCTCTTACATTTCACGCAACTATTTCCATTAAAATACACAAACCTCGTCTGCTCTTCTCCAGGAAATTCTTGAATGATTCAATATCATTCCTGGACCTGGTGACTGGTGGACCAGCCACTGCACACCCGATCACCGACAACAACACTAGAGCAGACCACATTTTGCTCTTTCAACCAAACGAAAAACTTCAACCTTATATATTCATCGTATTATCTTAATAATTACTTAATTATAGATAGCGCACGCCCTAGATAATTAAATAAATCTAATTACGTTATTAGGAGCGGATTGATGGATTGATGATTTCATTGTTGATCAGTTATTATTTTGATAATAGAGTTACCTACAGTTCTAGTATATTTCCCAGGTTTAATAGGTTTTATATGGGTATAATAGGTAAAAAAGTACTCTGCAGTACCTAAATAGGAAATGCAATAGAACACAAACAGATTCTTTACGTTTTAGTCTCTAAAAACAACGCACTATGCTTTCTGATTTTTAGACATCTATTCTCCATGTTTGCTGTCTTTCGTTAGACGGGAAATAGGCTCCGCTAAGCCTCCACTGTTCGTCCATCCGTCCGTCCGTCTGTCTATCAGCGGGCTGTATCTCATTAACCGTAATTGTGGGAGACAGTTAATATTTTCACAGATTGTGTATTTCTATTGCTGTTATATCAAAAAAATAAAAATTAAAGGCCCTTTAATTTTAATTTTATTTTCATACAAGAAACATGTTTTTTTTTTAGTTGAGAATTTATAAAATATATGTAACTAGTGTTAAATATTGTACGGTGGCACAGAACCCTTTGTGTGCGAGACCGACTCGCACTTGGCCGGATTTTTTGAAGTCGGTACTTCAAAAAAGATGGATGTTATGCATTCGGAGAGTTTTGTTTTTCACGTAGTGGTTACTACTACCTACTGGTACCTATGTCTCCACCGATTTATACCGATATGTATACACCGATTTCTCCGTGATTACTGGGCCCATTAACGCGATTATTTTTTCATTCCGTAGACGAAGCTCTGCAGGTGGTCCCATATTTTATAAACTTTGTATTTGTAGTTTTTGAGTTAGCTTCATTCGTATTTACTGTATTTAGTCTGAGTTGTCTGACTTTCGGTTTTCTCACTACTCGTAACGACTGTCAAAGATGTACAAATGACGTCGAGACCAACGGCTTTTAACGTGCTTTCTGAGGCACCGTCCAAACAACCCACTACCTACGTGCTATGTAAAAAACTTTTTGCAAGTGAATTTTAGAAATGAAAACTTCTTTAGGCGCGTTGAGGGATTTTAGAGGGTAAACTTATGGATTCGCGTCACCGACATCCTCGCGCCGTAGTGCTCTAAAAAATACTTACTTATTTTACTATACGTTTAGTGAAATGTGCACACGACATATTGAAAGTTTGAGTTACAAGCCGGGGCATCGAAATCGAAGTGTTTTTTTATTTTTTTGATTTGCTGTTTGTGACTTTATATCGCCAAAATGTACATTAAAATAGTACAAAAGTGGGTGAACTAAGCGTTCCTGATTTCAAGCGAGCGGTCCAGTGCATAAAGTACGAGGGAATAACTGCCGCAGGACCCAGTGACCGCTTGCAAGCTAATCTGGTGAGATCTCTCCATATCTTTCAGGGATCTGCTGTGGATGTCGGCATAAAGTCATGAATTGATCTCATTATAAATCCATACAGCCAATGGTGTAATTACAATTTGTTCGACTAACTTTAATACGTGTGTATTTGTGTAGTGCAGTGATGTCCAGTGTCCAAAGCCCAAAATGGTATGTTGTTTTGCGATTGCGCATTCTTTTTTTAGTCATTTGGGGTGAGCCAAGGGTCGCAGGTAGTTGTTGACCAACAAAGCATTACTTTTAGATTTTATTACTCTTGACTCTGACATTGGATGTTGAACCCTATAACTTCGAAGCTAAGTGTAGTTTTGTATTTATTTGGATGGTAATTTTTGTAAAATAGTGTTTAAGTTTACATGTTTAAATATTTATGAAGTTGAAGACGGCTGAAGACCGAGATAAGATTAAGAGAGATTTGAAATCTGAAACGGATAGTAGCCAGACGAAGAAAATGGAAACAGCAACGTGTAACACAGGATAGCAGTGACATACAGTTAACCCAGCCAAAAGATGCACCGGTGAAGCTGGACATGAACCAATCTGGCGGCGACGTCGTTAAAAGGTTGACCGAGACCAACCATTTATAAATATCACCCGTCTCTCCACTAGGTCTAGTTCATTGCCTACTCAGGGATGCATATCCAGTATGGCGCGCAAATCCTTCCATATCCTAAAGGCACGTCTTCCTTACCATTACCGTGCCACCCAGTCTACTCCTTGATATTCAATGGCCTCTATGCAACATGAGGCTCGTGGAAAGGGCTTGTGAAAATCTTGGGGTTCATTCAATTTGTCGAGTCTGGTGAAACCACGCTGGGATTCATTTCATTCATTCATTCATATTACTTTTGGATGTCACAAGTATTTTTCCAGGAAAACCTATTATTAGGCACAATTTTATGAACTCGCATGTTTCCGTTTCATGATGGAGATAATTGAAATTGCTTTTTTACAATTATTTCTAACCACGGTATAGAAAAAACTGTAACTGATTATTTGTATAATCCTTAGGGGTCCCGTGACAATACTTCCGAATTCCAACTGATTACCTTGGTTTTTATCGTTAGCTGACTCAAAACATAACACTTCTTTTTTCGGACACTCGTATAAAAAAATACTCACTTGTAAAGCTTCTGCTCACCTACTGTTTCATTCTTACATATGCTTTTAAAATTGTTGCAGCTTATCAATAGTTTTTCGAAAGATCTACTAAATTACCCACGTTTTAACTTTCATGAAAGTAGGTATACAGCTATGCCATTAGGGATATGTAGTTATGAGTACTATTATGTGAATGTGCATGGCTTTATTTGATTATGTATGAAAGCATAAAAATAAAACAACTTGGTAAAAATAATTCATTAATATATTTAAAAAAGAAATCATACTGTTTTTAGAAGTTTAATTTTAGTACGGTACAAATAGATAGTTATTTCAATTTCAGAAAACATACGGGCACGTGCGCTAATAAATAAATAAATAAAACGTAGTTCTTACTTATTTTTATTTGCAAATCAGTCTATCAGTGGGTAGTTTATTGGTAGAACTATTGAGGAGCATCTTCAACGAAAGACACTGCATCAGCTACGATCTCATCTTGGGGCATATCTTCAACTACAACGTCTTCTTGGGGCATCTCTTCAACTAACTCCTCTTGGATTTCATCGACTACGGTATCCTCTTCAGGAACGTACTCATGTTCATAGGGAACACCC
Source organism: Agrochola lychnidis (assembly GCA_963680765.1). Lineage (NCBI taxonomy): Eukaryota > Metazoa > Arthropoda > Insecta > Lepidoptera > Noctuidae > Agrochola > Agrochola lychnidis. Next base: position 6,193,669 of record OY796850.1, read on the forward strand.
TTAGAAAGCTCTTCAGCATTGATTTCAGCGCTCCAGGCTCCAGGGCAGTTGTAATGTCTGTTGGCCCTGAGCCAGTCCCAACCAGTTACGAACTGCTGTTGACCCATGAGACCGTTGTCATTCTGGAAAAATGGTGGACGTTAATGGACATTCTGGAAAAATCTTAGTGAATCATTGACTACAAGGAAGAAAAAGAAAATTAAAAATGAGAGTTTTCCAGGTGACGAATATTTGGAATACTCCCTCAGCATATTTTTGTGTATAGCATTATGACGCTACATGGCTAACACATGGCTACGAAAGAATCGTTTCCAGCTATTTGTAATAATTTTCCATGTAGAGGCGTTACAGGGAATACAACTCAGCGGTAAGTAGCTACTGTGTGCAGCAGTTGTAAAGGCGATGAGTTCTTTGAAACTGTCATACTGAATGACTCCGCGTCCTATTTAAAAGCGAACGATTTGGAAAACCGGAAATCGCCGTCTATCGATGCGACCACACGTTTAAGATCATCGAAAAAAAGGGTCATATGAACGCGACGATCCTGTATTGGCGCGACAATCGCTTTTGAATAGGATTAAAAGTCAATGTGCCTAACAACCGAGTACACAATAGTCCTTAATTTTTTAAGTTGTCTGTTGCTAAATGTTGTTTGTTAGGTACTTACAAAGATGGGCAACATGGTCGGTTGTCCGTTGATACTAAAGCCCCATCTGCCGTAGTGCATGTTGCTGGCGTATTCATAGGGGAGACCCAAGTTGTTGACGATGTTGGTTCCGTACTTGTCGAAGTTGTGTTCCATGCCTGTAGATGATTAAATAAAAATGAAACTTCAGGAGCACCATGGTAGGCGAAACTTCACAGAGAAACCCATCATACCGGTGAAGTCACATCAGCTAATTTAAATTTACTTGGTCAATAGATTTAAAAAACATTGAAGACAATGGTGAATGTACCTATAAAAAAAAATAAGAATGGAAATCATTATCATTAGAATTTTAAACAAAAACCTTCTCAAATATGAATGAAAAGTTGCCAATAAATTTGCCATAAACATACAAAAGATAGCAAAGGTTATCAATGAGATACAATTTCAACTTATCAGTCTAAATCCTATAATCTACATTAATATGAATAACATAATTCTATAAACTTTTGTTGTCCGCGGCTTGGCTTCAAAACCTTTGATGTTTTCAAATAGTTCCCAATACAGGAAAATCCTACGTAATCTTTATAGAACATTATTAATTTTTGCTTTACTTATAATGTGACGCGACATAGCCAATTCGTCAGTGGTCATAAATATATAAAGGTTGATTCATAAATCAGGCCATTTCCGTAATATTTCACAAGTTGTGATAAGTTCATTCAAAAAGCCTGTTGCATGCATCTGAGAAATTTTCTTCATCTGCATCCGCAGTCCGAGTTCACCCGCAGATGGTACCTACTTTGATAGAGCCAATATCTACACGCTCCTGTGCCAGTCTCACCCAAATTAAACCCACAACTAGATACCTAATAACTTGTCTTTACCGGTCTCTCTAGGTTTTACTAAATAACTGACTGGCAACTGGTGACTGGTAATTTGACGTATTCCTTCCAGGACGTGATAGTGTGACCCATTTGCAACAATTAAGCACCCCATAAAGCCTAGGCGAAAATTCATGGGAATCGAGAAAACCCAACTTTATGATATTTTGAAAAATTTCCAGAATTCGTCACTAAATATCACTTTTCTCTAAACTCTCAAATTGAATGGCCTTCATTACTTTTCAATGGGATACCTAATACTTTAATAAACCTTTCGATGTAACCAAATTTTCTAAAATATCACAGGTAAAAGTTAAAGGAAGAAGTTTACTAACTACTACTACTTTTCAAAAATAATTTAAGTACATGAACTTTGACACCAGTTATCTCGAAATTTTACTATGGCATTAAGCGTACAAATTACGCAGAAGACATCTTCATTTAATCAGCTACCTAATGAGGTACAAATGTTAAAAAAATATTTAGAGGTGCCGATGAAACAGTCGATAGTGCTGGCAAAGGTCGAATTTGCTAATTATAGAAATATTTAAAAATTGTGAGATAATCGAAGTAATTAACTGGTTTATACCATCCCACTTCTTTCTAACCTCCCAGCATTCCAACAGATGGCAGGCAGATTAGAAATCGCGGAACGACTTTTGAGTTTTTAACATAACTCACGGTCTACTCGCTGGCCACGGTTCACTTGTCGCTTAGTTCGCGTGTTTAAACATAATGCTCGTGTACCTTCAGTAGAAGTACTAAGGCAAAGAATAATACATGCAGCGGAACACATTAGAATTAATTTCACTTTGTAAGTTTCGACTTTTGGAAGCGACGAATTCTGGAAAAATGTCAAAATAACAAAAAAATTGGGTTTTCTCGATTCTCATGAATTTTCGCCTAGCCTTTATGGGGTGCTTAATTGTTGCAAATGCGTCACACTATCACGTCCAGCACGTTTAGCATGAACACCGTAGAAACGAGTTTTGTCGACGGAAGAATAGACAAAATGACAGATAAACAATCACAATCTGTCGTTTTGTCTATTCTTCCGTCGACAAAACTTGTTTCTACGGTGGTCATGCTACGCGTGCTGGAAGGAATACGTCAAATTAGTCATCCTGTATAAATATCCTAACATAACACAAAATAAACTTTTACCTGGCCAGATGTTCTGCCACATGATGCGAACCCAATCGTCCCTGTTGTGTGTGGACTGCATGTGGAAGAAGCCAACGACATGGAGCCATTCGTGGATGATGACGGTGTGGTGGAAGCAGCCGCGGCCGGGGGTGTCGCGAGCCAAGTTCAGGGTGTGGATGCCCCATGTGTGCCAGAAACCAACGCTGGCGTAGCAACCGTCGGCTCTACCCTGGATATTGATAGAGAAAAGTGGTTTAGACAAGACACTGGTGATTCTAATGGAAGGAGGGAGAGAAGAAGACTAAACAAAGGATAAATGGAATGTGTGAGAGATGAAAGAATGAAATCGGAGTGAATAATTACGTGGAAGGTATGAAAGATCTATTTAACGGAATACAATTCTAGAATTAAATTGATAGTGGGCTTAACCAAACCGATTAGTGCTTAGAACGATATTATAAAAGATATCATCGGTATTTTTATTGCACTAGATTATTGAAGCACTGAGACCGGCATACAAAACAAGGGTCAATGTTATTTATCGCCTGACTAATCAAATTACGCACCTAGATCCTTATCTGATCGATTTCCAAAAAACAGCATAGTATTAGCTCAGTCGTTATCATAAAAGTGTTATCACGGCGACGATTTAACAGCGTGTTTCCACCGAAGCAATTTGTGAATGTGCTCTCCGCGGGTGCGAAGCGACTACGCGACGTGTTCTCCGCGTTCTCGTAGTTTTATACAGTCGCTTATCCCGCTCTCTCTTGTACACTCACGACAATCGCTCTCGTTACGCAAACGCGGCGAACATTTGCGCACACTTGGCGTGCTCGCAGCGCATACACAACGAGTCCGTTGAACAATCGCCTCGCTGGAAACACGCTCGCAAATCGCTAGTGTGATATAGCCCTAAAATGAGCAATTGTGAAATTATGGTTACCTTAGCATCACCTATGCAGCTAGATTTAGGTAGGAAGTTTGCAAATTGCCTTACGCAATCCATCAAAAAATAAAAGCTGATGCAGTTCATGTAATAAACTTTTTATCTTTTTTAAAACATCATAATTATTGTCGCTCGGCATCCAATACCGCGAATGTGAAATTATTTCGTTTTATAATTATTTTCGTCTAAAATAATTAAAAGCAATTCAACTTCCGTTTCCTACTGCTACGGCTACTGAGATGACTGCTAATAGAGATTTAAGGAATAAAAAAACTTGCTACGCCAAGCCCAAATAAATTGGGATATCTTTAAGGGCAGGAGAAGATGAATGACGTAGGTAAATAAGGGTAGGATAGACATTTAGGTAACAATTAATGAACTTACTGTGATCCTGACGTAGTTGAATTCGCCAGCCGCACGGCGACGGAACCTGATGCAGGTCCTCGCGGTGATTTCATTCATCGCGGCATAGATGGCGTTAATTTGGGCGTTTGCTGAAATAATCCAGAGAAGTATCGTTAGGGTGGGTAGTTGGAAATTATCATGTGATCATAGTGTTCATTGTAATGTTCATAAAAGCTGAAACAGAATATACCGATTGTTGCGATATTTGATAGATGGGTAGCCTGAGACCTGGAGGAGGTCATAGGCTACTTTGCATCATAAATCGCAGACAAAGTCGCGGCCAACAGCTAGTGCCTAATTTGTATATCTTTCTTGTCTATTCTACTTACTAAATTCATTGTTGAATTCGTAGACAATGGTATTGGAAGGCCACTTGGTGTTGGGCCAGATGTAAGCGTTCCTGCCCTCTGCATACTGCTGGAGGAGCATCTCAGCCTGCTCATCATTGAGGAGTATGTCGCCCTGGAATTTGCCGCTGTTCTCCCAGACTGAAGCCTTGGGGTTGGCGAGCATGCGGGATTCTAGCAGGATACCATCCTCTGGTGGGGAGAAAAAATACTTAAGTTAATTATTGAACTATTTAAATACCTACCTACTCTTCATGCAAAAAATGCTGCAGAAACTTAAGAAATGTATGCTATGAGTCGACTCAGTAGTCGACTCATAGCATACATTTCATTTGAAGGGACAGTTCCCTTCATAATTATTTCACCTCTGATTTTGCATCAAAGTGACCTTTATCTGCATGACCATAAGGTTTATGTTAGAGGTAAAATTGCTGTCAAAGGACTGTACACCAGCCGGACCGAATAGAGTTTTTGCTACTAGTAGTTAAAAAAAAATTAAGTCCGCTTTCAAGCGATCTATTTTGTACGGACCTTAAGTAAACAATAAATATATGTTACTATTATAAAACCTAATTCAAATTTTTTTGTAATTTAATTTAGCCCGCGCTTTGTCTTTCCAGCCACCAACACGACAATTAATGGAGGATTTAATGCCAATAGCTTGCACCAACTTTACTCCAGACTTCAGACAGATAGCAAGTAAAAACTTACTTTGTTATTTTTGTTCATTGCATAATATTTGTTTATAACTTAATAAAAATAAAAAAATCTTGGTCGCTAGTAATCGTCTACCAAACAGACCGCGACAGCCATATTATTAAAAAAAAAACCCCCAATGAAACTAATTCGTGATCCCTGCTTTAAGAGGTAACGGTTCATCACTGAACATGAATGATATTATTCCTTTTTACCTGTCCTATGACCCTACCTAAACCTATTTTCAGCAATAACTCTATGTTACCTAACTTTAAAATTCAAATGGACGTAGATTAGCAAAAAGGACTCAACCCACACTATGGTCAAAAATGAAAAAGGACCTAAAGGTTGGTTCCTTTAGGACCTTTTTAATTTTTGACCATAGTGTGGGTTGAGTCCTTTTTGCTAAACTACGTCCAAATGTCCTAAACTAACTATGATATTATCAGACGATTAACGTTACAGCAACAATCAGCTGAACAAATCTGTCAAGGATTAGTCCTTATCTTAAAATTATTTCGTGATAATAATTACGAGTAGATTTGTTATTAATGTTTTCAAAATTCAGATATCTACCTAATTGAAAAAGATAGGTAACACGTGACAGGGGCAGTTTTTAGGGTTCCGTAGCCAAATGGCAAAAAACGGAACCCTTATGTATTCGTCATGTCTTTCTGTCTGTCGGTCCATCCGTATGTCACAGCCACTTTTTTCCGAAACTGTAAGAACCATGCTGTTGAAACTTGGTAAGTATTCTGTGAACCGCATTAAGATTTTTACACAAAAATAGAAAAAAAACAATAAATATTGGGGTTCCCGATAATTGGAACTAAAACTCAAAAATGTTTTTTTCATCAAACCCATACGTATGGAGTGTCTATGGATATCTCTTCAAAAATGATATTGAGGTTTCTAATATATCTTTTTTCTAAACTGAATAGTTTGCGCGAGAGACACTTCCAAAGTGGTAAAATGTGTGTCCCCCCCCTGTAACTTCTAAAATAAGAGAATGATAAAACTAAAAAAAATATGCGATGTACATTACCATGTAAACTTCCACCGAAAATTGGTTTGAACGAGATCTAGTTAGTAGTTTTTTTTTTTTTTTAATACGTCATAAATCGTAAACCGTAATTTACCTTTCATAATTTCATTCAATGTTACTTGCTGCTACGGAACCCTTCATGAGCGAGTCCGACTCGCACTTGGCCGCTTTTTTATTATCTCTATCCCCAGATTGCCCTGGTGTAAAAGGAGGTGGGCTGACAGTGTAAATCATGAACAAACTGAATAGGTGACTGAATTTTATTCACAAAACTAAAGAAAGTTCGTTGAAGCAAGAACGCAACGATGAAGATTTTATAAATTACTCGCTGACCCGGCAAAGGTTGTTTTGCCATATAAATGTTTGGGGTGGACCTTATCACGTATGAAAAATAGATTACGTACGACCGATTCTCAGACCTACCAAGTATACATATAAAATTTCATCAAGCCGTTTCGGAGGAGTATGGCAACTAACATTGTAACACGAGAATTTTATACATATATATAGATATTGTGTAAAATAGGTACCTACAGATATTATGCACTCGATTTACGATTTGTATACAGGGTGGGTAAAAAATCGTGGATCAAACGAAACGGGGCGATAGTTGCGATTATTTGCAGTAAAAATATGAATTAAAAATATGACAAATATTTTACAAATAATTTTTCGTGAGACTCAAAGATATTTCAAAAAGTGCCAGTACTCATAAATCATGGTACCCACTGTCATAAAAGCACTTTTGTAGTGATGATACATTTCCTAAAACTAAACACCATTTATTGTTTTAAAGTCGGTAATTGCCTATTATTAAAAAAATTGGTGAGTATTTAAAAAAAAAGCGGCCAAGTGCGAGTCGTACTCGCCCATGAAGGGTTCCGTAGCAGCAAGTAACGATAAGTTTACGATTTATGACGTATTAAAAAAAAACTACTTGCTAGATCTCGTTCAAACCAATTTTCGGTGGAAGTTTACATAGTACACACACACTTCACACACACACACACACATCACACTTTCAGGTCCAGTTGAAAATCAGCGTCAGGCACAAGTTGTCTGGCATTTTTTGCTGAACTGGGCCTTTTTGGCGCAGCCATGAGGCACACTTCCACACTCTCGCTAATTTTTACATCGTTCTTTACACTTTTTATTTGATTTTCATTTTATTTATTTTTTATTTTTATCTGCTGTTAATTATATTGTGTGCTTTTTTTTGGTCTGTGCTAAATAAATGTATTTTCTTTCTTTTCTTTCTTTCTTTCTAATGTACATCATATATTTTTTTTAGTTTTATTATTCTCTTATTTTAGAAGTTACAGGGGGGGGACACACATTTTACCACTTTGGAAGTGTCTCTCGCACAAACTATTCAGTTTAGAAAAAAATGATATTAGAAACCTCAATATCATTTTTGAAGACCTATCCATAGATACCCCACACGTATGGGCTTGATGAAAAAAATTTTTTTGAGTTTCAGTTCTAAGTATGGGGAACTCCAAAATTATTTGTTTTTTTCCATTTTTGTGTGAAAATCTTAATGCGGTTCACAGAATACATCTACTTACCAAGTTTTAACAGCATAGCTCTTATAGTTTCGGAAAAAAGTGGCTGTGACATACGGACGGACAGACAGACAGACAGACAGACATGACGAATCTAAAAGGGTTCCGTTTTTTAACGGAACCCTAAAAACACTCAAGTAGTTATAACTATTGAGAAGATCAAGTTAGGGCTCTGCCACAAAGATATTTTTACTGCAAAAAACCCCAACTATCGCCCTGTTTCGTTTGATCTACAATTTTTTACCCACCCTGTATAGTCACCTAATAATCATTCAGCGCAACAATGACTTGCACTTGACCGGATTATTCTCCATCACCAAATTCAAAATGTACACAAACCTCGTCTGCTCTTCTCCAGGAAAGACTTGAATGATTCAATATCATTCCTGGACCTGGTGACTGGTGGACCAGCCACTGCACACCCGATCACCGACAACAACACTAGAGCAGACCACATTTTGCTCTTTTAATCAAACGAAAAACTTCAACCTTATATATTAATCGTATTATCTTAATAATTACTTAATTACAGATACGGAGAGCACACCCAAGATTATTACTTATAAGTAATAATCATCATTCATATCAAATTACATTATTAGGGGGTGATATAGTGATAAGTAATATCAATGGTTTTGGTTTTTTTTTAATTGTGTCCAATTCTTTTGATAATAAAGTCACGGTCACTGGTCTTTCCCAGGTTTATACAAGGGTGAGAATTGATTGATTAGGTAGAAGGTAATTAATCTCTCTGTTTTGCCGTATATATGTAAATGCCAACGCAATAGAACACAAACATCTCTTGTGATACTTGTTAGTTCAGGTCTTTCGATAGTCAACCTGTCCACTCCACTAAAGTTTCCTACCTGGGCGATTAAGATCTTCTTGAAGTAACATAGAATCAGTATGGTTGCGAATTGTTTAATAGATTTTTAGGTCATCTGCATAAAGCAAAAATTTTGAATGCATGAAACAACTCCAAACGTCATTGAAAAAATCATAAAAAGAAGAGGGCCTAAAATAGAGACTTGCGGTACACCAGAAATGACGCTGACTGAATTTGACGGATAGCCCTTAATCACAACTCTTTGCGACCTGTTTGATACATATGATGCAAACCAGCGAAGTAAATCTCCACGAATGCCATTAAATGCCAAATTTTTGAGAAGCAGCTCATGATCCACCTTATCAAAAGCTTTTCGAAAGTCTACACAGCGTCTACTTGTATACGTAGATCCAGATTTGTAACAGTAAATCTTTTTTTAACAAATCCACGTTGTTTAGTAAGAATAATGTTATGAATGGTTGGGCATATTGCTCCGTGTACAAGTATCTCGAAAATCTTGGATAGCGCAGACAATGGTGCCGATTCCCTTGTTCACAAACTAAACTAAATTTAAGTTCAGTGCATCTTTTTCTTTCTATTTCATTAAGAAAAGAACAGAAGATAGATTTTAGTTTAGTCCTGTCAAATTAATCAGCGCCTGTCACTACTACATACAAGTTTAGACGTGATTAAAAACTTGCCTACTAAAATTACGTCAATTTACGTCAAGCCTTAAGAGGGAACAGAGCCTGCGATTCTCCATACAAATGTATTCCCCTTTTTTCTTCCTGAATTATGCCTCTAGAGTAATCTTTTTTTTTCATAAAATCAAGGTCTGCTGTAGACACGTCCCTGTTATTTCCTTTTTTTCAGCAACTTATTGGTAAAGAAAATATGACTCTCGAAAAATTACAAAAATGCCCCATTTTTACCGCCGTGATTAGAGGACTACCAGACAAATTCGAAAAGTTTTTAACATAAAAGAAAATGATAGGAACATAGACATACTCTTTCTTAAAATTTTAATGTAAAAAATAATTGAATCGGCTCAGTTTTCGAGGAGAAAAAGGAGAATACCAAACGTCGATCTCGTAATTTTTTTTGGGATATAAATCGGTAAGAACTGCAGCTGTCCCTATCGCACTCTACGGGGGCAGACTTGAGGAAAGACGATGGCAATAGTTTCTTCAAATACCTATTTTTCAAATTGTTCCCTGTTCCCTCTTAACAAAAAAAATGATGATTATGGTAAAGCAATAAAGATATTGAGTATTGCCTTTACCCTTTACAGCGATAAAAATAAATCAGTTCAGATTATGATTAATTAGGTATTGAGATAAGCACATAGCGCACGTCTTTTTTACATACGATGCACACCGAACAATTTATTGTGATAGTATAATACTTGATTGACCGCACCCAGGATCAATTTATTTTTCGTATTTTTAACCGACTTCAAAAAAGGAGGAGGTTCTCAATTCGACTGTATTTTTTTTATGTTTGTTTTCATTTGAAAGCTGGTACTTCCCGTGTGGTCCCATATATAAATTTTATTAACTTCGCTTGGATGGTTTTCGAGTTGGGTTCAATAATACGTATTTTTTCCCACTTATTATATCGATGAAATCTTAATTTCCTGTCACTATTATTTACATAGCAGGTAGTGGTATTCGAATTTGTGCGGGGTAGCTACCACAACTAAAAACTGAAAAAAAAAACACTACAAAGCGAAAAATAACTTTAATTTTGGAAGTCGGTGGCAAAAGACGAAAATTCAATACCAAAGACACCGACTACCGAAATTATTATTATTAGTTATTTTTCGCTTTGTAGTGTTTTTTTGGAAGTCAGTAGTTTTTTTTTTGTGAAAAGTTTTTATATTTAACACTTTCGACTCCACCCACTTTTCATAGAACTCATACGCCATGCCGCCATATAGTATATTGGAAGTGAATCCTCCGGGAGGGTTCCCGGCATTATACGTTTGCGCTAAAGTTAACCATCGCGAACGTCAACGGCATTAGGTTTAAAATCGTGTTGTAAAACACTGTAAAACGAAGTAAATTTGTGTTTCAAGGGGATCTCATCGCTATAAGTAGTTTCCAACCTTTTTTTTTGTGTATACAGGGTGTTTGGCAGAACGTTGAACATACGAAAATGGTGGATAGGTGGGGTCATCTGCTACTTACTTACTCAGCCCTAATTTATTTGGCCTTAGCCCCCTGGATATTTTTTTTAAATGCAGGTTGAAATTAGGATTTAAGTATTTTTTACATCTTTCTGTTATAAGAATCTGCCAATATTAAAGATTTAAAAAAAAATGCCTGTTTTACCCATTTTTTTAATAAAAATTACACTTTAAAGTTAAGAAAGTTGTGAAACTAGAAGAAAGCAAAAAATTTTTTTTTTAATATCCAGGGCGCCAGGGCCAAATAAATTAGGGCTGAGTAAGTAGCAGATGACCCCACCTATCCACCATTTTCGTATGTTCAACGTTCTGCCAAACAACCAGGGCCTCAAGTCTGCTATTACAATAGTGTCAGAATGTTCTATCATTGATTTCATAATCGTTGATTTTGACATGTTTGGTAATCTACTAATATAATGGCGTCATTATGACTTTCCAATGGTCAGCCACTGACACTCCATTGAAAGAAATGGCACTTATTGGTAATCTTGTACATAATTCTCAAACTGAAACTCAAAGCATTTATTTCAATTAAACCATTTACAGGCACTTTTGAATTGTCAAAGAATCGGTCAGTTAGTCAGTAATGACAAATGAATGACTGACTTAGGAGGTATCGTTGGTCGTATTGTACGACAATGTCATTATAACACAATTCTATTACGAGACCATTGACCGACCAGTGATCGACCATTATGAATTTAGCAGATTACGAACTTTTAGCAAAATGACAATGGGATCGTGTTGGAATGACGAATTTATAAAAATAGCAGACTTGGGCCCCTGTATATGTAACCGTGAACAAAAAAACTTTAAAAATTTAATGCTTGGATTTTAAAACCAACGCATAAAATAATAAATCTTGTTATAATATAGATCAGATTTTATTTTCACGGTTTATAATGCTGTATTCGCTAAGAAAAACCTATATTTAAAATAAGCCCTCCGCGAGGGCTCTCGTCATCCCATATGCGACTAGGTGAACCCTCCAGGAGGGCTTCCGGTACTGAACGTGTTAAGTACGGTACAGCGGAATTTCTGGTACCTTCCCTGCCCTATATTTTTTCTCTTATAAAATTTAGAATTCCCTAGTTTCGGTGGATCTTTGAGTGTTTTTTGAAGTGAAAACTTCTTTAGCATCGTTGTGATTTGAAAGTCGATGAAACGAAAAAGCGACAGTAAAAAGAGACAGATATAAATTCATAAGATTTAACGTGGGAGAAAATGAGATAGGAAGCATTATACAGTGTTTCTTATGTTCGTGGTTCTCTGAAGCTGAAGAATTTGTTTGTTTGCTTGAACGCGCTAATCTCAGGAACCACTGGTCCGATTTAAACAACTCTTTGAGTGTTAGATAGCCCATTTATTGAGGAAGGTTATAGGCTATATATCATCACGCTAAGACTAATAGGAGCGGAGCACCAATGAAGAATGTTTCAAAATCGGGGGGTTTTATTTTTCCTTCTAAGAGCTTCCGCTGCATGCGCTGCGTAAACGGTTAAAGTTTCGCAAAAATCGTGTATGACAGAATTGTTCCCCTTTAAAAGTTCTAAAAAAAGTCCGCGACAGCATATGTCTACCTTTTAAGGTTGGCTCACTATAACCTTTTTTATGCTAACCAAATTTGTTCTAAAATAATGCATTATTTGCGAAGGTGTTTTTATAAACATGATATTAATCCTTATCCTAATAAATACATTATTCATCACAAGTATTTAATTTAAAACAAAATTGCCCTTTACATCATTCGATTTCAATGAATATCTTAGGAGATATCGCAGTTTTAAAATAACATCGCAGCAAAATAATGATCAAGTACTGCGCGCACACTTATGATGTGCAAGGCTAGGCAGGCAAGTTATAAGGGGGAATAAGATTATAAGACCCAGTACTTTTACCTAACGTTTTAAAGTTCCACTTTTACTGATAAAAGCGTGATATATGCTGTTGCGGACTTCTTTTTTAGAACTTTTAAAGAGAAACAATTCTGTCATACATGATTTTTTTTTTTTCATTTTCTTGAAGCCAACGTTTTTGAAGGTTTCACTTCTATCACGTGTGAATTGCACACATGTTTTTTTTTTTAAATTGAGAAACTTGCGATTCAAAATTTTATTTAATCGGCATGAATAGCGACTATGTAGGTGCCATTACAAGCTTTCTAGTTTAGACATAACATAACAACATCACGCTCTGTTTCCCAGAGAGAGAGAGAGAGAGTAACCTATTGTACCTACACCCACATTTCCCCAATTATGTTTAAGTCCCATGTAATAGGGAGCGAGCCTATTGCCATCAACCGGGCACAAATCCAGACTCCGGGCTTTAGGAGCATGAGGAACAGGGTGTAAAGATCACTCATCCACCATAGAAAAGGGAGGATCCTCCGACCAGACGGGTGTTGTGTCTGGCGGGCAACTGCCCATCGGTTTGAAGTTGAAATCTTGTATGTATGTCGATCGCTCGGTAAACTCTAACTGCGCGATGCAGGATTTGTGTGACGTCATGTCTTTGATGCGTAGTTTGTATGTGGCGGTGTAACCGCTACATCACTCCCCTCCGGAGACCGGAGTAGTGGGTTGAATCTTGCGATGCTTCACAGTGCCAGCTGTGGTTCCAGTGAGTCGGAACCGGGTGCCACATAGTTCGCGGTGAGTCGGAACTGTCTGTGGTGATTCCCCACTGAGTCGGGGTGATTGAGGTGATTCCCCAGTGAGTCGGGGTGATTGCGGTAATTCCCCAGTGAGTCGGGGTGACGAGGTGATTCCCCGGTGAGTCGGGGTGATGAGGCTGAGGGTGATGACCAGGAATGCGCGTTCGCTGCATGCTGGTGGTCAGGATACCCGTTGAAGCCGTGGGTGCTGGCCGGCTGTGTGAGTCGCCTCACGAAAGCTTGCGGGGGTGATGATGATGATGACGTCACGCCGAAGTAATTGCTCGAAGGCTGCGCTGACGTTCATACTCGGGGTCACCAATTTAGGAGTATGAGGAACAGGGTGTAAAGTTCACTCATCCACCATAGAAAAGGGAGGATCCTCCGACCAGACGGGTGTTGTGTCTGGCGGGCAACTGCCCATCAGTTGAAATCTTGTATGTATGTCGATCGCTCGGTAAACTCTAACTGCGCGATGCAGGATTTGTGTGACGTCATGTCTTTGATGCGTAGTTTGTATGTGGCGGTGTAACCGCTACCGAAAACCGGGCTACTACTGAAAAAATACTACGGATAGAAAAACCCAATAATACTTACTTTGCCCGACCTCAGAATCGAACCCAGGACCTCCTGCTCAGCAGTAGCGCTTGCGACCACTAGACCAACGAGGCAGTCAAGTCGAGTTTAGATTTTGTTCAAATTCTGGTCTTAAGTACCTACCTAAGTAGTTTATATTGCTGTGAGAGTAAGGCTCAATTTACATTACCACGGAACGGAATGGAACCTAGTTTTTGTAACGATATTGTACAATGGTGCCGATTCCCTTGTTCACAAACTAAACTAAATTTAAGTTCAGTGCATCTTTTTCTTTCTATTTCATTAAGAAAAGGACAGAAGATAAATTTTAGTTTAGTCCTGTCAAATTAATCAGCGCCTGTCAGTCTCCATGCAAGTTTAGACGTGATTAAAAACTTGCCAACTAAAATTACGTCAATTTACGTCAAGCGCTGATTAATTTGACAGGACTAAACTAAAATTCATCTTCTGTCCTTTTCTTAATTAAATAGAAAGAAAAAGATGCACTGAACTTAAATTTAGTTTATTTTGTGAACAAGGGAATCGGCACCAATATCGTTACAAAAACTAGGTTCCATTCCGTTTCGTGGTAATGTAAATTTAGCCTAGCAAAATGAACTTTATGTCAATTGTGTAATGTACAAACTAGATACGAGCTTGTATGTAAAGATAGTGCCAAGGAGGTTATACGTATACAATACTGCCATCCACGAAGACGCGTCCCACTCCACTCCGCTCCGTACTTAAGTAGGTACAGCGTGTGACTGACACTGGCATGGCCACCGTCAGATTTTAATTTGGTTAAATAAAAAATTGTCGCTAAATAGTCGAAAGTTTACGAAAAATATTCGATCTAGCTATTGGACTATACTTAAAAATTTTACTCATTATATCTTCTAAACTAAGACCCGACTAAATCTGTGACTTGACGAAAAATTGCGACTAATTAGCGACTAAATTTGGAAGAAAACAGATCTTCGCTTGGTGCCCTAGGTTTTGAAATTCAATTGGGCCAAGCTGGGGAGATGCTCCCCAGATCGGCCACCTATAAACCCTTATAACTTTTGAACCAGTGGTGCCGATTCCCTTGTTCACAAACTAAACTAAATTTAAGTTCAATGCATCCTTTTCGTTCTATTTCATTAAGAAAAGGACAGAAGATAAATTTTAGTTTAGTCCTGTCAAATTAATCATCGCCTGTCACTCTCCATACAAGTTTAGACGTGATTAAAAACTTGCCGACTAAAATTACGTCAATTTACGTCAAGCGCTGATTAATTTGACAGGACTAAACTAAAATTTATCTTCTGTCCTTTTCTTAATGAAATAGAAAAAAAAAGATGCACTGAGCTTAAATTTAGTTTAGTTTGTGAACAAGGGAATCGGCACCAGTGACCGACAAATTCTGATATTTGGCGACAAACTTCGACTAATTAGCGACAATTTTTTTGTCATTGAAATTAAAATCCCTGATGGTGGTCATGCCAGTGTCAGTCATACAAGTACAGCTTACAGTACAGTAATCACCGAGTGGGTGGGGCGTGTCTTCGTGGATGGCACTATCTGTAACTGCGGGAATTACAGAGAATTCGCGAGAATTCTCCAAAAAACGCGCGACACTATTGACATAAAGTTCATTATGCTTTGTACAAAAAAAATCGTTTCCACTCCGCGCTTGGCAATGTAAATTGAGTCTAAAGTCAACTAGTTCGCGGGTAGAGAGTGGAGGAGAGATAGGAGTTATAGGTACTTTATGTGCAGTAATAAATTAAAAAGAAAATCAGTTTAAATCAAATTCATATTTATTCATTTTGCGCTATATATAAAAAAAATCTTTATAATTCTACAAATTAAAGAAGAATACAATATCACTATAATACTTATGTATAAAATAATAACAGTAAACATGGACGCCATACCACTCTTACGCTCCTTCTAATTTTTAATATAAAAATTATTCGGACCTCACAATCATACCGACTTGCCGCACTCACATCTGCTACTTTACTGAATATAAAAATATAATCTAACGTACTAACTTCTTAAATTTATCAGTTCAGTAAAGAGTCTACACAACTATAAATAGATGCCACTATTATAACCGTAATTATTGGCAAAAAATCGAAGAAAATACAATCACATAAAAATCTCAATGAAAAAAAAAATAATTACATTTTCGTGTGGCACATTTGATAACATAATTCAATTCTAAAGTATGAGCTCTGATATATTAATTAACTATAACTGAAGTACTTGTGCCCATCTGATATTATAAAACCTAATAACTATGCAAAATTATCTTTGTTTACGTCTTTCATTTTTATGAGTTACGATAGTTGTGGAGAAAACTGTACCCGCAGCATTATTTCTATGGTTGTCATGCCACACGTGCTGTGCGTTCATTATACTTGACCAGTGACGTGATTGTTAGCACTAAAGTTTGCAGTCATGTGATTGGTAGTTGACTCTATTAGTATTGAAAACAGTTTGACAAGCAATGGTGCCAATATGACAGCAAGGGACAAGTTATAGTGAACGGTCAGTTGTTCCAGAATCACCCAAATGACAGTATTTTTTTTTTTTTTTTTATCATGGTCAACACTGACCAGTATGGCTCTCAGGAAATACAATATGAAAAAAAAAAACGGTCCGATCCGAAAGGGACATATAGGTACTGCAATAACATTATCTAAAGGTAATAAAAATCTTATTATTATTGAAACAAAAAGTTAAGTATTCCTATTTAAAAATCAAATTTTAGTACCAAAATTACCCCACGGCCGCCAGCGCCCCGTGTAATAAACCCTGTAAAAATCCCCGTTGAAAAAGATGTTTTTCCTGAAAATTACCACATAAATAGACTCTCAGTACAATACCTAACAACACCCTCACGATTCGGACAGGGTTTTTTTTCATGTTGTACAGACGCCAGCATTTTAAGCTACTACAATCTGTCAAATTTATTTAATAGATTTTCAACTTTATCGCTGAAGTTTAAGGTTCAAAGTTGATTGGGAAAATTTGACAGTTTCGGGTAGCTTGATGTGCTGGCGTCTGTACTCACTGGCCCTAAAAGGCGCTACGAGTAATAACTCCACAGATAAAATAAAACAGATGAATACTAAATATTGATGAAACTTTTGCATGGAATGTTAACATATTCATCATAACTATGGGAACCTAGTATTGCAAACTTTTATTGCTTCTGAACGGATTTTTTTAAACAAATCATTTCTAAATTATTAGGCCTGCCTTACGCTGCCTTGTACACACACGTTTTTCTTGCCGTGGAAAACTACGGTTTATTCGCCGTGTGTAGGCACGGTCGTTAGTGTTGTATGGATCACTATGGAAGCTTGTTCACAGACACGTTTTTTCTACGGCGCGGTTTATATGCCGTAAAGAAACCGTGCCGTGTACCAAGGGCCTTAAGCTTTCTTGTTCATCTAAAATTATCTATGTAACCAATTTAAGGCAATTTATTTATAAACACTATGCACTAAATTTTAATGCTAAAATCTATAATATACTTAATTGAGAATATTTTCTTTATAAAAATAATAAGTATTGCATTAAAGAGTTTTGCTCATAGCAATGTCTTATTTTACAAATCGGCAGTGAATGACTGGTTTTACAAAGCTGTTTTTTGCCAGCTTTGTCGAAAAAAGGCGAAGACATAGCATAAAGGTAGCAAGAATTTAAGTTTAAGAAATCAGTTTTTTTTAAGAATTTAAAATAGAAAAATACACTTTATGCTAAGTATTGCACCAACACCTTATTTAAAAAGCGAAAAAAAAAAATCAAACGTATTTATTATACGAAAGTTTCAAATGAACAAATGAATTTATATTATAACTTAAAAATGAGTTTTTCATAAAAACTTTATAATAAATTTGATTTTCTGAAAGTTTCACCCTCAGAAAATCTACAAAATGTCTAATTTTAATATTCTAAGCTGCACATATCAACAACTCTATACACTAATATTAAGTAACTAAATCAAAATGGCAATGATTACAAAGAAATCACTTACTAAACGGATTCTTTAATTCATATTCATAATAAATAATTATGAAACAAATGATTTTAAAAACATCGTCGTATCAAAACTTGCTTGCGCACGAAATATTAAAAATACCAAAATAGGTAATCGTTGTAATTACATCATAATTTTTCCCTAATAATATTCCCTTGGCATGGCCACATTCGAAAAATATACATTTTAAAAAATCATTAAAATGTTTAAAAATGCAGAGGCAAGAGTCAGTTATCGACAACAGTTGATACTATTATTTTAATCATACGGCTTCTGGACTCAATACAAAATTTCTAAATTAAGACGGCCTTAAACACCGTCGAACATACTTAAATGGACCTCCACATTTCCAAGAGTATATTGGATATTGAAAATAATTATGTGAACATTGAAAATAATGTGAACATTGAAAATTATAAATGTCTTACTTAGGTTCATTTCAATGTGTACAAGATTCATTATGAATTCCTAGGACCAGCCTTATACAAATGATACAAAATTGTCTTGCCATTTATAAAAACATGGTGTTCTCCTAAATTGTATTTAGATTATTTAGTACCCTATCTAATCATTGTTCCCTTGGCCTTGTATTTATTAAAATGTTACATAAATACACAGAAAGCAAGTCGTGGCAGTGTATGTTCGTTACTTTTAATATGTCATGTCGTTGGAAAGTATTCGTTTTTATGTGGCGGGCAACACTGTAAGATGCAAACTCGATAAAGTAGGTATATACCTTGTTGCATACCTGTTTTTATTCAGAACCCTAACTTAAAAAAAAACGAATTGTTTGACAAAATTAATTAAACAGTAAACTAATATTTTGTGGTATGAATATTTTGAAAAAAATTCAGTGTTGCCCATAACACACGTTGAAAGTTACTATAAAAGTGGAAAAGTGTTGGGTAAATATTTTCAGTTTGGAGAGCTTAACAGACAGACGTAAAAATAAATGTATTATTATTAGCTACATTGGCACTTATTTGATACAAAATGTCATTTTTTATGAAACGAATGATAACATCTTAATTTTTATCAAATTAATAAATTGATTAATGATAAAAATAAGCTCATTAATGGTCTTAAGCCGCATGGGATGTTATCTATTCATTTAATTTGATAAAAATTACAAATAATGCACATGTTTATAATAATTATGATGACTTTATCAAAAACAGTCTTTTCACGTTTTTAAGGCCAAACAAGTAATGATTCATGATTGATTAAAATGTCAGATTAGGTGAAAAAGTAAATAATTTGATGACCGTGATAAAATTGCGCATTTTCGAGTATATTTTTCAAGGCTTTTTAAGGCGTGGCGGTGAAAGGAGCGCAGACTAGTTATCATTGAATGACTGACGAAAAATACAAAAATATAGGATTGAAATCAACTCAACCCTTATGTCATAGTAGAGAGAATTCACTTAATATATTCTTGAGCAATGTATGAAGTTCGTGACCTTGAAGGTCGTTGTGAGGTGACCTTGAAGGCTGAGGTGAAGTCAAGGTCAATGGTCGCCGCGCAACAGTTCCATGAGTAAGTTGAAGCTGGGTCCGTCGCCATCTTTGCTTTTGTTGGCTGGGTTCAGCATTTCTTTGCCGACTTGCATGAAAAACTGTGAATGAGCAATAATTGTATTATTAAATTGGCAACTTCTAAAAGTAAACTTTTGCATAATGTAAACTAATTACACAATTCCAAACGTTTTCTCTTTTTTTTTATCTGGTGTCTTTTGTCGAGTCTCGCTATTATAAACCTTAAGTTCTACGAAATAAGGTTCCCTTCACTTTCTCTCTCAAATGATTAGTTACCACTCATACTCGTTTGATACACAGCATACACAATATAAATAGATGCATTTGACATATCATAATTAGACTTCAAACTAGACCAAATATGCTATGTGACTAGAAAAAAAAGTATTTTCACTTTTTCCCCATTTCCTTCCAAGCATATTTGTGAGTGTATCCAACACTAAACCTTATGTATCTAAATATAAAGTCGTTTCTCACCTGACAAGTCCTCTGCAGTTCAGGTATACGCAGCAACAGTTCTCCGAACTTGGCTGGAGTGCCGGGGGAGTGTGTCGCGATGTATGCCTGCAGTGCTGCCAACGCTTTCTCTTGGGAAGCTCGTACTTTCTCCACTTCACGTAAATCTGGGGCGTCTGAGTGAAGAAGTAAGGGGAATTAAACATCTATGCCCAAGGGCGCGCGCACTTTGAATGCGTTTTCGTACGAATTTCACTCGTGCGTACACGTACGACCATGGTCGTACGAATTGAGTGCGCACACTGGATACATTTTTCTCAGTCAAATAGAACAAATCCCAACATGTTCGGATTGTTTTCGGACGTCGGAACGATACGTACGACTAAGTCGCATCCAGTCTGCGCGCTCCTTTTGTACTTGGAAGGTCGGAATCGTACGTGCGTGTTCGTACATGTACGCACGAGTGAAATTCGTACGAAAACGCATTCAAAGTGCGCGCGCCCTAAGGACTGACTGTTTCCTACTGATCATATTTGCATTATCACATTCGTCACTGAAGTACATTTAATTTCGCTACAGAGAGTTCAGGGTGCTGAAAATCTGGTCCCCAAAGAAACTATTGAAAATTGATAAAGCCCCTTACAGATAGATTGTAACAACAAGGTTCTAGAATACTTAGCTCTATCGCTAACTGCAAGTTTTCTAAATAAAATAGGTACATAAATATATACAAAATGTTGCTATGTTTTATTGCTTGTGAATATCGAATAAAAACATTATTCGACAAAAAATTCTTTATAGCCATATGAAACGGTTTAATTCCTCTGACATTAACTATTGTTTAAGACAAGAGATACTGCGCACTTACCTGAAGTGAGTAGTACAATAACTTTGAGCGCCACGTATTCGTACCGGTCCACGCGCAGCCTCCGCAGATGGTCCGTAAAACTCAGCATGCGCTCGATACACGGCGTCAGACCCAGTCTGGAGACAAATAAGGTTTAGGTTAGTAATACACTTGAATATTTTGGGCCAAAAGGCGGTAAAAAAGCATGATAAATGTCAATATCAGTTTGTTTTTTCAATTTGGAGTTTGACATTTGCACCTGTCAAATTAATCTCTGGGATCAAAAAACGAACTTTAGCGATCTGTGAAGGGCGGTTTAGTTAGTCCAAACGATCGAATGCTTATCCTATACCCAATCTACCAAATTCTTTTTGTGTCATAATTTTTAAGAAATACAGCTTCAGAAATACAAATTCAGCTCCTACTTTTGTTCTGGTTCTCTTCGCCCTCATCAGCTGTTGATTACAAATTTACAATATCTAAAATCTATTCAAATCTTTGTTTCCAATTGACGTTATTACTCAAACAAATATAAATTTTATATAAATGTAAATAAAGTTGAAAGTTCTATAAGGTTGTAGCGAAAAACGAACTTTATAGTGTGAATTAAATTAAAAATTATAAAAGGTTGTAGCGGAAAACGAACTTTATAGTGTAGGCAATAAAGTTATTTTTCCGAAAGCACAAAAATTGGACTTACTTGGCACTCTGATGGAGCGTGATGCCACGTCCTCCACCAACTCGCACTTCACCCGGAGTACTCACGCCGCGGTAGCAACACGACAGGACCAGGAGTTCACACCAGCTATTGATCAGCAGGCAGATTTGATCATCGATCTGTGAATAAAGAAACAATGTGAAGAGTCGCGTTGGACATTTTTGAGCTGGGAAAAAACAATTAAACTCTCGCGGCACCGTTACCGACAACTCATTTTTGTAAACACGATTGTGCTCTTTATTTATATTACGTTACGGATCAATGTTCTATGCAAGTATTTTTACTTTAAAGGTTTTAGAAGTATTTTTTTAAATTGTTCAAGTTTTCCCTTCTGTTGGCACTCCCGGAGTGCCACTGTTGCTTTCAAGAATCATGGAAATCGGTTTAGATTTGAGAGAGTTATGGGAGTTATAATCATCTTGAGCCCATAGTAGTCCACTGCTGGGAATAAAAGGCCTCTTCAGTCGCTACACGCAACACTATCCTCGATTGCTCCCTTCTTGTTTCTACCAGCCTAGCCTGGGCCCATTCCTACGTTTACTTGTGATCTCCATGATGCGATGAGAAAGATGGAGTAACATAGCTACTGTTATTACACGACTTCCCAAAAAACTGAAACAATCCTTTCATTGAAGTCAGTTAAAAGATGCAAGGTTCTAATGCTGGCTTCTAATGCTGCCGCACCTGCGTCTATAGTGACAAAGCAATGCGCGCCGAAGCTTTGTATGTTTTGTTCGCAAAAAGTTTTCGCACTAAAGCAGTGATTACATTTGCATTATCGTGCAATAATCCATGATGGCACTCCATTATTTCGACAGAGCGTCTATGCAATCCGGAAACAACAGTCGAAATGAACAACGCTAGTCCGACCACGCGCCACGCTAATTAGCGCGCTAAAACCCTTTGATGTACCGCCACCCGAGCGATAAGTGCTACTCGACCCGAACTAACACGACGATAGCCGATAATGGTTGGTCACATCGGCGTGTATCGACTCACTATGCGAAGCTTCGTCACGATAGACGAAGGTGCGGCCCCAGAATATGAAATACTAGTTGCGCCCCGCGGTTTCACCCGCATATGTCTCGATCCAGTGGGAAAAAAAAAGTATCCTATGTTCTTTTCCAGGGCATCATCTATATATGTGCCAAATTTCATCCAAATCCGTTCAGCCGTTTTAGCGTGAAAGCGTAACAAACAAACTTACTTTCGCATTTATAATATTAAGGATAAAGAAGTACTCACCGAAATATTCTTAAAAAGCGGCAAACTCTTGCACCACTTCACAATCTTGTACAGTCTATGATCAGCTATATTGCACAGGTCAGCCAGGAAGTCGGGACTGGAGTTGTGTGCCGTGATCCCGCTCGCGGCTAGCAGGGGGTTGGCAGAAGGACTGCCCCCGGTGGACTTTCCTAGCCTGCTCAGTTCCGACTCATTGTACTGCCACAGATGTTCCACGTCCATTATTTCCTGAGGAGTTGAGATGTGGTTTAGCTTTAGTATGTCTTAAATTTAGATAAATATCTTTATGACTGCTACTAAAAATGAGTTAAAACAAAAAGACAAATAGTCCAAAACAAAGTTGCTTCTCGTATCTGTTTCTATATATATATATAATAACTTTATTTCAGAATTATCCATATTTGTATTAGTAAGTACTTAGGAACTATGTTAGTAAACCAAAAAATAAAACACACGACATCAAGTTGACACATGGAGTGCGATCCAGTGTCTAAGAAAAGGACCGTCTAACCGGTCCGCTATTACTTTCAGAATGCTGTTGGAGCTTGCTCGGATACGGTGCAATATGGAGGCCACTCTCTTTCTCATGATGGCATGAAAGCCATCAATCTGAGCCTCCATAAACATGCCGGACGCACTACAATATCTCGGCAGCCCCAACAACATCCTAAAAGCGTTATTATATTGTACACGAAGGGCATTGAGTGTCCGCTGAGTACAGCTGACCCACAGGGTGCACGAATAAAACGATTGGCAGTAAGCCCTGAACATTGTGTACTTTACCTCATTCGGGCACCGTTTAAACCTGCGAGCCAGCATGTTCCCGCGAACAGCCAACGCCCTTCGTTCCCTCTCAACGTCCATGTCATCAGCGAGGTCCTCCGTGACCCAGTGACCCAAGTACTTAACCTGCGTCGCTCTGTTAAGCGGCACACTATTTAGTGTAACCGATGGGACGCTGTCGACTTTAAAATTCCGCGGTAGGAATACCAACAACTCGCTTTTGTTCGCATTGTACCTGAGCCCATGAGCCACGGCATACTCCTCACATCTCCCAACAAGTTTCCGTAAACCGCTAATTGAAGGACTCAGCAACACCATATCATCCGCATAGCTTAAGTTGTTAATAGTGGTGCCATCAATAGTGCAGCCGACTGCAGTGCTACTGAGACTCTCAATCAACTCATTGATGTACATGTTAAAGAGTCGAGGGGATGTTAAACCACCCTGTCTTACACCACACTCCAACCTGAACTCATCGGACACAGCGTTCGCCCACCTTACAACATTAACTTGATTGTTATACCAGTAATCAAGAATATTGCTATGTGCGCTTAGTTCTTCTAAACTACTCAGTGGATTGTGATGTGGTTTTCACTATCAATTAGAGAATTTATTCCGGTATAAAACATAGATATTTAACTTAGAGAAAGCACAGAAATCTCGATGGTTTGACATGTCGCCACATCAGTAGATCGTACCCGAGCGAAGCAAGGGCGGGTCGTTTGGCAAAGTATAAACTAACAAGATGTGGCTGTGTTGAGGTCTAAAAAGGGTAGATAGAAAGATCCATCAATCGTCAGCTAACCTTGTAACAAAGTATAAATAAGTAACAGTATTATATCTACATTGAAAACACCCGAAACGACGCGCTTCGAAATGTCAGTGTATATCAGTACGCAACAGTATTGAGTGCGCTGCAGTTACGCGCGGACGCCGAAGGTTTATCCACCGAGCAGCCATAGGTAATTATTTGAAGGTAACTACCGAGATATAATACTGTTCCTTTATTATACTGCGCTTGTAGCGACTTATCTGGTTATTGACTTATAGGAGGTGTGAGAATTGACGGTGTAAAATACAATAGACGTTGATATATTTAATAACCTGTTTCGCTTAACCATTTCTAAAGAGCCATAAAAAACCTTGTAAGAGGGAAAAACACACACACTCTGCGTCCAGCGCTCGGTGTGGCAACACGCCGTGTTCTGGTTCGCGACAAGTCAATCGTCATCCTGAGGATGCCTCGTTGAGAGGTGAAACACGTGTCGATTTCTTACACTGTTTTTTATGGCTCTTTAGGAATAGCTAAACGGAACAGGTTACTAAATATATCTACGTCTATTGTATTTTATAATGGATTTCTGCAAGGTCACGCCCGAATCAATTAACTAATTGACGGTGTGTTACTATGACCATTAGTAATAATTACCTGTAATAACGGCGGTATATCTGGTGTAACTTGGCTGTTACTGGACTCTCCTCTGCTGCTGTATGACCCGGGACCGTTTACCTGCGAATAGAATATTTATTTTAAAGTTAAATTTCTATACATTTATTTTGAGTGTTAGCGACTGATTTAGACCTTTGTGTAATACTTAGAAGGTTGGATAATACAGTTAATGGTACGTTAGTGTGTGGGGGGTGCTACTTTTCCCAGAGGACTAAGATCGTAGAGACCAAGAGGCTTTTATAAACGATTTTTCATTTTTATAAAACTTAAGAGCACTCTATAGGCCAGCACAGCGCGGTTGTCACTGCCAAATAAATATCAACATTGCATGCCTTAAAATAAAATCGAAAATAAATAACCTTAGACGTGCACCCTTTTCCGCTTAGATACGCTCTCGAGCTAATGGAAGTTTATTTATTATCAACTTTATTTCAACCGCTGCAAGGTCGATATTTGTTTGGCAGTGACAACCGCGCTGCACTGCGCCTCGCCAAGTGAGCGCCTATGAGAAAGTGCTTCATTGAGTCAGATAATATATGAATACTGGTATGAAAGCGAGCGATCTTCTATTATTCAGGCGCATTTGACAAAACGTTACTTGGGTAATACAAAAGATACCCTACACCTATGGAAATAAAGTAAGTTTTCCAACTCACACAAGTGAGGCTAGAGGCGTGGCGCAGCGTGGTGGGCGCGTGCGCAGACAGCAGCGAGCCCGTGGACGCCGCGCCCGACAGCGTGTACGAGCACTGGTACGTGGAGCGGCCGCCGCGAGTTCTGTCTTCCCTGATAGCTGTGGGCAAAGAAGAAAGATTAATAAATATATTGGATGTAAAAGAGACAATAAATAACTACAAAAAAAAACGGCTAATTTGGACCAATAACGCGCCAAATTCAGTACCCAACAACGGCAGCGCAAGTTATGGACTCTGGCCCCGCATACATAAAGGAGAGAAGGGCGTGTAAGAGCGCCGCCTAGGACATGACGAACGACTGGATTCAGGTTAGAAAACAAGGCGAAAAGATACTCTCCTCTCATGGGTAGAACCCAGCTATAATAGGGATGATGCCTAGGTAAAAAAAAAACAGTGGCACTCCCGCAGAAGCGAAAATTAAAAAAAAAATACTTCGAAACCTTTAAAGTAAAAATACTTACACAGAACATTGATCTGTAACGTAATATAAATAAAGAGCACTATCGCGTTTACAAAAATGTGGGTCGGTGTCGCGAGTTCAATTGTTTTTCCCATCTCAAAAATGCCCAACGCGCCTAAAGAAGTTTTCACTTTAAAAAAAACTATTTAGTCCGACAATCGGATAATAAAAAAATATTAGACACGTATTTTTTTGCTTTATCATAATAATAAAAATGACATGTTAAAGTTGGGGAGTGGGAGTCGCTCCGTCACAAGTAAATATAAAATCTACATACTTGTGACGTCATGGCACATTTTAACTCAGTGTATCGCCGTAATCTTTTCATAACGTAAAAAAAGAAAAATACGTGTCCAATATTTTTTTATAATCTACAAGACGGACAATAAAGAATGTTTTTGTCCGATATTTTTATCTACAAGGAACTTTTTTTACAAAAAACTTTGCAAACTGGCTTTTATAACAAAAAACCATTTTCTAAACCAACATACCTTCAAGCTTCATCCCGCATCCCAGGCACTTATCAAACCGACACGCAGGACACTTCTTCCTCGTGGTTACAGTTACAGGACAGTTGCCCCCCCTCAAGCACATGTAGTTCTTGCGGTTCTGGACCGTTCTCTTGAAGAAGCCCTTGCAGGACTCGCACGAGAAGATGCCGTAGTGGAAGCCGCTGATCTTGTCGCCGCAGATTGGACATGGACTGTTGAGCGAAAATAGTACATTATTGCAAAGGCCAGGAAATAGGCAATTGCAGGTCGAGTATGAGTTTGAAGGCCGAGCCGTAGGCGAGGACTTCACTAATACGAGACAGGCAATTGCCATTTCGGCCGAGGCATATATAGTGCTTTTCTCAAAAGAATGCAGGGAAATAAAAGTAGTTAAATTTCCATAATTTTTCAAGTTAATGCCGTTTTTAACATGAACTGTACATTTCAGCATGGAATAAATTGCCCATAATGTAGATGGCTTTTTAGTTTTGATAATCTCATTAAAATACGCCAAAAATAAACAGTTTGTAGAAAATGTTCACTTTATTCCATTGATGTAAATCGATGCTTTATTCTCGTTTTTCCAAATCATAAAATTTTCACATACTTTCATGTATTTTTCTTTTGACTTCGCTGGAAGCAGGTTTTCCATTGCTAATTTGGCTTCTGATTAAATCTGGTGGAGTACAATCAACCTCCATTTCATTCTCTGAACCGTTGGAACTCATTTTAATTATCTATTATAATTTATGTAAATAACAATTCAAGACAAATTTTCAGCATTGCCGCCAATTTTCTATTTATCATCTGTGCCGAAAGGCAAACGCATCTCAGGCTATACAGCCACGTGAACGCAATTTGTACTAAGCAAAGAGAACTTTGGTATGCCAAGAATGGTAAAAGAGATCCAATCAAAGAGTATTTAATAACCCCAGCACGCCATTTCATACAACATTGCTGGAGCGTTGTAATGTTCCGAATTCAAAAAACTGCGCCTGCAATGGATTTGATTTTCTTTGACCGATTCGATACATCGCGTGTTCTTTGTTCGAAAATAATGACAATATTTCCTGCATGTTTGAGAAAAAGAATTTTATAAGTCATTTAGACATTCAACCCTATAACACAGCACTTAATTCTATAATCGCTTAATCGCATCTAAGTTAGACGTTGCGGGCTATTGGAAAAGGCCAGCAAGTTATGGACCTGAAGAACTTCAGTTTATAATTTCCTAACGGGTTATTGTCGACGTTGATGATCAACGACGGATTTGGGCGACCTTTTGAAGGTATCAGGAACACTTTCAGCCGGAATATGTAAGATTTCTAGCATATTCATCAGTGCACATGGTGGAATATCGATCTTTGGTAGGTAAAGTTTCCAGTGGCAATCCCAGGCTTAATCAGTCTGCCTAGCCTTTTCCCAACTATGTTGGGGTCGGCTTCTAGTCTAATCGGATGCAGCAAAACTTAAAATTGGTATTAGCGCCATCTATATTCTATAACCCAGTACTACGCGAATTCATAAGTCTACCCCAAAAATCGCTCAACGCACATAAATAAATTTTCACTTCAAAAATAGCAGTATGTACCTACCTGTTAATAAGCTGCTGTCTGCTGATACCCTGATGGTGATGTAGCCTGTCTTCCGGCGCGTCGGGCTCGTCGTCGTGTGTGCCGTCGTACGCTGCAGCAGCCTCGCGGTACATCACATGTGGGTGACGACCCTGTCCGTAGTAAACACTTGAGTTAGAATTTGCATGCTATATAGTGATTCAGGGATTTATTTTGTAAACGTTGTACTCTTTCTGGTTTAGTGGTAAGTGTCACTAGATGGCGCGGAACTTAATAAAAAAAAACTGAAAAAGGTGGTTAGTATCACTAACCACTAAACCAGAAAGTAAAGATTAGCGACTGTTTAGCCATACATTTTTGACGTTTGAACGTCACTTTACTCCTTAAATTTTTATGATGTTTTGACATAACCAAGGCAAGG
Source organism: Agrochola lychnidis (assembly GCA_963680765.1). Classification (NCBI taxonomy): domain Eukaryota; kingdom Metazoa; phylum Arthropoda; class Insecta; order Lepidoptera; family Noctuidae; genus Agrochola; species Agrochola lychnidis. Next base: position 6,222,304 of record OY796850.1, read on the forward strand.
GACTTTTGGCTGTAAAAGTTTTTAAGTACAACCGTATATTGGTGTCAAAAAAAAGGAGCTAACAATAGTCAAACAAGTCTAGTTCAGCATAATGTCAGGATGCTTTTGTCTGACGCTGGTTTTCAACTGCATTTCGATTGACACACAGTGTAACTTAAGTCAGACCGTTTTGAACATTGGTGGCTCTGTTTCTAATATGTTTAATCCCTTAATTACGTTAAATTTTTAAGGTCGAAGGTCATTCTGAAGTAGTGTCGCATCTTGTTATTTTCGTGTGGTCAGTGATTAACCTGGTGTCAGAGTTTTAAAGCCGCCCATGGGCTTCACATGCCATCGAGAAATATTTCTCAGGCATGCGGGTTTCCTCACGATGTTTTCCTGCCCCGTTTTAGAAGCAAGTGATTTTCATAGGGTCGCATAATGTACCTGTACTGGCGAGTGCGTGGGCGAGAACTCGGAGCTGTAAGAGTAGCAGGAGGAATGCGATGCGTCGCTGTTGTTGCGAGACAATGATGGCGTGTAGTGGCGGGACGCGCGGGGACTCGCTGATGGACTGCTGTATACACTGTGAACAAAATAAAAGATTATTATTACCAACTGGTTTAAGACTTTTACAGACGCAGAGGAATCAAGGAATACAATGGACAAAGAAGCCAGAATTTAAAAATTGTTCTTTAGAATCTCTCTCCGGAATCTTCCGATTTTGGAGGAAACCAAGTATTTGTAAAACGAGAGTTGGAACCCCTTTTTTTTGTGGGAAATTATCAAATAACTGCTGCTCTGGGCGGAACGGGAGGGCGTGTCAGACTCTTACTGACTAAAATCCACCCGTGTTCCGTCGGTTGTCATGTTGCCGGGGCCACGATTTCCCTATCGGTTTTCTTCGAACCCCCGGCAGGCATTGGCCCTAGAGGACCCCGTCAATTCTGCTGACATCTCTTTGAGGCGCGCGTGGAACACAACGCGCCGTCGACCCGGGCCTGGTCCTTATCGGACGGTGAGCTACAGAGTTGGACCCCTCTAAACGCCTTTAGATCAATCAGTTCATGGCTGTAAGTGTCTTTTGCTTTTTATCCTTCCTTGACTCCCGGTATTACTTTTCAGAAATTCTTTGACAACTGGTAAGTCTCCCATAAAACGGACATTGCAAAATGCGATCTCCAATTGAGCGAACAATTTTGGTCCTATATTGGAGTAGACGACTAAAATGCAAGTCAATTGACTGTCTGAACCTCACCTGTGTGTATACATGGAGTGCACAGCGGAGTCTGTGCTGGCACTGGACTGCACGCGCGGCAGGCGGCCCAGCAGCGGCGAGCCGTGCAGCGCGCCGATCAGCTTGTCCATACCCACTGACTGCTCGCATTTTAACTCTGTGGGAGAAATAAAACAAGGTTAGGAGACAGCTCATTAACTGTAAATGTAGAGAGGAGAAGATACGACACGTCCAGGAATTTTATTTGCGACTAGCTGCTGCTCGCGGCTTCACCCGCATGGACCTTAATTATTTTTCTAAAATAAAAGTAGCCTTAGTTACTCCTTATAACGTCAGCTATCTTCCAGTGAAAGTCCCGTCAAAATCGGACCAGCCGTTTCGGAGATTAGCCGGAACAAACAGACAGACAGACAAAATCTAAAAAAAATGTGTTTTCGTTGTATGTACCGTATATACTTTCATATGCATTTAGTAAAAAGCTGTTATTGTGACATTACAAACAGACACTTAATTTTATATATTTGTATAGATGATACGAGTAATATACCAAGCTATAATAGTCATTGATATTGAACACTTTTTTAATGGAACTACATCCCAATTTTTCTAAGAGCACGATTTAACAGACTCAATCGTTGCCAACCATTGTTTTTACCATGTGAAAATTGTCTTAGAAACCCAAACAGAAGTACACACCAGCCCTTTTGCACTTGGGCACGCCACAATCGCGGCGATAAGACCCGTCTTTGAGGAGAGGCTGGAGAGACGCCACGGCGTTCTCACCTTCCGCCTGACGCAGGTCCTCACCGGACACGGCTGCTTCGGGAGGTTCCTGTTCAGGATAAGGCGGGAGGAAACACCCGGGTGTCACCATTGTGTGGATCGGCCTGAGGACACGGTGGAGCATACGGTGGAGGTCTGCCCGGCTTGGGCGGAGCAACGCCGTGTTCTCGTAGAGGCGATCGGCGGCGGTGATCTCTCGCGTCCGGCCCTGGTTCAGGCCATGGTACGGAGCGAGAGGAAATGGCAGGCCGTCACCTCCTTCTGCGAAGCGGTAATGCTCGCGAAGGAGGAGGCGGAACGCGTGAGGGAGAGGCAAATTTCGCGCCCTCACGCCCCTAACCGCCGCAGGAGGAGACGCCCGGGGCGGGAATCGCGAGCCGATTTCCGGCCACCGTAGGCGCGGGCTTGCGGACGGTGAGCAATGGGTAGCTCGCTGTCCGATAAGGACCAAGCCCGGGTCGACGGCGCGTTGTGTTCCACGCGCGCCTCAAAGAGATGTCAGCAGAATTGAAGGGGTCCACTAGGGCCAATGCCTGCCGGGGGTTCGAAGAAAACCGATCGGGAAATCGTGGCCCCCGGCAACAGGGCAACCGAAGGAACACGGGTGGGTTTTAGTCAGTAAGAGTCTGACACGCCCTCCCGCTCCGCCCAGAGCGGGAGAAGTTATTTGATAATTTCCCACCCAAAAAAAAAAAAAAAAAAAAAGCCCTTTTGCACTACCTTCGACTGAAGTTCACGTCGCTTTTAGACTACCAACATATGTCGAATAGGAAGCTTTTGTAAAGGGAAACTCACCAGATAATTGCGTCTCCTTTTTGATAGTCAGGTTCTGTACTTGATCCAAGCCGGTATGTGGCATGTGGTTTGAGCCTTGGTCGCTGAGTGCGAGGGATTTGGCACTACTGGTCGGAGAAGACGGCCGTCTTGCTAGAGAGAGTGATGTGCCGTCTGTTAGCACTGATATCTGGAAGAGAGAGAGTTAAGTTGGTATAAGGGTTTTCCTAAATAGAAGTGGAAAATGTAACATGGCTCTCACTCCAACTACTGAATTGCTGCGTTTTCTCGCATAAAGCATAGGACGACTATTTTTAAGCTCAATTAAATAGTGAATACTCAATACTTTATTGCATTCCACAATGTATGTGCTTAGGTGGTAAACATTTGAAAAGAAACAATCGTGGACCCTGTTCGGCACAGCAAAATAAATATAGTAGAGATGAGGACTTATTGTTTATCTTATAATCTAATTTATTCAAAAAAAAAAAAACATTTTATTGTGTATTTTATATGAATTTTAGAGGTTTATCATTTAAATATTCTTGTTCACTGTAATAACATTTACTTAATAATAGATTTTTTAATTTATTCTTTTCTGATTGATTCAGGTAATTTGTTATATATTTTTATTGACATTACTAGAGGACTTGTTGAATGTATTTTTAGGCGGGATTTTGGTAAGTTTAGTCGTGTTTTGTATCGGAGTGTGTATTTTGTTTGTATGTCTTCTCGTTTAGTGTAAAAGTGTGGGTGTTTATGAGCGAATTTACATATTTCAAGTTACTTTCTGCATGATAATTAATTAATTAACTTAATATTATAAACGCGAAAGTTTGTAAGGATGTATGGATGTTTGTTACTCTTTCACGCAAAACTTACTGAACAGATTTAGATGAAATTTGGCACACATTTAGTTTATAACCTGGATTAAAACATGGAATACTTTTTATCCCGATATTTCCACGGGATCGAGACTTATACAGGTGAAACCACGGGGTGCTGCTAGTAATTAATAAATGCTGCTGCAAACTTACTTGATTCAATCGCGAATTAAATGTCTGTTGTATAAATTTCTTTGGGGCAGACTCCTTCTTTGCAATAAACCGGTTTAAGTAAGGACGGACCTCGTTGTCGTTCAATGTATTAAATCTTTGGGTAAATTGGATTCCTCTACGTGTGACGTATCAAAATGCTACGAAAAAGTTGGGATGTACTTATACTCCATTTGAAATAAGATTAGACATTTAAACAAACCTTTTTTACAGTCCGCTCAACCGATTTTGACTTCTATACTGTATGTATAAGGATGGCATTCAAAGCAAAAAAGTGGTTACAATACCAACTGTTTACTGCAACGGCCATTTGTCATGCCGTCAACGCAATAGAAGTCAAAATCGGTTGAACTGACTATAAAAAAGGTTTGTTTAAATGTCTAATCTTATTTCAAATGGAGTACGTATACAGGGTGACTGGATCTGAACCCGCCATAGCAAATTCGCATATAGAGGAGGTCATTTACTAATTATTAAACCTTATTTTCCCTTGATCGCAAAGATTATATTTTTTATTGTTTATTAATTAAAGGCACAAAACAAAATATAAACAGAAACATCACAAAAACCTCAATACCCAACCCCAACCACCTCAAGTCCAAGTACCTCAATAGGACTACGTACTATCTTATTTTTAACCCTAGTTTGAGGGAAGTTCCGAGGTATTTAAATCATCAATGTTTATGACTACCAACAAATAATAAAAAAAACTACTAAAATAATTAAAAAATAAATTTTTGGGAAGATCTCAATAAAGTATAAAAATTTACATGTATCCCAAACTATAAAACTTGAGCTAGGGAAAGTATGGTTCAATAATTAGTAAATTACCTCCGCTATATGCGAATTTTAAAAAAAAAGAAAGAAAGAAAATTCGTTTATTTGCGGTAAACATGACACAAAGAAAGATAAAAAACACGTAAATAACAAATTGGGGGAAAATATGCGTCACATCCACGCAAAACGGCCATCGCTCAGCATAAAGCTGCGACCCCATGCGAGACAAAGCCCCAGCGCTGGTTTTCAGCGATAGCCGGAGCTGACGTACAAAAATTAATTGAATTGAATTTGCTATGGCGGGTCCAGATCCAGTCACCCTGTATAGGCATAATTGTTATAACTTTGGAAGCTTCACTTTTCAATGTACCACCCTTCATCCACGAGATTATCTCCAGGGAGATTACTACGTTATGCAGCTATTAATACGTTATGCCGCTGTTGCTACGTTATCCTTTCAACTGTCATTAACGAGACACAATAGAATTTTAATTGTTATCCACCTCAATGAGGCATCGTGACAGATAGTGAGTTATTCAGCAGTTACTACGTTATGCCGCTATTAATACGTGATGCAGTTGTTACTTACCCTATTCATACTTAAACTCCTCTGATGCGGCTGCAGCGGCGCGCTATACTTCAGGTCCAGGACCCGCTGCTCCTCCACGCTCTGGAAACCCTCGGTCTTGACGGGTTCGGTCTTGATGCTCACATTGCGGAGCGTGTCGATTGAGTCCCTCGATGACTGCAGGTCTAAGGAGCTGTTGGTCTCGTCTGGGGAAGATAGTAAAGGAATGAAGATGTGGATGAAGTCGCAGGTATGTTGAACGAGTTTCACATTCGAGTCCACCCAATTTTCATAGAGCTCATATACCATGCCGCCATTCATATGCGCCATTTGACCCTTCAGGGAGGCATTACGTTTGTGCTAAAGTGAACCCTCCAGGAGGGCCCCCGGCATTGAACGTGTAGATAAGAAAGGCCTTAGTGGAGGTTTTTTGAGCAGGTTTGTAATTACTATTTTAACAGTATAGTTCTGTTAAAAATATAAACTAGGAAATCAGGCCTTTGAAACCTCTTAGTAACTATGCGAACAGATATAGACCGCCTATTTATAATTGTTTTTGGTTTTACTCACGTACGTGTTTCGGGGAATCCCGGATTACGAATTCAACCGAAGACCGTTATCATGAACTGATAGCAACCATACGCATAGTTATGAAGATACTAGTGAGCCGGCCCTGCTTCACTCGGTTTTTACGACTTGACAACATCGAGATTTCTTTATTATATGTTAGTTCAATATGAATGTATTTTACATGAACCTTCCGGAATAAATTCTGTAACCGATGTTAAAAACCGCATCAAAATCCGTTGCGCAGTTTAGAAGAAAAACGCGGTCACACAGACAGACGCGAAAAGCGACTTTAATTTACTTTATTTTTTACTTTATAAGTGTCTGAAATCACCAACCCGTCTTGAGCGCGCGTGGTGATCAATGCTCGTGCCTTCTCTGTATGAGAAGAGGCCTTTGCCCTCCAGTGGGACAATAATAAGCTGGTATTATTCAGGGACCGCCGAAGTACTCCATGACGGGCAAACTTCTTTGGTCACCCTCTTTCATAAACGAAGCACTCCATGACGGAATGGGAAACAAACTTATTTGATCACCCCCTTCCAAAAACAATGTACTCCATGACGGGGATGGGTAAACTTCTTTGGTCACCCCCTTCCAAAAACGATGTGCACCATGACTGGGGGGCCAACTTCTTTGGTCACCCCCTTTTAAAAACGATTTAATGTACATAAAATACCTACGTCAAAACAAAAAGCAAATCTTACGTACATGCGCTTTTCCACATAAAGATAAAAGAAAACATCTTTCCCAAGTAGTAAAATTGGAGCCCGCCCGCCTCCCCCGTTTGATTTTAGGGGGTATTCGGCCCCCTCTGCCCCCCACTTTCGCAGTCCCTGGTATTATTATTATAGATATACTTAGAAGGTAATACAAAAAAACACTGACCATTATTTACACTAGTGTCTATGACCATCTCGGAGTCTGACAGCTCGCCCTCCCAGGACATGGGTCGTTCGCGCTCATTGCTGGCTACATCGTGCGCGCCGCCCAATGAACGTTTCTTCTTGTTACGCATATTCACCTGGAAGACAAAATTGACATGTTATCAACAGATTTACTCCGTGCAAAGTGCTGGAGTAGGTATACTGGGTGGGTACGTCACGTTGGACCGAAGTTCACTTGTCTGAACACCGAAGAACGTTTGCCCGAAAGATCGTTTGATCGATGAACGGTCGTAAAAATGATTGCCCGAAATACATTCGCCCGAAAAATCATTCAGCTTCCTGATATTAACTGTCAAAGCAGGCTCTGGTGGGTGAGGAAAGGCAGCGAAAGAGACTCTAAGACTGCCTTCTCCAAGGAAGACTTCTCTAAGACGGCCTCTCTAAAATAATGAATACAGTTCAGCAATTGCAATGGTAGGTAATCAGTTCCACAATTTTATCCTATTATATTGAGCCTATATTAAAATTTATTGGTGTGCAAAACCACTCGACAAGCTGATTGACAGCCATCATTAAAAGTTTAACTTTCGCCTGTCTATCAATTAGCGACTAATTAGTCTCCTGCTTACTTTCGTTTCTACATACTACTAAGATCTCTATAGTTTGACCAAGACCGCTGTACCGCGCTTTACTGTGCCTTAGGTATGTGCGCGGCGAGGTGGGGGCAGTGCAGGCCGCTCATTCGTCAACGCTCACGGCGTCCCGCTGCTCATTCGTCAACGCTCACGGCGTCCCATTGCTCATTCGTCTGCGCGCCACCCATCTCGCAATGCATTCCTAAGGCGCGGTCAAACTATAGTACTTAAGTATCGTCGGTAATTCAATTGACCGGTACATTATAAGAAACCACTACATGGACCCGCACCCGTTGAAGATAAGTTTACATTGCACACTTTAGTGCAAACACTGACTGACTGTATCCGTCTATGAGTATAGCTTGATGTCTGAGTAGTGAGTGCTATCTATCTATTTAAAGGTTAACTAGCTCTTCGCCCGCGACTTCATCCGCTTGAATTTCGCAGTGGATGCCTACGTCACAAGTCTTAGTTTCCTCCCGTGGGAAAATTGTGAAAAGCAAATTAATGTAGTGTCGAAAAGATAAACAAGGTAGGTAACAATTAGCGATGCTGACTGCTTATGGTGCGTATTATTCTTGCGAAGCTTTTTTAGCCTTTAATATACTCACTGCTGGGACACAGGCCACCACTCTGTGAGAGGGAGTGGGCCATAATCCACCACGCGGGTCCAGTGCGGGTTGGTTGCGACTGTTGCCGTGTTGTTTGCCTCTTTTACTTGATAACGACAATATCCCTTTCAACCTTCACTAAATTAATTTTTGCTAGCATGATCAATGGTGCCGATTCCCTTGTTCACAAACTAAACTAAATTTAAGTTCAGTGCATCTTTTTCTTTCTATTTCACTAAGAAAAGGACAGAAGATAAATTTTAGTTTAGTCCTGTCAAATTAATCAGCGCTTGACGTAAGTTGACGTAATTTTAGTCGGCAAGTTTTTAATCACATCTAAACTTGTATGGAGAGTGACAGGCGCTGATTAATTTGACAGGACTAAACTAAAATTTATCCTCTGTCCTTTTCTTAATGAAATAGAAAGAAAAAGATGCACTGGACTTAAATTTAGTTTAGTTTGTGAACAAGGGAATCGGCACCACTATCTCTCCTACCCTTATCTAAATTGTTTTGTGGACGGCGGCGGCTCGACGCATGCATTTCTTTTTCCTATGCATATACAGGGTGTTTGGTAGAATGACCGACACAATTTTCTTACGGATAAGGAGTGTCATCCTAGTTTTCAACCATAAAACCTTTGTGGTAGGTGTCACGGTAGATAATTGAAATAATAGTTTGTTTTTTTTTTAATTACCCGAAATGTCGTCACGACTTTCTTCTTTGTGGTAATCATCATCATCATCATTTCAGCCGAAAGACGTCCACTGCTGAACATAGGCCTCCCCCAAGTTTGTGGTAATAGAACGCAATAATTTTTGATGCTATCGGTAATGACATTTATGTACGGCTGGTTTTAAAAAATAAGTGCTTCATAGGACTTAAAATTATGTTAAGGAACGAAAAATGTCAACTCTTTTCCTTCTTTTCGTGTGGTTAGCTGGTATCAGAGTTATAAAGCCACCCATGGGCTTCTGACTTGGCTTTACAAGCCGTCGAAAAATATCTCTCAGGCATGCCGTTTCCTCACGATGTTTTCTTTCACCGTTTTTGAAGCAAGTGATAATTATACAATAGGTACACACATGAATCCGAAAATTCAGAGGTGCGTGCCTTGGGTTTGAACTCGAGACCTACGACTTGGCTTGAATTTCAACATTTAAATTAATTTTTAAAACGAAACATAAAACAATTTTGTGCTCGCAAATGACAAACCAAATCCCTCAAAAAAAAAAAAATTCGGTTTTTCTACCAAACACTCTGTATCAGAAATGAGGAGATCCGCAGGAGAACCAAGGTAACCGACATAGCCCGAAGAATTGCCAAACTTAAGTGGCAATGGGTAGGGCACATTGCTCGCAGAACGGATGGCCGATGGGGCCGAAAGGTTCTGGAGTGGCGACCGCGTACTGGAAGACGTAGCGTTGGAAGGCCTCCCACAAGATGGACCGATGACCTTGTGAAGGCCGCAGGAATCCGCTGGATGCGGAAAGCACAGAATCGGTCGAAGTGGAGGTGCTTGGGGGAGGCCTATGTCCAGCAGTGGACGTCTTTCGGCTGAAATGATGATGATGATGACCCTATATGTAGCTAACCCATATCTATTAGCCGTCACAGTATGAATAAATTCAATAGTTACCTCGTACTGATGTTGTGAGAAGTCGATCTTGGAGATCTCGGCGTCAGTAGAGTCTTCATCATGAGGTACTGAAGACACACTGATGCGAACGCCGCTCGAGCTGTACGAGAACTGACCTGGAAACACACGTGCAAGGTTATTGCTTTGAAAGTTTGAAATTAAAATTCGCTCAAAAAAAGTGCGCTGACGAAAAGGTCAGTCAGCAACGGAAGTCGCTGAACATAAATCAACTTTTATTAATAAAATTAAAGAATCATTGTATTATTTTCCAAAAAAAAGGCATTTACAGTCAGCAACATAAGTCACTAAGCGGAATTAAATTCATTAAATATCTTAACGAGTTAAGACAGATAGGCGTGACGCGATGGTGCGACGCGACGGCACGACGCGATTCTGGTAGAATAATTTCCATGAAGTTTTCATAGTAATTGTTCTACTAGAGTCGCGTACTCACGTTGTGCCTGTCTGCGGGAAACTGTTAACCGTAGTTGAGTAAAATCAGTTACATCAGAAATTAATTAGTAGGTCTGTGGCTTTTTTTTTTGGGTGGGAAATTATCAAATAACTTCTCCCGCTCTGGGTGGAGCGGGAAGGCGTGTCAGACTCTTACTGACTAAAACCCACCCGTGTTCCTTCGGTTGCCCTGTTGCCGGGGGCCACAATTTCCCTTTCGGCCCATATTCGCAGCCCCGGCAGGCATTGGCCCTAGCGGACCCCGTCAATTCTGCTGACATATCTTTGAGGCGCGCGTGGTACACAACGCGCCGTCGACCCGGGCTTGGTCCTTATCGGACGGCGAGCTACCCATTGCTCACCGTCCGCAAGCCCGCGCCTTCGGTGGCCGGAAATCGGCTCGCGATTCCCGCCCCGGGCGTCTCCTCCTGCAGCGGTTAGGGGCGTGAGGGCGCGAAATTTGCCTCTCCCTCACGCGTTCCGCCTCCTCCTTCGCGAGCATTACCGCTTCGCAGAAGGAGGTGACGGCCTGCCATTTCCTCTCGCTCCGTACCATGGCCTGAACCAGGGCCGGACGCGAGAGATCACCGCCGCCGATCGCCTCCACGAGGACACGGCATTGCTCCGCCCAAGCCGGCAGACCTCCACCGTATGCTCCACAGTAGGTCTGTGCCTAACGTCGTGAGGAGTTATATAATTTATTGCATTTGTTTAGCTATATTTGGTGCGGACCTACCGTTAATAATGCGCATGATGGCAAAATTACCGAGAAATAATATTCAAGCTTGTGCTTTTAAAACGTGCAGCGCTTTTAAAGTTCTTTGTAAGGGGACACTGGAATTCTTGGAATGCATTTTTCAATGGGTTAAGCAGCAAAATTTCCGGCTGTGCAAAAGACAAGACAGCACCGCATACTTTAGAAAGAGCTACTACATATACGTTGATTTGTGGCTAGGGCTCCCGCGGAAAGGCGCGACTCGGCTCTAGCAGAAAAATGTATATGAAAACTTCATGAAAATTGTTTTACCAGAAACACGTCGCACCGTCATCGCGTCGCGCTTGTCTGCGCGAGCCTTTATCTGGTTAAAGGCTTGCGTATTACCTAGTTACTTTAATTTTAAAGCAGAGCCTGCTAAACTTCCGAAATGTAAAATACCCCATCTCCATCAAAGCCATTCAAAGCTATCAATCTTCATTCAATATGGTTCGGTCACAGTTTGGTATTGCCATAGGAAAGCAATTTTCCACATTTAATATTAAGTAGCTTTTACCTCTTAACTCATGGAAAACTCAGTGAAAAACATTCAGCGTCAAATGGTATTACGGCGCAGACTTTGCAAATCCAGTTATAAACCCGATAATTTGAAAAATACGCAATCCGGCTCCAGACAGGATGTCCGGTTTAAGCAGAGTGGAGCTTGCAAGCGGAAAAACTGCGGCGAGCCCTGATTGATTGAATCAGACAGAAAATCGAGTAAATCTGAAAAGGGTACTAGTAAGTATCCCTAGGGGTAAAAATTCGGGTTTTCTTGCTAGTTTTTATCTTTTTATTTAGAGGTAAGTACCTACTTATCAAAAAGTCATGTTATGTCACAAATTAATGTTTTACCTACCTAGAATTTGTAAACTACAATACCTAACAACAACGTCCACATCAGACAGGCGCGACGCAACTCTTAGGCTATGTTCAGATGGCAAAATTTTGACGCGCGGTCACATGCGCGCGCGTTGACGCGCGTCAGCGAGCGTTAACGCAGCGCTCAGAGAAAAGTCTTTAGACGCAGGCGATCGCGCGTTGACGCCTTGAAACCAGACTAACGACTAGTAACGAAGACGACGAATACTCTCGCAACGCGCGTTAGCGCTCGTCATCTGAACTCTCTTTAAATTTGATCGTGCGTTGACGCGCGTTACATGTGAACTTAGCCTTATAGAACAAATCACAATTAAAAAACTAATACTAGTTAGCCTGAAAAATTGAATTTCGCAGGCTACACTGATGCTTTCGTCTGACTCTGAACCCTTAGTACTTAAAACTTTTACGTGTTTTAAGTACTAAGGTTTTTATTGTATTTTATTTATTTATTATATTTTCAAGTATTTCATTAATTTTATTACTGATTGGTTTGTATACTGTTGACTGCCTCGTTGGTCTAGTGGTCGCAAGCGCTACTGCTGAGTATGAGGGCCTGTGTTCGATTCCCGGGTCGGGCAAAGTGTTTTTGGGTTTTTCTATCTGAAATTTCTCAGTAGCAGCTCGGAGTCTGGATTTGTGCCCGGTTGATGGCAATAGGCTCGCTCCCTATTACATGGGACTTAAACATAACTGGCGAAATGTGGGTGTACCTGCTACAGGTACACCTCTGCACAACCTTTCGGGGAAACAAGGCGTGAAGTTATGTTATGGTTTGTATACTTTCAATTACAAAGATAAAAATAATAAAAAGAGTGAACGACAAAAATAAAAAAATAGCTTCATTATCCTAAACTCAAAAAATATTTTACAGGAGTTATACCACAGTCATAGTTAATTATTAAATACATTTCACCGTCAAAGATTGGTATTATTAGAAGAAATACAGACATAACGCTATAGCATTTTGACATAAACAGACAGAGTTCAGGCCCCCGTGGCGGGTGCAATGACCCCGCTATCACCGCTTTTTATTATAATTTTATTGCGTGACGCGAATGCTTATTATTATAATTTTGCCTGACTTACTCCTGTTTACCGGAAAACAGAATGACGACGTCGAAAATTATTATTTTTGTTTTTATTCATAGATCGATGAGAAGGATATGAAATTTTGTAAATTATTATTGGAGCAAAGCAAACATGAAAAACATATTTGGACTTAGGAATTTATAGGGCATAATTATGTAATTTTCTTTAAAAAAAGAACATACTAGGTATTTCTTTTAATGCATAAAATAAATTAAAATTTTATCCTAAATACGTATTTTTGTCTTGATATGGTGACATGGATATCAGTTAATTTAAACAACTTTCTGTTTCATTCATAAAATAAAACACAAAAATTCATCATACTTTTTTATGCTGACCGTACCTACTAATAAGACATATGAATAGAATAGAAAAAAAACTCACGATTTTATTTACATTTTTTATTAGGCTAGAAGATAAATGCACAGATAATAAATCCAAGTTATTATGAAAAAAAAAAAAACAAATCGGAATGAAGTATGTTTTGAGTTCCAAGTTTGCATTGGATTCGAACTAAGTCATCTGCCTAGCCTTTTCCCAACTATGTTGGGGTCGGCTTCCAGTCTAACCGGATGCAGCTGAATACCAGTATTTTACATGGAGCGACTGCCTATCTGACCTCCACAACCTAGTTACTAGGTAACACGATACCTATAAAGTAAGTAATACCTATATAAGTAATATACTGATAATAACATTATTATAATTGCTTAGAGTGAGATCGTGCGTAATATCTGTATTTATTTATACAAGACACGCACTCGCTATCGCTGTGAGGTAAGCAGTGTACGTGCATATAAACAAAAACAAATTGCCGCGCCGATAAACTATTTATCTCACGATAAAACGCGAAATAAAATTATGCCAAAGACAATTTTATTTCGTGTTACTACATAACATAACATCACGCCTGTATTCCCCACAGGGTTGGCAGAGGTGTACCGTGTACACCCACATTTCGCAAGTTATTTTTAAGTCCCATGTAACAGGGGGCGAGAGAGCCTATCAAATCCAGACTTCGCGATGCTACTGAGAAATTCCAGTTGGGAAAATCCATTCTCACTTTGCCCGACCTGGGAATCGAAGTAATGGAACCCACGACCTCTTGCTCAAGAGTAGCATTTGTGACCACTAGACCAACGAGGCAGACCGTGATTAGTAATTATGATCATTAAAATATTAGAAAACAAAACAGTGGCACTCTGGAAGTGCCGACAGAAGTGAAAACTTGAAAAAAAACTCGGCACCGCGGTAATCAACGCGTTGATGTCTTTTGAATGGTCAAAAGCTGGTGTTGTCACAGTGTCGCGAAATCAATGGTTTAGTCCCATCTCAAAAAAGCCCAACGCACCTAAAGAAGTTTTCACTTCAAAAAAGTATAGTTGAATCAATTCGAAGTTTAATTCGATCAAGTTACGAACCTCCCCTAACTAGGGACTATTGCTGTTCAGCACGCATAGAAACGGATTTTCTACGGGTTTTGTCGACGGAAGAATAGACAAAATGACAAATTGTGATTGTTTATCTGTCATTCTGTGCTAAGCGTGCAGTTTGTGAAAAGTACGGGCAGCAAAGAAAGATGATATTTTTATTTATTAACCAACTTCAAAAAAAGGAGGAGGTTCCCAATTCGACTGTATTTTTTTTTGTTTTTTTTTATGTTTGTTACCTCAGAAGTTTCGACTGGGTGAAACGATTTTGATGATTTTTTTTTTTTTTCATTTGAAAGCTGGTGCTTCCCGTGTGGTCCCATATAAATTTTATGAACTTTGCTTGGATGGTTTTTGAGTTGGGTAATGGGTTCAATAATACGTATTTTTTCCCACTTAGTATATGGATGATATCTTAAGTTCCTGTCACTGTTATTTACATAGCAGGTAGTGGTATTCGAATTTGTGTGGGGTAGGTACCACAACTAAAAAATTTTACAAAAAAAATCAACCGACTTCCAAAAAAAACACTTTAATTTTGGTAGTCGGTGGTTTTGAATTTTCGTTTTTTGCCACCGACTTCCGAAATTAAAGTTATTTTTCGCTTTGTAGTGTTTTTTTTTGGAATTCGGTTGATTTTTTTGTAAAAAGTTTTTTAGCTAGTTGGGACACACAAACAGCTCTTCTCTCAGCCAGTGGTCCTCTACACTCTCCATTACGTTTACAAAACATCTAAACTGACACATTTTTTTTTTCAATTAAATTCTTTATATGTTTGTGTGTGTCTTTTGTATTTGTGTTATTGCTTTTTTGAATTTTTTTTTTTTGCTTTTCGTATTACTTCAATTTCAAAAAACTAAAGTGTTGTGCATATGCAAATAACTATACCTACTTACAATATTATCAAAACCAGCTGATACGCTTGCGTTTTAATAAGTACATGTGGGTTTTGCAAATCTCTTAGATAAGATATTCAGATATTTACTTAAACATAGGTACAAATAAATAACATAATCTCCAAAAGTAATGGAAGTTTTTTTGTACGTACAGAAAGTTCATTGGCTTCGGAAAGTTTCGCAAATGCGAAGTAAATAAACTTAAAGAAAACAAATAGAAATTATGGGCATTATTTATAAACGGTGCTTAAAGTTAAGTAATGATTAGCGACTGTTTAACCATACATTTTTTACGTTTGACGTCACTCAACTTTAAGGGGACGATAGCTGACTTTTAATGATTTTATACTGAAGATGACGTCTAAACGAGTAGTGTTAGTGATTTGGAAAAAATATATGTTAAATTAGTGCATTTTTTAAATATTTTAATATAGGCATATTTTTGATTATGTTTATATTACATAGTGAAATTAATTTGTAAATTTTTGTCTAACGCGGATAAAAAACTGAGAATGACGCAAAATTCATCAAGCGTATTTTTCTGAAAACTTCACCATTTTAAAGACAATTAAATTACGAATCTTTTAGTATACGTGTTTTATTAAAATACCTTTTGTTTTACGTGTAATAAATTAATAATGCGTCTAATTTGGGACAGCGCTCCTTGATGGGCGAGTTCTATTACTGGCTGGACGTACGACGCATTGCGTGAGTTAGGTACAGAACACGCAAGCTAACCATTCAAGGTCGCTGTCATATATTTGCGTCTTAAGCAACGTTTATAAATAAACCCCTATGTGTTTAGTTGATAAAAAAATACAAGTTATACGGGTCAAATTAAATCAGCCAGCAAAACTGAAGACGGTTTCAATATCTACATGACTTATTACCCAGAAGGGTTGGGCAGAGATACTTGTCACCACATGCGATATGACGATATCCAAACATGATAAAATAAAAACAAAAAAATTTGATGTTTTTTAAGGGGTTAACGACCGCTTGTAGTGTTGTTACTTGAAGTATGCGTTGAGAAAAAAGAAAACTGTTTTATTTTGTTTTATCTTGTATCGACACCCATTCACGTCTATGAAGTTTACCTTCACAAAAAAAACTGATATTTCAAGTGACTATAATAACTGCGGAAGATGACCTCACAAAAAAAATCATCAAAATATTTTTTTTTGTTTTAGCTGCTGCGGTGTTTAGCTAGCCAATTTAAAATATCCCTGTATATAAAATAAGTATGATCTACCTAGTGTTTGGCTGTACGACTTAGTTCTTCTACCTCTTTACAGCCCCATTTACACGATGCTACTACTATCTTGCATATGGCATACAATAAAATTGAAGCAACAACTGACTTGTATCGTCTAAACTCTTATTGCATGCCACTAGCAATTAAATCGCACCGTGTAGGTAAATCAGCCTTGATATGTCATAAAAATGTGCATATCTATGACATAAAAAGTCAAGAACCTTACCGTTGCTAGTCTCCGGGCCCGACATGCTGATAGTGGTGACAGATACGTGTCCCCCCTCCACCTTCACCGCGTCGCCCTCACTGCTCATCGCGGTGCTCATCACCATCCGACCCTCACACCATCCCCACAGTTCACTTCACTATCGATATTCTTGTCCCAATCGATTTCACTTCACTACACTATTAGCACCACACTAAAGTTCGTCTATGGTAAATTCATAGAAAAATACAGTTCGTAAATTTTTCAAATATTATTTTCTCTTTTCCGCATAATGTTTCAGTACAAAAATATTTTTGAACGCTTCATCATCTCGCATCGCCACTCATTTTTAAGGCAACTTTTGGATTCAGTCTTGCAGTGTCCGTGATCCTTTTACATATTTGTCTCACTGAATGTTCTTCGAAAGACCAAGATGTTCGCTTCAAAGTCAAATATGGTTGTGGAGGATTACAGCCAGATGATAAAACCAGCATCTTGGGTAACCTGAAACAAAAATAAATAAGAGTTAGTTATTGATAATATTGTTATTATTGTCAATATCAATTAAATTACACGGCACCACAATTAAATATTAACACTGACCCAGGCTAACCACTATTATCAAGAGACTTCAATTAAAAATAAAACTCCATATTAATTATTGTGATAATAGCTGGTAAAAATAAAATACACAATTAAAAATAAATATAATCGAGGCGAAACGCCGAAGCTCTATCCGCGCGTGGCTCAGTTCGAATTTGGAATAAAGTGTCGGACGTTTCGAAACAGTGTGTTTGTGTACACGCACGAGACGTGGACGCGTCGCGCGGCCTTGCGAGCGCACCCAGTGCTGCGCGATAGCGTGCGGTATTATTATCGATACGCCTCTCGACCCCTCGTGTCATTGGCATTCTGTTTACGAGGGCGAAGCTCGGTCGCGATAGCGACGGAACGCGTCATACCCACTTACTGAATGAATTGCCGTTTTGACAATGCAACGTGATTTTTTTGTTAACTCACCTTTACATTGTTCTCAACAATAACCATGCTGATTAACTAATGGAAATGAAAATACCCGTAATTTACTATAGCTTATCAGGCAGGTTTCATAGATATCATTAGCAAATAAAAGGAAATCCACACACTTTATCAGTATCAAATACCTGCCACTATTGTTCGGATTACACGGTTAGTTATCGATAAAACCAGTCACTAGCACAATTCAAAGAAGGGAGTGGGGGAGGGGCGTTGTGCGGCCTTCACGGAGCCGGTTGTAGCGACCGGCCGGCCGCGAGCATTTCGCCTTTCGCGCGCAGGACTGGTCCGCGCCGCTCCCAATACCGAGCCACGGCAGCACACTCGATAATGTGTGAGATGAGTGTATTATGTACCAAGTTGAGCACCTATACCTAATTAAATAAAACACCTATTGCGAATGCTACAGACAAACATGAGTCACAATGTACCGTTGAAATTGAAGTCAACTCAATACCGCTGTGCACACTATCCATTCAACTTTATAAATAATTAGTACCGAATGTCGAAACGTTTATTTGATACACATGTATAATGCAGGATAGATATCAGTCACTACCGTCTGGCGGGCCAATTAGCGTCCAATAAAGTCCCTTGCCCCCAGACATTTCTCAGTTATCGCTATCAGACACTCAGACAGGCTGCAGTGCAGTCGCCTTGGCAACGCAATTAACAGCCAATTACACAACGTATAGCTGGTCTAGGTTGCACCATTACCGTAGTGTTTAGAAACAGTTATTGTCATACCCCTTCATTATTATTCAAACCTGCTTATTATTTACCTTACGTTTAGCACAAAATATTGCAATCACCAGCTTTTGTTACTTTACTATCGAAATTGAGACAAAGAGAACATGAACTTCAAAAAAAACTCCTAATGTATTTATCCTAATCTATAGCGCTTGACGTCTATCTTGTTCTATTATTAAATTCGGTTGAGATTGAAATCCTTCATCTCTTTCTTTTTGATGGTCAAATAGTATTTTAGAGCGAGACGAGTAGAATGGTGTCCCAATAAAAGGAGTTCATCCGCACGCAAGATGGCGTCACCGTGGCCTAGACAAGGCCGAGCGGTCATTTGTACGATACGCCAGACGAGCTGCTTTGTCTGCCTCCTATTTATGGATTATTATCTTTTCAACGCAACGCAACGCGGCGGATGCAAATTTCTACAAGGCTCGGTCAATATTTGTTCTGAAATATCACCGGAAATGTTACACAATACGCCTCTAACCACACCGTTACAAATTGATTATAACAGAGGAAGAAAAAGTGTGGTTTTCCTAATATCTAAACCAGGATTTTCCGCGTCCAGACCGGTTCGAAATGTTCAGTAAATACATTGGTACAGAACCAGTTTCGTAACGTTGCATAAGTAACTAAAGATATCATGCACCAAACTAAGATAATGATAATACTTTGTCAGAAATATGCAGGCATTTATCGCGGCTGCGTAAGCTGGCATCAGTTGCCCAACTTGAAGCATTTAGTGGTTGCTGAAATACTTAAGTAACGAGGAAAAACCGTTGCGCATCAGATTACTTGAAATCTTGGAATGGTATTTATAGGCTCGGCAAGTGATGTCCTTGCTTTGTTGTAGTCAGTTATCGATAAGGCTACGTGAGACGAGGCGTCGACCGATAATTATCTTAAGGTCACAGCACTATCTGTGACGTAAACAAAGTTCCATGCATTGTGAGAGTGATGGATGGGCCAAACACCGATACAGGTGAACATATTGAATTTATTTCAATAATGATATGACTATGTACAACGTTTGATGTTATGCACAATATTTGTGTTTACCCTTATAAAACAAACTTTCAATGCAAACCAGACCTGTCAATTTAACCCCCCCACTCAAAGAGTCCAAAGTCCAAATCCAAACAGTACAACACAATCACCCAACCAAAAAGACGAGCAGATCGTGACAAAGCAATACAAGTGACTGTACGAATACCGTTGAGGAAAATTGTGAACGTTAATTTCCTACATCCTTGACCCCGATGGAGTGAGGTCGTCTTTGAGGGCGACGCACCCTATCGCCCACGAAGACTGAAATAGAAGAGGTTAATACCCCCTAGCACGCTTCTATTGCAAACAAAGAACTATGGGGTGGAGGTGCGACAGTAAACTATGAAAATGTTAATTAAACACAAATTATTGGTATTCCGAAACCTACGTCAATACCAATTTTCTCCATATAAGTGAATGAGGAAAGCAAAATTAAATCATAACTGTAAACTTTTATGGACATTAGGTACGTACAAATAACTTTGTCTTTGAAAGGCTAAAATAAATTATACCTACATCGATGCAGGTAAGCTCAATAATTTGTTCGTCATCATAATTTGCCTGATTTCATAGAAATTTCATTTGATTGCATCATAATAGTAGGTAGGTCGTTTTTTAAAGTGTGACTAGTCGAAACAATTTGCACATGAAAGAAAATCCTAGATTGCAAAAAACCGTTTATTCGATTATACTTGAACACAGCTTTTCAATCTATTATTCATAAACTAGGCAAACACAAGTCTAGTCTAGACTATAAAAAGCGTGACTGAGTTAGTCATAGAAGAAAGTAACGGAGGTGAATGTCTGATCTTACGGTCGTATGCCAACGGCCTTCCCTGGTGCCAAGCCAACAGGTGCCTTCCGTATTGTCACTCAGAAATAACATTATGACGTAAATTATCAGCAAATGACTAGCAGTGAGGGTTTTCTCGTTTTAACGGTCATAGCCCGGGTATAACGACCAATGACGATTGATTCGCCCCTTGTCAATTTAGGACCAATTTTCAAATTGATATTGTCATTGGACATAAATTATTTCGATATCGATAATTAGGAAATGATGCTGTGACCCATCACTAGTGAATTTTGGTACATTTTTAAACATTGTGGTTATATTTTTGGTCTGGACATAACTTCCTACCTATAGGTTTACAATATTTTGTGGTGAAACCAAGAAAGGTTGTTGGAGTTAGGTAAGTAGGTTGGCCTCAAACTCAAAGCATTTATTTCAAATAAACCAATTACAGGCACTTTTGAATTGTCAAGGGGTCGGTCAGTCAGAAAGATGAAGCTAGTTGCCCATTCCAAAGCGTAGTAGGTACCTATGGAGAAGAACGGGTAAGAAACTCCCAGCACGCGTAGCATGACCACCGTAGAAACGAGTTTTGTCGACGGAAGAATAGTCAATATGACAGATTGTGATTGTTTATCTGTCATTTTGTCTATTCTTCCGTCGACAAAACTCGTTTCTACGGTGGTCATGCTACGCGTGCTGGAGTGCTAAGACCTGTGTTTGTACCAACGACCCTGCTCCTGGTGGCTTGCCAACAGGTGTATTATCATTAACTCTTCACTAGTCAAAAGTCACCACGTCATCACATGAGACACGGCGTCACGTACATATTTTAGCACTACCATGGTTTTTAGTATAAAAAGTTCAGAGGCCACCAAATGTTGTTTTTTTTTTTAATTTGTTCTAAAACTTTTTTCTTGATAGAGAGACCAAAATCGATATCAGTCGAAGTCTATGTATATAAAGCAGTCGCTAAAACGAATATTATATTATACAATTAATTTTCCTTACCGGACAAAACATAAATAAAAGGTTACCTATATTTTTTTAAATAAAATAATAATAGAAAATATTTTTTTTATCAAATGGACACACTTACATCAATTTGCTATGACTATATGGCTTATTATAAATACATACAGGGTGTTTGGCAGAACGTTGAACATACGAAAATGGTGGATAGGTGGGGTCATCTACTACTTACTCAGCCCTAATTTATTTGGCCCTGGCCCCCTGGTTTTTTTTTTTAATGCAGGTTCAAATTAGGATTTAAGTATTTTTTACATCTTTCTGTTATAATTATGAGAATCTGCCAATAATAAAGATTTAAAAAAAAATGCCTGTTTTACCCATTTTTTTAATAAAAATTACACTTTAAAGTTAAGAAAGTTGTGAAACTAGAAGAAAGCAAAAATAATTTTTTTAATATCCAGGGCGCCAGGGCCAAATAAATTAGGGCTAAGTAAGTAGCAGATAACCCCACCTATCCACCATTTTCGTATGTTCAACGTTCTGCCAAACATCCTGTATAACGGCTTATGTATTTTTTTTCAATTTAACTTTGGTAGTCAATTTAATACACTAATTAAATAAAATTTCGTATTTTGCGTGTTTCCAGATTTTAAGAGAAGCAAGGCTCAACAGTGAAACGGTACCCTCATAAGCATAACATCAAGCAATTTATTAATACGGCCCTAACTCGAGACGTCTGTAATGTAAGTACCAACATAATAAATATTAATATGACTGGCTGGGTTTATTGATTGCAGGCAAAGGTCATGCCCTCAGTCGGCCGCCAACAGCCAACAGGTTGCATTTAGCGTACTACCGTATACCGCTATATTTATATTTATTAATATTTCCGACTGTCTAGAGTCTGGTGGAAGCAGGGTTACCATTTCCTTTGAAAAGTCCTAGCAAAAAGCAGGAAGGACATTTGCGAAAAAGTCCGGATATTTTACTTTTTAATCTCTCTCTTTGAGTACTTACTCATTAAATTTTTTTATTTCCAAAAAATGTCGAAATTTCCGGACGAAGGCCAAAAAACGGAAGTGCCCAGGTATACATGGCATATAGTACCTATTTAGAGTAAATGTTTCGCTATAAGCACAGTTGACAACAGTTGTGGCCAGTGGTAACGGCCCCGACTTACGACTTGTAGCCTGTAGGTCGTAGGTTCGAACTAGGGTTGTCGCGATAATCAACGGCGTTTCCCGTTAGTGTGGCCCCAGCATTAGTTTTTTTTTTATTAATGTCGCGTGGCACTGTCGCGTCGCGCCAGTCTGTACGAGGCTTTACAGGTCTCCAAGCCTCCAAACTACCCGGACAAGTCACAGTTATACCAACATAATAATAGATGATAATGTTGAGAAGAAAGACAAAAAACAATTTATGACAAAAAAAAAAAAACACAAATAATATAATTAAATGAAAAGGAAAAGACTAAAGAAACTTTGGATGGATTGTGTGAAAGATCTTAAGACTGAAAAAGGTTAAATATTGCTTCGAATATTGAGAAGACAGCTAAAGGCGGTTTACTACGGTGCGTGATATTGCAGACGAACGCGGACCAGCCCGCACCGACGCACCATGGGAAGAGTATCGTCCGTGGTAGCGCAGACACGACTACCGCGGTGCGTTCGATCCGCGGCGGTAACTTGAAAGGTGCGGTGCGAGCTTCTCTTTCACTTTGCATTTCAGAATGATAAAATGGATCCAATCTCAACGGGCTGGTCTGCGTCCGTCCGCAATATCTCGGACCGTGGCGTGGGAAGACCCTTGATGTGCGGTGCGTGGCTGTCCGTGGTCGTCGGCCGTGCGGGATGGTCCGCGTCCGTCCGCAGTATCACGTACCGTGGGAAATTTAGATGAAAGGAAGAAGAAGACTGATGACTGACTGCGATATCCTACAGACAGTAGGATAAGCGTCTCCCTCGCTATGTTTACTATCGTCTCATTGTTTATTTATGTAGGTATCGTTTCTTTGTTTTTCATCCTTCTGCAAATGACTGCAATTTGAATGTATAATGTAAACAATTTATCAAATCAGACCTTCAACAGGAAGGTCGCGTTATCCACATACATATTTTATGATTGTGCGTCTGCTTAAATATTTGTCACCTTACTTAGTTAAGCGAATTGACACCCTATACAGACTATGCAATCCACAAAGACGCACCCACTCCGCGATTACTGTACTGTAGCTGTACTTTAGTATGGAGCGGAGCGGAATGGGGCGCATCTTCGTGGATTGCACTATTTATATACGTCAATTTGCCGTGTTACAGCCATTACATAGAAATGTCAAAGAACGACAGTTTTGATTTGAACCCTCCATATCAAAACGTCCTAAAAGCAAATGGTCCTATTAGCAAAACGACACTTTAGCAAAATGTCCTATTAGCAAATCGTCCTATGAGCAAATGGTTCTAAAAACAAAAGAACGGAAATGGTACAGTCATACCGGTCATACCACACATAATGATATTTTTAAAGGAATAATATTAATGTATCGTCTTCTCGAGACAACAAACTTTAAAATAAAATAATCTACGTATTTTTCTGTTCCTTTTGTCTTGTCTGTGTTTATATATGTCTACATAAATGGTTAAATAAATAAATAATAAATCTTTAAAAACTGAAACTTATTTTAAAAACCCCCTAAGTACATGTCGGACCACGCACAATGAAGGGTTCCGTAGTTGGGATGAATTTATCCCGAGAAAAAACTTAACACTGTAGTTGATATATGGACAATTTAAGTTGGTAGTCAAATTAGCTTAACAATTAATTCTCTGACGTTAAATGGAATAAAGCAGGTACACCACGTAGGTGGTTCGAATCAGAAATGAAGAGATCCGCAGGAGAACCAAGGTAACCGACATAGCCAGAAGAATTGCCGAACTTGTGGCAGTGGGCAGGGCACATTGCTCGCAGAACAGGCCGATGGGGAAAAAAGGTTCGAGTGGCGACCGCGTACCGCAAGACGTAGCGTTGGAAGGCCTCCCACAAAGTGGACCGATGACCTTGGGAAGGCCGCAGAATCGGTCGAAGTGGCGATGCTTGGGAGAGGCCTATGTCCAGTAGTGGACGTCTTTCAGCTGAAATGATGATGATGAAATAGGTAGTTTATTCAATAACATTTTCATTAGAAAAGAAGTATATTTCATACTCTCGTAATGTAATCACTAGCGATAAGAAACATTCCGATGAAAAACTCAATTCATTCAACGATAATAGGGGTGATGTCCAGCTGTAGGTCGTACGAGTATAAAGGCTCAGGCGCGACGCCGACGCGACTAAATTTGATCCAGCCTGTCCCTTCTTGCTGTCCTCCCATCAGCGATGCCCTAAGCCGAAGTTCGTACCCCACAGGGGCTGCCCTTAGCGAGCATTCGCTTAATTTTAATTTAGAATAAGTATAAAAAGCTCCTGGCTGGAGGCTCTAAGTGTAGAAGCTTATGACACCCACAGGAAAAATCCGGTTAAGCAGTCAAGACCCTAGTGGTCAGTACTGCGAGATGCCCTTTAAAAAAAAAAAGCCGATGCGACAGTGCGACGCGATTCTGGTAGAACAACTTCACGAAGTTTTCATAAGTTGCGTCGCACCTGTCCGTTAAAACTAGTTGTAGGTGCTTGTACTGCTAGTAATTCCGTAAGTACCGATGTGTTAGTACATAATATTATAATAGGTTTTACGTCATACAGCAGCTGTCCAAACTACTTGAGGGAAAATATACGGAATTCGGAGTAAAACTACAATAAGCAATTATGTCCATGCTAATTGATAGGTACTTTATATTCTGCAGTTGTTTTTTCCAAATATTCGCAGTTGTAGCCCGCGAAATTCAAAATTTCCTACGTTTTTTTGCAATTTGCTTCATAAGATTTTTTCATATGGAATAAATCTAACTAAGAGAGATAATTCTATAAACACTTTATTTGTTATGATATTTTGATCAAGATACAACCTGACACTGACCTGCAAATTGCAAAAAACATTTAAATAAACTGAATTTCGCGGGCTGTAACTGCGGATCCACCAGAAAATAAACAAAATCCGACAAATCACTAGACGAGCCTGTAGACCACACCTCATGAAAATATTACGGAAATACGAACACGCAATGATGATAAATACATAAACGATACAATGATGGAAGAACTTGCATATTTTCATTTACCACGGTCTATTTCACGATGTCCGAATAGCCACTACTTACCGAAAAAATTAAAAATGGAACAGAATTTGTAGGATATTATCTGCCAAGTAAGTTAACGAGAACCTAATCGGAGGTGGTGCAACAGGCCCTTAGATTAACAACTCCAAATTCAAAATTCCAAAAAATAAAAACTTTTGAGTGACAGATGACTATCTGCGCCCACAGTAGGTTATCTGACAGAAAGAAAACTTCATAAAAACGCACAATGATAGGTACACAGCACAGCACAGTGCACTACTACAAAGCGCGGCTGTACAAAACTTAAAAGCTTTGCATCTGTGGGGCGTTAGGGCTTCTACACACGTACCACAACCACACCACGACCACAACCACACCACGTGGCCGGGCGTATATTTCGTATTGAAAATATAGATAGCGACCACATCGCAACCATATTGCAACCACATCGCAACCATATTGCAACCACAACGCAACCACCAGCGACACTGCGAACTAGTGGCCGACCACATCGCAAACACAACGTTGCGTCGACGCAACGACAGTGCGCGCACGCCGCCCGCGCTCTTCCCCTCCCCCGGTTTATTCATTCTGCGTTCGACTGACTGTGTCTGCACACCACGTAACCGCATCGCAACTACTGGCGACAACGCAACCACATCGACATTTTGTCGGTACCACAACGCAACTACAAAAAGCTGCAGCGACACTATTCACACGTAACCACTGTTTGACAGCGTTCTGTCGTTGCGACGTGATGTGGTTGTGGTACGTGTGAAGAAGCCCTTAGTCTGTGGCGCAACGTTCGTGCTAATTCGGAAACATAACGATTACCGAAGCGCATACCTTTTCTGGTTTAGCTATACCTAAACAACAACCTGTAAATATTGTTTTGAGTATCAATTTGTACAAGAACTATGTAAGTATGTATACTTGGCTGTTCATCTCTGAGGTCAAGCTAGGGTTCAGTGCAAAATACACGTAGCTTCACATTACAAACATGCCGCCTGCAAATAAGCAGCGGACTTACCTGTGATCTGTGGTGAAAGATCTCCTTGAACACGGAACTTATTTCTCGTAAGCAGTCGTAGGTAAGGTTAGGAAAATAGCTTGGTTGTTCTTTATGGCATATCTGCAAACTATAGAACTTCAATATAGAAAACGTGTGGCACTCGGGGACTGCCACGGTAAAGCTATTGCATAGCGTTTGTAACCTCCATACTTCCTATTTGTCAACGCTACACTTGGGATGATGACGTGTGACATAAAACAAAAATTACGTTCCCATGACAACATCACGTTGTCATGGGAACCGTCATTACATGGTAGGCGGAGTGGGGGGTGTTAGGTTTTTTCGTTACGGAATTTCTTGATTCGGTCGCCGCGCTCAAAGCCCACGATAAAAGCTATGCAATAGCTTAAAATAAAAACTCTTAGTTTTGATTCAAGTTGGTAGAGTGAAGAAAACTATTGATGGAAACGTTGATGAATGTATGGCGGCATCTACATTGCCACATACAAACTACGCATCACACTGACGTCACGCGAAATCCTGCATCACGCAAGCATTGTTTACCGCGTGATCAGCAAAGCATGCTGTGAAACTGGAAAATGAACTTGATATTTCATAGACTAGGTGGCTGTTATTTAGCCGTCTAGTCTGCATATACATACCAAGTGCAGATTGTGGAGATACTCTCAGGGGGCCTACCACCAGCTCAAAAGCAGTATTATTTTAATATTACTTCAGTGGGAGAAAGAGATGGAGCTATACGTCCTGTAGAGCTTCATCTCTTTCCCACACTGAAGTAATATTAAAATAATACTGCTTTATGAGTTTGTGGTAGGCCCCCAGACTCTCAGGTTACAGAAGGAAAATCATAATAACAGGATTCATGTTATCTGATGATGATGATGAACTGAAGATATTCCACCAAGGTATGTAATAGGTATAGTAAAAACTGCACCGAGAAAGGACCCAATTTATTACAATTACGGCGAGCAGGAATACTGCTTTAAAGAAACAAAATAAACTCTAGAAGAATTCCGTGCCGTATTAAGATCGAGCAAAAAAGGCTGGAACAAAGAAGTTTCTTGTATGGGGACCTTTAAATATTAACTTTATTTGTTGTTATAGCGACAATAGAAATACACAATCTGTGACATTTTCAACTATCTATCTTTTACGGTTCATGAGATACAGCCCGCTGACAGACAGACGGACAGCGGAGGCTTAGTAATTGGGTTCCGTTTGGCACCCTTCAGGTACGGAACCATAAAAAAACTACACCACAATCCGAAACAATAAAGCAGGACTGAATAAAACTTTCAAGAGAAAAAAAAGTTCTTATTTTGTTCACACGCCATTCACACTAAAACCACAACATTAAATCATTCATGACTTTCATGAGACGTGGTGTTGCAGACAATTAAACGGTAAATCTAGAATTACCGCGGGCAAGACAAGTTGCTGCATAATGAGGAGGCTGGACCATAAATTATTTGGACACCTGACAGGTTCGACAGCCTATCTATTGTTTCTCGTTAGCTAACGAACCGATGCGATGGTTACTTATTGGGAATTTATTTGGATAAGTCTTGTTACTGCATAATGCATAATTTTATTTTAAAAAAGTTCTATGGTTTCTCTTCCGGAGGACGGGGGGAATGATGCTTGAAGCATTAAGCAGCCCCGGCTTTTACTGCGAATAAAATAAGGTGGGATATCCTATACCATTAAAAGAGCAAATTTATGTATTTGTTCGTATATATATTTATTTGTACTCACGTTCTCGAAATCGGCTTTAACAATTTCGATGAAAGTTGCAATATAGGGGTTTACAGAGGCAAAAAATCGACCTAGCTAGGTCTCATATCTGGGAACATTCGTTTTCTCTATTTTCACAGCCTCGGGAATGTAATACAACGTTGGTATACCCTGCACGCGTAGCATGCCCACCGTAGAAACGAGTTTTGTCGACGGAAGAGTAGACAAAATGACTGATAAACAATCACAATCTCTAATTTTGTCTATTCTTCCGTCGACAAAACTGTTTGACGAATTTGTTTTTATCGAATTTGTTTTTATCGAATTTGTTTTTATCGAATTTATTTTTATCGACTTTGTTTTTATCGACTATATTTTTATCGACTTTGTTTTTATCGACTTTGTTTTAATCGACTTTGTTTTTATTGATTTTGTTTTTATCGACTTTGTTTTTATCGATAAAAACAAAGTGAAACAAAGTGATTAAAAACTTGCCGACTAAAATTACGTCAATTTACGTCAAGCGCTGATTAATTTGACAGGACTAAACTAAAATTTATCTTCTGTCCTTTTTTTAATGAAATAGAAAGAAAAAGATGCACTGAACTTAAATTTAGTTTAGTTTGTGAACAAGGGAATCGGCACCATTGTCTTTATAATACTAAATCAACTTGATACAACATAGAGTGTGGACGCAGCCATTACTCGCTTAGATAGATCGAACCCACACGATACCCCAAATACGCGCGTTTCTAACCGCTCCTCTACCGACACTACTTGCTCAAAACTAGATACAAATCTAGCACAATCTTAACTGTAAATACCTCAGAAATATTTAGATCCTAGACAATTTTCCGTGGAGCAACGCTAGTTAAGTAATGCGATAATAATGTCGGCGGCGAGGCGGCGCACGCGCAAGTAAACGTTGTACACCTTGATACTAACTACGAGTTATGTTATTGCGGTCGCACAGATTTCTTGCTGTGTCTGTAATGTTGATTGTATTTGTAAAATGCATTTGTAATATTGGGTAGTGAGTTAAGCTAGCGAAATAACTAAAAAGGATACGTCTGCTTATCTGCTACTTCCTAGATAGAAGATTGGTCTGCAAGCCAAATACTATTTAATCAGGCGTATAAATATATTTAAGATCCAGAAAAAAGTAAATTGTTTAATAATAAACAGCCCGCGCAAAAATAAAAATTGCCACTTTAAAAAATCTTTTTCATAGATAACAGACGAAGAAGGTCGCATTCACCGATGCTCCAATTTCAAAAGTCATCATTTCTCGCGACAGTCTCAATAAGGCCAAGGTCTCATCGTCTGGCCGTACGCAAATATCTGGAGTTAGCGACCTCGGCGTTCTATCTGACTACTATTAAAATGTATCAATCATGATTCTGCAACATTATTAGTCGTTTGGGTTTTGTCTAGTCTAGACTAGATGTTTAAAAAAAACAACATTTGAGCAATATATGTGACTATAAAAAAGACCTAACAACACCATCTTTTTCAGTTCTATAGTGATTTCCAAGATTCGTAAATAAAATTCAATTCAGCAAAATATTGTTGGTTTCCTTTATCTTATCACGTTATCACTCTTCAGGAAATTGACATTTTGTAACTGCTTTTGCATTAACTTTAAGTGCCAGTCCAATACGACAGGTGTTAAGACCTGACCATGAGTCAACATTTAGATTGTCCAAATCATAGTTACGTGCGTGACGTTGCAAAACTTTTTTTTTTTTTCGATATTTTTAGCTTTGCGTCGATTTCATGAGCAACTTGCGTACTCTATGCATGGTGGTATAGTGAATCGATTTTTTTTAATCGTTCCAACCGTTGACAGCATACGTTCCTGACACCTGTCAGTTAGACAATTTCTAGTACTATTTAGGATCAAATTCGCAAAACACATATTTTTTAGTATGAAATTGACAGGTGTCAAGAACGCAATCTCTCAACGGCCGGACTGACTGACTTTTAATGAATTGATTTTTTTAAAGATTTTATTCCCACGTTGTAAAGGTCGTTGTTTATGTATCAATGAGTAATTAATGTCAGGCATGTTTTTTTTTTATTCCATGTCAACGATGACGTAAAAGTGCATCTTAGGATAGGTCAAGTATAATTTTAGTGTTTGTTAAAAATTATCAATAAAAATACAATTTACTACCATTAAGGCATCGATCAAAAAGTAATATTCAATATTTATTCAATGAAATAATTAAAAACAATCTGTCAAAATATTGAATATATTAACTGAACCGCGTTGACAGCTAACCTTGTCGATATTGCACAGATATAATTATAAATCACGGAGAATGGAAATTCTTAGCATAGCTGTTCCTTATTCCGTTAGTCTCAGGCAAAAATAACTTGTTGTCAATGCAACATTCTTTACAAAAAGCCAGTTCATCTCTGATTGGAGGGTTAATAACAGAAATAGTTTATGTTCCCCATGTTAGCAATTTGAAAGCTTTTTTTTTTGCTTTTTGAACTCAAAATTACTTTAATCGTCTCCACAGTTATTTGATATTTCATGAACTAAGCATAGCCGTATAGTGACAAAGAAGTTTCTAAGTATGTAGTTTTGTAATACCTACAAGCCTTTGGTGTCAAATACGCAATTTCGTGAGTGACGCATCATCTTAGCTACGTAAGTAATTAATATTATGCAAAATCTTGTCCCAAAATGGAATTCAGGGTTAATTAAATGCAAACATAATTTTATTTCAAAACTAATACCGTGAAACCTGGCAACTTTGCCAAAGGTTGTTTAATTTGCCATATACCGGCTTATGTGGCAAAATAATTTGTTACGTCAAAATTGTATTTTTTTTTACGTTTGTAATACCCTTAAATCAAATTAGAATATTTGATTGGCAACATTTTATTGTACAATACAACCCAGCTCTCTTAAAACTGTCATTTTTTGGCGGTTACTTTTTTCCCGCGCTAACTGTGAGTGACTTTGAGCTCCAAAACTTTAATGAAAATAAGTGGGATATACTTTGTGTAGATAAGTCAAACTTTAATACCACGTTCTTAATGATATTCTTTAATTAAAACCATGATAATTTACGTCTCTTTAACCAATTTAACCTAAGAAATCACTGTTGGCAAATATACCAACACAATGCAAAGTTTTAGTAATGTCGACTTTGCCATATTTTTTTAGAGGCTAGAGCTGTCACAAAAAAGAAACTAAAATATCGTTATTTAGTTTTTTTCCTACTTACCTACCCCTAATTTTTCTGATGCAACCCTGACAGCTATTTCTGTTTAATTTGAAAAAATCGAAACAAGGCGGGTGAATTTGCCACATTTTGGAAAATAAATTACCAGTGTAAAATATTATACAACTGTAGTATATTTTTACTGTGACCAAGCATGCGGTAATGATGACTGTGATTTTATATGGTAACTCTTTAAAAAAAATCCTAAATTTTGGGATGGCAATTTTACCAGAAGTGATAGTTGACTTTGCCATAAAAGGTTTTGGACTAAAATATCACTATAGAATGAGAAAACAATAGATATAAGATTGTGTTTCAATAATGCATAAAATTTACTACATATCTCATTGGTTGCTTTTTATAATATCATAGAGTTTTTTTAAGAAAAACTTTTTCAAACTTTTTTACCCATCGTAAAGTGGCAAAGTTGCCAGGTTTCACGGTAATTAAATATTTTTATATGGTAACTTTAAGCATTTTAACCCTCAACTGCCAGGTTAGGTCTGCCCGACTTTTCCAAACCAATAAAAGTTTTAATTTGTAGGCCCTAACTCGAACCCGAAATAATTTTTTCCATCATTTATATGAAAAAAATATAATAACTCTGCATAAGCAAAATAAAACACTCGCGGAAAATCAATTAACAACCACCGATTCCCAAGACATGGTCAAAATACTTATCACGATCAGCAGATTGATCAGTTGATCACGAACCTCTTGATTGGCTGTAGTCCTGAAGGATGCGTGACCAATCAGGCGCAGGCATGGCTAATCCAAAATTAATCAGTTGATTAGAACGATCTACGATTTGCGTTCAACGCTTGAGAACTTTATTTCCTTAGTATTTTGCGAATGTTCGCTTAACCTGAACAACTTGAACATTGAACAGTGGTAGATAAAAAGTAAAGTAAGTTTTATTTTTCTTAGGTATGAGGAACAGGGTTTAAAGTTCACTCATCTTCCATCGAAAGGAGAGGATATTCTGAGCAGACGGGTGTTGTGTTGTCTGGTGGGCAACTGCGCGACAATTGATGTTGGGATGTTGTATTATGTCGGTCTCGCGGTAAACACTGCTTGCGCGATGCAGGATTTGCTTGATGCCTTTGATACGTAGTTTGCATGCGGCGTTGTAGAGCACAGAAGAAATAATCGTTGGTTTTAGACAACCATTTTAACATTAAAACACGATTTCAAAACGGTCCTGACTCTGACTCACGGCGCTTTTGGAACTAAACTCTATCAGGGCGATAATGACGCCTTTTTCTAAGAAGCAGCCTGAAATTAATCAAGACTACGTGTGCGAATTCACGTATAGCCGTATAGCACTAGCAGAAGTATTTAATTCTTCAAAACACAGAGATAGAACATAAGGATGAGAACAGCACGCGTAGCATGATAACCATAGAAACGGGTTTTGTCGACGGAAGAATAGACAAAATGACAGACTGTGATTGTTTATCTGTCATTTTGTCTATTCTTCCGTCGACAAAACCCGTTTCTATTGTGGTCATGCTAAGCGTGCAGGACATATTAGAACGGCACAAACCCAAAAGTAGGTCTTATCACTAAAAGGAATTCTTCCAGAAAACCATA
Source organism: Agrochola lychnidis (assembly GCA_963680765.1). Classification (NCBI taxonomy): domain Eukaryota; kingdom Metazoa; phylum Arthropoda; class Insecta; order Lepidoptera; family Noctuidae; genus Agrochola; species Agrochola lychnidis. The sequence continues at coordinate 6,255,181 of OY796850.1, forward strand.
GGATGAAAGAATCACAAAGAACGTACAAAGGGCACTCAATAATTCACACCGTAAGCAAGTTTACAACAGCATCAAAGCAAAACTTACTTCACACGAGAGTTTCGCAACGCGGAATCAACGCATCGAGGGCACGCAGGACCGGTACCCACCCACCACTGGTCGGGGAGGTGAGGGTTGCAGAGGGGGGGTAAATGGGTCGCCGCAGCCGCATTCCGTGGCGGTTGACATTTCACAGGAAAGCAGAGCTCAGCCATGGTGTGTTTATGGGAAACAGCAGGTTAAAAAAGTTAACTTTGAATTTGGAATAATGGTTTGGATATTTGCAGGGGTGGAACATGGAACATACTATGTTGAAATTCAAAGTAGACGCCTATGTAAAGACAAGGGCGTTGCTAAAAATAGCTTTATCGATAACGAATAAATAGTTTGTTCCTGTGCCACTTACAAAGTTGCATATCAATGACATCCGAAGGTTGTTTGCAGTAGGTATTGCTTCATGTTTCCTCAACGAAATTCTACTACAAATATAATGCAAAACAGAAGACTCAAATAAGAATATCGAGAAATAAGGCTATAAAAGTCACAATGCTGGATTCACGGTTGGATTAGTCACGTAACAGCCTCACGTAACAAAGTTCACCTGTTTTACAACTGACTTTCAGTACAGAACAGTCGCCAAAGAAGGCCAAATATATTTTGTGAACGTAAAAAATATCCTTCGCACCAAATGCGTCTAGTCAGACCGGTTCAACCGTCACTGGCAGTTTTCCTGTACCAAAATTAAAGCGACTTAATTGACGCTCGCAGATATGAAGAAAAAAATTCACTCCGGAAATTACTATGCGATGCCTCACGCTGTAGAACTTGTCTAAAGATTTATCTTTATCCATTGACGCCTCGGTGTGATGAACTCAGATATGCACACCCGTTCCGCAAGTATTGTAATGGAGTCACAGAGTGTTGTCACCTACCGTTGCTAACCTGAGTGCTTATATTTCTCCCTTTCTCTCAAAATTAAAATTTGCGAATAAGCTATCAACAAAAACAGTTGGCCAATGAGTCAAAGCTACCTAAGCAGGGTATGGCGGCTTAAGACCCGTTCCAGACAGAACCCTGCGCTGACTCACGCAGTAATGTTTTCTCAGAATCATTCTGTATCGAGGCGAGTTGTGAAACCTGCAAGGATGTCTCATGGTTTCGGCGCGCAATCACTTACGTGGGAACTGCGGTACACTGGAGAAAGTCCGAGGCTGAAACCACAATTGAAAAGAATTGAACGAAATGACCAAGTCATTGTTAGAAAAATCAATTGGAACGTAACGCAAATCCACGGGTTTATTCGGCAGCTTGTGCACTTCGTTTGTCTACAAAGCAGAACGTTCTTTCTTTGCTTGGTTTTAAAACCATTCTTGAGTTGAAAAGTTTTACACAGCATCTTTTAGAATTGTGTTGCCGAAATGAGGTAAGGCCCGTGGCAAGCTTACATGGTAAGACACCACGTTGTAGACTATAAATCGCACTTAATTAGACAAGACACAAACTCGGCAGTTACGGTAAAACAGGAATTCGGAACTGGAAACTTCTAAACGCGTCGACGCGACCGACGCGCGACGGCCAGACGTCACATTACAAGATGGAGTTCATGGAAGGATTCATTAGGAATGGCGCAGTAATATCTGCCGAGTGCTGCCAGCTCATATCTTCCATCTTAAAGACAAATAACTATGAAAACTCCAGCAATTCATTATTATTCTAGTTATTACATTATAGCTTTTGATTCAGATCGCTTAAGATTTATGGAGGCTTTGAAAAGCAATGAAATAGAAATGAGGCGAGAAGTATCATGGGTGAGTCACAGACGATGACGAATAAAAGCTTAGGCGCCTCAATCGCTGCCTTTTTTTCTATATACGGTCGGAGTTTTGGTAATCAAAGACAATGAAATATGTGGTCCGTTTACGTGGAAACAAGATATCTCAGAATTACGAGCATGAGACATTATCTTTCCAGCAATACGATTTGTCAAGTTGCTCTTCATTCCACAAAGGAAAGCAAATGATGCAAATGCTACTCAAGATTAAAAAGTAGACTAGCAAATAGCAACCTGTGCTTATTGAGTTTTGATAACCACTGTCATTCGGACTGCTCTTTGCGAGTTCATCGTTCCCCATCCATCTAGTGAAGATGCTTGCAGTGCTCATAGAGCTCCGTTGTTTATAAAAATCCAAGAAAAAGCTCTTTAAAAGTCTCCGTTCGTATAGTTTTGAGCGGATACATTCGTTTCAAAAGTGTGAGGTCTGTTCACCGTTCTCCGGTCGGCCATGCATCCCAGCCTTTTACTTTTGTTGCGACACACGCGTCCCGGGGTCAAGTCGCTGCGAGCGGTTCAAATTCAAATGTTAAAGAATCACCTGCTAGTTGGCTTTCGTTTATTAAAATTATGGTTTCGTTGATGTTTTGGAATATATAACTATCGCTTTATCTTGTAAGTAGGCCGTCAGGTTAACTTGGTTAGTTTTATTATTTTGTTCAGGCTTTAAACCAAGCTTGTTTGATTGTGCTACTTGAGATACAGGTTTATTTCTTGTTCAGGTAGAATCCAATTATAATATACCTTGTTTAAGGTCCTATTTGCAAATATTTATGTAAATCAATTATTTAATTAATAATTTCAATTTCAATTTTACCGGACTGCAAAAAAGGGTTAAGTTTTCAAACATCAAAAACTTTCATTTCTTTCTTTTTTTTGCTGCAATCCGAGGGAGTGATTTTGTGAAAAGGGACGGAAGTGTGTAACATGGAGCCGGCGAAGCGCGCGCTATTTGATTTAACCAATGAGCGCGCGCGGTGCTAAACTTGGCCGTCAGATGATATCAACCCATTTTCCGAGTGGTTGTAAACAGGGTGTCTAGCAGTAAACTGCTGTTGGGAGCTGGTGTTGATGATGACTTACATTTTCTCAATACTGAGTTCCTTAAAAACGCAATTATCAAGTCCCGAACTTAGGTCCTTAACGTAAGCAAACTCTAGCAAGAAGCGTTCTAAGTTAAAAGCGAAATATTTTGTCATTTTATTCAATCGTGCATAATTGAATAACGTTGACACTTCAAATTGAAAAGTTTATGGTTCACACTTTGTAACAATTCATCAAGAATCGAGATAACATAGAGGTATTGGAAGGGTAACCTTGACGCGTGGGGCATAGCTTTGAATCGCGATCTTGTGATGTCACGAATTCGATCCTGAGTGTTACAACAGGTAGAACCACGGTAAACAACTTTGCACCTGTCATTTAGAAAAAGAACTTTTAAAGCGTCTATAACTTCATTTTTGGGCCATGAAACTTACGGTTTATAAAGTGCACATTTCGTTAGTTTGGCTAGACGAAACATTCGATCTGTGAAAATCAGTATATTTTGGCGCGATTTTGAGTTTTGACAGATTGAAATGTAAGTTTAGTTTCTTAGCTTTCCCCTAGACGTCCTAGTCGCTGCAATGCCTTTGAACAACTTTTGTTGTTCAACAAAACATACTTTGAATTCGAAATTTAATTTGATTGAAAGTCTGTTCAGCCGGTTCAAATCTTGCTTTCGACTTAGCAATTGATCAACTAAAATCGAACCGTGTGAACCCGGTATTAGATTAAAACGAATTAAGGTATGAACCTACTACACCCAAACTACGAAAACTAGTTTTCAAATATTTTAGGACGGCTACACCTTGTTGGAACTGGCTTGACCTAGGTGCAGTCGCAGATTTTCTAAGTGGTTACAAGTTCTTGCACAACAATTTTGTATCGCATTATAAACTATACTTATTGTTGATGCCCGATCAAACACAAGAAACCTTTGTACCACCAGCACGCGTAGCATGACAACCATAGAAACGGGTTTTTTCGACGGAAGAATAGACAAAATGACAGATAAACAATAACAATCGTCATTTTATCTATTCTTCCGTCGACAAAACCTGTTTCTATTGTGGTCTTGCTAAGCGTGCTGGTGGATACAACGAAAATTGCAAGACTTCGAAAATAAATATTTAACAGTCTACGGAACCATAAATTTAATATTATCGATAAGGTATCAAGAGTATCGTGTAACGGTTAGGGAAGCGAAATATCGTATGATCACTTGGCTGTATCTATGTCGTGTGCGGGAACTGTGTCACAGCACTACCGCTAGGGTCATAGTGATGTGCTCCATTACGCGCGTGAGATTGTCTCTGGTCGTCATAGGCTGTATTCCGAACTTGAGATGAATAATAATATTTTTGAAAGGTTTTGACGAACGGAGATTGTGAGTAACTTTTTTGCTTTCAAATTGCGGAGCTGAGGACGTTTTGTACTTTAATAGTTTGATAATGGTGCCGATTCCCTTGTTCTTTCCATTTCATTAAGAAAAGGACAGAAGATAAATTTTAGTTTAGTCCTGTCAAATTAATCAGCGCCTGTCAACAAACCATACAAGTTTAGACGTTATGAAAAACTTGCCAACTAAAATTACGTCAATTTACGTCAAGCGCTGATTAATTTGACAGGACTAAACTAAAATTTATCTTCTGTCCTTTTCTTAAAGAAATAGAAAGAAAAAGATGCATTGAACTTAACTTTTTAGTTTAGTTGTGAACAAGGGAATCGGCACCATTGTATACTTTTTTATTTTAAATTTAATGACTTCTGCAGACAGGTGCGACGCGACTCTGGTGGAACTATTTTTATGAAAACTTCATGGAAATCGTTCTACCGATGTCAAGTCGCACCTGTCTGCGGGGGTATTAACTTGGTGGAGCAGGTAGTAAATTACCTTATTAACCGACTTCCAAAAAGGAGGAGGTTATATGTTCGTCGCGTATGTTTGTTTTTTTCTTTTTTTTTTATGTTTGTCCACCGATTTCTCCGTCAATTGTGGACCGATTTTGAAAATTATTTTTTTGTTTGAAAGGGTGTGCTCTCGAATTGGTCCCATATAAATTTTATTAACTTTGCTTTGATAGTTTTTGAGTTAGCTACAAAATACGTATTTTTTTCCCACTTGCTATGTAGATGATATGATAAGTTTCTGTCACTGGTAGCAGGTAGTGGTATTCGAATGTGTGTGGGGTAGGTACCACAACTAAAAAGTGAAAAATAAAAACTTTTTACAAAAAAAAATAACCGACCTCCAAAAAAAACACTACAAAATGAAAAATAACTTTAATTTCGGAAGTCGGTGGCAAAAAACGAAAATACAAAACACAAGACACCGACTTCCGAAATTAAAGTTATTTTTCACTTTGTAGTGTTTTTTTTGGAGGTCGGTTATTTTTTTTTCCCATTAGAATTAAGGCCGAATTTCGTTGGTGAAATTCGCTCTTAGTCAGAATCGAATAAGAATCTAATCTAATTAAGGTTCCCATTACAAATACCTACCTAGTAGAGTAGATAGTATGTATTAGTTGTCTATAAACCAATTCAGATTTATAAGTTCACATTTAGATAAACCTGTTTCAAATTCAACAGCCGTTAATAACTAATTTCAAGAGAAACTTATAACAATACCTTTGTTTTATTATCTGTCGTGCACCTTATGAAACATTATTGATGACAAAGTACATATTATGTAGTTAGTTTACATTACACAATGTAATGTATCATGCAGTCGTACCTACTTAGGTACCGACATAATTTTGAACGCACGTCCATGCGAGGTTATTTAAATAACTTAATTTCCATATACACGTCATGGTTACTACTTATCAAGGCTACAAGCATTTGTACAATAGGCACTTACATACTGGAAGAAAGAACTGGGCTTTTGATAGGGCGGGCGACCTACAGGTTGCCTGGGTGACGTCCTGAAACAAGATGGCTGACGAAGAGGTTTGAATTTTGAATTTCGAACGGAGGGATACGAAGTGGCTTCCGTGCTGTGTTGCCACTGTTGTCAGTCAGTGAAGGCTGTGCTGTGCTGAGACTCTAAAGCTGGCCACACACGTAACTGCAAGCATGACAAGCCTGCATGGTTAATCTTTTTGTGCAAGCGTGCACAGTTTCCCTATAGGCTACATTGTATAAGCAAACTGGAGCAGCATCAGTTTTTGCTTGAGCGATGAACGACGACGGCTTGCTTTAGCTGCAAACTGGCGTGCGTATGATTCTGCAAGCTTAACCTGCAAACACACGTTCAATCAAGCTTGCACAAGCGTGGCTTGTTCAAGCCACATGATGAAAATTCTATCAATCTTCATGGCGCTTGCACAAGCAAGATGCTTGCACAAAAGCATCATACCGACGCTCAAGCACGCTTGCACAAAATTATTGTTCATGCAGGCTTGTCAATTTTCATGCTTGCAGTTACGTGTGTGGCCACCTTGAGAGTTACTTCTGCTACTTCGACATTAAAAAAATAAGAAGGAAAGTTGTGTACGTTAGATAACTGACTTTACTGGTCTTACCTACTTAATCCCTTCATCAAAACGACAAGCAAATTGTAAAAGAAAGAAGAATTCTAACGACATGAAAGAGGACATCCAAAAGAGAAACAGCCTGTTAAAACAACACAACATTCCCTCTGACAAATAAAAAAAATTACGAACAAAGAGAACCTCTTTTTGGTACCCACACAGCCACACAATGGAACATGCGACGGGCTGTTATAATTTGCTCGTGCTCGTATTTACAAAACCCAGTTTTGAGAAATCAAGTAATAATCCTACTTGATTTAACAAATTCTTAAAGGGTTAAACCTGTTTCGAACAATATTTTTTTTTTCATGCAAAATTGTCTATTCGTCAGTGAACACTATACGTTCTCGATGACGCGACGAACGCCACAAAGAATAATAGCTTCCAACTTTGAAAATCGAACAAAGGCAAAAGGGGGCCGAAAAAACTCGTCGGCTTGGTACTCAATGGAACATGGTAGTATAGACGTTACGCGAAGGTCTCTGCTCCCTCGGCAGACGCGCGCTGACTCACGCGGCCGCGCGCTTCCGCCTGATAGCAAGGTCACCGGCCGAGACGCACACCACCAACAACACTCACACATCGACACGTGAAAGTAGTGAGAGTACACTCGCAGCCAAACGCGCTTCTTTCATTTTGTGTTCGCTTCATGCCAAATGTATGGCGCTAACAAACTTAACCTTTGAACTTGGCGATAACAAATCATAACAAGGTAGTGTACAACTAAAATATATTTATTTGTGTTCATAATTTTATTCATGTTCTGTAAAAATCATAAAAGAATAGATGCGTCATACACATGATAGGTACATAATACGTCTACGTAAAAATTCCAGATAAAACACATGGTAGGTATTATTTTATTAATTTTCTTAACCGAGATTATGATGATGATGAACCGACCAGTGTGTAGCCAATGAAAGATCTGTTCAGCGGGTGGGCAGTTGTTTCATTGACTATTATTAATTAACTAATCAGATTCGTCTTTGCATTAAGCTTCATTTAGTATGTTTCCTTCTACTCTAATTACAATAATAAATTATGCAATTTTTTTTTAATTCAGTCAATGACACAAAATCATTAAACTTGTTGATTTTAAGTAAACTAAACTCGAGGTCGTCTAGGTGATCAGCAATTTAAAATAGTTGCGAATTGCGCTGTTGAACGGTTAAAAATTGCGTTATAATTTTATAATATTAAAACTTGTAAGTACGTATTGCGTATTACAGCATCTTAAAACGTGAGGAGTTATTTATTAATTCAGATCTATTCATGACTGTAAATTTTCCGGATAATTAATTTATTTTAAACACGCCGCGCTCATTTTTCAATAATTAAAAGTTGTTTCTCTGGTCGATACAGCTGTAGATTGGCTAAAAGTCAATAACATTATGAATAACTCGGCCTGACCGCTAACTGTAAAGTTAATGGTTAATTACTGCAGTAGTTCAGCGATTAATCAATTCCATCCGGCTTAGTACAAACAATAAGCCAGCTAAGATCCTATTTCGACATTCATTTTGCAATTAAACAGGCAGTGTTGTCGGAGAACGGTCCGTAGATGCAGACACGATAACAATAACTGTTGCCAAACAACTAGGACCACAATTTATGAACATTACCATAGTAATAACATCGTCTGTAATGAATTATAATGTTTTACATTATTCATATCAACTATTACTTGGCTGTATTTTATCCATATTGTAAATGCAAATTCGCTACAAGCCATTTTATTAATCTAATAGAATATACTCTTATAATTGCTTGTTTTTCTACGCTACTTTCCTAAAAATTAAGTCGATTGTGTTAATTAAATCTTCAATTAGACAGCTAATATTATCAAACTGTCTAATGTTTTCTTTTTAGGCACACTATCATATCACCAACGAATTTTGGTACTCAAGGTTGCTGCAAGTTCTTCAAATTCCTTTTCGATTTAAAACAACACTTTCCGGCTTAGAATTGAATGTTACATTAATTACATCGACCGGAGGGGAATGCAATACCAATAAGTAATAACTAATTTATATGCAGACAGTTGCTTAACGTTCGAGCATGTACCGTAATACCGTTGTATTAATTAATGTAAATCTAACAGTATATAATATTTACTTAATCCGATATCGAACGCCAATACAATTACCACCCACAGACCGAGTGACGAAATCATTAGTAAACGAAGGTGTGTCAGTCTGAAGTAGCGTACCCTTCAAGGTAATGGAAATGCATTTATATATGACAAATCAGATTTGGGTCTACTAATTAGGTATTATTATTTTCGAATAAATTCATTGTTCATAAATTATATTTAAATTATCAAGGCTTTTGTTTAACGTACATTAATAAGGCATTCACTATTTTTAACTGAGGTCACTTATTTTAATGATACAAGAAACATACATTATATAACGCATTTACAGACTTGAATTTTATAAAGGTAAAGAAAATTACGACTTATTTAATAAAAAATATACTATGTTTTCCTTGGTAGATTCGATTCACCGAATATGTATTATTAAAACCGAAGCATATTACCCGATTATTCATTTATGGAATCGAACGTCTGGCGTCGAATGAATAATACCTATACCTACCTATAAAGCTGTACATTAATATGCAACTTTTTGTCGGGCGTCCGCGTCGTGCTCGGAGTCGAGTCGTGGGGCCCGGCTTTAGTGGCATTCGTAGATCACGATTTGCGAGGCCAGATTGTTATAGATGGTTTACAAAAAGATGCAGTTATTTCTTTACGAACATACATTATAGCAACTCGCAAGGTCATCCTGAACTTTAAAATTTTCATCGGTAGACGAAACAACTATAAAACGGACGTGAATGCTAAAAAATACAAAAAAAATGCATTCTAAATCTTTTGGAATGCGCTATAAAATTAGTCATTTCAGATTTTTTATGAGAGCCAGACAGAGAAAAGAATTTTTGCGTGTTTATAAATGTTACAGGAAGTTTGGATTCAGTGAAGCCTTGGAGCTAAAATCTTATTTGATGTTCCCGAAAAATATCATTCAAATGAATCGAGAGATGATAATTGGATATACATACCTACCTACGCGAGTATCAAATGCGGTATCGTTTTGTTCGGTAAAACCTCCTTCACTAACACTTTTTAACAACTCGTGCGCTATACAATACATTACATATAAACATTGTACCTATCAAAATTCGTGTTATCCATCAGCAGTTGTAGACATCACAACTCAACAGATAAAATCTGTGATAAAAGTCCGCTGCATACCTACCCAAATACCTACTTACCTTTATCTATTGTCACGTTACAACATACACGTTTATTTTTGCACGTTCGAAATTTGAAACTGCAGATGTGTCTGACGGCCGACCCAAAGGTTTGTTTATGAAACTGGTGCCAGATACATTTCACCATTATTACATTTATTATACACCTATGGCATACCAAATCGCAGTTTCATCATATAATATTAATAATAGATGCCTAGATTGCCTAGCTTCGTTTTATAAACCGTTAGTTCAATGCATGCGTTACCGAGGCATGAGACAATGCGATTTAAAAATAGAGGCTAGCGCCTACCTATTTGTCATTTTGTTAGCATGCCCGTTATCTATGCCTACCTACTGTTTTTTTTTCCATTTAAATCCAATAGGAAGTCGGAAAACTAGGTGAAAACCTTGAAACTATAATTAACCAGTTAGATCCTATTTATTTATTAGTGACGGCTGGTTTTTTTTTTGTTGATTTGAACGAAAAAGTTGAGTCTTTGAATAAATAAAATAGCTAACCTCAGCTTACAACTAGCATCATCATACATCGTATCGTGGAACGTTTCTTGCAAAATAATAATCGGGGGTCGATTCTACAAGCTAACATTTGTGCACGCGACTGTCAACACAAACACGGTAGGGGCAGAAGGCGCGAGGGGCGGGGGTGGGCACCCTCCGCGTCACGTGACGAGCGACCTTCAGGCGGCGCACCGACCTTGAGCGGCGCTCGCCCCGCGCGCGGGTCAGAGGTGAATGCACGCGGCCGCGCGCCCCGCGTCCCTTGCCCGCTGCTCCAACGAAAACCATCATAGTTTACTACTCACCTCGATCCTATCTACGACTCCATGGCACTGACGAGCCGACCGCCGCCAACTTAGCAGCCACTATCCCGGCCTCAAGCACCCACCCGCCGAGAACAGGTACCAGCGCGACGCGGCACACCTTTCCCATAAAATACAACCGACAAGTTTATTGACATCAAGTCTCACCAACGATTGCGCAAATGTAGCGATCTTTCACCTACTCGAACACATACACAGTCTTCGTTCGAATTTTAAAACACTTTTCGTACAGAATTATTATGTCTATTCACTCAATAAATACTTTTTAATAAGAAAAACATTGAACACAACGCACAAACTCGAGCGATAGCTACACCATGTCCTCTCACCTCCGCAAAACAAAGCGGAATAAAGTTGTATCGCGCGGCCGAGTGAGCGTGACATCTCGCGACTACTCGCGAGTCGAGGTCGTCAAAACAAAAGGTAAATATTATCGACACCTGGCGGTTACTGAATACAATGGTTGTTTCGCAGTTTATTATAATCATATAATTCTTAAATATTTTTAATAGATGTCGCTATGCACTGAAAGTAATACAAATTTTTGTTGTTCATCTTTTTATTTCATGTGATGATAAAAACATTTAGGAAGATTATTTTAAAGATTCCTTTATGTAAGAAAATACCTGTCTAACCACGTACTGATTCAATATTTAAAATAAATTGTCTAAATAGCTAGACTCAAGGTTGCTAATAATATTAAGTTGCTAATAATATTAAGTTGCTAATAGATGGCTCTGATCTAATAGTTTATGAATCAAATATTCACAAACCGCTCGAGTCGCTGCTTGAGCATGGTTATCATTGATAGTAGGTATATCTTTCTAAATATACTCCGTAAGATGGCGTAGCAGTACTACTAATACAATTAAATCTACAAAAAAAGTTTGGTGGGTAAAAAATATTTAGTACAATGCGTAAAAATCATGAAGTCATGTCAGAAGAGTCGGAGTCAGCCATGGAGTCAGCAAAGTCATGAAGAAAGTCAGCCAGCAAGGAACATGTCAGCAGTGAGGTGAGCAGTAGTTCAGTGTTGGTGTTGCCACCTAAAATAAATATGAAAGACGTTCACGTTTGCAAACTTATAACTCGATTCTTGTAATAGTCGAACACGTAACATTATCGATTCTATTTTATTAGTCAACAATTTAAATTAAATAAGCCACAGATGTTGGCCCTGAACGTACAAAAGCAAGCAGTAATAGGGATGATGCCTGGGTAAAAAAAGAAATTGTATTTAGTTCGTCAGTCAGATAATAAATATTACTTACACATATTTTTTGGTTTATGCCTAATTAAAACGCATTAAAGTTGGGGAGTAGGGGTCGCTACGTCATAATTATATTTATAATCTACATATTAATGACGTCATGGCACATTTTAACTCAATGTATCGCCGTAATCTTTTGATTACATAGAAAAAAAAAATAAGTGTTCAATATTTTTTAATAATCTACTTGAAGGACAAAAATTTTTTTACATGATAACTTCTCAATAAATCGATGAACGCCGGCTGCACGCACGAAATAGTGTCACGTTCCGCCTAAGCCGAGCATGCAAGCGAGAGCGCCACGAGAGCACGAAACAAGCGATAGAGAGGCACGATCGGCCTAAGCGTTCGGTTTGTGATGTTATCACGTAAAAACGACTTTACAGACAACCAATTTTTTTGTCATCATTCCTATTCATTTTTCGTACTACTTAAAAAAACTTATAAAATGAAATGTATCTAATTTTATTTATTTTATATTTTAGGCTGCTGCAAGCACCACTCTAACTCGACTATTGAGTTTGCTTTCAACAAAGATATCGGACTACTAATCTACTAAAACTAAAATATTTATTTAGTAACATTTGCGATGCACTGATTCGAGTTCACTGACAATTTCAACAATTTCTGACATAACTGACATTTGATTTACAAATTCGTTGAAACAGCTGTGAACAATCGTCCTCGTGCGAAAATATTTACAATTATAAATAATTCCTTGACTTCCTGAAATGTTTATCTACATTTCTATTAATAACTAGCATCGTTAGTTGATTAGTAGTGACATTGGTGGTTAAGCTTTAACAAATTGCTTCGAAAATGAGTCATTAATTAAACAGTGTAATTTTGCGCTCTTATTTAACTCAAGGCTGCGGTTATAAAGAAACGTTTTAGTGAATATAATGTGTGGTTCGACATAATGGTGGAAGATAATGATCGCGGTTACGGGAGGACCGCCAACAAGAGCACTTTGTTGAAGATTGTGATTCTAGGGGAAGGTGGTGTTGGGAAGTCATGTTTGATGAGCAGGTTTATATCAAACCACTTCGATGATCACAGTTTTCACACCATTGGCGTCGAGTTCATGAACAAAACTATTGATGTTAACGGAAAACCGTACACATTACAGGTAATTTTTCTTATTAGAACCCTCATATACTTTTTAAAGTGACGTAAACTCATAGAGATGTTAGGCTAGTTTTTTTTTTGATATCACAATGTTCAAGGTTGGAAAGTAACTAAGTCTTTGTTATAGTTTAACAAAATTACTAACTTTTTATCAAGGAGGTTCAAAGAAGTTTTGTTTTTCTTCAATTCAGTGGTTGTTTTCCTGTTTATTAGCTTGTTTGCCTTGAATAAATGCAAAATTTCTCAGCTTTGTAGAATTTGAATGAATTTTTGAGTTTTGCTTGTTTCTGAAGCAAATTATTTTATGTTAATTGTGAGAAAAATAAATTTTAAAGATTGATACGCCAACTCTTTTTAAAATGAGTTTGTATTTTTATGTCCTCTAAATAAATGTTTTTCTGTCAGGTGTGGGTTGTTCTCAACAGTGTAATGAGGTCAGATTTGAATCTGGTCGGAATAACTGTTAGATGAATTTGACCTTCAGATAAAATGTTATTAATGAAATAAACTCATATCTTGAATTAGCAAAGCAACCGGTGCTTCTCGCTATTAAAAATCGCTTCAATTATAAATTGTTACTTTTAAATAAAAAGCAAGTCATTATTTTTCTTAATCTCAGAACTGAATGATTTTCATTTATTTATTTACTAGCTGCGCCCCGCGGTTTCACCCGCATAAGTCTCGATCCAGTGGGAAAAAAGTATGCTATGTTCTTTTCCAGGGCATCATCTATATATGTGCCAAATTTCATCCAAATCCGTTCAGCTATTTTAGCGTGAAGGCGTAACAAACAAACTTACTTTCGCATTATAATATTATAAGGATGGCCTTGTTTCAGAGTTACAAAAAGGTTTTTTTTCTTAGTTCTAAGACTCTGTGTGCCCTTTGGCAAAGGCCTCCTCCATCCCCTTCCAATTCTCCCTGTTCCTTGCTTGTCTAATTCATGTCTTTCCTGCCATCCTCACCAAGTCATCCTGCCATCTTTTCAAAGGTTTCCCTTTCTTCCTCTTCCCCTCCCTAGGATACCATAGGGTCACTTTTTTGTTCCATTTCTCTTCTCCCCTGACAGTGTGGCCGGCCCATCTCCATTTTAATTTTAAAAGATCTTCATATTATTTTTTAAATCATATTTTGATCCTCTGACAAATATTTATTCAAATAACCTTGCCGCTGGCGAGGATTAACATAAACAAAAAGTGCCATTTCCACAGCTACTATAATTATAAATATTGTAAAACTCATCATAATTAAACTTCGCTTCATAATAAATAATACATGATTCAGAACTGCAGTACAGTAACAACTACATAAGTGCCCAATTATTTAATAAAAAAGGGCCAAGTGCGAGTCGTACTCGCCCATGAAGGGTTCCGTAGCAGCAAGTAACATTGAATGAAAGGTAAATTGCGGTTTACGATTTATGACGTATTAAAAAAAAACTACTTGCTAGATTTCGTTCAAACCAATTTTCGGTGGAAGTTTACATGGTAATGTACATCATATATTTTTTTTAGTTTTATCATTCTCTTATTTTAGAAGTTACAGGGGGGGACACACATTTTACCACTTTGGAAGTGTCTCTCGCGCAAACTATTCAGTTTAGAAAAAAATGATATTAGAAACCTCAATATCATTTTTGAAGACCTATTCATAGATACCCCACACGTATGGGACTGATGAAAAAAAAAATTTTGCGTTTCAGTTCTAAGTATGGGGAACTCCAAAATTATTTGTTTTTTTTTCTATTTTTGTGTGAAAATCTTAATGCGGTTTACAGAATACATCTTCTTACCAAATTTCAACAGCATAGCTCTTATAGTTTCGGAAAAAAGTGGCTGTGACATACGGACGGACAGACAGACAGACAGACAGACAGACATGACGAATCTATAAGGGTTCCGTTTTTTAACGGAACCCTAAAAAGGATACAGATTGTTTGTATAAGTTCTCTGTGTTATACAATAACTGTCACCTTCAAAATCAAGGTTGTGTTATCTGTTTGGAGGTAAAACTTTGTATAAATAAGGCTTACTTACTTAGCACGGCATTGCATAAGGCTGTATGACTGTATAAAAATGATTACGAAACTGCATATAAAAAAAAGGTAATATAGTTTTAAAAACTGCCATGGCTAACTGCAAGCATAGCATGACCACCGTAGAAACGGGTTTTGACGACGGAAGAATAGATAAAATGACAGATTGTGATTGTTTATCTGTCATTTTGTCTATTCTTCCGTCAACAAAACCCATTTCTATGGTGGTCATGCTACGCGTGCAGGTTAACTGACAACCCAAATCATAGACAAATGAAGAAACAGATGAAGATTTGGGAAAATGAGATTTTGACCAAGAGAAAAGATTTTTTATTTTATTTAAAAAATCTTTTTTTTTCTTTTTTTTAATAATCGCTAACTTATAGTAAGTTATAGGTGATTATTGAAAAATCGTTTTCGGTGGGCTAAACGAGCTTCAGATTTTTTTTAACTTTATACCTTTGTGTAGGTAAGATATGAAATCCACACAGGCAGAATCAGGGCATGAGATTATTATGATCACCTGACTCAAACAATTATTATTGTTTCATAAAGAATGTAAGCAAACAAAAGATTCCTTACATTTTTGCAAGTAATGCCTATTCATTTAATAGCATTTCTTTAAAATTATGAATTAGTAATATTTCATGCCATTGTTAATTGTTTTGAACAAAGAATCAAGTTAAGTATAAACATCATGTTGTGTTGTTTCCTGATGGGGCAGGCAGTAATGGATCATATTCATAATCCTACGTTCATCATCTTCATTCACTTCTTTTTAGGGTTCCATACCTCAAAAGGAAAAAACGGAACCCATAAAGGATCACCCGTGTGTCTGTCTGTCATGGCCGTACGTCAAGGCCGATGGCTGTACGTCATTGAAACCATTAAGGGCAGTCCATAAAAGTATTTTTTAGAGAAGCAACATATTATTAGAAAGCTATACATAGTTACGTAAAAATCTAAGAGGTAGCAAGGTAAACCAGTTAAGTAAAAATAGAAACAGCTGCTTATCAATAATAAAATCATATATTGATAAAAATTAAGTATCAGATAAGACAGTCGTATCGTAAAGGTCACTCGAAATAAAGATATTTTTTAATTAAATTAATATTATTTTAATTTATTCTTGAATGTTGATGAGGAGTATAAGAAATCGAGCACGTTTCTTATTCCCAGCTTCTTAGGTGGCATTGGGGGCTGAGGACGCGTCTCCAGGCCCAGGGGGTGTGTTTTATTGTCTTAGACAATTTTGAAAACATAACACTCTGGTTAGACTGATGAAAATATCCTGAAAAAAAATATATGTTTGTTCTAGCACAGCAGTATAAAGATTTATGGTCTATAATAAGTTACTAGAACTACTGTACTATACCTAAACCTAATGATCCTCTTTGCAAAATACGCCATGTGTCTGGCTATTGTGCATGAGTAATTACATCGTAGCTTTAGAGCACAAGACTAAAAAAGGACGTTTTTTATTTTTGTGTTTAGAGTTTTGTGTTTAGTTTTCGTTTTTTATTCTTGTGTTTAGAGTACCTAATTACTACTCAATACTAGGTAGGCTGTAGCCCAGGGCCGTAGGCAGGAACCGCCGCATTCTAAGACAGACAGATAATTGTAATCTATTTCGGATAGGCGTAATACTGTATTTTTATCGACGCTGACTTTGTATTGAATGAATTCTTGCAACTTCAGCATTTTCTGAGATTGAGATAGTCTAACCTATCCAAGGCGGGGTGCAAAAATTTTCGAGCTCGCTTTCGCTCGCTCTTTCATCCTACCTTCACGTCTCAAACTATTCTGTATAAGTCGATAAAGTTACTTCTTTTTCTTTATGAACGGTCAAAGAGAAAGAAAACCAACTTATTCGAAGCGGGATGCTAAAAATTTCGAGCTCGCTTTGCTCGCTCTTGCATCCTTAATTCTCCATAGTGGGTCCCATTATGCTAAAGTGGCCTTAAAGCTTAAGATTTCCCTGCTGGTTATGGTTATGATTGCAAAGAGAGAAACAGTGCTTTATTGAAATTGATATCAACTAATCGATTTAGAATGTCTAAGATTCATCATCGTAAGATCATCATATGTAAGATTCGTCATTTTGTCCCCCCCGAAATGAATTCCTGGCTACGGCCCTGCTGTAGCTTTAAAAACACAGAAAATGATAACTATTTTCAGATAACATAACATAAATATCATGCTTATATTCCCCGAAGGCCTGGGCAGAGGAGTTAACACACTCACCACCAAACGCCAATTATGTTTAAATATAGTGTATTCTCACTTTCTGGGCATAGGTCTAGACACAAACAGCCTGACAAATTCTTACCTACTGAGAAATTTCGAATGTAAAAATCTGATAACAATTTGTCCGGCCCGAGGATTTTTGCGCTTGCGATTTCAGACCAACGAGACCGTCAATTGACATAAAATCACGGATCACGTCTGTAGATATTCCCCGAAGGGTTAGGCATAGGTGTAGGCATATAGTACACCTACATTTCGCCAGTTAGGGGGCGAGCCTATTGCAGTCAATCTATGTAACCAAAGATTATCTTATTAAGGCGACGATAACCGACTTTTAATGATGAAACAAAAGGTATTTTAATAAAACACGTATACTAAAAGATCAATAATTTAATTATCTTTAAAGTGGTGAAGTTTTCAGAAAAATACGCTGGATAGATTTTGCGTCATTCTCAGTTTTTTATCCGCGTTAGACATAACTTTACAAATTGTTTTCACTATGTAATGTAAACATAATCAAAAATATGCCTATATTTAAATATTAAGAAAATGCTCTAATTTAACATATATTTTTTCCAAATCACTAACACTACTCGTTTAGACGTCATCTTCAGTATAAAATCATTAAAAGTCGGTTATCGTCCCCTTAAACAAACAATTTTTGTTCCCAGGTATGGGACACAGCGGGCCAGGAGCGCTTCAAGTCGCTCCGCACTCCCTTCTACAGAGGGTCCGACATATGCATCCTAGCATATGCCATAGACGACCGCAGCTCCTTTAACAATATCAAGATGTGGCTCAACGAGTTCCTGCATTACGCTGGAGTCAAGAATGGCATCGATAGATACCCGTTTATGGTTGTTGGGAATAAGGTACGTCACCTTTCTTAAATCGTCGTTTCCTTAATGCTGAAGATCGCATCGTGACCACATACGTCCCGTCTCCAAGTTATGCGGTCATCTGCAGTGTGGACTGCTGCCGCCAGCAGCCTTCTCAATCGCGTCTGACCATTTTGCCAGTGCTCCGTCTTGAGCGTGTTTTAATTCTAATGATGCTTATTTACTTTTGTGTATAAGTACACACCACACTATGTATTACTAGACTATTATTTGGATATAAGTAATACATGTACGATGGCGGAATTTTTTCTGGGCTGACACAATTTAGATGCCATCAACAGATTTAAAACACGCAAAAAAGAAGAATAAACATTTAAAAAATCTGATTGATTATCTCAATAAATTAAGTTTGGATTCTGTAATCTTTAAAGGTGTGCATAAAATGGGTAGCCATAATACTTCAAAGAAATGCTAGAAAGTGGATACTTTTTAACTGAAGTTTTACAAAGATTTATTTAACTATACATATACTGAAAATGGCCCATAAATTCCATTACTATACTACTGTGGTTTGTACACAGATCGAAATGTCACGGGCGCAAAATCCGATACTGATTAACCTTGCTTTGTGGTAACTTCGCTCGACTATAGCAGAACTATGCCAGTAGTTATTGTTAAAAAATACAGACTGTCAAAGTCACATTGTTACTATGGACGCGCGGGTAACTGTACGTATAGTCACAGTTTAAATAAGTAACAGTAAAATGTCTTCATAAAAAACGGCCGAAACGACGCGCTTCGAAATCTCAGTGTATACCAGTACGCAACACTCGAGTGCGCGGCGATTACTTTCAGTATAGTATAAAGTACTCTGTGGCAGTTACACACGTTATTTCAAGGTCACTGCCGGGACATAATACTGTTACTTTATTATACTGTGGTATAGTAATATGTGCTAAAACATGAAGGGGTCATTTCAGGAGTTCATTAAAACAAATATAGTACAAAGGTTGCGTGATTTGGTGCGTACGGCTGGACATCAAACACCCCTCAAATGGGGGTAGTCGTGAGGATTTTAACACGAAACAAAATGAGTACTTACCTACCTATGTTGAACTTTTTATATTTCTATGGTTGAACGCATGTTACTATAAATCTCTTTTCAGACTACGCTATACTATTGTGATATATATTAGGTGTGTGAATATGACTCCGCCCCTTTTTGTCAAAATAAAACACATTTGTTCGCTTACAAAATTAAAAATCGCTTCAAACGCATTAGTTGTCGTCGGTAAACTTCTCCATTAATAGTTTCAGAGGGTTTGAGCATCTTCAAATTTTTTTGGTGGTTTTCCATGTTCTTTATCCTCAGTACTAAAATCGTTATTTTGAAATCGTCGAAACCATTCCTTGCAAGTTGTATTAGACGGAGCATGCTCACCATAAATCTCCACAAGCAAACGATAAGTTTCCGCTGCAGTTTTCTTCGCAATAAAATAATGTAATAACACTTCCCGCAAATGACGTTTATTTGGAATAAAAACCGACATTTTCGAAAAGGTGAAAACAATTGTTGCTTACACTTCAACCAAATATCATAAAATGCGTTAGATAGCTGACATTCAGTACTATCGAATACAAGTATGGTCATTTATTAGTACACGTAAACAATACTAAAAACGACATCTGTTGAGAAAGGGCGGAGTCATATTCACACACCTAATAGCATAGCAAATAAGGACCTAATGCTATACTATATAGCATGGCGTTCACATTACGTGATATAATCGCAAGTGTTTGTAGTATATGGCAAGCTCTTGACTCGTTTCGCTTGCGGGATGGCCGGGGGTGAGGGAGGAGGAAGAGGGCGGCGCATGATATAGCACAGCATGAACTCAACGCACGCTCAATTTTATAGCGTTTATATAGTAAGCCGTACAGTGAAGTGTGAGCGTGTCCATAATAATGTATGGTGCGCGATATTGTTGTGCTATGAACTATATGCTATAAATTTGCTATTATGTAATAACGTAGTCTGAAATGAGCTTAAGGTGCCGAGAATTGTCCAACGTCTGCTGAGCGTCAAAGAGTGATGAATGTAAAGTTCATGGAGGGAGAGGAAGGCCAAAGAAAAGATGAATGGATTGTGTGTGGAATGATATGAAGGAAAAGAGAGTGAATGATAGCGTGACGGTTAACAGGGGAGAATGGATGAAGAAAACGGGGTTCGCCGACCCCAAGTAGGGTTGTTAAAATATGGTTCATACTCCTAGTAGCAAAAACATATGCATCTAAAGAATAATAACGCTTTTAAAATATACTTACTATATTTTTTCGCCATCTACCTATATTTTTACAGACAATGGCTTGGAAAATACCTACTATTTTTTTATTTTTTACGTTGCCAACCCTAACCCCAAGTAACATGGAACAAGGGCAAGAAGATAATAATACCTAGGTTGAATATCATAATATTATTGCCTAGGATACAAGTTTTATAGAACTTTTGTAAGAGTAGCGTATGTAAAAAAAAATTTGGAAGTTTGAAGCTGGAAACCCCTAATAGGTAATCTTATCTTTCCTTCTTATTTTTAACTGACTTAAAAAAAGATGGAGGTTAATATGTTTGTACCTATGTTGTTTTTTAAGTAAAAATTTCTTTAGGCGCTTTGGGCATTTTTGAAATGGGAAAAAAACAATTGAACTCGCGACACTTTTACCGACACCAGCTTTTGACCATTAAAAAGACATCAACGTGCGATACATTTTCTTCATAATAAAATTGTTCAAGTTTTCACTTCTGTCGGCACTCCCGGAGTGCCACTGTTTTTTTTATAGGTATGTAAATGTTCATCGATATTTTCGTGAATTGTGTATCGTTTTTTTTTTTGACAGTTCTGGCTTTCCGGGTCATTACCATTTAAATCTTATAGTAAAGGCATTTTTTCATAGGTGAGTGAAATGTGAACACTAAGCAATATTGCTCAATCATATTACATTTCGTTATACAATGCATTATAAACAATAAACATTAGCCACAGCCGTCAGTTATTGCAAAAGTATATAAGTATTGCAATTATTTTTCTTGTTGAACTAACTGTTAATCAAAACAGTAAACCTTCAGAAAACCACACAAATATTCATTTATAACACTGATAATAA
Organism: Agrochola lychnidis; assembly: GCA_963680765.1. Lineage (NCBI taxonomy): Eukaryota > Metazoa > Arthropoda > Insecta > Lepidoptera > Noctuidae > Agrochola > Agrochola lychnidis. The sequence continues at coordinate 6,276,406 of OY796850.1, forward strand.
TACACTAAGCAAATATGAAGTTAATTAATAAGTGAGTCACAGTCACAAAGAAGAATTATTACTACAGTATAACAGAGTATAATTTACAAAAAAAAAAAAATCTCGGGTAAAATAGGTACTGTGGACATCGCTGTCGAGGTAGACCGCGACCGTAGTATTATATTATCTGTGCCGCGGCGAAGGAAGGAAGTGTGACGATCTCCTTTGCCCAACAGTGGGACACAATATAAGCTAATAAAAATATTATATTTTTTTACAAAAAAAAAAACACAACCGACTTAAAAAAAATGTGAAATATAACTTTTATTTTGGAAGTCGGTCTGTATTTTCGTTCTTCATCACCAATAGAAACGACGGAGTTCTGAGGTAAAAATAACATACATTAAAAAAAAAACAACTGAATTGATAACCTCCTCCTTTTTGGAAAGTCGGTTAAAAAACAATAGGTGCTGTGGTTTTGCAAATGACGTCGTCGGTCGAAAAGGCATAGTATAATTTCTAGAAATTGCCATAACTATGCAAAAACAGCAGAAACATGCGTCATATAACACACAACGAAAAACAAAATTTCTTTTGCAAAACTATGACAAAATGACCATTACAATGTTTGCCTTGGTCACTCTATAATACTTTCTATTACACGATAGCTTTTTTCTTTGCTCGACTTCGGGTCCTCGCAGAGATGTTGGTACGGGGAAAACCACAACGTAACTGCTGAACTGGTTATGAAATAAAGTAGGCTGGTTGTTCATTATCATATCACGTGACCATTACTTAATTCCCTTTCTGGCTGCGTCATAGTTTATTCATGTCTATGTTGAAAGATGTTGGGAAGAACGTAACTATACTAAATTGGTTTTTGAATGATGAGGTCACGTCGCAATCAAAATGTGTTGCAAATTAGATGTAGGTAACGTAATAACACGCCTGTTTTCCCAGAAAGGCTAGGCTGTGCTGACCTACGCTGTTCATAGTATGTATATGTCGTGGCCAGATCTTAGAATTGATCATTTCATGAAATGATCGACCATTTCATGAAATGGTTGTGTTTCATGAAATGGTTGTGTTTAATGAAATGGCCAGCTAAAATTGACCATATCGTTCAAACGTCAACGTTTAATGATATGTCAGTCGACGTTTGGCCATATCATTAAGTCGGGTATCCCTGCAAATATTACTGGCATTCATTAACTTTTAGTAATCTGGGTCAATGGATAAATAATACATTATAGCTTTCATTCCAGAAGAATAATAATTAATCATTATTAAGATTTGAATAGTTAAATACTAACCTGTGAAATATGTTCCAAACTCCATGGTTTTTTAAGATTGCGCTCGTTTTTCGAGTGAATTTCATAAAAGTCACGTAGCTTGGTATAATAACGATACTTCACTGCACTTTCATCTTCCGTTTGCATGTTTATAATTGCTTTTCCAATCGAATTATAGTCCGCCGCCATGATGCACAACAAACACAAAGCGACATCAACGCCTCTACCGGTGGATAATCTAACTATTTTACGATATTATCACTAATTTTTGGCCACATCATGAAGTAGTCGTGCGTTTAACTGTTCATATCGTCAAACGTTGAGTATTCAATGATCTGGCCAGACCACATCATGATGTGGCCAGCGGTCGATGTTCTATTTCATGAAATGCAACCATTTCATGAAATATTCGATCGTTTCATGAAATGATCAATTCTAAGATCTGGCCACGAATATACACCGACATTTCGCCTAAGCCGACGTTCGCACGGACGTAATAAAATCGCGGCGGCATTTTATCGCGCACTGGATTTTCGACTCTCGGTGTTAAGCCGAGCGTTGAAAATTCAACAGAAAGCATCCCAGCGTTTCGAAAAAACACAATGTTGGATTTTCAACTCTCTGTGCTAAGTAGAGTGTTTAAAATCCAGTGCGCGAGAAAACCCGCCGCGAATTTATTAAGTCCGTGCGAACATCGGCTAAGTCCCATCATTTAGACCTAGCCCGCACTGCGAATTTCATTCGCGCGGTTTATATTCAGTATACGGCATTGCAACGAGCGCGAATTTTAAATCGTGTGTTAATCGTGTCGTGTACATTATGATACCATGTGTTACAAAAGACGATAAAACTTTCGCGCTATTTTTTATCGCAGTGCGGTGTAGGCCTAGGTCTTTTGTGTGAACCAAATAAACGATTTGTCTATCTATCTATCCATGTATGTGTAATAACTAAGGGACCATTAGCTCTATTATTGTAGATTTCAAGAATTTCCAATCACTTTTTGGATTTTTGTTATAGATTGTGCTTGAGGAATAGCTGTTGGCTTACGTTCTATCTTTAAAAAAAAAATACCCCCCACCCATTATTAGGGAATCCTTGAGAAAATACTCTATGTACACACGGCTACACATAAATCCATACATTTCCAGTTTATGCTGATCTCGCATTGTATAGGATTTCCGTACAATGCGAGGTCAGCTTATACTGGAAATGTATAGCTTGATATGTAGCTGTCTGTGTACTACTATTATAAAATCATACATTCAAATGTAAATAGACGTCACGTGTCGTTATATTACGCAAGTTCTGGATTATGCGATGTCGTTAATTAAATGTGATTAGACTACAAAACGAATAAATTAATTAAGGCCAGTTGTTGCATTTCACGATGACGCGTGAGTCATTTGAATTTGAACCTTATTACGTGTACCAGTATCGTCTTTTGCTTACTTTTATTTTTTTTTGCAAAGAAGTCATTCTCCTTTTGTTTTTAAAATGATCAAGGAAGACCTGTCCAGCTCCTTTGAGTTTATGCCAATTAAATTTAGGTCTCCCGCGACTTTAAAATGGACAAAATCTTTATATTTTCCGTATATCTATTTCAGTCCGACGTATCTTCAAAAGATAGAGAGGTGTCCTACGACCAGTTGAAGCAATGGTGCGAGGAGAACAAGATCGCGACATACATCGAGACTTCTGCGAAGAACGATAATAATGTCGTCGAAGCATTCTCTATGGCTGTACAGAGGTGAGTTTAAAAATCAAAATAAATTTAAAATCCTATAAGATTAATGCTCCAAAAGCTCGATCAACAAGTTCTTCAACGTCAACCTCATGACCCTCATCTCACATTGTTTACTCATAGGGGTACATGTTGCAGCGGTGATTTCTCGCGTCCGGCCCTGGTCCAGGCCATGGCACGGAGTGAGAGGGCATGGGAAGCCGTCACCTTCTTCTGCGAAGCAGTAATGCTCGCGAAGGAGGAGGCGGAACGCGTGAAGGAGAGGCAAAGTTTGCGCCCTCACGCCCCTAGCCGCCGCAGGAGGCGCCCTGGGCGTCAGGAATCCCAGGCCGATTCCCGGCCACCGTAGGCGCGGGCTTGCGGACGGTGAGCAATGGCTCGCCGTCCGATAAGGACCAGACCCGGGTCGACGGCGCGTTGTGTTCCACGCGCGCTTCGCGAGATGTCAGCACAACTGACGGGGTCCGCTAGGACCGATACCTGCCGGGGTCGCGGGAAAGTCCGAAAGGGATACCGTGGCCCCTGGCAACATACAGGCAACTGAAGGAGCACGGGTGGGTTTTAGTCAGTAAGAGTCTGACACTCTTCCCGCTCCGCCCATAGCGGGAGAAGTAAGTTGATAATTTCCCACTCAAAAAAAAGGGGTACATGTTCAAATAACTTCTCAATATAGAAATATAGAAGAGAAAACGGAGGAGGCGGAGCTGTGGCTAAGTAATAACAGCCGCACGGGTCGACCCATCAGGTTATGTTTACCGGGAACGGTCCGTGGTGGGTGACCATCTTTACATACCGAGACTCCTCCGTACCTCGGAAAGCACGTTAAGCCGTTGGTCCCGGCTGTCATTCGTGGATCTTTGACAGTTGTTACGGGTCGTCAGAAGCCCGAAAGTCTGACAACCAGTTTTACCAAGGGGTATCGTGTTACTGGGTTGTGGAGGTCAGATAGGCAGTCGCTCCATGTAAATTACTGGTATTCAGCTGCAGCCGGTTAGACTGGAAACCAACCCCAACATAGTTGGGAAAAGGCTAAGCAGATTGATATACTGAAGAGAAAAAGGACCTAGGTATACTACCTACTTACTAAGACACTGCTCTTCTCGGTGTGGACTTATTAGTTGTTTATTGTGTGGTGTCTATTTACCTGAGAGAGACAGCGATAGCAAACACAGAGTTACGTTTTTTACGGGAAATAATAAAGCTACCGAAAAACAAATTAACTTCCGAAAAGTCAATATGTTGTGCTACAAAAGTTAGTAACAGAAACGAATCGCTGCAAAACCGACTCCACGTAGTCTTGTCTGCCTTACACCTAGAGTGTAATTTAATCCCACGTAGGCGTGGAGTGGCGAGGCGGCCCGAAGCTTAAGCTGCGGTGGTGAGCGAACCATCTGCGACGATAAGGTCGCGTGGGACCGCCGGAGCCCCGCAGCGCCGGAGCCGTGACAGAAACCATGCCTGCTGCATATTGCATGCTCGCTGCATGCTGCATGCACGGTGTATGCTTGTTTGCATGTTTGGAAAATATTACGTCAGCAAATGCTGTATTGATTTTTCGGAATTTTCAGTATTTTATTCGGTCGTATCTTTATTTGTATTCGCTTAAAAGTTGTCGGAAAATTAGTATTTATAGCAGTAAATTTCATATTTTGAGTATGCTCATAATTTAAATTTTTTTTCAGAGAATTTTATTACTACCCGTTTTTACCACCAATTCTGCCGTGGCATTTTGTTTATCGAACATGGACAACAAGCAAGCCTATGTTGAACATTTTTGTGGGAAAATACGCCGTTGATAATGACGGAAAGACTTAGCTTCTTATCTAATGTTTGTATTTGTACAAACAGTTTAGGCTTATCCTTAGCTTTAGGTACATATTGGTTGACATTATTGTTGTGTGTGGTTTGACTTCCTGGTTCCTAGTAGATTTGAGGATAAATTCAGCTTCAGTTAAGGTCACTGGACATAAATTGTTAGATTTTTTTATCGTTATTATAAAATTAAGACTGGAAGTAGAGGTGCCAACCCTACTATATAAATAGTATCCTGTTATATTATATTAGAGGCCTAAATACTATATTTCTGAAGAAAAATTAATATAGTAAGCGAAACTACTATTATTTTTATTCCAATACAAAATGGTGATATGGTCGCAATAGGAACAGTATTAATCATAAAGCTAAATTATTGGTATTTTGTAACCTTAATTTAGAGTGTAATAATTAAGCATTTAAAACAAAAATATTTTTGAAACATACCTACTATATATTTTTTATATTTTCGCTATCTACTATATGTTTATAGACAATGGCTTCAAAAATACTGTTTTGGATATAAAAGAATGTTGGCAACCCTAACTGCGCGATGCAGGGGTTGTGTCACGTCAGTTTTTTTTTAATGCATAGTTCGCATGTGGCGTTGTAAATGCAACAAAGTCAAAGTCAAATAATTTATTTTAATTAGGCACAAAATGGCACTTTTGAACGTCAAAAACAAAAAATAGAATTGATTCTAGTCGCCCCTTCCAAAAGGTAGTTTTCGTATAGAGAAGAATGGGCAAGAAACTCCACCGTTAACCTCTTTTAAAATGTTTTACAATATTTTGTATACATCAATTATATGTGAAAACGATGCACCTGGAATAAGATTACTATACCACAATAGGTAAAAATAATTAAAAATGAAGCAATGACAGAAAAAATAATTATGTAATGGATACATGGTGTTCACAACCAGTACTATAAATATGTAATTTTTCTTCCAGATGGGTGGAACTCGAACAGAGAGCAGAGAAGGAGCTGGGCTTGCTTCACCACCCGGACACGGTGACGCTGCACGGTTCCACCACAGCGTCGAGCATTAGGTCCACCTGCTGCTCCCGGTTCAGTGAAGTATGAGGCACTGGTGCTACTCTCAGGGTTATACACCTTATGTGACGGAGGCGTGTTGATAACGGATAATGGAATATGAGATTTTTGGTTGTATTTAAACAGGCTTTCTTATACAACGTGTAACGTTAAATGCGCAAAACCTGAAAATAGTTTGATCAGAATAACGAGCAGAATCAATTGAACCACTTTTAAATATAGGTCACTGTTTTCAAAAAATCTTCATTAAAAACGTTGCCGTGTCTATTTATTAATAGGTCAAGCCATCACATACGCAAACCGCCAAAATAGGTAAACAAACACACATTGTTGTCGACCAATTTAAATTTTCTTATACGCGGGATAATAATAGTTTATATTTCAATGCAGATACGAATCTTACGAACTAAAACAGCATATAAAACCTTTACAAGATTGTTAATGTTTTTTTTTTTTTCACTCTGAAATAGGTCAATTGAATTAAAATCAGTTGGGTTGTCTGAGGTTTTGCGCATTTAACGTTACAGGTATAGAATCTTCATGAATTATCATAGTGTATATGTGTAAATAAATAGCCAGTTTAGTGTAATTTTATTGATGCCAACTCCTCTCCTTGCTGTAGCTTTGTTTGATCTTCTTCTGTTGAGTTTATTTGCAAGGGCACTATCCTTTACTTATTGAATTATTATTTTTTTCTTAAAATATAAGAGGGGCTTGTGTCTAAGTAATAACAATCGCATGGGTCGACTGATAAGATTATTAAGCTAGGCTTGCCGCGGTTGGTCCGTCGATGGGTGACCATCTTTACATACCAAGACCCTTCCGTACCTCGGAAAGTACGTTAAGCCGTTGGTTTCGGCTGTCATTTGTAGATCTTTGACAGTCCTTACGGGTAGTTAGAACCCCAAGTCTGACCACCAGTCTTACCAAGGGGTATCGTGTTACCTAGTAACTAGGTTGTGGAGGTCAGATAGGCAGTCGCTCCATGTAAAATACTGGTATTCAGCTGCATCCGGTTAGACTGGAAGCCGACCCAAACATAGTTGTTAGTTTTTTTATGTAGGGCATTTCGTAGTCTACCTCGAGATCATGATTACTTAACCGGGCTTTCCTGTGGGTGCCTTAAGCTACTACACTTAAAACCTCCAGCCTTATTCAACTATGCTAAATAAAACTAGGTGAACGCTCGCTAAGCGTACCCACTGGGGTACGAACCTCGGCTTAGGGCGTTAACCGGAGGGAGGACATCAAGGATGGGTCGAGCTAGATCAAAGTTTTGATCATGATTATTAGTCGGGGAATTTAAAGCTACGTGCTCAGCTTTACCTCAGAATCTCAAGTACTTATACTCTCTACCTTTGTCCGTTATCAATATTCCTCAGAATCACCTTTGTAATAGTAATTTACGGTACTACGTAATTTTCTACTCTGTCATCTGAAGTTTTTTATGTAAATATGTATTTTTTTTTTCGTAGAATTTGGATTGAATAGGAAACAATCGCACCAACGTTTAAACGTAGTTTAGTTTGCACAGACAAGTTATTTTTAGGCACTTATTTACCTACTTAAAATGTTTGATGCTAAAAGTATAAAAAATTGATACTCTTGTTCATAATTAATTTTATAAGTCTGTATTTGCGGGACGATTTCACTTAAAATACAAATAATTTAGCTTTACGCGTATTTTTTAAATATACTATGCAAACAGTATACGTAAAATATACAGATGCATTGTAAATAAATGTTCCAGAGATGTGCAATTTGGTTGTGGGACTTACCTATTTAATGTTGCAAGCTGAACATTCCAATATGTTTAAGTTACGTAATATTATGTTACATAATAACTACTTTCTGTGAGATAGAGTGTCAACTTTCTTAGTGTTTTTGACACTTTTATACAACGTGATTGGATTTAATTTACACTTTAATTTTATTTATTGTAATTTAACCCTCTAGTTAGGTACATGTTATATTATATTTGCATAATAAATCAGCCAGGTTGTTTGTTTGTATATTTTCCATTGTAGCAAACCAAAGATCTATAAAAGTGAGTTTTTATGTCACCATAGAAATTGCAATACTCTAATTTAATAACTTTGAAGCTATATCTAGATTTAATGAAAACACGGCCTAAACTTGTGTACATAGGGTTTAATATCTAATGTATCAACTTATCAAGTATGTATTGTTGTATGAATTATTTACTTTCGTTAGCTTTTCCAGTCTACTCAATATTATTAAATGGTTGTTAGTTTTTTTTGAACTCGTTTAAAAATAGAAGTAGTTGCCGTCCTTTTTAGTGTTGTGTGATATAAATATTTGTTGATTGATAAAATATGCTATATTATTATGTACTCGTGTTTTTGTTGCTTGGTCAACCTTTACAAGATTTTTAGATTGCCTGTCTATGTATTTAAAAGCTACAGGAGTAGTAAAACTTTTAAATGTACAGAGAAAACTCGCTAAGTCGCAATATCGTTAAAATGGGACTAAAAAAAACCTTTCATTACCATACTATTTAAAAGTATCTGAAATCAGGAATATCAGATTCCTATGTATAATATTTAGATTATTTCATCTTTCCCTTGAATGTAAAAATGACTAAATTGCGGCTTAGTAAGTTTTCGCTCTAAGGCGATTCAATTTAGTGCATATTGTTAAAAACTAAAAAAAAAATACTTTTATATACTCAAAACATAATAAATCCTATAGACGGGTTTTACAGTATTTCAATTTTCTTAATGTCCCCTCGGGTATCATCGGATTTCCGAATAAAAACGAATGCTAATTTCCATGTCCATCAATTATTAGATTTATCGTGTATAATAATTTTAATTCAGAACTAAGTACTTTATTGTTGTTTTGATTTCCGTGTGAACTATATAGAGATGTAAAACTATTTTCCTATCTGTCCTACCTACGACTTTCCTCCCATTTTTTTAAATTAAGTTAAAAGAGTATTAACAACTCTATATACTTCCAAGACGATTGAGAGCGTCCGGTCTGCACCAAGTGCAAAGCGCAACTGAAAGAAATCTGACAACTGACGAAACACGAAGTTTGCCGAGGTACATTAAGAAAATAGAAATACAGTACCTACCTACTTTCTCATTACTCGTGTTAGGCAAAAAATATATATATTAAATAGGTAAACAAAACTTAGGGCACATTCCATGCATATCCAGTCATTTAAAGACTTCAAACAGCAGTTTATTTTTGCAACATATTTTCCAATGTTCGCATCGTAATGCATAGTAATTATTATTGTCAAGTTTTATATAAAGTGTATTTATATATTTATTGAACGATAAAGGTTGTGTCATAAAAAAACATATATTTCGCGCTCATATGTTAATTTCCCTCATAGATTTTTGGACCTTATGGTTTTATTCAGATGCAATTTATTTTAGATAATTTTTGTATAAATATAAACGAGCTTGTAAAAATACAAAAAATATCAAATATAAACTGTGTCGACTCCATTCTAGTATGAATTGTATTTAACTATTTATATTAGAAATTAAATAGTTTTAAATTATACCTAATTATGTAGTTGTAATGCTGATTTTCACTAAGTGCCTAGCTTCTGGTTACCATATTGTTAAGCGGTAAAGTTATACATACTTATATAAATCATTGTTTTTACCAACTAAATAGTCTTGAATTGAAGAATATCATAATTCATATTAAAGATAGATTTGTAGTGCATTTCGTTAAAGATTACCGACTTCTTTAGTTAAATAAATGTAAAGCAAAACCAGAGTAAGGTAAAGAGCGCACATTACAGCCGCATCGGGCCGCAGCACATCGCATCTCAACACAAATAAGGCTGCGTTCTGAGTTACGCTATAATCGATTTGAGCGTGCTAACACCCGTACCGAATTAGCGTGAGCGCGATAACCATGTGCCGTGAATCGTCATAGATGACATCATAACATGCGCCATCTTGCGATAACGCCGACCATGCCCTAAATTAATATCACCGTAAGCGCTGTCAAAAATGACAGTTGTGCCGTTTTTTTTGAGTTGCACCACATATAACTAACGTGGCATTTTCGAAATTGTGCTTCTGGCTACAGTCGCCACCAAACCAAATTTGTGGTGTATACTCAAAGAAATACTGTAATCCAACCATCTTGTGCAAGGTTATGTTTATAAGTTTTGATGTTGAGCGAGGACTGTGAGCGCGTTCATGAGCGTTCCGAATTGTTGACAGTTCTGAGCTGTCAAAATCGTGATATCTAAATCGGTACGCAAAGTATCGATGTGAGCGTTGTGAGCGATAAAGGCGTAACTCTGAATGCGGCCTAAGTACCCGTATCCGCGGATTTCCGAGGGAGAAAAAAAGATCTGTATCCTGTATCTGTATACATTTAATTATTAAAAGATCCGTTTAAGATCCGCCAAAAAGTAACGGATACAGATCTATTTTCTCCCTCGGATATCCGCGGATACGGATATCCGGCACATCACTAGTGCGGTGGGGCCCGCCTGTGGTGTGCGATTGTTCCTACAAAATGTAAGAATGTAATGTAGGTAGATTTTTGTAATGTCGTGTGGCCCGCCCAAATCTACGTCAACCCTTAATACTTACTAATTACATTAATTCTGATATCATGGTCTTATTAAGTACTTACCGATTTGTTTTATAGAACTGATTAAAAGCTGAATAGCAAAGATAAAATAAATTAATCGTAAAGAAATCGCAGCTGGACTCGTCAAAAAACATTGCACTCCTTGTATAGATAAATAGTTCTATTTTTATGTAAACTAAAGTTAGTATTGGTAGATTATTGGCGCAATAAAGTAACTGCTGGTCAATATTTTACCGTCTGGACAGTCTACCTCAATGATATTAATATAATAATTTATGTAACGCTAGTTTTCACCTATGGCTCCTGAACCAATGGCAAATGTTTGACATATTTTCTGTTCTTTGTATATTGGCAGTCCCAAGCAGTAGGGAGAGTGACCGTTAGGTATCGACGCGGAATCGGCTTAAGCCGGTCAGAAAGAGCAGGCAATAAAAGTGAAAAAGCCGTCACTCGCCTCGTTTCGGTTCAGATGACACGACTCGGCAAGCAGGCTGAGTGATCACACTTGCCTAACTACGCGGAATCGGTTTGAGCCAGTCGGAAAGAGCTTGTATGTCCATGCAATAAATACTAACGGAAAAGACATGATTCGCCTTGGCTTGGTTTGACCGACGCGAAAAGTTTGGACAATGTGGTGATACGTGATGGCTCAAGACAATTTTGACACTCCCTGAAGCGTGAGATTGGCGAGTACGAAGACAGCAAGTCAACGAAAGTCGGCTAATACTTCAGTTTTAAAATCTTGACTGAATTCTATACTTACCTGTATTAATAACCTAATAAGTATATTAAATATGTTCCTGAAAGTATGCCGATTAGGTTAGTGAAGAAACCCTCATAACTGGTTCAGTCGTTTTTGAGAAAATTGCTGACATACAAACAAGGTTCGAAAACACAATCTCATTTTTTATGTTAGGTAAAAGAACCCGTATTAAACAACTTCCGTTGCTGGCTGATTGTACCGTCCATCACATGAACCCAAGCAAACTATTGGATAAGGAGCTATATTTGTATAATTTTAAAATAATGCACGTAGAATTGAGGTGACCTGCGCCTTTGTCATTGAGGTTTACTCATAAAAATGTAAAACTGATTAAAAGCTTGATATTTTACAGTCGTGGTACCTAATAAAGGGTTAAATAAAATTACCTGTGTTTTATTAAATTGTTTTTATGATCTCCTCTCGTGTAGGTCCCATCCCATTCACGCCTCGCCTCGCCGGTGTAACCACCTTAACAGCCGTATTTATGATACGGGGCTCCGAACTACAGGGTGTGTATATTGTCCAAAACCTTTAAGCTTTGCCGCAATCGGGTAAAAAGGCCCTTCCCAACATATTTTGATACATTTAGGACTAGACATTTTGCAAAATTCAGCGCGTTCTATTGGATTTTTAAATGAAGTTTGAATTATTACTGTTGTTTGTTCATTCAACTTACAACAGTAATAATTCAAACTTCATTTAAAAATCCAATAGAACGCGCTGCTGTTTTAGTAGGTACCTATCTGAATTAGCACTGATTTGAAGTGACCTTTTGAGCCGTGTACGCACGAACGAACAAGAACATGGTGAACACGAACACCAAACACTGTTCGTCAAAAATGTTCATCGCGCTCCAATTTCGAATCCATGGCTACTAAAGAGATCGAACTGTGTTCGTGTTCGCTTTGCTAATTTACGCTCACACGTACGGACCAAATTTTCCATGTTCACCATGTTTTGTTCGTTTGTGCGTACACGGATTTACGAATACGCTACATAGGCGATTTTTCAATGCTGAATTCTGTTGCCGACTGAACTTAAAACAGTGCTAATGTTAACACAGCTTCATGTAATATAAATCCAGCAATAATTAGACAAAGGTCACGGTCAAGGTCAATTAAGGTCATTCATGAATCTGCAGACAAACATACCGGGGGTGCTATAAACGGGGGGAGTAATGCTTTTATTTATTTTTGACCTAGGAAGTCTAATTTTTTAAATATTTACGAAAAACTAAAAAAATGGGGATAAGTGCTAAGTTGTCCATTTTTGGGTTTGCCATATAAATTAAACAATGATTAGATAAAGGTCTCGGTCAATAACGAATCTGCACACAAACATCCCGGGATGTTTTATTTATTTATGAAAAGTGTACAAAATTCTTGTACCCATGTCCCACAAAACCGTTTTCACTGTTTTTCTGTGGGAACGAATCTTAAAAAAAAAAAATATTAGACCATTTAGAAGATGTTCCAATAAAACAAAAAATACCCATTTAAGAAATTGTATTCAATATTTTACAGATATATCCACATTTTCTAAACAACTAACCTACGAAGAAAAGTACATCTAATATTGTTTTAGCAACGATAGTATCCGAGTCTAAATGAGATTATACTTTACTAGGAATATTATGTTTTATAGTACCAACAACCTAACGAAAAAGTCAATACAACAACAGCCATTTTCAAACTAAATGAAATATGGCAAACTATATCTAAATTATTAAGTAACTCACAAATTGAACTTAAGTATTCATAGAATGGTTTGTGGAAGTGTACGTAAATATACTGAATTCTTAATTATAATAACTACAGAAATATAGCTTTGGCGAAAAGCATACCTTCGTTTTGTGTGTTCTATCTATATTTGTACAAGTCGTGCCATTCAAGTTGAGACTTGACGGGTTTGACTTGCGCAGTAGACGATTTATGGGTCTCTTTAGCGGTATAGCGGTATGAGGTCCCCGCCAGTCTCAACCTTAATGACATGACTTGTACTCTGTACCTACATAGTATATAAAACAAAGTCGATTTCGAGTCTGTGTGTATAGATTTTGATGCGTTTTTCACCATCATTTTAGAGCATTTTATAACATAAGATGATGCCTTCGCGTATGCAATTTTGGTAACAACGCCATCTATGATATGTTGTCGTACACATAAGTCATTTTAATAGACCCTGTTTTTTTTAGCATTCTCCTTCTTCCGTATCTGCCAAATTATCTGAGAAACGAAAATTTCTCGGTATAATTACTCTAAGTAACTAACTCATCTTCCAAGTACCTATTTCTTTTTTAATATTCATTGCGATCTCTTTGGGATTTATGAAAGTATTATTTTTTACATAATATAAATAATTAATAGCTCACACAAAACGCAGATATGCATGAAAACTTTACCATCTAAGTCATTAGCCATGCACAGTCGCATAATAAAAATGTTTATCAAACAATTGCAATGCATTCGTACCCAAACAGATATGAGAGCTGCCACTAAATTATTTTAAAAAGAAACTTAATAAGAAATGGCTCTATACAATAAATGAGTTCTTAAATTGTATGCAAAGTTCGAAAGATGATCTCACTAGTAATATAAATAAATAAAGTAATTTTAAATATTTTTTTTTTTACCTTTAATCTCAATAGTAACAATTGAAATGTTTTGTTAATTTTATTAAAAGGTATTTTTGCATGCTGTAATATGTAAGCAAAATATGTGAAACTTCTTATATTTAAGACCTTTTTGTAAATACCATATTTTATTCAAAATAAAGAAATTCTAAAAAAATTAATAAACTTATCTATCGTTTGTAATTTTATTGCGAGCGACTTCATGAAATGTGCAGCAACTTTGAACCTTAGCGAGAATACAGAAGACCTTTTTTCGGTAACCGATTTTTTACCAACGTTTCTTGTATATTAGAATTTTTACTGTTACTTGTGTCCTTCCTAAGGGTGGTAAACACTTTTAGCCTACGACTGCGCGGCCATGGCACTAGACACCTTAATAACTACGCCTATTCCAATTTCCTCATTCATAGCGGTTTCCTAGCCTTGATCAGTTCTTCGCTGACGCTCCACAGCTTGTCTTCCACGTCTTTGTCGAATTCGTGCTTTGAGGAGTACTCTTCGCATTCTCGGTAGAACTTGCCGGTTTTACCTTCGATGCTGTGGTCTGTTGCGCAGAAGACTACTGTTTCGGAGCCCTGGAAGACATTGTTGAGCATTAGTTACTTTGCTGCGCGCTATTGGATTTTCAACTTTCGGTGCTGAGCCGGGCGTCGAAAATCCAACAGAAAATTCCCAATCGACAATTTAATTATTACGCAAACTAATATTTTACTAACTAGGTATTTAATAGTTTGCGTCAGCATCCTTATTTTGACACAAAACGTTAAGCGTAAGATGAGATAGGAGACAGATAAAACGACATATCTTATTGTTCTCATATCAAAAAACATAAGATTTTATCAATGGTTACTTGTTTGCATGTAAATGTTCAGAAAATGTATACTTGGTTATTTTTAGAACTTAAGATAAAAAGAACGATAAAATCATGTGAATTGTATTCTTTTAGTTACAATTTTTTTTGACTATTAGGAAAATAATTAAAACTAAGATAATGGTGACGATTCCATTGTTCACAAACTAAACTAAATTTAAGTTCAGTGCATCTTTTTCTTTCTATTTCATTAAGGCGCAACTAGCCGATACTTTTTCCATTCAAATTTCGGGGGGGTTTTACTCCACTGTTACACATTGTACATCTAAAGTAAAACATGAAATCGTTTTGTCTTATTATTAATTTTGTCTGTACAGAAGCAGAATAGTAAAAAAAAGCAATTAAAAAGTTATGAGCCAGCAAAGATTCGATTTCCTGCTAATTTTAACGCAACTTTGGGAGTAAATAAGTAATAAAAGAAGTATAAAATCTCCAAAACAAAGCTCGTTCCGACAAAGCTCAATTGTCGAAGATTATAATAAACTTTATTCGTAATTGATTTATGTAGTAGTTTTTTCATAAAACTTCACCTTCCAAAGGACTTTTCGTAATTTTTTACGCGCTCGTTTTACTAAAATCGTTCTGAACGGTGTTTGTGTGCATGCGAACTAGAGTTTGTGCATGTAGACCAGCGTCTAACTGCTCATCACTGATACTATCTCTGTCGGACACGATGCCAAGTGACACAGCGTGCATTTTGACCAAGCCCACCAATGAGTTCGAGCCCACGACTAGTTCAACCTTAAGAATAGGACAGAAGATAAACTTTAGTTTAGTCCTTTCAAATTAATCAGCGCCTGTCACTACTCCATACAAGTTTAGATGTGATTAAAAACTTGCCTACTAAAATTACGTCAATTTACGTCAAGCGCTGATTAATTTGACAGGACTAAACTAAAATTTATAGAAAGAAAAAGATGCACTGAACTTAAATTTAGTTTAGTTTGTGAACAAGGGAATCGGCACCAGTGTGGGAGCATTGTTACCTCTAAAATTTAAGTACATAATACTTACTTGTTTGGCAGTCTTCATGAAGGCAAGCAATATAGGTGCCATTAGTATGTAGTGGTACCATTTTATTGAATACCTGAAATGGAAAAGTATTTATTTAGATACATAATAACAATAAAACATAAAAAAAACCTTTTATTTTATTCATTGCTCATCTGGACAGTGGATATAGACCTCTATGGCTGTATTGATATCTTCCAGTACGCCCTTTTTTTGGGTGGGAAATTATCATATAACTTCTCCCGCTCTGGGCGGAGCAGGAGGGCGTGTCAGATTCTTACTGACTAAAACCCACCCGTGTTCCTTCAGTTGCCATGTTGCAGGGAGCCACGATCTCCCTTTCGGACTTCTTCGCAACCCCGGCAGGCATCGGCCCAAGCGATTCCAGTACGCTCTGGGATACCAGCCCCACTTCCTACCTTGCTGAGTCAACCAACCCAGCATATCGATGTCCACTGCTGGACCTACTGGAGGATAGGCCTCTCCCAAGCTGTGCAACAACACCCTGTCCTATGTCATCTTGCAAAAAGTAACCCAATCAGAGTTTTCACGACATCGGCAAATAAAAAGTTCGATAGTATGCGAAGCCGCAAGCTCCATTATTTTTCAAACTATATTTAACGATTTGTAACTTTACCATAACTACTTTAAGTTAGTTTATTAATATAATATTTATTTGCCAAAAGAATAACAGCCTTACAACAAATTCTACACTAGTACAGTATTTCTGTTCCGAATACAAACGAATGCTAATTTCCATGTCCATCAATTTATTAGATTTATCGTGTATAATAATTTGAATTCAGAACTAAGTACTTCATTGTTGTTTTGTTTTGATTTCCGTGTGAACTATATAGAGCTGTAAAACTATTTTCCTATCTGTCGTGCCTGCAACTTTAGCGGCTTTCCTCCCATTTTTTAAATAAATTACATAGTATTAACAATTCTATATACTTCCAAGTCGATTGAGAGCGTCCGATCTGTACCAAGTGCAAAGGGCAACTGATAGAAATCCGACGACTGACGAATCACGAGGTTTGCCGAGGGACATTAAGAACATAGTTTGTCTGTATTTATTTTCTTTTCAAACAGAATTGCTTGGACCTCAAAATTTCGTCTAACCGGTAAGTCATTTTAAGCATCCGATGTCGTTATAATACTTATTAGAATTTTAAAACTTACCTAAACAGACTAGTAGCACAGAATCCAGGGCAGACCATGTTGACATCTATGCCAGAGTTCCTCAAATTGGCAGCGAGGGCCTTCGCGAAGTACGCATTCATCAGCTTCGAGTTGCAGTACCCCGGGTTATGACGGGGACTTCCACCCTTTTTCTTCGCCAGTTCAACTTGCTGTTTTAAGTTCAGGTCGTCAAAGTCGATATTCCCACGCTCGTGCAGTGTTGATGACAGAACTACTATTCTGTAATGAATATGGAATAGGATATTGTTATTCTAAAACGTTTGTATGCACATTTGCGTTGCTATATGGAGGTAGATTATCATACAGAACGTTAAGTACCTAGATTATTACTGTGTAAGGCGGCGAAAAATAAACAAACGTTTAAAGTTATGAGACGTTTTTAAACGTAAAAATGTATGGTTAAACATGGAGGTTAATCTTTTAGCCATCATCAAACTATTTCCAGAAATAAAGATTTTTCAATCTGCTATAAAAAATTAAATTAATTTTAGTTAAGTACCTACCAGAACCTTTTTTTTTTTTGTTTCGGGGTGTAAAATCCTCATGGATGTCCTCCGCCCTGGGGCAGACGAAGGGGTCTGTCAGACTCCTACTGACTAAAAACCACCCCGGTGTTCCCTGTTCTCTTCCCACACTTTGACCGGGGATCATGAGATCTAGTGCGCCTTCCATAATCCCCGATTGGTGCCGGCCCGCTTTTGCGGGCCACTTCATGCCCGCGGGGGGAGTGAGGTGAGACTCCCCCCGCAACGTCAAATAGGGGCGCGCATGGAACACTACGCACTGCCACCTCGGGTCCTGCTGGATGGGGGGCGGCGGACGTCCCCGAGTCCGCCGTCCCTCCGGATCTGTTCACGGGGTCTGGAAGAGGGCATTGTCCGCCCTCCGCCGACGCCCAGTCCGCCTGCTACGGATCAGGAGAGTGGTCTCAATCTCCCTCTCCCTTTCCGCAGCCACCTTCTGTGAAACTACGGTTTCACAGAAGGAGATCACCGCATCCCACGACTCGGCGCTCCCGACCATCGAACGAGCGACAGCCGGCAGCGCCAGGTCGGCTCCGACTTCAGATACGAGGGCTAACCTAACTTAAGGGGTGCTACACACATCATGGGCAAAATTGATTGTATATTTTGCCGCCCGGCTGTGCCGAATCGTACCGATCATGCCCGCACCCGAGTAAGTGTGTAGCGCGCCTTACACAGGAAAATCAGTCTTTTAGTACCTGACAATAGGTACGTCTAGTACCTATAGTCAGGTTGAAGGTCCTAATCTTCAACCTTATAAGCAAGGAAGGTATCCTTACATATTATAAAACAAAGTCCCCCGCCGCGTCTGTCTGTCTGTCTGAACGCGATAAACTCAAAAACTACTGAACGGATTTTCAAACGGTTTTCACCAATGGACGGAGTGATTCTTGCGGAAGGTTTTAGTGTATAATTCATTAAGGTTTTGTGTAAATTGGCTGAAATTTGACGATTATTGTTGAAGATGTCGGAAAAAATCATACCGACTGGAAACTTTATTGGCGTGTGCCGCGGAAATCGTTTAAGTTACATGAAATATATGTTCAATAAAAAGTCTGCGATGGCATATATCTATGGATGAATATTCATCCATTTTTATCTTTCAGAATTTGATAAAAATTTAATTGTTATTTCCGAAGCTATTTTGACCGGTATTATATTAATCCTTATCCAATAAACTATGTTACTTAAATTGAGCATTTAATTTAGATTAAAATATGCCTTGATATAATTTAATTTAAACGAATGGTTTAAAAGACATCACAGATTCAAAAGTACGCGTAACAAAATAATTATTTTTGACGGCAACGCGGGCGCAGCGGTAGGAGTTAATGACCTTTTCCTCGGCCATTAGGTATGTAATCCTGGTATCGGTAGTACGTTCCCGTGGGATATTTTACGACATCCACGCGGGCGAAGCCGCGGGCAAAAGCTAGTAAATAAATAAATAATAATAAAATCGTTTATTGGGAACAAAAACAAATACATACAAAAACAAAAGTGTTAAACGATGATAGCTGCAATCAGGGTTACCATTTAGAAATTTGAAAAGTCCTGACAAAAAGCCTGACATTTCAATAAAAGTCCGGACATTTTAGTCACAAAATCCACAATCCAAACAATAAGTTTGATCTCGATAAGTTGATTTTTAAAGAAGATTTATATTTGTTTTTAGATGAATGAGAAGTTAATAAATATTAAAAACTTATTTGGTATTACTTAAATAAGTTTTATTACTCGTATTCCATCTAAGCCAAAAAATCCGGACAAAGTCCGGACATGTCCGGATAAATCCGGACGGATAAATCCAGACGGATAAATCCGGACGGATGGTAACCCTAGCTGCAATAGTTAAAAATGTGGCGCAGCTAGCAACGCCCGACTCCTAATGAGAGGGTAGGTTGTTCCAAGACGAATACATAACAGAGGCATTTTAATAAATACAGTGTGAGTCTTCATAATGTGCATATATCGAAATGAGGGAATCTATGCTTAATTTTAACGACAGAAAAAATATTTAAAAAATCTAAATATTTTTTAATAGGTACTTTTTATGGAATTAAAAAAAACATTGTAACAAAACTGTAATTTTTAAACTGAATCAGCTATCGCGATAAAACAAACTCCATAATGATTGGAAGTAAGTAGGCGCGATAAAATTAAAATTGAGAAAAAAAACTACCCTCAATTGAAAATAAACATGTTTTTTTAGCAAAAATCTGTATTTTTTTCATCAATTTTTACAATAATTGTAAAATTTATAAATAAGATGCCCAAGAGAATAAAAAAAATATTTTTGATACAAAAAATTAAAAAGAAAATCATTTTTTTTTTTTAACCATTTTTTCCGTCGTTAAAATTAAGCATAGATTCCCTCATTTCGATATGTGCACATTATGAAGACTCACACTGTATTTTAAAGTAAAGAAATTTATAAAATAATACATTTTGAGATAAGTGCCGTGTGTGTGAGTAGCTAATGTTGAGTAAGAGATGGTGAGGCTGTGTTGTGTGTCGTGTCGGAAAATGTGTACCTACGAACACATCATAAATTATTCATAATGTAGGTACATTGTTCAGTTGATATGTTTATGCCTACAATCATATACTTATCTACAGTTATGTTTCCATCCCCGCGCGGCCGAGAAGATAAAAGTAGGTATCGATTTTTTTTTCGATGTTTCGGTTCATTGACTTGACCAAACGTTACGTAATACTGTAATACATGCTATTTATATATTCTCTGTGCACAGAGTAGTTATACGAAAGCGTTAAAAGATGTTAAACATCTGCATCTGTTGTGGCTGTTGTTTATATTTGGGAGCCACCTGGCCCAGTTATAGCAGTAAAGAGCATGAGTACCTAAGTTTATTTATTATTTAACATGGTTTTCGGGATAATTTGTGGGCTTCTGTTGGGTAAGCTCTAAGTCTAATGATTGATGCTAAATGCTTATCGGTGTAATATAGGTCACATTATCTGAAAAAGATTATGTTTGGACTTTAAGAACGCGGCGACGCATAAATTGTCCATACAAACGTAATACCTAAATCATTTGCAATTTGGGCATATTTCCACCATATTATGTTGTTACTCGGATTTAGACAGTGTTTATCTAAGCGCCTACATCTTTTCTTTTCCAAAAACCTTTTTTAAAATGAAGATTAGACGAATTTAATTTCGCACATTTTTACATCGTAAATGACATGTTTCCATATTGTTTTTTTCTGTATTATAAACAACAATAGATTTCTATAAAGAAAAAAAAAATATGGAAAAATATTAAGTTTTCATTCATCATTTTTGGTATTACGGAACACATCCAAATTTATCATATCGAAAGCTAGTAGTGCTATCGCGTCAAGCAATAATTGTCAATGTGTGCGTGGTAGTATTGCTTACTGTAGGTGTATATCGCTCCGACAGGGGCGACAGGCACTCACACTAGAGCAACGTGCTTGGAATTGAATTTTGCAAACATCTCGATTTGTAGTTGCGAGCCGTATCGCCGGCCTCTTAAGGCCCGGACTCCACCAAAGCGGAGATGTGCGGAGATGTCCGAAGCGGAGACGAGAAGAGATGTTTGTCAGCTAGGATGTATCTACCGAAGCTGTGCGGAGATGCGTACTGGCTAGACTGGAGCGGAGACGTGTGCGGAGCTGCGTGCGACGAGCGTTGGATGTTGACAGCTCATATCTCCCTGTCTCTGATTCTCTGTTGCGCGTCTTCGCCTGCTTGCGAGGCACAGTTCACATCTTCGCTTTGTACCGCCGCGTCGCCCAGCTCAATCTCGGTGAGGCAAAGCTCACATCTCCGCTTCGATCGCACATACAAATACGAAACATCTCCGCTCAGTGGTCTCCACTGAAGCTGAGTGAACACGAGATGTGTGAATAACGAAATTCTATTGGTTGTTTAAAACACATCTCCTCTCCACTTTGGTGGAGTCCGGGCCTAAAAGAGCCTGACCTCTGAGTTTTTTTCGGCCTTTCTTCTCAGAGTAGTCAGATAGGAAACGCCGACCTCATTCAGGGAATTTTTTTAACCAGTGCGCAAACCTAAACACGTGACTTTACCAGGGCCTGATTAACCCTTAGGCTAGTTAGGCTGCAGCCTAGGGCGCGAGGATCGCGGGGGGCGCGCTGAAATCGTGTCTTCGCATGCACTAATCTAGCATCATTGCATCCATACCCTACATATTTCAACAAGACCGAGACAAAACACTAAAACTAAATGCACCCTAAGGTTGAATGTCATGCAGATTAAAGAACAACGTTAGTTTCACTTGCAGATCGATCTGAAAACTTTTATAGGTAGTACCTATGAACCATGTTAAAATTTTCACACTACTACTCCACTCACTTACCTACTACTTTTTAGGCCGTCCGTACCTAACACACCTGGCGGGGGCGCGTCCTCATAATTAGCCTAGGGCGGTCAGAACTCTTGATCAGTCGCTGGACTTTAGTCATTATTATAAACAACTTTTACTATGGGACCGAACCGAAAATTTTTTTTTCGCGATTTCCGGTTCGGTCCCATACCGAACCGGAAATCGCGAAAAAAAAATCTGCTAATTTTTTTTCGTGATTTCATTAAACTTTCTTTCACAATCCGAAGGATTTTGAAGCAGGTTGTTGTGATGTTTACCATATAATAAGTAAGTACAGAGTTCAGTGATAAAGATTTGTGATAGCCAACAAAAAGATTTGTGATAGCCAACAAAAACATTTGTTGGTACAATAAGTTAATCTGGTGTCAACAATCACATTCTCAATTATAAGCAAGATTGATGGATTGTTATTAAGAAGCCTGTGAACACGGCTCACAGTGGACGGAAAAAAAAAACAACCGACCTCCAAAAAAAAAAAACATTAAAAAGTGAAAAATAACTTTAATTTCGGAAGTCGGTGTCTTGGGTTTTGTATTTTCGTTTTTTGCTACCGACTTCCGAAATTAAAGTTATTTTTCACTTTTTAATGTTTTTTTTTTTTTGGAGGTCGGTTGTTTTTTTTTTGTAAAAGTTTTTATTTTTCACTTTTTAGTTGTGGTACCTACCCCACACACATTCGAATACCACTACCAGTGACAGAAACTTATCAGATCATCTACATACTAAGTGGGAAAAAAATACGTATTTTGTAGCTAACTCAAAAACTATCCAAGCAAAGTTAATAAAATTTATATGGGACCAATTCGAGAGCACACCCTTTCAAACAAAAACAGAATTTTCAAAATCGGTCCACAATTGACGGAGAAATCGGTGGACATACATAAAAAAAAAAAAAACAAACATACGCGACGAAAATATAACCTCCTCCTTTTTGGAAGTCGGTTAAAAACAAGGTTCCCTTTCATAGGATTTTTGAAGAATAAAAATTTTTATTTGATAGTTTCAAGTATACAGTTTTGTCAAGTACATTAAAAAATTAAATAAATTAGTAGTGACGGGTTTTTTTTTCGAATCTATACCATAAAAAAGACTATGTATATTTCAAATGTTTGAAAATGGAATTTGTTTTCCTCATAACTTTTTCTGTCTTGGATTGTAAAGCTGAAACTTTTAGGTATTGTTGCCGAGCCTATAATAAAGACACCTGACTTTTGACCTTGACCCCGAACTTCCCCGTTTAAAAGATATGAATGAATGAAGAATGCATATTTGGACGATTTTTAACACGCGGTAATGTACATCAAAAATAAGTTTATTTCTATTTTTTTTACCCATTATTGATCCCTGATAGACAACAAACTTATGTGACTATTGATCTTGACGAAAAATGTCCTTATTTAAAACGTATGAATTGATTATTATTATTAAATTCGTTTAAACTTCATTTTAGAAAAGTTTTTTGGAAAAAAAAAGGTGTAGGAGCCTAGATAAACGCTGTCTAAATCCGAATAACAACATAATATGGAAATATGCCCAAATTGCAAATGATTTAGGTTTTACTTTTGTATGGACAATTCATGCGTCGCCGCGTTCTTAACAAATAGTTCTGACAATTTATTTGATTGTAATCTAATTACATAATTTTATCTTCATAATTTCAAATAAGTAGTCATCATGATTTTTAAGTATTAAAAGATTAGTAAGGAATTCATTTAATAAGAAGATAAGTATGTTATTGTTACATTTCAAAGGCAAAATAATTTAGATAAGATTTTTAATTGGTACACACAACACACAACATAAACTACTACTTAACTTTACCTACAGAATGATGAAACAAATCTCACTATAATGTAATAGAATTTTTCGACCAAACAAATACTAAGGTAAAAAATGCAAGGCAAAGGCGTTAGGGAGCGTTCAAGTATTACGTAATGCAATTTGGGGGGAGGGGGGTCTTCTGAAACGTTACGTTGCGTTACAGGGGTGGGGGGGGGGTTTGAACTACGCGTTACGTAACATTGTTTTAACCCCTCAGAACGGTCGCGTAGAGATTTTTTTCTCACGCATTTTTAAACTTTTTTTTTCTCAAAATTTCGTGAATAATTTTTTAGTAATTTTATTTTTAACTCCAAATGTAAAGCAAAAAGAATATTTATCAACAGCTTGTATTTTACGCCACATAGTTGTGACTTTCAGGTAAAAATGGTCACTTTAATGGTAACGTTTTACTAGGGGGGGGGTAAAGAAAAACGTTACGGCGCGTTACGGGGGGGGGAGAAGGGGTCAAAAATCTCCAATCTCTTGAACGCTCCCTTAATGCGCTGCCATACACATGTTAATAAGTTTTCAACATACCTGCTCGGTGTAGCCCTCTTCAATAGATCCAACAGTAAGTTTGTGAGGTAGAAGTGACCCAAATGGTTAACACCAAAGTGTATTTCAAATCCTTCCTTTGTTTTAAGGTCTTTGTTCAATGGTACAACAACTCCTGCATTGTTGATAAGTACATCGATCTTGTTGAAGCCTGCCTTTACCACTTCTACAAAGTTTTCTATTGATTCGAATGACGCTAGGTCGAGCTGCATGGGGATCTGAAATAAGACAATATTTGATATTATATTTATCAAAAAAATAACTTAACTACCTTGTTGGTCTAGTCGTCACAAGCGCTAGTACTGAGCATGAGGTTCTGAGTTTGTTTCCTGGCAAAGTTTTATTAGGTTTTTCCCGGACCGCAGTCTGGATTTGTGGCCTGTAGATGGCAATAGGCTTGCACTTTGATAGATGGGACTTAACTGACGAAATGAGTGTATACTATAGGTACACTACATTTCTGCCTAAACCTTCGAGGATTACAGGCGTAATGTTATGTTATCATAAGAGGTAAAGTAGACAGCCTCGTTGGTCTAGTGGTCGCAAGCGCTACTGCTGAGCATGAGGTCCTGGGTTCGATCCCCGGGTCGGGCAAAGTGTTATTGAGTTTTTCTATCTGGAATTTCTCAGTAGCAGCCCGGAGTCTGGATTTGTGCCCGGTTGATGGCAATAGGCTCGCCCCCTATTACATGGGACTTAAACATAACTGGCGAAATGTGGGTGTACCTGCTACAGGTACACCTCTGCCCAACCCTTCGGGGAAACAAGGCGTGATGTTATGTTATGTATGTAAAGTAGAGTTGTCTTGCCTAACTCCTGCCTAGTATTATTAACGTGACGGAGGAGCCACCATATTGTTTTCTTATGGTATTGGTTTCTTACGTGTGTGAATTTTTTTTTTGGCTGTGAAATTATAGCATTACAATTTGGAGTCAATGTTCTTTGGTATTAGATTTTCTTTTGTTATAGGGTATTTTGTTTATAATAAGAATGCTTTCATAAGTAAGCCCAAGATTAATTTTACAAATGTTTGATAGAATCAAGTATTATTTATCTAAGCTAGATAGGTAATACGGGCTGGTATCCGCAACTCCACTTCAAAGCACATTGTTGCATAATCTATACTAAATTCAAAATGAGATAAAACTATGATTACTATATAATTCAAATAAACCATATTTCATTAAAAATTGTGACTGTTACAATTTCCTCTTACTAATTATTGTTCACGAGATGAAACGGTGAACTTCGTACCATGTGTGAATATTTTCGATATTTCAGCTGTTCCTTTGGGTTTTTCCTAATTTCTTTTTCCTAAACCATCCTAGTAATAAGGCACACAAACCAAAAAAATATATGTTCAAATCGGTCAAGCCATTTTCGAGTTTTTGCGAGACTAACGCATGCCAATTTATTCTTATATATATAGATAGACAAGATAACACGTTGTTGGTAGGTATTTAAATAACAAAATGTTGATAACCTGTTGATTTGCCAACAATATTTTTTTTTCTACATTAAAATACCATTGATATAAATTCATGTCACTTTATTATATTTTATTTAACATTGTGTTTCAAAGCAATATTTAAGAATTGTAACTAATCACAATATTATGATTTTATTTTTTTAGATGCTAAAAATATCTTATTAAAAATGATTTTAAAAAAATATGACAAAAAAAAAAAGTATGACATAATCTTTGTCTAAATAAAAAAAAGCTATATTATTTATACTTTGTAGTCACGTCATAAATAACTTTTATTTTTCAAGCCAAAATCATCAGTGTTAGGAATATACAACACAATTGAGGTAAAAAACAGGTGATCCTGTACTAGGAGTCTAGTTGCCAAATGTCATGAACTCATGACCAATACTGACATTGTTATTTTTATATGGAAGAAAGTGTTTTACACACGCGCATTAATGTCAAGGCAGAAAATAGTTACCCTTATTTTAGAATGATGTCAGATAATATTAATAGAATGTTTTTTACAATGAAGGTAGAAGCTTGAAAATATGAAAAAAAATTGAGAAGGTACTTAGTTTTTTTAACTCACCATTTCACCCCCATTGGGCTGTTCCTTGCGAATGTGAGCGATCGCCTCCTTGGCCTTCCCAACGTCCCTGCAGGCGAATATCACCCGTCCCTTCCTCCTAACTATAGTCTTGGCAGTTTCATAACCAATGCCACAGTTTGCTCCGGTGATGAGGAAGGTTTTCCCTCTCAAACACGTATTGCTCACACAGGTTGCCCATTTCCTAGACTTCCACTTACGAAGCAAACCCAGGGCAACGATTACTGAGATTGGCACCGCCGCAACGTAAACCACAGTTGACGGCACCATACTTATTGACGGCACCATGCTTAACAAAACACTACAATTTCACAATAATTCACTAGAAGGCGCTTTAAAATTATACCACGGCCTAATACCCGTCTGTATCCGTATTTCGCACGAATTCAATTGATCAAATGTCATAATAATGTCACTCGGTCAAAGGTCAAAAACTTGATTTCGTTCGGAAATTTATCAGATATAAAGTATTATATCTTTATAAGGGCTGATATTCTCGATAACACGTTACACTTAAAAATTGTTGGTCTTATTCATTGTGTGGCAGTCTTATTTTAAAAATATTAAAACATTTTCTATTTTATCTAACAACGCTAGTTTGCATAACTATAAACAAAACACAGGCGCTGACACAGCGTGCCATCGGGCTCTTGATTCTGACAGTGGCCGCACCCAGTTAGTTCACTTTCAGTCGTTTAGATAGGTAAGGCAAGAAAATGAAACATAATATTAGTAGCTGGGCCGTTTATTTGAAATACATAAGGGACAACTAGATAAAAATCTGGATTCCAGACTATGAAAAACAATTGATATGGCAACATTATGAATATAATAATGTATGAAAATCTTTATAGGCGTTTACAAGTAGGTAGTATTAGATTAGTTTTAAAAATGTCTAAATTATATTTTATTATAGAATTATATAGAAAAACGTTAATGAGCGTTAATTTACATACACAGGTCAAAACATTAATTTTAATCGCATCATCATGGGCCAATTTTTTTGTATTTAAAATATGTTTTTTTTTTTCCAACACACTGGCTTAGGCAATGATGATTATAATTTAAAAAATATTTATAATGCCCGAGTTTAGAAGGAATGAATGTATTTTGTTTGAACATTTATTAAATACATCGATTTTTGTCAACTGCGAGAAATGCGTAGAACTAAATATAAAAGGATGAGGCATTTACATATCGACAGTTTAGGTTTAAATGCAGACAACGCAACATTAAAGGTTTCTATTAATATGGGGTGCTTCTATTTTGCGCTCAAAGAACTTTACAACCCCTTGCCACCAACGTATTGAGAGTTAGATACGTAGGTACCACATCCAGTATTTTACAAACATTCTTCGATCTGACAAACCGTTACAATGAGTACAAAATAGTGATGGGTAACTCATCATTTTTACATGAGGTTGAGGGAGTACCTCATTTTACCTCGCGAGGTCCTCACGAGGTACCCCTCATTTGAGGCGAGGAGTCGTACGTATTCGCCTCACGAGCCGAGCCCGAGCCGAACTCAGCCGAATTCAGCTGATAGTCCGAGGCAGCGGGGCGGACGGGTGCGTCGACTCATAAGTACTCACGATTCCGATTTTTACGTCTCCCTCATACACATAACTTTCTTTCGCTCATAAATTTTTGATCGTCAAAATAAACGAATCAATGATACTTGATTACCAATCTAATGATGATGTTTTTAGAGTTCATAGTAATAGCTGCTGTTATGTTTACTGTGTTTTCAAAATTTCGAGACCTCACCTCACTCATTCTATAGCTCACTCAATCACTCAATACTCTACTCACTCACGAGTACTCGCGTCAATAATATCAATGTCAAAATTTTTAAGTGAGGGAACGAGTGAGGTGGTTCAATGTTGAAATTCGAGTAACTCTTTCAATTTGCGATCACGAGTACCTCAAACGAGGCACCTCATGAGTGAGGGACACATCTCTAGTACAAAATGAAACAGAACCCTAAACATTAAACATATTTATCTTGTCTTTTAAGTTATATAACAACGATATAAATAATTACACATTTGACATTACAGCTTAGTCACCTTAAAGAATGCCTTTTTTGGAAGAATTGTTGCCTGCGCCGCAGCCGCAGCTGAGGGAAAGTCAAGGTGTTTGTACGAAAGTTTAACTTACCTATCAAGCGTGATTGTCAAGTGTTGCGAGACTCCCGGTAGTATTTCTTCGCGTTGTAAATTATTCATGTACCTACCCATCCAATAATGTCCAGTTACCTACATCCATAGCTACTCATGATACCTACCTACTCAAGTAAACTGTTAGGTCCGTGGTGGATACTTATGGTGGATAGGTACACAACTTTTCTCAGTCAACAGATCGTTCTATACATGACTAATTTTGAACTTACTGGATGCCAAAAATAGCCAACCTTAACCACTTTTTTTTTTCTTTTCTCTTTAGGTGGGAAATTATCAAATAACTTCTCCCGCTCTGGACGGAGCGGGAGTGCGTGTCAGACTCTTAGGCGATTAACACACTGTCACGCACCACGCAGCGTAGCGCGTGAATGCGTTGCTTGTAAGTATCTCCGTTTGTATAGAAAACACGCACAGTCCAACACACAGAAAATGCATCCACGCGCGTTCAATTCAGATCGTTGACACGCAACATGCAGCGTGATGCGGTGCAGTGTGATAATCGCCTTACTGACTAAAACCCACCCGTGTTCCTTCAGTTGCCTGTATGTTGCCAGGGGCCACGGTAACCCTTTCGGACAAACCCGCAACCCCGGCAAGCAACCTTACCACTTGGGTTACCAATTAGATAATGCAATTACCCGCGTTCTTTTCTTTGTTTAAATTAAATCTTTCGTACAAAACACGCTTCTTTTGTTATGATAGCTACAGACAGCACTTCAAGCTACTACAATCTGTCAAATTTATTTAATAGATTTTCAACTTTATCGCTGAAGAATAAGGTTTAAAGTTGATTGGGAAAATTTGACAGTTTCGGGTTGCTTGATGTGCTGGCGTCTGTACAGTTAATAGTATTTCCTGGAAGAATCTGTGCTTAAGTTATTTTTTATCTTTCAAACATGACCTCTCTTTTTATGTTGGCACCTCACTTTGATTAAAAAACTATTTAATATTTTGTGCCTTTTCAAATGGTTGCATGGAATGTAAAGGTATAGGAATATTTGACACTTGCATATCCATACTGTCCGTTCCCGCTCCAGCCGATGAGTAAAATTCTAAAATGTATGTGGCGTAGCACGGAGTCATTGCCTTCATTTTCGTGTGGGTTGAGCATCAAAATATGGTTCTGAGTAGGTACTGTAGGTAGGTACTTGCCACTTGAAGATATATGTAAAGGGACTGATTAATAGAATACTGATAATTTTCCCATCATGCCATAAATATGCCATGCCATTAGGTTACGATTGTATTTTTTCTTCCTGGCTGGCTCCGTACACACTACGCCACATTATTTATGAGCTATTTTGTTAGAAACACAACCTGACTCATCCACAAAAACATTTACTACAAATACCTAAATGTGTAAAATTTCCATTAAAAAAATCTTAATTGAATCATCTATCTAAAGACAAAACACTAGAGTTGTTTTTTTTTTTGTATTAATTCTCACTAATCGCTCGCATGCATTAAAAGCTTACATTTTGTATAAAAATCTTTTTTTTTCTGAATAATAAAGCATACTCCAACTCTTTAAAAAAATCTTAAATACATCCTCTGTGCCTTTATAGGCTTTGCAATAAATATCATTTTTAATTTAAACTATTGTCAAATTGCAGAAACAAGTTCTAAATCCTTAGAATAAAAAATGTACTTTTATAACACACGTCACAACGTCTTATATTTCTCTTAAATTAATATTTATCTAACGTAAGTGCACATTCATAGTAACGGAGAAAGTAACAAGAGGTAAATATACAATATTAGTGTTATAAGCACTACTAGGGTACGCTATATTATTTCGTCAGTTTTTGGTAACTTTGTTCAAAATCTATTAAAACACTCTACGGGCCTTTTCAATATTTTAATAGAAATATAGATCTAGATTGATGTCAACCTCTCATTTAATTTTCAGTTTATTCTGGTAATATAAATATTAATTCTTATCTTTTGTACAAAGTTAGAAAAAACTTGTATCATATCATAAGATGTTAATTTTGCACGCGTCCTAAATATTGTGAGATTGGGCATGGAAAAATTCCTCAACATAGATCTTATATATTTTACAATTTAAATATATTCAAAGATCTTCCGCGGTTTCAAGACGCTTATAGCATATTATAGGTAGCATTAGTAATAGGTAGGTATCTAAAATAATCACAATACAATTTTAAGGGCACGTTAACATTATACTTTCATTTCACACACGAGATTCATATTCGGAGATTAAAATTTAAATAATATTTAAGAAGAATTGGTATTGGGAAATACACCATCACCAATAACCACAATGTCTTTTTCATTACTACCATTATCGGTAGGTGTTAACTGCCATCTTTAGCGGCATTTTCTAACGAACTACGTTTTATATAATACTCTCACATGGGAGTAGACAGCTGGTGTCGGGACCGGTCAACACCTACGTCAACAGTCGTTACTTTGCCGTCCACAGGCGTACCGCTCTCCACTTCACTGTCCGGCATGATCACGCACATGAATGACCTGCCACTCGTCACATCTTTCGGGTAAATGGTCATCGGAATGAACCTATCGCTCGTACCATCCACGTACGCTCCTAATCTCGAGTAGACTTCGGGGAAATGCTTTTTTAAATTCACTCCTCTACTCTCCAGCTCTTTCGATATGTTTTGGAAACATATTTGCCTAAACTTGTGCGCTGTAGCTGCATTCTTCTCACCCGCGTTGCTTAATTTCGAAGTCAGAATAAGAGTTTCTCTATCCTCTGGTGTAGACTTGCTATCTCTTCTATACCGTCTTCTATTCTGTTCGTGAATTACAGCGGTTACCGTTTTACTGAGACGTAGTTTTGCGCATCTCGACACCATCTGTCTTTCCCATTTGACGGCACCTTTTGTCGGCACTTCACTGATAATACACACAGCCACGTATAAAATTACTCTCGTCTCAGGATTGTAAGCTTTACAAAGTTTAACCACTTCAGTGTATAATTCTACACCCATTTCATTCGGCTGAAGAGACGTCCACTTCATAAACTCCGGCTCACTTAAATATTGAAAACCGTGCGTGGTAAACTTTTCGGCGGATTCGGGACTTGTAAAGAATACTTTAACAACGCCTCTTCCGAGTGCCAGGTAGCCTCTGTGAGCTATGGTGCTAATTTGATGCAAGGCATCAGCGTCTTCCTTGGCTGCTGATATGATCTGTCTGCACAGGGTGCTCGCTCGGGTATGCAAGCAAACTTTTCTGTGTTTCTCCCAGTGTGCCCTGCGGCATTCCTTTGAGCAATACATTGTGGTGCAATTGTGGCAAGTCTTGTAGTGTCGTTTGGCATCTGGTAATGGGGCTCGGGAGGGACATTTTGGATATTTGCACCTGACGAAGGCCTCGTCTGTGCTGTTTTCAGTCTGTAGAGAAGCTAGGGAAGCTCGGGAATCATGGTGAGTTAAGTGAGCATCGGAAGGGCGAAGGGCTGCGGCATCGAGGCTGGTGCGACGGTCGAGGGACACACTTGTTTGGGCAAAGGGCTCACTTCTCCGGCGGGAGTGCTCGCCCTGCGCCGAACGCGGCCGCCTCGACTCTTGCATGGTGCCAAGATTATCAACTGTATCCTTGCCTGAAATAGTACAGAACATCGATTAATTTAGTTTGAAATTGGTTTTAGTGAATGAACCTTAATCTAATGGATTAACATCAAGAAATTCAGTAAGACTCAGAACCAACTTTGATAAGAACACCGGAAAATCAAAATACAACCATGCCGCGGAGGACACTTTCATGCTGCCTAGTCGGTAAACGACAAGGTAATATCAAAAGAGAACCATTTACACAATACGCCTAGACACTAGACAGGATACCTGATAAGTCCGTCAGACAGCGTAGCAGATGAATAATAAGCAAAAACAATTGATTACTGGTGCTTAGTGTAAGACAGATCTGGACCTAATCTTTTGAGGAGGTGTGGTAATGTAATAGTAAAATTGGAACGGCTCAGACTTACATATCGTTCCTACCTGGTCGGTCGTGTTCGGGACTGTCCGTGACTGAGCTGTGGGTCTCGCTGGGCGTGCCGAGGAAGCGCGACGCCGGGGAGGCGCTGCTGTGCCCGCTACTGGCCAGTTGTTCGTACCGGGGACTCTGAGGAGGGTTATTGAGGACTGGTAGGACCAATTTGGGATGTTATACCAGTATGGTCTGAATTCCTTATTGACCGAATGCTGAAGTATTTTTTTGTGCAGGTTAGAACTTATGGATGATACTTATTACATTTCTGTTAGATTCAATTTTGTCCAAATGAACAGATGGTAGGAATCAGAATCAAACTCAATTTATAATTTGTTAATGGGCCAAATAATCATCAAATAATTCGCCTTGAATAGATTGCAACTTGCATTTAGCTATGATAATTAATAGACCTGCACTTGGATACAAATCGTATCAATTAAATATTGTATAAAATGTCATAAGTAAAAAAACTTATGTACCTTGCCGCCCATCAAATAATAGGGACTTGAACCCTTCCTAGGACTGGGCTGAGGCGTGGGTATCCTGGCTGGCTGCGATGGCAACCCCAAGAGTGAGTCCAGCACGTCTTCAAGAGTAGTGGAGCCTGGAGACGGCCGCGTGATACCTAAGTTCAGGGAACGTTGGGAATCTTGCCAGTCTGGAAGTCGGTATCAATGATTTATTAGAATGGACAAAGGACATGTGCTTTGTGAAGACGTATAGCGTGGTTGTACGTTTAATATTATGGTTTGAAAGACCTATAGACAATAGGTACTTAGGTGCCATTGAATTGTATGTTGAACTTACCTCATCCTATGTCATGATCTCACTGTTGGAAGTCCTAAAATAGGTATAATCAGAGAAACAAGCGATTCTTATGATTTGACGTTTCGTTTGGAGACACGTTAAAAGGAGCCATCTTTAATTTTGTCTAGTGGTGTCCGAATTGCATAAAGCAAAATAAAACATTTAAAAAGTGCTGTTATAGTAGTTAGATACGAAAAAAAGCTGTGAAAAATGCCAATAGTTGTCGCTTGATTTTCTCTTTAAAGCAAGAACATAAACTTAACTCACATACACAAAAATAAAAATAAAACAAAACATATAAAATAAAAATGAATATATTCAATAATCATTATGATTAAAACGTAACTAAAAGTACAATATTGAAATGATAATGAAGACAATATCCTGTAGTCTTCGTTATAAACATGAACAAGGTACCGAGATTCTAACATACAAATATTATACCCTATAACTACGTATTGATATTACATTTTCTTTTAGGTACTTTTTATTTGGAATTTATTAGTTTTAGAGAGCTGCAGTAAAAGTTAAGAGTACTGATTTTGGCGCCATGTCAATGTTAGAAAATATAGGCGGCCATTACAAACTGTCAAAGACATGACATAGATATTTTTTCTTTTATTTTTTAACATACTTATATGTCGTCTATAGTTCGTGACGCTTTCGTAGTTCGGCGGTGCGAATTTTGAACGCAAAATTTATTTTGTATTTTTTCTAACCTAATCAGAACCTGTATAATTTACTTAGGAGCTTGGCCCCAACATAAATTACGAGGTGATTTAAGTAGAAGGAACTTGAAATTTTCTAGATTTCAGACTTATACCGTCACTTCTCACCACCACATCACATTATGGTTCTGATAACTGTTGGCAATATTTAAAAAAATATTTATAAAATATTATGTGAACAACATAATTGTTTTACGTTATTCAAATATTTTGTGACATTTATTAAAGCCTGGGTTTACGAATTTAGAACTGAAAAATATAGGTTTGAAAGCAGGTAAAAATTGATTTAGCACCTAAAATAAAACATAGCAACATAATATTTTATTTACAAAACTATTTATATTAACTAGCCATTAAACTAATTACTAGAGATTTGCATTAAAATAAACACACAAACAAAAATAATTTAATCTGTACATCGGACGAAATTATTACTAAAAGATATTACTGGTTCGTGACAGATTACTATTGAAATTATAATTATGGCAATACCTAAAACAAAAATAAAATCTTAACTATGACTATTTCATTATAATCATATATATTTGATTTAGGTACCAGAATGTATTTCCGTAACAATGATTATAAAATTAATAAAGTGAAACTGCTTAACAGAAATGCATCAATAGTAAACATTGCATTATAATAATGTACCTTTTATAATTTTTATGTTCCCGGTATAATAATTAACTAGGCGGCTATTCTCATACTTATACCATACATAATAATATTGGTAAGCTGCAACTTTACTTTGAAAATCATAGATCGACTCACCGCCATGTTGAAATAAATATAAAGCTGCGTGTCACAAACACATAAATTAAAAGTAAGCGTCTACAAGCCAGTGCTTCTTACACAATGCGAAAAATTAAAAACACTTGACACAATAATTGATATCGGGAGTTCAAGAATAGTGCATAAATTGACACAAATAATAATTAATAATATAATATAATAATGGTCCTGAGTCTTACACACAGTCTATAAAGCTCTATTACACATAGGTTTTCACAAAATGAAATCTTTCGGCTCCTAAGAACTGAACGAGTTCATTTCACAAATAACTAAATACACAGAACAGCACAAAAATTAACGCACAGAGTATTAACGTAACATAAAAATTAACAAAGTGGACACTGCAGGTTCAGACTCTTAAAACATAAATGCAATTTTCATGATTTTTCGCAACTATCAAATTCTGTATCGAGAGAACTTTGAAGTTCAAAAAGGCGCAATGCCATAACCACGCGTTGCGTTCGTCGTGTCGAATTGTTTCGTTGCGAGCATGTGCAATGCTGCTCGTACACGGGAATGTGTCGTTAGTTGGGTGTGAAACCTGCAGTGTATTTGGTGGAGTGGAGTGGTCACGCGGGCTCACCGGGCGCGGCGCGGTGGTCGAGGCGCAGCGAGGACGGCGGCCGGGGGTGCGGCGGCAGCGGCGGCAGCGCCTCCGACACCACCAGCGGCGTCTGCGGGGACTCCAGCGGCTTCGTGCCTGGAACGTTACAGAGGGAAACTGTAGGCGGATTCACTTTGGCGGTTTTGGCCTACTCATTTGATAGGAAGGACCCGCTAATTAGTGGTAATCGTGTGTTTCCCGATCCCGACAGTATAAATGATCGAAGATCGGATATTATCGAATCATGCACGAATCCTAAAACTAGAGTAGATTTGATAGATCGTGATCGTGACTGAAAAGCTAAATGTCAAGAATGCTTGATCGAACGACCTAAAACTATTATTATGAAGCTGAAGGTTGCCACAATGTTTCACTTTAAAAATGAAGACCACATTTTCTTTAATAAAATTAAATTGCTCACGAAAGGCAAGTTTCCTATCGCAGTTATATAATGAAACTTACCAACAAAGGAGCTTTCTAGCCAGTATAACTTCTGACTGGACCTCGGCGACGGTTGCCGGTCGATGTCGCCGTTAGCTGGCTCTAATCCTGACACGTAGTGTACTATCGCTGACGTCACCTCCTTGATCGAGGTCTGAATCTCTTCTGATGCTTTTGATGCCTCAGACGCCTCTGATTTGGGTGTCGACTGCAGTAGGGACGATGCTAGCCTGGAAAATTAAGCAAATATGGATGTTCATTTTAGGTATAAAGTTGACTAAAGAACAAGCATTATGGATCCATCAATATTATCGTTTTTGGATAAAACCAAAACGAAGCCGAAACTCTCGTAAAAACATTCATCAAGTTTTGTCAATAATTGATTTACGCTGATCCATTCATATATGCTGTTGAGGACACGACAACGGTGACGTTATCAAAAGCAGTTGTTTCTGCCGAGTAGACTGTACTTGTTTCTTGACGTCTAGGGTAGTTGCAAGTATTTGTTTTAATCTTTTCGATCTTCTTATGTTTCTTCTTACCTCTCATGTGGCGTTCGCGGAGTACTGTTGAGTCGCTCCTGACTCCTCCAGCCGAGATAGGGTTGTCGCGCGCTGAACGAAGATCTTGCTGACGGCGAGCATAGAGGACTGGTACCCCTGATGCTGCTTCGTGTTGAAGAGCACGGTGACGTCTGTGCAAAGAAACATGGAGTTAGATTACTTAATATATTTATTGCATTTCACAATGTGAACTTAAGTGGTAGGTTTTACAAAGACATGATCATGTGGACCCTGTCGGGTACAGCAAAAATAGGAGAGAGGAAGAGGGCAAGGGTTGGGTTTTTTTTACGTTTTGGTACAGTCCTGATGTAAAAGTCCTCTCTCTCTCACAGAGCGGAGGCTTGACTCCCAGCAGTGAAAATATTATTGGCTAACTATATATATAGTGTAAGTAACTAAAAGCTACCTTGTTAAGGAAATTCTCTTCTAATACAAAGATTATAACAAATTTTCCATTCCGATAAACTCATGGATTAAAGCATTACATCAATTGGATGACTTGGATGAGCACTCATTCACCCTACCTAATGGGCATGTTGAAACGTCGTCAATTACTAAAATCATTGGATTATGATAAAATTGATGGACAGTTTCGTTTATAAGCAGATATGTGCTATCACTAAACGATATGCCAATCAAATTAGAGTTCCGGTCATAAAAGTGCACTATGTCCATCAAATAATCTTTATCCAATCCAATATCATTGATCACTTCACCCCTGTCGTTAATTTGTTCAACAACAGGGAATAAAAAACTATCTCGTTCATTATCCATCCAATGAATTACATTGTCTCAGCTAGGAAGTATTGCCACGCTTCATTACCTCCAAAATTTTCCTTAACTACTGGTCATTTTACGGTCCATTGGCCGGTCACCATTTAAATTCTAACAACACAATCAAGTATTAGTACAATAGTCTCGTTTACATAACAATAATAAATCGGTGAATGAACTGTTGCCACGGAAACGACGACGGGAGAAGCCATATGAAGGTGCTTGACAAACGCTTCGAAGAAACGCAGTTTTAGAAGTATATAGGTAGATTACGCGTGAGGTGGATGACCTTGCAGAGACAATGCATTTACTAACATTACACTTCGAGAAAGCAATACTGACACAAATGTTTATTAATGATGAAGGTTTTACTCCTGTCTTTGTTTCAGGATTGTTCCGAATGGAGCCCTTTTTCTTCACGAGCTCATCGAGCAGCGACATCGCGAGGCGCACTGTAGTTTGGCTCTCCATTCGAAGCCTCCGTTTCAGTGAGTTACGTGATTGAAACCGTAAACATGAACTTGCCTCACGAAATAGTTGACGCCACAATTCACGATTCAATTAATAATCTTTTCTGAAGTATAGACTCACTTGGTTAGAATTAAGCCGGCTAGTAGACCACCTGCCGAAGCTGGTGGTGTGTGGGGACAACTGCGGCGGCGGCGGTTGTGGGTTACCACCCAAGCTGCCAAGTGAGGTGGTCTTCGAATTGAGGCCGCTCCAGCGAGCTGCCGAGGCGGATGCGTCAGACAGACGCTTGCGGAGAAGGAAGCCCTCTCGGGGCGCGGGTGCGTTCTTGTACCTGGAAAGGCGAAAGGAGTAAATAAACCAAATGTTGTAAAGTCAAATTATAATAGCTAGTTAAACTCCGCAGATGTCATGCGTAAACGATAGATGGATATCTAAACACGATAAAACAATATGATTTGATGTTATTTTGATGGGGTCAAGGGCCGCTTGTAGTGTATGTTCAAAAAGGAGGAGGTTATATGTTCGTAGTGCGTTTGTTTTTTTTTTAATTTTTTTATGTATGTCCGCCGATTTCTCCGTCATTTGTGGACCATTTTTGAAAATTCTTTTTTTGTTTGAAAGAGTATGCTCTCGAAGTGGTCCCATATAAATTTTATTAACTTTGCTTGCATAGTTTTTGAGTTAGCTTCAATAATACGTATTTTTTCCCACTTAGTATGTGTATGATATAAGTACTTGTCACTGGTAGCAGGTAGTGGTATTTGAATTTAGTGTGGGGTAGGTACCACAACTAAAAAGTGAAAAATAAAAACTTTTTTACAAAAAAAGATAAAACAACCGACTTTTTTTTTTTGTAAAAAGTTTTTTTAACATGTGTTTTCATTAGATATTGATATCCATCACATCTGCGTAATTTTGCTAACTAATTCAATATGACCCTGGATAATGAGTAAACTAGTTCTGTTGCTAGACTCTTTCATTATGGGGACAGGTTGGGGACGTTGTCCATTTTCTACAAAGATGCTCTTAATTAATCCGACTTCCTTAAATTCCTTTGATGAAGAAAACTGCTCGATAAGTTTGCCTTTGGCTTTGATAATGTAAACTAAAAGCTATGAGTTCGAATCTAGAATGAATCAAGATGCATGACAAAGCATAGTTTTAAAAAACGTTCTAGAACGATGACTAGTCATGAAACTTGATTTAGCTACATTTGAATTTCGATTTTCGAAACTGTCAGTTTTAAATTGATATTCATGTCTATCTAGGAATAGTTTGAAAACACGGGGCTTGAATAGAACTATGACTGAGCAAAGTACTGGCTGATACAACTATACTGTTGATCTATACTCCATTTGAAATAAGATTCAACAATTAAATAAACCTTTTTACAGTCCGTTCAACCGATTTTGACTTATAATGCATTTGTGGCATGACAAATGGCAGCTGCAGTAAACAGTTGGTATGGTAACCACTTTTTTGCTTTTAATGCCATCTTTATATCTACGGTATAGAAGTCAAAATCGGTTGAACGGACTGTAAAAAAGTTTATTTAAATGCCTAATCTTATTTCAAATGGAGTATATCTTCCTCCGTATAGGAATATTGGTGTAAGATAGGTACCTAATCCAGTCAACGAAAGGAAATGTCATTTTCTTCTGGAAAGATGCCCTGAATGTATGAATATCGGAAAAACTAAACCAAATGAAATATTTTTGGCAATTGACAGAGAAAGATTAAGTAAGCTGGGATCAAACTGAATGCTTTTCCATTTAAAAAGAACAAAAAAAAAACAGTGGCACTCCGGGAGTGCCGACCGAAGTGAAAACCTGAACAATTTAAAAAAAGACTTCTAAAACCTTTAAAGTAAAAATACTTGCATAGAACATTGATCCGAAACGTAATATAAATAAAGAGCACAATCGCGGTTTACAAAAATGAGGTGTCGGTAGCGGTGTCGCGAGTTCAATTGATTTTTCCTATCCTCAAAAAAATTTGTTTAATTATTATTAACAAGTTTCGTGAACAAGTAAACATAAACATAAGTTGTAAAGTTAATTAGCTAATAAACAAAAAACACGTTTCCAAATGACTAATTAAAACCTTTGAATTAAGGAACGAAGTCAATAGGTTAACTACCGCGTAACTAATTGACAGAAACCGGTTGGTTGATGAGATTGTTTAGGTAGCTGCGTAAACGGCGGATTACAGAAGTTAACGTGGATTAAATGTACTAGAAAACTAAATGTATTAGATTTTATTGAGTCATAAATAAAGGTAACGGAAAGATACCAGTTAAGGAACGAGTAGGTACATTTACGACTAACTAGCAAAGGGTTGTGGCGGCATCTCCAATGGGAACTACGCGTCAAAGACCTGACGTCACACAAAAATCCTGACGCACAAATCCTGCATCGCGTAAATAGAGTTTACCGTGCGATTGACATTTATATACAAGATCCTGACTTTAACCGTTGGGCAGTTGCCCGCCAGACACGACACCCGTCTGGTCGGAGGATCCTCCCTTTTCTATAGAGGATGAGTGAACTTTACACCCTGTTCCTCATACCTCTTAAGGGTTGAACGGTAAGACCATTTTAGTCTTAAGATTAGTTGTAATTTAATGGTTTCAGTTTTTTCGTTTAATATAGCAGACGATTTCATTACAGTCACGTCAAAGAACATTCTGTTTAATGATTTTACAACGATTAGAATTATTTTTAAAACATTGCGATTGTTTCAGGCTATTACAAGGCCTGTAAGTAGCTAACTATTAATATAAAGTATATGCCTCTTTCAGTAGCAACGTAAGGGGCAGGCAATCACCCAAGACGACGCGTCGCGTCGCGCGTTCTCGAGACGAGACGCTCGTTTTTTTCGAGTCTTACCTAATTTTCCTGTGTAAAAAAGAAAAAGAAGTAGTCGCCCGAAGCTCTAAAACCCGCCACTACCAAGTATATTCTTTGAACGTTGCTGTAGAAAAGCCATTTTGAAAAGTTCAAGATATTATAACAGCAGTACCGAAGCAGCTTTATAGAGTCAGTGTTTATAGCTCTATTTTACATAATATACTACTACAGCATGGCGAAGATAAATAAGCACTTCAAGTAGCTATTACCACAAACAAGCTTCCACATAAAAGGTTAGCTTAGGTCACGTGTAGTTCAGCTAGACGAGATGCAATTAGGACATCGTTAATTACAATAAAGACCGACCAGAGACTCATTATCGTGAGCCTGGGAGACAGTTATGAGGATTAAGCATGAAACCTGGCCATTATTGTTGCCGTGTATGAACACCTTTATACGTTTATTACAGGTTTATGACTTGGGACATTAAATGTAGTTGTCCGAGTCGTAATTTAAACTTAATACAACTGCTCTATAAGTTTCTGGATTATTCGAAATTCAAAAGGATGAAAGCAAAAAGTCAACAGACAAACATCATCGTTGCAAACAAAAACTAAAAACAATTGAAGACAACGTAGAAGAAAAATATAAAAAAGTTAGGGAAACTATACAGTTTTGTCTTTTGTAAAAAGTTTGGACCTAAATAGGAACCTTGCAACATAACTAATGAACATTACGTGCACACCGATTTTTAAATCCTTTCAAGGTTTTAAATCGAATCTAAAGTCTTAAAAAAGTACTAAGGATATATAAAACACGAACAAATGTTAGAAGTTTTAAACGTAGTTCGGATAAAGTCGTGCTATAATTCATCGAACGCCTTTCCTAAAGCCTTGACATGATTGGTAGTGAAGCGAGACGTGCCTATAAGTTTAAAGCTCATGTTATTAGATATCTACTAGAAAAATGTTAAGCTTTTGTATATTTTCTTCATTATATATAGTTTTTTATTAATATTAAATTGTTTAGCTACTTGTTTAGACGCAATAACAAATGTAGGCTAAAGATTTTATGCAATGTAACAAACACGCGGAACACATTTTATTCTTAATTTAATGCTTCAAGTTAATATAGGACGTCGTTAGAAAGCCGAGACTAATCTAGTATAACATCAAAGTGCAGGT
Organism: Agrochola lychnidis; assembly: GCA_963680765.1. Classification (NCBI taxonomy): domain Eukaryota; kingdom Metazoa; phylum Arthropoda; class Insecta; order Lepidoptera; family Noctuidae; genus Agrochola; species Agrochola lychnidis. Next base: position 6,318,113 of record OY796850.1, read on the forward strand.
TATATTTGTCATTACCCTACATAGCTCGGCTAGATGTTGATTGCCCTTTCGATAACCTATAGTGGTCTGGCCTATATGTCAGAAGATATGATGTTTAAATTTAACACTCACCATTCCGGCACATTGAGTTTCTGCAACGACCGCTGGACTCGTAATTCGTGCTCAGAAAGCACGCGATCTGAATTCTTCTGCAGTTCGTTCTCTGGAGGCTGCAACAAATTAAATTGCATCACAAATCTGGTCACGTAGTTTTTTTCAATCAAAATACAAAGAAAGAAATACTTTTACAAAAAGCGCAGTCGATACAAAGGCACTAACTAGTTCCTTAATTAGCATATTTTAAACATATAATTTTGCTAACTTTGAAAAAGTTTGAAAGAGGAAATGAGATAATGGAATTAGCAAATAATGCAGCATAAATATTAGAACATACATTTATTAACAATTTAATTACAAATTCATAAAAACACACAATATTTGTGTTTACGTACTTGATGGTATGTTATTTACCAAGTCTTGAATATCGTCAAACGAATTAGGAGCTAATCGGTACACAGTTCCGAAAAATGAAGGGTCTTTGTGAGTTTCATTAACTAATTTGCAGTCACTTTCACTTAAGTCTTTCAATGACGACGAATCTGGCATGTTTCCCTGAATTTTTATAGATTGGTGTATTTTATAAATAGCAAATCTTGCATATTCAGTCTCTTCATCGCTGATTTCCTCAAACCCCAATTCGTGAATTGTAGTATCAGCACAATGTGAGCGACTTACGACTTCTTCAGTGGAAATTAAAGATTCTTTACTTCCTACAATACTATCATTTACTTCACACTCAATCAGTATTTCAGACCAAGATGGAAAATTATTGAGATCGTCCGGATCAGGGATTCTATTATAAGTATCTTCTAAATCCACAATTATGTTTTCTCCTGAAGTCGGCATCATCATATCAGATATACCGTAGATGGAATCGTACCAAGATTCGTTGCTTTCGAATTCAGCTTTTGATGTGTTTAAATTAAAGCTGACTTTCCGCTGAAATTTCTTAAGGGTAGAGGTAGCTGGCAATAAGCGGTGTTCATTTTCGGTTTGCAGTAATTTTTCCATTTCAAAATCGGCATATCCGGGTATTTCGATGTCATTAAACTGATTGTAATATTTCGGTTGCTCTAGGATGGAACACGAATTTGTATCTACAATAGAATCTTGCAAATCCTCTAGGGGTGGTGGAGGCACACTTTCTAGTAAACGTTTGAAAAAATCTTGTACTCGATCGTCGTTACTTTTAATCGGTATTGTTTCTTTTCCACTTCCGTTGTTGTTTTTTGTGGCTGGTAGAATTTCGTTACATTGTTTTTCTGTCAACGAAGTAGCTCTTCTAGGTTCATTATTAAGCGAGCCATTGCTAGTTGTTCTAACTCCGTTCCAACTCAAACGCGATTGTCTTGAATTACGTCGTTGCGCATCAAATCTTCTCACGCAGATCTTAGATTTCCACTCTTGATGTTTACTTATAAACCCGTTTAGACTCAAAGAATTCTCGTCTTCTGATTCACTTCTGGGTATATCTGGGTATTTGGCGTAATAGAAGTCTTTTGACAGCGGCTTGCTAAACATATGCTCATGTTTGATTTCTTCAAACGGTTCCATTTCTTCGGTAACCCATACTGTATCCAAACAGTACCAAAACCCATTTCTTTGAAGAACCTCTTCGGTTGTCAGAAGCACTATCGACACCATTTCCACTGAACACTTCACTAGGCGCTGGTTCGAATATAACTGGAACTTCTCACACTTAAAAGAGCTCATTAAGAAAACCCAATATTTAGTATTAATGACACTTGAGAGTAGTAAACATTGGTTTTTAAAAACAATTCCCTAATTAGTTAATCGCAGTATGATTAGTATATTATCAAAACAAACATATTGTTCACTGCGTAAAGGATTAAAAATTTTAATGACGTCTCAATAAATCACTAACATTGCTCTACCACAAACTATTGTAATGTGAGAGTTCACTAAATTAGAAATTTACATCTAGGACAATATTTTAAAGGTCAGTTGAGCTTTTAATACGGAAATTTTATTAAAGGATGTCGGCCTTTACAAGGGACATGTCGGATATTATTAATCCACGGAAGTAGAACATTTGGTGACAATGATTTCCTTGGGGATCGAACTCACCCTGACGTCTGAAGCGAGGAGCGCACATGGCCCCAGCAGTCCTACGCTTTCCCAGCAAGTCATGTCCACTAACTGTTCCACTCACGTCCAGTGCCCGCTCAACTCTGCACTCGTGTGCCGATCTTATAATCGCATCGTGATGCACCAGTGACTCCGTAATACTAAGTTACGTAAGTCGTCATATCACATTCGATATGAAACAAATTGTTTCGATACATATAAAGCGGCTACACTTAAAGCTACGAGAGCCGCCGGAGGAAGAGAAAGAAGCAAGCTGCAATATCGAAGCGGAAAGCGTTCGCCAATCAAATCAGAATAACGTTGCTTATCGAACGACAAAATCCAATTACAAGACTGAATCGGAGCGACCGCGGGGCTTCCGAGCTTAAGGTCGCTCTGCGGGCCGGTGCCGGGTCTCGCGCTGGGTCTGGCATGCGGTGTTCGGGTCGGACTTACGCGTCGGCCACTGCGGCACTCCGCATCGTGGGACATGGAGGTGGTGTCCGAGAGGGCAGGCGGCCGCGGCGCTGCCTCCCGCCAGACTGAGGCGCGGCGCGTGTCCTTGGCAAGCGCGCATGCTCCGTTCACACACCCTTACTATCAGATTCTAGTGGCTTCAACAATCATTTTGTTACGATGACACATTTCTTCTTTGCACTATCCGTGTTTCTGTTACTCAGATGAAAATGTCTATTGTAAGCATGACTTTCAAGAAAATCGTTTGAATGTAGAACAGGTTGTAATACATTGCTGACTTGAGGGTGTTTGTTTGATTTATTGGATTTGAAAGGAGCGATGGATGCGTGTCGTGTCGATCGGCACAGGGAAACTGAACAGCTGATGTGCACTTGTTCAAGGCTCGTTCAAGTGGACCGTTTGTTTGGATGTGGGTGTGGCATAGCGTGACAGGTTGGTCCTAGTTACCGGTAACTCGAGTATTGTTAATTAAGCTTTAGGTACTGTCATTAATGGTATTGCAGAAACAATATGTGTAATTTAATGTTCAGTTGTTTGATATGGTACTTAACTTAAAACAAGCTCTATTTTTATAGATAGTAACTTACCGAATTTCAGTTTCAATTGGGTACTTAACTATTTACCCAAGAGTGTATAGAAACACATTAGTTTAATGACATCCTTATGTAAAGTATTGGTCTGTACATCGAAAAATACTATCAAAATAATCGATTCTTCAAGCTTTTATACTAATTACAGTCACGCATAAACATAACATTCTAAAACTTTCTGCACGCAGTCATTTTACTCATAAAACACATACCAGAATTTGCAAAGTTTAATATTGCCCATAAAAACGCGGGGAGACGAAACCGTGACCCGAATTTGGGCCACGAAATGTCCTCACGTAAATACAGGAGGCATATGGGACAATATTTCGTGTCTCTGAAGGGTTATGACAAAAATACAGTGTAGGAATGTATAAATATATGATAGCAATCGGAGGTTTGAAGGATATTTCAGTCCGAGTGGATGGATGTGGCCTATTAGACCTTTATAGTGTCAGGAATGTCTTAGCTACGAAGGAAGGCAGTAGTGAACGGTTTCCTTCAGTTGACTCGGATCATGTGCAGGATGACTGCATTCAATCAAAAACTATTTTTAAACAACTTCAAGAGGAGGTTCTTAATTTAACTGTGATCGAACTGGTTCATACGAGTTTCTTTTTAACCGACTTCCAAAAGGAGGAGGTTCTCAATTCGACTGTATTTTTTTTTTTTTGTATGTTTGTTCCGCGATTACTCCGCCAATTATGAATTGATTTCGATGATTCTTTTTTTGTTTGGTAGATCATACTTCAGAGGTGGTCCCATATAAATTTTATTAACTTTGCTTGGGTAGTTTTTGAGTTAGCTTCAATAATACGTATTTTTTCCCACGTAGTATGTGGATGATATTATGATAACTTCCTGTCACTGTTATTTACATAGCAGGTAGTGGTATTCGAATTTGTGTGGTGTAGGTACCACAACTAAAAAGTGAAAAATAAAAACTTTTTACAAAAAAAAAAAACAACCGACTTCAAAAAAAAAACACTACAAAGTGAAAAATAACTTTAATTTCTGAAGTCGGTGTCTTTGGTTTTCAATTTTCGTTCTTTGTCACCGACTTCCGAAATTAAAGTTATTTTTCACTTTGTAGTGTTTTTTTTGAAGTCGGTTGTTTTTTTTTTTTCCTTTTCTAGCGCGAGGAAACTCATGGCTATTTGAAATTCGAATTACAATTTGTCACACGCGTCATTATGGAACAAAAGGTAGGTACTGTTTTCGGATGACCTTTTTGATAACGCGTTATAAACAGTAGTCGAACGACTGAGGTCAAATTGAACAAATAAATATAAATAACCATGTCCGGCGTGACATGCCATTTACACATTAATGCCCTAAAATACGCGTGGGTGAATGTTATTATCGCTTTTATTAATTCCGGTAATGGGACATTATTTTATTCGATTAGAACGCGTAAGGGTGGTGAATTTACATTTCCGCAATTATAATTAACGTTATCATTGGTGCCGATTCCCTTGTTCACAAACTAAACTAAATTTAAGTTCAGTGCATCTTTTTCTTTCTATTTCATTAAGAAAAGGACAGAAGATAAATTTTAGTTTAGTCCTGTCAAATTAATCAGCGCTTGACGTAAATTGACGTAATTTTAGTCGGCAAGTTTTTAATCACGTCTAAACTTGTATGGAGAGTGATAGGCGCTGATTAATTTGACAGGACTAAACTAAAATTTATCTTCTGTCCTTTTCTTAATGAAATAGAAAGAAAAAGATGCACTGAACTTAAATTTAGTTTAGTTTGTGAACAAGAGAATCGGCACCACTGTCAATTAAATGTTATGTCACTGTTAGTCAAGCGAACTATTAATGAGAAAATTGTATCTGTATCTTGTACCTACCTTAACATTTAATGTAAAAATATTGGCTACATTATTAGCATTATGGACAAGGAGCTCGTGGCTAAGTAATAACAGCCGCACTGGTCCATCCATCAGGTTAAGCTACGCTTGCCAGGGTTGGTCAGTGGATGGCTGACCATCTTTACATACCGAGACTCCTCCGTGCCTCGGAAAGCACGTTAAGCCGTTGGTCCCGGCTGTCATTCGTGGATCTTTGACAGTCGTTACGGGTCGTCAGAAGCCCGAAAGTCTGACAACCAGTCTTACCAAGGGGTATCGTATTACCCAGTTACTGGGTTGTGGAGGTCAGATAGACAGTCGCTCCAAGTAAAATACTGGTATTCAGCTGTATCCGGTTAGACTGGAAACTGACCCCAACATAGTTGGGAAAAGGCTAGGCAGATGATGATGATTAGCATTATGGACAAATTAAAGTGTTAATATTGCAACAATCACTTAATCATTTGAATAAATTCAAAGATTATTCAATTCTGCATTCGAATGTCAAGTTCAAACAATCCAACTTCCTCATCGGTTATATGCACAGCCAACAGATTATGTAAATTTAAATGCATAACCTCAAGATACTCTGTGGCAATTTCCATGAACATAGTCGTATACATATGAACATACATACACAGTCCAAGCATTTATCGCACAGTGAACGCGTGTTAATGACAGTACATTTACGTATTCCTCTCGCTAATAGCTACACTGTGGCTCCTAATTGGTACTTGGTCGCACCTCGTCAGTCTCGTTACATTACCGTCTCCGTGTGAAAAGAAGAATTAGGTCAGGTTCACACATATTGGATTATCGTGGAAATTGCTTCGGGAATCGGGATTCGTCTTGAATCTCGGGGGCGTAGTTGCTAATCACGACGCGACGGCCCATGTCGGCTGTATGAAGATGAATAGCGAGGATTTTGTTAACGTGGTCGCAATTTTCCGGATTTCCGAAGTTAATGTGTCGCCATTTATGTGTATTGTGTTTAGGAATATAAGGGCGTGTTTGATCCTAAATAAATAATTAAGAATGGAATTAATTGATAGCAGGACGTTTTTGTTCCATGCGTTGTCGCTAGAATTAGATACATGTCTGGTAAAGTTCGGAAAAGGAAGTTTTACGAAAGCTGGTTATCGATAGACACGTAGGTACCTAACTAAAAAAGAGTGAGGAGATAAGAGTATTTTATTCTATGTATAACGTTCCTTAGATAAATCCATAGAGAATTCCATTTTCGAATCTTTGAATGGGTTCTTAAATATAGATTCTTTATTTATTCACGCTCCTTACTCAGATATTCAACTAACGGAAAGTGCTGGATAAACAAGGAGTGTCTGGGAAAACAAGCTAAGCGCCAAGTCAAAAATGACGTCACAAATTGGTAGGGTTATCTCAAACCGCTCTACTGAATCCTAACACTTATTAAATTGTATTCCTTTGAAGGAAATAGAACGGAAGAATCATGAGGACGATTTCTGCGGATGCGGATTTTGGAGTTTTGGACTCTCCAGAGAATTTTTGTGTAAAGAAAATACTGAACGAAATGGGAATGTAGGAATAAGGTACACACCTTCTTAATAAAATCTTATTATAGTCATCGTTCTGTCATTTGTAAATCTTTGACAGTCGTTACGGGAATTCAGAGGCCCAAAAGTCTAACAACCAGTCTTACCGAGAGGTATCGTGTTATCCAGTAACTGGGTTGTGGTGGTCAGATAGGCAGTCGCTCCATGTAAAAAATATTGGTATTCAGCTGCATCCGGTTAGACTGGAAGTCGACCCCAACATAGTTGAGAAAAGGTTAAGCAGATTAATTAAGTATAATCTTATCAACCCAACAATATAATTAATGATGCAAACTCTAAAGCATATTTATGAATACAGAATTTAAAAAAAAAAACCGTCTGCAGAGGCAATAAAAATGTTTTATTCTTTAAAAATACATGGTCGGAGCCTGGCCGTTATGAAAGAGTTCTAAACTTTTCCTTTTTCAAAAGAAGCCAGACAAATGGAAACTTGTAGGCTTTAGAGTTTTTCTCGTAAATCGGACATAATAAAATCGTGCCGATTTTTTTTCGTGCACTAGATTTTCTATGCTCTGCATAGCGCCGAGAGTTGAAAATCAAAGTGTGTTTTTTCAACCCGCTGGGATGCACTCTCATCCCAGCGCGTTGGATTCTCAACGCTCGGCTAAACACCGAGAGTTAAAAATCCAGTGCGCGATAAAATCCCGCCGCGATTTTATTACGTCCGTGCGAACGTCGGCTAACTGGGCACAGATTTAGCAAAGATTTATCTATCCTACTAATATTATAAATGTGAAAGTTTGTATGTTTGTTACTCAATAATGCAAAAACGGTTGAACGGATTTGGATGAAATTTGGCACACAGATAGTTTATAACCCGTATTAAGACAAAGGATACTTTTTATCCCGATAGTACTTTCCCGTGGTATAATTTCCGACCTCAACGCGAGGGAAGTCGCGGGCAAAAGCTAGTACTTAGTAAAATGAAGCATTCAATTCATTTTCTGTTATAGCGATATCCCGGAACCATTACCTCATAAATACTCCTTTGTGTTCAGTACCGTATTATGCTGGAATCTTACGGAAGATACGTCAAAGGACGTTGTGCACACAGCGATTCTGACTAAATGCATTTAATTGCAGCCATCTTGCATTTCAGATGCACCTTGTGTGTAGTATGTACGATTTCTAGAGACTGCTTTTGTGCGGTGCCAATTAGCATTAAAATACGGTATTATAATGATCATAAGGTTCATGTATTGGTAAAGCTAGAGTATTGCCACAGTATTCTCGACGTACGCATGGACGTAATAAAATCGCGGCAGGATTTTATCGTGCACTGGATTTTCAACGCTCTGCTCAGCACCGAGAGTTGAAAATCCAACAGTGTGTTTTTTCGCGCTAGGATGCACTCTGTTGAATTCTCAACGCTCGCTTAACACCGAGAGTTGGAAGTCCAGTGCGCGATAAAATCTCGCCGCGATTTTATTACGTCGGTGCAAACGTCGGCTAACGTCTATTTCTCGAAGGGTTAGGCAGTGGTGTATCAACGTTTCGCCCTAATGTAGTGTAATTTTTAGTCTTAAGGTGATATATGTTGGAGTTTAGCAAAAACAAATCGATCCTACTTCAACACTATAGTCTTTCTCTTTCTAACTCATAAATATTACTTTTTACTATCGGAGCCCGCCCTTAACCACTTGATGAAATCCTTAGTTTCTCATAGTGACTATACTATACTTGTAGCCCTGTGCAGGATCACACGTCTCACATAATACTAGTAAAACACACCTTCCTATATATACAGAAAAGGATAATAAACATATTATTAAAATCCTTAGAACGGTCTTTCTTTTAGTGTCCAACCTTAAATCCTAACAATATATTGATAAAAATGGGCTTTTTCTTTATCGTGTAACTTTTAAAGTATTTGGAATAAGAATTTAACATTTTGGTGTATGATTTTTGACTATATGATCTAGTATCCTGAAAAAGGAATACACGATACAATGAAATTTTCCCGATACAAAAAAATTGCAAAGGTCTATCTATTTTTATCTTTTTTTGAGTATCATGGCGCAACGCTTATGAGTTATTCAATGGAATTTACTTTAAAATATAGAGAGTAAACGTTCCGAGTTTTAAGAAAAGCAGTTTTTTTTAAAATAATATTTTTCATTTACAAAAGACGGCATTTCGTTTTGGCACATACGTTATTTTATTCCGAGCGGACACACATTATCGTCATCTCTTCTTTCGCCTATCAAAAGTATTGTCATCATTCTCGTTCATTCATAATGCTTAGAATAATGCCTAGCCAAAGCCCATGCTAAGTAACTAACGTTTTCAAATTCCAGTCGGTTATTTCGTTAGTTCCACTTTTTTGCTACTGGTTCAGATACGTTTGTGGCAGCGCGACGATGTGGCGGCCAACCATCGAATATAGAACCGCCACTCCCCGCGTGCGGGGGAAATAAGCCACGCCCATCAAACTACTATTTATTTTCAATATAGGCCCTTAACGTAATAGGGGGCGAATCTATTGCTATTAATACAAATAGGGATATCGAATGACATATTGCCCGACCTGGATATCGAACCCAGAACCCCATGCTGCATGCATGTAGATTGTAAACTATTCAGGCACTAGTGGTCAGCTTTTTTTACCGAAATGTGAAATGACCCTATTCGGTAGAACATTTACGTAGCACCTATACTCCATTTGAAATAACCGATACAACCGATTTTGACTTCTATACCGTAGACATAAGGATGGCATTAAAAGCAAAAAAGTGGTTACGATCCCAATTGTTTACTGCAGCTGCCATTTGTCATGCCACCAACGCAATAGAAGTCAAAATTGGTTGAACGGACTGTCAAAAAGGTTTATTTAAATGTCCAATCTTATTTCAAATGGAGTATACACAATTACATTTTCGGAATTAATTTTGCATTTGAAATTGTGCACCTTATGCATTAGAAAAATTACGGCAGAATAAGTTATTGTGTACTATCAAGGGCGTCGCTAAAGGGGGCAATGGGGGCAGCTGCCTCCCCCTAGAGATAAAAAATCAGTAAATACAAGGCATATTAATATAAAGAAACTACATACTTATCCATACAGCCAATTTTGTTTATTTGGACGACTTTTATTTGGTTTTTTTAAATTCCATATCTCCTAAATGGGGTCTAATCCGGGGTCTGGGGACATAATATTCGTATCTATGTGGCCCCCAGTAATAATACCTATTATGTTTCAGCTCTACAGTTATGAATGGAAAAACGACCCGAAAGGTCAGTTTCCAATTCATACAGACGCCAGCACATCAAGCTACTACAATCTGTCAAATTTATTTAATAGATTTTCAACTTTATCGCTGAATGTTAAGGTTCAAAGTTGATTGGGAAAATTTGACAGTTTCGGGTAGCTTGATGTGCTGGCGTCTGTACATTGAATATGGAAATTATTATTTTTCTCAGTTCCTATCGGGACTGTCAAGATGAAACTGATTTGTCAAAAATCAAATGTCCACCAGCGTCGATTTTAGCCCCATTGTGCGCCGTAGAGGCAATAAGACTCGCACTACAAATGTAAAGTTTCATGTGCTCTTGACTTTTGACTGTACCTACAAATCATACTTTTCCCATCCTCCATAATATGTCACAGGGGGAGCAAGTTGATACACTATATCAACTTGCCCCCCTAGGCCGGGATGGCGACGCCCTTGTGTACGATTATTAAAATTACTGCACTTTAGAGTTATTTTTTTAATGTAAATCACTACATAGTATAAAACAAAGTCGCTTTCTCTGTCCCTATATCCCTATGTATGCTTAAATCTTTAAAACTACGCAACGGATTTTGATGCGGTTTTTTTTAATAGATAGAGTGATTGAAGAGGAAGGTTTATATGTATAATAACCCGGTTTATACCCGTGCGAAGCCGGGGCGGGTCGCTAGTGGTAAATAAATTATATTGCTTTGTATTTATCTTGAAATAACGGAGTTTATTCTCGTTCATATCGAAATAACGAAATGGTGATGACCGTCATTTTTCTAATGTCAATAAATTTAATATAGATTGTCATAACGAAATTTCTTTCATTCTAACCCCACTAATCAAATATTATATTTCTTCTATTGTCAACAAGGTTGTCAGTTTTTTTTTAAATCCTTTATTAAAAAGAATCTGGTTCTTAATAATTAATTACAATCAAGCCTGTAAGACAATAAGCAATTTTAATCTAACTTAATTTTTTACGTAATGATTATTTTAAAAATTAGAATAGTGTTGATTGTACTTTACACAAGTTCGTTCCACTTTCTTAGAGACTGATATTTTAATATAAACACTTTGTTCATGTGTTATATGTGTGTCATTGGCACTATTATTTCTACACTTTTTACACTACACTAACTCAAAAAGGTTTTGTTCGTTTTAGTCCTCGCACTATATTTGTTTGGTCTAGCAGCTGAATTGCCTCGATGTTTCACATGTCGGTGGAGTCGGTGTTCATGGGCCTCAGCAAATTTTTGGATTATTCTGGTGACGGGTTCCATTTTTAAGTCACGATGGAGGTCGTCATTTCTTACATACCAGGGCACATTAACAATACTCCTGAGTACCTTATTCTGGAATGTTTATATAATTTTGATGTTGGTTGGTTTAGTAGGTACAGCCCCAAAGTTGGATGCCGATGTGAAGGTTGTCAGTAAAGGTATAATTAAATTAACTAAATTTAAAATTAAATTAACACTATCACCATTCGATTGACAATGTGTGGTGGTTTTTTGACGTAATCGCATTAGAACCATATTAATTTGCATTTTGTTCGCTCAGTATTAATTGAATTCATTAGTTTATCATTACTAGTAGTAGTAATATTTGTTTGTTGTTAAATGGAACAGTGGTTATTGTTATGTTAGTGTTTGTTTTTTGTGTTTTGAGTTTAGTGAATGTGAAAGTAAAGTACGTTGTAATTAGGTATTTGGGGTAAGTAGATAGTTTATTATGTTGCAATTACTTATTTAGAGTAGATTTGAAGAGTAATTAGTACGATCGGTAGGATTAGGAATTGCGGCTTGTTTATTGACAGATTATTTAATTTGTGAGGAAACATACTTTTCAAGGTAAATTTTTGAAAATATGAAACACATAACTAAGTTATGCCGTGCTCGCTCAGATATGACTATAAATTACAAACGACGTGATGGTTTTTTCAAACATTTTAATGTTTCCCTTTACTATAAACTGGCAGTCGTAAATTAAATAAAATATATTGTCCCCGTGCTTACTTTTCTTAGATTATAGTAGTTTATGGAATAAAGGGTTTATTTACATTTTAATCTGACGACTTCATCAAAAAAGATGTGCAGACTGAAAAACTGTATATTCGTAGCTGTTTTATGAGTTCGAGACTGGTAGAAATAGAATTATTTTCACTCATTTACATGAAGCTGATAATAGTAAAGTAAATCGAAATAGGAATTTAATTAAACCGTTTATTGACACCGTTATTAACAGGAAGTAACTGTTCGCGGCCACGACGAAAGTCCGAAGTATTTTTTTTATTTATTTTTTTGTTACCCTCGCTTACTTCAGTCGTTTTACCACGCTTCGCCACTGTATCTTAGTATTACGAACTTTGACAAATGGATTGTCAACCGAAATAGAAAAATTGGTAAAGGTTTATTTCAAATTCATGCATTAAATATACTTCTTCCACCACGTTTGTCTTTCTAAAAATATTTTGAAGTAGTCCACTTAGAGCACCTATCCGAATAGCACCTGCGCGAATAGCACCTAGCCTAGTCCACGAAGAGCACCCAGGTGCTGAAAAAAAAACTGATTAATTAAGGCTGATTTTGCAATAAATGTGATATGTGGAGACTGATTATGATGTGATATATTAAAAATAAGAAGTGTTATTATTTGGTAAGATTAATAATTCTGTGGCCCTAGTGAAAAGGGGTACGATTACTTATACGATTACTTATACCCCTTTTCACTAGGGCCACAGAATTATTGTCATAGTGATTTTTATTATTTTTAAATGTCACCTAGACAAATTTCGTATGTATGTAAGTATGTGTAATTAATAAATATTCTAGTGATTTTTATCGATATCTTTCGTTTAATAACGTCCTGTAAAACAAATACATCCCAGCAGTAGGCTGCTGAGTCATAGGTGTTTTTCGTGGACAAAAATGTAAAAATAAATTTTAATCGTTTTTCGTGGACTAGGCTGGGTGCTATTCGCACAGGTGCTATTCGGACGGGTGCTCTAAGTGGACTACTTCAATACTTTGACCTTATACTGCTTGGAGAACACCGTCCTAAGTGCAAAAAGGTTATTGAGAGCAAAGTTAAGGTCAAGTGCTTTCAAAGAAGATGAGGGATAAGAAATGCGAATATTATATTTGACTTTTGGAGGGCACAGAATTAACTTTCATTTTATCGGTATCTCTCTTATTGAGGACCGGCTAATCTAATTCTGATGAAGATTCATACTTTCATGCTCATATTAAATACCTAGTACCTGATCGACCGAGCTCTGCTCGGGTGAAAATAGATGAACATTTATCGTCAGGTATACCAACGTTGTATCACATTCCCGAGGCTGTGAAAATAGAGAAAACGAATTTTCCCAGATATGAGACCTAGCTAGATCGATTTTTCACCCCCGTAAACCCCTATATTGCAACTTTCATCGAAATCGTTAGAGCCGTTTTCAAGAACGTGATTATGATTACAAATATATATATATATACAAAAATTGGTCATTTAATAGTATACGATGTGAATTCGACTTTTTATCCCGGTAGTAAATTCTCATGCAATAATTTCCGACCTCCACACGGGCGAAGCTGCGGGCAAAATCTAGTTAAGATACAATGATGTGAAGAGTGTTAATAGTGTCAAGTTGAAGATCAAGGATGAAAGAACGTAAGATTTTTAGGGTTGCGTACTAATAAAATAAAGCCTACCTATCTAAAAACTAACTTCATATGTGTTTTTATCTAAAGTTTGGACATAATAATACGGTTCTAGTGTCGGGTTGTGACTTGTGGGCAACCACAACGACAGTGTGGCAACACTGCTACATATGAGCACACGGTTAACTTTGAGAATTTGTGTCAAAATATCCGTTCAAATAGCTCTACTGTGTAATTTTAGTTACATTACGAAAAATGCTATTTTACTGGAAGTGTGTCCCGCCTTTCTTTATTTAAGTCTGTTAAATGATGAAAATTAAAATTTTATAAAGTATTTTTTTTTTTTAATGCCTAAAGAAATGCCTATCAATTTATCGTAAGTAGCCAGTAAAAAGTCCTCCCTAGGTAAAACCGTACAGCTACTTATTTACCTATTGAAGATGAGACACAAAACCTTTAAAAAAATAAAATGTCTCTATTAGTAAAATAAGCCGACAGAAAAATAAAGGTTCATGTAAAGTTATAAATTTACCCTAGCTGTAAACTGTTTCAACAACCAGCGCGAGTTAGTTCTGCCTCATGCTAATAGATGGCGCTGGTGCGGCCGATTAAAATAAGTTCTGCCATCTTTTTTGCGAATATGGAAATTCACGAGCCCGTCCCGTTTGGCCATTTGGTAATATAGTTTATACAAATGTAAAACACCAATAGTAGGTTAATAGAAATAACTACCTAAAAAAAAAGAATTTATCGCATAAAGTTTTAAAACTGCGAGACAAGTTTCTGAATTTATGAAAATTCTCCTAACATCGTGGCATGTTTATTTGTTTACAAATCAAACTGTCAACGAGCAAAGCTTGGCGACTTGTATGTAAACAACAAATATTTATTTTTAACTAGCCCTACTTCGTAACGGTAATTTTCATTTTCTCTCATTCGAATGCGCTGGCTGTGTGCCAACGTTACTCGTGCACTTTTCTTAATTTATATTTATTCATACCGACGGTTTGTCTATGCGTGGAAGATAGATGGCTGGTTGAAATTTTCAGCGTTATTATATTCTATTTTTGAATATTTCAACTATGATTTATTTTTATTGGTGTTCTGGTTACTAAGTACGCAAAAGTTTGCGAATGCAAATTGTGTATGCTGTTTATTTTATGGGAAGGAGTTATATTTTCATAACAACAGTGTTTTCTTATAGTTTGTCTTTTATCCAGTTAGTGCTATTACCTAACGTTGCAAAACTTGCCTTTACAAACGTGAACATTATTATGAAAGATATCGATAATAATTTTACAAAACTTACATCAATGAATGGCATTACTTACATTATCGGCACAAAAGAACTAAAAAAAGTTTATCAAACAACCGATATTTAAAACCATACATTAGTTAACAGTGAGTGAGTCATATTGTTCCTTTATCTACATCATTCATTCGTTCCGGAGTGAACGTTAAACGCCGCGTAATGTTTCAGTCTTATCACACGCTATCCATTGAGGCACAAAACTAAACTACAATTAAATTAATGTAAACCGGCTATTGTTCAATTAAGAGTTTAACGACCTTTTGTTTATAAGAATTAATTTATTAATTAAAGTTCGTTCACCTGTGAAGAGATAACATGAAATGCTGTTCGTCTTTTGTTCTGTGATAAATCTTCATCTTAGAATTCAAAGAAATCAAAACTTTTAGTTCATCTATTCTATCCCACTGCTGGGCAAACGACTTCTCTGGGTCTAATAAAAAAACTCTTATTTAACATTGTCCTAAACTAAATTAGCAAACATTATAAATTGCAAATCGATAGTGGCTAAATAATTTCTGTAGCAACAGTGCTACGCTTTTCGTAGCAAATTGCTACATCTTCGTAGACCCCAAATAATATTTGAATAAAAACCTCGTAATTTTGATTAACAATCTGTTTCGTGTCAATAATGTTGTTACAAGTAAAATTAAGCTTTTATAGCTCAGCGAATCTATAGTAAACACTTTATTGGTCAGATTATCATTATGATACAACGTTATTTTTTAAGTTTCTCTGCTCTAAGATTTCTGCTTATGGTGGATGCAAAGCTCTCGAGAACATACACTACAGGCTTGTGCAGACCAGCACGACACGCGATGCGACACAAAGACACCGCTCGTCGAGCGACGAGCGTTGTCTTTGTGTCGCGTCGCGTGTCGCGCCTGTTTGAAAGAGCCTTACATCTACACCCAATCTCAGAACAAGCAGATGTAGAATTTGTAGATCGTATCAATATTTGTCGAATCCCCGACCCGTAGCGTAGCGCATAAACACACACATGCGTAGCACACATGCTCACACATCCTCACACACCCAGACCTTTCACACCAAAGATGGGCGGAGCCCATCCCATCTACTCCTCGCCTCGCCGGTGTAACCACCTTTAAGGTCCTACATCGCAAATTGAGTCGTCGTCCTTACCACTTATAGCAATTATGTAGAAGATTGCTTGCAATGTGCATTATCCAGTAGTTAAAATCTAATAACTCAGCTAAATTGGTTTGACTTAAACACGAATTCGATTGGGACTATTGGGAGCTGGCGAATACCCATTTTTAACCGACTTCAAAAGGAGGTTCTCAATTCGTCGGGATATTTTTTTTTTTTATGTTTGTTCCCCGATTACTCGAAGACGGCTGGACCGATTTGAAAAATTCTTTTCTTGGTTGAAAGGGTATACTTTCAAGTTGGTCCCATTGTCATTTGGTCACGATCTGATGATGGGATCTTGGAGAAATCGAGGGAACTCTTCAAATATTAAAGGCTATAGCGATTTGGGTATTTTTGATGAGCAGTTGGCATAAGGCAACTTAAGGTAACTTAGATAAATTACAAATCAACCCACTAAAAAGTGAAAAAAAAAACTGTTTTTACAAAAAATACAACCGACTTCCAAACTATAAAGTGAAAAATAACTTTTCGGAAATCGGTGTCAAAAAACTAAAATACTGATCCAAAGACACCGAAAAGTTATTTTTGAAATAGTAAGACGGGCTTGCGTCCGCAACTCCACGTCCAAGCGTGTATTTTGTGTATGGGTCGGTAAATCGACCATTCGATCCACTTCAGCTCCTCAAGGAAGACCAGCAACGCCTTGGTGTTACTGACAACCTCACAGAGGGTACCTGGTACCTACCGATTTTTGAACAAAAAGCACTGTTTTTTTAAAATATTATCATTACTTTAAATAATAACGCTGCAATAGTAACAGTTTCTCAGAACGATAACACAACAAAATATGCGTTCATCAAAATAATGAATGAATACTACCTATTGTATGTATTTCAATGATTTATCTCTGCACATATTAAGTGACGTATTTACTGCGTTGTATGTATATTATTGTATTTAAATGTTAAGGTAGAAATAGGACAAGACCAAAGAAGCAATGGATGGATTGTGTGAAATATAATATACTAGCGACATGTCTCTGCTTCGAACGGTTTTTACGAATTGACAAAGCATCGAGATTTCTTTATTATATGTAAGTTTAGTAATAATATATGATACAACTTTCCGGAATAAATTCTCTAAATTATGGTGAAAATTGTATCGAAATCTGTTGCGTAGTTTAGAAGAACAAAAGTCAAAGTCAAAGTTAAGTCATTTATTTCAAATAGGCCCATGTATGGCACTTTTGAACGTCAAAATTTACAAGATAATAAAATGGGTTCTAGTCGCCCCTTCCAAAAGGTACATATATTTCATATTCTCGGAAACGGCTCTATCGATTTCGATGAAAGTTGCAATATAGGGTTTACGGCGAAAAATCGATCTAGCTAGGTTTCATATCTGGGAAAATTCGTTTTCTCCGTATTTTCACCCGAGCTTTTTTGCTCGCGCAAAGTTTAGAACAAGATGGCTACCTTAGAATAAAGACATGGCAGCATGGAATTCGTAAGTACCTACTATCCTGGCAGTATGGAATTAGTAAGTACTATACGTGGACTTAGTATAAACTTTCCCATACATGCGCATTCTCTATTTTCACCCGAACAGAGCTCGGTCGCCCAGGTACTGACGGTTAAAAGAGATGTGTGGAATAAAACCTGCGCTGACAAGCCAATTGTGAAAATGTCAAGAGTATTATGAAAATGATGATGATTTACAACAGGCATTTAACAACTGCAATGGCGATTGCAGTCTACCCACGATTATTTTTTATAATCTTTAAATCTTCATTGGCGTCTTTGTCATTATTACACTAACGATGATGATTCTTTTATGTACTTACTATAAGATTGCAAGAATGTTACAGTACCATAATTCTTATAACGTGGGCAGTTCTGCAATAATATGGTCTGTATGAACGTAAACGAGGCAAAAGGAGTATGTAAGGTTCGTAGCAGATGGCGTTTTGTAGTTTCTGCCTACACCTATTGATGGGAGAAAGGTGTGAGTTTTTTATGTATATATGTAATATAATCCACAGTTTTCTGTTAATTTCAAATCAAATGTTTGCATGTTATTGATGCAATTCTTTATGTTTTCATAGATACTTTATGCACAATAATAGCTCATTAACTCCATCTTATCAGTAAAATTTCATTAGTTGATATTTTCGACGTACTTCAAAACAAATAAAAAACCAAGACATAGCGCTGTGAAAAATACAGTGAAGCATGCCAAAACTACACCTCCGCTCTGTGCATATATGCTCACACGCACATATTTACAACCATCTACATTGACAGCGCCATGTCTTGACAGCGCCATGTCTTGACAGCTCTAGTCTTGTTTTTTTTTTTGTTGAGGACAGTACCATAAATTAAGCAACCATAGACACTAGATACACAACAAAGCATAGACACCTAATGCCTAATCCACACACATCCTGCCATCTGTCCACGCCAATAGAGTCTAAGTGGTGGCAGCGCTGATCGCATAAATTGAACAAAATTGACCGCTACACTAGCCATACAATGAACAAATTGTTAACTAAATCCTCCGGCTAACGATGACTGATGGCTACAGGGCTATTGAACGAGAATACCAGCTATCTCGAATAGATTCGCTCTTGAAGCTTATCGGTATGCTGGTTCGTTGATGTTCAGCCCGTATAGGGCTCAAGGTGCCCCCTTAGATTGGTCTATTAATAAAAATTATAACGATTGGAATGTTTGTAAGTAGGTAGGACTGTTTTGCCTGCGTTTTTCACTGTTTTGGACTTTCTGTAATATGTTTTTATACTAACGGTAACGTTTTTAAATATAACTCGTCACATTAGCTGAATAAAAACTTAATACTTATATAATTAACGCACTTACGCGACTCAAGGTGTAATTTCGAACCCCGCTGCACGCAGCAGTGCTGCCTTTTTTTTGTATGGGAAATTTTCAAATAACTTCTCCCGCTCTGAGCGGAGCGTGTCAGACTCTTACTGACTAAAACCCAACCGTGTTCCTTAAGTTGCCTGTATGTTGCCAGGGGCCACGTAACCCTTTCGGACAAACCCGCAACCGCCGCGCTGATTCCGAGCACCTCCTGTTCGTGGTGTCTCGCTGTTTTGTTGCCAATTTACTTGTCAATATTTACGTGTTATCGCTGTGATGAACGTGTCACTACTGGTCTGCCATGGCGGCAGTGCGACACTGTCACACAGCAGTGCAGTCGCAGCAGTGGCCGCGACATTGCTGCCGTGCTCGTAATTTAATCTCATATAAACCTATAGAAAATGTATAGAGACCAGTAGAGTGATGCGGCAGCACTGCTGCGACAGCACTGCTGCTTGCAGCGGGGTTCGAAATCATACCTTTAAGAGCGTTTATTCTGAAAATGGGCATCGTCGCAAATAGATGTCAAATACTTCGCTGTTTTGATAAATTTGGCAATATTATTGTATGGAAATAAGAAATGTGGCTAACTAGAGAACTAGAATATTAATGATGAATTGCAATTATAACACTGAATTTGATGTTGTAACCGTTTTAGGTGTAAAAAAGGCATTTGGAAAGTTTCGAAATACTTTTTTTACATCTAAAACTAAATATTCGGTGTTACGATATTAATTGTTGCATTTCATAATCAATATTTTAGTTCCCTAGTTAGCCATATTTCTTAATTCCATACAGTAATAATGCCAAATTAATCAGAACAGGTAAATATTTGACAGCTATTTACGACGTTGCCAACTTTTAGGATAAACCCTCTTAAACATAACTGACGAAATGTTAGTGTACTATAAGTACTTACAACTCTGCCCAACTCGTCGGGGAACAAGGCGTGATGTTATGTTATCATTAACGCAAAATAAATAATAGTAAAATAAGAAAATATTACCCAAATACAAAGTTAAGCCGTCACTAATATAGAAACAAATAAATTACGAATATTACATGTCAGAAAGCTTTTTGAAGATAAACAAGCAGCTTGTTTATAAATATGTTCCCTTTTATCAGTCCATTAACATAATAATCTGTCATCGGAACAGCACTTGTGATGTTGTTAAAGGTTATTATAAACATGGCGGACTAATAATAATAGAGCGGGAGAAACATGGTGTCATTAGGAATAAGATGAAGGGTGTTTTTGTAAAATTTGTTATTTTTTTCTCGTTGGTCTATTGGTCGCAAAGCAGCTGAGCATGAGATCTTAAGTTCGATTCCCGGATCGGGCAAAGTGTTATTGGGTTTTTCCATCTGGAATTTCTCAGTAGCATCTCGGAGCGTGGATTTGTGTCCGGTTGATGGCAATAGGCTCGCCCCCTATTACGTGGGACTTCAAATAAACTATGTAAGTAGGTAAGTAATGGAAGTCACGAATTATTCATAAAAAATTGTCTGGTTGTTTGTAATTATTATAAGGCTTTGCTAATTTGTATTCTCTGCAACAGTCATCATCTACCTAGCCTTTTCCCAACTATGATGGGGTTGGCTTCCAGTCTAACCAGATGTAGCTGAATACTTCCACTGCACAGTACAAAATAACATGAACTCTGTGCCCAATGGCTAAAAATAAACCAGATTACGATTTTATCAAGAGATTTACACCTTGACAGACGAAAATTTTCCGAAACCGTAAAACGGAACGACTAACGAGTTATTTTTGGGTGATATGCACTTTGGCACGATATCCATGTGCAGTTGCCACGTGTTTTCATCTTTTATTTATAAAGAGTTAATGAGAAAGCTCTATTTTGAAATCTATATGTCGTGGCCAGATCTTAGAATTGATCATTTCATGAAGTGTTCGATCATTTCATGAAATGGTTGTATTTCATGAAATAAAACATCGACCGCTGGTCACATCATGATGTGGTCTGGCTAGATCATTGAATACTCAACGTTTGACGACATGAACAGTTAAACGCACGACTACTTCATGATGTGGCCAATCATTAGTGATCATATCGTAAAATAGTTAGATTATCCGCCGGTAGAGGCGTTGATGTCGCTTTGTTTTTGTTGTGCATCATGGCGGCGGCATCCAACAAATCGAAGCAAGTAGGGTGACCACGCAAAAAACGTTGATGGAGTTTTATCGAATTTTCAAATATGATATTATGGGAAGCGACCAACTTGGAAGTAGCGGTTGGTCACAGTTCTAACCTAACCTAACCCATTTGGTCGGGGTGCCACAAGCGGCGTGAAATGCAACATATCACATGTAGTTAGTTTTTTTTTTTTTAATTTAAGATTTCAAATAAAACTCGCTTAGATTTTCGTGTCTGTCTGTGTGATCGCGTTGTTTTTTTAAATTACACAACGGATTTGATCTGGTTTTACCATCATTTATAGAGTTTATTCCGGAAGGTTTATATGCATAACACCTTAATATCAAACTTACACAACGCGTAACGAATAAAAACTTTTTACAAAAAAAAAAAACAACCGACTTCAAAAAAAAACACTACAAAGTGAAAAATAACTTTAATTTCGGAAGTCGGTGTCTTTTGAATTTTCGTTCTTTGTCACCGACTTACGAAATTAAAGTTATTTTTCACTTTGTAGTGTTTTTTTTTGAAGTCGGTTGTTTTTTTTTGTAAAAAGATTTTATTTTTTACTTTTTAGTTGTGGTAGCTACCCCACACAAATTCGAATACCACTACCTGCTATGTAAATAACAGTGACAGGAAGTTATCATATCATCCACATACTAAGTGGGAAAAAATACGTATTATTGAAGCTAACTCAAAAACTGCCCAAGTAAAGTTAATAAAATTTATATGGGACCACCTCTGAAGTATGATCTATCAAACAAAAAAAGAATCATAAAAATCCATTCATAATTGGCGGAGTAATCGTGTAACAAACATACAAAAAAAAACATACAGTCGAATTGAGAACCTCCTCCTTTTGGAAGTCGGTTAAAAATAATCACACGACAGCTCAGGTTACAAAGCTTCCTTTTGTTATATTCCTATCTCCACAATTCAAAGGTTCACGCTTCAAAATAACAGTTAAAAGGAAGAAAAGCAGATTAACTGACAACAATAACTATTATACAGTTGTCGCTGGAAAGCTAGCTCCCCACAGCCTTGTATGAACGCCTTTAGTCCTTATATATGGCGGATTGAAAAGCGTATCCTTTCAATGCAGACTGCCTTTACCCGTGGACTGAAAGAGCGATGAAATGAACGCTCCTGAATGGCTAATGCTTCACTCAGATGAATGGAACTTGTGCAGGGTTGCCATGCTATTTTTAAAAAGCGAAGGAATTAAATGTTTTGTAAAATGCATCTGTGGTTTCTCGTATTGCGGTTGCATATCGTTTGCTGAAGTGAAGTTTATTAATTGTGAATGGCGAAGAATGTCCGTCGTGGTTTAATTTGAGGCATAAATAAACAGCAAGAAACTGTCATAGCTACTTACGAGTATTTACATAATTGTTATAATAATAAAATTTAAAAAAAGATCGGCATCAAATTTATGGTAGATGTGATTCTTTGAGGGTTCAAAGTCGAATGAAGCCGACATCTTTGAAAAGGATGTCTCCGGAAGAAAGCACCTGTGAACCCTACATGCTTCGCTTCAAGATACAGGGATATCATCAACGTGAAGTGTGGGTGACCTCCTTTTGCTTCAAATATAACTCAACGTGATAATTTTGCGGATTTGTGCGCCAAAGAAAATTGCAGCAACGATTGCACAATTCGTTGCACGTGGGTGAAAATCTCGAATGTTTCGACCTCATTTTGAGGATTAAAATATATCTATGAAAAACGAAATTTACCGTTCTCAAAGCAAACACTGTATCTACATAATTTATTTTCTCAAACAAAATAAAAAGCTTGGTATAACTCAGTATTTTATACAGAACGTTCCCTTTTTGGCACATAATTTTAAAAAAATTGACGTAGCTTCGTTTGATAGTAAGTACATATTTTCACCGTAGAATCACGGATCCGTAAATTGGATATTTAACAAAGTTATCCACGATACGTGGTCCGTGGGTAACCTTAGAGTAATCAATTTACATGAAGCAAAATCCAATAATGCATTAAATCTGTCGCTAAAAGGTTCCAGTTTGATGTTACACAGTTAATATTACCTGCTACCTGTGTGCTTTGCTTACTTAATTGAATTAAAGATCACTCAATAATGAGCTAATTTAATTAGTTCACTGCCTGCACGCTGTAACTGGTGAATTAGAAAAAAATAACCTGTGTAGTTGATGGCGCTAATTGCAGATTGTTTTGTGTTTACCTGAAAAAATGAGAAATGGCACATTAGTATTTTTGTAGCGTGTCAAAAAACAAAATGGAAGATTTGATTAGCCGTGTTCCTTTTTCAAAAAGTTCGCTGTCCTTAAACTATGACGCCATATTGCTTTTCTAAAGTTAACAAACAAAAGTTGTCGAAAGAGTAACTTTTATTTAAGAAATACAAGATCTTTGCGAGCCATTGATTGTTTTATGTCTTAACAATAATTGAAACAAAAATAAACAATCCCACGAAACTTTTAGTCTTCATAAAAAAGGTAAAGAATAAGGAAATACAAGATCCAAATCGAGCGTCGAACCGATTCGAGTCAACCGAGCGTCGATGGTACGAAAGTAATCGAATACTTCCTTTCTCGACGGATCATTTTCTATAGTGCTAATGACTTACGATGCTCACAGATAGGTACTTTGTTTGTCGAATAGGTCGCTTGTAAAGCCGGTAAATCATTTGAATATCCGTTTCGATTTTAATCGGATTTGAGAGCTTGAGAATTTTAATATTTAGACACCTAATAAGTTTTTGCTTCCGTTGATTCCAAGATATAAAATAAGAGAATAATTACCAAAAAAAAAAAATTGAAAAATGTTTAACTGTCGCAGAAAAACGTCAAAATAAGATAAGGTAAATTAAGATAAGTTTTGTTTTATGATATGATGTGTATTAAATTTTTTGGTATTTTAAAACAAGCAAGACCCATCAAACAAGGTTCATTCAAGTTTGATCGAGCACTGTATTTTGATATTCAGTTTTCAGTTCATGCAAGTTTGAGATAAGCTACCATCAGAGCACTGAAGCTATCTATAATAGAACAGAAATGGAATAATAATATCGTTATCCAGAATGATCCAACTATTTGGTAGCTCGTTTATACAATAGAATATGGTTTAAAGTTTCTCGAGAGGACTATGATATCTGAAGTACGATGCGAAAATTACTGTAATTAATCAACGTCTGTTATTCCGTCCATTTCTCGACTAGTATTTATACTATTTTTATGACGAAATTACTGATGTACTTAAAGAATTGGCAATTGCTCTATTTGCCGGTTCAAAGTCAAAGTCATATAATTTATTTCAAATAGGCACATAAAAGGCAGTTTTGAACGTCAAAATAAAAAAACTTATTTAAATAACATAACAAGCACAGGTAATAGGTACAATTATCACAAATAAAATTAAAACGGCCCGTGGCAATAATACTTAAGTAAAGAGAAAAGCTAAAGAGAAACTTTAGTAGCCATTAAGTTGATTTTCCAATCGGAAAATGGTGTCTCCGTCAATTATCACATAGTTTTGTCACTGCGTACCGTCAATACGCGAGATCAAGCTTTAGAAAGAGAAAGGGGACTGACACACAGGTACGAGTGACAGAGACAACGCTCTACAAACAAAGCCAAACTGTAAAATCCAACTAAAGGCTACCACAGACAGGCATGACGTAACTCCGTTGGAACAATTTGTATGAAAACTTCATGGAAATTTGTTCTACTGGAGTCGGGTCGCGCCTGTCTGCCGGAGCCATACAGCTAGGGACAGATAAGTATTGTCCGCCCTTTGGTAGTCTTAATTAATTCATTGCTAGCGACCCATGTCTGTTTTCAGCGTCCATTTGTCTGCAGTCCATGTTCGTAAAGCGAGATATTTTATGCGTTTAGATGTGGCGGGAAGTCTTCTACATTATGCTTATCTTAGTCTCTTTGGAGCATATTTAGAGTCCTAATTAAATAAAATTGTTGTTGATAGAAATATGAAGTCCTAGAATTCTAAGTCACAATACATTCAACTCTGGAACGGCAGCGCCTTAATAAGGCCTCCGTTTATTTCTAAATTAATCCGTACCCTAATTGCGTAATACACGATCAATCACAATTTGTTTCGATTTGAAACATTGCTAATCCATTGCTTCATAAGTTGGAAAAAAAATCTGCTCAACAACGTAATTAACGCAATGAATGTTGTTGAACTGTCAAAATGAAACAAATTAGTCAATCGTTTACGAAAATAGGTTACGCAATAAGGGTACAGGAAATTCCGAAACATATAAGTACCTATTAGTGAAAAGTAGTAAACAACCAACACAGTAATTTCGACTATTCTAAATGATGAGAATTTAAACTTTGGCGTAGATATTTAATTTAGGATGCATCTGCATTAATATGTGCCGAAGATGCACGACGCTAACCGGAAAATAACATCTGCCGGAATGAAGAAGCAATAAATAGACAGAGCGTTTATCTTAACAATATTTCATATCGTTCCATATGGTATTCATTTATAATGTGCATAGTTACGTTTAGAGTTGCCGGTGCGCACCATATGGTGTGCTTGCGAAATAGTTGGTAGGCAATGCAAGCCAGGAGCGGACGTGGGAAGTCACGCCTGACTATGAATGGAATTGGCTTTAGTGCCGCCAAAATTGTACTGTATTTTTTAATTCGGTATAGGTATTGGATAGTAAACATCCTCCTTTTAAAAACCAACTTTGTTGTCTATGCCCGAATTTGACAGGCTGATATTTTTATGGTTCTTTTTTCAAGTTTCAATGAATAAACAATTGAGTAAGTATAGACTGTGTGTTATTTCGTATTATTTATTCAAGGTGTCTTGAAAAATTGGAATAATATCACTTTGCGGTATTAACTTTTTATAAAACCTAGCGGTTACGGTTAGGTGTCGGTGTCAATTTAAAACTAAAGTGAGAATCTGGCGTTCCAAGTCTAGATTATAAAGTTCAAACGCCGAGAAAGTGCAAAGTTTTTTATAGTAGTGCAGACAAATCGATGCAAGATTTTCGTTGGCTGCTAGCCAATTTCGCTTAAGAAAAATCTCCTTCACACCTCCATTTTCCCGTAGCATTGTTTTTTTAATATTTTCAGATGTTAAATTTTTTAAGATTCAAGTATCCAGGTTATTGTACTGACGATGTTTAACAGAAACGGTAGCGTTGTTGCTACCTATGGTCAGAAATGTAGAGTAGCTTCCAATCTTCCTTCCTAGCGTTTTCCCAACTATATTGGGGTCGGCTTCCAGTCTAATCGGATGCAGCTGTATAATAGTATTTTACATGGAGCGACTGCCTATCTGACCTCCACAACCCAGTAACTGGGTAATACGATACCCCTTGGTAAGACTGCTTGTAGGCTTCTGACAACCCGTAACGACTGTTAAAGATTCGTGGATCTTTAACAGCTTAACGTGCTTTCCGAGGCACGGAGGGGTCTTGGTATGTAAGATGATCACCCATCCACGGACCAACCGCGGCAAGCGTAGCTTAACCTGATCGATTAAACCGTGCGGCTTTTATTACTTAGCCACAAGCCCCCCGTAGAGTAGCTTCCAATCAAAGCTATTAAAAGCCATGATTTTGATCATTTTACGAGGACACGTGGCAAACTCGGTAATATATTCGGTTTACTATTTTGCCACCGCCAACCACAATGACGCAGAACGCAGTGACTATTTGAGATACCGGAGTTTCAATTAGCCACTAAATGTCTACTGTTTGCAGTTTACGCCTAGTAATAGACTTCTACATTGAATTATGGCCAAGTTTTGAAAACAGACAGACCGCAATGAGGCTAGAAGATTCCATTATTGTCTATGCTCTTGTCTTGATACTTTTATTTCTTAATGGATTTTTGCTACGCACATGTGGTTTTATTCTTTACCTTCTTGAAGTGGTATGTGTAAGATCCATTAAAATTTAAAAGTTACGAAACCACGAAAATCTTATACAAATGGCCTGAGCATGGCGTTTTACTCTTCTACAGTCCTTGGTTGACACCACTACGACAATTTGTCGAGTTAAGGTACCCGCAGACAAGCGCGGCAGGATACCGGTAGAACAATTTCCGTGAAGTTATCGAAGATATTGTTCCACCGAGTCGCGTCGGCATCGCGGTTGTTTGCGGGGAGCCTTTATAGCAATTTCATAAAACTGTCAAAGAGTGACAGTTGGTAATTAATTTGATAAACAATTAATTTCCCTTGTATTTTATCTTGTACAACAGGCAATCTAAAAAACTAGAAACAAGATTCTAACATAACAATTACGTCCTACACTTGTAACTCGGCTGTACTACATTATGCAGAAGCAGCTCCTACTGCCAAGATTTACGGCCGCCATTTACAACGATGTATATGCAAATTCGTCGATATTATCGGCGTCAGATAAATTGTTTCACTATCAAGTTACAGCAACGCTAACTAGTGAAACAGAATACTATATCAATCAATCAGTTTCACGTCGAATGTCGAATGTTGGAAATAGATTGGGATTTTGGGGAGTACGACGTTAATTCGAGCTCTGGTTGATGTGATTTAAGGCGCCAGCCATTGGAATTTCTATAGTCTGAGTAGGTATAAGACATGCGTCAGATACATCAAAACGAATGTAAAATCCGATTTCAGTCAGAAATCGAATCGTATCGATAATCCGAACTAGACAAACCGATTTCCCAAAACTACGGCAAGAGTATATTTGCGTTTTTTTTTTTTTGAATTGGCTTCTAGCAGTTTTGACCACTAAGGTCATGGCTGCTTAACCGGATTTTTCCTGTGGGAGCCATAAGCTTCTACACTTAGACCCTCCAGCCAGGAGCTTCTTAAACTATTCTAAATTAAAATGAAGCGAATGCTCGCTAAGGGCACCCCCTGTGGGGTACGGACCTTGGCTTAGGGCATCGCTGACGGGAGGACAGCAAGAGGGGACAGGCTGGATCAAATTTATATTATCATCATGATTATTATTCGGGGTATTTAAAGCTACGTGCTCAGCTGCAACAACTGCTGGCACCTCGTTTTCGAGCAAGGGTCGGGGGTAGATTTGCGTGAGCAAGTATTTGTTTATATTTGGATAGTTTTGATCGATGCACTTACACTTACAACCGAATAATATTACTATGGTGCATCCACACATGCCGGCGGCACGGCCGGCTGCCAACCCGGCGGCCTGGCCGCCGGCACGCGCTTATTTTTTTTCAATTCAGCGGCAAGGCAGCCTGAAAGCCGGCGGCAAACCCGGCGGCATGTATGAATGCGCCACTAGAGACGATCGAAACAGTGAGCCGGAGCCTCTCCTGAAATTGATTTCTAAAAACGGATTTTGAAAACGATTTCAAAATCTGAATTCGGATAATTAACCGTTTGCGTAAAAACGCCCATGTCTACTAAGTATGAAAGTCTACTGGGTCTTATACCTTACTTTAATATCTACTAAAGTACTCGTATCTACTGGAAGCGCTTGAGCTGTTCAAAATAATCTTTGTTTTTACTTTTTTTTAAACGAAAAATCGTTTTTAGTCATTTAGTTAGTAAGTACTTCTTCATTTGCCTAGCCTTTTCGAACTATGTTGGGGTCAGCTTCCAGTCTAACCGGATGCAGCTGAATACCAGTATTTTACATGGAGTGACTGTCTTAATAGTCACTATCTACCTACATTACGTTATTTCAATTTTTTTCCTCAGTTTCCAATGCCTAGATCTAATGTTAAGATTGTCTCTACTCTCTCGTTTTCTTGGCTTCTTACCAAAATTCACTTAATCGTTTGCAGCGTCTGAATCTTTGTTCGTCCTAATTGATGTCGTGAACTCGCGAGGATTGCATTAGCGATCGATAATTTTGGCAAGCGATTAAATTGAGAGCTTCTTTTGCAGCGCTTTTGTTTGTCTTTTGTTTAATTTTTGCTAGGCTTGTTCATTATCCTTACAAAATTATTAAAATGTCGCTCTATCTGCCATGCATCAGTCTATTAATCCGTTCATAACTCGATAACGACTTAAGATCCTATTTTACATTATTATAAAAGATGTTTTCTAGTTCTCTGGCTAGATTTAGTACCTAACGAGCTGCTGCTCGCGGTTTCGCCCGCGTGGACCATAACTTTAAAAAAAGGTAGCCTAAGTTACTCCTTATAAGTATAACATCAGCTATCTGCCAGTCCCATCAAAATCGGTCCATCCGTTTCGGAGATTAGCGGCAACAAACAGACAGACAGAGACAAAATAAAAACAAAATATAAAAACATTATATAACTGTTATTTTGACATTACAAACAGACACTTCAATTCTATTTATTTCTATGTAGTATGTATAGAAGATGTATAAATGTTTTTTCAGTCCACACGAGGAGCCATGGGCACAGACTGTATCATTATTAATTATACGCAATTTGTAGTTAGTTATATAATTAAAGAAATAAACTTATAAGTATGTAGGTAACACATGCTTTCATTGAAAACTGCATAACAAAATAAACATGATCTATGAGACCTTGAAAACTATTTACAGCTACACCGTGTCACGTTGTCTTTTATTTGTGGTAAACAATAGAATCTAAACAATAATATAATAACAATAGATTAGAATGTCAAGCGATAATTATGACAATGACATTTAGAAAATCGATCACAGCCATAGAGGAAAGTAATGATCACAGCGTTCCCCGTTTTAATCATAGACATAGAGAATTCGATCCTAGACGTGTGGTGGCCGCCACTTACTACGGCCGCACTGACAGCTGTCATGAAAATGATGGCAGAAAGGCAAAGATTTAAATCTTGAGATTCGCCTTACCGTGTCAAAAGATACTCGCATTTCTGATTCGTATTGAAACCTCTGACACAGAATGACGCTGTGACTACACTTGATTGTCATAGAAACGCTATTTAATCATGTGTGAGGTCACTCTTCTCAGTACGGTGAAGTCAAATCTAGAGATTTAAATCTTTGGGCAGCGGGGTTTGACTTAATGTCAAATACTGATGAAAATGACAGATCTTCATAGCGGCCGTTATATAATATGACGGAATTGCTTTCTTATGAAACCCAAGCTCACAAAAGTGACCTCTCTCTAGAAAGAGAGTAGTACTATTAAAGTGACAACTACTGGCCGCACATTCGCATACTTCTTCGTACTTTTCGGTCTGTATTGTACTGTACTTCATGCTCCTTACGTCCGCACAGTTTACCGTAGCAATTCTTACATGATTCGCTCAGTTAAAGTATTTAACCAAATTGTCAAGAATAAACACTCCTCAATCGATTTGTTTGCAAGCAGCTTAGCGTACATTACTACTTTTTTTATCTAAACATTATAATATTGTTTCTGATGCATTCAATAGCCTATGCAGGTACTTAATTTAATTGTTGATTAAAGTAATACTTAGTGTAGAGCAGTGCTGGCTCAGTGGTAACGGCCGCGACTTACGAGTTGTAGGTCGTAGGTTCGAACCCAGACAGGCGCTTTAATTTGTGTAAATTATTTCATCACCACTGCTCTCAAAACGGTAAAGGAAAACATCGTGAGGAAACCGGCATCTCCTAGAACCGAAAATTCGAAGACGTGACATCTACCAACCCGCACTGGGCCCGCGTGGTGGATTACGGCCCACTTCCTCTCACTGAGAGGAGGCCTGTGTCCCAGCAATGGGAACATTTATGGGCTGATGATGATTCACTGTACAACTGAATACGGAACACTCAGTCCATTCTCTATGTCTATGGTTTTGATTTTGCCTAGCTAGGTCCTAGTCCCTATTAGAACCTCCTTGAAACAGTCGTGAATGACGAACACATGAATGAATGAATGAAATGCACCGATCCCGGCGTGGTTTAACCGAACTCGATAAATCGAATGAACCCCAAGATTTGCACTAGCCCCTGGAGCCGCATGTTTTATGGTGCTACATAGGCCATTGCATAGCAGGGAGCAGACCGGGCGACACGGTCAAAAAATATTCGTCGGCTACCTACATATCAACAGCATTATACGGTATGTGTCGAGATTTAACTGGTTTGCAAAGCATTAATTCAAACATAAACATAACACCACGCTTGTAATCCCCGAAGGGTTAGGCAGAGGTGTACACACGACTACACATCAAGCTATACATTTCCAGTGTATGCTGATCTCGCATTGCTTAGGATTTCCGTACAATGCGAGGTCAGCTTATACTGGAAGTGTATAGCTTGATGTGTAGCCGTGTGTACCTATAGTACACCCACATTTCGCCAGTTATGTTTAAGTCCAATGTAATAGGAGGCGAGCCTATTGCCATCAACCGAGCACAAGTCCAGACTCTGGACTGAGAAATTCCTAATGGAAAAACCCAATAACACTTTGTCCGACCTGGGAATCGAACCCAAGATCTCATGATCAGCAGTAGCGCTCGCGACTAGACCAACGAGGCAGTATACATTCAATCCATTTTAATTAGGTACGCACAATTCTGTCTTTACCCCAAATTATTTATTTATTTACTTATGTCTTTGACATTTCTCGGAACCCTAGGGTCTCGGACCTTTGGAAGGCATATGAGGGGCCGAAGCCAACTCGCAGAGGCCCCTTAGACGTTTTTAATGAAATGATGTACCAACCGACGATTATCCCTGTTCGCACTATGCAAGGGCACCCAAGGACAACCCCCGGTTGGTGTAAGACTATTGCAGGATATGACAAAAATATGATAAAAATATTTGACTATGGGTTTGGGTGGCTAGAGTGGACTGGTTACCTGGAACACGTAGTATTATATTATTTGTGCTGGAACTATGGAAGGACTATGGCCCCTGCCTGATTAATGTTTATATGTACACGGATAAAATGGCAGGGGGTGACTTGCACACTCAATAATGGGCCCCCGAAAACGGTCGCTAGCACAAAGTGTCATGGTATTATTACTTTTATTTATTTACTATATCAAACTATACAGCAATGGCCAGTGATGTGATTACGTCACAGACATGTTCAAAGAATCTAATCCAGCGGAATGCATTGATAACAGCATGGGAGGTCTCGGAAGAGTGCCAAGATAAATCTGTAAGGGAAATTAAGTGCTTTGTGGATGTAATTGTTAGATAAACTTGTACCTACGTTGTTTATTCAGATTAAGTTTAGTTTACATATGTTTGATGGCATTGAACTTGGCTCGACATTTGGTATTCCAAGATTCCAGTTAATAGATTTTATGGTTGCATTATCCGTATGGAGGTATTCCTCAAAGTGCACCAAATTTTAAACGCACCAAATGAGGCGCACCAAAAGTATTTCTCGAAACGCACCAACGATGAAACATAGAGAAGAGCATGAAGGATTTGTAATGAATGATATCGATAGACGTTTTAAAATTAAACTGTTCTCGTTGGTTATTTATTAAAACTACCAGGAAGGCAGAAATGAACTAAAAGTAGTTACTTATGTGATACTACATACCGTATGTACCTAGATTCATTTTGAAGAACTTGCCTACTATTATTTAACATAAGAATTTATCAGCACTACATAGATTTTAAGAAAAAACCGACCTCTATCGGCCCACCTGAATCTAGTAATAGGTACCTTCTATACTTTCTATAATAAATAAAAGTAAACTCTTTATCAAGAATAGGTCAGCCCACTCTATTCCGTAGGTGTACCTACCCCGGGCCTAAAATATCATACTGCGTCACCTGGCTTATCTAAAAGGTCAATCGATACCTACTCACTTAAAAGAGACACTGCGGAAAATCAAATAAGAATGAGAAAAAACCGGCCAAGTGCGAGTCGTACTCGCCCATAAAGGGTTCCGTAGCAGCAAGTAACATTGAATGAAAGGTAAATTGCGGTTTACGATTTATGACGTATTAAAAAAAAACTAGTTGTTCGATCTCGTTCAAACCAATTTTCGGTGGAAGTTTACATGGTAATGTACATTATATATTTTTTTTAGTTTTATCATTGTCTTATTTTAGAAGTTACAGGGGGGGGGACACACATTTTACCACTTTGGAAGTGTCTCTCGCGCAAACTATTCAGTTTAGAAAAAAATGATGTTAGAAACCTCAATATCATTTTTGAAGACCTATCCATAGATACCCCACACGTATGGGATTGATGAAAAAAATTTTTTTGAGTTTCAGTTCTAAGTATGGGGAACTCCAAAATTATTTGTTTTTTTTCTATTTTTATGTGAAAATCTTAATGCGGTTCACAGAATACATCTACTTACCAAGTTTCAACAGCGTAGCTCTTATAGTTTCGGAAAAAAGTGGCTGTGACATACGGACGGACAGACAGACAGACAGACAGACAGACAGACAGACAGACAGACAGATAGACAGACAGACAGACAGACAGACAGACATGACGAATCTATAAGGGTTCCGTTTTTTGCCATTTGACAACGGAACCCTAAAAAGACGAGTTCGCGCTTTTAAAAGAAAGTAATGCCTTTTCCATTTCTTTAAATTAATTAATGGTAAAGGAAAATGTTAAGGGAAGTCAAAATAAACCGAATTTCTTATATGTACGGGGATAGTGTCACATGTGTAAACCGACGTACGCACGGACGTAATAAAATAGTGGCGTTTTTTTTTTCGTGTGATTTTTCAACGAGAGTTCGTCCCAGCGCGTTGGATTCTCATCGCTCGGTTTAACACTGAGAGTTGAAAATCCAGTGCGCGACAAAATCCCGCCGTGATTTTATTACGTCCGAGCGAACGTCGGCTAAGAATCAGGGGGTCTACTCCTTACGCTAATCTAGACGCTACAGATTTATACAAGGCGTAATAGAAGTGACTAAAAACCTAAAACAGAAATGGGAAATACCGAGTTTTCCCCATAGTTAAAATTGATCATAATAATATAATGATGAATAAAATGACTCCTTTTGAAGTTTTCAGCCATTACCATAACACCATGTCACTCGTTTCACTTTCGCATTTTTAGGGTTCCGTACCCGAAGGGTGCCAAATGGAACCCAATTACTAAGCCTCCGCTGTCCGTCTGTCTGTCAGCGGGCTGTATCTCATGAACCGAAATAGACAGTTGAAATTTTCACAGATTGTGTACTACTATGGCCGCTATAACAAAAAATAATAAAAATTAAACAAAGTTAATTTTAAAAAATACTTTTAAACGTATTTTTTTCGGCGTTTTTTGCTCGATCTTAAACGATACCCTTCGTGTGGGAGTCTGACTCCCACTGGGCCGGTTTTTTATTCTATTATGGATAGCAGTATGTTGACCTTTTTAGTACCCTTTTCTCTTGTTTGACACAGTATCCGGTCCTTTGGGAAACACCTTTGAAACATGTCCTTTTATTAGAAGAGTAATTGCTAACAAAATTATTATAAGTTTGGGGTGACTTTTGACTTTCGCTGTGTAGACATAAATTATAAGAGAATACGATATAATTTCGTGAGCAGCTCGTCGCTAAGTAATAACAGCCGCACGGGTCGATCCATCAGGTTAAACTACGCTTGCCGGGGTTGGTCCGTGGATGGGTGACCTTTGCATATCCAGACTCCTCCGTGCCTGGGAAAGCACGTTAAGCCGTTCGTCCCGGCTGTCATTCGTGAATCTTTGACAGTCGTTACGGATCATCAGAAGCCCAAAAGTCTTACCAGTCTTACCAAGGGGTATCGTATTACCCAGTTACAGGGTTGTGGAGGTCAGATAGGCAGTCGCTCCATGTAAAATATTAGTATTCAGCTGCATCCGGTTAGACTGGAAGCCGACCCCAACATAGTTGGGAAAAGGCTAGGCAGATTGATTGACGACATAATTTAATCATATATGTATTTCTATTATTTTTCAGAAGTTTTTCTTTAGGCACTAATTTACTTTGAAATGTTTATTTTTCTATCTTATGTAAGTAGTAACAACTTTGTTCGAGAACCTTTCACCGTTTGAAAATTACAGTCATATTTTTAATGATTTTAATAATGTAAGAGGTTTTTATTTTGGCTGTATTTTTTATCAAAGCCATGTCTAGCTGTGCTAACAATCTACAAACAAATCCAAACAACGCTAATAAAAGCTGGTCGTGTACTTGATCCGCGAAACATGGAACAAGGTAAAAAAAGTGGCATAGAACAAGCTAATAAAAGGTTCTTTATAATAACCTAAGCCTGTTCTGTGGTCCTTCTACCAGTTAAATAAATAAATAAAATAAAAAAGCCATATATTCTATTATTCAATTACACTTTTTTATGTTTGCAATAGCATGCGTATACTTAAATAAAATATATCATAATATAATTTATAACATGCAAAATAAAATTTTAGATGCGGTATTTTAATTGTGTGACAGTGCTAAATTGAATTGTAATACCATAAATTCTATGTTATAATAAATATGAATTAATTAAATTAGTAGTAGTCGCCGCCTTGGCGTCCTAAAAGTAGGATTGCTATTTTAAAGAGCTTTGCCTTCTACCAGTTACAGAACGTTAATATTTGTACCAATTACTGGTGCACAGACTGGTGTCACTGCTACCAATAAATATGCGTAGGTAGTCTCAATATCAATGTTTAAATAGTAGTAGATTGTTATACGAGGGGCTAAAATAACCCATTTCATCGAGGTAGTTTTACTCCCGAGCTTTAGCAAGGGAGTAAATAGAAACCGAGTTATACTTAATGGGTTTTAGCGCCGTGTGTTACACCCTACTTTTCACTGCCCTTTTGGCATTATAATCATTGTTTTCTGTTTTTTATAGTTTTAAAGTGTATTTTTCTGTTTTAATGCCAATAAACGCAATTTTCTTTCTTTCTTTCACTACGATTGCGAGAAAATAAAATAATCCAATGCAATATTAAATAGTTTATTTTATTTAATAAAGTACCTACCTATACAATTTCTTCAATTTTTAAGGTAACTTTTTAAAACTGGTATGCGGTAGTAAAAAGCTAGTTTTACATAAGAAGTTGGTTACAGACAAAAAATACTTTTTCCCCTAGAGCAAGATATGCAATTTTTTCCCCGCTCTGGTAAGCTACAATGACGGACTTTTTGAGCAAGAGGAGTGAAAACACAATTTTTTTCGTTCTTTTCTTCTTTCCATACAATATTATAGTTCAAGGCTCTCTCATAACGGGAAAGCTTTCGAGGTTGAAATTGAGCTCTATTTTTTAAAACCATTTAGAATTACCAATAGCTATTATTGATACTGTTCGTAACACAATATGAGAACAGAGAACCAGCAGCCAAACATCAAACACCAGTACGATACGAAAGTTTGTTCATAAATGTTCCGAAAACGCGTAAATCTTGCAGTTTAGTTTAGGACGGAAACCGCAGATCATCGCGGGCGCCGGCTATAAATACATTGCGCACACGTGTGATCTATGGATCTCTCTTAGCTAGGGTTATGATTTCGAAATTTGAAAAGTTTTGACAAACGGTCTGCCATAACTTGACTTAATTTTTAATTTTTCTTTTCTCAGAACTAATTTAGGTAACTTTTTTTATTTAATAATTTCGTGATAAAGTATTTGCAAAGCAGCTTAATTTTTTTTTTTTTGTTTGGTTTTTATTGTATAATAGGTATTAATTTTACAGCCGTGCCGTACGTAGCACAGTCTCACTTTTGCTTGTTTTTAACAATTTTAATTTAAATATATTTATTTACTTAGACAATATGATATACATACATATTTGTAATATGCTCGTCAAGCCATGTTGATAAACATGGCAGATTTTTTTTTTAAATTTCATGACTTTAAGTCCTCTAGAGAGCGCCATATTGCATTTAATGTGACGTCACCTATAACCAGCGGACGATCAAGACGCTCCCAGTGATATCTCATTTGCCAAATTATGATCGGCAGTTTAGAAGTTATGAGGTAACAGATGAACATATATACAAACATACATCCCAGTCAAAATCTTAACCCCCCGTTTTGCTTCGCCGTAATCAGGAAGGACCTGTATCTTGAAATGGACAAATCCAGGCGGATGGTCATCATTATCATCATTCTCCTGCCACTATCCCAATTTATTCGCAGTCGGCGTAACATGTCCCTTTCTTCCATACTTCTCTATAGTCTTCCTCTTGGTAGTCACTCCCTTTCCAGCCATATCATCATTCACAGAGTCCATCCATCATTTCATTCCCCTACTCTTATAGCCATCCACATTTATACTCAGAACTTTCCTCACGACATTTTCCTCACTCCTCCGCATCACATACCCCATCGACCGATTTCGATTTCCACACATTTTTAGTCACCGATGCCACTTGCAGACTTCCCCTGGTAACGGACGGATGGGAACCCTATATAAATGGGTCAAGTCATAACACTTCGCTATAATACTGACTGGTATACAGAATATTGTTGTTTCTCATGAACCGATGATTTTCCCTTGTAGCTTGATATGGTGGAATGCTTTTGATGTGTCAAGAATGCAAGGAAAGTTTGGGAGTCTTGATCCTAATGGGTTCTTCGTCTTGCTGACGCCATTACATGTTTATTGTTTCTTCAGCAAGTACTTAAGTGTCTACAATATGGATATAGGAGTTTTTCTAGATTTTGGTTGCGTTAAGTGTTGATGATTTTAATGTTTAGCATAATCAGCCTATAATGTTCCCACTGCTGGGATACAGGCCTCCTCTCTTCGAGAGGGCTGTAATCTACCACGCTGGCCCAGTGCGGGTTGATATATCACAAGTTTATGAATTTTTGGTTCCAGGACATGCTAGTTTCCTCACCATGTTTACCTTCACTATTTTTGATAGCAGTGGTGATGAAATTATTTGGTAAATAAATTACACAAAGTAAAGCACCTGCCCACCACTGCTCTGACTGGTCCACCACTGCTCTGACTGGGCCATCACTACTCTCACTGGGCCACCACTGCTCTGTTTATTGGTAATAATTACGGAATTCTAAATGTTGATAATTACATCGCTGGACATAATTAAGACAGCTTTTTCCTTGCAATATAAGTTTGAATTCGTAGTGATTTCCAAAGAACAATTTTAGTGTGGACTAGATTATTTACTTGGTCTAGATAAGACTGCGTTTATAGCATTTGGGCCTAATAATTTAACTAATTATTTTATTTAATTCTTAGCCAAAGGAGCCTGCTTACCCCCGTCTGAAGAAGGCGTGAGTTTATGTATTAATCCGCCCTTTACCTCTACATACGAACTACACTCTAACCTCGCAAAATTCACAACAAGACAACAATAAATGATGAAATATTTAATTAATTCGAAGTTATGACGAATTAAATTTCCATTGTTGTTGAAGGCCATAATTATACCTATTTAAATAAAAATAGATACTCGTACAAAAACTATTGTTAAGTTTATAAATTTCACATACCTACCTATACTTACCTCGTGAGTCGTGACAGTACATTTAAAGTTATTAAAAATGTAGTTTTAATTTTTAATTGGATGTGATTTCATACTTGACAATAATAATAGGTAATTATTATTGTTTGAGTAGTAACTTACATAAGCCTCACTGAATATAAGTACTTATTTATTATAAAAAAATTAAATGCTGTTCGTTGGTGCATCTCTTGAGAACGGCTGTACTGATTTGGTTATTTTCTTTGTTTTGAAATGTTCGTAATAGTCCGTATTAGGTTTTTATGGAAAAAAAATTGAAAATTTCCCGATTTATTTTTTAAATTCGGTAAATTAAAACTTTTTTTTCTGTGGGATTGTTGTATTAATTATAAAAAAATTGACAGGCCAACTCTCTGTCTGTCGGGTCAGCTTATACTGTAGGTAATATTTATTTGTGTTCATGTACGTATTTTCCATTTTTATCCAATTTCCTTGTGGTCTTTTCGTAAGTCTTGCCGAAGTAAGAAGCCCTCTTCTTTGATTGTTATTAGCTAAATGATTCTTGTTGGTTTTGATCTATTTTCCATTCATCAAAAGACGTTAAAATTTGTCCAAGATCATCGATCGTGAACTCGATAAATAAATTATGAATCACCACGCCACACCAAGAGAAAATATTTTGTATGCAAATATTTGATAATTTATGATAATCACAATCATGAATGCCGCTCCCGCATTTTTATTCGATGTTTAATCACTCATAAATCGATTTGTAATTATTCGACCACCTCATCATACTTAATGATTATTACACCGCTATACAAGTGACGTAAAAACAAATGAATATTATTATTTTAATTGTTGTGACCTCAACCTTAGTGACTTCTAGCCACATGACATCAACGAAGGAATATGAAGGACAGAATATAAATAATGATTATAAAATAATCTTAGAATTCATTTTAGTATTCATGTAACTTCAGTTTAAAAGATTAAAATTCAATTAATTCATGACGAAGAGAACTTAGAGAGCTTACTCGACGACGACCAAACGATATATTTAATTAAAAAAAGCTTTTAGTATAAAGAACTGGAAACGTAGTGAAGAAAGAGGCGAAGGAAATATGTAGCAGCTTTATAGAAATAATTTTCACCAGTCGTTATTAACAGACCTTAAAAAAAACGAAACCTTAACATAAAAAACATGACAAGACATCAATGGAACCCAAAAAGTTACATGTCAAACCACACCTGTCCATAAATAAGCGATTCGAATTCCTATAGCTGTCGAATCGATTCGATTGAATGCTATTCGATCATTAATCGAGAGAGAGCGTGCCGGCCGCAAATAGATGAACTCGCGATCAAGGTGGCCATCGAATCGAATGAAGGCCGAAACTTTGGCAAACAGTATATCAACATGTAGGCTGAATGGATTTGATTCTGGTGCATTTAAATTTAGAATTACTTGATGGAAAGTGAAAGATCTCTTTGAAGATGCAGATGAAGGATCACATGACCCTCCTTTGATTAAAAACTCTTTGGTCTTTTTTTTTTCTTATAGCTGCATTTTTTCGACACAGAGGCTTGTTACTTGCTTGTAAGCACTTGATAGATAATTATAAAGGTAATTAACGTTCGTTTCTATCACAGAAGCAATTTTTCATGGATTACAACATAGCTTGTCATTTGAGTTACACCGGGACAGACTTCTGTAAAGGTTATTTCGTGTGTCAAGTTGAAATTTTTCATGCAGTAGTATATAGTTTTATGTGCCATTAAGTCATTGTATGTTAATTTGGAATATTGCAACATTATAAACTCATATTAGCAGAAACATAAACAGGATTATTCATTAAAGTAGTACCTATTTGTTTACGTAAGTAGCACATGTTTTGAAAAACAACGAGGAAACTCGGACGGAGTTTCCTGAAACCAATATGAAGGTCGACCCCTTGGCAACAGTTCTTAAAACATAGTTAATAGTTTAGTCAGGTTGTTATTCATGTCAACACCCAATAGTCAGAAATTTATCGTTAAGTAGTGATCCGTAAAATAAACTTCGTTAATAATTTATTGCTGGCCATAAATCTTCAGCAGGTTCTTCTTCTATGGAAATTGTAGAAAATGGAAACAGCTTCAATTACTTTTATTTACTGGTGCTAAGTCGGGATTATAAAATCTTAGTGCATATTTCTTTTTTGTGAAAATAATCTTCTTGCTATTCAATATTATGCATAGCAGGAAGATTATTGTTCGACATTGTTGCCACATAGAAAATCATAAAAGTAGATTATAAGTAACAGAAAACAACAGAACAAGAGCCTCATAAAACAAAAACCACAGATAACTAAAATCGACAGCCGAGAATTGAAAGCGCTGCAAATACCAGTGGTTTCAATCTGAAGTGCGTGTTTGTCTATGGCTAAGCACCGTAAAAGCTGCGTTCAAAAGAAATGGCCAGCAATAAACGTTGCGGCTTTCTCCGCAAATATACTGACAGTAAACAATAAGCCGCGGTGGCTGCTGAGCTGAATTATCTGTGCTTTAGTTTGATTGCTTTGCTTATGAAATTGAAAGGGCGTAGAAATAGATATATGTAGTAGTAATGAGAAATAGGTGGGGTCATTGTTGCCACAACAAACATAATTTATCAAAGAAAAGTCTACGTTGATCTTGTTACAAAAAAGGATAGCTTTTATTATCCCAGATGCAAAACTTCCAGCTCAGAATTAAACAAAATATTGCAATGAGCCTCCTGACAGGTTTATATCCGCCAATCTTTGTAAAGGTGGATTCAATAGAATTTACAATATTCACAAAGTCTATATAAATTTTAAACCTGTCTCGGTCAGCGAAAATCAATAAGATTGCAACTGACGTGAATAATTAATTCGTTGTTCAACATTTCAATGACAGCCATTTTATAACCCAAACTCTAATTATTTGAATTTGGAATGTCAGAATGCCATTCGTCTGTGGTTTTTGCTCAAATATTCGAGTACATTTTGTGTTTTAGACATACCTAATGAATACCAGATTACTAATTGAACACTAAAATTCCTGAGTAATTAATTCAAGTGTTTCAAATGCTTAACTTTTATTTATGACAATGCATTTTATATGTATAGATTTCGACGATCAATTGTCATTTGGATACAATTCTCGTTCGAGACAAATATTTGTGAGGCATACATTCTCTATTCATACCTCATTCTTTCCGAGTAGCTAGCTAGGTACCTACGGTTGTTTGTTTGTGCATTTTGGCAACCATGACACGGAGAATGGATTCTTTTGTAAAATGATTTTTGTCGGCTGAAAACGAAAACGAATTTCGGCCTGATTTGCAACTTCGGCCGAAAAACTAAAATATTTTTTTAATTTTTATTTGTGCCAATCACTCAATCATTTCATTTAACCGTTTAAACATACCACACGGAACTTTTTACTTTTCCAAAAGACATACTTTATCAAACAATCTGGTGTAATGTGCATTTTCTCAGTTATTGAGGTTTTAGCTGTTGTAACTATCGAATTTATCTAAATAAATGAATTGAAAGTATTCACTTGCCAGAACTTGATTTTTTTTGGCCGAAGACGAATATTGACGAAAACAGATATTTCGGCCGAAATTTGCCGAAGACCGAAACGAATTTCGGTCGGACTCTAGCGGCAGCTACTGCAATTTAAGGTTACAGACCTGTTAATCTCCCAAGTGCGCTTCTACTGCAGAACACTGCACTGTTGACC
Source organism: Agrochola lychnidis (assembly GCA_963680765.1). NCBI lineage: Eukaryota > Metazoa > Arthropoda > Insecta > Lepidoptera > Noctuidae > Agrochola > Agrochola lychnidis. The sequence goes on from OY796850.1 coordinate 6,360,194, forward strand.
CTTTCTTCACTGCTCATCGGTCCTACATCAAAAGGGTTCACGCATGTGCGGACAATTCCACCGGATGGCTGCGAAGCCAACGAAGTGGACGCTTCACGAAAGCCATTAGCTTTTCTTCTTATATCCCGTAAATAGCCGACTGTTTCTGATCCAATGACTTTTTGGACGAGTTCGTTAGGATTATTTTTGGACGGATATTAAGTAAATTGTTGTGAAGAATGCTTTTGAGTTGACACTTTAGTCTTTTACATAATAATCTTTACTTTAAATGTTGTTTTACTCCTCTTTTTCAAAGAGTCCGTCATTGTAGCGTATCTACCAGAGCGGGGAAAAAATAGCATTTCTTGCTCTAGGGGAAAAAGTCATTTTTGTCTGTAACCAACAAGCCTACAAAAACGAAAAAAGTCTTTATTCTTATGTAAAACTAGCTTTTTTACCGCATACCGGGATAAAAAGTTTCCTTAAAAATTTAGATTGAACAAATTGTATATTTAAAAAAATAAAATAAACTATTTAATATTGTATTGGATTATTTTATTTTCTCGCTATCGTTTTAATAGAAGATTGTTATACAAAATCTACTATTAAAACGTCACGGATCGATAAACCACTCGTAACAGAAAAAAAAACCCTAATGCAAAAACATAATTGAAAAGGGAAAACAAGCATTATAAATTAATCTATAGAATTTTGGTATCGCAGACAAACCAATAAGTAACCTGAAATTTTAAAATGGTGTAGGTAAGTTTTGTTTTGTTGTATTTTTACGTACATTTTGGCGCTATATATACGCAATGTATGTCCAGCAGTGGACGTCTTTCGGCTGAAATGATGAAATGATATACGCAATAAAGACGTATCTAATGACATGTCATTCATCAAAATTGGTTCAGCCGCTTAGTAGTTACGAGGTAATATAGGGACGAACATACATTCATACATACAGGTCGAACCCATAACTCTCCTTTTTTGGCTTCGCCGCAGTCGGGTAAAAAGGCCCACAATGTTTTTCTGCTAATAAGTACCCTATTAGCGGGTCTAATTGTTTCCCAAATTTAACCTTTAAGTACTTAGGTAACATTAGAAAGTAGTCAAATTGCAACACAAAAATACATACATCCACATTAAACGCGCGGTGCATCTAACACCTACCTCACGTTCGGAAATGCCTATGTTAATATGGCGGGCAAACAGTCGGCTTGTGTTGGAATGCGACCGATCCAACGTTTAAACTATTTTCGGACGAACACGGAACTGCACTGTTCGATGTTTGAAGTCTATGGTAGCGTGGAATAGTTATGTCGAATTTATCACGATTTTATTGCATTTGTGGGAATTTAGGCCGGATTGTTTAGTGATATAACAATCTGTTAACGTCAGTTTTGTTTAACGATAAAAAGGAAGACGTACACGTGCTGTCAAATGAGCTTTATCATAATTATGATGTTCTATTTACAAAATAGACAAAACAATGCTCGTTGTTTACCAACGTGAGATATATAGTGTTTACATGAAAGATTCTTCATTTTCTTAAATACATGGAATAATACGATGTAAACGAGGCAGCAATAAAGTAAATGGTTCGTGGCCTACTACTGAACGAAGTTGTAAAAACTAGTAACAAAGAAAATAAAAGTGCGCAGGTTTAGCTCATGAACCATTTTATATCTCTAGGAAACTCATGAATGTCTTTAATGCATTTTACATCAAAGTACGACATTGTGAAGCGCCTTGTGTGGTATGTACTGTAAAATTGAAAAGGAAAAAGATATGACAATGTGTCCAGATATAAACTTGATATAGCTTAAGTACAGCTACGTTATTCTGAATTTTGTTATGCGACGGGACCACACAATTTTAATTAAAACTTTTTTTCCACAGCACCTTAGCACAAAAGGCATTTGCCCCAAGTACCTACTATCTACGAATGAAAAATGTTGAAATGTTGGTAACAAGCGTCAAGAGTTCGTGAACCGCCTAAAAATCAGTAGCCAACATAATAACACAAACAAAAAGACCGAGATCCACAATGGAGCTCATTAAAACGTACAACCAACGTTAATGAAAGCTTCATGTTCTACAATGGCTGCCTGTTCGTTAGCCTATATATTATTAATTTGTACTGGAAGCCCGCCAGGTAACTACATGTTCATAATTAAATGATTGATTGGTATCTTTGATGCTGTATTTGATTAACTACTTTCGTTTTGTCGTACATTTTTGACAGCAGTTTCAAATTGATCGACCGACAAGTCAATCTATGTGGATTCTAAATTCAATCTTGGCACCCAGCGGGCCATAGACACAAAAAATCGAACGTGATATTTTTATTTGAAAGTAAAATAAGCTGTACGAACATAATGGAGCTTTTTTCAGCACAAAAGGCCGGGAATATCATAAACAACTTGGCGTTACGAGAATTACGTTCGCTATTTTAAACACAAACTCGGAATCATTCTCCCCTTTGCAAAGGCGACAGTAATGTTGAAAATAAATAGATCCTGTCTGACTCAGTGTTCCAGCCCACATTCCTCCATTCCTTCCTTGTTTATTGCGTCATGCTTAAGCACTACTAAATGAGAAAGGGCTCGAAATTCAAGGGGTTAAGGTGCGAAAAGAGGAAGGGTGAATGTAGGTTCAAGGACTAATAACACTTCAAAAGAAGTTTTTATTTGTAGCATGTGCAGACAGACTGATGTATAAATTTTAAAACTGATCATAGATTTAGGGAGTTTTTTTTTAAATAATTCTCGGTTAAAGTAACTCACAAACAAACCCTCATGCTATGGAAAATTTCATTTGCTTCTTAAATATTAGATAAAATACTCTTTATTATATACACCATAAGGTCTGTATTATTACGGTTACGGAATATTTTGTCTAAAAATAAGATTATTCCATTCAACGTTCGAAAATCAAAATGCCGTTCGCATCACTGCGGATGGGCGCCATGATTGTTTTTCCAAATGACGTATCAATATCATAACTGACATCCTTATTCTGGAATGCTCGCAGCATTTTAATTATAATCGTTCGAGTTACGCAACGTTAAACGTGAGTTGACATACATTGTAGAATTTATGTTAGCTTTAAATATTTGCTATGCTCTTTATATGACAAACAAGTAAATATGTGCATCGTTTGTGTACATAACTGCAACATGCAAGCAAATTATAAAATAATGATCGTGCAATTTTTTTTGCAAGTTAATTTGAAATACACAATGTAATCATAAACTTGAAGCAATCTGATTATTTGCAGGACTTTTAATAACATTTAGCACGAATTATTTTGACCTAAGAAAACAAAAGCTTTCTGCTTTTCAGCCAAGGAAGGAAAACCAAAATTATTTTTTTAATTTAACAATCTGGCACAGGCAACTCCCGTGTACAGCCAGCCTGTCATAAAATATTATAAATTCTGCTCATTACTCGCGGTAGAGCTGACGCAAATGCTTAGCGTACCGGCGAGGTGCTTGGAACTGGAAAATTGGGACCGAATATGCATTGGAGAGCACTCGCCGCCAAATCCAAATTTCCTATTTGGAAAATTGCCAGACTTCTGTGGAGCATCGCTCTCAAACACTTAACAACCTTCGTTAGATTCGTGACTAACCTTTTCGTGTCAGGAGTATTTATTGTCCAAATTAAATAGTTTGTGTTTTGAGGATAACCGAATATTACCTAGGTTTTGCCAACCTATCGTAACGAGTCTTGAGTTCAAGTGGCAAGCAATACTCTTTCAATTTAACCTTTCACATTTATGTAAAAGCTTAAGCTCTAAAACTATATAGCATTCCTCAAAAAACTCAACGCAATCAATTCCATCTACAAACAAAAGTCAAAATCTGATACAGATTAAAAAATACCAGTCTATCTGTTCTATTCTCTTTTGCGTTCCATTTCACGATACACGTTAAACTTTTATCTACACTTTAGCTCTGCAAGTGAACATTCCGGGATAGGAAACAAGGTGACCTCAAAACAAACACGAACTGATATGAAAGGGGTTGTTTGATGTTCGTATATTGGAATAATTTTGCTGACGTCACGAGAATAATAACCCTTTTATGAGATTTCGTGATTGTACAACGTGTTTTCGGAATTGTAATGTAATACGTGAGATTTAACCAGATTTGTAAGAGGATAATAAGATACAGATAGATAATACTGCAGTAAAACCGAGCATGAGCAAAATTGGAAAGGGATTTAGAAGTAAAATTTGACAATAACTCACTTTCTCTCTTTTTCCAAGAAACTTTCTAAGATAAAACAGTCCAGTCTCATCTAATTATTTATAACTCCTGTATGACAATAAACCTCAAACACACAAAGCCAAAGTTTTCAAAGTACACCGCTGTCTATCAAATTACACGCTAAGAGGTTCGTCTCCAGTCACACAAAATAACTCTCCAAAATGTTTACCTGCTCCTGTTAGTTGAGTAAAAGCTTTAATGGCAGTTTTATGACGTCAGAGAAATAATCTCGGCGATTAAATGTTGGAGAGCGATGAGTGGTCGTTACTTTTTTATCGCTCCGAGAAACAGCTGACTCGAGATTTGCACAGATTGTAAAGAACGATATGAATCAGCGGCGTTGGCAGACTGCAATCGTTTCTATGCTGTGGTTTTAGCTTTGCCGACGATAAATAAACTGCCTTCTATAAATCTACGTCAATCATAGGAAGGTCAAAGTTTAATAAAAATGTAGACAGATGAGTTGGTTTAAACTTCATAAATTAGACAGCTTTGTTTGTAATATCGTCTAAAGTTAGAATAGTTTTTGTTCGAAGTTTAAAATGTTTGAAAACAGAATCTTCATTAGATCTCACACAAACCTCGTTACTACACTTTTTGTCGCTTTTACACGACTTTATAGGAACATCATTTTATTTCCTTATTAGCATAAAGAGATGACTTTCGCAAAGGAAGAGTTTCAAACGAAATTACACTCGGTTTCTACAGGATTAACTGTCTACGTCGCTAAATAACTGTAACTGGATCCCGCTTCATCCCACAGTCCATGATACGACTATTGTTAATGCAATTTGAAATGGACGACGAGTAAATTGAAAAATGGCTACCGGCCGCTTGTGTAAGCCGTTTGGAGATAGTGAATGTGAATAAAAGTGTCGTCAAAGCTTTGTAGTCAGTTTTAAAAGTTAATTTATTGGTAATCTTGGATTAAATTTTAAGTAGACGGATGTAACGTAGCTTGTTTGCTGTAATAAAATTTGTTATTAGATTGTTGAACATTTACGATGGGTTAAAGAGGTATTAGAAATTGAAACATAGGCATTGTACATAACCACTCTATCTATGTACAACGAAGCTAAGCTTAAAATCTGAAACTGATTTCAACCGCACTATGGCTACATTTCGTAGCGCAGTATCTAGTAAGTGGCGTAGGTACGTTTTTGGGCATTCAAATTTACCGGACTGATCCTCTGAAAGCCTTAAAGAGTTTAAGGCAGTAAGTTCCATTATAAAAATAATCTAATTTTGAAAATAAAAGCAGATTCTTTGAATTAATGCTAAGCCCCTTGCAACATACGCCGTACGAAGAACATCACTCATCGGGAACGTTCCAAATTCAAATGGGATAGTTGTAGATTAGCATTCAACGATCGCCTGCGTGGTTACGATGTTATTCCAAATTTAAACCAAGCTTCCGCCAACGTTACTGAATATGGCTGCCACATTCCGCTAGTGAGGTAACCCATACTTGATAATGAAAGGTTGGAAACATGAAACAGAATTAATCTAAATTCACAGAAAATGTTTATTTATTAAGATTGAGATGATATTTAATTATATATTATAAATTATTTTACCTAATAATATGTAAATTCTCGACCTAGACAATTAAATTAATAAAATAGCATTATTTTATTTCTGCTATAGAATATAATTTATCCTCTTACGTAAAAACAAGATAAATCTGTATTAGTCATTGTTTTTCATACTTGGTAAAAAAAAACCTATTTAAGTAGATAGGTTGTTATTTTTATGTAGGTATAATTATACTGTCAATCTCTCTCCTAACTTAAGTTCCAGTGATTTAATATTAGGTAACCTCATCATGGGATAATCATAACTTTCTCTAAACACACACGTTAAGCTGTCGAGAGTAATTTGGTGCGGCCTTCAAAGTTTAAATTGAAGATAGCAAAAGGTATTTTAAATATCACGAACCACGATGCCCGCATAACGCATGCCTTCTTGAAAGGTTTTCACATAATTAATGGGTACAATATATTCTCATTTAAACTCGTCGGCAATTAAGAGGTATCTTGAGAAATTAATTAATAAATAACTACGAAATAAATTCGATAGATTATTAACAATAAATTATGTTCCTTATTAGGCCCAATACAGTACAGCACAATTCACCATTAGGGCCCAGAAGTATTGGATCAGTGACATCTCGGCCCGAGTCAACTCAACCCGAATAATAATACTAGATACTATTATGCCTAAAAAAGTAGTGTGTACCTTATGCATTGGTAGTTCAATACCTATCACTTCTTTAAAACTCAATGCTTAAAAAAATATAAACCACAATGCCGCACTTATCTCTGAAATACAGGTAAAAGAAGAGGAAAAAAGACAATGGTATTCAAAATAACAACGTTCATCACAAATAAGCAAAACAACCTATATTGGTCTCATTACAGACCGTAAAGTAACAGGAAATTAACTCAATTGGCGGCAAATTGACAGGTGACGATCTGCTTCCCGCCATTCTTATTAGCTGTCAAACGACATGTCACGAAATAGCGCGTAATCGTCAGCGAGCGGAAAACGTTTACGGCTCTGATAGGAGAAACTAACCCATTTAAACTTAGACTTTGCAACCTTTGTTGTAGAGTCCAATTTCTAGTAGGCAGGTAGGTAATAGTGTATTCGACGTTCAAATTCTATATCAAAGACATGAACTGAAGTACGTCAATAGAGGTGGAAGTAACGCGTAAAGCAAGTGCTTATCGATATTTTATGGCGTAATATTTACTTCTCCGGTTTTGAATTACAATGAAGCACAGGCAATTGAGCTTTCAAAAGACTTCCCACGCTCCTTTGAGTTGATATTTATGGGCTAAACAAGAATATTATTAGGAAATGCCTACGATATCCTTAGACTTGGTACTTTAGGAGGATAACGTGGGTGCGTCTATTCACTGCAATTTTAGAGCTGGCAGAAAATAGAAGCTCCTTGAAATTTGTACATACGAAGAGTGAGGAGCGCTTCGGAGAATATAAAAAAAAAAAACAAATTCGTTTAAAAAGTTTACGTTACTTTCAACATGCTAATCAAACATAACATTCCATGGAATTCGAGGATAGCAAGCAAACTTACCTACCTACTGGAAATGTTTACAAGAGTGCGCTCAAAAATAGAAATTGTTCAGAGCTTTGATATGCTGAAATTGTACAGTAAATTGCAGAGCTTAGTGCTCACTCAGGAACATTACTTATGTCACGGGTAGAATTCTATGACATAATTCCTTGAAGAAGCTTGCAGTGATACAGTATTTTATAACTAAATTATGTAGGTAGATAGGTATAGGATATACAGTGAGACTCTTTGTAATGTGCACATATCGAAATGAGGGAATCTATGCTTAATTGTACCGTCAAAAAAAAAATATTTAAAAAATCTTTAAATCTTAATCTTACCTTTCAAAGTTTTCCAAGGATAACTTGTTAATAAGTAAGATGTCTTCATCATATTATTATCAGCCGATATGATGATGATGATGATGATGAAGCCATCCTACTTCTTAGCAAGTTAAGTTTAGGAAGCTTTGTGGAGTGATCGAGGATGGGAGTTTTAAGGATTAAGAAAAGTGTATTGAGACAGTTTGGACAAACGGAAAAGATTGGCTCTCAAGAAATCTTAGTCGTTATAGTATTGATATTTGGCTCTCTCTATTGATTAATGAATTTTCCGATCACTGATCTAGGCAACTACCTACTATCCAGGATGAAAAGTATTTCATAATCCAACACACCACGTACAACACAGGAATGAATGAATGAATGAATGAAATACACCGATCCCAGCGTGGTTTAATCAGACTCGATAAATCGAATGAACCCCAAGATTTGCATATCAAGGAGTAGATCGGGTGGCGCGGTAAAGAAAGGAAGAACGTGCCCTTATAAAAAAAAAACATCCTGTCAACCGCTAGTCTTCCATAGATACTAAGCAGCATCGTTCACAAGCTGAACGTTACAATACCTATTCTACTAGAGATGAGCTAGATGTTACCAGATAAGTAGGTCCGGATAACCTGCTCAATGGACTCGGCCGGATAAGCGCGCTGCCTGTATCTAAAAGTAGGCCGGACGCTTGGACTCATATTGTGTCCATTTTAAATTAATACTATCTAATGGAAACCTTAATTGGATTGCCCTTTAATTAACGTACAGAATGGGTATTTTGTTTGAACGTGGTAAAATTAGATACGGCCGATAAAGGTCACGTTACGAGATTTTTTTCAACGCATGCGCGTTATTAGGAGTCAAATAATCTACTTTTATCTCGCAAAAATACTGGTAAAAATTGTATCATACTAATTTTTTATCAAAAGCTGTCTTAATTTAATTAAATAATATCGTTATTGGATATTAGGTTAATAATAAATTACACGGTTATTTGCGAAAAATAACATTAATACAAAAACAACCGTTATCTACTCGTAATTTCCCCAAGTCGTATGACAGCCACAATTCAGTCATGGTTCATCAATGACGTCATTAAATCCAGGGCTAACATAGCCATAGACACAAAAGTGACAATTCACGATGATAACCACAGACAATATAGTAGACTCTTTTTAAAAATAGAATGACTAACGTTGTGTTTATGTCGCTGTTGGTCTGGATGATGTGGTCAGTGAGTCATGCTCGCAGTGTATCCCGATTGTAACATCATCCCAACATGTGGCTGCTGTTCAAAGATCTTTTAATGTATGACTATATTATATTATGACGTATTTGTCCATGTTTGTGATGCGCACATGGAGTTATTAACGAGACTTACGCCGGAGATAACTTTACTTGCGTTGTTGATGTGATAAACAAGGAAAATTTTGCCTTTTTAGGTATAAAAGTTCACATATTTACCTGATATACATGTCGAGATACAATACGAAATAATTGGTTTACAGAAATTTGTATGTTCTAGAGGTATTATGAGGTATATGAGTAAAATAAATAGGATACCAATTCCATGGATATTGTCAGACATGACATGAATAAACCCTACCTATATTTGTCTATTTAAATAATATATCCGTTTCCCTCCAAACAAGTCAATGACCTCCGAGTTCCGACCAAATTCTATTCAATAAATTCATAGAGTAATATTTCCTCTCGATATTTTGAGTATATCTTACATCTGTGCGAGTCAGTGCAGAGCGCAGGATACAGTAGATTTAATATAACCGCCACCGTCCGGGCAGGTAGTCGGATATCCGCGGAACACTCGGACATATCCGTGATAGCAGCCCACCTCTATTTAGGATGAATATGTTACGTATCGATATTAGATTCTTTAAGCAAAAAGAAAAAACGGTAGAAGTGTCAGTGTTCTTCGAGATTACGTTGGTAAGATTTATTTAGTCGCAGATGTTGGAAGATATTGCCCTTTTTTGCTTTTATATAGCCATTTGTAGCCAACTTAGTCAACATTGCAAAGAACGATCGCATGTGTCAAAAGAAAGCGTAATTAAAGTGCTATAAAAGCTGCAGCATGACAATTTAGAAACATTCACACGAGAAAAAGTAAAAAGAGAATTTATGAAGCACAATTTTATTGTTTGTTTTGAAAAGAATATGAAAGTACAAACGCGAATTTAGCTACGAAAAAAAAAACAAAGATATATTTTGCCCGTTCCATTTTGAATCAAACTTTGAATCCGAATTAATATATAAGAAAAAAAAAATTAGTCAGCTCATCACTTGCCTAACCTTTTCCCAACTATGTTGGGGTCGGCTTCCAGTCTAACCGGATGCAGCTGAATACCAATATTTTACATGGAGCGACTGCCAATCCAAGGTACCCCTTGGTAAGACTGGTTGTCAGACTTTAGAGTTGCTGACGACCTACCGTATGAATATTTCAGAAAAAAAGCTGTGTCGAATCGATACCTACATGGAAAGCTGAATATCATGTTTCAAACAAACATGATATTTCTTTGAGAGAACATCAGCATTTATTCGTAGAAGTTGTTCTAGATTTTATTCGTTATTTATAGTGAAATAACAAAGCTCACTCATAGGAATTGTGCTAAATAATAACAGCTGCATGGGTCGACTGTGTGGATGGGTGACCATCCATTACGTATCGAGATTCCTCCGTGCTTTGGAAAGCACGTTAAGCCGTTGGTCCCGGCCGTCATTCGTAGATCTTTGATAGTCGTTACTGGTCGTCAGAAGCCCAAAGTCACCCAGTAACTGGGTTGCCGACTTCAACATAGTTGGGAAAAGGCTAGGCAGATTGATTGACTCATATATATACAGGCGTTGTGATTTTAATACCAATAACTTCTATGAACGCGCTGCCCCAAGTGTAACAGGTGATTGTGTCGAATCATGAAACTATTGAGGTTTACGGCTTTATTACTACCGAACTCTATTGATAACAATTTTATTGAAGTAGGCACGAAAGGTACTTACTTCTGAATATGGGTCTTGAAGAACCCTACCGAGTCTTATGTTGGTCCTAAACCATGAATATTATTTTTCTTAGTGAGTCTTAGTAATAAGTGGTTTAACCCTTACCCTAGTAGATGAAAAAGATTTAAGACATAACTTCCAGTATCAGTCTTTTCTAGCTCGATTCGCTAAGATACAAATATTACATTACTACACAATATGAGTCTTTATAAATTTTATAATGTGCACATATCGAAATGAGGGAATTTATGCTTAATTTTATCGACGGAAAAAATATTTAAAAAATCTAAATATTTTTTATGGATTTTTTTTAATAGTTGTCTACTTTGACCCCAGTGTAAACAAAACAGTGTAACTTTTAAACTTAACGATCTATCGCGATGATACAAACTTCATAATGATTGGAAGTAATTAGGCGTCCTCATAAAATAAATATTGTGGAAAACAAAGTAGATGTTTTTTTCCTTAAATTTTTACAATAATCGTAAAATTTCTCAATAAGACGGCCCTAAAAAAAAAAATATTATTTTAAATATTTTTTCCGTCGATAAAATTAAGCATAGATTCCCCCTCATTTCGATATGTGCACATTATAAAAACTCACACTGTATAATTTCATAGCGTTCTCTGAGATTCTATTCGTTATCAAAAATGTCTATATCAGGGGTAGACGTACTACTTATAACATGAAGTACCTAATTATAGACATTGCATTTAATCATCATTCTCCAACCGCTATCCTAATGTACATATTTCGGGTCAGTGCAAACATGTCTTTTTCTTCCATACTTACTTCTCTATCAGTCTTCCTCTCGGTTGTCACCTTTCTAGCCATACCATCTCTCACACAGTCCATCCATCGTTTACAGCCATGGGCTATACCGAATATTTTTGGCCCCCCACAGAGTCTCTAACATTCACAAACAAAGTTGCCCCTCAAATTACGGTCTCTTTAATTAGCCCCCCGGCTGGGTGTACTCATAACATCACGCGCGATACAGCGGTATGCAGTTAGTATTCCGTCTGTATGACTAACATACATACATACATAATCGCAGCAGTGTTCGGAGCTATTCGGAATGACGACACTGATGACCTCTGACGGGTCGCATGTTTTTGTTGCGTTTCTTTTGACGTTTGTAAATTGGTGTCTGTTTTTTTGGGCACACAGTGTTTGCATTGCAGTTGGAAATGGATATAAATAAACACGCGGTTTTGAATGAGTGCTACCATAATATATGCTCCGCGTTTGGGCATTTGATTGATATGAGGAAACATTTTGTTGGAAACAGGAACAGATCTTTTCAAAACTAGGACTCGATGTGAAATACTTAGGTAAAATAATCATATACCATTAAAAAAATATTATGTTATTTTTAATCAATCACAAGAAACTGCTCTATGCTTCAATTTAAAGTTTCTAAAAAACCTACAGAAGTATTTCACCATATAATTTTAATAATACATAATCGTCAATCCGATCGCTAATCTCAAATCAAATGTTACTTAATAACAGCGCCACGTAACCTATTGTTTTCACAGCATCAACAGCCATAATGATTGCAACAGCTCGTCTATCTGCTAAAAATCTCACGGGTGTCGTGCAATTGCAAACAAGGTCGCTAAATAAAATGTGTTGTGATGTGACCCGACCGGTTGTAATATATCTGGTCCTGTTTGACCCAACTTAACAAACTTGGTTATAAATCATACCGATGCATCCTGTGAACCCATTTAGTACTAATAAAAAGATGGCTGTCATTCATGGGACAGACATTCTTAACACTTTCACTATTCGTGATCGTGACGCAGACACAATAGTAAAACAAGCACCGTGAACCATATGTGGCTCAAAAGGTTGGGAAAATGTTAAGAATTTTTTGGGAGATCCCTGTCGGAATGAAGAAAGGGATAATTCTATTGAAGAATTTAATTTAGGAAGTCTTTTATCAGAATGGAGAGAGAATATTCCTATTGAAGAGTAGAAATTCACAAATCCTTTAGGAAATGTTCAGATAGTAGCTATAGACGATATTGATTTCCTCAATGAAAGCTTTTAACTATGTAGAAACGCACATCAAAGGATCGAGACAGCTAAGCTTTGAATATGCAACGCTGAATACATTTTCAGATTACAAATAGGGTTCTTGAATATTTAACACAGACTTTCACAGTAGGTACACTGTAACATTAACTATTTGAAATGAAGCTCGTATAGTAATATTTTCTGGAACACATCACAAACATACCATATGAGAAGAGGCATTTGCCCTACAGTGGGACAATAATAGGCTGGTATAATTTATATCATAAAGCTATATCTACTGAACTGAATTTATTAGGTAGATGATATATAAAACATAATATACCTAACATTGTAAGATGCAAGATGTAACGTATGCAATATAGCTTGCCGAGCGAAATCTAGATAGCATTTTAGTGATATTGCGAGCAAATAGACTGTAATTTTGTTGCTTAGGGTAGAGTATTTTGTATCTTTTATGTATTTCGAAGTATTAAAATTGTTGGTCTTTGTGCTTTGTAAAAGGACCAATATTGGACTGCAAGCAATGTATATAGAATTTTACAGGGACTTACGTGTCGACTTTTATGTATTGCATTTAATGGTCCTTTTTGCTTTGTACCACTACCAATATTGGACTACAAGCAATAGATATATAGAACTTGATAGGAACAGAAGTTAAGAAATCACGAAACTTGGTGCTGTAACCAAATTTTTGTGTTTGTAGAGTCCTTTATGTATATGTATGTTTACGTTCAGAAGTCAAATAATCAATCAATTAGAAAGTCTAATGAGTTAGACCGGTTGATTGATTGATACCTAATCTCATTTGTCTTTTGCTCCGTTTGTGTAATATAGGAATATTATTTTAATTTTATCCGTTTCAACAGGATATTGTGTTAATTTTTCCTGATTTTTATTACCAAATATATGTAGATCGTATACATTCGCAAAACCACAAACCTTTTTACTTCGAGGTCTATTGCCAGCTAATTATTCTTGCACAAATAAATATTGACAGTTCCATTTATCTAGCGGTTTGCGAGGTCGGATTTGGTCAAGTCGGACGAGGCCAATAGAAATTCGTTTGTAATTCTCATGAATGGCCAAGAATGTCGATGGCCCTAAATTACTACCATTACGGTGTTCTAAGTAGGGAAACAAAAGCCCAGTTTCGTTTTTGGCCGTGTGACTTACTTAGAAGTAATTGGGGTAACACGATTTAGGCTATTATGCAACTTGTGTTGTTTCGTTTTTGTGGTTACTTATTGAATGCATTGAATCATGCTCAGCGGTTCGAATTTAGTGAATGCTATGTTTATTCTAGTACAATTTATGATATTAAAATGGTTAGCATTTATTTGGCCATCATTAGCATGTCTGAATATCTAATTAGTAGCTACGTAGGTAGCTCCGTTTTGTTTTAGTTTTTTATTATAAATGCTAAATCCAATACCAATTGTATCATCGTCGATCAAATTGCGTTGTTAGACACACCTTGCAACACCTCAACTGCGTATAATATCAAGAACGTCTCTTGAATTAACAACATAAACAAGAATCGACATTATGCACACTCAGGCCTCTCGAGACGTTTGTATAACCTTATGGAAATATAGTGTAATAATGCAGAGGAATTATTCACGATGGTATACAGTGACATCATGTACAATACGATTAGTGTGTCATGGGCAGAAATTACCTAAGTGTTCCGACTAGGACCTGTTACTGAATAGATAACAGTGTCCAGTGCAACGGTGCATTCGTACCGCCCTCATTTTCCAACTATGCGACACCGTGTCACTTCTCCTATGGAACATGTTAAATTCATGACGTGATTATGTCATGCGTGTTATTAAGTGGCACCAAATTACCGCTGATTGCCGTGAGAAGCATTAGAATAGTTTTTTGTAGAATGTAATGCTCTCCGTAGTATTGTGTTCGATGCGGTAGTAGCGACACAATTCAAAGAATAGGAAGACGTAAAGAAATCTTTGGCCATGTCTAAGATTACAATAATACTTCTGTTTCTTTATATTACTTTAGGAGTGGCACAAAACGCTTGTGTTGGTGTAATTCAATGCTTAGCTATAGACGAGACCTTTTCTATGCAAGTCGTATGCTCCGCATTGTACCTAACAGCTGAGTCAAGTCATTTTTACTTTGAATAAAATATTTGTTGTTGGTTATATAACAAGACCTTTGGTTTGTCTTGTGTCTCGCTTTACGATCTAATTCCAGAAGTCGCTGTTATCCGCTCCCTTTGTTCCTTTCCTTTTGTTATCTTATCTGGAGCTGTTGGGCTCGGTAGCTTTATATATCTACTTTGCGTCATTATCTCGCCGGAAGGGGTGATGGATTGCGGAAGGAAACACGTAGACGAGAAATTATTGATGGACGAAAATCGATTAGTGAGCGCGCTGTTGCGGATATTCATCGTCAGCGCGTATCACAGTTTGATACATTTACATAGAGGTACGCCCACCGTTGTTATTGCGACGGATATGGAGTGCGAACATAATGCCTAGCGACACTACAGATGTGCGCACTTTCACCTCCGCCCTCCTCGAATGTATCGCGTGTGATCCGACCCGCATAGTGGCGTAATGTCCCTCTGGGGATAGCGGCCGCCGGTTATTTATTACGCAGTTAACGGACTTGATGCATTGTGCTTATTAAGTCGCTTCTATTAGACGAGGATCGGGTATAGTGCTCTTTTTGTGAGCAACGTTGAATGGTCGGTCGAGGACGGTTTCTAAGCTCGCCCGGCCTACATCGCATCGTTGTGGTGTCAGGCTGTCAGCAGCACGTACCGACATGGCGCGTGACACTATCTACGCTTTCGTTACCCGTATCTAACATTTAGCCGAAATACGTGTGTTGGAATGCAATACATAAAGATGTCATACGGTATATCGCCGGGGAAGGGGAGGCGTCGCCGGCCGGTCGTCGCCCGGCATCGATCGCGCTGTTTGTAAACATTGCAGCTCGAGCCGTCGCGTCGCGATAGATAATGTTGAGGGGTGTCAGGTGTAGGGTTTATGGGACTCACCTGTACGATCTGCACGTTGTCCTTGTCGAGCAGGAACTCCATGGACTTGTGCGGGCGAGGCGCGCGCTGGTCAGGCGGTGCGAGCGCGAGCAGTGAGCGCGCGTGCAGCACGGTGCGCTGCGTGTCCACATCGGTCTCCAGCACGCCGGCCGGCGGCGCGGGCGGCGCGCGCGGCCGCGGCGGCTTGTGCGCCACGCCGCCCGCCACCGGTGGGCCCGCCGCCCGCGACACACCCTCCTCCTTCAGCGGGATACGCACATACTGCGGCCCGGCGGCCGTCCCGCGCGGTCCCTGCCCCGCATCTGCCGCCGTCGCCGCACCGTTCGTAGAGGGTCGTATATTCGCGCCTGCGCCCCTTGTTTTTTTCTCCTTGCGCCCCGAGAATCGGAAGTTCGCAAATCGCGAGAGGAAGCCGGCGATACGGCTGCGCGGCGCACGCGCGCCCGCTTCCGTCATGGCGGCAGCGCGCTCTGCGGCCGGCGCGCGCGGCTCCTCGTCTCCCCCCTCCACTACCACCACTTCGGCGTCGTCCGCGTCGTCGCTCGCGGTCGTTTCGCTCTCTGTGGTGCTTGTACTCGTCTCTCGCCAGCTCACTTCTGCGACTACCGGCGAGAACGTCACTCCTTTGGAGCCGGCAGACACGGAGCGCACGGGCGGTGCCGCGCCTGGCGGAGGGGGCGCGACCAGTTGTAGGGATGCGCGAAGTTCCTCCGGCGTCTCTCTGTGCGGGGTTGCTCGCGCGCGCAACTCCGGTGTTGATCTCACTCGAGCGTCGCACGATGATCTCAGCGGTGTGGATGTGAACACTGGTTCCCTGAGAGGATCTGGGGATGGCGTCCGCGGCGGGGTGGGTGAGGGGGAGGGGCCGTCAATGCGCCGGCGCAGCTCGTCCAACACATCGTCCCAGGCGCCCCACGAGTCGTGAAGTCGTCTAGCTGTCAGCACTGACAGTTCGCGGTCGTAATTTTCACTTTCAGCGAGCGCTCGCCGCGCTGTCTCATCCAGCCTACGCGCCGTCGCTTCCATCTCTCTGGCGAAGGCTCGCTCTGACTCGGTGGTGGAATCACTGCCGGCACTAGGTTCCCGTACCGGGGACTCGGTGGGTTGCCGGACGACCACCTCGACCGGGGGCGGCGGTGGCGGTACATTACATACTTTCCGGGGCGTCCGGGGAGGAGGCGGCGGGGGTGGCAGGCGCGGACGCCGCGGGCCCCCCCGGTAGTCGAGCGCAGTGAGGTCGGCCACGCTGACGGTAAGGCTATCGGATACTTCGAAGGTCTGTCGGAAGCGCGCGCGGTGCGCCGCGTGTCGTCGTGGCTCGGCGCACACGTCGAGCTCGGCGGGGAGCGAGAGGGCGCGCGCGGCGCGGGGCGGGCGGCGCGTGGCACTGGGCGAGCTGGGTGCGCGCAGGCAGGGCGCGCTGCCGGCCGCCTCGCGGCGCGCTATTTCGGGCGGGCGGCACGCGGCGGGCGGGGGCCGGCGCGAGCGCTCGCTGTAGCCGCTGTCTTCGCTGAGGTTCTCGGCAGACAGGTGCGTGCGCGGCGCAGCCACACGCGTTGGCGGTGGGGAGGGCGGGGGAGACTCCAGGGAGTCGGGCGAGAGGCTGGGTGAGGCGGGCGCGGCGCAGGATCGCTCGAGCGACTCGAATTGCGCGAGGCTGGAGGAGCGCGAGAGCGAGCCCGAGCTGGCCGGCGAGGTGGCTCGCTCGCGGCGCCTGCGCTTGGCCGGGCACGCCCACTCGCGCTCTGACTCGCTGTCGCACTCCGACCCTGAAGGAAACAAACTTCGTAAAGCACTGAACACGTTACACTCAAACTCTCCCGAAACGTGGCACGTCGCCACGTCCAGACGGCGACAATGACAATGACACCGAATTGAAATCAGTATTCTTTCTTCTAGTTGGAACTAGTCCAAGAGATATGTAGGATAACATTCAATGTACTTGCCAAAGCCGGTCTAGACACAGTGAAGGACTCGTTCTAATATTTATGTTGTGTAATGTAATTACTAAGATGCTGTATGTGGAGTTACCCTTATGTTCTTTATTAAAGTAGCGCTATCTTTATAATTATAGATGTACTTTAAGCTGAGTTCTGTTGTTCTTAAAAGTACCGCTACTACTCTGTAGATGGCGTTAAATGAAATATATTTTCCGTTTTGATGTCCCTAAAATTTAAGTAAATGAATTCACAATTACCTTGAGTTCCACGCACATGGATGACGGAATCTGCATCTGAATCTGAGAGCCATGTTGCTGCAGAGGAACGTTCGGAGCGCAAGTCATCGCTCGTTTCCTCGACTATCGTTTCGAGGTATAAAGCGTGAGTGCTACCATTTTCACCTGTGGGAAGAAATAAACTAATTTAGTAAAATGAAAAGAAACTATATCGAAACGAAATACAACAGTAAGTAACTGAAATTAATCGTAACTCCGACAAATTATTTACTTTTGCTACTCGATACTAGATGGCGCTGTGCGTCGCCACAATTTTTTTTAATAATCTTTGAATTACCTCGATTTCTACATTTCTTATTTTAATAAATAATGTTTTTGCGAAAATTCTAACGTGTACCTAATTATATAGTAAAAACAATAGTGAACCGCCATTGTAAGGTAGGTATTTTTAATTTACAGGTATGTAGAGCATTTTCATGCTCCAATTCGATTCTGCTCAAGTAAAATAGCGATACCGTTGTGTAAAAACATACCTTATCGATGTTCATAATAGGTATTTGATGTTTTAAAAACAGTTTTATTTTTGTATGTTTAAACTGTGAATTCTCTTACAAATACAAATTCACAGAAAAATAATTATTAAATAAAATTACGTGGTTTTATTTTAGTTCAAACTATGCCTAATTTCAGTACCTATGGTAGGATAACATGACAAATTCATGGCCAAATTAGCTTTAACTCATAAACATTAACGTGACAATGAAATAACAAGAATGCACGTTATAGATACTAATATGTATCTATATACATAATTATTTTCCTAATTTGCGCCGAATTAGTGTGAAATGACTGAACAACAATGTTCTTCTAATTATTCATACTTTAATGGTTGTCTTTAAGGTTCCCAAATAGGAGCGACCCGACGACAAAACAATATAGTAGCGATATAAAACAATTTCCGTGAAGTTTTCATAGAAATTGTTCCATCGAATAAGGCACGAATAAAGGCTCATTCAAACAGACGCGACACGCGACGCGACACAAAGGCACCGCTCGTCGCGCGACGAGCGGTGTCCTTGTGTCGCGTCGCGTGTCGCGCTGGTCTGCACAAGCCTTAAGAGGGAACAGGGCTTGCGAGGAATTTGAAAAATTGTTTTTTGAAGAAACTATTGCCGTCGTCTTACCTCAAGTCTGCCCCTGTAAAGTGCGATAGAAACAGCTGTAGCTCAGACCGATTAAATCACAATTTTTTTTACGAGATCAACGTTTCGTAATTTTTTCTCCTCGAAAACTGAGCCGATTCAATCAATTTTTACATAAAAAATTTAAGAAAGACTATGTCTATATTCCTATCATTTTCTTTTATGTTAAAAACTTTTCGAATTTGTCTGGTAGTCTTCTAATCATGACGGTAAAAATGGGGGATTTTTGTAATTTTTGGAGGGTCACATTTTCTTTACCAATTAGTTGCTGAAAAAAAAAAAAATTGTTCTAGAGGCAATATTCAGGAAGAAAAAAGGGGAATACGGACAACTGAATTGTATGGAGAATCGCAGGCCCTGTTCCCTCTTAAGACGAATACCTAGGCACGCAAATACACGAACACTTGTATCCGTTGTCGGTTTTTGGTCACATATCAAAGGATTGCGAATATACCGAATAAGTTCGTTTACCGTCCACACATGGCTTGCTCAGAAGAGTGCGGTGTTTTGTGTACGCATAACATGTATTGGTAATTGACAGAGGAAATAATAAGTCGCTGCTGCCGTCAACACGTCCATCTTTGCGTTCATATTAGCAAGTTATTCGGATTTCTACACTATATAGCCAGTGAATTCCTGGCGCCATAGGCGAAAGGCTGGAACGGCGCCCTTTTAAGAAAATTCGTGAAAAAATAAAACTATGTTCTTTCTTTTTCGTATGGTTAGTGACTAACCTGGTGTCAGAGTTTTAAAGCCGCCGACTTGGCTTCACATGCCGTCGAGAAATATCTCTCAGGCGCAATCGGCACAACGATCGCGGTCAAACTATAATAGTCAAATCAATGTTGAACAAAACATTATATATAACATACAACAAGAGAAGCAATAAATTTGAAATCGCGATTTTTTTAGCAATGGAGCGAGTTGAGGCTATCAACTAAACTCGCTTTTGAATTCCGTACCTATGGTTTCGTAAATGTCCATGAGCGCATTTTGGTAGAAAAATTGGTAAAAGATTGGGAGTATTTTCAAGTTGTAGGTGAATAAAAATTAATGTACAGTATTATTTTTTAATTTCGATGCCGCCGATTGCCGCTCCCCTAATACGAGCGCCCTAGGCCGTCGCCTAGTTCGTCTATATGAACGGGCCGGCCCTGTATATAGCCGAATAAAACAGCAAAAAATGCGAATAGTGATGTAAAGTGCCACTATTAGAGGCTTGCTTACATACATTATAACAAACACAATATTGTTACAATGTGCGTGCGTGTGGGATTGTTTTACCACCTCCAAATAACTTTCAGTTAACTTATCTGGCGGATAAATGAATACACATATTGTTCCATATTTGAAAATCGAGTAATTAGTGCCTATCAGGAAGTTGTGGAAGAGGGTTTTAAACTATTAGGCATACTTTGTACGATACAGTAATAAATAAAAAGTACGTTGTATTTATAGTCTATTCTTCCTTATTTTAATGTTGTTTATTGTGATTTATATCAATTAGGTACACCAATCAATCTGCCTAGCCTTTTCCTATGTTGGGGTAGCCTTTCAGTCTAACCGGATGCAGCTGAATACCAGTATTATACATGGAGCGACTGCCTATCTGTCCTCCACAACCCAGTTACTGGGTGACACAATACCCCATGGTAAGACTGGTTGTCAACCCGTAACGACTGTCAAAGATCCACGGACCGACCGCGCAAGCGTGGCTTAACCTCATCGATCGACCCGTGCGGCTGTTATTACTTAGCCATAAGCCCCTCAATTGGGTACACCCACACTAAGACATAAATTTTTCGCCTAAAATTATAATATTAAGTAGAAGTACTTACTATGTATATTTTGAACTACAATAGAACTTTCTCTAGTTGCCTCATTGGATGATGTAACTATTTAGATACAAAATGTTAGTCATATCATAAAGCTACATCACATGGTTACAATATCCATCTTATCTTTATACAGATAAGGTTGATAATTAATAATTAGATTAGGAAGGTAAGGCCAAGGATGAGATTGTCCATTTTGCCTGGTCATAGTTATGATTTACGAAGAGACAATATGTTTCGCGAAAGTAATTGATGAATATTCGAAAAATCTAAAATTATTAAACAACTTATGAGGCTGCTGCTCGCGGTTTCGCCAGCGTGTATTCTTTTTCTAAAATAAAATTAGCCAAAAGTTATTCTTCAAAACATCAGCTATCTGCCAGAGAAAGTCCCGTCGGTACCGTCCCAAAATCGGTCCCGCCGTTTTGGAGATTAGCCGGAACAAATAGACAGGCAGGAAGACAAACATTATAAAAAATTATTTTGTTATAAGTACTCTTATATACTTCCTACTATCCTATTAATCCTAAAGTTTCTGAGGATGAAAATACAACCGACTTCCAAACTACAAAGTGAAAAATAACTTTAATTTCAGAAGTCGGTGTCAAAAAACTAAAATACTGATCCAAAGACACTGACTTCCGAAATTAAAGTTATTTTTTACTTTGTAGTTTGGAAGTCGGTTGTATGTTTTGAAAAGTTTTTTTTTTCACTTTTTAGTGGGTTGGTTTGTAATTTATCTAAGTTACAATAGCCTAATGTCAACTGCTCATCAAAAATACCCAAATCGCCATAGATGTGCCTTTAATATTTGAAGAGTTCTCTCGATTTCTCCAAGATCCCATCATCAGATCGTGACCAAATGACAATGGGACCAACTTGAAAGTATACTCTTTTAAACAAAAAAAGAATTTTTCAAATCGGTTCAGCCGTCTTGGAGTAATCGGGGATGTTTTATGTATGTACATTAAAAAAATATCCCAACGAATTGAGAACTTCCTTTTTTTTGAAGTCTTTTAAAAAGCAGTTATTTTGCATTTACATTACTAACAGACACTTCAATTTTATTTATTTGTCTGTTTGTTTGCAAATGTATACATAAGAGATCGTTATAAATATACTTATTTGTTTACTAATCGAATTACTGACTGCTATTAACACTAATTACACTAATAATGCTGCGTAATACCCTTTTCTCATTATTCCTGTTGTAAAAGAGAGAAAAGCCTTTCAAGACAATGAGAAGAGCTAAAGAAATCATTATTAATGCCGTCAAAAAGATCTATTAACTGGACAATGAAATTAACATTAGTAAACTCTTTTCATCAAAAACTAACACAGATTTACTATGAGTTTAATAAAAGCTTAAAAACTAACTGTAAAGTGTTATACTTTTAAAAAAATAAGATTTTTGCAATGCGCGAAATAGTCTAGACAATAGTGTAGAATCTAAATACAGTCTAGCGAATCGGTTCTGTCGTAAAAACTTATTGTAGAGGTTAATAAAGTGCTAACAGTTTTAGCGGTAAAGTAATTAACATTATAAAGAATCAAGTTTTTCTAACTGAACAAACAGCTGTGCTGCTGGGGAGTTTGTTGCGCCACTTCTTCTTCCCAGCTAAAGCACTAGGAAGTGGTGAAGGGTGGGCGTTTTGGGGGACTGTCTTATGTAATTTTGACGTTCGAAAAGTGCTGATTCTCAGCCTAGTTTGAATAAATGACTTTCGAATTTGGTTTTTTTAAACGTAGACGTTTTGCTTCGAGTTTTAGCGTATCTGTGTTTTTATTATGATTAAACTATATTAGGTAAAGAATATGAAAAAGATAAAGAACGAATTAAAAAAAAAAAAAATTGGTCGTTGTAATTAGATCTTCTTTGCTTTGGCTTAGAATGTAATTTTCTGTATTCATACGGTGAAATAAATAAATCGTTAATGCGATATAGGAAGGTACTGAAAATCAACTTTCTATACTAAGCAAGAAGAATATTAAATATCTTTTTACTCTATAGTACACAATTTTATTCACAACAAAGCTGTACCCTATTTACGTAATAAACGATCAATCACAATCTGAATCGATTTGAAACAGATTGCTAATACATTGCTTCATAAGTTCGAAAGAAAATCTGCTCAACAACGTAAAAACGCAATGAATGTTGTTGAACTGTCAAAATTAAACAAATTAGTCTTAATCATTTAAGAAAAATGGATTACGTAATTAGATAGCTGGTTTGCCTTAAATATTACAAAGATCAGGAAATCTTCGTGAGGTCACTATCATAATAAAAATTACCAGTATTTATCATTGACTTAAGGATAAATAAAATTACTCAAATATTAACACAAAAAATAAAGTCTTTGTCTTGTTCAATAATAACCAGTTTATATTTGACGTCACCCAAAAAGCAGCCAAGCTCAAGTGGGACTGGGCCGGACACGTTTGCCGCATGTCGGATGCATTGTGGGCTAAGACCACTACAACATGGGTTCCTGAAAACGTCCAGCGGCATCGTGGAAGACCCAGGCGTAGATGGCGGGACGAACTTGACGCTTATAGGAGGGATTGGTCTATATTGGCTCAGGATCGGGTTGGGTGGAAAAAGGAAAGGGAGGCCTTTGCCCTGCAGTGGGACAATACGGGCTAATTATTATTTATTTGTGATTCTACCGGATTTTAAAATCGCAAATATTCGATACTAACAAACGCTTTCTTATCTATAAAAATATTATAATATTTCAACCTGAATGTAATAACATAATATTTGAACTCTGAAATACCTAGAATGTTTATCGTTCGTAAAGGTCAAATACTTTAATTGGGTGTGTTTAATTTAAACTCACATTATATAAAAATTATGTAATACATAATTATATGCTCAGTACATAATCGTGTTAACTGATAAACGATATCAGAATGTAAATATTTATACCTAAGTACATTTTATTAAGACGTTCTTTAGGTAAACGTACAAGGTTTTTTGAAAGCGGTTTTCGTAGCTGCGGGGGCGCCGTAGCCGCGTAGTGGCGTAGCCGAGTCGTAGTCGCGTAGTGTCGTAGCCGCAACGTAGCGTAGTGGCGTTTTAAGACTACTGCGACACACCTTCAGAGGTAGCCGTCCTTAAAAATTTTGACAAATTCGGGTGGGTTCCCAGAACAATTATACCGAAAAAATGCGACAGGCCAGGGTTTTAATTTTTGTATAATTAATGTATAGAGCAGCGGCTGCGGTGAGAGCAGTGGTGGCCCAGTGGTAACGGCCACGACTTACTGTAGGTCGTAGGTTCAAACCCTAACAGACGATTTACTTTGTCTAAATTATTTCATCACCACTGCTCTCAAAACGGTCAAAGAAAACATCGTGAGGAAACCGGCATGTCCTAGAACCAAAAATTCGAAGACATGTGACATCTACCAACCCGCACTGGGCCTGCGTGACGGATTACGGCCCACTCCTTCTCACAGAGAGGAGGCCTATGTTCCAGCAGTGGGAACATTGTATATATAAAAAAGGTGTGCTTAAAAGATACACAGTGCTTTTACCAAGTAGAAAGATGTGTCTACTTTTGGATACACAATGTGCTAGACACTGAGTGACAAAAAGATACACCTGGCGCCGAAGGTGTTAAAAGACGCACTCAACGTCAAATTGTTACCATAACTTTCAATAACTTGCGTGTGTTGTAAATTCTTTCTATCCTGTTTATCAACTATTTGACCCTATATGCATGTCTTACTTATACTTAATTTCTATTTTAATAATTAACTCGTCATATTACATACATACATAAACTCACGCCTTCTTCCCATGGGTGTAGTCAGAAACTACAGAACGCCACCTGCTACGATCCTTACATACTCCTTTTGCCTCGTTTACGTTCATACAGCTGGTCATACACGCACGCCGGTTGCGAGTACTACGCTCCTGGCCTTTCTGAAGAGCGTCACCAATAAGGTCAGTATATGTCCTCCTAGGGCGTCCCCGACTGGCCTTTCCCTTTACATCAGCCTTGTAAATACATTTAGTCGTGATATTATTCTATGTAAAGGAACAAAGGAGCTCATGTCAGTTCGGGGTCACCGACCGGCAGGTGCGCTCAGCTGACGGCGGGCACTCGGCTACGGAACTGCGCATGCGTGCTCACTAGTTGTTGTTATTAGCTCAAATGAGCGCCGTTTAGCGTAAACGACTGTTTTATGTAACCTAGTTTAGGTTAACTAACTAAATAAATATATTTGTTAAGTGCTGCACTTATTGAACGGTATATTTACAAATGTATGATATCATACTGTTATCTGTTAAGACTAATCTGTCTGCCAAATTGTAGGTACCTGTTTGATTATGAGATCATCGTAGCGGTCTGTGGTAAGTGCAGGTAGTCCATGCCAAGCCAAGGACATAAGTGGGCTATAGAACAAGATGGATATCAGAAAATATAACACTAAACACAGTACCTACCGGAGTTAGGATAGGGCGCGCATGGGCACCCACCCAAGGCGCCAGACATGCGTTATTTAACTCATTTTTTACCCGAATGCGGGACAGCAAAGACAGGATAATGTTTTTCTCTAACTTTTCTGTACAAGTCGACAAAGTTTAGGAACTATTTTTACAAGAATGGGCCAATTTTTCAAAAATTCAAACGGCGCGCTTCACGACGCTTCTCTAACGATCGTATTTTCTAATTTATAGACAGCTATTTCAGATTAATATGTAACGTGCGTATGGCAATCGCGTTAACGAAGCCGCATTGGGGCGACTAATCTAAGGAGTTCAAGTTCGATCCCCAGGAAGCCCACTTCTTTTTTTGAGTTTTTATTTTCCTTTTTTTCTACAAAAAAAAAAAAAAACTACATAAAAATAAAAAATGGATTACGTAAATAATATAACCATACGCAATAAAAAATTAATGGCACGTGTTTCGCTAAATGACTCATTCCTGTCAACACTGTCAAATGACGACTATTTAACAAAGAGTCTACCAGATCTGTCAACTAGAAATGAGCCAACTGAAACACTACAGGATGAAATACAAGACCTTAAACGACAATTACAAGATGCCCAGAACAAAATGGACAATTTAATTCTTGAAAATAGTGCATTAAAAACACAAACAATAGAACAGCAAAATACTATCTCACAACTGCAAACAACTTACGCAACCTCTTCACCTAAAGAAGCCAAGCAATCTACACCAACGAGAAAATCAACGCCAACAACAGGAAAAGATATACTTCCTATAAAAACCTTCCGAAGTGTAAATCAGAATAAATCGAATGATAGTGCCGCTAAGTTGGATTTCACGCGGGAAGAACACCTAGATGGCGCTAGTTTGATGCGTGATAAAAAATTAATATCCCAAAATGAACCAATAGAGGACAGCACACGGCCTATTATTTCACTCCGAAAACCAAAAATTCAAATATTAGGTGGAAAACAATGCACCGACATCGCTTCAGCACTCATAAATTCAAGAAACAAGACGAACTATCAAAAATACATAATTACATCAATGATAAAGCCTTATGCGACGACGGAGGAACTATTGTCAACAAACTATGAACTAAATGACTGTAAAAACAACTTCTTAATTTTATGTGTCGGTGAAAATGACACCAATCCGAACAAAATAATAATAGAATTAGCGTCCACATTGAAATTTATAAAAAGAACTAATGTTATAATTTTAAGTGTTTTGCATAACAGTCATTTAAATGAAATGTTGTTAAATAGCTTGTTAAAAAATATGTCACAAAACTTTGAAAATTGTACCTTTTTAGATATTGGCAGACATTATTTTAGTAAAAAGCGTTATTTATTTGATACTTGCAAAAACATTAACTTCTTAATAGATACAAACCACACTTTTCTATCGTACAAAGAGCCAATCGTTGTTAACACCGCCACTAATTCGTTCAAAGATTCAGTTGTTGTGAACACCGTTACTCACACGAACAAGATACCAGTCGCTGTAAACACTGTCACTAAAAATACAAAAGCTGGTATTCCAATTAAAGGAACAATTCCATATTATTTTCCTAAAATAATAAAAATAGATAACACCCCCATTAAAAAGTTTTTTCGAGAACACGTCAGCATGTAACACTACGCTATTTCACCAAAACATTGCAGGTTTGTTAAACAAACAAGAACAATTAGAACTATGTTTAAATAAATTTCAAGAAAGCGGTACTTCAATGGATATTATTTGTCTTACTGAGACCTTTATCAAATCAGGCGATGAGCACAACATCTTCCTAAAAGATTATAATGTAGCATGTAACTTTTCAAGAAAAAATGAAAAACGCGGTGGGGTTTGCATACTAACTAGAAAATCTATAGAATTTAAACAAATAAAAATTTGCGAAAGTATGTCAACTGAAAAACAATTTGAATGTTGTGGAATAGAAATACCTACCATGAAATGCATAATAGTATGTTTATATAGAATCCCAAACTCCAGTACAAAAACTTTCCTTAACAAACTAGAAATTCTACTACATAAACTAACTTCACACAGAAATAAAAATATTATCATAGCGGGGGATATAAATATCGACACTCTTAAGTCAAGTGTATCTTCAGAGGACTTAAAAAGTATCCTATTAAATAATAATTTACAAATACATATTAAAAAACCAACGCGTAAAGATTCATGCATCGATCATATATTTAGTAATATCAAATATGCAAAAGGTGAGGTTCATTCATTATTCCTTTCAGATCACAACACCGCTCAAACCCTATCTTTTTCGTCAAACCAAGAACAAAGATTACCCTTCTGGTATGAAATGAAAAGGGATTTCAGCTTAGAAAACACCCTAAAGTTTAAAGATGTCTTATCTAAATTAACCTGGTCCGAAGTGCTAGAGCAAGATAATTTTAATAAAGCTTTTGATATATTTCACGAAACTTTACAATTATATTACAATCTTTGCTTCCCAATAAATAAAGTTAAAGTACATTCCAATGTTAACGCTCCCAAATGGATCACTAAAGGATTAAAAATATCAGCCTGTCATAAAAGAACAATAAGATACCGGTACTACAAACATTCCACTGACGAAAACAAAAAAGCCTACACAAAATATGATAAATTACTTAAAAAATGTATATCTAACTCTAAAAAACAAAACAATAATACATATTTAAAAAATGCAAAAAGTAAATGTAAAGCCACTTGGGATATCATAAAAAATAAAACAGATGATACAAAAACTTTTGAAACAATAAAATCAATAGATTGTAATAAAAAAATCGTTGAATGCCCAATGAAAATTGCGACTGCCTTCAACGATTTCTTCATATCTATAACAAATAAGGAGAACAACTCTCGTCCAAATTATAAGTTATTAGATTCATCAAATTCGACTATTTATCTGAGACCCACCTCTTGTGAAGAAGTTTCAAGAACCATAAATTCACTTAATAACACACGAGCTGTTGGTTATGATTGCACCTCTACAGCCGTATTAAAAAACTGCAATAAAGAGTTAGCAGACATTTTAAGTCACCTTATAAATCTATCGTTTACGCAAGGAACCTTTCCAGAAAAATTAAAATCATCAATAGTAAAACCATTTCACAAAAAAAACTGCAAACAAGATATGAATAACTATAGGCCCATCACGTTAATCCCGATTTTATCTAAAATTTTTGAAAAAATAGTACACTCACGAATAATGAATTTCTTAAATAAATTTAATTTAATAGTAAATAACCAAAACGGTTTTCAAAAAGATAAATCTACAACACTTGCTGCCTTCTCACTAATACAAAAAATAACAGAAAACATTGATAAACGTAATAGAGTTGCTGCCATTTTCTTTGACATGAGCAAAGCATTCGATTTTGTAGATCACAAAATCTTACTCAATAAATGCGAGCTATATGGAATCCGAGGCAAAGCACTCGATTGGATTAAAAGCTACTTAAGCAACAGAAAACAATGTGTCGAAATAAACCAATTAAATGATCAACTTGTGTCTACCCCATTCAGATCTACTTTTAAAACAAATAAGTTCGGTGTTCCCCAAGGAAGTGTACTAGGCCCTCTCCTCTTCCTTATTTACATAAATGATATTCCTCAAGTAACATCACATCAGTGCATTCTATTTGCGGACGATATTTCAGTTATAGTACCAGAAAACTCTGAAAGCAATTACGAAAATTCATTAAACAACACTATAGAATCAATAATGAACTGGTTAAAGGACAATAATCTAACACCAAATATTTCTAAAACTAAAATTTTACAATTCTCTAATTATAACAATTCTCAAATAAAACCCTTAGACTTATATTATAAAAACACTAAAATTGAAGAAGTATTTGATACAATTTTTTTAGGTATTATCTTAGATAGACATTGCAATTGGAAAGCACACACAACTCGAATATGCTCTAATCTAAACAAATTTGTCTTTGCTCTAAAAAAGCTAAAAAAGATAGCAAGTCAAAAAACGGCTATGGCTGCGTACCATGGCTACGTCGGGTCAGTACTTAGATATGGTCTTCTTATATGGGGTAATTCTTCTCAGGCTAAAAATGTATTTATTACACAAAAAAAATGTGTCAGAGCAATCTGTGGGGTTGGACCATTTCAATCTTGTAGACCTTTATTTAAGAAATTAGGATTACTAACTCTACCTAGTCTGTATATATTAGAAGTAGGATTATTTGTTAAAAAGCACTCTGAGCGATATACTAAAGCCATAGAAAATAAAAAATTCATTTCAAGAGATCCAACCCGACTGGCTGTCACAAGATGTAGAAGCACACTATTTCAGAACAATTGTTACAATATGTCTGTCAAAATCTACAACCAAATACCCAAACAGATCAGAGAGCTACCATTAAACTACTTTAAAAAAAAACTTAAGAAATGGCTGTTTATTAATATGTTCTATACAATAAGTGAGTTCTTAAATTATAAGCAAAGTTAAATATGATCTCACTAGTAATGTAATTAAATAACATAATTTTAAGGATTTTTAGTTTTTACGTCATCAAATAGTATATAAGATATTTTTTGCATGCTGAAAATGCAAGTAAGCAAAATATGTGGAACTTCTTATACTTAAGACCTTTTTTGTACCATATTTTATGCAAAATAAAGAAATTCAATTCAAAGAAAAGACGCAGCAGGGAGCAGTGGTGGCCCAGTGGTAACGGCCGCGACTTACGAATTGTGTAGGTCGTAGGTTCGAACCCAGACAGGCGTTTTACTTTGTGTAAATTATTTCATCACCACTGCTCTCAAAACGGTGAAGGAAACCGGCATGTCCTAGAACCGAAAATTCGAAGACATGTGATATCTACCAACCCGCACTGGGCCCGCGTGGTGGATTACGGCCCACTCCCTCTCACATCACAGAGAGGAGGCCTGTGTCCCGGCAGTGGGGACATTTATAGGCTGATGATGATGAGGGTGCTAAAAAAATTGAGCTCGCTTTTGCATCCTACGTTCTCTTTCTCTGAAGTCTGAATTCTCAAACTTTTCTGCATAAAAGAAATCCCAAGTTTTCTGTGGCGGGGTGCTGAAATTTAAGAGCTCGCTTCGTTCGCTTTAGCATCCTGCATTTTCCTATTCCGCAAACTAGAACAAAAGCAAAAATTCCTCTACTCTCCAAGAGTAGTGAGGGGCACCACAGAAATCTCGCCCGGGGCGCCGGTATCGCTAAAACCGGCACTGACTAAACATGTTATGTACCTATATCTCAAGACAGGTAGGTATAAAGTAATTAAGTCTCCCACTTAGGTACAGTGATCATGTAGACTTCAAATAACAATTAGTCGTCATTATAAACTGCATGCGATCCAAGGTAGGTACACCTGTTTTTAAATTATGCAGGAATAGCAGTTAAATTGAGTGGCCATCAAGATTATAAACCTACAAACTAATAGGTAACTAGCCAAGTCCTTACGCTTAGAAATTAAATTTTAAAGAAACGTCTTGTTTATTTACATTTCGATAAAACACTGACGTTGAATTATTTTGCATTTTTAGGGTTCCGTAGTAAACAAGGAACCCTTATAGTTTCGTCATGTCCGTCTGTCTGTCTGTCTGTCTGTCTGTCCGCGGTCTAGCTCTGAGACCCTTAGTACTAGAAAGTTGTAATTTGGCATAGATATACATATTAATTACGCCGACAAAGTGGTAAAACAAAATTATGAAAAACATTTTTTTTAGGGTTTTTAGGGTAGGGGTTTTTTTTCACGTAAAGTGGTAATGTTTATTTTTTTATTTTTTTACCCCATGGTGAGGGGTATCATTGGAAAGGTCCTTCAAAAATATTGTGAGTTTGTGAAAACCATTTTTGGATTCAGGGATTCGTTTGCGAAATATTAAGCTTTAAAGTGCTAATTTTTGTTAGAGTTAAGTGTCCCTCCCCCCTGCTGGCTAAACGATTGGTTTTGGGTGTGTGAAAAAAATCACAACAATAGCTGATATAACGAAATTAAAAGGAAAACTATCACAGCTAAGTAGGCTCTACAGGTTAACGAGTAATAATCGACCAACTTAACTTTGCAGTTGCAAAAACATGTTTTCCCGTACATTCCGTATGGGAGAACATATTTTTCAACTACAAAGTTAAGTTTGTTTTTGGGATAAATTCATCCCAACTACGGAACCCTTCATTGTGCGTGGTCCGACACGCACTTGTTTAAAGATTATTTCTCCGAAGTTAGTAGAAAATGCTTCATTTATTTTTGTTGTTTGCATTATTCATATTCACATTTGTCAAAAACAAAATAAATGATCTTGAATTCTTGAGTATAAATGGCACTTTTTGTTTAAGGTCATTTACTTGAGAAGTTGTGACGCTTGCTGCGTCGTTGGTTATTTGACTGGATAAATACTGGTTTTGAGGTGAACAAAAGACACAAAAGATGAAGTGAAAAATAAAAAAATAAACGGAATGATACTGCAGCCGGCAAAAACCCAAAAGTGCCTTTTATTAGAGGATCCGCAGAGGAACCTGCATCACATCCTTTGCAGTGTATGCGAGACTGAGTCTACCTACATCTGTTGAACCAACCACTTTCCCAGGTATACAATAATTGTTACGGGTTTGTTCGAAAATAATCCTGCCGAGGTTGCGGGAAAGTCCGAAAGGGTTACCGTGGCCCCTGGCAACATACAGGCAACTTAAGGAACACGGATGGGTTTTAGTCAGTAAGAGTCTGACACGCCCTCCCGCTCCGCCCAGAGCGGGAGCAGTTATTTGATAATTTCCCAACCAAAAAAAAAGGTATATGTAGAAAGTATTGCTCGGCGCTATGGTGACCTAACACACTTTTCTCGTATTGATAGGATATGGGATATATGGTTTAAGTTAAAGTCTCGAATTATAAGGGAAATAGCTATATTGAATCACTATAACACTTAATTACAAGAACTGGTAGAAAATGGTTTACTATATAACTAACTTAATTATTGGTAAAATATATGGTAAAATGGTATGGTAATGGTTTCGAGTACGTGGTGTCTCTAACGAGATCTAAACGCGAACTGGCCCACATTTAGGTGAACGAGCAAATGTGCATATTTGCGTTCGATACAATTATGCATTTTCGCTGAGTGTTCTATTAACTCGAACAGTATACAATAATGATTGAACTAATGCTATAAATTCGAAAGTAACTCTGTCTGTCTGTACGTCTGTCTGTCTGTATGTTACCTTTTCACGGCTAAACCACTGATCGGATTTTGATAAAATTTGGCAAGAAGATAGATGGCATGAAGATAGATGGAATGCGAAAGTCAGTTTGTTTATTTTTTACGCTTTCATGCTTAAACGGCTGAATAGATTTGGATAAAATTTGGCACATGGGTAAACCATGACCTGGAGAAGGACATGAGTACTTTTTATCCCGATATTCCCACGGGATCGAGACTTATGAAACCGCGGGGCGCGACTAGTAATAATATTAATTTAGAAATTGAGAACCATCTAGTTAGATTAGCCTGAAATCACCCAGATAAAGCGGCATTAAACAACACAGCAAAGTTTTTCCATTAAAAGGTTCCCAGGCTTCTTAGGAGCAAAAGACTTACGAAAAAAAATGTTCTTGTAATTGAAACCCATCCATAATTCACCACGCACTGCCTGTGGGAACCGATGCATGCGCACAACAGAACCTAAGGTCACAACACTAGTGTGGGTCAAACGTGTACTGGCCCACGGGCCCACCTGACGGACACATCAACACATGTTCTAACGGTCGGCCCTCGGGTAGGGTTACCATACGTCTGAAGTTGTCTGGACATGTCCGACTTTTTGACCCCCCGTCTGGCCTTTGTTCAGCTTTGAAACTTTTTTTTTTCTGTTGTTGTTGAATGGCTTTTGGTTACCGAGTTTGTTTTTCAATGTTAAATGTGCGTCTTATTTGTGCAGAATAAAAAAAAAATCTTTTCTTTTTATTACTTTCCCGGACTTTTCTTCAAA
This sequence comes from Agrochola lychnidis, assembly GCA_963680765.1. NCBI lineage: Eukaryota > Metazoa > Arthropoda > Insecta > Lepidoptera > Noctuidae > Agrochola > Agrochola lychnidis. The sequence goes on from OY796850.1 coordinate 6,393,615, forward strand.
TAAAATTGTATCCACTTCCATTTCCTTCTTTTAGGTCTTTTTTTGTACTTTCCATCGTATTTGTGAACATAGCTCATTTTAATTTTATTTAACTTGTAAGTAACTAATTCAACTAACGATTTTTAAAACGTCCTATAACCATTAAGTACTCTGCTAGTGCTGTGCAATTGATACAAGTGACGAATTCATAATACCTAAAACCGTATGTGATTTTTGTTTGTGTATGTTTTAGTGAGTAAGTCGTTGAAGTGCCATATATCAATAAATGAATAAAAGGGTTTTTTTTTTAATAATAAACTTTAAAATATTTCTGAAAAAAAAACTCCTAAAACACACAAACTCCAATTTTTCGTCGGTTTAAAAGTAAAAAATATCGGGACATTTTTGGAAAGTCGATTTCGAAATGGTAACCCTACTCGGGGTCCAATGCCGGGCACGTTGCGTGCGGAATCCGTAATACCGTACCGAATGCGCTCGCTTGATGGACATAATCGGGCAGTAAGTGGGTATTTGGTAAATCTGTGTTCTGTTTTATATTCAGCCAATCGCACGTATTTAGTGCACGCGGTTAATGTGTAGTGAAGTGTAATTTTATAACTGGTTTGAAGCAAGAAAAATGTCGATTTCCGACAAACGGATGGGCCGTTTTTTGGCATTTTTTGTACAAGTACTTACTAGCTGCGCCCCGCGGTTTCACCCGCATAAGTCTCGATCCAGAAGGAATATCGAGATAAAAAGTATCCTATGTCCTATAATACCAGGCCACTGTCTACCCATGTGTAAAATTTCATCCAAATCTATTCAGCCGTTTTAGCGTGAAAGCGTAGCAAACAAACTAACAAACTCACTTTCGCATTTGTAATATTAACTAGGAAGTTAGGATGATTGGATAGGCATTCTCTAAACTATAAATTCTGCAATTTAAAAACACCACCATCATCATATAAGAAGGTATTTAGAATTGAATCAACTCCTTCATTCATTTCAGCCGAAAGACGTCCACTGCTGAACATAGGCCTCCCCCAAGCACCTCCACTTCGACTGATTCTGTGCTTTCCGCATCCAGCGGATTCCTGCAGCCTTCACAAGGTCATCGGTCCATCTTGTGCGAGGCCTTCCAACGCTACGTCTTCCGGTACGTGGTTGCCACTCCAGAACCTTTCTCCGTTCAGCGAGCAATGTGCCCTGCCCATTGCTACTTAAGTTTGGAAATTCTTCGGCTATGTCGGTTACCTTGGTTCTCCTGCGGATCTCCTCATTTCTGATTCAACCACGTAGGGAAACTCCAAGCATAGCCCTCTCCATTGCCCTTTGGGTGACTTTTAGCCTTCTGATAAGGCCCATTGTGAGCGACCACGTTTCAGTACCATAGGTCAACTCCTTAACAAATTCAAAAACATAACCCTCTTTTTGTGCATCGCCACATATGGTTAAAAATACTTACGTGCTAGTTTTCCGTTCTAGAAGTCAGTAACTATTTCAATCTACTCATTTACCAGATTATAAGGCATTTATCTACGGATCATTTACTAATTTAAGATTAATAAACCCTAGTTTATTTATTGCACGTTGTAGTAACTTAATGATAGTGGAACGGATAAGGCCCAGTTACTACAAATTGGACCGCCAATATCATAAGAACCGGTTTTCGATTATGTACGGTTTTTTGTTTGTTATTCCGATTCGTTTAGACTGGGCTTATATTAGTTGTAGTTCGTCGACATCGATGACAGTCATGTGTGATGCCGTACTATCGTTCTCAAACACTGTACAGGTAAATAACAGTACTACAGTTCCGGATTTGAGTTCATTTGCACTGAGTTCAAACGTCCATGATTTTTTAGGGTTCCGTAGTAAACAAGGAACCCTTATAGTTTCGTCATGTCCGTCTGTCTGTCTGTCTGTCTGTCCGTCTGTCTGTCTGTCCGCGGTCTAGCTCCGAGACCCTTAGTACTAGAAAGCTGTAATTTGGCATAGGTATACATATTAATTACGCCGACAAAGTGGTAAAACAAAATTATGAAAATCATTTTTTTTTTTTAGGTTACCTCTCATACACGTAAAATGGTGAAGTATTTTTTTTTAACCCATGATGAGGGGTATCATTGGAAAGGTCCTTCAAAAACATTGTGAGTTAATTAAAGCCATTTTTGGATTCAGGGATCTGTTTGCGAAATATTAAGCTTTAAAGTGCTAATTTTTGTTAGAGTCAACTGTCCCCCCTGCCAGCTAAATGGTTGGTTTTGGATGTGTGAAAAAAATCACAGCAGTAGTTTATATAACGAAATTAAAAGGAAAACGATCACAGCTAAGTAGGCTTTACAAGTTAACGAGTAATAATCGACCAACTTAACTTTGCAGTTGCAAAAACATATTTTTCAATTACAAAGTTAAGTTTGTTTTTGGGAAAAATTCATCCCAACTACGGAACCCTTCATTGTGCGTGGTCCGACACGCACTTGGCCGGTTTTTTTATAACAAAAGTTTTTAATTTTTCACTTTTTAGTTATGGTACCTACACCAATTCGTATACCACTACTTGCTAAATAGTTGAAATAAATGTTCCTAGTTTGAATTCAAAAGTCAAAATGTTTATCAACAAATGTTTATTTGTTTATAGATATCAAAGTAGTTTAATAACAGTTTACAAGTGGTTACAGTAAGTAGGTAAAGTAGGCTCATTTTCTCATCGTTGGCTTGGAGGTTAGGCGTAGAATTGATAATGATAAGTGGTATTGGGCAGCCGGCAGTGTTGACAAATCAAATCACACTTATCTATGGTAATCATAGACATGATAATCACAGCTTGCGTAGTAGTTCACAACAAATAAGATATAAATAATAAACAGATTATTTTAGTATATATCTATAAGATATTTCTTAATGGTAGGCTGTTTCTTGATAGGCGTAATAATAAAAACCAAATGTGTTGCTAAAATCGAATAAACGACATTTAAAGTCTTTTATTATACCCTATTATAATATTCAAATAATAAAATATTTAACAACTAAAAGATAATTAGGTTTTTTCATGCTATCTTGACATCTCTTGACATCTCTTACTTTTTCTACATTGACATCCGTATTGTCACTGTCATAAACTCTTTAGTGCTACTATACAAACTACACTAAGAAATACTTTTTCTTTACATATCTAATATCTTTAATTCGCGTATATGTGTATGTGTGATAAGTGTGATTAATACGATAATGTCACTTAGCGTCATATGCTCAAAATTTCCGCGATTTTTATAACCTTTTTATAACCTTTTCTCCAAATTAATCACGCTGCATAAAGATATATAGATTGGGATCACGACTTACGGCTTATTATGTGGCGTCAGAGATTACCAATATCTTTATCTAGCGACGTGTATAATAAACATATAAATATTGATAGATATCGGTGAAAGAAAATATCGTAAAGAAACCTGGACATGTCCGAGTGCTCACTGAGTATTTCGGGACATCGCCAAGCGGTTGGTCGACTCTTCACGTGACCAAAGGGTTGGCCAATTTTTTGGTCAAAGAATCAGCATTGCCATACAACGTGGCAATGCTGCCAGCTTTTTGGGCACTTTTCCCGCTGACAGCGTTGCGGACGAATTTTTTTTTTGCCATTATATTTTTCATTTTTTTTTTTCATTTGCATGTATATTGTAAAATAAATAAAACTGAAACATAGTTAATAATATTACATCACGCCTGGAATTCCCGAAGGATTAGGCAGAGGTCGTACCTATATTACACCCACATTTCGCCAGTTATATTTAAGTCCCATGTAATAGGGGGAGAGCCTATTGCCATCAACCGGATTAGTGCCAAATGCCAATCCAGACTCCGGCTAATAAAAACAAAATCAGAAAGTTAACATAATTCTGAAATAATAGGCTAGCATTAATGTTATTATCATGTCAGCCAAGTGCTTTAAAATCATGATTTTTAGTACAAAAAATTGATGTTTTGTTAAGTATTTTGGCCAACATTTCATTGTTCATAAATTGCTAAGCTCCTGTTAGCCAGAATCGATAAAAATCGGTAATAATATGTATCCGAATATTGATTGATGATATAAACTAACTGATATGATTTCGGCTGATAAGGTGATTGCACTTTTAATAGCTGGTATATTAAAACAATTAAAAAAGAACGGAAATTATAGAACTGCATTCAATTATTGAGTTTACGATACAATTAAATAATTTTTAGATAAGCCGAATATTATTTTACAAGGTAGGCGGCAAAATGAATGCAAAATAGTTGTTATGTGTTACAGTTGTTATCTTGAAACATTTAGATGGTTTTATTAATCAAAGCATCCGCCAAGAATCGCTATCAGATCACAACCACCCGGGTCTTGCGCCGCCAGATCCGACCTTCACCTGGTAGGTAAAGATATAATAGTCTATTCCAAAACTAACTAATAAAAGTATAAACAAACCCTGCTCAGGTTAAATTCTTACACAATCGCTCACAAAAACTGAATTAATAACATATTCAGTATTTAGAAGATTCCAACTTTATGTCTCACTCTCACTTGTTTCTTGAACTTTCAATTGTTGTTTGAATAACATGATTAAATTGTAATTGAAAAATCTTCTTTTCGTGTGGTTAGTGAATAACCTGGTGTCAGAGTTCTAGATCCGCCCATGGGCCTCTGACTTGACTTCACATGCCGTCGAGAAATATCTCTCCGGCAAGCCGATTTCCTCACGATGTTTTCCTTCACCATTTTTGAAGCAAGTGATGATTATACAATACGCACATGAATCCGAATAGTCAGAGGTGCGTGCCTTGGGCAGTCCGACGGTCACACCACTAGGCTATCACTGACCTAGAAAATTGAAAAATCATCGACGAAAATTGAAGTAGTAAAGTTAACCTCAAATTATCATTTTTTTTTTAAGGTGACTTAAAATTAGAGTTTCGTGTTTAAGTAATCATATAATCAAATCGAAGCACTCAATTTGTTAGTGGCACTACAAATTGGCATCCGTAGGTCAGTTTTCTGATCTATTTGTTTACATTTTCATCACATACATTTACCACATTAACTCAACGTAAAAATACATCCCAAATCAAATGTCCTGTACTGTTTATTTTTATTTTATCTAATTTTTTAAGTGAAAACTTCTTTAGCATCGTTGTGATTTGAAAATCGATGAAACGAAAAAGCGACAGTTAAAAGGGACAGACATAAATTCATAAGATTTAACGTGGGAGAAAATGAGATAGGAAGCATTATACAGTGTTTCTTATACGTGGTTCTCTTTGTGCTCTGCTTCGTACCCCCTACACTCATTCTCACTATCTTGAAGCCAACATTTTTTAAGGTTTCACTTCTACTACGTGTGAATTGCACACATGTTTTTTTTATTTTTTATTATTAATTAACTAAATCTAATTTAACTTAGTTACCTTTTTGCATGGAACATCATTCCATTCTGTATCTGGAGAAGGGCGTTGTTAGCTGCGCTACAGTTTATACTTTTGTAGCTATCATCGTTTTACTTGTACTTAGTCTTGTGTTATTGTTCCGAATAAACTTTTATTATTTTTTATTACATAATGTAGGTTCGAACCCAGACAGGCGCTTTACTTTGTGTAAATTATTTCAACACCACTGCTCTCAAAACGGTGAAGGAAAACATCGTGAGGAAACCGGCATGTCCTAGAACTGAAAATTCGAAGACATGTGACATCTACCAACCCGCACTGGGCCCGCGTGGTGGATTACGGCCCACTCCCTCTCACTGAGAGGAGGCCTGTGTCCCAGCAGTGGGAACATTATATGATCAAACGCAAAAACAAAAACTTTTAAATATTTTAACTTAATTCCTAGATGCACTCCTCTTCTTTGCCTCCACAGTGTGCATTGAAACAGGTTTCGTTCCGGTTCGACGGAACCTTCGCTGAGCGATTAGTTCACGACTCGAAACAGGATGCATTACGATCATTGATCACCCTGTATGAGTAACATTATATTCACACATGCGCAGGCGTCATGCCTGATGATTTCCGAAGGGAATCTGTATCTACTGTGTTGTTGTTATGTGAGCAAAAAGGGCGAGACTACACGTTTGGCAGATTTTATAATGTATTTTATTGTTAATACAGATTTTGAATAAATAAATATTTAAAAAACCATATTTTTGATGTGTACCTACCATCTTTCCTCTCGCTTTCCTGCAATCTAAATGTAAATAAATCGAAATAATCAAATCTGTGGAAGTGAGTAAGGCTCGTTCGTTTTTTATATGATGATTGACATCATATAAAAAAAACATCTGACATATCACCTTGCTAATAAGCAACATTAAAGGGGCGGGGCCTCGTCAAGTTCGTTTCTGACGGCCAACTCTAGCAGCGCACGCGCTCATTGGTCAAATTAAATAGCGCGCGCTTCCCCGGCTTCCTGTTACACACTTCCGTTCCTTTTCACGAAATCACTCCCACAGATTTGATTATTTAGATTTTGATTGCGGAGTGGATTTATGATTACTTTTAGGTCTTAATGTTCAGTTATCATCTATACTAAAATGTACTGCAAAATGTACTTTAGTACACTGTAGATCATTAAAGGTCACTTACTTTTAGGTATTTGGCGAGTTTGCGGATCACAAAAAATACGAAAAACGTGCTACGGTCTACGAGCCTACGATTGCTAGGAAGCTACGAGATTTCAAAAATCTATATTTTTCTAATATTTCTGGAGATTTCAACATTTGTGGGAAAATTTTGATGTGATATGATAAAGTGTGGTGTAGGCAGGTATATCTAGTCAGCCACAAAAAGGTAGGTATCTACTACAATTATAATATAATCAAGTCAATGTTTATTGACTTCCGACAAAAATGTCTTGTGGTAATCTATTCATTAATATTAAAATACTTTCTGAAGACAGAGTTTTATGTACCCGCTAATTAGTCTGTTATAAGAAAAGCCCATATTACACCCACAGCGTCAATAATTGCAAAAATTCGATTTGAAACAGATTGCTAATTTATTGCTTCAAATGTTGGAAAAAAAATCTGCACAACAACGTAAATAACGCAATGAATGTTGTTGAACTGTCAAAATGAAACAAATTAGGCAAAATTGTTTACGAAAATAAGTTACGCAATTAGGGTACTGATTAAACAGCGGGTTCCAAACTAGGCACAGCCTGTATCTTGGTGACGCAAAAAGAGACATGATTTTCAAATTAGGAAAGAGGAAAAGGAAACGTTGTCACTTTGGTCGTTGGCGTTCATTCCATACTAACGTAGGTATTCCTCTGTTTGGTCCCTGGTTAATGATAGGTAGGTACTAGTCCTAATATTTTTTTACGATATAATGTAATATCTACCACTGCAATGTCCCTATGTTTTGGCGTTAGTATATTTTTAACCGACTTCCAAAAAGGAGGAGGTTATATGTTCGTCACGTATGTTTTTTTTTTTATGGATGTCCACCGATTTCTCCGTCAATTGTGGACCGATTTTGAAAATATTTTTTTTGTTTGAAAGGGTATGCTCTCAAATTGGTCCCATATAAATTTTATTAACTTTGCTTGAATAGTTTTTGAGTTAGCTACAAAATACGTATTTTTTTCCCACTTATTATGTTGATGATATGATAAGTTTCTGACACTGGTAGCAGGTAGTGGTATTCGAATGTGTGTGGGGTAGGTACCACAACTAAAAAGTGAAAAATAAAAAAACTTTTTACAAAAAAAAACAACCGACCTCCAAAAATAACTTTAATTTCGGAAGTCGGTGGCAAAAAACGAAAATACAAAACCTAAGACACCGACTTCCGAAATTAAAGTTATTTTTCACTTTGTAGTATTTTTTTTTGGAGGTCGGTTGTTTTTTTATGTAAAAAGTTTTTTTTTATATATTTTTTTAATTTACCACGTGACCGCGTTTCCTCGAAGGCCGTATTCTTGGCGACAGCGGCATAATCAAATGCATAGATTTTTAGGCAATTGTTCTCGATGGTTGTGGCTCGAGGAGCGAGAACAGTTCCATATAAAACATGGCAGATTGCTGTGTAGCCGAAGCCCCAATGCCCGCTGCCGCCGAGAATACGGCCTTTAAAAAGATCGGCAATAGATTTTGAATCATAATGAAGCGAAAAAGTAAATAAATTACGAACATTTTTAACCGACTTGTAAAAGGAGGAGGTTATCAATTCGGATATTTATATTTTTTTTTTTTTTATGTATGTTCGGGCATAACTCCGTCATTTATAAATGGATTTGCAAAATTATTTTTTTGTTTGAAAGGGTATGCGCTCGAAGTGGTCCCATTGTCATCTGGTTAGGATCTGATGACGGGATCCTGGAGAAATCGAGGAAACTTCAAACATTATAAACACAACTATAGCTATTTGGGTATTTTTTATAGTAACTCGTGCAGTTGCTCTTGGAAAGCACCATTTGGTAAACTGGAACTGATAATGAAGACCACAGATGGCCATCGGGACTATTCAATAATAAGTATTTAACGGGTTGCGATTCGATTACTTTAATATGTCAAGCAATTTATGCTCGTCACAATGCATAATTATGGATAAGTGAAGCTGATGGTACCAGGAGAACTCCTTAACGATTAACGTCCCTGTATCGGGAAAAGCAATATTTTGTAAAAGGTGATGAGCAGTTGGCATTAGGCTAATGAAACATAGATAAATTACAAATTGAACCACTAAAAAGCGAGAAATAAAAACTTTTTTACAAAAACAAACAACCTACTTCCAAAAAACCACTACAAAGTGAAAAATAACTTAAATTTCGGAAGTCGGTGGCAAATAACAAAATACAAAACCAAAGACACCGACTTCCGAAATTTAAGTTATTTTTCACTTTGTAGTGGTTTTTTGGAAGTCGGTTGTTTTTTTTTGTAAAAAAGTTTTTTATTATTTATGTGTTTGCTGACTTTAAGTCTGAAGTGAAGCAAGTGGTAGTTTTTGTCCCCATTTACTGGGAATTGTTGTCAATAATGGTTTAGCAATTACAAGGTTCGCTATACAAACACGTGAGTAATTTTCACATAGTTATTTAAAAAGCATTTCATAGTACTAGTAAACACAAAAAATGGATTACGATGTCAAATAATTTCACAGTAAACGAACGTGTTAAGTAGTTCTGATGTGAAAATAGTTAATTTGACGCTACGTTATTAAAATAGAAACACTTTGTATTTGTAATGTATGCCAACGATTTAGTCAGTCGGTGCCTCAGATCAAATAAAAAACCAAGACAGGAGAAGCGCTGTCAACAATGACGTGAGGCCGGTTTCTTAAACATGTGTGCACTTAGTGAGGTGTAGTTTGATTGTAGTGTCATTGTAAATGGTTGTAAATATGTGCGTGTGAGCGTGTATGCACAGAGCGGAGGTGTAGTTTTGGCATGCTTCACTGTATTGTTCGCAGCGCTGTCTTAGTTTTTAGGGTTCCGTAACTCAAAAGGAAAAAAAAACGGAACCCTTATAGGATCACTTTATTGTGCGTCTGTCTGTCAAGACCCTTTTTCTCAGGAACGCGTAGAGGTATCAAGCTGAAATTCATATAAAATACTCAAGTCTACTGTCCCTTGGAGCTGTGAAAAAATCAAACTTCTAAGCCAACGCAATCAAAAGATACAGCCGTTTATGCTGCAAATTTTCGACACTCGCAAGGGAATCAAAACCTACAGGGTACTTCCCGTGAACTCAGAATCTTGAAATTTTATACGCAGCAATGTCTTATAGCACAGATAAAGGAAAAATTGCGAAAAGCATACATTTTTAGTTACGTCGTAAAATAAATAAAAATATTTTTAATAATTTTAAACTTACTACCCCTTTCCTCATGAACGCGTAGAGGTATTAAATTGAAATTCATATTAAATACTCAGGTCTATAATACCTTTAACCTACAGGTTTGTACGGAACACTCGGTGCGCGAGTCCGACTCGCACTTGGCCGGTTTTTAGGGTTCCGTAGTAAACAAGGAACTCTTATAGTTTCGTCATGTCCGTCTGTCTGTCTGTCTGTCTGTCCGCGGTCTAGCTCCGAGACCCTTAGTACTAGAAAGTTGTAATTTGGCATAGGTATACATATTAATTACGCCGACAAAGTGGTAAAACAAAATGATGAAAAACATTTTTTTTTGGGTACCTCTCATACACGTAAAGTGGTATTGTTTATTTTTTTATTTTTTTACCCCATGGTGAAGGGTATCATTGGAAAGGTCCTTCAAAAATATTGTGAGTTTGTCGAAACCATTTTTGGATTCAGGGATTCGTTTGCGAAATATTAAGGTGATATATTGAAAAAAATGGGCTTTTTCTTTATCGTGTAACTTTCAAAGTATTTGGAATAGGGATTTCAAATTTTGGTGTATGATTTTTGACTATATGATCTAGTATCCGGAAAAAGGAATACACGATACAATTAAATTTTCTCGATACAAAAAATTTGCAAAGGTCTATCTATTTTTATCTTTTTTTGAGTATCATGGCGCAACGCTTATGAGTTATTCAATGGAATTTACTTTAAAACATAGAGAGTAAGCGTTTCGAGTTTTAAGAAAAGCAGTTTTTTTTTAAATAATACTTTTCATTTACAAAAGACGGCATTTCGTTTTGGCACATACGTTGTTTTATTCCGAGCGGACACACATTATCGTCATCTCTTCTTTCGCCTATCAAAAGTATTGTTATCACTCTCGTTCATTCATAGATCAGTCGCCCGATGGGGCTCATCGACGAAGAATCTATGTCACTTTTTTGCAAATCGGTGCGATCAAATTTACGTGATTTAAAGAATTTTGTTTACAGAAAAAGTTAGTACTTCAGCAAGTTAAAGTAATTATTGAATGCAATTAGTGTTGAATAGGTATTCAGACTGTGTGTGTGTATTCTTGTGAGTCCTGCGAACAATATAACATTATTTTTCTATTATGATTTCGTGGTGACATTTAAATTATTTATAAATATAGAAAGAAATATAAAATCAAAACTGAACAGTACCTGCAACGTTTGGAGTGCACAGGGCTATCAATGAACTCATTTTACAGGAATTTAATAGCAATAAGATGATGATAATAGTGAGTCGAATTCTCCACCTTCACTAAAGCACAACCAACACAATCTATTCCCGCTTTTTAATGTATTATTGTGTAAGCATTTTATTTTCTAAGAACATCTATTTTTATACCTACAACTTTTAATAATCTTTTATCTAAAGAAATAGGCTAAATAAAATTCGTTTTTAGGTTTTGAAATACGTCAACAGTATATCAATATGTCAAGTACTGTCACTACGAATCATAGATCACAAAAAAGAAATGGAGTCGCATTTGAATTGTAAAAAAGGAGAGTTTTTACCCGACTACGGCAAAATCAAAGGAGGGTTATGATTTTAACATGTATGTATGTATGTATATAACAGGCTATCAAATGCAAAATAAAATTCAAGTCAGACTAGTAGTTCCAGAGATTAACGCGTTCAAACAAACAAGAAAACAAACTCTTCAGCTTTATTATTAAGACTAGCTGCACTCCACGATTTCACCCGCATAAGTCCCAATCCCGTGGAATATCGGGATAAAAAGTATCCTATGTCCTAAAGTCTAAACCAATTTATCATCATTGTAATATTTTCAACACAATGTATTTTGTTATGAAATAAATTACTTATGATTATGACTTAACCAGGTCATGGTCTACCCTTTGCCAAATTTCAAATATTATTCCCTCAGAACTCTAAAAAAATCAAGCTTCTAAGTCAACGCAATAAAAAAATACGGTCCTTTATGTGGCATATTTTGATAATCGCAAGTAAATCAAAAACTACAGGGTACTTCCAGTTGACCTAGAATTATGAAATTTTGGCAGGAAGCAAGGTCTCACAGCACAAGTAAAGGAAAAAGTCCGAACATTGATAATAATTTGTAGATTTATCACATATTTTTTTTTTTTTTGCTATTACAAACTTGCATTTGAAATTGGAGAATTGACCGTGACGTACCTATCGATGTATGGGAGAACATGTTTCTCAACTACTGAGTTAAGTTTTTTTTGGGATAAATTCATCCCAACTACGGAACCCTTCATTGTGCGTGGTTTGACACGCACGTGGCCAGTTTTTTTTGTATGTTTGTTTGTTACGCTTTCATGCAAAAACGGCTGAGCGGATTTGGATAAAATTTCGCACATGGGTAGACCATGACCTGGGTATGTCCTACATAAGATACTTTTTATCCCGATATTCCCAATGGATCGAGACTTACGCGGGTGAAATCGCGGCATACAGCAAGTATTATACAGAATGTCTCAAACGTAGTGGTCCAAAGGCAAATGGGGTAAAGTAGAGGTGACCACCCATCATTTAAAAAAATTAAAGTTTCGATATTCTCAATAGTTCAGAAGATTTCACTAATTTAACCATTTTCAAGAAACTTTACATTTTCATTTGGATTTTTCGGCCCTGTGGACAACATTTTCGACGTAGCGAGTTTAAATCGTAAGTACGAAAACATAATGGGAAAATTGTTTAAAATATTATATTTAAGATATTGTGACTATTTTGTATTGTGCTACTGTTTGTTTTTCCTTAAATAAATAAATCTGGCTTAAAGATGCCTTGATAGTGTAGGCTGGAAGATTACGTTCCTATTTACGTTTAGTGTGGCTCTGCAGCGCTTCAGATTTTATTTTTACTTATCTTTTCTAATTTTTCATTAAACTTTATCGAAACTTTCTAAGCCCAGATTTAAAAAAGTGCCCATAGCTTTAAAAGTACCTTAATTATTAATAGTTAGACTGGGAAAATTTTACAAAGATAGCTTAATGAAAACCTTTAAAAAAAATGGGTTTCATAACATGGTCGAACTACCCGCAAAACTTTATGCTCTAATTTTACCGAAACATCTCAGAAAAGCGTTTAGTATTAAAATTTAACATATTTAAACGTGTTTGTGTTCCTTCGGTACATGTGTTTAATTATTAATTATTATTTTTTTACTTTCGCTGTTGACCTTCGTAGGCCTTCACAACTTGTGTTGTCATTATCAAAAGCCATCATAGCCCATAATCTGCCTATAGGCATTGGGCATGGGCTTGTATCTACACTATCAAGACATCTTCCAGCCATTGAACTCGCTACGTCAAAAATTTTGTTCACAGGGTCGAAAAATCCAAATGAAAGTAAAAAGTTTCTTGAAAATGGTTAATTTTCTGAATTGTTGAGAATATCCTAACTTTTAAATTTTTAAACAATAGGTGGCCACCTCCACTTTACCCCATTTGCCTTTGGATCATTACGTTTGAGACAACCTGTATACAGGTTGGATTTTTGAGATGGGGCAATAAGGGCAACTACCATAACCGTTGTTGCTACAGGAAAACGGTCTTAGAAGACTGTCCTTAACTTTTTAAGACATTTTGATCTGCATTCACAGATTTCGAAAAAAATATTAGTCAGCAAGAAAATGGGCAGTTTTCACAAAAACTTTTTTTGATGCCAATCGAACCTGTTTTTTTTATGGAACAAAAAACTTAAGTGGCCAACTCAGAACCAAGTCAGAAATAGCAAAAAACTTTTCCCATACGTTTTGTGTGTGGGAATGTCACTCTGTAAACAATAAATATTTTTGCTGATAATTAAATATTTTGTATTATTTGTCTACTCCATAGTTCGCAAAATTTCATAGACCGAGATAAATTATTGTTACTTAGCACGCGCTTATTTCTTAGATATGTTTCTGTCTTTATCATGCACTTTTAGTATGACAGTTGTGCGACAGTGACAAGAATAATGCTTAGCCAAAGCCCATGCTAAGTAACTAACGTTTTCAAATTCCGGTCAGTTATTTCGTTAGTTCCACTTTTTGCTACTGGTTCAGATACGTTTGTGGCAGCGCGACGATGTGGCGGCCAACCATCGAATATAGAACCGCCACTCCCCGCGTGCGGGGGCAATAAGCCACGCCCACCAAACTACTACTTATTTTCAATATAGGCCCTTAAGCTTTAAAGTGCTAATTTTTGTTAGAGTCAAGTGTCCCCCCCCCCCTGCCGCTAAATGGTTGGTTTTGGGTGTGTGAAAAAAATCATTACAGTAGCTGATATAACGAAATTAAAAGGAAAACTATCACAGCTAAGTAGGCTCTACAGGTTAACGAGTAATAATCGACCAACTTAACTTTGCAGTTGCAAAAACATGTTTTCCCATACATTCCGTATGGGAGAACATATTTTTCAACTACAAAGTTAAGTTTGTTTTTGGGATAAATTCATCCCAACTACGGAACCCTTCATTGTGCGTGGTCCGACACGCACTTGGCCGGTTTTTTTATTTGGTCTGAGGACAGTGCGAATTTTTTTCGACAAACTCATGTTCATTATTAGTAGATGTATCTTAAAGTGGCTGAATCATGTTTGATGAATTTTGTGCTTAATTCGTCGAAAGTCTTCATTTACAGTCAGTAAAGTTTCCATGTAATTAAAGTCTTAATTCATAAGTAAATTCAAAAGAAAAATAAGATGCAATTCATTTAAACTAATGTTATGAAGAGAAAAGATTAGATTTTTGGTACGTTTGTTTGTTACACTTTCATTTTACGGCTAAACAGCTGAACCGATTTTGGTGAAATTTGATATGGGGATACTGTGAACCCTGGGGAAGGATATAGGCTACTTTTTATCGACTTACCACGCGGGCGAAGCCGCAGGTAAATGCTAGTACTCAATATATTTATTGCACTCAAGACATGATCATTGTGGACCCTGTCGGACACAGCGAAGTAGGAGAGAGGAAGAGTGCTTTAATTTGACTAATTACATAGTAAGTATTAAGTCATTATTTTGAACACTTGATTTGACACTGAGCAAATATTACTTTCTTCCTTTTCACACTGCTTTTACACTACATTCTTTTTTTTATTTTATATGCGAAAGTGAGTTAGTCTGTTTGTTAAGCTTTCACGCTAAAACGGCTGAACGGATTTGGATGAAATTTGGCACAGAGGTAGACTATGATCTGGAGAAGGACATAGGATACTTTTTATCCTGATGTTTCCACGGGATCGAGAATTATGCGGGTGAAACCGCGGGGCGCAGCTAGTTCTACATAAATACGTAGTGCAATTCTAAACGTTTGTATGTTTCCCGAAGATGGCCGAATTTTTCCGGTAACTTATTGACACAATATTCCATTTTCTGAAGATAGAAACGTGGAAATATAACAGATTTTATAGAGGATGTAGAAGTGTAATAGAGAAGGATTTTTTTAAGTGAAAACTTCTTTAGGCGCGTTGGGCATTTTTGAGATGTGAAAAAACAATTGAACTCGCTACACCGTTACCGACACCTCATTTTTGTAAACGCGATTGTGCTCTTTATTTATATTACGTTACGGATCAATGTTCTATGCAAGTATTTTTACTTTAAAGGTACTGGAAGTATTTTTTTAAATTGTTTAAGTTTTCAGTTCTCTCGGCACTCCCGGAATGCCACTGTTTTTTTTAATTGCATTGTTAATCTAGTGTTCACAAGCACTACTGCTGAGAATGAGGTCTTGGGTTCGATTCCCAGGTCGCGCAAAGTGTTATTGGGTTGTCCATCGGGAATTTCTCAGTAGCAGCCCGGAATCTAGATTTATGCCCGGTTAAATATAGCTGGCGAAATTGTGGGTGTAAGTACCTACTTAGAAAAATCGTCTACTTTTACAATATTTGTAAATATGTGAGCACCATGTATGTACCTATCCACATAATTAATTTATCTGTCGTTGCTTCATTTTTAATTCTTTTTTACCTATTGTGGAATAGTAATTTTATTCTTTTTTACCTATTGTGGAATAGTAATTTTATTCTAATTATTGTATGTGAGGACGATGTACGTCCTCACATACAATAATTTAACTAATCTAAGAAGTACCTACCTATACAAAATATTGTAAAATATTTTAAAAGAGTAACGGTGGAGTTTCTTGCCCATTCTTCTCCATACGAAAACTACCTTTTGGAAGGGGCGACTAGAATCAATTCTATTTTTTTGTAAATTTTGACGTTCAAAAGTGCCATACGAGGGCCTATTATTTTGAAATAAATGATTTGACTTTCCTAATACAGGCGTGATATAATTTTTTTAACCCAGCTTTGAGCCCGGGTTAAAATTTATTTGCAAAAGAAGTCAAGAACAGCAGCTAGTTAACAATATTTACACCATTTTATACAGTTTATCAGCGACCTTTAGATAACCCACCTCTTTTGTACAATGACCCACATAATTGTATAACAAGTATCACTTTATTGTTGTCGATGAACAATGTACAATGCACTGCATAATTACTAATGCGGCATTTGATTACAACTTGACTGAATATTGTTTCTAACGGTACAGTATGACACAACTTATATGCAGCATCGGCAAAATTCGTAAAACCGATCACCATCCAAACAGGGCCTCAAGTCTGCTATTACAATAGTGTCAGAATGGTCTATCATTGATTTCATAATTGTTGATTTTGACAAGTTTGGTAATCTACTAATATAATGGCGTCATTATGACTTTCCAATAGTCAGCCACTGACACTCCATTCAAAGAAATGAGACTTATTGGTAATCTCGTACATAATGACAAATGAATGACTGACTTAGGCGGTATCATTGGTCGTATTGTACGACAATGCCATTAAAAAAATACAATAGACGTGGATATATTTAGTAACCTGTTCCGCTTATCTATTTCTAAAGAGCCATAAAAAACTCCTGAAATAAATCGACACGTGTTTCACCTCTCAACGAGGCATTCTCAGGATGACGATGGACTTGTTGCGAACTCGAACACGGCGTGTTGCCACACCGAGCACTGAGTGCATACAATGCCATTATAACACAATTCTATTACGAGACCATTGACCGACCAATGATCGACCATTATGAATTTAGCAGATTACGAACTTTTAGCAAAATGACAATGGGATCGTGTTGGAATGACGAATTTATAAAAATAGCAGACTTGGGCCCCTGGATGTGCCTTCAAAATCATCAATCTTCGATCGAATCGACTAACAGGGGAAAATAGAAGATTATAAGAGCTAATAACACAAAAACCTCCTTAAACCGTAAATAAACTGATGATTTACGTTAGCAATGTTAATAACCAATAATGCATAATCAACCTTTAATTTCTAAAGGAATTATAAGGATATCAACCTCCTTTACTGTCAGATCGAAGTATCTGCGTAAGTTTTATTTTTAACCACAAGGCTGCGTTTCCACCAGAGATGTGCGAGGATGCGTAGCGAGAGATGTGTTTGTTAAGAACCAATAGAATCGCTTCATTTACCTAGCCTCGCTCAGCGCAGCTCCGGTGGAAACGGATTAGCGGTGAGAGGTTTTTGTACGTACAAAACAAGCGAGGGATGGGTGCGAGGGATATTGTGTGCGAGAGATGTGTGCGAGGGATGTGTGTTAGGGATGGACGCGAGTGAGAAATCGTATTTGAAAAGAGCCCGCTACACATCCTCGCAGCGCTCATCTGCACACCGTTTCACAGCGTCGCTACGCATCCTCGCACCGCTCAGCGGCCTGGCATATCTCTAGTGGAAACACTCACATCGTTTCGCAGCTTCGTTACCCATCCTCGCACCGCTCAGCTACCTCGCATATCTCTGGTGGAAACGCAGCCTAAGGCCGCGCGCACTTTGGATGCGTTTTCGAACGAATTTCACTCGTGCGAACACATACGAACACGCACGAACGATCCCGACCTTCCAAGTACAAAGGGAGCGTGCAGACTGGGTGCGAGTTAGTCGTACGTATACTTCCGACGTCCAAAAACAATCCGAACTTGTTGTGATACTTCGTGCGCTCAATGCGATATCATCGGAACACTACCTATTTGACGGAGAAAAACGTATTCAGTGTGTGTACTCAATTCGTACGACCACGGTCGTACGTTTATGTACGATACAAATTCGTGTCCAAAGTGCGCGCAGCCTTAAACCCAACCGGGTTTGGACACGAATTTGTCCCCCCCCCGAATTTGTCCTTTGAGCCCCTCTGTTTGTCTTGACGATCCTCAATCAGGGCCGGCCCGTTCATATAGGCGAACTAGGCGACGACCTAGGGCGCTTGTATTAGGGGGCGGCAATCGGCAGCATCGAAATAAAAAAAAAATACTGTACATTAATTTTTATTTACCTACAACTTTACCAATTTTTCTACTAAAATGCGCTCATGGACATTTACGAAACCATCGGTACGGAAATCAAAAGCTAGTTTAGTTGATAGCCTCAACTCGCTGCATTGCTTAAAAAGTCGCGATTTCTTATTTATTGCTTCTCTTATTGTATGTTATAGTGTTCTATTCAAAATTGATTTGACTATTATAGTTTGACCGCGATCGTTGTACCGATTGCGCCTGAGAGATATTTCTCGACGGCATGTGAAGCCAAGTCAGAGGCCCATGGGTGGCTTTAAAACTCTGACACCAGGTTAATCACTAACCACACGAAAAAGAAATAACATAGTTTTATTTTGTCACGAATTTTCTTAAAAGGGCGCCGTTCCAGCCTTTCGCCTAGGGCGCCAGGAATTCTCGGGCCGGCGCTGTCCTCAATAACCATTGAGTACAAACAGAGGGGCTCAAAGTTGGACAAAAATATCATCCTGAAGACTGATCTGACAGACATGGTCAAGAGTCATCTTCTACTATTATCAATTCTGTGGTCAGATTGTTGTTTTAGGCACAGATTTAAGGCCAAATAGTAAACGTGTGCTGCAAACAACATAATACTACGTTCGCAATATATTTGCCAAACATGTAAACAACCACGAGTTTTTGGAAAAACAACTGTAATGCCTACACATAAGGTTCAGTTTGGGCTTTAACTTCATATTTTTTTATGACTTTTTCAACAGTACTAGTCAGTCTAAAATCAACTTTATTTACCTACACTTGTGTCATGATTTCCAAATATTAATAAGATTTACTGATTTTAAATACAAAATATAAAATTAAAAGTATGTGATTTGCCTCAAATGATTTTGTATCAGTGTAATTATGAAGTTTAAAAGTATCTCATTTGACAGTTCCGTAAAAGTACTGGTTTTTTAACGAAACAGAATTGGAAACATGATGTTTGGAGCGTCGCTTAACTTCTAGTTCAGTTCGTTTGGAGCCTCGAAACCAGAAGGTGTCTTCAAGAAGTCTAAAGCCTATAACGTTATTATATACTAGTTAAAACAAAATAAGGGCCACCACGTTTTTACAGTATTCTAATGAATTCTTGAGGTTTAAGGGTTTATTAATGATTCGATTGGATAAATTAATTGATTTTTATTGTAGACAGCAGAAAATAATGATGGAAACAGTAAAAAAAAAATGTTTACTCCACTTTTTCTAAAAATTAACATTTTTGCAACAATAATCAGTGAGCAAAAAAATATTGTGAGAAAAAAAAAACATGAAGTGTTGGTTGATTTGTGACTTTCCTCAGTATCTGGTATGCCCTTCTCGTTTTCTTATGCATTCTTAAAGCCTGGGAGGTACACTCTCCACCAGGTGTACCATTGTTTATTGAATAATTTGTTCCCAGCGTGATTTCAGAACGTTTATTAGCTGTCTTTCATTGTGCATGGGTTACTACCTAATTAAATAGTTTGTTAAATAATGCTAAAAGTGTACCAAGTTTGTATGTGTGCAAGATTATAAATACAGAAATATTAGTACTGAAATGGTGGATCATTAGTTCATTACACTTGCATAAAGTTGATGTTGATGTCGAAATAACGTCAATTGGAAACAAGCATTTAAATAGACCTTAGTGGCTATATCCGTCCAAGTACAACGCAACGTAGGTATAGTATAGATAGAGTAGTAGTAATGTACTCCAACAGGTGTATTGTGTTTAGTTTTACTCTGTGACTACAAAACAAAGGCCTCGGTGATGCCAACACAAGGTGCTGAATCAATTAAACCCTTGCCAACCACACATATGTTAATTACCGTATGTTTTTGTATGAAAAAATATTCTGAAGTTTTCTGAATGTTGCGATGAAAATAAAATTTCAAATTATTTATTTGCTTAATACAGATCTTACACATAAATAATATTTAAAATAAATAATGATTACTTATATTATAAAGTAATCATTACCTAATAAGGTAGGCAAATATTTATATTATTGTTAACCTAATTAAATAATTATTAAAATAATATGACAAAACTAAAATACCAAAAAAAAAATAAACAGAATACTACAAATATTTTAAAAATGAAAAATTGTCAGATGAATTATACCTAATACATTTCATAGACATAAAAATCAAATTAATAAAATTAAAATATTGGTCCAAATTTAAATTAAATTATACAGATGTCAAATAAAATTATATTTCACATTGTATTATATCATAACATCACGCCTGGATTCCCCGAAGGATAGGCTGAGGTACACTCACATTTCGCCATTTTTTTTAAGTTCCATGTAATAGGGGGCGAGCCTTTTGTCATCAACTGAGCACAAATCCAGACTCCGGGCTATTACTGAGAAATTCCAGATGGAAAAACCAATAACACTTTGCCCGATATTAATTTGTTTGTTTGATATTGTATTGTCAATTCAAATAAGTTTACGACTATAGGTACAGTAAATCATTACGGAACCTACAAATAATGAGAGTTTAGTAAACATAACTGAAAATTCACTTCTAAAATGCAGATCTTTCTTTCAATTATTTTACTACTAGCTGCGCCCCGCGGTTTCACCCACATAAGTCTCGATCCCGTGGGAAAAAAAAAGTATTCTATGTTCTTTTCCAGAGCATCATCTATATATGTGCCAAATTTCATCCAAATCCGTTCAGCCGTTTTAGCGTGAAGGCGTAACAAACAAACTTACTTTCGCATTTATAATATTAAGGATAGCATTTATCAGTTAGTTTACCAAGAGTTCTGATGCAAATACGATAAAACATCACATTACATAAGCTGAGAACAATATATTGTTCAACCCTGATCCCACGCGGAAGGCGTTATGTTATTTATTACAACATACCTAATGGTTGCTCGGCAGAACGTTAACCGTGGATATAGATCAACCGGTCGGATGTCCGCGTGTTACGAGCTGGTTGCTGCATAGCTTTAGCTAATAGTCGGTGAACATTATGAAAATATTATAAAAACTAACAAGCAAAAACATATGTGCAATTCACACGTGGTAGAAGTGAAAACTTCAAAAATTTTGGTTTCATGAAAATGAAAAAAAAAAAATCATGTATTATGACAGAATTGATTCTCTTTAAAAGTTCTAAAAAAAAGTCCGCAACAGCATACATCATGCTTTTATCAGTAAAAGTGGAACTTTAAAACGTTAATTAAAAGTACTGGGTCTTATAATCTTATTCCCCCTCTAACTTGCCTAGCCTTGCACATCATAAATGTGCGCGCAGTATTTGATCATTATTTTGCTGCGATGTTATTTTAAAACTGCGATATCTCCTAAGATATTCATTGAAATCGAATGATGTAAAGGACAATTGTTTTAAATTAAATACTTGTGATGAATAATGTATTTATTAGGATAAGGATAATATCATGTTTATAAAAACACCTTCGCAAATAATGCATCATTTTAGAACAAATTTGGTTAGCATAAAAAAGGTTATAGTGAGCCAACCTTAAAAGGTAGACATATGCTGTCGCGGACTTTTTTTTAGAACTTTTATAGAGGAACAATTCTGTCATACATGATTTTTGCGAAACTTTAACCGTTTACGCAGCGCACGCAGCGGAAGCTCTCAAAAGGAAAAAAAAACCCCCCGATTTTGAAACACTCTTCATTGGTGCTCCGCTCCTATTAGTTTTAGCGTGATGATATATAGCCTATATAGCCTTCCTCGATAAATGGGCTATCCAACACTGAAATATTTTTTTATTTTTAAGTTGGAACATTCGTTCCTGAGATTAGCGCGTTCAAGCAAACAAACAAATTCTTCAGCTTCAGAGAACCACGAACATAAGAAACACTGTATGCTTCCTATCTCATATTCTCCCACGTTAAATCTTATGAATTTATGTCTGTCTCTTTTTACTGACGCTTTTTCGTTTCATCGACTTTCAAATCACAACGATACTAAAGAAGTTTTCACTTAAAAAACGTAAGTTCAAAAACTAAAACCCGACTACTGAAAAATCACGCTCTAAAAAGTATGAAACAAGAAAATATTTCAGGCAGAAATCAAGACATAGGTACAAAAATGGTCAAGATAAACCCGTGGTCGCATGCCATTATAATTTTGTAGGTGTACAGATGAACATAATACATACCGGTCAAAATCACAACCCTCCTTTTTGCTTCGCCGTAGTCGGGTAATTACAAGATAATTTAGACAAAATGGTTTTTGTAACCGATTTCGAAAAGAAGGATCATGTTTTTGTGATATATTTAGGCACCACACATCCTGATTGTTTAATCTAGATTTGCTTCTCTTCGCGACTTCGTCCGTGTGAAATTTCTTGTTTTAATATAAAATATTTCCTAAACACTCGGCAATAGCTTCCCGCTAGTGAAATAATTTTCGGAATCGGATCAGCAGTTCGAGTAATTCATCAAGTCGTCCTACATGCCTACGGCCCATTTAAGACGACTTGCAGAAAATCAAAATAAATAATATTTTCACTCTGCAACTCGTCCTACGTTACTATCAAAATGAGAAAATGTCCAATCATTAGCAAAAGAGTTATTGTGGAAATAATAAAAACGCTGTCTGCGTCCAGCGCTCGGTGTGGCAACACGCCGTGTTCGAGTTCGCGACAAGTCAATCGTCATCCTGAGGATGCCTCGTTGAGAGGTGAAACACGTGTCGATTTCTTTCAAGGTTTTTTTATGGCTCTTTAGAAATAGCTCATATATCCACGTCTGTTGTATTTTATAATGGATTTCCGCAAGGTCACGCCTGAATCAATTAACTATCTCTTTATAATATTATTAAGTATAGATTAAGAACTTTAGAACAAAGGTTCAATCCTGTTGGTCCTGGACTTCAAACAGGGATTTGCCTCAGTGTGTGTCTAAATCCTACATTCTAACGAATATTACAAATGCGACAGTTAGTTTGTTTGTTACGCTTTCACGCTAAAACGGCTGAACAGATTTGGGTGAAATTTGGTACACGGGTAGACCATGACCTAGGTTAGGACATGGGATACTTTTTATCCCGATATTTCTACAGGATCGAGACTTATGCTGGTGAAACCGCGGGGCGCAGCTAGTAGAGTATAAATTCTTCAATACATGACAGCAAATCATTTGCGATTGATGAAATCGTGTTTCTGTGTATCTATAGAAAATATTATCATCATCATTTATCTTAAATCAGTTCACTACTGGAGATGGTCTCCCCCAAGCATCGCCACAACTAACAGTACTGTGCTTCCATCTAGCGGATTCGTTCGAAAGTTTTATTACAGTCCGGCCGTTGAGAGATTGCGTTCCTGACACCTGTCAGTTGGAGAATTTCTAGTACTGCCGCCCAAGATACAGGATTTTCCTAGTTTGGGGGCAGGGTACATATTCTTCTTGGACTTTCGACCTCACTTTTGTATAATTATACTTAAGTTTGCTTACCATTCTGTATACCTATTTCTTGACAAAGTTTATGTTTTTTTTTGTGAATGAAGAATTTATTATTATTATTATTTTCGGTTCATTACGTTTCTTCTCATTTAAGAGAGGTCAAGAAACCTTACATACGGGTTGGGACCAAGTATGTAAGGCGAAATTTAGATAGAAAAGGTGGAGACAATGTTGAAGAAGTCAGGAACTTACGGGTGATGCGACAGGTGTTAAGAATGGTGGCTTTTTGGAGCATGTAAAGTGTGTGAGTAGGCATCTGTAGGGTGTTAAGGCTTTTTGTGAAAGATTTTGGTATTACACCAGGGCAACGGGGACAATATGAACGGTTTGTGCTTTTAATTTCTATTATTATTAGCAGTATTATGGATCAAATTCGCAAAACACATATTCGTTAGTATAAAACTGACAGGTGTCAAGAACGCATTCTCTTAACGGCCAGACTGTAATAACAATAAACTCATCATTAGTAGAGCAGGACTTCTCTCTAAAGTCTAAAATAAACAACTGCCCTTTAGACTCACAACAACAATATTAATAAGAGGAAGTATAAATATGCCAATAGTTACTTTAAATACAACTGTGCCTACGAGGAAATGGAGGAAGAAACTGGCATGAGACCAAGGATTAATATAGCTATCTACTTCCTAAACAGGAATAGAAATTGACGGTGGACGAGCTTTATAATATTGATTATGTTACTACTTATTTAATATAATTTTCTCATATAAACTTATAAGGAAATCCGCTGCAAGTGCAAGCTTATATGAGCTCTGCTTCGACCTCTATCGCTCAATTACCGGGGTTGTTAAGTGTTAAATAACTAGGTAGGTATCTATCGGAAGGTAATTTCACATCATAATCCTTTACTATTAAATGAGCAATATTTGTATATACATACATACATAAACTCACGCCTTCTTCCCATGGGGGTAGGCAGAAACTACAGAACGCCACCTGCTGCGATCCTTACATACTCCTTTTGCCTCATTTACGTTCATACATCTGGTCATACACGCACGCCGGTTGCGAGTACTACGCACCTGGCCTTTCTGAAGAACATCACCAATAAGGTCTTTATATATATATATTTGTAACCACGTTCTCGAAAACGGCTCTAACGATTTCGATGAAAGTTGCAATAGAGGGGTTTACGGGGAAAGAAGAAAAAACGAATATCTGGGATTTTTTTTTCTTTTTTCACCTCCTCAGGAATGTGATACAACGTTAGTATACCTGGACGATATATTTATCTATTTTCAACCGAGCAGAGCTCGGTCGACCAGGTACTAATTATGATATGACTTAATTAATTGCAGAATGACCTTAGACCGATTAATATTTGAAGTGATTATGATAAAGAAGAAC
This sequence comes from Agrochola lychnidis, assembly GCA_963680765.1. Lineage (NCBI taxonomy): Eukaryota > Metazoa > Arthropoda > Insecta > Lepidoptera > Noctuidae > Agrochola > Agrochola lychnidis. The sequence goes on from OY796850.1 coordinate 6,418,596, forward strand.
AGGCTGGCACTTGTAGAATTGTGGCATAGATAAAAGGTAAAGTGGCATAGATAAGTACCTATTTAAAACTAACTTTAAACCACACAACTACATCTACATTAATTTCGTGAACACAAGTGAAGTAATTTCAAGCATGACATGCTAAAAAATGAGCAATTTTCTTTCGATAAGATCTGTTAAATGTTAGCATTTAACAAATATTTACAAAATTACTTCCAAGTTATAAAATACAGAGCATGTGTATCTACATATCCATTAAAATTTCTAAAATAGACTCGTTTAATAAAAAGTCGGCGCAGGAGATGACTATCTCTGATAAAATGGCTGCTTACAACGTCAACACGTTCGTTATTTAAAACCATACCGTGTATCTGAAACATGGAAATTATGGTTGTTTTTTTTTTACCAGCCAGTGATACTGGGTTCTGTAGAGATAGGAGATGTTACTCTAAAATTGAAGTTTATGAACACGGAGTGTATGTAATCTGTGGTAATTTACAGGTAACCCATTCACAGCCTTAGTAAAATTTCTATATGGACATCTATATAATTTTTATGTATATTATATCTGTATAATTAATATTATTTTATTTTTTATCACTGCTTCCCAGCTAAAGGCACTAGGAAGTGGTGAAGGGTGGGCGTTTTTGGGGGACTGTCTTATATAATTTTGACGTTCGAAAAGTGTTGATTCTCAGCCTAGTTTGCATAAATGACTTTTGAATAAACAGTTTTCTTTCTATCTATCTAACAACTACTTTTCTGTGAAGTACTTACGGTGAGACAGAATTATATTCTGCAAGTGGTCAACAAGCAGCACAGTATTACACCTTATTATACACAAACTAATAAGAAGCGCACCATAACAAACGTTTGCTCACCTTTGCACTGTCACACGGCGTCCGCCAGGCGACAGCGGGCATATCTTGCCACTTTTCTTTATAATAAGCTGAATAAAATCCTGAACATATATCCCCTAACGACCCGTGAAACAAAAAAGAAGATAAAGATCTGGTTACTGACACAGGACTACAACGCAACTGAAAACTTACTGCAATCAATCTAAATATATTAGAACACAAATCATCGGTATTCGCACACACATACACACACTCCAAAACACATGCATACATACACGCACTCACACACACGCTTACCAGTTCCCCATGTTTATTTAATTTTGTTTAATCCTAACTTAAATAATTTGTTTTAATTTTATTCCATTAATATTTGTTCCCGATTTTTGTATTAATCCAAATTTATTCTAATTTAATTTTAATTTAATGAAAGTATTTTATTTGCTTTATTAAGTGTCCGTATGAATTGAGGAGCCATGTCTCATATTTAAACGCGGGTACTACCAATATTTAGTAGTAAATTAAGCGATTTTGTAGGCCCGATCCTGGAATTTGTAGTAAAACACTTTAAAAGATACACGACTTTTAAGGTGGCTCCTCAATTCAGACGTCTGAATTGAGGTGCCACCTTACAACTCTAAAACTAGCCGACGGATATTTTTGAAAATTTGGTAGGATTTAGTAGTACTTATGCGTAATCTCTACAAAAAAAATGGGTGTTGTACGGCTGAATTTGAGATAGCTACAATTTATTTATTTAAGTTTTCATGCACAACATAACAGAATGTATTTCTAAGGCGTTGTACAGAACAATATACAAACTAAAAATTACACACATACCTACGTAAGTAGGTTATGTAAATTACAAAAAAAAACAAAATAAAACATGAAACACGAGTAATAACAAAATTAACAAACAATATAGACACTCATATTATATAAACAAACAAACTGCAATCAAGAGGAAGAAAAAATTACATAAAAAAAAAAAAAAAATATCTTTCATCCATCCTCTCACAAAAACTTAAACATTCACGACACACATCGATCCATCTCCCAGCAAACAAGTCACATTCCGGTGTTGATGTCAGAAGAGCATTGAGCATAGTAAGGGCCCGAACGAGGGGCGAGTTAGCTCGCGACACCGTGCGCGCTGATGGTACGGCTAGTAGCCGGTGACTTCGCGGCCTGAGTTGATGTTTGGGCAGAACAGGAACAAAAAGCCTTACTAACTGCTCCACTAGTTCCTGACAATCGGACTCACCCCGCATAATACGGCAGGAAGTGATAAGCAGGAAGCACTTACGCCTTACCTCGAGAGAATTAAAATTTAGTACGCCGAGTAAAAATTTTGTAGGATAAAGGAAGGGGTAGTATCCGAAGAGCTTTTTATATAAAAATCTAAGGAAGGCCTTCTGGACCTTTTCAAGAAGTAAAGCGTAAGTGCATTCATATGGGTTCCAAATCACTGCAGCTGATTCGAGCTTACTCCTGACTAGGGCCATGTAAACTAGTTTAATGGCCAGTGGATTGTTAAACTCACGCATATTTCGAATAACAAATCCTAGTCTCCGGTATGATTCAGCAGCGAGCGTCCTCATGTGATCGTGAAAAGTAAGTCTCGGGTCGAATAGTACTCCGAGATCTTTCACAGAAAGAACACGGGCAATCGGTTCCTCGCCCAGGAAGTATTGTACATGCCTAGGATTATGTGCACGACTAAAAGACATAACGCTGCATTTGTTTTTATTGAAAAGCAACTTGTTGTCAATGCTCCACTGAAAGACTGAGTTTATGTCCTTCTGTAAAGTTTCTGAATCAGAATCCTTTTCCACGCCATATATTAATTTAAGGTCATCTGCGTAAAGCAAACACTTAGCATGTTTAAGAACCTTTTCGAGGTCATTAACCATGATCCCAAATAGTAATGGTCCCAAAATCGTGCCCTGACTTACTCCAGACCGGGTGTGGTAAGGCGTGGACACAAAGCAACCATAACGAACATATTGCTGACGATCCCGTAAGTAACTTGCAAAAAATTTTAGTAATTTCGGGGTAAAGCCTATGTCATTAAGTTTAGCGAGCAATACGTCGTTATCAACGCGATCAAACGCTTTTTTAAAGTCGAAGTAAAGAACATCAACCTGTATGCCTTTGTCCAAGTGCTCCGAAATAAGATCCACCAGCGTTAGAAGGTTTGTATTAACAGAACGGTTAGATCGAAAGCCATGTTGAGAATCGCAGAGAAATGGTTGTATCTGGAAACTAATAAGCCTGTGTAGTATCGACTCAAACAGTTTAGGAAGTGTAGAGAGTATAGCTATTGGACGATAGTTTTCTACGTCAGACGTAACATTAGATTTAGGAATAGGTTGGACTCTCGATACCTTCCAACGCTGCGGGTAATCTCCGGTGGCTAGCGCCAGGTTAAAAATGTGGAAAACCGGTGATTTTATATAATCTTTACATCCTTTAATGATATATGCGGGAATATTGTCTGGTCCTACTGCAGAATTTGGTTTGAGTTTATTAATAGCCATTTCTAAATCACTCATTATAATTTTATCGATATGTTTTGATGTTTTGATTTTTCAGAAAAATCCATAAATTTCACCGCGCTGTTTCTCGGAAAGTGCTCAACCAATTACAACATATTTTTAGTATAATTTAGTAGTAAATACGTTCTAATTTGTAGTATAAAAATAAAATGAAAAATCTACATAATTTCGCTAATACAACATATTTTATGTGGCTCCTCAATCCTGACGGTCTGTAGAAAATAAATGTGCATAACTACTAAAGTAGTTGATCAAATCGGATAACAATAGCACCAATATTTAGTAGAAATTTCTACTAAATATTGGCGTAATCCAACATTCTGTACATTCAGTATTTCAAAAGATATTAACAAAATAAACATTCCTTAACAATTTAGTGTGGTACAAGAGCCCACGACCAAAACCATGTCACATCGTTCAACGGTCAAAACCGTACAAAATCGTTAGTTTAGATGATTCTGAACCGATTCGATGGGAAGTACCGGTCAGAAACATCCCAGTTTTACGGGAGCCCATTTCTGCTTTAAAAAAATAAGCAAGCAGTCGGTTTCATCACAATATGTCTGATATTTAAAATGTACATAGGTTTCGTAATTTTATTACGAAAAAGTTTGTTTTCAGACATTTTTGTGTGTCAAATGTGGACTGAGCGCATTTTTAAAAATGTCAAAAAATTTAACCTATCTGTCTCATAGCAACCTGATTCAATCGAAAAGTTGTCTGATTAGTAACGTATTTTTTTCTTCTTTTACGTAATCAAAAGATTACGGCAGGTCAGTCTCAGGTTGTATCTTGATCAAAAATAACTTTTCCATAAGAGATAATATGTTCTAATGGAACAAATCTATCTTAGGGAGATGTATTAATGATTCAACCTACAAACTGCAAAAAACGTAAGAAAATTTGAATGTCGGTGGCTACAACTGCAGATGATTCTGAATCCAAAAATTTCACACATTTTTCGCGTCACGTCTAACCTAAGCGCATTTGAAATACCTATGTAAAAAAATACCGAACTGTTTCATAGCAATCTGTCTGATTTTCAGAATGTAGTTGAACGAAAGATTTTAAATTCCGAAAACACAATTTTCTGAAACCAGTAAATGTAGTGGCGTCACACCCAGAAGACCATTTGAGAAAATTAAAAATAAGGCAAAAAATAAAACCCATAGCAACCCGTCTGAAAATCTTGTATTTAGGTGAACATTGGTCAGTTGATGCGAAAAATCATTTTTCAAAATAAATCGTTTTTACGTACGATTAACCTTTCAACTGTCATTAACGAGACACAATAGAATTTTAATTGTTATCCACCTCAATGAGGCGTCGTAACAGATGATGAGTTAATAAAGAGCTTACCCGAAACCATCAAACTGAAATAGAAAGGTTTTTTTAAATAAATTGGACAAAAGGAAACGTGGATAATGTTTGAAAATAACTGTTTATTGAAATAAAATTAATATTTTTTTTTTTTTACTGTCTGACTTATCATCGGTGTCGTAAGCGTAACAAGCACCGCGCGTTAGCCGGGCGATTCCGAAACGTTCTTTCTGTTTTTGGAGTTATATAATATGATATTAAAAATTTCTGAAAACAGGTTTTCAGTAACTATAGAAAAGATTAAAAAAAATTGAATCAGGTTGCTATGAAATAGATAGGTTAAATTTTTTGTCATTTTTTGAAAATGCGCTCAGTCCACATGTGACACGCAAAATGTCTGAAAACAAACTTTTTTGTAGTAAAATTACGAAAACTCATTTTTAATATCAGGGGGCCTACCACCAGCTCATAAACAGTATTATTTTAATATTACTTCAGTGGGAGAAAGAGATGGAGCTATACGATCTGTAGAGCTTCATCTCTTTCCCACACTGAAGTAATATTAAAATAATACTGCTTTATGAGTTGGTGGTAGGCCCCCAGGCATATTGTGATGAAACCGTCGGCTTATTTTTTTGACATAGCAGAAATAGGCTTCCGTAAAACTGGGATGTTTCTGACCGGTACTTCCCACCGAGTTGGGTTCAGGAATCATCTAAACTAATGATTTTATACGGTTTTGACCGTAAAACGATGTGATATGGTTTTGGTCGTGGGCTCTCGTACCACACTAGATTTTTAAGTAATGTTTATTTTGTTAATATCTTTTGAAATACTGAATGTACAGAATGTTGGATTACGCCAATATTTAGTAGAAATTTCTACTAAATATTGGTGCTATTGTTATCCCATTTGATCAACTACTTTAGGAGCTACGTACATATTATTTTCTGTAGACCGTCAGGATTGAGGAGCCACATAAAATATGTTGTATTAGCAAAATTATGTAGATTTTTCATTTTATTTTTATACTACAAATTAGACCGTATTTACTACTAAATTATACTAAAAATATGTTGTAATTGGTTGAGTACTTTCCGAGAAACAGCGCGGTGAAATTTATGGATTTTTATGAAAAATCAAAACATTGTAGCTATCTCAAATTCAGCCGTACAAAACCCATTTTTTTTGTAGAGATTACGCATAAGTACTACTAAATCCTACCAAATTTTCAAAAATATCCGTCGGCTAGTTTTAGAGTTGTAAGGTGGCACCTCAATTCAGACGTCTGAATTGAGGAGCCACCTTAAAAGTCGTGTATCTTTTAAAGTGTTTTACTACAAATTCCAGGATCGGGCCTACAAAATCGCTTAATTTACTACTAAATATTGGTAGTACCCGCGTTTAAATATGAGACATGGCTCCTCAATTCATACGGACACTTTATTAATTCTAATTAATTTTTCTAATTATTATTTTTTTAACCTTAATTTTAAGTAAGATAATCATCTTTTGCTGCATATACTTGCTAACAGTAACACAAATGGAAGATGTCACTGGCTCCTGAAATACAGGTACTCTAACTTAGCTCTGGAGCCAGGGTCTCAAATTTTTCTGTAATATTTGTATGGCAATAAAGAATTTATTTATTATTTACTTAAACAAGAGATTTGATGATCAGCGATTATTCTTTAGAAGACGAGATATTTTCGGTAACAAGTAAAAGTAACAACCGGGGTGTTAACTTTTTCGTGTTGTTCCGAATAGGATGCGTTGCCTCCTGCAATTGTAGCTTGTTTTGGAGCTTAACAAGGACGAGCCGGAGATTTAGGGATCCTAAGTGGGTTTAAATTATCAAGTAGCTACCTTTTTTTTTGGCTGGGATATTATCAAATAACTTCTCCCGCTCTGGGTGGAGCGGGAGGGCGTGGGCGTGTCAGACTCTTACTGACTAAAACCCACCCTTCCTTCAGTTGCCATGTTGCCAGGGGCCACGGTAACCCTTTCGGACAAACCCGCAGCCTCGGCAGGCATCGGCCCTATCGGACCCCTTCGATTGTGCTGACATCTCTTCAGTTTCAAACCATTACCTATCATTGCTATCATCGTTTTACTTGTTGTACTTAGTCTTGTGTTATTGTTCCGAAATAAACATTTTTTTTTACTCTTTAACGTTTTCTGTCGTAAAATGCCAATATGGCACACCGATTTTTGTAATAGAGGTATGAATGAGTGTTACATACAAAATATATTTCGTAAACAATTTAATCTCCAGATAGATTCACTACTCTCGGACACTACAATCGGAGAGTTTAACAGCTACTAAAACAAAGACGGAACTCTAAAAAACGTCTTATCAACTACATCTGCCAAGAAAACTATTACGAAATATCCCTTAACCTACATATAGAGACGTTAACACTCTGATGGGAGAGTTTTTTATAGCTTCCCTGTTTCAAAACACGATCGAAAGCACCTTTTGTTGTGAGAATTCCAAGAATTCGGGTGCATTCCTTGAATAGTTCTATTTTAAGATCTTAGTCACCGTTAAAATTAAGGTATGGGAGGAATGAGAAAGGAATTTAATTAGGAAGTTTTTTCTTTGATCAATATTTTGTATTGTAATCCAGAATTTAGAAAAGAAAGGGTGTTTTCTGACCAAGAAATTCTATTGAATTTGATGATTAAAAATGTACCATTTCTCTATGATTTTTTCATCATGCTACTGTGGGAGTTTTTTTCTTATCATTTCTTAAACAACCTGCCTATTTCCATAATCATCTTTCTTACATTAAGTAAAAAGTAACGCTTTCAATATCAGAAACCTACTCTTAATAATATTGAAAAATGTAAGTATTAATTTGACTTAAAAGATTGCCAAAATCGTTTAGGCAAACTAAAAAAAAAAAAAACAACAACATTTTTTAACAGGTGGCACGTCTTTTGCCATAACCCTCTCAACGCTGGCAGTATTAAAACAATGACTATTTACATAAGATATTACTGTAAGAATAGATCAATCACCGATGGGTGTTGGTCAATTTGAAAACCGAAAGCGAACAATGACCAAAGATAATTGTGTTGTAGACAGGGAGGCGGTTACTGAACGCAGCTGGTAATCTTTTGTGCATGAACAGATATCTAATTTGCTAAAGGTGGTTGGTACTTACCTACTGTGCTAACAAATGCAGATATTTAATTATCTCTCTCTCTCATTATGGAATAAATCTTATACCGTTTTATATTTTTAGCGCAACGTAAAAATAAAACCACAGTAACCAAATTCGCAATGCACGCGCCCAGCTTACAAAGAACATTAAAAAAATCCTTTTAAATCAAGACATAAAAATTCAACGCATGTTTGATGTTAGTACTTTAGCATTGAATTGATGCGCGTGTTAACACTGAGTGATTGAATAAATTGATGTTTATTAAGCGTTCATTCTTTCGTTCACTAAATATGACTCGAAGAATCTACACGGGATGATATAACTAGGTCGTGTGTGTTCTGAGAATGATCCGATCCAGCCTGTCCCTTCCCCCAGCGACGTCCTAAGCCGAGGTTTGAACCCTTACCGAGTAGGCCTCCACAGGATAGCCTGGTTAAGCAACCGACAACTTCCTAGGTTGACCTGCGAGAAGCCATACACAAAACAAGAAGTGCGTTCTTAGACTTTTTACCGGTCTAAACGACCGACCGCTATACCGTCACGGTTGGTAGAGGTCTTACTGTTTGCGGTAACCGCGTCAACCCCGACACAGCGCGAACGAGCGCAAAAGGTTACGGTTTTTTACCTGCAGCAACCGGCTGCATTCACAGGGTTAATTAAGGCTAGTTCTAGAAAGTTTTTTTCGCACTACTTTGTTATGAAGTTTATGACCATTAACTAAGCAAGCGAGGAGTAAATGAGAATATTTTAACTTTGTGGGAAAAAAAATGTGTTTTTAATTATGTATTGTGCAAACTGGGTGTTCTGTGTGGTCTCCACCATGAAACGACCACCCACTTTCTGTAGATAGTGTGAAAATGAATTAGAGGATTTTATTAGGCATACAAAGTGTGCTTTGAATAGATTTAAATACAATTGTTTGTTGCAAATGTAGATGACAAGTTTCCAAGTAGCATCACGTGAATCCAGTCGAACTGTATTCACCTTGAATCGATCAGTAAATCAATCGGGTGCACGGGCGCAAGAAACACGTCAAACATTTTAATTGTCAGTAGTTGCGCGAGACGAATTATTTTGATTAATGCCGGTTGTGCCTATAAAATGTCGAACTACTATTTCTAAAAGCCATTGTTTGTTGGTACTTTAAATATGGGGTAGTTGTATAAATACTTTTAAAAATATATGTGTAATAAAAATTAAATGCTGTTCACAGGTAAGCGCATCACTTCAGAATGGTTGAACCGATTTGACAAGTTTTTGTTTTAAAATGTTGGTAATAGGCCAAAAAGTTTTTTTTTTAACTTTGTTCAGTTGCCGGGGAGATTGGTAAATTTGGGGAAACAGAAAGTGCATTTTCTATGGGACTTTTTTATAAATTAAGTATTGAAAATTGGACAGGACAACTCCTGACGTGTCAGCTAGTTTTTTATATTTTTCAATACTCTTGTGAGTGAGAGACCGCATAAGATTTGAGAAATGTTTGAAAGTCTGACATTGAAAATGCAGATACAGAAATGAGTTTAATAGTAAGTACTTGCTGAATAGCAGCTCATCTACTCTATTGACGTCACGAATAGTTGAAGAATATAGCAATAATTTGCAATAAACAATTTGTTATTAAACGTTTATCACATAAAGAGTGATTGTACAAAATTGAAAATGTCACGTAAATGCAATTTGATTGATGTAATTTTAATTCGCAGTGTAAATTGATTGCGAAGAATTTTAATCAAGTTTATTTTCATATACGAAATGCTCATTGTATCGATTTCAGTGAAGTAGTTAGAAACTGGTTCTTGAAATAATTAGAACATATTTTGACAAGTACTGGCCGAAAATTAACATTCCATTTTTTTTGTTTCGCATTATTTCAATTCCCGCGCGCAATTAGGGTTGAGCTGTCAAACTGACATTTGATTTGAAATGGAATGCAATATGAATTAGAATGCGATTTTAAATTACTCAAGAATTTAGTTTAATTTACTGAATGAGATGCATTGCAAGTGCAACATGCAACAACTAATCGACATTTGATTACAATTCCAATTTTCGTTATATGTTTTCCTGTTTTTCTCGCGCCTATGGCAACAGTCATTCATCCTACTCGCGTGCAGACTTCCAATTTGTACCCAAGCATAGTGATGTTACACCTCATCACCTATAACCCTAATCTGCTACGTTGCACCACTCGGAAATGCGAAGTTGCGTGCTCGATTCAACCTCACGATAACCTCACAGTCTCGCAATATTTCAATAATAGTTCTAATCATAAATGTTGTATGAAGCTCGCGTTACATCAAATAAGGAACTTTTGAGTTCTCAGTATATTACGTAAGAAATTCAACGAATACTTCGGTGCCGTATACTTTAATCTTTAGGAGCCAGTCACTGTCTTACCTATATTAGAATACATTTAAGTGTTAAATAAGTAACAACTAGCAAACAATAAATAAAAGCTTATAATTTTATTTTTATCCAAACAGTTGAGTTTAATATTTTCCTGTTTCGAATATTCGACATTTTAAAACCACCGAAGTTCGGTTTAACCGAATATGAAACGAATTATGGCCCATCCCTAGTATTTTTGCTTACAATATTGATATTGACACCCTAGGACATACATATAGTGACCTGGTGATGTTCTTCAGAAAGGTCAGGTGCGTAGTACTCGCAATCAGCGTGCGTGTTTGACCAGAGGGTCGAAAACGGCCACATTAAGCAATTCCTATAAAAGCAATTCATTTTCTAAATTCCTAGCAATTCCTCTATGGTGACATATATTTTAGCTGAATCATATTCAATTCAATTCATATCAAAATTATATTTGGTATAAATATTGCCGCATGAAAAAATGAAAACCGTAATTTTACCGGATAATTTTTCTTTATAGTTTTTATTAATCAAATGAGATTTTTATTTTTTAATTTCTACAGTTTAAATATTATTTCATTGTAATACAAAACTGTCAAACAGATGAATTGTGTAATATGAATTGAGCGCAGATAATATTATGAATTGTAAGTTTGTGACAGTTTGTGTGATTCATAATATTATCATATTAAGATTCTGCCAAAGTGGCCGTTTTAGACCCCCTGATATATGAACGTAACTCAAGCAAAAGGAGTAGTACGAGTAAGTATGTAAGGATCGTGGCAGGTGGCGTTCTGTAGTTTCTGCTTACCCCCATAGGAAGGCGTGAGTTCATGTATGTTTAATATTTGTATTGATAAATACGTCCCTCCTATAAAAATGCACTTCGTGTAAAACTAAGTCCGTTCTCAAAGTAATTATAAAACAGCCAATAAATCAACGGCTCTCTTGTAATATAAATGAGTGTAATTAAGGTGTGAGTCTTGACTTCATACGTTCCCATACGATTCGCCATGCCATTACAGTCTACAGGTTACTTAATAGCTTTCGGAGTGTTATAACGAGCTTCTATAACCACTATTTCTCATTAATAAATTATCTATCATAATAAATATGTGATGTTTGTGAGTTAGTTACTAGATATTTCCACTGCTCTCATTTTTAACCGACTTCAAAAAAGGAAGTTACATGTTCGTCCGAGTGTATTTTTTTTAATGTATGATCGTTATTTTCGTCAATTGGACGTAGATTTTTGCTAAACTACGTCCAATTGTGGGTGGACCTTTTTATTTATTTTTTAATTGCGTTTCGTAGGTCAACCTAGGAGGTTGTCGGCTGCTTAACCGGACTTTCTTGTAGCTGCCTCAATAAATTAAGGCCTCCAGTTAGGGCATAAAACTTAGAAACGAAGCGATTACACGCTAAGAGTAACCCCTGTGGGGTACGGACCTCGGCTTAGGGTGTCGCTGTGGGTCGACAGCAATTGACTGGTTAGATAGCATTAAAATTGTGAACCGATTTTGAAAATTCTTTTATTTTTATGACTTGACATAACATCGAAATTTCTTTATTAAATGGAAATTTAATATTAATGTATTATACACAAAACTACATCAAAATCTGTTGCGTAGTTTAGAAGATTAACGCGGTCACACAGACACAGGACTTTAATTATAGATATAAGTAGATATAGGAAATAGATACTATTATAGAAGCAATTTATATTTGGGAACACATTGAGCTAAACGATTTTAATTCTCACAGACACTCTTCTTCAGATCTTTGCACTTATAACAATTAAGCCGTTGAGGATGAAAATATTTTCAAGATTCTGGCCGCGCTCGGTCACTATATCGGTCTTTTTGAAGTCTTTATTAACCGTTGTCATTTTGGGGTTAAATGTCAAATTCATAAGACTACCGTCCTTGTATGCCTATAGATTTAGCTATACTGGTTCCCCTGTTTTCATCATTTTATTCAACAACGTCTTTCAAAGCAATTATTAATCGATTTCGACCGCCAATGAGTCAATATTCTCCACTCCTTTCAACAAAATTACAAAGGAAAATTTCATAATTACTCAGTGTTGATTGTATGATCATATTTCGCTAACAAATTGTCGGTGAACAAAGCGGGTGTTGTGTTCATATCCGCGTATGTGTCCATGTCGGGAAGTTTGTTCTCGCTACCAATAATATCAATCATGGCATCTGACAATGTGTGCATGTCTTTATTATATGTTACTGGCTGAAATATTGTCTCAATTACAACCGTTTGTTTTAATGGATTCAATAGCGTCAGTTGTCACGATGGCCCATCATGGTCATGCATGATAATTTATATAATCCAAGTATAATTGTACTTTTTGTCGCAGTAAGTAATCGGTACCATTCATCACTGCTCAACTGTAATTAAAGTACATGGAACTCTCTAACAGCCATGACAAAAAAGGCGGTACGATTTGAAAATCGAACGCTAGCCGCAACCAATCAAGGATGACGGTTGCAGCTGCGTTCAGGAATTCGTTGAGAAATCGCCGCGGTTTGAATAATTTATCATTAGAACGTCAACGCGTCTAGCGCTCCGTCAACGCGGGTTCAATGAGCATTTATTATAACTATTGCATAAATGAATATTAAGTTGTAACTAGCCAACAATCAGGAACTAGCAACTCTTCAAGCGTCCTCATACATTGTCAATTTTATTCCAACAACAATGTTTTATGCACTTTTAATTATGTACTGACATACGTAAGTACGTATGTATCGTAGACACATACACCTGCAAGTACATTCATACAAAGTTTTTCATTAATCATCGATCAAATACCGGAACGAATTGCAAAAGAAAATGAATATTGAGGACTTCGTTTCGTTCAGCAATCTTTGTGTAAAAACTGCATTCATGAATAAAAGTAAGTCGGTTTTACTCGTTTAAAAACTTTTCGTGCAGCGTCCTATTTTGGTAACAAATCGTACTCTTGGAAAAGATCCTGTTAGTGGTTTGTGCGTCACCAAAATTGGCTAAGTGACCTTAATGGAGTACCTAATCTTGCAGCCGGTTTTTCGGCTTATAAGGTGAAACAATTTTAAAGCTGCACCGCTGTCCGCTATCATTGTACAAAATTTTAAACTGGACTGATTTCAAATTTAGAACTTTAAGTGGAATGGAATCTTTAATTTTAAACATAGATAATCCACTCTTCCTCTTTTAAATTACAGAAACCATTAGACTGTTCTGCCTGTAACATTTTTTTTTTTAGGTTAGGTCATACCTTAGTGCTAGGTAGGTATATTTTGGTTGCAACCGTAACAGTTCATTAAAAACCGTCTGGTTTATATAAATCTTGTGGTCCTATTCCGCATTTTAATTGCTTCACGTTATTTTCGTGTCTTTTTGTCAATCAGTACTCTAATTCCGTAACTTATTTTCGTAAACGATTATTATTCTTTTTTTAATTTTGACAGTTTAACAACATTCATTGCGTTATTTAAGTTGTAGAGCAGGTTTTTTTTCCAACTTTTGAAGCAATGGATTAGCAATCTGTTTCAAATCGAAACAAATTGTGATTGATCGTGTATTACGTTAGGGTACTGGTCTTTTAATATTTCTCAGTTCTTCTTGTTAATATTGTCGGAATCATGTGCTCTCAGCACTAATCTTAAATCCCAAGGCTGTAACGTACGTGATCAGCATAAAGTTGATTCTGACTTAACCGCCTGATGTACTCGAGGTCGGATTGATTCCCACTACGGAACAAATATTTGTTTCGAGTCTGGATGTTTGAGCATATCGTGCGTTTAATGATTCACAAATTCACTATACTGACTTGAATTATTTTTCTTCTCTTCATAAGAATCTTCTTCAGACTTGAAACAAAAAAAATGGAACAAATTGTTGGAAAATAGTTTATACTGTGTCAAAGATTGGTCAGCCAGCAAGGTTGGCATTGGGACTGAATATCTTGGAAACTACTGGATAAGATAGATTAATTAAATAACTGTTTAGTTTGACCTAACATAAACCAAATCCCATCGATAGAGCATGCGCAGTCACCTCTCAGACTTACCACTGCCATTTCTAAACTAACTTTACTCGAAGAAAGTTTAGCCTCAAACATTTTTTCGGTCTAGGTCAAGTTGTCAACTCGTTCGGTCAGTTCTTCGTGCCAAAAGTCATGATCTTCAATAACGTTTTAGCGGAAGTAGGAAATGTATTCATTTTTATTTGAATTTGCTCAGATACTTCCTGTTTTGCATCCAATACAATTATTATTATTGGTTAATCTTCATGAGACGGGAACAAATGGTTCAATTTTCCCTCGAGACTGAATGCCGTTTAATTTTCTTTCCCCCGGAATTACATACATACTTAAACATATCCAGAAAAAACAACGAGCTTTCACAAACCGGCAAAAGTATTCCATATACAAAACATACAAACAAAGACACGGCCTCGAAGGATGTAGAACCGGTTCCTTATATGTAATGGCAACTGATTCGTGATACCGCTCGGCATCCGAAGAATGCCGACGGGCAATGCTGGCCGCTTTTATGATTAGAACGGATAATAACAACATGACTGCATTTTAAGATAACGATTTTAGTTTTTGTACAATCGATACGAATTCGCCATTCGATTTTTGAATAGGTCTAACTTTAATTTTTGGGATATTACGTGAGCACTGTGGAATTCTTGTGAACAGCCGATTAGGTTTGAGCCGGAAGATTTAAATCTAAACATTAACATCGCCTACAAAGGTGTGTTCAGTAGTTAATTAAGATTCATAAATCATACTGAGGCTTCGCAAGACCTACATACTTATTTGGGTATAGGGCTACCATCATGTCCGGCTTCTTGGCCCACCGTCCAGACTTTGTCCAGCCTTGTCATTTGTCCATTAGTGAAAAATGCAAAATGCGCATCATCAAATCAGCCAAGAGGAAACTGGATTCTTCGCTCTTAGTAGAGGTGAAGAACCTAAAACTATAGACTAAAGTTACATCACCATTGCAATATCCAGCTTGGGTGGATAAGCAAAAAACAGTCTTCCTGATAGGATGATAGCAATTGATAACATCAATTTTAGTGTGGTCAATTCGTTACTGGGCAAAAACAATGAACACATTCGATACGAACATTGAACAATCAAATGGCATAGCACCATATTGTATAGTACAGACGAAGCTTCCTTTATCTATCAGACACAACAAGCATATAATTGTCTAGAATATTTAAATTAAATTAACAATCAATATATGTAGAACTTGCCTAATCTCCGCCGGCCCGACATTTATCACAAATCACAGCACGTCACATCACTAGAACCCGCGAAAAGCTACATCGTCTTCGAATTTTTAATTCATTTTTCGAATTATGATTTGGAGACAAAAGGCGTTCGTTCCTAGTCATACCTCGCGTTCGACTCATAAAGTAAATGGTTGAACTAAAGTGATGTGAATTGTGAATCACTTAGTCTATTAATATGCGTAGCGAGTGACCGAGTGTCAAGAGCAAGGCTCGACTGTTTGTGTACTAGTGATTCGACGCCCGTCACTAATGGTCTGTTATGTAAATCTTTTTGTAGGAGTCGAGTGTGTTATACATACGTCGCGTTATATAAGTTTTGTTATTAATGATTAAATATGCACGTAACACGTGCTCGGACGCAAGCATGAGGATGGAACTTTTGATTTTATTGAGTAAATAGAGACTTAGGAAGTAAATTATAACATGCTTCCTTACAATGCTATCTTAAGTCGTGTTTACATAACAAAGTTCATTGTTTGCATTCCAGTGGTTTAGCGTACTACCTTATGATTAATTCTCCAACCAATAAGGTAATTTGGAAACTCTTGCAATAATAGATTAATTAAAATTACCAGGAATATGCTCTACCCCGTTCCTAGACGTGACACAAGCGTTTAAGAAAGTATGGTACCAAGGAGGCATTAAAATAGTTCAAAAACGAAGTTACGAATACAGTTTGCATATATCATGGAGTCTTACATTCTTAATAGCGTTATTTAGAATCGGAAAAGAAGATGTTTGCGCAGAAGTATAAGAAATAAAAGCTGGCATACCACAAGGAAGTATTTTAGGTCCGGTCTGGTCCTCTACCTACTAAACACTTATCATATCCCCGATTCAGAGTATACCATCGTGTGGACGTTTGCTAAAAGCACAACCTTTAATAAAGTTCGCAAGTAGACCAATTCAGCGAACCGTCTCTCCATTCTTTTCTTAGAAGGTCTAATTAGAATGCTTATTTGGTAGTATAAAAACACTATCATCAAACAAACAATTTTATATGCCCCAACGCCCCAAGCAAACCATCTTCACCTCTATTCAACTTTCTTTACGCAACAATAACAAAAAAAATAAATAAACAGTTATGCGGTTGTCTCTGGCGCGTAACTGTAAGATAGCGAACGCTTGCAAAATAACCGCAACATCAGATCACGTACCAAGTAGTAATCGTTATTATATACCTGTTATTTTATATCTGTTATTTTGTTGTACCTGTTATTTTTACCGGCAATCACGACTTGGAATGAATAAAGCTGCTGTAATGTTGTTCAGTGAATAAATATGTATCGGATAATAATGTTATTTATTCCTTTATTGTGAAACGTGTTCTTTAATAAAAATGCCTCTTTATTTAATAAAACATCTATAACTATACGTAGTAACCATGTCCGTTTGTCTGGATATATGTTCCGTATTGGTGCAAAAACGGCTGAACGGATTTTGATGGAATTTGGCACACAAATAGTTTATAACCTAGATTAACACATAGGATAAGGTAGGGTTTTTATCCACGCGGGCGAAGCCGCGGGCAAAAGCTAGTTTGCGATAAAGTAATTTATATTCATTATGTATTCAATTGTTTGTTTATGGGGAAGTGACTTTCGTTTCAATAAGAAATAAAGAATAAGCAAAAGTATATAAAATACAGACACAAATCAAAACAATAAAATTCTAATTTCAAATTTTGACTCAAATGACAGCTAAGTAAGTACTCTGAGAAAAGTAAACATTTTGAAGCTATGAATTTATTTAAAAAGAAGATGAAAGATGACTCAAGATATTTAAAGAATGCACTTGATATATTGTTTCACATCTTGTAACATACGTAACATCTTCCACTTACATACAACCTCAATTATTTTGTGTAATGTCAATCAGTTCAATGAACTCACTTTCTCTCGGACGCCATACAAACTTTCTTGCATTAATGTAGCATAAAACCACATTAAATATACTATTAAATGGTCAATGCTTGTGTTCATACAGATAAACATTAAATTCATTAACTTGCGGACTTTTTCGAAATTTTGGAAAGATATGAAAGCATTTTTATATAAAAATCACTTTCTTCTCAAATACGAAGTAAACAGTATAATAAAACAAAACGGTATTACCAAAAATGGAGAAGGCGAGTAATAAAAAAAGCAGAGCTAAATGACGTCATCATAGAAATCTGTAGAATTCATGTTACCTACTGCACCCCATTCATCAAAGAAATAACATAACATCATGCTTTTAATCCCCAAAGGATTAGTTAGGCATAGGTGTACTATCGAAGAAACGCATATCTGTACACAGTAAGGATTATTTTTGCTTGCAGCGTTCTGTCGCTATAGTATCGCTTACCTACGAAAAAAAAGGGTCGTGTGCACGGAATTTTGTTTTCAAAATGCTTAGATATGCGTTACCCCGATAGTACCTATATTAACAACCACATTTCGCCAGTAATGTTTGTCCCATGTCATAGGGGGCGAGCCTATTGCCATTAACCGGGCACAAATCCAGACTCCGGGCTAGTACTCAGAAATTTCTGATGGAAAAACCCAATAAAACTTTACCCAACCAGGGAATCGAAATCAGGACGTCATGCTCAGCAGTAGCGCTTGCGACCACTAGACCGATGAGGCAGTGAAAGAACTAAATAGTAAAATAAAATAAAAACATTATAGCGCAAATGCAGTTTTCTTCAGCTCTCTCTTAACTTCAGTCGATCATCCTATCCTATCCTTCCTACATACTATGCAAAAAAAAAAATATGCAAAAGTTTATGAGGATGGATGGGTGTTTGTTACTCTTTCACGCAAAAACTATTGAACGAATTTGGATGAAATTTGGCACACAGATAGTTTATAACCTGGATTAGCATATAGAGTACTTTTTATTTCGATATTCTCACGGGATCGAGACTTATGCGGGTGAAACAGCGGGGCCCTGCAAGTTAATTCCTAAGCTACAATGTATTGAAACTAAAAACACATTGAAACGAAAAAAACTCAGAGTATTTTTTACGAAAGTGTAATGTTAAACGCATTAGTAATTTGTAACGCATTCATGAGGTAGTGAACGCATCATTAGCCGTGTTTCCTAACTATCGATACAATCGATACATTGTATACTTTCCGTTTAGCAATTGAGAATAATAATGCATTACACATCTTTGACGTTACATCCTTGATTGATGAAGTGAATTTGATTCACATTAGTATTTCGATTAGTTATAGTTGCAACAAATTAGGTATGTGTTGTTTATTCAAATATTTCTAGTATGTAACATAACATAACACCACACCTGTTACCTGGAAGGGTTGGATAGAGGTACACCCGCATTCCGCCAGTTACATGTACAGACGCCAGCACATCAAGCTACTACAATCTGTCAAATTTATTTAATAGATTTTCAACTTTATCGCTGAAGTTTAAGGTTCAAAGTTGATTGGGAAAATTTGACAGATTCGGGTAGCTTGATGTGCTGGCGTCTGTACTTAATTACCTCTTAAGTAATTACTGGCAGATTAGGTACCTATTTATATCCTGCAGAGTTCTTATTTCCCGGTTCATTTACACAGTTTTTAGGGTTCCGTAGTAAACAAGGAACCCTTATTGTTTCGTCATGTCCGTCTGTCTGTCTGTCTGTCTGTCCGCGGTCTAGCTCCGAGACTCTTAGTACTAGAAAGCTGTTATTTGGCATAGGTATACATATTAATTACGTCGACAAAGTGGTAAAACAAAATTATGAAAAACATTTTTTTTAGGATACCTCTCATACACGTAAAGTGGTGATGTTTTTTTTTTATTTTTTTAACCCATACTGAGGAGTATCACTGGAAAGGTCCTTCAAAAACATTGTGAGTTTGTGAAAACCATTTTTGGATTCAGGGATCCGTTTGCGAAATATTAAGCTTTAAAGTGCAAATTTTTGTTAGAGTCAAGTGTCCCCCCCCTGCCGGCTAAATGGTTGGTTTTGGGTGTGTGAAAAAAATCACAACAGTAGTTTATATAACGAAATTAAAAGGAAAACTATCACAGCTAAGTTGGCTACTCGACCAACTTAACTTTGCAGTTGCAAAAACATGTTTTCCCATACATTCCGTATGGGAGAACATATTTTTCAACTACAAAGTTAAGTTTGTTTTTGGGATAAATTCATCCCAACTACGGAACCCTTCATTGTGCGTGGTCCGACACGCACTTGGCCGGTTTTCTCAAAGGAAGATCATTTGTTACATACAGGGTTAAATTTTATCCAGTGCGCGAACTTAAACACGTGACTTTACTCATCATTATGAACATCATTGATTGACGTGTAAAAGTGTTTGTACAAACCTACTTACAGAAATAAAATCATTTTTCATTTATTTATCATTTAACAACTTTTACTATGGGACCCCTACATTTTGACGAGTTATGCGAACATAAAATGTAGGGAACAGCTGATTTTTTTCGCGATTTCAGGTTTGGTCCCATAGTAAAAGTTGTTCATACTGATGAGTAAAGTCACGTGTTTAAGTTTGCGCACTGGATAAAAAAATCCTGTGTTCATTTTTCATTCCGACATAATTTTTACGCTTGGTTGAAACTTGCGGAAATAACTGCCATATTCTCAGTAAAACAAATAAACTGAAAGTCAAAGAATAAGCATGACTTCTAGGAAGGCAGAAACGAACCCCCATTATTCTAATAAGAAACCGACTGTGATCGGTAATGCTTCTTCGTCTTCTTTATCGTCCCTCCTCCCTTTAATCCCTCCTAAGGTTATCTTTAAATGATCAGTTTTAGCGGTAAGACCGCCCATTGTATCACCCTGTGTAAATTTTCTACATTTATAACTGTAATTTATATGGTGTACATTAATGTTTTTCAACCGTTTTCATGACGCGACCCCCTTAATGTGAAAATATTTTTCGCGAACCCCTACCCTCCTCTGTTTGTAATCTTTATTTTATTATTATACAAATATCAAAAATGTTCAACATTTTTGTTTTTTTTTTATTTTATTTATTTATTTATCCCACTCACCTCCTAATTAAATCCTAAGTATATTTTTGATGATTTATGAGGGTCATGGCTACGAGGGATTTCCCAGTAGAGTAATTACGTTTTTAAATGCAGCACCCGATGAGGCAAGTTGAGAACCATCCTAAAAGAAAATCTGCTGGAATTATCTAAAGCAACAAAACAAAGTTTAAAATTATATTTTTTAACTTTTTTTTTCTTTGACTGAGGTCTCGCGACCCCCCAGGGGATCGCTACCCACACGTTCAAAAACACTGGCGTACATAATAAAAAGTACCCTATTCTATTCAATTCTATTCTAGTTTAGGCACGTTTTGTCACATCAGATGCAATGTGGCGTTGAAAGTTCACGAACAGGGTACTCATACCACATTTATCAGCTTCCCAAACTCGTTCATAATATTTTTATGGAAGCTTGTAACTCGTCCGCCCACGCTCAAGACTTAAATGGCAAGAAATGGCAAGCACGTATCACAACTACACCTAGTATACTAAAATCCTCGTCATGGCGACCGGAATAACTAAATAACGTTAATTTAATTCTTGTATCTGGTTTTATCACCTCGCGTTTACTACTTTCATTCATAATTTATAATGCGAGTAGGTTTTGCTTGTATAGTGGGTCATAAGCGATTTCAGATGAAGTCATTTAAAGTACTATTTTTATTTTGGGGAAATCCTCAAGTACCTAGTCCTCCTGTTTGGTACAAGAGAGGGTTATTTCGGTTTCCCAACTAAAACCCTAGGGTGTTCCTTATGCTGCTAATTTGCACGTCATCCCTAATTTTCAGTTCTTGTTTAAACATGAATTGCCCTAAAATTATCTATTTATTATTTGAGTCTACTTCATTATAAAAGTTGGCAACGTTGCAAATAGCTGGCAAATATTTACCTGTTTTGATTAATTTGGCAATATTACTGTATGGAAATATGAAATGTCGCTAACTAGTGAACTAGAATATTAATAATGAATTGTAATTTGATGTTGTAACCGTTAAAGGTGTAAAAAGGTATTTTCAAATACTTTTTCTACATCTTAAACTAAATATTCGGTATTACGATATTAATTATTGCATTTTTTTATCAATTTAGTTCACCAGTTAGCCATATTTTTTATTTCCATACAGTAATATTGCTAAATTAATCAAAACAGCGAAATATTCGACAGCTATTTGCGACGTTTCCCACTTTCAGAATGCACGCTCTTAAATATAAAACTCATTGTTAAGCTAGCATTTATATAAAGCGTATTTTGGTTACCACGTTCAGTAAAATTAAATTACAGATTTTAAAAAAGAGGGGCACTCCGGGAGTGCCGACAGAACTGAAAACTTGAACAAGATCGCCTTGATGGAAGAATACTTGTATAGAACATTGGTCCGTAACCTTATCTAAATAAAGAACACAATCCCGTTTACAAAAAAAAAAAACTTCCAAAACCTTTAAAGGAAAAATACTTGTATAGAACATTGACCCGTAACGTAATATAAATAAAGAGCACAATCGCGTTTACAAAAATGAGGTGTCGGTAACGGTGTCGTGAGTTCAATTGTTTTTTCCCATATCAAAAATGGCCCAACGCGCCTAAAGAAGTTTTCACTTCAAAAAAGTTCACAGGAGACAATGTTCAGAAAATGGCTAAACCAGCTTCAACTTTTCACTATCAAAACTGTCACAGGAAAGAAAACTAACGCTACCACGTCTTGGGTACGTCAGGATGTTGTAAAAGAGAGAAATATGTGTCAACCTACTTAGAGTTACACGAGCGGAGACGCGGGCGAAAGCTAGATTATCTTAAAATACCTCGCATGCATTCACGTCCATCTCAGTGGCTTATAGCTCATCCATATCTCCGTTTTCATTAATTAATTACTTTAGAACTGGCATAAAAAGTCAATTATCTAGTCAATGAAGGAGATACAGACTTAGTTCATAATTTTTTCGTCGAATGTAAATACTTAACTTAATAGCTACACCTGTGTTTCGATTAAACTCGAAATACTTGTATTGTGAATCATGAATTCAAAATTTTAGAGAGTCACAAATCTTACAATGAAAGTTATAAAACCAACCAAAGGAAAGTGTTATTTTTAATCTATAGATATTTATAGTCGACCAGTCTTGTCACTAGCTGCAATTTCGAATTCGACACGTTACACCTATTCGTGCAATCATGCCAAGCTGCGCCGGCGCACCTGCCATAGCACTTACATAAGGTAAAAGTGCACTACTCAATTATTTTCAATTTATTTATTGACAAAGACATTCTTTTGACTGCCTTGTTGGACTAGTGGTCGCAAGCGCTACTGTTGAGCATGAGGTCCTGGGTTCGATTCCCGGGTCGGGCAAAGTCCGGGGTTGCGGGAAAGTCCGAAAGGGATACAGTGGCCCCTGGCAACATACAGGCAACTGAAGGAACACGGGTGGGTTTTAGTCAGTAAGAGTCTGACACGCCCGATCCGCCCAGAGCGGGAGAAGTAATTTAATAACTTCCCACACAATAAAAAAGTAGCAGCCCGGAGTCTAGATTTGTGCCCGGTTCATGGCAATAGGCTCGCCCCCTATTACATATAGGTATGGTACATAAACATAACTGGCCGAATGTGGGTGTATTATATAGGTACACCTCTGCATAACCTTTCGGGGAAACAAGGAATGATGTTATATAAACATTGCATAACATCACGCCTGTACCTATTCCCCGAAGAAGATGGTGAAGTGGCAAGCAGAGATGTAAATGGCACACCAGTAGTAAATCTATTGTTTACGATGGATGGACTATGTGAGTGGCTATAAGAGCAGGGGAAGACCAAAGAAACGATGGATGGACTGTGTGGAAGATGATATGGCTGGAAAGAACCTGACTAGTGAGATGACGGCTAATAAAGATGTGTGATGGAAGTAGAAGAAATGCTGCGAAGACCTCACATAAATTGAAATAAGGACAGGAGGATGTCGAGAAGGAGGAGGCGGAACGCGTGAGAGAGAGGTAAAATTCGCGCCCTCACGCCCCTAACCGCCGCAGGAGGAGACGCCCTGGGCGCCGGGAATCGCAGGCCGATTTTCGGCCACCGTAGGCACGGGCTTGCGGACGGTGAGCAATGGGTAGCTCGCCGTCCGATAAGGACCAGGCCCGGGTCGACGGCGCGTTGTGTTCCACGCGCGCCTCAAAGAGATGTCAGCAGAATTGACGGGGTTCGCTAGGGCCGATGCCTGCCGGGGTTGCGAAGAAAACCGAAAGGGAGATCGTGGCCCCCGGCAACGTGGCAACCGAAGGAACACGGGTGGGTTTTAGTCAGTAAGAGTCTGACACGCCCGGTCCGCCCAGAGCGGGAGAAGTTATTTGAATATTTCCCACCTTTATTTCAATTAGACACTTATAAGGCACTTTTGAACGTCAAAAAATAGAATTGAGTCTAGTCGCCCCTTCCAAAAGGTAGTTTTCGTATGGAGAAGAATGGGCAAGAAACTCCACCGTTATTCTTTTAAAATGTTTTACAATATTTTGTATACATTAATTTAAATAAGTATATGTGAAGACGATGCTCCTGGAATAAAATTACTATAACACAATTGGTAATGTTCAATCAATCAATCTGCCTAGCATTTTCCCAACTATGTTGGGGTCAGCTTCCAGTCTAACCAGATGCAGCTGCATGAATATTCAATATTTTACATGGAGCGACTGCAGGCATCTGACCTCCACAACCCAGTAACTGGGTAATACGATACCCCTGACTTTCAGGCTTCTGACGACCCGTAACGACTGTCAAAGTTCCACGAATGACAGCCGGGACTAACGGCTTAACGTGCTTTCTGAGGCATCGGTGTATAAAGATACAGGTAGCTTAACCTGATGGATCGATCCATGCGGCATCCACATCCACATCATCCACAGGACAGGACAGGAGGATTTTTAAGTCCCATGTTATAAAGACGGCCACCTATTGCCATTGTTTCTTGCATAACACAAGAGAACATGATTAATATCTCGGATCTAGCTAGATGTCGAAGTTGCCATGGGAACAGTCACGCAACCTTGCTCACAATATGGAGGAGCTTGGGAACCTTCACAATAGAAACTGTATCTGATCACGAGAATGGCGTTTGCGCATCCCATAGTAAGGGGTGCTACACACTTGTTCGGCTTGGCATGATTACTTGGATTGATTAGATATACGTTCTGATACAGCCGCGCAGCTAAGCTCGAAATGTGTCGAACTGACCCGAACATGATTCAGCGAGTGAAGCTGCCGAATCGAATTTTCCGATTGGCACGAGCCGAACGAAAGCTTAATATGTGTAGTATATACTCGTATGTGTAATTAATTTGAAATTAAAAATCTATGTGGGGTGTCAATGTCTAGAGCTTATCGAGTAGAGAACAAATATCATTTTTTTTTATCACATCTAAGTATTCAAAAAGAGCTAGTTTATTCTCTGTGTAATTATTGCTTCGGGTTGGCTTTGTTGTTCAAATACTGCCGAATGGAATGTGCCGACCCGAACACGAGTAGTAACGACCTTATAGTTCTTGTTCAGTGATGTGATTGGTTCTTTTTGCGATTGGATTTATGGTGACGTTCGTGTAGTATTGTACTGTCGTGATGTATTCCCAGTTTCCACTGTTATTTTTCTTCATTTATAGTTTTACTGTTGTATTGTGCATAACTTCCTATGAAAGAAAAACTAGTGTTTGCTTATTCGTGAGAAAACTGCGGATATTACGTCAAAGTAAAACCGATATCCCTACATATTATTTTTGTTACAAAATATGTGCTGTTTAGTATAAGTAAGTACATCGTCCTGTAAAATGTACACACACATACATACATAAACTCACGCCTTCTTTCCACGGAGGTAGGCAGAAACTATAGAATGCCACCTGCTATGATCCTTACATACTCCTTTTGCCTCGTTTACGTTCATACATCTGGTCATACACGCATGACGGTTACCCTGTAATGTGTGGCATGTGGTTGTCTTCTGCTGAAAATGGGTCTCTTCAAAAAGGGATTCTATTTTGAAGGAGATCTTTAACAAATCTGGAAAAAATAATAATAATTCCTTACCGTTCTTAGCTGGCTTGGCAGTAATCAATGGTTGTGGTGTTTCCATATTGTTACAAATATTTTGTTTCAGTTTTCATATGAGATTATTGCACTTTTCATTTCACATTGAAAGTCATATGTCTTTTATTTTTTTGTTTTTATAATTGGAAGGTTTTGGTGTCGTAATGGAGTCGGCAACCTTAGGTAGGGATGCAAGGTATTAATTCACACGGTTCATGTTTAGTTATAAAATCTCAGCCAGCAACTAATAAAATTGTTAGTACAAACAACGTCTCATGCTAAAGCTTTTTTTGTGCAATTCCAAGGCCTCTAAATGTATGTAAACAATCGCGATTAATAGTAAGTCACATTTTCTATATTATATTATTTATTAATCAAACGAAGAGCTGGTTAATTGAGAAAAAATATAAAATAATTTGTTTATTATTTTCCTATTTAACCTCTCTCTTTCTACCTCTCTTCCTCTCTCCTCTTTACCAACTCTCTTCTCCCTCTTCTTTTATTAGCAACTTATTTATGCTAAAATATAAATTATTATTAAGGCCCCCGCCCACTGCAACGCAACATGTTATGCTAGTGTTCGGCACGCGCAAAATATCGCATAGATTTATTGCTACCGCCTACGAACACATTAATGGTATCTATGGCCGTTCCATGTCGGATGGAAATAAAATCGAATCAATGTACGATTATAAAAACGACTTAAATGAATAGATAGGTTTTGGTAAAAGAAGGAAATATAATTTGAAAGTGAAGTCTTATTATGGAAATTGCAGATACATACTACATATATAGTTGAGTCTATCATATTCTATGTTTATAAAACACTGGTTGTTTGATAGCTAGACAATGAACCACTGATGATAAACAGAAATGGAATTAAGAAGATATGCTTTCATACACATAAAACATAATGGGGTTAACCAGGAGGAAAGTTTCTTTGTAAATACTCCATAAACATTTGTTATAAGTTTTATTAATTATTGTATCATAATTATAATAATTTCTCACCCACAATCAATTTTCACGACTTACGCAGAATCCTCTTCTCACGCTTAGACATTATCATATTCAAGTATTACGTTAATTACGTTATTGCTGCAGTTACAACATCATTACATAAATCATGGTGAAGCTTAGTATTACTTTACCGATCACTTAAGGATGAATAACTTTAGTATTGTTCAGAAAATTACAAAAATGACCAAGTTTCCTCAACGTCTACAATACGATGTGTCAATAACTGTGCAGCGTTAAAACTCAACATCATCATGTTTCTGCAAATCTTTAGGAAGACAATCCGTTCATTGTGCTTCTAACAGCCCACACGTGTGAGCGTTACTTTCCACAGCAACATGCTAATTCGCTGATCGTAACAATTTCGCGTTTATAGGCCGTGCCGATCTCGCTCGATTTCGAACAAAGACTCGCCCACGTGTGTTTCTAGCTTCGTAATTAGTCGAAAGTGGGCCATTACGAGCCTCAACGTACCCTAAGTTCACGCTCAGTTAGGTACCTACCTATCATCGTAAAGTTGAAAAAGTAATTCGTAGATTTGAATCGTAAAACCGGTCCAGTGTGTGATGTGGTCTAAGCAGTAAAAGTGGCGTTGCGCGGGAGTCTCCGAATAGACTTGATGTGTTTTTGATGTGCTTGGCTTCGTTGTTTCCGTCTTTTGTAATAGCTATGATATCAGATGTACTGGATTGTATACATATGTACGTATATACAATGTATATGTTCGGTCGATTGTATTGTTTCATGTACTGCGGTTGGTTACAGGAAGTAGCTAAAACAGCACGAAATCTACTACAAAATTGGAGCGAAATGTAAACTATGTTGAATTTTATATCAAGCAAGTCTATTGGAAACACTTTGGACAAAAATACGATAGTCAATTTGTTGAATACACTCTAGACTCTATCAATAGAATTCCGTTTTTAGGAGAAGTACTAGACATTTTGTTTTAGCATCTCCATTCAAATCATATACAGATATTATTGTAAGCAACGGTTACATTAATAACCGTCTAACCAGCCTTCAACGCGAACAATTTTGCGAACGTTCCAAACATGATGGCCGCACAATGCGTTAGCGCAAAATATCCGTGAAATTAATTGTTACGGCCACAATTGTTTTTGAGTCGGTGAGTCGTTGACACGTATTGTTCAGTCATTGAGTAGATTCTTAACTGTTCTCAATTATGTTAGAAACGCTCTTTCATATGAGGCTACTGAGTTTTGTGTTCCGTATAAGTATTTAGATGGAATCGTTCGTTTACTTTTCATGCGTTTGCTCATTGAACTGAATCTTACTGTTCTCAATAATATTAATGTTATTGAGTATTGTGTTTCGTTTATGTGTTCTGTGCCTTTTGAATGGTTAACTTTCTTTTCTTTCATTCATTGAACTGATTCTTACTGTTCTTAATTAATAATATTTGCAACGCTCTTTCGTATTTGACGGTAAGCATTGTGCTCCGTATACGTTTTCAGGCACGTTAAATCGTTCACTTTCTTCTTCATTAGTATTTTCAACAGTTCAATGGTCATTGAACACTGCAATGTGTGTCTTTGCGTGACTTTGCTAAGGCAAATTTCCCAAATCTCCTGTTGAAAAGATTAGTTGGCATAGAGGCATTTTACATACAAGCGCTACCTTCTTAGCTAGAGGATTGGTGATCGACGAATTCGATCTGCCCTATGATAATTTCATTTCCTTGAGAAGTTTTAAAGACGTATGTACTTGAGTAGAAGTTATCGATAATTTGAAGATGATGCCTGTCGTTAATGTTGTACCGATTTGTACAGGATGCCTACCCATTTACAGGTCAAAATAAACCCTCATATAGCAGGTAGATATAATCCTGACAATTAAGAAAATGTCTTACTTCCCGTAATTTCCCGGTTAACTAGTTTATTACCAATTACGTTCATTACTGCTATCTGATGAAACTGTCAAGTCTCAGAAGCATTAAAAGTGGTATTGGTAGCTAAATCATTAACTGCAAACATTGTGGGTTATTTAGAAAATTTCTAACTCAAATGTAATTTTTATATTCATAGATATTATATTATTTAAAACTTATATCTATGGTTATATTAGTTTAATTGTGAAGTTAAAGAGTGAGAAGCTTATGTAATTGGTATCCATTATCATCATTAACATAAACAGAAGCAATTTATTCATATTAAACAATTAAGTACCTACTTAGAGCTAATTGATGAATAGACATCCGTGCCACTGCAGACCGTTACCAATCATAAATTCCCCCCAGAGTCAGCAACGAAAACCACAGACAAGAAACGAATTTTCTCAAAATTCGGTCCTTAAGTCCGGTCATAACAAAAACACCTCACACATATTAATTGTATTACAAATGATCTTGTTCAAGTCCACAATCACCAGAACCTTGAGACGTCGTTTCACTGGGAGACTACATTCGTACGTATGTACTACGAACTTGTCACGACTTCTAACTGCTTGTAATCGATGTACCATTGTGCCAAGTTCTTTGTTTTGTCATCCAACCCTGAGAAGGACGGACGGACAGACGTAAGCTATTGGCTATAATGAATCACTGGTCAATGGATGCGTTATATATTGCAGATTATTCATCTT
Organism: Agrochola lychnidis; assembly: GCA_963680765.1. Lineage (NCBI taxonomy): Eukaryota > Metazoa > Arthropoda > Insecta > Lepidoptera > Noctuidae > Agrochola > Agrochola lychnidis. The sequence goes on from OY796850.1 coordinate 6,447,887, forward strand.
TACCGTCATGGTTATCGCCAAGGAGACTGGGTACGGCTTTTGAGAGAGTTATGGTGAATGTTACTTGAATATAAACTCTGTTGTCGTCCAGTAAGGTTAACTTTGCTGTGTGGTCAAGAGAAATGTTTTCATGATTAAAATTAATGTGTAACTATTTTTCATCGTTGATCTGGAAAACATTCGGACGATGTTATCGGTGCGTTAGAATTCAGGGAGAAATTGAAAATCTTTAACGCGAAGAAAGCGAGGTTACTGAATGGTGTCAGTCAATGCGTATGTTGGTCTAAAAAGAGCTACTAAGTTTTAAGTTCTAAACTAATCTCAATTAGTATAAGGTACCCCTAAATCTTTTCGATCGTCATCATCATCATTGGCAGCCTTGCTCCACTCAATGCTGAGTATAGGGCTCCTCCCTATTGTATCATGTTTCCCTGGTCTGTGTGAGTCTCATCCACCAGTACCCTAATTGCGTAACTTATTTTCGTAAACGATTTTGTTTCATTTTAACAGTTCAACAACATTCATTGCGTTATTTACGTTGTTGAGGAGATTTTTTTTTTCAATTTATGAAGCAATGGATTATCAATCTGTTTCAAATCAAAACAGATTGTGATTGATCTTGCCTTCCCAGATTTTCCTCTAAGTTGCGACTATTTAGGCTTTTCTTTTACCTTCCAGAACAATATCCTCTTCTACTCGATCTTCGACATCCTCAATCGTAAATTCAGATCACAATCGTATCATCCACACTTAAACTTACATGCAATTACTATACGTATTGTTACTACAGTCTGAAGATAGAAATCAGTTGCATGTTCACGACAATGTAATCCGTGCACAACTTTATTTTTATCCTCATTGTGTGGTTAGAGATCGTAAGGTTTCTACGTGACGTATTGAGGTGTTTGCCTTTCATATTTAAGGACCTCCTACTGGGTAATTCAGTTGCAATAAGTTGCAAACATCAAAAGTAATTTAGAGTGCAGCAGTGTTGTATGAACCAATCGATGATAACGAACAAGTAATCAAAGACTAAAATGACTCAGGGTAAAGACAGTCGATTATAATTAGATCAGCAATAAAACAGACCGGACAATAGATTTTAAATTTTAATGACAGTATCATGATAATAATATACTATTTTGTTCAGTTTTACGTTTGGATTGTAATCGCATTAAAGTAGTTATTGCTATGGTTTAAGCTCAGATACGCAATAAAAACAAATAAGTAGGTAGTTGTTGACAAATCATCATAAAAACGGATGACGTAACCAAGTCAATAAACCGTAGCGTTACAAAATAAACAAAATAGTAATTACATATCTACTAATCATTTGTACTATTAGAATTTGTAGATACCATAGAAGAACCAGAGGCTACGAGATAAGAAAGAACTAGGAGAAAGTATTTTGACGAATTCAAGGAAAAGCTAATGTAGAAAAGCATGCTTCAAATATTGGATACATTAGGGTAGAAATTACTACACCGGCAAGTGCGCAATCGGATGAATTCTCCAATTCACAATCATTGTATTTTTTTTAATGGAATCTTTAGACGGAAACATTTGATACGAGTATCTTTAAATTGGATATAATACTTGTACAGCTTGTATGCTTAATATCATCTTCCTCCTGAACTTTTTCGTATTTATTAAGGGTTGACGCCGCAAGTGTTCTTCTTACTTGTATATCTAAATAAAGTGGCAAATTCTTGACTAAATCATCACTTCAGTATTTATTTACCCAGCTGTCGTTTACTAGACCTTCACCTGCCTTACTACACAGAATTCTGCCGATTCTCACATTCTTAGAATCAAGTGCTACCTTATGGCTAATGTGTGATTCATAAGTTGCGGTATTTTGTATTTGCATTCAGATCTTGTGCTTTGTGACATCCTTTCTCTTGAAATATATCGCATTAGAGTGGAATACGTCTTATCTCATTTTGAAAGCGGGGCTTGGATTGAATTTGTTACCTTTGTAGATTACTATTTTTGCCTATTAAAGAAAAGGCTTGTAACGTAGTTCTTTGAGTTTTGATGTGGAGTCAAAAATATTGCTTGAAGCGGGTGCAACTACACAATATGGTAAAGCAAAAACTGAGTCTAAGCTGAAACATATAACTAATTATTCTAATTAGTATTACCTATCTAAATATGACAAAGAAGAGGTAAGTTCGAGCATAATAAATTAGTCATTTCCTTCTTCCACTTATACAATCTAAACAACGAGCTACTAAAAGTTTTAGCTAGTATGTGACATTTATCTCATAGTTAGGTTAATCCAATCTAGTTGATTGCATTTAATAAGAAGGCTATTCCTGTTGTGTGTTCAACCAATGCACTCATTTCCCACAATTAGCGTTAATAACTTAGTAACTTGCTTGGAAACGAAATCGTCTGCTATATCGTAGTCAGCGGCAAACGCTTTTATATTTAAATTTTCTGTATTATCACTTACGTCATAGATAATTTCATCATTAACAATATCAAGGTTAGATTAGTCACTTTAGATTTTAATATGCAATCACTGATAATTTTAGAATAGTGTCTGTTTTTCCTGCTGACTTTTCTCTGTTCTCTATCATTATTATTTTCAAGTATACCTAGTCTATTGCTATTGCAAAAGATCTTTTTGCAAGTCGTGCGCAAACTATCCCTGTTCTTTTATCCATGATCTTATCTATTATGTGCAATATCTCGATGATTTCATCAAACCATTAGCCAATAAGTACTTCCGAATGAGGCAATGTTTGCCTGCCGTTTATTTTAATTGAATTTTTTAAAGAGTCAATTAAAGAAGTCTTCATAAAAACTACATTGAGATTTCACACAATGCCATTTCGAGCGTTTTCTTTGGTTAGCGATCTCATGAAATGTCAAGGCTTAAATATGTTTTTTTTTTATTTGTATCTGTCTGTTTAAAGTTACTAGAATAGTACTTATTAGAACGAAATCTTTTTCATTTTCAGTTCAAAGTAATTATTAATTAAATAAAAGATTATTATTTCAAACTGTTTAAACAGCAGTTATATCGTTACCTACATACATACTTACATTAGACCCATACAAGTTAATTTTTCATAAATTTTATTATTTCCCGGTATAAGATAAAATTGATAAAGGTTCATCTTGACATAAAAAGTTTTTATTTATTTATTTAAAAGGATTATTTCAGTGATTTCCATCACAATAGAAAACTAAACAACCTTTTAGTACTGCAAATATTTACGCTGTAAGTTTTATGCACTGATAAGAAATGACGTAATGCTACAGATAAGCTATAATCTGACAAAATATTCCATTGTCACACCTGACTGACCACTCAAAGTATTAAAATTTATATTTTTGCGTGATAAGCACGTTATTTTTATTTTTGATTTAAACCTAGGACTTTAGTTAGATGACCTTTTCTAAGTTCATTTGAGTTTAACACGCAAATCGGTTCGGTTTACGTGTGCACTAGTTTTATCTCATTTATTAGCAGCACTATTTATAAAACACAATAATTACTGATCATTGTTGTTTTGCGTGATATTACAATAACTGCACTGTAAATTCTGATCGCATTTTATCGACACATAATTAAGTAATGGACTGCCTCGTCGGTCTAGTGATCGCAAGCGCTACTACTGAGTATGAGGTGCTGGGTTCGATTCCCAGGTTAGGCAAAGTGTTATTGGGTTTTTCCATCTGGAATTTCTCAGTAGCAGCCCGGAGTTTGGATTTGTGCCCGGTTGATGGCAATAGGCTCGCCCCTTATTACATGGGACTTAAACATAACTGGTGAAATGTGGGTGTACTGTAGGTGCACCTCTGCCTAACCCTTCGGGGAATACAGGCGTGATGATGGTATGTAATGTTATGTTATGTATATAAGTATGCATTAGTAGTACCTACCTACTTTAATTACGTTCCAAGAATTGGACCATAACAATTTTCTTCGCAACAATTCTGTACCGTGTAGCACAATTATTCGTGATTGATGTAATTTACTGGCCTAAATATTTACAATATTGTCACGATAGGTAATATCTTCACGCAAAAATGTACTTTTGATTCGATTCGATACGGGCGAATGGATCGAATAATTTCGCAATCATTGAAATTCCGCTTTCGAGTTTTTTTGAATCGATAAAAGTTGCGTCAGTTAACTGTTTTGATTCGAATAATAAAAAAGCGGCAAAGTGAGAGTCGGACTCGCACACGAAGGGTTCCGTACCACCGTACAATATTTATCTATACTAATATTATAAAGAGGAATGATTTGTGTTTTTGTATGTAACGAATAAATTTAAAAACAACTGGACCGATTTGAAAAATTCTTTCAGCAATGGATAGCTACATTATCAGCGAGTAACATAGGCTACATTTTATCCCCGTACTCCCACGGGAACGGGAACTACGCGGGTGAAACCGCGTGACGTCCGCTAGTCACTACATATTTCAATAACACGTTTCCTTTATGAGGGATCCCCTTAAATTTTTAACTTTTATTTTATTTTTTGTTGTTATAGTGGCCACAGTAGTCAACACTCTGTGAAAATTTCAAGTGTCTACCTACTACGGTTAAAAAATACAGGCCTGTTACAGACAAATGGACGGACAGACGATTGGACAGCGGAGCTTTAGTGTCCCGTTGGCACCCTAAAAAGCACCATAATGGTAGCACTGTCTATCTGCCTAGCCTTTTCCCAACTATATTGGGGTCGGCTTCCAGTCTAACCGGATGCAGCTGAATACCAGTATTTTAAATGGAGCGACTGCCTATCTGACCTCCATAACCCAGTAACTGGGTAATACGATACCCTTGGTAAGACTGGTTGTCAGACTTTCGGGCTTCTGACGACCCGTAACGACTGTCAAAGATCCACGAATGACAGCCGGGACCAACGGCTTAACGTGCTTTCAGAGGCACGGAGGAGTCTCGATATGCAAACGTCACCCATCCACGGACCAACCCCGGCAAGCGTAGTTTAACCTGACAGATCGACCCGAGCGGCTGTTAGTATTTAGCCACGAGCTCCTCACCATAATGGTAGCACAGTGTAGGTATCTAAAATCGTGTATTTTCTATAGGGCGTAATAAAATAATCATGGTTTTAGATAGTGTGTCAAGGGCCATTCCGATATACGCGCATTGAGCATGGGTATTAGCAATAAGGCCAAACTATAATTGCTGCCACTGTATTTTACAATTTTATCCAAGTACGCCATGACTTTCAATCAAAATGTAATGAAATGCTTTACCAATTCTCCCATTTCAAACGATTTTCGAAATGTGACTACCGATGTTATATTTAATTTGGAACTAATATTAAATCATTAATTGCTTGTGGCTAAGTAATAACAGCTGCACGGGTCGATCGATCAGGTTAAGCTACGCTTGCCGCGGTTGGTCCGTGGATGGGTGACCATCTTTACATACCAAGACCCCTCCGTGCCTCGGTAAGCACGTTAAGCCGTTGGTCCCGGGCTGTCATTTGTAGATCTTTGACAGTCGTTACGGGTAGTTAGAAGCCCAAAAAGTCTGACAACCAGTCTTACCAAGGGGTATCGTGTTACCTAGTAACTAGGTTGTGGAGGTCAGATAGGTAGTCGCTCCATGTAAAATACTGATATTTAGCTGTATCCGGTTAGACTGGAAGCCGACCCCAACATAGTTGGGACAAGGCTAGGCAGATGATGATGATTAAATCATTAATTGTGGGCATGAATAAGCAATCATTCTCACATTCAGAATCATTTTAAAAGTCATTTGTTCATGTCGCTCCATTATAACTTAATTTCGAGGTGTTTATTAATGAGCCTTCGACTACAATTGACGTACATTGATTTTAAATTGAGTACCAACAGCACCTACCTACATACAAACTTATAAACTGTAATCTCAAAATCCATCCGATAACAGTACACCTACTTTAGTCTCAAAACAATTATTTCCAACGTATAACGACCGAAGTAATTGGAATCGAACAATAGAAAAACGGAATTTTGAACTCAAACAAGCCTTGGAATAAGAACAGCACACGTACAAACAAATATTGAACAGATATTTTAATGAGAATACCTATTTATTGGCAATAAAACAACTTCTAGCACATTCACCTGTTCGCAAAAACATTAACCGACTATATTGTAAAGCAAACTTTGGGAATTAAAATCCACAATGTATAATCGCCTATCATATTTGGCTGCGTTATAACAAATTATCTCGCTTACGTTTTATCTAACAGTGAGAGACAACTCAAGGCCTACAATAATCTTGGCAAAAGTTGAACCGAGCGTTAAAAGAATCCGACAAATGAAAATAATTAAGACAATCTAGCGTTTGGTATTCGTTACTATTGACACAAATGCTTAGACAACGAGGTATTTGTAAAGAACGTAACCCTGACATTGGAAATATTGGAATTATAAACAGAAAACGATAGTACACGAGTTGTAAGAAATAATAATTTTATTGTTGTACACATTCTTTTGTAGAATCATACATATATTTATGCGTATAGAAAATGTTTTTGCGAATGTTATTGCCTGCGTCGATAATAGTGTTATTAACGGTCAATTCCGACGCAATAATCCTTCATCAAAACACTGCAAGGTAGCCGTAGGAATTGGCAAGAACGAATTAATTCTTATAATTGCTACCAATGATTTTATGAACCGCTCTTCCCAAAGGAACATGATTTTAGTTAAAAAAATGACATACTGATTTTTATTTATAACCATTACAAGTCACAACAAACGATATTAAATTAAAACATAATTCACGGCACGACATTCCCAAGTTCAGTTAGGTCCAAGAACGCATCCTTGTGGTATTCCACAATTTCTTAGAACTGACTCGGCGCTGTCCCAAGCATGCGATTCGCCTACGGATAAGAAATGACCTTTAGGGCGGAGGACTGGTCTGACTGCATGCTTCTGCACTCGGTCCCATGTGGAATTTATAACGCGTCGCCGAAGCCGGCTTGCCGTCATAAAAATTCAACGTTAAAATGTTTCTTTATGTTTTAATTGAAATTCTCTTTGTTGCAAGTCTGTTTTAAATTGTTTGCACATCTTTTTGTTAGTATTTATAGTTATTTTCGGAATGTAGTATTTTGCCCTTGGATCATCATGGTAAACTTTTTTTCATTAGGGTTCCGTAGTCAACAAGGAACCCTTATAGTTTCGCCATGTCCGTCTGTCCGCGGCTTAGCTTAGAGACTGTTAGTACTAGAAAGCTGTAATTTTGCGTGAATATACATATTAATCACGCCGACAAATCTGTAAAATAAAATCATGAAAAACGTTTTAGTTTTAGGGTACCTCCCCTACACACAAAGTGGGGATGTTTTTTTCTCGTCTATCCCATGGTGTGGGGTTTCGTTAGAAAGGTCATTTAAAAATATTGTGAGTAGTTTGTCAAGACCATTTTTGGATTCAGGGATCTGTTTACGAAATATTAAGATTTAAAATTCTAATGTTAGATTCAAGTGCCCCCCCCCCCACCCCGCCAGGTAAATGGTTGGTTCTGGATATGGGACAGTCGAAAAAACGTGATCTTCCATACATTCCGTACATGTTTTTCAACTACACTGTTAAGTTTTTTCTTGGGATAAATTCATCCCATCTACGATTTGAGCATTAGAATATTATTTTATTGGCAGCAATTAGGTAACATTTGGGTAATTTCTACGTTTTGAATACATAATTATAATCGAATCAAATTATATACCTATTCTAATGCTAAAAAAACGTGTAATTAAAACAATAACCTTACATCGAATGTTTTCTAAAAATATTCTATCCTTGAAGAAATTATGTAAAGTGATAATTATAAGTGACTGTTACAATAATATGTATGATTCATTTCAGGGCATTCATATTGTTACAGTGAAGGGCATTTTAAGTTCTAAGCTGGTTTACTTAGAGCAACTTTGGTCGGAACAACTACTATCGACGACGTGGGTATACATTAATAATAGGTCTTGTTAACTTACAAGGATTTCCAGATAGATTGCAAGGTTTGGCTCAGTAATTATGAACTGGCGAAAAATTAATATCTATAAGTGGGTTATAGAGATTTGAGTTTATTATAAGGTGACCAGGGAAGCATAGCACTAATGGTAGAAAGCTTATATTCAGCAGTGGTAGGAATAAGACTGCTAATGGTGATCATGATTATGGTAGTAGAATTAGATCTAAGACAAAATTAATTAGTTTTCGAAAGACTTCATGTTGATGATTGACTTTTGAGATTCCAAACATTCTGAAATTCCTGATCGATTAACAAATAGAAGCTAAGTCTTCCATAGAGTTCTTGTTAAATTAAAAGACGGTGCTACGGACAGCTGAATACAAAATTCTTACTCCCCAAGCAGACAGGCACCTCAACGTAAAGAAAAGTATTCAGCCATCCAAGAATGACTTCAATACCGCCAATCAAGCTACAGAGATATTTCTTGCTGTATAAGAAACTGCTATAAAACTGTCTTGGCGCTGTATTAACTGTGAATAACATGAATATTAGCGTGGAAAGTTGAGCGGTGACGTCAGACTAATCTCATCAATTATGTGTGATGTATGAATATGTTATGAGGACATTGGCTTTAGATGGCGACTTTTTTGCTTATATGGAGGCTTATATCTTATAGACTTGTAAAAATAGTAGGTAAGGCACGTGTCTAAAATATGTAAGCATTAATTGTTTTAAAAGATGAAGAAAGTTAAAGACAGCTAAAGTAAATAAAATTCGCGTTGACGATGAAAAATATTCTACAAATGAGAATGATGAAATTGATATTCTGAATGACTTTTACTTAGAAGAGGAATTAAATGATGTTAAAAGAAAAAGTTTTTGATTTGACTTATCGACAATCCAAACTAAGTTTACCAATAGATTTGCACTATCTTCATCAGCTGTATATAATAAAACATCGAAAGAAAGAAGAAAGGCGATAGCCCTGTGTGTAATTATAGATGCGTCTAAATCCAATGATTTGTATTAAAACTTCATACATCTAACATTACTAATTACATACTTTCTCCGCTTTTCTCTGCAAAGAGATTGGAACAAAAATGCGATCCATTATTAAAATGAATGATCGCTATATTTCCTTCGAAATATTAAGAAATGCTCTCTCTTTTGTATACAATTAATGCGCTCTGATATCGGCGAAGATTTTATTATTGTTTGTATATGTATTTATGACTTCAATAGGCTTTATAACATCATTAAGGTTTTAATTTGAGGAAATAATTTTATTGTTTGCAGAGCAAAGTTTATAGAACACTGCGAATTGGACATAATATATGTTCACTGACTGACAAAGTTTTAAGTTTTGAAGAAATCCTTGCTTGTTCAATATTATTGTTGTGTATCGTCAACATTCAATGAGATGATTAGATAAAAATCTGCAGTACTTATATTGTAAATGTTAGTTACAATTTACTACTAGGAAAATATATGCAATATATTTTGATGTATAGATAAGTATGTTGAATACGAAAGATACTAATTCATAATGTATTCCTTCATGAATATTAATGTTGAACTATTTACATTATGTTTTAACTAATGTGTGTTTTATGCGACAACTTTCCGCCTAATCCACATTGTATACAGTTTTATCGATCACTTTTTGTTTTTGTGTGGGAATCACAAAATTTTCACATAATTTTGATTGTGTCCGTTTACTACATCAGGCGAAGACCATTGTTGTTTTAATATGAATTAAAATAATTATTAGATTCGTCAACAATACTTTAATCTGCGATAAACCCAACAATGAATTACTTAACACCGTGTATTCACGTACCTATGTATTGTTTTAGCGCAACAAAGACTCGTTTAATTGAACTTTTCGCTGCTTTTAAATCGCAAATTAGTCTTGTATTTCTTCGAGCAACAACATTATTTGTCTAATAGTAACGGAAAAGCTGGCAGAAAGTAAACACTTCCGTACTTTTCGACAGTGACGGATAGTTAATGTGTTAGTTAGGAAGAACAAATTCGACATTGGACTTTCTGCATAATGCAAGTGAGTCAACATGGCCACAAAAACGTTACGTTCGAACGAAGTCATTTGTTGTACCTTGACTGCCAGTTACTACAACACCAGTCAGTTAACTGAGTTAACTAACACTGTTTTGGTAAAGATTGGGTCAACGGCAGATCTGATAACGATCCATTTTAATTGAAGGAAACGAGTTGCGAAACCTGCATGTACGTAAATGTATGTTCTCAAAGTGGTTCTGGCCAGTTAATGACTGAAATGACTTCGTCCGTACAGTTAGAAGTTACACAAAGCAATCTGCCAAGCAGTTTAGCAAATCAAACAGCCTGTTTCATCACATCGGAGTCACGACTGTGCCGAACTTAACGACACGGCATTCAAATTCCAACTTTGAATGCACCAAAAGGTCTAGGCTACAAGGCACGGCACTCACCGTTGGTGCCAAAATAGTCATCCTTATCCATTAAGTCATGCTGGAAACCATAAGCAGGGAGCCATGCATGGGAGCCTGGGGGCTCGGGCCAATCCGAAATCCGGACCTCCTCCATTTGGACATCAACACAACACTGCACTCCACCAGTAAGTTCACACTCTTAGCACAATCATGCATGGACTACCTTTTCGTTCGTCCATTAGGTGGTCATTTAGGGCGATAACGGTTGGTTGTGCGGCTGTGCAAGGGGCAGGTGTACTTGTCCTTACACAGAGACACGCGCGCGCGGCGGGGATCGGCGGCTGACTGGCGCTGCCGCCGTGGCGCGCGCGCTGCGATCTCTCCAACCGATATCTATTGCTGTAAAAAAAACGCCAGACGCCATCGTGCCGCGCCTCAGCTGTGCTTTTGCCTGCTGCCCCTTGAACGGAAACTGAATCGACAAACGCGAAACTAGATGTACGGGCTGGGAACCAGTTGTATGCGTGCTTGGGCTCATTTGGTAACAATTAAGAGGACATTCTTGTGCCAAAACAGGAGACTTCGGAACCTGTCCAGACAGATGTTTTGTAGACTGCTTACCTGTCGTTGTGTTTTAAGACATTTTGGCTGCATGCCAATGGCAACTATGTACTATGCAATTCCATGTTCCCTAATGGCTTGACCACTATGTTCTATGTTATAGGGTTTGGTTTCCGCACTTAGTCCCTCAGGTGGACCATAGTACGTGGGCCATGGCGGTCGTCGGTGGTTATTCCAACCAGCCCACCTCCCTCCAGAAGTTAATTAAATCTCCTGGTCTGTTCAGAACATCAAACTAAACTTGACCACTTGTTTTTATTCGTATCCTTTAGGATCCTTCCTAGTATGACCTCGACGCCTCGTGGTTGCTGTTCCACTCATGTAGATTATTTTTTTGGGTTACTAGTCCAGTTGGTCCATTACCCATAACATATGAAATTTTAACTTTCAAAAAGTCCAGATCTGCCTTTACTTTTGGCATCACACCTAATACTTTTGGCATCAGAAGGTTCCGCTTTTGATTCCAAAAGATTAAGCTGTTAACATTTTGGTCCAAGTATCGTGTTATTGATACATACCTAATAGACCAGAATAATAAGAGCCTGATAGCTTTTCCTTTACCTTACTTCTCTTGAGGCTTTGAATTTTGCATTGTTCCATTTCCATGGATTTTGGGAACTGAGGAGCTACACTACTTACATTCCGTAATATTGACAACAAGAGATCTAGCTATCTGTTCTTAACTTGGCTGTGTTTTATAATGGTAGTCATAATGAATACCATTAATGTTTAAGATAACATATCCTTCTGAACAATCCGGTCAATCGGTTGGTCCGTGGATGGGTGACCATCTTTACATACCAAGTCCCCTCCGTGCCTCGGAAAGCACGTTAAGCCGTTGGTCCCGGCTGTCATTTGTAGATCTTTGACAGTCGTTACGGGTAGTTAGAAGCCCAAAAAGTCTGACAACCAGTCTTACCAAGGGGTATCGTGTTACCTAGTCACTAGGTTGTGGAGGTCAGATAGGCAGTCGCTCCATGTAAAATACTGGTATTCAGCTGCATCCGGTTAGACTGGAAGCCGACCCCAAGATAGTTGGGAAAAGGCTAGGCAGATGATGATGATCCTTCTGAACAATATTTCTTGGGTTACATCAGCGTGTAATAACACCAAGGTCTGACCTTTGACCGGTATTCAGTCAGCATACAGTTGCTCAAAACATTCTCCCCATTTAACCGTATAACTGCTGAATTAATCGGCACACAGATCACGATTACCTTACTTACATTGAATTACGGCACGCCATAGTAAATATAGAGAAAGTATGGCGGGACACAAAAACGCGGTGCGTGAGTCTATGCCCAAATTTGAAATTAGAGTATTGTGAAAAAAAACAGCTGACGATCACGTAGGAACGCTTTTACTCATAATAACAATTTCATACTTTTGATCGTTTGATTTGAATCGTGAAATTCGTGAATTATTGAGATAGTTTCTAATATTTGGGTTCTTTTTTAGTGTAAGATTTCTTGTGAATGAATTTACAGAAATGTAGGAAGTGTTTAATAAATAATTAGGGCTATAATATAAACATTTTACCATTCGCATTTATGACTTGATGTACAATAAGATTTCTCTCTCTGCCTTTCCATATCATAACTTTCGAGCATTGAAAGTTTACAAAACAAAAGACTATTGCAGATAAGTTTCTTTCTTCGTGCGCTCTATGCCATGGAATATTTCTTCTGAGCCTTTTAGAAATTCATTCACATACATTATAATTCCCGATTGGACGCGTAGTCATTAGATGGACATTAAATGATTCCACAATCAAGTTGTGCGATTATAAAAACAGCATTTCCATTGTAAGAGTTAATGTAAAAATAATGTGCTGTGGAGGTGTCTTGCTTGTATTTTCTGTTGTTGCCGGTAACGGCTCTCGAGCGATAAACTTACTACTTTTGACCTTTTGGAAAAGTTCATGGTCCTAATTCTTTAGGTTTGCGTTCAGATTTTTTTTTCTGACATCATGTCGTAATCGTGACAGTTGTAAATGTAGATCAAGTTCTGGGTATTTCTATAATTAAATATTTTTGAATATTTACATAATTTAAAAAGCTAATAGTCTTAAAATAATAATATGTACAAATATATAAAAAAGGACCAATAATCATAGGGCACCAAAAAATTCGTCCGCATTGTGTCAACAGGAAAAGTGCCTAAAAGGCTGACAGCATTGCCACGTTGTATGGCAATGCTGATTCTTTGGTCAATAAATTGGCCAGCCCTCTGCTCACGTGAAGAGTCGACCAACCGCCTGGCCATGTCTCGAAAAACTAAGTGGGAACTTGGACCCTATGGCCCTAGCGTTTCAACCCCAAAGGCTCGAACATATAAGTTCCAAAAAGATTGGAATTAGATCATAGTTATAGGGCTATCATCACAGCAAGAAATCACAAAGTTATTGGAATCACCATAATTAAGCCACATTGATTCATAATGCTTAGTGATATAATTAATTCTATGAATAGAATGTAACAAGATATAACGATCAAAGAGTTAAAGAAATGAGATGTTATGAGCCAAACGACGAACTCACCGCCTTCAAACAGAAATTTTAAAGGTTACTAGGACATGAATGACGAAGATAATAATTAGTACGAAGTGTAGGTTGACTAAATATCATACAAAGATGTATAAGAGAAATTTATCAAAACTTGTGAGCAGGTATCATTCATTCTAGAAAATAACAAGACTGAAAACAAACTGAGAACGATACGAAATTAGATCCAAAGTTGAAAGGTTGCTATTAGGTTTCAGGTTATTGAGGTTCTAATAGTGACTGCTCAGTGTTTCCTTAAAAAAATCAGAGTAATCATTAGTACCTACAGTAGTGTTAGTAATTTACTCTGTAACAATAAACTGTGTAAAGTTAAAGGAGCTATTATATACTTATTTATAAAATTCGATTCAAAAATTCAGAAATGAAATAAAAACAAAATAAGGCAAATTAGAAACGAATGTCATCACCGTAAGAAAGAAAAATATCAAAGCTCTAACGATTTCCCAACATCACTTAATTAGGCAGACAGCTATGCACCCAGGATTCCAGTCCATTTTTCACAAGACTCATTACAATACATTTCAAAACACGGAACTCGGTCATCCACATCTTACGTAACGTTAATAACTCCTTATATTCCCTTTGCTGAGTAAAAAGTAGAATTTAAGAATATAAACATCTTTCTGGCAAGCCGCCAGCTTTCTAATATATTGTCCTAGAACTTATTTTAGGGATTCCACTATCAATATTATCTACATTGAATAGCTTTTGTTCTAGTATTTCCACAATTTGTAAATTAGATTCAGTTATTTGCGAATTCCTTCAGTCGGCCAGCTTGTAAATCTGGCACTCGATTGTTGCGCGTGCATTGTATTTATCTTTCTTGAGATATATCTTTTGCATTACTTTGAACTGTTTGCGTTTGGACTGGCTGAAATAGACTGTCAGTGTATGATTGATCACCGCAGAAAATTTTCGAGCTAAACTATTATTTGCTACAATCACTCGCCAATGACGTTCCAACAATACGTCACGAGTCTTATCTCTTTTAGACCAATCGTTGTTTTTGTTTTGTTAACTTCAGGCCGGCTTCAACTTTAACGCTAGTCATTTTCTTTCTTTTAGGTAGTCCAAAACTATTGCAAATCAGGGATTGCTTCATATGGCAGAGTTTTGAATACACTAACTAGACACCAGGGCTACAAACTTCGTGGAATGATAATTATGAATTGGAGTAAATCCGGTAGATGATACTAATCATCCTGGTGATGACACGGTAAGTACCAATACCAGAAGAAAATTGGGTGAAGTAAATGACGATAGTAAATACAGAAATTAATAATCCACAAAAGTTACATGTTCCAATAGCCAGAATTAAACTAAAAGCGAAACCACTAAACACTTATTAAATCAAAACGAAACATATTTACTAATGTTTCGGAAGCGAATTTGGAAAGAAACTACCTATTACAATGATGCATTACGTTCCCACAGAATGGCTACTGGCGCAGCGCCAGAGAAACAAAGTATTTTGTGGTATTTGTTTTGAACCAATCTTACGTCCATTCAACTAACTTTCATGTAGAGAAGAACACTACTTGAATGCAAAGTCATCTTAACGGTATTTTAACTTGAAGTTGTAAATATCATTCGGCGTAAAATTATATTCATAGAACCATTTACATTGGCTTCTGAGTTGATCATACGGTAAACGGAAGGTTAGTCTTCCAACAGACGGCTTACTTTGTGACATTTATTTGAAGTAATATTTAACTTTATCTTCGTGTCATAGAATACTGCTACCTAATACCACCAGGCGTCATTATTATCAACTACTGCTGTTGTTTCCGTGCCAAATGTATCAGTAACTGCTTTGACATTGATTGTAATTCGTTCCTCTGCTGCTATATCAGCTTCCACTTCTCACAGAGATTCTCACATTCTTTTGTTTATCGCCACAAGTTCTTGCGATGCTGGGCTAAAGTCCATAACTCTGTATAAGTCAAAACGAGTTAGGGCTACAGGGACAAGCTTTAAACCTAACCTTACTTGACTGCTTCGCAGGATGCAACTACCTCATAAATATTTATTATCACAATGCACCTTTTATTTGTTGTCATCTTGACTACATTATTGCAGAAAGCGACGTTACCTCACAATTCGTTGAAGGAATTGAGTTAGAGTGTAAACCGCAGTAAGGAAATAATGTAGACTTTGTCGATTAAGTCTTATTTATAAGATTGTGTTGCATGTAAGTCATGTTGTGTTTGTGACTGGAGAATAACTTAGAGAAACGCAAAGTATGATGAGATTTATGGGAATATTGTAACTCTTCTTGCAGAATGTTTGGCACCATCCTATCGTCCAAGTAAACAGATAGACGGCCTTATACTTCAAGTTTTTTAATGTTCAGTCAAGAATCTTATTTCTTGCAGCTAAAGTGACAATGACATGTTCCAATTATCCTCGAATTTTCATGGAAAAGTGAATTTTCATCGAATTTTGAACAGCTTGCCTTGGTACATTACGAACATGCCTCTATTGCTACAGTCACTTCTTGTTTGTGGTGAATCTAATGTAATTAGAATGATCAAGGCAAGTATTGTTCTGGTGGCAACTGGAATAAACCCACAAATGTGCAGCATTACCGGTAAGCCTAGAAACGCTGCGGTCGCGAATCACGCGGGAAAGTCAGGCGCCCCTATTCTGATGCGACTTAAACGACACGGTATCGTGGAAATGTTTAGTCAGCTTCAAAATCAATCTGGCAAGACTTTTTCCAACTATGTTGGGGTCGTCTAACCGGGTGCAACTCAATACCAGTATTTTACATCGAGCGACTGCCTATCTGAACTTCACAACCCAGTTACTGGGTAACACGATACCCCTTGTAAAGACTGGTTGTCAGACTTTCGGGCTTTTGACGACCAGTAACGACTGTCAACGATCCAAGAATGACAGCCCGGACCAATGGCTTAACGTGCTTTCCGAGGCATAGTGGGGTCTGGGTATATTAAGATGGTCATCCATCCACGGACTGTTATTACGTAGCCACGAGCCCCTCAGCCCCTTAGTCAGATTATGACTCTAAATAAGATGTTAACTTAAACATAATACGTTGGCATTCATGTTCATCATCATTTTAGCCGAAAGATGTCCACTGTTGGACATAGGCCTCACCCAAGCACCGCAATTCGACCGGTTCTGTGCCTCTCGCAACCAGCGGATTCCTGCAGCCTTCACAAGGTCATCGGACTACCTTGTGGGAGGCCTTTCAACGCTGCGTCTTCCAGTACGCAGTCGCCAGTTCAGAACCTTTTGGCCCCATCAGCCATCTGTTCTGCGAGCAATGTATCCTGCCCACTGTTACCATTTATATTACGTAACAACAAAAAATAGGATAAGTCACCTAAAACCCTGCATGCTTAATGTAAAAGAAGAAGATAAGTAAGACATATTTTAGTTAAATTGTATGAATCGCGGCCACTTTTTGCAGTTAACTGCAAATGTTGGAAATAAAACAAAGAGAGAAAGTAAAATATGGATTTCACTTATTTTTTATAAAGAGAAAAAAACAATGGTGCGTTACACTCAACGTATTCTAAAAGCCACGGAAAAACGTGTGTTGCCACACGTCAAAAATATTTTTAAGACACATTAATGTTGTACACATAAAAAATAACAAAAAATATTAAATTCGATTCTAAATTATTATAGATTACTGCAACTAATTACAATAATCTATAGTAATTTAGAATATCAAAATATATGTTCACATTGTATTGAACAGCAAAGATTATCATTACTTCAATAAATTATACTGTTTACAACTCTGCTGCTCTGCAACACGAACAGTCAATTTAATTTAGTTCACCAATATCTACAAAACAACCTTCCATATTCGGCACTTCATTTTTAACCAATCATATTAAGTTACAACTCTCTAATCCTCCTCACACATTTCCTCTAATCCGTGAACAAATAGTTAACGTATCACTTATAGAGGACGTGTGGAATGTAACACTCAGAATAAGTCTGCGACAGCATTACGTTATGTCGTAAGGTTTCCGACCGACACGGAAAAAACTCGCAAACTAACGGGAAAATGAGGAAACTAATCCACTTTCGTTACGAAATCTACTTCGAATCAGAATAAGTACACTTTTAATTAGTAATTAAACACACGCGTACGTATGTCGAGCATGTATCTGGATCATTAAATGGACATTTAAACATTTAAGTGCGAACGTGTTCAATCGATCAGATTTTAACGACGCACTTTTGTGGTTTTAAATAGAGCTGTAAATGTGTGCATGGGAATGTGAAATATTATCGAAAATGGGCTTTTATGATAGCTTATTAGAGTGGGCGGTGCGCTAAACAGTTCAATTAACACAAATCGTCGACTTTGCTTGAAGTTATTGCAACTACAATGCCTGTTACATACATCGTAGGTACGTAGAATCAAATTGAGTCTTTATAGTGAAGTGATAAATTAATAGCTTTTAGAAATCACTCTTATCTGGTAATAAAACACAAAATAGTTGTCTTTTATAGCTGTTTATAATGCCACAATAGCCATTAAAATTATAAGGTGAAAAGGTCAGTTGTACAGTAATTAAGTTTCTAAGTTTTCTATCATTTAAAGATAAGGCATTGCAAACCACATTTGATTGAAATAATGATAAAAATCAAGCCTGTTAAAAATGTGTTACAACTCTTTAAATTTTTTAAATTTTCTTAAAATATCTCACCTGACAAATTCAAAATTAGACACAGAACAAATTGTATCACGGAGCTTCGAACTAGTTTCAGAAAATAAAAAATAACAACATTCGGATGATTTATATCTCCAATAAATATCTCACGTTCTGCGTTGAAATATTTCACGTCAAAATAAAAGGAATCATAAATCAAATGTTGACAGTCTCTGCACTTTCTCATAGATAAGGCGATTCAAAAATCACCAGCGTTTTGACAGTTGAAGACTGATGGTGGAACAATAGAAGAAAGGCATGGAATTAGTATGTTACTATCATACAACAAGAAAGGTTTTCACTTCTGTAAGGGGCCGTGCACGAAATCGACTGATTTTGATAAATTTTGTCCATTAGTTGTGAGAAAGGGAAACAGAATTTAAACAAAATTATTTGTAATTTGAAAAGTCGAATTGTTTGTCTTGTACATAGCGGAAAGGGATTTTTATTTAATAAATTGAGTATTCCTGAAAAATCACTAAAATTCGCAACAAGTTTTCCAAAAATTGACGCGAGACTGACATTTGATCGTTTCGTTAGAAGAAACTACTTTTGATTTTGAAAATTAAAAAGTATCATCAACGTCATTATATGGTCGACTTGTACATAGGGGTACCACTTTTTTCAACTTCCATACAAAATACGTATAGCAGAAAAAAAAGTTCAAATAACCATAGTTTTTTTTTTAAGCCTGTCTGTAATGTATTTTTTCTATTATTTAGCAAACCATATCAATGGCTTAGCACCACGAAAAGTGTACTTTTATACTTACACAAACTTAATGTTTCAATTATTTTAAGCTTTCTTACAACTAGAAAAATTATAAACGAAAAAGGTTTTTTTTTCGTGTACGGAGTCATAAGCGTTTGTCAGTAAAGTGAATTTTGATTCCTTTTGGTACAGTCAGCGATAAAACTTGATTAACACTTCAGTTTTTGAAATCTCAATTATTGAGCCAAAATATTTCAATCGGAACAGAAGTAAAATTAAAAGAATATTATAATAAAATAGAATACTCTTTATTATGTACTTACATCATTATGGATTCAAGATATAAATGTAGAAATTTTACATAGGGTGACACAATGGGCGGCCTTTTCGCTAAAAATAGTTTTTTAAAGACAACCTTTGGATGAATTGAAGGGAAAAAGGGAAGGGAAACTATTAGCTATTATAATTATGAAATGCTGAAATACAATGTGTCGAATTATTTTTTGTCAATTTAGATGATTTGCAAAAGTAGCAGCTCAGTGTTAATCAACTTTTGTCGCTTACCGTAACTATGCATTGTTACAAAAATTGTTCAAAATAATGTCAGATTAAATTTTAATACTTCTTACCTATGTATTAACACAGTCCACGATACCAATCAGTAAAATTATTTAACAGGTTGCCTTAAGATATGAAAAGTCCACACTAGGGTCTGTTTTTTAATCTCGTAGAAAGAGATGCAAATGTCAAATTTAAAATTAGTCTACGAGATTAAAAAACAGACTTTAGTTCTATCTAAACAAAACAAAACTCAAAAAACTTCCTCTCGAACAAATATATACCTAACCCATTGAAGATTTGTAATTCCTGTCTGATTGAAATTATTGTATAATTTATGTTATTGAATTAATTTCGTAAAATGTTGTTTGTTTTTGTTTTGTTTGTAATTTAATTTTTAATTTATTTTATTTATCTTCTGTAATAATAAGTAAATGTATATTGCGTTGTCGCAAACAAGATAATAAATTGTGCATCTGAGTGTACAACATGTTTTGTTAATGTTTTAATTATCTTTATTACACTACCTTATCAGAATCGGTACACGGTCAAGAAATAAGCAATTAGCAGAACATCACTGACAATGAACTTATATTGAAGACTTCAAAGTCGGTTAAAGGTCGTCATACAAACAATATCCTTTTTATTCTTACTAAATACTGGTAAGTAGTTTAAACAAAGCACGTCTCTTCTATTAAATATCTATTCATATATATATAGCTAGCTGACCCGGCAAACTTTGTTTTGCCATATAAATTATTTATGTTTGGGGTGGACCACCCTTATTACTTAGGGGTATGAAAAATAATAGATTACGACCGATTCTCAGATCTACCAAATCTTTTATATAAAATTCTCGTGTCACAATGTTAGTTACCTTACTCCTCCGAAATGGCTTTACTGATTTTTACCAAATTTTATATGCATATTCAGTAGGTCTGAGAATCGGCTACTATCTATTTTTCATACCCCTAAGTGATAAGGGTTGTCCACCCCAAACAAATAATTGGCAAAACAACGTTTGCCGGGGTCAGCTAGTATACATATAAAATTTCACAAAAATCGATCAAGCCTTTTCGGAGGAGTATGGCAACTAACATTGTGACATGAGAATTTTATATATTTGTATATAGATAAATAATATACCTAATACAACATACAAACGAAGTCAAAACTGTAAATTGAATGTTTTTTGAAAAAAGTAATTGCTACGAGGTACTGATGCCGAAAATATGGTTTTTATTAGAATTTTTGTCCGTTTGTCTGGATATATGTTCGGGATTGGCGCAAAAACGGCTGAACGGATTTGGATGAAATTTGACATACAGGTACTTTTTATTCTTGAAATACGTCCCCGTGGGATATTTATCGGCATCTACGCGGGCGAAGCTGTGAGCCAAAGCTAGTTGTTTTTCGTGTCTGTCTATGTGATCGCGATGTTCTTCTAAATTGCGCAACGGATTTTGATGCGGTTTTTGCTATCATTTAGAGAATTTATCCAGGAAGGTTATGTGTATATTAGTAGAGTCTGGCCAAGCTAAGTCTCCATAATGTAAAAAAACGGTGGAATTTGAAAATCAATAGACGGCAACACCATCTATCCTACGAAAAAAGAATTTGATACTTTGTTTGCCTTTTTGTTTTAGATACGTTATTTTGCTTATATTCTGATTTATTCCTGGTAAAGAATAGTCACTTAAGTACGATGCAGTGTGGATTTGATACAGTTTTGTCATCGTATGGAGGTAGAGCGACATAGTCTATAACACAAAATCTATTATGCAAAAATCAAAAGGCAAAATATCAAAATCATTAGATCTACATACAACTCCGAAACTGACGTAACTGCCTGATGTAAAAGTATACCATATATAAAAATTTTTGGGGTTGCCCATTTATTCCATTGCAGACTTAGTGAGGCCGGATATAATAGACATCTTTATTTTTTTTCATGTCGTAATAATCGTGCTAAGCAGGGGCGAGCGCTAATAATAATGTAATAAAGACAGCCTATCATGGCAATCAGGAAGGCATTACTACATATACTTACCGTAATGTCTTTTAGAATTACCTACATGTTGTGAAATCGATTGGATATAATACCTATGTGCGTTACATTAGGTATCATAAATAAAGTTAGGGAAACCGGAAATCGATTGAATTACAAATTGACCGTTTATTAAAATGACAAATGTCATTCTTTAATATGAAGTATGAAAAGCAAATTGACGTAGTGTGTTAATTTCATAAACAATAAATTCCTCTGACCGCACATTATGTAGACACTAGTGATGTGCCGGATATTTTCGTAATTCGCGGATATCCGCGTATCTCCGAGGGAGAAAAAGATCTGTATCCTGTATCTGTATCCGTTCAAGATCCGCCAAAAAGTAACGTATACAGATCTTTTTCTCCCTCGGATATCCGCGGATACGGATATCCGGCACATCACTAGTAGACACACACACACACAAAAAATTTTCACCAAAATTTTAACCCTGGACACAACTAACTGATCTAGTAACCACGACATGAGTTATTGATGTAACTCGCACTGATACGACAGAATTTAAATTCAAACAAAACAAACTTGGACAAACAATCAAAGATTTAAAGTTTTATTTTCTAATTTTGTCGCGTTTCTGTTTCGTTTTGATACCTTTTTTTTTGGGTGGGAAATTATCAAATAACTTCTCCCGTTCTGGGCGGAGCGGGAGGGCGTGTCAGACTCTTACTGACTAAAACCTACCCGTGTTCCTTCGGTTGCCCTGTTACCGGGGGCCACGATTTCCCTATCGGTTTTCTTCGAACCCCCGGCAGGCATTGGCCCTAGCCTAGCGGACCCCGTCAATTCTGCTGACATCTCTTTGAGGCGCGCGTGGAACACAACGCGGCGTCGACCCGGGCTTGGTCCTTATCGGACGGCGAGCTACCCATTGCTCACCGACCGCAAGCCCGCGCCTACGGTGGCCGGAAATCGGCTTGCGATTCCCGCCCCGGGTCGTTTTGATACCTCAAAGTTCAAAGTTTTTATTATTGCGATTTTTGGTGATACAACAGGGTCTTAAAAATATTATATAGTAGATGAAAAATCTACCCTATAAAGGCATGCATTGTTTTACAACCGGACCTCTGTAACTCTGACCTTAGATTATACATATAATCTAAGCCTCACAATGACGCAGTGACTTGACTGTCATGGAAACGCTACTTAATCAAGTGTGGGCTCACTCTTCTCAGTATGGACTCTTTTGCGTGACTAAATACAGTGAGGGCAAATCTAGCGATTTAAATCTTTACAAACAATACTACCAAATACATCCACAAGCGAAATTTGAAAGCTATCATCTCTCCTAATCGCTGAAACTAGAGCCCGTCTAATCCTAATAGCTTGACATGTCTCGAAGAGAAAGGACGCGTTCAAATAATTCGTTGTAACTCCCTTATTATCTGGCGGTGACAGCTGTCATCAGATAGCTGGGAAAACAATGCACGACTCGAAAATATCGCATTAACAAGATATGGAGATAACACTGAACGAGCACTGGGTTCCGTACTTGAAATAAATTATGTTAACGGAAGTCTTTTGCGTGATTCATTTAAACTTTTTCATGTAATGGCCTCTTCTTAGTGGGGCTTGTGGCTAAATAATAACAGCCATACGAATCGATCGACGGTTCAGCTATACTTGCCGCGGTTGGTTCTTGGATGGGTGACCATCCGTTACATATAAAAAAGTTACATATAAAAGCACGTTGAGCCGTTGGCAGTCGTTACGTGGTATCCAGTAACTGGGTTATGGAGGTCAGATAGGCAGTCGCTCCATGTAATATACTGATATTCAGTTGCATCCGATTAGACTGGAAGCCGACCCCAACATAGTTGAGAAAAGGCTAGACAGATTAATTGGCCTCTTCTTATACAAACTTGAAACCCAATCCTGTATACTTACTAAGTCCATATTGCTTGGTTCCAAATAGTTCGAAATTTAAAATAGCAAGAAAGCCCAATTTCTTTTTTTATTGATAAAGAATTTACTGGCCGAAAAAAAAAACATATTTTTAGACAAAACATTAGCGTTACTTGAACATAGTAATTACACATTATAGATAATAATAGCTACATAACTTTTTAAAATTTTATGTACACAAATAGGAAGTTTTAACATGATTCATCGGAGTTTACTCTTGCGTAACGTAACGAAACGGAATCCTAAAAATTTGTAGGGTATTATGTTCTAATACGAAAGTGGTGATCCATTTTGATTATTAAGATAAAGAATAATAAATAGTTCATAAATAAGATTAACGTAATTTATCAAGTGAAAGTTATAGTTCTTGGTGTTGAAACTAATGCTCCCAAAAATAAGAAGATTACAACGAATAATAACAGAAAATTATGATCATCATGACTGTTTTTATTGATTGCCGTCGGCTTGACGAATTGGAACTCTGGGTTCAGATGTAAAAAAAATAAACCATGTGTTCACAAAATTGAAAAGTATTACCGAATCGGCACATAAAGAATAAGCTACCATGGCTCTTTCGGAGGAAATATTAAAATGTTATGAAGATAATAAAGTTGGCATATAGCACTGAAAACCTGTGGAGTTTCTTCCATTGCACCACGGTTTAAGGCACCTGTAGACAAGCGCGATGCGACTCTATTGTAAAACTATTTCTAGGACTTTCATGGAAGTCGTCTACCAGAGACACGTCGCACTGTTACGTCACGCCTGTCTGCGGGAGCCGTTATGGATGAACCGATATTTGAAAACTTTAAAGGATTGATTTAATAAAAGAAGGACAGGAAAAAACCATTGAACAATAATCACACTTATCAAAATGATCGTCCATCAATTATTCCAAATAATCGTATGACACATTATTTTTATTGTAATACCATTCTGAACACTTTCTTTATCATTGTCACGTTGTTGTTGCACGTTGCTTCGAGCGCGGATCATATACCGAATCACTAAAGACGTCACGGTTTCACGTTACAAGGCAAATTGGATCAAACCTACGTAGATTTGTAATAGTAACTGCTGAATTCTTGATTAAATTCGGTATTACGACGTAAAATTAGACTTGGGACACCCCAAGTCTAATTTGACGTCCAAATAAACAAAAAACTTTTTACAAAAAAAAACAACCGACCTCCAAAAAAAAACACTACAAAGTGAAAAATAACTTTAATTTCGGAAGTCGGTGTCTTGGGTTTTATAGTTTCGTTTTTTGCCACCGACTTCCGAAATTAAAGTTATTTTTCACTTTGTAGTGTTTTTTTTTGGAGGTCGGTTGTTTTTTTTTGTAAAAAGTTTTTATTTTTCACTTTTTAGTTGTGGTACCTACCCCACACACATTCGAATACCACTACCTGCTACCAGTGACAGAAACTTATCATATCATCTACATACTAAGTGGGAAAAAAATACGTTTTTTGTAGCTAACTCAAAAACTATCGAAGCAAAGTTAATAAAATTTATATGGGACCAATTCGAGAGCACACCCTTTCAAACAAAAAAAGAATTTTCAAAATCGGTCCACAATTGACGGAGAAATCGGTGAACATACATAAAAAAAAAAAAAAAAAACAAACATACGCGACGAACGTATAACCTCCTCCTTTTTGGAAGTCGGTTAAAAATGAATCGTTTTGCTTACCAATGGTACCTGTTTTATTGATTTAATAAGGTTATTTTCATATACATATTTCCGTCGGCTTGTGGTGTTTATTAGGGTTTCATTGGACACGCATTTCTTATGCGTGTCCAATGAAACCCTAATAGACATCGTTTGCAACAATAACTGACTATAAGAACACGTCAATACGTAGTAAAACTTTGATCTTGAGCTGCGTAGCGTAGTGTCAAACTGGTACTGGTTTCGTTACCCCGACTGTGCGGCCTACTGAACGCTCAATACAGCATAAAATCATGCCTGTAATCCCCGAAAGATAAAAAAAGAAGAAGCTAGGTGCTCGATTCCAATTGGTCGTTTCCTATGGAGAAGAGCCGGCAAGAAACAGTAACTCTTTTAAAAATAATTGGCTTTTACAATACGTTCAAATAACAGTGTTAATAGGCATGGGAGGACAGTGTAAGTCTTTCAACAAGTACCAGGTACTTAATAAAATAGAAAATGGTCAACAAATCTACAGTCCACTAAGCCTACAGCGTTCTCACATTCACAAAATAGAAAATAATCTATACAAAACATTAATTAATTAATAAAAATAAAAACCTATTTTAATTAAACACAATTAACAAAACGATTAGGCAGGGGTGTACCTTGCGGACGGTGAGCAATGGGTAGGTCGCCGTCCGATAAGGACCAAGCCCGGGTCGACGGCGCGTTGTGTTCCACGCGCGCCTCAAAGAGATGTCAGCAGAATTGACGGGGTCCGCTAGGGCCAATGCCTGCCGGGGGTTTGAAGAAAACCGATAGGGAAATCGTGGCCCCCGGCAACAGGGCAACCGAAGGAACACGGGTGGGTTTTAGTCAGTAAGAGTCTGACACGCCCTCCCGGATAATTTATACCCACATTTTGCCTAAGTCCCATGTAATAGGGGGTGAGGCTTTTGCCATCAACCGGGCACAAATCCAGACTCAGGGCGGCTACTGAGAAATTCCTGATGGATAAACCCAATAACACTTTGAGAATCAAACCCAAAACTTTATGCTCAACAGTAGCGCTTGCGGCCACAAGACCGAAAAATCAATCTGCCTAGCCTTTTCCCAACTATATTGAGGTCGACTTCCAGTATAACCAGATGCAGCTGAAAATCAATCATGGAGCCACTGCCTATCTGACCTTCACAACCCAGTAGCTGGGTAATACGATACCCCTTGGTAAGACTGTTGTCTGACTTTCGGGCTTCTGATGACCCGTAACGACTGTCAAAGATGAAGAAGAAGAATGACAGCCGGTACCAACGGCTTAACGTGCTTTCCGAGGCACGGAGGAGTCTCGGTATGTAAAGATGGTCACCCATCCACGGACCAACCCCGGCAAGCGTAGCTTAACCTGATGGATCGACCCGTGTGGCTTTTATTACTTAGCCACGAGCTCCGCCACAAGACCAACCTGGCAGTCAATACAAATCTCATCAAAAGTCCCGTACATTCGAATTGGATATAAACAATTTGGTTGATCGACTTTAGCGTCCTTAAAACATCATTTTGATATCTTATCGTGTTCTCGTGATGTCGTGACGGACGGCAGTATAAATTTCAATCATCTGCTGTTTGTATCGATGATCTCATTTCAACAGGTGCCTTATGCCTATTCACTGATGCAGTTAGGCGGTCGCTTTATTCTGTGTGCTACTTTCAACTCTTCGATGACAGACAGTTTTCAACACGTGTGCTTACTTTTTCAACACTTTCGACTCCACCCACCTTTCATATAACTCATACGCCATCGCCTTGCCGCCATACATATTGGAAGTGAACCCTCCAGGAGGGTTACCGGCATTACGTTTACGCTAAAGTTAACCATAGCGGGTTTAAAACCGTGTTATAAAACACTGTAAAACGGAGTAAAATAGTGTTGTCAGAGGGTCTTGTCGCTATACGTAGTTTCCAACCTTTTACATTTTTTGTGAATATTTGTAACCGTGAACAAAAAATTTAATAAATAACAGTTTCAAAAAACTAAAAAACACGCTTTTTATAGAAAACCGAACTAAAAAATAGAAAATAAATTTAAATTAAGAATAGTGTTAAAAATTTTAATAAATATAAATTAATAATAGTGTAAATAAGAAAAAAAAAATGGGCTGCTTTTTAAAATAATATCCAAATGATAATCTTTCTACTCATATCTGTCAATAAAATATTTTTCTCCCCTCCGGGCGTAAAGCGTCAACTTGTTACATGAGGTTAGCTTTGAGCAATCAAAGCAATGTTCTTCAATTCGAATTCCGTCCAAAGATCTTCCACGACTAAGTGCTACATAAGCTTGTCCAGCTGCAAACAGTCGAGAGCCTATATAAATGACTCATGATCAACTGTACAGCCTTGCATCTTGTGGACGGTCGATGCCCAACTCAGAATCTCTCAGCAGTTCCATAGCTGTGTTTTGCTGGGAACTGTACCGATATTGGTTTAATTACTTGAACCGTATCTGGACCGAAATCGATACGTACTGATGGAATGTTTCCTCCATATAATTTTTTCGTTAGGTTTTCTTTAAAAGCGTGTTTTATTTTTTTCAAATTCTTGCTTATTTTGTTGAATTAAAATTCTCTTTGGTATTGAAAAATTTGTTAATATTAGATCGTTAAAACGTTTTAAACTAATAAAAAGCGTGTAAAAAAAATTGCTTTGAAAAACACTCTCACAGATCAAACAGGGTTTTTTTAGATGTTGTAGAAAATACTGATATTAGGCGTCTGCATAGATATCCGGGCGTCTGTCTACTGATTTTTCAACTCATCCAGCAACTCTAGCTGCTTTTCCCTTTCAAAATAAGGAAAAGCAAGCATTTTTCTTAGAAAAACTTTTATACAAAGGAGTTAGTTTTTCTTTTACAGAAAAAAACCAGGCATTGCTTACTATACAAAAAAAGTTTAGAAATCTCGACACCGCTTCGCTCTCTCTAGAGTTACTAACACAATATACTAAGCTAGCTGCAGTGGCTAATGCCACTATAATGTGTTTTGATATTAAAATTATGAATAATGGGCTTCTAGATTAGAGCGTTCCTATACGTAATAACGTGCAATCCATCACAAGTTTTGTAGAATTACCCTGGAGTAAATACGGCAGTCACTATGTCTAAACTGATTTTAATGTGTTTTGGCAGATCAAGTCACTTGCAAATTCTAAAATGCAATCCATAACTTTTCATCTCGTAAAATTACAATATACTTTCATTCTAACTTCCTAACTTATTACCTAATCCTAACTAATATTATCAATGCGAAAGTGACATTGTTTGTTTTTTTACGCTTTCACGCTAAAACGGCTGAACGGGTTTCGAGAAAATTTGACACATGTGTAGACCATGACCTGAATTGGGATATAGGATACTTTTTATCCAGATATTCCCACGGGATCGAAACTTATGCGGGTGAAACCGTGGGTTGCAGCTAGTCTCACATAAATACATATTTGGGATGATATCAAAAGGGATATTGAAAATATACTGAAACAACTTAAACATTTATTAGTCTTTATCTGCTTAGCCTTTTTGGCCAATGTTGCAGTCGGCTTCCAGTCTAACCGAAAGCAGCCGAGTTCCAGTATTTGACTATAAGACTGGAATGGTGGTCTGACTTTCGGGCTTCTGACTATCCGTAACAACGTGCAAAGATCTACAAATGACAGCCTAGACCAACGGTTTAGCGTGCTTTCCGAAGCACGGTTAACCAGTTATATGTAAGTTGCATGTTTGCAGTTGTATTCCCCTTACAATTAAATATTCTCTGGATTTATTTCATTCTTTGAACGACTATAAATGTTTCCAAATGGAAGTCGTAAAACTATTTTATGTAAGTAAGTATATTCAGGGTATCTTAATGCGTCTATAAACCATGGTTGCACCATCCACCAGATTGGGGACAGTTTGTCACCTACTTGCGCAAACGCATACTAGAATCAAGATGCTGTTCTAATTAGATAAGTAGAACGTTGGGAAACTGAGATTTTTAGAATGGCTGTTTAATGTGGTCTCGATGTTTCACAATTTATATCAGAAGGATGGTATTTACACAGATTTACACAGATCGATGGAAAGTCCGTAACATGATACATCATGTTGGTGGTTACTCATGTTCCAGCTATGCACCTAACTGTACAACGATAAAGTCTGATAAGACCTTGGCTGGGATGATAAGTTCCGGATTTGAAATAAGATTAGACATTTAACTAAACCTTTTTTCCAATCCATTCAACCGATTTTGACTTCTATTGCGTTGGTGGCATGACAAATGGCCGCTGCAGTAAACAGTTGGTATTGTAACCACTGTTTTGCTTCTAATGTCGTCCTTATGCCTAGGGGATCGAAATCAGAATCGGTTGAACGTACTGTAAAAAAAGCGTTCAAGTGCGAGTCGTACTCGCCCATGAAGGGTTCCGTAGCAGCAAGTAACATTGAATGAAAGGTAAATTGCGGTTTACGATTTATGACGTATTAAAAAAAACTACTTGCTAGATCTCGTTCAAACCAATTTTCGGTGGAAGTTTACATGGTAATGAACATCATATATTTTTTTTAGTTTTATCATTCTCTTATTTTAGAAGTTACAGGGGGGGGGACACATTTTACCACTTTGGAAGTGTCTCTCGCGCAAACTATTCAGTTTAGAAAACAATGATATTAGAAACCTGAATATCATTTTTGAAGACCTATCCACAAATACCCCACACGTATGGGATTGATGAAAAAAAAATTTTTGATTTTCAGTTCTAAGTATGGGGAACTCCAAAATTATTTGTTTTTTTTTTTCTATTTTTGTGTGAAAATCTTAATGCGGTTCACAGAATACATATACTTACCAAGTTTCAACAGCATAGCTCTTATAGTTTCGGAAAAAGTGTCTGTGACATACGGACGGACAGACAGACAGATATGACGGGGCCTCCGTTGCCAAAGGGCAAAAAATGGAACCCTTATAGATTTCATTTTTTCATTTTCCATTTTTTGCCATTTGGCAACGGAACCCTAAAAAGGTTTGTTTCATTGTCTAATCTTATTTCAAATGGAGTATAGTAAAGGGATAATACTTACAGCAAAAAAGCAGTATCCTAAGTATTGTGGAATAACAATCAAAAATTGGTCTTCCCAGCACAATTGGCTGGCTGTATGTAGAGGCTAACTATCTGTTGCAAAATCTTTATGACAAAGGTAAGTAACACGAAAGATACGCCAATTTGTGGTAGACAACCTTTTTTTAAATCACGCCAGACAATCGTAATTGAAAAGAAGCCACTGCAGCCTACATCTTCGTCTAAGAGGTCAGACACTGATTGGCTCGGCACATGCAACATGTCAAAATTCGTCACACGTCATGTGCACGCGCATACGGCACGCAAATGGCACGATTTGTCGGACGTGTCGAAATCGTGACGCGTCAGGTCAGGTCGATTGACGGGGATTTTGACAGGTGACAGGTTTAAGGTGGACTAATGGATGGATGGCTTGTTATAGAGTGATACAAGAATCTTTTATAGCCTGAATGACATTGACAGCGGGGAAATTGTCACAAATAATAACAGCCGCAGCAGTGGTGGCCCAGTGGTAACGGCCGCGACTTACGAGTTGTAGGTCGTAGGTTTGAACCCCGACAGGCGCTTTACTTTGTGTAAATTATTTCATCACCACTGCTCTCAAAACGGTGAAGGAAAACATCGTGAGGAAACCGGCATGTCCTAGAACTGAAAATTTGAAGACATGTGATATCTACCAACCCGCACTGGGCCCGCGTGGTGGATTATGGCCCACTTCCTCTCACAGGAGGAGGCCTGTGTCCCAGCAGTGGGAACATTTATAGGCTGATGATGATGATGATGAATAACAGCCGCACGAATCGATCGAAAGTTAAGCCACGCTCGCTACGGTCGGTTCGTGGATGGGTGACCATCCATTACATATCGAGACCCCTCCGTACCTCGGACATCGGACATTAAGCCGTTGATCCCAGCTGTCATTCATATCATAGATCTTTGATAGTTGTTACGGGTAGTCAGAAGCCCAAAAGTCTTACCAAGGTAGGGTTGCCAAACCCAAATTTTGAAAACCAGGATTTGAATGTGAAAATACCAGGACATTCCGGAATAAAAACAGGACGCAATATAAGAGCAGTAGATAATAGCGACACGCAATGAAAACAGCTCTCTCTATCTCACAGTTAAATAGAAAGAGCTGTAGTCTGCGAAAATAGTAGTGTGATAACAAGCAAAGTGCACGTTACATTTTAATTTTAAAATACCCCGCACCCCGCGTTTGAAGGTCATAGAAAACACTTTTCTATGTCCTTCAAACGCAGGGCCGCGTGGCCGACCGATAAACGTAAGGTTGCGCGAAATTTAAAATACAGTACCAGGATGCTTTAAAAAAACCCAGCACGTTACTTAAAAACTATCCAGAACATCCCAAAAAGCAGGACATGTCCTGGGAAAACAGGACGGTTGGCAACCCTATAATATGGGGTATCGTTTTACCCAGTAACCGGGTTGTGAAGCTCAGATAGGCAGTCGCTCCATTTAAAATACTGGTATTCAGCTGCATTCGGTTAGACTGGAAGCCGACCCCAACATAGTTGGAAATTGAAAAGACAAGATAAGATGGGCAGTATCTTTGATAGCAATCTAGCTAGAGAATATCTTAACATCACGAGAAATTAAGAATAATGAATTATTTATCATGATGATGTGATGCAAAGTTTTGTGTTTATTGTTAATTTTATTTTATTTTTTTTTTTCAGATTAGAAGGCTATTCAGATTTTGAGATATTGCTGCAGTTTGTTATGAAGTGTTCAGTTTTATCAGCTTAGTTTATCTTTATCAGATACCTATATCGAATGATGTCTGAAGTTTTTTCTGAAAGATATCGCGATAAGAACTATTGGATGAATACTAAAAACCTATTTACTTATGGTTATCTTTATAATATCAGCTGACGCAACGTCTTTGGGAAACTGAATCAGTATCAAGACTATATAACGGTACTAATAATGTACCGTACGCAGTTATTTTTAACGCCAAAGGTCGAAGGTCGTAGCAAAGCTGACCGGTCTTCATCGTCATGTAGGCTTTGAACGTAATCGCGTATGATACTCCCACGCTTGCATGTTTTCCCCATAGATTCTCTCGGTGACTTCTTGCTTATACGTGACTCCTTCTGTCTCCCAAATGTTTTTAATATGCCCATTTTTAGGGTTCCGTAGTAAACAAGGAACCCTTATAGTTTCGTCATGTCCGTCTGTCTGTCTGTCCGCGGTCTAGCTCCGAGACCCTTAGTACTAGAAAACTGTAATTTGACATAGGTATACATATTAATTACGCTGACAAAGTGGTAAAACAAAATTATGAAAAACATTTTTTTTTATGGTACCTCCCATACGCGTAAAGTGGTGATGTTTTATATTTTATTTTTTTATCCCATAGTGTGGGATATCATTGGAAAGGTCTTACAAAAACATTGTGAGTTTGTGAAAACCATTTTTAGATTCAGGGATCCGTTTGCAAAATATTAAGCTTAAAGTGCTAATTTTTGTTAGATGACTCTAACAAAAATTAGCACCCCTGTCGTCGTCCCCTGCCAGCTAAATGGTTGGTTTTGGATATGTGAAAAAAATCACAGCAGTAGCTTATATAACGAAATTAAAAGAAAAACTATCACAGCTAAGTAGGCTTTACTAGTTAACGAGTAATAATCGACCAACTTAACTTTGCAGTTGCAAAAAAATGTTTTCCCATACATTCCGTATGGGAGAACATGTTTATCAACTACAAAGTTAAGTTTGTTTTTGGGATAAATTCATCCCAACTACGGAACCCTTCATTGTGCGTGGTCCGACACGCACTTGGCCGGTTTTTTATTGTCAAAAAGTCTTGTGATCTCAAAAGATAAATTTTTGACGTAGTTAGCTTTTATAGACACAGTTTAGCCCAAACCAGGTCCAACAGAAACCTACCAACCCATTTAAATAAAGCCGTGGTACATTGTGCTACTTACTTAACCTACTACGGGGCTTCATAGCTTTTGCCCCATTCATTGTTAGTGCCCAATGACCCGTGACAACCAATCGTAACTTACAATCGACTGCGACCGAGTTGCGATTGCTTCCTGATCGAGTGACGCAACTGGAACGGACCCACGGTGGCAACGGGCAAATTGCTGTTATAACACTTCCGGAGTTACTGTTTTTGGGTGCCAAATTAAATATTGATGTGAATAAAGATTGTGCAATTAACATGGATGTGCCTCATCTGAACATGACCCTCTAAATTATCAGGTTAATTCGTTTATTACAGGGGAAAAGCACGCCATTATTACATAAGATGTGGATAACGTCGTGTGCTACACATATAAATGATCTCTTTATTTTTTCATAATCTGTTTATTAAGATATTTGTGTAACTTTTGTTATTATTACAACACATAACATAACATCACGCCTTGTTTCCCCGAAGGGTTGGGCAGAGGTGTACCTGTAGTAGGTACACCCACATTTCGCCGGTTATGTTTAAGTCCCATGTAATAGGGGGCGAGCCTATTGCCATCAACCGGGCACAAATCCAGACTCCGGGCTACTACTGAGAAATTCCAGATAGAAAAACCCAATAACACTGCCCGACCCGGGAATCGAACCCAGGACCTCATACTCAGCAGTAGCGCTTGCGACCACTAGACCAACGATTATTACAAGTTTTATATTAACTTGCTTTGTTAGTGTGTTAGTTTGTTAGTGAGCAAATCTTGCAAACTGAATTAAAACCACTTCATCTTATCCTACGGAGTTGAAATTTTACATGTTGGTTCAGTTTCCAAGACAATGCATTATTTATGATGCATCACCTGATTTGACAGCCAGGATTGTCTCCAGACGAAGGAACTCCACAACAGTTTACGGAACAGACACGAAATTAAATATACGCATTTAATTATGACAGTCTGTTCTAAAGTTTACCATGACCTGGCTACAGCAGCTAGGATTTTTTGTACTTTTTAGTTCATTTAAAGCTTGTTTTTAAAAAGATTTTTACTAACATTTTATTTTGTTGAATAAATAAACTATATTTGCCAAACGCTGCAAATACAATCATTCCAAGTTCAAAATTCTGAAATTTTTAGCAGATGAATCACAAGAAGCAAAGATCGAATACCAACTTGAAGATAAATTATTATAATTCCTTTAATCACCTTCCACATTACCTTATTAGTAGTAATATTTAAACCTACGCCTTTTGCATGTAATCCTACAGTAATTGTAATAATAGATGGTGGATATCTACTCATAAACTATACTTTAGATCGTAAAGCAATTATAAATTATTATATTAATATCCCATCATTATGGGAATTAGATTGGAACCGTGATAGAATTCAGAGAAATTCTCAGGTGTCAATTATATAGTCTTCATACTAACAATTTGATGATATTATCTGTTCACAGATAGCTGAGAAAGATCTGATGCGGAAAGAGGAGGGACAGTTTGTTGTCGCACTCACGCTATGTAAGAAACACTTTTGACCATTAAGAGTAGAGGAATAGTTAGAAGATATTTTTAACGCCCCAAATGACATATCTTGATCTTTGGGAGGAGCTCGTGGTAAAATAATAGTTAAACTACCTTCGCCGTGGTCGGTTCGTGTATGGGTGACCGTTTGGTCCCGGCTGTCATTCGTATATCTTTGTTAGTGGTTACGGGTAGTCGTAGAAGTAGTAGTATATAGTAGAAACCCAAAAAATTTGACAGCCAGTCTTACGGTGTTACCCAGTAACTGGGTTGTGGCGGTCGGATAGGCAGTCGCCCCATGTAAAATACTGGTATTCAGATGCGGTTAGACTGGAAGCCGACCCCAACAAAGTTGGGAAAAGGCTGATCTTTGGCCGAAACCAATCAACGGCCGAGTTTACAAATCTGAGTCTTCGAGAGGACGAATCACAGAACATGATTAATTTCGGGCGTTAGTAGGAACATGTAGGTTCGTATATATGAAAGTACTTTAAGCCCATCGCGGGAAGAAAGCGTGAGCCACCTTACGATAAACAACTGCCTATGTAGTGTAGTAAGTAAGTGTAAGTTTATACCTACATAATTATGTTGATAAGTTGAGAAGGCCCTTCATTAACGCCAGAGAGATTCACCAGCGTGTATTATGTTCATGTTATTACATCCAATCAATTAAGGTCAACATACTCATCTTAATAACTAAAGAAAGTAAGAAATGTCACGAAGTACAAAAATACCTTTATTGAGTTCAAAACAAGAGAAAGAATAAAGGTAAACTTTCTTTTGTAAATGACTAGGAGCGCAGCACTACGTAGTGGTTAAGTATCGTAATTAGTGTGTGAAAGGCCACACATGTCACTGTATGCATTGTTTATAATAGTACGCTACTCGATTGTATGATTGCCTAGTAACGCAACTGCAACTTTTAGTAAAACGAAATTATCAGCTGCATAGCTTTCTTTCTCTCTCACATTGTTGTTGAGAGATAAACTGAAAAGAAATATACCCAGCTGTTATTAAAATTCCCCTCTTAAAAATAGTAGTGGCTTTTGTTCTATGAGAATCCATGCAATTTTTTTAATTTTGTTGTAATTCTAATTCGTATTCTAAGGATTCAGGATACAAAGTTGCATGGGATGCAAAGTTTGCAGACACCTATTGATCCAATCTATAAATAATATATAATAGTTATTTGATGTTGTATATCAGTATGTGTCTTCATAATCTTTGTTTTACATTATGTTATTTTTTTTTTCAGAATTCTAGTCCATAATTTTCACTCATGAATAAAAAATGTCAGACCGAAAAAAATATCAAATATAAAATTGTTAAAGTGTAAAATTTTATAAAAAATTCTAAATATAATGCTATGCAGCGTGACTGATTAGTGATTGCACCACAGAATCTTACAAAAATATTTACAGATGTAACTCAAAACTGTCTTCATTATCAGAGGTCAACTGCTGTTACTGTGTACGTATGTGTCGTGTATGTGAGTGCAGTAGCACGTAATTACCGGTGAAATGGTAACACGGACGGTACAATGGGCATTGTTCCCGCGTCACACAGTCGCAGGAAGAGCTTGCAACCACTGCCCATTGTCTGAGAGCCTAGTACCTGGTCGAGGTATCAACCGCTTTTTTGTATGAGAATGTATTTTGTAATCCGGTGATTAACCAATGCTATGAAACTATAATTTAAAACTTACAAACGTTTTTGTTTCTTTCTTTCATCTCTTGACTATTAGGGAAGAATATGGCAAGTAATGAGGACTGCTTCAGGTTGAACAACTGAATATCTTACTCAGTCCACTGAGTTTTGACAAAGCACTCTTGGAAAACCATAAGTATACTCAACCATGACGTAAATGTTCCCATAAAAGATGAACATGCCTGAAGCCAAATTAGTGAGACCTTGATCCATTCCTATTTCAATATAAAGTTCATCAAGTTCATGTCTGATATCATATATCGTATCAACGATTATCTTACTAATGATGTCATCTACATAATAATCATGAGTCGTGTCAGGTGTAGGTGTTATAGCTCCTAATCGATACATCTTGTCATATAAGTCGGCATTTCACTAATAACACCGGCAAATCTATATCATAATTAATTCGATAGCGTAGTTTCTCAGAATCGGTTGTCAACATAACGGATTGACCACGTGCATGGTACGGAGAATCGATGCATTAGGCTGCAACTCGATACATTGTGTCGAATACACTATTCATGGGGATCATTGCACTCGATTGACACAAGCAATCGGATTGTTTGTAACATCGACAATCGATATTTAACGTTGAGTGCTCGGTGGAGAATGTTATGCAAAATGTTTGTGGTATGATTCACAGGGTGCCAAGTTGCCAAGTGTGTACTATAAAGTACTCGAGTAGAAAGCCTGCAAGTATGAACCGATTGCGTGCCAACTCGGTTGAATAAGTACATCGACTTATGTTAGAAAAGTGTTTAGTAAACAAATGTAGTTTCTTTACATCGATCGAGGCCAACAGCCGGCGGAACTTTTTTTTTCTTTACAAATGGTAGTGAGTGTTAGCGACGAAAGTTAAACAAATATCTAAAACATATTATTTTCCTGTCAAAGTGGTGATGAGTTACTGTACTCTTTTTTTTGAACCTGTATGTCTCCCTACGTCAGAGATGTGTGTAGTTTCTGTTTAAAAAACTGACTGCAATAAAACCTTATTTTTTCAAGAAATCAACACAATGCTTCTTAATTTCATAGAAGAAAACACTGCTTTCTCTAATTTATCATCTTGTTAAAGACGCGTCTTACTAAAGAGTTTGCCTTTTTTGCCTCAGATCATTCACAACAATGACTCAACAGTCCTGATTTCTACTTCCCAACTTTTCCTTTTAAACTGTTAACCTCGCTATTACTCACACCTCTATGTTTATACCACAGTCTACATCCGTACAAGTTGAAGCCAGCAATCCGCACACACGATGAAAACGTAAAAATAAAGTGATACCAAAATGGCGCTTGTCAACGCCCACAGCGACGCCGGCGCGGCGCAGGGTACTCTTTACCATAATTAGGAATTCAGCTATAAACATCCGCCAGACGCCATTAACAACGTTATAGATAGGTGCAACAGGGCTGGCAGTGGCTGGTCTTCGGAAAATTACATGTTTAACTGGTAATTCAAAGTTTTCGATACATCTTTGAGGTTTCCTTATAAGGTCATGGGAAGATATGTCACTTGTTTTGTTTATTCAGTCAACCACGTACAGACGCCAGCACATCAAGCTACTACAATCTGTCAAATTTATTTAATAGATTTTCAACTTTATCGCTGATGTCTAAGGTTCAAAGTTGATTGGGAAAATTTGCCAGTTTCGGGTAGCTTGATGTGCTGGCGTCTGTACTTATTTAGTACACGCGGTCTACGAGGACA
Source organism: Agrochola lychnidis (assembly GCA_963680765.1). Lineage (NCBI taxonomy): Eukaryota > Metazoa > Arthropoda > Insecta > Lepidoptera > Noctuidae > Agrochola > Agrochola lychnidis. Next base: position 6,486,042 of record OY796850.1, read on the forward strand.
ATAATAATTTGTTGGAAATCGGCATCTTTATACAGCTATGTCATACGATCAGTTTTCTTGTTCATGAATGATATCACTAGTAATTTATGTTGTCTAACTTATAGTTCTCGAGGACTGGTAAGTTTAAGAAAGAGTCATAAATAGCAGATGTTAAATTACGCTCGATTGTCGCTTGTAGAGGTACAAGCCAGCAGCATTCTCAGTTAAAGAGGTCCACGAGTGTTAAACGACTTTCTCTTATAGAGGTTTCCGTTTTTCACTTATAGAGGTTTTAGAGGGTTAAAATGACGGGACCTGGAAATTACTCTCATCATTTTTAGGGGTCCGTAGTAAACAAGGAACCCTTATAGTTTCGTCATGTCCGTCTGTCTGTCTGTCTGTCTGTCCGCGGTCTAGCTCCAAGACCCTTTGTACTAGAAAGCTGTAATTTGGCATACGTATACATATTAATTACGTCGACAAAGTGGTAAAACAAAATTATGAAAAACATTTTTTTTTAGGGTACCCCTCATACACGTAAAGTGGTGATCTTTTATTTTTTTAACCCATGGTGAGGGGTATCATTGGAAAGGTCCTTCAAAAACATTACGAGTTTGTGAAAACCATTTTTGGATCTAGGGATCCGTTTGCGAAATATTTAGCTTTAAAGTGCTATTTTTTGTTAGAGTCAAGTGTCCCCCCACCTGCCGGCTAAATGGTTAGTTTTGGATGTGTGAAAAAAATCACAACAGTAGTTTATATAACGAAATTAAAAGGAAAACTATCACAGCTAAGTAGGCTTTACAAGTTAACGAGTAATAATCGACCAACTTAACTTTGCAGTTGAAAAAACATGCTTTCCCATACATTCCGTATGGGAGAACATATGTTTCAACTACAAAGTTAAGTTTGTTTTTGGGATAAATTCATCCCAACTACGGAACCCTTCATTGTGCGTGGTCCGACACGCACTTGGCCTGTTTTTTTTATTTATAGAGTTTTCTCGCTTACCCAGTTCTCACTTACTCAGGTTTGACTGTATTTCCATTGCTTGGCAGCCCTATATGGCATCGTGTTATACCTAACACCACTCTCACCCGTTGTTTCCACATGATACCTATCTTATCAAGGATGCACGCGCAGAATCTACTCCACTAGCTTCATTACGTCACTATTACAAAATATACCAACATAATTTATTGCTTGGCAGTGCGAATCATAAATCTATAACAATAATTTAGTGGGCTATAAAATATTGTATTTGATGGATTAGGTAACTTTCCAGGGGAACTGGAGCTGTATTTTGATTGAGCTGCGAAATAAACTGATATTGCAAAACCATTACTTAATGTTTAAACTTCTGGGTGTCGAAATAAATTAAACATTGGTGCCGATTCCCTTGTTCACAAACTAAACTAAATTTAAGTTCAGTGCATCTTTTTCTTTCTATTTCATTAAGAAAAGGACAGAAGATAAATTTTAGTTCAGTCCTGTCAAATTAATCAGCGCTTGACGTAAATTGACGTAATTTTAGTAGGCAAGTTTTTAATCACGTCTAAACTTGTATGGAGTAGTGACAGGCGCTTATTAATTTGACAGGACTAAACTAAAATTTATCTTCTGTCCTTTTCTTAATTAAATAAAAAGAAAAAGATGCACTGAAGTTAAATTTAGTTTTGTTTGTGAACAAGGGAATCGGCACCATTATCTGCCAAGCCTTTTTCGCACTATGTTAAGACTCCTGCAGACATCTGCGAGGCGACAGCGCGACGCGACTCTAGTAGATCAATTTCTGTAACTTCATGGAAATTATTCTACCAAAATCGCGTCGCACCGTCCCGGTCGCGTCGTGCCTATCTGCGGGCACCTTTAGGGTCTCCTTACAATATAACCGGGTGCAGCTGAATACCAGTTAATTTTTACATGGAGCGAGTAGAATATCTGTCCAAATTTTCTTTTCATAATATTCTGCATCTTTTATAATTCCTTCATCAAAGTATGGATAGAATTTTTCTTGTACCGTCTTTATTTAGTTCTCAAGTCACAACAAACCACTGGCTTTCAACATTCTTATTAGCGACGGAAGTCAAATGTCGTCACTAACACTTTTCTTTTATAGTATCTCTCAAAGATCTATTTTTGTCTAAACTCTCAGCCCGTTATTCTATTAGCATTGAAACCACATCTGAAACATAATAATATACGGATGCATATCAAAGAGCCCGTAGTCGGCGCACGCGCATAGCTAATCGCTGATTGATAGATCAAAGGCGGCTGTACTGTCCTTATTTAAACTATACTGCAGCGTGCACGATCCTTCAAGTACGGTATTTTTAAGACATGACAAGAACAGTTTTAAATTTTGATACAAAATTCGTCGCCCTCCCCGCTGTCGTAATTAGCAATTGATATTTTTCCAGGGCAACAGTTTTTCGGTCGGGCGCTACAATCATGTTAATACAGTTGCGTTAGCTGTGCCTTTATTAATGAATTAATAACTTTTTATAAATAACTCTTGACTTAATCTTTAACTCACTAACTGTAGATGTGTGCATATTTCGTGGTGAGAATATTTTTCCCTCCTTTTGCACTTACGCAAAACAAAATACGTGATTATCTTCTGTAAACGACACAGACACGACGATTAGAGAGAACTTTTTCGAAACAAAGTTCTGAACACGTAGGTAATGTCAGTACAGATACGTCAGTTTGTGAGATACGACAGTTAGCGGGGAGGGCGACGAATTGATATAGGCTTAGAAAGATGGTATATTTAGGGTATTATTTAGATTTGGTTGGATAGAAGCTCGAACAGGTACATGGCACGTTAAAGGAACTTATAGATGCTATTGATAATTTTTATTTTATTTTATTTTATTTTATTTTTTAAGAAAACTTACAGCTAGGATACAAATATTTGATAGTTAGTGAAAGAAGGCCAATTAAAAGTTTTCACTGACAATATTAGGGTAGCACAAGAAACAGCAGACAGGCAAGCTAAAGTAAGACTAAATAAGTACTCAGACTACGAATAAGAAAAGTATTATTCGTAGACTCGGAATTAAGAATAGACTAAACAGGTTTTAGTGATCTTCAAAGAAGTTTTTACATAGTATTTTTTTAAGTTTAGGAACACTGGTGGAAAATAAATCAAGATCATTAACACTTTGACACATCGAGTTGTATGCCCTGCTAGCTCTTATCATATAAGAGTTTTGTCGATATATGCACCGCACAGAGGGAACATACAGAGGTTGATGATTCCTTAAGGTGAAGGATGGAACACGCAGCCCAATTTTGCTCATCAATTCAGAACAGTCGGATGAACCATTTGCCAAATTGAACAAGAATACCATATCGGCAATTTTTCTCCTCTCAATTAGTGGAAGAATGTGAAACTTCCTGCAGCGGCTGTAATAATTAGGCAAGTAGGTATTGGATTTAAACTGAATGTACCTCAAGAACTTCTTTTGAATACTTTCGATGCGATTGATGTAGGTATTATAAATAGGATTCCATACTGGTGAGCAATATTCGAGATGACTGCGTACAAAAGCACAATAAAGAATTTTGAGTGTTTTGATATTTTTAAAATCGGCTGATATTCTCAAAATGAAACCTAGTGCCTTAGAAGCCTTTTTAATAATAATATCGATGTGTGACACGACGAAGACAAGCGCTACTGCTGAGCATGAGGTCCTGGGTTCGATTCCCGGGTCGGTCAAAGTGTTATTGGGTTTTTCTATCTGAAATTTCTCAGTAGCTGCTCGGAGTCTGGATTTGTGCCCGGTTGATGGCAATAGGCTCGCCCCCTATTACATGGGACTTAAACATAACTGGCGAAATGTGGGTGTACCTGCTACAGGGACACCTCTGCCCAACCCTTCGGGGAAACAAGGCGTGATGTTATGTTATGTGTTATCGATGTGTGTGTCAAAAAGAAGTTTCGAGTCAAAAGTGACACCTAAGTCTCTAATTGTATTAACTCTAGCTATTGAAGTGTTGGCTAGTTTGTAATCGTAAAGAATAGGTTTAGGTTTACGAGTGAAGGTACATGAGTAACATTTCGAGACATTTAAATCCAAGCGGTTGGCCCTACAATACTCCTGGAATCTGTCCAGATCGTGTTGGAGACGTTCAGCATCTTCAAAGGTACTGATTTCACTTAGAATCTTCATGTCATCCGCAAACAAAAGAACTTTTGAGTTAGTGAAACATGAAGAGACGTCATTGATGAAGATGTTGAATAACAAGGGTCCCAAAAGCGATCCCTGTGGAATCCCTGAGGGCGTAATCATAGTTCTCGATGTGTATCCATTAAGAACAACAGTTTGACATCTGTTGGCCACATAAGATGAAAACCACCTGAAGAGATTACCACTGATACCTATAGGTATCAGTGGTAATCTCTTCAGGTGGTTTTCAGGTGGATCATGCTATACTTTTGCGTAAGCTATTGGCTATAGCCAATAGCTTACGCAAAAGTATAGCATGATCCAAGCGATCAAAACATTTGCTGTAATCTGTGTAGATTACATCTACTTGTGTGCGATGAGCCATACATTCAGTCAAGTAGTCACCGCAAAGAATGAGATTGGTGGTTGTGGACCGACCTCGCAGGAAACCATGTTGGCGGTCACTGATGCTTAGTTTAAGACAAGCATAAAGCTGCTTGTATATTATTTTTTCCAGGATTTTAGCGAAAATACATAGTTTGGATATGGGCCTGTAGTTTTCCACGAGGTCTCTAGGCCCTTTTTTGTGGATCGGGGTAATTAACGCCGACTTCCAAATTGTAGGTACCTCACCTAAATTTAGGGACCGCCTGAACAACAGTGAAAGAGGAGGAGTCAGACTTTTGGCACAATTGAGTATAAAAACTGGCGGAATATTGTCTGGTCCTGCAGATTTAGATAAGTCAACTCCTTTAAGTAAATTGAATACTTCCAATTCATTAACTTCGACTGAATGTATGTCCGAAACAATATCGCTCAAATGCATGTTTGAACCCTGCGGATGCTCATTGGAAAGATCGTCATCGTCACCGTTGGTACTACTAGCAGAACTGAGAAAATTAGAATAGAAATAGTCGCCAAACATGTTGCAGATGGGTCATTGTCATAACCCTAAAAAAACTGTTCATACGAATCATATAAGACAGTTTTAATAATTGTCTCAATTTTACATCATAATAATAAAGTAAACGAAACGTACTAGACCATAACTGTAACAGATTTACTATAACATTTATTTTTTACTTTATACCACCACCATATTACCGAATTGTCCACTTCGGTGGACTGTTCGGATTCTACCTTTCAATAGAATGTAGCTTGTAATAAATACGTGTTCTTTATTATTTTACAAAAATGATACATTTTCCTAATCTACGTATGTTTTCCATTTAACGTTAAAAGTGTTAAAAAATTTGATAGAAATAAAACACACTTTTTGCATAATTTAATCTTGTCACAACATTTTTTGTCTTTCCGGTGGACATTACTTTCGATACTGACTAAAATGAAGTAAATGTCAAATGATGGAATAGAACGTAAAATTAAACGCAGCCAATATCGTACTATCCCTGTTAGAGGCCATTTTGCCGTGACTCGTACGCAGAAAACGTTGTTGTTGTACTAAGAAAAATATTTAGTGTTGTCAAAGTTGAGTTGTCTTTCCGGTTTCTGCTGTATTTTGGTAAGTAAATCACTATAAATTCATCAAACATTCTTAATAACTAGTTAAACAATGTAACTTTATGAATATACTTTAGCTTTTGACATAACCTATAAACGGCGCAAGGTGTGAATGATTTTGCGAAAAAAGTCAATTCGGTGGACATCTTTTTGGTGGAACTTTTGTCCACCGAAACGACAGTTGTCCACCGAGTGGATTGTTTTCTTGAATATGGGTTATTTAGTTAATATAAATTTATAAAACTGCTTCTGATTACTGGTGTTTTTATCACTTAAGGACTAATGACCTATTTTTGTTTCATTTTCGCTTTATTTTTATGAGTGAATATATTTTAAACCACCACTTCCTTCACACCTTTCTACACCATGTCGACTTGTAGTTAGTGTAGTTATCCATAGCTACATACTCTAAGTTAACAATGATTGGTACCTGTAATGCATTTCCAACGGCATGGCAAAAAAATATCTTTCCATAAGTACGGTCTCCCCTATGCAGAATTTTTTACTAACAAAATCTCCTGCTCTTCATTTGCACAGCTTTACTTTCTTTTCGTTTGTGTGCATTGCTTATTGTGATTTTTCAGGCGATGGCGAAAACAAGAAGTAAACTTACCGATAACCAGAAAAAACGACGCCGTGAGCGAAAAACACTGAGTATGAGGAAAACGCGTGAAAAACTAGGATCCAGAAGCCTTGGAAGAAAAGCGAAGAAAGGATAGAGAATATTACTATTGGAAAAAAGCCGAAGGGAAAATAAAAACTGTAGAAGATTTACCAGATGTGCAAAAAAAGCGTTTGTGGAGGAAATGGAGAGAGGATGCAAGAAGACGCAGTGAAAAAATGAAAACACAAAAAGAAGCTAAAAAGTACATTGCACGCGAAACGCCGCCCTCGAGTCCGGTAACTTCATCAAGAGTTGAAATGGGTGCACGTATTGCAGTGAGAAACAGAAGAAGGTTGAAAGTAGAGAATGTATTACTGAAAAAGAAGTTGATGAGTTCAGAATGTAAACTTGCAAAGTACAGAATTCGATTACACAGATTACGGAACAAGAAACGAAAGGATGCCAGATGAAGCACAAAAAAGAAAAGCAATGAAGGTAGAAGGACAAGGAATTGAGAGATAATATACAGCAATATTTGCTTAGCGATGAATCAAGTCGTCTTACATCTGGCAAAAAAGAGACGCAATAAATAAAAAAAACAAATCAGATTTTTCAACAACTCCCTTATAAATCTGCACAAAAAATATATGGTTCAGACAGACAAAACCATATCCTACAAAACTTTTTGCAGGCACAGACCATTTTGGGTATTAGATCTTAAAACTGCGCACGAGACTTGTTTGTGTGTCACTCATACTAACGTGGACTATGTTGCAAAGGCACTTAGAAACGTGCGAGTAATTAATGAAAATACTGCTATAAAAAACTTGACATAGTACTTTGTCCCAGACCACTCCAAAATAATGTCCCAACTCTATCTAGTCTAGTCCTAACGACTCCTCTGCAAAGTCCTACTCGGAATGACACACCAGCTCCTGCCGAGAGGATGAATTCACGGAGTCCAACCTTGACTCCTATGTACAGTCCAGTGGCAAGCCGATGGTCCAGTCCAATTGCGGGTGGCTCGATGCAGCAACCATTGAAAATTGGCGAGCGCAGGCCATCACTGCTGATTGGAGGTTATGTCCATAAGCGCATACAATTTTCGGACGTATATTCCGTCAGCTCAGATACGTCAACGTCAAAACCAGAGAACCCACCAATCCCCCTTTCTCTGGCTGAACGGATTGAACGCTTCTGGTCTTCTGACGACAAAGACATATTTTGACCACCGAAATGAATTGTCTTTTCGGTAGACAGACACAAAACATTTTTTTATTTACTTTTGAATGCTTTTAAGTGAATGATTTGTTTGTGATTATGTGAAGATAGCGTGAAAGTTATTTTTGTTCAAGTTGTTAATCTCTTTTTGTTTTGTGTTTTTTCAATAATTAACATTTTAGTCCACTCGGTGGACATATTAGTCTTTTCGATGGAACCGAAATATTGTTATTTCCTTATAAATCGCCTTTTTCGAATTATTGATCTCAGACTGATACTCACTTTTGTTGTAACGTAAAGCAAGAGTCATAATATACCTTTGATTTTTATAAATCACGTGTTTCAGTTTTTCACATAAAAAAATCCTAAGCTTGACAATGACCCAGATATCCTCTCCTATACTTGAAGTGCTATTTCCATATTTAAGTAAAGATGGATAAGCAGTGATTTGATTTTTTGACTTTACATACGACCAAAATGCTTTGGGTGTCTTAAAAATGTCTTCTTCAATTTTTGTAATATAGCAGCTAAACATTTCACTTTCAACTTCTTTGGCTCGCTGTCGGAGCAAAACAAAAGACTCATGATCAGACAGGTTTCCGTATTTCTTAAATTTTGCGTGGTACTTCGCTTTTTCTTTTAAAATTTTTATCAGAGGCTGTTTGAACCAGAGAGGGTATCTGCTGCTTGGAACTACCGTCTTAATAGGTACAAAAGAATCACGTAGTTCATTGAGAGTGTTATAGAAAAATGATACGGCGTCTTCGAGTGTCCGAGTGCTCACTTCGTTTATCCAGTCGATCTGGCTCAGCCGTTGATTAATGGCCGTATAGTCGGCCGATCGATATAAAAATTTTATGCGAGGACGCGCAGGAAGAGTATGAAGTTCCACGAAATCGGCAGACACACAGAGAGCCCTATGATGAGAATCTTCAGGCACCAGAGGATCGGCGCAACTTGTTACTGAAGCCTCGCTATTAGATAAAACTAGATCTAGTATTTTATTGTTGACATTTACGTGCGAATTGTATTGCGAGATATTGCAGACTGTAAAGTTATCAAACAGATTGACCTGAACATGACCTTGGATATTAGTAGGGCAAACAGACTGACCATCATCATTTGGTTCCCAGTTTATATTTGGAAGGTTAAAATCTCCAAGAACTAGAAACTTATCAGCGGGATGCTTCTGAACAATATCTGTTAGGTTATTAGAAAAGTTAGTTAACTGACCTGCTTGAGAGTGGCCAAGATTTTGATTACAGATGTACACTACACAAATATGCATTTTATACGAAACTCGTGGTTTCTTCCTGTGTAGGGTGAGAGTAACCCATAAGTCCTCGGCAGACGAAAACCATTCACTGCGGAGATCACTGATAAGTTCACGTCGCACTGCAATAAGCACACCACCCCCCAAAGTTTGTTTAGTGCTAGAATAATTTCTATCGCGCCTCCACACTATGTAACGGTCGTCAAACAATTCACTGTCTTTAATACCCTCAATAAGCCAAGTCTCAGTTAAGCAAATAATATCGTAGGAATTAACACACACATTACGATAGAATATTAACGTTTTTGTACGCAATCCCCGAACATTTTGGTAAAATACACTAATAGGTGACATCGCAAACAGAAAGATTACAAATGAATAGTGCTTCAATAGAAATTGTAATGTGAGGTACATTCAGTTTAAAGCAAAAAGTTAAATTATGATACATTAAGAAATTGAGCGAGATCAAGCCGATTACAACCTTAGTACTGCGCAAATAGGATAATGCTAAATAATGCTATACATTTGCATAAAAGTACTAAGGCAGATAAGGAAGAAAAGTAGGCAGCTGTTGATAACATAAGGGCAGTAATGGGGGTCCAACGTACAGTTGTTAACTTTCGTGAATACTACACACCCATGTCTCTCGTTTAACCTAACACACTAAACACACTGTATATTTCAGACACATTTTAGGATTGGGTTCTCTACCAACCTCTATGTCTGTGTAATCTTTGATAGCGGTTTTTATGTTTTACTATCTCAAAAAACTACGCTCAACAGGGAACCCTCCCTATAAATTTTCTTTTAATTTTTAGTATTTCCATACCTCAATCACCAGTTACATAAGGACTATCAAGGACTTTACTGTAAATCCTGACACCAATTCATATTATCTAAATCCTCCTTGAAGTTCATTATCCTGTATAACATTGTACAATCCGCTCACATAATCAAATCGCACGGCTATATATAAACCACTTACATTACTTTCTGTTACTACATCGATAACATATTCTTCACTAATTGTCACAATTATCTTTAATGACATCTGCATAGTCAATTAGTTCTCAAGAAGTGGAATCACTCTCACACGACATATATCAGCAAGTTATTCAGGCTTTTACATTATGTTAATGTCAGTGCAGTGTATTCTTCAAAGTTATCATGCAAAGGATTGTGAAGCTTGTTAAGTTAGTGATATGGTAGAAAATGCAGAAATGGCTTGTTTGGTGATACACGATTCTTATGAAGAGCATCATGCTCACGATTTATTGAAGGAGATATTCGAGTAAATAAAAGTTGGCAGTAAGTCAAAAAGTTTTTTTTTTCTAGGTTTTTCAGTTTTGTGGTTCCTGTTAGTCTGAATTAATAATTGTCAACCCAAAAAGAAGAGCGGTGGTAGCCGAGTGGTATCGGCTCTAACTTACAGTTGTAGATCGTGAGTTCGAACCCAGGCAGGCACTTTACTTTGTATATTTAATTTCATCATGACTGCTCTCAAAACGGTGAAGGAAAAGATCGTGAGGAAGCATGTCCTAGAACCAAAAATTCGAAGACCTGTGACGTCCCCAAACCCGCACTGGGTCTGCGTGGTGGATTATAGCCCACTCCCTCTCACAGAGAGGAAGCATGTATCCCAGCAGTGGGAACATTATAGGCTGATTATGCACCACAAAAATCTCCTCTCATATCAGATGAAATGAAGTTCCAGGTAATAAAAGTTCCTAGTGAACATAGCAAATTGATGCTGTCAATAAAATAATATCTAAAACGTGAATATGAAAACTCAGACAAATATTATTCATGCTTCGAGTAATTCAGAATTTAGTACATGCGAACCAAATTGATTTACTGAGAATACGATGTGCTGTGGCATGGTCGTGAAATGTCTCACGCCGTGCGATGACGTAACGATAAGTGTACGACGACTTGAGAGACGGATGGAAGGAATAAAATGGCCATGTGTGAAATATTTGTCACAGATTTCTCCCTTCGACAAAGCTCCGGCGAATGACAGCTATGGGACAAAAACAGTCTTGTTTGCGACAGGACTGGTTTTGCTCCCAGTCACGGGCTCATCTGACCATACCTTGCAAGAAACTAAATTACATTTCTAAAAACGAACTGTCTATAGAAAATTTCTACGGAATAAATGAAAAATCACGCCAAAATTACATACCTATCTACTGGTCCTGGCATATCACGAGGACAGTTTTCTACAAAAAAATCAACAAAAACCTGGCACAGGTCGGTCAGCCTCTCGGATCTTAAAGCTACAATTAGATTGTTGACTTGATAGTTGACCTCCCAGTAGCAACTTACGCAGTTCCCGTAGTTGACGTACAAATTGAGCGGTAAGTTAAACAAGTGAATGAATACATCCTATGTTTTCCATAATGTCCAAGTCAGCGTGACAATTAGTCGGGAACTAGGACCTTGGGAGTGAGAGGTTCCAGACTCGGTTAGTAATTTGGATGTCCGCTGCATGACCTCGAAATTAAAAAAAAAACTAAAAAAAATGACTGACAAAGACAACAACGAAATATTGTGACAAATGTACTCGAAAAAAGAACATGCGATTAGAGAAGCTTATGTCCGCAGCTGTGAACTGCTATAGACTGATTATGATGATGAGTATGATGATGACTAACAAAATGAGCCGAAGAATTAACGAATGTATTCAATTTTAGAAGTGATACCTACGATAGTTGGAAATCATAAAAATGATTGACTAGTCTAAAGCAAATGAACTTGCTAGAAGAGACATTAATTCTTATCCTGCAATAATTCTAGTATTCTACATGTATGTAAATTTATTATATCCTATTTAATAATATTATAAATGCATTTTTTTTCTGAGGATGGATGGATCAAAAACGACTTTACGGATTTTGATGAAATTTGGCACACAGATAGTTTATAACCTATATTAACACATATGATACTTTTTATCCCGATTCTTCATCATCATCCATTACAAGTCAATGTTAAACATTGGCCCTGCTATTCAATCTCCTGTCTATTGTCTTAAGTATAGTCTAAATAGTACAATTTCCCAGAGAAAGGTGCTACATAATTTGTTATTGCAACTCTTTGCTATCTGGGATCGACAACGTGGATCAACTTTCTGCTCGTTGTGTAACTCGGGGATATTATTTATAAATAATAGTCTTCAAATCAGGCCTGTCGGATTAGAGCGGTCTGTTCCATTCTCCCACCGATAGCCATCTTGTAAAGTGTAACAATATTTAGTTTGAGAGTTTGGTTTGATGTAACAATAACATTATTGTAGAACTATATTTTAGAATCAGAACGATCATTAAAACATACCTACTGTTGAAGAGAAGGAGAGACTACAAATATGCAAAATTTATGAATTTCTCTTTTTCAATGAAGCAACTATAAGAAGGTGAATTGAGCGGTGGTGAGCTGCTGGTGGGATGGTGGTGGCTGAAGGTGCCAAACTCGTAGCCAAATTCTGGGGAGGCTCTATATAAATTGCCGTCGAAACGCTAAGAAGAATGAAGGAACTTATCGAAAAGAGATCTAATGAAGATATTTCAGATGGAAGAACTGCTAACAATCACTTCACAGGTACAGCAATTGAAACCCAGTCTCAAACGTTAGAAACCATAGTGAGGAAACCGGCATGTCCTAGAACCAAAAATTCGAAGACTTTTTATATGTCTTTGAACATTTGGTTCTACACCAATCCGCAGTGGGTTCGCGTGATAGATCATGGCCCACTCCATCTCACAGAGTGATAAAGTTATAGGCTGATTATGCCTACACTAAAACAGTGCCTTCAATGGTAATGACTCAAAACTTCACGACAGTCAATACCAATTTATAAAAAGAGTAGTATAAGAATCACCACACCATAGCTCCCACTTCCAGGTCAACTTCAAAACAAAATACTTCGAATAATGAAAAACTGTTATCGCTATAATCGTGTACAAGAAATAGAAGCAACCGAACCATTTCTAAGAACAATCGTACCAACGTTTCTAGGTGGTTACTAGTTACTATAACTACTTACCGTCGGTTGCCGGTTACGATAACCGCTGTTCCGCTCTCGATTCATTGTTTTACCTCAGACGTGGTCTAATTAACGGAGTAATGAAAACTATTGCTTTGCTTTTTATTATCTGTGATTTTAATTAACTAATCGTGACTTCCTCAAGGCATTTCTATAGTTCAACCTATAAAGGGATTGTTAGAGACACCTTAAACTATTCTTGGAGCTATTATGTTCCTAAGATTAATGCAAGATCGTTATCGATGACTGTGTAATCCCCAGTGAAGATGCTTAATACAAACACCGCGTTGGCTAAGAACCAAATCGATGAACCTAACTGGCGCTAACCATATAACAACTTTGTTGCTGCCAATCTCCTGACATACCTACATAGTCTCATCGCTGATGATACACGTGTTTGTCTTCAACAGGGATACCTTTTGAAGACAAACAAACCTGTACTTAAACATCAGCGATTACAAGCAAGGCCATGAAAAATCAAAAAGTATCACGAAAACTTAATCCAGCACAGGCATTTTCTTTACCGGTAATTACCACACGATAATACATTTTTGTATAATTATAATTCCCGTTCAAAAAGTTCGCGTAATCCATAGACAATCTCTTGTAGCTATAACAAAGCCCTCGCCCCCCACAGAGCAATGGAAACATAGTAACCATGGAGCGGCAAGTCGCATTCCTTCCTTCTCTTACGAAATCGGAACAAGTGCGATTCGTTTCTTTACTATTACTCTATTATAATTACGATTATGTACCGTGAATCGAGTATTTCGCAAGATATTCGAAAGATTTTATCTCTCAAATTGATTGTCGATCATTTCTTGTGGGATTATGTAAACTAATTGTTTTACCGTCTCTAGGACTATTAAATACTGGGATGGTTTTAAAAGTTACGTCTTTTCTACCGGTTTTTTGGTAGACTGCCACCTGCAAAGTGCTTTTGAACAATTATTAATTTGTGAGCATAACTATTTACACCTGTATGCTACTTCCAATCTCCAATTAGAGGGTGATCAGAGTAACTACCTACTAGTCGGAATTGATTTCAGTATAACCGAGACTTTTAAGAAAATAATCATATAATCACGTTCTCGAAAACGGCTCTAATCATTAAGATGAAAGTTGCAATTTTTGTAGGGGTTTTGGGGGGTGAAAAATCGATCTAGCTAGGTCTCATATCTGGGAAAATTCTTTTTCTCCGTATTTTCAACCGAGCTAAGCTCGATTGCGCAAAAGTTTAGAACAAGATGGCTACCTACCTTGTAATGGCAGCATGGAATTAGTAAGTACTTACTATCATGGCAGCATGGAATAAGTATGTACTTTCCTATACTATTAAATGAGCATTATCTATTTTTACCAGAGCAGAGCTCGGTCGCCCAGGGTACTTATGTTGTATATTTGCAAGATACAATATTTCCACTTCATCATCTTCCTAGCCTTTTTCCAACTATGTTGGAGTCGGCTTCCAGTCTAACCGGATGCAACTGAATACCAGTATTTTACATGGAGCGACTGCCTATCTGACCTCCACAACCCATGCAATTACTGGGTAATAGTTAAAGTAATGGCACGTAAAATTTTATCGGAGAGGCAACCGGATGGCGAGTGGTAATCTGGGTATTGAAGTGATAGTGAACCCCCCGTACCGTCCGAATGGACCCCAAATGGACGGGGGCGGAGATATGGGGGATGGGGGCCTAACTTTTTTTTTTGACGTGGTATTCATAATTTAAGCTCTATTAATTATGTGCAAGGAATTTGTGTGTATCAATGCCATCCGGTTGCCATCCCCCAACATCGTTATAATTGAAATAATGTATACAATTCTTAAAACTCCTTACCGATGATTTATCACCGAAAATGAGAGTTAATTTTATCAAAACCAGAGGGCATTGAAACACACAAATTCCCTGCACATAATAGAGCTTAAATTTTGAATGGCATGTCAAAAAAAAAAAATGTTAGGCCCCCATCCCCCATATCTCCGCCCCCGTCCATTCGGGGTCCATTCGGACGGTACGGGGGGTTCAGTATCACTTCAAAACCCAGATTACCACTCGCCATCCGGTTGCCTCTCCGATAAAATTTTACGTGCCATTGCCTTGAATATAACACGATACCCATTGGTAAGACTGGTTGTCAAACTTTCGGGCTTTTTGCTCCTTAGTTTAATAGATGAAATTCAACCAATTAATAGCAAGCAATATCAGCGGTCCATATAAAATAAAACACAACCGACCTTCTAAACAAAACTAATGCACTGCTCTGATCATAAACAGTGTAAGTATTTGATTCATGCACCAATTATGAAGGTAAGTAACGATTATTGAAATGTAACAAACAGATAGATATCGACGAGATTGTAGTACTATTTGCATGCTAAGATATAGCACAGCGCAGACCGTTTCGCATAGCAAACACTTGCTATCATAGCTAATGTAGAAGGTTTGGTAAACCTTTGGTGGTAACTATACTCCATTTGAAATAAGATTAGACATTTAAACAAACCTTTTTTACAGTCCGTTCAACCGATTTTGACTTCTATACTGTAGGTATAAGGATGGCATTAAAAGCAAAAAAATTGTCAAACCAACTGTTTACTGCAGCTGCCATTTTTCATGCCACCAACGCAATAGAAGTCAAAATCGGTTGAAATTAAGTAAAAAAGGTTTTTTAAATGTCTAATCTTATTTCAAATGGAGTTTGGCAAAGTTGGAGGGAAGTCCCATTTTTTTATAGCCTAATCTCTCCCTCTCTTGAGCAAAGACCTCCCTCCACTTCTTCCATCTTACGCGAGTCTGCGTATCCTCTTTCCAGTTTTGACGGAACCTATCCACCTCGTCCCACCATCTCCTACGTAGTCTGCCGTGACCCCACCTTATTATCTCAGGACACCAGCTCTGTGCTATTCGGGCCCACAGTTTGTCAGCGCAGACAGGTCCTACCCAGTTCCATTTTGGCATGGTTTAAATGTTGCAAAAGATGTATTTAGACCAAGTAATATGCTACTTTATTCAAACCTTATCACTACCTTATATTACTTATTATTACCTTATTTATGCTTAGTCTGTATAAAACCGAACCTAATGGATCTACATCCATTAGGTTTGGTTTGATACAGCTAAAGAAACGCTAAAGAAATAAATTATGCACATTAGGAATGAAACTTCAAAATAACGAGGTAATAAATACTTCAGTGTTTATTTGTGCCTAATTAGACACACACAACGCATGCCTAATTAGTCACCGCCAAAGCCAGCTCCACGTAAGTCCTTAAAAGTCAAATCATCGCGTGCTGTGACCAAATATACCAATATGGCGACTCAACTGTTCACGACCCCTGACCTACGGAATGCGTGGCTGACAGTATAAGTGCCGATTGCGAACACAACCAATTTGCATACCATGCCATCTCTGTCTGACCCGTAGTTAATCGTAGAATAAGAGAGAGATAGGGATACTAAAGTTGGTCAAAGTCGTATTGTACATTAAGGGTAATGTCGATCATATCCGCCCAATTCGCTGAAGTTCTCGATGTTAGAAAATTGATGAAGTTTTTGTATGTATTTCTCATGCTTTTCTATGAGTAAGAGGATATGCTTTTACTTCAAATAAACTCAATATTGATGTCTTAAAACCACAACATGAGCTTAATTCGTTGTAGAGAGTAGAGCATAAGCATAATCAGCCAATAATGTTCCCACTGCTGGGACACAAGCCTCTCTGTGAGAAGAGTGGGCTGTAATCCACCACGCGGGCCCAATGCTGGTTGGTGGATGTCACATGTCTTCAAATTTTTGGTTCTAGACATGCCGGTTTCCTCACGATGTTTTCCTTCACCGTTTTGAGAATAAAGTGCCTACCTGGGTTCGAACTCACGACCTTACAACTCGTAAGTCGGGACCGTTACCACTGGGCGTTTTTCAACGCACTGGGACGAGACTGCGTCCAGTGCGTTGGATTCTCAACGCTCGGCTTAATACCGAGAGTTGAAAATCCAGTGCGCGATAAAATCCTGCCGCGAATTTAATACGTTCGTACAAATGTCGGCTTAATGTATGTATCGCTACTTCGGCGCCGTCATCGCGTTCTCCTTGACGTCTCGTTGACGTGGCGGTGAACAAACGACCTTAAAGCTTCCCCAGACAGGCACGACGTGACTCTGGGAGAACAATTTCTATGAAAACATCATGGTAATAGGCCTGTGTCTAAAATTTTTTTTTTGTCCGTCTTGTAGATTATTAAAAAATATTAAACACGTATTTTTTCTTTTTTGTCGTAATTAAAAGATTACGGTGATACATTGAGTTAAAATGTGGCATGACGTCACGCTTTGCTAGATTTAATACTGAGTTGTGAGGTAGCGAGACCCCACTCCTCAACTTTAATGCGTGTTTTCTAAGTTATTTTGGATTAATATGGTAAAGCAATACGTGTTTAATATTTTTTTATTTTCTGAAAGACGGACTAAATGGATTTTTTTTTTACTTAGGCAACTACCGTATTGTTCTACCGGAGTCTTCAATCTTAACGTTCCATCTCTCGAAAATCGTGTCAGTTGATAATAAATACAGCCGGTCTATTTTGTAAGAATCTTACCGTGAATACTTAGAGGTGAAGTGAGCTGTCATTCCACCCGATGAGTGTATGACACTATTAATTGACATTATCCTCTATGGATTCTCGCCACAGTGTTCTTGGTTAGCACATGTGTTTAGAATTGTTCGGTGTTTTTTGAGTGATTGTTGAAACTTTTGTCACTTGTTATAGTTTAAGTGTATTGTCCTTGTGTTCGTAACCAGGTTTGTACTGTGATTGTCTTATTTTTTACTCTTTTTATCCAAGATGGATGGAAATAAACCCCCTGATCCTGACCCCCCTGACATCCCAGGTCCCTCAACTCCTTTTTCCCCTAATCCACTATCCCAATTTGCGGACGTTGTCTGTAGCATAACACAGATGGATGTATCCCAACCCCAACAAACCTCACGCAAACGTCCCGGTGACGAGGAAATTCTGACACCCACTTCTCCAAACAAACAACAAAAAAGCCAAATCGGTCGCGTCAAGTATTCCGTAATGGACAAGGCCCCCTATATTGTTCACGTCTCCCGCGTAGAGACTCAACCAAATGCAGGCACCACACTTCACCCTGTTAATTTTGGCAAATTTCTACTGAACAACAACATTGCGAACATTGTTCGTGGTGGTGTTAATAGAGTTGGCAGAAACCGTGTTTCCGTAGAGTTTGCCTCCCCTCAGGACGCTAACTCTTTCTTAGTTAACCCTTTGTTATCTAAATATAGTTACATTGCTTCAATCCCCACATTTATTATAACTAGGATGGGTGTTGTAACCGGGGTTCCCTCTGATATTACAGAAGAAGAGGCGTTAACTTACTTAACTGTGCCCTCAGGATGTGGGCAAATACTTAAAATCCGACGTATCAACAGGAAAATTCAAAGAGACGGTAATAACGAGTGGAAACCTACTGAAACCTGTGTCATCACATTTGATGGCCAAGTTTTACCCCAAAGGATTTACTGCTGCTACACTTCCCTTCCTGTTGTGCAATACATATACCCCACAATCCAATGTCGCAAATGCTGCAGATTTGGACATGTAGCAACCATATGCAGATCTAAACCACGCTGCAGTAAATGTGGCCACGATCACCCAGGTGATGGTTGCAACGTTTCTGAGGGCGAGGCCTTCTGTATCCTATGTTCGGGTAATCACTTTGCTAATAGCAGGTCATGCCCCGAGCATGGTAGACGGAAAGCCATTAAGACTGTTATGGCTGAAAAATCAATCCCTTATGCTGAGGCTAGCAAAATTATTCCAACAGCTTCTTGTAATTATGCCAATGTCACCAAGACTCCAATTTCTCAGTCCTATCGGAAAACTGTAACCCTCAAGCCCAGGACCCATGCCCCCCTTTCTCCATCATATGATAAAACTGCTCATCACCAGATAACTAGTTCTCCCCAAACTTCACAGCCTAATGGCTGCGCTCTCAATTATAATCATGTCTCTTCCAATAATAGTACTTCTTCTATTATTGAACTACTTATAAAACTTTTACCTGTTGTTATTTCTTCTTCTAATTCTACTCAATCACCGTCCAACGTTGCCGATCAACTTATAAAATTACTCTTAGACATAAGAAATGGCGTCTCGCCAAGTATTCCTACAGTGGAATGTGAGGAGCGTGTGGCATAAAAAGCACGACCTCATATTTCTCTTGAATAAGTACAAGCCATTGGCTTGTTCCATCGCTGAGACTTGGCTTTTACCAAGTCTTAGTTTTCGTATACCACATTTTAATATCCTCAGATGTGACAGAGCTGACGGCTATGGAGGGTCGGCTCTCTTTGTCAACAATCGGGTCCCACTCTTACCTTCTGCTTTACCTTCTCTTACAAGCGATATGAGCATTGCCGCAGGAAGGATTGAGGGCATCACAGTGTTCTCCATTTATATTGCTCATCCTCACCAAAACTTTTTTATTATTTTAAAAAACATTTTTACTAATGTCCATGGACCAATACTGGTCATGGGTGACTTTAACTGCCATCACTATAGATGGGGCTCTGAGCGCTGTGATGCCTTCGGTGTAGCATTGGTTGAACTCTTGGATGATCTGGATCTCTGCATTTTAAATAATGGTTGCCCAACACGCAGATCTCTTCCCGGACAGCAAAAGAGTTGTGTTGACTTAACCTTTTGTTCGGTTGAGCTGGCAGCTTCGACCCATTGGGAATGTACAACCTTGTCGCATGGTAGTGACCATTACCCTATTGTTATATCTTTACTTAACAAAACTTATTTAGAGAAAACTTCTCCTCCACTTTTGAAATACAACCTGTCCAAACCGGATTGGGCAAAATTTTCTTCATTATTGGAGGATAAAATTGACGTTCTTCCAAATTTAAATTCAAGTTTAGCAGACCCTTCTGGTCACCGTCATGCCAAGAGTTGTTATGAGGGATTTGTTACAGCCATCACCTCTAGTGCGGACTCCTGCTTTCCATTAAAAAACAGTGCTCGTAATAAAATACCCTCACCACCATGGTGGGATCCAGAATGCACTTCGGCAGTCAAGGATAGGGATGAGGCTGAGGAGTGTTATAATGCGGATATGAGCACGGAAAATCTATTGGCATATTTACGGCTTAATGCTAGAACCAAACGTCACCTTCGCAAGAAGAAACGTGCGGGTTGGGTTAAGTTCTGTACCTCTTTATCTCCCTCTACTCCAGTCTCAGTAGTCTGGAAAAGCATCAATAGATATAGACGTGGGTGCTCCCCGTCAATCTCGTCCCCTATCACTAGGGAAACTGCTGAACTTTTTTTTGACAAAATTGCTCCTCCATACGTTCCTCTCTCTTCCGAATGTTTCAATATGTCCCTGCAAAATGTTTCAGAGGATCCTTTTGATGTGCCATTTACTTTGCAGGAACTTAATGTGGTACTCAGGTATGTCCGGGATTCAGCCCCCGGTATTGACGGTATACCATATTCTTTTATAGCTCATTCTGGAGACAAGGCTAAACGTTACTTCCTCGATGTTATTAATTTTTGTTATAGTAGTGGCTGGGTTCCAGACCAGTGGAAGTTACAAATCATTATCCCACTATTGAAGCCAGGCAAACATGTAGATGATCCAAACGGCCTTAGACCAATTGCTTTGTCCTCAGTTTTGTCCAAATTAATGGAACACCTAATTAAAAATAGACTGGAATGGATAGTCGAGTCGAGGGATTTACTGCCGAATTACCAATTTGGTTTTAGGAAGGGGCTCGGCACAATGGATAGTGTTGGCGTTTTAGTTGCGGATATCCGCTTGGCGTTTTCCAAAAAGGAATCCGTTGTTGCCGCTTTCCTAGACATCTCTTCTGCATACGACAACGTTCTTCTTCCCGTACTCAGGCAGAAACTGCATCAGCTGAGTCTCCCGGTTAAGATGATCGAATGCATCTGTGGTCTTCTTTTATCTCGTTCGTTGGTTCTGAGAGTCCAGGGTGAGGATTTCGATGCAAGGCAGACTTGGAAGGGACTCCCACAAGGATTCGTTCTCAGTCCCCTTCTTTATAATTTGTACACAGCGGACATTGGCACTTGTTTAAATAATAACTGTCAAATCCTTCAATACGCCGACGACCTAGTCTTATATGTGACAGATTCCTCCATCGTAGACGCGGCGTCATCACTTTGCCTCTCTCTGGACTCTTTGAACCAGTGGCTTTTAAGCCATGGTCTATCGTTATCTGCACCAAAAAGTTCGGCAGTAATTTTCTCTCGCAAAAGACTGATTCCGCACGTCTCAGTGGACATTTTAGGTAACAATATACCGTTGGTAAATAAGGCAAAATTTTTAGGCGTTTTCTTAGACTCAAAATTAAATGGTAAGCACCATATAAATTTATTAATAAAAAAATGCGAAAGAGTCATTTCGATTTTAAAAGCTCTCGCGGGTGTCTGGTGGGGTGCCCACCCTTACACTATGAAATTAGTTTATAACGCATTAATACGTAGTGTTTTAGATTATGGTACGTTCCATCTTGTTCCTTGCAATAAGGGTGCTTTGGCTGGGCTGGATAGGATTCAGTCAAAATGTCTTCGGATCATCTCTGGTTGTATGAAGTCTTCTCCCGTTAACGCATTGCAGGTTGAGTGTGCTGAACCTCCCCTGGCCTTAAGGCGGCAGTATCTGGCCTCCCGTTTTCTGGCTAGGTTAATATCTAGATCTTCCCATCCACTTTTAGCAAGATTGAATGAGTTAGATGCCATATGCAGAAGCTCAAATTACTGGAATAGTAAAGAAATTCCCCTAATCCTTAAAGCATTTCGTCAAAGTCAGCATTTAGAATGTCCAATAGAACAGAATCTCCGATTACCTGTTTTTAACTTTTCCTATGAAGTCTTATGTTTTATTCCTAAAATTTTCTTTGATATTGGCATTTCTAAAAAGTCTACTTCAGCAGATTCGGCCTTCAATGCGGCCGTGGGAGAACGATGGACTGGGTTTCAGAGGTTTTTTACAGACGCTTCAAAATTTAATGATCTTAGTAACGTTGGCGCTGCAGTTTATTACCAAAGCTCCAAAATTATTTTACAGTTCAAATGCCCTAAGGAGTCTTCTGTGTTCACGGGCGAGTGTGTGGCTTTACTGGAAGCTTGTCTTTTTATAGAGTCACACCACAATATTGACAAAGCCGTAATCTTCACAGACTCTCTTAGCTGTTTGCAAGCTTTAGTACAAAATCCCTTCAAAAGTAAATTGCACAGCTCTCTTGTTTTAAAAATTAAAAAGTCTTTATTATCTTGTTTTAGTAGTCAAAAAGAGGTTCAATTAGTTTGGATACCTAGTCATTGCGGTATTAAGGGCAATGAGTGCGCTGATTCTTTGGCCAAAGATGCTTGCTCATCAGCAGCAGCTGATCTCACCCACAACTCTCATCAGGGGTATGACTTGCTGAGCCTTCCAAAGGTTGTGTTACAGTCTTCATGGCAGGATCATTGGAATAACACTGGGAAAAAAAAGGGGAAGTTTTATTATGCTGTACAACCAACCATAAAACCAAAACCTTGGTTTCACGGCTACAAAAAAGTCTCCAAAACCGTTATATCCGTCCTTTGTCGAATTCGTTTAGGTTTTTGTTGTACTCCCGTGTGTTTGGAAAAAATCCGGATTCGCGACTCCTCTCTCTGCGAGTGCGGGTTGGAGGAGGGCACACTGGATCACATATTCTTCGAATGCTCGAACAACGTTCCACCTTTAGATTTATATAAACGTCTCCCTAAATTTAAGATCCCTCTTCCAACTAATTTCTCCTCTTTACTAACATTTTCCTCCCCAGATCTGCTTGTGGCGCTGATGACCTTCATTCGTCACAATAACATAAAGTTATAAATTATTCTGTCTGTGTAGGTGTGGTATGCGTATATTTTATGTTTTTAACAATTTTATTATATATTTATTTATATTTTTTGTTTGTTTCAGTCCCGTACTAACCCAACAAGATCTACATTGAGTTCAACTGTATCAATCGAAGAATTTTATTAGTTTTTTTTTTTTTTTTAATCATGCACACTTGCTTCTTCCAACTCACTTTCGACATTGGCAGAATAGTCGACATCGGCTTTGCTTGCCATTTGATAAAAATAGAATAGAATAGACACTATTAATTGCAGGCTCACTTAAGGGTACACAAGTCGGTCATTCTGCCATACAAACGTAGTATGGTGATATCTCGTCTGTTTGATGGTGCACGTTCAAAACTATAAATTATGTCAATTTTGCCTTGTCATTATCTAGCTTTGTATGGAAGCAGAATTGGGGAAAAAGTATTGGTTTGGAAGTTTCGACGCTCATAACTTGAACATTATAGTTAACACTAATGTATTAACTCATCTTTGGGCGTAAATAAATAACTTATGTTGTATGAAAACGCCAAAAAAAGAAACCGTACAGGGATAGAAAATTTATTAAAAAGTTCAAATAATTTTATTTAGGAGTAGATACATCCGGTAGTTTTTCCATAATATGTATCTATACGCCCAAAGGTATGTTCATGAAATTTTACGTGCTCGTTTTAGTCATAAATCATCGTCTGTTTCACTAAATAAATATATAAATAAACAAGTAAAAACTAGATTAATAAATACAAAATAAATAAAACTAAATAAATAAATAACTTTACTAAATAGCATGCATATTAGCCACGCCACCAACGAGTTCGAGCCGTATCGACTAGTGGAACCTTAAGAGCGTTTATTCTGAAAGTGGGCAACGTCGCAAATCGCTCAGAATGACCTATAGTTTTTATTTTAATTAAGTTTATGCAAGCTTTAAGTGTATTTTTCTTAAAATACTTGGAGACTGGAATTAAACGTAGTTTTTGTTAAACTCATAATCGCCATTAATATTTGCGTGGGAGATGTTCAAGCCAACTAAAGTATTCATTAGCGATAACAATCACTTCGCTTTTTATTGCAATATTTTACAAGTTTGATATAATATGAGCACTTTGTTAGCATTTATCAAGTTATATCTACTACGTAACAATATTGTTGCGAGGTGTTTAACCTGATTGTAAAGTATTCATTAAAACCGATGATTTATAGTTTTCTGTTGTAGGAAAAATTATAATCAATCTCTTTATATCCAACATTGTTGTTATAACTTATTCATAGATTATTCTTAACGCCTACAGCGTTACTCTCAATACTTATTTTAAAGTCGCTTACGTCATTCTCATAACCAAGACAAAACAAATGAACGTCGCGATTCGAACGCAAATCTTAAAAATCTTAAAAGAGGGTTTACCCTAAAAGTTGGCAACGTCGTAAATAGCTGTCAAATATTTACCTATTTTATGGAAATAAGAAATGTGGCTAACTAGGAAACTAAAATATTGATTATGAAATGCAATTATTAATATCGTAATACCGAATATTTAGTTTTAGATATAAAAAAAAGGATTGTGTGGTTTTATGAAACCACGGTAAAAGTGAAACTTCACTTTATCCCTACTCCGCGGCCGACCGTCACGCGACATGCAACACACAGACGAAAAAGTTTGAGACGATGTAATAAAAGTTTCACTTTAAAAGCTTTTTTTACACCTAAAATTGTATTGTTAGCTACAACATCAAATTCAGTGTTATAATTGCAATTCATTATTAATATTCTAGGGAACTAGTTAGCCACATTTCTTATTTCCATACAGTAATATTGCCAAATCAATCAAAACAGCGAAATGTTTGACATCTATTTGCAGCGTTGCCCACTGACAGAACAAACGCTCTTAAACTTAGTTCATTGCAATTATTTCGATTTTCCAATTCATTAAAGCGTTGATTTTCGAGATCCATTTTTAGCAAACATTAACCTCGACCAGACGTACAGATTTAGGAAACCCATCACAAATAAACAAATGGCAGTCTGTCTGTCTGGCTATTTACAGACTTACTAATAAGCGAGATCAAAACGATTTGACTGGGCTGAGGGCTCCTTTAGATCTTGTGACTGTAAGAATTATTGTTTGGAAGCTGTTTTAACTTCTAATAAAGTAAGGAAGTTATGAAGATGTGATACGGATTCGAAAGAGAAGACAGCTGAGCTGTGTATGATTGGCGTCATATCATGAGGAATATGAACTTATGTATTTATTACCCATGTGCTACCTTATTATATCCATAGGTACAAATCCAATAAGAAAAACTGAATTGTTTACTGTTGAGCTAACTCAAAACCTACAAATATTTTTTCACTCCTTTTGCTCAAAAAGACCGTCATTGTAGAGTACCAGAGCGGGGAAAAAATAGCATTTCTTGCTCTAGGGGAAAAAGTAATCCAACGAACGTTGAAAAACGAAAAAGTCTTTATTCTTATATAGAATAATCATCAAACTATTTAATATTGTATTGGATTTGAATTACTTTATTTTCTCGCAATCGTAGTGAAAAGTAGAGTACACACGGCGCTAAAACCCATTATAACTCGGTTTCTATTTACTCCCTTGCTGAAGCTGGGGAGTAAAACTACCTCGTTACAATGGGTTATTTTAGCCCCTCGTATAACAATCTACTATTGTAGCCCGGAATACACATGCTATGTACTTCAGCATAAAAGCATGCGTATTTCGAGCATGCTTATTGTGTGCTAGTGTATTAAGTAGACTAGCACACAATAGCTTCCTTGACATAATCTTTTCATTATTTGACATTATATACCTACAATTTTCTGTATATTTTTAACAAATTAGATTTGTTACAGCTGTAGTGGCTATCATGTCATTTGGTTTAAATAGGTCCTTATTTTATTTATCTTTTTTATAGATTCTTTTCTTTTAGATTTTGTGAATGTGAGAACGGGGTAGGCTGTAGACTTGTGGACCATTTTCTATTTTACTAAGTACCTGGTACTTGTTGATAGGCCTACACTGTCCTCTCATACCTATTAACACTGTAATTTAAAAACATTGTAGAAACCATTTACATTTAAAGAGGAACCGTGGAGTTTCTTGCCGGCTCTTCTCCATAGGAAGCGACCAATTGGAACCGTGCACCTAGCTTATGACGTTTCATAAGTGCCCTTGTAGGTTTATGTGGAACAAAATATTTTGAATTTTGTTTTTATTTTCTTATTTTAAGTATTTGCCTACAAAAAAAGTATGATCATTTTACATACATGGAGAGCATACTACAAAATTAAATAAGCATGCTACTTGCATGCAAGCATGGTTTTTAATAGCATGTGTATTCCAGGTCAACAAAAGCTCAAGTAGGTAAAAAAAGGAAGATGTATTGTCGTGATTTCTTTGATTTAATTTAAAAAATGTATTATTTTTAAATCCATTTATAATATCCACTGTGGCAACACTGTCAAAATACAAATTTTAATATTATCAGAAACTTCTTAATGTAATTTCATATGGCAACTGAATGTATTGTTTTACTTCGGCAACACTTAGAAATGACGGTTATGATATTATCGTTATTTCTGGGTGGGGTAAAAGTCGTTTTAAATGGTAAAATGTAATGCATAGTTAGTCGTCGTTTGATTGTGAAATAGTACAGTAGTGTGGATTAAAAGAATTAGCAAGAAAAGAGTGTTTTCTTAAAACTATATAAGCACGCAAACAATTGACAATACCTAAAATTACATTTAGTCAGAACCTTTCTTTAGTGAAAATTCTCTCATTTCTTCGTAACAATACATGACAAAATAAAATGATTCACTGTCAAAGGGTTCCCACTGTTTCACAAATAAATGAAGACTTAATTTCACTAATAGGTGTTAATATGGACGTGAGAGTTACCCACAATTATACAACCAGTGACAATGTTTTCACTCGTGCGAACCACTGGTGAAATTAATCTACCACCAACATAACTTGGCCTATGGCTGGATTAGGAACTAAAATACATTGTTCCAAGTTTGAAGTAAGGCTGAGCTATGCCATGACCAGCAGCGCTGCTATGAGGTGTCAAGATATACTGGACATGCAGTTCCAGAAGGCCCAACAAAGTGTATTATTATGTGAAGTTGCTCATTTGCTTTACATAGAAGGCGAGGCGAAGACATGGCTGGTAAAGAAATGCAGTCACGCGAAGCATAGAGCTCAACACTACAGTCAGGGCAGCACGATTTGATTGCAAAACAATAATTAATAAAAATAACAAAAGTAATTTAAAAAACTCAACTGCAAAAATACATAAATAAAAAGACATTAAAAACAAGCTTCTATAGAATTTTGGTATTGCAGGCGGGACAAACCAATAACCTGGGGGCCTACCACCAGCTCATAAAGCAGTATTATTTTAATATTACTTCAGTGTGGGAAAGAGATGAAGCTCTACAGGTCATATAGCTCCATCTCTTTCTCCCACTGAAATAATATTAAAGTAATAGGTACTGCTTTATGAGCTGGTAGTAGGCCCCCTGAAATATGGTAATTCTATAGATTAATGCTTGTTTTTATTGTCTTTTCAGCTATGTTTTTGCAGTCGGGTTTTTAGTTATTTAAATTGTTTATTTTTATTTTCAGCTTTTTAGTTTTTTAGTTTTTGTCATTTCTCATTCCAAATTATAATTAAATATCTAATTTGTAAAAAATCCGCCATTTTTATTTTTTAAATTTTCATATTACTGTGACACTCGCGTAATAAAGACGAATCTAATGACTTAACATTCATCAAATCGGTTCAGTCGTTTAGTAGTTACGAGGGAACATACAGACGGACACATTAAATAATTTTAATGGCTTCGCCGCAGACGGGTTAAAAAACCTTAAAATTTTCCCAATCATGCAAGTTGGTATCGTATGTTTACAAACAAAAGAAACACACGTGGTGCCCATGTGATCGAAAGTATTGGAAGTATCGCCAAACGTCGGGAATGGTTGCCCGATCGGAAAGTACTAGGGTGGCATGAACGGCAGGTAGTGTACCGAACCGATCGATACTCCAATATCCCACGTCTATGCGGCGATAGGACGCACACATGCAGGGTGCAGAGTTCACGCACACTCTGAACGATTCTCTTCTCTTTTACGAATGTATTCGGGCTCAACTCGTGTTCGTTATTGAAGAGTTCGGACACGATCGGTTTTTCTCTTCGCATCAAATAAATGAACGCGTGTTTTTTCAGTTTGTTCCTGAAAAGCTTGCAATGCAATAACAAAATAGTTTTCTGTTTTGTTTTAGTCAACTGTATATCCATATTTTCGTGTTTTAACGATATTATTTTCATAAAACCTTTTTAGATTGACGTTTTTAAAATACAGGCTACTTGCGGTCAAAAAACCACGAGACACCATAAAGTTTTCTTTTTATTAATTACTTTTTTATAATTGGTTAATGGCTTTAATGATTATTTTATGTAATGTTGACCAGTGTTTTTCTAATAGTTCTACAATACAACCTTTTTCTTCATATACACATGTTATTGTTAAGGTTTGGTTAAAAAAAAATTAAAAAACATTTGCTTCTTAGAATTAATAATGATATTTATTAGACACTTAATTAATTCTGTGTAAGAATTTGGAAGTTTTGGTAGATACCTTCCGTAACCGTAAAAGTGTTTAAAAAGTAAATAAGTCTTATTTCAATAGAAGAGATCATTAGGTATATCTTCTGAAATTAAACAAATCCGAAACCATTTCGAAAGTTGATAACAAGTTGAAAGTTCAAGCAACATAATGATAATAAAACTGCTGTCTCCAGCTGATCTGAAACAAATAATAACACGGTACCTACATCAGCTCGTTATCAGTCCTCTCAAGTCATATGACAGCTCCGAGGCTACTGAGATTATCATTGCATGAAAACCTGTCATTGACGTCTTGTCATGACAGAATTCCAAAACCTCAGAGCGGTTACGCACAACGTCCGATCCGAATCCGAGTTCAATCCGAATTGGGAATGTTCTAAATATGGACGGACAGAGTTTGGATCTAGTGCGCAACCCCTCATGGGAATTTCTCAGTAGCAGCCAGGAGTCTGGATTTGTGCCCGGTCGATGGCAATAGGCTCACCCCCTATTACCTACATGGGACTTGAACATAACTGGCGTAATGTGAGTGTACTATAACTCTGCCTAACCCTTCGGGGGTTACAGGCGTGGTGTTATGTTATGTTACGCAATAGTTTTTTTGTCAATGGTTGTCGAAATCAAATGTTACCATGTTGACTGCACCTACTTACTTAGGTAAAATATTTCATCTTAGCTTTGTTCGGAGCATTAAAACTTTCTATCAATATGTTTCCATTAGCTTACACTGCAAAGTAATTGTAACGTTAAAGTAATCCATTAAGCCTCTCCCCCACAACCGCGTTTTTATCGCGCGATTTTTAGAGCAGTGATAGCCTAATGGTGTGACCGTCGGACTGCCAAGTCATAGGTGTGGGTGTCGAGTTCGAACCCTCTGACTTTTCGGATTCATGTGCGTATTATATAATTATCACTTGCTTCAAAATGGGGAAGGAAAACATCGTGAGGAAACCGGCATGCCTGAAAGATATATTTCTCGACGGCTTGTGAAGTCAAGTCATAGACCCATTTGAGACCAACCTGGTGTCAAAATTTTAAGGCCACCCGCCTTAAATCTTTGACACCAGGTTAGTCTCAAACCACACGAAAAGAAGAAGATCGCGCAATAATAATGCAAGCGTTATTGCGATAGCTGTTTTCAATACATTTTGTATCAGGACGGCCACACTGCTGCGATAATAATGCCGCAATAGGAGTAGGACGCGCGTTTCTTCGTTCTGCGATATTCCGATAAGTGTTCTTGGAACATTTTGTATTAGGACGCATGCGATCTTATACAAACCTGCGTTATTTTCGCGCGATAAAAACGCGCCTATGGTGAACGTTAGAAATATCACACGATAAAAACGCAGCTGTGTGCAAGGAATCGGGATGCATTATCGCAATAACGTTTGCGATATTATCGCGCGATAAAATCGCGCCGGTGGGGGAGAAACTTTATTGTACTTTCAGTTACATAATTTAGCTATTATGGGTAGGTAGATATTCCAATAAATCCATTCTCTGTTAGATCATAGAAGGCAGATATTAAAAAAATACTTACTCTTTGTGATACATTACTGCTTGGCACTTTATGATCGGATTGATCGATCAAATAATAACTCTGTGCACAACAAAGATTTTAAATTATGATTGTTATTGAAAGTTCACTTTACAAGATGAATGGGAGCAAAAAGACAAGAAATATTATCTTTTGATTACAACGTATTGCAAGACGGTAATGTACTGAGGAAGGAAAGTCGTTGACGTAATTTGAATGAGGAAGTACTTGGAAACTACTTTGTTCTTCTTATGGATATCTTTTTGTTTAGTTGGGCAAGAATGAATAATATATCTTTCTTAATTTTATGAGTTAAGTACTATAGCGACCCGCTCCTGACTCGCACGGTTTTTACAACTTGACAAAACATCGAGATTTCTTAGGTAAATGTAATTTTAATATTAACGTATTATACACATAAACCTCCCGGAATAAATTCTCTAAACGCTGGTGAAAACCTCATCAAAATCTGTTGCGTGGTTTGGAAGAACAACGCGGACATACGGACAACCGCGAAAAGCGACTTTGTTTTATAAAATGTACATTATATAGATTACTAGCTGACCCCGGCAAACGTTGTTTTGCCAATTATTTGTTTGCCACCCCAAAAAAAAAATTGGCAAAACAACGTTTGCCGACAACCCTTATTACTTAGGAGTATGAAAAATAGATAGTAGCCGATTCCATGACCTACTGAATATGCATATAAAATTTGGTAAAAATCAGTAAAGCCGTTTCGGAGGAGTAAGGTAACTAAAATTGTGACACGAGAATTTTATATATAAGATGTTGTTTTTGTTATTTGTATTTTGTGTTTCACGAACTGTGTCCAAATAAATGTAATTCTTTCTTTTTTCTTTAGTTCTTAAAAAAAGTAATGTTAGTACAAAGACACATTGAAGTAGGTATATTTTCGATTTGTCAATCAATCTGCTTAGTCTTTTCCCAACTATGTTGGGGTCGGCTTCCAGTCTAACCGGATACAGCTAAATTTTATATAAAGTGACTGCCTATCTGACCTCCACAACTCAATTACTGGATAACACGATACCCCTTGGTAAGACTGGTTGTCAGACTTTCGAGTTTCTGATGACCCGTAAAGACTGTATATTTCATATAATATTATCTGGATGACCAAAAGAAAAATTGATGTTTTATTTTTAAACTATGTTTTCTAAAAATGAAACCTAGCTAGATCGAGTTATCGCTCCTGAAACCCCCTGCATGCTCATGAAAATCATTAGAGTCGTTTCCGAGATTCAGATTATATAGATATATACAAGAATTTCTCGTTTAAAGGTACCTATTAGATGTAAAGAAATAAATTTATTAGGTACAGAAATCTGATAGTTTTCTTTTAATACTATGTACCTATCGAGCTATCTATATAAAATTACAACTTTACGTAATTTATTCACTTAAGTAGGAGGCTCTTATACCTATTTTAGGAATATAATTTAAATTGTACAAAAACAAAGCACATTAACTTCGACGAAGACAAATTTGTCCTTCATGGTGTCTGAATTAAACTATATTTAGACAAGCATTCACTTTAGGATGTAGATAAACCCATTCTTATAATTAAACTGGACTGGAGGCTGTGCATCTTAAAATGTTAAGCTGAGTATCCACGACTTTAGGTAGGTATCCACTTTGATTGTGCACCAACAGCTTTGCTTGTGCTTTGTCCTGGTAGCGGTTTTTATGCAATTGCAAACAGAAAGTGCTGCTGCAGCTGTTGTTAGGTTTTAGGGATATGAGAAACAGGGCGTAAAGTTCACTCATCCACCATAGAAAAGAGAGGATCCTCCAACCAGACGGGTGTTGTGTCTGGCGGGCAGCCGCCCAACGGTTTGAAGTTGAAATCTTGTGTCTATGTCAATCGCTCGGTAAACTTTAACTGCGCGATGCAGGATTTGTGTGACGTCATGTCTATGATGCGTAGTTTGTATGTGGCGGTGTAACCGCTACAAGGCATTTAAGTGTATTTTTAGATACCTAGGTACTTCCTCAGACCGATTCAAAAAAAAAAACCAAGACAGCGCTGTCAACAGTGACGTGAGGCCGGTTTCGTAAACATGTGTGCACTTAGTGAAGTGTAGTTTGATTGTAAATGTGTGCGTGTTAGCGTGTATGCACAGAGCGGAGGTGTAGTTTTTGCATGCTTCACTTTATTGTTCGCAGCTCTTTCTTGGTTTTTTATTTGGTCTGAGCCTACTTACTTCATTGTCATTTGTGCGCGGCCAACGGAAAAACATAGTAACTTCTATTTCTATATAGATTTTATTTACAACACCAGTACCCTAATTGCGTAAATACAACACAATCACAATCTGTTTCGATTTGAAACCGATTGCTAATCCATTGCTTCATAAGTTGGAAAAAAAATCTGCTCAACAACGTAAATAACGCAATGAATGTTGTTGAACTGTCAAAATTAAACAAATTAGGCAAAAAAAAAAATACGAAAATAAGTTTCGCAATAAGGGTACTGTTTTATATCCACCTATGTTTTGCAAATAATAACGTTGTCTTTGATTTTGAGAAAGCAGAATCTGTGGTGCGGAAAACAGTTGGTGCACAAACATAGTGGACGTGGACACCCAGCTTTAGTTTATCTTAGACTAGCTGCGCCCCGCAGTTGCACCCGTAAGTATAAGCAGGGCCGTCTATAACCTATTGAAGGCACTTGGCACATAAGGATCACGGGGCTCCTGTGAAACTAAGCAAAATTCTAAAATTATTCAACATTAATTTTAAAGGAGCATGCCCATGGACAGGCTCACTCTTTGTGTCCGGGTGTATAAAAAAATGATGTGCTAAAAAATTCTCTCATTAGAATATCGGGATGAAAAGTAAAAAGTACCCTATGTCCTTCTCCGGGTAATTGTCTACTCATGTGTTAAATTTTATCCAAATCCGTTCCGCCGCCATTTTAGCGTAAAAGCGTAACAAACAAATAAACAAACTCACTTTCGCATTTATTATATTATATACCAGCTTCCGCCAGCGGCTTCGCCCGCCTGTTATCTTTATAAATTATAGCCTATGTTATTCAGTGATAATATAGTATTCAACAGGCGAATTTTTTTTTTTATCGGTCCATTCGTTTTTGAGTTTATTCATTACAAACAAACTTACAAACATATAAAAAATCAAATCTTTTCTCTTCATAATATTAGTTTAGATAATATTCGTTTAGATTAGTTAGGATATTAAGTTAGGATTAGCTTGTTTTGTTTTTAACAGATTACCTACATGCTTGACACGGTTGGCGCAGTGCCTGAGCGTTTGGATTGTGGGTTGGGCGCAACGGGTTACGCATTCAAATACCACACGGCAGCATAGATAGTTCTGTTGGACAACAGATTAACGAGCCCTAGATACAGGATAGTTTAGTAAAGGGACAATAAAAAAAAAACAGTGTCACTCCGGGAGTGCCGACACTGCCGACAGAAGTGAAAACTTGAACAAGATCGTCTTGTGGAAGAAAAATACTTGTATAGAACATTGATCCGTAACGTAATATAAATAAAGAGCACAATCGCGTTTACAAAAATGAGGTGTCGGTAACGGTGTAGCGAGTTCAATTGTTTTTTCCCATCTCAAAAATGCCCAACGCGCCTAAAGAAGTTTTCACTTAAAAAAAAACTATAAACCCGACTAACTAAAATGAACAAGAATATGTAGAAAATAAATACGTAATTAATGCTCTCATAATATGCAGTCGGAGGCTACGGATTATGTCGTTTGCACATATTATGTGGACAGACCGATCTCAAATCAATTTTAAGTAACAAATATAATATGTAGATACCTAATAGCTAGAAATATTAATAGTTTAGTTACTAAGCAACCCCCCCAGTAATTCTCGCACGGGTAGAGGATACCACCCGGAACGACTTCCGTTCACACGACGATAGCGAAGGGAATACTTGCCTACATCTGTGCAGCGCAAGCGCACCTGCCCTTACTTTTTACGTAAACAAGCAAAAACACACGCCTGAAGAACCATGCACAATTCTCACGCGAATAAAGGTCAAACTCTTGGAAAAATTAAAGGTTTGGTGTTATTATTTTTAATTATATACGTAGCTATGTATTTTCGTTGTTTTTATTGCGTCAGTTTGAAGATCACAATGGTTTTTTATAGTCCATGAGCTTCAGTATCAGTTTAATTATCTTGTTGCCAATGTCATTGGGTAAGTGCGTTGCCAGTTGCCACACGATATATTTTTAATCATGTCTTAAATCTATTATGCCATACCATCAGTGCCGGATCTAGGGGGGGGCAAGCCGGGGCCCGTGCCCCGGGCGGAAAATTCAGAGGGCGGCAAATTCAAGTTTAGCAGATCATTACACAACTCAGCATTGCATTGCAATATGCAGTATAGTAGTTTATTTTATAGGTATTTCTTCGCGGGACGCGTATGCATAGATAGGACAATAATCGCGTTCGCCCGGAGCTCGCCCGGCTAGGCTGGTCGATGCCGTGGCATAGCGTTGAAAGTATTGTAAAAGCCAATTATTTTTAAAAGATTAACCGTGGAGTTTCTTGCCGGCTCTTCTCCATAGGAAACGACCAATTGGAACCGTGCACCTACCTTCTGACGTTTCATAAGTGCCCATGTAGGTTTATGTGAAATAATATATTTTGAATTTGAATTTGAATTGAGCAGTGTGCAAATGAAACGCACTCACATTTGACGGCGGTTAGAGTGTGAAAAATACAGAGCAGGCTCGGAAAGAGTGCTAGAATGCAAAAACTGTTTTAAATTCAACCATACAATGAGTGCATGCTATGCACCGAAAAGAGAACCCACCATATCGATCAAAAACAATCAGAATGAATCGGTGAGAGTCTGCCCAAACTGTAAGGATGTACAGCCAGAGCAACACAGCGCAACACAGAGAAAGTGCCCACTGTTCAAAAAGGCAATAGAGAGTCAAACGAAAAAGGCTGAGCGAGTAGAAAAGGAACACATAAATGTCCCATCTGCAACTAAACCAACACCACAACAAGAAACAAATAGAAGATCGAGATCTCCAGTACGCAGATCCATGATTCAAAAGGGCACATCGTACGCACGGGCAACGAATAATGAAATCGAACCAACTCGGCCACGCAGAAAACTAACCACGGAAGAAAAATTTTCCATATTTGATAAAACTATGGAAACATTCATGACACTTATGAAAGAATTCAGCTACAGAATCAAATAAAAAAAAACCGGCCAAGTGCGTGTCGGACCACGCACAATGAAGGGTTCCGTAGTTAAGATGAATTTATCCCAAAAACAAACTTAACTTTGTAGTTGAAAAATATGTTCTCCCATACGGAATGTATGGGAAAACATGTTTTTGCAACTGCAAAGTTAAGTTGGTCGATTATTACTCGTTAACCTGTAAAGCCTACTTAGCTGTGATAGTTTTCCTTTTAATTTCGTTATATAAACTACTGTTGTGATTTTTTTCACATACCCAAAATCAACCATTTAGCCGGCAGGGGGGGGGGGACACTTGACTCTAACAAAAATTAGCACTTTAAAGCTTAATATTTCGCAAACGAATCCCTGAATCCAAAAATGGTTTCCACAAACTCACAATATTTTTGAAGGACCTTTCCAATGACACCCCTCAGCATGGGGTAAAAAAATAAAAAAATAAACATCACCACTTTACGTGTATGAGAGGTACCCTAAAAAAAAATGTTTTTCATAATTTTGTTTTACCACTTTGTCGGCGTAATTAATATGTATACCTATGCCAAATTACAGCTTTCTAGTACTAAGGGTCTCGGAGCTAGACCGCGGACAGACAGACAGACAGACAGACGGACATGACGAAACTATAAGGGTTCCTTGTTTACTACGGAACCCTAAAAAATAGGCTTAACAGAGAAAAAGAACCGCTATACCGGCCGTTGGGGCGTTTTTTGCCTGTGTCTATCATTGGGCGTCTTATGGCGGTAATGATAATGATGATACCTAACTGTAAAAATATTGGCGGGCGGGGGCGGCATTTTTCAGTTTTTGCCCCACCTCGAAAAAATTCAAGATCCGGCACTGCATACCATCACCACTTGGTTATACGTGGGGTACCTAAATAGGTAAAGGGACATGCTGTCTCACCTCGGGTTAGATACCCCTCGTTCGAGAAGTCCTGACTCCTGACAAAAAGCTTGACGTTTTACCGGTTTTACCAATTTTTTTATAGGTAATTTCTATTTCAGAAATCATTGTTTTCTTTTTTTACTTAATTGAAAACTTCTTTAGGCGCGCTGGGCATTTTTGAGATTTTTAACAATTGATTTCACGACACCATGATGACACCTTATTTTTGTAAACGCGATTGTGCTCTTTAATTATAAAACATTACGGATCAATGTTCTATGCAAGTATTTTTACTTTAAAGGTTTCGGAAGTATTATTTTTTGCAAACTTGATTGTGCTCTTTATTTAGATAAGGTTACGGACCAATGTTCTATACAAGTATTATTCTTCCACCAAGGCGATCTTGTTCAAGTTTTCACTTCTGTCGGCACTCCCGGAGTGCCACCACTTTTTTTAATTATTTATAGCATTTTTTATAAAAATCCTCATAATCGGTTGAAGGACACTAAACAAAATATAATTGAAGTTTTATTGTTTGCCTATTGTTATTACTTCTGGGTGCGTTTAGTTTACGGATGGCAAGGCCAGACAAAATTCGGACGGGGGGCCAAAAAGCCAGACATGTCCGGAGAAGTCCAGACGAATTGTAACCCTAATCTCACCTCACTATCCCTTCTTTTGCAACGAAAGGTCACTGGCAAGGTGACATAGTTCCACGCGTCAGTCTTATGCCAATACAAAATTATGAAACTTTATTACAGCTACCGTCCAAATATTATGAAGCCAAATCGATTTAAAAATAGCAAGCTTTTAGCGGTTAATCAAAAGTGTCTCGATTGGAGAGTTGGCTGAAAATAATCGTGTCGTTATTATCAAACGATTTGCGTCAGACACGCTGGCTACCTGGCTCCAAGTGCGATCCCGATTTACGATACCTAGTTAATGTCATGAAAAGAGAATCTGTGTATTTGTTTAGATTTATATACACTGTTATGGAGGTTGTAGTGGAAATCTTGAAAAAGTAGTTTTATTAGTGAACTCTTTTATGATATTTTGTTTTTAATAATAATAATATAATTCCAGCCTATAAATTATTATTCCACTGCAGGGCAAAGTCCTCTTCTCATTCAGAGAACTGCACGAGCATTGATCAAGACTATCGCTTGCTCAAAACGGGTTGGCGATTTCAGACTTATATTATATTAAATATAAGTCCAGGTTTTCTCACTATGTTTTTCCTTCACCGATGTCAGTCAGTAATGTCTAAGATATACTCAGAAAGTACATTATTATGAATAACTAGCAATCATGCGCCATCTACCAACCAACCATCTAGGTATTTGTAAGTAGTCACCGCATGGACAACTGCAATGGTGCCGATTCCCTTGTTCACAAACTAAACTAAATTTAAGTTCAGTGCATCTTTTTCTTTCTATTTCATTAAGAAAAGGACAGAGGATAAATTTTAGTTTAGTCCTGTCAAATTAATCAGCGCCTGTCACTCTCCATACAAGTATAGACGTGATTAAAAACTTGCCGACTAAAATTACGTCAATTTACGTCAAGCGCTGATTAATTTGACAGGACTAAACTAAAATTTATCTTCTGTCCTTTTCTTAATGAAATAGAAAGAAAAAGATGCACTGAACTTAAATTTAGTTTAGTTTGTGAACAAGGGAATCGGCACCACTGTCAGACGAATCGCAGGTCCGTTGACATTTCAGACTTAAAGCTGAAATAATTATCTAATATGCCTGTAATTACAACGGGCGGTCACATAGGACCTTCGAACAGAACTTACGCACTCTTCTTCAATATCAAAGAGAAAATCCAAAGTCCAAGAGGAAGTATCGGAAACTACTGAACTACTCATTGAGCACAGATAATCTGTACTTAACGAAATAATTCACAGTTCACTCAATTACTCGAGATACTCAGACCAAACCTAGACAGAGCGCTGTCAACAGTAACATGAAGCCGGTTTCGTAAACAATTGTGCACTTAGTGAGGTGTAGTTTGATTGTAAATGTGTGCGTGTAAGCGTATATGCACAGAGCGGAGGTGCAGTTTTGGCATATTTCACTGTATTGTTCACAGAGCTATGTCATTGTTTTTTATTTGGTCTGAGCCGAGATGGATATTTTATCAAAAATTACCAAGCGAAGCCGGGGTGTTTTATATGATTTGTTAATGGTGCCGATTCCCTTGTTCACAAACTAAACTAAATTTAAATTCAGTGCATCTTTTTCTTTCTATTTCATTAAGAAAAGGACAGAATATAAATTTTTGTTTAGTCCTGTCAAATTAATCAGCGCTTGACGTAAATTGACGTAATTTTAGTCGGCAAGTTTTTAATCACGTCTAAACTTGTATGGAGAGTGACAGGCGCTGATTAATTTGACAGGACTAAACTAAAAAAATTCTTCTGTCCTTTTCTTAATGAAATAGAAAGAAAAAGATGCACTGAACTTAAATTTAGTTTAGTTTGTGAACAAGGGAATCGGCACCATTGTTATGTGATGCAATGATGCGTTGAATCTTTAATAATACCTATTCACAAAACATAATAAACATTGTTTTACGCCAATTTTCGTAAGCGGAAACCATAGTAGTAAACTAGTAAGTTCTTCCGTAATAAAACGAAAGTGCCCGCTTCTTGGCACCTTTCGTTCTATATCGTAGACGCAAGCGCACATAAATAATAAAGTGACAAAAAATACATAAAAACTACACGCATATTTTCATTTATGCGAGTTTAATTATTTTGTTTAGTATGTCTAAAATTCTGACTGTCTCGTCGGTCTAGTGGTTCCAAAAACGACTGCTTACCTTGACGGGATTCGATTCCCAGTCGGGTAAAAAGCAAGGGTTTCACAACACACATTTTTATAACCCATAAGTTGTCGTGGCCAATACAAAACGACAGGCACTCCTGAAAAAAGGCTTTAAGTTACGTCTGGTTCATTAAATCATCATCCTCCTGCCAAAAGCTAAATGGAAGAATATAGTAGTGACATCTAGTTATCATTAACGTTACTAATAATTTTGCCACTCGCCGCTAGATGTCGCGATAAATTCTATTCACTAATAGATGGCGCTGTTTTGAGATATTTCATCGGAACTAATACTACGTTAAAGGTATTCTACAAAGTAACTTTTCATTTGAGGGGAAAAAAATAGAAACTCGGTGAAATAATGAACATAAAAGCCTTTTGCCATGGACGAGTTACATTATGTAGCTTAACAGCTCAATCTCATGTTTATTTTTCTATTGTTACCGATATGTAGGAAGTTGCACGAGGAATAAATTAAGAGGATAGGATATGGATGGCGACGAATCAGTAAATCACTCAATGCTCCAATATAAGTTTTCCATAGTCTATACTTATTTTAAATCAAATAAAACAGAAACAATCTTTGTAAAATGTTTATTTTCATAAATGACAGACTAAAACAACATTTCTCAGCGATTACAACTCACTCTAAACTTTGCATCACTATCCTAATGATATTGGCGTTATTTATAAAGCTGTTATTGTTTATGTAACTACTTCACTATTAGAACATAATCATCTACAACATCGCTAAGCAGCTGTTTATACGTACAGAGTAGTTATGGCGCAGAAAAGTCGACGACAAACTTTATTTTTTAAATATTTTTGCTCCATTTTTATAGGTTTGCCATCAACTTGAACTAAATTATCACAAAGTTTGACTAAAGATAA
Source organism: Agrochola lychnidis (assembly GCA_963680765.1). Taxonomy (NCBI): domain Eukaryota; kingdom Metazoa; phylum Arthropoda; class Insecta; order Lepidoptera; family Noctuidae; genus Agrochola; species Agrochola lychnidis. The sequence goes on from OY796850.1 coordinate 6,525,800, forward strand.
TTGTAGTTATATATAAAACTTTGGGGAAGTTCTTACTGCAAAGCAAAGTTTTGAGTCCATAAATAAAATAAAGTCTTTTTTTATAATAAAGCAATCAAATATATATTAATTGAATAGGAATTATATGTTTTAATTTTATAATTTATATTATATTTTCCGAATTCTAATAAATAGTTTTTTATAATAATAAAAATAGAGATCAAAATAAGTTCTGTACAATAAGACGTGAACGAGGCAACTCTAGATTATATTTAAATCCTTTATATCCGAACGAAATAGATAATCGGGTAGTATTATACAACATGGCATACATGACGACAACTTTAATATATTTTTGCTAAGACATTGCAAACTAATAACGACCTACACACTATGGTCATAGGAGTTGTTTTTGTTTGAACGTCTTTACATGTACTGCTATACGCCCAAGTCCTACAGTGACATCATGTATCTCGCCAGCGAAGATTGGACTGTTGTGAGGAAGGATATCTTGGCTGGAACCATTCTTCATCAACTGGCTTACCACAGCAGTCGGTACTTGTTAACCTCCCGTCATTCCATACAAAACAACAGAATTATCTGTGTTGTTGAAAACAAACGAACATCATCATTATTTATTCATACCTGTCCCACCGCTGACGAGGAAGCGATTAGCTATCAAATATTTATTCACTCAAGAAACGTACAAAAGATTGTAGGGCCCGTGTAAGTAAAAGATATACATATATTAATAATTGATCGCTGAATATTCACACCGAGGCGAGTACAGTACAAATATGTTCTTAATGTGCCTCGGCAAACCTCGTGTTTCGTCAGTCGTCGGATTTCTATCAGTTGCTTTTTGCACTTGGTGCAGACCGGACGCTCTCAATCGACTTGGAAGTACAGATATATAGAGTTGTTAATACTCTTTTTACTTAATGTAATTTATTTAAAAAATAGTAGGAAAGCTGCTAAAGTTGTAGGCACGAAAGATAGGAAAATAGTTTTACAGTTCTCTAAAGTTCACACAAAAATCAAAACAAAACAACAGTAAAGTACTTAGTTCTGAATTCAAATTATTATTTATACAAGATAAATCTAATAATTGATGGGCATGGAAATTAGCATTCGTTTGTATTCGGAAATGCGATGATTCCCGAGGGACATTAAGAATATAACTTCTTTGTCGCAGCGACAAGAGCTATCACAGAGTACTTGCTCAGCGATGCCCGCTTGGCCGGCAGAACTCTCGCTACGAGACTCACGCTTGGTGCATACGCATACCAGCGAGTAATCGCCATCTCGTTTTTAGTAGCTAGCTCTACTCGCTTCTCGTAATTGCCGGCGGTAGGTCAGGTGTCCTACTCATTCCACAAAATTCAAATGTCAGGAATGTTCCGACTTGGAACCTTTTACAATCAATTATAATAGTTCGTAAGTTCCAACAAATTGGAACAACATACAAAAAAAAAACTGCAACACATCAACAAATACACAGATAACGGACACCAAAATATTATTGTCAATCAAATGATATACGCTGAGATATAATATCTTCGAAAAGCCTTAACAGCTAGCATTAAAAGTATGAGTAAACAATACATTTTCATAAGATAACTACAGGTACAGATTAGGAAATAACATATTTGGGGAAACATATTGTGTACAATACATTTACACATATTGTAATAAAGGTATTTACAAGGCTGATGTGAATGGAAACGCCGGGCCCTAAGAGGATATACAGGGTGGCAGGGACATCAGCGCGAAAACTGTTACCATGGATTCAGTACATGATTCTGAAACCCGTTATTTTTTTTTGTCGTTTATAAAAAAAATCTGCTGTTTCATAGAAAAGTGCAACATACGTAGTCAAAATATAAGGAACAGCAAAATTTTTCTGTCTGCCACCGTGTATAGTGACCTAATTGGAGATGTTCTTCAGAAAGGTCAGGTGCGTAGTACTCGCAACCAGCGTGCGTGTATGACCAGATGTATGAACGTAAACGAGGCAAAAGGAGTATGTAAGGAACGATCCTTACATACTCCTTTTGCCTCGTTTACGGGCTTTTGCCACGGGGGTAAACAGGAACTATAGAACGCCACCAACTACGAAGCAGGTGGCGTACTATAGTTCCTGTTTACCCCCGTGGAGAGAAACTCACGCCGAGTTTATGTATTGCCGATTTTATGTATTGTGTTGTTTACACATTGAAGTTTAAATACGCATTTATACGATACATTTCTCGTATTGTCAACAAAATGTCCCTGATTGAAACCTGAAGTGTTATTCTATATATCACTTCGAAATTCTAAAGGTTCGTTTTAAAATTATGGGTTTGGGGGTTTGAAGTGTAAATATTACAGAACAAGAGTTACATCTATTCCATTGTTTCCCCATTTCTTGTTAGTACACATACATAGCGAGCGTTAATACCATAGAGTCGAAGGAATATCAGCATAAAGTATTAATTGATATCTTTTAACTTTTACATAAAACTTCCAACGAACATAACATCAATTATTATTTTACTTTTTAAAATAAGCGCTGTGATACTTTGCATTTGGTTACTATTTAGATAAACAGGTAACATTATTTACACATAATTTTAAATAATTACTTACTGGATGAGACAGGAATGTCATTACAAATGTTTAGGGTGGCTTTTTACTTCGTTTTATATGAATTTCTAACATTTTTTTAATTAAAGGGAAACGGATATATTGTTTCTTTAGTGTAAATTGAGCTTTAAAATATTTAGAGCATCGTCAATAATATGAGATACTGTGTCAGTAATTCTGTCTACGTTTAAAATACACATCATTTCATAATAACAATGAAGATTTAAATTGGACAAACATATTCAGGGAGAGGACATAAAAAGTTCAGTTTCAACATTTATACAACTATCTTATGGCAGTTTATATGTTTATAACGTGTTGGACATGTTGCACAATATAATAAGGACCAAACAATATTATTTTTTGGTGGATCTACGCAAAAAAATCATTCAAATATACACTGTAGTATTTGCATGTGTTAGAGCGTTCATCCAAAAAGTTGGCAACGTCGTAAACAATTGTCAAATATTTACCTATTTTATTAATTTGGCAATATTACTGTATGGAAATAAGAAATGTGGCTAACTAGTGAACTAGAATATTAATAATAAATTGCAATTATAACACTGAATTTGATGTTGTAACCGTTTCAGGTGTAAAAAAAGGTATTCGGAAAGTTTCCAAATATTTTTTTTAAATTTTAAAACTAAATATTAGGTGTTACGATATTAATTATTGCATTTCATCTGTACTAATATTATAAAGAGGAAAGATTTGTATTTTTGTATGTAACGAATAAACTTGAAACTACTGGACCGATTTGAAAAATTCTTTCAGCAATGGATAGCTTCATTATCAGCGAGTAACATATGCTATGTTTTATCCCCGTACTCCCACGGGAATGGGAACTACGCGGATGATACCGTCCGCTAGTAATCAATATTTTAGTTCACTAGTTAGGCATATTTCTTATTTCCATACAGTAATATTGCCAAATTAATCAAAACAGCGAAATATTTGACCGCTTTTTGCGACGTTGCCCACTTTCTGTATAAACGCTCTTAATACAGTATTTGTCGTGATCGTAAACAATATTCATGCTTTAAATAAATATTTTTACGATCGCCTCTCGAAATTTTTACGATTTCCTATAAGCGAAAGACTTACAAAGCATTCATGTTTATATGGTTTTATAAAATACATCATAACATACTCTTTCACTTATAGATAATTAATCGAATTACATCGTAAACAATTATTCCACCTTTATTTTTTTCAATATAATTTCTAACACGTTCAGTTACCCTATGACGATTATTAAAAGCTATGATTTTTATAACAAACGAAAATAATTATCAATTAACGATAAATTAAATTAATATATATTCATAAGAAATTATAATGACAACCAAATTAATAAAACAAATAATATAATAATATCGATCACTTCTTTAGGTCCCTCAAATGCTTTTCGTCTACTCGTTCCAATTTTTACTATGCAACCATAACCTTTTATTTTGAAATCGCTTTGATACATTTTCATAATATCTTGCACTATACTTGAAAACGTAATCTTCAATAATTTACATGTATTCCCACTTAATCAATTACCTACTTTAGCGTTATGTAGTCTAAGTTAATTTTTTATTGTAATAAAAAGACCCTAAATAAATTTTTGGTTGCAATGGAATTTGGACTTTGTTGTCAATGACATAGTGTGTGTTCCCAAAACTGAGTCGCATCGTCGTTTAAGATGCAGATGCGACACATTTCTATAGAAGTATGGAATCTAGTCTATGAATAAATGTAGAACTGTTTTTGGCAGTACTTATATTAAATAAAAAAACATAAATAATAAAATTAAAAAAATTCGGCAGTTCTAGATGTCTGTTATACAATTATGACACGCATTAAGCAGATTGATCATAAACAAGTGTTCTCTAGAACAAAAGCATTAAAACCTAGTTAACTGTGATAATAATATATTGTCACACTCAACTTGGTTACGGTTGGTTTGGTTCAGATTGCTTTGTTCTGATACTTAATTAATATTTTGAGATGAAGCATGGAAAGAGAGTAGCTAGTAATATGTGAGAAATACTGAAAAAAATAAATACAGGGTGGCAGGGGCATCGACGCGAAAACTGTTACCATAGATTCAGTACTTGATTCTGAACCCTGCGTTGAAATTTTTCGACAGACGCGAGACGTAAAAAAAAACTGCTGTTTCATAGGTATTTATTTTGTATTTTATGTATATATATATTTTTTTGTTACATTATAATTAATAACATCTTAGTGTTATTTATTTTAGAATTAAGTATGTATGTAAGTATTTATATTTTCATATTGATTTTATGTATTTTACTTTCTCTTTACTCTTACATACATACGGTGTCTACATCTCTTTTTATCCTCTGTCCTGTCGCAGGTATGCTGGAAGAGATTTCATTAGAAATAAGCATCACCTTTGTACGTATTCTTCTGTTCTTTTTGTCTTGTCTGTGTATTTGTGTGTACATAAATGGTTAAATAAATAATAAATGTGCAATACGCGGTCAAAAGTATGGAACAGCAGATTTTTTTTAATAACCGACGAAAAATTTCAATGCCGGGGTTTCAAAATCATGTACAGAATCCATGGTAACAGTTTTCACGTTGATGTCCCTGCCACCCTGTATAATGTCTATAAGAGCTCAACTGTCATCAATGAGACACAATAGAATTTTAATTGTTATCGATCTCCAGGAGAGCTCGCAACAGTCAAGGGGTATGACTTAACCTAAATCGGAAGGCACTCACTATAGCGTGAATTTTTACGATTGAAGAAAAATTTCAACTTCGAATTTGGGATACTTATATATTTTTTATCAATTCTACTGGCTATTATTGGTATTGCGAGCCGAATTGAACTCTGCATAAATGCAATCAGATAATGAAAATGATATCAAAATTTGGACATATCAATACATAAATATGTGCTAATTAATATCAAAATGGGCGATTATACCTTCCCTTCGAATAAGAGATTCATATTTATTATAATTTAATCACTGGAATGGTAGAGCGAACTCAATTTGACGTGTCTATGGAATACATACTGGCATTAAAGGTAACCAATACATCTAGAATACTAACCAATCGGTAAACAATATAATGTGCTCGATTATATTACATTATGACTAGTGTTACGGTTATGTGCACTTGTACACGCGGCGCCACAAGTTTCGTATAGATATTTTGCTAAGCAACTTGCGCTGAAAACTGTACACTCGCAGCGTGCGTGTCATACAACATACGTTTCCTTCACAAACTCTTTCACACCGAAATAATACGAAACATAATATAACAATCATTTCGTTCATAATATCGTACTAACCGGAGTGTGTGAGCGGGGGTGTCAACCCATCGAGAGATTTTTCACGATCGGGACGTCATGGCTTCTCCGGTTCATTTCCTTCACCTCTTTGGTAAGGTTGGATTCAACGAGCATGGAGTGTCGTTTCGTTGCATTAATGTCTTTCTTCCTCCGTACGACGTCGGGACTGTACGGTTCTGAGTCGCGACGGTGTAGGGGCGCGTGGCTGTGGCCCTGGCTGCCTGAGAATGAGCCTTGTCTGTGTAGTGGCGTTGCTGGTTGGTCTGGATTTATATTTGGAAGGTATGTCTGGAACGAAGGCCGGTTCTGCGCCGCCTCCATGATGGAACCTTTTTGGAATAACGCGACAGGTCAGTATTTTTACATTTAAAAAAAGTGTCATTGATTCCAGGAATAGCGTCTTAATTTGTAACTTATTTTTTAAATACAGAAAAAGACACAGTTTAAACCCTAGCAAATCACAATAAAGGACAGAAAGAAATAAGAAAAGGAGTAAGTCAATACATTAGGAAAAACACACAGACAGACAAACATACTATCACCAACACACATTTCTACAGTTCCCATTCCTTAAGTTAACAATTTTTAGTTCTAATATTAGTAGCGTAATAATGAGATGTCCCATGCACCCTTTAATGTGTGCGTTTAAAACATTGTAAAAGTCTAATTTTTTTTGACGTAATCACAAATTAAGTTGTCCGGAAAAGAACTGGAGTTCTCGACATAGCTTGCAGAGTAAGCAAGCTGAAGTGGCAGTGGACTGGCTCCATGTTTGTCGAAGGACCGATGGCCAGTGGAGCAGACGAGTCCTGGAGTGGAGATCGCGTATAGCCAAGCGTAGTGTGGGACGCCCCCCAGCGACGATGGAAAACCTCAAAGAGTGGCTGGGGCAGACTGGACGCGGAAGGCAGAGGACAGGGTGTTGTGGCGCAGCCTGGGAGAGGCTTATGTCCAGCAGTGGCTAGGCTGAGTTGATTGATAGAGTCTGGCCACGCTAAGTCTGCATAAGTAAAAAAAAAACGGTAGAATTTGAAAATCTATAGACGGCAACACCATCCTGTCCTACGAAAAAAGAATTTGATACTTTGTTTTTGATAGGTTATTTTGTTTATATTCTGATTTATTCCTGGTAAAGAATAGTCATTTTAGCACGATGCTGTGTGAATTTGATAGTTTTGTCATCATATGGAGATAGAACATAGGTACGACATAGTCTTATTACACATAATCTATTATGCAAAAATCAAAAGGCAAAATATCAAAATCATTTGATCTACTTACAACCCCGAAACGGACGTATCTGACTGATGTAAAAGTATACCATATAAAAAATAAGTGGTTGCCTATTTATTCCATTGTAGACTTAGCCTGGCCAGACTCTAGATGGCAGGTTCAAGAAAGCACTCGAGATTGTAAAGGAACCGGTCATATTGCTCTTAAAATGGAGCATTTAAAGAAAAAATATGAAGGAAAAGTCTTGGCTTATTTTTCACTGTAGCTGAAGAAAGTGAGACGATTGTTGGCCGAATCGCTGAACAAGATGTACCACTAGCTTAGTTCTATATTTAACTACAACAATAAGCGGTACTTAAGCACATATATTATATAAGTAACGCAATCACCTCCAAACTGGTAACTTGATATGTCTGGTTAATGACCTACAACGAAGCAAAACAAACAATATTTTTACAAATTATTGGACACGTCGTTACAGAGATGTAAGTAGGAAGAAACTAATAGAACATGAAATGTTAAGGGGATGCGCTAAGCTACCCCGCGAAATTCAAATTTTCTTTCGTTTTTTTGCAATTTGCAGGCCAGTATCTGGTTTTATGTTGATTATAATATGATTCGCGACAGTAAAAAATACTGCAAAGTTAGCATAATCCTCAAATGTCATGATTTTGTGAAATAGTCATTCAATAGGATTACATGAACTTTGAGAGTTGTATTGACTATTTTTTAAATCTTTTTTTATACTGCCATTGTGCTGATTCCATTATTTACGGTACGTATTTAGATGATTAAAAAATTGACAGACTTAAAATAATAATATGTAAAAGTATATAAAAAGGGGGGGGGGGGGAATAGTCATAGGGCATCAAAAAATTCGTCCACATCGCTGTCAATAGGTAAAGTGCCCAAAAGGCTGGCAACATTGCCACGTTGTATGGTAACGCTGATTCTTTGACCAAAGAATAGGCCAGCCCTCTGGTTACGTGAAGAGTCGACCAGCCGCTTGGCGATGTCTTGAAAAACTATGTGGGCACTCGGACCCCATGGCCCTAGTGTTTCAACCCCAAACGGCTCAGTCCCAATAACATTGGAGTATTTGCGCCGTTGTATTGATGATTTTTATGATTATAATTCTATCAATAAACATTTGATATGGTCGCGAATCATATTCAGAGCAACAAACAACATAAAACTGACCTGCAAATTGCAAAAAACGTAAGAAAATTTGAATTTCGCGGGCTACCCTGACGCTTTCGCATTAATTGGAAATTATGGGAAATGCTACTACAGAAAATTAATTGAAAAACAGTCAGTCTAATGCTGTTTCATTTTGGACTATCTATGGAAAGCACGTAATGCTGTGTAGACTAAGGGGTTGCGCCCACCCCACTGGCAGCACGAGACGGCAGGGGATCGTTCGGCATCGCTACATGCAAGCGCAATTCTGACGGCAAAGATGCCGCGGTATCTTTGCCGTCAGCCGTTCATTGAAATTTCAATTTTGTTGTCATACTATTAAGTTATATTTCTATTCGTCGCATAAAAATCCCTTGGCGTGCTGTGCCGCCAGTGGGCGCAGGCCCTCCGTCCCTCACCAAGAGTATTCACCTGTAATATTACAGTACAGATTCAAGCATTACACCAGAGAGTGAAAACCGAGGTAATCGTAATATAGTAATGCTCAAAATCAAATCTTGAATTACATTACAGGGGAATGCTCCTTAACTTAAGGGAGCGCCTTTAAACAAAGATTTCAAAATCATAAAAAATAATTGTACTGACGGCTGCATTCATTGGTTTTCCCCTTTTCTAACGTTGTGTTTCCCAATCACAGGAGGATTCTTAACTTGAACAGTAAAATAAATAAATAAAATGTAACTCAAACAGCTTAATTTACAAATCGACTGTCAACATCTCTATAACGAACTGCCCTAATAAAGCAACTCAAACTTATTTCTATTGACGTCAAAGTAATAATTAGTAGTGTAAGCTCTAAGGCTGCCTGTCCACAGGAGCGGAGCGAGGCAGCGGAGCGGAGAAATGTGCCAATATTAACCGACAGAATCTAAACTCCGCTTCAGAGTACCGCTCCTATTGGTTAATATTAGCATTTTTCTCCGCTCCAATGGACAAGCAGCCTTGTACTCCGTTCTTATAAACATACACGAATCGTTTTGCTTACCAATGGTAGCTTTTTTATTGCCAAACTGGGCATATAAATAGATTCGGAAGCTAATTTTACCTGTGATAGCTACTTCCATAAGGGAGGGTCTACTATGCAAAGCTATAAAGATACACGAGTCTTATATTTAACCAATTACGGTTTGTAAATTATAGGTTTCGGCCATAAGTGCGATATATCGCCTTGAAAAACGGCGACAAGTATTAATTATAGTCATCAAATATTCAGTAGGTATTCTTTAATTTTATTGTCCTGGAAATAAGCTATCTACTGCGCAGTAAAAGCAGAGATGCAAAGTAGAATACTGAAGCTGCGAGAAATTGATTATGGGTCCTACGCTGGCACTATACTCTGTACAATTATTCGCGCCATTTCTAGTACAAAATTAACGTTATTCGAATCAGAATAGGATATATTTTGTATTGTCTAAATAACGTAAATATTATGACAAATAAGCTGAATGAAACAACAGCATTATAAATACTCAAAGTAGAGGTTACATCGTATACAATTGGTGTATTCATAAAATTTTCTGACTAGTAGCAAATGTGCTATTCCTTACCGAGAGTGCGCACCAGCCACGGCGCGACGGACTGCTTCTGATTGACGGCTGCCTGCACTTCGTTGAGAGCCACTGTCAGTTGATGGCTCAGCTCCTGGGAAATAAGCATTCAGTCAGATTAATCGTCAGTCTACATCTGCTATTGTGACATCTACCAACCCACACTGGGCCCGCGTGGTAGATTACAGTCCACTCCCTCTCACTGAGAGGAGACATGTGTCCCAGCAGTGGGAACATTATAAGCTGATTATGATACATCTGCTATTCCAGTTTTGGGTTATGACGGGGCTCTGAAGACCCAAAAAATTGTGTTTTCATCAATGAAAATGGTTAAATGCAGAATTTTACGTCAGCGCAAGAACTGATTTCACTATTTAGCGCAGCCGTGAGGCACACATTCCTGCTTCTTTTTACAGCGGAATACACTATTTTGCAGAATATGTTGTGCGTTTTAGTCTGCCAAATCAATGTATTTTCTTTTTGATTTTCCTGTCACCACACCGGACAACAGTCTCTCCCAAATCATGCAACCACTTGGTCGTGATTGTGTAATCGGCAGTCGCCAAGTCAGCGAGCACCCTAGGAATTAGTCTCAAACTTAAAAAAAAATTATGGCTTCGAGAAATATCTCTCAGGCAGCATGGTTTCCGCACGATGTTTTCCTTCATCGTTTTTGAAGCAACAATACGCACATGAATTCGAAAAGTCAGAGGGTTCGAACTCGAGACCAATGAATTGGCTGTCCAACGGTCACACCACAAGGCTATCACTACTTTACTTGTAAGGCTGCTGTGTTACTATGAATTAAGCATAACTTCCCATCCATCTATACAAGGCTGAGTAGTTCTTTACCTGGTTACTGCACTGCGCCTGAACATGTGCGAGTTTGACCTGCGCGAGTTCAAGTTCAAGGTCACGCACCCGTTGCCTTAGTCGCGCCTCCGTCTCGCTCGAGCCTTCCTTGTCATCGCCTTTTTGTTCTGTCTCTGCAAGTATTTGTGGACTTTATGAAATAGGCCATACGGTTGATTTCCATTTTTGCAGTAAAGATAAAACTTGAAACATATTGGCTACAATTTTGATTTATGTATTTTTATTACCTACCTTCTTTGTTATCCTTTTGCGCAAGTTTCACACTGCAATTTACACAATCCTTGACATAGTCCTGCAACCAAAAATGAAACTTAGTTACACACTCTGTGAGTAAGTAATCGTGTGTCTTAAAAGTTTGTACAGTATTTATATTTTCTTAATGTCCCTCGGGTATCATCGGATTTCCGAATACAAACGAATGCAAATTTCCATGTCCATCAATTATTAGATTTATCGTGTATAATAATTTGAATTCAGAACCAAGTACTTTATTGTTGTAATGTTTTGATTTCCGTGTGAACTATATAGAGCTGTATAACTATTTTCCTATCTATCGTGCCTGCGACTTTAGCAGTTTTCCTTCCATTTTTTAAATAAATTAAATTAAGTAAAAAGAGTATTAACAACTCTATATACTTCCAAGTCGATTGAGAGCCGGTCTGCACCAAGTGCAAAGGGCAACTGATAGAAATTCGACGACTGACGAAACACGAGGTTTGCCGAGGGACATTAAGAACATAGTTTGTCTGTATATGACTTTTTACCAGATATTTACGATATGATAAAGTAAAACTGACCTGCATGTTATGTAACTGTTTGTCAAGTCTTGCGCATATTTCGCGGTAATCTCGCGCTACTGCGGCGTAGTGTGACGCTTCTTTATGACTCTCTTCTGATGCCGAACGAGCCTGCGAATAATGATCATTTATGAACGTTATAGAAGTATGAAGAGCAGGGTGTATAGTTCTCTCATCGTCCATAGAAAAGGGAGGATCTTCCGCCTAGAGTGGTGGGCTACTACTCGACGGTTGATGTCGGGACGTTGTATACAACCTTAGTTTTTGTTTATACTAAACTTCTTAAGGGGTCATTGTACTCATCATTATGAACAACTTTCACTATGGGACCAAAGCTGAAATCGCGAAAAAAAAATCAGCTGTTCCCTACATTTTGACGAGTTATGCGAACATAAATGTAGGGAACAGCTGATTTTTTTTTCGCGATTTCAGCTTTGGTCCCATAGTGAAAGTTGTTCATAATGATGAGTACAATGACCCCTTAAGAGGTTTAGTATAAACAAAAACTAACGTTGTATATACTAGTCGCGCGGCTTGCGCGATGCGGGATTTTTGCGTGGCGCTTAGATGCCGCCATGACGTTACGCATACCTCTCAAAATTTCACCCTGCATATACTGGTATGGCTTGGTTAATAATAATTTTTATAATCTATCTTAATAAATAGATCAATCGAGCAAATTTCATTCTGTTCCTTACCTCTGTTAACTGTGCTTCTAGCAACTCTTTCTCCTGTTGTAATTGTGTGTTGATATTTTTCAGCCTCTCAAGCTCCACGTTAATTTTCTCTTTTTCAGCGGATTCTGAAAGAAAATAATCAGATAAGCAATGGCAAAAATTCTTTTACAAAGATCGGAGTTGTTAAAGGGGAGCCCCTAAAGACCGAAAACAAAGAAAATCATGCGTTTTATTTACTACATTTGAATTAATGTAATGTATAAATATCAATGACTGCTGTGCTATACAACTCATGAACAAAGTGTTTTGATTAATTATCAGACCCCAAGAAAGTGTACAGAATTGTGTTAAAGTGAAAATTCACACTATTATTAGTTATAACATAATCCATCACGTAAAATAATAAGTTAAGAGTTTTCATATTTTTTATGTAGGGCATCTCGTAGTTGACCTCAGAGATCATGACTACTTAACCGGGCTTTCCTGTGGGTGTCTTAAGCTACTATACTCAAAGCCTCCAACCAGGGGCATTACAAACTAAGCTTATACAGGGTTATTTGTAAAACACCAACAACCTCTTAAAGAGTCAATGTACTCATCATTATGAATAACTTTTACTATGGGACCAACCCTGAAATCGCGAAAAAAATATCAGCTGTTCCCTACATTTATGAGCTGATTTTTTTATTTCGCGATTTCAAGTTTGGTCCCATAGTAAAAGTTGTTCATAATGATGAGTACAATGACCCGTTAAGAGGTTGTTGGTGTTTTACCAATAACCCTGTATACTAGGTGAACGCTCGCTAAGGGCACCCCCTGTGGGGTACGAACCTCGGCTTAGGGCGTTAACCGGAGGGACGACATCAAAGATGGGACGGGCTGGTTAAAGTTAAATTGCATATTAGTCTACATGTAAGGTTAGATTGTAATCAATTATTAAGAACTTATTAATACAGGAAAACAAATAGTACTATACTAGCTGCTCCCCATAATACAGACTCGCTTAAAACTTGAGTTTCGCATCTTTATTAGTGCACCGCTCTCTACACAGTCAACAACAAAACAATCTAAAAAATCCAAACAACATAATAATCTTCCAGAAATCATCTTTAAGCTAAAGCTTATTGTCATAGAATTGTTTTTAACTAATGTTTACTCAAATCAAGCTCACCTTTAATAAATTTCTCGTACTCCTGTTGATATTTGGGCAGCCGCTTCACTTTGATGCTGCACGCTAGCTTCACGATCTGGCGAGACGACTCCTCAGCGCGGCACTTCTTTGGTAACGTTACTCTGTTGAACAAAATATAATATAATAATATTACTTTATCTTCAAGTTTTTTCTTTTGTTTTTTTATTTATACAAAATAAGCTAGTTAATTGATTCAGGCGTGACCTTGCGGAAATCCATTATAAAATACAATAGACGTGGATATATTTAGTAACGTGTTCCGCTTATCTATTTCTAAAGAGTCATAAAAAACCTTGAAATAAATCGACACGTGTTTCACTTCTCAACGAGGCATCCTCAGGATGACGATTGACTTGTCGCGAACCCGAACACGGCGTTGTTTCCACACCGAGCACTGAACGCAGAGTACGTCAGTGCTATCTGCGGAACAGGTTACTAAATATATCCACGTCTATTGTATTTTACAAAATCACCACGTTATTGGTTTAGGACGCGGCGGTTTCATGATTTCCTTCACCGTTTTCATAACCAGCCTATAATGTTCCCACTACTGGGACACTAGCCATCCACCACACAAGTCAAATAGCGTTTGGTGGATGTCACATTAAGCCATCGAGTTATTCGTTTTAGGACATGGCAGTGTCTTTACTATGATTTTCTTCACTACTTTTAGAACACTATATTTACCTGAAATACTTGAGTACACCTTCAAAGTCGTGTGACAACAAATCCTTGCGCGACCGTGACAGAAGCGCCAGCGCGACTTGGAACAGCGTGTCGATGCCTTGAAGGAGGAACACGTCCAAGATGTGGTATACCTGTAATTATACTTTGTATCAAGTAAATGTCATCGAGTTGGTCAGAGGTTATGTTTAAGTCCCATGTAATAGGGGGCGAGCCTATTGCCATCAATCGGGCACGAATCCAGACTATGGGCTGTTACTGAGAAATTCTAGATGGAAAAACCCAATTACACTTTGGTCGGCCCGGGAATCGAACCCAGGACCTCATGGTCGGCAGTAGCGCTTGCAACCACTACACCAACGAGGAAGTTCAAGTAAAAATATTAAATAATGACACACGATTATTCATAAAAACAATTAATGGAAGGAATAAAATCTAACTGATTTTCGGTTTTAAATCGATACTAGTAATCGATCAATTGAGGGACGTATCTATCACAGTATCGTGAGCAGTTTAGGTATACCTCGATTCGTAATTCCGATTATAATGCAACGTCTGTATCGCCATGGTTTTATTTTGAACTAGCGACCCACTCTTGCTTAGTGTTGCAAAAAACTCGAGCCTTCGAGTCCTATATAAGCGGACTCGGATGATGAATGGAGTCCTGTTGTAATGAATCGAGTCCTGTAGGACTCGATTCATTACAACAGGACTCCAAGACTAGAGAACTAAATTCTCTACAAGCTCGTTGAATGTTACATGAGAGCTCAAATCTCTTTGTGCGCTCGAGGCCTTTGTATGCGGCACTCAAGTCCTCTTCGTGTACGAGTCTAGCAATTAAATTGTTACATTTTCAGGATGAGAGAAAAGCTCAGATAAAAAATAATTAATAATTTTCTTAGAAGTAAGTTTTTAGCTGATTTATAATGATTTTGTCTTATCAGATTTTTTTGTAAGCGTAGTTACATCATTACCACTAATTTAAACTTATCAGCTATTCGAGTTTTTTCGAATGTCTCATCTTCATACTCTGAGTTTTTCTTGAAGACTCGAGTTCATTTTTAGACTCGAGTCTTTTGTTAAGACTCGAGTGGCTGTTAAATGACTTGCGGGCTCGGCTTGACTCTTGACTCCGAGCCTTTTTGTTTTTAGCACACGTCTGTCATAATTGAGTCGAGTCTTTAAAATTACGACTCGAAGACTTGAGCTCTTTGCAACACTGCCTTGCTTCGTAAGGTTTTTACGACTTGACAACACATCAAGATTTCTTTATTATATGTAAGTTTAACATTGTAATATATACATAAATAAACCTTCCGAAATAAAATCTATAAATGATGGTGAAAACAGGATTAAAATCCCTTGCACAGTTTAGAAGAATAACGAGGTCACACAGACATACACGAAGAGAGACTTTAATTTATAACATTTTATTTTGTAAGACACTGTTTATGCCCGTTTTCATATCCTTTTATTTTAACATTCAGCGGAGTTATTGCGTAACACACTAACAGTAGCAATGGCTTTCATTTTGACAGTTCAACAACATTCATTGCGTTAAGATGAATTTTTCAAACCTATGAAGCAATTGATTAGGAATATCCTTCAAAACTCTCGCATTGTGATTGAAAGAGTATTACGCAACTAAGGTGCAGGTTCCAATTTAAAAGTCAAATTTGCTGTGTAGAAAGAAAGAAAGAAAAAAAACGTTTACTTGCGGTAAACATGACGCAAAAAATACTTTAAAATACAAAAAAAAGTCACATCCACGTAAATCGGCCGTCGCTCAGCATTATGCAGCGGCCCTATGCAAGACAGAGCCCCAGCGCTGGTTTTTAGCGACAGCCGGCGCCGACACGTAATGCGTCGACTGGTGCAGCAAACAAATATTAAGACGCTGTACCAGTACAGCGTACTTTTAGAAAAATATATAGCAGAGTAACTTACCAGCTGCAAGGGGAAACGCGCTGTGAACACAGTGAGGAACCACTGTGACGCGAACATGTGAGGCTCTACGCCCAACTCTTGGAAGTGAGCGCGCAGATCTGTTAGTTGTTCCTACAATTGAAATGTTAAGAATTATTTAATAGCACTATCATCCAGCCCTTATCAGTTTACAGGGTGAAATTTAATTTTGTTTTCGGTCATTCGATATCTAAATTAAATTAGCTAACGAGTTTTGCGAGCTAATTTAATCTGACCTCTGTAAAATATTTGGGGGTTGGTGCAGAATATTATGTTCTTTCAATCGAATCAATGTCGAGAATATCACGCCGCGCCGGGCGGCCGCGGGCGGCAGCTGCGGTGGCGGGGCCGCTCCAGCAGCGCGCGCTCCGGCCGGCACAGCACTGCGTGCGACCTCCGTAGAACATATTCATATAATAGTACGCTTTGGAATGGGCAACTAGCTTCATTTTTCTGACCGACCGACCCCTTGACAATTTAAAAGTACCTGTAATTGGTTTATTTGAAATAAATGATTTGAGTTTGAGTAATTCTTGCCAGTACACTGCAAATTGTTAACCGTTTGTTTTCTCTTCAAATCTTTCCATTATACAGCCTACTATTGTCGAGTTACCGGTGTTTTAGTCCTCGTACCACCTCCTGGAAGATATACCCATTCCTGTTTACGTGGCTAAGTAATAACAGCCGCACGGGTCGAACCAACAGGTTAAGCTACGCTTGCCAGGGTTGGCCCATAGATGGATGACCATCTTTACATACCGAGACTCCGTGCCTCGGAAAGCACATTAACCCGTTGGTCCCGGCTTTCATTCGTGAAACTTTGACAATCGTGACGGGTCGTCAGAAGCCCGAAAGTCTTACCAAGGGGTATCGTATTACCCAGTTACTGGGTTGTTTTATTTCCATTACTCTTATTACAATCCACATTCATATTTAAAACTATAATAGTTGAAAAATCCATATTTTTTTGCCTAGAATTAGAGTAACTCATTAAAATGATTGTTACCTCCATTAATCGGTCGAGTTGATGTAACCTCATGTAGAGAGCTTCGAAGCCGTCTTTGTACAGTTCACGTAGTCCGTATCCGTACATCAACCGGACTAGCAGACAGAATGCTTGTTCTTCTGGCATCTGCAAATAATATAGAATATCGTAAGGTCAGTAACGCGTAGCAAGAAATATGTAGGGATGGTATACTTGTCGGTATGTCACGCACCATTAGAAAAAGGCGTGTTTGAAAGTGTAAAAATATTTGTTTTCTTGATCCGGTCTAAAAATACACCAGTCTTATAACAATAGGCCTGTGTCCAATTTTTTTTATTTTTGTTCGTCTTGTAGATTATTAAAAAAATATTGAACACGTATTTTTTCTTTTATGACGTAATCAAAAGATTACGGCGATACAGTTAAAATATGGCATGACGTAACGCCTTGCTAGATTTAATACTGCGTTGTGACGTAGCGAGCCCCCATTCCCTAACTTTAATGTATGTTTTCTAAGTTATTTTTGGTTAATATGATAAAGCAAAAAATACGTGTCTAATATTTTTTTAGTATCTGAAAGACGGACAATTTTTTATTTATTTTACTTTACGTTATTTTACCTAGGCAACTACCCTATTACTCAGGAACAGGTCAATTTTGTGTCTCGAAAAAGAAAAACTCGTTGCGTAGGTATTGCTGGTCAGCGGGACAAAGAAAAATGAAATAGCTTATTAATCTTAGTAAGATAAATGTTGATTTTAGTCTCCATTACCATACTTCATCTCTCTCGAATATACTCACATGTAACAGCAGCGTAGCAGCTAGAAAGCTGAGTCCCTGACAGTATCCAACTTCATGGTCGTACACAGCATACGCCCTCGCCATCCGCAGCAGCGAGTCTTGTCCCAAGCCGCCAGCTTCGCGGAAGAAGTCGTGTGCGGGGAACGTGCGGGCTATGTCGCGTTGGATCACTGCTTCGAAGGGACAGTCCTGTAAATGAAAGTTTTGGTTTATTATAATGCAGAAATACGATGTTGGAATCATGAATAGGGTCTGCTTTGAGCCGGAAAATACTTAATTTATCATCATCACACAGTCAAAAGACGTCAATAGGCCTCCCTTAAACGTTCTTGAGCTGCCTGCGTCCAGCGGATTCTTGCGAACTTCACCAAATCGTGGATCCATCTTGCCCCATGCACGCTACGCTTTCGGGTACTAAGTATTTCAAATTATGGTCCAATTTCAACTGACCAATACTCTTAACAAGCCATTCTTGCAAATTTAAGTAAATCACCTTGCTTATAAGCGTCCTATAATTTAAGTAAATCACCTTGCTTATAAGCGTCCTATAAGTTTCCATCAGCTTATCGTTCTGGTCGACTCCGGCAAGTCGCAGCCACACCTCACCACGTAACGCTTCTGGCACACCGACGCGTACCAAGTGGTTCAACGCACGTGGACGTGGTCCAGTCCAACTGTAAACGTACACGTAAATATTAGTTAAATTAAGAATAGACCATTTTTTGACGTGAAAGCTTCTTTAGGCGCGTTGGGCATTTTTGAGACGGGACTAAACCATTGATTTCGCGACACGATGACGATACCTCATTTTTGTAAACGCGATTGTGCTCTTTATTTATATTACGTTACGGATCAATGTTCTATGCAAGTATTTTTACTTTAAAGGTTTGGAAGTATTATTTTTTGTAAACACGATTGTGCTCTTTATTTAGATAAGGTTACGGACCAATGTTCTATACAAGTATTTTTCTTCCACCAAGGCGATCTTGTTCAAGTTTTCACTTCTGTTGGCACTCGCAGAGTGCCACCACTTTTTTTTTTCGTTTCTTGACCGACATGAAGAGGACAAAAGCAGGAAGGATAAAAACTAGTGGATGATGATTACTAAGCCGAGAAAGGCTAGGAAGAAGTAGTACAAAAGTGCATCTTACCTCCTCAGTACTTGAGCCCAATTGACAAGTACATCTTCTCCGCAATCTTTTGATACTTCTCCGGTTCCACTTAGTAGAGGTTCATCGCCATCTGAAAATACCATTTCAGACATAATCTACATGGTCCTCGTATGGCCTGACCAAGATTATGACGTTCAAGATTTTGACGTTCAAAAGTGCCATACATGGGGCCTATTTGAAATAAATGATTTGACTTTGACTTTATGTCTGGACTTTAAAAGAGACTGCGATCTCTGAGTTTGTTTCGGCCTTTCTTCTCAGAGTAGTCAGATAGGAAACGCCGAACTCATCTAGCCTATTTTTAATTATTTTTTTTATATGACGTGTAAAAGTGATTTCGATAACCTATTTACAGAATAAACGATTTAATTCACTTCATTTCATGTAACGACTGCGTTTGGCACATAAAGTCGAGATGGTTAAAAGAAACTCACACTAGGGCCTCAGGTCCACAAAGCTTATCTAAGCATTTTATTTAAGACCCGCCACCTCATAAAATGCTGCCTCATTTTACCAGTACATACCGGAGTCCGGCTCAGAGGGCGAGGGCGGCGCGGGCGCGCTGGACAGCGGCGACGGCAGCAAGCTGGACAGGGACAGCGGCAAGTTCAGGCGCGAGCGGTCCAGCTCGTCTGAAGTCTCGATACTTGCCACCTCGTATTGGAGTTGGCCGAGCGTGTCTACTGACTGGGAGAAGAAAGAATATCGAATGAAATTAACTTTATCAAAAGAGAACGACGCAATCGTTTTGCATGTATTTTGACGTACCACCGCGGCTTGGATGATCACGCGACTATATCATATTCATGTAAAGGACGCGGTCTCAGAATAAGGCCTGTGTCCAATTTTTTTTTTTTTTTTGTCCGGCTTGTAAATTAATAATAAAAAATATTGGAAACGTATTTTTTTGACGTAATCAAAAGATTACGGCGATACATTGAGTTAAAATGTGGCATGACGTCACGCCTTGCTAGATTTTTATACTTAGTTGTGACGTAGCGATCCCCTACTCCTCATTTTTAATGCGTGTTTTCTAAGTTATTTTTGATCAATATGGTAAAGCAAAAAATACATGTCTAATATTTTATTATTATCTGAATTTTTTTCTTTACCTAGGCAACATCCGTATTAAAGCGACATTCAGTCCACGTACGCACGGACGTAAAAATATCGCGGCAGGATTTTATCGCGCACTGCATTATCAGCTCTCGATGTTGAACCGAGCGTTGAGAATCTAACAGAGTGCATCCCAGCGCGTCGAAAAGACGCACTGTGTTTTCAACCCTCGGCACTAAGCAGAGCGTTGAAAACGCAGTTTGCACTAGCAAATCGCAAGTATATGTAGGTAAAACAAGGTTCGGTGAATAGGGTCAGGCGAGTTGGCCTATGAGTAAAAAATTATAATTATGTCAATAGTTAATGGCATACTACTTTTGCTTGTATGAAAGTAAAGTAAAATAACGCTACACTACGGTAAAAAAAAATCTTATAGTGGTGGTTATAAATATGTTTTTGTGAAGGTATAGAAGGTGTAAGCAATGTGTTCTTACCTCTTTCAGATTGATATAAAACTGTTGCACAAGTGGCCTCTTTGAATAATACCAGAACCTCTCCGTAGGCGGGAATATTTTGACAGGAGTCTCGATGACCAACCTGCAGGAAAACTAGTTGTTTTTGAGAGGCCCATAATGTAATTTCATGTTGTAGATAAGTTGTCAAGCAAAACAGAGTTCTCTTTATCAATATCAATAAGAATGTTATTCCTTTATTATTTTTAAATAGGGTTCAGATACTCGGCTAACAAGTCCATTTATTAATATTAAATCATATAAAAATATGTATAAATTGCAAACAATATACTAAATAATAATTATTAATTAAAGATCTCACCTCAAAGGATCCGGTATGCCTCTAATGACGAGATCCAGTGCGAGTGACATATACGCCGGAGCGCCGTCACCACTAGCAACATTGAAGGCAGCTAGGGCAGACTCCCCAGCGTTCCATAGTGCACATACTGAGCAACCGGAACCGCCTGATGAACCGCTTACCTGAAAGACGAATGAGTTTTATAAGCATTTATCTAAAATATCTCTTTCTGAATCGCAGATCTGTTTGCTTACTGTATTTATATTTTCTTAATGTCCCTCGGCAAACTTCGTGTTTCGTCAGTCGTCGGATTTCTATCAGTTGCCCTTTGCACTTGGTGCAGACCGTACGCTCTCAATCGACTTGGACGTATATAGAGTTGTAAATACTTTAACTTAATGTAATTTATTTAAAGTATAATAAAGTACTTAGTTCTGAATTCAAATTATTATACACGATAAATCTAATAATTGATGGACATGGAAATTAGCATTCGTTTGTATTCGGAAATACGATGATACCCGAGGGACATTAAGAAAATAGAAATACTGTTCATAGCTTGCATACACAAACACACGATATAGCTTGTCAAGTCTGAAATGATGCGCCCCGCTACCGTATTTAACGTACACGGTGCCACGGCTAGTACGTAAAATGAGGTAGTGGGGCGCGTCATTTCAAACTGGACAAGCTATACAACTATATACCAAACAAATATTTGTTTCGTACGCAAACCGAACCGTACGAGGCGTAGCGCTAAAATTTAACTACGGAAACTATGTCGTCCACATGAGGAAAAAACAGTGGCACTCCGAGAGTGCCGACAGAAGTGAAAACTTGAACAATTGTATTGTGCAGGAAATAATGTATCGCGCGTTGATGTCTTTTTAATGATCAAAAGCTGGTGTCGTAACAGTGTCGCGAAATCAATTGTTTAGTCCCATCTCAAAAATACCCAATGCGCCTAAAAAAGTTTTCACTTCAAAAGTTTATTACTTCGACCCGGGCTTAGAGTGGACAACTAAAAGAATTGAAAAGTAAAGTATTTCTTACCATTTCGAGTAACCTCATGTCTGAATGCTTAACGCTTCTACCGGGAGCAAGAAGGATACCGAAGCAGCGCTCTATATATAATCCTCCAGTGTAGGTTGACTGAAAAGAAAAAAAAAATGGTCATTGACGAATAATTTCCATTGTTTCCTTGAAAGCGAAAACACTGGCCGAAATGTACAAAAGTAAACCTTTTTTAATATGCCTAACTATATTTGAGAATCTGATATAATTATCAGGTTTTGGAATAACAAACTCAATTTCATTCTTGATAAAGTTCGAATTCCATTGCAACCAAATTTTTTAGAACCTTTTTATTACAAATGGTCACTCAATAATCAACTAAGAATACATAAAGCTAAAGTAGATAGTTGAGTAAGTGGCGATGGAATTTAAATTATCTGAGATTATGAATTGAACTAAACATTACTGTATAGTCACTGCATGCAGACATTTGAAGATAAAAAAAATACTTTCGGAAGTCGGTGGCAAAAAAACGAGAATACAAAACCAAAGACACCGACTTCCGAAATTATAGTTATTTTTCTCGTTTTTGTTTTTTTTTTTTTTTGGAACTAAAAAGTTTTTATTTTTCACTTATTAGTTGTGCTATGTAAATAACAGCAACACATCATCCACATAGACTAAGTGGGAAAAATACGTATTATTGAAGCTAACTCAAAAACTACCCAAGCAAATTAAATGAGACAAAAATAATCATTAAAATCAATTCATAATTGGCGGAGTAATCGCGTGACAAATATACACAAAAAACAGTCGAATTGAGAACCTTCTCCTTTTTGAAGTCGAATAAAAATCAAAATGTTTTATGGGGAAAAGCCAGCAAGAAACTTCATGCACATACCCTTACATAATGTGTTTCATGGATGAAATGTCTATTTATTTATAAAAGTCAGAAATGATTTCTTACCTGTGGATCATCAGATTCGGGCTGTATGTTGTTGGTGACTTGTTTTACGTTGATGGTTACTTGTTTGTCTATGCCACCGCGCAGCTTAAACCCGAGCCGCTCTTTCGGCACATGGCTGAATGTGCCCTGTAAAGAAATAAAAAAATTATAGTTGACGTAAAGAGGCCTTTTTTAATGTGAAAAATTCTTTAGCCGCGTTGGGAATTTTTGAGATGGGAAAAAAAACAAAAGATTTGGAACGAATAAGTTTTTGTAGCTACATAGCCAGTTACATTATTAACGTAATACTAAAGTTATTACGCACGAAAGAAACAACATGCGCTCGCAACGTACTTTTGTTTCGTTTCACTCTTTTCATTCGATCACTGCATTGATAACTAGTTACAAAAATCACGTGTTTATGTGTGACTCGAAACCAGTTATTCGGCTACATGTAGCAGTTATTGTAACTAGGGACGTGAAATAACGTCCATACCTAGTTTCGAGACCAATTTGTTCGTTCAATTAAAACTGACTATCGCCCGACAATTTTTTCTGACGAATAAAATAAACAGAGGTCGGAATTAGGTAGAGTTATTTATGTACTTGCATCGAAATGTTGATATTAATATGGATATTCCCGGGATTTCTAATAGAAAATCCCGTGTGACCAACAATTTTACAAATAAATAATAATAAAAACTTCAAGAGATAGATAAGACAAATAAAACAAAGATAATTTTAATTAATTAACATACAATTTTTATAAGTATTAAATTCGCAATACAAATTATTAATAGTCTTAAGCAAATTCTCATACTTTTATACTTCGCCTTTTTTATAAATATGAAAATACTTTTGCTTCTAGCCTAGACTCGTGAGGTTTTGCTTTAAATTGTGTAAAAGTAAATCACTACATAGTATAAAACAAAGTCGCTTTCTCTGTCCCTATATCCCTATGTATGCTTAAATCTTTAAAACTACGCAACGGATTTTGATGCGGTTTTTTTTAATAGATAGAGTGATTGAAGAGGAAGGTTTATATGTATAATAACCCGGTTTATACCCGTGCGAAGCCGGGGCGGGTCGCTAGTAACTTTTATTTAATAGATCGTGAAATTTTTCTGCTCTTCAAAATTAATCCCGGGATTTGGGGCATATCCACTTTATTCTTTCATTGCATGAAATCAGTAAATAACTCTACCTAATTCCGACCTCTGATAATAAACCTACCTTGGCATCAGTCTCCTTGATATCCACAGTACATTCCAGTACATGCATGAGCTGCATCGGAGGAACCGCAGGCCCAGTGCCCTCGGTAAGAGAACCAGTCATTGAAGGAGCCGCGCTCAGCTCACCCACCAGCGATGACGCCATTGAGCGAGGGATTCGCTCGAATGCTTTTGCGAAGCAGCCTGAGGAAGATATAAAGAGATATTTAGTTAGAAGCCATGTGTCCGAAAGGATTTCCCCATTTTTATTAAGTAAACCAGCTTTTGCCCGCGTGGTTGTCGGAAAATATCCCACGAGAACGTACTACCTATTAAAAGTCATCATCATCATCATCATCATCATCAGCCTATAATGTTCCCACTGCTAGGACACAGGCCTCCTCTCTGTGAGAGGGAGTGGGCCGTAATCCACCACGCGGGCCCAGTGCAGGTTGGTAGATGTCACATGTCTTCGAATTTTCGGTTCTAGGACATGCCGGTTTTCTCACGATGTTTTCCTTCACCGTTTTGAGAGCAGTGGTGATGAAATAATTTACACAAAGTAAAGCGCCTGTCTGGGTTCGAACCTACGACCTACAACTCGTAAGTCGCGGCCGTTACCACTGAGCCACCACTGCTATTAAAAGTACTATGTGTTAATCCAGGTTATAAACCACGTGTGTGCAAAATTTCCTGCCGTTTTTGCGCCAATATACATCCAGACAAACAGGCAAACAGACAAAAATTCTAGACTATATTTTCGGCATCAGACTCACCCCGCCTTGTAGCTATAACATTTTTTTCAAAAATATTCAATGCAGAGTTTTGACTTCGTTACTATTTTATTATAGGTACCATCGAAGAAACCCATACCTAAGCAAATCGAAAACAAAATCCCGTGCACACGACCCTTTTTTTTCGTAGGTAACCGTTACTACATCGGCCGAGCGCTGCAAGCAGAAATAGTCCTTACGGTGTATAGGTATGGGTTTCTTCGATGGTACATAATAAATATGTAAAACTAATATTATAAAAATAAAAGATTTTCTTGTATGTTTGTTTGTTACACTTTCACGCTAAAACGGCTGAACGAATTTGGATGTAATATGGCACATGGATAGACCATGACCTCTATACTTTTATCCCGATATTCCCACGGGATCGAGATTTATGAGGGTGAAACCGAAGGGCGCAGCTCGTGTGAGTTAAAACTTTGGAATAAAATTTGTATTCATCGCAAATGTTTACGAATGCTGTTATTGCAAATGTTGTCATCGTTCTTCAGTGGCTATCCAAGGCATAAAAAGAGAAACCAGTTCAGTAATTAAAAGTTTATTTTTGAGTAATTTAATATGACACGTTTTCTGCTCACTTTTACGTGAAAAATATTTACAAACTGCACTATATTATCAAGAGAACGCTGTAGGCTTGTGGACTATTTTCTATTTTACTCAGTACCTGGTACTTGTTGATAGGCCTACACTGTCTCTCATACCTATTAACACTGTAATTTGAAAATATTGTAGAAACCATTTACTTTTAAAAGAGTAACCGTGGAGTTTCTTGCCGGCTGTTTTCCATAGGAAGCGACCAATTGGAACCGTGCACCTAGCTTCTGACGTTTCATAAGTGCCCATGTAGGTTTATGTGAAATAAAATATTTTGAAATTTGAAGAGGCTTGCACGGCACTAATCACACTAATATTGTAAAGGCGAAAGTTTGTGAGTGTGTATGTTTGTCTCTTCTTCACGCTCAAACGGCTGGACTAATTTGGATGAAAATTGGCACACAGATAGTTTATAACATAGTTTAACACATAGGATACTTTTTATCCCGATATTCCCAAATGATCCAGACTTACGCAGGTGAAATCGCGGGGCGCAGCTAGTAAAATATAAACCACAAACTCACTAACCATACAAAGTTACGAACTAATACTTATTCCATTAAAATCAATTGAAAACTGGCCCTAATTGTCACATCGTAGCAATCACCTCAATGCATCACAAGTCCGTTCAATTGACCTCGGTTGCGTAAACAATAACATTGTTATCTCGAAGTTTGCTCGACCGTTAACCACTGCACTTGGTTTGGCGCATTTGACCAAATATTGGCGTTACTTGGTCAATTCAAAATATACCCTATTTCTATTACATTAAAGTTTATTGTGCATCACGAATATTTATACAAATGCACCAAGTGCACCGCCTTTAGATAAATATAATTATAACGAAAACTAAGCAAGACAACCGAGGCCTTAGAGGCTGATGACCTGTAATCTGACTAAGGACAGAGGTCTTAACGATATAATAGATATTACTTCAAATTACTCATTAACCGACTTCCAAAAAGGAGGCGTATGTTTGTTTTTTTTTTTTTTTTTTATGTATGTCCACCGATTTCTCCGTCAATTGTGGACCGATTTTAAAAATTCTTTTTTTGTTTGAAAGGGTGTGCTTTCGAATTGGTCCCATATAAATTTTATTAACTTTGCTTGGATAGTTTTTGAGTTAGCTACAAAATACGTATTTTTTTCCCACTTAGTATGTAGATGATATGTTAAGTTTCTGTCATTGGTAGCAGGTAGTGGTAATCGAATGTGTGTGGGGTAGGTACCACAACTAAAAAGTGTTAACCAACTTCCAAAAAGGAAGAGGTTATATGTTCGTCGCGTATGTTTGTTTTTTTTTTTTTTATGTATATCCACCGATTTCTCCGTCAATTGTGGACCGATTTTGAAAATTCTTTTTTTGTTTGAAAGGGTGTGCTCTCGAATTAGTCCCATATAAATTTGATTAACTTTGTTTGGATAGTTTTTGAGTTAGTTACAAAATACGTATTTTTTTCCCACTTAGTATGTAGATGATATGTTAAGTTTCTGTCATTGGTAGCAGTTAGTGGTATTCGAATGTGTGTGGGGTAGGTACCACAACTAAAAAGTGAAAAATAAAAACTTTTTACAAAAAAAAAACAACCGACCTCCAAAAAAACACTACAAAGTGAAAAATAACTTTAAATTCGGAAGTCGGTGGCAAAAAACGAAAATAACAAAACCTAAGACACCGACTTCCGAATTTAAAGTTATTTTTCACGTTGTAGTGTTTTTTTGGAGGTCGGTTGTTTTTTTTTTGTAAAAAGTTTTTTTATTTTGTACACTTACAAAACAGTTCCGTGACTGACTAACAGCTTAAAGTCTAAAACACAAGACAAAAGCATGAATTTTGGTAGATATTATGTTCTTTAGAGGGTGTAGAGGTGAACGAAGAACGGTTTTTAGAACTTAACCTCTGATTGAGTCAAAGATGGGTTTGAAGTTTATAAACAACTAGCTGCGCCCCGCGGTTTCACCTGCATAAGCCTCGATCCCGTGGGAATATCGGCATAAAAAGTATCCTATGTCCTAATCTAGGTCATAGTCTACCCATATGCCAAAGGACATGAACATCACCAAGCCATTGACTTGGTGAAGACAAATAAGAATCACAGAACCAGTCGTAGTTTGGGGGAGCCCTATGTCCAGCAGTGAAAGTCTTCCAGCTGAAATGATGATGATTAAGAGGTAGCTAGGTTGTTTCTCGTTTTAAAGGTTAATGTAATGCTCGAAACATTAGAAGTCAAAATATGATGTATTTTCAAACTTAAATAGCAGGGGAAGGGTTAATTGTATACTCTCATTGTAGTTGTTAAAGATATTGAGGGTGTTATTTCCCATAAGAAAATCGTTTTTTTTTTGGTCGCCCCTTTTGTTTTTAGGTACAAAATGTTCGAAACTTGAATGATATCCTTTCATCCAAATCCGTGCAGCCGTTTTAGCGTGAAAGCGTAACAAATAAACAAACAAAATCGCATTTGTAATATTAGTTGACTAGCTTCCGCCAGCGGCTTCACCCGCGTGATATCTTGATAAATTATAGCCTATGTTACTCAGTAATAATATAATAACATTCCACTGGTGAAAGAATTTTTAAATTGGTCCAGCACGCGTAGCATGACAACCATGTAAACGGGTTTTGTCGACAGAAGAATGGACAAAATGACAGATTGTGATTATTTATCTGTCATTTTGTTTATTCTTTCGTCGACAAAACACGTTGTAGTCATGCTAATTGTGCAGGAGTTTTTGCGTTTATTAATCAATCTGCCTAGCCTTTTCGCAACTATGTTGGGGTTGGCTTCCAGTCTAACCGGATGCAGCTGAATACCAGTATTTTACATGGCGCGACTGCCTATCTGATCCCCACAACCCAGTAACTAGGTAATACGATACCCCTTGGTAAGACTGATTGTCAGACTTTCGGGCTTCTGACGACCCGTAACGACTGTCAAAGATCCACGAATTACAGCCGGGACCAACGGCTTAACGTGCTTTCCGAGGCACGGAGTAGTCTCGGTATGTAGAAATGGTCACCCATCCACGGACCAACCCCGGCAAGCTTAGCTTAATGTGATGGATCGACCCGTGCGACTGTTATTACGAGCTCCTCGAGTTTTCGGCTGTTATTACTTAGCCACGAGCTCCTCGAGTTTTTGCGTTTATTAATTAAATACAAATCTTTTTATAATATTAGTGTAGACTTAAGTTGAGGGGCTTGTGGCTAAGTAATAACAGCTGCACGGGTCGATCGATCAGGTTAAGCTACGCTTGCCGGGGTTGGTACGTGGATGGGTGACCATCTTTACATACCAAGTCCCCTCCGTGCCTCGAAAAGCACGTTAAGTACGTCCCGGCTGTCATTTGTAGATCTTTGACAGTCGTTACGGGTAGTTAGAAGTTCAAAAAGTCTGACAACCAGTCTTACCAAGGGGTATCGTGTTACCTAGTCACTAGGTTGTGGAGGTCAGATAGGCAGTCGCTCCATGTAAAATACTGGTATTCAGCTGCATCCGGTTAGACTGGAAGCCGACCCCAACATAGTTGGGAAAAGGCTAGGCAGATGATGAGTGTAGACTTAAGTCGCGGATAACAGCGGGTATATAAATAGCTCTACTTGGTTGCACTATATTAAAATTTCAGCTGAAATCAGTTTTTTATATGCATTCGGAGCTAATTGACTGAAAGTTGTCCTTGTGTTCAAGGGCATTATGAGGATACGGTCAAACGAGGATAATTCCATGATGCATTAGCATTTTATAGACAATCATATTGACGCGTTTCAAATGAGTGGGCGGAAACCAGATATAAAATTAGAGTATTCATTTACGAGATAAAATTTAAATTGAGATAGGTTATAACAAGTGTATCACTATCCTAATTTTCCAAGGCTAATTAACTAATTAATGATAAAAAAAACATTAGGTTTAGTCGCATTTCTCGGTGACTGAGCAGAATCAAGGCAAAAGAACTAGCTAGCTGAAAAACGAATAATAATTTACTGTAAAAGTTTAGTTTCTTAATGCTTGTAGTACTAATGCTTACCTCAAAATGATTCACTATAAAACAAACAGTAACTGTTGACCGATAAACACACAAATCACAAAACAAAACAATAACAAACTCCACCCAAACTACACTTTCAATACACAGAACACAGTTCAAACATCGATCGTTTAATTCTTCCAACCAAAAAGTTTTCACGGAACACTCAACATAATTTAAAAATATTGTAGGTACATGCGCTGTCCACTAAAACAATAGAGTCAATGAATAACAGAAAACCGCGAACGATCCAATCGACTCGATAACGAACAAATCGAATGGCAATTGTATTCTGATTCATTAATAGTGATATAGAAACGAGATTGTTGAAGAGTTGGTGTGTACAGTGATTTCTGTTTATTTTGGTAAGTCAACAGAGGATTTTTATCGTGATGTAGACTGATTTATAAAAAGAAAAATTAACATTTTGGATGGTTTCATACAATCAAGAATCGAAGTGTTATTTTTTTTTATGAAATTCAAGTATGTATTCAAGTGCATTACATACAGATGATCTTTCCATGTCTTTAGTTAAACACTATAGTAGGTAAGGATATTTCTATTCTATTTTTAATAAATGGCAAGCAAAGCCGATATCGACTATTCTGCCAATGTCAAAAGTAAGTTTGAAAAAAAAAATGTGCATGACTAAAAAAAAAAATTAAAACAAATATACTTTTAAAATGAACACACAAATAAAAAAGCAAAGCCACAGGATCAGCTTTAACAGACACTGACAGAACCACTACCCATATATTTACTACGAGTATTTACATACTGTACAAAGTGACTAATGAATTCAATAACGAAGCAATAATAAATATAAGTGAAGGCCTCAGCCTCGCGTCGTCGGCGCGTCAATCGGGTCATTAGGCCGCCTTCAGGCCAGACAGACGTTCAACTCCACCAACTTTAGTGACGTCACACGATCGATATGACGGAAGTTTGGGCGAAATCATTACAGTAGGTACACTCAGTAAATACTAGGGTAGTTTGGGCTATACAGGATACGTTTTTATCCAGTGCGCAAACTTTAACACGTGACTTTACTCATCATTATGAACAACTTTTACTATGGGACCAAACCTGAAAAAAACATTCAGCTGTTCTCTACATTTATGTTCGCATAACTCGTCAAAATTGGATATGACGTCATATTTCATTTGAACCGTTTTCATGGACATGTTGTATTGATTGAAGTGAATGAAGAGCAATTACCGTGAAATACCATGCATGTAAAACTAGGTCATAAATGGCAAAAAAAAATGGTACAAGACTGGATAGTAACAGTGCAAAGATTTGCCAAACATTGAGCTATGCCAGAAGACATATCAAAACGCGGCGTATAGTTGTGAACATAGCGTAAAACGCTCCCGAGGGTATGGTAGATATGCTGAAAACCATAAAAAAGCGAACAGATTGCGGAAGGCGAGGAAATGTGTATTGTAACGCTACGTCGCAAAGGACTATGACCAGCAGTGGACTTTTTTTTTAACTAGGGCATCTCGCAGTTGACCTATGAGGTCATGGCTGTTTAACCGGGCTTTCCTGTGGCTACCTTAAGCTTCTACACTCAAAGCCTCCAGCCAGGGGCAAAAACTATTCTAAATGAAAACTAGGTGAAAACGCTCGCTAAGGGCACCCCCTGTGGGGTACGAACCTCGGCTTAGGGCGTCGCTGAGGGGAGGACAGCAAGAAGGGACAGGCTGGATCAAACTTGGATTTTCATCTTGATTATTATAAGGGGTATTTAAAGCTACGTGCTCAGCTGCAACAACTGCTGGCACCTCGTTTTCGAGCAAGGGTCGAGGGAGAAGCAGTTGACTGCAAAAGATTGAGTTTATATAGTTTGACTGAAACCTCTGTACCGTGCTTTAGGTATATGCGCGGACAAGACAAGGGGGAGTGGAGTCCGCTCATTAGACAACGCACACGGCGCGGTACGGTGGTCTCGGTCAAACTACAGTTGAACTGTTTTCTCATTAATTAGTCTGTATTAACAGAATAATACAACAGTAACTCGATACGTGAGCCGTTATCAATAAACAATTGTGTCGATGACTGTACTGGCATTTGAGTCAACGGATACTTAGAGGTTGAACAAAATTAGTACTCTTTTATTTTCCCTATCGCTTACTGTATCAAATAGCAGATACAGAGAGATGAATCATCTCGCTTATCAGTATGAGATAAAATTCTTGCATTGTTAAGAAAAATAAACAGTAGCGCGTGATTTTATGTGGTAACTACTGCCACACAAAGATAATTTAAGTCCTGAGGTACGAAGAAATATCCAAATAATAAAGTATTACAATATTGCCAAACTTTTTAAAGGAAGTACTTTCTGTTCGAATGTATTTCTAAATAGTGCTAGTAATATATCGCCGTCCCCGGAGAATAAAAGGATAACTACAGAAACACATCTTTTCAGAAAAAACATAAAACATGTTTTCGTCGATTGCTCCATAAATAATGGACGTAGAGAGATGATTGTCAGCTTTGAAAAAAAGTATGTTTTTGACACGAGAACATAATTATATAACTGTTTATCATACTAAAAAGTGGGAATACATTTTGATAATATTATATTAACACTTTATTCTCGTAATTCAAGGCCTGTGTTAAATCTTTGAATACGATTGTAATATTTTGTAACTTCATAATTAGATCCCAAAAATGGCATAACATTAAAATTAAGATAATGGCAATTTTTATTCTCCGGGCACGGCAATATTTGTTTACCAAGTAAATTATCACTAACAACAGGTAAACTAATTGGATAAAAATTTGGTATAAATTGAAAATGTTTCCAGATAATTGCTTAAACGGAACGGAGCGCGCCGTAACAATCAAATTATTTATTAAAGAATTCTTTCATGTTATTAATAACTTCTTATCTTAATTAGCTCATAACTTTGTTTTGAATGTGAACCATTACGAAAATAAGAGTTGACAGAGCAATGATAAACAAAAAAAATTATAACACAAAACTATCTAAGTATGTATAATGTCAACTGCTCATCAAAAATACCCAAATCGCTGTACATGTGCCTATAATATTTGAAAAATTCCCTCGATTTCTCTAAAATCCAATCATCAAATCGTGACCAAATGACAATGGATCAACTAGAAAGTACACCCTTTCAAAAAAAAAAATTTTTCAATTCGGTTCAGCCGTCTTCGAGTACCTTCTCCTTTTTTTGAAGTCGGTTAAAAACATATATTACCTATTTAATTTTGCACACAACAATCCTTTAAACACTTCAGATTTACTAACAATATGACACAACACAATTTACTGTCACAATTACACTGTATACCAATAAAAAAAACACAGCTTCACTTAAAAGGAAGTGAAAACACCAACACAAGACCACCAGATGTTACTAAGCAATTACATGACTTCTAATTTTATCTCTCATGTTTGTTTTGCACTGCAGTGCACCGCGCGTAGCTGCTATTTCAATCAACAGCAAGATGAAAGGTGTTATCTCATTTATGTTAAGAGGTATACTGACGAATGCTTTGACATTTTGCTGCCGGCAAATGCACCCACTTTACGTAGCAAAAAAGGAAAGACAAGTTTGTACTTAATAGTTTTCAAGTTAGTCAGATGTAGGTAAACCACTTTGTTTATACTTTTTGTAACGGTTATTATAGCTATGTGGACCACTTATTCATTAATTCATTTCTTTATTTTGCATAAAATATGGTACTCATAAAAGGCCTTAAGAGGGTTTATCCTAAAAGTTGGCAACGTCGTAAATAGCTGTCAAATATTTACCTGTTTTGATTAATTTGGCTATATTACTGTATGGAATTAAGGAAATGTGGCTAACTAGGGAACTTTAAGTATTGATTATGAAATGCAATAATTAATATCGTAACACCGAATATTTAGTTTTAAATGTAAAAAGTATTTGAAAACTTTCCAAACGTCTTTTCACCTAAAACGGTTACAACATCAAATTCAATGTTATAATTGCAATTCATTAATAATATTCTAGTTCGCTAGTTAGCCACATTTCTTATTTCCATACAGTATTTTGCCAAATTAATCAAAACAGCGAAATATTTTACATATATTTGCGACGTTGCCTACTTTCAGAATAAACGCTCTTAAATATAAATATAAGATGTACCACATGTTATGCTTACTTATTTCAAGCATGCAAAAAATAACTTAAAATAAAATTATATACAAAAACACTTCAATTGTTACTATTGAGAAGATGAAGTAAAAAATAATAATTTTTAAAATTACATTATATAATTATCACAATTATATAATTATCGCGGACATCACGCGGTTTCACCCGCGTAGTTCCGGTTCCCGTAAGAGTAAGGGGATAAAAACTAGCCTATGTTACTCGTTGATAATGTAGCTATCCATTGCTGAAAGAATTTTTCAAATCGGTCCAGTGGTTTTTAAGTTTATTCGTTACATACAAAAATACAAATCTTTCCTCTTTATAATATTAGTATAGATTACTAGGGAGATCATATTTGGAACTTTGCTTATAATTTAAGAACTCACTTATTATTTGGACCGCATTACTATTTATAAATAAGCATAACCTCACGCCTTCTTCCCATGGGAATAAGCAGAAACTAAGATCACTATATGCTATGATCCTGTTTTATATTTTACTAGCTGACCCCGGCAAACGTTGTTTTGCCAATTATTTGTTTGGGGTGGACAACCCTTATCACTTAGGGGTATGAAAAATAGATAGTAGCCGATTCTAAGACCTACTGAATATGCATATAAAATTTGGTAAAAATCAGTAAAGCCGTTTCGGAGGAGTAAGGTAACTAACATTGTGACACGAGAATTTTATATATAAGATTTACAAGGAAGTTCTCCTGTCTTTACTTGGGGTAATACTGTACCTATCTATAGTTATTGAACAGGTAGAACAAGCCGACGTTCATTTGTTTCGGATCATACCCTCTTTTATATAGACTTCAATAGAGTTGAACAATGATAAACATAAAGTACTTACTCTCTCTGAGTCGAACAATGAAAAACACAAAGTACTATCAAGAGAGTAGCAATATTAAAAACTAAAATACTGGTACCTTTTTATCTCAACAACCAACACAATGTCTTTACTTTAGAACAGAAACGATAAATTAAACAAACGGTTATCTAATAAAAAAGAAAACACTGTCACTTTCACTCATGATAAAAAGTTTACACTAGAGATAAAAATTAAATTAAATGTATGAATTATTAATTAACAGCTTTTATAAACACCGCTGTATTACGTAATTCGTGTACCGCGGATCAGTTCTGAACGCGCACTGTGCCTCAATTATTTGGACAAGCCACACTAATGTATGGTAACTATCAGAACAAATCGTAATAAGTCGAAGGGCATACACGTGAATTTGTACAAGCAATTTATATTCGTGTGCCGTCGATGTTATTATGCTTCGTTTTCAGCACTGAAGTTGATAATGTGTTTTTGAAACGTGAATATGATTGATGTATCACCCACTTATAACAGAAGGTCAAACGCAATCATAGGTTGTTTCATCGTCATCATCATTTCAGCCGAAAGACGTCCACTGCTGGACATAGGCCTCCCCCAAGCACCGCCACTTCCTGCGAATTCCTGCGGCCTTCACAAGATCATCGGTCCATCTTGTGGGAGGCCTTCCAACGCTACGTCTTCCGGTACGCGGTCGCCACTCCAAAACCTTTCGGCCCTATCAGCCATCTGTTCTGCGAGCAATGTGCCGTGCACATTGCCACTTAAGTTTGGCAATTCTTCGGGCTATGTCGGTTACCTTGGTTCTCCTGCAGATCTCTTCATTTCTGATTCGATCAAGTAGGGAAACTCCAAGCATAGCCCTCTTCATTGCCTTTTGGGTGACTTAGAATAGTGATAAGGCCCATTGTGAGCGACCACATTTCAGTGTCATAGGTCATCACTGGCAACACGCACTGGTCAAAGACTTTCGTCTTGAGACACTGCGGTATGTGGGACGAGAAGATATTGCGTAGCTTCCCGAATGCTGCCCTGCCGAGTCGGATTTGACGATTGAACGCTTTCTCGAAGTTGGACCTACCCAGCTAGGTAGGTTGTTTAGCAAATAATAAAATACATCAATTTTTTTAAGGAGTGTCAGAAAATAATACACAAGAGTTCTTCAACAAGACAGACATAGGCATTCACCTTTGCATTAATTCTTGCTGTAAAGATCAATTTATTTGCGAAATGATAGTGGCTGAACAAGCCACGATCTTTTAGTAGTAAATCGTTTAGTAGTTTCGATTTTAGTCTTACCAAGGGGTATTGTATTACCCAGTTATTGGGTTGTGGAGGTCAGTTAGGCAATCGCTCCATGTAAAATACGGTATTCAGCTGCATCCAGTTAGACTGGAAGCCGACCCCAACATAGTTTGGAAAAGGCTAGGCAGATGATGATGAGTTTCGATTTTAGTATTAAAAAAAACTTTTGTTTGTGTTTTATTTTTTTGCCTTTATTGACGCTATACTTTTGCGGATTAACGGGAAGGCCCTTCATTAGTTAACATACTGTATATACTGATCATTGGTAGTGAGAATGTCAGTTAACAAAAAAAAAACAACCGACCTCCAAAAAAAAAACACTACAAAGTGAAAAATAACTTTAATTTCGGAAGTCGGTGTCTTGAGTTTTGTATTTTCGTTTTTTGCCACCGACTTCCGAAATTAAAGTTATTTTTCACTTTGTAGTGTTTTTTTTTTGGAGGTCGGTCGTTTTTTTTTTGTAAAAAGTTTTTATTTGTCACTTTTTAGTTTTTAGTACCTACCCCACACACATTCAAATACCACTACCTGCTACCAGTGACAGAAACTTATCATATCATCTACATATTAAGTGGGAAAAAAATACGTTTTTTGTAGCTAACTCAAAAACTATCCAAGCTAAGTTAATAAAATTTATATGGGACCAATTCCAGAGCACACCCTTTCAAACAAAAAAAGAATTTTCAAAATCGGTCCACAATTGACGGAGAAATCGGTGGACATACATAAAAAAAAAAAAAAAAAAAACAAACATACGCGACGAACATATAACCTCCTCCTTTTTGGAAGTCGGTTAAAAATCGAGAGTCATGTTTGAGCGCGTTTGATAATATAGCCCTTACATCGTTGACATAGCAACGTTACACTTCTTTACTAAATATCATTAAATTAAGTAGGTATTTAACACTTACTTGACACCTGATTGACAGCCTCAGCGATATGACAGCGGAACACATGACACCTATACACAGCAGACTCCTTGGTCTCGCCATGCGACCACGTGAACGCGAAGCACGATGCGACTGGCGACCCTGCCGCGCCTCGGGCGTAGAACGAGATACGGTTGACTGCGTATCGTGTCATCACGCTGTTTGAATCCGCTTGGTATAGCCTGGGGATGAAATGAGCAGGAGTCAGTGATATCCTACTAATCTATACTAATATATAAAACTGAAGAGTTTGTTTGTTTGCTTGAACGCGCTAATCTCAGGAACTACTGGTCCGATTTAAAAATATATTTTAGCCCATTTATCGAGGAAGGCTATACATCATCACGCTAAGACCAATAAGAGCGGAGCACAATTGAAGAATGTTTCAAAATAGGGTTTTTTTTTCCTTTTGAGAGCTTCCGCTGCATGCGCTGCGTAAACGGTTAAAGTTTCGCAAAAATCATGCATAACAGAATTATTCCCCTTTAAAAGTTCTAAAAAAAGTCCGCGACAGCATATGTCTATCTTTTAAGGTTGACTCACTATAACCTTTTTTATGCTAACCAAATTTGTTCTAAAATAATGCATTATTTGCGAAGGTGTTTTTATAATAAACATGATATTAATCCTTATCCAAATAAATGCGCCCAAAGTAACTATTCCACGCGGACGAAGTCGCGGGCAGAAGCTAGTAATATTATAAATGTGAAAGTTTATGAGGATGGATGTATGTTTGTTACTCTTTTACGCAAAAACTACTGAACGGATTGGGATGAAATTTGGCACACAGATAGTTTATAACCTGGATTAACATATAGAATGCTTTTTATACCGATATTCCCACGGGATCGAGACTTATGCGGGCGAAACCGCGGGGCGCTGCTAGTCAGTGATATGGTAAGTATCACCAAATAAATGAATGTAAACGATGCAAAAGGAGTATTCTTCCTACGAGTGCGTATGGGAATAACGCGAATGTTTATAGTTATATGTGTATGCATTATTGTATTGCAATGCTTCCGCAATGTTTCCGGATACATCCATCGATGATTTTTTCGCCGTCATAAGGAAAAGAACTGCATCGATGATGAGCAGGGTCCGTGGTAGCACCAACACTGTCTTAAGAACGTTAGCGTTCAGGGACACGAAAAAAGTATCGATACTTTGTGGTATCGAGTACATTTCCATTCGATACCGATACTTTTGTACTCGATACTTTGCATTCGATATCTTAGAAATTACCCATTTAAAACTTGCGACCTTACGGCTTATGTTTATGGTTATGGCAACGCCATCTAGTTCACTCGTTCTAAACCTTCTAAAACATTACATCGATCTTTGGTCGAAATTGTTCCTTCCGTTCACAGTTAAATTCCTAACCTTTCCTTCATTCATTTACTACACTAACCAATCACTTATTCACTCACTCGTTCACCGTTGTCATTTGTTTTTTCATGTCCTGTCCTACTGAAGTGAAACTGACGTTATTTACTGACTGATATTGACCTATGCTCTATGCGCATTAGGCCCTAAGAAAAGTACTCGATACCTTGAAGTATCGATACTTTTGTTTCAATACTTTTATGAGTACGATATTTTTTTTTCGATACTACTCATGAGTACAGTATCGATACTTTCTATTCGATACCGTGTCCCTAAGCGTGCAAAATTGATAGTCCATTTACTGTAGGGACTGGTCATCTCTTAGTTGCCACGGCTTATTTATATTTCTTTTCAATTTTTGAATTGTTTTTGCTTTTAACGTGCACGTCTTTCTACATTGTTCTCACATGTATAATTTCAACATGAATGATGTAACCAATATTTTGTAACAATATTATGATTTAAAAGAGTGTCCGTGGAGTGTCTTGCCCGTTCTTCTCCATAGGAACCTACTACGTTTTGGAATGGGCAACTAGGTTCATCTTTCTGACTGACCGACCCCTTGACAATTCAAGTGCCTGTAAATGGTTTTATTGAAATAAATGGTTTGTGTTTGACTGTGTACTGGGCAACTGTGCCCAGAAATATAGGAACATAAAAAGGAAGGGTTAGGCAGGTATACTTATAGTACACGTACATTTCGCCAATTATGGTTAAGTCCCATGAGTCCATGGGGCCATGAATTGTTATGTGAAATAGGAAATAGACTTTAAATAAATTATTGTGTAACTTGTCTTGTTTACACCTTTTTTTTGTGTGTGTTTTACTCACAATTAACCCTACTAACGCCTTCTTTGTAACAGTTTTATGGACTGTGTGTCTAAATTAAAATTAAATTATAAAGATGATATGTTAGAGTCAAAAGCTGATGATTGATGTTCTTTTATATCAGCGTATTGTGAAAACTTGTTTGAAGTCAGTTTCCAATACAGTTTTTTCAGTTTATAGATACTGTCGTTAAAAGCGAATATGTACTATAACACCTACATGATAGAGTACATTCGTTTTTAGACCCTGGTTATTGGCCGCATAGTTTAGTTTAGGTCCACTCAAATCTGTGTGGTTCTTTCCTCAAAAGACCTTTTCAGACACTAATCTACATGGTCCTCATATGGCCTGACCAAGATTATGTCTGGACTTTAAAAGAGACTGCGACCTCTGAGTTTCTTTCGGCCTTTCTTCTCAGAGTAGTCAGATAGGAAAAGCCGAACTCATCTAGCTTATTTTTAATATTTTTTTATATGACGTGTAAAAGTGATTCCGATATCCTATTTACAGAATAAACAATTTCATTTCATTTCATTTCATTTCAGTGTCATTTAGACAACCTCTAACTTGCCCTGGATTTACTATAAAGATAAGCCAGTCAGTTTGAATAATGACAAAATCGATGTACCGTAATGTCAATATTGGGCGAGGGCAAAAAGCTGCCGCGCCCTTAACTTGCCGTCTGTTATCGAATTGCAAGATAAGCTTTATTTAAAAAACGCAAACAAGAACACTTTGGAAAAGTGTGGGGGAATTTCCCGTATACAGGCAGCGCAAGACCGGTCATTGTGACGATATTTAGGGAAGCCTTATGTCCATTGGTGGACATCTGTAATATCCGAGACAAGAGACTAAAATATATCTTATGTGTCTATCATAGCTGTACAAGGATCTTTAGGCGCGTGGCCAAAATCGGAACTAATGTCGCCATCTTGTTTTTTCAATAATATTCACAAAAAAAATGCAAAAATGTTTACCAACAGCGCCACACTTTTTTTTTTTTGGGTGGGAAATTATCAAAACAACTTCTCCCGCTCTGGGTGGAGCGGGAGGGCGTGTCAGACTCTTACTGACTAAAACCCACCCGTGTTCCTTCGGTTGCCCTGTTGCCGGGGGCCACGATTTCCCTTTCGGCCGAGATTCGCAGCCCCGGCAGGCATTGGCCCTAGCGAACCCCGTCAATTCTGCTGACATCGCGTGGAACACAACGCGCCGTCGACCCGGGCTTGGTCCTTATCGGACGGCGAGCTACCCATTGCTCACCGTCCGCAAGCCCGCGCCTACGGTGGCCGGAAATCGGCTCGCAATTCCCGCCCCGGGCGTCTCCTCCTGCGGCGGTTAGGGACGCGAGGGCGCGAAATTTGCTTCTCCTTCACGCGTTCCACCTCCTCCTTCGCGAGCATTAATGCTTCGCAGAAGGAGGTGACGGCCTGCCATTTCCTCTCGCTCCGTACCATGGCCTGAACCAGGGCCGGACGCGAGAGATCTCCGCCACCGATCGCCTCCACGAGGACATGGCGATGTTCCAACAGCGCCACCCTATCAATGTCATTCGAGCGCCAAAAGATTCTTGTAGCAGTGTAGTGTCATTATACCGACACCTTCATTCAAGTGGGAACAGCAATGCTGTGACGCCAAAAAGGTATGGTGGCAGCACTTCCCAGGACAAATTTCTTCATAAATAAAATGATGATAAAAACAAAAGTACTCACACGACAAGCCCTTGAGAGCACACCGGTATCGATATCGACACGGCGATCCCATCTCTACTCTCGGGCATAGAGCTGAGCTCCTTCATGATCCGTTGTATGTCATTCTCGGACTTCGGATCCGATATGTTTTGTGCGCCCAGGTAACTGACACCGCTGAACACAGTGCATTCTTGGTCTACGTCTGAAACTGGTTAGATTTCATTTCATATTGGGGATAATGTAACATTTATTTATTAAAGAGTGACGCTTTATAAAGGATTTGTCAGAATATTTATCGAGGTGCTTTATGGCATCCTTATAATATCTATTATTATTTATTAATAAATAAGTTGGGTGATAAATGGGTTCTGCTAATGATTCTGAAAATAGTTGCTGATGCCAGTCGGAACTCCACAAGACTGCAAGACTACTGTTTGTTAGATATAATAAAGGCAGGTCGATTAAAAGGCACAGCTGGTTAGAGCTAAACCAAAACCAACCATATTGGGAACAGGCTAAGCTTATGGCGAGTTATTATTAGATAACTAGTATTTTACCTTTTCTTCCTACTCCGAAATGAAACAGACAGTCGGATTGATAACAATTACTTGAGTTACATATTGGTACATTATAAGACCATTACGGCATTTTGAACTCTAACTGAATCTACTTAAGTTTAAAACAAGACAATCACCTTCATCGTCACTCTCTGTGGGCTTCATGTGGTCGTGTTTCTCAGTGGGGGACGGCGTGGACACGTCAGCAGACGTGGCACTGTCCATCATCTCGTAGAACTTGGACCCGCCGACCAGCCGGCACGACTCCTGAAGTATAAGAAAGAATAGATGAGAATTTGAATTTGGAAGATGTGATGTCTTCTCTGTCTTTATTGGTTGGCACTTGTTTTGTCTTAAGTACTGCGGGTCTAAAACGGCCACATTAAGCAATTCCTCTAAAAGCACTTCCATTTTCTGAATTACCAGCAATTCTTCTATGGTGACACATATTTTAGCTGAATCATGTTTAATTCAATTCATATCAGAATTATATTTGGTATAAATATTGCCGCATGAAAAAATGAAGACCGTAATTTTACAGGAATTTTTTTCTCTACAGTT
Source organism: Agrochola lychnidis (assembly GCA_963680765.1). Classification (NCBI taxonomy): domain Eukaryota; kingdom Metazoa; phylum Arthropoda; class Insecta; order Lepidoptera; family Noctuidae; genus Agrochola; species Agrochola lychnidis. Next base: position 6,567,557 of record OY796850.1, read on the forward strand.
TTTATTAATCAAATGAGATTTTTATTTTTTGTTTTCTGCACTTTAAATGTTATTTCATTGTAATTCAAAACTGTCAAACAGATGAATTGCGTAATATGAATTGAACGTAGATAATATTATGAATTGTCAGTTTGTGACAGTTTGTGTTATTCATAATATTATCATAATTTATGATTCTGCCAAAGCGGCCGTAATAATAGTAGCACAAGTTGGTATAGATGTAAGCACCGGTTTTGTAATGATGTCCAACAAAATTGATATGCCTAGAGTCTAGTCCTTTCAATTTTGTCCATTTGCCATCACTCCTTATAACCCAGGACCTGGAGCTAGAGACAGTCAAATGGACGGATGGCAAATCCATAAATTAAAAAAATATTCTACCTATTGTAATAAAATTCATAATTCAAATTGGGGTTTAAAGGCCAACACAATTTACTTTCAAGTAATAACACAATCTACATTCTGCCCTTTACAAATAATCGACCAAAACAAGAAACGCGTAACGATGCACGATGTAATGAGTATTTCTATCAACTGTCCGTCTTTAGCCTACAAAAACATCCCTTTAGCACCCCTCCAACACAACAAATACTAAACAATGTACCTACAAACAATAGGGTAAGGGTAAAGCTAAAGGTCACCACAAAAAGGAAACCAAGAATTAAGGTCATTGCCTTTTGCCATTAGTTTCACAAGAATACTGTTCCTTCAATTATTTTAAGTTTAAAAAATTTGGTCTTCAGGAATACTTCTAAGAGAATGCAACAACAGATCAATTTAGTAGAAATTCCATTCAACAAGCACACTTTTTCATAATAATATTATTAATTTCAAATACATTATCGGTCATTATGATATCATTAATTCACGCCTATTATTGTACGTCGTTTATTATGATAATTTTGTAAGATAATTAGATAAATGTTTGAATACAAGTAGATTATAAACAGTAAAAATATATGTGCATTCTAGACATGCATTTTTTTTTTTTTGAGTTTTTGTATAAAAATAAAAACAAAACAAATAAAGAAAAAATAAATAAATACATATCTAGTATGCACACATATTTTTACTGTTTATAATCTACTTGTATTCAAACATTTATCTATCTTACATAATTATCTTAATAAACGACAATAATAGGCGTGAATTAATAATGTTATAATGACCGTATTACAGGAACTTTGTAAGGGCAAACATTTATTTCGTTAGTGACTCATTATTAATTTATAAATAATTGAATGAATAATTTATCGTGGTTTTTGTTATTAAACCGAGTGTAGAATCGTTTATATCATTGTAATATTTTCGGTATTCGGCATAAAGTTCAGTGTTTGAATGCCACAGTACATAACTTTACATATTTCTTAGTACTTAACTAGATAGATTGTAAATGTCAGTGGAAGAAAACGAAACAACTGACAATGGGAACTTCTCCTTATGTAAACAAATATTTTACACTGTTTATAAGCTTATGGTGCTTAAAGGACACGTAATATCTCTAGCGTGTTCTTCTAATTGACAATTAATACTAATAATAGACTAGCTTAACACAATCCTAACTAATACTATAAATGCGAAAGTGAGTTTGTTTGTTTGTTACGCTTTTACCCTAAAACGGCTGATCGGAATTGGATGAAATTTGGCACAAGGGTTGACCATGACCTGCGTTAGGATATAGGCTACTTTACATCCTAGATCGCAGACGAAGTCGCGGCAGCAACTAGTATTCAATATTTTGTAATGATGTAACCAATATTTTGTAACAATATTTTGATTTAAAAGAGTGTCCGTGGAGTTTCTTGCCCGTTCATCTCCATAGGTACCTACTACGCTTTGGAATGGGCAACTAGCTTCATTTTTCTGACTGACCGACCCCTTGACAATTCAAAAGTACCTGTAATTGGTTTATTTGAAATAAATGCTTTGAGTTTGAGTTTCACTAAATAGAAAACTTGCACAAACAACAAGAAGTTATTACATCGCATTTTATTACATTACTTAGTTATGTATATTGTATGTAGAAGTTTTGTACTTTCCCTATAGCAATATATTAAACTTAAACCAGCAATCAAAATAAAATTAATACCTTTTCCACAATTTGCGAATATCTTAGTGTGTGCGTCATGTTTTCGATGTTCACTTTAAACTAATCTAAATATTTTATTAAATTATATCACAATATTTTAAAGTTCAAATGTTAGTGAAAAATATTTTCCAATACATTTGATACGTGTGCTTGTCACGGATTGAATATTAAACTGTTTATATTGCTTCCTATGAATCATATATGCCGACTGCAACGTCTCTATATTCATACATAACCAGAGTGGGTTTATACAGTATAGAAATACATAGATAGTACATGTCTGTAGTAGGACTGAAATACACTGTACAATCATTCAAATATCGTGATATTATCTGGATAAGAAAACTGTCAATGACAGAGTGATTTTGACCCTTATTTTACTATCTCAGAAAATACCAAATAATTTACAGCTTTGATAACAACACAATAGTAAACTTACCTAACCAGGAAATAAGGAAAATAGAAGCATTGAAAACCCGTTTTATAATAAGTGAAACCTACACTTTAACATCGTATAATTAAATAGGAAAATCGTGTAAATCCGTTAAGTGACAGAGCTATAAAATCAGGTATCGATTCTTACCTTCCCACACACAATGATCGTTACCATGTCCTTCGCCTAAATGGTAAACAAAGCCCAGCCTTCTTCACCTAATTACATCGTCAAAAGGTCATTAGCACAACACTATAAGCTCAAATTTTCGAGAACCGGGCACTGCACACGTTATAAGTCCACAAAAGAAAAAGATATTTTTATGTCGTAATAAGAGTCACAGTCAGGCGATGTGTCGAGGTGACCGTCCAGGCGCTGGGAACAAGCTTAATGGACGCACAATGACTGGAAACCAAAACAACCCAGCGACAATTAACGTACGCGATCACCGATTGTAACACATAGGTCACACTGGTCGAGATAAAAACACGATATGTGACGTGAAAAATAGAAATGACCGGTGAAAATATTCGAAGAGTTTTACTAAAGCAATTAATTTTGTTACATTTCTGTATCAGACCATGTTATTGCGATAAATGTTGTAGATAAGACGTCAATGCAACACGTGGGAGTGACTTAATCTGCATGTGTTTTTATTTACAACACAAAACAATTTTGGCATTCAGGCTTTGACCTCTGTTAGTCAGGCTCACGGATTAGTCTATTTCGTGGTCAGTCAGGCTATAAATTAATTCATAGTCATAAAATTAATGAGATTTTGAGAAGAATGAGTGCACGTATACTAACTTAGATTAGAGAATGTGCTGTCAAACATTAATCTTACAATATCTATCGCGGCTGTAATGTAATCGGCGTAATTGAGTCATCATTACAACTAGTAACCGACAACCGTCTACTGCCACTCAACATGGGCCTCCTCATACATATCGACACAATAAATGGTCGTGAGAAAAAATATCAAAGGTTTTATGTCTAACTTTGCCATTGGTGATTGCAGTAAGTATTGTTATAAACACACTAGCAGGGAATTTGCTACAGTCTCTTTACATTCTCTCGTCATAAATTATACCAACTATGATAAAAGGAGATGGTGTGGCCTAGTTTTTGCAAAATTAAGTCATGGACGAAAAAACGGATACAGAGAACTAAATTCACGAAGCTGCGCGAATGTGTGCTTCTAAATTACATTCATACGTATTTGCCGAAAGTCCGATTAGCTACAAATCAAGGCAAAGGTTACTAACCTGGCAGCCATGTTTTAAGGCAAAATATCAGCGTTTTACCACGTTTTGCTCTTCACAAAAAGTTTATCAAGGACGCCTCATTAATATTCTATCGCGAGTATTTGCCGGCTGTGTATTCATCGCCTAATTTGAAGTTCACTCAGATAACACAGTGCTAATAGGCACTTGGTCCACATTTTAACTGACCCGTGATTAGTTAACGTTACGTAACTATACGGTCTCATATAACGTTTTATAGGTAATTACATTTACTTTATCGATGACCGATAAACCAATTATTGCAGGTCTGGAGCCGATTAAGTAAACACAGGAAGTGAGGTGTAGGTATAGGCACTTTTCAATACTGCTTCTAAACGTTCTAGGTACGTCATGGAAATAGCTACGTGGTATTTATCCCATATCGACGCTTGAAAGGCAACATTGACTAAGCGACATGGGTTCCTTGGGTTGTTGCCTTTCAAGCGTCGGTATTTTTAACCGACTTCCAAAAAGGAGGAGGTTATATGTTCGTCGCGTATGTTTGTTTTTTTTTTTTATATATATCTCCACCGATTTCTCCGTCAATTGTGGACCGATTTAAAAAATTCTTTTTTTGTTTGAAATGCTCTCGAATTGGTCCCATATAAATTTTATTAACTTTGTTTGGATAGTTTTTGAGTTAGCTACAAAATACGTATTTTTTTCCCACTTAGTATGTAGATGATATGATAAGTTTCTGTCACTGGTAGTGGTATTCGAATGTGTGTGGGGTAGGTACCACAACTAAAAAGGGAAAAATAAAAACTTTTTACAAAAAAAAACAACCGACCTCCAAAAAAACACTACAAAGTGAAAAATAACTTTAATTTCGGAAGTCAGTGGCAAAAAACGAAAATACAAAACCCAAGACACCGACTTCCGAAATTAAAGTTATTTTTCACTTTGTAGTGTTTTTTTGGAGGTCGGTTGTTTTTTTTTGTAAAAAGTTTTTTCATTTTGCGACTGCTCTGTTTGGTGAGTGGGTTTTACAATACGCCTGCGTAGTGTTATAGGATTTTATCCCTATGGAGATGCTCAGTAGCAGACAGATAATGTCAATAATCTCTAATAAAAATAACTGTGAAATGCGACCATACATACACTTCAGGCTGCCCTTTCAGTTATACAAAATGTTAAATTATGCATTTTCTAAAACTATCGTTAAGTACTTTAGTAACGTTCTGAGAACTATAAGAACAGTAATGAAAGAAACCTACAAAATTGGAAGCATTATTATTGAGATCTTAGCCAAAGTTCAGGCTTCATACAACCGAAGTCAAATTCAAATTATTTTATTTCACATAAACCTACAAGGGCACTTATGAAACGTCAGAAACTAGGTGCACGGTTCCAATTGGTCGTTTGAGTCGTTTCCTATGGATATGAGCCGGCAAGAAACTCCACGGTTACTCTTTTAAAAGTATCAGATTTAACTTCCACGGAGACCAGACAAAGCACCAATATTATTGATGCCTTTTTTTTGGGTGGGATATCATCAAATAACTTCTCCCGCTCTGGGCGGAGCGGGAGGGCGTGTCGGACTCTTACTAACTAAAACCCACCCGTGTTCCGTCAGTTGCCATGTTACCGGGGCCACGATCTACCTTTCGGATTTCTTCGCAACCCCGGCAACATTATTGATGCCTAAGCAAACTTCACTGTACCTACTTCAAATACCAATTTCCTAGAATTTTGATGTTTCATTACTTTATCTTTTTTGTGTCTGCTGAAGATATTATCATGTTTGCAGTATTGCAAAATTATTGACATTGCAAACTACAGTGACGTTCCTTGTAGCCATATCTTCAAGACCCTGTTTGTTGAGGTGCTTGCGGATTAAGAGTCCGTTAGTTGTTTACCATCAATTATGTAAACATTCGATACTGCACCTATTTACCCAATAATAAGTTTGTATATACAAGGGACTACCTATCACACACATGAACTCACTTGGCACACGTGGTAGCGGCCCCTATGGCTGTGGTCTGCAAGTTGCTGGATTGATGACACAAGTAAGAAATAAAATTAACATGTGAGAAATTGTGACGGTTCTTGCCTATTCACGTCATCATCATCATCATCATCAGCCTATAAATGTTCCCACTGCTGGGACACAGGCCTCCTCTCTGTGAGAGGGAGTGGGCCGTAATCCACCACGCGGGCCCAGTGCCGGGTTGGTAGATGTCACATGTCTTCAAATTTTCGGTTCTAGGACATGCCGGTTTCCTCACGATGTTTTCCTTCACCGTTTTGACACATAACCAAATTGGCATTTCCTACGATTCACACTTTTTTTTTTTTTGATTGGGAAATTATCAAATAACTTCTCCCGCTCTGGGCGGAGCGGGAGGGCGTGTCAGACTTTTACTGGCTAAAACCCACCCGTGTTCCTTCAGTTGCCCTGTTGCCGGGGGCCGCGATTTCCCTATCGGTTTTCTTCGAACCCCCGGCAGGTATTGGCCCTAGCGGACCCCGTCAATTCTACTGACAACTCTTTGAGGAGCGCGTGGAACACAACGCGCCGTCGACCCGGGCTTGGTCCTTATAGGACGGCGAGCTACCGCAAGCCCGCGCCTACGGTGGCCGGAAATCGGCTCGCGATTCCCGCCCCGGGCGTCTCCTCTTGCAGCGGTTAGGGGCGTGAGGGCGCGAAATTTGCCTCTCCCTCACGCGTTCCGCCTCCTCCTTCGCGAACATTACCGCTTCGCAGAAGGAGGTGACGGCCTGCCATTTCCTCTTGCTCCATACCATGACCTGAACCAGGGCCGGACGCGAGAGATCACCGCCGCCAATCGCCTCTACGAGGACACGGCGTTGCTCCGCCCAAGCCGGGCAGACCTCCACCGTATCCTCAGGCCGATCCACACAATGGTGACACCCGGGCGTTTCCTCCCGCCTTATCCTGAACAGGAACCTCCCGAAGCAGCCATGTCCGGTGAGGACCTGCGTCAGGCGGAAGGTAAGGACGCCGTGACGCCTCTCAAGCCACTCCTCAAAGAGGGGTCTTATCGCCGCAATTGTGGCGTGCCCAGCGATGGGTTGCGACAATCGCACTCTCCATGACGCCATGAGATCCCGCCGGAGCTCTGTGCGCTGTGCCGCGATTTCTTGCGGCATCGGAGTTAAGCCCCGGCGTTTCGCCTCCTCGCGCCACTCTCAGATGTGAGAAATTGTGACGGTTATTGGCATTTCCCACGACGATTCACACTTCAGAGCATTTATACAGAAACTGGGCAACGTCGCAAATAGCTGTCAAATATTTTGCTGTTTTGATTAATTTGGCGATATTACTGTATGGAAATAAGAAATATGGCTAACTAGTGAATTAAAATATTGATTATGAAATGCAATAATAAATATGTTAACATCGAATATTTAGTTTTAGATGAAAAAAAAAAACTATTTGGAAACTTTCCAAATGACCTTTTTACAACTATTTCTTATTTCCATACAGTAATATTGCCAAATTAATCAAAACAGGTAAATACATATTTGACAGCTATTTGCGACGTTGCCAACTTTTTGGATGAACACTCTTAACCAAATTGGCATTTCCTACCTTGACACCGGGAACAAAACTGACAGAGTCATGGTCAATAGATAGAATTTGTTTTTTTTTTTTGCGACAAAATAAAAGATAAACTCACTATTAAAGCAATGTTAAACGTGAACTTACCAGCATGGTCGTAGTACCTAATTTAATTCACTGGTGCATATATGTTTATACGTACATAGGTGTAAGTCTGTCCACAGGGTGAACATAATAAAGTTGATCAGCTCGCCGAGCTGAACCAATTTACCGCGAGAATTGGTGTCCCACTTGCAAGTTTTACGGTCAAATAAACTCAAATAGTCCTACACGTAATGTGGTCCGCACTATCGCTGCGTCGTTCGTTAGATTTATATTGCATTTTAACAATCAGTTTATGGATATGGGTATACGTAACTAGTACGTAGGAAAGGTATATTTTATTTAAGTAAATGCATTTATACATTTATTACGATTTGGAAATAAAACGTACGTAGGCGGCATGTTGTAAGAGCGTTATCACCCTGACGATTTGCCAGCGTGTTTTCAGCTAAGCGATTGGTGAACGTGCTGTCCGCGGGTGCGAAGCGAAGTAGCCGCGACTACGCGACGTGTTCTTCGCGTTTTCATAATTTTATACACTCGATTGTCTCGCTTTCTCTTGTACACTCATCAATCGCTCTCGTTACGAAACCACGGCGAACTCGTTGCGCACACGTGGCGTGCTCGCTACGCACACGCAGCGAGCGCGTTAATCAATCGCCTCGCTGGAAAAACACTCGCAAATCGCCAGTGTGATATGTCCCTAAGCCGACGTTCGCACGGACGTAATAAAATCGCGGCGATTTTTTTTCGTGCACTGGGTTTTCAACTCTCGGTGTTGAGCCGAGCGTTGAGAATCCAACGCGCTGGGACGCACTCTCGTCCCAGCGCGTTGAAAAAACACTGTTGGATTTTCAAGTCTCAGCGCTAAGCAGAGCGCTGAAAACCCAGTGCACGAAAAAAATCACCGCGATTTTATTACGTCCGTGCGGACGCAGGCTTACAGCGCCATTAACGACGATTATTCGACGATCTCCGTGTGATTTGTTAACGCAGTTAGTTTCGTCCTTCCAATTGGCTCCAGTTGACTGCGTAGCCTGGTTCCTATTTTGCCATGTCATGTAGATTGATATACAGGTACACTAATGCACAATAGCGGTAATAAATAATCAGCATCAGCAACTCTCTAAGTGTAGTGAAGATAGAACTTATATTGATCATTAAGTATCTTTTTTGCAAACTAATGGCGATAATAATTCGATACTAGACCACTCCTCTTTCTTGATAACTTTTTTCGTCTAATCTTTTGTGTCGAATATTGAGTCACGTACTAAAATGAACCTAGCCGTGAAAAAGCAAGTTTCTTGCAATACTTCTATTAATGGAATCGGCGGTGGCCAGTGACATAAGTTGCTGGGGTCAGGAAAGATCGATTTCGTGATGAAAATATATGAATCTAGTTCTGTCCATCATCATCTGTCTAGCCTTTAACTCAACAATGTTGCGGTCAGCTTCTAGTCTAACCGGATGCAGCTAAATAGGTACCAGTATTTTACATGGTGCGACTGCCGATCTGACCTACAACCAGAAAGACTCTGAATCAAGGGTTTAAGTGGAAAACCAGCGCTAAGCAGCCTAAGCATAATGCTGACGCTCTAATCTTTTGCTCCCGGTATTATAGTTCTGTGTATGTATTTTAATACTAGCTGTAATACTGAAGACAAACGTTTACCTATTCTTATGGGTAACACGATACCCATAAGAAGACTCATAGACTGACCCATCGTTTATGATAAATGAACTAACCTGCCTACAAGAACTACTAACACTCGGAAACACAAACACGTTTAAAGCTACTGAAGCGTAACATTGACTGCCTCTTTCAAGTTGATATCAATCGCATCGAATCTCAAATGAATCGAGTTGTTTCCATGGTTGATGATTATAATTTATCATGTAAAATATTCAAATTCAAATTCAAATTCAAATTCAAATATTTTTATTTGTAGAACATAGGTAAACAAAAAAAGTACAGATGTTAATAATAATAAAAATGAACGCTATGTCTTGCCGTCAACGGCGCACAAATATTCTGATTATAAATTAATTAGTAATAAATTAAACAAAACATTTACATTAACAAATAAAACAAAATTTTAACAATTAGAAATTAATAGATACTTAAAAACATTATGACACTATTACTATGATGTTATTCGAAGGGATAACATGCAGATTGCAGAGCAAACAATAAATAAACCTCTTTTGAACTCTGAAGCAATGTAAGTAGCGTCCGTATTTGTACAAACAAATTAGGGAGTGCAGGGCATTGTTAGTCCGGACGAACATGCTGGCCCGCAGGTTCGCTCGATGTACAGACGCGGTGAAAGTAACTTTATTCAAAGCGTATTGCACATCTCTGTATTCAGCGAGCCTGTGGTTCAGATATACCCAAAGGGCTTACAATTCTCTGCGCATCCAGTTTAACAATGTCTCCAGGGCGCTGTTACGTCTGCCGCGCTTCTGCAGTGCCTCAACAATGTTGCGCACAGACGGCTTTGATGCCACCTGGCGCAAAAAGATAGCCTCACTGCTAAGCAGATTGCGTGGGAGCAGTAACAGCATCCTGAATGTCATAGGCAATAAGTTAGACAGCCCACTGGTGTGGAGCCTCACCCAGAGGACCAAGTCTCTCTTAGTTATTACGTACTAACATAGTTTTTAAGTTCATACTAACACCTAAATGTAAATGTAATGGATCAATATTGTCTGAATAAATATATTATATTATTATAACCAGACGGATATTATTTTCACGATATCTCGCTGCAGAAACACTACAAAAAGAGTTTTCTATTTGTAGCAATTTCCTAAAGCAAGTCGCAAATACCTGAGGGACACGAAATACAAAGAAATATTTGAGTTTTGCGATTTAATGGTTTCTAGTCAACAGACCTTGTATAGTGCAGCTATGCAGCATAACAATCACTCAACCTTGAAACGACTTTGCTAGACGTCCTTGGATAAGGATCAAGAAATAAGTATATAGGTATTCACCTATCAAATAGGAGATGCTCATGGTTAAATAATAGTCGCAAAATACTGGTATTCAGCTGCATCCGGTTAGACTAGAAGTAAACCCCAACATAAGTAGGAAAAGGCTACGCAGATTGCATTGTGTCGATCGAAGGTTTAGCTACGCTTGCCGTGGTCGGTTCGTGGATGGGTGACCATCCATTACATATCGCGACCCCTCTGTGCCTCGAAAAGCAAGTTTGGGCCCGGCTGACATTCGTAGATCTTTGACAGTCGTTACGGGTCGTCAGAAGCCCAAAAACCTGACAACCAGTCTAACAAAGGGGTATCGTGTTACCTAGTAACTGGGTTGTGGAGGTGAGATATTCAGTCGCTCCTTGTAAAATACTGGTATTCAGCTGCATCCAGTTAGACTGGAAGCCGACCCTAACATAGTTGGGTAAAAGGCTAGGCAGATTGATTGATTTACCTATAAAATAATTGTACCGTCTTCAAACGAGGATTATGCGCCTTACGTAACGACTGCGCCCGAGTGCACTGTAATGCGATTTATCAAAACGATGCAATAGGTGGCCTGTTGAGGTACTATAACAATATAATAGATTGACCTTGTAAGTACAACCATCAATCTCTGGCATTGTTAGAAACTTTGTTTATTGAAATCAAACTTTTTTTTATTGCAGATGTTTTGTTAGTCAATGAAGTGTACAATTAAGATGGATTTTGGCACATACTACTAAATAATTCTAGGATATACATATAACGGCTACGACTTACGAGTTGTTGGTTCGAGCCCTGACAGGCGCTTTACTTTTGTGTAAATTCTTTCATCAACACTGCTCTCAATATGGTTTACGAAATCTTTGTGAGGAAACTAGCATGTCCTAGAACCAAAAATTCGTAGACATCTGGCATCTACCAACTAGTGGATTACGGCCCACTCCCTCTTACCGAGAGGAGGGCTGTATCCCAGCAGTGGGAACATTATAAGCTGATTATGCTATACATAAAAGATGGCAGTATGACTTGGTGAGGACGGCGGGAAAGACATGGACTAGACAAGCAAGGAACAGGGAGAATTGGAAGGGGATGGAGGAGGCCGTTGCCAAAGGGCACACAGAGTCTTAAAACGAAGAAGAAAAAAAAAATTGTAACCAAAATTGTAACTCTGAAACAAGGCTATAAATAAATAAAATGCTATACATATAGCAGACAACTAAGAATATTTTATTTTTACCTGGCATCTAGTACTACTATTAAAATTAATGTTTATAGCTGATCTTGGCAGCGCAAGGTTTATAATCACAAGTCATGCTATAGTTTGTATAAAAGTATATATTCACACCAGTTTTCTTTTTGCACGTGTGTAGTACACAATACATAGACAAAACAGGGCCAGCCCATTGTGCATGCACACAATTGACACAGTGCATTGCATACAATACAAGGTACATGAATACTGATGTATTACTCTCAAAAAACATGTATTCATCCAATAACAGTCAATATAAGCTTAGCATTTAGATAGTCTCAATATTGGAACAGATGACATAAGTTATACTAACACTAAAAAAATAAAAATCTCATATTTAGCTGTAAATAATATGATGACTCTTGCGGAGAGCGATAGTTTATTAAGTAGTGTTTAATTTATTTTTTGTAATGTATTTTTGTAGTGTATTATAAAGGTTTTTTTTTTAAATGGTCGTCTTTGCCCAGCAGATGATGCTAGCTGACAATAACAAAAAGATAGTGGTCAGTAGACTATTCAAACGAATTGTCAAGTTAAAGAAGATCTTTACCATTAAGGTCTGTTAAGCTTAGGTTTCTTATAAAAGTGGTTCCTTCATGGTATAACCGCTGTCATGAAAATCTATTGTTTTCACAAGTATTTGACAATAAGCTGTCATAAAACGCTCTGTATTTGGAAAGCCGTTATTGTGACCGTTGTCTGCTTTCTTAGGAAACCAAACCTTTAGACATGCAGAAGTGGAACAAGACAGGCTAAACAACACAAAATACACACCTTTAAAACAAAAGACTTACCTGCTCAGTCACTGAGTTATTTTGTACACTCAACGTGTTGTTCTGTACTGCAGCACCATCAATGTCACTCATCTTAACCTCCGTGTCACTTTCCACTTCAAAGATAACCTTGTACAGGTCTAATCCTTCTGGTACGTTGGACTCAATGTTAGCCTCTGGTCGGATTGTGAGCTCCTGGTTTATCAGCTGACTGCGACTCACGCGAAGAGAGCCTTGCAGGGTTTCTGATATGGCCTAAAATAAAATTCATATTTTATTTGTATAAGTTTTAGGCTTATTTTGGAATGTTTTGTTTACAAGTCAAGGATTCAAGAATGACTAAATAGAAAAATAATTTATTATATGAAGTCAAATGATCCTATGAGTAAACATGACTGGTCATTTTCATATCTTGCAGCCAAATCATACATTATAATAAGCAGTGTATACAAGCCTTCTGTTAGGGGAGCATAATTCAAGGTCAGCCCATTAAGAGTTAATGTATGAGAGAGAATCAAGTTACACAATGTATCATAACTTAATAGCGGCCCAAGTTATTTTATTATCTATTAAGAGCCTATTGTAAGATAACAATGTTGTAATGTTGATAACACTATACAAAACAGTGAAATGATCATATCAGTTTTAAAATTTGTAATGTAATGTAATAAAATTCAATGTTTTGAAAATTCTATAACTTAGATAATTAAATTGTCTGAAGTTTTAATTAGAAACCAGTTTTCCTCTTAGTTCATACACAAACACACTATAAATTAATATTCCCGGCAGGTTAAGAGAGCAAACAAAAAACTCGTTGATATGCAGTTATATTATGTATGTAAATAAAACACAATGAGACTCACCTGACGACTGCAAAGCTGTTAAACAAACAGTCGTCTTGTTGCGTTATCCCCAGTCTCATTTATGTTTTAAAGTGCATTCTTACATGCGAAACGATGAAAAACCGCGTGAAAAACTAACATTGTGCACTTACGTCGCTCAAAATGTCTTCCAAATCGCAACATACATTTGTGGTAAATACGGGCGTCGGGCTCGGTGTTCGTGATCGATCACAGTAAAAATCTATGTCTACCGGGTCCAATACCTCTTTTGTCTGATATTCATTGAACTCCATTACTGCATGCTGTTGGGAAACATTCACAAAAAACTATTTATTCCACAAACACTGCTGCATTATGCGATACGACTCACGCATGAAAACACTATGTTATCTTATTTAACACAACGCAAACTAACACCATCTTACCCATTGAATTTTAGGTTCTCTTGCGAGAACAAAACATTTTTACAATCGATTATTTTAAATCATTAGGCAAAATTAAATGAAAGACTGCGGTAGGTATTTACCGATAGACGAATTGATTGAAGAAAACAAAACGTCAAATTAAAAATGTCAGCCTAATATAAAATCCGTTCCACGTAAGTTTTTTCTTCTTGAAATCTCATTTTTCGCAATAAAAGAATATTTTCATCGTAACGATGTGTCCTGCAAATGAAATATAAAATTATTTACAATATTATTCTCTTCCTTGGGTAAATGTTACTACATACCTAACCCTCATTTATAAATATTAGTCTACGCTACATATACACGGGATTCTTTTTTTGTATATGTAACTGTACGTTCGCACTGGCGAAACATTTACAACGAAACATGTTGGAATCTCTATTTTCTGTCAATTTTCCATACAAAGTTTGACAGGCACTAGAGATTTCAACATGTTTTGTTGTGATGTTTCGCCAGTGCGAACGCATAGTAATTGTGCGTTTGCACTGGCGAAAAATTTACAATGAAACATGTTGGAATCTCTATTTTCTGTCAATTTTCCATACAAAGTTGGACAGGCACTAGAGATTTCAACATGTTTTGTTGTGATGTTTCGCCAGTGCGAACGCATAGTTACCGGTTCGATTCCGACTTCTTACATTTTTAGTCACAAACTAAATCAAGCTAACACAGCAAACGCACACTTCATTTCCACAGCTATGTGTTTCATTGTAGGCCATTGGTATTATGTTGAGAAAAAGGTTTGTTGAAAAAAAGCCGCGGCCGTTTTGACTTTACTCGACTTACGAAATCGCGTTTGGATTGGATTTCCGAACGCGCCTTACGTCAATGACGGCGTCCGTTTATAACGTCATGTCGTGTTTGTAATTTTGAAAATATTTACTTGTGCTTGTTATCAAAGTTGAAATAATAAGTTTTATAATTGGTGAAAGTGATAATAATGGAGAATTCTATGAATGAGACTGAAGCACATCAATCTTTTCGGTCTCCACCGAGAAGAAGACGCTCAACTTTCTTTGAACGAAGAGACTCTATAGGTGTGCTGTTAATTAAGCATTTTATTTAAATTTGTGAAGTTATCCCACTGTGTGTTACGTTAAAATACCTTTGCCAAGTCCTGGTGAATCGAGTGAAATGATTTATAATCTAAATTCTCCTTTCAGTGCCTCATGCAATGTCCGAAAATGTTAACCCAATTAAGAAAGACTCAGATGTGAATGAGAGACGCTCCGAGGATATGATTAGGTAAATATACTATTGCTAATATCAGTTACGACGCTAGATATATCTAAAGTGTATTTGTGTTAAAATTTAGCATTGTTGTTTTGATAAATGTTTCAGATATTATCAGAAACTCTTGGCTGAGAAAGATATGTGGAAGAAGGAAGTAAATGAGAGGCGAAACAAATATCATGACCTGAGACAGTACGTATTTATCCAATAACAAGCGCTGCCACTTAAAAAAATAATCAAACTATTCCAATTTCAAAATTCAATTCTTCGCAGAACTCTTACATGCTATTTACTACTTCACTAACAAGGCAGATATTGTGTCATCAGTTAAATGCAGCCTATCATGGATTGTTGCTGGATTTAAATCAATTTAGCAATCACAGACTCTTGCTGTATAAGATAACTAGCTTTTGCCTACAAATTCGTTCATGTGAAATTTCTTATTTTAATACAAATATATCTTATAGCTGGGCCCAGTTACTTCGTTTTTGCTTAGTGTTCTTTAAGCCTTTTTCTTGCTCAGCTCGTAATGGTTTTAGCTTGATGCTAAATAGCCTATAACCCTCCTCAAGAATTGGGCTATCAATTGCAAAAAGATTTTTGCAAATCCGACTGGCAATTCCAGAGATTACTATGTTTAAACAAAAAAAAACTTTTTGGTTGTTCAGTCATTATAAACGGTTTTCACTGTAGATGGATAGGTATAGGCCTCTTGCAAGACATTACCATCTTAATTACCAATTTTTGCTTACAGGCAATACCAGATGGCAGTAAAAGCACTCAGCAGATCAAGAATGTCCTACTCTGCCCTATCAGATGAAGACATAGAATTCCTCAAAGGAAAACCTAACATATCCAAACTCGTTGACAGTCAACAGAAGCTCCACAAATCAGTCTTAGAGACAAGAGCATTGTACCGAAGGGCAAATGAACTTGACGAAGTAATATTGACTCAAAGCGAAAATATTGTCAGCATGGTCACAGATTACATATTAGAGAATAGTACTGTTGGTCCAATATAATGAAATTATATAAAATCTTGGAGTTGTACATAGTATATAGTTAAATGGTACACATGGCTACACATCAAGCTATACATTTCCAGTATAAGCTGACCTCGCATTGTCCGCAAATCCTATACAATGCGAGATCAGCGTAAACTGGAAATCTATAGCTTGATGTGTAGCCGTGTGTACAATGGCATTTGGTTAAAATGATTGTATTTGTATTTTCGATTTAAACGAATGTTGAATGAATTGCAGAAGCATTGTTTTGTGAGTCTATGCCTATGTAATTAAATCCAAACATGATATCAAAAATATAAACAGATCCTCAAACAGCACTCAGTAAGTCACCCTAAGGCCCGTATTACAGAACCTTACTCAAGACTCGAGCATTACTTAAAACTAGTTTCAACCAATCAATTAAATCAATCAATTAAGTCAATCAATCAATTAAGTCAATCAATCAATTAAGTCAATCAATCAATTAAATCAATCAATTAAGTCAATCAATCAATTAAATCAAGTCAATCAGTCAATTAAATCAATCAATTAAGTCAATCAATCAATTATCACTTGCTTCAAAAATGGCGAAGGAAAACATCGTGAGGAAACGGCATGCCTGAGAGATGATATTTCCCGATATGTGAAGCCAAATCAGAGGCCCATGGGCGGCTTTAAAAAAAGCCAGGTTAGTCACTAACTACATGAAAAGAGAAAGACCAATCAAAAGGCTTTATTTATTTAATACCTCAAGCATACAAAAGTACAAAGGCGGACTTAATGCCATAGGCAAAAACTTTAAAAGAGTTTTAAGTAATGCTTGAGTTTTGCGTGTGGTTTTGTATATGGGCCGTTCATTTTATTTTAATAATAATATTAAATTTAATAATAATATTAAATTTAATATTAAATTTAATAATAATATTAAATTTAATAATAATATTAAATTTAAAATAATATTATAAAAATTAATTATATCTGAATTTTTGGGCCTAAGTCTGATAATGTCTCTGTTAAAATCAAAATAGTTTATTTCATATAAACCTACATGGGCACTTATGAAATGTCAGAAGCTAGGTACATGTAGTTGTTTCCTATAGAGAAGAGCCGTCTAGAATCCATGGTCATTCTACAAATAATTGGCTGTTACAATATTTATAAATTACAGTGTTAATAAGTATGGGAGATGTATTGTAGGGACAAAATGACTTTAAACCTTGTTTGAGACTTTTGTGGTCTTCTAAATCAACACCCAATAGTGCATCTGTGTAAAATGTGCCATTCTATCAGTCACCATTTTGAACTTATTAGTATTGAAACCCTATAAACAGGATGGATTTTTGAGATGGGGCAGTAAGGACAGCTACTTTAACCATTGTAGCTACAGGAAAACGGTCTTAGGAGACTGTCCTTAACTTTTTGAGAAATTTTGATCTGCATTCTTAGATTGTGAAAAAAAAAAAATATTAGCAAGAAAATAGGCAGTTATCACAAAAACTTTTTTTAATGCTAATCGATCCTGCTTCTTATAAGGAACAAAAAAGCCATATGACCAACAGGTTTGAGTACTAAAAAAGTCAAAATCTGTTTCCATACTTTAGGTAGGAAAATTACTTTTTGTGATGGACAGACTAGCCGAAAATAAAAGAAAAAAAAATCTTCCAAGGAATATGCGTTATAATTTTATTTGCTTTGAGAACAAGATATGTAGTTTGTTACTTGTGATTTCCAACATTCTGAGAAAAAAATAACTTTAACTAATTTTGAACTTTAAGATTTGTATGGGAAACGTTAAAAAAGACTGCTACAAAAGTCAGAAACGCAAAAAACTATTGTATGGAAAATTTTTCAAAAGCAACAAGTTTTGTTCTCAAATAAAATTATAATGCGTATTCGTTCGAAATTTGAAATAATTACCATTTTTTTCTTTATTTTCGGCCAGTCTATCCATCGTAAAAAGTAGGTTGGACTCTCAAATTCTACAAAAATTTATGGGACAAGTTTTTTGGGATCTGACTTTTCTAGTACTCAAACATCACTTGGTCTAGTACAGTGTTTTAATCCTTATTAGAAACAGGATCCATTGGCATCAAAAAAAGTTTTTGTAATAACTGCTCATTTTCTTGCTGTCTGTACATTTTTTTCAAAATCTGTGAATGCAATACAAAATGTGTCAAAAAGTTAAGGACAATCTTCTAAGACCGTTTTCTTGTAGCGACAATGGTTAAGGTACCTGTCCTTATTGCCCCATCTCAAAAATCCACCGTGGATAAAAAGTACTCTGTGATTGAAACTAAAGGTGCTAATAAACTTGAGCATTCACTTGTAATGAGCGTTATAGCGAATGATACATTACAGAAAAATTATCGGGAGCGTTTTAGCGAGTATTCTAGCTAGCGTTCTAGCGAGTATTCTAGCGAAAGGACAGTAACTTTGCTTCTAGTTTTTTGCAGAGCCGAGCCATACTGTCATTGTTCCGCCGCCGTTCCTCTAAGCCTCTCGCACCTCTTGACGAGCATTGACTTTTTTTTTTTGGGTGGGAAATCATCAAATAACTTCTCCCGCTCTGGGCGGAGCGGGAGGGCGTGTCAGACTCTTACTGACTAAAACCCACCCGTGTTCCTTCAGTTGCCATGTTGCCAGGGGGCCACGATGTCCCTATCGGTTTTCTTCGAACCCTCGGCAGGTATTGGCCCTAGCGGACCCCGTCAATTTTGCTGACATCTCTTTGAGGCGCGCGTGGAACACAACGCGCCGTCGACCCTTTTTTTTTTGGGTGGGAAATCATCAAATAACTTCTCCCGCTCTGGGCGGAGCGGGAGGGCGTGTCAGACTCTTACTGACTAAAACCCACCCGTGTTCCTTCAGTTGCCGTGTTGCCAGGGGGCCACGATTTCCCTATCGGTTTTCTTCGAACCCCCGGCAGGCATTGGCCCTAGCGGACCCCGTCAATTCTGCTGACATCTCTTTGAGGCGCGCGTGGAACACAACGCGCCGTCGACCCGGGCTTGGTCCTTATCGGACGGCGAGCTACCTATTGCTCACCGTCCGCAAGCCCGCGCCTACGGTGGCCGGAAATCTTCCTGTGATTCCCGACGCCCAGGGCGTCTCCTCCTGCGGCGGTTAGGGGCGCGAGGGCGCGAAATTTGCCTCTCCCTCACGCGCTCCGTCTCCTCCTTCGCGAGCATTACTGCTTCGCAGAACGAGGTGACGGCCTCCCATTGCGCCGTCGACCCGGGAACGCGCCGTCGACCCGGGGACGAGCATTGACTAGCTAGAGTATTCGCCAGAATGATCGTGAAAATGTTTCTAGCGATGTCTATCTCTGTTGGTTGTTCAGTTAGACAAAAAAAAATGGCGAATGCTCGATCTTCTGTTACAAGTGAATGCTCAAGTTTATCAGCACCTTAAAACTACAAAGTTCAGTGCTATCAATCGCGTCACGGCTTAAATTATAATGAACGCTCTGTAAGAGAATGTGTTTAATCAAAAAAACTTGACTAACAACGCTGCTAATTTGCTGCCATATTGTGAAGCAATATTTAATCTAGGATATAGTATCAAGCTGTTCATATATCAGTAGATATTAGTTGTAAATATAATAATGTCATTAATTAACTGTGTAAATATTTATAAAATAAAAACACTAACATTACGTAATTTGTGTTATTTTGCTTCCAGAAATGGGGTTGTATTATAATAGAAACGAAGGACATACTTTTAAATAATGAATAACAGTTTATTTCATTGTAACTTACATTTCATTCATGATACATAAATTCGATTCATACAGAAATCAACATTAAATCATCACATAAATTATTTCATTCATACAAATATTAGGATTATGATTGTACATTGAATATTTATGAAGCAATCCATTGCATACAAAATGCTTTCATTAAAAGAAAATTAATTATAATAATTGCAATCTATTTCATACAAACATTTTATCAAGTTACAACAAGTTCAATATTTCATTTCCCATACATAATCATGATAATAATATCGGTCTACCCAATGGTACAAATTCATTACTAATTACTATTTTAATAAGGCACACAATGGATCACTTCCAATAAAAAATTGAGCTGTTTCTGGCAGTGGAGGTTTGTTCATAACCTGAGCGGCATTACTACACACTTTAGAACTAAGAATATATTTCATTTTGTAAGACGACCGGTAAATATCAATGAGAATTATAATTATCGACAGTTTCGGTGGTAACATCACCACTAGTAGCAAATTTTAGATTTAATTGTAAATGCGAACACACGGAAGTCCGTTTTGTTTAAAACTGATGACTTTCATAGGAACTTTAAATATGCATTTTTTTTAAATAACATAGCCTGGCGAAATTCTTTTTAAAAGTCTTGTACCTACAGCATGTGAACAATTTTGGGGACCTTTTGTATAATTTCTTTATTATTGCAACTAGTGGCTCTGTTTAGAAATACTAAGAAGAATAAAAGACATCACAGTTTAAAACTATCCGAGACATCTTCAACATAATATTGCATTGAATTATATTTGCATGAATCCAACAGGATTTCTGTACGACGTTAAACGCTATAATTAATAAATTCTAACGCAACTTAAATATGGACGAAAATAAGTTATTACAACTTAAACGAATATAATACATAAAATTTAAAACTCAATACTCATTTACATTGAAATACACAACACTCTTAAGATGTTACAAATGTCTTACTTCTAAATACAAAATTACTCAAATTTAAACCTTACGTCGATTCACATTGTAGCGTTTTGTTTTGCTTTGTTTAACACGAAGTGTAAATGTTTTTTTACGCATTGCTCAGAAATACACCCCTATTACCATAAGCATAAGATTTATTTTAGAGTGCGTTCAACACTACAGTATGAACCGATTCTTATTGTGAACAAATTTATTTTCATCGAAATTTATTTAATGGCTGGAAGCCTCATTCACCAAACATGCCTTGCACTCACTAAGCCCATTTCAAGCATACACTACACCAGTATTTTATACATCTCTTCAATTATAACATATAATGCTGATTTAAACTGAGAATATACAGTTCTATAATATCGAGGATAAATACGTCCATTTGAAATTATTCAGGGCAGGAAAGGACTAGATTATAATAACATAATTTTCCTGGTTAATTTAACCTAAATAATTCCGAACGGTTGAGATATGCTTATAACAAACTTTTCTCTCCAATCCCAGCTATATTTAAATACTAGATGTGATTGACACCTCTACATATTGGGTCTTGGTATTTGGGAACTACATTGTACCCAACATGTAAGGCCTTCGTTATAAATTTACACGTCCATCCCTATTAATGTATACAGTTTGACTTGTTAATCTTAAGAGTGTATTAAAGGAACTTTTGCAGGAGTATATTACACTGTACAGGAGTATCTACGAGACTCAACTCAAATGTTTCGTGTGAAAACTTCGTCTTGTCTGTATTTTCTTCTCTTTGGCAGTCTTGAATTCGCGGCGGCACGGGCTGTTCCTTAAATCTAGTATCGTGTTCACTTTCTCTACGATTTCTTTAGCCATGTCGTGTTCGCATTCGAAGTCGTGGAGCTTGTATGTCGCGTTTGGCTGGAACATTGTGGTGTTGCCTAGAATTTTAAAAGTATTGTTAGAATATCTAAAAGAAAAATTCATGATTATTTGTAGTAAGTGGATGTCCTACATCTATAGGAAAACATCGTGAGGAAACTGGCATGTCTTATAACCAAAAATTCGAAGACATGTTACACCTACCAACCCGCACTGGGCCCGCGTGGTAGATAACAGCCCATGGGCGTACCCAACATTTTTTTATGGGTGGGGCAGATGTAAATAAACTCGATAAATAGTAGAAAATTCTCTCGATTTAACTCTATAGCTACGTTTGCGCGCTCTATTCATCGATACTGCATTGTGCGGCAATTTTTAATTTGACCAAAAAAATTAATAATTTTGTTACTTAAATAAACCAAATTTTTTGCTTCGAGTCAGGGACCAGGGTGTGGCAGATGCCCCACCTTGCCCCACCGTGGGTACGCCCATGTAACAGCCCACTCTCTCTCGAAGAGAGGAGGCATGTGTCCCAGCAGTGGGAGTATTATACCCAGGCCGTTACCACTGAGCCACCAATGCTTTCAGCGCGGCGCCATTGAAAGCACTTAAAAAGTGAAAATGGTATAAAAAAGTGAAACTTTTAAGCGAACTATAGGCACCGCTATATTGGCCTTGGCTGCTCTGACGAGCGCCTTTCACTTTATCCCTACTCCGCGGCCGACCGTCACGCGACATGCAACACACAGACGAAAAAGTTTGAGACGATGTAATAAAAGTTTCACTTTAATAAATAGGTATCCAATTACCTGTACTACTTCTATCTCCATAAGCAGCATTATGACTAGGTGAGTAAAGTATCCTGAAGGTGGTCCTGTTCCCCCGCGTCTCCAGGATCTGACACCACGCCACCGAGTCTATGCTGTGCAGAAAGTACTTCGATCTTGACTGCACATGCAACGAAATGGGAAAATACATATAAAATATCCTGTTCATTTAAAAATGCACCATGGGTAGGTCTTCCACAAGGTGGACCGACTCCCTGGCGAAGGTCGCAAGAATCCGCTTGTCTCCTAGATGAAGGCAGTGCAGGACCGGCCGTTGTGGCGATGCTTGGGGTGTATCCAGAAGTGGATGTAAATTAAAATAGATAATACTAGCAGCGCCCCGCAGTTTCACTCGCATAATTCTCGACCCCGTGGGAATATCGGGATAAAAAGTATCCTATGTGTTAATCTAGGTTATAAACTATCTGTGTGACAAATGTCATCCAAATCCGTTCAGTAGTTTTTGCGTAAAAGAGTTACAAACATCCATCCATCCATCCTCACTAACTTTCACATTTACAACATTTTTCACATGTATGATATAAAATACCCCCCTATAATTTGAAGTAGTCCACTTAAAGCACCCGTCCGAATAGCACCTGCGACTCAGCAGTTTTTCACATGTATGATATAAAATACCCTATAATTTGAAGTAGTCCACTTAGAGCACCCGTCCGAATAGCACCTGCGACTCAGCAGCCTACTGCTGGGATGTATTTGTTTTACAGGACGTTATTCCGTTCAACCGATTTTGACTTCTATACCGTAGGCATAAGGATGGCATTAAAAGCAAAAAATTGATTACAATACCAAGTGTTTACTGCAGCTGCTATTTGTCATACCACTAAAGCAATAGAAGTCAAAATCGGTTGAACGGACTGTAAAAAAGGCTTGTTTATCTATTTCAAATGGAGTTTAAGTATGTGTAATTAATAAACATTCTAGTGATTTTTATCAAAATACACATACATAAACTCACGCCTTCTTCCCATGGGGGTAGGCAGAAACTACAGAACGCCACCTGCTACGATCAAAATCTTTAATTTAATAACGTCCTGTAAAACAAATACATCCCAAGTAACCTGCTGAGTCGCAAGTGCTATTCGGACGGGTGCTCTAAGTGGACTACTTCTATAATTTTCCTTATCAAAATTCCAAAATAGTTCATAAATAAAATAGGAAGGAATAGCGTTAAATATAAACAAAAACAATGTATTTTCCGCATATTATTATCCCGATTTGTTAATCTAAGGTGTCGGGGAATACCGAAGATTACCACAAAACAACAAAATGCAACTGTTAATGAGAAATGTTTCATTTGATAAGAACACCATTATTATTTTCACCAGTAAAACTGAAACTAGACTAGGTATTTAACTTTAATTAACAGGACAAAAGTTTACTTTTCGTGAAGTTTACGGCAACAACATACTTAAAGCAGTTTTTTATACATCACAATAGAAATGGCAATGATAAAGCTAAAGGCTCCCGCAAACCGTCGCGACGTCACTGTAATACAACAATTTCTAAGAAAACTTCACGGTAGAACAATTACCGGTGTCGTGTGGCGCCTGTTTACGAGAGCCTTAAGGCGGGACAAACAAGACGAATATTAAAAGTGGATTTTAAATTACGGGACATCGTCCAAAGCTAGTCTTATTCCTGTGATGTGAGCCTCGTCGACGAAATGTGGGTGTACTACAAGTTTACCGACGATCACCACCTCGGGATTACAGGCGTAATCCTATACTATTAAACGAGAAATATTTGTATATATAAAGTATTTACATAATTATATTTGTACTCACGTCCTCGAAATCGGCTCTCAACGATTTCGATGTTGCATTATAGGGGTCTACGGGGGCGAAAAATCGATCTAGCTAGGTCTCATATCTGGGAAAATTCGTTTTCTCCGTATTTTCAACCGACCAGAGCTCAGTCGCCCAAAGTTTAGAATAATTTAATGAATAATGACATGGCAGCATGTAATTAGTAAGTATCATGGCAGCATGGAATAAGTAGGTACTTACATAAGTACATTGATTATTATGAACTTTTCTCTATTATTAAATGAGCATTCTCTATTTTCACCAGAGCAGAGCTCGGTCGCCCAGATACTGTTATGTTATGTGTGGTATCAACTAAAAGTATCTTACCCAAAATGCGTGTTTATGCGTGACTAGCGGCTCCACTTCTATCCTGTCGAGCGAGATGCCAAGTTGTACCGACGTCTTCGTTCTTACTTTACGAAGTAGTTGCACTTTGTAGGCTTTGTACTGAGGTGCTTCTGTGGCCATTATGTGGGACTGCATCTTGCCTAGATCTGTTTCTCCACTACCTAAAAAGAAAGGGAAATAGAATTAACAGAACAGTAATCAATTCATAATGACAAACAACACATACCATAAAGTTTTCAGTTCAAAATGGGAGGGGAAAGAATCATTATTTATCAGTACAGAACTTAGTTCAGAACCATAGCATAAAATAAGAAATAACTACAGCCATGGGACCATAACCTAAGACATTTTGAGTTTAAAATTTGTAATGATTGATTTGTTTAAAATTTGTAATGATTGATTTGTTTAAAATTTGATGACATTGGTAATGATTTATACAACTAACCACTGATCAAGGAAACCTAAAATAGTGTTGCATAATACATTACCTTCATTCAAAGCTTTCAGAGCTATTAAAACAGCTTCAGATGTTGAACTTCCTCCTGTATTGTGTCTAGATGGGTTTTGATGGCTTTGACCAGAGTCTGTGACCTTTGAGAACACATGGAAGGCTCCACTCATGCCATCTTCAGGTATAGACGAAGGAGGTAAGGTCATTGCATTTTTATTCTTTAGTTCCACAAGACCAAGACATGTGAACCCGAATTTGGAACAAGGCTCGTTGGCATCAAGGCAGGGGAACGCCCAGTCAACCTCTCCATCATCCTCTGCTATACAAAGTCCGTAATCGTGCACCGATCCAAGTGATATGTCTGGGTGTTCAATGCTGAAGAGAAATATTTATTATTGTTTAGTGGATCCATTTAGTTTTAGGGGCTTGTGGGTAGCTAATAACAGCCGCACGGGTTGATCGATCAGGTTAAGCTACGCTTGCCGCGGTTGGTTCGAGGATGGGTGACTATCTTTACATACCAAGACCCCTCCGTGCCTCGGAAAGCATATTAAGCCGTTGGTCCTGGCTGTCATTTGTAGATCTTTGACAGTCGTTACGGGTAGTTAGAAGCCCAAAAGTCTGATAACCAGTCTTACCAAGGGGTATAATGTTACCAAGTAATGTTGTGGAGGTCAGATAGGCAGTCGCTCCATGTAAAATATTGGTATTCAACTACATCCGGTTAGGCTGGAAGCCAATCCCAACATAGTTGGGAATAGGCTAGACAGATGATGATTGGATCAATTTAGAAAATAATTTAAGCAAATAAATTTTAGTGTCCGACCGAAAGTTCGGTTACGGTTTCGGTCGAGTTTCGGCAAAAAAACTAGTTTCGGTTTAGTTTTTGTTTCGGCGGCAAACCTGCCGAAATTACGACCGAAACCGAAACTACATTCGAGAGTTCTTGCGCTGTGATCGGTCATGTTCGGCGCGTTAAATTCCATCCAAGCGAGTAAGCGTCGAAGACATTTTGCCGCGTCCACGTGCCTAATGATGTCGTGACTGACTTGTTTGCAGTTTGTTTTGTTTGTTGTGAGTTTTCGTGTGATTTTAGTGATTTATTTTTAATTCGGTAGGTTCTATTACGTGACATAAGAGTAGGTAGTAAACATAAAAAAATAATTCATTATAACAAACTAATACATAAATTATCGTTTTCTTTATTTTTTCTCAAAACATGATCCTTGTAAAGAAGTTTCGGTTTTGGCCGAAACTGAGACTGTTGCCGAAATTCGGTTTCGGTTTCTATCGTAAGTTTCGGTCGGACACTAATAAATTTATATGATATTTATTTGTCATCTTCCTGACCTTGTCCCATGTTACATGGGGTTGGCAGAACACGTTTTTTTCTTCCATTCTTCCCTGTCAGCTGTCACTCTATAATTCACATCATTTTCTTTCATGTCATCCCTCACACCATCAATCCATCCTTTGGTCTTCCTCTCCCTCTCCATCCATCAACATTTATATTTATAACTGTTTTAGTCATGTTAAATTGATATAATGAAAGTAAAAGGAAGGTAAACTCTTTAATTAAATGAGTTTACCTAATATTAGTGTTAATTATTAGATTTACCTGTATTTATAGCATGTGAAGCCAATTAAATCCTTGATCTTAGCACTGGCAATGACACACACAACTAGGGGGTAATTCTGATGCTTCTCCGGAAGCATTGTCATGAATATCTTGAATGACTTGATAGGCAACCCTAGTTGTGCGGTCCCATCAAACTTTGCATACTCCAAATACTGACGGTGAGGTAGGTTCGGGCAGTTCTGAAGTTGTTCAGCTAATAAAGACTTCTGTTTTTCAGGCTTTTTAACTTCAAACTTTGAGAATACTTCTACCAGCTGGTCTGTGGTGAGAGGCGAGGAGTCCTCCCATTTTATTACTTTAATTTTAGCTGCCTTTTTCAGTGCTTGCTCCTTCTTATCTAACCATTGTGCTGTGTTGGATCTTTGTCTAGAATATTATAAAATTAGGTCATACAATTTAATTAACAAAAATGTGGAACTTAATTAATATAATATTTATTGGTTACAACCATTATCCCAAAATGATGTCATAAAAGTGAAACAACAAAGTATGACATAATTGACATAGCATCACACTTAAAATCTCTAACTGGGTCAGTAGAGCAGTGAGTCAATGTGAGTAACATAAATGTTTTGCAAAAGGAACAACAAACTGTTCTGTATAGATTAACAGTATGGTCTAGGGAACATTCTGGATGGTGATGAGAATCTGATGGTTATCAATTCTCAAATTTCGCTATTACAATCAAATAGGCAATGTAAATGTTTGACCCACTTAATATAAACACAGAGATGTTTTATGACTAAAAGGATGTGTAAAACCATACCTGTGTCCTCCAAACTCCTCGTAGCGCACGTAGCTGCCGCACAGAGGGTCGTCATCCTCACTATCATCCATATCAGGGTAAGGATCGAACTGTGTAACTATTTCTCTTCCCACTTCCTCCTCGGATATGTCCCCCATGCCATCTTTACCTTTGCTAGGTCCTGGCTGAGTCAACCTCAATTCCCTTATCCTCTTCTTCTCTTCAATAGCTTTATTTTGAAACACTTTCGAAAAATCCTCTCCTGCCATAACGATCTCACATAAACCGGTGTCGTCGGTCGCAATAAATGCATCTCGTATGTTTTTGAGGAGCCAAATTTTATTATCGTATGTAGCCATTTTAATAATCACACTAATTAGTTCAATTTTAATCTTATTTCTTGTTTTCGATCCCCAAAATTGAAACACATGTCAAAGTTGCAGTTCCCAAACAAAATGCTTTTCGCGTGATTCAAGTCCTCAGTTTTAGAAATGTCGATTTTGAACATTAAAACTGTTTAGAAAGGGATGGACTTATACATTCCCAAAGACGCCTTTGAACTTTGTCTGTTTTCATGCTAAAATATAATCATTTTGATAATCTGAAACGCACTTTGACATTTCTGAAGTTTGTTCTGGGTTCTGGCAGATTTTATCAAAAGGTGATATTGTGGTGATTGACAACAGAGTCAGAAAATGAATACACTTAGGCCGCATTCCGAGTTACGCTAAAAGTGATAATATCGCGAATCCGACCGAAGTCCAAAGTCAGAATTATCACTCAATAACCCTTATATTTTGTGACTATTAAATTTGGTCGGATTCGCGATATAATCACTTTTAGCGTAACTCGGAATGCGGCCTTAGCTTGACGTATTTTTTACAGATTGGCAGATTGTAAAAAAAAACTGGCCAAATGCATGTCGGACTATGCACAGTGAAGGGTTCCGTAACTGGGATGAATAAATAATATTCGCATGGACAGTTCTGTTTTTATCAAACGCAAAAATAACTTAGTGCGTCATACTTTCATGGTATTTTTCGAAAATACTATGAAAAACAAAATTATTTCTGCGGTTGTGTTAATTAAAGCCTAGTTACATTTTTTATTTTTTAACAATGGAATCCAATATTACCCCATACGTGCACATGTGTCGCTCGATTGTCTGCCTACCTCGCAGAGTGTAAACTTATGGCGGTAGTACATAATTATATACTGTACGTTTATTTAGTTTTCATCAAAAATAAAATAAATAACCCCTATCTTCAAAGCTTAAAATGTTTGTTTTTACATTTTCTAATACCATTACAAAATGGTATAGGTTCGGTACCAACCCGCACTGGGCCCGCGTGGTGGATTACGGCCCACTCCCTCTCACTGAGAGGAGGCCTGTGTCCCAGCAGTGGGAACATTATAGGCTGATGATGATGATAGGTTCATTTTCTAATTGCGTAACTTATTTTCGTAAACAATTTCGCGTTTGTTTCATTTTGACATTTTAACAACATTCATTGCGTTATTTACGTTGTTGAACAGATTTTTTTTCCAACTTATGGAGCAATGGATTAGAAATCTGTTTCAAATCGGAACAAATTGTGATTGTGTTGTATTACGCAATTAGGGTACTGGTTTTAACTCTTTTTGTCGGGATTTTTTAAGTAATTTTTACATCTAAACATTTTTTCATTTTCATTTTATAAATTGGTCGAGTATTACCCAATAACTTGTAAAGCCTTGTAGCTGTGATAGTTTTCTTTTTATACTCTCGTGCATATTTTTCTCATAAATTTTCCAAAAATAACGGTTTAGCTGGTATAAGGAGGGGTACAGTACAAGTGACTCTAACAAAAATTATCACTTTCAAGCATATTTCACAAATAACATAGGTCCCAGGATTAAAAAATATTAATTCCATATCCTAATATTATTGAAGGAAAACTTGAAAAAAACATCTCCGGTATGAAAAAAAAAAAAAAAGAAAGATTTCAAAGACACAAACTAATATTTTAGAAGTGAATTCACTTCAATCTTTAATCCTGGGACCTATGTTATTTGTGAAATATGCTTGAAAGTGATAATTTCTTTCTTCAGGCGCGTTGGGCATATTTGAGATGAAAAAAAAAATCAATTGAACTCGAGACCCCGTTACCGACACCTTATTTTTGTTAACGCGATTGTGCTCTTTATTTGGATAAGGTTATGGACCAATGTACAAGTATTTTTCTTCCACCAAGGCGATCTTGTTCAAGTTTTCACTTCTGTCGGCACTCCCGGAGTGCCACTGTTTTTATTTTCAAGATTTACTGTCACAACTTTGTAAAAAAGTAAAATACATTTATTTTCCACACTAATCTAAACACAGTATAGGTATAGACGCCAGCATATCAAGCTACTACAATCTGTCAAATTTATTTAATAGATTTTCAACTTTATTACTGATAATTAAGGTTCAAAGTTGATTGGGAAAATTTGACAGTTTCGGGTAGCTTGATGTGCTGGCTTCTGTACATAAAATAAATGGAGTGGACTGGAGCCTAAACTAATTCCTATGTATATTCATGCCAAATAACATCTTTTCATTACCAAGGGTCTCTAGTTAAACCATGGACAGACAGACAGTCGACAGATGGACTTGGCGAGACTCTAAGCCAACGTACGCACGGACGTTATAAAATTGCGGCGGGATTTTATCGCGCATTGGATTTTCAACACTCAATGTTAAGCCGAGCGTTGAAAAAACACACTATTAGATCTTCAACTCTCGGCGCTAAGCAGAGCGTTGAAAATCAAGCGCACGAAAAAAAATCGCCTCGATTTTATTACGTCCGTGCAAACGTCGGCTAAGTTCCTTGTTTTTTTGCGGAATCCTAAAAACTTATAACAGGGTGATATACATTTTGACATATACTCTAAGATTTTGACATTGTCTGCAGTGTTGCCAACCCATACGATAATTATGGGGGTTTATGTTAATTTGGCGTAGTATGATATACGATAATGAATGTCTAATGTACGATAATTTTGAGATTAGCTGAAAAAATAAGTTCCATTATTAATAAAATTCCATTATTATTTGTCAAAAAAATTAAACGTGGATAAAAACAAAACAATGTCAGACAATTGTCAAATATGTCAACATCAACAAGTAAGTATCTCTCTCTCTTTCCCTCCCTAGTTTTTTATTTAATTTTACAGTGAAAACAAAAATATCAACTAAAAACCATAACAAAACTTGTTTACGGTTTGTGCTGCTAGCGCCATTAACGGTGAAACTTGGTCGTCATACTTTTTTTTTGTACGATAATTTTGCCCAAAAAACGATAATTTCGATGAGGGATTTCGATAATTTGAACTTTTGGAGTTGGCAGCACTGATTGTCTGTCTATCGCAGTGTTGCCAACCCGTACGATAATTATGGGGGCGCACGATAATTTTGTGATTTGCTGAAAAAAAAAAATCAGTTCATTATCAAAACGTATTTGTTAAATACGCAAAAAATGTCAATGTCTATTGTCAAGTGTGTCAATAACAACAAGTAAGTATCTCTCTCGTTTTCCCTCTTTAGTTTTTTATTTTATTTTACAGTGAAAACACAAAAATTTCAACTGAAAACTATGAATAAGCATGTTTAAGGTTTGTGCTGAGCTAGCACCACTACTGGTTAAACTTGCTTCCCTTTTGACTCTAGTATAAAATTAACCATCTTTTGATAGCAATTTGTTATTTAATTTGAATTTAGGGTTTTTATTTTTGATTTTTCTTTTGTACATACGATAATTTTGTCCAAAGTAGGATAATTTTGACATGGGAACTCGATAATTTGAACTTTTGGAGTTGGCAACACTGGTCTATCGATCAATGAATGACATATTATTGTTGTCATAGTAACGTAAAGAAAACGATCGTATGTTTTGTAGTTTTCTGAACAAACCAAAAGGCTGATCGATATTAATTGTTCTGGACTTTCCTCTAATTGTAAGTTACAACTAATTTATAACACAGTATTATAGTTACTGATAAACAACTATAAAAATCGGCTCATTTGAGGTTAGATTATAATCCTAAGAAAAACATGATTACACATGGAATCATAGATGTATTATTAAAACTTTATGGAATGATAATTTTACCGTGGGTACAATACGACTGCCGGCAGAAGTCTATGCTTTGATTATAAAGTATAAAACAAATATTGGTTTGCCTTTTCTCAATTTGTGTTTTTATTTTAATAACAGCCATCAGTCTTTTCTGGACTATTATCAGTTTGGTTGCGTGAATATAGTTGGCGTTTCAGGTTCAGGGGCCATTGTCACTGCTACTTTAGATTACTTGACCAGCAATTTAACAGCCAGAGGATTTGGGTAGATGGCTAGACAATCAGCGCATAACGCTTTTTATGTTTATTAATTTCCTCAAGAATAGTAGGAGTGTTGAGATAATCAGGGATTTCTTCATACCGTGTGAACCATGGTGCATTGAGAATATTCCTCAAAGGAGATCATTCATTTTGGGCTAAATTAATAAAGTGCCGGCCAAACAAAAAAAAAAGTTACAATCTATTAGAACATGTTATTCTCTTCACTTTTCACTATGGGACCAAATTTGTAGGGCCATTCCCTGCACTGTTAAACGAGTTTGTAAAATACTGTTTTCAGTATGTTTTAGTAAAAAAATTACAGAAATCTAATTATAGTAATAGCTTTTCATGCCGGTAAACATTACAGCTATTATCTTTTACTGTGAAACTAAGGCTCTATGTTATTCTCCACATAACTAAAGTTTTACACAACAAACTTTAGAAACCTACGAAGATATGTATTGGCACTTTCATATCTAGCCCAAAAATGTATGGACGGTGAATGATCTCCTCTCTCAATTTGCGCTTGGCGTTTTGTTTGACAAAGCACCAAATTATTTCATTAGGTACATAGTCTTTGGGCAATGCGTTTGGATTGCTAACTAGTGGGTAGGAAATTAAATAGGATATGGCTTCTCTTCATCGTGGCTACTGAAGGTTGTGCGTAGTAATAAAAAATAAACGTAAATTAATAAAAAACAAAGTGTCTGATACTTTTAATTCAATATTAATAACATATTATTCTAAATTAGTAGCACAGTTATAACTTTGGTCAGTAATAAAAACAGATGTAAATCTCTTTACATTTTGTATAAAATAACTTCAATAAAAAATCTAATTCGTAACTGAAAAATAATCCGAAAACACATCTACAAACAATTTTAATATATAGTATTGTCCCAGTTACTGGTAAAATACGAAAAATGTAACATGTTAGTAAACATGTGACAAATCACAATCAAGTACTATCGAAGAAATGCATATCTATACACCGTAAGATACACACCGTATCTTGCAGCGCTCAGCCGCTATAGAAAGCGGCCGTTAAACAGATGTGGTCATCGTGTTCACGGGATTTTAAACTGCTTAGATATGAGTTTCTTCGAAAGTACATGTCAGTGGTAACAGTTTGACTTTGAGCTGGCCTTACTTAGAACGGAGTTGCAATAAGGAGGCCAGCTTATACCGGTTATTTTACCACTGCAGTGCGGCCTATGTACTGACTGACTATGCATCTACACAATACTGTAGTTTCCCATAGCTAACATACAACGCCTAAGGTCCTGAACACAATCATAGTAAGACCTATACGGAGGGGACAGTGTTTCGTCATAAAGCTTGAGTACAGCAACAAACTTCTTCATTGCTTCTCCGTACTGGCCTCCCTCCATTGCTGCACGGCCGAGAC
The DNA here is from genome assembly GCA_963680765.1 of Agrochola lychnidis. Lineage (NCBI taxonomy): Eukaryota > Metazoa > Arthropoda > Insecta > Lepidoptera > Noctuidae > Agrochola > Agrochola lychnidis. The sequence goes on from OY796850.1 coordinate 6,600,707, forward strand.
GGTACATCATTTCTGTGTCCTGAGAAAAGAATTGTCTGATATTAAAAAACTGTTTGTGGATTTTGGAATGTTTAATGTTTTATTGAAGTATTTGTGCTCTTTCACTAAATCCGCAAATATGGCTGAAGTCCAGGATTTTGTACTTTTGTTTTGAGGACATCAAATACTCCTTTATGTGAAAGTGTACACCTACTTAATGCCTGATGTTGCCCTTTATTTATGTGTCACGTATTGTGTATCTTTTGATGGAGATCTAAACTAATAATATAAAGAGAAAAGATAGATTTTTTGTATGTTTGTTTGTTACGTTTTCACGATTTGGATGAAATTTGGAACATGGGTAGACCATGAGCTGGGTTAGGACTTATGCGGGTGATACCGCTGGGCGCAGCTAGACCTAAAAAACGAGCGACCCTTACAGTAGTCGCATATGATGTGGAACATCTGACATCTCACCTTGGTAATAAGCAACATTAAAGGGGCGGGTCCTCGTCAAGGTCGTTTCTGAGGGCCAACTCTAGCACCGCGCGCGCTCATTGGTCAAATCAAATAGCGTGTGCTTCCCCGGCTTCCTGTAATACACTTCCGTCCCTTTTCACGGAATAACTCCTACAGATTGCAGGAAAGCGAGAGGAAAGATCAATAAATACATACCTAAATAAATTCAGACTATTTTTAAATCCTTATTAAAATGTAATAATATAAACGAAGAATGTTTGTTCTTTTCAGATAACTTACTTCTAATGCTAACAAGCTTCTAACCCATCATGGCAGATGAGGAAGATGGTAAAGTACAACAATTTTTTTTTTTACATAATCAGCCTATTCCACTGCTGGGACACGGGCCTCCTCTCTGAGAGGGAGTCAGCCGTAATCCACCACCACGCGTGCCCAGTGCCGATTTGGTGGATGTCACATGTCTTCGAATTTTCGGTATTAGGACGGTGGCGGTTTCCTCCAAATATAATTCACTGTTTTGAGTAGTAGAAGTGCCTGCTTAGGTTTGAACCCACGACACTCTTTAAGTCGGTGCCAATACCACTGCGCCACCATCACTGCTCTTATAATTTTTTTTTTTATGTTCGCCTACCACCAGACCAGGCCAGTACAGTCCACCAAGATCAGACTAGTCTTATCAAGGGGTATCATATTACCCAGTAACTGAGTTGTGGAGGTCCGATAAGCAGTCGCTCCGTGTAAAATACTGGTATTCAGCTGCATCCGGTTAGACTGAAAACTGACCCCAACATAGTTGGGAAAAGGTTAGGCAGATGATGATGTTAGCCTTCACTACACTGTGCCACTGCTGAGCAATCCTTTTCCAAGGTCACCTCGATCCAACACTTGCGATACGCGTCTAGGTCGTCTCGCAAGTCTCTTAATTTTTTTTATCATCTTTACGTATAAGTCAATATGAATTTCTAAACTAGCACTCCCCTGATAAAAAAAAACAGTGGCACTCCGGGAGTGCCGACAGAAGTGAAAACTTGATCAATTTTATTGTGCAGGCATTAATGTATCGTGCGTTGATGTCTTTTTAATGGTCAAAAGCTGGTGTCGTAACAGTGTCGCGCAATCAATTGTTTAGTCCCATCTCAAAAATGCCCAACGCGCCTAAAGAAGTTTTCACTTCAAAAATCTCATCTGATTTCTGAATAAACTGAATTCAGCAAAGAAAAATCCAGAAAATTCAGTATTTACATGCATATTTTTATGGAATCTAATTCATGTCTAATTAAATGTATTGTTGATTTCAGAATTGGAAGAAGAAGCGACAGTGGTTGAGGATGTTGAAGATATGCTCGAAGTTGCCACTCCAGTTGAAGAGAAAGCTCTTGCACCTCCTAAATATGAAGTGCGACCTGGCCTTGGGGAAAAGTAAGAATACCTTTTCATGATTTGAGGACTATATTTACTGGCGAATTACTTAGGAATATATTTGTAAGATATAAAGCCTCGTGCAGACTCGTGCGACGATTTCTAAGAAAATTTCACGGTCGAGCAATGACCGGTGTCGTGGCGCACCCTTGTGTCACGCCAGTCTGCACGAGGCTTAAAGATTACTGAAATTTAAGGGTATGGTTAATAGAAACAAAAATAGTTTTCTATATTGCTTATACAGGGCGGCATCGACGAAAAAAAAAAATGCTGTTCCATACATTTAATTTTAACCGCATTGGTATTGCACTTTTCTATGAAACAGCTGATTTAATAAAATATAACCGACGTAAAATTTCAACGCAGTGGGGTTCAGAATCATGTACTGAATCCATGGTAACAGTTTTCGCGTCGATGTCCCTGCCACCCTGTATAATTTTTTCCTACTTTATGGAAATAAGCACTTTCAAAAAGTACTTATCTACATAAAGGTGCGTCCAGGCAGTGCAAGGCATGTGCTTTCGAATGGTAAGCTTTGTATGAGACACGTTCCTCATGCTGAGATGTCTTTTACTCCACGTACTGCGGTAATCAATGCGTTGATGTCTTTTTAATGGTCAAAAGGTGGTGTCGTCACAGTGTCGCGAAATCAATGGTTTAGTCCAGGGGTGTCCAACATCTTCATCATCTTCTGGAGGGCCAGGTTAGATATTTTTGTAACCATAGCGGGCCAAAAGAAATGTCCAATGCCAAAGTGAGATTTAAATATTGTAGGTAGATTAGTTGTAATACCTACAAACATGTACATTTTACTCAAAGTCGATAGATTGATCATCGAATAACTGACATTGGGAGAATTGAATACTTTTCGCGTTATATATCTATTCATGTGTTATAAAGTTTTAACTAGGTCGCGGGCCGGATGGAGGACTTACGTGGGCCACATGGCGGCCCAGGGGCCGTATGTTGGACGGGCCTGGTTTAGTCCCATATCAAAAATGCCCAACGCGCCTAAAGAAGTTTTCACTTCAAAAAATAATTTGAAGCGGATGTCTCGCACTGTCTGGACGCACTCTTTTATCACAGGCTGGTGTGCTACTCCATATCCAAGCCCGTATTTTGCGTACCCTAAGAAATACTTTGCTTGATAGAAATCCATGTCTTCACAAATATAAGGTGTTTCAGCCTTGTCTTCGTGTTTCAGATTCCAAGCAGCCAACGTAAGGTACATAATCCTGACGACGATGCAGGAGCAGCTGATAGGGCGCCAGTACCGGTCTGATCAGGCGCCACGTTGGGCCAAGACCATCGCGAACGGAATACGGCAGCGAGTACAAGAACTTGATATGAAGAGGTACTTGTTTTATTATAGTACTAGCTTTTGCCCTCGGCTTCGCCCGCGTGGATGTCGAAAAATATCCCACGGGAACGTAATACCGGGATTACATACCTAATAGACCATAATTATGTAGTTACGCGTAATTTTGAATCTGTGATATCTTTTAAACTATTCATTTAAATGATATGATGTCACGGCATATTTTAATCTAAATTAAATGCACAATTTAAATAACATATTTTATTGGGTAAGGATTAATATAATACCCGTCCAAATAGCTTCGGAAATAACAATGAAATTTTTAAGAAATTCTGAAAGATAAAAATGGGTACTGTGGGTCATTCTTAGAAGATAGACATATGCTATCGCGGACTTTGCGAATCCTGTTGAACATAAATTTGATGTATCTCTTACGGCTTACGCGGCGCACCCCGGTAAAGCACCCTTTTGGCATGATTTTTTCCGACATCTCTTTCGACAATAATCGTCATATTTCAGCCAATTTACATAAAACCTTAATGAATTATACACGAAAACCTTCCGCATGAATTACTCCGTCCATTGGTGAAAACCGTTTGAAAATCCGTTCGGTAGTTTTTGAGTTTATCGCGTTCAGACAGACAGACAGACGCGGCGGGGGACTTTGTTGTATAATATTATATGTAAGGATTTATTTTGTTGTACATTAAGGCTGCATGTGTGATAATTGAAGAATAATCTAACATATTTTGCGGCGCTTAGTAATGGAAATTTTATTTTCTACGATTTGCTTAATTCGTGCTTAGATCGCCAAAATTACGTTGCATTTTACAGAATGCAACGTAATTTTGGCGTTTTAGTTTGTGTATTGGAATCCGATTCACGTGAACCGTGATGTGGTATAAATTATTATTGGACGCCCATAAATTAAATTAAATTTTAAACCAGAGCAATTTATCGCCGCCCCTGCCTGCTATATTGAGAACTACCGTTTTTAACTAACCCCAATTTTTAGGTAAACCCTAGTGATTAAATACCAACACTAATTAGGTATGTACCAAAGCCTATAATTTCGGAAGAAATACACAATATAATGATTAAAAAGCATTTCATCACTCTCTGGTGAATACCATTAGTATTCAGTTTAATCTATACATAATAAAACAAAGTTGCTTTTCGAGTTTGTCTGTATGTCCGCGTTGTTCATCTAAAATATGCAACGGATTTTGATGAGGTTTTCAACATAATTTAGAGAATATATTCCGGAAGGTTTATTTGTATAATACATTAATATTAAACTTATAGATAATTAAGAAATCTCGATGTTTTGTCAAGTCGTAAAAACCTTGCGAAGCAGGTTCTTTTACTTACATAAATGGAACACAAATAAAACATTCATTACCACATAATAATTACCTAATTTTAAAAGTGTTGTGTCCCTTTACAAAATATATAAGCATTGAGTATTTTTAGGGTTCCGTACCCGAAGGATGCCAAACAGAATCCTATCACTAAGCCTCCGTTGTCCATCCGTCTGTCTGTCAGCGGGCTGTATCTCATGAACCGTAATAGGTAGACAGTTGAACATTTCACAGATTGTCTATTTCTATTGCCGCTATAACAAAAAATAATAAAATAAAGTAAAAAAATTAAAGGGGGTACCCTATACAAAAAACGTGTTTTTCGGCGTTTTTTGCTAAATATTGCACGGTGGTACGGAACCCTTCGAGTCCGACTTGCACTTGGCCAGTTTTAAGAATATCCATTTTCTTGGGGGAGGCCTATGCCCAGCAGTGGTCGTCTTTCGGCTAAGATGATAATGATGATGACGTCACAACCAAATTTTTTTTTACAAATTTTGCTTTTCCTAATCGTTTTAAACATATTCTCCCTCATTTCAGGTACAAGGTCGTAGTACAAGCAACGATAATAGAAATGAAGGGTGCAGGTGTCAAGTGCGGCCAGAGATGTATATGGGATCCTGAGACTGACGATTACGTGGACGAACAGTATAGGAACGACACTTTATTCTGTTATACTACTGTTTATGGTATTTATATGTATTGAACTTTAGTTACATGGTTAGAGAGAAAGCTCTGGCATAGTAATACTAAAGCAATGCGCACGGGTATAGAAGAGTTACAAGTTTGGTATGCAGGCAGAACATATATATTATGTGTCGTACCAAGCCAATGCGTGCGAAATTACTTTTACACATGATAGGATAGGAGCATAAAGCACGGAAGCGCCGCCGGCAGTGTCTATAGGTAGCAGTACCTACTAATCAAATCAATCTGCCTAGCCTTTTCCCAACTATGTTGGAATCGGATTCTAGTCTAACCGGTTGCAGCTGAATACCAGTATTTTACATGGGGCGACTGCCTATCTAACCTCCACAACCCAGTAACTGGGTAATACGATACCCCTTGGTAAGACTGGTAGTCAGACTTTCGAGCCTCTGACGACCCGTAACGACTGTGAAAAATCCGCGAATGACAGCCGGAACCAACGACTTAACGTGCTTTCCGAGGCACGGAGGAGTCTCGGTATGTAAAGATGGTCATCCATCCACAGACCAACCCCGGCAAGCGTAGCTTAACCTGATGGATCGACCCATGTGGCTGTTATTACTTAGCCTCGAGCTCCTCAACAGTACCTACTAATAAAGTTCCGTAAAATGAGCACACAACTTCTATACCGAACCGCCTTCAAAGCCATTTTTTATACGTCATTTGTGTCGTAGTGCGGATATTTTATTTTTTTGAGTGGTAACTCGCAGGTCAACCTAGGAGGTTGTCTGCTGTCTAAGCAGACTTTCATGTGGGTGTCTCAATAAATTAAGGCCTCCATCCAGGGCATAGAACTTACAAACTAAGTGACTACATGCTAAGGGCATCTACTGTGGGGTACGGACCTCGGCTTTGGGCGTCGCTGGGGGAGGACAGCAAGGGACAAGCTGGATAGGATTAACAATGCCACATATGACAATGCCACCTCTATCTAGGGTTGCCAACCATATTGTTAAAAACAGTATTATACTGTTTTTTACTCTAAAATACTGTTTACTGTTCAACAAAAATAAAGTACGAATATACTGTTTTCACTGATATCCAGAGCTATACCCAAATAAAAAAAAAACTACTAAGTAGCAGCTAGCCTAAATTTCAGATTGAAATTTTAAATGATAATTTTTATAAGAATACCTTTTAGATACTTAAGTACCTATTATAAGTTAATTGTGCCACCTCAGTATTCACAGAATGAATGCTAAGTGGTGGGACTGCAAAAATAGAGTTTCATACATTTAATAAGAAATTTGCTCCATATTTATTTGGTGAGGCTTACGAAGCCTTCAAAATTGGAGCTAAATTGATAAGTTGCGCGAGAAGCACTAATGAATTATGTATCTATTTGAAACGTTAACTTAAAATGCTGTTTATTTTTTCGAAATACTGCTTATTTTCCCACATAGAACACTTTTTTTACAAAATGTTGGCAACCCTACCTCTATCCGCTAGGCCGCTGAAACTTCTCCGTGCTCTATAGATAGAGTTTGGCCACGCTAAGTCTGCATAAGTAAAAAAAATAAACGGTGAAATTTGAAAATCTATAGACGGCAACACTATCCTGTCCTACGAAAAAAGAATTTGATACTTTGTTTGTCTTTTTGTTAGGTTATTTTGTTTATGTTCTGATTTATTCCTAGTAAAGAATAGTCACTTTAGCACGATACAGTGTGGATTTGATACAGTTTTATCATCGTATGGAGGTAGAGCATTGATACGACATAGTCTATTACACATAATCTATTACGCAAAAATCAAAAGGCAAAATATCAAAATCATTAGATCCACTTACAACCCGGAAACTGATATAACTGACTGATGTAAAAGCTTTTTGGGGTTGCCCATTTTTTCCATTGCATACGTAGCGTGGCCACACTGGAGTTTTCTCATCTCTTTTGTTGATTGTACCTATACTCCATTTGAAATAGGATTTGACATTTAACTAAACCTTTTTACAGTCCATTCAACCGATTTTGACTTCTATTGCGTTAGTGGCATGGCAAATGGCAGCTGCAGTAAACAGTTGGTATTGTTACCGGCTTTTTGCTTTTAATGCCATCCTTATGCCTACGGTATAGCAGTCAGAATCGGTTGAACGGATTGTAAAAAAGGTTTGTTTAAATGTCTAATCTTATTTCAAATGGAGTATAGGAGCATAGACTCACAAACAATGCAGTCGCACATTATCTTTTAATTTTAGTTTAATTGTTTTAGTTGTATGTTTGTGTTATCATGTATTATTTTAAGATTTTGTCACATACATTTTGCCTTCTTCATTTTAAGAGATTTCAACTTAGCACCTATTTTATTTATAAATTATGTTGACAATTTTATTGAAGCATAGATGAATGAATTTGAATGTGACTTTTCTGATAAAGTTCAACAATTATGTACCTAAGTAGGTTGCGAGTTATCTTAATAAACTTTGTACATAATATTACCAATGTTTTTCTCTGTACAGTATTTCTATTTTTTTAATGTCCCTCGGGAATCATCGCATTTCCGAATACAAACGAATGCTAATTTCTATATCCATCAATTATTAGATTTATCGTGTAAAATAATTTGAACTCAAAACTAAGTGTGTACTTTATTGTTGTTTTGTTTTGATTTCCGTGTGAACTCTATAGAGCTGTAAAACTATTTTCCTATCTGTTGTGCTTGCGACTGTAGCCCAGCAGCTTTCCTCCCATTTAAAAAATAAATTACATTAAATTAAAAGAGTATTAACAACTCTATATACTTCCAAGTCGATTGAGAGCGTCCGGAGCAACTGATAGAAATCCGACGACTGACGAAACACGAAGTTTGCCGAGGGACATTAAGAAAATATACTGTACTTCCTATGAATGTTATAGTTTTCTTTTCAGAATGATCTATTTCTTTAAGGGTTTCTGCAGTTGAGTCAATTATATCAATAGAATAGTTTTCACATTTCAAGATTTTACGACATAATCAGCCTATGAATGTTCCCCACTGCGGGGTCACAGGCTTCTTCTCTGCGAAAGGGTGGGGTGCAATCTACCAGGTGGGCCCAGTGCGGGTTCGTAGTTGTCACATATCTTCGAATTTTTGGTTCTAGAACATGTTTCCTCACGATGTGTTCCTTTATGCACCGTTTTGAGAGCAGTGGTGATGAAACTATTTACACAAAGTAAAGCGCCTGCCTGGGTTCGAACCCACGACCTACTCGGTAAGTCAGGATTTTACCACAATCATAGCAATTTAAACTTTATGTCGATGACATAAAACTCACACGATGCGAAATTTTATTACAGTTCCTTTTTTTTTCATAAAATATTCTATGTACACGTTTGTAATGATGACATCGTCACGGAATTTTCATAAAGTTTTCAGTCAGTTTACTTAAACAATTCTCACTTAATTGGCACATAGACATATAAAATATATGTTCTATTATTGTATATCAAGTTATATCACTTGTGTTTATTGAATGATTTTCATGTATACTCTAATTTATTTACGTGTCTTCATACGCGGATATCTACTTAATTATCTGTATTTGACGTACTAATTTGGCTAGTCTAGTTACATAAATTTTATCAATATGAAAATATTTCTGTCGGAATCATTCGAAACATCGAATAGTGATACCTATAATTATTTTCCTTGTTCATTGAAATGTTATTGGTTTCTGTCAGTACCTGTACCTACCTTCGGGTTGCTAGAGGAAGAGCTACCACCAGTACCAACCATAACAACTGAGCTGACTAGCAGGGTCATAAGATCTTGGGTTATACAAAAGTTATTTCATAGCTAGAAATAATATTCTTCTCAGTTGGAGGACTGGGTTTTGAAAACGTTCATGAAAAGGAGTAACTACCAACACAATGCTCTCACTCAATTGTATGAGATGAACATAGAAGGTCGTAGACTTAAAATGTGGATGTACACACGGCTACACATCAAGCCATAAAAAACCAGTTTATGTTGATCTCGCATTGTATAGGATTTCCGTACAATGCGAGGTCAGTTTATACTGGAAATGTATAGCTTGATGTGTAGCCGTGTGTACCATGAGTGAACGTCGTCATTTACTGTACAGTACAAATATGTTCTTAATGTCCCTCGGCAAACCTCGTGTTTCGCCAGTCGTCGGATTTCTGTCAGTTGCCCTTGCACTTAAAAGTGTACAAGAGTTGTAAATACTCTTTTAACTTAATATAATTTATTTTAAAAATGGTAGGAAAACTACTAAAGTCATAGGCACGACAGATAGGAAAATAGTTTTACAGCTCTATATAGTTCAAGTACTTAGTTCTAAATTCAAATTATTATACAAGATAAATCTAATAATAATTGATGGACATGGAAATTAGCATTCGTTTGTACTCAGAAATGCGATGATTTCCGAGGAACATTAAAAAAAATTGAAATACTGTAGGTACCTACTGATACCTGTACTCAGTGCGTTTTTGTAAAATGTTAACTCACTTGCAAAGCCTTCAATCCCTTCAGTATGTTGGTGTACTGCTGGCAGAGGCCGCATTGCACCATGAACTCCTGGCTGTCGTATGGAACTGCCACTACGTTGGGGCACGGACGGTCTGAGTCGCATCTGTAAATGACGGCAGATGGATTATTCATAAAAAATTATATGCTTGGAGTGAGTTCTATCAGTTTAGCGCTATTACATAAATCGTGCTCTCGCAATTTCGCGATTCATCGGTCATATTTTAAAATAAACATCGACGTTGAATTAAGAATTTCCAATCGGATTTCCACGTGGCCAGCAGTAGAAAAAAGTATGATGAAAATTTCCGAGTTTACACTATTCAATACTAGATGGCGCTACCAATCACAACTTGTGAAGTTATTACCCGATAAGTATGAATTCGATTTCAATAGTAGGTAGATTTATATTTCTTTAATATTAAGTCTGTAGAAAGTTTAGAATTATTTTAATTAAAATCATGGTACTCACTTGAATCTCATATAATTTTCAGTCATTTCTTCATACATGGGCCACTTATGTTCACACGGCGTACACTTGCAGTCGAACCAGTACTGCTCCTTCAACTCTGCCTGCCTCTTCTCTTTGGGAACAGTCGTGAAGATAGGGCCGTAGTTCTCGGACACATCCTCGCCTTTTCTGATGTTCTTCACTGCGCGTACAACGATGTTATTGCCGCAGAAATATCTGCAACAGAATTTTGTGAAAGTGCTGTGCACATGAATAGGTCTTTACTAAAATAAAAAAAATCCGCAACAGCTGTCAAAAAAACCAAAATCGGACCATATAGCAGACAAAGACTTAGGGCTCAAATGCTTCCTGGAAGCCGGTTATTTGTATGCTATTGTGAATTTAAACAAGAATGTTAAAAATGCAACGACTATTGTAAATGGCAATAAAAAAACAAGCCACGCACGATTTTTTACGTAATGATTATAATTATCTAGGAAACAATATAAAAGGCTAAACTTGGCATAAAATAATAATATGAAACCACGGTAAAAGTGAAACTTCTATAGGCGCCGCCATATTGGCCTTGGCTGCTCTGACGAGCGTCTTTCACTTTATCCTTACTCCGCGGCCGACCGTCACGCGACATGCAACACACAGACGAAAAAGTTTGAGACGATGTAAAAGTTTCACTTTAAAAAACATAATATCAGCTCACCTCACAACACCAGGATCACAAGAATGATTGAACAGTGCAAGAGTTGGGAACACGGCTCCAGCCAAAAACACAGACTTTCCCTCATGTTTGATAACATTCTTATCTACTTTGGGCTTAGGACATTGCAGTTCAAATACTTCATGAGCGTTGAACTTTAGGATTTGTAGATTCTTCAATATCAAACCACCGATTAGAGCCACATCATTCTTATATTTATCATCTACAGCCATAGTCTTCAGCTCATCTACATCCACGGGCGTACTTCTCGGTTTGCCATCAAAATAACCGCTGATTTCCAGTAGTTTGACGAAAAAGGCTGTCATTTGAGTTCTGTGTAAGAAGTCCAGCTTAGATCTTTTATCTTCATGAGCTACCAAATGATAGATATTTCTGTAATCATCAGTTTTGTACGGACCAGTAGGTTTGGTGTCCAGTTCTTGGCTAACATTGGTGAAGTACTCTTTTTTGCGCTGTGTGATCATCCTCAACGCTATATGGCAGGTGATCGAGCATCCTGACTTCCATATGAGTGGGAGAATGTGGCATTCGTAGGCGTGATAAGATTTTTGGGCTACTTCCAAGCATTTGTCGCTGCAGAATACAACGTTTGGACACTTTGGACATGGTAGAGGGATTGGACACCTGAAAACAACAAAATATTTCATTATACAGGCAGTTTCTAGAAACTGAAGCTTATTTTGTTTTTTTTAACCAAGACATACTTTAGGAAACAGTTCTGGCAATGTGTGCTGGAGTATTCCCCCAATAAGACTCCGCTATGTGGCTTTTCTACTAACAGAACCTCTCCCGGTTCTATATCTTTTGTAGCAGTTGCAAATCTCCCTTTAACCTCATCATAATCAATCTGGATCGCCTCTGAAGCTGCAGGATATTTAGAATTGTTCTTCCCAGGAAGTTTAGGCTTAGGTGGAGTTCTCTTCAAAGGTTCTGGGTCTTTTGGGTTTCCAGCCAAAACGAGACCTTTGTTCAATATTTCGAGCATGAGTTTGGAGTCTGTGCGCATCTTCTGCCTTTTCTCTTTGTCCAATTTTGTGGCTTCATCGAGTGAACTGATGGTGTCCCTGAAAATTAAAAAAACAAAAAAATACCTTAAATCTTCTTTTGTTTTTTATTATACGAAAATCGATGATTTTGAAAGGTAAAGGATATCTTACTGAAAAGCGCTGATAGCTTCTTTATTCCTCTTGAGAACTAGGAGGCACCTAGCTCGTCTCTCGTAGACCTTGTACCTGAGGTGACGAGGGTATCCGAGAGCTAAGCAGCGATTGATATCAGACAGAGTGTCCTCGTATTGCTCCAGGTGATTCAACGCCGCAGATCGGTTCGCCAAAACGATTGAAAGCTCTTCAGCTGTAAAAAAAATGCATTCATATTATTTTAGTCTTCTTTAAATCTAGTTCTAAGTAGGCAGGAAATGCCCTGTTCATTGTGCCAACAAATGTAACTCATTTCGTTGAAATTAAACGTGTAAAGTAGGTATCTATACATACCTATTTGTCTTCTCCGTGTCGTTTTACTAAGAAATGTATCACCGAGATTGAACAACAAACATGTAAGCGACGCGTAAATTATGTAGAAATAAATAAACTTTATTTTCAAATAATAGGAATTGTTGAGGAAAACCTTGGATAAATTGTTTTCAGTGCTTTAGCTGAAAACTTATTTGTTCCCTAAGCCGCATCGCAGATAATGACTTTGCAGAATACAATAATGCGTTAGGTATTAATATTAAAAGCATTTTCGTACTAACAGGAAAACCATTTTTCACAGTAATAATTATGTTAGTAGCTAAATACCTATTGCGGTTAAATCTAACATCACCTCTTGGAATGTCTATAATGGTAGGTAAACAAAAATAGTTTCATTCGTTAATAATTGCAAAATCAGAGCATTTAATGAAACATTTTCCTTAATAAACTGGTTTTTAGTAACAAAATGGTCTGTTTGTTTACATATCGCATGACCTTTTACATGAACATACGCTGTTTCTACCCGTGGTAGTTATCGACGGACTTACTTTCCTTCTCCGGCATGTGAACCATGCTCTGGCTGTATAGCTGCATAGCTTTCGCCCAGTCACCTTTCTGCACCGCTTTATTCCCTTCATCCTTCAAGTGCCGCGCTCTATCCAAGTCTTTTTTCACGGGAAACTCGCCGCCTGTCTGGCATTTCTGCAAATCGTCGATTAAATTGTAATTTCTGACGATCGGTAGACTGCACAAGTAGGAGACTCGCTTCGTGTTCGACTCTAAATTGGCGAAATTGTTCCTCGTCACGTCATCCAGAGAGCCGTTTATAGTTTCGTGGAACTTTTTGAAGAAGCCCTCGTCTTGAGACATTTCTGCTAACTGGGAATGATGCACATGTAATGAAAGGTTATTATAATTTGTCTTTTAGGTTAGACGTGGAAAGCCGGTGTAAAAGCGCGCGGAGTACTGCCGTGTTTCTATTTTTATATTTGGGACGTCGATCTGTTCTTCACTTCAGACAGTTTCGGCTTTAGAATGGTACAGTATTATCGATGCATTGGAGTAGAGATGGGAAGTAATCTAGTTGTTAGCATTTTTATAAAAGTAAATAGAGCTAAATCTTTCAGAATCGTGCACAGAACAAACTTAGGAGCGTAAAAATGTATCAGTGATTCGTATCTAGATGAATTGTGTAAACCTAGGTTTTTATGGAAAGCTCTTGAACCATGCAGAATCGGATGGAAAATAAACGATACAACAAGACGATGTGTCTGATTGTGGCGATAACAACGCGGACGTTAACTGAGTGAAGCACGCGACGACGTTTGAGTACAAGTTTTACATTCAACTTTGACCCTAATAATAATTAGTTCTTGCCACTTATTCAATTAATTCTAGCTATTTTTAGTAGTGTTTGAAAACGTAATTAATTACGGTCGTAAAAAAAATAAAAACACCAAAAGATAATGCAATATTATAACTTATTATATTTTTCATTAGTACCTACAAAAACAAACTTACATTTTATTACACTAATGACCTGCCCGTGCTTCGCACGGTTTTTACGACTTGAAAAACTATGACTAACTAAGTTAAATATTAATGTATTAAATCTACACATCGACCTTCCTCTAAATGATGGTGAAAACCGCATCAAAATCTGTTGCGTGATTTAGAAGAACAACGTGGTTCGACAAGAAAAGCGACTTTAGTCTAAAGTATAATTTCCACCAAACGGCTCGCATCACATCGGATCGGGAAGGATATGAACGGATTCGGCGACAGCCGATCGCGTCCGGCAGGATGTCGACACATACGATCGGCTCCGTATCGTCGTCGCTTGCGAAGGTAAGTATCCGTTTCTGCGCCTAGTCAAATAGTTTCATTTCTACCGTGTTGGCGTAAATTTTTTGAAAATGGTTGAAATTGACGTAGTATTGTTGGCTACAGGCGAACGGAGCCGATCGCATGTCGCTGCATACTTTCAGCTACTCGCGTATCGCAGAAGACGCCCACGGTCAAGCTGCTGTGCGCGGCTTGGTAATATAGACTTTAAATACTGTGTACACGATTAAATATTGTTTAAAAATTGTAATATCTGTTCCGATCCGATGCGATGCGAGCCGAGGTAGAAATCATACTTAAGAATGTACATACATACAAAGTTAGTTTCAACTGCCTTTTGTTTTTTTCAAGAGTTGTCATCGTGGAAGACTCCAATGACATCATTGCTAGCAACTTTGCCAGGAGTTAGGTATTTGATCACCTATCATCGTATGAATAATATTCTGCTTAATGCACCGGTGCACCGATGCGTCATATAATTATAAAATTCATAAAGTGATTCGAGACAAAGCAGCTTCGCCATAGAAGTCATAGAAGCAAACAAAAGTATTCATAATTCATGGAAAACACGTAAAGTGGCTGCAATTCTAGATGTTCTGAGTACTAGAAGCGACCTTTTGGATCTTACTCTGGCCAGCATAACATGGCTTCTCAAACCTGCGCTATTGGCTTAGAAATAAAGCTTGGCTATTTTTTGTGCGTGCCAAGTTAAAATGGTTGCATATGCAGTTCCGAGTATTCTCCTCATACCTTCCTCTTCAAAGGAATTAGATAAAAGCTCTACCTTGTGGCATCACGTGTCCATCACAGGAAATAACAATGATCCTTGTTATTGTTGCATTATTTAATTGTTTGTTATATTATTTTCATTTTGTATTATTATTGTAGGTATTATTTATTTATTTCGTTTATCCTTTTAGTTGTTATTGTTTGTAGGTATGTACCTATCTATCTATTTAGGTATACAGTAATTGCTATGAGTTATACCAATGTATAGCTAGGTCTATTATAATAAATAATAGAACAAGTGATCTACTTTTTTTTTTCTTTTAGATTTTGTGAATGTGAGAACGTTGTAGGCTGTAGACTTGTGGACCATTTTCTATTTTACTAAGTACCTGGTACTTGTTGATAGGCCTACACTGTCCACCCATACCTATTAACACTGTAATTTGAAAACATTGTAGAAACAATTTATTTTGAAAAGAGTAACCGTGGAGTTTCTTGCCGGCTCTTCTCCATAGGAAGCGACCAATTGGAACCGTGCACCTAGCTTTTGACGTTTCATAAGTGGCTTTGTAGGTTTATGTGAAATAAAATATTTTGATTTTGATTCTACTGATCTGGGTTTGTCGTTTATGTGGTTTGCATTTCACTAGGTAAGTAAATTTAATATTTTCAGGTTTAGATAGAAGAGTTTCTGTTTAATGTATTGACCTAAGGAAGTTATGTATGAACACCCCTAAAGATTCGTTGGATTCTATACTATTAAATGCTCAATATTTATATATATAAATACATATACCTATTTGTAATCACGTTCTCGAAAACGGCTTTAACGATTTCGATGAAAGTTGCAATATAGATAGGGGTTTACGGGGGCGAAAACCATTCTAGCTAGGTCTCATAACTGGGAAAATTTGTTTTTTCTATTTTCACAGCCTCGGGAATGTGATACAACGTTGATATACCTAGACGATATATACCTACAGTTAAGGTTACATAACGTTAGTAAATGATTGAAACAATTAAACTGCGCTTGCTACTGGGTCAGCAGACTTGACAGCCCATCATCATGAGGGCACTGGCTCAGCCCACTAATAATCGATCTTTCTGTCCAATCGTCCTCGTCACTTTGCCCGAGCTCTACGTAGAGCGTGGAAAATGCCTGCAAAAGAGTATATGAAATACCTGTTGTTCTAGTAAACTTCTTCAAAAGCATTGGCCGCTGAAGTTTCTAAAGACCATTCATCATAATCTGCACAGTAGAGATGCAAAAAAAAAATAGACACTCCGGGAGTGCCAACAGAAGTGAAAACTTGAAAAAAAAACTTCCAAAACCTTTAAAGTAAAAATACTTGCATAGAACATTGATCTGATTCTGTAACATAATATAAATAAAGAGCACAATCGCGTTTACAAAAATTAGGTGTCGGTAACGGTGTCGCGAGTTCGTTGCTTTTTTCCATCTCAAAATAGCCCAACATGAATTAAGAAGTTTTCACTTAAAAAAAAAACTGGTATAAAACCATGCAGAGTTTATCCTCTTCGTGTGTCTTGGCTTAGGAATAGTAAGAACTTTAAGTAGATTTTTTTTTGTTACAGCTCAAAGACTCAGATCTGGACACATTCCATGTAATAAGTTTGCGATCATGATGAAAAAAACGAACTCGCCTAATTCACCAACCACCTACATTCTCGCAAATAAATAAATTTGAATTTGAATTTGTGTGGAGTTCTGGAAGACTTGCATTAATTTATTGATGGACTGTGTGCACATGCAATAAAATTCTCAACCAACAGGTGAAGATACAAAGAGACTGTTCCAAATTAAATAAAGAATAAAAAATAAAAAAAAGTTTTCGTTCTTTAGTCTTTGATCTAGTCAGCATTCTGGGTCGTGTTCCGAGTTCCGACGTCAGCATACATTAGGAGCTTGCCTGTTTTTTAGGGGATTGATGTCAAATAGTGAGTCGGGAGTACCTAAATCTAGATCGTCAGCACATATCGTCTAGCTATGTGATTGGAATAATCTTAAATTTTAGTACGGTGTGTGTACTAGTTTATTGCACGAAAGAAAAATCTCTACCTATTCTTTCGACTTGGAACCTTGTTGAAGTAAAACCACGATCACAGTGGTTTAAAACAGGTTGATCTGACTGAAATTATGACGATAATGTTTAAGACAATTAAGTAATGGATAGCGACCTTTTAACCATACATTTTTAACGTTTAATCGTTTCTTAACTAATACAACCTTTATAAATAAAAGGGGATTATGTTAAATCAAATTTCCGGACAATTTAATATTAATATTTTATTTATTTAAATGAATATAAACGAATCTATGGTCTATGACCAAAACTAGACGGAAAAGTCCATGACAAAAGAAATAAGGAACCGATTCAGCTCAAGATACTTCTCTATGAAAACAATGTTGCCTTGCCACGACCTTATTAGCAAAGTGCATTGTAAGTAAACAACGCATTATTTAAGCATTAAACTTTAATAACATGGTACAAAGCATCCAGACAACCTTATAATATTTCCTCGATTCTTGGAAGATCTCGGAGATTTGCCGACAAGTGATTATTATATGTCAGACTCGAGAAGAATTAAAGTTAGCACAAGTTCTTTTCCTCTGACGTCAGTATAATAATACTTAAGTGATGTTGTTATGAGAAGTAGGTAATAGGTACTATTGTTTTTGATTCTCACGAGCTTTAGTTTAGCGATGCAGTTTTATTGCTGTGAAGACTAAAAACAGCGATAGGAATTCCCAAAATTTCGTCGGCTGTTATTTGAAGTTGCTTTGCATTTGATTGACGTGATCATTTTTCATTGAAGTTTCATGTATTTTTAGAACAATACTGAAGTACTTACCTTAATGTTTATAGACTAATTTTAGGGTTCCGTACTCGAACGGTGTCAAACGGAACCCTATTACTAAGTCCGTCCGTCCGTCTTTCTGTCAGCGGGCTGTATCTCATGAACCGTAATAGGTTGAAATTTTTATAGATTGTGTATTTCTAATGACACTATAACAAAAAATAAAATTAAAGGGGGTCCCCTCCCCATACAAGCGACGTGTTTTTTTCGGCGTTTTTTTTGCTAAATATTGTACGGTGATACGGAACCTTTCGTGTGCGAGTCCGACTCGACTTGTCCGATTTTTCCCACTACCTATATCAACTGATAATAATTTGGGTGGGCTAACATTTTCGCAATAGCTTTACACATCGCTTCATTACATATATATAATATAATTATATTGTATCCTATACTATTAAAATCCTATAGGATTAAAAGTATACTATTAAACGAGCAATATTTGTGTATAAATATTATATATTTATTTGTATTCACGTTCTCGAAATCGGCGGCCGAAAAATCGATCTAGCTAGGTCTCATATCTGGGAAAATTCGTTTTCTTTATTTTCACGGCCTCGGGAATACTACGTTGGTATACCTGGACAATAGGTTATATACGTTTATTCGACCAGGTACTAGTCATAATATGCACAGGCTTCTTGTGTTATTAGTCAGCATGTTGATACTACGGAAAGAATTATTAAACTAGAACTGGTCATAAATAAATTTAAATAAATAATTACATTTTGTTCCTTGTCATTTCTGTTAGACCATTAAATGTAGGTCTTATGTCTTCAACTTGAGAACAGTAATTGATGTACCTACTTGTCTTGTAGATATGTATAGTAGAATATTATCTTTGTTCTCCAAAATTGCAATAAGCATTTCAGAGATTTACCGGCCGTCTAATGACCACAATAGAAACGGGTTTTGTCGACGAAAGAATAAACTAAATGATAGGTAAACAATCACAATCTGTCATTTTGTCTATTCTTCCGTCGACAAAACCCGTAGAACACCCGTTCCTATGGTTGTCAAGCCACACGTTTTTTACTGTTTGTTACTGGGTTGTGGAGATCGCATAGGCAGTCACTCCATGTAAATTACTGGTATTCAGTTGCATCTGGTTAGACTGGAAGCCGAACCCAACGTAGTTGGGGAAAGTCTAGGCAGATTGATTTTGATAATCTAGGAACAAGAAAGAAACTCTTCCTTTGATCTGAAATCAAGAAAAACACGCTACAAACAAAAAAAAAAATCTAAACGAGAGTGGCTCGAACTCGTTGTTGGGGTGGCTAATATGCATGTTATTTAATATAGTTATTTATTTATTAGTTTTATTTATTTCTAATTTATTTATCTAGTTTTTATTTATTTAGTGAAACAGACGAGACGATGATTTGTAACGAAAACGAGCGCGTATAACTTCATGAACATACCTTTGGGCGTTTAGATATTATGGAAAAACTACTGGATGTATCTACTCAAAATAAAATGCCATTTCTGTTATTTATTTACTCCCAAAGACGAGTTAAAATTTGTGCTGAAATATGGAAGTTTCGACGCTCATAACTTCCAAACCAATACTTTTTTCCCAATTCGGTTTCCATACAGGGCTATACTCCGTTTGCAATAAGATTAGACATTTAAACAAATCTTTTTTACAGTCCGTTCAACCGATTTTGACTTCTATACCGTAGGCATAAGGATGGCATTAAAAGCAAAAAAAGTGGTTACAAACCAACTGTTTACTGCAGCTGTCATTTGTCGTGCTACCAACGCAATAGAAGTCAAAATCGGTTGAACGGACTGTAAAAAAGGTTTAGTTAAATGTCTAATCTTATTTCAAACGGAGTATAGATAATGACAAGACAAATTGATATAATTTTTAGTTTTGAACGTACACCGTCAAACAGACGAGTAATCAACATACTACGTTTGTATGGAAGAGTAACCGACTAGTGTACCCTAAGTTCCGAAAAAGGTCTTGATATGTCGCAAAAAACAGACACTTAGCAAAACTAGAAATGATCATATAACATAGAATCTAGGCAAAAGACAGTTCTGTTATAACCTGGAAATGAAACTGGAGCTGAGTGATAGCATCGGGACATGTTCACACATCATGCGTAATGAGTTGCGCACACGCATTGCATAACGCGCACCTGGTGGATTCGATTATTCGCTTCGTTATGGTTCAACGGTTGCGAAGACATAGGAATTTCTCTGTTAATCTAGTTATTTCTATCCCTAAATAGGAGAAATAATTTAGTTTAGCCAGTTAAAAAGCGTTGCTGTATTTCCCTTGATTGGATGTCTACATAGCGCCGGCCCTGTTGCTCTAGGCGCCAGATGGCAAGGGGCACCAAAAAGCAAAAACAATTTCCAGCGCAAAATAAAATTTTGATGGCGTCTTTTGAGAAGCGCGGGAGCAGTAATTTGTCAAACTTTTAAGTATTAGTTTTTGAATATTGAATACGAGGCTTTTGGCTAATTTGTAAATGTGTATTTCATTGTGTGTGTAATTTTTTTTTTGTTATGTGCGTTTAGTTTGTGCAAAATAAATAAATGTTCCCTCTTCCTTTGTTTACTTTATTTTTTTAGCAGTGTTGCTGATCGAATTAAAAAAAAAATCGTGGGGTAAATCTGTAAACTTTCATGTTAAAGAAGCAGAAGTATACTAATTAGAACCTCTTAATTTAAATTCAATAAGTGTTGGTATTTGCAATGAAAGTAGATTTTAGAAAATTTGGGAATTATTATTTATTTAACATGAAACCGAAGTAGAATTTACGTGAAGTGAAAGCGTCGACCAAAGGGCGCCGAAATATAATCTCGCTCTACCCTGAACAAGGGCTATTTATAGGGCCGGCGGCGCTAGCGGCTAGTGGCGGCGCTGTCTACACCAGGGTTGTAACGGATGTCATATAACGGATGAGGATGCGGATGAGGATATCGAGATAATCGGGTTTGAGGATGCGGATGAGGATACGGATATTGGAAAATTCCTTATTGAGGATGCGGATGAGGGTGCGGATGCAGATGTCATACAAAAAATAGCCCTTGTTTTTTATAGTATTTATATTTTTATAGGTTGTAAGTCATTCTTTGGTAGGTAAAAAAAATTGAATATTAAAGTTGTTAATATTCACCGAGAGGAGGCCTGTGTCCCAGCAGTGGGAACATTATAGGCTGATTATGATATATGATGATAAAATATGGTAACTGAAATTTCAAATTGTGGAGTCAAATGCACAACTTTAATATTCAAAATTAAGTAAAGGTAAATTATATTTGATCAAAAGTAACTGGCAGGCCGTTTCGCCTTCTAAGCGGTTTCTAAGTTCATTATAAATAAGGGCCTGGTCCACAAAATAATTGTTCGCTCGGGATACTTGCCAGTGGCGGTGATAAAAAAATCGAATGATTTTATACCCAGTAAGCCGACGTAAACACAGAAGTAATATAATCTCGGCGGGATTTTATCGCGCACTGGATTTTCAACTCTCGGTGTTAAGCCGAACGTTGAGAATCCAATGCGCTGGGACGCACTCTCGTCCCAGCGCGTAGAAAAAACACACTGTTGGATTTTTAACTCTCGGCGCTAAGCAGAGCGTTGAAAATCCAGTGCACGAAAAAAAAAATCGCTGCGATTTTATCACATCCGTGTGAACGTCGGCTAACTCAGATTGTGACATGTGACACCACAGTCGTGCCACCAGTGCCACGTGCGGCGGATCATCTGTCATAGGACAAGGACATTGCGAATTCAGCCAATAGTAACGCGTAACTCACTTATCGGCCCGCCCATTTAGCTCGGCGCGAGTTTTTAAAAATCCACTATTTGTGCGAACAAGGTAGGGTCACATCCTCATAAAAATTATGAGGATGCGGATGAGGATGCGGAGCTTTTGAAATCAAAAGTTGAGGATGCGGATGTTTTGCGGATATCAAAATTTATGCGGATGCTCCGCAGTTGCGGCTGCGGATACGGATATCCGTTACAACCCTGGTCTACACACCCCCATTTTTGGTAACCTACTGATTTCATATTCTTAAATATTCGTAAAAATTGTGACAATCTAAGTATTTAGCTAATGTTTATCTCCAATTGTTTTTTTTTTTCATTTTGTGAAAATAAAAAATATCCATCAGTAGCGAAAACAATATAAGCTTTGCTTCTATCCCTACAACTTTTTTCGGTTTCTACATCTTTTGTCCAAAAGCACATCAATCTGCATAGCCTTTTCCCAACTATGTTGGGGTCGGTTTCCGGTCTAACCGGAACTGAATACCAATATTTTACATGAAGCGACTGCCTATCTGCCTCCACAACCCAGTACCTGGGTAATACGATTATACCCTTTAGTAAGACTGGTTGTTAAACTTTCGGGCTTCTCGTAAGAAGCCCGAAAGTTTGACAACCAGTCTTACTCGCAACGACTGTTGAAGATCCACAAATGACAACCGGGATCAACGGCTTAACGTACTTTCCGAGGCACGGAAGAGTCTCGGTATGTTAAGATGGTCACCCATCTACGGACCAACCCCGGCAAGCGTAGCTTAACCTGATGGATCGACCCGTGCGGCTGTTATTACTTAGCCACGAGCTCCTGTGCAAAAGCATATTCAGATACAATTTCTTTCCAGCCCGTCCCATCCTTGATGTCCTCCCTCCGGTTGATGCTCTAAGCCGAGGTTCGTACCCCAGAGCCCTTAGCGAGCGTTCACCTAGTTTTAATTAGCATAGCTGAATAACCCTTGGCTGGAGGTTTTAAGTGTAGTAGCTTAAGGCACCCACAGGAAAGCTCGGTTAAGTAGTCATGATCTCAGAGGTCAAGTACGAGATGACCTAACTAAAAAAATTAATTAAAAAATAACACAATTTCTTTGTTTAGAAAAGTAATTGTGATAGCGTGCACCATTGATGAGTCCATCTAAAAATGTCCTGTTGATATTAAACATAGTCGACGCATGCGCCATCCTTACAACAACATTGCCACCTGCTTGTGTAATTTCCACTATCTATTCATCTGTCTGGGGTTTTATAACGCCATTTGCAATCAACTATTTATTATCTAGTTGCGATCTGACACTCCCACACGCGTTTATACATGTAAACCAAGCGTATTATTGAAAAGCCACGTGGGGATGCCTTATAAATCATTTATTTGTCATTATCTTGCACCTGAGTAGAATGTAAATGGTTTAAAACAAAGTCGCATTTACATGTTTGTCTGTGTGACCGCGTGGATGTTTTAAACTACGCAACGGATTTTGATGCGGTTTTCATCATCATTTAGAGTATTTATTCCGGAAGGTTTATGTGTATAATACATATACAACATGAAAAAAAATAGTGGCACTCCGCGAGTGCCGACAGACGTGAAAACTTGAACAAGATCCCCTTGGTGGAAGAAAAATACTTATATCGAACATTGGTCCGTAACCTTATCTAAATAAAGAGCACAATCGTGTGTACAAAAAAAAAAAAACTTCCAAAACCTTTAAAGTAAACATACTTGCATAGAACATTGATTCGTAACGTAATATGAATAAATAGCACAATCGCGTTTACAAAAATGAGGTATCGGTAACGGTGTCGCGAGTTCAATTGTTTTTTCCCATCTCAAAAATGCCCAACGCGCCTAAAGAAGTTTTCACTTCAAAAGCCCTGTCCTATCCGTGAGGCTGTTGTTAGGTATCGTACTGAGAGTCTATGTATGTAATAATTTTCAGGAAAAAAATAATATCTCCCCATTTTTATTCAATGGGGAATTTTACCGTGTTATTACATAGGGCGCGGGCGGCCGTCATTTAGCGGGTGTCTTCAAGTCATAGCTTATCACAAAAATGAGAATTTTAAATAGCAATAACTTCTTTTTCAAAAATAATTTTAAAAATAAACTTTTTGGTAATGTTATTGCAGTATCTATGTGCCTCTTTCGGATCGGACAGATTTTTTTTACATGTATATTTAACTTAGATATAGCACAGAAGTCTCGATGTTTTATGTCGCCGTTGCACACGTGTGAAGCAGGGCCGGGTCGCTAGTTACATATAAAGGAGTAGAATTTTCCAAGTCGTGACTGACTGTGAAGCTTCATCGTTGTAAGTCTGAACTGACTAACGAGAATGTGTAAATGACACAATATTTATAAATTGTTGATTGATTCCGATAAAGTTAATTGATATGTTTGAACGTGAGACTTCGATGTCAATGTTTGGGATAGAATCTTGATATACATAGAGGCATTAGGAACAGGGTGTGAACACAATATATCTATCATATAATTATTTTTTCTGTCATTGCTTCATTTTTAATTATTTTTACCTATTGTGGTATAGTCATCTTATTCCAGGTGCATCGTCTTCACATATAATTATATATTTAAAGTATACAAAATATTTTAAAAGAGTAACGGTGGAGTTTCTTGCCCATTCTTCTCCATACGAAAACTACCTTTTGGAAGGGGCAGCTAGAATCAATTCTATTTTTGTAAATTTTGATGTTCAAAAGTGCCTTTTATGTGCCTACTTAATTGAAATAAATTATTTGACTTTGACTTCTGAGACCATGACTATTTAACCGGTCAATCCTGTGGTTAAGCTGCTACACTCAAAGCCTCCAGCCAGGGTACACATAAAACTAAGCTAAAAACGTAGGGTAAACGCTCGCTAAGGGCACCCCCTGTGGGGTACGAGCCTCGGCTTAGGGTGTTAACCGGAGGGAGGACATCAAAAGATGAGACGGGCTGGATCAAAAGGTTTTGATCATGATTTTTAATCGGGGAATTTAAAGCTACGTGCACAGCTGCAGCAACTGCTGGCACCTCCTTTACGAGCAAGGGTCGGGGGGGGGGCTGCCCGACGAATGATGTCGGGAAGACGAATGATGTCGGGAAGACGAATGATATAAATGCTGATCACGCGGAAAACTCTACTGGCGCGATGCAGGATTTGTGTGACGTCAGGTCTTCTGATGCGTAGTTCACATGTGGCGTTTTAGATGTCCACCACACATGTCACGAGGTTTTTAGTGGACTCTGGCCTACAAATACTAACTTACTTGTAAAGTTGTAACTTTCAGGCTTTTGCAGTCGTATATTTGATACTGCGGCCTCCTACATCACGGGGAACTTATAGAAATGACAGTAGTGGGGTAAAGGAGTGAAGCTCATTAATTTGAGGTGTTTGAATTTGAAAAATTGTTTAAGTTAATCGTCAATCGTCTGTTGGCAATTTGTGGTATTTTATAAAGTTTCGGGTTGTACAGATGCCAGCACATCAAGGTACTACAATCTGTCAAATTTATACAATAGATTTTCAACTTTATCGCTGAAGTTTAGGGTTCAAAGTTGATTGGGAAAATTTGACAGTTTCGGGTAGCTTCATGTGCTGGCGTCTGTACCTTTTTTTTTAGGTGGGAAATTATCAAATAACTTTTCCCGCTCTGGGCGTAGCGGGAGGGCGTGTCAGACTCTTACTGACTAAAACCCACCTGTGTTCCTTCGATTGCCATGTTGCCGGGGGCCACGATCTCCCTTTCGGTTTTCTTCACAACCCCGGCATCGGCCCTAGCGGACCCCGTCAATTCTACTGACATCTCTTTGAGGCGCGCGTGAAACACAACGCGCCGTCGACCCGGGCCTGGTCCTTATCGGATTGGTCCTATGTCGTCGTTGGTGTCGCGTCCCATAAAAATATTCAGAAAAATTTGCATCTCAACCATCCTACTTTATGTGTAGCCAGTAGGTATACTTTTTGAAAGATTGTAAACAAATGAAAAAATGTCGTTATTAATGTTATTAACCCAGGATAAAACACGATGAATATTTAAATTAAATTGTTATAAAAACAACCGGATGTAGTGTTTTACGAGTTTTTAAACAAAATCCAGTTATAAAGGCATTTACGTGACTTGCTTCTGTAAAAATGTCTGAGGACAAGTTGTATAAAATGTCTGAGGACAAGTTGTATAAATTGTAAAACACCATTTTAGTATTTTAAAAAATAAAATTTTTGTTTCCTGACTGAGTCAGATTTGGTATTTAAACTGATCCTTTTACAAATTATCAGATAATTCTGTCGGTGTCAATCAGCGGTAGACATGGTAATATGTTTTTGCACTTTACTCATCATTAAGAACAACTTTTACAATGGGACAAAATCTGAAATCACGAAAAAAAATCTGAAAGGCGAGTAAATTCGTGCGAATCACCAATAAGCCGGAACGTTTTTAATGAAAATTAAAAAGACTTGACAATCATCATCATCATTTTCATATTTTTAGCGTTCCGTACCCGAAGGGTACCAAACGGAACTCTATTACGAAGCTTCCGCTGTTCGTCCGTCTGTCTGTCAGCGAAATTTTCACAGATTGTATACCTATTTCTATTGCCGCTATAACAAGAAATAATAAAAATTAAAAAAGGTAATAATTAAAGGGGTTCCCCATACAAGAAACGTGTTTTTTTTCGGCGTTTTTTGCTGTCGTGTGCGAGTTCGAATAGCACTTGGCTTGGCCGGTTTTTTTGTATGCACGTATTTCCATGACAAATAAACCTATTTTTCTTTATTTCTTTCATTATTTCAGACCGAAATCACCCACTGCTGGGTACCTATAGGCCTCCCTTCCCCTCTGCCGATATCGTCCGCCAAAGTACCCAATGCATCATTTATTGGCAAAACACACTTTTCGCATGTGTGTGTGAGTTGGCGAGGAAAATGCCGAGTCAAATAACATAGTATGTTCTCTGTACAGATTACGATGTTGAGTGAATGTTGAGGATGCGTGTGCGCAGCCAACGGCCACGGTCAAGGCACAGGTCATGCGACATACTTCCTTTATAAGATGGGTGCTTTTAACCTACAAAATATGACACCGGATTTCTTGTTTTTAAAAAGCATGACAGTATTTTGGTATCATCATCATCATCAGCTTATAATGTTCCCACTGCTGGGACACAGGCCTCCTCTCGGTGAGAGGGAGTGGGCTGTAATCCACCACGCGGGCCTAGTGCGGGTTGGTAGATGTCACATGTCTTCGAATTTTCGGTTCTAGGACATGCCGGTTTCCTCACGATGTTTTCCTTCACCGTTTTGAGAGCAGTGGTGATGAAATAATTTACACAAAGTGAAGCGCCTGTCTGGGTTCGACGACGTACAACTGGTTCCTACGACGTACAACTCGTAAGTCGCTGCCGTTACCACTGGGCCACCACTGCTCTATTATATTTTGGTATGTTGTATTTATATCCAGGAAATTGTAATTTTTTTTTGTTCAGCTTTCATTCCGGAAATATATATTTTTCCCCCATACTGTTTTTACGGTGAGCTGTCAAGTTATACAGAGGTTATAAAGGAGATTGAATTTACATTTGACAAGTATACCTATTCAACTTATTTAATAAATAATAATATGTTAATCACAAATTGTAACTGTACGCGTATTTTACGAAAATGTAACTTGTTTGTAGACGCCTTGGGTTGACATGTTTTAAGTCTCATCATCATTTCAGCCGAAAGACGTCCACTGCTGGACATAGGCCTCCCCCAAGCACCGCCACTTCGACCGATTCTGTGCTTTCCGCATCCAGTGGATTCCTGCGGCCTTCACAAGGTCATCGGTCCATCTTGTGGGAGGCCTTCCAACGCTACGTCTTCCGGTACGTGGTCGCCACTCCAGAACCTTTCGACCCCATCGGCAAAAGTCTACAAAGTCTACAAAATGTTTAATAAATAAATAAATAACCCGCACGTGATGATTTAATTAAATTGGCTATAATACCTTACTTCTCAATAACTATATTCCGTTTGAAATAAGATTAGACATTTAAACAAATCTTTTTTACAGTCCGTTCAACCGATTTTGACTTCTATATCGTAGGCATAACGATGGCACTAAAAGCAAAAAAAGTGGTTACAAACCAACTGTTTACTGCAGCTGTCATTTATCATGCCACCAACGCAATAGAAGTCAAAATCGGTTGAACGGACTGTAAAAAAGGTTTAGTTAAACGTCCAATCTTATTTCAAACGGAGTATAGGTAACAGGAAGTTCACTCAAGTGAACTGTAAAATGCGCATACGCACGGAAGCCGGAGAAGAATATCTACGGTATACACTGATCATTCTAATCATATACCATCTAATAAATTAATCCAATTAACTCTTAACAGTACCCCAGATTAAATTAATCTAAATAACTCTTAACATTATCCCTGGTCAATAATCGTATTTATCCAGGGTAATTCTAGTTGACCGGTACTAATCCAGTACTAATGCCACTTCTGGTTCCTATTGCATGATGTTGCCAATTGCCAATACTCTTGTACATTTATGTGCTTGAAATATTAAATAATAATAATCATCATCATCATCATTTCAGCCGAAAGACGTCCACTGCTGGACATAGGCCTCCCCCAAGCACCGCCACTTCGACCGATTCTGTGCTTCCCGCATCCAGCGGATTCCTGCGGCCTTCACAAGGTCATCGGTCCATTTTGTGGGAGGCCTTCCAACGCTACGCACGCTAAATAATAATAACAAAATAAAATAAAACAGTGGCACTCCGGGAGTGCCGACGGAAGTGAAAACTTGAAAAAAAAATCGGCGCTGCGGTAATCAACGTGTTGATGTCTTTTACTCCATGATGTCGGTAAATTGCGTTACAGTGGTGCCGATTCTCTTGTACACCGAACTAAACTATCACTAAAATTCCTTCCTTTTGACTATGAGAATCTCAAAGCTATTCTGCAAAATATATTCTCTAAATTTAAAAATCATTTTGACACATCTAAATCGAATTTGACAATCGCGACTCCACACGTGATACCTAACCACGTGAATCTTTTTAGATCCGGAGGCGCGCAGAGGGGGCAGCCTCGACGTGTTTTATATGGATTTTTTAATTTTTGTATAGAAAATAAGAAAAAATATTACCCACATGTAGAGTGTTAGGGGTTTAAGGATTTTATAAAGGGTGTCGAAATTTTCATTATTTTTGCGATTGGACACACCGTTTTCGAGATATAAGCAAAAGAAAAAAAAAATTAGTACTGTTTTTTCATCTGAAGTCGAGGTGTTGGTGTGAATTTTAGTTCATGACAACCAATTTTATTCCACATGTTTTTAGTCGCGATTAAAAATAGTCATATTTAGTTAGAAAATCTAAATTTTAGGTTAAAAACGTCAAATTCAGAATACTTAGCAAAATTGCCATTTTCACTAAACTAATATCTGAGTGCCATCTGTAGGCGATTAACACACTGTCACGCACCACGCAGCGTAGCGCGTGAATGCGTTGCTTGTAAGTATCTCCGTTTGTATAGAAAACACGCACAGTCCAACACACAGAAAATGCATCAACGCGCGTTCAATTCAGATCGTTGACACGCAACATGCAGCGTGATGCGGTGCAGTGTGATAATCGCCTTAGTGCTGTCAAACTAAAATTTAGTTAAGTTGTGTCGCTTTAGTCTATTTCAGAATGGGAAATCGTCGTTTGACAGGAATAAACTAAATTTTGGTGATTTTTAGTTTAGTTTAGAGGCATTTGTGACAAGAGAATCGGCACCAGTGTCGCGAAATCAATGGTTTAGTCCCATCTCAAAAATGCCCAACGCTCCTAAAGAAGTTTTCACTTCAATTATGACTTAGCAACACGAGGTTGTCGACATGTGGGACGTGGACTCTGCAATCATTGTACCGATAATCATAAAGGTTAATGGTCTAATAGTGGAGAGAGTCGACCAATACCTCAGGAGGCTATCATTGCGCGGCTAAGTCAAGGGCTTGATTCAGAAAGCAGTACTCCTGGACACGGCATGCATAGTGAGGAGGTTCCTCTCTCTAGAGTGGGCTCTAGATAGAGGCCCGATAGACACACAATGAAATGAGGCACCATTATTATTATTTCCTTTATTACATTTGATACATATTAATTACATTTTTAAATATTTTTATTAAAAATATATTTAAATGTATATAGTTCACCCATATTTTGCCAGTTATGTTTAAGTCCCATGTAATAGGGGGCGAGCCTATTGCCATCAGTGGGGCACCGATCCAGACTCCGGGCTGTTACTGAGAAATTCCAGATAGACAACCCAATAAAACTTTGCACGACCCGGGAATTGAACCCGGAAGGACCTCATGCTCAGCAGTAGCATTTGCGACTAAGTACTAGATTTCCACCTATATCTAAAACATTTTATTCTATTTCTGACTGTCGGCAAATCGAAATCCAAGTTACGTGCCGAATTAACGTTAACCCCAAAAGGCATTTCGTATTGACGTCTATTTTGCGATGTCAAAGCAGACATTCCATAGTTATCTATGTGATAATTGTATGTCGCCGATAATGCGGATTACTGATATCTATCAAATATCTACTGATTTGCAAGTTCCGCTACACAGTTTTGGCATTAAATTAATTGTATCTATAGGTACCTCAAACATTAACTTATTGATTGCCTTGGGGTCTATATTAGGTATTCTCCAGTTTTTTCATTATTATCAGCTTATATTTTTTTATCACCCTCTTCAAATTCCTAGAAACTCTATGACATGGCGTTTTCGTAATTTTTGTTAATCGTATTCCGTCCCGTAGTATTTGTCCAAGATTAAGATACAGATATATGCCAGTGACCTTGAGTGGTAGCTTGCGTGTTCTGTACTGAGCTCACGCAACGCGTCGTACGTCCAGCCAGTAATAGGACTCTCCCATCAAGGAGCGCTGTCCCAAATTAGACGCATTATTAATGTATTACACATAAAACAAAATATATTTTTAATAAAACACGAGTACTAAAAGATCAATAATTAAATTATCTTTAAAATGGTGAAGGTTTCAGAAAAATACGCTCGATAGATTTTGCGTGATTCTCAGTTTTTTATCCGCGTTAGACATAATTCTACAAATTAATTTTACTATGTAATATAAACATAATCTAAAATATTCCTACATTAATTTATTAAGAAAATGCTCTAATTTAACATATATTTTTTTCCAAATCATTAACACTACTCGTTTAGACGTGATCTTCAGTATAAAATCGTTAAAAGTCGGTTATCATCGCCTTAAGTAGCTTATTTATATTCAAATAGTTCACGTAAGCTTTGCACACGTTTTACTAACTCCCATAATACAGCAAGTAACAAGTTTGTAAAAACAAATTATTAATAAAAAACAAAAAACCCGACTGCAAAATACTCATTACTGAAAAGAGAAAAACAAGCATTATAAATTATAATCTATAGAATTTTGGTATTGCAGGCGGGGACGAACAAAAGTTTCACCAAAATTTCAGTTTATTGGTTTGTCCCCGCCTGCAATACCAAAATCCTATAGATTATAATTTATAATGCTTGTTTTTCTCTTTTCATTAATGAGTTTTTGCAGTCAGGTTTTTGTTTTTTTTTTAATAATTTGTTTTATTTCAAACTTTTTAGTTTTATTATATATAAATATGTATAAATATATATTTGGAATTGACTCATTACTAACTTTTATTTGATACCAATAATGTGTTTTTTTTTAAACCTACCCCTCCCTTTTTTTGTATTTGCAGATGCAATATATAAATATTATATAGCCTATGTCACTCCCACTATTAAGACGAACCTAACGACACCTCATATGTTAAAATCCATCAAGCCGTTTAGGCTACAGTGCGTGCCAAAGAAATAGACATACAAACATACATACATACACTCGAAAAACATTACCCTCCTTCTGGGGCAGTCGGGTAAAAAGCCTCGCTGGTAACAACATCCTACGACATTCAACCGTTGATATCGTTAGCTTGCCAAGAGGATGTGCATATCTACCTGTTTAACTTTCCAAAGCACCACATGCCGTGTGCGTCCTCCAAATGTGCGTCTAGGTCGCGACCTGGCACATTCACATGCACATCAGCTCGTCTCCTTCCGCTCATATCACTCCTTTTGATTGCTAAGTATTTTCAAAGTTATAGTGTCGATTATGCGGAAATATTTTTACCAAGATGGACACGTCTTTTTCCATGACGTTAGCCAGAAACTGCAGAACGTCTCCTGTTATGATTATTTCATACTCCTTGGCCTAATTTTTTAGGGTTCCGTTAAAAAACGGAACCCTTATAGATTCGTCATGTCTGTCTGTCTGTCTGTCTGTCTGTCTGTCTGTCTGTCCGTCCGTATGTCACAGCCACTTTTTTCCGAAACTATAAGAGCTATGCTGTTGAAACTTGGTAAATAGATGTATTCTGTGAACCGCATTAAGATTTTTACGCAAAAATAGAAAAAAAACAAATAATTTTGGAGTTCCCCATACTTAGAACTGAAACTCAAAAAAATTTTTTTCATCAATCCCATACGTGTGGGGTATCTATGGATAGGTCTTCAAAAATGATATTGAGGTTTCTAATATCATTTTTTTCTAAACTGAATAGTTTGCGCGAGAGACACTTCCAAAGTGGTAAAATGTGTGTCCCCCCCCCTGTAACTTCTAAAATAAGAGAATAATAAAACTAAAAAAAATATATGATGTACATTACTATGTAAACTTCCACCGAAAATTGGTTTGAACGAGATCTAGCAAGTAGTTTTTTTTATACGTCATAAATCGTAAACTTATCGTTACTTGCTGCTACGGAACCCTTCATGGGCGAGTACGACTCGCACTTGGCCGCTTTTTTGTTTTAGGTCTGGATGTTTTGTGTGAGTTTTGCATCAGTAGATCACTCTTTACGATACTGTTAAGTCTATTTTAATAACAAGTTACAATATCACATAACCAGTTGAAGATTTGTTAAGATCCTTGCTGCATCT
Organism: Agrochola lychnidis; assembly: GCA_963680765.1. NCBI lineage: Eukaryota > Metazoa > Arthropoda > Insecta > Lepidoptera > Noctuidae > Agrochola > Agrochola lychnidis. The sequence goes on from OY796850.1 coordinate 6,633,351, forward strand.
ATCTATAAGCATCTTCCTGAATGCTTAATGATGTCCTAGGCGCTTGTATGGCTTCCGAAAGCGCCATCATCCCATCTTCCTAGTTCCTCTTCCAAATAAGCGTCTAGGTCGCGACCTAACCTGTCTTCAACATGCACATCATATGTCTCCTTCCGTTCGTCTCCCTCCTTCCTCTTGCTAATTACAATGTACTCCTTATCAGTATTCTATACACACGTCTTATTACTGTCCACTGCAATGAATATTTATTTAATTGGCACTTAATTTTAGCTTTACCTTCCTGTGTGGGATTTAGAATGATGTCTTGTTTGTTTTTTACTGTCAGTACATGACAAATTACACGGCTACGACCCTACGTGGTTTTTAAAAGGTAGCTAGCTCACTTAGAATAAAACAGAAAATGAATTGGAAAAGGACATTGTTCGGCGTTCATACATCGTTCGCCTAAGAACCAACAGAGCCGTGAATATACTTTCTGTGTTCTAAATAATGCATATATTCGATTGAATCTAAATTAAAATCACGGACACTGCTGACAATTGTAAAAAATCTAAAACACTTTCGGATTTTCGGGTTATAATTAGGCCAATAGAAACATAATAACTTAGCGTTTATTAGTGAAAATACATTGGATTTTATCTTCAAACGTTTCATTACATATTTGTGTAGGTACTATTAGTGTAGTCAGAACCATTGTATACTTTTAAAATGTTTTCGAAAATAAGAAGTGTCCGTTCTATTGTAATAAGTGTAACGTAAATTATAAAAAAAAAACTAGTAATTATTGTAAAAGTTTCACACGTGTTGATTCATAGGCCATTTTTAACAATGTCCTTTACCTCATTTTCCGTAATTTAAACTTATGCTGTACCTATACAGCCCCCCATTAATTATGATTTTGAGGTTAACGGTTAGGTATGTGATAGCCCACGATGTCGAAGTAGGTACACCTGTGTATGGGTAAGTTCGTTTAACTTCGCCGTCCGATTCCGAATACACCCGAATTCGTCAAGGCTGCCATTGTTATTAACATTAAATGAGTCAAGTCCTTAGGATAGATAACTGAAAACGCGAAAAAAGTCCAAGTGTTATCGCCTTCAGAAATGTTGAAGGAAAAAGATGGTTGACGTAAGCATTTACGATAAATTATTTATTAATCCTACTGCTAATAACTCCTGAGAAAACCATAACAACATTCTATTACTATATGATGAGTACACACTGACGTACCAGATGAATCTCATATTATCTCGATTTGGTCTAGAACTGTAAAATCGTCACCTGAAGTTGATGGCATTTTCTGTACTAAAATGTATTGAGATATCATATCTACGTATAATGCCTTTATAGAGAAGATAATCCATTTTACTTTTTACTACTCAGTTCTAGTAGGATTTGGAAAATTTCCCCGCGATTTAAGAGCTAACGAACGAGAGGAATGTATGAACGTAAACTTTTATACTTGCAATTTAAATCTGCAAAAATTATGCAGATCCAGCTCTAGAAATCTAGTTTTCTTTTTTATTGCATATTGTTATTAAAATTGTATAATGCTACGGTTTTTGCTAATTTTGTTTCCAGATCGATTCTACTACATCTCTTACGAGTACCGAGACCTCTTTTTTTTTGGTTGGGAAATTATCAAATAACTCCCGCTCTGGGTGGAACGGGATGGCGTGTCAGACTCTTACTGACTAAAACCCACCTGTGTTCCTTCAGTTGCTATGTTGCTGGGGGCCACGACTTCCCTTTCGGCCTTATTCGCAACCCCGGCAGGCATCGGCCCTAGCGGACCCCATCAATTCCGCTGACATCTCTTTGAGGCGCGCGTGGAACACAACGTGCCGTCGACCCGGGCCTGATCCTTATCGGACGGCGAGCTACCCATTGCTGACCATCCGCAAGCCCGACCCTACGGTGGCCGGAAAACGGCTCGCGATTCCCGTCGCCTAGGGCGTCTGCTCACCTCTCACGATACTCTCTAGGATTTTTAGCTACCGGCGTCGCACCCAACTTTTCCGACTACAGGGTCACAGTCGGGATGAGAGGAGAAATATTCAAGGTTTTTCTTCCAAATATTTAGAAGTTGAATTGCTTTTAGAAAAAACAATGTTTGATATTATTTGTATAACTGAACATTGGTTAAAAGATTATGAAATGTTAATTAATTTTGAGAATTACAGTGTGGGCAGCTGTTTTAACCGAAAATCAATGCTACGTGGAGGTTCACTAATCTTAATTAAAAATTGTATAAAATCTAAGACTCGTAATGACATAGTTGAACTATCGGTGGAACATAGCATTGAACTGTCCTGTGTTGAGCTAGATAAGCATTTTATAGTGTGTGTATACAGACCTCCAAATTATCAAAACTACTCTATATTTGAATCAGTAATGGAAGATGTTTTGGCAAAACTTACAACTGGTAATAAATCAGTAATTATTTGCGGTGATTTTAATATTAATATTTTGGAAAATAATTCAAATAGCAGTAGATTATTAAGTCTCTTCAAATCATTTAATCTGTCAAATGTGTTTTTAGAACCAACGCGAATAACTTCGACTACTGCTACATGTATTGATAACGTCTTTTGTTGCTGCGACTATTTAGGTAAAGCTATTGTAAATTATCTCCCTTCTGATCACAGCGGTCAAACCGTTATTTTTGAGTCCAACACACCAATACTAAAAGTGCAGATACAAACTAGACCAATAACATCGGGTAATTTAATTAAGTTTAATAGCACTTTAATTAGCAAGTTAAGTGCTCAGGGTCTAAATATGTCCAATGGCAATATTTTGTATGAACAATTCTTTTCATTAGTCCAAACAGAGTTCAATAAGTCTTTTAAGAAAAAAACTAAAACTATTTGCCCTAAGTTTTTATTCAGTGACTGGGCAACTAAAGGCATCAGGAAAAGTAGGGAAACATTATTTGAACTGTATGGCCTTAAGCCGTATATTAACACAGAAACTTTTAATAAGTATGTTGCTACTTACTCTAAAACTTTTAAAAATATCTGCAAAGCAGCTAAAGCTTCTTTCATTAGCAACAAGGTTAAATCGGCAGATAATAAAATAAAGACAGTTTGGAAAATTATTAACAATGAAACAAACAAAAACAAAAGACATAATACAGATTACACACTAGACACTTCCGGCGGTCTTATTAGCGACAACATCGATGTTGCTCAAGAATTTGCAACTTTCTTTACCAATATTCCAATTAAAACTACAGAAACTCTAAATTCCTCCCCCTCACTTGCGATTGATTTATTAAAAGCGAATGTTTCAGCCTGCCCTGTGGAATTTAAATTTAAACATATAAACCCTGTGGTCGTTATAAAGGCTTTTAAGCAACTTAAGATCAAAATTACCGAAGATCTGTGGGGCATGTCTACTAAAGTTTGTCAATCAATTATTGAGACAATTGCACCCTATTTAGCTTTAATATTTAATTTGTGTGTAGATCAAGGGATATTCCCGGATTTAATGAAATACAGTAAAGTTATTCCACTTTTCAAATCCGGGGACAGCAAAGACACTAATAATTATAGGCCCGTATCAGTTTTGCCGGTTTTCAGCAAAGTGTTTGAAAAAGTAATGTTAAATCAAATGCTCAATCATTTTAATCGTAATAACATCCTACACGATCAACAGTATGGTTTCACCAAAGGACGTTGCACAACCGACGCCGGTGTCACCTTATTGAAACACATCTTTAATGCATGGGAAGAGGCACAAGATGCAATAGGCATCTTTTGCGACCTATCCAAGGCATTTGATTGCGTGGATCACGAAACACTGCTCTTGAAACTTGAGCATTACGGTCTGGATAAACTTGCGCTGAGCTTAGTAAAATCATATTTGAATGATAGACTGCAGCGAGTTCAAATAAACGGTGTAAATTCATTGGGTTTAAAAGTCAAAATGGGTGTACCACAGGGCTCGATATTGGGTCCATTTCTCTTTTTAGTATATATAAATGATTTACCAAATTTACTGAAAAATCGACCACAAATGGTGTTATTTGCTGATGACACATCACTGATTTTTAAAGTAGACAGACGTGCACAGGAGCTTGACGACGTAAATAACGCTATGGTTACGGTCCATAATTGGTTTACTGTAAATAATTTGGTATTAAATGAGAAGAAAACTAAATGCATAAGATTCGCGTTACCGAATGTTAGAAGTAGTGAATGTCACGTTGTATTGAATAAGGAGACACTAGAATTCGTCGAAAAGACAGTTTTCCTGGGGATAACGCTTGACTCCAAACTACAGTGGGGTCCTCACTTAACATCACTTGCAGGGCGGCTAAGTTCAGCCGCTTACGCTGTTTGGAAAATCCGCCAACTAACAGACGTGGATACCGCGAGACTGGTCTATTTTAGTTATTTTCATAGCATCATGTCTTACGGTATTTTGCTGTGGGGACGGGCTGCAGATATTGATTCTATCTTTATTCTGCAAAAGAGGGCCGTCAGAGCCATCTACAACCTCCGCAGACGCGAATCTCTAAGGGAATTGTTCAAGAAAATTAACATCATGACGGTACCTTGTCAGTATATATATGAAAACATTATGTATGTTCGAAAAAATCTACACCTTTTTAGTAAGATAAGTGACAGGCATAATTTTAACACTAGAAATAGGAATAAATTAGATCAACCACGTTTTAGATTGTCTAAAGTTCACACTTCTTTTATGGGGTACTGTGTAAAATGTTATAATAAAATACCACTCGATATTCTTCAACTAAATGAGAAGAAATTTAAAACATGCATTAAACGCACACTATGTAGACAAGCATATTATAAGTTGGATGATTATATCGTAGATAAAAATGCTTGGCTTAATGCTGGTCCTGCTCCACAGCCACTTGGGCTCACTAGTTAAAATTTTAATATTTGGAAGAGTTGCTTTCCCTTTTTTTTTTTTAATTTTGTTTTTGACATTACGAACTTAAATGTTTATTTTTTTATCTTACCAAGTAAATAAAAATGCTTGGCTCAATGCTGGTCCTGCTCCACAACCACAACTAATTGATTAACATTTGCAAATACTGTTGGAGCTGCTGAAGATTGTAAGACCATCTTTGCATTGTATAAACTCAATCTCTTTTGTATTATATAATTGCATAGCACACTATGTGAGCACTATGTACTAAAGAGTTACTATTTACCGGGTAATATGTCTTGCATTGACTTGAATGTGCCCTGGCGGCTGTGAGTATGTCATGCTCACTCAAATGTTTCGCTGATGGTGGCGCGTGTGTTGGATCATTTAGCTCCCTTCAAAATGGTTGAGCTGAATGGTGCTAATCCATGCGTCATGTTCGTGAACGGGCGCCGTCAGTTGGGACTGGTTATCTCTTAGCTGCCAGGGCTTATTTTTAATTTTTTTGAATTGTTCTTTTTTATCTTTTTATTACGGACGCTTCTCATGTGCACGTCTTTCTACATTGTTCTCACATGTATAATTTCAACATGAATGATGTAACCAATATTTTGTAACAATTTTTTATTTAAAAGAGTGTCCGTGGAGTTTCTTGCCCGTTCTTCTCCATAGGTACCTACTACGCTTTGGAATGGGCAACTAGCTTCATACCTATTTCTGACTGACCGATTCCTTGACAATTCAAAAGTGCCTGTAAATGGTTTAATTGAAATAAATGATTTGAGTTTGAGTTTGAGTTTGAAACAAATGAAAAGTTTTTGATTGCATCTCAGTAGTCCAATGTAAAAATTTACGAGATAATCCGAAAACTAAAAAACAAACCTTCAAACCAATCTTACTTGATTGTATTGATGGACTTGATTATATTATGGATAACCGTTTGCCCATTTATTATTTTAACACTTTGTGGGACACTAAATGCAATGCAGACGTAATAACAATAAAGCTTCTTTTGTGTCTCGTTCGGAACTCGACCAAACGAACTGAATTGTTCTCCACATGTAGATGATGCTATTCAGTGGAATGGCAATCAAACAAATTGCACACCCAGACCACATCTAATCATGGCTAAACAGCCAATTGTAGATAAAAAGGAAAAAATTAATAAATTGTGTCTCTTTCAGTGTCTTTTAAGCGATTAATCTATCTCCCCACGATATTCAAAAATTTTCACCTAATTTTAATTTAATTTGTGAATTTAAACATGGTTTTGCAGAGGCGAGCCCCTTTCTCTGCAAAATCTTGTCTTAATTCTCAATTATTCCATAAATAATTGATTCAGGCGTGACCTTGCGGAAATCCATTATAAAATACAGTAGACGTGGATATTATTTAGTAACCTATTCCGCTTAGCCAATTTAAAGAGCCATAAAATTCGACACGTGTTTCACCTCTCAACGAGGCATCCTCAGGATGACGATTGACTTGTCGCGAACCCGAACACGGCGTGTTGCCACACCGATCGCTGAACGCAGAGAGACACTCTCTGTTGATTTCTTTCAGGAGTTTTTTATGACTCTTTAGAAATAGCTAAGCGGAAGAGGTTACTAAATATATCTACGTCTATTAATAATTGTATTCTCAATTATTCCTTCTTGACAACACTGAATTAGTGCGAAGACTAAAAAGGGTTAAACCTTTTGAGTTAGTTTAGTGCAGAGTAAGTGAACTTAAACTGTGGTGCAAGTGCTGACTTTTACAAAGAACACGTGAATCAAGTGTCTTCCCCTTAACTTATAGTGAATAAGAAAGACGTTATTGGACGACTTCTTAATTTTATAGTTACTTAGCAGTTTAAGTTATATTTAAATTACTTATTAGCTAATAAGCTAGATTGTAATGTGAATAAAGTATCACCAATTGTGAAACTTTATAAAGGAAAAAAAAAAAATCTTCCCTAAACAAAAATTCATGCAACAAATGGACACAAATCCAGCAGATATTCAGTCATCTAATCATCTTGATAAAATTCTTTTATGATGTCAACGTTACTTCACCGGATTTATAAAAGAGAAAATATTCCGTAATTTGCAAAAATCCAAACAAAAGTAACTGTTAGCTTAACAAAGCGATTAAATCATGTTTTGAGAATGATAAGTGTGAATATTTGGAATACCTCATCTGTGTGATATGTTTTAACAAGGCTTGACATGCTACGAACAAAAAAAATATACGAGAGTCAATCATATACATGTATAAAAAATCCTGTCGATCAGTGAGGGTGTTGTTAGGTATCGTACTGAGAGTCTATTTATGTGGTAATTTTCAGGATTTTTTTTAAAAAAGCTATTTTTTTTGCAATGAGGAATTTTACCGGGTTACGACATGGGGCGCGGGCGGCCGTCGTTTAGCGGGTGTCTATAAATCATAACTTATAAACCCGGTTGATTTAAAAAAAAAATGCATTTGGGGTAATTTTGGTAGCCCTGGATCTAGGGGGGGCAAGCCGGGGCACGTGTCCCGCGCGCCAACTTCAGGGGGTGACAAATTCATGCGTGGCAGACAATTGCACCACCCAGCACACAGCAACTTTGCAATAAATGAGACGCGCAGCACATTTAAAATCTCTCTTTTTTTCTTTTTAACAACAGTTTTGGCGCCCCTGTTGAATTGGCGAAACAATTCGATACAATTTGATTAATAAGTTGCTGCCAAAATTTTCATTTCGAGAAAATTTTAATTTAGCGCCTCCCAATAAAAGATTGGCGGAGGGCGGCAGACGGCAGTTTTTGCCCCGTCTTAAAAGAATCTAGATCCGGCGCTGTATTTTGGTACTAAAAATGTGAATTTTAAATAGCATTTTTTTTTCCAATAACTAAAAAAAAAACTTTTTGGTGATGTTATTGCAGTACCTATGTGCCCCTTGCGGGTCGGACAGGGTTTTTTTACATATCGTATAGCATTTGCATATCTTTTGCAACAACTTTTCTTCTTTTTATTTTTTCTTTTGCCTCGTTGGTCCAGTGGTCGCAAGCGTTACTGCTGAGCATGAAGTCCTGGATTCCGAGTCGGGCAAAGTGTTATTGGGTTTTACATCTGGAATTTCTCAGTAGCAGTCCGGAGTCTGGATTCGTTGACCCGGTTGATGGCAATAGGCTCGCCGCCTATTACATGGGACTTAAACATAACTGGCGAAATGTGGGTGTTACTATTGGTACACGTCTGCCTGACCCTTCGGGGATTACAGGCGTGGTGGTCTGGTGCGTGCACGCGTCACGTCACGCCACGCATCCGGTGTGCTCCGCCCTTAAACCCTCTTAAACCTAAAGAAGAATCTGAAATAGTAAAAAACTTATTTGTAGCATGATCTTCGCTGTTCTATTAGAAATTCCTATTAGCATAATCATCAGCCTATAATGTTCCCACTGCTGGGACACAAGCCTCCTCTCTACTCACTATTGCGTAGGTTATACAGACCTCCGCTTCGGGGTTATTCCGTATATCCACCCCAAAAAGTCCATACTAAGGTAGATACTCGGAAACGTTTGAGAATTCACCCTTGGCCTAGTTGGTTAAACTTCCAATCTCATATTAACAATTAATATAAACTTATATTGGTTACCATAATTCACCCACCATCTCACCTGATCATGCAGTCGATGATGGTGTATGCTTGTCTTGAAGTAAAATTTGAGTAAAAAACGGATGAGAGGTATTTAGTTATTAAGTATACTAATTATGTATTAGGTATGTTGAAACTGTTTGTACTCCCCGTCACTTGTCCTTAAGGGTTCATTATAAAACCAGTGTCAGACAGCATCTGTCTGGCATTAATGCTGAAATGAACCTTTTTGGCGCAGCCAGGCGCTCACTATTGTTGTTAAAACATTATTTTCACTTTTTAACCGACTTCCAAAAAGGAGGAGGTTATATGTTCGTCGCGTATGTTTGTTTTTTTTTTTTATGTATGTCCACCGATTTCTCCGTCAATTGTGGACCGATTTTGAAAATTATTTTTTTGTTTGAAAGGGTGTGCTCTCGAATTGGTCCCATATAAATTTTATTAACTTTGCTTTGATAGTTTTTGAGTTAGCTACAAAATACGTATTTTTTTCCCACTTGCTATGTAGATGATATGATAAGTTTCTGTCACTGGTAGCAGGTAGTGGTATTCGAATATCTGTGGGGTAGGTACCACAACTAAAAAGTGAAAAATAAAAACTTTTTACAAAAAAAACAACCGACCTCCAAAAAAAACACTACAAAGTGAAAAATAACTTTAATTTCGGAAGTCGGTGGCAAAAAACGAAAATACAAAACACAAGACACCGACTTCCGAAATTAAAGTTATTTTTCACTTTGTAGTGTTTTTTTGGTGTCGGTTGTTTTTTTTAATTTTGTTATTTATATTTTGTGTTTCACGAACTGTGTCCAAATAAATGTTTTTCTTTCTGTCTTTCTTTCTTTCTAGAGGTGTCGTGGGACACCCGGTTGTAACTAAATTCCTTTAGCTTTTACGCTTCTGTTACGTAATAAAAGTGTCGTGACGGTTTAAATGTTACACCTTTTTCGGTCCAGCTCTCATTTGCCAAGTGTGCAGAGTAGAATGTGCGATAACTTCCGTTCCAAAATCTTGTTTACCCAGAGTTACTTTGTTATAAAACGTTACGGCTAATGGATTCTACGAGAATTATTAAGGAAATAGTTATCACTTGGGTTACCGCTCTACTTGTCAACCAGAGTTACTAAGTATGTTATAAAACGTTACTGAATAATTAAGGAAATATTTATCACCTGCGTCTTCATTTACCGCTCTACTTGTCAGTCATATTTACTTTATGTGTTTAATTTATTCATCAAATGTATTAAGTCAATACTCGTAAATAGAACAACGCTTCATCCTTATATATTTCCTGTTCAGGTAGGATATGGTTTCATGACCTTTTGTTATTGTATCACCTCATATATGTCCTTTTTTGCATAAGTACCTATAGCCATCAAATTAAATTTTGATGCTGTTGTAATAAACCAAAAAATATAAAAACAAACAACCGACATCCAAAAAAAAAAACACTACAAAGTGAAAAAAATCTTTAGTTTTGAATTTTCGTTTTTTTTTGGGAGACGGTTGTGTTTTTTTTTTTGTAAAAAGTTTTTATTTTTGCCTGCTATGTAAATAACAGTGACAGAAAGTTATCATGTCATCCACATCCCAAGCGGGAAAAAATACGTATTATTGAAGCTAACTCAAAAACTATCTAAGTAAAGTTAATAAAATTTATATGGAACCACCTCTGAAGTACGACCTACCAAACAAAAAAAGAATCATCAAAATCGATTCATAATTGGCGGAGTAATCGTGAAAAAAAAAACAAACAGTCGAATTGAGAATCTCTTGGTTTTGTAAGTCAGTTAAAAATTGATAAAATTGGGGTTTTGACTGTGGTCAGAAATTCTGAAATTCATGGGAAAAGACTCAATTTAAGGGTACCTTAAAATAATGGACGTACCTACTGAAAAGGTGGCGCAAAAGCCAGAATATTATTCGATTCTGCAAAACAAAAGAAATAACTTAACGACGAAAATATGTTTATTAAAAAAGCAGCGAACCGTTTTGACATCTGTAGGTAAAAGTTATTATTATCCGTACCAAAACAGAAACTGTCAGTTTTTGCGTACCGAAAACCCAAATTGATTTAGGTACATGTTTTCAATTAACTTGAAAGCCGTCTGTCAATACCAAACAATATTTTAAGCAGATCGAATTCCAAGTGTAAAATTCTGGAACATTTTTCGTACATTTACAAACTTTTGTCTTCCGTTCCACCTGATTACAGTTTCACCTTGCGAATTCCAACCGCGACCTTGCTTTAAGATAATATTAGTGAACTAAATATGGTGAGATCGTATAGAACAATAGAGCCGCTAGACCTTATCAGGCGGGGATATATACTCGATACACAGTATACGTCATCGCGGTAGCTGTTATCACAATGTTATCACTTTCACCCGACGTCGGCGCGGCTGCTCTGATTTTAACGATGAACTGATTAAATTAGTTGATAAAGTTATGTAATCTACATACAGGTTGGACCTTGGAGAATGGTGATGTCGTAGAAAGGGAAAACTAGGATAAACTATTCTCACTCACCTTAAGCAAGATTTTCGGTATTTTTCAAAATGTCTTCTTTTAACTGCTATATCGAATCTTGCATTACGGTGAGAATAGTTTTTCCAAGTTTTCACGAGTACATTTCTGTAAAACTCGAAAAAACTCATTGAAATGTATTTTTTTTCCTTTCAACTGTCATTAACGAGACACAATAGAATTTTAGGGTGAAAATCAGAATAGATGTACCGTAACGAAATCGTTACTATACTGAGATTGCTACGAAACTGAGAAATTGTAACGAAACTGACAATGTTAGGGTGAGAACACAATTGTGTTCCAATAAGTAAGAATTAAGGATTAAAAAAAAATACATATAATATTCAATTTGAATAAAGAAAGGTATCCTACTAAAATTATAAATGTGATGTTTAGGTTTATATTATATTAACTAAAACTAAGTAATTCTAATTATCTCAAAATGTATTTTTAAAATGGCACAAATGCCTATTTAACTAATGAAGAAATGTTTATTTACTTACTGAATAATCAACGAATGAACTAAACAAATAAGTTTAGTAATTTAGCATTTTTTTTAAATGAAAAAATTTAAAATAAGTATCACAATGGAATCTTTTGTGAAGCACTTGTTATTTTAAAAAAAACCTTTACTTAATACTAAACTTGCACTCCCACAACTCCTGCAACATTAGGTAGCCCTTCGAAGGTTAAATAAAAAAAATAACTAGTAATTAATGAATATGGCAAAAACTAAGATAAATCAAAAAAATTAAAAATTCGGAAATATTTCATTTATATTATTATTTATATAAATATTTCATTTATATTCTTATTATTTTAAGCCTTATTATTTATTTTCTCATACATCTATTACTTTTTATTTGTCTTTGTAATGTTGTTAACTCTAATATTTTTTCTTTCATCTTTAGTGCTTTTTGTCTCCATTTCTTTTGCTTTTAAAAAAAAAAATTATCTTCCACACATGTCGTGATATTATTTTCAACTTTTTGTTTGTTGTAATATTTAGCAGAATACTGTTTCCTTATTTTATTATTATTATATTATGATTTTTATTATATTTATCATATTAATTATGTAATTTTAAATAGAGAAAAAAAAAAAAAAAATTAGTTGTAAACTAAGCCTTACAGTAACTCAGTTTCGTTCTGTAACAAAATGTTACGAAACTGAGAATAAATCCTGAGAAAACAAAACCTTTAAAATTCATAACATCGGTATTTATGATAGTTTTACAATAATCTGTATTCCATTGCAAAATTAACTAATGAACGTTGAAAAATAATGATATGAATAACAAATAACACTTACTAGAAACTTGAAACACGCGTTATTAACCCTGATATTTTTTTAAACTAAATTTCTCTTGTCACGTTCTCACTAACTTCACAGCGAAACAAAGTGGCGCTTACTGGGACCTATACTTTGACAAGTCGTGGTATAATATTGCCAGTCAATCAGAATAGTGGTTATGGCTCCTTCATGTCCCATTCTACGCAAAAATGTCGTTACTAATCCTGAGTTACGAAATTTTCAAAAACGTGGACACTTATATAAATGGGAATACTTATACTAAATGAGATCCCCATTTTAATGACACCTATTTTATTTTATAAAATAGAGTATAGGTGATGGTTTTGAAAACGATTTAACAACATAATGCGAGCGAAATTATATCTTTTTTGAACATCAAATATCCCAAACGTCATGAGACAATTTAAATTTGTATGGAAGTAATTATTGTACTTTCACTTTTTTTTGGTATTTTTTTATAATTGCATGTATCAATGAAAATAAAATTATAGTGTATTACTTAGAATAAGTACAGTATCAAATTCCGGGTGCAATTTTTTTAACATAAAAAAACATAGAGATATGTTCATTCAAACATTGAGACAATTTATTTTAGAGCAATGTACATCCATTCTGCATTTCACCCTTTAATTGTTATCCACCTCAATGAGGCGTCGTAACAGATGATGAGATAACAGCCTTTTGAATTTGGAAGGACACGGTAAATGTTTCCATATTTGTGTTAGAAATAGAAATGCATACCGGAACCATTTTATATATGTAGTAAAGCAATCCTATTTATAAATATGAAGGTAACTCTGTCTGTCTGTCTAAACTAAAGCTCTGAACCTGAGGTAGCCTGTGACCTGAAGGGCATAGACTTTTTATCTTCGATATTTGAATGAAATATAAAATACACGCAGACGAAGTCGCGGCCAACACTTATTCTATACTAATAATTATAATTATTATATATTATAATAATATTGTAAAGAGGCAAAACTTTTTGTTTGTTTGTATGTAGGTGGTAATCTCCGGACCTGCCAGTCGGATTTGAAAAGATATTTTTGCATTTGATACCCCAATTCTTGAGGAAGATTATAGTCTCGCGTACTGTTATACCCTAACTCTGTAGGGGCTGACGCTGAGTCAGCGCCTACTCGGCGCAGCCAGCTTATCATCCATATGTCAGTTTCATACGTCATGGTAGTGGTAGCCAGTTCACGTTCAACCTTCCTGGCAGACGGTCCTGCTCATGGGTCTCTCGCGTATAATCACTATTATCATCGATTTATAATATCCATGTTAAATCTCAATATAATCATCTTCGAGTAAATAATTCTTTTTTTAAAAACCCTAACGCGGAGGACCTTATAACAATTGGTGGCAGCGGTGGGATACGAAAATCCCCAGTGTCCTTAAAACATCGCCAGTGTACCAACCAGTGTATCGCCAGTGTGTGTATTCAGTGTGGTTGAAATATTCTGCAAAACCAAGTGTGTAGTGAACTATATCCTGATGTGCCCTGAAAACAATAAATAAGTGAATATCCACCGTCAACTATCCTGAGCAGCGCGTAGCGCGTAGCGCTGCTACTCCTGCAAGTTCAATCCTGCATCCGAAGGTGAGGTCAATACCAATTAATTGACCATATTATTCAAGATCCTAGCGACTCAGATTCCAGCCACAGAGACGCGGCTTATCACAACGGAATGTTCCTGTTCGCCATAACATCCGTCGCCCACGCACTGCTAGTACTGTGAGTCTTTGGTCATTGTCTAGTCTAAAGCTGAGATATTATTTAATACTCTATACAAGGTTATTTACTTGCGACTTATTAACTGGATTCATTTACTGTAATTACCATTGTAAGACCTTATACTACCTGTGACCCGTTTTCTTCATTTATGGTTAAACAACTTAATTATGCCAACAGTTCCTAAAACAGAGGAAAGTAAATTAAAACTCGATATCCCAACTTCAGAACAGTCTCGAAGTGATACAGAAAAATCACCTGTTAGATCTCCTAGTCCCAGGGTCACAAGGGCTACTACTGCACGTAGCGCAATGGCCGAACTAGACTTAAATACTTTGTTTAAATTCGTCAAATCATTTGACGGCAACCGGGAAACTGTCAATTCATTTATTATAAATTGTAACAACGCGTATGATCTTGCATCAGAACCACAAAGACCAATCCTTTTTAAATATATTCTCAGCCAGTTGGGTGGTAAAGCGGAAATTGCCTGCTCCATAAAAGAATTCACATCATGGGAACAACTTAGAGAATTCTTAAAAGCACAATTTAGTGAGCGGAAACATTATGCTCACCTTCTCACCGATCTTCAAGAGAGCAGGCAGAGCCCGCAAGATAATGTTAGCCAATTTTCGCTTCGTGTGGAGACCTGCCTCTCACAACTGTTAACCGAAATATCCTTATCTAATACTAAGGCAAAGGAATTGCCCGGTCGTACCGCAGCTATGGAGGACTTAGCTCTCCATCACTTTCTTATGGGGTTACATCCCCGTTTATCAAACATTGTGAGGTGTAGATCTCCCAAGACATTAAATGAAGCCATTAATTTAGCGATTTCGGAAGAACGCATTCAACAAAGCCTGTATAAGCGTCCACAGGTCGAACAAAAGTTCGTCAATAATAAACCAAAACCAGGGCCTTCAAAACCAAACCCCTACACACAATCCACTACGTCAAATCCAAATAAAACCGATGCGCTGTTTTGCCGTATTGTAAAACTGCTGGTCATGAAATAAAAGATTGTAAAAAACGTGAATTCTATAATAACAAATTCCAATTCAAACCGAATAATAATATTCGAAATAATAACAATAATAAAATCAGCCATATCCGCGAAACATCTGATGACGAACCCACGGATGATTTCTTTTTGCCCTATGTCCATGACTCCAATAATTTAAACGAAATGGAGTCTCGCGAGGGTGCCGCACGGGACGAAGCATAAGTATCGGCACCCAACAACAAAAACCAACTCATAGGACCAACCAACAGGGTAACTAGCCCCAAACCGACAGTCCTAACCCTTATCCTCATCCAAGGAAGGTCAATCGACAGGGTAACCAGCCCCAAACTGACGACCTTAATCTAGATTCATCACGGATTAATCGACAGGGTAACAAACCCCAAACTGACAGTCCTAATCCTTACCCTTATCCAGGGAAGGTCAACCGACAGGGTAACCAGCCCCGAACTGACGACCTTAACCTAGATAAATTACGGGTCAACCAACAGGGTAACCAGCCCCAAACTGACGACCCTACCATTAACATATCCCAGGTCAAACGACAGGGTAATCAGCCCCAAATCGATAGTCACAGAAATAAAAATCTAGCAGTCTCACCAGTATCCAATGAAACCAGTACTAAGATATACGAAGTAAACCTAGATACATCCAAGAGGTTTCTACCATACGTATTTTTAAACTCACAAGTTTCAGATACCCCTTTATCCTTATTAGTCGATTCAGGCTCTGTCATATGTCTATTAAAACTATCCAGTATCCAAGAAAATCCACGACTAGTGAAAGAACCAATCAAACTTAAGGGTATTGACCCCGGTGACGAGCCGACCCAAACCGAAGGCCATTTCCAATTAAAATTAAAATTAAATGACAATAAAGTCACACCATTCCGATTTCATGTCATTAAGGACATAAGTTTACCCTATGATGGTATTATAGGATCAGATTTCTTGACCTTTTTCGGCTGTAAAATCGATTATACAACCGATACCCTCAGAATGGGAGAATCCGAAGTTAAACTAAACTTCTTTGACCCATTCTATATTATCCCGCCACGTACTGAAACTGTTATTGAGTGTTCAATACAGGATACTGATCTAAAAGAAGGTATCATTATGGATCAACATTTATCAAAATATGTCCTAATTTCTAATTGCATCGTAAAGGTCAAAGATAACCTTCGTGTTAATCTAACGATAGCTAATACCTCATTATCGTTCATAAAAATTAATCCCAATCTAAAACTTACAATCAAACCCTTACATGCTGCCCTTCAAGTTAGCATGAATAATCAAGAAATATCCAACCGAACTTCGCAAGTCTTAAATTCACTAAGAACCGATCATCTAAATCAAGAAGAATCTGAAGCCCTTACAGAACTTTGTTCTCAATATTCCGATATTTTTCATCTACCAGATGATCAGTTAACTCACACTACAGCCCTCAATCATCAAATCAAAACAAGTAGCGATATTCCTATTCATACAAAATCGTATCGATTTCCGGAATGTCATAAGAAGGAAGTCGAAACTCAAGTCAGTAAAATGCTGAGTCAAAATATTATAGAACCGTCATCCTCACCCTGGAGCTCGCCAATTTGGATAGTTCCCAAAAAGGCAGACTCTCAAGGACAACGTAAATGGAGAATAGTAATCGATTATAGGAAATTGAACGACATCACTATCGGTGAAACATATCCTATACCACAAATATCCGAGATCCTTGATCAATTAGGAAGTAGTAAATACTTCACGACTTTGGACCTCACATCCGGTTTCCATCAGATTTTAATCTCTCCTGATGATGCACCCAAAACTGCGTTTTCCGTACCTCAAGGTCACTTCCAATTTACGCGAATGCCGTTTGGGTTAAAAAATGCGCCTTCCACTTTCCAAAGACTAATGAATAATTGCCTTACGGGTCTACAAGGTACAAAGTGCTTTGTCTACTTGGATGACATTGTAATCTACTCATACGACCTAAATTCACACGTAGATAACCTGACAGCCGTATTCGACAAACTTCGTAAATTTAACTTAAAATTACAACCAGAAAAGTGCGAATTTCTTCGCAAAGAAGTAGCTTATTTAGGACACATCATCAACGAAGATGGTGTCAAACCAAATCCTGATAAAATTCGTGCAGTAACAGAGTATCCAGTCCCTCGATCTCCGAAAGACATAAAGTCCTTCCTAGGTTTAGTATCGTACTATAGAAGGTTTATACCCGACTTTGCCATGTTAGCTAAACCTTTAACCTCTTTGTTAAAAAAGGACGTCACCTTCGAGTGGCAGAATGAGCAACAACTCGCTTTTGAATCCTTAAAATCCAAGCTCATTTCCGCTCCAGTCCTTGCATATCCAGACTTTACGCAACCTTTCCTTCTAACCTGTGACGCCTCAAATTACGCGATATCCGCAATCCTATCCCAGGGCCTAGTAGGACAAGACCGCCCTATTGCATATGCATCCCGCACGCTTAACAAAGCAGAGTGCAATTATAGCGTCACGGAGAAGGAATGCCTCGCCATTATCTTTGGCACCAAAACATTCAGACCGTATCTCTATGGTCATCGGTTTAAAATCCTTACAGACCATAGACCATTACAATGGCTATTTAACTGTAAAGACCCTGGATCTAGACTTGTTCGCTGGCGTTTAAAATTAGAAGAATTTGAATATGATATCCAGTATAAAAAGGGAAAAGTTAACGTTAACGCCGACGCCCTATCTCGTTTTCCGGTAAATCCTGTTCAACAAACTGATCCTGTAACTTCTAACCCTCTTGGTGAAGAAGAATCCACCCAAGAACTAGATAGAGACCTAATGGATCTACTAATAGACCCACCATCGTTCAATCCCGATATAGATATCGAACCTTCTCCTGATCTTCTCGATCCAATCGAAGATCTCTTACCATTACCCGATATAAACTTACCTTCTAACGTCCCAGACACTATCAGAGAAGAAATCGAGAATGAAACAATTACATTACCTAATCCTGTACTGGACGAACTAACAACTTCCAATCTCCAACTTGGTCATAGTCCCAAACCGTCTACAAGTGCTAGCCCAAATGCCCCTGTCGACGATTATCCCATGTTCCTGAAATCTATGGCTAATAAAGATAAATCTTTTAATACTGAAATTGTAGAACACAATGAAAGCCTTTTAAAATGTCCTGCAAAAGTAATTCTAGTTCCCACGTCTATTGATCTAGACGAATCTAATTCATATATCCAAGATATATTGATCGACCCTGAAACTAGCACTAGAATACACAATTCCGAGAAAGAACTTTTCTCGTCCTTGAAAATAGAAATTAATAATAAAATATATTACCTGTTGTTTACTAAAGTCCACTATTTTGACGAAGCCTCCTATCCGGAAATTTTCGAAACCCTGAAAAGAATAAGAAATGAATTAATAATATTTGGAAGCGTTAATGAAATCGGCATATCCGATTTTAAAAATCCATTTGAAAAACATTCATTTGTTAAAGTTTATAATATTCTTACTTACCTTTTCCACGATACGCAAATCAAGGTCAATATATTTCATAACAATATTATATATCCTGTTCCAACTGAAATTAAAAAGATCCTGCACGATAACCATGATATCCCCATAGCAGGTCATCTAGGTTCATCACGAATGTATAATAGGATAAAACAAATGTATTATTGGAAAGGCATGCGTAGCGATATAGAAACATACGTAAAACAATGTAAGTCGTGCCAAGAAAATAAAGCACTCAGAAAAATCAATCGTGCTCCTATGCAAATTACCAGTACTTCGACTGAACCGGGTCAACGAATTGCACTGGACGTTGTAGGTCCGCTCCCTGAAGCAGGTCCTGCAAAATTAAAATTTATATTAACAATTCAAGATGACCTTACCAAATTCTCCTCCGCGTATCCTATTCGGAGTACTACAGCAGAAGAAACAAGCGAGTGTCTGCTCCACTATATATCCATATTTGGCATCCCCAAAATGATTCTCACCGACCAGGGTACCAACTTCACATCAGATCTCTTTAAAAAAACATGTGAATTCCTAAAAATAAAAAATCTATGGTCTTCACCCTACCATCCACAAACCCAAGGCGCCCTGGAACGAAGCCACTCAACCCTTAAAGAATACCTCAAGTCCTATACTAACGAAGGACAGTCAAATTGGCCTCGTTACGTATACACAGCCATGCTCGCTTACAACACTGCCGTTCATTCTACAACTCACTTCACACCTTACGAACTAATGTTCGGTAGTAAACCATTCATCCCTAATTCTATTTATGATGAATCTCCAGGAGCTACCTATCCAGAATATGTCCGCATGCTACAGAACCGACTAAAACATTCACGAGAAAAAGCATTACATTTCATGAGGAAATCCAAGGTATCCTCAAAGTCTTATTATGATAATCATACTCGCTCTGTTAGTTATAAAGTCGGTGAATTCGTGTATCTCAAAAATCATTTGAGACTACGTAAGGCTCTCTCCCCTCTCTGGAAAGGTCCTTATAAAATAGTAAAGGTTAATAGTAATAATACACTTACCTTGCTTATTAATCGGCGTCATGTCACCCATCATTTCGATGAGGTGAAGCCAGCTGATGTCAGAAGTAGCTCGTAGTATCTTAAATAGCTGTAGGTCTAAACTTAAATATTAATACATACATAGTTAAGTAAGTTACTTTATAAGTACATATATTATATTCATTTAACGTAGCTATTAATTTACAGAACTCCGAGTCAGGCTCGAAGCCAACAGGACTACTATGTTCAGCAGATAAAATCAAGTCCTGGCCTCTATTTTGATTACCTCGGCACATTGAAAATTGGCAGTGGACTGCTGAACGTCGTGATGCCCTTAGACATTTCACATATAGGCCCGCATATTGAAAATATAAACTCCGCTCTTAATACTACTAAATATTTATGTAAAAGAATTGGTCTGATAGAAAATAGTTGTAATAACATAATAGAACCCTTAAATGCCCGCTATAGCGACATGTACAAAGAATTTTCGTCTATCTCACATTTGTTAGAAAAACGGTCAAAACGCGCTTGGGTAGGAGGACTAGGTACTCTGATTAAACAAATATTTGGTAATTTGGATGAAAACGATGGTCTCAGGTTTACTGACGCTATAAATGTACTGCAAAATAATGAGAAGAAGTTGATTTCATTAATGAAGGATAATATTTTACTATCCACATCGACAATTTCATCATTTAATAACTCCATTAACAAAATTAAAATTAATGAGGTCAACCTAAAAGAAGCTATCGACAAATTCTCGATCAATTTAATGAACGTAACTAATGAAACAAATGAATTGTTGCTACGATTGGAAATTCTTCACATACTTAATAATCTAGAAGTATCAATCTTAACTATGTCATTCCAACTCGAAGACATAACAAACGCAGTCCTGTTTAGTAATCAAAATATTTTACACCCATCAATGATTACGTCACAACAATTGTTCCGGGAACTTGCCGATAACTACCAACATTTACCCAATGATTTGAAGCTACCTGTTAATTTAGATTTAAGCTCTATTCATTTAATCTTGAATGTATCTAGTGTAGTTACTTATTATACTAGTAATAAGATATTTTTCGTGTTACAAGTAACTTTAGTGTCCATCAAAGAGTACGTATTATTTCATAACATTGCTCTGCCTACTCCTCACAGTATAAGTAAGCCTAATACTTTTAGTTTAATTTTACCCAGTTCTAAATACATTGCAATGACCAAAGACAAAACTCAATACAGCACATTAAACGATTTGGAAAATTGCAAAATCATCACTGCGGGAAAATATGTGTGCGACATCACAACAGTGTATGCGTCAGACATCAGACCAATTTGTGAAAGTGAATATATGTCAAAAGTGATCAGTGAAACCCCAAAATATTGTGAAACTAAATTTATTTATGGTAACTTAGATATGTGGAAACCCATAGAAAATAATAAATGGATTTACATACAGTCAGTGTCAAATAGAGTTTCAATAGACTGCCGAAACTCAAAATTATTAGAAATTAATGTCTTAGGCACCGGAATACTTACAATCCCTAAAAACTGCATAGGTTACTGTAAGGGAACCACCTTAATCCCAAAATATACCGCATTAAACATATCTACACCCATTACTTTTCCTGACTTTAACTTATTAAATGACACTTGCTGTAATGTAATGAAATTAAACCAATCAATCAGCAATGTATCCCCTATAAAATTATTAAACACTGATCTAGACGATCTGAAGTTTAATAAACATATCTTCTTAAAACAATTAAGTAATATAGACAACGTCCTTGACAGTAAACCACACATCTTAAAATATGGGATGCATTACTCCATTATCACTGTATTAATTACTATTCTTATATTATCATTTGTTTGTTTTAAAGCTTATAAATGTATACGACCCGGCAGCAGAACCCCAGTTAAGGTATCTTTTTCATCAAAACCAGAACAAATTTGTAAGATTAATACAGAAAACAGTAGTTCCGACATTGAGGAAATCTCCCTTCCAACTATTAGGACTAGAGTTTAAAATACTTGATTGCTTTGATCTTACATATAAATAATTACATAACTTCGTAGCAACCCCGAAGTTATTTCTTAAAGGGGGAGGTGTTATACCCTAACTCTGTAGGGGCTGACGCTGAGTCAGCGCCTACTCGGCGCAGCCAGCTTATCATCCATATGTCAGTTTCATACGTCATGGTAGTGGTAGCCAGTTCACGTTCAACCTTCCTGGCAGACGGTCCTGCTCATGGGTCTCTCGCGTATAATCACTATTATCATCGATTTATAATATCCATGTTAAATCTCAATATAATCATCTTCGAGTAAATAATTCTTTTTTTAAAAACCCTAACGCGGAGGACCTTATAACAGTACGAAGTCGCAGGCAGAAGCTAGTCCGTTATATTTCTGCTGAGACCTTGTAGCGGCAAATATACCGCGAAAGTAATAAAGCAAGCTATATTAGGTAGTTCAAAAAGATGTAACACGTTGACAAATCAATCAACATGCATAAAAAAGGTAATTAGCTGTATCCTCTGTCGCAGTACCGTCTATTCTGTATCAGAGTAATGAAGACACCATTACAAGAACGCTTCCGTTGCGCAGATTGCATTATAATTGCAGCCTGCGCCCGCGCAACGTCGAGAAACTTCTACAATGCGACGCGCTATATTATACTATATTAGGTATTATATTGTTTCCATTGTACTCTAGAAATGATTTTTGAATGAATTTCATTCATCCAGGAATAATATCTTGATACTACTTTTCTATGAGTTATAAATCCGTTAAAAGTTGGTATAACTATAGCTAATCTAAAGCTGACTTTAAGTTTATTTAAATGGATTTTTCATTACAAACGCTAATTTATACTGATTTAATTAAAATCAATGTATGTAAATTACAATGAGATATTTCCGTATCAATCAGTATTAATTAAATTCATTGGGTTGGTATATACTTGTTTTTCTTCCTGGATGGTTAGACGAAGCGGAAAAGCTAATTTTAAGAATATAGTACCTGGGCGACCGAGCTCTGCTCTGGTCAAAATAGAGAATGCTCATTTAATAGTATAGAATAGTTCATAATAATCCATGTATAGTACATACTAATTACATGCTGCCATTATAGTAGGTACTTAATCATTCATTATTCTAATGTCATTATTCATTCATTTGTTCTAAACTTTGGGCGACCGAGCTCTACTCGGGTGAAAATACGGAGAAAACGAATTTTCCCAGATATGAGACCTAGCTAGATCGGTTTTTCGCCCCCGTAAACTCCTGTATTGCAACTTTCATTGAAATCGTTAGAGCCGTTTTCCAGAACATGAGTACAAATTTATATGTGCAAATATTGCTCGTTTAACAGTATAGGATAGGATAGAGAGATTAATGAATTTTAAATGGACAGAACCTATCTCTACTTTTATACTTCTTAAAGTTTTAATTACTTTAAACTTAATTTCTAAGATTTACTAACTTTTTCTTAACTTTTCGATGAGAATATAGTTAGTGTCAGCCCAGAACTGAGCTACGTGTTTGGATAATGCAGAGTCAGCCTATAATGTTCCCACTGCTGGGACACAGGCCTCCTCGCTGTGAGAGGGAGTGGGCCGTCAGCCGTAATCCACCAAGCGGGTCCAGTGCGGGTTGGTAGATGTCACATGTCTCTGAATTTTCGGTTCTAGGACATGCCGGTTCCCTCACGATGTTTTCCTTCACCGTTTTGAGAGCAGTGGTGATGAAATCATTTACACAAAGTAAAGCGCCTGTCTGGGTTCGAACCTACGACTCGTAAGTCGCGGCCGTTACCACTGGGCCACCACTGCTCTGGATATGAAATGGAAATCCTCATTTCAAAATGTCTACAAAATGAATTAACCACAAGCTGACACGACGACGATATCCATTGATGTAACTTATACCTGTATAGTAGTAGACAAATAAATACTATAAAGGCGGAGACTGACTTGCAACGTTTGTTTGTAATGTATCGAGTTTATGTAACGCGTTATAGTAGAACTAGTACAACGAGCCGAGCCGCTCGATACGAGCGCCGGATCCTCCACTCAACTGTCAGCTTTTTCGTGAATTCCTTTGAAACACGATACAGTAGTAGTAGTCAGTGCAGCTGCCGAGCCGGTCGCCACGAGGATTGCGAGCGCATGTTTACAATGCAGCAAAAACAAAAAAATGGAGGACGCTAGTTCTCGAAGCGAGCGTTCGCCACGTTTAGTGTATCGCCATTATGTAACATGTAATGGAGCGCACTTGAGCCATGTGCTCGAAACGAGCGTTCGCCGCGTCTTGTGTATCGCCGTTCTGTAACCAAGCTCGCCTCGAATGATACATTACAAACAAACATTGCAAGTCAGTCTCCGCCTTAACCAATCCTCAAGTTATTACAGTTAGATCATAAAAAACAAACGAAGGCTGTCACTACGCCACTACGGTCAGCAATCTCATCTCGTGTGATAATGGACGCGGTATAAACTCCGCACGTCGTGATCTAGTCCAGCAGTAGCATAATAATGATATTAAAACGTTATTGTATAACTTTGTAATGGCGCCGGTGCACTACTACGATCTTATTCTTACTTAACAATATATAAATTACTTTAATAGCTTTGCGGGAAATCAATTTTAAAATGATTCACTTATTGTAGGAATGGTGGAATATATGTTAACGATATGCGTCGGTATTTGATGAGGAATTGGTATGCATAGCGTGCGTAATGATACTTTGTAGAACTTGTTAGTAGTTGGTAAGCTTAGATCTTACCTCAGTATATACATAGTTGAGATTTATATCTAGTCACTCTCATCTATGAAAGAACAGGGGGCTTAAAACGGCCGCTTTCGCAGAATCATAATAATTGATAATATTATGAATCACACAAACTGACAATTCAAAATATTATTGTTCAATTCATATTACGCAATTCATCTGTTTGACAGTTTTGTATTTTAATAAAATTGTCAAATAACATAACATTAATAAAATAACATTTAAACTGTAGAAATAAAAAAATTAAAAAACTCATTTGATTAATAGAAACTGTAAAGAAAAATTATCCGATAAAATTACGGTCTTAATTTTTTTCATGCGGCTATATTTACACCAAATATGATTCTGATATCAATTGAATTGAATATGATTCAGCTAAAATATTTGTCACTATAGAGAAATTGCTGGGAATTCAGAAAATTTATTGATTTTAGAGAATTGCTTAATGTGGCCGTTTTAGGCCCCCTGATAAGAGGTTTCCGGGTTTGTGCTGTGTCTTTTTCCATTAATCTCTTTAACCGTCCGCGTCATCTCAAAATTTCTCCTTTGTAGCCATCATCTTTTGCATAAACCATCCATTGTTTCTTTGGTGTTGTCTTCCTCTACTCCTATTTCCACATTCCTACTTAAAATGAACTGCTGCTTGTTATCTTTTTAATATTTTTTATTATTATTATCTCCTCTCAATCAGAGCACCTGCCATCTTATCTCTTCACCACCCTTGGTTGACTGGTAGAAAATGCCTAAGGTGTTAAGTCCGCTTTTGTACCTCATAGTGTGCGAGAAGTTTAAATAAATTATCATCATCTGAATACCAGTATTTTACATGGAGCGACTGCCTATTTGACCTCCACAGCCTAGTTACTAGGTAACACGATACCCCTTGGTAAGACTGGTTGTCAGACTTTTAGACTTCTAACTACCCGTAACGACTGTCAAAGATCTACAAATGACAACCGGGACCAACGGCTTAACATGCTTTCCGAGGCACGGAGGGGTCTTGGTATGTAAAGATGGTCACCCATCCACGGACCATCCGCGGCAAGCGCAGCTTATCCTGATCGATCGAGCCGTGCGGCTGTCACAAGCCACTCAAAAAAAAATGCAGTTTTGTCCTCTAACTTTTATCTAAAGCTACCTCATCGCCCTTCTACTTAGATCTTCAGGATTTCTGAATTGCACCTTTGTTCCATCTCATATATCTACGTCGTTTCTTTTATTTGATATCATCATTAAAATGTATGTTTATTGTAAATTGATTCCTATGTATACATATTTAAACAACCTTAGTTTTATGCAAAGCGTTTACTATAACGTATTGTGGTAATGTACAACAATTGCTCGGTGGACGCGAGTAGATTTTTAATACCTACCTTATTTACTATATATTTAATTCTTTACCTATAAATTACACCTACCTATTTATTTTCTATCAAAAACACGTCGTTTCAGGCCTTTGCGTCTGCGGTTGGTTTTTACAAATAATACACGGTTTTTTTTTGCCAGTTTTTCTATTGTTTTTGAGGGTATGTGCGTAGACAATTTATGGTTTAATGATATCAATACAAGTTACTATTGTTAACATTAGTTAGTAAATAGGTTATTAGAAGAGGAAAATGCTTGTTGAATTCTTAATAATGTTCGTATTTAGGTTAGTTGAGCGACATACGATACGTTCACAAATGCGTACAGATATTTTATCCTGACGATAATTAAGTACAGGAAAAGCACATACATACATAAACAACGCCTTTGTTACATGGGGGAATTATGTGTATTTTAAAAAACAGGAAGGCAAATCTACAAAATACTGCGTGATTTTGTTTCGATCTACATTTTACGCCTTTTGCTTCATCCATGTTCAATATCTTGTTCTACTCGTTTGGCGGTCTTGATCAATGAGATCGATGTCCTTCCACGACGTTCCCTTTCGGCATTAGAAAGAAAGAAAGATTATTTTTATTATTTAAAAAAAATTGTGTAAACAAAAAAGAAGACCTGTGCGAGGCCAAAAATGCTCCTATCTCAACATAATGCGATATTTTGAAAAAAAAACAAATACCGCAGCGCTGGTTTTCTGATAGAGCCCGCTGTGATATGACATTACTAATGACATCTTCATTACAGGACAAATAAAGGTAAGGTCAGTGACTTACGAGTTACTCAAAGGAAAAAGGGTTCTTTCTTAGGTGTCATAACAATATAAGTACTAATAAGGTAAAACTTTTTAGGCTTAGTCAAATGGCAAAGGGCGTTTTCGCATCGGTGACAATGCTCCCAGTCACCAGTACTTAATTCAGAATGATCTAAGGAGAGCTTTGACTTTTTTTTTTTGGGTGTGCAATTATCAAATAACTTCTCCTGCTCTGGGCGGAGAGGGAGGGCGTGTCAGACTCTTACTGACTTAAATCCACCCGTGTTCCTTCGGTTACCCTATTGCCGGGGGCCACGATTTCCCTATCGGTTTTCTTCGAACTCCCGGCAGGCATTGGCCCTAGCGGACCCCGTCAATTCTGCTGACATATCTTTGAGGCGCGCGTGAAACACAACGCGCCGTCGACCCGGGCTTGGTCCTTATCGGACGGCAAGCTACCCATTGCTCACCGTCCGCAAGTCCGCGCCTACGGTGGCCGGAAATCAGCTTTCGATTCCCGACGCCCTGGGCGTCTCCTCCTGCTGTGGTTAGGTGCGTGAGGGCGCGAAGTTTGCCTCTCCCTCACGCGTTCCGCCTCCTCCTTCGCGAGCATTAGCGCTTCGCAGAAGGAGGTGACGGCCTGCCATTTCCTCTCGCTCCGTATCATGGCCTGAACCAGGGCCGGACGCGAGAGATCACCGCCGCCGGAGAGCTTTGACCTAACTTTCCGAATACGTTGAAATGGTTGTGACTCATGTTTAGAAAAGAAGTGATCGAATTTATTGGCTTTTACAATTGATAAGTAATCTGGACTGCCTCGTCTAGTGGTCGCAGGCATTACTGCTAAGGATGAGGTCCTGGGTTCGATTCCCGGGTCGAACAAATTTTTATTGGGTTTTTCCATCTGGAATTGCTCAGTAGCAGCCCGGAGTCTCGATTTGTGCCCGGTTGATGGCAATAGGCTCGCCCTCTATTACATGGAATTTAAGAGGGTTTTTCCTAAAAGTTGGCAACGTCGTAAATAGCTGCCAAATATTTACCTGTTTTGATTAATTTAGCAATAATAGTGTATGGAATTAAGAAATGTGGCTAACTATAACTAAAATATTGATGAAATGCAATAACTAATATCGTAACACCGAAAATTTAGTTTTAGATGTAAAAAAAGTATTTGGAAACTTTCCAAATACCTTTTTTACACCTAAAATTGTTACAACATCAAATTCAGTGTTATAAATGCAATTCATTATTAATATTCTAGGGAACTAGTTAGCCACATTTCTTATTTCCATACAGTAATATTGCCAAATTAATAAAAACAGCGAAATATTTGACATCTATTTGCGACGTTGCCCACTTTCAGAATAAACGCTCTTGAACATAAGAGTTCAAGAAAATCGTTTATTTGCTTATAATGTAGGTAGGTATACAGATTAGATGTAACTTAGATTATGAGGAAGTACCTAATCATTTTGTATTTATCTGTAATTAGCAATTTAGTTATATAATATTGTAATTTCAATGTTATTAGTCTGTAAGCCTTCCGAAAAATAAATAAAAATAATATGCATAATCAGCCTTTAATGTTCCCACTGCTGGGACACAGGCCTCCTCTCGATGAGAAGGAGTGGGCTGCAATCCACCATGCGGGTCCAGCGCTGGTTGGTAGATGTCACATGTCTACATTCTAGAACATGCCGGTTTCTTCACGATGTTTTCCTTCACCGTTTTGAGAGCAGTGTTGATGAAATTAAATACATAAAGTGCCTGACTGAGTTCGAACTCATGACCTACAAACTCGTAAATCAGGGCCGATATCACTAGGCCACGCTGCTCTGATGATGATGAACCAACTTTTATTGGACTCCACTGCTGGAAGTAGCAAACTTACATCACATTATAACAGTACTTACTGATCTTGCTACATCTTGTTTTTAGGTGTGAAATTATCAAATAACTTCTCCCGCTCTGGGCGGAGCTCTGGCTAAAACCCACCCGTGTTCCTTTAGTTGCCTGTGTATTGCCAGGGGCCATGGTAAACCTTTCGGATTTTCCCGTGACCCTGGCAGGCATCGGCCCTAGCGGACCCCGTCAGTTGTGCTGACATCTCTCTGAGGCGCGCGTGGAACGCGCCGTCGTCGTCGACCCGGGCCTGGGGGCTTACTCTTGATTCCAATTCCGATCTATTGACATTGGAATTGTGACGTTTCGTACTCTTGAGTTCGACACTAGCGCCAAATTGTTGTCAAATTGGGTGTCCATTTTAGGAACTAATTGGGATCGGGATCGGACTTGGTTTGGCTACTCTTGACTATAATTTGACACTGTGTATTGCGCCAGTATTGCGTTGGGATTGTTTGTTGATTGGAATTTTTCCAATAGCATAAGTGTAACTTTTTTGAAATTGTTTTGTGTTTTAAGTCGTTTTTAGTATGGTAGTAACTGTGTAATATGGCACGATTTGCAGTTATATACAGTATTTTACAAAATTCCAATAAAAAACAATGGAAACAAAGGCGAGATGAGCGTCAGATGATGCGATATACGGACAAAGCGTTTTCTATGAATAAAGACGAATTTAAAGCAAATTATAGAGTGAGCACGGATTTGTTTGAGCAAATTTATAGTAGGACGATTTGTCATTGTAACTTAAATTAGAAACTTTTATTATGTAGGAAAACGTGTGCAACATAAATAATTACATAAAAAATAGGCCAAGAAAATAACTAAGAAGTAGGTACCTACACACCTATATTGACAAAATAAAAATATTTCACTAATTATTAATTGTATATTTAAGTAGGTACTTATTATTGTATATTTACTTACCACTTGTATAAAAATTTAATGGGTAAGTATTAGTTTATGTAACTTATCGGAAAATCAATTGTTGTTAGTGAAAAGGAACCACACGCGAACAATATCCATAAGTTAATGTTCTAAACAAACTTGCATTTCGAATTCACTTCTAATTTCTAAAACCACTTGACTTGACTTTTAACCTTGAAATTGCAGAACTTTTAAGTACCCCGTCTTTTTTTTAAAGTAGTATTGTAGTATAGGCAATGATCCTGCCGCATACAGCCAATGTCATGTTTAATTTTATGATTTTAGTCATATTCTTATGCCTAAATGAATTTAATACGTTACAATTAATCAATTAAATAACTATTTACATCATATTTATTTATTAACCTTGTTATTTAAAGGACAAATCATTTTAAAGCTCTATTACCGGTTTATCGTAATAAGTTGAACAACACTTTTGCAGGGCGAAACATAGCTAACTTCACGTGGAACAAAATAATCGCGGCGCAATCCCAATCTCAATCCAATGTTGACAGTGTTGGTTTCAAGAGTACCGAATCACGTGACTCCAAAATTAACATTGGAATCGTATTGGCTTTAGATTGGAATTGGAATTAATTTGAAGAGTAAGCCCACTGGTCCTTATCGGACGGCGAGCTACCCATTGCTCACTGTACGCAATCCCGCGCCTACGGTTTCCGGGAATCGGCCTAGGATTCAAGATGCCCAGGGCATGTTGCTACGCCTTATTAGACTATTAAACTGAATAATAGATTGTAGTAGGTTAAAGGAAGCTCGGTAAGACATTACGCCTATCTGAATTATGGCCCAAATAAACAAATCAGTAGGCGTAGGCACCTATGTTACGACAGGATATGAACACATCTTACTACAGTAACATTCCGTGGGTGACAATCACGGAATGTTATATAGGTACGCACAATTGGATAATGGTAGGCATTGTTGTGAAATACAAAAGCGCAGGATACCTTTATCCAGCCGTGGAATAGGCCCAGTAAAAATACTAGTCTTAGTGCAGGCTATTATGCTAGGGAGCTCGTAGTTAAGTAATAACAGCCGCACGCTTACCGGGGTTGGTCTGTGGATGGGTGACCGTCTTAACATACCAAGACTCCTCTGTGCCTCGGAACGCACGCCAAGCCGTTGGTCCCGGCTATCATACGTGGATTTTTAACAGTCGTTACGGGTCGTCAGAAGCCCGAAAGTCTGACAACCATTCTTACCAAGGGGTATCGAATCATATTACCTATTTACTTGGTTGTGGAGGTCAGATAGGCAGTCGGTCCATGTAAAATACGGTAATCGGCTGCTTTCGGTTAGACTGGAAGCCGACCTCAACGTGGTTGGGAAAAGGCTAGGCAGAGGCAGTGCAGGCTGTTATAAATTGAAAACAAAACAGAGTCTCGAGTACCTACTAGCATACCTGAAGGGGTATGAGGAATAGGGTGTAAAAATCACTCATCCTCTATAGAAAAAACCAGACGAGTGTCGTGTCTGGCGGGCAAATGCCTAACGATTGATGTCAGGGAAGTTATATAAAGTACTAGCAGCGCCCCGTGGTATCACCCGCGGAAGTCTCGATCCCGTGGGAATATCAGGATAAAAAAGTATCCTATGTGTTAATCCAGATTATAAACTATCTGTGTACCAAATTTCATTCAAATCCGTTCAGCCGTTTGAGCGCGAAGGGTTAAATTTGCCTCTCCCTCACGCGTTCCGCCTCCTCCTTCGCGAGCATTACTGATTCGCAGAAGGAGGTGACGGCCTCCCATTTCCTCTCACTCCATACCATGGCCCGAACCAGTGCCGGATGCGAGAGATCACCGCCGCCGATCGCCTCCACGAGGACACGGCGATGCTCCGCCTAAGCCGGGCAGACCTCCACCTTAAATAACAGACCTCCTAGCACCTCCAGCGTTTGATCCATACTCCATGAATGCAACTTAGCAGTCACAAAGTAAACTCGTTCGGAATCCGTCAAGTGTGTAACAATAAGACATTAATTGTCGATATCTTTGTATTTCAGCGACCGTGCCGGCATTGTGATCGATAACATTATAAGCTGCTGTTCTGCTGCAGTCCAAGCTGATTATAATGCCGAGTTTTATAGCGTTCTGCTCGTTTTCGTATTTTTGCAACACCCTGACTTATTTGCATGGCATTAAAAGTTTATGGTACGGTGACCTGGCTTATAGCATGTTAATACAGGATGATTGGTAGAAGGACCGATATAATTTTCTGAGGGATAGGGGGAGTCATATGCTATAAGTTTTCACCCATAGAAACAATGTAGCACGCCCCGACTCGTGCTCGAAAACGAGGTGCCAGCAGTTGTTGCAGCTGAGCACGTAGCTTTAAATACCCCGCATAATAATCACGATGAAAATCTAAGTTTGATCCAGCCTGTCCCTTCTTGCTGTCCTCCCCCCAGCGATGCCCTAAGCCGAGGTTCGTACCCCACAGGGTGTGCCCTTAGCGAGCAAATAAGATTAGACATTTAACTAAACCTTTTTTACAGTCCGTTCAACCGATTTTGACTTCTATTGCGTTGGTGGCATGACAAATGGCAGCTGCAGTAAACATTGGTATTGTAACCACTTTTTTTGCTTTTAATGCCATCCTTATGCCTACGCAATAGAAGTCAAAATCGGTTGAACGGACTGTAAAAAAGGTTTGTTTAAATGTCTAATCTTATTTCAAATAGAGTATAGAATAGTTTAAATGCTCCTGGCTGGAGGCTCTAAGTGTAGAAGCTTAAGGCACCCACAGGAAAAGTCCGGTTAAGCAGCCAAGACCTTAGTGGTCAAAACTGCGAGAGGCCAAAGTAAAAAAAAAAAAAACGATGTGGCACGGTAATTGAGATATGTTTTTCTTCATGTCGTCATTTCTTTTTTGATTGTTTGTGGTTGTAATAGAACGTAATAACTTTTGATGTTATATTTGCTATGCACATTTATACCTAGATACCTACAATTGGTTCCAGAAAATGTCTTATGTAATTGTTTTTTCAGTCTCAAAATAGTGTTAAAATATGAAAATATTAAATTTTAAAATTCCGTTTCTCCTAAATAAAAATTACTCAGTGACTCAGTGTTCTTGTAGCTAGGAGAGCAGCGATTCACACAACAATTAATTGTACCTACACCATGTAATCACTACATAGTATAAAACAAAGTCGCTTTCTTCACTACATGGTATAAAACAAAGTCGCTATCCCTATGTATGCTTAAATCTTTAAAACTACGCAACAAATTTTGATACGGTTTTTTAGGGTTTCGTAGTAAACAAGGAACCCTTATAGTTTCGTCATGTCCGTCTGTCTGTCTGTCTGTCCGCGGTCTAGCTCCGAGACCCTTCGTACCTACTAGAAAACTGTAATTTGGCATAGGTATATATTTTAATTACGCCGACAAAGTGGTAAAATAAAATTATGAAAAACATTTTTTTTAGGGTACCTCTCATACACGTAAAGTGGTGATGTAATTTTTTTCTTTTTTTAACCCATAGTGAGGGGTATCATTGGAAAGGTCCTTTAAAAACATTGTGAGTTTGTAAAACCATTTTTAGATTTAGGGATCCGTTTGCGAAATATTAAGCTTTAAAGTGCTAATTTTTGTTAGAGTCAAGTGTCCTCCCCCCCTGCCGGCTAAATGGTTAGTTTTAGACATGTGAAAAAATTCACGGCAGTAGCTTACATATATAACGAATTTAAAAGAAAAACTATCACAGCTGTGTAGGCTGTACAAGTTAACGAGTAATAGTCGACCAACTTAGATTTGCGGTTGTAAAAACATTTTCTCCCATACATTCTGTATGTTTTTTTTTTCAACTACAAAGTTAAGTTTGTTCTTCGAATAAATTCATCCCAACTACGGAACCCTACATTGTGCGTGGTCCGACATGCACTTGGCCGGTTTTTTTTAATAGATAGAGTGATTGAAGAGGAATGTTTATATGTATAATAACCCGGTTTATACCCGTGCGAAGCTGGGGCGGGTCGCTAGTTAATATATATACCTACTCTGTAAGTCCCTCATGTAATACAAAACCTTTATGTTCCTAAATATGTTTTTATTATTATTTTGATTCCCTATTTAATATTCACAATAAAACATCCCTCAAAAAATTGTGTTGGTTCACAGAACACCGTAAATACTTTTGAAGAGGTCCATAATATTATTCAGCACTCACCGCAGAATCATTTCGTCCCAACCTTATCTCAATTAAAGCCTCTTGCAGACTGGTGCGGTGCAACAGCGCGACGCGACTCTAACAAAACAATTTCTAAGAAAACTTCACGGTAGAATAATTTATCGGTGTCGACAAGTCGCGCCAGTCTGCACGAGCCTTTATTTGGGATCGGCGCAGTAGTTACCTACGTTATTAATATCTACCTACATTAATAATATTTTTACTGTGTGCGAAATAAATGTATTTTTTTTTGTTTTCTTTATTTTTATTTTTCTTGTGACATGCTCCTCATCACAGTTTGGAAGGTAGCGGTCATATATGGAGTGATAAAATGGTATCAGGAAAACAACGATGATAAAAAATCAGTCAGCTATTAAGTAGCACTAAATTCTTCATTTGTATTCCTTTGCCGACGCCGATGACATGACTAATAGTTGATACATGCTTGTAATTACTGCTTCCGCCCTTTATTTTGTTTTGCGATCTCACCTTCGCCCGTACAGATTTTTTGCAACGTAAAAACTGACAAAAAGTTTATGGAAATGTCTTCTAGATAGGAATAACCCCTACTATAAAATACAGTGTGAGTCACTTAATGTAATAGCTTATTACGTGAGAAAAAAGAACAGGTTTTTTATTGATACGAAGTATGTTATCAAATCGAAGGATGGGTGCAGACTGTCTGAATTTTGACCATTGGAAGTAGCATCAAAAATCCTAACGTCATCGACCATATGTCAAGATTTTAAAATTGTGCCCACACTTGGTGAATAACATCTTAGGTTTAGGGTGATAAAGATAAAGATATATTAATGATATCTGACTGAGTGAAATAGACGATGATTTATAACGAAAACGAGTCGAGCGTAAAATTTGATGAACAGACCTTTGGGCGTATAGATATTATGGAAAAACTACTAGATGTATCTACTCAAAATAAAATTATTTGAACTTTTGAATAAATTATCTATCCCTGTACGTTTTCTATTTTGCCATTTTCATACTATATAAGTTATTTATGTAAGCTTAAAGATGTTTTCCAAAAAAATCTTTTTACAAAAAAAAAACAACCAGCTTCCAAAAAAAAAAAAAACTACTAAATGAAAAATAACTTTTTTTTCACTTTTTAGTTTTGTTACCTACCCCACACATATTCGAATACCACTACCTGCTACCAGTGACAGGAACTTATCGAATCATCTACATAATAAGTGGGAAAAAAATACGTATTATGTAGATAACTCAAAAACTACCCTAGCAAAGTTAATAAAATTTATATGGAACCAATTTGAGAGCATACCCTTTCAAACAAAAAAAGAATTTTCAAAATCGGTCCACAAAAGACGGAGAAATCGGGGGACAAACATAAAAAAACAACAAACATTCGCTACGAACAAATAACCTCCTCCTTTTTTGAAGGCGGTTAGTTAGTGTTTAAATATTTAAATTTGGGCGCTCATAACTTCCAAACAACTTGTTTGTTTGAATTCTGCTTCCTTACAGGGCTAAATAATGACAAGACAAATTGATATAATTTTTAGTTTTGAACGTACACCGTTAAACAGACGAGTAATCACCATACTACGTTTGTATGGAAGAATGACCGACTAGTGTACCCTTAATAGCTATAGTTGTTATAAAATGACATCGGATGCAGCTACTGTGAATAAACCAATGATGCAAGCTGTGACAATGGGCTGCATAATTCTTACGTTATTATGGTTAAAACAAAAACATATAAACACCTTTTTTTATAACATTTTTTTATGCATGCAGGTTGAAAAATACTCCTAGTGAGTGGTGGACATAATTATATACCTACACCTATGTTATTAGAGGAGTTTGTATTCATTTGACATAGCTACTTAAAAGCGTGGCTAGAGAAATGTTTATTTAATTCTTAGGTATAATAACGGGTCTGCCGGGGTTGAACATAAGGCCGAAAGGGACATCGTGGCCCCCCCGGCAACAGGGCAACCGAAAGAACACGGGTGGGTTTTAGTCAGTAAGAGTCTGACACGCTCTCGAGTTAATAAAGTTATTTGATAATTTTCCACCCAAAAAAAAAGGTAAAATAACGGGTATAAAAAAATAATAATAATAAGCGTAATATTATTTTTTGTACTTAGGTGACATTATTACTACATCACCCAAAGGTTGACTGGTAGAAAATGCCTAGGGCCTAGTTTGTTGTTGTCTAATTGATAAAATTCAAATTTCAATGTTGTTTCATAGTTTTACTCAATATTTTACATAATACTTTTATCATCTCAGTAATCCCTAGTTAATCTAGTGGTCGCAAGCGCTACTGTTGAGCATGAGATCCATGGGACTTAAACATAACTGGCGAAATGTGGGTGTTCTATAGATATACCTCTGCCCTACCCTTCGGGAAATGTTAAGGCGTAATGTTACTGACGGGGTCCGCTAGGGCCGGTGCCTGCTGGGGGTTCGAAGAAAACCGATAGGGAAATCCTGGCCCCCGGCAACAGGGCAACCGAAGGAACACGGGTGGGTTTTAGTCAGTAAGAAACGGCTGTAACGATTTCGATGAAAGTTGCAATATAGGGATTTACGGGGGCGAATAATCGATCTAGCTAGGTCTCATATCTGGGAAAATTCGTTTTCTCCGTATTTTCACCCGTGCAGAGCTCTCTCGCCCAAAGTTTAGTACAAGATGGCTACCTTAGAATAAAATAACATGGCAGCATGGAATAAGTAAGTACCTACTATCATGGCAGCATGGAATTAGTATATCCTATACATGGAATTAGTACCTATGAACTTTCCCATACTATTATATGAGCAGTCTCTATTTTTACTAAAGCAGAGCTCGGTCGCCCAAGTACCTACTGTTATATTATATGCTAGAAGTGGTGCCCCCAGCTCAATTCAATTCAAAATATTTTATTTCATATAAACCTACAAGGGCACTTATGAAACGTCAGAAGCTAGCTGCACGGTTCCAATTGGTCGTTTCCTATGGAGAAGAGCCGGCAAGAAACTCCACGGTTACTCTTTTAGCTGGTGGGATATTCACTATACTTTTAGGGCTTCTTCCAACCAAGGTTCCCGAAGGTTACTCTGTAGCTTTATTGCTAAAATGCAGTGATAGCCTAGTGGTCAAACCGTCGGATTGCCAAGTCATAGGTTCGAACCCAAGGCACGCACCTCTGATTTTTCCGATTCATATGCGTATTGTATAATTATCACTTGCTTCAAAAACAGTGAAGGAAAACATCGTGAGGAAACCGGTATGCCTGAGAGATATTTTTCTCGACGGCATATGAAGCCAAGTCAGAGGCAAATGGGCGGCTTTAAAATTCTGACATCTGAAAAAAAGAAGAACGTTAACGTACAAAGGGGATAGCCTGGCATTGTTAACTAAAGTGCATAAATGAAAAAGAAAGAAATTATAATTGTATATTCTGCACAAACAAAAGGCACATGACAAAGAAAAAAATAACTTACAATACACATTTACAAATTAGCCAAAAACCTCGTATTCAATATTAAAAACGAACAAAAGATTGACAAGTTTTGTCTATTGCTTGATGTCAGGGCCAGAGACTAAAGAATATAAATAAACTTATCAACTACGGATGCGGATAATATCAGTGATAAATGCAATCTAATTGGTTTCAAGTCGATGTATACCTAACTTTACATTGCTTTGTTTAGGCTATTTTAGAGTTGTGACCTCGACAAAATACAACAAGTATTTTTTCTTAATTTATACTTAAAATACCGGTCAGTGTGACCTAATTTCAGGCTTGGATACGTATCATTGCTCATATCTTATTAATTTACTGAAATTCTGACTTTAGGTTTGGCATTGCTGGTCATTCATTGATTGTTAAAAGCCGTTGTAGCTCCACAAGTTACCATTTGTCTTAAAAAACTAATTTAA
This sequence comes from Agrochola lychnidis, assembly GCA_963680765.1. Classification (NCBI taxonomy): domain Eukaryota; kingdom Metazoa; phylum Arthropoda; class Insecta; order Lepidoptera; family Noctuidae; genus Agrochola; species Agrochola lychnidis. The sequence continues at coordinate 6,670,869 of OY796850.1, forward strand.
ATTAATGTCAGTTTTGATTCGTGTCAGTTTTGATTCGATCTCATAAACCCCTAGTAGGAGATATGGGTTAGTGACCGAACCAAGAATTTGTGTATTGAATGGGAAGCCCGTATCAACATCAGATAAAAAACCGCACGTTTTTGCGCGCGCGCAACGTTGTCATTATTCAATTTTTTGTTTCTTCGGTGTAAAAATTAAAGAAGTTCTGGAAATTGCTAAAAACTGCCTTTTAATCGACCTTTACAGTCTCGTCTTGAATCGACCTTTATTGAAAAATACATCAAAACCTTATTATAGCAAAAGGAAAGTATCTATTAGTGAATAACTTCACCCGTAAGCTCTGCGTTTCGCGAATTAAAACTGAAAGCCTTTTATTATGTTATTGGCTCTTCTAGTAATTTCTACGGTTTTGTGAGCGTTTACACTAAAAGTTAGCAACGTCGCAAATAGCTATCAAATATTTTTCTATTTTGATTAATTTGGCAATATTACTGTATGGAAATATAAAATATCTATCTAATTTTAAAACTGAATTTGATATTGTAACCGTTTTTGGTGTAAAAAGGCATTTGGAAAGTTTCCAAATACTATTTTTACATCTAAAACTAAATATTCGACCTTACGATATTAATTATTGCATTTCATGATCAACATTTTAGTTCACTAGTTAGCCATATTTCATATTTCCATACAATATTATTGCCAAATTAATCAAAACAGCGAAATATTTGCGACGTTGCCAACTTTCAGAATGCACGCTTTTAAGATCAAGGGACATTTTCTTTGTGTAGTTCATTAATAAAAACAAAATAACCTACACTCCGAATGTCATGTCAGTCACCTAGCTAAACCTTATCGTGATTTTAAAATAAAAATTACTTTATCTCTACAGATTGTGTAAATGATAATAATTTGTTATTAATTAATCAGATAGTAGTTATCACATTATTAATGACATTTCCTCGCAAAATTAAACGCTGTTACCTACCTACCTTAACCTGCTGGTAATTATAATCAGCTTTTAATGTTCCCACTGCCTCCTCCCGGTGAGAGGGAGTGGGCTGTAATCTGCCACGCGGGCCCAGTGCGTGTTGGTAGACGTCACATGTCTTCGAATTTTTAGGTTCTAGGACATGCCGGTTTCCTCACGATGTTTTCCTTCACCATTTTTGAGACTACGTAACCGACTGGTAAAACTACGTAAGATAAGTGATGATGACCATACACTGATTACGATGTTGGTCCCATGGAAAAAATTGATAATTTTGATGGTCAGAGGCTTTAGTGTGAGTTTCTTTTAACCATCTCGACTTCACGCATCGACCGCGTTCGACGCTCCGATCGGAATGCCGCCGAACGCGGTCGGTACCTACAGAGGTCCTAGTGTGAGTTTATTTTAACCATCTCGACTTTACGCATCGACCGCGTTCGACGCTCCGATCGGAACGCCGCCGAACGCGGTCGGTACCTACAGAGGTCCTAGTGTGAGTTTATTTTAACCATCTCGACTTTACGCATCGACCGCGTTCGACGCTCCGATCGGAGCGCCGCCGAACGCGGTCGGTACCTACAGAGGTCCTAGTGTGAGTTTATTTTAACCATCTCGACTATACGCATCGACCGCGTTCGATACTCCGATCGGAACGCCGCCGAACGCGGTCGGTACCAACAGAGGTCCTAGTGTGAGTTTATTTTAACCATCTCGACTTTACGCATCGACCGCGTTCGGCGGCGCTCCAATCGGAGCGTCGAACGCGGTCGATGCGTAAAGTCGAGATGGTTAAAATAAACTCACACTAGGACCTCTGTAGGTACCCTTAAATATGACCACACCTTTCGGAAACACGCTGTAGAATGGCTGAATACTATCTATAGTATTTTCCAATTTTATTGAATCAGAAAATTATTTTTGGTTTAATTGAGGTGTGTCAAAGATTACTTATATAGGCAGCTAATTAAGAATCGATTACACAAAAAAACATCAATGTGATAGGATACAGATAGGAATGCATTGTTTGATAAATTAAGTAAATATTATGATATGTCATTATGACACCGAGAAATTCAATAATAACTTGGGTATTTTAGAAGCATTTCCGGCGTCAAATTGTTATATATTGCACCTACCTACTTCAATAATTTATCAAAGGGAAAGTAAAACTTGTTGGTGAACTTGTGCATTTAGCAATTCGAAGGTGTAGGATGTTTTTCAGTCACCCATACAGACCTCATGTACATTGTGCTGCGCAGGGAGTGAAGCACCATCAGAGCCTTTTATTGGTTATAACGATTTGGGGTCACATTGCATGCGCGAAATTAGTTCGCAATTGAGGAGGTCTGGATACCAATTAGGTACCTACCTGAGAACAGAAATTGCACCCAAAGCTGTTGATAATATTTTTATTAAGGCATGCATTACAGAAGCGAGTTTTTAAAGGGTTTGTCACTTTTTGGGCCGGCCTGGTTCTGGCCTATTTTAGGTACGGCTTGTCATTATGAAACTCATCATCATTTCAGCCGAAAGCCGTCCACTGCTGGACATAGGCCTCCCCCAAGCACCGCCGCTTCGGCCGGTTCTGTGCTCCATCCAACAGATTCCTTTGGCCTTCATCTGTCCACCTTGTGGAAGGCCTTCCAACGCTACGTCTTCCGGTACGCAGTCGCCACTCCAGAACCTTTCGGCCCCATCGGTCATCTGTTCTGCGAGCAATGTGCCCACTGCCACTTTGGCAATTCTTCGTTCTATGTCGGTTCCCTTGGTGTCATTATGAAATTAAGGAACCCTAATTAGTAATCTGTCACCATAATTAAAACTACGACATCAAGCATGACTTAACAGAACAATGACAAGTCTAGTACTGATTTGTTAAGCACACCGAATCACCGTAATTAAGATGATAAGTATGTTGGTTTTAATTAGCTTCGTGTAGTTTACAATCATTTGGATTAATCGTTCATTCTGCGATGACTTATGAGCATTAAACTCTCCACAAACTCAGGTTGCAGATATTTTTTGTGTTTTCGGAATCACAAACGAGATGGTTATTGTCAAATGGAATAGTAGGTATGTTCGAATTTTTTGGTTAAATATTTGCTATACTTTGGAAGTATTTTTAGTTGAATCTAGTCAGTGTTTTTTTTTGACGATACGTGATGTTACGTTTTTTTGCAATAAAAATCTTTGTTGAATCTACCTTAAATGTAACTGTGATGAAAATAACAAAAAAAAAGTGTTGTAAAGTGTCACGAATTTCAAGAAAAGATATCAAACGGTTCAATAAGGCATTGAAGACTACATCGGATGCGTCGCCGGATCCTTAACTTACACTTCAACAACATCATGCTGCGTGGACCACTCAGTGTCAAATATAATGAAGATCCTGATATGATGCAGGGGTAGCAGCCAACGAGCAACGCGGAAGCAAGATGGAGGATCAAACTACAATTTTTGTTGTATTTATTTCACCGTCACCCAAACAATTTGATTAGACTTCAACTTGAAAATTAAACTTATTAAATGTTGCGTAACATAAATTCTAATCGAATTTAAATTAATGGCCGTTTTGTGTATGCATTGATAAGAACGTTATTTACTTTGTACGAATGCATATCTAGTATGTAGTTACCGATGCATGCACGCGTGCCTTATGTGGTACGTACCTCTGAACGTGCATAAATGGTAAGCGGAGACGCGCCAAGCGTTAATGTGCCCGGTGCCTTACTACCGTGTATATTCCAGGCTGTGAACTAAGCCTGATCCATCTCTGAGAAGTGACACTGTTTATTCTATAATTTGCCACTTTATCAGCACCCTGCCGACAAAATTGGTCGGGATCAGCACCACTCATAGTTCGCACATCGCGCGGTACGCACGCGCCTTAACTAATACAACCAGAGCATTTTCCAGTGCGGGTAATAATCCGATAATAATAATCGTATTATTATTATTAGCTGCGTACGAGTTTCGTAGCAGGCGTAGCAGTTGTCTACGAGGCGTCGCGTACGTTCGTTCAGTGCTCCGAAAAACGATCGGTCGTTTTATTTTTGTGCCGACTTCGATTCTACTGAAGAACAATGGCAAGCAAAACCGTAAACAGTGAGTATTTTATGTTATTATAATTACAAAAATAATAATTAAATTAACTCAAGGAAATATGGTGGAGTCTACTGAGTTTTAAAGGGTAGAACTTCAAGCAGGTTACGTTTTCCCCACAATGTTTTGGGTCGGTTTTTAGTCACAAAATGAGGCAAAATATTGTTGGTATTTTTTTTAAGAACTTGCGTGTCTTCGGTTACTTTTTTGCGGTTGTTCAGCTACATAAAGAAAATCTCTCAAGTGAAAAGTTTTCAGAAATGGTTAGTGAAAACTGTTTCTATTTTAAGTTCATCTTTAATAAAAAAAATTTTTTGGTGAAATAAATAAACTATAAACTAATAAATGGTAGCATCAATCGTATTATTTTATAATAAGTGGAATTTATTCATAACAAATTCATTATGAAATAGGTCCTATTATCGATTGTAATTAATTAATTATTGCATTGATAGTCGTAATTCATAATTAATTATTGCATTGATAGTCGTAATTCATAATTAAAAATCTAAATTAAAAAGTTTTAGATATAGGATATGTCGGTCTTTTAATAATTAACAAAGAAAGTGTTAAAACTATATGATTAAAATCTAAAGTGGAGATTTAATCTCAATACCAAGCGCCTACACAATACTTAACAGTTCACAATGTTATCACAAAGTTAAAATTAATAGCGATTAGATTTAAAGATAACGTATACTATTATCACACACCTTGATTTGCTTATGAATGATTTAAATTGGAAACGAGAAGAAAACCTACACGTGTAATCTATACATATTATAAAACAAAGTCGCGTTTCGCGTTTGTCTGTATGTCCGCGTTGTGCTTCTAAAATACGCAACAGATTTTGATGATGTTTTCAACATAATTTAGAGAATGTATTCTGGAAGCTTTATATGTATAATACATTAATATTAAACTTATAGATAATTAAGAAATCTCAATGTTTTGTCAAACCTTTGAAAAAAAGGGGCGGGTCGCTAGTTTTGTTATAAAAAAACAAATGAAGATTGAAAATTGCTTTGAGTTTTTCCAAATAATTAATGTACTGTTCCATCGATGGAAATCGAGGCTCTCTGTACTTCCCTAAAATCTGTTGACATGTCTTAAAATTTCCTGAAAAGTTTCCCATTCGATGTCTTTCGGATATACCGTTGCTAAAGAGCTCAGTCTAATAAAAATAATAACATTAATAAAAACATTGCATTATGTAACTATTACCTACTTCTAGTTTATTTTCAATTTACATAAAAGTATTAGGTACATCCATCAAAGGCAATTAAGTACCGACCTAGGTAGGGACTCTACGTAACTAAAAATTACATAGTAAAACAATTTCCAAGTAATTGTTCCTCGTTCACTACTTTATTCCCTCTTGATTCGTTTTTCATATCCATTAAACGCGTATTCAATTTAATTACCTAACAGGATAATTGTACTACATCTATATACAGGATGTTTGGCAGAACGTTGAACATACGAAAATGGTGGATAGGTGGGGTCATCTGCTACTTAGCCCTAATTTATTTGGTCCTGGCCCCCTGGATATTTTTTTGAATGTAGGTTGAAATTAGGATTTAATTATTTTTTACATCTTTCTGTTATAAGAATCTGCCAATATTAAAAATTAAAAAAAAATGCCTGTTTTACCCATTTTTTTAATAAAAATTACACTTTAAAGTTAAGAAAGTTGTGAAACTAGAAGAAAGCAAAAAAAAAAAATAATATCCAGGGCGCCAGGGCCAAATAAATTAGGGCTGAGTAACTAGCAGATGACCCCACCTATCCACCATTTTCGTATGTTCAACGTTCTGCCAAACACCCTGTATATAGGTAAATAAATTAAAATCGCCTTTTGTGTGTGCCTATATGTGACCGCGTTATTTTACTAAACTACACAACGGATTCTGATGCGATGTTCACCATCATTTAGAGAATTTATTCCGGAAGATTTATGTGTACAATACATTATTATTAAACTTAAATATAATAAAGAAATCACGATGTTTTGTCAAGTCATAAAAAACCGTGAAAAATAGGGATGGGACGCTAATAGTCATTGTATAAAATGTGAGGTGTTTTGTTTCTAGAAAATTAATAAATTCCGTTTCATTTCTCTACAGGAAAATATCTAAAAAACAACAAATTGATTTGTAATGTAAAATAGTTTTAATGTATAAGGAAGGTTTGTAATAGATATCTATTAAATGATAAGGATAATAATATATCGGAATCGAATTAATAGATGATATGAAATAATGTTTTATAAATTATCATAAATATCATCATTAAATATCGGCTTCCTTTAAGTACTTTGAAAAGAGGAAAAACAAAATATTTGTTATTTTTTGAAGAAACAAAAGACAAAAATTACTCATATCAATCAATCTTATTATCATTATTATCACTGGGCTGTAGATAAGCTATAATTAATTAATTACTATCAGATTGTCAAAAATTTAAATCGGGTAACACCTGTATTCCGGATACAGCGTCCCAACATACACAATTTATTTCTACACGATATTCTTTCTATAAATATTGTGAACTGCACTAAATGTTTACGATACGAGTTTTGTTTTTAAGCTATTGCATGGCTTTTATTGCGAGCTTTGAGCGCGGCGACCGAATCAAGAAATTCCGTAACGTAACGAAAATAAAACCGTAACAAAAATAAAACCTAACACCCCCCACTCCGCCTACCATGTAATGACGGTTTAACAACGTGATGTTGTCATGGGAAACGTGATGTTGTCATGGGAACGTAATTTTTGTTTTATTTCATTTGATGATGACATCCCAAGTGTAGCGTTGACAAATAGGAAGTACGGAGGTTACAAATGCTATGCAATAGCTTTACCGCGGCAGTCCCCGAGTGCCACACGTCTTTTATTTTTTTAAATTAATTGAACGTCCCGAATGACGTAGATAATGGTGGATAGGACAGACGGGTCGCAGACATATTGTATCGACTCCTGAGTGGAATTTGCGAATAGTATTTTGAGTAGCTTCTTCACTAAAGCTTTAGTCAGAAAGTAAACAAATAAAAAAGTTTCTACAATGTAAAAAAAAAACCTGTCCCGATCCGTGACGGTGTTGTTGGGTAACGTACTGAGAGTCTATTTATGTGGTAATTTTCAAGAAAAAAGAAAAAAAAATTCGATACATTTTTTTTTTTCAATGGGGAATTTTTCCGTTTTATTACATGGGCGCGGGCGGCCGTTATTTAGCGGGTGTCTTACAAGTCATAACTTACGACCCCTGTTGAAAACTTTTTGGGGTAATTTTGGTACTAAAATTGTAAATAGTAATAACTTTTTTATTTTCAATAATAATAAAATAAAATAATTTTTTTTTAGTCATGATATTGCAGTACCTACTTATGTGCCCTTTTTGGATCGAACAGGGTTTTTCACATATTGTATAATGGCTGAGTTTCATGTAGCATTTCATCTAATTTTACGGTAAACCTAAATGTGACGTAGTCGACAACACGGACACACATGACGCCTGATTTCCTCGAAGCATTAGGCAGAGGTGTAGGACATAGTACACCTACACTTCACTAGTTAAATTTAAGTCCCATGTAATAGGGGGCGAGCCTATTGTCATCAGATGTCGGGCACAAATCCAGAATCCGAGCTAGCTAACCTAATGAAATGTAATGTAATGAATAGTCTTTAATTTAATTAGAAGGAAATGGATACCTATGACATTTTTGTTGTTTTGACGATGCTGCAGTGATTTTCTTGCCCGTTCGTAATAATATTTTAATGTTTGAAAGAACTAATAAAGTTACAAATTCAGCTACATTTTCAGATTCAACTGTGAAACAGTTTATAAAATCTTCAACTACACATTAATGTACAGTATTTTTATTTTCTTAATGTACCTCGGCAAACTTCGTGTTTCGTCAGTCGTCGGATTTCTATCAGTTGCCCTTTGCACTTGGTGCAGACCGGACGCTCTCAATCGACTTGGAAGTATATAGAATTGTTAATACTCTTTTAACCTAATATAATTTATTTAAAAAATGGGAGAAAAGCTGCTAAAGTCGCATGCACGACAGATTGGAAAATAGTTTTACAGCTCTATATAGTTCACACGGAAAACAAACAACAATAGAGTACTTAGTTCTGAATTCAAATTATTATACTCGATAAATCTAATAATTGATGGACATGGAAATTAGCATTCGGTTGTAGTCGGAAATCCGATGATACCCGAGCGACATTAAGAAAATTGAAATATTGTAAATATACAGGTTCTGATGTTATTGAATCGTGACAATTTCATTACCATTTCCACAATGATAAGATATTATTTGTTTTTCCCGTGAAAGCGTTGTTCATTTGTCACTTTTGTAATCTTGCTCACCTTGAACATTGAATTTTGTTTATAACCGTAATGTCCCTGTGATAATTTTTATTGATATGTAATGCAGGTTAACGTGCGATCAATTGGCTGTAAATTAAATCTATGTGAAAAAGATACTGACTTTTTTATACTGGCATCAATGGAAAACTAGTATAACTTGAAAAGCGTTTTGGTGTTAATTGTACAGGGTACGGTTTTCAGCCACTAACCATTAACCAAACAAGTTATAACAACGTTTGAGAGTAACTAAATAAAATAAAAAATTAAGTAATGTAAGTAAAATATAACTAATTAATATATATTTTTTTATATAAAAAATAAACATTTCATTATTAATTACTATCTGCACCCCGCGGTTTCACCCGCATAAGTCTCGATCCTGTAGGAACATAGGTATAAAAAGTATCCCTTGGCCTAATCCAGGTCATGGTCTATCCATGTTCCAAATTTCATCCAAATCTGTTCAGCCGTTTTAGCATGAAAGCGTAACAAACATACTCACTTTCGCATTAATAATATTAGGATTATAAAAATATTTAATCAGTGCATTCAATTTTAGTAATGATTGATGAAACACACAAACACATACTATAGCAAATATGTCGTGACAGTCAAAATGTTACACTTTTTCGGTCCATAACGTGAGATAAGGAACTTCATCTCAAAACTAATTTAAAGTGTAAATGTGGCAAAATTTATTACAAATAACAATGTAGTTTTGCGATAATTTACACATAACATATTACAAAAATAAACGATATACATATAACTTCAAATTCGCGCGGCGCCATAATACGGCTGTGGACACACAGACAGCGATACCACGCGATGAAGCAACGACTTGAATGTAGAGATCTATTTTAGAAGTGTCAACAGGGAACGTCGTATGTCTGTCTGTCAGTGCCAACAAATTACACAATCGGCATGCTGCGTCTGGATTATGTTACACGACTGACTGTGTGAATGAACGAGTAAACGTGTCTACAATACATGATATTTCTAGCTTGGATCCTTAAATAATTCCGTTAAAATCTTTTATAGGGATAACTGTTGGGCAGATGTGTACATACGGGGTGACAGGGACATCGACGCGAAAACTGAAACCATGAATTCAGTACATGGTTCTGAACCACCCTGCGTTTTTGAAATTTTTTGTCGGTTATTTAAAAAAAAAATCTGCTGTTTCATAGAAAAGTGCAATACCTACGCCGTCAAAATGTATGGAACAGCAGATTTTTTTACATCTACATTTTGCTAGTTATGTTTAAGTCCCATGTGTAGGGGGTCGGGGAGGGGTTATAGGGATTAAAAGGCAATTTTTTGACAGTTAATTTAAATATACTTAATACGCTGAAAATGATGCTAGAAATATTAAAATCACAACTTTTGTGTGTTTTTATTAAAATAGCCAGCAGTTTTTCTTTACTGTTTTGCTTTAAGATGAGAACAGATATCTAATTACGTAACATATTTTCGGTAAATGATAAAGACTAATCTGCTTCATTTGACAGCTCAACAACATTGCGTTATTTACGTTGTTGAACATATTTTTTTTCGAACGTATGAAGCAATGGATTAGAAATCTCTTTCAAAACGATTCAGATTGTGATTGATCGTGTATTGTGCAATTAGGGTGCTAGCGAAATGTGGGTGTACCTACTACAGTAGTGCTATTCTGTAACCATCTCACCGTGTTATCTTAGGTGAAGTGAGCGAGGAGTGAGCTGTCAGTTGCTAAGGATTGACATTATTGGCAGCTCACTTCACCTAAGATATCACGGTGAGATTTTTACAGAATAGCACTACTGGTACACCTCTGCCCGACCCTTCAGGGTAACAAGGCGTGGTGTTATGTGTATGTGTGTGTGTTTGACTTAAGAGCGTTATCGCACCGGCGATTTGCCAGCGTTTTTCTAGTGAGGCGATTTATGAACGTGCTCTCCGTGGGTGCGAAGCGAGCTAAGCGCGATCACGCCACGTGTTCTCTGCATTTTCAGTCTTGTACACTCACTTGTCTCGCTCACTGACGTCAATTGCTCTTGCTCCGAAAACGCGGCGAACACGTTGCGCACACGTGGCGTGCTCGCTACACACACGCAGCGCGCGTGTTAAACAATCGCCTCGCCGGTAACACTCCGGTAAATCGTCAGTGTGATATGGCCCTAAAACTATTTATTGCCCTATTGTTGAGGAGTTGAGGATTTACTGGTGCTTCTGTGCATTATCTATGATAACCAGTGATCGGAGTAGGTAAATTGATTTTATGTACTCGCATCATAAATAGTCATAGAAATCATAACATGGATAAGCCTTTTTTCCGGGATTTCATTTTGGTACTTATGGGATTGAATCAAATATTGTTCCACTACTACATTAAAATTTTTATGAATGCGATAGATAAACATTTAAAATTATATATTTTTATTATTATATTGTTTTTATAGTATACCTATCCTTTTCTTGGAGTCCGATCACCTATATACTATTAAAAAGACAGCAAAAGGATTAAACATTTCTTATTCATATTGATGTATTCTTAATTCTACACATTACAACATTTAAAATTCCTTAAAAAAATCTTAATAATTTGAAAATCCCGGAATCCCGGTGGCATATCCATACTAATATATACGTGCTAGTTCATTGACCCCAAATCAATCTACCTACTCCGATCACTGACGATAACCTAAGAGGTACATAGTAGTCGGTAAAGTACAATAACATCGTATGATGTAACAGATAATGACACTTCTAGTAATGCCGAAAATGGACTAGCCCTTGTATAGCGGTGGGTGTTCTAAATAACTGGGTATTTATTAAATGTTTAGATGTTTGTTACTAATCGCACCAAACGGCTGAACGGATTTGGATGAATTTTGCACACAAATAGTTTATAACCTGGATTAATACTATAGGATACTTTTTATCCTGCTTGTTAAGTGTCAAATGTCATTCTGTCAATCTTTTAGACAAAATATTTTCTGTTACTCTTGATTTTTATTCATTGTATATTAAAATTAAAGTTTATCTCGTTCTGAGCTCGGTATTTTCATTGGCCAACCCATAAATACCCTGCAGGCTCCTCGGAATCTTTTATTGGGAATTGTACACGGCTAATACATTCCCTTGGGATATTTTTCGACAACCACGCGGGTGTAGCCGCGGGCGAAAACTTAATATATAATTATTACATGATAATGATACATTTTATTATCTCAGTACCTAATCTGTGTGATGGAGGGCTTGTGTCTAAGAATCACAGCCGCACAGGTCGATCGCTAAGGTTAAGCTACGCTTGCCGCGGTTGGTCCGTGAATGGGTGACCATTTTTACATACCGAGACTTACGAAACCCGAGAGTCTGACAACCAGTCTTACCAAGGGGTATCGTATTACCCAGTAACTGGGTTGAGAAGGTCAGATAGGCAGTAGATTCATGTAAACTTCTGGCATTCAGCTGCATTCGGTTAGACTGGAAGCCGACCCCAATATAGTTGGGAAAAGGCTAGGCAGATGATATCTCAGTAATGTGTGTACAAGACTTTTACGTTACTTGTCATCTATGTATAGTACACTAAAATGTTAAGCACACTCGTCAGAGTCAATTGTGGGGCTAATATTAATACAACAAACAAATTTATATAATACCAAACCGTCATTATTATCATCTAAGACAAACTCCTGGACAGTTCAGCTTAATGCTTGATAACAATGTTATCATAAACTGGTGTTTCACTAATAAAGAGTGCATTCTAATGACGTCCTAGATAGATAGTGGTTAAAGGATGTCTGATTAATGATATCTTATTTAACATGTTCAGTGCCGGAAGCCATCCTGTAGGGTTCACTCAAGTCATAAATGGGATGCCGGGAGATCTTGCGGAGGGATTATTTTAAATGTAGGTTTTTCGTAGCGAATTCGGAATTATAAACTGTGAAAATAATGTTTTTTGCCACCGACTTCCGAAATTAATGTTATTTTTCACTTTGTAGTGTTTGTAAAAGTTTTTGTTTTTCACTTTTTAGTTGTGGTATTTACCCCACACAAATTCGAATAGCACTACCTCGTAAATAACAGTGGCAGGAACTTAACATATCATACACATACTAAGTGGGAAAAAATACGTATTATTGAAACTAACTCAAAAACTACCCAAGCAAAGTTATAAAAAATTATATGGGACCACCTCTGAAGTATGACCTACCAAACAAAAAAATTGCGTAATAAACATACAAAAAAATATACAGTTGAATTGAGAACCTCCTCCTTTTGGAAGTCGGTTAAAAAACAATTGTATATTTTAACAAGAATTCAAACCTAAAGCCCGTGATACTCATCGAGGGTTAACTTTAGCTCAAATGTGCAGTGATAGTCTAGTGGTGTGACCGTCAGTCTGCCAAGTCATAGGTCTCGAGTTCAAACCCAAGGCATGCACCTCTGACTTTTCGGATTCATGTGCGCATTGCATAATTATCAATTGCTTAAAAAACGGTGAAGTAAAACACCGTGAAGAAACCGGCATGCCTGAGAGATCTTTCTCGACGGCTTGTGAAACCAAGTCAGAGGCCCATGGGTGGTTTTAAAACTCTGACACCAGGCTAGTCACTAACCACACGAAAAGAAGAAGAAGCGCAAATGTAATGCCGGTTACCCTCCTGGAGTCAACTTGCAATATGCATAGCGTATGAACTCTATGAAAAATGCGTGGAGTCGTAAATGTTAATGATGAAAAGAATACCTCCTTGTAATCGTTTTGAAATCCTTTTCAGCCTACTTTTATTTATTTATTAAAACTTTATGCACACGTAAAAAAATACTGTACAAAGGCGGACTTAATGCCTGAGGCATTTTCTACCAGTCAACCTTAAGGTGATGCAGAGACAAAATATGACAGGTGCAACATAAGTGATAGATAACTCGAAAAAGAATAAATACTAATACATAGATACATACATACATATAAACAAAAAAAACTTAGGAGAAATAACGATAGATAGAGGAGAAAACGAATCCAGCAAATCAGCGCTGGGATGATTCTGCCAACTTCTTATGAATATGTTCACGTGCCTTCACTTTAAAAGATAACCGACTGGTTGCCGTCCTGATGTTCAGAGGGAGCGCATTCCAAAGAAAGACAGCCTGGACGAAGAAAGAAGAGTGAATGAAACCGGAGCGGTGAGAAGGACATCGTAGAAGACGATTGTTGGTGGAACGAAGATTTTTACTATGGGCAGAGCACAAGTATTGAACATGGGAGGTCAGGTAAGAAGGAGAAGTGGGCTTGTCGAGTACAGAAAACAACATAGACAGAGCCCTCAATTCTCTGCGCTGACGAATGGGCAACCATTTTAAAAGCAATCGATGCGCGGATACATGGTCATACTTACGAAGATTGAAAACGAATCGAACGCAGTTATTGAGAAGGCAGCGGTCTTTTACCTTTTTTTTTTTTTTTTTTTTTTTTTTTTTGGGTGGGAAATTATCAAATAACTTCTCCCGCTCTGGGCGGAGCGGGAGGGCGTGTCAGACTCTTACTGACTAAAACCCACCCGTGTTCCTTCAGTTGCCGTGTTGCCAGGGGACCACGATTTCCCTATCGGTTTTCTTCGAACCCCCGGCAGGCATTGGCCCTAGCGGACCCCGTCAATTCTGCTGACATCTCTTTGAGGCGCGCGTGGAACACAACGCGCCGTCGACCCGGGCTTGGTCCTTATCGGACGGCGAGCTACCCATTGCTCACCGTCCGCAAGCCCGCGCCTACGGTGGCCGGAAATCCTCTCGTGACTCCCGACGCCCAGGGCGTCTCCTGCTGCGGCGGTTAGGGGCGCGAGGGCGCGAAATTTGCCTTTCCCTCACGCGCTCCGTCTCCTCCTTCGCGAGCATTACTGCTTCGCAGAACGAGGTGACGGCCTGCCATTTCCTCTCGCTCCGTAGCATGGCCCGAATTAGGGCCGGACGCGAGAGATCACCGCCGCCGATCGCTTCCACGAGGACACGGCGATGCTCTGTCCAAGCCGGGCAGACCTCCACCGTATGTTCCACCGTGTCCTCCGGGCGATCCACACAGTGATGACACCCGGGCAGCGGTCTTTTACCTGCAGTAGTTGTTTCAGTAGATTAGGTATCCTTTGTTATATTATTCCTATTGGGCTGACTGCTTCGTTGGTCTAGTGGTCGCAAGCGCAACTGCTGAGTATGAGGTCCTGGGTTGGATTCCCGGGTCGGGCAAAGTGTTATTGGGTTTTTCATCTGGAATTTCTCAGTAGCAGCGTCTGAGTCTGGATTTATGCCCGGTTGATGGCAATAGGCTCGCCCAATGCTCATGTCAAGTGTAAACAACTAGTATATTGTGGGAATTGTCACAAACATAAACAAGAAAATCTAAAATTATACTTCAATGTAGGTCGCGTCCTCACTGAGTTATATATATATTTTATATTTTACAGTGTCATGTTTGTTTAAACGTTTGACATTCAAACCGATTATTTCGCTCATTTGTTTTTGACCCGATTGCTGCAGAATCGGTATAAAAGTCGTGACTTCAATCCGTATGAAATTGAGATTAGTTTTAGGGAGGTATAAGATAGAACAATAATTTACGGACATTAAACAGTAGTAACGAAGAAACCTAAAATGAACCTAATAGTTATGTCGGATAGCGTCGTTTTTGTCGGAAAGAGAATTCAGTCTCCTGATGGCGATGACGTCACCTGGAAGCGGGGGCGCAATTCTCTTCCCGACAAAAAAACGACGCTATGCGACATAACTATTAGGTTCATTTTAGGTTTCTTTGATTATCCGCCACCGCCACACGCCCTCGCCACGTTTCTTCTGTATAAACCGCGCCTAATACTTCTGAATGTATATTCTACAGAAATTATTCATATATCCTATCTATACTAATAAATGAGTAATATTTATATATTTGTAACCACGTTCTCGAAAACGGCTCTAAGAGCGGTTTCGCACTAAGTCCAATTTGAATCCAAATTCAAGATCCGAATTCAATCTTAGTTGGGAATGTTCTAAATTCGGACATGATCGGATCTAGTGCACAACCCCTCATACAAATAATACTATGGCTACTTCGGACTGACAAGTCTCGGATTCGGATCGGACGTAGTACGAAATCGCTCTAATGATTCGATGAAAGTTGCAATACAGGGTAAGTTTTTATCCAGTGCGCAAACGTGACTTTACTCATCATTATGAACAACTTTTACTATAGGACCAAACGTGAAAACGCGAAAAAAAATTCAGCATAGCACATTTATGTTCGCATAACTCGTCAAAATGTAGGAAACAACTGATTTTTGTTTCGGGATCCCTTCATTTCGCATAATGTTTTTTGTCCTAATATACTTTGGCATAACGATTTTGGCACAATTTGTTTTGGCATAATAATACTTCGGCATAATTTTTTTAGGCATACATTTTATGTTGGCATAATCATCTTTTTTACACCTCAATGGTGAATAGGGAAAAAATACACGGATTGTTCTATTTTATTTAACTCTCGTCTTCGTAAAGCTCGGCAATATCAGGCTATAAAACGGCAACTTGAAGAGTTTTAAATAATATAATAATATGCCAAATGTGTATATTTTCAATCTTTTCAAATATAATATTAAAGTTTATTAATTAATAATTATTTACAAAATAAAAATAGATATTATATACTAACTTAACTAGAACTATTTACAAATTAAAATATAGCGTCGAAAAATTCATCCGCATCGCTGTCGACTGGTAATGTACCCAAGAGACTGGCCGCATTGCCACGTTGTATGGCAATGCTTAGCCTCTGGCCAAGGTAAAAACCAGCCCTTGGGTCACGGGAAGTGTAAAATAGCCGTTTTGAGATGTCACGGAAGAGGCCATGGGCACTCGGACCTCACGGCCCGAGGGTTTCAACCCCAAACGGCTCGAAAGTATAGTTACCAATGAGGTTATTATACTTACGCCGCTTGAGGTTTTCTGCAGCCGCAGCAGCAGCACCAGCACAGCACGCAGAGCTAGGAAGATGTGATGGCGCAAGAGTGTCGACACAGGTTGCATCCCACACTAAAGGCCTACCCACCTTCCATGGAAATAAGGACATGCCGTCCGGTCTCTTGCCATCGTCGCGTGCCAGGCCATTGGGTTCTAATACAACTGGAACGCCGGCGGTGACAAGAGCTCGTCGGATGATGTCGTTGATGTTTGCGTGCCGCGCTAAGCGGCCCGCACTTCGGCTGCAAGACAGGCCGTGATGGCCGAGACTGTTGACAACTTCGCCACAGTGACAGCGATGAGGATAACAACATGGAGCTCCTAGTCGTAGGGAAGCAGCGAGGCGGAAAGTGGTGTCGTCGAGCAAAGTGCCTATATTCCACGACGGTAGTGCATGAAGCCACAGACCCGATTCCCACTTACTCACAGCCAGCAGGCGCGCACGCTCCGCAGTAGTAGTAGACGTGTTAAGTAAATTGTTCTGTACTACTCTGCAGAGCAGCTCCTCCCACCACCTTTGAGAAGATGGATAATCGGGTAGATCAGAGTTCGGGCAAGCGATTCTCCAGGCATTCATAGCCTCAGTGAAGTACGGCACATCAAAATTAATCAATGTGGAGGCTAGAATTTTCCTGATTAATTTCTCAGTGCCATGGACCGAGGATATGAAAGCCGGTAGACTAATACTCGAAATTTTGCGGACGCCGAGGCCTCCCATACGAATGGGAAGAGTAGCTTGTGCCCAAGCTCGGTCGTCCATGGTCACATTTAAAATTGAAGTTAATGTGTGTCGGATAATTTGGTCCATTTTTTCTAAAAGGTGAGTGTGCTTCCATAAATGGGAAGCGCGAAGAAAATATGTTAATTTAGGGCCGAAACAGCAGTAACGAATAAGGGTGATGGCCGAATGCATATTAATTTGTAACAATCTTTCCGAAACGTCGCTGAAATTTTGTATTTTTCCCTCAATAAAAGCGGAAAAGGAATTTTCAAAGATTGGAGACCCAAGGAGACGAAGAGAGCTTTTTTCAATAATTTTGATTTCTGGAGCTATTTCGTAAAATTTAGGAAGTGTCAGTTGTCTGTCGGTACTGTCCAATAAGTATAGTTCACATTTCGAAAGGTTATATGCCAAATTAGTGACGAATTTGAAAAAACTTGATTTTACCAAAAATGTCACTTAGTGAGTTTTACTTTTAAACTAACGATATGAAAAACGGATTTTAATCATCTAAACTGACAGACGACAGTCTCATTTGGGCTCGAGTCGAAAACTCTAAGCTCACAAAAAAAAATCTGGCCTGGAATTCCATTCCCGAATTCTCAACACGACAGTGAGGACGCGACGCCAGTCCGTCGGTCATCGGAAAACAGTTGCCAGGGCTGCGCCGAAATGCATCAGCGGCGCGGCACCCTAGCCCGCCAGCGCGATTGCGTCGCTCCCACTACAGCCCCTGTCATTGTCATCCATATACTGTCATTTGGTGTCACACATAGACGTTTTTGTTTCAGTGTTTTTTATAGGTTTAGTTTGTTATTATTTTTATTAAGTTTAACATATACCTAAGTAAAATAAATTAATGCTTAGTGGCAGCAGCGACGTGGTGGATGATAGTGGTAGTGCATGTCAACCTTCGACATCACTGGAGAGATGTCCACTGTGCACCCAGGCACGGCTTTTTAAAGGTAAGCGGGGCCTGAATGTGCATATTGGAAAGTTGCACAAACCTCCAAATATACTCTCTTCAGACCCTGTCTCAACAGCCACACCAGCTACATCCACTTTTGACCCGTTTTGGCAAATCCTATCTAAATTCAAAAACTCTGTACCTGTTTTGAAGCGAGTTCCCCGCGGCGCTAGACCTCTTGTGGCGCAACACCTTGCAAGTTGCGTCCGTCTTGCCGCCCGGGAGAACTCGCAAAGTGCTTGGAAACAGCTGCTCACCTTTCCTTATAGAATTCTACATGTACAAAAAAATTTGGCAACCAAAAAAACATTAACCGCACAAATTAAAGAAAATTGTAATATTTCGGCTCAAAATTTGGATTCCAAATTACCGACACAGACATACACCTCTTCAAGAGGTATATCCCATTTGGTAGAATCGAAGTTAGGGGAAGGTGACATTAGCGGAGCAGCCAGGATTCTTTTTAGTAGTGATGTGGTGGCACCGTGTTCTCCAGAAACACTCGCAGCTCTGGAGAGCAAACACCCTGCCTCAGTGGATGGCCTTTCTTTTCCCGACCCCCCAAATCCGGATAATCACTCCCTCACAATTACAGGTCGAGAGTTGATCACAGCCGTTTGTTCCTTCCGGAGCGGCTCCGCTGGTGGCCTCGACGGCCTGAGTCCTCAGCACCTAAAGGACCTTATTTGTTCAGGCGCCGGGGAAGCTGGTGAGTTGCTCTTGAAGGAGCTTACGGCTCTGATTAACCTTATGCTCTCCGGCAAGGTGAACGAGGCCGTCATCGACGTCCTGTACGGGGCCAATCTATGCGCCCTGCGCATGAGGGATGATGGCATTCGTCCTATTGCCGTGGGAACCACATACCGTCGTATGGCAGCCAAGATTTGTTGTAAATTTTATGGTGAGGCGGTTTCCGAAAAATGTCAGCCCCTGCAGCTAGGTTACGGCTCCAAAGGGGGCTGTGAGGCTGCCGTACACGCCTTATCGACCTACCTAAAATCTGGCAAAGGAGAGGTCATCCTGAAAGTTGACATAAATAATGCCTTCAATTCAGTGAATAGGGACACCTTGCTGGCAGAAACTAAAAAGAAATACCCCAAATTTATAGTTTCCTTTGGCAATGTTACAGACACCCTTCTAAATTACTGTATCGGGACAACCTTTTGGAATCTGCTGTTGGCTGTCAACAAGGCGACCCCCTCGGGCCAGTGATTTTTAGTTTAGCCATTCATCCAATTATTCGACAGCTAAATTCCAAATTTAATGTCTGGTATCTTAATGATGGAACCTTGGGCGGCGATGTAGAAACTGTTTTAAATGACCTAAAATACTTAAAAAACGAACTTCATTCCATTGGCCTTGATCTCAACCTTTCGAAATGTGAACTATACTTATCGGACAGTACCGACAGACAACTGACACTTCCCAAATTTAACGAAATAGCTCCAGAAATCAAAATTATTGAAAAAAGCTGTCTTCGTCTCCTTGGGTCTCCAATCTTTGAAAATTCCTTTCCCGCATTTATTGAGGAAAAAATACAAAATTTCAGCGACGTTTCGGAAAGATTGTTACAAATTAATATGCATTCGGCCATCACCCTTATTCGTTACTGCTGTTTCGGCCCTAAATTAACATATTTTCTTCGCGCTTCCCATTTATGGAAGCACACTCACCTTTTAGAAAAATGGACCAAATTATCCGACACACATTAACTTCAATTTTAAATGTGGCCATGGACGACCGAGCTTGGGCTCAAGCTACTCTTCCCATTCGTATGGGAGGCCTCGGCGTCCGCAAAATTTCGAGTATTAGTCTACCGGCTTTCATATCCTCGGTCCATGGCACTGAGAAATTAATCAGGAAAATTCTAGCCTCCACACTGATTAATTTTGATGTGCCGTGCTTCACCGAGGCTATGAATGCCTGGAGAATCGCTTGCCCGAACTCTGATCTACCCGATTATCCATCTTCTCAAAGACGGTGGGATGAGCCGCTCTGCAGAGTAGTACAGAACAATTTACTTAACACGTCTACTACTACTGCGGAGCGTGCGCGCCTGCTGGCTGTGAGTAAGTGGGAATCGGGTCTGTGGCTTCATGCACTACCGTCGTCGAATATAGGCACTTTGCTCGACGACACCACTTTCCGCCTCGCTGCTTCCCTACGACTAGGAGCTCCATGTTGTTCTCCTCATCGCTGTCACTGTGGCGAAGTTGTCAACAGTCTCGGCCATCGCGGCCTGTCTTGCAGCCGAAGTGCGGGCCGCTTAGCGCGGCACGCGAACATCAACGACACCATCCGACGAGCTCTTGTCACCGCCGGCGTTCCAGCTGTATTAGAACCCAATGGCCTGGTACGCGACCATGGCAAGAGACCGGACGGCATGTCCTTATTTCCATGGAAGGTGGGTAGGCCTTTAGTGTGGGACGCAACCTGTGTCGACACTCTTGCGCCATCCCACCTTCCTAGCTCTGCGTGCTGTGCTGGTGCTGCTGCTGCGGCTGCAGAAAACCTCAAGCGGCGTAAGTATAATAACCTCATTGGTAACTATACTTTCGAGCCGTTTGGGGTTGAAACCCTCGGGCCGTGGGGTCCGAGTGCCCATGGCCTCTTCCGTGACATCTCAAAACGGCTATTTGACACTTCCCGAGACCCAAGGGCTGGTTTTTACCTTGGCCAGAGGCTAAGCATTGCCATACAACGTGGCAATGCGGCCAGTCTCTTGGGTACATTACCAGTCGACAGCGCTGCGGATGAATTTTTCGACGCTATATTTTAGTTTGTAAATAGTTTTAGTTAAGTTAGTACATAATATCTATTTTTATTTTGTAAATAATTACATAACATAACATAACATCACGCCTTGTTTCCCCGAAGGGTTGGGCAGAGGTGTCCCTGTAGCAGGTACACCCACATTTCGCCAGTTATGTTCAAGTCCCATGTAATAGGGGGCGAGCCTATTGCCATCAACCGGGCACAAATCCAGACTCCGAGCTGCTACTGAGAAATTTCAGATAGAAAAACCCAATAACACTTTGCCCGACCCGGGAATCGAACCCAGGACCTCATGCTCAGCAGTAGCGCTTGCGACCACTAGACCAACGAGGCAGATAAATAATGAACTAATTAAAAAAATAAACAAAAAAGAAAATAATTAATGAACTTTAATATTATATTTGAAAGGATCTTAAAGACTAATTTGTTTTGGCATAAATTTGATTCGCATAACGTTACTAGGCCTAATGACTATTAGCATAATAATATTTAGGCATACAATTAACAGAAATAACGGAAATAAATTTGAGTTAATTTTACGTATTTATTTTAGATTTTCATGCAAATGATTTATTATATATAACATTATGTAACTTAACTATGTATTTTTATTTTAGGTCTATATTTTTAGCAATTGCTAGTAAATATGCAAGTTTCGAAGTATATTTATCTTTTTACTAATAATTTTAGTAAAAATTAAAGCGTTGTCTTAAAAAATCATTATGTTGTGCTAAAAAAGTTAGTGACAGAACCGAATCGCTGCAAAACCAACTCCACGTAGTCTTGTCTGCCCTACCCCTAGAGTGTAATTCAAAATCGCGTAGGTGCGTGGGGCCGCCGGAGGCCCGCAGCGCCGGAGCCGTGACAGAAACCATGCCTGCTGCATGCTTGCTTGCATGCTGTATGCTTGCTTGCATGCTGCATGCTTGCTTGCATGCCTGGTGTATATGTTTTAATATCATTATGCGTAAATAAATTTATACTTGTGAATGTTATCCTTAATAAAGTTATGCTTTAGAATGTTATGCTTAATAAAGTTATGCTTTAGAATGTTATGCTTAATAAATTTATGCTTTAGAATATTATGCTTAATCATTATTATGGTTAGAGAAATTATGCTTAAAAAAATTATGCGTAAGCTGTTATGCGTAATTATATTATGCGAAAATATAATTATGCCAAACAAAATTATGCTAAGTTATATTAGGTCTTAAAATTTTATGCAAATGGATAGGGAACCTTTTTTTTCACATGTTAATGTTAGCGCACTGGATAAAAACTTATCCTGTATAGGGGTTTACGGGGGCGAAAAATCGATCTAGCTAGGTCTCATATCTAGGAAAATCCGTTCTTTCTATTTTCACCCGAGTCGAGCTTGGTCGACCGACCGAATACTCTTTTTCGCATCACTACCCAAAGCAATTATTTTATTGAATTTTTATGTCAGTAAGTAATCGCAATGTTCAAGATTATTTTATCACAAATATTTTGTTAAAATCCATTTATCAGGTATTTGTGTGACGTCGTGACACTGAGTGGATTTATAAGATGTGTTAGTATCTATTGTAATCTTAATATGATTAGGTAACAGCATGGTTACAGGCAAATGTGTATCTTTTGGCGTTAAGTAGATACTACATAGATAAAAAAAAAATACATATATAATAAATAAATAAAGAAAATAATAATAGTTAAATAAAATAATGAAAAATAATACTAAATAAAGAAAATGATAATAAATAAATAATAAATTATGCTTTTGAGCAAAAGGTGCGATATATTCGCTGTATAAGACAGAACAATAAAGCACCATGTACAGGATGTATCAGAAAGGTGTGGTCGAATTTAAGGGTGTGAGTACAGACTATCTAACTGAACAAATTTCTCCATAAAACCAACATTGTAATCGTGTAAAAATTATCAGCCGTCTCATACATTTGGGGCGAGTAGGTATTGAAGTTTTGTATGGGACAGTTGATAATTTTTCCGCGATTTCGATATTGGTTCCATGGTAAAAGTAATTCAGTTTAGTGGTCTGTACCCTTAAATTTGGCCACACCTTTCTAATGCACTCTGTATAATTATATGCATTTGATATTTCTGTTGAGGTAGATAAAATACTCACTAGTTTAAAATTTCTTGAATGTTAGCATTATGTTGGGTTGTTTTGCATTGATTTACTTCTAAAGAACCCTTAAAAAGAAAGCAATAACCCAAACATCAAAATATCCAAAAAATATAAAAATATAACTTATCGGCATCGCGGTTTCCATCAAAGACAGTTCTACAAATAGCTTGAATTAAAACAACCTACATAGACACGTATCTATCAATCGCATCATACAAAGTGCCGCTACAATGGCGGCATCAATTTAACACACGGGTAGAGTCAGTGGCCAGTAATCATAAAGATTATATTTTAAGATAAAATAATTCGAAAATTGAAAATTTCAAACTCTCGCCGGCAGGGTTCTCTCTTTCCTTCAATTCGCCTACTCTTTGCACGTTATTTGTTTTAGTTTCATTGATGCGATGTTATGATCCGTGACCTCGGCTAATAAGCCCTGCACTAAATTTCTTTAAGTACAGGTTGCTCCAAGATGCTTTTTTCGAAAATTGTAACTAAATCAAAAAATTAACCTTTAATGAAATTAAAATATCTTCATGACGCCGATATATGCCAGCGACTTTGAGCTCACGCAACGCATCGTTCGTCCAGTCAGTAATAGGACTCGCCCATCAAGGAGCGCTGTAAAACAAAAGATATTCTAATAAAACACGTATACTAAAAGATACATAATTAAATTATCTTTTTAAAATGATGAAGGTTTCAGAAAAATACGCTTGATAGTTTTTGGGTGATTCTCAGTTTTTATCCGCGTTAGACATAAGTTCACAAATTAATTTCACTATGTATCATAAACATAGTCTAAAATATTCCTATATTAAGTTATTAAGAAAATGCACTAATTAAACATATATTTTTTCCAAATCATTAACACTACTCGTTTAGACGTGATCTTCAGTATAAAATCATTAAAAGTCGCTTAGTGTCGCCTTAAATTAATATCGCCATTAAAGCAGCACGCTGTATAATGAGACATAGACACGCACCATATTATGTCACATGACACTGGCTGGACATAGCCAGACATGTTTGTCAAAAGTCCTTTTAACAGTAGAGTAAGAACAAAGTCTATTGTCTATAGTTACGTTATGGCTGCCTGAGTTACAATACCTGACGTGGAATGATGGACTGTGTCCAATCCACTGTTGTGTATAACTTGAAGATCATGCGGCTAACGTGATGGTTTTATAAGATACCTGTTTTGTATCGGACCAATTGTTATTGTTACTTATTACCTAGTTATTATCTATAATTAGTGCAGTATTACGCCTCGTTCACACCAAAATTGTTATCGAATGCTAACTGTGAGCGTTATGAAGTTTACAATAGTTAAGAGGCCTGCGGACACTGCTCGCAACTACGAATCGAGATGTTTGTAAAATTCAATTCCAAGCAAGTTGCGCTAGTGTGAGTGCCTGTCGGAGCGATATACACCTACAGTGAGCAATACTACCACGCACACATTGACAATTATTGCTTGACGCGATAGCACTACAAGCTTTCAAAAATTTATAATTTTGGATGTGTTCCGTAATACCAAAAATGATGAATGAAAACTTAATATTTATATTTTTTTTTTTTCGATAATTTGTAACTTGATAATATAAGCTATGCTTCTGCTGAAACAATATTATAAATATTGTTGTTTATAATACAAAAAAAAACAATATGAAGAAATCATTTACGCTGTAAAAATGTACAAAATGCAATTCGCTTACACTTCATTTAAAGGTAAGTTTTTGGAAATAAAAAGACGTAGGAGCCTAGATAAATACTGTATCAATGCGAATATCAACATAATAATTATGGTGGAAATATGCCTAAATTGCAAATGATTTAGGTATTACGTTTGTATAGACAATTCATGCGTCGCCGCGTTCTTAATTGTTTATTTATTTTTACTTCGATGGTCCTAGGTTATCATTTGTGAATTCGAGTTACAGCTTTATTAGCTATATGTAAGCGGGCACGCCCTTTATGCCTGGAGGCTCTTTTTTTCGGGTTTTAAGTTGTGTTTACGTTTTTAGTTTTTATTTTCGCTTGAGTTTAGATTTCGATGTTTTTGTTGAAAAGATTTATGTAACGTGATTAGATTCCAAAATCCACTTTTTAACTCCATGTGCAGTTTTACTTCAATATTCACCATTAAATCACAAAGAAGACACTATTGAAGTTTAAAGAAAAAAATATCTTAGAGTGCTGACAGTACTTTTAACTTCCTAACAATCGGGGGCGATTTGAGGTATCTAATATTCAAGGGGGCGAGTAGATACACTTAGACAATTAGGGGCAAGATCCAAGGGGCGAGCGGAGCCCAAACCGATATATTGGCGTGTGCTAGCTGACATTATAGCAAACAATTTAATTTAATGTTTTGTATTGCGTAATGTAAATTATTTTACACACTATTGTATATAATCAAGTTTTTATAATTGAACAGACAGCTGTGCTGCTGGGGAGTTTGTTGCGCCACTTCTTCTTCCCAGCTAAAGTACTAGGATGTGGTGAAGGGTGGGCGTTTTTGGGGGACTGTCTTATGTAATTTTGACGTTCGAAAAGTGCTGATTCTCAGCCTAGTTTGAATAAATGACTTTTGAATTTTGATTATTGACTGCTTTTCTATACTCTGGTTTCTATTTTTTTTATTAAAATGACATTTGGTGTCGACATAAAAATAACCTAGTAAAAAATATAGTTACCGAATGACTCTCATCAAGGACCACTGAATTATTCACTGCAAGACACCTTCACTGTTGTCGTGTTGTATCTGTAATATTAATTATTCATCGTGTTATTTTTAAAAAAAGTGCCATCCCAAATGTCATTTGGTCTAGCAAGTAAAAAATCTGAGTTTATATATATTCAGAATTTAGAATAAGAAAACAAAACAAAGAAAAATTGTTTCTTCTACACAAACAAGACGCACATTACAAAAAAAGATGTAAAATACACACACAAGTTCACATCGAACCGATAATACGCTATACAAGCTAATTCGCTATCAGTGAGCCTGCTCACAATTGGCGGCTGAACGTTTGAAGTGACCGTGGCCTTAGGGTTGCGTATGTGCACGTACCTGTATAAGCGACATTTTGTAGACTCGTTGTTGTCTTACCGACTCAGATGACCCCACAAACCTCCACCAGGAGAGCAGTAGGGCCACCAGTACAGTGCACAAACACAGACACCCGATATTCTGACCTCGCCGACGAGGTCCTCTGCGACCGCTACCTCGAGTAAATGATACTCCCCCCCGACCCTTGCTCGCTAACGATGCGACAGCCCGCATTATTGCTGAGCCCAGTAGCTTTAAATTCCCCGATTAATAATCATGAATAGCCCGTCCCATCTTTGATGTCCTCTCCCCAGCGACGCCCTAAGCCGAGGTTCGTACCCCACAGGGGGTGCCCTTAGCGAGTGCTCGCTTAGTTTTAATTAGTATGGTTTTTGCCCCTGGCTGGAGGCTTTGAGTGTAGAAGCTTAAGGTAGCCACAGGAAAGCCCGGTTAAATAGTCTTGTCCTCCGATGAGATCAGCTATGAGATGCCCTACAGAAAAAAATATTAAAGATAATCCCGGTGAGATCTTCAAAAATATACCTACCTACTTATAAAAAAGTTTCGATTCCTATGCACACTTAATTTAGTACCTATCCAAGTCTGACCTAATTTAATTGAACAAACATTATTAATATAAAATTGGTTCATTTGGTTGCTCTTAAATAAACAGTTATGAGTTCTTAGACACACAAGCATAAGCATACAATGTAATCCATGGTATCTGCGTAACTCCCGACTCCAGAACAAATATTGAATTACACTACTTCAAGTAAAGTAGGTACTTAGTTGGAAAATGGGGCTTATTTACTTGATCAAACATTGGTTTAGTACTTTTGAATACTTTATACTTATGTTACCACTGAAATAAATCTTAAAGTTTCTCCGACTCCGGTGTGACTGACCGCGCGATTTTTTTTCAAGACAATCTTTCTATCCATACTTTTTCGGGAAAGTCCTGATAAGGGGTCGGGACTTTCAAAGTGTAATGGATAAAATTAAAGGAAATAAAGTGTCATGTAAGACATTTGCTCAAGAAGACTCCGGCATTATGACAATAAATAACTGCAGTGCTAACAATTCTGTGTTAATGAATCAGTGGAATTTGAAAAGCTTTGGTAAATCTATATCTATTATATACAAATTGTATAAAACAAAGGCCGCATTCCGAGTTACGATAAAAGTGATAATATCGGGAATCCGACCAAATTTAATAGTCATGAAATATAAGGGCTGTTGAGTAATAATTGTGACTATAAAATTTGGTCGGATTCGCGATATTATCACTTTTAGCTTAATTCGGAATGCAGGGAAAGTTCGTGTTTGTCTCTATGACTGCTTAGTTCTTTTAAACTACAGAAGAATTTTGATATGGTTTTCACCACATTAGTAGATTGCACCCGAGCGAAACAAGGAAGAAACGGCCGCGAGTTACGAATTGTAGGCTGTAGGTTCGAACCTAGTCTCAAATCGGTGTAGGAAACCGGCATGTCCTAGAACCAAAAATTCGGAGACGTGACATCCACTAACCCGCACTCGGCTCGCGTGGTGGATTGCAGCCCACTCCCTCTCACAGAGAGAAGGCCTGTGTCCCAGCAGTGGGAACATTATAAGCTGATTATGAAGCAAGCGTGGCTGCTATAAAAAAAACAGTGGCACTCCGGGAGTGCCGACAGAAAACTTGAAAAAAAATCGGCACCGCGGTAATCAACGCGTTGATGTCTTTTACTGCACGGTGTCGGTAAATTGCGTTACAGTGTCGCGAAATCAATGGTTTAGTCCCATCTCAAAAAGGCCCAACGCGCCTAAAGAAGTTTTCACTTCAATAAATGCACAAGACAATTTTAATCAATGAGAACCAATCAAAAGTTCCGTGCGATCTTGAAGTACAAATATAATTGGACTAGCTTTTGCCCGCGGCTTCGCACGCATAAAATATCCCACAGGAACGTACTACCGATATTTAGCCTAGCCTATCCATATGCCATTCATCTAAATCTGTTCAGCCGTTACGGCATGAAAAGGTAACAAACAGATAGATAATAAATCTGTTTTAGGGTTCCGTACCTCAAAATTAAAAATGGAAACCCTTAAAGGATGACATCGTTGCTTGTCAAGATACTTTTTCTCAGAAACGCGTGGAGGTATCAAGTTGAAATAGATATTAAAAACTTAGGCTAAGCGCGCACTAC
This sequence comes from Agrochola lychnidis, assembly GCA_963680765.1. Taxonomy (NCBI): domain Eukaryota; kingdom Metazoa; phylum Arthropoda; class Insecta; order Lepidoptera; family Noctuidae; genus Agrochola; species Agrochola lychnidis. The sequence continues at coordinate 6,699,172 of OY796850.1, forward strand.
GGATTTTGATCGTTGCGGATAATATTTCGTGTTGTTCTATCTCCTCTCAGGCTCATTTCCTACGAAATGTGTGGAATTTTTTTTGCAATTTCTGAATTTTCTCGTATTCAAACCTCAGTTGGCCCGATATAGTTTTTTTACCCTAGTAATAAGAAATAGGATCGACTGGCATCAAAAAAGTTTTTGTAAAAAATTGCCCATGTTCTTGTTGACTGTAAATTTTTTTCAAAATCTGTAAATGCACATAAAAATGGTTCAAAAAGTTAAGGACAGTCTCCTAAGACCGTTTTCTTGTAGCGACAACGGTTAAGGTACCTGCCCTTATTGCCCGAAATCAACATCCACCCTGTATATGTTATGATTGACTGCTTAACTCCATAAAGGTATAGCGTGATGATAATCTTTTAAAAGGTTAAATCCGTAATTATCTGCAATATTCTAACCTTTTGGATAGTCTTTTTACAGTTTACGGTCAACTATAGAAGAATACGAACATAATGCAATATTGCTCATCCCCCATAGCAAATAGCGTGATAATAATTTTTGAAAAAGTCTATTGTGACATTTCCATTATTTGACATAGATTATTTATACCAATTTTCAAGTTAATCAAGCCAAACAGTAAAATCGTCCCCTGTAAAAATTAATACCCCTTTTCACCCCGTTAGGGGTAGATTTTCAAAAACCTTGATATACGTTTTTATTTGTTTTCAGTCTTTAGTATAAATACTGAGTTTCGAGTTAATCAGACCACGTGTTAAAATTCTTCCATACAAACTTTGACACCCCCCAATCCTCCCTTAGGGGGTAATTTAGAAAAACTAAAAATGGCAAACTTTATGATTTACATAGATAAGTATTTGTGCCAAGTTTCAAGTTTATTAACTCAAGGAATAATATTTTTCATACAAACAAAATCCCCCCTTTTTACCCCCTTAAAGATCGAATTTCCAAAAACCATTTCTTAGTGGCTGCCTTCGTCATATTATCTACCTGTGTGCCAAATTTCAGCCCAATCCGTTCAGTGGTTTGAGCTGTGCGTTGATAGATCAGTCAGTCAGTCAGTCACCCTTTCCTTTTATAGATATAGATTTCAATTGATCAAATGTGTTTCGATAATGAATTCTATTTGCTGCCATCTTCCTTATGCGAAATAAACTTTGATCAGTTGGCTACACAGAATTGATGATTTTATTGCAATTACTAGTTTTTCAATCGGCTACAAAAGGGAGAAATTGATACATAGAGTGTCCTTGGAGTTTCTTGCTTGTTCTTCTCCATAGAGATCAGGGCCGGCCCTGATCTCTAGTTCGCCTATATGAACATATAGGCGAACTAGGCGACGGCCTAGGGCGCTCCTATTAGGGGGCAATCGGCGGCATCGAAATTAAAAAACAATACTGTATCTACATTAATTTTTATTTACCTACAACTTGAAAATACTCCCAATCTTTTACCAATTTTTCTACCAAAATGCGCTCATGGACATTTACGAAACCATCGGTACGGAAATCAAAAGCGAGTTTAGTTGATAGCCTCAACTCGCTCCATTGCTAAAAAAATCGCGATTTCAAATTTATTGCTTCTCTTGTTGTATGTTATATATAATGTTTTGTTCAACATTGATTTGACTACTACAGTTTGACCGCGATCGTTGTTCCGATCGCGCCTGAGAGATATTTCTTGACGACTTGTGAAGGCAAGTCTGAGGCCCATGGGCGGCTTTAAAACACTGACAAAAGAAAGAACATAGTTTTATTTTGTCACGAATTTTCTTAAAAGGGCGCCGTTTCAGCCTTTCGCCTAGGGCGCCAGGAATTCTCGGGCCGACGCTGATAGAGATCTAAGAATGGTCAACTAGCTTCAACTTTCTGACTAGCTGACCGACCGACTCTTTGACAGCTCAAAAGTGCCTGTTTATAACCTAACCACGATCGTCCACCGAAAACTAAACTAACTTAGTTTAGTTTGCCAGTTTTTCATACATGTGCGTCTATATATGAAAAACTAGTGAGCTAAACTAAAATAACTGCGAACTAAGTTAATTTAGCTCGCGGTGGACGGCTCGCGTGATGGTTGAATTAAAATAAATGCTTTGAGTTTGAGTAAAAGATAGGAAAACATGATATCTCCAACATTATAATCATGATAATATTCAAATCCAAGAAAGCAAACCGTTGTTGTTAATAAAAGTTATCAATAGTTTATCTTGAAACACGAATAGTTTTTAAATTCACTAATTATTTACCTACAGCGATAATTGTTAAAAACACGCATAATCCTCAGTACCTGGGCGACCGAGCTCTGCTCTGGTGAGAATAGACACTGCTCGGATAATAGTATAGGATAGTTCTTACTAATTCCATGCTGCCATGTAATTTTTTTAAGGTCGCCATCTTGTTCTAAACTTTGGGCGACCGAGCTCTGCTCGGGTAAAAAAACGGAGAAAACGAATTTTCCCAGATATGAGACCTAGCTAGATCGATTTTTCGCCCCCGTAGACGCCTATATTACAACTTTCATCGAAATCGAAATATATATACAAATATTGCTAATTTAATAATATAGGATGTATGTAAGTTAAAACTGATCTAATTGTATGATAAAAATCTACTATCATTTGTAACCTACGTGTACGAATACATGTAATTCCAACCTTAACATAACTACGATAAAACACAAAACTAATCAAAATGGAGATCAGAGGAACGAAAACACCAATCACTTAATTGTTAAAGTGATTGTAAAATTAGGTGCGATAATATCAAATCAATTAAAAATAATAAGTTTGTTTGCTGCATTAAAATTAAGCTAGAGATGTCAGAGACAGGGCAATAAAATAAAACATCAACAAAAAATCTTCAAAGGAGCTTGAAAAAACAACCAAATGGCCTGGTTTTTGTTAATAAAAACGCGAAACCCGTACCTAATTTCTAATGAGGGTCAGCAGGTCCTGATGTACATGAATCTAATCTCAAAAGGTTGATAACTCTAACGCAAATTGGCATGGCATAAAAAATCACGAATTTAAATAATCCTGACTACCTATAAATGCGAAAGTGAGTTTGTTTGTTACGCTTTCACGCGAAAATGACTGAACGGATTTGATGAAATTTGGCACAGGGGTCCATGACCTGGATTGGGACTACTTATTAGGATATTTTTATCCCGATATTTCCATGGGACCGAGACTTATGCGGGTAAAACTGCGGGATGCAGCTAGTAATTAGATAAATTAGTTAAAAAAAGAGCATCACCTAATTGAAGTTATCTTATTGTAAATTTAACAGATGAGTGTGTGCACCGACCGCGACCATGGAATATATAATTACTTCTTTGAAACTACAAATAAAAATACATTATATCTAATTAATGATTTGCCCTGTTCCACCTCTGTGTTGGCATAAAATAAAATTATCTGAGTATCAAATAATAAACGCCAAACAATAGCTAATGGGTATAATTACTGAGATACAATTAGTCTTCTCAAAATAATTTCCTATGCAGTTTTTTCCACGTATTTTTGTGAGACGTATTTTCCTCGAGGTATTTCTGATGGAGATTGTTGTAATTTTTAATAGAAAAACAACTCATAAATTTTTTACCGACTTCTTATTGTAATATAAAACGAGTTACTAAATAGTTCATCTAAATAAATATAAATTAAATGCTGTACGTGACAATTTTTAGTTTTAAAATATTCGTAGTAGTCCGAATAAATTTTTATGGAAATAAAATTGGAAAAGATTTCCGCAAAATTTTCAAATTGAATAATGGTTTTCCAAAGTTTTAAGCTGCACGCAAGGAAAACCGACGTGTTTTGACATATAATTTAAAACATAAGCATTTGCATTATAGACTCGTTCACACATATTTGCCAAATTATTAGTGATTACTTATACAGTTACAGCTCTTGTAGCAAGCAGCAGTAACCAATTTGCTATTTGCTTATTATTTAATGCATTTACAAGCGTGGGTGGAAATAAATGAAAGTACGGTGTATAAACCGTAGCGTAGAAAAAACGTGTCTGTCAACAAGCTTCCATAGTGATCCATACAACATTGACGACCGTGTCTACACACGGCGTATAAAACGTGCCTTCACACGGGCGGCGTATAAACCGTGTCTACACACGGCGTATAAACCGTGCCTACACACGGGCGGCGTATAAACCGTGTCTACACACGGCGTATAAACCGTGCCTACACACGCCTTATAAACCACGCTGTAGAAAAAACGTGTCTGTCAACAAGCTTCCACAGTGATCCATACAACATTGACGACCGTCCCTACACACGCCGAATAAACCGTAGTTTTTCATGGCAAGAAAAACGTGTGTGTACACTTTGGTCTTACTGTTATCGGTCATCTAAACTGCGATGTCCAGAATCCCAATGTCAAGATAAAGAAACAATCGTATTTTTTGGTCTTTTTTTGTAGTGGTGCAAAGTCCGTCGGTAAAAACCTAAATCCAAGTACCTAAGCTTAAATTAGGTAGGGTTAATAACTCTAAAGTGTGACTAAAGTGATTATGAAAATAACATAATCATTCATGTAATGATGTAGTATTTTTATTCGAAATTGTTCAGGTCTGTAATTTTAGCTAATTAATAGCGGTTGGAAATCCCGTCGGCTCTCTGTGTGTTTACCGAGCGATGTCGACGTTACTTTGACTATTTTTAGTTTGTTCTAGTAATTACTTCTACAAATCTTCGAGAAAAATAAAACATAATGAGTTTAATGACTACCTATGTTTTTTGTAAAGTCATTTTTGGGTATTACTATAGAGCTTGCCAAAAAAAACAGTGGCACTCCGGGAGTGCCGACAGAAGTGAAAACTTGAAAAAAAATAAATGTAATCAACGCGTTTATGTCTTTTACTCCACGGTGTCGGTAAATTCCGTTACAGTGTCGCGAAATCAATGGTTAAGTCCCATCTCAAAAATGACCAACGCGCGTAAAGAAGTTTTCACTTCAAAACATTTACAAAATTTCATCAGATTTAGAATTTTTAAATATTCATAAAATATATATTTGTAATCACGTTATCGAAAACGGCTCTAACGATTTCGATGAAAGTTACAATATAGGGGTTTACGGGGGTGAAAAATCGATCTAGCTAGGAAAATTAGTTTTTTCTATTTTCACCCGAGCAGAGCTCGTTCGCCTAGGTACTATTATCTATTTATTTTTATAGATAAATAAAAATGAAATTCTGTTCGTTGGTAAGCCCATCACTTGAAAACTGCTGGACCCATTTGGAAATTTTTTGTTTTCAAATATTCGTACAGTCACAGTCTGAATTAGAATTTTATGGAAAAAAAATTGCGAAATTTTCCCGGATTTTTTTCAAACCAATTTTTTTTTTTACTATGGCATCTCGCAGTTTTGACCACTAAGGTCTTGGCTGCTTATCTGAACTTTCCTGTGAGTGCCTTAAGGTTATTGAATCTATAATTTAGTTCCGTACTTGAAACTTTGAAATCGACCTTATATTGATTTCAATATTCCTTATCAATGAATTGATGGATGTGAGCTAATCCACTCAAAGCTCGTGATGAATAAAAGGAACCAATACACCATTACGTTTATCAGACAGAGGGAGCAGAACTCCAGATTTCGGTACTTCAATTCGCGTTTCTGTATTTACTTATGGCAGCCCATCTTCCATTAATTTGTGGTGTGTGGTTTATTTCCTACTGTCCCTGAGATGAATAAAATTGTTCATCTTAGTTGAAATTAAAATAACAAGTGGATAGGTATGTCTGTTTCACGTCTTTAATTATATTGTTTATCAATGGTTTGAAGGTTCTTCATTAATTATTTTAAATTAGCTGACCAGACAGACGTTGTCTTGTCCAATTTTCAATCATTCTTACAAAAATCCCATAGAAAAAGGGACATTCAGTTTATCACGAATTTGGCTTTAAGTGTTTAGTGCTTAAAGTAACATTGTTGGTTGATTTCTGACTTTGTATTCTTCGTCATCTACTTCCTATTTTGACAGCGAAATGTACTCGATGATATTTTAATAATCGAGTAATGAACTCTTAATTTCCGTTATTATCTTACTATGTTAAGAAAGTCTGCAGTGTGCGTCAATTATAAAGCTATCATTTGTAAATTTTACAGAAGTTTTTACTTTGGACGAGTTAAGTCGTTTGATAGAGCAAAATATGCATTAAAAAAACAACAATGCAGCAATTATTTACTTAGTTTGTTTATAAATAAAGGCATCGTATTGAAATATTGATACATCGAAATACTTGTTTATCAATAATTATTTATTAAGGAGGATGCACCGTTTTCATAATGTTTGTGGACGATACATATCTAAAACATCAATAGCCTTATTCACCACCTCCGGTTGAGCTTCGGTTATCATTTATGGCAGATTATTTTACACAAGTTCTGTGTCATTTTTGAATTTATTAGTAGACATGTGCCATTCCAGACAGGTTCTCAAAATAAGTGAGGGTTGTAAATGATCGTTTGGAGAACATAGTATTCAGTTCAAAGTGTGATTGCAGATATAGAATCCGGCGAAGCGGCGCCTGATACCAAGGGAGATGTGGCCGTACCGCCTGTCACCCGGCGACCGGCTCCACAGGGTAAGCGCCACGCATGGCATGAGGGGCTTACCACACTGTGACGTCACAAATTCACAATAGATGGGAATTTGAATTTAGAAAATAGAATGGAATTTAAAAAAAAATAGGTGGCGATGGTGATCTGATAGTAAGTGGTATTCTATGATGCGTTCTACGACTGTATACAAAAGATATGGTTACCTAGTTCAAGTTAGGGATTTTCTTCATATTAAAATTATGCAATTTTGGTAAGTCTGTAGACCTGGCATAAGCCAAAATGAGCTTTATTCACACGGGTAGAGAGAGAACAGATATAGCTGACACAACTTACCTAAAAGAAAGAATAGTCATACTAAAACTTGACTTAAAAGTGTGTACAGTCGTAGAAAATATGATAAAATCCTTGACTTCATTGACTGTCACGTCATCACCGCCATCTAGTATGTAATTGGCATGTGGTGCCCTCTATGATGGTGTAGCATGGGAAATCACTATTTCATATACATTGAGCACCTCACTTAATTTATATTTTAATGGTTTTAAGCTGCTTTTTATGTCATGTATGTCGCTCGCACTTCTGTTTAAAGTTATTCATGTATTTTTTGGTTTTTTATCACAGGTTTAGTTTGTTTTTTTTTTGGGATTTTGTGCTGTCGTGTTTTTTATTGTGTCTGTCCGTATTGGGTATTATTAGAATATGTTTAAGTAGGTAATTTGTATTTTCAGATTATAATATGAACCTTCGGTAGAGCTTTGACAATTTTTGCATTAGATTATTTTATTTCCTTTTCAATTTTTACATATTGATGTCTTCAGTAGTTGAATTGAATTTTCTATATTTAAGGTTGACTCTGTCTCTACAAGCGCGGATCCACCTTTGAGGGCACGCCCCACAACCCTAATAGACTTGTGATGTTACACTTTCACGGTCTATTGAGATCCATAGGGCTGATGATATTTTATATCCAATTCCTTAATAAAAAAACATGTGCGGTCGGGGGACCCCCGCCAGGAACGAAGTTCTTCTCTAGTATTCGCCCCACGGTTTTGCCCAAGTGGAACGATACACTGTACAAAATCTTGGTGAAGGCGTCATATATTTTGTAAATATATTTGTAGGAATGCACTATATCGATCATGAACGAGTTCATACTCCGACTCCCACTTGGCAGATTATTGGGGACCATAACCTTTTTTGAGGGCTGGATCGCCTGTGTCTCTACCTACTTAAAGATAATGTTAGTGGTAGTAGATACAAAGATCATCATCTCAGTAGCATACAAAGTTAAAAACATGATTTTCAAGAAATCACACTTCATTACATTGTTGATGATTATTCGAAGCAAGGTTTAAAAATAGAAGTTAAAGAACAAATAAATAATGCATTAGAAGTGGAGAATAAAACGAAACTTGATATTAATTACCGCGCGACTGGTAGTCACTGCCTGAAGTATGTGAGCGGTGTGGCGGGGGAGGGCGCCACTGACAAAATTGACAGATTGAGTTAGTTTAGCCTTTGTATACCTCCCCCCGTCTCACCGCTCACATAGGCACTGCACGCGGAGACTAATCCCGCTCGGGATATAGTAACGTAGAGTATCGACCAGAAAAAATTATGTCTTATGGTTTCAGCCAGATTAAAAGAAAGAAGAAAGAAAGAAAGAAAGAAAGAAAGAAAAATAGGTTTATTTGTCACAGAAATACGTGCATACATAAAAGACAAGAGTAATCAGAGAACAACACAAAGTACATAACAAATCACGAGCATAGAACAGAAATTACTGAGGCGGCAGCTGCACGACATGACTGTGACAAGAAGGCTTCCACTGAGCATGATGCAGTGCTATGGGGGACCCACAGCACAGCGCTGATTTTCAGTGGTCACCCGGATGCATTCCATCAAAGATAGTACCTACCAATGTAGGTATCTAACAAACAGTAGGTAGAATACCTTAGGTAAAGAAGAATGATTTACGGTAATGGTATGTAAAGATCGCATGCGCCGCGCATTCAAAACAATGATATCACTGGGAAAACTGATACACGCGTCTAATGTTATTAATCTATCCGTACCGACTTACATTACAATATAAATCTTTTAATTAGTAACAATGCTGTCAGAGATTCTTCTAGAACCAATATGTCATCTTCTCTCATTAATTTTTCTCGCGTCATTTATATTATATAATAAAGTACTTCGTTATTGATTTATATGTGCAGTTGTTTATTTATTTTATTAACTGTTACATGTTAAACGTCATTAAATAAATTGTTTTTCCTTTAATGGAAACTGCAACTGGAGTCATAGAAATATTCATCGGTATCTATTTATAAATACTTAGTAGTTGCAATTATTTGTTTTATTATCTTTTCTACTACTTATTGCTTCTTTTTCTATCGTTATCCCTGCCTACAAACACTTCTTTTTGCTTATTATCTTTTGGAGATAAGTTGGCTCTTATATCGACATTTCCACTTTCTAGCCTTTCATTACCTAAAAAGCCTAGTTCCTGATAGATCTTCTCTTCCTTTTCTGTATCTTTAGCATAACTTATCAAATTGGTAACATCTCCTTGGTCAGAAACATCAGTTATCTTGAATAAAAGCTCGTAAAAATTAACACTTGAATAAGTAAATAAAATAAGTTCTATTGTAGACACATCACAGTAATTACGTTCACACGAATAACTTTCTACTAACAACCACCAATTAATCTATTACGGTTGAAGCTTCAAGCGTCCATCTTTTATTTTCGACTATCGATAAGCGTTTTGGCAGATCAACTCGAATTACAATTCCACAATCTAATTTCAACTGTAGTTTTTACAGATTAAGGTTAGTTTTTCAATGTTAGTTTTGTTGCTTTGATTAGTTTAGATGAGTGAAAGGATTATTGGTCGTGAAAGCCTCCTGTCTCCCTTTCGCAAAGTACACATACTTTGTGTTATTTTGCTACATTCTTATTATGTATGCTCATTGTATAAGTTGTTATGTCATGTCTACATGAGGCAGATGCACTTCTGTGATAAGTAGACCTAGTTCATAATGCTGATGAGATTATCGAAAGGAGATTGTCCGTTTATGTCCAAGTGTCGAACACTAACGTTTGCGGTTGACAAACAACGAATTAAAATAGTATTTCCATTTCCTTTTGCTCGACCCAGGGTTTCTATATTTGTAACTTTGCATCATTCTGTTAAGTTAACCTTGACACCGAACTCGTTCGTAGGGCATAGAGTCTCATAAATCAAAAGTTAAATAAAGCCCTGAGGCGGATTACTCTCTAGACGAACCGGCTCCACTATTCACTATGGACTATAATGAAGGGGATTAGATTATATACCTTGTTGTTTAGAGCTTTATCTATATGTACGCAATCTTCACGATAAACCAACAATACTGGTACACTACTTCCAATTTGGGGACACTATTTTACAAACCATTAAGAGCGTTTATTCTGAAAGTTGGCAACGTCGCAAATAGATGTCAAATATTTCACCGTTTTGATTAATTTGGCAATATTACTGTATGGAAATATGAAATGTGGCTAACTAGCGAACTAGAATATTAATAATAAATTGCAATTATAACAGTGAATTTGATGTTGTTACCGTTTTAGGTGTAAAAAGGCATTTGGAAAGTTTTCAAATGCTTTTTTAGGGTTCCGTTAAAAAACGGAACCCTTATAGATTCGTCATGTCTGTCTGTCTGTCTGTGCGTCCGTATGTCACAGCCACTTTTTTCCGAAACTATAAGAGCTATGCTGTTGAAACTTGGTAAGTAGATGTATTCTATGAACCGCATTAAGATTTTCACACAAAAATAGAAAAAAAACAAATAATTTTGGAGTTCCCCATACTTAGAACTGAAACTCAAAAATTTTTTTTTCATCAATCCCATACGTGTGGGGTATCTATGGATAGGTCTTCAAAAATGATATTGAGGTTTCTAGTATCATTTTTTTCTAAACTGAATAGTTTGTGCGAGAGACACTTCCAAAGTGGTAAAATGTGTGTCCCCCCCCCTGTAACTTCTAAAATAAGAAAATGATAAAACTAAAAAAAATATATGATGTATGTTACTATGTAAACTTCCACCGAAAATTGGTTTGAACGAGATCTAGCAAGTAGTTTTTTTTAATACGTCATAAATCGTAAACTTATCGTTACTTGCTGCTACGGAACCCTTCATGGGCGAGTACGACTCGCACTTGGCCGCTTTTTTTTACATCTAAAACTAAATATTCAGCGTTACGATATTAATTATTGCATTTCATAATTCATATTTTAGTTCGCTAGTTAGCCACATTTCATATTTCCATACAGTAATATTGCAAAATTAAGCAAAACAGGTAACTATTTGACAGCTATTTGCGTCGTTGCCAACTTTTAGGGTAAACGCTTCATAATCAACTTTGTCCAGTCCGTCATAGTTTATTTATAGCAAAAGGAAACGGTGGGAACTGCCTCCCACGCAATAATCTACCCAATTGCGTCCCATGGATCTGCAAACAGAATATAGTTTAATACATCCTTTTTAAAGACCACCCACCGAGTTTTACTGCTAAGATAGATTACTGGTTGATATTTCCTGGGTGTTGGTTATTAAATTATACGTAGTTGGTGTTCATTGTTTAAATTGGAATGATGACTATGAATAGAAGTCTTTACAACATGACTAGAAGTTTGCGCTAACTCCGACTCAAGTAATGACAGACTGGATGACAGAAGAAATGTTCTGTCAAACTTCTGAATAAATCTCCAACTGTAGTAATAAATAGATAGCGGAAACAAGGCATCTAACAATAACCTCTTTGGCAATTCAATTTGTGATCATTAACATTACTTAAAACTCATCATAGGATTCAAAGGTGACACAGCTCATTCTACCGAAAATAATTAAGAATGACAGCGGACTGTCACGTCATGCGCACAAAAAAGAGTTTGTAATCGCCAATTCGAAATTCGATTCCAAACTTTGAATTCAAAAAGAGAAGAAAAAGAATCGAACGAATTTTTTCAAAAATTGAGGTTCGAAAGCGCCTGGCGACAGGCAAAGCGTGGATTTATCATTTCGTCACGCGGTTTTGGCACGTCCACACGTACCGAGCATTTCTAAAGGTTACTGATTGAAGTCGTTAGACCCAGTGGTTTAATTAGAGAAGCTATTTTTAGTTAACACGATTAGATAGAATGGCTAATAAATAGTGATCAGTGACATGACAACAAAGTTGACAATGTTGATATTTGATGCCTCGTTAAATTTTTATGTTTCCTTTACTTTGTTCTGCAAACAGATGCGTTTATTGTTGAAATAGATTTCCGTATTCATGACATTTTTGACGGCTAACCTTTAGAACCAAATCCAATGTAAGTACCTATTTTGAAACATTAGCTAGTCACAGACCCGTAGATACCTAAAATAAGAAAGCTTAACATAAAATACCTTGTAGAGTATTTAATGGTGGCCGTAAGTCAACCTGCTAGTTGGGACTACTGCAAAATGTATACTGTACAACGTAAGTACCTATGCCGTGCATGTACATATTTACTTTTGAGTCTGATACCCTAGGGTACCGTGTCTACCTATTACACGAACTCTGAATGGTACCAAAACTTGCCTGTTTGTTCAACGGGAGTGGAATGGGGTTGAGCTACTTACCGTCATGTTATCTTGCAAGTAGTGTTAGATTAGGATACAACCATCGGACTAGTGAGAGCAGTGGTGGCCCAGTAAGAGCAATGATGGCCCAGTAGGGCAGTGATGACCCAATAGAAACGGCCTCGATTTACGAGTAGGTTGTAGGTTCGAACCTAGGCAGTCACTTTACTGGGTGTAAATAATTTCATCACCACTGCTCTCAAAACGGTGAAGAAAAACATCGTGAGGAAACCGGCATGTCCTGGAACAAAAAATTCGAAGACATGTGACATCTAGTGGAGGCTTGTGTCCCAGCAGTGGGAACATTATTTATATATCGGACTAGTTTCTTTCGGATATCTTATCATTATGAATATTTTTTGTTAACCGTGGTTCTTAATATCCCTAGAAAAGATTAAGGATCAATTATTGTATAGTATCTATGTTAAAATTTTTGATGTAGCACTATAGTTTATGTTCTAAGGTAGTGGATAAAGACATCGACACATGTTTCACCTCTCAACGAGGCATCCTCAGGATGACTATTGCCACACCGAGCGCTGAACGCAGAGCTCTGCGAAAGGTGAAATACGTGTCGATTTCTTTATGGGTCTTTAGAAATAGCTAAGAGGAACAGGTTACTAAATATATCCACGTCTATTGTATTTTTTTAGTCTATGTTCTATCTATCAAGCTTTTACGAACAAATTCCTCGTGGAACTGTAGGTACGCAGCTTTAAATCTAATTAATCGTAGTCAAACATTTTCTACTTGACAGACCATTCAAATGTCAACGGTGTCAAATCAGTTTATCAGTCCATACGACATCCCATCATCATGATTGACATCCTAACGGTTGATAACTCTTAAAATTAATTACTAGCGCCTTTTTAAGACGTATTTAATGTACTCGCAAAAAAATCAGTTACTCACTACAGTGTAATATCATAGTTAATAGGAACACTTGAGGTAATGTACTGCAGGCCACAAAAAATGGGCCAATGGCCCGACGTGTCTCGAATATAGAAGGAGTGACTCAGACTATTTTTGTTATTCTTGGTGGTACTTGATAACCTTTAAAACGGTTTTTTAATATATTTAGATATATATCGTTTAGATTTATATTGTCTGGCAGTTTATGGAAACATGTTCTATTAGCTACTTATGTAATCTGAGTCGCGACGAAGATCGTCTGAATTTCAAGTACTTAGTTTATAACTTTCATTGAGTAAATCTTTAACGAAAATGTTGCAGTGTGTTTGGAAACTTTTAATCCACATTTCACTGGACATAGGCACTGTTGATAGCACAAGATATGATACTGAAATATATATAGTAAAAACCGGCCAAGTGCGAGTCGGACTCGCGCACGAAGGGTTCCGTACCATTATCTATAAAAACGGCAGAAAAAAACACGTTTGTTGTAAGGGAGCCCCCTTAAATATTAATTTAATTTTATTATTAAAGTAAAAATACAACTGAATATTTTAAGTGCCTACCTGTTGCCATAATTGATATCGAACAAAAAAGGGCAAAAAAATCGCGTTTATTGTATGGGTGTCCTCTTAAATATGAATTTTATTTTGTTATTAGTATTTGTTGTTGTAGCGGCAACAGAAATACATAACTTGTGAAAATTTCAACTGTCTAGCTATAGCGGTTCTTGAGATACAGCCTGGTGACAGACTGACGGACGGACAGACAGTGAAGTCTTAGTAATAGGGTCCCGTTTTTACCCTTTGGGTACGGAACCCTAAAAAAGTACTTACAATGTTAATAAATATGATAATTTTGGAAGCATTTTATCATAAAATACCTATGTTAGTATAGTGTTATCCACCCGTAGGTAATCCATTAGTGATATGCAGACAAGGTGTCACTGTTTCTGCCTAATTTATGTAGGAATGTTATCAACATTACTATTCATATAATAAATAGGTATATGGATGTTAGAAATAACACGTAGGAAAACCAAGATAACCGACATAGCCCGAAGAATTGACAAACTTAAGAGGGTTTATCCTAAAAGTTGGCAACGTCTCAAATAGCTGTCAAATATTTACCTGTTTTGATTAATTTTGCAATATTACTGTATGGAAATAAGAAATATGGCTAACTTGTACCCTTTTTTTTGTGTTGGTTATTATCAAATAACTTCTATCGCTCTGAGCGGAGCGGGAGGGCGTGTCAGACTCTTACTGACTAAAACCCACCCGTGTTCCTTCGGTCGCCATGTTGCCGGGGGGCCACGATCTCCCTAGAATATTAATAATGAAATGCAATAATTAATATCGTAATACTGAATATTTAGTTTTAGATGTAAAAAAAGTATTTGGAATCTTTCCAAATGCATTTGTTACACGTAAAATTGTTACAACATCAAATTCAGTGTTATAACTGCAATTTTTATAAAAGGCCTGTGTCCAAAAAAATTTTTGGATACTGGCCTATTGAGGAGCATGGCATAAAACCTAACACCCGATTCATTTTTCAGCTCAGCAGTCCCAAAATAAGCTTTTCTCAAGTTAGGTATGTTTTTATTTTCAAGAAATCACAAGGCATATCTATTTTTATATGCCTTACTAACGCAACTGTAATTATTCTCATAATTTCCCTGTATACTAAATAACATAATTATAAATCCTATATTTTCACACGATGGCGTCAACTGTCAATAGATTTTTTTCTCAGGCCGTCATTAAAGATGTAAAGCACTTAATTAAGGCTTTTATTCTATTTATAATTGTCAACAAACAAAGATATGCATCATATAAACTAGGTATATTATGTAGAATAACCGGTCAGTAATAAAAATGGTTAGACAGTGATGTCTGTCTCTGCCGGAAAAGAAAGTCGTTATCATTTAGTTCAATATAAAAAAGTATTTTTTATTTATATTTTAATTTGCTTCTGTCCGCAACTCGTCCGCGTGATTTGTTTTAACCCCCAACGCAAAAAGAGGGGTATTATAAGTTTGACCGCTATGTGTGTGTCTGTGGCACCATAGCTCTTAAACGGTTGAACCGATTTGAATGCGGTTTTTTATTAATTCTAAAGCAGGTTTTCTAGCGATAGTTCTTAGACATGTTTTATCAAAATTGGCTCAGCCGTTTGAAGATTATCAGCTCATTTCTAGTTGATGAATGGATGTGAGTATCTTACACAGGTCTGATCGTTTTGAAATTTGGTATTCTGTTACTTCAATGATATTAGGAGAACATAGTAACCTTGAACTGATGCTGCAGCATCACCTGGAATTTGCAGGATACCCAACTAACTACTTTACCAAATTACAGCACAGGTATGGTGTTTTGGCTCATTGGAATGGTCTCAATGAATAGGTTATAGATAGATGGTGAACAAGGTCTGGTGATGGAGTAGAGAGAGAAATGAGGAAATGTTTGTCGGGGTTTTTTAAATTTTAACTGTTAATATTGTACTTGTTCTTTTAACATAAAAACTTTTTTACAAAAAATACAAACGACTTCCAAATTACAAAGTGAAAAATAACTTTAATTTCGGAAGTTGGTGTTAAAAAACTAAAATACTGATCCAAAGACACCGACTTTCTAAATTATTAAGTTATTTTTCACTTTGTAGTTTGGAAGTCGGTTGTATTTTTTGTAAAAATGTTTTTTTTTTAAGTCGGTTAAAAATACATCCTATGACACTCGATAATACTGTAGCTTCCCGCTAGTGAAATAATTTTCGGAATCGGAACTACTGATAGTTCCGAAGATTACCCCATACATACAAACTCACAAATTTTACTTCTTTATAATATTAGTATATAGATTTAAAACTAGCTTCTGCCCGCGACTTCGTCCGCGTGATGATTTGTTTTGCTCGACTCCTAAGAGTCGTAGCGTGATGTTACACAGCCTATACCTTTCTCAAGAATTGGGATATCCAAAGCAAAAAGAATTTTTCAAATCCAATTGGTAGTTCCGGAGATTACCCCCTACAAACAAACTTACAAAAAAAATAAAATGACCTCTTTATAATATTATTAAAGTGAAACTTTTATTACATCGTCTCAAACTTTTTCGTCTGTGTGTTGCATGTCGCGTGACGGTCGGCCGCGGAGTAGGGGTAAAGCGAAAGGCGCTCGTCAGAGCAGCCAAGGCCAATATAGCAGCGCCTACAGAAGTTTCACTTTTACCGTGGTTTCATAAAACCACACAATCCTTTTTTATAATTATCATTTTATTTTTTTATAATTATTCATAATATTATTATTAAATTATAATTTTATTTAGAAGATAAAGCATTTATATTTTTATGCGTCTATATTTGGCCACAAATTGAATACTTCGTTATTTAAGTCCCACGCTTAGTTGGCTCTGTTTCTTTCTTAATTGTGATAACTAAGTAAATATCTTAGGTATACATCTTCTATATCTATACATAGTATAAAAATAAAACAGTCGCTCCTTCGTGTCTGTCTGCGTGACCGCTTAATTCTTTTAAATTACTTAATGAATTTTTATGCGGTTTCATCATCATGTAGAATTTATTGCGGAATGTACATTAATATGAAACTTAGATACAGGGTGGCAGAGACATCGAAACGAAAACTGTTACCATGGATTCAGTACATGATTCTGAACGATGGCGTTGAAATTTTTCGACGGTTATTAAAAAATCTGCTCTTCCATACATTTTGACCGTGTTCGTTGCAGTTTTCTATGAAACAGCAGATTTAAAAAAATAACCAACGAAAAATTTCAACAGTTTCAGAATCATGTACTGAATCCATGGTAACAATTTTCGCGTTGGTGTCCCTGCCACCCTGTATATCTAGCACAGAAAAGTCGATACCTATTTTGACATGACGTCAGTCGCCACATCAGTAGATAGGTACATATTTCACCTGTGGGAAGCAGGGGTGGGTATATATATTATGCAACTATTGATTGAGGTACCCACGGTATCCTGATTAACATTGTTTATTTTGAACTGTTTTTTTTTGGTATACATCATAAAGAGTACCTATTCTACTCTATTCTGGACAACTATGTTGGCCTGACGTTAAAAATCCAACGCAAAGTTTGAGGAGTCCATTTGAATTGGACCTAAAATCTATCTTATGAATGAAATAGAATCAAACTCACGATCCTCAAGCAAAGTAAACGTAAAATTACTGATTTAAAACAGTTTTTAATAACTTGCAAATATTGATAGACTCCATACAATGAATACTCGATGAATGAATGGAAATGTATGCCAAACATAGACACACACACACAGACAGCATAAATTAAACTTAGAATCGCAAATATCTTGAATGTATAATAGTTAGATAATGTATTGGATTTTAATGGGGTGTTGAAATGTGTTAAACTTTCCTATTTGATGAATGGACAATAAGTTTGAGTCCTGTTTTGAGTATTAAGTAAGGATATAGCGGCGTTTCTTTTATGTTGTTAGTAAGTAGGTACTTAATAGTACATTTAGGTCTCTGCAAATGGCTACCCATTACAGTACCATGTATAAACTACTAATGTTTACTAGATTTAACGACTCTTATTCGGTTGGCAGCATGCACAAAATCACTACATAGTATAAAACAAAGTCGCTTTCTCTGTCCCTATATCCCTATGTATGCTTAAATCTTTAAAACTACGCAACGGATTTTGATGCGGTTTTTGTAATAGATAGAGTGATTGAAGAGGAAGGTTTATATGTATAATAACCCGGTTTATACCCGTGTGAAGCCGGGGCGGGTCGCTAGTAACTTATACTCCGTTTGAAATAAGATTAGACATTTAACTAAACCTTTTTTACAGTTCGTTCAACCGATTTTGACTTCTATTGCGTTGGTAGCATGACAAATGGCAGCTGCAGTAAACATTGGTATTGTAACCACTTTTTTTGCTTTTAATGCCATTCTTATGCCTACGGTATAGAAGTCAAAATTGGTTGAACGGACTGTAAAAAATGTTTGTTTAAATGTCTAATCTTATTTCAAATGGAATATAGCTTTATATCTCTACAGGATAGCTGTGACAAGTTCTAGCCAACTGCAAGAAAATCTGAGAAAACGATACTATCTTTACAACCTTACCTAAGACTTTTCTAGGTAGCAATTTATAATGGTTTCTTCTGTCATCGTTTTAGACGAAACCCATGTGTTTTGTGTGAGTCAATCACGTGTTGCTGGAAAGTCCACCGACGACCGTGCCAAGTGTAATCGGACAGCGCGATCGGTAGAAAGAAACATAAACAACATCTTATTAACCGTCACCAAACTTTTATTTACACGACATTGAACTTTATTGGATCGTTGTTTAAGTTGTCAATGTGTTTGATGATGTGTAAAGTTATGTTGGTAATGTAAAAATCGTCGTGAGGTTTAATTTTGCATGAAACGAAATCTTTAAACATTCTGCATTCTAAGAATGTATTTGTAAACGAGAGTACCTACGCGAGATGAAGTTTTAATCTTTTTTGGGGAACTGACCCACCTATGAACTATTTGGTTCTTGGAACTTTTATTACTTAATTTAATATTTCGTTGAGGAAATATTCGAGACAGGTTGATTTTTGAATTGGGTTTTATTGAGTTCGTTGTTATTGACGTGTAGGGATGTCCTGCCGTCTCATTTAATCACATTATTTTTGAGTAGGGACATTATCGGAAACGGTTTTGTGAATTTATCGGGGGATCACCCAGGGTAATTAAAATATAAATTTAAAAGTTTTGTAATTAAATAGTTTTTTTTTAATGGCGTCTTGCAGGTCAACCTAGATTGTCGGCTGCTTAACCGGATTTTCCTGTGCCTGCCTCAATAAATAAAGGCCTCCAGCCAGGGCATAAAACTTAGAAACTAAGCGACTACACGCTAAGGGCACCCCCTGTGGGGTACGGACCTCGGCTTAGGGAGTCGCTGGTGGAGGACAGCAAAGGACAAGCTGGATCCGATTGAGTAAATCAATAGAAATGATTGGCAGATTTATATACTTTAGATAAAGTCTGATAAATCTGCCAATCACATATCTTTTCGAAAATAATAAAATCTAAGAAAATCCCCGAATTAGGTCACGGTAACAATTAATTATCAACATTATCAATAACTGTTATCATCTTCAAACGATAAAAAACAACACCACGTATTACGCGTATACAGGATGTTACAGTAGGCGTAATTTGTCATTGTTTTAGTTTTTTAGCGGGTCTTTGTTTGGCCAGTATCGAAGACTGCATCGTAATGCCATGCTAATGAGCGGGTCAACGTCTGTTATTTGCGTCTTCGAGATGTTTCATTGTTATATAAAATGTTATCACAGAATACTTAAATGTAGAAGGCCCACATCACACGGTGCTGTAAACGTATACATTGTGTAGATGTTAAATAATGCAAAAAAAAAATTGCAACTAAGCGAAAGTAACAAAACTATGGCATTGGCACTCCGGGAGTGCCGACAGAAGTGAAAACTTGAATAAGATCGTCTTGGTGGAAGAAAAATACAAAATAAAAAAAAACATTGGTCCGTAACCTTATCTAAATAAAGAGCACAATCGAGTTTACAAAACCTTTAAAGTAAAAATACTTGCATAGAACATTGATCCGTATTACAATATAAATAAAGAGCACAATCGCGTTTACAAAAATGAGTCGTCATGGTGTCGCGAAATCAATGGTTTAGTCCCATCTCAAAAATGCCCAACGTGCCTAAAAAAGTTTTCACTTCAAAAAAAAAAAAACGAGCGAGCTTTACAGTAGTCGCATATGATTTATAACATCTGACATCTTGGCTGACAGTAACAACCTCTCGGATAATGGGTAGGTACCATCTGATGGCCAACTCTAGCACCACGCGCGCTTTTTGGTCAAATCAGTAGCGCGCGCTTCCTCGGCTTCCTGTTACACACTTCTGTCCCTTTTCACGAAATCACTCCCACAGATTGCAGGAAAGCGAGAGGTAAGATGTTACACATCAAAAACAATGCTGTATCACTTCAGACTAAGATTTCTGGCTGTATTATATATGGCTATCTTAGCTCCCTCGGGTATCATCGGATTTCCGAATACAAACGAATGCTAATTTCCATATTAGATTATTTTATCGTGTATAATAATTTGAATTTAGAACTAAGTACTTTATTGTTGTTTTGTTTTGATTTCCGTGTGAACTATATAGAGCTGTAAAACTATTTTCTTATCTGTCGTGCCTGCGACTTTAGCAGCTTTCCTCCCATTTTTTAAATAAATTACATTAAGTTAAAAGAGTATTAACAACTTTATACATTTCCAAGTCGATTGAGAGCGTCCGGTATGCACCAAGTGCAAAGGGCAACTGATAGAAATCGGACAACTGACGAAACACGAAGTTTGCCGAAGGACATTAAGAAAATAAAAATCATATAAAATACAGTACACAGTAGTGACAACTGAAGAGTCAAAACTGCTTTCTTTTTCCCACATCGCGATATTTATTTGCCCAATCTTACCCTTCTGCAAATTTTTATTCTGTGGCATTATCTAAATCCTCCATTGCTTGTCCGTACATTGTGTACTTCTTTCTAATTTAGTTCGTGCTTGGTTAATCATAGGTTTCTTATTTAACACCCACGCCAGTAATTGCAGTCTTATGTAACGTTTCTTTTACTATTTTTAAATTATAATTACTGAACTGTTCTTTCTAATAACTATTTTTTTATTGTTCATAATTGTCTTTGTACGATCTTTGAATCTCCGATACTATCAAACGAATGCTCAAAAGATATATCTTTTGTTTATTTTTCTAGTAAATGCTTTCTAACGGTCAAAGAAACCGCTGCCATTATCGACTTGTGGTGACATTCTAGAATACATTCCTAGTATTCCGATGAATACATAGTTCTCATAAATAGATTTGTTGGTCGCCTAATATTAAAATTTTCCTCTATGAATTCGTTGCGCACGCGCCGGTTAGGCGCCGTCCTGATTCCCAATTGTCCACGCTATCAATTCTGTCAAATTCCTCACTCATCGCATTGTATACGCGCCTTGACATCTCGTTTGTTGTCAACGAGAAATATTCACGAGGCATCCTGTCATATAAACAATTTATTGCATCCATTATGGTTGCGAATAGCGATCGACACGATAATAGTTTAATTTTCTCCGTCGCAGAACAAACTGGTAGGAAATAACGCGTTGTTATTCTGTTTGCGTGTATCACTGTTGTGCTCGGCTGTACAGATGCATGCGATGAACGCCGAATGTTTCGTTATTACTGTGGCTGGTGTAATGTATAAGCGGGCGCGGAGACGGACGCGGAAGCTTTAGCGACTTGAATGAGCTGCCAAAGCGGTGGTCGGACCATTTTTTTGGTCACTGTTTTTATACTCACATTATTTGTTAGCTTTCTTATTTAATTTATTTTATCAGCAG
This sequence comes from Agrochola lychnidis, assembly GCA_963680765.1. Classification (NCBI taxonomy): domain Eukaryota; kingdom Metazoa; phylum Arthropoda; class Insecta; order Lepidoptera; family Noctuidae; genus Agrochola; species Agrochola lychnidis. The sequence goes on from OY796850.1 coordinate 6,720,783, forward strand.
CAGCATGCACGAATGTTGGCCCCCAAGCTACAGGAGCCACCAGGTGTGTAGGCAAAGATGCATTCAGTATTATCAAATCCTCAATTTCTTATTGATGAGGAGCCCGTAATGAATGAATACTTAATGAAAATATGAAAATTAACGTAATTTGTTTATGGCTTACTAAAGCTTCAAGCTAAAGGCACAGTCTAACTCTCAAGCTCTTTGAGTAATATCACACAGAAAATCTAACCTACGATTCAGGGATTCTCCAAATTTCTGGCTAGCTTCGCTCGCTCTTGCATTTTCTTAGTAAAATTCCAATCGTCGAATCAAAATCTTCACCAGTCCCGGTACAGAATGTTTTATTTTCGAGCTTGTTTCGCTCGCTCTTCAATGAAAACATAAAGTATCTGAGTCAGTTTTCTAGCTCGCCTCGCTCGCTCTTGGTCACAATGACAGCTTGAGCTCTCGACTCAGGATGCTATTTTAAAATATTTTGTAAAAGAAATAAAACCTTCCTTTTGGGGTTCGCTACAGTCAGATAAAAAGGGCCCCAACATAATTTTGATACAGTGCCCCTTTTCTACTAGCTACGCCACTGTTCCAAATAGAACGATACAAAATCAGTATAAAGTATATATTTATCTGTAGATTACACGATACATTTACAAAGGGATTTTAGTAAGATTCAGACAGAATACGACAAACTTCGTAGTAGCAATAAAAGGGCGCGGAGTATCGGGCGTAGGATATCCGCTACGCGCGTAGCGGTGTAAGCTACGCGTACGCGTAGCCTGGGGCGCGTAGCCGCACGATTACGCAATCATTTATGTAATCGCAAGTTGCAACCAGCCAGTTTGTGCTCATCATTTTTTTAACTGACTTTCAAAAAGGAGGAGGTAATATGTTCGTCGCGTAAGTTTTTTTTTATGTATGTCCACGGATTTCTCCGTCAATTGTGAATCGATTAAAAAAAATTTTTTTTTGTTTGAAAGGGTATGCTCTCGAGGTGGTCCCATATAATTTTTATTAACTTCGCTTTGATAGTTTTTGAGTTAGCTTCAATAATACGTACTTTTTCCCACTTAGTATGTGGATGATATGATAAGTTCCTGTCACTATTATTTACATAGCAGGTAGTGGTACCACAGCTAAAAAGTGAAAAATAAAAACATTTTACAAAAAAAAAAAACAACAACCGCCGTCCAAATAACACTACAAAGTGAAAAATAACTTTAATTTCGGAAGTCGGTGACAAAAAACGAAAATTACAGTTTTTACGAAATTAAAGTTATTTTTCACTTTGTAGTGTTTTTGGAAGTCGGTTGTTTTTTTTTTGTAAAAAGTTTTTTTAATACTTTATTTAAATTCTAACATATTTTTGTAAACAACTATATATATTTTTAATGACAAAATATTGTTTAAAATTATTTAAATAATCGTTTGATACATAACTTTTGTCTCAACAAAAGTACTTACTGAAGCCAGTTAGTTTTCAGGCACCGCCGCCGTACTTATATTTTTTGACAAAAATATATTATCACCGTGGTTCGGGTACTCGTAAAATACAACAAAAAATAAAGTTAAACGATAATATCCAACGGTTAGTAACTTGTACCATCCGTCAGTCTCAAGGCTACGCGTTACCTTGTTCGACACACTACTCACCACTGCCAACCGTGAAGGTTTAGGTTACCATCGGTTGTTGGTAGTGTTAACTACCAATCGTTCTAGGTCCCTGAATATCAATAACTAGCTCTCTACATAGATAAAGTTGTCTTTTGCAGGAAGATTATCATAGAATAATATTAGCAATTTATTTAAAAACGAAATCAGTACCCTAATTGCGTAACTTATTTTCGTAAACAATTTTGCTTAATTTGTTTCATTTTGACAGTTCAACAACATTCATTGCGTTATTTACGTTATTGAGCAGATTTTTTTCCAACTTATGAAGCAATGAATTAGCAATCTGTTTTAAATCGAAACAGATTCTGATTGTGTTGCATTACGCAATTAGGGTACTGGACTGTCTGCTTAAAATTTAAAAAAAAATATGTTAAATAATCATTAGCAATGGTTGATCGTATAAAAAAAAACACAAAAGGCCTATTCGTGCGCTTCACTAGTCTTTTTTTTCACAAATGGTTATTGTCAAAGAAGCTTAATATTTCCACGAGTGGCTGAACTTTGCAATGTCAAGTATATTTGTAAGATTGTATAAAAAAGTTACAACTATGAGTTAATTCAAATGTTTAGCGGCCGGTGCGCCTGCAGTTCATTGTCATGGCCGAGATGCTTCTGCGCATTTATTACTAACTATAATAATAAATAGTTTATTTAAACATCTTTATAAATGTAAATACGTGGTGTTCTTCAGAATTGAATTTTAATATTTTAAAATATCGTAAAAATCGTGTCACACTCTTCGTGTTTAGCGGTCTTAAAATTTTAACTTTATGTAATAAAAGCTACTGTTTTTTGGTCTACGAAAGTCGAACACAACAAAAACCGATGATGATGTAAGACTTCTGTGTCAGAACTATTGTTAATCTCCGGATCAGATAAAAAATGTTAGGGAAATCGGAATCGCAGACACCGTCGCAAATGCTGCGAATGATTTTTTACCGAGTGTTACTTGGCACGAACATGTACAGGCGATGTCATGGTAACTAATAAGTATTCATAAATCAAATAGTCTTGGAAACGAATTTCCTTCCTGATGTCATAAAGATGCAGGCGCTTCCTAAAATGATCAGATTAAAATCTTACCTTCCTATACTCTATGACCTACGACGTAGGTCCTATGTCATCATTACCTACTTCTCGTAGGAGCCGAGAGGAAGATTTTAAAATTAGTTTCGAAAAATAAAGGCATGATAATAGTAGTTGTTCAAGCATTAGTAATTAAGGTGTTTAGAATCAAAATTGGCAATTCTATTTTGCATTTTCCTATTCGTTCGGGCATGATTGAGGAACCTAGATATTATTGTAATCTGATAAATGTTTTCAATACTTCCCGGTTTTTTACCTACCTAAAATACCAATATTTACATTACATTCTGAAAAAAAAAGAACACTTGATATAACACCAATCGTAACTGAAATCCTAGCCACAATGTAGCTGGCAACTAATAAATTATAATTTTATTTTTACGCGCGAATCGTGTCACGTAATTTGACAAGTTAGCGCCATCTTAGCTGTCATTGTCACGGCCGGCCATATTTTTCCTAGGTTTGTTTATATTTTCTGTTACTATACTTACTGTCCGTGACGGAGCAATTTGCAGATACATTTTCAGAATGTCAGACAATGATAATTAGATAACTACACTTTTGTTGTGGCCTAATATTGAAATATGAACTTAGAGAGATTTGGTTTGTAAATTGTTAATTTTTTTTAGCTGCGTGTTTCATTTATATTGACTGTTTGTTCTGCTAGAATTCCTCTCAAATTGCAAATTATTTTAATTGAAAGACGTGTTGATAAACCGAGGATTTCATAGATTGCATAGATCATTCTAAATTATTTTACGTTGCGCATCGAACACTTTCATGTTATTCTTCTCTTTTACTTTCAAGCTAAGTATAAATGCTCACGAAATTCATAATAGCGATCTTTATATCTATCAGTTCCATCTTTAATCCAACGACCCATAAATTGCCTGATTTAAAATTACCTCTCTAGTCGACGTTTACCACTGTCCATATCTAAAGAACTGGACAATGAGCATGCATAACTCGGACTGTACTAAATCATGTATTATTAACGCGTTAATAAAATTAACGTCACTCCACGTCGCAGGTACTAATTTATTTTATCCCTAGGTATTCATTGTCATGGCTGCGCGCGCGCAATGTCACCGCGACGCTGTAATTTTCATACGATACGTGATTTGATGTTCTGAGCACTTTGAGAGACATGCCATCAATCATTTTTAAATGTAGCCTTAGTCCAACATTTTCCTTTATCGTTGAAATACATACTTTAGCACCAAACAGGAAATCTTTAAATAACTCTTATTATAATATTCGTGTCATCATCTGCCTAGCCTTTTTCCCAACTATGTTGGGGTCGGCTTCCAGTCTAACCGGATGCAGCTGGATACCAGTATTTTACATGGAGCGACTGCCTATCTGACCTCCACAACCTAGTTAGTACTAGGTAACACGATACCTACCCCTTGGTAAGACTGGTTGTCAGACTTTTTTGGGCTTCTAACTACCCGTAATGACTGTCAAAGATCTACAAATGACAGCCGGGACCAACGGCTTAATGTGCTTTGCGAGGCACGGAGGGGTCTTGGTATGTAAAGATGGTCACCCATCCACAGACCAACCGCGGCAAGCGTAGCTTAACCTGATCGATCGACCCGTGCAGCTGTTGTTACTTAGCCACAAGCCCAACATATAATATTCGTGTATAGTTTTATAAATAGGCGTATGTTTGTAGACTTTATCTGTTCGTCAATTACTACTGAGATCAGATTATGGTGCATATAAGAAAGTTAGCGAGTCTTACTAAGAAATATGAATATGAACTTGTACATAAACATTTAACTGGCACTTTCAAAGTATACCATAAACAAACTAGTTTCTTTATCTAAAATACTGCGAGACTACGTAAACTTATTCAGAGAGCCTATTTGCATATCTCGTTTCTAACCTGCACACTACATTATTTTTATTTCTCAAGGAAGAAGGAACATAGTCGATCTGTCTGTAAATATATAGCGTGTTTCAGGAAGCTTTTGTTGTCTATTGTTTTTACATTCCCACGCAATAATGGACGATGTACCTATACTCCGTTTGAAATAAGATTAGACATTTAAACAAACCTTTTTTACAGTCCGTTCAACCGATTTTGACTTCTATTGCGTAGGCATAAGGATGGCATTAAAAGCAAAAAAAGTGGTTACATACCAACTGTTTACTGCAGCTGCCATTTGTCATGCCACCAACGCAATAGAAGTCAAAATCGGTTGAACGGACTGTAAAAAAGGTTTAGTTAAATGTCTAATCTTATTTCAAATGGAGTATAGTTTTATGGTGTTGCCAGTAGCGTGGGTGTTATCAGTCTATATGGAGTGATAACGGGCACCCCAATTTGTAAGCATCATCATTAACCGAGTTTGCTCTCCGGGTACTTACTTGGTAACCGTGTCAAGTTCATGCTCTAAAAATATTGTAAATATTAATGTTTTAGAGCAATTTAATGTTGAATGAGTTAGTAGATAAGGGATATGTGGGTACTTATTTTGATAATAAATTAGAAATATTCATTAAAAAATACTAGTAGTTGTTAGTAGATCTCTTTGAATTACCAAAGAGGTTATGTGAGTAGTCTATGGTACAATCGTGCCGAGATATTGATCATTATTTCATAACACATTACTTTAAAAAAAAAACAATGGTGTGTTTTTTGCAATAAGTACATAAGTTACATATCAATGTTAATGATCAATTCAAATATTTCTTGTTCTCACAACCTGTCAAAATTGTGAACTTAATTGTCTATGAATCCATTTCGATAATCGCCTCTATTGTATCTCAATAATTTAAAGACGTGACATAAAAAATAATCACGCTAAAAACTAATCGGATGCCATTAAAATTAAATTAATGTTTACATCTTCATGAAATAAATATCACAAAAAATCAAAATGGATTCTACACCCGTTTAATTTTGGCACGAATATCTAAAGCAGCTGGGTCAAAGATCAAGTTGCTTGTAATAATTATTTAATTTATATCAAACAACGCTTCCAAAACTATAATTCATACTTTATAAATCACAATAACCTGCAATTAAGCCTACGAAAACATTGAAAAAAGCTGATAAAAACCGTAAATATTGTAAAAACCGATTTGTATATCTTGTATATTAATTCTAAAAATACTTTGCTCAGTTTAATTTACTTTTTGTAACACGAGGTGAGGTACTTAGGAGTATCATCATCAGTTAAAAGACGAAGGTGCATATTAATTTTAAAATTACCGTGCACTCGTGTCTTTAAAAGCATGTATAATTATCATGAGTAATGTTATGCAGATAAATGATTAGTCACAGCTTCCACTGAATCGAATCTAACTTGTTATTCGTAATGGAATATATTGTTATGATTTTCCAATATTTTGCAGAGAAACCCACCTTTCACCAGTATGTATGGAAATCGAATTTTGTAACAACTTTTGTAGACAACCTTACACGCGGTCGTCGCTAGGTTCTTTTAAAATGACTCAATTAGGGAATTTCCCGTACGCAATAGAAAAATATATGGACATTTAAAATTATTTCTGATTAATGTTGGGAATCCTTAACCAGTCACATTTATCGATTTTTCCAATTTTTATTCAAAATAAAAAATTAATGTAAAATTGTTTGCAATGCAACAATACTCTAATTTAATGCAATGCAACAATACCCTAATTTAATGCAATGCAACAATACCCTAATTTAATGCAATGCAACAATACCCTAATTTAATGCAATGCAACAATACCCTAATTTTATGCAATGCAACAATACCCTAATTAAATTTTTCGGGATTATCTCTCTACCTTTGACTATACCTTCTTCTTAGCCTGTTAATGGCAATTTAAATTGTGTCAGACCAAAACTTACCTAAAGTCTTCCTTGATAAAGTTGAGGTTACAATTAAAGTAACGTGATATTCTTCTTCTTTCTCTTCTTTATTTAATATACGCTTGTCAGTACAGCACTTATTAGATATACCTACTTACCTAGATAAACTTTGAATTGAGTCATTAGTCATATTTCATTAATCACTACAATACACGGCATAAGACGATTTATCACTAACAAAAACCAAGGAATAACCTGTGTTTTTGAGTCAGTAATGTAAGTCTAAGAATTAAATGTAGTGCCGGAAATATGACCTGAGAACTAACGATCTCTATCAAGAATCTATATTAGAAACAAGCTTTAATTATAGTCATTACAAATTGGATCCAGGCATTACAGTCAGGATGGAGTGTATTTATTAATTTCCTTAGTTCCTTGGTTAACTAATGTTTCCGAATAAGTGGTTTCCTCTGTTTAGGTGAAAGGTTCACTTTCAAATGAATAAATTCATTTATTTTCAGGTAATTAATACCCATAGCCAAACACACAATCAATTAAAATTTAATTAAAATAAAAAATCAAAAAAGGTTTGAATTAAGATAGAGTAGTTAAGTTTATGAAAGCGAACCTTAGAATTCTTCCAAAAAGGAACACTTAAGTACAACTATGTTCTTAATGTCCCTCGGCAAACCTCGTGTTTCGTCAGTCGTCGGATTTCTATCAGTTACCCTTTGCACTTGGAGCAGACTGGACGCTGGCGCTCTCAATCGACTGGAAGTATACAGAGTTGTTAATACTCTTTTAACTTAATGTAATTTATTTTAAAAATGGTAGTAAAGCTGCTAAAGTTGCAGGCACGACAGATAGGAAAATAGTTTTACAACTCAATATAGTTCACACGAAAATCAAAACAAAACAACAATAAAGTACTTAGTTCTAAATTCAAATTATTATATAAGATAAATCTAATAATTGATGGACATGGAAATTAGCATTCGTTTGTATCCGGAAATGCGATGATTCCCGAGGGACATTAAGAAAATAGTAATACAGTGCCTATATCTATGTGTCGAGGATCCATTGCACTCATATCAAGTTCATAAAGATATTCCAATGCTAATGTTATGTATAAAGACGGGATCGGACTCAAGTAACCAGCAATTACCAACCCGTTTATCCTGCTTTTGCAGCCGTAAGCTTTATCTACTATTTTCTTTTTATAACCCGTCCGTGACAGTATAGCGAGTAAAATTAGCAAGACTAACTTTAGCTATTTAAAGACTATCTTCATACAAAAGAATTTATAGCCAGCTTAGTTTACTTATTCTTAACTTTATTACTACAAGCCATAACAATAGTTTTTCCGGTCATATAATGTCGCCCAAGACTCAAGTTTCCTCTACCGTCCACCAATAATAAAAATTATCATAAAACCGTGTCATAGTTTTATAACACCGTTAAAATAAAGACGTTAATTTACTAGCAGTGTGTATATTACAGCTATCTCAGTCGAACAAACATCAAATGTTTTCTTATGTGACCACGGCCGCTTATCTAAGGCATACAGTGTATAATAACTACTGAATTTTTATTGTTGCTGATAAGGTTTCTATAAACAGAGTTTTATTACAATTCATATGAAACCGGGTAATGTGCGGAAAACTGAATAGCAGGTGTATATATTTTAAGTTGACTAAAACCCTAATAAAGTTAAATTGATGCTTCAGTTAAGTGTCAAAAATAACTGTAATACACAACTATTTAATAATTAGTACAATCAGTTTCGTTGAATCGGGCTCTACGGAAACTTTGCCATTGATCCTGACTATATACAAATTGAAGCTCTGGGGGCCTAAAACGGCCGCTTTGGCAGAATCATAATATGAAAATATTATGAATCACACAAACTGTCAAAAACTGCCAATTCATAATATTATCTGCGTTCAATTCTATTTGACAGTATTATATTATAATTAAATAACATTTAAACTGTAGAAATAAGAAATAAAAATCTCATTTGATTCATAAAAACTGTAAAGAAAAAATATCCAGTAAAATTATGGTCTTCATTTTTTTCATGCGGTAATATTTACATCAAATATGATTCTGATATGAATTGAATATGATTCAGCTAATATGTGTCACCATAGAGGAATTGCTAATGATCTGCTGGGAATTCAGAAAATTAATTGCTTTTAGAGGAATTGATTAATTTTGCCGTTTTAGGCCCCCTGACTTCCGAACGCAAAATCATTGCTTACAATCAAAAGTAACGTCACACCAGTCCCTAAACTTCAGAAAGCTTATTGATTGAATTCAAAATATCAATCTTCTAGAACGTGCGTAGGCCACCTGCCAATCGTCTGCGAACTTTAAAGTACCTTGCAATGAAGACCTTGCTAATGTTGCTTGCCTCTATACTCATTTTATTAGCGAGGTAATAAAGCTAACTCGAATGCAACACAGAGAAGAAATCGACGCACCTGGTGTCGGTATCCCAAAGACATTTGACAAAGTAACACGATTATGTTAACTGTCTTCTCCGTATCAAGAACTTAATTATATTTTACGACTGTAATGGCTCTTGTGCAAGGTGATACTGGCCGCATTCTAATAGACAACGATTAATTTGTAATGGTATCGTCTTCAGTAAACCTACTTTAAGAGGGAAACTCCATGATCATAACTCCCACCTGCGATAACCCCTGATCGTAACACAAAGCTCTTAAATCCGTCATATCATGACGACTGCTACTGATGAACTGGATGAACTTGCCAGCCTCATAACGAAGGCAGGTGACCGTCAATGCATGTGTGGTAGGAGAAAGCTGGTCTGGGGTCACCAACCTGCTAGACAAGTGTGGTGAACGCAGGCCATACGTGATATTTCGTCGATGTGTTTGTCCAGTATCCACTGGACTGTGATAGACAAAATTGATTGATTTTAGGTTGAATTTATTCATACAAATGCAATGGAGCATGGATGGGCAATCAATGCAATTGTCCACAGGGTTATAAATGAGGCGTTTGATACCGGTTTGATCAAACAATGTAGTTAAGCTAAGTCTGCAATGGGTTGGTTAGCCACAAATTGTTTAACTTGATGTAATGTAAATAATGTTAGGCAATATTCAGATTGAGGCATTGAGATTTTTTTCTAATTTGATAATAATATACATAGTTGTGATATTATATGTCACAGGATCCCGCAAGGATTTATATTTGGACCAAGGAGTATTTCCTATTTTCGCAGTAAATATAGGTACCTACTTGAGCTAGTTTTCAAGTCCTTATTTTACTGTTTTACGCTATGTTATCACTGCTCCATTTCTATTCGCTCTATAAAGCATGCACTATTAAGTTTAATACGTTCTCAACTGATATTATAGCGCATATAAAAAGTCTAGACATTCAACAAAGTTGTTTGGAATTCCAAATAACAAGAATTTTCGTGACGAAGTAAATTCCATTCACGAAATTCCCATTGTGATGCCTAATTTTGTTTTAAGAACTATGAATAAGCAGACAGATATAATTTAATCGGACGTATTATTCCGCAACTTTTTTGTTTCCGCAATTATGACGTCAGACGCAACGGCCAATTCTGCATTAATTCGCTAACATCTCGGTTCACGATACACAGAATAAAAAGTAAGGTGCACTCGCCGCCCGGCGGCTGTACCTGTCATCCCCGAGCGAGATCTCGCCACACTCCACACTCAAGTGTATGTAGCCACAACGAAAGGTAGTCTCATACGCACGCCTTACGAAACAACAGTTCTCTGCGAGCGTCTTCGGAATTTTTCAATTACAAATCAAATTACACTTTCACAGTGTTTTATTTAATTCAAATTTCAAAATAGTGCGGTCGGTGAAGTTATAACAGCGGGGACTGAACTCGAAAGTGCTTATTTCAAAGAAAAGTTATTTTAACTGACAAAATGAAAACGGATTACGCTATGGATGAGATGCAGAAGAGTAAGTTCTATTTAATATTCTATTTTCAAAAGTTGAATATTAGTTCAGTGAGAAAATTATTACGATTGTGTGCGATTCTTAGCTATCGCGTATGCATTACAGTATGTGACATAACATTTAGAATATTAATCTAAATAGGTAATAGTGTATTTATTTACGTAAATAAAGTGCCAAATAAAACATACATTGAGATCTAGAACATCTTTTACTAGTAAACAAACGCAAAGCGCGCAATCGTCAGCAGCGTATTCGCGTATTTACTTTTTTATGTGTGCTTATTTATGTACGAATGCATAATAACTTCTTGAATTCAATCTACCTTAGGTACAAAAGAGTAATTTAAATTCAACGTACCTAGTAGTAATAAAATTACGTATATCAATGAGTGTTTAGAAGAATATTAATGTTTAAACACATCAATGGTTCGGAATGTTAAAAAAATACAAAAAAAATCTGATAGTGACCTTTTAAAACTCTGGACACTATTATCATCTCTATTTCTAGTCATTTTTAAGAACACTCAAACATTTTAAAATATATTTCTACCAAATATTTTCATGACACATTTACCTAATAAATCTTTGCAAAGACCCAGTGACACAATTTGCAAATTCAACATTATGAATTAATGACCCACATGATTCCAACACACTACCTACATATACGTAGATCATATATTTAAAAAATATCTTAATGTATGTATGACCATCCTTATCACGATGAATTCGTAATGAGCCCGTATTACACGTTTTCGATCATACATCGGTTAGATCTAAAAACACCTGTTCCAGACAAGTTTCGTTTTTTTTTTCAATAATTAATGTTCCAAAAATAATCATTTCCTTATAATAATATATTTCTAAAATAAATTTTAATTACACATCTTGGAATTTGTTTTAAGAAACACGCAGTATTTTATGAACATTAAACTTAAAAAGAGAGGTTTGGTTTTATCATAATATTATAAGGTCAATCAAAAGGAAATTATCACATAGAATAATCCGTATAATATTACTTAACAATGCTTGGGTTCCTCCGTAGATCACTATCATGTACCTAGTAGTAATAGAATATGTATTGACATAATCGCATTGAATGTCAATAGACAAATAAATAGCAATTGAATTTGTTTTTCGATGTTATAATAAATTATCTCCCACGGAATAGATAAATCTCTTTTTATTTATATCTATTCCGTATCTTCTGTAGCATATTGCTGTCCATCCTCTTTAGATAAGTCGACAGGATGAGCAGCTTCTTCCTTCTCTAGATTAGTAATAAGTATGTGTCCTATGTTGGATTTTCAGAAATAGAGCTTGTATTTAAAAAAAATTTCGTCATCTAAACGTTTTTTAGTTGCGACTCTATCTTCATAAATTTTTGTCGTTAATATGTAAAATTTTCAATCAAATTATAAGTCACTAGGAAGTTATACTGAAAATCAAGTTATAATTAATATTACATATACATATATTATATTAAATAATAATTTTATTTTATTATTATTAGGTCATCTTTGAACACGAAGCAAATATCAACTACCAATGTTCTTGAAGAAGGGAAAATTAAATAAAAGAAAAAAAATTACGGCTAAAGAAATGTGAACACGTTCGAAAATCCTAATGAAGGAAATAATTTACAGCTATTGAAATAAAATTTAAATAAAATGGCCTATGAAATAGCCAGTAGAATAGGTACACCAGTAGTTTTTTTTTAAACTGGTATCTGTGGTATAAATTACACAATTATAAATTGTGCAAGACTACTAATAAAGATCACTTTTGCGGTCGCAGATAAATGGACGCTTGACATTGTTAGAATTTTATTTACACAGTTGTATCTTACTTGTAAATAATGTTACCAGGCGGTGACTGGCAACTTGTTGATCTAAGAAATATTTTTTAATGGTAAATTAAGGCCTATTCATCGCTTACTTTTTGTTAATTCATTACATGACACACATTGTGGTTTGTAGTACTTTTTTTCTTAATTGAAATATTTTAAATTCAAGGGCTCGAAAAAAGCCGTTCTGCTTTTTTTGGTACAAAAAATATAAGTTTGCTTCCTTGTTTGGTTCCTATTATTTCATGTAGTCAATGTTTCGTTAAATTGCAAATAAATTGCATTTGTATCGCTGAATTGGAGAACGCTACGGAATTTCCTATGTATTAGTAACAGCGTCTCTAGTTTAACCGCAGAATTAAATCGAAGCGATGGTTGATTGATCGATATGGCGTAAAGAATTGATCTTCGTGTCATGACGTCGGTAAGGTTATACTATAATCTCACTATAATGAAATTGTATATTACCTAGTATAACCTATTTAAAATCTTATTTCGAAATCTGTACTTATCATCTTTATTTTGGCGAAGGAAAACCTACGTTCTTATTTTAAACAATATTATAGAAACATCTATATCGTTAATATAGAACACTATGATGTGATATGATCCCTGTCATCTTTACTCCTACTGCTGGATTTGTCAATTCTTTGCTGGTACCTAGTCGGCTTCAATTCCATTTAAAACTGAAACCCAACCAAATATCTGTTTTTAGGAACAAACAACTTTTGGGTCTGTGCTTTACATGACCTAGTCAGACGGCTGCCGAACCTTGTCTAAAAAACCTTTCTTTTCTCCCCAGGAACCTCCTCCATCATCGGTCTCTCAGACGTGACTGACAACAAGCTGATCTGGAGGCAGCTGATTGCCGAGCTGCTGGGAACCTTCGTACTGACGTCCATCGGTGTGGCTGCCTGTATCACCATCAAGGGATCCAACGCCCCTGAGGTCACCAGCATCGCGTTATGCTTCGGTCTACTCGTTGGGTCTATTGTGCAGGTCAGTTACTAGTTTGATAAGAGTTAATGTGTCATTGGCTGATGACGTGATTCTATAAGTAGGTAGACTGATAAGAAGTATATCACTTTTGAATATTTTAATACTCAAGTCGCGAGGGTCAGCCAGAAGGTTACCGGAACGCTGCGGGCTCTGTACCGACTGCAAAATTGGCTATCAACAAGTACAATGCTTGTGCAGTCCTTAATTTTCCCTATCATCGATTATCTCATCATCTGTTACGACGCCTCATTGAGGTGGATAACAATTAAAATTCTATTGTGTCTCGTTAATGACAGTTGAAAGGTTAAGGTGATGTGTGCTACTATGATCTGAATGCAGATCTCCTCGACAAATTTGACCGTCTTCTCAATACCTGCATTCGATTCGTTTTCAATCTGCGTAAATAGGATCATGTCTCTGCGCATCGGTCGCTTCTAAAGTGGTTGCTCATACGCCAGCGCAGAGAGCAAAGGGCGCTGACCACCTTTTTTCATTTCTTGACTCTCCCACTTCCCCTAGTTATCTAGCCCCCACTTTCAGTACATTTGTGATAACCACATTAAAGATCTACGGCCATCAAATAATCGCGTTCTTCAATGTCCCACTCACCGCACTGACTTCATTCACTCTTCCTTCTTCGTTCAGTCTATCTCTCTATGGAATAAACTCCCCCAGGAAATCAGAATGGCAACCAACCGATATCCTTTAAAGTTAAAGTTCGTGAGCATATTCGTAAGAAGCTGGCAGTATCATCACATTAATTAATGTTTTATCTTATTTGTTTCCATTGTTTGTCTTTATTTGTTCTAGTATATTTTTGTATATTTATTTGTGTTTATATTTATTTATAATTGGGCAAATTTATAATCTTTATATTTATTTATTTTTTTATTCCTCTATTTTTCGTAATTGCACCTATCACTGTTTGTCTCTGCATCACCCAAAGGTTGACTGGTAGAAAATGCCTATGGCATTAAGTCCGCCTCTGTAAGTCTGTATATTTCTGTGCTTGAAGTATTAAATAGATAATATCTTTTTACGGAAGAGTCTGCTTTAGTTTTGTGGAGAAAGCATCACAATTCATATTATTGTTTTAGAAGAATACTGGTGCCGATTCCCTTGTTCACAAACTAAACTAAATTTAAGTTCAGTGCATCTTTTTCTTTCTATTTCATTAAGAAAAGGACAGAAGATAAATTTTAGTTTAGTCCTGTCAAATTAATCAGCGCTTGACGTAAATTGACGTAATTTTAGTCGGCAAGTTTTTAATCACGTCTAAACTTGTGTGGAGAGTGACAGGCGATGATTAATTTGACAGGACTAAACTAAAATTTATCTTCTGTCCTTTTCTTAATGAAGTAGAAAGAAAAAGATGCACTGAACTTAAATTTAGTTTAGTTTGTGAAGAAGGGAATCGGCACCACTGTGAATGTTTGCTAACGAATTCGCGGGTTTTGAGGCCTATGAGAATCTATTAACATATTTTCTGACATAATTGTTTCGTAACAAATGCGTGGTCAAGTTTAAGTATTCTCTTCTGTTTATATATAACATTAATCGGATTCTTTTTATAGAAAATGCAAATACTCTATGCTTAATATTCAAAACATAAAGTTTATCTTAAAAATAGGATTTCTTATGTAAATAACTTGCATGTTTTAACGACCCGAGAAGCGAAAGGTAATAAAACGGATTATAAATTATAATATGTTTCATATTTACTCTTGTATCAAGTGTTTATGTTTCCGATTCAGTAGCGTAAAGCTATGAAATTGTGGTGAATTAAAAATGGAGTTTTATGTAAACCAAGAGAAACTATGAATTCTGAAAGTGCAGAAGAATGTTGAAATTCATGTTCACTATATTACTTTAATATATGTTTGAGGATGTCCGGTTAGACTGGAAGCCGACCCCAAGATAGTTGGGAAAAGGTTAGGCAGATTTATTGATTGATGTTTGAGAAAAAATCGTTAGATTTATTTATGTAATTTTGTCTCCGGTAAAAATGGCACTATATATTCCTATGTTCGTAATAACGGATGCTCAGTTCAATCAAGCTAATCTAATACTAGGATGTTGGTGAAGAAAGTAGATATCACGCGTTCTAGATTATGTTCAGATGAATGCATGCAGAATGCATCTCAGTTATGTCCATAAATCTTTTCATTTCTCCTGTCGTAATGGGATTTTTGTTACCATGTCATTGGCCATTATACAATGTCGAAAAATAACTTTAAACTATTTTGTCTTTTTTTTTTCATTTTTTTATTTTTTCGAAATCCCTCTATCATTTAATGAATTTATACTTGTGTTTAAAAAAATAAAACAGTTTTTTTAGGAAAAAATGTTTTCACCTCCGTTTTTTTTGCATAGTTGACAAATTTTAATAAAAATGTTAGATAATCCGATAAAATGCTTTTAGAAATAATAAATAGAATCCAAATCGAGCCAATAACATCGGAGATACGGCAAACGCTACTCTAAACATAAAAAATTGAATAACATGAAAAACATTAAAGATAGGCTTTCAAAGTTATTTTTCAAAAAAAAATCATGAATATTCAAAAAAATACGGGCACATGCCGATGGGCGACATTGTATAATATCTATCTCTCAAGTTAATTTAAAAGTATTATTCCGAAAATTTATTCCAATTTCTCACTTTCACTGGTCTGATCCACATACGTCATTTTCCCCTTTTTTCGAGTTTCAATAGTCCTACTGCAACCAGAAATGACATTGTTATATCTTGAGAGGATATGCGGTAACAGAGTAAACTGAAATTATATATAAGTAATTATACAACGATCATTCGGCGTGTGGACTAAACCGCAATTTTTTTTTTCAATACGATTACCATCAACTCCCCATTCAATGTCACTGATATCATTTAAACTTATACTTATATTATAAAGAGGAAAAATTTATTTGCTTATTTGTTTGTTTGTTTGTAAGTTTGTATGTAGGGGGTAATCTCCGGAACTACTGGTCGGATTTAAAAAAAACTTTTTGCATTGGATAGCCCAATTCTCGAGGAAAGATATAATCTATGTAACATCACGCTACGACCCTTAGGAGCCGAGCAGAAAGGAAAAAAGTCAGAAAGAACGCGAAGTGAAAACGAAGCAACGGCGCGGACGAACGGCGCGCACGCTATTTCGTAGGTACTATCGAAGAAACGCATATCTATACACCGTAAGGACTATTTCTGCTTGCAGCGCTCGGCCGCTATAGAAAGCGGCCGTTAAACAGATGTGGTCATCGTGTTCACGGGATTTTGTTTTCAAACTGCTTACATATGCGTTTCTTCGATAGTACTCCATTTAACAAAAAATTTGAACGTTCTATACAATGAAGCTGGTCCACCCAGCAGCTCATTGTGTCTACATGAGGGTACTTGTCACAACACCATTGTGGCTATTGCATCCGAAAGCTTTTGTGATGTCTGTTAGTAGCGTTGCGATACACCCGTGACATACATACACACATACAGGGCCGTCTTAACCATATTGGGCGCCGGGGTGCGAAAACCAGCCTGCGCCCCCTAACCAACGAAAAAAAAAAAACATATTTTCAATAATTAAATAGTAATAACAATTTAATTATTAATATTAATAATTATTATAAATTATTTTATGTTTCATTTTATTATTTAGTAAAATTAGGTAAGTACAGACGCCAGCACATCAGGCTACTACAATCAGTATTTATTTAACAGATTTTCAACTTTATTGCTGGTGATTAAGGTTCAAAGTTGATTGGGAAAATTTGACAGTTTCGGGTAGCTTGATGTGCTGGCGTCTGTACATTTTTAAACATCAAATTCAATTTTTCTGGCTTTTAAGTTGGCAAACTTTTTATGATTTCGTCTGTTTTGAAATCTACTTTCGATTCGATACTTATTATGGCCAAATTTGTCAATCTATCTTGGGTCATGGTTAATGTGACCATACGTCCCGTTTTTCGGTTCTCCGTCCCGGTGTCCCCGACAAAAGCCTAGGGACGCAAAATTGTCCCGTTTTCAGAAACGGGACAATTATGCGTTGGGTGGAAGTGTTCAAACATTTTCACACCAACAACCATGACAGCTTATGTACTTTAACTGAATATATTCTATGTATGCCCAGCACAAATGCACCAATAGAAAGAGTATTTTCATTAATGAATAAATTGTGGACATCTGAAAAAACCCAGTTACAGGTTCCGGTCCTTATGGCGATGTTGATAATTAAGGTGAATTTAAATAAACATGCCAAGAATTTTATTCTTACATAAAATCATCACCAGCTGTATTCAAACTTTGTTCTGCTGACAAATATAAAATGACTGAAAATTAATCATAACTTTTTTTTAAAGTTGTAATACTTACTTAGGGTTTTTTTATTTAATTAAGAACCTAGGCTGGTACCTATTCTCAAAATTGAAGTTTCCTTTATGAATCGGCCCTGCTAAATGAGATAAATAAACCGATGTCCCGTTTTGAGTCAAAAAGTAAATGGTCACGTTAGTCATGGTTGATCGTAAGTCGTTTTTTATTAATTTTAATTTCGAAAAAACTTTTTACAAAAAATACAACCGACTTCCAAACTACAAAGTGAAAAATTACTTTAATTTCGGAAGTCGATGTCTTTGGATCAGTATTTTAGTATTTTGCCACCGACTTACCTTGACAACCTTATATTAATTTCCACAAAACAATTTTACACACTCCTTGCACAAAAATTGCATATCACTACACGAATTAAATAACTTTTTTTCAACACAAATAAATACAAAATAAGTAGAAACTTATGCCAAACGTTACGTACGGTCACTTACTATGGCAATCGGAAATTTAATGGTAATTCTAACACAATACAAATAAAATCACTACTAAAACATTACATTTTTGCTGACACAATTTGTGTTGGTGACTAGATACTAGATAAGCGGGCGGCATTAGATCAAAAAGCGGGCGTCGCGTGTCAAAGGGCGTGCGCCCGCACTTGTAGCCATAAGCTCTCTTTGAATTCGCCGTGTGTGTTTGTTGGAATATAAATTTAATCATTGCAGTTATAAGATCTAAATTGGCTTGCATAACGCAAGTCGCAAGGTGAGTGTGCCGAAAGCTTCAGAGGCGTTTTTTTTGTAAACAATTAGGTGCCTATGTTTTTAGTATAATGATTTATTAGTTTGATGTTATAAAAGATGTTATTTAAAAAAATTGTGATTACGCATGGTATATGTAGGTATAAGGCGATCGACTTGCGCCTCCTAAGACCCTGCGCCCGGGTGCCACGCACCCCTTGCACCCCCGGGTAAAGACGGCCCTGCACACATATGTAGTTACCCACTTATATCAAGTACTTTTTGTTATATTTTATAGAGGTTATAGGGGCGTACGAAAAGCCACAGAATCCCTATAGTTCTAATGATGTGCCCGAAATATCTTACTCCCTTTAACAAGACTAGATTTAATGCTGATAAATATCTTAGCAATAATCAGTCAATAACGTTCCCACTGCTGGGACACAAGCCTCCTCTTTCTGTGAGAGAGAGTGGGCCGAAATCCACCACGCAGGCCCAGTGCGTGTTGGTGGATGTCACATGTCTTCGAATTTTTTGTTCTATGACATGCCGGTTTCCTCACGATATTTTTCTTCACCGTTTTGAGAGCAGTGGTGATGAAAAATTTACACAATGTTTAGTCGCGGCTGTTACCACTGGACCACCACTACTCTACCTCTAAAGACCTCTTAATTAATATTAATATCCAAGAAACGCTCTCACTAGATAACAATTTCCTCGAGCTTGCCTCACAATGTCAACTTAAATAAAGTTGACACATTAAATTATATCGTAACCAGTAGCTATCTAAAACTAACTTGCCTGAAGCCATCTAATCTGCTTGTACAAACATCGTCGGCGAGATAATAAGCGATCTCAAACGATCTCACTTTGTGATAACAATAGACATTGCAATAACATAACGTAGCTTACAATAACATGAAATCGGACAATTCGCGGTACGTCCGGCCTTTCCCACGCGGTCGCAGACCCGCGAGCGGTCGCGCGTAATATGTATCACACATTACATTCAATATCGTTAAAAGGCCAATATGCAAAACAGTCAATACATTAACCTTGACATACGGACTGGTTACTGACAAGTAGCGGCTTTTCGTTTTTTTAAGCGGTACCTGTGCTGTTTGAACATAAATATCATCCAATTTGAGTGCAAAATCAAATTTGATTTAATTTATAGTGCATTGGGTCATTTGTTATTTTGTTTCAAACTTAATTTCGTTTTGGTCTCTTTTAAATGTACCTAATTTAAAAATGAGAATGTGATCAAATCAATAATAATCTTTATATTTTGATCGCTACGCAACACTCGTATTAACAATGATTGAGTGAAAATTAAACAAACACAACTCATATTTCCATGACCCATATGTCGATATTTTTCTACTGTCGCCATATATAGGTAGTTTAAACAAATTGAACGAGAGTGTAATTGAGATACCCAAGTGGTCACGAATACGGTATCTATTCGTCACGCATTTACTTACCCTCAGGCGGTTTGGGAACTAGTCATATTACGAATATAACGGTAACATGAAATGTGTGATTTTCTTTTTAATTTTAATAGTTTTAACCTCGAACTTTTGACAGCTACGTACATATGTAACTTTATGTAAGTGTTTTATATGAATGATAAAATGTTATGTATCACCTTCTCGATATTATGATTGCGATTATGATACTAAACTTGATGTATCGTTGACCATGAAATTGTGAGTACGTAGAGGTGGAATTATAAGTGACATGAGTGATATGCAAATCAAACTTGATCTGTACTTTATCGATATTTTGTTTTCACTAACAATAGTGTCGAAACTATAGGCGTGTCATTTTGTTCTGTTTAATGTCTCTTCTCTTGGGTCAAGGCGAATATAACGTTTATGGTTAAATGATAATTTGATAGGTAGAAAAATATTTAATTTTGCGAATTTTAACATTACACAGTAAAACGAAATACGAATTTAAACAAAATAAAATTTGAAGTATTTTGACGTAGCAAATTAAAATTGAAATGACATAAGTGGGACTTTCGAAATATTTATTATATTATTTACGATTGCTAATCATACGAGGTCAAGTGATAGATTTATAAAGGTGCATTAAATTATTCCGATCAATCGAACAAAAATGATAAATTAAGATATGTCATGTGACTCTTAGAGATGTTGATAACATTCAATTTGTTAATGATTAATTGTAACATGGTCTGCTACACTTAGTAGGTAGTTGTTGATTTGTCGATATTATTGTGACAAATTAACGATGCAAGTAATTGGTTGTACTGGTTCAAGGAGAATGTTACTGAACGATTGGAACTCCTATCTAACCACTTTGAAAACAAAATCCCGTGCACACGACCCTTTTTTTTCGTAGGTAAGCGTTAATATAGCGGACGAGCGCTGCAAGCAAAAATACTCCTTACGGTGTTCAGATATGCATTTCCTCGATAGTACACACATATAAACAGACAAGACAAAAGAGGAACAAATGTGATGCTTGCTTGCTTGTTTGCTTGCTTCTGGTTGAGTGAAAAATAAACAAGAACTGCCGTTCAATCAAATTAAATGGTGCCTTAAAAATACCTAAACAAAAAAAATACTATAGTAATTGTCTTCTGCAATTATTCATTACGTCATTAATATTATAATTCTTTTATACCATTTTCTATAAATTAACACCATGTCATATAAAGTCGTGTGTTTCCGTTTTAGCACCTTTGTCACCAATCGACAATGACTTGTACTTCAGTTTGTGATGTCATTTAGGAACCATTTTTGATTTTAAGACTTCATGACTCGAAAATAACGAGAAACATTTACCTAAACATAGGTACGTGACAATTCCTAGAAATCCCGATTTTACCAATTGCTTGTGACATTTTTAATGAAAAATGATTACCCTATATAACAAGACAATTTTTTTTCGGGTGGTTAGCGGCTCACCTGGTGACAGAGTTTGAAAACCGCCCATGGGCCTCTGACTTGGCTTCACATGCCGTCGAGAAAAATCTCTCAGGCATGCCAGTTTCCTTACGATGTTTTCCTTCACCGTTTTTGAAGCAAGTGATAATTATACAACACGCACATGAATCCGAAAAATCAGAGGTGCGTACCTTGGGTACGAACTCGAGATCTATGACTTGGCGGCCCAACGTTCGCACCACTGGGCTATCACTGCTCGCATACAATTATAATATATTAATAGTTATTATTATGTCTTATTTACAATTATTTTGACACTTGCAAATAAAATACAGTTTTATAATGCAGTTATAGTTGGATCAATAAAAATATTGAAGGAATTAAAACTTAAGGCGGTCCATTAGTTACTCAAACACACATACACAAATAAACTCACGCCTTCTCCCATGGGGGTAGACAGAAACTATAGAACGCCACCTGCTACGATCCTTACATACTTCTTTTGCTTCGTTTACCGTCATACATCTGGTACTCAAATGTTTAACTGTTAACCCTAAAACGTCCAATCAATCAACTCAGCCTTTGTTAGTTCACAGTTGCGTATAGGCCTCTCTCAAGACCTCAAACCGTTTTAAGCAAATTCAAAATTACAAAAAACAAAAAAAAAGGATTGTGTGGTTTTATGAAACCACGGTAAAAGTGAAACTTTTAAGCGAACTATAGGCGCCGCCATATTGGCCTTGGCTGCTCTGATGAGCGCCTTTCACTTTATCCCTACTCCGCGGCCGACCGTCACGGGACATGCAACACATAGACGAAAAAGTTTGAGACGATGTAATAAAAGTTTCACTTTAAACTCCGGGAGTGCCGACAGAAGTGAAAACTAGAACAATTTAAGAAAATACTTCCAAAACCTTTAAAGTAAAAATACTTGCATAGAACATTGATCCGTAACGTTACATAAATAGAGAGCACAATCTCGTTTACAAAAATGAGGTGTCGATAGCGGTGTCGCGGGTTCAATTGTTTTTTCCCATCTCAAAAATGCCCAACGCACCTAAAGAAGGTTTCACAGCAAAAAAAACACTACCGAAACAAGATGACCTAATAAACAATCTCATGCTGTCTCACAAGATTAAGACAAATCGATTGCCATAAGAATTATCAAAATCGGCTCATGTGTTTGGTCTCTAGATCGCCACAAAGGAACATACATACATAGGCTGATAAACACAGTACCCTCCTTTGCATCACGCAGTCGGGTAAAAATTAAGTACTCATACCTACTCAACAAGCTTTGCCTTCAATATGAATTTTCACAATTTATTCAATAACAACGTTACTTAATAACTTCTCATCGATAATTGGGACATTTAATCATTATGGGACTCAGAGCTTCGCTTTAGAATCTAAAGTTTAGATAAACATACTTGAGTCTTGTATCAAAGGAACGTAACTACATTTATTATTAAGCCTTACTTAAGTGCCCATGCATATACCATGTCAATCGTATTTGCCATACTGAATTGATTAAAACGCCTTCACATAGTACTTATTAAGATATACAAACTTTTGACGAAATGAGCTAAGCGACCATAGACTAACTTCTGAGAATTTACTGAAATTAAATTGTTTATTCTTTAAATAGGATATCGGAATCATTTTTACACGTCATATTAAAAAAACAAAAAAATAATCTAGATGAGTTCGGCGTTTCCTGACTACTCTGAGAAGAAAGGCCGAAACAAACTCAGAGGTCGCAGTCTCTTTTAAAGTCCAGACATAATCTTGGTCTGGCTATGAGAACCATGTATATTAGTGTTTGAAATGGTATTTTGAGGAAAAAACCACACAGATTTGAGTGGACCTGTCCAGTCAGTGCAAGCATAAGTCAGCAGTGTAGGTTAAAAGCTCGTAAGTTAACCCTTCTCCGCAGAAATATTGAGGTTAATGTCGAGCACTTAATTATTATATATGTACTAGCTTCTGGCCACGGCTTCGTTAGCGTGAAATTTCTTTTTAAATTTTTTTTCGGAATCACTTCAATAGTTCCGAAGATTATCCCCTACATACAAGCTCACAAAAATACCTCTTTATAATATTAGTAGGTATATCAATCCTATTCTCCATTTTATTTTAATGAACATTAAAGGGTTTTTCCCTGTAGCAGAAATACGAACCAAAAATACTTTTTTTTTTACTTTTTTTGAAAAACCCCGGCGTCATTACTACCTGCAGCGTTATTTACTGTCAAGCAAAGCGGAATCCATTTTCTTTGCTGTATGAGGACAAAAAAAAAGGAAAAGCTTATGCTTTATATCAGGGATTATTTTTTTGTGTTCCGTACCCGAAGGGTGCCAGACGGAACCCTATTACTAAGGTCCCGCTGTACGTCTGTCAGTCAGCGGGTTGTATCTCATGAACCGTAATAGTAGTCAGTTAGTAGGTAGTAAGTTGAATTTTCACAGATTGTGTATTTCTATTACCGCTATAACAACAAATAATAATAAAAATAAAATAAAGTCAAAAATTAAAGAGGCTCTCCATAAAGAAACATGTTTTTTGGTGATTTTTGATAAATTTTGTACGATGGTACGAAACCCTTCGTGTGCAAGTCCGACACGCATTTGGCCGGTTATTTTCTTTGTTAAGGATGGTGCTGAAGTCAATAGCACTAGGTTGTTTTGCTTTCTGTTAAGTTTTGGGACTCTTGCGCAATTGCTGACGTATACGGGTTGACATGCATGCATTCCGTAGGACAAACGCGCGGCAATATATTAAATAGAAAACCTCGAAATCCCCAAAATTAACCAACTAACTACTACATGGAATAGTGACTACCTATTTTTGTTACCCGGTTTTTTCATACATTATTTTTTAAATAATTATTTAATATTATGATTTATAAATTACGCGAAATTATACGTGAATATATGCTGATATTTTTTGCTTTCATATTTTATATCCTACGGCGTATTTTGAACTTAATCACTACAAATGTGGTGAATCCCTATCATTTTGTTATACTAGGTACTATCGCGGTCACGTATATTTATCCGCTTTGAAAACAATATCCCGTGTACACGACCCTTTTTTTTTTCGTAGATATGCGTCACTATACATGATAATTATTCAGATTGATTACAGTTGTAATAGCAATCATATGATTGCGTTTTATTAAAATAGGTTTTTACTTTTATTAATTTATTTATCTTTTGTATAGATTCTTTTCTATTTTGTGAATGTGAGAACGCTGTAGGCTTACTGGATTGTAGACCTGTTGACCATTTTCTATTTTGGTAAGTACTTGGTACTCATTGAAAGATCTACACTGTCCTCCCATACCTAGTAACACTGTTATTTGAAAGTATTGTAAAAGCCAATTATTTTTAAAAGAGTAACCGTGGAGTTTCTTGCCGGCTCTTCTCTATAGGAAACGACCAATTGGAACCGTGCACCATGTAGGTTTATGTAAAATAAAATATTTTGAATTTGAATTATAGCGGCCGAGCGCTGCAATCAGGAATAGTCTCTACGGTGTTCAGATATGTGCGTCCGCGATAGTACATCTACATTATGTGATACCCACTTTAAAACCGTTGACAAGTTCACACATGACCTTTGCAGCTACTTTACGCCTCTAGGTGCGCAAACTGGTTCAATCCACGGCTGGTATTGCGCAACCCAGCGCCTGCGCAACTTCGTCATCTGTCAATCTCTCGCATGGATTAGCATGACAATGGAACAATGAGTCCTATGCGTATGGTTGCCATGTGTGAACTTACACGAGGATATGGATCTAGTTTTTTTTTTTTTTTTTCATTTTTGTAATATTTCCATAGTTTACACAGTCATTGGTTTAAGCCAGTTCAAAATTAACTATTTTGTTATTTCAAAAATCCTGGGTTCAGGTTTACAGTATAAATACTATAAAGAAATGGAGACGTTTAAGAAAAATTATATATTTCGTTATTTTTTTTTCTCATTTTTTATATACATATTTTTAAAGTGAAACTTTCATTACATCGTCTCAAACTTTTTCGTCTGCGTGTTGCATGTCGCGTGACGGTCGGCCGCGGAGTAGGGATAAAGTGAAAGGCGCTCGTCAGAGCAGCCAAGGCCAATATGGCGGCGCCTATAGAAGTTTCACTTTTACCGTGGTTTCATAAAACCACACAATCCTTTTTTATTTTATAGTTTAAAATTATAAATAAGTTCCTTTTGCAATATGTGAGAGGTTAAAATCAATTTTCTTCTCAATCCTATCATCTATCATATATCCATCTAGATTTCGAGAATAATAATATTTTGTCTCAGTATCCTTCTATAACTAAAAACATGGTAACTCGTCAGTACTAAACATTCACGACGAACCGACGACGTCAAGTCACGAGACGTCGCGTTGTCGCCCCAACAATGTCAGTGTCTTTGACAGGTTTATTGTAAAGAATTGAATAGCATCTACTCACAGTTGTGATATGTTGATACAAAGCATGATTAATAGCGAGCACCGTTACATATACGGGGAGACCTCGAATAAATCGTAGGCAATTTAAATTTTGAGGCTTGAAAAATGAAGATTGCAATAGTTATTACATTTTTAATTAATTTTAAACTTCGATATCCGCTCGCGATATTTAATGAATGGAAATATTTTTCTATGTTTCTGTGCAATCTTGTGGATCAGTCAGCTGGACGCCATATTATTTACGTACATATTGGACGTTTTTATTTGTCTAAAGGCGAAGTTTTAACTGCCTGGAGGCATTAAATTAGGATTACGCAGATGCATGGAAACCTTAACCCGTTAAAGAGCGACTGTCTAACGCGTTAGACAGCCCCCGTCCAACCATCAAGGCCCACTGTCTAATATGTTAGACGGCTGATTCACGCGGCGTAAATCTCTATTTTTAAATAAGGGCTTGTATCGTCTGTGGGCATTTTTACTCTATGGCTTGACGAATATTCTCGTCAACTATTCCATTCAAAACATGCTATACATTGAAAAATTTAAAAAAAGTTGAAAGTGACGTTGGAGCGCGTGTTAATGTCACGCCGCGGGGCTTGACAGATGACACGTCTCATTTTCGCCTAGATCGGTTATTTAAGAAAAACAGTATTTACTTAACCGAACCAATAGTTATAAACCACGTTAACATGCAGCTTCATCAATTTACTCAATTGTGCCTCAAAAGTGTTGCATAATGCAATCCTGACATTTGACTACATATTAGGATAACATCATCCTGGAAAAAGTTTTGACGTAATTTGAATCCTATTTTCCAAGTAACAGTGGGCTTTGTACAATGTACATCGGTTGTCTATTGACACGTGGGTGTCTGCATATTTGACACTTACTTTATTGTTTATGATGAAGCAAAGAGGTTTTGTTTTATGGCGTTGTCTTAGCAATTAAGGACTATGTTAATTTACCATTATTTGGGATAAAACTACATTGCAAAAGCTACTGTGGTACTAGTGATAAGTTAGCTGTGTCTACAAGTTACAAGGTTCTGCTTACTGAATAGAATTAACCAGCCATTCTAAATTGAATTGAAAACTGCAACATCACAATAACCGCGAACAGTCACACAATAACAGATGTCCAAAGACAGAGTTTTTTTGACACCTTAATGTCAAATACAGATAAAAATGACAGTTTCATGATGGCCGCTTATGACGGAACAGCTTACCCATGAAACCAAAAAAATTGAGGCCGAAAGAGCTGCCGAGCTTTAAAAAAATCAGCCTAGTCTTTTCCCAACTATGTTGGGGTCGGCTTCCAGTCTAACCGGATGCAGCCGAATATCGTATTTTACATGGAGCGTCTGTCTATTTGACCTCCACAATCTAGTAACTGGGTAATATGATACCCCTTGGTAAGACAGGTTGTCAGACTTTCGGGCTTCTGACGACCCGTAACGACTGTTAAAGATCCACGAATGACAACCGGGACCAACGGCTTAACGTGCTTTCCGAGGCACGGAGGAGTCTTGGTGTGTTAAGATGGTCACCCATCCACAGAACAATCTCGGCAAGCATAGCTTAACCTGATGGATCGAACCGTGCGGCTGTTATTACTTAGCCACGAGCTGCCGAGCTTTAGTCATAACATAATTTATTCTTTTAACGTTTTGGACTTTGCGCATTTAAAAACAAAGCCTAAACAAAATCACACCAACTCAAGTTTATTGAAATATGCTAAACAGTTAATAGACAATTAACACCTCATAATCCAATTAGCTATTTGTTGCCATTTGTTTAACAACAAAGGATTTTGTTTGCCCAGTTGTTAAATTGTCTGAATTAACATAAACTATTAGAGTTGACGGACACGTTTTTTACGATGGACTGTCGAATCGAGCCGTGTTTACTAAACAAGCTTTGAATCGATTTGTTTATTTACTATATTGCACGCATACACAATAGACTAACAATCGAGTAGAGAATCGATTGATGATCGAGTTTGGAAACGTCCTTTATTTATAAACAATTTATTGTTATAATACTGTTGATTTGATGTTTGGGAACGAAAATGTTGTTTATATTAGAATATCTGCCTAATGACTACAATAACTTGCATCTGAAGAAAAAGAAAATGATTTTGTTGTAGCAGCTTTACTAAAAACACAAAAATGTCTATGTTCTAAAACCTATTTAAATATACGAAATTTTCTTCAGCAGCTTCAAAGTTATTGCAGTAAACATGCAAAGAAAAGGCAATCAATGGATGAATGTTATCACACGAATGGACTAGACATTCCTTAGAGCTAAACTATACATACAAGAGACTAACTATTTGAACAAATCATCCTCTCTATACCCAACGGTATTCTCAAATCTTTGATTGCCAAATAAGGAGTGCGACAAAAAACAAATGAACTCTAGCTCAAAGCGATCAAACAGCCGCGGCAGCCGGGGGGTTATTGTCGATCAATTGTGAACAACGGTACTCTTAACTACACACGGAATGTAGTGCAATTTTTTTTTTAAGTGATAGCTTATTTGGAACTATTAAATAGACCATTTTTGAGGGCAATGATCTTAAAAGGAAGTTATAGTTGTTTTAATTTTGAGAAAAGTATATTAGACCATGTATAAACAGGTACTAGGTTCTGAGTTGTGATTACTGACAAATGCGTGCACTGACTGCATGGACAGGTCTATTTAAATCTGTGTGGTTCTTTCCTCAAAAGACCAAGATTATGTCTGGACTTTAAAACAGACTGCGACTCTGAGTTTTTTTCGTGGTTTCTCCTCAGAGTAGTCGGATAGGAAATATCAACCTCATCTAGTTTTGAAAACATTAGTGACGTATAAACCTACTTACAGAAATAAACACCATTTCAATCTGCCTAGCCTTTTCCCAACTATGTTGGGGTCGGCTTCTAGTCTAACCGGATGCAGCTGAATACCAGTATTTTACATGGAGCGACTGCCTATCTGACCTCCACAACCCAGTAACTGGGTAATACGATACCCTTGGTAAGACTGGTTGTCAGACTTTCGGGCTTCTGACGACCCGTAACGACTGTCAAAGATCCACGAATGACAGCCGGGACCAACAGCTTAACGTGCTTTCCGAGGCACGGAGGAGTCTTGGTATGTAAAAATGGTCACCCATCCACGGATCAACCCCGGCAAGCGTAGCTTAACCTGACAGATCGACCCGAGCGACTGTTAGTATTTAGCCACGAGCTCCTCCGACAATAAACACCATTTATCATTAAAAAATACATATGATATTGTAGGGTTATATATTATTCGCTATACGAACAAAATATATCAAACTAGTACAAGTATTACTAAACCAACGTATGCAAATAACAATGGAACCATAAATATTAACTGAGAACAGGAAATAATATTTAAACAACATCAAAGCAAATAAACTGTGTTAGTTTTTACAACAATAACGGAATTTACTATTAGTATGACCTTTGACAAAAGAATAATGACTCAAAAAATTCGAATATGTGCCACTCTGCAGTTTTTTTGTTCCGCTGAAGAACAAAAAATGGCATAGAGCGTCTCAATTGTGAACTAATGAACTGACCAAATGTCAGTTTGAAATAGTTTTTCTGTTAATTACCTAGCCAGTTTGATGTTTTTGTAAACTTTAATACATACATAGAAACCATGTTGAGGGATTTCCTGAAATTAATCGTGCAAATCTGAAAATAATCGCTGTAAATTGTCATTTGAACATAACAATTACCTATGTATACGTATTTAGGTATGGGAAAATACCGAGAAGTGGCTAATTAAGAATGGAAATAAGTATACATGATGCATTAGAATCCAAATCTGTATATATAAAATGGTAAACTGACTGACTGACTGACTGACTGACTGGGTGATATATCAACGCACAGCTCAAACTACTGAACGGATTGGGCTGAAATTTGGCACACAGGTAGATAATATGACGTAGGCATCCACTAAGAAAGGGTTTTTGGAAAATCGACCTTTAAGAGGGTGAAAAGGGGGGATTTCGTTTGTATGAAAAATTTTATTCCTTGAGTTAACAAACTTGAAACTTGGCACGAATACTTATCTATGTAAATTATAAAGTTTACCATTTTTAGTTTTTCTAAACTACCCCCTAAGGGAGGATTGGGGGGTGTCATAGTTTGTATGGAAGAATTTTAACGCGCGGTCTGATTAACTCAAAACTCAGTATTTATACTTAAGACTGAAAACAAATAAAAACGTATGTCAAGGTTTTTTGAAAATCTACCCCTGACGGGGTGAAAAGAGGTATTTATTTTTACAGGGGAGGATTTTACTGTTTGGCTTGATTAACTTGAAAATTTGTATAAATAATCTATGTCAAATAATGGAAACGTCACAATAGACTTTTCAAAAATTATTATCACGCTATTTGCTATGGGGGATGAGCAATATTGCATTATGTTCGTATTCTTCTATAGTTTACCGCAAACTGTAAAAAGACTATCCAAAAGGTTAGAATATTGCAGATAATTACGGATTTAACCTTTTAAAACATTATTATCACGCTATACCTTTATGGAGCTAAGTAGTCAATCCTAACATATACAGGGTGGATGTTGATATGGGGCAATAAGGGCAGGTACCTTAACCGTTGTCGCTACAAGAAAACGGTCTTAGAAGACTGTCCTTAACTTTTTGATCTGCATTCACAGATTTTGAAAAAATTGTACAGTCAGCAAGAACATGGGTAATTTTCACAAAAACTTTTTTGATGCCTGTCGATCCTATTCTTATTACTAGCGTCAAAAAAAAATATCGGGCCAACGGAGGGCGAATTTTTGAATTTTCTCGTACTCAAGTACGAGAAAATTCAAAAATTGCAAAAAACTTTCCATACTTTTCGTAGAAAATGAGCCTGAGAGGAGATAGAACAACACGAAATATTATCCGCAACGATCAAAATCCGTAGTGCGCGCATAGCCTAAGTTTTTAATACCTATCTATTTCAACTTGATACCTCCACGCGTTTCTGAGAAAAGTGTCTTGACAGGCAACGATGTCATCCTTTAAGGGTTTCCATTTTTCATTTTGAGATACGGAACCCTAAAACAGCTTTATTACCTATCTATCTATTTGTTACCTTTTCATGCCGTAACGGCTGAACAGATTTAGATGAATGGTATACGGATAGGCCATGACCTGGGTTAGGACATTTGATAAGTACTCTGAATATCGGTAGTACGTTCCTGTGGGATATTTTCCGACCTTTGCGCGTGCGAAGCCGCGGGCAAAAGCTAGTTAATTATACTTTGATTCAATTTTATTATGTTGATAGCAGATAGTCCATTCTCATCTTATATTCCGATATTAATGTACATATTTATACATATTATTATTATGCGGAACGGAACACTTATATGATTTAAAGTATATTATAATCATGATTGATAAGCACATCCTTGACTTCGCAAAATAGCTCATAATAGCTCGCTTAAACAAACAATATTTACATAATCTCACGCTTTGATCGTTTACCGAACTGAAGAAAAAACTATAATCTTTATTGTGGACAAAAACTACGATACGATACGATACGACCCATTCATTTTACCTAGATGGACAGTCACGAACATAAATACCTTACATTTATGCAACATTCAAAAGCGATTTTATTTCTATTTATTTATGGATTACCTACGGGATACCTTACAGTTATCTTTTACAACAATAAAACTTGTACAATAAATACGTTATCCTGTAATGCACACTCAATTATAGGTTACCACAACTCACACACTATCGAGTACACATGCTCTGAATACATAATTAAATTAAGAATACATTTAAAAAAATGCAATATACGATTGATGCAATTTTAATCTTTTATGATAGCTTTTTGTTATAAAACATTAAAATTGCATTGATACAATACAATAAAGCAAAGCAACTTGATTTTCAACATGTCCGAATGAATAAATTAGTATTTCAAAAACAAAAATTGTAGGAATACAAAATAATAATTCAAAATTGGTTAAATTTCTCGTGAAATAACGATTTCAACTTTGAGAAAATACCTATTTCATAAAAGTAAGGTCTCAAGAATGATATGTTCATAACACCATAACATTTCTATTAATACTTTAGAAGAAACTCTCTTTTGAATTTTGCTTAAGTGTAAGATGTTAATGCTTGTGACTGTACCTACCGGTGACTCTTTTAGCGAAGGGACTGGCGCGCTATGGCAGAGGACAGTGACGCGAAGTCTTGAAAAAAAAAATGTCGCTTATGTAACTTGCAAGTCGTATAATTTATTTTGAAAAATAATATTAATTATAAAGTTATACGTATAATAATTTATATTAAACTAGCTGACCCTGCAAACGTTATTTTGCCATATAAATGTTTGGGGTGAACCATCTTTATCACTTACTACCCTACCTTTACCATAATTTATAAAAACATAGTTTTTCTTCATATCTTTTTTTTCCTAAATTAAGATGTAAGCTATCCTATCTTTCAAGTTGGATCAAACTGCACACGGTGCGCAAATTTGATTAAAATCGGTTAAGTAGTTTAGGAGTCCATCGCGGACAAACAACGTGACACGTAATTTATATATATTAAGATTGTACCTATTTATTTATAAACTACATAAACAATAGAGATTTATATATAAATGTATAGATTTTAAGGAAAAACTCGTTATAACTGCCAGCAGTTATAACGAGTTTTTCCTTAAAATCTATTCTTAGCTAAATTGACTACGTCTTTATATTATAATGTATTTTAATGATCTATTTACTATCAAAAACATGACTAATACACCTATAATTACTGTAATATTTATTATGCAATAAAATGTAGCGAAGTCACCTGTTAACTTTACGTTAACAATTTAATTTATTTACTAAGGCACCAAGTCCCAATATACAAAATTCTAATTGAACAGGTTTACTGTTATTTAATTTTTGTAAATCACTAAGCAAATATAAAAATTAATATACAACCTTGTTTGTTACGGATTAAAATACTATCAATATTTATTACATCAAACACTTTTCATTTTAAAATTACAGACTTTAAACACCGTAAAAATCACCATAGAGTTATCTTTTACACCCATAACATTAAAAAATATGCAATAAATTAATGTTAAAATTATATACCTTTTCAATGTCGAGTAAATACTCTCTTGCATTTCATTGCACAACTAAATGAAGAAAAGCAAAAAACTGACAACATACTTTGTGTTTGTCAATGAATTAATTTTAAAAGTTCACGAATAATGCATTAACCGACCCAATGATTAACCATTCACCTTACCACAAATTACTATCAACAAACTTAATTACCATAGAAGTTTAGCGATGTGATATGACAGTTATCTTATACCTCCGATAATATTTCGACATATCCGGCCATATTGTAATTAAAAGGAGAGTTCAGCGATACACACTGTTCAACGCAATGAGGTGCGTCGTAAATATTGTCGCGGCTGTGACTGTTTTACAGTGACACTGCTTTTGGCTAAATAATAACAGTAGTCTATCGAAGGTAGATTTATAGGGTATTTAATTAGAAACATAAAAAAATACTGTATAAATATATTATTACACATAACATCACGACTGTAATATCCCCTAAGAAAAAAAAAGTATAAAAGTTAATAAAATTGTAGCTTATAATTTAAGAAATAAGCTACACTTTCCGCGGTCAGTTCGTGAATGGGTGACCATCCATAACTTATCGAGACCCCTCCGTGCCTCGGAAAGCACGTTAGGCCGTTGGGCCCGGCTGTCATTCGTAGATCTTTGACAGTCGTTAAGGATAGTCAGAAGCCCAAAAGTTTTACCGACGTATCGTGTTACCCAGTAATTAGGCAGTGGAGGTCAGATAGGCAGTTGCTCCATGTAAAATACTGGTATTCAGCTGCATCCGGTTAGAATGGAAGCCGACCCCAACGTAGATGGGAAAAGGCTGGGCAGATTGATTGTAATTAAAAGGAGAGTTCAACGATACACACTGTTCAACGCAATGATGTGCGTCGTTAAAATGTCGTGTCTGTAATTGATTTTAAAGAAAATCCATTCTCTAGACTCGACCATATCTTCTATCTACATATTTTTATTAAAATTAAACCGTATGATTAAGAAGCTTTACGTTCAAAGTTGAATGATTAGTCGCTTAAATAAATAGCGGAGCTTAAGTCCAATGCAAATGTGACTTTATTAAATGGCGAAAAAGTTCAAAATTCTTTGAAATGTTTAGTAAACGTAAAAATAAGTGACATTACGTCAACGGTAGTGGATGTAATTTCTGGTTCGTGACATCTTGCTTTTATTTTTTCATTGTCATTCTTAGATAATGATATAATATGAAAGTAGGAAGAAAAAGATACGAGACAAAACTATATTTCATCAAAAAATGTGATTTGTGAACCTAATTTCTTGTTGCTATGAAGTTTTACGTAAATATTGGTTACTTACATGTAAAGCTTACGACTACTGGCACTTATTTCTTGCCAAATTTGTGAAATATGGTCAGTTGTAACTCCGCAATAATGGAAGCTTCATGCTATTGTTTCGACACTTGAAAGTGCCGTCTATTGCAAGACATTTCTATGCCTCCGCTATAAAACTACAGACATAATGTAACACTAATTTGTTCACAGAGCTCTTCTGTTAACAAAAATTGCTGAATTTTCTGAAATTCAAATTACCTACATCAAAAAAAATCTAGACATCAATCAAAACATCAAAGAGCAATCAAAAAAGAAAAATCGATTAGTTACACGTAAATTCTTACAATTAGCAAACTTTTCTTCGTCGCGCATTAATCGTGCGCACGGCTATCATAGATCATTGATCGATACGCACCCGTAGATCACGGCGACCTTGACTCTGATTGGCGTTAACCTGTTCGGAGTTGTTCGGAACACTTCGTGACTGTTCGTAGGTCATGAGACCGTTGCTGATCATAATATTACGACAAAAAATATACTTTGACTAAATTAATGGCTTTAATAGCTATTTTTAATGTTTAGTTTGTAAATAAACAAATTAGTTTTGCTATTAAAACAGTAAAAAATAAAGAGCGGAAATAAGTATTATATTTTCCTGATAGTAGCACTTTCGGTATATTTAAGTTTCCTTCAAAATTGTTTACAGAGTAGGTACAGTGACCTTCAGAATTTCTAGAATAATTATTTCGACACTTGTTCACACAGTTTACTGTGTCTGAGGATAAAAATGTGTAAAATATATCGAATAATAAGCAGGTATTAATGAAAGGAATAAAATTCTCCTTATAAAGTCTTGTGACAGACTGCTTGGAGCCATTTGTCGGCTATTGAGCAAGCACTGGTCTGCCCTACGCCCATATTGAATTACATTACGTTTTAATTAAACATATCATTGGCCTTTTAATTTGCATTCTGTTCATACATATATTTTAACCCGTCTATCAATCATGCGTTATTGTCAATAAAAATGATTAAACTAATATATTAGACTTTTGTAAATATCAAATCAGCGGACACATTAATTATTAGTACCCATTGCAACCTTTGACTGTCTGGTCAGGATGTATTTTTTTTTTATTCGCATTTATTTAGGTATTTTGTAAAATCTACTTGGCAAAAATCTTGAATTTCATCTCCTAGAGGGGTTAAATAGGGGATAAAAATTGTATGGAAATTCGTAATTTTTGCCAATGGGAAATTCTATCGAGCATACGGCTTGTGTTGCTATAATTTTCTTAAATATTTTTTTTCTTCGTTTTAGTTTTTTCTTATGTGCAAGGGCTTTGCTGTTGTATAGTGAAAATAACCCTTTACATCTCGAATCACTGACCATGACATTTTCCTTAAAATTACACAAGGCTGACTCGAAAACTTGTAAATATCAAAAACGCGAATTATTATTATTTGGCGCTCCGATTTCGACACTTTTCTTAATGATTGTACCTTTATAAGACTTCGCGCGCCCTAAATCACGCCGACTGGTCCTTGTGTTATAATTTACTTAATTTTCTTGTTCATTCATAAATTTATTGTTGAGTTCATTCACTGTACTGCAATTATTCATAGTTATTATTTAATTATTGTAATTATTACTTTGATTAAAGTTACAAGTTTAGTACCTACACAACGTGTAACGTTAAATGCGCAAAACCTCAGACACCCCAACTGATTTTTAATTCAATTGACCAAGAATATTCTATCTATCTATCTATTTCAGAGAGAAAAAATAATCATTAAAAAAATTGTGAAGATTTTATATGCTGTTTTAGTTCGTAAGATTCGTATTTGCATTGAAATAAAAGCTATTATTATCCCGCGCACCTATGAGAAAATTTAAATTGGTCGACAACAATTTGTGTTTGTTTACCTATTTTGCCGGGTTTGCGCATATGATGGCTTGACCTATTAATAAATAATAAAAAGACACGGCAACGTTTTTAAAGAAGTTGTTTTGAAAAATGTGCCCTAGGTATATTAAAAAGTGGTTCAATTGATTCTGCTCGTTATTCTGATCAAACTATTTTCAGGTTTTGCGAATTTAACGTTACACGTTGTAGAGCATAATAGATAAATCACATACAACTAATAGGTAAACACAAAATTTTCATGAATATTGTGTTTAATCACTTATATGAAACTTAGATCATAAATACTGTTGATATTTTTTTAAAGAAATCAGAACAGAATGCTGATCGAGGTATCATTAATTAAGTCATTTTTATAATTATCACTTGCTTCAAAAACAGTGAAGAAATACGGCATGCCTGAGAGATATTTCTCGACGGCATGTGAAGCCTCTGACGCCCATGGGCGGCTTTAAAACTTTGACACCAGGTAATTAGAAGAGAAGAAGAGGTATTAAGTTCACGAATGTTTATCAACAGTCTCTAAAGACAACACGTGTTGCAATGCATTTAGTGGGCGTGTAATATGTACATCATGTTTACAAACGCGAGTAGCCAAAGTTACGTGCTTTATAATAACTTATTTCAACTTGAATGGCTTCCGCAGTCGCAAGATGGCCGAGATCTGCGTCCATTACCATCTCGTATGGCTGGTCAATAAAAATTACCGATATGATGCAACATATTGTGCATTTCCGTGTTAACACAGTTTTTCGGGTGTCTGTCGAATTACATGATATGTTTGATTAATAGAAAGATAAGGTTACGTTACTTTACCAAAGGTTAATAATGGTTAATATTTTCTTTGTATCCAAACATAATATAAATGTAATATTTTATAGAAACATTTTTCGAATAAACCAAGTCCTTCTGCTGTCGTAGATGGCATCAAAGATACATCATAAAAAGCGGCAGTGCGAGTCGGACTCGCACACAAAAGGTTCTGTAGCACCGTACAATATTTATTAACACTTCTTTTTAATACTTCAGTTATAAAAAACGCGGGTTTTGTATGGGGAATCCTTTAATATTTTACTTTATTTTATTAAGCTATTGCATAGTTTTTATCGCGGGCTTTGAGCGCGGCGACCAAATCAAGAAATTTCGTAACGAAAAAAACCTAACACCGTTCCCATGATGTTGTCATGGGAACGTAATTTTTGTTTTATGTCATCATCCGTCATCATCCCAAGTGTAGCATTGACAAATAGGAAGTATGGAGGTTACAAATGCTATGCAATAGCTTTACCACGGCAGTCCCCGAGTGCCACACGTTTTTTTTTTTTTTGTTATAGCGGTCATAATAGTACACACCCTGTGAAAAGTTCAAGCGTCTACCTATTCCGGTTTAAAAGATACAACCCTGTGACAGACGGACGGACAGCAGAGCCTTAGTAATAGGGTCCAGTTGGCTACCCTTTTTTTTTTTGGTTGGGAAATTATCAAATAACTTCTCCCGCTCTGGGCAGAGCGGGAGGGCGTGTCAGACTCTTGCTGATTGAAACCCACCCGTGTTTCTTCAGTTGCCATGTTGCCGGGGGGCTTCGATGTCCCTATCGGTTTTCTTCGAACCCCCGGCAGGCATTGGCCCTAGCGGACCCCGTCAATTCTGCTGACATCTCTTTGAGGCGCGCGTGGAACACAACGCGCCGTCGACCCGGGCTTGGTCCGGGTGCGGAACCTTAAAAACAAATAAAAGTGCAAGAATACGCCAGCATTGAACTGCAGACCTCTTTGCGACTGACCCGAAGTACGCCATCAATCAACATATTTCACGCTTCACCGATTCTCAAAAGCGAATTATATACGTTTATCATTTTATGTCGGTTCATTTGACAGAGACAACCCTGACTTTCGACTGGATTCTATTAGCTGTTGTTTGTTGCCATTTTGCTGCCTTTTGTGGTACATAAAAGAAAATTAACGATGTTATAAGACTATCATTTAAGTAACACTTGACACGTGTGATCTTGACTTTGAAAGCTTAAATGGTTGTTTAGGAGTTTGACCGCGACTGTATGTGAATACAATGATACCAATGTTGAAAAATGATTACATTTTAAATTTTGTGGGAATTAAGACAAAATGGCTACCAAAAGTTTCAGTAATTAAATTCTGGTTATGAAAGAAATGCCTCAAATTGATGAGTAGTTTGGCATTGGCATATCGAAATATCGTAATATCTGATCGATCAGGAACGAAACTGATCCATCATAGGAACAAAATGGTATAGGTGAAAGCAAAAACACATTTATCAAAAATTTAAAATAGTATTTTCAATAGCGTTTGCGGTTATCAAGACATATCTTTTAAATTATTACTTTAGCAATACTTGGAATATGATATATCAAAGATCGCGGCAGCCTAACACTAGAAATTAATTTACTTTTAAATCGCTTCAGGCATCTTTATTAGCAAGAGCAAGCACGAGTGCAATATGTATGATCAAAGAATAAAACAAGAATTTTGGCCGTCTGACTTTTTGTCTGGAAGTATATTCCGGATTGTCGCAAAAACGGCTGAACGGATTTGAATAAAATTTGGCACATAGATAGTTTATAACCTGGATTAACACACAGGATACTTTAAATCACGGTAGTACGATCCCGTGGGATATTTTTCGACATTAACGTTGGCGATACCGTGTTCAAAAGCTAGTATATGATTAAATATGGTAATTTGTCTGCATTGAATGAGATGAATGGGCACTGGGCAGGCTGTGAGAGGCTGTGTGCAGCACAAAGGTAACACGTGCAAAACAGGCTCGATAAAATTATCACATGTGTGGAGCACAACCTTCGATCGTAAAAGTTAGTGAGACAAAATGTTCAAGTTATATCGAAACTTGATTTGCTTGATCATACGGTGTAGGACATAGGACTTACAAATTTAATCGTTGACTGCCTCATTGGTCTAGTGGTCGCAAGCGCAGACTGCTGAGCAAGAGGTTCTGGGTTCGATTCCCCCGGGGCAAAGTGATATTGGCTTTTTCTATCTGGAATTTCTCATTAGTAGCCCGGAGTCTGTGTTTATGCCCTGTTGATGGCAATAGGCTCGCCATTACATGGGACTTAGAAACATGACGGGCGAAATGTGTTACAGGTACACTTCTACCCAACCCTTCGGGGAAACAAGGCGTAATGTTATGTAAAATCGTTTTACTATTAAAATTCTATGATAGAGTGGGCGCAGATAAATTTGTCATTACTTATCCATGTATATGTTATTGCAAACTGTGTTTTTTTTCTGGCAAATAATCATTTGTATACGAAGATCATTATAGATTTTTTAAATCTATTTTTTTAGTAATGAATGCTGTAATTATGTTTTAATGAAGCGGAAGGGTATGTAGGTACATCATTATAAACTATTA
The DNA here is from genome assembly GCA_963680765.1 of Agrochola lychnidis. Taxonomy (NCBI): domain Eukaryota; kingdom Metazoa; phylum Arthropoda; class Insecta; order Lepidoptera; family Noctuidae; genus Agrochola; species Agrochola lychnidis. Next base: position 6,760,408 of record OY796850.1, read on the forward strand.
TTGTATTCTAATGATACTTTTGTAATAATTAATTGTTAAATTTTTCCCTATAGGCATTGGCACATCCATTTATGATACACTTTACTTGCTATAAATAGTTGTCAAGATGCGAAGTAAGTTTCTATGCATTAATTATTCTATTTGTGCAAACGATTGAGGTGAGAGCATTGACGTAACAAGCAACAAGTAAGCATGCACTTGACATACTTGCGACCAGTCGGACAGTCGGACGGAACTCTTCCTACCTTCACTGGTCGAGTGTGAATCCGGCTTTAGTTGGCAAAGGGTCAACTTATAAAGCTTAGAGAGATATGATGCCCCATTTACTAGACCCGGGTATCCTTAGACACTTGATTAGTAGGTACTTATTTTGAATTTAACTAGTTGTTGGAGGGCAACATTCGTGTCTATGGTTTTGTTTGGTTAGACTATGGTCAAGTTTGAATAAAGGAACAATTAATTAATTTGTGTGCGTATTAATTAATTACCACAAGTATAAATGAGATACAACATTGGCGACGAGCATGGGATTAATTAATTAATTGTTCCTTTATTCAAACTTGACCATAGTCTAACCAAACAAAACCATAGACACGAATGTTGCCCTCCAACACTAGTAGTCAGAAAGGTAGCCAATATTCGTAAATTTGTAGCAACCAACGACAAAGGGGACAAAAAATTTGTGTAGAATCTCTGTCAATTAATATCTAATGCAGTTGAATAGTAGATTACTAGAAAATACAACTATCCATCATCAATCATCTTTACACATCTAACAAAAAGTGTATAACTACCTAAGTATTGTAGATATAGGAAAATACATCAGCCGACTGTCGACTTTCACAGTTCAGTCAATGGGCGTCGAGGCGAGTGATGTTAGTATAATTACAATCTGGCAAGCTAGTACTGGAGGAAAGTTACTTCTATTAAAGAACGTACCTATTTTGAAGCCAGTGAAAGTGGAGTTTTGCTACTGTGACACTTTCTCCGTTTGTGAAATAAAATCGATCAATTATCACATTGTGGTCTTGTTATTTTTATTCTATTCGACGACGATTCAATTGAGTGATTCGTGTTAGCGGGAAATTTCCAAATTGTACGTGGAATAAGTGTAGTAACACACATTAACATAACATCACGCATTGTTTCCCCGAAGGGTTGGGCAGAGGTGTCCCTGTAGCAGGTACACCCACATTTCGCCAGTTATGTTTAAATCCCATGTAATAGGGGGCGAGCCTATTGCCATCAACCGGGCACAAATCCAGACTCCGGGCTGCTACTGAGAAATTCCAGATAGAAAAACCCAATAGCAAGTGTAGTAGTTCAAACTATATGCGTAAAATATTATACCTATCTCGCACGGGTCGATCGAAGGTTAAGCAACTCTTTCCGCGGTCGGTTCATGGATGGGTGACCATCTATTATATATCGAAACCCCTCTGTGCCTCAAGAAAGGTCCCGACTGTCATTCGTAGTTCTTTGACAGACGTTACGGGTAATTAATAGAAGCCCAACCAGTCTAACCAGTAACTGGGTGTATCTGGTTAGACTGGGAGCCAGCCCCAACACAGTTAATTCAATTCAATTTTAAATATTTATTTCGCATAAACCTACAAGGGCACTTATGAAACGTCAGAAGCTAGGTGCACGGTTCCAATTGGTAGCTTCCTATGGAGAAGAGACGGCAAGAAACTCCACGGTTACTCTTTTAAAAATAAATGGTTTTTACAATGTTTTCAAATTACAGTATTAATAGGTATGAGAGGACAGTGTAGGCATATCAAAAAGTACCAGGTTAGAAAAAGGCTAGGCAGATTAATTGATTAAAAAGTTTAGTTAGCACATCTAAACATGTGATGATTAGACTTCACAAAGCTGTACTGCAACATATTTTGAACCAAGTCACGACGTCATCTTATCTCCTACAGATTAAATCTGAAGTCCAGTTGAATTAAAAAATGTAATCGCCTAAAAATTAATAACTCGATCCTTAATCGCCTAGTTATAGAATCGACTCAGTGTCAGTTCAGTCACGATCATTTTATCCCATGATATGTTTGTCCTGACGTGTGTATGTGAATCGATACAATCGATCATTAATCGACTATCACTCGAGATGGATTGTCTATTGACAAACGGCTTGTGAATGTACAATAGCAATTGTAGTACCTACAAGTACACCGTAAGTGATTCTAGACTTTATGAATTTAAGTGCAGGGTTGTTTATCCTTTGCGTCTACACATAACGTAGAGGTGTCGTAGAGGTGGCCTCAGGGATCTAAGACGATCGATTAACATGTAAATTAATATTTATCGATTGTATTGTTTTAGGCGTTGGTATGTATTGTATTTTTCACAATGAATGATGGCGATCATCAATTTTCTATTTGGTGTCCATTTATTTCGCTTTATATGTGAAGGTCGTTTCATGAAAGGTCAATTATGCGTGTAACTAATGAGTGTGTTAAGTTTAGTTTAAGTGGTAGGTGCAGTCGATCTTATTAACTTCAATCAAAATCAACTCAGGCTATCACAGTCCACTGCTGGACATAAGCCCAGGGCCGTAGCGAAGGGGGGCATTGTGGGGCAATGCCCTACCTTAAAAAAAACCAAATATTCTAAATATCAACTAATAATAAGCAAAGTACTGTAAGTTATGACATCTAAACAATTCCGAATTAAACAATCACAATTACTTAAATAATTCTTTATTCTGAATCTTATTCCGATTCAGTTGTTTTTAGGAAAGACTTTAAATTAAGTAGGTATGTTTAGACATGATTGGAGAAATAATAATGTATGACAATAAATTACTTTTTATTTTTATCTGTATATCACCCCCGACAATTAAGTATTAATACTTAATTGTCGGGGGTGATATACAGATAAAAATAAAAAGTCAGTTAACTGACTCACACATTAAAAATATCAGTAAGAAAGCCAAAAATCAATTGACCAGAACAGATTAACATTTTTACTTCCGCCCTACCTGTATCAACAGCTGCCCTACCTAAAATTCAATTCTAGCTACGGCCCTGCATAGGCCTCTCCCAGGCTGCACCCTTCTGCATCCAGTCTGTCCTAGCCACCTTTTTAAGGTCCTCGGTCCATCTAGCTATTAACTTAGTTAAAGAAAAAGTGTAGTGAAAATCTGAACGAGAAGCAGTTGTTACGGCGAAATTACGACACTTATGTAGGTACCAGTGTTAGCTTTTGGTTGCCTACCTTCCAATAAAATACCCGGTACGCAAGTGTTAACTATACAGGGTGTCAGGGACATCGATGCGAAAACTGTTACCATGGATTCAGTATATGATTCTGAACCCCCCTGTGTTGAAATTTTTCGTTGGTTATTTTAAAGAAACAGCTGTTTCATAGAAAAGTGCAATACCTACGCGGTCAAAATGTATGGAACAGCTGATTTTTTTTTTTAAACAACCGACATGAATGTACACTTCATGTACTGAATCCATGGTAACAGTTTTCGCATTGATGTATAGGTACCTAACAGTGGTATCCACATACAGAGGTTACATAATAGTCAAAGATAAACTTTGATTTATCGAGAGTAAACGATAAACTGAAATCTTGTATTGGACAGGAAACATCGCACGCTCAAAGACATGGCTAGCGGAAACATTAATCTTATAAATTTTAATTTTATTAAATTATATTATTAGCCCTTTAATATATTTTAACACGAGTCTCTAGGTCGTAAATACGTTATTAATAATCATGATGTTATGTTTCTCAATATTGTTTCACACAATTCATCATCGGTCCAACTATTGGAGTGGTCACTCTGTCAAGTATACCTTTAAAATTTCGTTTACAGATAAAATGTTATGCTTTTCAACTAATAAAGATTTGATGTCTACGGAATTAATAACAGTCGGTCTAACCCTGTAAAAGTATCACCGTGAATACTTAGAGCGCCTTCAAATTTGCCACAAAGTGCCGCGCGTGTTCAAGTCTAAACATGAACGAAAATCAGTATCCTAATTGCGTAATACATCACAATTACAATCTGTTTCGATTTGAAACAGATTGCTAATCCAATGCTTCATAAGTTGGAAAGAAAAATCTGCTCAACAATGTAAATAACGCTATAAATGTTGTTGAACTGTCAAAATGAAACAAATTAGGCATAATTGTTTACGAAAATATGTTACGCAATTAGGGTACTAGTTGAAGATTTTATCGATGAGGTTTAGAATCATCCAGCGATATGGGATTCGAAGTACAACAATAAAATCGAAAAGAAAAAGGCTTGGAAAAAAATATGCAATAAATTTATAGAGAATTTCACAAACAATTTTAGCATGTAAGTATATTGTTAACACAACTACGTACTTTATATTTTCGTAGTTCGTTGTTTTCCTAACAAAATAATCAGCTAATTCTTAAGCTAAGACTTTCTTCGTCAGAGACCATCGTAAAACTAAACATACAACACTTTGATGCTCGAACCTAGTGACAACAGCGCGGCCGCAGCGCTGCAACCGCGCTGCGTCCGTGCGGCACTTTGCAGCAAATTTGAAGGCGCCTTTAGGTGACGTGGGCTTGAAGTGAGATATAATTTCACCTAATGCCTGGGATTAACAGCTCACTTTACCTAAACTTTCGCATTGAGATTTTTACATAATAGATCGGCAGGTCATTGGCTTATCCTTTATGTATTTAATAAAAAATACTTGACCGTATTTATAAATAAATGTATCTAAAAGCGATTGCTAAAGTTTTATTTCTAAGTACAACCAATGAATAATTTACAGCCAATACATGATCATGAGCGTTTAATTAGCCATATATTAGATCCGATCGTGTAGTATATAAAGTAAATATATACGACTAAATGTTAGCGTGCATTTAAGATAAATCACAGCGCAAAAGATTCACTTGCGACGAACGAAAACATGGCATTGAATGAACGTTAGATCACGACTCGTTCTTACGTAATGAATGAACCGCTTATTAAAAGTAGAATTTTTTAAATGATTTATTTTATATGAATTTTTAATTTGAGTCGAGTAAGTAATTGTAGGGTAATGGTGCCATTACATAATTTTTCGTGCAAGAAAACTGTTTTACAATGGTATTTGCATAGGTACAGACGCCAGCACATCAAGCTACCCGAAACCGTCAAATTTTCCCAATCAACTTTGAACCTTAAACTTCAGCGATAAAGTTGAAAATCTATTAAATAAATTTGACAGATTGTAGTAGCTTGATGTGCTGGCGTCTGTACATAGGATGTAACGATTTGCCAAACTAAACCAATTAACAAAGCGTAAAATAAGTTGAAGCATTATCTACCTACATCAGCAAATTATGAAGACTGTGGCGGTGTGGCCCATATCGGGGAACCATCACCTTACTGAGAAATAAACATTTATTTTCTAAATTAAAACAAATTAATGCATTTGGTCTTAAGCATGCTTTTCCATTATTTAAAACGAGCCTTATGCACAAGTTGTATAATACTAATTAATTTATACTTAGCTACTTAATCCATATGTATTTTCAAATATTTTACTCAGCACACTTTCTTTGTAATTATAATGCACGTAACTAACAAGTAAAAGGAAAACTCAGTTTTAATTTTAAACCTTGGTGTACAGACGCCAGCACATCAAGCTACCCGAAACTGTCAAATTTTCCCAATCAACTTTGAACCTTACACTTCACCGATAAAGTTTAAAATTTATTAAATAAATTTGACAGATTGTAGTAGCTTGATGTGCTGCACGCGTAGCATGACCGCCGTAGAAACGAGTTTCGTCGACGGAAGAATCGACAAAATGACAGATAAACAATCACAATCTGTCATTTTGTCTATTCTTCCGTCGACAAAACTCGTTTCTACGGTGGTCATGCTACGCGTGCTGGCGTCTGTACCTAATTAGCCTGTCGGAGGTAATGAAAAAGAGAAATTTTCCCACTTGTAAAGTTTTCACTTCTATTTCACTTAAAATTATTTCCTCGTCGCCATGTTTGCTACAACTAATTAAAATGGTATTAAGATGTGATCTGCGTTCACCTTACTACCTCGTTAGCAGAACTATGTGAAACTAGTCATGAATGAAATGTGTATGAGTTTAGAGCCAGATACATAAACGTAATAATTATACATAGTTGGGACGCTTACTTCATTATCATTATCAGCCTATAAATGTTCCCACTGCTGGGACACAGGCCTCCTCTTTGTGAGAGGGAGTGGGCCGTAATCCACCACGCGGGCCCAGTGCGGGTTGGTAGATGTCACATGTCTTCGAATTTTCGGTTCTAGGACATGCCAGTTTCCTCACGATGTTTTCCTTCACCGTTTTTGAGAGCAGTGGTGATGAAATAATTTACACAAAGTAAAGCGCCGGTCTGGGTTCGAACCTACGACCTACAACTCGTAAGTCGCGGCCGTTACCACTGGGCCACCACTGCTCTCCTACGCTTACTTTAGTACCTAACAAATCTACTTTCTGAATTTCTGGCATTTCTTAGGGATAACTTTTTGTTTAGATTAAAGTAGAGTCTTCAACTTTATGACTACTTATAATATAAATAACCTTGCTTACTGTGCGAATGAGCTTTTTGAAGTTCAGAAATTTTCTGAACAAAATGTTCACGAACCTTATTTGAGTAAAAAAAATAACAATTAAAAATATACCATATAGAATTTTGTTACTTAAAAAGAGTATATATACTACTTCAAAGACACCATATTAAAACTGTCTACCATATGGACACGTGGGACACGGAAAATGTAAGTCGGATAAATTTCCCACGAAACATTCTCAGGTTGTTTGTTGTCCTACCATATAATATAGCCAACGACTTACGCACAATAATGCACACAGAATTATACACTTTTACGTAACCCCAGGAAATAACACGGAATTGTACCTATTCATCCAGGAGATTTTCCAAAGTTATCTAATACCGTTAGGCTGTGTCTCGGAATGCTAAACGCTATGTGAACTACTAAGCTCATGTGAACCAGTTCAGTTTGTATATTTTGTATGCACCACATGGGCGGACAGTTATCTAGTGACTCCACTTCGCAGATCACTTGTAAATTGAGCATAATTTCGACTTAATATAAAGGTTTTAATCACAAGCGCTTTCTGGATTCTGGAAATGGTTTATTTTAATTGTTATATAAATCTTAGACGTCAATACGGTGCAAGACTGCCTGCATCCTTAGAAAATCACGTTCAACCAAAAAAAAAAATCGTTAGATTATAAAAGTTAAAACTAAATGTTAAATTTTACTAAAACTGAAATTAGACTTCCGAAACACATCACTACCATCCACCAATTTACTCTACTGTTTAATTTTTTTTATCAGATTTTAATAGTAGAATAGAATAAAACATTTATTGCATAGACATAACACAACAGCAACAAATAACAGGAGTAAAAATATATAAAATATATTTGTAAGTGCTCTCCCCTCATCGCTTGCACCATACGCCGAAAGCTCGCGCGACTTAATTCCGCTAATTTATCGGCGCCAGCCGTGCGTGCGCGCACTCTTATTGCGAACTGTTACAAACGAGGCGGCGACACTGATGGATTTATTTGTGGCCAGTACTGTTACTTGAAGTACTCTTTATTACATGTAGACTGAACTTGGTGAACTTGATAAAAATACATAGGTTTCAATTACTGATGGTTTTCTAAGGTGAATGTTTTCTTGACTTATTTTTTAACCGACTTCCAAAAAGGAGGAGGTTATAATGTTCGACGCGTATGTTTGTTTTATTTTGTTTTTTTTTTTTTATGTATGTCCACCGATTTCTCCGTCAATTGTGGACCGATTTTAAAAATTCTTTTTTGTTTGAAAGGGTATGCTCTCGAGGTGGTCCCATATAAATTTTATGAACTTTGCTTCAATAGTTTTTGAGTTAGCTTCAGTAATACGTACTTTTTCCCACTTAGTATGTGGATGATATGATATAAGTTCCTGTCACTGTTATTTACATAGCAGGTAGTGGTTTTTGAATGTGTGTGGGGTAGGTACCACAACTAAAAAGTGAAAAATAAAAACTTTTTACAAAAAAAAAAACAACCGACTTCCAAAAAACACTACAAAGTGAAAAATAACTTTAATTTCGGAAGTCGGTGACAAAAAACGAAAATTCAAAACCAAAGACACCGACTTCCGAAATTAAAGTTATTTTTCACTTTGTAGTGTTTTTTGGAAGTCGGTTGTTTTTTTTTTAACATTAATTTTATTACTATCTTCTTAAAAGGTGAGATCTATCTTAATTTTATTCCTGGGCTAATGCCAAAATAATCAATAACGTTCATTTTTAATATCAGAAGTCGATACCGACGTCTCAATAACTTACACGAATTAATTAACGTCTTGAATATAATTTTGGTAGATATTAGTATTACCTTCCACAAATCAATCGGTTACATCAACCGATAAAATTAATTGTTGTTGAGCCATATGCAGATAGGACTGCAAATGGATACGCAAACATGATAAATTATCGAGTGACTTGTTCGTTAAAATACACGTACTAGTAAATTAACTGGCGACAAGCCGGCTAAGAGCTGTGTAACATTATTATGCCTAATTAGACACAAGATGCCAACCAGTCGTGAAATGCTTTATGCGAAACGTAATTCAAATTGCGAGGCTAGATTCGCATTTGTTTTATACAGAGAGAGACTCCAATCACTGTGATTTTGAAAATAGAAAGCATAGAGATATAGAATCGACCTCCAGTGAGGCACAAACCTAGCAGTCTTCATTACATAATACACAGTTCCTTAAACCCGAGAATTACAAGAAAAACTGGTATCACTACCCGAGATCACTTAAACAGAATACTCTTATAAGCTTCTTCAATACTTTTATACGATTACATCTAATTTACATTCGTTAGCCGTAAATATAGGAAGGAATGCGCGGGCGCAACGACACGGGAGAAATGTATTATCATAACGGATTGAAGTCGTAAAATTACATATAAATGACTCTTGCGTAATAGCCCATGAATATGTATGGAGTAAAGGATAGGACGGTGTAAGAGCTTCTAATTAAACCTAGATAGTGGATAAGGTTGTTTTTATTGCTGGATAGAAAATGGGTGCGATGTAAAACGAGAATGAAGTTTATACTTGTGTAAATATATTTTATATACGGGTATATAAGACCGGGAAAAAAGACATTAAAAATATTATTGACGATGTATACAAGAGTGGTAACAAAATTCATTCAATAGATGCAAATTAAAATATAACTGCTAAAGGAAATAAGAAATATTATAACAAACTATACGCAATGGCGGTCGGCACAGGCAAAACAGTAATAATCAGTGGTGAACTATTCTATAATCAGTCACTAGGTATATCATTAAAGAGAATTATAAAATATAGGGCAAAGTGAATGTTTCCCGCAATCATCATGCCCTTACAAGTAGTCACGCTCAACAAATTGGAGCGCTCATTACAGCTGTCAGCGCTAACATACCTACTGACCTATACGACCCAACTACGTCTAACCCTCGGACATCTATCCACCTAGCACCGCTTTTGGACCGGTACGCGATCATAATTCTAGGTATTCGAACATAAATCCTCATTATGCATGCGTAGGAAGATGTATGTGCTCCGGGAAAATCTATGTCTTTATGAAAACAGATTGGATCGTTGATCAACTTGATTTATGTAAACGAGCTGGCGACATCATTCGTATACTTGTTCGCATTCAAACTTCAGCGTTTAGATCAATTCATGGGGTCACCTTTGAAAATCCCTTCTTTTTCACTTTCTAAAGCTGCGTCCAGATGTTGTTTTGTCCGTCCGTACCTCCGTTTCGTATCAGCGCGCAGCATCGCGATCCAAGAATGGTAGTTTGAACGCCCGTTCGGTATGGAACGGTGGTACGGCGTCTCGATACGGATGCAGGTAAGCTCCGATCCATCGAGAGTCGGTTTTTCTCCAAGTTCAAAGGCGATACGATACTACATCCAGAGTTTTTGGATCGCAACGCTGATACGAAACGGAGGTACGGTACGGACAAAAGAACATATCTGGGCGCAGCTTTAGGAAAATATCTTTCAAACTTATGTATATATTCTTCAGTGACTTAACTTCAATTTAGCAGTCCATTTCAATGCATACACATTTGTGCATGAGGCATATTTATTTATTTAACAGTTTATGAGTACACACCTATAAACAGACAAAAAGAAAGGAACAGAAAAATACGTACAAAGGTGACGCTTAAATTATTTCTAAAGAAATCTCTTCCAGCATACCCGGGATAGGAAAGTAGTTAGAGATGTAGACAACGTGTGTAAGAGTAGAAGAGAAATCAGAATACATAAAATAAAAAACTTAACTATACACTAATTTAAATATAAACATACAATATGAGAAAATCATCTCAATATGATCTTTGTTGGCTACTATTTGCAAACATCTCTAGACGAGTAGGTAAATACCCAAATATTTGCAGTTTGGTCGATGCCAAGCCTCATTGAACTCGGTGTACAATTAAACACATAAGAGGTACAAATAACGGTGTAACATTCCTTATCAACTGGGTCGTAATGCAGATCGCAAAGTGCATTCACTTTTAAAAGAAGCCGATTCGATATATTTGCGAAGTTTTTGCGCGCTAGTTTTATATGTTTCCCACGGTATATAGGTTTTATAGCAAGCTTTTGGAATATATATTATGTAGTAGTAGTCGCTACTTTAGCATATACATCCTATAATTTGAAAAAATTAGGATTAAACTGACTCTTTGTAAACGAAAGGCCACATCTCACTCCATCCGAGAGCGTCAATAATGGCGATTTGGGTTGGGAACGCGGCCAACCAAGTACTGTCTGCTAATAATAATATACTGCTATCATAAATCTGCTAAGCGTGATGATTATGACATTATATTTGACCAATGATTATACGGAGATGTCATCAGGAGGCTATGTTCAAAGTTTGACTTATGCAGGCGCTAAAAATGATAGTTAAGATCTAGTGGGTTTGCAATTTTGTATTATAACTTCAGATGTGTACAGAATGATATCATGTGACCTGGTTACTATAAATCAGCAGCCAATCACAATCGACACGTGAGCAGCAGGTAATGCGTAGGGTTTGGCTTACTTTATGGGTTGTACAGAGCAAAGAGCGCTTGTCCACTACGTACGATTACAATTCCCACGGCATAATGGAAATGGAACCAATTCAAATAGATAATGAATTGGATGCTAACATTTTTGTGGATAAAATATTTAAAAGTCATTAGTTTATCTAAGAGTGGTTTCGAAATGGTCACTATCGAAATTGTTGTTGATATTTTGTTAAGAGATAAAACACAAAAGTGTTTTTTCCACGGACCAATTAATTTAACTCCTTTTAGCGGAAACCGTGAAGGATCATAGGTTGTTTTAAAGTCAAATAAACCGTAAAAATATTTAAATACAGAGTAATATATTTCGTAAAAGGTAATTACTGACCCAATTTACTGAGATAGAAGGGAGCCGATTTGTCCGAATCAATTACATTGATAAAGTATCCGAATGTAAAAAATATCCGGTGTGTGTCGTGTCGGCTTGTGTCGGCTTGTATGGAGAACAAGTATGTGTTGATATTGTGCGCGTGTTACCGTTATGGTTTGGTACAAGTTAAGAACCCATAGCGGTCCTTTGCTGAACATGATGATTTTTTGAACATTCATAATCTTTTTTTTTTTTTTTTTTTGTGAAATCTGGAGAACTTAACAAATAGTGTGAAGTTTGCTTGTTCTGTTGGACCAAAACAAGATTTTTCAACTTTTTGATTATCGCAAAAAAAAATACAAATAGTACGTTTTTAACGAAAGTCTAAATTCGCCCGGCCGTATTAGCGAAAATATTCGCTCTACTTCGGATGTGCATTCCCTAACTTGGACAAAAAGGATCCAAGTTTTCTCAAAGCCTATGTGTTGTTCCGCGACCATGTTAGGGATTGTAGGCGCCCTTGGCAGCGCGGTGACCGTGCGCATGCATGGTGCGCTTGCGCCGTGCGTGGTCAATGCACCGTGCGTGCGCACCGCCCTCGCGTTCACGGTAGACATATACCGAGTGTTGCCGAATGTGCGCGAAGGGTGTGATACTGTTGCTATTCACTAAGTAGGTCGATGGATTAATTATGTTTTATGACCATGTTCCGTGTAACTAATTAAAAGGGCTTAGGTTAAACTCCTAAATATTAAGTACTCGAACGATTGAAAATATTTCGTCAGAATTGAATGTTCACATTTACCAGATGCTCTATGCTTCGAAAGTAAATTAAAAAAAATATTGTTGAGTGGTTATTTTTAATAGTTATTTATGCAACTGTTGTATATAATAAGGGGTATTAAAAGACGAATATGGGTTTATCATATCAGTATTTTAATATCTAATTATGCACAGTTGCATACAAGACTTTATCTACACCCATGATATGAATCCTCTATAAAAGGTTCCGAAACCATTGGGTGTTTGTAATTCAAGATCAAGAATTAAAAAATCCCATGATATTCAGTACATCTATATGTGTGAATGTCGCCTGCAGCAGCACATCACACACACATGCGTGCAGCGGGTGCTGCTGTCCCCCGCTTAAACGTTGAAACGAGTTGCATAAATTTAGTACATTATAACACTCATGTGGATGATATTATGGTTACTATGACACTGGCTGTTTTAATGTTGGTAATAAGCTGTTTCAGAAACTTTTATAGAGAATTTATAGCATGGCTGTAGATAAAAATATTTATACTTACGCACGCGTAACTTTAAACGTGACGCATAATTTACGATAGGCAATAAAACATAATTTTCACACATAATGAGGAAACTCAATGGCATATAAAATCGTTTATTTAAATCATATATCGACAGCTACAAAAATAAAACACGACATTTAAAAGTTTAACCACCAATAATTAAAAGTACGTTTTCAATTAATTAACGTCAATTCGATCACATTAAAAAGAAATATTGATATAAATAAACTATTAAGATCAAGGAAAATGTAATAATGCGCTGTTACATGAGTCTGTGTCCTAGGTGCGGTATCCGGAGTCCGGACATAAATTATATCTCGACCGATAGACGAAATCTATATTTTTTATTTGAAACGCACCTTATACGGAGGTCATTAATTTTGGATTGCAGTGTCCGAAACAGTGTCAACTTGTGTCAGTTATTTAATTAATGGCTTATTCAACTTTATATAAATGTATTTCATTTCGAGAATTTCTCATACAGATAAAGTAACAGTGAACAAATAATCTCTTAATTAATTTCTCCTACTTTTTTAACTTTCAACCTCGACTTTCGATTAACTTTATAACAAATTGTCGAAACTTTTTTTCGTAAGATAACATTAAGTAATTAAACGTGAGTGTGTGAGTACTTAGTTCACTAGTCTACAAAGTTGGTATTGTTGATCGAAGACAAAGCCATAACTCATTATCTGTCACGATGCCTCATTGAGGTGGATAACAATTAAAATTCTATTGTGTCTCGTTAATGACAGTTGAATGGTTATTATGTTATGTGGTTTAGTCACTAAACCATATAACGTGATAATGGTGCCGATTCCCTTGTTCACAAACTAAATTTAATATCAGTGCATCTTTTTCTTTCTATTTCATTAAGAAAAGGACAGAAGATAAATTTTAGTTTAGTCCTGTCAAATTAATCAGCACTTGACGTAAATTGACGTCATTTTAGTAGGCAAGTTTTTAATCACGTCTAAACTTGTATGGAGTAGTGACAGACGCTGATTAATTTGACAGGACTAAACAAAAATTTATCTTGTCCTTTTCTTAGTGAAATAGAAAGAAAAAGATGCACTGAACTTAAATTTAGTTTAGTCTGTTAACAAGGGAATCGGCACCATTATTTTGCTTTGCAAAAAGGTACAAATTGAAAGGAAAAGTTATAACGAAAACACAAAACTTTTGTGTTTTCTGTAGGTATAACTTTTCCTTTCAATTTATACATTTGAAAAGAAATCTCCCAAACGTTTTAAAGCTAACAGATCATCACCGTTTCAACGGTCCCATATCATCATCATCAACTTCCTCTGTAAACTTCCCCGTGCCTAAACCGGTCCGGACCGTGACGATCCGGGACCGTGACACGCCGCCATTACTACCAACATTGAACTTTATGTTCACAAGTTGGGTAATTTGTAAATGGTTAATGCACACCTGTCCACCGCTGAACGTCGCTTTAATTACGAAATGCATAATTTATGCTAAAAAGTGTTGGTGCATTTAATGTTACTCTAGCATCTTGATAAGATCTAGTTTTGATTGAGTTAGAACTTTAATATTCTTCGCCTGAGCTTTTGAGCTTTATAGATCAAGCTTGACTTTAAACGAACGTTATTAGATAATTATTAGGCAAAATATCGTTTTGTATTACGCAGCTTGCTGCAAACACATCATTAAGTAACCTAGGTACACGTTCAACTGTAGGTACCTGAAACTTTCAATGTCCGTGAAATTTTCTTAATGTCCGTCGGGTATCATCGGATTTCCGAAAACAAACGAATGCAAATTTCCATGTCGATCAATTATTAGATTTATCGTGTATAATTTATTTGAATTCAGATCTTAGTAATTTATTGTTGTTTTGTTTTGATTTCCGTGTGAACTATATAAAGCTGTAAAACTATTTTCCTGTCTGTCGTGCCTGTGACTTTAGCAGCGGCTTTCCTCCCATTTTTTAAAATAAATGACATTCAGTTAAAAGAGTATTGATAACTCTATATACTTCTAAGTCGATTGAAAGCGTCCCGTCTGCACCAAGTGCAAAGGGCAACTGATAGCATAGAAAATAAAATTAAAACTGATAGAAATTCGACGACTGACGAAACACGAGGTTTGAGAGTTTTTTTGTAACGGAAATGTTCTGCTCTTTCCAAAAGTCTTAGGATAGACACAAAATTGTATTTGTAATGGATACTTATTCTAAGTCCTGTGCCCTAATTGCGTAATACAACACAATCACAATTTGTTTCGATTTGAAACAGATTGCTAATCCATTGCTTCATAAGTTGGAAATAAAAATCTACTCAACAACGTAAATAACGCAATGAATGTTGTTGAACTGTCAAAATCAAACAAATTAGGCAAAATTGTTTACGAAAATAAGTTACGCAATTAGGGTACTGGTTTATTTATACACAATACATACTCAATTAAATAAGATTAAGTACATTAACTTGTTAATGTCGTACTTGTCTACATAATGTCGCTTCATTCGCGTGTTTACATATTATTTAATCAAGCAGATGAATCTATAATTTTCTTTATTACAGACATTCGTCAAACGAGTCGGAAAACATATAAATTATACATATATTTGCATGAGATTAATAAATTTATTCGCATCTGTTCTCAACGGCACGAGACTAATATTAAATAAATCGTTAGCGACTTGATTGTCAGGAACAACCGGGTTGGTTGCTTTTCGAATGTATTCAAACTCAAACTCAAAGCATTTATTTCAATTAAACCATTTACAGGCACTTTTGAATTGTCAAGGAATCTGTCAGTCAGAAATATGCAGCTAGTTGCCCATTCCAAAGCGTAATAGGTAGGTAGGTACCTAAGGAGAAGAACGGGCAAATTCACGGAGACTTTTTTAATTTTTGAAGTGAAAACTTCTTTAGGCGCGTTGGGCATTTTTGAGATGGGAAAATACAATTGAACTCGCGACACTGTTGCCGACACCAGCTTTTGATCATTAAAAAGACATCAACGCACGATGCATTTTCTTTGGGATTTATGACATTCCAAACATTGAGACATGTTAACGACATGATTGACATTTGCCTTTTTTTACCGACTTCAAAAAAGAAAAGTATTTCCTGCACAATAAAATTGTTTAAGTTTTCACTTCTGTCGGAACTCCCGGAGTGCCACTGTTTTTTCATTCTGTTGCTTTTACGGGTAGGTAATTTGTATCATCCAAAAATAATTTTAATAATAGTTCTTAAAAATATGTTTTAAAATAAAAGTCATGAAAAAAGGCTGGTATTCGAGTCTTCACAATTTAATTAGTACCGCATAATTTATCAACTTCATCACTCTTGCATTCCAAGTTAATGTATATCTATCTAACTATTAGCACAAGTGTCTTTTATTATTTGTCACACTTAATTTAGTATACACAGGTGATAAATTACCATCAGTTAAAATGGTAAGGACTTCAATTTTATATCTTTATAATATTTTTCACAGCAAATGATGCCGTTTGTTTTAATTGGTCGGTGTACGTCCTTAATTGATTCTCGTACAAGGTTTTTATGAATCATATCAGTAATTAAACAATTTTGTTTATAAATTAGAATATATTTCTCAAAGTCAGGGTCGTTTTACCGCTACATTAGCATAGCAGACTGATCTTCATATCGGGTTTAATTGAATGAATACGGCGATTATACAATTATTTTGAGCTATAAATCCGAATCTTGTAGTAACACGACAGTTCAATGTTGCTTACATCATACTTACGTCTTTGCATTTTTATTAGTATCTACTATCGGTCATGTGTTTTCAACTAGCTTTTGCCCGGGGTTTTGTTTGCATTTATGCTTTACAGCAATCACATCCCCTGTAAATTTTACAATTAGAGACACCGGTGCGCACATATAGACACTCGGTAAATGTACTAAGTGTACGGTGTATAGTGTCGTAGTCTGAACCTAGACTTAGACCTGTGGCGCCATCTACAACGCCACATGCGAACTACCGATCAAAGACATGACGTCACACAAATCCTGCATCACGCAAGCAAGGTTTGCCGCGCGACGACCTCCCGACTTATACAAAGGTTATTAATTATATATCGGCAATCCGTTAAGGGGATGTAGAAGAGGTCATTTGCAACCAAATTACCCCTGATGACCCGGGTCTATGCCAATGTCAACCATTTTTGAGTAATTTGACATTTTATATTTTAAAATGTAGATATGAAATAAAAAAATAAATGTCAAATAACTCAAAAATTGTTGACATTTGCATAGGAGTCAAAAAGGTATTTGGTTGTAAATGACCTCTCCTACATCCCCTTAGTGGATTGCCGAAATAAAACCAATAACCCTGTATATATGACTTCCCGACATCAATCGTTGGGCAGTTGCTCACCAGACACGACAACCACCTGGTCGGAGGATCCTCCCTTTTCTATAGAGGATGAGTAAATTTAACACCCTGTTCCTCATACTTCTAAAGACCCATTTAGGGGCAGCCTGTACACATTCTAAGGAACATAATCTTCGTTTTAGTATCTTCACGGGTACACCTAGACTTATAGTTTACTATCCTTAAGCTCTAATATTTATAGGTACGTGGTACAATAATATTGCTCACCGTCCGTCGCCAACAAGATACTTTATGTGAAGATTGATAGATGTTGCACATGTCAGAGTGTCGACTCATGCCTATGTCATGGTTTGCCTAATTGCACAACAGCACCATAACAACCCATTGTCCTGAGTTAACCCATAACATGCGTGGGAGTTTTATAAGCTATTGGAGTTTATATTCTAGAAATATTTCAGTGCACCTGTATATCAATTATTCCATGTTTTGAAAACAAACACATGAAGGTATTCATACATAGGTATTTGATATAACTAACAATAATTCTATGAACACCTATTACTTTTTCTTAGCATATCGGTGGCAAAAAATTTGTTTGGCCCAAAATTCAGCTACAGTTTTGAAATTATTCATGAAATTATGGTATACAGAAAAGATAAACCATTATATATGTCACCGTAAAATTATAAACTTTAGTTTATAATCTATCGGTATTATTTCCGTTAGATTACAAACTGTCGAAAAATTGTGAACTGCGACAAATCATTTACGATTTAACGCATTATTTTTCGATAGTTTATATTATCCATGAGAAACGAGCGCAGTAAGCGCTGCCGCGGGAGCGGCAGCGCTTACTGCGCTCGCTCGACTCACGCGGTTGGTCACAGTTCTAACCTAACCTAACCCTAATTTCACCCAGTTCACAATTTTTCGACAGATTATGATCTAACGGAAATAATACCGATAGATTATAAACTAGCGGTGCTCACAATCTTACGGTGACATATACATTTGGCATATTCTGTGCATGACATTGAATTTAAACAAATGGAGTATCGAAGTGCAATAAAAAAAATACACAAATTAAACAAGAAAAAATAAACTAACCGTAACCTCCGCTTAAAAAAATTATTAATTTTCAAAATAAAGTTAATTTGTACTAATTGAAAGCTCGCATTACCCTGACCCACATAATAAACGTTAGATGACATAACGTGTGTTAAAAATGTTAATTGCGAATAACGATATAGAGTTGACCTGTGACGTCAGAGTGCGGCGGGTGATTCAGAGCTTCGGAGGTTGAAGTGATCTGCGTGTGCGCACCCCGCTCACGAGACCAGCAATTAATGACTTTGGTATTAAACTGTTAGCCGCTGTACGCTCATCGTTGAGATAAACTAGCATTTATTATGAATGATCTAGACATTGTAGACAGTACTGATATCAAATGTCATAAAAAGCGATATCTCTACAAAATCTTACTTCCGTTGGTTATTAATAAGTAATTTTACAGTGTTAGCTTTCCTTTACCCACATATTTAACTATTGAACTTAGCAAGAAACAAACAAAACTAGCACTGCCTTACCACTGCTCTCAAAACCGTGAAGGAAAACATCGTGATCGGCATGTCCTACCAAAAATTTGACGACATTTGACATCTATCAACCCGCACTGGGCCGGCTGGTGGATACGGCTTACTCCCTCTCACCGAGAGGAGGCCTGTGTCCCAGCAATGGGAACATTATAGGCTGATTATGCTTTTAGAAATTCCTTGCCAATAATTAGCTTCTAAAGTTTCAAAAGATAAATTATTTCACAAAAACCATCCACCAAATGGTCCCAAAAACGTGACAAAGTAGACATATCTACATCACAACATGTACACCGCTTACTGACAATATAAAGGCACAATTATAAAACAATAAAGGCACTTTACAGTGTTCAGATGTTCGCCGATTACGAAGCAATACATCCAATTACAATTAAAGTTCGTTTGAGCAAATAATTGAGATTTATTAGGCGATAACCGCACTTGTAGTTAACCAGTTTATCTTGGCAGCTTGGGGAAATAAGGAACTATATTCCCACATCATCAAAACTAATGGTATTCAGCTGCATCCGGTTGGACTGGAAACCGACCCCAACATGGTTGGGAAAAGGCTAGATAGTACTCACACATGTGTTAAGCAATTATACAATGCTAAGATAGATTTAAAATCTTCAGCAGCTCCAATATAAAAAACTGATTACTACTGAATATAGAAAATACTGATTTCCAAATGCTAATCAATTAGTTTATGCGCCCTTGTGGAGCAGGATCAGCGTTTAGCCAAGCATTTATATCAGCGATGTAATCCCCCAACTTATAATATGCTTGAAGGCGATAGGGATATATATATTTTAAAACTAGCTTTTGCTTGCGACTTCGTTCGTGTGAAATTTCTTGTTTTAACATAAAACATATCCTAAGACACTCGGACACGACAATACTGTACCATCGCATTATTGAAAAAAAATCGAAATCGTTTCAGTAGTTCCGAAGATTTCCCTCTACATACAAACCCACAAATCTTACCTCTTTATAATATTAAATTATAGATAGGTAGTTACCTTAACCATTACCTAGGTAAATCTTGCAATGTATTGCAATAGGCTGAATACATTAATCGATATCAGCTCGTAAACGTCAACGTCGACACAACATGTTCAGTAAAACTAAAGTGCCTCTCAATGAGCGATACGAACATCTATTGGTCGATTGATTAATTATCGCGGTGCTATTATTGGCAGAAAGGAGGACGCTGCTGCCCATCCTACGGCGGGCATGATTGATCAGTTGCCTTTAGATTCTGTGCCTCGTGAACCACAGGAAAAGTCATAGCGTTAGCAAGCTTATAATGTTTCCTCTCTTCGAGAGGGAGTGGGCTGTAATCTACCACGCGGGCCCAGTGCGTTATAAGGTGTCTTCTTTTTTCAAAAGTTTTCGGTCGCCTCTATGATTTACCACTAGTCTATGATTCTTGACACCCTGTATAAAATACTATATACTGTATATTTTATATATATGTGTATAACACACGATAATTGCGAATTTGCCCTCACTCTTAACATTTGCAGTTTCAGTTATATCACAGATCGATCGTGAGTTGTAAATAATATTAGGTAATATACCTGTCGTACGTGGGTAATACATATTCATTAAAGGGCTAGCTTAGATGTTATTCGATATCAGATTTAATAAACATTATTTAAGTAGTAAAGGTTAAAATCATTTAGGAGAATAGAGTTATGCTTAATACAATAGATTCATACAATTTATTAAGGCCATATATAGGCGATAGTTGTGCTTTACTTAGTGGATAGATTTTAGAAAGCAGAAATGTATGAGATGGAATGTATCTATACATATAAAATTCTCGTGTCACAGTGTTAGTTGCCATACTCCTCCGAAACGGCTCGATCGATTTTTATGAAATTTTATATGTATATTTGATAGGTCTGAGAATCGGTCGTAATTTATTTTTCATACCCCTAAGTGATAAGGGTGGTCCACCCCAAACATTTATATGGCAAAACAACGTTTGCCGGGTCAGCTAATAACCTATACAATTGTTAGAATCACTTCTATTTTTTTAATCAAACACTGTTCCTTGTATAAAATCACTTTATTATACATACGGAATCCTGGTTACAATGTCAACCGACTTGCTTCATAGCTCGACGATCACTGGCTTTGCACAGCCTTTTACAAATTAAAATGACTTTTGCCCCACCCAGAAATAACGAGAATGTCAAAACCGTCATTTCTAAGTGTTGCCAAAGTAAAAATAATACATTCAACTGCCATAGTGAAAATACATTTAAAAATTGTTCTTTGACAGTGTTGCCACAGTGGATATTATACTTTGATATTAAAATAATACATTTAAACAATTAAATCCAAACTTCCGTAATAATCGATAAGTTTTAGTAGAATTAACAACTTATTTACAATGAATAAGGCAAATGTATCTAGAAAATGCGCAATAATCATTTGAAATTAAAACATGAATTTGAAACAAGCTAACAATTCGTCCATCCTGATAAGTTTCGCGTCCCCGCGAATGACACAATTTAGCAAAAAGTTAGTTTATGACTTACACAAACAGATAATACACATCGCATTTCATAGATAATATTTACTTTTCTATGTAGATTTACATATTAATGCTATTTCAGCTATTGTGCATTTT
The DNA here is from genome assembly GCA_963680765.1 of Agrochola lychnidis. Taxonomy (NCBI): domain Eukaryota; kingdom Metazoa; phylum Arthropoda; class Insecta; order Lepidoptera; family Noctuidae; genus Agrochola; species Agrochola lychnidis. The sequence continues at coordinate 6,781,754 of OY796850.1, forward strand.
TGCACTCCAAAAGTAGTGTTCGCTCATTACGGCTTATAACATTATGTGCACATTGCACTTCAAAGGAGTTCTTTCTACACTCACGCACATAGCAGTGTATGGATTAACATAACTACGTGCACATAGCACTTCGAGTAGTTCTGTCTCTACACTTACGCACATAGCAGTGTATGAATTAACATGACTACGTGCACATAGCACTCCAAGTAGTTCTGTCTCTACACTCACGCACATAGCAGTGTATGGATTAACATAACTACGTGCACATAGCACTTCAAGTAGTTCTGTCTCTACACTTACGCACATAGCAGTGTATGAATTAACATAACTACGTGCACATAGCACTTCAAGTAGTTGTGTATCTACACTCACGCACATAGCAGTGTATTGTTTAACATGATTACGTGCACATAGCACTTCCGTCTCTACACTAACGCACATAGCAGTGTAGGTGTACAATGTGCGTACTTCGCACATTTAATTTAGGAAAAGAAACTCAATCATTGTTCTACACAAAATAAATCTATTAAACTCAAATCATTTTTCATGGGTACATTGCTTCATTACATTTTTACATAAAAAGTATTTTCTATCCTTCATAACAAGAATCATTAGTATACTAATTACTACACATAATGAATAATCATAGTTAAATATACTCGCGCACATAGCAGAGTAAATGTACAACGTGCGTACTTCGCACTTTTAATTCATGAAAAGTATATAAACTTAATCATTGTTCTAAACAAAATACAACTAATAAACTCAAATCATTTCTCATACATTGTTTCATTACATTTTAACGTAAAAAGTAAGTTCCATCCTTCAAAACAAGGAACTTCATTATTATACTATCTGCTAATTACTACACACAATACAAATTCATAGTAAAATAGGCTCACCTAAATATCAACATATATAATTTTTTTTTATTAGCCATCTGTACTCTCGCTAGTAGACGATTCACTACCATTATTATTAAAACAAAGCCAAGGATGTATTTTATCGATAGCGAATATACCCTTATACTTTGACGCCCCTTTTCTTTTTGTAATAGGAGTATCTTCTACCTCATACCTATCGTTATCTAAAACTTTTGTTACTTTGTATGGTCCTGAACATTTCGATAATAATTTTTTACTTTTACCTACAGTATGTGCTGCTCTTTCCACTCTAACCAAGTCCCCAACTTTGAATTCTAATGGTTGTTTTCTTTTTTTATCATATCTATTCTTCTGTTTTTCTTGCGACTTTTTATTATGTTCATCTACTTCATCCCTAATCTTACGTAATCTTTCACAACCAGTGCTAATTTCATTACCGTTAGGTGTGTTTTCAACTATATCATCATCTATTTCCGAAACTAGACTACCTTCATTGATCCCAGTAAGCCTTAACCCAAACAAAACCTCAGCGGGGGTTTTACCCGTGCCTTTGTTTAGTGTGTTATTTAATCCCCATTGTACCTGTAATAGTCGGTCATCCCAAAGTCTTTCGTCTTTACCATGATTTTGCGAAGCTAAAGAGTCTAAAATTGTTCTATTATATCGCTCCACCTGACCATTTGCTCTAGGTGAAGCAACTGCATTCTTTATGTGATGAACTCCTACTTCAGTAAGAAAACTTTTAAACTTCGAACTCGTAAATGATGTGCCTCTATCGCTAATTAGTCGTTTTGGCAAACCAAACGTCCCAAAATAGTCCCTAAGAACTGTAATGGTAGAAGAGGACTTCGTATTTTTAACCGCCTTCAAAACAATAAATTTTGTGAACGATTCCACAATCACCAAAATGTAACAATTTTTCCTTTTTGACTTTACAAATGGACCAACATGATCAACATGAATGGTGTGAAAGGGCGCAATTTCTTTAGGTATAGGATGTAAGAAACCCTGCTTTTTTCCCGCCGGCAATTTATTATGAGCACACTCTAAACAGGCATTCACATACTTTTTGATAAACTTACGCATACGAGGGAACCAATAATATTGTTTTATTTTATCCAATGTCTTATCAAAGGCAAAGTGGCCTATTTCATCGTGGTTTTTCTGGAGTATTTGCCACCTACAGCCCTTTGGCACCACCCATCTTAATCCATCCTCAGTTACTTTATATACTCTCTCGCGCTTAAGGACAAAATTCTTTCGTATTTCTACTAAGTCATCAAATTCTTTATCAGAAAGGATTTTCTTAATGCGTTGTATTTTAGAGTCCTCTAACTGTACTGTCGTTAACCAATCATCGGTTATCGTCATAATGTCGAAAGTTTCAATAGCCTGAATTATTCCTGCATTTTCCGTCGTTGGATTCCTACTCAATGCGTCAACGTGAATCATACCTTTGCCTGATTTATATACTACGTTACAGTCATACTCCTGAATCAAACTCCACCATCGCGCAACTCTTGGTATCATGTCTCGTTTTAAAAACGTTGCCCTAAGCGAATTACAGTCTGTTACAATAGTGAAGTTTAACCCAAGTACGTACGTTCTAAACTTCACTAGCGCTGCAATGACTGCAAGAGTCTCTAACTCATACGATGAAAAATGGGACTCCTCAGGGGAAGTCTGTCTACTATAATAAGCTACCGGTTTGAAAACTCCATCGATTTGTTTTTGTAGTAAAACGCTCCCTATACCGTGTTTGCTTGCATCTGTATGTATTTGTGTTTCAAGTTTGGGGCTATATAACGCTAGTACGGGCCTTGAAACAAGTGCACTTTTCAATTTATCAAACGCCTCTTCTTGAGCTTGTGACCAAACCCAAATAGTATTTTTCTTTAGCAATTTCGTAAGGGGACGAGCTATTTCACCGAAACCTCTGATAAAACGACGAAAAAAACTAGCTAGGCCAATAAACTGTCGGACATTGTGTACATCTTTAGGCATAGGAAAGTTTTTGACACATTCAATTTTCTTATTACCCGGTCTTACACCTTCACTGGAAATTTCAAAACCCAGGTAGTCAACGTGATTTTGAAAGAAGTAACATTTTTGTGGTTTTAACGTTAATCCCGCCTCCCTAAACCTTTGAAGAACGATTTCTAATCTTTTGATACCTTCTTCAAATGAACTACTGGGTACTAAAATATCATCCATGTAAGCTAATGCAATATTATAGCGTAAATTGCCTAAGACCAAATTGATAGTTCGCTGGAAAACAGCTGGTGCGTTAGCCAGCCCGAAAGGCATTCTATTAAACTCAAATTGCCCGTCGGGTGTTACAAACGAGCTTTTACTCCTACTTTCTTCAGTCAATGGAATTTGATAATAGCCAGAGGCTAAGTCTAAAGCACAAAAATACTTATTCCCTGCCAAACGATCAATCTGGTCCTCAATACGAGGCAACGGGTAATGTTGCTTAATCGTTTTCCTATTTAGGGCGCGATAGTCTACACAGAGCCGTTTATCACCAGTTTTCTTTTTCACTAACAAAACAGGACTCGCGTATGGAGATTGGGACTCTCTTATGATGTCATATTTTAAGAGTTCTTCAACCATAATTCTAACTTCTTCCCGTTCTGAGTGACTCAACTTGTATGGTCGATAAACGACTGGCTCTGTATCTCCTAACTGAATATCCATTTCCGCAACCGTGGTCTGACCTAGTTCAGACAAGTCTTTGGCAAAACAATCGCGGTACTGGTTCAAAGTATTGAATAATTGAAGTTTTTGATTATTGTCTAAATGTTCATCAATATTGAGGTCATCCAATACAAATGGAGGTATATCGTCGTGGTTTTGAACCTTTCGTATCATATGAATGCTTTTAATGTTATTATTAATTTGAATAGCACGAGCCAAGACTTGGCCCTCTTTAAATTGGATTAACCTATTGTCATAGTTAAGAATAGTTAAATGACCACTACCGTTTTTTATATTATAAGTGCCAATTTCTACACGGTAGTTTAAACGATAACCATTTTCAACGAAAACAATTCCACTAAATCTTGTACCGGTAAACACCTTTACAGAAACACAACCTTCAGCCCTGACAGTTTTGACAGATTTTAAAGTCAGTCGTGTATCACTTTTTATTCGTTTATCCGTAATCATCAATTCTTTATCAGATTTAAAAACCCATATGTGGGGTTGCTCCGTAGCAGTCTGTCCAATAAGTAGATCATAGTTTAAATAATTATCAGGAACGACAACTACCTCAACATACATTTTGGCGTTGTCAATCATTAACGAAATCTTAGTTTTACCTAAAGCACTTACGTATGTATTACCAAAACCCCTTAGAGATGGCAAATTATTCACTTGCCATTTTTCACGTGGTACAATTACTTCCATGACGGATTCTTTTATCAAAGTACACTGACTACCAAAATCTACGTATCCTGTCAAATGTACATTATTAACGTTAATACCCTTAATAAATTTTTTGTCCACTCCTAAATCAATACTATTATCTAGTCATAATGTCTTAACTTCGGCTCTATCTACCCAAACGCTCCTATTGCATTTAGGATCGTCATGACCAATGCGTTTACACTTTTGGCACTTAACAATAGGTTTTTTACATCCCGATACGTAATGACCCGTTTCATGACAGTTATAACATGTCAAGACTCTATTCGAATTATGTTTTACAGGTTTACGTGTTTCGTTTACAGAACGTACTGGTTTCTTATTGAACCTATCTAATCGCTCATGTTTGACACCCCTCAGATAGCCTAGTAGTTTATCAGCATCCCTAAAACCTACTGCCTCTGCTCCAAACCGAACCGACCTATCATCTATTCCGTATACTATGCAGTCAACAGCATTCTTACCCACTATAATACACCGACTTAAGGCTATTATCTTTTCATAATAGTACCCTTCTAAATCATCTCCAAACTTTGCCCTTATAGCTAACATTTCTGTTAACAAATTACCATAATTTTCATGTGACGGAAAAGCAGATTTGAGTTTTTCAACCCATTCGTCCCATGAAAGCAATACTGATGACTGTCCTTCGTACCACTTTTTTGCAGTACCAACTAACTTTGGAAGAGCATAGTGAGCGGTCTGTTGACTATCCCAGCCATAGATCTCAGAGCATTCTCTAACTTTATTCAACCAAGTAACAATTGTTTGGTTTTTCGATTTAGGATCGAATTCTGGAACTACGTTATTATTTGCGAATCTTTCTTTACTCTGTGGATTTACGGCTAAGATGGATTGTAAGGACTCTTTGATACATTTTAGCAATTCATTATTAACATTGACAGATAGAGGCTGCGGCGTAACAGATGTAAATCTTTCGTTTATACCAGAGCGGACTGGACTTCGTGATCTATTAACGTTTCCTCTACGAGGAGTCTGTAATCTGTGACGCCTCTGCCTATTACGACTACGATCTATAAATCTGTTTGTCGGTTCATATATCTGCGTATCCGTTGATGGCGTACGCGTTGTGCGACGCTGCAATGGAGATATTACGACTGACCTGCTTCGACTTCTTGCCTGCGACTCAACCCTTGGAGGTGATCTTCTGGATCTGCGCCGCTCGGAGCTACGATTATCGGTGCGGGGTGATGCTGGCGAGTGACGACTTCGCCTGGGCGCTTCTGACGAGCGACCACTTTGCCTTAAGTCTCTAGCACGTGTCTGAGATCGGCTGCGTCTCGAGGGCCCTCCCAGTATAATACTGTGATGGCTCCCGGTCGACTCCTCTGACCGGTCACTAGACATCTTCACTCAATTGTACAATGTACACTGCCCAATAACCTTACTGTGGACGTATGATCACACCAGGGTGGTAGCAATAGCTACACCAGAATTCCCTGGTGTTATCCCTGCTTCTGAATTGTTAGAATCACTTCTATTTTTTTAATCAAACACTGTTCCTTGTATAAAATCACTTTATTATACATACGGAATCCTGGTTACAATGTCAACCGACTTGCTTCATAGCTCGACGATCACTGGCTTTGCACAGCCTTTTACAAATTAAAATGACTTTTGCCCCACCCAGAAATAACGAGAATGTCAAAACCGTCATTTCTAAGTGTTGCCAAAGTAAAAATAATACATTCAACTGCCATAGTGAAAATACATTTAAAAATTGTTCTTTGACAGTGTTGCCACAGTGGATATTATACTTTGATATTAAAATAATACATTTAAACAATTAAATCCAAACTTCCGTAATAATCGATAAGTTTTAGTAGAATTAACAACTTATTTACAATGAATAAGGCAAATGTATCTAGAAAATGCGCAATAATCATTTGAAATTAAAACATGAATTTGAAACAAGCTAACACAATAATGTAATGATTAAACAATAATAACAATATATTGATTGACAATAATGTGATGTAATGTAATGTTAGAACTTTAAACTATGTAATATTTAATAAATATTTTTGAAATTGCACTGAACCTGTAATAAAACATTCATCTGTCAAAGAAAAAAATTAATACAGCTATCAAGACCTTTGCACGCTTGAAATATACAATTCCAATCTGTGGTCAGAATTACTGTTGGACGGCAAAGTAACATAATATACTAAATCACTCCTTCCTCTTGTCCACAGGCTATTGGCCATGTCTCGGGTGGCCACATTAACCCCGCGGTGACTCTGGGGTTGTTCGCCGCTGGTGACATCAAACTCCTGAAGGCTGTCTGCTACATCATCGTTCAGACCCTCGGTGCCATTGCTGGAGCTGCCTTCGTCAGGGTAAGTGGTTAAAAGACATCTGGCAATTGTTTTAATTATAATTTAAATTATATACAGTGTGAATCTTTATAATATGCACATATGCCATGCTAAATTTTATCCATGGAAAAAATATTAAAAAAAAGTTTTGTTCAGTTTGGCTTCTTATTGAGAAATTTTATGATTATTGTAATAATTCTGAAAAAAAAAAATACAGATTTTTGCTAAAAAATCATGTTTATTTTCAATTGAGGGTAGTTTTTTTCCACAAGTTTCATTTTATGAGGACGCCTAATTACTTCTAATCATTATGGAATTTGTTTCATCGCGATAGATAATTTAGTTTAAAAGTTACACCGTTTTGTTACAATTTTTTTAAATTGTATAAAAAATATTAAAAAGATATTTAGATTTTATAAATACTTTTTCCGTCTATAAAATTAAGCATATATTCCCTCATTTCGATATGTGCAGATTATAAAAATTCACACTATTATTTGGTATATCGTAATTGAAATTAGATACAAATAATTGCTAGGAATTCAATCAAAATACTATCAAATTAGTTAGAGCTCATCCAATGCGCATTTAGTTTTTTATTTCTATAATTAGACAGAAGAAATCACGATCAACCTACATAATGAATTTCATACGCAAGTTAATGAAGAAATAATTATTTAATGTTATTAAATGCAGCTGTAAATGCTCTTGACTGTAATGAGTTAATTACTTTGCAATCATGAGCAGTGCGTATGATTCGATTTGATATTAATAAATACATCTTCAATTAACTTTTAATAGTGGATATTAGCTCTGAACCGTCTGATTATTTGACAGACCATCTGTTAATCAAGTCGACTTTATTTTAATTGAAAATAATCTAATACGCAAAAGCTTAAATCCAAGGTTGTACGTCTATTTTTGTAGGCTTCGAATTAAAACATCATGTAGATTTTTTTCTGTCATTGAACCACCCAAGTACACTCGCAGTCTAAAAGCTAAATAAGGAGAATGTTATAAAAAACAAGCTATAAACAAACAATTTCTCGTAATTATCCTGCTCTTAAACAGGCGTAGTCATCGTATCGACATTCTAATCGCCGTATGTGTACGCTCGGTAAAAAAAGTGTCTCGTTCACCGTGACACTGATGATCTTAGAATAAAGAACCAAGTGGAGCGACCTTCAGTGTACTCGTGGAACTAATTGAACACTGCTATAAAGCTTTTCGGAGTAGTTGAAAAGGTCACGTGTTTGATATATGGCGTTATACTTCAAGTAAGCTCTTGATTAACTTAACGACATTGAGTTAAAATAATATACACAACATTACATCTAAATTCCCCGCAGGGTTAGGCAGAGGTGTTCCTATAGTACATTTCGCCAGTTATATTAAAGTCCCATATAATAGGTGGCGAGCCTATTGCCACCAACCGGGCACAAATCCAGATTTTGGGCTGCTAATGAGAAATTCCAGATGGAAAACCCTATAACACTGCCCAATGAATCAGGCCAGGCCTCATGCTTAGCAGTAGCACGTACAACCACTAGGATAAAATATTAGTTCAAACTAAGCACAAAACATAAAAGAGTGCTACATAAACTAATTAAAATCTAGGGATCAAACACGAAGGCTAACTTGCATCACATGACAGGAAGATTTTGCAAACACACTCATAATTACTTTATCTAAACGGTATTACAAAAGAATTTCGATAGAGCCTGTCTATCTTCGATATCTGAAGTCAGACAATATTTCTAATGTCAGTCTTAGCGATTATAAGCACGCGAAGTTCAGCATGTAAATGAGAGGTAAGACTGGTAAGTAAAATGTTGGCACATTGCTAATTAGTTGGTCGCGAGTAATTTATAACGTTCACACGACAGTGGCCTTCCTGCGACATTTCACTGCCCTCGTACTAACCAGTGAACAACGATGATCACGTAGAGCTAGACACGATTTTAGATTACTACATTAAGTTAAGATGCATGAGTCATGCGTATTTAGTATAATTATTACCCTAATTAGTCTAGTGGCTACTGCTGAGCATGAGGACCTCGATTCAATTGTCAGGTCGAGCAAAGTATTATTGGGTTTTATATCTGGAATTTCTCAGTTGCAGCCCGTTTGTGCCCGGGTGATGGCAATAGGCTCGCCACCTACTTATTACATGGGACTTAACACTTTCGACTCCACCCACTTTTCATAGAACTCATACGCCATGCCGTCATACATATTGGAAGTGAACCCTTCGGGAGGGTTGCCAGCATTACGTTTGCGCTAATGTAAACAATCGCAGACGGTTAACGGTGTTATAAAACACTGTAAAACAAAGTAAAATATTGTTTTCAGGGGTCTTCTCGCTATACATAGATTCCAACCTTTTAAATTTTTTGTGAATATTTGTAACCGTGAACTAAATTAAAAAATAAAAACAATGCCTGGATTTTAAAACCAACGCGTAGACTAATAATAAATCTTGTCAAAATATACATCAGATTTTATTTTCACGGTTTATAATGCTGTATACGCTAAGAAAAACCTACATTTAAAATGAGCCCTCCGCGAGGACTCCCGGCATCCCATATGCGATTAGGTGAACTGTCCAAGAGGGCTCCCGTCACTGAACGCGTAAACGTAACTGACGAAATATTGGGGTGCTGTAGGTACACCTCTGGCCAACCCTTCGGGGATTTTAGGCGTGACGTTATGTTATATATTTTATTAAAAAACACTTTTTGTGTCAGTTGTACTTTGATGTAGCAAAAAGTGGACTAGATTTTCCGAATACGCAATATGGTATGCTAGGCTGAACGAGATACGAATACCTCTATAAAAACTGGTCAAGTACGGGCGATCTATCTTTATAGATAGATTAACTACAAGAAAAAGATAATGTTTTTTATAATCTGACATATAAAAATTCCATTCTGTAATAATAAATTTCGGTAATCAAGATACCAAGTTAACATTAATCGGCAATAAAAATGAAACGAAATTCTCATAACTTTACGTTATCAACGAAAAAATTCACATTTCTCAAAGAGTGTAGATTAATGTCATTAATGCAGTTTACATAAATTAAAATGTCGAGAGACAGCATGTTTCGTGGAAAAGCGTTTAATCTGTACTTAAATAGTTAAGTTAATTTATATGTTATGTGTGTTGCAGTTGGCCGTGCCAGAGAACCAAGTGGGCGGCTTCGGAATGACTCTACCCGGACCAGAAGTCACTGAAGCTCAGGTGAGATATTTGAACATTATTTTTATGATACTTATTTTATTATGAACTAGCTTTTGCCCTCGGCTTCGTCCGCGTTGAGGTCGAAAATTAGCCCACGGGAATGTACTACTGAGATAAAAAGTATCCTATGTCCTAACCCAGTACCCTAATTGCGTAACTTATTTTCATAAACAATTTTGCCTAATTTGTTTCATTTTGACAGTTCAACAACATTCATTGCGTTATTTACGTTGTTGAGAAGCTTTTTTTTCTAGCTTATGAAGCAATGGATTCGCAATCTGTTTCAAATCGAAATAGATTGTAATTGTGTTGTATTACGCAATTAGGGTACTGGTCTATACGTGTGCCAAATTTCATCCAAATCTCTTTAGCCGTTAAGGACTGAAAAGGTATCAGACAGACAGAATTACGTTCACATTTATAATATTAGTATGGATAATAGTGACAAGTAAAAGAAAATTAGGATTATTTAACAACATCATAAATTGTAATATTTCTTCCTGGCATTAAAAGCTCCTATGTTTCTCGGAAATAGTGTAGCTTTCTTTCAGTAAAATATTTTTTGTAATCGGATCAGCATTTCCATAGATTACCATTTACAAACGTACAAACAATTTCACCTCTTTGTAATATTATTATTCGTAGATTTAGATTCCTAGTCTGTTGATTACCTTTAGATAATATTGAACGCATGTTACATGCGACATGTTTATGATGAATACAGGGGGCCTACCACCAGCTCATAAGCAGTATTATTTTAATATAACTTCAGTGGGAGAAAGAGATGGAGCTATACGTCCTGTAGAGCTTCATCTCTTTCCCATACTGAAGTAATATTAAAGTAATACTGCTTTATGAGCTGGTGGTAGGCCCCTTGGGTAACATCGACTCTCAATCCGCTATCGCTGCCATGGATTCAGTACTTGACCCACCCGGTATTGCACTTTTGTATGAACACCAGATTTAAAAAAACGAAAAATTTCTACACTGGCATTCTTGAATTATGTGCTAAATTCATGGTAACAGTTATTACCATGAATTTATATTACACCGTGTTAAGAGGAGGCTCCTTAAATTGTATGTTAATTTGCATTAAGATTCTGAAAAAGTCCCTCATACAATCAAAATGGAACTTTAGTATATGATTTACTGGATCTTTTTCTTTCCATAATTTTTTATTGGAAAATCGTGTCTTTTTTAAAGATTATTTGAAACAAAAACAAGATTACTCGGCTTTTATGTCTAAAATAATTATTGACAGTAAGAAAATATTGTTTGTTATCCAAATATAAGATATTTTTCTCTGGATCAATTAAACGAAACGGACTTTAGTTTTAAACGAAATAAAAATTGACACTTACGACATTTACTTCCGTGCTCGAACACGACCAAAGAGCGCACGCGATATTCAACTTTATTACTGATGTGTTAGCGTTTAGCACATAGTGGAGTGGTGGGGTGCAAGTTTGCGTGGAAATTGTCTTTGGAGTGCCTGGTCTTAAACCCTATTCATTACGGTATCAGAAACCGGACATAGGATATTAGGTACCCACAGTGTCTTAGTATGTAGAAGATTATGTTTCCCGTTGTTCCCCAGGCTGTGCTGGTCGAGGCTCTGATCACATTCTTGCTGGTGATCGTCGTGCACGGCGTGTGTGACGGGCGCCGCAACGACCTCAAGGGATCAGCTCCCCTCGCCATCGGTCTCAGCATCACTGCCTGCCATGCTGCTTTCGTAAGTATATTGATCTAAAATCTAATAGTTTTTAAAAGCTCAAGACTTTGCTAGGATCCTTCACGAAATAAATGTAAATGGATTACGCACAGTATTTCCATTTTCTTAATGTTCTTCGGGTATCATCGGATTTCCGAAAACAAACGAATGCTAATTTCCATGTCCATCAATTATTAGATTTATCGTGTATAATAATTTGAATTCAGAACTAAGTACGGTACTTTATTGTTGTTTTGTTTTGATTTCCTTGTGAACTATATAGAGTTGTAAAACTATTTTCGTGTCTGTCGTGCCTGCGACTTTAGCGGCTTTCTTCCCATTTTTTTAAGAAATTACATTAAGTTAAAAGAGTATTAACAACTCTATATACTTCCAAGTCGATTAAGAGCGTCTAGTCTACACCAAGTACAAAGGGCAACTGATAGAAATCCGACAACTGACGAAACACGAAGTTTGCCGAGGGACATTAAGAAAATATAAATACAGCCTACATGTTTTGTTAAACCTCAAGTTTTGTTATTTCTGTCAACACTTTTGGAAAATAAAAAATAAAGTTTAATAAAAAACTGTAACCCGACCACGGGAAAATAAAAATGATCTAAAAAGTACGAAACAAGCAAATATTTCAGACAGAAATCAAGACATGGGTACAAAAATGGTCAAGGTAAAGCCGTCGTCGCATGCCTGTACCTATGCCATGTGGGTGCTAGGAACACCTACAAAATTATAATGGCATGCGACGACGGCTTTACCTTGACCATTTTTGTACCCATGTCTTGATTTCTGTCTGAAATATTTGCTTGTTTCGTACTTTTTAGATCATTTTTATTTTCCCGTGGTCGGGTTACAGTTTTTTATTAAACTTTATTTTTTATTTTATACTTTTCCGTTTTTACACTTGCTAAACGTTACAACAACGTAAATAAGAGTAATTCAATAGGTCAGTAATTAACCTATTTTAAATTCCAATAGCAGTGCATAGTGCTTTAGACGAAACCATAGCGCGATTTATTTAGACGCCAACACCATACTCAGAAAGTTTTGCGACTAACAGTTTTTGTCTATGGAACACTGGCTAGTTTTGATGTCGATTAAAACTATGACTATTTATTTAAAAAAAAACACAATATTCCAAATTCGAAATTCCCGCCACATTTTTTTACAAGCAAAATCAAAATACTCTGTCTCACAGAAAATTGATTTTACAACGAGAACATTTTCACGCGATGATTTTGTACGATTTCAAATGTCGACTAAAACCAGAAGAATCATTTGAAAGACTTGACGACTGATGTTCATAGACAAAAGCCCTTCTAAAGCGACTGTTTTCCGATGGTTCAACGAATTTAAGCGTGGTCAAGTAACTTTGGCGGACGAAGAAAGAAGTGGCCGTCATAGGGCTATGACGGCTGTTACATAAGAAAACGTGCTGGCTGTGAAAAATTAAATTTAAGAGAATAGGCGAATTACATATGAAGAGATTTAGCATATACTGCAGATTGGATCGGGAAGTGTACATGAAATTCTACACGGGCATCTTCAGGTAAGGAAGATACATAGTTTCACGCTGGTTACCGCACAATCTAACGCAGGCTCAGGAGGTTCGGGTAGAATGGTGCCGAGACATGATAACAAAATTTGAAGCAGGCTCGTCTCGGCGCGTTTACGATTTCATTACGGGTGATGAATCACGAATTTGTCATTTTTGTTTCCCAAAATAAAAAATCAACTCAAGGGAAAACAGGGATTAAAGAGGTGTCTGATGCGGACTGGAAAATCATCATCTGCCTAGCCTTTTCCCAACTATGTTGGGGTCGGCTTCCAGTCTAACCGGATGCAGCTGAATACCAGTATTTTACATGGAGCGACTGCCTATCTGACCTCCACAACCTATGCAGGCTGGAAAATGTGTAATGAAAATTAGTTAAGACGCATGAAACTGTGTATAGACACCAATGGAGAGTTATTTGAAAAGATTTAATAAAAAAAATATAACCTGTAGTATATTTTTTTTTATTACCTATCGCAAAATTTTCTGAGTGTATAAATATTAATATTTCGTTGTACACAGGGCTACACATCAAGCTATAATTTCCAGTATTAGCTGACCTCGCATTGTACGGAAATCCTTTACAATGCCAGATCAGCTTAAACTGGAAATGTAAGTATAGCTTGATGTGTAGCCGTGTGTACTTATTTTTCTTCATAGAGGAATTGAGGATGGAATTACAAACTGTTACTTTTTATTAAGATTTGATTAACTGCACGTTGGTATCATCTTGCGATACAACGTAGCAGAGTCTCACTTTTGCTTGTTTTTAACAATTTAAACATATTTATTTACTTTGAAAGTATAACATTATTTACATATTTGTAATGTGCTCGTCAAGACCTTTCTTTTGGTACCAAACATGTCATGATAATCTCATTTTAATTTTTTTCGAGGTTAGAAATTTACGTGTAAAATCCACCATATTAAATTTAGGGAAAATTTATATAGCCTATGTCACCCGGACTATTATTACGAATCTATTGATACCTCATTCATCAAAATCGGTTCAGTAGTTTAGGCGCTACGGTGGAACACACGTAAAAGCAAACATACATACATACATACATACAAACATATAAATATACAAACATACATACATAGACTGCTAAAATCATAACCCTTCCTTTTGGCTTTGCCGTAGTCGGGTAAAAAGACGTGGGTTAATGTAAGTAAACTGCAACGAGGTATAATTGCACTATGGAAGCTGTAAATCATCTGTGTTGAAAGCGATAGGTCGATACCAATGAGCGCATCTGTAAAACATATTCGGCGCTTTGATTCAAACCATAAAATATTTCGTCTACATTTGACATTTCTAATGTCAAAACTAGTGTTTCAATGAAATCAAGCTAATGTAGTTATGGAAATGAATTTCTCTATATTTACTCGTCCCTAAATCGAGTTTTAAAAAAAAATCGCCTTTTGTAGAAAGTCATCGTCTCTATCACCACAAATTTGTAGAGATGTTTCACTCTGCAAAATCATTTAAACAAAAAGCGACTCTTACTACGATACAGTGAAGTGCAATTCAATCCGCACAGCGCTAATTACCTACAGTTATATTCACCTAGAAGTTGCCTCTCTTTCTATCGCGTAACTCTTATATCTTCTGACTACGTTACGCCCACTGAACTCGACAAGTCGAGCATGCCACGTACCTACTTGTAGCTTCATACCTATACTCAGGCTATACTCCGTTTGAAATAAGATTAGACATTTAAACAAACCTTTTTTACAGTGCGTTCAACCGATTTTGACTTCTATTACGTAAGCATAAGGATGGCATTAAAAGCAAAAAAAGTGGTTACAAACCAACTGTTTACTGCAGCTGCCATTTGTCATGCCACCAACGCAATAGAAGTCAAAATCGGTTGAACGGACTGTAAAAAAGGTTTAGTTAAATGTCTAATCTTATTTCAAATGGAGTATAAAATGCTTAGTGAACCATCTGCAAGCGCTACTGCTGAGCAATGAGATCCTGGATTCGATTCCCGGGTCGGGCAAAGTGTTATTGGGTTTTTCTATCTGAAATTTCTCAGTATCAGCTCGGAGTCTGGATTTGTGCGCGGTTGATGGCAATAGGCTCGCCCCCTATTACATGGGACTTAAACATAAATGGCGAAATGTGGGTGTACCTGCTACAGGGACACCTCTGCCCAACCCTTCTGGGAAACAAGGCGTGATGTTATGTTATCACTATAATTGCCTTGATAGTCTCTTTCAAAAGCTCGAAGTGTCCTAATAACCGGGGCTTTTACACACGGCTACACATCAAGCTATACATATCCAGTATAAGCTGACCTCGCATTGTACGGAAATTCTATACAATGCGAGATCAGCATAAACTGGATATGTATATTTATTTCAATTAACCAATTACAGGTACTTCTGAATTGTCAAGAAGTTGGTCAGTCAGAAAGATGAAGCTAGTTGCCCATTCCAATGCGTAGTAGGTTCACATGGAGAAGGACGGGCTAAAAAACTACATGAATATGTTATTAAAACGTGTGTTCTGTCAACAGATTCCCTTCACCGGCTCCAGCATGAACCCCGCTCGTTCATTCGGACCCGCCCTCGTCATGGGCGTCTGGACTTCACAATGGGTAAGTAACATCATAAGAACTTTTTTTGCATTTCGAAATTCGATTTTATTGTAATAATTATTAGGTTCTTTATGGAAAAATATCTAACGTCTGTCTTCTGTAGGGTTGCCATCACCTAAATTACGGGTCCCGGACAAAAACTTCAAATACCCTGGACATTTGGGTGAAATGAAGATTTTTCACCGGACGCCCTCGGATTTTTTTACAATAAATTAAGCTGTCGTTAAGTTTATATAATAGTATTGTTTTTATTAATAGAAAATCAACTTAGCCTCAACAATACAAATAAAAGGCTTAATTTACTAATCAATTGTACTTACACTATTCTCTATCTGAGGTATTATGGTAACAAAAGTAAAATTTAGGAACGCTCGTCTTTTTGGCATTAAAAATAGGTCATTTTTCGCGCGGCGAATTTATAACTATGATAACGCTTTAATTTTTTGCAAATAATTCAATTAATCGGATTACCCCTGACACAAAGTGTCCGGGTTTTACCCGGCCACTACTTAAAAACTCCGCCCGGACGCTCCCCGGACGCCCTCCAAATTAGGACTAATCTGGGGAAACCCGGACGGATGGCAACCCTAGTCTTATGACATATCAGTAGGTGTCAAACGATTATTATGGACCTTCCTTTAGCTAATACGCAAGGAAAGCTCGTAATGGATCTGTTACGATATGTTAGAATCACGTGAGTGTGACTTAATGGATTCGATCTAGAAATCGCAACCACGGACATTCACCCGGGCCGTTTTCTATAATAAACACCACATTATGAAATAACGCCCATTATGTCACCCTATGTAAAATTTCAACATTTATATCTGTACTTATTACAGGGTATTCTATTCTTAGACCATAGGCATTAGGCATATGGTTTCTTTCTGGATCATCAGATCAGCAAGAAGACCACTTTATACTGTTACCCAGGGTCCACACTCTCCAGGAGGCAAGACGAGGTGAAGCGAGCGCGATAGTGTGGATGGCGCCCTGGCCTCCTCTCGTCGTCTCTCGCCTCGTCTCGCGCGCGCTCTGCTCGGTGTCGGTTTTTTGACCGGAGTCAAAGAATGTGAGGTGCGAGGCGCACTCAGTAGCACTCGTGTAGCTTCCATTTGCCGTAGCTCGTGCAAGACGAGAGTGTGGACCCGGGGTTCTATGTTCTATGTTATAGGGTTTGGTTTCGGCACTTAGTCCGTAAGGTGGACCATTGTGCGTGGGCCGTGGCGGTCGTTTGGTGGTTATTCCAACCAGCCCACCTCCCTCCAGAAGCTAATTAAATCTCCTGGTCTGTTCAGAACATCTGTGTAGGATCTGGGTGACCCGAGGGTTTCTGTTCTAATCTGGGTGACGCCTGTGCATTCAAAGAGCACGTGCGCTACGGCTTCCTCAGCCTCCATACACGCCCTGCACAGAGGACTGTCCATTATGCCTATTGTGTGAAAGTGTTTGTTTAGCGAGCAGTGCTCCGTGATGGTCCCCGTCACCAGGCGCAGGCCGTTCCTGTCCAGGCGTAATAAATGCCTGGTTAGCCTGCTATCCAAAGATGGCATAGCTTCCTTGGACTGCCTGCAATCCGGTGTCGAGGTCCACCAGTTCTCTGCTTGTATGTGGGTGAACTCCTGTAGCCACCTGCGTATTTGGTTGAAGGGGATTGGCACGATAGGCTCGGGTCCACAGACTGCCGTGCTAGATCCTCTTCTAGCAAATTCGTGGACCCGGGGTTATACTAGAACTCCTCCAACTCTATAGTTTTACTCAGCTATTGTGGGTCGCTGGCATCCAATGGTTTCCTGTCACCAGGTCTTCTGTCCATGAAGTCTATCCATTTTCTAAATAACAGTTTCTTTCTGAGTCATCCAAATTATTAGATTTTCCCATTGAATTGTTGATAGACAACACTCATAGATAATTATTATGACTATACTCAGATTTTTTATTTTCTAGACTAAAATAACACTTGAAAAATTTGCATGCTTATTATTATATTGGCATAACATGTTTTGTTCTAAATTGTTCTTTTACCATCTTTTTATACCGTGTTTTATGCAAATAAATATATTCTTATTCTTGATATCGATATAAAAATAACCTAGATTTACCGAGTGAGTCACCAAGGACCACTGAATCATTTTCTGCAGGAAGACCTTCACTGTTATCGTGTTATTTTTTAAAAAAGGTCGATCGCAACTGTAATTTTGGTCTAGCAAATAAAAATCAGAGTTTAGTTCGTGTAAATGCGAGTAGGTATATCTATAGCTAATTATTGAGCACACTTTCGCCTGCCGGCGGCGGCGCGGACATCCTATCAAACGGGTTTGCATCTCCAACGTATTAGATGTAACTTTCCGATCACATGTGAACCCGAAACATGAATCATAGCTTGTCTAGCGTCTTATTCTAAACAACATAACGTTGATTATGTTCGATGGCTTGTATAGTCTTCCTTTCTAAGTAATGAGTAGGAACTTTCGTTAAAATGAAAGTAAAGATACTGACTGGAGTTTGTGTTGATTACAATGTAAAAGTAACTATTGTTCGAAAAGGTGATTGGGTTTCTGTTGTAGCATTTATTATAAGCAATTAAAGATAATGGATAACTAGCTTCTCGTGGAGGAGCTCGTGGCTAAGTAGTAACAGCCGCTCGGGTCGATCCATCAGGTTAAGCTACGCTTGCTGGGGTTAGTCCGTGGATGGGTCATGGGTGACCATCTTTACATAACGAGACTCCTCCGTGCCTCGGAAAGCACGTTAAGCCGTTGGTCCCGGCTGTCATTCGTGGATCTTTGACAGTCTGACAACCAGTCTTACCAAGGGATATCGTATTACCCAGTTACTGGGTTGTGGAGGTCAGATAGGCAGTCGCTCCATGTAAAATACTGGTATTCAGCTGCATCCGGTTAGACTGGAAGCCGACCCCAACATAGTTGCGAAAAGGCTAGGCAGATTGATTGGATAACTAACAACTGCCCGCGACTCCGTCCGCGAGGAAGGCATAAAATATATCCTGTAGCACTCGACAGTAGTGTAGCTTTCTATCAGTGACAGAATTTTTGAAATCGGTTGAGTAGTTTCGGAGATTACCTCCTACATCCAAATTTACAAACTTTTCCTATTTCCGTTTGTTAGTCAGATCTAACTTTGATAGGTTGTAATTATTTAGGATCGAAAATATTTTCATAAAAATCACCAAAAATATTTTAGTTATGCTATGGTTTAATTTTATACAGCCAGAAATGAAAATTAACGATAATATTCGCAAATATTAGCCTACCCCTTGTAGGCTTGCAGATATTTGTTTAAGTATGCCATTAATACTGTTTGAGTGCAAATAATTTCCAAGGTTGAACTAGTTAACATGATACGAGTTTAATTGTTTTTCAACGCCTGCAAATAAAGCCTAGACGGGAAATGTTATAAATAATATGGTACCTAATACAATACATGTTCCTAGGCTGATAATTTATATGTATTTTGCGTTAGGATCGGTTTCCCCTTTGTATAGAAGCGCCGAAAGCATTGAGCGTTGGTTGATGGCAATAGACTCGCACCCTATGACATGGGGCTTAGACATAAATGGCGAAATGTAAATTTACTATAGGTGCACCTCTGCCTAACCCTTCGGGGATTACAATCGTGATGTTATATCTTGTAAAGCGTTGAAAATCCAAGTTACAGCAACTTAGGAAAAAAGACCAGCAGGAGTCTTATGAACGTCAAGCTGAACTGTTTATCATAAAATCACTATATACAGTGTGAGTATTTATAATCTGCACATATCGAAATGAGGGATTCTATGCTTAATTTTATAGACGGAAAAATATTTTAAAAATATAAATATTTTTTAATATTTTTAAACAAAATGATCTAATCACGATGAAACAAACTCCATAATGATTGGAAGTAATTAGGCGTCCTCATAAAATGAAAATTGTGGAAAAAAAACTACCCTCAATTGAAAATAAACATGTTTATTTGGCAAAAATCTGTTTTTATTTTTTCATAATTTCTTATAATAATCGTAAAATTTCTCAATAAGACCGAATAACACGACATACCGTCAAAAAAAAAAAAAAACAAAAAAAATTATTGAAGTTTTCTCATCAGTAGCTCAGACTTTTGTAGGTAGATAAGTTAGATTTACTTATCACCTTTAGCATTGACCTAAAATAGGTAACTTAGTACTTATTTATTAACAAATTAAATAGCCACAATAATGTTGAGTGCCTATGACGGAGTTACTATGTATTACATCATCAAGCTATCGATCTGTTTGCAAATTAACACTTATTATTTTATTGTGTGATTGCTTATGTAAGTTAATCAATAAAAAGGTTTATTATACTTACATAAATATAATAAATATTTAAAAGCGCCTCCGCGGGTCATCAAAAGGCTTGATTTACTAATATCCCTCTCTAGCTCTACATAAAGCTATTAAACTTTAGAGAGATTCTCTCATTATAAAGTAATTTGCTCTTCACCACAATGAGGTAGTTTTTGAGAAACCAATTAGTGATTGCAAATAAACTTTTTCCAAAAAAAAACAACCGACATATCCCACACATATTCGAATACCTGCATTACCTGCTATGTAAATAAAAGTGACAGGAACTTATCATCCACATACTTAGTGGGAAAAGGACGTATTATTGAAGCTTACTCAAAAACTATCCAAGTTAATAAAATATGGGACCACCACGAGACCATAGGTACCCTTTCAAACAAAAATGAATTATGAAAATCAGTTGACAATTGACGGAAAATCGATGAACAAACAAAAAAAAAACATACATAACTCATCATCTGTGAACCTCAATGAGGCGTCGTACGCCTCATTGAGGTGGATAACAATTAAAATTCTATTGTGTCTCGCTAATGACAGTTGAAAGGTTACGCTACGAACATAGAACCTCTTTCTTTTTGGAAGTCGGTTAATTTGTAGTTCCTTGTGGTTTTTTCATTTCAAAATATGAATATGGTAAATAGGTTCGCACCCTATTACATAGAACTTAAACATAACTAGCGAACTGTAGATGTACTTAGAAAGATAGAAAAATAAAGAAAGAAATAATATTTATTGTGACTCGCACAGGAAATCACAAATAAAAAAAAACTACAGGTGCACTTCTGCTTTATCCTTCGGGGAATACTCACTTGACGTTATGTCATAATACCCAATAAAGTCCCCGTCACGAGAAGCTATAATTTTTGTAAATAAAGAACTTCTACCAAGTTACGTAGCGACAATTTAATCAACAACAAATAATCCCAAATTCAATGAAGTAAAAGTAACATACGTGTTATACGAAACTAATGAGCAATTTCACTTGATGGGGTTATATTTTAGCGATATAAAGCGCTGTCGTCTAAGGTTTTGTGGTACTGGAACGCATCTGATTCATGGAACGTAAACATTTGGGCCACGATTTTGAAGTAAGTACACGCTGACGTTGTCTCTGCTGTCTTTCGAGTTTCGAATGCGTCTGTTTGTTTGTGGTGTTTTCGCGGATTATGTTATATTGTTTGTTTGTAATTAGATGTGTGTGTTAATATAATTATATCCCTGTAAAAAAATAGTACAAAACTGTTTTTATTTTATTTTACCCAAAGATTGCAAACCCCTGAATGTGTGTTTATAAAATTTATAGCTTCTCGTGACGGGGACTTTAGTTATATCAATTTCTGTAAGCCTTTTAGTCGTGATACCCTA
This sequence comes from Agrochola lychnidis, assembly GCA_963680765.1. NCBI lineage: Eukaryota > Metazoa > Arthropoda > Insecta > Lepidoptera > Noctuidae > Agrochola > Agrochola lychnidis. The sequence goes on from OY796850.1 coordinate 6,803,252, forward strand.
TCATTTTCCGCTTCACTAACAATTACAAGGGAAAGCGAGCGTGAACATAATACTTAACTATAATAGCCCTGCACATGCATGCCTATGATTTTATTACTTTGGTACCATAACATAAATAAAAGGAGGTTGCCATGGTTACTCAACCATAGGAAGTGAAGGTATATCAGAGTTATATGTCTATCTTGATGACAGAACACTCGAATTAAAAACCTTTTTACATTAAAAAAAACAACCGACTTCCAAAAAAACACTGCAAAGTGAAAAATAACTTTAATTTCGGAAGTCGGTGTCTTTGGTTTTGAATTTTCGTTTTTTGCCACCGACTTCCGAAATTAAAGTTATTTTTCACTTTGCAGTGTTTTTTGGAAGTCGGTTGTTTTTTTTTATGTAAAAAGTTTTTATTTTTCACTTTTTAGTTGTGGTATTTACCCCACACAAATTCGAATACCACTACTTGCTATGTAACTAACAGTGAGAGGAACTTAACATATCATCCACATAATAAGTGGGAAAAAATCCGTATTATTGAAGCTACCTCAAATACCAACCAAGCAAAGTTATTAAAATTTATATGGGACCACCTCTGAAGTATTACCTACCAAACAAAAAAGAATCATTAAAATCAATTCATAATTGGCCGAGTTATCGCGTAATAACACACAAAAAAAAAAAAAAACATACAGTTGAATTGAGAACCTCCTCCTTTTGGAAGTCGGTTAAAAACACATTCAGTTACAGAATACTTTCTCTCGAATAGTAGGAGTGTAGTTTCAAAGGTTACTGATGTGAAACATCTATAGCGGCGGGTTAGACCAACAGTCCAATGCCAAACCAACACCAACTCCAATGTTGGCGTCAGTAAACTATCCTTTTATGCATACTACCTGTACATAATAATTTCGATGTTTTATATCTGCCAGGCGTCCCGCGATGGCTCATTTTTTTTTATAGTATTGGATATGGCTACTAAATACATAGGGCCCTATCTATGTCTATCTACTGACTTCTGCCAAAGGTTACATATATAAGTTAATTTTTTTAAGACCTTTTCGACCTACTAGGGTGCGACACGTTTATCGCTATTTGTTATTTCCTAGTATACTGTTATTGGTAGCCAGCATCATCATACTGGGCTCCATGACTTCTAGCTTTTTCGTCTGTTTCCTCCAGCCCTCCATCTTCTACGAGTTCTGCCGCGACACCTTCTGGCTCTGTCAGGGCTCCAAATAGTTGTTATTTTAGTCCACAGCTCATTGGTCATACGGTAGACGTGGCCAGCCCAGTCCCACTTCAGCTTAGCGGCGTTTTTCTAGTATATACAAAAAAACAAACTAAGTTTGTATTCAAATTCGCGATGTGCTCGCATGACCACAGTTGGGACTTATTAGCGATGATCGCGATCGCGGTCTATCTACTCATCGCCTAAAGCTTTGGTTTCCGAGGAAAGCAGTTCCGTCATAATATAATGTCCGTCATGAAAATCTGTCATTGTCACCAGTATTTGACATTAGAGTGACAAAAAAACGTCCTGTATTTGGACAGCCGTTACTGTGACCGTTCACTGCTTTCTAAAGAAACCGAAGCTTAACCGAGATAGGCTTATAATCTGAGTGTCAATCAACCATTCTTAAGAACCTAGAAATAAAGCGTAACTATACTCCATTTGAAATAAGATTAGACATTCAAACAAACCTTTTTTACAGTCCGTTCAACTGATTTTGACTTCTATACCGTAGACGCAAGGATGGCATTAAAAGTAAAAAAGAGGTTACAATACCAACTGTTTACTGCAGCTGCCATTTGTCATGCCAGCAACGCAATAGAAGTCAAAATCGGTTGAACGAACTGTAAAAAGGTTTATTTAAATGTTTAATCTTATTTCAAATGGAGTATAGGTATATTACGTAAAATAAAAAGGTTTAATGTAACCATCATAATATGTATTAAGTCATATGTATTTTCCGAATGGTCGTTTAGAAAAGTGGAATAAATACCTACCCTACTTACTCGATGTATGGCGAGACTCGTAATATTTTCTAGGCCCTTCCGACTTTTATGTAATAACAATTAATAACTTCACGCTTTAGTTATAATCGACGCTAACTCGCGTGCCAATGACTTTGAACCTCGCAACTACATAATAACTAAAGGTAGGCACGGAGGTGTTACAAAACCATTACAACACTTGAGAAAAAACGATCGCTTTTTATAGAACTTACAGATCTTTGTAAATTGCACCCGAAGAAAGTGTGCCCTTATCAGTCATGTTGGAGAAACTTATTCGATCTTCATTGTTGTTTTTGTAATTCTTCCTTTCTCGTTACTTTCGCAGTAAAGTGCATCATTTACTTACAGCACTTAGGTATGGTACCTACATGGGTGTTAAGACTAATAGTACCTGGTCGACCGAGCTCTGCTCGGCTGAAAATAGAGAAAATGAATTTTCCCAGAAATTAGACCTAGCTAGATCGATTTTTCGCCCCCGTAAACCCCTATATTGCAATTTTCAATCGAAATCTTTAGAGCCGTTTTTTAAAACGTGATTTCAAATAATATACAAATTTTGCTTATTTAAAAAGAAAAGAAAGAAAGAAAGAAAAAGTATTTATTGAGACTCGCACAGGAAATCACAAATTAAAATAAAACACGCTCATTTAAACATAAATAAAAAAAACAATAAAAAACAGTGGCACTCCGGGAGTGCCGACAGAAGTGAAAACTTGAAAAAAGTCGCCACCGCGGTAATCAACGCGTTGATGTCTTTTACTCCACGGTGTCGGTAAACTCGGTAACAGTGTCGTGAAATTAATGGTTAAGTGCCATCTCAAAAATGCCCAACGCGCTTAAAGAAGTTTTCATTTTAAAAAACAAAGTAAAATTTAAATAAAAGTAGAAAGTTGTATACAAGGCCAAAAGGCTGTCTCAGCATAATGCTGCGACAGGAATAGGATAGGACGCTTTGGCTTAGGTAGGTACCATCGAGACACTGTGTCTAAAACTATTGTGTTACCGTTTGATTATCCTAGCCTCCACAGCTGCAATGTTTTACTAGGCCAGGACAATAGACTATCCAGTGTCCATACATGCTTCAGGTTTGATCATGAGGTTAACATTTTAACGTTTGTCGTGCAGGTTTACTGGGTGGGCCCCATCGTCGGCGGTGTGATCGCCGGCCTCGTGTACAAGTTCATCTTCCGCATTGGAAAGACCGGCGAGAGCGGTTCCTACGACTTCTAGACGACTGCGTGACGACTGCGTGGCGACTGCGTGACGACTGCGTCCCGCGGCCGACGCTACACCGTGCCTATACTCTAACCCCGCCTCGCGCGTACCTACACTACACAGCCTTTTGCATAATTACCAATAATGGGTCCAAATTATCGTGATATTGTTATTTGCACCTATTTATTTGTTATAACCAAACATCGACTTAATTTACTCGAACTCTCAATTCTTCAAAGACGAGTTTCCTAAAGCAAATATGTATTAGCATGTGCGAGGCGATAGTATTAGCTTATTGATATAACCAGTTCAAATGTTGGACCAAATTGATAAAGGACATTGTCAATGGGCTTATACTTGTTAAGTTATTAATATTAGTCTGTCAATATGCTCGACGAAAAATCCAAAGGCTTACTTCAAAAATATTGTTAATGTTCTTCGAAAAAAAATGAAAAAAAAAAACCGATTCGAAACCGTTATGTCGGAGTAAGATATCTAAGTTAAGTTATAGTTATATAAATAAAGGTATTAAGTTTATTTATATTATGTGAATAAAGTATGTTTAAGTGGATGATTATAACATGTCCATACTCGAGTGCCTGTGCTAGTTATGTGATTAATTATAAATATAATACTGTGAGTTAACTTTTAAGGGTATTCACATCGAAACTTCTCACATGAAATGAAAATTATGAATTAAATATCATTATTATTAAACCTTGGTTCGTTATTTAATTAATCCATCCCAACTGTCATAAATACCTACTTTTAAAAATGGTGCGTGATGGATGACGATTACGTACCTAAATACATGTTCCATGTACTTGCATCTCATCATCATCTGCCTAGCCTTTTCCCAACTTAATATGTATGTTGAGGTCACCTGCCAGTCTAACCAAAAGCAGCTGAATACCTGTATTTTACATGGAGTAACTGCTGCCTATCTGGCCTCCACAACCAAGTTTCTGGGTAACATGTTACGCCTTGGCTGACTGGTTGTCAGACTATCGGGCTTCTACGGGTAGTCACCCGTAATTACTGTCAAAGATCTACAAATGACAGCCAGAAACAACTGCTTAAGCTGTTTTCTGAGGCACGGAGGGGATCTCGATATTCAATGAATGGTCGTCATCCACGAACCATCGCAACCAAACTGTAATAAATTTAAAAAATCTTTTAAAGGGTGCGCGATGGCGATTAGGTACCTAAATGCATGTTCCATGTACCTATCCTACATATTATTATGTTCCATATAAATTAGCATTGAACAACTAATATGCATTAAACATTAACCCGACAGCATGCCAACACGCAAATTAACCTTTAGGTACGTAGTAAATATCACAAATAGATTAAATTAATACAAAGCTCGCTTAGCGCGAGTAACTGTTACGTTCAACACCTCATTTACAATCGTAATTACTGCAGGCGCTGTACTGAGCAAGTCCACGACGATTATCACTGATTATCGCACAAAGACCGAACAAATGAAATGTTATTAGCTGTCAGAAACGTAATGTGAGCATAATGAACTTATGCTATTGATAAATGTTAGTGCCCAAAATTTGGATCTGGAATATTGTATCTATAATTAATTATACAATATCAGGGCCGTCTTAACCATATTGGGCGCCAGGGTGCGAAAATCAGCCTGCGCTCCCCTCGTCAACGAAAAAAAAAAACCACTTACATTTTTGTGTTTTATTTTTTTTAGAAGTAGTACTTCACAAAGAGTATAATAAGGTACATTTCAAACACCAAATTTTAATTTTCTGGCTTTTAGGTTGATAAACTAATTGACAGTCTGTTTTGAAATCTAGGTACTTTCGATTTTAAAACAAATCGATCGACTAGATCGCCTTGCGCCCCGTAAGACCTTGCGCCCGGGTGCTACGCACCCCTTGCACCCCCGGGTAAAGACGACCCTGACAATATGTGTAGGTAATGGTATATCTAAGTATGAATAGGTAATCTAGTTACTAGTACAAGAGCTAGGGAGCCGCAATAGAGCGCATTAGGTTGAGTTACATAACTTCACGGCGTGGGTATTCTCTGAAAGAGCAGCAGTGTGTTATCTACATTTTATTTCTAGCTTTATCGTCCGTCATCTCAATGTTCTGTTCTGTTAAAACGCTTGTATTAGGTAAGTAATTGTAGAGGTTACACCGCTACATACGAACTACGTATTATAGACATGACGTCACACAAATCCTGCATCGCGCAGTTAGAGTTTACCGAGCGATCGACATACATACAAGATTCCAACTTCAAACCGTTGGGCAGTTGCCCGCCAGACACAACACCCGTCTGGTCGGAGGATCCTCCCTTTTCTATGGTGGATGAGTGAACTTTACACCCTGTTCCTCATTCCACTAGATAATTATAAGAAAGCAGATTTCAAAGAAACAAAAAATGTATTCAAAATTTTCTTGTCGGGCGTTAAAATCGAATATGTAAGTATATTTTGCCGCCCGGCTGTACCGAATCATGCCGACCCGAACAAGTATCCGCGCTTCGCGCCTTTCCAACAGTAGCGGCATTAGGGTAGGGCACGGTTGGGCGAACGCCCAGAGCGCCGAATATAAAGGGGCGCTGCGGGCGCCCCTTTATATCCCCTCACTCAGTACCGGCGTTAGGGTAGGGCGCGCATGGGCACCCGCTCAAGGCGCCAGACATGAAGGGGCGCCCAACGCGAATCACCGGCCTTTTATTTCTCTATCTTTACTGTTATTCGACTATTTTTTTACCCGACTGCGGGACAGCAAAGACAGAGTTATATTTTCTCTAACTTTTCTGTACAAGTCGACAAAGTTTAGGTACTTTTTTATATGAATGGGCCAAAGAAAAGACGCAGCGAGGTGCAAAAAAAATTTGAGCGGGTCTTGCACCCTGCGTTCTCTGAAGTCTGAATTCTCAAACTTTTCTGCATAAAAGAAATCCTAAGTTTTCCGTGGCGGGGTGCTGAAATTTTTGAGCTCGCTCCGCTTGCTTTAGCATCCTGTATTTTCCTATTCCTCAAACTAGAACAAAAGCAAAAAAAAAACACCCCTTTCCTCTGCAAGAGTAGTGACCCGCCACAGAAATCCCGCCCGGGGCGCCGGTATTGCTAAAACCGGCACTGCTTACCAATATGTACTGGATGATAGCCTAATAGGTTGTATACCTACCGTACTTATTCTGATACTGATACGTTGCGTACTTGACTGTTTTTATGAGTGTATTTTCGTTATAACACAATTACTTGACAATGTGAACTAATCTTCATTTAGTTTCACAAGTGTCGTGACTGTGGATCGCTAATCATGCGCTAGAGTGCCGGCGCAGTTAAAAATGTGGCGCGGGGTCAAGGGCGAGGCATGCGATGAGCACTGTCATGGCGCATGGCGTGGGACAGGTGGGTACTGCACTAACCTACATGCTTCAGAATTCGTGCACATGACAGAAAGCTCTTCTCATAGTAGGTATAGATAACGGCCCTCTTTTGATATGTTGTTGCGATATTATGAACTTATATGCCTATATATTAAGATTGTTTATTCGGTTATTACGCCGAGCTTTTGCAAAGCAATTTGGATACGCAGAATTTATTCAAACTGCAATTCGAGTCGCAAAAAATTTAACTGGTTAAAATTTAACAGCTCTGTCGCGACTGGACTCTCACATACGCTCAAAAGCTGCAGAGGAGCGTTTATCTTGCTTGCAGCTCCAGATCACTTGTTTGCGGCCCAAATTCCTTACAGAGTTATAGAAATACTTCGGCTTTGTAGACCGTCACCTCTAGCATTGAGAAAGGCCAGAGTTCAAATCCATGCGCCTTATTTATGGCCGCGGAGTGAGGATGAGGATTTGAACTTTTGGAAGTCTTTTTCTAGGATAGGTAAATAAAATAAAAAAGCTCAAATTTGAAGCAGAAACTATTTTATTGAAGAAAAACCAAAGACAGCAATTACAATCGAAGCACAGAATTATGTGAATACAATACTGAATAATTTAACAGTATACAAGCATAGAAATGAGTTACACTTTTAAATTAAATATCATGTGATAATAATAATATAAATTTTGTTACAAGAGCCTCGAGCCAGTGAAGGGATGTTCGCGTCACCCGAGTGACATGGCCTTGCGTACTGAACTATTTCATGTGCCATCTCACGACAACACTTTATCGAAGCATTACATCTTTCGACAAAGCGTGGATGAGATCTTTATGTCGCGAAATGGTGTTAATGCGTATAAATATTGTTGTTATAGAGTTCAAGGTTTAAGTTAACAAATCAGAATTTTTATAATGATTACACAAGCTATAGCAATTTTTTTAATTTGTCTAAAAACTAGATAAATGATTAGCTAGCTGGCCATGCACCCGTTATAACTGAGGCAGTGCACAACAAAGGGTCTATCTCAAGGTTGCTCGTCTATAAGCGCCTGCAAGAACGCGTCGGGCTCGGGAATGTCTTCCAGAAAGCCGGCTGCGTCACAGAACTCTGCGAAGGACGCGCAGGGCAGTATCTCGTCTGTTAGAGTCGTTACTATGCGCTCGGCGGCCTTCCCGTTCGCTTCGTCGTTGTGACGAATGTATTCGGCTAACTTGATTGGCCATTGGTCTACTGTTGTCGCGCTGACGTTCTGTGGAGAACGAAATTTGATTAGTGATATTTTACATGAGGTTAAATTTTTGTTGTGGTTGTGATTTTGAAGAACTCCTGAAGTTAAAAATCATGCAAGTGTTGAGTGGAAGTAGAAGACATGCTGCGTCGCAGATCCTAAGCGCTAGGTTACACAGTGCGAGTTGGCCTAGTCAGTTATTGAAGTGCACCTCGCACCGTCTGGTCACAACATAATATGAGCTACTGTCAATCTGTCATATACGAGTCGGTTAATAGCTTGCACCTGAGTAACTACAGTATTTCTATTTTCTCAATGTCCCTCGGGAATCATTTCCGAATACAAACGAATGCTAATTACCATGTCCATCAATTATTAGATTTATCTTGTATAATAATTTGAATTCAGAATTAAGTATTTTATTGTTGTTTTGTTTTGATTTCCGTGTGAACTCTATAGAGCTGTAAAACTATTTTTCTATCCTGCGACTGCACCGATACCTGCAACTTTAGCAGCTTTATTCTAAATTTAAAAATAAATTACATTAAGTTAAAAGAGTATTAACAACTCTATATACTTCCAAGTCGATTGAGAGCGTCCGGTCTGCACCAAGTGCAAAGGGCAACTGATAGAAATCCGACGACTGACGAAACACGAAGTTTGCCGAGGGACATTAAGAAAATAGAAATACTGTACAAAAATTTTTGGCGCGTAAATTGGGACAATTTGTTTGGTAATTGAAGACTTACCTTAAACATAACAGAGTAAAGTTGATCGACGATAGCTATAAAGAACGCGTAAGGCTTGTAGTCGTTCCACGTCTTGACAGCGCGGTGGTCGGGCGGCAGCGCGCGCACGGCCGGCCCGCCCGGCGCCGCGCCGCGCGCCTGCGCCACCACCAGCACGCGCTTCAGCATGCCCAGTCGCACGCCGCGCCATCTGCACGACACAAGAGAAACGAGTTAGTGATAAGAGCTCAACTCTTATTATGCGCCCAGCGTAATACAAAATTGTAAGAAGACATCAATTTATTGACACTGTATACTAACTTGGCGTGCGGGTACAGCATGAGCATGAGCGTGACGAAGTACAGCGGCCCCTCGGCGTCGTGCGCAGACTCCAGCAGGCGCGCCGGCGCCCACGCCAGCGCCGCCTCTAGGGCAGACACCTCGCGAGCTGATACGCGGCTCCTGGGGAATACAACTTACATTAGTATTATTTTACTTGGTAATTCTAGATTAAATAGCCAATAAAAAGCTTTTTAGTGATCGTCCCATCCGGTTCACTACATAGGGTGTAACCCGACCAGCGTTAAAATTTTCCGAAGGTTATAAAAAAAAGTGTACCATACATTTTGACCGTGTAGGTACTGCACTCTTGCATCAAAAACATTTTTTTTTTTTAATGAACGACATAGTAACTTTAACCCGTGGGTGTCTATAAAAGGCTTCAAATGGAGCTTCTATTTAAAGCCTTGTTTTCAACTGAATTTTTTTCCAAACATCAACTTTATGACAGTGTGAATAAAGTTGATTTTAGACTGACTAATACTGTTGAAAAGTCATAAAAAATACGATGTAGCGCAAACTGAACCTTATATGTATACGAATTATTACAGTTATTTTTCCAAAAACTCGTGTTTGTTTACATGTTTGGCATAAATTGCGAACACAGATTAGAATCATGCACTGAAGAGTTTGCGCGTCGATATATGTATAAATACATCATTTATGTGGCACTCACGTATTGATGACGTAGAGCGCCATATGTATGAGCGCCGGCACCAGCTGCATGTTGGACAGCGGGCCGCCGCCGCCGGTGTCGTCGTGGAACGTGCGGCCGCGCGCGAAGCGCAGCAGCAGCAGCTTCAGGTCGTGCAGCGTGCACGTGTGCCCGATGTCGCGGTGCCCGGTGCATTCCTGAACCAGATACGACAAACTTGACTACTACTTTGCTTACTTTTGATGACATGGGGGGTGGGGGGGTCTAGATGGTGATTACGTCAGCAGTAATTATTTACTTTTTTACACATTATGATTAATCATAATCATAATAGTTTTTATTTCTCTCTTCACAAAGGTTCACATAGTAATAAACAAAGCGACAAGAATAATAGCGTTTTGACAAAAATGCATAAAATATGATCCTTTGCGAGAGACTGGCGTCCATACTAGGATACCCTGTGTGACGGATCACCAGGCTCTCGCCCGAATGGTCAATTTTTAAAAGATGAAAGATTATAATATTTGTTTCTTACTCTATGTTGAATACCGTGTCAATAAAGTTTGTTTAATTGAATAGCATGTGCGTTGAAGTCCTCTATCCTAAGGTTATTTTCTTATTTCTAGAATTATAACTGCTGCTCATGAATCAATAAAAAAACAGAATACTTATTAAAAGAAAAATGCATATACCAATGTTTACGTAAGCATGGGAGGGGGCGTAAGAGCTTTGCTTACTTTTGCTGACAAGGGGGAGGGGGGGTAAATAATTGTAATAAATCTGCTTACGTAATACTTGAACGGCCCCAAATCTCTGTTCCGTTGCAGAAAGGGAATGATGTCATCCGTTCTCGATAACTATATTTCTCTCACACCCGTGTCAGACTGACATGCGCAATGCGACAACAGCCTTTCGTTGCCTCATATCACACAAGAAAATAAAGAGGGCAAAATAATATGTCGCGCGCGCATTTCAGTTACAAAACGTCATAGTACGGCTCATCATCTTTCACTTATAATCAGCCTATAATGTTCCCACTGCTGGGAGACATACCTCTCTGTGAGAGGGAGTGGGCCGTAATCCACCACGCGAGCCCAGTGCGTGTTGGTAGATGTCACATGTCTTCGTAGTTTTAGTTCTAGAACATGCCGGTTTCCTCACGATGTTTTCCTTCACCGTTTTGATAGCAGTGGTGATGAAATAATTTACACTAAGTAAAGCGCCTGTCGGGGTTCGAACTTACGACCTACATATCGTAAGTTGCGGCCATTACTACTGGGCTACCGCTGCTGGGCTATCCTGCACTTATCCCAATGTATTTGAGGTCAGCGCAGTACGTCTTTTTCATATCCATCCACAGTTTCTTTGACTACCGACCACCACTACCGACCTGCAAATAAGTGGTGTGTCTAGCCAGGCAGCTAGCGAAGGCAGACTCAGGCACGTGCGGGCCCCACAGCGGCAGTAGTCCGTTGCAGCGAGTGGACGCGTTCTGCAGCGCCGCGCTCTCCCATTCGTCTCTGTAAACCAAACAATACTATTAGATAAACCTAATATTTTGTTATAACAAATTATGTCACATTATCAACATTGTAGCCGAAAGATGTCCACTGCTGGACATAGGCCTGGGATAAAGCATCGCCACTTCGACCGATTCCGCGCATTCAACGGATTCCTGCGGCCTTCACAAGGTCATCGGTCCATCTTGTGGGAGGCCTTCTAACGCTACGTCTTCCGGTACGCGGTTGCACAAATGGCTTTTAACTAGTTTTCTTGAATAATGCTTGAGTCTTGCTGAAGTAGAAAACAAGTAAACAAGTAATGCTCGACTCATATTAAAGTAGAAAAAAAAAAACAGTGGCACTCCGGGAATGCCGACAAAAGTGAGAACTTGAACAAGATCGCCTTGGTGGAAGAAAAATACTGGTATAGAACATTGGTCCGTAATCTTTTCTAAATAAAGAGCACAATTGCGTATACAAAAATGAGGTGTCGGTAAGGGTGTCGCGAGTTCAATTGTTTATTCCTATCTCAAAAATGCCCAACGCACCTAAAGAAGTTTACACTTCAACAAATAATGCCCGAGTCTTGAGTGAGGTTCAGTAATACACGCCTATGCGTGCGTGTAATAATTATTTCACTGGAGTAAAGTGACAGGTGCTATTGTCTCGTTGTAGAATAATAATTATTGTTTTTGTGTCTTTGACATATCTCGGGACCATGGGGCCCCAGACCTTTGGAAGGCGTATGAAGGTCTGGAGACAACTCGCAGAGGCTCGTTAGACGCTTTCAATGAAATGAGGCACCAATTTTCATCATCTGCCTAGCCTTTTCCCAACTATGTTGGGGTCGGCTTCCAGTCTAACCGGATGCAGCTGAATACCAGTATTTCACATGGAGCGACCGCCTATCTGACCTCCACAACCTAGGTACTAGGTAACACGATAACCCCTTGGTAAGACTGGTTGTTAGACTTTCGGGCTTCCGACTACCCGTAACGACAGTCAAAGATCTACAAATGACATCCGGGACCAACGGCTTAACGTGCTTTCCGAGACACGAAGGGGTCTTGGTATGTAAAGATGGTCACTCATCCACGGACCAACCGATCACCAATATTGTTATATTTATTAAGGTTACCTGGCGCGGGCGAGCCTGACGGCGGCCATGTGACACTCGACGTGCACGATGTTGTAGTGCGACACCGTGGTGTAGCCGAGCGTTTTGCGCGCGCGCACCTCGTACTCTTCCACCGGGCAGCGCTTCGTGAACGTGTAGATACCCAGCACCTGTATGAGAAATTGATAGATCAGACAATATTTAGAAGACGCTTCGATATTGGAACAAAATGAAGTAATAATCAGCGAAACGTATACCAGCTGGGGATTATCAATTGCTGCATAATTGATCTTTGGTGATTATGGTCTCCTTTTGTGTCCGTTTTTATTAGCTGTAAGTCCTCCATGTACTAAATAAATAATAATAAAACACATGACTTTATTGTAAATTATCTTTTTTATAGGCAAATGTTTCTGTGACAATAAATTTTCTTTCTTTTGAGCAAATTGTTGACTAAAGCAAAACATCAAAACTAAAATTAGTCTTGCTTAAAAAAAAAAAAGAAGCGAAAACTTGAAAAAAAAATCGGCACCACGGTAATCAACGCGTTGATGTCTTTTTAATGGTCCCTTTGACCATTAAAAAGATACCAACGCTGGGTGTCGTCACAGTCAATGGTTTAGTCCCACCTCAAAAATGCCCAACGCGCCTAAAGAAGGTTTCACTTAAAAAAAAAAACCTAAGATGTCTTGAAATAGGTCGTAACTATTTGTGACCTGTCTTGACTAAATAAAATCAATTTAAACTTAAATTCTAGCTCAGTTTACCTTGGTGGGCTGGTACTTGTATCCCTCGCGACAGATGCAGCATACTGCACCATTTTCCTCCGCCAGGTCGGCTACTTGTTGAGTAAGTGAACACTGTGCAGTCACTTGTCCACGTTCGTTACTGCGCATGCCTAAAGCGCCTAATTGACGTTCGCGCACCGCCATTGCTAAGCGTTTCTTCTCCTGTTGGGTATAAAAATGGAGATTATAAAATTGGCTGTAATCGTTTCTAGAATAGGCTTATTTTGCGAGCGATTCAGTTCAACCGACGGACGCTACATGTCAGTGGTGACATATCAGAATAAATGATTTCGCATTCGCCTGATAACGCTTTGACGTTAGAGTAGAGGTAAAACTGTCAATTTCCCCCTGACCTTTTACGATTTTTTAAGCTTGCTTGCACAAATCACTGAGGCGCCATCTCCATGTGTGAGAAAATCGCGGTGATAGTCTCGTCGTGCCATCAAATTCAATAGAAACTCTATGAATCAATCTCCACACGGCGATATCATGGCGGCGATAATTTGAAGGCACAGCGTGACTATCGCCGCGTTTCTCTCCTCCGTGGAGTGTGTTTAGCACTAAAAATATTTCTGTGTTTCATCTTCAAACAAAATCAATCTGCCTAGCCTTTTCCCAACTATGTTGGGGTCGGCTTCCAGTCTAACCGGATGCAGCTGAATACCAGTATTTTACATGGAGCGACTGCCTATCTGACCTCCTTAACCCAGTAATTGGGTAATACGATACCCTTTGGTAAGACTGGTTGGCAGACTTTCAGGCTTCTAACGACCGGTAACGACTGTCAAAGATCTAGGAATGACAGCCGGGAACAACGGTTTTGCGTGCTTTCCGAGTCACGGTGTCTTTCATCTTCAAACAATTGATAGAAACAGACCCACGTTTTAAATAAGTTAAGCGACAAACATATTTAGTGATTTTCGAGAAAAGCTTTATTAATTATTATTTTGTAGATTGAATTGTAATAATCATTAGCCTGTATTTTTTACTGTTTCCACTCGACTCGATCCTGAGCCAATATGGACCAATCAAACCTATAAGCGTCAAGTTCGTCCCGCCATCTACGCCCGAGTCCTCCACGATGCCGTTGGACGATTTCAGGGAACCATGTCGTAGTGGTAGTTACCTGTCTAGTAAAGTCCCGGACTTGCTGCACCTTGGCGGCGCACTGCGGCTGCGACCGCAGAGCTTCCAGAAGGTTCTCAGCCAGTGAGCCCACGTGTTCGCCGGAAGATACTTGTTCCAGGCGGTGGACGATCGGAATCACTTTCTCACATACCAACATCTAGTAGAAGAAATAATACCGTTACTAAGATTGTATAATTATGAAAGAGCACAGTTTTAAGCCGCCAAACTGAATATAGCATTGCCTGAATATAATAATAATAATTTGACCTTGTGTAGGGGACTAATTGAATAACAACTTTTTTACCTTTTAGAGTAAACAAAACAGTGGTACTTAAGCCAGTAATTGTGCTTCAAAAATAAAAGAATAAAAACAAAACAATGGCACTCCGGGAGTGCCGACAGAAGTGAATACTTGAAAAAAAAAATCGGCACCGCGGTAATTAACGCGTTGATGGCTTTTTAAAAGCTGGTGTCGTAAGTGTCGCAAAATCAATGGTTTAGTCCCATCTCAAAAATGCCCAACGCGCCTAAAGAAGTTTTCACTTCAGCAATGTGACGATATCCATACCTGTGTCGGTTCGTGGTCGGCAGCCAGTCCGGTGAGGAAGCGCAGTATATACTTGAGTGCAGGACGACTGATGAACTCCTTAAGCTCGTCAGAGTCCGTGCACACCAGTGTCGGCTTCACACACGGCGCGTGTTTCTGTACCACAAATAGAATTTGTAAGGCGACTTTGATCTTTACGAACATGGGAAGACAGAAGCTTTGAGGTGGAATTCCTAAAAGAATATAAATGGTTGAATTTTGCTTCAACATTACAGTATAACTCGATTTTTATAAGCGCTTAAGCTGTCAGTCGTAGGTTGTCAGTACTGAATTCATCCGCCCGGTTACCTCCTCAGTGCCCCGACGCCTCTTAATAACAACTCGTATCGTCTCCACAGTTCTGTCATATTATTCGTTAAGTTATTATTGTTATTATTTAAACCACTTACTGTAATATTTTAATTTGACGTTGACAGGCGCACAGTTATAAAAATCGAGTTATAATCACCGGGTACATAGATGCTGCTCAAAAGTATCTTTTTAATACTTTTGAGCAGTTCTTCGCATTTAAAACATTACAGATTTTCATAGGTAGATCATTCATACAATGGGTAGCATGCATTCGCACGTCCGCGCTCCATAAGCATTATTAGATGGTTAGTTATTTAATTTCGTAACAAGTGTGTTAGTTATGTTAAATATTGTAAAATAAATAAATACGATTTATGTTTGGCTAAAAACAACGTGACATAATGAAAAAAACAATAAATCACTTACCACAATATACTCAAGCGCATCACGCACAACACCAAGCGAGATCAGATAGTCCTTCAGCGTCCCTCCAATAGAATTCCTCTCAATATTAGCGCAGAACACACAGAACAGTTCCATACGGAACTCCTCTTCAGTCCACTGTTCCGAGTCAAGGCGGTCGAAGTCTAACACTGGCTTGAAGTGGTCCACTAACATGGCCATCTTGAGGTCGTTGCCGTAGACCAGCGCGGCGAGGACTCGGGTCAAGTGGCCGAGAGCTACAGAGTTGTTGCGGATTCCTTGGGAATTGACAGTTAAATGTGTTATTTGCAAAAAGTTACCTTTTGGAACTTTATAGCTATTTAAAGATGATCTCAGATTCAATAGGGAAAAAAAAAAGAATTCTATTTACTCCGTCAGTCAGATAATAAAAAGTATTAGACACGTATCTTTTGCTTTACCATATTAATAAAAAATTTAATAAGATAAAACGCATTAAAGTTGGGGAGTGGGGGTCGCTACGCCACAAGTGTAAAATCTACTCGTGACGTCATGGCACATTTTAACTCAATGTATGCTGTAATCTGTTAACAACTAAATCAGTTATTTTTTTATCTTGATCGAAGTTTCAATATACGCAGGTTTGACTACTATATGACAATTTTAGTAATTAGTTGTAAATGTTGCAGTTTTCTTTTACATTACCTGGACATTCAGTGCAGTTGAGTAGAGCTTGCACATACTCCGGTCCTCCAAAAGTAAGTGAGAATTGTAGGAACGATTCCAGACTTTCGCTCGCGGCCACGGAGAGAATACGCTCCATAATCTACAAACATAATTTTGTTATTCACCGACCTCTGTTCCCGTTTACAACGTTATTATCAAAAAGTTTAATGGGAAAAGTTGTTTAGCATGACGGGTAGAATTGCTTCTTCAACCCTTGCAAGCAACTAAACAGCTAGCCTGTATTATTGAGCTATTAACTATTATTGTTGTTGTTAGAGTTATCTAACAATGTCGTTCGCTTTTTGTGCAACTTTACCAAACATGTCGTGCGCACGAACCTCAAGTAACTGATACACCAGCTGAGCACGCGGCATGTCCTTCTCCTCAATGGCCGCTAGATGCAGCGCGTGCAGCAGTACCGGCAGCGCGCGCGTCTCGGCGCGCGTGAGCACGCGCACGCAGCGCCGCACGCGCGTGCACAGCGACAACAGGCGCAGTAGCGTGGAACATAGCGCACGGGCCGCGCCCACTCGCTGGATAGCCGCTAGACGTTGCAGCATTACTTCTATACCACCTGTTTTGGGAATTATTTGATGATTTAAGGAACTCATTCCGACCGAGCAGCTTCGCGGGGTCGCCTCCAACGGGCAACGAACGTTTGCCGTGTTGTGTGTAGCAAGCGCTACGTCTTTGTTGCACGGCAAACGCGGGTAATGGCGACAGACGTCTCGCGACTTAGCGAGGCCGGTACCGATGATTTACTTAAAGTTTTTTTAAAGTTCAGAATGCAATGATTCGCTTTTTAGATATCTCTGGGTTTCAATTCGTAAAATAAATAATAAGCAAGTCCAATTTGAGCAAGCAAATCTACTTCTGGAAAATACCAATCAAAATTTATTCAAGTCCGCTGACGTCGTAAGTTATCGTGAAAACTTACAGCGTCCAATTCGTAAGTCGTATTTAGACGGAATTCTGCGTAATGAAACTCACTATTATATTTTTAACCGACTTCCAAAAGGAGGCGGTTCTCAATTCGACTTTTTTTTATTTTATTTTTTTCATCATCTTCCTAGCCTTTTCCCAACTATGTTGGGGTCGGCTTCCAGTCCGGATGCAGCTGAATACCAGTATTTTACATGGAGCGACTGCCTATCTAACCTCCACAACCCAGTTAGGTACTGCGTGGGTAACACGATATCCCTTGGTAAGACTGGTCAAACTTTCGGGCTTCTGACGACCCGAAACATCTGTCAAAGATCTACAAATGACAGCTGGGACCAACGGCTTAACGTTTTTTTTTGTAAAGTGTATTTAAAAATAGGTGATACACATACCACAATCAGCAAGCACGTTCGCCATTCGGTACAGTTGTTCGTCGTCCACGGCTTCGGCGTTAGCTTGCGTCAGTCGTTCTACGAACTCTTCAGTGGCGTCGCCGAGTAAGCCTCGCATTCGATATACTACTCGCATCGCGTCTACGCCTTCGCCAGATGTGCACCAAACCTAATGTAAAAAGCATTTTAACATTTTTATAGTTACTTAGACAAACGGCATTTTTGCTTTTTTGATGATTCGAGGCTATATGGATGGTTCACGTATCTCTAGGGAAGCGAGTGTTGCCAAAATGAAAATACAAACAATACAAAAAATTAGCATTCTTGGCTGGCGTGGTGGGAGCGAGATAACCGTTTATAAACTTATTTTACTTTCTATATTCGCCGTCCCACTCGCACGTTTTATGACCGCGAGCGGCTAGTCGTTTTGTTTAGCTAAAGATGTACTGACCTTCTTATACACGTCCTTGACAGGCAGGTCTAGCGACATGATCTTGTTGCACACAAGCAGTTCCATGCCGTTGTCGTCTTCCAACAGCGCGACCAGCTCGCAGTCGGTACATATCTTGTTCTTCACGTCGCGCATCAGAGGACCCATGCCTGGTTCCAGTGAGGAGTAGGGGTTACCTAACATGCGGCCCTGAGGAAAAGAGGTTTTATTTATTTCAATAAGACCTTGTTAATAGGTGAAAAAATAAAAAGTGACACTCCGGGAGATCCGACAAGTGAAAACATGAAAAAAAAAATCGACACCGTGGTAATCAACGCGTTGATGTCTTTTACTCCATGGTGTCGGTAAATTGCGTTACATTAGTGCTGATTCTCTTGTCACAAATGCCTCTAAACTAGACTAAAAATCACTAAAATTTAGTTTATTCCTGTCAAACGACGATTTCCCATTCTGAAATAGACCAAAGTGACAAAGCTTAACTATATTTTAGTTTGACAGCACTAAGATGGCACTGAGTTATTAGTTTATTGAAAATGGCAATTTTGCTATTCTGAATTTGACGTTTTTCACCTATAATTTAGATAGTCTAACTAAATCGGACTATTTTAAATTGGGACTAAAAACGTGTGGAATAAAATAGGTTGTCATGAACTTTAAATTCACACCAACATCTCGACTTCAGATGCAAAAACAGTACTGAATCTTTTTTTTTCTTTTGCTTATATCTCGAAAACAACACTGACGACAGACGACGAAAAGTAGCACTAAACTTCCACCGGATAAACAAACGAGCTTATCAATGTCACAGGAAAACTACTCGAACCAAAAAGTAGGAAACATTTTTTCCACATAAGGTTACAGTATTTCTATTTCCTTAATGTCCCTCGGGTATCATCGCATTTCCGAATACTAACGAATGCTAATTTCCATGTCCATCAATTATTAGATGTATCGTGTATAAATAATTTGAATTCAGAACCGAGTACTTTATTATTGTTTTGTTTTAATTTCTGTGTGAACTTTATAGAGCTGTAAAACTATTTTCCTATCTTTCGTGCCTGCGACTTAAGTTAAAAGAGTATTAACAACTCTATATACATCCAAGTCGATTGAGAGTGTCCGGTCTGCACAGGGGTAGGACAATTCATTTGGGGTAATTTTTTCAAAATGCGCCATCTGTTATCCCCATCCAAAACGGTTAGTTACTTTGGGTCGCTGCAGATGGCGAAACCATCGATACAATAATAATAGATGACAAAAATAAATTAATTAAATATCAATTTCATTACCTAATCATTTTATTTAACACGGGTTATAATTATTTGCTTATATTTGTGTAGATAATAATTTTTGAGGAATACATACTCCTTATTAATACTCTATGGTTGTGTTGCCTAGCAATACTTACTGTTGATGAATGTCATTCGTATTATTTTGTTTTTATAGATATCAATATAGTTTTATCGTTTCTCATAATAACTGTTTTTCTATATTCTCCACCTAACTTTAACATGGTAGCAGAGCGTGGTTAGGATAGAAGTTGTGTAGAGATTTAAAGTTGCGAGAAAATGTAGGTACCTAGACAAATTCATCGAAAATGGATAAGGCTATAGTTGAAGCCTCAAAAGTACAAATAATGCACCTAAATGGGAACAACTTCAAGCACTGGAGATATAGGATCGAAACAGTGTGCAGAGCCACTCCTGGACCTGAACAAATTTTGGAAGGAAAAATAATCAAGCTCGGAGAAGAGAACCAGCAAAGACTGCTGCTGCTGCTGCCAAAGTAAAACTGAGAACGATTTACAACAATTTGTAAAGATTGATGATTGTATAGTATTGACTCTGATGACAACGATTAAGACAGATAAAAATAAAACAAGACAAATAAATAAGTAATTTTATAAAAGAAAAGTTGTTTTTTATGTATCCACTGTGTACCTTTTGAAATTGATGCTTCCTTACTAATTTGCTTGTTTTAAATTTGCTAAAGTTTTACTATGATTATTTTAACAAAGAGAAAATTTTAATTAAGTAAAACTTTATCAAATTAAAAACAAGCAAATTAGTAAGGAAGCTAAAGTATAGGCACTATTGCGTAGGTAGTACCTAAAGCTATACTTAGCACAAGTTTGTGGATGGCGACAATAGATGGCACTATCCGATCAATTGACATTAGCGTTTTTAAAAAATTCTGCGAGGGGGCTCTCTATACCCGTACTATATTACTTTCCTCTATGGGTCTGCACAAGTGCAAAGGGCAACTGCAGGGGTAGAACAATTCCATATATTGACAGATTTGGGGTAATTTTTTCAAAATGCGCCCTCTGTTATTCCCATCCAAAGCGGTTAGTTACTTTGGGTCGCTGCAGATGGCGACACCATCGATACTAAAATAATTTGTGAAAAAAAAAAAAAATTCATTACCTAATTATTTTATTTAACACGGGTTATAATTATTTGCTTATATTTGTGTAGATTGTTGAAGAATATATACTCCTTATTAATACTCTATGGTTGTGTTGCCTAGCAATACTTACTGTTGATGAATGTCATTCGTATTATTTTGTTTTTATAGATATCAATATAGTTTTATCGTTTCTCATAATAACTGTTTTTCTATATTCTCCACCTAACTTTAACATGGTAGCAGAGCGTGGTTAGGATAGAAGTTGTGTAGAGATTTAAAGTTGCGAGAAAATGTAGGTACCTAGACAAATTCATCGAAAATGGATAAGGCTATAGTTGAAGCCTCAAAAGTACAAATAATGCACCTAAATGGGAACAACTTCAAGCACTGGAGATATAGGATCGAAACAGTGTGCAGAGCCACTCCTGGACCTGAACAAATTTTGGAAGGAAAAATAATCAAGCTCGGAGAAGAGAACCAGCAAAGACTGCTGCTGCTGCTGCCAAAGTAAAACTGAGAACGATTTACAACAATTTGTAAAGATTGATGATTGTATAGTATTGACTCTGATGACAACGATTAAGACAGATAAAAATAAAACAAGACAAATAAATAAGTAATTTTGTAAAAGAAAAGTTGATTTTTTATGTATCCACTGTGTACCTTTTGAAATTGATGCTTCCTTACTAATTTGCTTGTTAAAGTTTTACTATGATTATGTTAATTAAGAGAAAATTGTAATTAAAAAAAAATTAAAAACGAGCAAATTAGTAAGGAAGCTAAAGTATAGGCACTATTGCGTAGGTAGTACCTAAAGCTATACTTAGCACAAGTTGGTGGATGGCGATAATAGATGGCACTATTTATCCGATCAATTGACATTAGCGGTTTTCAATAAATTCTGCGAGGGGGCTCTCTATACCCGATATATATTACTTTCCTCTATGGGCAACTGATAGAAATCCGACAACTGACGAAACACGAAGTTTGCCGAGGGACATTAAGAAAATAGAAACACAAATTTGGATGTCTTTGTCAAGAAGTGGTCTTAGCTTACCTGCAAGAAGTCTTCCTGCTGCGGATCCTTCTCCAACGTTAGGAAGAACTCTCCGACATCGTTCTCCTCAGGATAGATGATAGAACAAAGCCTCTCGAAGATGAACACTGGAGTGCGGTAGTCGTGAAGAGGATACTTCTGCACCGTCTCTATGCATACTGCCATGAACTCGGCAGTTTCGGCTTCGGTGCCTGCGGAAAAGAAGGAATGTAAGTATCGGTAAAGTATGGCATGATCCACTTTTTATTTTTGTGAGGCATTTCTGAGATGACCTGCAAAAATGTTTCGACAAAATATGCATTAATTTTTGTTTTCATAGTAGATGGACTGCATTATGCATTGTTCAGATTAGACAGAGGCGTTGGCGGACAATTTGACAGTGATTGAACTATTTGATATAATGATCTGAAAATAATGTAAGAGAATGCAGGGCGCGACAGCGAGCGAAGCGAGCTCAACAATTTTAGCTCCCTACGTTTATATTTTGAATACGGGTTCCAACCGCAAACTGCCTCTTACTTACTTAACATATTTTACATCTCTCATATTCGGTAAGTAGGTCCTTATTACACCCAAATGGGGCTTGTAGGTAACCAATTAGCGCTCTAGGGTAATAATGTAGCTAGAAAAGCCCTAGGGCGGTAAGTAATTCGCGTACATCTAACCATCATACTGGCAATAGACATCATGCATTCAGCCCAATGACAAAAGAGGTCGCTTCGCTATTCAGCTTTGTCTTCGTATGAGTATAATAGTCATCAATTTTAAATATCGAACGGCGAAGCTCAATTTCATTCTAGAAAAAAAAAAAAAAAAAAACGATGAAAAAAGGCGGGGATAAAAAACTTTTACTTTAAATATTGTTTGTTTTTGGGATTTTTTTATAATTACGTGCTAATTAGGAAAAAAACATGAGTTCTGCAAGTGATGAAGATTACGCTGCACTCCCGATGCAATGAAAATGGAAGCTGAAGCAGCAATTAACAATATTTTGCCTGAAAGATCTAAAGAGAGATATTTGAAAACTTACGAGTTCATGAAGTGGCGAAAAGAAAAACGAGTAGTCTTTATCTGAGACTGTATTCTTAACATACTTTAGTGAGCTATCAAAAAAGCTGCAGCCATCTAGTTTGTGGTGCATTTATTCAATGTTAATAGCAACTATGAGTACTAAACACGACATCAACAACAACTCAACAAACACAAACAACAACTCATCAACTTTTCAAAATTATCATCTTTTCTAAAAAGACAATCAGCTGGGCACAAAAGCAAAAAGTCAAAGGTTTTTACAGCGCAAGACGTGAAAACATTCATAAATGAAGCCCCTGATGACATATATTTAGCTGTTAAGGTACGTAAAATAACAATCACATAATGGTAATACTTCATCATTTATCTTTTAAATTCTTACAATCCTATAAAACATACTTATTTTTATATTTCGCTTGTTTTAGGTGGTTCTTATCTTCGGTATAACTGGCGCATGCCGAGGTATTGAATTGACAAATATAACAATAGAGAACATAGAACAACAGGGTCAGTTGTTAGTAATTAAACTACCGAACACAAAAACTAAAATTGACCGAACATTTGTAGTTCCTCAAGAATTTTTTGAATTCGTACAAAAATACAGAAATCTTCGTCCTGAAAATGTAAAAACACCAACCGATTTTTTTTGAAGTACCACCAAGGCAAATGCTACAAACAAGTTTTTGGAAAAAATACCATCAGAAGTATGCCGAAGCAAATCGCAAGTTATTTAAAGTTAGCAAACCCGGAATTGTACACAGGTCATTGCTTCCGGAGAACATCGGCTACACTTTTAGCCGATGCTGGGGCTAACTTAACCACTATAAAAAGGCACGGTGGGTGGAAATCCAGCAAGGTGGCTGAAGGTTACATTGAAGATTCCATACAAAATAAAAGTAAAATTACCAACCAAATAACGAAAACTATTCAGCTTTCAAAAAATGAAACATCTTTCTCAAGAGATGATCCGCAACCATCAACTTCTGCTGAAGAAAGCTTCATCCCGTCAAATTTTATCCATGACCAACAAATATCACAATCTCAAACTATTAACATACCCAAAAAACACCTGTCCCTAAAATTTGAAAATTTTCTCATTTCACTATAAATTTTAACTAATAAAATGTTTTATTCTTGTAATGCCGGTTTTTTTCTACTTACCTCACAATCGAGATGTAAAGCAGAGTAGTTAGCTCGGGTGTAAGCATCAATTGCACCCTCGAACTATAGGCGCCCTCGCTGCGCTCGTGCGCCTAAATATCTCGGGCTGCAATTGATGCCTTACAGCCCTTGGCTACTAATCTACTATTAGCCTTGTTAGGAACTTGATTAAATAATACGAAGTCGATGAAAAGGCGCTCAAGGCGTAGCGGCGAGCGTTTTATTCTTTAATGATAATTCAGTTCCACCTGTAGCGTAATATTTGAAGCAACTTCACATTGCGCTGCACTAGCGCCGCTGAGTGTCTCGGGAAAGACACAAACTATTCGCGTCTAAATGTTTATACGTGTGCTCGCGTGGCTATGCTGATTTAATGGGTGTGCATTCCTATAAATACGTGACACACAATGTCACAAATAACTCACACAACCGCACAGAGTAGACACTGTCTTTTGATTTCTGAGTTCGATCCTCGCCGCGCCGACAAGTCTAGATAATATGATTTCGTTTTTAACCGACTTCAAAAAAAGGAGGTTACTAAATTCGACCGTATATATATATATTTTTTATGTGTGTTCGCGGATAACTTCGTCGTTTAAGAACCGATTTTGAAGATTTTTTTTTTTTTGGAAATGAGATATCCCAAGGGTGGTATCATGATAAGGAAACCAGTATCTGATGATGGAATCCTAGAGAAATCGAGGGAATTCTTCAAATATTACAGGCAAACCTATAGCGATTTGGGTATTTTTTATAGAACTCGTGCAGTTGCTCTTGGAAAGCACCATTTAGTTAAGTGAAACTGATGATGAAGACCACAAATAGCCACCGGAACTACTCAATAATAAGTATTTCACGGGTTGCGATTCGATTACTTTAATATGGTTGCAATGCAATTTATGCTCGTCACAATGCATATGGAGACACACTTCATACTTCACTTACACTTCATTTAAAGGTAAGTTTTTGGAAATAAAAAGACGTAGGAGCTTAGATAAATACTGTCTTAATCCGAATATCAACATAATATGGTGGAAATATGCTCAAATTGCAAATGATTTATGTACTACGTTTGTATGGACAATTTATGCGTTGCCGCATTCTTAAATTCAGTTTTTCCAGAAGTATTGCGTTTGGCAAAATTAATTGTTACAGTTCTCGCGAAGTGTTTCAACCGAAATTCATTCTCGTCGCTATAACGTATACCTACACACATATTTTAGAAATACATAAGGACAGCGACGACTTACAGATTTTTCCATGATTTCAATAGAAAAAACCCTGCTTACGGAAATGAAAAGCCTTCCCAATTATACGATTCCATATTGCAGATATTCTGACTGAAAGACAGACGTGTAGATTTAATTAAAAAACTTAAAATAATTTATCTATACCCATGCTATAAAACCTCTATAAAAGTTTCTGGAACAGTTAGCTTATTGGCAACATTATAACAGCCAGTGTCATAGTAACCATTACATCATCCAAACGAGTATTATAATGTTGTACTAAATTTAATTACGCAACTCGTTTCAACGTTCAAGCGGGGGACAGCAGCACCCGCTGCACGCATGTGCGGTGATGTGCTGCTGCAGGCGACATTCATACATGCAGTTGTACTGAATTTCGTGGGATTTAAAATTTATTCTTGATCTTGAATTACAAACACCCAATGGTTTCAGAAACTTTTATAGAGGATTCATATCATGGGTGTAGATAAAGTATTGTATGCAACTGTTATAATTAGGTATTAAAACACTCATGTGATACTATTATCACACTCGACTTCGCCTTGTGTGATAAACCCACATTCGTGTTTTAATACCCCTTATTATACAACAGTTGCGTAAATAACTATTATCTACTCTCATAGCATTATATTCGAATTATGAACTTCAAAACGAGTTTATATTGACATACTTTATAAACAGAATACCGAAATTTAAAAATAGAATCATATTATAACACTTTTTCTCTAACAAAATAATACTATAAAACAATTTTTTTTCTATTACGATACAGCGCTAATCCAAGAAGTTAATATCACCAAAGAGTTTCCATCAACTTTTGAGGCGGCGGGAGACAGCAGCACCCGCTGTAGCGCATGTGCGGTGATGTGCTGCTGCAGGCGACATTCATTTGTTTTGTAGTACTTACTGAATTTCGTGGGATTTTTAAATTTATTCTTGATCTTTAACTTTGATCTTTTATTTAGTATTTGTTTCAATCCCAATGTTTGAGAGTAGATAAAGTAGTGTATGAAACTGCACATAACTAGGTATTAAAACATTCGTGTGATACTATTAAAAACCTCGCTTACGGCTCGGTTTTTAAACACACACTCATGTTTTAATACCCCTTATTATGCAAGTTTCATAAACTACTATTACAGATCTGATGAACCAAAACAAACATGATTTTTGTTAGGTAATAGCTTTATAAAAAAAACTGCCTACCCTGTCTAAAAGCTTTGTGCACACCGCTTCCAAGGCGAGATGAAGAAGCTAGGACGGTCACCCAGCCGCTTGTCTGGCCGGTGGTGATTGCACTCTTACCCGTGGTCATCTCCTCCAGCAGCTCCAGCAGCTTCTCCTGCGTGTCGTCCGTGAGGCGCGTGCGCTGCACCACGAGGCGCCGCAGCGACAGGTAGCCGCCCAGCACGGCGCCGACCAACCGGCCTTTGTATGTGCGGCGGGCGCCACTCTCTTCTAGGAACATGGCTAGGAGTTCTGTGAGGCGCTTTAGAGCGTAGCCTGTGGATGAAAAAGACAGTTAAGGTGGCAGAAACGTCAAAAGCCGGTCAATAACCGTCCTTGTTAGGTTACCTCACGAGGCAAACGCTGGGATGAAATAAGTATGTGAAAACGCCATGCGCGTTTCGTCTCATGTGAAACGTCACAGTAATGTTGTTTGAACATGGCCGCGTGCGCTATTTGTTTTTTTTTTTTTTCGAAATTCACTTAGCACAACATTTTCCAGCGAAACCAGTAAAATATATCGTTAGTTCAAATGTTAATGATGGATGCGTGCGATCAGTTTTCAGAGGTAAAGCGAATCAAATTCAACGCCAGAAGAAACGCACGAGCAGATAACTTTATCAATTGTTTTTTTTTTCTTAATGAAGCTGAACTGAACTTTCTTTGCTTTTTCCTGTTTTTTTTTTTTTGTATTTGAAAACTGTGTGTCTCCTGTGTCAATAATTTTATTTTCTTTCTTTCTTTCTCCTTATTCAATAAACTTGATACACTTTTTTGATGCATTTTTTAATGAGTGTTTGTTCATTGTCATGTCATACCTTGCGCCAAGTCCGAGGTGAGTGTAGTCTCTTCCAGGCGATGAAGCTGTTCGATCTCCTTGGTCATCAGATCGGCTATCAGTTGCAGAACTCCACGCAAAGCCAGGAATTGCTTCCATGGTGCTTCGGACGCCAGTGCTAAAGATAAATAAAACACAGAATTTTATTATAAATTATAGTAGATATCAAGAAAACATGGGTCCATAATAAAAAAATTATAAAAATGTTTTATTGACATAAAAAAGTTGTTACATTTTAATTTGAAGCCCTGATTCCTGAGCTAGGTCGGACCTGTGTTACAGGGTCTTCATCCGTTTTGAACATTAACAATATTATGTAATAAAATTAAATAATAAAAAATGTAGGGAACCAATTTCGTGCATGTATGCTCTTGTGTGGGTGTGTGTGTGTGTGTGGGGGGGGGGGGTGTGTGTATGAGAAAACTTACTTTGATATAGTTGTAAGAACTGTTCGCTGGCTTCTCCGGCACGTCCAACTTCGGGCAAGAAGCTGGTTAGGAGAATCAATACCTGTAAATAGAGAGCAATTTTGATCTTTATCGCAATGAAAGAGGAATAGGAAAGGTATTTCGCTATATTAGCTGTCAAGTAACTTTCGTATTGAGTAAGAGCGACTTTCACACACTGACGTTTTATTTCGCTGTAAAACGCCGTACATTTTGATATATTTTATAATGCTACAGCAATGAAGGTGGTCCAGTCTGAATCAAAGCCATTTCGATTCAAATTTTTACGACACAGTACTCGAAATTGGACACTTGATAATTGAAAGACTATATTATTACAACCATTAAACATGATATTATTCTATACTTACTGCTTTAGTCCTTTCATAGGAGTCGCAGAGTGACTTGACCATCTGGCAGGCGGTGTCGCGAGCGATGCGCGAGCTCGGGTCGAACATGACGGGACGCAGCCAGCCGCCATCTTCCAGGGCGAGAGGACGCATGCCATGGGACAGCATTGTCTGTGGTTAACAATGAAGTAGTTTTAGTCGTTGAATTTCGTGAGTGCGGGTTTGTTGTTGTAATTGAGACCTCAAGTCAATGTTAATAAGAGTCAGACGATGCGCGCTCGTGCTCGTGTTTTGCAACCCCTATTGGACAAGATAGATGGATTCAAATTTTTTCTGCCCATGCGGCCAGCCAGGCGGCGCCACTGTCTACTACCACGTTGTAGTGTACTCACCCTCTCGCGCCACTTGGCCAGGTACTTGCTGGCGAGGTGCAGGTCGCGCAGGCCGGTCGCGGGCACGGGCGCCACGGTGACGCGCGCGCTGGCCAGGCGGCGCCACTGTCTACTACCACGTTGTAGTGTACTCACCCTCTCGCGCCACTTGGCCAGGTACTTGCTGGCGAGGTGCAGGTCGCGCAGGCCGGTCGCGGGCACGGGCGCCACGGTGACGCGCGCGCTGGCCAGGCGGCGCCACTGTCTACTACCACGTTGTAGTGTACTCACCCTCTCGCGCCACTTGGCCAGGTACTTGCTGGCGAGGTGCAGGTCGCGCAGGCCGGTCGCGGGCACGGGCGCCACGGTGACGCGCGCGCTGGCCAGGCGGCGCCACTGTCTACTACCACGTTGTAGTGTACTCACCCTCTCGCGCCACTTGGCCAGGTACTTGCTGGCGAGGTGCAGGTCGCGCAGGCCGGTCGCGGGCACGGGCGCCACGGTGACGCGCGCGCTGGCCAGGCGGCGCCACTGTCTACTACCACGTTGTAGTGTACTCACCCTCTCGCGCCACTTGGCCAGGTACTTGCTGGCGAGGTGCAGGTCGCGCAGGCCGGTCGCGGGCACGGGCGCCACGGTGACGCGCGCGCTGGCCAGGCGGCGCCACTGTCTACTACCACGTTGTAGTGTACTCACCCTCTCGCGCCACTTGGCCAGGTACTTGCTGGCGAGGTGCAGGTCGCGCAGGCCGGTCGCGGGCACGGGCGCCACGGTGACGCGCGCGCTGGCCAGGCGGCGCCACTGTCTACTACCACGTTGTAGTGTACTCACCCTCTCGCGCCACTTGGCCAGGTACTTGCTGGCGAGGTGCAGGTCGCGCAGGCCGGTCGCGGGCACGGGCGCCACGGTGACGCGCGCGCTGGCCAGGCGGCGCCACTGTCTACTACCACGTTGTAGTGTACTCACCCTCTCGCGCCACTTGGCCAGGTACTTGCTGGCGAGGTGCAGGTCGCGCAGGCCGGTCGCGGGCACGGGCGCCACGGTGACGCGCGCGCTGGCCAGGCGGCGCCACTGCGCGTGTGGCACACGGCCCGCCAGCCACGCCGCTAGGTCTACTACCACGTTGCCTGTGGATGAAGCCGCTGCAGTGCTGCCGATTGTTATTGTGATGGGTACGGTTTCCTGAGACAAAAGAAGGATTAGTTTAGAATTACCGTAACATTTAATGGTCAAAAATAAAATTTGTGCGTTGTGCACCCACAATTATATAATATGATGTAATACGATTGTTAATATGATTTGAGGAACACCTCTATTAGTTTACAGTTTCGTTTAAGATCTCCCCTATATACAGGGTAAGTTTTTGTCCAGTGCGCAAATTTTAACACGTGACTTTACTCATCATTATGAACAACTTTTACTATGGGACCAAACCAGAAATTGCGAAAAAAAATCAGCTGTTCCCTACATTTTGACGAGTTATGCGAAAGAATGTTCACATTCTAATCTGTCTCATTTTACCTAAATTATTGATAATAGTGTCGATTCTCTTGTCACAAATGCCTCTAAACTAGACTAAAAATCACCAAAATTTAGTTTATTCCTGTCAAACGACGATTTTCCATTCTGAAATAGACTAAAATGACACAACTTAACTATATTTTAGTTTGACAGCACTAAGATGGTACTGAGATATTAGTTTAGTGAAAATGGCAATTTTGATATTCTGAATTTGACGTTTTTCACCTAAAATTTAGATTTTCTAACTAAATCTAACTATTTTTAGTCGCGACTAAAAACGTGTGGAATAAAATTAGTTGGAACTTTAAATTCACACCAAAACCTCGACTTCAGATGCAAAAACAGTACTGATTATTTTTTTTTCTTTTGCTTATATCTCGAAAACGGTGTGTCCAATCGCAAAAATAATGAAAATTTCGACACCCTTTATAAAACTCTTAAACCTCTAAGACTACATATAGGTAATATTTTTTCTTATTTTCAATACAAAAAGTGAAAAAATCCACATAAAACACGTCGAGGATGCTCCCCCTGCGCGCCTCCGGCTCTAAAAAGATTCACGTGGTTAGGTATCACGTGTGGAGTCGCGATTGTCAAATTCGATTTAGATGTGTCAAAATTATTTTTAAATTTAGAGAATTTATTTTACAGAATAGCTTTGAGATTCTCATAGTCAAAAGTAGGGAATTTTAGTGATAGTTTAGTTAGTTTAGTTCGGTGTACAAGAGAATCGGCACCATTGATTGTCGCCGAGATAAGACTGCGACTTGAATTTGAAGGTTTTTTAAGTGCGAGAATTAGCACTCAGTCATCTGTTTTACAATATGTGTCAACACTCACCTTAACAAAATCTTTGGCAGGCTCCCCCGGCGCGGCGGGCGCGGCGGGCGCGGCGGGCGGCGTGGGCGCGGCGGGCGCGGCGGGCGGCGCGGGCGCGGCGGGCGCGGGCGGCGCGGCCTGCGCGAGCTGCGCGGGCGCGTGCGCGGGCGCCATGAGCTGCTGCATGTAGCGCAGGCATGGCAGCGCCACCTGCTGCAGCGCGAACTGATGCGCTGTGTGACAATTTAGGACTACTCCTCATATAGATGTTGTTTTGCTTTACGGTTTCTATTGTTAAATAAAGTGTAGTTTTTCTATGAAGCGATTTTTGAAGTGAAAACTTCTTTAGGCGCGTTGGGCATTTTTGATATGAGACTAAGCCACTGATTTCACGACACTATGACGACACCTCATTTTTGTTAATGCGATTGTGCTCTTTATTTATATTACGTTACGGATCAATGTTCTATGCAAGTATTTTACTTTAAAGGTTATGTAATCGCGATTGTGCTCTTTATTTAGATAAAGTTACGGACCAATGTTCTATACAAGTATTTTTCTTCCACCAAGGCGGATCTTGTTCAAGTTTTCACTTCTCCCGGAGTGCCACTTTTTTTTTTTTGACTTGTTCCTCCTTTTTACCAAACGAGGTTTAACGAGTCTTTTGTTCGCGACACGTGAACAATACACATAAACCTTGACGATACATTACAGTGCAATCAGAACGGTGTAGTCTATATGTATAATCCATAAGTTTTGTTTGCGACACAAACTATGGACTATTGAATCACGTTTTGTTATGAAGGACAAATGTTTATGTCTCCAAAATGAAAAAAGCAACAATATAGGTAAAAGTAAATAATTTATCTATATCTATGATTATATATTATGTAAAAGAACTTGAAACTTATATATAAACACACCTCTTTGACGTCTCCCACATAATATTGCAGCAGTTCTCATGATTATTAAAGTTCTATGTAATTAGATTATCAGTAGGGGACAACATATCTACTGATATTTTGACAAATTTCATAAAAATCTAGGTAAATACTTACAGTTCGGTGAAGATGAGTTGATGCCCGGTATGCCTGCTAAAGTTTCCGCGTTCAAGATCGTGTTGGCTGCTGGCATTATACCGGCTACTTCCGTCAGTTGGGGGCAACACCTAATAACAAGAATATTTCGATAAAGAAACCGATAAAATGTAGAGGCTGATTTACTCGAGATTTTTGTCAAGAAGTTGTTGCAATTTTTGGAGCAGGCCTCTGTCCTGCAGGTACGTCATCTCGTAGTTGACCTCTGAGATCATGACTACTTAACCCGGCTTTCCTGTGGGCTGGCTACTACACTTAAAACCTCCAGCCAGGGGTTATTCAACTATGCTAATTAAAACTAGGTGAACGCTCGCTAAGGGCACCCCCTGTGGGGTACGAACCTCGGCTTAGGGCGTCAACCGGAGGGAGGACATCAAGGATGGGACGGGCTGGATCAAAGTTTTGATCATGATTATTAGTCGGGGAATTTAAAGCTACGTGCTCAGCTGCAACAACTGCTGGCACCTCGTTATCGAGCAAGGGTCGGGAGAGAATCATTTACTCGGGGTCGCGGTCGCGATCGCAAAGGACCTCAGCGGCGAGGTCGGAATGACGGCATGATTTGGCTAATGCGCTAGTTTAATACTGTAGTTATTTGTAGCTAAAAAGATTTTATAGTGACGATAGGATCAAGAAAAATACGTACCAAACCCATAGTTTCACGATACAGCGAAGTCTTGCCTCCCAACATTCAACCGAATCTTGTACTTTGACAAGCGAGCCCAGTAGAAGCACCAATGGACGCACCTGAAACAAATTCATACTCATAAGTTAAACTGCCCTTTACAGAAACATCACATTTAAATAATGAACTTTATCTGAATACCAATGAGGTTTAATGTCGTAAAACACTTACGGAGTTGTTATGATCTTGTGACGCAGCATGTCCCATGAGTGAGAGACTTATTCGTTGTGACAATAAATTGCATAGTTGTTCGGTCGCTGGGAGATTGTCACGGGTAACCAGGCAGATCAATGCGCGCACTTCTTCTTGACACTAAAAACAACATTCATTAAATAAAAAACCGGCCAAGTGCGTGTCGGACCACGAATAATGAATACATACGTAATGTATGGGAGAACATGTTTTTGCAACCGTAAATGTAAGTTGGTCGATAATTACTCGTTAACTTGTAAAGCCTACTTAGCTGTGATAGTTTTCCTTTTAATTTCGTTATATATACTCCTCATCATCATCATCAGCCTATAAATGTTCCCACTGCTGGGACACAGGCCTCCTCTCTGTGAAAGGAAGTGGGCCGTAATCCACCACGCGGGCCCAGTGCGGGTTGGTAGAGGTCACATGTCTGCGAATTTTCGGTTCTAGGACATGCCGGTTTCCTCACGATGTTTTCCTTCACTGTTTTGAGAGCAGTGGTGATGAAATAATTTACACAAAGTAAAGCGCCTGTCTGGGTTCGAACCTACGACCTACAACTCGCAAGTCGCGGCTGTTACCACTAGGCCACCACTGCTCTTCTATATATATACTACTGCCGTGAATTTTTTAACATATCCAAAACCAACCATTTAGTTGGCAGGGGGACTAACAAAAATTAGCACTAAAGTTCTCTGCTAGTGATGTGCAATTCTGTAATGTCACTCACTCACAACACCTAGAACTGTATGTGATTTTGTATCGCCGCGGTTCGTGAGCTTATCCCGAGGCGAGGCGAGGCGAGGCGATTACGTTACGATTCCGATTAGTGTGCATTGCAGTAGGGAGTTTCATACAAAGAGAAAAGGATACTGAATGGCTCGAGTTGATACGGTGACGATCCCTTTCAGAGTTGATATGTGTGCTATTTCCTTTATATTTAAGCGCCATTTATTTATTTTACTTTAATAACTCATTATCTGTTACGACGCCTCATTGAGGTGGATAACAATTAAAATTCTATTGTGTCTCGTTAATGACAGTTGAAAGGATGGTAAAACGGCAACAGTCATTTTAGTAAGTTAAAATTGCTAAATACTAGCCTTGATTATCTACATGATATTATATACAGATTATATTCAAGATTTATTTCGCATATTCTATGTAACGTTATGTGTTAGCTTACCTGCGGGGTACCGCGATGCAGGTTGTGTTGCACTAGCTCCTGTACGAGTCCAAAGCGGCACAGGCGCGTGCGATGGTCCGCTTGAGACGCGAGTGCGCGGAGAAGAGTGAGGCAGTGTTCAGCGCAAGCTAGAGCGCAACCGTAGCAGCCGCCACCTGACAAGGACAAAAACAATGACGTACGGTATTTCTATTTTCTTAATGTGCCTCGGCAAACTTCGTGTTTCGTCAATCGTCGGATTTCTATCAGTTGTCCTTTGCACTTGGTACAGACCAGACGCTCTCAATCGACTTGCAAGTATATAGTTGTTAATACTCTTTTAACTTTAATGTTATTTATTTAAAAAATGGAATGAAATCTGATAAAGTCGCAGGGACGAAAATAGTTTTACAGCTCTATATAGTTCACATGGAAATCAAAATACAACAACAAATAGTTTTACAAGCTCTATATAGTTCACACGGAAATCAAAATACAACAACAATAAAGTACTTAGTTCTGAATTCAAATTATACACGATAAATCTAATAATTGATGGACATAAAAATTTGCATTCGTTTGTAGTCGGAAATGCGATGATTCCCGAGGGACATTAAGAAAATAGACTGTACACATCAATGCGACACGTCCTCGAGTTGCAAGTCTAAGGTCCCCGTCACGAGAAGCTATAATTTTTGTAAATAAAGAACTTCTACCAAGTTACGTAGCGACAATTTAATCAACAACAAATAATCCCAAATTCAATGACGTCAAAGTAGCGTACGTGTTATACGAAACTAATGAGCAATTTCACTTGATCGGGTTATATTTTAGCGATATAAAGCGCTGTCGTCTAAGGTTTCGTGGTACTGGAACGCATCTGATTCATGGAACGTAAACATTTGAGCCACGATTTTGAAGTAAGTTCACGCTGACGTTGTCTCTGCTGTCTTTCGAGTTTCGAATGCGTCTGTTTGTTTGTGGTGTTTTCGCGGATTAGGTTATGTTGTTTGTTTGTAATTAGATGTGTGTGTTAATATAATTATATCCCTGTAAAAAATAGTACAAAACTGTTTTTATTTTATTTTACCCAAAGATTGCAAACCCCTGAATGTGTGTTTACAAAATTTATAGCTTCTCGTGACGGGGACTTTAGTTCAATCAAACAATTACTTGAGAGATGAGAAGCCATAAATTTGTTGTGTCGTTGCAGTGATTGCCCCAAGTCTCAGCGTGAATCATTGTTTATTGCCTGAGCGCTTAGATTGCATCGCTCAGTTACTAGATAAAATTCCACACCAGAACGATAAATGTCTGAAAGAATTAAATGATCTAAATAAAACGAACAAAATATAGTATATCGCCACCTACCTTTAGTTACATCGCCGTCATAATTCTGAAGCAGTCCAGCGTACACGGGCAAAGTATCGCCTTTCGTCAGCTCGCTTTGGGATCTGTCGAATGCTACTAGTTCTTTCCTAAAAACAATACAATTTTATTTAGTGATGGTTGCTTAGAGACCCAATGGTGCCGATTCCCTTGTTCACAAACTAAACTAAATTTAAGTATCTAATATTATATCTAATTATTCAGCGCTTGACGTAAATTTAGTTGGCAAGTTTTTAATCACGTCTCCACTTGTATGGAGTAGTGACAGGCGCTGATTATTTTGACAGGACTAAACTAAAATTTATCTTCTGTCCTTTTCTTAATGAAATAGAAAGAAAAAGATGCACTGAACTTAAATTTAGTTTAGTTTGTGAACAAGGGAATCAGCACCATTGCCGCAACAAGTCATGAATTTAATTTATTAGCACTTTAAAGCTTAATATTTCGCAAACGGATCTCTGAATCCAAAAATAGTTTTAACATACTCCCAAATATTTTTGAACGACCTTTCCAACGACACCCCACGCCATGGGATCGACGAGAAATAAAAAAACTACCCCCTTTACGTTATGGGGTACCCTAAAAAATTTGATTGATTGAACCCATGATTTTATTTTACCACTTTGTCGGCGTGATTAATATGTATACCCAAGCCAAATTACAGCTTTCTAGTACTGGGTCTCTGAGCTTAACTGCGGATAGAC
This sequence comes from Agrochola lychnidis, assembly GCA_963680765.1. NCBI lineage: Eukaryota > Metazoa > Arthropoda > Insecta > Lepidoptera > Noctuidae > Agrochola > Agrochola lychnidis. Next base: position 6,838,860 of record OY796850.1, read on the forward strand.
AGACAGACGGACGGACATGGCGAAACTGTAAGGGTTCTTTGTTGACGTGCATGTAAATGAAATCCGAATGAAACCACAGGAAATCACATGTATAGAAGCTAAAGTTTTGAGTTCATCTTGTTGCGAAGAATATCGTTGAAAACCTTCATGAACATTCAATAAAATATTTATCTTTACCTGCAAGCCAGCACCTTCTGTATGATCTTGGAGAGATCTTCAAAGTGTCCCTTGCTGTCCACGCAGTACTTATGCGCAAGAGTTTGTATGACGCGGTTGATCTGCGCGCCGCTGAACGACGTGTTGCTTGAGTTGCTGTTCTCATCGGCGGTGCGGCCTTCGAGACGATGTTCGCTTATTTTGTGCAGGAGGGACTGCGGGAATAACATGAAGTTTTATGATGATTTGGAAGAGGATTAGTAATCGTCTAGTACCGCTCCATAAAAGAGCTTACATTTAGTTAAAGTAGAAATAATTGTTTTATTTCTATGAAGAAAGAAAGCGTTGTGTGTTCTATTTTTTAGTAAGTCAATTTTAAATAAGAAGAATTGTAAGACAATAAAAAAAAACCGGCCAAGTGCGTGTCGGACCACGCACAATACAAGGGTTCCGTAGTTGGGATGAATCTATCCCAAATACAAACTTAATATTGTAGTAAAGTTGAAATACATGTTCTCCCATACATTCCAACTGCAAGTGTAAGTTTGTACACACAATATTGAGGGAGTTACCACGTTATTTTAAGACCATGACTTCTTATAGGTTTTCCTTTAATCTATGAGTGAAGAGCCATACTATGTATTTTTTTTAAATTTTAGGTCCAGTAATTTCGCAGATAAGGGTCAATTTTCATCGAATTTCTTAAATATCTTTAAGTGTTTTTTTTTTTTTTAATTATATAAAACTACGCTTAAGATCCTCGCAACAAGTCCTTTCATTTGATATGTCACACGGTACTGTTAACAAAACTTTTTTTTTTCTTGTTTGCCCCCCCAAAAGTAACCCCTATATTTACGTTACACGTTCGTGTTTAAGTCACAAAATTACATATGTGTACCAAATTTCAACTTAATCGGTCCATTAGATCCGCAGCAAATTCGCTGGGACAGACAGAGCGACACACGAGTGATCCTATAAGGGTTCCATTTTTCCTTTTGAAATACGGAACCCTAAAAATCATTATTAGCATTTTATTCTGTTACGTAAGTAAATCTTACCTCCAATACAGGCTTATTAGACGTCAACTGCCTATACACCCGGTCCGCCTTGTCCAACAACGCGCCGATAGTCTGCACCATCTTCTTTCGTTCCTCATCATTCTCAATAGTATCGACGGCGCAGCACGGACGCGCCGTCAGAGTGTAGTCGAACTTAGCGTACTTGCAGAACCCGCATGCGTGGCAGAGGAAGGGGTCTTTTTCATCGTAGTTTATGGCGCTGGGATAAAAGTAGAACATTATAACATGAATTAACTACCCAAGGTTTCTGAGAGCCTGGTAACTTATTTTCGTAAACGATTATGACAAGTTTGTTCCATTTTGACAGTTCAACAACATTCATTGCGTTATTTACGTTGTTGAGCGGATTTTTTTTTCAACTTATGAAGCAATGGTGAACAAATTGTGATTGATCGTGCATTACGCAATTAGGGTACTGGTCTTTAATTTGCTGTCAAGATTTTGTCATCATTGGTCACCGAAAATAATAACGGCCAATCAAAATACTTAATATGATATTTGACAAGATTAAACCAAATGGCTTTCAGAGCATGCGAGGCTATTCAATTAATTAGTATATTGAAATAAAAGTTAAAAAAAAATGTTTTACATACCGACACTTGTGACATTGGAAGACGTTTTCACCGCAGTTTGCGCAAACACCAGGGTTGGCGGGAACAGATTGTGAGCAACGGGGACATTGCAGAGACTCACCTACACCACAACAGAAGGGAAATTCCCGTAATTTTTAAGAACATTCGCAATCTGTCAAAAATACATCTATACTCCATAGGTTTAGGTAGTTAAAAAAAGGTAAACAAATCGTAAAAAGGGTTTTTATAGATGACACTTTCTTGTTAAAAAAACAATAAAACCAAATTAAATTTATTTTAGTGTATATCTATAGTTTCCTCTTTTATTAATGTATGTTAAACTTTATCGTTTATTCTTCGCTACTTTTCGTAGATGTAACTGCTTGAGCACAATTTTTTTTGTCTGATTTATAAGATTTTGTAATCTGTCTATTGTAAAGAGCCCAATTTCTAAACGTCAACGAAATATAACGTTGCTAAATTGAAGAGTTCAACTGTGAAGTAGCATAACAACTGAAGTGACTGGTATTACGTTTAGTCGGTTACTTGACAGCTGTCTCGTCACGTGGTTTTTTTGTTTACCTTTATTTAACTACCTAAACCTATGGAGTATAATTACCAATATTTTTGACAAGTTTGACAGATTGCGATTTGAATGTGAACGTTTTAAGAGCGTTTATTCTAAATGTTGGCAACGTCGCAAATAGATGTCAAATATTTCGTTGTTTCAATTAATTTGGCAATATTACTGTATGGAAATATGATATTAATATAATACGAAATAGAATATTAAAAATGAATTGCAATTATAACACTGAATTTATGTTGTAACCGTTTTAGGTGTAAAAAAGGGTTTTGGAATGTTTCCAAATACTTTTTTAAAATCTAAAACTAGATATTCGGTGTTACGATATTAATTATTACATTTCATAATCAATATTTTAGTTCACTAGTTAGCCACATTTCATATTTCCATACAGTAATATTGCCAAATTAATCAAAACAGCGAAATATTTTACAGCTATTTCCGACGTTGCTAACTTTAAGCATAAACGCTCTTAAGTACGAGAATGGGCCTTCAGAACAAACATTGTATTGGAACTAAAATATTATTAATTTGGAAGCATCAATCAAGTTAATATTTTCCCTTCGGAGGACCAAGCAAGTCAACTTCAACTTCCCTGTCTTTCTCGTACTAGTCCTTTCGGCATTACATCGTCATTTTTAAACAAAACTAATTCTCCGTTACATGGTACATTTTTATGGTTGAAAATCAAGTATTTTATATACATACATAACATCACGCCTGTAATCTCCGAAGGGTTAGGCAAATATATACCCATTGTACACCGGGGGCGAGTATTTTATATTGTTAGGAATAAAACACATTTCATGACAATTTTTACGTACCAGTAGCCTGTTGGTTCTCGTAAAAGTCGGCGTACTCCATCATAAGGTTACACGCGACGATCGGAAGTGGGAAATCAACGCGCACTTCCGATTGCCCCGACTGGAGCTGTACGCGTTTCGCTTTGTGCCACATTCCTAAACGATTACATAAAAAAATTGTAGTAAAAATAAAGAAAACAGTGATAGTTTGACATGGTTCTGTAGAAATACCAAGATATTAATGCTACTGCTTTCATGCTCCCCGCTCATCTTATGACAAACGAGTCTTTATCAACTTCAGTAACTAATCCGAGTTAGATTTACATTGCCTAGTGCAGTGGTCGGCAAACTCATTAGTCAATACCTACGTTGTACCCGGCGAATAAAATCGCAATCGTAAAAACCATATTTTACAGGAAAAATTAAAACAGTTTTTTGTGAAAATTTTATTAACACATAGCAGAATTGTTCAAACACCAAAAGAAAAGTGATTTATTTATATTAATTACAATACACCTTAAAATCTCGGTAACTTCTGAAATAACCGTAGGAAATGAATGAAAAAAAATTACAGAGTGTAATCGGACCTCTAAATATCGAATATGCAATAAAGTTAAAACTATCGTAATAGCACATTACCATTTTATTAGCCGGGGGCAGCGAATAGAGCCAATATCAATACTTTAACAAGATTTCTTATAAGAGCCAATCCTTTCAATTCTGTGTGTCTAACTCTAAAGAGGTACAAACTGTCGCAACTCCCATCCTCATTCACTCCACGACGCTTGCTAAAATTAACTTGCTAAGAGGTAGGATGCCTTCATCATCATATCGGCTGATAATAATATTACATACATAAACTCACGCCTTCTTCCCATGGGGGTAGGCAGAAACTACAGAACGCCACCTGCTACGATCCTTACATACTCCTTTTGCCTCGTTTACGTTCATACATCTGGTCATACACGCACGCCGGTTGCGAGTACTACGCACCTGGCCTTTGATTTACTAACAAGTTAACCTTGGAAAACTTTGAAACGTAAATAAATGATTAATTTTCAATGTCCTGTAAATTTTTGGTGAAAATACTTCGGAAATAAATCTTTGGAATATAGTTTGAATTTTGAGAGGGGCTTGTGGCTAAGTAATAACAGCTGCACGGGTCGATCGATCAGGTTAAGCTACGCTTGCCGCGGTTGGTCCGTGGATGGGTGACCATCTTTACATACCAAGTCCCCTCCGTGCCTCGGAAAGCACGTTAAGCCGTTGGTCCCGGCTGTCATTTGTAGATCTTTGACAGTCGTTACGGGTAGTTAGAAGCCCAAAAAGTCTGACAACCAGTCTTACCAAGGGGTATCGTGTTACCTAGTCACTAGGTTGTGGAGGTCAGATAGGCAGTCGCTCCATGTAAAATACTGGTATTCAGCTGCATCCGGTTAGACTGGAAGCCGACCCCAACATAGTTGGGAAAAGGCTAGGCAGATGATGATAGTTTGAATTTTGAATAAAACTTGATATCTTGCTGAATGACCGAAACCCCGACCCCCGCGCGTATATACGCTCGCACTCTTCCACATTTGTACATAGCCGCACTCTATAGGTCAAAGAGCTGCGGCTCGCGAGCCGCGGTTTGCCGACCACTAGCCTAGTCAATAACGATCTTAATACCTTCCAAATAAAATACAAAATCCACTCACCAGGTCTATTCTTCAACTCCTGAACCGCTTGCACAGTTCTATTATTATAATAGAAGTTGATGGTCCGCACCATCTTGCTCCTCTTAATGTCGCTGATACGAAGGTTGATACGGCTTATCATGTGACTGTTCACCAGCTTGACGATCTGAGTGGTCGTCGTGAACTTCGAGTCGATCTGCGTACAGTAGTGTGTTCAGCTCTTATTTAGATGGGTTAAGGTTTATTTTTGCATGGTTATAGACCATAAGACATAAGTAAAATAAAAAAATAGATGTGAATAGATAACAAACTGTCGGAATCTTGCATGTATTCGATGTAGTTAGTACAGGGACATCGACGCGAAAACTGTTAATATGGATTCAGTACATGATTCTGAAAAAAATCTGCTGTTCCATACATTTTGACAGCGTAGGTATTGCACTTTTCTATGTACCAGCAGATTTTTTTTTTTTTAATATAACCGATGCAAAATTTCAAAAATCATGTACTGAATCCATGGTAACAGTTTTCGCGTCGATGTGCACCCTGTATACTTTTTAGAACAACTGAGTATTCAATCGCATTATCGAAAAATAAGTTAATCTACGTAAATCATCCACGTTCATTTTATAAGACCACAGAGCCCCATAAATCAATAAAAAAAAATAGTATCATTCCAGTATCTCGAAGCAGTGGTTATTTTGTTGTGTGTGTTTGCGTGATTATTGTTGTAATTGTATCACTAACTATGCGTTTGCACTGGCGAAACATTCACAACAAAACATGTTGGAATCTCTAGTTCCTATCAAACATTATATGGAAAATTGACAGGTAATAGAGATTCCAACATAAAACATCCAACATAAAGATTCTAACAGAAAACATGTTGGAATCTCTATTACCTATCTGTCAATTTTCCATACAATATTTGACAGGAACTAGAGATTTCAACATGTTTTGTTGTGATGTTTCGCCAGTGCGAACGCACAGTAACATAGTTGTAAGTTTATTGTATTGTTACCAACACTGTATGAGTCTCATGGTTATTCTCAATAAAGAATTTAATTAATTAATTAACACACAATACTAATCGACATAAAACAAACATATGCAATCTAAACCAACCTTTATCGTAGGTAACTTTATGGTCGCCATGGGGACCTCAGGGTTGTTGCAGACGAGACAGGGCTCCGACTCGAGGTAATACCCATCTAGTTCTACATAAGAACCGAGCGCCGCATATAATGCTGCGTTGCCGTGTGAGGAGAGCAGCTGGTTCTGGTTGCGGAGAAGCTCTACCGCGCTTCCTACGTATTTCTGTTTGGAATAAAATGGTTCCTGATTCGTTTATACATGTTTTTGAAGCTGACTGTACATTTATTTGCTCGAAGTATTTATTAATTAAATAAGTAGGTGCCAAAAAATCGTTGTATGACAAATCACATAGTGCTTTTGTCATTATTGATATGATACACCACTCGCTCTTCCAAGCTAGCATAAAAGGAATCGGTAAAGGGAAAGTAACATCTAGGGGCTGTTACAGAAAGTCATCGTTTCCTCCAAAGAAAGATGCTCAGCGGTAAATCTAACCAACGCTGGCCCCAGCCGATGAGCAGACAATTTAAAAACGTAATAAAAAAAGACCTTTCTTAAAAGTGGATAAGATTGAAATAAAATATATTCTTCTCTTGGTATATCTTACCTCAGTATCAATATTGGGCGTCTTGAGCGTGAAGTATCCGAGCAGGTCCACGAACTGCGCGGCCTTGCGACCGTACTGCGGCAGAGCTGGCCAGATGGCCCACAGGAGTGACACCAATGAAGCCTGGTCAGTTTGCCCAGAGTTGCTAAACAAATGAAGGGAAGGTTTAAGAGCGTTTAATCAGAAAGTGGGCAACGTCGCAAATAGATGTCAAATATTTAGCCGTTTTGATTAATTTGGCAATATGAAAAGCGGCCAACTAGTGAACTAAAATATTGATTTTAAGAAATGCAATATTTAATATCGTAACACCGAATATTTAGTTTTAGATGTAAAAAAAAGATTTGGACACTTTCCAAATGACTTCTTTACACTACACTTTCCAAATGACTTCTTCACACTTTACTAGCTGCTCCCCGCGGTTTCACCCGCATAAGTCTCGATCCCGTGGGAATATCGGGATAAAAGGTATCCTAAGTCCTTTTCCAGGTTATGGTCTACCCATGTGCCAAAGGAGAAAATTCATTTTGGGCTAAATTATGAAAGTGCCGGCCAAACAATAAAAGGGTTATATTCCGTTAGAACATTTAATTCTCTTCACTTTTTACTACGGGACCAAATCTGTAGGGCCATTCCCTGCGCTGTTATACGAGTTTGAAAAATACTGTTTTCAGTATGTTTTAGTTAAAAGAATAACAGTAATCTAATTATAGTAATAACTTTTTATGCCAGTAAACATCACAGTCATTATCTTTTACTGTAAAACTAAGGCTCTAGGGTTATTCTCCACATAACTGCAGTATGCGAAATAAAGTTTTTTTATCACCAGTAGGTACAGTCGACAAATTTGAATCATGATCCACCATAAGCTTATTTTCTTACAGATATTCAAATACAATTAGGTCGAAATTCGCGTAAACATACATTTCCATGGTAACGACCTTGTAATCTGCCATTTAATTACACAGAGAATTATCTGTTGCAGTCTCCATCTTTGTTAAGAGCTTTTACACACGAGTGCGGTATTAAGCTGAATGCACACCCAAAATAAATACGACGCGTACGCATTGTCGTACTAAAATCAATGTGTTTTTAATCTAATATACCTGATTTATTATTTATTTTAATATGCGTTCAGCTTAAAGGCTTCTACATACTGGCGCGACTTGTCGCGTAACGCGAAACCGGTAGAACAATTTACATGAAAACGGCCTGTAAGAGCCTTAAATGTGCTACAAACAAGATTCCGCCATTTTTGCATACATCTTCACTGAATTTTGTTTGCAAAGTTTGTTAAGGCAACAATAAGAAACGGGAAAGTAAAACGCTTAAAAAATATAAAAATTATAATGTTGAACTCGTTCTTATTTAACAATAGTTAATATCGAGTGTAACCACCATTGCTTGCAATAACAGCCAATAGTCTTGAACGCATTGATCCAATAAGGCGACTGCAAATATCACTTCCTCTCATATAATCCCAAATTTCGTTGCAATGTTGCTTGTCCTCTCGTTTCTATTATCCCACTTTTGGACCATCAGACCCCATAAATTTTCAATTGGATTTAAGTCCGGGGATTTAGATGGCCGGGGAATTAGCGTAACTTCTGGATGCTGGCTAAACCAGCTAGACACGACTCTGGCCGTATGCACTCTACAGTTATCGTGAACATAATAAAATCTTGGAACTTCTTCTCGCGGGTAAACCATTCGCACTGTCGGTAACATAGATTCTTCTAATAAATCCACATAATTTATTGCATTCGCATGAGAAGAAATCTGAACCAGCTCGCCTACACTTCCGGTTCCCATCCAGCCCCACATGTTAGCTGAGATTCGGCCAGATAATTGATTCGGCACTACGTGATCCTCAGCGTATCGTGTATTATTGTAACGCCACAAGGTTATGCGACCGTGCTGAGAAGATCTAAAAGATTTCTCGTCTGAAAAGATAACGTTAGTCCAGTCAAAGTTTAAATATTCACGTGCAAAATTTAATCTTGCAAGTTTGTGTGCATCTGTTAAGTCGACTTTCTTTCTTAGCGTGATGTCTATAGTGCAGTCCAGTGGAGTGCAAATGATTTCTTATCGTTTGTAGACAAACGTCGTACCGTGCCGCAAAATACCGAGTGGGAGTAAACGGATGTTCTTCGTAATGATGACGCATGTAGGTTTTCTGTTGATTCGTGATTTGATGAACACCATGATTATATCGTCGTCTATCTTCCAGGGTACCCTCTTCTTCATATCGCCTGATCCAGGTCCTCACTGTGTTTCGAGATATATTTAACTCTCGAGATATTTCTCGTATACCGTAGCCTTGCTCACTGAGAACTATAATCCGAGCTCTTTGTTCTGCCATTGTAAGTAAATAAAAACGAATTATTTTTTATTCTTTAGAAATTATTATTTGACACCAATTTCTGAGTGATTTTTTGACTCTGTCATTTTATAATCGAAAGAGTTCGGAACATGGTTTTGAAAAAAAAGCATTTGTTCTGAGTTATATTTAATTCCAAAGAGTTTGGATTCAAAATATGATTATTAATGCTTTATCTAAAATATTATCTATTGCAGTAATGACAAAGGTTAAAATTGCATAGATCTCCGACCCGTATTGACATAGCTTGCTTAATATTTGAAACGTCCTAAGTGCGGCATGCACTGTAAAGGAGGGAAATCTTTGTTATTTTGACGGTTTCAAACGATTTATCGTCAAAGTGGGTCATGATTCAGATTTTTCGACTGTACTAGTATTAGCTTATTGAAATAGGTATCACTCGTAGGTATCACTAGTATGTATTAACTGGTTTTAGGTCTATTTAATGGTTTCCATTCTCGCAAAAACAGTGAAATAAAATAACACATTATTAACAACCTAAAACCAGTTAATACATACTAGTGATACCTACGATTGATACCTATTTCAATCAGCTAATATTAGCACTGGAGAAAAAAATAACTATTTCGCACACAGTAATTATGTGGAGAATAACCCTAGAGCCATAGTTTCACAGTAAAAGATGATAACTATAATGTTTACTGGCATAAAAAGCTATTACTATAATTAGATTACTGTTATTCCTTTACCTAAAACATACTGAAAACGGTATTTTTCAAACTCGTATAACAGCGCAGGGAATAGCCTTACAGATTTGGTCCCATAGTAAAAAGTGAAGAGAATAACATGTTCTAACGGAATATAATTTTTTTTTTGTTTGGCCGGCACTTTCACATTTAGCCCAAAAATGTATGGACGGTGAATGTTCTCCTTTCGTCCATATCCGTCCAGCCATTTTAGCGTGAAAGCGTAACAAACTCACTTTCGCATTTATAATATTAATTAGGATTACAATTTACAAGAATGAAGTTATAGCTCCTTCAGCCATAAATCAACTGCTCTTTGACGATGGATATATTGTTTTGGGTAGAAACTTACTTGTAAATAGCAAGGAGCAGGGCATGTGCTTGCCAACGGACAGCTGTCGAGTTGGTTTCAAGTAAGAACGCTTTCACGAACATCCTTAGTTCTTCTTGAGACACCTAAAAACAAACATAATAAGTGATTCCAACGGCCGGTAACTGCAGAGATAATAGGAGCATATTTTCCCAAATGTACACTTGGCGTATTTGAATAAATATTCGCGTCAATTAGCTATTACAAAATAAACTTTATTCGAATCGAAATAGGGTATATTTTGTGTTGCCTAAATAACCACGCTACGCTCCAAAACAGGGATCTTAAAAAGGCTGCCAAGCTAAAATGAGATTGGGCAGGTCATGTCAGCCGCATGCATCGTGACCGTTGGGCAACAGTCTCCACACGGTGGGTGCCGGCGGCGTCGAGGCCGGCTCAGTAAGAAGTGACGAGACGAACTAGACGCGCACCGCAATGGTTGGATGGAGGTGGCCCTAGAAAAGGATGCTTGGAAGGACTTGAGGGAGGCCTTTACTCAGCAGTGGGACAGTGTAGACTAATATAAAAAAACGCCAAGTGTAAAGGTGGTATTACACCGGCGAGACGAGGCGTGAATGGGCGGCGCGTGATAGCGCGAGCCGGCGCTAGGTAGCGATGGCTGGCGCGTGACATCGCGAGACGGCGCGGTATAGCGCTGGACATCTTTCGGTGTAAAAGGGTGAGCGCGATTTCAATTCTCGCCCATCCCATCCACGCCTCGCCTCGCCGGTATAAAACACCTTTATGCCGCTGATAACGTTGAACGTTTGCCACGAATAGTTACCTGTTTCAAGATCTGTTGGACGAGTGGTCCAACTCTCTGCTCCTGGAACTTTGATCCATCGGTTGTAAAGTTGTCATTTTCTGCGCTACGTTCGCGATCTGGCCATTCGGCTGGGTTTTGTTGCTGTAAACATTTATTATATTTTAAACACGTATAAAGGACTCGTTAATTGTTATCTGATACAAACAGAAAATTTACACTACCGTACATAGCCTCACAGACTTCGTTTGTTGAACCAAGACTATGAATATAACAAGAAGTAAATGCAGAAATCTAAATCGACATTTTGGAAAGTAAAACATTCATTATTATTTTACTAATTTGAAAAAAATAATTGGTCTTGAATGTCCATTATTGAGGTTACGGGTATGTTTATTATTATTCTTGACTGTCACGTCCAATAGAGGTTCGCCACATACCTTGTTCTCAACAGCTCGCTGATGATGTGGCGGCGCACATAGAGCCGCTTGTAACAGCTGCAGTACAGTCGGCGCCACATGCGGGTGTACTCGCCTGGCGACTGTCACTAACCACGCGAGAGCTTCGCGCCGCTCTGTAGTGCACGTGTGCTGCCAGTTGCCGGTGCGAGCGCTTACTATCTCTGCGCAAGCCTGGGGGATGAAAATGTATTGTTAGAAATTTACTAAGACGCGCTACGATGCGCTGCGATGACGCGCAATTATTGGGTAGCTCACATCCTCCCACGTCACTTTCGTAAATTTTGTAGACACGGCTACACATCAAACTATAAATTTCCAGTTTATGTTGATCTCGCATTGCATAGGATTTCCGTACAATGCTAGGTCAGCTTATACTGGAAAATATAGCTTGATGTGTAGCCGTGCGTACAACATGTAAAAAAAACCCAGTCCGATCCGTGAGGATGTTGTTAGGTATCGTACTGAGAGTCTATTTATGTGGTACTTCTTTTCAAGAAAACCGAAAAAAAAAAAACTTTTTTTTTTTTCAATGGGGAATTTTACTGGCTTTATTACATGGGGCGCGGGCGACCGTCGTTTAGCGGGTGTCTACAAGTCATAACTTACAACCCCTGTTGAAAATTTGCTAATTTTTTGAAGAATTTGAGTAAAATAATTTTTAAATGGCAATAACTTTTATTTTCCATAATAATTAGATTTTTATTACTTTTACGTAATGTTATTGCAGTACCCTTTCGGGATCGGACAATGTATTTTTTTTTTTACATATTGTATAAACCATCGCACACTACAGGCGGGCCGCACCGCACTTTTTTTTGTATTAAACTGCGCTGCCATGCGGCTGAAATGGATGTGCGCTTAGCTTAAGCGCGTATTCATAACATTACACCTTGTTTCCCCGAAGGGTTGGGCAGAGGTGTACCAGAAGCAGGTACATCCACATTTCGCCAGTTATGTAAGAGCTTGACAGTTGGCAACTATAGCCATACAGTAGCGTACTGTGACGTTACATGGTTGCGCAGCAGTAGCGCTAGTTAGCATTACATTTGCAGTACTATTTGAGACTCAGATTATATGACGTACTTCCAAAATAGAACAACATTCAAGTCACATTTCAACATCTCATATACACTATCGATTTCCACCTACCTTCAAATGATCCATAAGCTGTACAAGTTTGTCATAGGCAGGGTCAGTGGCGAGTAACGCGCGCGCTGCGTTAAGATGCGTATCCAGTGCGTGCACGTCGCGCAGTTGACGGTAACGTTCGCGGGTACCACAGAGTAGAAGTAGCAGTTTGCGGACTTGTTTCCTAAAATAAAATATGGATTTAGTATGAGCCCATCTAAGTTATATGAGATATAAAGGGAACACGATTTGTTGGTAGTTAATTGATTCAGGCGTGACCTTGCGGAAATCCATTATAAAATACAATAGACGTGGAGGTAGTGCGCGTCGGTCTCTGCGTTCAGCGCTCGGTGTGGCAACACGCCGTATTCGGGTTCGCGATAAGTCAATCGTCATCCTGAGGACGCCTCGCTGAGAGGTGAAACAAGTGTCGATTTCTTTTAGGGTTTTTTATGACTCTTTAGATAGCTAAGCGGAACAGGTTACTAAATATATCCACGTCTATTGTATTTTACGATTTGTTGGATTAGGTCAACGCACCACTATTTATAGCGCAAGACTATTCTATAAGAGATATTGATTTATTTGACCACTTCTTTTGGGATTAGGATCACCGTGGACCGTCAGAAAAGTGCTTATTGAAAACTGAAGTGTCTTATGTTTTTTTCTTTTATTTCTAATATTATACGTATCTTCATATTTACCTGAGCGGCGTCTGTTGGTTCATCATGTATTCACACAGGAGCGTGCGCCAGCGCTGGTCGAAGTGCGCCGGGTCGCAGTGCTTGTGTATTTGACACGGCAGACGGAGCGCCATCTCCATTAGAAGTTGAGGATAGTTGTCGAATACATCTAAAGCGTGGCCTGGTAAATCATAAAAGTAAAATTATAGATTGACTTCATTTGAACACAAAAACTTAATGTTGTGCATGATAAAATTCAAATTCCATTGCAACTATTATTTTTTTCGAAGTTTTTTATTACAGTGTACGCTCAAGAATCAACATAGAAGATTGGGTATTAAGTAAAGCATAACCGCCCACAAAATTCTTTGGAGGGAAAGAAAAGATTATCTGATCCTTAGACAAGAAATATTTATATTTAAATAAAAAAATGAGTACTTACTCTTGACATATTCCTTGACAAAGAAAGGCTGCATGTCGGGCAACGGCTGAGGCGGTAGCGGTTTTAGCAACGTCTGGGCAGTAGTCGCCGTGCCAGAACCTAGAACAAAAGTTAGTTACCTCAATGATCAAGTGTGAAAGAAATCTCGGGTACTTTTAACAAAAGCATTGTTTATAGGCTAAGAAACACGCGTCATTATGAGAAAATATAAACACAGAAATGTTGTGTAATTTTATTTACGATTGATTTTTTTAAAGTCAGATTAATTATATCTGAGGAATAAATATTGTAGCTTGACAGCTGTTGTATAGGAGGTAATATTATGTCAAACTGTTATATATTTATTCTTCAGATAAAAATAATTTGACCGTTGAAACATCAACTCTTAAAATGTTTTTATTTACTTTTTTATTATTACTATAACATAAAACGGCTATTCGCCAATTACAATTTCATGACTTAAATTACCAATAGTTTGTTGAACAGTGCTACAGGTGAAGTAACTGTAGTGTACTCACTAGAGGTCTTCTCCTTCCAATACGGCAGCAGCTGTGACAGCACCCGGAAGCAGTGCAGGGGCGCGCCCGCCCGCACCAGCGCGCCCGCCGCCAGCCGCGACACGTGCGCCGCGCACGCGCCGCCCGTCACCTCCGCGCGGCCCGGCGCCGCGCCCGACGCCGACGTCTTCCAGCGGGCCATTAGGACACCTGGCAGATCATAGAAAGCGGTCAGTTAACAATCAAGCTATTTTGAATAGAACGTTAGGTACTCGTAAAGTACGCAGTGAATACATTTTCTAACTCTCATCATCATCATCATTTCAGCCGAAAGACGTCCACTGCTGAACATAGGCCTCTCCCAAGCACCGCCACTTCGACCAATTCTGTGCTTTCCGCATCCAGCGGATTCCTACGGCCTTCACAAGGTGATCGGTCCATCTTGTGGGAGGCCTTCCAACGCTACGTCTCCCGGTACGTTTTCGAACTCTAACCAGTGTGTAATACACCAAACCAACCAAACATGGTCAAACATTTTATTACTAATATTTTGAAAACTATGTGAGACGGAAATACAAGGTGCAAAAATATGTTCGAACATTGCAGGCATGCTCAAATATCGGTGCCACACATCGCGTGTTTGAAGCTTACCAGCAACAAAAAAATGCGAGCGCGTCAAAAACAGCTGACGATCTAGCTAGATTCCAGATTTAAATATGAAAAACGATACTCACTAAGCAACCGCATAATAACCAACTGCAGCTCCCTCCTATTAGTCCTCTCATGTATTGGGGGCGGGGTTTCATCTCCATGCATATCCAGCTCCGACACAAGTAACTCCAGTCTCATAATAGCCAGTTGTAACTCCCGTCTGTCCGTACGTTCTTCGGAATTCTCGTCGGTTTGAATGTCGAGTTCTGAGACGAGTAGTTCTAGGAGTCGATCTAAGACTGTGCGATCTCCTTCGACGCTTGAGTCGAGGTCGCCAGCGAGCATTAGGACCACCTATGAATAACAATAAAGTTAAATGGATTGGTTGGTGGTTAGATAACGTTGAGAGGCTGGTGATAACTCATTCGTAATCTGTAAAAAATACAATCAATTTACCAACATTTTTGACAAGTTTGACAGATTGCGACTTGAATGTGTACGTTTTAAGTACGAGAAATTGGCCTTCAGATCTACCAGAAAAGGTATGCGCTCCAACAATCATCGTCCCAACGTAAAATGGCTATTTCAAATTAAGCCCAAAAATTAATGGTGGCTGAATGATTGTATCCTTTCTTAGAATTTTGGCCTTTGTTACTCTGGTTACTCTGTGGCGAGACTTACGTACAGACGTACCATCGAAGAAACCCATACCTATACACCGTAAGGACTATTTCTGCTTGCAGCGCTCGGCCACTATAGTAACGGTTACCTACGAAAAAAAAGGGTCGTGTACACGGGATTTTGTTTTCAAATTGCTTAGTTATAGGTTTCTTCGATGGTACGTTTATAAAGAAAAATATTACCGAAGCGCATACCTATCCTGGTGCATGTAATATGCGTTCGCAATTTATTTGCCAAATATGTTAACAAACACGATCCTCAGTAAAAAATAACTGTAATGCCTACACATAAGGTTCAGTTTGCGCTACAACTTCGTATTTTTTTATAACTTTTTCAACAGTACTAGTCAGTCTAAAATTAACTTTATTTACACTAGTTTAAATTGATGTTTATTTAAGTGGAAATAACATCAATTGGAAACAAGGTTATAAATAGACATTACGTACCTGTACGAAGGGTATGGCCCTGACTCCTGGCAAGTATCTGAGTGAAGGTAGTGCATCCAATGCGGCTGATAGTAGAGAGAGACGGAGCGCGTGCAACTTGCGCGTCTCGCTCTCTGCCTCCATCGTACGCGATGTGGAGGCCACAGGCTGGTTCGATGACGTTGACGGACCAGCTATAGATGGAAATGCATAAGTCAGTTATATTTATTTATTAACATTAAAGTAATTAAAGAAAAATGGAAACAAGTTTAGCGTAGATAAGTGTTACGAACTAATGATTGTAAATAAATAAATATGAAAAAGAAATTTGTGCTACAGGCGTCTTGAAATTAATATAATAAATGAAAGCAGGCAATGAAGTTTTTATTAAAAAAAATTAACAGCATTATAAAACTGAGACAATACACAACATTAAAAACGTGCTATCTACACTAATAACACATTTTAGTATTATATATTTTTAGTCTGACCGCCGCGCCGTTAGCTTGGACCCTGTTTCCGTTGTTATGTTATTTTTAATAAAAAAAATATTTAAAATATAGTTTATAAGTATTTAAATTAAATAAAGGTTACAAAGAAAAATATTTGTATTTTTGTTTGTAATGAATAAACTCAAAACCTACTGGCCCGATAAAAACATTCTTTGAACATTATCTTAGAATGCTATATTATCATAGAATATGTTATAATTTATAAAGATATCACGCGGTCGCAGTCGCTGGCGGAAGCTAGTGTTCAATAAAATAGAAATAAAAATTGTCGTGCTCTATATATATTGCTCTATATATATTTTTGCCGGGTTAATATACTGATACACAATGGTGCCGATTCTCTTGTTCACAAACTAAACTAAATTTAAGTTCAGTGCATCTTTTTCTTTCTATTTCATTAAGAAAAGGAGAGAAGGTAAATTTTAGTTTAGTCCTGTCAAATTAATCAGCGCTTGACGTAAATTGACGTAATTTTAGTGGACAAGTTTTTAATCACGTCTAAACTTGTATGGAGTAGTGACAGGCGCTGATTAATTTGACAGGACTAAACTAAAATGTATCTTCTGTCCTTTTCTTAATGAAATAGAAAGAAAAAGATGCACTGAACTTAAATTTAGTTTAGTTTGTGAACAAGGGAATCGACACCATTACTAGGCTACAAGATTTACAAAGTTAGTCATGAAAACAAATAACAATACAGTACAGTATTTCTAATTACTTAATGTCCGTCGGGTATCATCGCATTTCCGAATACAAACGAATGCTAATTTACATGTCCATCAATTATTAGATTTATCTTGTATAATAATTTGAATTCAGAACTAATTACTTTATTTTTGTTTTGTTTTGATTTCCGTGTGAACTATATAGAGCTGTAAAACTATTTTCCTATCTGTCGTGCCTGCGACTTTAGCGGCTTTCCTCCCATTTTTTAAATAAATTACATTAAATTAAAAGAGTATTAACAACTCTATATACTTCCAACTCGATTGAGAGCGTCCGGTCTGCACCAAGTGCAAAGGGCAACTGATAGAAATCCGACCACTGACGAAACACGAAGTTTGCCTAGGGACATTAAGAAAATAGAAATATAGTGTATTAGGTTACTAGCCTGCGATAGCAACAGGCGCCACGATCATATTGGAGGCAGGCATCGCCCCGGCAGACGGAGCCGACACCATTTCTCCTAGAACATTCCGTACCGTTGTAATGCACAATACATACATACTATAATATAAGATGGCTGCCGTAAAGCGATCCCAAGAATACATGTGAGCACTGTATCCCATGCTGTCCAATCTCAAAAATAATAGAAGTGCACATGTAAAGCAATTATTAATGACTCTTTTTCTCCAGCAGCATTTCTTCATCAGTTCCTTTAGTTTCAAACCATGATGCTCATGATGAAGGCCTCGAACCCTTATTTTTTTGTTTAATTATTCAATGTTACCCCTTAAGAAAGCTTTACTACGTAGCTATCATCATCGTCCTTATTTCAATTTGGGATCGGCGCTTGTTTTTTTTTTCTCCATACATTACTATTAGCCATCATCTCAGTATTCACCGCCTTTCCATAGGTTTAGATAGTTTAATAAAGGTAAATAAATAGTAAAAAGAGTTTTTACAGATGACACTTTCTTGTTTAAAAATACGATAAAACCAAATAAAGGAGATGTCCGCTTTTTGTAGGGACGTTGATTTTTTATTCCGAGAAAAATCTAACCAGAATCAAACTACATCTAAATAAAAACGACAAAATAAAGGAACTAGGAACCACTGAAATAATATTTTTAGACCCCTCCATTTAAGAGAAAATAAACTATTTAAAGTACAAACATTTTATTTGTTGATGGCAACTATGACAAATATGATATAAATTGACACATGGTACAGTCATTACTGTCAATCAATTGACAGTGATGACAGTAACATGTGTCAATTTTGACAAGTTTACTATTTGAATATGTCAATATGACATAAATTGACACATAGTACTGTCATTACTGTCAATGAATTGACAGTAATGACAGTAACATGTGTCAATTTTGACAAGTTTACTATTTTATGGGGTGTGTTCACTATATTATCCTAGATAATTAGAAAGGTTTATTCGTTTTAGGAGTAAATTCTTACTAAAATAAAAAAGATTTTTCTCAAAATTGGAGGTCTTTAAAAATGTATGATATAGTTAGAACCACTAGTTTTTGGGGTGTCTATCCAAATATATTTAACTTATCCTGGTTAGAATGATTGAATAATAAAAAACCAATTTAGGACATGTCCTTTATTTCGGATTTTTACAATAGTTTCCTCTTTTATCCTTTCAACCGTCATTAACGAGACACAATAGAATTTTAATTGTTACCTGCCTCAATGAAGCATCGTAACAGATGATGAGTTATTAATGTATGTTAAACTTTATCATTTATTCTTAAACTACTCTTCGTAGATGTAACTGCTTGAGCACAATTTTTTTGTTAGATTTATAATATAATATTCTGTAATCTGCCTATTGTAAAGAGCCCAAACTCTAAAACGTCAACGAATTATAACGTTGCTAAATTAAAGAGTACAACTATGACGTAGTATGACCACTGAAGTGGCAGGTATTACGTTTAGTCGGTTACTTGACAGCTGTCTCGTCACATGGTTTTTTTGTTTATCTTTATTTAACTACCTAAACCTATGGAGTATAGCCAAATCATCTTTTCCACAATCTATCCGATTTCATCAAAATCGGGCTTTTCAGTATTTTTCCCTATTTTTTATAGTTTCGTATTTGGCCAAGTACACTTGGAAAATTCACCCTGTATTTCAAATGTGTTTGTCTTACCGTAAGCGCTGCTTCGTCCAGAAACTCCTCCGATGCTATCAGCACCACTACCTCCGGATTCGGAACCGGCGGATCCGGGCGGCTCCGCGGGCGACGTGCGGAGTGTACTGCCGTCCGTAGCGGCCGTGCTGCCCTCGTCATCAGAACTGACGGAATTGTTACTACATGTAAGTTGATGTGATGTTATCTGTACTAATTAGGTTATTTTATATAGAATGGAGTAAACCTTATTAATGATAAGAGGGCGAGTTCGCGCACAACAGTTTTGTGCATGATTTCGCTTCATAGTCTTAGGAGCTCTATTTGAGTTCAAACATTGACAGCTATCTAAGTAAAACCTTTTTTGTTTTCAAAGATCGAGGTTTTGTTATAAATATCTCAAATACCAGCATTTTATTATCTCAAACTCAAACATCTACAAGGCGTAATTGAAAGGAAAAAAAGAATAAAATGTTAGTTATGTGATCACCTGACGTTTTTTCGCGTTTTTCTGTGATGGTCACATTTTAAAAGTTGTTCATATGTGGTATCTACACCGCCACATACGAACTACGTATCAAAGACATGACGTCACAGAAATCCTGAATCGCGCCATTAGAGTTTACCGCGTGATCGACATATATACAAGATCCCGACTTCAACCGTTGGGTAGTTGCCCGCCAGACACCCGTCTGGTCGGAGGATCCTCCCTTTTCTATAGAGGATGAGTGAACTTTACACCCTGTTCCTCATACCCCTAAACATATAATAACGGGTTCAACGACCCGTTTTCAGATTTTTCAATTACACCTTGTATAATAGATAGTGACATACCCTGGAGGCGAGGCAGTAGCATCACTGAAGCCGGGCGCGGGTGGTGGAGGCGCCGAGGGCGCGGGCGGAGCTCTGCGCGGCTGTTCCTGTAGAGATAGTGCTATGGCCAGCTCTACCATCGTCTCGTCGTCTGCGTCCGGTGGGATGTCTAGCAATGCTTCAAGACCTGTTGGGAAGAAAAAAATTATAAGAACATATTTCTGCGACTAGGTTGCATTTGTGTCGCAGCTTGAAAGGTTATGGTATCTTACGCTGGTGTAATAATAAGCAAGTGTCTATAAGCAGCGGTAACCGGACCAATTCTGAACCCAGCAATACAAGACGTTGTCCATTTCAAATGCCAAAGGCCACATAAGGCGATTAACACACGGCACCGCGTACCGCCGCGGTAGGCGGTGAAGCGGATCTCATGTCGCATTGACCTCTAATAAATCCGTTGATGCCTAACACACGTACACCGCCCGACCGCGCGGTCGAGGGTGCTCTCACCTCTCAATTCCGCGGCGGTGCGCGGTGCCGTGTGTTAATCGCCTTATACATTGCTTTGATGAATGTTAATGTTTTGTTATACGTGCTAAGTACAATGTTACACGAAAGAAAAATGTTAATACAAAAACACAGGGTGGCATCCCTGTCACACTGTATTTTTAACCGACTTCCAAAAAGGAGGAGGTTATATGTTCGTCGCGTATGTTTGTTTTTTTTTTTTTTTTTTATGTATGTCCACCGATTTCTCCGTCAATTGTGGACCGATTTTGAAAATTCTTTTTTTGTTTGAAAGGGTGTGCTCTGGAATTGGTCCCATATAAATTTTATTAACTTTGCTTGGATAGTTTTTAAGTTAGCTACAAAATACGTATTTTTTTCCCACTTAATATGTAGATGATATGATAAGTTTCTGTCACTGGTAGCAGGTAGTGGTATTTGAATGTGTGTGGGGTAGGTACCACAACTAAAAAGTGACAAATAAAAACTTTTTACAAAAAAAAAACAACCGACCTCCAAAAAAAACACTACAAAGTGAAAAATAACTTTAATTTCGGAAGTCGGTGGCAAAAAACGAAAATACAAAACCCAAGACACCGACTTCCGAAATTAAAGTTATTTTTCACTTTGCAGTGTTTTTTTTGGAGGTCGGTTGTTTTTTTTTTGTAAAAAGTTTTTGTAGTACCATTTTTCATGGTCACAGTTTGAGCATCAATGTCCCCATCGAGGCGCAAACTGTAAACACGAATTCAGCACATGATTCTAGGTTAGACTCTGCTGCTAAAAAAAAAACTGTTTCATAGTAAAGTGCAATACCTACGCGGTCAAAATACATGCAACAGCATTTTTTTCAACTCTCGGTGTTAAGCCGAGCGTTGAGAATCCAACGCGCTGGAACGCACTCTCGTCCCAGCTCGTTGAAAAAACACACTACTGGATTTTCAACTCTCGGCGCTAAACAGAGCGTTGAAAATCAAGAGCACGAAAAAAAGAACCAGATCTCGATAGGGCAACATATAGTTTCCCGTGCGAAAAACACTCTAGGCGTAAATCTATTCCTACGTGCTTAAATGTTTGCCCCTGGGCCTTATTAATTGTTACCCCAAACGATACCTTCACTGGAAATCGCGCGCAGTACTTGATCATTATTTTGCTGCGATGTTATTTTAAAACTGCGATATCTCCTAAGATATTTATTGAAATCGAATGATGTAAACGGCAATTTTGTTTTAAATTAAATACTTGTGATGAATAACGTATTTATTTGGATAAGGATTAATGTCATGTTTATAAAAACACCTTCGTAAATAACGCATTACTTTTGAACAAATTTGGTTAGCATAAAAAAGGTTAGAGTGAGCCAACCTTAAAAGATAGACATATGCTGTCGCGGACTTTTTTTTAGAACTTTTAAAGGAGAACAATTCTGTCATACATGATTTTTGCGAAACTTTAACTGTTTACGCAGCGCACGCAGCGGAAGCTCTCAAAAGGAAAAAAATAATCCCGATTTTGAAACATTCTTCATTGGTGCTCCGCTCCTATTGGTCTTAGCGTGATGATATATAGCCTATAGCCTTCCTCGATAAATGGGCTATCTAACACTGAAATAATTTTTCAAATCGGATCTGTAGTTTCTGAGATTAGCGCGTTCAAGCAAACAAACAAACAAACTCTTCAGCTTTATATATTAGTATAATATAGATTAAGACCTTGTAAACACATGTGATATGCAATAAAGATTTGACTTTGGACAACTAGTCAAAAAAAGTCAGTCCTTATAATGTCTCTGTTAAATAACACTGTTTCTTACCTCCATCAGGAGCCAGTAGCACCATGGGTTCTAATGAATCATCGACATCCATGAACTGGTTCTCTTGATTGTCGTCACGGTTGGCGCTCAAGTCTGACTCCGATACGACGGCTTCGGTTATAGAGCTCGTTGGTTGTGCTGTGGTTACTGATGATCCTGCGCCTGCGTTACAAAGACAACAAATATTAGATTACAAAATCATAGTAATAGAAACATAGTTTCAGTAGTTAAAAAAAAAACAGTGGCACTCCGGGAGTGCCGATAGAAGTGAAAACTTGAACAAGATCGCCTTGATGGAAGAAAACTACTCGTATAGAACATTGGTCCGTAACCTTATCTAAATGAAGAGCACAATCGAGTTTACAAAAAAAAAAAAACAAAATCTTTAAAGTAAAAATACTTGCGTAAAGCATTGATCCGTAACGTTATATAAATAAAGAACACAATCGCGTTTACAAAAATGAGGTGTCGGTAACGGTGTCGCGAGTTCAATTGTTTTATTTATTTATACTTAATTGTACACCACAAAAATAAATGACAAAAAAAAACTGTTTTCCCATCTCAAAACTGCCCAACGCGCCTACAGAAGTTTTCATTTTTTAAAAACTACAAGCAAGAAGTATTTGTTGAGGAGTCATAAAGTAATTTCAAGTGGAGGGGTGACATTTTATAGCTTAGACCAGCTTATTATTTCCTCTAGAATTTTAGAACCTAATCGATATCATAGTATGTACTGAAAATTATCATTCTGATTCCTGACACATTGAAGAAACGAAACATATTTTTTATTTTACCTGTTCCAGGAGTGTTAGGTGGCGACGGTATGTAGACGCGACGTCTCTTCACTCTAGGTCGGAGCACTCTCATCAGAGCAGCCTTGGCTCCGAAGCTTATGCTTTGATCTTCAGCCAGTAGGAGCGATAGGTAGATTTGATTGCCGAATTCGATCTACGGACGAAAATAAATTTTTAATCGTTTCTGTTCTGGATAGAATGGTGGATATAAACTGTCATTAATCAGCGGAATCACCGTTAAACAGTAGACAGTTTCTATTGATGGGTAGATTTTTTTGGAAAGAAATGGACGTATATGATCGCTGCGTAAGTCTTTATCCTCGTTGACCATACTGCCTATCACGGCTTTGGTCCCTAAATTATAAAACTATATTCAGTTACATAGCGATTCCGTTTATTAATAGACAGTATATATATATATATCCACTACCATTGTAGTGGATACTGTCTATTAATAAACGGAATCACTGTTAAGAGGGTTTATCCTAAAAGTTGGCAACGTCGTAAATAGTTGTCAAATATTTACCATTTTGATTAATTTGGCAATATTACTTTATGGAATTAAGAAATGTGGCTAACTAGGGAACTGAAATATTGATTATGAAATGCAATAATGGTGCCGATTCTCTTGTTCACAAACTAAACTAAACTTAAGTTCAGTGCATCCTTTTCTTTCTATTTCATTAAGAAAAGGACAGAAGATAATTTTAGTTTAGTCCTGTCAAATTAATCAGCGCCTGTCACTACTCCATACAAGTACAGACGTGATTAAAAACTTGCCAAGTAAAATTACGTCAATTTACGTCAAGCGCTGATTAATTTGACAGAACTAAACTAAAATGTATCTTCTGTCCTTTTCTTAATGAAATAGAAAGAAAAAGATGCATTAAACTTAAATTTAGTTTAGTTTGTGAACAACGGAATCGGCACCAATCAATATCGTAAAACCGAATATTTAGTTTTATATGTAAAAAAAAGTATTTGGAAACTTTCCAAATGCCTTTTTTACACCGAAAACGGTTACAACATCAAATTCAGTGTTATAATTGCAATTTATTATTAATATTCTAGTTCGCTAGTCAGCCACATTTCTTATTTCCATACAGTAATATTACCAAATTAATCAAAACAGCGAAATATTTGACATCTATTTGCGACGTTGCCCACTTTCAGAATAAACGCTCTTAATCACTAGACAGTTTATATTGACGACGGGTAGATTAAGTATGCCTTTTTTTATGGTAAGTTATCAAATAACTTCTCCCGCTCTGGGCGGAGCGGGAGGGCGTGTCAGACTCTTACTGACTAAAACCCACCCGTGTTCCTTCGGTTGCCATGTTGCCGGGGGCCACGATTTCCCTATCGGTTTTCTTCGCACCCCCGGCAGGCATCGGCCCTAGCGGACCCCGTCAGTTCTGCTGACATCTCTTTGAGGCGCGCGTGGAACACAACGCGCCGTCGACCCGGGCCTGGTCCTTATCGGACGGCGAGCTACTCATTGCTCACCGTCCGAGATTAAGTATGTCTTGGAAATACATTGACGTATATGATCACAGAGTTAGTTACACCAGTCCGCCAGCCACCGCTAAACCTACATCAAAATCTTATCGTGCTGCTACACAACACAAAGTGAGGTTCGCTTTTCGAGAGGTTAGATAAAAAATCTCAACAACTACTTACACATTCAGGCTCCGCATGTAGTTGGAAAGCATGCACCGTATCAGCGAGTGCATGCATCGTATGTTCCGGATGTCTCAACCCATAGGACAGGATGCCCGGCGGCTGCGCAGTAGATGAACGACACGCGGCCAACCGCCATAGTACGCTTGTCAGTAACGCGCAGAGATGTGGTTCTTTATCTTTCTCGTCTTGATTGTCGCCCTTCCAGAAAACTGACCAGTCTCCTGTTGTCCAAAAGATAATTGGATTTAGTTAGTTCATTCAGGCGTGACCTTGCGGAAATCCATTATAAAATACAATAGACGTTGATATTATTACTAACCTGTTCCGCTTAACCATTCCTAAAGAGCAATAAAAAATCAAAAGAATTTTGAATTTTTAAATTTTTTTTCTGTGCGTCCAGCGCTCGGTCTGGCAACACGCCGTGTTCAGGTTCGCGACAAGTCAATCGTCATCCTGAGGATGCCTCGTTGAGGTAAAACACGTGTCGGTTTTTTTTTTTTGGCTCTTTAGGAATAGTTAAGCGAAACAGGTTACTAAATATATATCAACGTCTATTGTATTTTAACATTGGATTTGTTTTAATAAATTTCTACCCGTATTTGTCATTTTTATTTCAAAGAATTGAGATTGCCTCTGATTAACGTTGTGTAGTATTTAAGTTATTTTTTCGCATAATTATGATAAAGATGCGCAAGCGCAATGAACTAGGCAAACCAATACCTAGTGAAGCATGGGTTTAAAAACAGCTTTATTCATAAGTATGCTGTTATTTTTTACAGTGAACTGAGCAAACCAATGCCTTACATAACCAAGGCGTTGCCGAAACCTAGAAAATTAAAATGTGCTAGTTTTGTCTCTTACCGTTGGGAGGTCTCTGCGGCGTAGGAGCGCTGTACTTCACGAGATGGTTGGGCCTGGCAACAGCGACGCCTCGCGCCAACAGCACCAGTCTGAAGTACGCTTCAGGGTCGATGTTGTGCGGGTCAGCTGTGTCGCGAAGTTCGCGCAGTGATGTGCACACGTATTTGAGGATGGCTTGGTCCTGCCGAAATATATATTAGTTAAATTCTCTTACTAGCGTGAAAGCAGTATTTGAGAAGGTAGACATTTTTAGATACTATTTTTGTCTTTGGGACAGTACGTACTAAATAAATATTACGTCAAACGCCTTCATTAATTTATTTTATTGTTCGCCACGATCTATAGAAGACTCTTATTTTGTTGAGAATGTTTGTTAGTCTTCAACGTTGGTAGCAGACTACCACGAGTGATACTTTACACGCCAAGTATTGTATAGATGTTGTATTTCACGAACGCGCGTCAATCATTCTAATTTAAACCTTAGTACAATGATGTAAGAGTCATATGTCGCGTGCTCGTGAGTTGCATTATTTATAATCATAAATCGTTGAAACTTTTGTGTGACGTGAGTAGTTATATAAAACATACCTTATACTGATGATAATGCGTATGATGCAACGCCCTCAACAGACACTGCGCCCTAGCATGTAGGTGCGGTGGCGCGGGTGCACATAACAGGCGGCGTGCGGGCTCGCCGGCCGCGTGCGCGCCCGCGGCCGAGGCGCCGGCGCCTAGCTCTAAAGCTTCGAGGGCTGCGCATGCCAGGCGCTCTAGAGGACTGGGCTTCCAAGCACCGCCGGCGCCTTCGCCCTCCTGTGTACACATTAAAACTGGGTATTAGAACATAGAACTAGACATTAACAATAAAATAAAACACCCACAAAAAATTATAAACATGTAACCTACATATTTCAAAATTCTTGTGTTTTATTTTGTTCACGAAAATAGCATCAACACTTACTGTAGCAACCTTGCTGGACGATGGACAAGCGGATGGGTCTTCATTATCTTCAGGCCATCCGAATTGCTCCTTATTCTTGCCATATACCTAAAATACCACATCATTATTAATTTTTACTTAAATACTTTCTCTCAAATCAATTTATTAAGCAATCAAAATGAGATTAATAACTATGCAACAACAATTTTAAAAATTAGGCAGTTATGGGGACTGCCGAAAGAAGTGAAAACTAAAAACTGGTATTAGTGTCATCTATATTTTATAGTAAAGCATTACGGCGCGTCGGTGACGCGAATCCATAAGTTTAACCGCTAGGGATGCAAGAAGTGCCAAAAAGTATCGACATTTAAAAAAAAATCTATTTCGACATATCGAAAAAAAAAAAATATCGACATTTTTGGAACTTCTTGTATTCCAACCTTAAAATCACCTTGAAACTGGAAAATGAAAAAATAATTTTACGGGTCTGATTCCCAGCGGTTTTAGTCAGTGGCGAAAATGATATTGCTAATTAACATACATATTATGTAAGTTTAAACTTGTTCCCACAAAAACAACTTCACCTAAAACAGGGCTTCCTGTCTCTTTTGCTGTGCCCTTCAGGGTCCATAATCTAAATTATACCATTACATACCACCTACAAGTACAGATTATGGTAAAGCAATAAAGACATTGAGTATGGGGAAAAAAAAAAAACTAATTTGATACATTTTCGATACTTGATATTTTAAATCGATATATCGAAATAATAAATATCGCCTAAAAATATCGATATATCGAATAAAAAATATAAACGTATCGATATTTTTTCTGCAAGCTTATTACCCGCTACCAAAAATCGCTCAACGCGCCTAAAGAAGTTTTCACTTAAATAAAACAAGATTATAAATAAAATGTGGTATTCTTACTTTTACAGAATCAACCATAGTGACGCCATCAGGGTCTTGTGACGGTCCGAAGTTGATGGATAGTTTCTTGTCAGATTGAAGGGACTCTTCGCGCGTCAGTGGTATGTCGAACCAACGGTTGCGCACTACTAATGTCTGAATCGATCTGCCGTACACCTAAAACAACGAAAAAGTTAGACCCGGCAACGTTGTGACGAATGTGACAGTCTGATTGGAAAATTTTAAACTCAAAGCATTTATTTCAAATAAACCAATTACAGATACTTTTGAACTGTCAAGGGGTCGGTCAGTCAGAAAGATGAAGCTAGTTGCCCATTCCAAAGCGTAGTAGGTACCTATGGAGAAGAACGGGCAAGAAACTCCACGGACACTCTTTTAAATGAAAATATTGTTACAAAATATTAGTTACATCATTTATTGCGCCAGTGTCGAAGTGTGAATAAGAGTGGTTACGCACTACGGCCGATCCGAATCCGAGAAATGTCGGTCCAAAGTAGCCATAGTACTACTTATATGAGGGGTTGCCCACTAGATCCGAACTCTGTCCGTCCGAATTTAGACCATTACCAATTCGGATTGAACTCTCGGATCTTGAATTCGGATTCGGATCGGACGTAGTGCGTAACCGCTCTAACAATTAATCATTATTATGATTTCATCAAATTAATTTTTCAACGTCTTTTATAAGTATCCATCTTCGATAAACAGTCTTTGTTTAAAATGCAGTCCAAATCTTCAAAATCGAGTTTATGAAGACTGCTCAATTTTTCATGGATTCAGTTTTTACCTTGAAGTCCCATCTCAAAAAACACACTGTATAATTTTCGATACTCACTTCAACGAATGACGGCGTTCGGGCGACGTCTTGACTGCCCAGAAGTACTCTTATACCGCAGATGACCATGTTAGGGTCAGAGTTGGCGACCTCCATCGCGAAACCACTCATCTTTGTTGATACCACGTACAAACCTATAAAGAATTACAAAAGCTTACAAACAACACGATTTTCAACGACTCAAAATATAATGGTCCTAGCTGTGCCCCGCGGTTTCACCCGCATAAGTCTCGATCCCGTGGGAATATCGGGATAAAAGATATCCTATGTCCATCTCCAAGTCATGATCTACCCATGTGCTAAATTTCATCCAAATCCATTCAGCAGTTTTAGCGTAACAAAGAAACAAACTCACTTTCGCATTTATAATATTAGTTAGGATAACGCGACAGTTTTTCCAAATTTTTAACGCTAGGAAGTAGAAAGGCGATTTCGAGTCTTTTGTAACTTTCAAAGTAGAGAGTCCGTCTCATGAGTCACGAGAGAAGTCTTGTGGCAATAAGTGGAACTAAATAAGAACTATTTATTAGAGTAACATCCCTGTAATAAATGAGGCATCTTTTCCAAAGAGCTGAATCCATTATTTATTAAGTGTATAGGAAACACTCTGTAATCTTACAAAAACGTGTTAACCAGCATGCTGTGTAATGTAAATCCCTGATGGTACATACATTTACTATACATTAATATTTTTTTAAATAAAGTGAAGTCAAACGTCGCATGTCTGTAGCGCCGCGTCTGCGAGACTTCATATGTGAGACGGACTATCACTTAAATGTTGAATTTTAATTTATACGATTTTACGATACTTCTTGGATCGAGATGGAGAGGTATTGACCATTTAAGATTTTACGGTTTATCAACTCCGCGTAATAAATATCTATGTACTTACCAGTAGTATTGAGTCGATGTTTGATTTGTGCAGTGTTGTACACTTGCAACAGATCGTTGCCGCCAAACTCGATGTCGTTCATCGCAACGCAGTGTTCGAAAAAATCGATCGGGAACTGAGGAGCTCCGTTGGCGCTGGATTTTGTTACTACCTGTGAAAGAAATTTGTGTTATTGCTAACTTAATTCACAAGTGAACTGCATTCATATTAGTTTGCCATCCGCTGATCTGCTGGCTATACTAAACAATAACAGATGTCTAAGGATATTCATCATAAGATCTTTGATATTATTATTATTTGATATATTGTTCAGAGAGCTCAGATCAACAACAAAATCTATTATAATATAATATACTCTGAGAAAGTACACTGGACAAAATTGAAAAGTGGTCTATCAATTTTGCCCAGTCTCGTTTCTATGCCCAAAATTACCTCGGTACTAACCTGCTGCGCTTTTCCCTTGGAATGATGCGTCAGCAGCCTAGGGCGTCTTCTTGGCGCATGCGTCGGCTGTATAGCGGGCGATAACCAGTACCCAGTGTGGTCATTACTAGCCGCATACATACGAAGACTTCCGTCTTCACAGAGTAGGATCAGAGTACTCTTCTGTTCGCCGCCACCGCCGCACCAATGACGCACGGCTACCATGTCGGTTATCTTTGCTTTTGCGGGCACAACCTACAAAAGACACAGTTTTAGAAAACGAATAAAATCATTAAACTCGGGCAAGATCTACTTCTAAAGCTCATGCCAAAAAGTATAGGTTATTCGATTATTCAATCAGAAACGTTATTTGACACATGCCTTTATGAAAGTTTCACTAGCTATTATTGACTTTGGCATCCAGGAACCGTATCAGGATATGTTAAATTCATCTTAGTTCCAGTGTGAGAAGAAGATGTAGCTATACATGACGAATAGCGCCATCCTTTTCTTGTACTGAACCTTTAACACTTCCTTATGCAGCCCCTGAACAAAATTGCAAGTCAAACCTATAAAGCAGTTTAAAACAATACCTTTTTCTCTCAAAACGGAAGTGACTTAAATAGCCATTTCTATTTAGTTTCAACAACGCCCCATTACCTGTCTCACCTTTATTTCTTGTACGAATATGTTAGTGGGTGTCAACATGAGTACGACCGGGTTGTTGGAAGCCTGCATGACAGCTGTCACTAAACCAGGGTGTCCGGGCACTTCGGCCCATTGACATAAGGACTGTACACCTCCTTGCTTGCCACCGCCCCGACCTCCTTCCTTTTGCGCCGATGAGGCTGTAAGCGTTATCATTGCTGTGCCTGTATGGGAAGAAAATAATGCGGTATTTGATTCCTTTTCTATATTTGAATTCAGAATATTTATATTATGTATATTTTGTAGTGTTTGGTTTATTTTTTATAATGTATTTTTGTGGTGTAAAATAAAGTATATACAGGGTGGCAGGGACATCGATGCGAAAACTGAAACCATGGATTCAGTACATGATTCTGAATTTCCCTGCGTTGAAATTTTTTGTCGGTTGTTTTAAAAAAAATCAGCTGTTCCATACATTTTGACCGCGTAGGTATTGCACTTTTCTATAAAACAGCAGATTTTTTTTTTAAATAACCGACGAAAAATTTCAACGCAGTGGGGTTCAGAATCATGTACTGAATCCATGGTTTCAGTTTTCGCGTCGATGTCCCTGCCACCCTGTATAAATACTAGCGGACGTCATGCGGTTTCACCCGCGTAGTTCCCGTTCCCGTGGGAGTACGGGAATAAAATATAGCCTATGTTACTCGCTGATAATGTAGATATCCATTGCTGAAAGAATTTTTCAAATCGGTCCAGTAGTTTTTAAGTTTATTCGTTACATACAAAAATACAAATCTTTCCTCTTTATATCACTACATAGTATAAAACAAAGTCGCTTTCTCTGTCCCTATATCCTTATGTATGCTTAAATCTTTAAAACTACGCAACGGATTTTGATGCGGTTTTTTTTAATAGATAGAGTGATTGCAGAGGAAGGTTTATATGTATAATAACCCGGTTTATACCCGTGCGAAGCCGGGGCGGGTCGCTAGTTATTAATATAGATAAATATTATTGAATTCAAATTCCACAGTATGCGAATTGTTTTTTTTTTTAAATTACTTTGGGTCAATAAATACGTGTAAATTATCTAAAATAGGGTTGTCAAGTATTTTGTGTTGTTCTTGATGCAAATACGACAAAGCTAAAAATATAAGGGTATGTAAGATCCTACTACTACTTGAATACTGAACCAATTTCAACAAATGATGGTGATGGTGATCTTGTTTTGTCGTCGTATCGAGTATAATTTATTTTTATCATGTTTCGTTAAACCGAAAAATGAAATGTTTTTATACGTCTTGCTTTATTTACCTTTGAGGCTCTCTTCAACCGTGTTAAGAGGTGCCAGGAAGCTCTTGCCTTGCGCATACGAGAAGAACAACATTTTCAGCGTATGCGAGTAGTAGATGGACACACCGCCGCCTCCCACCAACCCCGCCACGTCCTAGGAAGAAGGGAATATAACCATAAAGTACGGCGACCAATTGTGAGGAAGTTATAAAAATGTATGACGACATTCAGCCAATTGATATACGATACTGTAACTACGGAATTTTGAATCACTACGGGAAATGGGTAGAGGACATTGGGGACACACGTTTTTGTTTTTAAATCCCTACAAGATATTTGGGACATTGAGTTGCGCTCCTTTTTTTGATTAAACAATTAAAAGCGCTTTTTTATGTCGACGCCCAACGTCCTCTTAGCGCAAACCGAAAGCAGAAGATTGACTAATGAGATTAAAAAAACATTTTATTATTATTAGCATAAAGCGCAAAACTGTACGAACGTCGTCCATGCTTGAGGCCGCCCGAGGAGCCGTTTGATGTTTGCGTCGATGTTCGTACAACTTTGGACTTTATGCGACTGATAATAAAATGTATTGTTCTATGCTATCATTGCGATGCTGTCGGTCTAGTCTGAGTGAAAGGCTGAATTTTTTCCTGCGCTAGTGTTGATAACTGCATACACATGTATAAACTGATGCAAGCGGATGGGATATAATGTAAAACAGTAACATATATCATGCATAGGGAGAAATTTAGTCGCACAGGAAGAAATTTAGTCGGATCCGCGTCTAAGCGATTACCACACATGTGTGACTATACAAAGCCACACTGCATGCTTTGTGGTCTTGAAGACAGGGTTCTATGCAAATAATCCACTAGATAGCATGTTTTTTTTGCTGAACTGGCCCTATTTCCCGCAGCCGTAAAGCGTGTAATCCTGCTAATTTCTTACAGTGGAATTATTTTTATTTTATTAAAGTGAAGACTTTATTTTACGCGTTGGGCATTTTTGAGATGGGGAAAAACAATTGAACTTGCGACACTGTTACCGACACCAGCTTTTGACCATTAAAAAGACATCAACGCGCCATATATTTTTTTTTCACTTCTGTCGGCACTCCCGGAGTGCCACAATTTTTTTTTTGTAGAATATGTTGTGTGTCTTTTAGTCTAGGCTAGGCTTGTGTGCTAAATACAATTTATTTTCATTCTTTATAATTAAAGTTTCCAAAAGATGGTCACATCGCCTTATTAGTTTCTGCAGAACTGTCCAGTGTTTTATTTGCCTAACAACAAAACAAACAAAAAATTATTTTGTATCAAGAAATAAGCACCCATCATCATTTAGACGATGATACTATTTCTTTGATTTCAAACACTAACTTAGATAACCGGTTACCGCAACTTGCCTGTATCTCCGGGTGCTCAATCTGGAGCACGTTGGTGACGTAGTATGGGGTCTGCAAGTCCTCCAGCTTCTTGCTTATCGGCTTCCAGTAGATGTGGCCGTTCGGGCTCATGCATAGCGTGTGCATAATACCAGCCTGGTTCACAAGTGTTATATCGAGAACTTAAATAACAATGTCAACTTACCTGTATTTCCGGATGGAGCACCTCTAGCGTGTTTGTGACGTAGAACGTTCCGAGCGTGGCGCGAGACTCTTCGCTCATTGGTTGCCAGTAAATATGGCCGGCGGAGCTCATGCATAGCATGTGCATAACGCCGTCCTGGTTCACGAATGTTACGTCGCGGACCTGACAAATAGAACGTTATTACAGTATTCAGGTATTTTAAAATGTGTAAACGGTTTTAGCTTCATGATAAATGAAACTGATGTCCAACTTTTAGTTTTTTTACATTAAGGCGCTTGTTCACCATGGCCCGCATATGCACTATCTAGCAGATCAATGAAAAACTTGAGTATAATTCATATGAAATTATCAGCTAAAATAGTTATATGGTAATTATTCACGGTATAGTTTGACCAATACCGATGTACCGCGCCTTAGGAAGGCGCACGGCGAGACGGGGGAGCAGTGCAGGCCGCTAATTCGTCAAAGCTCTCGGCGCACGGCGTCCCGCCCGCCGCTCATTGGTCAACACTGCCCCCCGCCTCGCCGCATATTCCTAAGGCGCGGTACAGCGGTATTGGTCAAACTATAAGACAGTCCCTAGATTAGTAATTCATTTATTTTATCTCTAAGATTAACAAATAATTTTACCTTTCCGCTCGGTACGAGGAAGTGATGCATGGGATTGTTGAGATCTTTGCTCAGGTCGTATATCTTGACGAAGTCTGATGTGACGAGGGCGAGTTGTGTTTGAGAGCCGGGCAGCCATATTGCTTTGATGACGTAGTTGTTGCCTTCCAAACCGGTGTTTAGGACTAGGTGGTCGGCCACAGCACCTAAGAAAAACAAATGATTTTAAAATATTATTTCCTGAGCTCGATTCTCAGGTCCAGTAAAGTGTTATTGGGTTTTTCTATTAGGTATTTTGAAAGTAGCAGCTCGGGTATCTGGTTGATGGCAATAGACTCACCCCCTATTACATTAGACTTAAACAGAACAGGCGGAATGTAGGTGGCGACTAGAAT
Organism: Agrochola lychnidis; assembly: GCA_963680765.1. NCBI lineage: Eukaryota > Metazoa > Arthropoda > Insecta > Lepidoptera > Noctuidae > Agrochola > Agrochola lychnidis. The sequence goes on from OY796850.1 coordinate 6,872,976, forward strand.
CAATTCTATTCTTTGTAAATTTTGACGTTCAAAAGTGCCTTTTATGTGCCTAATTAAAATAAATTATTTGACTTTGACTATACATCTCTGTCCAACTCTTCAGGGAATGTGTATTAAAAAAAAAGGTTGATAAACTAACGCAGGAGTTTATTCTCCTTTCCTGACAAAAACTTAACGTTTCTGCATATTTTATAACATAACTGTTAAAATGTATGTAACAAAATTATATGTTTGCTTAGGTACAAGCAGTACCATCTATGTTTTTCTTTATGACTTGCTTTTGACGAATAAACCGTCATGTTTCTGTCTATTACGAAAAGCTAACGTGTTTTAATAGGTTATGGGCAAATATCCAGTTTTTCGGTTTTAATACAGTGTAAAATTTGTATAAAACAGTCGAAAATTGTTGACTTTTCGTGTAATATGGCCATGAACTATATTCAAAGTATTCCGAAGCTGAAGGGACGCGATAATTACGATGAGTGGAGTTTTGCAGTTGAAAATTTGTTGGTGCTAGACAACCTAGTGAACTACATCAAATCGGAGCCAGAGAAAGGTTTCGAGGCAAAACCATCGGATGACGCAAAGGCCAAGGCGAAGCTAGTTTTAACCATAGACCCTGGATTGTACGTGCATATCAAGGAAACAAAAACATCTTTGGAATTATGGGGTAAACTTAGAACTATGTTCGATGACTCGGGATTTTCTAGGAAAATAACCCTACTACGACATTTAATCTCGTTACGACAAGAAAATTGTGATTCCATGACTTCATACGTCACGCAAGTGGTCGAAACGGCTCAGAGATTAAAAGGCACAGGATTTACAATCACCGAAGAATGGGTTGGTTCATTATTGCTAGCAGGTTTGCCAGAAAAATTTTCACCCATGATTATGGCCATAGAGCATTCAGGAATGAAGATTACCACTGATGCAATAAAATCAAAGTTAATTGATATGGAGGTTTCAAAAAGTGACATGGATACCAGTGGCGCTGCATTTGCTGCAAGCAGAAAGCAGAAGTTCAAAAATGACGCGATGTCATCGACAAACACCAAAGTGACAGGTGAAAAGACCGTGACTTGCTATAAGTGCAAACAAACGGGTCACTATAGAAACCAGTGTCCATTATTGCAGAAAAATAAACAATCAAATGCTTTTAGTGTGGTATTTTTGAACGGAGAATATAGTACAAACGAATGGTACGTAGATAGTGGCGCAAGTGCACATATGACGGCAAACAAGGAATGGATAAAACACGCAAATTTTACGCCATGTTTATCAGAGATTACCGTCGCGAATAATATGAAAGTGCCAGTTTTGTGTTCCGGAGACGTACAGATATCGACTGATTGTAACTACGACATCATGGTTAAAAATGTGTTATGCGTACCAAGCTTAACAACGAACTTGTTGTCAGTAAGCGAGTTAATCAAAAACGGAAACAAGGTTGTTTTTGAAGCAAATCAATGTTATATTCGCAACAACAAGAATGATTTGGTAGCCACAGCAGTGTCGACAAATGGAGTGTACAAGCTAAATATTAAAGTAGCAGATTGTATGCTGGTAGCACCTGCTGTAGCAAGTGCTGAGCTTTGGCACAGGCGATTAGCACATATTAACAGCAATGATTTAAACAAAATGAAGAATGGCATTGTGGATGGATTGTTTTATCCAGATACCAGTGATATGACAAAGGCTAAATGCGTGACCTGTTGTGAAGGTAAACAGATGAGGTTACCATTTCCACATGTTGGACAAAGGAGTACAGAAACACTACAGATAATACATGCCGATGTATGTGGTCCTATGGAAACAAAGTCAATTGCTGGCGCTCAGTATTTTAAGGAGTACAGAAACACTACAGATAATACATGCCGATGTATGTGGTCCTATGGAAACAAAGTCAATTGCTGGCGCTCAGTATTTTGTTTTGTTCATTGATGACTGTAGTCGTATGACTTTTATATACTTCCATAAGAATAAGAGTGAAGTCTTCAAGATATTCAAAATTTTCAAAGCAATGGTTGAAAATCAGCTGAATAAAAAAATAAAAATACTACGCACAGACAACGGTGGTGAGTTTTGTAATGGAGAAATGGAAAATTACTTACTCAAAGAAGGAATTATTCACCAGAAAACAAATGCATACACACCAGAACAAAACGGTGTTTGTGAACGGGCTAACAAAACAGTTGTAGAAAAAGCACGATGCTTACTTTTTGATGCTAAGCTAGAAAAGAAGTTCTGGGCTGAAGCAGCAAATACAGCAGTTTACTTAAAGAACAGGTCGGTAACTTCAAGTTTGGGAAATAAAACACCCTATGAAGCGTGGTATCAAAAGAAACCAGACTTAAGCCATATACGTGTTTTTGGTAGCTCAGTAATGGTTCACATACCGAAAGAGAAGAGATTAAAATGGGACAAGAAGGCACAAATGCACATCCTTGTAGGATTTTCAGAAACAGTGAAAGGATATCGTGTATATGACCTTAAAAAAAATATTGTAACTGTGAAGAGAGATGTCATAGTGATGGAAGAAAACACAAACACCACAGAAAGGAATAGAGAAGAGACAACAGGATGGATACAGGATGATGTTGAAATTGAAGCACATGAACTGCCAGCAACAAATGAAGATGGCAGAGATTCAGTGGGGGAGTCTTCAATGAATGAATCTCTCCATGATTCAGATTCAAATACATCTGTATATACTGACCCATCTAGTGAAAACGATGATGACACTCCAACAACCTCAAATACAGTGACAGATATCTCAAGCAGTGAGTTACAACCAGTTACAGAACTTCCAGGACAGGGCAAGAGAATGCGGAAACCTCCGGAACGTTTTGGGTATGGTAATATCTGTGTTTCCAGTTCTAGTCCAGAAGCCGAACAGATAGATTTCTCAGAAGCACTGAATGGACCTGAAGCCGATCAGTGGAGACAGGCTGTACGAGAGGAGCTTCAATCATTCGAGGACAATGACGCGTGGGAAATTACAGATATACCAAGTAATGGGTCAATTGTGCAGAGCAAATGGGTCTTAAATAAAAAACTTGATGTGAATGACAAAGTGCGGTATCGTGCCAGACTCGTAGCTAAAGGTTTTACACAACGACGTGGCATCGATTATGAGAACACTTTTTCTCCTGTCGTAAAACATTCTACTCTGAGAATGTTGTTTGCTTTAAGTGTACAGTGGAACATGGACATTACACAACTAGATGTGACAACAGCATTTTTAAATGGGCATTTAAAAGAAAATATTTATATGAGAATTCCAGAAGGTTTTGTAAATAAAAGCATTGGAAAGGTTTTGAAACTTAAAAGAGCCATTTATGGATTAAAACAGTCTTCTTTGGTTTGGTATGAAAAAGTGAAAGATTGTTTGCTTAATTTTGGTTTTAAAATAAGTAAATTTGAACCATGCTTGTTTACAAAGTTTTCTGAGAATGTTAAGATTATTGTAACTGTCTATGTCGACGATTTTCTGATTTTTTCGAATTGTACTGTTGAAACTGAAAAATTGAAAACTCTTTTAAATTCTAAATTTAAATTGAAAGATTTAGGTCCTGTTAGACGTTACTTAGGCATGCGAATTAATGTGAACAAAGAACGTAAGACCATAACAGTAGATCAACAGGAATATATAGAGCAATTATTATCAAAGTTTGAGATGTCAAATTGCAGAACTATAGATACTCCTACTGAAAGTAAATTAAACATGAAAAAGGCTGAAAATTGTGCAATAAACATTCCATATCAAAGACTGATAGGAAGCCTTATGTACTTGGCTGTCTTAACTAGGCCTGACCTATCATATTCTCTTAGTTATCTCAGTCAGTTTAACAATTGTTATGATGAAACTCATTTTAATTATGCTAAACGAGTATTGAGATACCTACAAAAAACAAAACATTATTGTTTAACATATAATAAGGATAATGTCGAGCTGACAGGTTTTGTTGATGCAGATTGGGCTAGCGATAGTCTGGATCGAAAGTCTTATACTGGGTTCTGTTTTGTTATGAATGGTTCTGTAATTTCGTGGCAAAGTAGAAAACAGAAGACTGTCTCCTTATCCAGCACTGAGGCAGAATACGTTGCTCTTTCAGAGGCATCTAGAGAAGCTGTTTACTTAAGGAATCTGTTATATGAGATTACTGGTAGACAATGTGCAATTGAATTGAAGTGTGATAATCAAAGTGCATTAAAATTGGCGACAAGTCATCAGGCACACACACGGTCAAAACATATAGATGTTCGATTTCACTATGTTAGAGATGCAGTCAAGAATAAATTGATTAATATTGAATACATTTCAAATCAGGAAATGCCTGCAGACTTGTTAACCAAAGGTCTTTTGTCAACTAAGCATTATAAGTTCATGCATATGCTGGGAATTAAGGCTAAATAAAAGGAAAGCATTTTGTTTAGAAGCTCAACTTTATTTTGTTATGTAGGGGTGTTAAAATGTATGTAACAAAATTATATGTTTGCTTAGGTACAAGCAGTGCCATCTATGTTTTTCTTTATGACTTGCTTTTGACGAATAAACTGTCATGTTTCTGTCTATTACGAAAAGCTAACGTGTTTTAATAATAACATCACGCCTTGTTTCCCCGAAGGGTTGGGCAGAGGTGTACCTGTAGCAGGTACACATTTCACCAGTTATGTTAAGTCCCATGTAATAAGGGGCGAGCCTATTGCCATCAACGGGCACAAATCCAGACTCCGAGCTGTTACTGAGAAATTCTAGATAGAAAAACCCAATAACACTTTGCCCGACCCGGGAATCGAACCTAGAACTCATGCTCAGCAATAGCGCTTGCGACCACTAGACCAACGAGGCAGGTATATTTTATAAATATGTACTATTTATCCGTGTCATTTTATGTATGTGCAAATATGAGTGCAACCTCTTATTTAATAAACCATTTTAAAAACTAAAATAAGTTTTAACCAGAATCTCTCACTTAAACAGGCTGTGACAATCATGTTAAGCCATAAACAGAGTTTCTCAATCGTCTGCTGTAACATCTACTACACAAAACGACATAATAACATCACAAGTATTCATGTAACTTACCGCCACTATTGAAGGTAAGCACATGACATTCCTTCAGTCCGCACACAGCTAACAGATCCTCGTTCCAAGGGTTCCCGCTCAGACTGAGTACCATGAACGGTATAGGAGCGGATGATAGTCGTGTTAGAGTGAGCTTGTGTTTCGACGAGTCTGCTTGTTTCAGTAGCGCTGATAATTGGAGGACTGTGATTTTTCCTGTAGAAGAAAAAGGAATATTAGATTATGAACAGTTTTAAGTTGTAACAATTTTACTTCTGCAATAATTTGCTTTTATTTACGAAGGCATGAAGTATGCTGTATTTAGAAAGATAAAAAAAAAACGAATAAAAAAAATTGGGGCATATCGGCGCGAAAACTGCTACCATGGATTCAGTACATGATTCTGAACCCCCCTGCGTTGAAATTTTTCGTAAAAAAAATGTTTTTTTTTTAAATAACCGACGAAAAATTTCAACGCAGGGGGGGTTCAGAATCATGTACTGAATCCATAGTAACAGTTTTCGCGTCGATATCCCTGCCACCCAGTATATCCTTGAAGTATTATGCTGTTCGAGTAATTTGGAAAACTTAGGACTTTTTCTGAGTAACATGTTGACGACATTTATTCATTTAACTAGCTTCCGCCCGCGACTTCGTCCGCGTGAAATTTCGGCCCCCAACCCATCGCGTCACATCGCATCACTGGCCCGCTTTATTACTACGTTTTCGATTATTAGCGTTCTTTCTGACTTTTTTCTTTTTGCTGGGCTACCAAGGGTAGTAGCGTTATGTTACAATAGACTATAACTTTCCTCAAGATTTGGGCTATCAAATCCTAAAAGACTTTTTATAAGTAAAGATTTTAGAACATTTTTCACAAACCTTTCTCATGCGACACAGCGAGATGTTGCCTGCGTCCTTGCGGCGAGGCGAGGCAGCACATGGCGACACGACGCAGCTTGTGCGCGGACATCAGCTGGCGGATTGTCTGACCAGTCTCGCCTGTGTACGACATACGTACGTTCTCGAATGCGCCTTCTTGTGAACCTGTGGAATTGAGAAAAAAAAAAACATTGTAAGAGGTTTTTATATCGAGTTCGTTGCTATGGAACTTAAGTATGAAGTAGTCACGAGAACTGTAACTCATATTCAAATCTGACTCAGGGAGCGTTCAAGTATTACGTAACGGATTTGAGGGGAGGGGGGGGGTCTTGAAACGTTATGATGCGTTACAGGGGGTTTGAACTACGCGTTACGTAACATTGTTTTAACCCTTCAGAACGGTCGCGTAGAGATTTTTTTCTTACGCATTTTTTAAAAGTTTTTTTTTCTCAAAATTTCAAACGGAACGACCACTTAAAAAAATATTAATCAACAGCTTGTACATAATAAATATGAGTGTCTCTACAACACCAATCATAAACAGTACAAAAATAAAAGTTACAAATTATTATTATGCGAGAGAATCGGGATAACGCTGGAAATAGACAATGACGCTTCTTCATCAGAGGAACCGCTGTTATCTAACATCTTTTCGCCAAATTCCCTCAACTCAATATGGTGGCTGACAAGGTGGATCGCACGCGCGTGCAGCAGTTACCTGCGTGACGTGATGCGTGCGCGCGTTACGTGTGCTGCACCGGTCTTGACCGGTGTGACAGGGCTCACACGCGCGTGCGCACGTCACGCAGGTACATGCTGCACGCGCGTGCGAGTCACCTTGTCAGCCACCATATTGAGTTGAGAGCATTTAGCGAAAAGATGTTAGACAACAGACAACCTCTGATGAAGAAGCGTTATTGTCTATTTCCAGCGTTGTTTCGATTCTCTCCCATAATAATAATTTATAACTTTTATTTTTGTACTGTTTATGATTGGTGTTATAGAGACACTCATATTTGCGATCTATTTCTATGAGATTTCCTTTAAAATTGTCTCCATTGCGAACAAAAGCACTCGTAAACTGTATTCTGTTTGTAAATAAATACAACCTGCAATGCGTGCGCACGTGCAACAATGACCGATGCGTGTGCGTGTGTGCCCGGTGTGGCATCTAACAGGGAGCGTCATATAATACAACGTCATCACTGCAGGCGCGTGTGCGACGTTGCCATTCCGCTACACACGCGCACGGATTCGGTTTGTGAGTAGATGCGGCTCTGCGTGCGTGGGGCACGCACGTGCACACGTCACGCATCTGGTCTGGCATCTTTCTTGCAATTTCATACATTACAACTGGTGCGTGCACGCGACACGTCACGCCACGCATCTGGTGTGCTCCGCCCTTTACACAAACGTCCGCTCGGCTAGATACTACAACACTCACCAAGAGTAGGCAGCATGAGATGATCAGTGTGGGTGAACTTCTTCTCCCCTAGATGTAGCTGTGCCAGCGCCCGCTGCGCGCGGCCGTGCGCGCCCGTGGGCGCGGCGCGCTCGCAGGCGGCGCGCACGGGCCCGGCCAGCGCCTCCAGCAGGCGCCTCACGCGCTCCATGCACGCGCCCCAGCCCGCATACGACGATAGGTACTGGCGGCAGCCTGGATTAACATTATACAAATTATCACAATATTGTAGACAAATTCTCATTTGCATTAGTGCTTCATTTGAACGAAAAAAGTCGTGTTCACAATCGGTTTACTTCTAAAATAGGCAATCGTTCGCCATCATAGATTATCTTCACATTGTCAACAACATCATCATCTGCCTAACCTTTTCCCAACTATGTTAGGGTCGGCTTCCAGTCTAACCGGATGCAACTGAATACCAATATTTTACATGGAGTGACTGACTATCTGACCTCCACAACTCAGTTACGTCTTATTACCCCTTGGTAAAACTGGTTGTCAGACTTCCGGGCTGCTCACGACCCGTAACGACTGTCAAAGATCCACAAATGACAGCCGGAACGAACGGCTTCACATTGTATCTTGTCAAATTGTGATCAAACATGACAAATTAATATTTTGATTTAAAAGAGTATCCATGGAGTTTATTGCCCGTTCTTCCCCATAGGTACCTAGTACCTACTATGCTTTGGAATTGGCAAATAGCTTCATGTTTCTGACTGATCGATTCCTGGACAGTTCAAAAGTGCCTGTAAATGGTTTTATTGAAATAAATGCTTTGAGTTTGCCTAACGTTAACTTAGGTGATCCCTAGTTTTAGTACCAACTGCTATGAGGCTTACATTTGTTTCTGCACTGTGTAATTCACGTACCTTGAATATTCGATGCCAACACAGGTCGTCGTGGTGGCGCCAGTACCGCGGGCGGCGCGGGGCTGGACGGTCGCCTGCGCAGCGAGGGCGCGGGCGCGGTCTCTTCTGCGCCCGCGCCGCGAGCTCCGCCCAAAGTCACCGAGCGCTTCACTAGAGCTTGGCAACTACACAGAAAGTTAAACATTTTCAAATATTTCAACAGGAATAATGCAATTTCTTGTTACTGATGCCAAATTCTGATATAACAATTTAGGATACTTTTATTTTAAAGTGAGTGAATAAATGCTGCTGAAAGCTGTATATAATAAAGATGTTAAACGGTTCCCTACAAAATTGTTGAACTGGATGGTGTTCACCCACACGTCATGTTCGTGAACGGGCGCCGTCAGTTGAGACTGGTCATCTCTTATCTGCCAGGGCAATTTTTTTTTACTTTGTTCTCACATATAGAAGCAACAAGAATAATGTACACAGGATTTTGTAATATCTTTATTTAAAAGAGTGTCCTTGGAGTTTCTTGGCTGTTCTTCTCCATAGAGATCTACGTTTTGGGATGGGCAACTAGCTTCAACTTTCTGACTAACTGACCGACTCTTTGACAGTTCAAAAATGCCTGTAAATGGTTTAACTGAAATAAAAACTTTAAGTTTTAAAAAAAAAGTGGTGGCACTCCGGGAGTGCAGACAGAAGTGAAAACTTGAACAAGATCGCCTTGGTGAAGGAAAAATACTCGTATAGAACATTGGTCCGTAACCATATCTAAATAAAGAGCACAACCGCGTTTACAAAAAAAAAAAACTTCCGATACCTTTAAAGTAAAAATACTTGCATAGAACATTGATCCGTAACGTAATATAAATAAAGAGCACAATCGCGTTTACAAAAATGAGGTGTCTTCATGGTGTCGTGAAATCAATGGTTTAGTCCCTCTCAAAAATGCTCAACGCGACTAAAGAAGTTTTTACTTCAAAAAACTTCGTTGGTGGTGAAACAGGTCTCAATCTTTGTCTTACCTCGAGTCAGGCTTAGCGCCGCAGTCGCAAAAGAAGTTGCCGAACTTGGCGTAAGACACGTCATGTCCGCGATGGCAGACTCTCGCGCACACCGTACACACGCCGACGCCGTCCACCATCTTACAGGTGTGGCAGTGGTACCAGTGTTGGTTCATGAACTCGCGTTGAGTTACCGTGAATGTACAAAGCTTGTATTGGAGCATTGCGTCTTCGTCCTGTGGGGGAAAATATATGAATTATGCAAAGAGATTAGACGACTATATTTTAATGTCTTTGGAATTTTATACAGTTCAGAGTAAAGATTGAAGAATAGTACAAATTGGGGTTATTACTTCCGGCACAGATTGTTCACTCCGCATTTTATGTATGAAGCTACAAGTAGATACGCGACGGGCTCGACTTGTCGAATTCAGTGGCCGTAACACAAGAAAACATAAGAGTTACGCGATAGAAAGAGAGGCATCTTCTAGGTAAATATATAATTGTATGTAATTAGCGCTGTGCGACGTGAATTGCACTTTATTGTGTGGAAGCAAGAGTCGCTTTTCATTTAAATGATTTTGCAGAGTGACCCATCTGTACTAATCAGCTTCAGGTGCACTCTGCAGTCAGTCTTGCTATAATTTTGCCATTGAGCTAATCTTTTAACCATGACATGAGCTATTCAAAAATATGTCGTACCGAAATAAGAGAAGATTGATAATTGAACATTTAATAAAGTAAAAAAGATTGGTACGTACAGACAGTGCCATCCACGAAGACGCGCCCCACTCCGCGGTTACTGTACTGTAAGCTGTACTTTAGTACGAGTACGGACCGGAGTGGGGCGCATCTTCGTGGATGGCACTATCTGTACGTACCAATCTTTTAATAGGCCTGTGCCCAAAAAAATATTTTTTTTGTCCTTCTTGTAGATTATTAAAAAATATTGAACACGTATTTTTACTTTTTGACGTAATCATAAGATTACGGCGATACATTGAGTAAAACTGTGGTATGACGTCACGTCTTGCTAGATTTTATATATACTGAGTTGTGACGTAGCGAACCCCCACTCGGGCCCAACTTGAATGCGTATTTTCTAAGTTATTTTGTATTAACATGATAAAGCAAAAAATACGTGTCTAATATTTTTTTTTATTATCAGAAAGACGGACTAAATAGAATTTCTTTTTTTTACCTAGGCAACTACTACTTACAGAATCATCAGCACTCGTATCGTCGTCGTCTTGTTGTTCGTCTGTATAATCCAGGTCGAATCCGAGATCCGACGGTGACTCCCATGTAGGACTTACTGAGCGCCATGCTACAAAATAATAAAAGCATTAATACTTCCTTGGAAGTTTCGTTGTACTAGAGGATTTGTAACAGTATTTTGGTTGTTGCTTCGTTCGGCCAATCACAACAGATAACATACGATTTGACAGCGTATTCTGTCGATCAAATCAGGGGCCTACCACCAGCTCATAAAGCATTATTATTTTAATATAACTTCAGTGGGAGAAAGAGCTGGAGCTATACGTCCTGTAGAGCTTCATCTCTTTCCCACACTGAAGTAATATTAAAATAATACTGCTTTATGAGCTGGTGGTAGGTAGGCCCCCTGATCAGCACGTTCCGTCCGTTTTGTCGACGGTAGAATAGACAAAATGACAGATTGTGGTTGTGAATCTGTCATTCTGTCTATTCTTTCGTCGACAAAACCCGTTTCTATTGTGGTCATGCTACGCGTGTAGGCATTTAGAAACAGCTTGATATTTTTTTGTTAGTAATGGAGGTCTTAAGCCATAAAGTGCGTTTCGTTCACTGTTTATGATAACAACAACATACTATTATTACTATTTTGTGGGCATAGTTTTAAACAGGTATGTTACGGGGCTTCGGTTCCGGTTCCGAAATTTCCGATTAATTTTACCCCTCCAATTCCGACTTTGGTTCCGATAATTTTGAATCGGAGTTATACCGAAGTTCTAAACACAGCGATGCACGTGACTAGAGCGCGTACAAACAAGTTATAACTCGTCGCCAGTGTAATTTTAGTTTATTTTATACACGCTCGCGCTCGAAGTCTCAGTTTATTGTTTTATTTGTGGATGTTATCGCTAATATTTGACTGATTAAAGAGACTGAATTATATTTAAATTGTTTCATTAAGCCTTCCCATGACACATCTTTCTTCTACTTCCTCCTTCGATTCCGATTCCGGTTCCGATTCCGGTTCCGATTCCGATCAATCTAATTTAAAATCTCCGATTCCGGTTTCGGTAAAACGACTTCCCTAATATCCCTGGCTTTAAGTAAAATATTACTGTATGTTCTTTATAAATAAATAATAGTTCTACTTCTTGTCCAATTTAAACCGTACCATAAACCTACTCTTGGTCCCTGTAAATGTATGTGTATTGTACTTACTATGAGGCTGCGTAGTATTGATAGCGTGCAAAGCGTCCGCGAGATAAGACAGCAGGACGCAAGCGGACTCGATCTGAGGCGCTAAAGTGCCGTCCACTTGTCCCTCCTCCAATTTGTCCAATACTTCTTGACTACTCAGATTGTCCACACTATGACAAAAACATACAATTAGGACACTGAAGAAACAGAAACCAACATTATAGGATTGTAAACAGAGTAAATAAAATACAATAGACGTGGATATATTTAGTAACCTATTCCGCTTAGCTATTTCCAAAGAGCCATAAAAAACTCTTGAAATAAATCGACACGACGACGATTGTTTGGGTTCGCGACAAGTCAATCGTCATCCTGAGGATGCCTCGTTGAAAGGTGAAACACGTGTCGATTTATTTCAGGAGTTTTTTATGGCTCTTTGGAAATAGCTAAGCGGAATAGGTTACTAAATATATCCACGTCTATTGTTTTTTATAATGGATTTCCGCAAGGTCACGCTTGAGTCAATTAACTAACAGAGTAAATACTACATTTTGAACAAGATTATCAACTTGATCGAACTATTTTATGTGAGAAAGCTAAGATGTTTTTACTTAAATCACGCCGAAACGTTTAAATGGATTTAGATAGAATTGGGCACGTGTGTAAAGCATCCCATGGCTTTAAAAATCTAGAATAATTTTCATGATAGAATGTTCCTTAGATGGACTAAAGTAACACAGAAAATGTCGCTATTAAATGCAAAGATTTTTTTAAATAAAAACTTACCAAGCAGACAGCCAGCCAACTGCAGCAGGGAACAGCTGTCGATGGTCCCCGCCAGCGTGAGCGTCGGCCAGGCGACACATCTCACGCAGCAGCAGCGGGGAGCACGCATTCTCTCCGCAAACACCAATTAATGTCGTCAGCATGCGTTCACTGACGTCTTCACCACTGGTTCAAGAAAAGAAATTGTGTATTATTCAATTTTTCAATTCATAGCATAACCTACCTATAAGGTTCCCACTCCTGGAACACAGAACTCCTCTCAGTGAGAGGCAGTGGGCCGTAATCCACAACGCGGCCCAGTGCGGGTTGGTAGATGTCACATGTCTTCGAATTTTTGGTTCTCTCGTGATGTTTTTCTTCACCGTTTTGAGAGCAGTGGGGATGAAATAATTTACACAAAGTAAAGCGCTTGTTAGAGTTCGAACCTACGACCCTCGTAAGTCGCTTTCGCGTTTCAATTCATAATCTTGTATAGCTAAATGGTCATCAGAATTGAACACATTTGATAAATTTGAAGTAAAATTGCGCAAATGCAGTAGAGGTCCCACCACTGCATTTGCACACTCACTTACATAATTATGCAAAGTGCATGTGCGCATAGAAAAACTATAAATAAAGACACATCAAAGTAATATGCTATGTGTTATGTACTGTCATAGCATTTGATGATCGTGCATCAATATAATAAGAATATAACTTTAATAATAATAACCTTAGTACGGTTATCATTGTGCCGATTGTCGTAACGGCAAATGGGCTGATGGCCGAAAGCCTCGACCAACATCTCTCGAGGCTCTCGTTAGGCGGCTGGATCAAACGCCTGATTCAGAAGGCAGTACTCCTCGATACGGCTCGCATTGTGAGGAGGTTCCTGTCTCTGCAGCCCTAACCACCGGTAGCTTGGACCCTGCTCCCGATACCGGCGGACTTCTATTCTTTATATTTTTAAATGTTTTTTTTTAATATATTCTTAGAAAATGAAATATTTAAAAATGTAATCACATGTGAAAGAAAATAAATAACCTTAGTACAATAGTCATGCAATTCAAATAATGCGCGCTAATAGTTTGCAAAAAGTAATTGTTACACAAAACACGTAATCTGTGTTCGTAATTAATTTGTCAAACATGTTAAAAAGACACGAGTTAGAGGAAAAACAACTGTAATGCCTACACGTAAGGTTCAGTTTGCGCTACAACTTCATATTTTTTTATGACGTTTTCAACAATACTAGTCAGTCTAAAATTAATTTTATTTACACTGTAATAAAGCTGATGTTTGTTTATGTGGAAATAATATCAATAGACCTTACCAGTGTAGCACCACATGCTTGCACAACGCAGACAGTAGCGCCGCGTTGTCGTTAGCGGCGTCGGTGAGCGGCGCGGGAGTAGGCTCGGCCGTCGCAGCCGCCGTAGTACCAGCGCCGCCGCTGTCTTTACTGCCGTCTGACCAGCTGCAGCTTTCTGTATGGGATTACCACAGACGGTTTTATTTTACTTTAAAAATAAATGCTGTGGGAACGCGACAATGTTACGAAGTACAGTATTTCTTAATGTCCCTTGGTAAACTTCGTGTTTCGTCAGTTGTCGGATTTCTATCAATTGCCCTTTGCACTAGGTGTAGACTGGACGCTCTCAATCGACTTGGAAGTATATAGAGTTCTTAATACTCTTTTAACTTAATGTAATTTAAAAGCTGCTAAAGTCGCAAGCACGACAGATACAAATATAGTTTTTCAACTCTATATAATTCACACGGAAATCAAAACAACAATAAAATACTTAGTTCTGAATTAAAATTATTATACACGATAAATCTAATAATTGATGTACATGGAAATTAGCATTCGTTTGTATTCGGAAATGCGATGATACTCGAGGGAAATTAAGAAAATATAAATACTGTACTTATATTGTCATCCAAGGATAAGTCGTAAAACCACCTTTACCGTTAGGAAACAAGGGCGATGTCGAGTTTGTTACCACGGACGTGCGTTTGAGCAACACTATACAGAACTTATGTAAGATATCAATAAAATATTATTTAATATCAAATAGCAAAGAATATTACCTGAATTAGCAGATTGCTGTGCGGTTTCTGATTGGGCCCTAGGAGCTGGTGAACTGTAAAAAAAGGATTGTTTTAATATTTTTTACGTACAAATAAGCGTTGCTATATTTTGATCTTTACGGCATTCTGAAAGTTGGCAATTTCGCAAATAGCTGTCAAATAAATCATAGTTTTGATTTAATAATCAATATGACTAAATTAAATTATGAAATATCTTTGTGTTGCAATAGAATGTTGAATAGAAATTGCAATAATAATTCTGAATTAGGTGTTGTAAAAGTTTTAGGTGAAAAAAGCATTTGTAAGGTAAAACTAAATTAGATAAGATTTAAGTTATTTCAATTAATCAATATTTACACATCGACATTGTATAAAAACTAAAATACTCACGGCGCATCAAAAACAGGCAGATCCGAATCATTCCTCTGCGCATTAGAATCATTCCTTGCGGCCGCATCGCTCTCAGTGCGGAACACATTGCGCAGTGCGTTGCGCAGCGCGAGCGACGCGGGGTTGCCGCCCGCCTCGGGGGCGGACGACGTGGGCGTGGGGAGCTCGGTCTCCGTGGGGGTTCCGTTGGCCGTGCCTGGGGCGCCGCCTGCTGGGGGAGCGGGGTAGTTAGTGGCAGCTCATTTTAATACTACATAATAGACATGGGCGTACCCAGCGGGGGGGCAGGTGAGGGCAGCTGCCCCCATTTGGATTTTGTATGCCTAAGTACCTACTATTATCGATAAAAGTTACGTTAGTCACGTCAAGACTTACTTTACAATTACATTTTTATCACATCTATTCAAAAAATTCTAGTTTAGTCCTCGTAAACAGGGACTAAAATAGCTTTTTAATCCCTAGGGATTAAAAGTGATTTGAATTTGGAACGTGGATATTGTTAGTAAAAAAAATTTCCAATCACCAAAGAGATCAAACACGAACATTGTATGAACAAGTAACAGGCTGGCAAGAGAGAGAAAGTGTGAATTTGTTAAAAATGAAAATCCAAGATGGCGGCTCTGAAATTTTTCAAATTTTTCATCATTGGTATCGTTTTTATGGTTTTCAATGGTGCTAAAGCCGATAGTGAGGTCAAAATGTAAATCCAAGATGGCGGCTCTGAAAATTTTCAAATTTTTCATCATGGGTATCGTTTTCATGGTTTTCAAGGGTGCTAAAGCCGATAGTGAGGTCAAAATGAAAATCCAAGATGGCGGCTACGGAAGTTTTCAAATATATCGTCATGGGTATCGTTTTCATAGTTTTTGAGGGTGCTAAAACCGATAGTGAGGTCAAAATACAAATCCAAGATAGCTGCTGCTGAAATTTTCAAATTTTTCGTCATAAGTGTCGTTTTCATAGTTTTCGAGGGGGCTAAAGCTGATAGTGAGGTCTAAATGTAAGTCCAAGATGGCAGCGATTTTTGTTTTAAATCATACGTGAGAAGGAACTTCGTTGACTGCACAGGTTTTATTTTCTCATAGAGGGTGATAAAAAGTAGAGTGTTCACCTCGGGAGCAACACTATTTTAAGCTCGAGTGAAGTACTTTGAATCCCTCGCTGCACTCAGGATTCTACTCTAGAATCCTTCGCTCCGCTCTGGATTCAAAGAAACACTCTCGCCTTAAAAATAGTTGTTTGCTCCCTTGGTAAACAATCTACTATTATTATCATTAATTTCAACGCGCTGCGCGGCCGGTCATGTTATAACAAGCAAAATACGCGAACGCAGCAAGCGCACAGTTTATTTAATTTACTTCTTTATAAAGCAGGATCTCCTACGGGTGTTTCCCTTACACACTACATAAACTAACTAATGTTAATAGTACTATATAAAATCACTTTGTATCTCATTATAAGCGAACTACTACTTTTTAAGTTCTTATGAGAAATAAAGTTCTTTAAACCCATAAATCCACCTCATGTTTCGTGTAATGTAAAATATATGCGGAGGACCCGGCTTGATAAATTTCTGATTTGATTTTTCATAGAACATTGATCCGTAACGTAATATAAATAAAGAGCACAATCGCGTCTACAAAAATGAGGTGTCGGTAACGGTGTCGCGAGTTCAATTGTTTTTTCCCATCTCAAAAATGCCCAATGCACCTAAAATATCAGACTTACCCGGTGCACCTAGACAGATGTGAGCCAATAGAATGGAAAGCCTCTGCTGATCGGCGACTCCAACAAACTTGCATACAGACACGCACAGGTTGCCGTTCAGATCGTTTTCACATCCAGTGAATATCTTGATGAAGAGCCTGAGAAATGAGAATAGGAAGTGACATAATTAGTCATGTGACTCTTATTTCATTATAATAAGTTATGAGTATAAATTGGAATGATTGACGCCGGTTAAAATTGGAATGAAAGAGTATCTTTTTTGGTTTCTTCTAGATATTATGGAGGCGATGAATTTAAAAGGCTGAAATAGTGAGAATATGAACTTTTAAAATGTGGCTTGACGGCAATCATCCTCATTAGAGAAAATATTATGAGATAAAACAGAATGTAGGTATAATTTTAGTTCAGTATTAAAAATGCCACACTTACTTGATAACTCTTTCAGCATATGGGTTTCTGGCATTCGGCGCTGACAAAAGAATCTTGCCGAGAGAATACCCTGAGTTGTCAGCGAATACTTTCTCGTACGCCAGTCTGCCTGCGGGACGGTCCAGTATCTTTTCCCAGTATTTTACCTGAACAAGAGAGTTATTCACAATGAATTCTAGTGAATGAATGCCATGTGTAAATTTCCCATTAAACTGGGCAAACATGATTAAAAAATCAGCAGGCCGCTTAGATTTCAATTTTCATTTGAATGACAAACCTATGAATTTAAACTCAAGAGCAATCCAGCCTTTTGCCAAATAGAGTTAACACTGGTCAGTCCAAATTTTTCGCAAAGGGGTAAAATCAGCTAGCCTTTTCCCAACTATGTTGGGGCCAGCTTCCAGTCTAACCGGATGCAGCTGAATACCAGTATTTTACATGGAGCGACTACCTATCTGACCTCCACAACCCAATAACTGGGTAATACGATACTCCTTGGTAAGACTGGTTATCAGACTTTTGGGCTTCTGACGACCCGTAACGACTGTTAAAGATCCGCGAATGACAGCCGGGACCAACGGGAGGCACGGAGGAGTCTCGGTATGTAAAGATCCACGGACCAAAATGCGGTTGTTATTACTTAGCCACTTGCGCCTCCTTTATTGCTAAGGGAGTTGTCCTAAAATACTACAAGTTTGAAATCCTAAAGAAATGATGTAACTTACCATATGCCTCAAAGTCTTCTCCGTAGACGGTTGTAGATGGTCAACGAGCACGCTGTATGTAGTCTTTATAATGTGTTCGTGTAACAATTGTTCCGCCTTCTGCACTTGTGGTACTAGCGTGTTCAACGTTGCCGCTAACGGTTCAGACATGAACTCTAGACGGCCGTCAGTCTGTTGGACAAAAGAGAGATGAAAATATTTTTATGGAAACTGTATCAGTAATAATCGAGAGCAGTTTGCAGTAGTAATACGCAATAGTAGCTAGCAATAAAGTTTCAGAATAGTAAGAACTATATGATAATAATTTTTGAAAATATGAAGACATAACATAACATCACGCCTTGTTTCCCCGAAGGGTTGGGCAGAGGTGTACCTGTAGTAGATACACCCACATTTCGCCAGTTATGTTTAAGTCTTATGTAATAGGGGGACGAGCCTATTGCCATCAACTGGGCACAAATCCAGACTCCAGGCTGCTACTGAGAAATTCCAGATAGAAAAACCCAATAACACTTTGCCCGACCCGGGAATCGAACCCAGTACCTCATACTCAGCAGTAGCGCTTGCGACCACTAGACCAACGAGGCATTATTCTGTAAAAATTTATAATAGTCGAGGAACATTATTACAAAGTTAAGTTACTGTAGGCTCAAATGTAAGTACAATACCCAAGCATTAATATGACACATCAAGTTTTAAATAGACGCTAGAAGATGCTTTTAAGAAAATCGTCTCTGTGAGTCTTAGCCGCGTACTAAGTACAGTCCAACTATTTTCTTAATGTCCCTCTGGTATCATCGGATTTCCGAATACAAACGAATATTAATTTCCATGTCCATCAATTATTAGATTATTTTATCGTGTATTTGAATTCAGAACTAAGTATTTTATTGTTGTTTTGTTTTCCGTGTGAACTATACAACGTGTAACGTTAAATGCGCAAAACCTGAAAATAGTTTGATCAGAATAACGAGCAGAATCAATTGAACCACTTTTTAATATAGGTCACATTTTTCAAAAGATCTTCATTAAAAACGTTGCCGTGTCTATTTATTAATAGGTCAAGCCATCACATGCGCAAACTCGCCAAAATAGGAAAACAAACACAAATTGTTGTCGACCAATTTAAATTTTCTCATACGCGGGATAATAATAGCTTTTATTTCAATGCAAATACGAATCTTACGAACTAAAACACAAACACAAAACCTGCACAGCACATAAAACCTTTACAATTTTTTTAATGTTTTTTTTTTCTCTGTGAAATAGGTCAATTGAATTAAACATCAGTTTGGGTTTCTGAGGTTTTGCGCATTTAACGTTACACGTTGTATAGAGCTGTAAAACAATTTTCATGCCTGCAACTTTAGCGTTAAAAGAGTATTAAAAACTATATATTTCTAAGTCGATTGAGAGAGTCCGGTCTGCACCAAGTGCAAAGGACAACAGATAGAAATCCGACGACTGACGAAACACGAGGTTTGCCGAGGGACTTTAAGAACATAGTTTCTCTGTAACTCCATATATTCATCACTTACCAAAGCCGGTATAATCAGGTCAAGCGTCTTCTTCATTAGTTCAGGATTGTCAGCGAGCTTGCTCGCTCCAACTTCTAGAAGCTTCGCCGCAGAGTACGCGAGCATCATCAACGACGGCCCGAGCGAGTACTTCGTGTTAGCGGTGATTAACTCGCAGTGAGATGACACTAGGTTTAGAACCGCGCTTTCTGAAGGTATAATGTGGGCTGCGTAGAATGCCTGCAAATAATACTTATTGTTAGATCTATCTATACTAATGAATCTGAAGAGTTCGTTTTTTGTTTGTTTGAACGCTCTAATCTCTAGAACTACCAGTCGGAATTTAAAATCTTTTTCAAACTCAAAAGTATTTATTTCAAATAAACCAATTACAGGTACTTTTGAATTGTCAAGGGGTCGGTCAGTCAGAAAGATGAAGCTAGTAGCCCATTCGAAAGCGTAGTAGGTTCCTATGAAGAAGAACAGGCAAGAAACTCCACGGACACTCTTTTAAATCAAAATATTGGTTACATCATTCATGTTGAAATTATACATGTGAGAACAATGTAGAAAGACGTGCACGTAAAAGCGTCCGTAATAAAAAAAAAACAATGGCACTCCGGGAGTGTCGACAGAAGTGAAAACTAGAACAATAAAAAAAATACTTCCAAAACCTTGAGTAAAAATACTTGCATAGAACATTGATCCGTAACGTAATATAAATAAAGAGTACAATCGCGTTTACAAAAATGAGGTGTCGGTAACAGTGTCGCGAGTTCAATTGTTTTTTCCCAGCTCAAAAATGCCCAACGCGCCTAAGGAAATTTTCACTTAAAAAATCTTACCAAATTGATGCAGGCGAGTGGTGGCGGTGAAGACAATCTATCCAAGGCAGTAGCCGCATTAGACGGCAGATGTGCCCTCAACCAAGCGCCTAAAGCCGGGGGCGGGGTACTTCCGGCCGCATTACCGACCGGACCGGACGTGCCGCATACTTGCAGACGAGCCTTGCTTACGGCCATTTCGGAGGCGTTGTTCGAACTCTCCATTAGGCCTTCGAGCTCGAGACCGGCACTGAGGCTAGAAAGGACGATAATTTAATATTGAATCAGCCAATGAGCCGAGTAAGTATGACTATTTACTTGTGATGACGTAGAAATT
The DNA here is from genome assembly GCA_963680765.1 of Agrochola lychnidis. Classification (NCBI taxonomy): domain Eukaryota; kingdom Metazoa; phylum Arthropoda; class Insecta; order Lepidoptera; family Noctuidae; genus Agrochola; species Agrochola lychnidis. Next base: position 6,893,479 of record OY796850.1, read on the forward strand.
GAAAGATACATGAATTTCGAAAACAAAGATGGCTTTACAGATTAATATGCGGACTATGCGGTGGTATATGTGTATTTAATGTTGTAATTTTAAGGGTGTGAGCCTGAAGATCTGTCATACAGGTCCCGAACCCAGTATAGACTCCAGCTCTCACAAAGGTTTGTATCTGCCTGTAAACATGTACCAAATTTGTACCTTTTTTAAGAGAAATAAATTACTATTACTGTTGACAAACTTCTCAGTATATTTTGTGTTTATTACGTGGAATAATATCCTATCCTTAGGCTGCCTGTCCACTGGCGCGGAGCGAGGCAGCGGAGCGGAGAAATGTGCCAATATTAACCAATAGGAGCGGAGCTCTGAAGCGGAGTTTAAATTCTATTGGTTGGTGATTCTATTGGTCGCTGCCTCGCTCCGTTCCAGTGGATAGGTAGCCTTAGAGTGCATTTAGATCGTGAATTGATATTGGGGAAGGTTTTTCAAGACACAGATTATTGCCAGATATTATACTAGATTTTTAACATGAATACATATTCAATATTTAAACATAATAATATATATTATTAAACAAACTTGTGTCTGTCTGTGTGACCGCTTACATCATATTTATTATTTTATAATACACTAGCCTACCCTGCAAACATTGTTTTGCCATATAAATGTTTGGGGTGGACCATCTTTATCACTTCCTACCCTACCTATCCTATCTTTCAAGTTGGATCAAACTGCATATGGTGTGCAAATTTGATTAAAATCGGTTGAGTAGTTTAGGAGTCCATCGCGAACAAACAACGTGACACGTAATTTATATATATTTAGATTAATTTTTAACTTAATACGGCACAGAAATGTCGAAGTTTCTGACATCGCGCCCGTGCGAAGGAGGGGCGGGTCACTAGTAGTAATGTTATCAAATAACTTACCGACAACAATCAAGTACTGTTTCCAGTAAGTCCAACAAATCAGGCATGAACTGATGAGCTTCGGATGGTGTAGAAGAATCCGCCAGGCACACTTTGAACCGAACCAGTGCCGAGTCGCAGGATATCACATCCAAGAGAGATGGTAGGCCATTCGCTGTGGAAGGAAATATTCAAGTAATTTTACATTATGATATTTACATGCACAGATCAGCATTATCCTCCTTCTCTATCCCTTTCTATCGCCCAGAAGTGTAATTTACTAGAGCAAGAAATTCATTAGATGTGAATGCCTGCAAATGCTTGTGAGCGGACTTCTTGCTCTAGAGAATAACGCCTCTAAGTGACAGAAAGAGATAGAGATATAGAAAAGTGTCGATTCGTGCGGGTAAGTATGATTTCAACCTTAAAAAGGGTTGTGTAGGCATTTGTTAACTTACTGGTGACGTTAAGTTTCAGATGTTTGATTGTTTCAGAAGCCAACCACGCTGTATATTTGATGTTGTCGCACGATGCGCTTACACCGGCGAGTAGATTTTCTGCATACTGTGCAAAAAAATTAGGTCTTATGAAATTAAATGTTTATTTCTGTAAGTAGATCCGGTCCGGGAACCCGTGCGAGCTACCCGGAACAGAGGCACACGTGAGGTCCTAGAAAATTTCACAGCGACGAGGATTGGTCCGTACGTGACCCGCTCCGGGTAGAGCCCGTACAACGCTAGCAACGTTATCGTTCTAATTCCCTCGTTTCATAGCACTGCGGGCGCTACCCGTACGGGTCTCCCGTATGCGGGCGGCCCGTGCGGGCCTCCCGGACAGCTACGAAACTAGCCTTAGACACTATTACACGTCAATATTTTAAAACAGGATGGCGCCGGCATTTGCTAGCTGACTGATTCCTGAGAAGAAATGTCGAAACAAACTCAGAGGTCTCTTTTTAAGTCCAAACATTACATTATTAGGATTTTATGCGAGTTTAACAATGCAGAGGCATGTCTGGACCGGCCTTTTGAAGAAAGAGCCATTGTTTGCTTTGAGTTGACTTGTCCCAATAGACAGCATGCATGCATCAGTCATCATGTAGCTCAACCCTATTTTAGGAAGCTCAATGATCTGTCACAGACGCAGATCTGTGGGACATTGGTGGAAAGATCCCAGGTATGCAATTTATTCTATGGTATAGTTAATACAGTGTAACTGCATTGTTCTATTCTATAAATTAAAATCAATTACAGTAAAAATTGATTTGAGATTTCTGCACTAGAGTACATTTTGTATTGGATAGGAACAAGTGGAGATATCGATGAACTGACAAGTATCAAAGCTTATAAAGTCTAATCAAATAGTTGTTTCCAATAGATTATAAATTACCACTTACATTTCAAAATGCCTTTTAAGTACTACAGCGCAAACTGAACTTTTTGCGAGGGTTTTAAATTTGTTTTTCCAAAAACACTCAATTTGTTTACATGTTTGGAACGTAAATCGCGAACGCAGTTTAGGTCAATCATGGCATAACATACCTGTGTATACATCCCCTGTTTAACCAGCGCGTCCTTCAGCCAAGGGTTGAAAACCTTCTTGTTGTCAGCGCGCGGCGCCCACACGACCGCGTGCAGGGGCAGCGGGGAGGGCAGGTCGGCCGTCGTGCCTAGCTGGAGCTTGTCCATGTGGGGGGTTGCGGGGGGCATGCTTATCACTAGCCTGGGGGAATAAGAGTAATATTTCATTGGTTACCCTGAATACAGTAGTTTCCTAGGTAAAAAAAGAAATTCTATTTAGTCCGTCTTTCAGTGATTAAAAAAAATTGACACGTATTTTTTTGTTTTATCATATTAATCAAAAATAACTTAGAAAACACGCATTAAAGTTGGGGAGTGGGGGCTCGCTACGTCACAACGTCGTATTAAATCTAGCACTGCGTGACGTCATGCCACATTTTAACTCAATCTATCGCCGTAATCTTTTGATTACGTCAAAAAAGAAAAAATACGTGTCCAATATTTTTTCGTTTTTTTTTTTTTTTGTATTCAGGCCTATTAAATATAGGGTTGGACCGAAACGCGAACCGGCGCCTATTACTTTTAACGCTAGTTTTTAGATACCTACGTCTAGCGCAAAGTACCATTTCAGCACTATGAGCTAGACACGTAGCGTGATTTGAGCTTTAGTCATTAATATCCAGGCAGTTATTTTCTACGAGATTTATTTCTAAGTATGGCGCTAACCACACGGACAGTATCAAATGGTACCTGGATATGAAAGCCCGGAATTCGAAAGTTGCAAAAAGATAATACGTGTTTTAGAATAGATCCACAATGCATGATGTCGTGGCTCACCTCCAAGCAGTCTGGAAACAGTAATGCGCAGCTGCCAACGCAGCCGGTGAGCCATGATACTGCGAGTTATCGCACACACACGCAGAGTTGAGCAGCGCTAGCAGTGCGTCTAGCAGTAGAGGGTACTTGAGCTTGTGTGGCGTGCCAAGTACGAAGTTGCATGCGAGGCCGTCGAATTTTGGGTTTTCCTGTGTTAAAATAAATATGATTAAATATATTCTGTGAAGGGTAGGGCTTTTAGAGGCCGTTAGAACATTTTTTTAGGTTAGAAAGGGCCGATTCCCAGACTTAAAGTTAAAATTTTTGATAAGTACTTGATTCTATAATTTAAATTTAAATGAAGTTAATATGTAATACACCACTTTTTTACAGCATTTTTGGGATGCTACACAGTACACACTTGTACGGCATAGCTGGACGGCAAAATATCGGGGGACACGGCACTGCTCCCGACAAGTCGAGCAAAATAAACACAAAGGCACAGCCATACCATCTTTTCTCGAACCCATTCAGGACATTTTCGAACCGCCTTAACTACGTTGCGTAAGCCTGAATTTTCAGTAATACATAATTATATTCGAGTTTGCCGCCGGCTATGCGGAATCATACCGACCCGAACAATTGTGTAACACGCCTAATAAAGCTTTATTATACTTCACTTGAGTATTCTTACCTGATTATTAATCTCAGCATTAGTCAAAGCGTAGAACTTCGGCCTCATGGAGGTCTCATCCTGCGATAGTCGTCTATAGGCCTGCTCTATGTACGGCACCTCACAATATATGCGGGACTTCGGCTGACCGTTGGTAGTAGTCTTGTTACCGTTGGCATTCGCTTCGGTGGATGGCTGGGCCAAGCCTGGCGCTATTACCAGGTTCCATTCGATCTGGGAAGGTGGAATGAAGTTACCGAGGTGTTTTGTAGCGAATACTAAATGTTTTTGAGGAAAATTCTTAAGTTTAGACATGAATAGATGGTGCAGTTGCTACCAAATCTGAACTTACGAGGGCTTATTCTAAAAGTTGGCAACGTCGTAAATAGCTGTCAAATATTTACCTGTTTTGATTAATTTGGCAATATTACTGTATGGAATTAAGAAATGTAGCTAATTAGGGAACTAAAATATTGATTATGAAATGCAATAATTAATATCGTAACAACGAATATTTAGTTTTAGATGTAAAAAAAGTATTTGAAAACTTTCTAAAATGCCTTTTTTACACCTAAAACGGTTACAACATAAGTGTTATAATTACAATTCATTATTAATATTCTAGTTCACTAGTTAGCCACATTTCTTATTTCCATACAGTAATATTGCGAAATATTTGACATCTATTTGCGACTTTGCCCACTTTCAGAATATACGCTCTTAAGACGTTAAGTAACATTTTACAAAAAAATCTTTGTTTTCTTTTACTACTTCTTATGCTGGGGCCACACCAACGGGAAACGCCTTTAATTATCGCGATGATAGACTTTATTCCGACGGGTTAAGGTCCATCATCGTGATAATTAACGGCGTTTCCCGTTGGTGTGGCCCAAGCATTAGAAAATATTTTGTCAACGTATATGTGAAAATAATCGAAAAACAAAATTTTATCGGTTTGGCAAATTATTATTATGCTTCTGTGTATAGTATACAGAAAATGGACCCATGCAAAAGTCTAAAAGTAAAAACAGTTTGCGTAAAGGAAATATTACCTGTTGCAACAACGTCTGTGGCGCATCATAGAGATGCCTCATCAAGTACTCCAGCAGCAGCATCAGCCTGGTAGTCAACATCAGCTGATGAGGTGCTAAGTTCATCGCTCGCTTCCTGTCACTGATAGCCAGGGTTTCTACCACCTACAATGACATTTACCGTTAGATATAAATGTTTGAGATGAAGAGAGAGATGAGAAGATGAGGTTGGAAAACTGTAACAATCTTGATATACAATTGTCGCCCATCGGGATGTGCCCGCCCGAATTTTTCTGAAAATTCATGAAAAATTATCGAAAAATAACTTTAAAAAAGGGGGAGGTCTGTCTTTAATATTTTTCATGTTATTATTTTTTTATGTTTTGAGTAGCGTTTGCCATATCTCCGATGTTATTGGCTCGATTTGGATTCTGTTTATTATTTCTAAAAGCTTATGAGTTATTTAATCGGATTAACTAAAATTTTTATTAAAATTTATTAACTATGCAAAAAAAAAGGAGGTGAAAACATTTTATTCAAAAAAAAAGTGTTATTTTTTTTTAAACACAAGTGTTCATAAAAGTAGAAAAATGAAAAAAAAAGTCAAGATATTCCTCCCCTCCCTTTTAAAAGTTATTTTTCGATAATTTTTCATGAACATTCAGAAAAATGCGGGAGGGCACATGCCGATGGGCAACATTGTATAGTAGTTGTTGCAAGTCACGAGCGCGCGAGATGCGACTTGTTATGTCATTGCTATAAAGTTTATACTGCAACAAATCGCGCGTGGTCGAAAATTCATCAACTAAACTTTAAAAAACGCATAATCCTCGGCTCACAAACACATTGATACCGAGCGCGGTATGTCGCGTTGTCAAATTGTTTGATCGCTTATATTTTAAGCAGAATATACTACACAGCTACACAGCTTAAAGTCCGTTTTTAACCGACTTCAAAAAAAGGAGTAGGTTCTCAATTAGTCGGGATATTTTTTTTTGTTTATGTTCCCCGATTACTCGAAGACGGCTGGACCGATTTGAAAAATTCTTTTTTTGTTTGAAAGGGTATACTTTCAAGTTGGTCCCATTGTCATTTGGTCATGATCTGATGATGAGATCTTGGAGAAATCGAGGGAACTCTTCAAATATTAAAGGCACATCTATAGTGATTTGGGTATTTGTGATGAGCAGTTGACATAAGGCTATTGTAACTTAGATAAATTACAAATCAACCCACTAAAAAGTGAAAAAAAAAACCTTTTTTACAAAAAATACAACCGACTTCCAAACTACAAAGTGAAAAATAACTTTAATTTCGGAAGTCGGTGTCAAAAAACTAACATACTGATCCAAAGACACCGACTTCCGAAATTAAATTTATTTTTCACTTTGTAGTTTGGAAGTCGGTTGTATTTTTTGTAAAAAAGTTTTTTCAATAATCTATTGCGACGGGAGGCATGGCTATTATAGTTATAATCAAACGACGACCATTAACTTACCTTTATGATGGCATTGGATGTCATAAGTAACACAGACTTCTTCTGCATGAGCGTCAAAGAATGGAAGAGATATACTAATAGTTGAGCATGCTCAACATTTAAGTCTGAAACAAAAATTATCATCGCATTGAATATATCTGATGCCTAATCTTAAGGTGCGTCTATGCTAGACGAGCCGAGCATGAGCGGAGCATGAGTTGATTACAAATTCGTGTAGTGTGGACCGACTTACAAGCCTCGAACGAGCGCGCTTCGAGCATTCGGTTCGTGCTCGACTGTGCTCCGCCAACTGTCGGTTTTTTGACGAATACAAGGGATTTGCATCGCGCTCAAACTACGTTCGAGAACAGTGATCGTTTTACGTTCGTTGTAAGTCCACACTTGACGCCGCGAACGACGACGCCCAGAATGGCTCCGTTCGTGCTCGGCTCGTCTAGCGTAGACGCACCTTTATACATAATTTAAAAAATATGTTATTTTGTATTTAACATGCAGGTATATGGAGGAGCTCGTGGCTAAGTAATAACAGCAGCACGGGTCGATCCGACAGGTTAAGCTACGCTTGCCGGGGTTGGTCCGTGGATGGGTGACCATCTTTACATACTGAGAATCCTCCGTGCCTCGGAAAGCACGTTAAGCCGTTGGTCCCGTCTGTCATTCGTGGATCTTTGACAGTCATTACGGTGGTTAGGCAGTCGCTCCATGTAAAATACTGGTATTCAGCTGCATCCAGTAAGACTGGAAGCCGACCCCAATATAGTTGGGAAAAGGCTAGGCAGATTGATTGATGTTATTTTGTATTTGATGTCAAGGCAAGTTTATACGAGCCCCGTAATGTAACAGTACAGTAAGTCAGTCTAGCATTGATTTGCAACTGGGCTCGTGTAGACACTAGTTTCAACTCAGTCCAGCGCTGACTTCGCGCCCTCAAGTCAGTCCATTTGACTAACCTACCCGTCTATTTTCGGGCCCAGTAGCTCCCCCCACCTGACTTGCTGCCGATCTCGCCTACATGAACCCACTGACTGGGTCCGAAATTCTGAGTCACTGGGTCCATGCACTGCAAGCGTATAAATCAGGCATAATTCGCTACTTCGTGGTAGAAAGCTAGTAAAAACCATTTTAGGCTGAAATGACTTTAAAATGCAGCTTTGTTCAGTTTTTTTACGCTCTATCGATCTGTATTTTCTAAGTTTAAATATTCCCAAAAAATTGTTTTTACTACCCAGTTTTTTTTACACCTAAACCATTTAACCAATATCAGTATAAAAGCATAGTCATTACGACTTTTTAGCTATGTCAAAATGGCTTATTATGACCAGATTTGTGGTGGCAATATTTACATATTTGGATTTACGTCACACAGTCCACACAGTACTTGTTTATAGCAAGGTGTAAGAACCGTTTTATTTAAAATTTTGAGTCGTAATCCATCCTATCTTTTAAAATATAAGTTTTACTTAAAATTTAGTTTCTCGGCGTTATAATAATTTTAACTACAAGTATTTATCAATATTTCATTTAAATATAAGTCCATGGTAAAAAAAAGTTATGAACCAAAACTATTATAAATTTACGTATTTTCGCTCTCCTGTAAAGTTGCTACTTTGGCTTTGACGACCTTTCTACCCCGAAGTAGCGATATGACAAACCTACAGCTAAATTAAAAACTATGTCAACAATAAAAACGTGTTTTATATGAAAATAACTAGTGATATTATATTTACAATATTATAATGAAATGAGTAGCATACCTATATTAGCAAAGCCTGCAGATAACCGGATAGCCAACGTTAAAAAAAGCATACAAAGTTTAATATACATGACATAAAACTATGCGCGACAAAATGGGGCTAATGAAAGAGGTGGCAAAATGGATTTTACATTTTTTTTAATATGTCCATCAGAGTCTGTTTCTTATGGAATGATATGAAGATAAGAAAAATAATTATCAAACAAAAAAACTACCACCTACAGACTACATGACTACTTGACTTTCTCTGACTTTCCAGATTCAAGTGCATATTGTATAATTATCACTTGCTTCAAAAATGGTGAAGGAAAATATCGTGAGAAAACTGGCATGCCTGAGAGATATTTCTCGACGGCATGTGAAGACAAGTCAGAGGCCCATGGGCGGCTTTAAAACTCTCGACACTAGTACCCTAATTGCGTAACTTATTTTCGTAAACAATTATGCCTAATTTGTTTCAATTTGACAGTTTCATTGTGTTATTTACGTTGTTGAGCAGATTTTTTTTTTCCAGCTTATGAAGCAATGGATTAGCAATCTGTTTCAAATCGAAACAGATTGTGATTGTGTTGTATTACGCAATTAGGGTACAGGTTAGTCACTAACCACACGAAAAAAGATGACATTGAGCCTCTCATGGTCTCTGACTAGAATTTAAAGAGGCCCCATAATCAATCAAAAATCTATGAAGTATTTCGGCCATATAAAGGCAGAACACAAAGGGACGGCCGTAGACTTAGCGAAGCACAGCACAGCGTGGTTTTCACTGTCAAATATGCTTCGTCAGGTCTGCATCGGCCCTTAGTAAATAAAATTACAGTACAGCGCAAACTGTATTACCCATGAATTCAACACATGATTTTAGACCCTCTAGCTTAAAAATTTAAGGTCGGTTATTAAAAAAAAAACAATGGCACCCCGGGAGTGCCGACAGAAGTGAAAACTTGAACAAGATCGCTTTGGTGGAAGAAAAATAGAAAGAAAAATATTTTATTTGGTACAAATACTTATATAAAACATTGGTCCGTAGCCTTATCTAAATAAAGAGCACAATCGAGGTTACAAAAAAAAATAAAAAATCTTTAAAGTAAAAATACTTGCATAGAACATTGATCCGTAACGTAATATAAATAAAGAGCACAATCGCGTTTACAAAAATGAGGTGTCGCGAATTAAATTGTTTTTTCACATCCCAATAATGTCCAACGCGCCTAATGAAGTTTTCACTTCAAAAACTGCTGTTTCATACAAAAGTGCAATAGTTACGCATCAGAATGTTTGGAACAGCAATTTTTTATTTAAAACCGACGAAAATTTTCAACGCAGGTGGTCCAGAATCATGTACTGAATCCATGGCAACGGGTTTTGCATCGACGTGCCACCCTGTAGACACTCTCGTCCAAGAACCGTCAACCGTACATCAATAGTAACATTTGAACCAAGAAAACCGCCCTTATTGCTACGTAATAAAGGCACTGTCGATGTGAAATTGTTATTGGTGACGTGCAGTTAACCGCTATGGTGCTATCTACGAAGACGGGTCCCACTACGCGATTATTGTACTTTAGTACGGAGCGGAGCGGAGTGGGGCACGTCTTCGTGAATGGCACTGTCTATACATTTGAGTATTTACTCAGAACTACATGTGCTCTAGACATACCTTCATAATCATGGTCCTGCGAAGGCTGTGCTTGTAACGCACACTCTTGCAGTGTATTGACAATCTTATGCCACATAGCTAGGATACTGTTCTCGCGTTCAGCGGCTTGCTTGCTGAGTACCATGCCGCCTAGAAGTTTTACTACGCGGGGTCCGACCTGCCACAAAATACATAAAAACATTACGTTGCCTTCTGGGGCAGTAGGGAAGAAACATGAAGATTAATTACTACTGTATGCTTTGGTATTCATTTAGGCTTGAAAAAATGCAATAAGGCCGGCTACAGGAGGCACAGGACACGATATTAAGTGTCTAAAAAATTATTTAAACTAGGCTGAGAATCAGCACTTTTCGAACGTCAAAATTACATGAGACCGTCCCCCAAAACGCCCACCCTTCACCACTCCCTAGTGATTTAGCTGGGAAGAAGAAGTGGCGCAACAAACTCCCCAGCAGCACAGCTGTCTGTTCAGTTAGAAAAAAAAAATGATTCTATACAATAGTATGCAACAAAATAATTTACATTACGCAACACAAAACATAATTTAAATTATAAATTATTAGCCATATGTCAGCTAGCACATTTTCGTTTATGGAAGGCAATGAAATTAAAAGTAATGAGCACTGCAACTGTTGTCATTGGGCCTTATGGGAGACACTCATATTTTAGAATAGAATAATATTTATTTGCAAACATGTTTTTGCTTAACAGTCATAAGCGTACAAATTTTCACAAGCATAATTTACCTAACATTTATTTTCAAAGAAGTCTTTGATACTATAAAAACTATGACTACACAACCATTCATGCAATTTATTTTTGAATAATCTCATATTTAATGTGTTATAAAGTTCTCAAGGATATTTAAAACAAGGCGTTTTATTTCGAAATATCTTCAACTTAGCTAAGGTTGATCATATACACTATCACAAACCTGTAACGGAGTCATATTGGTCCTCTCAGACCCAGCAGATATCAGCTGTTGATGTAAAGCGGGCTGCAGTGACGCAAACGAGGGTGCTCCGCTCAAATTGTGCAAGTATCGCACGAGAGCTGAGCTGAATGACCCATATAACCCTCCTAGACGAGGGCCGAAGCATGTTGAGATAGTACCTGCGTGGTACAAAAAAGATGTGTTACTTGCTGTTTTATTCGCTCTTCTTCATGTTTTCTAGGGGACTAATTATATTCTTAATAATTCCAGGACTCAAGCCGTCTTAAAGGTGTTCTGCCGGGGTTGCGAAGAAAACGGAAAGGGAGATCGTGGCCCCCGGCAACATGGCAACTGAAGGAACACGGGTGGGTTTTAGTCAGTAAGAGGCTGACACGCCCTCCCGCTCCACCCAGAGCGGGAGAAGTTATTTGATAGTTTCCCATTGACAATTTCCCACGGAAAAAAAGACTCAAGCTGTCAAAACTCTTCAAAATATGAATGTATGACTAAATACCGGAGAAGCTCGTGGCTAAGTAATAACAGCCGCACGGGTCGATTCATCAGGTTAAGCTACGCTTGCCGGGGTTGGTCCGTGGATGGGTGACCATCTTTACATACCAAGACTCCTCCGTGCCTCGGAAAGCACGTTAAGTCGTTGGTCCCGGCTGTCATTCGTGGATCTTTGACAGTCGTTACGGGTTGTCAAAAGCCCGAAAGTCTGACAACCAGTTTTACAAAGGGATATCGTATTACCCAGTTACTGGGTTGTGGAGGTCAGATAGGCAGTCGCTCCATGTAAAATACTGATATTCAGCTGCATCCGGTTAGACTGGAAGCCGACCCCAATATAGTTGGGAAAAGGCTAGGCAGCTAGATTTTTTGACTAAATGCCGAAATTTAATGAGAAAACATAAACCTTTAGAAGTCCGTAAAAATAGTCCAGTTTTATGCCTTGCCAATATTTTAAGTCAATTCAGAGAAGGCTGGAATAAAAAGATGGACGAGGACTTACCAGTATCGGTACGCGCGGTCTCTCTATCCAAGTCTTTAGCTAATGCTGCCAGTAAAGCTTGGTGCGCATCGTGTAGCTGAAGCGAGTGCTGTCCTAAACGCTCTGAGCCTTCGCTGATAATTTCTTCAGTTAGCAGGATGAATACCTCTGTTGCTAGGGTTATGTACTGCGAACAAGGGTATGGATGTTCAAACTTAGAAGTGGCTAAAATGTATTTTTACTCCTCTTGCTCAAAAAGTCCGTCATTGGTGCCGATTCCCTTGTTCACAAACTAAACTAAATTTAAGTTCAGTGCATCTTTTTCTTTCTATTTCATTAATAAAAGGACAGAAGATAAATTTTAGTTTAGTCCTGTCAAATTAATCAGCGCTTGACGTAAATTGACGTAACTTTAGTCGGCAAGTTTTTAATCACGTCTAAACTTCTATGGAGTGACAGGCGATGATTGTGAACAAGGGAATCGGCACCATTGTAGCGTACTAGAGCGGGGAAAAAATAGCATTTCTTGCTCTAGGGGAAAAAGTAATTTTTGTCTGTAACCAACGAGCCTACAAAAACGAAAAAGTCTTTATTCTTATGTAAAACTAGCTTTTTCTACCGTATACCGGGATAAAGTTTCCTTAAAAATTCAGATTGAACAAATTGTATATTTTTTAATAAAATAAATTATTTAATATTGAATTGGATTGTTTTATTTTCTCGAATCGTAGTGAAAAGTAGAGTGTAACTAACACACGGCGCTAAAACCCATACTAACTCGGTTTCTAAAACTATCTCGATACAATGGGTTATATTAGCCCCTCATATAACAATCTACTATTTTCTCTAAAGAAAAAATATTATACAACTCAATTAGAACGACTGGATTCTTCACCCACGCCATAACTGCGTAACACATGATCAGAGATCGGAATCGGGTGTGTGAAAATACCTAAAGTTTGCAGCGAGACATATCATAGAGCTGTTACAACCACTTAAGTTAACCGGTTTTGAATAGTACCGGTTTATTTACGGTTTTTTGTTTTACATGTTCTTTACTTTTGAAAAACCGAACTATAAACATAAGCAAGCTGCTAATACAGTTTTAAATTTATTTTTGTTTTGAACTTTTCCGGTTCAAATTCGGTTTTTAGTTCTACTTGTTCTGTACGTCTGAAACACCGAATTTTACACATCTGGAAGCTGTAATACAGTTTAAGAAATTAAATTAAGAATTTAAATTATTATTGATTGACGGAGTAATCGAGTAACATACACACATATACGTACATAAAAAACATACAGACGAATTGAGGACCTCCTCCTTTTTTTGAAATCGGTTAAAAAATAAAGCCCTTCTCGGTTAGCCCTCGAAAACTACACACAACAATAACACCAGCTCCAGCTCCAGCTTGCTTAGAAACTCTCTTTAATGTTGAGTACCAGCTAGTTCGAGTCTTACTGACAATAAGAATACCTCTGAAAGCTGTTAAAGGACTTTCAACTCTTAATACTTACAGAATAAGGCTCAGCCTTGTCAGGCACGATGGCCTGATGCGGTCGTTGCGGCGCGTCAGTATTGTCATTACTATCGGTGTTGCCCGACGCACGCACGAGTCCGCTGTTATCAGTCATATCGGGAGCCACTAGGGTTGATTCGAACCATAATCCGAAAAGTGGTTCGCTGTCTTCTAGACAAAGAGATAAAGGTTATTGTATTTATCACCACGTTAACATTACTAAATTAAAATAGTAAATAGTGGTATATTGGTAGTTGGCACAAAAATTGGCAGTTGCCACAAATATTGGCAGTTGCCACAAACACTGGCAGTTGCCACAAATATTAGCAGTTGCCACAAATAATGGCAAGTGCCACAAACATTGACAGTTGCCATAAACATTGGCTGTTATGACAACAAATTTTTAATACCGTCGTCAGTCTCCGAGTCCTCAGAGCACAGTATCATGTCCTGGAAGTAGACGGTGGAGTCGGAACGGTCGGGGTCAGCGTCCTGGTGCTGCTTCTGTACTACCGCACGCTTCAGGTTTGTTGCTTTTCGGTAGCAGACTACTCCTAGCGCTACCAGAAGCTGTGAAAATAGTTTGGAATGAGTGACGACTGCCGAAAATCTAATCAGAGTAAGGATAATATTCTAAAAAACATTGTTTTTCTTAAAATCGGACCCAGTTTCAAAACGGCTATTCAATAGCTCGGTCATCACATTCATAAAGAACGTGCTTTACAGGCCATTGCGCTGGCCCCGTCATACTTCAAGAAATTCATTAAACTAGATAAGGATAAGTCTGTGTGGTGGTAAAATAGGTTTGGTCAGGTTAGAGATAATTTTACAATACAAATAGGTTGATTGGTATAATGCGCCTGAAGTACTAAATTAATAATTTTCAGAAGGAACTACTGCGACACAAGACATATTTTTAGAAAAGATTAATCTCATAAAACATTACCTGATGTAAAGGCGCAGCAGAAGCCAGTCTGAGTTCCCTCTGATGCGCAGTATGCTGCGCTAAGATATGCAGCGGCGCAGGAGTCGAGACCACGGCCTCGCCGCAACTAAGCGCTTCGAGACGCGCGTCGGATAGTAGGGCTCCTACCCAGGCGAGGCAACGACCACCTAGCGCTACCCATACTACGCCGAGACCTTGTTGCCTAGGGAATAACGTTCATTATTGTAGTTGGAAAATGTTAAGGTTACATATAGCGTGAATTTAATGGCTTGAATTGTAGCTGTCGACCAAGAAAGCTGTTATGGCCAACTCAAATTAGAAGGACATCTGCACCCTGATTGCGTAACTTATTTTCGTAAACGATGATGACAAATTTGTTTCATTTTGACAATTGAACAACATTCATTACGTTAATTACGTTGTTGAACAGATTTTTTTTTCAACTTATGAAGCAATGGATTAGCAATGTGTTTCAAATCGAAACAATTTATGATTGACCATGCATTACGCAAATAGGGTACTGGCTGTCTCATAATTTATGTGAGTTGGTTCCTTATAAACGGCATTTCGTCTAACAACATTTATTTTGTTCACTGCACAGTATTCGATTTGCAATATTAAATAATAACCAGCCCTGCAGATATTGTCATATGTCGTATTCAATCTTGAATCTAGATTGCAAGCTCGTTCAAGTTGCTAATTATGTGATGTTGTTTTTTGAAGTGAAAACTTCTTTGGGCGCGTTGGGCATCTTTTAGATGGGACTAAACCGACCTGTTACCGACACCGTGGAATAAAAGACATCAACGCGTTGATTACCGCGGTGCGTGGAGTAAAAGACATTAACGCGTTGATTACGGCGGAGCGTGGAGTAAGACATCAACACTTGATTACCGCGGTGCCGATATTTTTTTCAAGTTTTTACTTCTGTCGGCACACCCGCAGTGCCACTGTTTTTTTAAATATTGTGTGTACTTATGGCATGTGCCAAATAAACATATCTTCTTTTTTCTTTACTACTGACACAAGTTCTATATTACACAAGAACATCGATACTTCACACTTACATTTTAGTAAGATTGTAAGGTCTGGATGGTGTCTTGGCAGGGCTCTTGCCCGGTGTATTACAGGGACAGGGCGCGCCCGCCAGTGCGTGGTGGAGGCCGCACAGCAACACCCAGCCGCCGATCATCAGGTGGTTTTGATATACCTGCGAAATTCAAGAGGAATGTTTAATGTTAAAATTGATGGAATTATGATCATAACATCTGCTAATACTTGTGACAAAACAAGTTGATTTTATGCCTCGCATCATAGTCGTCAATGTTTCGAGGAAACTGTTGCAAATTGTTTCAGGAACAGTTGAAAGAGATACAAAAACACACACACACAACACAGTTGTATACAGACAAAAATATTCAACTTTTCACTACACTGCCATATTCATTTTTATTGAGTGCATTATACATTTTTGAGCTTATAACATACTTTAGAGATTGATGTAAAAGAATTGACTACACATCGCACTCACAACATTGAGCATGCGTATTAATGATTTTTAGTTTATATATTTTTTTAAATGTGCTAATTAAACCCTTTCATTTGATATCCAACACAACATCACTTAAAAATCTTTTAGTTCCTGGCTTTAGGACCTCTAGCCGTCACATAGCCTATAATCAGCGGGCGATCAGGAAGCTTCCAACAATACCTCATTTGTCGAATTATGATGAGTAGTTTAGAAGTTAGAAGGGAACAGATGAACATATTTACATACTGGTCAAAATCGATTATAGCTTGTCCACTCTGAAATGACGCGCCCCACTACCGCATTATCCATAGAAATCTGCATTATCGTGTGCGTAAATGCGATAGTGAGGAGCGTCATTTCAGAGTGCACAAGCTTTACCTCCCTGTATACCAGAATTGCTATTTCGGCTGTATATGATCTCTATTTTCCCGGCTAGCCGCTATTTTTGGACATCCTACTACGTCTCGCGTTATGTTTGGTCTGTGCGGGCTCAGTTTTAGTGAGAAAATCCTCACCCAAATTTTGTCAGAAGAATACTGAGGTCTTCGATTACTTACATAACCACCAGCGCGTGTGGATTGTTTGAATGTCTCTCCAACAGTGTTGTACAGGCTCAGTGCACTTTCGACCAGAGTGGCCGTCTGCTGCTCATACTCTTCGTCTTTCGGGTGTAGGGATGCCTGTTAAGGAATAAAAAATGGATAAGGTTAATACAAGACTGGAAACATTAACGCCCGGTTACTGGAACGAAAATCAACACAAAAAGGACGATGCTAAAAAAACCCAGGCCCTGGGCAAACCAAATTTAACTCAAATTGTAGGAAAAAATGTGTAACTAAATACTGGATAGGGGGCATCATCGAAATCGATGGCTAAGCGTGTGAAATTGCTATTCGAATGTTTACAGAGGTCATATTAATGGATTAGTAAAAGGAGCATTAAATTGTTACAGTTGCGGCATAAAAGCGTGTAATTTGAAAAGAATAAAGTAGCCCTTTTGCATTTACAAGATAACCATTAAAAATTATGTCAGGTAGAAAATAAATAGGTATTTAAAAAAATAGTAAGCTTATTTTAATATTCATTTAGTTGCCTTTGCTTACAAGTTACTGATTTTCCAGGTCTAATACTACATGATCCCAAAATGATGCGGGATAATGGAACTGCTCTTGATGCCTAGCCCATCTTAAGTAGACGCTCAAGAAATGGGCGCAATAGCCCAACGTTGTCCTCCCATGATTTCTGGAATAATAATATTCGAATATGCCATTCCTGCCATCTTCCCTTTATTATTTTCAGTATTTAATAACTTCTTTTTTACCTACAATTTGAGTTACATTTGGTTTGCGCCGGCACAGGGTTTTTTTCCATACATTATGAGCATTGTCGTTTACTAACAAACTCGTAAGTGCGCGTAAACTGCTCCGATTGGTTGAATGATTTTTCAACAGCCAATCGCAACACTTGACTTGCGTTTTTATTTTGACGCATCGATAATTTTCGTTGCAGAAAGTGGACGTAAAGCGTTAAACATCAGAATACTACTTAATTCAGTTTAGGACATCGTCGCGACAGAAGAAATAAGCGTTTCAGTCGAGTTTGTAGGAAATCGAGAACAACTGAAATAATATACTATCGAAGAGACGCATATCTATACACTGTAAGGACTATTCTTGCTTGCAGCGCTCGACCGCTATAGTAACGCTTACCTACGAAAAAAGAGGTCGTGTGCACGGGATTTTGTTTTCAAAGTGGTTAGATATGTGTTACCGCGATGGTACGTTAGCAAAACCGTGTATGATTATAAATATACTACTGATGAAAGTTACCAATTAGGTGCATGAACAATTTAATTATTTATAATTAACTGAAAAAAAAAACGCATTGACATAAAACATAAAATAATTACCTGAGCAGTTGCGCAAAGTAATGCAGCGATGCTGACATCACTAAGCGTCATGATCCGTTCGGGCGTGAACGGCTCGAGGCAAGGCAGGGACAAAGCGAGGCGGCAGACGTGCACCTCGTTCACGAGGAAGTGAAGACTACAAGGAGAAATTACGGTTAGTAAAGACTAATAAAGACACCAGATATGCGTAGCCCTATCAAAGATTTTAAGGCAAGTATAGTTATTATGGTAAAATTGACACTGATCAGTTGGTAAACCAGTCAGAAGTGACTTGGAAGTGCTTACAAGATCGACTCGCTGGCCTACTCCTGACAACTTCGATTCTAATCGAATTTATTCGAGTTAGTATTCATTGGACACATTATTGTATAAAACGAAAGGAAGTCTCTATTCGATTTAGGACGTGAAATTTCCGGGAATTAGATCAATCACAGAAGATGACTTACTTCTGAGAATGCTGGTTAACATATATTTGGCGACTGTATAAAGTCCGAAGTTATTATGTTGAGCAGGTTGCCAATAGAGTCAGGAAATTAAGCTGGATGTTCAGGACTCTTAGACACGTCGTTCCTAAGACTGCCGGTAATCATTCAGGCCATCCAAAAGATTTTCTTAAGATGATTTACGTTGCGCTAGTCCAGTCAGTACTTTCCTATTGTATACCTGTCTGGGGTGGTGCAGCTAAAACAAAATTTCTAGCGGTGGAAAGGGCACAACGCGCTCTTATCAAGTGTATGTACTTCAAAAAAAAGAGATATCCTACTGAAGACCTATTTCGAATTAGTAACTTGCTCTCAGTCAGGAAACTTTACATTACACAAATAATATTAAAAAAACATAAGTCTCTTTCCTATGATGCTGGTATATTGAGTAAAAGAAGGAAAGATATAATATTAAATATCCCTAGGACAAGGACTTTGCTTGCCAGTATGCAATTTAATAAACGATCTGCTGCGCTATATAATAAAATCAATAAATACATCTATATTTATCCCAAAAACTACTATGACAGTAAAAAAAATATTATGGAATGGATACAAAAGCTTACCTACAATGATACCGAAACACTTCTGAAACCTTGACACATACACATCCTCACACTCATGTACTCTCAGTCATACCTACAGGCTACACTCTCACTCACAATACTCACACACATGCTTACACCCCACATACACACACATACACACATTTGATTTAAATTAATGTTAATTTATGTAGTTTTAGCAAAAACATTATACAAGTTGCTATTTATATAATACGTCTTGCTATGGAAGAGCGGATTCTCCTAATACAGGCACTATCTGCCTAAAAGGAGGATCCAATCAAAAAATTTGTTTAGACCTCTACTTGTTTTTACCAATAAACAATTTTTTTTTTCTTTGTTTTTTTTTTTTTTTTTTTTTTTTATGTTACCTAAAGTATTTAAGATATATTATAATACTATACTATACTAAATAAATCACTAAGCAGGGACAGTTCAGTTTGATACCCAAATGTGGGTATGTGTGGTCTAAAGTTGATGTAAATGAATACATACAGTGAGGCATCCGAGTTGAACTGTGGCGCGACAGCGGTATCCTTGGCTGCCTGCCAGCGGTTGAGGTATCGCTGCAGGCACGGCAGCGACGCACACACTTTCAGCACCACGCAGCCGGCTCTCAGCTCCATGAGCAACGATGAGCAAGTTGATGCCACCCATTTCTGCAGAAGGGAATAATTTAAAAGAGGATGGAGTTTCTTGAGCATTTTTCTCCATAGGAACGTAATACAAATTTGATTTTGGTTAGCTGTGTGATACAAAAAAGTGAATTGGGCTATTATGCCAGGCAGTAAAGACCTAGAATAACTCTCGAGGGCCTGTGTAACCTCCTCCCCCATAAAGTAGATAAGTTCAAATAATTTCTGTTCCACTATAATTTTTTTGGTAGATGCCATTCTAGTGAAATGTGGAAAAGGCCCTTTAAAAAACCTAATTGCAGATTGTAATTTGAAGATCTACATCACTCATCGCTAATCTTTGAATAAACCAAAAACGAAAATACAAAACCCAAGACACCGACTTTCGAAATTAAAGTTATTTTTCACTTTGTAGTGTTTTTTTTTGGAAGTCGGTTGTTTTTTTGTAAAAAGTTTTTATTTTTCTCTTTTTAGTTGTGGTACCTACCCCACACACATTCGAATATACCTGCTACCAGTGACAGGAACTTATCATATCATCTACATACTAAGTGGGAAAAAAATACGTATTTTGTAGCTAACTCAAAAACTAGCCAAACAAAGTTAATAAAATTTATATGGGACCAATTTGAGAGCATACCCTTTCAAACATAAAAATAATTTTCAAAATCGGTCCACAAATGACGGAAAAATCGGCGGATATACATAAAAAAAAAAAAAACATACGCTGCGAACATAATAACCTCCTCTTTTTTGGAAGTCGGTTAAAAATACAAACAAAACTAACCCATTTAAATAATTTTCATGGAACACAAACAAACCTTCATATCAACAGAAGACTGTTGCGAAGCATTCCCATCCTTAGCGCTCTCCAAACTATCCTTACTTCCGGGCGACAGGACAGCTGTGGCCGGTGCGGCTTGGGATGACGTCATCGACGCCACTGGGTTCCGTAATGGCGCCGTCAGCTGTTCCAACAACGCGTCAGAACGTCGCTGGGCGTTTGTCGGCGGCTTCTCAGTGGACGTGGTTTGAGAAGCTAGTGATGTAATCGAGCTTGGTATGACTGATGATTTTGTTGATTGGGTCTCTGAGAGAGAATGTTAAAATAAATATAAAAAAATGCTGGTGTAATTAGATTTAGAAAAAAACTTGACCTTTGCAATATTTTATTACAGATAAAACAGACAGAGCAGTGGTGGCCCAGTGGTAACGGCCGCGACTTACGAGTTGTAGGTCGTAGGTTCGAACCCAGACAGGCGCTTTTCTTTGTGTAAAATTATTTCATCACCACTGCTCTCAAAACGGTGAAGGAAAACATCGTGAGGAAACCGGCATGTCCTAGAACCGGAAATTGGAAGACATGTGACATCTACTAACCCCCACTGGGCCCGCGTGGTAGACTACGGCCCACTCTCCCTCTCACAGAGAGGAGGCCTGTGACCCAGCAGTGGGAACATTATAGGCTGATGATGATTACAGATAAAAAGAAACACATGATAAAGTTCTATCTTGCAACTATGTATTTGCTATAAAATTATTTAAGCTTAGAATATGTCAAGTAAAAAACTTCTGGGATTTAACTTGGCAGATGTGATTTCAGTGCTTTTTCACTTTATATTTCACCAAGTTCTCAAATGATTAGAATGTCATGTACAAGGTCCATATTTTTAGGATTCCGTACCTCAAAAAGGAAAAAAAGGAACCCTTATAGGATCACTCTTGTGTCGGTCTCAGCTAATTTGTTCTGAATCTAATGGACCAATTGAGTAGAAATTTGGTACACATATTAATTTTTGTGACCCAAACACGGACATATAACGAAAATAAAATAATTCTGAATATGGGGGTCACTTTTGGGGACAAATTGAAAAATAAAGTTTTGCACACTGTACTGCGTGACATATCAAATGAGAAAGGGCTTGTTATGAGAATCTCAAATATTTATTTTTTTATAATCTTAAAATAAATACTTTTAAAGATATTTAACAAAATTGATGAAAATTGACCATTACCCCCAATACCCCCTTATTTCCGAAACTACTGAGCCTAAAATTTTGGAAAAATACAGAAATAGTTCTATACTTATAGATTACTGGAAAACCTTAAAATAACATGGTAAATCTCTCCATATTGTGCGTACAAACTTACATTTGCAGTTGGAATGTATGGGAGAACATGTTTTCAACTACATGTTAAGTTTGTCCTTGGGATAAATTCATCCCAACTCTTTATTGTGCGTGGTCCGACACGCTCCTGGCCGGTTTTTTTTTAAATTTGTTTAACAAACTTAGATCAGTCAGTGAAAAGTTGAGGTGTATAGTAAGTTGCAATACATACCAGGCACAGTAACATGTGCAGGTAGTTTGGCATTCTTCAGTAGTGAAGTCAAGATGACTAGGTCAGATTGGGGGTATCCCCCTCCGTCGATTCCGCATAGTCCCACAATCGGCAACAGTAGCTAGGGGAAAAACATATTGTTAAACTTGGTTACTTACATTGTTTATCATTTAATTTTTAATTAAATTTTCTATGTGTTTAAATTGAATTATGATATTATCATTATTTTAATTAGTTAATGTATTGTTATCCATCTGTTTTTTTTTTTTAATATTTAGAATGTATTTTTTTCGTAATTATTGCTATACTCCATAGGTTTAGGTAGATAAAGGTAAACAAAAAAAACCACGTGACGAGACAGCTGTCAAGTAACCGACTAAGGCTGCATTCCGAGTTACGCCAAAAGTGATTATATCGCGAATCCGACCAAAGTCCAAAGTCACAATTATTACTCAATAACCCTTAAATTTTGAGACTATTAAATTTGGTTGGATTCGCGATATTATCACTTTTAACGTAAGTCAGAATGCGGCCTATACCTATCACCTCAGTTGTCATACTACGGCACAGTTGTACTCTTTAATTTAGCAACGTTATAATTAGTTGACGTTTAGAATTTGGGCTCTTTACAATTGACAAATTACAAAATATTAAATTTTTATTATAAACCTAACAAAAATATTGTGTTCAAGCAGTTACAGCTATGAAGAGTAGTTTAAGAATAAATGATATAGTTTAACATACGTTAATAAAAGAGGAAACTATTGTAAAAAAACTAAAATAAATTTAATTTGGTTTTATCGTAATTTTAAACAAGAAAGTGTCATCTATAAAAACCCTTTTTACGATTTGTTTACCTTTATTTAACTACCTAAACCTATGAAGTATACTCATTAATTACCTACCAAAAATTATTGTACAACTTTATTTGTAAATATCCTTTTTAGCTTTGTATATATTATGTAAAATTATAAATAGTGCATGTTGTGTTAGCCTGTAAGTAATTGTTGCACTTATAAACGTTCTATTAACGAATTTATTTTAAACTAGCGACCCGCCCCGGCTTCGCACGGGTATAAACCGGGTTATTATACATATAAACCTTCCTCTTCAATCACTCTATCTATTAAAAAAAACCGCATCAAAATCCGTTGCGTAGTTTTAAAGATTTAAGCATACATAGGGATATAGGGACAGAGAAAACGACTTTGTTTTATACTATGTAGTGATGTATTGTGTAAACAATTGTTGGTTATCCTAAATAAATAAATATCTTATCTTAGAAACAAGATTATTACAATGTAAGTTTGGTTCAATTGGTGATAATTACACAAAACATGTTTCCTCAAAGGGTTGGTCAGAAGTGTACCTATAGTACCTACACGTATACCCACATTTTGCTACTTATGTTTAAGTCCCATTTAATAGGGATAGGATAATTAAGTTTGCATAAACATTTTTATTAAGTCTCCATTGCATAATTTAAAGAAAGATAACTATTATGAAAATATTGTCACTGATGGAAAAACATGTCTTTTAATTCAGATATTTAATTTATCCACAACATAATGCTGATTTGCAAAAGACCACGATTCAAAAGCAAAAATTCCAAGTAATTAATTCTGTTGCTTCATTGTTTGTACTCATTTGAAAACTGAACAGATTTCTTTCTTTTTTTAAGCATGTAATTTCTAGATCTCACACAAACCTGTTTAACAGAAACATTGGGTGCAGCAGTCGTACACGTGTCATCACAGCTCAATCCAGCTTCGGAGAGCTTCTTCAGTATTTGTCGGAGAATCACTCTGAATGCATCTCTTGCAGTACTTAGTTGGTCATTTGGTACTAAAATAGAATGTAGATTTATTTGCAGATGATACTTACAACCATCTTCATGGAAAGACATTCATCATAAAGGGCATAGAACCGAAGTGGCCAAGACACTCCATCGCCATTTTGATTTTTCTTTAAAGTTATGGTACACACAGCTACACATCAAGCTGTACATTTCCAGTATAAGCTGACCACGCGTTGTATGGAAATCCTATACGATGCGAGATTAGCATAAACTGGAATTTCATAGCTTGATGTGTAGCCGTGTGTACAACTGGCATATAATATGGTGAAAGATTACTATACGAGAACTTTACTTCCAAATTTCTCGGCAATGTGACACTTTAGGGTACTACATTCCGCTCAAGCCTCAGTTAAAATATCTTATTGTTATCAGTTAAGTACCGCGACGAGCCACCTATTAATTGTCTCTCATGAGACAATGGGTGTGACGGTTGGGGACATTTTGTCTCTCAAGAGAGACCAACGGGGTTTGAGCGGTATTATATCCCAGGACATTTTTTGTTCATATAACTGTCCTGGGGCTTACCACCAGCTCATAAAGCAGTATTATTTTAATATTGCTTCAGTGGAAGAAAGAGATGGAGCTATACGTCCTGTAGAGCTTCATCTCTTTTCCATACTGAATATTAAAATAATACTTACTGCTTTGAGCTGGTGGTAGGCCCCCCGTACCCACATATACAAGTTTCATCATGCACTGCATGTACAATTTTTTACAAGTGACGGCGATCCAGCGCCCCAACTTGACAGAAAAATCAAAATGGCAATATGGTGACTATACCATACCAGCTTCCATAGAAAAACGTTCAACCCGCTTTTAGTTTACACAGCCACATTTAGAAAAGTAGTCGTTCTTTAAATATTGGACACTGTTTTTTATTAACCAAATGAAAGTTTTTATTTATTTATACAGGGCGTCCCAAAATTATGGGACATGAAGGGAAAGTACCTTAAATATCGTAGATAGGGTATTTTGCTGAAAGAAGACTTTATGTTATTTTTAAAAGTTAGTAATTCTGCATTCAAAGATTTTCTAAAAATTACTTGCCTCGTCTGGGAATCGAACCGACTTAAATGTAAAAAAAAACACCCCTACTTTTACGATGCCAATCGAAAGAATGGCCAAAAAATAATAACTCTTCTTAAGTAACATAGTATTTTAAAAGAAAGGAACAGCGTGAAATTAATAATTTTAATCAAATTAAAAACATACATGAAACTGCCGTAGTCAATTAATTGGGTATTTTTTTGTAAATTAATTAATTAAATGCTCAAAATGTGATCCCTCTTGCCTTACACAAATCGCCAATCTTTTAAATGAGTCCGCTGCCTGTTGATTTTCTTATCATTTTATGGTGAATACTCGATATGATATGGCACAATTCTGTTTGTAACTCGCCCACGTTCTCGTATCGCTTTTTGTATAGCATATCTTTCATGTATCCCCAAAAGAAGAAATCTAATGGTGTAAGGTCCGGGGATCTGGCCGGCCATCTAATCGGTCCATTCGTACCGTACTACTCGTACCAGATAAGAGGGATCACATTTTGAGCATTTAATAAATGAATTTACAAAAAAATACCCACTTAATTGACTACGGCAGTTTCATGTATGTTTTTAATTTGATTAAAATGATTAATTTCACGCTGATCCTTTCTTTTAAAATACTATGTTACTTAAGAAGAGTTATTATTTTTTGGCCATTCTTTCGATTGGTATCATAAAAGTAGGGGTGTTTTTTTTTTTTACATTTAAGTCGGTTCGATTCCCAGACGAGGCAAGTAATTTTTAGAAAATCTTTGAATGCAGAATTACTAACTTTTAAAAATAACATAAAGTCTTCTTTCAGCAAAATACCCTATCTACGATATTTAAGGTACTTTCCCTTCATGTCCCATAATTTTGGGACACCCTGTATACACACACATAGTCACACACACAGACATTAATAAGTTTTAAATCTCAAATTAAGAAATGATTCATTCATAACTACTTGTTCTTTTCTTTCTTAATCTTGGTAGGTCAATCAATCTACCTAGCCTTTCCCAAATATGTTGAGGCTGAAAGTCTAACCAGATGCAACTGAAAACCATTGTTTCTTTACGTGAAGCGAATACCTATCTGACCTCCACAACACAGTTACTGGGTAACACAATACCCCTTGGTAAGACTGGTTATCAGACTTTTGGACTTCTGACTTTCTAAATCTCAGTAGGTATCATTTATTTATTTATTATTATATATTTAGTACAGCAAATTAGCCATTAATACTAAATTCAGTTAATTATAGCACTGTTTTCTCACAGAACTGCAAACATTCTAGCATTATCTTCATCACCAAATTTTACACCCTAGTTCAATTACGGGTCTGTCTCCATAAGCATGTTGAGCATCATAAAATTAAACAATATGTATTATTGTTACCAACAATTATTTAATTCAATACCTTGTTCCTAACTGTAGCCAGAAACCTCGTATGTATGAGTTCCATTGTTCAAAAATATATCCCTATTGCAAAATATTGTGAAATTCTTATCAAAACAAACTTTAATTAGATTCATACTACATCATAGCAGTTATCCCACCATCTGTTACGACGCCTCATTAAGGTGGATAACAATTAAAATTCTATTGTCTCGTTAATGACAGTTGAAGGTTATGCATACCTACATTGCATGATGATAAATACTTTGCTTGACAAAAATTAAGTTTTGTTTGTAATAACAATAATGGATCTACCTATAAAAATTTATTGACTACAAAATTGATACTTACTTTTACTATAAAATTGATTGACTTTTCGTAACTTAGACATTCTCATTAGAAACTTAATTCCTGAAAGATTTTATTACTATTTTGTCATAGCTGTTTAACCTCATACAACTATGATTTCTACCTAAAAAATAGGTATCATTGTTTTGGAGAGATGATTCATCAACAAAATAAAAATGTAAGTACTGTACCTGGTATAATAACTCAGAAATACTTACAGTTATTAGCATTCATGCTAATAAAGTGTGCAGAGAGGCATGCAAAGCATGTGTAGAACAAGTCGTAGATGTCCTCATGGTTCTGGAACTCACTTTCACTGCGAGCAAGGAAATTCAGTTTTTCAGCATAAATGAATTGAACTAGTCGCAAAAACATGGTTTTCTATAACTGTTACAACTCAAATCAAATGTATAAGTGGAGTAGTCGATGATATTTCTTTGAGGGTAGCAGTGTAGAGAAAAAAAATATGTTTTAATTGTGTGGGGTATTTGCAGATTGTTTTTATTGGCTGTCCCCATTTAGATCTAAAGCACAGCGCACTATGCGACCATATTCATCGGGCACTACGGAAAGGAGCAGTTCATAAAAGTATTAAAACAATAACCTAGTTTTAATTAATAACAAAAGGTAAGTTAACAAATAAGTAACAAACCAATGATTAATCAAAGAGCTATCAAAATAAGTTTTGTTAGAACAGTTATAGTGCCCGGATGAAACAAACCTTTTGATGATGGCTTGGATGATTTCCACAGCATCGTTTTTGTCGAAGAATGGGCCGTAAAGCGCTGTTAATATTGGTTTAACAGTTGTAGACCATTCAATATTTCCTCCTGATGCGGCCATTTTCGGGAAGAAAATGACGATTGTGGATTCGATTTCGATTTTCAGTATGACAAATGCTTGTCATTGCCAGTGTCAATCAAATGTCAAAACGTTCTAGATCGGCTTCATGTATTCGTGAAGTGGAACGCAGTTAAGAAAGAAACACACTTGAAACACCATTTGAATTTGGTTTCTTAGGTGTAATGAGATCCGATTATGCACAAAACTTCGTTGTAAATGTGGATCAGCCGATCTAACATGGGGCTTTTTTTCCGAATACCAACCGTAAAGAGTCGTAAAATATGTCCAAGTTAGAATTTAATAAAGTGAAACACACCTTCCAATATACACCGTGAAATTTGAATCACAGTTTTGCTAAAACAAAAGTTGTTCAGACCATGGTCTACTACCATTCTACAGCATCCAATAAAAAAAAAACATAACTGGTTTTTGAAAAAACACAAAAAAACATAGTTTACACGGTGTATAAAGAAAAGGATAATAAACGTATTTTTGAAATCCTTAGAACGGTCTTTCTTTTAATGTTCAACCTTAATGTAATTTGGAATGAGAAAATGATAATACTAAAAGATAAAACGAAAAAGCTAAAAATAAAAGGATCCGATTATGGCCCGGTCACGGATCTACTCTTCATACAATTTGTATATATTTTTGTATTCACCTTATTTCGATTCCACCCTTCATTTTGATATCCCATTCGATAGGTTTGCAAGTTTTTGATGTGTAACATATTTCCAATTTATTACTATACTCTATCTATGATATTTCTTCTCGCTTTCCTGCAAACTGTGGAGTGGGAAAATAAATAAAAATAAAATTGTTTATATCAATTACAAAAGGCATTTAGACACAATAATATTGGAGATCACCTTTTAAGCAAGGAATTGCTTGTGTTAGGAGACTCCGCGCTTTCACTTATCATTATCTTATGCAATTGAATGTAGACAATGTAAACATGCAGAAAAATTAAATAAATGGGTAACTTAAAATTATACAAAAATAAAAAGTGAATAATTTGCAAATGAATGAGCGTTATGCATAGAAAAAGGGCCAAGTCGCGCGTTTACGTGTGATTATGTGTGAGTATGGGTGAGAGTGTGAAGAGTAAGGGTGTGTAGTGTGTGAGTTATAATTAGCATATTTAGTTAAATGTATTATCTTTTAATATCCTGCCAGAATATTAAATATAAATACGAAAGTGTATTTATTTTTATTAGGTATTTATGTGTTTGTCTGCCTATTATGCCTTCACGCCAGAACGGCTGAACAAATCCGGATGAGGTTTGGCACTTAGGTAGACCATGTCTCGGTTCGCTGGGTTAGGGCACAGGACAATACCGTCCCGACGCCCCCAAGGGATCGGGACCCACTCGGGTGATACCGGAAGGCGCAGTCAGTATAAGTTTAGGTGTAAGTGAAGCTAAAGTGTAGTGTAGGTAAGCCCTGCGACAGTGTCTTGGGATCGGAAGAAGAATAATAAATCTTCCTCCACTAACCATATACACAACAACCCGAATGCAAATAATTTGGTTATTGAAGCGTAGATACAAAAGACTCAACATCGTCGTAGGTTTTAGTCTTAAGCCAATCGGTAACAACTTTTTTTACAGTCGCGGAGCTTCATGGAGTGTATACATAGTTCTTTAGTTTCTTATTCAGCAAGTTGTATAGGTAAGACGATTGCCTTGGGTATTGTCTTTTAGCGAAAGTAGATCTAACCTTGACAGTTGGAGCGACTAAGTAGCTCCTTCTTTTTCTAGGCCTAGAGGGATCATATGGGAGGGATGCGTGCTTTTTTAGTATGAGTTGAAGCAAATAAAGTTTCCTTACAGACAGAAGATCAGATAATAGATAGAGGCTTTGAGTAGGGAATCTATAGGGTTTAAAGAACATGACCTTAAGCAAGGATCTCTGCGCCCTCTCCAGTTCTAATTTTTTTATTTTTGTTGTCCCTCTCCAGCAAGGCAAACAGTAAGTGAGGATCGATTGTGCCAGTGATATGTATACTTGCTTCAGAAGCCGCTTTGAAGCCACATATCGCAGTGTTTTAAAAGTCAAGATAATTTTCCTAACTCTTTTCACTATAAGTTCAGTGTGCATGTGCCAGTACAGGCGTTGGTCAATCATAACCCCTAGATATTTAGTATGCTGTAACCTGTCAATTTTTACACATGAGCAGTCGGGGGTTGGGGGGCCGGGACAGTTATGGATTTTTATTTGGAATTCGTGTGACGGTTGCAAGCTATTATACTTAGTAAAGCAGATGTAGTTGGATTTAGAAGCATTTAGCGTGAGAAGACTATAATTTAGCCAAGCTGCTATCTTTGCCAGGCCACATTTCAAAAATTTAATCTGTTTGGAATTACATATCAACTATATTACCACCTTATAGATAAATATCTAACCTATCTTTCATATAATCACTAATTTCTATATAAAGATTATTATACTACTATTCTAAGTTTCAATTAATATTAAAATAATGATTAATTGAATTTAAAAGCAAACAAATAACGTAATATCGGCGATGTTTGTCCGATATTATGTTAATGAAACAAAATAAGAATATGATATTTTTTTTTTTTTTTTTTTAGTTTTAATATGCCCAGTGACACTCGCGCAATTAAGACAAATCTAACGACATATCATTCATCGAAACTGATTCAGATGTTTAGTAATTACGAAGAAACACAGAGACGGACACACACACACATACACGTTAAATACATAACCATTACTTTTTGGCTTCGCCGCCGGATAAAAAGATAATAATATGTTCAATTCAAGTATGGTTTTAGCGCGAGCTATTGCGACTACTGTGGACTAGAGTATTTTGTCATGCTGCGGAAGTGGTGCTCTAAATAAAATGAAGAACAGTCAAACCTACTGAAAAATTTTCATGCTGATATTGGCAAACATGTTTTGTTCTAAATTGTTCTTTTACCATTTTTATACCATGTTTTATGCAAATAAATATATTCTATTCTTCTTCTTCTGCTTAAATATTGCGGATATTCGGATATACAAGCAACCACTCACTACTATCGTCCAATTAATTTCTGTGGTCTGTCGACTGATACATTATTAATCTGTGGTGGACTGTCAATATGTCAACTTGTATTGTCTATTGTCAACGTTGTCAAACAAGAAAAGAAAATAATATTGAAAAATTCTTCATTTATTCCAAAAAACTTTAAATTTTTGACTGCAATATACTGTGGCTAATATGTCTGAAAAACAAACAAATATTAAAAAGCGAAAGCTCTCCGAAGAAAATGGCACAGAATTACCCGGTCAGCATTATAACCTATCTTATCAAAATTCAATAAGAAACAATGATTTTGCCTATAGTTTTCATTACAATACCATATTTTTTCAGAACCCTCGTCAAAGACGTCGATCCATATACAGTGTCCCTATTTAGATACAATCAACAGGCACGTCCTGGACTTTGATTTCGAGAAGTTATGTTCGGTATCATTGACGAGAATTAATGTTTACGCGTGTCTCGTCTGTGGCAAGTACTTTCAGGTAAATAAAACTTTACACAAACTTATTTCATTCAATAAAAGGTTATGCCTTATATTTTAAAATAAACTATAAATTTTGGACTTGACAGACCATTGAAAAAACTTGCAATTCCAGTTGTATTTCTTGTTTTTGACACACCCAGGGACCCTGTCTCAGTCTTTTGGAAGGTGTACGAGGGGCCAAAGCCACCTCGCAGAGACCTCTTAGACGATTTTAAATAGAATGAGACACCAACCTAAGATTATCCCTGTTTGCACTATGCATATTATTTATTACAAGAGTATTTTGGGTTTGCTTATAGCTCCAATATGTAATTAGATCAACTAGTTCAACACTATGGGACCCCCCAAGACATAATAACAATAAAAGTTCTATCATGTCTTGTTCAGTGTCCTTCAACTGATTAACATCATGTGAGCTAGTAGTCAATAAAGGAAGAAACCATATTTTTGTTTCAACTATTACATGTGATGATGATGATTCTTGTGAATGTTTTGTCCACAGGGTAGAGGTACGAACACTCATGCTTACACTCATTCTGTGGCTGACGGTCATCACGTTTTCCTGAATCTGCATACATTGAAGTTTTACTGCCTGCCTGATAACTATGAAGTTATTGGTAAGTCATTTATCCTTTAAATTCTTGGATCAAAACTGGATTTAAGAGAGTGCAACCAGAAAGTTGGCAATGTTGCAAATATTTAACTGTTTTGATTCATTTGTGTGTGGATATTAATAAATGAAACTGATTGTGTAAAAGATAATATAGGTAGAAAGGCTACAAGAAGGATAAGACTAACAGAAAAGTATGGAAGTAAAAGACATGTTGCACTGATCCCACATAAATTGGGATAGGGAGAATGATAAATTAATATAAAGATGAAATATTGGTCTGTAGTGTACTATAATATTGATTATGAATTGTATTATAACACTAAATAAATTTAAAAACCATTTGTCCAAATGCTTGTTTTAAACATTTGACAGCTATTTGCAATATTGCCCACTTTCTGATTGCACCCTTATAAGGTGTACCTTATAAGAGTGCAATCAGAAAGAAATACTAATAATAAAAATGTTTAATTTCTCGACACAACAACTGTATTTTGTAATGCGTGAGGAATGGTTCATACAACAATTAGTGTCTGAAATGCTTGATAACTTCATAACATTCATATTCTTTTAGATTCATCATTGAATGACATCAAGTATGTCCTGAATCCCATCTTCACACCAGATCAGATCACGCAGCTTGATTACAGCACCAAGATGTCGAGAGCTATTGATAGCACAATGTATATGCCTGGAATTGTGGGCCTTAACAATATCAAGGCTAATGACTATTGCAATGTTATTTTGCAGGTAAGTTCAGATTTAAAAACGTTTGGTAAGATTATTATTTGAAAAATTAAAATTTTCTGTCTGCACTTGTTTAGTCAGGCCTTCAATGTTGCCGGGGTCGCGGGTTTGTCCGAAAGGGATACCGTGGCCCCTGGCAACATGGCAACTGAAGGAACACGCTTGGGTTTTAGTCAGTACGAGTCTGACACGCCCTCTCGCTTCACCCAGAGCGGGAGAAGCTATTTGACAATTTCACACTCAAAAAAAAGGGCCTTCAATGTTAAGATCTATCCGCATATATCAGGGCCGTGCCCTACGTGGCAAGGCCGTGGCACACACACGGCAGGCACGTGACAGACACGGACGTGTGTGAAGAGTTCAAAAGTGTGTACATTAATATTTTATTGCATCCCTTAAGGATCACGTTCCGTCCAAGTCCCAGGCACGGTCCTGATATGTGTAGATAGAATTTTAGTCAGTCAAAGCATCATTTGTAAGAGCTAATCTGAAGTTTTTTTTGTATAGAATCATAATATCAACCAGATTCCAGTTAGGTCTTGTTTCCAGAATAAATTGTAATTTATTAATAATATAATTTTAGTGTCTATCACAAGTACGACCCCTCCGGAACTACTTTTTACGCGAAGAAAACTATGCAAACGTGAAGCGGCCTCCCGGTGACTCCTCATTCCTACTGGTGCAGAGGTTCGGCGAACTACTGCGAAAGTTATGGAACCCCCGCGCTTTTAAAGCCCATGTATCACCCCACGAAATGCTGCAGGCCGTTGTGTTATGGTCTAAGAAAAGATTTCAATTTATTAAGCAGAGTGAGTAATACCTTCATAATAATTTATCAATAATTCATGGTCAACTTCCTGTGGCCGTTTCCTGCTTGACATATTATTATATGAATAGAAGATTCTACACCTCCACTACACACCAACACCTACGCCTCACCATCAACACCCAACCCCCCTCCACACCCCACTTCTACACCTTGTACAACTACAATTCACTCCACCTCTACAACAATCCCCACCTACCCCTTCCACTTCTACAATTTGTCTATGTCAGTAAATAAATATAACACATTTTCCATTGCACTAATCAAGTTAAGGCGCGGGACATACACAAGTGTCGAGGGGCGCGGGCGTGGCGACGTTGTGGTGCGGGCGTTGCGCCGCCCGTTTATATTTCATACAAAGTGTATAGGAACGACGTGGCGCGGAACATACACAAGAGGCGCGGCACGGGTGAGGCGTGGGTGCGGCGCGGGCGTTGTGTGTATGTTCCGCGCCATCCTATATATTTTGTATGAAATATGAAAAGGGCGGCGCAACGCCCGAGCCATACCGCCGCAACGCCCGCGCCATACCGTCGCCACGCCCGCGCCACTCGCCATTTGTGTATGTTCCGCGCCTAAATAAAGCATTATAATTTATATTTTTGCAGGTGATCCCATCGATTTTATGTCTTGGTTTTTAAATTCTCTACACATGGCTCTCAATGGAACTAAGAAACCAAACAGTTCTATCATCTACAAATCATTTCTTGGTCACATGAGGATATACACCAGGTAAATTATCCATTTTATTAGATCATAATGTTTTGTCAATTTTCTATCATGGACAGAATCTGATCTCACAAACAAAATTATTCTTGACTGTACTACATGCTTAAAAAATGCTCTGGTTTTTACATTAATATTCCAACAAACTGCAATCACTGTGAGCCTTTTTAACCGACTTCCAAAAAGGAGGAGGTTATATGTTCGTCGCGTATGTTTGTTTTTTTTTTTTTATGTATGTCCACCGATTTCTCCGTCAATTGTGGACCGATTTTGAAAATTCTTTTTTTGTTTGAAAGGGTGTGCTCTGGAATTGGTCCCATATAAATTTTATTAACTTTGCTTGGATAGTTTTTGAGTTAGCTACAAAATACCTTTTTTTTTTCCCACTTAGTATGTAGATGATATGATAAGTTTCTGTCACTGGTAGCAGGTAGTGGTATTCGAATGTGTGTGGGGTAGGTACCACAATTAAAAAGTGAAAAATAAAAACTTTTTACAAAAAAAAAAAACAACCGACCTCCAAAAAAAACACTACAAAGTGAAAAATAACTTTAATTTCGGATGTCGGTGGCAAAAAACGAAAATACAAAACCCAAGACACCGACTTCCGAAATTAAAGTTATTTTTCACTTTGTAGTGTTTTTTTTTGGAGGTCGGTTGTTTTTTTTTTTGTAAAAAGTTTTTTTTTACCTAAATCTTTATCTATTTACCAGAAAACTACCACCAGCGGATGCAGATGACGCTGCTAAGGTGGACCTCAGTAGTGAGGAGTATAGTGAGATGATAACGGAGTCTCCCTTCCTGTACTTGACCTGCGACCTGCCTCCCACACCACTCTTCACTGACGAGTTTAGAGAAAATATTATACCACAGGTGAACATCATACATAGAAATTATATGAGCGTCTGATGGGTCGTGGTACACACGGCTACACATCGAGCTATACAATTCCAGTTTAGGCTGATCTCGCATTGTAAAGGATTTCTGTACAATGCGAGGTCCGCTTAAACTGGAAATGTATAGCTTGATGTGTAGCCGTGTGTACACGTCGTAACATTTACGTGTGTGAAACTAGTTAATAATATCATCCCATTGAATCCACACAAAATCATGTAACGATACAAATGCGCCTTAGTATAGACGAGCCTTAACAGTTATTTAATGGAGTGTGAGCTGTGATACATTGTAAAATGCTTGATAAAGCCGTATCTCGTTACACAAAAAAAAAAAATATAGTGGCACTCCGGGAGTGCCGACAGAAGTGAAAACTTGAACAATTTAAAAAAATACCT
The DNA here is from genome assembly GCA_963680765.1 of Agrochola lychnidis. Classification (NCBI taxonomy): domain Eukaryota; kingdom Metazoa; phylum Arthropoda; class Insecta; order Lepidoptera; family Noctuidae; genus Agrochola; species Agrochola lychnidis. Next base: position 6,928,389 of record OY796850.1, read on the forward strand.
CCAAACCTTTGAAGTAAAAATATTTGCATAGAACATTGATCCGTAACGTAATATAAATAAAGAGCACAATCGCGTTTACAAAAAAGAGGTGTCGGGAACGGTGTCGTAAGTCCAATTGTTTTTTCCCATCTCAAAAATGCCCAACACACCTAAAGCTGATTTCACTTCAAAAAAGAAAAAATATGTATAAACAGGCAAAGCATGGAAGTATAAAATTGGTGCCTGGTTGGTGACTTGGTGAGAAATCCAGAGAGAGAGATACCCATTTCGAATAGTGTTCTTAAAACTTCTAGAATGTGTACTGTCTGTAGAGACTGATCATCTCTTTGCTGCCACGGTTTATTTTTTAATTGTTTTTGTTTTTATATTTTTAATACGGACGCTTTTAATGTGCACGTCTTTCTACATTGTTCTCATATTTATAATTTCAACATGAATGATGTAACCAATTTTTTTATTTAAAAGAGTGTCCGTGGAGTTTCTTGCCCGTTCTTCTCCATAAGAACCTACTACGATTTGGAATGGGCAACTAGCTTCATCTTTCTGATTGACCGACCCCTTGACAATTCAAAAGTACCTACCTGTAATTGGTTTATTTGACATAAATGCTTTGAGTTTGAGTTACCAACAAGTGTGTATTTTTGATTAAGCCATGTATTGTTCTTCTAGGTGAACCTGTACCAACTACTTTCGAAGTTCAATGGGCAGACATCAAAAGAGTACAAAACGTACAAAGAGAACTTCCTGAAACGGTTTGAGATCACCCAGTTGCCGCCTTATTTGATACTATACATCAAGAGATTTACGAAAAACACATTTTTCGTGGAGAAGAACCCAACTGTTGTAAACTTCCCAGTCAAGTAAGTAGAGAAAGATTTTTGGACAGGCACTTTGATCGACTAAAGCAGGGGTTCCCAACCTTTTTAGTGGTATGAGGAACAGGGTGTAAAGTTCACTCATCCTCTATAGAAAAGGGAGGATCCTCCGACCAGACGGGTGTTGTTTCTGGCGGGCAACTGCCCATCGGTTTGAAGTTGAAATCTTGTATCTATGTTGATGGCTCGGTAAACTCTAACTACGCGATGCGGGATTTGTGTGACGTCATGTCTTTGATGCGTATTTCGTATGTGGCGGTGTAACCGCTACATAAGCGCCCCCCTAACTATCTTTTCAAATTTGTCGACATAAGCAGAAAATCATAAGAATGTAAAGCAAGCGAAAGTGAGGTCGAAAACCTTGGACAGATTAGATTTTTTTCTTTTTCGAGTTTTGCAGAAAAACTCAAGAATTATGAGAATGCAGAATGAAAAATGTTGTACGATTTCGTATTCGTTACATTTTTCTTTTGACCATTCATACAGAAATAGACAAACTTATTTTGTCGACATATGCAAAAAATCTAAACCTCATTTTACAGCATCTAACTAAGTATTATGAAACGTTTGGTTTTGGAAACTAGTAATACAAAGAACATAAACTGTTGTAAATCTATACTTTATTATTGGAGCCGCCGCGCCCACCCTCAATTGGTTACTCTACGCCCCTCGAGGGGGACGCGACTGGACTGCTAGCTAACAAGTTAACCTGAACTTATCCATTAGTGTCTACCGACTGTACTAACCAGTAGGTACTCTAATTGCGTAATACAACACAATCTATTTCGATTTGAAACAGATTGCTAATCCATTGCTTCAGAAGTTGTAAAAAAAATCTGCTCAACAACGTAAATAACGCAATGAATGTTGTTGAACTGTCAAAATGAAACAAATTAAGCAAAATTGTTTACGAAAATAAGTTACGCAATTAGGGTACTAGTCACATGTTTCCGGCTATACCATTATTAATCCGATATTATTGAGATCGGGTTTTGTAGATTCAATTGGCAGAGGAGGAGCTCATGGCTAAGTACTAACAGCCGCACGGGTCGATCCATCAGGTTAAGCTACGCTTGCCGGGGTTGGTTCGTCGATGGGTGACCATTTCTACATACCGAGATTCCTCCGTGCCTCGGAAAGAGCCGTTGGTCCCGACTGTCATACGTGGATCTTTGACAGTAGTTACGGGTCGTCAGAAGCGCGAAAATCTGGCAACCAGTCTTATCAAAGGGTTATCGTATTACCTAGTTTACTGGGTTGTGGAGGTCAGATAGGCAGTCGCTTCATGTAAAATACTGGTATTCAGCTGCATCCGGTTAGACTGGAAGCCGACCCCAACATAGTTGGGAAAAGGCTAGGCTGTTTGAATAGGCAAGTCTGTACGTATACACATACACACGACCTAATTGGTTTTTATGATATGAAATTAATTGCAGAAACGTCGACTTCGGCGACATTTTAACACCAGAAGTGAAGGCGAAACATAACGGAAAGACGATCTACGAGTTAGTTGGCAACATAGTTCATGATGGCACTCCTGAGAAGGGCACGTACAGGGCACACGTCCTTCATAAACCAACACAGCAGTGGTGAGTGCGGCTTCATTATGTAAATGACGTCAACTGTCCTTGTTCACTAGAAATGTATAGCTTGATGTGTAGCTGTGTGTACAGATAACATACATAACATTTCACCAGTTACCTTAAAGTTCCATGTAATGGGGCGAGCCTATTGCCATTAACCGGGCACAAATCCAGACTCCGGGCTGCTTCTGAGAAATTCCTAATGGAAAACCCAATAACACTGCCCGACCTGGGAATTGAACCTAGGACCTCATGCTCAGCAGTAGCGCTTGCAACCACTAGACCATAGGCAGTCCCAAGAAAATAATGCGCTTCGGAAAGATTCCCGAAGTGATAGACGATCTTCGGAAATATGTACGCACCATGTTGATATCTAATATAAAAAGCAAAATTAAATATTTTGAAAACACCCACGACGGTTAAAAAGTAATTGAAAAAGGTAAAAAAAATTGCACAAATAAATGTTTACTGCAGCGCCCCCTGGTGAGTTGTCACCGTAACACTTATCTAAGAACATGCACCAATCAAACCCAAACCCATCACTGAAAACTGCATCAAAATCGAACTAGTAGTCTTTGAGAAAAAAGGGCAACATGGATTTGCACAAAAAATGTTTGCTGCAGCGCCCCCTGGTGAATTGTCACCGTAACACCTAACTAAGAACATGCACCAATCAAACTCGAACCCATAACTGAAAACTGCATCAAAATCGGACTAGTAGTTTTGGAGAAAAATGGCAACATGGATTTGCACAAACATCCTCTCACCCCAAACGCATATACCGTCTCCGTTCCGTCGTGGGTAAAAATAGAGATGCTACAACCTGGGAAGTACTTGCCTATTTTTTTCCAATATTATGAAATTATAGATATATGTAATTTTCTAAACCTTTGAGTGACAAATGACGATCTGCTACCAGACTTTGTAACCCGATAGAGAATACGTCATACATACGCGCAATGATTGGTGCATTACAACAAAACACGAGACTACAAAAGTTCTTTACCTCTGTGGCGCGACCTCCGTGTTAATTCGGAAACACAAAGATTATTACCGAAGCGCATACCCGTTCTGGTTTTACTGTAATGCATGATTCAACATTTTGAATGGGCATAATGCAGTTCATACTACATCATGCTTTGATATGGCACGATTTAGCAAAAAAAAATCTTCTAATCCAATGCAGAATGGTTAGTAAGCAGAAACAAGTTTTTATCTAGCAATTACTTTATTTTTTTATAAAAACAAGTCTGATGCTCTCCTATACAATCTGATAAGAATAATTTTGTTTCAGGTACGAAATGCAGGACCTTCACGTAACTAGTATACTTCCTCAAATGATCACACTCACAGAAGCGTACATTCAGATATATGAACTAAACCAGGACTGAGTTTAAATAGTCAATAAAACTAAGTATACTTGTGTATGTTTATTTATTGAATATACAAATTCCTGATAATTCAGAATCCCCATTTAACAAACTGTGGCCCTGGAATGACCTTTATACTTAAAACAATAATTAATTATGAGTGTTACACCATATTTTATAAATATGTGGCGAAAATATAATAATATATTAAAAAATTCACATCTACTATTTGACACAGTTTGAGAAATGATTCCGTTCATTTCATAGAAAATAGTTCACGTTTGGTTATATTGATATGATGCGAGAGAACCGGAATGAGGCTGATGGATGAAGTGATGACTTATTTTTTTAAATACGTAGTTGCCAATATACTCTATCAAGGGAACTAAGACATTCCCACATCAAGCCACTTGATTTAGAATTTACTGAACACAGGTCAAGACTGAACTATCTTCTTAGAAAGAATTATGCTAGTGGCTCTCCCCCTTTTTGCCTGCCACCCGCTTGAACTCTCCCATATTGGTGGTAGAAATAGGGGAACCGTAGAAGGCCAGGTGGTCAATTTGTGTGACATCCCCACCACACTGGTTGTCCTTTATGAACAGTTGAATGTTCTGTACGCTTTGGAACTTTACAAACTTCAGAGGGAGAGGGTTTCCTTCTAGATCACTTGGTGAAAATCTAGAAAAAAAGAAAAAAAATTTTTTTTTTTGGTATTTCCTTACATTCTCAGTTCAAGCATTTATGTGCATAATAACAAACAAAATAAGGTCTATTTTACTTACTCAACATCCTGCACTGACATATTTCCAGAGGCTTGATCAAAGTCAAGTGTTCTTGGCTGGTTGATGAATATCTTCACTACCTTGGGCCCCTTGTCACTGGGAGCTTTAATTTTTAAGGAGTGTATTTTCACCAGCTGAAATGTAAAGATATTTCATGTTCAATATCAAATTGATTGAAAAGCGCTAATCAAGTAAAACAGTGAAAGGGAAAAATTACATGATGCAATCGCATTGATTTTGAAGAAAGCTAAAAACAAACATCGTAAACAAGTAACCTTGTTAATTTAACTACCTGATTGAAACTAATGTTAATGATGAGCTGCTCATCACAATCACTGGCCAGGTAGCCCCCTGCACTGGTCAGGCAGTGTGCCATGGGATGGTTATCAGCTTCATTCAGACATTCACACTCACTCTTAGTTATGAATGTTGCCAGGTCCATCTGTAAATAAAATGATAATCATCATCATCAACCTATAATGTTCCCACTGCTGGGACACAGGCTTCCTCTTGTGAGAGGGAGTGGGCCGTAATCCACCACACGGGCCCAGTGCTGGTTGGTAGATGTCACATGTCTTGGAATTTTCGGTTCTAGGACATGCCGGTTTCTTCACAATGTTTTCCTTCACCGTTATGTGTGGTGATGAAATAATTTGCACAAAGTAAAGTGCCTGTCTGGGTTCGAACCTACAACCTACAACTCGGTAAGTTGCGGCTGTTACCAGTGGGCCACCACTGCTCTGATAATTTAATAAACCAGGAATAAATAATGGTATACAGGCAGCTGATTGAAGATAAATTTTTGATCCTCCTTTATCAGATGCACAATTTGGAATAAGGAGAAATTTCACAGTAAGGACAGGCAGGAGAGACTAAGTATGCCTTTTGTGAATGTGAGTTTTAACTGTTTAATCAAACTTGGGTGATAGGTGAAGTCTTAGTATGTCTTTCTGTGGAATATTGTACGAAGGAAGTCCAACTAATTGCAGATAATGAAATGGTGACACTTGCACTAGTAACCTGTGCGAAGCTAAGATGGGATGGTAGTTATCAGTATACTTACATGTCCAGCAACAGTATTATCATCATCTCCAGCTTCATCAGTGCCGTAATATTGTCTAACTTTAGTTTCTAGTGTGGCTGGGTCAGCACCCTGTAGTTGGTCAATCCGTGTCTGCAATCAATGAGATCATTTTAGTTCCAAATAACATCCAATTTGGAGGTTTACCGATTCATTATAATTTAATGTAAAATCCTAAAAGAAACTAACACAAACAAATTAATGATAGTTCAGCTTGGTGTACTGATTCTTGCATGATTCAGCGGCCACGTACCCGGTTTCTATAGAAGATGAATGTCGGCATCGCGCTGACACCCTGCGCGCTGGCCGTCTCCGCACATCTGCCCACGTCCACCTTCAGGAACACAGCCCTTGGGAACTTCGCCGGCAGCTGCTCGAAGAACGGCGCGATCCGTTGGCAAGGGGGACACCTGCACACAACATAATCAATTATTTACTATAACGATGACTTGAATTTTTGAACGGAATCAGGTTATGCTCACCAAGTCGCTGTGAAGTCCACTACAACAAGTTTTGTGCCAGCATTGGCCATTTCTGTTTGGAAATGAGCTTCGCTTTCAATAACAGTAGCTAAGCCCATGATTTCCTTTTAATTATTCCAATTTAAAACAAGAGTCCACAATGACAACAGTAGGGAATGATACTTCAAAATGGTTGATTACTTTTTACTTGACAGTTTTAGTGTTACCATAGCATACTTATTTGGTTGCGTTCAATAAAAATCAATATATTTGGGGTCTAAAGTGGGGGTCTAACATTTAAGGGGACTTGTCGAGTTTTTGAAAAATTTGTAAACGGCATGTTGAAATGGGTAAATCCGCGAATAAAACCTAAGTCAAGCGATAAATAGAACGTAAAACTAACAATTTCTACATGCAGCAATGGCAATAAAATGTTTTTCAAACAAGTGTATACCATCAAGTTTTTATTGAGTCTATGGATTTTGGCAGAGATTCGTGTGCGTGAATCTGACGCAAATAGTCTTATCTGTGCGTTTGCACTGGCGAAACATTTACAACGAAACATGTTGGAATCTCTATTTTTTGTCAATTTTCCATACAAAGTTTGACAGACACTAGAGATTTCAACATGTTTTGTTGTGATGTTTGCCAGTGCAAACGCATAGTAATCCCTCAAAGCTTGTCTCAAAACAAACAATAATTCGCATTTACGCTCGTGCTTTTTAATTTTGACAACCTTACTGATATTAAAAATCAATATTGATCATGAACAAGATTATAACTTTATGATGGCTCGGAACATGAGACAAGTCGCTGCGCAGTAATAAATTCATGTGTCAGCGGGGGTAAGGGGTGGGGTACTGCACAGCGAGTAGCGCACTTCGGAGCCACCATACAGTTTGTCGCTGACCATCATAGACTACTATATATGCTTACCATGTTTAACGTTAATGATGTGTTTATCCCCTTAGACTGCTTCAGGCCGCGTCCTATTTTTTTTTAAAAGCGATCGTCGAGCGAATTCATTCATAGTCTACGGAATACATGATTGGTCGCGTGCATAAATCGGAAAACCGCAAGCGCCCTCTTTCGGCGCGACCACGCGTTCAGATTCGTCGAACAAAAAGTACGAACGATCGTGTACAGACGCCAGCACATCAAGCTACTACAATCTGTCAAATTTATTTTATAGATTTTCAACTTTATCACTGATGTCTAAGGTTCAAAGTTGATTGGGAAAATTTGACAGTTTCGGGTAGCTTCATGTGCTGGCGTCTGTACCTATTCGCTTCGCACGACGGTCGCTTTTAAATAGAACGCGGGGGATAAAGAATAGCTAATACTTTTTTTAATGGGGATCAAAATTGCCACTTGCTCACTTCAGATGGCGCTGATCTCCAGCGTCTTATAATTTGACAGCTATACATTGTAAACAAGCGATTTTTTTAACCGCTCAGGCGCGGTGGGTGGTCTGCGCCGTGACAGATTTACGACCGCACTTGAATAAACAAAAGCATCGGGTTTCATAATAACGTCTAAAGTGTTTTGTTTATGTTTTTTGCTACTCGAATAGATTAGAGATACATTGTAAATGGTTACAGTCTTTGTTATCAACGTTTACTAATCTTTATTACCCGTTTTTTTTGTGTTTTCTATGTTCTAATGTTTTTACGATTTCTAATAAAACTACCGTACCAATTCACACGAAATTTTTCAGGGTACATTATGGATAGATAAGTTATCTAATAAAAGCGTTTTCAGAGACAAAATATTTTTCAAAAAAATTCAAAAAATCTAGGTTTTTGCTGATCTAGAATTTCTAGTGCTTTCATAACTTTCTCCGTACCAAAAAAATATTTTTTATTTGTATTTTTTTGAATTTTTTTTTTAAAACTCTGAAAAATTTAGTATACAAAATAAATAAAATACTTACCGATCAGATCCATACAGAAAACTCAAAAAATATATCAACTTTCACTTTCACGAGAACTTTCTCCTTCACGTTTGTTTACACTTTTTTTGGTTGGGTCAAAATAGGTATAATCTAATGTTATTTAGTGCGAATATTATCTAAAACGATGTAATATTTACTTCAAAATGAAAATATCACCACTTTCCGACGATTTACACACTAAAACCATTAAAAAACGAATTATTACTGCGAACGCGCGCATCCCGGGAGTGACTTTTTACTGTCATTTTGACCGCGCGGGAATGTCATTTTCAACATTTTTTTATAGTGTTGCCCATTTATATTTTTGCTTTTAGTCGATTTATTTGACAAGAATATCTATCTGACCATAGACTGCAAAAAATTTCAAACAAAAATATTGATTACAGCGAATACAAATGGAGTTGTAAGTCGTGTGGTGACTTTGTAGCGTATTGGATACAATGGTCCCCGAACGGTAGGTACCTAATTATATTGTTGCGCAGCTGTCATATAAAAAAGTACTCTGTGGCAGCTGTTTACTGCAAAAATATGGGGACACATGTATTTGCCAAAGATGTTATAAGAATAAAACTGTGGGAGAATCTCCGAAAAAAATTGGAATCCGATATTTCGTCGCGACATTTTCAACGCTCTGCTTAGCGCCGAGAGTTGAAAATCCAACAGTGTTTTTTCAATGCGCCGGGACGAGAGTGCGTCCCAGCGCTTTGGATTCTCAACGCTCGGCTTAACACCGACAGTTGAAAATCCAGTGCGCGATAAAATCCCGCCGCGATTTTATTCTGTCCGGGTCCGTGCGAACATCGGCTTGTCTGGGCGAGCACGGTCTAACTATGTGTTTTTAGGGTTCCGTACCTGTCATAGCCAATTTGTTCCGAATACCGGACCAATTTATTATAGTTGAAATTTGGTACACATACGAATTTCTGGGACCCAAACATGGACGTGTAACGTAAATAAAAGAATTTTTAATATGGGGATCACTTTTGAGGGTAAATAGAAAATAAATATTTGCAAACTGTAGGTACCGTGTGACATATCAAATGTTTGTTGTGAGGTGAGGATCTCAATTTTTTAAATATAATTTTAAAATATGCCTAAAACGATATTTAAGAAAACAGATGAAAATTGACCATTATCTCCGAAACTACTGAGCATAAAATAAAAAATAAAAATACGGAGCATGGATCTTTCCTCATACATTACAAAAAAACTTTTAAGAAGTCTATGGTCTTAAAACCGAGAAAGCCTTACCCTTTTGTCTAATCCCGTAGTTTTTGACATTTGATTAATCTCTCAATATTGTGCGAACAAACTTACATTTGCTATTGGAATGTATAGGAGTACTTTCAACTACAATGCTAAGTTTGTTCTTGGGATTTATTTATAAACAATTGCTAGACGAATTTACAGTAAACACCAAAGCGCGCAGCAAGCCAACAACACTTAGCTAAAAAACTTCATGCAAACATTTAACAAAGATTTACTGCTATACATACATAAATATGTCAACATCGGGCTCTTGAGCAATCAGAGCGAGCGTTCAGCAGATTGATCGCCTGGGTTGTGGGAGCATATCGAGCAGTATGGGTACGCCTACGCACTGAGGAAGCCGCGAACAGGCACCCCGACTACGGAACCCTTCATTGTACCTACGTGGTCCGACACGCACTAACCCGGTTTTTTTTATTTTTCAATAACCTTGAAAGCTTGTTCCTCACAAAGCATATAATCTGTCAAACAACAATCTAAAGCTATAACTTATCCTAATCCTACCGATCCTCCTAATTTCTTTTCAAATCTACTTTAAATAAGTTCAACTTAATTAAAAGGAAATTGTATGAGATCAATTCGATGTAAATAAGTGGTCGTCCGTCTTTATTCTTTCTCTCATCCTTATCACTATACTCCGTTTGAAATAAGATTAGACATTTATACAAACCTTTTTTACAGTCCGTTCAACCGATTTTGACTTCTATACCGTAGGCATAAGGATGGCATCAAAAGCAAAAAAAGTGGTTATAAACCAACTGTTTACTGCAGCTGTCATTTGTCATGCCACCAACGCAATAGAAGTCAAAATCGGTTGAACGGACTGTAAAAAAGGTTTAGTTAAATGTCTAATCTTATTTCAAACGGAGTATAGATAAAAACAATAGCACTGAAGAAAATGCAGTCAGTTTTTAATTGAGTTCAGACGTTGAAACATCTCTGGTCTGCGCGGTTAAAATAACTACCTACGAGTAGTGATAAGCCCACAATGAGCGAGTTAAAATCGATTTTATTGTCAAGCCGGTGCATCTTAATTTCCTTGCTATTCTTGATAACAACAATGACCGTTGTAGTTCCTATAAATGATGGAAGTTTTCGCAAACAGATCATTAATGACCTGCCAAAGAATACAGATTTTGACTATTATTTATCAGCACTGGAAAAGGCAGTACACTTTTGTATTAGGCATAAAGTTTACGTGGATCTGGACATGCAGTTCGGGTTGTTTATGGTAGACGGTAAGATTGTCCAAGACTAAAACCCGTACCTTAATTGCATAATAAACGATCAATCACAATTTGATTCGATTTGAAACTGATTGCTAATCCATTGCTTCATAAGTTGGAAAAAAATCTGCTGAACAACGAAAATAACGTAATGAATGTTGATTAACTGTCAAATTGAAACAAATTTGTCATTATCGTTTACGAAAATAAGTTACGCAATTAGGGTACTATAGTGCTATTCTGTAACCATCTCACCGTGTTATCTTAGGTGAAGTGAGCGTGGCGTGAGCTGTCAGTTGCTAAGGATTGACACTATTGGCAGTTCACTTCACCTAAGTTATCACGGTGAGATTTTTACAGAATAGCATTACTGGTTTCCGTAACGAAAATCAACGATGTGTCAAAATTAAACTCATGTCAAGCGTTTTGATTGGCTGCCGATAACAGATAACCAATGACAGCAGTTGACATGCGTTGTTGATTTTCGTGTCAGAACCGTGTGTTGGCCCACGTTCGCACGGACGTAATAAAATCGCGGCGATTTTTTTTCGTGCACTTGGTTTTCAACGCACTGCTTAGCGCCGAGAGTTGAAAATCCAACAGTGTATTTTTTCAACGCGCTGGGGTGAGAGTACGTCCCAGCGCGTTGGATTCTCAACGCTCGGCTTAACACCAAGAGTTGAAAATCCAGTGCACAATGAAATTCCTCTGCGATTTTATTTTCCGTGCGAACGTCGGCTTAGTCTTTTAACTAATAGAAAGAAAGAAACACGTGCGAATACGCGATTACGCGATCGTTTCTTTGAATTATGAAAATGACGTACACACGGCTACACATCAAGCTATATTGTTCCAGTATAAGCTGACCTCGCATTGTATGGAAATCCTATGCAATGCGAGATCAGCATAAACTGGAAATGCATAGCTTGATGTGTAGCCGTGTGTACAAACGCGACTTGATTGATTGGTTAGGACACGGCCTTACTAATTTAAGTTTTTTGAAAGCTAGTTTCATTCCTTTGTCGTAAAAGTAAAAGAAACGAATCAGTTCGTTTCATTGCGGATGAAATCAATCCGTTCCTAATAAAAAAATAATTTGTAATTAGCTATAGGTAGCATGTATCAAATAAGTGTGGTCATATTTAAGGGTGTAGTACAGCAGACCGTAGAACTGAACAAGTTTCTCTATGGAAAAAAATTAGCGAAAAAAATATCAATTGTCCCATACAAAATTTCAATACCTCCTCGACCCAAATTATGGGACGTCTGACCATTTTTTTGTGAATAAGGTGTTGGTTCCATGGAGAAACTTATTTAGTTTGACGTTTTGTACCACACTTAAATATGACCACACTTAAATATGACCACACTTTTCTGATACACTCTGTATTTACGATAATTCTATTGATTTTGTTCGTTACTCAGAATTTTCTCGTTGTAGCTAATTAACTATACTCCATTTGAAATAAGATTAGACATTTAAACAAACCCTTTTTACAGTTCATTTAACCGATTTTGGTAAAAGGATGGCCTTCTTCTTCTTTTCGTGAGGTTATTGACTAACCTGGTGTCGAGAGTTTTAAAGCCGCCCATGGCCCTCTGACTTGGCTTCACATGCCGTCGAGAAATGTCTCTCAGGCATGCCGGTTTCCTCACGATGTTTTCCTTCATCGTATTAGCCGCACGTTTTTCCGTTTTTGTATGATGGCATTAAAAGCAAAAAAGTGGTTACAATACTGTTTACTGCAGCTGCCATTTGTCATGCGTCCAATGCAGTAGAAGTCAAAATCGGTTGAACGGACTGCTTTTTAGGGTTCCGTAGTAAACAAGGAACCCTTATAGTTTCGTCATGTCCGTCTGTCTGTCTGTCTGTCTGCCTGCCTGTCTGTCTGTCTGTCTGTCTGTCTGTCTGTCCGCGGTCTAGCTCCGAGACCCCTAGTACTAGAAAACTGTAATTTGGCATAGGTATACATATTAATTACGCCGACAAAGTAGTAAAACAAAATTATGAAAAACATTTTTTTTTAGGGTACCTCCCATACACGTAAAGTGATGATGTTTTTTTTTTATTTTTTTATCCCATCATGTATGGTATCATTGGAAAGGTCTTTCAAAAACATTGTGAGTGTGTTAAAACCATTTGCGAATTCAGTGATCCGTTTGCGAAATATTAAGCTTTAAGGTGAAAATTTTTGTTAGAGTCAAGTGTCCCCCCCCCCCCTGCCAGCTAAATGGTTGGTTTCACATATGTGAAAAAATTCACGACAGTAGCTTATATAACGAATTTAAAAGAAAAACTATCACAGCTGGGTAGGCTTTACAAGTTAACGAGTAATAATCGACCAACTTAGATTTGCGGTTGTAAAACATGTTCTCCCATACATTCTGTATGAAAGATTTTTTTTTTCAACTACAAAGTTAAGTTTGTTCTTGGGCTAAATTCATCCCAACTACGGAACCCTACATTGTGCGTGGTCCGACATGCACTTGGCCGGTTTTTTTTTATTAGGTAGGCCATCTCGTAGTTGACCTCTGAGATCATGAATACTTAGCCGGGCTTTCCTGTGGGTGCCTTAAGCTGCTACACTTAAAACCTCCAGCCAGGGGTTATTCAACTATGCTAATTAAAACTAGGTGAACGATCGCTAAGGGCACCCCCTGTGGGGTACGAACCTCGGCTTAGGGCGTCAACCGGAGGGAGGACATCAAGAATGGGACGGGTTGGATCAAAGTTTTGATCATGATTATTAGTCGGGGAATTTAAAGCTACGTGCTCAGCTGCAACAACTGCTAGCATCTCGTTATCGAGCAAGGGTTGGGGGGAGTATCATTTACTCGGGGACGCGGTCGCGATCGCAAAGGACCTCGGCAACGAGGTCGGAATGACGGAAGGCGTCTGTTTTTGTACACCGTGCTGAACGGACTGTAAAAAGGTTTATTTATATGTCTAATCTTATTTCAAATGGAGTATACCTACTTACGTCTCCCGTACAACAAAAATTAAACCCAGATATAACATAGGTATCACCCTACATGCACGCACGGCGTTTAAAACTTTTTTTTTGTAGTGAATTTGAAGAAACTTGTGCAGCAGAAACGTATGAGTTTGCCTAAAAATATACGTATCCATTTGGAAAAACTACTAGTAAAGAGCAACGCATTAGCTAACTATTTCATCATAATGGTCAACAAACGTGAACATGAGGAAGATATGGAGGAGGGAATAAATAGTAAGACCCAAAAAAAATATATATAAATTTATTTTTATCTTTATCTCTCTTTTATCGAGAGTCTATTTACTTTTTTCGAGAAATTTTCTTCCGTTAAATGCAATTTTTGAAGTGAAAGCTTCTTTAGGCGCGTTGGGCATTTGGGTTTTTCCTTGATGTACCCGATCCTTGAGGGACCCGTCCTTTAGAGCCCCGATCCTTGAAAACCCCGATAAATTTGATAAAATGCCAATGTCGTTTAAGGTATAATTGCCAACAAAAGTGTTAAACTAACAAAATTATTTATCATTTAGAATTAAGTAATAACACGTACTATTTTGTCTATGTAAGACATTTCTTGTCAAATTATAATTCCGCTTAAGCCCTCCAGAAGGTCCTTCCCCCGACATTTTCGTGTGACACACTTAACTTTCTTATTATTTGCATATTGCTATTAGTAATTATTTCGCATGATTGAAAGAGATAGAAAAGTACATTGTTATGCATGCGTAAAAGAGACAGATTTATTGGCATATCAACTGGCAGCGCCAGCTCTATTGTTTCATTATAACTAGTGGCCAGGTAAAATTAAGGGTCCACTTTTCTGGCTCGTGTTTAGTATTTCTAGGGATTTAAAATATGGAATAACATAAAATTATATCAGTTTAACTCTAGACTAGGTTGCCTTAACCAAACTAACACATTATTTAATTAATGTTCTTTGAAGCTCTTTTTGTATCGATGGTACACTAGCATGATAATGGCAAAAATGACAAAAAAAAGATAATCAAATTTATCGGGGTGCTCAAGGATCGGGGCCCTAAAGCACGGGTCCCTCGAGGATCGGGTACCTTAAGGATGAACCCGGGCATTTTTGAGATGGGAAAAAACAATTGAACTTGTGACACTGTTACCGACACCTCATTAATTTTAGTTTTTGACCATTGTAGGGTTATCCTAGTTGTCAGTTTAGGGTTATGTTACTTTGGTCTATGGGTAGAGGCGGCTGCGCCCGTCATATTCTCGATGAATTAAAATAAATGAAGATTTCATGTCACATATTGTTCTTTTCCTTTATTATTTATCTTGCTTTCTTAAAACCATTAAAAAGACATCAACGCGCGATACATTTTCTTTGGGATTAATGACATTCCGAACATTGAGACATGACAACGATATGATTGACATTTCCATTTTTTTACCGACTTCGAAAAATAAAAGTATTTCCTGCACAATAAAATTGTTCAAGTTTTCACTTCTGTCGGCACTCCCGGAGTGCCGCTGTTTTTTTTTGTAGTTAAAAAAAAATAAAAAGGTACAGTTGGCCGCACGCACGTGAGTAACAGGTATAATTGTCGCGTTTTAGCGTGGCAATAGCGATCGTTGCCCTTTCCCTAATATCTCTCCGTAGGAACACAAACAATAAACTATGGATGGTTTTTCGTTATTAGAATATGTTGATGATCACGATAATTGATTCAGGACGTTAACGGACATTATTAAAAATAAAGAGTTTGGAGAAAACTGATATTTAGTGACGAATTCTGGGAATTTTTTCAAGAATTCATAAAGTTTGCAATTTCTCGAATCCCATGTATTGTGTTCCCTCGGCTTTATGGGGTGCTTAATTGTTGCAAATAGGTCACACTTTCACGTCCTTGAAGGAATAATTATGTCAAATTACAAGTCATCCTGTATACAACTGCCGCTTTAAATCAATGCCTTTCTTATTTTTTAAAGTGAACTGTGTGTTGCATGTCGCGTGACGGTCGGCCGCGGAGTAGGGATAAAGTGAAAGGCACTCGTCAGAGCAACCAAGGCCAATATGGCGGCGCCTATAGAAGTTTCACTTTTACCGTGGTTTCATAAAACCACACAATCCTTTTTTTATGAACGGCAAATAGGTACTTACCATGACAAATTGTTGTAGTTTGTCAGTCTGCCCAACACTCAAACAATTCACTAATTGTATTTATAATTCTAAGTTGATTATTGTTTTCAGCGACGCAAATATTTTATAACAAAACTGAGTGGTCTAGATCTCCAGATGAATTTAATCAAGATCTGCTGAAAGAGACGAAGGCTTACAGTCCTGAAATGTTGGAGAAAATGTATGGCACATGGAACGACTATGTTTTATTTGCAACAGACAAAACAAAATATGTACCTACGCCCGCAAATATGAGTAAAGTGCACAATTTGTATTATGTTTATCAATGTTATTATAAGTAAAAGGAGGTAGATAGGTTACAGCCCCGGATCTAGATTTTTTTTGAGGTGGGGCAAAAACTGCCATCTGCCGCCCCTCGCCAATATTTTATAGGGAGGCGCTAAGTTAGCCTAAAATTATTTCAAAATGAAAATTTTGGCAGCAACATATTAATCAAATTGAATCGATCGATAATGCGCCAATTCAACAGGGGCGCCAAAACTGTTGTAAAAAGATAAAAATAGAAAGATTATTATAAATGTGCTGCGCGTCTCATTAAAGATGAATATATCAATATATCATCAATACGCTTGAATTTGTCGCCCCCTGAAGTTGGCGCGTGGGGCACGGGTCCCGGCTTGCCCCTCCCTTAGATCCGGGCTGAGGTTACCTACCCAACATTCGATCTTCAAAAACGGCACAATGTCATACTATAGATGACACGTGGAAGTAGGACGACATGTCGTATTTATTGGGAGCGAAAAAGAGACAAGACGATACGTAACTAGGCTAATTAGCCAAGTTTTGGCGTACCGCTTGCGCAGCGTATGTAACCTATCTAACTCTTATCAACCGACTTCAAAAAAGGAGGAGGTTATATGTGCGTCTGTATGTATATTTTTTTAATGATCATCTATATTTTCGTCATTTGTGGACTGATATTGAAATTTTGTTTCTTCTTCATTTGGCTTCGAAAATACGTATTTAATCTACTGTGTCTCTTTATGATGTTATAATACTTCCTGTCACTGTTATTTACATAGCAAGTAGTGGTATTCAGATTGGTATAGGGTAGGTACCATAACTAAAAGGAGATTTAAAACAAACCATCAAAAACTTAAAAAAAAAAAAAACTATTACTTCCAAAAAGACACTACAGAGTGAAAAATAACTTTAATTTCGCAAGTCGGTGGTAAAAACTGAAATACAGATCCAAAGACCCCGACTTCCGAAATTAATAGTATATTATTGCAAAGGCCGGGAAATAGGCAATTGCAGGTCGAGTACGAGTTTGAAGGCCGAGCCGTAGGCGAGGACTTCACTAATACGAGACAGGCAATTGCCATTTCCGCCGAGGCATAAATAGTGGTTTTCTCAAAAGAATGCAGGGAAATAAAAGTAGTTAAATTTCCATAATTTTTCAAGTTAATGCCGTTTTTAACATGAACTATACCTACATTTCAGCATGGAATAAATTGCCCATAATGTAGATGGCTTTTTAGTTTTAGTAATCTCATTAAAGTACGCCAAAAATACACAGTTTGTAGAAAATGTTCACTTTATTCTCGTTTTTCCAAATCATAAAATTTTCATTTACTTTCATGTATATTTCTTTTGACTTCGCTGGAAGCAGGTTTTCCATTGCTAATTTGGCTTCTGATCTTAAATCTGGTGGATTACAATCATTCTCCATTTCACTCTCTGAACCGTTGAAACTCATTTTATAATTATCTATTATATAAGTAATTATCAAATCAAGACGAATTTTCAGCTTTGCCGCCAATTTTCTATTTATCATCTGTGCCGAAAAGCAAACGCATCTAAGGCTATACAGCCACGTGAACGCAATTTGTACTAAGCAAAGAGAACTTTGGTATGCCAAGAATGATAAAAGAGATCCAATCAAAGAGTATTTTAATAACCCCAGCACGCCATTTCATACAATATTGCTGGAGCGTTGTAATGTTCCAAATTCAAAAAACGCGCCTGCAATAGATTATGATTTTCTTTGACCGTAAATTCAATACTTCGCGTGTTCTTTGTTCGAAAATAATGAAAATATTTCCATTCATGTTTGAGAAAAGTTATTTTTCACTTTGTAGTTTTTTTTTTAAACTAGAATATCATTGATGTTATATCTGTAAGTACCTAGTTATAATATAAAAGTCACTTTTCGTGTCTCTGTGTGTGCGCTTAGTTGTTCCCATGTTTTAACAAACAATGGATTTTGATGCAGTTTTCATAATTTATTTATGACTATTAATATTATTTCCGTATCATTTGCTTTAGATGAATGCATGAAACAGTTGGCGTTGAATTCAGTACAGAGTATACAATTTCAGGGTGTCTGTCAGATCCCTGATAACTGCAAAGAGGCGTTGGATAAAGGCAGCGACTACGGTTACGGGTTGTTACATAGGTACGTTATAATACAACATACAACTGTAAGCCGACGTAAGCATGGACGTAATAAAATCGCGGCGGGATTTTATCGCGCACAGGATTTTCAACTCTCGGTGTTAAGCCGAGCGTTGAGAATCCAACGCGCTGGGACGCACTCTTGTCCCAGCGCGTTGAAAAAACACACTGTTGGATTTTCAACTCTCGGCGCTAAGCAGAGCGTTGAAAAGAAGTAGTCCACTTAGAGCACCTGCGCGAATAGCACCTGCGCGAATAGCACCTAGCATAGTCCACGAATTAATAAATATTCTAGTGATTTTTATCGAAATCTTTCATTTAATAATGTCCTGTAAAACAAATACGTCGCTGCAGTAGGCTGATGAGTCGTAGGTGCGCTTCGCGGACAAAAATATTAAAACAAATTGTCATCCACGAAGAGCACCTGGGTGCTCCTGGGTGGACTAGTCTAGGTGCTATTCACGCAGGTGCTATTCGGACGGGTGCTCTAAGTGAACTACTTCGTTGAAAATCCAGTGCACGAAAAAAAATCGCCGCGATTTTATTACGTCCGTGCGAACGTCGGCTTAGATCTTCCGACTACGTTAGATTCACTGAATTGGCCCGACAAGTCGAGCCTGCCGCGTACTTGTAGCTTCATAACTCATCATCTGTTACGACGCCTCATTGAGGTGGATAACAATTAAAATTCTATTGTGTCTCGTTAATGACAGTTGAAAGGGTAACTAAACTGCGGAGTGTCCCAATATTCATCTGTCAGTAGGTACGTTATTAACTACTTCTTGAATGTAGTGCATGTTTTATAAAATAATTAAAATTTTTAGGACCTTGATAATGGTCGTCGCCCGTTTTTCTCGAGACTGTGTCGTGTTCTCCGGCAGAAAAGACAAATTTAAGACGGATACGTATTGTATGATGTTTTTCAACGAGGCCGAGTACATTGCTTTAAATAACTTCGAAAAACCTGCCCTCATGTTTCAACAAAGTAAGTGAACAGTAGTGCTATTCTGTAACCATCTCACCGTGTTATCTTAGGTGAAGTGAGCGTGAAGTGAGCTATCAGTTGCTAAGGATTGACACTATTGGCAGCTCACTTCACCTAAGTTATCACGGTGAGATTTTTACAGAATAGCACTACTGAGGCCGAAGCCACATAGGTAGGTGCTTCGATCGGTACTTCAAGATATATTGCGTGGTAGGTGACATGCAGTGCTTCTAGCGAAGCAACGCATGTTTTTACTATTGCAGTGGTCACTCCGACGCTTGGTGCCTGCATGAAATTGGCGTTTTTTTGTTTTCTCGCAGCCATCAACCAAACCTTGTTTTTCTCATACAGAATAGTGTAACAAATGAATGTTATTTGACATGCATAATTATCTCTAAATATTCAAGGCAATGGCACGTAAAATTTTATCGGAGAGGCAACCGGATGGCGAGTGGTAATCCGGGTCTTGAAGTGATACCGAACTCCCCCGTACTGTCCGAATGGACCCCAAATGGACGGTGGCGAAGATATGGGGAATGGGGGCCTAGCATTTTTTTTTTGACATTGCATTCAAAATTTAAGCTCTATTATGTGCAAGGAATTTGTGTGTATCAATGCCCTCTGGTTTTGATAAAATTAACCCTCATTTTCGGCGATAAATCATCGGTAAGGAGTTTCAAAAATTATATACATTATTTATTTTATTATTTTTTTGTTTTTATAAATTATTTGATTCTCGATCTATATCTAACTTAGTCGTTATTTTTGTACTATTATGTCACAGTTAAGTTTACTTAAATCAAAACGGCTAACCCCCTATAATTCTGTATTGAGGGATTCTTAGAAATTAAAACAGTATAACGATGTTGGGGGGTGGCAACCGGATGGCATTGACACACACAAATTCCTTGCACATAATAGAGCTAAAATTTTGAATGCAATGTCAGAAAATAAAAATAGGCCCCCATCCCCCATATCTCCGTCCCCGTCCATTTGGGGTCCATTTGGACGGTACGGGGAGTTTGGTATCACTTCAATACGCCGATTATCACTCGCCATCCGGTTGCCTCTCCGATAAAATTTTACGTGCCATTGCTTTAACTAAAACTCAGTCCGAAATGAGATAATAGAGTTAGTAATTTGGTAGTTTGTATGTATTTATTAGCTTTGTAGGAAATTTTTGACTTCTAGGTACGAAAAGATAATACAAATCTTTTTGTGCTCGGGGGCGCGCGAAATGGACGGGAGGGGGTGTACCGACTATTCAATGTACAAAAGCATTTAGCGGTCATCTATTTTGTGGTAACTTAACACTAACCTTGCACCTAGGAGTCAAAAATTGCCTACAAAGCTAATGAATGATACATACAAACTTCTAACTCTTATATCTCATTTCGGACTGAGTCTATACTCAGTCCGAAATGAGATATAACAAACGAAGCTTATTTGACATGCATATCTCTATAGATATGCATGTCAAATAAGTTTCGTTTGTTACACTATTCTATAGTAGAAAACAATATTTGGTGGACGGCCACGAGAAAAAAAAAAGCCACCTTCCATACTAAAATTGGCATTGTCCTTTACTCCTACAAATAGGTGAATTTGACATCAGCAGCGTCTGACCAATAAGATAGAGGATGCATTCGTAAGCAGATCACCAGCACCTGATCAATAGCAATCCACAGTGCACGGTTCGAGTTACGCTACTCACCAAACGTCGCGTGGCACCAAGTGAAGTTCCTAGCCGTGTGGCTTCGACCTAAGAATTACGAAATTATGTTTTTATATCAACAGGAGAAAAATTACAATAAATAAAATCTTTCATCTCTTTCAGTTGCTCTTTGCGGCCTTTTAGGCCATGCACAGTTTTTTCGGAACTACTGGCTCAAAAGTCTCCTTCTGTACCAAACTCAAGAAGGTTGCTTCACGCAGAAGTTAGCAACAGGAGACTTTGATGAGAATCAATTGAGACAAAGTATAAACGACGAGTGGAGATTCAAGAACCTGAATATTATGAACGGCCAGTGTGACGGAGAATTCACGGCGGTAGCGGCGGCGGCGCTCGCAAATGCTCTCAGATACTTAATAGAGACATATTATTGAAACTTATAGACATGTTAGTTTTAGTTGCCATCATTATAAACTTATACAGGGTGGCAGGGACATCGGCGCAAAAATTGTTAACATGGATTTAGTACATGATTCAAACCCCCCTTTTTTTTTTTTTTTGGTTGGGAAGTCATCAAATAACTGCTCCCGCTCTGGGCGGAGCGGGAGGGCATGTCAGACTCTTACTGACTAAAACCCACCCGTGTTCCTTCAGTTGCCGTGTTGCCAGGGGGGCCACGATTTCCCTATCGGTTTTCTTCGAACCCCCGGCAGGCATTGGCACTAGCGGACCCCGTCAATTCTGCTGACATCTCTTTGAGGCACGCTTGGAACACAACGCGCCGTCGACCCGGGCTTGGTCCTTATCGGACGGCAAGCTGCCCATTGCTCACAGTCCGCAAGCCCGCGCCTACGGTGGCCGGAAATCTTCTTGTGATTCCCGACGCCCAGGGCGTCTCCTCCTGCGGCGGTTAGGGGCGCGAGGGCGCGAAATTTGCCTCTCCCTCACGCGCTCCGTCTCCTCCTTCGCGAGCATTACTGCTTCGCAGAAGGAGGTGACGGCCTCCCATTTCCTCTCGCTCCGTAGCATGGCCCGAATCAGGGCCGGACGCGAGAGGTCACCGCAGCCGATCGCTTCTACGAGGACACGGCGATGCCCTGCCCAAGCCGGGCAGATCTCCACCGTATGCTCCACCGTGTCCTCCGGGCGATCCACACAGTGATGACACCCGGGCGTTTCCTCCCGCTTTATCCTGAACAGGTACCTCCCGAAACAGCCGTGTCCGGTGAGCACCTGTGTCAGGCGGAAGGTGAGGACGCCGTGGCGCCTCTCTAGCCACTCCTCAAAGAGGGGTCTTATTGCCGCAATTGTGGATTCAAACCCCCCTGCGTTGAAATTTTTGGTCGGTTATTTAAAAAATAATCTGCTGCTTCATAGAAAAGTGCAATACCTACGCGGTTAAAATGTATGAGACAGCTAATATATTAAAATTATAAATGTGAAAGTGAGTTTGTTTGTTTATTTGTTTGTTACGCTTACACGCTAAAACAGCTGAACAGATTTGGATGAAATTTGGCATATGGGTAGGCCATAACCTGGAGAAGGACATAGAATACTTTTTATCCCGATATTCTTACGGGATCGACTTATGCGGGTGAAACCGCTAGTCCACAATAATCTAAAGCCCCTATTTGTAAAAATATAAAATCGCTGTGTGCTTATGACCACAGGATAGAAATGAAAACTTACGATTTTTTTTTTTTCGTGGAAAATTATCAAATAACTTCTCCCTCTCTGGGCGGAGCGGGAGGACGTGTCAGACTCTTACTGACTAAAACCCACCCGTGTTCCTTCAGATGCCTGTATGTTGCCAAGGGCCACGGTATCCCTTTCGGACTTTCCCGCGATCCCGGCAGGCATCGGCCCTAGCGGACCCCGTCAGTTCTGCTGACATCACAACGCGCCGTCGACAAGGGCCTGGTTCTTATCGGACGGCGAGCTATCCATTGCCGTCGCACCGTCCGCAAGCCCGCGCCTACGGTGGCCGGGAATCGGCCTGCAATTCCCGACGCCCAGGGCGTCTCCTCCTGCGGTGGTTAGGGGCGTGAGGGCGCGAAATTTGCCTGTCCCTCACGCGTTCCGTCTCCTCCTTCGCGAGCATTACTGCTTCGCAGAAGGAGGTGACGGCCTCCCATGCCCTCTCGTTCCGTACCATGGCCTGGAACAGGGCCAGATGCGAGAGATCACCACCGCCGATCGCCTCCACGAGGACACGGCGATGCTTCGCCCAAACCGGGCAGACCTCCACCGTAGAAAACTTACGACTGGAGCCGAGTATACGCGATTCAGCGCCCAGTAACCGCGATTCAACCAGCGTCATCGACCGACTGCAGCCGAGTATACGCGGTTCAGCGCCCAGTAACCGCGATTCAACCAGCGTCATTGACCGATTGGAGCCGAGTATACGCGATTCAGTGCCCAGTTCTCTTGTACACCGAACTAAACTATCACTAATTTTTTTTACTTTTGGCTATAAGAATCTTGGAGCTATTCTGAAAAAAAAAACTAAATTTAAAAATAATTTTGACACAACTAAAATCGAATTTGACAATCGTGACTCCACGTGGTACTTGTTTGCTCTAATCCGCGAATTTTTTTTAGAGCCGGAGGCGCGCTCTGCAACATTGACGTGTTACATGGAATTTTTCACTCTGTGTGGAAAATATGAAAAATTGTTACCTACATGTTGAGTATTAGGGGTTTACGGGTGTTTTAAAGGGGGTCGACATTTTCATTATTTTTGCGATAGGACACAATATTTTCGAGATATTTATAAGCAAAAGAAAAGGATACAGTACTGCTTTTCCACCTGAAGTCGAGGTGTTGGTGTGAATTTTAGTTCATGACAATTAGTTTCAGTTCACATCTTTTTAATCGCGATTAAAAATAGCCAGATTTAGTTAGACAATCAAAATTTAAGGTGAAATCGTCAAATTCAGAATAGCTAAATTGCCATTTTCACTAAATTATTAACTTGGTGCAATCTTAGTGCTGTCAAACTAAAATATAGTCAAGTTGTGTCACTTTTGTCTATTCCAGAATGGGAAATCGTCGTTTAACAGGAATAAACAAAATTTTATTGATTTTTAGTCTAGTTGACAAGAGAATCGGCACCAATGTTAATTTATGGCAGTAGCAGGCAAGAAGAGTAAATTTAACCAATGAATATTGGAACTTTTTTAACCTCACTTTTTTGTCTGTCTGGTCTAGACACAGGCCCCGACTTAGAGCCCCTAGGCATTTCGACATTTGAGGCCCCCCATTTCGAAGCCATTTTGGAAATTTTGTAAATAAAATGCACTAGTACAGGAAATTTTAAACAATTTTTTTTTTGTTGTCCTTTTGATATCAATTGCAAATAATAAACGAAATGAAGAAGCTTATTTTGAGTCAACCCAACTGCACTATTCAAGTAGGTAAGTGAAATAATTGAATGAAGTATGTTTTCTTCAAAATATATTTTATTTCTCTCAGTGTAAGTATTATTTTATTTCCGCCTGCCGTCAGACAAGCAAGCTACCTGTACCCTAATTGCGTAATGCACTATCAGTGACAATTTGTTTCGATTTGAAACAGATAATCCATTACTTCATGAGTTGGAAAAAAAATCTGCTCAACAACGTAGATAACGCAATGAATGTTGTTGAACTGTCAAAATGAAACAAACTTGTCCCAATCGTTTACGAAAATAAGTTACGCAATTAGGGTACTGGTCGGGGTAGCTGGGTGGGAGGCGCCCCTAGGCTGACTGGGCCCCTATATCTCCTAGCCTTGTGTTCCTAGGCGTAAATCTGGGGCTGCCTATACAAGTGGCAATCGCTTTCAAAGCGTTTCGTATTTCTCAACGACTTTCAACAGGATTAACATAAGCTTTACGGTAGTTTATGGCAATCCAATACATTTTTGATGTGTAACATCTTTCCTCTCGCTTTCCTGCAAACTGTGTCTTGAGTATTAATGTTCTGTGAATCTGGCGTGTACTATGCCAAATCGAATGCCAAATAATCGAATATCAATTGATCGACCACTATAAATCGAACGTCTAAATACTTGTGGGAGTAATTTCGTGAAAAGGGACGGAAGTGTGTAATAGGAAGCCAGGGAAGCGCTGTTTGATTAGACCAATGAGCGCGTGCGGTGCTGGAGTTGGTCGTCAGAGACGACCTTGACGAGGCCCTGCCCCTTTAATGTTGCTATAACCTTAATATTGCTTATTACCAAGGTGAGATGTCAAATGTTACACATCATATTATGTATACACACAATATTTACCTCCAACCCATCCACTAAAAGTAAAAATACCATCATATTATGCGACTGCTGTAGGGCTTGTTCGTTTTTTATTTTTTCATCATCGTTAACGCTGATAGAATGTCATTTTGTCTAGGCCCTTAGGACAAGTACCAGGAGGGTTGCCAACCACACTGTTAAAAACAGTATTAAACTATTTTTAACCGACTTCCAAAAAGGAGGAGGTTATAATTATGTTCGTAGCGTATGTTTGTTTTTTTATGTTTGTTTTTTTTTTTAATGTATTTCCACCGATATCTCCGTCATTTGTGGACCGATTTAAAAAAATCTTTTTTTGTTTGAAAGGGTATGCTCTCAAGTTGGTTCCATATAAATTTTATTAACTTTGCTTGGATAGTTTTTGAGTTAGTTGCAATAATACGTATTTTTTCCCACTTAGTATGTAGATGATATGATAAGTTCCTGTCACTGGTAGCAGGTAGTGGTATTCGAATGTGTGTGGGGTAGGTACCACAACTAAAAAGTGAAAAATAAAAACTTTTTACAAAAAAGAACAACCGACTTCAAAAAAAAACACTACAAAGACTACAAAGTGAGAAATAACTTTAATTTCGGAAGTCGGTGGTTAAAAACGAAAATACAAAACCAAAGACGCCGACTTCCGAAATTAAAGTTATTTCTCATTTTGTAGTGTTTTTTTTTTGAAGTCGGTTGTTTTTTTTTGTAAAAAGTTTTTCACTCTAAAATACTGTTTACTGTTCAACAAAAATAAAGTATACGAATATACTGTTTTCAATGATATATCCAGAGCTAAATAAAAAGGAAATCGGTGGCAAAAAATTAATTATACAAAACCAAAGACACTGACTTCCGAAATTAAAGTTACCTATTTTTCACTTTATAGTGTTTGTCTGGAAGACGGTTGTATTTTTTTTTTCCGAAACACTGTTTTTTTTCCCACTTTGACCATTATATACTTTCTTTCTTGTACAAAAAGTTTACAACACTAGGTGCCAGTCATAACAGGCGGCTTCCTTGCCGAAGCCTAAGTATTTCTTAACGTGCTTTACTTGAGTCAAGTTGATGTTGAGCTTCAGATATCTCGGTGTGCAAGTGCATCGGCCATAATGGGTCGTCCGTCTTTATTTTCTCATTCTTATCACTAGATAAAAACAGTAACACTAAAGAAAAAAAAAACAGTTGTTATTCGAATTTGGATGTTAAAACATCTTCGCGGTTAAAATGAATGATAATCCCGCCATGAACAAGTTAAAATCGATTACGTCGTTGCGACCGTGTATAATAATTTCCATTTTGTTTTTTTTAAAGACGTTTTTTTTTTCTGTGAACGGTATTGCTGACAATTCTAGGTACAAACAGATCATTCACGATTTACCCGACGAAAAGGATTTTGACTATTATTTAAATATATTGGAAAAGGTAGTAGATTTTGGTACAAGACATAAAATTTACGTGGATTTGAATCTACAGTTCGGATTGTTTCTGGTAGACGGTAAGATAAATGTTTGTACATATTTATAATAATAGTTTGAGTGAATGAATGTGAAGAAATTTATTTAGCACAGACTAAAAGGCACACAACACAATATAATAATACAAGTAAAAAGAAATTAAGATAAAAAGAAAGAAAACAAATAAAAAGTGTAAACTGCGTTGTAAGATATTAGCAGGGAGAAGAGTGTTATAATCAGTGATCGGAGTAGGTAGAGTGATTTTATGCATTCGCATCATGAATAGTCATAGAAATCATAACATGGATAAGCCTTTTTTCCGGGATTTCATTTTGGTACTTACGGGATTGAATCAAATATTGTTAAAGTAAGAATTTTTAAACTACTACATTAGACATTTATAAAATGCGATAGATAAACATTTAAAATATATTATATTGTTTTTATAGTATACCTATCCTTTTCTTGGAGTCCGATCACCTATATACTATTAAAAAGACAGCAAAAGGGTTAAATATTTCTTGTTCATATTGATGTATTCCTTATTCTACACATTACAACATTTAAAATTCCTTAAAAAAGTCTTAACAATTTCAAAATCCCGGAATCCCGGGGTATATCCATACTAATATATGTATACGTGCCAGTGCTTTGACCCCAAATCACTCTACCTACTCCGATCACTGGTTATAATTAATGAATATAATAATTATGGTGCGCATCATTAAATAATCATTGTTGAATGTTGATTAATGCACTTATGGGAAGTCTAGGTAGATTGATTGATAGAATTACTACTTAGAGCGGACTACTACTAGGTACTACTACGGCTACTTCGGACCGAAATTTCTCGGATTCGGATCGGTTGAAAACAACAGCTCATTTACAATACTTATCTATACAAAATTTTACAGGTACAATAAAACGAATCAGTGAAATCTACGTTTTATTGCGTACAAAATCTATCCGTACTTAAGAAAAAATCGATAAACCAAATCGATGTTTTATCATGAACGGATTGATTATCATGACCAAACATCGAGTCAATTGTATTTTTTGTCACTAGATAATACTTAAGGCGAAAGCGTCAGGGTAGCCCGCGAAATTAAAATTTTCTTACGATTTTTGCAATTTGCAGGTCAGTGTCAGGTTTTATGTTGATTAAAATATGATTCGCGACCGTAAAAAATATGGCATTATTCAATTATAATCATTACAGTCAGCAATACAACTCCATAAGTTAGCAAAGGTGTCAAATGTCGAGATTTCATGAAATCATGACACTGACCTTCAAATTGCAAAAAACTTATGAAAAATTTAATTTCGCGGGCTACCCTGACGCTTCCTCCTTAAGTCGTTGTGTCTTTCCTAATAGCAACTAAAACTGCATATATAACGACCAAAATTTTTGTTAAATTTGAAACATTTGGTTTTTAAGATTTTGTTACTAACATTAGGGGTAAGGATGGGCACGCCACAATTGCGGCGATAAGTCCCCTCTTTGAGGAGTGGCTAGAGAGGCGCCACGGCGTCCTCATCTTCCGCCTGACGCAGGTCCTCATCGGACACGGTTGTTTTGGGAGGTTCCTGTTCCGGATAAGGCGGGAGGAAACGCCCGGGTGTCATTGCCATTGTGTGGATCGCCCGGAGGACACAGTAGAGCATACGGTGGAGGTTTTCCCGTCTTGGGTGGACGCCACCGTATCCTCGTGGAGGCGATCGGTGGCGGTGATCTCTAGCGACCGGCCCTGGTCCAGGTCATAGTAAAGGCCATAGTGTAGGTCGGCTGAGGTGCTGTAAAATGAGGTTCAGGTTTTCTGTACAAGTCGACAAAATAAGTTTTTCTATTTCCGTGTGAATGGACTATAGAAAACATATCCGAGGTGGCTTGCTACAATTTTCCAGCTCACTTCGTTCCCTCTTCCATTCTAAATACTCTTGATTCTTCAACTTGTCTGTATAAGTTGACAAAGTAACTTCTATTTCTGTTTGTACGATCAAAAGAAAATCTTACCCATCCAAGGGTGCAAACATGTTGGACCTCACTTTCACTCGCTTTATATTCTTATGCTTTTTTGCTTATGTCGACTAAGTAACTCAGGGGCGTAGTGATTTTAACAGAAAGTTGAGGGGGCGCGTATGTTAAAAAGTTGCAAATCCCTGAGGTAGATGAACCGATGATTAAAGTCATCGGTTCATCTACCTCAGGGGTTCGCAAACTGGGATAGAGACTGGATGGGGAAGCCAGAGGGCAGAGCACCGTGTTCTGTGGCGCAACTTGGGAAAGGCCTTAGTATAAATAAGACTGCGATAGGCCCAGTTGATCCATTGTAAGGGATTTAGGAATAACGATTTAGTTATAACTATAGTTAATTGGTTTTGTAAATGAGCTTTGGTGTTCAATAAAGCATACTCTTTCTATTTATCTACAGGGTGGCAGGGACACTGATGCGCTAAAACTATTACCATGGATTCAGTGCATGATTCTGAAACCCCCTGCGTTGAAATTTTTTATCGGTTATTTAAAAAAAAAATTGCTATGTTTTTTTTAAATAATCGACAAAATACTTCAATGCCCACAGCATTGAAATGGTTCAGAATCATGTTCTGAACCCATGGTAACAATTTTTGCGTCGATGTCCCTGCCAACCTGTACCTATAGAGGTTTGAGGAACAGGGTGTAAATTTCACTCAGCTCTATGGAAAATGGAGGATCCTCCGGACGGTGTTGTGTCTGGTGGGTAACTGCCCGACGATTGATGTCGGGACGTTGTGAATATGCCAGTCGCGCAGTGAACTTCGCTTGCGCGATGCAGAATTTTGCGTGACGTCAGTGTGTTGCGTAGTTCGGATGTGGCGATGTAGATGCCCCACATATTTAATTAAAATAACAGACGCATGAATAGGTATTTTTTGTATAATACGGGCCACATGTAGGCTAAGTGTATTTGTAAACTAGTTCCATTTGTAAAGAATCGAATAAGAAGAAAGATTTCAATTTATTTCACCTTTGATTTTTATTTTTTTATCTGCTGTTAATTATGTTGTGTGCTTTTTTGGTCTGTGCTAAATAAATGTATTTTCTTTCTTTCTTTCTTTTTTTCTTTCTTTCTTTCAGAAGGTTAAGAAATAAGGAAAAGAAGAAAGAAGGTTTAGAATGAAACGTTCAGGTACTTATTTTTTTTTTTTGCAGTGAATTTGAAGAGTTATATGCAACCAAAACGATATAACATCCCTGCAAAAACACGTTCCCGATTAGAACAGCTATTGTTGAGGATTGATGTACTGACTGAATATTTCCACCATATGGTCCAAATAAATAAAGATGTGAAAGAATATAGTCACGATATAAAAAGTAAGATATAATATATTTCTTCACTGTATTGTATCGGTATACAACTAACATAGGTACCTCACAAATTCTTAAGTTTCATCTTAAAATTCATTGTGGAAAGTTTGGTACAGACGCCAGCACATCAAGTTACCCGAAACTGTCAAATTTTCCCAATCAACTTTGAACCTTAAACTTCAGCGATAAAGTTGAAAATCTATTAAATAAATTTGACAGATTGTTGTGCTGGCTTCTGTACCTATCTACTAACACATAAACCGTCCATATCCTCTCAATATGAACTATTAATCATTAATATTGTTCGTCAGGGGTATGCCAACACATAAACCGTCCACATCCTCTCAATATGAACTATCAATCATTAATATTGTTCGTCAGGGTGCCAGTACGGCGGTGATCTCTCGCGTCCGGCCCGGGTCCAGGCCACGGTACGGAGCGAGAGGGCATGGGATGCCGTAATCTCCTTCTGCGAAGCAATAATGCTCACGAAGGAAGTGGCGGAAAGCGTGAGGGAGATGCAAATTTTGCGACCTCATGCCCCTAGCCGCCGCAGGAGATGTTCTAGGCGTCGGGAATCGCAGGCCGATTCCCGGCCACCGTAGGCGCGGGCTTGCGGACGGTCAGCAATGGGTAGCTTACCCTCCGATAAGGACCAGGCCCTTTTCGACGGCGCGTTGTGTTCCACGCGCGCCTCAAAGAGATGTCAGCAGAACTGACGGGGTCCGCTAGGGCCAATGCCTGCTGGGGTCACGGGAAAGTCCAAAAGGGATACCATGGCCCCTGGTAACATACAGGCAATTGAAGGAACACGGGTGGGTTTTAGTCAGTAAGAGTCTGATACAACACAATAAAAAAGAAAAAAAAAGGGTTATGGCAGTCCTCGGCACATGCTCTTGAAATGTTAGTGGATGCGCCGAAAAACTCGCATAGCCTGTTCAAAAAAAAAAGTATATGATGAAAATGTTAAAAAAAAAATCAGTAAACGTACCTGTCAATGTTAGTTTTTTGTGCCACTTATAAATTGAGCCCGATTTTTTTATTTTAAATTGTCATAAAGATCTATTGATTTAATATACAGTGACATTAATTTAACACACGTATACGGATTAGCGTTTTCTTTTTATGAAGATATTTTAATTTAATTAAACGTTATTATTTATTGAATTATTTTAAATTTTCTTAAATAGTATCTTGGTGCAACCTGTACATAAGTGGAGCAGGGAGGTGTGTTACCTACACGGGACGCGATAGCAGAGGCCGGCGCGACATGTCGTGCGGTGTTCCACAGGGTTCGGTTGTGGGCCCACTCCTGTGGAACATCGGCTATGACTGGGTGCTGAGAGGCGAGCTTCTACCGGGGGTGAACCTCACTTGCTATGCGGATGACACGCTGGTCACGGCTCGGGGAAGTTCGCACAGGGAGGCAGCGTTGCTGGCTACGGTTGCGGTCTCGCAGGTCGTGAGTCGCATACGACGCCTGGGCTTAGAGGTGGCCCTCAACAAGTCAGAGGCCATCGCATTCCATGGCCCTCGACGGGCGCCGCCGCCAGGGTCACACATTGTAGTCGGAGGGGCTCGTATCGCTGTCGAGTCAACTATGAAGTACCTAGGATTGGTGCTCGACAGCCGATGGAACTTCGGCCCCCATTTTCAGCGGCTGGTGCCCAAACTGATGGGTGCAGCGGGTGCGCTGTCAACGCTGCTTCCCAATTTGGGGGGCCCGAGCACCGCTTGTAGGCGGTTATACGTGGGGATCGTGCGATCAATGGCCCTCTATGGAGCCCCGGTGTGGACAGCTGACCTGACGGCTGGCAGCATCGCAGTACTGCGAAAACCGCAAAGAGCGATGGCCGTCAGAGTCATAAGGGGATATCGCACGATCTCTTACGAGGCAGCTTGCGCATTGGCCGGATCCCCACCCTGGGACCTGGAGGCGAAAACACTCGCGACACTGCATCTGTGGCGCGAGGAGGCCAAGACACGGGGCGAGAGACTGATGCAGCGGCAGATCACACTGCGCCGGTCAGAGCTCCGTCAGGTCATGGTGGCGGAATGGCGGGAGAGGCTCTTGGAACCTACCGCCGGCCTGGATTTAATCGAGGCAATCCGGCCAGTGCTTGACGACTGGCTCGGGAGGAGGCACGGCTCCCTGACGTTTCGGGCGACGCAGGTGCTCTCGGGGCACGGTTGCTTCGGCAAGTACTTGTGTCGCATAGGCAGGGAGCCGGACGCTCGGTGCCATCACTGCGTCCACTGTCTGGAGGACACGGCGTGGCATACGCTGGCCGAATGTGTCGCATGGGAGGAGCCACGCCGTGGCCTCGTTTCAGAAGTGGGGAATGACCTGTCGCTGCCAACGGTAGTTCGTTCGATGGTCGGCAGTGCAGAGTCCTGGGACGCGGTGGTATCCTTTTGCGAAACAGTTATCTCGCAGAAGGAGGCTGCGGAAAGGGAAAGGGAGATCACCAGTACTCTCCCGTCCCGCAGCAGGCGCACTGGGCGTCGGCGGAGGGCAGATAATGCCCTCTTCCAGCCCCCCTAAATGGGTCCAGGGGTGGCGGACTCGGGGATATCCCTCGCCCCCCATCATACAGGACCCGAGATGGCGGCGCGTAGTGTTCCACGCGCACCTCTATAAGACGTTATTAGGGGAGTTTCACTCCCCCTACGGATCGGGGCCCGCAGAGCACGGGTCGTCACTAGTCCGGGGCAGCGGAAGTCGCATTTGCACCCGCAGCCCCCGACGCAAGTATGAGAGGGAACACCGGGGTGGTTTTAGTCAGTAAGAGTCTGACAGACCCCTTTGCCCACCCCAGGGCAGAGGACATCCATGAGGATTTCCACACCGATAAAAAAAAAAAAAAAAAAAAAAAAAGTCCTCGGCACATGCTCTTGAAATGTTAGTGGATGCGCCGAAAAACTCGCATAGCCTGTTCAAAAAAAAAAGTATATGATGAAAATGTTAAAAAAAAAATCAGTAAACGTACCTGTCAATGTTAGTTTTTTGTGCCACTTATAAATTGAGCCCGATTTTTTTATTTTAAATTGTCATAAAGATCTATTGATTTAATATACAGTGACATTAATTTAACACACGTATACGGATTAGCGTTTTCTTTTTATGAAGATATTTTAATTTAATTAAACGTTATTATTTATTGAATTATTTTAAATTTTCTTAAATAGTATCTTGGTGCAACCTGTACATAAGTACTGTAGCGCAGAGGTCATTTACCGGGATCACGGATCATAACATCGCCTCAATGAAAATAAAACGAATAACGTGCAAAGAGAAGGCGAACTGAAGGAAAGGGACAGCCCTATGTTGGCAAGTGTTTGAAAATTAAAATTTTTCTATTAACGATTTTTTTTCCTAATATATCTTTATGATTAGGTACTAGCCGTGTCTTATTAATATTTTTAATCATATTACTATAGTTTATTGAAATGAAATTCGAATTAATTATACTACTTATAAATTTGTACATTTAAAGAGTCAAGAACTAAATATATTATTTTTATTGTTTTTTTATTTTTTAAATGTACTAAAATTAATTTGAAATCGTAAATAATTTTGCATGTAAATTGATATTGAAATTGTAATGTAAATAAGCAAGAAATAAAAGGCTTTTTATTTTATTTTATTTACTAGCCGTGTGTTAAATTAATGCCGCCATTGTAGCGGCACGCTGTATGGTACTGTATTTCATGTGACAATTACTGAGGTTGATTTTGTAACCACAATTTTCATCGATGCCTTTTTAAATATAATTTATTAAAGTTTGTGAAAAATTACGGAAATAGTGCTGAGATATAAAGCTAAAACCTTCTTAATACAGATGGATGTGTTACTAATATTTTTGTAAGTGATTGCGTAAGAATTTAACCTGAAAATGGTTTGTTTATACTTTTAGAATAGAGCATAGTTCCTCTATCAAGTCACCTCACTAGCTTACGGGAGCAGCTAGCTGGCTTTTGGCAATAAGAGAACAGCATGCTGTTGCTGCCTACAACTGAGACGGCAGTGACAGAGTCTGTCCACACTCGCTAAATAAAAATATTAAATTAAAGACAAATTGACCTTTCGTACCATTGTTTAATTTCAAAATACCTACAATATTAAAGCTTAAGTTAAATTTTCTAATCAGAACTTTAATCCAATGCACTTTACAATACATAATCAAATTGATCAAATACTCGTACAAACTTAAATAGATTTATCTTGAGTGTCGAGTACCGAGTCGTATGTTTATTTCACTAGTTACGTCGCGATGACAAATGTCAAAACGAACCTTTTATTTTTTGACAACTTTAATAGACGCGGCGAAAGTTAAGACCGTGCATTCTGAAAGTGGGCAACGTCGCAAATAGATGTCAAATATTTCGCTGCTTTGATTAATTTGGCAATATTACTAGGGAATATGAGATATGGCTAACTAGTGAACTAAAATATTGATTATGAAATGCAATAATTGATATCGTAACACCAGATATTTAATATTATATGTAACAAAAGTATTTGGAAACTTTTCAAATGCCTTTTTTACACCTAAAACGGTTACAACATCAAATTCAGTGTTATAATTGCAATTCATTATTATTATTCTAGTTCACTAGTTAGCGATATTTCATATTTCCATACAGTAATATTGCCAAATTAATCAAAACAGGTAAATATTTGACAGCTATTTGCGACATTGCCAACTTTTAGAAAAAAGCGGCCAAGTGCGAGTCGTACTCGCCCATGAAGGGTTCCGTAGCAGCAAGTAACGATAAGTTTACGATTTATGACGTATTAAAAAAAAAACTACTTGCTAGATCTCGTTCAAACCAATTTTCGGTGGAAGTTTACATAGTAATGTACATTATATATTTTTTTTAGTTTTATCATTCTCTTATTTTAGAAGTTACAGGGGGGGGGACACACATTTTACCACTTTGGAAGTGTCTCTCGCACAAACTATTCAGTTTAGAAAAAAATGATATTAGAAACCTCAATATCATTTTTAAAGACCTATCCATAGATACCCCACACGTATGGGATTGATGAAAAAAAAAAATTTGAGTTTCAGTTCTAAGTATGGGGAACTCCAAAATTATTTGTTTTTTTTCTATTTTTGTGTGAAAATCTTAATGCGGTTCACAGAATACATCTACTTACCAAATTTCAACAGCATAGCTCTTATAGTTTCGGAAAAAAGTGGCTGTGACATACGGACGGACAGACAGACAGACAGACAGACAGACAGACAGACAGATAGACAGACAGACAGACAGACAGACAGACAGACATGACGAATCTATAAGGGTTCCGTTTTTTAACGGAACCCTAAAAACGCTCTTGATACCAACATGAAAACAATGAATATTTTGGAAGTTAAATATTACGTAAGTATTACGGAAACCATAGAAGCTAAAAGGTCAATTCAAACTTAATTATTGTTTTCAGTCACACAACTATTCCACAACGAAACCACGTGGCCAAGCCCTCCAGATAAATTCAATTTAGATTTGCTGAATAAAACGAAGATCTATAATCCAGGAAAGTTGAAGAAAATTTATGGCAAATGGGAGAACTATTTCAATAGTGTGAATGACTACGACAAATATATACCCTCGCCTAAAGAATCGGGTAAATTGTGTTTTGGTAATCTTGTCCTCTATCATCAATCCATCTGTGTCGATAGGAATCTATTATAGTATCGATTACTATCAATCAGGCACCATGGAAGAGCGGGCAGAGGGGGCCAACTGCCCCTAAAACCAAACGGGGGGCCGCCCCTCCTATTGGTAATTGGTAAAGGTTTTTTTTCACTTTTTTTTTTTAGTTTTGTTAAATTTACTAAGCAATCATTATATAGCTCTGTGTAAAATAAGGTTTAAAAAGAAAAGATGTAGATATAATGTTCTTGTCGCCTTGTTTGTTTCATCATCATCAGCCTATAATATTCCCACTGCTGGGACACAGGCCTCCTCTCTGTGAGAGGGAGTTGTTGTTTACTTCGCTATTCTACAAGTAACCTACGATGGCGGAATTTGTACATTAAATCATTTTTGGAAGGGAGTGACCAAAGAGGTTTGCCCCCCTCCCCCCTTCATGGAGTACTCCCACGGTCCATGCTATCAATACAATAAGATGTAAACTATCTGTAGAGTGTAAAATATAATTGGTTTATTGGGTTGGAGTTTTGGATCCCCTTGATTAAAGCTCTGGCCACGCTGAGGCGAATTCCGTGCGGTAAGTCACGATACAAATTGTGCTAGTTTGAACAGCTCTATACAGTACAAGTTGGTTGACACCAGGGATGTTACCGAAATCGGAGGTTTTAAATTTGAATCGGAACCGGTACCGGAACCCGAACCGGAATCGGAACCGAGTCAAAGATGGAAGTAGAAGAAAGACGTGTTATGGAAAGGCTTAAACAATTGAAATATAATTCAGTCTCTTTAATCAGTCAAATATTAGCGATAATATCCACAAACAAAACAATGAACTGAGACTTCGAGCGCGAGCGTGTATAAAATAAACTAAAATGACACTGGCGACGAGTCCCCCTGACCCTTGCTCAAAAACGAGGTGCCAGCCGTTGTTGCAGTAGAGCACGTAGCTTTAAATACCCCGCATAATAATCATGATGAAAATCTAAGTTTGATCCAGCCTGTCCCCTCTTGCTGTCCTCCCCCCAGCGATGCCCTAAGCCGAGGTTCGTACCCCACAGGGGGTGCCCTTAGCGAGCACTCGCTTAATTTTAATTTAGTATAGTTTAAAAGCTCCTGGCTGGAGGCTATAAGTGTAGAAGCTTAAGGTCGCCACAGGAAAAATCCGATTAAGCAGCCAAGACCTTAGTGGTCAATAACTGCGAAAGGCCATAGTTAAAATAAATAAGAAACTGGCGACGAGTTAAAACTTGCTTGTACGCGCTCTTGTCACGTGCATTGCTGCGTTTCGAACTTCGGTATAACTCCGATTCAAAATTATCAGAACCGAAGTCGGAATCGGAGGTGTAAAATTAATCGGAAGTTACGACCTTTTGGAACCGGAACCGAAGCTCCGTGACATCCCTGGTTGACACAACCGACGCTAGCGAATTTCGTCCCGCATCTCGTGGGGGCTTTTCCAAGTGCGAAGTTCTCTTTTTACATCCCCATAAGCCCCTTGACTGAGCAGCACAATGAGAGCCTCTTTACTCAGATTTATTTACTTAAGGAACTGGTAACAGTATTGTTTTCTTGTTATTTACTTTAGATAAATGTGTAGAATTTTTGGCAAACACTCCACCTCTAAGATCTCCGGAGGACTGTCTCACTTCTTCTGGATGCAAAGAGGGGGTGCAAAACGGCAGCGAGTTCGGTTATGGATTGTCACACAGGTACGTCTAGTAGGTATGAAAAAATCGTTATAAAAGACGTATCTCAAACAGCACCGGATCTAGAATTTTTTGAGGTGGGGCAAAAACTGCCGTCTGGCGCCCCCCGTCAATCTTTTATGGGAATGCGCTAAGTTAGCCCCCGCGAAATTAAAATTTTCTCAAAATGAAAATTTTGGCAGCAACATATTAATCAAATTGTATCGATCGATAATGTGCCAATTCAACAGGGGCGCCACACCTGTTGTAAAAAAAAAAAATAGAAAGATTATAAATCTGCTGCGCGTCTCATTTATTGCAAAGTTGCTGTTGGTGCACTTGTCTGCTACGTTTGAATTAATCTTGAAGTTGGCGCCCGGGGCACGGGCCCCGGCTTGCCCCCCCCTAGATCCGGGGCTGATCTCAAACTTCAGGAGGAAATTTAAAACGGATAACTTTACATGAATGAAAAAGATTCCTAGGATGTTAGACCTTGTATTTATCTACCAACTTCTTTAGCACTCGTGTTGTTATGGGATTACAATCCTTTGGGATCTCTTTGTTTGAGGAACTCAATACGGTATATTATCGGACTCTTGCTTACTAAAACCATACGTTGGCCGTCTGCAGAAATTTTATGAGGGGCCCAGTGACGTAGCGTGCCTTGGCGGGGCCCCGTATAAAATTTTGTTTGGGGGCCCTTTTGAAGGGTAAAGATTTCTCACAAAAGAAAAAAAATTTTGCATAAAATTAAAATAAATATTTATTGATCATATTATCTATCTGTCACTTTTTCCAGAATTTTTACAAACAATTCAAATTACATATACACTCTCCTTGCCTTTTTTTCGGCAAACTGATTTATTAAATCATTTATAGCTGATGATGAATTTGGGAAGTTTTTATAAATTTTTGCTTCCACACGTTTGGGGCCCCCGTGGCCCGGGGGCCCCGTATAATTGATACAGCATATACGGCGGTACCTACGCCCCTGGAGGGGCCTTTTGAATCTCCCATGGACCTGTTGGCAGTCATTTTTAGGGTTCCTTACCCAAAGGGTGCTAACAGGTATTACTAAGGTTCCAATGTCTGTCCGTTCGTCTGTCACAGGGCTGTATCTTTTGAACCGTAATAGGTACACTTGAAATTTTCACAGAGGGTGAGTAGTACATACTATGAAGTCTATGGCCTCTATAACAACAAATAATAAAAATATGGAATATTGTACGGTGGCACGGAACCCTTCGATTCTGACTCGCACTTGGCCGTTTCTTTTGTAGCAGTGTGAGTTATAGCCGCACTCTTGGATACTTAATGTCGTTTTACGAGCCCTTCGCGAGATAAACATGAGTGCTTCTTACTATTGTAGCGGTTAAACCGCCACATATAAACTACGCATTAAAAAGACACGACGTCACACAAATCCTGCATCGCGCAATTAGAGTTTACCGCGCGAACGACGTATATAAGACTATCTGACATCAACTTTCGGGCTTCCAGCCCGTTCCATCTTTGATGTCATCCCTCCGGTAAACGCCCGAAGCCGAGGCTCGTACCCCACAGGGGGTGCCCTTAGCGAGCGTTCACCTAGTTTATAAGTTTAAGTTTAGTTTGTAAGTCCCTGGCTGGAGGCTTTGAGTGTAGCAGCTTAAGGCACTCACAGGTTTGCTCGTTTAAATAGTTATGGCCTCAGAGGCCAGCTATGAGATGCCCAAAAAAAAAACCTTCGGGCAGTTGCCCGCCAGACACAACACCCGTCTGGTCGGAGGATCCTCCCTTTTCTATGGTGGATGAGTGAACTTTACACCTTGTTCCTCATGCCTCTAAACTATTATACTCTATTAAGGACTCACACATACAAA
The DNA here is from genome assembly GCA_963680765.1 of Agrochola lychnidis. Taxonomy (NCBI): domain Eukaryota; kingdom Metazoa; phylum Arthropoda; class Insecta; order Lepidoptera; family Noctuidae; genus Agrochola; species Agrochola lychnidis. The sequence goes on from OY796850.1 coordinate 6,967,490, forward strand.
ACATTATTACGTATGCCTATTATGCTTAACTAAACATTATGCCTAAATACATTTATTAAGCTGTACTTGGGTACTTGAAATGTGTCAGTGGGCTACTCCTCCTTTAACATAGTTTTTTGGTTTTCTAGGATTTTATTTATGACCATCACCCGTTTTTCTCGTAAGTGTATCGTATTCTCCGAAAAAGAGGACAAGTATATGACGGATAAGTTTTGCAAAAGGAGTTTCAACGAGGCGCAGTTCATTGCCATAAACAAATTCCAACTGCCTGACCTAATGTATGAACATAGTAAGTGAATGAAGAAATACGGATATAAAGAGTGGTGTTTTAGTCTCCTACATCCGCCAAGGAGGTGATTAAACCCGTCATTGTTTACTACTTTCGCTATGAAACCCATATTCGATGACGGGTAGAATCACCACCTTGACCGAAGTGACTAAATCGCCACCCTGCATAAACAATAGAAGTAATAACATAAAATTATGATATTAACTGAAATTCTTTAAACTTTTTCAGTTGCTCTCTGCGGCTTATTTGGGCATGCTCAGTTTCTCCGAAACTCTTGGCTCAAAAGACTCCTAAAGTTTCAAACTCCAGAAGGTTGCTTCTCGGACACGTTAGCACCGGGAGAATTTGATAAGAGTCAAATGAGAGAGGGTGAAAACGATAAGTGGCAAATCGTGAATCCAATGTATATTATGAATGGGCAGTGCAACGGACACTTCACGGCGGTAGCGGCGGGGACACTCTCACATGCCCTCAGATATATAATAGAGACTCATTATTGAAAATTATTACGTGTTTTTAGTACTCTCAATACCTTACCTACTACTTACTAGCATTTTTATTAGCTATTAGCTGCGCCCCACGGTTTCACCCGCATAAGTCTCGATCCCGTGGGAATACCAGGATAAAAATATTCTATGTCCTAACCCGGGTCATGGTCTATGCACGTGCAAAATTTCATCCAAGTCCGTTCGCTGTTTCGCTGATGGTGGCGCGTGTGTTGGATCATTTAGCTCCCTTCAAAATGGTTGAGCTGAATGGTGCTAATCTATGCGTCATGTTCGTGAACGGGCGCCGTCAGTTGGGACTGGTCATCTCTTAGTTGCCACGGCTTATTTTTAATTTATTTAAATTTTTGAATTGTTTTTTGTTTTATCTTTTTATTACGGACATTTCTAACGTGAACGTCTTTCTACATTGTTCTCACATGTATAATTTCAACATGAACGATGTAACCAATATTTTGTAACAATTTTTAAGCTATTGCATAGCTTTTATCGCGGGCTTTGAGCGCGGCTACCGAATCAAGAAATTCTGTAACGTAACGAAAATAAAACCTAACACCCCCACTCCGCCTACCATGTAATGACGGTTCCCATGACAACGTGATGTTGTCATGGAGGTTACAAATGCTATGCAATAGCTTTACCGCGGCAGTCCCCGAGTGCCACACGTTTTTTTTTATTTAAAAGAGTGTCCGTGGAGTTTCTTGCCCGTTCTTCTCCATAGGTACCTACCATGCTTTGGAATGGGCAACTAGCTTCATATTTCTGACTGACCGATTCCTTGACAATTCAAAAGTGTAAATGGTTTAATTCAAATAAATGCTTTGAGTTTGAGTTCAGCCGTTTTAACGTGAAAGCGTAACAAACAAACAAACTCACTTTCGCATTTATAATATTAATAGTTAGGATTAGGTTATCTTTCTTCTGGAAATGAACTTTCTAATAAGACATGTTTGACTGGTCATTACTGGTGGTAGAGACTCATTCATATAATTTTGCCCATCCTCCTTTACGACCCTTGCTCGAGCCAGCCCGCGCCGCTGAGCCTGTAGTTTCAAATTCCCCTAATAATAATATTAATCCGATCCAACTTGACCCGGGGGTGCCTATAGCGTGCAGTCGCTTAGTTTTTAAGTTTTATGCCCTGGCTGGATGGAGGTCTTATTATGTATTGAGGCAGCCACAGGAAAGTCCAGTTAAGCCGACAACCTCCTAGGTTGACCTGCAAGATGCGATGCAAAAAAAAAAAGACGTAAATTGGAAAGCGCTGCTTTCATCCCAGCTTTAACTTTTTAAAACAATAGCACAGAAAATGTGGCCAGTTTTCATTCGAATTCAGATTTTGCAACTTTGCGATATTTGAGATTAAAAATCCGTGATGAAGTTAAAGTCGATTACGTCATTACGCCCTTGACTTCTATATTGTTTTTTTAATGACGATTATTATTTAAACGAACAGGGTTGTTGTTAATGATGAATATAAATAGATTATTCAGGATTTATGCGGTAACGGATTTTGATAATTATTATCTACTAGCGACCCAACCCCGGCTTCGCACGGGTATAAACCGGGTTATTTATTATACATTACCTTCCTCTTCAATCACTCTATCTATTAAAAAAAACGCATCAAAATCCGTTGCGTAGTTTTAAAGATTTAAGCATACATAGGGACAGAAAAAGCGACTTTGTTTTATACTATGTAGTGAAGTGCATTGGAAAAGGCGGTAGATTTTTGTTCAGAGATGCTTGTAAGCATTGCGTGGATTTGGACTTGCAGCTCGGATTGTTTCTTATAGACGGTAAGATTAAGACTATTAAGGATATTTGAATGGAAGTGTTCTTCACTGGTTGTTATTTTATTACTTACTAGCTTTTGCGCGGCTTCGTCCGCGTGAATCTCAGAAAATATCCCACAGGGACGTGCTACCGGGATTCAGAGTATCCTATGTCCTAACCCAGGTCATGGCCTATCCGTGTGCATTTCATCTAAATCCATTCTGTCGTTACGGCATGAAAAGGTAATAGGCAGATAATAAATCTGTTTTAAGGTTCCGTACCTCAAAATAAAATTTAAGATAATAAGCTATCAAAAACTTAGATCTCTTGGAACTGTAACGAAAATCATGCTTACAAGTCAACGCAATAAAAAAATACGGCCATTCATGCCGCATATTTAGACACTCGCAAATAAACCAGTCTATTTGGTACTTCCCGTAGGCCCAGCAGCATGAAGTTTGGCGAGAAGCAAGGTCACGTAAAGAGGAAAATCCAAAAATTGGTAATTTAATATATATGTGAACTGTAAAGTTAAGTTTGTCAGTGGTGGACTAAGCCTGTCCGGGGCCCAGGGCGGCAAAGTTAAATGGGGCCCCGCCCAGGAATGACGTATTTAGAGCGCTGCCTGCCTAGAAAAGATTAGGTTTTCTTTTAACAATTGATACAGAAATAGGAAATACTTTCTCGACAATAGAAAAGCTAAAGCATCAGACGAATAGAGGGTGGTAGAGCGAGCGCAGCGAGCTCGAAAATTGTTGCATCCTGCATATTTAAAATTTTCCATTTAACATTAATATAGAAATAGGAATAATTTTGTCAAAATGTGGGATGCAAGAGCGAGCGTAGTGAGCTAGAAAAATTTAGCACCCTACGTTAATATTTACCCCCAAATACAAACTCCCTTGAAGACATGTGACATCTACCAACACGCACTGGGCCCGCGTGGTGGATTCAGGCTCACTCCCTCTCACAGAGAGGAGGCCTGTGTCCCAGCAGTGGGAACATTTATAGGCTGATGATGATGACAAACTCCCTTTTACGTACTGAACATATTGATTTTGTTTGGGATTTGATTCAAAAGTATTTCTCGAGATTAGACTGGGGGCCCGGGGCGGACCGCACCTGCCGCCCCCTCTCCTTAGTGCACCAGTGGTGTCTTGAAGTAACACTTAGTCTACATTACTTTAGTTAGTGTATATTACTCTATTAAATATTCTTTTTAAATTGAAAAGTTAAGTTTGTTCATCAATTCAGATTTGGAAATTCGGGCAGCCGAGCAAGCACAGCTTTGGGACGGACCCCTCAGGGCACAAGTCCTTTGTCCGGTTTAAAAAAATAATTGAACAGGTTTGCATGATTCTAATCTTCTTGTTTTCGTGTGATTAGTGACTAAGTAATCTGGTGTCAGAGTTTTAAAGCCGCCCATGGGTCTCTGACTTGGCTTCATGCCGTCGAGAAAATAAAAAAAATGCATGCATTACGATTCTAATAATAAAAAATGCCTTATTTAAAATACTTATTCATTGTACTATTAAATACTCTAGTAAGACAGGTTACTTTATGACTTTAAATTGTAATAACTTTTGACAAAGTGGGCCGATTTTAATGAAATAAAGACTAAATCTTAATTCAAGATACGAAATATGACTATATTTCTAATCCCTTAAATCTCTTGAAAAAAAGAGGCAAAAAAAAACTGAATTTTAAAATCATCCCCTTTTTTACCCCTTTGGGGGATGATTTTACAAAAACACTGAAATATGTAATTCTTCATTTCTTGCCAAAAGCATACATTTGAATTTCCATATCCCTAATCGACTATTTTAAAGCGCGGCTTTCCTGGTACGCCGGGGATTTTTGCAGATATTGTAAGCCTTATAAAATAAAAACTATTTGTGATATGTCCATCTATATTTTTTTTGTTTATACAATGGTCTTATATATTTTTAGGATAAGAATAAAAAACATATGTACCAATTTTTTTTTCAAAATCTCAAATGAAAAATGGTCTGATAGTAAAAAAAAAAACTCTAACGTACATTTTTTATCACTTTGAACGTGATATATTTATTTTTTAGTCCGTATAATCCTTACGTGTATGAAATAATTTGAAACAGGGATAGTAACACAAGGGCACGTTACAGTTTGGGCAGTCAAATATTGTTTCTTTGCATCCTCGTTCGCCGCGCGGCGCTAAGATCGCTTGTCCCGCCCACACCCCGCACCTCCCATCGGTGAATAAATGTTACTGTACATCGGGGTTACACGTCGATCACGTACCATGGACGACATTTTAAAACAAACGCTAAGAAAGTCAATGCCGTACTGAGGACGTGATCAGCGTCTCGAGACGATCCCACCCATCCGTACCCAGTACGTGAACGGCTGTTAAAGTGTGAAATGCTGGATTTCCCATACAAACTTTCATCCCTTATAACACCCCATTTAGGATTATTTTTGAGACAAAAAGCATCCTATGTCCTTCTCCAGGATGCCATCTATCTCCTTGCCAAATTTTATCGAAATCTGTTCAGCGGTTTAGCCGTGTAAAGGTAACATACAGACAGACAGATAGAGTTACTTTCGAATTTATAATATTAGTATGGATTCTACATAATTTTGCTAATTAGATCCACTTAAAACATATAATAAAAATTAAATATAAACATGTTTTTTATATAAATGAGAAGGACACAAACTTTTCTTCAAATGTATAATTTTTGGCGGCCATACTCATATACAATAATTTAATATGGCATCCGATAGTCACCGAAAAACTATGAACGTACGTATAAAAGAAAATCGTGTGGAACCAATTCGAGGAAAATTTTGTGGTCAAGAATATAAAAACAATCACACTAAAGAAAATGAATCCAGTTTATAACCGAATTGAGATAGTGAAACATCTTCGCGGTATAATCGTGCGATGAAAATTCCGCGATGCAAATGTTGAAGTCAATTAAGTCGTTACATGCGTATAAATTCATTTCGATTTTGGTATTTTTATTGACGATTATTATTAACACGAACAGGGTTATTGCTAATGATGAACATACAAAGATTATTCAGGATTTACCAGCAACAACGGATTTTGACCATTATTTAAGTGCTATCAGCTTCATTCAGACATTCACACTCGCTCATGAATGTTGCCTGGTCCATCTGTAAATTAAATGATCATCATCAGCCTATAATGTTCCCACTGCTGGGACACAGGCCTCCTCTCTGTGAGAGGGAGTGGGCCGTAATCCACCACACGGGCCCAGTGCGGGTTGGTAGATGTCACATGTCTTCGAATTTTCGGTTCTAGGACAAGCCGGTTTCTTCACTATGTTTTCCTTCACCGTTATGAGAGCAGTGGTGATGAAATAATTTACACAAAGTAAAGCGCCTGTCTGGGTTCGAACCTACGACTTACAACTCGTAAGTCGCGGCCGTTACCACTGCTCTGATAATTTAATAAACCAGGAATAAATAATGGTATGCAGGCAGCTGATTGAAGATCAATTTTTAATCCTCCTTTATCAGATGCACAATTTGGAATAAGGAGAAATTTCACAGTAAGGACAGACAGGAGAGACTAAGGCCGCATTCCGAGTTACGTTAAAAGTGATTATATCATATATTCGACCAAATTTAATAGTCACAAAATATAAGATTTATTGAGGAATAATTGACTTTGGACCTTGGTCAGATTCGCGATATTATCACTTTTAACGTAACACGGAATGCGGCCCAAGTATGCCTTTTGTGATGTGGGTTTTAACTGTTTTAAGACAAATGACCAAAATCAAACTTAGGTGATAGGTGAAGTCTTAGTTCGTCTTTCTGTGGAATATTGTACGAAGGAAGTCCAACAAATTGCAGTTAATGAAATGGTGACACTTGCACCAGTAACCTGTGCGAAACTAAGATGGGATGGTAGTTATCAGTATACTTACATCATCGTAATATTGTCTAACTTTAGTTGCTAGTGTGGCTGGGTTAGCACCCTGTAGCTGGTCAATCCGTGTCTGCAATCAATGAGATCATTTTAGTTCCAAATAACATCCAATTTGGAGGTTTACCGATTCATTATAATTTAATGTAAAATCCTAAAAGAAACTAACACAAAGAAATTAATGATAGTTCAGCTTGGTGTACTGATTCTTGCATGATTCAGCGGCCACGTACCCGGTTTCTATAGAAGATGAATGTCGGCGTCGCGCTGACACCCTGCGCGCAGGCCGTCTCCGCACATCTGTCCACGTCCACCTTCAGGAACACAGCCCTTGGGAACTTCGCCGGCAGCTGCTCGAAGAACGGCGCGATCCGTTGGCAAGGGGAACACCTGCACACAACATAATCAATTATTTACTATAACGATGACTTGAATTTTTGAACGGAATCAGGTTATGCTCACCAAATCGCTGTGAAGTCCACTACAACAAGTTTTGTGCCAGCATTGGCCATTTCTGTTTGGAAATGAGCTTCGCTTTCAATAACAGTAGCTAAGCCCATGGTTTCCTTTTTTTTTTTTTTTTCGTTCTTGGCAATTGAGCCGGTGTCGACTATTCTGCCAGTGTCACGTTGAGACGGCAGCTCAGAGTAGCAGGCCGTCGGATTTTGTACTTTGTGGGTAGATAAATGTTAGTAGCTGCAAGGACGAAGACAAGGGTTAATAAAACATGTATTCTAATCTACAAACTTATATAAAATAATGTACAACAAAAATATATTACATAGTTATTTTAAGCACTAGTTAAAATTTTAAATTATTTTCATTTAGAAAGGTGGCTAGTATTTTTATAAGTTTGGGGGAGAAATGGGATAAAAGGGAATGGAAGTTTGTTGGGAGAGGAATGTTACATTTGGAAATTTTTCGATAGAGGTCGAAGGAATTGGTGTTCAAAGAGCAGGACAAAAATATATGATCTAAAGTACCCTCCGCAAGACCACACTCGCATAATGAATTGTCCCGAACATGGATCTTGTTCAGGAACACTGGGCTACAACAATGTCCGAGTCTCAGTCTACATAGTGACGAAACAGTTCTTTTGGACAATTTTGGGCATTTGAAAAACCAAGGTTTCCGTTGGATGTCGGGCTGTATCGCTGCGTAGTAGACGCCCTTGGTTTTTGAGGTATTCTGCCATGCTTTTGCCCACGAGTCGAATAACTTGGGCTTGACACCATTTCGCAAATCGTAGTTATGAGCTACGTAATGTTTTCGATCAACCGGATTTGATGTGGCATACTTTGCTAGCGAATCAGCGCACTCATTGCCAACAATATCCGAGTGACCAGGGATCCAAACTATCTCGATGTCCAAGCCGTTTTGGGAACAATTAAATAATAAGTTTTAATTTCTACAATGATTTGACTATGAATTTTGCTTCTAAGTTGGTTTTGTGTTAAGGCCTGAATGCTGCTACGGGAATCCGAAAAAATTACTGCTTTTTTAATTTGGTGAGATTTAATAAAGTGGATGGCTTCTAAAATCCCAATGCACTCTCCTGTAAAAACTGATGCTTCTGGCGGACATAAAAAAGCGGAAAGCAAAGCTATTTTTGAATTTTGAAAATAAACTGCCACTCCTGTACAATCTGTTTGTGATAATTTAGATGCATCAGTGAAAAAGAGATTCCATCCTTTCCAGTAACGCTTGAGAGCTAACTCGAAGTCACCTCTTGCGTTTTGGGAATTCTTTGATATACCTAGTCCCAAAACGGCTTTTGGTTCAAAATGAATCGTCTCGTATGTGGTAGAAAAAACGGGGAGAATTGGATATTGACAAACAGGCGAAGAGAGGTGTTTAAGCTCTCTGTACCTATTTATCAATAGAGGGACTGTTTTATTGTCCCAATATTGAGAGTCATTAAAAGAAAGGACGATTTGCTCTAAAATTGGGAGTAAAGGATGGGATGAAAGGGAGAATATTTTGGATACGAACCGATCTGCCAAATACTGTCTTCTTAGGTAAAGAGGCGGTTCTGCGCATTCGACTTGAAGGGCATTTATAGGAGAGGACTTCATGGCTCCAATAACAATTCTAAGGCATTTAGCCTGAATGCCGTCTAGTTTCTTAAGTGCCTGTTTGTTGCAGGGCTCAATAAGAAAGCAACAGTAGTCCAAAGCGCTCCTGATCAACGCATTATAGACCAGGGTGTAGGGATGAGCTCCCAACCACGCCCCGGCCAAAGCCTTAAGAACCGACACGGAGCGTTCACATTTTTTGACCGTGTTGTTTATGTGGTCAACCCCAGACAATCTTGAATCCAAAGTTACTCCCAGGAACCTAGCCTTATCCTTGACTGGAATACTTTGTCCATCTATATTTAAATCTATTTGGGGAACAGAACGCTTGCGGGTAAAAATGACCGCTGTACTCTTTGGTGCACTTAAAGATAACCCGTGATCAAGAAGCCATTGGTTAAGTGAGGACAGAGACACATTCATCGATTGAGCGGCATCCTGAATGGAACTGCCAGTGACCAGTAGTGCAATATCGTCAGCATACTGAAGGATATTGCAGTCAAAATTTAGAGAAGAAGATAGGTTTGCTGTATATATATTATACAATGGGGGACTAAGAACAGATCCTTGAGGTAACCCTCTCCAGACTGTTCTTTGTTCAGAGTCAGCCCCAGGGATTCTTAATTGAATGACGCGGTTGGCAAAGATGCTATCAATGATACGACAGATCCTAGCCGGGATTCTCAGCTCTTGCAGCTTTTGCCTGAGAACAGGGAGGAGAACCGAATCATAAGCAGACGATATGTCCAGAAAAACAGCAACCACAGACTCATTCCTGCTGAGGGCCAGCCGGACCGCTGACGTGAGGATACCCACACTATCAGCAGTGCCCAGACCTTTCCTAAAGCCGAACTGAGTCGCCGGAAGCAGTCTCCTGCTCTCCACCAACCACTCCAATCGATTTTTAATTAAATGTTCTAGTAGTTTTATTAGTATGGATGATAGAGCAATAGGTCTAAATGAGCAATGATCATTAGGATCTTTGCCCGGTTTTAATATCGGGATGACAACTTGAACCTTCCAGTCTGTGGGAATGTAACCAGAAATAAAGCAAAAATTAGCCAGGTCGAGGTAATATTGGTGAGTTTTTGGACCAGCTTTAGAAATAAAGGAGTAAGGGAATCCATCAACTCCTGGTGCGGAATCTTTAACGTGTGATAGTACTGTTTTTAATTCTTCGAAGCTAAAAGGCATGTTCATAGGATCGTTAGTGTCGTCTACATCATCCATGCCAACACAACTTTCCTTTACACCTGGAACATAAGCTAGAGCAATTTTTGAGAAAAACTGGTATCCTAGTTCTTCTGTGAGGTTGTTCGAGGAGGCAGGGGCTAAGCTATTTCTAAAACGCTTCACCTTTCGCCACACTACTGAAACTGGGGTAGATGGATTCAGGGAACTGCAATATTTTGACCAGCCTTCCCGTTTCTTTTTTTTTAATACTTTCCTGGACCTAGCCAATATCCGCTTGAAGGTGATGAGATTATCCAGGTTCATATCGTTGTTAACAGTGTCTTCAGCCTCATTCCTGGCCCTAACCATGTCAGTACATTCCCTATCCCACCATGGTGGAGAAGGAATTCTATCAGATTGGGGTTTTTTTGAAGGGAAGCAATCATCTGCTGTAGAAGAAACGGTAGAAGAAAAGGACAAAAAGCATTCCTGGGCATTATCATTGTTAACTTTTGGAAGGGAAGATATCCTCAGATCTAACATTTTTGAATATAAATCCCAATCTACCGAGTTTAGTTGGTGTTTTAACAGGGGGGGGGAAACTTTAGTGGGAACATTTTTAGAAGGGAATTCAATCATGATGGGATAGTGGTCACTTCCATAAGTCATGTCCAAGCGACGCCAGATGAGTAAACTAGATATATTGGATGAGCAGAATGTCAAGTCAACACAGCTGTTACTCTGCCCTGGAGCAGACCTGCGTGTAGCACTGCCATCGTTGATGACACAAAGATCAAGATCATCCAATATATCCAGCAAGCCTAGCCCAAAGTTATCACAAGTATCTGATCCCCAGCGATAATGGTGACAATTAAAATCACCCATAACAAGTATTGGACCGCTAACACTGCTTAATAAATTTCTAATTATCGGAAGATATTCAAGTTGTGGGTGCGCAATATAAAAAGTAAAAATATTTATATCCTCAGCCTTAACAGCAACAACATTTATGTTATCGCCAACGGAGGGTAGAGGAATTGGGGAAGATGATACTTTGCTATTGATGAGCAAAGCACATCCCCCGTATCCATCAGGTCTGTCATTACGAACATTGCCGAAAAAAGGCATCCTGAAATTACTTTCAGGTAAAAGCCATGTCTCAGCAATGCCGCAGATTGATGGTTTATATTTATTAATTAAGAAGGAAAGATCAGATTTCCTGGGAGTAATACTCCTCACGTTCCATTGAAGGAATGTTAGGGGATGGAATTTTATTTATGTAATTTAATATTGAGGTCAGTTTTAGGGCAACGTGGTCGGGTATTGAGTGGGTTGGATTCTCAAGAACAGCCATTAACATATTGGTGATGAGGTTTAATATGTTTTTCGATTTGTTTTCTTGTTTAAGCATAGTTGGTTCAGTGTCTGCCGTTGGGAAGGCGCAGCCATTTCTAGAAGGGGAAAAAGAGTAGTTTTGAATTAGGGCTTGATGAGTCTGTTTATTATAGCCAGGTGAAAGAGGGACTCGTGGTTTATGGTTTGAGAAGACCATTTTACGGTATGATTTTTGAGTTACAGGAATAGGGCTTGATGACTGGGATTGTGGTATATTATTAAATATAACATTGTTACGTGGAGAAGATTTTGAGACATCAGCATACGATCTAGAAACAGGGGGGAAAACCCGACTTGCCTCCGCATACGAGATCGATTTCTCCGCCATCAAAGCTTTGATGCTCTTCTGTCGGCCCAATTCAGGACAGGCACTGTTGTTTGCGAAATGGTTCCCAGAACAAGAAAGACAAAAACCTAACTCAGCAGTGATTTCGCATCCATCACCAGGATGATCTTCACCACATTTAAAACACCTTGGTTTCGAACGGCAAAGGGTGCGGGTGTGGCCAAAGCGACAGCAATGGTAACATTGTATTGTCGGGTATGTGTACCTCTCAACTGGAAGAGCTGAGTAGAAGCAATACACACGTTTGGGTAAAGTTTGTCCATCAAAAGTTAGTACTACTGTCTGCGTAGGCCTCCACTCAGCTATCCCAGAGGAGGTCACCTTACGGCTCATCCTTCTGGTCTTAATAACAGGACCACATCCTTCCGGAACCTTAACATTTTTAATAATTTCTTCCTCTGTCCATTCGGTAGGGATATCCCTAACAATACCCATTCTTGTAATATTGAATTGTGGGATGGACGCAATGTAATTATGTTGTAATAAAAGGTTATTATTTAAAAAACTATTTGCGTCCTGATGCGACTTAAACTCTACCGATACTCGGTTTCTACCTAAACGTTTGATCCCATCGAGGTGTATGTTATTAACGTTATTCATCGTCAAAAACATGCCAAACTTAACCGGTTGTAACGCAGTGCCTGAAGTCTGATCATCTTTCAAGGAAACGTGGACAATATATGGAGGATTGTCTCTGGCTGTATACGTAAGTCTAGTGATTACGTTCTTTGCTATCTTAGGTGGGATATTAGAAGTTTTAGGGGGTGGGCCAGCAACTCTTTTTCGGTTTGAGGTCTCGGTATCCATAATGGGGTCCTGCGTGAGTATTTGGGTGTCATGGGGGAGGGTAACAGTTAATATAGGGGAAAGTTCAAAAGGTTCATTCGGAGGATCTGGGTCAGGGGGCTTTTTGGAGTTCATTTTTAACAATAATGGTTAAAAAGCGGGACAAAAACAAATAAGACTAACCTTACACAAGGAACACAAACACAAAGAATAATCTCGATTTAAGTTTACACGAATAAAAACCACTAAAATCGAAAAAATTCGTAGCACAAACAAAGCACGTGAAGCCTTCACCACTACCCTCGGAAGAAAAAACGGTTTCCTTTTAATTATTCCAATTTAAAACAAGAGTCCACAATGACAACAGTAGGGAATGATACTTCAAAATGGTTGATTACTTTTTACTTGACAGTTTTAGTGTTACCATAGCATACTTATTTGGTTACGTTCAATAAAAATCAATATATTTGGGGTCTAAAGTGGGGGTCTAACATTTAAGGTAAGGAGTTTTTGAAAAACTTGTAAACGGCATGTTGAAATGGGTAAATCCGCGAATAAAACCTAAGTCAAGCGATAAATAGAACGTAAAACTAACAATTTCTACATGCAGCAACTTAGAGTATATATCACTGGAGAAGCCATAAGCGCAATATTCCGAACAAAAAATTCTGTCACTTTTGGCGGGGGACGCGCGGTAGCTTCTACGAAAAAGAACAATAGCTATTGTTGTTTAAGAGCAGTCCATGCCATCGTTTTTTTTTTTTATCGATATCGATAATCATTCGGAATTTTACTTGAACCCAGAAATAAAACAGCTGATGCATGGAAAAGTTAAATTTTAATAATAACAACTATTAAATAAAAGTAAAAAAATAATGTTATAGTATCAACAAATAATACATACTTAAAAAATCTGTAGGTTCATAACAACTACTGATTTTTAAAATGAATCAATTTGGAGTATACCGGGTGATTTTTTTTACCGTCTCTCGATTTCAGAGTTGCTCCCATAGTGAAAGTTGTTTATATTCATGGGTAGAAAAACCTGTAAAAATTTCGAGACGGTAAAAGAAATCATGGCGAATGCATTTTGAGGGTCCCTTTTTTTGTAATATACTCAATTCTTGCATCTGTATACTTGATCATTACGGCTTTAGCTAGTTCTACCTCATGACTATTTAAGACCGGTATCATGATCTTGTGAGAACAATGTTTTCCCAACAAGATTCCGCAGAGCCCGTGTTACGAACTTACGACATATGTGGTGGTATATTTAATACTTAATTTTTTGCGGTCATCCAATCCAAGCCTTGTTAACTTCTCACATTGCTGGCATAAAGAAATGGATTTTGATTTTGTCTTTCTCTCTCTTTCTCTCTCGATCGAATCAGAAGAAGATAGTTGGAAACAGCCCCGGATCTAGAATTTTTTTGAGGCCGGGCAAAAACTGCTGTCTGCCGCCCTGCCCCCCACCAATCTTTTATGGGGATGCGCTAAGTTAGCCCCCGCGATATTTAAATTTTCTCAAAATGAAAATTTTGGCAGCAACATATTCAAATTGTATCGATCGATAATGCGCCAATTTAACAGGGGTGCCAAAACTGTTGTAAAAAAGAAAAAAATAGAAAGATTATAAATGTGCTGCGCGTCTCATTTATTGCAAAGTTGCAGTGTGCTGGGTGGTGCACTTGTCTGCTACGCTTGAATTTGTCGCCCCCTGAAGTTGACGCCCGGGGCACGAGCCCCGGATTGTCCCCCTAGATCCGGGGCTGGTTGAAAGTATAAACGCTTTTTCACGTGACTTTTCTGCCAATTTACTCCCACCGCAAGCTGCGTTAGAGAACTTCGTTCAAAAACAATTTTCTTAAAGAACAAAAAATACTAATTCGCTCTAAGAAATTATCGACATGTCAATTTTGGTTTCATACATGACCCCAACCCTACGGTAGTCTCGTTAACATTTTTGCTAGAAGACATAATCGCATGGCAAGTGCATGTCAATTTAGCTGATTTGACGTACATTTTCGTAATGCAAAAAAATATATTTTGAACCTTATGAACATAAAAACGAAGTGTAGTGAGACATGGTGACGTCACGAAAGCAATGCGAGAAAAATACTCGATTCATGTCTCGTTTTATGTTGAATCATGGTTGAATCGAATGAAAAGTCAAAATGTATTATGAGGTTAGGATTTTGAATTTCACTAAAAACATGACTAGATATTTAAAAAAATACTTAAATATGGAAGGTTATTCCGTCTTTATTTAAGTTTGACGTATTTGAACGCTTTTTACATGTTTTAACAGCACAACTAGGCATTTTCACGGAGCACTGATGAGAACCGCGCGACTCGAAAACGATTAACGTTGTGCGTTCGAATCGATTTGAAAGTAGTTTTTATGACCGTGTTAGAGCATTTGCTCTTGTACTTTTACAGAGGGGGAAGTGTTCGTAAGGCTTCTCCAGTGATATATACTCTAAGTGCAGCAATGGCAATAAAATGTTTTTCTAATAAGTGTATACCATCAAGTTTTTATTGAGTCTATAGATTTTGACAGAGATTCGTGTGCGTGAATCTGACGCAAATAGTCCTAACTGTGCGTTTGCACAGGCGAAACATTTACAACGAAACATATTGGAATCTCTATTTTTTGTCAATTTTCCATACAAAGTTTGACAGGCACTAGAGATTTCAACATGTTTTGTTGTGATGTTTGCCAGTGCAAACCCATAGTAATCCCTCAAAGCTTGTCTCAAAACAACCAATAATTCGCATTTACGCTCGTGCTTATTACTTTTGACAACCTTATTGATATTGATCATGAACAAGATTATAACTTTATGATGGCTCGGAACATGAGACAAGTCGCTGCGCAGTTATAAATTCATGTGTCAGCAGGGCTGAGGGGTGGAAACCCCGTTCCATCCATAGGATGCAGACCCTTCAGAACCGATTCCTTCGTAAGGCCACGGGAGCCCCGTGGTACGTCAGAAACGAGATCCTCTATCTCGACTGTAAGATCCCTACGATCCACCAGTTTCTCAAACGCATGGCCAAACGCTACTTTGAGTCCGCTCCTCGACATCGGAACCCTCTGATAGTCGGGGCAGCCAATTATGTCCCGTCCCAAATCAGTCAGATCCGCCGTCCTAGGCATGTACTCTCCGACCCAGATGACCCCATTACACTCCTCCAGGAGCAGAATAGGGCCACCAGTACAGTGCACAGAAACAGACGCCTCCCGTTATTCCGACCTCGCCGCCGAGGTCCTTTACGTACGCGATCTACTCTCCAAGTAAACGAATCCCCCCCGACCGTTGCTCGAAAACGAGGTGCCAGCAGTTGTTGCAGCTGAGCACGTAGCTTTAAATACCCCGAATAGTGTATATAAATGACTTACCTTTTTATTTAAAGGATATCTGTAACGTTGTACTGTTTGCAGATGATACCTCTCTTATTTTTAAAGTAGACAGGAATAGACAAGATTTTGACGACGTAAACAGTGCACTCTCAATGGTTACGGATTGGTTTACGACAAATAACCTAGTTCTCAATGCCAAGAAAACGAAATGTGTAAAGTTCGCTCTACCAAATGTTAGAAATCTAGGACCCAACATCGTCTTAGATAAAGAGGTGCTTGAAACTGTGAACTCGGCAGTTTTTCTGGGCATAACAGTAGATGCCAAACTTCAGTGGGGCCCACATATATCAAGCCTAGCGGGGAGGCTCAGTTCGGCCGCCTACGCTGTCAGGAAAGTAAGACAATACACTGACATTGATACAGCTCGGTTAGTCTATTTTAGTTATTTTCATAGCGTTATGTCCTATGGTATTCTGCTGTGGGGCAAAGCCGTTGACATTCAAAATATATTTGTCCTTCAAAAACGAGCTGTTCGAGCAATTTACCAGCTACGTGCCAGAGTTTCTCTAAGAGATTTTTTTAAAGATGTTGGTATTCTCACGGTGGCATCACAATTCATTTTCGCCAACATCTTATATATTAGGCAAAATATACACTTATACACTAAAAACAGTGATATTCACAATGTTAACACTAGAAATAAGGACAAACTACGAGCTCCCTTTCACCGGCTTCATAAGGTTCATAACTCATTTGTTGGGCTTGGTATAACCTTTTATAACAAGCTACCCTCTTCTATGCTAGATTTGCCTTTTAATGCGTTTAAAAATAAAGTAAAATCCAACCTTTGTTCAAAGGCATACTATTGTATCAACGACTACTTAAATGATAAGAATAGTTGGTCGCTGTGATTAACTCAAGACAATGTTTATGTTCTTTCTCCAGATTTAACTTACCTACTGACAGTTTATATAAGTTTATATAATTTTTTTTTTTTTTATTTGACTTTATGAGTCAATTTTTTAATTATTTTTTTACGAGTCTATTTATTTTTATTTTATTGTTGACATAATCTACTCATTACAATGTTTTTGTTATGAGTTTGTATTGCAATTTGTGGTTGGCTAGTGACCTCGACAATTGATTATATTTTTTTTTACCTGAGCAACCGGCAGCAAGTTCGTCATGCTCCCTTAGATGTCAATGCTTGCGGTAGCGTCGGGAGTCGGGTTGCCTCCTTCCCTCAAATATGGCGAGGGGGGTAATGGCTGATCTTTGCGTTATGCTCGTGAACGGGTGCTGCTTGTGGTGACTGGTCGTCTTGCTGATCATGGTTTTGTTATTGTTACTAGTAATTAACTGTACATTTATTTTACCTCGATGGTCCTAGTTTATCATTTATAACTTCCAATTTACAGCTTTATGTAAGCGGGCACGCCCTTTATGCCTGGAGGCTTTTATTTAGATATTTAGTTCTTTTTACGTTTAGTTTTTATTTTTTAACTAGCTTTTGCCCGCGACTTCGCACGCGCAAAGGTCGGAAAATATCCCACAGGAACATACTACCGTTATTCAGAGTACTTATCAAATGTCCTAACCCAGGTCATGGCCTATCCGTATACCATTCATCTAAATCTGTTCAGCCGTTACGGCATGAAAAGGTAACAAATAAATAGATAGGTAATAAATCTGTTTTAGGGTTCCGTATCTCAAAATGAAAAATGGAAACCCTTAAAGGATGACATCGTTGCCTGTCAAGACACTTTTTCTCAGAAACGCGTGGAAGTATCAAGTTGAAATAGATAGGTATTAAAAACTTAGGCTATGCGCGCACTACGGATTTTGATCGTTGCGGATAATATTTCGTGTTGTTCTATCTCCTCTCAGGCTCATTTTCTACGAAATGTATGGAAAGTTTTTTGCAATTTTTGAATTTTCTCGTACTTGAATACGAGAAAATTCAAAAATTCGCCCTCCGTTGGCCCGATATATTTTTTTGACGCTAGTAATAAGAAATAGGATCGACAGGCATCAAAAAAGTTTTTGTGAAAATTACCCATGTTCTTGCTGACTGTACAATTTTTTCAAAATCTGTGAATGCAGATCAAAAAGTTAAGGACAGTCTCCTAAGACCGTTTTCTTGTAGCGACAACGGTTAAGGTACCTGCCCTTATTGCCCCATATCAACATCCACGCTGTATATGTTATGATTGACTACTTAGCTCCATAAAGGTATAGCGTGATGATAATGTTTTAAAAGGTTAAATCCGTAATTATCTGCAATATTCTAACCTTTTGGATAGTCTTTTTACAGTTTGCGGTAAACTATAGAAGAATACAAACATAATGCAATATTGCTCATCCCCCATAGCAAATAGCGTGATAATAATTTTTAAAAAGTCTATTGTGACGTTTCCATTATTTGACATAGATTATTTATACAAATTTTCAAGTTAATCAAGCCAAACAGTAAAATCCTCCCCTGTAAAAATAAATACCCCTTTTCACCCCGTCAGGGGTAGATTTTCAAAAAACCTTGATATACGTTTTTATTTGTTTTCAGTCTTAAGTATAAATACTGAGTTTTGAGTTAATCAGACCGCGCGTTAAAATTCTTCCATACAAACTATGACACCCCCCAATCCTCCCTTAGGGGGTAGTTTAGAAAAACTAAAAATGGCAAACTTTATAATTTACATAGATAAGTATTCGTGCCAAGTTTCAAGTTTATTAACTCAAGGAATAAAAATTTTCATACAAACAAAATCCCCCCTTTTCACCCCCTTAAAGGTCGATTTTCCAAAAACCCTTTCTTAGTGGATGCCTACGTCATATTATCTACCTGTGTGCCAAATTTCAGCCTAATCCGTTCAGTGGTTTGAGCTGTGCGTTGATATATCACCCAGTCAGTCAGTCAGTCAGTCAGTCAGTTTACCATTTTATATATACAGATTCTGCTGGAGTATAGTTCTCGATGTTTTTGGTTGGTATATCGGCGTGTGCTAGCTAACATATGGCCAATAATTTATACTTAATTAAAATAATGTTTTGTGTTGCATAATAATTTTGCATACTATTGTATAGAGTCATTTTTATTTTTTTCTAACTTGAACAGACAGCTGTGCTGCTGGGGAGTTTGTTGCGCCACTTCTTCTTCCCAGCTAAAGGCACTAGGAAGTGGTGAAGGGTGGGCGTTTTTGGGGGACTGTCTTATGTAATTTTGACGTTCGAAAAGTGCTGGTTCTCAGCCTAATTTGAATAAATGACTTTTGAATTTGAATTTGAATAATAATCATGATGTTAATATAAATTTGATCCAGCCTGTCCCCTCTTGCTGTCCTCCCGTCAGCGATGCCCTAAGCCGAGGTCCGTACCCCACAGAGGGTGCCCTTAGCGAGCATTCGCTTAATTTTAATTTAGAATAGTTTTAAAAAGCTCCTGGCTGGAGGCTCTAAGTGTAGAAGCTTATGGCACCCACAGGAAAATCCGGTTAAGCAGCCACGACCTTAGTGGTCAAAACTGCGAGAAGCCATTTAAAAAAAAAAAGGCTTAGGGGTGGGGTACCGCACAGCGAGTAGCGCACTTCGGAGCCACCATACAGTTTGTCGCTTACCATGTTTAACGTTAATGATTTATAGACTGCTTTTAGGCCGCGTCCTATTTTTAAAAGCGATCGTCGAGCGAATACATTCATAGTCTATGGAATACATGATCGGTCGCGTGCATAAATCGGAAAATCGCAAGCGCCCTCTTTCGGCGCGACCACGCGTTCAGATTCATCACAGAGTACTTTATACTATACAGATTCATCGAACAAAAAGTACGAACGATCGTGTACCTATTCGCTTCGCGCGACGGTCGCTTTTAAATAGAACGCGGGGGATACAGAATGGCCAATACTTGTTTTTTAATGGGGATCAAAATTGCCACTTGCTCACTTCAGCTGGCGCTGATCTCCAGCGTCTTTTAAATTTGAAAGCTATACATTTTTTGTAAACAAGCGATTTCTTTTAGGTACAGACGCCAGCACATCAAGCTACTACAATCTGTCAAATTTATTTAATAGATTTTCAACTTTATCGCTGACAACTAAGGTTCAAAATTGATTGGGAAAATTTGACAGTTTCGGGTAGCTTGATGTGCTGGCGTCTGTACGCTTAATTATATTATTGAGCTCAGTTGCGCAGCTGTTTACTGCAAAAATATGGGGACCCATGTATTTGCCAAAGATGTTATAAGAATAAAACTGTGGGAGAAAGCTCTCCGAAAAAAATTGGAATCCGATATTTTGTCGAGACATTTTCAACGCTTTGCTTAGCGCCGAGAATTGAAAATCCAACAGTGTTTTTTCAATGCGCCGGGACGAGAGTGCGTCCCAGCGCTTTGGATTCTCAACGCTCGGCTTAACACCGACAGTTGTAAATCCAGTGCGCGATAAAATCCCGCCGCGATTTTATTCTGTCCGGGTCCGTGCGAACATCGGCTTGTCTGGGCGAGCACGGTCTAACTATGTGTTTTTAGGGTTCCGTACCTGTCATAGCCAATTTGTTCCGAATACCGGACCAATTTATTATACATACGAATTTCTGGGACCCAAACATGGACGTGTAACGTAAATAAAAGAATTTTTAATGTGGGGATCACTTTTGAGGGTAAATAGAAAAATAAATATTTGCAAACTGTAGGTACCGTGTGACATATCAAATGTTTGTTGTGAGGTGAGGATCTCAATTTTTTAAATATAATTTTAAAATATGCCTAAAACGATATTTAAGAAAACAGATGAAAATTGACCATTATCTCCGAAACTACTGAGCATAAAATAAAAATACGGAGCATGGATCTTTCCTCATACATTACAAAAAAACTTTTAAGAAGTCTATGGTCTTAAAACCGAGAAAGCCTTACCCTTTTGTCTAATCCCGTAGTTTTTGACATTTGATTAATCTCTCAATATTGTGCGAACAAACTTACATTTGCTATTGGAATGTATAGGAGTACTTTCAACTACAATGCTAAGTTTGTTCTTGGGATTTATTTATAAACAATTGCTAGACGAATTTACAGTAAACACCAAAGCGCGCAGCAAGCCAACAACACTTAGCTAAAAAACTTCATGCAAACATTTAACAAAGATTTACTGCTATACATACATAAATATGTCAACATCGGGCTCTTGAGCAATCAGAGCGAGCGTTCAGCAGATTGATCGCCTGGGTTGTGGGAGCATATCGAGCAGTATGGGTACGCCTACGCACTGAGGAAGCCGCGAACAGGCACCCCGACTACGGAACCCTTCATTGTACCTACGTGGTCCGACACGCACTAACCCGGTTTTTTTTATTTTTCAATAACCTTGAAAGCTTGTTCCTCACAAAGCATATAATCTGTCAAACAACAATCTAAAGCTATAACTTATCCTAATCCTACCGATCCTCCTAATTTCTTTTCAAATCTACTTTAAATAAGTTCAACTTAATTAAAAGGAAATTGTATGAGATCAATTCGATGTAAATAAGTGGTCGTCCGTCTTTATTCTTTCTCTCATCCTTATCACTATACTCCGTTTGAAATAAGATTAGACATTTATACAAACCTTTTTTACAGTCCGTTCAACCGATTTTGACTTCTATACCGTAGGCATAAGGATGGCATCAAAAGCAAAAAAAGTGGTTATAAACCAACTGTTTACTGCAGCTGTCATTTGTCATGCCACCAACGCAATAGAAGTCAAAATCGGTTGAACGGACTGTAAAAAAGGTTTAGTTAAATGTCTAATCTTATTTCAAACGGAGTATAGATAAAAACAATAGCACTGAAGAAAATGCAGTCAGTTTTTAATTGAGTTCAGACGTTGAAACATCTCTGGTCTGCGCGGTTAAAATAACTACCTACGAGTAGTGATAAGCCCACAATGAGCGAGTTAAAATCGATTTTATTGTCAAGCCGGTGCATCTTAATTTCCTTGCTATTCTTGATAACAACAATGACCGTTGTAGTTTCTATAAATGATGGAAGTTTTCGCAAACAGATCATTAATGACCTGCCAAAGAATACAGATTTTGACTATTATTTATCAGCACTGGAAAAGGCAGTACACTTTTGTATTAGGCATAAAGTTTATGTGGATCTGGACATGCAGTTCGGGTTGTTTATGGTAGACGGTAAGATTGTCCAAGACTAAAACCCGTACCTTAATTGCATAATAAACGATCAATCACAATTTGATTCGATTTGAAACTGATTGCTAATCCATTGCTTCATAAGTTGGAAAAAAATCTGCTCAACAACGAAAATAACGTAATGAATGTTGTTTAACTGTCAAATTGAAACAAATTTGTCATTATCGTTTACGTAAATAAGTTACGCAATTAGGGTACTGTAGTGCTATTCTGTAACCATCTCACCGTGTTATCTTAGGTGAAGTGAGCGTGGCGTGAGCTGTCAGTTGCTAAGGATTGACACTATTGGCAGTTCACTTCACCTAAATTATCACGGTGAGATTTTTACAGAATAGCACTACTGGTTTCCGTAACGAAAATCAACGATGTGTCAAAATTAAACTCATGTCAAGCGTTTTGATTGGCTGCCGATAACAGATAACCAATGACAGCAGTTTACATGCGTTGTTGATTTTCGTGTCAGAACCGTGTGTTGGCCCACGTTTGCATGGACGTAATAAAATCGCAGCGATTTTTTCGTGCACTTGGTTTTCAACGCACTGCTTAGCGCCGAGAGTTGAAAATCCAACAGTGTATTTTTTCAACGCGCTGGGGTGAGAGTACGTCCCAGCGCGTTGGATTCTCAACGCTCGGCTTAACACCGAGAGTTGAAAATCCAGTGCACAATGAAATTCCTCTGCGATTTTATTTTCCGTGCGAACGTCGGCTTAGTCTTTTAACTAATAGAAAGAAAGAAACACGTGCGAATACGCGATTACGCGATCGTTTCTTTGAATTATGAAAATGACGTACACACGGCTACACATCAAGCTATATATTTCCAGTATAAGCTGACCTCGCATTGTACGGAAATCCTATGCAATGCGAGATCAGCATAAACTGGAAATGTATAGCTTGATGTGCAGCCGTGTGTACAAACGCGACTTGATTGATTGGTTAGGACACGGCCTTACTAATTTAAGTTTTTTGAAAGCTAGTTTCATTCCTTTGTCGTAAAAGTAAAAGAAACGAATCAGTTCGTTTCATTGCGGATGAAATCAATCCGTTCCTAATAAAAAAATAATTTGTAATTAGCTATAGGTAGCATGTATCAAATAAGTGTGGTCATATTTAAGGGTGTAGTACAGCAGACCGTAGAACTGAACAAGTTTCTCTATGGAAAAAAATTAGCGAAAAAAATATCAATTGTCCCATACAAAATTTCAATACCTCCTCGACCCAAATTATGGGACGTCTGACCATTTTTTTGTGAATAAGGTGTTGGTTCCATGGAGAAACTTATTTAGTTTGACGGTTTGTACCACACTTAAATATGACCACACTTAAATATGACCACACTTTTCTGATACACTCTGTATTTACGATAATTCGATTGATTTTGTTCGTTACTCAGAATTTTCTCGTTGTAGCTAATTAACTATACTCCATTTGAAATAAGATTAGACATTTAAACAAACCCTTTTTACAGTTCATTTAACCGATTTTGGTAAAAGGATGGCCTTCTTCTTCTTTTCGTGAGGTTATTGACTAACCTGGTGTCGAGAGTTTTAAAGCCGCCCATGGCCCTCTGACTTGGCTTCACATGCCGTCGAGAAATGTCTCTCAGGCATGCCGGTTTCCTCACGATGTTTTCCTTCATCGTATTAGCCGCACGTTTTTCCGTTTTTGTATGATGGCATTAAAAGCAAAAAAGTGGTTACAATACTAACTGTTTACTGCAGCTGCCATTTGTCATGCGTCCAATGCAGTAGAAGTCAAAATCGGTTGAACGGACTGCTTTTTAGGGTTCCGTAGTAAACAAGGAACCCTTATAGTTTCGTCATGTCCGTCTGTCTGTCTGTCTGCCTGCCTGTCTGTCTGTCTGTCTGTCTGTCTGTCTGTCTGTCCGCGGTCTAGCTCCGAGACCCCTAGTACTAGAAAACTGTAATTTGGCATAGGTATACATATTAATTACGCCGACAAAGTAGTAAAACAAAATTATGAAAAACATGTTTTTTTAGGGTACCTCGTAAAGGTACCCTAAAAAAGGTATAGTATAGGGTATACTAGGTATACACGTAAAGTGATGATGTTTTTTTTTTATTTTTTTATCCCATCATGTATGGTATCATTGGAAAGGTCTTTCAAAAACATTGTGAGTGTGTTAAAACCATTTTTGAATTCAGTGATCCGTTTGCGAAATATTAAGCTTTAAGGTGAAAATTTTTGTTAGAGTCAAGTGTCCCCCCCCCCCTGCCAGCTAAATGGTTGGTTTCACATATGTGAAAAAATTCACGACAGTAGCTTATATAACGAATTTAAAAGAAAAACTATCATAGCTGGGTAGGCTTTACAAGTTAACGAGTAATAATCGACCAACTTAGATTTGCGGTTGTAAAACATGTTCTCCCATACATTCTGTATGAAAGATTTTTTTTTTCAACTACAAAGTTAAGTTTGTTCTTGGGATAAATTCATCCCAACTACGGAACCCTACATTGTGCGTGGTCCGACATGCACTTGGCCGGTTTTTTTTTTATTAGGTAGGCCATCTCGTAGTTGACCTCTGAGATCATGAATACTTAGCCGGGCTTTCCTGTGGGTGCCTTAAGCTGCTACTCTTAAAACCTCCAGCCAGGGGTTATTCAACTATGCTAATTAAAACTAGGTGAACGATCGCTAAGGGCACCCCCTGTGGGGTACGAACCTCGGCTTAGGGCGTCAACCGGCGGGAGGACATCAAGAATGGGACGGGTTGGATCAAAGTTTTGATCATGATTATTAGTCGGGGAATTTAAAGCTACGTGCTCAGCTGCAACAACTGCTAGCATCTCGTTATCGAGCAAGGGTTGGGGGGAGTATCATTTACTCGGGGACGCGGTCGCGATCGCAAAGGACCTCGGCAACGAGGTCGGAATGACGGAAGGCGTCTGTTTTTGTACACCGTGCTGAACGGACTGTAAAAAGGTTTATTTATATGTCTAATCTTATTTCAAATGGAGTATACCTACTTACGTCTCCCGTAAAACAAAAATAAAACCCAGATATAACATAGGTATCACCCTACATGCACGCACGGCGTTTAAAACTTTTTTTTTGTAGTGAATTTGAAGAAACTTGTGCAGCAGAAACGTATGAGTTTGCCTAAAAATATACGTATCCATTTGGAAAAACTACTAGTAAAGAGCAACGCATTAGCTAACTATTTCATCATAATGGTCAACAAACGTGAACATGAGGAAGATATGGAGGAGGGAATAAATAGTAAGACCCAAAAAAAAAAATATATAAATTTATTTTTATCTTTATCTCTCTTTTATCGAGAGTCTATTTACTTTTTTCGAGAAATTTTCTTCCGTTAAATGCAATTTTTGAAGTGAAAGCTTCTTTAGGCGCGTTGGGCATTTGGGTTTTTCCTTGATGTACCCGATCCTTGAGGGACCCGTCCTTTAGAGCCCCGATCCTTGAAAACCCCGATAAATTTGATAAAATGCCAATGTCGTTTAAGGTATAATTGCCAACAAAAGTGTTAAACTAACAAAATTATTTATCATTTAGAATTAAGTAGTAACACGTACTATTTTGTCTATGTAAGACATTTCTTGTCAAATTATAATTCCGCTTAAGCCCTCCAGAAGGTCCTTCCCCCGACATTTTCGTGTGGCACACTTAACTTTCTTATTATTTGCATATTGCTATTAGTAATTATTTCGCATGATTGAAAGAGATAGAAAAGTACATTGTTATGCATGCGTAAAAGAGACAGATTTATTGGCATATCAACTGGCAGCGCCAGCTCTATTGTTTCATTATAACTAGTGGCCAGGTAAAATTAAGGGTCCACTTTTCTGGCTCGTGTTTAGTATTTCTAGGGATTTAAAATATGGAATAACGTAAAATTATATCAGTTTAACTCTAGACTAGGTTGCTTTAACCAAACTAACACATTATTTAATTAATGTTCTTTGAAGCTCTTTTTGTATCGATGGTACACTAGCATGATAATGGCAAAAATGACAAAAAAAAGATAATCAAATTTATCGGGGTGCTCAAGGATCGGGGCCCTAAAGCACGGGTCCCTCGAGGATCGGGTACCTTAAGGATGAACCCGGGCATTTTTGAGATGGGAAAAAACAATTGAACTTGTGACACTGTTACCGACACCTCATTAATTTTAGTTTTTGACCATTGTAGGGTTATCCTAGTTGTCAGTTTAGGGTTATGTTACTTTGGTCTATGGGTAGAGGCGGCTGCGCCCGTCATATTCTCGATGAATTAAAATAAATGAAGATTTCATGTCACATATTGTTCTTTTCCTTTATTATTTATCTTGCTTTCTTAAAACCATTAAAAAGACATCAACGCGCGATACATTTTCTTTGGGATTAATGACATTCCGAACATTGAGACATGACAACGATATGATTGACATTTCCATTTTTTTTACCGACTTCGAAAAATAAAAGTATTTCCTGCACAATAAAATTGTTCAAGTTTTCACTTCTGTCGGCACTCCCGGAGTGCCGCTGTTTTTTTTTGTAGTTAAAAAAAATAAAAAAATAAAAAGGTACAGTTGGCCGCACGCACGTGAGTAACAGGTATAATTGTCGCGTTTTAGCGTGGCAATAGCGATCGTTGCCCTTTCCCTAATATCTCTCCGTAGGAACACAAACAATAAACTATGGATGGCTTTTCGTTATTAGAATATGTTGATGATCACGATAATTGATTCAGGACGTTAACGGACATTATTAAAAATAAAGAGTTTGGAGAAAACTGATATTTAGTGACGAATTCTGGGAATTTTTTCAAGAATTCATAAAGTTTGCAATTTCTCGAATCCCATGTATTGTGTTCCCTCGGCTTTATGGGGTGCTTAATTGTTGCAAATAGGTCACACTTTCACGTCCTTGAAGGAATAATTATGTCAAATTACAAGTCATCCTGTATACAACTGCCGCTTTAAATCAATGCCTTTCTTATTTTTTAAAGTGAACTGTGTGTTGCATGTCGCGTGACGGTCGGCCGCGGAGTAGGGATAAAGTGAAAGGCACTCGTTAGAGCAACCAAGGCCAATATGGCGGCGCCTATAGAAGTTTCACTTTTACCGTGGTTTCATAAAACCACACAATCCTTTTTTTATGAACGGCAAATAGGTACTTACCATGACAAATTGTTGTAGTTTGTCAGTCTGCCCAACACTCAAACAATTCACTAATTGTATTTATAATTCTAAGTTGATTATTGTTTTCAGCGACGCAAATATTTTATAACAAAACTGAGTGGTCTCGATCTCCAGATGAATTTAATCAAGATCTGCTGAAAGAGACGAAGGCTTACAGTCCTGAAATGTTGGAGAAAATGTATGGCACATGGAACGACTATGTTTTATTTGCAACAGACAAAACAAAATATGTACCTACGCCCGCAAATATGAGTAAAGTGCACAATTTGTATTATGTTTATCAATGTTATTATAAGTAAAAGGAGGTAGATAGGTTACAGCCCCGGATCTAGATTTTTTTTGAGGTGGGGCAAAAACTGCCATCTGCCGCCCCTCGCCAATATTTTATAGGGATGCGCTAAGTTAGCCTAAAATTATTTCAAAATGAAAATTTTGGCAGCAACATATTAATCAAATTGAATCGATCGATAATGCGCCAATTCAACAGGGGCGCCAAAACTGTTGTAAAAAGATAAAAATAGAAAGATTATTATAAATGTGCTGCGCGTCTCATTAAAGATGAATATATCAATATATCATCAATACGCTTGAATTTGTCGCCCCCTGAAGTTGGCGCGTGGGGCACGGGTCCCGGCTTGCCCCTCCCTTAGATCCGGGCTGAGGTTACCTACCCAACATTCGATCTTCAAAAACGGCACAATGTCATACTATAGATGACACGTGGAAGTAGGACGACATGTCGTATTTATTGGGAGCGAAAAAGAGACAAGACGATACGTAACTAGGCTAATTAGCCAAGTTTTGACGTACCGCTTGCGGAGCGTATGTAACCTATCTAACTCTTATTAACCGACTTCAAAAAAGGAGGAGGTTATATGTGCGTCTGTATGTATATTTTTTTAATGATCATCTATATTTTCGTCATTTGTGGACTGATATTGAAATTTTGTTTCTTCTTCATTTGGCTTCGAAAATACGTATTTAATCTACTGTGTCTCTTTATGATGTTATAATACTTCCTGTCACTGTTATTTACATAGCAAGTAGTGGTATTCAGATTGGTATAGGGTAGGTACCATAACTAAAAGGAGATTTAAAACAAACCATCAAAAACTTAAAAAAAAAAAACTATTACTTCCAAAAAGACACTACAGAGTGAAAAATAACTTTAATTTCGCAAGTCGGTGGTAAAAACTGAAATACAGATCCAAAGACCCCGACTTCCGAAATTAATAGTATATTATTGCAAAGGCCGGGAAATAGGCAATTGCAGGTCGAGTACGAGTTTGAAGGCCGAGCCGTAGGCGAGGACTTCACTAATACGAGACAGGCAATTGCCATTTCCGCCGAGGCATAAATAGTGCTTTTCTCAAAAGAATGCAGGGAAATAAAAGTAGTTAAATTTCCATAATTTTTCAAGTTAATGCCGTTTTTAACATGAACTATACCTATATTTCAGCATGGAATAAATTTCCCATAATGTAGATGGCTTTTTAGTTTTAGTAATCTCATTAAAGTACGCCAAAAATACACAGTTTGCAGAAAATGTTCAGTTTATTCTCGTTTTTCCAAATCATAAAATTTTCATATACTTTCATGTATATTTCTTTTGACTTCGCTGGAAGCAGGTTTTCCATTGCTAATTTGGTTTCTGATCTTAAATCTGGTGGATTACAATCATTCTCCATTTCACTCTCTGAACCGTTGAAACTCATTTTATAATTATCTATTATATAAGTAATTATCAAATCAAGACGAATTTTCAGCTTTGCCGCCAATTTTCTATTTATCATCTGTGCCGAAAAGCAAACGCATCTAAGGCTATACAGCCACGTGAACGCAATTTGTACTAAGCAAAGAGAACTTTGGTATGCCAAGAATGATAAAAGAGATCCAATCAAAGAGTATTTTAATAACCCCAGCACGCCATTTCATACAACATTGCTGGAGCGTTGTAATGTTCCAAATTCAAAAAACGCGCCTGCAATAGATTATGATTTTCTTTGACCGTAAATTCGATACTTCGCGTGTTCTTTGTTCGAAAATAATGAAAATATCGCTGGCTGAATTCAATAGTGGCACAAGACAAAATTCAACAATTTGAGAAAACGCATAAATAAGTAATCGAAGGCAAGTGCGCGCGCACAAATTAGCTCTTACTGACTGTACTTTATGGAATATATAGTTCATGTTTTGTTTTTATACATCTACGTTATAGTTTCAGTTGCCGGCTATAATAATTTTGAATTAGTTTTTGTTATTTTGATTAATATGAGGCTCAGAAGATGGCGACTCCGAGTTGTGCCAGTACTGCATTGTTTTTTTTTCACTTTTTTGATTAATGCCAGAAATTATTATATAAAAGTAAGAAAATAACAATACATTTTCACGTAAAACTAGCTAAATAGAATAGGTATTAAAAAAAACTGGAAGTGCTCATCAATGGAATTGTTAAATCATAATAAAACTACCATAAATGTTAAGTAACTTAATATTTATTAGCATACTTTTGAGTCTGTGATTTCCTAGAAAACGTATTAAGAATCATCATCATCATTTCAGCCGAAAGACGTCCACTGCTGGACATAGGCTTCCCCTAAGCACCGCCACTTCATCGGTTCTGTGCTTCCCACACCCAGCGGATTCCTGCGGCCTTCACCAGGTCATCAGTCCACCATGTGCGAGGCCTTCCGACGCTACGTCTTCCGGTACGCGGTCGCCACTCCAGAACTTTTTGGCCCCATCAGCCATCTGTTCTGCGAGCAATGCCATTTAAGTTTGGCAATTCTTCGGGCTATGTCAGTTACCTTGGTTCTCCCGCGGATCTCTTCATTTCTGATTCGATCACGTAGAGAAACTTCAAGCACAGCCCTCTTCATTGCTCTTTGGGTGACTTTTAGTCTTTTAATAAGGCCCATTGTGAGCGACTACATTTTAGTGCCATAGGTCATCACTGGCAACACGCACTGGTCAAAGACTTTCCGTCTTGAGACTTCTTATAATATTTTCTCGCTATTTTCTAGCTGAGTTGGATTCGACGATTGACCTCTTTCTCGAAGTTGGACCTTCCTAACTGCACAGTTTGTCCTAGGTAAACATACTTGTCCACCACTTCGAGTGAAGACGTATATCTCCGATCTTCATGAGAATCAGTATTACCTACATGGGCATTTGACATGAGCTTTGTCTTGTCCATGTTTATTTTAAGACCCACTCTTTCGGAAGCTCTACTGAAGTCATCAAGCATTGTACTAAGCTTCCCCACAGTCTTAGCCATGACAACTTTGCTGTCGGCAAAGCGAAAGTTAGTGATGTACTCGCCATTGATGTTGATGCCTAGATTGCCTAGCCCTTTCCAATCCAGAACCTTGAAGACATCCTCCAGTGAACAGTTTCGCAGAGATAACGTCTCCCTGTCTCACACCTCGCTGCAGAAGGATAGATTTCGAGCTCTGGTCCTAGAGTCGGACTGACATAGTGGCGTTTTCTTACAGACATTTCAGCACCTCGATGTACCGGTAGTTGAACTGGCACCGTTGAAGAGACTGCATTACAGCCCATAACTTGATCGAATCGAAGGATTTCTCGCAGTCCACAAACGCTAAGCAGAGAGGCAGGTTATACTATTCGGTCTTCTGTATAACCCGCGGCAGCTTATGTATGTGGTCTACGGTACTAAAGCCTTACGGAATCCGGCTTGTTCGGGAGGCTGGAATTCGTTAAACCTGCGCGCTAAACGGTTCGTGATGACTCTTGAAAACAGCTTGTAGACATGGCTCAGAAGTGAGATGTGCCTATAAATTTTAAGGAGGGCACTGTCGCCCTTCTTAAGAAAAGTATCACCTCTGTTCCATGCCTGTGGCGTTTTTCCCTTGAGTATTACAAAATCAAACAGCTTCTGGAGTTTGTTTCAGAGCGGGTTTTCCGGCCGACCTTTAGGAGTTTGGCTGTAATTCCATCATCTCCCGGCGTCTTATTGTTTTTGAGGTGCTTCTAAGCCATCTTAATCTTTTACAAGCTGACGTCCAGGATGTCTTCAGTGTCGGGTCAATCCAGCTCTTGGGTCGTTTACCAAATTAGCTCAGGTTTGGTCTTCAGTTTCGCAAGCTGGCTCTGCCCAATAGACATATCTCTTACAAAGATCTTATAGCCTTTATTCCGCTGTATCGCGTCCTTAATGCGGTCTGCACCAAAGCGGTTTAGGTCGCTTTTCAAGAACTTAGAGATCCGTCTATTGAGCTGCCAGTACTTGAGTTCATCGTCTGAAGACTGTAGGATTATCTCGCGCCTCTCTCCGCCATGAGCTGTATAGTAGGATCACAGAACTTCTTGTTTCTATTGGTGTGATGGGTAAGCGCAATATGTCTCTCTATGGCTCGGTTAAGAACCTTGGTCTATCGTTTTGCAAAGAAATTACACTTTTAGATTGTTTGTCCAAGCTTTCAGGTTGATATTGCGAATACTCAAAATCTGATGCAGTCAATAGTGAGTCACATAAAATCTGAGCTACAATTGAGACACAAAAATTGTCTTCTTGCCTTCATTTAATCATAATTAAGTCCGGAGAAACATTTGTTTTTATTAATTGTGTTTCTAGCACCACAATTTTTTTACACTTGTACCCTAATTGCGTAATACAACACAATCACAATATGTTTCGATTTGAAACAGATTGCTAATCCATTGCTTCATAAGTTGGAAAAGAAAATCTGCTCAACAACGTAAATAATGCAATGAATGCTGTTGAACTGTCAAAATTAAATAAATTAGGCAAAATTGTTTACGAAAATAAGTTACGCAATTAGGGTACAGGATCAGGTTTGTTGTTGAGGTCTGTACAAAACAGTTATTGTATATTAATGGTGATTATTTTTATTTAAAACAAAATAAATGACTACTTACCGTGGAATACTTATCAGCACAACTTAGAAAACTCCGCGATATTTGTGCAAAACTGCCACAACTCAAAAGTGACATTATTGCATAACATTAAACGGGCGATAGCCGCGAGCGCATGCGGCCGATTAACGATGAGCCGGTGTTGCATGAAAGAGACGCAACGTTATCGTTTATTCACTAATGACACTTATGCCTCCAATCGGGTAGTTTATGAACTAACGAGTCAGGTCTTTAATGCATAAAATAAAGTACCTAATTTAGAACAAGAATTCATTACTAACTCAAATTGCCACAATTTCGACTTGTGCCACTAATGTATTCAGCCAGCGATATTTCCATTCATGTTTGAGAAAAGTTATTTTTCACTTTGTAGTTTTTTTTTTTAAACTAGAATATCATTGATGTTATATCTGTAAGTACCTAGTTATAATATAAAAGTCACTTTTCGTGTCTCTGTGTGTGCGCTTAGTTGTTCCCATGTTTTAACAAACAATGGATTTTGATGCAGTTTTCATAATTTATTTATGACTATTAATATTATTTCCGTATCATTTGCTTTAGATGAATGCATGAAACAGTTGGCGTTGAATTCAGTACAGAGTATACAATTTCAGGGTGTCTGTCAGATCCCTGATAACTGCAAAGAGGCGTTGGATAAAGGCAGCGACTACGGTTACGGGTTGTTACATAGGTACGTTATAATACAACATACAACTGTAAGCCGACGTAAGCATGGACGTAATAAAATCGCGGCGGGATTTTATCGCGCACAGGATTTTCAACTCTCGGTGTTAAGCCGAGCGTTGAGAATCCAACGCGCTGGGACGCACTCTTGTCCCAGCGCGTTGAAAAAACACACTGTTGGATTTTCATCTCTCGGCGCTAAGCAGAGCGTTGAAAAGAAGTAGTCCACTTAGAGCACCTGCGCGAATAGCACCTGCGCGAATAGCACCTAGCATAGTCCACGAATTAATAAACATTCTAGTGATTTTTATCGAAATCTTTCATTTAATAATGTCCTGTAAAACAAATACGTCGCTGCAGTAGGCTGATGAGTCGTAGGTGCGCTTCGCGGACAAAAATATTAAAACAAATTGTCATCCACGAAGAGCACCTGGGTGCTCCTGGGTGGACTAGTCTAGGTGCTATTCACGCAGGTGCTATTCGGACGGGTGCTCTAAGTGAACTACTTCGTTGAAAATCCAGTGCACGAAAAAAAATCGCCGCGATTTTATTACGTCCGTGCGAACGTCGGCTTAGATCTTCCGACTACGTTAGATTCACTGAATTGGCCCGACAAGTCGAGCCTGCCGCGTACTTGTAGCTTCATAACTCATCATCTGTTACGACGCCTCATTGAGGTGGATAACAATTAAAATTCTATTGTGTCTCGTTAATGACAGTTGAAAGGGTAACTAAACTGCGGAGTGTCCCAATATTCATCTGTCAGTAGGTACGTTATTAACTACTTCTTGAATGTAGTGCATGTTTTATAAAATAATTAAAATTTTTAGGACCTTGATAATGGTCGTCGCCCGTTTTTCTCGAGACTGTGTCGTGTTCTCCGGCAGAAAAGACAAATTTAAGACGGATACGTATTGTATGATGTTTTTCAACGAGGCCGAGTACATTGCTTTAAATAACTTCGAAAAACCTGCCCTCATGTTTCAACAAAGTAAGTGAACAGTAGTGCTATTCTGTAACCATCTCACCGTGTTATCTTAGGTGAAGTGAGCGTGAAGTGAGCTATCAGTTGCTAAGGATTGACACTATTGGCAGCTCACTTCACCTAAGTTATCACGGTGAGATTTTTACAGAATAGCACTACTGAGGCCGAAGCCACATAGGTAGGTGCTTCGATCGGTACTTCAAGATATATTGCGTGGTAGGTGACATGCAGTGCTTCTAGCGAAGCAACGCATGTTTTTACTATTGCAGTGGTCACTCCGACGCTTGGTGCCTGCATGAAATTGGCGTTTTTTTGTTTTCTCGCAGCCATCAACCAAACCTTGTTTTTCTCATACAGAATAGTGTAACAAATGAATGTTATTTGACATGCATAATTATCTCTAAATATTCAAGGCAATGGCACGTAAAATTTTATCGGAGAGGCAACCGGATGGCGAGTGGTAATCCGGGTCTTGAAGTGATACCGAACTCCCCCGTACTGTCCGAATGGACCCCAAATGGACGGTGGCGAAGATATGGGGAATGGGGGCCTAGCATTTTTTTTTTGACATTGCATTCAAAATTTAAGCTCTATTATGTGCAAGGAATTTGTGTGTATCAATGCCCTCTGGTTTTGATAAAATTAACCCTCATTTTCGGCGATAAATCATCGGTAAGGAGTTTCAAAAATTATATACATTATTTATTTTATTATTTTTTTGTTTTTATAAATTATTTGATTCTCGATCTATATCTAACTTAGTCGTTATTTTTGTACTATTATGTCACAGTTAAGTTTACTTAAATCAAAACGGCTAACCCCCTATAAT
Source organism: Agrochola lychnidis (assembly GCA_963680765.1). Taxonomy (NCBI): domain Eukaryota; kingdom Metazoa; phylum Arthropoda; class Insecta; order Lepidoptera; family Noctuidae; genus Agrochola; species Agrochola lychnidis. The sequence goes on from OY796850.1 coordinate 7,001,883, forward strand.
TCTGTATTGAGGGATTCTTAGAAATTAAAACAGTATAACGATGTTGGGGGGTGGCAACCGGATGGCATTGACACACACAAATTCCTTGCACATAATAGAGCTAAAATTTTGAATGCAATGTCAGAAAATAAAAATAGGCCCCCATCCCCCATATCTCCGTCCCCGTCCATTTGGGGTCCATTTGGACGGTACGGGGAGTTTGGTATCACTTCAATACGCCGATTATCACTCGCCATCCGGTTGCCTCTCCGATAAAATTTTACGTGCCATTGCTTTAACTAAAACTCAGTCCGAAATGAGATAATAGAGTTAGTAATTTGGTAGTTTGTATGTATTTATTAGCTTTGTAGGAAATTTTTGACTTCTAGGTACGAAAAGATAATACAAATCTTTTTGTGCTCGGGGGCGCGCGAAATGGACGGGAGGGGGTGTACCGACTATTCAATGTACAAAAGCATTTAGCGGTCATCTATTTTGTGGTAACTTAACACTAACCTTGCACCTAGGAGTCAAAAATTGCCTACAAAGCTAATGAATGATACATACAAACTTCTAACTCTTATATCTCATTTCGGACTGAGTCTATACTCAGTCCGAAATGAGATATAACAAACGAAGCTTATTTGACATGCATATCTCTATAGATATGCATGTCAAATAAGTTTCGTTTGTTACACTATTCTATAGTAGAAAACAATATTTGGTGGACGGCCACGAGAAAAAAAAAAGCCACCTTCCATACTAAAATTGGCATTGTCCTTTACTCCTACAAATAGGTGAATTTGACATCAGCAGCGTCTGACCAATAAGATAGAGGATGCATTCGTAAGCAGATCACCAGCACCTGATCAATAGCAATCCACAGTGCACGGTTCGAGTTACGCTACTCACCAAACGTCGCGTGGCACCAAGTGAAGTTCCTAGCCGTGTGGCTTCGACCTAAGAATTACGAAATTATGTTTTTATATCAACAGGAGAAAAATTACAATAAATAAAATCTTTCATCTCTTTCAGTTGCTCTTTGCGGCCTTTTAGGCCATGCACAGTTTTTTCGGAACTACTGGCTCAAAAGTCTCCTTCTGTACCAAACTCAAGAAGGTTGCTTCACGCAGAAGTTAGCAACAGGAGACTTTGATGAGAATCAATTGAGACAAAGTATAAACGACGAGTGGAGATTCAAGAACCTGAATATTATGAACGGCCAGTGTGACGGAGAATTCACGGCGGTAGCGGCGGCGGCGCTCGCAAATGCTCTCAGATACTTAATAGAGACATATTATTGAAACTTATAGACATGTTAGTTTTAGTTGCCATCATTATAAACTTATACAGGGTGGCAGGGACATCGGCGCAAAAATTGTTAACATGGATTTAGTACATGATTCAAACCCCCCTTTTTTTTTTTTTTTGGTTGGGAAGTCATCAAATAACTGCTCCCGCTCTGGGCGGAGCGGGAGGGCATGTCAGACTCTTACTGACTAAAACCCACCCGTGTTCCTTCAGTTGCCGTGTTGCCAGGGGGGCCACGATTTCCCTATCGGTTTTCTTCGAACCCCCGGCAGGCATTGGCACTAGCGGACCCCGTCAATTCTGCTGACATCTCTTTGAGGCACGCTTGGAACACAACGCGCCGTCGACCCGGGCTTGGTCCTTATCGGACGGCAAGCTGCCCATTGCTCACAGTCCGCAAGCCCGCGCCTACGGTGGCCGGAAATCTTCTTGTGATTCCCGACGCCCAGGGCGTCTCCTCCTGCGGCGGTTAGGGGCGCGAGGGCGCGAAATTTGCCTCTCCCTCACGCGCTCCGTCTCCTCCTTCGCGAGCATTACTGCTTCGCAGAAGGAGGTGACGGCCTCCCATTTCCTCTCGCTCCGTAGCATGGCCCGAATCAGGGCCGGACGCGAGAGGTCACCGCAGCCGATCGCTTCTACGAGGACACGGCGATGCCCTGCCCAAGCCGGGCAGATCTCCACCGTATGCTCCACCGTGTCCTCCGGGCGATCCACACAGTGATGACACCCGGGCGTTTCCTCCCGCTTTATCCTGAACAGGTACCTCCCGAAACAGCCGTGTCCGGTGAGCACCTGTGTCAGGCGGAAGGTGAGGACGCCGTGGCGCCTCTCTAGCCACTCCTCAAAGAGGGGTCTTATTGCCGCAATTGTGGATTCAAACCCCCCTGCGTTGAAATTTTTGGTCGGTTATTTAAAAAATAATCTGCTGCTTCATAGAAAAGTGCAATACCTACGCGGTTAAAATGTATGAGACAGCTAATATATTAAAATTATAAATGTGAAAGTGAGTTTGTTTGTTTATTTGTTTGTTACGCTTACACGCTAAAACAGCTGAACAGATTTGGATGAAATTTGGCATATGGGTAGGCCATAACCTGGAGAAGGACATAGAATACTTTTTATCCCGATATTCTTACGGGATCGACTTATGCGGGTGAAACCGCTAGTCCACAATAATCTAAAGCCCCTATTTGTAAAAATATAAAATCGCTGTGTGCTTATGACCACAGGATAGAAATGAAAACTTACGATTTTTTTTTTTTCGTGGAAAATTATCAAATAACTTCTCCCTCTCTGGGCGGAGCGGGAGGACGTGTCAGACTCTTACTGACTAAAACCCACCCGTGTTCCTTCAGATGCCTGTATGTTGCCAAGGGCCACGGTATCCCTTTCGGACTTTCCCGCGATCCCGGCAGGCATCGGCCCTAGCGGACCCCGTCAGTTCTGCTGACATCACAACGCGCCGTCGACAAGGGCCTGGTTCTTATCGGACGGCGAGCTATCCATTGCCGTCGCACCGTCCGCAAGCCCGCGCCTACGGTGGCCGGGAATCGGCCTGCAATTCCCGACGCCCAGGGCGTCTCCTCCTGCGGTGGTTAGGGGCGTGAGGGCGCGAAATTTGCCTGTCCCTCACGCGTTCCGTCTCCTCCTTCGCGAGCATTACTGCTTCGCAGAAGGAGGTGACGGCCTCCCATGCCCTCTCGTTCCGTACCATGGCCTGGAACAGGGCCAGATGCGAGAGATCACCACCGCCGATCGCCTCCACGAGGACACGGCGATGCTTCGCCCAAACCGGGCAGACCTCCACCGTAGAAAACTTACGACTGGAGCCGAGTATACGCGATTCAGCGCCCAGTAACCGCGATTCAACCAGCGTCATCGACCGACTGCAGCCGAGTATACGCGGTTCAGCGCCCAGTAACCGCGATTCAACCAGCGTCATTGACCGATTGGAGCCGAGTATACGCGATTCAGTGCCCAGTTCTCTTGTACACCGAACTAAACTATCACTAATTTTTTTTACTTTTGGCTATAAGAATCTTGGAGCTATTCTGAAAAAAAAAACTAAATTTAAAAATAATTTTGACACAACTAAAATCGAATTTGACAATCGTGACTCCACGTGGTACTTGTTTGCTCTAATCCGCGAATTTTTTTTAGAGCCGGAGGCGCGCTCTGCAACATTGACGTGTTACATGGAATTTTTCACTCTGTGTGGAAAATATGAAAAATTGTTACCTACATGTTGAGTATTAGGGGTTTACGGGTGTTTTAAAGGGGGTCGACATTTTCATTATTTTTGCGATAGGACACAATATTTTCGAGATATTTATAAGCAAAAGAAAAGGATACAGTACTGCTTTTCCACCTGAAGTCGAGGTGTTGGTGTGAATTTTAGTTCATGACAATTAGTTTCAGTTCACATCTTTTTAATCGCGATTAAAAATAGCCAGATTTAGTTAGACAATCAAAATTTAAGGTGAAATCGTCAAATTCAGAATAGCTAAATTGCCATTTTCACTAAATTATTAACTTGGTGCAATCTTAGTGCTGTCAAACTAAAATATAGTCAAGTTGTGTCACTTTTGTCTATTCCAGAATGGGAAATCGTCGTTTAACAGGAATAAACAAAATTTTATTGATTTTTAGTCTAGTTGACAAGAGAATCGGCACCAATGTTAATTTATGGCAGTAGCAGGCAAGAAGAGTAAATTTAACCAATGAATATTGGAACTTTTTTAACCTCACTTTTTTGTCTGTCTGGTCTAGACACAGGCCCCGACTTAGAGCCCCTAGGCATTTCGACATTTGAGGCCCCCCATTTCGAAGCCATTTTGGAAATTTTGTAAATAAAATGCACTAGTACAGGAAATTTTAAACAATTTTTTTTTTGTTGTCCTTTTGATATCAATTGCAAATAATAAACGAAATGAAGAAGCTTATTTTGAGTCAACCCAACTGCACTATTCAAGTAGGTAAGTGAAATAATTGAATGAAGTATGTTTTCTTCAAAATATATTTTATTTCTCTCAGTGTAAGTATTATTTTATTTCCGCCTGCCGTCAGACAAGCAAGCTACCTGTACCCTAATTGCGTAATGCACTATCAGTGACAATTTGTTTCGATTTGAAACAGATAATCCATTACTTCATGAGTTGGAAAAAAAATCTGCTCAACAACGTAGATAACGCAATGAATGTTGTTGAACTGTCAAAATGAAACAAACTTGTCCCAATCGTTTACGAAAATAAGTTACGCAATTAGGGTACTGGTCGGGGTAGCTGGGTGGGAGGCGCCCCTAGGCTGACTGGGCCCCTATATCTCCTAGCCTTGTGTTCCTAGGCGTAAATCTGGGGCTGCCTATACAAGTGGCAATCGCTTTCAAAGCGTTTCGTATTTCTCAACGACTTTCAACAGGATTAACATAAGCTTTACGGTAGTTTATGGCAATCCAATACATTTTTGATGTGTAACATCTTTCCTCTCGCTTTCCTGCAAACTGTGTCTTGAGTATTAATGTTCTGTGAATCTGGCGTGTACTATGCCAAATCGAATGCCAAATAATCGAATATCAATTGATCGACCACTATAAATCGAACGTCTAAATACTTGTGGGAGTAATTTCGTGAAAAGGGACGGAAGTGTGTAATAGGAAGCCAGGGAAGCGCTGTTTGATTAGACCAATGAGCGCGTGCGGTGCTGGAGTTGGTCGTCAGAGACGACCTTGACGAGGCCCTGCCCCTTTAATGTTGCTATAACCTTAATATTGCTTATTACCAAGGTGAGATGTCAAATGTTACACATCATATTATGTATACACACAATATTTACCTCCAACCCATCCACTAAAAGTAAAAATACCATCATATTATGCGACTGCTGTAGGGCTTGTTCGTTTTTTATTTTTTCATCATCGTTAACGCTGATAGAATGTCATTTTGTCTAGGCCCTTAGGACAAGTACCAGGAGGGTTGCCAACCACACTGTTAAAAACAGTATTAAACTATTTTTAACCGACTTCCAAAAAGGAGGAGGTTATAATTATGTTCGTAGCGTATGTTTGTTTTTTTATGTTTGTTTTTTTTTTTAATGTATTTCCACCGATATCTCCGTCATTTGTGGACCGATTTAAAAAAATCTTTTTTTGTTTGAAAGGGTATGCTCTCAAGTTGGTTCCATATAAATTTTATTAACTTTGCTTGGATAGTTTTTGAGTTAGTTGCAATAATACGTATTTTTTCCCACTTAGTATGTAGATGATATGATAAGTTCCTGTCACTGGTAGCAGGTAGTGGTATTCGAATGTGTGTGGGGTAGGTACCACAACTAAAAAGTGAAAAATAAAAACTTTTTACAAAAAAGAACAACCGACTTCAAAAAAAAACACTACAAAGACTACAAAGTGAGAAATAACTTTAATTTCGGAAGTCGGTGGTTAAAAACGAAAATACAAAACCAAAGACGCCGACTTCCGAAATTAAAGTTATTTCTCATTTTGTAGTGTTTTTTTTTTGAAGTCGGTTGTTTTTTTTTGTAAAAAGTTTTTCACTCTAAAATACTGTTTACTGTTCAACAAAAATAAAGTATACGAATATACTGTTTTCAATGATATATCCAGAGCTAAATAAAAAGGAAATCGGTGGCAAAAAATTAATTATACAAAACCAAAGACACTGACTTCCGAAATTAAAGTTACCTATTTTTCACTTTATAGTGTTTGTCTGGAAGACGGTTGTATTTTTTTTTTCCGAAACACTGTTTTTTTTCCCACTTTGACCATTATATACTTTCTTTCTTGTACAAAAAGTTTACAACACTAGGTGCCAGTCATAACAGGCGGCTTCCTTGCCGAAGCCTAAGTATTTCTTAACGTGCTTTACTTGAGTCAAGTTGATGTTGAGCTTCAGATATCTCGGTGTGCAAGTGCATCGGCCATAATGGGTCGTCCGTCTTTATTTTCTCATTCTTATCACTAGATAAAAACAGTAACACTAAAGAAAAAAAAAACAGTTGTTATTCGAATTTGGATGTTAAAACATCTTCGCGGTTAAAATGAATGATAATCCCGCCATGAACAAGTTAAAATCGATTACGTCGTTGCGACCGTGTATAATAATTTCCATTTTGTTTTTTTTAAAGACGTTTTTTTTTTCTGTGAACGGTATTGCTGACAATTCTAGGTACAAACAGATCATTCACGATTTACCCGACGAAAAGGATTTTGACTATTATTTAAATATATTGGAAAAGGTAGTAGATTTTGGTACAAGACATAAAATTTACGTGGATTTGAATCTACAGTTCGGATTGTTTCTGGTAGACGGTAAGATAAATGTTTGTACATATTTATAATAATAGTTTGAGTGAATGAATGTGAAGAAATTTATTTAGCACAGACTAAAAGGCACACAACACAATATAATAATACAAGTAAAAAGAAATTAAGATAAAAAGAAAGAAAACAAATAAAAAGTGTAAACTGCGTTGTAAGATATTAGCAGGGAGAAGAGTGTTATAATCAGTGATCGGAGTAGGTAGAGTGATTTTATGCATTCGCATCATGAATAGTCATAGAAATCATAACATGGATAAGCCTTTTTTCCGGGATTTCATTTTGGTACTTACGGGATTGAATCAAATATTGTTAAAGTAAGAATTTTTAAACTACTACATTAGACATTTATAAAATGCGATAGATAAACATTTAAAATATATTATATTGTTTTTATAGTATACCTATCCTTTTCTTGGAGTCCGATCACCTATATACTATTAAAAAGACAGCAAAAGGGTTAAATATTTCTTGTTCATATTGATGTATTCCTTATTCTACACATTACAACATTTAAAATTCCTTAAAAAAGTCTTAACAATTTCAAAATCCCGGAATCCCGGGGTATATCCATACTAATATATGTATACGTGCCAGTGCTTTGACCCCAAATCACTCTACCTACTCCGATCACTGGTTATAATTAATGAATATAATAATTATGGTGCGCATCATTAAATAATCATTGTTGAATGTTGATTAATGCACTTATGGGAAGTCTAGGTAGATTGATTGATAGAATTACTACTTAGAGCGGACTACTACTAGGTACTACTACGGCTACTTCGGACCGAAATTTCTCGGATTCGGATCGGTTGAAAACAACAGCTCATTTACAATACTTATCTATACAAAATTTTACAGGTACAATAAAACGAATCAGTGAAATCTACGTTTTATTGCGTACAAAATCTATCCGTACTTAAGAAAAAATCGATAAACCAAATCGATGTTTTATCATGAACGGATTGATTATCATGACCAAACATCGAGTCAATTGTATTTTTTGTCACTAGATAATACTTAAGGCGAAAGCGTCAGGGTAGCCCGCGAAATTAAAATTTTCTTACGATTTTTGCAATTTGCAGGTCAGTGTCAGGTTTTATGTTGATTAAAATATGATTCGCGACCGTAAAAAATATGGCATTATTCAATTATAATCATTACAGTCAGCAATACAACTCCATAAGTTAGCAAAGGTGTCAAATGTCGAGATTTCATGAAATCATGACACTGACCTTCAAATTGCAAAAAACTTATGAAAAATTTAATTTCGCGGGCTACCCTGACGCTTCCTCCTTAAGTCGTTGTGTCTTTCCTAATAGCAACTAAAACTGCATATATAACGACCAAAATTTTTGTTAAATTTGAAACATTTGGTTTTTAAGATTTTGTTACTAACATTAGGGGTAAGGATGGGCACGCCACAATTGCGGCGATAAGTCCCCTCTTTGAGGAGTGGCTAGAGAGGCGCCACGGCGTCCTCATCTTCCGCCTGACGCAGGTCCTCATCGGACACGGTTGTTTTGGGAGGTTCCTGTTCCGGATAAGGCGGGAGGAAACGCCCGGGTGTCATTGCCATTGTGTGGATCGCCCGGAGGACACAGTAGAGCATACGGTGGAGGTTTTCCCGTCTTGGGTGGACGCCACCGTATCCTCGTGGAGGCGATCGGTGGCGGTGATCTCTAGCGACCGGCCCTGGTCCAGGTCATAGTAAAGGCCATAGTGTAGGTCGGCTGAGGTGCTGTAAAATGAGGTTCAGGTTTTCTGTACAAGTCGACAAAATAAGTTTTTCTATTTCCGTGTGAATGGACTATAGAAAACATATCCGAGGTGGCTTGCTACAATTTTCCAGCTCACTTCGTTCCCTCTTCCATTCTAAATACTCTTGATTCTTCAACTTGTCTGTATAAGTTGACAAAGTAACTTCTATTTCTGTTTGTACGATCAAAAGAAAATCTTACCCATCCAAGGGTGCAAACATGTTGGACCTCACTTTCACTCGCTTTATATTCTTATGCTTTTTTGCTTATGTCGACTAAGTAACTCAGGGGCGTAGTGATTTTAACAGAAAGTTGAGGGGGCGCGTATGTTAAAAAGTTGCAAATCCCTGAGGTAGATGAACCGATGATTAAAGTCATCGGTTCATCTACCTCAGGGGTTCGCAAACTGGGATAGAGACTGGATGGGGAAGCCAGAGGGCAGAGCACCGTGTTCTGTGGCGCAACTTGGGAAAGGCCTTAGTATAAATAAGACTGCGATAGGCCCAGTTGATCCATTGTAAGGGATTTAGGAATAACGATTTAGTTATAACTATAGTTAATTGGTTTTGTAAATGAGCTTTGGTGTTCAATAAAGCATACTCTTTCTATTTATCTACAGGGTGGCAGGGACACTGATGCGCTAAAACTATTACCATGGATTCAGTGCATGATTCTGAAACCCCCTGCGTTGAAATTTTTTATCGGTTATTTAAAAAAAAAATTGCTATGTTTTTTTTAAATAATCGACAAAATACTTCAATGCCCACAGCATTGAAATGGTTCAGAATCATGTTCTGAACCCATGGTAACAATTTTTGCGTCGATGTCCCTGCCAACCTGTACCTATAGAGGTTTGAGGAACAGGGTGTAAATTTCACTCAGCTCTATGGAAAATGGAGGATCCTCCGGACGGTGTTGTGTCTGGTGGGTAACTGCCCGACGATTGATGTCGGGACGTTGTGAATATGCCAGTCGCGCAGTGAACTTCGCTTGCGCGATGCAGAATTTTGCGTGACGTCAGTGTGTTGCGTAGTTCGGATGTGGCGATGTAGATGCCCCACATATTTAATTAAAATAACAGACGCATGAATAGGTATTTTTTGTATAATACGGGCCACATGTAGGCTAAGTGTATTTGTAAACTAGTTCCATTTGTAAAGAATCGAATAAGAAGAAAGATTTCAATTTATTTCACCTTTGATTTTTATTTTTTTATCTGCTGTTAATTATGTTGTGTGCTTTTTTGGTCTGTGCTAAATAAATGTATTTTCTTTCTTTCTTTCTTTTTTTCTTTCTTTCTTTCAGAAGGTTAAGAAATAAGGAAAAGAAGAAAGAAGGTTTAGAATGAAACGTTCAGGTACTTATTTTTTTTTTTTGCAGTGAATTTGAAGAGTTATATGCAACCAAAACGATATAACATCCCTGCAAAAACACGTTCCCGATTAGAACAGCTATTGTTGAGGATTGATGTACTGACTGAATATTTCCACCATATGGTCCAAATAAATAAAGATGTGAAAGAATATAGTCACGATATAAAAAGTAAGATATAATATATTTCTTCACTGTATTGTATCGGTATACAACTAACATAGGTACCTCACAAATTCTTAAGTTTCATCTTAAAATTCATTGTGGAAAGTTTGGTACAGACGCCAGCACATCAAGTTACCCGAAACTGTCAAATTTTCCCAATCAACTTTGAACCTTAAACTTCAGCGATAAAGTTGAAAATCTATTAAATAAATTTGACAGATTGTTGTGCTGGCTTCTGTACCTATCTACTAACACATAAACCGTCCATATCCTCTCAATATGAACTATTAATCATTAATATTGTTCGTCAGGGGTATGCCAACACATAAACCGTCCACATCCTCTCAATATGAACTATCAATCATTAATATTGTTCGTCAGGGTGCCAGTACGGCGGTGATCTCTCGCGTCCGGCCCGGGTCCAGGCCACGGTACGGAGCGAGAGGGCATGGGATGCCGTAATCTCCTTCTGCGAAGCAATAATGCTCACGAAGGAAGTGGCGGAAAGCGTGAGGGAGATGCAAATTTTGCGACCTCATGCCCCTAGCCGCCGCAGGAGATGTTCTAGGCGTCGGGAATCGCAGGCCGATTCCCGGCCACCGTAGGCGCGGGCTTGCGGACGGTCAGCAATGGGTAGCTTACCCTCCGATAAGGACCAGGCCCTTTTCGACGGCGCGTTGTGTTCCACGCGCGCCTCAAAGAGATGTCAGCAGAACTGACGGGGTCCGCTAGGGCCAATGCCTGCTGGGGTCACGGGAAAGTCCAAAAGGGATACCATGGCCCCTGGTAACATACAGGCAATTGAAGGAACACGGGTGGGTTTTAGTCAGTAAGAGTCTGATACAACACAATAAAAAAGAAAAAAAAAGGGTTATGGCAGTCCTCGGCACATGCTCTTGAAATGTTAGTGGATGCGCCGAAAAACTCGCATAGCCTGTTCAAAAAAAAAAGTATATGATGAAAATGTTAAAAAAAAAATCAGTAAACGTACCTGTCAATGTTAGTTTTTTGTGCCACTTATAAATTGAGCCCGATTTTTTTATTTTAAATTGTCATAAAGATCTATTGATTTAATATACAGTGACATTAATTTAACACACGTATACGGATTAGCGTTTTCTTTTTATGAAGATATTTTAATTTAATTAAACGTTATTATTTATTGAATTATTTTAAATTTTCTTAAATAGTATCTTGGTGCAACCTGTACATAAGTGGAGCAGGGAGGTGTGTTACCTACACGGGACGCGATAGCAGAGGCCGGCGCGACATGTCGTGCGGTGTTCCACAGGGTTCGGTTGTGGGCCCACTCCTGTGGAACATCGGCTATGACTGGGTGCTGAGAGGCGAGCTTCTACCGGGGGTGAACCTCACTTGCTATGCGGATGACACGCTGGTCACGGCTCGGGGAAGTTCGCACAGGGAGGCAGCGTTGCTGGCTACGGTTGCGGTCTCGCAGGTCGTGAGTCGCATACGACGCCTGGGCTTAGAGGTGGCCCTCAACAAGTCAGAGGCCATCGCATTCCATGGCCCTCGACGGGCGCCGCCGCCAGGGTCACACATTGTAGTCGGAGGGGCTCGTATCGCTGTCGAGTCAACTATGAAGTACCTAGGATTGGTGCTCGACAGCCGATGGAACTTCGGCCCCCATTTTCAGCGGCTGGTGCCCAAACTGATGGGTGCAGCGGGTGCGCTGTCAACGCTGCTTCCCAATTTGGGGGGCCCGAGCACCGCTTGTAGGCGGTTATACGTGGGGATCGTGCGATCAATGGCCCTCTATGGAGCCCCGGTGTGGACAGCTGACCTGACGGCTGGCAGCATCGCAGTACTGCGAAAACCGCAAAGAGCGATGGCCGTCAGAGTCATAAGGGGATATCGCACGATCTCTTACGAGGCAGCTTGCGCATTGGCCGGATCCCCACCCTGGGACCTGGAGGCGAAAACACTCGCGACACTGCATCTGTGGCGCGAGGAGGCCAAGACACGGGGCGAGAGACTGATGCAGCGGCAGATCACACTGCGCCGGTCAGAGCTCCGTCAGGTCATGGTGGCGGAATGGCGGGAGAGGCTCTTGGAACCTACCGCCGGCCTGGATTTAATCGAGGCAATCCGGCCAGTGCTTGACGACTGGCTCGGGAGGAGGCACGGCTCCCTGACGTTTCGGGCGACGCAGGTGCTCTCGGGGCACGGTTGCTTCGGCAAGTACTTGTGTCGCATAGGCAGGGAGCCGGACGCTCGGTGCCATCACTGCGTCCACTGTCTGGAGGACACGGCGTGGCATACGCTGGCCGAATGTGTCGCATGGGAGGAGCCACGCCGTGGCCTCGTTTCAGAAGTGGGGAATGACCTGTCGCTGCCAACGGTAGTTCGTTCGATGGTCGGCAGTGCAGAGTCCTGGGACGCGGTGGTATCCTTTTGCGAAACAGTTATCTCGCAGAAGGAGGCTGCGGAAAGGGAAAGGGAGATCACCAGTACTCTCCCGTCCCGCAGCAGGCGCACTGGGCGTCGGCGGAGGGCAGATAATGCCCTCTTCCAGCCCCCCTAAATGGGTCCAGGGGTGGCGGACTCGGGGATATCCCTCGCCCCCCATCATACAGGACCCGAGATGGCGGCGCGTAGTGTTCCACGCGCACCTCTATAAGACGTTATTAGGGGAGTTTCACTCCCCCTACGGATCGGGGCCCGCAGAGCACGGGTCGTCACTAGTCCGGGGCAGCGGAAGTCGCATTTGCACCCGCAGCCCCCGACGCAAGTATGAGAGGGAACACCGGGGTGGTTTTAGTCAGTAAGAGTCTGACAGACCCCTTTGCCCACCCCAGGGCAGAGGACATCCATGAGGATTTCCACACCGATAAAAAAAAAAAAAAAAAAAAAAAAAGTCCTCGGCACATGCTCTTGAAATGTTAGTGGATGCGCCGAAAAACTCGCATAGCCTGTTCAAAAAAAAAAGTATATGATGAAAATGTTAAAAAAAAAATCAGTAAACGTACCTGTCAATGTTAGTTTTTTGTGCCACTTATAAATTGAGCCCGATTTTTTTATTTTAAATTGTCATAAAGATCTATTGATTTAATATACAGTGACATTAATTTAACACACGTATACGGATTAGCGTTTTCTTTTTATGAAGATATTTTAATTTAATTAAACGTTATTATTTATTGAATTATTTTAAATTTTCTTAAATAGTATCTTGGTGCAACCTGTACATAAGTACTGTAGCGCAGAGGTCATTTACCGGGATCACGGATCATAACATCGCCTCAATGAAAATAAAACGAATAACGTGCAAAGAGAAGGCGAACTGAAGGAAAGGGACAGCCCTATGTTGGCAAGTGTTTGAAAATTAAAATTTTTCTATTAACGATTTTTTTTCCTAATATATCTTTATGATTAGGTACTAGCCGTGTCTTATTAATATTTTTAATCATATTACTATAGTTTATTGAAATGAAATTCGAATTAATTATACTACTTATAAATTTGTACATTTAAAGAGTCAAGAACTAAATATATTATTTTTATTGTTTTTTTATTTTTTAAATGTACTAAAATTAATTTGAAATCGTAAATAATTTTGCATGTAAATTGATATTGAAATTGTAATGTAAATAAGCAAGAAATAAAAGGCTTTTTATTTTATTTTATTTACTAGCCGTGTGTTAAATTAATGCCGCCATTGTAGCGGCACGCTGTATGGTACTGTATTTCATGTGACAATTACTGAGGTTGATTTTGTAACCACAATTTTCATCGATGCCTTTTTAAATATAATTTATTAAAGTTTGTGAAAAATTACGGAAATAGTGCTGAGATATAAAGCTAAAACCTTCTTAATACAGATGGATGTGTTACTAATATTTTTGTAAGTGATTGCGTAAGAATTTAACCTGAAAATGGTTTGTTTATACTTTTAGAATAGAGCATAGTTCCTCTATCAAGTCACCTCACTAGCTTACGGGAGCAGCTAGCTGGCTTTTGGCAATAAGAGAACAGCATGCTGTTGCTGCCTACAACTGAGACGGCAGTGACAGAGTCTGTCCACACTCGCTAAATAAAAATATTAAATTAAAGACAAATTGACCTTTCGTACCATTGTTTAATTTCAAAATACCTACAATATTAAAGCTTAAGTTAAATTTTCTAATCAGAACTTTAATCCAATGCACTTTACAATACATAATCAAATTGATCAAATACTCGTACAAACTTAAATAGATTTATCTTGAGTGTCGAGTACCGAGTCGTATGTTTATTTCACTAGTTACGTCGCGATGACAAATGTCAAAACGAACCTTTTATTTTTTGACAACTTTAATAGACGCGGCGAAAGTTAAGACCGTGCATTCTGAAAGTGGGCAACGTCGCAAATAGATGTCAAATATTTCGCTGCTTTGATTAATTTGGCAATATTACTAGGGAATATGAGATATGGCTAACTAGTGAACTAAAATATTGATTATGAAATGCAATAATTGATATCGTAACACCAGATATTTAATATTATATGTAACAAAAGTATTTGGAAACTTTTCAAATGCCTTTTTTACACCTAAAACGGTTACAACATCAAATTCAGTGTTATAATTGCAATTCATTATTATTATTCTAGTTCACTAGTTAGCGATATTTCATATTTCCATACAGTAATATTGCCAAATTAATCAAAACAGGTAAATATTTGACAGCTATTTGCGACATTGCCAACTTTTAGAAAAAAGCGGCCAAGTGCGAGTCGTACTCGCCCATGAAGGGTTCCGTAGCAGCAAGTAACGATAAGTTTACGATTTATGACGTATTAAAAAAAAAACTACTTGCTAGATCTCGTTCAAACCAATTTTCGGTGGAAGTTTACATAGTAATGTACATTATATATTTTTTTTAGTTTTATCATTCTCTTATTTTAGAAGTTACAGGGGGGGGGACACACATTTTACCACTTTGGAAGTGTCTCTCGCACAAACTATTCAGTTTAGAAAAAAATGATATTAGAAACCTCAATATCATTTTTAAAGACCTATCCATAGATACCCCACACGTATGGGATTGATGAAAAAAAAAAATTTGAGTTTCAGTTCTAAGTATGGGGAACTCCAAAATTATTTGTTTTTTTTCTATTTTTGTGTGAAAATCTTAATGCGGTTCACAGAATACATCTACTTACCAAATTTCAACAGCATAGCTCTTATAGTTTCGGAAAAAAGTGGCTGTGACATACGGACGGACCGACAGACAGACAGACAGACAGACAGACAGACAGATAGACAGACAGACAGACAGACAGACAGACAGACATGACGAATCTATAAGGGTTCCGTTTTTTAACGGAACCCTAAAAACGCTCTTGATACCAACATGAAAACAATGAATATTTTGGAAGTTAAATATTACGTAAGTATTACGGAAACCATAGAAGCTAAAAGGTCAATTCAAACTTAATTATTGTTTTCAGTCACACAACTATTCCACAACGAAACCACGTGGCCAAGCCCTCCAGATAAATTCAATTTAGATTTGCTGAATAAAACGAAGATCTATAATCCAGGAAAGTTGAAGAAAATTTATGGCAAATGGGAGAACTATTTCAATAGTGTGAATGACTACGACAAATATATACCCTCGCCTAAAGAATCGGGTAAATTGTGTTTTGGTAATCTTGTCCTCTATCATCAATCCATCTGTGTCGATAGGAATCTATTATAGTATCGATTACTATCAATCAGGCACCATGGAAGAGCGGGCAGAGGGGGCCAACTGCCCCTAAAACCAAACGGGGGGCCGCCCCTCCTATTGGTAATTGGTAAAGGTTTTTTTTCACTTTTTTTTTTTAGTTTTGTTAAATTTACTAAGCAATCATTATATAGCTCTGTGTAAAATAAGGTTTAAAAAGAAAAGATGTAGATATAATGTTCTTGTCGCCTTGTTTGTTTCATCATCATCAGCCTATAATATTCCCACTGCTGGGACACAGGCCTCCTCTCTGTGAGAGGGAGTTGTTGTTTACTTCGCTATTCTACAAGTAACCTACGATGGCGGAATTTGTACATTAAATCATTTTTGGAAGGGAGTGACCAAAGAGGTTTGCCCCCCTCCCCCCTTCATGGAGTACTCCCACGGTCCATGCTATCAATACAATAAGATGTAAACTATCTGTAGAGTGTAAAATATAATTGGTTTATTGGGTTGGAGTTTTGGATCCCCTTGATTAAAGCTCTGGCCACGCTGAGGCGAATTCCGTGCGGTAAGTCACGATACAAATTGTGCTAGTTTGAACAGCTCTATACAGTACAAGTTGGTTGACACCAGGGATGTTACCGAAATCGGAGGTTTTAAATTTGAATCGGAACCGGTACCGGAACCCGAACCGGAATCGGAACCGAGTCAAAGATGGAAGTAGAAGAAAGACGTGTTATGGAAAGGCTTAAACAATTGAAATATAATTCAGTCTCTTTAATCAGTCAAATATTAGCGATAATATCCACAAACAAAACAATGAACTGAGACTTCGAGCGCGAGCGTGTATAAAATAAACTAAAATGACACTGGCGACGAGTCCCCCTGACCCTTGCTCAAAAACGAGGTGCCAGCCGTTGTTGCAGTAGAGCACGTAGCTTTAAATACCCCGCATAATAATCATGATGAAAATCTAAGTTTGATCCAGCCTGTCCCCTCTTGCTGTCCTCCCCCCAGCGATGCCCTAAGCCGAGGTTCGTACCCCACAGGGGGTGCCCTTAGCGAGCACTCGCTTAATTTTAATTTAGTATAGTTTAAAAGCTCCTGGCTGGAGGCTATAAGTGTAGAAGCTTAAGGTCGCCACAGGAAAAATCCGATTAAGCAGCCAAGACCTTAGTGGTCAATAACTGCGAAAGGCCATAGTTAAAATAAATAAGAAACTGGCGACGAGTTAAAACTTGCTTGTACGCGCTCTTGTCACGTGCATTGCTGCGTTTCGAACTTCGGTATAACTCCGATTCAAAATTATCAGAACCGAAGTCGGAATCGGAGGTGTAAAATTAATCGGAAGTTACGACCTTTTGGAACCGGAACCGAAGCTCCGTGACATCCCTGGTTGACACAACCGACGCTAGCGAATTTCGTCCCGCATCTCGTGGGGGCTTTTCCAAGTGCGAAGTTCTCTTTTTACATCCCCATAAGCCCCTTGACTGAGCAGCACAATGAGAGCCTCTTTACTCAGATTTATTTACTTAAGGAACTGGTAACAGTATTGTTTTCTTGTTATTTACTTTAGATAAATGTGTAGAATTTTTGGCAAACACTCCACCTCTAAGATCTCCGGAGGACTGTCTCACTTCTTCTGGATGCAAAGAGGGGGTGCAAAACGGCAGCGAGTTCGGTTATGGATTGTCACACAGGTACGTCTAGTAGGTATGAAAAAATCGTTATAAAAGACGTATCTCAAACAGCACCGGATCTAGAATTTTTTGAGGTGGGGCAAAAACTGCCGTCTGGCGCCCCCCGTCAATCTTTTATGGGAATGCGCTAAGTTAGCCCCCGCGAAATTAAAATTTTCTCAAAATGAAAATTTTGGCAGCAACATATTAATCAAATTGTATCGATCGATAATGTGCCAATTCAACAGGGGCGCCACACCTGTTGTAAAAAAAAAAAATAGAAAGATTATAAATCTGCTGCGCGTCTCATTTATTGCAAAGTTGCTGTTGGTGCACTTGTCTGCTACGTTTGAATTAATCTTGAAGTTGGCGCCCGGGGCACGGGCCCCGGCTTGCCCCCCCCTAGATCCGGGGCTGATCTCAAACTTCAGGAGGAAATTTAAAACGGATAACTTTACATGAATGAAAAAGATTCCTAGGATGTTAGACCTTGTATTTATCTACCAACTTCTTTAGCACTCGTGTTGTTATGGGATTACAATCCTTTGGGATCTCTTTGTTTGAGGAACTCAATACGGTATATTATCGGACTCTTGCTTACTAAAACCATACGTTGGCCGTCTGCAGAAATTTTATGAGGGGCCCAGTGACGTAGCGTGCCTTGGCGGGGCCCCGTATAAAATTTTGTTTGGGGGCCCTTTTGAAGGGTAAAGATTTCTCACAAAAGAAAAAAAATTTTGCATAAAATTAAAATAAATATTTATTGATCATATTATCTATCTGTCACTTTTTCCAGAATTTTTACAAACAATTCAAATTACATATACACTCTCCTTGCCTTTTTTTCGGCAAACTGATTTATTAAATCATTTATAGCTGATGATGAATTTGGGAAGTTTTTATAAATTTTTGCTTCCACACGTTTGGGGCCCCCGTGGCCCGGGGGCCCCGTATAATTGATACAGCATATACGGCGGTACCTACGCCCCTGGAGGGGCCTTTTGAATCTCCCATGGACCTGTTGGCAGTCATTTTTAGGGTTCCTTACCCAAAGGGTGCTAACAGGTATTACTAAGGTTCCAATGTCTGTCCGTTCGTCTGTCACAGGGCTGTATCTTTTGAACCGTAATAGGTACACTTGAAATTTTCACAGAGGGTGAGTAGTACATACTATGAAGTCTATGGCCTCTATAACAACAAATAATAAAAATATGGAATATTGTACGGTGGCACGGAACCCTTCGATTCTGACTCGCACTTGGCCGTTTCTTTTGTAGCAGTGTGAGTTATAGCCGCACTTTTGGATACTTAATGTCGTTTTACGAGCCCTTCGCGAGATAAACATGAGTGCTTCTTACTATTGTAGCGGTTAAACCGCCACATATAAACTACGCATTAAAAAGACACGACGTCACACAAATCCTGCATCGCGCAATTAGAGTTTACCGCGCGAACGACGTATATAAGACTATCTGACATCAACTTTCGGGCTTCCAGCCCGTTCCATCTTTGATGTCATCCCTCCGGTAAACGCCCGAAGCCGAGGCTCGTACCCCACAGGGGGTGCCCTTAGCGAGCGTTCACCTAGTTTATAAGTTTAAGTTTAGTTTGTAAGTCCCTGGCTGGAGGCTTTGAGTGTAGCAGCTTAAGGCACTCACAGGTTTGCTCGTTTAAATAGTTATGGCCTCAGAGGCCAGCTATGAGATGCCCAAAAAAAAAACCTTCGGGCAGTTGCCCGCCAGACACAACACCCGTCTGGTCGGAGGATCCTCCCTTTTCTATGGTGGATGAGTGAACTTTACACCTTGTTCCTCATGCCTCTAAACTATTATACTCTATTAAGGACTCACACATACAAAACATTATTACGTATGCCTATTATGCTTAACTAAACATTATGCCTAAATACATTTATTAAGCTGTACTTGGGTACTTGAAATGTGTCAGTGGGCTACTCCTCCTTTAACATAGTTTTTTGGTTTTCTAGGATTTTATTTATGACCATCACCCGTTTTTCTCGTAAGTGTATCGTATTCTCCGAAAAAGAGGACAAGTATATGACGGATAAGTTTTGCAAAAGGAGTTTCAACGAGGCGCAGTTCATTGCCATAAACAAATTCCAACTGCCTGACCTAATGTATGAACATAGTAAGTGAATGAAGAAATACGGATATAAAGAGTGGTGTTTTAGTCTCCTACATCCGCCAAGGAGGTGATTAAACCCGTCATTATTTACTACTTTCGCTATGAAACCCATATTCGATGACGGGTAGAATCACCACCTTGACCGAAGTGACTAAATCGCCACCCTGCATAAACAATAGAAGTAATAACATAAAATTATGATATTAACTGAAATTCTTTAAACTTTTTCAGTTGCTCTCTGCGGCTTATTTGGGCATGCTCAGTTTCTCCGAAACTCTTGGCTCAAAAGACTCCTAAAGTTTCAAACTCCAGAAGGTTGCTTCTCGGACACGTTAGCACCGGGAGAATTTGATAAGAGTCAAATGAGAGAGGGTGAAAACGATAAGTGGCAAATCGTGAATCCAATGTATATTATGAATGGGCAGTGCAACGGACACTTCACGGCGGTAGCGGCGGGGACACTCTCACATGCCCTCAGATATATAATAGAGACTCATTATTGAAAATTATTACGTGTTTTTAGTACTCTCAATACCTTACCTACTACTTACTAGCATTTTTATTAGCTATTAGCTGCGCCCCACGGTTTCACCCGCATAAGTCTCGATCCCGTGGGAATACCAGGATAAAAATATTCTATGTCCTAACCCGGGTCATGGTCTATGCACGTGCAAAATTTCATCCAAGTCCGTTCGCTGTTTCGCTGATGGTGGCGCGTGTGTTGGATCATTTAGCTCCCTTCAAAATGGTTGAGCTGAATGGTGCTAATCTATGCGTCATGTTCGTGAACGGGCGCCGTCAGTTGGGACTGGTCATCTCTTAGTTGCCACGGCTTATTTTTAATTTATTTTAATTTTTGAATTGTTTTTTGTTTTATCTTTTTATTACGGACATTTCTAACGTGAACGTCTTTCTACATTGTTCTCACATGTATAATTTCAACATGAACGATGTAACCAATATTTTGTAACAATTTTTAAGCTATTGCATAGCTTTTATCGCGGGCTTTGAGCGCGGCGACCGAATCAAGAAATTCCGTAACGTAACGAAAATAAAACCTAACACCCCCACTCCGCCTACCATGTAATGACGGTTCCCATGACAACGTGATGTTGTCATGTAGGTTACAAATGCTATGCAATAGCTTTACCGCGGCAGTCCCCGAGTGCCACACGTTTTTTTTTATTTAAAAGAGTGTCCGTGGAGTTTCTTGCCCGTTCTTCTCCATAGGTACCTACTATGCTTTGGAATGGGCAACTAGCTTCATATTTCTGACTGACCGATTCCTTGACAATTCAAAAGTGTAAATGGTTTAATTCAAATAAATGCTTTGAGTTTGAGTTCAGCCGTTTTAACGTGAAAGCGTAACAAAAAAACAAACTCACTTTCGCATTTATAATATTAATAGTTAGGATTAGGTTATCTTTCTTCTGGAAATGAACTTTCTAATAAGACACGTTTGACTGGTCATTACTGGTGGTAGAGACTCATTCATATAATTTTGCCCATCCTTCTTTACGACCCTTGCTCGAGCCAGCCCGCGCCGCCGAGCCTGTAGTTTCAAATTCCCCTAATAATAATATTAATCCAACTTGACCCGGGGGTGCCTATAGCGTGCAGTCGCTTAGTTTTTAAGTTTTATGCCCTGGCTGGATGGAGGTCTTATTATGTATTGAGGCAGCCACAGGAAAGTCCAGTTAAGCCGACAACCTCCTAGGTTGACCTGCAAGATGCGATGCAAAAAAAAAAGACGTAAATTGGAATGCGCTGCTTTCATCCCAGCTTTAACTTTTTAAAACAATAGCACAGAAAATGTGGCCAGTTTTCATTCGAATTCAGATTTTGCAACTTTGCGATATTTGAGATTAAAAATCCGTGATGAAGTTAAAGTCGATTACGTCATTACGCCCTTGACTTCTATATTGTTTTTTTAATGACGATTATTATTTAAACGAACAGGGTTGTTGTTAATGATGAATATAAATAGATTATTCAGGATTTATGCGGTAACGGATTTTGATAATTATTATCTACTAGCGACCCAACCCCGGCTTCGCACAGGTATAAACCGGGTTATTTATTATACATTACCTTCCTCTTCAATCACTCTATCTATTAAAAAAAACGCATCAAAATCCGTTGCGTAGTTTTAAAGATTTAAGCATAAATAGGGACAGAAAAAGCGACTTTGTTTTATACTATGTAGTGAAGTGCATTGGAAAAGGCGGTAGATTTTTGTTCAGAGATGCTTGTAAGCATTGCGTGGATTTGGACTTGCAGCTCGGATTGTTTCTTATAGACGGTAAGATTAAGACTATTAAGGATATTTGAATGGAAGTGTTCTTCACTGGTTGTTATTTTATTACTTACTAGCTTTTGCGCGGCTTCGTCCGAGTGAATCTCGGAAAATATCCCACAGGGACGTGCTACCGGGATTCAGAGTATCCTATGTCCTAACCCAGGTCATGGCCTATCCGTGTGCATTTCATCTAAATCCAATCTGTCGTTACGGCATGAAAAGGTAATAGGCAGATAATAAATCTGTTTTAAGGTTCCGTACCTCAAAATAAAATTTAAGATAATAAGATATCAAAAACTTAGATCTCTTGGAACTGTAACGAAAATCATGCTTACAAGTCAACGCAATAAAAAAATACGGCCATTCATGCCGCATATTTAGACACTCGCAAATAAACCAGTCTATTTGGTACTTCCCGTAGGCCCAGCAGCATGAAGTTTGGCGAGAAGCAAGGTCACGTAAAGAGGAAAATCCAAAAATTGGTAATTTAATATATACAGTGTGAGTCTTTATAATCTGCACATACTGAATCGAGGGAATCTTTGCTTAATTATATCGACGGAAAAAATGATAAAAAAATTCTAAATATTTTATTGAAATTTTTAATGGATTTTTTATTTATTTTTTCGCTTCTGTGACTCCAGTGTATACAAAACGGTGTAACTTTTTAACTCGATGTTTTATCACGATGAAACAAACTCCATAATGATTGGAAGTAATTAGGTGTCCGCATTAAATGAAAATTGTGTAAAAAACTGCCACCAATTAAAAATTAACACGTTTTTTCCGCAAAAATCTGATTTTTTTTCATCAATTTTTGCAATAATCGTAAAATTTCTCAATAAGATGCCCGATTACCTTCATTTTTTATTACTTTAAATTATTCTTCATCGTATTAGCTATCCAATAGTAAAAATTGCAAGGGTTTAACTCAATCCCATCATTTCTTATCAACAGCCAAAGAAAGGCCTAGAGCACGGCTACGCACTAATTGTTTAGCAGGTAGACGTCCTTTTTTGTTGAGAATGTGCGCGGGTCGGGGTGCGGGGAGGTAGGGCCAGCTGAAGGGACCAGAAGGGATGACAGACAGGCAGTCGCTCCGAATTATTCGCCGCTGCTACATGTGTTTCGTTACTTTCATTCACTGCTACCTGAGTTTCGTGACTTTCGTTCGCTGCTACGTGATGCCGCGCTTAAGTGAATTCTCCCCGGCACACATTGCCGACATTCATTTTTACTATGGGATGGGACGAGGAAGTGCCAGAGCTGCGCGCGCAGCTTACATAGCTGCGTTTCCTAACAGGCAACCAGTGCCATCTGCCCGCAACTTCCAGGAAGTTCACAGAAGATTGTCGATCACTGGACTTGAATCAAGTAGAGATCGTCGCGAGCCGCCTCAAATAATTATTGATGTGGTTCTGGAACAAGCAGTACTGAGCGATTTGTTTGCTGATCCATCCATAAGTACTAGACGACTGGCTATTCGTCACGGAATATCACAAAAATCAGCGTGGCGTATTTTAAAGAAAGAAGGATTGCACCCTTACCACTACCAAAGAGTGCAACATCTACATGAAGACGTAGATTGGCGTCCAAGGTGTGTGATGTCCACCTGGATTCAAAGAAATACCAGAGCAAACCCAAACTTTCCGAAAACCATACTATGGATGGACGAATCAACATTTACCAGAGATGGTATTACTAACTGTAGAAATTTACACAGATGGTGCCCTGGAGGTCAAAACCCGAAATTGAAACGTTCATCGACTTTTCAAGTAAGATTTTCAATAAATGTTTGGGCTGGTCTTATCGATAACATGTTGATTGGACCAGTCATACTGCCGAGAACTTTGAACAGTGAAAGATTTTTAAGTTTGTTGACTGACGATCTACCTGAGTTATTGGAAGATGTACCACTGTCTTTGCGTCGAAGGATGTTTCTGCAGATGGACGGATGCCCTGCCCATTATGCCACAAATGTGAGATCATTTTTAAACGAAAATTATCGTGATAAATGGATTGGACGACTAGGACCTGTAGGGTGGCCTGCGCGTTCACCCGATTTAACGCCCCTTGATTACTTCCTGTGGGGGACCATGAAGCAACGCGTCTACAGTACTCCCATCAACAGTGAGGTCGATTTGCGTGATCGCATAATTAACTGTGCAAATGATATTCGCAATGATCCCGAAATGATAAGGAGAGCGACACAACAAATTTTAGTTCGCGCGGCTTTGTGCCTACAACAACGAGGTGGACATTTTGAGAACCTAATGCATTAAATTTTCTTTAAAATAATAAATGTTTTAATTGAACTCTTTTTCATTCATTGAACCCAAATAAATCATCCTTAAGAGAACAAAAATAGCGCGTTCGAAGTGCCATCTTTAACACTTGATAGAAAGTGTTTTGTCTGAGCTAAAAGCATACAATTTTTATTATTAGGTAGCTAATACGATGAGGAATAATTTAAAGTAATAAAAAATGAAGGTAATCGGGGCATCTTATTGAGAAATTTTACGATTATTGCAAAAATTGATGAAAAAAAATCAGATTTTTGAGGGAAAAACGTGTTTATTTTTAATTGGTGGCAGTTCTTTTACACAATTTTCATTTAATGCGGACACCTAATTACTTCCAATCATTATGGAGTTTGTTTTATCGTGATAAAACATCGAGTTAAAAAGTTACACCGCTTTGTATACACTGGAGTCACAGAAACGAAAAAATAAATAAAAAATCCATTAAAAATGTCAATAAAATATTTAGAATTTTTTTATCATTTTTTCCGTCGATAAAATTAAGCAAAGATTCCCTCGATTCAGTATGTGCAGATTATAAAGACTCACACTGTATGTGAACTGTAAAGTTAAGTTTGTCAGTGGTGGACTAAGCCTGTCCGGGGCCCAGGGCGGCAAAGTTAAATGGGGCCCCGCCCAGGAATGACGTATTTAGAGCGCTGCCTGCCTAGAAAAGATTAGGTTTTCTTTTAACAATTGATACAGAAATAGGAAATACTTTCTCGACAATAGAAAAGCTAAAGCATCAGACGAATAGAGGGTGGTAGAGCGAGCGCAGCGAGCTCGAAAATTGTTGCATCCTGCATATTTAAAATTTTCCATTTAACATTAATATAGAAATAGGAATAGTTTTGTCAAAATGTGGGATGCAAGAGCGAGCGTAGTGAGCTAGAAAAATTTAGCACCCTACGTTAATATTTACCCCCAAATACAAACTCCCTTGAAGACATGTGACATCTACCAACACGCACTGGGCCCGCGTGGTGGATTAAGGCCCACTCCCTCTCACAGAGAGGAGGCCTGTGTCCCAGCAGTGGGAACATTTATAGGCTGATGATGATGACAAACTCCCTTTTACGTACTGAACATATTGATTTTGTTTGGGATTTGATTCAAAAGTATTTCTCGAGATTAGACTGGGGGCCCGGGGCGGACCGCACCTGCCGCCCCCTCTCCTTAGTGCACCAGTGGTGTCTTGAAGTAACACTTAGTCTACATTACTTTAGTTAGTGTATATTACTCTATTAAATCTTCTTTTTAAATTGAAAAGTTAAGTTTGTTCATCAATTCAGATTTGGAAATTCGGGCAGCCGAGCAAGCACAGCTTTGGGACGGACCCCTCAGGGCACAAGTCCTTTGTCCGGTTTAAAAAAATAATTGAACAGGTTTGCATGATTCTAATCTTCTTGTATTCGTGTGATTAGTGACTAAGTAATCTGGTGTCAGAGTTTTAAAGCCGCCCATGGGTCTCTGACTTGGCTTCATGCCGTCGAGAAAATAAAAAAAATGCATGCATTACGATTCTAATAATAAAAAATGCCTTATTTAAAATACTTATTCATTGTACTATTAAATACTCTAGTAAGACAGGTTACTTTATGACTTTAAATTGTAATAACTTTTGACAAAGTGGGCCGATTTTAATGAAATAAAGACTAAATCTTAATTCAAGATACGAAATATGAATATATTTCTAATCCCTTAAATCTCTTGAAAAAAAGAGGCAAAAAAAAAAAACTGAATTTTAAAATCATCCCCTTTTTTACCCCTTTGGGGGATGATTTTACAAAAACACTGAAATATGTAATTCTTCATTTCTTGCCAAAAGCATACATTTGAATTTCCATATCCCTAATCGACTATTTTAAAGCGCGGCTTTCCTGGTACGCCGGGGATTTTTGCAGATATTGTAAGCCTTATAAAATAAAAACTATTTGTGATATGTCCATCTATATTTTTTTTGTTTATACAATGGTCTTATATATTTTTAGGATAAGAATAAAAAACATATGTACCAATTTTTTTTTCAAAATCTCAAATGAAAAATGGTCTGATAGTAAAAAAAAAAAACTCTAACGTACATTTTTTATCACATTGAACGTGATATATTTATTTTTTAGTCCGTATAATCCTTACGTGTATGAAATAATTTGAAACAGGGATAGTAACACAAGGGCACGTTATAGTTTGGGCAGTCAAATATTGTTTCTTTGCATCCTCGTTCGCCGCGCGGCGCTAAGATCGCTTGTCCCGCCCACACCCCGCACCTCCCATCGGTGAATAAATGTTACTGTACATCGGGGTTACACGTCGATCACGTACCATGGACGACATTTTAAAACAAACGCTAAGAAAGTCAATGCCGTACTGAGGACGTGATCAGCGTCTCGAGACGATCCCACCCATCCGTACCCAGTACGTGAACGGCTGTTAAAGTGTGAAATGCTGGATTTCCCATACAAACTTTCATCCCTTATAACATCCCATTTAGGATTATTTTTGAGACAAAAAGCACCCTATGTCCTTCTCCAGGATGCCATCTATCTCCTTGCCAAATTTTATCGAAATCCGTTCAGCGGTTTAGCCGTGTAAAGGTAACATACAGACAGACAGACAGAGTTACTTTCGAATTTATAATATTAGTATGGATTCTACATAATTTTGCTAATTAGATCCACTTAAAACATATAATAAAAATTAAATATAAACATGTTTTTTATATAAATGAGAAGGACACAAACTTTTCTTCAAATGTATAATTTTTGGCGGCCATACTCATATACAATAATTTAATATGGCATCCGATAGTCACCGAAAAACTATGAACGTACGTATAAAAGAAAATCGTGTGGAACCAATTCGAGGAAAATTTTGTGGTCAAGAATATAAAAACAATCACACTAAAGAAAATGAATCCAGTTTATAACCGAATTGAGATAGTGAAACATCTTCGCGGTATAATCGTGCGATGAAAATTCCGCGATGCAAATGTTGAAGTCAATTAAGTCGTTACATGCGTATAAATTCATTTCGATTTTGGTATTTTTATTGACGATTATTATTAACACGAACAGGGTTATTGCTAATGATGAACATACAAAGATTATTCAGGATTTACCAGCAACAACGGATTTTGACCATTATTTAAGTGCATTGGAAAAGGTGGTAGATTTTTGTGTAAAACATAAAAATTACGTGGATTTGAACTTGAAGGTTGGATTAATTATGGTAGACGGTAAGGTTATCCATTGTTTTTTTTTTTTGTTGGGGCATCTCGTAGTTGACCTCCGAGATTAAAAATAGGTGAACGATCGCTAAGAGCACCCCCTGTGGGGTACGAACCTCGGCTTAGGGCGTCAACCGGAGGGAGGACATCAAGGATGAGACGGGCTGGATCAAAGTTTTGATCATGATTATTAGTCGGGGAATTTAAAGCTACGTGCTCAGCTGCAACAAGTGCTGGCATCTCGTTATCGAGCAAGGGTCGGGGGAGTATCATTTACTCGGGGACGCGGTCACGATTACAAAGGACCTCGGCGGCGAGGTCGGAATAACGGGAGGCGTCTGTTTTTGTACACTGTGCTGGTTTCTCTACTGCTCTCCTGGAGGAGGGTAATGGGGTCGTCAGGGTCGGTAAGGGTCATCTATTGTAAGGCGCGCTATAGATACTGCCATCCACGAAGACGTGCCCCACCCTGCTTCACTCCGTACTAAACTTTAGTAGGCGCCCCACTCCGCTCCGCTCCGTACTAAAGTTTAGTAAGGAGCGGAGCGGAGTGGGGCGCGTAAACAGTGCTTTATTAGTAACTAAAGCACAATTTACGGGACAGTAATCACGCAGTGGGGCTCATATTTGTGAATGGCACTATCTGCACACACTTGTTGAGAAAATCGAACTCTGTTTTATACAATGAAATATATACAGGGTGTTTGGCAGAACGTTGAACATACGAAAATGGTGGATAGGTGGGGTCATCTGCTACTTACTCAGCCCTAATTTATTTGGCCCTGGCCCCCTGGATATTTTTTATTAATGCAAGTTGAAATTAGGATTTAAGTATTTTTTACATCTTTCTGTTATAAGAATCTGCCAATATTAAAGATTAAAAAAAATGCCTGTTTTACCCATTTTTTTAAATAAAAATTACACTTTAAAGTTAAGAAAGTTGTGAAACTAGAAGAAAGCAAAAAAATATTTTTTAATATCCAGGGCGCCAGAGCCAAATAAATTAGGGCTGAGTAAGTAGCAGATGACCCCACCTATGCAACATTTTCGTATGTTCAACGTTCTGCCAAACATCCTGTATAGATGTTAGATGATGACAACTATGCTTTTATTAGAGTGCATTGAACTATCAATTAAACCATAGGAACTTGCCTAAAAAGAGCTAGAGTTTAATGATATATCACATTAACCTTTAAGTTAGAATAATGCTTGGTTCCTATAAATAAACACGCATTTTTATTGCCAAACTGGGAAAATGGATGGCTTCGAAAGCTAATTTTACCTGTGACAGCTACATGGGAGAGTCTACTAATAAAGCAAATACCTCATGTATTTGCTTCATTATTTGTAAAAAAACAAGAATCTTAATAAAGGTCAGTAAATTATATGAATTGACCAGAAGGCGCTTGCTCAACAGATCACTAAACGCGTTTACCGAAAGGTGTATAAAACATCGTTCTGTTTCAGTCATTTGTTTGAAGATGACAGAGACAGTGCATTTCAGAACAATGAAACGAATCAGTCAACCTCTATTGCAGATGCTAAGCTAAATCTAAACTAATATTATAAAGAGGAAAGATTTGATTTTTTGTATGTTTGTTAATTTGTTTGTAATTAATAAACTCAAAAACTACTGGACCGATTTAAAAATTATTTCGCTACTATCACTGAGTAACATCCATAATAATATTATAAATTCGAAAGTAACTCTGTCTGTCTGTATGTTACCTTTTCACAGCTAAACGGATAACGGCTAAGCTAACGGATTTCGATAAAATTTGGCAAAGAGATAGATGGCATCCTGGAGAAGGACATATTGTACTTTTTGTTTCAAAAATAATCCTAAAACGGATGATATAAGAGATGAAAATTTGTATTGGAAATCCAGTATTTCTTAAGTTAGGGATATGAAAATTTAAATTTATGGTTTTGGTAAAAATAAAGAATTATGCATTTCAGCGTTTTTTTAAAATCATCTCCCAAAGGGGTGAAAATAGGGAATGATTTTAAAATTCACATGTAATATTGATTTTTTGTGATGTCTTCTTTTCAAGAGATTTAAGGGATTGAAAATAAAATCATAGTCCGTATCTTGAATTAACATTATTTTTTATTTCATTAAAATAGGCCCACTCTGTCAAAAGTTATTAGGTACAAGTCTTAACCTTTCCTACATATGTGTTATTTTGTGTTCAATTGCGGCGCTAGAGTCAAATGTCTCTAAGAACAACTTTAGAATCACATTATTTACTTTTTTTTGCAGTGAATTTGAGGAAAGTTTTGCAACAGAAAGGAACGAGTATTCCTGCAAACATACGTTCCCGTTTGGAAAAACTATTTGTGAAGAACGACGAAGTGTCCAACTATTTTCAATTAATGGTTGAAAAACATAAAAATGATTCAGTAATTGCGCAGAATATAAAAGGTAAAATATTTTTCTTTGCATTGTAGGTAAAACAGCCGTCAGACCAAATAAAAAACTAAGACATAGCGCTGCGAACAATACAGTGAAGCTGCCAAAACTACACCTCCATTCTGTGCATACACGCTGACACGCACACATGTACAACCATTTACAATCAAACTACACCTCACTAAGTGCAGACGTGTTTACGAAACCGGCTTCACGTCACTGTTGACAGCGCTCTCTTGGTTTTTATTTGGTCTGGGATACGTCCTTTATTCTTAATAACTCCTTCGGGAATACATGCGTGAAGTTATCCTACTAATATTATAAAGGCGAAAGTTTGTGAGTGTGTGTGTGTGTATGTTTGTCTCTTCTTCACGCTCAAACGGCTGGACCAATTTGGATGAAATTTGGCACACAGATAGTATATAACCTGTATTAACACATAGGATACTTTTTATCCCGATATTCCTACAGGATCGAGACTTACGCGGGTGAAACCGCGGGGCGCAGCTAGTATGTATATATAAGTTATTTATTATTCCGTTTATCATTTTTTTACATTTTAAACAATAAGAATAAATTTAATTTTTTAATTAATTTTTCTCATTTATTCATTTTTTTACATATTAAATACATTTTAAAATATTTTTATAAAAATCATTAAGTAAACATTTAAAAATATAAAAAACAGTGGCCCATCGGCATCAGGAACAGGGTCCAAGTCAGGGCTCTAGAGAGAGGAATCTCCTCACTATGCGTGCCGTGTCTAGGAGTACTGCTTTCTGAATCAAGCCCTTGACCCAGCCGCGCAATGAGAGCCTCCTGAGGTGTTGGTCGAGGCTCTTCGCTATTTTTTTATTAAAGTAGTTATGTGTATGAAATACCTTAGTAGGTCGTCATCTACTTAGCCTTTTCCCAACTATGTTGGATTTGGCTTCCAGTCTAACCAGATGCAGCTGAATACGAGTATTTTAAATGGAGCAACCGCCTATCTGACCTCCGCAGCCCAGTTACTGGGTAACACGATACCCCTTGGTAAGACTGGTTGACAGACTTTCGGGCTGCCGATGCCGTCGCGTCGGGACAATTGGAACCAACAGATTAACGTGCTTTCGAGGCACGGTATGTAATGGATGGTCCACGTACCGATCTCGGCAGGCGTTCTTGAATACTTTAGTAGGTACCTATTTCAATTTTCAATTTACAGATACCATTCCGGGATTCAAGAATCGGTCTGAGATTCGACAATAGACGATTTTCGGAATTTAGGACTACATTAAGTTAGCAAATATGTATTTTTTCCAATTTTCTTGTTCATAATGGAATTCACAAAATGATAAATCTACTGGTCACACATTTCAACTCGTTGATTGTTTTCAGTGGTGCAACTATTTTACAACGTAACTACGTGGCTGAAACCTCCTGATAAATTTAATAAAGATCTGTTGAGCCAAACGAACTTTTACAGTCCAAAACAGATGGAGGATATTTATGGCAAATGGCAGAACTATTACAATGATGTGGATGATCTCGAAAAGTTTAAGCCGTCTCCTGCCGAAACGGGTATAGTGGATTTTGTCTGATATCTTATACCAAAACTTACCAAAAAAAAAAAAAAAACCAAAGTCGGAAAGTCTGTTGAATCTAAACTAATATTCCTATAAAGAGAAAAGATTTTATTTTTTGTATGTTTGTTTGTAATGGATAAACTCAAAAACTACCGGACCGATTTAAAAAAATCTTTAACCAGTATAATACTATATTATCACTGAGTAACATTACCGCTGGCAGAAGCTGGTGTCTTTATAAAATGTGAAGTAGGTTGGAATTTGGGACCATTTAGCTTCTTTAGCGACCCACTACTGTTTCATATCACAAAATAGATATTTCTGTGCTATATTTAAGTTAAGTATGACTGTAATAAACACATAAAGGTACCGTTCCGTACCCGACCGCAGGAGGCAACTGCAGGCGACAAAATTCTGCTAGATAGAGGGAACCCTTTTCATACAAACATTGCCGGCCGGGCACTCGCATGTATTTGACCAGTCCAGAAGGTTGTAAGCTTGAATTTCCAAGCAGGTTTAAGAAAAAACGTGTTGTCGATCGAACGTTGGCGACACTACTGGTCTGAGGTCGGGCTGCACGTGTTGCCTGTTACTCGCCCGGAGCTGCCAACGACGGCAACGTGTCGCTAGCTATGGAAGGTATTTCATAGAAATTCATAGGAACCAGTCGTGTCGCGGCGACACGTCACCTGCAGTTGCCTGCGCCGGTCGGGTACGGAATGGCACCTTAAATCTTCCGGATTAAATTCTCTAAATGATGGTGA
The DNA here is from genome assembly GCA_963680765.1 of Agrochola lychnidis. Classification (NCBI taxonomy): domain Eukaryota; kingdom Metazoa; phylum Arthropoda; class Insecta; order Lepidoptera; family Noctuidae; genus Agrochola; species Agrochola lychnidis. The sequence goes on from OY796850.1 coordinate 7,033,868, forward strand.
AAACCACATCAAAATCCATTGTGCAGTGACTTTGTTCTACACTATGTATAGATAGTTATGATGAATGATTACATTGTATTAATCTTATGTAATTACTTAGATGATTGCATAAGACTACTGGCGCTGAATGAACCTTTTCATTTGTCTGGAACATCTCAGACTAACTGTTTGACGCCCCCTCACTGCAAACAGGTGTTGCTGGGAGGCAACGAGTTCGGTTATGGTTTGTCACACAGGTACGTCTTGTATCATCCTATACTACTAAACGAGCAATAAGTACTCACGTTCTGTAAAACGGCTCTAACGACTTCGATAAAAGTAGCAATACAGGGATTTACGGGGGCCTGACGGACAGGGCCGTCTTCTACCCCGGTCACCAGGGAGAGTGGAACCGGCAAGAGATGTCGTGCGGTGTCCCACAGAGTTCGGTCCTGGGGCCGCATCTGTGGTTCATCGGATACGACTGGGTGCTGCGCGCCGACCTCCCTAGCGGCGTCAGCGTCGCTTGTTACGCTAAGGGCACGTTGGTCCTGGCGCAAGGGAGGTCGTATCAGGCGGCGGCCGACTTAGCGACACGCGGGCTTGCGACAATTGTGGATAGGATCCGGCAGCTGGGACTCGAGGTGGCCCTGCACAAGTCCGAGGCCATGGGTTTTCATGGTCCTCAGAATGCACCACCGTCAGGCTCCCAGGTTACGGCGGGAGGGGTTCACATCGGCTTCGAGTCGACGATGAAGTATCTGGGACTCGTCCTCGACAGTCGGTGGAATTTCGTCAAACATTTCCGACGTTTGGCTCCCAGACTGGAGCGGGCTGGGGCTGCCTTGAAGCTGCTCCTGCCCAATCTAGGGGATCCAAACGCCTCCTACCAGAGGCTCTATGCGGGGGTCGTGCGGTCCATGACCCTTTAAGGGGCGCCGGTGTGGGCGCGTTCATTGAGGCTGCGGCCAGCCCGCCGGTTGATCGCGTCCCAGAGGGTCATGGCCATCCGGCTGGCCCGAGGATGCCGCACGGTCTCCTGTGAGGCGGCAAGCCTCCTTGCCAGATTACCGCCATGGGATCTGGAGGCAAAGGTCCTCGCGCACATCTGGGAGTGGCGCGAGGAGGCGAAACGCCGGGGCTTAACTCCGATGCCACAAGAAATTACGGCACAGCGGACAGAGCTCCGGTGCGATCTCATGGCGTCATGGAGAGTGCAATTGTCCCAACCCAGCGCTGGGCACGCCACAATTGCGGCGATAAGACTCCTCTTTGAGGAGTGGCTTGAGAGGCGCCACGGCGTTCTCACCTTCAGCCTGACGCAGGTCCTCACCGGATACGGCTGCTTCGAGAGGTTCCTGTTCAGGATAAGGCGGGAGGAAACGCTCGGGTGTCACCATTGTGTGGATCGCCCAGAGGACACGGTGGAGCATATGGTGGAGGTCTGCCTGGCTTGGGCGGAGCATCGCCGTGTCTTCGTGGAGGCGATCGGCGGCGGTGATCTCTCGCGTCCGGCCCCGGTTCAGGCCATGATACGGAGCGAGAGGAAATGGCAGGCCGTCACCTTCTTCTGCGAAGCGGTAATGTTCGCGAAGGAGGAGGCGGAACGCGTGAGGCAGAGGCAAATTTCGCGCCCTCACGCCCCTAACCGCCGCAGGAGGAGACGCCCTGGGCCCTTTTATTAATGGCGAGCAGATTTCCGGCCACCGTAGGCGCGGGCTTGCGGACGGTGAGCAATGGGTAGCTCGCCGTCCGATAAGGACCAGGCCCGGGTCGACAGCGCGTTGTGTTCCACGTGCGCCTCAAAGACATGTCAGCAGAATTGACGGGGTTCGGTAGGGCCAATGCCTGCCGGGGCTGCGAATAAGGGCCGAAAAGGAAATCGTGGCCCCCGGCAACAGGGCAACCGAAGGAGCACGGGTGGGTTTTAGTCAGTAAGAGTCTGACACGCCCTCCCGCTCCACCCAGAGCGGGAGAAGTTATTTGATAATTTCCCACCCAAAAAATAAAGGGGTTTACGGGGATGAAAAATTGTCCTAGCTAGGTCTAAAATTCGTTTTCTCCGTATTTTCACCCGAGCAGAGCTCGCTCGCCCAAAGTTTTGAACTAGATTAATGACATAGAATAATGATATGGCAGCATGGAATTAGTAGGTACTATCCTATCTAAATATATAAAAGCGAAAGGTCACTCACTCACTCACTCATTCATCACGAAAAATCGAAAACCGCTTGATGTATGAAGATGAAATTTGGTAGAGAGGTAGTTTATAGTTAGTAGACGTCCGCTATGAACGGATTTTTGGAAATTCGACCTTTAAGAGGGTGAAAAGGGGGGATTTTGTTTGTATGAAAAATCTTATTCCTTGAGTTAATAAACTTGAAACTTGGCACGGATACTTATCTATGTAAATTATAAAGTTTGCCATTTTTTGCTTTTCTAAAGTACAGTAAAGGAGGATTGGGGGGTGTCAAAGTTTGTATGGAAGAATTTTAACGAGCGGTCTGATTAACTAGAAACTCAGTATTTATAATTAAAACTGAAAATAAATAAAAACGTATATCAGGGTTTTTTGAAAATCTACCTATAACGGGGTGAAACGGGGTATTAATTTTTACAGTGGAGGATTTTACTGTATGGCTTAATTAACACGAAAATTGGTATAAATAATTTTTAAGTCAAATAATGGAAAGTTGGAAACGTCACAATAGATTTTTCAAAAATTATTCACGCTATTTCTTATGGGGGATGAGCAATATAGCATTATGTTTGTATTCTTCTATAGTTTGCCGCAAATTGTAAAAAGACTAGCCAAAAGGTTAGAATATTGCAGATAGTTACGGATTTAACCTTTTAAAAGATTATCATCATGCTATACCTTTATGGAACTAAGCAGTCAATCATAGCATATACAGGGTGGATTTTGAGATGGGGCGATAAGGGATACCTTAGCCGTTGTCGCTACAAGGAAACGGTTTTAGGAGACTGTCCTTAAGTTTTTGAAATATTTTGATCTGCATTCACAGATTTTGAAAAAAAATTACAGTCAGCAAGAAAATGGCCAATTTTTACAAAAACTTTTTGATGCCGGTCGATCCTATTTCTTAATTTACTAAGATCAGAATACTATATTGGGCCAACTGAGGTTTGAGTACGAGAAAAGTCGAAAATTGCAAAAAAACTTCCCATACATTTTGTAGGAAAGGAGAGGAGATAGAACACAATATACCTTTGTATGTTGAAAAACCTTTTTAATTAGGTACTTACTACACGAACATGGAACTATCGCCTGTCGTTGGTGAAGCAAAGTGTCTACAAACGTTCGGAACGTTTAACAACCCTTTTCTGTGTGATTTAAGTATACATAGTTCCTGAACTTGAACGTACAATTATTAAAGCATTCACACACGCACAAACTCTCACTGTAGTATAGTCTAAATATATTATATGTTTACATCAGTAGGTACTTAACTTCTATAATTCTTTAGTCGGTATCCTATAAAATAATCGTTGTTTTTTAGGATTTTATATATGGTCATCGCCCGTTTTTCTCGAAGATGTGTCGTGTTCCTCGAAAAACAGGACAAATCTAGGACGAATACGTATTGCAAGAAGTGTTTCAACGAGGTGCAGTACATTGCATTGAACAGCTTCCAACTGCCTGACCTCATGTTTGAACAGAGTAAGTAAATTAGAAGATATGAAAATGTTAGTACCTATATAATAAAAAAGAAAATAATGAATTAAGTTAGTATAATCTTATTATTTTTATCAATTAAATAGTTATAAGTTGTTACTTTTATCCAATATTGAAATATTTATTGATAATAAAAACATGGGTCATCGTAGTAAAAAAAAGAAGACATGATGATAAGTATCATTATTTAAGAACGCGGCGACGCATGTATTGTCCATACATACGTAATACCTAAATCATTTGCAATTTGGGCATATTTTCACTATATTATGTTGTTATTCGGATTTAGACAGTGTTTATCTAGGCTCCTACGTCTTTTTTTTCAAAAAAGCTTTTTTAATATGAAGTTTAAACGAATTTAATTTCGCACATTTTTACAGCGTAAACGACATTGTTTTTTCTATATTATAAACAACAATATTTATAATATTGTTTCTGTAGAAGCATAGCTTATATTACCAAGTTACAAATTATCGAAAAAAAAAAAATTGAAAAATAAATCATTTATTTATTATTACGGAACACTTCCAAATTTATCACAAATTTTCGAAAGCTTGTAGTGCTATCGCGTCAAACAATAATTGTCAATGCATGGTAGTATTGCTCACTGTAGGTGTATATCGCTCCGATAGGCACTTACACTAGCGCAACGTGCTTGGAATTGAATTTTGCAAACTCGTCATTTGTAGTTGCGAGCCGTGGTCGCAGGCCTCTTTAGTTAACAGCAGTAGAAAAATGTTAAAAATGCTTTTTTTTACTGTTTCAGTTGCTCTCTGTGGTCTTTTGGGCCACGCTCAGTTTTTACGCAACGACTGGCTCAAAAGTACCCTTCGGTTACAAACAAAAGAAGGTTGCTTCTCGGACAAGACAACAACTAGAGGTTTCCATGAGAATCAAATGACAGATGATGAAAACAATGAGTGGAAAATACTGAGGTTCTTAGCTGTCATGAACGGGCAGTGCAACGGACACTTCACGTCAGTGGCGGCGGGGGTGCTCTCAAGTGCCCTCAGATATATAATAGAGACTTATTATTGAAATTTATTACATTGCTCTTTTTTCCCGAATTTCTTATGATACGTGTCTGGCTGGTCGTTATTGGTGGTAGAGATGGGACCCATAGGTACAAATGCCAGCACATCAAGCTACCCGAAACTGTCAAATTTTCCCAATCTACTTTTAACCTTATGCTTCAGCGATAAAGTTGAAAATCTATTAAATAAATTTGACAGATTGTAGTAGCTCTTAGAGTATATATCACTGGAGAAGCCATAAGCGCAATATTCCGAACAAAAAATTCTGTCACTTTTGGTGGGGGGGGCGCGGTAGTTTCTACGAAAAAGAACAATGGCTATTGTTGTTTCCGAGCCCAGAAAGAGAAGTCCGTACCATCGTATTTTTTAATTTGATATCGAAAATCATTTGGAATTTTGCTTGAATCCAGAAATAAAACAGCTGATGCATAGAAAAGTTAAATTTTAATAATAACAACTATTAAATAAAAGTAAAAAAATAATGTTATAGTACCAACAAATAATACATCCTTAAAAAATCAGTAGTTTCATAACAACTACTGATTTTTTAAATGAATCAAATTGGAGTGCATATGGCGAATACATTTTTGAGGGTCCCTTTTTAGGGTTCCGTAGTAAACAAGGAACCCTTATAGTTTCGTCATGTCCGTCTGTCTGTCTGTCTGTCGGTCTGTCTGTCTGTCTGTCTGTCTGTCCGCGGTCTAGCTCCGAGACCCTTAGTACTAGAAAGTTGTAATTTGGCATAAATATACATATTAATTACGCCGACAAAGTGGTAAAACAAAATTATGAAAAACATTTTTTTTTAGGGTACCTCTCATACACGTAAAGTGGTAATGTTTATTTTTTATTTTTTTTACCCCATGGTGAGGGATATCATTGGAAAGGTCCTTCAAAAATATTGTGAGTTTGTGAAAACCATTTTTGGATTCAGGGATTTGTTTGCGAAATATGCTTTAAAGTGCTAATTTTTGTTAGAGTCAAGTTTCCCCCCCCCTGCCGGCTAAATGGTTGGTTTTGGGTGTGTGAAAAAATCACAACAGTAGCTGATATAACGAAATTAAAAGGAAAACTATCACAGCTAAGTAGGCTTTACAGGTTAACGAGTAATAATCGACCAACTTAACTTTGCAGTTGCAAAAACATGTTTTCCCATACATTCCGTATGGGAGAACATATTTTTCAACTCCAAAGTTAAGTTTGTTTTTGGTATAAATTCATCCCAACTACGGAACCCTTCATTGTGCGTGGTCCGACACGCACTTGGCCGGTTTTTTTTGTAATGTACGCAATTCTTGTATCTGTATATTTGGTCATTACGGCTTTAGCTAGTTCTATTCTACCTCATGACTATTTAAGACCGGTATCATGATCTTGTGAGAATAATGTTTACCCAACAAGATTCCGCAGAGCCTGTGTTACGAACTTACGACAAAGGTGGTGGTATATTTAGTACTTAATGTTTTGCGGTCATCCAATCCAAGCCTTATTAATTTCTCACATTGCTGACATAAAGAAATGGATTTTGATTTTTTCTTTCTCTCTCTCTCGATCCAATTAGAAGAAGATGGTTGGAAGCAGTCCCGGATCTAGATTTTTTTTGAGGCGGGGCAAAAACTGCTGTCTGCCTCCCTGCCCCCCACCGATATTTTATGGGGATGCGCTAAGTTAGCCCCCGCGATATTTAAATTTTCTCAAAACGAACATTTTGGCAGCAACATATTCAAATTTTATCGATCGATAATGCGCCAATTCAACAGGGGCGCCAAAACTGTTGTAAAAAAGAAAAAAAAAATAGAAAGATTATAAATGTGCTGCGCGTCTCATTTATTGCAAAGTTGCGGTGTGCTGGGTGGTGCACTTGTTTGCTACGCTTGAATTTGTCGCCCCCTGAAGTTGGCGCCCGGGGCACGGGCCCCGGTTTGCCCCCTTAGATCCGGGACTGGTTGGAAGTATAAACGCTTTTTCACGTGACTTTTCTGCCAACTTACTCCTACCGCAAGCCGCGTTAGAAAATTACGTTCAAAAACAATTTTCTTAAACAAAAAAAAAAAAATACTAATTCGCCCTAAGAAATTATCGACATGTCAATTTTGGTTTCATACATGACCCCAACCCTACGGTAGTCTCGTTATCATTTTTGCTAGAAGATATAATCGCATGGCAAGTGCATGTCAATTTAGCTGATTTGACGTTCATTTTCGTAATGCAAAAAAATATATTTTGAACCTTATGAACATAAAAACGAAGTGTTGCGAGACATGGTGACGTCACGAAAGCAATGCGAGAAAAGTACTCGATTCATATCGATTATATTACATCGATATAAGTATTGTTTTATGTTGAATCATGGTTGAATCGAATGAAAAGTCAAAATGTATTATGAGGTTAGGAATTTAAAAATCACTGAAAACATGACTAGATATTTAAAAAAATACTTAAATATGGAAGGTTATTCCGTCTTTATTTAAGTTTGACGTATTTGAACGCTTTTTACATGTTTTAACAGCACAACTAGGCATTTTCACGGAGCACTGATGAGAACCCCGCGACTCGAAAACGATTAACGTTGTGCGTTCGAATCGATTTGAAAGTAGTTTTTATGAACGTGTTAGAGCATTTGCTCTTGTACTTTTACAGAGGGGGAAGTGTTCGTAAGGCTTCTCCAGTGATATATACTCTAAGTAGTAGCTTGAAGTGCTGGCGTCTGTACATAAATATGTAATTTTGCCCATTCTCTTTTATAATTATTTTTCATTAAAAGGAGTTGAACTTGATAAATGTTTTTCTTTATTTCTTTTCTTTCTTTAGCTTGAATTTGGAATGCACTGCTTTAATCCCACATCGCAGCCCTTACCTAGACCTAAGCCATTAGATGTCAGCCATATACAAACTGGACTGAGCTCTCGTACCAAAAACACGAGCAGAGAGAGACATGTATACCGAGGCTGTTTATCTCTTTCTAATAGGGTGACCAAACATTTTTTATCAAACAGGAAAGTTCGTTTTGAAAGAGATAATTTGTGTCCGGTTGTAACTAAGGTGATTTCAAATTATTTTTTTATTACAAAAATATCGAAATTAAGTTACCTTATAAAATAATAATTTATGACAAAATAATTTAAAACTTTTTTTTTCTCTAAAGCTCGATTTGACACTAACATTGTTGTGTTGTAGGTCGGTGTTGGATCGTGTACCCTTTTTGAGAAAAGAAGTATTGATAGCTAGACTACAATATTGTTGAGAGACGTCTTGAGTCGAATCATCAATTTAATACGATCACGTATACGTGACTTATGATGAAGTAGGCAAGGGTGCATGCAGAATTTCGTTCGGGGACCTTTTCTTGCTCTTTTTTTCCGTTTTCTCTACAGAGCTGGTGTTTGGGTATTTAAATAAAGCAAAGGAAAATAAACCAAAGTGTGTGTGACAAACATTTATTAAATATATATATAAAAATCTGCCGGCTTGAAATGAAGGCTGCACACAACAGAATTTTTGATAATCGTTTGTGATTCGGGAATTACATCCAACCATTTTTGCTTCATTTCTTCTTTCGATGGAAAGCTGTAACCAATATAAAAATAATGTTATTTCAATAATGCGATACATAAGTACAAATTGTATTTATTATACGCATAATTCATACATACATAAACTCACGCCTTCTTCCCATGGGGGTAGGCAGAAACTACAGAACGCCACCTGCTACGATCCTTACTCCTTTTGCCTCATTTACGTTCATACATCTGGTCATACACGCACGCCGGTTGCGAGTACTACGCACCTGGCCTTTCTGAAGAACATCACCAATAAGGTCAGTATATGTCCTCCTAGGGCGTCCCCGACAGGCCTTTCCCTTCACGTCAACCTTGTAAATAAATTTTATTAGTCGCCTTTCATTCATACTCAAACCATCTCAGCATACCCTTTTCAATTTTTGTCACTATGTCTTCTTTTAAATCACATAATATTAATAGTTTTAATCAGAAATACACAAAAGCTTTAGTGTTCCGTCTACAAAACGTCTAGAGCATGGTCAACCTACTTGACACCATTGTTAGTAAACAAAATATTGTTATTCCTTACCTGTGAAATGAAATGCCACAACCAGCATATGATTCACTTTTACATGTCTTGATACAACACTTTTTCGTAATTATCACTACAAAAATTAAAAAAGAACCGAAGCTAAAACTTATAATGCGTTATGTGTTTCCACAAAACAACAGAAAAAGTCGCCTATGTCGCCATGACAACAATTGATGGATGATAAGATGTCACTTTTAAGTATTACCAGTTTAATTTTATGATAACTACCAAAAATCACATTATTGTTATTTTACTTATAATAAATTATTTACTACTAAGTACAGATTGTAAATATATAAATAAAATTATTTAAAACTAATGTAAAAGCTGAAAATATTATACGTAACTTGTTTTACTTGGTAGTTGGTAAAATATTTTCTACCAACTTGTAACATTTTTATCTTTTGGCAATTGAAAAAAAGGGACAAATAGCCTCGGCTCGGCTATCTCTCTCGTCTCGTTTTGCCTCGGCTAAGATTGTCTAACAAATGTAAACCTAAGCTGCAATTCATATGGTTCATTTTTGTATAATACGATTATTGGAGAGCTCAGTCCAGTTTGTTTAATAAGTCCATGATGTCAGCATAATAGGTAATGTCACGAGCATAAATATCACACTAATATTATAAAGGTGAAAGTTTGTGAGTGTGTGTGTATGTTTGTCTCTTCTTCACGCTCAAACGGCTGAACGGATTTAGATGAAATTTGGCACAAATATAGTTTATAACCTGGAATAACACATAGAATACTTTTATCTCGATATTCCCACGGTATCGAGACTTATGCGGGTGAAACTGCGGGGCCCAGCTAGTATCACTATAAACAGCTAGCCAATAATATCTGACTACATGATTCATCCATTAATATCTCTCGTGATCACAAGAATATCCCCAGAGATACTACGTATACAAGAACCCCTAAAAACACTATTTTACTTCGTTTTAGTGTTTTATGACACGGTTTCAAACCTAATGCCGTTGACCGTTCGCGAGGGTTAACTTTAGCGCAAACATAATGCTGGTGATCCTCCCGGAGTGTTCACAAATCACAACATGTGCATGTGCATGACCAATCTGCTACATGTCTAAACACGTAGCAGACGGCCCCACCGACAAAAATCCTTACTATGCCCTCCTTATACATATATGAAACAGCTATGTTTGTTAAAAATAACATGTATAGATTTTCTAGAGTATCAAGTCAGCGTCGATGTGACCAGTTAAATTTAGTTGGATCTAGAACCGCATTATTTAAGAAAAGTATTTTTGTAATGACTCCAAAAATTTATAATAAATTACCAAAATGCATAAGAAGTGAAGAAAATGTTGGCCAATTTAAAAGTAAATTATTTTTATTTCTAGTAGAGAAGACCTATTATTCCATAGAAGATTTTTTAAATGATACTATAAATTAACGGCTATTGACATTTTATTTTATTCTTTTAACATTTATCTACATTATATTATATTAGAAATTGACTTAGACTTTTGAAGTCATTTATTTAATCTTAATTAATTCTTTTGATTATTATCATTGCATGTTATAAGTATTTATTAAAATAACAAATTATTTGTATACCAATTGCATTGGTAGAACATTGAGATCACGCTAAAATGTATATTTTTAAGACCTTTCTGTACCCCTATGTTCACAAATAAAGTTTGATTTGATTTGATTTTTGATTTGACCAAGAGCGTGTCGGACCACACACAATGAAGGGTTCCGTAGTTGGGATGAAATTATCCCGAGAACAAACTTAACATTGTAGTTGAAAAACATGTTCTCACATACATTCCAACTGCAAATATAAGTTTGTACGCACAATATTAGGAATTTACCATGTTATTTTAAGACCACAGACTTCTTATAGGTTTTTCTGTAATCTATAAGAAGTCTGTGGTGTGTATAAAGAACTACTTTCTGTAATTTTTTCAAAATTTAAATTTCAAATGGTCAATTTTCATCAATTTTCTTAAATGTCTAAAAATATTTACTATAAAATTAAACAAAAATATATTTGAGGTTCTCACAACAAGCCCTGTCATTTGAAATGTCATACGGTACAGTTTGCAAAACTTTTTTAAAATTTAGCAATTGTGTGTGACCCCCATATTCAAAATTCATTTATTTTCGTTACACGTCCGTGTTTGGATCACAGAAATTGATATGTGTACCAAATTTCAACTTAATCGGCCCATTAGATTCGGAGCAAATTGTCAGTGACAGATGGACAGACAGACCGACAGACACACGAACGATCCTATAAGGGTTCTTGTTTTTTACTTTTGAGGTACGGAAAAATATGTTACCAGTTTTGTTATTTTCAAATGAAATTATTGACAAACAACGACGAATTTCGAATAAAATTTAAAAACTAAAAACTGTGTGTTTTTATTGGGACTAAACACGTAGCAGACGGCCTCACGGATCCGCCATTTTTGTATGTTCAGTCGTCTGCCTAATACCGTGTATACATTTTCCAGGAAATAATCCGACTACTCAATCAATCTGCCTCGCCTTTTTCGAAATATGTTGGGGTCGGCTTCCAGTCTTAATAGATATAATCTGGACAACTATAGACGATAACTAAATGTAGTATCCGATAGTCACCGAAAAACTATGTACCTGAGTCATCATCATCAGCCTATAGCAGTCCACTGCTGGACATAGGCCTCTCCAATTGCACGCCATTCAGCTCGATTCTCGGCAACTCTCATCCAGCTGCTACCAGCCACCCTTCGAAGATCGTCACTCCACCTAGCCTGAGGGCGTCCTACCTTACGTTTGCCAAGAACACGAACACGTGTACCCCAACGGTCATCGGTTCTACGGCTGATATGGCCGGTCCACTGCCCTGAGTACGTACGTATAAAAGAAAATCGTGTGGAACCAATTCAAGGAAAATTTTGTGGTCAAGAACATAAAAAAAATCACACTAAAGAAAATGAATTCAGTTTATAATCGAATTGAGATAGTGAAACATCTTCGCGGTATAATCGTGCGATGAAAATTCCGCGATGCAAATGTTAAAGTCAATTAAGTCGTTACATGCGTATAAATTCATTTCGATTTTGGTATTTTTATTGACGATTATTATTAATACGAACAGGGTTATTGCTAATAATGAACATACTAAGATTATTCAGAATTTACCAGCAACAACGGATTTTAACCAATATTTAAGAGCATTGAGAAAGGTGGTAAATTTTTGTGCAAGACATAAACATTACGTGGATTTGAACTTGAAGGTTGGATTGATTATGATAGACGGTAAGGTTATCTATTGTAAGGCGCGCTTATAGATACTGCCATCCACGAAGACTCGCCCCACTCCGCTCCGCTCCGTACTAAAGTACAGCTTACAGTACAGGGAGCCTACTACCAACTAAAGCAGTATTATTTTAATATTACTTCAGTGTGGGAAAGAGAAGAATGAAGCTCTACAGGTCGTATAGCTCCATCTCTTTCTCCCACTGAAGTAATATTAAAATAATATTGTTTATGAGCTGGTGGTAGGCCCCCAGTAATCGCGGAGTGGGACGCGTCTTTGTGGATGGCACTATCTGTACACACTTGTTGAGAAAAGAAAACTTTGTTTTATACTATGAAATATATACAACGTGACATTTTTGTAGTCGTCTTACAGAGAATGGAAGAATAAGAACCATTTGTTTGCAGAAAATACTGGTGTTACCAGTTGTAAAAGTTGGTGGTTTAGTACAGTCCATATTTTGCCTGTTTAGGGCATGCAAATTAATTTTACATTAAATGCTTAATAAGTACCTATTTATTTTACATTTAACACAAAACAACTCGCAAAAGCAGCCCACTTCATGTATCAAATGACTACTAAACATTGATTTAAAAAAAAAAAAACAGTGGTACTCCGGTAGTGCCGACAGAAGTAAAAACTTGAAAAAAAAAACGTGTGGCACTCGGGGACTGTCGCGGTAAAGCTATTGCATAGCATTTGTAATTTCCATACTATTTGTCAACGCTACACTTGGGATGATGACGTGATGACATAAAACAAAAATTACGTTCTCATGACAACATCACGTTTCCCATGACAACATCACGTTGTCATGGGAACCGTCATTACATGGTAGACGGAGTGGGGGTGTTAGGTTTTATTTTCGTTACGTTACGGATTTTCTTGATTCGGTCGCCGCGCTCAAAGCCCGCGATAAAAGCTATGCAATAGCTTAAAAATCGGCATCGCGGTAATCAACGCGTTGATGTCTTTTACTCCATGGTGTCGGTAACAGGTCGCGAAATCAATGGTTTAGTCCCATCTCAAAAATGTCCAACGCGCGAGAAGAACTTTTCACTTCAGTTTTTTTTTAACTATTTTTTAATTGCTCCTAGAGGTATTTTATGCCGGGTACATTGAGTGGTCCTTTGAAAGACGACTAAAATATCACGGTATATAGATGTTAGGTAGATGATGACAATTATACTATGATAAGAGTGTCATGAGCTATCAATTAAACGGTAGGAACTTGCCTGAAGAGCTAGAGATTTATGGTATATCACATTAATATTTAAGTTAGAATAATGCTTGGTTTCTATAAACAAACACGAATCGTTTTGCTTACCAATGGTAGCTTTTTTATTGCCAAACTGGGCATATAATTAGATTCGGAAGCTAATTTTAACTGTGATAGCTACTTCCATAATGGAGGGACTACTATGCAAAGCTATGAGGTCTTTGCTTCATTATTGGTTAAGATACAAGTCTTAATTTTAACCAATAACGGTAAATTATGTGAATTGACCAGAAGAAATCATTAAACGCGTTTACCGAAAGGAGTATAAAACATCGTTCTGTGTCAGTCATTTGTTTGAAGATGACAGAGACAGTCCATTTCAGAACAATGAAACGAATCAGTCAACCTATATTGCAGATGCCAAGCCAAATCTAAACTAATAATAGAAAAGATATGATTTTTTGTGTTTGTAAGTTTGTTTATTTGTTTGTTATGAATAAACTCAAAAACGACTGGACCGATTTTAAAAATAATTTCGCCAGTAGAATGCTATACAGTGTGATTCTTCATAATGTGCACATATCGAAATGAAGGAATCTATGCTTAATTTTAAAGACAATTTTTTTTTTTAATCTAAATATTTTTTTATACTTTTTATGGAATAAAAAGAATGTAACAAAACTGTGTAACTTTTAAACTAAATCATCTATCGCGATGAAACAAACTCCATAATGATTGAAAGTGATTAGGCGAAAATTGAGAAAAAAACTACCCTCAATTGAAATTAAACACGTTATTTTGCAAAAAACTGTATTTTTTTCATAATTTTTTTATATTAATTGTTAAATTTATAAATAAGATGCCAAAGAGAAGATTGTTTTTTTTTATTTATACGAAAAAATTAAAAGAAAAAAAAAACATTGAATATTTTTTCCGTCGATAAAATTAAGCATAGATTCCCTCATTTCGATATGTGCACATTATGAAGAATCACACTGTATTATCACTGAGTAACATAGGCTATAATTTATAAAGATATCACGCGGGCGAAGCCGCTGGCGGAAGCTAGTAGCAGATAAAGTCAATCCGTTCATGATAGAAATTCTAGTACAGTGACCTGCATCAATTGGGTACCCCAGTTGTATTAAAATTGTAATACAATTGGGGTACCTAATTGATTCAGCCCACCGTAGATGATAAATCGATAAATGTCGTTCGTTGCCAGTTCCCTCGGAATCTTCAGGAGTGTTAAAATTCAAAAAAGTTGTATTTCAATTTATTTTCCAGACAAAATGTCTCTAAGAACAGCTTTAGGATCACATTATTTACTTTTTTTGCAGTGAATTTGAGGCAAATTTTGAAACAGAAAGGAACGAGAATTCCTGCAAAGATACGTTCCCGTATGGAAAAAATATTTAAGAAGAACGACGAAGTATCTAACCATTTTCAATTAATGGTTGAAAAACATAAAAATGATTCAGTAATTAAGCAAAATATAAAAGGTAAAATATTTTTCTTTGCATTGTAGGTAAAACAGCCGTCAGACCAAATAAAAAACTAAGACATAGCGCTGCGAACAATACAGTGAAGCTGCCAAACCTACACCTCCGCTCTGTGCATACACGCTCACATGCACAACCATTTACAATCAAACTACACCTCACTAAGTGAAATGTTTACGAAACCGGCTTCACGTCACTGTTGACAGCGCTGTCTTGGTTTTTATTTGGTATGGGATACAGCCTTCATTCTTAATCATTCCTTCGGGAATACATGCGTGGAGATGTATAAATAAGTTATTTATTATTCCGTTCATTCTTTTCATTTTACATTTTAAATACATTTAAAAAAAAAAATGATTAAATTAATTACTTAACAATAATTAACTATATAATTTTTATGCGCGATCTACAGAATGAGTCCTCGCGAGTCCCTTAGAAATAAATTCAAAGAAATAGATATACTGACTCAGCCTTCTCTTTATATTTTAGAAAGTATTTTGTATGTTCGCAAAAACTTAGGAATTTATCAAAATAAGAAGCGATTTCTATAATATAAATACTCGTAGTAAACATGAAATTGTGATACCCAAATTTAGATTAACTAAAACTAGAAAGTCATTTCTTATAAACAGTATCCGCTTTTATAACAAGTTGCCAAAGACTGTTACAGGAATAAGTGATGGAAAGTTCAAAACCCACATCAAACGTGTCTTTATCGAAAAAGCATATCATAAGATTAAAGACTACGTTGAAGACAAGGAAGTTTGGCAATAATTCCTTCCGCACATGTGGCTTCCTTGGTACCTCATTAACGGCACAATAATGTAAATGTATATTAACTGCTCCCAAATTACGATGATTATTTAATTTCACTTTGTTATATTCTTCATTGACATAATCTTTTCATTATTTGACACTATATACCTACAATCATTTTTATCAAATTAAATTTGTTAGGTACAGCTGTAGTGGCAATCATGTTTTGGTTTAAATAGGTCCATAATTTTATTATTTTGATTATCTTTTATATAGATTCTTTTCTTTTAGATTTTGTGAACGTGAGAACGTTGTAGGCTGTAGATTTGTGGACCATTTTCTATTTTACTAAGTACTAGCTGGTACTTGTTGATAGGCCTACACAGTCCTCTCATACCTATTAACACTGTAATTTGAAAACATTGTAGAAACTATTTATTTTTAAAAGAGTAACTGTGGAGTTTCTTGCCGGCTCTTCTCCATAGCAAGCGACCAATTAGAACTGTGCACCTAGCTTCTGACGTTTCATAAGTGCCCTTGTAGTTTTATGTGAAATAAAATATTTTGAATTTTTAAATTTTATCAAAGTAGTTATGTGTATAAAATACCTTAGTAGGTCATCATCTGCTTAGCCTTTTCCCAGCTATGTTGGGTTTGGCTTCAAGTCTAACCAGATGCAGAATAGATACGAGT
Source organism: Agrochola lychnidis (assembly GCA_963680765.1). Taxonomy (NCBI): domain Eukaryota; kingdom Metazoa; phylum Arthropoda; class Insecta; order Lepidoptera; family Noctuidae; genus Agrochola; species Agrochola lychnidis. Next base: position 7,050,111 of record OY796850.1, read on the forward strand.
ATTTTAAATGGAGCAACCGTCTATCTGACCTCCGCAGTCCAGTTACTGGGTAACACAATACCCCTTGGTAAGATTGGTTGTCAAACAACCGGAACTAATGGATTAACGTGCTTTCGAGGCACGGAGGGGTGTCGGTATGTAATGGACGGTCACCCATCCACGCACCGATCTCGGCAGGCGTTGTTGAATACTTTAGTAGGTACCTATTTCAATTTTCAATTTATAGATACAATTCCGGGATTCAAGAATCGGTCTGAGATTCGACAGTAGACGATTTTCGGAATTTAGGACTCCATTGAGTTAGCAAATATGTATTTTTTTTTAATTTTCTTGTTCATTTTGGAATTCACAAAATAATAAATCTACTGGTCACACATTTCAACTCGTTGATTGTTTTCAGTGGTGCAACTATTTTACAACGTAACTACGTGGCTGAAACCTCCTGATAAATTTAATAAAGATCTGCTGAGCCAAACGACCTTCTACAGTCCAAAACAGATGAAGGATATTTATGGCAAATGGCAGAACTATTACGATGATGTGGCTGATCTCGAAAAATTTAAACCATCTCCTGCCGAAACGAGTATAGTGGATTTTGTCTGATATCTTATACCAGTACCTACCAAAAAAAAAACTAAAGTCGGAAAGTCTGTTGAATCTAAACTAATATTCCTATCAAGAGAAAAGATTTAATTTTTTGTATGTTTGTTTGTAATGGATAAACTCAAAAACTACTGGACCGATTTAAAAAAAAACCTTTCACCAGTATAATACTATATTATCACTGAGTAACATTACCGCTGGCAGAAGCTAGTGTCTTTATAAAATGTGAAGTAGATTGGAATTTGGGACTATTTATACAAGCGAACTTTTGTGAAATTATGTATCGTAAGCAATATATATTATTATCTCTTATCATAACAACTTTAAGCTGAGGTTTGCAGTTCCTACCAGGACAGGAAACAAGGCTTTCTGCATCAGCTCCGTGACCTAGCGGTAAAACGGGAGCTTTAGCGCTTCTTTAGCGACCCACCACTGTTTCATATCACAAAATAGATATTTCTGTGCTATATTTAAGTTAAGTATGACTGTAATAAACAAATAAAGGTACCATTCCGTACCCGACCGCAGGAGGCAACTTCAGGCGACGTGTCGCGGCGTCATGTCGCGGCAACACGTCGCGGCAACACGTCGCGGCGTCATGTCGCTGCAGTCATGATTTCTTATCCGACCGCAGGAGACAACTGCAGGCGACAAAATTCTGCTAGATAGAGGGAATCCTTTTCATACAAACATTGCCGGCCGGGCACTCGCATGTATTTGACCAGTCCAGAAGGTTGTAAGCTTGAATTTCCAAGCAGATTTAAGAAAAAACGTGTTGTCGCTCGAGCGTTGGCGGCACTACTGATCTGCGGTCGGGCTGCACGTGTCGCCTGTTACTCGCCCGGAGCTGCCAACGACGGCAACGTGTCGCTAGCTATGGAAGGTATTTCATAGAAATTCATAGGAACCAGTCGTGTCGCGGCGACACGTCGCCTGCAGTTGCCTGCTGCGGTCGGGTACGGAATGGCACCTTAAATCTTCCGGATTAAATTCTCTAAATGATGGTGAAAACCACATCAAAATCCATTGTGCAGTGACTTTGTTCTACACTATATATAGATAGTTATGATGAGTGATTACATTGTATTAATCTTACGTAATTAATTAGATGAATGCATAGGACTACTGGCGCTGAATGAACCTTTTCATTTGTCTGGAACATCTCAGATTAACTGTCTGACGCCCCCTGACTGCAAACAGGTGTTGCTGGGAGGCAACGAGTTCGGTTATGGTTTGTCACACAGGTACGTCTTGTATCATCCTATACTACTAAACGAGCAATAAGTACTCACGTTCTGTAAAACGGCCCTAACGACTTTGATGAAAGTTGCAATATAGGGGTCTACGGGGGCGAAAAATCTATCTAGCTATGTCTCATATCTGGGAAAATTCGTTTTCTCCGTATTTTCACCAGAGCAGAGCTCGTTCGCCCAAAGTTTTGAACAAGATTAATGATATGGCAGCATGGAATTAGTAAGTACCTACTATCATGGCAGTAGGGAATTAGTAGGTAGGTACTATCCAATACTATTAAATGAGCATTCTCTATTATCACTAGAGCAGAGCTCGGTCGCCCAGGTACTAATAAGCTTTATACAAGATTAATCTTGAAGTTCAGGAGAGGTCTTCTTCCCCATTCGTGTTTGTTTGGGGTTGAAATTCTGAGGTATACTCCCCGTCAGAGGAAGTTGACGATATCATACTCCTAAAACCGATGAAATCTTCACTTAGGCACTGATTCTCCATGGAATGGAACATGGAACTATCACCTGCCGTTGGTGAAGCAAAGTGTCTACACACGTTCGGAACGTTTAACAACCCTTTTCTGTGTGATTTAAATATACATAGTTCCTGAACTTGAACGTACAATTATTAAAGCATTCACACACGCACAAACTCTCACTGTAGTATAGTCTAAATATATTTTATATTTACATCAGTAGGTACTTAGCTTCTTCTATAATTCTTTAGTCGGTATCCTATAAAATAATCGTTGTTTTTTAGGATTTTATATATGATCATCGCCCGTTTTTCTCGAAAATGTGTCGTGTTCTCTGAAAAACGGGACAGATCTAGGACGGATACGTATTGCATGAAGAGTTTTAACGAGGTGCAGTACATTGCCTCGAACAGCTTCCAGCTGCCTAACCTCATGTTTGAACAGAGTAAGTAAATTAGAAGATATGAAATTGTTAGTAAATAATTTTAAAAAAATGTGAATTGAGTTAGTATATAATCTTGTTATTTTTATTAATTAAATAGTTATAAGTTGTTACTTTTATCCAAATATGTAAATATTTATTGATAATAAAAACATGGGTATTGTAGTAAAAAAAAAAGAAGATATCGACGGTTGAAAGGCTAATTGATCTAAGCGACATTTTGTAAAACTTGCTCCTGCATATTTATGATCCGTCTTCCTGGACGGATCATAGTTATTTTTTTTAATTCATAAAAAACAACTATTTACATACATACATACATAAACTCATGCCTTCTTCCCATGGGGGTAGGCAGAAACTACAGAACGCCACCTGCTACGATCCTTACATAGTCCTTTTGCCTCGTTTACGTTCATACATCTGGTCATACACGCACGCCGGTTGCGAGTACTACGCACCTGGCCTTTCTGAAGAACATCACCAATAAGGTCAGTATATGTCCTCCTAGGGCGTCCCCGCCCGGCCTTTCCCTTTACATCAGCCTTGTAAATACATTTTGTTAGTCGCCTTTCATTCATCCTCTCAACACGCCCAAACCATCTCAGCATACCCTTTTAACAACAACAACAACAATTTAATAGACTTTTATTTACTTAAATCAATCAATCATAATAAAATCTTATTATGATTTTTTTTTAAAACAACTAATCCATCCTCCTGCAAGTTTTACAAAATGTCGCTTAGATCAATTAGCCTTTCAACCGTCGATATGATGATAAGTATCATTATTTAAGAACGCGGCGACGCATGAATTGCCCATACAAACGTAATACCTAAATCATTTGCAATTTGGGCATATTTCCACTATATATAATTCGGATTAAGACAGTGTTTATCTAGGCTCCTACGTCTTTTTTTTAAACAACTTTTTTTAAATGAAGTTTAAACGAATTTTATTTCGCACATTTTTACAGCGTAAACGTAAACTTTATATTGTTTTTTCTGTTTTATATATTAATAATATTGTTTTTGTAAAAGCATAGCTTATATTATCAAGTTACAAATTACCGAAAAAATAAATAAATGGAAAAACAATGTTTTCATTAATAATTTTTAGTACCTTAAAGAACACTTCCAAATTTTTCATACATTTTCGAAAGCTAGTAGTGTTATCGCGTCAAACAATAATTGTCAATGTATGCGTGGTAGTATTGCTCACTGTAGATGTATATCGCTCTGACAGGCACTTACACTAGCACAAAGTGCTTGGAATTGAATTTTGCAAATATCTCGATTTGTAGTTGCGAGCCGTGTTCGCAGGCCTCTTAAGTTAACAGCAGTAGAAAAATGTTAAAAATGCTTTTTTTTACTGTTTCAGTTGCTTTCTGTGGTCTTTTGGGCCACGCTCAGTTTTTACGCAACGACTGGCTCAATAGTACCCTTCGGTTACAAACTAAAAAAGGTTGCTTCTCGGACAAGACAACAACTACAGGTTTCCATGAGAATCAAACGAGAGCTGATGAAAACAATGAGTGGCAAATATTGAGGTTCTTAGCTATCATGAACGGGACGTGCAACGGACACTTCACGTCAGTGGCCGCGGGGACGCTCTCAAGTGCCCTCAGATATATAATAGAGACTTATTATTGAAACTTATTATATTGCTCTTTTTTCGCGAATTTCTTATGACACATGTCTGGCTGGTAACGACCAGCCAGACATGTGTCATAAAAAATTACATATTTATGTACCTATGGGTCCCATCTCTTCCACCAATAACGATTGGTGGTAGAGATGGGACCCGTAGGTACATAAATATGTAATTTTGCCCATTCTCCTTTATAATTATTTTTCTTTAAAAGGAGTTGAACTTGATAAATGTTTTTCTTTATTTCTTTTCTTTATTTAGTTTGAATTTGAAATGCACTGCTTTAATCCCACATCCCAGCCCTTACCTAGATCTAGCCCATTAGATGTCAGCATAATAGGTAATGTCACGAGTATAAATATCACACTATAAACAGCTCGCCAATAATATCTGACTTCATGATTCATCCATTAATATCTGTCGTGAGCATGAAAATATCTCTAGAGATACTACGTATAGCCACAAGACCCCCCGAAAATACAATTTCACTTCGTTTTACAGTGTTTTATAACACGGTTTCAAACCTAATGCCGTTGACCGTCCCCGAGGGTTAACTTTAGCGGAAACATAATGCCGGTGACCCTTCCGGAGGGTTCACAAATCACGACATGTGAGCAGCAGGACTAAGGGCCGGTTGTTTCACATCCACTTAACGCACGGGTATACGTCAAAAATGACGTTAACTATCGTCAAACCAAAAAAAGCGTTGTTTCACAAAATGATGGCCTTAACGTCCGTTAGAAAATAACGATTCCAGTAACCGGTGCCATACCCACTAGTTAACGTCATTTTATTCTCAAACATCTGGATATTATGGACGCTCTTTTGTTGTATTCAATTTTGTTCGACGATAGTTCATCTCAAGATGAAAAAAATAGTTTAGAAAGAAAGAAAAAAGTATTTAAAACTCGTGTTAATAACCTAAACCTATGGGGACTAGCAGGAATTTATTGCAAGATATCGTGTTTCAAAGGAAGAATCGTATCAAAGCTTTATTGTTATTGAAAATGCGACGTCGTCATATTCTTTTTTTGACAGAAATTGTTTGAATTAAGATTTTTTTTTAAATATGTTTCACGTTAGGGTATTTTACATATTAATAAACGTGACTTTGTTAAAAAAAAAAAAAACATACAAAGAAAAATTAAAAATATTGTTCAATAATAATGCCAGTTGATTCTTTGACATGATCTCATTAGTACCCTAGAGTTATGGGATATCAAAAGGAACACCTTGTTTAAGCTTGCCAGCTAACGATGAGGAAAGATTAGCTGTTGCAACTGACTTATATAAAATATCTAGATTTCCGAAAGTATTGGGTCCATGATTGATGTTGTCACTTGAAAATTTGACGTGAGCGGCGAAATGTTGCCATATTATAAAATCTCCCAACCATTTTTATTGGGAAAATGTACTACTTTTTACTGGCAGCCCGAATAACTTTGACAATCGGTTTTTATGCAGTGAAATAACACTGTGTATTTAACGAACGTTAAACATCTTACGTAATCGACATAACATATTATTTGACGTACGTATGTTACGTTAACTAACCGTTTGAAACAACCGGCCCTTAGAGAATTATTGGTAAGTGAGCATAATATAATCCTTTAAAGAACATCATTGCTTATTATTGCAGTTTTGTGGGAAAGCTGGTACCTACGCTGCACTTATGCCATGACTGTGTTATGAGAATGAAGGAATACAATATTTTTACCATTTATCGTTTTATTTTTTTAAGTGAACCTTCCTATAGAGCACTGAAAATGTTGCTGCCAAAGCCTTTATTCATCTTTTATAACACTCGCTGGTAGACAGGGCACAGCACACTTATAATCTCTAGCGAGAGAAGGAAGCAGTGATGCTGAGGCATATCACTACCTCATTCTCATGAGCTGTTAACCTCATATTAACAGTAAATGTAAACATTTACTACAATAAGTTAGGATCGTAAATCACGATTAATCTCAAATAGGTAGGAAAATTTGAAAAAAAAAAAATATTTCTCCTAAACCAGAGTGAAAAAATTAAAATCGTTTGCAGAATATAAAAACAATTTTTATTCCCTACAAAATAAAATTGAAACCACCGTGACATGACAATTTTTTTTAGGGGCCCAAAACTCTTAAGAAAATGGGCATTCTCCTTTTAAAAACATTTATGTACATCAGAAATTTTTGTTCCCGGGGTTCTGGCCTCGTCTCTTATGCATAAGGAGACACATGACTTTTTCAATTTATGAGTACATGTGCTTTATCTTGGACATTACTGACTTCGGTGAAGGAAAATCATCGTGAGGAAACCTAGACTTAGTTAATTATCATCACGGTTGTGATCACCGAAAGGTTAGGCAAAGGCTATTGTTTAACCACATTTCACCAGTTATGTTTTAGTCCCATGTAGTAATAGGTGGCGAGCCTAGTGCCATCAACCGAGCACAAATACAGACTCAAGGCTGCTACTGAGAAATTCCAGATTGAAAACTCAATAACACTTTGCCCGACCTTGGAATCGAACCCCCAGTAGCGCTTGCGACGCGCGACCAATAGACCAACGAAGCAGATTAGTTAATATAAGCCTAAATTCGCCGACCCATCTCGAGCAAAAGTGGTCATTAATACTCGTGTCTTTTTTATGAGAAGACTCCTTTGCCCCTTTTTTTTTGGCTGGGAAATTAACAAATAACTTCTCCCGCTTTGGGCGGAGCAGGAGGGCGTGTCAGACTCTTATTGACTAAAACCCACCCGTGTTCCTTCAGTTGCCTTGTTGCCGGGAGCCACGATATCCCTTTCGGACTTCTTCGCAACCCCGGCAGGCATCGGCCCTAGCGGACCCCGTCAGTTCTGCTGACATCTCTTTGAGGCGCGCGTGGAACACAACGCGCCGTCGACCCGGGCCTGGTCCTTATCAGACGGCGAGCTACCCATAGCTCACAGTGGCCGGAAATCGGCCTGCGATTCCCGATGCCCAGGGCATCTCCTGCGGCGGTTAGGGGCGTGAGGGCGCGAAATTTGCATCTCCCTCACGCGTTCCGCCTCCTCATTCGCGAGCATTACTGCTTCGCGGATGGAGGTGACGGCCTCCCATACCCTCTCGCTCCGTACCATGGCCTGAACCAGGGCCGGACGCGAGAGATCACCGTTGCCGATCGCCTCCACGAGGACACGGCGATGCTTCGCCCAAGCCCGGCATACCTCCACCGTATGCTCCACCGTATCCTCTGGGCGATCCACACAATGGTGACACCCGGGCGTTTCCTCCCGCATTATCCTGAACAGGAACCTCCCAAAACAACCGTGTCCGGTGAGGACCTGCGTCAGGCGGAAGATGAGAACGCTCTGGCGCCTCTCTAGCCACTCTTCAAAGAGGGGTCTTATCGCCGCAATTGTGGCTTGCTCAGAGACTCCTTTGCCCTGCCGTGGGACAATAATAGGCTGGTATTATTTTTAAAATAAATAAATTCTTTATTGCCATAAAAAGGTTACAGAAAAATTTTAGACCCTGGCTCCAGAGCTAGGTTAGAGTACTTACATGTATTTCAGGAGCCAGTGACTTCTTCTATTTATGTTACTATTAGCAAGTCATCATCATCATCTGCCTAGCCTTTTCCCAACTATGTTGGGGTCGGCTTCCAGTCTAACCGGATGCAGCTGAATACCAGTATTTTACATGGAGCGACTGCCTATCTGACCTCCACAACCTAGTGACTAGGTAACACGATACCCCTTGGTAAGACTGGTTGTCAGACTTTTTGGGCTTCTAACTACCCGTAACGACTGTCAAAGATCTACAAATGACAGCCGGGACCAACGGCTTAACGTGCTTTCCGAGGCACGGAGGGGACTTGGTATGTAAAGATGGTCACCCATCCACGGACCAACCGCGGCAAGCGTAGCTTAACCTGATCGATCGACCTGTGCAGCTGTTATTAGTTAGCCACAAGCCACTACTATTAGCAAGTATATGCAGCAAAAGATGATACAATTACCTTACTTAAAATTAAGTTAAAAAAAACAACAAGTACTCTCGATATTACATTCCTGTAAGAAAAAATATTCATTCTTTTCTACGTCCCTAATGATTATTTATAGTGGGATCTGGTGTGAGTCATTGAAAGAACTTAAAAAGGTAGACACCCGCGGCGTAGCTTATTCACAGCTTATCCCCGCTATAATTTACCGAGAGTCGCAATACATTTTAATAAAGAGAAGTTCCTTTATTTTTGAAGCGGAGGTTTTTAAATCCTCCTTGTGGTCGGGGGGAGGGGGGTGGTCAGGTCATTCTCATTGAAATGGCTTCCTTTGAGGGTTAAACTTTTATATTTTGTTTATTCATTTTTTATCGCAACGTGCCCCATGTCGGGGCCTCTTGACAAGATCATGTCATAATGTGACAATGTGTCAGACGTTTTGAAAGGCTGCCATATTAGTAACAGCCCGCCACGGAGGTCTGTAAGGATGGAAGAGTTCGTATACCGCTTCACCCTTCAATATTTTTGTGTAAGCGCCTGACTCTCAATGCTGAGTTTGTTTTTGTTGCCTCAGAGTAATTTGTTGCAAGTATTTTCTTGGCAATGAATGTTGTTCAGTTAATTATTTGTTCATTAAATCTAAAAAGGATTACCTTAAAAACCGTAAGCAATGCATTAAAATTTATATTCACCTAAGTGATGAGTTTCTCGTGTCCTATGGTGTTCCCCAGGGAGGGATCCTCTCCCCCACCCTATTTCAGATCTACGTAAATGACCTCTATAGACTGAGTCTCCCAAATGGTAGAATTTACGCTTACGCAGATGACACAGCAATTTTTGTAGACGGAATCACTTGGGGCATTGTGAAAGCAAATGCGGAGGTGGCCATGGCTAAGGTTATGATGTGGTTAAACTCGAACCTTCTTACATTGAACCTACAAAAGACTACTTATATTCCCTTTGCTATACGTCGTAACGCTAAACCACCCCCTTCTTTTAGTATAACTCCCCATTCCTGCACAAACTCGTCCACCCCTTGCACTTGTCCTCCGCTTGCAAGATCCGAAAGCGTTAAATACCTCGGAGTATACATAGACGACGGACTGAGATGGGACCGACAAATTGACGCTGTCACCACCAGAACTTTAAGTTTTATACATATATTTAAGTCTCTTAGAGAATCCGCCGACCTAAAAACTCTTAAGATGGTGTACCTTGCACTATGCCAATCAGTGATTGGTTATTGCATAGCTACGTGGGGCGGTGCGGCTAAGACTAGATTTCTGAGGGTGGAAAGAGCACAGCGAGCTATTCTTAAAGTCATGACGAAAAAGCCCTACCGGTATCCAACAACTGAACTCTTCTCTGACTGTAAAGTACTTACGGTCCGTCAGCTTTATGTGCTTAAATCCACCCTTAGAAAGCACGCGGGCCTTCCTCCCCATATGACAAACAAACGCACGTACGTATACAACATAAGACCGCGTTCGCCAAACATCAATATTATATACTAAGTACCCATATCTATAAAAACATTAACAAACATCTCAATATTATAAATCTAAACTCAAATACACTAAAATCTAAAGTAACAAAGTGGCTGCTCCGGATTACTCTTACACGGAGTCTTTACTCACCTTTCTTGTATAATACACACACACCTACACCCACACCTACACACAAACACACACACTCACACCTACACACACACATCACTCACATACACTAACACACAACATACAATTTTACTCTATTATTACCATACAGTAGAATGACACAGTCCACTTGAGATATAAGTTTTTGCTGATTATTGACCGTAAACTACCTCTTATAATACAGGTATACCCTAGCTTAAGAGGTAGTGAATATTATTCTTGTACAGATTTTGCAACAAACTATAAATGTATTTTCTAAACCAAATATCACACTGTATTTTCAAACTCTGTATGTTTTTGGATAAATAAAGTTTTTATTATTTATATTAATCCTTTATTCCATAAAAATACTTATAAATTACATTTTTAAATATTAGAATATAAAAAATATAGAAACATTTAAAAATATAAAAAATAGTAGCCCACCGGTATCGGGAACAGGGTCCAAGCTACCGGCGGTCAGGGCTCCAGAGAGAGGAACCTCCTAACAATGCGAGCCGTGTCCAGGAGTACCGCCTTCTGAATCAAGCCCTTGATCCAGCTGCCCAACGAGAGCCTCCTTAGGTGTTGGTCGAGGCTCTTGGCAATTAAGCCATTGGCTGATACGACTATCGGCACAATGATCGCTGAGTCCACATCCCACATGTCGACAATCTCGCGAGCCAAGTCAAGATACTTGATTTGTTTGTCTTTCTCGGCTTTCAGGAGGTTCCCGTCATGCGGGACTGTTATGTCAATAATCATTGTGCGCCGCTCTACTCGATCCACCACCACTATATCAGGTTTATTGGCAACAATAGTCCTGTCAGTGATGATGGATCGATCCCAGTACAATGTGATTTTTCCATTTTCGAGAACTGGGTCGGGCACATACCTGTAGTACGGCACTTCCGATTCCACAAGGCCGTATTTCAGAGCAAGTTGCTGATGGATAATCCTGGCTACAAGGTTGTGTCTATGCAAGTACTCTTCGTTAGCTAGACGAGAACACCCGGAGATAATGTGTCGGATTGATTCTCCCGGACGGTGGCATGCCCGACAGATGTCAACCGTGCCATCCTTCACAATAAATCTCCGGTAATTGTTCGTCATGATAACTTCATCCATAATTGCACAGACAAAACCTTCGGTCTCCCCGAAGAGGTCACCGAAACGTAGCCAGGTCACGGACGCCAGTAAATCTACATCGGGTCCATGTAGGGCCCGGAAAAAGCGTCCGTGAAGCTCCTTACTCTGCCATACCTCCCTGCGATCGTTAGTGTGGAGCACTACAGGCTTGCGCCAGTTCTCTTTAGCCAAGGAGAGCGGGGTAAGACCCTTGTCCACCGCGACCACATCTCGATGCATCCCCACGTCGGCTTCTAGGAAATATTCCCTAAGACTGCATATCTCGCGATTGTGGAGGGTCTTAGCGTTTAAAAAGCCTCGACCTCCACACTTTCGCGGGATATACAGTCTCATTACCGATGACCATGGGTGATGCATTTGATATGCAGTCAGCAGCGTACGGACCCTCCTATCCAGGGCGTCGAGTTCGGTCTGAGTCCATTTGAGTATGCCGAAAGAGTACATCAAAACCGGCATGACCCAACCGTTGAAGGCGCGCACCTTGTTTCCGCCTGATAGAAGACTATTAAATACTTTCTTCAGGCGGCCAAAGAAACGCTCCTTCAACGATTGCTTCATGTCAGTAACATTGATGCCCAACGCTTCCGACATACCCAAATACTTATAGGTTTCGGATGAGGAGAGGGCTCTAAGGTTTATGGAATCCGAGAGTTGAGCTCCCACGGATTCCACAATCTCCCCTCGCTTTACATGCGTGACCGCACATTTGTCCACACCAAATTCCATTCTGATGGCACTACTGAAAGTTTCAGTTAATTTCAGTAGCTCCAACAGTTGCATTACATTATTTATATTATTATTATAAATGTGGTTCTGTTTCACAAACAATGGAACACAAAATATCGTGTCGTGCGTGTCCTGTTATCTGCACGTTATTCCGGGCTAACTCAATTTAGATAGCCATCCACACGCTAATATTTTTTTGTTTTCGTCCATCCCATCAGCTTATCCAAAGGGGATAGGATGATGAGCAGAAGTTGAGGAAACTAGGCGATCAGTTACCTTATTATGTTACTGCACAGGCGGGAGCGGATCCAGGATTTCATTTTGGGGGTAATCGCATATTTGAACTGTCTCAAATGTCTAACATTAATTACGGAACTTTCGATCATTTGAAACTGTGATTGATATGGATTATATTATTTTATATTCAGTTTATATATGTATTTATTTAAATGTAACATAACAGCTTGTCCTGATTGATGCATCACCGCCGACCGCTGAAGCTGAAACATGGGATTTTTATTTTATGACACACAAAAAAAATACTTTACGAAATTAATTCTATTTGGGGATAAAATAGTGGATTATAGTTATATATATATATCTATAGTTCCTATAGAAATTCGGCAATTTTCGGCTTAACTTTTCGATTTAATTTCAAGTTAAGTCCATGTTTGATAGGTACTTAGCTTTTTGGTCAGAAAGTAAATAATACGTGCTTCAATATTTTTTATTAGTCAACGTTTTTATTTGTAAACATAGGTGTTATAAATAAAGTAGGAAAATAGATCTCCATGTTTTGCAGTTAAAGGCGTACAGATATAAAATAGAAAGAAAAGAAAGAAAGAAAGAAAAATTGTTTATTCTGCACAAAATAAACGCACATTACACAAAAAAAAAACAATATTACATAAAATACACATTCACCAAAAGCCTCGTATTCAATATTCGAAAACGAATAAAAAGTTCGACAAATTTTGTCTATTGTTTATGTCAAGGCCAGATACCAAAGACAATTTAGTTTTGTTTGCATTATTAGCAAATGAAAACAACATAGTACAATCAAAACATAAACAAAATGCCGATAGCTGAGTGAAATAATAAAATAAAAAAATTGTAACAAGCAAACAACATTAACAAGAACAATTAATCTGTGCGTCGCATCTGTGCAAGAATAGGTCATTGCTCAGCGAAATGCCACAACTTCGGACGAACCTACGGTTATGGCGCTGATTTTCAGCAAAAACCTCGCGAATGACGTAATGACGTCCCCCTGTGTGACAATAATTAAATCAGGTAAGCAAAATTTACTAAGGAAATGAGCGTGAATATAACTGAACATAATATATACATAAAAATAACAATAAAAAATATATAAATAAGTACTTATGTATAATTATCTAAGCGTAACTTATAAAAAATAAACAAAGATACTGCAATAAACTGAGAGTTATAATAATTACAATAAAAAATAAAAACAAAATACTAAGTTATTGTGGTATGTCTTAACAGAATTTTAAATACGAAAATTAACAGAGTTTTTATCAAAATTAAATGACAAGCAAAATTAAAGCTAAGTTATATTATATTAAAGCAAAATTTATTTGAACATATAAATTGTTAGAAACATATTTTTCACTCCTCTTGCTCAAAAAGGCCGTCATTGTAGAGTACCAGAGCGGGGAAAAAATAGCATTTCTTGCTCTAGGGGAAAAAGTAATTTCTTTTTAATTTTGTCTGTTCCAACGAGCCTTGAAAAACGAAAAAGTCTTTATTCTTATGTAGAATAATCATGATTATGGACTCGACTTAGACTGGTTTAAAAAAAAAGATCATTTTATTTTTGAAAATGGATCTAAATGCGGCTATCTCTTCGGTAGAATGCGTGCATTGCGTTGCGGCTACAGAAGAAATAAAAAAGGCATTGGCGAGAAATCTTTAGAATTTTTCTCTAATTACGAATTTAATTGGTGACCGTAATATAATTTACAACAGTGAAAATGTCATCATCTAGTGAGAACATCTTCACAGAGGACTGAAATTAAGTTGCCGGAAAAAACATCTCGTTAAATATCCAGAATTGTGCAAATTGTACATTTAAATGAAATAAACTATTTAATATTGTATTGGATTATTTTATTTTCTCGCAATCGTAGTGAAAAGTAGAGTGTAACACACGGCGCTAAAACCCGTTATAACTCGGTTTCTATTTACTCCCTCGCTAAAGCTCGGGAGTAAAACAACCTCGTTACAATAGGTTATTTTAGCCCCTCGTATAACAATCTACTAATGTACTAGTACTGTTTAAGTATAAATATAAAATATTTGCAAAAGGAGTGTTTTAGGTATAAAAAGAAGGGATAGAGTGAAACTACAAGAAATTAAAAAGAAAACAAAATTAAAAATGCACACACAGCTTACAGACAGCTAAAATGGCGATGCATGGGACACATGTTAAGAGAAAGTAAAGAGAAATGGACTAAGTTAGTAACATAATGGTATCCAAGAGATAGCAAAAGAAATAGAGGCAGAAAAATCAAAGGAGGGGAAGATGACTTCAACAAAATAGCTGCCGGTATGGATTTAGCAAGAGACAAGAATACCTATGTGGAAATCTTTAGAGGAGGCCTTTGTCGACAGACAAGCTGTTCCACCCAAATCTCGCCAGTTATTCATACACTTGCGTCCACCCAAATGTGAGACAAGCCGGCGAGCTAAACTAAACTAACTCAGTTTAGCTGGCGGTGGATATAGATGTAAGGCTGGTTTAAAACCAATTAAACCAAACCATTTAAAACGAAAAAAAACGTTTAAACCCGAAATAAACCATTTTTTTTATTTAAAAGGGTTGGTATTGATGACTATGTTTTGTTTATGCGCCTGGCACGCATGCACTTTTATTTTTGTATGCGAGTTTTAAACCGTTTAAAACGATTTATTTGGGGTTTAAAACGGCTACATTTTGTTTAAAACGTTTTAAATTGGTTGTTTTACATCTATAGGTGGACGGCTCGCATTATTCTCTCATCTTTATGACTAGATAAAAGCAATGGCATTGAAGAAAATGCGTCCAGTTTTCATTCGAATTCAGGTGTTGAAACATCTTCGCGATTAAATTTTGCCATAAAAAAATCACGATGAAAGAGATAAACTTGATTACTTCGTTACGCCCGTGTATGTTGATTTCCATATTGGTTTATTTAATAACGATTATTATTTTTGTGAACAGTGTTGTAGCTGATGATGATTATAGAGAGATTATTGAGGATTTACCAACGGCATCGGATTTTGACCGTTATTTAAGTGCATTGGAAATGGCAGTAGAGTTTTGTATAAGACATAAATATTACGTGGATTTGAACGTGCAGTTCGGATTGGTTCTAACAGATGGTAAGATTGTACAAGACTACACTTAAGAGCGTTTATACAAACAGAAAGTTGCAAATAGTTGTCAAATGTTTCGCTGTTTTGATTAATTTGGCGACATTACTGTGTGGAAATAAGAAATATGGCTAACTAGTGAACTAAAATATCGATTAAGAAATGCAATCATTAATAATTATCGTAACACCGAATATTTTATTATTATTTAAATGTCCTTGACATATCTCGGGACCCTGGGGACCCGGACCTTTGGAAGGCGTACCAGGGACCGAAGCCAACTCGCAGAGGCCCCTTAGATTTTTTTAAGTATTGAGGTACTATCCGACGATTATTCCTGTATGCACTATGCAAGTGCACCCAAGGACAACCCCCGGTTGGTGCAGGACTATTGCAGGTTATGGAAACAAAGATATCGGATTATGGGTTTCGGTGGCTAAGTGAACTATATATAGCACTATGGAAAGACTATGGCTCCTGCTTGACTAATATTTTATATAAAATACACAGGTAAAATGGCAGGGGGTAACTTGCACACCAGAGATGAGGAACTGGATTTCTCCCGGGAGATAGGGTCTATAGAGTCGCCAACAGCTCGCCACATGCTGCCCTGCGAGTTTCTGTATCTCTCTTGGTCTGGCTCCTCATCCTAGACCTGTTCCGGCAAAGTAAACTCTACCGGCACAGACCTAGAGTTCGGAGTGCGCAAGCCGCACCACGACGTCAACGTAGAGATACGGCGTTTGGGTTATTATTATTTTTACGTCTTTGACATTTCTCGGGACCCTAGGTTCCCGAACCTTTGGAAGGCATACGAGGGGCCGAAGCCAACTGGCAGACGCCCGTTAGATGTTTTTAATGAAATGAGGCACCAACCGACGATTATCCCTGTTCGCACTGTGCTAGTGCATCCAAGGACAACCCCCCTGCCCCGAGCCCCCTGTAGGTTGGACCCTCCAGGGGGCTCACCGGCATTATGTTTGCCGTCATACATATGAGCTCTATCAAAATTAGGTGGACTCGAATGTGTTTATGGTTATTGTGTACAAAATAAATGGGTACAAACATCTTTTTTTACCCAATTGCCAGGAAAGGTTGTTTTTTAGGATGCAGTCTTAATTCAAACTTTTTCAGGCCTGTTGCGGTTTTTATTAATTGAAAATTCGAGCCACTCTAATCAAAGCATAGGTTGTTATCAACGGTATCTTTAATCATTTTTTTTTACCGAAAGTTCATTTCATTTCTTTATCGTAAATGTTAGTTCAGAATAATGAAACGAATCAGTTAATCTATACCTTCAATTGCTGATCAATCCGTTCATGATAATAGTACATTATTGCAAAGGCCGGGAAATAGGCAATTGCAGGTCAAGTATGAGTTTGAAGGCCGAGCCGTAGGCGAGGACTTCACTAATACGAGACAGGCAATTGCCATTTCCGCCGAGGCATATATAGTGCTTTTCTCAAAAGAATGCAGGGAAATAAAAGTAGTTAAATTTCCATAATTTTTCAAGTTAATGACGTTTTTAACATGAACTGTACATTTCAGCATGGAATAAATTGCCCATAATGTAGATGGCTTTTTAGTTTTAGTAATCTCATTAAAATACGCCAAAAATATACAGTTTGTAGAAAATGTTCACTTTATTCTCGTTTTCCCAAATCATAAAATTTTCATATACCTACTTTCATGTATTTTTCTTTTGACTTCGCTGGAAGCAGGTTTTCCATTGCTAATTTGGCTTCTGATCTTAAATCTGGTGGAGTACAATCAATCTCCATTTCACTCTCTGAACCGTTGGAACTCATTTTAATTATCTATTATATAAGTAAATAACAAATCAAGACGAATTTTCAGCTTTGCCGCCAATTTTCTATTTATCATCTGTGCCGAAAGGCAAATGCATCTAAGGCTATACAGCCACGTGAACGCAATTTGTAATAAGCAAAGAGAACTTTGGTATACCAAGAATGATAAAAGAGGTCCAATCAAAGAATATTTAATAATCCCAGCACGCCATTTCATACAACATTGCTGGAGCGTTGTAATGTTCCAAATTCAAAAAACGCGCCTCCAATGGATTTGATTTTCTTTGACCGTAAATTCGATACTTCGCGTGTTCTTTCTTTGAAAATAGTGACAATATTTCCATGCATGTTTGAGAAAAAAAAAAAAATTGTAGGTATACTAGCTGTGCCCGCGGTTTCACTGGCGTGATTGTGTTTTCTGTTGGCATTATAAGTTAATGGGAACGTGATGTATTTTCGTAATGAAATTCTATTTAAGTAGGTATATTATGATCGAGTCGATGCAAGGGCGGATCCAGGATTTATTTCTGGGAGGAGCACATGGGCCAGACAGGTAAAAAGTGTCTCCAATATCTAGTATTGTACTATGCTGTTTTTAGGATTCATTCTTTTTCAATAAGAATAACTATAAAAAATAATACAATTACTCCGCCTCGAATAGGATAGATTTCTTTTGACCATATACATAGAGAAATAAAAAAAGTTACTGGGCTGCAAGAGCGAGCGAAGCGAGCTCAATAGATTTAGCACCTCACCTTGAATTGTAGGCTGATGACCTTGATTGGGCGGTTTGTTTTCGAGCTAGGGGAATTTTAAGAAAAAAAAAGGGTAAATGAGTAGGTACTGAAACATAAAGTTTACAAGTAAAATTCCGGACTTTTTGCGGACATTTTACTTTTTACTACTTTTGGATTTTCAAATTTTGAAATGGTAACCCGAAATGGTGGTAGGGGTGTGAAATTCCAAATAACAATTACTATTTATTTATTTTGCAGACAAATTTGTCTCTAAGAACAACTGCAGAATTAAATTATTTACTTTTCTTTTGCAGTGAATTTGAGGCAAGTTTTGCAACAGAAAGGAACGAGTATTTCTGTAAACACACGTTCCCGTTTGGAAAAACTGTTTGGGAAGAACGATGAAGTGAATAATTACTTTCAACAAATGTTACAAAAAAATAAAAATGTGCCAATGCTTGGGCAGACTTTAAAATGTAAAATATTTTTCTTTACTTTGTTGGTAGTTGTACTAGGTATAATCAATATACCTACAGTCTTTATTCTTAAGAAATACCTTAGTACCTATTTCAAATTTATTTTACTGCTCATTCTCCGAAATCGAATAGGAAACGACTAGACCTAATATTTCTGACGTTTACAGGGTGGCAGGGACATTGACGCGAAAACTGTTACCATGGATTCAGTACATGATTTTGAACCCCCCTGTGTTGAAATTTTTCGTCGGTTATGTAAGAAAAATCAGCTGCTCCAAACATTTTGATCGCGTAGGTATTCTTCGCCGTGTAGGTATTCCGCGTAGGTACACTTTTCTATGAATCAGCCGATTTTTTAAAATAACCGATGGTAAATTTCAACGCAGGGTAGTTCAAAATCATGCACTGAATCCATGGTAACAGTTTTCGCGTCGATGTCCCTACCACCCTGTATACCTAAGTGCCATATGACCGTGTGTTACCCATCGGCATGTGCCCGCCCGCATTTTTCTAAATGTTCATGAAAAATTATCGAAAAATAACTTTAAAAAGTCTATCTTGACTTTTTTTTTCTAAATTATTTTATGATTTTATGAACTTATTATTACTTGCATAATTGACAAATTTTAATAAAAATGTTAGTTAATCCGATAAAATAACTCGTAAGCTTTTAGAAATAATAAACAGAATCCAAATCGAGCCAATAACATCGGAGATATGGCAAACGCTACTCAAAAGATAAAAAATTGAATAACATGCAAAATATTAAAGATAGACCCCCTTTTAAAGTAATTTTTCGATTATTTTTCATAAATTATTCAGAAATACTCAGACATGCCGATGGACGACATTGTATATATATTTTTATTCCTTGTTTGTTTTTAGTGTCACGACAATATTACAATGCAACAGAGTGGACAAAGCCTGTAGATAAATTTAATTTAGATCTACTGAACCAAACGACCATCTACAGACCAGAACTGTTGAAGAAAATTTATGGCACATGGAAGAAATATTACAATAATGTGAATAACTTTGCGGCCAATAGACCTACACCCATCGAATCAAGTAAAGTGTATTTTGTTTATATACTACTAATTTAAAAAAAAACCCGAAGGTCAAAGTCAAATAATTTATTTCAATTAGACACAAAAAAGCTCTTTTGAACGTCAAAATTTATAAAAAATAGAATTGATTCTAGTCGCTCCTTCCAAAAGGTAGTTTTCGTATGGAGAAGAATGGGCAAGAAATTCCATCGTTACTGTTTTAAAATGTTTTACAATATTTTGTATACATTAATTATATAATTATATGTGAAGACGATGCACCTGGAATAAGATTACTATACCACAATAGATAAAAATAATTAAAAACCGGCCAAGTGCGTGTCGGACTACGCACAATGAAGGGTTCCGTAGTTTTATTCCAACTGCAAATCGTCACTCGGCATCCAATACCGCGAATGTGTAATTTTTTACGTTTTTTTTTAATTGCAGGATCACTTATTTGAACGTGTAGAAAAAATAAAAATCTAACACCTTTAAACGAGCAATTCTTGTATATATTATATAATCTGGATCTCTGAAACGGCTCCAAGAATTTTTATGAAATTTAGTATGCAGGGGGTTTCGGGAGCGATAAATCGATCTAAATAGGTCTCATTTTTAGAAAACATCGTTCAAAGAAAAAAAATTGTCATCCATATAGTTTTCTTTATTCAAGTAACAAGGACTCATTGTGTTAGTAAACTTATGAACTTTAGCTTATTTTACCAGGGCACTCAGAAAGTTTTGCGACTAACAGTTTTTGTCTATGGGATACTGGCTGGCGCTCAGAAGCACCATATCGTCTGCAAAGCTAATATTATTTACACAAATACCATCTATACAGTGTGAGTCTTCATAATGTGCACATATCAAAATGAGGGAATCTATGCTTAATTTTACCGACGGAAATTTAGTAAAATTTTTTTTTTTTGTTTTTTTTATTCTTTTGGGCATCTTTATTCATAAATTTTACAATTATTGTAAAAATTTATGAAAAAAATACAGATTTTTACTAAAAAAACATGTTTATTTTCAATTGAGGGTAGTTTTTTTTTCTCAATTTTAATTTTATGTGGACGCCTACTTACTTCCAATCATTATGGAGTTTGTTTCATCACGATAGCTGATTCAGTTTATAAGTTACACAATTTTGTTACAATTTTTTTTAATTCCATAAAAGTATAAAAAAAAGATTTCGAGTTTTAAAATATTTTTTCTGTCGTTAAAATTAAGCATAGATTCCCTCATTTCGATATGTGCATATTATGAAGTATAGCAACCCACTCTGGTGCTGCTGAGCTCGCCAATCATGCCTCACCCCGCATTCCAACCTGTATGGCCTGGAAAAAGTTCCAGCCCATCGTACACTATTGATCTGGTTACCATAGGTACCAATATTTAAAAATGTTTTTAAGCTCCATTGGCAACCTATCCTTCTCCATCTTTCTCCACAATACGTTATAAGCAACCAGATCAAGTATTGAATAAGTCGAGAAAGCTAGCATAAATCGGCGTCCCGCGCTGTGTATTATTTTGTGACAGTATGCTTAAGACACAACACTGCACTTTCTGTTAGAAACCACGCCGAAACCCGAATTAGTTGTCATGAACATTTACAGTTTTATTTATTTGTGTAATATGCAGACTGTCAAACACTTGATATTGATATTATAGTAGCTAGAGAGATGGGCCTATTGGATGCCGAGCGACGAAATGTAAGTTTGTACGCACAATATTGAGAGATTTACCGTGTTATTTTAAGACCATAGACTTCTTATAGGTTTTCCTGTAATCTATGAGTAAAGAGCCATACTATGTATTTTTTTGAAAATTTTTGGTCCAGTAGTTTCGGAGATAAGGGGGGGGGAATGGTCAATTTTCATTGAATTTCTTAAATATCTTTAAAAATGTTTATTTTAAAATTATACAAAAAATATATTTAAGATCCTCGCAATAAGTCCTTTTATTTGATATGTCACACGGTACTGTTAGCATAACTTTTTTTAAAACTTTCTTGTTTGCCCCCCAAAAGTGACCCATATATTCAATTTTTTTTCATTTACGTTACTCATTCGTGTTTGGGTCACAAAAATACATATGTGTACCAAATTTTAACTTAATCGGTCCATTAGATTCGCAGTAAATTGGCTGTGACAGACGGACAGACAGACAGACTGACACACGAGTGATCCTATAAGGGTTCCGTTTTTTCCTTTTGAGGTACGGAACCCTAAAAATGAAGCAATGACAGAAAAAACAATTATGTAATGGATACATGGTGTTCACATATTTACAAGCATTGTAAAAGTAGGTACCTATACGATATTCCTAAAAATTACAAGTGATACTAATAAGTCAGTGTGTAAGTTCCGTAGGTACATTAAGATCGAGCAAAAAACGCCAAAAAACAAGTTTCTTGTATGGGGTATACAAGAAACGTGTTTTTTTCGGCGTTTTTCTATTATGTAATAACCAACACTACAGTACGCCCACAGTAGTTAAATATGGCATGATAATAACTAGAGACACCTACACCCTCCGTCAAAAATAATACTTTACAAATGCGGGTACTAATTTGTAGGTACATTAATATTATACCTTAACATTAGGAGAAATGTAAGAAATGTGAGGAAAAGTTTTGATTTGTACTTTTAAGTTTTCAAATTCGCTTTGTATAACGTTTGCAAGCCTTCTAGAAGTTTATTAAGGAATAAAGGTACTAAATATTCTGCAATGTTGACGAAACGAGCTTTTCTGCATCAGCCCCTTGACATAGCTGCCAAACTGGAGCTTCTTTAGTTTAATTTATTTGTGATTAACTGTTGCCTGCAATTTCATCTGCGATCCAGGATGAAAAGAAGCATATTTCCTTACCCAGGTCATGGTCTATCTGTGTGCCAAATATTATCTAAATCCGTTCAGCCGTTTTAGCGTCAAAGCGTAACAAACAAACAAACTCACTTTCGCATTTATAATATTATCATCATCTGCCTAACCTTTTCCCAACTATGTTGGGGTCGGCTTCCAGTCTAACCGGATGCAGCTGGATACCAGTATTTTACATGGAGCGACTGCCTATCTGACCTCCACAACCTAGTTACTAGGTAACACGATACCCCTTGGTAAGACTGGTTGTCAGAGTTTTTGGGCTTCTAACTACCCGTAACGACTGTCAAAGATCTACAAATGACAGCCGGGACCAACGGCTTAACGTGCTTTCCGAGGCACGGAGGGGTCTTGGTATGTAAAGATGGTCACCCATCCACAGACCAACCGCGGCAAGCGTGACATTTATTATATTAGTTAAGGTTATAAAGATTTTTGCCTTGTTTGTAATTTAACCTAATTATTTTAGATGAATGCGTAGCATATATGGTGCGAGCTCCTTCTTCACCATTAAATAGAAGATCTCAACCTAATTGTCTGACTCCCCCTCGCTGCAGAGAGTTACTGCAAAAAGGCAGCGATTACGGTTATGGACTGACACACAGGTATGTCTAGATTATAACGTAAGGGCACTAGCGAGGGGTAGGGGACACTGGTGGACGGGACGGGAGAGGATTTTAAATTTATCAATTGAATTTAATACTTATCCAATCAAAATAAGGTATATATTTAAATGCTCGGTGATCGACCTTGGACCATCGCAGCGCAGTTTTTTGTGGAGTATCGAAGAGCACGTTGGAGGATACCGCGGCGGGAGGCGGTGGTATGCGGCGGTATGCACCGGTATGCGCTGGAGTCTACCAGGTCTTAGCCAATCGAAATAAGGTATATATTTCTATGCTCGGAGATCCACCTTGGATTTTACCGGCGCATGCCACGGTATACTGGCGGATATTCCGGTAAGCTGGCGGACGCTCGCTGTATTGCAGAGGATTTTTCTTGTCAGTGTGTTCTGGCTGATAGAGGAATCCCCCTCGATGCTCTCCCCTGCCGTCCGCCAGTGTGCGCAGGCCCTAAAAGATACAAAGATGCTTCGGAAGAAATCTACGTGCAAAGTATAAAGCAGTCTCCAACGCGTGTTTTTTCGAAATATTACACAAAAACATCGAAACAAAGAGGCGTGGCCATACATATTTGTGTATGCAAACAAAATGTTTTTGTTTTCCGAGCTGCATGGAAAACATTCCCCGCGCGGGTCCGTGAAGAGGGGAAGGGTTTGTTTCATTTTCAACCGCTGCGCGCACCGCGGACATCTGTCACTGTCATTCAACAAAAGGTTTTGAGGTTATATTGTCTTGTAAATATTTGTAAACAAGTTGTGATAAATTGACGATGGATTAGAATAGAGATACTTTTTAAGTACGTCTTCCTCGTCGGAACTCATAACGACATCTACACAAAATGTGTTATGTACCTAAAATATTTTAATACGCAGGAGACAACTTGTGTATGAAAACAGATGTTTATGTGTAAGGTTTTTTGTGTAATTTTTCGAAAAAACACGCGCAGGAAACACGGCTTAAGCTACACACTACGTTTTCGAAAAGTTTAAATAACCCTTCTTTGTGTGCTTCAAATAGAGGGGGCTACTTTTTACAATTATTTTGGCAATCACGCGCCGACAATATTTATCTTACTATCTTAATAAAACATAACAGAACATCACGCCTATCTTCCCCGAAGGGATAGGCAGAGGTGCACCCAAGTTAAGTCCCAAGTAATAAGGCGCGACCCTATTGCCATCAACCGGGCACAAATGCAGACTCCGGGCTGCTACTGAGAAATTCCGGATGGAAAAACTCAATAATACTTTGCCCGACCCGGGAATCGAACCCATGACCTCATGCTCAGCAGTCGTGTTGGCGACCACTAGAACAACAAGGCAGTAATATTAATAATAAAAAAATCGGCTGTTCCATACTAAAGTTTCCATACCTTATACTGTTCTAAACTGTATGGGACTAGATAATTTTTTGATCACCTTATTATATAACCTGTCTTCAAATAAATCAGTACTACCTTTAAATCGTTATGTTTTAGGGTTTTATATATGGTCATCGCCCGTTTTTGTCGAAGATGTGTCGTGTTCTCCGAAAAAGAGGACAAATCTACGACAGATATGCATTGCAAGAAGAGCTTCGGCGAGGCGCAGTTCATTGCCTTAAATAGCTTCCAACTGCCTGACCTCTTGTATGAACAAAGTAAGTAAATTAGAAAATATCGTCACCTTCCCCGCTAACTGTCATAACTAGCAATGTATATTTTTCCAGGGCAACAGTTTTTCGGTCGAGCGCTACAATCA
Organism: Agrochola lychnidis; assembly: GCA_963680765.1. Lineage (NCBI taxonomy): Eukaryota > Metazoa > Arthropoda > Insecta > Lepidoptera > Noctuidae > Agrochola > Agrochola lychnidis. The sequence continues at coordinate 7,074,696 of OY796850.1, forward strand.
TGTTAATACAGTTGCGATAGCTGTGGCTTTATTAATGAATTAATAACTTTTTATAAATAGCTCTTGACTTAATCTTTAACTCACTAACTGTAGATGTGCGCATATACGACAGGTGGTGAGAATATTTTTTCCTTCTTTTGCACTTACGCAAAACAGAATACGTGATTATCTTCTAAACGGTAAACGACACAGACACGACGATTAGAGAGAACTTTTTCGAAACAAAGTTCTGAACACGTAGGTAATGTCAGTGCAGATACGTCAGTTTGTGAGATACGACAGTTAACGGGGAGGGCGACGATATGATGTTATCATTAATTTTATTAAGGAGAAAAATGTTAACAATGATGTTAATGAAAGTTCTTTCAACTGTTTCAGTTGCTTTCTGCGGCATTTTCGGCCACGCTCAGTTTATCCGTAACTACTGGTTGAAAACTCTTCTTGATTTACAAGTTTCTGAAGGTTGCTTCTCGGATAAGGTTGTAAGAAGAGATTTCAATGAGAGTCAGATAAGAGATGATGAAGACAAAACGTGGGTTATGGAGAGGCCGTCGCCATATATAATGAATGGGCAGTGCAAAGGACACTTCACGGCGGTGGCGGCAGCGGCGCTCTCACATGCCCTCAGATATATAATAGAGACTTATTATTAAAACTTAACGCCTGATATTTTTGCTCTCTACACGTATCACCGGCTAATATCTGAAAGCTCTTAGAAATGAGTAAGTTTTTAAAGCGTTTATAAATAAATATATTAATTATTGAGCATAAAAAATTTAAGCATAATAATTTTAAGTAGCTAAAACAAATTGTGTTACTTGTTTACTATTTCTGGTCTAATAAATAAATAAAATAATATTTAAAATAATTATTAATGTAAAAAAAAAACGTAACAATAAATATATTATTAATAAATATTATTAAAAATGTAAAAAACATGTAACAATAAATATATTATTAATAAATATTATTTGTTAGTGAATATTAATGTGATTATGATATGAATTGGTATTTTTATTCTCTATCTTATTAAAAACCTTTTAAGTATAGGGAAAATGATATAGCAATAACAAGTAGTAGCTACCTACCACACTAAATACTACATTTGGACAGATAAGTTTAACAATACGTCAGTACAACACAAGTGTTGTAGTTCAAGAACTATGAAAACCCTAAAGCGAGCCGGTTTTTCATAGATGTGTGAAAAACTGGCGAGCTAAACTAACCTTAAACTAACTTAATTTATCTGGCGGTGGACGGCTCGCTTAAGCCCCATTTACACGATGCAAGTTTCTTGAATATGGCATACAATAAAAATTACTTGCTACTGAACAGTGTTTAGACGTAATTTTTTATGTTGCTTCAAGTTACGATGATATATGCCATACGAATGATTTTTTTTTTGAACTCTCAAAAAATTTGTTTGCAAATAAATACTGGAAACAAGTGTTAAACCTAAAAAAATGTCAGGTTATAAACATTTTAAAATAACTGCTAGACAAAGACGGCACTATCACAGGAAAGACGTCACGGCTATGTAACTTCATACCAGCGCCATACTTTGTCCGTACCGCGCGACAAGGACGGGAATAATCCCTTCCAATTTTTTTTTTTTTTTTTTTCTTCTTCTCCATATTTCCATCGATTTTACAGATTTTTCTATTAGGCATTTAATTTTGCAATGCCTTCTTTAAAATTACATTACTTGTTCGAACATTTCTAATATCATCACCCCTATTAAATCGCACCGTGTTAGTTAGCAGGGCAGTGTTCCTGAAGCTACGCAGTAAGTATCTTCATGTCCGCAGTGTCTCAAGACGAAAGTCTTTGACCAGTGCGTGTTGCCAGTGATGACATAAGACACTGAAACATGGTCACTCACATGGGCTTTATCAGATGGCTAAAAGTCACCAAAAGGGCAATGGACAGCTCTGTCCATTGCCTTGGAGTTTTCCTACGTGATCGAATCAGAAATGAAGAGATCCGCAGGAGAACCAAGGTAACCGACATAGCCCGAAGAATTGCCAAACTTAAGTGGTAATGGGTAAGACACATTGCTCGCAGAACAGATGGCCAACGGGGTCGAAAGGTTCTGGAGTGGCGACCGCGTATCGGAAGGGAAGGCCTCCCACAAGATGAACCGATGACCTTGTGAAGACCGCAGGAATCCTCTGGATGCGGGAAGCAAAGAATCGGTCAAAGTGGCGGTGCTTGGAGGAGGCATATGTGCAGCAGTGAACGTCTTTCGGCTGAAATGATGATGATGATGCATGTTAGACTTTACTGCTCCTGCAACAGACTGTTCACTATAACTTGTCTCTTGTCGTCATATTGGCACCATTACTTGTCAAGCTTAGTATCAATACAAATAGAGTTCAAAACGGCGACTGACAAAACATTGCTACCAATTGCGTCACGGGACAAGTTACAATGAACGCACTGTACTGTGTCATCGTACTGCTTGTATCAAATTAAATTGTAACCATGAACGTGTTGAACAGCTGTGGTCAACCTCGCCTCATCGTAGGTAGGTAGGTACTATATATAGCCAAGCCAATTTCGACCGGATATTGACTACCATGAGTATATAGCCTCTTCCAGTTGCAGGAAGTATGGTACAACAACTATGAGAGCTTATATAATTTGAAAATGAGAAAAAGTTGTTAATTAAGGTGGTTATCGTATCATTTGCAGGAAAATTCTCGGTCATGGTGTAGAATTTTCTTGTTTGAATAGGTTTATTTTAAATGAAAGAAAAACCAAAAAAAAAGATAATTCATCGTTTTTGCGAGAGTCGTAATATATTTTAATATTAAGAAGTTCCTGTATTTTTGAAGCGGAGGATTTTTAAATCCCCTTGCAGTCGGGGGGGGGGGGGTCTTCCCTTGACGGTTAAATTTTTATTTTTGTCCATACATGTTTTATCGGAACGTGCTCCATGTCGGGGCCCCATAGAAGTGTATGCACTTTGGAGCCTCTCGATAAGACCATGTCTTAAATGTGACAATGTGTCAGACCTCTTGACAGGCTGCCACATTAGTGACAGCCCTCCATGGAGGTCTGTAAGGATGGAGGAGTTCGTATACCGCTATACCTTTCAATATTTTTTGTTTAAGCGCCTGATTCTATATGCTGAGTTTATTTTTGTTGCCTTTATGCAATTTGTTGCAAATATTTTCTTTTATTTGTTTATTAATTACGTGTTAATGTGGTTCTGTTCCACAAACAATGGAACACAAAATATCGTGTCGTGTGTGTCCTGTTATCTGCACATTATAGGAACTGAAGGACCCTAAGTGCTGATGGCGCCATACTTGTACCTAGCCGAATTTTGGGCTGACTCCATTTAGATTACGATCCAGATCCACACGCTAAGAAAAATAATTATTTGTTTCCATCCATCCCACCATTTTATCCAAAGGGAATAGGATGATGGGCAGAAGTGGAGGCGATTAGTAACTTTATGTATATAATATGCAAAGTTAACTATTTTGTAGTCAAATTATGAATTAAAAGTCAATAAAGATCCTAAGAAAAAAAAAACCGGCCAAGTGCGTCGGACCATGCACAATGAAGGGTTCCGTAGCTGGGATGAATTTATTCCAAAAACAAACTTAACATTGTAGTTGAAAAACTTGTTCTTCCGTACATCGATATACGTACGATCATTTTTCCAATTGCTAATCGCAAAAAAACTGATAAAACTACTTTTTCCTTTACTTGTGCTGTGAGTCCTTGCTTCTTGCCAAATTTCATGATTCTAGGTCAACTGTGATTTATTTGTGAGTATAAAAATACATAACATCACGCCTTTATTCCCCGAAGGGATAGGCAGAGGTGTCCGTATAGTACACCCACATTTCGGCAGTTATGTTTAAGTCCCATGTAATAGGGGGCGAGCCAATTGCCATCAATCGGGCACAAATCCAGACTCCAAGCTGCTACTGAGAACTTTCAGATGGAAAATCGCAATAACACTTTGCCCGACCCGGGAATCGAACCCAGGACCGCATGCTTAGCAAGTAGCGCTTGCGAACACTACCCCAACAAGGCAGACGCATAAATGGCCGTATTTTTTTATTGCGTTTACTTAGAAGCTTGATTTTTTTAGAGCTTCATGGAACCGTAGACTTACGTATCTGATATTACTTTCAACTTGATACCTCCTCGGGGGATCACTTCTCGGGGGCAAATTTGAAAAGAAAAATTACAAACTGTAAGTACTGTGTGATTCTTTTTATACTTTTTAAAATAAATACTTTTAAAGATATTTAAGAAAACAGATGAAAATTGACCAGTCCCCTCCCTTATTTCCGAAACCATTGAGTCTAAAATTTTGAAAAAAATACAAAGAATGGTTCTTTACTCATAGATTACAGGAAAACTTATAAAAAGTCTATGGTCTTAAAATAACATTGCAGTTTGAATGTATGGGAGAGCATGTTATTCAACTACAATATTAAGTTTGTTCTTGGGATAAATTTATCCCAACTACGGAACCCTTCATTGTGCGTGAACCCCCCCGAGAGGTGAACCCTAAAAAAATCCCAATTGCAACTTGATACCTCCACGTGTTCCTAAGAAAAAGGGTCTTGACAGACTGACACATAGACAGACAGACGGACATCAAAGTGATCCTATAAGGCTATAAGGGTTCCCTTTTTTCCTTTTGAGGTACGGAACCCTAAAAAATGCCCAGTATAGACTATAATTTAATAGGATCCTTTGTCGAGGTAATGAAAAACTGAGCCTACGCGGGCTATAAAAGAAAATTGTGTGGGAACAAATCAATTCGAGGAAAATAAGTGGTCATCCGTCTTTATTCTCTCATCTTTATCACTCGATAAAAACTTATCACTGAAGAAAATGCGGCCAGTTTTCATTCGAATTCAGGTGTTGAAACATCTTCGCGGTTAAATGTTGTGATAAAATAATCACGATGAAAGAGATAAAGTCTATTACTTCGTTACGCCCGTGTATGTTGATTTCAATATTGGTTTATTTAATAACGATTATTATTTTTATGAACAGTGTTGTAGCTGATGATGATTATAAAGAGATTATTGAGGATTTACCAACGGCATCGGATTTTGACCGTTATTTAAGTGCATTGGAAATGGCAGTAGAGTTTTGTATAAGACATAAACATTACGTGGATTTGAATTTGCAGTTCGGATTGTTTCTTATAGACGGTAAGATTGTACAAGAATGTTTTGAATTACAGTGTTCTTTAATGGTTGTTATTGTATTAATCTTAGAGTGTTAAATAAATGTGTACAAACATCTCTTTTTACCTGATTGCAAAAGTCAAAGTCAAATAATTTATTTCAGTTAGGCGCATAAAAGGCACTATTGAACGTCAAAATTTTCAAAAAGTAGAATTGATTCTAGTCGCCCCTTCCAAAAGGTAGTTTTCGTATGGAGAAGAATGGGCAAGGAACTCCACCGTTACTCTTTTAAAATGTGATACAATATTTTGTATGCATTAATTATATAATTATATGTGAAGACGATGCACCTGGAATGAGATTACCATACCACAATAGGTAAAAATAATTAAAAATGAAGCAATGACAGAAAAAATAATTATGTAATGGATACATGATGTTCACATATTTACAAGTATTGTAAAAGTAGGTACCTATACGATATTCCTAAAAAATTACAAGTAATACTAATACCTAAGTCAGTGTGTGAGTTCAAGTAATCACAGAATGTAAAATAAATATTATAATAATGAATTATGCAATTAAATTAGCAACCAGTTTGATTTTGTCTGGACTCTAAATTGTTCTCTATATGGAGCTAGACCAGCATGCTTCCAAGCATTCTTATCTAGGATATAATCCTCTAATTTGTAATATGCTTGTTTACAAAGAGTATTTTTAATATGAGTTTTTTAATTTTCTTTCAGTTAATTGTCAGGTAAGGGGTTTTTAGGATACAGTCTTAAAACTCAAACTTTTTCAGGCCAGTTGCGGTTTAATTGATAATTCGAGACACTCTATCAAGGCATGGGTTGTTATCATTGGGATTATTAAAAAGAATGTTTACTCCCAAAATACAAGCCGTGGCTTAGTTTGGGTATCAGTTTCAGTGGGTTATTTATATTTCAGTGGCAAGAATAAATAAATCTGTACCTATACAGTGTAAGTCTTTAAAATGTGCTCGTATCGAAATGAGGGAATCTAAGCTTAATTTTATCGACGGAAAAACATTTAAAAAATTAAAACATTAAAAAAAAAGTTACGTAATGGGGCCGTCTAATTTTACAATTATTGTAAAAATTAAAAAAAAAAACAGTTTTTTTTTTCTAAAAAAACATGTTTATTTTCAATTGAGGGTAGTTTTTTTACACAATTTTAATTTTATGAGGACGCCTACTTCTAATCACTATGGAGTTTATTTCATCGCGATAGATCATTTAGTTTAAAAGTTACACCGTTTTGTTTAAAAATTCCATAAAAAATATAAAAAATTAAATAGATTTTGAAATATTTTTTCCGTCGATAAAATTAAGCATAAATTCCTCCATTTTGATATGTCACATTATAAAGAATTACACTGTATTATGTATTAAATTCTTGTGAATGCTCTCATAATGTAAAAAAAAAACATTTATTTTACCTACATACATAAACCCACGCCTTCCCATGGGGGTATACAGAAACTACTTATTTAATTTCTTTATCGTAAATGCTAGTTCAGAACAATGAAACGAATCAGTTAACCTACACGTTCCATCAATCCGTTCATGATAAAAAATATACCTATTTGGTAAAGAAAGAAAGAGAAAGCAAATACATTTATTTAGCACAGACTAAAAGACACACAACGTAACATATTATACTACAAGTAAAAAGGAATTAAAAAAAAAAAAACAAATAAAAAGAGTACAAGTGCGTTGTAAGATATTAGCAGGAATGTGTGCCTCGCGGCTACGCCAAATAGGTCCAGTTCAGCAAAAAGGTAGGTCCACTAGTTATACCTGCGGCTTCGCTCGCGTGACAGCCATGTATTTACTGTTGGCATTATAGTATTATTCATTGTTCTAAATTATGCTTGTGCAGACTTTGATTTTCCCTATCATCGACTATGGTGACGTGTGCTACTTTGACTTGAATTCGGTTTTGCTAGATAAGCTCGACAGACTGCTCAACAATTGTATCCGGTTCATATTCAACCTCAGAAAATATGATCATGTGTCGAGCTATAGGTCTGAGCTCAAATGGATGTCCATTCGCCAAAGAAGAAGTTTGCGCGCTTTAACCACGCTTTTCTCCCTTCTCAACTCTCCCACTCCTCCTTCTTATCTTGTATCTCACTTCCAATATCTATGTTCTTCACACACAAAAAATCTGCGATCTTCTAACAATCTTCTCCTACTTTGTCCTTCTCATACTTCTGACTTTGTTCATTCTTCCTTTCATATTCAATCCATTCTTCTATGGAATGCGCTTCCTCTTGATATCAGGACGGCCACCAGTCGGTATGCATTTAAGCGGAAATTAAAGAGTTTTTTTTCAAAATAAATAGAGTAGAGTCATCTCAATACCACTCTCCCTTGAATTTGTATATATGTATATAATAAATATATGTATATTATATAAAATATGTATGTATGTGTATTATAAGTTATAACCTATTTATGTACTGTTATTTTATTTCTAATGATATATTTTAAATAATTTTTTTCTTTGTTCCTCTCAAACAGAGCACCTGCCATCCAATCTCTTCACCACCCTTGGTTGACTGGTAGAGAATGCCTAAGGCATTAAGTCCGCCTTTGTACCTTTTTGTGTGTGAAAAGTTTAAATAAATAAATAAATTATAAGGGGAGTACTAAGTCCTTTCGTAATAAAATTCTATTATGTAGGTATTATATCATGAGTCGATGGATTTTATTCGTTGTCAGTTCACTGGTAATCTTTTATGCTTATTGCTGTTCAGTAGGTGCCTAGGGAGTAGGGTCCAAACATTTCCGACTTTTTATCCCTCCGTCCCGAATTTGACTTGACTTTTCGATCGAGGGGAATTTTAAGAGTAAAAATGGGTAAATGATTAAGAACAATTTCTATTTATTTATTTTGCAGACTAAATGTCTCTAAGAACAACTTTAGAATTAAATTATTTACTTTTCTTTTGCAGTGAATTTGAGGCAAGTTTTGCAACAGAAAGGAACGAGTGTCCCTGTAAACACACGTTCCCGTTTGGAAAAACTATTTGTGAAGAACGACGTAGTGAATAACTATTTTCACTTCATGGTACAAAAAAATCAAAATGTGCCAAAACTCGGGACGAGCATAAAATGTAAAACATTTTTCTTTGCGTTGTGGGTATTTGTACTAGGTACAATCAATATACAGCCTTTATTCTTATGACCTTAGTACCAATTTCAAATTTATTTTTCTGGTAATTCTCCGGAATTGAATAGGGAACGACTAGAGATGTTACGGAGCTTCGATTCCGAATCCGAAAGGTCGGAATTGCCGATTAATATTACACCTCCGACTTCGACTTCGGCTCTGATAATTTTTTGGAGTTATACCGAATATCGAAACTCAGCGATGCACACAGGATAATTTTTATATATGCTCGCACTCGAAGACTCAGTTTATTGTTTTGGGTATGTCATGTCAGACGCGTCACGTTTTTTGTGTAATTATTTATTTATTTGCTCTCATGCACATCACACATTTCACAATATTTACATTCGGTTTTTGTACATGAACTCTGTCAGGGTACTACAATGTTGGTTTGCTGTTGAGTTTGTGAACATTAAGCTATCATAAATTGAGTCAAAACTTATGAAAATACAATTAAATACATTTCAGAAATAAAATACATGTCTAGAAGTCGATATGATCTCCAATTAACAGTAACAGTAATAAAAAATATACAATCAAAAACAGACATGAAGTCTAAGTAATGTAGAATAAAATAATAATAAGGAATAGGTTAATTACAATCATGTCATGTCAAGTTATCATTAATAATTAATTGAAATAAGGTATGTCATTTTACAATATAATACAAAATAAATAAAATAGATTAGATTTAATGTCACTGGAACATACAATATTTATGTCTTTGATGAGGCCGGATCTAACAAAAAATATCGAGAGATTACCTATACTCCATTTGAAATAAGATTAGACATTTAACTGAGCCTTTTTTACAGTCCGTTCAACCGATTTTGACTTCTATTGCGTGGTTGCATGACAAATGGCAGCTGCAGTAAACAGTTGGTATTGTAACCACTTTTTTTGCTTTTAATGCCATCCTTATGCCTACGGTATAGAAGTCAGAATCGGTTGAACGGACTGTAAAAAAGGTTTGTTTAAATGTCTAATCTTATTTCAAATGGAGTCTAAGTGAAGAGCAGTGTATTATTGTATTGGTTGGGTCATTTCAATACGAAGCCAAGCAAAGTGTTATATGAAATATCTTTCTTCTACCTCTGCCTCCGAATTCGGCTCCGGTTTTAATTCAGCTTCTGATTCTGATCAATCAAATTTAAAAGCTTCTACTCCGGCTCCGATTCCGATAAAACAACCTCCGTAACATCTCTAAAAACAACTAGATGTACCTAATTTCTGACGTTATACAACGTGCCGCCACAATGGCGACATTAACTTAACATACGGGTAGGGCTAGTGGCCAGTAATCATAAAAATATAATAAGAAAAAATAATTCGTCAATTGAAAAATTAACCTTTCCTTCAATTCGCCTTTTCTTTGCACGTTTTTCTTTTTATTTTCATTGATGTGATGTTATGATCCGTGATCCCGGTAAATTACCTCTGCGCTATTGTTATTAAATACAGGTTGTACCAAGATGCTATTTTAGAAAATTGAAAATCTATAAATAAATAATAACGTTTAATGTAATTAAAATATTTTCATGAAAAGAAAACGTTAACGTATGTTAAATTAATGTCACTATTAAAGTGCCACGCTGTATACCAAAGTGTCTTAATATGTCGGTTCCAAAATTATCTGAGAAAAGTGTAAGCAACTAATTGCCTAACACACGATCAATCACAATCAGTTTCATTTTGACAGTTCAACAACATTCATTATGTGATATACGTGGTAGAGCAGATACTTTTTTCGAACATTTTATGAAGCAATGGATTAATAACAATATCATCCAAAATGATTCAGATTATGATTGACCGTGTGTTACGCAATTAGGGTGCAGATAAAAATTTTACGTCAAAAGGTCGCTAAAGGTAATTAGAAAAACATTCATCTGTATTTATAAGGTTTCAACTTTATAATATCTCACCATTTTTTCCAACAATTAAAAAAAAATAACATTTTAATTGAATGATCGCCGACGATTTGTTTACACTTTCATCAGATCTCTTTTTGATCTTTCTTTTTTTCTTTCTTTCTTTGGTTTTCCTTTTCTTTCTTTCTTTGATTTTTTATCTGCTGTTAATTATATTGTGTGCTTTTTGGTCTGTGCTAAATAAATGTATTTTCTTTCTTTTTCTTTCTTTTAGATATTTTTGAAATAGACTTTATGTAGGTTTATAATTATGACAGATAGTTTTTTTTTAATTTAATTGAAACACTTGTCGCATAAATCTGTCCGAGATTCTGAATTTGTGTTTCGGAATTTAGGAATGTAAAACTAAATGCATTCCTAAATTTTAATAGATATTTTGTAATATGGATATTTATTATGAAAATCGCAGAAGCTAAATATAATTATTGTAATGAATTATAATATACATTTAAATATATTTATTCCCTGTTTCTTTTTAGTATCACGACTATTTTACAACGCATCAGCGTGGACGAAGCCTGTAGATAAATTCAATTTAGATCTGCTGAACCAAACGTTGGTCTACAGTCCAGAACTGTTGAAGAAAATTTATGGCAGATGGGAAATATATTATAAGAATGTGCATATCTTCGAAAAAGTTAAACCTACACCTGTCGAATCAGGTAAAGTGTACTTTGTTTATATTCTAACGGTTCTATCAATAACAAAATTATGATTAACATTATTAAATTTTTATAATTTGTTGTTAAAGCGGCAACACACAATCTGTTAAAATTTCAACTGTCTGCCTATTACGGTTCATGCGATATAGCCTGTTGACAGACGGACGGATGGTGTCTCATGTGCCCATGTGCCAAATTTCATCCAAATCCGTTCAGCCGTTTTAGCGTGAAAGCGTAACAAACAAACAAACAAACTCACTTTCGCATTTATTTATTTATTTGAAACACTGGTTTAGAAGGCATGCATTAAAATTTCATGACACAGTATTAAGACATGCACCTTGTAAGGGTACTGCAAATGTTTACATATCAAATGATTAAATTACACAATATAATATTGATTCTAATTATTACAATCAATTACATTTTAATAAACATTAACTAATTTATTTTATTATTTTATTTTATTTCAAATAAATCATTATTATTTATTCGTTCATTCATTTTAGTCATTATAGGTAAGCATAATATAGTAATAGTAGTTTATGAAACTGTTGCATAATAAAGGGTATTAAAATTAAATACCTATACACCGTTTGAAATAAGATTAGACATTTAAACAAACCTTTTTTACAGTTCGTTCAACCGATTTTGACTTCTATACCGTAGGCATAAGGATGGCATTAAAATCAAAAAAGTGGTTACAAACCAACTGTTTACTGCAGCTGCCATTTGTCATGCGACCAACGCAATAGAAGTCAAAATCGGTTGAACGGACTGTAAAAAAGGTTTAGTTAAATGTCTAATCTTATTTCAAACGGAGTATAGTTATGTGCAGTTTCATACACTATCTACTCTCAAACATTGGGATTGAAACAAATACTAAATAAAAGATCAAAGTTAAACATCAAGAATAAATTTAAAAATCCCACGAAATTCAGTAAGTACTACAAAACAAATGAATGTCGCCTGCACCAGCACATCACCGCACATGCGCTACAGCGGGTGCTGCTGTCCCCCGCCAAAAGTTGATGGAAACTCTTTGGTGATTATTAACTTCTTGGATTAGCGCTGTATCGTAATAGAAAAAAAATTTGTTTTATAGTATTATTTTGTTAGAGAAAAAGTGTTATAATATGATTCTATTTTTAAATTTCGGTATTGTTTATAAAGTATGTCAATATAAACTCATTTTGAAGTTCAAAATTCGAATATTACGCTATGAGAGTAGATAGTCATTTATTATTTGACATTTACGTCAAGATTATTATTACAAGATTAATCGATTCACAATAATTATTCCTCAAGTATAGTATTAGCCTTTCTTTATTAACAGAGATTTGAACTGCTTCGAGAAAATTGAGTCGTTTGGAGATTTTAAACTTTCCGGTAGCTTATTAAATATATTAGTTAAGGATAAAAATATTTTTTTCCTTGTTTGTAATCTATCTTAATTATTTTAGATGCATGCATAGCATATATGGTGCGGGTTCCTTCTTTACAAGTAAACAGAAGATCTCAACCTAATTGTCTGACTCCCCCTCGTTGCAAAGTGTTACTGAAAAAAGGCAGCGATTTCGGCTATGGACTGACACACAGGTACGTCTAGATTCAGCGCCTCAAAGAGATGTCAGCAGAATTGACGGGGTCCGCTAGGGCCAGTGCCTGCCGGGGGTTCGAAGAAAACCGATAGGGAAATCGTGGCCCCCGGCAACAGGGCAACCGAAGGAACACGGGTGGGTTTTAGTCAGTAAGAGTCTGACACGCCCTCCCGCTCCGCCCAGAGCGGGAGAAGTTATTTGATAATTTCACCTCCAAAAAAAAAAAAAAAAGGTACGTCTAGATTATAACGTAATATACAGGGTGGCAGGGACGTCGACGCGAAAACTGAAACCATGGATTCAGTACATGATTCTGAACCGCTTCGGAAGAATACAAGATGCTTCGGAAGAAAGAAATCTACGTGCTAAGGTGCAAGCTACACACCACACTTTTGAAACGTATAGATTACCCTTCTTTGTGCGATTAAAATATAGGGAGCTACTTAACCAACTTCAAAAGAAGGAGATTCTTAATTCGACTGTATACTTTTTTTTTTTAAAAGAAAATAAAGAAAACTTGTTTATTCTGCACAAACAAAACACACATTTTAAAAAACTGAACAAAATACACACAAAACAAAAGTTGCCAAAAGCCTCGTATTCAATTATTAAAAAAGTATGCCAATATTGTTCATAGTAACTATAACACTGGTTCATTGGTTGATGTCAAGGCCACGGACCAAAGACAATATTGCATAATTAATGTTGCAACATTGGCAAATGACAATAAAAACAAAATGCCGATTGCAGAGTTAACTACTTTTGTAATAAATGACAACAAATATTAATCTTTGCGTCGCATCTGTGCAAGAACAGGTAATTTGTCAGGTTTTTGTATGTTTGTTACGCGATTACTCCGCCAATTATTTTGATGATTCTTTTTTGTTTGGGAGGTCCATACTTCAGAGGTGGTCCCATATAAATTTTATTAACTTTGCTCGGGTAGTTTTTGAGTTAGCTTCAATAATACGTATTTCTTCCCACTTAGTATGTGGATGATATGATAAGTTTCTGTCACTGTTATTTACATAACAGGTGTATTCGAATTTAAGTGGGGTAGGTAGCACAACTAAAAAGTGAAAAATAAAAACTTTTTACAAAAAAAAAAAACAACCGACTTCCATAAAAACACTGCACAAAGTGAAAAATAACTTTTTCGGAAATCGGTGGCAAAAAACAAATATTTAAAACCAAAGACACCGACTTCCGAAATTAAAGTAATTTTGCAATTTGTATTGTTTTTTTGGAAGTCGGTCGATTTTTTTTTGTAATTTCATGTATTTTGGCAATCACGCGTCTACAATATTTATCATTCATAACTTAATAATACATAACATAACATCACGCCTATATTACTCAAAGGGTTAGGCAGAGGTGTATCTATAGTACACCCACATTTCGCCAGTTATATTTAAGTCCCATGTAATAGGGGGCGAGCCTATTGCTATCAACCGGGCACAAATCCAGACTCCGAGCTGCTACTGAGAAATTCCAGATAGAAAAACCCAATAACACTTTGCCCGTCCCGGGAACTGAACGCAGGACAAGTGGCATAAATAAAAAAATAAAAAAACCCCGATTCCAACATTTCCTCATTTCTCTTTCCTACTCCATCACCAGGCCCTGTTCACCGTCTATCTATAAACTTTTCATTAAGACCATTCCAATGAGCCCAATCATGATACTTGTGCTGTAAGTTGGTGAGGGAGTTGGGTATCCTGCAAATTCCAGGTGATGCTGCAGCGTCCGTTCAAGGTTACTGTTCTTCTAATATCATTGAAGTAACAGAATACCAAATTTCAAATCGATCAGACCTTTGGAAGATGTACACATACATTCATCAACTGGAAAAGAGCTGGTAATCTTCAAACGCTGAACCAATTTTTTTGAATCATAGCTAAGAACACTCTCGACCAAGTCAATCACCTTTCAAAAAAAAAAAACAAAAAAAAAAATTGGATCACCCGTTTGGGAGCTACGATGGCGCAGACAGACACACAGATACACACGTTAAACTTATAACAACCCTCTTTTTCCGTCGGGGGTTAAAATATAATTGATTGGTCTAAATATAACAATCTGTCTTTAAATAAATCAGTAAGTACCTACTTTAATTCAGTATAAATGTTCGTTATGTTTTAGGCTTTTATACTTGGTCGTCGCCCGTTTTTCTCGAAGATGTGTCGTGTTCTCCGAAAAAGAGGACAAATTTATGACAGATATGGATTGCAAGAAGTGTTTTGGCGAGGCGCAGTTCATTGCCTCAAACAGCTTCCAAATTCCTGACCTCTTGTATGAACAAAGTAAGTAAATTAGAAAATATTATGTCATCATTAATTTTATTAATAACAGAAGATTTTTTTAAACAATTATTTTAATGAAGGTTCTTTTAACTGTTTCAGTTGCTCTTTGCGGCATTTTCGGCCACGCTCAGTTTATCCGCAACTACTGGCTCAAAAATCTTCTCCCTTTCCAAATTTCTGAAGGTTGCTTCTCGGAGAAGGTTGTTAGTGGAGATTTCGATGAGAGTCAGATGAGTGAGGATGAAGACAAAACGTGGATAATTGAAAGGAAGACGCCGTATATCATGAATGGGCAGTGCAACGGACACTTCACGGCGGTGGCGGCGGCGGCGTTCTCACATGCCCTCAGATATATAATAGAGACTCATTATTAAAACTTAACGCCTGATGTTTTTGCTCTCTACACGTATCACTGGCTAATATCTGAAGGTTCTTACAAATGAGTAAGTTTTTAAAGCGTTTATAAATAAATATTATTAAAGTTAATAAATAATATTATAAAAATATATTATAATAAATTATATTATAAAAAAAATTATAATAATAAATAATCTACCGAATCGGAGGTGACATGACAGATGTCACCTCCGATAAAACAACATTACACTGAAAATAAAAGGAAGATGAAATGTTGACAAGATCGGCTGCACGCCTAGCACGCCCACCACCTCCGGACTCGCCGCTCAGCTCCGCCTCGTCGCCGCCGGTACCCAGCCCCATTGTGAGCGCTGTGACGACACCGGCCGCGGCAGTTGCGTCGAGCTCGACCGACGAGTATTTCTCTCCGCCCACGACGCCACCACCTGCTCGTCGGCGGGGAGGACGCCGGCCGCCGGTCGGCTTAGGACCTCGAGGCCCACCGGCCTCTGATAGGGTCCCAGCTCCCGGCGGAAGTGTGTAGCGCATGAGATGGACACGATCCATTAACGAAAACGTCATGCGCTCATACTATGGGGCTACAGAGGGGGGAAATAACCTGACCGCGTACCGTGTTCGGATGCTCTCTCTTTTTCAGGCGCTTGAGCCAGCTGTCAACGTTTCGGCACAACGACTGTCGGATCAGGTGCGGGTCATCCAGCGTAATCATATGTTGGATGACACTGTACTTGATCGCCTGCGAAATGAAATGCGAAGTAGCCATGTCATCGCTCCCCCGTCGCAGAGTGTTATAGCACCAGCACAGGACACTACAAGCCAAGCTGACGAGAGGATTGATAACAGGGCTACAAACGTAAGTACCCAGTGCAATGAGGAATTGAGGAGTGCTTTGGAGGGTGCGATTCAGGAATATCGATTCATGTCGCCCGAACTTAGACCACGTTTACCTCGTTTGCCCATGCATAACAAAAATAGGGCGCTGGTGGCGGTTCTGGATTCGCAGTTGTCAAACTATTTTGATGACTGCGCAGACCTCACTGATACTCACTCAATTCTGTACTGCGCAGCTGTAGCGGCATGTCGTGTAGCTCACGTCAAATTTGCTAATGACTCAAGAGCTACACGACCGAAACCAGCCGTGCCAGCTTGGCAGTGCAGAATTGAGCGCCGTATTGGTGGGGCCAGAGCCCTCATCGGCAAACTAATCTGCTTCAGGGAGGGCAATACTCGCCCTAGAGTGATGCGCTTTGTGAGGCGGGCGTTCTTAGGGACTGAAATCTGCCCACAGGAATATATGGCCCGTGTCACAGAGCGCATCGACTTCCTGAAGCAGAAAGTGTATGCATGGGCAAACCGTATCCGTAGGTATAAGCGGCGAGTGGATCGATACACTCAGAATCGCACCTTCCAGAGAGATGAAAGGTGGGTGTATAGGGCTTGGGAGCGACCGAACCAAGGTGTGGCTGACACGCATCTGCCAGATGATGATGCCATGTGCGCTTTCTGGCGCAGCATCTGGTCGGTGCCTGTCAGTCACACCGAAGGTGATTGGACTCGAGAAGTCGAGCGAGCCTGCGATCCAATATCAGAAATGGCGGCCATTACCATCTGTCCCCAAGATGTGGCTCGTGCAGTCCGTCCGTTGCCTAACTGGAAGTCTCCAGGGCCGGACGGGCTCCACAATTTCTGGATTAAATGGTTTGTAAGATCGCACGCTCGCTTGGCGGCTCAGTACCAGACTGCTTTAGAGTCTGGTTCGCTACCCCAGTTCCTAACGACAGGAGTTACCCACCTGCTCCATAAATCTGGTAGCACCGCGGAACCCAAAAATTATAGGCCGATCACGTGTTTACCGACGGTCTATAAAGTTCTTACATCCATTTTGAGAGCTAAAATTAACAAACATATAGACACCAACTCCATCATGTCTGCCTTTCAAAATGGATGTAGGAATGGGTCCCGCGGTACTAAGGAGCAACTCCTCATTGATATGGCCATTAGCCAACAAGTTCGCCGTTCCCGAAAGGATCTGTCGACATGCTGGATAGACTATAAGAAGGCCTATGACTCGGTGCCACATACATGGCTCATGAGGGTGCTGGAGTTGTATAAAGTAGATACAACTCTGCGCACCTTCCTGATGTCGTGTATGGGGCAATGGAGGACGGTCCTTCGCTATCCAGGATGTCGAAATATCCAGAGGAATAGTGAGCCGATAAGGATTGAGCGAGGTATATTCCAGGGAGATAGTTTGAGTCTGCTCTGGTTCTGCTTAGCCCTGAATCCTCTAAGCACACTGCTGGAGGATTCAGGTCTTGGCTATCGGCTGAGGAGAGGTGGTCAGGTTATATCTCACCTCCTCTACATGGATGACCTAAAACTCTTTGCCCCCAACAATTTGCAACTGATGGAGCTACTGAAAGTAACTGAAACTTTCAGTAGCGCCATCAGGATGGAATTTGGTGTGGATAAATGTGCGGTCATGCATGTAAAGCGAGGGGAGATTGTGGAATCCGCGGGAACCCAACTCTCGGATTCCATAAACCTTAGAGCCCTCTCCACATCCGAAACCTATAAGTATTTGGGTATGTCGGAAGCGTTCGGCATCAATGTTACTGACATGAAGCAATCGTTGAAGGAGCGCTTCTTTGGCCGCCTGAAGAAAGTATTTAATAGTCTTCTATCAGGCGGAAACAAGGTGCGCGCCTTCAACGGCTGGGTCATGCCGGTTTTGATGTACTCTTTCGGCATACTCAAATGGACTCAGACCGAACTCGACGCCCTGGATAGGAGGGTCCGTACGCTGCTAACTGCATTTCGAATGCATCACCCACGGTCATCGGTAATGAGACTGTATGTCCCGCGAAAATGTGGAGGTCGAGGCTTTTTAAACGCTAAGACACTCCACAATCGCGAGATATGTAGTCTCAGGGAATATTTCCTAGAAACCGACGTGGGGATGCATCGAGATGTAGTTGCGATAGACAAGGGCCTTACCCCGCTCTCCTTGGCTAAAGAGAACTGGCGCAAGCCTATAGTGCTTGACACTAACGACCGCAGGGAGATATGGCAGAGCAAGGAGCTTCACGGGCGCTACTACCGGGCCCTGCATGGGCCCGATGTAGACTTACTAGCGTCCGTAGCCTGGCTGCGCTTTGGTGACCTCTTTGGGGAAACCGAAGGTTTTGTCTGTGCAATTATGGACGAAGTTATGATGACGAACAATTATCGGAGATTTATTGTGAAGGACGGCACGGTTGACATCTGTCGGGCATGCCACCGTCCGGGAGAATCAATTCGACATATTATCTACGGGTGTTCTCGTCTAGCTAACGAAGAGTACTTGCATAGACATAACCTTGTAGCCAGGATTATCCATCAGCAACTTGCCCTGAAATACAGCCTTGTGGTATCGGAAGTGCCGTACTACAGGTATGTGCCCGACCCAGTTCTCGAAAATGGAAATATCACATTGTACTGGGATCGATCCATCATCACTGACAGGACTATTGTTGCCAATAAGCCTGATATAGTGGTGGTGGATCGAGGAGAGCGGCGCGCAATGATTATTGACATAACGGTCCCGCATGACGGAAACCTCGTGAAAGCCGAGAAAGATAAACAAATCAAGTATCTTGACTTGGCTCGCGAGGTTGTCGACATGTGGGATGTGGACTCAGCAATCATTGTGCCGATAGTCGTATCAGCCAATGGCTTAATTGCCAAGAGCCTCGACCAACACCTAAGGAGGCTCTCGTTGGGCAGCTGGATTAAGGGCTTGATTCAGAAAGCGGTACTCCTGGACACGGCTCGCATCGTTAAGAGGTTCCTCTCTCTGGAGCCCTGACCGCCGGTAGCTTGGACCCTGTTCCCGATACCGGTGGGACACTATGTTTTATATTTTTAAATGTTTTTATATTATTTTATTTTTAAAAATATAATTTATATGTAAATAATGAAATAAAGGACAATAAAAAACTTGAGAGGTGTCAAGGGACACCCGGATGGAACGAAGTTCCTTTTGATTAATTAGTGAAGGAATTGTAATAAAATGAGTAGGTAAGTGAGTGCATACGCCACACACACAGCGTACACCGCAGTACCACACAATACCAAAATAGGGAATAATGCGGCGTTTTCCCGTGATTTTAATGGAGCCAAAAGAGAGGTCTTTTTCTCGTCTCTACGACCTCTGGCTCCAAAGTTAAGATCCGGGGGGGTGAGGTGTGCAGGGGGTGTATCGGGATTAGGGGGTCGCGGGAGGATATTGAGGGGGTTCGGAGGGAGGTTATATATATAAGAGAGAGATTTTACAGGAAAAATAAAAAGCAGTTTTTTGTGAAAATCTTATTAACAAATACCAAAAGAAAAGTGTTTTTTTTTTAATTCATTACAATACACCTTAAAATCTCGTAACTTCTGAAATAATCATAGGAAATGAATGAAAAAAATTGACAGAGTGTAATCGGACCTCTAAATATCGAATATGTAATAAAGTTAAAACTATCGTAATAGCACATTACAATTTTATTCGCCGGGGACAGCGATTTGTTCGAACATTTCTAATATTAAAATTTGCACCGTGTAAATTAGGCTTTATTACTACTGTTACAGACCGTTCACTATAACTTATCCCTTGCCGTCATGATTGCTTGTCAAGCTTAGTTTCAATACTAATAGAGTTCAAAATGGCGACTGACAGAACAGTGCTACGAATCGCGTCACGGGACAAGTAATAATGAACGCACTGCTAGTGTCAAATAAAATTGTAACCATGGACGTGTTGAACTTCCTTTAGCATTAAGGTCTCGTCTCGAAAGTGACAGCTGTGGTCGACCTCGCCTCATCGTAGGTAGGTAGGTACTTATAGGCAGCCAAGCCAATGTCGACCGGACGTTGACTACCATGAGCATACACACTTCCGATTGCAGGAAGTGTCTAGGCTTATAAACTTTGAATATCAGAAAAAGTCGTTAATTAAGGTGACCAATTACAGTGGTTTTCTGTGTAGATTGACTATCATATCATTTGTTCTCTGCGTCCAGCGCTCGGTGTGGCAACACGCCGCACAGTGGGAAAAAAATTACGTTTTTTGTTCAAAAATCTGCCTACACCACAATTTTTGACGTATCGCTGCCATTTTTTTCATACACTCCTGAGATGATAACACACTTTGATGTGTCACTGCCACTTTTTCAAAATCGAAATTTCTTTTTAAAAAAAATCTTTTGAAATTCGGGAAATTAATAAAAATTTCTTTTTTGGGCCACGTTTTTGTATCCGCCATTTTGAATTTTTATAAACAGACAATAAATTCATGACCAGGGACCTGAAAAACCCCTTGAAACCGATTTTTGATAAAATATTTTTTTTTTAAATTGTTTTTGCTTCATTTCCCGATTTTTTGAGGTTATGGTTTTGACTTTTAAGGAAAAGTGGCAGTGACACACCAAAGTGTGTTATCTCAGGAGTGTATAAAAAAATATGGCAGCGATATGTCAAAAATTGTGGTGTAGGCAGATTTTTGAACAAAAAAAGTCATTTTTTTCTCACTGTGCGCCGTGTTCGGGTTCGCGACAAGTCAATCGTCATCCTGAGGATACCTAGTTGAGAGGTGACACGTGTCGATTTCTTTCAGGGTTTTTTTAGGGATTCTCGATCATGTAAAGAAAATTATTGTTTGAGTCGTTTTATTTTTAAATGAAAGATTAATCTTTCTTTTAATTCATCAACGAAAAAAAGATAATTCATCACTATCTTACTTACAAATTCTTTCTCTCATCTTTAGTTTACTATGAACTTTTGAAGCAAAGTACCCAACGGAAGTGTTATTAAGTACCTACCAAACGGAAGTGTTATTGTACTTGGCGTTAATTTCCGGTTAGTTAAGAGAACTAGTATTGAATGGTGTAATTATTGCAACCTTCATGAGAACACCTCTGTAATGGGTGAGACCGAGAAATTAATTAGTTTATAGATACAATAGTCCTCATTGTTTGAATGTATTAAAACTTTAATAAAACACCTCATTGTTAAGTATTATTAAATATAACATCACGCCGATGGTATACCCACATTTCGCCAGTTATGTTTAAGTCCCATGTAATAGGGGGCGAGTGTATTGCCATCAACCAGGTACAAATCCTGACTCCGGCAATTACAGATGGTTAAACCCAATAAGACTTTTCTCGACCCGTGAATCGAACCCAGGACCTCATGCTCAGCATTAGTGCTTGCGACCACTAGACCAACGAGGAATTATTTACATACTTTATGCTTGTAGGTAGGAAGGTGAACAATGGGATGGATTTAATAGATAATTCAAATTATGATTGATCGTGTGTTATGCAATTAAGGTGCTGTTCCATACATAATATTTGATGAGTCAAAAATACTTTGTTCGTAACAACTTAGCATTGCAATTAATACAGTAGAAGATAATAACTTTTAATGTTCATATTCATAATTATCTTTATTTGCATTCCATCAGAGTTGCGACTTATTTGAAATACTTGTATTTAAAATGCAAATACAAAATGCAAAATACGTATTTTATATTTAAATACCTTTTTAAAAAAGTATTTTGCATTTTATTTGAAATACTTTTCGAGATATATTTTATATTTTTAAAATGAAAAATACTTTACTGCTAAGTTTCGCCAACATTACAACTAAAATTTTCATGTAAATGGGTTAACGATTCGACAAATGGCTACTAAATGAACGTTATCTGTGGAAAATGACGCTACGTTTATAGAGATTGGTTTTACTTCGATTACTAGTCTTTCTGATTCGACGCCGTTAATAGTGTTTATCACCAAAAAGAAAGTGTTGGAATATTAACACTAATTTCAACGAAAAGTATTTTATTTGAATTAAGTATTTTGAAAATACGTATTTTGCATTTAGTATTTAAAATACAAAAAGCAAAAAAATTTTGAATTTTGCATTTGAAATGGTAAATTAGAAAACTATTTGCATTTTGTATTTAAATACTTTTTTAAAACTATTTTGTACATCTCTGCATTCCATAATGTTAAGAGGTGTTGGCAATGGCTTTTAAAGCTAAGGTACTATTACGGACCCTTTTGGGCACAGCAAAAACTATAAAACATTTTCTTAAACTAAAAATAAAATTAGGAAACAATTAACAATTTTGAAATATATATTAAGTTAATATATATTTAAAATAATATTAACAATTATTTTAAGTATTTTTTTTAAACGGCTGTTTCCTACAAGAGTGTAATAAAGTAAGAATACCTACGAGATCAAAATGTATGGCACAGCAATTAAAAAAAAAATTGGGTGCAGAATCATGTACAGAATCCATGATAACAGGTGGCGCGTCGAAGTCCCTGCCACCCTGTATATTATATTTAATTATTTATTTATGTATGTATCTAAACTACTGACTATGTATGGTGTTTTTTTTTAGGTAGGTCGTCTACTTAACCGGGCTTTCCTGTGGGTGCCTTAAGCTATTACACTTAAAACCTCCAGCCAGGGGTTATTCAACTATGCTAATTAAAACTAGGTGAACGCTCGCTAAGGGCACCCCCTGTGGGGTATGAACCTCGGCTTAGGGCGTCAACCGGAGGGAGGACATCAAGGATGGGACGGGCTGGATCAGTTTTGATTATGATTATTAGTCGGGGAATTTAAAGCTACGTGCTCAGCTGCAACAACTGCTGGCACCTCGTTATCGAGCAAGCTATATGTTGGTGTAATAGTTGCTAAGTGTAAACATTTATGCTATTGTATTGATTCTGTTAACAATAGCACTTGAGTAAACAAAAATACAATAAACATTCTTGTACCTATCATTATTTGTTTAGAGGTGAATCAAAGTTGATGTTGATATTGTGTTTGTATGATTTTATCTAGTAGTTATAAACAGCGCCGGCCCGAGAATTCCTGGCGCCCTAGGCGAAAGGCTGGAACGGCGCCCTTTTAAGAAAATTCGTGACAAAATAAAACTATGTTCTTTCTTTTTCGTGTGGTTAGTGACTAACCTGGTGTCAGAGTTTTAAAGCCGCCCATGCATTGGCTTCACATGCCTTCGAGAAATATCTCTCAGGCGCGATCGGTACAACGATCGCGGTCAAACTATAATAGTCAAATCAATTTTGAACAAAACATTATAATAACATACAGCAAGAAAAGCAATAAATTTGAAATCGCGATTTTTTTAGCAATGGAACGAGTTGAGGCTATCAACTAAACTCGCTTTTGATATCCGTACCGATGGTTTCGTAAATGTCCATGAGCGCATTTTAGTAGAAAAATTGGTAAAAGATTGGGAGTATTTTCAAGTTGTAGGTAAATAAAAATTAATGTACAGTATTATTTTTTAATTAAGATGCCGCCGATTGCCGCCCCCTAATACGAGCGCCCTAGGCCGTCGCCTAGTTCGCCTATATGAACGGGCCGGCCCTGGTTATAAACCCAAATAAAAAACATATAAGTAGTAATAATGGTTAATTTTTATTTCATACTGGTTGACCCGGCCAAAGTTGTTTTGCCATATAAATGTTTAGGGTGGACCACCCTTATCACTGAGGGGTATGAAAAATAGATTACGACCGATTTTCAGACCTACCGAATATACCTATAAAATTTCATAAAAATCGATCAAACCGTTTCGGAGGAGTATGGCTACTAACATTGTGATACGAGAATTTTATATACCTACATACTAGCTGACCCCGGCAAACGTTGTTTTACCAATTATTTGTTTGAGGTGGACAACCCTTATCACTTAGGGGTATGAAAAATAGATAGTAGCCGATTCTCAAACCTACTGAATCTTTATATATATAATTCTTCTGTGAGTGTGTATGTCACTGAACTTCTCTCAAACGACTGGACCGATTTTGATGAAATTTTTTGTGTGTGTTCAAGGGGATCTGGGAATGGTTTAGATTCACAAAAAAAAAAAAAAGTTTGAAATTTTCAAATTAAAGACGTGTAGACAGGACAACGTCTGTCGGGTCCGCTAGTCTTTATATATATAATTCTTCTGTGAGTGTGTATGTCACTGAACTTCTCTCAATCGACTGGACCGATTTTGATGAAATTTTTTGTGTGTGTTCAAGGGGATCTGGGAATGGTTTAGATTCACAATCGGACCCGATAGGTGGCGGTATTCGGTCAGGACAACGTCTGTCAGGTCCGCTAGTATGCATATAAAATTTGATAAAAATCAGTAAAGCCGTTTCGGAGGAGTAAGGTAACTAACATTGTGACACGAGAATTTTATATATAAGAAGATTATATTGATTTTATTAGGTCCATATTTTATCCATACATCGTTTACAAGGGTCAAGGTCTGGGCCCAAGGGGTTGCCCGACTTGGGAATCGTACCCAGGTCCTGATGCTCAGCATAACGCTTGCGCTTATCACTAGATCAATGAGGCCGTACTCCATTCTTATACATTTTTAAAAAATGTACGCAGCGCGTTTGTGCTAAGCTCACTGGACACTTGAAACGGGAGATAAAATCTAATTTCATTGCTCCTGCTACTAGGAATAATACCCACAATATGCCGCCTATTTGAGTTATTTTGGGTAAAGGTCCATTTAATATGTACACCGCATATACTTGTTTGATCGAAATTGGATAACGTTATTCTAGTAATAGAGTGATCAACAACATAATCACGAACTAATTTGTATGTGTGAACAGTTGCACCGTTTAGTTCACTAACTTTTTTATAAAAATATATTCAAATATTTTTTTTTTGTGAAAAAACCTATTCCGTAAATTGTGGGAATAAATAAATAATAAAAATTTTATTTCAGTTACAAAAGGCATTTAGTTACAATATTATTGGAGATCACCTTTTAAGCAAGGAATTGTTTAAGCCGGGTCTCCTGCGCGTGTTTTTACACAAAAAACATCGCAACAAACACCAAACACGACGTTTTGTATGAAAATAAATGTTTACGTGTAAGGTTTTTTGTGTAATGTTTTGAAAAAACACGCGCAGGAGTCCCGGCTTTAGGAGACTTTGCGCTTCCACTTATCATTATCATGCAAAGGAGTATAATTTATTATTTTACTATTGTCATTTACGGAAACTGAAAACAACACACATGATAAATGATTTTATTTCTGTAAGTATTTACGCAAACTTTACACGTCAATCATAATTTTAAAAACTGGATGATGCGTTACCTTTCCTATTCGACTACTTTGAGAAGAAAGGCCGAAACAAACTCAGACACCCAGACTTGTGACAATTTTGTTGGTGTGCAAGCGATTTTTTTGTCTAAATAAACAATATGATATATCTACATATTTGTAATGTGCTTGCCAAGCCCTTTCATTTGATACTCAACATGAAACAATAAAATAAAATTGTTATTTCACATAGTCTATAAACTATCGGACGATCAAGACGCTTCCAATGATACCTAATTTGTCAAATTACGATCGGTAGTTCAAAAGTTATTAGGTAACATACATACATACCGGTCAAAATCATAACCTTCCTTTTTGCTTCGCCATACTCGGATAAAAAGGAACTTATCGTTTTGGTGGCTATCTATAGAAATAGTTGAACCAATTTCTACTTAATAAGTAGTTTGGATACAAAAAAAAAAGACATTCAAATCGATATTTGCATCAATGATTGTTAGTCAGTAGTCGTTCACATCGTATGTCTTATAAATAAATATCCTGTCAGAAGCCTTCATAAATTTCAAGCCCAAAAGCGTCCAAGAACTGTAGCATAAATTATCATAACAGAATAGTGCCATACACGGCCTAATTAGGTGTCGAATTGAAATTCGGGCCGAGTTCCTTGGGGACACCACCAAAGTGAACAGTAACGGGAATCTTTAACCACTCGCATTCTAATACTGTGAATGACCCTTAAGGGTACACTAGTCGGTCATTCTTCCATACAAACGTAGTATGGTGATAACTCGTCTGTGTACGTCAAAAATAAAAATTGTATCAATTTGCCTTGTCATTATCTAGCCCTGTATGGAAGCAGAATTGGCAAAAAAAATTGGTTTGGAAGTTATGAGCGTCGAAACTTCCTTATTTCAACACTAATTTTAACTCATCTTTGGGCGTAAATAAATAAATTATGTAGTATGAAAATGCCAAAATAGAAACCGTACCAGGGATTTATTGAAAAGTGCAAATAATTTTATTTTAAGTAGATACATTTAGTAGTTTTTCCATAATATCTATACGCCCAAAGGTCTGTTCATGAAATTTTATGCGCTCGTTTTCGTTATAAATTTCACTAAATAAATAAAAACTAGATAAATAAATACTAAATAAATAAATAACTTTACAAGTAGCATGCATTTTAGCCACGGCACTAACGAGTTCGAGCCGTCGACTAGTGCAACCTTAACTTACAATTTCGGTAAAGTTAAAAGGAGTTTGTTTAATAATCGTTTTGTAGAAAAAGGTGGCTTAAAGGTACAGTCGTGTCATGCGCATAATAATTGAAACGTAAATCGATGTCATGCTTCTTGAGATTATTGAACTATTAATCCGATTGTAGTGGATGTACAGTCACGAGTACCCACTAATAATTATGGTATACTTTTTGCAAAATTCAAAAGCAATTTTCTCGTAGAATAAGCCGACGTCGCACGGACGTAATAATATCGCGGTGGGATTTTATCGCGCACTGGATTTTCAACTCTCGGTGTTAAGCCGAGAGTTGAGAATCCAATGTGCTGAGATGTACTCCCGTTCTCGCGTTGAAAAAACACACTGTTGGATTTTCAACTCTCGGCGCTAAGCAGAGCGTTGAAAATCCAGTGCACGAACAAAAATCACCGCGATTTTACTACGTCCGTGCGAACGTCGGCTAACGATGTAATCTTGGAGATAAGACCTGCACTCTAATTGCGTAACACACTTTCAATCACAATTGATTGCATTGGGTTTCATTTTGACAGTTCACTTACGATCATAGTGTTATTTATGTTGTTGAGGAGACGAATTTTTGAAACCTATGAAGCAATAGTTTAGCGATATCCTTCTCTTGGAGAGACTCGACTTGGAGAACTCTTGGAGAGTTTATCAAAATGAAAATTTATGTGTGTAACGCAATTACCCAGCTGTTCTATATCAGTGTGGGTTCTAAAAAAAAAAATATGGCACTCCAGCACGCGTAGCATGACCACCGTAGAAACGAGTTTTGTCGACGGAAGAGTAGACAAAATGACTGATAAACAATCACAATCTCTAATTTTGTCTATTCTTCCGTCGACAAAACTGTTTGACGATTTTGTTTTTATCGAATTTGTTTTTATCGACTTTGTTTTTATCGACTTTGTTTTTATCGACTTTGTTTTTATCGACTTTGTTTTTACCGACTTTGTTTTATCGACTTTTTTTTATCGACTTTTTTTGTCGACTTTGTTTTTATCGACTTTGTTTTTATCGACTTTGTTTTTATCGACTTGTTTATCGACTTTGTTTTTATTGACTTTGTTTTTATCGACTTTGTTTTTATCGACTTTGTTTTTATCGACTTTGTTTTTATCGACTTTTTTTTATCGACTTTTTTTTATCGACTTTGTTTCTATCGACTTTGTTTTTATCGACTTTGTTTTTATCGACTTTGTTTGTATCGACTTTATTTTTATCGACTATGTTTTTATTAGGGATGGGCCGAAATTCGGTTCACATTCGGTACAACCGAATTTCGGCAGCTTGAACCGAACTTCGGCATTCGGCCGAAATTCGGTTCAGATGCCGAACATCCAGCACAAGAAAAATAATACCTACTTGCACTATTTTGACTGAAATTTAATAGAATTAGAATAGCATTACTGTAAAATAAAATTATGTATTTTACTCACTCATGGTCATTTATTTTGGTTAGGAACATTGTAACTGTAAACCTTAAATTACATCAGTTCTTATTAGTCTTGAAAGTCTGTTATTCTTATTAGGCCACGCGGTGGAAGCGAGGTGTGCGGGCGGGGTACATCTAGTAATAATTGAAGTAAATGCGTAAACAAGTCACGACGTGTCGCTCTCGAGAAAGCGCACGAAATTGAACCGAATTTCGACCGAAGAAGACTTTGTTTTTACCGACTTTGTTTTTATCGACTTTGTTTTTATCGACTTTGTTTTTATCGACTTTGTTTTTATCGACTTTGTTTTTATCGTCTTTTTTTATCGACTTTGTTTCTATCGACTTTGTTTTTATCGACTTCTGTTTATCGACGTTTTTTTATCGACTTTGTTTTTATCGACTTTGTTTTTATCGACTTTGTTTCTATCGACTTTGTTATAATCGACTTTGTTTTTATCGACTTTGTTTCTATCGACTTTCTTTTTATCGACTTCGTTTTTATCGACTTTGTTTTTGTCGACTTTTTTTTATAGACTTTGTTTTTATCGACTTTGTTTTTAAAATCTATAAAAACAAAGTCGATAAAAAAAATTGATTTTATCGAATTTGTTTTTGTCGACTTTGTTTGTATCGACTTTGTTTCTATCGACTTTGTTTCTATCGACTTTGTTTTTATCGACTTTGTTTTTATCGACTTTGTTTGTATCGACTTTGTTTCTATCGACTTTGTTTTTATCGACTTTGTTTTTATCGACTTTGTTTTTATCGACTTTGTTTTTATCGACTTTGTTTTTATCGACTTTGTTTTTATCGACTTTGTTTTTAACGACTTTGTTTCTATCGACTTTGTTTTTATCGACTTTTTTATCGACTTTGTTTTTAGCTACTTTGTTTTTATCGACTTTGTTTCTATCGACTTTGTTTTTATCGACTTTGTTTTTATCGACTTTGTTTTTATCGTCTTTTTTTATCGACTTTGTTTCTATCGACTTTGTTTTTATCGACTTCTGTTTATCGACGTTTTTTTATCGACTTTGTTTTTATCGACTTTGTTTTATCGACTTTGTTTTTATCGACTTTGTTTCTATCGACTTTGTTTTTATCGACTTTGTTTTTATCGACTTTGTTTTTATCGACTTTGTTTTTATCGACTTTGTTTTTATCGACTTTTTTTTATCGACTTTGTTTCGATAAAAACAAATTCGAGATAAACAAATTCAATAAAAATAAATTCGTCAAACAGTTTTGTCGACGGAAGAATAGACAAAATTAGAGATTGTGATTGTTTATCAGTCATTTTGTCTACTCTTCCGTCGACAAAACTCGTTTCTACGGTGGTCATGCTACGCGTGCAGGAGTGCCAACAGAAGTGAAAACTTGTAAAAAATCGGCATCACGGTAATCAACGCGTTGATGTCTTTTACTCCATGCACCGCGATAATCAACGCGTTGATGTCGTTTACTCCACGGTATCGGTAACAGGTCGCGAAATCAATGGTTTAGTCCCATCTCAAAAATGCCCAACGCGCCTAAAGAAGTTTTCACTTCAATACTATGTTCGTAATAATATACATAAGTTAGTATTTATATATCTTTGTTTCCATATTCTGCAATAGTCCTACACTAACCGGGGGTTGTCCCCAAGGACAACCCCCGCACTACGTAAGTGCATCCAAATACACTTACGTAGTGCGGACAGGGATAATCGTCAGTTGGTGCCTCATTTCATTAAAAATGTCTAACGGGCCTCTGCGAGTTGACTTCGGCCCTTCGTACGCCTTTCAAAGGTCCGGGACCCCAACATTTCCGACGTTTGGCTCCCAGACTCGAGCGGGCCGGGGCTGCATTGAAGCGGCTCCTGCCCAATCTAGGGGATCCAAACGCCTCCTGCCGGAGGCTCTATGCGGGGATCGTGCGGTCCATGGCCCTTTACGGGGCACCGGTGTGGGCGCGTTCATTGAGGCTGCGGCCAGCCCGCCGGTTGAACGCGTCCCAGAGGGTCATGGCCATCCGGCTGGCCCGAGGATACCGCACGGTCTCCTGCGAGGCGGCGAGCCTCCTTGCCGGATTACCGCCATGGGATCTGGAGGCAAAGGTCCTCGCGCACGTCTGGGAGTGGCGCGAGGAGGCGAAACGCCGGGGCTTAACCCCGATGCCGCAAGAAATTGCGGCACAGTGGACAGAGCTCCGGCGGGATCTCATGGCGTCATGGAGGGTGCGATTGTCGCAACCCCGCGCTGGGCACGCCACAATCGCGGCGATAAGACCCGTCTTTGAGGAGTGGCTGGAGAGACGCCACGGCGTTCTCACCTTCCGCCTGACGCAGGTCCTCACCGGACACGGCTGCTTCGGGAGGTTCCTGTTCAGGATAAGGCGGGAGGAAACACCCGGGTGTCACCATTGTGTGGATCGGCCTGAGGACACGGTGGAGCATACGGTGGAGGTCTGCCCGGCTTGGGCGGAGCAACGCCGTGTTCTCGTAGAGGCGATCGGCGGCGGTGATCTCTCGCGTCCGGCCCTGGTTCAGGCCATGGTACGGAGCGAGAGGAAATGGCAGGCCGTCACCTCCTTCTGCGAAGCGGTAATGCTCGCGAAGGAGGAGGCGGAATGCGTGAGGGAGAGGCAAATTTCGCGCCCTCACGCCCCTAACCGCCGCAGGAGGAGACGCCCGGGGCGGGAATCGCGAGCCGATTTCCGGCCACCGTAGGCGCGGGCTTGCGGACGGTGAGCAATGGGTAGCTCGCTGTCCGATAAGGACCAAGCCCGGGTCGACGGCGCGTTGTGTTCCACGCGCGCCTCAAAGAGATGTCAGCAGAATTGACGGGGTCCACTAGGGCCAATGCCTGCTGGGGGTTCGAAGAAAACCGATCGGGAAATCGTGGCCCTCGGCAACAGGGCAACCGAAGGAACACGGGTGGGTTTTAGTCAGTAAGAGTCTGACACGCCCTCCCGCTCCGCCCAGAGCGGGAGAAGTTATTTGATAATTTCCCACCCAAAAAAAAAAAAAAAAAAAGGGTCCCTAGATGTGTCAAAGACATATGAAAATAATAAGTTAGTATCAAAACTATAGGAGAAAATCAGTTTTAAAAGTATATAAGAGTATACATATTAGCTCTCTTGACTGTACCAATGTACCTCGTACGTATCAGCAGCATAATAATTATGCTTACCTTTAAAATTCAGTAACTTGTTCTTTTATCACAGTTAGTTTACAAATAAATCTAATATTATGATGATTGTATGATTTTTTATTATAATGTGATTTTTCAGATACCTACTTTGTCTAGGTACCTTATCCTATCCTATACTATTAAATGAGCAATATTTGTATATACATAAATATTGATTTTTAATCACGTTTTCGAAAACGGCTCTAACGATTTCGATGAAAAATCAATCTAGCTAGGTCTCATATCTGAAAAAAATCGTTTCCTCTATTTTAATAGCCTCGAGAATGTGATACGACGTTGGTATACCACTTTTTTTTTTTGTGTATGGGGAATTATCTATTACATTATTTTGTTTGTATTGTAATGATCGATATCGATTTAGTAATCAAGTACAATGCTAGATGACGTTACTAGGCTCGCCACAGTAGTTGTATTAACATAATTATTTTAGACTATTGACAAATGACGGTGGCAGTAAAATAAATAATTTCGGAGAGATGTCAATTGGTGAAAGACGAAAAAAACGAACGGCTGCTCCGTGATTAATTGTTTTATTTCCGGAAATTAAAGCCATCATTGCTTGGAAATTACTGCAGAGCATACATACATATTGTCGTTAGTGCAGTATTGTGAATTTGTGTGCGAGTAGTGGAAGTAACGGGGTAAGTGTTTGCGTCTATTTAACGAAGCGTAGGTTGGACAATTGGAGATGTTTTGCAAGGCTGACTGTTCTCATTTTGTCCTCAGCTTGCGGAAACGCCCTTATCGTCCAGGCATATTGTATATCCTTATGTACAATCGAGCTTCAACTTATAAGGTAGCATTGTGATTTGTTGCGGAATAAGAACGACATATTCGCCACGGTTTACAAGAAACCGATTAGTCTCGGGGCATAGCGGCATATCGACATTATCTTGTCCTCGGGTTCGATCCCGGCTACAAGAATTTATTTTTGTTTTTCATGTTGTCTTTTTATTTTGTTTGTATTCATTGTTATAATTAATTTTAAGTTGCGGCCAATTTAATCGATGAATTTGTAGTTGTTAAGGTGTTAGTTGTATTTAGATATAAATGGTAACTTTTAAAATTAAATTGTTTATGCCACCATGTTCTTCTTTCATTAGTTAGTCAGTTTATTCGGAACCCCGGTCATCACAGTATACTGGATAATATGTTAATCTATTTTCAACAACCGAGCAGAGCTCAGTCGACCAGGTACTGTTGATTGATATGAACTACTATAAAGTCGTTGGTAACAAAACGAATTGATTGATACATTTTAATAATCCTAAGCTTGATTCGGCTATTTATTAACGGGTTTACTCAGAATAATAGCTTGACATATATTTAAATGATTTTCTGCCCGTTATCGCAAAGTTCAAGGCTGCAGAATCTATATATATCACTACATAGTATAAAACAAAGTCGCTTTCTCTGTCCCTATATCCCTATGTATGCTTAAATCTTTAAAACTACGCAACGGAGTTTGATGCGGTTTTTTTTAATAGAGTGATTGAAGAGGAAGGTTTATATGTATAATAACCCGGTTTATACCCGTGCGAAGCCGGGGCGGGTCGCTAGTGTATAATAAAATCGTAGCTAAAACTGAATATTGAATAATTTGAAGGTTGCAATATAGGCTCATATCTGGGAAAATTTCTTTTCTCCGTATTTTCACCCGAGCAGAGCTTGATCGCCCAAAGTTCAGAACTAGATAACGAATAATGACATGAGAAGAATCACATTAGAATAATGACATGGCAGCATGGAATTAGTAAGTACCTATTATCATGGCAGCATGGAATTAGTAAGCTCAAGCTCTACTCGGGTGAAAATACGGAGAAAACTAATTTTCCCAGATATGAGATCTAACTAGATCGATTTTTCGCCCCGTAAAACCCGTAACCTGCAACTTTCATCGAAATCGTAAAGCCGTTTTCGAGAACGTGATTATAAATATATAAATATTGCTTGTTTAATAGTATATATAGGATATTGTAGTGTCATACGACTTCCACGCGAACGTTGTCGCGGGCAGAAGCTAGTCTAATACTAAATTGATTTATTATTCATAATCAAAAGCTTTTCGCAAAAGCAGAGTGTCAGCTTATTATAATCTCCTTTATTAATTGTATTTAAATTACATTTTTAAATATTTCAATTAAAATATAAAACCAATTCAAAATAGTAGCCCACCGGTATTGAGAACAGGGTCCAAGCTACCGGTGGTCATGCTCCAGAAAGAGGAACCTCCTTACAATACGCGTCGTGTCCAGAAGTACCGCTCTTAAAATTAAACTCTTGATCCATCTGCTTAACGAGAGCTTCTTCAGGTGTTGGTCGAGGCTCTTGGCTCTTTCGCTATTGGCAGAGCCAGGTTATTATATAATCAGCCTATAATGTTCCCACTGCTGAGATACAGGTCTCCGCTCGGTGAGAGAGAGGCCGTAATCCACCACGCGGGCCCAGTGCGGGTTGGTAGATGTCACATGTCTTCGAATTTTTGGTTCTAGGACATGCCGGTTTCTTAACGATGTTTTCCTTCACCGTTTTGGAGAGCAGTAGTGATGAAATTATTTACACAAAGTAAAGCGCCTGCTTGGGTTCGAACCCATGACCGTACTCGTAAGTCGGGGTCATTACCACTTTACAAGATTAGACATTTAACTAAACCTTTTTTACAGTCCGTTCAACCGATTTTGACTTCTATTGCGTTGGTGGCATGACAAATGGCAGCTGCAGTAAACAGTTGGTTTGTAACCAATTTTTTTTGCTTTTAATGCCATCCTTATGCCTACGCAATAGAAGTCAAAATCGGTTGAACGGACTGTAAAAAAGGTTTGTTTAAATGTCTAATCTTATTTCAAACGGAGTATAGCTTATTATTATTCTAATAAACCAATTCATTTGTTGAGTTCGCATAGTGGTGCCATAACTTCAGTGTTATAATAATGTTACGTGAATGCAAATCGGCATCCGGGATCAAAAGATCGAAGGATCGAAGACAGGAAGTGTTATGGCGAATATCGACCATTTATAATCATTACTATTGTATTTACTTAATGTGTGTGTGATTTGAATGCTCTAGTGAATGAAATAAGCCTATGGAAGTATGTAGACAAAAATAATGTACACCCAACAAAAGAGATTAGTATACTCGTACACGGGGGGAATAAAATATTTAGGAATGCCGACTGCCAAAACTTACATAATTTATTATTCAAAAAATTGCTATTAAAATAAGAACATCTCCAATTCGATTCTTAAAGCAGATTACTAAACAATAAGAAACTAACCCTAAACCATCTCAACCTAATAAAATTCTAATAACTAAAAAATAATTATTTTCAAGGATCTACTTTTATTTCTATATTTTATTTTATTTAATAATTTCTTAGGATTATTCCCCTATATTTTTATCAGAACAAGTCATTTAACTTTATCATTATCAATAAAAAAATATATAACTATTATTTATTTAAAATTAAAATTTAATAAAATATTTATATAAATTTAAATGAAAGCTTATCCCTTAAAATATAATTTTATCCCACCCCTTGGCAGTCGCTTTCACATGCTTTTTGAGCTATTTTGAAACAGCTATCAATACGAGAAAAAAGGAGTAGGTATGTAAGTAGTTAATTTTTAAACGATATTTTTCACTTTTGATGATTCTAGTCTATGCTGTGTAGGTACCATCGGGGTAGCGCATTTCTAAGCAATTTGAAAACAAAATCCTGTACACGCGACCCTTTTTTTCGTAGGAAAGCGATACATTAGCGCTCGAGCGCTGCAAGCAAGAATAGTTCTTACAGTGTACAGATATGAAAGAAAGAAGAGACGCATTGTTGACTGTACGTACTTTTATGGTGGTTGACAGTAATGGACTATTGTTGAGTAAGTATTCGTCCCACGTGAATATTTATATTCAATTGGAATAATATGGTCACCTTTTTCCATGAAAAACTATTCAACAAACGATACCTACGGAACGATAATCAGAAAATGCAGTAGGTGTGCATTGTCTGTGCGTATAGGGTCCATATACATATTCAATAAAGAATAAAATATTTTGAGAAGAAGCAACGTAACAATTCTTTGGTAATTACTTTTCCTGCAATTGCACTAAGCTCTAAAATTATGTGTGTACCTACCTATAATAGTTCTAAAAAAAAAAAACAATGGCACTCCGCGAGTGCGGACAGAAGTGAAAACTTGAAAAAATAATCGGCACCGCGGTAATCAACGCGTTGATGTCTTTTTAATTGTCAAAAGCTGGT
The DNA here is from genome assembly GCA_963680765.1 of Agrochola lychnidis. Lineage (NCBI taxonomy): Eukaryota > Metazoa > Arthropoda > Insecta > Lepidoptera > Noctuidae > Agrochola > Agrochola lychnidis. The sequence continues at coordinate 7,110,227 of OY796850.1, forward strand.
GTCGTAATAGTGTCGCGAAATAAATGGTTTAGTTCCATCTCAAAAATGCCCTACGTGCCTAAAGAAGTTTTCACTGCAAAAAGAAGTTGCGTATTCCGTCACTCAATTGAAGGTATGTCCAAATTGAAATGACGCGCCCCACTACCGCATTTACGTACACGGGTAATGCGGTAGTGGGGAAAAATCCTCTGTGATACCGCGGGTGTCCATCAGCTTACCGGAGCATCCGCCGGTATGCCGCGATATCAGTGAGTAGCCACCGCTGGCCGGGATTTGATTATTCCACTAGCGACTACACAGTCGAAAAGTAGATTATTTGACATGGTCTCATTAATACCCTAGGGTTATGGGATATTAAAAGGAACACCTTGTATATGTTGCAGGGATATTGTCAAATCAATGATATACAATATAAAATGCAAATATACACTTATATAAACTTTGTCAACCGCCTCCATTTCTCACAATTTAACGGGCTCATTTCAGTGACATTATAATTCCACTGGACCCACGCAGCGATATTGCAAGGCAATATTTTGACAATTTCACTGTATGTGCAAGCCCGTTATATTGTGAGACTGTCCATTTCCAATGTCATGCTTTACTTATATAATAAAATTAATAAACTTCTACACGTTACTAACTAGATCTTAAAGGCGGATGAAGAAGAGTTGACAAATTAAAACGCACGAAGCACTACAAACTTGCCTCATAAACTCATAATATACCTAGGGTTATTATAAAATCACTACATCGTTCCCGTGAAATTATAATAACACTAAAAAATCCGTTAAATTGTGAGAAACGGAGGCGGTTGACAAAGTTTCGTGCAATTATAATTTCACTAGTGAAATTATAATATCACTGGTTTGACAATGGTGCCGATTCTCTTGTACACCGAACTAAACTAACTAAACTATCACTAAAATTCCTCACTATCACTTTTGACTATGAGAATCTCAAAGCTATTCTGCAAAATAAATTCTCTAAATTTAAAAATAATTTTGACACGTCTAAATCGAATTTGACAACCGCGACTCCACACGTGATACCTAACCACGTGAATCTTTTTAGAGACGGAGGCGCGCAGGGGGGGCAGCCTCGACGTGTTTTATATGGATTTTTCACTTTTTGTGTGGAAAATAAGAAAAAATATTACCTACATGTAGAGTGTTAGGGGCTTAAGGGTTTTATAAAGGGTGTCGAAATTTTCATTATTTTTGCGATTTAACGGTGTGTCCACACCGTTTTCGAGATATAAGCAAAAGAAAAAAAAAATCAGTACAGTTTTTTCATCTGAAGTCGAGGTGTTGGTGTGAATTTTAGTTCATGACAACCAATTTTATTCCACATGTTTTTAGTCGCGATTAAAAATAGTCATATTTAGTTAGAAAATCTAAATTTTAGGTTAAAAACGTCAAATTCAGAATAGCAAAATTGCCATTTTCACTAAACTAATATCTCAGTCAAGTGCCATCTTAGTGCTGTCAAACTAAAATATAGTTAAGTTGTGTCACTTTAGTCTATTTCAGAATAGGAAATCGTCGTTTGACAGGAATAAACTAAATTTTGGTGATTTTTAGTTTAGTTTAGAGGCATTTGTGACAAGAGAATCGGCACCATTATCCCTGCGACATATATTATTATATCCTTTAAACAATAAACTTGGGTCGCACCGAGTTTCGTACAAATACTAAAATAGTGTTCCTAACTAAGATTCAGAATGCACTTCACAACGTTTCCATAAAAAAAGAGATAGCAAATTTTTTTACGTAAACAAAACAACTAAAGACGCATTTTCGTAAACTTATGTGTACGTAGTGGCTAGTAACAAATAAGGAAGTAAACATGCGTTTACCAATTATAGCATCCGATGGTAACGGCACTATGGGAAACCGCTGGCATTTAGCGTAGTCGTAGAGAATGCATTGCTAAGGTCACCGTGCTTAACATTGTCACTATTTAAATTGTGAATGAAAAATAATTCCTTTAATACAGTTTTGAAAGCTAGTAGTAGCCAAGTATATTGGGGTCTGCTTCAAGTGGAACCGGCTGCAATTGAAAAACAGTTTTTTTTTTAAACTTCCAAATTTATTTACATCATCGGAAAATAACATTACATAACAACACAAGCTCGTTTATTTATCGCGATTTATTGCAATCGACGTCTTCTCAGTTCATCGGCCACATGTATATCAGTTTTATCTAGGTAGGGCTGCTCCATCGTCGAAGCCGAATAACTTGGTTAAAAATGCGGCGACGCATGAATTGTCCATACAAACGTAGTACATAAATAATTTACAATTTCAGCATATTTCCACCATATTATGTTGATATTCGGATTGAGGCAGTATTTATCTAGGCTCCTACGACTTTTTATTTCCAAAAACTTACCTTTAAATGAAGTGTAAGCGAATTGCATTTCGTACATTTTTACAGCGTAAATGACATGTTTTCATATTGTTTTTCTGTATTATAAACAACAATATTTGTAATATTGTTTCCGCAGAAGCATAGTTTATGTTATCAAATTACAAATTATCGAAAGAAAAAAAAAAATGGAAATACATTAAGTTTTCATTCATAATTTTTTGTATTACGGAACACATCCAAATTTATCATACATTTTTGAAAGCTACTAGTACTATCGCGTCAAGCAATAATTGTCAATGTGTGCGTGGTAGTATTGCTCACTGTAGGTGTATATCACTCCGACAGGCACTCACACTAGCGCAACGTGCTTGGAATTGAATTTTGCAAACATCTCGATTTGTAATTGCGAGCCGTGTCGCCGGCCTCTTAATGGTTTAAATTTATGCCTTGTGCCGCGAATGCACATGCTAGTAGCACGGATTATTGAGATGATCCAACCCATCACTACGCTCATGTGCCTGTTCCAGTGGTCAGCGATTGCAGCTCCGAGATGTTTTACGAAGGTAGACATTAATGGAGCGAAGATTTCGTCAACAGATGCAACAAGGGTGGTAAATGTCGCATTTCGCAAACGTTTGAATATTTCCTTATTTTTTCTTCTTCGGCGGATATACCAGTATTTTACATGGAGCGTCTGCCTACCAGTCATCCACAACCCATTTACTGAGTAACACGATATCTTTTGTTAAGACTGGTTGATGGAGTTTCGGGTTTCTGACTACCTGTACCGACTCATCAGCATATCGAAAGTGGGGAGACTGAAAAGTTTCTCGAAACAATAACTGCTGGAAATAGGGATGTCTTGAGAATGAAGTATGATGGACTTTCCCTTAGATTCCAGTAAAGACTATAACAATATTGAATCTGAATCTCAGGGGGCTTGCGAACGGTGAGCAATTGGTAGCTTGCCGTCCGATAAAGACCAGGCCCGGGTCGACGGCGCGTTGTGTTGTGAGATGTCAGTAGAACTCACGGGGTCTGCTAGGGCCGATGTCTGCCGGAGTCGCGAAAATATCCGAAAGGGATCCCGTGGCCCCTGGCAACATACAGACAACTGAAGGGTTAAGGGTGGGTTTTAGTCAGTTATTTGGTAATTTCCCAACAAAAAAAAAAAACTATATTAACATTATGGAGCTCGTTATTTGGCTTATTTATGTTCCCATCTCTATCTTGCACTTGTAGTTTGACAATTGAGCAACAGTGACAGGAATAACGCTAAGCCAAAGCATGAGCTAGGCTAAGTACCAGCTTTACTGTTCTAGTACTGGATGAATGAGAGTGGCAGAACATCGAGCTTAGTGTCTTCTGCCTTGTGACGTGTGAAGGGGTTTTACTAACTAAAACCACACGAAGTTCTTCAACTTCTTTTAGCTGCGGTGTTGGAGTACCTACTTGCGCAATTCGTCACACTCCCCCGGCCAGATATGGGCCCGCATGACTTCCATGCGGACCTTGTCACCCTTTGTGGCAGTCACTCTACGGTCGTACTCGTAGTTCATCTTGAGAGGCGCACGCGGAACACGGTGTGTCGCCGCCATCTCTGGCCTGGGTTCAGGCAACAGAATCCCCAAGTCTATCACCCACTGATTATGCAGGACCTTTTTTTTTTAAAGGGCATCTCGCAGTACTGACCACTAAGGTCGTGGCTGCTTAACCGGATTTTCCTGTGGGTGCCATAAGCTTGTACACTTAGAGCCTCCAGCCAGGAGCTTTATAAACTTATTCTAAATTAAAATTAAGCGAATGCTCGCTAAGGGCACCCCCTGTGGGGTACGAACCTCGGCTTAGGGCATCGCTGATGGGAGGACAGCAAGAAGGGACAGGCTGGATCAAATTTATATTTTCATCATGATTATTATGAGGGGTATTTAAAGCTACGTGCTCAGCTGCAACAACTGCTGGCACCTCGTTTTCGAGCAAGGGTCGGGGGTATGCAGGACCATGTTTACCTTACGTTTTATCAATGTCACTGCGCATGTAATAGTTAAGACCTTAGAAAATTGATTGGTAATTAAGTAAGTACTTATTATTTATATGTAACAACGTTAATAAGCAGTGTTCATTTGTTTATTTTATGTTTTAACAGCAAGGTAAATGACATTATCAATGTCAATCGAAGGTTGCTTGACGGAATGTCGAGCAGTTTTAAGATTTGTCATTTATTTAATTTATAAGGTAGGTAATTGGAAGAAATCCTAGTTTTTCTATGATAACATTCGTGATATCTCGGGAGTACGACAGCAGATTGGAAAACCGGCCAAGTGCGTGTCGGACCACGCACAATGAAGGGTTCCGTAGTTGAGATGAATTTATCCCAAAAACAAACTTAACTTTGTAGTTGAAAAATATGTTCTCCCATACGAAATGTATGGGAAAACATGTTTTTGCAACTGCAAAGTTAAGTCGGTCGATTATTACTCGTTAACTTGTAGAGCCTACTTAGCTGTGACAGTTTTCCTTTTAATTTCGTTATATAAACTACTGCTGTGATTGTTCTTCACACATCCAAACTAACCATTTCGCTGGCGGGGGGGGGGGGGGGGACACATGACTAACGAAAATTAGCACTTTAAAGCTTAATATTTCGCAAACGGATCCTTGAATCCAAAATAATTTTCACAAACTCACAATGTTTTTGAAGGACCTTTCCAATGATACTCAACACAATGCGTTAAAAAAAAAAAACTTCCCCACTTTACGTGTAGGAGAGGTACCCTAAAAAAATGTTTTTCATAATTTTGTTTTACCACTTTGTCGGCGTAATTAATATGTATACCTATGCCAAATTACAGCTTTATTGTACTAAGGGTCTCGGAGCTAGACCGCGGACAGACAGACAGATATACAGACGGACATGACGAAACTATAAGGGATCCTTGTTTACTACGAATCCCTAAAAATGAAAAAATTGTTATCTAAATTCTAGTCCGGTGACAAATCGGTCGCGGGTGTGATCCTCACCTTGAATTCAGAACTAACCTTGTTATCTTACAGCGCAAGCCAGTTTAATCTAACAGTTTTAACAGTTATACTAACTAGTAGGTACTGTGTAACCCACATGTCGAAAAGCCTGTAAAAAGACTTCTAAAACGCCAGCCATGTAATTATTTAATTTTTACCTATCACACAATTAGCCGAGTTAAAAAAAAAAATACAGACATGGCAAGAGTGACGCAGGTCCTCACCGGACACGATTGCTTCGGGAGGTTCCTGTTCCGGATAAGGTGGGAGGAAACGCCGGGTGTCATCATTGTGTGGATCGCCCGGAGGACACGGTGGAGGTCTGCCCAGCTTTGGCGGAGCACCGCCGAGTCTTCGTAGAGGCGATCGGCGGCGGTGATCTCTTGCGTCCAGTCCTGGTCCAAGCCATGGTATGGAGTAGGAAGCCGTCACCTCCTTCTGCGAAGCAGCAATGCTCACAAAGGAGGAGGCGGAACGCATGAGGGAGAGGCAAATTTCGCGCCATCACGCCCCTAGTCGCCGCAGGAGACGCCCTGGGCATCGGGAATCCTAGGCCGATTCCCGGCCACCGTAGGCGCGGGCTTGTGGACGGTAAGCAATGGGTAGCTCGCCGTCCGATAAGGTTCAGGCCCGGGTCGACGGCGCGTTGTGTTCCACGCGCGCCTCAAAGAGATGTCAGCACAACTGACGGGGTCGCGGGAAAGTCCGAAAGGGATATCATAGCCCCTGGCAACACACAAGCAACTGAAAGAATACGGGTGGGTTTTAGTCAGTAAGAGTCTGACATGAAGAGCGGGAGAAGTTATTTGATAATTTCCCACGCAAAACAAAAAAAAAGACATGGTAAGAGTAAAAAATAACTCAACCATACTCCTGCGCTATCTCGCCCCTGTCATCAGTAATTAATTACTATAAAAACTCTATGATTTCCCTAATAAGTTCATGTCTGCTAGTCAATAAGTATGACTAATAAGGATAATTAACATCCAATTGTTCGGTAATCATCAGTACATCCTCATTAAAATGAATGGTTTCCGACCGATTAGTCGACCACAAGTCAATATCGTGACTATTTACCTTGTAATGAGCAATTAAATCTGTTCAAAATAGTCATCGTGGAAGTCTCTACCAGTTCATACTTGTTTAGGTACCGACTTTTATTTATCCTATACCTGTACCATTTTTGTACCTATGTTTTGATTTCTGTCTGAAATATTTGCTTGTTTCATACTTTTTAGATCAATTTCATTTTCCCGTAGTCGAGTTACAGTTTTTTTACTAAACTTTATTTTTATTAGGCCAAAGAATCAGAATCGCCATACAACGTGGCAATGCTGCCAGCCTTTTGGGCACTTTTCCTGTTGACAGCGATACGGACGAATTTTATGGGTATGATTCTTTGCCCTCCTTTTTTATATATCTACATAATATTATTATTTTAAGTCTGTTAGCGTATATATTATGTAAATATAATCTTGTTTAAAAATAAAAGTATTTTCTATATGAAAATTTTCAAAAGCAGGTTTTTTAAGTTTAATAGTAGTTCAGTTTCATAATGGCCCTAATAATTAACATGATATTAATATTATCATACAGTAATCTGTTGTAAATGTCACTGAATTTAATTAGCTGTGATCAATCTGTGTCATCATTTTGATCTGCATGTAGTAGACGAAATATATATGTGATCCTCACGCTTTTATCTTCTTAAAAGGGATAGACAGTGACACCCTTTTTCTAGATATGACGCTTTTCTATGGGTAGAATGAAACTCGAATTCAGGGCTGTCATCCTATACTATTAAATGAGCAATATTTGTATATATATATACATTCATAATCACGTTCTCAAAAACGGGTCTCACGATTTCGGTGAAAGTTGCTTAAAAGGGCTTTTGGGGGCGAAAAATCGATCTAGCTAGGTCTCATATCTGGGAAAATTCGTTTTCTCCGTATTTTCACCCGAGCAGAGCTCGGTCGCCCAAAGTTTAGAACAAGATGGCTACCTTAGAATGATGACATATGGCAGCATGGAATTAGTAAGTACCTATGTCATGGCAGCATGGAATTAGTATGTACTATCATAGCAGCATGGAATTAGTATGTACTGTGAGGACTTATTGGAATTCAACCTCACACATTATGCAGGCTGGCAAGAACGCTATGGTAGCCGAACATTCGAACGTTATATATTTAAATTAGGATTTTTATATGGTGTGCATTTGTTGTAAGAAAAATGAGTTGAGCCCATGGCGCCGGTCGCGCCGCTTATATCAATGATATTTTATATTAATAGATTAAAATAAGTTCTTAAAGTAAAGTATTCACAAATGGTGGAGGCGCCCCCCTTTCGAAAGTTAGTTGCTCACAAATGGTGGAGGCGCCTGCCTTTCTAAAGTGTAGTCGTCACATATAGTGGAAGCGCATTAGTCCGGAGCTGAAGAAGATATGAGATACGACGACTAAAAGTCCGAAGCTAAGTGGTTTTTATTATTATTGTATATAGAGCGAGATGGCGTATCAAATGCAGCCCTTCTCGGGGATCAACGGCATGTGCCTAGAGAATTTTATTAAGGAGTTCAGGCTTGTGGCCACCGAAAACGAATGGCAGGAATATGATTTGGCTCTAATATTACGTGCATTTCTTGTGGGGCCAGCAATGTATTTCCACAAATATACATACCACGAGGGTATGAGTTTTCAATCTTTTTGTAAAGAATTATGGGCAGAATTCCCATGCAAATGCCACAAAGAATTAGCGGCATATAGGGGACAAGAAACAGAGATGTCCGATGAAAGCGGACAAAACGACATGAATTTAGATAATCACACCAATTTATTTTCTAGTGGAAGACAGGATGACCCACTGGAAGAAATGAAAAGCTGCCAAGAGGGCAGAGATGATGATGAAGATGACTATGATGATGATGAAGACGGCTCAAGTCAGGTGTTCGAAAAGGAACACATGGAAGAAGCCACAAAATCGGGTCAGTCCAGTCCATTTATTAAACCATTCACGTGTGTTTCAGAGAATCAGATTATGTCCTTGCCAAGGGAAATTATTGATCACGATGAGGAAACTCCTACACATAACTTCGTCGTTGATCAAATTAAGGAAAATATTTCTGAGGATGACGTGGAGTCATGTTCAGTCATAGAGAAAGAGAGTGATGGTGAAGTAGTCGTTGACTTGGTCAAACATGTTGAAATTCTTCAAAAGGCCGAGACCACAAATGTTCAAGTTTATGTTACCCATAAGGAACATAAATGTATAAAAATTCTGAATGCCACATTTCGACAACAGCGTGCTAAAAACCATTCAAGAAGAGCACCAAATAAAAATAAGGAGTCGTATGTGAAAATAATTAAAAACTTCGTACCGAAAATCAATACATTTAAAAGAAGGTCGAAAGTTTATAGACATTTTATAAAGAAGTTTTACATTTTAGAATACGAGTTTTTAAAATTAAATAATAAGAAGTTCGGCGATTTTACCCCTATCAATAGATTAAAACCTTTTCATAATAGTATTTAATTATTAGTTTTTATGTCACGTATTTTATTGTCATATTATGTCATTCAGATGTAAACATCATTTGACACATTATTTTAGTGATGAATATGAAATATTATTTTAATGCGTGATTATTTATTTCTCGTTTCATATTATGGGGAGCAATCATCGGACGCTGCCGGGAGCGAGTGAGGTATTGTCACTCCTCACATCGCTGAGAAGTCTGAGGGAATGAGCCACTGTCTGCGTCTTCAATGTTATGTGTCGTTTCGTCTAAATTAGCATGAACGTACTCCAGAATTTATTAATGCGAGTTAGGCAAATATTTTTGGAAACTGTGATCCCTTCAGGAGGGAGGGGAAGTACTCTGTCTTGGTTGACACCAGCCTCGCTAACGGGGGCATAGCCCTTGCAAGGTGTGTCTAGTTGACACAATTGGTTCAACTTATGACTGAGGTCTCACAGTTTAGTCAGAGCTAACTGACACCTGGTAAAGATTGAGTCTTGTGAGGATAATATGAGGTTTTGAGATTTTCCCTCTGGAGTATGGTCGTGAGTTTTTAATGTTGTTGAGCGCTTACTTCTTGATCCTTCGTTCCCTCTGGCTCAATTATGTCCGATGGAGTTAAGGCTTAGGATGTTAGAGTTCATTTTCATAAACCCCCTCTGGGTAGATGTGAACTGTCACATCTGTTTGTTTGTTGTCAGAGGCTTGCTGTATCTTTTGCGGTGGTTTTGGTACAGTGAGGTTTAAACAGAAGTATGTTAATTATTTGTGCACTGTTAGCACATATTGTCATTTAACTTGGCTGATACCTAACCTGGTATCAGGACTTTGCGATTCGTACGTTCTGACTTAAGCCTTCTCCTGCAAGAGAAAGACCTCACCTTGTATTTTAATTGCCATCGTTAGGTAACGTTTCTGTTAGGTATAGGCAGGAAGGGTACGATTGTTCGGATACTTTGAATAAAGGTCTCTACCTGATCCCTTTATTCAAGTGGGGCGTAGCTCATGTGAGGACTTATTGGAATTCAACCTCACACATTATGCAGGCTGGCAAGAACGCTATGGTAGCCGAACATTCGAACGTTATATATTTAAATTAGGATTTTTATATGGTGTGCATTTGTTGTAAGAAAAATGAGTTGAGCCCATGGCGTCGGTCGTGTAATATTGTCTTTTGCTTTGTATTATTGATTTAAATATAATCTTGTGTTCTCAAAAGTCCTTTAATTTAAACACAATACACGATCCCGAGTGCCGCAGCCAAGCGAGTTGCTCACAGTACCTACTACACATGGAGTTAGTATGAACTTTCCTATATTATTAAATGAGCATTCTCTATTTTCATCAGAGCAGAGCTCGGTCGCCCAGGTACTTCAAAGTTTGCGACAGCATTGTGTCTGACAAGGAATTTGAATCCAACCTCAAACTTACATCAAAATCAGTAGAGCCATAGTTGCAATGTCTACTTATTAGTTATTCTAGTAGTCAGTTGTATGCTCATCACTTAGCATAAATCAGTCTAGATAATGTTCCCACTGCTGGGACACAGGCCTCCTCTCTTCGAGAGGGAGTGGGCTGTAATCTACCACGCGGGCCCAGTGCGGGTTGGTAGATGTCACATGTTTTCGAATTTTTGGTTCTAGGACATGCCGGTTTCCTCACGATGTTTTCCTTCACCGTTTTGAGAGCAGTGGTGGTGAAATTATTTACACAAAGTAAATCGCCTGCCTGGGTTCGAACCCACAACCTACAACTCGTAAGTCGGGGCCGTTACTACTGAGCTACTATTGCTCTCGCTCATCACTTATATGCTGTAAACACGGTTCCCAACTTAGGGGTTTTCCCCCTGATTTAGAGGATAAAAAAGTAAGATGGGATTTTTTTAGGGGTATTTTTAGGGATTTTTTAACTACTAATTTTTATTTATTTTTTTGAAAATATAGGCTCTAGTATTACTCAATCTTATTTATTTTTGAATCATATTTATTTTTTAAATAGCGGCTTAGCGACATCTAGTACTGTTCCTTGTTACTAAGAATGCAATGTTTAGTTGAAATCAAATGTCACTATAGTGTTTACCATAAATATAAACATACATTGAGATGATTGGTGGCCGCGTAGGTATTAAGGTACTTACTCTTTTAGTTAAAAAAATACTAACAAGTATGCATTTTATTTTATTAGTTTCGAACGATTTGGGCAGTTGCAAACTAAATTTTTTTTTTAAATTTACAGTTGGAGTTTTATAGGGGGATTTAAAAAAACTTGGGGGAATATTTTGGTAGGCGTTGGCAACACTGGCTGTAAATTTATGTCACTGAATTTAATTAACTGTCATCATTCTGAATCTGCATATTATGTAGATTAATTTGAGTTCATATTTAAATGAGTAGATGGCACGGTCTAATGAAACAATTTCTGCGATATTTTTGGCCATTGATCTGGTTTCTGATCGTAAATCCAGTATTATTAATGATTTAAGTTACGAAATAAATCAAGGTTTGTTTTTTCAAATCGGTCATAAAACTCAATAGATATCGTTGTAATGGTAGGCAAATTAATTGGTAGGCAAATGCCTATTGACGTAAATTGTCCTTATCCTTAATTAATATTATTAATGCAAAAGTGAGTTTATTTATTTATTTTAAATATTTACATATACTTTATTGTACACCACAAATATACATAACAAAAAAATAAATCAAACACTAAAAAATATACAATGGGCGGCCTATCGCTTGTTGTTGTTGTGAGTTTGTTTGTTTGTTACGTTTTCACGATAAAACGGCTGAACGTATGTAGATGAAATTTGGCACACGGGTAGACCATGACCTGGAAAAGGACAAAGAATACTTTTTATCTCAATAATCTTACGGGATCGCGACTTATACCTGGGTGAGACCGCGGGGTAATTTTTTCATAAAATAAAATAAAATTCTAGTAGAGAAAGTGAGTTTGTTTGTTACGCTTTCACGTTAAAACGGCTGAACAGACTTGGATGAAATTTGGCATATGGGTAGACTATGACCTGGATTAGGATATAGGATAATTTTTATCCCGGTAGTACATACTACGTTCCCGTGGAATAATTTCCAACATGCCCGCGGGCGAAACCGCACTGTGGATCGAAAGAAGGCTCTCGAAGACATAGGAGCTTAAATTTTAAGGTGTCGGTTTTTTGCTTGAAATGGCTGTTAATAGCTAATATCATGCATAAATATATCATAGGAATCTGATAGGCAAATTGAAAACTTATTTTTTTTTTTATGAAATCTATGGAGCTAATGCTTATATCTCCGGAACTGAGAGAATTACTATGATATCCTTGCACACGGTGATGTCACTATTTATTTGTGATTTTTTGACATACTTGATTTTTTCAAAATAAATACAATGCGGATTTTTTTTCAAAAAAAAAAAAACGCGCTGCGTTTCTTTATGTTAGCCTTTTTTCAATCCACTGTGAGCCGCAAAAGCTAGAAGTACCATAATTATGAAAGAATATAAAAGAAAGAAAATTAGGTTTAATTGTCACAGAAACATCGTGCATACAAAAAAGATAAGAGTAATCAGAATACAACAAAAAAGTACATAATAAATCACGAGCATAAAATAAAAATTAGTCGGCAGCTGAACGACATGACTGTGACAAGAAGGCTTCCACTCAGCATGATGCTGTGCTATGGGGGACCAACAGCACAGCACTGATTAAAAAAATAGCACTTAATAAACTTAACTTTATACTTGATATGTATAAATAGCACTTATCCATTCGATCCTACTTATAAAATACTTAAGTTAAAACACTTTAGCAAAATAACTATGAATCTAAAATAGGATAATTACACAAATCCAAGGTCTCTTAACCTGCTTGTCACGTAGAAAAAACGTGTGGGTCATTAAGAAAATAGTAATCGTTTACCGGTATTTATCGTCTATTATCGTAAATCTTGTACCTTCACTATTTAAAAGAATAATAATGTAGAGGTGCTAGTAGGGTAACCATTCATTTGTTATCTCATCCATACTCCATTTGAAATAAGATTAGACATTTAAACAAACCTTTTTTACAGTCCGTACAACTGATTTTGAAAAAGTGGTAACAATACTAACTGTTTACTGCAGCTGCCATTTGTCATGGCACCAACGCAATAGAAGTCAAAATCGGTTGAATGGACTGTAAAAAAGGTTTATTTAAATGTCTAATCTTATTTCAAATTGAGTATAGATTCCTAGTCGCTTTTCGTGTCAGTCTGTGTGACCGCGTTGTTCTTCTAAATTAGGCAACCGATTTTGATGCGAGTTTCACCATCATTTATAGAATTTATTCCGGAAGGTTAATGTGTATGGTACCTAAATTGTTATTAAGGAAGGGCCTCAGCTGCCGGTGCCCTGTTCCGAATTGGTTGCCAGAGCCGGTTGCTGAATTAGCTGGCGGCGCTGACTTTTGGTAAAAGCGGAAAACGGGGTTGGCAATTTGGAATATGGAGTAGATAGGCGACCCCGCCTATATATAAAATAAAATATATATAAAAAAACCATGTATTATAGCATAATTTTTTTCAATAAATATATTATTTTCATAATGAAACATTCCTATATTCCAGTAATCAAGTACTACCCGGAACCGAACTAGTTAGATAAGATTAGGTTGGGATAGAACTGCGAGAATGCACAAGCTGAGCGAAAAAGCCAAAACGACTAGAATATATAGAACAAAATACGTTAGTTAGGGTTAGTAAGTTGGGGTTCTGAATTCTGGAAGTTTCAGTTCATTATGGGAGCCGGCGGCGTCAGCGCGACAGCCAATGTTTTTAATCTCGGCTGCCAGCAATAATGTACTGCCTGTTCCCAACGGCGTTATTTTTGGGTGCTGGTGCCGGCAGCAGAGGCTCCTCCCTGATATTAAACTTGCATTTAAATGGAGTTTCTTGCCCGTTCTTCTCCATAGGTGTACCTACTACGCTTTGGAATGGGCAGCTAGCTTCATATTTCTGACTAACCGATTCCTTGACAATTCAAAAGTGCCTGTAAATGGTTTAATTTAAATAAATGCTTTGAGTTTGAGTTCGATGTTTTGTTAATTCGTAAAAACCGTGCAAAGTGGGGGCGGGTCTCTAGTTAATAAAATACGCTTCTTCAGTTGAGGTTCGTTCAGCTCTCCAGAAATTGATCCTGCTAGGTTATGATATGGTACAGTACATTGAAAACAATAAAAAAAAATGTTAAGCAAGACACTACCTTAATTTGCCAAATTATCACCATTCCATAGAACAGTCGAAGAATGACAGTTGTGATTTGAATATACTAACCATTTAAGTTAGTAGTCAATAAATTTCCCTTCTTTTACATCATCGTGGCTGATTGTACTGTAGACACTTCGCGTGACTACGGTACCGGGACGATGTTGAATGAAAAGTTTCTTGGGTTAAAACCGTCAGTATATTCAATTCAATAGTACATCTTTATATTTCTAGTTGTTTGACAGCCTCTTGTTCGACCCTCTTACTTTTCTTCTGCAAACATAAACAAATTCCAATCCTATTTCAAATATATTCTGTCAGATTGTTCGGATGTAGTGTTGCTTTCTCACCAGCCTGCACATTATGAGGTTGCTTCTTGCATAATAAAACCTAACAGTACCGAGCTAATATCGAGCTTCAGTTTTTTTTTACTACGGCGTAGGCCTACTCGTAACCTGATTTTTATGACCTGATAAAAGCGATTAATGTTAAAAGATTTTCTAGAAAAACGAAGTACCTAAAGATTCCTATCCTCTTCTAGTTTTGTTTTCCCTGCAATTTTCTTACTTATCTTGCCTTATTGGCACCATGAAATCGGCTTATTGGTGATTCGCACGAATTTACTCGCCCAAAACGAATCGACACTTTTAAATAATATAATTTTTTCTTGACGCGATTACCATGAAGTTTATTTATTTGTGGGCGAATCGACATTTTTAAATAATATTATTTTTTCTTGACGCGATTCGCACGAAGTTTTAAAGTGTAGATTCGCCCTTTTCGGGTGAGTAAATTCGTGCGAATCACCAATAAGCCATCAAATCTTACACACTTGCTTGTCTTATCTAAACGAGACTTTAATGAATGACATTTGTCTCCGAGAAATTTAGCTAAAAAGCATGGTGACCCCAGTGAGTGCACGCATGCGCCTGCCCCTACTCACTATTCACTACATGCGCAGGAGCATTGACATCGGCGTGACACAGATTTCTTTGCGATGTCTAGACATTATACTTTGAGTTATTTAGTAACCGTATTCTATTAAAATAACTGTTATTGATTTTCTTGTAGCGGTCTTCTTTCAATTTGCTTGCAGTAATTAGTTTATGAAACTGTATTTCTATTTTTACCAAACAAAAAATAATAGGTGTTTAGAGACAGTTCAGACAAACTCAAAGTACCTATTTATTTCAATTAAACCAATTACAGATACTTTTGAATTGTCAAGGGGTCGGTCAGTCAGAAAGATGAAGCTAGTTGCCCATTCCAAAGCGTAGTAGGTTCCTATGGAGAAGAGCGGGCAAGAAACTCCACGGACCCTCTTCGTCATCGTCATAAACACATAGGAGCCATTAGAATTAAGTCTCTGCAACTGCAAGGTCTCATCCAGTCGTCTGAAACACAGGATGACTTAGTTCAGGAAGCACATAACACAATTGAATTTTTCGTAGATTAAAGGAAATTTGTATTCAGTTTAGTTGCTATCAGACAACCTGCGAATATCATCGTTCCACCTAGTCTGAGGTTGTCGAATGTTTTCCAATTAATCACAGTTTCCACTCAAAAACGTCTGCTCCAACGGCCATCAGTTCTAAGGCTACTATGATCTGTCCATTCACTTGATTATTCTGTTAGTTATGACGATAACGCTAATTCTCTGACAGATAAATGTTTTTATTTCTGCAAAAAGGTTTGATTGGACTCCTTTAGAGAAAGAAAGATTGGTTCTATGAAGATCTGGACAGAGAGAGGTGGAAAGAGAGTACGGAGGCCTTTGCCTAGCAGTGGGACAATAATGGATAAGAAAAAAAAGGGTTTGAACAAACACTTTTACTCGTACACGTCAAATATAAATTGTGTTTAAAAACTAGATGAGTTCAGTGTTACCTATCTGACTTCTCTCAGAAGAAAGATCGAAACAAACTCAGAGGTCACAGTCTTAAAGTCCAAACGGTAATCGGATCGAAAACATGCAGATCTACCTGTTATTTTAAGACCTTGCACATATTATTTGATGTATACTCATGTTTTACAATAAATATATTCTATTCTATTCTATTCTAAACATAATCTTGGTCACATCATGTGAGGTCTTTTGAGGAAAGAACCATACTAATTTGAGAGGACCCGTCCAGCCAGTGCAAGCATTTGTCAGTAATCGTGTAGCTCAACTCGGAACTTAAGGAGCTCAACGACTCGACGAACAATACCAAAAAAAAAACCACACAATTCGTTGTGTTGCCGGTGTTGATTGTGTGTTTTGTATTACTAACATTAATAATAAGGTATTTTTTCACTTACAAGATGGATTATATTGTTGTCCGAAACTGAATAAATAAAGTACTCAAACTGCCAGACCATCATTAAAACTAACTGAGAAAGAAAAAAATCACAGAATTACTTCGATTCGTGTGGGTCATTTCAAATTTGCCAATTGATACATCAATTAAAGTTAGTAGCAAACTATAAATTTCTCCCTCAATAGTTTTACTCAAAATATGAAACTGCAACTTTTGGCGGCACTGATGCTGTATATAACTAAATCGTGTTATCTAAGTAAGATACCTCGTATCATAATTTACACAACATATGCGTTCTATCAGATAGTAACAATGCGGTCAATTGCACCTGTGTCAAATAGCCAATATTGGTCATTTCTCGTTCCTTAACTCCATTTATTACCTACTAGTTTTTGACAGCGGCTTCACTTTTTTTTTGTATGGCATCTTGCAGGTCAACCTAGGAGGTTGTCAGCTGCTTAACCGGACTTTCCTGTGGCTGCCTCAATAAATTAAGGCCTCCGGCCAGGGCATAAAACTTAGAAACTAAGCGACTACACGCTAAGGGCACCCCCTGTGGGGTACGGACCTCGGCTTAGGGCGTCGCGGGTGGAGGACAACAAGGGACAGGCTGGATCGGATTAAACCAGCTGCTTCACGTGGAGGTTGGAAATTATCCCACGGGAACATACTGCCGGGTTAAAAGTATCCAGCCGTTTTTGCGTCAATGAGTAACAAACATCCAAACATTCAAACTTACACATTTATAATATTAGTAGGAATACAGAATAATAGGGTCTTGATTTGAAGGATGTCCACGAAATGTATAGTCAATATTTTGGCCAAATGGTTTCTCTCCGAAGAGCTTTCTTTTAGAAACGTCTTTAGAATAAATCACCTTCTATCTTTCCTGAAAAGATTTATGAAACAGGAAATAAATATTTTAATATCATTGTAATTCTGCACACCACCACTATCCACTGAGTTACAAGGAAATACTCTCAGAACGCATAAAATAATAGGTGGCCATTTATATGTTTCTTTGAATCGGGAAAGGCCGGAGTCTATAAAAGAAAATATGAAAAGTTGCAAGAGACAGCAAAAACGATTCGTTTTCTGATAATAGGTATTAATTACAAACATGCTTCTTACTCATACTCTAAGGCCATTTTATTTGTATGTAGGAGGTCCTATAGACTGACTTACTAGGTACAAATCTGCATCTGTATTACAGGCACTGTCATTCACCTAAATAAAATTACGTAATATCCATTACCTAATAGCTATTCTTACACCTACCAAAACACCTTTATCGGTCTGATGACTAACAGGATCCTTGAGCATCGGATGCAACTCCTGCATACATTACATTCGCATTATCTGTGATGTTGCGCAGGCGCAGCGCAGACGCCGCCATTGTTGTTGAACAATGCCGCGAACACCCACAGACACTTTCTGACAGCACACGTGTACAAGGGCATTGGGTACTATTATCACTTCGAAATTAAATAAAAAGTGAACACAGAAGAATAAATTAGGAGCGGAATTTTCTGCTTTTATTAAGAAAAAAAAAAGTCCTTCCTTGGTATGATATTATCAAACACACCATTTTTATTTTTTTTGAATGGGAAATTATCAAATAAGTTCTCCCGCTCTGGGCAGAGCGGAAGGGCGAGTCAGACTCTTACTGACTAAAACTCACCCGGTGTTCCTTCAGTTGCCTGTATGTTGCCAGGGACCACGGTATCCCTTTCGGATTTTCCCGCGACCCCGGCAGGTATCGGCCCTAGCGGACCCCGTCAGTTGTGCTGACATCCCTTTGAGGCGCCCGTGGAACAAAACGCGCCGTCAACCCGGGCCTGCACCTTATCGGACGGCGAGCTACCCGTTGTTCACAGTCCGCAAGCCCGCGCTTATGGTGGCCAGGAATCGGCCTGGGATTCCCGACGCCCAAGGCGACTCCTGCGGTGACTAGAGGTGTGAGGGTGCGAAATTTGCCTCTCCCTCACGCGTTCCGCCTCCTCCTTCATGAGCATTACTGCTTTGCAGAAGGTGACGACTTCCCATATCCTCTCGCTCCGTATCATGGCCTGGACCAGGGCAGAACGCAAGAGATCACCGCCGCTGATCGCTTCCACGAAGACATGGCGGTTTTCCGTCCAAGCCGGGCAGACCTCCACCGTGTCCTCCGGGCGATCCACACAATGGTGATACCCGGGCGTTTCTTCCCGCCTTATCCGGAACAGAAATCTCCCGAAGCAACCATGTCTGGTGAGGACCTGCGTCAGGCGGAAGGTGAGGACGCCATGGCGCCTCTCTAGCCACTCCTCAAAGAGGGTACTTATCACCGCAATTGTGGCGTGCCCATCGTAAGGAAACCTGGACTTATAATAAACATCGTGGTGATTAATGCTTGTGCCTTCTCTGTATGAGAAGAGGCTTACCCTGCTATGATTAGATTTATTTTCCGTAGTCTCGTTTGTCTAGTGGTCGCAAGCGCTACAGAGGTGAGGTCCTGGGTTCGATTCCCTGGTCAGTAAAAGTGTTATTGAGTTTCTCAGTACCAGCCCAGAGTCTGGATTTGTGCCCGGTTGATGGCAATAGGCTCGCCCCTTATTACATGGGACTTAAACATAACTGGCGAGATGTGGGTGTGCATACTATGGGTACAACTCTGCCTGACCCTTCGGGGAAACAAGGCGTGAAAGTTATGTTATGTTATTCCTCAGCCAAAAGTTTCTGGTATAGACTCAGGGAGTAACGTAGTGGCATTCGAAATCATCCTGAAAAACACAATACCGACTCATATACAAAGATTGTGACAAAAAATGATGCAAGAAGGATGTCCGCAATCCTTAGTAAATTGAAAATAAAAGTGTATTAAGGTATCTGGGGACAGTAAAGACACTAACAATTATAGACCAGTATCTGTGCTGCCGGTATTCAGCAAGGTTTTCGAAAAGGTAATGCTCAATCAAATGCTTAATCATTTTAACGCCAACCAAATCTTGCACGATCAGCAATATGGTTTCACCAAAGGACGTTGTACAACTGACGCTGGTGTCACCTTATTAAAACACATATTTACAGCGTGGGAGGAGGCCCAAGATGCCATAGGAATCTTTTGTGACCTCTCCAAGGCATTTGACTGCGTGAGTCATGAAACCTTGCTCTTGAAACTTGAGCATTACGGACTAGGTAAACTTGCGCTCAGTTTAGTAAAATCTTATTTAAATGATAGACAGCAGCAGGTTCAAGTAAATGGTGTCCATTCAATCGGTTTAAAAGTAAAAATGGGCGTTCCACAAGGCTCGATATTGGGTCCTTTCCTCTTTTTAGTATATATTAATGATCTACCCCATTTATTAAAAAACCAACCACAAATGGTGTTATTTGCTGACGACACTTCCTTAATTTTTAAGATAAATAGACGTGCATCAAATCTTGACGACGTAAATAACGCCCTACTGCAGGTCCAAAATTGGTTCACTGCTAATAATTTAGTATTAAATGGGAAAAAAACTAAATGCATAAGATTTGCTTTACCAAATGTTAAAAGTAGTGATTGTGACATAGTATTGAATAAGGAGAAACTAGAATTTGTCGATAAAACTGTTTTCTTGGGGATCACGCTCGATTCAAGGCTGCAATGGGGTCCTCATTTAACATCTCTAGCAGGACGGCTAAGTTCAGCAGCATATACTGTGAGAAAAATCCGTCAATTTACTGATGTAGATACCGCGAGGCTAGTCTATTTCAGTTACTTTCATAGTATCTTGTCTTACGGTATTTTACTATGGGGACGGGCTGCAGATATCGAGTCTATTTTTATTCTGCAGAAGAGAGCCATCAGAGCAATATATCGTCTCCGCAGACGCGATTCTCTAAGGGATCTGTTTAAAGATATTAACATCATGACGGTACCTTGTCAATATATCTATGAAAACATCATGTCATCATCATTCATCATTTCAGCCGAAAGACGTCCACTGCTGGACATAGGCCACAAAACATCATGTACGTAAGGAAAAATCTAAGTCTTTTCAGTAAAAGAGGTGATAGACACAATTATAGGACTAGAAATAGGGACCAATTAGTTCAACCGGGTTTCAGATTGGCTAAAGTAGACTCATCCTTCATGGGGTGCTGTTTAAAATGTTATAATAAAATACCTTCCCACATACTCCAACTGAACGAAACGAAATTTAAATCATGTATAAAACGCACACTATGCTGCCAAGCATATTATAAGTTGGGGGATTACATCGCTGATAAAAATGCTTGGCTCAGCGCTGGTCCAGCTCCACAAGGGCGCATAAACTAATTGATTAGCATTCGAAAATATTGTTGCAGCTGCTGAAGATTGTAAAACTATCTTTTCCTTGTATAAATTCAATCTCTTTGTATTGTATAATTGCATATCATATGTGTGAGCACTGTGACCATGTTGTACATTCCATAAAGCTACCATTTACTGGGTACGTCTTTCATTGACTTGAATGTGCTCTGGCAGCTGAGAGTATGTCATGCTCACTCAAATGTCTCGCTGATGGTGGCGTGTGTGTTGGATCTTAAGTTCCCTTCAAAATGGTTGAGCTAAATGGTGCTGATCCATGCGTCATGTTCGTGAACGGGCGCCGTCAGTAGGGACTGGTCATCTCTTAGCTGCCACGGTTTATTTTATTTTAATTTATTTAAATTTTTGAATTGTTATTATATTTTTATTACGGACGCTTTTAACGTGCACGTCTTTCTACATTGTTCTCACATGTATAAATTCAACACGAATGATGTAATCAATATTTTGTAACAATATTTTGATTTAAAAGAGTGTCCGTGGAGTTTCTTGCCCGTTCTTCTCCATAGGTACCTACTACGCTTTGGAATGGGCAACTAGCTTCATTTTTCTGACTGATCGACCCCTTTACAATTCAAAAGTACCTGTAATTGGTTTATTTGAAATAAATGCTTTGAGTTTGAGTTTGAGTTTGTACCTCACTCGGGTAAGTCACCTTCAGTGTGATGATTAGTTTTGTAAATAACAAGAAGTTGACTAAGTACTTGTTGAGTCATGAAAGAACTTCATTAGAATTTGATAAGTCACTGACTCAGTTCGGACTTAGCAAAAACCTACTGACCACGTTCAACACATTATACTTAGTCAGTTTTATTTGAAATCTAACAAAGTTTTAAAGATTTTTCATTGTAGCGTCAAACCAGGGCCGTCTTAACTATATTGGGCGCTTGGGTGCGAAAATCAGCCTGCGGCCCTCCTTGCCAACGAAAAAAAAAGCAAAACTTTTATGTTCCATTGTTTTTAAAGTATAACCTACTCCACAGTGAAATGAAGCCAGAAAAAAATAATTTCATGTTTGTAAATGTATTTACAAACATGAAATTAAATTTTTCTGGCTTATAAGTTGACAAACTTTTTAATGATATTGTGTCGTCTGTTTTGAAATCTACGTTCGATTTAAATACAAATCAATCGACTCGATCGGGTTGCGCCCCCTAAGAACTTACGCCCTTGTGCTACGCACCCCTTGCACCCCCGGGTAAAGACGGCCCTGCGTCAAACTATAACCAGTGTTAGAAGAACACTGGTTCTGTTAGGTTTTTTTTTAAATTAAAACATTTTGTTTAGTAGGTTCCCCTACTCATTATGAGTATGAATGTGGATGGTTATAAGAGTAGAGGAAGACCAAAGAAACGATGGATGGACAGTAGGAAAGATGATATAGATGGAAGACATCGGTGACTACGGAGAGTACGACTAAAAGAGAAGTATGGAAGAAAATGACATGTTGCACCGACCATTTATTAATTGGTATAATTATGGGCAGGACAATAAAGATGACAATAAGTAAGTATTTTTTTTGTATCTATAGTAAAATTAGAAGAAACTCGAGGAAGAAAACAAGCCGACATCAAATAAACAAAAAAAAACTTCATCATCTGCCTAGCCTTTTCCCAACTATGTTGGGGTCGGCTTCCAGTCTAACCGGATGCAGCTGATTACCAGTATTTTACATGGAGCGACTGCCTATCGGACCTCCACAGCCCAATTACTGGGTAATACGATACCCCTTGGTAAGACTGGTTGTCAGACTTTCGGGCTTCTGACGACCCGTAACAACTGTCAAAGATCTACAAATGACAGCCGGGACCAAAGGCCTAACGTGCTTTCCGAGGCACGGAGGGGTCTTGGTATGTAAAGATAGTTACCCATCCACGGACCAACCGCGACAAGCGTAGCTTAACCTGATAGATTGACCCGTGCGGCTGTCATTACTTAGCCACAAGCCCCCACAAAAAAAACAAACAGACAATACTTGAACAATTTAAAAAATATACTTCCAAAACCTTTAAAGTAAAAATACTTTCATAGAACATTGATCTGTAACGTAATATAAATAAAGAGCACAATCGTGTTTACAAAAATGAGGTGTCGGTAACGGTGTCGAGAGTTCAATTGTTTTTTCCCATCTCAAAAATGCCCAACGCGCATAAACATGTTTTCACTTCAAAAACCGGCCAGGTGCGTATCGGACTACTCATAATGAAGGGTTCCTTAGTTGGGATGAATTTATCCCAAGAACAAACTTAACATTGTCGTTGAAAAACATGTTCTCCCATACATTCCAACTGCAAATGAAGTTTGTACGCACAATATTGAGAGATTTACCATGTCATTTTAAGACCATAGTCTTCTTATAGGTTTTCCTGTAATCTATAAGCAATAAGATTTTTTCAAAATTTTTGGCTCAGTAGTTTCGGAAATAAGATGATCAATTTTCATCTATTTTCTTAGAAAAGTATTTATTTTTAAATTATAAAAATAAAAAATTTGGTATTCGCAACAAGCCCTCTCATTTGATATGTCACACGGTAGAGTTCGCAAAACTTTTTTATTTTATTTTCTTGTTTGCCCCCCAAACGTGACCCCAATTTCAACATAAGTCCATTAGATTCGGAGTAAATTGGCTGTGACAGACAGACAGACAGACAGACACACGAGTGATCCTATAACGGTTCCGTTTTTCCTTTTGAGGTAGGAAACCCAAAAAACGTCAATCAATCCTTAACTTTAAAGTTATTAACATCCACCAAAGCCAATACTCAACCAGTCATTAACCAGTGAACCAGTCAATACTCAACTCATAACCATAATGCACTAAGTCCTTACACGTTTCATCTAGTATCCATCGGTATGCGCACTAAATATGGCAACACTGTAAAATTAATCTGCGCAATGTTGCCGGCCTTGACGTAGTGTGACGTCATCAGGAAGCCTGACCAGCGCCTATCACGAACTGGTCTTAGTATAGTATGTAAATACAGTCAGAGAAACAGATTCTTTAGCACAGTTACTATCAACTTAATTTGTCAGTATATTAAATCACAACTGTCATTATTTATCAGTCGAATGAAAATGACTGTAAAATGGCTCAAGATTTAATCCCGTGGGAAAACAATCTCGTTCTTAAAATCTCGATCGAGATCTCGACCGCACTGGTCGAGATTACGAACGAGAATTCGAAGTTTCGTGCGTGACTTAGCACACTATGCTTCTTGAGAACCCATTTTCGAAATAAGTAATGGCTTTAAAGAGTGCATAATGCGTGTGTGCTGATTTTTTGCGTTATTAAATATAGGTCCTGTATGTAGGTATGCGTAGTGCAGATGATTTTACTGTTTTTTTTATTCGAGATTCAATTAGTTTTATTTACAAAATACAACATCAATGCTCTAAAAGGTGGCATGACTTTATAAAGTAGACGAAATCTCGATCTCGAAAATCTCGAAATGACTATTCTCGACCCCAGATACGAGACTGCATTCCATAACTGTACGTGCGAATTACAGTCATGTTCGTAATATGGTAATTAGATTGTATTTGATAGGATATGCATGCTTAATTAGAGTTATGACATTTGTGAGTCATGTAGGCTTAGCATAAATACAAGTATCCTTGACACTGTGAGGTTTGAAAGGCTATACAGAAGCTTGTATAAGCTCAAACTCAAAGCATTTATTTCAAATAAACCAATTACAGGTACTTTTGAATTGTCAAGGGGTCGGTCAGTCAGAAAAATGAAGCTAGTTGCCCATTCCAAAGCGTAGTAGGTACCTATGGAGAAGAACGGGCAAGAAACTCTACGGACACTCTTTTAAATCAAAATATTGTTGCAAAATATTGGTTACATCATTCGTGTTGAATTTATACATGTGAGAACAATGTAGAAAGACGTGCACGTTAAAAGCGTCCGTAATAAAAATCTAATAACAATTCAAAAATTTAAATAAATTAAAATAAACCGTGGCAGCTAAGAGATGACCAGTCCCTACTGACGGCGCCCGTTCACGAACATGACGCATGGATCAGCACCATTTAGCTCAACCATTTTGAAGGGAATTTAATGATCCAACACACACGCCACCATCAGCGAGACATTTGAGTGAGCATGACATACTCTCAGCTGCCAGAGCACATTCAAGTCAATGAAAGACGTACCCAGTAAATGGTAGCTTAAGTTACACGTCACTTGCATATAAATTATTTTACAGAACCATAGTAAAATTATAATAAAATAAAACAAGTGCTTCTTGACTAGTAAAAATTTGTGATGGGAATATTTTTGTAATCCCCCGAAGCCTTAAGAGGCCTGCGAACACGGCTCGCAACTACAAATCGAGATGTTTGCAAAATTCAATTCCAAGCACGTTGCTCTAGTGTGAGTGCCTGTCGGAGCGATATACACCTACAGTGAGCAATACTACCACACACAGATTGACAATTATTGCTTGACGCGATAGCACTACTGGCTTTCGAAAATTTATGATAAATTTAAAAGTTTTCCGTAATACCAAAAATGACAAATGAAAACTTTTTTTAAATCTTTATTTATCAATGAAGGTTTGTTCATATTTGAACATGTCACCCCCGTAAGTATAAACATGAAAATATCACATATTACAATGCAAAAACAACTATATAACTACAAAAATCAACTAATGAAAACTTAATACTTTCAATTTTTTTACGATAATTTGTAACTTGATAATATAAGCTACGCTTCTGCAGAAACAATATTATAAATATTGTTGTTTATAATACAAAAAAAAAAAACAATATGAAGACATGTCATTTACGCTGTTAGAATGTGCGAAATTAAATTCGTTTAAACTTCATTTTAGAAAAAAAAAAAAGACGTAGGAGCCTAGATAAACACTGTCTAAATCCGAATAATAACATAATATAGTGGAAATATGCCCAAATTGCAAATGATTTAGGTATTACGTTTGTATGGACAATTCATGCGTCGCCGCGTTCTTAAGGCAAACGGTTTGGTTCTTGGTGATATTACCATATAATAAATAATCACCGCATTTGGTATCCGAAAAAAAGATGACGATGAGAATTAAAAGACAATGTGATGTCCATCAACCAATATTTACCTACAGCAAATATTTGTTCAATTTAATATAATTACAATTACAATGACATTAATTTGCTTGACATTACTGTTATAATTTATTAGTTCAGATATAATATAAAGTGAAATGAAATTTTTTAATGACAATGTAATTTAATAAGAAAACTGAATAAGAATAATTTTATTATGTCATAATGTTCCTAATGTATTTGCACACCTGACATGGTTATAATACAGTGAGCCTTAAGAACCATTCTGTAACATCCTCTAAACCTGTGTTATGCAAATAAATCATTTGATTTGATCAACTTGTACTAGGCCTAGGAACAGAATTACAGCCCACTTCTTCTTACAGAGAGGAGCATTTACAACATTAGTCATATCTTCCAATATAACGTAGGCACTCAAGATTACAAATTCAAGATACTTGCCAATATAACGATCTATTGCCAAAGCCCGCAAGCTTTCGTGAACACAAATTAAAACTTTTACATAGTGTAAAGAGAGGTAGTAAGCTATCTTCATACAAAATCACCGCGCGCGGCTTGGCGCGGTTTCTAACGAGAAACGGGTCGAGATTTTGTTAAGTGTGCGTGTGCATAGATATTATGGTCCCACACATACAAGCCGCGCGCGGTGCGTTTGTATGAAGATAGCTTACTACCTCTCTTTATACTATGACAAATTAAATAGCTAGTTTGTTTATGACTGATGTACAAATACTATTTGTTCACACTCAGCGGAAGAAGGCTAATTACAGCATCAGAAACTCCATTACAAATGTCATGCTGAACCTAAATACTACGAAAGTCAACTCGAAAATTATTGTCATAGATTAAATTGGTACAAAAAAACACAAGGATCTTTGAGTAGTTATGATTTAATTTATGAAACAACCTTTATGGGCGCCAAAAATGCTGGCCATTGCCAAGTGCTGCTAATATTAAGTACAGTATTTCTATTTTCTTAATATCCCTCGGCAAACTTCGTGTTTCGTCAGTCGTCGGATTTCCATCAGTTGCCCTTTGCACTTGGTGCAGACCGGACGCTCTCAATCGATTTGGAAGTATATAGAGTTGTTAATACTAAAACTCGGAGGAAAGCTGCTAAAGTCGCAGACATGACAGATAGGAAAATTGTTTTACAGCTCTATAGAGTTGACACGGAAATCAAAACAAAACAACAATATATAATAATTTTTAATAAGCTACCAAATGACATAAAAGATTTAAACTTGACACAATTTAAACGTAAACTAAATTAATTTTTAAGAGATAAATACTACTATACCATTGACGAATTCCTAGTTGATAAAATTTTACCATTTTATGTATGTATGTTATGTCTACAAATTTATTACAATCTAATATATCTTGTTTTTAATTTCTATTGATTATTGATTGTTCATTATGTTTCATGTAATTTATAACTTAATTTTAATTTCTAATATTGTAATTTAACAATGCATGCCTTTATAGGGTAGATTTTTGAGCACAATAAAATATTTTTAAGACCCTGTTGTATCACCAAAAATCGCATTAATAAAAACTTTGACTTTGACTTTGAATTAAGTACTTAGTTCTGAATTAAAAAACACGATCTGATTATATAAATCCAAAAAAAATATCTAATAAATTGATGGACACGGAAATTTGCATTCGTTTGAACTCGGAAATGCGATGATTCCCGAGGGACATTAAGAAAATAGAAATACTGTGAGTATTTATTTAAAAGAAAACAATATTAACGAGCATCAATCAATAATTTTATGCATTTATCTTTTGTAAAATAAAGTTTTGCACATATTTTAAGATCATTCATTTATACCAAAAGTTATACGGAAAGATAATCAAATCTGTAACAATTTTATACAGATGATCAGCTCTTACACATTTTCAGTGACCATTCGGAAAAGATTTACCACATTTAATAACCCTCTTATTCTGATTACACATCGTTTTTTTTTATTCAAATACCTACTTGAATAGCTAACCAATGTTAACAAACAAAACATTAAGAGAAGAACCTCAAAACAACATGTCGAGTCTGCTTGGTGACATTAATCTGCGATGCTCCCCTCTTCAAGTGACGCAACTGTCGGCACGGGCACGCGTTGCGTAAAAGCCTTTTTAGCATGCCGTCTGCGAAGCTTTCTCGCCAAACATCGGATTCGAAGAAGCACCCGAACGCTTTGTTTCATTCCACGTAGTCAAAGAACAAAATACCCCATGGAGGGCGTGAAATCGACACACAATCTTTGTCTTATTTTGGTAAAGGGTGACGAATGTGACCGACGTAACCCAGTCGCTAAGTTACCGTTGTAGCATTGGCTTTTTAAAATTAGAACGTTTTTTTTCTTTTGCCATTTAGGTTAAAAGCGGTCAGGTACTTACGGATCTAGATTTGGGATGGCGATCTGAGACCGATTAATCGAAGAATCGATTTTTCAGGCCCAAAAGATCGATTTTTTAAATCGATATACAGTACTGAATCGATTCAGTGAATCGATATTTCACCCTTACAAATCGCCATTCGATTTTTTTAGATATGAAGCATTGCGAACTTTAACTGTTTCATGTAATAATTACATTTTGAAAATAAATGTCTTTTTTCATACCATACAAAAATCGATATTTTGGAAATCGATCTTTTAGAACTCGATTTTTTGTGAATCGATACATCAGCTTACGATTCGAATCGATCTTGTTCGGAAAGAAACGCCATCCCTAATCTAGATCTTCGTGAAATGATGTTCAGATTTTTCTTCTCTACTTTCCAAACTTTCTTAAGGTTATCGAGACCAAAATAGAATAGAATTTAATATTGTTCATGCTTGAGGAATGCATAAACGTCATTGGATTGATTATAAGCGCACCTATTTAAAATAAGTCAAGGTTCATTTATGTAATCAGGTCAGTTTCGCTTGAGGCAAGTGTGAATTGCTTGGTATTTCAAGAGCTGCTCTCAAAACGTCGATGTTTCGATAGAAAAATGATTTACGAGTTATTTTCCGAATAATGTTTGATTTCGTTTAAAATGTTATTCATTTTAGCGTCTTTAAAATGTTAGTAACATTTAAAAGATTCCTACAAGGCGTGATATTTTATTTTATAACTGATTTGAAGTACTTATTTTTGGTTAAAGGTTTGGGATCTTTCCTGAAGAAATATATCAAAAAGAACTTATTTGCCTTAATATTTGCATTAAATAAGTTGATATAGGGTCCATCATAAACATCGTAAACGATTTTTCTTTTATATTTGCGTCTAAAAAACAACCAATAATCGCAAAATGTTTGCTGATTTCAAAAAAGTATTTACAGTTTTAGAATCTATCACCCAACATTAAGGGCAATATTTATAAACGTTGCTTAAAATTTGCGACTCTTTAACCATACATTTTTGACGTTTGAACGTCAGTGAACTTTAAGCAACGTTTAAAATAAACCCCTAACTGTTCAATGCGTCACTGAATAACTTATTCAAGTATTCAATGACTGTCTATCATCTTTATCTATGGCCATTATTTAGTTTCAAACCGCAAGACATGAACGGTAAAATACGGTATTGTACGTATCACTGGCTGATCGCCAATGTCGCTACGTCTGCGCCTGGGCATGCTCTAACATTGCACGTATTATGTAAAAGAAATGTTGAATTACGAGGACACAGCTCACGTTCGAGTTCAGTCAAACGGTCGGCGACCTTTTACAATTATTTGCAAGCAACTATTGTTTAGAAACTGCGACTTTTTATTCTTGGTTTTTTATGTTGCTTTACTGTGTCCCACTTCTGCTCAAAATACTCTTTCAATATGTTGTAATCCCACGCTTTCTTCTTCCATTTATTTAATTTAATTATTATTTATTAAAAGGGTTTCGTCGCTTAGCGACCACATCGCCCAATGCAGCAAAACACAAAATTGTTGATGACGATCTACCTTATAACTAACTGTACAACACGGTAGTTGTCTAGGTAAAAAAAAGAAATTTTAATTAGTCCGTCTTTCAGATAATAAAAAAAAAATAGACACGTATTTTTTGCTTTATCATTTTAATAAAAAATAACTTAAAAAACACGTATTAAAGTTGGGGAGTGGGGGCTCGCTACGTCACAACTCAGTATTAAACCTAGCAAGGCGTGACTTCATGCCACATTTTAACTCAATGTATCGCCGTAATCTTTTGATTACGTCAAAAAAGAAAAAATACGTGTTCAATTTTTTTTTTATAATCTACAAGAGGGACAAAAATTAATTTTTTGGAGACAGGCCTAGCAAGGATGGTATTAAAAAAGTATACTACTTACTACTACGTACTTTTTATATCGTCCGAAAACATTAATTCTAGTATTTTCATTCCAGACACACTTCATTAGAATGTGGAAGACATCATCAACCACTCCACAGGCATAAGCAATCCAATAATCCATCTTATCCATCCAATTTGTCCCGCCCGCGCTTTTTCCTTTGTAACTTGGGACTGACTTTTTATTCCACTAACAAAAACCAACAGAATAACACCGTAACGCCCATTCTGCTAGTCACCAGATAAAGTAATAAAAAAAACAATAAGACGCTTTATTATTGTTTTATGTGATTATTCATAACTAGTTGCTATTTTTATCTTGTAATTTAAGCATTACAAATGCATCATATGCGGAACTAGTAATTATACATAAGAACAAACTACCTTGTCAAGATACCGAGCGCTTGCGCATGTTAGTGTTAGTTTTGATACAACGCCGTGTTTATCTTGGATCGAAACCTTCCTTACTGATTAACCGACTTCCAAAAAGGAGGAGGTTATATGATCGTAGCGTATGTTTTTTTAAAAATTTAATTTTTTATGTATGTCCGCTGATTTCTCCGTCATTTGTAAACCGATTTTGAAAATTCTTTTTTGTTTGAAAGGCTATGCTCTCAAATTGGTCTCATATAAATTTTATAAACTTTTCTTGGGTATTTTTTGAGTTAGCTACAAAATACGTATTTTTTTTTCCCACTTAGTATGTAGATGATATGATAAGTTCCTGTCACTGGTAGCAGGTAGTGGTATTCGAATGTGTGTGGTGTAGGTACCACAATTAAAATGTGAAAAATAAAAACTTTTTACAAAAAAAAAAACAACCGACTTCCAAAAAAAAACACTACAAAGTGAAAAATAACTTTAATTTCGGAAGTTGGTGGCAAGTCGGTTGTTTTTTTTTTGTAATTTTTTTTTATATGCAGTCTGCAGTGTGGATTTAATCTTAATGAAGTTTAGTTTAGTTAGCAATGACATTCGCTTTGTAGGCCATGAAAAAAAAATCACTTGTAAGTAATGTTTGCGTCACATTCCTAATGCTGGCGTGGTTCGTCTTCATCTATTTTCTACATGGCGGTTGTATCACTCCTGGTAAAAGTACTGAAATGTCATTATCTGAGCACCAAAGTAAAGCAATGTAGGAGAGGAAAATAGGTTTCTACAGTTTACGTGTGGAGTAGGAAGTATATGGATGGATGTTTGTAACTCTTTCACGTAAAAACTACTGAACGGATTTTGATGAAATTTTGCACACATATAGGTTATAACCTGGATTAACACATATAATACTTTTTATCCCGATATTCTCACGGACCGAGACTTATGCGGGTGAAACCGCGGGGCGCTGCTGGTCCTCAATATATTTGAGGTAGGTAGGTTTTACAAAGACATGATCATTTTGGACCCTATCGGGCACAGCAAATTAGGAGAGAGGAAGAGTGTTCGTTGGGTTTTATTGAGTTATCATTCTGACAACATTTTCCGAAATTCCATCTTCTTTCTTTTGTTTTTTCCAAACAGTATTAAAGGAACTTCATTCTTGTCTTAACTTCATTGCCATGCTCCAAATCGTCACGTCCTCGTGTCGTGGACTTTAAATTAAAAGCTACACTTTCGTCTCCAATACTTTCGTCGAGTCTCCGTGGGTGAGATACTATCGCTGTCGTCTCTACACAGAATACTAATGTGCATCTGTAGGTATGGCTCCCAATACAATGGGCCAACGGGTTGCATAACAAACCTATCTTGTAACAACTTGTTGGAATTTGAAACGACTCTCTGATTATTCAATTTGGAGGAAAATCACTGAACCGCTTTTGGTGGGTTCATCGGTTTCTTGTTTGCCGTTGATTTCTTTGGAATACGTGTGTGTTTCCGTCGAAAGTGCATCAAGTTGGCAGTCAAAGATATACCTGCTAAGTATACAGAGAGATACAGTTGTGGAACTATTTAGTTGTACTACATACAACTCATTCATTCTTCTTCTTTTGTCATATTAGCATAATCAGCCTATAATTTTCCCACTGCTGGGACACAGGCCTCCTCTCTGTGAGAGGGAGTGGGCTGTAATCCACCACGCGGGCCCAGTGCGGGTTGGTAGATGTCACATGTCTTCGAATTTTTGGTTCTAGGTCATGCCGGTTTCCTCACGATGTATAGAATCAATTTTATTTATTTTTCTAACTGAACAGACAGCTGAGCCGCTGGGGAGTTTTTTGCGCCACTTCTTCCCAGCTAAAGGCACTAGGAAGTGGTAAAGGGTGGGCGTTTTGGGGGACTGTCTTATGTAATTTTGACGTTCGACGTGCTGATTCTCAGCCTAGTTTGAATAAATGACTTTTGAATTTGAATTTTGTTGTTTTCCTTCACCGTTTTGAGAGCAGTGGTGATAAAATTATTAACACAAAGTAAAGCGCCTGCCTGGGTTCGAACCAACAACCTACAATTCGGTAAGTCGGGGCCGTTACCGCTGGGCCACCACTGCTCACATACTTCGTCACTGCTTCATCATATTGATGATTCAAAATTACATAAATTTAGACCAGAATTCAGCCCTAACGACAGCGTCGGTGTAACTAGCTTCTGACATGTCATAAGCGCCCATGTAGGTTTCTGTAAAATAAAATATTTTGAATTTGCCTCCCAAAGGTCTTTTAGTGCAGGTATCAGCTTCCTACAAGCAAACATTCAATAAAAGTATCTGTTGGTTTCGCAAGCACTTTGTTTTCTAGCGTTTGTTCATAGATTTAAGTTTAAATACAGTGTCATATGCGAAAAATTACGAAAATATTTCCGAGCAAAACTTAAGAGTTCACGGATGAGTTCCAGAAAATTTACACGTTGATATTCATATTAATATATCTTTAGATCAACACGGGTATTCTTCAGAAATCCTATAAAGTTTCGGCCTTGCAGATTTGGCGTTGAATTTGTTATGTATGTCACACGCACGTTTCTCAACACGAGAGGATGCTATTTATATAACAAATACAAGTTTTTTTTTCATTAGACCATAGTCACTAGGAGACTAGAATAAAATATATTCAAAATAATGTGGTTTAACAAGCTAACAGATCGTCGGAAGATGCCGACACCTGCGAACATCTGCAACATCAAAATCTTGATATTTATGCAATGCATCACAATTGCAAAATATTACAGAACCACTTTCATCATCTCTTTCGAAACATAAATTTATTAGTATATTGATAAATGGCACAGTTCATAAATGTTTGTATTAAATATTAATTTTGAAACTATTCGTTTTAAGAAGATGCGTTGCGTATTTGAAGTGTTACTACCCCGATATAATAAAATGGCTTTGGAATTGAACTGAATAAGGATGTTGCCTAGGTAAAAAAAAGAAATTCTGTTTAGTCCGTCTTTCAGATAATATAAAAATATTAGACACCTATTTTTTGCTGTATCATATTAATCAAAAATAACTTAGAAAACACGCATTAAAGTTGGGGAGTGGGGGCTCGCTACGTCACAACTCAGTATAAAATCTAGCAAGGCGTGACGCATGCCATATTGCTCAATGTATCGTCGCAATCTTTTGATTATGTCAAAAAAGAAAAAATATCTGTACAATATTTTTTAACCGACTTCCAAAAAGGAGGAGGTTATATGTTCGTCGCGTATGTTTGTTTTTTTTTTTTTTGTATGTCCACCGATTTCTCCGTCAATTGTGAACCGATTTTGAAAATTATTTTTTTGTTTGAAAGGGTGTGCTCTCGAATTAGTCCCATATAAATTTTATTAACTTTGCTTGGATAGTTTTTGAGTTAGCTACAAAATACGTATTTTTTTCCCACTTAGTATGTAGATGATATGATAAGTTTCTGTCACTGGTAGCAGGTAGTGGTATTCGAATGTGTGTGGGGTAGGTACCACAACTAAAAAGTGAAAAATAAAAAAAATTACAAAAAAAAAAATAACCGACCTCCAAAAAAAACACTACAAAGTGAAAAATAACTTTAATTTCGGAAGTCGGTGGCAAAAAACGAAAATACAAAATACAAGGCACCGACTTCCGAAATTAAAGTTATTTTTCACTTTGTAGTGTTTTTTTTGGAGAACGGTTGTTTTTTTTTTTTAAAATTTTTTTAATAATATACAAGACGGACAAAAAAATTTTTTGGACACAAGCCTATTTTATTTCTGCCTATCACGGCACTTCGTATACAGGCACAACACAATGAATAAGACAAAGGAAAAGTTGTACAAACGAAACAGATATTACACGAATAATGGAAACTATCTTAGAGAGATCTCGGGCTTTGACGAAGTCTAGATCTTGGAGCAGAGTGGAGTGTGCGTTGGACTTGGAACAAACAAAAACGCCAAAAAAGTTTTTAAAGCTGTTTTATGATAGTAATTCTCATATTGATGTTTCGAAAATTATCTAGGTACTTATAACTGCTGTTTGGTTGCTGCTGTCTACTGTCTAAAATGTAGCCAAATCTCCTGTTTTTTACACTGTCTCCCTGCAGGGAAAGGTCTCCCCCAAATTCTTCCAGGTATCCTTTTCCAGAGCCATCTTGAATCAGCCCTTGCGGCACGGAGAATTTATAAGACTTTGATTATTTTATTTCAATCTTCACCAATCATGATTTGATCTTTATGGTTCTCTTGGAGATTTATCTAGTGACTTGTGGTTTAGACATTCATTCGAATGAATTTCAAATTGATTAACTGAGATTACCACTTATGTCACATTACACCACCTTTACCTCAATTACCTTCTAAAGATATAGCTAAAGTTTAATATCAGTTCTAATTACACAACTCTCAAATTAACTTTAGATTAACGTTTATCAAACTGAAAAATAAAAGTCATAGAGTTACATATAATTATAATAAATCATTCGATGCACAACTCCTTAAATGCACCATGAACTCGAGAACGGCCGGAACATAGCAATCGCACCTTTCTCTGTTCGAGTTGACTGACGTTTCACAAAAGTACATAGTTACTAATTCCATACATTTCGCACATTCGCTCGAGAATCATCGGGCCCCATCCGAAACGCTCCGAGAATATTCACGAGTTCTTTATTCAAATCTGAGACACGAGAAAGTGATTTATCAACAAACTTCAATGCATTTTACGTGAAATAATGTCACATATCCTGTTTTTTATTTATCTTCGAATAGGCTTTTGTTTCATCACTGATGATATAACTTTGGCACTTACGAGTATGTTATGTGCTTGCAAATTTCTTATTATTAAGGTATGCAGTAGGTAGTGCGGTGGATTTCCAGTTTTTGTTATTATTTTTATAATTATCAATATGAACTACTCGTTTGTCTAGTGGTCGCAAGCGCTACTGTTGAGCATGAGGTCCTGGGTTCGATTCCCGGGTCGGGCAAAGTGTTATTGGGTTTTTCTATCTGAAATTTCTAGTAGCAGCCCGAAGTCTGGATTTGTGCCCGGTTGATGGCAATCTCTCGCTCCCTATTACATGGGACTTAAACATAACAGGCGAAATGTGGGTTTACCTGCTACAGGGATCCTCGTGTTATGAAGTGCTTACTCATTCTTTACCTACTTACGGTATAAAACATATAATAGACCATTTAAGTGACAAAATAATGACACATAAATTAACTTTAAATGTGTACGAACATTAAACTGAAGTCACTTGATTAAAAGCGCTGAATCACGGGTATGAGTCAGAATTACCAATTGAGTGTACGAATTACACCTACGGCGGCTTTTGGAATGTTTTGCCAACAGGCTTCTGGATAGATTCCAAACTGACAGAAGATTGATGGCCGTTTTAACGCAAACGGAGGTGAAGCCACGAGCGCACGAATATTCAACTTATTGTTGCTATTTAATTCACATTCGAAGGATGAATCTGGAATTTAAATGGTCTTGGAATTGATGCAGAGAAAAAGCTCAGCTTAAAGTTATGTAATGCAAACCTTAACATAAACTTAGATTGTTGTAAACCTTCTATTAGCCGTCATTTCAGTCGTCATTCCGTTTCTAGCAAAATCATGTCAGACTTTAAGCATAACATAACATCACACCTTGTTTCCCCGAAGGGTTGGGCAGAGGTGTCCCTGTAGCAGTTACACGCACATTTCGCCAGTTATGTTTAAGTCCCATGTAATAGGGGGCGAGCCTATTGCCATCAACCGGGCACAAATCCAGACTCCGAGCTGCTACTGAGAAATTTCAGATAGAAAAACCCAATAACACTTTGCCCGACCCGGGAATCGAACCCAGGACCTCATGCTCAGCAGTAGCACTTGCGACCACTAGACCAACGAGGTAACTTTATGCATATATTAAGATAATCATTGCCTAGAAGTTGGAAAAAACTAAATACCACGTATTAGGTAGCTATGTAAGCTCGTAGCTAAGTAATAACAGCCGCACGGGTCGATCCGATAGGTTAAGCTACGCTTGCCGGGGTTAGTCCGTGGATGAGTGACCATCTTTACAAACCGAGACTCCTCCGTACCTCGGAAAGCACGTTAAACCGTTGGTCCCGGCTGTCATTCGTGGATCTTTGACAGTCGTTAAGGGTCGTCAGAAGCCCGAAAGTCTGACAACCAGTCTTACCAAGGGGTATCGTATTACCTAGTTACTGGGTTGTGGAGGTCAGATAGGCAGTCACTCCATGTAAAATACTGGTATTCAGCTGCATCCGGTTAGACTGGAAGCCGACCCCAACATAGTTGGGAAAGGAATGTAACGCAGATGCTTTACATAGCTCTACCTAATTTGTTATATATGCTTAAAAAAGATTCTTCTTAATATATGCTTAGAGTCTGACATGATGTTGCTAGAAAAGGGGTGACGACTGAGTTGACAGCTAATAGAAGATTTATTTATTTATTTAATACTTCAAGCACACAAATGTACAGAGGCGGACTTAATGCCAAAGGCATTTTCTACCAGTCAACTTTTGGGTGATGCAGAGACAAACAGTAGTAGGTGCAATAGCGACAATTGAGGAATAAATGTTTATTTAAATATAAAGATATACATAAACATATATTTCCAATTATATATAAATATAAACAAAATTAAATATATATAAAAATACTACTAAAGCAAATAAGATAAACAATGGGAAATCATTACCGTTGTGATGATACTGGCAGCTTCCTGCGAATGTGCTCGCGAACTTTAACTTTAAAAGATAATCGGTTGGTCGCCATCCTGATTTCCTGGGGGAGCGCATTCCACAGACAGATAGACTGAACGAAAAAGGAAGAGTGAATGAAGTCTGTGCGGTGGGTGGGACATTGAAGAAGACGATTGTGAGATAAACGTAGAGATAGAAGATCTGTGGAAGAAGCATGGCATGCGTTTATGTATCCCAGTTTATATGAGGTTGGTGATGCTGCACCAAAACCTAAGCGCAGGAGGATAAAAAATTCTGACCCGAATGCCGGCTGCATTCGGGTCAGAATTTTTTATCCTGTTGATAATCTTCGAATTGGTTTTGCAAATCAGCTCTATAAGGAGCCAGTGAAATTGAAAGCACGAATATTCGACAAAAGCTTCGTAACGACCACTTCGAATAGTGCAATCAACAAATTAGTGAATAGTGTTGAATCAGAAAACACTTGTGAGCTAAATGTTAATGATCTAGCTACACAACCATCTCAACCGTATTAATAAGTATAAAAAGATTTAAATTAAATTAAACCAGCCACCTATTCCATTCACAGTTACCCTCAAACAAGCACTTGATACCTAATTAACTTTTAGTGTTTTATAGTATTATTTCATGCTATACGGAGCAAAACTGAGGTTGTGTTCTTAAAATTTCATTAGAAAGTCTATATTAGTGTGGTATTGTTAATTAAGATGATTATGATTGTTATCGTTGTTTTGGATTTCTTTGATCTAACTATCATCATTGAATGGAAGGCGCTAAAGTCACGGGTGGGCCTTGGCGTGGTCGGGTGAACTTTTTTAATTTACAGACTGTCCTTATTTTTAGAACTGTCACAGGCTAGAGTCTGTCACATCACTTCCAAGTTCCTAAGATCTCTTGTTCGACGCTTGCCTCAAAGTGCACTTACCCACGTAAAGTACCTATGCGTTTGTTTGATATGATGACGTGAGTTGTTGTGGTTTCATTCAATTTAAAATTAAGTTTACTTCGTAGAATGTAACATTAATTCTAATATGTAGGTTTATTAAGGGTGACAACCAACTACATATTCTTTACCTCAATTTTTCATGAGCCTTTTTTAGCATAGCAATAAAAAAAGAAAAAAGTGCGTAGCATTAATTAGATCAGTAACAAAATATGTGGGTTCCAAGTCCCGTTACCCAAGGGTCAAGTGCAACCCGATTGTAAGGCAACACGCACACCGCTTCCGTTACACTAGTCTGATATAACTATGACATTTTGCCCAATGGGAGACTAAAGTAGGACGCACATTGTGTTACTAACGCGGCCACGCTCTGTAAGGATACCGCACGGCACTTGACACATATTACTGCTACCGACTATTTGTCACACTTTTGTATGGGTTTAGTGTGTTAATCTACGAATTAATTTGGGGACAATTGGCCTGTGGGTCTACGGCCCGGGCTCTAACAAAAAATATCAAATCAATAGGACACTATTGTAGTTTCTGTCATGAATTGTCAATATTCAGATTCTGCTGCTATAGTCTATTCACACGGTGACTGTCAATTGTTTTTTTTTTGTAAGTACACAAGTAGACTCTACGGATGTAAATTTTTTATGAGATAATGTTTTAAAAAGACATACCAATAATCCCTATTCTAATGAAGTGGTAGCAGGTTACAATGCAGTAAGAATTTTACAGAACGTCGCATTGAGCTTATGTATTATAGCTGATTAAAAAGATCATTGATTCAAGGATTTTTTTAAACTGTCATTCAAAAAACACAATAGGCCTGTGTCCAAATTTATTTTTCAGTCCGTCTTTCAGGTAATAAAAAATATTGGACACGTATTTTTTCTTTTTTGACGTAATCAAAAGATTACGGCGATACATTGAGTTAAAATGTGGCATGACGTCACGCCTTGCTAGATTTTATACTGCGTTGTGACGTAGCGAGCCCCCACTCCCCAACTTTAATGCGTGTTTTTTAAGTTATTTTTGATTAATATGATAAAGCAAAAAATACGTGGCTAATATTTTTTATTATCTGAAAGACAGACTAAATAGAATTTCTTTTTTTTTTTACCTAGGAAACTACCCTATTGTCCTTTCTGTGTTTCTGCCCCGTCAAAAAGTGACGAAATCTATATGCTCATTGTCCTAAAATATGGACTATTTAAAAACTATATGCAGAACCAATTCTTTGAACCACTAAACAAAGTGAACCAAAACACGTACGGCCCATTCATTCAAACTTCTAACGGCACCGGTCTTCGTAAATCGGGTGACATTATTGTCCACCATATTTTTTCATATGTAAAGCAAATTTATGGGACCTTGGACAGAACATAAATATTCAGAGACGTTCCGAATTTCACAGAGGACCGACTGTGAATTCTTTACGTGTTGCCAGTCACCGTTAGCTAATCGAAAATATTCGGATGGCATTTAATGAGTTGCGCAGACTTTGGCAGTGTCTTAATGATGAATTTTGAAGTTATTAATATCCATACTTAAAGGTTAGTGTCTGTCTTTTTTATTCATTTTCAACTAAGATCCTATTTGGTCATATTTAGCAGAAGGACAACAAACCTAACGCTTCAAGTGGGGGTCGGCCTTACTATTGTTACTGACTGTGTATCTAATAACATAGGTAACTTTTAAAAACAAAAGAAGAATGACACCAAGACTGTCCATCACATTCAAAATATTTTATTTCACATAAACGTACAAGGGCACTTATGAAACGTCAGAAGCTAGGTGCACGGTTTCAATTGGTCGTTTCCTATGGAGAAGAGCCGGCAAGAAACTCCACGGTTCATCATCATCATCATCATTTCAGCCGAAAGACGTCCACTGCTGGACATAGGCCTCCCCCAAGCACCGCCACTTCGACCGATTCTGTGCTTTCCGCATCCAGCGGATTCCTGCGGCCTTCACAAGGTCATCGGTCCATCTTGTGGGAGGCCTTCCAACGCTACGTCTTCCGGTACGTGGTCGCCACTCCAGAACCTTTCGACCCCATCGGCCATCCGTTCTGCGAGCAATGTGCCCTGCCCATTGCCACTTAAGTTTGGCAATTCTTCGGGCTATGTCGGTTACCTTGGTTCTCCTGCGGATCTCTTCATTTCTGATTCGATCACGTAGGGAAACTCCAAGCATAGCCCTCTCCATTGCCCTTTGGGTGACTTTTAGCCTTCTGATAAGGCCCATTGTGAGCGACCACGTTTCAGTACCATAGGTCATCACTGGCAACACGCACTGGTCAAAGACTTTCGTCTTGAGACACTGTGGTATGTGGGACGAAAAGATATTGCGTAGCTTCCCGAACGCTGCCCAGCCGAGTCGGATTCGACGATTGACCTCTTTCTCGAAGTTGGACCTACCTAGCTGGACAATTTGTCCTAGGTAAACATACTCGTCCACAACTTCGAGCGTAGCGTCTCCGATCTTCATGGGAGTGGGTGTCACATGGGCATTTGACATGACTTTTGTCTTGTCCATGTTCATTTTAAGACCCACTCTTTCGGAGGCTCTACTGAGGTCATCGAGCATTGTACTGAGTTTCTCCATGGTCTCAGCCATGATAACTATGTCGTCGGCAAACCGAAGGTTAGTGATATACTCGCCATTGATGTTGATGCCTAACCCTTTCCAATCCAGAACCTTGAAGACATCCTCCAGTGCAGCGGTGAACAGTTTCGGAGAGATAACGTCTCGTTTCGTGGAGAAACTCCACGGTTACTCTTTTAAAATTGGCTTTTACAATACTTTCAAATAACAGTGTTACTAGGTATTGGAGGAGAGTGTAGGTCTTTCAACAAGTACCAGGTGCTTAACAAAATAGAAAATGGTAAAAAATCTACAATCCACTAAGCCTACAGCGTTCTCACATTCATAAAATAGAAAAGAATCTATACAAAAGATAAATAAATTAATAAAAATCTAATTAAACATGGTTGCTATTAGAACTGTAACAAATCTAAATAATTATCATGTCCACAAAAGTCACTAAGAAAGAGTTGAAATTAAATTGTTGGTATATAATGTCAAATAATAGGATGATTATATCAAGGACGAGTATAAAAAAAATAAACATGGTAATTTAGGAGCAGTTAATAGACTCTTACTTATACAGAAGACATCATGAAGACATTCATTTGTTTTTCTTTTATTTGGTGTGCTATACAGGGTAGCAGGGACATCGACGCGAAAACTGAAACTATGGATTCAGTACGTGGTTCTGAACCTCCTGCGTTGAAATTTTTCGTCGGTTATTTCAAAAAAATATCCGCTGCTCCATACATTTTGACCGCGTAGGTATTGCACTTTTCTATGAAATAGCAGATTTTATTTT
Source organism: Agrochola lychnidis (assembly GCA_963680765.1). Classification (NCBI taxonomy): domain Eukaryota; kingdom Metazoa; phylum Arthropoda; class Insecta; order Lepidoptera; family Noctuidae; genus Agrochola; species Agrochola lychnidis. Next base: position 7,151,873 of record OY796850.1, read on the forward strand.
TAATAACCGACGAAAAATTTCACTGCAGGGGAGTTCAAAATCATGTACTGAATTCATGGTTTCAGTTTTCGCGTCGATGTCCCTGCCATCCCGTATAGAATATTCTCTCTACTGATGTTTTTAACACGGCTTGGTAATATAAAATTAGTCCGTTTGAGGATTAATCCTTCAACCAAAGTCTCCACAGCTGTGGTCGGAATAAAGCCGTACTTGACATACTAAAATGATTTCATACATACATTGATGTTCAATAGAATAAAATGTAAGTACCCATACAAATAGTTTCAGAGACATTTGCAATAGTTTGCGAATCGATTGTTAAGTAGCGTTTGCCAATAAAATGCATATAACAAACGTGATTGTTGCACGTCGTGGCTTTAATGTATGTGAATATAGATCGTTATATGCGATGACATACTGATTTTTCAATAGGTGTTTTATTTATTTTGTGGTTAATAAATCTGTACTTACAATTTGTAAAGGTTGTTAAGATGTTACAATTATGTTATTTAGAGACCGTTTAAAAATTGATTTATGTTATTGGCTCACCTACCAATTGTTCAAAGTTGATTATGTCAAGCCAGTACAATACGGTAGTTGCTTAGTTAAAAAAAAAAAAACTATTTAGTCCGTCTTTCAGATAATAAAAAAATATTAGACACATATTTTTTGCTTTATCATATTAATCAAAAATAACTTAGAAAACACGCATTAAAGTTGGGGAGCGGGGCTCGCTACGTCACAACGCAGTATTAAATCTAGCAAGGTGTGATGTTATGCTACATTTTAACACAATGTATTGCCGTAATCTTTTAATTACGTCAAAAAAGAAAAAAATACGTGTTCAATATTTTTTTAATAATCTACAAGGACAAAGAAAAAATTTTTGGACATAGGCCTATTGTCCCATTGCAGGGCAGAGGTGTCTTCTCATGCAGAGAAGGCACGATCCTGGATCACCACGCTTGCTCAAGATGGGTTGGTGATTTCAGACTTAAACAACTACTAGTTGCGCCCCACGGTTTCACCCGCGTAATTCTCGATCCTGTGAGAATATCGGGATAAAAAGTATCCTATGTATTAATCCAGGTTATAAACTATATGTTTGTCAAATTTCATCCAAATCCGTTCAGTAGTTTTTGCGTGAAAGAGTAACAAACATCCATCCATCCGTCCTTACAAACTTTCATATTTATAACAACAAAAATCAATTTAGGATAAGTCCATGTTTCCTCACGATGTTTTTCCTTCACCATAATATCCAAGGTAGAAAGTACATATGAATTGAAAAAGTCACATTGGTACTTGCCCGGATTTGAACCCACAAGCTCGTGTACGAGAGGCGGGGTCTTAACCACTGGACCATCACGACATACGAACTAGTACATTACATACATTGTATTGAATTAATTGTTGGGTAAATTGCTGCTCTCCTAGCTAGATCACAGTAATCTTTATTTAGGAGAGACAAAAAGAAGACGTTATAATCATCCTGGACGCGCCCCTAGAGGCAGCGATTTACCCAACAGTTAATTGTACCTGCACCATGTAATTATTAATGTATACTTTGTAAGTCCCTCATGTACTACAAAACCTTTATATTCCTAAATAAATTATTATTTTGTTTATTTATTTTCTTTCATATATACATTTTTAAATATTTCATACTCTAAAAAGATATAAAAAAAACATATAAAAACATAAAAAATATTATTATAAATTAACATAGTTTACCTTTCCTTTACCATTGTTTAGTCAAATGTGCATAAACTCATAGATACCATCTTCCCATGATGTTCCCATGGTAAAGGTATAGACAATGCAGAACGTCATGTGCTACGATTTTTATTATATGTTACTCTACATACGTTTTGAAATCAAAATGTCAAAATATTGGGATAACAAGACTTACCTAATGTATTATTGAAGCTTTATTGTATTGACGCATGCGAAATGATCACAATAATTGTTTAGGCAGCGATAGGTCACAGCTGATCCAGATAAAGTCAGAGTTAACGATGAAATATTTAGATAGAAGTTGCATTTTTTAACGCTAACGCAGAAATTTCAATGTCATTTAATATCTAAAATAACTAACTAAAAAAAAATACTAAATAAATTAACTAAACAATCATCATCATTATCAGCCTATAATGTTCCCACTGCTGGGACACAGGCCTCGTCTCTGTGAGAGGGAGTGGGCCATAATCCACCACGCGGACCCAGTGCGGGTTGGTATATCTAAATAATATACACGGCGAAATTTGAATCATAGTTTTGCTAGAACAAACGTTGTTCAGACCATGGTCTTCTACCATTCTACAGCATCCAATAAAAAAAAAAACATAATTGGTTTTTGAAAAAAAACGAAGTATAAAATGTCAAGATTATCGTTACAACACAGACACCACGCATGGGACACAGCATTGTTTACAGGGTAATGTACCTCCGTAAACGAAATTTAGTAAGTAGTAGATAATCTTGACATTTTAAACTTTGTCTTTTTGTGTTTTTTCAAAAACTAATTATATTTTTACATACAATTTAAACGTAGATAGAAAAGATGAGCCTTTTGTCGTAAACCGGGTACAAATTCAGACTCCGGGCTGCTACAAAGATTTTCCTAAAGGAAAAACCCAATAACACTTTGCTCGACCTGGGTACCGAACCCAGGACTTCATGCTCACCAGTAGCGCCTCTAACCACTACACCAACGACGCAGTATCTCATTGGTTACTTGCGGATGAACCTGAATTTCCATTGCGTTCAAACGTAACACTAACTTTGACGAACATCAAAAACCGGTAGTTACTCTTACCTTTTAATTATGAAGTAACTTCAATTGAAAGTACTTTTAATTGTTCTACGCATGATCTGACATCACTCGAGAGAAATGTTTATGTTCAATTATAATCGACCTACGGTTACGTAACAGTGAAAGCTCATCACGAACTGCAGAAGCATTAAATGCACTGTTCACGGAAGCTGTAGGTAGACAACCTATGACTTTGTAGGTGTTGAGAAAAGTAAGGCATTGATAGGTAATTGATTTAGGCGTGACCTTGCGGAAATTCATTATAAAATACAATAGACGTGGATGTATTTAGTAACCTGTTCCGCTTAGCTATTTCTAAAGAGCCATAAAAACCCCTGAAAGACATCGCCACGTGTTTTACCTCTCAACGAGGCATCCTCAGGATGATGATTGACTTGTCATGAACTCGAACACGGCGTGTTGCCACACCAAGCGCTGAGCGCTGCGTTCAACGCTATCAGTGAAATTCTAAAATCAATTTTTAGCTGATCGTGTTTTGTTTCGTTCGGATACTACAACCCCCATTTGGTCAAAAAGATCAATTTGTTGGGGGTTAATTGTCGTGATGGCTTGTTATATCTGTGGGGTGTTAGTCAAGTTGGTTTATTTCCGGAAACAGAGAGCAGTGAAAATTTTATTTTCTTTGATTTAGTATGCTCGGAGGTCTTAAATACGACTGCCAAGGGTCCTACATTGTTAGGTTGGAGATATGCTACTGTTTTTCTGTTTGATGTCGTTTTTTATTACCTACTTAATGTAAATTCAGGTCTACAGTGTGGCGATCTCTTGGTAAGAATAGGTAGTAAAAGGCCAATGCATTGGGTCGATTTCAATGACGAATTTGTTATTGACAACAATGAAGATACAAATATTTGGATTAATTGGGATAGTATGGAAGAGTGGTCCAGCAATGGACATTCGCAGGTTGCTATAGTAATTGAGATGCATCGTTCAAGGCAGACAGGCGATCGAAGGTTGAGCTGACACCTGATATATCGAGGCGAGGTTCAAGACGAGTACTTACTTTTTATTTCACTATACGAAATTAAGAACAGGTTTAACAGGTAACACTTTAGGCCACCTAGCAGAAGTAATAATCAACACGAATGTGAAAACAGAAGCTGATATTGCTGAAGGCCTAGTGATCCGTTTACACAATGGCCCATATTGGCCACACTCTCAACAAAATAAGAAAACAAAAGAGTCTGTAATGTTACGTTGAAGAGTAACCAAAGAGGTATTACAAATTTGAAGTATGACAGATTTTGAAACCGGAATATCCAGATTGCATTTTTACTTTTCATTAGGTACCTTTTTTTGGGTAGGAAATTATCAAATAACTTCTCCCGCTCTGTGCGGAGCGTAGTGTCAGACTCTTACTGACTAAAACCCACCCGTGTTCCTTCAGTTGCCATGTTGCTGAGGGCCACGGTGTCCCTTTCGGACTTCCCCTCAACCCCGGTACCTAAGCCATTAGGTAACTAAGCCGACCCAAACATAATTGGGAAAGCAGATTGATTGACCTATATAATATCTATCACTGATTTTATTCTATGGGTGGTTTACCCTTGGGTTTCTCGTTAGCAAATTTACGTCGTGACAAAATCTATCTCACACCTAAACAAACCAATAGCCCATACAGAAGGACAATTCCCGTATTTTTTCTAATCTCAGTCTTAATCTGCCAAAAATACGTCTAATTTTCACTCATTTTTATTGATTGTCGCTGAGATGATATGGCGACTGGATTTTGAATGTTTTTAGTTACGGGAATAATGATCTTCTGATATTTTATTCGTGCGAAGTCTGGCCCCGTAGCGCAAAAGAAAAACATTTAGTCAATATGCAATCTAGCCGTCAAATGAAGAATTTTATGACCAGTTATAGTAATTTTGATTATGATGTGGAAATATTATAAAATATTAATGATTTTTTATGGCGTTTTTAGGTACTATTGAATTTAAGTGGTCCATACCAGGTGTTTGTAAAAAACGCGTACCTACGATCATGCACTTTTAATTTAATAAACATAATCTTTAATCACGATTTTATTACTTTCATTGTTATTACGGTTTGATAAAAATTTTGATCTAACAATAATTTAATATAAATATTTATATACACTTGACAAATCTTAAATCTTTATATATATAATTCTTCTGTGAGTGTGTATGTCACTGAACTTCTCTCAAACGACTGGACCGATTTTGATGAAATTTTTTGTGTGTGTTCAAGGGGATCTGGGAATGGTTTAGATTCACAATTTTGTCCGCTGGACAATGTTTTGACAGGACAACGTCTGTCGGGTCCGCTAGTATAATATACAATCTAACACTAAAACTAAAATATGTACAAGTATGTAAAGGAAATAAATAACAATAAAGGGAAGAGCTCATTGGGCATCGTCAGTGGGAAAAGTGCCCAAAAGGATGGCAGCGTTGCCATGTTGTATGGCAATGCTGATTCCTTGAACTAAAAATTGGCCAACCCTCTGGTCACGTGAAGAGTCGACCAACCACTTGGCGATGTCCCAAAATATTCGATGAGCACGCGGACCAACGGCCCTAGTGTTTTAATCCCAAATGGCTCAAAAATATAGCTCCCAATAAGGTTTATATTTGCAGCATTTGAGGTTTTCTCCACCTGCAGCAGCCACCCCAGCACAGCCCGCCGCGCCGTGCTAGAAAGATGAGATGGTGCGAGGGTGTCGACACAGGTTGTATCCTATACCAAAGGCCGACCCAACATCCAAGGCATTACGGCCATTCCGTCTGGCCTATTTTCAACAGGCACCCCGGCGTCAAGAGTAAACAAAATCTTGATTTAAACATACAGAGAGAATTAAACTACACAGGCTGGTAATTAAACGTTACATAACTTTAAAGTATTGGCATGTCATCAAGTTTAAAGACATAATATGCTGAACAGTAAACTTCTACATAAATGACCTCGTAAGTATGTACCTACTTTAAGAAATTGGTAAACTAGCTAACTATCAGGGTAATTCAGTCAGGGCTACGGGTCTCAACAGTTTATTGGATTCCACAACGGGCTAAGCTTCTTGCAAGTTGGAGATTTAAGACTACTATCAGCAGCTTTTCCTCGAAGTTTTTCTTCAAATTAAAATCAAATACTCTCTTAGTAAGTTTACCTGCACAAAATCAATCTGCCTAGCATTTTGCTAAATATGTTGGGGTCGGATTCCAGTTTAACCGGATGCAGCTGAATGGAGCAACTGCCAATCTGACCTTCATAACCCAGTTACTGGGTAACACGCCCTATGGTAAGTTTACCTGCGATGCGTTGGAAAACCCTATTTTAGTTTATAAGCAATAAAATTGTAACCCAAAATAGTATCACTAAACCTTGTCGCGGCGATGATGTTACTTAGATACCTGTCATAAAAAACTGTATCATCATCAGCCTATAAATGTTCCCATTGCTGGGACACAGGCCTCCTCTCTGTGAGAGGGAGTGGGCCGTAATCCACCACGCGGGCCCAGTGCGGGTTGGTAGATGTCACATGTCTTCGAATTTTCGGTTCTAGGACATGCCGGTTTCCTCACGATGTTTTCCTTCACCGTTTTGAGAGCAGTGGTGATGAAATAATTTACATAAAGTAAAGCGTCTGTCTGGGTTCGAACCTACGACCTACAACTCGTAAGTCGCGGCCGTTACCACTGGGCCACCACTGCTCTTGGCCAACTGTATGTATGTGATAAATTATACAAAGATAAACATAAAACATAACATCACGCCTTGTTTCCCCGAAGGGTTGTGCAGAGGTGTCCCTGTAGCAGGTACACCCGCATTTCGCCAGTTATGTTTAAGTCCCATGTAATAGGGGGCGAGCCTATTGCCATCAACCGGGCACAAATCTAGACTCCGAGCTGCTACTGAGAAATTTCAGATAGAAAACCCAATAACACTTTGCCCGACTCGGGAATCGACCCCAGGACCTCATGCTCAGCAGTAGCGCTTGCGACCACTAGACCAACGAGGCAGTCAAAATATACTATACTTAAATCATAATATTTTTCATTTAAATATCTACCTTTGCATATAAATTCAGGCGTTAACTATAATTATTACTTACCGTCTGAGAGATGACCTGATATCCTTGATGATTGCCGACAAAAACACCGACCAACTTAAGGATTAATTACGACTTAAAAGTTATCCAATTTTGATGCGTACCTTGACCAAGATAAGTTTTTAAGCTTCAGACCTTAAGCCTTAAAGGCGTGGCAGATATCTTAAATTGTCTCGTTGGTGGAGTAGTTTCAAGTGTGACTGCTCAGCGTGAGGTTCTAAGTTCGATCCCTGGGTCAGGTAAAAAGAAATTGGACTTTACCAACGAGCGAGCCTCTTGCCTTATTCCTGAACAATGAAAAATGGTTAAAAGGAGGCGAGTCCATTTCACCTTATGTTAATTTAAAATATAGGTAACAGGTGAGGACGGTGAGCAATGGGTAGCTCGCCGTCCGATAAGGACAAGGCCCAGGTCGACGGCGCGTTGTGTTCCACGCGCGCCTCAAAGAGATGTCAGCAGAACTGACGGGGTCCGCTAGGGCCGATGCCAGCCGGGGTTGCGTAGAAGTCCGAAAGGTATATGATGGCCTCCGGCAACATGGCAACTGAAGGAACACGGGTGGGTTTTAGTCAGTAAGAGTCTAACTCCGCCCAGAGCGGGAGAAGTAATTTGAAATTTACCAAACCAAAAAAAAAAATATATGGTAACAGGTGAAATGTGTTTGCCATGTACCATAATCCTCTGTTTACCTACCATTTCGGGAAATGCAGTCGTGATAGTGTTCCAGGAATAATAAATAAAACGAAATAAAACACAAACAAACGATATTTATTTTCCTTTAGATATCTAACTATAATTCTAAAATGACTAGACTTGATTTGGTTCCAAATACCTGAACTTGTTTATAAACTTGACCTTCCTTGTTCCTCATTGAAATAACAAAACTGCATTAATTATAATGTTTTTAAGTACTTAGAGCTTATAATTATCATTAGTTACTGACGCAATGACGTATCAAGATCACAGCAACATTCGTACATAACGAGGCAAACTTGATTGGATCTGCAATTGCATTTTATTGAGGCCGATAGCGTAGGAGCGGTTTCGCACTACGTCCGATCCGAATCCGAGAAATGTCGGTCCGAAGTAGCGATAGTACTATTTGTATGAGGGGTTGTGCACTAGATCCGACCTTTGTTCGTCCGAATTTAGAACATTCCCAATTCGCATTGAATTCGGAATTTGAACTTTTTTATTCAGATTAAATTCGGAATTTGAACTTTTTTAATCAAATTATATTTGTTATAGCTGTAGTGGCAATCATGTCATGTAGAAAGTAGTGCCTGCTTGGCTTAGCACTACCTTCTGAGTTGGTTGATATTTGGTAGATTTGGTAATAAATTAGACCGGTTTAATGATATAAAATAATATGGTTTAAAGGTTATATTGAATATTGGTTATATATATTAAATGGTAAATTTTACCTAAATTAGCACTAAGATGGTTTGATTTGGTTTGGTTTGAATTACGCGGTTGGTATCCGAATACGTACTGAATGGTAATAGATGCGATACATGCATTTATGGAAATGCACGCAGGCAAAAGTGCTGAGCTGTTCGTTTACAAATATTGTACCGAACATGTTTTTTGGGTTAAATAGGTCCTCATTTTTATTATTTTGTTTATCTTTTATATAGAGTCTTTTCTTTTAGATTTTGTGAATGTGAGAACGTTGTAGGCTGTAGACTTGTGGACCATATTCTATTTTACTAAGTACCTGGTACTTGTTGATAGGCCTACACTGTCTCTCAAACCTATTAACACTGTAATTTGAAAACATTGTAGAAACTATTTATTTTTAAAAGAGTAACCGTGGAGTTTCTTGCCGGCTCTTTTCCATAGGAAGCGACCAATTGGAACCGTGCACCTAGTTTCTGACGTTTCATAAGTGCCTTTGTAAGTTTATGTGAAATAATATATTTTAAATTTTGAAAAACAAAATAAATCGGTTTCGAATCGGACGTAGTGCGTAACCGCTCTTATTGTAACAGTGACCGTGAAGAACTTCCCGTTTTCCTGTATTAATGTTAATGATATTACGTCATTTAAAAGTTAAATATTGGATCCTTGATAATTAATCCATTAACATCTTATTTTAAGAATGGCATGTTGCAGGTCAACCTTTGAGGTTGTCAGCTGCTTCACCGGGCTATCCTCAGGATGCCTGAATAAATTAAGGCCTCCATCCAGGATAGGGTATACTAAGTCGGTCAACCATTATTGAATAACCTGCCTAAGTACGATGCCTAAAAAAGGACTGGTTTTTACGCCTTGGCTTAATAATAAAAAAATATAATATAATATTATTATAATATTATATTATATAGGTATTTGATAAAAAAATATAATATTATTTATATTTTACTTTTACACTAAATACAATAACTGCGTCCATTTATATTAAAAATTAAGGGCAGGTGCATGTTCTGACCTCAATTTAGATTATGTAAGATCATGTATTCAATATTTGTTTAAAAATTCTCCGGAGCTAGTTCAATTACTCTGCCTACACATATTAGAGAAATCCGGTCATAACATAGATTACGCATTTTAGCCCGCGACTTTATTTGCGTGAACTTGAATATTATGAAATGTTATGACAGTATCACTGAACTAAGTTATAAATTCATTTATGTACTTAGTTCAAAATTTAAATGTCTATTTAGATATTACTTTATGTACGCAAAATACCCCGTCTTACAACAACTACTAGATATTTTTGTACTTTTTGTCTATTACAATGTTTATTTAATTATGTTGTTACATAAGGTGAACATAAGAGGAGGCTCCCTAAATTGTATGTTAATTTGCATTACTATTCTGAAAAAGTCACGCATACAATCAAAATGGAACCTTATTATATGATTTATTGGATTCTTTTCTTTCCATATATAAGACAGTTACGTAACTAGAACATTTTCGTTCGATTAATTTTTTATTAAAAAATCATGTCTTTTTTAAAGATTATTTGAAACAAAAACAAGATGGCTCAGCTTTTATGTCTAAAATAATTATTGACAGTAAGAAAATATAGTTTATTATGCAGATTTAAGATATTTTTTTCTCTAGATCGATTATTACTTTAGTTATAAACGAAATAACAATTGAGACTTACGACATTTAGTTCCGTGCTCGAACACGACCAAAGAGCGCACGCGATATTCAACTTTATTACTGATGTGTTAGCGTTTAGCACATAGTGGAGTGGTGGGGTGCATGGGGGCGGAGTTTGCGTGGAAATTGTCTTTGGAGTGCCTGGTCTTAATATTTGTATTACAAAAAATATGACGATTTTTTTTCTTTTTTCCTTAAAATTATCCCATAAATAATATATTCTCAGTACGATATCTAACATCGCCCTTACGGATCGGACACGGTTTTTTTTACATGTTGTATACAAGAAGACTAATTTAATTTAGTTGTGAATTGAGGAATCGGCCGGTTTGCTGAATGATTGATTGAGATATGCCAATTTGACAAACGATCCAATCCCAAAATCGCGTTTATTATTGTTTCAAACTTATGGAATGCTGTCAGATTGAATCTAAAGTTTCGGGTTACTAGTATACTTATACTGTACTGCCTTATCATTTGTCCTAGATTATCTAAATATCTACTTAATAAAATCTTAAATTCTTTTACTGATAGATGACGTATAGACTAAATTGCTGGCTCTAGGAGCATGTGCACAAGACTGCCTTATACAACGAAGGTTAGGATTTTTTTTAATTTTTTTTCAAAAATCCTTCCTTATTTAGAAAATAAATATCCCACTGGGCACACGGCTCGGAAATAAGTCTTCAATAGAACACAACACTACACTTAAATTTTCAATGATCTTGAATAAATAATTCAATGTCACAAATCTCAGAAGCAATAAAGCAATTTAAATGCAGCATCAATTTACGTCCGTATTTAAATATTAAATCATAATGTATTAATGATATCGACAAACCCTATAATATTTCCTGTTTTTGCGGAAGTATTTTGTACGAGTAATGTGGCAATTTTTTACGTACGTGACAAACAGAACAACAAATCAAAATAAATGTGAAAAATGGCTACGTTTTTGGTACAAGTCTAATATAATAATAATATAATATAATAATAGTATTTAGTAGTTTCTTTTTTGAGTTTTATTCTGGAAGATACTTAACGCGATTATCACACTTGGGTATGCCAAAAAAGCTATTGCTTATAAATCTTCCCCTTTACATATAAACGTTGCTTGAAGTTCAGATAATGAATAATGATTAATAATTGCATAGCCATAATTATTTTACTTGCAAGCACGCTTTAAAAAAAAAAGGCTTATAACTATAAATGTACAAATAACAAGTTATCACCACTATTTTTCATTACTTTCATAATTAAATTAAACTGATCACAATCTGAAATACATAATTTTTGTAAAAAGTTTTAGAATTTGAAAACTTCGAGTTGGATTCTTTCGATAAGGTGTACTCACCCCGATCTCTTTGCCATTTTACAGCTACTATGTTATTTTCATTAATAATTTAGTGCACCCAAAAATATAAGAAAATCTAATCTTTATATTTATTAAAATAGTCCAAAAATTTCGTATAAACAACTTCAGGCGCGTTGTTGCCCCAAACATGGTTATGATGACTCCAGTATTTCTCAGGCACTACGTAATTTTCGACCAGATTAGGTAACTTGGACACCAGAATATCAACGTCTTTCAGTGATGATAATGAATCACTTTGGGCACTTATCAAGACAATTGGGGAGGATACCCGAGACACATTGTACTGTGGAGGCTTTCTAGCTCCATATCGTTCCATATTCCCCTCATTGCCTTCATCGTAACGCTGGAAATTCCCACTTAAAATCAACTGCGCAAAATGTGCTACGTTTTTTATTGATGTACCGCTAAATACATGGGCAATAGCAACAGAAATATCTTTGAGTGGTATGGTCCCAGACTTGTAACCAGTTGATAAAGTGAGTCCTACTTCACAAAATCTAGGAGCTAACTCACAAAGAAACTCAATAATGAAATGTACAATATGCTCTCTGCCAAATACTTCATTTAAACCGGCATTATCTATAAAGGCTTTTATAGCGACGTAGTTTTGAACAGCAATGAGTGCCAGAGGGTTGTTATAGTTCTTCATCCAGGCTACGGGACCAAGCATGATGGCTACCCTCACTTTATCATTGTATTCCGGCCGTAAAGAAGTCGTAACAAAATAATCAGTGCTACCTTGAGAATGTCCCATGTAGAATAACTTTGAACGTCCAGTGGTGCGCAGAATGTAGTCAATAATTGCGGGTACATCGAAGTTGCCATGGTCGTCGAACGTGAAGTTCCAGTATTCGGGATCCTTATTAGGGTCAAGTTTAACGTGTTGTCGAGAATAAAAGTTTCCTCTGTGGTTGGCCGCCCACACGTCGTAACAATTACTGGCTAGTACATAGCCGATCCCAGTCCTCGTTCCGGTAGCTATCCACATATCTGCCGTATCAAATATTCCATGTAATAAAAACACTGGGTAAGGTTTAACCGGTTCACTGCACTTTGGTAATATTCTAAACACATTTAAAATGTATCCATCGTCTGTGGTCACTGTATGCACTTCTGTAGGATACTTGTATTTGTCGGTAAGTTCTGTGAAGTTCAAGTATACGTCTTCATTGAACCCCAGAGCCTTTTTGAGCTGTCGTTTCTGAGGCAGGGAATATGAGACGAGCCTAGTCGGCCGAAACGTGGGCCTTGACGAGTTGATGTGGGGCATATACGGTGTCAGTAGCAAAAAATATAGTGCAAATATGATTGAATATTGTTCCATCTTCATTCTTATATCTCGGAAAGTTTACCAACGTATGTTTTCATTGTAAACAAGTATCCAGTTTTATAACATTCGATTGACCTTACAGGAAGGTCTTAAAGATGACTACGCGTGTAAAAAAAATTATAGTATTTATAGAGATGAGAATGATGTTTTTGTAACGATAGATTAGAATACAATGTGATAAGCTCGCTATTATGTGGGTACTTCCTGGGGCAAAATGCTTGCTCGTTAACGTATTGCGACAAGTAACTGGTATTATTAAAACAACTACGTGCTTTATATAAAGCTTCCTTTAAAAATGGCCTTATGAGTAACAAGATCTTTACAGGAAATCAAATCCAGTTTGAGTATATAAAAATAATCATAATTTTTTTACAAATTTCTGGTCAGTTGTCAGTATCTAGGTATTCACCATAAGACGCATTACTCTTTGGATGTAGGTAGTCACATTCAGTGAACTTTTGACACCTACTTCATAATGTAGGAACCGTAGGAAGGTTTTGTTTGTTTTTGCGCTTATACAAGTTTCATGGTCAGTATTTACAGTGACTATAATCAGTAAATAAGGAGACATTTTTTATAACATTTATGTTTATTGACATTTAGCATTTGTACACATGATTAACAATACTATATAATGGTAATACGGAAACTGAGTGCATATTAATGTGTCAGAACCGTTTGTATATAAATCACAGCACTTGTTCATTTTTGTAACAGTAAACACTTCTATACTTGACATGCGGACGGTTGCATTCATAAATTGGTAAGTGTGGTGCTGTAGAGCAAGTGCAAGAGCCACCGCAGGTATCAATACTTCGACGCGTTGTGTTCCACGCGCGCCTCAAAGAGATGTCAGCAGAATTGACGGGGTCCGCTAGGGCCGATGCCTGCCGGGGGTGCGAAGAAAACCGATTGGGAAATCGTGGCCCCCGGCAACGGGGGAACCGAAGGAACACTGGTGGGTTTTAGTCAGTAAGAGTCTGACACGCCCTCCCGCTCCACCCAGAGCGGGAGAAGTTATTTGATAATTTCCCACCCAAAAAATAAAATAAATAGGTATCAATACTTAAGTATGCATCCGACAGCTCCGCTTTGGCATGCATAGTTTCATAGCCCAAATTTTCTCTATCGATGAAGAATATTTAATATGTCCCTCGCATAAAAATATATAGAACTAAAATGGCAGCATAAGTAAGCAATAATTAATCAGCTTACAATGTTCTCACTTCTGGGACACATCCCTTCTTTCTGTGAAAAGAAGTGGGTCATAATCCACCACGGGCCCAGTGCTGGTTAGTGAACTAAACAGCTGTAACCAAGTAATTGCAACCATCTGAGCTCTATGTCTACCTACAACTTCACAGCACAAATCAATCAATCTGCCTAGCCCAACTATGTTGGGGTCGGCTTCCAGTCTAACCGGATGCAGCTGATATCAGTATCTTACATGGAGCGATTGCCTATCTGGCCTCCACAACCCAATAACTGGAGAATACGATACCCCTTAGTAAGACTGGCTGTCAGACTTTCGGGCTTCTGACGATCCGTAACGACTGTCAAAGATCCACGAATGACAGCCGGGACTAACGGCTTAACGTGCTATTTGAGGCACGGAGGAGTCTCGGTATGTTGAGATGGTCACCCATCGACAGACCAACCCCAGCAAGCGTCGCTTAACCTGATGGATCGAACCGTGCGGCTATTATTACTTAGCCACGAGCTCCTCAAACTTCAAAGCACATTGAATCGAAAGGGTCGATGGATAAGAAGATAACAAGCAATATGTCAGTAATGGCAAATTATTGTAGATACAAGGTGATTTGTACTTCAATGATGATAGTAATTATTTTTACCATGTTACAGATCGAGAGGAGGAAATCGGAGAGGACGGCAGAACTATTACGGGAAACGAACGAATGCTTATTTAATACCTACTTTAATTAATGACGTTCCAACAAAAATTCAATCGGAAATAACAAATAATAATTATAAAAATAAATACAAAAAATTCTTTGATTCTCTTTGAAAATGCATCGTCCTGTTTAAATTTCATTCAATTAGTAATTAGCATCGACGGACTGCCTGACCCGCGCAGTCGTCGTTTTTATACTTTTTTCGTTATTGTTCAAACTACCTTACAATGTTTTATAAACTATGTTTTAACCATAAATAATATATTTCGTTAGCATTAAGATTGCTTTAAAGTGTTTCAACATCCGGACAAACTTATTGAGGTTTTTGTGATGTTTTTGTTTATATTTTGTTTTGTTCCTTTAATTAAAACAAACACAAAGACACAGCCGCACCACCATCTTTTCTCGAACCCATTCAGGACATTTTTTACCCCTTGTAACTTCATTGTGGATGAGTCTGGAAGCCTGAATTTTCTGTGACCAAGAGGGCTTAGTATAACTAGGTATATTTCTAAATTATATTCAATTTGAACCAGTAGTTTAAGAACTATTGCAGGTCAAAGTTCCTTAATTTTGTCACTGGCACACTCACTGACTCACTCACCGATCATCAAAATTCTAAAGTAC
This sequence comes from Agrochola lychnidis, assembly GCA_963680765.1. NCBI lineage: Eukaryota > Metazoa > Arthropoda > Insecta > Lepidoptera > Noctuidae > Agrochola > Agrochola lychnidis. The sequence goes on from OY796850.1 coordinate 7,167,140, forward strand.
TTCTAGCAGACAAACAACCTTCAAATATTGAACACAATTAGTATTTAGCCTATAAAGCAAGGAAAAATTAAAATATGCTGCAATTTCAGTCCCATTTTCTATATATACGAACTGTCCTAGCCTCTTTGTCTGAGCCTATGTCCAGCAGTGGTCTGCTGTAAGCTGATGGATGATGAGGTACGAACAAAATGGTCGAGTGAATGGATACTTAATAATAAGGACATCGCTTGATGTGTAGCCGTGTGTACCTTCCTATACACAATAGGAAGGTACACACGGCTACACATCAAGCTATTAATTTCCAGTATAAGCTGACCTCGCATTGTACGGAAATCCTATATATTGCGAGATCAGCATAAGCCGGACTTGTATAGCTTGATGTGTAGCCGTGTGTACAGTTAACCACAAACCAGTGGTAATAATTTGATATTCACTGCGCATTTATGTCATAGCAGTAAGGGCGGTTTTCGCAGTGCAAGTTTTACCACTGATGTCCGGTTGACTGTACCTGCCTAGAGGTATCCGGAAGTAACGGAAGTAATAAATTATTAAGTAGTTATCGAAAACTACCGATCAAGGACATGACAAGGCAAGGTCAGAAATTAATTATGGAAAAAAACAGTAATTCGTAGGAATATTTTAATTTAATACATAATATAACATCACGCTTGCTGTAATCTCCGAAGGGTTAGGTAGAGGTGTACCTATACATATACAATGCCGCCCATGGGCAGGTGACCGCCCCTGACTTTCTGATTCATGAAAAATTATCGAAAATTATCTTTTTTAATAAATTTTTTTCTTGTATTTTTTTCAATATCCCCCTATGATTTTATGGATTGAAACTTTTGTTTTTTAAATGAAAACTGTTTTTTTATGTCTTCACCTCCATTTTTTCATTAAATCTTAAATACTTATAATTATAAAATCAACCCCATGTATTTATGAATAAAAATAAAATAAACATGGGCTTTTAGGGAAGTTTACAAACTATTTGGTTGGTCTAGTGGTCGCAAGCGCTACTGCTGAGCGTGGGGTCCTAGGGTTCGATTCTCGGGTCGGGCAAAGTGATATTGGGTTTTTCTATCTGAAATTTCTCAGTAGCAGCTCGGAGTCTGGATTTGTGCCCGGTTGATGGCAATAGGCTCGCCCCCTTTTACATGGGACTTAAAACATAACTGGCGAAATGTGGGTGTACCTGCTACAGGGACACCTCTGCCCAACCCTTCGGAGAAACAAAGCGTGATGTTATGTTATGTTCAAACAATAAGTTATGGTTTTAACAGTAGTAAAATAGTAAATCTTTTATGAAAGACTTAGTCTGTGAGACATAAAACGTCTATGTGGTTTAGCAAATGGCATTCATAGTTGATAGCCCGACCGGCCTTGAGATTAATGTAGGGCCGTCCTGACTGAGTCTATGAATTAGAATGAGAATGATCGGAATTTTGTGGTTTAATTTATGGGTACATAAGTATATGTAAAACATTAGTGTGATTTGGGTAAGGTATATTAATCTATCAGACGCGTGTTGATTTTCTATCATACAGACAACTAAACAGTTGATCTAAACCAGTGTTTTTCAACCTTTTTCATGACGCGACCTTCTTAGTGTAAAAATGTTTTTGGCGACCCCTTACTCTCCACTGTTTATAATCTGTATTTTGTTTTAATACAAATATGTACAATATTTTTCTAATGACTTTTCGGTTAATTACAATAATTAACAGACATATTACATCGCCAAACGCCTCCACGGAAAAGCGATACGATGGATTTGTGGAGACAACGTATCCCACTCGCCTCCTAATAAAATCCTTAGTATATTTTAAGTAAATTTTGTGTCAGATAATTAATGGATTTATGAGGGTCATGGCTACGAGGGATTTTCAAGTAGAGTAATTGTACGTTTTTAAATGCAGCTATAGATGAGTTTGGGAACCAACCTAAAAGAAAATCTGCTGGAATGATCTAAAGAAACAAAACAAAGTTAAAAAATATATTTTTTAACCTTTTTTTTTTTCTTTTACTGAGGCCTCGCGACCCCTTTATAAAGGCTTCACGACCCCTCAGGGGGTTTCGACCCACACATTGAAAAACACTGATCTAAAAGTATTATAAAGGGGCAATCTCTGGGAATACTGATCTGATACTGTCCTCTCATATCTATTAACAGTGTCATTTGAAAATATTGTAAAAGCCAATTATTATTTAACCGTTAAGGGACCGTTGTTGCAAATTGGCAACAAGACTCCACACGACATACAACTCGCAATCGTATTCGCTGTAATCAATATTTTTGTTTGAAATTTTTTGCAGTCTATGGTCAGATAGATATTCTTGTCAAATAAATCGACTAAAAGCAAAAATATAAATGGGCAACACTATAAAAAAATGTTGAAAATGACATTCCCGCGCGGTCAAAATGACAGTAAAAACGTCACTCCCGGGATGCGCGCGTTCGCAGTAATAATTCGTTTTTTAATGGTTTTAGTGTGTAAATCGTCGGAAAGTGGTGATATTTTCATTTAGAAGTAAATATTACATCGTTTTAGATAATATTCGCACTAAATAACATTAGATTATACCTATTTTGACCCAACCAAAAAAAGTGTAAACAAACGTGAAGGAGAAAGTTCTCGTGAATGTGAAAGTTGTGATATTTTGTGAGTTTTCTGTATGGATCTGATCGGTAAGTGTTTTATTTATTTTCTATAATAAATTCTACAGTGTTTTTTCAAAAAATTTCAAAAAAATAAAAATAAAAAATATTTTTTTGGTACGGAGAAAGTTATGAAAGCACTAGAAATTCTAGATCAGCAAAAACCTAGATTTTTTGAAATTTTTTGAAAAAAAATTTGTCTCTGAAAACGCTTTTATTAGATAACTTATCTATCCATAATGTACCCTGAAAAATTTCGTGTGAATTGGTACGGTAGTTTTATTAGAAATCGTAAAAACATTAGAACATGGAAAACAAAAAAAAAACGGGTAATAAAGATTAGTAAACGTTGATAACAAAGACTGTAACCATTTACAATGTATCTCTAATCTATTCGAGTAGCAAAAAACATAAACAAAACACTATAGACGTTATTATGAAACCCGATGCTTTTGTTTATTCAAGTGCGGTCGTAAATCTGTCACGGCGCGGACCACCCGCCGTCCCTGAACGTAAAATTGTACCTTACCGTGGAGTTTTTACCAATTCTTCTCCATAGGAAACGTCCAATTGGAACCGTGCATCTAGCTTCTGACGTTTCATAAGTGTCCATGTAGGTTAAGCATAAGCATAATCAGCCAGTAATGTTCCCACTGCTGGGACACAGGCCTCTTCTCGGTGAGAAAGAGTGGGCCGTAATCCACCTCGTGGGCCCAGTGCGTGTTGGTGGATGTCACATGTCTTCGAATTTTTGGTTCTAGGACATGCCGGATTCCTCACGATGTTTTCCTTCACCGTTTTGAGAGAAGTGGTCATGAATCAATTTACACAAAGTAAAGCGCCTGTCTGGGTTCGAAACTACGACCACCAACTCGTAAGTTGCGGCCATTACCACTGGGCCACACTGCTCATGTAGGTTACTGTAAAATAAAATATTTTGTTTTGAAATACGAGTATAACATCGTCGTGTCCTCGTGGAGGCGATCGGCAGCGGTGAATTTTTGCGTCCGGCCCTGGTTTAGGCCAAGATACGGAGCAAGAGGGCATGGCAGGCCGTCGCGTCCTTCCGCGAAACAGTAATGTTCCCAGCCATCGTAGGCGGTGAGCAATGGGTAGCTCACCGTCCGATAAGGACCAGGCCCGGGACGACGGCACGTTTTGTTCCACGCGCGCCTCAAAGAGATGTCAGCAGAACTGACGGGGTCCGCTAGGCCTGCCGGGGTTATGGGGAAGTCCAAAAGGGATACCGTGGCCCCCGGCAACATGGCAACTGAAGAAACATGGGTGGTAGTCAGTAAGAGTCTGACACGCCGCCGCCGTCCCGCTCCGCCTAGAGCGGGAGAAGTTATTTGATAATTTCCCATACAAAAAAAATAAAAAAAAGTATAATATCTTTGCGCTCGGTTTCTTGCAAAATTTTTCCTCGCTAATTTTTCCTCTCGCTTTCCTGCAATCTGTGGAGTAGGAAATCTGTGGTAGTGATTTCGTGAAAAGGAACGGAAGTGTGTAACAGGAAGTCATTTTCCGAGTGGTTGGTACTGTGGCGATGGCGATGGTCAAAGTCAAAAGTCAAAGTCAAAAAGTCAAAATCAGTCAAAGTTAAAGTCTAAAAGTCAAAGACAAAGTCAGGAGATGACGATGACGATGGCGATGGAGATGATGATGATGAATATCACACTAATATTATAAAGGCGAAAATTTGTGGGTGTGTGTGTATGTTTGTCTCTTCTTCACGCTCAAACGGCTGGACCAATTTGGATGAAATTTGGCACACAGATAGTTTATAACCTGGATTAACACATTGGATACTTTTTATCCCGATATTCCCACAGGACCGAAACTTACGCGGGTGAAACCGCGGGGGCGCTGCTAGTTGTTCATAAATATTATATCATTTATATACATCAGCTAAGATGTCAGATGTTACACATTATATGCGACTACTGTAACACTCACTCGTTTTTTATTTTATGTAAAAATTCTTAGCTACGCCATTACCGAGTGCCATAGGATGTTTTATGGTACAGTTAGACTTCCACACGGATGAAGTCGCGGACAAAAGCTACCAATCAAGTGTGAGCTGGTCATGAAGTAACCCAAGGTGACTTTGCACTGTTGGTAATTCACCGTGGTGTTTATTAAAAGTCTACAACATCTATTCTTCAATAGTCATTGTCAGTATTGCCTAGAAGAGAGTACCTATTAGTTCCCAACGTTATGATACTTCTGAAGAAAGAACAATTTAGTGTGGTTCAGTCTTTACCAGTCCTTTCATACATTACATACTATATTTCTATTTTCTTGATGCCCCTCGGGAATCATCGCATTTCCGAATACAAACGAATGCTAATTTCCATGTCCATCAATTATTAGATTTATCTTGTATAATAATTTGAATTCAGAACTAAGTACTTTATTGTTGTTTTGTTTTGATTTTCGTATGAACTATGTAGAGCTGCAGTAAAACTATTTTCCTATCTGTCGTGCCTGCGACTTTAGCAGCTTTTCTACCATTAAAAAAAAAAACATTAAGTTAAAAGAGTATTAACAACTCTATATACTTCCAAGTCGATTGAGAGCGTCCGGTCTGCACCAAGTGCTAAGGGCAACTGATAGAAATCCGACGACTGACGAAACACGAGGTTTGTCGAGGGACATTAAGAACATATTTGTACTGTAGTAATTTCTGTCACATTGCCACTAAACAATACTGTTGTTTAACGTTAACAGTTTTGACACCTCCACCTTGTATTATGTCAACCTTGTCATCATATTATATAACAAAGTACGAGCAAAGGACACAAATATAAACATAAGACAGACATCGAAACTATTTAAATACAAGTTTGTAGATTACACGTTCATCGTGTCGTAGTAGTAATTATATTACCCCGACCGTGATGAATTTTATAATAAATGAGATTTCATAAGATATTTCATATTTTATATTTCATAAGATTTAACGCACTTTATAATGATAATTAAACACTGTATAATGCTTCCTATCTCATTTTCTCCCAAAATGAGATAGGAAGCATTATACAGTGTTTCTTATGTTCGTGGTTCTCTGAAGCTGAAGAGTTTGTTTGTTTGCTTGAACGCGCTAATCTCAGGAACTATATATCTATATATCATCACGTTGAGACCAATAGGAGCGGAGCACCAATGAAGAATGTTTCAAAATCGGGGGGTTTTATTTTTCCTTTTGAGAGCTTCCACTGCGTGCGCTGCGTAAACGGTTAAAGTTTCGCAAAAAATCATGTATGACAGAATTGTTCCCCTTTAAAAGTTCTAAAATAATGCATTATTTGCGAAGGTGTTTTTATAAACATGATATTAATCCTTATCCAAATAAATACATTATTCATCATAAGTATTTAATTTAAAACAAAATTGCCCTTTACATCATTCGATTTCAATGAATATCTTAGGAGATATCGCAGTTTTAAAATAACATCTCAGAAAATAATGATCAAGTACTGCGCGCGCATTTATGATGTGCACGAGGAGAAAGGGCGTGATATAAGATCTGTGGATTATAAGACCCAGTACGTATATTTTAAGTTAAATACACTTACTGATAAAAGCGTGATGTAGGTACCTAAAATAGCTCCTTAACGAACGTATTAATTTAAAAAAAAAAAATCATCTAAGCCAAAATTTTTGAAGGTTTCACTTCTACCACGTGTGAATTGCACACGTTTTATTTTTCTATCGGGGGCAGAGCTATATCCCTAGGGATATAACTATATCACAGCTATAACTGATCCGGAAACGTCAAGTAGAGGACCTACTTGGGTGAGGTCAATATAAGAAGTGGCAGCAGTGGGTTGAAAGCGGCCACACTGGGTTGACGGCTGACAATTGTCAGTTGACATTAGATATTTCGGAGACATCAGAGTGGACGGAACGTACTTCTTGGGTCGAGACACCCTTGCGAGAAATTCCCTTTGCCATTCTATATTGAATTTACTGCGTTTCCTAAATCTGATTGCGTCCGCCTAGTTTCGCGATGTTTTTGTAATTACTGGAACTGTAACGCCGTAATAAAGTCAAGTAATTTATTTCAATTAGGTACAAACAGGCACTTTTGAACGTCAAAATTTACAAAAAATAGAATTGATTCTAGTCGCCCCTTCCAAAAGGTAGTTTTCGTATGGAGAAGAATGGGCAAGAAACTATACCGTTACTCTTTTAAAATGTTATTTATTTATTTTATTTATTTATTTAAGGATTACCAACGAGTTACATTACAAATTATCTTTTTACAATAGTAAAACTTAGTTTTATTACATTATCCTGTAACGCACACTCAATTACAGGTAACCACAGCTTACACATTATCGAGTACTTAGTGCTCTGAATACATAATTTAAATTAAATTAAGAATAAAAAAGAAACAATATACATGCCATTCTAAAAGTTTAAACTTACACGAATACAATACAGTAAAACCAAGCATTAACTTGATTATCAATATTATGTCATAATGAATTAAAATTAAAAAAATATATAATATTATTTTAAAAATTATAAATAAAAAGTAAAAAGTAGAATTATAAATTAAATTAAATTTGATATAAATTAAATTAAATTAAAAGTATACATTATTTAATGATTGGAATGATAAGTCAAATGTCCTCTAACCGAAAGTGCTTATATAATTTCTTTTTAAAAGTGTTGAGACTGTCATGATTGATATCGATTTCAGCTTTGCGGCATAAAGCATTATACAATTTGGTAGCTCTCGTAAGGGGAGAGTTGTCACCTAAATTGGTTTTGTGAAAAGATTGTCTGAAAAGATTGTAGGTATGTTTTACAATATTTTGTATAAATTAATTATTATTATATAATTATATGTGAAGACGATGCATCTGTAATAATATTACTGTTACACAATAGGTAAAAATAATAAAAAATGAAGCAATGACAGAAAAAAGAATTATGTAAGTAATGGATACATGGTGTTCACATATTTAGAAGCATTGTAAAAGTAGGTACCTATACGATATCCCTGAAAATTACAAGTAATACTAATAAGTCAGTCAATAGACGCTTGTACCAAGCACTTTGAATTTTATTTGAATTACCCATCCAATATGACCAACCATGAACAAGGAGACCGAAATGCCTTTGTTATATTTATATCTTATAAAATAAAGTAGGTTTTCGTCTGTCTGTGTAAGCGCGTAGGTTCGAACCCAGATAGGCGCATTACTTTGTGTAAATTATTTCATCACCACTGCTCTCAAAACGGTGAAGGAAAACATCGTGAGGAAACCGGCATGTCCTAGAACCGAAAATTCGAAGACATGTGACATCTACCAACCCGCACTGGGCCCGCGTGGTGGATTACGGCCCACTCCCTCTCATAGAGAGGAGACCTGTGTCCCAGCAGTGGGGACATTATAGGCTGATGATGATGATGATGATGTGTGAGCACATTGTTTGTTCAAACTATGCAACGGATTTTGATGCGGCATTCACTATCATTTCGAGAATTATTCCGGAACGTTTGTGTGTGTAATAAATTTATATTTAACTAAGCTATAGATTAGAAATTTCGATGTATTCACATATCACATCAGTGGATTGCACCCGTGCAAAGCAAGGGCGGATCCCTAGTAGAAATAGGACAATGGGTTCTATAAAGATAATAATATTCTGCATGCCGTGCACTAGATTTATTATAACATTAAGTTACAATCAACATTATTGGTCCATTTGTCACAATCACAATACATGGGTATTCATTGAAACAATGAGACTAGGAAAAAATCTCATATTGTGTGAATCGAACAGACATCACAGTATGCAACAAGGAGCCATTTATTATGTTATTAAGACCTATGTTGACTTGAAAGAGCATGGCAGTTGAGAGATTGTCAAGCTCACTAAAATGTCTCGCTGATGGTGGCGAGTGTGTTGGATCATTCGGTTCCCTACAAAATGGTTGAGCTGGATGGTGCTGATCCACGCGTCATGTTCGTGAACGGGCGCCGTCAGTTGAGACTGGTCATCTCTTATCTGCCAGGGCTTATTTTTAATCTTATATTTTTCAATTGTTTTGATTATTTTTTGTACATTGTTCTCACATATAGAAGCAACCAGAATAATGTACCCAGAATTTTGTAATATCTATATTTAAAAGAGTGGCCTTGGAGTTTCTTGCCCGTTCTTCTCCATAGAGATCTACGTTTTGGAATGGGCAACTAGCTTCAACTTTCTGACTAACTGACCGATTCTTTGACAGTTCAAAAGTGCCTATAAATGGTTTAATTGAAATAAATGCTTTGACTTTGACTTTGACAAAACATGCAATGAATCTGCCTAGCCTTTTCCCAACAATGTTAGGGTCGACTTCCAGTCTAACCGGATGCAGCTGCTGAATACCAGTATTTTACATGTAGCGACTGCCTATCTAACTTCCACAAACCAGGAACTGAGTAATACGATACCCCTTGGTAAGACTGGTTGTCAGACTTTCGGGGTTCTGACGACCCATAACGAGTGTCAAATATTCACGAATGACAGCCGGGACCAACGGCTTAACGTGCTTTCCAAGGCACGGAGGAGTCTCGGTATGTAAAGATGGTCACCCATCCACGAACCAACCCCGGCAAGCGTAGCTTAACCTGATGGATTGATCCGTGCGGCTGTTATTACTTAGCCAAAAGCTCGTCCCAGTAAGCAAAACATGCAATCGTAATAATTAATTTCAATGAATGCCTGTCATGTATTCTTTACCTCTTCACTCATCAGCTTGATAACATACATAATCTGCGTTCGCAACTTCCTTGCCAAACATATAAACAAACATGTGTTATAGGAAAAACAACTGTAATGCCTACACATAAAATTCAGTTTACGCTACAACTTCATATTTTTGATGACTTTTTCAACAGTCAGTCTCAAATCAACTTTATTTACACCAACATAAAGTTGATGTTTGTTTATGTGGAAATAACGTCAATTGGAAACAAGGTTATAATAGGCCTTACATAAATTCACGCCTTCTTCCCATGGGGCTAGGCAGAAACTACAGAACGTCACATGCTACGAACCTTACATACTCCTAGAATAGAATAAAATAGTTCTTTATTTGCACAGAAAGTAGGTACAAGTTACAAATGTTAAGTATAAAAATGATCCTTTTACTAACTACCTTAACTAAGACATGCAAACAGTTTAAGTTATAATGATAACACCACCACCACTAGGTTGATAACACTACATAAATCCTATACTATTGGAGCTCTAACGATTTCGATGAAATTTGCAATAGGAGGGTTTACGGGGGCGAATAATCGATCTAGCTAGATCTCGTATCTGGGAAAAATCGTTTTCTCCGTATACCGTATTACCCGAGCAGAGCTCGGTCGCCCAAAGTTTAAAACAAGATATTGAATAATGACATGAGAATAATGACAGTAGAATAATGACATTCGATTAATAACATGGCAGCATGGAATTAGTAAGTACCTACTATCATGGCAGCATGGAATAAGTAAGTACTATACATGGATTAGTGTGAACTTTCCTATACTATTAAATGAGCATTCTCTATTTTCACCAGAGCAGAGCTCGGTCGCCCAGGTACTAATAATGATAATAATCATCCAGATTTAATTTCGGCTATGGCGGCCAATATCAGCGGAGATTAGCCATCGACGCGGGAGATATTATAGTACACAAGTGTGCCAAGACACACAGATACAATTTTTTTTTACAAAACCCGATCGACGACTGAGCACATTACCTTATTGTTTACATTTGTGTTTCACTGTGAAGGCAGTACGCATCGCCTTAACAATGTAAGTTTTCCAATGACCGTGATTTGAACTCTGTCATCTAACCTTCGTGAAAATCAAGCAATTCATTTTATCAATTCCGTGTTTGGGATCCACGTGTATTCATCGTCATAATAGTGTCTAAATTCCTAAATAGCAACTTGATAATCTCACGAACTATTTCATTATAAGACGCAACACCGTTATGGGTAGATCCCATATAATGTAATGGGAACCTAAGTGACACCTATTTGTTAATACAGATTGAGCCATGACTTTAGGCCCAGCACATTACGTATACGCACAACGTATTCATGACTTCAAATTCGCAATACTTGCTGACGCATAAGTGGATTGAGCAATGGTTTCCCTAAGGCGACACTTTCGACTTGCGAGGTAAGATATACAGTCAACACTATTATAGTTTTCCTCATTGGTTATTAAAACGAGATCAGATTATTTTTTTTCGGGGAAATTCTGCAACAGGTTGCTAGATATGACAGGGGATTGTGTTTTAATCTCACTAAAACCCAGTCCGGTGGTTACCACCCATGTGTGGGTGGTGACCACAAGACCATCACCGGGTGGATCTCCGGAACCCCCATGTTCAACGCTTGTTAGGACACATTCCTGGGGAGCTTGTAATAGAGAAAGCTATAACCCTAGTTTACTATTCTCTATGTTATTTTCCTTCAGATCTAAAAAGTAGTTTCAAGAACCAAAAGGAGTGACTTTTCTTTAAAGTTCATACATGAGGTTATTATACCATAAGATATAAATAAAGTTGATGGATAGCATACATAATATTATGCACCCAGTTTCCTTAAAGATTGCATGAGCCAGATGGTCAGAGGGATCTTGACCCCTGAAATAATCTCTAAGTCATCTGTTATGACCAAAAAGAGTTAGGGTATCGAACTTATCATTAATTTTTGTTTTTGGTCATATTCCCTTTCCATTAACGCAGAGGAAATATTTAAGTACCAATCAATGCGGTTAAATTATCACATTACACATATCATTGCCACAATATTTTGATAAATAGCGGTTCAACGAAATGGTAATTGTGTAAAGAAACTGACAGCTTCACAATAAGATTTATATTACTAAATAAAATATCGACAATCCAGTCGGGTCTCTTTTCAAGTCAGAAGATTATCTACTTAAAAAAAAATCTCTAATTCATTCACTGACAGACAACGCATAGCTTAAATTGCTGAGTCAAGAAGCATGAAATTTTGCACAAGACGACGTAGGTGTAGGTGACGTAGGTGAGCAGAAAGTAAGGACTTTTTTAAATTCATTCAGTATAATAATAAAGTACCTAATGTTATTAAAGATAATATGACTGTTTTCAAATTCAAAAGGGCACTAAACGAAATATTAATTGAAAAAAGTTACTACACCATTGACGACTTCCTTAATGCTGAATCACTGACTGATTGACATGCTAATAATCCATTTGACATTTTATTTTTTATCTTTAGCACAGATTTGGTGCCCTGAGATAGTGAGGCGGGGTGGCGGTAGACCATGAAGCAGACGGTGGGACGAGCTGGATAAGTTGTGTCAAAACTGGAAGGAGGATGCACGGACTCGCGAAAGGTGGAAGGAGTGGAGGGAGGCCTTTGCCCAAGAGTGGGACAGTACAGGCAAGTAAAAAAATAAAAAATTGATTACTGCACCTTGTTGACATTTTGCATTAATTTGACATTTACTGTAATTCAAACTATTTGACAATAATTTATATTATGTATTGTTATAATTTCCTAATTGTTATTTAAAATTATAATGTCTTTAGTGTAAATTAAATATGATTTGCATGCCCATGTGACGTTAGAACATGGAAGACACATAATAACACATAAATGATTTGATTTGATTCCCACAAAGAAGACAAAATAAGAATAATAAAGGAGCATTTTACTGTGTGGAAAAAGTGAAGAAAAATTTAAAAAAAGAGAGAGAGAGTAGAGTTAGCGAGTGACATTTATATGCTTACTAAAAAACATATGTTTAAATAATGATATAGGAAGCAAGACGACCAGCTGATCCGACAATCAATGAAGCACTGCTTGTCTTGTCTGCCATCAGATTAATATAGGAGTATAACTAGTGAATGGTACGATTATAACTACTTCACGTACCATTAAACATAATACAACGGTTGACCCTTGTAATGGCTACTGTTGTTAAGAGCGTAATCATGCTTACAATTACATAATCGCTTCATAATCATGTATCCATCTGTCCATGAAATAGTGTTGTTATTTTTCAGTTCTTCTCAAGTTGTATGTTAAATTAAAAGTATACGAAATCAGTGTAGAAACAAATATTTAATTGTGGTTCAGAAACCTTGTTTTTTTTCCTGAATCAACTTATTTTCTAGTTTTCTCAAGTATAATGTGCTAACGGGTCCTCATTAAAATAAACAAATAATTGACAGTTCATCCCTTTATATACGGATATAAATAACTCCGAAACTTGTGGGTCAGTAACCGAGTAAGTGCTCGAACCGACGACCTTTGCTTGCGCGTGCGCATCTTCAAATGCCATCCGATTGAGTAATTGCAAGCTTCGTGTCAGAGAGCATTGATGTAATAGTTTACGTACTACTTTTGTATGTAAACCTACATTTGATTTTTTGACGTACATTGAAACATTACCGATTATTTTGACGAATATCGTTGAAACAAAATCAGCAATGTATGCTGAAGTTGTATTTTCGTGGGTCACTTTGTTCAGGTTATGTAGTTGGGATCATCGTTACGTGCTTAGTTCTGTTTGAGTAGAAGTTGATTATTGACAATTGAATTTTAAAACAATATTAGTCTAGAGTAGGTACTTAAAGGTATCCATAATTCATGTGGATCTGCGCAACTCAGAAGGCATAATATGTAGGTAACCATAACGTACTTGCATGGAAATTGCTTTCATTTGAACTTAAAGATTTTCTATCGAGTTTTATTTCAGGTAACAAGCGGGTGAAACCGAAGTGGTTTTTTTTAGTTAGGGCATCTCGAAGTTGACCTCTGAGATCACATGACTACTTAACTGGGCTTTCCTGTGGGTGTCTTAAGCTACTACACTTACAACTATGCTAATTAAAATTAGGTGAACGCTCGCTAAGGGCAGCCCTGTTGGGTACGAACCTCGGCTTAGGACGTCAACCGGAGGGAGGACATCAAGGATGGGACGGGCTGACCCCAAAGTGGTAGCATGCAGTGTCCCATACGCGCCTTTATGGGAGGACATGCGGTCGTGGGATCGGCCGTATTTGGTGATGGAGCCCACTGGGCATAGCGGGCTGATTGATACCAGTCAGGGATCCGGCGAATGTACAAGTATCTCCCGGGCCCCCGACTCATGGTAGTTTAAGGAACAATGGGGAATGGAGAAAAAAAGGTAAGCGGATGCCTAGCGTTTAGAAGAGTTTGGTAGGACACTTGGTTAGGTAAAAAGTGAACTAAGGCCCTTTTGTGATGACCGAAGGAAGGATATACAATATGTTAAACTCTGTTCGATCCGTGATGGTGTTGTTAGGTATCGTACTGAGAGTTTATTTATTTGGAAATTTTAAGGAAAAAAGAAAAAAAAATCGCCACGTTTTTTTCAATGCGGAATTTTACCGGGTTATTATTACATGGGGCTCGGGCGGCCATCGTTTAGCGGGTGTATAAAAGTCATAGCTTGTTGCTTGCACTGTTAATTTTCTTAATTTTTTTATGGTTATGGGGTAATTTTGGAACTTTTTACTAACTTTTTTATTTTTATATATTTTAACAAATCTCGGGACCATGGATCCCGGTCCTTTGGAAGGCGTACGAGGGGCCGAAGCCAACTCGCAGAGGCCCCTTAGACATTAATAAGTGGTTAGGCACCAACCGACGATTATCCCTGTATGCACCGTACAAGTGCACCCAAGGACAACCCCCGGTTGGTGTAGGACTATTGCAGAACATGGAAACAAAACATATTGGGCTATGGATTTGGATGGCTATAATGGATTGGTTAATTGGAACTATGGAAAGACTATGGCCCCTGCCTGATCAATGTTTTAAATGCACACGGATAAAATGGCAGGGGGTGACTTGCACACTCAATAATGGGCCCCCGAAAACGGTCGCTAGCACAAAGTGTCGTAGCGATAAGGGGACGACATGTCCTGAGGTGCTTGAGGAGTGGAGAGGTATTCCACGGCTTTCAGAACAATCCCAGAGCCCGGAAGATGGTCAAAATCCCTACGAGCACTTACTGGAATACTTCCTTCCTCCAAGCACGTTTGCTCTTGCGAATCTCCACTCAAGCCGGCCAATTAAGACAAGAATGAGGCGGGAGCTCTGTTCCTCGTCAGTATTCACTCCAGCCGGCCAATGAAGGCAAGCCAGAGGTGAAGAACAAGACTTCTCCCGGGAGATAGGGTCCGTGGGGTCGCTACTGCTCATCAGCTCGCCACATGCTGCCCTGCGGGTTTTTGTACCTCTCTTGGTCTGGCTCCTCATCCTAGACCTGTTCCGGCAAAGTAAACTCTACCGGCACAGACATAGAGTTCGGAGCGCGCAAGCCCCACCACGACGTCAACGTAGAGATACGGCGGTGGGGTTATTTTTATTTTTATTACTTTTTAGTAATGTTATTGTATTACCTTTATGCCCATTTCGGATCGGACGGGTTTTTTTTTTTACATATTATATATTGGATCGTACGGTAGAGTGCCAAATGAATAGGTTACCATAATTATACGGAGGGATAAAACTAACAGACGAACCTGATCCAAGAGCAGTTTTCGGGTTCGCTCTTTAAATTCTCCCCGAAGAGGTTCTCTCCCTTAATTCATCCAAAGGTTGTCTCCAGAAGATCGCTTTTAACGATACGACCGCCCATTCTATGTAAAAATTCTACTTTTATATCTGTAATTTTTATGGTGTACATAATAGAGAGTATTCGATTCTATTCTAATAGGAGACCCTATAATGTATCTGGTAAAGACTGAACAGATATTTTGACTCATCTTTAACAACCCAAGTAGGTAAGAGCCTGCCTAATATCACATTTGTTATTTTACTGGACAGTACAAAAATGTTCTTAATGTCCCTCGGCAAACCTCGTGTTTCGTCAGTCGTCGGATGGGACGTCGGTTGCCCCTTGCACTTGGTGCAGACCGGACGATCTCAATCGACATGGAAGTATATAGAGTTGTCAATACTCTTTTAACTTAATGTAATTTATTTTAATAATGGTAGGAAAGCTGCTAAAGTCGCAGGCAGGACAGATAGGAAAATAGTTTTACAGCTCTATATAATTCACACGAAAATCAAAACAAAACAACAATAAAGTACTTAGTTCTGAATTCAAATTATTATACAAGATAAATCTAATAATTGATGGTCATGGAAATTAGCATTCGTTTGTATTCGGAAATGCGATGATTCCCGATTGACATTAAGAAAATATAAATACTGTAACTTTAATATGTATGTATGACAGAATCATTAACAGGAAATCTTATGAAAACGGATGTTATCTATACAAAATCCATTATCACTAGGTATACAATAAACACTCCTAGTGGTCATAAAAACTAAAATATTTAGGTAAATGACTTCTTACATCATTTTTATATTCAGTCACGTGCCGACTGTCAATATTAATATCTAATTTGTGATCAAGGCTAGGAAAATGAGGTAATTCTTAATGATACATTTCTACATTAATTAGGTAATTAAATTCCTTCTCGGTAACGACAAAACTTAGTCGTATAGCTGCAGGATATGATGTAATTTTATTTAATGTGATGTGTTCTTTAAGTTCATAAAAGTTAATTAATGGAAATGGATTAAGTAGTTCTAGGTAAAAAAAATTGCAAATGGTATGCTCCAAAAATTTATATACTACATAATTTATATTATTAATAATATGTAGAGCTGCTTCGTTGGTCTAGTGGTCGAAAGCGCTACTGCTGAGCATGAGGTGCCGGGGTCGATTCTCAGGTCGGGCAACGTGTTATTGCTGGGCTTTTACTAAAGTTTGACCACGCTAAGTATGCAATGGAATAAATGGGAAACCCCAAAAAGTTTTATACAGGGTGGCAAGGACATCGACGCGAAGACTGTTACCATGTATTCAGTACATTATTCTGAACCTCCCTGCGTTGAAATATTAAGTCGGAAAGTTTTTTTAAATCAGCTGTTCCATACATTTTGACCGCGTAGGTATTGCACTTTTCTATGAAATAGCAAATTTTTTTTAAACAACCGACGAAAAATTTTAACGCAGGGTGTTCAGAATCATGTACTGAATCCATGGTAAGTTTCCGCGTTGATGTCCCTGCCACCCTGTATATGGTATACTTTTACATCAGTCAGTTATGTCAGTTTCGGGGTTATACGTAGATCTAATGATTTTGATATTTTGCCTTTTGATCTTTGTCTAATAGATTATGCGTAGCAGACTATGTCGTACCTATGTTCTACCTCCATAAGATGACAAAACTGTATCAAATCTACACTGCATCGTGCTAAAGTAACTATTCTTTACCAGGAATAAATCAGAATATAATCAATATAACCTATCAAAAACAAAAAGACAAACAAAGTATCGAATTCTTTTTTCGTAGAACAGATGGTGTTGCCGTCTATAGATTTTCAAATTCCACCATTTTTTTACTTATGCAGACTTAGCGCGGCCATACTCTATCAGGAATTTCTCAGTAGCAGCCCGGAGTGTGGATTTGTGCCCGGTTGATGGTAATCTAATAGGCTCGCCCCTATTACATGGGACTTAAACATAACAGGCGAAATGTGGGTCTACTAAGGTGCACCTCTGTGTAATCCTTCGGGGATTACAGGCTTGATGTTATGTGATGTAATATCATCATCTGCCTAGCCTTTTCCCAACTATGTTGGGGTCGGCTTCCAGTCTAACCGGATGCAGCTGAATACCAGTATTTTACATGGAGCGACTGCCTATCTGACCTCCACAACCCAGTAACTGGGTAATACGATACCCTTGGTAAGACTGGTTGTCAGACTTTCGGGCTTCTAACGACCCGTAACGACTGTCAAAGATCCACGAATGACAGCCGGGACCAACGGCTTAACGTGCTTTCCAAGGCACGGAGGAGTCTCGGTATGTAAAGATGGTCACCCATCCACTAACCAACCCCGGCAAGCGTAGCTTAACCTGATGGATCGACCAGTGTGGCTGTTATTACTTAGCCTCGAGCTAAGTAATACAATACAGTTATGTGTAGTTATGTGTAGAGCAAATAAAATAACTCGCTCATTTAAACATCAATTGTTCACGAAAAGAAAAATAATATGTTCTATGAAGTAGAGTGATATTGCCCTAATCTTAATAATCTATCGAATTCTTCTTCTTCTTTTCGTGTGGTTAGTGTCTAAACTGGTGTCAAGAGTTTTAAAGCCGCCCATGGGCCTCTGACTTGGCTTCACACATCGTCGAGAAATATCTATCAGGCATGCCAGTTTCCTCACGATGTTTTCCTTCACCGTTTTTGAAGCAAGTGATAATTATACAATACGCACATGAATCCGAAAAGTCAGAGGTGTGTGCCTTGGGTATTGGGTTCGAACTCGAGACCTATGACTAGGCAGTCCGATGGTCACACCACTAGGCTATCACTGTTTATTTATCGAATTGACTGAATTTTAATAGTTAAATATTATCATAATTATCACAACCTTATATCACTGTAATGATAGATATGAAAGTAAAAAATAAATAAAGTGCTAACTTAAAAAAAACAGGGGTTACGAAGTCGTATGATGACTAAGCATTATAATTTCTAAGCAAGCATTGTTGAACATGGGTCTCACAATCAATAAAAAACAGTGGCACTCCGGGAGTGCCGACAGAAGTGAAAACTTGAAAAAAAATCGGCCAGCGGTAAACAAGCGTTGATGTCTTTTACTCCACGGTGTCGGTAAATTCCGTTACAGTGTCGCGAAATCAATGGTTTAGTCCCATCTCAAAAATGCCCAACGCGCCTAAAGAAGCATTAAATTTAGAAAAAAAGTTTTTATTTTTTGTATGTTTGTTACGCGATTACTCCGCTAATTATGAATTGATTTTGATGATTTGATTTTTGTTTGGTAGATCATCCTTCAGAGATGGTCTCATATAAATTTTATTAACTTTACATGGGTAGTTTTTGAGTTAGCTTCAATACCTAATACGTTTTTTTCTTACTTAGTATGTGGATGATATGATAAGTTCCTGTCACTGTTACATACATAGCAGGTATTCGAATTTGTGTGGGGTAGGTACCACAACTAAAAAGTGAAAAATAACACTACAAACACTACAAAGTAAAAAATAACTTTAATTTCTGAAGTCGGTGGCAAAAAATGAAAATTCAAAACCAAAGACACCGACTTCCGAAATTAAAGTAATTTTTTACTTTGTAGTTTTTTTTTTAAGTTTTTTACTTTTAAATTTTTACATATCCCAAAACAGTCACTCATTTAATATAGTTTACCAATACCGTTGTATATGTACAATCAGAAGGAAGTGCGCGTACGCCGCGACTCTGCACAATTTCGTGCGCGCATCCTTTATGAATATTAAGTAAGGAGTACCGTTTTGTATCAACTTATTGGGATCGCACTGAGTTATTGCCATTGACTATGGTTTCCCGGTAAGTAAGGCAGTATATGCTAATGTGGAAGATGATTTGAATAATTTTATTTAGTATAGTATTGTGATTTATGGGTAACCGTTGTAGGGTTTTAGGTTTTCACTCTTCAGAGGAGTTTAGATGGTAAAAAATACAATAGACGTGGATATATTTAGTAACCTGTTCCGCTTATCTATTTTTAAAGAGCCATAAAAAGCTCCTGAAATAAATCGACACGTGTTTCACCTCTCAACGAGGCATCCTCAGGATGACGATGGACTTGTTGCGAACTCGAACACGGCGTGTTGCCACACCGAGCGCTGAGTGCAGACTGACGCCGTGTTCGAGTTCGCAACAAGTCCATCGTCATCCTGAGGATGCCTCGTTGAGAGGTGAAACACGTGTCGATTTATTTCAGGAGTTTTTTATGGCTCTTTAGAAATAGCTAAGCGGAACAGGTTACTAAATATATCCACGTCTATTGTATTTTATAATGGATTTCCGCAAGGTCACGCCTGAATCAATTAACTAGTTTAGATGGTGTAAATTACACTGAAGATCTTTGATCCTGCACTAAAATTGACCGTGGTATAAATGTGCTAGGCAGAAGTCTGACACAAGACATCGGTTTTCCTAACAGGATGGTGCGAGTAAAGGAAAATGTAAATGAGGAACATAGGTATGACAAAAAAAGAAGGTCCACGAATGTTGTCATAGGATCAGAAATAAGATTGTAGTATATTTTTTCTAAGCTACAAGACACTTTTGGTGTATGGATTGTAATTCTTAAGCCATAGGGCTATTCAAATGCACAACAAATATAGAGTGCCTACAATATTAAATCGAAGCGAACGAAACTAATTTGCTTGAGTTTCTTTTTGATTCTAGAACGCACACAGTTCCAAACTGTCATTTAAATTAAAAACACAATGTAACTAAGGCACGATTTATAAAATACTTGAGGTTATCCAATTTCTTTTGTTAGTTCACCGAGATGAAACGGTACCCTATTCTTAAAACGTTTCACAAAATTCATTTATTTATCATCAAGAGTTGAATACTATAATTTTAGAGGTGATTGTAAGTTTAGGCATTTCGTCGTCGGTGCTACCTTCCGCATACTACACATAGCTGCGCCGGCGCAATGAGGCAAACATCGTGGTGACAACGACAAAGACTATGCTATTAGTCATATTTTGTAACGCAGAATAGGTAAAATGGATCGTTTGTTAATGGTAGATAGTTTGAAATGAAAGTTGTTATATAATGACAAGTGTTCTAAATTGTCTTAAATAGCTATTGCTAATTAATTACAGGAAATTAAAATAGTTGCATTGATTATGGTTGCATGAATAGTTGAAATGATAAGTTGAAAGTTTCACCATGTTAATATTAATTTGGTAAACAAGAAATCTTAATGTATAATTAGAAAAGTGTAAGAACTATCAAAGTAAAAATAATCTTTGTCATCGTCAGCCAGATAAATGAACTTCTTTAGATGCCGCTTCAATAAATTAAAGTTTTAGAAGGCTCACAAATAGTAATATTATGAATATTTGTGTAGCAGAACAGTGATTTAATATCCGAGTTTTTTTTAAGTAGATTAACGGGTTTTATTTTAGAACTAAGTAGACACTCACTCGGCAATAGTTCTTTTATACTAACCACAACTTATCTAGTTTTGAAATGTATTATTATTTACGTGTAAGTGTTTTTTTTTTATAAGATTATTTAAATTACAAATCTTTTGAATAATTGTTGCTGTTTATGGGTAATTTGTAATTAATTTGTTATCATAGGTGAATGTTTAAGTTATTTTTATAATTTTTTCATAATTTATTTTTGTTATTTTATGTTTAAATTCACTTACCCACTGTTTTGACCAAATACCAAATTGGAAAAGAGTTTCTACTGTATGAAAATTTTGCATACCGTAAGGTAAAACGTATCGGGACCATTTATAAAAATTATATCTTATCTGTATACCTATATTATAAGCAAATAAATAATTTTTATTTTTATTTATATTTGTATAAACCTACTTACAGAAAAAAAGAACATTTATCATTTACCACCTAATTTTATTATATCCAAACAATCCGATAAAAAAATGCAATAAATAAAAAATGCAACATGCCAAAATCAGTCAACTGCCACATCTGCACTTGCATCATCGTTGCGCTTGCGCCGTGAAACCAGCAGGCCTTCGCGCCGGGCGCGAACGGTCGTCGACTTGCTACTTACATCCTTGTCCTAAATATACGCACTTATCGTATGCGTGATCTTATCGATCGTTTACCATAATATTAGCCCTATAAAAAGTAAGAAGGAAATCGAGATAGAAATGGGTATGGTAGACTTTGGGTCTCGGGAAACTATGGAAATTGCAGCTAGTCATCTAGTGTGTTAAAATTATGGGTACTGTTTCAAATGTCAAAATTTACAGGGTATTGTGGTTGGATAAATAAAAGAATAGGGATATACATACTTAAGACATATATGATTGGAGACTTAGTAGTAGGAGATCTATTATTGTATATATTGATCTTTCATGTAAATAGTAAAAGTAACACAAACAAACACGATGCATGTATCGTGAAATTCAGTTCTATGTTGGTAAACGCACCCACAATACAGGAGAAATTCCTAGCGTGGGGTAAAGTTAAAAAAAAAAACATTAATTTTTAACACAAAATGCAATTTTTGAGATATAAAAAGATTTCTAAGAAACGATACACAAGTACTGAATTAAAAAATCATGAATCGACCATTATATACCGCCGTAGTTCCGTACAGAGAGATCAATGAGAGATTTTAGTCTTCAAACCTTGCGACCTAACCTTCATTAACAGTCGAATGTAAAACTAAAACTATTGTCTTACCATCAACTATGAGAATTTCAAAAATCAGCATTAGATATGCCCACGACTTCGTCCGCATGAATCTGATTTTTACCCGACTACGGCGACGCAAAAAGGAGGGTTGTGATTTTGATCGTTATGTATGGATGTCCATCTGTTCCCTCATTACTTCTAAACTACTTACCATAATTTGACAAAATGAGATTTCGTCTGAACCGTCTTGATCGTTCGCTGGTTATAGGCTATGTGACGTCACAGTAAATCCGGAGTCACTCTTAATCTGTTCGATATAATTATAACACGACTTGTAACTCCGGATTTTGAATTTGTCTGTCTGTGATGTCTTGTTTATACCTTTTTAGGTGGCGTTTTTGTCGTAGTTAGGTTTTAGGTTTTATAATTTTTATTTTTGTGCCACGCAAACTTAAATCCCCAGATGCACCATTTCTTAATGGTTCAAAGCACTTAAATTCACGTGTTTTTTATAGAGTAGGTATTAGAATTTTTGTGTGTTGATTCATACAGGGAAAACCATTTTTAAACAAAATGTTTACCACCTCAAAGGCTCAAAATATACTCGCTCTGAGAGATATTATGAGGTGCCCGGTTGTTAGATATCTGACATTAAAAGAAAAGTTTTTGAAGTGAAAACTTCTTTAGGCGCTTTGGGCATTTTGGACATGAGAAAAAACAATTGAACTCGCGACACTGTTACCGACACCAGCTTTTGACCATTAAAAAGACATCAACGCGCGATACAAAATTCTTTGGGATTAATGACATTCCAAACATTGAGACATGACAACGACATGATTGACATTTCCCTTTTTTTTACCGACTTCAAAAAAGAAAAGTATTTCCTGCACAATAAATTGTTTAAGTTTTCACTTCTGTCGGCACTCCCGGAGTGCCACTGTTTTTTTTTTATCCTCAGCGGTTTTAGTTTGAGCATTGTTTGATACGGAACTGTTTTATATGTATGAAAAGATAGAAGATAAATGCATAGTGCTGCTCATGCAAATTTTATTAACCTCATATTATGGTACGAACATTTCCTTTCATGAATGCTATGT
Organism: Agrochola lychnidis; assembly: GCA_963680765.1. NCBI lineage: Eukaryota > Metazoa > Arthropoda > Insecta > Lepidoptera > Noctuidae > Agrochola > Agrochola lychnidis. The sequence continues at coordinate 7,190,164 of OY796850.1, forward strand.
TTAATTCAAGGTTCGTAAAGCCATCGATCAGATACATCGTGATTCATCTCGGAAAACACTTTCGCCGTCTGTTCACAAGTGGACGCTGGACCGTGGATCGTCTTGGCCTGAAGATAGCTTGAGTTTACTGCTTGAGTGAGCTCGAGATGTTTCGACTTAATAGGCTTGGAGGACATCGAATATGTTTACGTGTTTTGATGTTAAATAAGAGAGTTTTACATAGGTGCTGTTAAAATCTAAGGGACAATTCTCGTATTTTTTATGATGTTCGCAGTCTCAATCTGTCAAAATTTTTATGGATTTTTAAACATTGATATTGTCACAGAAATGACATTGCGACTAGATTTAGAACATTTTTAATTACGAGTATAAGCTTTCTAATTTTTAACCAACTTCCAAAAAGGAGGAGGTTATATGTTCGTAGCGTATGTTTGTTTTTTTTTGTTTTTTTTTTTAAATGTATTTCCACCGATATCTCCGTCATTTGTGGACCGATTTAAAAAATCTTTTTTTATTTGAAAGGGTATGCTCTCAAATTGGTCCCATATAAATTTTATCAACTTTGCTTGAATAGTTTTTGAGTTAACTGCAATAATACGTATTTTTTTCCCACTTAGTATGTAGATGATATGATAAGTTTCTGTCACTGTAGCAGGTAGTGGTATTCGAATGAGTGTGGGGTAGGTACCACAACAAAAAAGTGAAAACAAAACCAAAGTCACCGACTTCCGAAATTAAAGTTATTTCTCACTTTGTAGTGTTTTTTTTTTTAAGTCGGTTGTTTTTTTTTTGTATTCGTTTGAAGTTAAATGTTTAAGGAAGATCGATCAAGAAATGGCAAATATATGATTCAACCGAGCTCGCAAAAAATAAGTCAAGTTGACATGTGTCACAAGTTATGCGGTCTAAACTAAATTGAAAATCAAAATCTATTCCACATAAATAAAAGATGTTTTGACTAATTTTAATGTCTTGATCAAGACATGTATTTACCAAATAGATTTAGCAATATGGTTACAAAAATACATAATCGTGTCCTAATACTCTCAGCATATAAAAATAATAAAATAAAACACACAAGCGATGATTACCTAACACACGCGATGATGTGTACTATGCATCAATTGTGTAGATTCTACAATAAACGAATATTGATCACAAAGAATTCATAACACAGACGAGAGAACGATTAATTACAATTTCTATTACAAATTGGTGAAGTACCAAGTATCTGGCTGCCTGTAGAGCAATTGACAATCAGTCAGTGCAACCGCCAAAATGAATTTTCCCAACACCATGATTGAAGTGAGTGATGATCTATGAATGTTGACTGTGCCGCGGGGGTGCGCGTGCACCCCGCGGGGGCGCGGAGGGCGCGCGCGGGGCCTGCGCGGGCGCCGGCGTCGCTTTTCACCGTCGCTGCGCCGCGTACGCCTACCCGATATAAAAGCCTCAACCGCCCATTCACCCGCTCGCAGTGTGTGCTTGAACGTTACAGTGTCCACTTCACTTGTGCAAGGACTTACAGTTTAATCATGAATTCACGGTGTTTAATAGTGCTAGCAGCAGCCCTCGGCGTGGGTACGTAACATTTGAAATATTTAGGGTGCGCCCGCGACGTGATCGACGGATACCTGTGTCCAGTGATGGCGGAACTATCTAGACGTGTGGCTCGCCTGCTCTGATGTATCCATAAAAATGTAATTGGCGTAGTAACGCGAAAGCAGTTGAAGTGTTATCGATATAGTTTCCACACTTAAGCGTTGCAACTGCGCGCGCGCAACAAGTGCTGAGAACAGATAGATTGCGGCTAGCGATGTGGTGTAACGACAATGACTTGCCCCAGTGATACACGGACAGATCGTATCAGTACTTAATATTTATTATGGATAATATAATAATGGAGCTTTTAAAGTACCAGTATCTACTAGGTTGAAATTCGACCCTGTTACTCTGAAGTTGCCTAAAAATTACGAAATAGCATCAAGCATTAATCTAGCAAATATGACATTCTGACATCTTTATAAAACAATAGAGTCTGTAACACGTTGATGTAATTAATCACATAATGCTATTCAAGTGTGTGAACTAGGTCTTATTGCGAAGTCAATCAACCCCATTTCTACTGGCACTATTCTTTTTCACACATGTCAATGACCTCATAACGTCACAGTACAGAAAGTTTGAGCAGTTTAATGTTAACTGGAGCTGGTATTTGTTCTCAAGTAAGAACATGCAGCTATCGACTGCATAGCACGAGAAAGCGGTTTCTCGAGTTTTCATAATAATTGTTTATTATGTCAAAACTATTGCTTGCCCGTTTAAAGTTTATTGATATTAGTTTTATGTTTTATTGAAAGCTTTAATCGTGAGCTTCGAATAAAAAGCTTTCACTTATAAATGATAACCGTTAAATGCAGAAGAATAGATAAATTGCATTATTTCAATGACTGCATAAAATATGATGGATCAAAATGATTACGTCACAATTTGCATGCAAAGAAATTCTGTGACCTTAGAGGAATGTTGTAATCCTTTTAACAGTATATTTATTCTATACATAGAGGGTGTTGCGTAATCAAAATTGACTGATTAGCATTTTTCGCAATGCACGCACCCACTGGTGTCAAGTTATGACATAGATAATAAATATTTGTGTAACTCAAAGCCATTGGAATGGGATCAATGGTTCCCACGTGCTACTATATAATTATTATCGAAAGTTGGTGCTTAAGTTAACTTAAGTTTATATAACGAGGGAGTTTCGAAGTCGTTTGGTTAAGTTATGTTTGTTTACAGAAATATCTTGGGCGATAGTTCTTTCGTAACTTTATCTTTCGAGTTCTTGGCTCCAGTTGTATTCTATAAATTACGAAGCCTTTCTTTTAAAAGAATTTAGAGATATCATCCCCTAAAGTAGTTAAGTGTGTCATAATGTCACCATGATTTGACACTTAATTATTCTGTTCAGAAAAATAAAAAATCTATGGACATACTTTTCAAGGGTAACCTTTCATAAATAACATAGAGTATACATACGCAATTAATTATAAATAAATAAAATATTCAGCCAATTACCGCTGACCATAGTATCCCAACATCCTCCACATTATGGACTTCCTCATATACTTCTATAGCTCACTTCCGTTTATCGATGAAGGAAGTCGAGTGTAATGACAATATCATTTCACATTGACTTGTAGAATTATCATTGTCTTTCATAACTGTCTGGCCCATAGATCATTATTTCCTACGAAATGGATGGGTTTTTTTTTATATCTCACTTTCCGCAGTTGGTCCCATAGAATTTTTTGTTCCTTATAAGAAACAGGATCGATTGGCATCAAAAAAGTTTTTGTAAAACTGGCCATTTTCTTGCTGACAGTATTTTTTTTTAATCTGTGGATGCAGATCAAAATGTCGAAAGTTAAGGAGAGTCTCCTAAGACCGTTTTCTTGTAGCGACAACGGTTACGGTACCTGTCCTTACTGCCGTATCTCAAAAATCCATCCTGTATAATTTTCGGGTTTCTTGAATGGCTGTAAAATCATAAGATACTTAGCCAAGATACTCCGACATAAGTCATCATTATCAACCCCAGCCCTTATCCCAATTTAATTGTGTTAACGAAGCCCATTTTTTTTCTTCCCAATTTCTCTATTAGCTGTTTTCACTCCCTTTCTGACCATACTGTCATCTTTTACTTGCAAACATCGTTTGTTTAAATTTAGAATATATTTTTCATCATAACTGCAAAAGCTTTCGCTTTCAAATTCCCTTCAATGCAAACTATTTGATGGAACCTCCTTGACTTTTTCATTGCCATTTAACCTCTGGCTTATAAGCTAACGTAACTTAGACTTGTCCTTTCACATTTCTGCGAGAAGATACAGACAGTCTTCAAATTTTAGTCATCAACATTAATTATTATCATTGGCAGGTATGATTTACCCACTGCCTCCTTCTGTGCCATGCTTCCCTGGTACAACTTTATTAGAAAATCATTTCTTGTCCAGGAATTGATCTCCAGTTTTACTAACTAGCCCCAAGGCAGGTTTTAAGTGATATCATTAATATAAAACTCGTGTTCTTGGGCAGGATGTTTAGTTTTCACTATGAGGTTAGTTATGAGCCGCCTGTGGAATTCACCATTGTTGGGATTTCTAACACGTACCCAGTTCTCACGGACAACGCGATCAATTGCGCAAGCACCGATATTTCTCGACTTTTTCTTTTAATAGAAAAATCTTGAACTATATGTGCTTGTTTTCTAATTGCCCACAAAGGTTTCAACAACAAAAAATGTTAACTTTAGCCGTTTCGTGTGAGTCATTGTTATTGTTTTCGATCGATGGTTAAATTAAACCTAATAAACATTCGCAACGTTTTAATGGTCGAGTTAGCTTAGTTAACTAAAAGTAACTTTAACGGCAGTTAGCCACGCTATCAAATATTCATAATATCATTACTGCAAGCGTGAAGGTATTTGATTATCGAGTCTCGCGGTGCGTGCGCGAATTTCACGAGAGCAATGAAAACATGGAGAAAATATCAGTTGCTTGAGTGCGCATATAACTGTGCGTTTGATATTAACTGATATTGTTATAGCTTTTGAACGTGACTTTGTTCGCGTATGAGCTGTATAATATATCACTGGTAATGCACAACTGATTGAGGTGATACATTACCCCGATGGTCCTAGTTTATCATTTATAACTGCCAATTACAGCTTTATGTAAGCGGGCACACCCTTTATGTCTGGAGGCTTTTATATAGATATTTAGTTCTTTTTACGTTTAGATTTTTTATAGTTCTCGATGTTTTTGGCTGGTATATTGGCGTGTGCTAGCTGGCGTATGGCCTATAATTTATCATTTGAATTATGTTTTGTGTTGCATAATGTAAGTTATTTTGAATACTAATGTATAGAATCATTTTTCTAACTTGAACAGACAGCTGTGCTGCTGGGGAGTTTGTTGCGCCACTTCTTCTTCCCAGCTAAAGGCACTAGGAAGTGGTGAAGGGTGGGCGTTTTTGGGGGACTGTCTTATGTTATTTTGACGTTCGAAAAGTGCTGATTCTCAGCCTAGTTTAAATAAATGACTTTTGAATTTTGAATATATTTCTTTATAAAAATAACTGGCCATCATACAATAATGATACTCGAGAAGGCAGAATAAAACAAAAGACTGTCGCTTCGGGTTCTTTTTATTTTAAAAATAGACTCATCTGACATTGAATTTAAGTAAGTAGGTAGACCATCTGTACAGACCGCAAATTACATAAAGTTAAAGATTATTTTCCTTCACAGAGCTTGGATTTATTTAAGGAAAGCCGCAAGCAAAGCTTAAGTTGAAGATATAATGAGCAGACAGAAATAACAACGACTTTCCTTTGTAATCTTTTGTCTGCATTACCTTGGAGTTTTATTTCAGAAAACAATTTAAATAAATATTCTGAAAAAGATATTTTCGACGCTCAACAATAAATGTTAGCTTATGAAGCTTAGTTTAATTGGTGTTTTCGTAACGTTTTTTTTTCGACAAAAATAAACAATAATGAATTCTTTTTAGAGAAAATATACGTCTATTACAGTTTTTATTACGTTTCGCAGTTAAATTGCTATCGATAGTTATAAAACTGACCGTCAATTTGATCGTGCATTGCGTGTTCAACAAAATATCCACATTAAAGTTAATTGGATAATTAGGTTACTCTCTCCGAGACAATGCAATAATTAAGGGGTAATTGAGTAATCTATTACGGTAAGAATGTTATTATTAATTCGTTCGATAAATTGCTTAATGCGTTGAGTTAAGGTATTTTAATCTGATATGTTGTGGGACAAATTATTCTGGTGTCGATACTGATATTGCATTTGAAACTGCAAAGTTCTTAATAAAACAAAGCATGTTGAATAGTAATGATTGAAATCAGGGTTTCGGTAATGACTAGGTTATTTCTAAAATTAATTTATAAAAAATTGCCTTTAAAGACTCCAATTCAACCTTAACCGCTTTTCTGCAGGCCCTATCTATGGAATTCCTTGCTCCTTCCTCCCTACTCTACACACAATTAGTCTTATATGAGAAAACCCATAATGTACCTATGGACAGCAGCCATTGTTATTTAACGTTAATTTACTAAAATTACGATCCCCAACTTGTCAAAATAATTCTAAGGTTACATAAAATAAAGTCAAAGTTAATCAAGAGGTCATTTGACCGGAAATCCACGAAATAATTAACAATCTTGCACCTAAACAATGCACCGGAAACTGTTGTTCTTAGGCAAAAATACACCGTCGACAATGATATCTCACGGCTGAACGTTTTATTGAACAATGCATTGCATCCTGTGTGTTCCCATCCTAAATACAATGACTGGCGATTCTTGTAAAAAAATGACATGTTTTCCTTCAATTCATTGACAGAAATATGAAGAGGGATTGGTTCTTCTTAATTCAAATTAGTTAGGTAAAAATATTTAAATGAACTTGAATTTTTGCATTCTCTGGCTGAATGGAAACTCCATCTTTACTTCTGTGTACTTCTAAGTTTAAACCAAAAACAAACGACTGTCGAACAGGATCTAAATTCAAATCGAAATGAATTTAAAGCTTCTTTTACTTCACATAGATGTTCCATTCAATCACTAGTCTTTAAATTACACTTCGATCGCCTACAACTCGCATAGCCGAGTACTTAGTGTAGCTAGCTACAAGCCAGTGATTGTCTGTCCTTCGAGCGACGATATAAATAACCTCTTGTTAGCCCTATACGCATTGTGCTGTTGTTTCCTTTTTTTAACTTCCATTGGCATCACCATGCCTTGTTTACGTGACCATTTTCTGGCAAAACAGGTCTCGAATTAAAAAAGGATGTAATTTTAACTCAGTAGGTGTTATTTCGTTCAGATTGCATCCTGTTATTCCATAAACATAGTCGATTTAATTTTAGTGGCAATAAAATTGTTTTTAAAAACACGGAAGATTGTGTATAGATTATTATTGCAAGTACTTCGCTTTCGGAGTTTAGTGAAATTAAGTTGGGAACCACTCATCTTTATAAAATATAGCCTTTAAGCTTTAAAATGCTGCAATCAGAGTTACGGCTTGTTATACTGCATTTAATTAGTCTGTGCCATTCATAATTTTGCAAGTGCCACTAAAATGTTGCTTTAGTAACTCTACCCTTTAGATGCGCAAGAGTGGTTCGAATAGAATTAATGATTACGTAACGATTACGCGACGTCACCTGTGCGCACGCCCAGCCTCTTGGTACGATGTGAATTTGTATTGCTAATTAATTTGTTATAGGGTCGTTGCCTAAACTTCAGGCATTGTAAGGTGTCAATTAAATAAAACAATTAAAATATATGAGCTGCAACTGGGTGAAATGTTGAACATTATCGATTAGAAATCTATTAAAACATCAAATAGATTTACTAGACATTGTTATCTATTGCTTCCAAAATATCAAAAATGCACAATACCATCCTAAGCCATTCAAATAAACAATAACAATATTAAAATGCAACTGATTCTTAATATTACCGACGAATTAAAAACGATACTCTCTATTATCTTGTACATAATTGCTTCCTATTAAAAATAAATGCTCCTATTAAAGCTATTATTATACTCGTAGTGAGCTTACGAACTTTCACCGACCGACAATTGTTATCTAATGGTGTATTACGTCAGATTATACCGCTCATGAGACAGTAATCATTTCTTTTTAAAACATTATGAACGTGAGCATGAACTCTTTTAAAAGAAGAACGTCTTGTTCGAATCGGTTAATGAACTGATTTTTTTAGGCTGTGGCCATTTTGTGTAGAGCATTTTGTTAAGTTTTTGGTATTTGATTTTTCTGTGTGACAGCATCCAGATCAACTTTAAGTATATATAGTTTCGAGAATAATAAGCATTAATTATTCAAGTTTTAGATAAAATATTTAAATTAAGATAAAAAACCTTGCTTTTCAATTCAAGATGAATTTAATACTTTTCAACATCCCAAATGAAACATTTAAAAAGATGCAAAATAGATGTGAGCAAATTTATGTGATACATTCAACGGCCCACATGATAAAGGTCAGACGTGAGGGAGATTACTCAACTTCACAGACGCGGGCGCATCGTCTCAACGAAATCGAAAGTTCCGCCCACTTCTTGTCGGTAGGTCAATTTTTGAGGCTTTCACTGTATTACTAAATGTATTACACGACCTTTGTCATAATAATGTATCGTGTTTATGTAATGTACACATGGGGCCATTACACAATAGGCGTAATTTGCAGGTATTAATTTCTCTCGGCTAGTGACTTGCTGTTTCTTATGTATCTCGTATTATGTATTGTTTGTAACACAATGCGTTTTTCATGAATATCGTAAAAATAAAAATTATCTGAGGGAAAGCTGGTTAAATGTGGGTTTGAGAACATGGTCCGGCAAGAGTTTAATTATTTTTTTAATTGCACAAGTACGTCTTTTATGACCATCAAGTGCGTCAAAAGGTGTTTAATCGTCAATCTTATGAGATTGATCTTGTGAGATCATTTTTATTGTGGTCTCGTGTAAAAGGGAAATTACCTTTGTTTTCATTTCTTACTTAACCTATTCAAGTACCGACCAAGGTGCAAAAACCACATGAAAAATCATGTCATTACAAAACAAATACCCAGTAGTCTGTAGTACTGTTACATAAAACGTTATGACAAGGCAGCATCGGGCAGATCAATAATTATGTCATGTGCACACGCGGCCTCCGGTGTCGCCCGGGCATTGCGCAACCTGCCCGGTTCACTGCAATGTATGCAGCCCAGTTACTGCTCACTGTTCATCAGGTATTTTGTATAGCATCTGGGCTCGAGAATTCTTCTTCTTCTTTTTTTGAAGTGCTGTCAAGTTTTTGAAAATCGAATGCTTTTAACGCGGTTCGGTGTGCGAAAATAGAATGACAAGGCATTTTTAGAACATCTGTGGCTTTCGAAAAATCTTATGACAAGACCTGTATTCTGGTACAAATGTGCTCTTGATGATTCTCGATTCGCAAATAAATCGAGAATCATGACTGAGTATCGTTCTAGAATATGTGAACATTTGTCACACAAAGAACAATTTAATTTAATCTTTGCCCTCAAACATTGTGTGAAATCCACTTAGTTCCAACACAATAAGTGTAGTAATGTTTGACATGTGTAATCAGCACCTCATTTCTGCGGTGTTCGCTCGCTCCACAAACTTAATGAGCGATTAAAGCCCCAGTCATCTGCCAATTACTAGATGTAATAGGCGTAAAACAAGCATAACGCGACCCAAAGAGCGGTGATCCAAATTTTCAATGATATCGAAATCGCTTTACATTTGTACCACATTGCTTATTAGTCTGGCGGCTGAGAATGTCAGGTAAGCGACTGCGGTTCACCTCGATATCGACGTTTGATTTTAATAAGAAAAGTTGTTTGCGAATACTTATGCAGATGAGTATAACCTACAGCTTTTTAGTAGGAACAATTTAATTCAAGGTTATCCAATAAAAACAGATTTTACCGGCGAATTTTATATTTATTTTTATTAAAAACATCGTTGCCAATCGATTTAATAATCGGTGTTTTTCGACAACGACTTGATTGCTCGATAACAAGGATCTAAAGTGTGGTCACTTATTGCTAGTAAGTACTCGAACAGAGCAAACAAAAAACCGATGTGTTTCCAATGATTACATAAAACAATTAGTATTGTTTTCATTAACATTGTGTTAACCAGCTTTGTAATGCTCAGTACGATTGAATAACAAAAGGTATCGATTTATTTGCAAGAGTGTGAAGCTACAGTCCAGCCGTCGATACGATGCCTTCCTGACATCTGTCAATTGAACAATTTCTAGTAGTAATAAGGATCAAATTCGCAACACACATATTCGTTAGTATGAAACTGACAGCTGTCAAGAACGTATTCTCTCAACAGCCGGGCTATAGTGTGAAGAATCTTAAGTTAGCATATCGATACTAGAGAAATAAGCATTGTATCCTGTTTCATTTCTCCACTTAATGCTAAATATCATACCGCTCTCGAAAGTTGTTAAAGCCATTTCTAAGTTTACAACTCGATTCCATTCGCAATATCTAAAGAATTTAGCGAGCTAATGCACTTGCAAATCGTCGAACACTCTCGAGAGAGTAACGTATTGCAAAACTGTACGGATGAGGGCTTTCTTCTCGTAAATGTCAGCCGGTACAGGTGACACACATGTTGTGACATAATGTGACATAACTCTTGTACGGGGAAGCGGCGCGTACGCAAACAAGGTGTTAACACGGCAAACATAAATTACGTACACCACATTCAATACTTCTAGAGTAATTTATACCGCATTCAGACATAAAGAAACATCAACGACTTAGATTTCACACATAACTTTCAATTAGTATCGTAAAAAATGTTTCCGCGTGCCGAAAATAAACACTGAACCGTAATGTTTGTGCAAGACTTGTAATAGTTATATTTGGTAACAGTGATTGCCAAAAACGGGATTACCTCATGTATCAACCAACAAAGACTACACGTGCTAACCAGTCGTAGGCTGTAGTGTGTCTTGTTGTTGCCTTATTGAGCCCTGTTCTGTTCCTTAGAGAAAGAGTGGCCCTGCACAAGCCCAGTCTGTTTCAACATCGTTCGCGTACCATAATCGTTATTTAGCGCTTTATTTTGTAATAATTTCATTAAAATTCAAACATTGTGATGTGTCGTTACACCACCGCTGTTGCCAATATTGGCATTTTGTCAAACAGTTATACATATTGAGTTTGAAAATGGGGTCCAAGGCGTTTGTGGATTATGCAAAGCAATTGGTATTCGAAACTTGTCCGAGAAACAATAACAGCCACATTGTACCACACACCAGAGCTTTCAACGACAAAACAATATTTAGTTTTCTGTATCAACATAGATTCTCCAGCAAATTCTAACCTAATTTTCTCTTTGCAGCGGTCGGTCAGGAGACCTTCAAATGTCCCGATGACTTCGGCTTCTACCCCCACCACCTCTCCTGTGACAAGTACTGGAAGTGCGACAATGGTGCCGCTGAACTCAAGACTTGCGGTAACGGACTTGCCTTCGACGCCACTGACTCCAAATACCTGACTGAGAACTGCGACTACCTCCACAACGTCGAGTGCGGAGACAGGACACAGCTTGGTAAGAAATGGCACTTCTTTGTCTTACAGATCTTTCAAAGTAGAAAAGTAGTAATTCAGAAAATGTTCTAGTATAGAAAGTATAAAAATGAAAATGCAATAAAGCAAAAAGTATCATCCGATTTTACCTGTCACGATTCCATTCAACAACAATTCAGCCATCTTTGTCATAAAAATCGAAAGGAATGGTTAGCAACAATGATTTTTTGCTAGCTCAAACGGTCAAGGCCATAAGTTTTACATAATCACACATGTGTCATAAGGATAATATTATTCGAAATACCAATCTCCACCAGGATGTCGTAAAGGTCACTGGGCCAATTGACACCATACAGAAATATCTATCTATACATACTCGTTATATCACCTAATGCTCAAATATCTATTTTATGCAAATATATTTTAGATATAAATATCCATAGCATTGCTTACCTTGAACTAGAGCCACTTCGTAAAATTGTATTTTATTGCTGCCGGTTTTTTGTCGAACTCTGATGGCTTTTTTATGGATATGAAGATTGAAAGCTTTTTGCTGCTTTTGATTGATAGCCAATTATCCTCAAAATGAAGTGACATTTCGGAGAACCATGAATGTTTTGATGCAGGGTTTCTTGTAGTTTAGCTTTTATTTTAAGTCCTTGTCCGGAACATTAAAAAAAGGATGAGTTCTTATCGTGTTTCAAACCAAATTTAGACTCTTCATTTGTTTTTCGTTCGTCTCGTCAATGTCTCTTTTCGTTCCACAGAGCCTCCGATCACAACCCCCCACTGCTCGAGGCTGTACGGAATCTTCCCTGATGAAGCCAAATGCGACGTCTTCTGGAACTGCTGGAACGGTGAAGCCTCCCGCTACCAGTGCAGCCCCGGACTTGCCTACGACAGGGAATCCCGTGTGTGCATGTGGGCTGACCAGGTCCCCGAATGCAGGAACGAGGGTACGTAACATTTGAACGTTATAACAGTAACTTGACCTATACAGCACCCTCATTGATTTGCGGTTGACCAGTCGATCTGTACTTTAAGTTAATGACAGCTAGAGACCGCAGATCTTCAATCCTTGAAAATGTAAATCAAGCTCAAGAGTTGTTTGCAATGTTATTGCAATGATTGTTGTGGATATAAATCTAAAATAGTCGTGCAGTCAGATCAAACGATCTGTCTGCTTTTTTTATTGTTAAAATGTGAACATGAATTCTAAGTATCTAAAGCACATGAAGCCTCTGTGCACATACTATTCCAGTGAACTTACTTCAACTTCATCACCACTGTCACTGCTGAATTTCGGTTTCGCCTTCTGCACTCTCGCTCACGTAACCTCCTTGGTGTTCCCCAGAAGTAGCGAACGGTTTCGCTTGCCCTGCTCCCGGTGAAGTGTCAAACGCTGGCTCCTTCAGCCGTCACGCCCACCCTGAGGACTGCCGCAAGTACTACATCTGTTTGGAGGGAGTCGCCCGAGAGTACGGATGCCCCATCGGCACCGTGTTCAAGATCGGAGATGCTGATGGCACAGGCAACTGCGAAGACCCCGAAGATGTTCCCGGATGGTGAGTTACCTTTCTAAAATCTTATGTACATATTGTATACACACCACATCATAGGACATACGCATTTCAACATCAATCCAGTTCAACTTCTCATGACTCATAATTCATGGTACTCTTGATATTTATAACTGCACGATAAAATGCGGATGTCTTATCCACACCGTTCAAGTAACGCAAGTAAAACAGGCAGCTTGAACGCACTATAGGACTCTTCTACTCACTGGTTGAATACTGGTTCTGAGGTGTTACCAGCGTCTTGTGTGGTACATTAACATTTAGTACCTAGCCTAATCATGGACACCAAGAAAGTATCCTAGTGATCATGAAATTCTTGACCAAAATAACTAATATTGAATGGGTTCCCAAACATTAATCTGGTATAATGATATTCTTGGTGTCCCAAAACCCTAAGACCCTGTAACAACTTCCACACAACCAATGTCGTCCTTGTGACTAACAACTCTTCTTGCACATAAATAATGAAACATAATACGAACACAGATCGGTTGCACTTCGTGTTGCCTCAGCTTTATTATACACGAATCGATCAGCATTGTACAGATGTCGTTGTGTAGGTAGACATAGGTGGATACGTAGTAAAGCTCGCCCACCTGAATAGCTGGCCGCAAGTATGCGGTCCGGAGCCTTGCACGCTTGCGACATTTAGGACACTTTGAAATTAACATGACTTAGAGCAAAATAGTGCGCTCACAGTCGTGTCATGCGCGGACGACCGTGGTCAATGCCGACCGGTACATAACGGAGTGTGTATGGTAATGACCGTTGTTTCACTCAAACATATCGTATCGACCGTAACTGTTCCAGTATGACACAAAGGTTGAATTTTCAATGCCTTTCATAAAACGAGGAAATGTTCAAAAGAATGCCGGGTGACTGGCGCAGACTTGCAATCATGAAATAGTTATGAGGTTTTTTTTAATTCTTTGCACGCAAACGTACTTACTTGTCATTTATGAAAATATCAATATTTCTGTTCGTTTGTGTATTTCGACAACTCATAAATTCTACGGGCAGTTTCTACAAAAAAACAATTACATTAATGAGTTATCTCAACCAAACTATTCCTCTATTGAAACAATGAGAAAACTTTCAAAATGTTTAAATCCGGTTCATAGTCTATGTACGTCGAACAATCGCAAGAAGATCGATACTGAGATGCACCGGTCACGATTTAACCAAGTTAAATGAAGGTCGTAGAACCAGTCGTTTTCAAAAGTTTTTGCGAGAGCTCCGGACCACATAATTGTCTGCCAAGAAAAACAAATGTTAGATAACGCTAGTTGGAAAAGCGAGCGGATATTATTCTTGTTGCCGTTTCAAGGCGGTTCACTCTTTAATGCCGACTGTGTACAAGATTACATTACACAATTCTCGCAGCCAGTTACCACTCGCGTAGTAAAAGTTGCTAGAAATTGAGATAGCCATTTATGTACTCACTCGTTGTCGATAGGCATAAGACATAAAGTTAAGACTCGCTAGTAGTCGAGGCAGGTAGTAAGGTGCGCGTACATTTTCAGCGAGGACTACTATGGGGATCTGGATCTGAAGACGATCCGCAAGAGCGAGCTGCTCGCCGGCCTCCAGCAAGATGGCCAGACCCGCAACACGCCCAAGCAGCTCAAACCCCGCCCCCAAAAGGAGAACTAAATACAATTCCCCACCCCATAACCTTTTAATACTCACATAGTTAACTATAAACCAATACTCTGCGCGCACTACGAGCAACCACTTCAATCTGACAGTTCTGGCTGAATACGGATACATTAGCTTTGTAAAAAAAAAAATGAAAAACGTTGCTCATGGTGTGTGGAGATCGTGTTCCAGGTTCAAAAATATTCGATTGTTTATTGAGTGAGCTACAGTTGATATGTATCAGTTGCCAAATATTTCTCGTTGTAGCTTCTCGAACAGTTTCATTGAGACACGTTAGGAAATTAGTAAAACCATACAGCGATATATTTATTATTTTATATTATATCTTAGTATTTATAGTGTCCTTTCAATATTATTATGTCGAAACCAGTTAACCAAGCCTGTATAAAGTTTGCACTAATAACAACTAGACCGTTAAAGGAAGTTGATTTGCATTTACGACAATGTAGTTCTGTTAAAAATCCGTGAGGACATCGATATACCATTGTATCTGTATAAATACCATGACCTTGTAAATATATTATTGTACTGAATTATTTCGCTGCGACTGAGTGTTGTTGTTTGATAGAAACTGTAATACTTAAGTTTTATTTTTAGTGATAAAATAAACAAAAATTTATAAAAATTAACTTCTGTTGTATTAATTTCCTCTGTGTGTAGTGATGCACTTTAGCACCGTTTCCTAACATTTTCCACCACACTATTTTCTGTTTCATTAATGCATCCACTTTCTAATATATTAATATTTTCTTGGTTCTTATAGTAATTTTCTTCTGTCTAATCATTTTTATTACTGACTGTAACAGCCAACCGTCATCCTTGGGAATCCAGGTACGTTAATTCTTCTTTTAACGTTGAAACCAATGCATTTTAAGGTGTACCCTTCTGTAAGTAATATCTTTGTTCAAATGACTATCAAATATGAATCTTAATCTAGGTTTGAAGAGTTAGCATGAGCCTTTCTACAATGCACTTCAATAAAAGTCGATTTAATATGACGTAGTACGAAATGAATATCATCTATCTAGTTATCTTTTCAACATATTTTGTGCTTTGTATGTAGAAAATATAGATAGCCAAAACAAATGCAATATCTGTAAAGATGTAGAAAAGCAAACTAAACATAAAAAGATAGATAATATTCGAGTACTATTTTCTTAGTGTCGTAAAAGGTGACTAAAGAAATTTACCATGTGGATTGCATTCACAAGCAAACTAAAAGCATCTACTGTGAAAGCAGTTTCATCTAATCTTGCTCATGGTAGTGAAGCTCCCACAGTTACTTCATATGCAACTGATAAAACAATTGATGACACAAAAAGAACTGATTGTGTGTTTGATCAGTAATGCACAAAAGTTACCGGATCTATAGCTGACCATGCTAATAAAATGAATACGCATAACGACAAAAAGGAAGATGTTTTCTCCCAATCTATAACAGTCAAACAAACTATAGCAGTTGATTCATAACATAATAACATTACAGCGAGGATTACTACGGTGACGTCGACCTGAAAGCTTTGAAGAAGTTGGGATTCTGAATGTCAAGGAGCGGCTCGAAGGACAGACTGAAGCTAAACCCGTTCCATCTGATATAGCGTACGAACGGCCTCTTCAGAGTCATATGTTATTGTTAGAGTCCTATGTGCTGTAGGGACTAGTGACGTCACATCGACTGTAAACCATCCAACATGATGATTGACATTCGATAAATTATTATCTTATTCTTTGTCCTTATCATCTGTGTGAAGATGATCTGTTTTAGTCTTTACAAGTGTGTCTAGTGATTCATGAAAGTTTTTTTGTCTGTCTGAAGAGGCGCTCGATTATTTCTAAGCCATGGACTTCGAAAGTGAATCGAAACCCACAATATTTTTGGTCTGTTTTTGTCGAAAACAATTGTTGCCAAATTTTGGAAATCTTCAAAAACCTTGACATGGTACCAACACAATGTGCTGGTGCTGTGTCGAAATATATGTTGTTCTTAGTCATAAAACTTATGTAAGTTAAGTTTAGCGAACTTATATTTTTAATATTTTTGTAAATAAATAATATTTTATACAAATACTTTTTTATTTCAATCATATCTTAGCTCTTTCTGATTACCAATTACAAAATATATTAATGACAATTTGACCTTAGAGTGAAAATAGATATAGAATAAAATCAAACCAATGATTGGGTACAGTTTATTTAGTAATCATTTCAATAAATTAAAATGCAATTTGCTGATAGAGTGTTAGACTTAAATAAGACATTAATATTAATATCGGTGGAATCTAGTAGCCAAACTAGATTTACCACCAATTAATTGCTCAATTCAACTTATTGATATGTATTTGAACAAGGTTTGTTAGTGTTACAACATTTTAGTTACAAGACTGCTTAAAATACACGCCCTGTTTGATCTCACTCTAGCCAAGCATGACTATATTAACCTATGTTCAAAGGATTGTTTACCAGTAGAGGTAGCAAAAGCCTTAACATATAATACTATTAGTACTGTAAACTTAGACATCGACTTTGGCGATGTTACCAAGCTGCAGCTGACGGATGGCATCTTGACGGGACATGGCTATGTGGGTTGAGGTCCAACCTAAAATAGAAATTATAAAGTTTATGTATGATCAAGGAAAGTTCATGAACATTCTAGTTCTTAAATTGCCACCCCATTATGTGATTGGTATTATAGAGTCGTTGAATGCGGCTGTTACACATACTAGAACAATCACAATTTCTGTGGTGTATAAATACCTCTGAAAAGCTATACTTGGCCTACAACCACCTTCTTCTTATTGAAACCATATAAAGTGACATATACGCAACATCCATTCATTTAAAAAACTCTAAATTACTCAATGTAGTAATTTCTTATGAAATCTTAGTTATGACCATTTTAATTAATCATTTAGGCAACGTTTGAGCATTCGTTAATTAGCTTGTATCCATTCGCATCGTAATAAACTTATAATTGAGCAAATACCTGGTAAATTGTATTGATGTTGAAAAATACAGAGCATTTAATTTGATGTCTGAAATGAGGCACACTAATCTTGCAACAGTCTTTGTTTAAGAGGTTATCTTGCTTAACATATAAAGTCTTAAGCAAATAATAGGTTTCAATATAAAAGTATTCAACTTACTTTGAGTATTAACTATAGAGTTCTCTGAGAAAACAGTCTTGATTTCACCAGGGTTCAGTATTGAAGCTGGAGCAGCTAAAACAATAGGTGATGGCGGCGGGGAAAATGTTACTGTTGGTGCTACAGGTGCTAATGGTATAATAGGTGCTGAAGGGGTAATAGAGCTTGATGGAGCAAGAGGAGCTGGTGATGCAATTGGCGAGGGAGTGGTTGCGGCAGTTGATTGAGGAGCAAAGATTTCAGTGTTGATGGCAGTCGATGAGCAGTCCACGCGAGTTGGGTAGTCACAGACGCCAATTTGCTGAAAAAAGAAATATAATATAAATGAAAATATAGCACCCAATAGCAATAAAAACTTTCATAATAACGCGGACAAAATAAATTCAGAAATTAAAACATTTCATGTGTTATTATAGACAGTAGCTAAAAATAGCATGGAATCATTTAGCAATAAAAACATAACCTTTTTATTGAAAAAGTAAATACTATAAAAAGTGGCTACGGAAATGCGTAGGCACTTCATAAAAGTACTATAAAACCATGTTAAACTGGTCATATTGCAAATAAGGATTTTCATATTGAAATACCTGCATTGGATATGTTAAATGATGAGTCACAGTTTCCAGAGTGCGTACATATTGAGAAAGAACAAATAAGGCAGGCAAAAAGTACTAAAACAATGCTGTTATGATGACTAAGTAGGTAAGTAGAGCATTTATAGCCATCTCACATCTATTTGAATACGCAGATATAATCTTGAAATGGTTTATTCAAAATAGATGTGACTTTTTTACATTTGAGGAGTACATCTCCCATCTTGAAATGCATTAGCATCCTCATTGGAGTCACAACTGAGTTACCTCAAAATCTACATATGCGGATCATCTATCAAGTAGGTAAGTATAATAATATTATTTCGATTCTAAAAGTTTTGTGTCGTGTATACTGTAGGCAAGTTTTGTTTACAAAAGATTGCCCGCCAGATATCTAGAAATCAAAATTTTGGCCCATCTTTAAAATTGGTTGAGCAGCCTTGATTTAAAACAATCAAATAACTTCACGTAACCAGAGGGCTGGCCTATTCTTTGGTCAAAGAATCAGCATTGCCATACAACGACAGCGATGCGGACGAATTTTTTGATGCCCTATGATTATTCCTCCCCCCTTTTTTATATACTTGTACATATTATTATATTATGTCTGATAGTTTTTAAAAGTAAAAAAAAAAAACTGGATTAATTAATCCAGTTTTTTTTTTACTTTTAAAAACTATTAATTTTTAGCGTAATTACGCTAAAAATTACTTGATCAAGCTATGCTATTAACACGTACTTACTTTACCATACCAGCATAATGAATAATATTATTTTAATCATAAAATAAAATAAAAAATTACTCTCATCAATGAAATATTCGATGCACCTTAATTGTTATTACTCTTCTCGCTGAGCTATGCGGAAGGTTCACGAATAAAATAAGCCTGAAGAATGGGAAGCTTATCGACATATTATTAATAAACGGAAAATAAAACAGATGTATGTTCTACGTAAGTATACCTGGTTGTAAGAAAGGTCAGCAGGGCACTTGAATTTGACTGGCTGTCTTCCAACGCATACGAAGAACTCGCTGCAGTCTAGCGCGCTTCGAAATGCTTCGAAGTCTTTTCTGCATTGTGGTTGCGTGGGTGGCTGTTCTCCTGATGATAAAAAGATAGAAAACGTAATCAAATCAATAAAAAACATTTTACAAAAAAAAAACAACCGACTTCAAAAAAAAACACTACAAAGTGAAAAATAACTTTAATTTCGGAAGTCGGTGTCTTTGGTTTTTAATTTTCGTTCTTTGTCATACCTACCCCACACAAATTCGAATACCACTACCTGCTATGTAAATAACAGTGACAGGAAGTTATCATAATATCATCCACATACTAAGTGAGGAGAAAATACGTATTATTGAAGCTAACTCAAAAACTACCCAAGCAAAGTTAATAAAATTTATATGGGACCACCTCTGAAGTATGATCTACCAAACAAAAAAAGAACCATCAAAATCAATTCATAATTGACGGAGTAATCGCGTAACAAACATACAAAAAAAAAACAACATACAGTCGAATTGAGAACCTCCTCCTTTTGGAAGTCGGTTAAAAATAAGGAGCAAGCGTATTAATGCTTGTACCTTCTCTGTATGAGAAGAGGCTTTTGCTCTGCAGTGGGACAATAATAGGCTCATATTATTATTTAATTAAAGGTTTCTTCTATGTACTAATATCATAAATAGACTAAGACACATTTCAAGGGTATATTATAACAGTATTTTGCTTTATACGGTCATTAGTCCAACCATTATAATACAGTTTAGTTACAAATTAATTATATAAATACATTTAAAGCACGTAATATAACTTTACGGTACAGTACGGTTTAACACTACTAGCTATTTACACTAGGTAGTAAATTAAAAGACTAACTAACTGTCTGTATAAATAAATACAAAACCAAGTTACGCCTAACGCGGATAAATAACTGAGAATCACGCAAAAACTATAAAGCATATTTTCACATTTTAAAGATAGTTAAGTTACAGTAGATCGGTAAGATTTTGACTGACATTAATGACTGAAAAAAAACGTGTGGCACTCGGGTACTGCCGCGGTAAAGCTATTGCATAACATTTGTAACCTCCATACTTCCTATTTGTCAACGCTACACTTGGGATGATGATGTGATGACATTGAACAAAAAATACGTTCCCATGACAACGTGATGTTGTCATGGGAACGTCCGAACCGTCATTACATGGTAGGCGGAGTGAGGGTGTTAGGTTTTATTTTCGTTACGTTACGGAATTTCTTGATTCGGTCGCCGCGCTCAAAGCCCGCGATAAAAGCTAAGCAATAGCTTAAAAAAGGCATTGCATTGCCCGTAACGCATTACGGGTCCAATAAATAATAATAATATTTATAATATAACTGTTTCTATATCTACTGAAAAGGAATAGCATTATAAACAAGTATTCAATATAATTATAGAACTATTGGCTGATGGCGCCAGCAAATGTGGACATGAGTAAGCTTTATCGATTAACCAAGCCAAGCTGTATTTTTTTCTATCAGGAACTACTGTTAATAGACCAGGGTTCACATTTAGCATCTCAAAAACATTCAGAGGTTGCAGGCGTGACCAGTACACCAGGTCAGAGGCACATTCATATTTCGTAACTACGATGACCCGGCTGCGGATTTTATATAACCTGACATTTCCAGGTCTGGCGACATCTTCTAGTGGTTATATTATTTACATATCCATCGGTAAGTAGCTATGAATGTTCATATAACTTATAAGAGGTGTTGGGTGAGATTTTTTTCATGATAAAGTGAAAATAGATACGTTGATTATGGTGTCTGGCTAATCAAAAATTTATATCGCTGACGATGGAACGAACAGTGGGAACATTTATAGGCTGATGATGATGATGATGATGACGATGGAACGAAATGTTGCTATTTTAAATATTATATTTATATAAACATTTAGGACTATATATACATACATAAACTCACGCCTTCTTCCCATAGGGGTAGGCAGGAACTACAGAACGCCACCTGCCATCATCCTTACATACTCGTTTTGCCTCGTTTATGTTCATACAATTCATACACGTACGCCGGTTGCGAGTACTACGCACCTGGCCTTTCTGAAGAACATCACCAATAAGGTCACTGTATGTCCTCCCAGGGCGTCCCCGCCCGGGCTTTCCTTTTACATCAGCCTCGTAAATACATTTTGTTAGTCGCCTTTCATTCATCCTCTCAACATGCCCAAACCATCTCAGCATACCCTTTGCAATTTTTGTCACTTCATCTTCTTTTAATTCACACCGCTGTCTTATCACATCATTCCTCAGCCTATCATTCATAGTCAAACCACACATGCTTCGCAAGGAACGCATTTCCACAGCATTTATTCTTCTTTCATTTAGGACTAAGTATTGTATTTATTATATTTTTTATTTCACTATATTCTGCACCGGTTGACGTCATCACGTCAGCGCCAGCTATCGCTGAAAACCAGCGCTGAGGCTCTGTCTCGCATGGGATCGCAGCATTATGCCGTAGTATTTTATTCATAATCAGCTTATAATGTTCCCACTGCTGGGAGACCTGCCTCCTCTTGGTGAGAGGAAGTGGGCTGTAACCAACTGCTACCGGCCGCACCTAGTTGTAGCCGCACTTCGGGTTTTAGCCATGACATATGCACAAATATTACTCATGTGTTAATATAGGATAGGTACTTTTTAAAATTACGTACAGGTAGGTACTTACTCAATTTCCGACTCGCACAGTTTACATTATCTGAATAATCACAGAACCCCTGATTGCTAAACAGCAGCCCAGTAGGACATTCCTGTTCTACTGCCCACCCATCCCAGCAGTTCAGGTAGTTATTACACAGCTTCGGCGAAGGGATCTGAGCCCTCTTCCCTTCACACAGTGGGTTCGGTTCGATCACTGGGTCTGGGGTGTGGGTTAGTACCAACTTGTTATGGTATTCTGGGTCTTTCTGGATTTGCTGGATTACTTCATTTGATACTGGGATCGTGAGTGAAAATATGTTGTCAAAGTCCTGTTGAAAATAATCAATTAAATGGTTTTGTATTGGTAGTTTTTTTTTGTAATTAATGGATAAGTTTGAAATCACTTGTTTCCGAATTTATACAACCTACTATAAAATGCCCATTCAAATTCACTGTGTTCTGAGATTAGTATCTTCCACACACAAGGCATTAACGTTCGACAATGCGTTTAATTGAAATAGGTTTTTATTTTTATTAATTTTTTTATTTTTTTTTTGTAGATTCTTTTCTATTTTGTGAATGTGAGAACGCTGTAGGCTTAGTGGACTGTAGATCACTGTCCATTTTCTATTTTGTTAAGTACTTATTGAAAGACCTACACTGTCCTCCCATAAACTAGTAACACTGTTATTTGAAAGTATTGTAAAAGCCAATTATTTTTAAAAGAGTAACCGTGGAGTTTCTTGCCGGTTCTTCTCCATAGGAAACGACCAATTGGAACCGAGCATTTTTTTTTTGGGTGGGATATTATCAAATTACTTCTCCCGTTCTGGGCGGAGCGGGTGGGCGTGTCAGACTCTTACTGATTAAAACCCACCCGTGTTCCTTCGGTTGCCCTGTTGCCGGGGGCCACGATTTCCCAATCAGTTTTCTTCGCACCCCTGGCAGGCATTGGCCCTAGCGGACCCCGTAAATTCTGCTGACATCTCTTTGAGGCGCGCGTGGAACACATCGCGCCATCGACCCGGGTCTGGTCCTTATCGGACGGCGAGCTACCTATTGCTCACCGTCCGCAAGCCCGCGCGGTGTGCAGAAATCGGCTCGCGATTCCCGAAGCCTAGGGCGTCTCTTCCTGCGCTCAGGGCGTCTCCTAGCTTCTGACGTTTCATAAGTGCCCATGTAGGTTTATGTGAAATAAAATAATTTGAAATTGACATTCTGCTTTTCATCTCTATAATAACTAATGCCAGTCTGCAGCCCAGGTATTATGAAGTATTAATGCCACCATTTTCCAGTGTGAGAGAGAGACGGAGCTATACAAAGCCGATAGCACCATTCCATTTTCGCAGTGGATTAATGATGACATTAATACTTCAACCTACCCCAGGCCGGAGAATAATCCTTTTTAAAGAGAGATCAGCCTATGGCGGTGATATCCATAGCTGTTGATGATCTACCTATGAAGTAGTTAATTGATTCAGGCGTGACCTTGCGGAAATCCATTATAAAATACAATAGAAGTGGATATATTTAGTAACCTGTTCCGCTTAGCTATTTCTAAAGATTCATAAAAAACCCCTGAAATAAATCGACACGTGTTTCACCTCCCAACGAGGCATCCTCAGGATGACGATAGACTTGTCGCGAACTCGAACACGGCGTGTTGCCACACCAAGCGCCGAGAACAGAGCGCAGCGCAGAGCTATTTCAGGGGTTTTTTATGACTCTTTAGAAATAGCTAAGCGGAACAGTTTACTAAATATATCCACTTCTATTGTATTTTACCTCATCATCATCATCATCATCAGCCTATAAATGTTCCCACTGCTGGGACACAGGCCTCCTCTCTGTGAGAGGGAGGGGTTATTTTACCTATAAAGTCATAATAGTCACAAGCTGATGTGTTACGATTAGGTACTTACTTTAATAAAACCGAAGAACGGGTTCAAGAAACTTCCATAGTAGGGCAGGTGACCAGCGTTAAGCCTCAAATTTTGTAGGAACGGATTATTTGGGTAGGGGTTGGAGTACGTCTTCACTAGGTTTCCTTCTTCATCGTAAACTGAAATAAAAAAAAAACTGACAGTAATTTGCGCAGGTATGTAGTACACACGGCTACACATCAAGCTATACATTTCCAGTATAAGCTGATCTAGCATTGTGTAGGATTTTCGTACAATGCGAAGTCAGCTGAACGTGGACGTGTGAACTGTGAAGTGTGTACGTGTAGGCAGGCAGGACAAGTCAATAAATACAGGATTTACAAGTACGAGCGTCTTCCTTTGCTATTTCGCTTCAGGGCAAGCCAACCACGAAACGCAATGCTTTCCAGTAGAGCAATTTGATGATTTGGTCAAGTTTTAGACAAAGTGTCTTCTCGGTATCAAACTCAAACTCAAATCATATATTCTAATGAAACCATTTACATACACTTTTAAATTGTCAAGGAGTCGGTCGGTTAGCCAGAAAGTTGAAGCTAGTTGCCCATTCCAAAACGTAGATCTCTACGGAGAAGAACGGGCAAGAAACTCCAAGGACACTCGTTTAAATTAATATATTACAAAATACTAGGTACATTACTCTTGTTGAGAGAACAATGTTCTATATGTGAGAACGATGTAAAAAAAAAACTAAATATAAGATTACTAGCTGCGCCCCGCGGTTTCACCCGTGTAAGTCTCGATCCTGTGGGAGTATCGGGATAAAAAGTATCCCAGGTTTTAAACTATCTGTGTACCAAATTTCATCCAAATTGGTCCAGCCGTTTGAGCGTGAAGAAGAGACAAACATACACACACACTCACAAACTTTCGCCTTTATAATATTAGTGTGAAAAATAAGCCAGTTAAAATGTGACCAGTCTTAATTGACTGGTCACGAATGATGACGTATCTAAGTAGAAGTTTCTTTGTAAAACATGATGTCATAATATTAACACCCGGGTACCTGTAAGATAATTAGATAGCATCTATTAACAAATAGCTAACCCGAGTAACATAGTCCTGTAGAAACAATAAATTATACAATAATCCCATAAAAAAGGTCGTTCAGTTTTTCCCGAATTTGACAATTTTCCGGGAAACTTGTCCAACTTTTCTTTCCATATAAACATAATTCGGACTATTACGAACATATTGAAATAAAAAATAGCCAAATCTGTTTAGCGGTTCTTAAGTGACACGACTCATCATCTGTTACGACACCTCATTGAGGTGGATAACAATTAAAATTCTATTGTGTCTCGTTAATGACAGTTGAAAGGTTATATGTATGTTTACATGATTTTGATGCCCCTGCGTTGAAATTTTTCGTCGGTTATTTTTTAAAAATCTACTGTTTCATAGAAAAGTACAATACCTACACAGTCAAAATGTATGTAACAGTAGATTTTTTTTTTATTTATCGACGAAAATTTCAAGGCAGTGGAGTTCAAAATCATGTACTGAATCCATGAGTTTTCGCGTCGATGTCCCTGCCACCCTGTATAAAATATTTATACACAAACAATTGTAACTTATGTTAAGGACCTCTGCGTGTGGCAAACGTTTGAATCAAAACATTTCCTGGTACATTGTACCGTCAAGTACATATTTCATTTTGTAAAATAAATCGTAACATCAGATCTGTTTTCATTTAACAAGGGCTTGTGTACACGCGCTGACAGTTGAATTAAATGAAAATAATATTTATTTTAGTTGAATGTCAGAGAAAACATCAGAAGGTTTAAAACTTAAAGACTTTTCACACTTCATCGTCACTTCAAAATATTTAAAGCATATTTAGGTATAGTAGGTACCTATTATGTAGTTAGAAGTAATAAAAGCGCACGGGTCGATCCATCAGGTTAAACTACGCTTGCCAGGGTTGGTGCGAGGATGGGTGACCATCTTTACATATCGAGACTCCTCCGTGCCTCGGTAAGCACGTTAAACCGTTGGTCCCGGCTGTCATTCGTGAATATTTGACATTCGTTACGGGTCGTCAGAACCCCGAAAGTCTGACAACCAGTCTTACCAAGGGGTATCATATTACCCAGTTACTGGGTTGTGAAGGTCAGATAGGCAGTCGCTACATGTAAAATACTGATATTCAGCTACATCCGGTTAGATTGGAAACCGACCCCAACATAGTTGGGAAAAGGCTAGGCAGATTGAAGTGCCTTTTTTTTTGGGTGGGAACTTATCAAATAACTTGGCGTGTCAGACTCTTACTGACTAAAACCACCCGTGTTCCTTCGACTGCCCTGTTGCCGGGGCACGATTTCCCTTTCGGCTTTATTCGCAACCCCGGCGCCGGCAGGCATCGGCCCTAGCGGACCCCGTCAATTCGATTCGATTCTATTCAAATCGGCTCGCGATTCCCGACGCCCAGGGCGTCTCCTCCTGCGGTGGTTAGGGGCGTGAGGGCGCGAAATTTACCTCTCCCTCAAGCGTTCCGCCTCCTCCTTCGCGAGCATTACCGCTTCACAGAAGGAGGTGACAGCCTGCCATTTCCTCTCGCTCCGTAACATGGCCTGAATCAGGGCCGGACGCGAGAGATCACCGCCGCCGATCGCCTCCATGAGGACGCGGCGATGCTCCGCCCAAGCCGGGCAGACCTCCACCGTATGCTCCACCGTGTCCTCCGGGCGATCCATACAATGGTGACACCCGGGCGTTTCCTCCCACCTTATCCTGAACAGGAACCTCCCGAAGCAGCCATGTCTGGTGAGGATTTGCGTCAGGCGGAAGGTGAGGACGCCGTGGCGCCTCTCAATCCACTCCTCAAAGAGGGGTCTTATCGCCGCAATTGTGGCGTACCCAAGATTGAAGTACCTGATATGTATTTTTTAAGTGTAGTCCGTATTTTTCTTAGGCTGTCGGTGGCAATTTAATCTATATTGAGTTGTCCAGAACTTTGCTACGAGTTTGACATTATCACTCGTCTACCTATAATTGATCTAATAAAAATAATGTAATTTATATTGATTCGAGGCGAATTCGAAAGATCTCCTGAAACCTTGAGTGTAATTCTAAAAGGCATGTCAAACACCATAATAAAATGTAAATCTACATGAGTATTCCGCCATCTTCTCCAAACAAACTTGACAAATATCGACAACATTAAAGACACATTTACACACAAAGGCACCGCGAAGCAACGCTATACGGCTCAGTTCCGACAGTACCGATGCGGCAACATATGAATCGCCCTTAACACCCAACAGACAAACAAAATAAAGAACCTTAAGACGTATAGCTCTTCTCAACAGTTCGAACACAGCTATAAATCCCGTGAGGGAGGGATCGCATGCACTAATAAATAAGGGAGAGGTGTTCTGTCCGTCATTTAAGTACTTAAGATTTTGTTGGTGTAAATAAAATTGTGAAGTTTCTTGGGATCAAAGACCTTATTGTACAGGGTGTTTGGTAGAAGGACCGACACAATTTTTTGACGGATTGGGGATGTCATAAGCTAGAATAAAATTCTTTTAATTTTCGTTTTTATTTTAAAATTCATATTTTTCTTCCCTTAACATAATTTAAAGATTTTGGAAGCACACATAAAAAATAGAGAATAGGGATTGGGATCCCTAAGAAAATTGTGTCGGTCCTTTTACCAAATATCCTGTAGTAGGTACTGATGTACCTACTGCATTTCTCGAAGTGAATATAGATGTGTGAATATTACATCTACATTTTGACAATTAGGTTAAGTTTCATGTAGATGGATAGAATACTCTTTATTATGTACACTGTATAATGGACAACTGATAGAGAAGTATGGAAGAAAAAGACATGTTGCGTCGACGCCAAATAAATTTCTTTCTTTCTAAATAAATTGGGATATGGGCAAGAGAATGATTAATTGGCAATTTTCATCTATTTTCTTAAATATCCTTAAATTTATTTATTTTAAAAAGATTTAAAATAAATTGAGATCCTCGCAACAAGCCCTTTCATTTGGTATGTCAAACGATATAATTTAAAAACCTTTTTTTATATTCTTATTTGCCCCTCAAAAGCTCGTGGCTAAGTAATAACAGCCGCACGGGTCGATCCATCAGGTTAAGCTATGCTTGCCGGGGTTGGTCCGTGGATGGGTGACCATCTTTACATACCGGCACGGAGGAGTCTCCTCCGTGCCTCGGAAAGCACGTTAAGCCGTTGGTCCCGGCTGTCATTCGTGGATCTTTGACAGTCGTTACGGGTCGTCAGAAGCCCGAAAGTCTGACAACCAGTTTTACCAAGAGGTATCGTATTACCCAGTTACTGGGTTGTGGATGTCAGATAGGCAGTCGCTCCATGTAAAATACTGGTATTTGGCTGCATCCGGTTAGATTGGAAGCCGATCCCAACATAGTTGGGAAAAGGCTAGGCAGATTGATTGCCCCTCAAAAGTGATTCAAAATTCATTTATTTATGTTATACGTCCGTGTTTGGGTCACAAAATATGTGTACCTTTCAACTTAATCGGTCCATTCCAAGCAAATTGGCTGTGACAGACGGACAGACAGACACACGAGTGATCCTATAAGAATTCCGTTTTTTCCTTTTGAGGTACGGAACCCTAAAAATGCTATAACTAAGGCTTGACAATCTAATTCATTAGGTGCCTACTTATTACTATTCTATTGATGAGTTCAAAATGTCATTTAGGATATAACTTCATATACTTACCTACTTAAATATACGCGGAGTGCAACATTATAAAGCAAAAGGTTATCGTCCGAGATCGTTGACCGAGAGTGAACAGCGCATTAATACGAGATATCCTTACTGCCTGTCATGTTAGCCGTAATTGAAAGATGAAAGGATAGCCGGCCCGCCTGGATTGTCTATTAGAATGTATCAGGTCTTAGCCGTACATCTCATAATAGATCATTTCTAAGATAATTCTTGTGAATGGAATATCATTTTGTAAAGTGTCATGAGTGTTATAAGTGCAAATTGACACTATTCTTAGTCTACTAAGTAATAATTGAACTAACTATATACAGAGGAAAAAATAAAATAAAATATAGTAACAAATCATTGGGCATCAAAAAATTCATCCGAATCGCTGTCGGTGGAATTCTTAGTTAAATAAAAATCTACAGTAATTAATTTATTTAACACACATTCAAAATTACAATTAGGAGGTATCGTTGGTCCCAAACTAGGTACAGCCTGTATCTTGGGCACCGTTAAATATGTACAACATTTTGAAAAATTTTAAATAAAAGAAAATTTGAAATTGGCTAAAGTTAAGCAAATTAGCCTCATCGAGACTAAAACGAAATATACAAACAAATTAATTATAAGTGATTAATAAAAAACTAAAATTAAATCTTAAACTAAAATTATAATACAAAATTTGGTATAATTTCGGTTGATGTTGACGTTCTGTATTATGCGAGTGAGTGTGTATGTGTGTGTGTGAGTGAGAGTGTGGATACGGGTGTTTGTGTCGGTGCAGTGTGAGTTGATTTTATTTCGCTTCTATCTATCGCTTATAACGATAAGTTAGAGTTAAATTGCTTATTAAATAAAAGTTATTATTAATAAAGCACACAAAAAAAGTAGTTTTATTTGGTGCTGTTCTCTGTACGGGCTGAGGGCAAGACCCCTTGCCTAATTCTGCATGCTACCTGCACGCTGACGAAGGCCTGCCTATCTGCGGCCTACCGCCGCGAGCTTGTGCTGACAAGGGGCCTCCACGTGCCACCGTCGCTCACTACCAGCATCTTACGAGGGCCGTCCGGCCTACTACTGAGCCTGTGCTGAACAGGCCCCCATGTCTACCACGTACTGCCAAGGACGTTACCCTTCCTATCTAAGTGTGCGAGTGCTCAAGATCAGTGACCTATCTAAATTATATCAATTAATCTATCTAGCTTTTTCTATTAATTATCTTACAACTATACCTATCCGTTAATGACCTGCACCCATGGTACGGAGCGAGAGGAAATGGCAGACCGTCACCTCCTTCTGTGAAGCGGTAATGCTCGTGAAGGAGGAGGCAAATTTCGCGCCCTCACGCCCCTAACCGCCGCAGGAGGAGACGCCCTGGGCGGGAATCGCGAGCCAATTTCCGGCCACCGTAGGCGCGGGCTTGCGGACGGTGAGCAATGGGTAGCTCGCTGTCCGATAAGGACCAGGCCCGGGTCGACGCCGCGTTGTGTTCCACGCGAGCCTCAAAGAGATGTCAGCAGAATTGACGGGGTCCGCTTGGGCCAATGCCTGCCGGGGCTGCGAATAAGGCCCCCGGCAACAGGGCAACCGCTTCTATTTTTATTTCTGGGTATTGGGTATTCGACAGACGTTGTCCTGTCCAATAATTCATACAAAAATAAAGCACTGTTTGTCAGTCTGTCGAGACCCTTTTCTCAGGAACGCGTCAAGCTTTCAAGTTGAAATTAATACCAAATTCGATCGTAGATCTATAGTCCCTTGGAGCTCTAAAAAAATCAAGCTTCTAAGTCAACGCAATAAAATAATACGGCCATTTATGTAACATATTTTGATACTCACAAATAATTCAACTTCCCGTTGCCTAAGAAGTTTGTAATCGCAAAAAAAATTGCATATTCTCGATGTATGAGAAAACAAGTTTTTCAACTACAATGTTAAGTTTGTTTTTGGGATAAATTCATCCCAACTAGGAACCCTTCATTGTGGGTGGTCCGACACACACTTGGCCGGTTTTTATTTATATAGATTGCAATCCGGATTGCTATTTCTATTTGCATCGATGCAGTTTATCGAACGCTTGATTTATAGATATCCGATCGATTCATCGTTACATCTTAAGTTCCTTTGCGCCTTCATTTATTAATACTTGTATTCCTGTGCACCTTTCCAACTAAGGAAAAGCTTGTGCTAGGAATAAGTTCACGTAAATATTCCAGTCATCATAATCAGCTTATAATGTTCCCACTGCTGGGACACATGTCTCCTCTCTGTGAGAGGGAGTGGGCTGTAATCCACCACGCGGGCCCAGTGCGGGTTGGTAGATGTCACATGTCTTCGAATTTTTTTGTTTCTTGGACATGCTGGTTTCCTCACGATGGATATTTTCCTTCATCGTATTGAGAGTAGTGGTGATGAAATTAAATACACAAAGTAAAGCGCCTGCCTGGGTTCGAACCCACGACCTACAACTCGTAAGTCGGGGCCGTTACCACTGAGCCGCCACTGCTCTCAATTTTCCAGTATTTAAATTAAATAACTGACTGCCTCGGTGGTCTAGTGGTTGCAAGCGTTACTGCTGAGCAAGAGGTCCTGGGTTCGATGCCCCGTTCGAGCAAAGTGTTATTGGGTTTTTCCATCTGGGATTTCGCAACAACAGCCCGGAGTCTGGATATGTATCCAATTGATGGCAATAGGCTCGCCTTCTATTACATGGGACTTAAACATAACTGGCAAAATGTGGGTGTACTATTAGGTACACCTCTGGCTAACAAGTGTTAGCAGGGGATTACAGGTCTGATGATATGTTATGTAAAATAAAATAAAATAATTAATTTTAATTTAATAACTGGTATATTTTTCGTATCGTTAGTGTGAAAATGTTGTTTTTTTTTCAAGTTATGTTGTAGATTATTGCAATTACACAAATCTGATTTTAGAACTAAATTTTGTAAACTTACTTCAATTCTATTTTCGATTAAATATAGTCAAATATTTCGCAGTCGTTTTGCACTAACAATTGCTGAGTAAAATCTATGGATAAATAAATCAAAACATACTTCAATTCTTACACAAGATCCTTTCGGTTTCTGATTGATTTACGATCAACTATTATTGACTGTTCCATTATAATTTCGGTTCATATTTACGACTATGATCGCTTCCTGAAAAATCATCGATCTACGTAATTAAATATATAAATAACAATACAAGGAGATTAAGATACATTTTTGGATAAACAACTATCCGAATTAATATTCGTAAAAAAAAAACTTTGTTTCACGAGAATTAAGAAAACAGATAAAAATAATAACATCAACACTTCATTTGCTCACTTTATTACACATAATTCGACTTCAAGTTGTTTTTATTACATCCTCAGTTGCTATAAGTAAATAAATTATTAAAAATATTACTGAGTAATTGAAAGAAACAGGTGACAATAAAATGTCAAGTACATGCGTGCGCGCAGGAAAATTGACCGGCTGCAAACAAAAGGATCGAAGGATCCGGGTCGTAACCCTCTTCCCTGTTTGGATTATATTATATCCCTTCTAACTATGAGAGATTTTTAAACACTAAGAACAGTAAGAATTCCGGTACCTACTTAAAGCACATAAGCGTCAAACGATTGCCCCATCATTAGGTTAATGATTTTGTTAATTGAGGTGTGGAACAACTTTGATAGTACAGGGTTTTGACTAATACTTTTTGGTATATATGTGTAAAACTGAGCTCGAAAAGTTCGAAACAATTAGTTGGCATATTGGTCAATAACCTCGTCTGAAGAAAAGTGTTTGCAGTTGCTCGATTGACAACTACAACGCTTTGATAAGTTGCCAACTTTAGAGGCATAAATATAGATTAAATGTGTCATGTGAATGTAATTTCACTGTCTTTAGTATCCTTCAATCTAGGACACAGAAATGGCGCTTAGTGTTTGAATTAGTTAGTTTTTTCTTGTTCTCCCTTGAACGAGCCCTTTCGTATGCAAATCTAAATCTTTGAACAATTTAGAAAATAATTTGGAGATGGGGTATATGAATATCAAAACCCAAACGCGCTTAGAAAAATTTTACTTGAACAGAGTATCTGCAAATCTAGTGGATTAAGGCTTGATCACCTAGGTAGTAAAATTTACTCGGACATAACTGAACTGAGCATGGAAAAACTGCAAGAGTTTGGGAAAAATTTCAACAAAAGCGGTTTAAAAGACCACTAGACAATGTGCATTCGTCCTGAAATCCATTAACCAGTTACGCGGCGCAAACTTCTCTCAACATAAAAAAACCATCAACTTTTGGAATTAGATCAAGATTATGGATATTTATGGATTATATAATATTTTCTAGTTATTCTCTATTTTCATCTAACACCCCCAAAAGTAAAAGTAAGTAAAAGTACCAAAATCAAATTACAAGTACTTACATAACAATCTCTTCTGCCGGCTATCTTTCGCACTCGCGTCGCCCTTAACGCAGACCGCGCAAATAAAAATGGCAAGAGTTATAATTTTCATCTCGATCCTTATAGCCAGTGAACGGACAGGACAATGTCAGGGCTAAAAGCAAAACCTAGCTTATATACCGTCGGAGAACGAAAACAAGTACTTGGCTATACATACGTGGGATCTAGTTTTAGTCAGGATACTAAAGGAAAGCCTAAAAGGGTGCGTTCGTTCTATAATAAGTAAAGTTTTTTATAGATCGCGGATGACATTAAATTGAGTCATACATTTTATTATTGTCCTTTTTTGTAGGTATTTTCTTTTTGTTTGTTAAAATACGGAAGTTACTGACATACAGAGCTATTGTCACTTGTTTTAATTCACATTAAAGTTTCGAAGTTTTCAATAGTTTTTCACTCATTTTCTTTCACACAATACAATGCTTACTTTGATGTTTTATTACAATTCTGGGTGTAACTGTAGTCATAGTTTTATCTGTCTTGTAGATTATTAAAAAATATTGGAAACGTATTTTTTCTTTTTTGACGCAATCAAAAGATTACGGCGATACATTGAGTTAAAATGTGGCATGACATCACGCCTTGCTAGATTTTATACTGAGTTGTGACGTAGTGAGCCCCCACTCCCCAACTTTGACGCGTGTTTTGGGAGTTATTTTTTATTAATATGATAAAGCAAAAAATACGTGTCTAATTTCTTTTTTTTCCTAGACAACTACCGTATTCTTTGATGGAGATATGTAGCACGCTTGATATACGTTGATCGAGTTACAATACGCAGTTGACGATAGACAGTTACATCACTATAATCAGCCTATCATGTTCCCACTGCTGGGATACACTCCTCTCTGTGAGAGGGAGTGGGCCGTAATCCACCACGCGGGCCCAATACGGGTTGATATATGTCACATGTCTTCGAATTTTTCACTAAGCCATGCAACAGCTCAATGTGATACAGATTTCAAGCTAATAAATCATTAGATGAACAAAATCAATGAAATGTCCTTCCATAAAAATATTCTAAGTAAAATAAGGCCTTTATATTATCGGGTCGAATAAATAAAAGGTTTATTTTATATTAATCTCGTAATTACTATTCTCAAAAACAATGCTACTCTTATTACATCATGACGCAGGCTGTCAAGCTATTCAAGTCTCAATTCATTTCTAATCTTCTAAAATATGATATAGTGTAAATCTCATTATTCATGCCATCAACTTATAATTTACATGCTCCTCATAGGCTTGACCAAGATTATGTCTGGACTTTAAAAGAGACTGCGACCTCTGAGTTTGTTTCGGCCTTTCTTCTCAGAGTAGTCAGATAGTAAACGCCGATCTCATCTAGCTTATTTTTTTTTAATGAAAACTTTTTTAGGCGCCTTGGGCATTTTTGAGATGGGAAAAAACAATTGAACTCGCAACACCGTTACCGACACCTCAGTTTTGTAAATGCGATTGTGCTCTTTATTAAGATAAGATTACGGACCAATGTTCTATACAAGATTTCCTGTACATAAATTGTTTCAATTTTCACTTCTGTCGGCACTCCCGGAGTGCCAGTATTTTTTTTTTAATATGACGTTTAAAAGTGATTCCGATATTCTATTTACAGAATAAACAATTTCATTTCATTTCACAAAATATATTCTCGAAGGTCGATTATTAAGCCGAATAAAATCTCAACAGTACTCTCTTTTTAGAAAAGCTTATCTAACCCTTCCTTTGCTATTGCGCAGTTAGATAAAAATACCAGTCCTCTATTACAATACCAACTACGAGTACTTTTACTATAATACTATTTAACATGTCATAACAACCTGCTAAGGCAACATAACTCATACTTACCCGATTCCTGTCTAAGCTAGGCATCTAGGCATTCCTTTTGCACCATTAAATCATGGCTGCGGATCCGATAGAACATTCCCGAAGTCCCATTAATCAAACTTGTCTTGATCATCTATATTTTGAAGCTTTATTACATGTCCTGAGATATAAATTACAAATATCTTGTTAGGAGATGAGTCTCGTTATCAATTTGTTGCCGATATTAAGCGTGACAGTTAATTTTGAGTCGATTTTTATGATGAACATGTATTTGTTAAGACGGTGTAATCAATCTTAGTCTTCCAGAAATGACTACTTAATTATAAAAGATAATTTATTTGTCAAACATGCGCGTTTACATACAAATCGAGCATGTAAGATCTTAAATATAGGTAAAAAGTCCGTACATGTTTTGCCTGACGAAGCGTACAATTTCTAATTTTTTATTATATCAAATAAATAATTAATTCAATAAACCAAAGACTAAACTAACATTTCACGGTTCACTAACATTCATTATTAAAATTTATAAGACTAATAATACATGTCATGTCAGCCGCATGCATCGTGACCGTTGGGCAACAGTCTCCATACGGTGGGTGCCTGAGGATGGACGGCGGCGCCGAGGTCGGCCCAGGAAGAGGTGGCGAGACGACCTAGACGCGAACCGCAAGGATTGGATGGAGGTGGCCTTGGAAAAGGATGCATGGAAGGATTTGGGGGAGGCCTTTGCTCAGCAGTGGGACAGTGTAGACTATTATAAAAAAAAAGACAAAAAAGGGATATTGGTTTTATTGCAGTTTTCGGCAGATAGATATGTTGATGACAGTTTGCTGTAAGCATATAGTAAGTAGACACCTTAAGTCAACTTCTACTAACTATGTTATATGATAACTAAGTAGGTTGCCACAGAGACCGAAGTTAAGGAGTTGCCGTTGCTCTCAGAGCCTCAGAGATTGAGAAGTCACAATTTTACAATTACTCTTTTGAAACGAATCATAACTGCAATGCTGATAAATTTGAAGAAAAATGTTTTTTTATTAAGAGCTGTAGTAAAATTATCCATATCCGTTCAAAAAATAATATTTGTTCGCCACCATTTTACGACTATTGTAGCGATCCTTGCGTAGGATTTCCATCCATGTGTGCTTTTATTGTATTTCGTTTAGTTAATTACGAGAGAACACGCGCCAACGCCTTCCGCCAACCGCTTAATGAATCTCTTAATAAGAATAATTATAAAGATAAGGAATTGATAATTATCAATTAAATGCTATCTTCAACAACCATCGTTGTTAACAGTGTTATCATTTATTTATTAATTTTATTATTTGTATGCATAGATAGACACACGGTTAAATAGATTAAGATACGACATATAACTTTTGAATACAAAGGTACTGTTTATTTCATAAGAAATTTCTTCCAGCAAACCAGCGAAAGGAGAAATGAAAAGAAATTTTGACAATAGCAGTTATTATTCTTATTAGAAATGTTATTAGAAAGTGTTCCTAAAGTTGCTGATAGACGTACGATACGAGAACGGTACGGTACGGTACGTTGCTGATACGAGAATGTACGCGTGTGTCTTTTTGCTCTCATTCTTAATTTTCCTAAATGTTCGCGTACCGCGAGCCATAATATACGTAAGTCTATAAGATGCTGCAATAGTTTTTCAGCATCGTTTAGCCCAAGACTAACACGATAGTCTGGAGCTGATCACTGCCATAAAATCTACAGGTACTATTACATACTTTCTTTGAGACATAAGGAGCCCTTTCCCACTCAGTCTTACAGTAATCGTCTGACCAACACAGGCTGCTTTATTTTTGTAATCTAACAAACTGTTTAAAGACTCTGAAGATGCGCTTGCGTCTGCTACACAAATAGCAACATCCATACTTATTCTTGTGTGGTTAGCGACTAACCTGGTGTCAGAGTTTTAAAGCCACCCTGGGCCTCAGACTTGCCTTCATATGCCGTCGAAAAATATCTCTCAGGCATGCCGGTTTCCTTACGATGTTTTCCATCACCGTTTTGGAAGCAATTAATAATTATACAATACGCACATGAATCCGAAAAGTCAGAGGTGCGTGCTTTCGGTTCGAACTCGAGACCTATGACTTGGCAGTCCGACGTTCACACCACTAGGCCATCACTGTTGTAATATACTTATCATAAATACGAAAGTAACTCTATTTGTCTGTTACTTTTTATGTCCTAACGGCTGAACGGATTTGGGTGAAATTTTGTATACATGTGACCATGACCATGACATATGTATGTATTTATGTATATATTATTTAGGATATGTATGTATCTGTGTATCTATTCTAGTATATAATATACTTATTATTTGCTCCAACGACAGCCCCATTCAATGTCCAGGCAAATCACTGTCCATTCCAAGGTTGCCTGGAAGAGATCGCGGAAAGCGATAAGGCCGCCCATTGTATATTTTGCAGAGTTTGTTTTTTTTTGTTATGTATTTTTGTGGTGTACAATAAAGTATATATAAATAAATAATAAATAAATAAATATAGTACGATCCCGTAGGATAATTTCCGACCTTCATGCGGGCGAAGCCAAGGGCTAAAGCTAGTACTATTTCTGTAGCCGCATGTATAATTAATTACTTACATTTTAAAACGCAATTACTTTTATCTGAAGATTCTTAGATAAGAGAATACCTACAAAAGAATACCTTCACGCGATCTCGGTATTCTACAGGCCACAGAGTAGTCAAAGTGCTTTTTAATGTTGATCGTGCAAGGAATGCATGGGATGTATAGCCGCTGGCCCCGAAGCTTTGCTCATTATAATTATTTCAAACGAGAAATATTTTTATATTTGTGTATTTACTTATATGTTTAGAGAAAATAGGGTAAAAAATTATTTATTTTTGAAGTGAAAACTTCTTTAGGCGCGTTGAGAATTTTTGAGATGGGAAAAAACAGCTGGACTCGCGACACCGTTACCTACACCTCATTAATTTTAGCTTTTGACCATTAAAAAGACATCAACGCGCGATACATTTTCTTTGGGATTAATGACATTCCAAACATTGAGACATGACAACGACATGATTGACATTTCCCTTTTTTAACCGACTTCAAAAAAGAAAAGTATTTCCTGCATAGTAAAATTGTTCAAGTTTTTTTTTTTCGTTTCGATGTTACATCTGTTTCATATATTGTTTGGGCCCAGTAAGTGGCTACGTCAGAGGCGTTATTCAGATCGGCAGGCGAACAGATATTTGGGATGCATTAGCAGATCGCGTCATGTTCGTGAACGGGCGCCGTCAGTTGAGACTGGTCATCTCTTATCTGCCAGGACTTATTTTTAATCTTATATTTTTCAATTGTTTTAATTATTTTTTGTACATTGTTCTCACATATAGAAGCAACCAGAATAATGTACCCAGAATTTTGTAATATCTATATTTAAAAGAGTGGCCTTGGAGTTTCTTGCCCGTTCTTCTCGATAGAGATCTATGTTTTGGAATGGGCAACTAGCTTCAACTTTCTGACTAACTGACCGATTCTTTGACAGTTCAAAAGTGCCTATAAATGGTTTAATTGAAATAAATGCTTTGAGTTTGAGTTGATCTTAGCAGGCCTAGTAGGTGACTACATCAGAGTCGTTATTCAGATGGGCAAGGGTACAGGTGAACAGACATTTGGGACACTAGCATATATTAGCAGAAGGTAAAAGTATTGAGAAAGAAGAATATTTAATGTATTGTTGAATTTATTAGTCAGAGACATACTTGACGGTGTAGGGTCGTAAATTTGAATCCAAGCAACCGTTGCACTGTTTACGTCTATCTGTTCCAGGCGCAAGAATTAAAACTTAGCTTAGAAGGAGATCCCACTATAGCTCAAAATATTCTTTCTATAATATATATTATACATATTATATATTAAAGTTGCGTTTTACCCGACTGCGGCGAAGCCAAAAAAGGGGGGATATGTGTTTGACCTGTATTATGTCCGTCTCTATGTTCCCACGTAACTAGTAAACTGCTGAACCGATTTTATGAATGATATGTCGTTAGATTCGTCTTTATTGCGCAAGTGTCGCTGGGTATGTTAATATAAAAAATAAAACTAAATGGCGAACTTTTTGCGTAAAAATGGATACTAAAAAAAAAACTATCAAAGGGTATCAAAATGAAAGGTTTTAAAAGGTGATTACAAATATATATTCAAATTGTATGTTTAAATGTAATTTGGAATGAGAAACTATAAAAACTAAAAAACTGAAATCAAAAACAGGTAATAAAATAAACTAAAAAACCCGACTGCAAACTAAAAAAACAACTGAAAAGAGAAAAACAGGCATTTTATTCAATATACTTTTTTACACCATATTTCTGGTTATTGGTTTGTTATGTAGTTATTATAATGTTTGTTTTTCTCTTTTCAGTTATGTGTTTTTGCAGTCGGTTTTTTTGTTTTTTAATTTTAAAAAATTGTGTCTATATTAGTATAACAAGTACAACAGTATTAACAAGGCGATGGATTTTTATGCGGTTTTCACTATCATTAACGAATTTATTCCGGAAGGTTTAAGTGTATTATAATACATTCAACTTACATATAGAAATTTTGACGATTTGTCAAGTCGTAAGAAACGTGCAATGCAGGGGTCGCTAGTAGGTAATAAAACAGAGAGTCGACACTCACATGATTACCCTTTCTAATTTCACATTACTGTCACGATGACTTAATTTCATACAAACAATAATTTCAAACTTTTAAAGGTTCTGCATATTTAAAAAGATAAAATATTATATTTTATTAATCTTATTAATAGCTGCGATGCATACACAACAACAACAAAAATAACAATTAATTTTCAGTCCCTGCTTGGTTATGTGTTAGAGCTCGTGGCTAAGTACTAACAG
This sequence comes from Agrochola lychnidis, assembly GCA_963680765.1. Classification (NCBI taxonomy): domain Eukaryota; kingdom Metazoa; phylum Arthropoda; class Insecta; order Lepidoptera; family Noctuidae; genus Agrochola; species Agrochola lychnidis. Next base: position 7,229,879 of record OY796850.1, read on the forward strand.
CCGCACGGGTCGATCCATCAGGTTAAGCTACGCTTGCCGGGGTTGGTCCGTGGATGTGTGACCATTTCTACATACCGAGACTCCTCCGTGCCTCGGAAAGCACGTTAAGACATTGGTCCCGGCTGTCATTCGTGGATCTTTAACTGTCGTTACGGATCGTCAGACGCTTGAAAGTCTGACAACCAGTCTTACCAAGGGGTATCGTATTTCCTAGTTATTGGGTTGTGGAGGTCAGATAGGTAGTCGCTCCATGTAAAATACTGGTATTCAGCTGCATCCGTTTAGACTGAAAGCCGACCCCAACATAGTTGGGAAAAGGCAGATTGATTGCTTGGTTACGTATTGATCGATGTGGAGCGACGATCATATAACTTTTGCAGGGCATGGCCAGAGATCACACAAGACAGAGACGAAGGAAAAAGGGGAGGCATTTCTTTACAGGACTAACAAAATAGGCTACCAAAAAAAAAAAAAAGCAGTGGCACTCCGGGAGTGCCGATATAAGAGAAAACTTGAACAGGATCGCTTTGGTGGAAGAAAACTACTTGTATAAAAAATTTGTCCGTAACCTTATCTGAATAAAGAGCACAATCGCGTTTAAAAAAAAACTTCTAATACCTCTAAAGTAAAAATACTTGCATAGAACATTGACCCGCAACGTAATATAAATAAAGAGCACAATTGCGTTTACAAAAATGAGGTGTTGGTAACGGTGTCGCGAGTTCAATTGTTTTTTCCCATCTTTAAAATGCACAACGCGCCTAAAGAATAAGTAAAAAAAGATTTCTTAATCGTGGATTAAATCGGTCTTATTACAGAACAAGGTTTATTTTTAGAGCCAGGTTGAAACCATTGAGTCTGATACCGAATCTTCCTTCTTATTCAACCATTACATGAATAAAAGTTATTTGGATTTTAGATTTATTTCACTTCTCAGCAGCTGAAAACGCGAGATCCAACGGTGTATAATTTCAATCTAAAATAAATAAAAATATTTTAAATTTATCTACCAAAAGTGGTTCCCAAAAAACTGAACTTCAATTCGTGCCGACGTGATTTAACTTCCAGCATTAACGAATTAAGTGCTAATCGTAAAATCAAATCAGCTGAAGAATTACCAATCAAAAACTCACTTTAACACTACCTCATTAAAGTTAATTTTACATTGAATACTATAAAACAATGTCATAAAATCTGTGATAAAGTGAAACCATTGCTTCAGAGGAGATCACTTTCTATTGCGCGCGCGCGGATGAAAGCGACATTAGTATGATGCGCACGAAATCAACAATTATCTTACACTTACGCTCATTATATGCGTATATCGGTAGAGAGTAGATTTGTTAATCGGTGTAACGATAATTATGTACAATATGTAAATACCGATAGAATATGAAAAGAAAAACCAGTGGCTTTGGTCTTTGGTTTACTAGCGGCACGCTCGGTTTGAAGTTTACTACCTCTATTTTCATGAACCGACTTTAAAAAAAAGGAGGAGGTTCTCAGTTTGTCGGTTTTTTTTTAAATGTATATTCCCCGATTACCCGAAGACGGCTGAACCGATTTGAATTTTTTTTTTTTGTTTCGACGCGTATATTTTCAAGTTGGTCCCATTGTCATTTGGTCACGATCTGATGATGGGATCTTGGAGAAATCGGGGGAACTCTTCAAATATTATAGACACACCTATAGCCATTTGGGTATTTTTATAGTAACTCGTGCATTTGCTCTCGAAAGGCACCATTTGGTAAAGTGGAACTGATGATGAAGGACACAGATCGCTACTGGAACTATTCAATAATATGTATTTCACGGGTTGCGATTCGATTACTTTAATATGGTTGGTAAGCAATGGATGCTCGTCACAATGTATATGGTGCAGTGGAGCTGATGGTGAAGTACCTGGAGAACTCCTCAACAATTAAAGTTCCTGCTTAATATTGCTTTCCACGATGGAAAGCAATATTTTACAAAAGGTGATGAGCAGTTAACATTAGGCTATTGTAACTTAGATAAATTAAAAACCAACCCACTGAAAAGTGCAAAAAAAAAACAAAAATCGGTGTTTTTGGATTAGTATTTAAGTTTTTTGCACTGACTTCCGAAATTTAAGTTATTTTTCATTCACTTTGTAGTTTGGAAGTCGGTCGTACTTTTGGTATTTTTTTTTAAATCATAATCTGAGTTTCTGTCAAAATTTATGGTATTTAATACCTTTGACACCATAAGTAGTATTTATTTATGAAGTCAGAATTTTTCGAACAGAGAGTAATCTATAAAACATCATAAATTCAGCGAAAGCTTGTCTCTTGTCACTAACTGTGGTTAAGAAAAATACTAGCCGTATGTAAATTATTCTGCGTAAATATCCACTGTAATTATCTAACCATGGGTTTTTACCAATACTACTATGAATTAGTCAAATAAATGGTTTCCAAAGAGATATTAGAATAAATTTTAAAAAAATTTGATTATCGATATATCCCTCAGTCGGGTCTGGGTTGGTGACAGTTGATCTTTTTTTTTTGATTCTTAAATTTATCAAAGAACTTCTCCCGCTCTGGGTGGAGCGGGAGGGCTCAGACGACGCCCGACGCCAAGGGCATCTCCTGCGGCGGGTTACGGTTGACCCTGTAGAGCACATTCAAACCAACGATATACATGATAGCAGCCTAATTAAAATGTCCGGCTGAATAGCGCTCGGTGTTTAACAACGATCTACGGCGAAATTAGACAGTTTTTTTGACAGTAATTACTCACTTTGCCAATAGAGGGCGTGACTAGGTTGGGTGAAAGGATGATACATTATGAGTTAGATTTCCTTTCTTTCGGTAGATGGCGTTAGCAGTCGCGTTAGATACGATAATGGTGCCGATTCCCTTGTTCACAAATTAAACTAAATTTAAGTTCAGTGCATCTTTTTCTTTCTATTTCATTAAGAAAAGGACAGAGGATAAATTTTAGTTTAGTCCTGTCAAATTAATCAGCGCCTGTCACTCTCCATTCAAGTTTAGACGTGATTAAAAACTTGCCGACTAAAATTACGTCAATTTACGTCAAGCGCTGATTAATTTGACAGGACTAAACTAAAATGTATCCTCTGTCCTTTTCTTAATTAAATAGAAAGAAAAAGATGCACTGAACTTAAATTTAGTTTAGTTTGTGAACAAGGGAATCGGCACCGTTATTATTATAATTAATAATTTACTATACTACATTTGAAATAAGATTAGACATTTAAAGAAACCTTTTTTAGAGTCTGTTCAACCGATTTTGACTTCTATTGCGTTGTTGGCATGACAAATGGCAGCTGCAGTAAACAGTTGGTATTGTAACCACTTTTTTGTTTTTAATGCCATCCTTATGCCTACGGTATAGAAGTCAAAATCGGTTGAACGGACTGTAAAAAAGGTTTGTTTATATGTCTAATCTTATTTCAAATGGAATATAGTTAGTTGGTTACTAGGCACAATGGTTTAAAATATCAACAAAAAACTACGTGTTGCAAGCATTGTAACAAGCATTTTGTGAATTAAGTTTCCCACTAAATCACCCTTTGGTTTAATTAACCATTAATTCAACTTTTTTATGTGATGATAAACATTAATTAATTATTTGTGAAACAAGTTAAAGGAAAAAATTGCACTAGCAAAGATACCCAATCTTTTACTCTTAATTTTATTGAATTATTACCTTTCCGCGTACATGCGTCATTTCTTAAGTATTCCTGTGTTAACTTTGTCAGTTCGTGTATCATTACATACTATCAGAAATAAGAAGTTATTAATTCAATACTTACCATTGCTCATGCAAAAGATTAAGTACTTAGTGGTTTATTTTTATCTTTTGAAATATATCAATGTATTTTTGTCAGAGCTATTTTGATACTACAATATTATTGATTCATTATAATTGAGGATATATGAAGGGCTTGTGGCTAAATAATAACAGCCGCAAGGGTCGATCGATCAGGTTAAGCTACGCTTGCTGCGGTTGGTCCTTGGATGGGTGACCATTTTAACATACCAAGACCCCTTTGTGCCTCGGAAAGCACGTTAAGCCTTACCTAGTTACTAGGTTGTGGAGGTCAGATGGGCATTCGCTCCAAGTATAATACTGGTATTCAGCTGCATCCGGTTAGACTGGAAGCCGATCCCAACATAGTTGGGAAAAGGCTAGGCAGATTATATAATTATAGTTACGGAAGAAAGAAACTCCCCATGTCTTAAATAAAAAGAACTTATTTCTAATAATTGTTATTTTTCATTACTTTACACAATGTTTAATTAGAGTAAAACTAAATAAAAATTATGCTTGCTAGAGGGACAGCATTTAATAAAAACCGGCCAAGTGCGTGCCGGACCACGCGCAATGAAGGGTTCCGTAGTTGGGATGAATTAATCCCAAAAACAAACTTAACTTTGTAGTTGAAAAATATGTTCTCCCATACGGAATGTATGGGAAAACATGTTTTTGCAACTGCAAAGTTAAGTTGGTCGATTATTACTCGATAACTTGTAGAGCCTACTTAGCTGTGATAGTTTTTCTTTTAATTTCGTTATATAAACTACTGTTGTAATTTTTTTCACATACCCAAAACCAACCATTTAGCCGGCAGGGGGGGGGGGACACTTGACTCTAACAAAAATTAGCACTTTAAAGCTTAATATTTCGCAAACGGATCCTTGAATCCAAAAATGGTTTTCACAAACTCACAATGTTTTAAAAGACCTTTCCAATGATACCCCTCACTACGGGTTAAAAAAAGAAAAAAAATAACATCACCACTTTACGTGTATGAGAGGTACCCTAAAAAAAAAATGTTTTTCATAATTTTATTTTACCACTTTGTCGGCGTAATTAAAATATATACCTATGCCAAATTACAGTTTTCTAGTACTAAAAGTCTCGGAGCTAGACCGCGGACAGACAGACAGACAGACAGATGGACATGACGAAACTATAAGGGTTCCTTGTTTACTACGGAACCCTAAAAAGGCTTTTAAACGCTCGTCCGTAAACAAGATAATCCATCGCTTGACTTCCAACGTTCCAACCATAATTGCTGCAGGGTAACCTACAGCAATTATTATTGGAAATGTCAATAAATATCAATTCTTATAAATCAGTAGCAAAGTATTCTTTTGCATGAAAGAAACCTTCCTATAATAGGGTATTATTTATAACATGTTTATAAGTTTACGAACAATGGACACGATAATAACGATGTGTGAATTTTCTCGGACATGTCCGGGACACTTAATCACCATGTAAAGTTAAATTAACACGAGTAATTTTGTTCGTTTGTTCTCAGCCATCTCGGGAAAAGGTGAAGGATTACTGTCCAGAGAAAGAATGTTGATGCGACCGTAATTTGCGATCGTCAATTATTTTGCTATGCCCTTTTCTTACAACTAAGGTATTTCCCCGTAGGGGTGAATCAGGTTTAATTTTTATTTATTAAAAGTCGAGTATATTTATGCCGGGAAATCCCTTAGCGCTCATACACACTAGCGGTTTGCCGCCTAGGCGGTTCGTTAGAGCGGCCAGCCGCCAGACGCGGTTGGAATATCGGCTGACCGTCATGGCGGCCAGCCGCGATGTTGAACCGCGGCGGAGTGGGTACTGTCAGTCCATAAACAAAATGGACGCCGTCGAAGTAGCTTGTGTTATGTATATTACTCCCGAAACAAAGATAGAAAAAGCGGCCAAGTGCGAATCGTACTCGCCCATGAAGGGTTCCGTAGTAGCAAGTAACATTGAATGAAAGGTAAATTGCGGTTTACGATTTATGACGTATTAAAAAAAAAAACTACTTGCTAGATCTCGTTCAAACCAATTTTCGGTGGAAGTTTACATGGTAATGTACATCATATATTTTTTTTAGTTTTATCATTCTCTTATTTTAGAAGTTACAGGGGGGGGGGGACACACATTTTACCACTTTGGAAGTGTCTCTCGCGCAAACTATTCAGTTTAGAAAAAAATTATATTAAAAACCTCAATATCATTTTTGAAGACCTATTCATAAATACCCCACACGTATGGGATTGAAAAAAAAAAAAAATTGAGTTTCAGTTCTAAGTTCCCCATGAACTCCAAAATTATTTGTTTTTTTTTCTATTTTTGTATGAAAATCTTAATGCGGTTCACAGAATACATTTACTTACCAAGTTTCAACAGCATAGCTCTTATAGTTTCGGAAAAAAAGTGGCTGTGACATACGGACGGACAGACAGACAGACAGACATGACGAATCTATAAGGATTCCGTTTTTTGCCTTGGCAACGGAACCCTAAAAAAATGAAATCCTATTGTCTCCGTTTTATCATGTCTGCTCCTTCACAATTTCAAATAGCTTCTCGATGTTGAATTTCAACACTTTTCTCTGAGTCGAAGTTCATGGCACGCTTCTCTCAAACGTGAACTTACAAACTCACCGCGGCGGTTCGCCACAAACTTAACCGCCCATGAACCGCCTAATGCGTAAGACAGGACGGTGGACAGCCGCGAAGCGGACCGCGGCCCTGGTGGCCTACCACCAGCTCACAAAGCAGTATTATTTTAATATAATTTCAGTGGGAGAAAGAGATGGAGCTATACGTCCTGTAAAGCTTCATCTCTTTCCCACACTGAAGTAATATTAAAATAATACTGCTTTATGAGCTGGTGGTAGGCCCCCTGCATTCAATCGCCGCGATTGAAATTTTGTACCGGTTGAGTGCGTACAATCTAAGCGGTAGCAATGGAAAAAAACTTTTTACAAAAAAAAACAACCGACTTAAAAAAAAAACACTACAAAGTGAAAAATAACTTTAATTTCGGAAGTCGGTGTCTTTGGTTTTGAATTTTCGTTCTTTGTCACCGACTTCCGAAATTAAAGTTATTTTTCACTTTGTAGTGTTTTTTTTTTGAAGTCGGTTGTTTTTTTTATAAAAAGTTTTTATTTTTCACTTTTTAGTTGTGATACCTACCCCACACAAATTCGAATACCACTACCTGCTATGTAAATAACAGTGACAAGAAGTTATCATAATATCATCCACATACTGAGGTAAAAATACGTATTATTGAAGCTAACTCAAAAACTACCCAAGTAAAGTTAGTAAAATGTATATGGGACCACCTCTGAAGTATGATCAACCAAACAAAAAAAAATCATCAAAATCAATTCATAATTGACGGAGTAATCGCGTAACAAACATACAAAAAAAAAGAACCATCCTCCTCCTTTTGGAAGTCGGTTAAGAGGCTAGCCGCACTAATACGCACTAGCGGTTAACCGCCGCGCCGGGCGGCTAACCGCTAGTGCGTATGAGTGCTTTTAGATACAACAAACAAGATGCCTTTTTACCAGATTCTTAAATATAAATCGGTATTAAATAGCCTTCATGAGTGGCGATGCTTTTGCTTCGCGAATTTGTTTTACAAACATTCGTAGCGCGAACTTCTGTTACGCAACGAACATTCATTGAACATGATACGACTTCCTTGGTAAATAGAACTGATTCTAAGAATTTTTTTAAGAGTTATTTAAAAATTAATTGCCACATCTGGAAGAATATAATTATTGGCAGATCTTGTTTATTCTAGTTTGAAAACATTATGAGGCGACGTTTAAAATATTTTTTAAGAAAATCCCGCATCAAGGTAAAATACAAAGCTGGTCACCATGGAGCTACGTGCACAGTTTGAAGTCATAAACAACGCAGCCAGCTATCTCGTATATTACGAATTTTCAAAATACACATAGGCTTACGAATCTCATTTCAAACGAAGACAAAACAAAGGGCAAGATTTTCTTTGTACACATGAAGTTCGACAGTTAGTAAGAAAGTTAGTTCTACAAAAAGAAAGCCCCGTTATCTTTACGCAGTATCTTTTTAATTATTAATATAATACGTCTTTTTACGACTGTCATCCATTTTTCCACGCATCGAGCCGTGTCCCCTACACGCAACGTTCTCTTATAGACGTAAGTACATATGAAGGTGACACATTAATTATAACGAGCTAGTTCGACAATGAGCAGAACATGTTACACTGCTTTTAAGGACTTTTATACCGATTCAGGTTATTTTATGCTCATCTGTAGGACTTTACGCTTATTGCTAGGTTGTTGGGTAGAGTAGACGCTAATGATCCACAGTTTTACAATGTATAACTTGTTTTATTCATAAATTAATAGATAAACTTTGCAGATCACTTTAAAATGTATACTTTCATCGTTGGTGGTTTTAATAATAATATATCTTCGGCCTCTCATACGCCTTCTAAAGGTCTGGGACCCCAGAGTCTCGAAAAACGTCAAACACATTCAAATAATAATAATACCATTTATTTCAGGCGACACAGAAAAATACCTTAATCTAAACATAAATATTTTAATATAAACAGAACTTGAAAACTTGTGTTAGTAAATGGCTTAAAAACTATGTTGGTAGCACTTCACTTCACTAGCTTGTCCTTGTGCTGTCCTGTGGTACTTGTCCGCGGAAGCGACGCAATACCATGTCCTGCAGCCCAAAATTCCTCTTCCATGACGACGGACTGATAACCACAAACGCTTTGAAGTTGACGTTGCAGTGCGATTCCAGCAACTGTACCCTCGGCGTGTACCTCATCTTCTGGTGCACGTACTCCACGATGTCTTCCGCCTTAATGTGTTTTGTTACGATTGACTGAAAATGCTTACTTAGATACTGGCTGAAGAAAAATAAAATGCCAGATTATTTAGTTTCAAACAGACACCTATATTATTGTATCTGATTCCAATTAAGTTTGTTTTTAAAATACATTATTTTCAAATCAACTAAAGTATGGCTGTAGATTTTACCCACCTATTTAGTAAATTACCCTAATCGTGGTCATTAACAACAACCATTCAACATCAACACAGTATGCGCAGCTTTCCTAATTTTCGCAACACCAATTTTTCCAATCAGTATGCAATGACTTGCCCAACTATCAATTAATTACTAATTTTCTAATATCAAGTAAACTTCATTGTAAACCGGATAACTGCATTTTGGCATTTGTAAATATTCTTGCAGAACACGTAGAACAATAACAGGATCCAAAGAGTTTATGGAGAGGGGGATGGAGATATGAAAATGTGGGAAGGGGGAAAGAGATAGAGAATTAGTGTAACCTTTCGCTGAGCTGTGGCACAGCTAAGAATGGATGACAAAAAGTGAATAAGTCAGTGTGGCATAGAGTGCGGTGCGGACGTCAGGCAGACATTAATAAAGTCACTTATAAGTGACATTTAAGTTAAATAAGTGATACGAGTGAAATCAAGAGATGGCGTTCCGATCGTGCGTGGGAGTCGTTTTCTTGGGCTTAATTGGTGAGTTTTTTGACCTCATAAAATATTTTTTATTCCAAATATAAAAATAAATAAATGAGATAAACAAAGAACAACTCTATTATTAAACTTTTTGAGTTTTTTTCAAGAAGCCTTTGACAAAAAAATAATAAATTCAAATCATGTACTTTCATTACTAAACACTTCGGTATAATAACGACCTATTTCGATAACCTTTAACAAATTAATATTCAGTGAAGCAGTAACTATTACAATATGTCAGGGTACACGTTAGCCTTGACGCTAAGAATTACAATTCCTGTCTAATTTGAATGTCAAACTACAGGCAATGATAATAAAGTTGTAATTGCTTTGATTAATTATTAATGACAATAGAAAGCACGTTTATTATTAGGTACCTTATCTTCTGTCTACATTATAATAATATCGTGAATGATTGACAAACAATGCACAGTTTAAATAAATGAAAAATTACAGGATAATTAAATACATAATATTTATATAATCAGGCCAGGAATCACAGGATAATTATGCTTTTAATAATATTACCTAATCGTCCTTTGTACATAGAAATCCTGTTCTTAAGAGAGAGAAAGCAAAGCCTTAACTACTCAAAAAATAAATAAAATGAAATGAAACACAAAGGTCTTGTCAAAGGTAAACAATACACTTATTTTTGACCTCAACGTAGCAGTTCTGTTAATAATAATAATATAATAATAATTTATTACCATTTAGTTGTACAAAAACACAAACTAAAAACTATGCAGCGTTAAAACTAAAGGAAAGAGTTTTTCGATGAACTCTGGCACCCGAAGTAAGATTTAACTTGTGTTTAGGGTGCCAGCGTCCTCGCCTATAATTTAAACAGATATCAGTATTTAGAACGAGCACAGTATATTATTCTATTATTCAGACAACTACTCACTAGTAGATGCATATATGATGTGGCGCATTAATGTACCTACGTGCGGGTATGTGTATGTATGTATTGTTGTTGGAGCTTGAAGATGCGAACGAAGTCACAGGCAACAGTTTATGTATATAGCAATGTTTTCAAAATCAAATAACAGTTAAAAGCTTAGAAATGCCTGTTTAATTTGTTAGCTAATGATTTTGCTTCGTAACGACAGCCGTCTGTTACGTCTAGGAAGAAAAGACATCAACGCGTGCGCACCTTCTCAAAAGAGAAAGTTTCAATTTTCTGAAACAACACTGGTCAATGTTTGATGGATTTCAATTGTTTTGCATAAGCGTAAACTGAAAGTAGTTATTCTTTATGATTATTAGATATTATTTAGAAACATTGCTTAACATTAATTAATGATTGAAGACGTTTAAGGGGGCTTGTGACTAAGTACAGCCGCACGGGTCGATCCATCAGGTTAAGCTACGCTTGCCGCGGTTAGTTCGTGGATGGGTTACATATCTTTACATACCAAGGACCCCTCCGTGCCTCGGAAAGCACGTTAAGCCGTTGGTCCCGGCTGTTATTTGTAGAACTTTGACAGTCGTTACGGGTAGTTAGAAGCCCAAAAGTCTGACAACCAGTCTAACTAAGGGGTATCGTGTTACCTAGTAACTAGGTTGTGGAGGTCAGATAGGCAGTCGCTCCATGTAAAATACTAGTATTCAGCTGCATCCGGTTAGACTGGAAGCCGACCCCAACATAGTTGGGAAAAGGCTAGACAGATGATGATGACTGAAGACGTTTAAACGTCTCTTATTATGAGCGACGTTTATAAATAAACCCTGAAATCTTGAACTTCTACTCCAGCCCGTCCCATCTTTGATGTCCTCCCTCCGATAAACCGTACCCCACAGGGGGTGCCCTTAGCGAGCGTTCACCTAGTTTTAATTAGCTTAGTTTAATAACCCCTGGCTGGAGGTTTTAAGTGTAGCAGCTTAAAGCATCCACAGGATTGACCGATTAAATAGTCATGGTCTCAGAGGTCAGCTATGAGATGTCCAAGAGAAAAAAAAAATTTACTTCTACAAGTACCTACCTACAAATACTAACCTTATATTTATAATACAGTTATAGATATTACTGACTAAATCGCGGAAAGCGATATGGCCGCCCATTGTATATTTTGTAGTGTTAGATAAAAAAAATGTTATGTATTTTCGTGGTGTATAAATAACTACAGCCCGAACAAATTGCTACCTAACGATTACCTATACTCCGTTTGAAATAAGATTAGACATTTAAACAAACCTTTTTTACAGTCCGTACAACCGATTTTGACTTCTATACCGTAGGCATAAGGATGGCATTAAAAGCAAAAAAAGTGGTTACAAACCAACTGTTTACTGCAGCTGTCATTTGTCATGCCGCCATCGCAATAGAAGTCAAAATCGGTTGAACGGACTGTAAAAAAGGTTTAGTTAAATGTCTAATCTTATTTCAAACGGAGTATAGGTTCAAGTAACAGTTAAGAGAACGATTCTAAGTAAAGTAACGGAGAAATGGCGTACTTATTCAACGCACGCAGAGACGAAGAACACTATTAAAGTTCAAATGAGTACAATATGGACAAACATACATATGTACTTTGTATGGACGGAATTTATAATGAGGATGACGTCACAAATAAACAATGGAATGAGGTCTTATGGTAGTTAAACTAGGGTAAATGATGACACTATTTGCCCAATAGTATAAGTGGTCTCAAGCGCTACTACTGAGCACGAGGTCTTGGGTTCGATTCCCTGGTCGGGCAAAGTGTTATTGGGTTTTTCGATCTGGAATTTCTCAGCAATACCCCGGAGTCCGCATTTGTGCCCAGTTGATGGCAATAGGCTCGCCCCCTATTACATGGGACTTAAACATAACTGGCGAAATGTGGGTGTACCATAGGTACACCTCTGCCCAACCTTTTGGGGAAACAAATGTTATGTTATGTATATTTAAAAAGTACCAGCCGAATACTGAAAATACCAACTCAATATAAATAGCTATTCCTGGTTAGACTGGAAACTAACTTAGGAAAATTTAAAAAACAAAACATACTTTTTTAATTTCACATAAACCTACAAGGGCACTTATGGTCCACAAGTCTACAACCTACAACGTTCTCACATTCACAAAATCTAAAAGAATATAATCTAAATAAAAGATAAATAAAATAATAAAAATTAAGACCTATTTAAACCAAATGACATGATTGCCACTACAGCTATAACAAATCTCAGTACGATACCTAACAACACTCTCACGGATCGGACACGGTTTTTTTTAACATGTTGTAAACCTTAACAATATATCTCATATCTTCCAGTGTTTAGTTATTACAGGGCTTAGGACCATTTTCGCATAATCTAAACCTGTTATCACTACAGCTAGGTGTCCCTACTTCGAATATTATTAATTTCGTGTATGGTTTTATGGGCAGTCTTTAATGGGTTCGAGGTTATCATTTAATGGGAAGATTAATAAATGGTGAGATGCTGGATAATTTCTTTGACCTTATGCGTTCACCTTAACCATAGATTACTGAATAGCTCATGCATTCTCTTACTGAACCTCTTGTGTATCATGTTTTGTTTTGTTTTTGCTTTTTTGTGTTTGTTTTTCTTGAGGTTAAGTGCTTCGTGAAAGGTTTCTCAAACATTTGTTTGTAGTTCTTTGATCTTGTCAACTTTTTTTTTTTTTGGGCGGCTAACTGAGTAAAACGCACCCGTGTTCCTTCGGTTGCCCTGTTGCCGGGGGCCACGATTTCCCGATCGGTTTTCTTCGAACCCCCGGCAGGCATTGGCCCTAGCGGACCCCGTCAATTCTGCTGACATCTCTTTGAGGCGCGCGTGGAACACAACGCGCCGTCGACCCGGGCTTGGTCCTTATCGGACGGCGAGCTACCCATTGCTCACCGTCCGCAAGCCCGCGCCTACGGTGGCCGGAAATCTGCTCGCGATTCCCGCCCCGGGCGTCTCCTCCTGCGGCGGTTAGGGGCGTGAGGGCGCGAAATTTGCCTCTCCCTCACGCGTTCCGCCTCCTCCTTCGCGAGCATTACCGCTTCGCAGAAGGAGGTGACGGCCTGCCATTTCCTCTCGCTCCGTACCATGGCCTGAACCAGGGCCGGACGCGAGAGATCACCGCCGCCGATCGCCTCTACGAGAACACGGCGTTGTTCCGCCCAAGCCGGGCAGACCTCCACCGTATGCTCTACCGTGTCCTCAGGCCGATCCACACAATGGTTACACCCGGGTGTTTCCTCCCGCCTTATCCTGAACAGGAACCTCCCGAAGCAGCCGTGTCCGGTGAGGACCTGCGTCAGGCGGAAGGTGAGAACGCCGTGGCGTCTCTCCAGCCACTCCTCAAAGAGGGGTCTTATCGCCGCGATTGTGGCACCTGGACTTGTTGATCTGACATCGCCTATACCTCATAGTAACCAAGCGCATAAGTGAACGCTCATTCCTTTCCAGCTTCTATTCTTCTTCTGTATTTTGACTGTTCCTGGTGATTACTTCTAATTAATACTTAAGAGCGTGCAACATCGCAAATAGATTTCAAATATTTCGCTGTTTTGATTAATTTGGCAATATTACTGTATGGAAATATGAAATAAGGCTAATTAGTGAACTAAAATATTGATTACTAGCTTCCGCCAGCGGCTTCGCCCGTGCAATATCTTTATAAATTATAGCCTATATTACTCAGTGATGATATAGCATTCTTCTGGTGAAATATTTATTTAAATCGGTCCAGTAGTTTTTGAGTTTATTAATTACAAAAATCAAATCTTTTCTCGTTATAAAATTTAAGTTTAGACGAAATGCAATAAATAATATCGTAACACCGAATATTTGGTTTTAGATGTAAAAAAAGTATTTGGAAACTTTCCAAATGCCTTCAGTGTTGTAATTGCAATTCATTATTAATATTCTAGTTCACTAGTTAGCGATATTTTATATTTCCATACAGTAATATTGCCAAATTAAACAAAACAGGTATATATTTGACAGCTATTTACGATTTTGCCGACTTTTAGAATAAACGCTCTTAACTTCTTACAAAATCTTTGAATCTCACTTCCACAATCATAGGGAGAAATCTTTTTCACTTCTACTAAGTTCTACTTTTTTATTTATTTATCAGTCACTATCATCGAACTATATATTCATGGATATAGTCTGATTGTATCACAAACTAGATATATTCAGCGAGTTATTACTTTGTTCGTAAAATGAAGGTTATCGATTGAAACATTAATACAGCACTAATATTTGGACATAACGCCTCGTGCAAAGCTACGTGTGTTAGGTAAGAGAGAAATCAGCTCTTACACCACAGTTTTTGGTTATCTTTCATCTGTTTAAATGTTGGCAGTTGCAAAAATATGTTTTTTTTCATACTTCGTGATTTGAAAGTGAATTTTAGGGGCTAAAAAACATATAGTTTCACTTTCTGCTGTTTCAATATTAGCAGTTGCAGAAATCATTAACGAGTTTTGTTATCAATTTTTTCTTCTTACTTCGTGATTTAAAAGTGAGATTTAGGGTACGAGGAAAAACGACCAATTACTTTTTGAAATGTTACTTATGAGCAAAGGAATTTTCGCTACATATAGTATCCTTAAATATATTGAAAAGGGCCGTTCCCCGTATGAAATCACGTAAAACGGAATGTTATTGGTAATCAGAATAAAAATAAATAAAAAATTACAACACTCTTGTTTTGAAAAATGCTTTGAACATTCAAGGTATCGTTGTAATTTGTTTTTAATAATTCTGATTTCATATTTCTGTTTACGCATAGCAACGTGAATATAAATTAAAACATTTACAATCAAGGATGGCTGTTTTGATAATTGCTAGCCAATTTAGTTTTTATGAAATTGAAGAATCTGTTGCTATACATAGAAGCAAGGTTAAATTTATAAAATAAAAAGTGTTCAGGTTCATTTATAAATAAATAGGTAACGTTTAATCAAATTAAATAGTTCTAACCTTAACTTATTTGCGGTTCAATTTACATCACAAGCCTTTGATCCCCAAATTCCCACGGAAACTTAATAATTCTCGTACATTACACACTGAGAAAATATTACGTGAAATATGGCTATTTCAAGTATTTTCTTTGATAAACAGCGATCGTATCTTTTACATTTTCCCAGCCTATTTTCAAGGTTTATTTTTTTATTGAAAGAAACTAGGCACGGGACTGTGACCCGCACATGGGTCATGGGTTTTGTAAGGTATGTTCGAGACATTACATCTTTTAAAACTACCAAAATGTTGGATACTTTCTCTGTCTCTTTCTAACATTTGATAGCATCTGTAGTTTTGTTTACTGCAGTCTTACTCACAAAAGGTTATACATAGACCGAGTACATCCGCTTTCAGAGAGAAATCAAATAAAGACTTTCTATGTTAACTTTTTCATATTTCAATACTAAAATCTTTAGCTCCAAGCTTTGCAGTTAACCTACAAGTGTCCAATTTTCTTAATGTCCAGTTTAAACATTTAGAAAGTACATGACAGTGCAGTCTTATTTAGATTTACTGCAGCTAATTGTAGCATTGAACTTAAGGAAGTGTCCTTACTCAATGTGAACTACTTTTGTCAACTCGTGCGCAGGAAATGTAGCGCACGTGTCATTGGTCTTAACTGATGTGAATAAAAAGTTATTTTAATCTAAAGAGTTGTTGTTTGTATAGAAAGGTTATTACTGATTATTCGAGTGACTTTGAGGTCCATTTTTTTGTCGTTTCAAGCGTTTAGTTATTCTGTAAAGCTACTCGTAATATGTACCGATATTTTAGCATCGTTCTAATTAATATGCCAAAAATAAAATATGCGTTCTTCTTTTGTTTTTGCTGTCATACATAGTTCATACCAATGCCGTGTCATAAATATTTGTGAGGCTGATTGGGCTGAGGCTCAGAATGCGCTGAACTATTTAATAAATAAAACCAATAAACTAAACAACTTAACTAATAATAGAAATTTAAAAAATGTAGATGTATGCATTAGCTATCTTCATTTTAAAAGTAACACTAACACATTTACATAAATTAGCTATGTATACCAATATTACATAAGCAAAGCTTGACGAGTTTTGTTATCAATTGAGGCTATATTAGGTAACACTTAGAAGTAAAGTTATGATGCTTATTTGTATGGCTTATAGAAGTTGTATCTGATGTATTATAACTCTTTAATAAAGTTATTTTTGATTAAGTACTACCTATTTAATACAACTTGAAGTATATACAGAGGAAAAAATAAAATAAAATATAGGAACAAATCATTGGGCATCAAAAAATTCATCCGAATCGCTGTCGGTGGGAAAGGTGCCCAAAAGGCTGGCAGCATTGCCACGTTGTATGGCAATGCTAATTCTTTGGCCTAAAAATTGGCCAACCCTTTGGTCACGTGAAGAGTCGACCAACCGCTTGGCGATGACCCGGAATAATCGATGAGCACTCGGACCCCATGGCCCTAGTGTTTCAACCCCAAACGGTTCAAAAATATAGCTACCGGTAAGGTTGTTATATTGTATCTGATTATATGAACATGAAGATTACATTAATTATTTTTATCGCAAGTCCAATAAAATAAAATAACTGTATGCCGCATGACACCTACAATTATAATAATTCTGTATAATTGTAGGTTCATTATAACATCTTATCTCCCTGTTGCAACCTACGCTTGCCTTTTGCTCTTGAAGGTATTTCTTTAAACACCGGCCCCTTCTAGGCTTTTCTTTGTTCTATTTTTTTTTTTTTTATTGTTTATTAATTAAAGGAACAAAACAAAATATAAACAGAAACATCACAAAAACCTCAATAGGTTTGTCCGGATGTTGAAACACTTATTTGGGTACCTAACTTCTTTTTTTCATGTAGTTAGTGACGAACCTGGTGTCAGAGTTTTTAAAGCACCCATGGGCCTCTGACATGGCTTCACATGTCGTCGAAAAATATCTCTTAGCCGGTTTCCTCACGATGTTTTCTTTCACCGTTTTTGAAGCAAGTGATAATTATACAATACGCACATGAATCCGAAAAGTCAGAGGTACGTGCCTTGGGTTTGAACTCGAGACCTATGACTTGGCAGTCTGACGGTCACACCACTAGGCTATCACTGACCTACCTACCTAACCTGCTGCTGTACCTATATAACGATAACTGGTCCTAGAACTTATGTTTTTTTTAAAGTGAAAACTTCTTTAGGCGTGTTAGGCATTTTTGAGATGGGACTAAACCATTGATTTCGCGACACCACATTTTTGTAAACGCGATTGTGATCTTTATTTATATATTATGTTACGGATCAATGTTCTATGCAAGTATTTTTACTTTAAAGGTTGTGTAAACCCGATTATGCTCTTTATTTATACTACGTTACGGATCAATGTTCTATACAAGTATTTTTCTTCCACCAAGGCGATCTTGTTGAAGTTTTCACTTTTGTCGGCACTCCCGGAGTGCCACTGTTTT
The DNA here is from genome assembly GCA_963680765.1 of Agrochola lychnidis. NCBI lineage: Eukaryota > Metazoa > Arthropoda > Insecta > Lepidoptera > Noctuidae > Agrochola > Agrochola lychnidis. The sequence goes on from OY796850.1 coordinate 7,247,655, forward strand.
TTTTTTAAATTTTAAATTCAATTTAGTTAATTGAGCAACAATGAACTGTATTTTATTTTTTATGTATCACTTAAGGAACAAAACAAAATATAAAGAGAAACATCACAAAAACCTCAATAGGTTTGTCTGAATGTTGAAACACTTTTAAGCAATGTTATTACCTACTAACTAAATATCATTATTGTTTAATGTCTGTAATTTGTCGTATTTTAGATCTCAGGTACAGTAGGTACATTTGTCATTCGTGCCACCACTTTTTAATATTCCTCCGGGTTACCTAAGTTCACCCATCTTTAATGTTGAAAATATAAATACAGTTTTATAATGTGGTGAGTAAAACTACCATTTTGTTAATGAATCCTTTCTCATTCCAGTGTTGGCATCATCAGCAGCCCAAAAGCCCAGAGGTAGGAAACCAGTGAACCCTCCTATCCGGACCATCAATGATAACGAAAGAAAAGCTGAGGCCGAGGCTGAGATCACCAATGACTGTCCCGAAGATGGCTTCTTTGCTGATGCTGAGCAGTGCGACAAGTATTATGAGTGCAGGTAAATATGTCTTTATTTTTATAAGTGAACACTTCTTTACGCGCAATGGGCATTTTTTTCCATTAATGTCGCGACACTGTGACGACACCAGCTTTTGACCATTAAAAAGACATCAACGCGTTGATCACCGCAGTGCCGATTTTTTTTCAAGTTTTCACTTCTGTCGGCACTCCCGGAGTGCCACTGTTTTTTTTATAAGCAATGACTAGGTATTGTTTGGGAAGTGGGTGAACCTGTGTAGGTAAAATACTATAGGTGACAGTTACCTGACAGGATTAAAAAAGCTGTGTTCTGCTGTCTAGGAGAGATGAACTAACAGTGGATTGTGGAGGAATACAGGCCTCCGAAAGTGATAAGGCCTTTACTTTGAATGCCGCATCTTGATTTTTTTAAGACACATTTCAAAAATGCAAAAACCTTTTCGGTCTCTTTTAAAGAAGCTAAATATAAAGCAGGAAAACCAAAATAAAACTACTCACACATTTTGTCAAATTAAAATTCAAGAAACATTTGCCAACTTGTTCGATAGGTTCTTATTCAAACTACCTTTTTATTTTTTTGGGTTGGAAATTATTAAATAAATTCTCCCGCTACGGGCGGATCGGGAGGGCGTGTCAGACTTCTACTGACTAAAACCCAGTCGTGTTCCTTCGGTTGCCTGTATGTTACCAGGGGCCACGGTATCCCTTTCGGACTTTCCCGCGACCCCGGCAGGTATCGGCCCTACCTAACCCTCCTACCTCTTACCTTACTACCTTTTTACCTGTCTTCACAATTTACATATGTATCATGATATTTGAAATGCACAAAGCTTCTTAAAAACATTTGAAGCTCGTCCCTAAATCTTATTGGAGAGTCCCTTCGAGCTCAAATAAATCACTTCAATTTCGCATAATTTATTGATCACCCAAACTTACATACTGGTCTTCTTTTTTTTTCGTATCTTTTGGGACTGTAGTTAAGTTTATCCTCGTTAGGTCATTGAACCTGTGATATTTTAAGAAATGTATAACTTGAAAATATTTGCTCAAAAAGTTTCTTGAACGGAGGAAGGATATTGACTTGAAGCTTATAGTCTGTTCGAATCATTAAATATTTTTGTTGAATTCACAAAGAATTGCCTGAGAACCGAGTGGTTTGACGAGGAGATTGTTTGCACTTTAAGTGTGTTTTGCAAGATTGAAAGGATTCGTAGATGAATGTTTTAAAAGATTGTTTTCGCTATCGGCAGACTTCCCTTTCAGAAACACATGTCTTGTTCCTACGAAAATTGTAGGTACCAATGATTGGTCGAGATAGCAATGTTAGAAATATTGCTGTTATGAGATCACAATTCAATTAATGTATTCTTATTCAAACTCAAAGCTTTTATTTCAATTAAACCAATTGCATACATACAATTAAAAAAATTGTTAAAGCGTCAGTCAGTCAGAAGGATGAAGCTAGTTGCCCATTCTAAAGCTTAGTAGATTCCTATGAAAAAGAATGGGCAAGAAAATCCACGGACACTCTTTTATATCAAAATATTAATTAAACCAAATTATTTATTTTTTCCAGATCATAAAATCCAATTTGTTTGTAATCACATACACGTCTTAAACCTAGTATTAGATAAATGTGGCAAATTTTGATAATAATTACTAATAATGTCAAAATAATTATTAATAATGTCAAAATAATTACTAAAAATGTCAAAATAATTAATAATAATGTCAAAATCATTAACCATAATGTCAAAATCATTAACAATAATGTCAAAATAACTGTTAATAATTTCAAAGTTATTAATAACACAATGTTCAAATACAATACAACATCAATCATCAAATATGCAATAAACAAGAAACAACATTATTTATGTAGACAGATTTCCTCTAAAATACGTTTTTATTTTTCAGAGCCGGTAGTATAATCGAGAAGCTGTGTCCTGACGGCATGGTGTTCAATGACTACAGCTCACAGGAAGAGAAGTGCGATCTGCCATTCAACCTTGACTGCTCAGCTAGACCTAAGCTTCGTAAGTTCTTCTACTGTCACCCTCCACATTTAGACTTCTTGCAAGAAATGTAGGAACAGACCTATCACAAAAATTCTCTCTCTAGTCAGGTGTCTCTTCACTACCCTTAGTTTACTGGTAGTAGGGTTACCATCCGTCCGGATTTATCCGGACATGTCCGGCTTTTTTGTCCCCCGTCCGGACTATGTTCGGCCTTCTCATTTGTATATATAAATTATTACTAAGAAGAAGAAAAAAATAAGATTAAAAAGTTAGTAAATATCCGGACTTTTTTTGCAAATGTCAGGACTTTTCAAATATCGAAATGGTAACCCTAACTGGTAGAGAATACTTAAGGCATTAAGTCTACCTTTGTACCTTTTTTAAGTACGAAAAGCTTAAAAAAAAAATTGCTTACCTAAGAATACGAAAGCTGGAGGTAACCAAAGCGTGGGCCCGTTTTTTATAGTAACTCTACTATCCCTCACCAGTCTAGAGTATTCTTTTGCAAAAGTTGAATATTGCTTAACACTTTGCCAAAGACCGTGCTGAGAGACACAACGTTCAACTAATTAGTGACTTGTTATTGTCACCACTTAGATCCTCGGTTACATGGTTTATGTACTTTCTGGGTTTTGGTTGGGAACCTACTAGTAATTCTGTACCCTATAACTTATTTTCATAAACGATTATGACAAATTTGTTTCATTTTGACAGTTCAACAACATTCATTGCGATTTATTATGTTGTTGAGCAGATTTTTTTCCAGCGTATGCAGCAATGGATTAGTAATCTGTTTCAAATCGAAACAAATTGTGATGGATCATGTATTACGCAATTAGGGTACAGGTCAATTAATTATTATTAGCATCTCTGAAGCCGGGAGGCATTTATAGGATTTATGACAAGAATTGAATAGTTAAGTAGTTGCTATTTCCGATGGAGACACGTGAACTGCCAAAGCACGTGTTTTCTGTTATGTAATAAAATAGGGCTGCCACACTTATCAACTTATTGCAGTAGGTAACTACCACAAAAGTTATGGCAAAATTTTGGACTTGTCGAGTTAGCTGGCTGATTACCATAACACCAATTTATTTATTCGCCCAGTTTTTTCTTGGCTCTCTCACAAAACTGATGGCTCTGGCGATTCTTAAGGTAGGCTTAAGTCTAACGTTAGCCAATTATTCAAATAGGCATTATACAAGACACATCTGAAAGGAAAAAAAAATTGATTCTAGTCGTCCCTTCCAAGAGGTAGTTTAAATATAGAGAAGAATGAGCAAGAAACTCCATCGTTACTCTTTTAAAAATGTTTTACAATTTTTTGTATACATGAATTATATAAAAGCATATGTGAAGACGATGCACCTAGAATAAAATTACTACATCAACTGTGTGTGTGTGTGTTCTTTTTACTTATTGAGGTAAAAAGAATTAAAAATGAAGCAATGATAGATGAGCTATAACAATGTTCAAGTAAAGCTTAAGATTTAAACTTTGGAGTGGCAGTAAAAGTTTGACTGCAGTGGGATAATTTAACCAATTTTATTGACATTCGAGTCAAATGGCAGCCTTTTATTGAACAGCCTCTCTGTTTGAATTTAGTATTCAATAAAACTTGCTTAAGTTCTATAGTTAAGGCATTATTATTTCTAATAATATCAAAAAGCATTTATATAGTTTGGTTGAATACTCTCTAACAAAATAATAGATCAATTCAACTAAGGTACGCAATGGAATAGAAATATCAATGCCTACTACTGTGAACCCTAGATAAAGCCACAGAAGTGACTGGTTAGTGACATCATTAGAATACAGATTACACATAAATGCCGTGGGTCAACAGAGCTGGAACAACTTTCACAAATCAAGGGAACCGCGGCCTTGGTGGCAAGACGCGGAATTTATTGCCCGTCCGAAATAAACACACGGATCTTAATACTTGTACGATAGTATGAATAGTAATTGACGCAAAATACGGCTAAAGGATGGATGGCAAAAATATGCTCTTTAAGGGCTTTTGTCAATCGTATGCGATTGTGACAGCCGAAGTAGTTAAAATTATGTTTAGTTACAAGGATGAGCTCTAGTTCATTTGGCAAGAAAAGTTTTGTTTTGGTGCTATGATGCCCTAAAACCAAATTCAATTAGAAGTTTTTTTTAAATTTTAGAACAACATACGGAAGGAAATATCATGTTTTCACGAAGGATGAATAATATTTCCGTTTTCAATAATGTTGGCAACAACTTTCCAATTTCAAGGGAAGTACGACCTCGTCGAATGACGCAAGCTTTTTTTTATTTGAAATAAAAACACTCTTTTAATAAAAAGTGTTATTTGTGGTATAATATGAAAATACTGTCAGATTCTTTTATTATGTAGGAAATAGATTTTAGCCACCGTCGTTAAGCCGTTGGCCCCGGCTGTCATAAGTAGATCTGTGACAGTCGTTAAGGTTAGTCAGAAGCCCAAAAAGTTAGAGATCAGATAGGTAGTCGCTCCATGTAAAATATGGGTATTCAGCTGCATCCAGTTCGATTGGAAGCCGACCCCAACATAGTTGGGAAAAGCCTAGGCAGATTGCAGATAGACGTGTACATTTTTTTTTCCCTTGTTCTAGGGTTCAACAATAGGATGGACCCTAATCTTATTACAATCTAGACTTATAAATAGACTAATCAGTAATTTAATTATAACCTAAACTATTAAATTGTCTTAAGTAAGAATGTGTCCAATATCACTTTTCTTATTATCTCTATTAAGGCGAATACTAATGGGATTTCTATATGTCTATAGACGAATCTGTAATCATCATAAAAACTCGTCTATGCCTTCTGTTAATCTATGTTTATCTATCTTAAAGATATAAGCAGTCGAGATATTGCCATAAAGTACTCGTACGTGGCGATTGACATAGCAATCATACTGTTGTCATTGGAACGAAGTTTTTTAACGCGGCTTGCGGTAGGAAAACTGGTAGAAATCGTCACGTAACGAAAAAGCGTTTTGCCCGAAAAAGTCAGTTTCAAGTGTCATATTTTTTATTGTTTTTTATACTGAGCCATCTAGTATAAGTTTTTAGCATTCGAAACTTGCGACCATACTAGATCGCTCTGAATTAATTTTATTTATTTCAACTGTAGATAAGATTTGATCGAGACTTGGATCGAGTTGGAAACTTTCTTGAATTATACCGTGAGGAACGGTAGACACACACGCGTCTTTCCATTCTATACAAGGCCAGAACGCAGCTATGAGAAACTGCTCGCGTATAGATTGGAAATCAATTTTTTACTAAGGTCTTCCAATCTATACAAGAGTAGTACGCAAATACTCGCGTATACTTCGTATAATCCAGTCAAAATAGACAAAAATAAGTCATAACTTAGCCAAAATTCGCATAGAGCTGAAAATTTGCAGAGACGTTAAATACATCATTATAAATGAAATGTCAAAAATCCCCTTCGATCCTACTTCTGCAAAAAAAAAATTCAAGGTTAAACGTACAAAATTAAGGTTTTTGCCATTTTTCTCGAAAACGGTAAGTTTTATCATGAAAATAAATTAGACAAAAGTTATTGATCATATAATTCTCTACAAAAATGGTCAAATCACTTTTTCTCTTACGACTCACCATTCGTGAGATATCGCGGTTTTAACAATTAGAAAATTCATATTTTACATAATATGCACACATTTCCGCACCACTTATGAGGTAATGTACTTAGCGCATTTTTTTAACGTGGTTTCCCCAGTAGAGGTATACTCCACGATCTATTGTAATAAAGAAAGTTTGATCAGATCGTATCCTATTGATGGAAAGAATGGTAATATTGCTAATGATCAAAGTGGAATAGGTTGTTTTCTTCTAAATGTTATTGTATTAGATAATTGTCTTATTCTACTTCGACAATTATTTCTTCGTCTTCATTTTCTTCTTCTTGCAGAATTTCTGTTTGCTGTTCTAAGAAAAGGGATGCATCAATTGTCTCTTCATTAATATCATAAATATTTTCATCTGTTGTATTTGTTTCAATATTGGAGCAAGTCTGACCCTGACAATTGATACATACTGGCGAACAAAATAATCCCACTTTTTGACAGCCACAATTTTTACTACAATCCGTCTTACAGTTACAAAAAATAGTATTAAGCAGTTTTTCTGGAGCAGGCGGGAGTAGAGTTGGAATTGGCTCTAAATAATTATCTGTTAATTTCCAACCTCATTTTTCTGGGTCCAGCTCGTTGCCTAGCCACACTTGAACTTGATAATACACACGATACAAGTGTTGAAAGGCAGAAGCAGATGTTGGAGGCAGACAAAACAACTGTACTGTTTTATTGTTCCATGCAGATTTTACGAACCTCAAATATCTATATTTATCTATGGAATCAATTTCATATAGAATCAATTAAATTGTTCGAAAAACATAATGATTTAATTGATTGCGCAGAAGTATTTACATAGATTGACTCTTCTCCATACGACATCGTTACAAATGGAATTCGTTTTCTTTTTGCAATGTATGGTTCTCCAAAAAAATTGATTCCATAGACAAATATTACATTGCACGCTTACATTAATTTACATTTAGAAGAACCTATTCCACTTTGATCATTACCAATATTACCATTCTTTTCATCAATAGGATACGATCTGATCAAACTTTCTTTATTACAATAGATCGTGGAGTAGGTATACCTCTACTGGGGAAACCACGTTAAAAAAATGCGCCAAGTACATTACCTCATAGGTGGTGCGGAAATGTGTGCATATTATGTAAAATATGAATTTTCTAATTGTTAAAACCGCGATATCTCACGAATGGTGAGTCGTAAGAGCAAAAGTGACTGGACCATTTTTGTAGAAAATTGTATGATCAATAACTTTTGTCAAACCTATTTTCACGATAAAACTTACCGTTTTCGAGAAAAATGGAAAAAACCTTAATTTTGTACGTTTAACCGTGAATTTTTTTTTTTTGCAGAAGTAGGATCGAAGGGGATTTTTGACATTTCATTTATAATGATGTATTTAACGTCTCTGCCAATTTTCAGCTCTATGCGAATTTTGGCTAAGTCAAATGTCTATTTTGACTGGACTATAAATTAACTACCTCATTCCATAGTATACAGTGCCAGTACGCATAAGGACTAATCGAGTTTAGATTGCGAGAAATTGTTAACTGGTAACCAACTTGTTTGCGACGTAATGTACTTTGCGCTAATATTAAATAGCCTGCCTGGCTGCGAGCAACTTGGAAGTAGCGGGGTTGGTCACAGTTCTAACCTAACCTAACCTAAACCATTTCACCCAGTTCACACTTTTGTTCTTTTCTTTTTTTTTAATAGACTATATCTTTAAAACTCTTATCAGGCGTAAGTGATGTAGTATAGTTTGGAACTAGGACGCGCTCGTCCACATTACAAACTATACACCAGCAAATCGCATTTGTGTATACATTGTAATCACAGATTCTGGAAATGTACAGCTTGATGTGTAGTCGTGTGTACCACAGTCACGGTATACTTCACAATCTGAAAAACTAAGCAAGAATCTAAAAAAATAACAATTGTTATCACCAGAAACGCCAATCACCAGACTGCACTGCCCTCGTCTGAACGGCTACTTCGCCCACGAGGACCCGAAGGAATGCGGGAAGTTCTATTACTGCGTTGATGGCAAGTTCAACGCGATCACTTGTCCCGATGGCTTGGTGTACAACGACAAGACTGGAATCTGCACCTGGCCTGATGAGGCCAAGAAGAAGGGCTGTGGCGCTGCTGGTGAGTAACTTGCCTTATGTTTAAGAGCGTTTATTTTGAAAGTGGGCAACGTCACAAATAGATGTCAAATATTTCGTTATTTTGAATAATTTGGCAATATTCATCATCATCATCATCAGCCTATAACGTTCCCACTGCTGGGACACAGGCCTCCTCTTTGTGAGAGGGAGTGGGCCGTAACCCACCACGCGGGCCCAGTGCGGGTTGGTAGATGTCACATGTCGAATTTTCGGTTCTAGGACATGCCGTTTCCTCACGATGTTTTCCTTCACCGTTTTGAAAGTAGTGGTGATGAAATAATTTACACAAAGTAAAGCACCTGTCTGGGTTCGAACCTATGACCTACAAACTCGTAAGTCGCGGCCGTTACCACTGGGCCACCACTGCTTCCGAAACGAAATAAGAAATTTGGCTAACTAGTTCCCTAGAATATTAATAATGAATTGCAATTAAAACACTGATTTTGATGTTGTAACAGTTTTAGGTGTAAAAAAGGCATTTGGAAAGTTTCCAAATACTTTTTTAAAATCTAAAACTAAGTATTCGGTATTACGATATTAATTATTGCATTTCATAATCAATATTTTAGTTCCCTAGTTAGCCACATTTCTTAATTCCATACAGTAATATTGCTAAATTAATCAAAACAGGTAAATATTTGACAGCTATTTACGACGTGGTCAACTTTTAGGATAAACCCTCTTGATTCTTTTTTGCTTAGTTCATGTTGAGAATACCCGAAGCTTCAAAAAATGGAAGCGTTTGGGTTAGTTGTACAAAATCAAACCAAAATATTATGAGATAGTTGCATTTTGGATTCTAAAGTCACTTACGTTTACTCATTCCCCATACGTTTACTTTTCTAAACGCGAAATATTAATGATAGGCCTGCGCCCTATAGTATTGACTGATTCAAGAACAACATCAGATAAGTAAGTCTATTGTTTAGCGAAAGTGGATTGTAAATGAAAGATTAAAATGGACTAAAACTACTCAGGGCGGATTTCACAAATGAGACTAAACGCGACCAGCACATCTAAATAGCGTTCAAGAGATGAGCTAATCGTGTTCAGTTTTTATTCGTGAAATGCACTAAGTCAGGGTTTCCCTAACTGTGCATCGCGGCGCCCTGGGGCGTCACGGCACTATAACAGAGGCGTCGTGAGGCGATCCACATAGATTAGAAACCCTTTCCAGTCAATCTACACTTTCGTCAGAGGAAGAAAAACAATTACTTAATAGAATTGTTCTGTGACTCCATCCTTAAGCTCCAATACAACAACAACAAACTGCTTGAATTTTGGAGCTCAGTTTCTCAATGTAGAGAAAGAGATGAGAGTGGCGATTTCTAAATTTGAGTCCGTTTTGAGAGGCTATGCTCAAAAAAGCAAGCAAGGATGTGCTTGCTTTTTTGAGCATATTCATTAGTAGCCAGCCAACAAAGTAAAATAAAAAATTGCAAATTCATAAGGGCGTCACAGTAAAAATAAGTTTGGGAAGCCCTGCACTAAGTAATTTTATCTGTGACTATTTCATTGTACCTTGAGATATTTTATTCTCGAAAAGAGCTAAAAAAAAGTTGTTCTAAGTATTTATACTACTACTATTCTTCCACAGATGTATTTGACTTCGAATGCCCCCCTGTGAATGAGACCTTCGGTCTGACGCACCCCCGCTACGCCGACCCTGAAGAGTGCCAGTTCTTCTACGTATGTATCAACGGCAACACCCCTCGTCGCTCCGGATGCAAGCTCGGACAGGCCTTTGATGATGTCCACAAGAAGTGTGAATGGGCCCGGAAGGTGCCTGAGTGGTGAGTGGCTCCCTTGGTTATAAAGTGGGATTCAAAGTTACAGGTGTTATGCTACTAATATTAAAACCTTCCCGTGTGTGTCGTAAAAGGTGACTAAGGGACTTACTAAAGAATGGCCAGCACCATTCTGTATTTTTTTAAAGCATACTGCGATCGCCAACCCCGTCTGCCAAGCGTGGTGATTTTGGCAAACCAAAACCAAAATGACAAGCACCAAGAACAAATGGCCCCAATGCCCGGCGGCCCGCCTATACCCTTGGCTATGGTAGCGGTCAAGGTCACGGTGATTAGGGGAGGTCTATGTCCAGCAGTGGACGTCTTTCGGATGAAATTATGATGATGATTATTTGGCATAAATATTGAAGAACTACGCATGTAGCGCATTATGAATAGCAACAATAATGTAAGACCATTTTATGATGATCATTTTGGGAAAGCATTCAAACATTTATTGATAACTAAAATACTTTTTTTTTAAATCCCTGTTGCGACTTGCACTGAAAAGTCGGAATGTTCTGTCGAATTAAAGGTCAAGTAGAACAAAATAGTTCAAAGCATGTATTAAAATCATGTCGACTCCCAAAGTGATACACTCAAAAAAAAAAAATTGTTGCTGTGTTCATAAATTAAATGCGGAGATTAAATGAATTAGGTTATTAACTGACCCTAACCCTAGCAATCTCGTATTATCATCAATACTTAACATAAGTTTTTCTTTTTCCAGCGCCGATTGGTATAAGGGTCAGCTGACTGATGCTGAGCTCGACGCCCTAGAGAACCCCCCCACCGCCAAGCCGGCAAGCCGTCGCAAGCCCAATAGGCCCCAGAAAGGCAGCAAAGCGGTTGACGACGAGTAGGGCATTTAATGTAGTCTAGATTAATAAAGTATATTTGTAAGGACACATTCTGGTTTGATTTTTTAAACATCACATGCATCATTATCACGCTTGTTTCCCTGAAATGTTAGGCAGAGGTGTATCTACAATATGTAAAAAAAACTCTGTCGATCCGAAAGGGGTACCTACAGTAGAGGTACTGCAATAATAGTACCAAATTTTTTTTTTATTTTTTATTAATATTGATAATAAAATGGTTATTGCTGTTTAAAATTTTCTTTTTATACCAAAATTACCCCAAATCCATTAAAAATTAGAAATTTTTCAACAGGCGTCATAAGTTATGACTTATGAGATGATGGCCACCCGCGCCCCGTATACATATTAACCCGGTTCCCTATTGAAAAAAAATACGGCTATTTTCTTTTCTTTTTTTCTCAAAATTACCACATAAATACTCTCAGCACGATATCTAACAGCACCCTCACGGATCAGACAGAGTTTTTTTTACATGTTGCATAGTATTAATTACGACTTAGGGCCTTAGCACACCTCCGGCGCGAAAATAATGATGCGAAACCGCAAAACGAATTTTGCTGCGAAACATCACTACTTTATTCGCGATTCGATTAGCGGAACGTCATGCGAGTCAGTTGAATTGTAGGAATCAGAGCAAAATATCGTCGCTTTCAACTAAGCAAATACAGTATAGGTCTACTTAGGACTTCTTGGATTAGTTTTTCAGTAAAATGAATATCCATTTTACAAAAAAAATAAGTTTCGCTTTATAAACTTGTCGACTGACGTACGAAACAAACGCGGCACCGCAACAAAATAGCTAGCATAGGCTAAGCACGGCGATGTAACCGGCTTCTAGGCAGATTGGCGAAATTATATTGGCGAGATATTGTTCGTCGAGTTGAGCACGTGGAGTTCTGAGTTGAGCTCCACGATTACTGACAAATGCTTGCACTGACTGGACAGGTCCACTCAAATCTGTGTGGTTTTTTCCTTAAAAGACCATTTCAGACACTAATCTACATGGTCCTCATATGGCCTGAGGCCTGACCAATATTATGTCTGTACTTTAAAAGAGACTGCGACCTCTGAGTTTGTTTCGGCCTTTCTCCTCTGTCAGATAGGAAACGCCGCGCTCATCAAGCTTATTTTTTTATTTTGTATTACGTGTAAAAGTGATTCCGATATCCTATTTACTGAATAAATAATTTCATTTCATTTCAGATAGAATCATAATCAAATCTATACGTTAGAACAGGCAGTTTCGTTTCTGTTTCGCTTGTCATACAACGGACAAGTCATGGCAGAACTCGTGCGGTTTCGCTAATATGGCTTCGCGGCGGAGGTGTAGTACCGGCCTTAAACATAACTTGTGAAATGCGGGTGGCATTTACAAATCACATGTAATAGGGGGCGAGCCTCTTGTCATTAACCGGACACAAATAGTCTCCGGACTGCTACTTAAAAATCCAAGCGATGAAAGCAATTTAGGAAGATGAGGTTAGATGGGTTTTTAGAAAAGCTGTTTGGTGTGTGAATTGTTATAATCATTGTGGACTTTTAGGGACTGAAACATTTCAATTTATTGGATTTATGGTTCTTAAATAATGATCTTTAACTTCAATAAAGATTTCGTTTTTAAACGTTCAATTCATTCACTATAAGGCTCCACAGTGCTATTCTGTAAAAATCTCACCGTGGACGCTTAGGTGAAGTGAGCTGTTATTCCAGTATATGCTATGCATTGACACTGTTGATAGCTCACTTTCAAGCTCACTTCACCTAAGCGTTCACGGTGAGATTTTTACAGAATAGCACTGCTGTTATGTCATAATATTGGGCCTGTGTTTGCCGTATCATATTCGTTTTATATCGTCATAGCTTTCTGTAACAGAATGAAATCTTAGGCGTACCACAAATAAACAAAAACAAACAACGATTTAATTAATTAAATATATTTCTCTTCTCGCATAACTTTCTATTTACATTTCCACTATTTCAGCAGTAATATTTACAGAAAAAATCTATATGAAAAATACATACATTTGACATTTCTACTGGTTAACGATACATATGTCTATGGTAACTAATATCACTCACGAATCAACTGTATTTGGCAAATCATTCGTTTTCAGTGTGTGTTCGGGAAATTACAGGGATCACACGGAATTATTTAGGTTAAGGAATAAATAGGACTCGGTGGAAATATATTCCAATCATTCAGTGAAATTAAATTAATATAAAAGTAACGTATCACAAAACGAAAACGGTTATTTATAAATTAGGGAATTTTCATGATTTTCATCATATTTAATGTGTGTGTGTGTAACGATGGCACCCTTCATCGGTTATCTAAAAGCACAATAAGTAATCAATGTGTAGATGTTAGCAACATTTTGTTACATGTTATGAATATTTTATCAGGCACAAGAGGAGTTCAGAAGTAATGTGGCGCTTTTAATAACTTCTCATACACTCCAATTTTTATCTCTTTCTATTTTGTATTCTATTACATTCAATTTCGTTTTCGTCTTATGATATCAATTTCCATCGCTCAATCACGCATGTCCACAGTGGGGGACCAGCTCAGGATCCTCACAGGTCAGGCTCTGGTCATCAAACACTTTGTCTTCACCGCAGCTGATGAGGCGAGGGTGACCTTCCACGCAAGTGATGAGTCTGTGGCAGTCACCGGGCACGGGGAAGCGGGGGAAGGGCCAGAATTTCGCCGCTTGGGAGTTGGACGGCACTTTGGTTGGGCATTTGAAGCCGACGACCGCTGTTGGGATAGACAATTTGGTTAGAAACTATAATAGAAAATACGGCAGTATGGCTAAACTTCTTGTGGCGCCATCTGTTGATGTAAAGTTTACATGAATTTAAATCATTCATGTGGCGCGTTATGCCCCGGTATAACGAAGTAAATACTTGATTTCAATTATTTCACTAGGTGGCGTTGTTACTAGTGTAGAGCAGATTTATGGTACCTACCTATCTAGAAACAGGCTTAATTGAATTTGTCTGTCTTACAAATTCCTGTTTCTAGACAGTTGTGTCTCGTGTCTTATGTAGATAATTGCATATAATATACCTACCTACCTATTGCTTCATGCCACAAAGAGCTGCGATGGTTAATCGCTTATATTTTGTAATCATGAAATGGAACAGGAAGAATTACTAAGTAAAATCAATCATGTCTTAAGTACTTCAAATGTATGTTATACAATTAAATATAAATTTAAATTTTAGGATAGAATTTAATCGCTATAAAGATGCTTCAAATACCTTCTGGGTTGCAGAAAGGCTGGAGTAGATCGGGCCAGTTGCATCCATGGATGCGCTCATCGTAGACTAAGCCTGGGGTGCATGGCTCCTGTTCGGGGATGCCGTATGCGCACTTGACGAAGCTGGTGGAACACTCGTCGCTGTCTGGGTAAATGCCAAACTGGTATTCGCAGCCAGGAGTTGATAGAGGGACCACTGGAATTTGGAAATTATGTTTTGTCAGTATAGGGCAACTTTCTCTCAAAGGCATATCATGAAGATGGGTTAAAATTAGAGTACAATTGTATTAGACAAGATTGACGGAAATCAGGCGTTGGCGATAATTATACCACGGTTTTTATTAATATGTTTGGTATTGTATTCAGGTATTGTAAATATGAAAATAAAAATACGTGCTTAAAAAATCTCAAAGAACTTATTACAATTAAACCACCTTTGAATTTTAAAGCGGTCAAGCTTTATCAACATTAAGTTGGCACATAATTTAATTCAAGAAGCAACAATAAGACTGCCATGATGAGGAATAGTGAATATACCGCCATCAGCCACGTTATTATTTTTGAAGAAATTGTACATCTTGGTTGTGAATAGCCCTTACTCTGTCTGACCCAGGCCGGCTGTCAAAATTTTCTACTTTCAATGGTTGCTCAATTTGATATACTACGGCTTTGATATACTTCGCGCGCTCTCTGTTGTACAGGGAGACGTCGAGCGGTGTGTGAGAGAGAGCGCGCAAAGTGAAGTTCGCATTATCGCGACAATGTAGTCGTAGTATTACAAATGTAAATAGGCTCAATACAAACTTAAGTGGTACTTACAGTCAGCTTTCCTGGTACCACAATCGACGGCCCAGTGATAGTTGCAGTGGTTGTGAACGGCGCCTTTACCGTCGAATAGGAGACCATTCTCGCACGTTTCTACCGTCAGGGAGCCGTTGGTGCACAGGAAGAACTGGTCGCAGAGCTCAGGGTGGGCGTAAGCCTGGAAATTGTGAAGAAGAACATGTTTGTAATTGAGCAATCAGAATTATGTCCTTGAGTAGTGTAAGTACTGGAGCATATCATTTTATTAAAGAACGTAGGAGTAACACAGACACTGAACATCGGTCTCTTCCCATGTCAGTCAAAATAATTAGTTACTAAATCGCCTCTATAGGTCTTTATAACCATCAAGGCATCTAGTTATTCCAGGAATATAGTTTTTCTAATTTATGATCAACAAACTGCGATCACTGATCCGTTTTTGTCGTGATGGTAAAAAAAATGATGCCACTACGCATTTTGTCTCGACTTTTTATTGATTTGACTGTGAATATAATAGCTAAAAACTAATTAAAAATTATAATATGAAAGTACCTGAATTCCATGCTGCTCAGGACACGCAGGTGCATGCTCTAACAGGATACCAGCGCTTGCTGAAACAAAAGACAACCAATTTTAATTATTTATTCAAACATCAGTTTCTTTGACAATTGTCGCTAGATTGCGCTGCTATATAATTAAAAAATTCACAGTTTCTTACAATGATCGCTAGATGGTGCTGCCAGGCAATTTAAAAAATCAAAGTTTCTTACAATGGTCGCTAGATGGCGCTATTGTATCAACCTCGGTGAGGTACTTACTCAAGCTGTTTGTACTGATTACGATTGATTGATTGATTGATAGAAGTCATTCGTAGTAAGTATATTTAATTGCTCGAGGTGTTATGGTAGATTTCTAAATTTGTTATCGCTACTGTATGTATTCTACCATGTACTATCGAAGAAACGCATAGCCAAGCAGTTTGAAAACAAAATCCCGTGCAGAGGACCTTTTTTTTTCGTAGGTAAGCGTTACTATATCGGCCGAGCGCTGCAAGCAGAAATAGTCCTTACGGTGTATAGATAGGTATGCGTTTCTTCGATGGTACCTATCGTTAAAGCTATTTCTTTTTAGATTTTAATAATAGGAAAGAATATAAATACAGTTTACTGTGTACCTATTTCTTCTTATTTATTTCTAGAGTAATTAAGTTATTTTACATGTCGCTCTTGCTGAACTTAATTTTGGAATTATGTAGGTACCAAGTTTTTGGCCGAATTGAATGGCATAATGGAGTAAATTTAATTAGTTATATTTTGTACCTTAATGGAAACCTATAGTCGAGACAGTTAACCCCTATATTAAAATACGCGCAACGACATTTTCAACACGCATTAACCAATCAACAACGATTCAACGACCAAGGGTTGGCAAGAGCTAATTCGAGGTTGCACTTTCGATGTAATAACATGCGTGTGTAACATGCGTTGAAGCGAGACGTGTCGCAACCCTATTGTGAGTGAGGTCGTCGACAATTGGCCGTAAATGAAACACTTGGCAAAACTAGTACTTAGACTAATTGGTTCACAGTCCGACAGAATAATTAATTAGGTAAATGAAATCTGTTTTCATAAACAAAGGACGCGTGGGCTTTGTCTATAGTCCTTAACTCCCTATATCAAGTGCTAGCTACTGGACCCTAATTATTTTTTTCTAAAATAAAAGTAGCATAAGTTACTCCTTATAATATCAGCTATCTGCCAGTGAAAGTCCCGGCAAAGTCAGTTCAGCCGTTTCGGAGATTAACCGGAACAAACAGATAGACAGACAAAAATTTAAAAAAAAAATTATATGTGTGGCTACCGTATATACTTTCATATGCATTTAGTGAAAAGCTGTTATTTTGCTATTACAAACAGACACCAATTATATTTATTAGTGTTATACTAATAAATATAATTGGAGTGTCTGTTTGCCTACTTAGCATATGCATAGTGCGGGTAGGGTTACCATTTCGAAATTTGAAAAGTCCTGACAAAAAGCCTGACATTTGCAAAAAAGTCCTGATATTTAACATTTTAATCTTATTTTTTGAGTAAAAATTTGTCTTTTTTAAAGAAAATCCCCTTTAATCGAAAAGTCCGGACAAAAGAGAAGGCCGGACATGGTCCGGACGGGGGACCAAAAAGCCGGACATGTCCGGACAAATCCGGACGAATAGTAACCCTAAGTGCGGGTAACAAAGAGTACTATTATGCATATCCTTTCAACTGTCATTAACGAGACACAATAGAATTTTAATTGTTATCCACCTCAATGAGGCGTCGTAACAGATGATGAAATAAATAGATGAATAAATTCCATTTTTTTTTCTGTTTGAATACACATAATCAACACCAACAACAACTAGATAAACATCACTTTGTATGGCGTTAATATTATAGGATATTAACGTAAAGCAATGAAGAGATAACTTCGTAAGCAAATTAATGAGTAACATAACATGGCATCACGCTTGTAATTCTCCGAAGGGTTAGGCAGAGGGCTCTGCCTAATCCTTCGGAGAATTACATTTAGCATGTCACATAAATAAATAGTCATAAAAACAGTGTCACTCCGGGAGTGCTGACAGAAGTGAAAACTTGAAAAAAAAATCGGCACTACGGTAATCAACGCGTTGATGTCTTTTTAATGGTCAAAAGCTGGTGTCGTCTCAGTGTCGCGAAATCAATGGTTTAGTCCCATCTCAAAAATACCCAACGCGCCTAAAGAAGTTTTCACTTCAAAAAACATCGTAATTAAAACCGGGTATTCTTCATGCTTTACATATATAAATTAACTAACAACTTATTCCCACACTCTAGCTTGTAGCTAGTGCAAACTTCATGAACGCAATTTTAACTCTTCACTTTACAACTTACAAGGCATTTCGCGAGTTTCTCTCCGTCTTCCCCGAGTTATCTAGTCCCGCACTTTCAGTACATTTGCGACAACCACAATAGAAATCTACGTTCATCTCACAATCGTCTTCTTCAATGTCCCACCCACCGCACAGACTTCATTCACTCTTCCTTTTTCGTTCAGTCTATCTCTCTGTGGAATGCGCTCCCCCAGGAAATCAGGATGGCGACCAACCGATTATTATCTTTTAAAGTTAAAGTTCGCGAGCACATTCGCAGGAAGCTGGCAGTATCATCACAACGGTAATGATTTCCCATTGTTTCTCTTATTTGCTTTAGTAGTATTCTTATATATATAAATTTAATTTTGTTTATATTTATATATAATTGGAAATATATGTTTATTTATATCTTTATATTTAAATAAATATTTATTCCTCAATTCTCGCTATTGCACCTACCACTGTTTGTCTCTGCATCACCCAAAGGTTGACTGGTAGAAAATGCCTTTGGCATTAAGTCCGCCTCTGTACATTTGTGTGCTTGAAGTATTAAATAAATAAATTTCGACAAGTTAATTTAATTCCTTAATTTTATATCGTCTTGTTTCATTAATAGACAAATTGATTGCCTGCAATGAATAAAGCTATACATAGGTCTTGATTAGCTTCTTGAGTGTCCTAATAATAAAAACTTTTTACAAAAAAAAAAAAAAACAACCGACTTCCAAAAAAACACCACAAAGCTTGGAAGTCGGTTGTTTTTTTTTGTAAAACTTTTTTATTTTCGAACCACTACCTGCTATGTAAATAACAGTGACAGGAACTTAAGATATCATCCATATACTAAGTGGGATAAAAATACGTATTATTGAACCTAACTCAATGAGTTTAATTCAATCGACATTCTTTTTCTTGGTAAAAATGCGTTCAAGAAGCAAATCCAAGCAACCCTAAAGGATCAGCAAAGTATTGTATAATGACGTAATGTTTGATCTAATATCAAGCATTGCGTCATTATACAATGCTTTACGCACACAAACTTGCTTTTAATTTTATTTTTTTGTTTCTTTTATAAATTAAAAAATCCAGATATGAGTTCCAGGATAAAGCCGTTTGTATAGCTTTTGTATCTGTGTTACTAGCTAGTTTTTAAATACTTCCTATTGTAATCTGTGGAAAACGTAGTGGGTAGCATAATTGTTCAAAATGTTATATTTAAGATATTGTGACTGTTTTTTATTGTGCTACTGTTTGTTTTTCCTTAAATAAATAAATAAACTCAAAAACCATCCAAGCAAATTTAATAAAATTTATAAGAGACCACACGGAAAGTACCAGCTTTCAAATAAAAAAAGAATCATCAAAATCGGTTTACCCAGTCGAAACTTATGTGGTTATAAACATAAAAAGCGGCCAAGTGCGAGTCGTACTCGCCCATGAAGGGTTCCGTAGCAGCAAGTAACGATAAGTTTACGATTTATGACGTATTAAAAAAAAACTACTTTGCTAGATCTCGTTCAAACCAATTTTCGGTGGAAGTTTACATAGTAATGTACATCATATATTTTTTTTAGTTTTATCATTCTCTTATTTTAGAAGTTACAGGGGGGGGGGACACACATTTTACCACTTTGGAAGTGTCTCTCGCACAAACTATTCAGTTTAGAAAAAAATGATATTAGAAACCTCAATATCATTTTTGAAGACCTATCCATAGATACCCCACACGTATGGGATTGATGAAAAAAAAAAATTTGAGTTTCAGTTCTAAGTATGGGGAACTCCAAAATTATTTGTTTTTTTTCTATTTTTGTGTGAAAATCTTAATGCGGTTCACAGAATACATCTACTTACCAAGTTTCAACAGCATAGCTCTTATAGTTTCGGAAAAAAGTGGCTGTGACATACGGACGGACAGACAGACAGACAGACAGACAGACAGACATGACGAATCTATAAGGGTTCCGTTTTTTAACGGAACCCTAAAAAGAGAGATTAAGAACCTCCTCCTTTTTTTGAAGTCGGTTAAAAAACCTTTCCTAATGGATAATTTAAGAATAAGCTATGATAGTAACCTTTCAACTATCATTAACGAGACACAATAGAATTTTAATTGTTATCCACCTCAATGAGGCGTCGTAACAGATGATGAGATAAAGATCAAGTGTCAAGACTATTAATATAAAATATCAGAAAAGGCCTCTTCTCATGCAGAAGGCACGAGCATTGATCACCACGCTAGCTCAGACCGATTCCCGGCCACCGTAGGTGCGGGCTTGCTGACGGTTAGCAGTGAGTAGCTCGCTGCCCGTTAAGGACCAGGCCCACGTCGACGGCGCGTTGTGTTGCACGCGCGCCTCAAAGAGATATCAGCACAACTGACGGGGTCCGCTAGGACCGATAACTCCCGGGGTCGCGAAAAAGTTCGAAAGGGTTACCGTGGCCCCTTGCAACACACAGGCAACTGAAAGAACACGGGTGGGTTTTAGTCAGTAAGAGTTTGACACGCCCTCCCGCTCCGCCCAGAACGGGAGAAGTTATTTGATAATTACCCACCCAAAAAAAAAACTCAAGACCGTTTGGCGATGTCAGACGATATTAACTTCCAGGTTTCTTCACGATGTTTGTCAAAATATTTTTTTTATTTCAAAATAACTATCATCGTATCGAGGCCACTGCTGTTGGTAATCAGAAGGGAAAAAGACTAATCAAATGTCTAATCTTAGGATATTGTTCAAGCACAGAAATAGAACGTTCATTGAAGTAAAATTACAGTCTCTCTATCAGTATTGAAACTCAGTCGAATCTGATAGAACTGAAATCCTTACAAGGCTAATAATTGAAAAAAAAAAACGACTTCCTAAAAAAAACACTACAAAGTGAAAAATAACGTTAATTTCGGAAGTCAGTGTCTTGGGTTTTGTATTTTCGTCTTTTGCCATCGCCTTCCGAAATTAATTATATTTTTCAGTTTTTTTAGGAAGTCGGTTGTTTTTTTTTTTGTAAATTTTTTTTATTTTTCTCTTTTTAGTTGTGGTACCTACCCCATACACACATACACACACATTCGAATACCACTACCTGCTATCAGTGACAGGAACTTATCATATCATCTACATACTAAGTGGGAAAAAAATACGTATTTCGCGTAGCTAACTCAAAAACTACCCAAGCAAAGTTAATAAAATTTATATGTGACCAATTTGACAGCATATCCTTTCAAACAAAAAAAGAATTTTCAAAATCGATCCACAAATGACGGAGAAATCGGCGGACATACATATAATACACCCATGTTTAAGTTCCATGTAACGGGGGGCGAGCCAGAAAAATTGTCACACAAAGCACTATCGAGTTCTTAATTAGGATAATTGAAACGCAAAAACATGTTCCTTCATTTCCTATAATCCATTATCCACCTAGTTTAGACGCTACAGATAAATCGTGAAAGGTCAGCTTCACTCCACGACCTATGGCAATACTTTCCCCTAGCACACTGTTAACTAACAAGCAGAATCTTTTACTTATGTTTCAAGCGGTACAGTTCCTATTCCTACTTCCGATCAGGAAATGAACAAATCACACAATTATATTTTGAAATATCATTACATGCTATGTATATTGCTCATCTTTTACTTGTATCATGAATAGTACTCGAATTTATAGTAAAATTGAGTAAAAGAGTTGGTAGAAAGAAGATTACTTTAAAGATTTGAACTGGTATACGAATTCTTTGCACATAATGGAGCTTAAATTTAGACCGCCACGTCAAAAAAAAAATTTTTAGGCTCCCATCTCCCATATTTCTACCTCCATCCATTTGGGGTCCATACAGACAGTACGAGGGGGTTCGGTATCACTTCAAAACCCAGATTACCACTCGCCATCCGGTTGCCTCTCCGACAAAATTTTACGTGCCATTGCCTTGAATATTAAATAAAAGTCGTAACCACAAAAATCGAGAATGGAAAACAAAAGAACGTGGTGAAATGAAGATTACTTTTAAAATCAAAACTATTGAAGATTGCAAAACGGAAATAAATGGAAATAGAATCCTACCCGGTTCTGTTGTACCGCGACAAAAGTAGGAAGTCATTCCACAATAAGATAGGAAGCACCAATCTAAAAACTAGAAATACAAAACAATCGTAATAGCTATGAGTTTATCTCGTACCAAGTGAATAGCGTTGAGAGTTAGGAAATAGTACTACAGAGTTGGAAACAGATAACTATACTCCATTTGAAATAAGATTAGACATTTAAACAAACCTTTTTACAGTCCGTTCAACCGATTATGACTTCTACACCATAGGCATAAGAATGGAATTAAAAGCAAAAAAGCGGTTACAATACCAACTGTTTATTGCAGCTGCCATTTGTCATGCCACCAACGCAATAAAAGTCAAAATCGGTTGAACGGACTGTAAATAAGGTTTATTTAAATGTCTAATCTTATTTCAAATGGAGTATAGGTAACTAGGAGTGTTATGTTATCTTTGGGTAAGAAGATCTAGAGCAAGACTGCATAAAGGAATAAGAGATGTCAGGTTCTGGTATCTGATATCTGGACAAGCATATTTGCTTGCCCCGCAGATACACCTGTAAATATTTAGTAGGTCTATTTATAATCACGGATAAGCAACTGCATAGTATAGGGGCACTAAGGTTTGGTGTAAAAAGTGGCGTCTCTTTGAGATCTCGCAACACCTAAAACTTTTGTGAGGGTCACCACTGGGCAACTGTAAGACTGGAGAGTTGGAAACAAAACTAGGAGTCTCGTTATAGTTAGGTAAAAGAACCGGAGAAAGACTTTAATCTAGTACCCGGTTGATGGCAATAGGCTCGCCTCCTATTACATGGGACTTAAACATAACTGGCGAAATGTGGGTGTACTATAGGTGGACTTCTGCCTAATCCTTCGGTGATTACAGCCGTAACGTTATTTTAAATATGAGGTTCAGCTCTTTTTCAACTTTTTTTTCTATATTAATAACATAACGTCACGCCTTGTTTCCCCGAAGGGTTGGGCAGAGGTGTCCCTGTAGCAGGTACACCCACATTTCGCCAGTTATGTTTAAGTCCCATGTAATAGGGGGCGAGCATATTGACATCAACCGGGCACAAATCCAGACTCCGAGCTGCTACTGAGAAATTTCAAATAGAAAAACCCAAAAACACTTTGCCCGACTATATTAATAAGAACTTAGTAATGAATTACAATCTAGCTTGATAAACAATTTCACTCTAACTTAATATTTTATGAGATGGATTATGTTATAAGTATAACTAAGAATAGTGTCAATTTGCATTTTTACACAATTTCGTAATACTTTCTTAGGGTCTGACAATTGATGAAAACACTTTGTTCATGTGTAACATATATAGCACAGGATTGTTACTATTTATTCACTATTTACACACTACACTAACTCAAATGGTTTAGTTCTCTTTAGCCTACGCACTAAGTCCGTGTTGTCTAGCAGCTGGATTGCCTCGACATTTACATGTACCGACATGTGTGTGAAGTCTGTGTTGGTAGGCTAAGCAAATTTTTGGATAATGGTGGTGACGAGTTTCATTTTGAGATCTCGGTGAAGGTTGTCATTTCTAATATACCATGGTGCATTTACTGAGTACTTTATTATGGAATTGTTGTATTATTTTAACGATGCATCGTTTAGTACAGCCCCAAAGTTGGATACCGTACGTCCAAATTGGCATAAGAATATGCTTGTATAATATCATTTTATTATAGTGAGAGCAGTGGTGGCCCAGTGGTAACAGCCGCGACTTACTAGTTGTAGGTCGTAAGTTCGAACCCAGACAGGCGCTTAACTTTTTGTAAATTATTTCATCACCACTGCTCTCAAAACGGTGAAGGGAACATTGTGAGGAACCGGCATGTCCAAGAACCGAAAATTCGAAGACATGTGACATCTACCAACCCGCACCGGGCCCGCGTGGTGGATTACGGCCCGCTCCCTCTCGCAGAGAGGAGGCCTGTGTCCCAGTAGTGAGAACATTATAGGCTGATGATGATGATAGTGATAAGCAGGATTTCCTTCCGAGTAACCAATACATACTACTATAACGATATTTTTCAACTGAAGTCTATTTTGGTCCTATGCAGACTGATTAGTAGATGATTCTAAAAATCCTAACAAAACACCAATTTTCACACAAAAATACAAAACAATAGCACACCGATTGCGTTTATCTCGCTCCAGATGAATAGCGTCGTGAGTGAAGCAACGTCATCGCAGATGTCGGCCACCGAAGCAATAACCTCGAGCACTTTTACTTTTACAATGCGAATGTACTAGGAGAACATCTTCGTTTAACTGTAGTGGTTTGTAGTGTAGTGCTGGGTAGGTCATTATTTAGAGTATGATGTGTGTGTTTTTGTAGTTTGCCAAAAATACCGAGGGATAAGGTACATTTTACTGCAGTTAATTTTATATAGGTACCAAGTTGTGATGGGGAGTTTGTTGCGTCACTTCTTCTTCCCAGTCAAAGCACTAGGAAGTGGTGAAGGATGGGCGTTTTAGGGTACGGTCTTATGTAATTTTGACGTTCAAAGAGTGCTGATTCTCAGTCTAATTTGAATAAATGACTTTCGATTTGATTTGAAATGTCTACTATATTAGAAGTGTTGTGTTCTAACTCATTTCCTTAGTGTGGTGATAGAGGTCATCCACTTTTTTGAGTTATGGTCTTTTTAAAACTTTTTTAAATGTATTTAACTTATTTTAAGTATTTTGTCTATCATCTTTCAACAGATTAAAGAGACTATTTGTATCATAATATCATTTTTACCAATCTCTTTGGTCTGAATACAAAAATGACATTCAAATTAAAACCAGATTGACACTAAATCGAATCAAAAGTCAATGTCACCTAACATTGTAATGTCAATTACATATCAGCAAAGTAATAAAAATAAAATGTATTTGTAACATGTGCAACTGGTTATTAAGAATACTAATTATACTAAACGTTATATAAAAGAACTAACCGCTGTTATACTTTCCGTGACCTTGCGATACATAGCAAATGGTATTACTGACTGATAATGTGTGTTGGGCCGTTAAAATGAAACAACTCGTTTTTTTCGTGTTGAAAAAAGTTGAAACATTGTTGTTTTTTTATGATCGTTTTTTATAAATAAAGCAATTATTCAAAAAATTCAAAAGTCATTTATTCAAACTAGGCTGAGAATCAGCACTTTTCGAACGTCAAAATTACATAAGACAGTCCCTCAAAAACGCCCACCCTTCATCACTTCCTAGTGCCTTTAGCTGGGAAGAAGAAGTGGCGCAACAAACTCCCCAGCAGCACAGCTGTCTGTTCAAGTTACTATAACTACATGTTAAGGTGTGAACACGCATAAACGATGTTAATGGCATAAACAGGATATGCTCTACTAAGTTTAAAACTGCTTGGTTTTATGCTTATCTAATACGGGATTTCCCTCAATTTAATGAAACTCATAGAGATTTTTCCCACGGATATAACTATTATAACTAATTAACCTAATCGGTGTTAGGTAAACCTGTTATTAAATCGCGTTTGATGATTATGATGCGATAAGATAATGGTGATGAAACTTTAGGCTTAAGCTTTACTCATTATCTAGTTATTACGTCATCTTATGTCCATGTTCAAGAATAGTGCTAATGTGACAAATTACTATGAAATCTATTACAGTATCTAATACTGGACTAAGGACTAAAATTACTGTTCTATACTTAATTTAATTGCACTCTCGTTGCGTTCCTACACTTTTTTTGTTGTTGTCATTGTGTTAATAAATAAAATTGGAAAGGTTACCTTCAATGTTATATTTTAACGATTTTATTTTAACAAACAAATTCAATTAATTAGTATAGCAATTAACATTAAAGCAGTGAAACTTTTTGTAAAGATATTTATTACGTTTTCAAACTAAGTGACAAAAATTTGTTACGCAGCTGTCTTGTTTTAAAACAAACGACACCTATAGTCCCTACCTATAGTCTCTCAGTAATTGGTAGCCTAAAGCAGAACTCACTTAAAAAAATCCACATAAAATACCCAAGATTTGTTCCATGAACCCTGTTCCGCTCATCGCTGCTTTTATGTACCAACATTCTAATGCATCCGAGCATTACTCGTACAAATATGAATAATTCATGCTCTGAGCTCTGGTTAGATGTAATCTCTGT
This sequence comes from Agrochola lychnidis, assembly GCA_963680765.1. NCBI lineage: Eukaryota > Metazoa > Arthropoda > Insecta > Lepidoptera > Noctuidae > Agrochola > Agrochola lychnidis. The sequence goes on from OY796850.1 coordinate 7,273,849, forward strand.
CGCACTGTCGCGTACGCATGTCATGACAGAAAAAAACGCGCCTCTTGAATTTATGATACCATGATTGATTTATGTTTATGATTTATTTCTTTTTAAAGTCAATTGCATGCAAATATACATTATCGTATTTAAAATAATATTTTCCCAAGTTATTTAAGCAAAATTGGTACCATTAATTAATAAATCAGAAAGCCGGAAAATATCTATTCTGAATGTATTGGGTACGATATTAATCTCTGTACAGTTGGTTTTAGTGTACCTACCAATAAATGATAATAATAATTAGTGCACCGTGCAACCGTAACTTGTTTTACGATTGCAACAAATCCATACATTTTGCAACATTTTGGAGACCCTATATTTACTACATTTTACTTCAATTGAAACAGCTCTGTGATATATTATATCCTTACAGAAATCTGTATCGCAAAATGTATGTGCAATATTTTAGCGGCCCAAGTGGCTAAAAGGCGAAAGTGGTTGCTTGCGAGTGGCTAGCCTTGGTGGTCATGCGCAGCCGCCGTCGACGCTAACTGCTGCAGATTAGATCGTACATATGGTACATTAAACAATGGTTTAGTAGACAATCTGATGTAATTATTATAATTAAAATTGTTTAGCGTCTGGTTATCTTGATGGATAGTTTCGTTCGTGGTGAATTATTTTTTATAGAGCCAAAGCAGACTATTCTATTTCATACAATCATACCTATATTTTGTAATAATAGCCGCACGGGTCGATCCATCAGGTTAAGCTACGCTTGCCGGGGTTGGTCTGTGAATGCGTGACCATCTTTACATACTGAGACTCCTCCGTGCTTCGGAAAGCACGTTAAGCGGTTGGTCCCGGCTGTCATTCGTGGATCTTTGACAGTCGTTACGGGTCAAAAGAAGCCCGAAAGTCTGACAACCAGGCTTACCAAGGGGTATCGTATTACCCAGTTACTGCGTTGTGGAGGTCAGATAGGTAGTGACTCCATGTAAAGTACTGGTATTCAGCTGCATCCGATTAGATTGGGAGCCGAAAAGGCTAGGGGGATTGACAATCATACCTATATTTGAGTTCAGGTAAATCAAACTTAATTAGAAATAATGTTTGAAGTTTCCTTTGATGTGTAGTTTGCTAAGATTGGTGCAATTCTAATTTGAGCCTTATTATATAAAGAAACTAGCGCCCCGCCCCGGCTTCGCACGGGTATAAACCGGGTTTTTATACATATGAACCTTCCTCTTGAATCACTCTATCTATTAAAAAAAACCGCATCAAAATCCGTTGCGTAGTTTTAAAGATTTAAGCATACATAGGGATATAGGGACAGAGAAAGCGACTTTGTTTTATACTATGTAGTGATAAGACCTAATTGAATAGTTATCTCGCTCGGAGTAATTATTGACTCCATAATATTTTGCTTTAGATTGATGAAACGTGTACTGTAAAAATACACGTTTCATCCAAGTAGTCATAAAATCGATTAAAATTAATTAGAAGTTGAAAGCAGTAGTACTATTCTGTAACCATCTTACCGTGTTATCTTAGGTGAAGTGAGCGTAGAGTGAGCTGTCAGTTGCTAAGGATTGACACTATTGGCAGCTCACTTCACCTAAGTTATCACGGTGAGATTTTTACAGAATAGCACTAAAGGTGCTATTTTTAGGAAATACCCAGTTTAATACTAATCTCTATTTTGTTGGTTAACAATTTTAGATTCGATCGCATTAACTTTTGTTCATAAAATTTGTTGATGCCATTATTCAAGTAGATAACAAAAATTCTTTACTTTGATCTTGAGTAATTTATGTTTTTATATCACACATTGTTAGCTGAAATATTTTCAAATGAGATAATTAAGTTTTACGATAGGTTTTTACTAAATTAAATTAGCCATTTTACATACCATAGAAGATACTTTAACGAAATAAGAATAATTGAAATTTTATGAAGATACCACCATCTGAGCTATTCCTTGTTAGGGTTCTGTACCCGAAGGGTGCCAAACAGAACCCTATTACTAGGTAGACAGTTACAATTCACAGATTGTGTATTCTATTGCCGCTATAACTACAAATAATAAAAAAAAATTAATAATTAAAGGGGATACAAGAAACGTGTTTTTTGCTCGATCTTAATGCGGTACGGAACACTTCGCGTGCGAATCCGACTCACACTTGGCCGGTTTTTTTCAATAACTAAAGTCACAAAAACTACACCAATGGCATTAAAATTGTTTACATTTTAATAAGTACATACATAAACAAAAATACTTCCTGTTCTGTTTCTATTTTAAATTGGTCTTGTAATTTTAATTGCATTTAGGCATGAAATCTTAATTTAGCTAAAAACGATAGGAACTCGGTAATAGTCGAATAGTATTCGTAATCGAGTTTCGAGTAATTGTAATTTGTAATGCTCGACCTTGCTTGTGTAATTAGAGAAGTAATAAAATTGTAATCATTCCATTTTGAGTTCCTTGGCTAATTATTAAATAATACTAATTTTCTTTAAGTTTTTCCGCTAACATGTTAGATTTTCGTGGGATTTATAATGCCAGCAAATATTCTTGTTTCTTAATTAATTAGGATGTCTTTTACGTACAAAAGTCCACCATTTTTATTATCCGTGTATTTGCGATTTCCAAACATTAAGGGGCTGACAATAGGAAAACGATCAGAGAGATAAGTCTTAAAAAAAAATTGCCAAATCTATATAATTTGGAAAAAATATAATTATGTCATCTTGAACATATTTCTCAGAACTTGGTTGTTACCAAAACACGTTTTGAAAAAAATCTCGATATAAATTAACGGTAAACTAACCTTTTACCTTGAGTTCCAATTCAAAATATCAACGTACGTTGGTATTTAATTAATAACAAGAACATCTTATTTGAATGCAGAACTTGGTTGTTTTTAATTTTCGATTACTTAACTCGTATGAAAAATATAGATAATTGCTTCATATTTTGTAATAAATTACAAGCGTTGTGTCATCGCGTTTCTTTCTTTTCGATGCAGGCTGACAGTAACCGCGCTTTACCTCTTGTCAGTGTCTTAAAGGTTACCTTGTAAATCACTGCAAATCAGTGTCCAAATCTATCTTGGAGGGAAAATTATGGAAATAAATTAGAATCGGTATCATCGGCTAAACCCTGCCTTTGAACGAGGAAACTTCTTTGTCTGCTACGACATTACCAAGGCCTGAAAGGCTCTGTGTGCGATTTTTTAACCGACTTCCAAAAAGGAGGAGGTTATATGTTCGTCGCGTATGTTTGTATTTTTTCTTTTTTTTTATGTATGTCCACCGATTTCTCCGTCAATTGTGGACCGATTTTGAAAATTCTTTTTTTGTTTGAAAGGGTGTGCTCTTAAATTGGTCCCATATAAATTTTATTAACTTTGCTTGGATACTTTTTGAGTTAGCTACAAAATACGTATTTTTTCCTACTTAGTATGTAGATGATATGATAAGTTTCTGTCACTGGTAGCAGGTAGTGGTATTCGAATATGTGTGGGGTAGGTACCACAACTAAAAAGTGAAAAATAATTTTTTTTTACAAAAAAAAAAACAACCGACCTCCAAAAAAAAACACTACAAAGTGAAAAATAACTTTAATTTCGGAAGTTGGTGGCAAAAAACGAAAATACAAAACCCAAGACACCGACTTCCGAAATTAAAGTTATTTTTCACTTTGTAGTGTTTTTTTTTTTTGGAGTTCGGTTGTTTTTTTTTTTGTAAAAAGTTTTTTTTCTTTTATCTATGATATGACGTTTTACAATTATGTCTTTTATATTTGAATGTCGTTCTATACAAGTACATACTTCCATTATAATATCATCCTTGATCATAATCTCATTGCCAATGTCGCAATTACCTCATGAATTCAATGCGAATGAGATTAAATTAACATAAGGTGCGATTGTATGAATATTAACAATGCTGTCACTTGTTCCAGATGTAATTATGACAGTAACTAAAGTCCCCGTCACGAGAAGCTATAAATTTTGTAAACACACATTCAGGGGTTTGCAATCATTGGGTAAAATAAAATAAAAACAGTTTTGAACTATTTTTTTACAGGGATATAATTATATTAACACACACATCTAATTACAAACAAACAATATAACCTAATCCGCGAAAACACCACAAACAAACAGACGCATTCGAAACTCGAAAGACAGCAGAGACAACGTCAGCGTGAACTTACTTCAAAATCGTGGCCCAAATGTTTACGTTCCATGAATCAGATGCGTTCCAGTACCACAAAACCTTAGACGACAGCGCTTTATATCGCTAAAATATAACCCGATCAAGTGAAATTACTCATTAGTTTCGTATAACACGTACGTTACTTTGACTTCATTGAATTTGGGATTATTTGTTGTTGATTAAATTGTCGCTACGTAACTTGGTAGAAGTTCTTTATTTACAAAAATTATAGCTTCTCGTGACGGGGACTTTAATGATACTTATGATCATAGTTGACTTTTAGGGCGGGAAAACCGCGTTCAAGAACTGTCAGTGTCAAGAAATGTCAGTATAATATGATATTCCATAACAATGATGACTCTGACAACTCTTGGAACGCGGTTTGGATGTCTTACTGATCATCGCGTTCAGTTTTATTTGTAAAATTCGTCCTTAAACATAATCGTTGTGTAATTTAAAATCTAGTTTGACTTCATTTACTAAAGCACTGACCATATCAACATTTTACCACATAATTTTTTGCTAAATGGGAAAGCTATAAATCTTGGCAAAGTTTCTCCATAAAAATACTCCGGGAGTGCCGCCAGGAGTTAAAACTTGAAAAAAATCGGCACCGCGGTAATCAATGCGTTGACATCTTTTACACCACGCACCGCAGTAATCAACGCGTTGATGTCTTTTACTCCACGGTGTCAGTAAATTGCGTAACAGTGTTGGGAAATCAATGGTTTAGTCCCATCTCAAAAATGCCCAACGCGCCTAAAGAAGTTTTCACTTCAAAAATCTTGGGAAAGTTTCCCAGAGAAAAATGACCCTTTTTTTGGCTGGGAAATTATCAAATAACTTCTCCCGCTCTGGGTGGAGCGGGAGGGCGTGTCAGATTCTTACTGACTAAAACCCACCCGTGTTCCTTCAGTTGCTATGTTGCTGGGGGCCACGATCTCCCTTTCGGACTTCTTCGCAACCCCGGCAGGCATCATCCCTAGCGGACCCCATCAGTTCTGCTGACATTTCTTTGAGACACGCGTGAAACATAACGCGCCGTCGACCCGGGCCTGGGGGCCTACCACCAGCTCATAAAGCAGTATTATTTTAATATTACTTCAGTGTGGAAAAAAGATGAAGCTCTACAGGACGTATAGCTCCATCTTTTTCTCCCACTGAAGTAATATTAAAATAATACTGCTTTTGAGCTGATGGTAGGCCCCCTGGTCCTTATAGGACGGCGAGCTAAAAAAATTTACCTATTTTGTAAAAAAATCTTACAAATCTTGCAAAACTATGGGTTATTGTTTGGTGTTTCATCACCAACAATCTAGAATCGATGAACATTTGTTCACGTGTTATCAAATACTTTAATCTCTATTCCCGTCTAAGCGAAAGTGTCGTATTTAACTTTGAGATTACAACAGCTCTAACTACATCGATGCTGTGGGAAACAACTAATTTGCGATTAACCAACGGTTAACTGTGCTTCATTGTTAACTAGTTACCAACATTTACCAATCCTTAGATTGTAGAAATCATAGCTGGGAAACTACATTTAGCTGCTACAATTTTACTCAGTTGGAACAAAACGTAAGGAAATAAGTAGGCTAATTAGTTAGGGTTCGATGGTGACTGGTGAATAGGCCACCGCAATGATAAATGATAAATGATTTTATTTCTGTAAGTAGGTTTGTACAAACACTTTTACACGTCAATCATATTTTAAAAACTAGATGAGGTCGGCGTTTCCTATCTGACTACTCTGAGAAGAAAGGCCGAAACAAACTCAGAGGTCACAGTCTCTTTTAAAGTCCAGACATAATCTTGGTCAGATCATATGAAGGCCATGTGGATTGGTGTCTGAAGTGGTCTTTAGAGGAAAGCATCACACAGATTGAGAGGGTCTGTCCAGTCAGTGCACGCATTTGTCAGTTATCGTGTAGCTCAACTCAGAATTTAAGGAGCTCAACGATTCGACGAACAATCCCAAAAAAAGGACATTTGTGTAGGCCACATAAATTACTCAAACTGTCAGACCATGATTAAAACTAACTGAGAAAAAATTAAAAACAAAACAAAAAGGAATGACCCATATAATCTTCACATTCACAATAATTAAAATAATATAATACTTTAAAAGTAAATATTCATGTCATTGTATATATAAAAATCATTAATGTCAATGTGTATATAAAAAAAAAAAAACCGAGAAATAATCTTGGTCAGAGCATTTCATTTGAGGACCACGTAGATTTGTGTCTGAAATGGTCTTTTGAGGAAAGAACCACACAGATTTGAGTGGACCTGTCCAGTCAGTGCACGCATTTGTCAGTAATCGTGCAGCTCAATGGATGTAATAGGATGGATACTTGTCTTTCTATTTGCTAATAACAACACAGTGATCCACGGTACCAGCACGGGAGGCTGCTGAATGCCAAAAGCACAGGACTGATCGATGTGGCAATGCTTATGGGAGGCCTATGTCCAGCAATGGACGTCTTTCGGCTGAAATGATGAGCATTAAACCGTCTGCTAGACGTGGTAGGATTTGCCCTGCGATGGTGCAATATAGCGACAATTCGGTATACTTTCAACAATTGATTGTTTGGACTGATATGCTGATGATGGTGACAGTCTTACCAAGGGGTATCGTGTTACCCAGTAACTGGGTTGTGGAGATCAAGTGCCCAAGTCTGCTATTGTTATAAATTCGTCATTCCAACACGATCCCATTGTCATTTTGCTAAAAGTTCGTAATCTGCTAAATTCATAATGGTCGATCATTGATCGGTTAATGGTCTCGTAATAGAATTGTGTTATAATACGACCAATGATACCGCCTAAGTCAGTTATTCATTTGTCATTATGTACGAGATTACCATTTAAGTGCCATTTCTTTCAATGGAGTGTCAGTGGCTGACCATTGGAAAGTCATAATGACGCCAAAATATTAGTAGATTACCAAACTTGTCTAAATCAACGATTATGAAATCAATGCTCGACCATTCTGACACTATTGTAATAGCAGACTTGAAGCCCTGATAGGCAGTCCCTCCATGTAAATACGGGTTAGGAAAAGGCCAGGCAGATGATAATGCTGATGATGGTGATTTTAACTTGGTCTAATCATTTTAAAACATTTGTTATTCAGTTTTATTTCAGTTTCACCTCAAATCATTTCGTTGAATGAATTTCTACTCAGTTTAACCCATCGATCTATATTCAACTTAACTGTTGACGAGACCAGTGCTCACTATTATTAATGAACAGTAATGAAATAATTAATGCATAAATAGTAGTACTTAATGTGGAATTTAACATTCCAACATTTTTTATCTATAATTTAAAACCATGTAAACAAAAAATGTCGTTTAAAACGAAGCACACAGAATGTGTCAAACGCTTCCTCTGTGACGCAAGCCGAGATGACTCGGAGCCGGTTTCTCCGAGCCTTCCGCGGTTTTGCAATCCTATTATCGAATGAATAGGAAATCGACATCTTATCAAGCATTCGGAGCTTCACGACTTCGTTTAAACAAATGGCAGAGGTCTCATTTACACACTAAACTAGAAAGTGACTTTCATCTGACTTTAGTTGAATTTGGCGGTAGAAATATCCAGAATTAGCTGTGCCCCGCGGTTTCACCCGCCGTTTAATTTAAAAGAAATCGGTTTATTTATAATTTACTAGCTGTGCCCCGCGGTTTCACCCGCATAGTTCTCGATCCCGTAAGAATATCGGAATAAAAAGTATTTTGTATGTTAATCCAGGTTACAAACTATATCAATCAATCTGCCTAGCCTTTTCCCAACTATGTTGGGGTCGGCTTCCAGTCTAACCGGATGCAGCTGAATACAGTATTTTGCATGGAGCGATTGCCTATCTGACCTCCACGACCCAGTAACTGAGTAATACGATACCCCTTGGTAAGACTGGTTGTCAGACTTCCGGGCTTCTGACGACCCGTAACGACTGTCAAAGATCCACGAATGACAGCCGGGACCAACAGCTTAACGTGCTTTCCGAGGCACGGAGGAGTCTCGGTGTGTTAAGATGGTCACCCATCCACAGACCAACAACCTGATGACAGACAGAACACAGACCTGATGGATCGAATCGTGCGGCTGTTATTACTTAGCCACGAGCTGCGGCTGCGGGTTATTGTTACAAACTATATGTGTGCTAAATTTCATCTAAATCGGTTTATCAGTTTTTGCGTGAAAGAGTAACAAACATCCATCCATTTTCACGAACTTTCACATTTATAATAAATAAAATATTATAGTAGGACTTTATTTTCCTGTTCTTTCTGACTTTTTTTCTTTTTATTCGGCTCCTATGGGTCGTAGCATAATGTTGCTCAATTCTTGAGGAAGGTTATTATAGGCTATTTAGCCTATAACCTTCTTCAAGAATTGGGCTATGAAATGCAAAAAGAATTTTTCCATGCTTGTCAGTTCCAGAGAAAAGCGTGTACAAACAAAAAAACAAACAAACTCTTTCGCTTTATTATATTAGTAAATATAGATATAGATACTAGTTTTTTTTTAGTTTTAGGTGTAGAAGGTTCTCATTGGTAAAATCTAGATGTTATAATGCGAGTATTTTTATTTTGAGGTGCGGGTTTGTCTACTAAAAACACATATTCGTCTACTAAACTGTGTTGAGTTATTTTTTATTCGATTTCACAAATAAACACCTAGATTTTGATTTCGAAATGGCTTTTATTGATTTTAATGACCAAATTCTGATTCCGCTTACTAAAATAACGGTTAGAAAGCTGATATATTCTTGCTATATAAAATATTATTTATGAATATCCTACTAATATTATAAATGCGAGTTTGTGAGGATGGATGGATGGATGTTTGTTACTCTTTCACGCAAAAACTACTGAACGGATTTGGTTGAAACTTTTTATCCCGATATTTTCAAGGGATCGAAACTTATGTGGGTGAAACCGCGGGGCTCTGCTAGTAGAAATATAGTGGAAATATTTTATTAGGATATTTTTCGTACCCTTGAGTTTCTAGGATGTTACGTTTGTCGTGTTGTCGTGAAAGGACAAATACGATGACAAAGAAATTTAGTAAAAGTTTGTTAATACGAAATTAACGACAAAACAAGTTTGCAAAAGGCATAATTATCAAATCCAGTTTTATTAACATATAAAGCAATTTCTATAATTTTTTAAGAAAAAATACTACTTTTGAAATATATTTCTGCCTTTGAAGTTTATTGATATATAGATATAACTAACAAATTTCACAGTAAATACTTCCATTTATGCTGATTTCAATACCGATTTTTTTTTCTACCAACTATGCTCCATTTGAAATAAGATTAGACATTAACTAAACCTTTTTTACAGTCCGTTCAACCGATTTTGACTTCTATTGCGTTGGTGGCATGACAAATGGCAGCTGCAGTAAACAGTTGGTTTGTAACCACTTTTTTTGCCTTTAATGCCATCCTTATGACTACGTAATAGAAGTCAAAATCGGTTGAACGGACTGTAAAAAAGGTTTGTTTAAATATCTAATCTTATTTCAAACGGAGTATAAGTATAAACCATTATCACTAGCTATACATAGCTGTGTCGCTTATCTATTTTATTCGTCTATTACCAAAAGCTCATTATTTCGAATGATACATACTTACTTACAATAATACATAATCGTACTACACCAACAACCACTAACATTCGTGGTCGTGCTAAGTGCGTATTAAATAATATTAGTACTGAGTATATAACTTTGCCACAGTATAATAAAATGTGAAATTCTGCGGTTCGCTAACGATCCATTCATCATCTGAGGCTTGTAAATCATTGATACTTTAGTCATTCATGTTACTGCTGATGTCACGGAAGGCGTCATTAAACTTTTTTAAGTAAGTACATTTTGGAGTAATGGTATTACTGAGAAAGTTCGATTGTGTGTATTGACGTAACTTGTACCTACTTTAATAACTTATCAATTACACATATCGTACATAATGTAAATAGGTATCTTACTTATTTACAAAGTTCCTAACCTTTTTTTGTTTGGGAAATTATCAAATAACTTCTCCCGCTCTGTATGGACATGTCAGACTCTTACTGACTAAAACCCACCCGTATTCCTTCAGTTGCCATGTTGCCGCAACATGCAACAACATGCACACAAAATGCATGCAACATGCAGGAACATTTTGCATGTTGTTGTATCCACCTAAGTTCATCACACGAATCGTAAATAATGCTAACTGAGCTAAAAGTGTTAATCAACTCAGCCTATCGCTGTCCACTGTTGGACATAGGCCTCTACCAGACTGCGCCACAACACCCTGTCCTACACCTTTCACATCTAGTCCATCCCAGACACCTTTTTAAGGTCGTCGGTCCATCTAGCTCAGGGGCGTTCCACACTACGCTTGCCGATACGCGGTCTCACCGGTCATCGGTCCTTCGACAAACATTGCCAGCCCACTGCCATTTCAGATTGCTTACTCTGCAAGCTACGTCGGTAACTCCGGTTCTTTTCCGGATAACTTCATTTCTGATTTTATCCTTCAAAGAAACTCCGAACATAGCTCGCTCCATAGCGCGCTGAGCGACCTTCAATTTGTGGGCCAGTCCCGTCGGGCTGGTCGCAAACATGGAGGTTTCGGCATCGTATGTCACAATGGGCCGGACGCACTAGTTAAAGACCTGAGTCAAAAATTGCAGAATCGAGAAGACTTGCCAACCAAACGCTACCCAACTTAATCCTTCTGTCGACTTCTTTCTCAAAGTTGTGTCTACCGAGCTGGATATCCTAGGTAGACGTACTCCTTCATAACTTCGAGAAGCGCCCCTGCGATCTGGATTGGACTCGGCAAGACGTATATATTGGACATGACTTTCGTCTTATCCAAATTCAAGATAAAAGTGTGTGGCTATTAGTAAAGTTCAATTTTACAGGAAAATATCTAATTTGCTTTACATGAATAACAGGCTTTATTGGAAACAAGTACTGGTAAACATGTAAACATACATAAGACACTTCTTGAAAACCATGGATTGATTAGAAAGCCATAAGAAATGTATATGTATTTATTTCATACAAAAAATCAAGTCCTGTCCATTAATATTGGACATGGTTTCAAAATCGCAATATTATTTTTACTGAATCCACACTTCACAGTTATAATGTTTTATTAACCATTCATGGATTCATCTTTTAATTGTTATTGCATCCAAAAATATATTAATAACGGCTATAAAATTCTTAACGGAAACTTGAGGAAGCAGCTAAAGAAACGGGCTACGATAATTTGAATCGACAGGTTATTAACCCATTTGTGTTAAATGAGGCATCAAAAGTATTATGATTACTCACTCTATGAAGGATGAAAACTGGTTGTACACGCCAATAAATAATAGAATATACGGAATTATCTATCACAATGTTCTTGAATATATGAATATACGTAAAGGAGATGGGAAACGGTGGGCCCAAATGTAATGCGTTGAGATATGATCTAATTTTTTTTTAGTTTTAAGTGCTTTCCCGATTATTTTTCGTTTTCAACGACCACTGCTTTGTTTTTTATGGATTTTGACCCTGCCTACCTTGTACGATCCTTGCTTTCACACTGGATACCGAAGATCGCTCACGCGTTTGACTTGGAATTGTTATTTTGGATTTTACCGCCGCTTTGTGGATTGGATCGATGTAAATCGATGGATGAGATATTGTTGAAACTATGGATCGCTGTATGAATTGTGGGATAGCAACCAATCACTGTAATACTTATATATGTTTGAATCTGTTCACACCATTTTCATCTCGTTACATTAAGGCCCAAGAGTGTATGTAATAGTTTCCATCTCCTTTATTTATTTATTACATACATACATACATAAACTCACGCCTTCTTCCCATGGGGGTAGGCAGAAACTACAGAACGCCACCTGCTACGATCCTTACATAGTCCTTTTGCCTCGTTTACGTTCATACATCTGGTCATACACGCACGCCGATTGCGAGTATTACGCACTTGGCCTTTCTGAAGAACATCACCAATAAGGTTAGTATGTGTCCTCCTAGGGCATCCCCGCCCGGCCTTTCCCCTTACATCAACCTTGTAAATACATTTTGTTAGTCGCCTTTCGTTCATCCTCTCAACATGCCCAAACCATCTCAGCATACCCTTTTCAATTTTTGTCACTGCATCTGCTATTAAATTAATTAATTTAATATAAGGTAGCTTCACAGCTGACAGTAAGTATAGGTAACATTATTATTATTCTAAACATTACGCCAATTACGAAGTGCACAGAAAAATAAGAAATACACAGATTTGATTTGATTTTTAAAACTTAATCAATTATATTTGTACGCCTCTGGGCAAAACATGGAGGATCTACCTATTTATAACACCTCACACTATGTGTAACTTGACCTATGTTCACAAATAAAGATTTCTGATTCTGATTCTGATTGGCATAATTATTAATATTACTAGTGTGTGCGTGCGTGTGTGTATCTTTGCGGTGTAGGTGTTGCAAATGTATGTGATATGTGATGAACGATATCTATCATATAATGTGTGTGATATCTTCACATCTGTAAATAATATAGGCGTTTACTGGGTAAAGTTTCAATAATGATCACTATTAGAGCCATTTTAACTTCAGAGATTAAAGTTTTGGAGTTAGAATTCTGTCTAAGAACCTTTCAAACTCATTAAACTGCATTTTCCTCCTTCATCCTATACACCCAGAGGACAGCAACCCTTTCATTCTTTTTTAAGTAAATTTCGTTCATATTTTAAAATAAACTGTTTCCTTTTGTTCGTAAGCTCATACTCGCATACCCAGTCCAAGGGCTTGAGCGGCAGCAGATGTTAATAATTGGACACAATTGTTACTAAATTACTTTTAAGCATAATAATTTTAAGTAGCTAAAACAAATTGTGTTACATGTTTACTATTTCTGGTCTAATAAATAAATAAAATTTAGAGATTTTAGAAAAATAAACAACCCTATTTTTACTACAAGAAGTATGAGCATTTAGATTTTTAGTTTAGAAGCCATAGACTCATTTGATATCAGTCTGTAAAAATGTCACCTTTTCACTTTTATCAAAAAATAAATAAATAAATAAATCAACAAAAGTGTCTTGAAATCGTCTCCACTTCTATTGTCCTTATGCAATACAATTTTAAATACTCCTTTGACTACCTATGTAAATAAATGCACATAATACATTTCGTTCATTTCCCTAAACTGCGCATACGACACTGCAAGCATGAATGATACGCGCAAAATGACGTGTGACATAAAAGAAAGCTCATTATTGTGCGTACGCGCAACGTAACAGATGTTAATTTATAGGCGATAAGATGAGCGATACGTTGCATAACCGACGCGCCTATCCGTGGCGTTACGAGCGAAACCGATTCGCAAGATTTTATTAATGACTTGATGTTATTGCGGTATTAAATGTTATTATTACGGTTTTAAATGTTATAAATAACTCCTGTGTTATAGTACACTAGCGAGCCGCTCTAGCTCCGCACGGTACAGACGCCAGCACATCAAGCCACCCGAAACTGTCAAATTTTCCCAATCAACTTTGAACCTTACGTTTCAGCGATAAAGTTGAAAATCTATTAAATAAATTTGATAGATTGTAGTAGCTTGATGTGCTGGCGTCTGTACTTAAAACTTGACAGAACATCGAATTTTATTTATTTTATTTTAATACTAGCTGCGCCCCGCAGTTTCACCCGCAGAAGTCTCGGATATTGGGATAAAAAGTATCCTATGTGTTAATCCAGGTTAAAAACTATCTGTGTGCCAAATTTCATCCATATCCGTTTAGCCGTTTGAGCGTGAAGAAGAGATAAACATACATACACACTCACAAACTTTCGCCTTTACAATATTAGTGTGATTAATGTACATAATATAACATCACGCTTTGTTTCCCCGAAGGGTTGGGCAGAGGTGTCCCTGTAGCAGGTACACCCACATTTCGCCGCCAGTTATGTTTAAGTCCCATGTAATAGGGAGCGAGCTTATTGCCATCAACCGGGCACAAATCCAGACTCAGAGCTGCTACTGAGAAATTTCAGATAGAAAAACCCAATAGCACTTTGCCCGACCCGGGTATCGAACCCAGGACCTCATGCTCAGCAGTAGCGCTTGCGACCACTAGACCAACGAGGCAGTCATATTAATGTATTATAGGTACGTATAAACCTTCCAGAATAAACTGTCTAAATGAAGGTGTACACCGCATCAAAATCTGCTGCGTAGTTAAGAAGAACAACGCGATCACACAGACACAAAACGTTTAGTTTATAATATGTACTACGTAGCATCAAGCTTGAAAGAATTGGCAGATGTGTATATTTCAACCGTCGTAGAGGAGCTCGTGGCTAAGTAATAACAGCCGCACTGGTCGATCCATCAGGTTAAGCTAGGCTTGCCGGGGTTGGTTAGTGGATGGGTGACCATCTTTACATACCGAGACTCCTCCGTGCCTCGGAAAGCACGTTAAGCCGTTGGTCCCGGCTGTCATTTCGTGGATCTTTGACAGTCGTTACGGGTCGTCAGAAGCCCGAAAGTCTGACAACCAGTCTTACCAAGGGGTATCGTATTACCCAGTTACTGGGTTGTGGAGGTCAGATAGGCAGTCGCTGCATGTAAAATACTGGTATTCAGCTGCATCCGGTTAGACTGGAAGCCGACCCCAACATAGTTGGGAAAAGGCTAGGCAGATGATGATGTTTTCAACAGTTTCTCTATTTATGAGGATCCGACCCAGGACCTATGCTTAGTAGTCACGCGCTTACAAGATAATTACTAGACTGCTTACTAGACAAATGAGGCAATCAAACACACAGTATTTATGCAAAATATTACACACTGTTTTCTTTTTTCAAAATATACCAAATTAGTATCGATAGTTTTTGTCCAATTAGGTATGGCTGCATATATTTTGGCCTCTACAACTCAAACAATACGTAAACTGGTATAACTGGTTTCCAAATTCCTAAATTATATGGCTATCTCTGTGTAGAGAGCTGCTTAATCTAAACTATATACTTTTACTTGTTTTATTATAAAATAACAAAAAAATCTACCAACATCTTCTTGGTAAAATAAAGACAATGGTGCCGATTCCCTTGTTCACAAACTAAACTAAATTTAAGTTCAGTGCATCTTTTTCTTTCTATTAAGAAAAGGACAGAGGATAAATTTTTGTTTAGTCCTGTCAAATTAATCAGCGCCTGTCACTCTCTATACAAGTTTAGACGTGATTAAAAACTTGCCGACTAAAATTACGTCAATTTACGTCAAGCGCTGATTAATTTGACAGGACTAAACTAAAATTTATCCTCTGTCCTTTTCTTAATGAAATAGAAAGAAAAAGATGCACTGAACTAAATTGTCGTTATATTTAATTCCAGTATGCATAAAACAGTAGTTTTATTTTATGTATGTTTTTTATTACACGTGCAATTCGACACAAGTTAGACGGTAATTTATTTTTATATATGGACATTCTTGTGGTTTTACGAATACAGATTTTGTTTTTATGAGCTTACACAGTCACATATAAATAATGCTATTTACTGCTTTTGAAAAGTGAGATTGCTGTAAGTGAAATCAATCGATAAGTAAATATATTCGTTTATGCCACTTTTTGCGGGTCACATGTATACATAAAAGGAGTAGTCGACACGTTTATACGGAATAAAGAAGTGATTTGGAACATTTTTAACTATGCTTTGGTTTATAATAGGTAGGTATGTATTTTTAGCCATTAAATTAAGCAAAAGGATAATTCGACTGTAGCAATTAACATAGTCGGATCTACATTTTTACGATTTTTTATTTTATTGCATTAAAGGTCTTAGAATAAATTATAAAAATGCCCACGCAAAGATTTAATGTAAAAAAATGACCCCAAAAATGCAAATCCGACAATGTTAATTGTTACGGTCGAATTAACCTTTATGTTCCAACTGTTGGGACACAGGCCTCCTCTCTGAGGCACACTGCAGGGCAGGATAGCCCCTAAATAACTATTACAGAACTGACAATTCGGCAACTATCAAACATTTCATACTCAACCTATCACAAATGCGTCATCAAATTACTCGTCGTATTGCACATACACCCAAACCTATCACACATTACTGCAAAGGAACTTCCTTAGCTTTAAAAAAAAATACAGTGTGGCAAGCTGAAGTTGCAGTGAGCTAGTCAAATGTCAAAGAACCGATGGCCGGTGGATTAGACAAGTCCTGAAGTGTGGACCGCGTATCAGTAAGCGTTGTATGGTACGCCCCCAACTAGATAGATCGACGACCTTAAAAAGGTGTCAGGGAGAGACTGGATGTAGAAGACGGAGAACAGGGTGTTGTGGTACCTCGTGGAGGCGATCGGCGGCAGTGATCTCTCGCGACCGGCCCTGATCCAGGCCATGGTACGGAGCGAGAGGGCATGGGAGGCCGTCACCTCCTTCTGCGAAGCAGTAATGCTCGTGAAGGAGGAGGCGGAACGCGTGAGAGAGAAGTGAATTTCGCGCCCTCACCCCCCTAACCGCCGCAGGAGACGCCCTTGGCGTCGGGAATCTCAGGCCGATTCCCGGCCATCGCAGGCGCGGGCTTGAGGACAGTGAGCAATGGGTAGCTCGCCGTCTGATAAGGACCAGGCCCGGATCGACGGCGCGTTGTGTTCCACGCGCATCTCAAAGAGATGTCAGCACAATGGAAGGGGTCCGATAGGGCCGATGCATTCGGGCTGCGGGTTTGTCCAAAAGGGTTACCGTGGCCCCTGGCAACATGACAACTGAAGGAACACGGGTGGGTTTTAGTCAGTTAGAATCTGACACGTTCTCCGATCCGCCCAGAGCGGGAAAAGATTTTTGACAATTTACAACACAAAAAAAAAAGAAAAAAAAGCCTATGTCCAGCAATGTACAAGAATAAAAAATAGACACAATATTTTGTAACTCACTATTAAGAAGAAAAAACATTAGATGTTATCTGTTCTGATGAAATAAGATTAGACATTTAAACAAACCTTTTTTACAGTCCGGCCAACCGATTTTGACTTCTATTGCGTAGGCATAAGGATGGCATTAAAAGCAAAAAAAGTGGTTACAAACCAACTGTTTACTGCAGCTGCCATTTGTCGTGCCACCAACGCAATAGAAGTTAAAATCGGTTGAACGGACTGTAAAAAAGGTTTAGTTAAATGTCTAATCTTATTTCAAATGGAGTATAGAAAACCCCACATTAAAGTTGTATATCGTAACTAACAAATGAACACTTTGACCGCGTAAGTTTTAATTAGGCACATAAAGTGGCTGTCGCAAGGCTAACCTCGTTCACATACCAACACTGTACATGGATAGACAAACATATAGACTGTATAAATATGCACTTGAGAGTGAGACCACGAATTTATTATTACGAATAAATTTATTTTAATCGCGATTTATCAAACGATATTTTATTTTATAACTGTACGGTAACTTACAAAGATTATATTATTAAAATCCTTCCTACCTATCCTACGGTCTATGTTAAAAAGTTTGAGGGTAATTTATTTAACTCCAAAATGATAAATTACCCACAAACTAAATTAAATTAAATATTCCAATTTTAAAATTTATACAGGCTGGAAACAAAAACGAAGGTCAATTGAAGAAATGAAGGTTAGTGTTGTTTCCCATTGCACTAATCGAGTTTTATCAAACTTAACAAAGAGTAGACTTGAACAGTTAAAAATATTATGGCAAAAAAGTATTGCCAATACTGCCAATGACACAATCATCAATTTGTACGATATTGCCATTCTCAAAGCAAAAAGTTGTTAATAGTATACAAGAACACGTGTTGAGTTGATTATTGTGTTACTACAAGATATCTTGTAGTAACACAATAATCAACTCAACACGTGTTCTTGTATTTGTAAGTACTCAGGTACTAATTGATTATGAATATCTATGTGTTAACATATATTTTTTGTAATCTTATTCATTTTTGTTAATGCAAATGTACAGTGTGATTCTTCATAATGTGCACATATCGAAATGAGGGAATCTATGCTTAATTTTATCGAAGGAAAAAAAAAATGTTTTATTTTTATTTTTTCTTCTTTTTGGCATCTTATTTATTCATTTTAAAATTATTGTAAAGGTTGATGAAAAAAATACAGATTTTGGTAAAAAAACATGTTTATTTTCAATTGAGGGTAGTTTTTTTCTTAATTTTCATTTTGTGTGGATTCTAATTACTTCCAATCATTATGGAGTTTGTTTCATCACGATAGATGACTTAGTTTAAAAGTTACACAGTTTTGTTACATTTTTTTTAATTCCATTAAAATTATTAAAAAAATATTTAGATTTTTAAAATATTTTTTAAGCATAGATTCCCTTATTTCGATATGTGCACATTATGAAGAATCACACTCTATTTATAGTTTCATCAGTCACTTTTGTAACCCATTGTGCATTGTAATTGAACCTAATTCTTGCTGCTTGACTGAGTACAATTGGTAGCCTTGATTGTACTGAAGTTTATGACATACTTTTTTCTTTGTATCTTATTTTGTACTCGTATGTTCAAGGATATTTCTATTTTTATTTTATTTCTAAGTAAGTATAGTTAGTTGTATAGAAACCACGTGAATTTTATAGTCCTAACCTTCTATTTTCATATTCAAATAATTATGTAAAATACGTACTGACTATGTTCACAGAAAGAAATAAACGACAAAATAAGTGTTAAGGATAGGAAAACCTTACAAAAGTATATATGTATACCTTATATAAGTAGTAATAAAATGCTTATTCCGGTACCTACTTACATTTGTTTAACATTAAACACACCCATCTCGTCAACTTACATGACTCATTAAACAAATACTTCAAAAATACTGCATAAATAACATCCTTTACGGAATTCAAATGACTATTAAACTCAGTACTAACTGTATTTCTATTTTCTCAATCGACTTGGAAGTATATAGAGTTGTTAATACTCTTTTGACTTAATGTAATTTATTTAAAAAATGGGAGGAAAGCTGCTAAAGTTGCAGGCACGACAGATAGGAAAATAGTTTTACAGCTCTATATAGTTCTCACGGAAATCAAATCAAAACAACAATTCATTACTTAGTTCTGAATTCAAATTATTATACACGATAAATCAAATAATTGATGGACATGAAAATTAGCATTCGTTTGTATTCGAAAATCCGATGATACCCGAGAGACATTAAGATAATATAAATACTATATATGACTCATTGAACAAATATTTCAAAAATACTGCATCCATGACATTCTTTGCGGAATTTAAATGACTATAAAACTCCGTACTTACATTAGTAATATGAACAAAAGCTTACGACTTTATGAGAGAGATAAAATCACTATATATACAATGGGTTGTGTAAGTAGCGCGTTGAACTCTTTTGTACTAGCGGTTTTAGCGTACGCCTGTTATACAATTTATACCCGACAATTACGGATTATAACCGTGCGATTATTTAATCTTTATCTCACGATTAACATTGTTATTTTACTTTTTAGTGCACGTTGGAAATTATACAACTAGGGTGGTTTGTATATTTGGTACGAAAGAGTATATCAACAAACATTACGTGTTTGTTGAAATATTGTTGAGTATTTCTTTTTACCCGGCTACGGCGGAGGGGTTATGATTTACTAGTGTTGCTCGCGACTTTGTCTTTGTAAATTTTGTATTTCATCATTTTTCCAGGATGAAAAGTAACCTGTCTTTCTAAAGGTCCCAGGCTTAAAGGCATTGTGTTCCACGCGCGCCTCAAAGAGATGTCAGCAGAATTGACGGGGTCCGCTAGGGCCAATGCCTGCCGGGGGTTCGAAGAAAATCGATAGGGACATCGTGGCCCCCTGGCAACATGGCAACTGAAGGAACACGGGTGGGTTTTAGTCAGTAAGAGTCTGACTCGCCCTCCCGCTCCGCCCAGAGCGGGAGAAGTTATTTGATGATTTCCCACCCAAAAAAAAAAAAGGCTTAAAGGCATGAAAAATGAAAAGGTAACAGACAAACATTTATAATATTTATATAGAATGATATATTTTTATTTTTTAATGTCTTTGACATATCTCGGGACTCTGGGGTCCCGGACCTTTGGAAGGCGTACGAGGGGCCGAAGCCAACTCGCAAAGGCCCCTTAGACCTTAGACGTTTTTTTAAAATGAAATGAGGCACCAACCGACGATTATCCCTGTATGCACTATACAAGTGCACCCAAGGACAACCCCCGGTTGGTGTAGGACTATTGCAGAACATGGAAATAAAACATATTGGGCTATGGATTTGGGTGGCTATAATGGATTGGTTACCTTGAACTATGGAAATACTATGACCCCTGCCTGACCAAATACATGATAAAACATACACCGGAAAATGGCAGGGGGTGACTTGCACATTCAATAATGGGCCCCCGAAAACGGTCGCTAGCCAAAAGTGTCGTTACTACATTTATTATTATAACCTCTGAGAAGAGATTATCGTTTCAAAGGATCTTGAAACAAATTCTTTTCTACTTAATCGATTTTATAATTCGATCGTGAACGCGAGCGCGACGGATTCATGCCAAAATGGACGTTAAATCAAGTCAAACCAGAAGCAATCGTCATAAACCCACTTTGTCATAACACATCAGACATTTCAATACCCATTAACATTTCATAACCACACATAAATCACCCACAGGTCGGACCAAATATATATAATTTTTAAATGTCGTTCAGAAGCAGGTGTGGACCTTGAGTGGTACAAACGGTCTCGATTCCGGCTCCCTTTCCAATTGGTTGGGTAACCGACTGCAGGAAACAGCTCTATTTTATACAATTATACGCGAAGTACGCACTAATTGATATTTTGTTTCATGTGTTGATCGCTAATTGAAACACTGTCCTTAGATTTAGATTTATTTGGCGGTAATTAACAGCATAGTTTTTTTATTACTAAAGGTGGGTAGGCTTGTTTGCTAAAACTATCGTTAAGTTAAACTAGATATTTATGTAATTAAAATTCGGGTTAATGTTTTTATGCGTGGAGTTGAATAATCGGTATTCGTGTCAGGAATTTTAACAAAAACTGACAAGAATGTTAACATAACTTGTCGCAACAGCAGCTTGCGTCACACAACAGTTAAGTAAAACTGTCTTTATAAAGGAGTACTAACAAATGAAAGAAGATCCTATTGTAGATAGTTCTAGTTACTTAAGCTCTCTAGAAATCCGCCATATAACGGCTGCAGTGACGGCTGTCGTGGAAATTATGGCAGCTGGGTTTGAGTTTTCAGTATCAAAAAACGCTCTCTAGGAAAACACAGCAACCTAATTTCATGAATAACGTTTCAGTGACGTCATTCACCGGTAAATTGCGGACGTTATGTGGCGGCCGCCGCTCTTCTAGAAAACTGTAACTTTAAGGTTGATGTTACTACTTTTTTTTTGTATGGTATCTTGCAGGTCAACCTAGGAGGTTGTCGGCTGCTTAACCGGACTTTTCTGTAGCTGCCTCAATAAATTAAGGCCTCCAGCCAGGGCATAAAACTCCGAAACTAAGCGACTACACGCTAAGGGCACCCCCTGTGGGGTACGGACCTCGGCTTAGGGCGTCGCTGGTAGAGGACAGCAAGGGACAGGCTGGATCGAATTAAACTGATTTTACCAACGTAAGATATCCTATTTCATCCCTGGAAAAAAAATTGTGTAGTAAAAATAAAAAAGAACTAAATTATTCCCCGGTTAGGTTAGGTTTGGCATTGGTAAAATCAGTCGAAGGCAACTAAAAGTTTTCAAGTTTATCGTTTTTTAGCAGATTCGCCTTTCATTATTTGATGTAATAATAATAATTTGGGCTCGGCTATCATTGTGCCGATTGTGGTAACGGCTAATGGCCTGATGGCCGAAAGCCTCGACTAACATCTCTTGAGGCACTCATTAGGCGATTGGATCAAGCACCTGATTCAGAAGGTACTCTTTGATACGGCTTGCATTATGAGGAGGTTCCTGTCTCTGCAGCCTTAACCACCGGTAGCTCGGTCCCTGCTCCCGACACAGGCGGAGTTCTATTTTTTTATATTTATAAATGTTTTTTTATATCTTTTTAGTGTAAGAAATATTTACAAATGTATGAAATATATATATGAAAAAAATAAAAAATAAACGACATAATAATTTCAATTATTAATTTTATCTTAGATGTGACAGCCTATAAAATAATTGAATGTGTCAAAAACGTGTTTGTTTATTATAAATTGTGTCTCTTTCATCATGAAATATATACACTAAAGACATATTTATTATTGACAGATATATTTTTAGGTTATTTGAATATTTGTATAATATGATATTTTTCGAAACAAAAGTCAAAACCTCTGGCCTTTCGTGATGAAACTGAAGAAATGAAATGTTGGTAAATAATAATATTTCCAAAAGCATGCATAATGTGTTATTAATTTTTGACATTTAAGACTATGCTGGCAGTCTGTCGTGTGTTATGTAGTTAACATTTTGTTACGAAGCTAAACAAGTTTGGCTAGTTTACTAAAATGAGACTATTCACTCGTGAAAAGCTAATCGGTGGATCTAAATAATTAAATTCTGGTTTTGTATACTTGTTTATACAATATATATGGATGCGTGAATGTTTGTATATGGTAGGTTACTATACCTACCTACAAGTTATTATTAATACGAGAGACTCGCCTCAGCTTCATATTGTTTTGTTCGTTCATTACGTCATTATTCATTATTACTTCGTAGTTTAGAAGGACAATGCGGGCACACAGACAGATACGAAAGCGATTTATAATATGTATATATATCTGTGACTTACAAGAGACCACCGAGAATATAATATATTACAAAAATTCAGAATAAATATTATTTACCAATGATTTAGACGCAGTGAAAAATAATTAAGTATCTTATAACACATTTATCTGCACACTGATCAGGAACGAATTTACAATTGTATAAATTACGATTCTAGAATATTAAGCTGGTTGAAGAACTCTACTGTCAATTGGGGCTTTAATTTGTCAAAGGACAAATCAGTAACATGACTGGTTTGATATAATTATCCTATTACTTAATCAACTTTTAAGATTCAACGTTTTTTTTTTATGAATACCTACGTACTTGACATTAAATCACGCTTACATCCCCAAAAGGTTCAGCAGCGATTTTAATTTGACTTTATACTACCCAAACCCTTATTTAAAGTACTTCTGGCTTAGGTATATTATTAAAAGTACGTTTAAAACTTACCATAAGCCACGCAGGCGAACAAAATCGCGAACTGTGCACTACTCCTCATGTTTGCTTGTTTGTTTGTGTGTATGGTAGTCGCGACGTGTGCGCGTCGTAGTTGGCCCGGTAGCACTGGCTGCGCGCGCGCAGACCACCGACCGTCCGCCGAACGCGGGTTGGCGGAGGTATCTATAGTGTGAATGTGATTTTCTTTTGATTTGTCTTATAATAAGCCAAGAGGGTTGGTTAAAGCTATTATTCAAACATAATGCAATTGAGAGTATTTAGGTATTTATTTAAAAACTGTCCTACCACAGTCACAAAACTATCTGAAACTACATTTCTGCAAAAAATTTCATGGTTGTGCTTCAGAATGCTACTAGAAAACAATAATTTGCTTTTAATTATACAGGTATCTATACCATCTTAAAACGCTGTGCTGTGGCACAGCATCATGCTAAGTGGAAGCCTTCTTGTCACAGTCACGACGTGCAGCTGCCGACTATTTCTGTTTTATACTCATGTTTGCATATTATGTACTAAGTTATACCTATTTTGTTTTCTGTTTACCCACTCTTGTCTTTATATGCACGTGTTTCTGTGACAAATAAACCTATTTTTCTTTCTTTCTTTCTAATGGTTCGTTATAAATTATTTGAATATTTAATCATACATTTATGAGAGGCTTGTGGCTAAGTAATGACAGCCGCACGGGTCGATCGAAGATTAATCTGTGGTCCGATGGTGATTGGTCCGTGGATAGGTAACCATCCTTATATACAAAGACCCCGCCGTTCCTTGGAAAGCACGTTAAGAACTTTGACAGTCGTTATGGGTTGTCAGAAGCCCGAAATTCTGACAACCAGACTTAGCCGACATTCGCACGGACGTCATAAAATCGTGGCGATTTTTTTCGCGCACTGGATTTTCAACGCTCTGCTTAGCGCCTAGAGTTGAAAATCCAACAGTCTGTTTTCTCAACGCGCGTGAACGAGAATGCGTCCCAGTGCGTTGGATTCTCAACGCTCGGGTTAACACCGAGAGTTGAACATCCAGTGCGCGATAATATCGCGCCGCGATTTTATTACGTCCGTGCGAACGTCGGCTTACCAAAGGGGTATCGTATTACCCAGTTACTGGGTAGTGGAGGTCAAAAAGGCAGTCGCTCCATGAAAACACTGGTATTCAGCTGCATCTGGTTAGACTGGAAGCCGACCCCAACATAGTTGGAAAAAGGCTAAGCAGATGATGATGATTTAAACATCCATCCGTAAGAAAAGAAGAAACAATAAATCTGACAAGTTACAAAACCATGCAAATCAGTCTGCGCGCAGCGCTCGGTGTGGCAACACGCTGTGTTCGGGTTCGCAACAAGTCCATCGTCATCCTGAGAATGCCTCGTTGAGAGGTGAAACACGTGTCGATTTCTTTCAGAAGTTGTTAATGGCTCTTTAGAAATGGCTAAGCGGAATAGGTTACAAAATATATCCACGTCTATTGTATTTTACAATGGATTTCCGAAAGGTCACGCCCGAATCAATTTACTATGAAAATCATGCTCAATCAATAGTATTTACAAAGGAAATAAAAAATATCCATCCACCCTCCTCGGTTATATTATCATTAATTTTTACCTACAGCAAGACTATGAATACAACACCTGTCGGTATCGGTCTCAAGTCACCTCTTACGAAAACGGCCATATACCTCACGCGGCGTGCTTTGATTGACAATACGACGCAGACATACACGCCTGGAAGTGATAGCAATTAATCGAAATTAAACTTTAATCTTGTTGCGCAAAATCGTGAGAGAAACTCGCTGTCACTGTGTCAATGACAGGAATATCTATCAACGTACGTAATTAAGATGACAGGGAGATTAATCGTGTATAATAATCTAGTGATATGTATTATTTTGTAAGTTCTGTCACTGTATTGTATTACAATTGTTATGTCACGTCACGCGTAATGTTATCTGTAGTGCTATTCTGTAACCATCTCACCGTGTTATCTTAGGTGAAGTGAGCGTGGAGTGAGTTATCAGTTGCTAAGGATTGACACTATTTGCAGCTCACTTCACCTACGTTATCACGGTGAGATTTTTACAGAATAGCACCACTGTTTCTGGTAGAACCAGCATAACCAAACTAGTACCTAATTTATATAGCAACCAAGACCATTATAGCATTTGCACTGTCAAGTCTCTTCTGAATATTCTCATTTTTTGCGACAAATCATTGCATTTTATGGCACCTATGTAATTGAAGCCAGCTTTTGGGATCTTTCGAGTTTATTAGTATTCTCACGAAAATTCTTGTGTAAATGTGGAAAATGTACGGCTGGATTGCATAACCACACTTCCCCTAAATTATTATCGTGATTCCGGGGAAGTCCGCCTACACCGCATTTCTTTTTTTGTGCAACAATAATTTAAAAAAACTTGTCATGAAAAATAAACAAGGAATAAACATAAAATAAGATGCAACATGTTATGTGATTGTATAATCAATGGTACTTTTTATTATTGAGTCATTCAACTGTTTTTAGGGTTCCGTGCCTCAAAATGAAAAAAATGGAACCCTTATAGGATCACTCGTATGTCTGTTTGGCTGTCTGTCCGTCTGTGACAGGAAATTTGCTCCAAATCTACTGGACCAATTTAGTTATAGTAATTATACAATTTAGTTTTAGTTGTAGTTAAATTTGGTACACATAATTATGTATTTCTGTGACCCAAACACGGATGTGTAAAGTAAATAAATGAATTTTGAATATGGAGGTCACTTTTATACGCAGGAGTATAAAAGTGACCCCCATATTCAAAATTCATTAATAAAGATTTATAACCTCCAAAATTGCACTATTATATTTTTTTAATAGAGCTCGACCAAATGTGAACAAGCTTAATTGTAATGAATGGCTTCGACCTTAGAGATATTATATTATGAATAACAATTTGTTTCTCTTAACTATTATAAGGTCTTCTTAAGGGGCTCGTGGCTAAGTAATAACAGCCGCACGGATCGATCGATCAGGTTAAGCTACAAATACCGTGGTCGGTCCGTGGATGGGTGACCATCTTTACATACCGAGACCCCTCCGTGCCTCGGAAAGCACGTTAAGCCGTTGGCCCCGGCTGTCATTCGTGAATCTTTGACAGTCGTTATGGGAAGCCCGAAAGTCCAACAACCAGTTTTCCCAAGAGGTATCGTATTACCCAGTAACTGGGTTGTGGAGGTCAGATAGGCAGTCGCTCCATGTAAAATACTGGTATTCAGCTGCATCCGGTTAGACTAGAAGCCGACCCCAACATAGAGGTCTTCTATGTTATCATAAAACCAGTGCCTGCACGAATGGTTACCATTTGGTTTTTATCATGAAAAACCAAATTAGCAGAGAATGGGTCAAAAATCAATACATACATATAAAAAGAAAATTCTTAACTCACTCACTCACTCACTAACTCATCAATGCCCAGCCCAAACCCTTGGATCTAGATTTTCGCAGAGGTTCTTTAGGACGTAGACAGCGAATAAGGCAGATTTTTCGAAATTCCCACGTGAAAGAGATTCTAGTATGAAGAGGCTATACTACGAAGTCTTTGACAAAGTTCTAGGCTATCATTTTAAAACACATTTCCTGTCACGCAGTTGGATGTGAAACTGAGTAGGTAGAATCCTATGACTTGCTCTATTTTTCTTATTGACCGAGCGAGCGATGCGTCTCTGCTTTAAGTATGGCAAAATTTGCCTTCGTGTGTCAGTTTGTTGGCCGTATTTTACCACCGATCTGGACGAAACTTGGTACACAGGTTTTTCGACTTTGTAGATTTCTTTTGTCGTCGGCGATTTTTGATTGGAGAGGTACTTCCTCCAAAAAAGGGAAAAAAGGGGGCTACTGGATATCTCCACCTTATGAGATTCGATTTCGATGGTTCTTTTTTATTTGAAAAGTAGTAACTTTAAATTGGTCTCATTAAAATTTGGTGAAGAGTTGATGAAGATCTCCGGCGTGATGAGCAGAATAGCTCCTCAAAATACAGTAAATTGCTCACTTATAAATTTCTACCAGTGGAATCAGCCCTTTAAACTACTAAGTAGGGATTGATGGAGCACCTTCTCATCACAAAACTAGAGAAAACCTTCAAAAGCCTTCAAAAGTAAAGTCTCGTGTTCAACAGATAGTAGTTAGTTGTGGGTTAGTTTATTTCTGTATTTATCGTTTTGCCACCATTTTCTTTTTAGTAACCTTCGCTCTGGACACTATCCATCAGCGAAGTTTGCATTCCTTATGAAAAAAAACTTTTTACAAAAAAAAAACAACCGACCTCCAAAAAAAACACTACAAAGTGAAAAATAACTTTAATTTCGGAAGTCGGTGTCTTGGGTTTTGTATTTTCGTTTTTTGCCACCGACTTCCGAAATTAAAGTTATTTTTCACTTTGTAGTGTTTTTTTTGGAGGTCGGTTGTTTTTTTTTTGTAAAAAGTTTTTATTTTTCACTTTTTAGTTGTGGTACCTACCCCACACACATTCGAATACCACTACCTGCTACCAGTGACAGAAACTTATCATATCATCTACATACTAAGTGGGAAAAAAATACGTATTTTGTAGCTAACTCAAAAACTATCCAAGCAAAGTTAATAAAATTTATATGGAACCAATTTGAGAGCACACCCTTTCAAACAAAAAAAGAATTTTCAAAATCGGTCCACAATTGACGGAGAAATCGGTGGACATACATAAAAAAAAGAAAAAAAACAAACATACGCGACGAACATATAACCTCCTACTTTTTGGAAGTCGGTTAAAAAACTGATTCACCAAATTGCAGAGAATGTAATCAGATTGAGGACGTTCAGCATTTGCTGATGGATTGTGTCCGCAACAGACGCGAGAGGGAGTCACTTTTGAGAGAATTAGACTTGAATAGGCTTAACGTGGGATTAATACAATCAATCTTATACCAACCAACTTCAGAAGGTGCCAAAAAGTTATGTAATTTAGTAACAGTCCTTCATCAGTGATTTATATCTTAATCAGAAAGTGTTTCGTATATTGTTTAGTTGTTAAGTATAAGTGATGATGTTACAAGGTAAAAGGCACGATGGAGTTGACATATCTATTTAGATAAAAACCCCAAAAACAAATAAAGATTTAAAAAAAAAAAAACCTACAGTCGCAGTTGAGCTTTTTGTTTATTTGGATAGGTATATTAATTATAGGATTTTAAACTGACATGGTTATTTTCACTAATAAAGTTATTTAAAACATAAGTTAAAAAATAACTTTAGTGCTATATTAATTGTTGCTAAAAAGTTTCTACCCGCGAGGTCTATAGTTCGCAGAACGACTAGTATAATTTGTCTCCTTTTGCTCTGCTCAGTTGAACGTGTTCGGCAGATAAAAGGTGATCGTTTTGCAAGTCTAAGCGAGGCAGGTTGTCAGCTTGTCATGTTTCGTAATCACTTTTCTTTATGCTAATCTTATGTCCAGTGTATATTTTAACAACGGATATTTGTTTGTGTTATTTAAAGAAATTCTGAACATTTCCTGTGAAATTGGAAATAATTTAAAAGGAAAGAATTTTGTTAGGTAAGTGCCAGTGTCATTGCCATTTGTGATACTAACAAGCAACCACAAGCTGTGGTGTAATCGTGCATGATGATACTTTTAAGAAAAACTTATATTTAAATGTCATCCATTGACTGAGTAGCTTTTTTTCGCGGCTTCACCCCCTTGGATGTCAGAAAGAATCCCACGGGAACGAACTATCGGGCGGGATTAAAAATACGGTAAATGTTAGTCCGGGCTTCCCAAACTTATTTTTACTGTGACCCCCTTGAGAATTTACCATTTTTTTGCGACGCCCCCTCTAGCCAAAAAGTACCTACCAGTTGTAGTTCTAGCACCTAGTAACAAGTTATCAGAAAAACTCCAAATAACAGTTATAATTTTTATTAGAAAATAAGAACAAAAACAAATCATAAGAATAAAATAAAAAGAGGTATTTATTTTACTTTGTTGGCTGGCTACTAATGAAAAGGATGTGCTTGCTTTTTTGAGCATAGCCTCTCAAAACGGGGCTCAAGTTTAGAAATCGCCACTCTCATCTCTTTCTCTACATTGAGAAACTGAGCTCCAAAATTCAAGCAGTTTGTCTTTGTCGTATTGGAGATTAAGACTGGAATCACAGGACAATTCTATTAGCTAATTGTTCTTTATCCTCTGTTGAAAGTGTTGATAGTAGTAAGGTCGACTGGAAAGGGTTTCTAATCTATGTGGATCGCCTCTCGACGCCCCTGGGATAATGCCGTGACGCCCCAAGGCGTCGCGACGCACAGTTTGGGAAACCCTGGTCTAGGGTATAAACTGTCTGTGTCCCAAATTTCATCTAAATCCTTTCTTCCGTTTTTGTATACATCCAGACAAACAGACAAACGGACAAAAATTCTAAAAACTATATTTTCGGCATCAGACTAGCTCCCACATCTCGTAGCAATGACTTTTTCAAAAATATTCAATGTACAGTTTTGACTTCGTTACAATTTGTATTATAGTTTGTATAGATTTGTATCAAGACTTACACTGCTATTAGAATCTTTTGGTGCTCGAATGACAGGGCGCTATTGGTAAACATTTGTGCAATTGTTTTGTGCATGTATTGAAAAATAAAGATAGCGGCGTTAGTTCCCATTTTGGCCACGCGCAAAAAGATCCTTGTGTGGCCGACAGCTTGGCAAAAAAGAGTTTGGAAATGAGGGCGCCACTATCGCACTTATACTCCATTTGAAATAAGATTAGACATTTAACTAAACCTTTTTTACAGTCCGTTCAACCGATTTTGACTTCTATTGCGTTGGTGGCATGACAAATGGCAGCTGCAGTAAACAGTTGGTTTGCAACAACTTTTTTTGCTTTTAAGGGCCTATATTGAAAATAAACAGTAGTTTGATGGGCGTGGCTTATTGCCCCCGCACGCGGGGAGTGGCGGTTCTATATTCGATGGTTGGCCGCCACATCGTCGCGCTGCCACAAACGTATCTGAACCAGTAGCAAAAAGTGGAACTAACGAAATAACTGACCGGAATTTGAAAACGTTAGTTACTTAGCATGGGCTTTGGCTAAGCATTATTCTTGTCACTGTCGCACAACTGTCATACTAAAAGTGCATGATAAAGATGGAAACATATCTAAGAAAAAAGTGCGTGCTAAGTAACGATAATTTATCTCGGTCTATGAAATTTTGCATATAGCGAACTATGGAGTAGACAAATAATACAAAATATTTAATTATCAGCAAAAATATTTATTGTTTACAGGATGACATTCCCACACACAAAATGTATAAAAGTTTTTGCGATTTCTGTCTTTTCTAGTACTCAAACCTCAGTTGATCCACTAAAGTGTATTGTTCCATAAAAGAAACATTGGCATCGGCACGATTGGCATCAAAAAAAGTTTTTGTGAAAACTGCCCATTTTCTTGCTGACTGTAATATGTTTTTCAAAATCTGTGACTGCAGATCAAAATGTCTCAAAAGTTAAAGACAGTCTTTTAAGACCATTTTCCTGTAGCAACAACGGTTAAGGTAGTTGCCCTTATTGCCCCATCTCAAAAATCCACCTTGTAGACAGATTTTCTAAAACGTAGTGATCGAAAGGCAAATGGGGTAAAGTCGAGGTGCAGGCCACCCATCATTTAAATTTTTTAAAGTTGAGTTATTGATAGAACAGTTCAGAAAATTTCGCATTTCAAGAAACTTTACACTTTCACTTGGATTTTAGACCCTGTGAACAAAATTTTTGACGTAGCGATCAATGACTAGAAGATGTCTAGATACTGTAGATACAAGACTATATCCTATGCCCCATGCGTATAGGCAGATTATGATGGCATTTGGTAATGACAATACAAGTTGTGAAGGCCTACGCATGCCAACAGCGAAAGTAAAAAAAAAGAAATAAAAATAAAACACATGTACCGAAGGTCACGTCTAAATGTGTTAAATTTAAATACTAAACGCTTTTCAGAGATGTTTTGGTAAAATTAGAGCACAAAGTTTTTTCTCATTAAGCTATCTTTGTGAAATTTTCCTAGTCTAACTATTAATAATAAAAGTACCTTTTAAAGCTATGTGCACGTACCATCGGGGTAACGTATATCTAAGCAATTTGAAAACAAAATCCTGTGCACATGACCCTTTTTTTCGTAGGTGAGCGATACTATAGCGGCCGAGCGTTACAAGCAAGAATAGTCCTTACAGTGTACACATATGCGTTTCTTCGATAGTACTTGGTAGTACACTTTTTTTTAAATCTGGGCTTAGAAAGTTGCGATAAAGTTTAATATAAAGTTAGGAAAGACAAGTAAAAATAAAATCTGAAGCGTTGCAGAGCCACACTGAATGTATGTAAATAGGAATGTAATCTTGTACCTACACTATCAAGGTATCTTCCAGCCAGATTTGAACTCGCTACGTCGAAAATATTGTTCACAGGGCCGAAAAATCCAAGCGTAGAAAATGTAAAGTTTCTTGAAAATGGTTAAATTAGTGAAATTTTCTGAACTATTGAGAATATTCTAACTTAAAAAAATTAAATGATAGGTGGCCACCTCCACTTTATCCCATTTGCCTTTGAACAACTACGTTTGAGACATCCTGTATAATACTTGCTGCGCGTCGCGGTTTCACCCACATAAGTCTCGATCCAGTGGAAATATCGGGATAAACATTATCCTATGTCATAACCCAGGTCATGGTCTACTCATGTGCAAAATTTCATACAAATCCGCTCAGCCGTTTTAACATGAAAGCGTAACAAACATTAAAAAAAAACTCGCCAAGTGCGTGTCGGACCACGCACAATGAAGGGTTCCGTAGTTGGAATGAATTTATCCCAAGAACAAACTTAACTTAGTAGTTGAGATACATCAATATACCTACATCACGGTCAATTCTCCAACTGCAAATGTAAGTTTGTAATCGCAATCAAATATCTTAGATGCTTTATTTTTTTAGAGTTCCAAGGGAACACAGATCTACGTATTTGATATTAATTTCAACTTGATACCTATACGCGTTCTTGAGAAAATGGGTCTTGACAGACTGACATACGGACAACGAACTGGTCCTATAAGGATTCCGTTTCTTCCTTTTGAGGTACGGAACCCTAAAAATCAAATCTTTTTCCTTCATAATATTAAGTTTATATTAATTATTAATACATAATTATCAACTAATACTATAAATGCGAAAGTGAGTTTATTTCTTTGTTACGCTTTCACGCTAAAACGGCTGAACAGATATAGATGAAATTTGGCACATGGGTAGACCATGACCTGGTTAAGTCATAGGTACCTAAGTCAATAATTTCATTACAAAATACATTGTGTTGAAAATATTACAGTGACAATAAATTAGTTTAGGACAAAGGATACTTTTTATCCCGATATTCCCACGGGATCGAGACTTATGCGGGTGAAATCGTGGGGCGCAGCTAGTACTAATAATAAAGCTGAAGAGTTTGTTTGAACGCGTTAATCTTTGGAACTATTAGTCGGATTTGAATTTTATTTTGCATTTGAAAGCCTGTTACATACATACATACATAGCATGTTAAAATCATAACCCTCCTCTGGTTTTGCCGTAGTCGGGTAAAAACTCCTTTTTTCACAATTCAAATGTGACTCCATTTCTTTTTTGTGATCTATCATTCATAGTGACAGTACTTGACATATTGATGTACTGTTGACGTATTTCAAACCTAAAAACGAATTATATAATTTAGCCTATTTCTTTAGACAAAAGATTATTATAAGTTGTAGGTATAAAAACAAATGTTCTTAGAAAATAAAATACTTACATAATAATACTTTACAAGGCGGGAATAGGTTGTGTTGGTTGTGCTTTAGTGAAGGTGGAGAATTCGACTCACTATTATCATCATCTTATTGAATTCCTGTAAAATGAGTTCATTGATAGCCCTGTGCACTCCAAACGTTGCAGGTACTGTTCAGTTTTGGTTTTATATTTCTTCCTATATTTATAAATTATTTAAATGTCACCACGTAAACATAATAGAAAAATAATGTTATATTGTTCACATGACTCACAAGAATACACACACACAGTCTAAATACCTATTCAACACTAATTGCATTCAATAATTACTTTAACTTGCTGAAGTACTAACTTTTTCTGTAAACAAAATTCTTTAGATTACGTAAATTTGATCGCACCAATTTGCAAAAAAATGACATAGATTCTTCGTCGATGAGCCCCATCGGGCGACTGATCTATGAATGAACGAGAGTGATGACAATACTTTTGATAGGCGAAAGAAGAGATGACGATAATGTGTGTCCGCTCGGAATAAAACAACGTATGTGCCAAAACGAAATGCCGTCTTTTGTAAATGAAAAGTATTATTTAAAAAAAAAACTGCTTTTCTTAAAACTCGAAACTCTTACTCTCTATGTTTTAAAGTAAATTCCATTGAATAACTCATAAGCGTTGCGCCATGATACTCAAAAAAGATAAAAATAGATAGAACCTTTGCAATTTTTTTGTATCGAGAAAATTTCATTGTATCGTGTATTCCTTTTTCAGGATACTAGATCATATAGTCAAAAATCATACACCAAAATGTTAAATCCTTATTCCAAATACTTTAAAAGTTACACGAAAAAGAAAAAGCCCATTTTTTTCAATATATCACCTTAATGCCATCCTTATGCCTACGCAATAGAAGTCAAAATCGGCTGAACGGACTGTAAAAAAGGTTTGTTTAAATGTCTAATCTTATTTCAAACGGAGTATAGGTCACTTCAAATGGGAATTAGGTAAAAGAATTTAACAAATTGTTAAAATTAATGTGGTGGCCCAGTGGCAGAGCAGTGGTGGCCCAGTGGTAGAGCAGTGGTGGCCCAGTGGTAACGGCCGCGACTTACGAGTTGTAGGTCGTAGGTTCGAACCCAGACAGGCGCTTTACTTTGTGTAAATTATTTCATCACCACTGCTCTCAAAACGGTGAAGGAAAACATCGTGAGGAAACCGGCATGTCCTAGAACCGAAAAATTCGAAGACATGTGACATCTACCAAGCCGCACTGGGCCCGCGTGGTGGATTACAGCCCACTCCCTCTTACAGAGAGGAGGCCTGTGTCCCAGCAGTGGGAACATTTTTATGATGATGAATGTGCAACAAAACGCTGCTTGTGGGTGACCCAAAACCTTCTACTTGTACTAGCACTTGTCAGGTCTGCACTAAGTAAATATTTAGTTTCATTTGTGACCTCGTCATACTCTTTTTTGCCAAGCTGTATATGTGTGACTGTTATGATTCAGAGGACGGCAATTGAAGTTACTTCTTTCTTATAGGCTGATGATATGGTTCTTCTACATAAAACATTAGGTATATAAATGAAGTAAGCACATCTTTAATTCAAACAAAATAAAATAGCCCAGTTTAACTTAAGTCTGCGATAAACTAATTACAGTAGCCTAGTAATGATGACAAAAAGGCTGAAAAAAGGCAAATAAATTTAATTATCATTCAAGCGTTGACTAATTAAATAATGAGACAGTCTACTTATTAAAATTATTAAACTCACTGATAGACAACGGAAAGTCTAAACCACTGCGTCGTAAAACAAGAAATTTTGCACAGAAGTTCTTTAAACAATGAAAGTGAGCACTAAGGAAGGATTTTTGAAAATTCATCCCATAAAGGGGTTAAGTAGTTAATGAAAGTTTGTATGGCTGTTCGACATTTTTGTCGATGGGAAATTCCATCGAACGCACGGATTGTTAATTATATTATAAATTATCAGTTGTTGGAGGAGCTCGTGGGAAAGTAATAACAGCCACAAGGGTCAATTTGTCAAGTTAAGCTACGCTTGCAGGGGTTGGTCTGCGGATGGGTGACCATTTTTACATACTGGGACTCCTCCGTGCCTCGGAAAGCACGTTAAGCCATTGGTCTCGGCTGTCATTCATGGATCTTTGACAGTCGTTACGGGTCGTCAGAAGCCCGAAAGTCTGGCAACCAGTCTTACCAAGGGGTATCGTATTACCCAGTACCCGGATGCAACTGAATACCAGTATTTCACATGGATGTGAAATACTGGTAATCAGCTGCATCCGGTAAGACTGGAAGCCGACCGCAATATAGTTGGGAAAAGGCTAGGCAGATTGATTTCTTGATCAGTGGTTGCGAGACTCCCGGAAACTCTTGTGTCATATTGTGCAGTAAGGTGCGTTATTGCAAGTTATCATTTGTACCTAAAACTCTAGTATCACATAGAACTATATTTCTAGAGTAGGCAAAGTACGTCCTGATTTCGCCAGTCCATTTATTTATAGCCCTTACAAACTGCCGGAACAAGTGGCAATACATACAATTTATACAGAATTGCTCTCATTTCGAAAACTTCTAAATTAATACGCTCGCTATTTCGGAATACTGGACCTGCTAGACAAAGTAAGTGGCTAACTGGTAACTAAATCGACATATTGGGAGCGATGCATTTATGTTGGGAAAGGTTTTTGACAGAAATAAGAGCTTTGTGATTTAAAACACAATGAAAAGTAAGTAGCTATCTATTTAATCATAGGGTAATTTAATATTTACTACTTTTAGTCATAGAGTAATTTAATATTTACTCTATGATTAAAAGTCTACTAAAGAGAAAAGTGACTGACTGGCTTAAATCCTTGTCGTATGAGGAAATTGAGCAAGTTATGGCATCATAAACACGGTAAACACACACACACGCACACACCCCCACACACATACACACTTGAACCCACCTCCACTTTACACCTATAGTACATAGTAACCTCCACATAGAGTATATTCCCTTTTTATACCTTTTTTTAAATTTTGTAATTAAGTAATTAACTTTCTTCGGGAAGTCTGGAACAATATCCTT
The DNA here is from genome assembly GCA_963680765.1 of Agrochola lychnidis. Lineage (NCBI taxonomy): Eukaryota > Metazoa > Arthropoda > Insecta > Lepidoptera > Noctuidae > Agrochola > Agrochola lychnidis. The sequence goes on from OY796850.1 coordinate 7,310,293, forward strand.
GCATTTTTTTGGGTTGGGCGTTGATAGTTGCTCCACAGTATTTTACTTTTAGGGCTATCTTAGTTTTCCATTGTAAATTGTAAACTTAAGTTGTTCCAAATAAACTTTTATACTTTATTCTCTATAAATTATCATATAAAAAACCGATAAGACCAAGATATCGTATCTCATCTCTAGGACATGTGACAATTTTGTCGGTATTTCTTTTTTAATTAAATAATATTCTCGTGCACTGTTTTATTAAGTATAGGTTAGTTCTATTTTCTTTTAATACTAATTGAGTTAAATAGAATCAGAAAAAAAATAGACTTTAAAACAAGTTTCAATAATTCCACGTTCGACCTTTTTTTATTGAGATAGAGCTTTGTGACAAACATACATAGAATCCCGTGTACACCCTTTGATGACAGAACCCTAAAAATAACAGCTGAGACTACAACCAATCATTCTGCAATCAGTCATTAACACACATCAATTACCATTACAGTACACGAAAAAAAATCAGATCTATAAAACAAGCGGGTATTATTACGAGTTGCGTACGCGCACAAATCGGTCACGATTCGAGTCACCCGACAAAAAGTTGACGTTATCTGTTATCAGTCGCTCCACTAGTTATGTTGTAAGGAACTCGACGTGACCAGGAGTTAGGAAATTATCGGAGAAGGTAATTTAAATATAAAAAAACAACTGACTTCCAAAAAAACACTACAAAGTGAAAAATAACTTTCATTTCGGAAGTCGGTGTCTTTGGTGTTGAATTTTCGTTTTTTGCCACCGACTTCCGAAATTAAAGTTATTTTTCACTTTGTAGTGTTTTTTTGGAAGTCGGTTGTTTTTTTTTTGTAAAAAGTTTTATTTTTCACTTTTTAGTTGTGGTATTTACCCCACACAAATTCGAATACCACTACCTGCTATGTAAATAACAGTAAGAGGAACTTAACATATCATCCACATACTAAGTGGGAAAAAATTCGTATTATTGAAGCTAACTCAAAAACTACCCAAGCAAAGTTAATAAAATTTATATGGGACTACACGGAAAGCACCAGCTTTTAAATAAAAAAAGAATCATCAAAATCAGTTCATCCACATACTAAATGGGAAAAAATTCGTATTATTGAAGCTAACTCAAAAACCACCCAAGCAAAGTTAATAAAATTTATATGGGACTACACGGAAAGCACCAGCTTTTAAATAAAAAAAGAATCATCAAAATCGGTTCACCCAGTAGAAAGTTCTGAGGTAACAAACATAAAAAAAATACAGTCGAATTGAGAACCTCCTCCTTTTTTTGAAGTCGGTTAAAAAAAGAGGTTTGTTCAATCAAAGGTGCAAACTGAATTGTAGGAGTTTGTAGAAAAAAACAATGAATAGGATTTCTTGCTAACAGCAAACTTACTCCTACTTAACATCTGAGGGAATTTAAGGCCTGTAAAACCCTGTAAAATTAAAAAGGCCTGCTGTAAAATTAAGATTCCTTACTCTACAATTGCTACTGATTTCTTTCTTTAGAAATCCATCTTAACTCTATGCATCTTAGCTTCGACTGACTGACTATAAGCAATTTAGCAATAATCACAAAACAACATAATCCTTTACTATTAAACGAGCAATATTTGTATATATATTTAAAGAAAGGCGACTAACAAAATGTATTTACAAGGGTGATGTAAAGGGAAAGGCCGGGCGGGGACGCCCTAGGAGGACATATACTGACCTTATTGGTGATGTTCTTCAGAAAGGCCAGGTGCGTAGTACTCGCAACCGGCGTGCATGTATGACCAGATGTATGAACGTAAACGAGGCAAAAGGACTATGTAAGGATCGTAGCAGGTGGCGTTCTGTAGTTTCTGCCTACCCCCATGGGAAGAAGGCGTGAGTTTATGTATGTATGTATATATATTTAGTTGTAACTATATATATTTGTGATCACGTTCTCGAAAACGGCTCTAACGATCTTGATGAAAGTTGCAATATATTTATGGGGGCAAAAAATCGATCTAGCTAGGTCTCATATCTGGGAAAACTCGTTTTCTCTATTTTCACAGCCTCGGAAATTATGTCTGAACGTTGGTATATTTGGACGATATGTTTATTTATTTTCACCCGAGCAGAGCTTGGTTGACCAGGTACTAATTTTAATTGTATAATTATTATACATCCTACTTTCATCATCTCATCTGCCTAGCCTTTTCCCAACTATGTTGGGGTCCGCTTCCAGTCTAACTGGATGCAGCTGAATACCAGTATTTTACATGGAGCGACTGCCTATCTGACCTCCACAACCTAGTAACTAGGTAACACGATACCCCTTGGTAAGACTTGTTGTCAGACTTTTTGGACTTCTAACTACCCGTAACGACTGTCAAAGATCTACAAATGACAGCCGGGACCAACGGCTTAACGTGCTTTCCGAGGCACGGAGGGGTCTTGGTATGTAAAGATGGTCACCCATCCACAGACCAACCGCGGCAAGCGTAGCTTAACCTGATCGATCGACCCGTTTAGCTTTTGTAACTTAGCCACAAGCCCCTCCTACTTTGCTACTCTTAAAATATAAGTACCTACATCATGTGTGGATATAACACAATGAAAACTACACACGTTTCTAAGAACATAAACACCAATACTTTCTCCGCAATATTAGCACAAGATTAGCAGCACTGTTACATAATATTTGAATAAGAGTCGAAAAAAATCGCGAGTCGTGTTCCACAGTCAAGAGAAACATATCATATATCTGACAAGAATATAATACTTACGTAATATTATGTTTCATAAAAGATATTGACGTTTGATTGACATTTCTATTATGATATCTTTTTGAATAAACAATCAATTTTATGAGTCAATAAATCAATGAAATTGACAGAATTCTGAAGGCTTTTACGCCTACTTTAATAATAATGATAAAAAAAACATAAAAGGGTAAGAATCACCAGTTTTTAAATTATGTAAATAATATCTTGAAAAAAGTAAATTTAATAAAATATTTACTAAAAATGCGACACAGAAAGAGAAAAATAAAAAAGTTTGGCATCAACTTGATATAGAGAAATAGGTAACTGAAATTCAGACGAAGTACGTATTTCAAATTTTCTTTAAACGTATAAAAAAGTTTTGTTACGTAATGTCTGGGATTTTATATAACAACTTTTAATGTTTTGATGGTCGCAGTTTGTCTGAATTCTCTGAAGGAATCAACACAGCCATTGTTATCCACAATTGAAGTTAGGTCGTTCTGAATTTTCATTACCATTTCACATATGATAATCTGGAAATTCTTAACTGTCTCACACGTCATCTACATCATACAGAATACATTCACGTCTTTAACAAGAAATTATGCCATTCAAAAATAATTTCATGTTCAGTTTAGAACACAGCTATTTAGTTAAATTAATTTGTATTTGATTTATCCTTGATTGTTTGTTTAATGAAGAGCTCGTGGCTAAGTTATAACAGCCAAAAGGATCGATATATGAGATTAAGCAACGCTTGCCGGGATTGGTCCGTGGAACCCGACCATCTTTACATACCGAGATTCCTCCGTGCCTCGGAAAGCACGTTAAGCCGTTGATCCTGGCTGTCATTCGTGAATCTTTGACAGTCGTTACGGGTCGTCAGAAGCCAGAAAGACTGACAACCAGTCTTACCAAGGGGTATCGTATTACCTAGATACTGAGTTGTGGAGGTCAGATAGGCAGGCGCTTCAAACTCAAACTCAAACTCAAAGCATTTATTTCAAATAAACCAATTACAGGTACTTTTGAATTGTCAAGGGGTCGGTCAGTCAGAAAAATGAAGCTAGTTGCCCATTCCAAAGCGTAGTAGGTACCTATGGAGAAGAACAGGCAAGAAACTCCACGGACACTCTTTTAAATCAAAATATTGTTACAAAATATTGGTTACATCATTCGTGTTGAATTTATACATGTGAGAACAATGTAGAAAGACGTGCACGTTAAAAGCGTCCGTAATAAAAATATAATAACAATTCAAAAATTTAAATAAATTAAAATAAAATAAACCGTGGCAGCTAAGAGATGACCAGTCCCTACTGACGGCGCCCGTTCACGAACATGACGCATGGATCAGCACCATTTAGCTCAACCATTTTGAAGGGAACTTAATGATCCAACACACACGCCACCATCAGCGAGACATTTGAGTGAGCATGACATACTCTCAGCTGCCAGAGCACATTCAAGTCAATGAAAGACGTACCCAGTAAATGGTAGCTTTATGGAATGTACAACATGGTCACAGTGCTCACACATGTGATATGCAATTATACAATACAAAGAGATTGAATTTATACAAGGAAAAGATAGTTTTACAATCTTCAGCAGCTGCAACAATATTTTCGAATGCTAATCAATTAGTTTATGCGCCCTTGTGGAGCTGGACCAGCGCTGAGCCAAGCATTTTTATCAGCGATGTAATCCCCCAACTTATAATATGCTTGGCAGCATAGTGTGCGTTTTATACATGATTTAAATTTCGTTTCGTTCAGTTGGAGTATGTGGGAAGGTATTTTATTATAACATTTTAAACAGCACCCCATGAAGGATGAGTCTACTTTAGCCAATCTGAAACCCGGTTGAACTAATTGGTCCCTATTTCTAGTCCTATAATTGTGTCTATCACCTCTTTTACTGAAAAGACTTAGATTTTTCCTTACGTACATGATGTTTTCATAGATATATTGACAAGGTACCGTCATGATGTTAATATCTTTAAACAGATCCCTTAGAGAATCGCGTCTGCGGAGACGATATATTGCTCTGATGGCTCTCTTCTGCAGAATAAAAATAGACTCGATATCTGCAGCCCGTCCCCATAGTAAAATACCGTAAGACATGATACTATGAAAGTAACTGAAATAGACTAGCCTCGCGGTATCTACGTCAGTAAATTGACGGATTTTTCTCACAGCATATGCTGCTGAACTTAGCCGTCCTGCTAGAGATGTTAAATGAGGACCCCATTGCAGCCTTGAATCGAGCGTGATCCCCAAGAAAACAGTTTTATCGACAAATTCTAGTTTCTCCTTATTCAATACTATGTCACAATCACTACTTTTAACATTTGGTAAAGCAAATCTTATGCATTTAGTTTTTTTCCCATTTAATACTAAATTATTAGCAGTGAACCAATTTTGAACCTGCAGTAGGGCGTTATTTACGTCGTCAAGATTTGATGCACGTCTATTTATCTTAAAAATTAAGGAAGTGTCGTCAGCAAATAACACCATTTGTGGTTGTTTTTTTAATAAATGGGGTAGATCATTAATATATACTAAAAAGAGGAAAGGACCCAATATCGAGCCTTGTGGAACGCCCATTTTTACTTTTAAACCGATTGAATGGACACCATTTACTTGAACCTGCTGCTGTCTATCATTTAAATAAGATTTTACTAAACTGAGCGCAAGTTTACCTAGTCCGTAATGCTCAAGTTTCAAGAGCAAGGTTTCATGACTCACGCAGTCAAATGCCTTGGAGAGGTCACAAAAGATTCCTATGGCATCTTGGGCCTCCTCCCACGCTGTAAATATGTGTTTTAATAAGGTGACACCAGCGTCAGTTGTACAACGTCCTTTGGTGAAACCATATTGCTGATCGTGCAAGATTTGGTTGGCGTTAAAATGATTAAGCATTTGATTGAGCATTACCTTTTCGAAAACCTTGCTGAATACCGGCAGCACAGATACTGGTCTATAATTGTTAGTGTCTTTACTGTCCCCAGATTTAAAAAGTGGTATAACTTTACTGTATTTCATTAAATCCGGGAAGACTCCTTGATCCACACACAAATTAAATATTAAAGCTAAGTACGGTGCTATAGTCTCGATTATGGATGTACAAACTTTGATAGATAATCCCCATAGATCTTCGGTCAATTTGATTTTAATTTGCCGAAAAGCTTTTATAACTATCATAGGGTTTATATGTTTAAATTGAAATTCAACCGGGCAGCCTGGAACGTTCGCTCTTAATAAATTAATTGAGACATCGGGTGAGGAATTTAAAGCTTCTGTCGTTTTAGATGGTATATTAGTAAAGAAATGTACAAATTCTTGCGCTACTTCTAAGTTAGAGCTAATGGCACCACGTGAAGTCTCCAATTTGTACTCAGTGTTTCGTACTTTGTTCCTATTAGTTTCATTATTTATAACTTTCCAAACTGTTTTTATTTTATTTTCTGCTGATTTAATCTTGTTGCTAATATACAGAGCTTTAGCTATCTTGCAAGTATTTCTAAAAATTTTGGAATATGTAGCAACATACTTGTTGAAAGTTTCAGTATTAATGTAAGGCTTAAGGCCATACAGCTCGAACAGTCTTTCCCTACTTATCCTAATACCTCTAGTTGCCCAGTCACTAAAAATAAAATTAGGGCAAATATTTTTTGTTCTCTTTTCAAAAGTTTTGTTGAATTCAGTGTGCACTGCTGAAAAGAAATCCTCATACAATTTATTTGCATCGTCCATATTAGGGCCCAGAGCATTTAACTTATTATTTAGGGTACTATTGAATCTATTTAATTTGCCAGTTGTTATTGGTCTAATTTGTATTTGCACTTTTTGAATAGGTGTTCTAAATTTAAAAGTTACCGTTTGTCCACTATGATCAGACGGTAAATAATTTACGATGGCTTTATCTAAATAATCACAACCGCAGAAGACATTATCGATACAAGTAGCAGAAGTTGAAGTTACTCTAGTTGGTTCTGTAAAAATATTTGATAAATTGAACGATTTAAAAAGGCTTAATATTCTACTGCTATTTGAATTATTTTCCAGAATATTTATATTAAAATCACCACAAATAATTGCGGCTTTGTTACTGGATGCAAGTTTCGCTAGGACATCTTCCATTATTGACTCAAATAAAGAAAAGTTCTGATAATTAGGGGGTCTGTATACGCACACTACAACATGCTTATCCAGCTCAACACAGGACAGTTCGATGCAATGTTCAACTGATAAACCAACTATGTCATTACGTTGCTTAGATTTTAAACAATTTTTTATCAAGATTAGAGAACCTCCACGAAGCATAGATTTACGGTTAAAACAACTGCCCACATTATAGTTCTCATAATTAATTAGCATTTGGTAATCCTTTAACCAATGTTCAGTAAAACAAACAATGTCAAACTTTGTTTTTTCTAAAAACATTTCGATTTCTAATAATTTGGAAGAAATACCTTGAATATTTTGATGAAATAATTTCAAGGCATTCTGCTGATCTCCTTTTTGATAGTTATTAATTTTGGAGCAAGAAGACACCTTGTTGTTGTTAGGTATAAGAATATTCTTACTGGTGCCTTCTGTTGTCTTACAAACTAGTTTAAATGACTATCCGGAGTTAACCCCAAGATTTCAGTGTCATCACCAGGCAGTGAGCTCATAGTGAGTGAGGGAGATGGAACCTCCTTCGTACAATTTGTAAAAATATTTATAGCATTTGAGCTACATTTATTCAAGTTCACCACCTTATTATTAGTATTATTACTAACCACTGTGGTGTTAATAATACAAGACTGCGACATACTACTTATGTCTGAGTTTATAAAAAAAGCTAATAGCTGTGCTATTATGTGTCTAAAACTAACAGGCAGATACACAGTATCCCTAGTCGATTTCATGTAAAATACTGGTATTCAGTTGTATCCCTTTAGACTGGAAGCCAACCCCACGATATTATAGTTGGGAAAAGGCTTGGCGGATTTGTTTGTTTTATGATCACCTGATACACCCAAAACTAATCAGTATTTTCCTGTCTCCTAGATTTCGAATAGACGTCAATACGATTATGAACTCAATGAAAGTAGGAGCAGGTTATGGCAAGCACGTAATTTAATATGTAACCTGAGGCTCTCTTAAACAAATTTATAATTATAATTCGATAACTAGAACATGCAGTGTTAAAAGGTAATTGTTACAAATTGTTGGTACAGGGTTACGAAATGTAACCTATAATTTTTTTTAACAGAATGATTTAATTATAATAAAATAGTAGTTTAGAATTTCTGTCCGTTTGTCTGTTTATCAGGATGTATGTTCTGGATTCTGACTGCCTCATTGGTCTAGTGGTCGCAAGCGCTACTGCTGAGCATGAGGTCCTGGGTTTTAGTCCCGGGTCGGGCAAAGTGTTATAGGGTTTTTCTATTTGAAATTTCTCAGTAGCAGCTCGGAGTCTGGATTTGTGCCTGGTTGATGGCAATAGGCTCGCCCCCTATTACGTGGGACTTAAACATAACTGGCGAAATGGAGGTGTACCTGCTACAGGAACACCTCTGCCCAACCCTTCGGTGAAACAAGGCGTGATGTTATGTTATATTCTGGATTGGTGCAAAAACGGCTGAACGATATTGAATTAAATTTGGCACACGAATAGTTTTCCTCGAGTAACACATAGGTTTTAATCTCGGTAGTACGTTCCTATGAGATATTTTCCAACATCCACGCGGACGAAGCCGCGGGCAAAAGCTATTTAAGAAATAATCTGCCATAAAGTTAACTGGAACTTATCAGGAGGTGGTTAAACAATCTATAAGTGTAGATAGTGTATAACGATTTTAGAATCAAAGACATTTAAAACACTTCTGCATTTACAACCACCAAATCACACTAACATACACGTCTGCACTTACTAACGTCTTATTATTATTTTATTTTGTTTTTTCTTTCTTTTCACTAGTACATAATCTTATCTTCACTAGTACATAATGCTATTGGAGTTTTCTGTGATCTCTCCAAAGCCTTTGATTGCGTGCACCATGACACACTTTTGCGTAAACTACGTCATTACGGTGTCCAAAACGAAGCTCTTAAAGTAATAAATTCTTATTTACATAATAGGTTCCAATGTGTAGATGTTAATGGTGTGAAATCTTCCGAGCTACCAGTTCAGTTAGGTGTACCTCAAGGCTCAATACTGGGTCCATTCTTATTCTTAGTATATATTAATGACTTGCCTTTTTATTTAAAGGATATCTGTAACGTTGTACTGTTTGCAGATGATACCTCTCTTATTTTTAAAGTAGACAGGAATAGACAAGATTTTGACGACGTAAACAGTGCACTCTCAATGGTTACGGATTGGTTTACGACAAATAACCTAGTTCTCAATGCCAAGAAAACGAAATGTATAAAATTCGCTCTACCAAATGTTAGAAATCTAGGACCCAACATCGTCTTAGATAAAGAGGTGCTTCAAATTGTGAACTCGGCAGTTTTTCTGGGCATAACAGTAGACGCCAAACTTCAGTGGGGCCCACATATATCAAGCCTAGCGGGAAGGCTCAGTTCGGCCGCCTACGCTGTCAGAAAAGTAAGACAATACACTGACGTTGATACAGCTCGGTTAGTCTATTTTAGTTATTTTCATAGCGTTATGTCCTATGGTATTCTGCTGTGGGGCAAAGCCGCTGACATTCAAAATATATTTGTTCTTCAAAAACGAGCAGTTCGAGCAATTTACCAGCTAGGTGCCAGAGTTTCTCTAAGAGATTTGTTTAAAAATATTGGTATTCTCACGGTGGCATCACAATTCATATTTGCCAACATCTTATATATTAGGCAAAATATACACTTATACACTAAAAACAGTGATATTCACAATGTTAACACTAGAAATAAGGACAAACTACGAGCTCCCTTTCACCGGCTTCATAAGGTTCATAACTCATTTGTTGGGCTTGGTATAACTTTTTATAACCAGCTACCCTCTTCTTTTCTAGATTTGCCTTTTAATGCATTTAAAACTAAAGTAAAATCCAACCTTTGTTCAAAGGCATACTATTGTATCAACGATTACTTAAATGATAAGAATAGTTGGTCGCTGTGATTAACTCAAGACAATGTTTATGTTCTTTCTCCAGAATTAGCTTACCTACTGTCATTTTATATGAGTTTTTTTATTTTTTATTTTATTTTATTGTTGACATAATCTACTCATTACAATTTTTTTGTTATGAGTTGTATTGCAATTTGTGGTTAGCTAGCGACCTCGACAATTGATCATATATTTTTTTTTTTGTTTGAGCAACCAGCAAGTTCGTCATGCTCGGACGTGTGCTGCTTGGTCGTCTTGCTGATCATGGTTTTGTTATTGTTACTAGTAATTAACTGTTCATTTACCTCGATGGTCCTAGTTTATCATTTATAACTGCCAATTTCAGCTTTATGTAAGCGGGCACGCCCTTTATGTCTGGAGGCTTTTATATAGATATTTAGTTCTTTTTACGTTTAGTTTTTATTTTTTTTAAATATTGCTTGAGTATAGTTCTCGATGTTTTTGGCTGGTATATTGGCGTGTGCTAGCTGGCATATGGCCTATAATTTATCATTTGAATTATGTTTTGTGTTGCATAATGTAAGTTATTTTGAATACTATTGTATAGAATCATTTTTTCTAACTTGAACAGACAGCTGTGCTGCTGGGGAGTTTGTTGCGCCACTTCTTCTTCCCAGCTAAAGGCACTAGGAAGTGGTGAAGGGTGGGCGTTTTTGGGGGACTGTCTTATGTAATTTTGACGTTCGAAAAGTGCTGATTCTCAGCCTAGTTTGAATAAATGACTTTTGAATTTGAATTTGAATTTGAATTATCTTTGACAATTTTCTAACTCTAAATCAACTTGTATGCTCATAATAATCGCTCGACCTTATTGTATCTACACGAAGACACTGCCGCCCAAGATACAGGATTTTCCTAGTTTGGGGGCAGGGTACATTTCTTCTTGGACTTTCGACCTCACTTTTGTATAATTATACTTAAGTTTGCTTACCTTTCTGTATACTTATCTATTGTCAAAGTTTATGTTTTTTTTGTGAATAAAGAATTTATTATTATACGTCTTTGACATTTCTCGGGACCTAGGAGTCCCGGACCTTTGGAAGGCGTACGTGGGGCCGAAGCCAACTCGCAGAGGCCCCTTAGACGTTTTTAATTAAATGAGGTACCAACCGACGATTATCCCTGTTCGCACTATGCAAGTGCAGCCAAGGACAACCCCCGGTTGGTGTAGGACTATTGTAAGATATGGAAACAAAGATATCGGACTATGGGTTTGGGTTGCTAAAGTGGACTGGTCACCTGGAACTATGGAAGGACTATGGCCCCTGCCTGATCTATGTTTTATATGCACAAGGATAAAATGGCAGGGGGTGACTTGCACACTCAATAATGGGCCCCCGAAAACGGTCGCTAGCACATAGTGTCATAGCGACAAGGGGGCAACACGTCCTGAGGTGCTTATGAGGAGTGGAGAGGTATTCCACGGCTATCAGGACAATCCCGGAAGTACGGTCAATTTATTATTATTATTATTTAAATAATAAGGTTTTTTTAGTATCGGTGACAAAGAGCAAAAGTTTAGATACTGTCTGGAATCTGGCCACGCTAAGTCTGCTATGGAATAAATGGGCAACCCCAAAAAGTTTTACATGTGGTATACTTTTACATCAGTCAGTTATGTCAGTTTCGGAGTTGTAAGTAGATCTAATGATTTTGATACTTTGCCTTTTGATTTTTGCCTAATAGACTATGTCATACCTATGCTCTACCTCCACACGATGACAAAACTGTATCAAATCCACATTACATTCTGATTTATTCCTGGTAAATAATAGTCACTTTAGCATGATGCAAACAAAATAACATAACAAAAACAAAAAGACACACAAAGTGTCAAATTATTTTTTCATTGGACAGATGATGTTGCCGTCTATAGATTTTCAAATTCCACCGTTTTTTTTACTTATGCAGACTTAGCGTGGCCAGACTCTTCCTCTAGATGCGTAGCATTATCTACGCAGAGATAAGTGGCGCCATCTCTCCGTGATAAACATTAACTACTAACAAAATGTTACTAGAATAGATTGCCAGCAGTTCACTCGAACACCGACAGTCGTCGTCAGAAACGAAACGCTTAATAACATATAATAACATAACATAACATCACATTTTGTTTCCCCGAAGGGTTGGGCAGAGGTGTACCTGTAGTAGGTACACCCACATTTCGCCAGTTATGTTTAAGTCCCATGTAATAGGGAGCGAGCTTATTGCCATCAACCAGGCACAAATCCAGACTCCGGGCTGCTACTGAGAAATTTCAAATAGAAAAACCCAATAACACTTTTCCCGAACCGGGACGCTTAATTTGCACCCTTAATAAATTATGCTTTATTAAAAAAAGGTGGACTCGAAGTTATTAAAATGTATATGTAAAATTATGTAATAAATGAAATAATTATGTAAAATTGATATATTTTTAATTTAAAAAAAGCTTTCTTATTACTTTATCGCAATCATCGTAAAAGGAATACTCAACCAAGGATCATTACAACTTCCTTTTGAATCCCTACAAAATCTGTCTACTCTACTTTTCTTACATCGATGTATCGAGCACAGGCGACTGCGACTGCGCTTGCGCAAGTGCTACAATTATTATCCGTAATTGGTTTGCAATACAGCCTGCAACCAAAGGCTTTACCTGTTCAAATAAAATTAGCAAGACAATTTGTATGTAATTATTATGAGAGGATAATTTCAATGGTCATTGGTGCCGATTCCCTTGTTCACAAACTAAACTAAATTTAAGTTAAGTGCATCTTTTTCTTTCTATTTCATTAAGAAAGGAACAGAGGATAAATTTTAGTTTAGTCCTGTCAAATTAATCAGCGCCTGTCACTACTCCATACAAGTTTAGACGTAATTAAAAACTTGCCAACTAAAATTACGTCAATTTACGTCAAGCACTGATTAATTTGACAGGACTAAACTAAAATTTTCTTCTGTCCTTTTCTTAATGAAATAGAAAGAAAAAGATGCACTGAACTTAAATTTAGTTTAGTTTGTGAACAAGGGAATCGGCACCATTATCATTGAAAACGTTTGTGGTTCTAAAGCTTAGTTAGAACTTCTTAAGCATTATCACAGTAGTTCTTTCAATTAACTTGGAATGGGATACTGGGCTTAGATTAACCTTATACATGTTAGAAATGTGGCTTTAACCTTTCGTTTCATTTATAAGGGGCCACCCATAAACAACGTCACACCAATTTCATGATTTTTAGAGCCCAAGGAAAAAGCATAAAAATAATATTGATAGACTTAAAGTTAAAGTAGTAAAGAAGTAGTAGTAAGTAGAGTTAAAGTTTTTCTTTAGAGTTGAAGACTAGAGTTTTAATACTTGAGATTTATACCGACATGTGTCGTCAAGAAGCTTATGACTCGTCTCCGCCCTTGTCACACTATATCACCCTGTTGACCCCTCCCTCTCCCTTAACGTGTGACGTAATTTATAAATGGCCTTGAAATGCAATCTTGTTTATCATGTATAATACCTGATATTAAATGCAACAAGGTTGTAGGCATGTTTGCTCTTATAAAGCACTGGCCATAGATTTTACTATCTGGCACTATTTGCCCTGGAATTGGAATAATTTCCGTTTGCTTTCATACGAGTGGTTTCAATAAAATACTTAGGCTAAAGCTTCTTGGTTGCATAGTGTTTAGCTAAATGACTTCGTACTTCACCTCGTAGCTAGAAAGGGGCTCAGCAGGAATAAAATAAAAATATTGCGATATAAGGAGAGATCGATTTTTTTAGATTCTTCATACTGAATACTTTATATGTAATTTTATTGCTTTGCATTCTTTAACATTTTTTTTCCTTTTTACCAACTACATAGCGTATTATTAAAAGACGAATATTATTATAATGAATATGTGGCTTTTGCTAATTTATGAATGTGTTTTTTTTTTTATAATGTACGTTTAGTTTGTGCAAAATAAACAATTGTTCTTTCCTTTTTTTCTTTTTATTTTGTGTATACTTTTAATGTAGAAATATTGACTTTTCTAGTAGGTACCACATAACATAACACCACGCCTGTAGTATCTCAGCTGGAATGCTGAAGCAGTGACTATTTTGTTGTGTGTGTTTGTGTAATTGTTGTTATAATTGTATCACTAACCATAGTTGTAAGTTTATTTTATTGTTACTAACATTGTATGAGTCTCATAGTTACTTTTAATAAAGAATTTAATTTATAGTAGGTACACCCACATTTCACCAGTTATGTTTAAGTCCCATGTAATAGGGGGCGAGACTACTGCTATCGAGCACAAATCCAAAGTCCGGACTGCTACTGAGAAATTCCTGATGGAAAAACCCCAGCAATAAAACTTTGACCGATATGGGAATCTAACCCAGCAAGTAGGTCTTCTTTTCAGAGTTTTAAAGCCGCCCATGGGCCTCTGACTTGGCTTCAAATGCCGTCGAGAAATATATCTCTCAGGCATGCCGATTTTCTCACGATGTTTTCCTTCACCGTTTTTGAAGCAAGTGATAATTATACAATACACACATGAATCCGAAGAGTCAGGAGTGCGTGCCTTGGGTTCGAACTCGAGACCTATGTCTTCTAGGCTATCACTGCTATACACACACACGGCTAGTAGGTACTTACTACTTAGAAAATAAATTAAGGTCATAGTAAATTAAACTCATGGCGACTTATTAAATATTTATTAATACATAACTAATATCTTAATAAGTATGACACACTTTACGCCTTCTTGGGTTTGCTCTTCTCAAACGTCTGGCCTTCATAGTAGTTTTCACTGAAATACACAAAAATAAGTTTAATAATTGGGTTTATGAGCACTACCAGGTATGTCTATCTTTACACCCAGACCGTCTTTATCATCAAACTAGCTTCCGCCAGCAACTTTCCCCGCGTGATATCTTTATAAATTAAAGCTTATGTTACTCAGTAATAATATAGCATTCTACTGGTGAAAGAATTTTTAAAATCGGCCTAGTAGTTTTTGGGTTTATTCATTACAGACAAATATATAAAAAAAATCTAAACTCCGCAAACGAAATGAGTTTAGATATATAAACATGATAAAACAAAAATTTGATGATTTTTTTTGTGGGTTCTTCGATCTCAGTTAGTCATTTGAAATAAATACCTATCACGTCTATTCAGTTTTGCAAGCTAATTTATTTTGACGCTTTATAAAAAAACAGTTTAAAAAAAAACATAATGCATACTGTACATGTGAGCTGCTTATCAAAATTTGACGATGGATTCTTAATCCCAACACTGACTGTTTTGCCAGATATTTGCATTACTCAGGCAACTCTTTCTGGTTTAGTGTCACTAACCACCTCTTTCAGATTTTTTTATTAAGGTCATCACTAGATGGCACGGATCTTAATAAAAAAAAAAAAAAACTGAAAGCGATCGTTAGTGTCACTAACCACTAAACCGGAAAAAGTTAAGCACACTTTTAATTTTGTCACCAGGGGCAGCAAATAATGGAACTATGCAGGAAAAGATCTATTTTTTAAACTGGAACAAACATTTCTTTATCACTTCCCTATAATGATACCATAATCACTTTCTAAGGTTCAAACTTAACCTGAACTAAGCTAACTGTATGAGTCAGTCAAGACCTGCAGTTGATTGGACTACGTTTAGTATATCTAATCTATTAAGCCAGCTCCTTACCATCCTTGAACCTTCTCAGCGTCATCGCACATGAAGGTGTCCTCGTTGTAGACCTTGCCTAATGGGCAGAGTCCCTTCTGGGGCTGGATGCCGTTGCGGCAGATGTAGAACTTCTGGCAGTCCTCTGGGTGAGGGAAAGTGGGGTGGGGTAGGGCGCGGCCGTTGGGTCCCATTACTTCACCATCGGGGCAGGAGAAACCGTCGTCGAGCAGGTCTGGAAATAGGAGATAATTTGTCAGTAGGTATTGAAAGTAAAAGTGGGAGCTATGTAAATGGAAGTGCAAATTTCTTATAAGCCCTTCTAAACTCTGTTCAATATGATAGTCCTTAATTAGAAGAAAGAACCTCCAACATCACATTTCTTTTTAGCTCTTAAGAAAACATTCGGGGTAATTGCATAACACACTATCAATGTATAATGCCTTTCAGATTGACAATTCAACAACATACATTGCGTTATTTAAGTTGTCGAACAGACGAATTATTAAAATAAATGAAACAATGGTTTAGGAATTTCCTTAAAAATCCTTTGGATTATGATAGAAAGTGTGTTACCCAATTGGGGTGCGGGTTCTAGAATTGCTTTGAAACACCCCGAATCACTCGATAAAGACCTTAATGATAATACGTTAAGTATCAGAGTAGCAATTCAACAAGTATTCCGTAGTTTTCCTGTTTTTCTCGAATTTATGATCATAAATAGGCTACATATTCCATTGTTACTATTACCTTGATCTAGAAATGTATCTTGATTGGCACTCAAATCCAGAAGGTTTACTTATTTTAATTTTATTTTCGATGAAGTAAGGGGTACATTTAACTGAAGAACGTTCTCTGTGCAACGTACCCTTGGTAAGTTGATCACACTGTCTCTTGACGGACTCCTTCCAGTCACAGTTGGAGGTCTCCTCGTCGAAGTACAGGCCGGGGGGGCAGGGCATCTCATTGGGTGTACCATCCGAGCAGTAGTGGAACTTGTCACAGGCCTGTAAATTTCGTGAGTATGTATGTTAGTACTTGATAACACCATTAACACTCATCTTTAAGGTCATCCAGCACGTTTAGCATAACCTCTTGTAGATCTCTACTCTACGAAGACAAAGTGACATTACTTTTCTTAATTTTTGACATCGCGAAGTAAGAATTTTTCTTTTGTCAAATTTTTTTTTGCCTTTCTACGGTACTTAAAGATGAAAGAATAAATAAAAGTATTTTAGTTAGAAATCCTGTCAGTCAGTCATTTTCAACAAAAGGTTTTTTTTTTTCCTAATTTTACCGAAAAAATATTTTAACAATTTAATTTTCCACACTTCGTGTAAATATTATATGCAAATCCACTTATAGTGAATTAAAATTCCAGTTCATCTAACCCAACTTTTATTCATACTGACCAAGATGCAATAATGTAGCCCCAAACTATTTTTCCGTTCACTGCCCTTTGCCTTACGTTGGCATGTTGGAGTGCACTCAAATGCTAGTTACAATACTGGTTGGTTTCACAACGTACCTGAGGATCGGGATGTTTGAAATATCCGTTCTGCCTGGGGCAGCCTGGGGACGGCTTTGGCTCCTCTGTAGAAAAGAAATCTGGTCAGTATAATTGCATATTATTGTGCAATAATAAGTTATAGTTATTATAATGATAATAACGTTCGTTACCCAACTTTTGATAAAAGAAGAAAAAACATAAATATTTATTTATCAACCACGTCGAGCTAATATGAAAAAACAACGTCTTCTCGTTTTTTGACTCTACCATAGCAATAATTAACAGCGCCCAATATCAGGCTAGCATTTTATCAAAGCGCCCAATATCAAGTGAGCATTTTATCAAACTATTCAAGTATTATAAAATGAAGTCGATTGATCAATAAATAAAATTAAAAAAAAACAATAATGAATTATGTTATCAAGTAAATTGGCCTCGCTGGCAGAAGTGAACTAACTACTTAAGAACTTATTTCATGACTTTTGATGTATAGTTTGTCGCAATGTCAGTTTATAAGATAGATCTAAACTAAGTCAAGAGGATTTATGTCCATAGTTTCTCATAGAGATCATCATCACACGATACTCCACGATACTCCTTGGTAAGACTGCTTGTCAGAATTTGGGCCTCTAACTACCCGTAACGACTGTCAAAGATCTACAATTGACAGCCGGGACCAACGGATTAACGTGCTTTCCGAGGTACAGAGGGGTCTCGGTATGTAATGGATGTTCACCCATCCACGGACTGACCTCGGTAAGCGCTGCTTAACCTTAAAGATCGACCCGTGTGCCTGTTATTTTTTAGCCATGAGACCCTCCATAGTTTTTCATGGGAAAAGGGGGTAGTAATGGGGAGGGGATACTTACGCAGCTCTTTCCTGTCTCCGCAGTCCACATTGGTGGGGATGTCGCATTTTTCCTTGTTGGGGTTCTCATCATTGAAGACTAGCCCATCGGGACACAGCTTCGCTTCCGATACACCTGTGTCGAAGATAAAATAACAAGTAAGTGAATGAATAAGTTGTTATTAACACACAACAATACACACACATCACACACACACACCCCCCCACACCCACAAACACACACTACATTAACATAATTGTTGTTTTGTGTTGTTGTTGCTAATTTCTATGGCTCTAACTTAAGTCTTCGC
This sequence comes from Agrochola lychnidis, assembly GCA_963680765.1. Taxonomy (NCBI): domain Eukaryota; kingdom Metazoa; phylum Arthropoda; class Insecta; order Lepidoptera; family Noctuidae; genus Agrochola; species Agrochola lychnidis. Next base: position 7,328,481 of record OY796850.1, read on the forward strand.
CTCTGGACGCCTCTAGTCGTGGATTTTTCTTGACAAAACCCTTGTTTTGTACATCCGTTAAGTTAAAATTCCTTGCACTCTTAAAATAAATCTAATTTGAATATTTGTTTATCCTTAATGACCCCTTTTAAAGGTATGGAACTAACTTTTTTATTTGCTATTCAAGATGCACTTATGATATAGTGCGGGTTCTCAAAAAAAAAGCTGTAGCGTGAGTTGAATGACACGACACGGGCCCATCAAAAGCCAAGCATTCTCTGGCGACACTAACTTTGTCTCTCAATAATTTGAGAGTTATTGACTAATGTCAATAACACTGTACAGTATTATATTATTATTTTCCTAATGTCCCTCGGGAATCATCGCATTTCCGAATACAAACAAATGCAAATTTCCATGTCCATCAGTTATTAGATTTATCGTGTGTAATAATTTAAATTCAGAACCAAGTACTTTATTATTGTTTTGTTTTGATTTCCATGTGAACTATACAGAGCTGTAAAACTATTTTCCTATCTGTCGTGCCTGCAACTTTAGCAACTTTCCTCCCGTTTTTTTAAATAAATTACATTAAGTTAAAAGAGTATTAACAACTCTATATACTTCCAAGTCGATTGAGAGCGTCCGGTCTGCACCATGTGCAAAGGGCAACTAATAGACATCCGACGACTGACGAAACACGAAGTTAGCCGAGAGACATTAAGAAAATAGAAATACTGTACATTATCTACTACAATATTTACCTCGACACACCTCTACAGACATTGCAAAACCACAAAATACCACTCACTTGTATTACTGACGGAAATACAAGAATGCATATGTTGGTGCATTACAAAATGTAATCGTGAAACTACATACGTATGTTAGTAAGGCTAACTATTATTGCTACTGTATCTAGAGTATTCTAGCTCTTGTTAGTAAAATGGTATCTTAATTACTTGATATCACGCTATGGTTTATTTGGAACATGGTTTAATATTGGTTGAGTAATGGTTACTGAAAACAGAGCCGTAAGTAAAGAAAAAACCGGTCAAGAGCGAGTCGAACTCGCGCACAAAGATATGGGCAAATTCAGATTTTCGCAAAAACTTGTACCAAAATTTACCTTAATTTTCAACTTTTTTATTTTTTTTCGAATTTTACCTTTATTTGTGTGACCTTGCTTTTTGACAATTTTTTTGATTCTAGGTCAACGGGAACTACCATATAGGTTTTCGACCCAAAACCTATAGGGTACTTCCGGTTGACCTAGAATTGACAATTTTTGTTAAAAGCAAGGTCTTATAGCACAAGTAAAGGTAAAATTCCGAAAAATAGTTGAAAATTAAAGTAAATTTTGGTACTTACAAGTTTTAGCGAAAATCTAAATTTGCCCATATCTTTATATCGTGTTGATTCAAGAACTCGATTTCTTTACACCTAATAGAGACTATAGACTTCAGTATCTGGTATAAATTTCAAATTGCTAGGTCCACCCGTTCTTGAGAAAATCGATGGTGACACACGGACAGACGGATAAGAGAGTGATCTTATAAGGGTTCCTTTTTTTACCTTTTGAGGTACGGAATCCTAAAAATAAAGAAAGTAAGTTAAGTACTTAAGAGGACTGTCCCACAGTGATGATACACGTCTTAATGAAAGGGACATTCACCCTCAGGAATTAGCGACTAAAATATCTACTTTAACTGTCTTACACCGGTCTATGTGAAATAATTACTTCGATCACCACTTTTGACAAATAAGCTGAAATCATTAAATAAATTCCAGATTATCCTATGATCATTCACGACCTATCACGATCCATCAGAATGTTTGGGAACACGAATCTAATCCATCGAACGTGCACAAAGACAAATCATGACAAATGTACCTACTGTACCTGAGATCTAAAATACGACAAATTACAGACATTAAACAATAATGATATTTAGTTAGTAGGTAATAACATTGCTTAAAATTGTTTCAACATTCTGACAAACCTATTGAGGTTTTTGTGATGTTTCTCTTTATATTTTGTTTTGTTCCTTAAGTGAAACATAAAAAATAAAATACAGTCCATTGTTGCTCAATTAACTAAATTGAATTTAACATACAAAAAAACAGTGGCACTCCGGGAGTGCCGACAAAAGTGAAAACTTTATCAAGATCGCCTTGGTGGAAGAAAAATACTTGTATAGAACATTGGTCCGTAACCTTATCTAAATAAAGAGCACAATCGTGTTTACAAAAAAAAAAAATACTTCCTAAACCTTTAAAGTAAAAATACTTGCATAGAACATCGATCCGTAACGTAATATAAATAAAGAGCACAATCGCGTTTACAAAAATGAGGTGTCGGTGACGGTGTCGCGAGTTCAATTGTTTTCTCCCATCTCAAAAATGCCCAATGCGCCTAAAGAAGTTTTCACTTCAATAAAACTAAATAAAAGATCACTCATACCATAACTCTCTAAAATCATCTGCAAATAATATTTAAAAAAAGTCATCAATCATACTTTCAAAAAAAAAATATTTAACTATTTTAAAACACACGATTTAAAAAAAAGACTATCACGAAATTAATAGTAGTTAGGTACATAACATTATAAACAGCAATTATAATTATTTAAAAACAGTAAACCATTATCATTTTTTGCTTTCTCTTTGCACAATGCTTTTAACTCGCAAGCGTGTAAAATTCAAATTTAAATTCGCCATGAAATCTTTTAATGATAGAAATCTTGTTAATATTCCCGCTGCATCTGCCTCACATTCTCTTCTGAAAGTTACCACACAAACAAAGAGAAATGCTGTTTTGTATAAATTAGAAAATTCAATTACCTAATAGGTTACAGATGTAGCAACCTACTTGAATAGGTTGACTTAATTTTGAGCTATAAATCTTAAAACAAAACACGATCACACATCGTTTGGAGACTAACACAAGTTCACATACAAAATGAGCATACTGTTTACCATTTTAACTGGGTTTGGTCTAGTTTCAACATAAATTTTGCAATAAATAAAGGTCCTATCTATAAATAGAAACATTTATTATTGCAAAATTAATGATTTGTTAAGTAACATCGGGTCATCAGTTTGATCAAAAAGTTTCCGCTGACATATTCATATCCTCCCCTTCTAATAAATTATGGGTTTTAATTTATACTCCAAAGCTATAATTAAATCACTTTGGTAATATAATTAATTTTATGCACAAAATATCTTAAGACTAATTTACTAATAACACATTCTTCATCCGTAATTTTCGCTAATCGACCTAGTATGTAATATCAGTCATAAAATATAATTTTTGCATGCATACTCGATTGCCGATATACATATTTTGGGCAATACCGTGCAAGCACTTTATTACCTAGTTATGGTCGCCTTCGTAACAATTCGCTATTTAATAATGAGGAAATATTAGGAATTTTTACACTCTACTTGCTATAATAATGAGAGTGTCCGAATGTCGGCAAAAAATACGAGTAGTCACGACATTTTGTGTAGTAATGTCACATTTTACAATGGGCCTACTCATTAATTGAATTCGTAGTAGGTAAGCGCGAGAATTGGCGGGAAATTGCAAATTGACGGCGAAGTGGCAAAAAATTCTAACTGACAAAGTTAACAATTTGCGTAAAGTGAAAAAAGCGTTTAATTTCTTGGCAAGATAAATTGATTAACCGTTTGAATGCCCTAATTAAAGAAACAATTAAAAAGCCATTGTGTCTCGCGTGGATCCACGTTTGCCGACGAAGGGTTGATCGAAGTGCCAATAACTTCTAACTGTCGAAGTCAACACGTGTCCCATCGAAGTTAGAAGGTAATGGCATAGCCACGTTGGTTTAGTTAGAAGGTATTTCTACATTTTGATTTATATTGTTGCAATAGTTGCATGCGAATTTGACCTTTAAATTCGAAACCATAAAAAGTGAATTTCGTGAAAAATGTCAGATAGGAGTTATTGACACTTTGCCGTCGAAATGTCAAATTGAAGCATTGAGTAAGAATTGGTCAATTGAATGACCTATTGGTAAAATGGGACATTTTGGTGTTAGAGATGTATTTTATGGTGCTAGAAAGTTTACGACTGTGTAAGTAAATATCCGAACTGTTTGAAGCGAGAATTATCTATAGTAAAACATGTTTACACATTCTATTGCACAGGCTACAATAAATTATAAGGTTTGATGCCATCTTGAATCCAATTAATGAAGAAACAGTGCTTGTAAAAATTCTTAATGCTCATAAAATGCAATACTTAATTTTGAAGCACCGTTTTTTATTTTAGATGATAATAAAAAATAACGATGTGAAATATACCAAATTTACCGTAACTTTTTAGAGCAATTTTACGAGTGAAAACTCCCTTAGGTAGTAATTAAAAAATACCAGCGTCTCTTTTCTCACATTAAAACTAAAAACTATTCTTTTGTTGCGCATAAAATACTTTACTTCTAAACTATTAAAACCCACTTATAAAGTGAAACCCGGAATACGACAAATAATCTTCGACATCGCAATAATCCTCTTGCATGTATTGCGTCATCAGAGGTAAGTAAGTACCTATGCACTGCACGGATGACCTTTGTAGTTTTGTACTGACCTTTGCTGCATTTGTAGTAAAGGTCACACTGGTAGGAATCCGGGTAGAAACCACTCTTCTCTGGACAGTCGAACTCTTGTGCTGAAACTGAAATATAAGGTTTTTTAGTTATAGATAAAACTGGCAGTCGAGTATTTAATATTAGAAACATTTTGTTATATTCAAAAGAAAATTCTGTTTTAATTTAATTGGGATAAGACTGAAAATTGGGCGATTCACAACAAATTTTTATGTTGATAAAATGGACGTATGTTAGATCGCACGACAGTGGTTACAAAACCAGTATTTAAACTGTCCTTTTTAATCTATTGAAACTGCGTACTATGCAAGGCCATGTCAAGGTCAAAGTGTTACCTCACAAACAAAAAAAAACTGTGGCACTCCGGTAGTGCCGACAAAAGTGAAAACTTGAAAAAAAATCGGCACCGCGGTTATCAACGCGTTGATGTCTTTTACTCCACGATGTTGGTAAATTGCGAAATTATTATTATTATTGCGAGTCCCATCTCAAAAATGCCCAACGCGCCAATAGAAGTTTTTACTCCAAAAAACCTTACAAGTAAAATAAAAAACTAAACGAAAGCAACACAGAAAAATATTTATCGTCTCAAAGTTAACAACAGTAATACCAGCGGCACTTTATAAACAAGAAAGTAACTGAACGCCTTACCAAGGCCGCTAAGTCTTTGAACTAATTCCAGTTAGTAACCGTATGAGTTATTATCACTGAGTTATTACTATCATTTGAGTGGAAACTCGTATCACAAATTTTGTTATACATCGCATTATTTGTCAAAACTGGATCACCAGGTTTTGGGCTACGATCGAACATACAATGATGCCGATTCCCTTGTTCACAAACTAAACTAAATTTAAGTTCAGTGCATCTTTTACTTTCTATTTCATTAAGAAAAGGACAGAAGATAAATTTTAGTTTAGTCCTGTCAAATTAATCAGCGCTTGACGTAAATTGACGTAATTTTTAATTGCGTCTAAACTTGTATGGAGTAGTGACAGGCGCTGATTAATTTGACAGGACTAAAATTATCTTCTGTCCTTTTCTTAATGAAATAGAAAGAAAAAGATGCACTAAACTTAAATTTAGTTTAGTTTGTGATCAAGGGAATCGGCACCAATGTCGACTTTTATAATCATTAGTCATTAGGTACCCATAGAAATTAAAATTCTCCGTGCCTCGGAAAGAACGTGAGGCCGTTGGTCCCGGTTAACAATCATTACGGGTCGTCAGAAACCCGAAACTCTGACAAACAGTGTTACCAAGGGGTTTCGTATTACTCAGTTACTGGGTTGTGGAGGTCAGATAGGCAGTCGCTCCATGTAAAATACTGGTATTCAGCTGCATCCCATTAGACTGGAAGCCGACCCCAACATAGTTGGGAAAAGGCTAGGCAGATTGATTGATTTATCCATAGTCTTGCCAAAACAATGATAAAAATGTTAAAAACAGTTTTACGAACAATTACGAGAAAGCCACTTTTGGTAATAACTCTCCTCCTCATGACCATCCATCTTTGTAATCAGCCTTGTAGAAAATGATTCAAATACATAAACATGAAATTTATTATTCCAATCGATATTGAACTTAATAATGTAATGGAAATCGTATTCATTGCAATGAATTCAATATATGATCAATTGAAGTTTACAAAGTCATTAATAATTTAATAGGTATAATTATGTGTATTTGATTAATTTTTATTCCTCAATTTTTCGTAATTGCACCTACAACTGTTTGTCTCTGCATCACCCAAAGGTTGACTGGTAGAAAATGCCTATGGCATTAAGTCCGCCTCTGTATATTTCTGTGCTTGAAGTATTAAATATAAAATGTAAAAAAATAAAATAAACACAAGTGCATGACTTTATCATTTGAGTTTTTTCCAGGCTTTTAAGAAAATATAAAACTAGTTTTTAAACAAATGCGAATCATCAAAAGATGGCGCCTGTATTCCATAATTATTCAAGGTTTAAGCAGACATGTAGGTCCCATTTGGCCAGTTATGTGCCTGTCCCAAGTAATGGGGCGTGCCAATTGTCATCATCCAACATCTATGCACCAAATTCGAATCTACCACTAGAGCTAAGCTACGAACTATCTCAGGCTATACAGGCAGTTCTAAGACAAAGCACAATACACCAAAGGCATTGCCTAATGTTCCTTTGTTACCATCTATTGTTACCGCTCACTTAATTCCATTATAGAGGGTGATATAAAAATTACTAGCTTGCTTTCGTCGATGACTCCGACTGTGTAGGAGTTGTTTTGTTTCCTGTTCCTTATTATCCTTTGTGGGAGGTGAAATATGTATGTTTTATAAGTCAAAATCATATCTAGAACAAAGATAGCAAGTCATCGGTAATTTTAAAGTATTGTGACACTTATTCGGAGGAGCTCGTGGCTAAGTACTATCAGCCGCACGGGACAGTCTATCGGGTTAAGCGACGCTTGCTGGGGTTGGTCCGTGGATGGGTGACCATTTCTACATACCGAGACTCCTCCGTGCCTCGGAAAGCACATTAAGCCGTTGGTCCCGGCTGTCATTCGTGGATCATTCATTGACAGTCGTTACGGGTCGTCAGAAGCCCGAAAGTCTGACAACCAGTCTTACCAAGGGGTATCGTATTACCTAGTTACTGGATTGTGGAGGTCAGATAGGCAGTCGCTCCATGTAAAATACTGTTATTCAGCTAAATCCGGTTAGACTGGAAGCCGACCCCAACATAGTTGGGAAAAGGCTAGGCAGATTGATTTGATTGTGACACTTATTCCTTAAAAGTGTCGCCATCCCTGATCATTGGCGACCAACGATAATTATTATAATAGTATTTCCATACATTTTGTATCTGTTTCTCGGTGAATGTCAATGTCTTATGTCAAAAGGTTGACAGTGGATATATGTAGGTATTATAAACATTACACTTTCATAAAACTTAGTTGATATGCAAATTACCAAAAAATAAACATTAAATAATTTATGAGACCGGCTTAGATTGGAATACATTAGAAAAACCAATCTAACTTCTGTTTTATTACATACAAAACAGTACTTTAAATTACCCGAATAAGAAACTTGGGACATTAAAATTCTGTAACTTTGAATTTTAATGTCCAAGACCAACCTTGAACAAAATTACTAGTCTTATGAGAAAATTGTACAGTCGACAAAAGATTTTGGTTTATAGGCGATATACAGGCTGTTCCAAATGGAAACGTCATAAAAAAATATTAGATTCCACATGCCCAGGGGCACGAACATTTTTTTTTAAAATAATTATATCTTGAAAACTATCAAGAACAGCGAAACATACAGGGGGTGTTTCGGATATCCCTGGACATGAGGAATCTTTTTTTTTTAATCTCATCACTATTTGAATGTGTAGACATCTTTGAACTCCACAGGCAAACATTATCATAATATTATTAGACGAAAGACGTTAACTGTTGGCTACGCAAAAATATCACCACAAATATTTGTCCTGGGCAAGAAAAAAGTAGTGGAAGACCAAAGAAACGATGGATGGACTGTGTGAAAGAAAGGAAGTGAATATTGAGATATCGACTAATAGAGAAGTATTTAAAACAAAGTCATGCTGCGTCGACCCCAAATTAATTCGGGATAAGTGCAACCTGCATCCAGAAGCTTTTATAACTGAAGATTCAATCACTACCTAATCTTCGACAGATTTACCTACTCAGCATATGCATAGTGCCGGTAACAAAGAGTACCATATGTATATCTGACCTCATACTTATTTCTTTTATCGACTGTACCTACATACAAGAGATAAATTACTTCCATTGCATTCTAGGCAAAGTTGTTGACCCCGGCAATTGTCAATCGAAGCCTTCATTTGTATTTGAAGTGACAGCGATTGAAGTTCGCCTTGTATTTGGCAATCAAACCACTTGTTGCATCATGAGTACTTGATCAGTATCTTAGTGAGAGTAGAAAGTGTTAAAAATGAACCAAAGTGCGACTTATTACTGGATTAGGTAACAAAGTTGACTGTGATATTTTTGGAGTTGACAAACAAACATCATACAGTTTACTTGGTTGATGTAAGAGGTGACAAAAACTGATGAGTTACCAAAGTTATAGGTTAAATGTTTCAGTTAGCTGTTCAATCATATGGAGTATTTAATTGCGATTGAAAAGTTTTTAATTCCCAGGAATACTATAAGTACTTTGCCAGATTTGAAGCTATATTCCAGCCCGTCCCATCTTTGATGTCCTCCCTCCGGTAAACGCTCTAAGCCGAGGCTCGTACCCCACAGGGGGTGCCCTTAGCGAGCGTTCACCTAGTTTATAAGTTGAGTTTATAAGTCCCTGGCTGGAGGCTTTGAGTGTAGCAGCTTAAGGCACCCACAGGTTTGCTCGGTTAAATAGTCATGGCCTCAGAGGCCAGCTATAAGATGCCCTACAGCAAAAAAATAAGAAGCTATATCTTTGCCAAACACCACAATTATATCGGTAGCTGCGGAAACGTTATAAACAGACAAATAAACCAACGTTTGTACCTATCAGTAAAACTCAAACTCAAAGCATTTATTTAAAATTAAACCATTTACAGGCACTTTTCAAAAGTCCTAAAAGAATAAAGCCGACTGATGTCGAAGTTATGACGAATGGCAAGGTGGATCATTCTAGAAGATTGAGAACGAAAGATTTATACCAATACAGACTGACCTCACATTAATTCTAGAACATTGCAAAGATAACAAGTTTTCCTTTTGAGGTCGTCATAAAAGTAATTGATAAAAAAAATTGCGTTTTTTTACCTCATCTTGAGCTCTGTCATCATACTTTGGTGCCGATTCCCTTGTTCACAAACTAAACTAAATATAAGTTCAGTGCATCTTTTTCTTTCTATTTCATTAAGAAAAGGACAAAAGATAAATTTTAGTTTAGTCCTGTCAAATTAATCAGCGCCTCCATACAAGTTTAGACGTGATTAAAAACTTGCCGACTAAAATTACGTCAATTTACGTCAAGCGCTGATTAATTTGACAGGACTAAACTAAAATTTATCTTCTGTCCTTTTCTTAATGAAATAGAAAGAAAAAGATGCACTGAACTTAAATTTAGTTTAGTTTGTGAACAAGGGATTCGGTACCATTGACTGATATAATCTTACATAAATTCAAGTAGGTACGAGTACCTACTTCATCATCTGCCTAGCCCTTTCCCAACTATGTTGGGGTCGGTTTCCAGTTTAACGGGATGCAGCTGAATACCATCATTTTACATGAAGCGACTGCCTATCTGACCTCCACAATTCAGTTACTGAGTAATACAATACCCCTTGGTAAAATTGATTGTCAGACTTTCGGGCTTTTGACGACCCGTAACGACCGTCAAAGATCCACGAATGACAGCCGGGACCAACGGCTTCACGTGCTTTCCGAGCCACGGAGGTATCTCGATATGTAAAGATGGTCTGGTCACCCACATACGGACTAACCGCGGCAAGCATAGCTACCTATCTATAGTCGAGAAATCTTACGCGTACTCTATTTTTCATTGTTGAGTCTGGATTTGTTCCCGATGGCAATAGGCATGCCTCCTATTACATGGGACTTAAACATGGCGTAATGTGGGTGTACTATAGGTACAACGCTACCTAACCCTTCAGTGAATATAGACATGATGTTAAGTTATGGTATCGATGAAAGTACACCTATCAATGTAAATGAAATGTTCGCTGTTTTTGCCACACTTTAATTACAGGGTAGCAGGCACATCGACGCGAAAACTATTACCATGGATTCAGAACATGATTTTGAACCACCCTACGTCTATATTTTTTATAGGTTATTAAAAAAAAAACGCATATTCATAGAAAAGTGCCAATACCTACGCGATCAAAATGTATGGACAACAGATTTTTTTTTTAAATAACCGACGAATCATTTCAACGGGGTTCAGAATCATGTACTGAATCCATGTTTTCGCGTCGATGTCCCTGCCACCCTGTATAATTTATTGTGTAAATAAAATAAATCGATCAATTTGTAACTATACTGTTGTCACAATAACCAAACCGAAAAAAAGCGTTTCGAAATGAGTTTAGATACATTTTAGGTCGTAACAAGCTGACATGTCATTACTTTTAAAATATAATTACTACTCGTAACTTACAAAACCTAAAGCGTAAACTGTGTAGGCAGTGTTTATTTGGTTTTAGTATGTATGTAGAAATCAATAATAAATCATTAGTGCGTACGTAATTGCTTTTGTAAATAAATACACCAGCAATTGCAAAGTATTTCAATGTATGCTTTCGATTGATTTATTTGATTAAGCATATGAGGTACACCTTTCATTTCTGATCATTAGTCAAAGTTCTAAGTATTTCTCAAATACAGTGCGAGTCTTAATAATGTGCACATATCGAAATGAGGGAATCTATGCTTAATTTTATCGAAGGAAAAAAAAAAAATATCTTGATGTTATTTTTTTGATCTGATTTGATTTGTATGGCATCTTATTGAGAGATTTTACGATTATTGTAAAAATTTATGAAAAAAAAACAGTATCTTTTTTAAAAATATGTTTTTTTTTTAATTGAGGGTAATATTTTTTTTCACAATTTTCATTTTATGAGGACTTCCAATAATTATGGAGTTTGTTTCATCGCGATAGATCATTTCGTTTAAAATTTATACCGTTTTGTTACAAAAAAAAAAACAAAACATAAAAATGTGTATATATTATATCTATATTTTTTCCGTCGATAAATTAAGCATAGATTCCATCATTTCGATATGTGCATAGTATAAAGACTCACACTGTATAATTAGGATCAAAACGTAGTCTACCCAAATGCACTGGAATTAATTGCTAAATCGAACCTTTGCAGAAAAATAACTGCAGAATACCGAATAAACTCAAACTCAGCAGTGACCACCGGTTTATACTGCCCGAGGTCTGACCGCACCTCGATCTGTACATTAGCTATTTAGGCACGACCCTTGAGCTGTATAATACGTATTTTTTTGACCTCAAACATTGTCATATCTACACTAATATTATAAAGAGAAAAAATAGTAGTTTTCTTTTTGTAATGTAAAAACTCAAAACTCCTGGAACACGGTAGCTGCCTAGGTAAAAAAAAAATTGTCCGTCTTTCAGATAATAAAAAAATATTAGACACGTATTTTTTGCTTTATCATATTAATCAAAAATAACTTAGAAAACACGCATTCAAGATGGGGAGTGGGGGCTTGCTACGTCACAACTCAGTATAAAATCTAGCAAGGCGTGACGTCATGCCACATTTTAACTCAATGTGTCGCCGTAATCTTTTGATTAAGTCAAAAAATGAAAAAAACACGTGTTCAAATTTTTTTAATAATCTACAAGAGAGACAAAAAAAAATTTTGACGCAGGCCTACTGTTTTAAAAATTCTTTCACCAGTAGAATGCTATATTGCCACTGAGTAACATAGGATATAATTTAAAAAGATATCACGGAGCTGAAGCCGCTGGTGGAAGCTGGTCAGAAATAATTTAAAAACATGAAGGTAATTGTAGTTCTAATAATTTATTAAAATCTCAAGATCATCCTGCTTTTTGCCAGCTTGTTATTTTAGATTCAGAGCGTGTGTGTGGGTGTTTACTTCTTAGCAAACCAAGCGATTTACCTCATACTTCTGTGGCTCTTTTGTTCTATCATATGCAAAGCTTAAATGTACAAACATATACACAACCATTCTTACTTCATCACTTCTACAACTAACAGTACTTAACACAATTACCTATGAACGCCAATCGTGACTTATGTTTCGAAAACTCTCCGAGTTTCCATGCCCTTGCAACATATGTATTAGGCAAATGAATTGGAGCATCGAACAATGAGGTGAAAGGAAGACGAAATCGCAGTGCATCGATATAAAATACCTATGGGCAAAGTTAGGCTTCGTTGTAGTGTACCAGGGTACTTTTAAAACTACCTAATATGCGTGACGTCATCAGAACTACACAATCAATAAAAGCAGTGGCACTCCGGGAGCGCTAACAGAAGTGAAAAGTTAAATAATTTTATTGTGCAGGAAATACTTTTCTTTTTTGAAGTCGGTAAAAAAAGGGAAATGTCAATCATGTCGTTGTCTCAATTTTTGGAATGTCATTTATCCCAAAGAAAATGTATCGCGCGTTGATGTCTTTTTAATGGTCAAAAGCTAAAATAAGTGTCTCGCTATATTGTTATTTTAGCTTTTGACCATTCAATTGTTTTTTCCCATCTCAAAAATGCCCAACGCGCCTAAAGAAATTTTAACTTCAATAAAATATTCTTATAGAAAACCAAAAAAAACACTACAATATACAAAAATAACAATTTGTTATCTACCTACCTACCTATCTACCCCCATGGGAAGAAGGTGTGAGTAGAAGGAGAGGAAGAAGAGGAGAGAGAGAGAAAATAGATGTTCTTCTTTTTCCAAAAAACCTCTATGCTTTTGTCGGTTTTACAAAATTTACTAAATAAAACTTTATTTGTAGGTTTATGCGAAGTTAGTTCATATTATAAAAAACAATAAGTAGGTGCACAGTTCTAAGTCTTACCAAAGAAATACTTTTACATGCTCATTAACTACTTTAACTATAGGTAATCGTATTTATATCTTACCTAAGTAACAATCAGTTAAATAATTTGAATAGCTTAGTATCGATATAATGTTCATTAACAGACCATTTACCAAATGTAATGTAATGAGGATCGGAAATGAGTACATAAGCATTTAATAAGAGTAATTAAAACCAGGAATGTTAATACGTAAATGATATTAACACAATTTGTAATTGTTTTCAATTATGTAATTTGGCGAACGGAAATAAGGATATCCGAGTCTTAACTCATAATATGTTATATGTGTTTATAGATGTGTATGTGCAGTATGTTTACTTACTAAAACTATACCTATGCACTGAAAACAGATGAGATTTAGGTATATTTAAGAACTGACTGATAAGAATTTTAAAGAAAAGACTACCCGTGGTGTGTAATAGGCAACTAAGGTATTACTAAGAAAGGACCAAGCCCGGGTCGACGGCGCGTTGGATGGACAGGGTCCGCTAGGGCCAATGCCTGCCGGAGGTTCGAAGAAAACCGATAGGGACATCGTGGCCCCCGGCAACAGGGCAACCGAAGGAACACGGGTGGGTTTTAGTCATTAAGAGTCTGACACGCCCTCCCGCTCCACCCAGAGCGGGAGAAGTTGTTTGATAAATTCCCACACAAAAAAAAAGGTATTACTAAGAACGATAGGTATCTATTTTTGCATAATAATTAGGCAAATGTGTTGATAACTGCAATTTTTCCTCTGACCTTTCACTATGGAGATCATAGAAAAACTAAATAAAAACGCACAAATATTCAATAAAAATGCACTGAAGAATGGAAAGCAATGAAATAAATAAAGCAAAATAAACTAGTAATAAATTGCTCGATAAATAACTCAGTTCCAATATACACAAAAACAGTTTACGACATCAACGCCAAGATTCGGAAATTGTACCTATTGAAAATTAAATTATTGTTATACATTTCAATTGAACTAGCAACTGTATGTAAGACTTGTCGAACGTAGGAAACCTAAATAACTAAATACGTAACAAGTGACTAACAAACAACACAACAGTTTCACACAAAACTATTGCAAAAGTGTATAACAAAGCTCTGACGTCATTCCAGAATATAGTGCAATAATCCCTTTCCAATATTACCCGAACTCGTGTTAAGAAATGCCACAATAAAGGGCAAGATGTAAGGACTAACTTTATTTCGACGAAAATTGTCTCTTCCTAATGTATTAAATTATCTGTCGTTGCTTCATTTTTAATTCTTTTTACCTATTATGGTATAGTAATTTTATTCTATACTCCGTTTGAAATAAGATCAGACATTTAAACAAACCTTTTTTACAGTCCGTTCAACCGATTTTGACTTCTATACCGTAGGCATAAGAATGGTATTAAAAGCAAAAAAAGTGGTTACAAACCAACTGTTTACTGCAGCTGTCATTTGTCATGCCTCCATCGCAATAGAAGTTAAAATCGGTTGAACGGACTGTAAAAAGGTTTAGTTAAATGTCTAATCTTATTTCAAACGGAGTATAGGTGCATCGTCTTCATATATAATTATTTAAATAATGTACGCACCTATATAAACTATTGTAAAATATTTTAAAAGAGTAACGGTGGAGTTTCTTGCCTACATACGAAAACTACCTTTTGGAAGGGGCAACTAGAATCAATTCTATTATTTTGTAAATTTTGATGTTCAAAAGTGCCATATATGTGCCTATTTGAAATAAATGATTTGACTTTAACTTTGTTAATGCAATCCGAGATCAGGAAACGCAAACTTACTCGTCCCTTTTAAGACCCAAGTCTCAACTCTATTTCAAAGTTGCAGTTCTAGTCACCAAGGAAATGTTCTAGAAGTTTCTTTAATTGCAACACCAAAACCCTAAGGCATTTTCGTAATCAGTAAAAGCTCGATAAGGTAATAAACTTAATCACGTAGAAAGAACTGAAAGAAGATCTTGGTAGAGATGCCAATTCATTTGGAAATTCCCTTTACAAAAAATATTGAATTAATAATTATTTTTTTCACTATTTTGTGGGTTGGTTTGTAATTCATCAGTTCTACTTTATCAAATGGTGCTTTTTGAGAGGAAATGCACGAGTTACTATAAAAAATACCCAAATCGCTATAGGTGTGTCCATAATATTTGAAAGTTCCCTCGATTTTTCTAAGATCCCATCATCAGATTGTGACCAAATGACAATGGGACTAACTTGAAAGTATACCCTTTCAAACATAAAAATAATTTTTCAATTCGGTTCAGCCGTCTTAGAGTAATCGGGGAACATACATAAAAAAAGTGTAAATATATTCCGACGAACTGAGAACCTCCTTCTATTTTTTGAAGTCGATTAAAAATAATAATTGAACCCATGAATGGAAAGCTAAATATGGACAATGACCGCTACAATTAACGGTACTCTAGTGTGACAGAAATATTCGATTCATTGACGAAAACGGTAACTTGACCCGACCCAGCTATGCATACGGCATACAATGTCAAATTGGCCACATATGGCACATTATAGATGAAGACTACTGAATTAAATTATAACAGAAATGGCCACAATAATACAAGCTTGTTATTGTCCCACTGCAGAGCAAAAGCCTCTTCTCAAACAGAGAAGGCACGAGCATTGATGACCAAGCTTGCTCAAGGCGGGTTGGCGATTTCAGATTCATATTAAGGACAAACTTCAGGTTTCTTCCTTCACAGATATCAGTAATGTCCAAGATAAACTCAACTGGCCACAAATGGACCACGTAATAAAGTGTGAACCGTCACTAAAGGTTTAATAAGTGTAGCTAATTTATTATTCACCACTGTCGGTGCAGTTCCGATTGAGTCATAGCACTGCTCATTACGAAACTACGAGTCCGCCTGTTTGTACGATTTGAAAAGGGTCAAAAGGTTTGAATGCCCACAAATGTTACGTAAAATAAATACAGATGACAGACATGTAAATATTATGTCAGCTAAATGGTAATTTAAACGAGTTGATTCAACTCTAGAAGGAAATGGAAGGTGGAATTTATGTAAACGGTTACGGAAAAGCTTTTTCGATGTCACATAACTGACATAATATGTGAGAAATTTTCCATTGGAACATTATGAGAATACTAAGTATACTACTACACTTCGCCCCGCGGTTTCACCCACGTAAGTCTCGATTAGGGTTGTAAAATTACGTAATTTTACTGAGAACGCTGGTAAAATACGGGTATTTTACAGTCATTTATATAAATTACGGTAAAATTACCGGAGACTTATGAAGGTTTAAATTTTAATTTGTGCTGTCTCTGCTGTCTTTGCACATAGATGATATTGTTATAATCCATGACATGGTGTGATTCATATCTTGAATTCTTGACTTGAGAATTAAGTTTTAAGGATTTTTAGTACGCATGAATCGCACGAGCCCAGTTTTTTTATTATTTTTTTATTCCGTTACTGCTTATATCTCTGGGAAATTTCATTCAAATCCTTTTATCCGTTAATAGTGAAGTAATGACATACACATGATACACAGAAACATACTCACTTCCGTTTTTGTAGTGTTTTAGTGGGTATGACTGTATGAGTACGTTTAATATGTTTTTACCGAAAATTCCAATATTTTATCGTAAATTACGTAAAATTATATTTTTCCGTATTTTACTAGGGTAATTTTACCGTTTTACATCCCTAGTCCTAACCCGTTTTAGCATGAAAGCGTAACAAACAAACATAAAAATCTTTTCTCTTTATAATATTATAGTTTAGATTAGATTAGTTTAAATGAATTACCTAATTTCCGAAGAATATAATCGTATCAGTTAATATAATATTATGATAAAATAGCTTAAAAATCTTTTGCATTAAGAGGGTATATCCCAAAAGTTGGCAACGTCCTAAATAGCTGTCAAATATTTACCTGTTTTGATTAATTTGGCAATATTACTATATGGAATTAAGAAATGTGGCTAGCTAGGGAACTAAATATTGATAATGAAATGCAATAATTGATATCATAACACCGAAAATTTAGTTTTAGATGTAAAAAAAGTATTTAGAAACTTTCCAAATGCGTTTTTAACACCTTAAACTAAAATAGCATAAAATTCAGGGTTATAATTGCAATTCATTATTAATATTCTAGTTCCCTAGTTAGCCACATTTCTTATTTCCATACAGTGATATTTCCAAATTTATCAAAACAGCGAAATATTTGACATCTACGAGTATTTGCGACGTTGCCCACTTTCAGAATAAACGCTCTTAAAACTATAGTACTAAATTAAAATAGTAGTGCATTCGGCACCAATACAGAAAACTCTAACCAAAGTTGAATCACCCAATTTCTCAATCGAATTCCCGTTGACAACACACCTCTAACAATATCAAGTTAACGTACACAGTAACTTAATTTAAACTTACAATAATAGGTAAAAAAAAGTAACACTTACCTAACCCGCACACAAAGCCGACGACAAGAAGTAAACTTTTCATTTTTTTTTATTAAATTTATTTGAGGTAGAAAATATAAATAGAAGCAAACTGTTCGTACGTGCGTTTCCTTTCGAAGGTTGCTGTGTATTGCGAGCGGAGACTATTGTGGACGGCGCAAGCGCAGCTTACTACACCACACACGACCGAAATGATTGCGATGAAAGTGAATGAAAGTTTTAAAAAAAAGACAGTGACTGATGAAGCTTACATACGAGATGTAATTTTAGTATCTGTGGTTGTTTTTAAATATTATGTTTTGTCTGTTGTTAGTTTTTGGGTGTGTGTCTTGAGTGTAATTAATCTTCATTTCGAATTGAATTGCTTCTCGTAACTACATATATTAGTTTTGTTATTGAATATATGAAAATCAATTATTTTGTCAATTTTGACAGGTTATTAGAAGAGGAGTAATTTATTATCGACCTATTTATTTTGAATATGTATGAGGAAATAATTTGATATAGATACGTGTATTTTGGTTTCAACGCCTCGTTACTGCACATTGTAATCGACCCAGTAAATTGACATGATCTTATAGAATATTATTTCCGTTAATAACATTCTCAATTTTTGAAGTGAAAACTGGGACTAAACCATTGATACGTGACACTGTAACGGAATTTACCAACACCGTGGAGTAGAAGACATCAACGCGTTGATTACCGCGATGCTGATTTTTTTTCAAGTTTTCACTTCTGTCTGTACTCCCGGAGTGCCACCGTTTTTTTTTTGATTTTTCTAACCGAAATTGCCTCAAAATAACCAGTGCGTAAAGAACAATAATGGTTTTCAATTCTCTTTTCTTTTTTTTACTATATAAACCATCTTGCCCTGTGTAATAGGACAGTTACAGGCAGATATTGTTATTTATTTACTGTATATTTAGTTTATATACATCGTTGGAACATAAGATATCATTACTTATCATAACACAAGCTCATTTATTAATCGCGATATTGTTATTTTACTTCTTAACTAGCTGCCCCGCGGTCTCACCCGCATAGGTCTCGATCCCGTAGAAATATCGGAATAGAAAGTATTCTATGTCCTAACCCAGGTCATAGTCTAACCATTTGCCAAATTTAATCCAAATCTGTTCAGCCGTTTTAGCGTGAAAGCTTAACAAAGTAACGTATAAAAACATCAAATCTATATAATATTAGTTTAGATATTATGACAAAGAAAATTTGACAGTGGACGGGGCATGTGCAATGAAAGGCTAGAAAACTGTCTGCAGTCACAATTATTTTGTTATAAATGATAAATGATTTTATTTCTGTAAGTAGGTTTGTACAAACACTTTTACACGTCAATCATATTTTAAAAACTAGATGAGGTCGGCGTTTCCTATCTGACTACTCTGAGAAGAAAGGCCGAAACAAACTCAGAGGTCACAGTCTCTTTTAAAGTCCAGACATAATCTTGGTCAGATCATGTGAAGGCCATGTGGATTGGTGTCTGAAGTGGTCTTTAGAGGAAAGCATCACACAGATTGAGAGGGTCTGTCCAGTCAGTGCACGCATTTGTCATTTATCGTGTAGCTCAACTCAGAATTTAAGGAGCTCAACGATTTGACGAACAATACCAAAAAAAGGACATTTGTGTAGGCCACATAAATTACTCAAACTGTCAGACCATGATTAAAACTAACTGAGAAAAAATTTAAAACAAAACAAAAAGGAATGACCCATATAGTCTTCACATTCACAATAATTAAAATAATATAATACTTTAAAAGTAAATATTCATGTCATTGTATATATAAAAATCATTAATGTCAATGTGTATATAATAAAATAAAAAACCCAGAAATAATCTTGGTCAGAGCATTTCATATGAGGACCATGTAGATTTGTGTCTGAAATGATCTTTTGAGGAAAGAACCATACAGATTTGAGTGGACCTGTCCAGTCAGTGCACGCATTTGTCAGTAATTGTGCAGCTCAACTCAGAACTTAAAAGGAGCTCAACGATTCGACGAACAATACCATAGAAAGGACATTTGGGTAGGCCGCATAAAGTACTCAAAACTGCCAGATTATCATTAGTAGTAACTGAGAAAATTAAATAAATATATATACATGAGCTACATAGTCCTCACATTCACATCAATTAAAATAATAATAATGTTATACTTAACAAAGTAAATATTCATGTCATTGTGTATATAATTTTGAAGTTTGCAAAATAAACAAAGTTCCAAAAGTAAAAAATAAAAATAATAATTGGAGCAGCTTAATCCCAAGCCTTTTTGTCCTCAATGTAATCTTTAACGGTATAAAAAGCTTTCTGGCACAACTTACGTTTAATGAATGATTTAAATTTATTAAGGCTTAGATCTTGTACGTGGCTTGGAAGTTTATTATAAAAGCGTATACATTGACATCTGAACGAGCCACCTATTTTCTTGAGCCTTGTTGTAGGTACAACAAATTTGTGTTTGTTTCTAGTATTTATGTTATGGATATCACTGTATTTTTTAAACAATTTTATATTTTTATGGGCATATAAAAGATTATCAAAAATATACTGAGAAGGCACAGTCATTACATTAATCTCCTTAAATTTATCTCTGAGAGACTGTCTCGGACTTAATTTATAAATTGATCGAACAGCTCTTTTCTGCAAAACAAAGATAGTCTGAATGTCAGCGGCATTTCCCCACAACAGAATACCGTACGACATTACACTATGAAAATAGCTAAAGTACACTAAACGGGCTGTCTCTATGTCAGTCAAATTACGAATTTTTCTAACAGCATATGCTGCGGAGCTTAGCTTTTTTGACAATTTATCTATATGTGGGCCCCACTGAAGCTTAGCATCCAAAGTTAAGCCCAAGAAAACTGTGCTTTCTTCAGGATTCAATTCTTCGCCCTTTATTAACACATTAGTTTCACCTGCCTAACATGAGGTAGGGTAAACTTAATGCATTTGGTTTTTTTTTTGATTAAGAAGTAAATTATTAACATTGAACCAGTGAACTACTTTTGAGATCGCGCTATTTACATCGTCAGTAACCAGCTGCTGACGTTTAAGTTTAAACAAAAGTGAAGTGTCATCCGCAAACAACACTATATCATGGTTATCCTTTATGAGGTAAGGCAAGTCATTAATATAGATAAGAAACAAGAAAGGACCAAGAATTGAGCCCTGAGGGACTCCCATTGTTACTATAGATCCGGGAGATCTTTTTCCATTAACGTCAACACTCTGAATCCTATTACTCAAGTATGAAATAAGAAGATTCAGAGCGCTGTTCCGGATCCCATAGTGGCGGAGTTTCCTGATTAACGTTTCATGAAGAACGCAATCAAACGCCTTGGACAAATCACAAAAGATACCCAAGGCATCGCATTTATCTTCCCATGCATTATAAATATGACCTAAAAGTTCAACACCGGCATCAGTAGTTGAACGACCCCTTGTAAAACCGAACTGTTTGCTATGTAATAATTTATGTCTATTAAAAAATCTTTGCAATTGGTCTAAAATTAATTTCTCAAAAATTTTACTAAAGGTAGGTAGTACTGAAATAGGTCTATAATTAGTGGGGTCTGATGTACTACCTGATTTAAACAAAGGTATTATTTTACTATTTTTCATCAGGTCAGGAAACTCCCCACAGTCGATACAATTATTAAAGATAAGAGCTAAAGTAGGTGCTACAATGTCAATAATAGACTTAGCAACTTCTACAGAATTACCCCACAGATCTGCAGTCTTTTTTACATTTAAAGTGTGAAAGGTTTTAATTATGTCTCTACAGGTAATATGTTCAAAAAGAAAGTCCGAATCGCAAACATTAACATTTTCCTTTAGCAAAGACTCAGCAACAGAAGGTGATGAGTTTAGGGATTTAGTAGTTGAAACAGGAATATCTGAAAAGAAATTTTCAAAGGCCGCGGCGACTTGTGAGTCTGATTTTATTATGTTGTCATTAATAGACAGGCTGTAGTCAGTATTTCGGTTATTAGACCTTCCCGTTTCACTATTAATAATATTCCAAGTCGTTTTAATTACATTACTACTATTTTTAATCTTCGAACTCAAATAACGCGACTTGGCCATACAACAAACTTTTTTAAATAATTTTGAATAATTTCTAACATATAAATTAAATTCAGCTGTGTTTACATAAGTCCTTTCATTGTACAGCTCATAAAGCCGTGTTCTACTTTTATGAATACCAATGGTAGCCCAATCACTAAAAGATGCGTTACTATTAACCGAAATAGTCTTGGGAATAAAGGTGGAATTAAATTGCTTACAGTATATATTAAAGAAATCATCATATAGATTATTAGGATCAGCATGAATAGACAAAACTGGTAAATTATTAATAAGTTTAACTTTAAAAGTCTCCAAGCGACTTCCAGTTTTGGGGTTAACCGTGATATCCTTTTTAGCCACTTTGTTGTTTTGGTTTGGGATAGTAATCCTCTGCCCGCAATGATCAGAATCTAGTAAATTTATAATTTCTTTGTGGCTTGGTATAACATCTGTATAAATATTATCTAAGCATGTGGCACTAGTAGGGGTTATTCTTGTGGGCTCCAAAAATAGGTTTACAAGATTATAGGACTGAAACAGACTTACTATTTTACTACAAGAACCTGAGTTTTCTAATAAGTTAACATTAAAATCACCACTAATGATAATGGACTTATTCGAGTTACAAATCTTGTGCAACACTTCATCCATTACCTTTTCGAAACAGTCATACAATCCTGAAGGGGGTCTGTACACACTTAATACAATAAACTGCTCCAATTCTATACAGGCTATTTCAACTGTCCGCTCAACAGATAGGCTCACAATATCCTTACGGTCTTTAAATTTAAGCTGGTTACTTACTAAAATTAATGAGCCACCATGTATAGCGTTAACTCTGCTGAATGAACTACCTACCTGGTGATTATTAAAGTTGAACAAGAACTGGTGGCTTTTAAGCCAATGTTCTGTTATACAAAGAATATCAATACTATTAAAATTCAAAAATAATTCTACTTCTAAATCTTTGTTCATAAATCCTTGAATATTTTGATGCACCAGGTTAATACTATTTACAGATTTTAAACTTTTATTTGATTTTATAATACTATTTACAGATTTTAAACTTTTATTTGATTTTATTTTGCAATTCTGTACACTGTTGCTAGAGGTTGCCTCTATTGTCTTAATTTCTAATTTAAATTATTATCAATGTCAATTTTTGATACTGAATTATTTAACATGTCATAGCATTGCTCAATAGAAGCAATTTGTTTAGCCAAATTCTTGGCTGTAATAAAAAAGTAATATGATAGCGACACAGCTATCTGTCTTTTATAATACTTTGAAAGATAGTACCTATCCATACAAAATCTATCTTTTGTCAAATAAAAGTTGTTACCAACATAATTGTTAGTGTCAATTAAGTGGAATAAATTATTATTACAAGTCAAATTATATAATGTCATATTAATATCAGATCTTAAATTATTTTCTTCCTGTGGCAAACTTTGGCTGTATGGGAAAGTGAACATCACAATTTTTCTTAAACTTAGGTTGCACAATGATCTATAATATTGGAGTAACTCTCCTTTGTTCACATTACCCCTATTACCAACAAATATTAATAATGTACTATCCCGGTTAAAATTGCATTTCATAACTTTTTTCATTATGTCAAATAATGAACAACCAGGCATACAGTAGTTCATTATTGAGTGTCCTGGATATTTATTTGTCAACAACTGGCCTAGATCCTTTCCAATTTCATCACAAAATAATATTATTTCTTTGATTCAATGTGATTATATATTGTAATAATGATAAGTTGACTATGTCATTATTGTCAGTATTCTATCTATCTAAGTCCGATTTCTTTAACATAATTTTGCTCGCACCCTAATCTAGTGCACGCCCTCTCATTACAGTGAGTGTATCAAGTCGCCAAGAAAAGTCACGACACTTACCTAAAGCAGTACGTATACATAATTTATACATGTATGTATGTATAGCCACATTGTCGAGGTCTAAAGACGATAGCCTCCAAAATGGCCACGTCACGGCCAATTTCATGGAATTAAATGCCGTTTGGTTCAATCAATTGGTACCTTATTACTATGCATTTATTTGATGGCCGTATCCTGCTTTTTGGAATGGGTACTTAATTTTTATGTGGTGCATCGTTATAGGCTTGCATTGGAATGATGATGACGTCGTTAATGTGCATCAAATTATGAAGGCTTTTATAGGAATCAAGGCACCCTGCCCGAAATAAATATGTATTGTTGGTTCACATAACAAATATACAGCTTGGTAAAAACCTACCAAAACCTACCTAGCAAAAGACTGAATATGGTAGTTGCCTAGTTTAAAAAAAAGAAATTGTATGTAGTCCGTCTTTCAGATATTAAAAAAAAATTTAAACACGCATTTTTTGCTTTATCATATTAATCAAAAATAACTTAGAAAACACGTATTAAAGTTGGGGAGTGGGGTCTCGCTACGTCACAACGCAGTATTAAATCTAGCCACATTTTAACTCAATGTATCGCCGTAATCTTTTGATTGAAAAAAAAAAAAAAAAAAAAATACGTGTTCAATATTTTTTAATAATCTACAAAACCGACAAAAAAAATGGACACAGGGCTATTGTGTGGAAAAGGGAGAGGAGGAACTTTGCCTTGCAGTATAACAATACAGCCTAGTTAGATTAAATTACATTGGTATACCTACTTGGCATAATTTTGACATAAAAAATCACGTCCTTTCTAATATTAGGTAGGTATTTTAATTTTAGCCTCGATATGGAAATTAAATTAATTTAGATTAGCAATTAATTACCATGTTGTTTAGCTGTCATCATCCAATATCGGATGATTTGGCAAAAAAATAATATAGCAATAATTCCCCAATAAATGTTTAAGTGTAGTGTTTTAACATCAGTATGAAGAAACGATTTTTGTCGCTGACCGTACAAAGTTCCTAATAATTACTATATATGTTGGATAGGGCAGAAAAAGAAAGTTTTATAGAGATTACTATGGCTATTTCGTCGCCATACGACGAATACATAGGATCATCATCTCGATCATACATATCGTGAGGAAACCGGCATGTCCTAGAACCGAAAAATTCGAAGACATGTGACATGGGCCTTCCAACCCACATTGGGCCCGCGTGGTGGATTACGGCCCACTCCCTCTCACAGAGAGGAGGCCTGTGTCCCAGCAGTGGGAACATATTTAAAGGCTGATGATGATGATGACTATGGTGTCGCTCGGAATCCAATACCGCGAATGTGACATTTTGATTTTTGTTTTATTTTATTCTACACGTTCAAATAAGTGATACTGCATTTTAAAAAAATCGTAAAAAATGTCACATTCGCGGTATTGGATGCCGAGTGACGATGGGATTAATTATGGATACCAAATAAACACAAAGTCTTCAACGGACGGAAGAGGACGTCTGCCGGAATCAAAATAC
Source organism: Agrochola lychnidis (assembly GCA_963680765.1). Lineage (NCBI taxonomy): Eukaryota > Metazoa > Arthropoda > Insecta > Lepidoptera > Noctuidae > Agrochola > Agrochola lychnidis. The sequence goes on from OY796850.1 coordinate 7,353,656, forward strand.
AGATTTCACAAAAAAGGTTGCGTTTAAAATAGTTCCAACAATATAATGGATACAACCCATCTTGAACAAGCGTAGTGATCAATGCTCGTGCCATCTCTGTATGAGAAGAGGTTTTTGCCCTGCAGTGGGACAATAATAGGCTGGTATTATTATTATTAATGGACAGTAGAGGTGGAAATAACAGCCGCCACCAAAATAGTTGGGAAAACGGCTAGATAGATGAGAAATGAGATAGATTTTCTATTTCGTCATAATAATTTGTTTTGCTATTAATTGTGTGTAATGTATGTAATATTGGATCAATAAACAATTTGGTCGTTGGTCTAGTGGTCGCAAGTGTTACTGCTGAGCATAAGGTTCTGGGTTCGATTCCCGGGTCGGGCAAAGTGTTATTGGGTTTTTCTATCTGAAATTTCTCAGTAGCAGCTCGGAGTCTGGATTTGTGCCGTTGATGGCAATAGGCCCTATTACATGGGACCTAAACATAACTGGCGAAATGTGGGTGTACCTGCTACAGGGACACCTCTGCCCAACCCTTCGGGGAAACAAGGCGTGATGTTATGTATGTAAACAATTTATTATTATTTCCTTTATTTCATTTGAATACAATTTTTTTTATATATCAGATTATAAATAAATATAAAAAAAATATAAAAAAATGTAGCCCACCGGTATCGGGAACAGGGTCTTGTTATTATTTATTATTATACATACTAGTTGTTAGATGCGATTTAAAGCAGAAACTCATAGATGAGATAGATGTTCTATTTTATATTGTTAATTTGTTTTGCTATTGTGTGTAATGTGAGGATATTGGATCAATAAACAATTTATTATTATTTCCTTTATTTCATTTTAATACATAAAAAAATCATTTTTAAATATTAGAATATGTAGAAATATAAAAACATTTACAAATATAAAAAATGTAGCCCACCGGTATCAAGAACAAGGTCTTATTATTATTATTCATACTAGTTGTTAGATGCGATTTAAAGCGGAAATCCGCCACTATTTTATTTTATGTATGAAAAACCACAACTAGGTACTTAATACGGTGACAGGGGCAAAAAGGAATGTTAATTTTTATTATTAACTTGTTGGGCACTTGAAGGTTGTGTAGATCGTTTAAATACTTCGATTTTATCGGTTATTGGTGGTTTTAAATACTACCATTTATGTCTTCCGATGCACTAAATACCACTTACGAGATTACGTTCAGTAGGTACTTATTTACTTAACTTAATTTTATTTTTAATTCGAAAATTTTATTCCCCATTCAGCTAGCATGAATATACTACTCTAGGCATCTACTTAAGCTTATAGCAACATATTTTTCGCTAGCCTTTCCCACACATTGTTTAGTTCCAAATATGCTCACATGGCGCTGTTACAATTTTTAACCGACTTCCAAAAAGGAGGAGGTTATATGTTCGTAGCGTAAGTACTTATTTTTTTTAATGATTTCTCCGTCTATTATTATTGTGGACCGATTTTGAAAATTCTTTTTTAGTTTGAAAGGGTATACTCTCGAGGTTTCCCATATAACTTTTATTAACTTTTCTTGTATAGTACCACAACTACAAAGTGAAAAAAAAAACTTTACTTTCGGAAGTCGGTGCCAAAAAACGAAAATTCAAAACCAAAAACCCGAGTTACGAAAATAAAGTTATTTTTTACTTGGTAGTGTTTTTAGTTTTTAAACAAAATATTTTGAAACTGACGACACGGTAACGGAGATAATAGTAATATGCTAGTGCTACTAATGAAGGTAGTAGAGATAAAAACACAGCTACCATAAACACAGATTACCTTGAAGTTCCGGTTACACTTTCCACCTTATGAAAAAACTTGTGCAATATTTTCCATTGCTACCTGATCTTCTGCTTACCCTGTAGGGACGTAATCTTACTTGAAACTTTCATCTAAGACATTACCATAGTTCTTACCTGCTCTAGTTAAATTAACATAATAGGCTACTTTCAAATATACTTTCCTTTTGTATGCCCACTTGAGTTTACAACTAGAGGATTCTAATACTTTTAATTTTAATTTACTATTTTTAATTTTTTTAATTGTTCTTTTTTTATCTTTTTATTACGGATGCTTCTAATGTGCACGTCCTTCTACATTGTTCTCACATGTATAATTTCAATATGAATGATGTAACCAATATTTTGTAACAATTTTTTATTTAAAAGAGTGTCCGTGGAGTTTCTTGCCCGTTCTTCTCCATAGGCACCTACTACGCTTTGGAATGGGCAACTAGCTTCATACCTATTTCTGACTGACCGATTCCTTGACAATTCAAAAGTGCCTGTAAATGGTTTAATTGAAATAAATGATTTGAGTTTGAGTTTGAGGAGACCTTGTTGATTGTAAAAAAAACGCACTTTTCAAGGATATAAAGTACGGAATGAACATTCTTTTGCGGTCCATTCACTGGGTTAAAATTATATATTGGAAGGTTGTTCAGAACGTAGTATAAGATAAAGTTCAAAGTCCGGAATTTGCGGGAAAGTCCGAAAGGGATACCGTGGCCCCCGGCAACATGGTAACTAAAGGAACACAGGTGGGTTTTAGTCAGTAAGAATTTGACACGCTTTCCCACTCTGCCCAAAGCAGGAGAAGTTATTTGTAAATTTCCCAAAAAAAAGTCCGGAATTTTCTCAATTTGCACCAATCGACTTCACTCCATTACTTATTACTTAGGACTTGATTTTAAAAAAATATGCTTGGCCTACGTTTCTACGGGTTCGAGCTATCTCATGAAAATCGGTTAAGCTGTTTAGCCGTGATAACGTAACAGACAAACAGAATCATTTAAATTTGTATAGATATCACCATCTACTTTCAAGTTATTCCGATTGCTGCACACTTTCGTAAGATAAACAGAAATAAAGTTAAAAGGTTAAAATAGTTGCTTTATTTTCCTACAGCTTGAAGTTAATGGCAATTAAGTCAAGAACTGTCTTCGTAATTAATTTTATCGCATAAATTAATCAGTGAAAGTGAATGCTTGAACAGTGAATCTATTATCTACTCGATGATATAATAAAGTATGCCCTAAGGATTAGAAATTGTTGCCTGTCAAGTTATTGATAATGCATGAAATGAAAATCACCATTAGGTTCCTACTTTAACAGTTTTAATGGTGAGTTAATAAATTCGTCAAAAATCGTTTTTCGAATTGTCGCTCAGCATTCAATACCGCGAACGTAACATTTTTGACGAAAATCTGATTTTGTTTTATTTCATTCTACACGTTCAAATACATGATCCTGCCCTGCATTTAAAAATGATTTTCGTCAAAAATGTCACATTCGCGGTATCGGATGCCGAGCGACGAAATCGTATCTTTCCTTCCGAAAAAATATCAAAATGAAAAGAAATGATTAAGTAAGTTCTTTTTTTTAAACTATAAGAAAACGACGTTTAAAGAAATGGCGAAACAAACTCAAAGAATTCTATAAAAGAAAACTAAGATAAGAAGACTATGTTTTGAAGTCAGTGAATCCAAAAGCTTAATAAAAATTAACTTTGACTTCTGACATGTTACAAATAAAGTCAAATACCTACATTTCAAAACTGTCTCGTGCCAATACAGATACAATTAAACTGATAAAACGATATTAGGCAATATTAGCACATTTATAGTTGGGTAACAGCATGCCTAGCAAACTGGTCTAGGCATTGTGAACTAGACACGGGGTCCTAGCGTTGCGTGTGCATATTCACGACCGCTACTTAGGCTGTGGACACATGAGTTGATTGTCGTGACCACGACTGGATGTGGCGACACGTTTTATGCATAGAAGCACCTCTATTGGGAAGGATGTCGTCGATTATTCAATAACACTACAAAGAAATTATAAAATATTGAATGTTTAATTGAGTAGGAATAGAGGATTAGTCAACTACTATTGAGTCGGCTATTCATAGACTGCTGTCTATGGTAACAATGTGACTGACAGCACTTATATTTTGTAGCAATACGGATCGTTTTCGTAGTTCAATTGTCACTATACTCCATTTGAAATAAGATTAGACATTTAACTATACCTTTTTTACAGTCCGTTCAACCGATTTTGACTTCTATTGCGATGGTGGCATGACAAATGGCAGCTGCAGTAAACAGTTGGTTTTGTTACCACTTTTTTGCTTTTAATGTCATCCTTATACCTACGGTATAGAAGTCAAATCGGTTGAATGGACTGTAAAAAAGGTTTGTTTAAATGTCTAATCTTATTTCAAATGGAGTATAGGTACCATAGACATAGAGAATGGACTGAGCGTTCCGTATTCAGTTGTGTAGTGAATACAGACCGAAAAGTACGAGAGAGAAAGCGAATGTGCGGCAAGTAGTTGTCTCTTTAGTAATACTACAGGTATTGGCCTCACAGTCGCTTTGTCTCTTTCCAGAAAGTGGTCACTCAGTCCATTCTCTATGCCTATGCTAGGTACTGACCCATCGGCGTTTGACCGTACACAACGTTGTCAATAAGCTTTCAGCCAAAGCGAAGGCTTACCCTGAGATGCTGAAAGTCTATACGATTGAGTCAGTTGTCTATTCTCATATAAGTTTGTTTTTCGTTAAATCTACACCAACATCGTAATTGCGAAAAAATTATCAGATCTCCCATACATTTGGGTCGAGTAGGTATTAAAGTTTTGTATGGGGCAGTTGATAATTTTTCGCGTATACGATGTAGGTCACATGGACACCAATACACCACACATATTGTATAAACAAAAGAATATCTACAATGTACAGTAGTTCGCCTCCTGTTCGCCTCGTACCTTCGAGGAGACATGGTGAATGGTGGGCTATTTTAAGTTACGTCTACGGAAAAAAACAAAACCAGCCAAGTGCGTGTCGGACCACGCACAATGAAGGGTTCCGTAGTTGGGATGAATTTATCCCAAAAACAAACTTAACTTTGTAATTGATAAACATGTTCTCCCATACGGAATGTATGGGAAAACATGTTTATGCAACTGTAAAGTTAAGTTGGTCGATTATTACTCGATAACTAGTAAAGCCTACTTAGCTGTGATAGTTTTCCTTTTATTAATATATAATTTCGTTACATAAGCTACTGCTGTGATTTTTTTCACATATCCAGAACCAACCATTTAGCTGGCAGGGGGGGGGGACTCTTGACTCTAACAAAAATTAGCACTTTAAAACTTAATATTTTGCAAACGGATCCTTGAATCCAAAAATGGTTTTCACAAACTCATAATATTTTTGTAAGACCTTTCCAATGATATCCCACACTATGGGATAAAAAAATAAAACATCATCACTTTACGTGTTTGGGGAGGTACCCTAAAAAAAAATGTTTTTCATAATTTTGTTTTACCACTTTGTCGACGTAATTAATATGTATACCTATGTCAAATTACAGCTTTCTAGTACTAAGGGTCTCGGAGCTAGACCGCGGACAGACAGACAGACAGACAGACGGACATGACGAAACTATAAGGGTTCCTTGTTTACTACGGAACCCTAAAAATGTGCAAAGTTCTTTTAGTCGGTTTTTAAATCAACAATATTTTCGATGTAATCGGATAACCATTGCCTCGGGATGGAAGGACCACCGACATTCTATTTTTCCTTATTTAATTTCAAAGCGGTTTCGAGTTACAGGAATACCGTTTACTATATGAGTAATAATTTCGTCGAAAACATATTTGTTCTCAAAATTTGTTATGTTTTAGGCGTGAAAAATTGAATTTGTGATTGCATTTAATCACTGACGGCGAATAAAGTTAATGATACATCATCATCCCAAAAGTCCATAGTTAGTTAGTTGTTAGTTAGTTTTTAATATGTATTAGTTTATTATTGTATAAGATTATTTTGTGTATTCTATTTATGGGCCTTGGTTGCCTGAGAGCAGTGGTGGCCCAGTGGTAACGGCCGCGACTTACGAGTTGTAGGTCGTAGGTTCGAACCCAGACCAGCGCTTTACTTTGTGTAAATTATTTCATCACCACTGCTCTCAAAACGGTGAAGGAAAACATCGTGAGGAAACCGGCATGTCCTAGAACCGAAAATTCGAAGACATGTGACATCTACCAACCCGCACTGGGGCCGCGTGGTGGATTACGGCCCACTCCCTCTCACAGAGAGGAGGCCTGTGTCCCAGCAGTGGGAACATTTATAGGCTGATAATGAAAAAAAATGAATGAAAATGGTTGCCTGATAATAAAATTATTATTATTTATTATTGAAAACTATTTACGGATTTAATTACTTTCATGGAGATTGCTGAAAACTATGCCTTGAAAATCTATTATGTTTCCGTCTATTTACTTTTATTATAAGTATATGTGATATTGCTATTCATAATGTGTAATTTTCTCACCTATAAGAACCTCGATCATGACAAAAGTTAATTTTTCATATAACATGGCGTGCCTACATGGTCTTGATATATGGAACAGGCCTTACCGGCGCCAACAAGCACGATGACTGGTTGTCAAGAGACTTGCATCACACGCATAGGTGAGATAATTTAACAATGTTGTAATCTAAAAGGTTGAAGAAATAATAGTAACAAGCATTTACTGAACATTACTGACTTTCGTGTTAAAAGTCCATTAGAGATTGGGATTATTCAATTTATTGTTTTCGTCATTGGTCAACAAAAAATAAAATAGGTATGTTCAGTCAGTTTTTTAAAATCAATTGGACGTAGATTAGCAAAAAGGAGTCAACCCACACTATAGTCAAAAATTAAAAAGGACCTAAAGGTTGGTTCCTTTAGGACCTTTTTCAATTTTGACCATAGTGTGGGTTGAGTCCTTTTTGCTAAACTACGTCCAATTATAGTCCGTGCAATCCACGAAGACGCGCCCCACTCCGCTCCGCGCCGTACTACAGCTCACAGCTACACAGCTCAGCTTACAGTACTGGGGGCCTACCACAAGCTCATAAAGCAGTATTATTTTAATATTACTTCAGTGTGGGAAAAAGATGAAGCTCTACAAGACGTATAGCTCTTTCTCTTTCTCCCACTGAAGTAATATTAAAATAATACTGCTTTTGAGCTGATGGTAGGCCCCCGTAATCGCGGAGTGGGGCGCGTCTTCGCGGATTGCACGGACTATAACGCACCACATACATTTTTCGAGCAACTGTCAAAGAATGACAGTTGTGATTTGAATATACGAACAATTTAAGAGCGTGCACATTCTGAAAGTTGGCAACGTCGCAAATAGATGTCAAATATTTCGCTGTTTTGATTAATTTGGCAATATTACTGTATGGAAATATGAAATATGGCTAATTAGTGAACTAAAACATTGATTATAAAATGCAATAATTAATATCGCAACACCGAATATTTAAAAAAAAATGGAATGTTTCCAGATGCCATTTTTACACCTAAAACGGTTACAACATCAAATTCAGAGTTATAATTGCAATTTATTATTAATAGTTAGATAGTTAGTTCATACAGTAATATTGCCAAATTAATCAAAACAGTTAATTTCCCTCACTTTATATATTATACCTGACTTTAGCCTTTTCCTAACTATGTTGGGGTCGGCTTCCACTCTAACCGGATGCAGCTGAATACCAGTATTTTACATAGAGCGACTGCCTATCTGACTTCCACAACCTAGTTACTAGGTAACACGATACCCTTTGGTAAGACTGGTTGTCAGACTTTTTTGGGCTTCTAACTTCCCGCAACGACTGTCAAAGATCTACAAATAACAGCCGGGACCAACGGCTTAACGTGCTTTCCGAGGCACGGAGAGTATGTAAAGATGGTCACCCATCCACAGACCAACCGCGGCAAGCGTAGCTTAACCTGATCGACCACCCGTGCAGCTGTTGTTACTTAGCCACAAGCCCCTCCAAGTCCTAACATAAATATTAATCATCAAATTAGTTGAATGTACTAAAGAATTTTAGTACACGCTAATTATAATTAGCATCAATTACCTAGTTTTATGTTTCGACAGCCATTGAACTGATTTCTAAATTGTATTTCATAATTGGAAAGTTTGACCTTTAAGGGTGCTTTTGATAAAATGGATTATGCTAGGCCTAATCTGAGTTTATGAGGCTTTGACACGCTCTAAATATCAATAAAAATATTATGGTATAGTATTGTGGTAATATTTGCATGCCCACGTGACAGTAAAATATGGAGAACTTTAATATAAAACACCTATGTACAGACGCCAGCACTTCAAGCTACTACAATCTATCAAATTTATTTAATAGATTTTCAACTTTATCGCTGAAGTATAAAGTTCAAAGTTGATTGGGAAAATTTGACAGTTTCGGGTAGCTTGATGTGCTGGCGTCTGTACTATACCCATTTTTGCAAAGAAATAAACGATTTGATTTGGTAATACTAAATTACAATATGGTTGAGAGACTAGGAGCTCGTGGCTAAGTAATAATAGCCGCACGGGTCAATCCATCAGGTTAAGCTACGCTTGCCAGAGTTGGTATGTGAATAGGTGACCATCTTGACATACCGTGACATCTCCGTGCCTCGGAAAGCACGTTAAGCCGTTGGTCCCGGCTGTCATTCGTAGATCTTTGACAGTCGTTAAGGGTCATCAGAAGCCCGAAAGTCTAACAACCTGTCTTAGGGGAATCGTATTACCCAGTTACTGGGTTGTGCAGGTTAGATAGGCAGTCGCTCCATGTAAAATACTGGTATTCAGCTGCATCCAGTTAGACTGGAAGCCGACCCTAACATAGTTGGGAAAAGGCGAGGCAGATTGACTAAGTTACATCAATAGCTGTAAAACTAGACCACTTGACTCAACTCTTGCCCATTTTTCTCGCAGCATCCTTTTAACGTCCACAAATTAAGAGCCTCCTTTTGGACCATAATATGCTACTATACCTATTTAAGACGCAGATATATGACAGTGACCTTGAATGATTAGATTGCGTGTTCTGTACTGAGCTCATGCAACGCGTCGTACGTCCAGCCAGTAATAGGACTCGCCCATCAAGGAGCGCTGTCCCAAATTAGACGCATTATTAATTTATTACACGTAAAACAAAAAGTATTTTAATAAAACACGTATATTTAAAGATTTGTAATTTAATTATCCTTAAAATGGTGAAGTTTTCAGAAAAATACGCTTGATGGATTTTACGTCATTGTCAGTTTTTTATTCGCGTTAGACATAACTTTACAAATTAATTTCACTATGTAATATAAAAATATTCAAAAATATGCCTATATTAAAATATTAAAAAAATGCTCTAATTTAACATATATTTTTTCACTACCACTACTCGTTTCAGTATAAAATCATTAAAAGTCAGCTATCGTCCTCTTAATCATGAAAAAATGAGCGATCAATCGCTCATTTTCGTGATCAATCCATCGGCCTTCGAAGTAGCAAACTACGCCCGAAAATCGGTCAATCCCAACTACCGGACTTTAAAAGTGACCCAGGGTTTGGGAATAGCAATCAAGAGCTAACCTTTTTTTACAGATATACCAATAAGACAAGTAATAAAATGATATAATCATAGTAATGTAACATATGCGTGTGGAAACACTGAACATCAATCATCTCTATGATGAGACTGGTCAGAACACTTCCGACGTCCTCTCACTAAAATATAGGACTTTATCACGAGGTAAGTATTTACTATTAAATCTACATTAGTTACATATCATCATCATCATCAGCATATAAATGTTCCCACTGCTGGGACACAGGCCTCCTCTCTGTGAGAGGGAATGGGCTGTAATCCACCACGCGAGCCCAGTGCGGGTTGGTAGATGTCACATGTCTTTGAATTTTCGGTACTATGACATGCCGGTTTCCTCACGATGTTTTCCTTCATCGTTTTGAGAGCAGTGGTAAAGAAATAATTTACACAAAGTAAAGCGCCTGTCTGGGTTCGAACCTACGACCTACAACTCGTCAGTCGCGGCCGTTACCACTGGGCCACTACTACTCATACAGTTCAGTTACATATAATGTAGATTTAATAGTAATCTTTTACATGATAAAGTACATAAATCCTTCCGCAGTAATATTTGAAATGGAAGACTCACCTTCGGAATTTTCATCACGTATTGCTAGAATCTGGTTCCCTTCATCTATCATACAAGTTTATAATTCTACAACAGTCGCGTACCTTTCAATAACGGAACCTTTTTCTTTTTAATTATCGTATGAGTGTATCGAAGGACTAAAGATTACTAAAATTGTTTATTCAAATTTGGTAATGTGGATTACTAAACGAGTAGGGGAAGACCAAAGAAACCAATCAATCAATACGTTTATTTGTAAAACATAGGTGTTTACATAAATAGGGGTGCGCTATGAAACGAAGGATGGACTGTCTGAAAGATGATAAATTAATATAATAGATTTATTGTATAATTGCATAGCACATGTGTGAGCACTCTGATCATGTATCTTCTATAAAGCTACCATTTACTGGGTACGTCTTTCATTGACTTGAATGTGCCCTGGCAGCTGAGAGTATGTCATGCTCACTCAAATGTCTCACTGGTGGTGGCGTGTGTGTTGGATCATTAAGTTCCCTTCAAAATGGTTGAGCTAAATGGTGCTGATCCATGCGTCATGTTCGTGAACGGGTGCCGTCAGTAGGGACTGGACATCTCTTAGTTGCCACTACTTATTTTAAATTTTGAATGCTTTTAACGTGCATGTTTTTCTACATGTATAATTTCAACATGATGTAACCAATATTTTGTAACAATATTATGATTTGAAAGAGTGTCCGTGGAGTTTCTTGCCCGTTCTTCTCCATAGGTACCTACTACGCTTTGGAATGGGCAACTAGCTTCATCGTTCTGACTGACCGACCCCTTGACAATTCAACAGTGCCTGTAAATGGTTTAATTGAAATAAATGCTTTGAGTTGAGTTTGAGAAAAGTATGGAAGAAAAAGACGTTGCGCTAACCACAAATAAATTCGGATAAGGGCGGGAAAATCGTGATGAAGATTTGGTCCTTAAATACCCGTGAGTTAACCTTTGTTAACCAGTTGTTACGGGTCGTCAGAAGCTCGAAAGTTAGACAACCAGGCTTACTTACCATGGGGTATCGTGTTACCCAGTAACTGGGTTGTGGAAGAACTTGTAGGATGGAAGAATACGCCCTTTTGAATATTTTAATCAACTTTTATTTAAATGAAATTTTCACCTTTTCAACCGTCTTTTTTTTTCTTTTTTCCGTCATATCCTTCTGCTTTTTTTTGCGTTCGGAAACTTAAATCATATACAGTTTAGAAATTAAAAAATCGACTAAACCTTAACCCACAACTCGGCCGTCCTGCCATAGTCTGACCTCAGACTATGAACTTACTCCATTACTTACTTTAAAACAACAACTTAAATAATAGCTAATAGCAGTTTTTGAAATAAAACAATACGAACTTCTAAGCATCTAACATCTTAAAATTAAAATAATGTCATTTAACACCTGAGATCCAATGCCTTATCTTACTTTGTACCCTTTTCAAATAAAATAAAGGAAACCTAAGATTAAAATGTTGAGGAACATCTAACAGAAGAAACAACACTATAAGCAACAAGGTTAATAACTTACCCCTGGCCATTTTTTCATGTAGTCGGCTGCAGTTGACGTTCTTATAGGACCCTCAGCAGTAACTTCAGCCTTTTCCACCTCATACCGATCTTTCCCAAGTATCTTCATAACCTTGTAAGGTCCCAAATACTTTGCCTTTATCTTCAACGTTTTTCTGAATTGTGTTCTTCTAATAGCTACAAAATCTCCCACAGAATACTTTACACTCTCCTTCCTCTTTTTGTTGTAATTCATTCTATTTTCTTCTTGTATTTTCAGAATCTGTATTTTAGCGCATTTTCTCAGCTTCTCTCTTTCCTGTACATATTCTTCTCTTTCCTCTTCCTGTAACATGTTAATTATCTCTAAATTTTCTTTAAGTTTCAATTTAGTACCAATCAATAACTCAAAAGGAGTTGTACCTATGCTGCGCTGAAAAGTACTATTCAGTGATCTTTGCACCTGGCTTACATGACGGTACCATTGCTTCTCATCTCCTAGACACAACTTGGTAAGTATGGAGATTAAAACTCTGTGTACTCTCTCCACCTGTCCATTACCACGGGGAACACCAGTAGTAACTGTAATGTGTTGTATGCCTTCAGCATGACAATAGTCTGAAAAATCCTTGCTAGTGAATGCTGCTCCTTTATCTGTTATCATTCTGCTTGGGTTCCCAAATGCTTGTTGATGAATCCTTAGTTTATTAATTAGCTCTGCCGAATTTGTAGTTTTTGTCGGGAACAACCACACAAACTTAGTGAAAGCATCTACTATAGTCAAAATATAATTATATTGTTTCTTAGTTTCCGATAGAGGACCAATGTGATCACAATGTAAAGTACCCAGAGGTACACTTTCCTTCTCTATACTGTTCAAAAATCCTTCCTGCTTTCCTTCTTTTTTCAATGCTAGTAAACATGGTATGCAGCTAACGATAACTTCTTCTATTTTCCTAGTGACATCTTTAATATAATAATCTTTTTCAATGAGTTCTATCATTTTCTTTTTACCAAAATGACCATTTTCATGTACCTTTCTTAAAATTTGCATTTCCATTCCTTTTGGCACAACTATTTTGCCTTCTTCACCTTTATACAATAGTCCACTATGTTCATAATAATCCATGTAAGGCTTCTGTTTTATAACCTCTAAAATAGCGTTGATTCCTTCATCACACTGTTGAGCCTTTCTTAACTGGTCATGGATTCCTCTTGTAACAATATTCACATAGGCGCTACGACTCAGAGCGTCTACATGCCTCATCTTGCTACCAGATCGATGTTCAACTATATAATCATATTCCTGTAATAAGAGGACCCACCTTGCCACTCTGGTTGTCAAATCTCTCTTTTTTAAGGTCATCTCAAATGCTGAACAATCTGTAACAATCTTGAACGGGATTCCACATAGATATTTCCTAAATTTTTTCACACCTTCTATCACTGCTAAATCCTCCAACTCGTAGCTGGTATATTTTTTCTCTGCGTCTGTAGTTTTCCTGCTCATGTAGTACACTGGATGTAAACAATTATCATTCGGATCTTGTTGCATGAGCACTGCTGCGTAAGCTTGTTGGGAAGCATCAGTGTGCAGTTCGGTCTTCAAAGATGGATTAAAAATTTTGAGTACTGGACCCTGTGTCAACTTCTCCTTCAACTTATTAAAAGCAATCTGCTGCTCCTTACCAAAATGATAATGACTGGTCTTCCTTAACAAATCTGTCAGTGGTCTTGCAATCCATGAGTAACCTTCAATAAATTTTCTAAAGTATGAGGTCAAACCTATAAAACTCTGGAGTTGTTTAATAGTTCGTGGCTCTGGAAACTTCATGACTGCTTCCACCTTATCTCTTGAAGGCCTTACTGTTCCATAGGCAGTCGCTCCATGTAAAAAAAAACAGTGGCACTCAGGGAGTGCCGACAGAAGTGAAAACTTGAAAAAAAATCGGCACCGCGGTAATCAAAGCGTTGATGTCTTTGACTCCACGGTGTCGGGTAAATTGCCTTACAGTGTCGCGAAATCAATGGTTTAGTCCCATCTCAAAAATGCCTAACGCGCCTAAATAAGTTTTCACTTCAATACTGGTATTCATCTGCATCCGGTTAAGACTGGAAGCCGACCCCAATAGAGTTGGGAAAAGGCTAGGCAGATGATACCCACGAGTTAACCTTCATCATTACCGAATTATATGCAATAGAAATATCTTCACATTTTTACATCATATTACTGCTAGCAAAAATGTATTAGAGAATTAATTGATAGACATTTTGTAAGCCTAAGTCAGCGCTAGGTCATAAGCGCAACGTAAAAATAAGCAGCACACACTTACACAACGTATTGCTGCCTTGCACCACGCCATTTGCTTCACCTGCACGATGGATAAAAATAACTAATAGCACTGTTATAAAAACAAAAAGTCTAGTTTTAATGTTACAGCATTGGAGAATTTCAAAAGTATTAAATTTTGATTTAGCACGCGCATTTGTTTTTCATTTGTTACTTTCTTGATGTAATTTGCTTTCAGTGTTCTACGGTTAGTTAATAGTTTATTTTAGTTCAGGTAGTTTTTTAGGGTTCCGTAGTAAACAAGGAACCCTTATAGTTTCGTCATGTCCGTCTGTCTGTCTGTCCGCGGACTGTCTCCAAGACCCTTAGTACTAGAAAGCTATAATTTGGCATAGGTATACATATTAATTACGCTGACAAAGTGGTAAAACAAAATTATGAAAAACATTTTTTTTAGGGTACCTCTCCTACACATAAAGTGGTGATGTTTTTTTTTTCTTTTTTTAACCCATGGTGTGTTAAAAACATTGTGAGTTTGTGGAAACCATTTTTGGTTTCAAGGATTCGTTTGCGAAATATTAAGCTTTAAAGTGTTAATTTTTGTTAGAGTCAAGTGTCCCCCCCCCCCTGCCAGCTAAATGGTTGGTTTTGGATGTGTAAAAAAAATCACAGCAGTATTTTATATAACGAAATTAAAAGAAAAACTATCACACTTAAGTAGGCTTTACAAGTTAACGAGTAATAATCGACCAACTTAACTTTGCAGTAAAAACATGTTTTCCTATACATTCCGTATGGGAGAACATATTTTTCAACTACAAAATTAAGTTTGTTTTTGGGATAAATTCATCCCAACTACGGAACCCTTCATTGTGCGTGGTCTGACACGCACTTGGCCGATTTTTGTTTCATATCCATGCATACGTACTTACTACTTACATAATACATACATGAATAAAACGCTCTAAACATCTCAAACTAAAAGCATTTATTTCAATTAAACCGCTTATAACTTTAAAAAAATAGTTAATGAGGAAATCAGTAATTTAGAATATTGAACCTAGTTGCCTATTTCAAAACGTAGATCTCTACGGAGAAGAACGTGCAAGGAACTCTAAGGACGCTTTCAAATCAAGATATTACAAAATCCTAGGTACAAAGTACATCATTTTGTATATTACCAATTAATTGAGGGATCCTACAAAGAACTCACAACCAAATCAAATGTGTTTAGCTGATTTGACCGCGTTTCAGATTACATACTTAATCATGCCACTTTCGTGGGTATCTTTCTACAAATACAAAAGCCCCAAAAAACTACCTCCACAATGAGATCATAATAAGCTCATTAATAACAAAACGGATACCATGGAGATATAATAAATCGTAATTAAGGGCCCTTCTCCGCGTTCAATAAGTCTTTCGTTACAAAGGCATGCCAAAAAGTATAACTCAAGTACTAACTATGTCGGTACAGTCAACCGCACATCAGTGATAATACTTGCACTATGAAAATCGCTCTTAGGGCAACGAAATAATGGGCACGCCACAATTGCGGCGATAAGACCCCTCTTTGAGGAGTGGCTTGAGAGGCGCCACGGCGTCCTCACTTTCCGCCTGACGCAAGTCCTCACCGGACACGGCTGCTTTGGGAGGTTCCTGTTCAGGATAAGGCGGGAGGAAACGTCCGGGTGTAACCATTGTGTGGATCGCCCGGAGGACACGGTGGAGCATACGGTGGAGGTCTGCCCGGCTTGGGCGGAGCATCGCCGTGTCCTCGTGGAGGCGATCGGCGGCGGTGATCTCTCGCGTCAGGCTCTTGTTCAGGCCATGGTACGGAGCGAGAGGAAATGGCAGGCCGTCACCTCCTTCTACGAAGCGGTAATGCTCGCGAAGGAGGAGGCGGAACGCTTGAGGGAGAGGCAAATTTCGCGCCCTCACGCCTCTAATCGCCGCAGTAGTAGACACCCTGGGCGGGAATTGCGAGCCGATTTCCGGCCACCGTAGGCGCGGGCTTGCGGACGGTGAGCAATGGGTAGCTCGCCGTCCGATAAGAACCAAGCCCGGGTCGACGGCGCGTTATGTTCCACGCGCGCCTCAAAGAGATGTCAGCAGAATTGACGGGGTCCGCTAGGGCCAATGCCTGCCGGGGCTGCGAATATGGGTCGAAAGGGAAATCGTGGCCCCTGGCAACAGGGCAACCGAAGGAACACGGGTGGGTTTTAGTCAGTAAGAGTCTGACATGCCCTCCCGCTCCACCCAGAGTGGGAAAAGTTATTTGATAATGTCCCAACCAAAAAAAAGGGCAACTAAATAAAGGCGCTGTCGACCACTGACATGCGGTTTACTGTACCTACGTTACATAGGTACCTACTGTCGAGACCCAATAAATATAAAATTAGTTGACATTTTTAAATGAAACTGGATTTCCCATACAAGGTGACAAGGGAATGTTTCCTTGCTGTAGTATATGAATATGGATGAATGGAAGTATTCGGATTAATGAGGTAATTTAATTGTTAATGTAAATAAGTGTGATCTCCGTTATAATATAAGGCCTACTGTTCGTTCTATTGGAGACGCGAGTTAGTCGAGTTGTCACACGTAATAAGATATCCCATTTCTTATTAAAAACTAGCGACCCGCCCTAGCTTCTCACGATTTTTGTGACTTAACAAAACATCGAGATTTCCTTATCAAACGTGTGTTTAATATTAATATAATATTCACATAAACCTTCCGGAATAAATTCTCTAAATGATGGTAAAAACCGCATTGAAATCCGTTGCGTGGTTTAGAAGAACAATGCGGTCACACATACAGACACGAAAAACAACTTTAATTAATAATAAGTGTAAATGTACCTACGCGGAAAATCAGGGTCCACGCCCACTCGACCCGCTTAGACTCGACCCGAAGAATAATATCTGGATATTTATATTTTGATAGGCGTAAAAACTTCGATGTACGAGTATAGTCAGACAGAAAAGTGTCGATTTAACGCTTGCACCACAGAGAGTGTAAAATTTGAATAATGTTTGGATAAATAAATCAATACTTAAACAAGTAAGTACTTATCCTTTTTTAATATAGTATACGCTTTGTACTTTGAAGTAAAAATCACAGATTATTGTTAAGGCCGGGTGTTCCAAGCGCAATAGGTATTTACGCGCGGACGCGCCGCGCGTCACAAAGATCGAGGCGGGCCGCGCGCGTGTAGCCGCACTTACGTAAATAAATCCAGTGTTCGCGCGCCACAGTCTAAACTGAACAGTATGGGCAAATTAATAAAGTTGATAAAAATTTGCTTCAATAATTATATAAAGGTATTATTATTTTATATTGTGTAGGTAAGTTAAGTAATATTACTATGGAATAATAAAGTTTCGGTTTGGTTTGTTTCGCTTTGAGTTGAGCTGCTTAGTTTAAACTATGACAAAGTTATCTTGAAAAAAATAAGGATAGATCTTAGATAGATAGATAGGGATAGATATATAGATAGGGAATAGATAGATAGATAGATAGATAGGGATAGATAGGGATAGAGGGAATAGGAATAGATAGATAGATAGATAGGGATAGACCTTAAAAAAGGGATAGATCTTGAATAAAACAAATTGCGAAAAAAAAAAAAGATTTATATGCCACAATTTTGTCACAACTCCTAACATTCTGCCATACAGGTATAAGGCCATACGTCGTAATTGATATTTTGAAACTTCCTATACCAGAGGCTACTTACTACTCCAGTGGTTGTAGCCATATTAGCATTTACACGCTCAGTATCTTTGGTGTTTTCGGATGAAATCAAACAAACTTCTTTACACATATTGCACTTAAATTTAAAGATCAATATAAGTCTATGTCTTCTTTCACCAACTAAGCAGAAGTTGCTTGAATTACAATCAAATAAATTATTGTGGCGTGCTTTTTCTTGAAGTTCTTGTAAAAAGTAATTGATATCAATTATTCGCCGTCCTGATATGAGTTGGAAGTGGTTTTCCTTGTTATCCATTTCAATAATCTTTATGCTGACGATTTGCAGCTTTACTGCCAGGCTAGTGTGGACAACATATCCGATGCGATTGAGGAGCTAAACCGGGATTTAGTTGTGGTTAAAAACTGGTCTGATCGTTTTGGGTTGGCGGTTAATCCCACCAAATGTCAGGCTATCATTGTAGAGAGCACTCATAGTATGCGGAAGCTGAATGGCTTAACTGTGCCACCTGTAATGTTTGACAACTCAGTCATCCCGTTTAGCTCCGATGTTAAGGACCTCGGCCTGCATGTGGACACATGTCTTGACTGGCGAAAGCAGGTCACGACTGTAAGTAAAAAAGTCACCGGAACGCTGCGGTCGCTCTATCGGTTGAAAAACCTTCTCCCATCACACATTAAGGCAATGCTTGTACAGTCCCTAATCTTTCCCATAATAGACTATGGTGATGAGTGTTACTATGACCTGAATGCAGATCTCCTCAATAAACTTGACCGCCTTCTAAATAACTGCATTCGATTCGTCTTCAATCTTCGTAAGTATAATCATGTGTCTGCACATCGATTGCTTTTAAAATGGTTACCCATACGTCAGCGCAGAGAGTTGAGGGCTCTGTCTATGTTATATTCTATACTCGACAAACCCACTTCTCCTTCTTACCTCACTTCCCATGTTCAATACCTATGCTCTGCCCATAGTAAAAATCTTCGTTCTACCAACAATCGTCTTCTACGTTGTCCTTCTCACCGCTCCGGTTTTATTCACTCTTCTTTCTTTGTCCAGGCGGTATTTCTTTGGAATGCGCTCCCTCTGAACATCAGGGTGGCAACCAGTCGGTTATCTTTCAAAGTGAAAGCACGTGAACATATTCATGAAAAGTTGGCAAAATCTTTGCAGCGCTGATTTGCTGGATTTGTTTTCTCCTCTACCTATCGTTATTTCTCCTGACAAAGTTTATTCGGTTTATATGTATGTATTTATGTATATTTATTAGTATGTATAAATTTTCATGTTATCTGTCATTTATGTTGCACCTGCCATATTTTGTCTCTGCATCACCCTAAGGTTGACTGGTAGAAAATGCCTTTAGGCATTAAGTCCGCCTTTGTGCAGTATTTTTACTTGTGCATAAAGTTTTAATAAATAAATAAATAATAATGAACGCGTCTTCACTTCCATCAGTTTCTCTGTAACAACAAAAAATAACATATGGAGATAGTATAATGTGGAGCCTAAAAACTGACGTTGAAAAACAGTTTTAATAAAAGTGTTATTCAATTTTAGAATTCAGACTCTATTTTAGTTTAGAATAAAAAGCCCAATTTTAAATGTACAGTAATACAAGATAGAGGTTATAAAGGCTGATAAGCCGTGACATGCGTGCTGCTCACATGCCCAAGTGTTTGGCTAAGCGTATGCTGAAACGCAGGTGACGCTGCACAGCACAGTACAGATTTAGCAGGGTAGGGCAGGCGAGGCAGATATAGGCCGCGAGCGCATGCTGCGACGCAGCTACACAGACACGTTCGTGGCCTAGCTAGTACAAACAATAGACGATTACAACAAAATGATGAATCAGTAGTAAAAATACGTGACGACCTGCACGCGTCGCGCCGAAATCTGTGCCGGAACTACAACGATACGCAGAGCAGGACAGAAAAAAGTCGTCACATGTGCCTGCATCACAGCGTACGCAGCTCTCAGTATGTTCATACATTACAAAATCTGCTTTGCCCTGCGCTGCGTGGACCTGCATCACCTGCGTCTCAGCATTATGTCAGTTCTGATAACTTACTGAGTAGTTTCAGAATCAACAATTGGTTCTGGCGCAGATAAAAAAGACATTGGTAGTGGTACATCTTGTAAAGTATCATAATTCGGTGATGTTGATGTCCTGAAATAATTATTTATTTAATATTGATGTTTAAAAAACTTAATCAGAGCAGGACATATGTCCTGCTCTGATAACAATAAATGTAGGTAAGTAAAAAAAAACAGTAACCTTTTACTTCTCTTTGAACATTCTGATGTTATTTAGACTGTGGCACACTTTTACAATCCATACAGTTGTGAAACCAATGTACTTGCGTAGAGCAACGGCGGGGATCTCGCGGGGATCGGGTGACGCGGGCTGCGGCCCCCGATCTTGCTTAGTTTGCGTACTCGAACAACTCTCACACACAACTCAACAACAACACTCACAACAACATTCTATAAGGTCGAAATTTACGTGTGACAGCGTGAGTACCTAAGCAGAAGTAACCGGGCTGCGGTGTCGCCCGATATCAAAGGTGTTGCACTACTGGTAGGGAAATAATATTGTAATACTGTGACTGTGGTCAATAGAGATAAATAAAAATAACTTACGATATTTCTTTCGAGATTTTTTTTGCCTTCAACCGTGATTTTTATTTAAATACTTTTATTTGCCATTTTCACATAACAATCACCAAAAAATTTTCATAAAATAATACAAATAAATTTACACAATGAGAAATAAACATATAACCAAAAGTAAACAACACACACAAAAAAACTATGGTCTATACATATGAGTTTTTTTTTTTAATAATAATAATTATTTACAATTTATTTAATTTCCTAGTAATATTATTAACCAAGCAGGAGAGAAGCGCGCGCAAAACAATTTGGCATAGGTCTTACCTCGGTAACGTCTCGCGTAACACTGGCAAGCGACGCGCGGATCAAAAATCACTTGAATAATCGATCAATTTTTTTAAAAATGTTATTTAAAAAAATGATCGGGTAGAATTGATTCCAAAATGAATTACCTATCATTTGATGTTATTTATAGAAAAAAAGGAGTATTAGTACTTCTTTAAAATGAAATTTGGCTTGTAAAAACACTGCAAATCGAACTTATTTCGGTATTTTTTTCTATCGAGGAATTTTTATTGTATCGTGTATTGAACCGGTACATGGTAAGGAGGATGAATGTATCTAAAATATGTATTTATTTCAGATTCTAAATATTATAATTCGCCTATCAAAAAACAATTCTAAAACATGCAAAATCAGGCAAAAACGGGAACACCTAGCCTTAATTATGATTACAATAGCTAGTAGTAGCACGATGGTATTTATTGAATCAGTCTTCATACGTGATTAAAATTATTAGATTATCAAGTAGGTACTAACTTCTAAATATAAAAAAAGATTGACAAAATTTTCTTTATAAATAAACGTTAGGTACCGAGATATCTTAAACAATACAGGTAACATAACAACTAGGTAGGAATAATACAATTAAAGTTTTTTGTTTGTTTGCTTTGTTTTATTGTAACTTTGCTTGGCTGTACAAATGACACTAAATTGGTAGTAAAACATCGGGTATTATTCTTCGGGTCGAGTCTAAGCGGGTCGAGTGGGCGTGGAACCGAAAATCAGTTCATGTTAGAACATTTTTCTTTTCAATAAATTATCCACGTTGTTCTAGATAACATTATATTTTTCAAAACTTCGAATCAATATAATTTGCTGAACAAAGACTTTCGAAATCAAATTCAGGGCATCAATGATGTCGACACTATTGATCTGTAAATATTACAAATACATAAATATACCAAAACAAACGCAAAAACAAACGGTACAATAAAAAATAAAACAATACCTTTATTGTACGCGTTAGTTTCAAAATCTAGATATCTATCTAAATTACATTATGCTTTAATTACTGTTTAGATACGGGTAGATTAAATAAAAGCAAAACGTGATATTATCATTAAAATCTCATCATGACTGTACTCCTTTCTCATACAATAAAAAGAACGATTTTGTGTTTGTGTATAATTATTACGAATTATCGGGTTCCGCTTACCACCTAAATTCAATGTTCAATAAAACAAATCTTGGTATTGCAAAAGCAAAATGTAGAGTAGGTAATTTAATTGCTCGATAACATTCGAAAAACAGTGAGCAATGGTGACCCAGTGGTAACGGGTGCGACTTGTGAGTTGTAGGTCATAGGTTCGAACCCTGACTTTACTTTGTGTATTTTATTTCATCACCACTGCTTTTAAAACGGTGAAGAAAAACATCGTTAGGAAACCGGATGTCCTAGAACCTAAAAAAAATAATGTGAAGACATGTGACATCTACTAACCCGCACTGGGCCTGCGTGGTAGATTATGGCCCACTCCCTCTCACAGAGATGAGTCCTGTGTCCTAGCAGTGGGAAGTGAACCACGGAGGCTGTTGATAATTGATATCGGGAACTGCTCGTTTTATGGCACTTAGTGGACACACAATAAAGCTTTTTCAAATTTGGCCACAGACGTATATAATTATGATCCCGTAACCTTTGACTCTAAGCACCAAGAACGGACGGAATAACTGAGTATCAACAAGCTTCAACAGCACAGTCTGGTACAGCTTGAACTATCCTGGAGGATATTACAGTCAAGATATAAAAAGCCCTTGAAAAGCCACCATAAAGGCCTAATATCAATAAGTCTTAAGACGAGTCCACACCAGCGCACGCGCACGAACCGTGCATGCTAGGCGCTTCGAATCGGCGCTCGCGAACATGTTCAAAGGTGTCCATACTATGTTCCTAAATTGCACGCGAACCGCACTGTTCGTGAGCATGCGCAGGTGTGGCCTCGCCTTTAGGGTATTTTCTGCAGACATGACGTAGTAGAAACATTTACCAGTCTTCAAGTTGTGGGTTGTGCGGTCACTGTCTGCTCTTTTATTGAAATCTGCATGGGTTGAAAATAAGCAAAACGATTAATTTAATCCCCACGGATCCCTAAATGCAATCCGCAGTAACCAGAGGTCTTCCAGTTTACAAGGTGAACGCTTTTGGAGGCCACTAAAAATAAAAATGGTACCTGAGTTTAGATTGGAGCATATTACTGAGGTTGTCGACCTTTGCAAACCACTTTATATATTTTTGGATTTGAAAGGGATTTTTTTTAATTTTTTGCCTTATTAATGAGAAATGGTTCACAAAAGGTCTTATTGCAGTTATAGAAAAGGGTTTTTCCGAGGAAAAAAGATAGGTTCTACTGTCGGATTTTATGGTATAAATATAAATGTATACAAAACTAGCTTTTTCCCGTGGCTTAACTTGTGTCATCATCATCATCAGCCTATAAATGTTCCCACTGCTGGGACACAGGCCTCCTCTCGGTGAGAGGGAGTGGGCCGTAATCCACCACGCGGGCCCAGTGCGGGTTGGTAGATGTCACATGTCTTCGAATTTTCGGTTCTAGGACATGCCGGTTTCCTCACGATGTTTTTCTTCACCGTTTTGAGAGCAATGGTGATGAAATAATTTACACAAAGTAAAGCGCCTGTCTGGGTTCGAACCTACGACCTACAACTCGTAAGTCGCAGCCGTTACCTATGGGCCACCACTGCTCTAGCTTGTGTGATAGTCGGAAATTATCCCATGAAATCCGGAATAAAAAGTATCCTATGTGTTAATCCAGGTTATAAACTATCTCCTGCCGGGGGTTCGAAGAAAACCGATAGGGAAATCGTGGCCCCCTGGCAACACGGCAACTGAAGGAACACGGGTGGGTTTTAGTCAGTAAGAGTCTGACACGCCCTCCCGCTCCGCCCAGAGCGGGAGAAGTTATTTGATGATTTCCCACCCAAAAAAAAAAAAAAAGGTTATAAACTATCTGTCTGCCTCATCTGAATCCTATTAATAACATAATGATTGAATTCTATCGTGAATTCATGTAAGCCTAGTACTTTTTGTGCCAAGTTTCAAGTTAGATTAGGAATAAGATTTTTCATACAACTGAAATCCCCCCTTTTCGCCCCCTTAAAGATGGATTTTCTTAAACCCCTTCTTAATGCTCTCCTACATTATAAAAGGAAGCTGTGTGCAAAATTTCACGTTCCTAGTCCCAGTAGTTTCGGCTCTGCGTTGATAATTAATTATGTCAGTCAGTCAGTCAGTTTCTCCACAGATTACATATAGAATGACTGTATGGAAATAACAATATTATAAATGTTATCGGTGAATTCGTAATAAAAACTGCAGTTAAAAAAAAACTTTATGAAACATCACAGAAATACTGAAATTAAAATTTCATAGCTACTTGAAGAATTAGTTATACTCTCTCTTCGGCAATATCTATACAGAGCTTTAAAGAATTGACGTATTCGTACAAAAAATTCAAAATATTACATCGATTTTTGAAGTGACAACTTTTGTAGGTGCGTTGGGCATTTTTCAGATGGGTAAAAACCATTGAACTCGTGACCTGTTACCGACACCTCATTTTTGTAAACGCGATTGTGCTCTTTATTTATATTAAGTTACGGATCAATGTTCTATGCAAGTATTTTTACTCGCCAACAAACGATCTGTGGAGTAAAAGACATCAAGGCGTTGGTTACCGCTGTGCCGATTTTTGTTCAAGTTTTCACTTCCCGGAGTGCCACTCTTTTTTTTTAACTAAAAGCTGATCTGAATGTATCAATATGGTATGTTATAGTTATAAATCAAGATTACGTCCGCGTATGGAAGTAATTACCTGAAGGTATCACTGTTTCTATGCAAGACAGAAACCAAACTACCTTTACACATAACAGCTTTTACATAAACGTATTCACATTGACGATAGTTAAAGGTCATGTAAATGTCAAATGAGAGTCGAATGCTAAGCCCAGAGACACGCATGTCAAATGCCAACAGCACTGTCTTCCTAGCGTGTGGAAATAACGAGAATCATGTTCAATTTAGTACCAATTAAGGAAAATTTTAATAGGTACTGGAATTTCTTGAATTTATCTGAAATGTTGTGGTTTGACAGTTGCTTAAATTTTGTGGGAATAAATGATAAGACTTGGAAGGAGTTGAACCAGCTCCCAAGCTGGTTCAACTCCTTCCAAGTCTTATCATTTATTTCAATGAGGCACATAAAAAGCACCTTTGAACGTCAAAATTTACAAAAAAGAGAACTGATTCTAGTTGTCCCTTCCAAAAGGTAGTTTTGTATGAAGAAGAATGGGCAAGAAAGACCATGGCAAAAATTCCATCGTTAAGATTTTTGTGAATGGTATTAATTTATTTAAAATAGTTACGTCAACAGAACAAACATCGCATAGTATAAGTGATACAAATTTCTAGGGAGGTGGGCTGCAGTATACTTCTTTTGCATAAATAATTTACAGCGGTCACCAATCTATTTCTCAAGGGAGTTGATTATGCCTAATATCCTTTGCTTCCTCATTTCTGTGTGTTACGTTGTCCCACGATATCCAACGTGTTTGTACATGATAGTACAAAATCAGCTTATAAGGTTCCAACAACTGGGATTCAGGTATTGCGAGGGGGAGCAGGTCGTAATGCACCGCGCGGGCTCATTGCTAGTTACTAGGTACCCTACTTACTCAAGCAGGTATTAGTATTTATAACGTATAGAAATAAAGTGATAATATTTAAGAAGTAGTATTACCAGAAGACATACAAAAATAATATAAACACTCTTCAAATAAGCGCTCTTCCTCCTCTCTCCTACTATGCTGTGCCCAACAGGGTCTATAATTGTTTCTATAATTTTAAGCCTACCAACTGTTTTACCAACATTATAGAATGGAATAAAGAATTGAATTGAATTGAATAGGTACTAATATAACAACGTTGATATCATTTCGATTCTTCTTTATACTTGTTGTTGTCTATCCTGGTTTGGCACCAGATATTTCGATTCTGGGCCATCTTTGAAGCCATTTTCATACGTAAATCTTTGACAGTCGTTACGGGTACTCAGAAGCCCAAAAAAAAGTCTGACA
Organism: Agrochola lychnidis; assembly: GCA_963680765.1. Classification (NCBI taxonomy): domain Eukaryota; kingdom Metazoa; phylum Arthropoda; class Insecta; order Lepidoptera; family Noctuidae; genus Agrochola; species Agrochola lychnidis. The sequence continues at coordinate 7,379,283 of OY796850.1, forward strand.
GCCAGTCTTACCTAGGGTAATCAGTAACTGACTTGTGGAGGTCAGATAGGCAGACACTCCACGTTACTAGTATTCAGCTGCATCCGGTTAGACTGGAAGCCAATTCCAACATAGTTGGGAAAAGGCTAGGCAGATTGAGGTAGTGATGATTGCCAGCAAACACTAAGGCTGCCGATAGTAAAGCCCTCGCCACCTTTACTAGTAGGGTGGCCAATTCTCAGTACTCCTCAACATATTCACATGCCTATTGTCTCCTATACTATTACATTACATTTCCTACGTGCAGTGAGAACAAATTTTTGAAAGCTTATTGTGTGTGACACAGTTACAAGTTAACCAGTACAAAGACCCTTGTGAGAGGATGTGACTAATTTTATAATTGTCTAACAATATGTCAGATGATGCATTACAATGCGACATTTGTTATACAGGATGTTTGGCAGAACGTTGAACATACGAAAATGGTGGATAGTTGGGGTCATCTGCTACTTACTCAGCCCTAATTTATTTGGCCCTGGCGCCCTGGATATTAAAAAAAATTTTTTTTTGCTTTCTTCTAGTTTCACAACTTTCTTAACTTTAAAGTGTAATTTTTATTTAAAAAATGGGTAAAACAGGCATTTTTTTTAAATCTTTAATATTGGCAGATTCTTATAACAGAAAGATGTAAAAAATACTTAAATCCTAATTTCAACCTGCATTAAAAAAAGATATCTAGGGGGCCAGGGCCAAATAAATTAGGGCTGAGTAAGTAGCAGATGACCCCACCTATCCACCATTTTCGTATGTTCAACGTTCTGCCAAACACCCTGTATTTAATTTTGCATAATTTCTACCGTCTTTGTTAATTGTTGTATGACTTGGGTTGTGTAATGTGTTCATCATCTGCAATGTGCATTTGTCATTAATCAAAAAGAGGAACTTAATTATTCTGTGTGCCTTAAGGCGACGATAACCGACTTGTAATGATTTTATACTGAAGATCACGTCATGATTTGGAAAAAACATATGTTACATTAGAGCATTTTGTTAATAATTTAATATAGGAATATTTTAAATTATGTTTACATAGTGAAATTAATTTGTAAAATTGTGTCTAACGCGGATAAAAACTAAGAATGACGCCAAATCTATCAAGCATTTTTTTCTGAAACCTTCACCATTTTAAAGATAATTTAATTATTGATCTTTTAGTATACGTGTTTTATTAAAATGTTTTTTGAATTATGTATAACAAATTAATAATGCGGCTAATTTGGGACAACGCTCTTTGATGGGTGAGTCCAATTACTGGCTAGACGTACGACGCGTTGCGTGAGCTCAGTACAGAACACGCAAGCTAACTACTCAAGGTCATTGAAATATATCTGCGTCTTAATAGTCGACTGGAGAAAAGGGATATTGAACAATGCTTCAGTTTTCAAGCGCTGAAGGCAGGATTCCACATAGTAGGTAGGTAAACAAGGTCGTGCCTTTTGCTTGGCCATTGATTTTCTAAGTGTCATTTGACTTCATTTTTTATTTGAACACAGATCCAATATGACCCACGGCTTTTTGTTTGTTTCCGTGCAACATGCAGTTGAGCATCAAATGTTGTCGAGTGGATACGTAACGCGCAGAAATGTCGGTAACGTGGTGTATCGAACGAGTGCTCAAATTAATTGAAATGTACCAAAACTATGAATGTTTATGGGATACTGCTGCAGCTACTTCTTTTTGATGCATTTTTCGATAAAATTATAACCACCGCCGCTGAAATCAACACTAGTTCCTCTGGCGACATGTTGTTGACGACTGATCATGCGTAGACAGACAAAAAAAAAGTTCCGCGCTAACTTTCAACATCTTGGGCAACAAGTTCTGCAACATGTCGTGCTCCAAATGTTGCCCAGGGATTCGAGACTTTACGTTTAGATCTTTTAAAGTGAAAAGAGAGATGTGCAGAAACTACATAAGCCCTACTTTTATGCTCAAATTCTCGCCATTCGCGAATTCCCCTTCACCTCAAAAATCAGACCTAATTCAGCAGACACGAATACAATGTAGGTTAGTGTAGCCGTGCAGCCTTATTTCATTCGACATTATCGGGGTACAGTGAGAGTTCCGCAAGGCATTCACCTTTGTCCATAATTGTTTGAGTTTTTGAAGTGAAAACTTCTTTAGGCGCGTTGGGCATTTTTGAGATGGGACTAAACCATTGATTTCGAGACACTGTGATGACTCAAGCTTTTGACCATTAAAAAGACATCAACGCATTGATTACCGCGGTGCGTGAAGTAAAAGACATCAACGCGTTGATTACAGCGGTACCGATTTATTTCAAGTTTTCACTTCTGTCGGCACTCCCGGAGTGCCACTGTTTTTTAAATTTAATTTGAGTCTTATAAATGGTTCATTCATTTCATTTTCATTTTCAAATATCTTTATTTATCATCGTTACAAACAAAAATGCACTTAACCTAAGACACATTAACTCATTAAAATTACGACACTTTATGAGGCTAGCGATGCACCTTTCAAAGCTTTTAAAGGGATATTTTTTATAATTGTTAACAACGTAAACATAACACACAGTAATAATGGGCACACGATGACATTTGCGCAAATTATTTAGTTAATTATAATTTACTGATTGCATGTAGGTAAACAAGAAAAAACATTTTAAAGTAAGTTAGCTGATCGCACGGTGTACGTGTGTACATACTAGCAACTGTGGGACCAGTCAATGATCAGCGGACAGAGCCTCCCTGCCGCCCGCGCTCCGGCGTAACTGCCGCCGGGACCGGGGCGGCAGTTAGCCTCTCAGGGGTCAAACCGCTGGTCGCTCGGACCTCGGGTGGTGGGAACAAAAAGTAGTGATGCGGGAGGCGGTAAGTGCCGTATCTATCGATATATGGTAATTTGTCTAAGGTAGATGAACATAGATTAGATATTAGTGGGTTAGTAGTATTAATTTTGTTTTTATTATAAAATCTTGATGTTATTTTAATTACGTGATTAAATAATAAAGGAAGTTTAATTTTTTTATGTAATTTCTTAATGTTTGTTTTAAATTTGGTTTTGTAAGACATTTTTACTGCTTTATTTTGGACAACTTGCAGAAGTTGATGGTTAGAAATACATGTACTACTCCAGACGGGACAGGCGTAAGTTATACACGGACGGACAAGCGTAGTATAAATTCTTAGTTTAGTACTGCTACTTAATTTGCTTTTACGATTCATTAAAGGGTTTAAAGCACCAAGGGCTTGGGCACCCTTCAAACGCAAGTCAGCAATATGTTTGGACCAATTAAGGCGACTATCCATTTTGATCCCAAGATAGCGCACAAAGGTTTTCCATGGCACTGTATGCCCTGCTATTTTTAAAGTTCTTGAGGGGGGTTGCCTAGCACGGGAGAAAAATATTGCTTCTGTCTTATCCTCATTTATTTTGAGTTTCCATTTCTTAAAGTAGTCTAGAAGCAAATCGATAGAATATTGTAGGCGACCTATGATCAAATCGGTATCATCTGAAGAGGTATAAGAGGCAGTATCGTCAGCAAAGCAAGCCAATTTGGTTCGAGGTTGAATGGGGATATCATTTAAGAACAGGAGAAATAAATAGGGTCCAACAATCGAGCCCTGGGGAACGCCAGCTGGGACATTTTGAGGTGATGAAGTGGTGTTTCCGATGTAAACCTGGAATTTGCGATCCGCAAGGTACGACTGAATGAGTTTGATGAGAAGCATAGGCACACCTAGAGTGAGCAACTTGTGTAGCAGGCCTTCGTGCCACACGGTATCAAATGCTTTTTCGATATCCAGCAAAAACATACCTGTGGACTGTTTGAGATTTAGGTGATGGGATATGTGCTCTGACACCCTGGTTAGCTGTTGGGTAGTTGAATGAGTGGCACGAAACCCAAACTGCTCTTGGATCAGAAGCTGCCCAGTGGCACGTAAAAGTCTTGTATAAATTACAGACTCAAAAAGTTTGCCAACAGAAGGTAGCAGACTTATGGGGCGGTAACTTATGGGTAAAGTGCTATCTTTTCCAGGTTTTTTAAGAGGTATTGTTTTAGCATTTTTCCAGTTGTTTGGGAAATAGCCCAGGCCAAAACAGCCATTGAAAATTTTAGTGACGTAGACTATAGCTTTCTGTGGCAAGTTTTTTAAAAGTAAGTTATGAATTCCATCATGACTTGCAGATTTACGGGATTTAAGCCTAGTCAAGATTTTACGAATCTCAAATGGCCTCACTGGCTTTATAAAATCAGAAGTGAGGTTATAACTATTAATGACAGACATAGAGTTCGATACCTTATCCTTGAGGTCGGAGTCACAGGGCCAGTTAGTAGTAAGGCTCATGTTGTCGCAAAAGGTATTTGCCAAAACGTTACATTGTTCAGCCGTGCCAACGGTCAAGGACCCATCCGAAAGTTTAAGGGGAGGAATGTTCGCGGATCTAGGCTTGAGAGATTTTGTCACACGCCAGATATCTTGACTGGGGTTATCGACTTTTGCCAGTTTAGCATTCCAAACATTATCGAGGTAATTTCGGATATTTGTATTTATGTATGTTTGTAAAATGTTTATATTACTACGATTGAGCCTTCTAAGGTAACCACTGGGCAATTTCTGTTCAATACGACGCAAGTAGTTTTTGTAGCGGATTAAATTTTTAACATACCGAGGAAGTTTGGTAGGGGTATTGCTAAACACAGCAGCCGTTGATGGTATGGAGGAGTCTCTAGCATCGATAATAGTTTGCTGCAAATGATCAATGGCAGTATCAATGTCTTTTTCGGTTTTAAACGTCCTAGAACTAAGCATAATATTTTTATTAAGGTGAGAACGATATTCAGTCCAATTGGCGCAGTTAAATTTATAGAACCGAGCTTTAGCCTTGCGACACAGTGAGCCTCCAATGGTAAAGAATATGGGGTAATGGTTAGAAGACAATGCTATTATCGTATCGACTTCACTAATGCAGCTTACATTTAAGGACAGCACCAAATCCGGGCTAGTTGGTTTGCGATTGGGACAATAGTTTACTTGAGTAGGTAAACTAGGACTGTGTATGACGTACTCAGATTCAAGCATGTGGTTGAAAAGAGTTCTGCCTCGCGTATTAGTATAGCTACTGAGCCAGTGTGAGTGGTTGGCATTAAAGTCACCCATGATAACAACATGGGAGCCCAAGCCAAACAATAACTCAAGGTCACTACGAAGCATTGGCAGATTGGGTGACTGGTAAATAGATAAAACAATGTGATCTATTCCTGATACTTTGATAGTTATACCGACAACCTCAATATTTTTAGTTATAGGAACTGCTAAAGCCGAATGATCAAGGTTATTTCTTACAAGAATAGCAACGCCTTGTCCACGGCCAGTGTGATGTTTATCTTCGCGATAGCAAGTAAAACCAGGTATAACTAAAGTTGAGTTTAGGGTTAGTCTAGTTTCACAAATACCAATAATATCAACAGACAAAACGCTTACCGCCAAATCGAGTAGTTCGTGAATTTTTAGACGTACTCCATCGGAGTTCCAGGATAAAAGGCGAAGTTCCGCAGGATCAAACATGTTTACCAAGATGAGAGAGTACCAGCATGACCTTGTCCAACCAAGACGTGCAAGCAGCAAATTGGGATTTTATGTTTCTTAATACTAGAATAATTTCAAACATCTCCTTTGTGGCCTCGTCGTTGGTGCTAGTCGTAAGGTGATCAATGGGAGCCTGATTTTTCATCGATGCTATGTCACTGGTTCCTACAGTAGGCCAGGATCTGTAATTTGAAGTCAGTGTTGGTTGAGGCATGGGATGCATCATTTTTGGTGGAATCACCGAAGATATTGATTTCGGAGGCATCATTGGAGGTACGGGTTTACGCTCTAAGGCCTTCTTTTTCTCGATGCTGTCCAGGTATGCCATTCGGACACTGCACTTCATGTAGTTCGCCGGGTGAGCTTCATTGCAATTACAGCAATGAGCAGGCTTAGTGCGGTCAGACTTGGTACACAAGGCATAATGGCAATGGTTCATTAAGAATGATGTGTAACTAGTTAGCAGCGTGTATAACTCATGCAGCAATAACGACAGCGATAATTGAAAAGTATTCGAATGACCGTAAACGAAGAAAAAGGAGTATGTAAGGATCGTAATGTGGCAATAGCATTATGTAGTTTCTGCCTACCTCCATGTAAAGAAGGTGTTTATTATGTTGATAGAGATTTATTGATTGCTTAGGCTTCAGTAAATCTCGTAGTATAGCTAGATATACGTATTCGTATATGGAAAACTCAAAGGGCTAACTTAACACAATCATTGATAGCCTGTTTTTAACCGACTTCCAACAGGAGGAGGTTCTCAATTCAACAGTTTTTTTTTTCACGATTACTCCGCCAATTATAAAATGATTTTGATGATTCTTTTTTTTTTGTTTGGTAGGTCATACTTCAAAGGTAAAATTTTACTTCCATATAAATTTTATTAACTTTGCTTGCGTGATTTTTGAGTTAGCTTCAATAATACGTATTTTTTCCCACTTAGTATGTGGATGATATGATAAGTTCCTGTCACTGTTATTTACATAGCAGATAGTGGTTTTCGAATTTGTGTGGAGTAGGTACCACAACTAAAAAGTGAAAATATTTTTTTTACAAAAAAAAAAACTGTCTTTCAAAACCAAAGACACCGACTTCTGAAATTAAAGTTATTTTTCACTTCGTCGTGTTTTTTTTTTTTGGAAATCGGTTGTTTTTTTTATAAACAGTTTTTTGATTTGCTATTCACAAGTTGTTTTTATTTGACGGTGGGATTACAGCAACATGCATAATGGGATTTGAGCATTTTGTGATAAAGTATAAAATGCTTCCACAAACCACAGTGGGCAATGGCCAAGACTGGTGGCCGAAATTATACATCAATATTTCATAAGGGGGTAAATAAAATGCACTAATTTAACTTAAAATGTATTTAACTTATTAAGTCTTAACATACAACTATATTACGATATCACTAGGTCTTAAGATCTCGCTTTGGGTGCGGGTGCGGCGTCCTCAGAGTCTTTGTACCAGTCCTCGCTGTAAACGGAAAAATAAGAATTAGATTTCCTCTTTTTATAACATAAACAAACATACAATATGTGTCTGTAAATAGGGTCTTTCTAATCTTGACAATTATGATTCTGAATAATGAACTAAAAATATAAGATTTTAGTTCTTTTTTTTTTCTTGCATAATCAAATTAAACTATGAACTTAACTCTTTTATTATTTAATGGAAGGTATAGGCAGGGATTTCATTAGCTCAGCCATCATTTAAATAATTTATTTCATTGCTGAACAGTTACCAAACATGCGAACTGTGAATTGATTTAATTGCTTCACAAAATCAATGTCAAAATAATGTTTACCACTCGCATCATTAATTTAATTTCTATATCCGAATGACTGTATAGAACATTACAGTTAGAATTACAAAAACTATTTCTTCCTAATTCTGAATCCAAAAATCTTTGACATAAACTCACCATCCGCGCACGTTCTCAGGAGCGTCACACCTCTCCGTCTCTTCATTGTAGACCTCTCCAGTTTGGCAACCAAGGTCACGGGGCTCCACACCGTTCAGGCACACGTAGAACCTCTGGCAGTCGTTGGGGTGGGCGAACTTGGGGTGAGCAACGATCTGACCTTGGGGGTCGAGCTTCGGTGACGCGGGGCATTCGAAACCGTCTTTGAGTTTCTCTGTAATAGGAGATGGGTAGAATTAGAATTTGTAGACTTGTTCGATTAAATGCTTCGAAAATCTGTGGTTGATAAAGACACAAACACACAGATACACACACACACAGATATTTAAGAAAAGAATCAAACAATATTCGACGAAAAACGACGTGAGAGACGATGTTTAAGTAGGGACTGCATCTTGGACAGTCAACAACTTTACTGAACTTGCTTTTTACTGCGGCAAAAGCTGTATTTTTGTAGATAGTACCTACACGCAAGAAGGAAGAATCAACTGAAATTTAATTCAAATATTCTGACATTACAGCATTCAAAAAGAGAAAGCGATAAAAATGTACTCACTCTCTTGAGCCTGACATCCTTGTCTGCCAGCGGAGTCGGGCCACACACAGGTTCCGGAGTACTCGTCGAAGTGGAGACCAGCGGTACACTTAACCTCAGTGGATTCGCCTTCAATGCAGTTGAAGAAGATGTTGCAGACAGAGGGGTCAGGGTGGGCGAAGAAACCGTTGCGGCGGGGGCACTGCTGGCTGGGCTTGGCCGGTTCTGCAAAGAAAAAATGGGGGTGAGTATGTTGTTTATCATAAAAAATGCAACTCATAAAACCAAATAATTATGCAAACTGTAAAATAAGCAATCTAAAAATCATAGTAAAAGCTTTTCGCGTGACCTATTGCATTTTTATTTAATACGAGTAACATGGGTCCATAAATCATCATAGTTGCACATCAAAACCATAAATTAAGACAGATGCAGGCAGGTTGCATACAAAAAAATACAAACTACTTTTTGAAATTAGAATATTTTAAAAACTTGATTATGTCTCTTCAGACTAGGAATGCAAGGAGGCTGATTGGTCTGGCATTGAGTATTGTTGGTGACTCGGCCTTGATTATAGATGGTCATTTAACCTAGGAAATGACAGTTGCATTACGCAGTTCAGGAAGTCAATTCGGTTTGGTTTCTTTCACTCAGTTATGTCAAGAGCTCTACCGTTTGCAACTATTTTTATTATTTACGCCTGATAAGTGACTTAGTTCCGGACATTTATAATTGTTTAGGTTTTTTCCTTCAACTTTGTCATCGATGATATTATTTCGTTTGTAGATAACTTTATTAGATAACTTTTCAATTACATTTTAATAGTGTCTTTTCCATATTCTATCAAGTTTTCTGGCCAGTAAAACATCGATTTGATTTCTTGTCAGCTGACGTTGTCAAAGTTACTCAACTTCCAAGTCACGAACTTGAAGCTGTTGCATTCCACACATTTGAACGAACTCTGTAACTTGACAACACATTCCAATGTAAATATTATTACTTGGAATATGTGGTAGAATCGTTAACGTTATCTAAATAATTGGGAAAGTAACAACATGAGAATAACTTACTAGTAAAACCTTCATAGAAATCGACTTATTTGATGAAATAGCATCTAACAATTAAATGTTTTTAACTTTTGATCTTCAAGCTGAAATCAACGGAAACTTTTGCCATCTTGTGACACAAGCTATAAATATATATTGACATACCCGGAGCTACTACACATTTCAAATACGCATATATGAATGTCTAGAATTGTCTACCAGTTGGCCTAGAAAGTCAGCCGCGTGTCGCCACGACCTAGTCGGTCAAAGGTAGACAGGATACCTTCACTTCATGAGAATTGTCGCAAGTGACCTCATACTGGCATTTGATCTAACTTGCAGTTGGACAACACATTTAGTTGATAATTTTTCCTCATGTGGCTTTTGTAATTCGCTTCCGAGAACAGTGTTTAATTGGTACCAGAAGTTTTATTGTGGGTTCTACGAATTTGATTATTTAATTTGTGTGTTATTTCGAAAACTACCGCGGTTGTCCTGGTAGCAGTTACAATCGTTCTATCTAAATATTATTTTGGAAATAATCATTTTCTTTTTCTTAATTGTCTGTATTGCCAACCAAGCACTTCCAAAAAAAAAAAAAAACAGCTCTTTCTTTTTGAATGATCTCTTCTAACATTTCACCGTCTAGGAACCCAGGCAGGTTCCGAACCTGGGGGTAATTACCCCCGCGGGGGTAAATCAGCTATTCTGTGGGGGTAACAAAAAACCTAATCTGGTGGGACCAAAGCTGGTGCCGAATATCCTGTTAATAACTAACAGAGCTTTAAAAATGCTTATAAGTAAACTTTGCCACCACCTATAGATGTGAGAGTGGTTTTTCATCTTTGATTACACTGAAAACAAAGACCGTTTCAATGTGGAACATGACTTAAGATGCATTTTAAGCGAAACTAAACCTTACATAAAAACTTTTGAATGCAAAACAATACCAACCATCACACTAACTATTTTTACTTAATTCATTGTTTATATTTAAATATAAATTAAGTAAGAAAAAGCTTGTATTGTTTGTATTGATAACATTTTAAGGTCGGGGTAAAATCAGTTTTCCTAATAGGTCACAGGGGTAACAATATTCAAAAGGTTAGGAACCACTGGCCTAGTGTAAATACTGTAGCAAACCTTGCCTACAGTTCAAGAAAGCCAAAGTAAGCTTTCCATCAGCTAGCAGAACAAAACTTTGGGTCATCATAAAGGGCACTAACTCGGACGGTGAATCTCTTACGCGAAAACCCTGGATCCACGAAGTAAAATAATCAAAATAACTTACGCAGCTCAGTCCTGTCGCCACAGTCTACATTGAAGGGCTGGTCGCACTTGTTGATCTTCCTGATGGTAGGATCAAACACCAGGCCATCGGGGCACAGCTTGGTGGTCGCCTTGCCATCCTCGCACTCGTAGAACTTGTCGCATTGAACCTCGTCCTCGTATTGACCGTCCTTACTTGGGCATTTGAATTGTGCACCTGTGAAGGGAAGGTTACTTTAGTTATTTTTTTTAAGAAGGTTAGGGAATTATTGATTAGGGTTGTATTCTTTGTGGAAGAAGAATTATAGTGTTTTCCAATTCTTTGACTAATTTTCTTTTAACGCCCTGCAGTTGGGAAAATTTTGGCTGTTATTATTGCAATTTTTTTGACTAATAATGGAGGAGTATGGAAGAAGACATGCGTTGACACCTGATAAATTGGGAAAAGGGGAAGAAAATGATAATCTTTATAATTGTTGATTTGTTTTTCAGATAATTTCAGAAAACGTACCTATTTTAAAAAATATCACATTTTAATAACTTTACGGTCTCTACAAAAAAAACATGTTACAAATACTTAATATGTTAAATAAATCTTTCGACAACATCATTATTTCGAAAATTATTACCAAAACGCGCTTTAATTAACACTTAACTTGAACATTACAGCAACGTCTAACAAGCATTGACCCAAAACAATTGAAAGGTACTTATTCGTCATTATTTTATAGTTATTACTTCGCAGCGATAAATATTAACTCATTTACTGCCTAATTAAATTAGTTACAGAATCGATCGTCTGTGTCGGTTCCGGTCGGACAGGTTTGCCCAAAAATCGGACCGACCGGTCGGAGTGAAAGCCGATTTAGGTAAATAAGCAAGTTTTTCCTTCTGAGATACAGATCAAGTTTGTATTACATAAGTATGTACTGTTATATACTTATATAAGAGGTGACACACATTCGACTGTTCTCGACTGCTCGATATGTTACGAATAGTGTTGTGATCGGTTTCTTTGCTTGAGTTGTGCAAATATTTTTTTGCGGTTGCTCGAGTCATTTTATTCACTTTCATTGTTGTGATAACAGCGAATAGTTTGTTTGGTGTTGAATGTTGAAACATATTTTTATTTATAGACTTTTATAATTATTATATGTTGAACTTGTAAAATAGTTTTGTGGCTGGTTGAAGTTTACATGAATTTTAGAGACTTCCATTTCATATCGTTAGTAAACTGAAAACTTAGTTAAAAAAAAACAGTGGCACTCCGGGAGTGCCGACAGAAGCGAAAACTTGAACAATTTAAAAAAATACTTCCAAAACCTTTAAAGTAAAAATACTTGCATAGAACATTAATCCGTAAAGTAATATAAAATAAAGAGCACAATTACGTTTATAAAAGTGAGGTGTCGGTAACGGTGTCGCGAGTTCAATTGTTTTTTCCCTATCTCAAAATTGCCCAACGCGCTTAAAGAAGTTTTCACTTTAAAAATATACGATAGATATCGAGTTACTATTTAGTCCTCAAAGATACCTAAGGATTCACAACTATTTCACATCACTAGCTGAATATTTAGATTGACATTTTTGGATTAGCGGTTTTTTTGCAATTTAAATCAACTCTAATTGTCAAGGCCGTATAATATTTGCATAAGTAGTAGTTTTACATAGTCAGTGGTCGTAATATTAATTTAATTCACCTATATTTTATTTATCTATTATAGAGATTCAAAGTGGTGATTAAAATATACAAATATAGCCATTTACTTTACATTATAAAATTAGTCATTCAGAAAAATGTCTCTAGGTTATCGAATCTTCTATGAATTTATGCTAACAAAGTTGACCTGATTAATATCAAGTTCATGACATTATAATAAATCTACAATTTTACAGGATCTAATCTTGACCTTTACACTGTCCAAATGTAGGAAATAATTAAATCTTAAGAAATAATTATGTCACAAAATCCATGATTTATTTGCTCTAATGATTTATCGATCAAAAGAGATACATTTTTATGAACATAATGTGAAATCTTGTTACTCTACCCACTCTAAAAAAACCTACGTTATTCTTTTACTAATCAATTTTCATAACTCCATGAAAACATGAAGTCAAAATTATGTTAATGCCCAATTCACTCAAAAGACTGTCGTTAAGTCAATAAATTCATACTGTTTTTGCAAAAACCTCTAAAAGTGAAATCACCGACATTATTTTCTTTAATACTATCTCTCTGTATCTGTGTCTCGTTGCACCTACGAAGACAAGTATGTCACCAAGTGACCCAAGTAGCAGATATTATAAAACAGCCTCTCACGACCCGGAGATCATGTAACGTGTGCGTCGCAATGTACATAATTGCATTCAAATAACCCACCCGTGTAGGCTGTTTCTACAACAGAAATGGAATCGGTTGACGGTAATGAGTTAAGATGCAGATGGTTTTAGAAAAACTAATTCAGGATGGTCAGTAAATCTACTGTCAAATATTATGTTAGCAGTTTTGATAACGCCTAGTCATAAGAAATTATTTAAAATGTGACCTTTTAAAACCGGAGGTCAGACGGAGCTTTGACTATTTTAAAACTACACATTTACATATATCGGCTTTAACAAACTTCTTCCTATAAAATAAATAAAACTGCAAAATTAAAATTGCGCTGTCTGCACTGGCGGCTTTAAAACTACATTCACACGTGTATCTCTATCTCTCTTTTTTTCCCCAATGGCGGCTGGAAAAATCCTCCTGGTGGAATTTGTACAACATTCGATCTAACACTTCTCTTCCTGTATCATCTTTATACCTGTCTACTGCAACATCCAATCTTAATAACCCACTAAACTTTAAACTCAAACTCAAAGCATTTATTTCAATTAAACAGGCACTTTTGAATTGTCAAGGAGTCGGTCAGTTAGAAATATGAAGTTAGTTGCCATGCCAAAGCATAGTAGGTACCCATGGAGAACTAACCTTTAGCAAGAAGTCTAACACAAAACATAACCTATCGATCAATACATCAACAAAAGCTCGTAGCATAATGTAACACATGATTATCGAGACGTACCCGAACCGACGCCGACTCGCTCGCATGACGCAAGAAGTGAAAGTCACTGAAGACTTACGACACCAGTGCATCGCGCTGATGCAGCAAGGGTCGAGATCACACTGACCTATGATGATACTGTTCTGTTGGATGTGTTATGTGATGGAGAAGATGTTTTTATAGATATATCTAATGTTATAAAAGAGCTACATCAGTTAAGATAAGAAGTTGAGAAAGAGGAAGCTGATAATAATGGTAGTAGAGAGTTTAAGTACATAAGAACCCTGGCGTACTCCATAGACGAGAAGAACCAAATAAATATAGAAGTAACTAAAAGGACGTTAAACACAGATGTAGAAATTCACTAATGCAATACACGGAATTTTGAAATAAAACAAGACGTACAAGAAGTAAGACAGGAGGCGATATAGAAGAATCTCCTTTTAAAGAAGAAAAAGATAATGAAATGGTAGAGTCATCTATTACAGTGGTTATGGAAGCTAATGATCAAATCTTACAAGAATATAAAACTGTAAGATCTGTATCAGATGTTCAACAAACATCTTTAATTGAAGAAATATTTTAATAACGTAAGCTTATTTTGCACTTGTCTTCAATTATTTATTATTACAATCATAGATGTACAATCAACTGTTGCTATGTCCGCTTTTATTAACATCATTAACATATTTAAACGTAAACAAGTAATTTTAAATACACGACAAGAATTTGCATTAAAAGAAACATTACCGTGAGTAATTGTAGTCTCTATATTTAACTACATATGATTAAAGATAAACGAAAGTTCTTCAAGGAAAAAAAAACATCTTGAACAGGTTCAGACTGCAAGATATTCTGAGACCTAACCCTGAATATTAATTATTTGTTATACAATAAAAAAGCGAAATATATTTAAAACACGGACGTATCCGAGAATCACGTTTGTCGTTTTCTCAGGTAGTGACAGGCATACGAAAATAACTTTAGACTTATGTCTCGTGGATAAAGACATTCCAGCAAACGGGTTTGAGTTTTATTTGCTCAGAGGCTTTACAAGCAATTCCATTAATTATCATTTATCTTTGCTTTTTCGAGTAAACGTGAAAAATTTGTACCTACAATCGTTCAATAGGTTACTTTAGGAAACTTAGACATAAGTTTGCATGTTAAGCATTTAATTACTTGTCTTCTTCTTCCTCATAAATTATAAATAGGATTAGGATTTCCTTATCAGACTTCAGAATTTACATACCTACTACAAGCATTTTGATATTTAATGTAGTTTCGCAAAATTCTTACAAGAAACGACTATTATGACTGAATGTATCAAGTAACTACTTAAGTTTCAACGCGTAATACATAATAATTAAACATGATAATTATATTATTATCATTAACCTGTCATAATTAAGATTTTTCTGATAAGTAATGAGCAATTACTTTAATCTACCCAAACGACTGTCAGACAGTAATAATCTTTATCATATATGGCAATGTTATAGTAAGAAATTAAAATATATTAGAATAGTAATAGCTTCATGGTAATTAATACAAATGGCGAGATTAATAACTTCTGACTTTTGAATATGACCATGGAATATAAACTTTTGGCGACAATATCATTTTGTTTTCATGCTAGCTTTGCAGAACAATATTTCACTGAGACACCTTTTTACCAAAGGAATCGACGTCTACCTATTACTCTATCACAGCACGAAGACAAGCCAATAAATTTCCAATATCACAAAACAGCACAATATATTACAGAAACAAATCTATGCTCTCTCCACAGTATTTGTTACAAAAGCCCATAATATTTGCGTAAATTTTAATATCACCGATGTCAACACAGTTCTATGCAATAGTTTGTGGAAACGCATGGACTTTTTTTTATTTCACGAGTAAAAAATATTCAAAGCAAGTGAATGTCAATGTCGGGTTACAACAAAACCACTCTATTGTAAACGTAACCGCAATTTTCTGTCTATTTTCATTTCGTTTTGTTATTATTTTATAGTTTTATATACTCATTGTAAGTGAAACTCTGTCGAGTAATTCTTTGGTGATTTGAACTGTACAGTTTTGTGTGCAAATGTCTTGAAATGAGTGCTTGTTGTTATAGTACTTTTAACTTTTACTGGTTATAGATTGAAGATTGCTTTCAACGGTTTAAGTTTTAATGAATTCGTCAATTTACATTATGTTGTCATACCAAAAGGCGATGATAAAATTATTTTCTTAATTTTAAATGTTAATAACTATATGACATTAAGCCTTGATATAGGTAATAACGATGTCAGTGACATTAGGTAACTTCACAGAGCGTGTCCCAAATGCTCTTCACAATTCAAGGTCCTCGAAAACTGCCCTCATTTTGATAAGGAGAAATAGCAATTAATAACGACATTAGACCCGATTGCATGCAGCCATTACACACGGTTGGGTTACTAATTGATTGCACATATTTTATTAATGCAAGCGTGGCAGGCTAACGGGCTATTACTGGGCAATTGAACCCGAAACTATGTGATGGGAATTGATTATGACATTTATTCAAAGGAATATTTTCAGACATTGTTTTGGGATCAACTTTTGGGTTTGGGGTTTTTAGAAGTTTATTTATGTTTCTTTAGCTTATTTTTTTGTATTTTCAGTGACAGTCGGAATTCCACAATTTTTTGTAGACGATCACAATTTTTTTTTAAGGTATTGGTCTCTCTCAAGCTATCACCAAAGTACACTTCCTTATCATCACACCTTTGTGATCACAAGTATGTATTTACTGTATGTAGTTGTTTAGTAGCTATATATTTCTCAATATATTTGACACACATTTGTATCAGGTACAATCAATTTCAAAAGTATTCTGAAACGAAATGTTGCCATCGAGATTCGGATACCTTTTGATCGAAATATTCGTGCATAAAATTGATTGCTTTGTCAGAAAAACATATAGAATGGATGGTCTTTTTTGAAAGGCTTCTTACTATTACAGGTTGTAAGGGTTTAGTATTTCAGTATTGTCAAAAGCATTTAGGAAATTATATTATTAATATTACTGGTTATGTTCTTAAACAATGTTATATTGTGTTAAAACCTCTATATTTTGGATCTAGGCTTATTGACTGATAAAGAAAGGCACTCTGTGGGTTCTTTTTCCTTAGTTAGATTGTCATGTTTTCGTGTGAAGTTACATTCTATGAGTACAATTAGCCGGGTCAACAGCTGCTTGTATAATATTTTCGCAATAATTACATAGCCTTACTAAGTATTGTTGCGTGGTATATAACAAGGGACTCAATTGCGTTATGTCAAGTAAATAATTATGCTGTTACTATGATAATAATAACACAAAATATGGTATATAATAAATATGTTAACTGAAGTACACTGAAAGTATGATTGTCAAAGAGCTGATTATTTTCATGTAATATAATAAATATTATATATTTCAAATATAAACTTATTATTAAAAGAATATAAGAGGAATATAAGATAGTAATAAGCACTTTAAAATAAATCATTCTTGATTTTTAAGAATAGTTGCGCTCGTTGAAGTCTTTTGTACTGACCAAATAGAAATATTTTTAATGAACTTTTTTGAGTCAAATATGTGGCTGATTTTGGTTGTGCAACCAGTCAAAGTATATAGGTTACATACTTTGACATTATATATTCACATAACACTGGAAATATTAATAACAAAATGAATGTATGAATACGCAATACGAGCTTTTTCTAGATTATTTATAATTTCTGATGAAAATTGAATCTATAGAAGTAGTTTTTCTACAAAACTAATAATTTTTTTCTTCCACAAAGAATACTTTACGTGATAACATATTGTCACAAATATATAAAACTTATATCAAGTATACTTACTCGCTAGCGCGGTGACTGCTGTTAGTACGATGAACACTTTCATGATGGTCTTTTGATTACAAAATTATAAAAATTACAATTATAAAAAAAGTTTTTAATGACTAGATTGTGGTCCGACCCTTGTGGCGACCCTGGCGAGACTGACGAACTCGGGCGTCGCGCGCGCCTTTTCTTCGCCTGCGCACGCTTCGGAACCGGTAAGACTTAGGCGTGATTTAACAAATTCTTCTATTAGTGAAACAATAATAATTTGTTATAACATTACGCGGTTGCACAGCCCCATCATCAGCTGATTATGTTAACTACAATTCAAATGAGATCCTAGGAATCTGAGGGATTACGAACCGATGGTGCAACAGACTCGAGCTTCGTTTGATTTGAAAAGTTTTCTTACTTGCTCTCGCGCAGTTGAAGTGTCCTTGAAAATGCAAACTTCTTACTTTTTCGCCCCGTTCAGAATTCCAAAGAAGCCTTCGAAATAGCACTTATTTGCATAAAATCGAAAAAGGACTGTATGCATGTCTCATTTCAAGGTCTCGACCAGATATTTAATAAATTAATCAGACAGAATTATTTGGTATTCATGAAACGACTTGTAGTTCCACGATGATGAATTTAATTAACAGACAACTCTATTTAAAAAATTACCTGAATATACGCATAAAAACAGCTATCCCATACAAAACTTAAATACCTACTCGACAGCAGATAATTTATTTGCGATTACGATGTTGGTTGGTTGATAAAAGAGTGTCCGTGGAGTTTCTTGCCCGTTCTTCTCCATAGGTACCTACTAGGCTTTGGAATGGGCAACTAGCTTCATATTTCTGACTGACCGATTCCTTGACAGTTCAAAAGTGCCTGTAAATGGTTTAATTGAAATAAATGCTTGAGTTTGAGTTCCTTGGAGAAAGTTGTTCAGTTTGATGAACTGTAAAAAATGTGTCATATTTAAGGGGGGGGTTTAAATATGACACATTTTTTATACGTGTTGTATAAACATAACTGTACTATTAACTATACAACCCTGATGGCTTTTTTGACAATGATGCTCTGAAAAGGCTAACTTGAGAAGTGCCTAAGATACCTATATTTTCCATGACAATGTGCAAGCTAGTAGCAAGTTTAAGCAAATCTATATTAATACTAGCTGACCTGGCAAACGTTGTTTTGCCATATAAATGTTTGGGGTGGACCACCCTTATCACTTAGGGGTATGAAAAATAGATTACGACCGATTCTCAGACCTACCGAATCTATATATATAAAATTCTCGTGTCACAGTGTTAGTTGCCATACTCCTCCGAAAGGGCTTGATCGATTTTTATGATATGTGTATTCGGTAGGTCTGAGAATCGGTCGTAATACCTATATTTTTCATAACTCTAAGTAATAAGGGTGGTCCACCCCAAACATAAATAATTTATATGGCAAATTCAAATGTCATTTATTCAAATTAGGCTGAGAATCAGCACTTTTCGAACGTCAAAATTACATAAGACAGTCCCCCAAAAACGCCCACCCTTCACCACTTCCTAGTACCTTTAGCTGGGACGAAGAAGTGGCGCAACAAACTCCCCAGCAGCACAGCTGTCTGTTCAAGTTAGAAAAAAATAAAAATGACTATACAATAGTAAGCAAAATTATTATGCAACACAAAACATTATTTTAATTAAGTATAAATTATTGGCCATATGTCAGCTAGCACACGCCAATATACCAACCAAAAACATCGAGAACTATACTCAAGCAGAATTTAAAAAAATAAAAACTAAACGTAAAAAGAACTAAATATCTAAATAAAAGCCTCCACGCATAAAGGGCGTGCCCGCTTACATAAAGCTGTAAATTGGAAGTTATAAATGATAAACTAGGACCATCGAGGTAAAAAACGTTTGCCAGGTCAGCTAGAATAGAATACATATAAAATTTCATAAAAATCGATCAAGCCGTTTCGGAGGAGTATGGCAACTAAAATTGTGACACGAGAATTTTATATATTTAGATATAGATTTGCTTACAAAACATACGTGAAGCAAAAACTTTGTGCCCCTTTTTACGATAATTACGCGGAGGGGGAGTATGAAATTTAGCACAGTTAAAATTTTATATGGAGAAAGAATGCAGAAATAATAACAATAATGCATCACAAATAAATTAAATTAATATAAAAAACATTACAAGCACTACCATACGTTTGACACAAGATGGCTACCTACCTTTGAATAATGACATGCCAGCATGGAATTAGTATGTACTATACAACTTAAAATTTAAATGTATTTCGACCACTGGATGAACACTAGTATTAAGAAATAATATTTCCTTACCACACCAAAACTTATACGTAATTTAATTAATTATAAATTCGCATGTTCGATGCCATCACATGCAGTTTGTAACCATTTGATATCATCAACTTTTCAAGTCGAAGGAGTGTTGCAAGTTCTCCGAATGATTTGGCAAAAGTTTAAAATGTTCGTTTTCCTTAAAATGTCCCTCATTTCACCTCTAACGCCAAATTTTCAGACCTTATTTTGAACCTTGTGGATGGAGTGGGTCAGTGACCTATAAACGAAAGTATCACGTATTTTCTTAAAGTGATTATTGATCTGATCATTAGATCAATTATAACTTTTTGATCACTTTTCACATTAGATTATAATGTAACCATCATCATCATCATCATCATCATTTCAGCCGATAGACGTCCACTGCTGGACATAGGCCTCCCACCGCCACTTCGACCGATTCTGTGCTTTTCGCATCCAGCGGATTCCTGCGGCCTTCACAAGGTCATCGGTCCATCTTGTGGGAGGCCTTCCAACGCTACGTCTTCCGGTACGTCGTCGCCACTCCAGAACCTTTCGACCCCATCGGCCATCCGTTCTGCGAGCAATGTGCCCTGCCCATTGCCACTTAAGTTTGGCAATTCTTCGGGCTATGTCGGTTACATTGGTTCTCCTCTTCATTTCTGATTATCGTTATTATTTCTTATTGAACCATCACCTAGTAGTTAAACAGTATTAGTTTTTTTCGTAACAATAAGCTGTCAATTTTGGGCTCAATTCTGTGTAGCAACTATTACAACCTATAACAATTCAATCTTCAAGTTTAACTTCATGTAAAGCTTTTCCTAGTCAGTTTCTTACAAATAAAGAATAAAATCTACGTCATATATTCTTGCAGATACAGATATTTCAGTAATACCTTTATTCTTGTAGTAACAGTTCAGTGAAGTAAATAGGTCAATTATAGCTGGCAGGTTAGAGGCTAACAAGCACTCACTAATTGAGAAATTTTGAACAAGAAATAATTAAAATAATTACAGCTAAGTTTCAATAAGGTGTTCAGTTTTTTATTGATGTAAGGTTAGGTTTAAAATTGTTAGGTATAACTCTCTCTCGTTCACATTTCTCGGTGACATTTTTTATATCAATATGGACATTAGGTACTACAAAACGATATTTGAAAATTAAATTTTATATTGACGAATAGACACCCAATTAAAACTGTTTAAAATCAAGCAAGGTTTTTTTTATCATCTGAAAGATATTCATTATGCTATAAACTGATATATATTCTCAATATTTGTCTAATGAGCAAAATAGGCACATCTATAATTTAAATATGTTAATATATAATAGAACTTGTCGTCACAATGACGCTATTTTATATTTTGATTGTAATCAATTTATTACTGATTACAAACTGACAAATTATACTATGTGTACTTACCACCTAGTTGTAGGAGACAAATTGCTAATCTTTTAGCATACAATATACACAGTGACACTGGTACTTGTAGTGTACCTTCGATTGCTGTTAGTTGTGGTACTAACACTACTTTTGATACCCCTTGTAGTTTAAACTATTAGGAGCGACAACGGATAAGCCGCATATGTTGAATGTTGTACATCAAAATATGCAGGGTCTCTCTGGCAAAGAGCTAGAGTTAAGTTTATTTATGGAGAACTATGATGTTCATGTGTTATGTTTGACTGAACACTGGTTGAAAGAACATGAAGTAGTTTTTATCAATAAGGACTTTTTTACTGTACAAAGTGCCTTCGTAAGAAAAAGTGCCATCCGCGGTGGGTCTTTAGTAATTGTTTCAAACAAGTTGAAATGTAAACAACGTTTAGATTTAGTTAATCTTTCTATCGAGCGCACTATTGAGTTGTCTTGTGTTGAACTAGAGCGATACGTTATAATTTGCGTTTATCAACCCCCCTCTGGGGATTTTATTCGTTTCGAATCAGTAATGGAGGATTCACTCAATAGGTTAAAATCTAGTAATAAAAGTATAATTATATGTGGAGATTTCAATATTATTATTTTAGATGATACTCCATTGAGTAATTAGACTTCTCAATTTGTTCAAATCTTATAATTTAATTAACTTGTTTTTTGAACCTACTAGGATCACGGCATCTTCGTCGACTTGTCTCGATAATATATTTAGTGATTGTGATGCCAAAAATAAATTAGTTTTAAGTGACTTAACGTCTGACCACTGTGGTTTACTAGCTAGCTTCCCTATAAACATCGTGAGGAAACCTGGAACTATATTCAATATACCTAAGTCTAAAATCGCCAATCCGCCTTGAGCAAGCGTGTGTGAGACAAAAAATAATCATCTTCCTATCATTAATTCAAGATACGAAAATTTTTATCAAAAAGGAGGAATTTACGTCCGAGTGATAATAGATGCAGAGTCAAAATTTCTACTTCAAATAAGTAATAAAAAATAAAACTTTCTGCCTGGTTCTTAAATCATTTCAAAAACCTAAGGGGAATGTAGGCTTGCACAATATCACAAAAAAGTTGACTCAAAGAAGACTCCAACGTAAATTCCTTAATTTTAATCAAATTTTTTTGGAAGATGATTATTTTATGTCTGAAAGAATATTTAATACCGAACAAATGAAAATTGCCAAAATAAAAAATGTGTAAAAACCGTGTAAAAATAAAGATAGTCTTAGTCTTTTTTTTTATAGCGGTTCTCATAAATTTTACAAGTTTTTTTTTTTAAATATTTATAACTCGAAAACTATCAAGAATTACGGAACAGACATGGAGTATTTTTGGATACCCCTGGGCATGAGGAATCTAATTTTTTATGACTTTACTATATGGACCACTCTGTATGTAGGTAAGTTAAGTATATAAATCTTTCGGAATAAATTTTCCGTAAACCGCATCAAAATCTGTTGCGTGGTATAGAAGAACTA
The DNA here is from genome assembly GCA_963680765.1 of Agrochola lychnidis. Lineage (NCBI taxonomy): Eukaryota > Metazoa > Arthropoda > Insecta > Lepidoptera > Noctuidae > Agrochola > Agrochola lychnidis. The sequence goes on from OY796850.1 coordinate 7,401,817, forward strand.
CTCTCTCTAAGAACACTCTACAAGACAGTAGGCCTACATTATCTACCTACATGTAAAGATCAGAGATATTGATACAGCAATATAAACTTTCATTTATTATCAGTTAGATAAGTCTGCATTTATGTAAATGTGTCTATGTAAGTTGGTGAAGTGACTCAGGCTTTGTTCAATGCTTTATTGTTTGTTATGCGTAATCGTAGGTTACAAAATAAAACAATTGAACCTATAGATATTCCTGAGCTTAACCTCGTAATGCAAATTGTGGGTCAACACGTGCAAAATGCGTTAATATTTTTGACACTTAATAAGTAGGTACCTAGTTCGTGTATGCACAAATATTATAGACCCAAAGAAACATGCAGCTCCTATGGGACTTCTTTCTACTTGATTGGCTAAGCACTCAGCAGTCTAAAGCTGGAAACATCTAAAGTTCTAATTGAAATAGATGCTTTGACCTGTGCCGACAAGCTCACAGAAGCATACATTCATCAAAGAGCCACTTTTTTGGCTACAAGCTGGCATCCGAGATCACTTGCGGTTTAAACATTTTTAACACCATACGAAAAAAACAACCGACTTCCAAAAATAAACATTACAAAGTGAAACATAACTTTAATTTCGGAAGTCGGTGTCTTGGGTTTGGTATTTTCGGAAGTCGGTTGTTTTTTTTTGTAAAAAGTTTTTATTTTTCACTTTTTAGTTGTGGTACCTACCCCATACACATTCGAATACCACTACCTGCTACCAGTGACAGGAACTTATCATATCATCTACATACTAAGTGGGAAATAAATACGTATTTTGTAGCTAACTCAAAAACTACCCAAGCAAAGTTAATAAGATTTATATGGGACCAATTTGAGAGCATACCCTTTCAAACAAAAAAAGAATTTTCAAAATCGGTCCACAAATGACGGAGAAATCGGCGGACATACATTAAAAAAAAACAAACACGCTACGAACATAATTATAACCTCCTCCTTTTTGGAAGTCGGTTAAAAATTAAGGAAATGCACTATGTCTAACCACCCAAAACAATGTTAAAAGACAGCTAAGTAGATTCAAAGAGTAGCGTATTATCATTACATTATTATTCTGTTCGTTAACCATGTTTGTTAACAACTAGTACCCCGACATTGTATAAACAATGTAATTATTAAAATCTACACGTAGGTATTGCCACTTGTGACTTCTAACATGATTGATTTACTTAACTGTAGTTAGATACCTACCTACTTACTTTGCCATTCATCGTGGAGGTCTAACATGGAGGTCCATTATGTTTATAATTAATTAAAATCTTTATTTCGAGCCAAGACTCAGATAGGGTTAGTAACAATGTCCTTAACATTACGTGTCAGTAAACAACACAATACGCTGACACATGTAACTGGCAACAGTGTATTATAAATACGAGCATTTTTATAAACTTCACAAAAAGTTTTAAAAAGCATTTACGAGCAGTATTGGTATCCAATCAGCTAAAGATAGCTCTATGTTATCATTAAATTAAATACTAGCTGGATTTGTCGAACTGAATGCTATTTTAGGTAACTGACGTCGACAAGAAGTCGCCTATTTTGAACAAATAACCAATTTTCTTTTCATGTAATTCTAGAGGGGCAAATGAAGTTGTCGGAATTCGGGTCGCCTGATGTTAGGCAATCTCTGCCGCCCATGCATGTATGCATCACTAGAGGAACGGATGCATAGCCGACCTTTTAAGGAGACATCAAACTCTTTTCGTGAAGGCCCTCAAGTCGTTGGTACAGACACCAGCACATCAAGCTACCACAATCTGTCAAATTTATTTAATAGATTTTCAACTTTATCTGCGGTAAATATAAGCTTCAAAGTTGATTGGGAAAATTTGACAGTTTCGGGTAGCATGATGTGCTGGCGTCTGTACATTACAGAAATATCGCTGACAAGAGCTGATTTCACAGCTGTCAAACTGCAGCAGCATAAAAATACATAAAAGCAAATCAATACAATATTATTCCTCGCAACACCTCGTACTACTTACGACATACAGGAACATAATTAAAAACATTAAGTAAAACAAAGAACTGGAGCACGTTTCGGCAAGTTAACTGTCCTATGTCCATTCCAAAAATCAGTCACTATGCTTATACGATACGCATTTCAATATGTACCCTAATTTATTGAAGTCGTGTCGTATGCGTGTGGCGAACCGTTTGTATAAAGACGAATGTATTCGGACAAGTTAAAAGAGAAAATCTACAATGGATAGAAGTAGAGCTGTGTTAGGAATCTTAAGAGATTTGTGAGGAGAAAACTTTGTTTTATCATATTGTATAGGTATTTAATTCATTTGATACGATAGTGAAAACATTACACTCCTTTTTTTGGAAAGTCGTGTTACAAATAAGGTTTTTTTTACTCTAAATACTATTCAGCATTCTTTTCTACGAACGAATTGTTCTCGAGATATTACTTAAATGCTACTTGAGACGTTGTTTTTTGGTATGTACCTAAATATAAGCTTCAGTAGGCCACCACCACAGTACCTACCTACTGGTCACCTGCAGAAGAATACGGCTACTTTGATCGTGTTTTTTTTTAAAATAAATGTTTACCAAATTACACCTGCCTTTTTATTGAGAGCCTACTTATCTAATAGCAGATTATAGTAATCGATATAATGATAATTAGTTATAACGTCCTGTAGAAAACGATGTGTCAATAAATTGACTGCAAAATCGTTGTAATACAAGGCGGAAGTAAAAATATTTACCTAATGTAATACCCGACTAAATGGCATTACATAATGGGCACTGACTGACTGACAATAGTGTATGTACATTGCAGGCGCATGGCCAAAAATATTTTGTACCTTCTTGTCATTATTGATAGCTTTTAAATTATTATTAATTTTATCGTGTTGATAACACGCAAATATGTCCTCGATTTCGTGTCGACAACCATCTACGTTATTATTATCAAATTCCATCCACCAAAATTGCTTAACAGCAGAACACCATTGTCTAAAGGCACTTTCCGGGAACTCAGGTACTCAACTACTCTTACACCTCATAAAAACAGACAGCGGATATACAATCAGCTACATAATCAAAATAGCCCGCGTTACGCGCAAACTTGCGCACAAAAACAGCTGCCGTATGCGCGTGCGCACTTTCGCACAATCTCCTTCGATACGCTCCTAGATGATCGCGTGACCTCGCCTGCCAGATTGCGCCTATCAGCTTGTTCCGATCTGTGGCAGATAAGAGATTGGAGATTTGTGCTTGGGGCTACTAGATTATAATGACCATAGTTTTGATTACTTATCAGGCCAGTTCGGTAGATTGGCAGACAAGTCGCAAAAAAAAAATTGTAACTCTCCCAAAGTTAGAAAATTTTCTCTTAGCCTGTTGTAAGAGATAACATGTACCTTTGTTCTGCAATATTGAATTTATCAAACGACGAAACTAATAGGCAGGCAGTTACTGTGGATAACCGACTTCCTAAAGGCGAGACAGTTCATTCATACCGTAGTTATACAATTCTGACAATTTTTACCGCTTTCTGTAATGATTAAGACCATGCTACATTTAAATTAGGTACTGATTTATCGAAGCGTTAAGTCTTCGCTACTTCTCTACTAGGGACTAACTCAAAGCTATTCTAGTTTCCGAACACCACCATAATTACATTATAATGACAGCCATTAATCTCTAGGCCACATAACCAGACATCTAACAATTACTAAGTTATTTCTCTACAACCTAACTGAAATACCTTCGCACAACAGTTAATTTCGAACCGTCTCAATGACACATTCTCGGTATACGGAACAAGCAATAGCTACCTACCATCCAGATTGATTATTTCATCAGAACTCAGAACAGCTTATTTGCATACGAAACCGGTCGGCGACAAGATCGCGAGATAGATCACAGACAATGAGAGTGACAGACAATAGTTTTAAACTTTCACATTACGATGCCACGTATCGCTAATAAACGTAGTGCAATCGCAAAATTAATTATATGTTAGTATTTGCGTAGGTATGGGTGTAGGCTGGGAGTGTGCCCATCATTATGATACCCAACGTGAGATTATGAGTAGGTTTTGCCGGTACTAGTTAAGGTGTGGAACATAATTGAGTCGGTGTCGATGCAATGTGCAAATATTCTTCTATGTTATAAGCAGCTTGTAGGTATGTACTAGATAGGGCAAAGAATAAAACTCCTTGATGAAACTAAGGGCGAGGCCACAACACTGCGTTGCGGCGTCGCATCGTAAAAATCTACGACGCCGCACAACAAATTATACGCGCATTGTATTGCTGTGCGACGTCGTTTTTGCAATACGACGCCGCAACGCAGTGTTGTGGCCTCACCCTAAGTCGCCGTAACAGTTTTTGCGCCAATTCTTTTTTTTTACTGAAAAATGATTAAAAAATATAGCGCAATTTACCAAAAAAATATTTCATGAATCTTAAACTATGAGAGCGTTAAGCAATATAGCAACTTCTTCGTGTAGGGTTTGATGAAAAAATCTATCCTAACAAGGACATACTTACTTCCCGAAATATTCAAAGACTACGCTTGGTTGTCGTAGCTCCATCCATGTCACATAACATAGGCACCGACCAAACAGAGATGAGTTTAAACTTAATGTTGCATAATCACGCATAGCATAGCGACGGAGTCAATTATCAAAAGGTCACAACTACATAAGCGCTGGAGTCGATAAAAATTAAACAAACAATGCTTTTACATTCTCTACTATTATTTTTATTGTGTAGGTTTTTAAAACTTTGCTGTATAGCTGAAAACATTGTGAAACACAAGAGACGATATTTAAGAAATTGACACATCGACCTTTTCATTGAGTTGAGAACCCATGGTTCTAAAATCTCTCTCTTACAGCTTTTAAAAAACTTCGACGACAGACATGGTACGCAGCGTAATAAATAAATTCTCTGCATTATAGGTTAAGTAACTTCCATAGTACTGAAGCGAGATTTACTGTAATGCCTGTCTGTTCAACAATGAGTACCTCAGGGCGCCATGCTTGGTCTCTTAGTGTTTATGTTCATATCCCAATAAAAAAGCGGCCAAGTGCGAGTCGTACTCGCCCATGAAGGGTTCCGTAGCAGCAAGTAACGATAAGTTTACGATTTATGACGTATTAAAAAAAAACTACTTGCTAGATCTCGTTCAAACCAATTTTCGGTGGAAGTTTACATAGTAATGTACATTATATATTTTTTTTAGTTTTATCATTCTCTTATTTTAGAAGTTACAGGGGGGGGGACACACATTTTACCACTTTGGAAGTGTCTCTCGCACAAACTATTCAGTTTAGAAAAAAATGATTGTAGAAACCTCAATATCATTTTTGAAGACCTATCCATAGATACCCCACACGTATGGGATTGATGAAAAAAAAAATTTTGAGTTTCAGTTCTAAGTATGGGGAACTCCAAAATTATTTGTTTTTTTTCTATTTTTGTGTGAAAATCTTAATGCGGTTCACAGAATACATCTACTTACCAAATTTCAACAGCATAACTCTTATAGTTTCGGAAAAAAGTGGCTGTGACATACGGACGGACAGACAGACAGACAGACAGACAGACAGACAGACAGACAGACAGACAGATAGACAGACAGACAGACAGACAGACAGACAGACATGACGAATCTATAAGGGTTCCGTTTTTTAACGGAACCCTAAAAAAGGCGACACGACTGGTAAAAAAACAAGAGAAATACTTCACAGAATAGAGAATGCCCAGAAAGAGGCAAGAAACTACGTGGTCAATTGTGCTTTTTCAAAGAGAATATTTCAACCGAAGTGTGCTCTTGATGTGAAACATCTGATTTGTTTGAGGTTTTAAGTTCTTTTAAATGGAAATATACCAGGTAACAGTAACTTAACCTTTTTATTAATCTCTTACAGAAAAAACATAATACACTACGGCTCCTCTGTCATCTCCACAAGTCTTAGCGCGACTTCTTCTAATTGCTTATTCTTTGACAGTAATTCACTATTTTTTTTCTTCATATATCTTAGTTTTTCCTTCAAAATGAAGATGCTTTGTAGATTTTGCCCCAACTTTTCCCTTTGGGTTTCATCTTTTCTACGCTTCTTTGATCGATGACCATCTTTTATGTACCATATTCTAGTGTTCCCCTCTTTCCCTCTCTGCGTCGTAGTAATTTTGAACATGGCCTTTTCGTTGTATATGTTCGTGAACATATGGAGAACGTCCATATACGTCTCCTTTGCAAGAGTTTCAACGTATTTCGGGAAGTGGGGCTGCGTCATATATTTGTCTATGTTGTATTTATGTACGTATTCATGTTTTGTGTACGTGTCACCAGATTTACTGTTAGCGACGTTATGGATTATCTCTCCATCGTAATCTTCGTTTCCTAACTCTTGTGTGTCGCTGTAACAGATTTAAAGTGGATGTAAGTTCGTAAGCAGTGATAGAGCGTAATGCGAAGATTCTTGAATACATACTTCATTTATAACCAAGAATTTAAAAAAATTATATAGTTTTGATGAACAAAGTAGTTATTTATAATTAATTAGAAAAAAAAAAACGCTTTTAAAATGTATGATTCTTACCTAGCTGTTACATCTTCACTGGTTTGAATTTCTTTATCTACACCATCTTTCAGCCCGCTGATCAAGTTATCACTCACAACAAAACCCGTAACATTTCCATCTTTCATATACACATCGAAAACTGGCAATAATGAATGTGCAGTACTAGCATTGCCATTCGCATCGTCTCCTGTTTGGACCGCAACATCTTGTGGACTTTCTTCATTAACCTCATCATCTACATATTCTACTACATTATTATTTTCTCCAGTATCTTCGGTTGTATATTCAACATGATTTTCTTCTTCGACTATATCCTCAGTATTATCAAAATCATTCAGAATTTCACTTTCATTCACGTCTTCTTGCGAAACAATTTGGTATTCAAGACCTTCATCTAAAGTTTGATCTTGATCAATGTATTCTTCTTGCACTACGTTCTGAGTTTCGTCGATATCATTAGTGACGACTGTTTCATAGGCAATATTATCAATATCGTTTTCCTGAACTTCATTAACTTGGCCTTCATTAATGATTTCAACGAGTTCATTACTAATGATTTCATGATTATCATCATCACAGTATTCTATTGTGTAACTCAAATTTTCGATTGCATTTTGTGCCAGTAAGTTAATGTCTTGATCTAAATGTTCAACTGTTTGTATTTGTACAGATTCTTCACCAGATACAGGTTTTATTGCAGTCCTGAAAATAATTGATAAATATGAGTGTCTTATAACAGAAAATTCAATATTGAATGATTATTAATAGTTAGGTTAAAATAAAAGTAAATTATTCAATTTACCTATTAGGCAATACCGGAACACACTGATCTGCGATCCATGGGTTTCTTTGTATTTCACATTTTACGGATTCTTGTAAATGCTTCACACTTTGCAATGTTTCAGTGTTGTAATTGTTTTCTGCATGTTCTTTAACAATTTTTACTCTTTTAGAATCTTCAGAAGATGTCACAACTTCACTTGGTTTTGATCCTGTGAATTTATAATCAAGTATTACAGTAAAGTGCTGTGTTAACAATTTTTAAATGATTGTAGTGGTACTTGGTTGTTATGTTATCATGTTACTTACGTCTTTTCAGTGGAGGAGTTTTGTTTGGTCTTGCTCTTTCCGCAGGTTGAATTGTCCGCCTGTGCTTTATTTTCTTAGTTGCTTCAATAATTTGATCATCATCAGCATCTGAGGTAAATATAACAAAATTGGACTTTATACATTTAGTTATTTTATTTCACAGGCTCTTTGTATTCAGTGTTTTAAAGTTGTAAGAATAATATTGAAGACATCAATCGGCTCTAGAGGTCTTCGAGCGCGCTAGAGCTTTCTCATTTGCACTTTATAACACTGATGATGATAATAAACTTCAATAACTTCTGCCCACGACTTCGTTCGCGTGGAAGTCGTAAGATACCACAATATGAGTATACTAAAATTACAGATACATTTCCCGCCCACGCTATTACTTTGTTTTCTTTATGACTTCTTTTCTTTTTGCTCCGCTCCTCAAGAGTCACAGTGTGATGTTAAATAAACCATAACCTTCCTCAAGAATTGTGCTATCAATTGCAAAAAACGAATTTTTCAAATCCGACTCGTAATTCTAGAGACTAACCCTTTCAAACAAACTCTTCAGTTTTATTATTATTATTACTAGCTTTAACCCGCATAATTTCGCGGTTTTTTTTAATTCATATTTTTACGACACATTTTTAGGTCATGAACTATCCGTATTACAAAAAAATATTTAGTCTGAGTCTTAACAGGGAGGCTTGAAAATTTATTCACTGTTAAAATGTATAATAGTTATAATTAAATCATCAGAAAATCCTCCACTCTGCGCTCCTCTCCGCCTGCGCTGTTCTTATACGTAAAACATCACTATTTGCCGTGCAGAGCAATGGCTGACTTCCTTATTTATTACTTACGATCTTGCACCTGCTCTGCCTGTTCATCTTCGTTTTCTTCCTCATTGTTGCCATACATTTCATCAACAGCTGCAAATAATGATACGAACTCGTTATAAATACTAGTGGCAAGTTAATTACTATAATATAAACAGAAAGCGCAAAATAACATAACATCATGCCTGTAATCACCGAAGGGTAAGGCTGAGGTGTACGTATACTATACCCACATTTCGCGAAATAAGTGTAAAATAAAACTGAAATTATGAGACTTCATGTTTTCTAACCCAGATCATAACCGAGTGTGTTGTTCCTTGTGCTCATTATGCTTTTGGTCATGGGTTCCATCGCGGAAGCCCATAACTAACCACTTTGAAAACAAAATCCCGTGCACACGATGACCACATCTGTTACCGCCCCGGCTCTATAGCAGCCGAATGCTGCAAGCAAGAATAGTCCTAACGGTGGTTAGTTATGGCTTTCTGCGATTGCACCATCATCAAGTAAGTGTTTTCTTAACTTTTTGATACAAGTAAAATTAAACAAATTACCTGCAATTTTTTGTTTCAACAATATCAATCTCTGCTCACTGATATGTCTTTCTACTTCTCTGCTCTTCAAATTCTTTTCTAAAGCATAGAAAAATGGACGACTCATAGCGAATCCCGTTTCCATTTCAACATACGCTCTGATTTTCATAATATCGACTTTGAGTTGCAGAAAGTCCTTTATCTGTAAATTAAAAAAAACACTGGAGTCAAATTCACATAAAGCAAAACGACATATTGCAATGGACAAACTTTATGGCGACATCTATACCTACTGCCAAGTATAGACAGTGACGTCACAGAATCCTACATCGCGCAAGCAATATTTACCGCGAAATCTGAATATAGGTGTAAATGAAATCACTGAAAACCTAACTGATTTTTTTTTTCACGATATCAGGTTTGGTTCCATTATAAAACTTGTTCCTAATGATGAGTACAATGACCCTTTAAGAAGTTTTCAGTCATTTAGATTACATCTTGTATAAAAAAGTAACCCACCGAAAGAATAGACAAAATGACAAATAGTGATTGTTTATCTGTCATTTTGTCTATTCTTCCGTCAACAAAACCCGTTTCTACGATGGTCATGTTACGCGTGCTGAAACAACACCTGTCTGGTCGGAAAGTTTTATTTTTAATGGAGGAATTTTCCACCATATTCCTCAATACCTTCTCAAACGAATGGATCCAATAAAAAAATTACGAATTTACACAATAATAATATAATTAATAGCAACAGAATAAGTTAGATTATTACCTCTTCTTTGACATAAGGTGGTAATCGCCGGCCATGCTGCAGCTTATAAAACTCTTGTAAAGATAATTCATGATCGTGATGATTACAAACGTAGACAACTGTCAGTTCGTTCTCGTTGGGTAAATGCCTTAATTTTATTTTGCACGGACAATCAGTCTTCATGTTATTATTTCTGTCAAAATGAATATATTATGTATAATACTCTGTCTATGGTACCCTAGGGAGGAGAAGAGAAAGAAAGGGAAACCTTTGAAAAGATGGCAGGATGACTTGGTGAGGACTGTGGGAAATACATGGACTTGACAGGCAAGGAACAGAGAGAATTGGAAGGGGATAGAGGAGGTCTTTGCCAAAGTGCACACATAGACTCAGAACTGAGATAAAACGTTTTTGTAATACAACTGTAATTCTGAATAAAGACTATAAATAAAATATACGCTGTTATTGTGCGAGGTAACCGGATTTTGTCTTCATAAGATAAACAGATGGATAGCAAATTCCTACATTATGTTTATTTAATCTCAGCAGATGTCAAGTCAGCATGCAAAAAATACACAGTAAAAAAATATTGCTCATAATGCTGTTGTTTTAAGTCTGACAGCCAGTCTTACCAGTATTACCCAGTAACTGGGTTGTGGAGGTCAGATAGGCAGTTACTCCATGTAAAACACTGGTATTCAGCTGCATCCGATTAGACTGGAAACCGACCCCAATACAGTTGGGAAAAGAATTTGCAAATGATGAATGATTATGTTTTAAAATGGGAATTACAAACCTCTTTCTCAACCCTTTTTTCTTATACTTCTCTTTATTTCTCAAATAAACACAATTGTACGTATAAGTTTCATAACCAGTATTAGGTTTGCGTGAATCAGAACACCTGTAGTAAAAGCACCATCTTTTTGCGTTCTCATTCAAGTATTGTACGAAGTCATCATGGGAAGCGAATTTGTCACCGGGCTTCACAAGTTTCTCATCTTTATGCAAGAACAATCCTTTGTGATCCGAACAGTATTCGCTGTATGGAAGGTATACAAGTGCTGGAAAAGAAGCAATAGTTAATTATTTTTTCAACAATTAATTTGAATGGTTTTGGAATAAATCAAATAAATGCATTTGTGTTTTATTTTATTAAATAAAATCTTAATAAATGATTTTTTATCAATTTGGCATTGACTACATTGTTTTTTTTTTACCTTTTTTGGAATATGTATTAGTATCTTCACTGCTCACAATCATTCCACTATTAGAACTCCCTGATATATCTAAATACCTGAAAACAAGGAAACAATCTTATTAGACCAGTGTGTTCTTAAAGACTGTGTTGCTCGCGATCCGAACACATGCAGTGGAGTGCGCACTCCGTGGAGTGGCCAATGGAGCACTATCAGTTTTTTGACAACGTTTCAGTATTCAAATTAAAGACCCAATAGAATCTGGCATTCAAGGTTGTCTTTTGTGTTAATAACTTTTTGCAGAGCCTTATATCTACCAAATCTGTGTTTTTGAAAGACATCAACAACAACATCTTCCAGTTGATGTGATGATGATGATAAATCAATTTAATGTTGCTTCACCTTGAAATAAGTTTAACCTGTTAGCAAAAGAAGTAATGATTCTAGCAGGGGACTGTTGCGTTATGTAATTTAAGAAACATCTACGTAAATAAGTGCACAGTAATAATTACCTTATGACAGGTTTTTCAAGGATAGCATTATTCTGAGGAACTTGATAATTCTCTTCCATGATTTCTACATTCATTGCCACACTGTCTGCAGGATCATCCAAATAACAATGGTCTTGATTAAAATGTTTATCAAATCCCATTTTTCTGAAAAAATATTAAATTACTGTCTCAAGAGTACATCAGGTTGTTTCATACCATCCTATTAGAAAAAATAAAAGTGGAGTCACCCACAAAAGTCAAGATTTTAAAAACAGTTCTGTAGTAATACTTGATAACTATAAAATCATTAGTATGATAGAACAAAATAAATAACAAGTTTTAGCTTGTGATCAGATTTAGGGTTACATTTCGAGTTGCGTTCAGAGATAAAAAGTTTGTGCCGTTTCGACCAAAGGAGCTTACTTAAATGTAGTTCATTCATGAACCTAAATATTCTGCATTTAGAAACACACTTAAAACTAAAATATAAGTGTAAGATTAGAGTACACAATGTTTTCTTTCACGCACTTTTTCTTTTCATTGATACATCGATATTTTTTGACATGACAAACATTTTGACATTTGCGTGACACAACATGGTACAGATTAAAAAGTCATTATAGAACTGGTAAAAGCGTCGAGACTTCTTGAAATTCATATTTCGGAATTTCTCATTAGCAATTATTATGGCAACCGATTTTTTTCGTTATATTTAGGCACCATCTTCACGGGCGAGAAAATTGCGGAGATAGTCTCGCTGCCCGTGCCATCAAATTCAATAGAAACTCATCAATCTCCACACGACGATATCATCCCGGCGATAATTTGAAAGCGCAGAAAGTTACATGCTTATGGGCGCAGCGTAACTATCATCGCGATTTTCTGGTCCATGGAGATGGCACGATCTTAAGCTACGGTTTCCTAGAAGAGCGGTGACCGTGACGTAAGGTCGTAACGTACTGCTTGGACTGCCATCTCTGCACCTCACTGTGCGGGAGGAGGCGGCCCTGGCCACCTTTAGGCTCTATTTATCAGGAACCTTAAGCAAAGACTCCAGAGTTGAGCACACACGTATAAAAGAAGATGCAATCAAGCGACGGCTAATGATGACATCACCCTGCGACAAAGCCCCGAAATCACACCACTTTCAAAGGCACTACAACATAATACTTACAGAAGAACAGTGTTACTACTCGGGCCCGAAAGAGCTGAGAGTTTACACCGACAGATCGAAGACCGACTCCGGTACCGGAGTCGGAGTCTTCTCACACGATCTCATCATAAATATATCCCGACCGTTGGGAATGTTTAACACCGTCTATCAGGCGGAGTGTGTGGGCATCATGGAAGCGGTCCACGCCATAGAAGCCAGGAGAGTTACGGACATCTATGTATGTATACTTTCCGACAGCGCTTCAGTTATTCAATTCTTACGGAAAAAATCTATTACCTCGAAGAATACTATAATGTCACAATGCACTAGAACAGGTAACGGTATCTAGCCGCAACACGGTGACACTGCAATGGATAAAAGGACACAGCGGATCGCTAGGTAACGACGCATCTGACGAACTTGCTAGAAGATCTAGCACGGCAGTTTGTGGACCCGAGCCTATCGTACCAATCCCTTTTAACCAAAAACGCAGGTTGCTACAGGAGTTCACCCTCACACAAGCGGAGTACTGGTAGACCTCAACACCGGGCTGCAAACAGTCCAATGAAGCTATGCCATCTCTGGATAACAGGCTAACCAGGCGTTTATTACGCCTGGACAGGAACGGCCTGCGCCTGGTGACGGAGACCATCACGGGACACTGCTCGCTAAATAAATACTTCCACACAATAGGCATAACGGATAGTCCTCTGTGCGGGGCGTGTATGAAGGCTGAGGAAACCGTCACGCATGTGCTCTTTGAATGCACACACATCACCCAGATTAATACAGAAACTCTCGAGTCACCCAGATCTTTCACAGATGTTCTGAACAGACCAGGAGTTTTAACTAACTTCTGGAGGGAGGTGGGCTGGTTGGAATAACCACCAAACGGCCACCATGCCCCACGCACAATGGTCCATCTGACGGACTAAGTGCGGAAACCAAACACCATAAGCATAACATAGAACGTAGCCTATTGAGGAGACGAAATGCACCTCCCTGAAAAGATTTATCCTACCGGTTGCGAGGTCCATGGTGTAGGTAGATTATATTACGCACGTTATATCTGTTTTTAGGTTTCCGTAGTAAACAAGGAACCCTTATAGTTTAGTCATGTCTGTCTGTCTGCGGTCTAGCTCCGAGACTAGACAGACTAGAAAGCTGTAATTTGGCATGGGTATATATATTAATTACGCCGACAAAGTGGTAAAACAAAATTATGAAAAAAAAAAACATTTTTTAGGTTCCTCCCCTACACGTAAAGTGGTGACTTTTTTTTCTATCCCATGGTGTGGGGTATCATTAGAAAAGTCCTTTAAAAACATTGTGAGTATCTAACAACCATTTTTGGATTCAGGGATCCGTTTGCGAAATATTAAGTTTTAAAGTGCAAATTTTCAATCAGTAATAAAAACTATATACATATATATATTCACAACAAATACAAGAAAATGTAAACTAAATGCAAAATTTAACCTAAGTTAAATAAAAATAAACATTAAAAATGATTATACTTTGAATAGCAACTATGATAGAAACTGTGTTTCGATACGTAATATGGACTCATAGCTTCAATATTTTTTGCAGATTACCTACACCAACCAAATTTTTTTTTATAAAATACCTTCTAAACTCGATCTTTTTTAGCATAGTTTATTTTACTAGCTGATTGATAAGTTAGCGACTAACAATATTATACCTACTTCTAACTTCAAACATTTTAAACTTACCGTTCCGATACTCGTTCTAAAGAACGTTTAAATGTATGTAACCAGTGTTTCTCATTCTAAGTGAATAATTGTATTCTGTTTTTGAGGAATAAATGTCTTAAACTACAATTTTTGTTAGAGTCAAGTGTTCCCCCCCGCCAGCTAAACGGTTGATTTGCATGTGTGAAAAAAATCACAGCAGTAGTTTATATAACGAAATTAAAAGGATATTATCACAGCTAAGTAGGTTCTACAAGTTAACGAGTAATAATCAACCAACTTATATTAGCAGTTGCAAAAACTTTTTTTCCCGTACATTCCGTATGGGTGAACATGTTTTTCAACTACAAAGAAGTTTGTTTTTGAGATCAATACATCTCAACTACGGAACCCTTCATTGTGCGTGGTCCGACACGCACTTGGCCGGTTTTTTTTGCTGTCATTATAGTTTTTTTTCAGACTGTTACTCGAAATACCTACATAAACTAAGAAGACCAGGGTGCCTCATTTTGTTTTGCCGCCCCTGGATCCCCGACAGGTTTAGTCCGCCACTGATTGAAACCTGTCCCTGACCCCGATTATGTGACCCCCCCTGACTCGAAATCTTTATTCGGTCTTGATGACAATAAACTGTTGGTTAAATCGTGTTACATACCGAAATCGTCCCAATATCGTCCCGCTATTGTCGGACGATATTGTTGTCGTCCGAGCAGACGATATGTCGGTGTCGATAACGTCGCAGTGTAAAAACGCCTTACCTTTTCACGAAAATATCTTCTACCGACAAATGTCACTGTCAAATCCAAAGTCAAAACATAAAAAAAAGAAAACAAACATGTGAACATCTGGGCATTGTCGGCTACTTTCCACTTTCCACCAAATAATTGGGAGATTAATTAATAAAGACCCAAATATTTTGAAATCTCCAGTCCAATCCGTGAATCATGATCGTTACTCTTCAGACTTTGGTTTTTTTCCGTGAATCCTTGTTTGCTGCATTCGAACGTTTAGTGCGGCCTTACTACAAGCAATTGACATTAGCTTTTTTTGCTGGAAGTGGGAGTGACTTAGAGGATGAGGAGGCAGATGACCAGGTGTTTTCAGAGTATGACGAAGAGAAAGGGGTTACGTTCTACCCACCGATGTACGCGCAGCGCTACGCCGCGGTTAGCGACTGTCTCTTGGATGACCGATGGTGTGGAAATATTGAGAAGGTATTGCCTGAAACTTAGAACTATAAGTTTAATCAACGTCCCATTATCATCATCCGAGCCTTTTACCAATTATGTTGGGGTCCACTTCCAGATGCAGTTAAATACCAGTATTTTACATGCGAGTGACTATCTTACCCATTAACTGGGTAAAGCTATATCCCTTGTCAAGACTGAAATGATGTGTAGATCTAGTTTATAGTATCGCAATCATAGCCCAAATTCTCAAACAATACAATTTGAAAGTCTTTTTGTACAGAACTATTTATATTCCGATGTTCCCATACAATTCAAAAAGTAAAAAAACGAATGAGCTAGCTACTTTCTTCTACTTTGTCCATGCAAAGACACCAGGTCACTTGTTTTTGCACAAGTGTGCATTATATTTAATAATTTGGCCTGCATAACATGCATAAATCCTTTCTTTTAAAATCTAAACATCGATGAGAGCTCCATCAAAATCAATCAAGTAGATTAGGTATGAAGCTGATCAACATAAAAATTACTGGATATTACGAGATGACAGGGTTGGCATAAAACAAACAAGTTGTTTTAAAATGCGTATTTTAAACAGCTTGAAACAAAACAATGTTTTTTAATAAGTGTTTAAAATCACAGTAAAAACACACAATTTTGGGGACTTCCCCATATTTAAATATACTTTTAGGTTAGATACATCTATGAACGAAAATCGGAATTCAAAATTCTGAATGTACAGAGTGTATTGGGTGGTTTAGCATCTGTGTTACATGCCTACTTAGATTGATTATAAAAAAAGGATGTTCACAGATTAGATAGTTTATTAGTTAGTACTAACTATAACTAACATTGGTGTGATTATTATGTTATTCGGATTGTTTTAGAAATGAATTATATTAGGCCTGATCGATTTGTGTTCATAATAAATTTGATAAATCGCTCACTGAAAAAAAGAATCTTTAAGAATACAAATAAAGTGTCAGTTGGGAGGATAAAATACAGAAATGAAACTTAGTGTAAACTTGGATTTCAATCCAGCAAAATCACACCGAAATGCACGGGTTTTGCTCTTGCAAAACCCGTGCATTTCGGTAACAAAATAAATAAATGAAGGAACTCTCAATGCTTTGATCTTTCAAAGCATTGAGAGTTCCTTCATTTATTTATTTTTTTACATTGTTTCACAGATAGTGGATTTCGGCCACCATGACATGAGCTTCATCAAGTACCTGAAGGAAGTACCTGGTATTAGTTGCATTCTTGGCGTAGATATTGAGACTATTCCTCTCCGATGTTCCTCTGATCTGCTTGGTGGGGATGAGTACTCTCCAAAGCGGGAGAGTCCCTTGAAAGTCACTGTAAGAAAACTATTTATTTTTATATTATTTTTAATTTCTGATTTGACTTGACAATGCATTTTCATAAATTGTAAGTATGTTGAACAATCAAATTGTTAAAACAAAATAACCAGTCCGCAACGCATATAATCCTCCTTGTTGTGTGAAAATGCTGTCTCTAATAATGTAGTATACAGGGTTGCATTATGCTGGAAATCCATTAAGGGGTTGAAGGAGAGCTCATTAACAACTGATAACCCCGTAGTTTGACCGAAACCGCTGTACCACGCCGTAGGAATGGGCAGCAAGGCACAGTATAGATTGCATACATATACACACAAATATACAATTTATGTTTTTAATTCCAGCTATTCCAAGGCAATGCAGCAGATCCAGACTACCGGCTTATCGGCTGTGATGCGGTGATCGCCATCGAGATGATAGAACACATGCTCCCTCATGACCTGGAAAGATTCGTTCACACTGTTTTTGGCTTCATAAAACCTAGGATTGTCGTTTTCACTACACCCAATGCTGATTTCAACGTACTGTTTAAGGCTTTGGAGAAGAATGGACTCCGACGTTTGGATCATCTGTTTGAATGGACCAGAGAACAATTTCATGATTGGTAATCATCTATTTAATAAAAATAAATAAAAACTGGCACTCTGGCAGTGCCGACAGAAGTGAAAACTTAAACAAGATCACCTTGGTGGATGAAAAATACTTGCATAGAATATTGATCCGTAACTTAAAATGAATAAAGAGCACAATCGCGTTTACGAAAATGAGGTGTCGGTAACGGTATCGCGAGTTCAATTGTTTTTTCCCATCTCAAAAATGCCCAACGCGCCTAAAGAAGTTTTCACTTCAAAAATCAATTTGCTAACAGACATAATTTAAAATGCTGGGTGGCAAGAAATTTTGCACAAGTGTTCCATATAATGGCGAAAATGAGCAAAATAGTATTCACCCCCTAAAGAACCGCGAATCGGCAAGGTAGGTGGCTAGTAGGCCTATTTCCTGCAGTGGACTGCTGTAGGCTAATGATGATGTGGACCCCCCCCCGCCCTAAAGGGGTTAAATTGGAGATGAAAGTTTCTATGGAAATCAGAATAGTCGGCAGATGTAAACATTTAGATATTTTTGACTTTACAGGTGTAGCAACATAGTAGTGAGGTATCCGAATTACATGGTGATCTGCAAGGGTATTGGTCCCGGACCACCTGGGACTTTGCACCATGGTTGCTGCAGTCAATTGTCACTTTTTATTTCAAAGGACTACCATAAGCAAGCTGACCTCAATATAAATGCCTTAGCTTCTCAATTGGTCGGAAGTAAGTATGATCAACTACTATCAACATATAGCTTAAAAAGACAATTCGTTTTCTAACATTGTCATCCAGTAGCGGATCCGGCTGCGAATACGGGCCGAAAGGGAAATCGTGGCCCCCCGGCAACATGGCAACTGAAGGAACACGGGTGGGTTTTAAGCAGTAAGAGTCTGACTCGCCCTCCCGCTCCACCCAGAGCGGGAGAAGTTATTTGATAATTTCCCAACCAAAAAAAAGGGGACTAAGGGGGGCTCAAGCCCAAAAAGCATCTGCGTTCTTCCATGACAAATCTTAAAGTGAAGTTGATATTATTCTAATTAAACTTTTTAGCAAGCGTTACACTACCTAAGGTACAATTGTCGTTAATTAGGTATCCTTAATTTAATAAATATATGATGTTTTAGAAGTTTAAAATTTCTATGAGATGTTTTATTTACGTGAGGAATTTTGAATCCGCGCGCCACTCATTCTGCCAATCACGCTGCCTCTAACGGCAGCCTATCGAATGCGCGTGTCCCCGCGTTTCGCGCCGACGTGCGACGTGATACCTATTGCAAGTGTCGTTTTTTGTGCTTTTTTAGGGTTCCGTACCCAAAAGGTAAAACGGAATGTTCGAGATAGGGAACAAACTTTAAATAAAAACTGAATTTAATACGTGTTAAATAGCGGGGTCAAGCCCCTTCTAAACATCAATGCTAGATCCGCCACTGCTGCCATTCACATAGTTTAAGCAAACTAGCAAAGAAGAACCTCCCTTATTTACATGTTTTATAAAAGGCGACTTAGCTCTTATTCCGAAGACTGAAGTCTTATGTGGTACGGTTATTATAGCGAACTACTAAAATAACCTGCAGCGTTAGCAACTCCTAGTGGTAGTGGGCTGGCCATAACTGAACAAGGAGCTGTCTGTTGGAGCAGTGAATGTAGTATGTAAAAGCAGAATTTTGCCAATGAATTTTTAGTCTAATTCACAAAATTCATGGGAATTAAAAAAAAAAGTTGCATTTGTATGACAACCATTAATTGTTTTGATGAAAATGTAAACAAATCGGTCAGAAAACGTATGTGGATGGCAAATTGTAGTGATAGTAACAAAAATAATAATACATTTATCAAAAAGTTTTGGAACAGGGTGTAGTGGAACTGCTACCGATGGAGTTTCTTTCTTCCTTAAAAGTGTTTAATAAAATATATTTTTTCTCCAGATGACCCGAATCGCAATAACTTCAGCGAAATCTTTGCAGGCTGCTGGGAAAGTTCAACATCGCCGTCACCACAACCACCAGAAAAGTATGTTTAAAAATAACAGATTTTTATGTTATTAATTCAGCTTTACGCCGTTTGAACCTAGAGTTGAAGACAAGTTTCGAGTTACCTGTAGCTTTAAAGCGACATCAAACTTCGAATTTTCTTCCAAATTTGGGTGAACAAGATAGATCTCTTTACTTCTAAACGGTTATGGCGGCTGTACACTCCTGTCCGAGTACTCTCGCTAGGTCTCGCATAGAAGTCTCGAGCGAGGGGCTTCAGCTTAAGTGCGACCATATACACTTTCGCCTGGTTCAGTTGAGGTTGTGAACCCCGAGAGGATGGACGCAGACTATACTTGCTGCTGCGTTGCTCTATGTGCCATCACGGAGACACGAGAGTGTACAGCGACACACTCGCAACTGCCACGAGATCCTTTGACTCGGGCACAAAAAACCGACACGGGGCGGAGAGCGAGCGAGGATTGCCGAGACACACTGAGGCGGGCCGAGCGCTCTCATCTACATTCTCGCACCCCGCCTGTCTCGGTGTGCCTCGGCGAGAGTACAGCTGCCATTATGATCACTGTGAACGTCGAAATGGTATGGAAAGCTTCTTTGTTTCTTACTGTCTGAATGCCCAGTAATATGGAGAGCCGGATCGTGTGTTTTCGCCTACCCATCCGATCTCCATAGATCAATTTAGTCAATCTCTTGCAACGCCCCGAACACAGCTCAGAATCGCTGCGATAGCAATACTAATAAAATTTGTGGTGCTGAATGTGCGTTGAGGGCAAAACTTTGTCACGGACTGCCTTGAAACCTTTCAGTTTCAATACTTCATTAGTGTCGCAGCGCAATTAAACGGTGACACGCTTGATTCTTACGGAGAGTGTTGATAATACTGCCCCCAGCTGCGGTAGCCGAGGCGTCTCTTTTGGTCTTTGCATCCGAACTACGCTTCTATATATGGTGGGTTAAACGATCAATTTGGGAGTTTGCCAGCATGAGATTCATACGTTTTTGATACCTACTATAACGTCCACTAAATGGACCACCATACCCAGACCTCTTCGTTGACAGTTGCCCAGACTAATTCCGTCTTATTACAAAAAGAGTTCTAACTTTAGTCCAAGCCTCCAGCCAGTTATTGCATTTTGAACTTCACTGTGGTTTGAATAAAGTTCTAAATACCAAAACTGACGTCAAACCCTAATTGATTTGACGTCAGTTTTTGTATTTAATACTTTACTTTGTAGGAATAGAGTTAAAAATTCAAAAATGGCTAGATGGTTTAAACTTGGGTTTACCTTGTTTTGTAATAAAGCCAATTATCTTTCCTTTTGTGAGCTGTTTGATGACTACCTTGTTGGTCTAAGTGGTTGCAAGCGCTACTGCTGAGCATGAGATCATGGGTTCGATTTCCGGGTCGGGCAAAGTGTTATTGGGTTTTTCCATTTGGAATTTCTCAGTAGCAGCTTGGAGTATGAATTTGTGCCCGATTGATGGCTCGCCCCCTGTTACATGAAACTTAAAACAAAATTAAATATGGGTGTAATATAAGTGCACCTCTGCCTAACCCTTCGGGGAGTCCAGGCGTGATGTTTATGATCTTAGATTACTACCAAAGATCCTAATTGGACCATTGAATGGAGTAAGTAAGAGTAGCCGTTGCAGCACGTGTCAGTAACTCCTTCCAACCTTTCCAGCGATTCGATGACCGAGATTCTTTACCCTGAAGAACAGTCGCACATGACTCTTGTATTCTCTTCAACTCTATGCAACTCTGTACCATTAACCGACAAAACGTTCAACCTGGAGACTTTCTCGTACCGAGACCAGACTCTGCAGTGCAACCTAGACGTTGAAATAGGGAAGAGTTTTATGATGTTCGATAGTCAAGATTACTTCAACGTGATGGTGCCCCGAAGGAGGATCTGTCATAAAGTTTATGAAATTGAGGATGTTTGCAGCAGGTTGTGAAACATTTTGCTATATAGTATAGGCTTGGTAGTGTTATCTGGAAAACTTTGAATTGTAGAAATGTTAACGGTATTTTGTCGATAGTTTTAAACTGAATTTTACTATGCTTTAATCAAAATATTTCGCGGTTCTAATCATCCAAAATAGTGAATATTTTAAAACATATACTTTCCATCCAAAAGAGAACACTGTAATTAAAAAAATGTTCATGACTTTGTCCTGTAGAGGGCGCCATATTCAATTTAATGTGCTTCCAACGATACCTCATTTATCTAATTACGATAAGTAGTTTAGAATTCATGAGGGAACAGGTAAACCATACGTACCTACCCACATGTATACATCAAAATCATAACCCACCTATTTGCTTTGCCGTAGATGGGTAAAAAAAAGAAGTGCAACTCTTTAAAAGTTTCATTCATTGTGAGATATAGTATCTAAAGTCTGAAATAACTGCTGTTACCTTATTTAAAAACAAGTATTACATAAACTTTCTTTGATCAGTTCATAAGTTTCTATTCTACATTTCAGATTGAACTGCACGACGTTACAAGTGAAAAAATTCTCAAAGACAACTCAAAATTTAATGGCAAAAAACAGAATCGACTCTATAGTTCACACTAGAGAAGTGGTTAATGAAATCCGTCACCTAACTAAGGTGTTGAATTTTAATAATTTCAGTCAGGCAGAAAACGGGGGTCATATCTGGTGTAACATCAACTGGGGCGAGAACGCACCGTACTGGAACCAGTACTATAAGATCGTGAGGGAGTACGCCTATCCCTTTGAGGTAAGAACTACAATTGTACAAGGACTTTTTGGCGCGCGTCAATAATCAGAACATCTTGTTCTTGCTGTGCACTACATCGGCACATGCGAACCAACGTCACGTCGGGGTCACAAGTGTAGATGCATGAGAAACAGGTTGTAAAGTTCGTTCATCGTCTATAGAAAAGGGAAGATCCTCCGACCAGACAGGTGTTGTGTGTGATGGGTAACTGCCCGACGATTGATCTCGGGATGTTTTATATATGCTAGTGGCGCGGTAAACAAACAAACAAACACAAACAAACACAAACAAACAAACACAAACAAACAAACACAAACAAACAAACACAAACAAACAAGCAAACAAACAAACACAAACCAGCCGGAGCACCTAAAAACTGCTTTAAAGCTATTTTTGGGGTTAATAAATAAGAAAATTGAAGCTGTTTTTGAGGTCCTTTCTTTCCTACTTAGGCCCGGACTCCACCAAAGCGGAGATGTGCGGAGATGTCTGAAGCGGAGACGAGAAGAGATGTTTTTCAGCTAGGGTGTATCCACCGAAGCTGTGCGGAGATGCGTACTAGCTAGACTGGATCGGAGATGTGTGCTCGCTTAGAGCGAAGATGTGTGCTGGCTAGAGCGGAGATGTGTGCTGGCGAGAGTGGAACTGTTACGGCGCCGCTCACTGCACGCCGCTCACATCTTTTCTCATCTCCGCTTAGTACCGTCGCCCAGCTGTCAGCGAGGCACAGTTCACATCTCCGGTTCGATCACGCCATACAAATATGATACATCTTCGCACAGTGTCATTGAAGCTGAGAGGAGTCGAGATGTGTGATTAACGAAATTCTATTGGTTGTTTAAAACACATCTCCTTTTCTCTCGTCTCATCTCCGCTTTGGTGGAGTTCAGGCCGTAAGGCCATAGTAAAGTTAAAAAATACTTTGTGAATAATCTGGTATCAAATCAGGCATGCTGCAGATAACCAAGTGAATTATACAATATGACGTCACGCTTGTAATCCCACAAGGATTATGCAGAGGTGTACTGTAAACGCCCGAAGGACGTTGGGGTCGTAAATTATAGTAATATGCAGTACTACAATATTTATCTTATATATAAAATTCTCGTGTCACAATGTTAGTTACCTTACTCCTCCGAAACGGCTTTACTGATTTTTACCAAATTTTATATGCATATTCAGTAGGTCTGAGAATCAGCTCATCTATTTTTCATACCCCTAAGTGATAAGGGTTGTCCACCCCAAACAAATAATTGGCAAAACAACGTTTGCCGGGGTCAGCTTGTATTTTATAAAGATATTTGTACTACTCCAAGGCTAGCCCCCTTCTCCTTTTTCTATACAACTCCAACATCTTTCAAATCTATTTAAATATAAAACTGTCATGCTAATTCGAATGCCAGGCTGTTTTCTTACCAGCCTGTATAACTTAAGGTTGCATATTGCATAAAACCTAACAGTACTTATAATACACCCACATTTGGCCAGTTATGTTTAAGTGTCGTGTGTGGTTTGTTGTGTGTGTAAATGTAATTGGGTTTTTCTTCCATCAAGAATTTCTCAGTAGCAGCCCGGAATCTGAATTTATGCCCGATTGATGGCAATAGGACTATTACATTTTTCACAACACCTTATTTTATACTTTTTCAGACAAAATCAGAGGAGGCACGCATATTAGATCTGGTGTCAGAGGAGATCAATCGCCGGCTTGACACCGAGTACGACGAAAACTTCTCAGTGGACGTGAACCGGCTCGAGATTCCGTTGTCGCATCTCATGGCCGTTGTACAACACATTACCAACGACGTTGAAAGAGTAAGGTTAGTACAAACTGTACAGATTTAGAGGGTGTACTATGCCAAATCGAATGCCAAATAATCGAATATCAATTGATCGACCACTATAAATCGAACATCTAAATACTCGAACGTTCTTAAAATCGAATAGTTAATAAATCGAACATTCAAAATATCGTACACTCAATACATCGAGTGTTCAAAATATCGAATGTTTGTTTGATCGAGCGTTCAACGCATCGCATATTCATCCTATCGAAATATCAATATACTGAATACTTTTTATATAGAACTAGCTTTGCCCGCGGCTTCGCCCGCGTGGATGTCGGAAAATATCCCACAGGAACACGCTACCGGAATTCAGAGCATCCTTTTTTTTTTGGGTGAGAAATTATCAAATAACTTCTCCCGCTCTGGATGGAGCGGGAGGGCATGTCGGACTCTAACTGACTAAAACCCACCCGTGTTCCTTCAGTTGCCATGTTGCCGGGGGCCACGATTTCCCTTTCGGTTTTATTCGCAACCCGGCAGGCATCGACCCTAGCGGACTCCGTCAATTCTGCTGACATCTCTTTGAGGCGCGCGTGGAACACAACGCGCCGTCGACCCGGGCCTGGTCCTTATCGGACGGCGAGCTACCCATTGCTCACCGTCCGCAAGCCCGCGCCTACGGTGGCCGGAAATCGCGAGCCGATTTCCGACGCCCAGGGCGTCTCCTCCTGCGTCGGTTAGGGGCGTGAGGGCGCAAAATTTGCCTCTCCCTTACACGTTCCGCCTCCTCCTTCGCGAGCATTACTGCTTCGCAGAAGGAGGTGACGGCCTCCCATTTTCTCTCGCTCCGTACCATGGCCCGAATCAGGGCCGGACGCGATAGATCACCGCCGCCGATCGCCTCCACGAGGATACGGCGATGCCCCGCCCAAGCCGGGCAGACCTCCACCGTATGCTCCACCGTGTCCTCCGGGCGATCCACACAATGGTGACATCCGGGCGTTTCCTCCCGCCTTATCCTGAACAGGAACCTCCCGAAACAGCCGTATCCGGTGAGGACCTGCGTCAGGTGGAAGGTGAGGACGCCATGGTGCCTCTCTAGCCACTCCTCAAAGAGGGGTCTTATCGCCCCAATTGTGGTGTGCCCAGCGCTATGGCTGCAGCGACAATCGCACTCTCCATGTCGCCATGCGATCCCGCCGAAGCTCTGTCCGCTGTGCAGCGACTTCTTGCGGCATCGGAGTTAAGCCCCGGCGTTTCGCCTCCACGCGCCACTCCCAGATGAGTGCGAGGACCTTTGCCTTCAGATCCCATGGCAGTTTCAATTTTTCATTTTGAGTACAGAACCCTAAAACAGAATTATTAATCTGCCTGTTGCCTTTTCATGCCGTAACGGCTGAACGTTTTTAGATAAAATGCACACGGATAGGCCATAAGCTGGGTTAGGACATAGGATACTCTGAATTCTAATAGCATGTTCCTGTGGGATATTTTTCGACATCCATGCGGGCGAAGCCGCGGGCGAAGCTAGTTCTATATAAAAAGTATTCAGTATATTGATATTTCGATAGGATGAATATGCGATGCGTTGAACGCTCGATCAAACAAACATTCGATATTTTGAACACTCGATGTATTGAGTGTACGATATTTTGAATGTTCGATTTATTAACTATTCGATTTTAAGAACGTTCGAGTATTTAGATGTTCGATTTATAGTGGTCGATCAATTGATATTCGATTATTTGGCATTCGATTTGGCATAGTACACCCGATTTAGAACAGCAATTTATTATTTATTTGTCAAAAAACAAAAGGTGTTAAAAACTAAAATACTGATCGAAAGACACCACCGACTTCCGAAATTAATGTTATTTTTCACTTTATATTTTGAAAATTGGTTGTATTTGTAGTAAAAAAAATTACCCAAAATAATAATAGCATAAATAATAGCAGAGCGCAAACCAAGAGGAGCGCGGAGCTAAGCTTTTCTGTTGACATTGAATAATAAACGTTAAAACCGTTTTCATAAAATTCAAAGTTGTACGAAAATCGACGCAGACATCAAACATCCTGCGATCAAGCGTGCTAATTTGCACTTTATGACACTAATGATAATGAAACGACAAGATATATTTGTCTATGTTTCAGTGATATAGGTCAACTTTAGTGAAGTTTCAATTTATCGGGAATGGGGGTTTTCATGAAAATTTACGTCATCAGTTGGCGCCACTTTGAGAAGAGATCTTCCGATTCGACAATAAATATAAAATATATGATGACGTTCATGATTCGTTTCATTCATTCGTTCATCATTGTCACGACTAAAGAAAATACAGGGTAAGTTTTTAACCAATGCGCAAAATATATGCAAAAAATATCAGCTGTTCCCTACATTTATGTTCGCATAACTCGTCAAAATGTAGGGAACAGCAGATTTTTTTTCGCGATTTCAAGTTTGGTCGTACAGTAAAAGTTGTTCATAATGATGAGTAAAGTCACGTGTTTAAGTTTGCGCACTGGTTAATAACTTACCCTGTATAGGCGACACTTTTGCCCGGTCTCAGTGCTGTAATGAACGTCATTTCAGAAAACTCATTATTGTCAAAAGTAGCAAAGCGAAAACGAGGCGACTACACCCAAATTCGCTTTTCTCCTACTTCTACATCTAATATGTTATTATTTCGTAGGGATCTCCTGGAATGGAACGGCTACGAAATTGTGGACGACGTGGTGATCCATTCTCGCCTAGTGGTAGACACCACCTCGGTGGCCACGCATGACGACGTGTGGCAAGACAACGACTTCTCTGATGTAAATGTACCAGATTGAACTATGTAATGTAGATCGTTGTCGTACAGTACTGTTAGACGACCCGATATGGTTGGATCAACCGTCTCTTTTGTTAGTCCTTTTCATACGGTTCGGCTGCAGGGTAATCGGGGGTACCGGGTAAGAGCATTTTACATTTACGGCCTCAATATACACGGCTTACTCATACATTATCTGGCACTAACGCCGGGGCGCATCTGTCGAAGCGTGATTTTCACCGACAATCAATTATCAACCTTGCCTGAGTTGAAAATAAAGTTGAAAACTAAATAAACCTCCGGTCAGAGAGCGGCGAGAGAGTATAAAAAAGCGGACACAGGTGCGCGTCTCGGGTTATTTATTTTCGACTTTATTTTAAGGACACGCAATGTTGATATTTGTTTGGCAATGAAAACCACGCTGCGCTTCGCTAGATGTGCGCCGGTTCTAGGCAGCCTGAGCATGTGAAAAAGGACTAACGGTAGTTAATTTATTAATTTGTCTTATTTTAAAATACTAGGCGAGTAGACTGTCTCAGTAGGTTAACCATACTAGTTAGAAACGAGTTGAATTGGTTGTTACTACGATCGAGTACTTCATTATTTTTGTGAACTGATTTTTGAATCTGAATTGTTTAGGTGTCTACCACAATAAGTAAAATGTCTTTTGAAAATCGCATATTCGAGTCGAGAAATTCGAACATGACATAAATACCTCTGAAATAATTTACTTGTTGTTGTTTGGATTGGTTGTCTGTTATTTATTTATTTATTTATCTTTAAATCAGGCACATTACCCATAATTTGTTAGTATTACTTACAACTATGTTAGTATAATTAATTAAGACAAACTTTTACAACTAGAAACAACAATAATAATAATACAACACACTTACAGAACACTATATCTATTAAGCCACCTTCTGGAGACACCTGGCGACAGTACATGTACTGCGCACAGGTGCCCCATCAGGTGGCCTTCAGTCTTACTAGCAACAATGCTCAGGAGACTGCTGTCGCTGACTGTTATTGCGTAGTGATTATATTTAGATTTTTGGTTTTAATATACTGAATATTAGTGATGTGCCTTTATCGAGATTCATGGGTAGTAAGTATCTCTAAATCAATTCAGAATATTAAATCGTTATCCAGAAATGGAACCACATACTCAATGTCATTCATGAAAAAACTTAATTTTATTGCAACCAATTTAGAAACTTTTTTATTGAAAATAGATACTCAAAAATCAACTTTGACTACATAACGCTAAATTGCATAGTTGAGTGTGTTGCAATGAAGTGTGAATATCTTAGAATTTGAATTTAAGAATAATTTATAGCAGTTACATGGTTATTTTGGCGCGTGGACAAATCAGAAGTAACGCCGCCATTTTGTTTTTTTAATACATTTCAAGTGACATTTCACAAAACAATGGGGTTAAAAACTGAAAGCTCATCATAGGTGGCAGCACAGTTGTCCGTCTTCAAACCGCCATTGTTGTGTTTGTTTACTTTTGTGTCGATCACAAAATTATACGAAAATTAGATAAAATATGTGTGTGTAGCAAGACGAGCTAAGGACAGGGGAAGCGTCTACCACTGATAAAAAAACAGCTTTAGTGGAAAAGTCAATGAATTAAAAACGTTTTATAATTTATAGGTTATTTTGTCTCCAGTCCTCCAGTTTTTAACAAAAATAGAACTTCTTAGACACTGGGTAGTAGCGACATCTGAAGTGAGCAAGTGGCAGTTTTTATCCCCATTGCACAAATGTTTACTAACAGCGCGCTCTTGTCAACGTCATTTGAGCGCCAAAATATCCTTGTTTAGTTTGACCGAAACCGCGCCAGTGCAGGCCGCTCATTAGTCAACGCTCACAGCGTTTCACCGCTCATTCATCAGCGCTCACAGTGTTTCACCGCTCATTCATCAGCGCTCACGGCAACCCGCCCTCCGCCACGCCGCGGATTTCTAAGGTCCCGTACAGCGGTCTCGGTCGACCTATATCAGTGTATTTCCATTTCATTACTCATGAAACAAACTTATAAGAAGTAGTTATAAGCAAATATATAAATATTTACCACTGTAAGCCTTGGTGTTCATAGAGTTTAATTATAGGTATAAAAGTACAGTTAAGACCAAAAAAGTATACGCTTAGGAAAATTCAAAAGCGAGTTTACTCGTTGACACAATTAATAACAATGAATACTTTAGGAAACTTGTTAAATTTCACTAAGTGTATTGATATATTTCTGCCCTTGACTACATCACACAGCGATTACACGGCGAGGATGAATTGCCTGTGGTATACCATAAGTAACAATAAAAGTTGCACCGTTTATAGTTCTAAAAAGTGTTTATACAATGAAAGTCATTTGTTGTTTATTTTTATTATATTTTTAGCATATTAAATATTATTGTATGCCGCCACAGGCAAGAAACTTGCATCGTTCAAATGGTGCCTAAGGCCCTTTGTAGACGGCACGGCGGTAAAGTACCGCGCCGTAGAAAAAATATGTCTGTCTACAAGCTTCCATAGTGATCCAAACAACACTGACGACCATGCCGACACACGGCGAATAAACCGTAGTTGTTCACGGCAAGAAAAACGTGTATGTAAAAAGGGCCTTAGGCTTGTAAGATATGGTTTCAAAAAGTTGGTGTTCATTTAATTCATGTCATAACTACACTATAGCTCATATAAGCTAGCTATATTAGTAGTACCAGAGTGTAAACGTGATTTTATACCGGCGAGG
Organism: Agrochola lychnidis; assembly: GCA_963680765.1. Taxonomy (NCBI): domain Eukaryota; kingdom Metazoa; phylum Arthropoda; class Insecta; order Lepidoptera; family Noctuidae; genus Agrochola; species Agrochola lychnidis. The sequence continues at coordinate 7,431,399 of OY796850.1, forward strand.
CGAGGCGTGGATGGGATGGGCGAGAATTGAAATTTATATACCAAAATTTCTATCCACGCCCTGCTCATCTTTGGTGTACAAGGTCTAGATGCGCGAGGGTGTGCGAGGCGAGAATTGAAATATTTGTTAGTACAATATTGAACTGTATTGCTGTATGAATAGAGTATTTATTTACTTTGTGAAACGGATATACGAATCTCGCACCAGCCATCGAGAACCCGCACGGTCTCTCTTCGTCAAGCGCTAACTCGCGATGTTTCGCGATGTCTCGCGCTGGCACGCGCCGGCTCGCTCCGACCATCGCGAGACATCTCTGCATACTATATTCTCGGCTGGCCGGCCGGCGCGTGACATCGCGAGCCGGCGCGGGGCAGTGCTGGCCATCACGAGATGGCGCGGTATAGCGCTGGACATCTTTCGGTGTAAAAGGGTAAGCGTGATTTCAATTCTCGCCCATCCCATCCACGCCTCGCCTCGCCGGTATAAAATCACCTTTACAGCGCGGTAGAATCTAACTACCTACAGTCCGGTCGTCGACAGAATGCGTTCTTGACACCTGTCAGTTTCATACTAACGAAGTGTTTTGCGAATATCCAACTGACAGGTGTCAGGAACGCATTCTCTCGACGGCCGGACTGTAATTATCTTTAATACAAGCTTTCATTTGTTATGGCCAACTCGCTTATTGATATTTCATACTTTACTGTTGGAAGCATTTAAAGTTTTCGTGTTGCATTTTAATTAAGATGTTTAGTAAATAAGTGATCACTTGTAATGTGAGTCAAAATTTATATGATTAAATTTTTATATGCATTTCGGTAGTTTCATTCAAGTCAAGTCAGGAAAATTTATTGTTAATTGACTAGTAATTTCGATTGCCCGTATATTCAAATCACAACTGTCATTCTTTGACAGCAAATTGACGCACTGTGTCAATTTGCTTAAGAATTAGTTTCCCTGACTGAACATTATTTTCCTATCCTCTATCAATTTGACATATATTTGTTTGAAACTAGTTTCAGTTATTGCTTTGAATTAGTGTCGTAGTGATTTGACGCAAATTTGTCATCAATTATATTCCAGCCACCAAGAGAATGCGTTTCTGACACCTGTCAGTTGGACAAGATTAGGAACTAATAAAAACAATAAGAGCCACTTTACGAGCAATTGTTTTGAAATAATACATTATGATACCAGTGTGCTATGTTGGTCGAGGCGGTAATTCGCGCGAGCCGTTCTTTTGTACTTAGCTGACAGGTGTCAGGAAAGCATTCTCTCATTGGCCAGAGTGTAGTGTCAGTTTGACACATTTGGTTTGCTCAAATTTGATTACAGTCATTTCACAGTTATTTCACCTTGACAGCAACCCAAGCAGTAACCCAACAGCAACCTTATCACAACGAGAATAAAGATCAATTTGATTTTGACAGTGATGCAAAGTCAGAGGTAAATATAACTGTGAAAGGACTGCAGATTCAAACCTCTTAATATTTTTCTGAGTGAGTTTCCTCCTTAGCTTGCAGGTTATCATGCCTTTTTTATTTGCAGTGGGGCACAGATCTTCGCTCAACATCGGTACCATCGGTATCAGATGGCAGCACAAACGTGCCGGATTTACCTGGTTCGAGTTTTTTCAAATTATTAAGGCTAGGCACGGATAAAAAAAATAAGGGTTTATCATATCTTGTAACGTCTGATGCATTCGATTTCGTTGTAAAGGCATGTTTTTTTCAGTCTGTCTTTGAAAAATAGGCAGTCATGGGGACTGCTGACAGAAGTGAAAACTTAAAACTAGTATTAGCGCCATCTAGCTTCTCTAGTACAGCACTACGTCGCGAGTATGTCGGTGACGCGAATCAATTCAAAATTTAAAAAAAAATTAAATGCAAAAGTCATTTATTCAAACTAGGTTCATAATCGGCACTTTTCGAACGTCAAAATTAAATAAGACAGTCCCCCAAAAACGCCCACCCTTCACCACTTCCTAGTGCCTTTAGCTGGGAAGAAGTGGGAATAATTTAATTCCCTACCAAAAACTGCTCAATGCGCCTAAATAAGTTTTCACTTAAAAAATCATGACTTTACAAGTAATTTTCAAAAGTTTTTGTTTATTTTTGAACTAGTAGTAATTTTGCACAGACTTTTATTTTAGTACAGGTCGGGACATAGAAATATTTAATAAATTTTTTCTGGCTCAAGGGCGTTGTCTACGCCGTGCTCTGGACCAGAAAGTCCGGAACCTTCGAACAATGTTGTTGGTCGATGAGGATATTAGTACGGAGTTGGATAAGGTTGTATGTCGGCTTATGAAGTTGGCGCTACATTCCAGTATGGGCCGCCAGACGCCCCTCCCTTCTAGGTGGATGCAATGCAAGCTGCTAGATCTCCTCACTCTCACTGAAAAAGCTATAAGCAGACGCAAGAAGTGTTTTATTGAGGGCTTTCCATCGATAGTTGGTATGTTATATTCCATCATATTATGACACTGTCAGTTGGACACGTATTCGTAAAACATGTAGGCATTCGGGGCAAAAGTACGCAGACTTGCTTTTTTGTCTCCACTGAACCGACGAAAATACAAAACCAAAGACCGACTCCCGAAATTAAAGTTTTTTGGAAGTATGTGAAGAAAAATGTTTTTTCAACATAATTTTTCTGCTATATTTTGTGTGGAAGTTGAAAAATGAATAGGTACTTAATTTATTTGAAAAGTCCCTTTCAGCCACATGCAAAACAAAGAACTCGACTTTTCAAATCACAAATAGTTTTGTTTAAATTATTTTCCCTTTCTCACAACCAATTAACAAAATTGATCAAAATCAGTCAATTTCATGCACGGCCTCTTAAACTAAAATGTTTCTTGTTCCCAACTTATCGGTAAAAAATACGCGGTTATGTGGGTAAAAAAGTACACAAATGTAGGATAAAAGTACATATGCATTGTTTGGGGATTTTCAACGCTCTGCTTAGCACCGAAAGTTGAAAATCCAACAGTGTGTTTTTTCGATGCGCTGGGATGCACTCTGTTGAATTCTCAACGCTCCGCTTAACATCGAGAGTTGAAAATCCAGTGCGCGATAAAATCCCACTGCGATTTTATTACGTCCGTGCTTAAGTCGGCTAACTATAGTTTGACCGAGACCGCGGTTACTATTTGACAGGCATTTGCCGCACTTGACAGGCATTTTACGGTTAAGACAGGCGTGCGGCCGGCGCTAAGCTGAGATAGTCATTTTTGAGAGAGAAAAGTTAGGACGTGAATGGTAACATCACAGAATTTGTTAAAATATTTCATTAGTTTTCCTTAATAAATGCACAGTGGAGTAAAGAAAGGAATCGCCATTTTTTTTTTTGTTGGGAAATGATTAAATAGCTTCTCCCGCTCTGGGTGGAGCAGGAGGGCGTGTCAGACTTACTGAATAAAACCCACCCGTGTTCTTGCAGTTGCCATGTTGCCGGGGGCCACGATTTCATTTTCGGGGGCATCGGCCCTAGCGGACCCCATCAATTCTGCTGACATCTCTTTGAGGCGCGCGTGGAACACAACGCGCCGTCGACCCGGGCCTGGTCCCTATCGGGCGGCGAGCTACCCATTGCTCACCGTCCGCGAGTCCGTGCCTACGGTGGCCGGAAATCGGCTCGCGATTCCCGACGCCCAGGGCGTCTCCTCCTACGGCGATTAGGGGCGTGAGGGCGCGAATGAATCGCCTGACAATAGATAAAAGCGCTATTAGTAACCCAAGAAAAGTTTAAAAACGTTTCGTGTGAAGATTTTTATATTTAAGTACATTTTACAAAAAAAAAAAATGTGTTCGGAAAAATACGAGTATCACTCGTGTAGTAAGTTCGTTTATTCTAAATTAGTTTGATAGTTTACTCTCATCTTTAAATATACATATAATTCTTTTGTAAATGTGTTTGTCACCTAACTCCTCCTAAACAACTCGACCGATTTGTATGAAATTTTGTGTGTAATATATTCGAGTGGGTTCCTGGATGGTTTGAAAATACAATTGGACCCGGTATGTGGCGCTGTTCGGACAAGACAACGTCTGTCGGGTCCGCTAGTTTTTAATAAATTTCAGTCTTTAAAACTGTATGTTGCGTAGGTATTATTCATTTTAAGACTTAGTTTTTTTTACAATAGACAGGGATTTTTTTTTAATCAGGTATTTTGTACATCAACAGGCATCATCCCTTACATAGATGGTAACCCTAGCTGTACCGCGCCTTAGGAATGGGAAGCGAGGCGTGGGGAAGCGTTGACCAGGGCTTGGGAATGGTTCGCAAAATACCACTTAATTACGGCTGGTTAAAAAAACAGGTTTTTCGGAAACACTGGCTCGGATCGGAATCTGTCGGCGAGCGGTCATATTGCTGGGGAACCCGCGTATTACCTAATACGGGGTCGGAGGGGGCTACGCGTCGTTTGTCGATTCGAATTCGAACAAGTTGGTACATGTTTTGGATCATCAACAATTTGTCACATAATTATTAATTTTTATTTACGTTACGGGCGGTACTCGTTTTCTATTGCATATTTATATGCAACTGCCGGGAAGAGGTGTGCGGGTGTGCAGACCAGAAATTACCGAGCAAAATTAAACTGTATTTCGAGCTGGAACAGTTTTATTTTGTTCATTGATTAGAACCGAAGTAATATCGATTCTGAGCGAGCATAATCTAAAAGAAAATCTTCCCTTTTTTAATGTATGGCGTTTTTTACGAGCTTGTTAAAAATATTAACCAGATTTGCGAGCCACCTGGCGTTTACGAATGAGCAGTGGGACGTCATGAGCGTTGACGAATGAGCGGTCTGCACTCCTCCCCCGTCTCGCCTCGCACATACCTTAGGCGCGCGCGGTACATCGGTATCGGTCAAACTATACTTTAATTTTTTCTAGCTTCGCTTTATACCCTTACACTGAAGCACCTGCTTTGCACTGTGTGTGTTGTTTAAAAAAGTTTGTTTAACGTTTTGATAATAGTTTTTTTAAATTTTTAGATAAACATCAAGATGTGCTGAAGCAAGACACTAGAGTGTGAGTTCTATTTTCAAGGTAGAAAAAATATATCATAATCTATCATAATGACATTTTGTAATGCATTGACAGCAGTTTAAAATGAACCGCTCTTCAAAATCATTGAAACTCTGCACCCTAATTGCGTAACAAACTTCCAATCACAATTCGAGGATTTTAAAGGAAATTCCTAATCCATTGCTTTATAGGTTTGAAAAAACTTTTTTACAAAAAATACAACCGACTTCCAAACTACAAAGTGAAAAATAACTTTAATTTCGGAAGTCGGTGTCTTTGGATCAGTAAGTATTATGTAAGTTTTTGACACCGACTTCCGAAATTAAAGTTATTTTTCACTTTGTAGTTTGGAAGTCGGTTGTATTTTTTGTAAAAAAGTTTTTTTTTTCACTTTTTAGTGGGTTGATTTGTAATTTATCTAAGTTACAATAGCCTTATGTCAACTGCTCATCAAAAATGCCCAAATCGCTATAGATGTGCCTTTAATATTTGAAGAGTTCCGTCGATTTCTCCAAGATTCCATCATCAGATCGTGACCAAATGACAATGGGACCAACTTGAAAGTATACCCTTTCAAACAAAAAAAAGAATTTTTCAAATCGGTCCAGCCGTCTTCGAGTAATCGGGGAACAAACATAAAAAAAAAATATCCCGACGAATTGAGAACCTCCTCCTTTTTTTTGAAGTCGGTTAAAAAATGTGCCTGCTCTACAACTTAAATATCGCAATGACTGTCAAAATGAAAGGAATTGCGATCAATTGTCATTTTATGTGTTTTATGCTGGCGCCACACATTGGATATATTGGCTCCAAATTATGTATACTCTTGGATCCAATACACCAATGTGTAGATCGATCTTGGACAGTTATTGGACGGACATTACGGAACATTGCGTCCAATGGCTAATGTCAACCTGCTATGTGTCGGTTTTGTACACGTTCAAAGGCGAGGGAGGGAAGGGTGTAGGCAGGCGGGCAATTTGGGTCCATCGCCGCTTCTCGATCCACACATTGGGTGCATCAGTACGCGCTCTGCCGATGTGAGTGTTGGACGTGCGACATGGATTCTACGAATGTCGAGTGGTCGAATGAGCAAGTGTTGGAGTTTATAGAACTTTATCGAGCAGAAGAAGCACTGTGAAATCCAGCTAATAAATGCCACAAAAATAAAAATGTATTAGCAGATTCGATTAACGTGCATTTTTATCATCCAAAATCGCGTTTTCCTTGGTTTCTTTTTCCTTATTGTAGGCTGACCTTAATTAATTAAATAATAATAATATGTGCTCAATAATAATATATTCTTTATTTCGGACTACACATGCAAGGACACACAATCCATATAGTGTTAGTAACAATGACTTAAAAACTATGTTAGTAAACTTTTACAAGCTAAAACAACTAAAACTGACGTGGCCCAACACACGCTGGCACGTGCCTCCGTACCCAGTGCCTTATAAAGGGACTGTCCATTTTGTCTAATAATGTGTATAGGATGCTGTTGGAGCTTCCGCGCAACCTACCCATTATTGACGCTGTTCTCTTCCTCATAATACCATGAAAATCGTCAACACGGGCTTCCGCAAACATCTGCGAAGCGCTGCAGAAGCGCGGAAGCCCCATTAACATCCTAAATCCATTATTATACTGTACGCGAAGGACGTTGTAGGCTCTCTGAGTATATTTCACCCACAAGCTGCACGTGTAGAAGGTTTGGCAGTATGCCTTGAAAAGCGAGACTTTTACATCCTTACTACAACGCGCAAACCTGCGGGCTACCATATTGCATCGAACCGCCAACGCCCTCCGCTCCCTCTCAATATCAGCATCGTCAGATAAGTCCTCAGTGACTACATGCCCTAGTTATTTAAACTGTGTGACTCTCTGTAGTGGCTTTCCGCTTAAAGTCACTGGAGGAACATTATCCAACGAGCTAGACTTCGATTTAAAAATTAGAAGCTCACTTTTCTTAACATTATATGTGAGTCCATGTGACGCAGCATAGGACTCACAAACAGCCAACAACTTCCTGAGCGCGCTGATTGATGGACTCAGCAAGACCATGTCGTCTGCGTAGCTGAGATTATTCACCATCGTGCCATCAATCGAGCAACCAACGTTGGTCTCGCTGAGCTCATCAATCAGCTGGTTCATATAAACATTAAACAGGGTCGGGGACGTTAGTCCACACTGTCTAACACCACACTCCAAGACGTACGTATCAGAGTGAGCACCTGCCCATCTAACACTGTTAGTCTGCGAGCCATACCAAAACCTCAGTACATTAATAAGCTCCGCGGGTACCTCCAGAAGTTTAAGCTTCGACCAAAGCTTGTCGTAACAAACCAAGTCAAAAGCCTTGGAGAGGTCGAGAAAAGTAGCATATACTGGCGTTTCCCTATCAGTGCAGACCAGGGATGTAACGGATATCCGTATCCGCATCCGCAACTGCGGAGCATCCGCATAAATTTTGATATCCGCAAAACATCCGCATCCTCAACTTTTGATTTTAAAAGCTCCGCATCCTCATCCGCATCCTCATAACTTCTATGAGGATGTGACCCTACGTTGTTCGCACAAATAGTGAATTTAAAAACTCACGCCGGTTGAATGGGCGCGCTGATAAGTGAGTTATGCCTTCCTATTGGCTGAATTCACAATGTCCTTGTCCTTTGACAGTCGATCGGCCGTACGTGGTAGTGGTGGCACGACTGTGGTGTCACAATTTGAGTTACTGGGTGGCGGGTGACGTGTTATTGTTTACTTTTTGTTTGCTCGTAGAAGTGAAGTTTTTAACAGGCGAATTACGCTACGGTAACCTACCAAATGATTACCTACAATCTAAAATACAAATATAAATACTTTAAAAAACAAAGGCAATTTTTTGTACGACATCCGCACCCTCATCCGCATCCTCAATAAGGAATTTTCCAATATCCGTATCCTCATCCGCATCCTCAAACCCGATTATCTCGATATCCTCATCCGCATCCTCATCCGTTATATGATATCCGTTACAACCCTGGTGCAGACCGTCTGCTTAAGCGCCAGGATAGCGGTCTCAGTTGATAGCGCCTTCTTAAAACCAAACTGAGCATCACTCAACTTTAAATACTCACCAAGCCGGCGCTCAAGCAGACCATCAAATACCTTTCCAATTATAGCGGCCAAAGAGATGGGCCTGTAGTTGGTTTTGTCCGCTATGTCGCCTGTTTTATTTTTAACCACAGGCACCACCACGCTTTCCATAAGCTCCTTTGGTAGATAGGTATGACGGATACAAAACGCATACAACATTGCTAGAACCCGGTAAATGTGAGATCCCGCATGTAACACATGCTCAACACCAAGCCCATCGTGACCCGGCGACTTCCCTCTCGACAAACTTCCTACCACTTTCTTCACCTCTTTAGCAGTAGACCCAAGAGGAAACGCCGCCGGCACTTTAGCTTCATCCGTATACCGAGCATCTGCCAATGAGGAAGATACCACAAAGTGTTCTTTGAAAATACCGGCTATGCCTCCCGCATCCGTCTCACCATCAACACTCACGGGTATAACGGGTGTACTGATTTTGACATATTTTAACTGTTTCTTGAACTGATTCCTACTCTGTTTCATTGCAATGCAAATGGGGCCATCAAAGGCATTCCACAGGATTTCCATACCTGAAATTTCACACAGGCCTCAGTGTGAGCGTTTTTAACGTACTTATTCCACCCTATTATATGCTTGCCCCTCCCAACCCCCCCAGTCTCATAACTATGCACGGCGGCTTCCTGTAGTGTTTTGACAGTTTTTTGGTATAGCTCGTTGATAACCAACCTATGTCTGACATCAGTACACATGTTATCACAGCATTCACTGAGTTCGGATGGAAAGTCTATGCTTCTTAAAACTGTATTACATAAGTGTTGGTAGGTATTAATTTGTTTAACATTTCGCTCTCCCCAGTGTATTTTGGTATTACTGGAGGATGTATTACATAAAACAGACTTCACTCTAGTTACCTTTAGGTTACACTTTATTTTCAAAGGAAAGTGGTCAGACCAGTATACATCATAACAAATCGTGACATCACTAACCGACTGCCACGCAGCTTCAGTAACTACGCAATGATCCAGCCAGCGACTCGAACCATGTGCATCGCTTATAAATATAGTATAGCTGTCACTGTCTTGGCCAAGCGTAGCTATATCAGCGCATACCCATTCCTGTTCTAAACAAATATTTTGCAAATCCTTGCCAAATAATTGACCAGGGTGAGCATTAAAGTCACCTAACATGAACACAGACTCAATATCACATGCTTCAATCGTAGCTATAATCTCGCTCAAACACTCATCAAATTCTGTAATGTTCTCTAGACAGTCAGTAGGCATATACTCACTAAAACACAACACCTCTCGATTCGCAATAGTGGCTCTTATAGCTATAATACGATCACTTTTGCACGGCACAACAGACACTGAGGTGAAAACATTTTTACGCCACAGCAAAGCCACTCCACCATAGGGCATACCCCTCAATACACCAGCTGATAAGTCAACAGCAGACTTACCCGTGTACATGAAGTCACGATGTATCTCCGCAAGGATTAGTATGTCAGACTGTAACAGCCAGGTTTCCTGTGTAGCTACAATATCTGCTGATTCACATAAAGATTTTATGCACTCACATGACCTCTTGATGCCTTTGCAATTAAAACTTATTAATGTCAAATTACAGTGCGTAAATGCGTGGGCGTAAGTAGCCAGAGCGAATAATGTCCCGTCCGACATGACCTGCTAGCAATAATGAAACCTCAAACTTCCAACTTTCCAATGCTCTTGACTATTGTCTTTGCCAAATGATCATCATCTGCCTAGCCTTTTCCCAACTATATTGGGGTCGGCTTCCAGTCTAACCGGATGCAGCTGAATACCAGTATTTTACATGGAGCGACTGCCTATCTGACCTCCACAACCCAGTAACAGGGTAATACGATACCCCTTGGTAAGACTGGTTGTCAGACTTTCGGGCTTCTGACGACCCGTAACGACTGTCAAAGATCCACGAATGACAGCCGGGACCAACGGCTTAATGTGCTTTCCGAGGCACGGAGGAGTTCGGTATGTAGAAATGGTCACCCATCCACGGACCAACCCCGGCAAGCGTAGCTTAACCTGACAGATCGACCCGAGCGGCCAAATGATATTGGAGCCAATTTGAGGTCGCAACCTTGGTTACAATTATTGGCTATTCTATTCGTAGTCAAGCTTGGATCCAAGTCATAAGCCAATGTGTAGCGCCGGCATTACGCAATTACCGCGTGAGCCACCAAGAGGATAATCCCGCGCAGCTATTGTTTTAGAAATTAGGTCACGCGACTATTCGCGCTAGTTTGAATCTTCATACAAGTTGACACAATCGGTGCGCATGTATTTCCTCCCGCATCCCGCGCAGGATCCGCTTCAGTTCTATTTTCTATGTTACGGGGTTTGGTTTTCGCACTTATTTCGTCAGGTGGACCATTGTGCGTGGGCCATGGCGGCCGTTTGGTGGTTATTCCAACCAGCCCACGTCCCTCAAGTTAATTAAAACTCCTGGTCTGTTTAGAACATCTGTGAAAGATCTGGGTGACCCTAGGGTTTCTGTTCTAATCTGGGTGACGCCTGCGCATTCAAAGAGCACGTGCGTGACGGTTTCCTCAGCCTCCATGCACGCCCTGCTCAGAGGACTGTCCGTTATGCCTTTTGTGTGGAAGTGTTTGTTTAGCGAGCAGTAGCCCATGATGGTCCCAGTCACCAGGCGCAGGCAGTTCTTGTCCAGGTGTAATAAACACCTGGTTAGTCTGCTATCCAAGAATGGCATAGCTTAATTGGACTGCCTGCAGCCTGGTGTCGAGGTCCACCAGTTCTCTGCTTGTGTGTGGGTAACTCCTGTAGCCACCTTCGTATTTGGTTGAAGGGGATTGGCACGATAGGCTCGGGTCCACAGACTGCCGTGCTAGATCCTCTTCTAGCAAGTTCGTCAGCTGCGTCGTTACCTAGCGATCCGCTGTGTCCTTTTATCCATTGCAGTGTCACCGTGTTGCGGCTAGATACCGTTACTTGTTCTAGTGCATTGTGACATTCTAGTGTTCTGCATCCCATGCGGGATCCACTTCAGTTTGTCCAGAGCTAGAGTGGTCGTGCCCATTTTGCAGAATTAATTACTAACAATAGAGGTTTTGAAACGTGCAATGCGAAACAAAAAGCAAGCAAGATTTCAGCAAACGTGCATTAAAAAAGAAGGTGTTTCTATTTTGATGCATTGGTACCTTTAAAATAGAAATAATTTAATATCGTTTCTGTTTTCAGGAAGGAACTAGTTCATAAGTATCGACATCTTATTCAGCCATTAGGTAAGTTCCTTAAAGTTAAAGTAACTCATGTTCGGCCAATTGATTTGGATCAAACGATTTTTTGTAGAGAAAACGACGAACACTGGTGAAAACAATGATCTTGTAACTGACGTGGATATTGAAGACGAATTCCTGAGTTCAACCAGTAACGGGTTTTCGAAAGGCATGTAAACTGTAATTAATGTAGATTGCATTTAATTTTTTTCTGCATATATGACTAAATGTATGAAAGTGAAATAGCAAGAGTATGTGATTGTAGCAGGTTGCCTTTAGTTTCTGTCTACATGGAAATAGGCGTGAGTTTATGTATGTGTACATTTCTAAAATCCTCATGTCAGCTAGTTCATTCTTATGATATAAAATTTTCAGAGAACGAATTCGTTGTGGGAATGTCCCCTAGTCTAGTTATTCCTCGGCCAGTATTCAGCACTGAGTCATTCTGCACGGAGGTGTTCAATACTCCAGAACCAACTCCGGATACAAACCCATTAGAAAGAACTAAAGCATGGCTAGCCGAAGACGTTGAAGTAGAACCGTATCCGGAACACGAAATGAACTACGAGGATATTAGTTCTGGCGATACTGATCATAGCGGTTCTAAGGTGAGACATAAACACAAGAAATCTATCAAAAAACACAAGACAAGTAACAAGAGTATTCGAGAATCAGTCGCAGATCCGAAGACATCTTTAAGCAAAACTTCGTGCAAGTTTAAAATTAAACACGAATTTAGAAAGAACAGTAGAACTCTGATTAAAAATGTGGCAAGGAAGAAGTCTAATTACACCAATATGGTTGAATATTCGCCAGCTGAATACGACAACTGTGTACTTGGGTCGGAGAGAAAAGATACAAGGAGTCCAACTTTTAATATGGCGGAATCCAAACCGGCAAGTTATCTATTAACTAAGTTAGGTATTGACATTTCTCATTCACTTTTAGCATTTTCCTTTTAAAGTACTAACTTTTGTGCTTTCAGATTCCCGGAAGTTTAATAGCACTCTGTCAACCTGGTTTAAATGCGGAAAAAGGTACCGAGTCGCCTGAAGTAACAGATACCGCTAGTAAAACCAACGCCATTAGCATTCCTAGTTGCATATCTGCTACTGAAGAAAGTTTCCATATTGATATTGTTACGCAAGATTATGTGGAAACTATAGCTCTACGTAGAACTATAGGAACTGACGCAAAAGTAGCGCCAGAAATTAAAAGAAAACTTAATGATGATAATTTGAGTAATGATTTTGATAAAACAATATATACTAAGCATGAAGTCAGCACAGAAAATGTGCAGTCACAAACAATTTTTCTTAACGGTACGTACCTACAATTTGTATCGTATATTGTACTAATGAATAGTGGAACTATTTTAAATGAAATTCATTTTCTCCTTTAGATATAAACGAACCCAGTACATCAAAAGGAATTCGTCACTATATAAGCACGGATGTACAATGTGGCCCCGACTCTTTCGCGACGTATCCGCTGTTATCTCCGTGTACATCCGTAGTCAAGATGCCTCAAGTATATTCCACGGCTATTAAAATTAATAATGTGGGCGCCGAGAGTAAAGTAAAAGAGGCAGATTTTGGCACATCTATGCAAGAAACTAATAATTTCAAAACGATAACACCAAGACTGAGACGAAATGGAATCAAAATAAAAGATTCTGACGTAAATTTATGCAGTCAAACTGAATGTTATACAATGACGATACCTGAACCTGTTCCTAAAAGTTCACAAACGTTTGCGACAGATGGCAGCTTACCAGTACATAGTGCAGTGTCATTCAATGGAACAAAACTAATTAAGCCTATATCAAGTACTTTGAAAATAGAGGATTCTGGATCAGAATTTTGTGCACCAAGTATCGCCAGCACAACAAAGACGTGCACCGATTGCATGGCTGAATCTCAAACTACAAATAATGTTTTAATAGAGACTTTTGAGAACAAAGTAGTACCAAGAATAGACTCGCCTACTAAAATGACAAAACTATCCTGTGGTGCTGTTCATGTTCACAGTTATAAAGATAATAAAGTTTCTGAGGATGTCGTCTACCAAGGTGCGTGGCAGGGCTATAAACCAAAAGCTAATACACGGAAAAAGACTTTAAATTTTTCGTCACTGAGAAGAAGTAACGAAGTGGTTACTAGGAAAAGTAAAGAACAGTTAAAGGAGAAGAAAGTAAATTCCAAGGAAAAGGTTTATAGAAAAAGACAAGAGAAAAAACAAATGGAGGCGAAGCCTATGAAACCTACGCAAATTCGAAATGACAAACTACGTAAAGTAAGTCAGGAAGAGAAGAGTGCCGCGGTTAGCAAGCCTCGTGTTACTAAAAGTGTTGCAAAAATTTCAAATAAATCGAGGAGCATCCCAAGGCCCATAAAAACTATCAAGGTAATGAAAAAAACAAAACCAAGATATTAAATCATAGTTTTCCCCATTAAAATTTGTTTAAATGTTACAGGTGGCATCAAAACACTCAATAAGGTATTATTTATTTTTAATAATGTGGGATATTGAATATAACGAATATTGCAACATTTTCTTTTTTCTAGTACAAATACTCCCAAAAATGCAAAATCAACGTTTACTATTAGAAGATCTGGAATGTTAGCCAATGTTAGTGCTAATAAAAAAGAAATCGATAAACCACAGAAGCCCATGAAAAGTTATATACCTTTATATTTAAAGAGAACTTTACCCAAAGATATGCTTAATAAAAGTTTAGATTCTGCTTCTGACACCGTGAGGGACAGTATAGATACATTAGTCAACAAAATTGCTCCCCTGGTGAGATCGAATACAGAAGAGATCAGAAGCGATTTACTCAAATTTAATGATGACTTGTGTGTGAATATTAGTTACGTCGTCTGCCGCAACGACATCGAAGACAAGATAACATCACATGACGAACAGACTAGCGAAACTAGTAAAGATAATAATAAAAGTACGCCAAGGCAGTTAGACATGCTTAGACGTTCACATAGTCCAAGTCATTCTATAAATAGTTCTACTTGTTCTTCCCGAAACAGCGTTGCTACAGTTAAAGCTGCTTCCACACGAACAAAAGTTTCGACAAAGAGACATTCCGCTCCACCACATAAGGTTAATGTAACTAACAGCGAATCAGATAATACCTTACCATCAAAGACTAAAAAAGTTGTCAAAAGGTATAAGGCTGGTAAAAAGACGGAAAACAAAGATATTGGCAATAAAGAAAATATTCCGGAGTCCACAAAGAACTTTGATAATAAAGATACAGAAAAAAATATTAAGTCGCCGTTCTCGGGTAGACCCAAAAGTATGTGCATAACGCAACTAGAAACGGAATGTTCGTCCCCGCTTTTAGGGCGGCAAAAGGCGCAAATATCTAATAAATCTAATGTCAAAATATCTTCGCGCAAAGATAGTGACGAGAAACGAAGAGCAATTAGTCCATCAGTTTCGAAGAAGAGGTCACTAAAATCGAACACTTCTTCAATTTATGACGACTTTATCCCAAGTGAATCGGAATCTTTTAAGACGGATTCTACGAATATGGTTCTTGTATTGGAACCACAACAGAATTATGAAGATCTTTCAAGGACACGAAATATCTCACGTAAATCATCGGCAGAGTTTACTATTAAAAGCAACCACAATCTGATGGATCAGTTGGTACATGAGTCGAGTTTACACAGTGACCCCAGCCGCCGTCATATTTTGGATTCCATGAAACAGATATTAGAAGAAACACTAGATCGAATTATTACTTCACATGGAAATGTACGTCACTTAAGCTCGCAGCATACAATAATATTAAGTAATGATGATATTCAGAAACCTAACTTTGATAGAGTTACTTCGCCAGGAATTAAAATAAACGTTGGTCTTGTCGAAACCAGTAAGAACGACATAAAAAATTCTTTGCATCGAACCTTTGATTCCGTACTCGGCGACGAATCCATGCTCAGTTTAAATGACACCAGGTTATCAGTTACTGATTTGGATTTACTTTCATTTAAATCCATCACATCAGAATCAAAATATTCGGAGTATTGTTTGGCTGATAATGAATTGAATACCTCTCAAGAACTTGATGAGGTACAAATGCAAAATATGATTTCAGTGCAGGATATATTTGAGCGAAAGGAGCCGCATTTGACCCAGGTACTTTTAGGACCAGTACATAAAATACTTTTATCTACACCCATGCTATAAAACCACTATAAAAGTTTCTGAAACAGCTTATTACCAACATTAAAACAGCCAGTGTCATAGTAACCATAATATCATCCAAATGAGTGTTATAATTTTGTATTAAATTTCATTATGCAACTCGAATTTAAAAAAAGAACATTGTCATGCACGCGCGTTGCAGCGCAGTAATAAAAAAAAAACTTACAGGTTATTCGAATTAACGTCGTATCCCGCCATTTTTATTCGATAATAGTATTGCAAAATTTTATTACTTTGTTGTTTACAAAAATGAGTAGTGACACAAGCTTTGATAACACACCACCAGATATTTCTAATGCAACATTGGTTAGAAATGTCCTTTACATTTCTAACCAATATTAACAGAAAAGTCGAGAAAACTAGTAAGTAAGTATGGTTTCAGAGGCTTTTATAGAGGATTCATATCATGGGTGTAGATAAAGTCTTGTATGCAACTGTTTATAGGTATTAAAACACTCATGTGATACTATTTTCATAAACTCACATTCGTGTTTTAATACCCCTTATAATACAACAGTTGCATAAATAACTATTAACACAACCCTGAAGGTGCTCTTCCGAAGGCAACTGCAACCAGTCAATTGTGATTGACCGGCGTTGCCGCTGTGATTTGCGGTTGCCTTGAAGAACACCATTAGATGTACAAACTATTAGACCAAATTACAGACTACTCCGGGTACTCTTGCGGGACAAGCATTCAGTGGCTTTTCTCTTGACGCTGCGCTTGTGGCTGGTGATCAACCAGACTCGATCGCTATCGTTGATTCAGAGACTGGCAGTATGGCTGTGGAAATTAACAGGCAAGCTGTAAGTACGCTATTGTTTTCATTTGCCATCTTAGGATTTTTTTCAACATATTATGTCGCCCCTTTAAAAACGAGTCTAGCTCTTTTGGCAGAAAATGACTCGTGTAACTAAAAGAGTGATGAATATAAAATGTGGATGAAGAGGGAGAAGAAGGCCAAAGAAAGATGGATGAATTGTGTGAGGAATGATAATGAAAGAAAAGGAAGTGAATGCTAGCGAGTTACAAAGGAGAATGGAATAAGAAAACGTGTTGCGCCGACGCCATGTAACATGGGATAAGGGCAAGAAGATTATGATGGCTTGCAGGATTGACCACATTGAAAGCATCGTCTATGGAAGATTATTTTGCTTTCTGATAACGCTCTCAATATAGGTTAATATTATATTCAAGGCAATGGCACATAACATTTTATCGGAGAGGCAACCGGATGGCGAGTGTTAATCTGGGTCTTGAAGTGATACCGAACCCCCCCGTACCGTCCGAATGGACCCCAAATTGACGGGGGTGGAGATATGGAGGATTGGGGCCTAACTATTTTTTTTGACAGGGCATTCAAAATTTAAGCTCTATTATGTGCAAGGAATTTGTGTGTATCAATGCCCTCTGGTTTTGATAAAATTAACTCTCATTTTCGGTAATAAATCATCGGTAAGGAGTTTCAAGAATTATATACATTATTTCAATTATAACGATGTTGGGGGGTGGCAACCGGATGGCATTGATTGATATACATAAATTCCTTGCACATAATAGAGCTTCAATTTTAAATGCCACGTCAAAAAAAAAAATGTTAGGCACCCATCCCCCATATCTCCGCCCCTATCCATTTGGGGTCCATTCGGACGGTACGGGGGGGGGGTTCGGTATGACTTCAATACCCAGATTACTACTCGCTATCCGGTTGCCTCTCCAATAAAATTTTACGTGCCATTGCTTTAACTATTAGGTCATGAAATGATGAACGTTATTTGTTTTTTCAGACGTCAGAAGAATTGTTTATATCGGGCAGATCATCAAACAGCTTCGAGTCCTGTGTCTTAAATGAAGATGTTGTTGTCCCCAATTGGTTATTTCAACTGATCAGTCAGCAACAGTCTGTAAGTTCCTCATGTCAATCTGTCTTGACCTTGATTGTTTTTATTTCTGATTTTTGTTTGTTTTTCACTATGGTTCTTAAAGCGAGTATTGACAGTCCAGATCCTCTCCCTTTAATTTTATGCTGAATGGAGTGCCTAGAACATTTTCGTTTTTTCAGGTACTCCATAAAGCATAAAGAAATGTTAAACGCCTAGGCGACTGCAGTCACGATCCTTCACACCCTACTTTTAGCTGATACTATGTAGGTACATGCGCTTTGGTTGCGAGCACTGTACTCAAATTTTAAAGCTTTAATTAGGTGGAAGAAGACCAGGAGGAGCCAGTGTTTCTTGGTCCTGTAGATGCGCCTCTTGATGAACCGATATATGACGCAAATGGAAACATCGTAGAACCGCCTTTGCTTGGTGTTGCCGCCGGCGCAGGAGACGGACGAGGCATGCACAGTGACCACTCGCAGGATAGTTCAGGGAGAGGCACATCAGTTAGTTCTAGTGATACCTCTTCCGGACTGCAGAGCGAGGTCAGTGTGAGTAATCTTCTTGCTTTTGACGTAGTTATTGCTTGCTTTTTCTTCAGGGTTTAGCGTTATCAGTAATAAAGTTGACTAGTCAAGATTTATTAAGACTTTTTACTCAGGAGTACGTGACTGTATGATAGATGTAACATGATGGAGCTTTAATAGAACCGTTGTGTGACACTCAAGGTTTAACCGAGAGAGTTGTTTTAGTGGCTTTTGGAGTTATTTAGGTTATTTTGGAAAAAAAGGTTAGTCTCTCATTTAAAAAATTTCTTGTACAGACTGTCTTAATTGACCCTTCGACCCAGTTTGAACTGCTTCGGGATCCTATGACCAGTACCGCGGTGGTGCCGGTTGACCATCACAGCTCGATAGATCGCACTTATGGAATTGAAGGTAGAAAATTTCTACAAATTTATACTATGGTTTAACACTCCGTGGGTCTAGTGAGGACTGCCTCGTTGGTCTACTGATTGTTACTGCTGAGCATGAGGATTCCCAGGGCGTGCAAAGTGTTATTCTGTTTCTCTAACTGGAATTTCTCAGTAACAGTCCGGACTTAGGATTTGTGTCCGGTTGATAGCAATAGACTCGCCCCCTACTATTGGTACTTGAACATAACTGTCGAAATGTCAGTTTACTATAGGTACACCTCTGCCTGATCCTTTGGGGAAAGCAGGCGTGATTTTATGTTTAAATTATGGTTTCCTCGTCGTGATATTATTTTAGATGTTATGCGGCCGTTCACACGGCGTTTTAGTACGATAAGTTACGGTAAAAAATTGGTCGACATCTCACTGTGTATATGGTTGAAAACAAATGCAGTATGAAACTGCCAGGGCCGGGTTCTGGAGTGGCGAGCTTGTGCCGGAAGACGTAGCGTTGGAAGGGCTCCCACAAGTTGGACCGATGACCTTGTGAAGGCCGCAAGAATCTGCTGGATGCGGGAAGCACAGAATTGGTCGGATTGGCGGTGCTTGGGGGAGGCCTATGTCCAGCAGTGGACGTTTTTCTACTGAAATGATGATGAAACTGCCATGTGTTTCCGAAATTATATATTAAAATATTGTACGTTGGTGGTAATACTTTGAACTTGAGCTGACCCTAGTGTAGTAAGAAGTTTCAATACAACGCGAGGTCTGCTTATAAATACTGGTTTTGTTACTACTGATCAAAGCCGTGTAAATTGGACCTCAAGGTCACCTTATTAAAGTCCCCGTCACGAGAAGCTATAATTTTTGTAAATAAAGAACTTCTACCAAGTTATGTAGCGACAATTTAATCAACAACGAATAATCCCAAATTCAATGAAGTCAAAGTAACGTACGTGTTATACGAAACTAATGAGCAATTTCACTTGATCGGGTTATATTTTAGCGATATAAAGCGCTGTCGTCTAAGGTTTTGTGGTACTGGAACGCATCTGATTCATGGAACGTAAACATTTGAGCCACGATTTTGAAGTAAGTTCACGCTGACGTTGTCTCTGCTGTCTTTCGAGTTTCGAATGCGTCTGTTTGCTTGTGGTGTTTTCGCGGATTAGGTTATATTGTTTGTTTGTAATTAGATGTGTGTGTTAATATAATTATATCCCTGTAAAAAAATAGTACAAAACTGTTTTTATTTTATTTTATTTTAAGTACCCAAAGATTGCAAACCCCTGAATGTGTGTTTACAAAATTTATAGCTTCTCGTGACGGGGACTTTAGTCTGTTTTAACTTGGCCTAAAACTTCAAAAGAATTTAATTTATTTAAGTTTTAAAACATACTTCTGTTACAGATGACATCGGGACATTGACTAGATCTCGCGACGATCGCACGAGAACGATAAATGAAACGAGTGACGTCGACGCAGATATAAGCTCCATCGATACCGACGCCCCGGATCTTTCTGATAACTGAACATCTTATCTATGTCGTAGTGTCTTGTGTGAGTTGATAAATTGTTGAGAACTTATCTGGGTGTAAACTGGATAAGTTAGTAGTTTTAGTTTTGGGTTTTTGACACTTAGATTGCCCTAGCTGGGAGTAAAATTGCCTGTTAGGGTATTCATAAACTAATCTGACTGATCTATTTAATAAAATTGTTTTAAATCAGTTTTCTCAGCTATGGGCCTATGAATTTTCGAACAGTGTGTTGAGGATTAGGTGATTCGAGTTTAAGAGTGGCAGTGGGTCGCAACGGGCGAAATTCAACATCTTGGAAATTATAGTTGTGATATTATATTATGTCTCCGCCTCGCCGCATTGTGGATATTGGCGTTCTAATAAATTATTTGTTATCTCGGTTCTGAGTTGTTTTATTTTTAAAGTGAAAATTACATCGTCTCAAACTTTTTCGTCTGTGTGTTGCATGTCGCGTGACGGTCGGCCGCGGAGTAGGGATAAAGTGAAAGGCGCTCGTCAGAGCAGCCAAGGCCAATATGGCGGCGCCTATAGAAGTTTCACTTTTACCGTAGTTTCATAAAACCACACAATTCTTTTTTTTGTTTGATGCTAGGTTTCTTAATACAAGCTATCAGCGAGTTATCGCTTGTTGCCGTCCAAGTACAGCTTCTTGCAATATAATTCGACATAGGTCACGGTTAAAGTTAATTAAGGTCATTCATCAATCTGTAGACAAACTTCTCAGGATAAAAATTTCATTATTTTTTTGACCTAGAACGCAGTTTTTGAGGTACCCATTTGAGAAAAACTCAAAATGGGGACTACTACTAGGAACTTTAAACTTTGACTGCCTCGTTGGTCTAGTGGTCGCGAGCGCTACTGCTGAGTATGAGGTCCTGGGTTCGATTCCCGGGTCGGGCAAAGTGTTATTGGGTTTTTCCATCTGGAATTTCTCAGTAGCAGTCCGGAGTCTGGATTTGTGCCCGGTTGATGGCAATAGGCTCGCCCCCTATTACATGGACTTGAAACAACTGGCGAAATGTAGGTGTACTATAGGTACACCTCTGCCTATCCTTTCGGGGATTACAGGCGTGATGTTATGTTTGTTTTACTAGGAACATCGCTACGACGTAGCTTCAAACGTTGCTACGACGTAGCAAAATTGCTACGTATCTTGCTCTTGCTACGACGTAGCAGATGACAAAACTTACAAACGTTGCTATGAAGTAGCAAACTTTGCTACAGCTGCTTTACGGCCATAGTAATCATCATCCATTATTCATAATCTCTTGACTGGTAGAGAATGCCTAAGGCATTAAGTCCGCCTTTGTACCTTTTTGAGTGTCAAAAGTTTAAATAAATAAATAGTAGCCAACCAATTTGCCACAATACGTTGTTAAACGTTGGATTAGATTGAGCACTGGCTTTGCAAGCGAACTCTACGCCGTAGCATATGTCATAGCAGTTTTGCTACGATTTAGAAACACAACGTTTGACTCGATAGACAGAGAAATCATTTTTATTTGAGTGGTATTTGTAATAGTTTTGTTTTGATTAGCTACGTTCTTACTATATAACTATTTGAATTGTATTTGTTGTTTTTGAGTCTCTTCACTAAGCAATTTTTAAATTTTAAATTTCACCTTTTTCTTTTTATCTTATTTTTTTATTTTAGTTACCTAATTAAATAACTATATTTATTGAGATGATGGTTAAAGGGAGACGCGATTAGCATTTTTTTAAAATTTTCTATTTAATATTGTTTTGAAGGCAATCTTTTCTAAGCAAGCTATTATTTTTTATTCAATTTATTGTTTATGGGGTTGATAAAAATCTATTTGTCAGTCATCAAGTTGTGGTGCGTTCCCCTCGGTGAGTCCGTGGTTGGGGATTCATTCCGCCGGAGACCATTTCCAGCATTGGTAAACCAAGACCTTTTCACATATGACTTCTTTACCTTGGTAAACAGTATAGGCTGTTTACCAAGGTAATTATAATATTACGTAACTTTTATACAACGTGTAACATTAAATGCGCAAAACCTAAAATTAGTTTGATCAGAATAAAGAGCAGAATCAATTGAACCATTTTGTAATGTAGATCACATTTAAAAAATAAAATATTCATTAATAACGTTGCCGTATCTATTTATTAACAGGTCAAGCCATCACATGCGCAAACCCGCCAAAATAGGTAAACAAACACAAATTGTTGTCGACCAATTTAAATTTTCTCATACGCGGGTTAATAATAGCTTTTATTTAAATGCAAATACGCATCTTACGAACTAAAACAGCACATAAAACCTTTACAACTTTTTTAATGATTTTTTTCCTCTCTGAAATAGGTAAATTGAATTAAAAATCTGTTGGTTTTGCGCATTTAACGTTACACGTTGTATAAGTAGTTGCTTATATAAAAGTCGCTTCATGTCAAATTTTGATATATAACATCCAGTTAGGAAAAGTCAATGCTAAGTATTTTAGCCCTATCGGAATCAACTTGGAAATACAGTTATTAATAAAAAGAAGCGATTGCACTTCAAGCATATTAGGGGAGATGATGAGATTGATTTTAGAATTATTTATAATAATTAATATTGATACTCATTTTAATAGTTATTCCAAAATCAATCGAATAAAAACACACATTATCGAGGAAATGTCTTTTTGCATTTATTCATATTGTACAATCTTATAATATGATTCATTCTGCAAAATTTTACAGGCGAGCAAGAATTCATATATAAAACAGTAGCTCTTTCGTATTGTACATAACCATTTTACCAGTATAGTGAAAACATGCGTATAGTTTTTTAGTTTTAGGATAATAAATTACTTAAATACTAATTTAAGTTTGGTTCTTTATTAATACAATATCATTAGGATTGCACTATCCTGTAAAGTTATTGGAACGTACCAAAAAACATTCTATGGTGCTTCTCTCGACGCCGATGAACTTTCTATGCTAAATATACAATTATAATTATAACTTTTAATATAAAACATGATCGTCGTGAAGCGAATACACAGATAGAAGGCAGGCATGACATCTTGGCTCAGACTTTCTCATCTCACTTCAATAGTTCAATTTATTCGATAATTTATAGGTAACGAGCACACGAGCTTATTTATATCATAGTACTATTATAATATGAAGTTTCAGGCTCAACATTGGATATCGCAAATGAACGGCTCGTCTGCAACGCCCTAAATGAAGGAAGTGAGCTAAGAGAGTGTTTATATTAGTTACAATTTATTTATTAACAATTTTATTACACCTTGTTTATTAGCTGTTGCTGTCATATCAGTGTTCGTATTATTTGCCTCTTATCGTTTATCAAACTGATTACTTTGAACGTAAACCGCAGTGACGTTTGTTATTCAATACTATAGTGTCGTGAACACGGAACAATAGAACGCATCAGAACAATTGAAATGCCACTTATTTGTAAGTAGTTTAGTAACTATTACATCGAATATTTTCATTATTATTTTAAGGCAGTGAAACATCCAACTTAAATTCAAGGACAGTTGGGACGAGATTACCTAGCTAACATTAACTAGTAACATATCACTAGACATTTTCACATGCGACCTCTACACAACGGTCGCTTTATATTTTACAATATTTACACATCTTATACACGAATGTCAGTGAAACATCGTCGTAGTCAATACGAGGGAGTCACAAACACTAAAGCGGGACGCACTCGGTACTCTAAAATACCACTCAGTCATCGAAAGTCCATCGGCTTATTGTAGATATCATCCTAACACCCCGATTACAAATGACAAAACGAAAATACCCATACGTCTATACAATAACAATATAAATATTTCTCATGAGTCAATCTTGTTAAATAATAAAACTACATAGAAGAAATCTAACACTCTGAAATCGAGGGCAACAAGTTTATATTTTGTGAGACATGCATTCCTTGCGAACACTTTTTAAAAAACAATTTTTATTTATTTCTTTTATTACGACTAGATTAGCATTGTAATTATAACATTAATAATATCAATTGTTCAAAACGATCGATCACATATATATGTGTAGTTAAAACGGAATTATGAAAACAGGCGTATTTATTAACGAAGTATAGGTACTATAATAATGGACAGTACTGCACAAAAATGACACGATTCGTGTACCAGCGTAGACATTTTGTACTCGTAACTATAACAGAGGTAAAATATAAAAGCTATCTTATAACTCGTTCCTGCCCTTCGCAACAAACAACAACGATCAAAATATTGAGGGAGTAATATCCGATTCGACTAAAGGTATCTACTGTTAGACGTGCCGCGTGTTTGGAAGCAACAGGTTTGTTCCATCTCGAGTAAAACATCGCCTCATCCGAACCTTTTCGATGTTCACACCACAATCCTCAAAGCCTGATTTACACGGTGCGATTTAATTGCCTGTGGCAGTGGTTCCCAAACTATTGGTCGAATATTGGGTGGGCCTTGAAAATATTCAACTATTAAAACTAAATACTGAAATAAATTGGGAGTATCAAACTTATTGCGATTAAAAGTAACTAAAATTGAAGTTGATGCTAATGACAAAAAATAGGAAACGAATACATCCTTCTCATTGAAATATCACTCCTTGTATTTAATTAAGTATTAAAATTTTTGATTGAAACTGAATGAATTTTTCTTATTTGAATAGTCCTTCATTTCCATAGTTAAATATGCCCCTTTTTCGCCATGACAGGCTAGAGGTGAGTTCCGAGTATAGAAGTTTTTGTTAGGTGGGTCGCAGTCCAGTCAACTTTGGGAACCACTGGCCTGTGGCATAACATAAGTTAAAGCAACAATAAAACTAACATTGTCAAAACAGTGTTCAGACAATGCAAGTAATTTTGTTGCTTCAATTTTTATGTATGCCACAGGCAAGAAACTGCATCGTGTAAATAGGGCATTTTATAGAAAACTGAAAGGCAACTGTAGGTACCTATTTAGTGCGCATGTACTGTATCTATCAAAACTGAATAACATATGAAATATAATTTATATGTCCGCTTTAAATGTTGCATTTATTGGGCATAACACTTTAATAGTAAATGACACGCTAATATCCGTCTAAAGTCGACTATCCTTATCACTTTTCGGTTTATGCCAAACACGCGTCGTCCCTTAGAGAAATGAACAACACCCCTATGCAATCACACAGTTCTAATAATAATTCTCATTTTTTCATCATGTTATCACAGAAAATTATGTATTTACAATTTTGTCGTACTAAAGTAACCTACATCATGCTTGCAACAAATGTGTTTGATGGTGTTGAACGATTTACTCTCCGTTGCGACTGTTGTATTGGTCATGTGAATTTTGAAATAAGTGAACCGTATTGTAAGATTTACCGAATTATATTTCTAATATTTGACCATACAGTTCGTGGTGTATTTGCACAATAATTGATGTTTTCCGCACAATAGTCGCAACAAAGATGACAGCTAACAAGTGACTAGTATGACAATGGCATGAAGTAGTATCAAGTGGGATTAGGACGAATATCGGATTTATAATATACGGTACAATCGTCCGCAGAATTGGTTTCACCGCTTTGGCATAGGTGTTGATCAATGAAGATGATTCTTATCAAGGTTAATCTTTTTCTTATTATTACTATTTATTTAATATGCTTAATACTAAAGTTGTAAACCAATTCTGATGTAGAGTGTACAAACAATAGTTCGATTTTGTGCCTGGTGACACTAATGTTGTTTTGTTTCGCATGAAATAATCGGCCATCGACAATAGATTCCTTAAACGTATTAGGTAATGTCGTGTGTCTTTTCAATGAATATTTTAATCTATGAATTACCTACTTTTAACATTTAAATTGAAAGTCACTCATATTTGAACTGTTGAGACTTACAAGTAGTTATAACTCATAACCTACTTTTAATATCGCTAACGTTAAAGGCGATTAATCAAAATGTCGATGACTGTATCATTCTTCAGTGGGAGTATCCTGTTTTTCCTTAGTATAATAATAATTATAGTCAACAAAACTTTGGCTCGTCTTTAATTTACATCCTAATATGTTACTTTGAGGTATATTTTAGAGTTAACTCACAAAGCAATAAGATACTCCCACTCGGCACAAAACTGCGCGTCGTTATACATTACAAGTACGTAGCTCTAGGTCAAGTAGCAACACTTTACAAACCAGGCGACAAAATCTTTTAAACAATACTCAGTACACGATTTAACAATTTGGGTAATCATTTAATGCAGAAATATATTTTCAAAGTTTACACACAATTCATCTTTATTTAGTTTAATCGTATTTAAATTTAAATAACGTAGGTATAAAGCACTTGGGGGAAGGACAGCAAATTCAATAAAAAATGTTTAATTATTTATTTAGTATATAATATTAACTAAGTAAAAATTATTCGCTATGTAAATATTTTATACAATACTAGTATTAATTTGTCTGACGATGAATCGCTAGTGTTCTCCCAACGTGTAACTTGAATACGAAACGGCGTCGGGCGGGGTGGGGCCGGGGCCCGCGCCCTCACCACGCGATATGACGTAGACTTTACGTAGTGCAAATTTAATATAGAAAGTTTACTTTTACAATACAGACTAGTAATTTCATTTTATGTAAAAATCCTAGCGCAAACGAGTCGTCCGGCACCGTCTCATACCTCGAGCGCCTTAACCGTAATACAAATCAAGGAGTAAAATTTTAGCGAATTAAAAATTAAATTTTCCAAAACTTCGTAAATACTAGAATTCGGAGGCGGGCCGCGGCGGGCCGGGAGCGACGTCCGAACCGCTGAGCAACGGGAGTCGTCTATGTACACACGGTCGCCGAGTATAAAACGAGATCGTTCGTGGCGCGGGGCGCTCGCGGGCGCGTCATAGGGAGTGCGGCGCGCGGAGCGCGGGGGGCGCGCGCACGTCCCGCTGCGAGCGCGCGCGGCGGCGCCGCTAGCACCAGTCGTCCTCGTCGGAGTCGGAGTGCCTCGCGCGCGGCTTGTACCCGTTGGGCAGGCGCGGCGCGGGCGCGGGCGAGGGCAGCGCGCGCGCGCCGCCGCCCCGCCCAAGCGCCAGCGCCGCCTCGTAGCTCAGCGGCGCCTCGTAGGTGCGCGCCGAGCCCCACTCCGCGTCGTAGCCCCGGCCGCGTCTGCACACGCCCAGCGATTAAGCCATCCTCACACAGCACTTGTTTCGATGCTATATTGCATGCGGGGACGCCACAATACAGTAAAAACAAAAGAGCTACAATTTACTGAAAGGAGGTTAGCGAAAGCGGAAAGCGCTAATTACTCAGTTATCTGCATCTACGCCAATCTTACCTGCATGGGTGCACCCGGGCACTGAGTGATAAGGGTCTGACGACCAATAGGCGCTAGAAAAACGATTCTAGCTTTTGCAGGTAAAAATATCCTGGTCACCAAATTTTTCGACAAAATTTATGAAGCTCATGTCTAGCAATAGACTTCAATAGACTGACAAAATGCGCCATCTAGCATAAGTAGCAGAACTAACAAATTTATTATAATAATTTAACTAATAAAACAATGTAGCAGAGAAACAAGTCTTGTGTTTGGCGCGCTTTAAATTACTGCCCAGAAAATCAATACTATCTGGTTGAAATATTTGTGGACCTTGATTGGCGCATTCACCCATCAGACTGGTGCACAGAAATTTCGTCCAAGAAAAGATATCTTTGGAAGTACGTACCTCTCTCTAGATCTATAATCTCGGTGTATCAGTCTTTCAACTTCTCGGCCGTACTCGTACTCATCGTGTTGAGGCTCCAACGGTTCTCTGACGGTGTGCCTCAGCGATAACTGGAACAATCGTTGGGGCACTTCTATATTTTCTGATCATTGAGTTTGACTTCGGTTTCGGACGAAATTCTGGGTTTCAAAAACTTAGTTCGTTCGATAACTCTATAAACACAAGCTTTTACCACAGCATTTATCAGAGATAGTTTACCGAAGTAATTGGAGATTAAAAAATTGCTGCTTCCAGTCCGCCAATCTATCAATCAATGCAGCTGTGTTTGTCCCGGTACCTATCGCGATTTCTATTATTCTAGCAACGAGATTACAAGATGCTTCTTGTAATCTGGTTTCCTTGGTTAGCTACTCACGTGCGAGGGGCTGTGGCTGATTCTGGTGAAGGGTGGCTGCTGCTTGACCTGTAGCGTGGACGGCTTGGTGGGCGTGGGAGGTAGCTGCCGGCCGCGGCCGCGCCGCGCGCCCTCTCGCTCCCACGACCGGTCGCGCCATTCCCGCCACTCCCGATCCCGCTCCCGATCCCGCTCACCTATCGGGGCCCAAACTGCGCACTGAATGATTTGATGTTCTGCACCCCCACCAACAATAAATTCGAGCTATGCGGTAATGATACATATGATATTATAATCCATAAATAACAGGACGTTCGAATCAAATCAAGGAAAATAACAGGGGTCATAATCAAAGTATAAGTATACCTATTCAGATGAACAATAAACAGATGTGCAAACAATTTTCTCGTGGATATCCACCATGCTTTCCGTCTACACTCGCGCCGCTTTCATACATCTACAGACGTGCAAAGCCGGATCGCATCAACATCGATTAACTAATCATTTAGACACATTGCTATTCCAGCAAAGGGTCTTATGGGTCTAACAATTTTAAATGTAGGTGCCAATTGGAATTTTGGTTCAGACCCTTTGCTTTACAATCAATGACACTGAATATTAATAATAACACTCGACTGATGTTTTTTTTTAAACATTTTGAAGAATATGTTGATGTTGGGCATGGCTGCTTTTCAGTTTGGAATTCGAGTCGAAGATGTATTCCCTAGTTTTGTTCAATGTTATCAAGGTGACGGTTTGTTATGTTAATGTTAACATATGTTTTACGAGTTTTGACCTTATTATAATAAATATTAACATCGGAATAAGTTACCGTAACGTGCCTGTTCTTATACCTAAGTACTGAATGTTGGTAGTCGCAAAGCGCTTATCGTGATGATAGTCAGTGTGGTATGTGAGGTCCGTAGTGTGTGGCGAGTGGATCTCACCGTAGGTGTGGTGTGGCGGGCTGGGCGACCGCGAGGGCTGGCTCAGGCTGGTCGTGGGGTGCGGCGCCCTCCACTCCTTCCCTGCTGTCAGGAATACCTTCATGTACCTTCCACCACGGTTTACCCTAAGCCCGTCGGACTACCGACCTTATTTCCTTACTCACAAAGGTGACTCTAAAAGTTTTGGGTGTCTGTCCTACGTGGTTCCAAATGGAAAGGTTTCATGGACACGGATTTGGATTGATAGGGAGAGGTTTCTTGGTTGATTAGCTGTGTGTCCAAAGTTGTAACTACAATTGTAGCAGAACCGAGAGCATAATACTTTGATACAATTGGTAAAAGTTGTTCATCACAATATGAGATAAACCTCTTTGATGTAACTATAGCAGACTACTGCAGAGAATACAAAAATTAATACAAAACCATTGTTAAGCTTTTGCATGCTGCATGATTTATGTGATATCATTGAAGTGCATGCGTTTCGGGCACCTCTGTTGCGAGGCACCAATGATTAAGCAGTTAAATTATGTGCAAATAGGAGCAGATATGTTTGGTTGGGCACCAATATTTTAGCATGCAGCAGGCAAATTAATTTAATTTGTTATATTATAATACAGGCCAATTTATATAAACTTTACAATATGTAATGCTTCATTAGAGTATGTTGCGGCTCAATCTATTGCCAATCTGTAATGTACTTACAACTAATTACGAGTGGCCTGGTGAATAAAATATTAATGATAGGTACTGCTAACAATATAAATCACGAGCATAATAAAGGAGCAGTTATCAAATCATAGCTAATTAGCTACAAATATAATGTTACAAGACTAGCCTTGTGAGAATGTTCAATTATTAGCTAGATATTACAATCTAATTTTCTAAGTTCATGATTATCATTTGCAGCAGTAACTGCTTCGCTCGCTTTCCTCTTATAACTACAACTACGAAAAACATGAATATCTACAACTACTTTTAAGCTAGACTTCCCATCTTCTCACAAAACTTTCAGAGTACCTTCATGAGAAGAAAAATGTTTGCAAAACTGTTTCAATTTGTTAATTGAAGCTAAATAAAATGTATTTGGTATATTAACGGTAAATGTATGAATAAATAATACTACAGGAATAACATAAGAATAAATAGTTAATAGCATGTAGCTCGTTTAAAGGCTAATTTGTTAAGTATGATATATATTATTAAAACGCCGATATGTCATCAAAATTGCAATAGCGTTAAGCCATAAATACTTGGCGAAATGGCAAATCTGTTGATATGCTATCAAACAAAATAAGAACACATGGTATGATCTAGAATGAACATCTAAGTAACTAGATTATCTATTGGATCTCATCAAGGGTTATCACCAGATTTGCCTGTAATATATAAGTTTACATATCTGTCGTTAGTAGGTACTGGTAATGGTTAGTTCTGGCTTCTTTAGCGGAATAATGAAATAATCGCTTACCATGCGGGTGGTAGTAGTGGGGGGCTCTGTGCGTTCGCCCATGTCTTTGATGTTCGTGCTTTACTATCTCGACGACGTTACTGACGGTGTCGGAGAACCCGATATCGTGATGATAACCTCCGTAGTGGCCTCGTCTTCTCGGACTTGGTGTTCGTCTGTAAATAAACCACGGTTAACAAATAAACATTAACTGGCAACGTTCATTTACCATGCATGTTACCAATCATGCAACACCGAGAAAATCGGGGAGTGAAATTGGTTAGTCCTGAAGAAAGTACATTCGGTTAGTAGAAGGTGTGTACATAGCACATACCATTGTTCACTACGATAACTTTGAGATCAATGGACTCTTCTTCGATGACACTATAAACATAAAAAGGAAATAACAAACTAAATAATAAAACAAACAAAAAGTGATATTGATTTGTGGTTTAGGTGTATTTACCTTAAACTGGAAGATCTTCCGTGGTGATGGTGACCATTCTGGTATGTGTGAGGTGCTTGTAATCGCCCCTCGTCCAATGACTCCATTGAGGCGTGGTGCGATCCTTGCAGTTCCAATACCTACAACATTAATTGTATTAAAAACCCATACAAATATATGATAGGCAAAGCGTTCGTCTGCAAGCTAGTTTAATTTACGTTTCATTAGACTTACTGTCCCATATTTACAAAATTTTAGATTGCCATTAAATATCAAATCATGCACACGAAAGTGTCAAACTTTGCATTCCATGCAACAGTCCGTGCTTGTGCATTATTATACTTTATACTACTTACCCATTCTGTTTAGGAAATATATTTAAAATCTAGAAACATGCTAGGTTTTATTAAGTTTGCATGCATTATGTATTCCGGCAAGAAAACGACATGTCCTGGTGTCATGTTAGATATTATGACTGTTATGTTAGTATGTTCATGTATTGATAGTGAAAGTGCTATGTCTAAGAAAACTTTCAAATAGTCATCCCTAATGACAGAAGAGTCGTTTAAAAAACCATTTCCTATCAAAGAAAGAGAAAAGACAAAAGTTCTACAAGATTGACATAATAAAACAATCATCTATAACTGAAACTCTTTACCTAAACATCAACAACCATCTGTAAACTTTAAATTGTACGATTAATACTTTCGATTGTACATCACATGAATTGTTTTACTATGAGCCTAAGGCCCTAAGTTACTTTGTTTACGACAACCTAGAAAACGGTTAATATTAAGGGCTAAGTTGTAACAACAAACATTTTTATCCTATGATCATGTTAGTAAACACTCAAAACAAAGCTCTGAACATAAACATACAACATCGACTATCTATGACATAAGTAAATGCATCGATGTATAGTAGTACTAAAGGGGGGACACCCATTTAGCAGATACACATATAACATCACATTTTCGACCAACATCACGTATGTGTGGGGCAAATTGTCCAATTGTCACTTTACTCATAAAAATTGTTACAAAAAAATTTTGTTTGTGATAATGATATTGGTGGGAACATCGATTGCACTAGACAATGGCTATCATGGCTCTGGCTGATCAGGTTTACAACAGTAATGATCGAGTCAATATAATCACCGTTTCACTTAAGGTTTCACACACCTTTTTATTGTTCCTGTAACAAAAGAGATTCGTGATGAAGGGCATGTACTGTTTGCTATCTTTGTTTTTAAAAGTCATTCCTGCCCTAGGTTGTATAATATCAATCAAACGGTGCGCCAAAGGAACGTACAGCAGCGTACGCCTTTCTGGGATGAATAGCATCTTTATAACATCTACTGCCATCACTAATCTCTCTGCCATGCGTATGGAAGGTTACCAGCAGATATCTAAATTTTCTTTGAAACTTCTTTACCAGTTCTTCAAAATGTTAACTCTAATTTTTATTTCAAAATTTTCAGATCTGCTTTTGCTTATGTAGATATACTTGTTCAGGAAATGTTATTTGAAATTATGCAACACAACTCACTTGAGCGATTTTCTGTTGCCGCGTCTGGCGAGGTTGGCAAGCAGATGCGGGTCGTCCGGATGTCCATCAGCGTTGACGGGCCCTTCGTGGCTGAGCGAGCCAGCCCGCGAGCCGGGGCCCAGTCCCGCCGCCACGTCCATCAAGCAGTTAAAGAGCGACGCCTTCTACACACGCACCCCACATCACGCATCCCCCCCACACACGCACACTTGCGCATGCTCATGTCAAACAGCGTCCAAGCGCATAGGACTCAATAGTCACTAACGGCTAAAGCCTACATGAGTTTGCGCAAACATCCCATACATCATGTCCATGCTGGAGTTCTCTTTAAATTGTGTTATGTGTGTATCGTTTGTGTAAGAGATCCAACGAATGGACAATTGGACATATGACCGAATTAAAAATGTATATTTTGTAGTGTAAGTGAGGAATTCGGCTACAGGTAGGTATCTGAGAAAACAACTATCACACTTTAGTTGTATCATGTTAGAGTAAATTTTGTTCAGTCCATGTCGGTAAAACCGTGAAAGAGCTGAAATTACAAAGCATCTTGTTTCGAAACGGGTGCTAATATAATAATAAAATCATGTGCGACAAAGTTGAAGCCAGAGGCAGAGGTTGCGAGTTCACGTTTGCATTTTATATCTCAGAAATATGATACGGTAGTCGAGTGACTAAGTATTATTGTTCTCCAGCATGCGCAGACTTGAGAATAATGATTTTTATTTTAATAAATTCTTATGCTATAGTATAAAAATTACAGGAGGCAAATAAGAGCGTAGGTAGCAAGAAAGCGTAATATTTTAACGTTTCTTATATCACCAGGCTTCTAAAATGATAAATATCGATTGAGCCAAAATGTAATCGAAAGTAAATTGTAAGATATTAATAAAAGCGAAAGAATGAAATAAATATCTGTTGAATAGTTTGAACATTTCACCATGCAGGCTACCTAAAACTTTAATAAAATATATGGATCACAGTAATCTAAAAATGCAATGTGAATATTTAATATATTTTGTAGGAACTAGCAAGAGGCAAAGGGGACGATATGACACACATTGGTAAGACAAACAAATCTACGAACAGTAGGATTTCTATCTACGAGACACGGTTTCAAACATTATAACACACACATTCTTTTAACTACTACATTATTTTGCAACTATAGGACAGGTTTTATGTTGTGGTTTACAAAGCCCTGACGGACACTTGATAGACAAACGTGCCAGATTTGCACAAGTTTGCCAAACTAATGTGTTATCAAGTGCGTCACTAGTTCTAATTCTAAATTCTTTAATTAATTCAATCTCTAAACTACGGCTTTTATTTGTTCGTTTTATTTCTTGACCATCCATTTAGTCTATAGGCCATCGTGTATTATTTAATGTTTATTTTTTTAAATAAATTTATTTAAACACAATGCGAGAAGAAATTTATGATAAAGAAAAATATCTAGAATAGTGCAAGAAAAAAGTATTCAAAGTTTCGTTCCGTAAAATATTTTAATACTACCGGCTGAATGGCCGTAGGGCTATTCTCGTTGAATGCCTGAAAAGTAAACCACCAATGTAGTCGACTCGTTAAGAGTCGATTTCAACTAAAGTGATTCTGTATTGTTGTACTCTTTGTTATACAGACATTTGTTTATAGGGAGCCAATCACAAATTACGTAAACTGAACACAGGAACAAATGGTTTTCGATAGAATTGAAGTTTTTTTAAAATATGGTTCTGTAAATGTACACAACAATACAACCACAGGTAGACAACACAACCAACTCTATAGAACTAACTATAATGTTCCAAATTGTAATCTAATGTGGGGAGTTATAGGGGGCCATCAACAAACACTACTTGTAAACGTGTAGTATTACCTACCCACGTAAAAGTTACATTTGGCTCAAAGTGTACATATATACATACTGGCGTAAGCCACACGAATTTACTCTGGCTTCATTTGGATCTACTAGAGTTACTATATTTATATGTTCATCAAAATTTCCATTATTATACATAAATACAGTGTTGAAAACAAATACGGAGAGGTGCGTTAAAATGGCAGTTGTACTTACCGGAACACCGTTCTGCTTGAACCTTGTCGATCTCCAACTTTCGAGGATTAATAGTCCAGCGTATATCTTCCCAACTGTCAGTTTCCCAGCGTTGAGTACATCGTTTCGAGGCACCAGCAAGTCGAGCATCTTCTTCGCTTGTAATGGCCA
Source organism: Agrochola lychnidis (assembly GCA_963680765.1). NCBI lineage: Eukaryota > Metazoa > Arthropoda > Insecta > Lepidoptera > Noctuidae > Agrochola > Agrochola lychnidis. The sequence goes on from OY796850.1 coordinate 7,466,081, forward strand.
TATATGGGTTATCGTTTCTCTTAATTCCTCATCTGCTTGGTCCATTTCCTCGGCTGCAATTTTACATTGATATTATTAATTAGCATTCGGGACAGTTTGATGATAACTTTATTTAGTCTTTTAACAAATCGTTTATTTCTCACTCGAAGCGAGCAATACATCTTTTTGCAAGATATTGCTCGGTCTTGTATGTAGTTGTGTACTGCAAAGTTTTTAATCGTCAAAGTGTAATAATGGGGTGATACTTACGAGATCTCATTTTGATGTTTAAGTTTTCTCGTATTAAGGCAAATAGTGTTGTTGTAAAATTAACTTTCCCCTCATCGTCTAGCGGCATATTCATTCTAATAAGCTTCTTATATGCTAGTCTATTTGGACATTTGTTACCAAACCCCAGAGGAGGATCCATATTCTTCAACATATCATACATTTCTGTATAATGGATCTTACCCCTGAAATGATAAAGTTTTAGATTATTGACTATAAATTAACGAATCCTTGAAAATCCTTGAAATATGACTAAAAGTATTTTCAAACATGTACTGACGTGGCGTTTGGATCGTATTCTGCCCATATTCTAACAAATTCATCAAGATGATGTGCGCCGAGGATGGACGAGTCCCTCGTTAGGTAGTCAAAGTTATCCATAATAACGGCAACGAACAAATTCAACATCTGAAAGCAAATTACTAGTTTAAAGAGGTATAAAAATTAAAAGGCGTATATTTTGAAGTGATAAATGGTATACTCACAAGAAACGAACAGAAGAATATAAAAGATACGAAGTAGGCGTAGGCGAGCGTACTTCCACATTCTTCGTTGGAGGCCTTTCCTGCTGCTATGTCGCACTTGGCGGGCTTGCGGCATGCCAACATTATGTTGGGCCACGACTCACCCGTCGCGCATCTAAACATACAGTGGCTCACAGAAACCGTTCCATATTCAACAGCCAATTCAAAAAAATCTTATAAAATGCAATGAAGAATACTATAAAAAGAGCATTTCCAGAATTAGTATTGGTTGATTTAGTATTGATCAATTATGGGAAAATACACATTCGGTTTGCACAAAACAGACTGTTCTACACGTTTCACAACTAAGTAACAGTGAGTGAGTGATGAAGTAACTCTTGATAGTTGAAGTGCATGCATGAGACGTGCGCGATGATACACAAATGAAATCATTCTAAAGTACTCCCATAATTCCATTGAGAAGCTTACTCGTTACTCTACTAACAGTTCAACTAGATTGCTTCTGGATTAAATTGATTAGAGCAGTCTAAATGGTGTTTCGATAAATGTTTGTATTTTCCTATGTTTACAAAAGTTTACAATATATCTTCAGGCTGGAGTAACTTGTATTCAATGTTCCTTACCTGAACAGTAGCATGAGTGCTTGAATGAAGCTTCGAAAATTGTTGTGTCTGTTCATGTCAGACTCTGGTGTTAATTCTATATTGCCAAACACCTGTGTCCAAGCAGATACAACACAGAAGGTCAGCTTTGTATGCAAATGATAACACGTAGCCCGATTCCTATGCTTCATCCCACAAAAAAAAACACACTACCTAATGACGTATCTATCTATAACTAGCACTAGGGATACGACAAACGATATCAAACAAGGGTACCAAACTATCTAGAGATACAAACATAAGAAGCAATCTCAAAGTTAAGTACACCAATCAGGATATTGTCACCACTAAGGATCTTCTAAATCTACGTTCTGATTATATGAATATATATATTGATGATAGTAGTATTGCCAATGATAATGATAGTAAGTACATATGTAACACTGATAGTAGAGACAGATTTTCGGCAGTGGCCGCAAGACTGAGTAACAGCTACGTCTTTTGTACTCTCACCGAAATAGTAGCAAGAGTGCCGCCACGAAAGATTGGAAGTTGTTATGCCTGTTGATGGCATCATCTGGATCATATTGTATGTTTCCGAAAACCTGTCATTAGAAACTTATCAATACTGGTTTTGTATTTTCTTAATCCAATCTTATAATGTACTCACTACTCATAACTATTATGAGTCCGTCTAAGATGAATTTTGCTAATTCATTTTAGACTGGCTTATTATGTATTGAATTTTAGAAAAATTTACTACACAACTAAATACGATTACATTTTGAAAGATAATTTGGATTAAGGTTATCAATACTTGGATTATCTAGGACTTTGTTATTTTTAGTCTATTATTTAATACTAGGATTAGTAAATGGACTACACTAAACTTGACTATGTTTTTCTAAGCATATGATATGAGGAATACTAACAAGTATCTGATGCTAAACTGATATTTTATCTAGCCCCTCAAAAATATTCTATAGTACCAGGGGTGGAAAATTACGACATCATCACAAAAGGATTAGAACTCACGATATTTCTATCGAAAGTCCGTCACCTAGCATTACGCTAATGTAACTAAGACCTATGGTTGTTAGACCCTAACGCTACTTACTATTATTATAAAATGAACTAGGAAACTTTATTATAATTATAAACTAGTTTCACTAGTAACAATAAATTACATATTAAAAATCTATAAAAATACTATTTTCAAGTAAAATATAATAATTACCCCCAAAAAAGTACCTATCATATATGTAATTATATTTCCTGTCATAAATTAAATATTATGATTATTCTTAGTTTTTAAATTGTTAGTAACGATATTAATATTAATCAAGTTAGAAAATTAATTAGGAATTTCATGTGAAAAGGAACAGGAGGAATTCCAACAGACCTGCATCCCGATGATGGCATAGATGAAGAATAGCATCGCGATGAGAAGGCACACGTAGGGTAAGGCTTTGAAACTCTGCACGAATGTCCAGAGTAGTATCCGAATAGTGTATCCCTGTCGAAGCAGCTTGATCAGTCGCGCGGCTCGAAACAGGCGAAGGAAACCGACGTTGAATGTGTTCTCCTGCGAATGATATACACATTTACATATCCATCCCTTTCGTAAAGCTTCAAACACTTCATTAAAAAAATCACACGTTAAAATCAACCAACATATTGGACAACATGTCTGGTACTCAAACAAGCTGATGTTTCAGCCAGCCAATATCTAGTAATATTATAATTTAAAACTAACGACAACGTTAAAATAAAACTAGGTTTATAGTCAATGAGATAAGATGTACTAGATAAAATCAGGAAATTAAGGAAAATAAATTATATTCAGATTACGTAATGAAGAATATGAAAATATTAATGTAATGAATATAATAATTGTATCAGCTACTTCTTAGCAGTATTGAACAAACTTCAATACTTTCTCAAAATGTAAAATATATGAAAAATCTAGCAATATTTACGAGAAAAAATTCAAATATTCTAGGGTTTTATGGAAAGTAACACACCAATTTATAATTGTCATAATATCTAAAACAACCCCAAAAACAATAATTGGTCCCTAGCGAACAACCTTACATAGATACGTTATAAACTACAAAACTTCTATACATCCTAATATTCTAAAAATATTCTCTAGCACTACTAATATTAGACCACTGTTCAACAGTATGTACACACTCTGTCTAAACCATCGACCAATCCGTTACAAAAATCTAAGATTCCTAGCAATCAAATAGTTGATTTGTTACCTGCTGACAGGATATGTCAGCACAGTTTTCAGCAAGGTCGGTCTGTAATCAGGATAGATCCTTTATCTTCACTTTCATCAAAGTCAAAAAATAATTATAAAATTGTCAGCAGCAAAGAAGGATCGAGTAGGCAAAAATGAAATTAGTATAATAAGTGTAAGTATGGAAGCTGAGAAAGATTAAGGTTTATCAGACGATGATGATACTTACGCCAAACTCCATAATGAGAGCGTCAATAATACTTCCAATGACCGTAATGAAATCAAATGTATTCCAAGGGTCTTTGAAAAAATTCTGGAAACAGACCAATATGTTAGCAAAGATTCTGTAAAAATCATAATTAATTTTGAAAGAACATTAGAAAACGAGTACAATAATATTTCAAGGAAAACTGTATACAAATGTACACTTTCCATTCATAGACTGTTTTAAGATCAAAGGACTTTATGAATAAGGAAAGGAATGAGGAAATCTCTCTTCATTTTTTAAATCTATGCAAATACATAAAAATATGTTATTCATAAATCTAAGAAAAGTTAATGCATTTAAAAACCTATATCAATTAAAAAGCGTTATCTCGTAAATTCTCTATAAAAATGAGTTCTAAATTGAAATATATTCAAGTCAATATTGAATATTAATAGCTAGGCTAAAATATTTATAAAATAATGATAGTGTATTGTGTTAGGCGCACACGATTATTTGCACATTCCATAATGCATTCGTATTATTTTAAATACATTTGCAGCACAAAGTCATACATTAATCTCAAATGATTCAATACATTAGTTTAGCTCATTTTCACACCTACAGTTGATTTTTGTCTTTACATACCCATGGCTTCTTGCATATTTTATATAAATAAAGCTATCATGTTCTTGTTAAATGATAAAATAAGTTTTAATTAATTAGGTAATATAAAAATTCAAAGTGTGTCAAATTCTTACCGTACACCCGAAGGCGATCAGCTTCAAAACGGTCTCGAGAAGGAAGAAGATCGTAAAGACGAGGTTCATGAATGTTAACATGTCCATGAGTAGTGGTGGAGCCTCGTGAAACTACCACAAAATACCAGTCTTTTAAACCTTAACTCAAAACATTATCAAATTAATGAAAGTTAAATGCAAGACCAGTGTAACTGTCTTTTTCATTCAAATATTCAAAAATGTCCATTAATTGCTAAATGGACATATTTCGTTCTAGCATTTAACTTTGTATGATTAAAAATATTTTTATCTAGCCGATATTATTATCTAATAAAATAATGTTTTGTTATGTAAACTTTCATGTAGAAGTGAGTGTGTTAGTATTGTGTTATGTTCCTTCATTGTCGATGAGTATCATGTTATTGAGATGTATTTGCGAGACTTGTGGCATAGGGTGCACGTGCGGCATGCTGTTCCGAATGTACAATCATGCGATTAGGTGTTATGACGGACAACATTGAATTACAGGAAAAATATAAAATTATACTGACCTCAGAAACCGCAGATCTCCGCCAGATTTTAAAAGATCGCAGTACTTACCTCATGAAAACGCTCGGCAAGTATGGATTAGTAAAATCGGGAGAAAGACAACATTATAACGCGTGTATTCACATACAATAGTGCTACATGCAGCAGGAGAAGAAGCCATGCTTTACAATTATTGCAAATAAACCTTTACATCATCGTCGTCAGAGAGAAACTAGTACTGGATACTTGGGAAGGGATAATAATTACACGGCTGGAAATAATCCCATACAGTCATGTAAATAGATAAAACAATCACGTTAATAGCAGAAAGAGTACATTTGTACCTATATAGTATTTATTTATATTTCATTATGTACTTGTACTATGTGTCGGTCGATACTTTGTGTTTGTGTACTTACTTTGACACCATAAGCGATGATTTTCAACACCGTTTCCACAGAAAACATTCCAGTAAACCCCATATTCGAATACTTGAGGACATCCGCGTAGATGTCATTTTGATTATAGTACTGCCATTTTGTGATGAAGTGCCGGACGTTATGGATAAACCCATGGCAATGAAAATACATAATTGTTACTTTATAAATTACCTCATCCACAAGAATTTGTATTTTAATGTGATGTACAAAATTGAAATTTGTATGGAATCAATGTAAGTAAGTAATTAGTTATGTTACGGTTCATGTAACAGTTAACAGTAATACATAATATATAGTATAAGGATAAATATATCAAGGGGATAAGTGACAAGAGTTTGGTAAGGATATGTGCGAAGATCTTATTAAATTAGACTAACATAAAATTAGACAGGGTCACAGTGAAATTAAAGCTAAACAGTTTTATAATACTATAGGAATATATAGGAAAGTAAACATTTAGATCTTAAAATAATATGAACTCAAAATCAAACAAAATTGGGTAGAACAGAAAAAATAGTGTAATAATTTTGATCACGTAATATAACTTTAGTTCCTTTTAAAATTTTGTCTGAATTAGAAAAATGATCAATTTTGTCAATTTTCCAATAAATATACAAAGCAGCCCATAGCCACCAACAGATCACGCCTGGCAGTAGGCCATTCCACCAAGCATGCACAATATCCACATAAAGACAATTAGGAATAGGTCTTAAATAAGATCATGCAACACGAACAACATATATGGCCCATGCCACGTCCTATCTGTACCCAGAGATTGTTGTGCATTCACAAGCACGAATAACCGAATAAAATGTTTGGTGTATCTTGTGCCATAAATGTGCTGGAAGGACAGGTATATCGTGCAGTAAACACCGATACATACATATTTAATTAATAGCAAGCGAGGAGTAACGAAAGGATTATCCAACGAAACACAGGAGAAAATAAAATGATATTTGGCGGTAGGTACATTTGACGGGATAGGCTCGGTAATAATTTTAAATACGGCGCATTCCGATGCAGTGTATACTGACGCCGAATAAGTACAGTGATATCGTAAACACTTTGTATGTTGTGTGTATGTGTGTGATGTGATTTTTGAAAAACCTAGTAGGCAGTAGTACTAATGTTGTGCCAATGATGTTGTTGTATCATGACGTCATCCAGGTATAGTTTAACATTTAAGACGTTACACAACTAACAAATTAATTCCACTAAAAGGATCTATCAGGTGCGAACATATATTAGACGCATATACGACAACGGTTATGTCTTAGTATAAGTTTTTCCAAACTAGAGAGCTTATGACTTACATTTGATGAGCTCTCTAGAATGGTACTGTGCAGGCTTCAAGGATTGGTTGCTAATCTAGATCGTCACTTTCAGTGCCTTGTGAGACAGGCTAGGTTCTTCAGCAACTACCTTAAATAAGTGATCATTTTCTACTTTTCACATTTAGTGCTTCTTTTGTTTATGTATTTTGTATGATCACTTTGGAAAAAGTGTTTGTACTTAAAATAAATAGACCTTTATAATAATAAAATTAAGATTAGTTGTAGTCGATCTTACATTAATTATTCTAGAACAGTCAGAAGCGTCGGTGATACATACCTTCATCATGAGCAACAATGTGTTGAGAACGATGAGGGTCATGATGAAATACTCGAAGGGCGTAGAGACGACTATTCTCCACACTTTGTACTTAAAACTCGCCCTTTTGCTTGGCATATACCTCTCAAGAGGTCGCGCTTCTATCGTGAAGTCTATACACGATTTCTGTAAACCAAAATGTAGTATCATGTCTTCATCGAGAGTGGCTGCTGTTAGTTTTACTTGACTTATGTAATGCCATATCATTGGCAACTACATTAAGTCAAGATTTTATTAATTAACTTACCTGATTCTTATCAATTTCACCATCCTGCAGTTCAGCTTCGCCCTGCTCTTGAAATGTGATAATTATCAGAGCTACGAATATGTTAACAAAGAAGAAAGGAAACACCACGAAGTAAACGATATAAAATATGGACATTTCTATTCGAAAATTTTGTATGGGTCCCCGGTCTTCATAGGTGGCGGCCATTGAATTTTGTAATACTCTGTAAATAAAGAATTGAATTAGTGTCCTGTTTTCTAACTAGACAATCACTGATTAAGGACGGGAGCAACTTCTAGTTGGAATCCGAAGATTAAATAGAATAAGAATCTCTTGAATTATTGACCTAATTAGAAATTCTTTTATCATGTTATTAGATCTTGTTCCAATAGGACAAGATGTGAATGGGAATAAACTTAAAATATATTTTTTTTACGGAGCAAATATTTTTACATTTTACATAAATTCAAATGTTAAAATAACTTCTTCAAAAAATGCATTATACTCACTGTGGCCACCCCTCCCCGGTCTGCACCGCGAACAGCGTAAGCATTGCCACTGCTACGTTGTCGTAATGGAAGGATTGCGTCGTCCACGTGCGCTGGTTGACTTTCGGCAGTAAGGTGTTAGACTCGTACACGAAATACGACCCTCTGTCACACACAATAAGGTTTGTATTAGAATTTAGGCTTAAGCAACAAAATAAATATCTTTAAATTATTGTTTTCATTTACGAAACTTTGCACGATAAGAAATTGTGATGCATTTACCTTCATGCATGACAATTTCTCCAACTTCAACGATGTATTTCATCATAACGCTAATCGATTTAAAGCAAAGACATCAATCTCATGTGTCAAACTAGAGCAAAGGTTTAGATTGGAAGAAAACATAAAAATACACAAGCTATTTTGGTTACGAAAATAAATAAATAAAAATTCAATACTCACTGGCAGTCTTCAAAAGTATTCTTACTGATATCGTTGCAGTGAAAAAATTTACCATTAAAAAGTTGAACTGCAATTACAGCAAATATGAATTGAAACAATATGTACACAATGAGAATGTTAATGACGTTTTTCAAAGAGTTCACAACACAGTCAAACACTGCTTTTAACTTTGGAACTCGTTTTATAGTTTTTAAAGGTCTGAGCACTCGTAACACTCTTAACGATTTTATTGTGGACAGATTCTGCCCTGCACCCTTTTTCACGCCTCTGTAACAAGAAAATTACAATAAGTTAGATTATAATAATGTGAGTATAACGTCAAAGTTATTAAAATGAACAGGAAGTCACCAGTGTTCATCCCAAATTTCATAATCTCAAGTCGATCCAACGGCAGCGTATCATCAAATGGAAGTTGGCTTTATGATTAAACATGTCTCCAAAGAAAAGTATTCCCATAAACGTATTTGATTTAAGATTGGAAAAGCCAATGATGAAAATGATATTTAAAATATTCTTAATGCTGTACAAGTTTGTGGTACATTACTACTATTTAAATATGGTGGATTATGTCATCGAGGTAAAAACTATTGTTCTTTATCATTTTCGAAATTGGGAAGAATGCGTATGACATCAGATAAATGCATATTTTACAAAATGTTTCCAAAGTTCACTCTAAAACTATCAGTATCGATAATAAGAAATACCATTCCAAACGTACCCGATCTCAAATCCGAAGCTGACTAGGGCGCATATGACGACGGCGGCATCCATGATGTTCCACAGGTCGCGTAAGTACGCGCCCGGGTGGAACAGGATGCCGAGGTCCACTATCTTCAACAGCATCTCCACGGTAAACACGCCCGTGAACGCGTAATCGAAGCAGTTCAGGATTCTATTCCTGTGATGGTTGAGAGAGTAAGATTAAGTAAAAGAGTGTCACGTTATTCGAAGGAAGTTAGGTAGATTAAGCAAAGCATTTTTTTAACAAGTTTTGGGAACACACACTCAATTGCAATAGTTTATTTAAAATTTAGAAGGGAGAAGTTATATTATGTCAAGAGGATGACAGATTAGGGAGTGGGAATTTACAATGTCAAGAAATATGATTTTGATAGTAGTTCTACTAGACAAAAGCTGGTTCAGACAAAATTATGTTGCGATACTTAATATATATAAGAAAACGTACCTGTCACTCTCTTCCACTACGGGGTCTTCAGCCGCTAAAGCCGCAGAACTCATACATATAACTACCATGATAAAAAAATCAAAATATCTTAAATTTACAACCCAGTGTGCGCCTCGCCTAATTCTGTAACATAGAAATATTATAGCATTACAAAATGGTAAGATCGTATAAAAAAAAAAGTTCCTTAGGAGTCTTACTAAGGAACTTTTTGTTAAAGGCATGTGAAGTAATATCTTGAGTAATATGGTCAACTTACGGATTAGTAGGTGACAAAATAAACATGGACGAATATGGCAGCATTGGTTTTGGTCCATCTGGTACCTCATCATCATCTTCTTTTTTGGCCTCTTCTTTCTTTTTGTTCTGAAATATTTCAAATCCATAATAATATACGTTCCCTATATTGATTTCATCTACATTGTTTCCACTACTTTCTAATTTCTTACACTGGCTCTATAAGAGTTCTTTAAAAATGTAGAAGGAAACTACACTAGATTCAGTAAAAGTTTTATGATAAATTACATGATGATGTTTTTTTAGCAAGTGATCACTAATATGACTTATTCAATGAATAAGTACACAAATAAAATTATTAGAACTTATTACTAGAGGATTCACATTTAGATTTAAAAGTAAAGACTATTACATAAGCCATTACTGATGAATGTCGTGGTAAAACATGCGTTTTAAATCAATGTCGTAAATAGAAATAAAAAAATCTAACAAGTGAAAGGAAGGCATGATCCTCAAGCCAGAAAGATATCATGTATTGAAATTAATGAACCAGTATGTGTTTTATATGAATTAATTAGCCACCTAGTTGAAGTTAACGTAAAAATTCAAGTTGATGTTGACATCCATTAGCCATCTAGAGATAAAGATCATAAAGATTTGATAAAAACACCTATCATGACATTCTGCTCACATAAGCGACATCGACCCGTCTAGCATACTTAAAATATTGTTGATATCGAAGTCATGAACGAACACACATAGGAAATAACAACACATCAGACAGCGTGCAATGTCATGCAGTGTTAAGAGAAGCTGCAGAATGAGATCTTAGAAGAATTCAATGAAAATAGTGGAAGTTAAAATATCAACAATATTTTAAGTCGTCGACACCAATACATTTTGAAGCATAGCTTTGCCAATGCCGAGCTCTTTTTACCTTCCTACTCGTCGGCGAAGAGGGACTTAGGTCTACTCCCGTTGGAGAGCCGTCCACCGCGTGTAATGCACCCATCTCTTTCTCCAATTCCTAATTATCCGGAATAATGTATGAAATATGTACAAATTTCGTTCCAATCAACAGCTTAAACCAATTAGTACAACCGCTTGAAAGTAAATGCTTGTGGAAGAGTGGTTGAACATGCTATGGCTTTGAAATTGTGAGACTATCAACTAAACTCCAAAGCATCAGAGGATGAATACTAGGTACTATAAACAAAGAGAAGCTTGATACTTACTTGGAGCTGTTTTTCCTTGTCTTCCTCGACTTGTTCCTCTTCTGCCGCTGTCAATTCCTGTAAATACAGATTTGCAACATTTACACGAAAAGCGGCGTCAGATTTACAAGAGCGCGATGACGTCAACAAGTCAACATACATCAAATTGGCGAACGTCTCCTTTGTGAACACACCCATTGATATTGATTTGCGTTAGTTGATCTTAATACCATAGTAACACATAAACAAAACTATAAGATAACTTGTCATTTTACTTTTGACTATTTTAGGAGATGATTACAATAATTTAAGACCGAATAACGCAAAACAAAGCACAGATAGAGAAACGCACCTGGGCATTAGCCAAGTTGTCGACAGCGATGGCGAGGAACACGTTTAGCAGCGTGTAGTTGCCAAACAAGACGAGGATGACGAAGTACAGCGAGTAGATCATGCCCCTCTGGATACCGCCCTGAGACTGAATGCCATCATACATCACTTCGTTCCAATCTTCGCCTGTTAGAATCTGGAATAAAGACAACAAGACATTGGTTTTATTTAGTCAAAATAGGTGTGTAGGATACATTCTCAGAGTAATAAGGTCAAAAGATCTATCAAAATGCTATGATATACGTTAGATTTAGCAAACCTGTAAATAGTCTTGAGCTGTTAGATAGTTGTAGTAAAATAAATATAGAAATGGATAACTGCAAATCGCCAAATTCAGAGAATAAGCGACTGAAAGACAATGTATCGAGTTCCCGTGAAGTAAAGCGCTTTATAATTTTTTGGCAATCATGAATGCATAAATTCATTGAATTTCACAAATATCAAAGTCGCGATGACATAAAATGCTATTTGTAAAAAAGGAGCCAAAAGTGGCCATTACTTATGCGCCACTTTGTATTTGCATCAATGGTATCTTCGTAAAGGAATGGTAAAGTTCATAATTACCTGGAAGACAGTTAGCAACGCGATAGGAAAGGTGTTGAAGTTGGTCGGCGGCGTGCCATCCTCGAAGTTGAACTGTCCTCCGAACAGTTGCATGCCGAGCAGTGCAAAGATGAGAATGAAGAGGAAGAGGAGGAACAGCAGCGAGATGATGGATCTCATTGAGTTGAGGAGAGATATCACCAGGTTCCGAAGTGATGACCAGTACTTGGTGACCTGGAAAACAAAAATTATTTTCTTAGAATACGTTTCAATGGTTGAGCAATAAGTTATTTTGAAATTGGAAGATCGAATCTTGCTTCATGGCACACCTATTGGAGACTACGAGTATATGTGAATTTCTAAAAATGAGTACAAAGTTGAAATAAGTTTTTATTATTTAACAATAATAGCAGTTTTACAAAAAGCAGAGGGGCTTGTTTAATAAATGTACTTCGGTTCTTAGTAAATTGCTAGCTACTGCTCGCTATAGTTATTTTTTTTTGTTTTATAGATAATCATATGTAGATAGATAGATAAAATGTGCTGTAATGTACATACATACAAAATGTGTTAATACTGACATACATAGTCTAATGTTATACTTGCTTTCAATCAAATAACTATGTAATTTGTAAAATAAATCTTTACCTTGAATATCCTCAGCAGTCTTAGAGCTCTCAGGACAGATAGACCGAAGGAGCCACCCTTGACCTCGGACCAGACGACCTCGAAGATGGAGCCGGAGATGACCACGCAGTCGAACCGGTTGAAGGATGACTCGAAGTAGATCCGCGGCCCCAGCGCGTACATCTTCACCCACATCTCCATCATGAACAACCCCAGGAACACAAATTCGGCATAGTCTGTGGAGAAGAACATTGTTGTTTATTTGGAAACATTAATTGGGTTCAGGTTTATAGATATATTTGTATTGATTTTTGGTGTGCTTAAATCAGTCATTATAATTCAAAACAAGCTAAAGTAAGTAATCACAACTAGCACATATCAAGTCACCTAGTTCATTCTTGTTATCTGATGGATACCTAACATCGATATCGAAATCTGATCATGTGTTTTAAATTGAAAATAGCAAATCTTCAATTAATAAAGTGGGACAAGAGCATCCACAGCCCGACGTCATCTACTACTGGAAATAGGGCTCATGCCCAGGAGTAGGTGACGTCGGGCTGTGGATGATAATGATTGAGTAAAGTAATTTACAAAAACATATGAAACTCACATAAAAACGAAGTCAGCCACTTGGGTTGTCTGTAATGCTCCACAGCCACGCATATCGTGTTGAAGAGCACCAAGACAATGACGAACCAGTAGAACCACTGGGTCTTCACAGTGTGTCTGATCCAAAACCGAAACCTCTTCTCAGCCCGCCAGAAATCTGCAAACCTCCCGGCTGACCGTGCTTTACTCTTCAGAAAACCTGTTGTAATAAAAAAAATGTTAGTGCACGTCTTGATGTTAAAGTTGCCGTTGATCTTGCAATTGTCTGACAACACTTTAAATTCCACATCTTGTTTCATTAAAATAGTTCTTACTACAACATAATATTTTATTATGCCAATGCTACCGGTACCTTAAAAATATAAGCCACTTTTAAGGTCCCAGTTTCTATGCTTCCATTATAAATACATCGCGTGTAAATAGTCGTGTTCGTTACCAAATATCGGCAATTTAAAGGTTCTAATGTTTATTGCATGATCAACGGCATTTGCATTTAACTAAAGGACTCGGGTTTTAAACATTCAGCTAATTGTTTATTAACTCTAGCGTACGCACGTCACGATAGCAGTCCTACTACGTATACAGATTTGCGACACAAAAATGCTCATGTGCTGTTTAAGCTGGTTTTTGATCGTTAAGTTTTATAACACGAAGTAATTGGACGGTATGGAAACGGCATCGAAATTCAATCGGGGTCGCAATCCGATACTTCGTTCGTATAAGTCACTAACAACCCTCTTCTGAGATACCGTTTCATGTTATCCCCAGAAAAATATGTTACGTTTTATGGTAACTTTTTGTTGAAGCTCACGCTGTACAAGCTTGGGGTGAGGGTAGTGGAAATAGCGGACTTAGAGGTAGAAGAGTAGCAGGGGATAATTAAGAAGGTATTCTGACGTCTGTACGGTTAAACGACGACTCCGAATCACGTGAGGCAAGTGGAATATCATTCCTATATTTGCATAAATTTGGGAAACACGTACAAACGTTTTCATAATGTGGATATTATATGGGAAGGGTAACTATTCCTAAATCTAAGACTAGACTAGTTTGACTACTGTAGAAGATGAAAAGGAATATTCTACCAGCATCACGTTTGATCCCATACCTTGCTTTTTCTTTGGAACTGTAAACAACCAACACACAAATAGAGTACGAATACGCAATGAAAATGGATGAAAATGAAATAAAAGAGTTAGTTATCGACAAAATATCATGCAACATTCATGAATTTACGATATAATAATTACATGAAAAGAATAGGATAACATTTTAATGATTACAAATGTGACTAATGTATCGGAAAGTTAAAAGATACCTAACCTGACTATTAGTAATAGTATTAAAGACGAAAAAGTAAACAAATATAAAGAAAATTAAAACATGCTTCTAAAATTTGGTTCCTGCTTGAGGAATGAAAACGAAACTGTGATTTTAATAGAAAATCTGAATATATCTTTATCTGTAGTAGTACACACAATACGACACTCAGATTACAGAATATGTAACATTCATGTGACAGGAAGATGATACTGACCGTCATCACCGCAGTCTTCATCCTGTTCTTCCTCTTCAGTGTCTGTGCTTTTACTTTTACCAAGGTTTTTTAACTTCTTTTTGGCCGCTGCTCTTCTCCGCGCTAGTAAAAAGAATAAAAAATGTTATACATTAATAACCCAATCTGCCTAGACTTTTCTCAACTATATTGGGTTCGGCTTCCAGTCTAACTGAATGCAGCTGACTACCAGTATTTCTCATGGATCGATTGCCTATCTGACCTCCACAACGCAGTAACTGGGCAATACGATACCCCTAGGTAAGACTGGTTGTCAGACTTTTGGGCTCCTGACGACCTGTAACGACTGTCAAAGATCCACGAATGACAGTCGGGACTAACGGCGCCTTCCGAGGGATGAAGTAGTCTCGGTACCTATGTAAAGATGGTCATCCATCCACGGACCAACCCTGACAAGCGAAGCTTAAACTGATGGATCGACCGGTGCGGCTGTTATTACTTAACTACATGAATAACTATCAACAAATATACATATAGCTTTACATATTTACTTGTCCCTTAAGAAATAACAATCTTGAAATAATTTAAAATAATATCAGTCTGCTTACCTTCTATTATGTGCATTTTTTCTTCTTCTGTTGTTCTTTCTTCTGCTAATATTACTTCCTCTGTAACCAACAATGACTCTTAATAAATAAATAGTAGGTATAAATGTAATCTAGACATATTATTATAAAATAGTAACGAAGTCAAAACTATACATAGAATTTTTTTTAAAGTAATTGCTACGAACGAGTCTGATGCCGAAAATATAGTTTTTCAATATTTTTTTCGTTTGTCTGTATGTATGTTCCGGATTGTTGCAAAAACGGCTGAACGGATTTGAATGAAATTTGGCGCACAAATAGTTTATAGTAACACATAAAGTTCTTTTAATTCCGGAAGTAGTACGTACGGGCGCAGCCGTGGTCAAATAATGAATATTAATTAACTTGATATTTTGTATGTCTTTCAAATACATATTTCCTATTTATGCCATTACTTACGCATTTTGTTTTCTTTTAATTGCTAGTGCCAAGTTAAGTACGTGTATATGTTCTACACTTACCTGCTTTACATATCCACTCAACATAACCATTGAGTTCTCTCTCGAGTTGCTGCTGTCTTCTTAATTTAAGAAATTCTTGTCTATTTTCTACTTTCTCTCTTTCTTTAGCGAACTCACTGCAAACACAATTACGCATATTGAACTACTCTAGCACTAATGATACAAATAATTCAATAAAACGTTTAAATAATTTATAAAACATCATCAAAGTTCTTAGCATAAATCAATACCATATCCAACACGTAAAACAACTCTTGTTTGATAGCAAATACGACTATCAATAAACATAGTTTGAGCACATGATTCATAAGGATCATATTCAAAACGTTTATGCTTTTTCAATTTCTAGCAAATCTTTAACTACATTATTAAATTTACATTTTTTTCTAGCATTACTTGAGCGCACAGCATCAGTATTCAAAAGACCTGCTTGAGTAATCCAGTTGAGATATGCACTGAAGTCTGCGTTGAACATTGCACGAGCTCTTTCTTTTACAAACTGAGCTCTTCGTTCTACGCGCCCTCTTTCATTAGAGAACTCTCTGGATATAAATGATAATAAAGAAAATATAAACCAAAACGTAAACAAAATAAAAATATATGCAGTATATATATGTTAAGGTGGGTTGACTTACCCGCTAAGAACACCGAGAACTAAGTTGAGCATAAAGAATGAACCCAATACTATGAGAGGCACAAAGTAAATCCAGTTGAACGCACTACCTAGCGCGTCATTCGTCTGCAACAAATAATCTTCATTAGAATTTCTAATTTCGAAGGCAAAAACGAATGATAATTCTATCGCGAATGAAAATGGTCTAGATTATCTAGAAAAGGTGTTTCACACAAACGTATTTTACCTACTAGGTTTGCAATTTTAACACTAAGGAAATTCACGTTTGTATTAATAATCAAATACAGGTTTCTATGTGATAGATTATGACATCAGTCTTTGTCCCCTGCACTGACCACAGAGGTAGAGTAATTAATCTAGATAAGGACACTGAAGGAGTTGTTAAAGGAGAAAGATAACTAATAGTTAGTAATTCCACATACCCAATAGAGGATGGCAGTCCAGCCCTCCATGGTGATGCACTGGAAGACGGTGAGCATCGCAAAGCCAATGTTGTCAAAGGACGTGATGCCTCTGTTCGGCCCCTCCCACTTCTCTAGGCATGTGCTCTTCTCGTACTCACACACGTTCGCGCCAAATGGCGCTAGGGTAATGTTATCCGCATTGCACGGCGTCGCACTGTCGCCTTCGTTTACTATTTCACCTGGGGAATTACAAAGGGTTTTAGTGACTGCTTCGGTGTAGCTGTTTTTGTTGGAAACTGAATTCATTTATATAACTTCTCCTAAAAGACGAATATCCGTAATATATTGACTGCGAAATTAATAAAATTGACGGGTATGATTTCGTGTACCTATAGAACAGTAATTGCGTCACCTATTGAAATCTTTTATCAGGGAAGACTAAGGGCCGGTTTTTCAGTAGCCAGTTAACTTTTATACGACTAATAAGTTTTCATTTTGACAGTTTTTGTATGGAAAATCTGTCAAAATGTCACATTTATGCTTCAGGTACCTAAAAGTTATCTAATGATTAAAAAATCGGCCCTAAGAAAACTTGTTTTAGAGACAGCTGCGCCATAATTTGACTTAAGCTATTGTAACGGCCTGTGTCCCAGCAGTGGGAACATTTATAGGCTGATGATGATGATGATTGTAACGGACGACAGACATAAAATATTTGTCACTTTTCCTGAGTACAGCATTTCCCAAAATAAGGTATTTTCGTATACTTATGTAAAAGAAAACCAATTTAACTCATTACGTTGATAAAATCGCTGACAAAATCAAACAACGCCCACATTCTTTAAGTGCAACATAGACTTGCTTCCGAAGGCAGTTGTAATTAACTTTTATAGCCAATAATTAAAACGTTGAAAAGTTTCGAACTTCTACTTATTACATTTTGAAGTTTAGCCGTTAATTTAAATTTCCACATGCAATGGTGTCACCTGTTCGTGAGTTTGTGACTGCATGTTAGAGTCGTACAAACTTTAACTGGGTTGCTTTTATGTACCGATAGGTTATATACTTAAAGTTTAGTTGGTATCGATATAGTGTGTATGTATTTGCTACTTGGAAATAGAATGTATTGTTTCATTTGTGGGCAAGTCAAGTATTTTATATTCGAGAATTGTACACCTACAGCTTGATTTGCCAACAAAACCTAATTTTGGTTCAAACAGTATGTAATTTTGCAACTTATGCAGTTATCAAAAACGTTTCCACGAAGTATTAAAACTTTTTGGAACATTGTTTGATCTGTTTTTGCAGTGCCTCACATTCATCGAGAGACCGTTTATTTGATGAGAAACAGTAAGTTTAGAGTGTTTAACTTATCGCACAATGACACAGACGTTTTTAATAGATTGATCATCATTTTTATTGTACACTGATTGTGCTAAAAATGGGACACAACATATAGAGAACGGTAAAAAAAATGGCGGCCAAAAATATTTAGTAATGGGAAAAGCAAAATGCTGTGGTGCCGATAGAGTTCTTGGTCCAGAATATGTGGGATGTATACTTACTAATATCTTCTAAATTATAACAAGTCTTATGCAGCGCCCCTGAGTAGAACTCGAGGCCGATGATAGCGAAGATGACTATCGCGAAAAGCACCAAGAGGCCGATCTGCAGCAGCGGCGCCATCGCCTTTATAATGGACTTCAATACGACTTGCAGACCTATACGGAAATGGTATTTATTTGTATTAGTCAATAAGGCTTATTATTTCGTGTCGTGCCCTGTAATTTATAACCTTTTAGCTATTTGGTGAAAGGTTCTCTTGAATTTTGAAAGCCATTTCATGCATGACTAATTGGAAAATTGATGAGGAATATCAATTATCCGTGTCACCAATGTGATCAATTTGGTGAAAAATTATAATATGAGGAAGCAGAATTTTCTTAAAACAAAAGAAGCTTGAACGTTAGTTTCAAAATTACTGAGTAGGCACTTGTATTCTGTGCAACCACATTTTAATCACCAATGTTAACTCTTCCAATTTGTTTTGGAATTTGAAAGATAAGCAGCAAAGTTAAATAAATAAGAATAAATAAAGATGAGAGGCAAAAATAATTTTATCTAGTGTTTAATTATAAATTACAGGGCAATAATATTATACGTTCATAAAATGAATTTTGAAGGAGAGATTTCGATAGTGTTTTGGAAGTTATTTATCTTTGACATTATAATTAAATTAGATAAAACAAGAGATAATTACCAAATATGTCGTTTATTTCTCGACGTTAGTTGCTAATTTTATCGATGATAACATTAAAAGAAAATTTTAACAAAGATACAGACAACAAGAAATAGATTTTCTGACTAAATGCCATATATCTAGAGATGAAAATCATTAACTATTTATTGAAAAAGACATCAGAACAATGGTAACACAATATAAAATCAAAAAGTTATCGTGCACAATGATTTTCACTGTTGCATAATTTTATTTAAAAATGGCGCCAAATTCTTTTTTTTAGTACAAGATGTGAATGGCCAGTATTTTTCCGCATATAAACTTTTTGAACAAACTTGCCAATGCAATTTTTGATTAACATTTTTTTCTATCCAGCCTGTTTTTTTTTGTAATAAAATTATGCAACAGTGTAACTAGTGAAACTACAATACGATTAACTAATCTATGAATGTTCTAGAACTCACTAGGAACGCCCGATACTAATTTAAGGGGCCTCAGCACCCTAATGGCACGCAAGGTCCTGAAGTCGACGTCGGCTGGCGCGATCGGCAGCTGCGTGATGATACTGCCAAACACATATCACTCGATACTATAGCTTGAACTAGCAACTAGCTGAGTAATAAATTACTACTGAAGACTGTGCTTTTGTTTTAACAAATGATTATAATTTTCAAAAGAAAATGTTGGTAGTTAAGTATCGCTCACAATCGAAATTGATAGGAGTATTAAATTTTTCTGAGTGTCAATATAGCTTCTACCAATGCATCATTGCTGTTGACATAGGATTCTGAAAAAAGGCCTATGTTGATGGCAAATGCGCGGTACAAAGTTATTTTATTTAGGTACTCGGAAAAATCACAGTCGCTTCTCTTCCGATTGTGAGCATGTTACGTGATTACTCCGCTGGTTATCCATGTCCATGATGCCTCGAACGAAAATAAAAAATAATAATTAAGTACTTCTATTGAAATAAACAAAAAAGTAATAAACCAAAACGTAGGTGACAAAGCACAGCCTTAATTTATGTAAAAAATAACTACAATCTAAATATCGTGTATCTAATTAGTTCGATTGTTATATGCTAAGTAATCATATTAATTTTACGCATTTTAATCTAAATACACCATATTTATTCACACCTAAAACCATTTCTTTATCTAATTTCTTACGTATTAGCTTTTATATTTGATGTAAACCTACACAATACACAAAATGTATAGCAAATCTTTACTATTATGCAACACGTAGCTTTAAAACATTAAACATTTTCAATAAATCACATATTAATCAAAATTCACACATTTTCTAATCTATGTTAAGTATGTCAATAAACATGTCGAGAATACGATGCTACGTATTTTTACTAATAATTATAAAAATTCTATTGTCCATAACTAGCTGTAGTTCTACATTCAAAAAAGTTTCAAAATTCGAAAACATCTAGCGAGTAACGTCTATAACAAATAAGGTAGAGGTATTATGTGAACTTTTCGCCAATTACTGTGAATTACTTGGTATCCGCGAGACGAGCTTGAGCGGTCGGAGCACTCTAAACGAGCGCAGCATCCGGAGGTCAACGTCCACGTTGTATTCGGCGAATATCGTCATCGACCTAGTTTTTGTTATCGAATATTCAATAATGTCAACTCTTCTTTGTGTTTGACAAAACCTAGTGTCCTACGTTTTAGTGTTAACCAATTGTGTGGCCTAATAGTTTGTAAATGTTAATTTGTATAATTTAGATTACAATATGACGGTTCACTGTAAGCAGCCTCGGTGCCACGATATTTTTGTATGTGAAATATTAATTCGAGCAATCGAGGAAGCTTTTTTGTAGTGAATACTTAATAATGTTGTGAAATAAAAGTTATGTAAAGAATCATAATTATGGAAACAAGTAACTTTTTTTTAAATCTTTTGTCTGATGTCATGTAGGCTAGTACGACAAATCAACGAAAACTTCTACAACCGATCATCATAAAAGATAACGTAACATTTGACAAGCGATTAAACTAAATGTCAAGATTTCTTTACATAACTTCATCAATACCTCTTATCGAGTAAATTAACGCTAATAAAGATGACAAAATATGAAAAACAACTCACCCAGTTACTACTACGAAAAAATCCATGATGTTCCAAACGTTTCTAAGATACGATCCCCTGTGTAAAACAAAACCTAAGGCTAAGATTTTTAACGAGGCTTCTACACAAAATATTCCTAAAAAGTACGCCTCGGTCTTTTCCTGTAACAATGGAAACAGTGTTCAGTATACTATAAAAATACTAAATCACGACAAAAATTTAAAGACACCCAACAATATAACCAGCCATTTGGATGCTATAAGGGATATCAAGAATCCCATAAGCAATACAGATTCGCGTGAAAAACTTAACCCTTTACAGTCGGGTAGTAAAAGATGATTACGTTGTCAGTATTTGCACAGAAATCATTGGTTTTAATGTACATAAAGATCATAATAATCATGGCGTATTAAATACTATTTAGGACAGTATTAATGCGATAGCGATGTGAACTCTGTAGCTTAGTATATACGACACATTCTGTTATAGCATCTGTGTTTATCTCACAAAGCGTTGTCGGTCGTGCCTGGTTGTGTGTGTAGCATTGTAGATGCTTACGTGTATATTTTTCTGTGTTTGTGAAGCCGATTCGGTCAATAGTAAGTGCACCTGAGCTTAAGGTTGCACTAGTCGACGGCTCGAACTATACTAAATAGTGTATATGCATGCTATTTAGTATAGTTATTTATTTCATCATCATCATCAGCCTATAAATTTTCCCACTGCTGGGACACAGGCCTCCTCTCTGTGAGAGGGAGTGGGCCGTAATCCACCACGCGGGCCCAGTGCGGGTTGGTAGATGTCACATGTCTTCGAATTTTTGGTTCTAGGACATGCCGGTTTCCTCACGATGTTTTCCTTCACCGTTATTTATTTATTAAGTATTTATTTATGTAGTTTTTATTGATTTGTTTATATATTTATTTAGTGACATAGACAATGATTTATAACAAAAACTAGCGCGTAAAATTTCATGAACAGGCTTTTGGGCGTATAGGTATTATGGCAAAACTACTGAATTTATCTACTCAAAATAAAATTATTTGAACTTTTGAATAAATTATCTATACTTGAACAGCTATTTTGTCATTTTCATACTACATAAGTTATTTATTTACGCCCAAAGATGAGTTAAAATTAGTGTTGAAATATCGAAGTTTCAATGCTTATAACTTCCAAACAATTTTTTTTTTTCTAATTCTGATTTCATGCAGGTCTAGATAATGACAAGGAAAATTTACATAATTTTTAGCTTTGAACATACACCGTCAAACAGACGAGTAATCACCATACTACGTTTGTATGGAAGAATGACCGACTAGTGTGACCTTAAGCACTCAGCAACAACGTGCACGTGCAACTAACACACAATTAAGGCCGACGACGCTTCGTGAAATGAACCAGCTATAAGCATAATAGACGTATATCATCATACTCGAAAGACGCATTGATAATCACAATGTGTAGGTATGACCAGTAACAAACATATCACACTAGTAAGACCGGCTGTATTGTCTGAATCAGGATGTAAGGACACAAGGAATGAATGAAAGGCAATTGTATGCATTTGAGACACGAATGCTAAGAGGCATGTTACCATATCCATCTTAGTATTCGCGTCTGTATCTGGATTACACAAATGGACAGAATTAGCAATGAGTATGTAAGGGGAAGTATGAAGTAGGCGCGGGCTTGCGGACGGTGAGCAATGGGTAGCTCGCCGTCCGATAAGGACCAAGCCCGGGTCGACGGCGCGTTGTGTTCCACGCGCGCCTCAAAGAGATGTCAGCAGAATTGATGGGGTCTGCTAGGGCCAATGCCTGCCGGGGGTTCGAAGAAAACCGATAGGGAAATCGTGGCCCCCGGCAACAGGGCAACTGAAGGAACACGGGTGGGTTTTAGTCAGTAAGAGTCTGACACGCCCTCCCGCTTCGCCGAGAGTAGGAAAAGTTATTTGATAATTTCCCACCCAAACAAAAAAAAGGGGAAGTATGAAAATGGTGCCGGTGACTGAGAAGTTGTGATGAAATCGGTTGTTATGGTGGATTTGATGCGGAGAATGAGTGAGGTACGGTAAAATTTTAATACAACTGGGGTATCCAATTGATGCAGCTCACTGTACATGTAGTGATGAAAGTTTTGAGTATGAATGTCAATAGCTATTAGAGTCTTGACAATTCAAAAGCGCCTGTAAATAAATGGTTTAATTTAAATATATGCTTTGATTTGAGTAGAGGGAAAGGCTGGATTTTGGAGGGGCTTGTGGCTAAGTAATAACAGCCGCACAGGTCGATCGATCAGGTTAAGCTACGCTTGCTGCGGTTGATCCGTAGATGGGAAAGCATCTTTACATCTCAAGACCCCTCCGTGCTTCAAAAAGTACGTTAAGCGGTTGATCCCGGCTGTCATTCATGGATCTTTGACTGTCGTTACGGATCGTCAGAAGCCCGAAAGTTTGACAACCAGTCTTACCATGGGGTATCACCCAGTAAGGGTGGTGGAGGTCAGATAGGCAGTCGATCCATATATTCAGCTGCATCCGGTTAGACTGGAAACCGACCCCAACATAGTTGGGAAAAGGCTAGGCAGATGATGAGGAGAGAAAGCTGGATTTTGTGAAGGATGATTTGGCCGGAAAATGGGTGACTACTGAGGTAACCGCTCATGGAGATGGAAGCTGAGTAAGAAGAAAACGTTTTGTACATAACCCAGATTAGGATAACGGTAGTACAATGAAGATTATGATGAAGTGTTCACGTTTGTAAAATCGTCAAGTTTGAACTAATAATGTAACAAAATCGCACAGCTTGCACTAGTCAAATTGTGAATAGGTTAAGTACCTATCTTTTTCTGCCTAGCCTTTTCCCAACTATGTTTGGGTTGGCTTCCAGTCTTACCGGATGCAGCTGAATATCAGTATTTTACATGGAGCGACTGCCTATCTGACCTCTATAACCTACTTACTAGATAACACGATACCCCTTGGTAAGACTGGTTGTCAGACCTTTGGGCTTCTAACTACCCGTAACGACTGTCAAAGATCTACAAATGACAGTCTCGACCAACGGCTTAACGTGCTTTCCGAGGCACGGAGGGGTCTTGTATGTAAAGATGGTCACCCATCCACGGACCAACCGCGACAAGCGTAGCTTAACCTGATCGATCGACCCGTGCGGCTGCTATTACTTAACCACAAGCCGCTCGTTAAGTACCTATCGTAGAGTGATATAAATTGTACTAGAAACAAATGAAATACATATTAATATAGCTTTAAACTATTTGTATGTGTACGCAATTGCCATTTTTGGGATAAGTTTATTTGATGGAAACAGAAAATTTTGACCCATCTTTAGCAACTAGCAATTAAACTGAGAAGGACTTAATAAAGCTGGAATGCATTTTAACTGTATAGACATAAAGTTGAAATTACCAGATTCTGTGCTAAGATGGTCTTATCGCCGTTGGGCAAATGCTCCTCCAGCGCCAGCACCACGCAGTTGGCGATGATGGTAAGCAGCACCGCGTACTCGAAGGGCGGCCACTCGATGATGAACTTTGTGTACCTGGAAATAGAATTATTTTTTATTAGAAACTGAATTTATAGTTTAAGATTTCTTATAGGTTAATTGGGTTTTTAACCGACTTCCAAAAAGGAGGAGGTTATATGTTCGTCGCGTATGTTTGTTTTTTTTTTGTGTATATCCACTGATTTCTCCGTCAATTGTGGACGGATTTTGAAAATTCTTTTTTGTTTGAAAGGGTATGCTCTCGAAGTGGTCCCATATCAATTTGATTAACTTGGCTTTGATAGTTTTTGAGTTAGCTTCAATAATACTTACGTACTTTTTTTCCCACTTAGTATGTGGATGATATGATAAGTTCCTGTCACTATTATTTACATAGCAGGTAGTGGTTTTCTAATTTGTGTGGGTAGGTACCACAACTAAAAAGTGAAAAATAAAAACTTTTTACAAAAAAAAAACAACCGACTTCCAAAAAACACTAGAAAGTGAAAAATAACTTTAATTTCGGAAGTCAGTGACAAAAAACGAAAATTCAAAACCAAAGACACCGACTTCCGAAATTAAAGTTATTTTTCATTTTGTAGTGTTTTTTGAAAGTCGGTTGTATATTTTTTTTTGTAAAATGTTTTTCTCCTATATTGTTTCAGGGGTGATTGAATGATTTATCAAAATCTAAAACCATCACCGATTTCAGGTTAGAAAGAATTCAAGCAAAGTGCTTTTAATTATTAGTTTCTACATGAAAGACATAACAATGTATAGACAGTGCCATTCACTAAGACGCGCCCCACTCCGCTCCGCTCCGTACTAGTACAGCTTACAGTACAGTAACCGTGGAGTGGGGCGCGTCTTCGTGGATGGCACTATCACTATCATATAAATATACCAAAAACTTGCTACATTTTTATCTCAATAAACTTCAAAGTAAGCCGACGTTTGCACGGACGTAATAAAATCGCGACGATTTTTTTTCGTGCGCTGGATTTTCAACGCTCTCCTTAGCGCCGAGAGTTGAAAATCCAACAGTTGTTTTTTCAACACGCTGCGACGAGAGTGCGTCCCAGCGCGTTGGATTCTCAACGCTCAACTTAACATCAAGAGTTGAAAATCCAGTGCGCAATAAAATCCCACCGCGATTTTATTACCTACGTCCGTGCGAACGTCGGATAAACTTTTTTTATCAATTACCTAAGAAACTTGAATGACACGTAAATAATTTCCTCTCATAACTACGCAAGGAGCTAGCGTTTTAATACAAAATATTATCGGGTTACCTTCCGATTAGACGCGATAATAGAGAAACTGTGTCACGTTCCAACTACTAACAGTACAGTAATCGCGGAGTGGGGCGCGTCTTCGTGGATGATATTATCACTATCATAATTATAAATATACCAAAAACTTGCAACATTTTTATTTCAATAAACTTCAAAGTAAACCTTCTTTCTCAATTACCGAAGAAACTTTAATGACACGTAAATAATTTCCTCTCACAACTAGGCAAGGAGCTAGCGTTATAATACAAAATATAATCGGGTTACCTACCGATTAGACGCGATAATAGGGCAACTGTGTCGCGTTCCGACTACTAAGCGATTATTAGATAATGCAATTAGCTTTCAACGCTCACACGAACGTTATTATGTAGAGTAACGTAAAATTGTTGATAACTGGGATAGGGGATGCCTTTTTTGTGTCTGTTGTGTCTGAACTGTGTATAAAAAGTGTGTCTTAGTTCATTCATTTTGTGTATATATTTATAATTGACTAGAAGACTGTCTGGCTCGATGGACTGGGAGAGTATGCATATGGGCCATCAAGGGGTTTATTTTTAATTCTGATATATACAACGTGTAATATTAAATGCGCAAAACCTCGAAACACTCCAACTGATTTTTACTTCAATTGACCTATTTCAGAGAGAAAAAAATCATTAAAAAAATTGAAAAGATTTTATGTGCTGTTTTAGTTCATAAGATTCGTAATTACATTGAAATAAAAGCTATTATTATCCCGCGTATGACAAAATTTAAATTGGTCGACAACAATTTGTGTTTGTTTACCTATTTTGGCGGGTTTGCGCATGTGATGGCTTGACCTATTAATAAATAGACACGGCAACGTTTTTAATGAAGATTTTTTGAAAAATGTGACCTATATTAAAAAGTGGTTCAATTGATTCTGCTCAAACTATTTTCAGGTTTTGCGCATTTAACGTTACTCGTTGTATACTAGCGACTGTGTAACCATAAATTTTTGATGTTTAAATGTCTATCCTAACTATAATCCTTAATATTATAAATGCGAAAGTAAGTTTGTTTGTTACGCCTTCACGCTAAAACGGCTGAACGGATTTGGATGAAATTTGGCACATATATAGATGATGCCCTAGAAAAGAACATAGGATATTTTTTTTTTTTTCACGGGATCGAGACTTATGCGGGTGAAACCGCGGGGCGCAGCTAGTAATATTATAAATGTAAAAGTGAGATTGTTTGTTTATTTGTTTGTTACACTTTCACGCTGAAACGGCTGAACAAATTTGGATGAAATTTGACACATGGGTAGACCATTGATCTAGATTAGGACATAGGATACTTTTTATCTTGATATTCCTACGGGATCGAGACTTATGCGGGTGAAACCGCGGGCCACAGCTAGGTAACTATAAGTCTGTATTTTGTACAATCTGTTTGTTTTGCATAGTCATTCAATAAAGCAGACAGTCTAATAGTGATGGGTAGTGGAATTAATAGTAAATCTCTACACACTCGAGATAAACGTCGATATTGTACTACATATATTTTTATAAGCTTTTGAACGCCAGGCATTAGATATAATTGAATATCGATTTTTCCCTATTCTACCGCTCAACGGGTAGAAGATGACTCCTTCCTCAATTATTTTACATCTGATTTTGCATTGTTGTCAAAATCACTGTGATCTTTATTCTAGTTACAATAAGGTTCCTGTTGTAAAATAATTGGGAAAGGACTGCAGCTGTTCTGTCAAATCATACACACACTGGCATGGCCGACACTTTAAAAGCAAAAAAAAAAAACCTAAGTTAAGCCCGCTCCACATTCTCGGCGGGACGTCTCGACGAGAACATTTGCCGAGAAGAACAAGAAGAAAGAACAACAACAACAATATAGACGAATATTCCCTCTGCACTCTCGTATTCGGCAAGTCTCGTGTAGTTTTGCTGAGAATGTGGAGCGGGCTTTATCTTCTATTTTCAAAATAAAACAAAAGACAATCTCTTTAAAAATTCAAACTCCGAACTACTAATAGTTTCCATATCTTGCACGTTCTACAGCAAGATCCTATATCAATGTATGCAGGAACATTATTTTATAGCTAAATGTTGTCTATGAATCTACGATGGCCAACGATGTGCAGTGTGCACCTCTCACAGCCAAACTTAGCCAGGTGCGAGAAGTTTCACAATAATAAAATGTTTTCTTGCAAAATTTTGACAAGCATTTTAAGTTTTTCGTGTTTTATTTCGTGTTTCATGGAAAAAGACTTGGCAGTCTTGGTTTCCGATTAGAATTTTTATAAAACAGCGTATATTTTTTTGAGAATTTGATGATGCATTAAAAAAGCGGTCCCGGTGTCAGATATTTAGGCAGTTGTCCCACCGCCGGCGAGGAAGCGACTAACTATCGGCTATTTTCTCGCTCAAGAAACGTACAATAGATATACATTCCGTGTAAATAAAAGAGATGCATATATTAATAGTTGATCGTTGATCGTTCACACCGCCGGCGAGGACTCGCACCAATAGTTTGTCGCTGAGCAACAAGAGCTATCAAAGATAATACTCGCTCAGCGATACTTGCTCAGCGATGCGCGCTTGGCGGTCAGAACTCACGCCGAGAGATCAAACAGCGGTAATTTCGCCTCGAGCGAGTGGTGCGAGTAATCGCCCGTCGCACTCGGACACTCGCTGATAGCCCAGCGACAAAACTATCGGAACTATACACTCGCTGCTCGCCAACTCATTTTCAGTTGCTAGCTCTACTCGCTACTCGTTAATCGCCGGCGGTGGGACAACTGCCTAGGTTAGGGGAACAAGGTCTATTTTCAACTATATCGTATCGACATGTCACAGAAAATTTCAGTATCACTGGCTAGCATAACCCTACAAAGATACTACTAATAATAATAAAAACAAAACAAAATAGTCGGATATTTATGAAGCAACCTTCACTTGTCACACCCAACAAAATAAAATTGATCGTCGATTTTTATTAAACCAAATTATAGTCATACCAAGGATGGTTTGAATTTTAATAAACTCTATTTACAAAATTAAATTCAAAATAGAAAGCAACAAGGAACAGTTCTTCAACTAATTAAGAATATATTCCTTTTGCCGCGTCCTATATACATAATTTAAAATTACCATCATGAATTTCGTGACGACACGGAAATGTTTCAAAATTAAATGACTGACGTGTTCGAGGTTCGCGACTGGCTTCAATGGAAGCCAATCGATTCTTTTTTGTTTACGTATTGTGTTCGTTGTTGTTTTTTCTTTTGAAAGTTTTACTTTTTTGGGTGGTAACATAACATAACATCACGCCTAGTTCTCCAGAAAGGTTGGACAGAGGTGTAGGTACCTATAGTACACCCACATTT
Source organism: Agrochola lychnidis (assembly GCA_963680765.1). NCBI lineage: Eukaryota > Metazoa > Arthropoda > Insecta > Lepidoptera > Noctuidae > Agrochola > Agrochola lychnidis. The sequence goes on from OY796850.1 coordinate 7,495,385, forward strand.
CGCCAGTTATGTTTAAGTCCCATGTAATAGGGGGCGATTGCCAACATCTCCGGGCAGCTATTTAGAAATTCCAGATAATAAAACCTTATAACACTTTGGCCGACCCGGAAATCGAATCCAAGTCCTCATGCTCAGCAGTAGCGCTTGCGACCACTAGACCAACGAGGTAAGTAGTCAAGTAGTGTGATTTTAAAATGTCAAACTTAGTTATCACCACATTTTCGCGTTTTTGTGAGGAAGTTCATTATTTTAGGTTTCAAAGAAGTTTGGCAATAATTCCTTCTGCACATGTGGCCTCCCTGGTACCTCATTAACGGCATAATTATTTAAGAGTCTATTAACTGCTCCCAAATTACCACGTAATTTTTTTTTTACATTCGTCCTTGACATAATTAGCCTATTATTTGACATTATATACCTACAATTTAATTTGACCGACCGCCGACCCCAATATAGTTGGGAAAAAGGCTAAGCAGAACGATACCTACAATTTAATTTCAACTTTTTATTAGTGGCTTTTGTGGACATGATATTTATTCAGATTTGGTTCAGTTCAGTTGGTTTTTATTTTTATTAATTTATTTATCTTTTTTAAAGATTATTTTCCATTTTGTGAGATGTGAGAACGCTGTAGGCTTAGTGGACTGTAGATTAGTTGACCATTTTCTATCTTGTTAAGTACCTGGTACTTATTGAAAGTCCTACACTGTCCTCTCATACCTATTAACACTGTTATTTTGAAAATATTGTAAAAGCCAATTATTTTTAAAAGAGTAACCGTGGAGTTTCTTGCCGGCTCTTCCCCATAGGAATGACCAATTGGAACCGTGCACCTAGCTTCTGATGTGTCATAAGTGCCCATGTAGGTTTATGTGAAATAAAATATTTTTAATTTGAATTTAGGTCAAGTGTGTTAGCTCGATGATTACCAATGGCCTTTTAAAATCCATGAAATATGTTTTGGGTCATTTAAGAGTCAGGCTTTTACGTTCGTGTGACTGAACAAGTTTATGCCTAGGTAGCCTGGCTAGATGACAGCAGGCGACTGTCATTTGTTCCATTTGTAAAGGAAAAGTATAGAGTCAGCGCCACCACTGAAGTCCGGAAATGTTGTGGAACTAAATTTTTTAAATGACATAGACACTAGCGCCACGTCTATCGGACTTGAGTGGTGGCGCGAACTCTAATAACTTTTCTGCCATCAAAAGTACCTATCTCTTGATTTCAATGAATGAACGGCAGTATACGACGAAGTTCTTTCCAATTTCAAAAAGCCGCACTGGCATAAATCCCATCAATTTTCTAAAACAATATAAACGGAACCATACAAAGAAAAACACAACGGAACTGTGTCTCGTTCCGCAATACAATCTCTTTTTTTTTGTTTTCAAATTACGAATACCTAGTGTAACAACGTTCTTGTTTACAAAATGCATAAGGGGGGGCAAATAAGGTGTGCGGTTAATATGTATAAGTGGGGGCAATAGCGTCCCGCCCTCACTGTTCCATGCTAAGTTCTGGCCAGATGTTGCGCAGGGTTAAGTCGTAATATGAAGACGATAGTGGACGCTTTTGGGGGTTGATAAGTTCCTTCTACGGTATAGAAATGTCTGAGGTAGTCTGTTTCGTTATAATTGGGACTTGATGATTTTGGATTGAAATTGTGTCGAACTTAGAAGATGTTTTCGAAAACATGAAATTGAAAGTCAATTTATTTTTCACTAGCTGCGCCGAGTAGTTTCATCCGCATAAGTATCGATCCGCTGGGAATATCAGATAAAAAGTATTCTATATCCTTCTCCAGGTCATGTTCTATCCATGTGCCAAATTTCATCCAAATCCGTTCAGCCGTTTTAGCGTGAAAGCGTAACAAACAAACAAACTCAATTTCGCATTTATAATATTAAGTTAGGATTAGGATGGCCATAATTTTTTTTTTTTAATTATCATCATTCGAACCACGTGCACTAAATATAGTAGTCACGGGCACCCAAAGATTCTTATTGAAAACTCTTAATAATTTAAATTTATTTAATAAAACTATCAACTGTTTAGTAAATATAAAACAATTATACTTTAATAACTTATTTAAATTATTTCATAGTAAACAACAACGAAAACAAATAACTAAATTACAGTTCACGTCACTGTAAACTTTCCGATTTGTATTTATTTACGTTCCGCGTGGATTGCCGGCACCACGCATATCGGATGCCAAACTATGTCCCGTTGAATGACACCCAATTATCTACCCTACCGTTTAAAATATAAACCTTTCATTTTCCCGCTTGTTTTTCGATTTCGTGATGTTTTTTTTTTCATTTTTACTGGCTGTGTGAAAATAGCAGTGGATTTTCTTTTGTCATAATTTTTTTTCAAAGTTTCATGCAGAAATATTTTTATTTTAACTCAGTCCTCCTGAATGTGTTGCAGTTTGTTGGTTTGTTGACTTACAGTTTTCTTTTTTATTATTTTTATTTTTTATTATGTATATTATTTGAATATAACTTTAGAAATGACATTAAACGACTAGCCTTTGTTTTTTGTAAACTACACTGCCGGACTCTTAAATCGACCATTGTGCATTTCCATGTAAAGTGTAAACTCCTAAAAATATCAAACCAATGACAAGTCATAGAAAAAGTTTTTATGCAGTTTTGAAGCCGACATACTGGCCATTATTTAGGTGTCATCATTGTTCCAAATTTGATTTCACCACAATTTAAAAATCTTTATTCAAAAAACTGCGGGGTGTGGCTCGATTTAAGGTCATATCAACTCGGAAGGCGATCGTCACCGTATCGCCGCGGTCCGAGAGCTTGTCCCGAGGCGAGGCGATTACGTTACGATTCCGATTAGAGTGCGTTGCAGTAGGGAGTTTCATACAAAGAATACTGAATGGCTCGAGATGATACAGTGACAATCCTTCTTTCCGAGTTGATATGTGTGCTATTTCCTTTAGTCCGGAGTCCGGGAGTGTATAATGTACCAGATTATACATAGAATACGTAATCGAAAAGTCTCTTTCAAGCGAGAAACCTTTCTTTTATGAACGAGTTGTGTGCTCATTAGCAAGCATTTAACTAATTTCTACTTTCCTAATAGGGCGAGATTACGTACAGTCGCTTAGTTTGACACAGTTACCGACTGACTTGTGGCACAGTATGAATAAGTAACGGTATTATAACTTTATAGAAAACGGCGCGCTTCGAAATCTCAGTAGGTACGCAACAGTATCGAGTGCGCGGCAGTTACGCACAGACGCGGAAGGTTTATTTACCGAGCGGCCGTATTTCAAGGTCACTGCCGAGAAATAATACTGTTACTTTATTATACTGGGCTTCTGTGATTATAGGACTGTCAGATTGCAATTTTTTTATGTGTGTGAAAGGAAAGGTCATTAAACTTCGCTTGGTAACAGAAAAATCATGATACTGATAGATAGATACAGATTTATTGGTCAAACAATCTTATACTTATATACAAAAACGTTTCGCAAATATAAGCTTGTTAAAAAGCATTACCCTCTTTCTGGGGCACTCGGGTATCTTAATAATAATAATTTTTTCAAATGAGAAGATGGGCCAGAAATAAATGAGTGCGTTTAATTCAAACGCTTTTCACACACTCTTTAAAAAAAAATTGCATTCCATAAACATGGCTTTAGTAGTAGTAATATACATGGTGTACTGACCTCCGAATAGGATTTTCGTCGGCAAATATAAAGAGTGAGCTGGGCCCAGGAGTAGCGGGCTGGTGCGCGCCGCCCATGGTATCAGCTGGCGCCGCGCGAGCCTGCGCCCCCGCCGCCTCCTGCGCTGCCGCCAACCTGGAATGTAACACCGTATAGTTAGTAAGGTGCTGCTTTGGGATATGTGCTCTTAGTACAAGGGAGTTGAGGTCTTGTGTTGCTTAGCGTCTCATTTTGACAAGGTTCTGTAATGCTGGGGCCGCATCTGCGTCTATCGTGACGAAGCTTCACCGATACGATACACGCAGATGTGACCAACCATTATTGGTTATCGTCGCGATAGTTCGGGCTGTGTAGCACTTATCGCCCGGGTACATATTAATCATGGCGCCTGGTTGGACTAGCGTTGGTCATTTTGACCAACGCTAATCCGCGTGATCACCGCATTAGCGCGATAACTTTTTAGCGACCAAAACATACGAAGCTTCGGCACGCATTGCTCTGTCACGATACACGCAGATGCGGCCGGGGCATAATTGTGGTGCGATTAACATCGGAATATACGCATTGAATAAAAGAATAGACAGACACGTGAAACCAAATAGTTATTGAAGCCCCTTTGGTGGTATGTGCTCCTAGTACAAGGGCGCTGAAGTCTTGTGTTGATATTTTCTCATTTAAGGTTCCGTTATTGCGATTACCTTAGAGATGTACATCACTACATAGTATAAAACAAAGTCGCTTTTTCTGTCCCTATGTATGCTTAAATCTTTAAAACTACGCAACGGATTTTGATGCGATTTTTTTTAATAGATTGAGTGTTTGATGAGGAAGGTTTATATGTATAATAACCCGGTTTATACCCGTGCGAAGCCGGGGCGGGTCGCTAGTAGTAAATAAGTGGATGGTTAAGAAACTCTTTGATTATAGGTTTTCAGATAAGAATGAGTGATGATTCGTCACTTATTTATGTGGTCTTTGTGATTGATTAAATCAACATAAGTTTACATTAACGAAAAAATTATCATAATTTATTAAAATTAAGACAAAAACGGAATTAGACAGTACAAAAAAAAAAATCTGAGATATTTTTCAACTTCTTCAACCATACAAGCACACATCATAAAATTCGATCAACCTACATATCGCTGAAGTTCTAGCAAACCGAATTATTTAATCAAGAAGTACCAGGGCAGCATAAGCTAGTAGCACCTATTATTAATTCGTTTTGCCGTAGCGTGTTACAATATCATTAAACAGTTCTGTGCATGCCTGGGAAGGCTCGAGCGGTTAATGATATCATTATCAATTAAACTCCAATGTCCCGCTAATATGAAACTAAAACTATGTTAAATTATAAAATATTAATAGGCTCACTTAGCGAATTTTTGAACGTTTTTATGATAATTTCCAGTTTCATGTTGATGCGAAACGCGTGATTTTTTTAATGGCAGCAATAGTAAATTTATGAAGGGGTGTAAAACAAAAAATAAACGAAGAATAATAATTTTCAGCCTGTATTTTTAACATTTATGTGATAACCCACTGCTAAAAAAAGGCTTAACGTAAAATCTGTACAACATGAAATTAAAATTCTAATTTAAATCGTTAAACTGCTTTCCGACCTTCAAAGCGACAACACCATAATCGGAAAACCGCGGAAACCGGAATCTTTTCTTCACAATGGTAATTGTATTACGACTTGTACTGACACACTATATATTACGTGTGTGGCAAAATTGAATAGACAACATGCAAAATCTAGGTCAGTACCACAGAATATTACAGAAGGTTGACTCCATACGACGAGTGAAAACGCACGCACAATTATACACGCTTCACGCACAGGACGGGTATTCGACCACAATTTGACCGAGAACTTCTTCACACAGAATGTTATCCGATCATTCGAACCGATCTGTAGAGTATGCAAAATCACACCGTACCATCGAGATCGGATCACGGGAACGGATCGCAGCCAGTGTGAAGAGTTTCTGAGATAGACTGAGACCGAGATCTGTAACCATTACTTGGCACGTACTTAGGCTAAGCGTTATTCCTGTCACTGTCGCACAACTTTCAAACTTCAAGTACAAGATAGGGACGGGAACATGTCTTAAGTCAAAGCACGAGGTAAGTATCGTTCATAGACCTCGGCCGGAGATCACCGTACGTACACATCTATGAGGGCATGAACCTGTTTCGCTCGGCATATGAAACTGACCTTCTGTAATAGTCTGTGTCAGTTCGTAGGTATATCCATTTGAACACGTGACGGTAGAAAGGGAAGCCTCGGTTTCAGTACATTAGATTAATTAATACGCCAGTTTTCGACTGTTATCAGAGGTTGCCATCTAAAGGGAAGCTTTGGGAGGCAAATAAACAATGGTACATTACACGCAATTAATTAATAGCAAAACTGTTTGGATTCATAGGGAGTTTGTCTTTTTAAAAGAGTATAATGCTGGTAGGAAATAGGAACTGACCACTAAACGAGGCGAGCTCTGGGGTCCCATGACCCTCTATTCGGATCAAAGTACTCAAAACGGTCATTACACGATCAATTCAATAAAATCAAGAGAGCCCAATTCTCTTTACACAATTCTTGATGCGTTCACATTCAGTCCCCCATATCGGGAGTGTCTCGCGTCTAGCTAATGTGACTGACCCCTTGACTTGTTCACATCTAGGTCAATAGAACTACTAAATAAAGAAAAACTAGTACAGGTTGGCATCCATTTGTATTCGGCAGATTATTTTAGGAAGTTTCTATTACGTGGCACAACGATCTATATTTTTTACACACAATAATTATCTAGACTGTTTTGTACATTTATAGTAGATACACACGGCAGATTGAATACCATGGACAGCACAGAACTATGAAGAGTTAGATCCGTCATTGCTCTAGCGCGAGGGCGAAATGGAACTATTCTGGGATTACATAAGCCTTGGTTTGCCTCACCTGTCGTTTAGCAAACGTAGGTATTTAATTTTCTAATAGTTTTAACGTTTTTGAAGGGAAAACTTCTTTAGGTGCGTTGGGCATTTTTGAGATGGGGAAAAACCATTGAACTCGCGACACCGTTACCGACAACTCATTTTTGTAAACGCGATTGTGCTTTTTATTTATATTATGTTACGGATCAATGTTCTATGCAAGTATTTTTACTTTAAAGGTTTTGGTAGTACTTTTTTTGTAAACGCGACGCTTTAACTAGATTTAATTTGGAAGTATGCGTGTCAAACAACATGTTTTAATGACTTAGCAACTTAAATATTTTTAATTTGACTAAATTTGATCAAGTGTTTTAATTTACTGTGTCCGTAAGCAGAAGTTAGCTTGGAAATTGACCTCTGTAGAATTTAATCTACACTAATAAAGAAAAAAGATTTGTATTTTTGTTTATAATTAATAAACTCAAAAACTACTGGACCGATTTTAAAAATTCTTTCACCAGTAGATTGCTATATTTTCACTGTAATATAAATTATAATTTATAAAGATATCATGCGGGCAAAGCCGCTCGCGGAACCAAGTAAATAATAAAACCTATCTGATACTACGCGAGTTTATTAAAAAGGAACATTTTAAATCACGGCCTTCCTTTTTTAAGTCGGTTAAAAAGTACAATGATTTCGTCTTATGTCAAGAAATATTGCAGACACGTCATCCAAAACAAATGACAGGTAAAAGACAAATCACACTCATTCGAACCTAATGTTATGAAAACTTAACACAATTTTGATGAAAGAACAGGCACCCGAAAACCTCATGAACACAATAGAGAGGCACTGGGTGCGGGGTGTGGGAGGACAAGGGAAAAGAGGGGGTGAAATAGGGAGGTAGGGAGAGTAGGGAGGTCGAGTGATCGGCCGCGACTAAGGACATCGGCGCATCTTGCCCTTCGACCGCCTCATTAGCTAGAACACTCGAGTTATTGTCGTCTGGATATGAGAATAGGGGGGAACTGTCGGTCTTATGTTACTGGGCAGATCGTGTTGGCACAGTGGTAAAGTGTGTGCTTGCCTTTCTGCTTGCGATAGCTCCGTCAATGGATGTTCACTGTATATTGTAGGTAGGTTTAATTACTATATGGATACCTACGTTGCATTGATTGCTGATCAGTGTTCATAGTTCTAACACAACCTTAAGAGCGTTTATACTGAAAGTGGGCAGCGTCGCAAATAGCTGTCAAACATTTCGCTATTTTGATTAATTTGGCAATATTACTGTATGGAAATAAGAAATATGGCTAACTACTGAACTAAAATATTGAATATGAAATGCAATAATTAATATCGTAACACAGAATATTTAGTTTAAAAAAGTATTTGGAAACTTTCCAAATGCCTTTTTTACACTTAAAACGGTTACAACACCTAATTCAGTGTTATAATTGCATTTCATTATTAATATTCTAGTCCACTAGTTAGCCATATTTCTTATTTTCATACACGTTGACGTTGCTCACTTTCAGTATATACGCTCTTAACAAAGCCGAAAAATATGATAAGGTTGAGTTTTTATGTAATGAGATACGTTATGTTTCGTAAAATTGTTGTTAGTAAATGGAATGGTTAGTTATATAGATCAGTTTTGTTAAATTTTGGTATACAATAAAGCAGATCCTATCAGTCAATATTAGTACCTATAATAATAATTATCAGTCCGCTCAGATCAAATAAAAAAACAAGACCGAGCGCTGTCAACAGTGACGCGAGGCCGGTTTCGTAAATATGCGTGTATGCACAGAGCGGAGGTGTAGTTTTGGCAGCTTCACTGTATTGTTCGCAGCGCTATGTCTTAGTTTTTATTTGGTCTGAGTCGGTCCGTAATCAAATCTAAACTTTCACCCGTGGAAATAAAAATACATCACAAACAAACACATCATAAAAACAAAATTATATTCAGAAAAATAAGATTATTTATGATATGAAACTTATTACTGCACTCTTCACAGATCAGACGGCCAATTCTCGTTCTTAAAAATCGGCCAAGTGCGTGTCGGACCACGCACAATGAAGGGTAACGTAGTTGGGTTGAATTTATCCCAAAAACAAACTTAACTTTGTAGTTGAAAAATATGTTCTCCCATACGGAATGTATGGGAAAACATGTTTTTGCAACTGCAAAGTTAAGTTGGTTGATTATTACTCGTTAACCTGTAGAGCCTACTTAGCTGTGATAGTTTTCCTTTTAATTTCGTTATATAAACTACTGTTGTGATTTTTTTCACACTCCCAAAACCAACCATTTAGCCGGCAGGGGGGGGTACACTTGACTCTAACAAAAATTAGCACTTTAAAGCTCAATATTTCGCAAACGAATCCCTGATTCCAAAAATGGTTTTCATAAATTTTTCATAATTTTGTTTTACCACTTTGTCGGCGTAATTAATATGTATACCTATGCCAAATTACAGCTTTCTAGTACTAAGGGTCTCGGAGCTAGACCGCGGACAGACAGACAGACAGACGGACATGACGAAACTATAAGGGTTCCTTGTTTACTACGGAGCCCTAAAAACGTTCACGGTCAAGTTGCAATCTGTCAAACTTGTCAAAAATGCTTGCCATTTAATAAAAATAGAATAGAATAGAGATAGGAATGCAAACGTTCTTAAAAATTACGGGAATTGCCCCTCAAGAAAAGAGAAGCAAACAAACAAGTCACTTATCCTTAAACTATAATGTGGAATTACTTAGATAAGACTTTAAAGTTCGATTCCTTTCGGGAATCACAAACAAAATAAAGTTTTGTCGAAGAAAACATCCGAATTACACAGGTATCAGCTTGGAAATTAGTTCATTTTGTAGTCTAACTTATACGTTCTAAAATATCTACTAAGTTTAAAGTCCACACAACCATTATCGCATAGACTATTGGTAAGTGGATCAACTAAAGTGACAGCTGCAATACTTGACCTGCCTTTAATTAATACTTGCACTATTGTAATTGAGTGCACAATAAGTAACTTTTTCAAACATAAGACAATTTGTTCCGTTTTCGCCCCAAATACGAATTCCTCGTTTGCCCCACATTTTACTCCTTTATAGACCCGTTTTTTTGTTTTTGTTTTACAATGCATGTGCTCGAAAAGAGCGTTTTCCAAGCAGGCAAACTGGGCGGAAAGATTCAGTTTTTTTCACTTGTGCTTTTTACTTTTCTGTTTTATTTTTTATTTTTAACTCCGTCGTCAGCACGACGCAGTTTTTAATATTTGAGAAAAGTTTTACAAATTAGATGATGATAATGGTGACGATGGCGTCAGTGGCGATGATGATGGCGATGGCGACGGTGATAGCGATGACAATGGTCAAAGTCGAAGTCAAAGTCGAAGTCGAAGTTAAAGTCAAAGTCATGACGATGGCGATGATGATGATGAAGAATATTGTTTATATTATTTATGTACGTCAGCCAAGATGTCAAATGTTACACATCATATACGACTACTGTAAGGTTCGCTCGTGCGTAAGATGATTTCCGACTCGTGTCGACTTATAAACTCTTTCGCATCGCTCGCTCGTGAATAAAAATGCCACTCGTCGGAAATCATCTACTTTCCGCACTTATAGCATAAATAACTATTAACGCACATGGACAAACGTGGAACTGCAATAAGCTGCCTGCAGTGCTTGGCTACTTTATCTCTTTTGTTGACGTGCACGTTATGGACGTCACATTATTAGAGATAAAAAAACACAAACTACATGAGACGTTATCTTCCTGTGCAATGAAAACGTTTGTTACGGGTCCCCTAACAATAATAAGTCAATCTGCCTAGCCTTTTCCCAACTATGTTGGGGTCGGCTTCTAGTCTAACCGGATGCAGCTGAATACCAGTATTTTACATGGAGCGACTGCCTATCTGACCTCCACAACCCAGTAACTGGGTAATACGATACCCCTTGGTAAGACTGGTTGTCAGACTTTCGGGCTTTTGACGACCCGTGACGACTGTCAAAGATCCACAGAATGACAGCCGGGACCAACGGCTTAACGTTCTTTCCGAGGCACGGAGGAGTCTCGATATGTAAAGATGGTCACCCATCCACGGACCAACCCCGGCAAGCGTAGCTTAACCTGATGGATCGACCAGTGCGGCTGTTATTACTTAGCCACGTGCTCCTCCCTTAACAATAATAAGTGTGCAGTAATATTGTAAATCGCTTCAATTGCATTTTGTAGACGATAGTTTTGTGCATCAATCACGTAAACATTGACAATTATTGCAATTAATCGTTTTGGGGGCCTTTTACTAAAATTAGGTGCAAACGCGGTTAACGAAAGTGATGCATTGGAAAATGCAGGGTTTTTGGAAATATACAACGTGACGGACGGAACAAAAATCATTTAAAACTCGTACAAAAGCTGTAGATGGTCGTCTTGCTACGTGTACCAACCTCAGATCAAATAAAAAACCAAGACAGCGCTGTCAACAGTGACGTGAAGCCGGTTTCGTAAACATGTGTGCACTTAGTGAGGTGTAGTTTGATTGTAAATGGTTCTAAATGTGTGTGTGTGAGCGTGTATGCACTGACCGGAGGTGTAGTTTTGACATGCTTCACTGTATTGTTCGCAGCGTTGACTTGGTTTTTTGTTTTGGTCTGAAGCACCAACAAAAACGTTGAACTGTCTTGCTAACATAGTTTCTCAAATCTAGTTCAGGCCTGGACCCACTAGGATGATTTGAAAGCCAGTGCAGCCACAACTTAATAATTAGTATTCACTTCTATGTTTTACACTGTATAATGATTTCAACATTGAAAAAAAAAACAAAATACACTACTTTCGACATATTGTCTGCACCTTCATTTGACAACTAACACTTAACCAAACATCACTTTGCTTTGTTTACTTGATTACTTAATCTAAGTAGATTTAAGTAACTGGAATGCTTAAATACTTCTTATCACTAAACATATTCTTGCTTTCTGTCAACAGTGCGACACGAGTTTAAAGTAATTATATTTGAATACCCTCCTTATGGCGATAGCTAATAAAATTTGTGATTGAGTAAACTACCTGCGTTTACAATAATACCAACACTTTGTTGAGTAGTGAAGTAGTGATGTGTTGTCAGCATTATAAAAGCTAAATAAACGATTATATTGCAAGTATGCTCGTATTATTAATTTAGTGGAAAAAAATACAGGTTCTAGCTGTCACTTTGGTCTTAATAATCTATAAAAAACTTTTTACAAAAAAAACAACCGACCTCCAAAAAAAAACACTACAAAGTGAAAAATAACTTTAATTTCGGAAGTCGGTGTCTTGTGTTTTGTGTTTTCGTTTTTTGCCACCGACTTCCGAAATTAAAGTTATTTTTCACTTTGTAGTGTTTTTTTTGGAGGTCGGTTGTTTTTTTTTGTAAAAAGTTTTTATTTTTCTCTTTTTAGTTGTGGTACCTACCCCACATACATTCGAATACCACTACCTGCTACTAGTGACAGAAACTTATCATATCATCTACATAGCAAGTGGGAAAAAAATACGTATTTTGTAGCTAATTCAAAAACTATGAAAGCAAAGTAAATAAAATTTATATGGGACCAATTTGAGAGCACACCCTTTCAAACAAAAAAATAATTTTGAAAATCGGTCCACAATTGACGGAGAAATCGGTGGACATACATAAAAAAAAAACAAACACGCGACGAACATATAACCTCCTCCTTTTTGGAAGTCGGTTAAAAATATAAGTATACAAACTGTATCATTCTGTAACAACATGCCTTAACGAACTTATACGGCAATGCGTATAATATATCATTGTAATAAAAATAGTTACAATATTTTCTTTGTAAATCGAGGTCAACAGTGTATCCGAGATATCTAAATTACATACACATGAGATTTTGTGCCAAGTTGTTCACAGTATTAAAGATAATGCGTGGTTATGGCATACAGCAGCCATGATATCGCCATGTTTCGTTTATTCAAGGATTTACTATGAGATTTATTTGGCTACTTTCCATTTTGCCCGCTTTTCAAAGGCATTTTGGCAACTCAGTCAATTCATGTTATTAAATAATTTATGGTGTAACCGCATTGGACTGTACGGGAATCGGCAAAATGTGTGTCAATTTGAATTTTTATGGAGTTACATAACATCACGCCTTGTTTCCCCGAAGGGTTGGGCAGAGGTGTCCCTGTAGCAGGTACACCCACATTTCGCCAGTTATGTTCAAGTCCCATGTAATAGGGGGCGAGCCTATTGCCATCAACCGGGCACAAATCCAGACTCCGAGCTGCTACTGAGAAATTTCAGATAGAAAAACTCAATAACACTTTGCCCGACCCGGGAATCGAACCCAGGACCTCATGCGTAGCGCTTGCGACCACTAGACCAACGAGGCAACGAGTTATGTACCTAAATTCTGCATTTAATTAAACAAAGGAATAAAATCAATCTACCTAGCCTTTTCCCAACTAGGAGTCGTCTTTCAGTCTAACTGGATGCAGCTGAATACCAATATTTTACATGGAGCGACTGTATCTGACCTCCACAACCCAGTTACCTGGATAACACGATACCCCTTGGTAAGACAAGTATGCAAGGTGTCATTGAAATAACTGAAAACCTGAAAAGGGGTCATTGTACTCATCATCATGATCAACTTGTATTAAAATGGGACTATCATAGAAATCGCAAAAATAAAATCACGTGTCTACATTTTGTCGAGTTATGCGAACTTAAATGTCTGGGGCAGCTGATTGTTTTTCGCAGTATCAGTGTCCCATAGTAAAATTTGTTCATAATGTCATCGTTATGACGAAATTTGGCACAATAGCCTCATTTTAGGTTTTTTAGTTATTTCAATTATGTACAGTCACGAATAAAAACATGCATACACTTAGCAAAATTCAAAATGATTTTCTCGTGGAATATCGATTACAACTTGACATAAGCCCTATGTAGTGTGGGACGGTGGGTTCCAAAATACTATATTTCTAACAACATACAATTACAATCAATACAGTAGGAGAAAATAACTCTAAAAAGTTGACAACCGTATATATGTTAACATGCTCAACAACATGTTTGTACAGTGCTCAATTGATTATACCGTAATAAGTTGTCTCAACTGTACAATGCATAATTTGCCAAACACTGAGTTTAGTTTTAATTCATAGCCCAATTTGATGATTATCTACAAACATATTATAAATTAAAGTTGCGTTTTGTGTCTGCCTGTGTGTCCGCGTTGTTCTTCCAAACTGCACAATGGATTTTGATGCGGTTTTCACCAAAATTTTGTTAATTTATTTTGTAAAGTGTATAATATTAAGATAAAACTTTCATATAAAGGAATCTCGATAATTTGTCAAGTCATAAAAACCGTGCAAAACAGGGGTGAGTCGCTAGTTTAGAATATTAAACAAAATTATTTCACCCAAAAGACGTAAAAATATCGCAAAATCCATACAGTTTAGTGTCTCCGCCATATTTGTTTAGACAGGTACATTCACCCGGTACGACTGACATTCAAAAAAGCCCTTGTCTGTGCCCTTCATACTCAAAAATATCGCAGACAACAACTAAATTAAGAAACATACTTTAACATACAGAATGGCAGGGACATCGACGCGAAAACGGCAACAGCAGACTTTTTTTAAATAATCGACGAAAAATTTCAACGCAGGGGGCCGTTGAAATTGTTCGTCGGTTATTTAAAAAAGTCTGCTGTTGCTGTTTAAGAAACGTACTTTAACATACAGGGTGGCAGGGACGCGAAAACGGCAACAGCAGACTTTTTTTAAATAACCGACGAACAATTTCAACGCAGGGGGTTTCAGAATCATATACTGAATCCATGGTAACAGTTTTCGCGTCGATGTCCCTGACACCCTGTATATAACTATACAGTGTGATTCTTCATAATGTGCACATATCGAAATGAGGGCTATGCTTTTAATTTTATCGACGGAAAAAAAATTTTTTTTTTTTTTTTCAACATATTCACTTTGGCATCTTATTCATAAATTTTACAATTATTGTAAAAGTTGATGAAAAAAAGAACAGATTTATGCTAAAAAACATGTTTATTATCAATTTAGGGTAGTTTTTTTTTCTCAATTTTCATTTTATGTGGACGCCTAATTACTTCCAATCATTATGGAGTTTGTTTCATCGCGATAGATGATTTAGTTTAAAAGGTACACAGTTTTGTTACATTTTTTTATTCCTTAAAAAATATAATAAAATATTTAGATTTTTTATTTAAATTTTCTGTAATTAAAATTAAGCATAGATTCCCTCATTTCGATACGTGCACATTATGAAGAATCACACAGTATAGGACACCCACATTTCGTCAGTTATGTTTAAGTCCCATGTACTATGGGGCGAGCCTAAAAGAAATTAATGAATGAATTTAATTAAGAAAAATTATGAATGACGTATTATAATGCTATTAGAATTGAGAACGTAGCACAGTTGGCACTTGAAGCCTTCTTTTGATTTTGGTGTGTTATACTCGTAGTGACCAATTATCTATACTTAACAATAATTATTATAAAGATGTAAATTTTTTTTGTTTGTGTTTAAGTTTGTATGTAGGGGTAATCTCCGAAACTAGCGGTCAGATTTGAAAAAAACTATTTAGTCCGTCAGTCAGATAATAAAAAAAATATTAGACACGTATTTTTTGCTTTATAATACTGATAAAAAAACATTTAGATAAAACGCTTTAAATTTGGAGAGTGGGAGCTACGTCATAATAAATTTTAAATCTACATACTCATGACGTCATGGTACGAGTACATTTTAACTCAATGTATCATCGCAATCTTTTGATTAGGAAAAAAAGAAAAATACGTGTCGAATATTTTTTAATAATCTAATTATCGGACAAAAAAGAATTTTTTACTCAAACTCAAAGCATATTTCAATTAAACCATTTACAGGCACTTTTGAATAGTCAAAGAGTCGGTCAGTTAGTCAGAAAGTTGAAGCTAGGCCATCCTTTAAAACCTTAGTAATTTGGCTCATTTATTAGATCTATTGTAGGCACTAGAAAAACATGGTTTATAACATTAAACATTCTTCACTAAAGATAACCTAATAATAGAACAGAAATAAAGTTTATACAAGAAAGCTTGACTTCTGAAGATTTTATGCTTAAATCTGAGCACATTTTTCAAACGTACGTGGTTGAGGAATTTTCAATTTACTCGGGACACGGAAGTAGGTAAGGCAAAATATTATTGTGCTGGGATTAAATGCAACTACGTGAATTAAAGTTGAAGCAGGCCTCACTAACGTTTACACGAATAATGTTACGGTATTACAGCGGTTTTACGGTGTATGCAGAGTGAAAGGTGAACAGATTTAAAAGAATAAAAACCTATCAACTTCAATACATAACATACAGTCACAATCAGCTTATAATATTCCCACTGCTGGGACACAGGCCTCTTCTCTGTGAGAGGGAGTGGGCCGTAATCCACCCTGCGGGCCAAGTGCGGTTTGTTGGATGTCACCATGTCTTCGAATTTTTGGTTTGTTCACGATGTTTTCCATCACCGTTTTGAAACCAGTAGTGATGAAATAATACATAAAGTAAAACGCCTACTTGGGTTCGAATCTACGAGCTACAATTCGTAAGTCGGGGCGATACCAGTGGGCCACCACTGCAATAAAATGCAATACAAAAAACCTATTTTACGATTGGTTGTATGATTGTGAGATTCTGAAAACGAAAGAGTTAGAGTGTTCTATTGTATTGGCTAGAATCATATGAAGTACCTACAATGCTATGCCACTCGAATCTAAGATACAAAATATAATTAAAATAAAAATAAAAAAACTTTCCCGCCATCAAGTTAAGCGACACAACAAACTTAACGATGATGAAAATACAAACAAAAACCTCCTTAACTTGAGAAAAATGACCTATCACGCGACGACACTGATAAATTATAATATTTCCTACACCATAGGGTTTTCCCGGCCTCCATTAACATAACAGGCGGGTGACCTCGAGGCCTAGATCTATAGGCAAAAAATCTCTGGGTGTCTTCCAAGGCGCCGGTTGATCTGGTTTTTTCGGAGATGAGGCAGACGAGACGGCGCCGCCGCCCCGCCGATCGGGCGCCGAGCCGAATTGGGCCACCTCCCTCGAACCAGAGCTTTATACGGCTGTTTCATTTTGGCTACACAACTATTACTTGAACCCGTTCTGAGTTCGAGTTGAACTTTGTAAATGGTTGTGAACCGAATATAATAGAAGATAATATAGTAGAGTGGGTGAATCTGCAGATGCAATATTAGATAAGAGAATTACAAAGGCAATGCTACATATTTCAATATATCCGTATGTTAGAAGATAATAATGTTATACAAAACCAAAGATATACTATCTTACGAATAAGAATAATTTTAGCTCCTGTTCTATATTTGGATTTGGTTCAATTTGATTCTAGAAAATCTATATTTAAAATCAGTCGTATTCTGGTAACATAATACAAGATGGATTGAAGTGAATTTTCCTATAGTTCTGCTTGCTAAAACTATTTAATAAGTTATAGAACTTTATAAATCAACCTACTAACACCTTAATCGTCCATTCATGAAATATTCTAGCTGCAATAAATAAAGAATTATTTAAACTGAATCTAGGTAACCGAATTGCAGTATTAATACTGTTAATTAATGGATAGCATCGATATTTCAATGCTCGAATACTGATATTAATTGAGTGATGCGAATTAGTGGTGATATACGTATAATTGTATTGCTTTATTGTGTTTTAATTAAACAATATTAATAATTGTTCATCTCCGTTGTAATGAAACTGAAACAGGTCAATCCTGCTTGTTTCAATTTTAATGCATTGAATTGAGTTCGTGGTAATGCTGGAATTTATTGATATGGGTAGGTAATTATTTCGATTGGGATTCTTAATTAATAGCTTACCTTATATAGCACAGATCACAGGGTTCATTATGTTTGTACAAGTTATGGAACAAAAATATTGTTGTTGGTTTTGGCAAAAAGAGCGATAGTAACCATTTTTTGTTAGTAATATACTATGGATAATGTTAAGAAGATTCGTTTTCTTTACGTTTACAACAAATTACGACTATCGATAGCCTAAGCAGTGGATTTTGGCTTCATTCCATAAAATAATTGTAGAAGACTTGCAGCTTTCTATTAGCAGGCTCTCGGGTCTAAAGTTTATGGAAATATGGACTATGATACTTTCCATAAGACGTGCAATCAGCACTGTGTGGTTACCTGCCAGGACCAAACTAATACAGCTAATAAAAAAACACTTTCTTCTAATTCAATTTCAGCTAAGTTTCATTACACTATAGAACTAGTTACCCGGTATTTAAAGGAGTACAATACATCTATTCTTAGAACAACGAAGAACCTTTCAAGAAGTTAAGTCGTGACGCATTGCTAGCGTGGGTTTTGTGAGAATGAGAACGCGTCGCCCGTTGATGCGAATTTGAGGGGCAATTCCCGAATTTTAAAAACGTTCGAATAGAAAGAAGAATCGAACCTTAACGACAATCGGACCAAAAATTACCAACATTTTGTACAATTTCATGTCACCGATAAACATCATTCATCATTTGCCTAGCCTTTTCCCAACTATGTTGGGGTCGGCTTCCAGTCTAACCGGATGCAGCTGAATACCAGTATTTTACATGGAGCGACTGCCTATCTGACCTCCACAACCTAGTGACTAGGTAACACGATACCCCTTGGTAGACTGATTGTCAGACTTTTTGGGCTTCTAACTACCCGTAACGACTGTCAAAGATCTACAAATGACAGCCGGGACCAACGGCTTAACGTGCTTTCCGAGGCACGGAGGGGACTTGGTATGTAAAGATGGTCACCCATCCACGGACCAACCGCGGCAAGCGTAGCTTAACCTGATCGATCGACCCGTGCAGCTGTTATTACTTAGCCACAAGCCCCTCTCATGTCACCGATAAACAAAGTAAAAAAAAAAAAAAGATTCCGACGAATTGAGAACCTCCTTCTTTTTTTGAAGACGGTTGAAAATAAATTGATTGTCGCTGATGTGAGATTGTCAGTAGATTTTGAACGTTTTTATATACGGGAATTGACCTTCAAATGTGTGAACTTTCTGACTGCATAACCTACAAACTTGTTAACAGCATAACCTCTTCTTTTTTTGAAGTCGATTAAAAATGGTCGAGGGATTCGATGTTTATTTAATGTATGTTGTAAATGCATTCGCCATTGAACTTCGCTTCTGTTTTTCCAAGAAATCTCGAAGTATTTGCCGGTGGTTGGCCACCGTAAGTTTATTATTTCACAAGTTTCGCGTTGAGTCAGTCTGGGACTCTGATAGGTAGTCTATTCAAGTTTTATATAAATGCAGATAGAATAGTATCTGTGTAAGTAGTAAGTGGGGTTGCGGGAATTGGAATGTGATTTACTAAATGAATAAAGAAAGATGAAAATATTAATTAAGTACTTGCTCGCAATGGAAATTAATTTAAACCATTATAAAAGTGTTCATATTGTTTTCCATCTTATGTTTCGTGGCTTATTACGGAAATTATTAGTATTAGTTTAGTAGTTAGTGATAGTAATAGGAAAAAATCACCACTCAGTGTATCCCTAATAGCAGGAAACGACTACGCGGCAGGCTCAGAAAGAGATGGTGGAATGAACTGAACTCTTTTAGGAATTGGCTCGAAATCGCAGTAGATCGGGAAAAGTGGAAAGAGGGAAGGGAGGTCTTTGCCCTGCAGAGAAACAACACAGGCTTATAATTATAAATAATAATAGCGGGACTACCTTCTAAACTAATACTAATAATTTCCATAACAAGCCTTGGGTTTTCCCAAGGCTGATGATGAGCTAGCGGGACTACCTCAAGTTCATTAGCTTAATTAACTGCAAATAGTGCATTATTATGTACTAAGCAACCACCCTAATCAATTTACAATCAAAACATTCTCCCAATTCAGGACCAATAACGTGTGGTGACGTAACAAGCTCTGCATTGTCTGGAAAACAGCCAGTGGGTTGTCCTTCGGTCCTTGGCGGGAGATAGGGCGACGGCGCGGCGCCATGGCGTTATAGCGTTATGGCGCTTTCGAGGTCACCCCACCGTTCCCGGGAATAGTACTGTGATACCGCATTCTGACGAATGCGGGAATGTGTGGGATTCGGAGTTTTGATGCTGTATTTTTTTTTGTGCAATGAGTCATGTGACTTTGTGTTTGCTTTCGAAATGACATTCGAAAGTCAGAATCTATTTTCGTGTTTTAATGACTTTCCAAAGTCAGACAGACTTAGGATTTTTTTAGATGTGTGAGTGGATGTGAGGTATCTTTCGAATAAATACATTTACAAAATATATACCTATTACAGATGTTTTCATAAATTATATTGATCATTGAGTAATTCCAGTAGGAATCTATACTTACTTATAATAATATTTTAAAGAGGTAATATTTGTTTGTTTGTTTATTTATAAGATTGTATGTAGTGGGTAATGTCCGGAACTACCAGTCGGATTTTGCGTTGGATAGCCCAATTCTTAAAAAAGGTTATAGGCTACTACTGTACTAGGCTAGGCGCAGACGAAGTCGCGGGCAGGAGCTAGTTTTAAACAAAGATAGGTAGGATGGATAAATAGAATACCCTATATTATGAACACCAAAAAGTTTTAGATTATATAAACACAAAGATTCACAAACTTTACTCTAGGGCTGATCAAAAAGTAATTAGTTCATATTTTCTATACTAATAATAAAACTGTTGAGTTTTTTTGTATGTAACGTGCTAATTTCTGGAACTACCAGTCGGATTTGATAAAATCTTGTTGCATTTGGTTGCCCAATTCTTAAGGAAGGCTACAGGCTATTTAACATCACCCTAGGACCCATAGACGCTGAGCAAAAGAAAAATAACCGATTATCATTACTTTTTGATCAGCCTAGTATTTACACTTAAACCTTAGGCTGTTCAGTCGGATTTGAAAAAAAAAATTTTGCATTGGATTTCACAAGATTCACAAAGTTCATATTTCCACTTAAACTTTAGGCTGTTCGGCAGACATTTCAATGTCTGTTTCAAATCAAAAACACAAACTATCATTAATATTCAAACCAAAACCAGCTAATTTTACCTACACGCTATAAAATAGACACAATGTTATAAGACTCGGAGCACACCGGCGGCGGCGGGAATAAAATTAATACACGTGGTGGAGGCGCCCACTGCCTCACAATATATGACCCACATTAGTAACATCACTCAGAAAGAATGTCCAGCTAACAGCGGTGTTAATGAACAGCCTCATTTTTACTTCTACCTGTAATAACTTATTTGGCTCATTAAAAAAGTTATTGTGGACACGATTTGGGTCACTGCAGTTTTATAAGCTTTTAGTGTTTCATGTCGTAGAAGTTGTTAACAAGTTATTAATAAAGTACACTTAATTTTGTGGATAAATAAGTTTTGGTGATAAAGTAGGATAATTACTTGAAATGCATTTGTATTTTTTTAGCTTTTCATTATAATAATTATAATGTCGGCCTGTTACTGTCTCCACCAACCTGCACGGGGCCCGCGTGGTGGATTACGGCTCGCTCCCTCCCATAAAGAGGAGGCATGAGTCCCAGCTATTATAACATTTTTTCTTTTTACATTCTGTGATTACTTGAACTCACACACTGACTAATTAGTACCACTTGTAATTTTTTTTAGGAATATCGTATAGGTCCCTACTTTTACAATGCTTGTAAATATGTGAACACCATGTATCCATTACATAATTATTTTTTCTGTCATTGCTTCATTTTTAATTATTTTTACCTCTTGTGGTATAGTAATCTTATTCCAGGTGCATCGTCTTCACATATAATTAATGTATACAAAATATTGTAAAACATTTTAAAAGAGTAACAGTGGAGTATCTTGCCCATTCTTCTCCATACGAAAACTAACTTTTGGAAGGGGCGACTAGAATCAATTCTATTTATTGTTTTTGACGTTCAAAAGTGCCTTTTTGTGCCTAATTGAAATAAATTATATGACTTTGACTTTGACCAGCGGTGGGACCATTATAAGCTGATTATGCTACATGCTTATGCTGTTACTGTCCGAGTGCAGAGCAAAGGCTTTTTCTCATACAGAGAAGGTACAATAATCACTACGCTTGCTTATGGCGGATTGGCGATTTCAGATATTTCTCAAATGGACAGTTCACATTTTATCGCATAATCCACTACATATCACCGTCTAATTGCGACAGAACAGTCTGTGTACTTAAGCCGTGACGTGTCACGGCTTGACACGGCAGTGTTACAAACCGAATTTGGAAACACAATTACCGTCTGTATTCGTTACTAAAATTCACATTACAACCAGTTTGAAAAAGGAAACTTCATTTTATTCCAAACAACATGAAAGTCTAGAGCATTATTCTATACACCATAAGAGTTTAGATATGGTAGTGTTTCAAACCAAGTTCGGAAAACATAATTACAATTAAAATTCATATTTCAACCTCAAAATCCACCACGTATCACGGTCGAATCGCGGCCCAACCACGTCACTCCCCTATTAACCAATTGCGCGAGCCTTACACAAAATTACAAGCCAATCCGGTGTCCAACGAACTTTACAACCGCATTGATACACAGAGGTGACTATGAAGCGTTACCCAGTTAGAAAATAAACAAAATAAACTCCTTTTTAGGGTTCCGTAGTAAACAAGGAACCCTTATAGTTTCGTCATGTCCGTCTGTCTGTCTGTCTGTCTGTCTGTCCACGGTCTAGCTCCGAGACCCTTAGTACTAGAAAACTGTAATTTGGCATAGGTATATATCTTAATTACGCCGACAAAGTGGTAAAATAAAATTATGAAAAATATATTTTTTAGGGTACCTCTCATACACGTAAAGTGGTGATGTTATTTTTTTCTTTTTTTTAACCCATAGTGAGGGGTATCATTGGAAAGGTCCTTTAAAAACATTTTGAGTTTGTAAAAAACAATTTTTGGATTCAGGGATTCGTTTGCGAAATATTAAGCTTTAAAGTGCTAATTTTTGTTAGAGTCAAGTGTCCCCCCCCTGCCGGCTAAATGGTTGGTTTCGGGTGTGTGAAAAAAATCACAACAGTAGTTTATATAACGAAATTAAAAGAAAAACTATCACAGCTAAGTAGGCTCTACAAGTTAACGAGTAATAATCGACCAACTTAACTTTGTAGTTGAAAAATATGTTCTCCCATAGGAAACATATTTTTCAACTACAAAGTTAAGTTTGTTTTTGGGATTAATTTATCCCAACTACGAAACCCTTCATTGCGCGTGGTCTGACACGCACTTGGCCGGTTTTTTTAATAACACGCTTTTTTCCATAGAACATAAAAGTCTTGACACGGCAGTGTAACAAACAAAATTTGGAAAATACGATTACAATTAAAATTCATATTTCAACCACAAAATCCACCACGTATCACGGTCGAATCGCGGTCCAATCACGTCACTAACCAATTGCGCGAGACTTACACAAAATTACAAGCCAATCCCGTGTGCAACGAACTTTACAACCGCATTGATACACAGAGGTGGCTATGAAGCGTTACCCAGTTAGGTGTAAGTAACTCAGTTACCATGGTTAACCGGGTTCCACGCTGTATTTATAGGCACAGGGAGCGGGGCTTCGGCGTTTAAATATAGACGATATTGCTATACGTGCTAAGTTATATGATTGGAGGGATTAATGTGGGGTTTTATAGAATAATTTGATTAGAGGTGGTTTATAGGTTTGCAGTGATAGCCTAGTGGTGATCGTCGGACTGCCAAGTCATAGGTCTCGAGTGCGAACCTCTGACTTTTCGGATTCATGTGCGTATTGTATAATTATCACTTGCTTAAAAAACGGTGAAGGAAAACATCGTGAGGAAACCGGCATGCCTGAGAGATATTTCTTGACGGTGAAGCGAAGTCAGAGGCCCATGGGCGGCTTTAAAACTCTGACACCAGGTTAGTCACTAACCATACGAAAAAAAGAAGATAGGTGGTTTCATGTTGATTATAGTGTTGTAAACATTATTTTAAATAAGGTCTTTGTTTTTGATAACTAACGGTGAGCGATGAAATTAACGCGCAACGATCTGTTTCCTTTCGAGAATAAAATGAAATGGGTATTATTTCTCGAATTGTCTACTCCTCTGGCTTATTGTAGTATTGTTAAGTAAACTGAAAACTGAAACAGAATAAGTAGGTAGTTTTAGTTTAACTATTTATAATCACCCAAAATTATTATAGGTTTTGTTAACGCTGCAACGATCAACTTGCAAGAATAAAAGAATTAGTTGAAATAAACTACATTAAGAAGTTAGCTGTTTCTATAAACGATTGCTTTAATATGCGATGTGGAGACTAACGCATAGCATTTTGAAACTATCAAATAAATTCGACTATGGGTTTTGCCGATCAGCCGACTAGTTAAAGCGATTGAACTATTTTTGTAAGCAGAAAGGAGACGTCATTTGATGTAGAAAGTTATTAATTAATTACGTGATTTAATTTACTGTAGTATTGTTGTCTCCACATTGTTTCTACAAACTATTATTTTATACATTGTAACAGTGAATCAATTTTCACGCCTCCTTAAGACCTAAGGTAAATATTTTTTGATTTTCGGATAGCTCATGACCTAAAGAAGTGACATAAAGAATACGTATGCCAAAAAAAAACTGGTTCCAAACAAAACAGCAAAAGTGCAGCTTCCACATTCTACTCGTTACTATGGGTACTCATCTATTTATATACACGTGGGTGGTGATACTCCATCCGCGTCATTATTCACGAACAGCTGTTATCATTTCTCAAAACAACATGTATAGTACACGTGGACTAGTCGGCCATTCTAATGCAGGCCACGCAAGTTAACATATACTTGCGCAAAATTGGACTTGCACAAGTATACATAAACGTGTGTCACGCAGACTTGTGCAAATTCAAACTTGCGTAAGAATATCGTAACGTGTGTGGCTAGCATTACGAGAGCTGGAAAAAAAAAACGGAGATGCTCTAGAAATGTGGTCCTGGAGAAGAATGCTTGGGGTATCATGGACAGAATTTCGCACAAACGTCTCCATACTCTATGAAGTCGGCATCAAACAGCGTCTATCAGCACTAGTACAGTCTCGGCATACTGAAGTTTTTTGGTCATGTCTCCAGGCGGAATGATGACTCCATAGAGCATCTAGTGGTTCAGGGCAGAGTGAAATGTAATATAGGCAATGCGGGAAGTCACCGATCAAATAAAATCCGTGGTTGGAGGCCCTGTTAATGAATGTGCCAGACTGTCATGTAACAGAACCAGATGGAGGGAGATCGTGAGGTGGGAAACGACTACACCTGCGATTGGACACAGTTCATAATGACCACGACCGCTCTGTCAAGAGCGAAATGAAGAAGAAGAAGACTAGCATAAACTTCTTGTTACTTATTACGAAGTTTATTAAGCTTGTGTATAGATAACATAGCGCCTGTAATACCCAAAGGGTAAAATACATCTCCGCCAAGTTATATTAAAATTTCAGTCATCATCATCTGCCTAGCCTTTTCCCAACTATGTTGGGGTCGGCTTCCAGTCTAACCGACTGCAGCTGAATACCAGTATTTTACATGGAGCGACTGCCTATCTAACCTCCACAACCTAGTGACTAGGTAACACGATACCCCTTGGTAAGACTGGTTGTCAGACTTTTGGGCTTCTAACTACCCGTAACGACTGTCAAAGATCTACAAATGACAGCCGGGACCAACGGCTTAACGTGCTTTCCGAGGCACGGAGGGGACTTGGTATGTAAAGATGGTCACCCATCCACGGACCAACGGCGGCAAGCGTAGCTTAACCTGATCGATCGACCCGTGCAGCTGTTATTACTTAGCTACAAAATTTTAGTACACCCACATTTTGTCACATAGTTCAGTTTCCATCTATCTGTTATTCTATCTAGGTATGTTCTATAAGTTAGTTGCAATAAATCTTTTATTTTATTTGAATTTTTTTGTATCTTTTTATTACGACGCTTTTAACGTGCACGTCTTTCTACATTGTTCTCACATGTATAATTTAAACATGAATGATGCAACCAATATTTTGTAACAATATTTTGATTTAAAAGAGTGTCCGTGGAGTTTCTTGCTCTTTCTTCTCCATAGGAACCTACTACGCTTTGGAATGGGCAACTAGTTTCATCTTTCTGACTGACCGACTCCTTGACAATTCAAAAGTGCCTGTAAATGGTTTAATTGAAATAAATGCTTTGAGTTGAATTTGAGTTCTTATTTCTTAGATAGTTAAAGTTACGTTTTCGTATACGTACAGTCGTACAGCAGTGGTGACCCAGTGGTAACGGCCCCGACTTACGATTTGAAGGCCATGGGTTGGAACCCAGGACAGGCGCTTTACTTTGTGTAAATAATTTCATCAACATTGCTCTCAAAACGGTGAAGGAAAACATCGTGAGGAAATCAGCATGTCCTTGAACCAAAAATGCGAAGACATGTGACATCGACCAACCCGCACTGGGCCCGCGAGATTACAGCCCACGTCCTCTCCCAGAGAGGAGGGAAGACAATTCTGTGGCTACTAATGTGTCTGTTTTAGTGACTACCTGAAAACATCATCATCTGCAAAATCCTTTTCTACGTAACATAACATTACATTACGCCTGAATTCCGCAAAAGGTTAGGCAGAGGAGTACCTAAGGTACAACCACATTTCGCCAGTTATATTTAAGTCCCACGTAATAGGGGCGAGCCTATTGCCATCAACCGGGAAAAAATCCAGACTCCGGATTGCTACTGAGAAAATCTATATGGATACTTTGCCCGACCGGGGAATCCAACACAGGACCTCATGCTCGACAGTCGTGCTTGCAACGACTAGACTAGCGAGGCAGGCCATTTTCTAACTATGTTTAAGTCAGCTTTTAGTAATAGCAATTTTCTCACAAAAAAATATTAAAGATGGTTTTCTTTTCCTACATTACAAATATTTCTGTTGCCAGACTGGAGAATGTACGAGTATGGCGGTCTTAACCTAGAATTAGTATGGTAATGTATGTAGTTAGTCTATTTTTAACCCGATTTGCATTTACAGTATAACCTATCGTAGCGCTAGCATTTGTTACTATTCTACTTACATTCAGCCTCAAAAAGATGTACCTATACATCGACAAGAATTCATAAAAATTTTAACATTACTTATTCTATAATATTATAACAATGTGTAGCCACAAAACGTAGGTATTACTTATTAGGTATTTAATTATAGGTACACATTGATACAAATTTATGTTAAGGAACACAAATTCTAGAAAATCAAATGTATTATTGTCGATGGTTTTTTAGAGGTTAACTGTACTTTCGCTTATGCTTTGAGCGGTTCAAAGACTTGCCTAGTTGCGGTTAAAAGTTTAATATAAAGCATCACTTATAAGATTTCGTACCGACGGCATTTTGGCAGATTTATGGATTTATCTAATGGATTCATTGAACTATGTAATTTGCATGAATTCTTGTTTACAGGGTAAGTTTTTCTTCCTATCTCTAATGATTACCATAGCTCTCACAATGATCCCCCTACATAATTGAGCAATAAACATCAATCCTTCATCGACCATTATGCGCAAGAGCGAACTACCATCGAAAAGACTTACCAACCCAAACACTGCCAAAAAAATTAACAACCAATATGTAGTTTACAGCTACTTAACAAGTACTAAACACGTTACTATAGCTGCGATACTAAAAATGATTGCGCAAAGAAATCTTATAAGTGAAGGCCAAATTATATGAGGCGTTGCTGAAACAGGGGGTAATGACCGCTACCGAACGCGGAGCGAAGACTCCGCGGCGCCGAACTGGGTGAAACAGCTCGATAATATGCGACGTCGAAGATGTAGTTTGTTTTAGCGCCGGCTTTTGAAACGAGTCAATGATCAGTAATATTAGTTCACACGTTGCTTAACGAACTAACATTATTGCAGGTAAATTATAAGGAATAAATATTGTATGGGCTTGGCCAACTGCATTTTGCGGGGCTAAAAACTAGATGTATCTAACTAAGCCGATTTTCGCCCACTTTCGGCGCGGGCGTGCGGACGGTGAGCAATGGGTAGCTCGCCGTCCGATAAGGACCAAGCCCGGGTCGACGACGCGTTGTGTTCCACGCGCGCCTCAAAGAGATGTCAGCAGAACTGACGGGGTACGCTAGGGCCGATGCCTGCCGGGGTTGCGAAGAAATCCGAAAGGGAGATCGTGACCCCGGCAACATGGCAACTGAAGGAACACGGGTGGGTTTTAGTCAGTAATAGAGTCTGAGAGAGAGAAGTTATTTGATCATTTTAAATAAAATAAAAAATTGATGTACCAAACTAAAAATTCACCTATTAAATACTTTGATCATCACCGAGTCACGAACCATGATCTCTGAGTATTGTAGCACTTCTTTCCCGAAATACTATGGGGCGTCGAACTGGGTAAAACAGTTCGATGATCCATATGCGACGTGGAAGATGTAGTTTGTTTTAGCCCTAACTTTTCAAAGCTTGTACAAGTCAATGATCAGTAAATGTCTTATTACCTGTTGTGGTAGGTTAACTAACTATATAAATTCATCATTTTATGAGATAACTGAATTTTCTTTGGACCTTAGATCATACAATACCATCATCTGCCGACACTTTTCCTAACTATGTTGGGGTCGGCTGCAAAATTATACAATACTAGCTGCGCCTCGCGATTTCACCCGCATAAGTCTCGATTCCGTGGGAATATCGGGATTAAAGGTATTCTAAGTCCTTTTCCAGGTTGTGTTCTACCCGTGTGCCAAATTTTATCCAAATCCGTTCAGTCGTTTTAGCGTGAAAGCATAACAAACAAAGACACTAACTTTCACATTTATAATATTAAA
The DNA here is from genome assembly GCA_963680765.1 of Agrochola lychnidis. Taxonomy (NCBI): domain Eukaryota; kingdom Metazoa; phylum Arthropoda; class Insecta; order Lepidoptera; family Noctuidae; genus Agrochola; species Agrochola lychnidis. The sequence continues at coordinate 7,524,025 of OY796850.1, forward strand.
TTAAGTCAAGATTATGCTTGAGAATTTAGAAATACGCTTCCCTAATCAAAACAAGGTACGAGTCCCAATACTTTTGAGTGTGGAACTAGTATAATATTTGTGGGAAAAGGCAAATGGGAGCCAATCGTATCAAAAATAGATCAATGAAATAGATCGTTTTTCCTTTGTAAAGGATCAACGGTATAATGTGCAAACCTGATCTGCTGGTAGTATTATTTTAGTGTAACAACAACCAAACGAATATCTTGTTAACGTCCTAAATGCATCAAGTCCTAAACGGTCAAGTTCAACAAAGTCTGTTAGCTAGTAAATGACCCAGTAACAGTCAAAATGTGGGATATTCTGTAAGCTAGAGAGAGCTTTAAGGCCAAGTTCATAAAACACCTAACAGTGTTTTATGAACTTGGCCATAAAGCTCTCAATGTGAAAATGGAAACTATAAAAATACCGAGAAATCGTTTCGGTCGCATTCGACAAAAGCTTTTGCTAGAGATGCGATTGCTACGGCGTAGCGGGCGTAGACTTGCGACTGCTACGGCGTAGCGACGTCGACAGCTCAAGACTACGAGGCGCCGCGCACCGATGCGAGAAACAACTGCTTATAATCGTTGATATCAGGCTAAATATGAAAAATCTCTTAAAAGATATATGTACTGATTTTTTTATTATAAAACCTCGTCTTTACTAAAGTAAAATAAAAAGGTTCATATTACAAGTTTATAAGTAAAAGTTTAAACCAATGCAATTACAGAGTTTTTCTATAGAATGGCTAAGCTTAAAAACGAAGGCTCATTATTATTGTGGATACTCAAACTTAGTTAATTTATTCCAGCAACTTTTTCCTTATATAAAGTAGGTTAGTCTATATAAGCTAATAACTTTAAAGGAAACTTCTACGTTTAACTATATAAAACAGTCAATGTGATGATACAGAAATAAAAATTTATACATAGAATATGATTTATTGTCTTCTTCAATGTCCCACCCACCGCACAGACTTCATTCACTCTTCCTTTTTCGTTCAGTCTATCTCTCTGTGGAATGCGCTACCCAGGAAATCAGGATGGCGACCGACCGATTATCTTTTAAAGTTAAAGTTCACGAGCACATTCGCAGGAAGCTGGCAGTATCATCAAAACGGTAATGATTTCCCATTGTTTGTCTTATTTGCTTTAGTAGTATTTTTATATATTTTTAATTTTGTTTATATTTATATATAATTGGAAATATATATTTATGTATATCTTTATATTTAAATAAATATTTTTTCCTCAATTCTCGCTATTGCACCTACCACTGTTTGTCTCTGCATCACCCAAAGGTTGACTGGTAGAAAATGCCTTTGGCATTAAGTCCGCCTCTGTACATTTGTGTGCTTGAAGTATTAAATAAATAAATAAATATTGTACAGTCAGTGAAACAATTTGTTTTTCAAATTGTCACACTACGTCATGTAACGGAACGTTACCAAATGTTTGACAGCTGTCATTGTGTTGCTTTTGAATCTTGCGTAAGTGTGTCGTATTTATGCTCGCGACTATACCGTTGCAATTAACTCCCGCTAGTAGTTATAAAAGTTAGTTTATTTCGATCTACTGAACTTTGGGGAATTTGGAAGGGTAGATAACAAAAACTAAAGCGTAGGTCACACTGGAAACGAAGCTAAGCTTCGTTCAGGTAGCTAGCGCGTAGGGATCTGAGATCGATTAATCGAAGAATCGATTTTTCAGGCCCAAAAGATCGATTTTTTAAATCGATATGCAGTACTGAATCGATTCAGTGAATCGATATTTCACCTTTGAAAATCGCCATTCGATTTTTTCGGCTTGTGAGCGCCTTTTTTAATTGCTACATCGCAAGTGATGAGCGGAACCGCTTGGATCCCAGTAGAATTGACAGACTTGTTTTTGAAAAGTTTATATATGAAGCATTGGGAACTTTAAGTTTTTCATGTAATAAATACATTTTGAAAATAAATGTCTTCGTTCATATCTGATCTGACTTTGATATGGTAATAAAATAATTGTTATTGTCAAATTCCCTGAATTTAAAAAAAACTGATTTTACTGATAAGAGATCATTTATTCTGGTATCTTTTTTGTTTTTCATAAAATGGGTTTATATTTACATTATAAATGCAAACTTGAAAAAAGAATCGATTTTTTAGAAATCGATCTTTTAGACCTCGATTTTTTTGTGAATCGATGCATCAGCTTACGAATCGATTTAAAAATCGATCTTTTTCGGAAAGAATCGCCATCCCTACAGTACCGCGTGTTTGCATGCTTTGATTCACACCGCGAACTACGAACCGAAGTATAAAAAGACGCGGTAGCTACAAGAGCGTAGATAAACGAATTTAGCTTCGTTCTCTGTGTGGCTCGCGCTTAATAGTTCTAGAGCACTATGAACCGCACAAAATTCGAATTACGAACCCGATTTAGAAATCGGGTTCGTAATTTGAATTTTGTGCGGTTGGTTTTGTTAAAATAACCAGCCAGTATAGTCAATGACAATTTTTGGTGTAGGTACGCCAAACCAGTCAACGTCAGCAGTAACCGTTATACTACGAAATTCAACCTTACTAGAACGGAATAAAGATGCTGTTGATGTCAATGACATAGACGTGTAGTGGCATTTACATTGATCGTTCCAATAAATTGCCAAAAACGTTAATTGTCTTGATTTAATTTTCTAATTAAGTATTATTTTGAACAGGACGAATTTGAATTTAATTTGCCTATAGTTTTTGTCATAGAAAACAGTCGATAGAAATTTTTCATGCCGTGAACGCTTATTGTTCACGCAATATTTCCGCGCTAACATAAATTTTAATGGAATTTGAAAATTAATAGGAAAACACAATTAATGGAATGCTTAAATAGCTAAATATTTCAAGCAAAATGCTTTGTTTTTCGGTTTGTACCGTCGAATTGTTCTAGTATGTCAAAATACAGGGTTGTTGGTTATATGTCGGCAATCCATTCAGGGGATTTAGGACCTCTCCAAAAGGGGTCATTTGGTTGTAAATGACCTCTCATTTACAACCAAATGACCCCTTTTGACTCCTTTGCAAATGTCAATAATTTTCGAGTCATTTGACATTTTGAAGTGAAAACTTCTTTATCATCGTTGCTGAAATCGTTGTTGAAAAACACGACAGTAATAAAAAGAGACAGACACATAAATTCATAAGATTTAACGTGGGAGAAAATGAGATAGGAAGCATTAAACAGTGTTTCTTATGTTCGTGTTTCTCTTTGTGCTCTGCTTCGTACCACCTCCGCTCGTGTTTACCAAGGCATAGTGGGAGTTTGCTTGGGCCTCAGCGTTGTGCGTGTTAATACGTGTATGTGTGCGTACAAAAAAAAAAAACTGTCGGCACTCCCGGAGTGCCACTGTTTTTGTATTGTATTCTATTGATGAGGCATTCGTTCCAGCATTAGATTACTAAAGGCTGAGGATTATATCGAAGGTCACGTCAGGATAAATGCGGTAAAAATTACCATCGTCATCGAAAACAAGTAAATAGGTAATATCATCTATGTGACGTTTTATATCGTTAGTTTTACGTTAAGTTGCCATTAGTGAATGGTCGCTGGCGTTGCCAGGCAACTTATTGCCGGTTGGCACGCCAGTCGCGCTTGTAAACATGTCGCCATGGAGGCTACAGCATCTGCAATGCTAACTAACGTTCTCTAGTCTACTCCGATCGTGTGAATCGGACCGTTTACTGCCAAAATTGCAAATGGCGTAATTATTTTTTGCGAATTCTGCGAATGCGATTCGGGATTCAATCTGCCTTGCCTTTTCCCAACTATGTTGGGGTCAGCTTCCAGTCAAACCGGATGCAGCTGAATACCAGTATTTTATATGGAGCGACTGCATATCTGATCTACACAACCCAGTAACTAGGTAATACGATACCCCTTGGTAAGACTGGTTGTCAGACTTTCGGGCTTCTGATGACCCGAATGCGAATGGAATTGCGATTCGGGATTGTCACGTGAATCATAAAATTAAATGTATTCATATTTTATCTTAAAAGCAGGTAAAATATTGTAGTTTTCAAACATTAAGTTTAACCATAAAAATTCACCATATAGATTTGGCAAGGTACACTTTAGAATATTTATCGGTATGTTTGCCATAAGTCCAAACGTATAATATTTTACGACTGGACTTTCAAGGTGATCTGACGCACAAAAATAGATTTAATTCTAGACTAATAAAACAAAAATAAAACATTATTAGTAAAAAAAGCTTTAACTGCAAACAACGCGACCCACATTTACAACACATCGATAGTTTCTAAAACAACGCACAAGCACAGTTCGAAATTCAAAATCCCGAGCTCAAAAACATCACTAGAGCAAACATGTCAATCACTGTACGAAAAATTCATAGAGGCGCAATATCCAAACAACGTTTGACTGACAAAACGAGTCGCGTCGAGGTATCGACGATCGTCGGATATGGGGCAATTTCCCGCCAAAAATGACCGCTACAGAGCTGCCAACGATACCGTCAGGTGAGGGAACTGGCACCAATGACAGCGGGGCTGTCGGCTTGCGGATTATAAAATCGAATTTCGAATTTATTTTGAATTTGGATTTTAGAACGAGGAGGTGAAGAGAATTAAATGAGGTTTGAGGAAAGCGACAAGCTCCTCAAACTTGGAATCAACATTCAAAGTCGTGGTCCTGCTGAACGAGCGCGCGAAAGTTATCGTCGTTGATTTCTCGGTAAATGCAAATGTTTCACTTCTGTTTTTTTTTACGCAATAAATCACATTTAAGGGTACTAATTATTTGTATACTTAGAATAGCTGAAGCATGCCTCCTTTTTCGGCGCTCATGGTGGTCCTGCTGAAGGGAGCGTGACTACCGCCAAAGTCGAGTTTCTCGAAAACTACTAAGGTACCAATTTTGTCGTTCGAGCACTAATTAGTACCAATTGGGTACTAATTATTTACTAAATATGGAAGCGATTGGCGTTGGTGGTCCTGCGGTAGTCACGGACATCGTTAAGTGTGTTGTTTTATTTTTTCGATTCTTTTGTTTTCTTTATAACAGAACTGCAATACAAGAAGTTCATGCTAATCTGAACTATTACCAAATATAAACCACAGATTTAAAACAAAATCGCCTTGGTGGAAGAAAAATACTTGCATAAAATATTGGTCCGTAACCTCATCTAAATAAAGAGCACAATCGCGTTTACAAAAAAAAAAAAACTTCCAAAACCTTTAAAGTAAAAAAACTTTCATAGAACATTGATCCGTGACGTAATATAAATAAAGAGCACAATCACATTTACAAAAATGAGGTGTCGGTAACGGTGTCGCGAGTTCAATTGTTTTTTCCCATCTCAAAAATGCCGAAGATTTTCTTGAAGTGAAAAAAAATTTTCACTTCAAAAAAATCTTACGTTCTTGGAATTTCACAGGCACCCAAACATTTCAATATGTTGGTTGGTATGGTAGTAAGTAGTAGGTAGGTATCTGTTTCCACAAATTAACACTTTTCTTTCATTACTAAACTGTTAACGTCTTTGACAAAAATAACCTATAAAACGTAGGATCGTAGCAGATGGCGTTCTGTAGTCCACAAAATCCACCATGTAAAATTTTCCACAGCTCTCATCGTCCGAATATCACAATAAACCCACCGACCTACAAACACGGGAATGCAGCTAACAAATACGACTTAACCCGTAACCGCCACTGTTCAAGCCATCAGCTGTTCGCTCACGTCACAACGTCAGACGACGCAAAGTGGATTACAGTACTCAGCGGCGACTCAAGTGTCCATGGACGTCATACGCGATATTTACTCAACTTAATAATACTTGTGGACGCCATTGTACGTTGCTGTGCCCAGTATTGCAGTTGGGTTAAGCATTGTCTGTCGCTTCAAAGTGGACTAAATACAGAACACTTGTGAAACACAATGTCATTCACTTGTGGATGTCACTGTACTAGATAATACTTGTGGAGGTAAGTGTACTAAGTATTGCAGTTCATTGAACATCTTATGCCATGAGCAGCTCGTGGCTAAGTAATAACAGCCGCATGGTTCGATCCATTAGGTTAAGATGCACTTGCCGAGGTTGGTCTGTGGATGGGTGACCATCTTTACATATCGAGACTCCTCCGTGCCTCGGAAAGCACGTTAAGCCGTTGGTCCCGGCTGTCATTCGTGGATCTTTGACAGTCCTTACGGGTCGTCAGAAACTCGAAAGTCTGACAACCAGTCTTACCAACGAGTATCGTATTACCCAGTATCGGTTGTGGAGGTCAGATATGTAAAATACGGTATTCAGCTGTATCCGGTTAGACTGGAAGCCGACCCCAACATAGTTGGGAAAAGGCTAGGCAGATTGATTTTTTGAACATCTCATGTCATCGTCACTACATAGTATAAAACAAAGTCGCTTTCTCTGTCCCTATGTATGCTTAAATCTTTAAAACTGCGCAACGGATTTTGATGCGGTTTTTATTAATAGATAGAGTGATTGAAGAGAAACGTTTATATGCATAATAACCCGGTTAATACCCGTGCGAAGTCGGGGCGGGTCGCTAGTAAAGTATAAAACAAGAAAAAATAAAAATTGACAGTTGCTCCACCCAATAGGTAGTTTCGCATGAAGAAGAATGGGCAAGACTCCATAGTTAATTTTTAAAAAAACCTTGTGGGCTACATATCTAAGTAATATGCAACTTGTGGACGGTACTGTACAAAATAATTTGTCTAAAAGGTCATCACCCATTTTATTGCACACTTATAACACTGTTATGTTTATTCGCGCTAAAATACTACATTCAAAACTTTTGTCACACTTGTTCTATAAATGTGAATACAGTTTTAAATTCAGCATGACTGAAAAGTGTAATATAATATAAAACGACGACGTTTTCACGGCCAACGACGCGAAGACAACAATTATTACTTAAGTATCGAGAAAAATATCCACCATGTTAAGCTACGCTTGCCGGGGTTGGTCCGTGGATGGGTGACCATCTTTACATATCGAGACTCCTCCGTGTCTCGGAAAACACGTTAAGCCGTTGGTCCCGGCTGTCATTTGCAGATCTTTAACAGTCGTTACGGGTCGTCAGAAGCCCGAAAGTCTGACAACCAGTCTTTCCAAGGGGTATCGTATCTTTTCAGTTACTGGGTTGTGGAGGTCAGATAGGCAGTCGCTCCATGTAAAATACTGATATTCAGCTGCATCCAGTTAGACTGGAAGCCGACCCCAACATAGTTGGGAAAAGGCTAGGCAGATTGATTGATTTTGTATCGAGAAAAATATCCTGCACAAAAATATCATGTTTTAAAACATAATGCAAATCAATGAAATTTTTAACAATTCTTGGACTGAAATCACTGCCTTCGTTAGGCTTCCACAATTTCTGATCTAAAATTGTGTATTTAAAAAGAGTTGATTACTTTTAATAAGTCCAAATAGCCTGCAGGCTTTAAAAAGCAAGGCAAAGTTGAACAACGCGTAATAAAAAATACTTCGAATTTAAAACTTCGACTAAAACCTACTTAAGTTGAGTGAGAAAGTTTTTCACATTAAAAATAATAAAATTTTAAACAACTAATAAAGAAAATGCAACAAATTCAACAGTATAATGTGAAATGAGTTAGAATTATACCGGGTCAGTAATTAAGAGGGGAAGTAGGGCGGGTGTGACGAGTTAAGACCATTACTTGCACGGTAACATAGGGGAGGCGGGGTAGGGGGAGACTTCAGCTGTGTAACGCTTTTGTGGGCTATGCACCGCTAATGTGTTGGTTGTAATGTAATGGAGGTGAAGAGTATTGTGGCAAAAAATGAACTGATAGACGCTACGGAGACTCATTTGAGTTAATGATTGTTTATAATTAACTAGCTTCTACCCGCGACTTTGTTCGCAAGCCTAACCTTCCTCAAGAATTAAGCTATCCAATGCAAAAAGAATTTTTCAAATCCGACCGGTAGTTCCGGAGATTACCCCCTACATACAAACTTACAAACAAACAAACAAATTTTACCTCAATATAATATTAGTATAGATATAGACAAGCGACGCGCCCCTGCTTCGCAAGGTTTCTATGACCAGAAAAAAAAACAATTATAAAGTAAAGTAAAATTATGATTTACATTAATTACAATCGAGGAAAATTTAATTTAATTTAAAAAGAAGACAAAAATACATTACATTACATACACACATTACAATACATTACATTACATTTATTAGAAGCTAAATTAAAAAGAAAAATAATAGAAATAGAAAATAGAAATACAAAAATAAGAAAGTGAAATGTTGTTTGAAATAGTCATTCATTAGGACAATTTGAACTTAGAGAGTTGTATAAACTGGAGCTATGTTGCTGTGTCAAATAAATGAAAGGACATTTTTACAAATGAATACGAAAAACTGTTTCGTATAGATACAAAAAAAAAATATGTCAGATGTTCCACTCCACCTGTGATAGTTCAATGACCGAACGAAACACTGGATTTTAATTATTTCACACACAGCCTCCGTGGTAGCTACGGGCAAACTTACACATTTTTTTAAAACAATGTTGGACTACAACAAACAAATAGGATTGAAATGGTAAACATTTATGCGTAAAGGCGCAAAAATATTTACAATTTAAATCCTATTTATTTATCTATTTTTGGAGGAAAGCCTCCAGTACTATCTGCGCACCGCGGTTTTACCCGCATAAGTCTCAATCCCGTGAGAATATCTGGATAAAAAGTATCTTATGTCCTAACCCAGGTCATGGTCTACCCATGAGGCAAGAGGAAGTTGACCACACTACAACTACCACGATTCTTTGGAACAACCCTAAGCCTCTCAACTGAAACCAAATACCTGGGCATCTTTTTGGACAAACAACTGAACTGGGCAAAATACACGAACTACATCACCACGAAAGCCAGCATATCCCTATGGCAGTGCAAGCGACTGCTTGGCAGGAATTGGGGCATTAGCCCCAAGGTCACCCACTGGCTATACACCACAGTCATCCGACCAATTATCACATACGGCTCACTAGTCTGGTGGCCCAGGACAGATCTGAGTACAGCCCAAAGAGATCTCGAAAAACTGTAGCGGTTTGCTTGTGTTGCAATCACTAGCAGTATGAGAACTACACCCACTGCCGCCCTACAGGCAATGCTTGGACTACCGCCTCTGCACCTCATCGTGCGGGAGGAGGCGGCCCTGGCCGCCTTTAGGCTTCATCTATCAGGAACCCTTAGCAAAGACTCCAGAGTTAAGCACATACGTATAAAGGAAGATGCGATCAAACGACGACCAATGATGGCATCACCCTGTGACAAAGCCCCGAAATCACACCACTTTCAACGGCACTACAACATAACACTTACAGAAGAACAGTGTGACTACTCAGGCCCGAAAGAGCTGAGAGTATACACAGACTTCGGTATAACTTCGGTACCGGAGTTCGAGTCTTCTCACACGACCTCAACATAAATATATCCCGCCCGCTGGGAATGTTCAACACCGTCTATAAGAGGATCTAGCACGGCAGTCTGTGGCCCCGAACCTATCGTGCCAATCCTCTTCAACCAAATACGCAGGTGGCTACAGGAGTTCACCCACACACAAGCAGAGAACTGGTGGACCTCGACACCGGGTTGCAGGCAGTCCAAGGAAGCTATGCCATCCTTGGATAGCAGGCTAACCAGGCGTTTATTACGCCTGGACAGGAATGGCCTGCGCCTGGTGACGGGGACCATCACGGGGCACTGCTCGCTAAACAAACACTTCCATACAATAGGCATAACAGACAGTCCTCTGTGCAGGGCGTGCATGGAGGCTGAGGAAACCGTAGCGCACGTGCTCTTTGAATGCACAGGCGTCACCCAGATTAGAACAGAAACCCTCGGGTCACCCAGATCCTACACAGATGTTCTGAACAGACCAGGAGATTTAATTAGCTTCTGGAGGGAGGTGGGCTGGTTGGAATAACCACCAAACGGCCGCCATGGCCCACGCACAATGGTCCACCTTACGGACTAAGTGCGGAAACCAAACCCTTTAACATAGAACATAGGTCTACCCATGTGCCAAAGTTCATCCAAATCCGTTCAGGCATTTTAGCGTTAAAGCGTAACAAACAAATTCACTTTCGCATTTATAATATTAGTTAGGATCAAGAGTTTTCAGCAAATCATTGAGTGCATTCAGCATTTTGCTGAAATTCGAGAACAAAATAAGCGTAAAAATCGTTAATTTTAAAACTCATTAAACAATTTCTGTTAAGTATGTACTTACTAATTTTACACATTAAAGTATATTGTAACTAGCTGCGCCCCGCGGTTTCACCCGCATAAGTCTCGATCCCGTGGGAAAAAAAAAAAGTATCCTATGTTCTTTTCCAGGGCATCATCTGTACATGTGCCAAATTTCATCCAAATTCGTTCAGCCGTTTTAGCGTGAAAGCGTAACAAACAAACTTACTTTCGCATTTATAATATTAAGGATAATTGTTCTTGCTTCTTGCTTTTACAGTATATTTTTACGTTAAGTTGTACAGCGATCTGTACAACGTATTATTTCATTATTACTATTCATCATCTGCCTAGCCTTTTCCCAACTATGTTGGGGTCGGCTTTCAGTCTAACCGGATGCAGCTGAATACCAGTACTTTACATGGAGCGACTGCTTATCTTATCTTTCATTATTATTATTTATACTTTCGTAATTCAGCGTATCTAAAGGATGAATGAATGCATCAATTTATAGTCTCTTTGAAAAGAGCAATGAACAGGAATATAAAAAAATGAAATGATGAAATCTTGAATGAAATCTTGTTTTATTTGTAAAATCGCATCAATTTATTGAATTGCAGTTTTAAACTGAACATTTACATGTTATGATTTTAATACTGTAACACAACTTTATTTAATTTTATCGAATGTGGTGAACCGAAATATTTGAATGAAGCGAAAATTTATATTTGAATGTGAAAGTTCACGTGCCTGCAACATTTTGACTCGATGATCGTTTGGTGACGAAATTATCCTTAATGTGGTAATGTATGACATTTCCAATGTATCAGAAAAATATTATATCTATACTATTGATTGACAATATTAACGAATCATAATAAAATCACGCCTATAGTCTGAAGGAGCAGGCAGAGGTGTATATACCATACTGTCTGCTCTTTCAGGGAATATTTTGACCCACATTTTCAGACAGAGTCCATAGGGTTAGTAATAATTTTACTTAACATGTAGTGTTAGTAGGTACAAACACAGATTTAAACATAAAATTAAAATTTAGAATAAACAACAAAGAAAAAAAAAAGAACGAATGAAGAGTAAACAAAGAGCCACCAATCAGACTGTCCTATTAATATTATATCATTATCATCAGCCTATAATGTTCCCACTGCTGGGACACAGGCCTCCTCTCTGTGAGAGAGAGTGAGCCGTAATCCACCGCACGGGCCCAATGCGGTTTGGTAGATGTCACATGTCTTCGAATTTTTCGGTTCTAGGACATGTCGGTTTCCTCACGATGTTTTCCTTCACCGTTTTGAGAGTAGCGGTGATGAAATAATTTACAAAAAGTAAAGCGCCTGTCTGGGTTCGAACCTACGACCTACAACTCGTAAGTCGCGGCCGTTACCACTGGGCCACCACTGCTACTCAATATAATATACAGAGTGTTTGGCAGAACGTTGAACATACGAAAATGGTGGATAGGTGGGGTCATCTGCTACTTACTCAGCCCTAATTTATTTGGCCCTGGGCCCCTGGATATTTTTTTTTAATGCAGGTTGAAATAAGGATTTAAGTATTTTTTACATTTTTCTGTTATAAGAATCTGCCAATATTAAAGATTTAAAAAAAAATGCCTGTTTTACCTGTTTTTTAAATAAAAATTACACTTTAAAGTTAAGAAAGTTGTGAAACTAGAAGAAAGCAAAAAAAAAAAAATTTTAATCTCCAGAGTGCCAGGGCCAGGCTGAGTAAGTAAGTAGCAGATGACCCCCACCTATCCACCATTTTTGTATGTTCAACGTTCTGCCAAACACCCTGTATATAATAATATTATAAATGTGAAAGTTTATATGTTAGGATGTTTGTTACTCAACCTTGCATAAACGGTTGAACAGATTTGGTTGTAATTTGGCACCCGGTATATATAATAATAATACATATAATACTTTTTGTCTTTGGATAATCTGTCAAATCACGCGGGCAAAGCCGCTGGCAAAAGCATGTCCGTCATAAATTCAAACTCTGCTACTTGCAATTTTCATTTACTTTTGAAAACCCTATAGAAACACCAAATTAATAAAAGTCAGCAAGACTCACCCTCGGTTTCCGGAAGCCTAATTAAGTCCTTAATCAGTTTATCAACTATTAAATCTCATTTTAGCCAGTTGATTGTGACTGGAACGAAATATTCCATTAATCATAATAATAATAACCCCACCGCCGTATCTCTACGTTGACGTCGTGGTGGGGCTTGCGCGCTCCGAACTCTAGGCCTGTGCCGGTACAGTTTGCTTTGCCGGAACGGGTCTGGGATGAGGAGCCAGACCAAAAGAGATACGAAAACCCGCAGGGCAGCATGTGGCGAGCTGTTGGGCAGTGGCGACCCCACGGACCCTATCTCCCGGGAGAAGTCTTGTTCCTCACCTCTGGCTTGCCTTTATTGGCCGGCTGGAGTGAACACTGACGAGGAACGGCGCTCCCGCCTCATTCTTGCCTTAATTGGCCGGCTTGAGTGGAGATTCGCAAGAGCAAACGTGCTCGGAGGAAGGAAGTATTTCAGTAAGTGCTCGTAGGGATCTTGACCATCTTCCGGGCTCTGGGATTGTTCTGAAAGCCGTGGAATACCTCTCCACTCCTCAAGCACCTCAGGACATGTTGCCTCCTTGTTGCAACGTCACTATGTGCTAGCGACCGTTTCTGGGGGCCCATTATTGAGTGTGCGAGTCACCCCCTGCCATTTTATCCGTGTAAATATAAAACATTGATCAGGCAGGGGCTATAGTCTTACCATAGTTCCAGGTAACCAGTCCACTTTAGCTACCCAAACCCATAATCCAATGTTTTGTTTCCATGTACTGCAATAGTCCTACACCAACCGGGGGTTGTCCTTTGGTGCACTTGTATAGTGCATACAGGGATAATCGTCGGTTGGTGCCTCATTTCTTTAATAGCGTCTAACGGGCCTCTACGAGTTGGCTTCGGCCCCTCGTACGCCTTCCAAAGGACCGGGATCCATGGTCCCGAGAATAGTTAAAAACTAAAAATAATAATAATATAAGCCTATTATAGTCCGCGCAATCCACGAAGACGCGCCCCACTCCGCTCCGCGCCGTACTAGAGTTCAGCTTACAGTACAGTAATCGCGGAGTGGGGCGCGTCGTCGTGGATTGCACGGACTATACTGCCCCACTGCAAGGCAAAAGTCTCTTCTCATGCAAAGAAGGGATCACGAACATTGATCACTACGTTTTTTCAAGACGGGTTGGCTATGTCAGATTTATTTTAATCATATCAGTTTGAAAAACTGTTACGATTTGAATAAGATTTTAGAAAATAGCGTTTAGTTGAAAAGCCAAGTTTGGCAGCGGGCCCAGAATAATATAAGATAGAATAAGTCTTAAAACATGCAACCTGGCATTTGTGGAGCAAGTCGGGCAGAAATTGATTAACATTTTTGCTTCTTTTTTTTCTGTGCTTGCGATTTTTGAGTCATGTGTTCACGCATACATACTGCACTGGTTTTCTCTGTATGCATTGCATTTTTTATTTTCTTTGGAGATAAATTTTATCCATGCAGAGCGGGGAAGAATCTAGCGTCACTCAAAAAACATGACTCTCAATTTAACAGTATGGTAGGACATTCAGGATTATGTTAAGATTTAATAGGGTGGAAATAATGATGGTAATTGAGCAGTGAAGAGTGAAAAGGCGTTGTGAGGTTGAATTGTGAGTTTCCACAGATTTTTGACAAAAACTACAATTTATTTAAAAATGAACAATAGACAACGGAATAGTTTGTGCCGTGATAAAAAGTCAGCAAAATAGTTCCAACTGCCCAGGAAGTGTTTTATCTTGCATTTAAATCTTAATATTTCATAAATTTCAATTCGGTGAGCGGTGGTTGCCACATAGCGTATGCAATTTACCGGTGACGTCACTAAAATGTTATTTATGAAAGTGAGTTTATTTAAATAAGTTTTACTAGAGAGCGTTTTTGACACCGTAAAGGAAAACCCCGGTGCGATCATTTTCATGACAGCCGTCACTGCGGCCGTTATATGGCGGCCACCGCTTTTTGAAGTGAAACCTTCTTTAGGCGCGTTGGGCATTTTTGAGACGGGAAAAAACAATTGAACTCGCGACACCGTTACCGACACCTCATTGTTTTAAACGTGATTGTGCTCTTTATTTATATTACGTTACGGATCAATGTTCTATGCAAATATTTTTACTTTAAAGTATTTTTTTAAATTGTTCCAGTTTTCACTTCTATCGGCACTCCCGGAGTGCCACTGTTTTCTAGAAAGCTTTAGCTTAAGCGATCAATTTCGAAAAAAACCCTAAGTAAGGCTAAATGAGTTTAATATTTAATATTGATGTAGCTTGATGTTCATAGGGTCTGTAATCGTATATTATGTACCTATAGCCAGGTTGGTAGACTTTACAGACTACCTATTCTATATGACTACATTTGTATAACCGGCGGCTTCAGTACAATAGCCTATCGGAAGAACCAACGTTTTTATTCAGAATTATACCAACAATTTTTTTACTTTAACTTATCTGAGATTTGATAAAAATCTGTCTAGAATAAAATTGACCCACTACAGTTTACAAGAGGCTATCTCTTATTGTAATAAATGATTCTAACTCAGAAGTATATATTTACTTAAAATGTTTTCAACTGCTAGAACCTTTACTATAGAAAATTCATTGAAACAAATAACTCTGGTACTTGAGCAGTTACGCGATAGTGTCCAATAAAATATCATGTTTCTATGTAAACAAGCCTATACATTCAACATTCGATTGTACCTATACATACAAAATTCAAGTGTACATACATACCTACTATATGTACGAACATTCTATATCCAAGGTCATCAATACGCAGGTCATCGTCCATTATATTCTGCCGCGTTCAAATTGAACCGATTATGTCATCCTTCGCGGTAGTTAGCCATTCAAACCTTCCAAGAATAATGCATTATTAACAAACTAATTAATTAAATATTAATGAGAATTTACAGAATTCATGTAAGTGAAAATGTTGATATACCAAATTAGTTTAATGTTTGATAGTAACCTAGAGTTAAGTACATTGTGTTCTATTGTAATATTTTTACCACAAAAGTTCAAATTCAATGAAAAAATTCAGGTAAAAGGTGACTCGACCACCACGTGTATCAGCCCGGGTGGTTGCGTTAAAATAAATATTAGTAGCGTATTTCGGAACGCAGCTTTTCACTGAGGCGAAGGTACGCGAGTGCGAGCGGGATAGCGCGAGATGAGATCACGGGAGCGAGCGAGATGACACGAGCTTATCCGATCGATAGCCGCAGCCGCAGAGTGCCGCGAGTGACGTCAGACGCCCGTCTCGTCATCTTTGACTCTGTTCAAAGAATTGTCACTATATTTTTGTATAGAATGAACGCCATTAACAGTTCGATATGAAAACGAACTATTGTATGGTGTAGAAAGTGTGCCATTGTGCTCTTGGTGTTGGAATAATAATGTTATGTACGTCACGGAGGCGACGTAAACATGTTATTGAGTGATTATGATCTCATATCTAGATATGAGAGAAACTCTAGTGAATTGATGAAAATGTATTCAACGAAAAAACATCAGGAATTGACAATATCTCAATTTTAATAGTACTACCGGGTTCCTAAACGTAAACCGAACCTGAACAGAAAAAAAGTATTAAGTCTCAATTGTAACACATACTAACAACGTTATTACGAACAGCAACTTACTAGTTGCCAACGAAAGTGAATCGATGAAAATAACCCAACATAAATGAATTAACAGCTCGATGATTAATTTGTACGCTACGAAGTCGTAGACCGTCTACGAGTTTCGTAGCTCGTGCTACGGCGTAGCGTTTCACTTTCATGCAGAAAATAGCTAAATAAAACATTTTAGATTCAATGCATCTACGAGTGTTTCCAGGAAAATACAATATAGGGAAAATTAAATATTTTTCTATATCGGACCGTTAAAGAAAGGGAAGGTTTTGCCATTGCGTCATTTAGGTCATTCGTACGATAGTAGTTTAATACTGTGACAAGGTCGTAGGCTTTCTTTTGTATTACACGCTTCGGAAATTGGAAACATTATGAGTAGTCTTACAATTTAATTACAGTGTGCATTTAAATTGTGCTATTAATTTTTATGGTTTACAACATTCTAGTTCTTGTAGTACGGATATAACATAATATTTAATTAAATGGTACGCATGAAAATAATAAAACATGTAGCAAATAGTAAAAGCAATTAGAAAATACATTTTACTACAAATAAAATATGATTGTTGTTGTATAATTGCGATTTTCTGTAAATAATACTTCTCGTAACTCCCTACTTCACATCATCGACTCGTATTTATTTGTATCGAAAAATGGAGTTCAAAGTTCTCTGAAATAAGTTATTCAAAAATGCAATCTCACAGCTACGAATTGCAATTTATTAATTGTACTTCACTGTATATCTACCAAAAAATCCAATATATTTCAGGCAAACAATTTTATTGAAGTGAAAACTTCTTTATGCGCGTTGGGCATTTTTAAGATGGGAAAAAACAATTAAACTCGCGATACCGTTACCGACACCTCATTTTTGTAAACGCGATTGTGCTCTTTATTTATATTACGTTACGGATCAATGTTCTATACAAGTATTTTTCTTCCACCAAGGCGATCTTGTTCAAGTTTTCACTTCTGTCGGCACTCCCGGAGTGCCACTGTTTTTTAATTTATTCCAATTTTACACAAATACTAGTATTTGCTTCGCACGGTTTTATTTAGTAGAAAACATCGATACACATAAATCTTCCGGGATAAATGCTCTAAATGACGGCGAAAGCGGTTTCAAAATCCGTTTGCATAAAACTCAAACTCAAAGCATTTACTTCAATTAAACCATTTATAGCCACTTTTGAATTGTCAAGAAATCGGTCAGTCAGAAATATGAAGCTAGTTGCCCATTCCAAAGCGTAGTAGATACCTTTGGAGAAGAACGGGCAAGAAACTCCACGGACACTCTTTTAAATCCTACTTATTTTTTTAATATTTTTTTTAATCTGTGCTGTCCCACTGCTGGGCAAAGGTCTCCCCCATACTTCGCCATGCGTCTTTGTCTGCTGCCTTTTCTGGCCTACTTATATGTATTATATTATTTATATATTTATAATAATTTATTTATTTTATTATAAATGTGAAAGTTTGTGAGGATGGATGGATGTTTGTTACTTTTTCACGCAAAAATTAGTGAACGGATTTAGATGAAATTCGGCACAAAGATAGTTTATAACCTGGATTAACACAAAAAATACTTTTTATCCCGATATTCAAACGGGATCGAGAATTATGCGGGTAAAACCGCGGGGCGCAACTAGTAAATAAATAGAAGTAGTTAGCATAGTTTAGAAGAACAACGCGATCACACAGAGAAACACAAAAAACGACTTCAATTTATAATATTATGTACATTCTGTTTATTAAATGACCATTCACAATCGACTCAACACATTCATGATATACTCATAATAGAGATTATACCATAAGTTTAATTTTTAAACGCGTCCGGTCCGCACCGGCTGTAAACCTCTTAAAATACGCTAGAGGGCGCCCTTTGCGCATTTTAATTGGTCCATGTTAATATTATAGACGATGTTATTCCGTAATTTAACTGGCTCGGTATTGTGGAGTGTGTATAAGGTTCACGTGTAAGCGTGTTTGTTTTGTTTTTGTGTAAATATTGAGCTTATAAGCCATTGTGATCAATATTCTGGCCGTTATATTGGTAATACCTACAGATCAGAGCCAAACATGTCTTCATTGGATACGCCATCGACAAACGTGAAATGGTACGACTGCTGAACTTAAATTGAGGGACAAATGAGAATGAGTTACTAAGACTATTGTTCTTATTATTTTAAAGTATCGATAAATTTAAAATAGGGGTGTATTTTGGTCACATTGGGTTAAAAAATTCTGCAATGATAGATGAATGAATACATAATTAAACTTTTGGCTTTACAAATTAGTGGAATCATCACCAAATATTTTATATTGAAATTAAACTTGACGAGAAATCTAAGGAAGCTATTATTATGCCAAGGACTTTGAGATATGTAGGTTTTATTTACATGACGCTTATATACTCTAAGCATGACACGCATAGAGTAAAACGAAAAAAAAAAAAAGAAACAGTGTCACTCCGGGAGTGAAAACTTGAACAATTAAAAAAAAAAGGATTGTGTGGTTTTATGAAACCACGGTAAAAGTGAAACTTTTAAGCGAACTATAGGCGCCGCCATATTGGTCTTGGCTGCTCTGACGAGCGTCTTTCACTTTATCCCTACTCCGCGGCCGATTGTCACGCGACATGCAACACACAGACGAAAAAGTTTGAGACGATGTTATAAAAGTTTCACTTTAAAAATACTTCCAAAACCTTTAAGTAAAAATACTTGCATAGAACATTGATCCGTAACTTAATTTAAATAAAGATCATAATCGCGTTTACAAAAATGAGGTGTCAGTAACGGTGTCGCGAGTTCAATCGTTTTTTCCCATCTCAAAAAAGTCCAACGCACCTAAAGAAGTTTTCATTTCAAATACCCGACTGCTACTAAAAAAGTTCATAACAAGCTGCTTTCCAGCAGTTTGATGCAGTTGATGGCGTCAAATCGGAGATTAAACTAAACTTCATTCACAAGTAAGTTCGTTTGATTTAAATGATATGCGTGAAAAACATAACCCCCTATCTTTGCTGTCGAGCAGTCGAGTAAAAAAAAAAAAACTTTAAGATATGCGTGATACACAACACACCTAACTATTTACGTTAGGTACTAAATTAAAAGACTAACTAACTATCTGTATAAATAAAAATAATAAAAACAAAACAACACTTAGGCGTCGAAGTATTCGTCCGCTGTCATCCGGAAACGTGCCCAGAAGACTGGCAGCATTGCCACGTTGAATGGCAATGTTAATTCTTTGGCCAAAGAACGAGCCAGCCCTCTGGTCACGTGAAGTGTCGACCAGTCGACGAGAAATTTCTTTAAAAAGGAGACGCGCACTCGGGCCCCATGATCCGAGCGTTTCGACCCCAAACGGCTCAAAACTCTAGTTACCCTTATGGGTAACTACAGTTTTGAGCCGTTACAGAGATTAGTAACCAAATACTGTAACATTTACTGTAACAATAACATAACTGGTTACAGTATTTGCGCCGTATTTCAACACACTAATCTATACTAATAATAAAGCTGTAGAGTTTGTTTTTTTAGTTTGTTTGACCGCGCTAATCTCTGTAACTACAAGTCGGAATTTAAAAATTATTTTTGTATTCGATAGCCCAATTCTTGAAAAGGCTATAGGCTACATCACGCTAGGTTTCTTAGGGGCCGAGCAAAAAGAAAAAAATCTGAAAGAACGTTATTAAAAAACGAAGTAATAGCGCTGGCATGCGATGCAATGCGACGCGGTGGTTCGGGAAAACAAGAAATATCACGCGGATGAAGTCGCGGGCAAAAGCTAGTACATAATAATATGATTGTAATTTCTCTCCCATTTCATATTGGTTATTGGTTTGGTTGTTGGTTGGTTGTTGGTTGGTTGGTTGGTTATAGTAAGCGATGATGCGTTGAATGAAAGTGCACGCTTGCCTGGAAGTAAACTATTCAGTGCAGACTTGAAGACGTCTAGGTTACCTATATTTGTCGGGAAGAATACTCAAAGTGTCTGGATTTCATTTTAGACTACATTTTCAGAAGGTGCAAACCACACAGTCAACACTACAAACCTAACAGTGCGTGTCAACCAGGTTTAAGCAACCTACCTTCTCAGGATACGGGTTTAAATGAGTTCTGTTTATACAATGATTTCCTCGTTGTTTCGAATAAAAATATGAAGTACACGCAATCGCATGACGGCAGGCTACTCAGATATTTCGGCATTAAAAATATCGGATAACGAGGGTAGTTCAGTGTTTTGTCAGGTGTAAAGTGAATTAGGAAAATGTTAGTTGAGTTTTAACATTTATTATAATTTTAGGTTAGTTTTGGGTGTTAATTTTCTTGGTGTATTAAATTGAATTTTAAGTGAACTTACTCATAACTTTCGGTATATTCTATAAAAATCTAACCGTAAAAACTTAGCTGAAATGAGCTTGAAGTGAGCTGTCACTGCACTCGATGGTAGGGATTGACATTACTTCACCTAAGTTGTCCTTCGGCATACTTCGTGTTTCGTCAGTTGTCGGATTTCTATCAGTTGCCCTTTGCACTTACTTGGTGCAGACCGGACGCTCTCAATCGACTTGGAAGTATATAGAGTTGTTAATACTCTTCTAAATTAATGTAATTTATTAGAAAAATGGGAGGAAAGCCGCTAAAGTCACAGGCACCACATATAGGAAAATAGTTTTACAGCTCTATAAATTTCACACGGAAATCAAAACAAAACAACAATAAAGTACTTAGTTCTGAATTCAAATTATTAAACACGAAAAATCTAATAATTGATGGACATGGAAATCAGCGTTCCTTTGTATTCGGAAATGCGATGATACCCGAGGGACATTAAGAAAATAAAAATACTGTGTAACAACAGTTATGAGCAAGTCTTTGTTTCTTGAATGTATTGATTTATTTTAAAACAAACGTCTTTTTTGCGGTCTTCATTAATAATATTAATCATTCACGTTTTTGTCGTAGAGCAAACAAAAATGCATTGATACAAAAACAAATCAATAGTTCTGTGTCTAGTTAGGCTTTCATTGACATTGTTGTCAAATCTTTCCTAAATATATTTTTTTTACATGATAGTTAGGTACTAAAATTTCAATTTGACTGTTCTATGAATATACGTACGTACGTATGATAATCATTTTTAAATTATTGAAGTGAAAACTTCATTAGGCGCGTTGGGCATTTTGGAGATGGGAAAAAGCAATTGAACTTGCGACACCGTTACCGACACCTCATTTTTGTAAACGCGATTGTGCGCTTTATTTATATTACGTTACGGATCAATGTTTTATGCAAGTATTTTTACTTTAAAGGTTTTGGAAGTTTTTTTTGTAAATACGATTGAGCTCTTTGTTTAGATAAAGTTACGGACCAATTTTCTATACAAGTATTTTTCTTCCACCAAGGCGATCTTCTTCAAGTTTTCACTTCTGCCACTGTTTTTTTATCCTTCAGACTCACAGTCAATAAAATTGTTACATAGAAGGTGTTAGCAGGGTTGTTAGTAGTACACACAAAAATGAAAATAAACAGGTGTTGGTAAACAAGACAAGTTCCACAATTATTTGCTTAAAGTTTATTTCCTATGGACTATCAATTTTACAAGCTCATGTTCTGAGGAAAGTGTTGGTGCTACCACGGACCCTGCTCATCATCGATGCAGTACTATTCCTTATAACGGTACCCATTTAATTTTTATTTAAGGCAATATGGGACAGAGGTATCTATAGCAGGCATACCATGTAACTGCGACACCTTGAAGTCAATAATTATTTAGAAGTATTACAGTTATTAAAGGTTTACATATTGCGCCCGTCTCACCCAGGGACTTAGTTTTAACACGTTTTTATTATTTTAATTAACGCAATTAACACTAAACGCTCCGTAGGACATAATAGTGCACAACATCATATAAAAAAAAAAAAAAAAAAAAAAAAAAAAAAAAAAAAAAAAATTTTTCTTTCTTTCTTTCTTTCTATATTTTATTACAAGCCCATGGGTCGTTATTATGAACGCATAAAATTCACATTACAGAATTAAACTGATGTGAAATTGTTTAGTATTATTAGCCGGTATTCTTTTTAGCTTTTAATTACATGATAACATACCTATTTCCTGGTATAAAACGCAATATTCTTGTTGGAATGTTCGCTAATAGGTTTGTAAGCAAATAACAATTAATATTGAAAGCCATCTACTGTGTTATGCGGTCTTGCAAAATCGTCGGAACCTAACCAAGTTTTTTGTTGGGATGTATTTAACCGAACCTCTAATAATTCTCATTTTGCGCTCCTGATTCATTCATGATTCATCATCAACATCATCAGCCTATAAATGTTCCCACTGCTGGGACACAGGCCTGCTCTCTGTGAGAGGGAGTGGGCCGTAATCCACCACGCGGGCCCAGTGCGTGTTGGTAGATGTCACATGTCTTAGAATTTTCGGTTTTAGGACATGTCGGTTTCCTCACGATGTTTTCTTTCACCGTTTTGAGAGCAGTGGTGATTAAATAATTTACACAAAGTAAAGCGTCTGTCTGGGTTCGAACCTACGACCTGCAACTCGTAAGTCGCGGCCGTTACCATTGGGCCACCATTGCTGACTAAAAATACACTGAAAATAGGATTGGACACTCTTATATACCAAATGATTGCGCCTCTTTTTGTTAACCTCAAATAATTCCTTTTTTGGGGTCCTAATACTAAATAGCCAAGTAACTGCGATCAACTTGGTTGAAGCGGTAGGTCACAGTTCCAACCTAACCTAACCCGTTTGGTTGGGGTACCCTAGCTTAATTACTGCGACCAACTGTGAGAAAGGGACAAAAAATTAAAAAGAGGCTCAATGATTGAAAAAGGTGTGCATCATTAGAAGCGCAAAAAGTTTTTAGGGGTTCATTAATTAAAATATTTCCCCTTTGTGTTCAGTATTGTGTATTTGTAGATAATAATCGAACATCCATATAAAGATCAAAGTCAGTCTGTGGTTGAGAGTTTGTGCATTCGAATCAACCCATTGGTCTGCTGACAATGATATTGATAAGCTTAGTCAAACACGAGTACTCAGACTGAAGGACACCCAGTTAAGTAAGTAAGCATAATTACTTTTGTAACGTAATTACGTTTGAGTACTTTATGCGGCCTGCCCAAATGTTCTTTCTTTGGTATTGTTCGTCGAATTGTTGAGCTCCATAAGTTATGAGTTGAGCTGCACGATTGCTGCCAAATGCGAGCTCTGTCTGGACAGATCCACTCATATCAGAGTGGTTCATTCCTCAAAAAACCATTTCAGACACCAATCTACATGGTCCTCACATGATCTGACTGGTTGTTTTGACCTTTTTTCTACAAGTAGTCGGATAGGAAACGCCGACCTTATATAGTTTTTAAAATATGATTGACGTGTAAAAGTGATTGTGTAAACTTACAGAAATAAAATCATTTATCATTTACTGTACAGAAAAATAAACTTTATGCAGTCTAGAATTTGGAAAATATATCGCTGCTATTTAAAACTAACTGTTATGGGTAAGAACACGCTATCAGGTGATTATCTACGGTTTTAAAGTCGAAGCAAATGTGTGTGTGAAAACTACAACATAGAGTCTTTACAAGTTAAAAATATTCTTTTGGTGCTGTTCATTTTACATCAACAAAGACTTCATTAATATTAGGGAACTTTGATTGAAATGAAAAAAAAAATACCTCAACAAAAGGAGAACATTCACCGTCCATACATTTTTAGGCTAAATATGAAAGTGGAAAAGATCAAACAAAAAAAAGTTATATTTCGTTAGAACATGTTATTTTCTTCACTTTTCACTAAAGGGCCAAATCTGTAGGGCCATTCCCTGAGCTGTTATACGAATTTATAAAATACTGTTTTCAGTATGTTTAGTTAAAAGAAACTATTTCGCATGCTGTAGTTATGTGGAGAATAACCCAAAAGCCTTAGTTTCACAGTAAAAGATGATATCTGTAATGTTTACTGGTATAAAAAGCTATTACTGTAATTAGATTACTGTTATTCTTTTAACTAAAACATACTGAAAACAGTATAATATTACAAACGCGTATAACAGCGTAAGGAATGTCCCTACAGATTTGGTCCGGTAGTAAAAAGTGAAGAGAATAACATGTTCTAACGGAGTAATATTTTTTTTTTGTTTGGCCGCCGCTTTTCATAATTTAGCCCATAATGAATGATCTCCTTTTTAGCATCAGCAGCTACTAAAAGGTACAATCGACGCAAAAGAGAAAAGAAGAAGAATATGGTTACTCATTTGCAAGAACTTTATAGCATTATGATTGAACTACTATACAGGCAATGACCTGCATAACCCGACCCCTCTTCTCCTTTGTGAGAGGGGTCAGGTAATGCAGAGTACTGACCGTATTATTCTGATTGTGTTATGAAGGTAAAGATATCGGGAGGAGCTCAACTGCGACCAAAAGAATAGGCCCGCATTAACAGCGAACATTAGTGATTAGAAAAACTAAAGTGCATAGAGAGATGAATGAAATAGTGATTTATGTAAAAACCACATTTTAAATAAAACTGACATCTCACCTTGGTAATAAGTAACATTAAGGTTAAGTAACATTAAAGGGGCTTCGTTAAGGTCGTTTCTGACGGCAAACACTAGCACCGCGCGCGCTCATTGGTCAAAATAAAAGCGCCCGCTTCCCCGGCTTCCTGTGATATACTTCCGTCCCTTTTTACGAAATCACTCCCACAGATTTGATGACTTAGATTTTTTAAGATTTTGTTGATTTTAATTGCAGGAAAGCGAGAGAAAAGAGGTTACATATTTAAAAAAAAACATCTTCACCTTCCAAAAGTTTTCCATCAAAATCTTTGCCAGAGAAAAACAATTGACAATCAGTGAGTTTTTACACGAAATTCAAATGAATTCCCAAAAACAATTGACCACCGCTCGCCATACGTGTGATAGGCGAGATAACAAAGTATACTTTATTGTTCTAATTGACGGATTGACGCGGGCATGACGTGTGGAGTCGACGTCATCGGTTGACCAATAAAAAGTATGGCGGTTTTATGTCGTTATAAAATCAATTAACACTGTGGTTAAGGCACCTGCCCCACCGCGGACGAGGAAATGACTAGCTATCAACAATTTTCTCGCTCAAAAAACGTACAAAAGATTGTAGGTCCCTGTAAGTAAATGAGATACATATATTAATAGTTGATCGCTGACTGTTCACACCGCTGCAGCGCTGGCGAGTACTCGTTTATCGCAGCGACAAGAGCTATCAAGAGAGTACTCGCTCAGTACCTCCCGACCCTTGCCCGACGATGCGCCAGCCCACGTCGAAGCTGAGCCTGTAGCTTTAAATTCCCCAGTTAATAATAATTACCCACTTATGATACAGCCTGTCCCATCTTGACGCCCTAAGCCGAGGTTCGTACCCCATAGGGGTGCCCTTAGCGAGCAGTCGCTTAGTATGTATGTTATTTTACGCCCCTGGCTGGTGGCTTTTACTTAGTAGCTTAAGGCAGCCACAGGATAGCCTGGTTAAGTAGTCATGACCTCAGAGGTCAGGTACGATATGCCTTACAAAAATAAAAATACTCGCTCAGCGACGCTCGATTGACTCGCCGGTGAGTACTCGTTTGTCGCGCGACAAGAGCTATCAAAGAGTACTCGGTCAGCAACGCTCGCTTGGCGTACAGAACACGCGCTAAGAGACTCACACTTGGTTCATACGCATATCAGCGAGTAATCGACTCGTCAGCAGTGGAACAGTGTAGGCTAACATAAAAAATTTAATTTAAAAAAAACAGTGACTCTCCGGGAGTGCCGACAGAAGTGAAAACTTGAACAAGATCGCCTTGGGGGAAGAAAAATACTTGTATAGAACATTGGTCCGTAACCTTTTCTAAATAAAGAGCAAAATCGCGTTTACATAAAAAAAATACTTCCAAAACCTTTAAAGTAAAAATACTTCCATAGAACATTGATCCATAACGTAATAT
The DNA here is from genome assembly GCA_963680765.1 of Agrochola lychnidis. Classification (NCBI taxonomy): domain Eukaryota; kingdom Metazoa; phylum Arthropoda; class Insecta; order Lepidoptera; family Noctuidae; genus Agrochola; species Agrochola lychnidis. The sequence continues at coordinate 7,550,045 of OY796850.1, forward strand.
AAATAAAGAGCATAATCGCGTTTACAAAATCTTTAAAGTAAAAATGCTTGCATAGAACATTGATCCGTAACGTAATATAAATACAATCGCGTTTACAAAAATGAGGTGTCGTCATGGTGTCGCGAAATCAATGGTTTAATCCCATCTCAAAAATGCCCAACGCGCCTAAAGAGGTTTTCACTTTTAGAAAAAAACTAACCACGCTGCCATCATTTTCATGACTGTCGTTACTTGTTGCCGTTATGTGGCGGCCACCGCTTTTCTATGATGTTTTAAGAACGTTTATAGAAATCCAAGTTCTAACAGTGTAGCTAGACTTCTAAAGGTACGATACTCATGTTCAGCAATAGACGTCATAAGACTGTTATGTAAATACGTGTGTGCAATATCGACCGGTCTGCGAATAACTTTACGCTGTTCCAATACTGATCAACCAACCGTTATTATGCATACGACCAGTAACAGTTGCCAGTTGATAAATAATATGTTACAAAATAAACACAATTTCTGTACAGAATCGACAACCGATTCGATTAAATTCGAAAAAGTGTAACATTTTGACTGTCACGGCACTTTTGTTACGTAGCAAAAGCGAAAGGAACTTCGTTCCAACCGACCCACGTTCCGTTCGTCCCACGACTGATTTTTTTAATAAAACATTAGCGGCGCACGACTTTAGAAAACATGGAGATTTCTTTATTATATTTGAGTAAATATTAATGTATGATATACATGAACCTTCCGGAATAAATTCTCTAAATTAATTAAAATGAAAGCCATCAAAATCCATTAAGTAGTTTCGAATAACTAAACAAACATACACACACAGACACGAAAAGCTTTTTATACTATTTATACATAATTCGTAACTAAAACTACAGCTAAGTACTGCAGTACTGAATTTATAATATTATATCAGTTCATTAATTAAGGAAAAATACAGCCTTATCTCAAAGTCATGATATACAGCTACGATATTTACGAAAACACAATTAAAATCCATATTGTTATGGTTAAAAAAAAAAACAGTTTCACTCCGGGAGTGCCGACAGAAGTAAAGACTTGAAGAAAAATCGGCACCGCGGTAATCAACGCGTTGATGTCTTTCTAATGGTCAAAAGCTGGTGTCGTAACAGTGTCGCGAAATCAATGGTTTAGTCCCATCTCAAAAATGCCCAACGCGTCTAAAGAAGTTTTCACTTGTAAAAAATTTGTTTCATGAACTTTAATTATAGAATTAGTTTATTATGCAAATAATTAATATTCCAATATTCTAATTGGTGTGTCTGAGTTCTTGAGCTTGTTCTGTAACTCGTGGTATAAACCGTTCATAGTAGAAAGGTCAACGTTCCGTAGAACATTTACCAGCGGTTGATCGGCTGCCATAGGTAAGGTACAGTCGCGGAACAAAAAGTTTAAGCAGTTTTCAAATGCATGTTATTATATTTTTGCATAAATGACAGATGATTTCATAATTCGAACCTTCATATTTGTTTAGAGAATTAGTAATTCAAAGTTAACACCACTCTTTGGTCCTTATCCCAATTTATTTGAGACCAAATTGCTTCTTCTTCCATCATTTCCAATAGTCGACATTTTAGTAGTCACCCTTTCTAGCCGTATCATCTTTCATACAGTCCATCCATTGTTTCTTTGGTATTCTATCATTAGTAGTTTAAAGTAAAAAAAAAAACCTAAGATGTGAGTAAAAGCATACATGTGGAAGCTTGTAATTAGCAACTTTACCAACCTTTTATCAAATAACTTCTCCCGCTCTGGGCGGAACGGGAGGGCGTGTCAGACTCTTACTGACTAAAACCCACCCGTGTTCCTTCAGTTGCCTATTTTCCTACCTTCAAATGATTTTTAATTGTGTTATCAGTAAGTAAAAAAAAATGTGCTTAACCTTTTCATTCCGCGACCGTACACAGAAAGTTACAGAAGCCGATCAATACTTTGCCAATAAATAGGCGAAGGCTGTTGTGGAATAGACAAAGACATCAGTGGGACAATTAAATCGTTGCATCGCATCGGCGAGGTGCTGCTTTACATATTTATAATGTAGTAAGTGGCGGACTGGCCTTCGTGTTGTGGTGTGATAGTTGAGTACCTTGACATTTCATGTCCAGATTAGGTAAAAGTTTATTATAAAAAATGCTCTGCGTTCGGCGCTCAGTGTTGCAACACGACGTGTTCGGGTTCGCGACAAGTCAATCGTCGGATGCCTTGTTGAGAGGTGAAAGCACGTGTCGATTTCTTTCAGGGTATTTTATGGCAGGTATTTTATATTAATTAGAAATAGCTAAGCGGAACAGGTTACTAAATATGTCCACGTCTATTGTATTTTATTTCATGTCCAATTCTCGGTCTTGCATGTTAAATTTTTACTGTAGAAAGGAGATGTCCGCTTTTTGTAGGGAAGTTGGTTTTTTATTCCGAGAAAAATCTAACCAGCATCAAACTACATCTAAATAAAAACGACAAAATATGGAACTAGGAACCACTGAAATAATATTTTTAGACCCCTCCATTTAAGAGAAAAATTATAAACTATTTAAAGTACAAACATTTTATTTGTTGATGGCAACTATGACAAATATGATATAAATTGACACATAGTACAGTCATTACAGTCAATCAATTGACAGTGATGCATTAACATGTGTCAATTTTGACAAGTTTACTATTTGAATATGTCAATATGACATAAATTGACACATATTACTGTCATTACTGTCAATGAATTGACAGTAATGACAGTAACATGTGTAAATTTTTACAAGTTTACTATTTTATGGGGTGTGTTCACTGTATTATCTCAGATAATTAGAAAGGTTTGTTCGTTTTAGGAGTAAATTCTTACTAAAATAAAAAATGATTTTTCTCAAAATTGGAGGTCTTTAAAAATGTGTGATATAGTTAGAACCACTAGTTTTTGGGGCGTCTATCCAAATATGTTTAACTTATCCTGGTTAGAATTATTGAATAATAAAAAACCATTTTAGGACATGTCCTTTGTGAATAAAAAAAATACTGTCTGTTGAGCTTGAGGTCTGCCTGGGTTCGAAACCCAAGTCTGGCAAAGTTCCCGGCTATCGTAGGCGAGGGCTTGCGGACGGTGAGCAATGGGTAGCTCGCCGTCTGATAAGGACCAGGCCCGGGTCTATGGCGCATTGTGTTTCACGCGCGCCTCAAAGAAATGTCAGCAGAACTGACGGGGTCCGATAGGGCCGATGCCTGCCGGGGTTGCGGTTATTGTCCGAAAGGGTTACCGTGGCCCCTGGCAATATAGGCAACTGAAGGAACACGGGTGGGTTTTAGTCAGTAAAAGTCTGACACGCTCTCCCGCTCCACCCAGAGCAGGAGAAGTTATTTGATAATTTCCCACCCAAAAAAAAAGGTCTGACAAAGTATTATTTGGTTTTCCCGAATGATTAAACGAAATGAATTTCTCAGAAACAGCCTGGAGTCTGGATTTGTACCCAGTTGATGGCAATAGTCTCGCACCATATTGGGTGCTTGGGATTTACCTGGTAAAATGTGGAAGTCGCCTCTAGTATACCCACATTTCACCAGTTATATTTAAGTCCCATATAATAGGGGGCGAGCCTATTCATCAATCGGGCACAAATCCAGACTCCGGGCTGCTACTGAGAAATTCCAGATGGAAAAGCTCAATACCAATTTGCCTGACCCGGGAATCGAACCCAGGACCTCATGCGCAGCGGTAGCGACTGCTACCACTATACCAATGAGGCAGACACGACGAGGTGGAATTTAATGTAATGGAAAAAAAAAAACTTCATGTAAAAGTACTTCCAGAGGGTGGACGATCTACAACTATATTGCATACTGGTTTATATCTTTGACCAAATTTGGTTTTGCAAGTAATCAGAGAGATCACGAAAAAAAAAAGTGGTGGCATTCCGGGAGGGCCTACGATTTAATTTCAACTTTTTTTTTTGTGACTTTAGTGGACATGATAATTATTCAGATTGATTACAGTTGTAATAGCAATCATATAATTGCGCTTTATTAAAATAGGTTTTTTACTTTTATTAATTTATTTATTTTTTGTGTAGATTCTTTTCTACATATTTTGTGAATGTGAGAACGCTGTAGGCTTAGTGGATTGTAGACCTGTTGACCATTTTCTATTGTTAAGTACTTGGTACTTATTGAAAGACCTACACTGTCCTCCCATACCTAGAAACACTGTTATATGAAAGTATTGTAAAAGCCAATTATTTTTAAAAGAGTAACCGTGGAGTTTCTTGCCGGCTCTTCTCCATAGGAAACGACCAATTGGAACCGTGCACCTAGCTTCTGACGTTTCATAAGTGCCCATGTAGGTTTATGTGAAATAAAATATTTTGATTTTTGATTTTGGCCGAAACAAGATCGCCTTGGTGGGAGAAAAATACTTGTATAGAACATTGGTCCGTAACCTTTTCTAAATAAAGAGCACAATCGCGTTTACTAAAAATAATACTTCCGAAACCTTTAAAGTAAAAATACTTGCATAGAACATTGATCTGTAACGTAATATAAATAAAGAGCACGATCGCGTTTACAAAAATGAGGTGTCGTCATGGTGTCGCGAAATCAATGCTTTAGTCTCATCTCAAAAATGCCCAACGCGCCTAAAGAAGTTTTCTCTTCCAAAAATTGTTATAGGGTATGGTCTTTCAACAAGTACCAGGTACTTAAAAAAACGGAAATTTACTCTGTGACATCACGTCATGGAGTATTGAACTCTTTGACAACCGGTAGTCACGGTTGTGTTTAGGTACTAGATCAACAATGCCGTTATTCATATCGTCCACGAGTAATGATAGGCACAAAGCGTTCGTGTGAATTTGGGTAGTTTGTTAGTCGTGCTATCAGCCCGCTGACCGTAGCCAGTTTTTTTTTACCACGATTTGAGCTAATATTCTCACACTAGATAAGAAGATTTCAACCGTAAGTGACCTATTACGGTAGAATTAGAATTTCTTTATTTCGCATAAAATATGGTACTTAAAGGTCTTAAATATTAGGAGTTCTACATAATATTGCTTACTTACATATTCAGCATGCAAAAAATATCTTGTAATAAAATTATATACAAAAACACTTCAATTGTTACTATTTGATGAGGTAAAAAATAAAAATCCTTAAAATTATGTTATTTAATTATATTACTAGTGAGATCCTCGTTGGTCTTGTGGTCGCAAGCGCTACTGCTGAGCATGAGGTCCTGCATTCGATTCCCAGGTCGGGCAAAGTGTTATTGGGTTTTTCTTTCTGGAATTTCTCAGTAGCAGCCCGGAGTCTGGATTTGTGCCCGGTTGATGGCAATAGGCTCGCCCCCTATTACATGGGACTTAAACATAACTGGCGAAATGTGGGTGTACCTGCTACAGGTACACCTCTTCCCAACCCTTCGTGGAAACAAGGCGTGATGTTATGTATGTATGTATGTCCTAGTGAGATCATATTTCGAACTTTGCTTATAATTTAAGAACTCATTTATTGTATAGAGCGCATTATTATAGAGCCATTTCTTAAGTTTATATTTAAAGTAGTAAAGTGGCAGCTCTCTAATCTGTATGGGTATTTGGTTATAGACTTTGACAGAATTATTGTAACAATTGTTCTGAAATAGTGTGCTTCTACATCTTGCGCATCTTAATAACACTATGACCACGAGCAAGACCTATTTCTTGAACAATAAACGCTCAGGTTCACATTTCTCTTGAAAGCGATACTTGGCTACAGCCCGTAAACATCTCCCAACATGTTTGTATATATCTCTATCCAACAGCTCTAGTACAACGTTCGAAACTCCAAGTAAATTGGCAGCGAGCAAATGTTTGTTCCAATATTTGAACAAAAGTGAGCTGAGTTTAGGCTAGATGATACTGACAAGTCCTCTATTCATAAATTGGGCTTGATCTTCGTAACACTAATGTTTGACGAACCAATTATGTGTTAAATCAGGGAAATGAATTGTTCAGCAAAGTGAGTACCAACTTAAATTATATTCAAATCACAACTGTATTATTTTGTCAGTTCGATCGATTTATCATACTTAGAGTTTGTAACCGACAATTTATCTACATTGCTTAAAACTGATTCTCGAGGCATATCGTTTTATTACACGTCATCATCATCATGAGGTAATTATAAATAAATTTACTATTTGCTTTTGTCACTGGATGATCTAGAAAAATTATCATCAGTTGAAATGTCTTCGTCGGTTACTCTTATAATAAATGAACATGACGTCTCTTCTGAAGTCGTCCGTTATAATTTCCTTTCGATTGATTTTGTTTTTATATGTTTAAACATTTAATAATACAGTAATTATATGTTTACCTTTTCTAAATTTTAATGTTTCTATAAGTATCGATTTTTCAGAACATTGATTTTATTCGGTCAAAATACGGCTTAAAACAGTCACAAATCTTAGGAAACGCACCCAAAGACATTGTAATCACGTCCTGTCAGATTATTAATCAATGATTAATTCGTTTTTTTAATGAATTTTACTAATATAATGTGAAACTTGGTGCTTACGAATGATACTCATTGACAAAGTGTCTCCAGATACTTTGTCAATGAGTTTCAAAGTCAAAGTCAAATAATTTATTTCGATTAGGCACAAAGAGGCACTTTTGAACGTCAAAATTTCCAAAAAATAGAATTGATTCTAGTCGCCCCTTCTAAAAGATAGTTTTCGTATGGAGAAGAATGGGCAAGAAACTCCACCGTTACTCTTTTAAAATGTGTTACAATATTTTGTATACATTAATTATATAATTATATGTGAAGACGATGCACCTGGAATAAGATTACTATACCACAATAGGTAAAATAATTAAAAATGAAGCAATGACAGAAAAAATAATTATGCAAGTAATGGATACATGGTGTTCACATATTTAGAAGCATTGTAAAAGTAGGTACCTATACGATATTCCTAAAAAAATTACAAGTATTACTAATAAGTCAGTGTGTGAGTTCAAGTAATCACAGAATGTAAAATAAATGTTATAATAATTAATTACACAATTAAATTAGCAACCAGTTTTCAAAAGTTTAGAATTACTCATATATAATTTGAGCAGTGTTTTGTAAGCTTCATAAATAAAGCAACGGAATTTATTATTCTGTAAGTTGTAAACCACTTGTTAGTTGATATGTTTGACGATGACGTCGATCAATCTAATTTGAACTTTATGTCAGTGTGATAAGAATCACCTAGCACGTCATACAACGTCAAACATGAAAAATTTGAGATCGTTTGATATTTAAATTAACATTCACATTAAATTTGATTCTAAAAGTACACTAAACAAACGTTATTTAAATGCATTTATGAAATGCGATCAAATAGAAAAAAAGCAAGAAAAGAAAGATTATTTTTTTATTTAAGACACGCTCAGGAAAAATTATAAAAATAATAGCAATTTTAGAAAAAACAATAAAATAAAAAATAAAAAAACTCAAAAATAAATAAATAACTATCTCTAAATCTTTTATGAATGCGATCACACGATGGGACTAAGAAATTTATCTATACATATTATTATAAATGGAAATCGTTTTTCGTGTCTGTCTGAGTGACCGCGTTGTTTTTCTAAGCTACGCAATGGATTTTGATGCGGTTTTGACCATCATTTAGAGAATTTATTCCGGATGGTTTAGGGTACATAATATATAATGGAGATATGTCACCACATTAGTACATTGGATTCTACACTACTCTACACTAGCTATATCTGTATTATAAAAATGAAATGCTCGGTCGTTGGTGAGTGCGTCACTTGAGAACGGCTGGACCGATTTGGCTATTTTTTGTTTTAAAATGTTCGTAATAGTCTCGAATCAGTTTTTCACGGAAAGAAAAATTGGAACAGTTTCCCGGAAACATAGTTATCAAAAAACATGTACAATTTTAACAGTTAAAATAAAATAAAACCACCAACACAAACATTTCCTCATTTTTAGGGTTCCGTAGTAAACAAGGAACCCTTATAGTTTTGTCATGTCCGTCTGTCTGTCTATCTGTCCGCGGTCTAGCTCCGAGACCCTTAGTACTAGAAAGCTGTAATTTGGCATAGGTATACATATTAATTACGTCGACAAAGTGGTAAAACAAAATTATGAAAAACATTTTTTTCACGCCCCTAACCGCCGCAGGAGGAGACGCCCGGGGCGGGAATCGCGAGCCGATTTCCGGCCACCGTAGGCGCGGGCTTGCGGACGGTGAGCAATGGGTAGCTCGCCGTCCGATAAGGACCAAGCCCGGGTCGACGGCGCGTTGTGTTCCACGCGCGCCTCAAAGAGATGTCAGCAGAATTGACGGGGTCCACTAGGGCCAATGCCTGCCGGGGGTTCGAAGAAAACCGATCGGGAAATCGTGGCCCCCGGCAACAGGGCAACCGAAGGAACACGGGTGGGTTTTAGTCAGTAAGAGTCTGACACGCCCTCCCGCTCCGCCCAGAGCGGGAGAAGTTATTTGATAATTTCCCACCCAAAAAAAAAAAAAAAAGGGTATCTCTCATACGCGTAAGTGGTGATGTTTATTTTTTTATTTTTTTACCCCATGGTGAGGGGTATCATTGGAAAGGTCCTTTAAAAATATTGTGAGTTTGTGAAAACCATTTTTGGATTCAGGGATTCGTTTGCGAAATATTAAGCTTTAAAGTGCTAATTTTTGTTAGAGTCAAGATCAGACCTGTGGAAGATACTCACATTCATTCATCAATTAGAAAAGAGCTGATAATCTTCAAGCGCCTGAACCGATTTTGATAAAACATATCTAAGAACTATCGCTAGAAAATCTGCTTTCAAATAAAAGAGACCGCATTCAAATCGATTCATTCACTTAAGAGCTACGGTGCCACATACAGACACATATAGCGGTCAAACTTACAACACCCCTCTTTTTGCGTCGGGGGTTAAAAAGAGTCTTTAAAATTGAACTCATAATGGTCCTTCCCAACTAACAAGCTCGAATGGTCTTATTACTTCAATACCAATCAGTCCTATCGACAACAAAAACAAATGCCAGTCGACAATAGAGAACAACACGTCATAACTCAGTGATGACGTCACGACAGTATCAGATGGAACATGTAACTGGGCTATTGTCAACTAGACTTTAATTACTTAGAGCAATCAAGATGTCACTGCACGCCACGCGACTGTTATTAGGAAATTAAAGCATTATGGTAGAATCCTAACAGCGCTACAAATTAAAATAGTGTTTTGAAATTACAGGGATAAGAAAACTTTCCACTTTATATCAAAGTCAGTCTGCCTAGCTTTTTCCCAACTATACTGGGGTCGGCTTTCAGTCTAATCGGATGCAGCTGAATACTAGTATTTTTACATGGAGCAACTGCCTATCTGTTTTCCACAATCCTGCCTGGGCTGTGATTGGGTAATACAAACCCCTTGGTAAGACTGGTTGTCAGACTTTTGGGCTTCTGACTACCCGTAACGACTGTCAAAGGTCTACGAATCACAGCCAGAACCAACGGCTTAACGTGTTTTCCGAGGCACAGAGGGTTCTCGATATGTAATGGATGCGCACCCATCCACGAACCGACGGCGGCAAGCGTAGCTTAACTTACTACGACTCGTGCGGCTGTAATCAATTAGCCACGAGACCCTTAATATCCTATTTATATAAAATTCTCGTGTCACAGTGTTAGTTGCCATACTCCTCCGAAGCGGCTTGATCGATTTTTATGAAATTTTATATGTATATTTGGTAGGTCTGAGAATCAGTCGTAATCTATTTTTCATACCCCAAGTGATAAGGGTGGTCCACCCCAAACATTTATATGGCAAAACAACGTTTGACGGGTCAGCTAGTTTAAGTATATAATCTTAATGCTCTGGGTATTTCTGATGTGCACCCACAGCAGAAACCACGAACCATCATGTCTATAAAAACTACAGAGGTACTTGCCTACGCATACAAAAACACTATCGTTCTTTGTTTATCTTGTTTTTTTTTTGCGTGGGAAATTATCAAATAACTTCTCCCGCTCTGGGTGAAGCGGGAGGGCGTGTCAGACTCTTACTGACTAAAGCCCACCCGTGTTCCTTCAGTTGCCATGTTGCCAGGGGCCACGGTACCCCTTTCGGACTTTTCCGCAACTCCGGCAGTGTTTATCTAATCTAATCGCATCTATGTTGAATTTGACAACAAATCCACCAAAATGCGACTGACAGCTGACATGAATTTACACTCAGCATAAATAAACCTTGTATAATATTATTCCTTCATAAGTTTCCATAGAGTCAGAAGTGTGTGTAAGCGCAGGAACTCTCGGTACCGTCTGAGATAGTGGTGAAGTCGGAGGTGTGTGTGTGTGTGTGCGTGACAATTTTAAATTCCATTTTTATTTTAGAAACATTCGGTAATGGATGAAGAACAGTCAGACGAGCTGTAGACTAATAGAACCACTGTTTGGGTCCCATTAAATACTAGAAACCTTTGCGGCAAATCAAGACAAAAATGGAGGGATGAATTTTACTCCTACTGAGAGGACGGTCCCGTAATGGTAGAGGACATACGTGTGCGGAAAAGGGAGAGGGAGGCCTTTGATAGACTAGACTTGCGCTAGATTCACAAATGGACTGGAGTCACGAGTGCTGCTGAGCTGTTCCATCTTACAAAGGACAAGGAGAAATAATATTAGAATAGAATATAATACTCTTTATTATGTACACCATAAAAACTATAGATTTAAATGTAGAAATTTTACGTAGGGTGACACAATGGGCGGTCTTATCGCTAAAAGCGATCTTTTATAGATAACCTTTGGATGGATTTAAAGGGAGAAGGAGAGACAAAACCGCAGGAAATATTCGGAGTTAATGGTCACCTTCAATAATTGGAGAGACAACAAAATAATAAGTTTAGAATCCTATCTACTTAAAAATACAATAGACGTGGATATATTTAGAAACCTGTTTTACTTATCTATTTCTAAACAGCCATAAAAAAGCGCTGAACGCAGAGTCTTTGCATTCAGCGCTCGGTGTGGCAACATGCCGTGTTCGGGTTCGCGACAAGTCAATCGTCATCCTGATGATGCCTCGTTGAGAAGTGTAACACGTGTCGATTTCTTTCAGGGTTTTTTATGGCTCTTTAGAAATCGGAATAGGTTACTAAATATATCCACGTCTATTTTATTTTATAATGGATTTCCGCAAGGTCACGTCTGAATCAATTAACTATTCTATCTTCTTCTTTTCGTGTTAGTGACTAACCTAGTGTCAGAGTTTTAAAGCCGCCCATGGGCCTCTGACTTGACTTCACATGCCATCGAGCAATATCTCTCAGGCATGCCGGTTTCCTCATGATGTTTTCCTTCACCATTTTTGAAGCAAGTGATAATTCTTCTCTTATGTTTAGACGTGAATAAACGTAACAATTGCACTCGTGCCTCAACTATAACTAGCTATTGGTAACTGTGTCACCAGGTTCCATGAAACTCACGCAAAGAAGCCGACACATCAGTAAGTTAAGCTATTTAATTCAATCGATTCCTATATAGTCTTACGGCCAGTTATAACTACGCTTTTCCGTAATGGTAAAAAGTTATATATACGTACGATCGATCAATGATTAATGACGTCACTTCGATGGCCACATACTCGTAGGTAAGTTCTGTTGTCTACAACATGTGTTGGTTCTAATATCATGATCGTGTATTACTTTATATATAATTATGCAATTTTCTAATATAAGAAATACCAAACGAGTAATTCACCACTTATAGTAGTATTATATAACTTACTGGGAAACAACTAAGGTGTATTTTTGGGTGTGCTGTGGGTTCCCATAGCACAACATCATGCTGAGTGGAAACCTTCTTGTCACAGTTACAACGTGCAGCTGCCAACTATTTCTGTTCTGCCCTCGTTATTGTTCTGTTCTGCACTCGTAATTATTCTATTCTGCCCTCGTGATTATATATGTAGTAAAACTCCTAACTCAAAGTTCGAGTATGTATTAAATACTTGTTTGTATTTTGTACTCTTAACAATCTAATTTCTGCATTGTCATTGTGATTTTTGTTTGTAAAAAAATAAAACCATAACGTTTACTGCTTTGGCTCTTATTTAATTAAATGATTTAATTTACAACAATATACCTAACTATTTCGTTTTTTTTATGGTCTGTTATAACTTGCTTTCTAGAAATAAGTAGCGTCCTAAATAGCGGTCAAATATTGACCTGATTTTATTAATTTGTTAACATACATTTTTGGAAATATGAAATATCGCTATACAATGCACAAAAAAAATTATTATTATGAATTGCAATGATAATAATGTTGAATTCGGTGTTGTACACTTTAACCGCTCAGGCGCCGTGGGTGGTCCGCGCCGTGACAGATTTACGACCGCACTTGAATAAACAAAAGCATCGGGTTTCATAATAACGTCTAAAGTGTTTTGTTTATGTTTTTTGCTACTCGATTAAGATGTAAAAAAGGCATTTTGAAAGTTTCCAAATACTTTTAATACTAAATTCATTATTGCATTTCATAATCAATATCTGAGTGCACTACAGAGCGACATTTTATATTTCCATACAGTAATATTGTCAAATTAATCAGACCAGATTTGAGATCTATTCGCGACGTTGTCAACTTTCAGAATGCACAGCCTAAAGGAAATAGCACACATATCAACTCTTAAAGGGATCGTCACCGTATCAACTCGAGTCGTTCAGTATTCTTTGTATGAAACTCCCTACTGCAACGCACTCTAATCGGAATCGTAACGTAATCGCCTCGCCTCGAGACAAGCTCACGAACCGCAGTGATACTATGACGATCCCTTTCCGAGTTGATATGTGTGCCTACCTTAAGAACCTTTGTACGCCACGGTTTCTTTACGGTACGGCGTATAAACCGCGCCGTAGAAAAAACGTGTCTGTCCACAAGCTTCCTTAATGATACTTACAATACTGACGACCGTGCTTACACACGGCGAATAAGCCGTAGTTTTTCACGGCAAGAAAAACGTGTATGTACAAAGGGCTTTACGCTTCATGAACGTGATTGACCAGATAATACTTCAACCAATTCACTCACAGTTCTTCATTCATTCAAAATCTGGACCCTATTCCGATTATCCCACGCTGTAGAGAGACTCGTCAATGCATCAGTCGCAGATCTAAGTTTAATTGAAAGCGCAATTTATGCAAATAGAATCGGCCGCTAACTTCATATTCCCTCGGGGCATGTAATCCGGGATATCGCTCGATAATTGTTCTCTATCCGAGTCGACCATCTGCTGTTTACATTAGAATAGGAACCTTTTAATGAGGACCGGTGAGTGATTTGGTCTTCTAGTTTGGTGAGCAAATTGTAACGGTGTGAGGTGTGGTCAAAAGTAAATTCAGCAGCAGTAGCTCGTTTTAATTGGTCTGGTCAATTTGTGTTCGTGGTCCAATCTGCAAGTTTTTTTGAAGTGAAAACTTCTTTAGGCGCGTTGGGCATTTTTAAATCTTAACATTTCATAAAATTCAGTTCGGTGAGCGGTGGCTGCCACATGTGTATACAATTTACCGGCGACGGCACTAAAATGTTATTTAGGTATGAAAGTAAGTTTATTTAAATAAGTTTTCCTAGAGAGTGTTTTTGACACCGTAAAGGAAAACCCCGGTGCGATCATTTTCATGACAGCCGTCACTGCGGCCGTTATATGGCGGCCACCGCTTTTTGAAGTGAAAACTTCTTTAGGCGCGTTGGGCATTGTTGAGATAGGAAAAAAAAAAAACAATTGAACTCGCGACACCGTTACCGACACCTCATTTTTGTAAACGTGATTGTGCTCTTTATTTATATTACGTTACAGATCAATGTTCTATGCAAATATTTTTACTTTAAAGTATTTTTTTTTGTTGGGCATTTTTGAGATGGGAAAAAACAATTGAACTCGCGACACCGTTACCGACATCAAATTTTTATAAACGCAATTGTGCTCTTTATTTATATTTCGTTACGGATCAATGTTCTATGCAAGAATTTTTACTTTAAAGGTTTTGGAAGTATTTTTTTGTAAACACGATTGTGCTCTTTATTTAGATAAGATTACGGACCAATGTTCTATACAAGTATTTTTGTTCCACGAAGGCGATTTTGCTCAAGTTTTCACTTCTGTCGGCACTCCCGGAGTGCCACCGTTTTTTATTATTATTTACTAGCTGCGCCCCGCGGTTTCACCCGCATAAGTCTCGATCCCGTAGGAATATTGAGATAAAAAGTATTCTATGTCCTAAGCCAAGGCATGGTCTACTCATGTGCCAAATTTGATCGTAATATATTCAGCCGATTTAGCGTGAAACGTAACAAACAAACAAACTCACTTTCGAATCCTTATATATCCTTAATATTATAAATGCGAAAGTAAGTTTGTTTGTTACGCCTTCACGCTAAAACGGCTGAACGGATTTGGATGAAATTTGGCACATATATAGATGATGCCCTGGAAAAGAACATAGGATATTTTTTTTTTTCCCACGGGATCGAGACTTATGCGGGTGAAACCGCGGGGCGCAGCTAGTTTATAATATTTTCATTACAAATACTTTATTTATACAGTTAGGATGTAAAATATATAGAGATATGACGAAAGTTCTGTGAATATTTAAAGTAAGACTGTTGGTATAAGGCTTACATACATCTATATCAACAATATGAGCTTATCAATTGACTCCGAGTTATCATGGTGACCGACAATCAGTGCAGCGGGTGTGCCGGGCACCGCACTGGAGTGTAAATCGATTGGCTACTTAATATCGTCCTCAATCGGTCGGTGTTGTCGTTTTATTGGATTATGAGCCTAGCCGCTAGTATGTTAGGTACTTGGTTAATAGAAAGTGAATGATGGACCGCGTAAATGGTTTCAATAAAATAGTATGTCCAAAGAAAGGACATTTGGGTAAACCACAGAAATTACTCAAACTGCCAGACCATGATTAAAACTAACTGAGAAAAAATAAAAACAAAACAAAAAGGAATGACCCACGTTGTCTTCACATTCACAATAATTAAAATTTTATTATATATATTTATTACTTTAAAAAGTAAATATTCATGTCATTGTGTATATAGAAACCCAAAAATAATCTTGATCAGAGCATTTCATTTGAGGACCATGTAGATCTGTGTCTGAAATGGTCTTTTGAGGAAAGAACCATACAGATTTGACCTGTCCAGTCAGTGCACGCATTTGTCAGTAATCGTGTAGCTCAACTCAGAACATAACAGGAGCTCAACGACTCGACGAACAGTACCAAAGAAGGGACATTTGGATAGGCCGCATAAAGTACTCAAACTGCATGGTAATAAGCAACATTAAAGAGGCCTCGTCAAGGTCGCTTCTGACCAACTCTAGCACCGCGCGTGCTCATTAATCAAATCAAATAGCGCGCGCTTCCACGGCTTCCTGTTACACACTTCCGTCCCTTTTCACGAAATCAATCCCACGGATTTGACTATTTTGCTTTTTTTTTAAATTAGATTTAAATTGCAGGAAACCGAGTGAAAAGATGTTACACATAAAAAAATTGTTTTATGTTGTTTTGTATATGTAATTCGCTGTCCCCGGCGAATAAAATGGTAATGTGCTACTACGATAGTTTTAAGGTTATTGAGAGAGGTCCGATTACACTCTGTTAATTTTTTTAAATTAATTTCCTACGGTTATTTCAGAAGTTACAAGATTTTAAGGTGTATTGTAAATAATGAATGTAAAAAATTACTTTTCTTTTGATATTTGAACCATTCCGCTATGAATATTGCAATAAGATTGATTTCTGTCTGAAATATTTTCGCGTGATTTTTCAGTAGTCGTGTTTTAGCTTTTAAACTTTTTTTTATGCTATTAACTTTGGCAAAGCCATATAAACCAAACCTCTACACTACCTATTAATTGCAGCCTTACCATGTCATATACGTTTTTTACCCCACACAACTAAAACAAATCTCAGTAGGTACATCAATTCTAGTCAATAAATTAAACGTCCACTGAACGTCAACAGACCATTACGCCAGGCTTATAGAGCCGTCATTATCGGCTAATTGGTCCAAAGGCTGCGGGCGTATTGTCCGTGCTCACTCCATTAGCCCAAAACAGAATATCGGAATAGATTTTAGTGCATTTTGATTTTAAAGCGTCGGCGGAATTTGTTAGCGCCCGCTGAATAAAGCGCTGCAAATTAAGTGGTTGCTTACAGCGTCTGTTTATACTTGAGATCTTAGTATGATTTCTATATCGAATAGCTTCATTTTGAATGGAGGTTTAGTGATATTGATAGACTAAATATATAAATTGTTGTTTTGTCCGTCAGGTAGAGTTGCGGTTTTGTCCGAAAGGGTTACCGTGGCCCCTGGCAATACAGGCAACTGAAGGAACACGGGTGGGTTTTAGTCAGTAAGAGTCTGACACGCCCTCTCGCTCCACCCAGAGCGGGAGAAGTTATTTCTGTTCTATGCTCGTGATTTGTTATGTACTTTGTGTTGTTCTCTGATTACTCTTGTCTTTTATGTATGCACGTGTTTCTGTGACAAATAAACCTATTTTTATTTCTATCTTTCTTTTTTTATTTGATAATTTCCCCCCCAAAAAAAGTTAGATTATAAAAAAATATTGGACACGTATTTTTTCTTTTTTTACGTTATCAAAAGATTACGACGACACATTGTGTTAAAATGCGCCATGGCGTCACGAGTATGTAGATTTTATACTTACTTGTGACGTAGTGACTCCCACTCTCAACTTTGATGCGTTCTATCTAAGTAATTTTTTATTAATATGATAAAGCAAAAATACGAGTCTCATATGTTTTTATTATCTGATTGCCGGACTAAATAGAATTTCTTTTTTTTTTACCCAGGCACCATCATATTTTGAAAAACAAGTATTTTCTGCACGAAAATGATTAAGAGTTTATGCATATTACTTTTAACTATTGACTGCTATTTCTTGTATAAACATTCTTTAATGTACTAATGTAATTGCTAGAATTCTAGGAGAGTCATCATCTACCTAGCCTTTTACCAACTATGTTGGGGTCGGCTTCCAGTCTAACCTAATGCAGCTGAATACCAGTATTTTACGACTGCCTATCTGACCTTCACAACCTAGTTACTAGGTAACACGATAACCCTTGGTAAGACTGGTTGTCAGACTTTTGGGCTTCTTACCCGTAACGACTGTCAAAGATCTACAAATGACAGCCGGGACCAACGGCTTAACGTGCTTTCCGAGACACGGAGGGGTCTTTGTATGTAAAGATGGTCACCCATCCAGGGACCAACCCCGGCAAGCGTAGCTTAACCTGATCGATCGATCCGTGCTGCTGTAGAATTTTAAGAGGGCAAGAAAGATTAAAAAATATTGAAGATATTATAAGTAAATTCTGAGGGTGGCTGCAAATGAATCTATTATTATAATGTAATAATAGGACTACCTACGTCTCCTTCAAACAAATTAATATTGTATTCCTTTCAAATCTCTTTAAAAACATTGTTATTAAAACAGCACTGCAACAAATTGCCCCATGATCCTCGAGGCTTCGATTCTATGCATGTTTACACGGAAAAACAAACAACGGCGAACTAGGTCACCGTATAACCAGCCAGCATTTATTGCAAAAAAGCGGGCAGCTTGCGAATCATCGTTGCATAGGAAGTATCCGCATGTTTTCCGCGCTGTTCGCCTGTTATTGTGGACTTCTGATAAGTTTTCATGATAAAAAGTTTGAAATGCTTGGGTAATAGGCCTGTGTCCAAATATATATTTTTCTTTTTAAATATTGGACACAATTTTTTTTCTTTTTTGACCTAATCAAAAGATTACAGCGACACATTGAGTTAAAATGTGGCATGACGTCACGCCTTGCTAGATTTTATACCGAGTTGTGATGTAGCGAGCCCCCACTCCCCAACTTTAATGCATGTTTTCTAAGTTATTTTTGATTAATATGATAAAGCAAAAAATACGAGTCTAATTTATTTTTTTGTTATCTGAAAGACGGACTAAATAGAATTTCTTTTTTTTACCCAGGCAACTACCGTATTATGTTGTAAAGGCAACGTAGAAGAAAATTATCTAAACTAATCCTTAATATGCGAAAGTAAGTTTGTTTGTTACGCCTTCACGCTAAAACGGCTGAACGGATTTGGATGAAATTTGGCACATATATAGATGATGCCCTGGAAAAGAACATAGGATACTTTTTTTTTTCCCACGGGATCGAGACTTATGCGGGTGAAACCGCGGGGCGCAGCTAGTATTTTTAATACAAAGGGAAAATATTTTTTTTTTGTATGTTTGTTTGTTACGCTTTCACGCTAAAACAGCTGAAAGGATATATGACCTGGGTTAGGACACATAAACTTTTTTATCCTGACATTTTAACGGAATCGAGACTTATGCGGGTGAAACCGCGGGGCACAGTATAAGATAATCAGTTATTTTTAACTGGTCCTAATTAAAGATAGGGTAAGATATATGACATGAGTGGGATTGCAGCGCAGAGGTTGTATAAATCCTACGCTTCCGACTAACAGAAATAGGAGGAGCACTGTGGTATTTGAATCGGTATGAATAACATAACCCTTCGATCTCCCAAACTAAAATTCAGGAGGATTTCCCTACATGAATTTGACCTTTTTATTAAAAAATAATAAAACAATATAAGAACTTTAAATATTTATAAACGTGAGTATAGATCAGCTGTCACCAACCACCAAATAAAATAAAAAATATGAGACTGATTGTGATAGTATTTTTTCGAAAGAACTTTCCATAAAATCACACGGTTCGTGCGAATGAATTACTTATTATCTTTCAAGGGAATTACTTACAAATAAACATACAATGAAACACATAAAATGTTATTACCTGCCTCAATTCAAACCTACACAAAACTATAAATTCCTACTGCAAAATTTTTATAGAGTCATACTTAATACTAGCTTTTGGCTTTGCCCGCGTGGATGCCGGAAGGTATCAAAGTACACTATGTGATAATCCAGGTAATAAACTATCTGTGTGCCAAATTTCATCCAAATCCGTTAAGCCATTTTTGTGTCAATCTGGAATATTCATCCAGACAAACGGACAAAAATTCTAAAAACTATATTTTTGGCATCAGACTCGTTCCCACACCTTGTAACAGTAACTTTTTTTCAAGTATTCAATGTACAGTTTTGACTTCGTTATTATTTTAATAAACATGTATAGATATAAATTTCTCAATGACAGTATTGTCAACCTTTGAGCTGATAGAACGCAGTGCAAGACAGGGTTAATTAGAACATTTTATTTGTTTCTATTGTAAACACAATTATGTTCCCTTGATTACTATCGTGTCACTTGAATGTAATAAATTAAAACTAGCTTTGAGCAGATTTGTGTTAAAGGGAACTACAGTCCGGTCGTCGAAAGAATGCATTCTTGACACTTAGGTAACAAATTAAGTTGTTTTTCGGTCATTTCTGATTAATATCTGTCAATATTCTACATGACCGGTGTTATGTAAAGTCAGGGGATTAACCAACAGTTTCTCAAATTGACTACAAACTTAAATTGTCCTTTGAATCATAAATATCGATTTATTACGACGCCGTTTAAAGGCACTGGTAACATAATGCATAATCTAAACTTGTCTGAGCTAGGAGTTTCCTGAATTACAGATCACCCGGCCGGTTCTCTTAGATTTTGTACATTTATATCACAACTGTTACTCTTTGACAGATGAATGATTACTATATCACAGTAAATTGGCGAAGTGTGTCAATTTGATAAACAATTAATTTTCGTCACTGTACCTAGACAGCTACCTAGATAGGTACCTAGATAAATGGTATGTTAACTTAAGAATCAAGTTTAGAAGAATTTTCGACTATGTACCAAAATTTTCGATTTTATTGGTATCAGATTCCTTGTACAAGCCAAATGACCAACTAGCAGCGCTCCACGGTTTCACTCGCATAAGCCTCGACCCAATGGAAATATCCTATGTGTTAATCCAGGTTATAAACTATCTGTGTGCCAAATTTCATCCAAATCCGTTCAGTAGTTTTTGCGTAAAAGAGTAACAAACATCCATCCATCCTCACAAACTTTCGCATTTATAATCTTACTAGCTGCGCCCCGCGGTTTCACCCGCATAAGTCTCGATCCCGTGGGAAAAAAAAAAGTATCCTATGTTCTTTTCCAGGGCATCATCTATATATGTGCCAAATTTCATTCAAATCCGTTCAGCCGTTTTAGCGTGAAGGCGTAACAAACAAACTTACTTTCACATTTATAATATTAAAGATATATAAAATTCTCGTGTCACAATGTTAGTTACCTTACTCCTCCGAAACGGCTTTACTGATTTTTACCAAATTTTATATGCATATTCAGTAGGTCTGAGAATCGGCTACTATCTATTTTTCATACCCCTAAGTGATAAGGGTTGTCCACCCCAAACAAATAATTGGCAAAACAACGTTTGCCGGGGTCAGCTAGTATTAATATATAAAATAAAATGTAATGTAATAGGAAATCCTTCGTCTAGTCATAACTAAACGAGTTTTCAAAGAAAATAGAGCATGACTGTTGAGCTATAAGTTGTTGTTTTATAAGAAACTGCAGTACCGTAACTACCTATTAGATTTCCTGGAAAGCTCGCCGATCTGTCTGCGGTGCGAAACGAATCCTTTTGAACTACTTTCTCTCTCGACTATGGATGTAAATGAACTTGTTAGTAGGTGAATGAATGAATGAGTCAATCGATAATGAAGAAGTCAATGTTACAATCAATCAGGCTGAAATATTTTTAAACATTAAACAACAAATCGTTGAGTATTACAGTATTCCACGAAGTTGCATTTATTTGAGATTTTATGGGGTTTTTATTAAATGGTGTTTATGCACGATATCTTTCGAAGCTGAAGTTTCTGTCTCTATATTTATCTAAACAATAAACATGGTACAAAACAAAGTCACTTTTCGTGTTTTTCCGTGTGACCGGTTAAATCTTCATAACTACAAAATCTTATAAGCGCAGGTCACACACTGGGAATGAAACGAAACCAAGCTAAGTTCGTTTTTTAAGATTTCTTCCGCGCCTTGTCATACTTCGGTTCACACCGCGTACTATGAACGGAAGTATAAAAAAGTGCGGATTTTTTTTTAACGAACTTGCTTCGTTTCGTTTCGGTCCCAGTGTGGCCTGCTCTTTAGACTTAATTGTATCGAAGGTTTAGGTATAGCACAGAAATATTGATGATATGACATGTCACCATTGCACCCATGCAAAGCAGGGGCGGGAAGGCTAGTATTTTAATAAGTTTAAAAACAAATTAAAAAAAAAAAAAAAAAAAACCTACCAGCCAGTACAGTCAGGCCTGCCAGTACCTTTGTACTCAAAATTATAATTAAGTCGTTTTTCTATGTATTTTACTGTGTGTACATAAATAATAAAATAAAATAAAATAAATAAATAAATTAAGGTTATTTCAAACTTAGGTATAGTAATAAATTAAAGCGGCCCCCAATGAAAATGTATACATTTGGCGCGCCCTGGGAAGTCAAGCCAGCTGCCACCTTGCTGACTAAATATATATTATAACTGATCTATTCTGTCATTCATGCTAAATTGAGAGAAGAAAAGAACCAATGCGTGTCAATTGACTTTAGAGTTCAATGACCTGCCTGTGCCAGTCAACGCCACGACGCATCCAACTTGAATTTAATCACAGTTGAATTGAACGGTTCACTCCGAATTTTAGATATGAACCTACAAGTAAGTACGCAGCGGGTTCGACTTGTCGAATTCAGTGGGACGAGTCAGAAGATATAAGAGTTACGCGATAGAAAGAGAGGCAACTTCTAGGTGAATGTAACTGTAGGTAATTAGCGCTATGCGACTTGAATTGCACTTTATTGTGTCGGAGCAAGAGTCGCTTTTTATTTAAATGATTTTGCGGACTGAACCATCTGTACTAATGTGTGTTTTAGTGTGAGTGCACATAATTACATTGGGGGCACGATAGTGCACCAGCCAAGTCGAGCCAAGTAAACACAAAGGCTCGAAGGCATTCAGGACATTTTCAACCCCCTAGGACATTTTCAACCCCTATAACTTCATTGTAGATAAAGCTAGAAGCCTGAATTTTCAGTGACCAAGAGTCGCACACAGCAATAGAATTTAGATTCTACATACAACAAAATCTACCTATTATTAGCACTGCGTTTTATTTAATTAGGACTATTCAAAATAGTAGATTATTCTATGTGATTATGTTGCCGTGCGATGGCATTCTATTTATTAAAAAAATAAAGATGACAAATAGATAGGTACTGAATAAATTAACAGACTTGGTTTTACATTAGATCTTACATCTTTTTGCGGTAGAAGAACTGCGTTGTGAGACTTGCATTTTTTTACCTGTTATGTTTTTATGGTTAATAATAATTAATTGATGACATGGAACACACCAAACACAAGACAGCTACAGCCCTATATATTCTTTCTTGAAAGTAACCAAAAACTCACACAACATCAACCCTGTAATCCCCGAAGGGTTAGCCAGAGGTGTATAATTCACCTACATTTCGCCAAATAAGTTTAAGTCCCATGTAATAGGGGGCGAGCCTAAAACACACACACACAAACACACTAGTAGATAGAAAGGCATGCAATGACAAACCGTTAGTATTTTTTTTTTATACTTAATTTATTTAAAGGGATTTTTGTACACATACGCGACGATGTCAATCCCATCGTGCTTTTACAAATAACGCCTAACTCAACTAAAAGTAAAGATCATGGTTACGATAAAAAAAAATCCTTACCTATGTCAAACTGGTGCACTGCTACTAACAACACTGTCAAAACAAGACTATCAATTCCGATACGTGATGGATACGATGACGATGAGTACGACTACAGTGTGTAGGATGTTCTGTAGCACGATATCAGTGCTAAATAAAAGAGGAGGGGATCATTTTAACCAAAAGTGCCACCTATGTCAAATACACCCACATGCAAGACATTCTTAAGGTTGCACTAGTCGACGGCTCGAACTTCTTGGTGGGTGTGGCTAATATGCATGCTATTTAGTTTAGTTATTTATTTGGTATTTATTTATCTAGTTTTATTTATTTATTTTGTGAAATAGACGATGATTTATAACGAAATCGAGCGCGTAAAATTTCATGAACAGATCTTTGGGCGTATAGATATTATGGAAAAACTACTGGATGAATCTACTCAAAATAAAATTATTTGAACTTTTGAATAAATTATCTACCCCTGCATAGTTGATTATTTTTATATACTATGTAAGTTATTTATTTACGCCCAAACACGATAACACTTAGTGTTGAAATATGGAAGTTTTGACGCTCATAACTTCCAAATCAATACTTTTTCCCAATTCTGCTTCCATACAGGGGGCCCCAGGGCTAGATAATGACAAGACAAATTGATATAAATTTTTAGATTTTAACGTACACCGTTAAACAGACGAGTAGTCACCATACTACGTTTGTATGGAAGAATGACCGACTAGTGTACCCTTAATGATTATTTTCTGTTTTCTTAGCAATACGATTATTTCCAAAGTGTAGCCGATTTCACTTTTAGCAGGTGTTAAAACAAGTATTTTGGGATTCTTTGGATCTTTGAGCATTTGCTATTCAAGAATTGATACCGAAACGTCATAAATTATAGGATATCGTGACGTTTCTTGAACATTCTCAAAATTATTGACATTGCATGCCGTCTGTACCAAACGCTGTATATAGACTCGCTTAATACAACAAAGTGACCGACAATAAACGCTTCCACACTCACAGATTATGCGGTGATGGATCACATCCTGCGATTTTATCGCCCTAGGGCTTTGAAGTGTTAAAACTGTCATTGGGACATTGCTAAAGAGGGATGGCACCATCTGTCCCATAGCTCCATCTTGTTCCCGTAATGGAACAATCGGGTCTTAAACGACATAATATGGCTACCATTATCTTCTTCTAGATGCAACTCTGCCCCAAATTCGTTTACCTACATGTTGTTGACTAGGTCAGATGTCACGAGTTTGTCATGGGTCATTCATAGGCAGTAAAAAAAGTACCAACTGGTTTTGAACTTCTGACCTTAAAGTGCAAAAATGGTAAAGGTCAAATGGTAGTTGTAGAGACTGCTGAGTCAAAATGTATGAGTTTTTCTGCTTTAGTGTCGACTACCCAAGTATGTTGGCAATCAGTTTGAGGAAGTTTCATATCGCTCAGCGAAGCATCATTTTGAGATTTTATGAACTTACACTTGTGTTTTTACCCGACTACGGCAAAGCCAAAAGGAAGGGTTATGATTTTAGCAGTCTATGTATGTATGTTTGTATGTTTGTATGTATGTATGTATGTACGAGTATGTATGTTTGTTTTTACGTGTGTTCCACCGTAGCGCCTAAACTACTAAACCGATTTTGATGAATGAGGTATCAATAGATTCGTAATAATGGTCCGGGTGACATAGGCTATATAATTTTTCCCTAAATTTAATTTGGTGGACTTTACACGTAAATTTCTGACCTCGAAAAAAATTAAAATGGGATGATCATGACATGTTTGGTATCAAAAGAAAGGTCTTGACGAGCACGTTACAAATATGTATATAATATTATATTTTCAAAGTAAATAAATATGTTTAAATCGTTAAAAACAAGCAAAAGTGAGACTGCGCTACGTAGTATCGCAAGATGTTACCAGCGTGCAGTTAATCAAATCTTAATAAATAGTAACGATTTTTAATGCCATTCTTATGAAGAAAAACAAGTACAACAAAATATTTATTATTTTAGATTTCTTCGAAGCTCGATATCGATATATGGTGTTGACGTCGAAATAAATCGCTCTATGGTTTCGTCCAAAGCACTATGCACTGCTATTGGAATTTAAAATAGGTTAATTACTGAACTATTGTATTATTCTTATTTACGTTTATCAAGTGTAAAAACGGAAAATTATAAAAAAAAAAAAAAAAAAAGTTTAACAAAAACTGTAACCCGACTACGGGAAAATAAAAATGGTCTAAAAAGTACGAAACAAGCAAATATTCCAGACAGAAATCAAGACATAGGTACAAAAATGGTCAAGGTAAAGCCGTCGTCGCATGCCATTATAATTTTGTAGGTATTCCTGGCACCAACATGGTATACAGGCATGCCACCACGGCTTTACCTTAACCATTTTTGTACCTATGTCTTGATTTCTGTCTGAAATATTTGCTTGTTTCGTACTTTTTAGACCATTTTTATTTTCCCGTAGTCGGGTTACAGTTTTTGTTAAACTTTTATTTTTTTATTTTAAGATTTTTTTTTTTCAAATTTTAATAAAAATGTTATTTATCGATAAAATAATTCCTAATATAAGCTTTTAGAAATAATAAACCGAATCTTAGTCGAGCCAATAACATCGGAGATATGGCAAACGCTAATCAAAACATAAAACATTGAATAACATGAAAAATATTGAAGATAGACCCTTTAAAGTTATTTTTGATAATTTTTCATGAATATCCAGAAAAATTTGGGCGGTCACATGCCGCCGATGGGCGACATTGCATATATAAATAAATATGAGAATATTTTCTGCTGAAAATAAACCAAATAAAAAATTTAATTAAAATCATAATGCGGCCAATATCCACTCAAGGAATTACGATTTTCGATTGTAAATGTATGTAGTTATAGGTGATTTTCGTTCGTATTATGTATGCAGTTACAGGTGAATTATTGTTTCGCCACTAAATGGGGATCGAATGAACAGAATTCATGCGATATTATTTAGGTCACCAGGGATATGAGATAATACGTATGGTTGTTTGTTTTGGGACATAGCTGCTATTGATACCTACAAATAACAACTATTTGGACAAATAAGTGAATTCTGTTGTACTGTTTTTAACTCTCGACTCAAAAAGAGGGGTGTTATAAGTTTGACCACTATGTGTGTGTCTGTCTGTGGCACTGTAGCTCTTAAACGGGTGAACCGATTTGAATGCGGTTTGTTTTTGTTTGAAAGCAGGTTTTCTAGACATATTTTATCAAATCGGTTCAGCCGTTTGAAGATTATCAGCTTTTTTCTAGTTGATGAATGGTTGTGAGTATCTTCCACAGGTCTGATTGTTTTGAAATTTGGTATTCTGTTACTTCAATGATATTAGAAGAACATAGTAACCTTGACCTTTTTGAGGTCTTCTGGCACAGGTATCTCCATACACAAAAGAAAGCCTCTACAATTTATTTGTTCAAATCTGTTAATTATGACATGAAATAAACTTACTTAATGCTGCAGCATCACTTGAAATTTGCAGGATACCCAACTCTCTTACCAACTTATAGCACAGGTATCATGTTTGAGCTCATTGGAATGGTCTCAATGAATAGGTTAAAGATAGATGGTGAACAGGGTCTAGTGATGGAGTAGGAAAGAGAAATGAGGAAATGTTTGTGTCGGGGGTTTAAAATTGTACTTGTAGTTGCAATGCAACGAGATTGATCACCTGTTTTACAACATGTCCACCATACATATTGTAAAACAGTTTTATCATTGCTTCGATATGTAGGTACAAAGTTCTTGAATGTAGCGAGTGATGCACTCTGCAATCACTTTGAAGATTGTTGAGTTTGTCTCCTGCAGAGCAGATGCAAAATATATAGCGGGAATTGAAAATACGGGGGTGACGTTACCAAGACTACGTGAAGGTAAGTTCTTTCTCAAAGCAATGACCAACAAACCGTACAGTTGGTACTTTAGTGATGAAACCGATCCGTTATTGAAGTCAATATCTTGAACATAATCGATTAACCGCTAAACGAGCGTATCTCGACTTTGGCTGAAGACAATATCACACTTAACTGACCCCATTTCTAAAGGTTGCATCTTGTCCTAATTCCGTTGTGGCTAAAATGTGATTTCAGTGGGCCAGCATTTCTCCGTTGAATATCAAAATAGCTGTTTAAAGAGAATTTATTAAGTGCTACCAGAGTGAATTGTTGAATATCTGTTAATGTTAATACTGATTTTGTTAGACTGTTATAGTTTCAAGATTAGGTACATTTTGTAAATGCTGGTTAGGTTTTTATTTTTGGAAAAATGTTTGGATAATTCAAGTAATTACCTATTTACAACTTTTGTAAAGATTCACTTACATCAAATAGGTAAACTAAAAATGCAAATCCGTTGGAAAAATTATCAACCACCGACATCAAAAGATGAGGAGGTTCTGAATTAAGTGGTTTATTCGAAACCATAATTAGTGCTTTGGAAATATAATATATAAAAGCATACATTTTGGAACATTGGAAAAATGTTTGGATAATTCAAGTAATTACCTATTTACAACTTTTGTAAAGATTCACTTACATCAAATAGGTAAACTAAAAATGCAAATCCGTTGGAAAAATTATCAACCACCGACATCAAAAGATGAGGAGGTTCTGAATTAAGTGGTTTATTCGAAACCATAATTAGTGCTTTGGAAATATAATATATAAAAGCATACATTTTGGAACATTTCATAACATGATTATAATCGTTTGATTGAGAAAAGAGTGAAGGGGACACAATATATGTTTTTTGGTTAATTGCTTGATTCACACGAATTATGTCGTCTGAAAAGGGCGAACCGACACTGTTAAATATTTTTTTTTTTCTGTAGGCGATTCGCACGAAGTTAACTTATTTGTGGGCGAATTGACTACTCTAGAAATACGTATTGTATTTTTGGCACATATTGTATTTTATGCAATAATGTTTAGCAAATGTACACAGAGGTGATAATAGTGAAATATTTTGAAATAAAATTGAACACACGAATTAATCGAACATAATTATCTGTAATAAAATAGCATCAACCAATAAGCCATCTTTTTATATCTCTATGTATCGGCAACACGTTACATTATAAGAATAGAGTTGTTCGTCAAGCATTAATTTAGTTTTGATATTTTAGTGTAAAAATGATATAGGTAACCTATATCATTTTTATACTCTCTCATATATGAGTTTGGGACCAGAAACATGAACTAGCATTATACTTAAACATCAACCGAGCTAAGAGGCTAGGTTTCTTATATTTTCATTACATAAAAAATAACAGACATATGTCATGTTCTTTTATATGCCATACCAGAGGCGTCTGTAATATATAACAGATAATTTTATGATGAAAACCTATTATTTCTATAAACTACTATAATTGTTATTTCAATAACCCATCACAAAAAATATTACCTTTCAATTATCATGAATCTAAGATCATCCTTAAAATAAAATGAGTTGTAGAAACTAATGTTGATAGTGGAACTCTACAGGCTGCTATGGAAAGTTTTAGTCATATTAATATGATAGTCCGAGCAATAAAGCCACTGTTATTGCTTTAGTGTGACGGAGGATAGGTAGGTAGGCATTTATAGCTTGGTAGGTTTGAACTTTATTTAGTAGTTAGATCATAGAAACATTGCACATACTAAATTTAGTTGCCAACAAAATAGATCTTTTCTCATGTTCACTGAGCGAGTTCGCAAGGGTAACGTTATACGAGTTATGTTTTTTTTTTTAAATTTTATGTTGTATTATTTCATTACCTAATTGATAATTAACTACATACTACCGAATCGGGAGACTGTAATGGTAGCGTATGTTTGTAATAAATGAATAAATAAATAAACATTTAGATTAATGGAAAGAAAATGTACTGTTTTCACTTTATGGTAACAACTAGCTTCTGTCAGCGGCTTCGCCCGCATGAGATCTTTATAAATTATAGCCTATGTTACTCAGTGATAATATAGCATTCTACTGGTGAAAGAATTTTTTAAATCGGTTCAATAGTTTTTGAGATTATTCATTACAAACAAAAATACGAATCTTTTCTATTTATAACATTAGTGTCAATTATAATATGCTGAAAGAAAACGTTTGCTAACATCATAATGCTTGGATTTTGGGACTTGTTTTATCCTGTGGAGGTTTGGGGTAATTTTATTGCTTATCCGTCATTTTAACTTTAAAGCCTATTTCTGTCCACAATTCTATATAAAACTTTACACAGAGAACTGAGCCAATGTAAAACGATATGAAGCCACGATTCCAACTTCTAGACTGAAGTGACAAAATCTTTGTGGATACACAATAAAAAAGAATAATCCTACAGCTGAAAACAATACACAGTAATTGATAATTTTTATCCGACATTTGAACTTTAGGTCACATTAATTTAACCTACGAAGCATGAGTAGCAAAGCATTGGAAATTGAACAAGGAGAAAACAGATGTATCATACAAATTTAGTCTAACAAAAATAGCCTTAAAATAAACCAAAGCCTTTTGTACGTATTTCTTTATATAAAAGCATATATTTTCAGTCGTGGCTCGTGCTCTTTTCGCTACGTATAGTACCGCCATCTTTAGTTCAATCTTAGAAACGTTTTTCGGAGAGCCGTGAAGTTAGCTCCTTTATAATAAAGATTAGGACTATTACAGGTATATGTATAGAATATAACTGCTGTACATGAGCAATGTATATTGAATGAAAATTCTGGTTTCATGACTTTTCAGGTTATTTTCAGTTTCTGTCATAATCTGTTTATTGATCATTTTGTGATAGAAAACACTTTGTATATTAATATTATATCATTTTTATTTAATCATTTTTTGTTAACGTGTGTGCCCTACATTGTATGATTGCAGCTCTTATTCATGCAATGAATAAAATATGATTAACTACTCGTAAAAAAAATCGAGACGTATAAAACTGAGCAAACGTTGTAACTTTAATAAATGAAATAAAGGAGGAATGGTGTTTATAATTAAATTAATTGGATGTGAAATGGCTGAATAATTACTACGGCGTTGGTGTAATCCACACGCAGTCCCGAGGCACACAACGTTACGTATCGACGCAGACAAAATTGTAAATACAAAATACACTTCATCCACTCTTGTTTCGAAACATCTAAGTTATTGGCTTAGGGTGATAAAAACACCTACGCGGTATTTCTCGCGAAAATGGCACACGAAGCCTTACAATCTATCACTCACCAGAGTTAGGGGCATGGGCGCGGCGCGACTCAGCACCCACCGCACTCCTTTAACTAAATGAATCCACGACTATTTACTGCTTCGATTCTCGTCATTCTCTTAATAAAACCACCGAACATTTAGCTAAAGACTCAAGAAGATGGTCGCCCTCGCCGCCGCCGTTGTTGCTAGGTGCAGATCAATTGCCAACCCTTGTAGGTTACATGAATGAAACCTACACATTTTCGGTGCGTCATAGCTATCATATCGCTCGCACCCGACGCGGACCTTCAGATACGCCACGATTGTACTAAAATTACAGAATATTTTGTAAACGTCTTCAAAATTCAGTCGATTAAACGTGAACGTCTCGTTTTGGATTTGGCACGTAAGAGGGGCGGAGGGTTAGTGTAGAGCCTGACGTGTCAGTGTCATGTGTCGAGCGAGTGGTAGACGGCGCTGACGGAAGGTCGGGGAAGCCGGGCCGTCGGCTGGGGCGCGAGCCCGGGCTCCGCTGACGTCAGCGACGGCTCGGCGCCGAGCGGCGGTGCTCACCACCGGCCTGCCAATTATTATTTTATGTACACGAACGGCGCGAAACAAAAGGCGGCGACGGCGACGGCGGGGCGCGGGCGGAGAGCGCTCGCCGCAGGAGCGACTCCAGGCGCCATCTAGCGGGCGCGCGGCGACCACTCGCGCCTACTCCTTTCGGTCTGCGGACGATCGAATTGAGACGAGACCTTTGCGCTGACCGACCCTCACTGGCCGACCGGACTCCGGCAACACTGTCACTGATCGGGAGTAGCGCGGAGCGTGGATGGGGGTGGCGATTACGCTGCGGGATTGGGGGTCACGTTTCGCAAAATGCGTTCACTGATGCGTACCGTCGTCAGAGCGTGGCTGCGTGTGATGGTGGCGGTCGGGTGGGCCATGCTGTCAGGCGGCGCGGGATAGGCGCGGGCCGGGCATGGCGGGCTCCTGCTCGACACTGCGGTGCGGGCGTCCGCGGCGCGCGCTGCACGCCACTGACCCGCGCACCGCCCGCGCCCGCCACGCCGCCGCCGCTGCGCGCGCACGCCCGCACCGCCGGCGGCCGCACCGCGCGACCGAGCCTTCGGCCTCCGGCCTGCACCGCGTGCACCGGCACCACACCGCACACGGCCCACGCAACACAACACACGCTACCTATCGATTCTACTCTTGGGTTCTGCACCTTACGAAAGGTCGTCACTGTGCACTCTCACTCGGAGGCAGATTGACAAGTATAAATAAACTCGACACGCAGACTGATTGACGTAACGACGTGGCTCTTCATTATTCGTGTTATTAGCCTGAACCTAGCCATTCGAAGTACGTTGAAACCATTTTTCAATTCAAGTAACATTGACCCTAATAAAGGTGTATAGTTAAGTGGTTAAATACATACTTACGGTACACATAATAGGTAGATATATATCGCTAGGTGTTGGTGTCTGAATCCAGTTCGCTTGCAGCGAGACACGTCGTCGCCGCGTCGTCAAAATTTTACGACTTCGCTCGAGTGTGCTAACCCAAACAGATTCTATCTGGCACAATGCGATGCAGGATTTCCTTCCTGCTAGCTACCGAGCACCTCATCATCTCATTTATATGTGGCATCTATGGAGGATTTTCCTGGGGTTATCTTATCAAAAGTGTAATGCTTGACACAAGGAACTTACAAATATTAGGGCAAGTAACTTTGTGTTGCTACGATTATCTAAAAAATATTGACGATATTTTCAGATAAGTAATTACGTAATTAGTTTCATAATATCAATATTAGTTATTATGTCCAACAAACCGAAGTAACTTTAAACGGTTCCTAGAACTAAGTCAATTATAGTCGATACTAGCGCATATTTTGACACAATTCTTTTAAATCGGATTCTCTGCTTTGCCTTATATTTTGCTTATCCTGTTATTTTTAAAGCGACGCACGGTTATTGTAACATCATCTCAAAATCTTTGCACTTCCCCTTATCTTGTTTATGTAAGTGTATCTGTTACATATCCTACAAGATTCGGGTGACTTTTTAGGGTTCCGTAGTAAACAAGGAACCCTTATAGTTTCGTCATGTCCGTCTGTCTGTCTGTCTGTCTGTCTGTCTGTCCGCGGTCTAGCTCCGAGACCCTTAGTACTAGAAAGTTGTAATTTGACATAGGTATACATATTAATTACGCCGACAAAGTGGTAAAACAAAATTATGAAAAACATTTTTTTTATGGTACCTCTCATACACGTAAAGTGGTAATGTTTATTTTTTTTTTTTTTACCCCATGGTGAGGGGTATCATTGGAAAGGTCCTTTAAAAATATTGTGAGTATGTGAAAACCATTTTTGGATTCAGGGATTCGTTTGCGAAATATTAAGCTTTAAAGTACTAATTTTTGTTAGAGTCAAGTGTCAAAACTAACCATTTAGCCGGCAGGGGGGGGGGGCTCTGCCGGCTAAATGGTTAGTTTTGGGTGTGTGAAAAAAATCACAACAGTAGCTTATATAACGAAATTAAAAGGAAGACTATCACAGCTAAGTAGGCTTTACAGGTTAACGAGTAATAATCGACCAACTTAACTTTGCAGTTGCAAAAACATATTTTCCCATACATTCCGTATGGGAGAACATATTTTTCAACTACAAAGTTAAGTTTGTTTTTGGGATAAATTCATCCCAACTACGGAACCCTTCATTGTGCGTGGTCCGACAGGCACTTGGCCGGTTTTTTAAGGTGTTAAAGTCCTGTTTTGTGACTGTTATTAAATCGTCACTGAGCCTATATGACGTCAGAACCTAGGCAGGATATATATTTTCGGATTAGATATACTTAGTATTATGTAACTGCAATAGGCACCTATTGATACTATAATACTTCGGACAGTATTTTCTTGGATTCGAACTCGGAACTATACATTTCCAGTTTATGCTGCCGTACAATGCGAGGTCAGCTAATACCGGAAATGTATACTTTGATGAATAGCCGTGTGTACCTTAGGTTTTGAGATGAACTCGCGTCTGGCTCCGATTTGAATGTTGGTTATCTTTGAGTATCAAATCTGTGTATTCTGGGTCAGATGGAACCATGTCTAATGCTCGGTTCCTATAAACAAAAAACCGGCAAGGCACATGTCGGACCACGCACAATGAAGGGTTCCGTAGTTGGGATGAATTTATCCCAAAAACAAACTTAACTTTGTAGTTGAAAAACATGTTACATACGGAATGTATGACAAAAAAATGTTTTTGCAACTTTAGATACTTAGCTGTGATAGTTTTTCTTTTAATTTCGTGATATAAACTACTGCCGTGATTTTTTTCTCACATCCAAAACCAACCATTTAGCTGGCCAGAGGACGACACATATTTGTCTCTGACAAAAATTAGCACTTTAAAGCTTAATATTTCGCAAACGGATCCCTGAATCCAAAAATAGTTTTCACATACTCACAAAGTTTTTGAAGAACCTTTCCAATAAAACCCCATACAATGGGACAGAAAAAAAAAGTCACTACTTTACGTGTAGGGGAGGTACCCTAAAAAAAATCATAATTTTGTTTTACCACTTTGTTGGCGTGATTAATATGTATACCCATGCCAAATTACAGCTTTCTAGTACTAAGAGTCTCGGTGCTAGACCGCGGACAGACAGACAGACGGACATGACGAAACTATAAGGGTTCCTTGTTTACTACGGAACCCTAAAAACGAATAATTTTGCTTTCCAATGGTATCATTTTTATTGCCAAACTGGGCATATAGATTCGTAAGCAAATTTAACCTATGATAGCTACTTCCGTATGGGAGGGTCTACTATGCAAAGCTATGAGATCTTTGCTTCATTATTGGTAAAGATACAAGAGTCAAACTCAAAGCATTTATTTCAATTAAACCATTTACAGGCACTTTTGACTTGTAAAGGGGTCGGTCAGTCAGAAAGATGAAACTAGTTGCCCATTCCAAAGCATAGTAGGTAGGTTCTTATGGAGAAGAACGGGCAAGAAACTCCACGGACACTCTTTTAAATCATAATATTTATACAAAATATTAGTTACATCAGTGGTGTTGAAATTATACATGTTAGAATAATATAGAAAGACGTGCACGTTAAAAGCGTCCGTAGTAAAAAGATAAAAAACAATTCAAAAATTAAAATAAGCCGTGGCAGCTAAGAGATAACCAGTCCCTACAGACGGCGCCGGTTCATGAACATGGCGCATGGGTCAGCACCATTTAGCTCAACCATTTTGAAGGGAACTTAAGTTACTTTAGTCTTAATTTTAACCAATAACGGTTCGTAAAATCTAGGAATCGGCCATTAAAGAGACTAGTTGACAATCAGCAGAGGCGCTGCAATACATCTGCATGTCGATGACCTGCCGGTTTATTGTAAAAATACCACCGCGAAAGCTTAGGTGAAGTAAGCTTGAAGTGAGCTGTCATTGCATCAGGCTAAGTAGTGCTATTCTGTAACCATCTCACCGTGTTATCTTAGGTGAAGTGAACGTGGAGTGAGCTGTCAGTTGCTAAGGATTGACACTATTGACAGCTCACTTCACCTAAGTTATCACGGTGAGATTTTTACAGAATAGCACTAAAGGATTGACACTATTGACAGATCTCTTCACTTCATCTTAATTTTTACAGTTAAATTTTTACAAAATATATCGGCTGTTCTTTACTGAGGACCACATTGTCATTACCTCAAGTCACGTAATATCCTATACTATTAAACGAGCAATATATATATATATATAATCACGAGCAATATATTTGTAATCACGTTCTGGAAAATGGCTCTAACGATTTCGATGAAAGTTGCAATATAGGGGTTTACGGCGGCAAAAAATCGATCTACTCGTAGCTAGGTCTCATATCAGGGAAAATTCGTATTCTCCGTATTTTCGCTCGAGCAGAGCTCGGTCGCCCAAAGTGTAGAACAAGACAGCTACCTTAGAATAATGACATGGCAGCATGGAATTAGTAAGTACCTACTATCATGGCAGCATGAAATTAGTATAAACCTTCCTATATTATTAAACGAGCATTATCTATTTTTACCAGAGCAGAGAGATAAAAAAAAACATGTGCACAATTCACACGTGGTAGACGTGAAACTTTCAAAAATATATTTGTACGCGCACAAACACGTATTAACACACGTACAACGCTGAGGCCTAAGCCAACTCCCACTATGCCTTGGTAAATACGAGTGGAGGGGGTACGAAGCAGAGCACAAAGAGAACCATGAACATAAGAAACACTGTATAATGCTTCCTATCTCATTTTCTCCCACGTTAAATCCTATGAATTTATGTGTCTGTCTCTTTTTACTGTCGCTTTTTCGTTTCATCGACTTTCAAATCACAACGATGCTAAAGAAGTTTTCACTTCAAAAATAAATAATAATTAAAAACTGTTTTTCCACTAACTATAAAAATTAAATAAAAATTTCCAAGAAACTAAGCTTATCAGTCAAGTATCCAAGAAAATCTGACTTAGTCACTGTGATCCAATATTACGTGTGAGTCTTCCAAGAAACTGAAGGTATTAAGTACGTGTTTCTAGAATGTGAAAACATATTATACCTTGACTTGCCCTAGGTGATGAAACAATGTGGAAGATAGCTTTATAGGCTTTAGGTCTGGTGTTATGCGGATGGTGAGCAATGGGTAGCTCGCCGTCCGATAAGGACCAAGCCCGGGTCGACGGCGCGTTGTGTTCCACGCGCGCCTCGAAGAGATGTCAGCAGAATTGACGGGGTCTGCTAGGGTCAGTGCCTGCCGGGGGTTCGAAGAAAACCGATAGGGAAATCGTGGCCCCCGGCAACAGGGCTACCGAAGGAACACGGGTGGGTTTTAGTCAGTAAGAGTCTGACACACCCTCCCGCTCCACTCAGAGCGGGAGAAGTTATTTGATAATTTCCCACCGAAAAAAAAAAAGGTCTGGTGTTATAGACGTTGTGATTTTTATAATAATTGTTATATTAGTATCAATAATTCTTTGTAATTTTGCGTGCAGGTCATTAAATTTTTTTTAAATTTGTGTAGACATTGAAACTCATAACATCGCCTTGAATGAGTCTGTAAAGGTGTTATAATTGTGATTTAAATCAATAAACACAATTAATTAAATGAACCTGTCAAAAATGTGTAGAATGAAGACCATTACACTATATATATATATATACTATACATTTTTGACAGCTACTTATGTAATTTTTTATATAATTTTTAAATAAGTTTTGCATGCCGAAGTTCTTCTGTGCCATCCGCATTATACTTAAAATCGTCCTTTCTGGATGAAATTTTGCATTAAAATACGGCCGATATAACTTGGCAGGTCTGAAAATAATAGTAAACAAATATATCAAGATATATATATGTCGGAGACGGGTATGTGACTTTCGTTATTATCAGCGATATTTTAACTACTGTGGGCGTAGTGTTGGTTAATGCGCAATAGAAAAACAGTTTGCAGTTCAGATCACATTATTATTTACTATCAAAAGAATCACACTAGCTAAATTATACACACACTGGGTGCGACGGCGTTTATTAAAATCACCAATTAACAAAATGATCACAAATTACAACTAACACAATAACTGAGCACCACGAATCGAGAAAGTTCCGCGACGTCTTGACTCCAATGCGACCAAAAGCTGAATGCTCCTCCTCGCCTTGGCCTTAAAACATCACGACTCTGTAGAAGCGCGCCTTTTTTGGTGTCGATAGATCTCTCTTGATGTCGCTAGTGGCGCGCTTGCGATTCGTTTCGTGTCCGTACTAATGACCGGATCCGACATATATGTAACTGAAATAAGTGAAAGTCGATGAAGTCGTTGTACTCATCATTATGAACAACTTGTTCTATCAATTATGATATCGCAAAAAAATTAGCTCCTCCATCATTTGTGTTCGCAGAACTTGACAAAATGTAGGGAACAACTGATATTTTTATTTTTTTTCAGAGGTAGTCCCATAATAAAAGAAGTTCATATTCATTAGTTCACTCCTAAAAAGTATGTCCCGCGACTTGACCTTTTACGATAATCATAGGTACAGGGTATTTGATTTGGATACCGTGGCCCTCCGGCAACATGGCAACTGAAAGAACACGGGTGGGTTTTAGTCAGTAAGAGTATGACTCGGTTGAGTTATTTGATAAATTCCCAACCAAAAAAAAAAAGAAAAAAAGGGGTTTGATTTACAACTCAAAGCTAATCGCCACAAGCTGCACGATAACAAAAAAAAAATTACCTTATTGAGAGAAAATAAAAATTACTATTACTATTACAAAACTGACTTCATTTACACATGAAAGTCATCAAACACGCATTTCAATATAATTATGTCAATTGTAAATGATGTCTCAGCCACAACCTGCAGTACATAATGCTTGAGTTCAAACTAACAAAGTTAGTTGACGACATTGTTTGCTGTTCAGCAGCCGTCCTCTGTTTAGTGCAATCTAATCTCCGAAGCACGTGGCTTCGAAGCCTGGCTTTATTTCACGCTGGGTGCCGAACTATAAATCTGTGTAAGCTTGTAAATGCAATGTTGGGTGTTGGGCAGAAGAAAGTTTGTGGGCATTTTTATTAGTCTAAAACAAATAATAGTACCTGGGCGACCGAGCTCTGCTCTGGTGAAAATAGAGAATGCTCATCTAATAGTATAGGAAAGTTCATACTAATCCATGAATAGTACCTTACTTATTCCATGCTGCCATGTCATTATTCTCATGTCATTATTCAATATCTTGTTCTAAACTTTGGGCGACCGAGCTCTGCTCGGGTGAGAATACGCAGAAAACGAATTTTCCCAAATATCTAGCTAGATCGATTTTTCGCCCCCGTAAACCTCTATATTGCAACTTCCATCGAAATCGTTATAGCCGATTTCGAGAACGTGAGTACAAATATATACTTAATATATATACAAATATTGCTCGTTTAATAGTATAGGATAGGATATTCATTTGTATATTTATATAAAAAAAGAGGGAAAAGAATCATAGAGCTTCAAAAAATTTGACCGCATCGCTGTCAACAGGAAAATAAACTTTTAGGCAAAAGGATGGCAGCATTGCCACGTTGTATGGCGATGCTGATTCTTTGTGGGAATTGGTTGATAAAACTCAAACTCAACTCACTTTTGAACTGTCAAGGAATTGGTCAGTCAGAAAAATGAAGCTAGTTGCCCATTCCAAAGCGTAGTAGGTAGGTACCTATGGAGAAGAACGGCAAGAAACTCCACGGACACTCTTTTAAATGAAAAATTGTTACAAAATATTGGTTACATCATTCATATTGAAATTATACATGTGAGAACAATGTAGAAAGACGTGCACGTTAGAAGCGTCCGTAATAAAAAGATAAAGCGAAGAAAAATTCAAAAATTAAAAATAAGCCAAACAAGCCAGAAATTGTGCCAGCAGAGTGCCTGATGATGGCTGCTGTTTATAGATCTGGCTCAATAGTGGAGAAAAACAAGGACTTATTAGTAGATATGTAAAAGAAGACGTAAGAGCCATATTTTCTTTTCTAGGTTCATTACCTGCCTTGCCTTTTGTAGTTGTCTGAAAATGA
The DNA here is from genome assembly GCA_963680765.1 of Agrochola lychnidis. Taxonomy (NCBI): domain Eukaryota; kingdom Metazoa; phylum Arthropoda; class Insecta; order Lepidoptera; family Noctuidae; genus Agrochola; species Agrochola lychnidis. Next base: position 7,588,762 of record OY796850.1, read on the forward strand.
ATGATTGATCGACTACATAAAATGAGGCTGTAAACTAACAATCAATCTGCCTAGCCTTTCTCAACTATGTTAGGATTGGCTTCCAGTCTAACCGGATGCAGCTAAATACCAGTATTTTACATGGAGCGACTGCCTATCTGACCTCCACAACCCAGTAAATTCGTAATAAGATATACCGCTTGGTAAGACTGGTTGTCAGACTTTCGGGTTTTTGACGACCCGTAACGACTGTCAAAGATCTACGAATGACAGCCGGGAACAACAGCTTAACGTGTTTTCCGAGGCACGGAGGAGTCTCGGTATGTAAAGATGGTCACCAGGCAAGAGTAGCTTAACCTGATGGATCGACCCATGCAGCAGTTATTACTTAGTCACGAGCTCCTCCAGGCTGTAAACTAACATTGAATGATATTTCAGTCTTAGAATTCCAACACTTGAACTTCGTTGGTTGCAAATACCAAACGGGAGTTGTTCAGTTATATTCAAAGCAACTTGGAGCTAATACCCCAACTTTACCTAGACGTCAACTAACAATCAAGTCTCATAGCCAGTTTGAATTGCTATTTCGAATTCCGGTTACTCATAACATCACGACTTGTTTCCCAGAAGGGTTGTTAAGAGGTGTACCTATTAGTGCACTCACATTTCGCCAATAATAGGGGGGAGCCTATTGCCATCAACCGGGCACAAATCCAGACTCCGGTATGCTACTGAGAAACTCTAGATAGAAAACTCAATAAAACTTTACCCGACCTGGCAATTGAACCCAGGACCTCATGGTCAGCAGTAGCGCTATCCACTAGACTAACGAGACAGACCGGTTCCTCAATTCTTCGAAAATTATAGATAACAATATTTTACCGAAACGTGGACATATTATGGGATAAAATATGTCCTTTGTTCAATGCAACAGTAGCAATATCATAAATAAAGAATTATATCGTTGCATCTCACATAATGTATATTTCTATATGAGACGGAAGCCCGTTTTCAAGTCACATGGTAACCTATTTTTGCTCGAAAGGATACGCATGAGAAACATTATAAATTATGCTCCTCGTATGTTCTCAGGTTTCATTCGGAATATGGTTTAAATTACATACATCCGAACGCTGTTCTGAATCCAAATTTTGTGTAAAATTCCAAAATGCTTGAGAGATCAGCTGAGTGATTTGGGAATGTACATTCGTCTATTTCAGAACACCGTAATACTTACTTAGAAATATTTAACCTAAGTCAATCTCTTTGTGAATAAACTTTCAAATCAATCATACATTCGAAGTTAGTAATGTCTTGATCTTTTAAAATCTATACTAATTAAAAGAGGAAAGATTTGTATTTTTGTATGTAACGAATAAACTTCAAAACTACTACACCGATTTGATTTTTTTTTTCAGCAATGGAAAGCTACATTATCAGCGAGTAACATAGGCTATATTTTATCCCCGTACTCCCACGGAAACGGGAACTACGCGGGTGAAACCGCGTGACGTCTGCTAGTAATAAATCTATCTGCCTAGCCTTTTCCCAACTATGTTAGAGTCAGCTTCCATTCTAACCGGATGCAGCTGAATACCAGTATTTTACATGGAGCGACTGCCTATCTGACCTCCACAACCCAGTAACTGGGTAATACGATACCCCTTGGAAGACTGGTTGTCAGACTTTCGGGCTTCTGACGACCCGTAACGACTGTCAAAGATCCACGAATGACAGCCGGGACCAACGGCTTAACGTATTTTCCGAGGCACGAAGGAGTCTTGGTATGGAAAGATGGTCACCCATCCACGGACCAACCCCAGCAAGCGTAGCTTAACCTGTCGGATCGACCCGTGCGGCTGTTATTATTTAGTAATAAATAATAATAATTATTAAATAATAATAATTATTATTTATTTATGTCAGACAACATGACCCATTAAAATCCTTAAATAATGTTCGTTCTTAATTACATCAAAAACTGCCTTTAATTAATAATTTTTAATAAATCATTTTTGTAAAACCTAAATGTCAGTGTGCCATATTTGTTTACCGATTATGACAAGTACACTGCCGTCATAAGGAAAAAGGGCACAACTAACATTTTTTCCGAAATTTAGTTATATACATATTCGGAATCAGAAAAAACAGGCCCATCTGCCAATATTTTTTGTACAATTTTAGGAACAAGATAAACAAAAATACCGTAAGCTCAACAGGCACAACTGAGCCACGTTTTAAAGACCAATAAAAAATTTAAACTCGATTTTCTCCATATTTACAAAATGTTAGATGTGCCCTTTTTCATTATAACGGCAGTACAGCAGAACACACTATATCCACCTACATTCTACTTTACACACATGACAACAACAAACAGGACGAGAACATCATCGTCGCACCTTGTGTCGCAGCATTGAATATTGTATGACCGTGAAGACGTTTCGCAAACTGCGCCCACTAACCCGAACAACTCACTTCGTCTTGGAAATTACCTCATTGGCCTAGTATCAGCAAGAGGTCACAAATCGTGAACACCTGGATTCTATCCCCATGTTGTATTACTGGTTTATTTTTTACAAAATTTTAACAGGAGTGTGTACTATCCATGCCCAAAAATTACTGAAGACTTGTTAAGACACGGCAGTGGCTTGAATTCGGAAGCGAAACTTAGAGTGGTAAGGGAGATCATGGCTCCCGGCAACATGGCAACTGAAGGAACACGGGTGGGTTTTAGTCAGTAAGAGCGCCCAGAGCGGGGGAAATTATTTGATAATTTCCCACCCAAAAAAAAAGGTGAGGTATGTAAATTGGTACTGTCTGATTAAGTTTCCATGGGTTCTGATTCATGAGTTGATCAAATCTGCTCAGTCAATAGTAATCCATTTAACAGCAGGTTAGCTGTTAAAATACACCAAGAAATCATTTGATTAGAGCTTTTTCAATAGATTAAGTTGGAGAGAAACTCCTCTGTACAATAAATTTATATATTATAATCTCCAATTTTACATCCTATAATATTAAACGAGCAGTATTTGATATTTTTAATCATGTTCTCGAAAACGGCTCTAACAATTTCGATGAAAGTTGCACTATATATCGAAAAATCGGGCCGAAACATCGATCTAGCTAGGTCTCATATCTGGGAAAATTCGTTTTCTCCCTATTTTCACCCGAGCAGAGCTCGGTCGCCCAAAATTTTGAACAAGATAGCAGCTACCTTAGAATAATGACATGGCAGCCTGGAATTAGTAATTACCTACCTACTACCATGCCAGCATGAAATTAGTAAGTACCTACTATCATGGCAGCATGGAATTAGTAAGTACCTAATATCATGACAGCATGGAATTAGTATGTACTTACTATACATGGAATTAGTATGAACCAGGGTTGTAACGGATGTCATATAACGGATGAGGATGCGGATGAGGATATCGAGATAATCGGGTTTGAGGATGCGGATGCGGGTATCCTCATCCGCATCCTCAAACCCGATTATCTCGATATCCTCATAAGGAATTTTCCAATATCCGTATGGATATTGGAAAATTCCTTATTGAGGATGCGGATGAGAGTGCGGATGCAGATGTCGTACAAAAAACAGCCCTTGTTTTTTTATAATAGGTATTTATATTTGTATTATAGGTTGTAGGTAATCATTTGGAAGGTTACCGTAGCGTAATTCGCCTGCAAAAAACTTCACTTCTACAAGCAAATACAAAGTAGGTAAACAATAACACGGCACCCAGTAACTCAAATTGTGACATGTGACACCACAGTCGTGCCACCACTGCCACGTGCGGCCGATCGTATATCATAGGACAAGGACATTGCGAATTCAGCCAATAGGAACGCGTAACTCACTTATCGGCATTTAGCCCGGCGCGAGATTTTAAAAATTCACTATTTGTGCGAACAACGTAGAGTCACATCCCTATAGAAATTATGAGGATGCGGAGCTTTTAAAATCAAAAGTTGAGGATGCGGATGTTTTGCGGATATCAAAATTTATGCGAATGCTCCGCAGTTGCGGATGCGGATACGGATATCCGTTACATCCCTGGTATGAACTATCCTATACTTTTAAATGAGCATTCTCTATTTTCACCAAAACAGAGCTCGGACTACCAGGTACTGATTATGATATCGGAAAAACCACTTCGAACCAGTAGCGGTCGAAAATTGATTGAAGAAGATTATGAGTAAATGTTATGTCTTGATCAAAAACAGTAGTTAAAGGTGCATAGCAAAGACAATATTTGCGAACTGGCATCTTACAGCTATTACGATGAAGCCATAAAAGTAGCGGTGGCTGCAGCTCCTCGTATATTTACATACTAGCACGTAGGTACCTACAGTGTTGCATGTTTGGTTTATTGTATGTTTGTGTTGGGTGTTACTATACAGTGTGAGTCTTCATAATGTGCACATATCGAAATGAGGGAATCTATGCTTAATTTTATCGACGGAAAAAATGGTAAAAAAATTTTTTTTGTTTAAAAAAAAAAAAAAAAATTGTATCAAATTTTTATTTTTTATTTTTTTTTGTATTGGGCATCTTGTTATAAATTTTACAATTATTGTAAAAATTGATGAAAAAAATACAGATTTTTGCTAAAAACACATGTTTATTTTCAATTGAGGGTAGTTTTTTCTCAATTTTAATTTTATGTGGACACCTACTTACTTCCAAACATTATGGACTTTGTTTCATCGCAATAGCTGATTCAGTTTAAAAGTTACACAGTTTTGTTACTTTTTTTTTTAATTCCATAATAGAATAAAAAAATATTTAGATTTTTTTAAATATTTTTTCTGTCGTTAAAATTAAGCATAGATTCCCTCATTTCGATATGTGCACATTATGAAGACTCACACTGCATATTGCAAACGAAGAAGTAGGTTATAGATAGGCACGTACCATCACAATTATGCTGAAGATAAACAATGTCAGCAGTAGCTAGCATGAACTTAATGTAGTAACATTAGGTTCAGTGAGACGTCATAAGTGCATACAAATGATATTTTATGAAGTTTTAGCGAAAATTGTCTTCTTGGTCAATTAATTATTTCCCTACGATATTGTTTTGTGCGGGGATGGCTTTTCACCTCGTGCATAATCAAAAACAACTACACTAAACAATGAAAACATTAACTTCAATAACATACCGGAAAAATATAACTTTACTACGTGGTAATATTCCCTCACTTTACAACCGAATAAGCTTAAAAATTCTTTATATCCCAGCACTGCTCATTTTAGTGCAACCGCTAGTTTATTGGCTGCTAAACCCCGGCTGGCAAAGAACCGTAGCAAGTTTTGTCGACCCAGTTATAACCAGCCTCAAACGTATGGCACGTGGAAAGACGACTCGTTCTGGGCTCGTAGACGTGCTACTTAAGCATCTGCGAAAGGCGATTTTGCGACAGCTTAAATCATACATTGCGTTTTAGCAACTCTATTTCACAGAGACAGGGGCAAGAGTAAAGTAAGCGTCTCAAACGAATGTGAACTTTATTCTTATAAATTTAATGTTCATATTCAAATGAAACACTTGCTACGAATAACACATTTTTTTTTGTCATTATTGTCCCACTACTGAGCAAAGGCCTTCCACCTCTCTCTGTCCAGAGCTTCCAAGGACCAATCTTTCTTGAAGGAGTTCAGCTCATCCCGCCATCTCCGTTTGGGCCTGCGGCGATGACGTCTGCCATTAAGCTGGACCCACTGGGTCGTAAGTTTGACCCATTGATCGTTTGACATGCGGCAGATGTGTCCAGCCCAATTCCACTTAAGCGTTGCAGCATTCCGAGTAACGTCAGTTATTTTAGTGATGGAACGTATTGTTGTATTTTTAACCCGGTCCACAAGTTTAAATACAATAAAACAATTATGCGAAAAAAAAGTTTTATTTAAGAATGTACTAGCGACCCGCTCCTGTTTCGCACGGTTTTTACGACTTGACAGAACATCGAGATTTCTTAGTTTTATATAACTTTAATAGTAACGTATTATACATAAAAACTTTCCGGAATAAATTCTCTAAACGATGGTGAAAACCTCATCTCTTACGTGGTTTAGAAGATCAACGCGGACATACAGCCAAACACGAAAAGCGGCTTTAATTTATAATGTGTATAGAGTATGAAATGCTTAATTTACTTAGCAACGAAAGTTAAAGTGTTCTCTATGAATTTTGCCCTATGCGTTCGGTTGCGATAGCAAAATAGCGCGTTTCAGTGATTAATTTGATGCTGCGCGTTTTGGCAACGCGCATAAATTCAAATTATTTTATTTCACATAAAACTACAAGGGCACTTTTGAAACGTCAGAAGCTAGATGCACGGTTCCAATTGATCGCTTCCTATGGCGAAGAGCCGGCATGAAATTCCACGGTTACTTTTTAAAAATAAATAGTTTTTACAATGTTTTCAAATTACAGTCTGTGTCAATAGGTATGAGAGGACAGTGTAAGCCTATCAACAAGTACCAGGTACTTAGCAAAATAGAAAATGGTCCACAGGTCTACAGCCTACAATGTTCTCACATTCACAAAATTTAAAAGAAAAGAATCTATGTAAAAGATAAATAAAATAATAAAAATAAGGACGTATTTAAACCAAATGACATGATTGCCACTACAGCTGTACAAATCTAATTTGATATGTCCCGCAAATGTCTAATGCCTCACTAAATCGCTGCAACTGGCATCCGAATCTGTACATAATGTTCAGTCGCTGTATCGAGCTTCTAAAAAGCTGATAGCAGAAGCAGTAGCAAGTCTACTTAGCCCCATAAAATTATGGACGTATAAAATGAATCTATTTCATGTATTTCAGATTGCAGGGTCGTTACATAGTATCGAACGTGGGCGTAAAATAGTAATTTGTTGGCTATGTTTTCCTAGAAAACCTGTTTCGTGAGAATAGAGTCAGCCTGTTGCAGGAAATGGCTAGGGAAAGGTCTTTTAAATTGCTGGTTCATATAATTAAACAATGGTTGTTATGTATTTTTAACAGTAAAAGTGCATAAAACGCAAGGTTTAGGACAGCCCACAATTAAAAATATGAAAATCAGCAGTGATAGCCTAGTGGTATGGCTATCAAACTGCCAAGTCATAGGTCTCGAATTCGAACCCAAGGCACGCACCTCTCAGTTTTCGGATTCATGTGCGTATTGTATAATTATCACTTGCTTCAAAAGCGATGAAGGAAAACATCGTGAGGAAACCGGCAAATGCCTGAGAAATATTTCTCGACGGCATGTGAAGCCCAGTCAGGGGCGGCTTTAAAACTCTGACACCAGGTTAGTCACTAACCACACAAGAAAAGAAGAAGATTAAAAATATTCTATTAATACACTAATAGTTTTTGGCCAAAGGAACGGACCAGTAAAGCCAATCCTCACGAGAAACTTCACCATCTGCCTAGCTTTTTGCCATCATGTTGGGGTCAGTATGCAGTCTAACCGAATAAAGCTGAACCCAGTATTTTACATGGAGCGACTGCCTATCTGACCTCTACAACTAGTTACTGGGTAATACGATAACTCTTTGAAACACTGGTTGTCAAACGGCTCCTGGCTACCCGTAACTGCTGTCAAAGATCTACGACGGAAGGACGGACTACGGAGTGTAAATAAATTGATCGCTGAAGAAGGCTGAAAATGATTCATTGGTCACCTTCTACGATTACTACGTAGAAGGACGTAAATTTTTTTTCCAGAAAACCCAACCCTAGCACGCGATGCATCATATTGATAAATATGGCATCATTCGCGCTGTGCAGTACTTAGAAATGTTAGTCAACAAAGTGATACGAAGAAATGCTTATTTCACATTAACATTTTGGTTTTCAGAATTTGGTAATCAGTGTTGGTTTTTGTTGACCTTTAGCTTATAATTGCTTTCTGTTTCATACTAAAACGATGTTTATATCAAGATTAATGAGCACTATTTTTACTTTAATCAAAGAACATCGTTAACCTGATAGAGCATAAAAACTGTCCTACAGCGGGGTAATGGCTTGTTCCCTTAAAGAGAGACCATTAAAAATCTAGGTTTCTTCTCAACAATGTAAAAGTATGAAAAAGTACCTTTACAGCCAGAGCTGGATTTAAGGCGGGCAACAGGCAACGTAACGGCAACAAAAGGCAACAGGGGCCATGGTCTCGGGCCTCCACAAAATAAGAGCTTCCACAATTTTATGTGAGGTCCCATTAAAATAGATGGATAAATTTTAACACAGCGTTCAGTACGTCTAACCAAAGATATCCAAGCAAAAAAAAAACACTGATTAAAGTGATTATAATATGACCTAAAATTATTAACCAACATTAGTAACCAACATTTTTAGTGTATTTTCGTAAGCAGATTTTTTTTCTTGTAAGTATTTAATGCGTTTTTTTCTTAATTTTTTACCATTGTTCTTATTTTGGTGGTCTGAAAGATTTCTAAAAGTTTGCTGATCTATTTTAATGGGACCTTATATATTTAGATTTTTTTAAAAGTTCAGTTGGTCCAATTCACTAAATTGATCGTTTTGTATAAAAAGGATTAACAAAAAGATCAATCTAAGGAGATCTTCTACTACCAAATACTCGAAAACCAAAATTTCAAAGCTACATTTCCAAATGTTGAAATTACGTTGAGAATGGACTTGGTGTTGAAGATGGTGTCGACCTGCACTGGAAGACGGTTATTTACGAGGATGATTTTTTTAAATAAACTTCCGACTACAATGACACAGAACCGCCTACCAAAGTTATCCCCTACTACGTATTGAAAGTGATTTACTCCGAGAACCGGATTTCACCGAAACCATCAATGATTTTCAGACGAAATAAGCTCACCTAAGATTTTACTTTTTTTAATATATATTTTTAGTATACGTATTGTATTAATAATTGAATTTATTTTTCGTCTACTCCAAAATAAACTCGGAGCCTCCTCTTCTTGGTAGTCCCAGAGTCTCCACACCTTTAAATCCGGCCCTGTTTACAGCGTCAAAACTGCAGCAAACTCTTACATACAAGTACAACCTCTTCGTATCAACAATGAACCACCCTCTAAACTGCAAACCTCGAACAACGTACTCCATTACATCGGAAAACAGCATCGGGAGTCCGACTAGTAAATCCCGAACTTGCAAGGTACTTGACCAGCCGCCTAAAGTAGAGCGGGTCATAAACGTACCCCGTTAGAGCCTTGCTTGCACGATTAAAAGGGGTCCCAGTTTACATTACACGGAGCTTTAAAGATTTTTTCAATGAAAAATAAAGGACTATTTTTTTTAATATTATTGAGTTTTTATGGTGCTTGGTCGCTGGTGTGCTGCTGGTGTATAGCTTGGATGCTAAGGGAAAAATTGCCTTAATTTTTGAGGAAAATTTGTAAGTATCTTTATCCTATACTATTTAATGAGCAATATTATTATTTTTTCAGTACTAATTTAATTAACACTATATTAAATTAATGAACACCATAACTTTACAGTTTTTAACACGGCTAACTATTTACACTAGGTACTAAATTAAAAGACTAACTAGCTAGCTATATAAATAAAAATAAAAACAAAACGACACTCAGGCGTCGAAGTATTCGTCCGCATCGCTGTCATCCGGAAACGTGCTCAGAAGACTGGCAGCAATAATTATCTTAATATATATAAATTACGTGTCACGTTGTTTGTCGGCGATGGACTCCTAAACTACTTAACCGATTTTAATCAAATTTGCACACCGTGTGCAGTTTGATCCAACTTGAAAGATAGAATAGCTTACATCTTAATTTAGGAAAAAAAAAGGAGAAAAATTATGTTTTTATTAATTATGCATTTATGATATCCCGGTATTATGCCATAATTCCTAACAAAAAGTACTAGGCTTGCATGATTTTTGATGATAATCTCGGTAGGTAGGGTAGGCAGGGTAGGCAGGGTAGGCAGGGTAGGCAGGGTAGGCAGGGTAGGCAGGGTAAGCAGGGTAGGCAGCGTAGGCAGGGTAGGCAGCGTAGGCAGGGTAGGCAGGGTAGGCAGGGTAGGCAGGGTAGGCAGGGTAGGCAGGGTAGGCAGGGTAGGCAGGGTAGGCAGGGTAAGGTAGTAGTAAGTGATAAAGATGGTCCACCCCAAACATTTATATGGCAAAACAACGTTTGCAGGGTCAGCTAGTATATATATATTTTGTAATCACGTTCTCGAAAACGGCTCTAACAATTTCGATGAAAGTTGCACTATAGGAATTTAAAATTCGTTTTCTCTATTTTCACAGCCTCGGGAATGTTATACAACATTGATATAACTAGACAGTATATTTATCTATTTTCACCCGAGCAGAGCTCGGTCGACCAGGTACTTTTCATAAAATATGGTAAAAACCCTTGCAGCATCATTACATATCTTTTAAATGCAATTTAAAGCAGCCATACTGGGGTTCGCTGATGACCATCACTTTCATTTGAATGCATAACCGATCCACAGCCCCATGAACCACATGAATAGTATGATCTGTGGATTTTTAACTATTTTGTCTGCTTCGCGCACAGCGAACCTGATAAAAAGTTAAACTATTTCTTCTACTCTGCGTTCAGCACTCAGTGAGGCAACACACCGTGTTCGGATTCGCGACAAGTCAATCGTCATCCTGAGAATGCCTCGTTGAGAGGTGAAACACGCGTCGATTTCTTTTAGGGTTTTTTATGGCTCTTTAGAAATAGCTAAGCGGTACAGGTTACTAAATATATCCATGTCTATTGTATTTTATAATAGATTTCCGCAAGGTGACGCCTGATTCAATTAACTACTTCTCTCCTAGCGACAAGTCAATCGTCATCCTGAGAATGCCTCGTTGAGAGGTGAAACACGCGTCGTTTTCTTTCAGGGTTTTTTATGACTCTTTAGAAATAGCTAAGCGGTACAGGTTACTAAATATATCCACGTCTATTGTATTTTATAATGGATTTATGCAAGGTAACGCCAATTAACTACTTCTCTCCTATCTTCATTCAACACGCCCACAAAAGCAACCATAACATCGAATCCCGAATTTAAAAATCCCATCATTCTTCACAATTCATTCCATCACCACTCCACGCTCTTGTTATTACACTGCATACGTAACCCGCAATGTATTCAAAACCGGAGAACAAAGTCCAAATCTACGTATAAATATTTTCGGGCCGTGTCCGCGTTTCCGAGATCCGTGTCCAGCGAATATTGCACTTTGCAGCGAACTCTTTGTTCATGTAGGCTGTATTGGACTGCTTTTTAGGGTTCCGTACGATGTTGCTTTGTTCTTGTACGATGTGCAATCTTGGAGGAAATGTTTTGTTTGTTGTTTTTTTGTTAGATGTCCTATTATCTGGGTCTGGTTTGCTGAGACTTTATGGGGGGCTAAGATTTTATGGGGTCATGACCTGGTATACAAAGAAGGTGATTTTCTTAGGTTTACATTGTTGCACGTCGTCTAAGGGTGAATTCCACCATGTCCCATATGCTGGAGTGTCCAAAGTGTCCTCACACCTGCACTTCTGAGCCATCTCACCTATTGGACCTAACTCGTTTAACGTGTTTTATCATCGACTCGAAAAGAAGATTAATGGAACTGAATGTGATCAGCACATCTAAATCGACAACATCTAATCTGCGATCAAGAGCTATCAGTGTCAACATTCCTCAATAATGATGACAGTAAAAGCTCTTAAACGCGGTTTAGCCGGCTGATCGCGTGCAGTTTCATTGGTAAAATTCGCCCTAAGAGTCATTTACAAAATCAACCAAAATTGAGGGGCTACTGACACTTTGATAGTTTGCACACAGCTAACTTGACTGTTTTTTTTTGTACCCAGTTATTTTTTGGCAACTAAGCTTTTACAATAAATGACTGCGGACAGGGGTCCAAATACGATCTAGTCAACTTTACTGACAAATATCAATTCATATACATTATCAGAAATATTACAACCCAACTCGCACTTTACTGCTATCCTCTTTTCCAGCGTACACTGTCTTCGCATAAAGTATTTCAATGTATAGCCAGTACGTTGTAAGCGGATAGTTTTCTTTTTATTAACCCAGTTCTTACTGTACGTAGTATAGTTATAGAGGAATATTTTACTATGTTTGTTTTCCGCTCGAGCAAAATACAATGACCCGGGAAATGGAAGCAAAAACTTGTAGGATACTTACTATGTTGGCTTAACAATCTTATGTGGTTCTTGGCTTGTAGTACATACGTGGAGGTGTCATCATGTATATTCTCCGCCAACGGCTATTACTGGACTTCTAAAATATCCCCAGTAGACTTTCTCAGCATATACGGTGGGACTTCAGGATCTCCAGTGATACCATATCCTTTCCGTACTACGTCAAAAAATCTCGTTGTGTCCCCGAAACATTTCGTCTACCCGGTAAACCTCCCAATCTCAATCTGCCTTGCCTTTTCCCAACTATGTTGGGGTTGGCTTCCAGTCTCACCAGATACAGCTGAATACCAGTATTTTACATGGAGCGGCTGCTTATCTGACGTCCACAACCCAGTAACTGAGTAATACGATACCCCTTGGTAAGATTGGTTGTTAGACTTTCGCGCTTCTGACGACCCGTAAAGACTGTCAAAGATCCACGATTGACAGCCGGGACCAACGGCTTAACGTGCTTTCCGAGGCACGTAGGAGTCTCGACATGTAAAGATGGTCACCCATCCACAGAACAACCTCGGCAAGCGTAACTTAACTTCATGGATCAACCCGTGTGGCTTTTATTACTTAGCCTCGAGCTCCTAAACCTTCTAATATACCTAATAGCAGGATATGAAACAGTTCAATGTCTCCAGTATCAGTGATTTTCGACCTTATGATCCACATTTTGAAAGTATCACTGTAGTTTCAATGGCACCTCAACTGTCCAAACAAAACCTGCTTGATGACAGAATTACGTATAGCAAAGTTCTACTACCTACCACTAAAGGATGATTTCCACCAAACGGCTCGCATCGCATCGGATCGGAACGGATTTTACAATCTTTAAACGGTATTAAATCGTGTACACAGTATTTAAAGTCTATATTAGCAAGCCGCGCACAGCAGCTTGCCCGCGGGCGTCTTCCGCGACACGCGATCTTAGCCGAAAGTATGCTGCGACGCGCGATCGGCTTAATTCGCCTGTCGTCGTATCCGATCGGATCCTTTCGGCTGTTTTATGATTATTTTCTTCTTCTTCTAATGCAATAGCCAACAATACTACGTGCCGAAGTGCCGTATTTGACTGATGCCATGAACGCCTGGAAAGTGGCTTGCCCGAATACGGAGCAGCCCGAGAATCCGTCTTCCCAGAGACAGTGGGATGAGCCGCTCTGCAGGTTGGTACGGAATAACCTCTTTAATACGTCCACCAATACTGCTGAGCGTGCACGCCTACTGGCTGTGGGGGAATGGGAGTCGGGCCTCTGGCTTCAGGCGCTACCGTCACCCAACATAGGCACTATGCTGGGTGACACCACTTTCCGGCTCGCTACAAGCCTGCGTTTGGGCGCTCCTTGCGGGGCTCCGCACCGCTGTCAGTGCGGTGAAGCAGTCGACCGCCTCGGACACCATGGCCTTTCCTGCAACAAGAGCGCCGGTCGGTTGGCACGACACGCAAGCATTAATGACATAATCCGTCGGGCTCTTGTCACCGCCGGGGTGCCAGCTGTTTTAGAACCTAATGGCTTGGTACGCGACGATGGGAAGAGGCCAGACGGAATGACCATAATGCCTTGGAAGTTGGGTAGGCCTTTGGTGTGGGACGCAACCTGTGTCGACACCCTCGCGCCATCCCATCTTCCTAGCACGGCGAGTTGTGCTGGGGCGGCTGCTGCAGGTGCAGAAAACCTCAAACGGCGCAAATATAACAACCTTACCGGTAGCTATATTTTTGAACCGTTTGGGGTTGAAACACTAGGGCCATGGGGTCCGAGTGCTCATCGATTATTCCGGGACATCGCCAAGCGGTTGGTCGACTCTTCACGTGACCAAAGGGTTGGCCAATTTTTAGGCCAAAGAATTAGCATTGCCATACAACGTGGCAATGCTGCCAGCCTTTTGGGCACCTTTCCCACCGACAGCGATTCGGATGAATTTTTTGATGCCCAATGATTTGTTACTATATTTTATTTTATTTTTCCTCTGTATATAGTTAGTTCAATTATTACTAAATAGAATTATTAGTAGAACTTATTTTACACTGTATATATTATAAATATTAGAACGTGATGATAATAAAAAACAATACTACGTCAACTTCAAACATTTTCAAAAATTAGAACACATCAACACTGTAGAAATAAACTATTTGACTAGGCGCAGAAACGAATACGTTCGCAAGCAACGGTACGGAGCCGATCGTATGCGTCGACATCCTGCCGGACGCGATCCGTTCGTATCCTTTCTGATCCGATGCGATACAAGCCGTTTGGTGGAAATCATCCTTCAAGAGTTTTCATCACAATTAATTCACTTCCCACCCAATCATCACTAAAATACATCCAACTTAGTTACACTGCATTCCATTGCAATTCCAACTGCCATAGTCAGATGATTTAATAATAAGCCGTAGTAAACTATGCTATAATGTAGGCACTGTTCAACGGTTCAACATAGTGCTTGGCAAACAATTGGGAATTTGTAACTCATAAGTGAGCAGGCGCCGGTATAAATCATTATTATTAATAGTACGTGTGTTTTACTGTGTCCTGGGACTAGAATTTTGGTGGATGACTGTGTTATTGTCTTATTAAGTTATGTACTGAAAAATTAGAAAAAAAAAAAACAAATAATCCGACCTCATCCAAAAAGTTCAAAAATAAAAGTAGTAAAAACTAAATCCGGTGCTCCGTATCTGTTCGATTTATACTTAACACGATGTGTGATTCCGGATTTTTAATTTGTCTGACTGTCATGTCTTGTTTATACCTTTTTAGTTGGTGTTTTTGTCATTAGTTAATTAAGTCCTTTCATTTAATACCCAACATGGCATGTTTAATTTTATTTTTATTTCATGACTTTATGTCCTCTAGAAGGCGCCAATTTAACGTGACGTCACATTGAAACCAACGGAGGATCAAGACGCTTCCAACGATACCTTATTTGTCAAATTATGATTAGTAGTTTAGAAGTTATGACACAACAGATGTCAAAGTCAAAGTCAAATCATTTATTTCAAATAGGCCCATGTATGGCACTTTTGAACGTCAAAAATTACAAAATAATAAAATTGATTCTAGTCGCCCCTTCCAAAAGGTAGTTTTCGTATGGAGAAGAATGGGCAAGAAACTCCACCGTTACTCTTTTAAAAATGTTTTACAATTGTTTGTATATGTACATACATTTGTTAAATAATTATTATATGTGAAGACGATGAACATACATACCCATATACATACATACTGGTGAAAATCATTACCCTCCTTTTTGCTTCGCCGTAGTCGGGTAAAACAAGATCAATTTCAAGCAGTCTTTGTTGTCGCGCTGACGGCCAAGAATAATAAGGTATTGTGTCAATAATATTTATAGTCCAATTAAATTAAAAATAAAATGGCTCTAAACATTTAATCGTGACTAAACTACCATCTACTGGAGATTATGATCAATACTGAAATAAATTAAAAAATATCTGCTCGTCTGCTTCAGTTCACTTTAGCAGCGTTCGTACGTTGACCTCATAAAGATTTTTAGCCGGAGCGGACGTGAGCTGTAAAAGCCATTGTTCTTTTTCTATTTGTTTTAGCATACCTTATGCAGGCCAAATGCAGGCCAAATGCTGTAGCCCATTGAAAGCTACTGCAAATAGCAATGGATTTTTGGGAATGAACAGATAGTGGCCTCTTTCAAATTACCACAATAACTTATTATTAAATAAGTGCAGCAGAGTGGTCAGCAGTGGTGGCCTAGTGTTAACAGTCGCGATTTACGAGTTGTACATCGTAGGTTCGAAGAGACAGGCGCTTTACTTTGTGTAAATAATTTCATCACCACTGCTGTCAAAACGGTCAAGGAAAAACATCGTGAAGAAACCATGTTCTAGATCCGAAAATTCGAAGACATGTGACATCTACTACCCGCACTGGGCCCGCGTGGTAGATTACGGCCCACTCCTTCTCACCGAGAGGAGGCCTATGTCCCAGCAGTGGGAACATTATAGGCTGCTCTTGCAATAAGTAACCAACGTAAATGGAACGTACACATATTTTTTAACCGACTTCCAAAAAGGAGGAGGTTATATTTTTATTAACTTTGCTTGGGTAGTTTTTGAGTTAGCTACAAAATACGTATGTTTTTCCCACTTAGTATGTAGATGATATGATAAGTTCCTATCACTGGTAGCAGGTAGTGGTATTCGAATGTGTGTGGGGTAGGTAGGTACCACAACTAAAAAGTGAAAAATATAAACTTTTTAAGGAGGAGGTTATATTTTTATTAACTTTGCTTGGGTAGTTTTTGAGTTAGCTACAAAATACGTATGTTTTTCCCACTTAGTATGTAGATGATATGATAAGTTCCTATCACTGGTAGCAGGTAGTGGTATTCGAATGTGTGTGGGGTAGGTACCTACCACAACTAAAAAGTGAAAAATATAAACTTTTTACAAAAAAAACAACCGACTTAAAAAAAAACACTACAAATTGAAAAATAACTTTAATTTCGGAAGTCGGTGGCAAAAAACGAAAATACAGAACCCAAGACACCGACTTCCGAAATTAAAGTTATTTTTCACTTTGTAGTGTTTTTTTTTGAAGTCGGTTGTTTTTATTTTAAAGAAACCTTTTAATAACCCACAAACTCCTTTTCCACTACAAAAATTCAAGTAAAAACTTTCGCTCCATCGATGCCAATCCATTACAACAACATGAGTTAACAATTCTTCAGCGTTCCTACGGGAGCGCAAACCGAGGGTAGTCACGCAATCCAGTTGCGTACAGCTACACTCCATTACGCAAATTGTTCATAATAATTAGTGGGTAAATATACATATGGATGCGAAAGATAATTACTGCTTTATTGGTACAATACCTGGCCGTAAAAAAGGCATTTACTGTTTTAGAAAAAAAAGGTCACTGTCACTCATTCCTGTTGGGTAGTCTCTTTTAATTGGCAGGTACAGTACCCGGCCGTAAAAATGACGACGACTTTAAGAAGAAAAACCGGCCAAGTGCGTGTCGGACCACGAACAATGAAGAGTTCCGTAGTTGGGATGAATTTATCCCAAAAACAAACTTAACTTTGTAGTTGAAAAATATGTTCTCCCATACGGAATGTATGGGAAAACATGTTTTTGCAAATGCAAAGTTGGTCGATTATTATTCGTTAACCTGTAAAGCCTACTTAGCTGTGATAGTTTTCCTTTTAATTTCGTTATATAAACTACTGTTGTGATTTTCATAAACTCAAAACCAACCATTTAGCCGGCAGGGGGGGGGGACACTTGACTCTAACAAAAATTAGCACTTTAAAGCTTAATATTTCGCAAACGAATCCCTGAATCCAAAAATGCTTTTCACAAACTCACAATTTTTTTGAAGGACCTTTCCAATGATACCCCTCACCATGGGTTAAAAAAAAAAAAAAAAACATCACCACTTTACGTGTATGGTAAAAAAAATGTTTTTCATAATTTTGTTTTACCACTTGGTCGGCGTAATTAATATGTATACTTATGCTAAATTACAGCTTTCTAGTACTAAGGGTCTCGGAGCTAGACCGCGGACAGACAGACAGACAGACAGACGGACATGACGAAACTATAAGGGTTCCTTGTTTACTACGAAACCCTAAAAAAGCATTGTCGAGCATCAACTGTGACTCTCATACTAATACTTTTTTAATATATTTTTTATTTAAGGGATTTTCGTATACCATGTGTGACGATGTCAATCCCATCGTGCTTTTACAAATAACAATTTACTGCTAACTAAATGAACTAATCTAATGCCCGTTTTCACCGACAACTAAGTGACACTCAAATGAATCCCTAAATAAAAGTGCACTGTTGTATTTTTAACTCTCAGCGCTGAGCTTAGCGTTGAAAATCCAACAGTACACTTTCATTGAGCTAGTGAAGGTGAAAACAGGCATTAGTCACACAAAACTTAACTTAATCTAATTTCTTATCCAAAAAACTATATAATAGTTTTGCTGCTTCAGAAGTAGGCTTAGCTAAAATATCATAGAACATTACAACATCAATTACCCACAATTTAGACGAGTTGAGAAGTGCATGTTGTTTGCCCTGCGCCTGGTCTCTCTCCGGTCGTGTCGGATTGCCAACTAATCGGACTATGAGAGTGAGGGAAGAGAGAGTGCACCTGTGTCTGCGCACACACTTGTGCACTAGGTATAACATCTCCTCCGCCGAACGATAGTCTTTGCTGAGATTGGCCGCCATGGCCGAAATTCGGTCTGGAGGACTATTATCCCATCATCTGTTACGACGCCTCATTAAGGTGGATAACAATTAAAATTCTATTGTGTCTCGTTAATGACAGTTGAAAGGTTATAGGTATTAGACACATTCCACCAACACATTCTGGGCGTCCTCTATTTTTCACACACCTAACAATTAAGAGCGCGTCGATCTTCTGGCGCTAATTAATAGGATTATTTTAGATTTTTTTTTATCGAGTAAACTACAAGTACTTAATCGTGTTTTAAGTGTACAATTTATAGAGTGAATCCTTAAATATCTTAAACATTAATTGCATAATTAAGTTTCATTAAGTAAGCAAGAGACCAAACGCTATTATTTCGAAATTACGTATCGTTTCGTCGGTGCGCTGAGTCCGATATTCGCCTGAGATACTAATACTTGTTTGCAGTCAAACTCAAACCATTTATTTCAATTAAACCATTTACAGGCACTTTTGAATTGTCAAGGAGTCGGTCAGTCAGAAAGATGAAGCTAGTTGCCCATTCCAAAGCGTGGTAGGTAGGTTCCTATGGAGACGAACGGGCAAGAAACTCGAACACGGACACTCTTTTAAATCATAATATTGTTACAAAATATTGGTTAGATCATTTGTGTTGAAATTATACATGTGAGAACAATGTAAAAAGACATGCACGTTAAAAGCGTCCGTAATAAAAAGATAAAAAACAATTCAAAAATTAAAATAAGTTGTGGCAGCTAAGAGATGACCAGTCCCTACTGCGGACTGACGGCGCCCGTTCACGAACATGACGCATGGATCAGCACCATTTAACTCAACCATTTTGTCTCTTTCTAAAGCTCGATTTGTTGTATTAACACCCCGGTGGATACATGATTATACTAGTTAAAATGTACTCAACAAGAGCCCAATTTTGAAGTAATTTATTTGTTCTGTAGTGTGAAATACAACTGATAATGTAGAGTGGTATCGGTATTGCCCGATAATTGGGTTGTGAAGGTCAAATGTTAGTCGCTTCATTTAAAACATTGATATTTCAGCCAATTTTTTGTCATTTTCATTTGAAAAATTTCATTCATTTCAATTAAACCATTAACAGGCACTTTTTAACTGTCAAAGAGTCGGTTAGTTAGTCAGAAAGTTGAAGCTAGTCGCCCATTCCAAAACATAGATCTCTATGGAGAAGAATGGGCAAGAAACCAGTTACTAGAATACAATGTTCGAATAAAAAATTCCGCATTATTATTGAGTTCTCCTGTCAGAACATTATCAGTAACGGATTTGAATATGAAAGTAGAAAAGACATGCATTTCAGGTATAAGCATAGATTCCGTGTATGACGATGTTTACATTTGATCAAGTTTCTTTTATACAAAGGTTTCAACAGGCTAAGCACTGGCTACATAGGCATAATACCAAACCAAAGATATCAAACCATACCAAAGATTTAAATCACTGGATTTGCCCTCACTGTACTTAGTCACGCGAAAGAGTCCATACTGAGAAAAGTGAGCTCACACATTATTAATAGCGTTTCCATAACAATCAAGTTTATTTTGGGGCCAAAACGAAATAGTAAGGGCCTGCACATACTGGCGGGATTTTAAATTTATCAATTGAATTTAATACTTATCCAATCGAAATAAGGTATGTATTTCAATGCTCGGTGATCAACCTTAGAGCATCACAGCGCAGTTTTCTCTGGAGCATCGAAGAGCACGCTAGAGGATACCGTGCTGGAAGGCGGCAGTATGCGGCGGTATGCACCGGTATGCGCAGTTGTGCGCCGGAATGCGCTGGAGTCTGCCAGGTCTACCTATCCCATCGAAATAAGGCATATATTTTAATGCTCGGTGATAGACCTTGGAGCATACCGGCGCATGATACTCCGGTAAGGTGGCGGACGCTCGCGGTATTGCAGAGGATTTTTCTTGTCAGTGTACTCTGGCGGATAGAGGAATCCCCCTCGATGCTCTCCTCTGCCGTCCGCCAGTGTGCTCAGGCCCTAACGCAACTATTTTTTGACGCGGTAGGGCGAAACTAACGATTTAAATCTTTGCTTTGTACTAAGTCTGAGGCAGTTTTTCCTCCTTAGTATAGTGCATTTCCTTCTATCACAGGATACATGTAAATGTGAAACCATGGTCAAGTGATGTGTTCGTTATTTACGACAGTAATATGAAAGAAAAACGTTATATTTTATCAGTTGCGTGTCACCACAACTTGTGTTGTCATGTAGTAATTTATGTTTACGTGTGGGTTGCACTTTTTATAGCTTGTACTCGTCATACTGGATGATGGCGCGTTGTATTTTCATTTAAATTGTTATTTTATCGTCAGTGACGTTTTCAGGGTGATATTATTGTAACAGAATTACGTTCGACATAGGTTAATAAGGAAATAGTTTCATACTTTCACGTAGGTACTGTATTTCTATTTTCTTAATGTCCTTCGGTAAACTTCGTGTTTCGTCAGTTGTCGGATTTCTATCAGTTGCCCTTTACACTTGATGCAGAGCAGACGCTCTCAATCGACTTGGAAGTATATAGAGTTGTTAATACTCTTTTAACTTAATGTAATTTATTTAAAAAATGAGAGGAAAGCCGCTAAAGTCGCAGGCACGACTGGTAGGAAAATAGTTTTACAGCTCTATATAGTTCACACAGAAATCAAAACAAAACAACAATGAAGTACTTAATTCTGAATTCAAATTATTATACACGATAAATCTAATAATTGATGGACATGAAAATTAGCATTCGTTTGTATTTGAAAATCCGATGATACCCGAGGGTCATTAAGAAAATAGAAATAGATAATAGTATCTATTTCTATTTTCTTAATGACCCTCGGGTATCATCGGATTTTTATTCACTTAGGTATAGACCTAAGTGATTTCTTGTTGATTAATTAAATCATTAAAACAAAAAACGAGCGAGCCTTACAGTAGTCGCATAATTATGATGTGTAACATTTGATATCTTGGCTGACGTATTATAAGATATAAACAATATTCATCACCATCACCGTCACCGTCATCGTCATCGTCATCGTCACGTCATCATCATTATCATCGTTCTATTTACAACTTCTCGGAAAATGAATTGGTAACATCTGACGGCCAACTCCCGCCAACCACGCGCGCTCATTGGTCAAATCAAATAGCATGCGATTCAAAGGGGTTCCTGTTACACACTTCCGTCCCTTTTTACGAAATTACTCCCACAGATTTGATTATTTAGATTTATATTTTGATTGCAGGAAAAGGACAGGAAAGATGTTACACTTCAAAAAGTTATTTATCATAAACAAGTTGGCACCTATTAAAAATCATACTAAAAGTGTTTTGTATTTCTACTCTTACTGAAAATAACAGTATACTCGTATTTAGCTACAGTATTTAGTATATATTTTTTAGTATTTTCTTAATGTCCCTCGGGTATCATCGGATTTCAGAACGCTAATTTCCATGTCCATCAATTATTAGATTTATCGTGTTTAATCATTTGAATTCAGAAATAAGTACTTTGTTGTTGTAACTCTTTAGAGCTGTAAAACTATTTTCTTATCTGTCGTGCCTGCGACTTTAGCGGCTTTCCTCCCATTTTTTGAATAAATTACATTAAGTTAAAAGAACAACTCTATATACTTCCAAGTCGATTGAGAGCGTCCGGTCTGCACCAAGTGCAAAGGGCAACTGATAGAAATCCGACAACTGACGAAACACGAAGTTTGCCGAGGGACGTTAAGAAAATAGAAATACAGTATATCAAACATTTTGATAGAATTTTTAGTTGTTTGGTAAATACCTACCTACGCTATGAAATATTTAGATACGTATACTTTATCTATACACTTTCAATTAAAACCAACCCACGAGTCTGCCTACCCACCTAACACAATTTCCCTTTATTCGTCCAGTTCAAGCGTACAGTGTAGGAACTAGGGAGCGATGTTGACAGTGCCGTCCAATACTTTATAACAATAAGTGCTCAGGTAACCCAGTTATGTGCTGCATCAAACAATTATGTGAGGACCTGAGTGATGGAGGGTAGTTTGATGTGTTTTTGTTTTGAGGCAATTGTTTCTCGGTTCTCATTAAATAGGACTTTAGAATTAACTAGCCAAATGTGGGTGTATTCAAGACCTCTGCTTACCTCTTTGTGGAATCCAGGCTTGATATTAAATTGATGCTGTTTTGATTTGTATATTTCTTTTTAGTTTTACTCCCGAGCTTTACTATATATACAGGGCGTTTGGCAGAACGTTGAACATACGAAAATGGTGGATAGGTGTGGTCATCTGCTACTTACTCAGCCCTAATTTATTTGGCCCTGGCACCATGAATAATTAAAAAAAAAAACCTTTTTTCTAGTTTCACCACTTTCTTAACTTTAAAGTATAATTTTTATTAAAAATGGGTAAGACAGGCAATATTTTTTTTTTTTAATCTTTAAGTCCTCAAACTTACAGAAATATGTAAAAACTACTTGAATCTTAATTTCAACTTGCATTAAAAAAGAAATATCCTGGGGCCAGGGCCAAATAAATTAGGGCGGAGTAAGTAGCAGACGACCTCACCTATCCACCATTTTCGTATGTTCAACGTTCTGCCAAACACCCTGTATAATAATAATATAATATTTATTAACAATAAAGTTTGATACAACTTATCTATCCTAAACAAAAATACAATGTACAGAGTTAAGAGCATTTTAAAGACAGAGTTAACGACGATGTCTGTGCTAGTATTAACTGTGTGACAGACATCGGCGCCTGCCTCCTACAATCATGGTTTGCTATTCATTTCAATATAATGATACAAAAATAGTCGGGGAGGGTCTGGATTTATGCTTTCGCGGTTGCACAACGACATGCTTTGCTTTGCTTTGCTTGGTAGTATAGATGCAGGCCTACCCTACCGCCTCCTTCAGAGGGGGTAGGGTTGGCGGGGTCTTGAGGGTGAGCGCTACAGTCGTGTAGATCCTCAAGACAAGTCTGGCGGATGCACCTTCCCGAGGTTGCCACCCCGTTCTTGGTCTAGTTCCATAAGAAATAGACGTAACTAAAACCACCAGGCGCCTTTGCATCCCTTCCTCAATTCCCTTAACCTCATTCTGTCCCGTCTTATGCCTTCCTGTCCCAAATCTCACAAATCCTCCCCACTCTATCCTATCCGTATCCCTACTCCTCCCTATTCCGCTTTCCAACTTCCACTCCTAACCGTGACCCCCTGTGACTGGGTGGGGGCGGGCTCGACTATCACTAAATCCAGCTGATTGTCGAGTAGGAGTAAGCAGTCACCTGCGCTAGGACCTGCGCAGTTGAGCGCCGTGAGCGGGGATGAAGGAGTCCTGGGGGGTTGAGCCGAGCGGCTCTGGCTGTAATGTGCCCGTAAGGCAACACGCCCCCTTTGGTCCGAATTTCAAGTGAAACGGTGGCCCTACCCAGTAGCCAGGGGTAGGGAAATGGTCATAGTGTCCCGTCAGAGGGCCACAGGCGAGGTGCGTGAGGTCCGCTGAGGTCGTCCTTGGACGGCCAAAGCGGTAGGTAAAGGTCATGCTGACGGTGTAAGTGAGGGTTGATCAGTTCGTTGGCCAACGCCAACCCGATCGAGCACCCGATGTCGCACTGTAAACCAGCCTCGCGCCCCTATATCTCTCTGGTAGTCCTAACGATCGAACTTTTTTATAGTGAGACGTTCCCAGTTGCGGGCTCCATGGTGGGTGGGAGCCAGAGAGACGAATTTTATTAACATTTATTATGGATTTATCAAGGCCATTTAAAAAAAACAGCACCGGAGTGGAGGCGAAAGCCGATGAGACTCCCAAGGGAGGTGCTTGCACTTCCCTTGCCCCTGGTGGCCATGCAGCTAACACTGCGGGTACCAGCGCGGGCACCGGTCCAGCTGTGGCGAGAACCACAGCCAAGACCAAAAATAAAAAGTCCCAGTATAAACAAAGGACGTCGGCGCTGATTGGGACCAGTACCGACCCTTCTGACGCACAGGCGAAGACCAAGGCGACGACTAATACCACTGCCGGTCTGACCCTCTCTACACAGGCCCCGGCGCCAGGTAACACTGGTACCGGGCTCCCAGCCAAACACCCTCCTCCTCCTGTGGCTCCTCTAGCCTCCCCTCATCAGACGGTCGTCACCGGTCAAGCGGAGACGGCTAGTTGCACTGAGGACGTGTTCTCACGCGCCTGGCATTTCGTGCAGAAACGCAAGGGCAAGGGTAAACATACTCAACAAGCCCTTTGCTCTTGCAATGACCCTTCAGGTCCAATTGCTGCCCCGGAACAGGGCAGAAAGAGGGACAGATTGACGAGGAAGGAGCGCCGTCAAGCATTAAAGAAGTCGGGCAAAGGCTCCCGCAACAAACAGGCCACTGTCGCTAGCACAGTTAAACCGACAGTTGGCCAGCTAAACTTCTCCGCCGGTAAGCGGTCACAGGCAGAGGCCGGCACAAGCCGACCAGCGCCCAGTCAACCGCCAACCAGCGCTCCGGTGAAACCCAAAGGTGACACTACACAGCGACCCTATTGGAAGGATCAGGCCGCGGCCAAGCGAGCTCTCAACGAAACCTTGACACCTCGGGGAGAGCATAAGCGGCCGCGTCTTGATCAATCCAATAGGGTCGACCAACGAAGCTACGCCCAAGCTGCCAGCGCAACCCTAGACGTCGCCATCACCTGCGACCGCACGGGGATCCTCAGCAAGGACGCGTCGGACCAGGTTCTCGCTGCTATCCAGAAGCAGATCATCCTCGAGGCCTGCTCCCCCAAACAGGACACCCCAGGGCCGACTTTCAACGCCAAGCCGCTGTTCGCCGGGGGTATCCTTAAACTGTGGTGCGGTAATGACCACACCTTAGCCTGGCTAAGGAAGACAGTCTCCGGCTTGACTCTTTCAACTAGCACCTCGTTAGTCGTTATGAGCCAGTCGGAGATCCAGAAGCGTGCACGGTGTGGCATCGTGATCCCGGACGAGCAGGGGGTCTACGGAGAGTCGACTATGATTGGTCGTACTCTCAGCTACCAAAACTCTTGGGTAGACATCAAGAGGTGGGTACTGCTGCACGCTGACAAACAAGCCGCGGCGTGGTTCGTGGTGGTCGGTGTCCCTGTGGACCAAATCCCGACTCTGATGGAGGCCGGACGCCGCCTCTCAATTGGATTAGGGGCGGTGTACGTGAAGTTCCAGGGTCGGAACGGTAGGTTCACCGACGTTCCACAGGGATGGGACCCCGCCACGGGAACCGTCTGCGAGGCGCTGGAACAGCTGTCGCAAGCAACAGCAGGGGAGTCCACTCCCCCTTCACACAACCCGGAAGCATCCGCGGCTGAGCCTGCTACTGCAGAGTCAGCCGCCCCTGCCGCCGCCACCGTGGATGTCGTTCCCTCATCGGGCGGGGAGCTGGACGACATGATCCTGTCTCCGGCTTCGGGCTCGGGGGAGGACGGTTTCGACGAGGGCGACCTGTTTGCCGGGCTTAGACTTGGGGGGGACGACGAGGGTTCGACCAGTGATGGCGTCCCTTTCGTCGGTCTGTAGAGTCCTCCAAGCAAACCTCCACCACAGTCAGACCGCGACGGCTCAGCTTCGCAAGTGGCTGGAGGTACAACACACGGCCATTGCCTTAATCCAGGAGCCGTGGATTAGGGCGGGTCGCATACAAGGACTCTCCAATCTTGGCGGTAAGCTCCTAGTCACCTCAGATCATGATCATCCCAGATCGTGCATCTATGTCACAGGTAACCTTAAAACACAGCTCTTAACTGACTTCTGTTGCAGAGATATCTCTGCAGCTAGGCTGCTTATACAGCGCGACGATGCCACAGAGATGGTGATCGTTTTCGCCTCGGTCTATATGCCCGAAGCGGAGGCGCCGCCTCCTAACGGACTCGCCCGCCTCGTGAACCATTGCGAGAGCTGCGGGTTTGAGGTTGTCGTCGGGGCCGATGCCAATGCTCACCACCAACTGTGGGGTATGGACACGCAAAACGAGAGGGGTAAGGCTTTGGTTGACTACTTATTCTCGACTAACCTATCCCTACTAAACACTGGCTCCGAACCAACATTCGTAACCAGGCGAAGCCGCACAATCATAGATCTCACTCTGGCATCAGAGGGCGTGGCGGAAATCACCACTGGGTGGCAGGTCTCCAAGGAGGCCTCCTGCTCCGATCACAGGTGGATCCGCTTCGACATTCAGGTCTGTGTTCCATCGATACCACCACGGCGTTATCCGCGTAAAACGGATCGTGCCACCTACACACGCAGCCTTGATTCCAAGCTAGCGATGCTAAGCGATCCGGTGACATATGCGGACACGACACAGATTGAGGCACAAGTAAGCCATCTTACAGAATCAATCATAGACAGCTACAAAACCGCCTGCCCAGAGACCACGCCGCGCAACATACCGGGTAAACAACCCTGGTGGGGCGCTGATCTGGAGCGCAAGCGCAGCAAGGTAAGAACAGCTCTGAATAGAGCCATGAACACATGTGCGGATGAGGACTGGGATAACTACTACGCGGCCAAATCTAGCTACAAAAAATGCATCAGATTCAGGAGCACCTCGGGATGGCGCAAATTCTGTGGTAGCATTGAATCTTGTCAGCAAGCAAACAGGGTAAGGAAAGTACTGGCGCAACAGAATACACCTGGGCCCGCCACCCTCCGCAAACCTGATAACACACTCACGTCGTCGCCTGAGGAAACAAGACGCATCCTAATTGAAACTCACTTCCCTGGTTGCGTCTTCGCGCAGGTAATCGACTGGCAAGATGAAACCCAAACACCAGCTGACACTGACTGGAGTTACGCACGCAGGGTGATCACGTTGGAGAAACTCCAATGTGCCATCCGGAGCTTCCATCCTTTTAAGGCAGCTGGTCCTCATGGAGTGTTCCCCGCTTTACTACAGTGGGGGGGTGCTTCTGTCGCAATAAGACTGGTGCCTTTAATGAGGGCGTGCCTGGCCTTTAGATACGTTCCTAAAGGATGGAGGGAAGTGAAAGTAATATTCATCCCTAAGCCAGGTAAGGGTGACTACACAAACGCCAAATCCCACCGACCAATCAGCCTGACCTCCTTTCTCCTAAAAACTCTGGAAAGGCTATGTGATAGAGAGCTGAGGGATGGCGCTCTGAAAAACATACCGCTACATGGTAATCAACACGCATACAGCTCAGGTAAGTCGACCGAATCTGCTCTCCATCTAGTGGTCAGTCAGATAGAGGATGCGATTCATCAAAAAGGCACCTGCCTGGGTACTTTTATAGACATCGAAGGAGCTTTCGACAAAACCAACTTCTCCAGCATCAGAAGCGCCCTCTCCAGGCATGGAGTAGAACAGGTACTTACGGACTGGATTACAAACATGTTAAGCAAACGGGTGGTTCGCCTTGAGGGTGAGCGGCAGTTGGCCATGATAGCCAGAGGCTGCCCCCAGGGAGGGGTTCTGTCCCCCCTTCTATGGAATCTGGTAATTAATGACCTCATTACCAAACTCAATGCCAACCGCTATTACACAATAGGGTATGCAGATGACCTCGCAATCCTTGTATCGGGGAAGGTGACGGGTACGATCTGTAACCTCACTCAGCAAGCACTACGTATCGTAGAAAGTTGGTGCAGGGAATTTGAACTGTCAGTGAACCCCACTAAAACTGAACTAGTCATGTTTACCCAAAAACGAGCATTAGGTCCTTTCCGCCTACCCAAACTGTTCGATACTGAACTTCAGTTGGCCAACGAAGTCAAGTACCTCGGGGTCATTCTAGACAGTAAGTTAAACTGGAGTAGTCATGTAGACAACAAGCTAAACAGGGCCTGCATTACCTTCTGGCAGTGCAGGAGAATGATAGGTAAGAAGTGGGGCCTATCCCCCAAAATCATACTGTGGCTGTACACAGCAGTGATCCGCCCTATGATCGCGTACGGGGCCGTGGTTTGGTGGCCCCGCACTCAGCTGGTTACAGCTTGCAACAAACTACAACGCATGCAAAGACTAGCCTGCGTGGCAACCACGGGCTGCATGAGGACTACTCCGACTGCAGCAATCGAAGCCATGCTGGGACTGCCCCCACTCCACCTGTTCATACAGCAGGAAGCGACAATGGCGGCGGTGCGTCTTAATGCAATTGATCTCTGGGGTAAGAGAGTCACACAACACACCGCGCTGCTTGAGGGACTCAACAATGAGTTCCCTATTACGAAAGCGGTAAATGACCGGGTGCCCAAACAATTTATCTTCGATAAAAAATACAGAATCCAACTCCACGAGGACCGCAGATGCGAGGGTTCGCGCCCCGCAGAGCTGCGAATCTTCACCGACGGATCCAAAACAGGTAGTGGCACAGGTGCTGGAATCTTCTCGGAGGACTTCAACATACACATAGCCACACCATTGGGTGTCCATAACACAGTGTTCCAGGCCGAATGCATGGGTATATCTCTTGCCGCTTCAGCCATCATGGCCAGGGAAGTTAAGGACCACTCGATAAGAATACTCTCAGACAGTATGGCTGTTCTGCAAGCGCTAAACAGTCACACTGTTGATTCTGGGCTGATATACGAGTGCCACCAACGCCTCAACCAGGTGGGTGACCTCAATAATATAACCATTCAATGGATCAAGGGACACAGCGGTTCGCGGGGCAATGACGCAGCCGACGAACTTGCCAGAAGGGGGTCGAGCATGGCACCAGTGGGGCCTGAACCCATCACGCCACTCCCCTTCGGGTACCTACGCTCTCTGGTAAGGAAACGAACCAGGGAACAACATCACAAAATATGGGTGGACCACGGTGAGTGCAGGCAGGCTAAGGAGGCTCTCCCTACAATCGACGGCCGCCTCACGAAACAGGTTCTCCGATTAACAAAACAGCAGCTGCGCACAGTTACAGCTGCCCTAACTGGCCATGGGTCATTTAATAAACACCTCTTTGTCATAGGAGTCACAGACAGTCCGCTGTGCAGAGCTTGCATGGAGGACGACGAGACAGCAGCCCATGTGCTGTTAAACTGCCCGGTGGTCGCCACATACAGGGCCAAGTACTTCGGTAACCCAGGTACCCTACGTGAGATTGTCAGTGACACCAAGGCGTTGCTGGCCTTCTTTGAGGAGCTGGGGTGGATCGAATAACAGATTTTCCCACCCGTACGCAAAATACGCGCTTTGACGTGGAGTTGCGGATACCAGCCCGTATTACCTATTACAAAAATAGTCCTTGTACAAATTAAGTTACGCTCATTTATTGATCTTCTAAAATTCATATTTTAAAGTAGTTAATCTGTCTAGCCTTTTCCCAACTATGTTGGGGATTTCAGTCTAACCGGATGCAGCTGCATACCAGTATTTTACATGGAGCGACTGCCTATCTGACCTCCACAAACCAGTAACTGGGTAACACTAGGTAAGATTGGTTGTCAGACTTTCGGGTTTCTGACGACCCGTAATGACTTGCAAAGATCCACGACAGCCGGGACCAACGGCCAACCTACTTTCCGAGGCACGGAGAAGTCTCTGTACGTAGAAATGGTCACCCATCCACGGACCAACCCCGGCAAGCGTAGCTTAACCTGGTGGATCTACCCATGCGGCACTTAGCCATGAGCTCCTCGTATATAATATTATATAGAAGTATGCTTTGATTATTTTTTATGTTTAAATAGTGTTTCGCCGCAAAAGAACTAAAACAAACAGGCCAACTTTTTTATGCTAGTGTGCGTGACAGCTACTTACACTCGCGCCACGTCATTTTGCTGTCATTGTGCTTTTCTAGTGTGCGTGCATTTCTATCTAGACATATTCATGCCTTTGGAAGTACGATTGTTTGTTTCTTTGTAAGAGGTAATCTCTGCAAGAACAGGCCAGTCTCCAAAAAAAAAAAAACGTGTGGCACTCGGGGACTGCCGCGGTAAAGCTATTGCATAGCGTTTGTAATCATCCCAAATCATCCCAAGTGTAGCGTTGACAAATAGGAAGTATGGAGGTTTCCATACTTCCTATTTGTCAACGCTACACTTGGGATGATTTTATGTCATCATCCGTCATTATATGGTAGGCGGAGTGGGGGTGTTAGGTTTTTTTCGTTACGGAATTTCTTGATTCGGTCGCCGCGCTCAAAGCCCACGATAAAAGCTATGCAATAGCTTAAAAATGTTCGAAAGTGACACTATTTCCGAGTGTCATAGGCTATGTGACAGTTGTTGTACCAGAGTTAGTAGGAAATACAAACTGAAAGAAAAGTGTTTTTTTTATAAGTTTCGTTCAGACTGGTGCGACAAAACAAATTTCTAAGAAAATTTCACGGTAGAACAATTACCGGTTTCGCGTCGCCAGTACGCACGAGGCTTTACATTCATATTCAAGTTCTATTTAATTTGTAGTTATACCTAAGTGCTATTTATAGTATTTACCTATTAAGTACCCTGTGAATCCAAAACACTGTATCTGCAGATACAGTGTTTTGGATTAACAACGTTCATTCGATTTCTTTTACCCTGTTCCATGCTATAGCATTCATAGTTTTTTTTACTTTGTATGAAAAATACTGAGATATAAGAAGGCAAATTACACTGTATCTACTTAAAACTCAAGCTTAAAACAGAAAAACACGGCAACTGAAGATGCAGTGTATTGTCAAAATAATCTTCGCGCGTTGCAAGATACAGTGTTTTGTCAAAACAAAGTAGAAGGGCTAGCGCGACGCGGGTGCGCCAATCAGAGTGAGGCCGGGCGATCGATCTCAATGATTATTGGTCGATCTGTTGTTGTTGACAAATGCTTACGCGCCGCGCCGTGATTGACAGGTTTTTTTTTGTTTCCGGAGTAGGTAATAGGCGAATTTATTAATGTGATTATGTGATTATTTATAAGTTCTTGTGCAATACAGCCGATCCCATATTGGGAAAAAATTAAGCAATTTGGGTTTTTTCTGAGAAATTTCTGTCAAAAACGAAGTACTCCATGACGGAGGGGGGAGGGGGGCAATCTTCTTTGTGCACCCTCTTCCAAAAACAAAGTACTCCATGACGGAAGCAAACTTCTTTTCTTCGGCCAGTCCTTTCTAAAAACGAAGTACACCATGACGGGAGGGTTAGACTTCTTTGATCACCCCCTTCCAAAAACGAAGTACTCCATGACGGAAGAGGCAAACTTCTTTGATCACTTCCTTCCAAAAACGAAGTACTCCATGACGGGAGGGGCAAACTTCTTTGATCACCCCCTGTCAAAAATGAAGTACTCTATGACGGGAGGGGCAAACATCATTGATCATCCCCTTCCAAAAACGAATTACTTCATGACGGAGATGGGCAAACTTCTTTGGTCACCCCCTTCTAAAAACGAAGTACTGCATGACGGGGATGGGCAAAGTTCTTTGGTCACCCCCTTCCAAAACCGAAGTACTCCGTGACGGGTGGGCAAACTTCTTTTCTTTGGCCACTCCCTTCCAAAACAAAGTACTCCATGACGAAAGGGGCAAACTTCTTTGATCACCCCCTGTCAAAAACGAAGTACTCCATGACGGGAGGGGCAAACTTCATTGATCACCCCCTTCCAAAAACGAATTACTCCATGACGGGGATGGGCAAACTTCTTTGGTCACCCCCTTCCAAAAACGAAGTACTCGAAGACGGGGGCAAACTTCTTTTCTTTGGCCACTCCGTTCCAAAAACGAAGTACTCACTGACGGGTGGGCAAACTTCTTTTCTTTGGCCACTCCCTTCTAAAACGAAGTACTCTATGACAGGAGGGGCAAAATTCTTTGATCAGCCCCTTCCAAAAACGAAGCAGGTACTCCATGACGGGAGGGGCAAACTTCTTTGATCAACCCCTTCCAAAAACGAAGTACTCCATAACGGGAAGGGCAAACTTCATTGATCACCCCTTCCAAAAACTAATTACTCCATGGCGGAGATGGCAAAATTCTTGGTCACCCCCTTCAATATGGGGGGCGCTGCCCCCCCCCCTTTTTGTTTTTAGGGAGACTTTTGGCCCCCTCTGCCCCCCACTGCCCCCCACTTCCGCGGTCCCTGTGTAAGACTGACTTTGTAACAGTTAATCTATAATAAAATTTTGAATAAAATATAAAAGTTGATCATTCAAGTTGGTCATTCAATAAACTCATTTCATTTTTTTGCAATTCCCAATGCATTTTGATCGATCAATTTACTCCCATCTAATAAAAATACTGACTATCATTATTTACTACCTATCATCATACATATCTAGGCCCTGTTTTATCAAGTCAATACACTGTAACTCTAAATACAGTGTATTGCCTTAACAATTTCTTCTATCTCTTCTGATGACTATTACGGCAAAACAAGTTATCCCTGATAATTCATCATGTATATTGTACATATATATAAAACATACTAGGCTTGATAACTCATAAAATTACCTTTAACTTGATACCAAACACTAAATACTTTCCAAAAGAAGTTTTAGAGTAATCGTCGAAAAACAGAAAAAAATGTATTTGCTCGTTTTCTCAAAATCAACTTTTCGTAGTTACAGTGTATTGGATTCACAGGGTACTATACTCTATAGTAGAATAATTTGTTTAAGGTTGAAAAGATTGATTGAGATTCACAAATAAAATAAAGAAAACAAAATAAAAAGAAGAGAGTGTGTTTAATCTATAACCAATGGACTTCTAATTATGAACGAATACTTCCATAACACAGAATTTTTTACTCTATAGAACAGATCTAAACAAAAAAACACGCGTAAACAAACCCGTAAACACGAACGTGAAATAACTAGATTCAGTTGCAAGCCACTTCCTCGAATTTCACAACTATTTACTATACGTTGTTGCATCACTCAATTCTGCGAACATCCCTAACAACTCCCTACAACCGTTCCAGTTATACAGCCCGTCAATCGCAAAGTTCAAGTACGGAAGGGGATGCAGTGTCCTGCCGCGGCGGCGGTGACCTACTGACCGAGGTCGACGACCGGTGCACTGCAACCGTGCAACGTGCAACGTAGCAGACGCGCTCGCTTCTCGTGTGAGCGGGCATTTTCATGTCGGCTTTTTTGTATTGTGTAAAGGGGTCTTTTTGTGTTTGAGTTTTGAATTTTTGTGGATTGTTTTTTTGTGGAATATTTAACGTGATGTTCTTTTGTTATTACTTTTGTGTTTTGGGTGGGATAACTATGGTATTGTATTCTTTGTTTGTTATTTTGCCTCTTAAGGCTCCATGACGCCGGAGCCGCACCGGCGCCAGACCGCGAGTTTGTGTATACGAATGAATATCGCACATCGGCTACCCCATTTCAAAAGTAGTAAGGGACACTTTTTACAAAAATCGTTTTATTGCATAATCTTGCTAATCTAATAAGTCCCCACCAAATACAAAAACACCAGCGTTGAAAAGTTACTTATAAGCAGATATATTTAAACATCGAAACCTAGTAAGTGTCCCATTCTGCCCCGTGACCACTTTAAAACCTAGTAAGTTACTTTAACCATTTCAAAACCTGGACTTTTCAAAGGCTGACCTTATTTACGTTTTTGCGCTCTCCTGTAAAATTTCGTTTTAAGTTCTTACTAGGTTTTGAAATGGGGCAGCCGACATGCGTAGCACCGCCTTCGCACCGGTGCCGCACCGGAACCACGTGTACACTGGCATATATTTATTTAATAATTATTAGGCTCTTCAAAAATGCGTACACTATTACTTTATAATTTGTACATTGCAAAATTAAGTCTAAGCGCCTTATTACTTGTAGAAAAGCACAGCATGCACTGCATTTTGCGCAGATAGCACACACAATTAATTAATTAAAACAAATAATAAAATTATTAAAAGCTTAATTGATTACAACAAATTACATAAATAAATTTTATAAAAAATATAACTGCTTTATTTACAATAATTATACATCTAACACTAAAATATATAATAAATTATGTACAAGTATATGTAGGAGAAAAAATTAAATGAAGGAACAGCTCATGTATATTAAATTAAATTAGATGCCGATTAAATAGTAAAGCAACAATCACAGTTCAATAAAGCATTGCCAACGAAACATGAGGTCCGGCGCCGGTGCGGTTCCGGCGTCATGTACAGGAAGCTTTTTAAGGGTTTTTAAAAAATAATTTGTACTGAGAAAATGGATCAGAGCCTATTTCCTAACAAAGGAAAATTTTGTTTTTAGCATTTACTATCGACGCATAACCATGAAACCTACGAACGCATTAAAAAAACATATTTTTTAAATATTTTTTACATAATTATATTTTATAAAACTTTCTATCATTTTTCTATGCAAAATTCTCAATTATCCGCCATCTCCGTCCATGCATATATCTAGATCGCCGCGCCATCTACTAAAAAAATCTAAAAACTAAAATTAATTATTCAAACTCTAAGAAATTTGTAAAGCGTTATCGGTCTAATGTAGTTAAAAAAGTTAACTACAGAAATGGGTCAGCAGCCCGAGTGGCTTGCTCCGTCTGTAGCGTTGTAATCTTTGAACGTTCAAGTAACGTTCAAGTTACTACTTAACTTTACTTAAGAGCAGTTCTGTGTTCCTTTAGCTGTTTAGCTAGTTGCTTCGGCTTCGAAGCCTGAGGTGAGTTTGGATTCTTGTTTGAATATTGTGCATCTGGGGTTTAAAATGAACATGACGACATTGTTGTATCTGTAGGTACACGTTTTGTTTATGCATTTCTATGTGTTTTTTTTTTACAAAACGCAATAACGTTTTCGTTACAATTTATTTTTGCTTATTGTATTTTGCCTTTTTTGATTAACTTTTTATGTAATTTTGATCTCTAAGTTCTTACAGACAGGTTGGCAAGTGAAACTGTATCTCAACTTCTACATATTTTAAGAATTAAAATAAAATAAGTCCGCGTCAGTACATTTGTGTGCTTAAAGTGTTTAACAAATATATATCCAGTTGGCTAATTTTGTGTTTGTTCTCATTTCAAAAATAAATTCAAATTCAAATTTTCATGTGCAGAAAGAATTGTTGCCAAACTTCCTTGTCTTCAACGTAGTCTTTAATCTTATAATATGCTTTTTTGATAAGGACAATTACAGATCGTTATCCTGTTTCTACATTCCATTTCATTGATAACTTGTAAAAAAATACATTACATTTTCTCTGAACCTATTAACTTAATTGAATAAAAAGCTACAAGTTACAAGCAGTAGAAATGTACAGTACATTTTCTCAAAGGCGTTGGTAGATGAAGGTGCCGTGACCCGACTCCGCTGCAATTGACCTACGAACCTAGAAAAGTGTCAACGTCGAACAATAGACGGTTCACACTACACAGACATGTACCTACAGTACAAATAATGGAATAGACATTTTGTTGAAAATGTATGTATAAACTAGATTTTGGAATATTTTGAGATATGGAAATTTTTATTTAAACATTGAAGAAAATACTAACTGTGAACAAAACTCCATAAAACACAGTATGAATTGTATGACCTGTTTACATAACTGACATCCTTAATATTATAAATGCGAAAGTAGTTTGTTTGTTACGCCTTCACGCTAAAACGGCAGAACGGATTTGGATGAAATTTGGCACATATATAGATGATGCCCTGGGAAAGAACATAGGATACTTTTTTTTTCTCACGGGATCGAGACTTATGCGGGTGAAATCGCGGGGCGCAGCTAGTATTATTATAAATTGATGTTATTATTTCTTTTAATGTAATCTATTGACATTGTCACCTAAATCGTAATTGCTTAGGTAAATGTGTTAGTTTTGTACGCCATAAATATTGACAAAACACAGTGCGCATATTTTAGACAATAAACTATGTGTAACCACCATACCTCTTTGACAAAACAAATGATTGATTTGAAAAATGTTTGACAGGAACTAGAGATTTCAACATGTTTTGTTGTGACTGTTGCGGCAGTGCAAACGCACAGCTAGAAGTGGCTTTTACCCCACAATGAGACATTGGCGCAGAACATGTTGCTTTCTCTAGATAACTGTCTCTTTGAAAGTTGAAAACAAAATTATTATTGTACTGATTAATTTCGACTAACGTCACCTGCGGCCCTTTTCATCATACAGTGAGATTCTTCATAATGTGCACATATCGAAATGATCATGACATATCTATGCTTAATTTTAACGACAGAAAAAATATTTAAAAATCTAAATGTTTTTTTTTAATACTTTTTATGGAATTCAAATTTTTTTTAACAAAACTGTGTAACTTTTAAACTAAATCATCTATCGCGATGAAACAAACTCCACAATGATTGGAAGTACTCGTAATTAGGCGTCCACAAAAAATATGTTTTTTTTTGCAAAAATCTATATTTTTTATCAATTTTTACAATAATTGTAAAATTATAAACAAGATGCCAAAGAGAAGAAAAAAAAAATTATACAAAAATAAAACAAAAAATTTTTTTTTTTTATATTTTTTCTGTCGATAAAATTAAGCATAGATTCCCTCATTTCGATATGTGCACATTATGAAGAATCACACTGTATTTCAGGAAATAGGATTTTGTCCATACACGCTATTATTTTAGCAATAATAATTGATTTATCAGTCATCTGCCTAGAGTTTTCCCAATTATGTCGGGGCTCGGGTTTTAGTCTAATTGAATGCATAGAAGCTCCATGCGTTTATGGTGTTTTATACATGTAAAAAAAACCTTGTCCCATCCGTGAGGGTGTTGTTAAGTATCGTACTGAGAGTCTATTTATGTGGAAATTTAAAAAAATAAAAAAATTGATACTTTTTTCAATAGAGAATTTGAGCGGGCAGTCGTTGTTTAGCGGGTCTACAAGTCATAATTTATGACACTTGTTGAAAATTTGCTAGTTTTTAATGGATTTGGGGTAATTTTGTTACTAAAAACCAACCAAGTGCGTGTCGGACCACCCACAATGAAGGGTTCCGTAGTTGGGATGAATTTATGAATGAATTAAAAGATGTTCTCCCATACGGAACGTAGGGGAAAACATGTTTTTGCAACTGAAAAGTTAAGTTGGTCGATTATTACTCGTTAATCTGTAGAGCTTACTTAGCTGTGATAGTTTTTGTTTTAATTTCGTTATATAAACTACTGATGTGATTTTTATCACACATCCAAAATCAACCATTTAGCCGGCAGTGGGGGCGACACTTGACTCTAACAAAAATTAGCACTTTGAAGCTTAATATTTCGCAAACGGATCCCTGAATCCAAAAATGTTTTTACATATTCATAATATTTTTGAAGGACCTTTCCAATGATACCCCACACGATGGGACAGAAAAACAAACATCACCACTTTACGTGTAGGGGAGGGTACCTTAAAAAATATATTTTTTTTCTTAATTTTATTTTACTACTTTGTGGGCGTAATTAATATATACACCCATGCCAAATTACAGCTTTCTAGTACTAAAGGTTTCGGAGCTAGACCGTGGACAGACAGACAGACGGACATGACGAAACTATAAGGGTTCCTTGTTTACTACAGAACCCTAAAAATGTGAATTTTAAATAGCAATATCTTTTTTATTTTCAATAATAATAAGATTTTTTATTACTTATTTGGTAATGTTTTTGCTGTATCTATGTGCCCTTTTTGAATCGGATAGGGGTTTTTACATATTGTATGTGGCGATGGATAGCCATGAGAGTGAACCTATTAATTTACGCATATTGCCATATATTCCAACGTATATTTACACTGTCTAACAACATGGTCACACCTCAACATTAATGGCTGCTGCAGTGCGCCGAACTGCTGGGACTGCGTCCTCTATTCACGAGACTGTGGAACTGACCGCATCTCTGTGTAGATACGGATACGAGGTTGATACGGATCGCTACGCGAGTAAAATTTATGTAGGCTTGTTTTTTTTATAAGGTAAGGTTTATGGGCGTAATCTTACCAGTTCCTTATACGATGACCGTACACAGTTCATATTTTATTCCTAAAGTTACCATTTCCATATAGATTTTACTTCCAAGAGATGCATGTGCTCTTGCAGAGCGATTTCCCAACGATGTCATGATAAATTCCATAAACTACACAGGTTGGTGTTAAGGAATAGCACAAAAACATGGTGATGGATTTTACATAATGTTTACGAATAACACAAGATTCAATGGCCTGATCATGCGATTTAGTTGTGATTGGTAAGTCTCTTAGGAGGGTCAGGAAGGGGTAGGTAGACCAAGGATTATCTAAAATGCACTCATGATAAAATGTTTACAATAATTAACATGTTAGACCAAAAAAACTTCGAGGTAAATATTGCCTCCTAACTCCCAAAAAATGCCAACTTAACTTTTCTTTTTATTGTTTTTTTAATTTGTTTTAATGAGTGTGTTTTAATTTAATTTGTGATTTCCTATTTGAGTCTTAATAAATACTTTATCTTTGTTTCTTTCTTTCAAAAATATACAAGAAAATGGAATTTTAAAACATCCACGAATTCACTAAATAATCTCTCCCTATTTTCATAATATATTAATGATTTACATTTGCACATTTTTCACGTTGGATTAACAGTAAATCCAATGTGAAAAATGTGCAAATGTAAGTAGAAGTTTAAGTGCATCACATATGCTTCATCCCACACAAGTTTTAAAGGTTGGCTCCGGAAAAAGATTGTAGGTAGTGCTTGTAAGTGATTGGCTGTCACTACATAAGTACATACTGTATTTATATTTTCTTAATGTCCCTCGGGAATCATCGCATTTTCGAATACAAACAAATGCTAATTTCCATGTCCATCTATTATTAGATTTATCTTGTATAATAATTTGAATTCAGAACTAAGTACTTTATTGTTGTTTTGTTTTGATTTTCGTGTGAACTATATAGAGCTGTAAAACTATTTCCCTATCTGTCGTGCTACTCTATATATTTCCAAGTCGATTGAGAGCGTCCGGTCTGCACCAAGTGCAAAGGGCAACTGATAGAAATCCGACGACTGATGAAACACGAGGTTTACCGAGGGACATTAAGAACATAGTTGTACTGTACAGACGCCATTTTCTTCACAGTTTTTTACTTTTGACTTATTTTGTGAAGTTTGACATAAAATTGGAATGCTAAGAGACTGTATGGAGGAATGTGGATGTTCTAGCTAAATCATGACGTTAACATATTTGTAATAGGAATCTGTAATTGCAGAAATGGAACGAATTTATACAAATAAAAATCGTACCATAAAGTTATTTTATTTGTTACGTGTGTCTTTTCCTTCATCAATATCCCAGCAGAGGTGCAGAATAATTACTGGTAGCATACAGTATGCAGCGTCCATTAAGTAAATAAGTACTAAAGGGGAAATTGGCTTGGCATGGGCATGCTTTCGTAGAATACCTTTCCATTGGGCAAATAGAATCAAATCATCACTAGAGCATTAAATGAAGAGTTTAAATGTGTCCAAATTTTGTTAAATTGTGTTCAGACTTTACATAATAGTTAAGTTGTTATGAACGAACGCTGATAGGCTATATTTTAATTAACTCACAAGAAATCAAAGCCCACTTACAATACCAGCTTCAACTACACTTTCTAGCGTGCATTCTGAAAGTGGGTAACGTCGCAAATAGCTGTCAAATATTTCGCTGTTTTGATTAATTTGGCAATATTACTGTATGGAAATATGAAATATCGCTCTATAGTGAACTAAAATATTGATTATGAAATGCAGTAAATAATATCGTATCACTGAATATTTAGTTTTAAATGTAAAAAAAGTATTTGGAAACTTTCCAAATGCCCTTTTTACACCTATAACGGTTACAACATCAAATTCAGTGTTATAATTGCAATTCATTATTAATATTTTAGCTCACTATATAGCGATATTTCATATTTCCATACAGTAAAATTAGCAAATTAATAAAAAACAGCGACTTATTTGACAGCTATTTGTGACGTTGCCAACTTTTAGAATGCACGCTCTTAACCCATTCAACCCAAACGTGAGTGCAAACAATTTGCATTGAACGATCCTTTGAACTCCCTTTGACACCCGACACAGTACGGGCTAACGCCTGCCTTAGTCAGTCAATGTACTAAGCGATTGATTGCTAATTAAATATTGAACGTGTTAATAACGTAAGTGATTGAGTTAGTGCGTTTACATTGGTACTGTGATTTCATATTAAGTACAGACTGTATTAATTGGCTGAATGCCAAGATATTACTAAGATTTTTTTTTACAAAAAAAAAACACTACAAAGTGAAAATTAACTTTAAGTTCGGAAGTCGGTGTCTTTGTTTTTGAATTTTCGTTTTTTGTCATCGACTTCCGAAATTAAAGTTATTTTTCACTTTGTAGTGTCTTTTTTGGAAGTAGGTTGTTTTTTTTTGTAAAAAGTTTTTATTTTTCTCTTGATTTCGTGTCTTGGGTTTTGTATTTTCGTTTTTTGCCACCGACTTCCGAAATGAATTTTTTTTTCACTTTGTAGTGTTTTTTTTTGGAGGTCGGTTGTTTTTTTTTTGTAGAAAGATTTTATTTTTCACTTTTTAGTTGTGATACCTACCCTACACACATTCGAATACCACTACCTGCTACCAGTGACAGAAACTTATCATATCATCTACATACTAAGTGGGGAAAAAATACGTATTTTGTAGCTAACTCAAAAACTATCCAAGCAAAGTTAATAAAATTTATATGGAACCAATTCGAGAGCACACCCTTTCAAACAAAAAAAGAATTTTCAAAATCGGTTTACAATTGACGGAGAAATCGGTGGACATACATAAAAAAAAAAAACAAACATACGCGTCGAACATAATATGTTCGACGCGTATGTATGTTTTTTTTTTTCCCGATTTCCAAAAAGGAGGAGGAACCTCCTCCTTTTTGGAAATCGGTTAAAAATTAAATAAAAGAGAACCAAAGATTATGGGAAATAACAGTACTCTTGTTTCATAATAAAAATAAACTGCTACATGTTTATCCGTATTCCAGGAGTGGGGCTAATGAACATTTTAATAATAGCGGCCATCAAGAGGCCCGTTTTCTGCCGTGGACTTTTTTTTACCAACTTTGACGAACAAAAATAGAAAACAGGACCAAACTAAATAAAACAAAAACGAAGCGCGTATTAGGCTGTGTTAGCACCGGTGCGGTAAAAGCACAAGGGAGGGAGAAATAGGCGTTGGCATGGAATGCTATAATGTTGGATTCATTTAGGTAATCAGACTATTGTCCTGATTAGACAAGCGTACTTACTGAAAAATTTAATAGAAGGGAAACCAAAGACGATGAGAAATAGTAATGCTCTTATTTTTATAATTAAAAACTGCTAAATGTAAATCTGCCTTCCAAGCAAAGGTGCTTAATGGGAGGCCCAATTTCAGCCGCGAGCTGGAACTTTGACGAGCAAACATAGAAAGCAGGACCAACCTAAATAAAACAAAAACTCAGCGTTTATTAGGCTGTGGTTGCACTGGTGCGGTGAACGCACAAGGGAGGGAGAAATGGGCATCGTTCTACGCTCTGCCAACAAGAGGGAAATAATTTCACACGTCGTGTTCACAAAGCTGCCGCTGCCATAAATTAAAAGGGGGGTGTTTTGGGCATGAGGACGTGTGCCTTTATAGTGCAGTCTTTTTAGTGTTTGTTTTGTGCATGTTTTTAGGTGGACTCATGAATAATGTGGAGGAAAAATACATCTTATGTAAACTCTTTTTGATTTAGGTTTGTTAACTGAAAAATAGTCATTTGTCATTTAGACTATCCAGCGTGTAATTCAATGTGTTTTGCGAAAAAAAACTCAAGAAGGTCGTAAGTGCGCTTACAACAGAACTAGATCCTGCCAGGCATGTAACATTATTGCATGTATAGGAAACAAAAAAAACCTAAAATTGCCTAACAAAATACATCACTTTGTAGTAATTAAAATTCCAACATGAGCTCTGCGAGCATTTGCTAACACATGCTTGCAAAACAAGGTAGTAGTGCCGATATTTTTTCTACAAAAATATAAAGTTTTCGTGTATAGGAGATTTTGTTCAATTCGACTAACCCGCTAGGACTATCAGAAAAACGTTTTGATTCACAAGCCACATCAATCAGTTTTAGCAATTGCTTGATGCTGACAGTTTTGTTTGAGCACATTCCATTGCAATAATGATGCTTCACCAACACAAAATGCTAACAATGGATAAACAGGTCAATGACCTCAGGGCTCAAAGCCTTCGAAAGTTCAATTTTTTCAGCCTGAAAGTCCACTGCTGAATGTGAAATTTTCCAATTCACAATCGGAAAATGTGACGGATGCATTTAGATTCACTGTATGTTGATATTGCTAGGAGAACCATAGGACAGGAGAACCTGAAAAAATTAACATGGACGTCCAGGTCAACGTGCATAAAATGTATGGAAAAACGTTAAACATTATCGCGGATAGAAACGTTATAACGTGCACGACTGCACGATACTCGACTTACGTCTGAATATGACTTTTCTAATGATATTTTTAGGGTTCCGTTGCCAAATGGCAAAAAACGGAACCCTTATAGATTCGTCATGTCTGTCTGTCTGTCTGTCTGTCCGTCCGTATGTCACAGCCCTTTTTTTTTCCGAAACTATAAGAGCTATGCTGTTGAAACTTGGTAAGTTATTAGTTATGTAGTATTCTGTAAACCGCATTAAGATTTTTACAAAAAAATAGAAAAAAAACAAATAATTTTGAAGTTCCCCATACTTAGAACTGAAACTCAAAAAAAATTTTTTCATCAATCCCATACGTGTGGGGTATCTATGGATAGGTCTTTAAAAATGATATTGAGGTTTCTAATATCATTTTTTTCTAAACTGAATAGTTTGCGCGAGAGACACTTCCAAAGTGGTAAAATGAGTGTCCCCCCCTGTAACTTCAAAAATAATAGAATGATAAAACTAAAAAAAATATATGATGTACATGTAAACTTCCACCGAAAATTGGTTTGAACGAGATCTAGCAAGTAGTTTTTTTTTAATACGTCATAAATCGTAAACCGCAATTTACCTTTCATTCAATGTTACTTGCTGCTACGGAACCCTTCATGGGCGAGTACGACTCGCACTTGGCCGCTTTTTTTCTGTTTATTTTTCCGATATACCTGCTTCATGATATTTACTGGACAGTATAGTGAACAGTACGAAGCATAGGTCTATGGTATGTAGTGTGCATTTACACTCCGCCCTGCAAGTGTGACACAAAGCAAAAACTTCATCGCCTACAAAACTTAGTGATGTCGCTGTTTTGCGACTTTCAATGATTTTAAGTTCCATTTCCATTGCAAACTGTTTCATTATCGTATACCTGAGGACCTAAAGCGTTTCTATAACCACTTTTAACAGAATTGACATCCGCTTTACGGTAGTTTATGTCAATCTAATACATTTTTGACTTCTATAACATCAAAAAAAATACAGTAGACGTGGATATATTTAGTAACCTGTTCCGCTTAGCTATTTCTTAAGAGCCATAAACGGCATGTTGCCACACCGAGCGCTGAACGCAGACAAGTCAATCGTCATCCTGAGGATGCCTCGTTGAGAGGTAAAATACGTGTCGAATTTTTTCAGGAGTTTTTTATGGCTCCTAAGAAATAGCTAAGCGGAACAGGTTACTAAATATATCCACGTCTATTGTATTTAATTATGGATTTCCGCAAAGTCATGCCTGAATCAATTAACTTCCTATGACATCGTTATCTGCAACTGTGCTTTATTTTAATTATTAAGTTACTACCTACTTATTGTAAATGTGCACTTTTTTTATAAATAAACGATTTTATTATTAAAGTGAAACTTTTATTACATCGTCTCAAACTTTTTCGTCTGTGTGTTGCATGTCGCGTGACGGTCGGCCGCGGAGTAGGGATAAAGTGAAAGGCGCTCGTCAGAGCAGCCAAGGCCAACATGGCGGCGCTTATAGAAGTTTCAGTTTTACCGTGGTTTCATAAAACCACACAATCCTTTTTATATTATATTATTATCGCATTTATAAGAATGTCACTTTATCTAGGCAAAAATAAGTATAATTATAGCCGTTTTTTTTTTTACGGCACACGATTTTATTCCTTATGTTCAATTATTAAGCGGTAACCTGCGAAGTTAAAATTTTCTTACGTTTTTCTTAAGTTCTTGGAATAAATGTAACTTAGAGAAATTATGAATGATTCTAATGATTATAATTCTATAAATTTATTTTGTTATGGTCGCGAATTATAGGTATTTTGATCAAGATACAACCTGACACTGACCTGCAAATTGCAAAAAAAATAAGAAAATTCGAATTTTGCGAGCTAACACTGCGGGTCCCCGAAACGATGAATTATTTATTGGCCTTGTCAATTGCAACTGTCAATGTTTTGTGTGTTTATTATCAATCGCTTCAATTACATTTTGTAGTCGATCATTTTGCGCATCAATTTCTATCAATCATGTAAAAATTGACA
Source organism: Agrochola lychnidis (assembly GCA_963680765.1). NCBI lineage: Eukaryota > Metazoa > Arthropoda > Insecta > Lepidoptera > Noctuidae > Agrochola > Agrochola lychnidis. The sequence goes on from OY796850.1 coordinate 7,633,603, forward strand.
ATTGCTATCATTTCGGGGACCCTTTAGGTTGAATACTACAATACCTGTCCCCATATATTATGTCCCCTAGCCCACAGCACTTGAACTATGTCTTGTCCGTCATTGTTAATCAACAAACGCTCTGTGGTGCAAAACAGACCCACATGTTCTTGGTCCTTCTAGCCTTTTCCAACTATGTTAGGGTCGGCTTCCAGTCTAATCGGATGCAGCTGACTACCAGTATTTTACTTGGAGCGACTGCCTATCTGACCTCCACAACCCAGTAATTGGGTAATACGATACCCCTAGGTAAGACTTTCGGGGTGCTGTCGACCCGTAACGACTGTCAAACACCCACGAATGACAGCCGGGCTTAGCGTGCTTTCTGAGGCACGGAGGAGTCTCGGTATGTAAAGATGGTCACCCATCTACGGACCAACCCCGGCAAGCGTAGCTTAACCTGATGGATCGATCCGTGCGGCTGTTATTACTTAGCCACGAGCTCCTCTTCGAAATGTACCAAGGACCAAAGGATATTATTTGCACATGTAGGATGCTATATTCATCATCATCAGCCTATAATGTTCCCACTGCTGGGACACAGGCCTCCTCTCAGTGAGAGGGAGTGGGCCGTAATCCACCACGCGGGCCCAGTGCGGGTTGGTAGATGTCACATGTCTTCGAATTTTCGGTTCTAGGACATGCCGGTTTCCTCACGATGTTTTCCTTCACCGTTTTGAGAGCAGTGGTGATGAAATAATTTACACAAAGTAAAGCGTCTGTCTGGGTTCGAACCTACGACCTACAACTCGTAAGTCGCGGCCGTTACCATTGGGCAAACACTGCTGACTAAAAATACACTGAAAATAGGATTGGACATTCTTATATACCAAATGATTGCGCCTCTTTTTGTTAACCTCAAATAATTCCTGGATGCTATATTATGATAAGACTAATTTATGACAACATGTTACAATATTTATTGAAGCTAGTATTTATTAGGAGAGCTATTACGAAACGGAAGTGTCGTCGCATTGTTTCGCAAGATTCAATTATTTCAAGTTCCGTTTTCTTTCGCAAACTCTTTCGTTATCGCCTCGCCGTAAAGGATTGCACTCATTTACAGCTTCTTTGATTTGTGATAACACTGGTGCTATCTTCTTTTGTTTTTCCTTTCTTTCTCGTTTTGTTTTAAATTAGAATTTTAATGGGATTGTTGCTGAAATTGGTGTTTTAATCTTTAAGTTCCTTATTAAGTAATCTTGGGCATTTAATTCTTAAATGAACAAGCATTTATCACTATGTTTTTTGATGCATGTAAGTGATTTTCGTCCATTTCTTTCCACCCATTGGGATTCGGTGATAGTAGGTATTGTAAAATGTGTAGAGTAATTTATTCAAAACTAGCGACTAGCTTCGCACGGTTTTGACTTGACCATATCTCGAGATTTTTTTATTAAATGTATGTTTAATAATAAGAGGAGGCTCCCTAAATTGTATGTTATTTTTCATTAATATTCTGAAACAATCTCGCATACAATCAAAATTGAACTTTATAGTATATGGTTTATTGGATTTTTTTCTTTCCACCTACAAGACAGTTACGTCATTGTAACATTTTCGCTCGATCATATCATGTATATTTTCAAAGATTATTTAAATAAAATGAAGATTACTAGACCTTTATGTCTAAAATAAGTATTCACAGTAAGAAAGTATAGTTTATTATCCAGCCACAAGATTTTTTTCTCTGGATCAATTATTACTTTAGTTATAAATTAAATAAAAATAGAGACTTTCGCCATTTAGTTCCGTGTTGGCACACGATCAAAGAGCGCACGCGATATTCAATTTTATTACTGATGTGTTAGCGTTTAGAACATAGTGGAGTGGCGGGGTGCATGGGGGCGGAGCTTGCGTTTAGAGTGCCTGGTCTTAATGTTTATGTACGGACTCGAAAAGTGACTTTAATTTACAATATGTAAACATAGTATTTATTTGCAGGTTTTCATTCTGTAATACAAAATAAACAATTGCTACAGTGTAATTTAATTAGTTCCAATTAGTAATTTTATTAATCCACTAAGGTATTCAGCATTCGAATTGCTATTTTGCGATGCATTGTAACACAGGCCGGTAGTAAATTGTAGTAATCCTTTCACTCGTTGATTTTAATACATTGTAGTAGCCATTTAATGGATAAATGAGTAAGTTATGTCGGTGATTACTTTTTATGGGGATTATGTGTGTATGACTGTCATACTTAGGTACATAAATTGAGCTTATTGTACGCGGTAGGTATTCATGAATATTCCTGTAGGGATGTATCAAAAATATTTGCAACTAACTACGCTCCGTGGTTTCACCCGCGTAAGTCTCGATTCCGTGGAAATATCGGGATAAAAAGTATCCTATGTTCTAACCCAGGTCATGGTTTACCCATGTGCCAAATTAAATGCAAATCCGTTTAGCCATACATGTAAAAATACAAAAAATCTAATCTCTTCTCCTCATTATAATTAAGATTATATTAATTAATTATTATTAAAAATTTAGCTATGCCGAAAAACAAAATGCGTTTGACTGAAAAAACTAGAAACAGTAAAAACCGTGTCCGTATGGATTGAGGAGCCATGTCTCATATTTAAACGCGGATACTACCAATATTTAGTAGTAAATTAAGCGATTTTGTAGGTCCGATCCTGGAATTTGTAGTAAAACACTTTAAAAGATACACGACTTTTAAGGTGGCTCCTCAATTCAGACGTCTGAATTGAGATGCCACCTTACAACTCTAAAACTAGCCGACGGATATTTTTGAAAATTTGGTAGGATTTAGTAGTAGTTATGCGTAATCTCTACAAAAAAAAAATGGGTTTCGTACGGCTGAATTTGAGATAGCTACAATGTTTTGATTCTTCATAAAAATCCATAAATTTCACCGCGCTGTTTCTCGGAAAGTAATTAACCAATTACAACATATTTTTAGTATAATTTAGTAGTAAATACGTTCTAATTTGTAGTATAAAAATAAAATGGAAAAACTACATAATTTCGCTAATACAAGACATTTTATGTGGCTCCTCAATCCTGACGGTTTACAGAAAATAATATGTACGTAGCTACTAAAGTAGTTGATCAAATCGGATAACAATAGCACCAATATTTAGTAGAAATTTCTACTAAATATTGGCGTAATCCAAAATCCTGTACATTCAGTATTTCAAAAGATATTAACAAAATAAACATTCCTTAACAATCTAATGTGGTACGAGAGCCCACGACCAAAACCATATCACATCGTTTTAGGGCCAAAACCGTATAAAATCGTTAGTTTAGATGATTCCTGAACCCAACTCGGAAGTACCGGTCAAAAACGTCTGTTTTACGGAAGCCTATTTCTGCTATGTCAAAAATAAATAAGTAGACGGTTTCATCACAATATGCCTGATATTAAAAATGTACACAGTTTTCTTAATTTTATTACAAAAAAGTTCGTTTTCTGACATTTTGCGTGTCACATGTGGACAGAGCGCATTTAAAAAAAATGACAAAATATTTAACCCATCTGTCTCATAGCAACCTGGTTCAATTATTTTAAAATCTTTTGTATAGTTACTGAAAACCTGCTTTTAGAAATTTTTAATGTCATATATAACTCCAAAAACAAAAAGAACGTTTCGTTTCTAGCGCTCGGTGCTTGTTACGCTTACGACACTGATGATGAGTTCGACAGTAAAATAAAAAAAAAATGAATTTAATTTCAATAAACAGTTATTTTCAAACGTCATCCCAGTTTTCTTTTGTCCAATCTATTTAAAAAAAACCTTTTTCAGTTTGATGGTTTCGGATAAGCTCTTTATTAATCGTACGTAAAAACTATTTATTCTGAAAAATGATTTATTCGCATCAACTGACCAGTGTTCACCTGAAAACAATATTTTTAGACGGGTTGCAATTTTTTTTTGCCTCATTTTTATTTTCTCAAATGACCTTCAGATGTGACGCTACTGGTTTCGGAAAATTATGTTTTCGGTATCTAAAATCTATCGTTCAACTACATTCTGAAAATCAGACAGATTGCTATGAAACAGTTCAATTTTTTTTTTATATAGGTATTTCAAATGCGCTTAGGTTAGACATGATGCGAAAAATGTCTGAAATTTTTGGATTCAGAATTTTCTGCAGTTGTAGCCACCGACATTAAAATTTTCTTACGTTTTTTACAGTTTTTAGGTTAAATCATTAATACATCTCCCTAAGATAGATTTGTTCCATTAGAACATATCTCTTATGGAAAAGTTATTTTTGATCAAGATACAACCTGACACTGACTATAAAAAGAAAAAAATACGTTACTAATCAGACAACTTTTCGATTGAACCAGGTTGCTATGAGATAGATAGGTTACATTTTTTGTCATTTTTGAAAATGTGCTCAGTCCACATGTGACACGCAAAATGTCAGAAAACGAACTTTTTTGTAATAAAATTACGAAAACTATGTACATTTTTAATATCAGGCATATTGTGATGAAACCGTCTGCTTATTTTTTTTTTGACATAGCAGAAATAGGCTTCCGTAAAACAGACGTTTCTGACCGGTACTTCCGAGTTGGGTTCAGGAATCATCTAAACTAACGATTTTATACGGTTTTGGCCCTAAAACGATGTGATATGGTTTTGGTCGTGGGCTCTCGTACCATATTAGATTGTTAAGGAATGTTTATTTTGTTAATATCTTTTGAAATACTGAATGTACAGGATTTTGGATTACGCCAATATTTAGTAGAAATTTTTACTAAATATTGGTGCTATTGTTATCCGATTTGATCAACTACTTTAGTAGCTACGTACATATTATTTTCTGTAAACCGTCAGGATTGAGGAGCCACATAAAATGTCTTGTATTAGCGAAATTATGTAGTTTTTCCATTTTATTTTTATACTACAAATTAGAACGTATTTACTACTAAATTATAGTAAAAATATGTTGTAATTGGTTAATTATTTTCCGAGAAACAGCGCGGTGAAATTTATGGATTTTTATGAAAAATCAAAACATTGTAGCTATCTCAAATTCAGCCGTACAAAACTCATTTTTTTTGTAGAGATTACGCATAACTACTACTAAATCCTACCAAATTTTCAAAAATATCCGTCGGCTAATTTTAGAGTTGTAAGGTGGCTCCTCAATTCAGACGTCTGAATTGAGGAGCCACCTTAAAAGTCGTGTATCTTTTAAAGTGTTTTACTACAAATTCCAGGATCGGGCCTACAAAATCGCCTAATTTACTACTAAATATTGGTAGTACCCGCGTTTAAATATGAGACATGGCTCCTCAATCCATACGGACACTAAAAACCTGCATGTGCGCCTTTATAATTTCTAACGTGACGATAAATTATCGTGGACGTCTACGTGCCACGTCCTCAGACCAAATAAAAAACCAAGATATAGCGGTGCAAAAAATACAGTGAAGCATGCCAAAACTACACCTCTGCTCTGTGCATACACGCTACCACGCACACATTTACAATCAAACTACACCTCACTAAGTGCACACATGTTTACGATACCGGCCCCACGTCACTGTTGACAGCGCTATGCCTTAGTATTTTATTTGGTCTGAGGCCACGTTCAAAAAAGTATAGAAATACGTTCACGGTATAACGTTATTGCGGACATGTGTATGTGTATAAGTCTTCATGTATTTCCATACATTTTCCTTACCTGTGTTATCGTGATGCCGTGACGTGAACGTGGACGTCCACGATAATATCGTCACGTTAAAAATTTAAAAGCGCACATTCCATGCAGGTTTCTATTTTGAAGTGAAAACTTCTTTAGGCGCGTTGGGCATTTTTGAGATGGGACTTAACCATTGATGTCGCGACATTGTAACGACACCTCATTTTTGTGAATGTGATTGTGTTCTTTATTTATATTTCGTTACGGATCAATTTTCTATTTAAGTATTTTTACTTTAAAGGTTTTGTAAAAGCGATTGTGCTCTTTATTTATATTACGTTACGGACCAATGTTCTATACACATATTTTTCTTCTACCAAGGCGATCTTGTTCAAGTTTTTACTTCTGTTGGCACTCCCGGAGTGCCACTGTTTTTTTTATCTACTCCATGTTGGTTGGCATGCCTCTGAAGTTTATTATTTTTAAAGAACTAGTTTCATTCCGCGACTCTATTCACATAGTTGGCATAGTTCACAGGCCCAGTTCATACGAGACGTGAAGTCCCAAAGTAATGCCAAAACCGTTGAAAATCTATACTTTTCATTCATAATTTGATAGGGATTTTGTGTAGGTATATCGAACATTGGCATTCATTGTAATATTAATAAGATTGAGTTTGTTCCCGACGTTTGCTTTAGTAACATGATTTACAAGCCAGTTTTTCGGGATGAATATTACGTTATATGTCCATTTAATTTATTTTCATACTTTCCTTCTATGGACATATTTTTACCCAGGACTTGCTGGTACTTATAACATCAGCTATCTGCCAGTGAAAGTCCCGTCAAAATTGGCCCGTTTCAGAGATTAGCCGGAACAAAACAGACAAAAAACAAAAAAAGTAAAAATTGTTTTTTTGTAAATTGAAAATTGTTTTTTGTTATATATACTGTATATACTTTCATCATAATTATGCATTTTGTAAAAAATTGTTATTTTGACATTACAAACAGACACTTCAATTTTATTTATTTGTATACAGGGTGGCAGGGACATCGACGCGAAAACTGTTACCATGGATTCAGTACATGTTTCTGAACCCCTCTGCGTTGAAATTTTTAGTCGGTTATTTAAAAAAAAAATCAGCTGTTCCATATATTTTGACCGCGTAGGTATTGCACTTTTCTATGAAACAGCAGATTTTTTTAAAATAACCTACGAAATGTTTCAACGCAGGTGGGTTCAGAATCATGTACTGAATCCATGGTAACAGTTTTCGCGTCGATGTCCCTGCCAACCTGTATACATGTATAGATGGCGTTATGGTGTAACGAGGGTTTTCTAAAATAACGGAAAACATTTTCGTATCTAGACGCATCGGAGTAAATTAATTGTCAACCAAAAGTTCTTCAATGAAAGAACTAGGTAATTCGACAAATTTATTAGGGGTTACGTTTTGCCATTTGGCTACGGAACCCTAAAATAGGCCATCTAGGAAACGAGCGTAAAATAAGCAGCAGAAAATTCTTTGATGAAAACTGCTTAATTATTTAATGACACATCATAATTAAAATATTTTCAACAATTTGCCCTACATACACGTATAAAATAAGTCCAATTAACGCGGTGCTAATCCCGAGTATTTATTCCCGTAAGCCGTGAGGTGCAGGTGCGTCGAACCGCCGGCCACCGGTAATCCGCTGATTTACTGTTCAACCCACAATTGTTGCTCGGTTTGGTGATTACTGAGAATGGTGATTGTGTTATGATAGGTTTTATTTTATGATTGGGTAGTTATCAAAAAAAAAATGTGTGCTATTTTATCATGATAAATGGTTAATGTTAGTTGGTAGTAAAACTATCGTTATTTTTTTTAATATACAATATTTTATGTTAAATATTAGTTATAGTACATACCTATCCATAATAATATTTATTTAACGAATTAATGCCAAAGTATGTTTTAATAAAATAATCATGATATTTAAGGCACATACGCATTCTATGCATTAGAATGATTTGTAAATCCAAATTTCTACATTGAACAAAGCACAATGCTCCTAAAACGTAAAGGTATACCTTAACCGCTTTATTATTCAATCCACAATTTCGAGCAAATTCGGAAAGGTTCTATTCCGTACTCAATGACGCGAAACAGTATCGTAGTTCAACATAATATGAAAACCAAATACAAAAAACAAATAGGTACATCATTATAACCGAACCACTGTTCAGATTACATCGCGCCAACCGAACTTTTCACCTAATTACTTAGGCTGTATTAATATAGGGAAAGCGGCATAAAAATAGGTCATATATTGGCGAAAGAATGGGACGGAAAATAGTGCAACAAATTGTGGTATGGCGCTGTCTCGTTCTCGCGCCGGAAATCAATAATGGCATCTCACCACGTGGAGGCAGGAAGCAAGTCTGCTCCATTTACACTGGCCGAACGTGGTGAACGGACGACTTCACGAGACTCTATTATTACAGAATTGAATCCGACCGTCTTCTGTTTTGGACTCCGAATGGAAATTGAATTTCCAATCGATAGCATCGGTCGGAATACTTCGACGAATAGGCCTTTGTCGATGTTGCGGTACACGGGCGAATGTTGACTCTGATTTTGTATAATAGGCCTAGATATTTTTACAGATCCAATCAAGATTAGATTAAGTATATTTTACTTAAATCTATAATACTAGATAGTTATCGGAATTAATGTATTATTATTTAATTAAACTTTACTTAGAAGCCACGTTAAACGTTTCTTTAAACACGAAACTAGGCCAAGTACGCTAAGCACGAGTCAAAGACTTCCAACCGTTGTCGTCTGTATGAGACAAGTAGGGACATCTATCGGCCGAGAACAAAAACCACCCAAGGTCACCCAAGCTTAGAATCCGCTCTCTGACATAGCGAACTTTAGGTACGCAGAAGCATTTCCCGCAAAATTGTTGAATCTAGATGGCTCTAGCGTCGCAGAAACAAGTTACTGTTTTTCCCGTAACGGGCGCTGGCGTCAGAGGACCATTTTAGTTCATCATTTTCCCGCTGCAAGTGCCTAGGCGCTAGATGGCGTTACTAGATCATTTTAGTTAGTGGTTCAAGTGACTGTCACTAGAGTGCTCTGGGATCGCAGTTATGATTAGTTTCACTGTTTTCCGCTTGTTACGCTGCTACGGTGGCGCTACGTATGCTTTGCATCTAAAAGGTCTGACATTCAATTGGTAGAGGGCGACTGACGTTAAGTTTAACTTCCAACTTTTTATTCGATGTTTTAAAATGTTATGTTGACATCAATTTACATTTTACACCATAAATTCAACCAATATTTTTAGGAGATAAGTAACTAAGAGTGCGTGTTAAATATCTATTGAAAGTGCAAGGGTTATTAAAACATTAAACTTATCAAATTCTTTATCATGTTATATCATCAAAAAATTGATTTTGCGATTCTATTGAATTAAGTGTTTTAAAGAACTAATTAAAAACTTAAAATAGTACGAGTTCTATAATTCTGAAAAGTGATATATCTTGACCTACATCAGTTTTAATATTCTTACACTAAGTTTAACAGTAAAAAAAATGCAATTTTTTGGTCTAATTGATACCGCTCTAAGATTAAAATTGAGCAAGCTTACTTTGGTGTAAACTGCTCTAACTAAACATATTTTACATTTATTAATGTGTAATAAAATACATTTTAAATAATATCAATGTGAACTGAACAAATATTTCAAGTATCTTAATGTATATTAATACAAATGTATGTGACTCTTATTACGCGATCTATGTGAATTAGTACAAACTGATATATTTACCTACACATAATCATCCAACACCAACCAATAAATAATGTGTAAAATGGTTCAAGTCATTTTAAATTAATTTACACATAAAACGACTTTAATATACGTACATGTTGTGTTAGGTGATACAACTGGATTTCTTTTAAAATTATAAAAAAACTGTACAAATTAATCTGTTTCTTCTTACACTAAATCGTGCTCTAAGATATTGTTTACCAATGTCAGTAATCAGTACTCATTTTAGTGAAGTAGACAAAGAGTCCGATTTTTTTTAAACTTCAACATTAATTTTCTCAAAATCATGTTTTTCCAGTTACATCACTTTTCACTGAAGGTACAGAATTATGTTTATCGTTCTTAAATGTATCAATATAATGCGATATACATTGACATATTATAAAAGTAGCAATAATGACCAAATCATATTTTTAGACAGCCCTCAGCTTAAAATGTTATTTTTGCTCCTAACCCTAGATTACAAAGAGAAGGTAGAGATTTAGATGTTTACGAAATGATTCATGAGAACATTATCTATATAGCAAAGGGCCTGATTCACAAAACCGAGTTATGATAGCCACGCTACTGTACCATATACTAGTCACTAGATAATTTTATGACACGTATCTTGGGGTAAAAACAAATGTACCTAGTCTAATTTGTAGCACTTGAAAGTACCGAATGCGTTTCATACTGGTTCATCCAATATTATAATTGACACAATTTTTTTGAAACAAAATGAGTCTTATAAAATATCAAATAGAAAGTAATATCCTGGACTGGCTTTCCAGAATATAATTGTAGCAGAAGATAGATAGATAAACTGGTCTTTAATATGTACGGTCACGAACACTAAATATATGTACACTGAGCAACTTTTAAAAGTGATTTTCTCCTACTCATCTGCCTAGCCTTTTCCCAACTATGTTGGGGTCGGCTTCCAGTCTAACCGGATGCAGCTGAATACCAGTATTTTACATGGAGCGACTGCCTATCTGACCTCCACAACCTAGTGACTAGGTAACACGATACCCCTTGGTAAGACTGGTTGTCAGACTTTTTGGGCTTCTAACTACCCGTAACGACTGTCAAAGATCTACAAATGACAGCCGGGACCAACGGCTTAACGTGCTTTCCGAGGCACGGAGGGGACTTGGTATGTAAACATGGTCACCCATCCACGGACCAACCGCGGCAAGCGTAGCTTAACCTGATCGATCGACCCGTGCAGCTGTTATTACTTAGCCACAAGCCCCAAGTGATTTTCTCCTACTGTATACGCAAAATACGCGTTTGAACATGGAGTTCCGGTCACTAGTCCGTAGTGCTATACTATAAAAATAATATTATTATTTTAGAACCCATACTGTTATGAAATAGGTCTTATCTCCAAGTTGCAATCATTATTCCACAAAAAGATCGCTTTTGAATTGTGCTAAGTGCATACATACAAGTAGTGCTCGTGACTGCACACTACATAAATTACAGATACCTAGATATAATAGCCAGCATGGGTGTTTCAATAGGTTTCAAATTGATCTACCGCTGGAAGACAAAGTCTAGGTACGCTTCGCGATGCCACAGTGAGCCCATTTCGTAATAAAAAAGAAGTAATAACCGAAGCACTTACATAATATCTCCCAATTTGAGCCTCGTATGTATGAGCGCGCAGGTCTTGTGGTCTGACGCAGCCATCGCGGCCCGGCGCCGGCGCACCGGCCGCGGCGACGCCGGCGGCGAATCGTCTGCGGCGGCCGCGCCTGCCGCATATCGGCGCACGCCCGGGGAGCTGCCGCGGCGGCGCACGGACGCGTGCCGCCCTCCCACGCCGCCCAGCATCCTGGAAAAGATAAGAAGGTGGATGTTGGATTATTCGGTTTCCTTTGAAATGGTTAAGCTGAATAGTGCTCATCCATACGTCATGTTCGTGAATGGATGCCGTCAGTAGGTTACTGGTCATCTGTTAGTAGCTACAGCATTTTTTTAGTGAAAACTTCTTAAGGCGCGTTGGGCATTTTTGAGATGTGAAAAAACACACACTGTCTTTCTACATCAATCTTAAATATACCTATTTATAACTAGCTGACCCGACACACGTTGTTCTGTCCGAATTTCAATAATTCATATAAAATTGCTATAGAAGATGCACTTTCGGTTTTCCCGAATTTTTAAACTGTTAAATTTTTTCTTTCCGTAAGAAGATTCTTATAATAAAATATTCGATTAAGTGCAATCACTTTCAATCTAAAGAGGTTTACATCACTAAAGAAGAGTTTTTAAGACACTCGATTTTAAAATCACAACTTCTGAACTACAAATTTTCGCGGAATATAAGTTGCGTTTAGGTGAATCCATGGGAAATCCAAGACACAAAAAAAAATTGACCTCGACGCGATTACTGTAACCATGGATTCAGTAAATGATTATGAAACTCCCTACGTTGAAATTTTTCGTCGGATATAAAAACTGCTATAGGCTATAGGCCCGTGTCAATTCTGCCAGTTCTCAGTAAAGTGTTTGAAAAGTTGATGCTTAATCAAATGTTACGTCACTTTAATAAAAATTCCATCTTTCATGAACAACACTACGGTTTCACCAAAGGGCGTTGTACCACTGACACCCTAATAAAGAACATTTTTAATGCCTGGGAAGAAACACATGATGCCATTGGAATCTTTTGCGACCTCTCGAAGGCGTTCGATTGCGTAAACCATGAAACACTTCTGCTAAAACTAGAACACTATGGGATTAGGAATACAGCTCTTGATTTACTGAGATCATACCCGAAAGATAGAAAGATTAAAGTTCAAGTGAACGGCGTAAACTCGTTGGGGTCTGAAATGGCAATGGGTGTTCCTCAAGGTTCGATATTGGGTCCATTCCTCTTTTTAGTTTACATTAACGATTTACCCCAATTACTTCAAAATCAACCGAAGATGGTGTTATTTGCAGATGACACATCATTGATCTTTAAAATAGATCGACGGTCACAAAATCTTGACGACGTGAATAACTCTATTCTTCAGGTCCAAGATTGGTTTACGGTAAATAATTTGGTACTAAATGAGAAAAAAACCAAGTGCATTAGATTTAAATTACCGAATGTTAAAAGTAGCGAATGTGACATCATATTGAATGGAGAAAAACTGGAATTTATTTATTAATCAAACAGTTTTCCTAGGAATCACGCTGGACGAGAAATTACAATGGGGACCTCATATAACATCTCTTGCGGGGCGGCTAAGCTCGGCCGCTTATGCTGTTAGAAAGATAAGACAGTTAACAGATGTAGAAACCGCGCGTTTGGTATATTTTAGCTACTTTCACAGCATTATGTCATATGGCATTTTACTGTGGGGTCGGGCTGCTGACATTGAATCCGTCTTTATTTTACAAAAGAGGGCTGTCAGAGCCATTTATAACCTATGTCGTCGCGAATCTCTCAAGGAACTTTTTAAAAGGATTAATATTATGACGGTACCTTGCCAATTCATTTATGAAAATATTATGTATGTAAGGAAAAATCCACATCTCTTTAATAAAATAAGTGATAGACATAATTTTAATACTAGAAATAAAGATAAACTAGATCAACCATTTTTCAGGTTATCTAAAGTACATACATCTTTTATGGGGTACTGTGTTAAATGTTACAACAAAATACCTTGTGACATATTGCAATTAAATGAAAGAAAATTTAAAACTCATATAAAAAGTACACTTTGTAAACAAGCATATTACAAATTAGAGGATTATATCCAAGATAAGAGTGCTTGGAAACATGCTGGTCCTGCTCCATAGGACAATTTAGAATCAAGACAAAAGCAAACTAGCTGCAAATGTAATTGTAAAATTTATTACTTTGTGTTTTATGACATTGATTTTACATTCTGTGATTACTTCCTTACACACTGACTTATTAATTGTAAAATTTTAGGAAAATCGTCTACTTTTACAATGTTTGTAAATATGTGAGAACCATGTATCTATCACAAATTAAATTATCTATCGTTGCTTCATTTTTAATTGTTTTTACCTATTGTGGTATAGTAATTTTATTCTAGGTGCATCGTCTTCACATATAATAATTATTTAACAAATGTAGGTACATTTACAAACAATATTGTAAAACATTTTAAAAGAGTAACGGTGGAGTTTCTTGCCCATTCTTCTCCATACGAAAACTACCTTTTGGAAGGGGCGACTAGAATCAATTTTATTATTTTGTAATTTTTGACGTTCAAAAGTGCCATACATGGGCCTATTTGAAATAAATGATTTGACTTGACTTGACTTGACTTGCTGTTTCATACGAAGGTGCAATACCTACGCGGACAAAATGTATGGAACAGCTGATTTTTTTACTGCCGGAATATTTGTATGGATTAGAATGTTAGGCCACAAAAAAGGGAGGAAGGTATTATTTGCAATATTTTCAAAAGAAGAGCTTTATGCTATGATTTGAGTATATTTAAGCAAATAGAGTAATAGACATTTATAAATAAGAGAACAACACAACGCTGTCCCCAGCGAATAAAATGGTAATCGTAAAAACCAAATTTTACAGGAAAAATAAAAAAGTATTTTAAGTGAAAATTTTATTAACTAATTATATATAGCGGAATTGTCCATATATCAAAAGAAATGTGATTTTTTACATTCATTACAATGCACCTAAAAATCTTGTAACTTCTGAAATAACCGTCGGAATTGAATAACAAAAATTGACAGAGTGTAATCTGACCTCTTAATATTAAATATGCAATAACCTTTACTATTACCATTTTATTCGCCGGGGACAGCGACAACACAACATGGTAACAGTTTTCGCATCGATGTCCCTGCCACCCTGTATAAGGAACTTTAGTGCAAAATTTCAAACATCTAGCTAGAACCAGCGGTTACGCTGTGCGTTGTCTGCCAGCGAATTTAAGATTTTTACTAAGTAAATCGAATTTGTAAACCGCAAAATGTATCGAGCATTTTAGTAATTTCTGCCCCTTAATCTAGTAAAAGCAATCCCATCTTCAATTGAGTACACAATATCATTTTCATGATCATTTCCAATTCCGTTTTGTGAATCGACAAAAAACCTTTTGGTATCTTCACTGAAAATTAAATTACCTCCATCCTTTTCCAGTTTAGCCGTTGGTTGAGCTCATTGAAGGAAGCCATCAAATATTCAAATTAAAGTGACCGCAGCCATCTTTGAATCAGGATCGAAAGATCTATTTTATGATTTCCATGTCAATCAGAATAGGGCTTCCTTTGATCCTTTGTGGGTGAAATCTATCAATGTTTATGACGGCTTTGCACTTAGCTTATAGACAAATCAAATGAACTATGAAGAAACTGTCAAGAATGGAGAGGCCGCTATTTTAACAGACTTCCAAAAAGGAGGAGGTTATATGTTCGTACCGTATGTTTGTTTTTTTTATGTCTGTCCGCCGATTTCTCCGTCATTTGTGGACCGATTTTAAAAATCCTTTTTTTGTTTGAAAGGGTATGCTCTCGAATTGGTTCCATATAAATTTTATTATCTTTGCTTGGGTAGTTTTTGAGTTAGCTACAAAATACGTATTTTTTTCCCACTTAGTATGTAAATGATATGATAAGTTCCTGTCACTGGTAGCAGGTAGTGGTATTCGAATATGTGTGAGGTAGGTACCACAACTAAAAAATGAAAATGAAAAACTTTGTACAAAAAAAAAAACAACCGACTTCCAAAAAAAAACACTACAAAGTGAAAAATAACTTTAATTTCGGAAGTCCGTGTCTTGGGTTTTGTATTTTCGTTTTTTGCCACCGACTTCCGAAATTAAAGTTATTTTTCACTTTGTAGTGTTTACTAAAAAATACAAATTCATTCATTCACTCACTGGCATCTAAAACGCACACCTTAAACCGGGGTTAAAGGCATTAAACACAATCATTTCTTATATAGCGAAGGTGAGCACTAATGAAGGGTTTATGAAATATCATCCCCTAAAGAGGTTAAATAGGGGATGAAAGTTTGTATGGAAGTTCTCGATAAGACATCCTATCGGGCACAAGACATGGCTTATCTATCTGCCTAGCCTTTTCCCAACTATGTTGGGGTCGGCTTCCAGTCAAACCGGATGCAGCTGAATACCAGTATTTTACATGGAGCGACTGCCTATCTGACCTCCACAACTCAGCAATTGGGTAATACGATACGCCTTGGTAAGACTGGTTGTCAGACTTTCGGGCTTCTGACGACCCATAACGATTGTCAAAAATTCACAAATGACAGGCTTAACGTGCTTTCCGAGGCACGGAGGAGTCTCGGTGTGTAAAGATGGTCACCCATCCACGGACCAACCCCGGCAAGCGTAGCTTAACCTGATGGATTGATCCGTGTGGCTGTTAATACTTAGCCACAAGCTCATCTAAATACTAACCTAATAAATAAAACTGAAGAGTTTGTTTTTTGTTGGGTGAGTCAGATTGGCTTACGCCAGACTTTCAAGGCAAAGCAACGAATGCTTTGCATAGACTACATGGGACGTTAACTACCAGGGGCCTATTTAATAGAATCGACAGGCGACAGCTAACGATTTGACAATTTTATAAGATTTTTTCATATGTTTTGTGCTTTATAAAGCGTAGGCCACTCTGGGAAGGGAGCTAAGTTCGTTTAGCTTAGCTCATATAGCTACCGCGTCTTCTCATACTTCGGTTCATATTTCTCGGTGTGAACCGAAGTCACAAATTAATACAGATGGGACTCAGTACTTTATTGCATTCCATAATGTAAGATAAAACAGTTGGCATGTTAGACATTGTATCAATCATGGACCCTGTCTGGCACAGCAAAGTTAATTAAATGATAATAGGAGAGAGGATGAAGGCGCTTTTTGTTTAGAAGAATTAAATGAGAACATATTACATTAAAATGTTATGCAGCTTATTTGGTATTTATATTTTGTATCTTAATTATATTTAATTGCGTAATTATAATCCTACATTTGTATGAGTCTTAATATTTGGGTTTAATTTATTGCATGGTTATACTAAAATTATAAAAATATTCAAATTATTAGTGTGAGTCTTTATTATTGAAATGAGATTTAATTAGCTATTTATTATAATTAATTTAAGTTTACAGTATTTACGCGTTTTAAAATAAGTAAATATATTAATTCTAATTGAAAATTAAAAGGAAATGTCGGTATTATGTCAAAATGTTTTTATTGTTGTTGAAATTTATCGTCAAAGTATTCGTCAATAGTGTAGTAGCTTTTAATTATTAGGAATTGTTTCAATTTATTGATAAATATATTATTGTTATTAGTATTTTTAATGTATTCCGGTAACTTATTGTATATTTTAATAGACATAACAAATGCACTGGAAGAATGCATTTTTAATCGTGAAGTGGGTATGTTAAGTCTATTTTCATGTCTGAGTGATATTTTAATTTGAATATCACCTCTTTTAGAATAGAATTGAGGATATTTTCGTACAAATTTACAAATTTCAAGTATGTAGAGGGAAGGCAGGGTTAATATTTTAAGGTCTTTAAAGTGGGGTTTACAGGAGTCAGTTTCTTTGATATTCATTAAAATTCAAAGGACATAGGTATGAAGCTACAAGTACGCGGCGGGCCCGTTTTGCTGGGCCAATTCTGTGAGCGTAACGTATAGTTAGAAGATCTAAGAGTTACGCGATAGAAAGAGAAGCAACTTCTAGGTGAATATAACTGAAGGTCATTAGCGCTGTGCGACCTGAATTGCACTTTATTGTGTCGTAGCAAGAGTTGCTTTTTATCTAAATGATTTTGCAGAGTGGGGATGTTTTAATCTATGCCGAAGTATACAAATACGCGGTAGCTATATGAGTGAAGCTAAACGAACTATGTTTCGTTATCAGTGTGGCCCGCGCTTAAAATAGCACCTGTCGTAAAAATGCATCAATTTTGTCAAATAATGACAAGAATTTCGCATTGTCAGCTTCATCAAATAAGGTCTAGATTGCCTCAATTCTATACATTTAAATGATAACGCGTAGGTAGCGACAATTTGGTAACCTTCCACGCAAAAGAACCGCAGAATCTCATTTCCATTAATGTACATTTACAATTTTGATTAAGTTTCTCGAGTCAGTAGGTACAGAGAGGTAAACACCTGTATCAAAGAAGATGAGATACAGATTACATTAATGATACGGTATAATTGTGAATCTCCTGCAAGACTGGACTTTAAAACTTTAACGTAAACTTATATGACTATTTGTGCATAACATTAGTAGTTATTAGTTAAAAGTTTATAATAAAAAATACTCTGCGACCAGCGCTCGGTGTGGCAATACACCGTGTTCGTTGCCTCGTTGAGTGGTGAAACACGTGTCGATTTCTTACAGGGTTTTTTATGGATCTTTAGGAATAGTTAAATGGAATAGGTTACTAAATATAACAACGTCTATTGTATTTTCTAATGGATTTCCGCAAGGTCACGCCTGAATCAATTAATTAACTAAAAAATGCTTTTAAAGGTATATTATTTGGCTACCAAAGTACCTGAACTGTCATTATGCACTTAGCATAATCAGCCTATAATGTTCCCACTGCTGGGACACAGACCTCCACTCTGTGAGAGGGAGTGGGCCATAATCCGCCACGCGGGCTCAGTGCGGGTCTAAAAATTTTGGTTCTAGGACATGCTGATTTCCTTACGATGTTCATCCTTCACCATTTTGAGAGCAGTGGTGATTAAAAAATTTACACAAAGTAAAGCGCTTGTTAGGGATCGAACCTACGACCTATCGCGGCCGTTACCACTAAGCCACTACAGCTCTCATTGTCCACTTAACATATCTTAATTAACATTCAGGCTCGAAATCCATCCTTGAGCTCGCGTTATAGCAAATATGTTTTTTTTAAGTTCTTTAAAGTTACGAGTAAAAAAATAATAGTTAAAACTTACATAGCCCTGAACATAGAAATGTCTCGTTGTTTTAGAAACCTTTACAGTAATTGCATATTCATATTACTACCTACATAACATCTCAGGAATATTATTATAGCTGATAAATTATTATAACCTTTGGATTTTGACATTTGAAGTATTAGACTGAAGTTTATGTATAGTTGGTATTTATACTTAATGTATGTATGTACTCGTATGTATTTATCTGCCTGCAGCCTTTGACTGCCTGCAGCATTGTTTCTCCTTCTTACTTTAATATATCCAAAGGTTGTCTGTAAAAGATCGATTTTAGTGTTAAGACTGCCCATTGTGGCACCATACGTAAAATTTCTACATCTATAATTATCTGTAATTTTTATGGTGTACCTACATAATAAAGAATATTCTATATATATATACGTCGGATCCGGTCATTAGTACGGACACGAAACGAATCGCAAGCGCGCCACTGGCGACATCAAGAGTGATTTACCGACACCAAAAAAGGCGCGCTTCTACAGAGTCGTGATGTTTGAAGGCCAAGGCGAAGGGACATTCAACCTCTGGTCGTATTGGAGTCAAGACGTCGCGGAACTGTTCTCTATTCGTGGTGCTCAGTTATTGTGTTAGTTGTAATTTGTGATCATTATGTTAATTGGTGATTTTAATAAACGCCGTTGCACCCAGTGTGTGTATAATTTAGCTAGTGTGATTCATTTGATAGTAAATTATAATGTGATCTGAACTGCAAACTGTTTTTCTATTGCGCATTAACCAATACTACCCACACTACGCCCACAGTAATTAAAATATCGCTGATAATAAACGAGAGTTACATACCCGTCTCCGACATATATATATCTTTATATCTAAATCAATCTGCCTAGCCTTTTCCCAACTATGTTGGGGTTGGCTTCCAGTCTAACCGGATGTAGCTGAATACCAATACTTTACATGGACCGACTGCCTACCTGACCTCCACAACCCAGTGCCTGGATAATACGATACCCAATAGATGGATAATACGACTGGTTGTCAGAATTTCGGGCTTCTGACGATTCGTAACGACTGTCAAAGATCCATGAATGATAGCCGGGACCAACGGCTTGACGTGCTTTCCGAGACACGGAGGAGTCTCAGTATGTAAAGATGGTCATACATCCACGGAGCAACCCCGGCAAGCGTGGCTTAACCTGATGGATCGACCCGTGCGGATGTTATTACTTAGTCACGAGCTACTCCTCCTCTTATATATCTTTATATCCAAACTTCGGAAATACCTATTGTATTGCATGAAAACGCTTTTGGTAGAGCCTTCCTACCTTTCACAACCCTATTTATTTCATGCTCGTTAATTATTTTACGTATCGTTGGAAAATTAAGGACCATTATACAATAAGTCCCCTACAATTAATTTTATCGTAAAGTGTTGTGTAAAATTAAGAAAACGTCACATTGGTCTTAATTTGATTCTTAATGACTTCAAGACACGCCAAAGTTATTTCATTTCTTTATTATACAATATCGCCCATGGGCATGTGACCGCCCGTATTTTTTTGAAAATTGATCGAAAATTCACTTTAAACGGGGGGTGTATCTTTTGATGTTATTCAATTTTTTATTTTTAAGTAGCGTTTGTGACCTTGATTTACATTTTTTGCCATATCTCCGACGCAGTTGGCTCTATTTTAATTTCGTTTATTATTTCTAAAAGTTTATGAGTTATTTAATCGGATTAACTAAAAAAAAAAATTGTCGACTATGAAAAAAAAACGAAGGCGAAGAAATTTTTTCCCAAGTAAGTCCATAAAATCCCCCTTTATGGGGACTTTTCTGATCGTTATTAATCATCTACTACATAACAGCTAGAAATTCACAGAACATTATTGATACCTAACTGTAACTAAATCCGAGGAAAAACACTAAGAGTAAAATATTTTTTTTTCATAGTCGGTAAATTTTTACAAAAAAACGTGTGGCACTCGGGGACTGCCGCGGTAAAGCTATTGCATAGCATTTGTAACCTCCATACTTCCTATTTGTCAACGCTACACTTGGGATGATGACGTGTTCCCATGACAACATCACGTTGTCATGGGAACTGTCATTACATGGTAGGCGGAGTGGGGGGTGTTAGGTTTCATTTTCGTTACGGAATTTCTTGATTAGGTCGCCGCGTTCAAAGCCCGCGATAAAAGCTATGCAATAGCTTAAAATGGTAGTAAATACGTTAAAATAACTCCTAAGCTTTTAGAAATAATAAACAATCTAAATCGAGCCAATAACATCGGAGATATGGTAAAAAATGTAAAGCAAGGTCACAAACGCTACTCAAAAATTAAAAAACCGGCCAAGTGCGTGTCGGACCACGCACAATGAAGGGTTCCGTAGTTGGGATGAATTTATCCCAACAACAAACTTAACTTTGTAGTTAAAAATATGTTCTCCCATACGGAATGTATGGGAAAACATGTTTTTGCAACTACAAAGTTAAGTTGGTCGATTATTACTCGTTAATCTGTAGAGCCTACTTAGCTGTGATAGTTTTCCTTTTAATTTCGTTATATAAGCTACTGTTGTGATTTTTTTCACACACCCAAAACCAACCATTTAGCCGGCAGGGGGGGGGACACTTGACTCTAACAAAAATTAGCACTTTAAAGCTTAATATTTCGCAAACGAATCCCTGAATCCAAAAATGGTTTTCACAAACTCACAATATTTTTGAAGGACCTTTCCAATGATATCCAATCACTATGGGGTAAAAAAATAAAAAAATAAACATTACCACTTTACGTGTATAAGAGGTACTCTAAAAAAAAATGTTTTTCATAATTTTGTTTTACCACTTTGTCGGCGTAATTAATATGTATACCTATGCCAAATTACAACTTTCTAGTACTAAGGGTCTCAGAGCTAGACCGCGGACAGACAGACAGACAGACGGACATGACGAAACTATAAGGGTTCCTTGTTTACTACGGAACCCTAAAAATTGAATAACATAAAAAATATTAAAGATACACGCCCCTTTTAAAGTTAATTTTCGATAAGTTTTTTTAAAATGAATATTCAGAAAAATACGGGCGGTCACATGGGCACATGGTCCCATGGGCCATATTGTATATTTTCTTGTTAGGTAGGTGGCGTTTACATAGGCGTGTGGATCTGACTGAATGCTTGAGGAACGCGCACAGACAACAGTCGTCATTGAACTGGGCCTTAAACTGGCTTGCATAAAACAATGTTCACAAATTAGCTGTATTTGAAGTTAAAAGGGTAAACTGCCTAACCTAAAACTAATTTCCTACTATTAAGGGGGATGCGCTAAAATAGCTCGCGAAATTCAAATTTTCTTTCGTTTTTTGCAATTTGCAGGTCGGTGACTTGTATGTTGATTACAATATGATTCGCATCCGTAACAGATATGGCTTTACAGAACTATAATCATTAGAATCAGCAATACATCTCCATGAGTTAGCATAATCCTCAAATGTCATGATTTCATGAAATAGTCATTCAATAGGATTACATGAACTTAGAGAGTTGTATTGATGATTTTTATGATTATAATTCCATGAATAAACATTTGATACGGCCGCGAATTATTTAGATCAACACACAACCTAATACTGACTGACCTGCAAATTACAAATTTCGCGGTCTACCTTGATGCTTTCGCCTTAATATAATAAAGTGTGTTTGTTGGTTTGTCCTTGATTCACGCAGCAACAGAACTTCGTAGTTTTTAGCATACACATAGTTTATGGGCCGGAAAGTTACATAAGCTATTTTTACCCCAAAAAACCACTCAGAAAGCAGTCATCGCGTAGGAATAGAACAAAACAAATCAATTAATTATAAACTATGTTTCGACTTCCACTATCTAACGCCTCATTCATTTGAAAGCAACAGGCACCTCAGTAATGAATCCTACACGAGTATATATCGTACAAATCTCACATAAGACGAACGCGATCCGAATCAACAGGTAGATCAATTTGGGAGAGTTCCGTGGATCGCAGCTTGGTGTCAGAGCCGCAGTCTCTTACTTTATCTTGACGTGGATGTGGGAAGACAGAATTGGGTGGAGGTGGCAACAATACGTGTAAATACACAATAGAGTTTAAATTTGTTCATCAAGAAACTACCTCAATGAGGTTAAGTGAACCATAGTCGATTTGTCTGATGATTTTAATGAGTTAAGAAACAAATGAATGCCCTTTTTATTTCATTCATTAAAAAACCGGTTAAGTGCGTGTCGGACCACGCACAATGAGTTCCGTGGGATGACTTTATCCAAAGAAAAAAACTTAACATTGTAGTTGACAAACATGTTCTCCCATACATTCTCTGTAAATGTAGGTTTGTACGCACAATATTAAGAGATTGACCATGTTATTTTAAGACTATAGACTTCTTAAAGGTTTTCTTGTAATGTATGAGTAAAGAACTATTCTCTGCATTTTTTTTTTTCATACGTTCCATACAACCATTCTCTGTATTGTCATTTGTTTTGAGAGAATGGTTGGGGGGGAATGGTCAATTTTCATATATTTTTCAGACACACGAGTGATTCTGTAAGGGTTCCGTTTTTTCCTTTTGAGGTACGAAATCCTAAAAGTCATCATTACCTGCATAAGTAGGTAGTGCTATTTAGTTTTGATCAGTCAGTGTGAAAGTCGAAGAAAAACTGTGTTTTCAAAGAACAGCACATACAAATTGCTGAAGCTTGTAAATCTCTATACCTATCGAACATTTCTCTTGCAAACATGTGACACTAGACATGATACAAAACATCAATAAATACAGTGTTTTGTAGGATAGGAACTAGTAATTATTTCTGACGAGTTACAGATGAAAACCTTTTACGAATTTAATCTTTCACTTGCATCCATTGCACCTATAAAAACCTAATGGTGGCTGTACACTCCTGTTTGAGTGCTTTCGCTAGGTCTCGCGAAGAAGTCTCGAGCGAGAGGATTCAGCCCGAGTGTGGCCATGTACACTCTAGCCTAGTTCAGTTAGGTTGTGAACCCGAGAGGATGGACGCAGGCATTGAACTAGCTTCTCTGTCAATCGGAGACATGATATTGTACAGCGACGCATTCGCAACTGCCGCAAGATCCTTTGACTTGGATTAAAAAAACCGACACGGGACGGAGAGCGAGCGAAGAATGCCGAGACACACCGAGGCGGGCCGAACGCTCTCATTTACATTCTCGCACTCGGCCTGTCGGTGTGTCCCGGCGAGAGTGTACACCCGCCATACAAAGGACTCTGAACCTAAATGCTAAGTAAATTGAGACCTTCCTAATGTATCAGCTCCAAAACTTCTCAGATCCCTGTCGCCACTGTAATACGAAGTGGTGAGCTGGATCCCGGCTGTTGTATTAAGGATAACGTTAGGTTTGGCGACTGCCGCCCAATGATAGCACAGTTACGTGCCCGAATAAAATTGGATTTACTGTTTGTTTCAACCTTTGTTTGTTGTGAATGCTGCCTTCAATTGCTGGTAGTGGTGTAAAGATGATTCCGGGTTTTAGTTTCGTTCGTAAATTGAAAAGGAGTGAATGTCAGTTGTTTCTAGTGATTTGTTGCAGGGATGTTATGGATATGAAATTTCGGATCTGTATAACGGATACGGATATAGAAATGATATTATACCGGTTTCGGATACGGTTACGGATATGAGATTATTTCGGATTATCTGTTAGTTTCGGATAGTTTCGGTGACGGATTATTAGATTTTTAAGAAATTATAATATTATAATATTATCCTCATATATACTGACTAGTAATGACTAAATAATAGCAATAATAAACAAACGTGCAAGTGACGCGCGCGGCTATTGTATCGGCTCGGCCGGGCAAAAAAACCTGTCATAATGTGTCTCATTTAGACACCGCCTCAATCCGAAATTATCCGAAACGTTTATAACGGATTCAGTTACGGTTACGGATAGATTTTCATTTCGGATATCCGATAGTTTCGGTTACGGTTACGGAGCTCTTTAACATCCCTGATTTGTTGTTCGTGGAATAAATAACTGGAGTTACAACAACAAAAACTTTACCAGTTCTTTGAAAACAAAGCTGTAATCGAAAGAAAAGTCAAAGCCTTTGTCCTGCACTTTTTGAATTAGGAATAGAACTATAATACTCGCGTTATGAACTGAGTCGTCGGGCCATAAATGTCAGTAGCAATAAAAATGTGCAACGCCTTGCGTCTTATTGATAGTTTGCTACCTGCTCCATAAGCTCTATAAGTGCGAGCGAGACTAATAACAATTATTTATGGCCCGATGACTCAGTTCTTAACGCAGTGACTATTTAAGTAAAGGATTTATAAGCTAAATTCTGGTTGATTAAAAATAAAGCCAAAACCACAGTTTTGGTTCTATTTTTGAGGAGAATCAAAAGGTTTTACCTATTGGTAAAATTAGTAATGTGTTTCTTTTTCTTCCCAGTTAAAGGCACTTGGAAGTGGTGAAGTGGTGTTTTGGGGGACTGTCTTATGTCATTTTGACGTTCAAAAAGTGCTGATTCTCAGTCTAATTTGATTAAATGACTTTTGATTTTGATAATAAAATTAGAAATTATTAGTTTATTTAAAAAACACATACAACTATCATCACAGACTTACCTAATACAATTGTGTAGTTATAGTTACATTAAGATTAGACTTATAATTATAATTATGAACAATAAAGAGTAATTTTAAAAAATGTGGCCCGTGTGAATTCACTCAGAGTACAATTGAAGCAGTCAATCTGTTGTGATACCATTTTGAGTGTATGCAAGGCGCGCGTCAGTGGCGCGTGCTGCAGCAGGTTGGTGCGAGCGGGCAGCAACCACAGCAGCGGCGGTCGTATCCGTCGCCCCACGTGCCCATCTTAATTAGTTTATAAATCCTTGGGCTGATAGAATATGGCCCGCTTTCTATCAAAAGAAAGGCCAATAGGCCTGTGTTCCAGCACTGGGAACATTGTAGGCTGATTGGTGATTGGGGTGTGTGTGTGAGGGAGGGTGTGTGTGTGTGTGAGGGAGGGTGTGTGTGTGTGTGAGGGAGGATGTGTGTGTGTGTTATAAATCCTTTCCTAGTTCTAGCGCAAGTTCCAAATCAATAAGAACTTCCGACTATCAAGTATGAAAACTTTTTATGACACGCGCATCTCCCTCAGAATATGTCGTGTGTAATTTTTCCCTATAGATCAAAAAGGTGAGGGTACATCATTTCTCTCAGTAATTCGACAGAAATTGCTTAGGCATTCCAGCGATTTTCTTTTTGACAATATAATATTGTAACCATGTTTACGAAGGTTCATTTTTGTCAGGAGTTTCTCGTCTATTCTATTCTGAACGAAATTTTTTGGTCAACTTCTTGATATTCGATCAAGTGCAAATTGACTGACGAGAAGAGAGTTCATTGTTAAAATTTATAAAACCCGACTCGAAAATTTCCTCATTTCTCTTTCCTACTTCATCACAGACCCTGTTCACCATCTATCTATAACCGATTCATTGAGACCATTCTAATGAGCCTAAACACGATACCTATGCAGCTGTAAGTTGGTAAGAGAGTTGAGTATCCTGCAAATTCCAGGTGATACTGCAGCATCAGTTCAAGGTTACTGTTCTTCTAATATCATTGAAGTAACAGAATACCAAATTTCAAATCGATCACACCTGTGGAAGATACTCACATCCATTCATCAACTAGAAAAAAGCTGATAATCTTCAAACGGCTGAAACGATTTTGATAAAACATGTCTAAAAACCATCGCCAGAAAACCTGCTTTCAAATAAAAAACCGCATTCAAATCAGTTCACCTGTTTAAGAGCTACGGTGCCATAGACAGACACACACACATAGCGGTCAAACTTATAACACCCCTCTTTTTACGTCGGGGGTTAAAAAAATTGCTAGTAGCTATAATAGTTATACTACACTCCTTTGAATTGTATAGTAAGGAAGACAAAAATGCGCTAGCCATACGTAGCAACCTTAGTTGACGCAACTGTCAACTTTTGCATAGTTTCTTGAAATTACGAGTATATGATAAAAGCCATCGACAGTTGCGAGTTGCTAGTTGCCGAAACTTGATATTGCTCCGTCGGTGCAGCTTAAAAGAGTAAACACAATAAACTTCCTTTGCTGAACAGGAACATTGGTACGTCAGTGATGTATTATTAAAGATGAACAGTAATCACCAAACTTGATAGGTGAGTCGCAATGTTTTTGGGTAGAAGGAAACAATAATCGACACATAATGAATAAGAAAATTATCACAGTCACCAAGTTTGATAGGGTCAGTGGGGATTTCATTAAAAATGTGGGAAATCGCGTCATCGAGCGCATAATATCCATCGGCAATGATGGCATCACGTCGCACTGGCTGGAGTGAGTTTATGATGACAACCTCGATACCACAAAATGTCAAACTAATGAACGTCAATAGGATAGAATTAAAATAAGAGAATTTAGTGTAAAATATAATTTATATTCGCAATCTGTTATTTTACTGAACACACACAATAAGTATCCATACAAATATTAGCCGACAGAAAGGCGTTGATACGTCTCAGCTCTCTTTTACGTCACCCACGAATAGGGAAGGAGTTATACCGAAACGGTTGTGAATTAAATATCCGATTTAAGACAACGTAATTGTCTGAAATCGGATATTTAATCCACAACCCGTTTGCAATCAGATATTCTATTAAATAAATTAAAGCACTGAAGCACCTCACAATCTCATTACCTATTTATTCGAGTTTAAATAGAAAACGCCTCATTTGTATCAAACTCATTTTGTGAGACCCATTCATTAAACGAATTGGGTGGAATTAAGAAATTCCGAATTGAAATTTGAGGTGCTTGTTGCTATGGTTTTTCCTTTGTTCCTTGTTCTGAAATAGGTATGATATTTTTAGATAAATATGAAATAAATAGCACACGAGAATAAAGTTGGGCAGTACATTCAGCCAATTGTTAAGGGGCCGTGCACGAAATTGACTTATTTTGATCAATTTTGTTCATTGTTTGTGAGAAAGGGTAAAAGAAATAATACAAAATTATTTTGCATGTGGCTGGAAGGGATTTATCAAATAAATTAAGTAATCATGGAAAAGCACTAATATTCGCAACAAGTTTTCCGAAAAATGACGCGAGACTGACATTTGATCATTTTTACAAGAAACTACTTATGATTTTGAAAATTAAAAAAACATCATCAACATCAATAAATGGTCTAACACTTTTTTCAACTTCCATACAAAATATAGCAGAAAAATAATGTTGAAAAAGCTTATTCTTTTAGTCCGGTCAGTAGGTAACGTGTTTTTGAAGTGAAAACTTCTTTAGGTGCGTTGGGTATTTTTGAGATGGGGCTAAACCATTGATTTCGCGACACTGTTACGACACCAGCTTTTGACCATTAAAAAGACATCAATGCGTTGATTTTTCAAGTTTTCACTTCTGTCGGCACTCCCGGAGTGCCACTGTTTTTTTTACCTATTATTTAGCTAATCATATCAAGAAATTTAAAATCAGACATTAGTCGTCAGCTATCCTTGAGATAAAATCAAGAAAGTTATTTATAAGGTAAATGTTTAAAGAATTTTAGATAGTATTTATGTATACCTTGAGTGAGATAGCTGAGATACAGGTTTATTCCTAGTTCAGGTAGAATCCAATGATTACATACTTCTAGTTTAAGGCTAACATTGTAAATATTTATGCAAATCAATTAAATCAATAAACAATTTCAATTTCAGTTAGATAGTTTCAACCTTAGCGAAGTTTTAATTTAGTAGAAATTGTTGTCGAAAGTGATAAACCAGTTACGAGGTTGACTATACAACACGGGCCATTTAATATTGGCCTTGTCGCAATTAGATTTTAGATTAAAGAACACGTTTTATCAAAGGATATTATCATTAGTTCTGTTATCTTTGTTTTTGGCGTCAATAAATCTAAACGGTTCTATCGCCGACTCCACCGGCTAATGGTGCCTTAAGGCGACGATGTACCTACCCTTGATTTATATTCAACGAGCGGAGATAAGATACTGTAATGTTATTCTTACTGTTTTTCTCCTAAGGAAATAGAAAATGAACTAATTAATAACGCTTTCTGTTTACTGTTAGAAATAGCTTTATTTTATTTAACAGAGAAAAGGTCTCTTTATAAACAAACAATTGAGGACATTCTTGCTTCCTCTTTAAATGAATCATTTTGTCGAAAAAACGTCAAACCCACGTAAACCAAATAGCAATTGTTGTAAAGCTTAGATAAATACTCGTATTTAGAAAAATATTTTGCTATTATCTAAAGTACCTGGACACCGAGCTCTGCTCGGGTGAAAATAGAGAATACTCATTTAATAGTATAGGATAGTTCATACTAATTCAATGTATAGTATATACTAATTCCATGCCGCCATGATAGTAGGTACTTACTAATTCCATGCTGCCATGTCATTATTCTAAGGTAGCCATCTTGTTCTAAACTTTGGGCGACCGAGCTCTGCTCGGATGAAAATACGGAGAAAACGAATTTTCCCAGATATGAGACCTGGCTAGATCGATTTTTCGCCACCAAAAACCCCAATATTGCAACTTTTATCGAAATCGTTAGAGCCGTTTTCCAGAACGTGATTACAAATATATATATAAATATTGCTCGTTTAATAGTAGGTATAGAATGTGGTATCTACCTACTTATCACCTAGGAGTTAGAAGCGAGCCTAGGTTTGATTGTATCTTCATGAGTCATTACCTATTCTAACGGAAAGTCATTTTCATAGCCTCCGCCAGGAATTTAAAATTTTCCTCTCTGATACATTATAAGATTTAATGGACGCAAAATTAATTAACACCCAAAAAATAATGGCTCATTCCGAAAATCAATCTCCAGCACATTTGGTGCGGAATCTCTATAAAAACCAGTCATAAAGCCATTAATTTCAATAAACAGGGCAGGTAGGACAATATTTACGACACGTCTATTAACGTAAAATCCACTCTCTCGCCTTTATTATCGACGACATAATGTTTCTATATTAATTCTGTTTCGGAACATTTTATAACGTTTTTGTATTGAAGAAAAGTACCTGGGCGACCGAGGTCTGCTTTAGTAAAAATAGAGAATGCTCATTTAATAGTATAGGCAAGTATCAAAGTACATACTAATTCCATGCTGCCATGATAGTAGGTACTTACTAATTCCGTGCTGCCATGTCATTATTCTAAGGTAGCCATCTTGTTCTAAACTTTGGGCGACCGAGCTCTGCTCGGATGAAAATACGGAGAAAGAGAATTTTCCCAGTTATGAGACCTAGATTGATTTTTCGCCCCCGTATATTGCAACTTTTTCGAGAATCTGATTACAAATATGTACCTATATATTATATTTATACAAATATTGCTTATTTAATAGGATATAGCCTATCTATATTCTATTGTGCAGTTTTGGAGTGAATATAATTATGAAGCGATTTTCAGTCATTAAATTGTGATTTCATATAAGTATCTTATAATTGAATATAAAAGTCACATTTTTTTTTTTAAATTCTTTATTAATAAGGGGTTTTATCCACACGGATACGTCAACCCCATTGTACCTTATACTTTATTACACACAACTATACACTATTTTACTACATTACTATCCACCACCACTATATATAAATACTATAAGAAAATAAAATATAAAAAAGAATCACTGCCTAGACTTCTGCATTAAACCACAAATTATGCGTTTAGTTTTTTCTGATTTAGGGTATGCCAAAATATTTTGAATAAGTCCAACATCCCACATGTTCAGTTTAAACTCCCTAGCCAAAGATTCCCTTTCATTCCTGTTCTTAGCACATTCCATCAGCAAACGTTGCACATCTTCAATTTTACCACATGTCTCACAATTAGGCGATGTAGCCTTTCGCATTAAGAAAGCAAACTTTGCTGATGGAAAGTGGCCAGAACGAAGTCTTATCGCTAACTTAACATACCTCCTAGTTATAGATCTCAAACCATGGCTCTCGAGGTGGCTCGTTTTGAATAATTTTATACCAAATGCCTTTTTCTTTGGATATTTCATTAAAATATTCTTTCCAATTGTCGAAACACACATTCTTAAACCTGGAGAAATATTCCCAATAATCGGACATAAATGGGGTAACATTGCCAATCTCCACTACCAGTTTTGACAGTCTATCAGCCTCCCTCCGTCACTAACCCTATGTGCGCTGGAACCCATTGCAAGATAATCCTAATGTCATCTTTGTTGTGGCAATGAATTAGTTTAAGAATGTCATAAGCTATCGATGCACCTCTGCAACCAGAGGCGCATCGAGCCACATGTTGTAAAGCGCTTTTGCTATCTGTAAATATAACTACTTTATTTAAATTTTGACTAAGTGAATATGACACCGCCTGGTATATTGCAATGAGTTGCAGAGACATTATACATATATTTTCATTAATTTTATATATAGCCTTATAACCTGTACTTTGTAAGAAAAAAAAAAAAAGAAGAAACAGTCACATGATACACGATAGAGCAGTGGTGGCCCCGTAAAGGCCGCGGCTTACAATTTATATGGTCGTAGGTTCGAACCCTGACAGGCGCTTTACTTTGAGTAAATTATTTCATTCCATTTCCTAGAACCAAAAATTCGAAGACATGTGACATCTACCAACCCGCACTGGGACGCATGGTGGATAACGACCCACCTCTCACTAAGAGGAGGCCTGTGTCCCAGTAGTGGGAACACTTGTAAATAAAAAGTTCAAAACAGAGGCCAACCATGGGTATCAAGGTTAAAAACTCCACTCTACTGAGCTTTTAAAAGTGTCACAATAGTTTAGTTAGTACTTTTGGCACACCCTTGGCAGTCTGTTCTAACCTTGCCTTGCTGACAGCCTAGTCTTTGAACCACAGAACAAAACTGAAAAGTAAATTGGAAGTACATAAGTATTACTTTCGTAAAATGTCATAACAATTTGAAACTCCTACCTTATTAAGAACAAGATAAATGTCAAAACCACAAAAACCCAAACATAAAATATTCATGAGAAGTTTTTCTATTAATTGCCCGTGAAGTTGAGCAACATTTAGAATAATATTAAGGGCTATTTGTTAGCACTAACGTTCCGTGAAGTTGGCAGAATTGTTCAAAAGTTTTCTTCCAAAGTTTTCTTCGGCGGTTCGGAGTACGTAATTGTATGAAGATATTATTTTTTGAATCTCGTTTTATAGAATTCTGTTTTGCTGAAGTTTTTTTTTTTTGAATGTTGGCAATTACACGGTTCAACTAATTTGATTGAAAGACGCAGAAAAAAGCATGCCCCTTAAATTATTCATTTTTAGGGTTCCGTACCTCAAAACGAAAAAACGGAACCTTTATAGGATCACTCGTGTGTCTGTCCGTCTGTCATAGCAAATTTGCTCCGAATGTACTGGACCAATTATGTTGAAATTTGGTACACATAATATGAATTCTATGATCCAAACACGGACATGTGACGTAAATAAATGAATTTTGAAAATGGGGGTGACTTTTCGAGGGCAAATTGGAAAATAAAAAAAAAGTTTTTCAGACTGTACCGTGTGACATATCAAATGAAAGGGCTTGTTGTAAGGATCTCCAATTTGAAAGGGCTTGTTGTAAGGATCTCCAATTTTTTTTAAAATCATTTTAAAATTAACACTTTTAAAGATATTTAAGAAAATACTTGAAAATTGACCATTCTCCCCCTATCCCCGAAACTACTACGCCCAAAAATTTTGAAAAAACTACAGAGAATGGTTCTTTACTCATAGATTACAAGAAAACCATAAGAAGTCTATGGTCTTAAAATAACATGGTAAATCTTTCAATATTGTGCGTATTTTACATTTGCAGTTTGAATGTATGGGAGAACATGTTTCTCAACTACTAAGTTTGTTCTTGGGATAAATCATCCCAACTACGGAATCCTTCATTGTGCGTGGTCCGACAAGCACTGGGCCGGTTTTTATGGTTACACTAGCTGTTGGCCAAGACTTCGACTGGCTGTATTTTGTGTTTCATCCTTTTTAAATAACACATAACATCACGCCTGTAATTCCCAAAGGGTTGTGCAGAGGTGTACTTATAGTACACCCACGTTTCGCCAGTTATGTTTAAGTCCCATGTTATATGGGGCGAACCTATTGCCATCAATTGGGCACAAATCTAGACTCCGGGAAATTCCTGCTGGAAAAACCCAATAACACTTTGCCCAATCTGGGAATCGAACCCCAGACCTCGTGCTCGGCAGTAGTGCTTTTTTTTGGGTGCGAAATTATCAAATAACTTTTCCCGCTCTGGGTGGAACGGGAGGGCGTGTCAGACTCTTACTGACTAAAACCCAACCGTGTTCCTTCAGTTGCCATGTTGCCACGATTTCCTTTTCGGCCTTATTTGCAACCCCGGCAGGCATCGGCCCTAGCAGACCCCGTCAATTCTGCTGACATCTCTTTGAGGCGCGCGTGGAATATAACGCGCCGTCGACCCGGGCTTGGTCCTTATCGGACGGCGAGCTACCCATTGCTCACCGTCCGCAAGCCCGCGCCTACGGTGGCCGGAAATCTGCCTGTGATTCCCGACGCCCAGGACGTCTCCTCCTGCGGCGGTTAGGGGCGCGAGGGCGCGGAATTTGCCTCTCCCTCACGCGTTCCGCCTCCTCCTTCAGAAGTAGTGTTACGACCACAAAACCAACGAAGTAATACTTTTAAATAATCCAGGGTGAAAAGTAGCCTATGTCCTCCAGGTCACAGGTTTCCTATTTGTCATAATATCATTACAGATCGGTTCAGTAGTTTAGGCGTGAAAATGTACACATGGCTACATATAAAGCTATACGTTTCCAGTGCAAGCTGATCTCGCATTGTATAGGATTCCCGTACAGTTAGGTCTGCTTATACTGGAAATGTGTGTGTGAACAGACAGAGAAATCGACAGAGTTAATTTAATATAAACCTACCTATACACCGTGACTTTTTAGTTGTCTTACAAAAGCATCCCACTTCATGTATCCAATGACTACAAAACATTCATTAAAATATATATATATATGCACCGTGACATTCTAGTCGTCTTACAAAGGGCCACTCAATGAACCCGACTTAAAATCCTTCATGACACACATAATAGATATCTGAGGTCATCGGAAAATTTGAGACTAGAGATGCCGATGCATTCCACCGGCTTTTATGACAAATCTTTTAAGGTTCAAGCAGTACGGTTATGGAATGCCTTGCCCGTGTCGATAAGGCGTGCTCAATCTTTGTCCACTTTTAAAATTCTGGTAAAAAAACACTTTCTCTCTCCTTAAACATCGTCATTACATATAATTCCTTGCCCTTGTTTCATGTTTATAATTTTATGCATATCTAATATATATATATAGGTAATTATATGCTTTATGTATCTGTGTATTCTATTGTATATGTAAATGGTACACCACTGACTACCTGCAGTATTGTCTCTCCTTTTCCATTTAAATCCATCCAAAGGTTGTCTGTAAAAGATCGCTTTTAGCGATAAGACCGCCCATTGTGTCACCCAATGTAAAATTTCTATATTAATGTCTGTAATTTTTATGGTGTACATAATAAAGAATATTCTTCTTCTTCTTAAAATACCTCTAGGAGCAATTAAAAAATTGTTACAATATACCATTTTTTTTAAATGAATTTTTAGTAGTTATTGGATACATGAAGTGGGCTGCTTTTGTAAGACAGCTAAAATGTCACGGTGTATAAATTATAGTATGAATGTTCAATTTCTTTGCTTCAACCGATTTGAAAGGCATAAGTGAACCGCTTAAGGATTTTTATTTTTATCTAGCCTACAATGTCACTGCTGAGTTTGCTCATCGTAAAAAATATTATAAAATATTATTTTGCCTCTGGTAAAGTTCAAATGAAGTTGGTTTACGGGTTCAAGGATTTCTAATAGGTATCTTTTGAGATCTAAGATTTTGAGATAAATTCAATTTTCTCGTTAACAAACACAATGATTAACCTTTCAAATAATAATGTTTTAGTCGAGTCTATCTTTGTTATGAAAATCACTTTGCGCATAATTGAGATAACGGTTAAAGGTCGATGAAATTAGTTTCAACAGCGACAGGTATTTTAATGCTTGTTGATATTTGATATTTTACGTTAATTTTAGTTATTTTACTATAGGACTCAGAACTTATTTAGCGTGCCCGTGAGGCATACATATTTTTTCATAAAATTAAAAAAAAATGTTTCAATGTGATCCTTGCATACGGTACTGTGCCAAATACGCATTTTTCTATTTTGTTTTTATTCACTTTACTTGTGGATATAGCATTTTAACGATTTTGCACTTTTCTTTTGCAGTTAATATCAACAAAAATATAAATTAATTATCGACCCAATAATCAAACATTATTATTTTATTTATTTTGTTAGGGGAAACAAACAATTGTACAATGTATTTCCTTACATATTATAAAACAAAGTCGCCCGCCGCGTCTGTCTGTCTGAACACGATAAACTCAAAAACTACCGAACGGATTTTCAAACGGTTTTCACCAATAGACGGAGTGATTCATGCGGAAGGATTTATTGTACAATTCATTATGGTTTTGTGTACATTGGCTGAAAATTGACGATTATTGTTGAAGATGTCGGAAAAAATCATGCCGACTGGGAACTTTATTAGCGTGCGCCGCGAAAATCGTAAAAGTTACATAAAATTTATGTTCTACAGTATTGTTCATCTAAAGTTCAACAAAAAAGTTCGCGATGACATAAGTCTATCTTCTAAGGATCCACAATAACCATTTTTATCCTTCAGAGTTTGATAAAAACATCATTATTATTTCCGAAGCTAATATATAAATAACCGGTAATATATAAATCCTTATCCAATAAACTATGTTACTTAAATTGAGCATTTAATTTAGAATAAAATATACCTTGACATCATTTCATTTAAATGAATGGTTTTAAAGATATCACAGATTCAAACGCACCCACAATACAGGAGAAATTCCTAGTTTTTTTCAAAACGTTTAATTCAAAAAAATAAAATACTACATATCGTTGACAGCAACGCGGGCGCAGCGGTAGGAGTCAATGCCCTTTTCCTCGGCTATTAGGTATGTAATCCCGGTATCGATAGTACGTTCTCGTGGGATATTTTCAGACATTCACGCGGGCGAAGCCGCGGGCAAAAGCTAGTTACATCTAAGAATACAAAATAATTGAAAGTGGGTAAATGACATCATCCTTACATGAAGAAAAGAAACAGATCTTTATTTCTTTCGTTCTTTCTTTTCTTTTTACAAAAGCAACAACTTTCTTTGCTCCTTGGTTATAAATCGAAGCCTCAGAATTATTAACAAGACACAATGTGTGGGTACGTTAGCACATGAATATTCTAAAAAGATTCGGAGATGTTTTCTTTATCTTTAGGAAAGAGGGATGTTTAGTTTTGTTCGTATTTGTTTCAATTTTCGTTTGTAATGGAAGGCGTTTACTTTATTGATGTTCCTTTAAATTATTGAACAAGAAAGTGAAGACTAAATTAACTAATTATCATTAAGTGCAACACATAATTACAGGAGTTTACATAATGTAACATAACATCACGCCTGTAATCCCCGAAGGGTTAGGCAGAGGTGTACCTACTTATAGCACATAGACATTTTGCCAGTTATGTTTAGTCCCATGTAATAGGAGAGCCTATCTATTTATTTATTTATCAGGAACATTTTATTTTGTGTTTGATACATTACATACATCATAATTAACAATTAATATAAATTCTAAAAGTGAACATGCAGCAATAATAATAATAAAAAAACTGCACACGTTTTTTTCGCGTACGAGGTTTTCAACGCACTCCTTACCACCGAGAGTTGCAAATCCAAGAGTAGATTGAGGCGCTGGGATGTAGGTACTCTGTTGGATTCTCAATGCTCGGCTCAATACCGAGAGTTGAAAATCCAGTGCGCGAATCTCACCGGGATATTTTTACGCCCGTGCGAACGTGGACTTACTGTGTACCACAAAACGGTCCACTCCACCCCACTAATACCACATAATTTTTCTAACAAAACATCTGTTCCAACTTCAACCAACAAAGTGGAAGTATCATCCCCTCCTGGAGGATCAAAGTCCATCAGAGGGAAACTTATTTAATTTGTAGCCTGTATCAACAGGCTGATTACAGTTCGTGTTGTTTACGTATTTTTAGTTAGGGACAGACGGACTAGAGGTGAAAACTTAATTTTGGACACAGTTTGCGGGGAAAGGGTTAGGAACTAGGTACCTATGTTACTCAAAAACTTGTGGTGGTTTTTGGATTATTCATGCCCGTTTTCACTACGACACCTAAATGAATACTTAAATAAAAGCATACCATATTGTATTTTCAACGCTCGGCTTAACACCAAAAGTTGGAAATCAAACTGCGCTTCAATTAGGCATTACATATTTTCGGGTATTAGAAACTAAATGGTTTTCTTCTGTGAACTGAATTGTCTTGGTCAAACAATCTTCAGTTTTATCGCGAACTTACAGCAAATTCAAACGGAAATAATAGCATAAATCATTTTTGACGAATCGTTATTTTAGTGTTGACACAAATCAATTAAATTCCCTGATTTTACCTACTCTTTTTACACAATTGACACATCCACACGTAAGTAAAGGCAGCTTAGACAAAACTGCTTTTCACGGTATAACTTTCAACCGATACCTATGTGAAGTAAAAGGCTTTGATAATTCCTTTCCAAGCGCATGAAAAACTTTTAGTTAAATTGTGATCAGCCACCCACAGCTTTAAAGCTACGTCCCTACGTTATTAGAGCAGGTAAAATCATAATTAGAATTACAAAGCAGAAGCCATCAAGAGCACGCTCATTTATCATTAAAAAAATAACATAGGTGCAAGAAAACAAGAGAAAACGTCATTTAAAACCTGCAGTTAATATAGGAACTCCTACTTACTAAACACGGAAGTAAAGCTATTAAGTTGAACCTAGTTTTAACCGTATTTCTGCACTTAGCCTAGAATAAGCTTAGAGCTCACTTAGAACCACTTAACTAGACAGCTTTTGATAGGTTGATTATAGCTACATGCTTTTTTATTTAAACCAAAATAGTGTTGGTACAAAGAAAATAAATATAATTTGGTTCGTACTCGTTCGAAAGAGGGTTACATTTCAGAGGGGCAATTCCAGTATTTTTAAGAAAGTTCGATGTGCGTCCTGGTTGAGAATGTGACCAGAATTTGAAAGTTTTTAAATTCGGGAAATGGCCTGCAGTTGATTGATGCTAACGTTGTTCTTTTTTTCAGGAAAATATATCCTGTATAACGGCGGAAGATAGCTTTTACCAGAAGTAGTCATCGTATTAGTGTTTCAGCAGCTTCAACATAGTTAATTGATTGTGCCGGAATATAACCGTCTAGAGTGGCAGTCACCAGCCAGTATCAATCTTATCCGACCTTTTCGGTGATTCCAATAACTTTGTAACAAAACTAGCCACCCTAGTAAACACTTTTATAATAGTACATTACTGCCGCAGCCTGCAAAATTGGCATTGATGGACGATCGTGAAAACGAATGCATATTTCGCCACAGCAACCACATATATACACAGCAAGGGGCGTCTGTTGAATCTGAACAAATCAAATAGCACCACACAAATATTTATCCCAATCGATGCTGGAAAGCCTCAACACTGAAGCCCACATTCTTCACATTCCTACGCATTCGCGTGACACAACAAATTGAGCCAACAAACAAAACAGAACGATAATTTCGTTAATCTTTCTATACAATTATTTGTCTTTGGGTGTGGGATTGACTTATTGACACCTCACATCCTAAATTACTGAAGATTCTTAAATTATAGTACATTGCTGTCGCGGCCTGCAACTGGAGCTCGATGGACGATCGTGAAAATTCGTGAGTCCATCAACACTTGGTTGCGGCCAAGTCTTGTATAGTACTTTTCCCAAATAATGCGCATAAATTCAAACTAAGTAAATTAGTTCCTTTGTTTCTTCCCAATATGTTCATTCGTTTCTTCTTTACTTTGAACAGCTCTTTTTGCAAGCTAAATCGAAATTTATATTAATCTTTGTTAAGTTACCTCCATGCCATGTGTCCAAGTAAAATAGTAAATGGATTTTCATACAAACATTGCCGGCTCGCATGTATTTGACCAGTAAAGTATTTTCGATTTATCTGGAAAAAGGTTGTCAAACTAATGCTCGAATTTCCTAGTATGTTTAAGAAATAAACATTTATGCGATGGAATAGGTATGTAGGCATGACCACTCTTTTAGCTTTATAGCTTACTCTACCTTATCAAACGCACCAAAATATTAGTAGATACAACTTGAAACAATTCCATGACCCAATTTCCAAATAACAGTTTTCTAATAATGGGTCAGCGGGCAATATTGTCGAAAGCTATTTATCAAAGGTAAGCTTGTCGTGAGGATACGACAATGATTCATTTATATAAATTGACAGAGCGCATATACAATCTAGAGGTCCAAAAGATCTTACGGGTATCATGACTAGAATATCTATACAAAGGAACAAAGTCTCGAATTCATAAAAGGCGTAAGCAAATAATATAGGTGGTGAGTCAGTTGATTTCAAAGTTTAGGAGCAACCCCTATTAGGTTACTTGGGCTACCTACAATATAATTCACTGTTGAACTGCCCCGTTGGTCTGGTGGTCGCAAGCACGACTGCTGATCGTGGAGTCTTGGATTCGATTCCCAAGTTGGGCAAAGTGTTATTGGGTTTCTCCATTAAGAATTTGTCAGTAACCGCACGAAGTTTGGAAGTTAGCGGTGATAGTATGCCTCAGAAAGTACGTTAATCCATGGTTTATGAGAGTGAGGGAAGAGTGAGTGCACCTGTGCACACAATTATGCACTATAATATCTCCCGCGTAGATGGCTAGTCTCCACTGAGATTGGTTGCCATGGACGGGATTCGGTTTGGAAGACTATAATTCACCGTTGTAATCGTTATATTTTCAAGTTGTTTTAAGGCTGCTAAATTACAAAATTGCTTTAAAAATAGGGCAGGTTTTAGATAATCATCATGTCCATTAGAAAGTGGATGTTACCCTGTTAACAAGCCCGTAATTAAAAATACTTAAGAACGCGAATACCTCGTGCTTTTATTTTTTTTTTAAATTACACTTAAGTAGACGATTTTATATTTAACATTTTATAAATTTTTTCAGTTCTGACATTTTTATTTATATTTTAATAATGAGTTGAATATTTAAATTTAATTAATCACAATTTTGTTTTGGGTTTTTATCTGTTTAGATTAGAATTTATAATTTAAATGTATGAGTAAAAACTATGGACTAGAATTATGTCTGAAATAAATTAAAATTAGTTTTGATGGCTTAGGAATTAAATCTAGTTTTCAACTAACATGAATAAATAACATGATCAAAACATAAACAAGTAAAGTTATAGCTTCCTTCTGAATAAAGGTAGGTAGACTGTACAGAAATTATGTAAAACATAAAACTGTGAGAGAAGCATAAAATTTCATCAGCATTCAAGAACGTAAATGAAAATATTTCACGACACTATGTAAATCTTGAAATTTCAAAAAAATTAACACAGCACTATGTAAGTAAATCTCAGTTTTCTTAAAGAAACAAAAACATCCCACTGGGCTTAAAATTAACAGGAGAGACTTGAGGTAAGAAAATATCCAAAAAAAACATTTTTCATTTCTCATTACAACTTTTATAAATGGTAAAACTGAATGAGAGCAACTTTTCTAAGAAGTCAGCAGTTTACAAAGTTATGAATGGTCGCTAAAATAAGAACATTAAAGAATATAATATTGTAAATAAATCAGAAAATTTGAAAAACAAGCTCTTGCGCAAATAAGTGGGTACGTACTTGAGTTAAATCTATTGTTTGTTTTATGTGGTGGCTGTGACTGTTCTAAATGATCAAATTTGCTTTTGCCCGCGGCTTCATCCGCGTGGAGGTAAGAAATTATCTCACGGGAACGTACTATCCGGCATAAAAAATATCCCATGTCCTAATATATAATCAGCCTATAATGTTCCCACAGCTGGGACACAGGCCTCCTCTTTGTGAGAGAGAGTGGGCCGTAATCCACCACGCGCGCCCAGTGCGGGTTTATAGATGTCACATGTCTTCGAAATTTTTCTAGGTCATGTCGGTTTCCTCACGACGTTGTCCTTCACCGTTTTAAGAGCAGTGATGATGAAATAATTAATACAAAGTAAAGCGCCTGCCTGGGTTCGAACCTACGGTTATGGGCCTTTGTTTTTTTTGGTGGTAAATTATCAAATAACTTCTCCCGCTCTGGGCGGAGCAGGAAGACGTGTCAGACTCTTACTGACTAAAACCCACCCGTGTTCCTTTAGTTACTATAGTGCCGGGGCCACGATCTCCCTTTCGGATTTCTTCGCAACTTCGGCAGGCGTCGTTGGCCTTAGTGGACCCCGTCAGTTCCGCTGACATCTCTTTGAGGCGCGCACGGGCCTGATGTGCTAAATTTCATCCGTTCAGCCGTGAAGACGTGAAAATCGCTCCGTCTGTCTAATATAGACAGACAGAGACTTTCGCATTTATAATATTAATATAGATAATGGTGTTTTGAATATCTTTCCTACTGGGTTATTACTATTATTTTGCAAATTGAGGATGCTATATTAGTCAAGTATATAAGCGTTTCCGAATAGGATTTTGATTTGATTGAAGAGATCATTAATTTTATGACACGCGCCACTCGATTTATAATTTGATTAGGTACTTTGTATATTTCATTTTTACAATAGGACCTTCCATCTTGCACCGCATGCCACCATGCACGCATGCCTTGTCACCTGTGCACTTGATGAGCTTATGACTGCGTCAGTAAGCGCGTATCTAGCTGAATTTTGGGCCAAAAATATTTGAACTTTTTGCCATTTTTTACTAAGAAAATAAAGTGAGTAGAAATACGCAGCTTGAAAATTTAAGTCGCTGAATTGTATCACTTACAGGTAAAATGCAGATATTCACTTTATAACCTAATTCGAACCAACAATAAAAAAATTCAACAAAAATATTCCATTCTGAAAACCACACTTTTGAAGTTACATTAACCTGTTAGCACTTATTTACATTTTTTAAATATTCTGTTTCTTTTCCTATTCAACAAAAACTCTTTGAAATTCAATATTCTCCATAAAAGATCCAAAAAATTTGAGAACCACTTTCTCATTCCTTATAGAAAGGTCTCGAAAACAGTGTAGTGTCGTGATGGATACGTCCCTTTGCCCTGACAAGGGTCAACCTACTATTATGATTTCTGAAGACGGGTTCAAAGATATTGGTTTGGACTGATTTGCGTTAAGTCTATTATTGAAAGGTTCCGCATAGTATTGTGTATTGTTTGGATGTTTTATTGCTTTATTTTAACGTGTTTTTTGTGGACCTTTATGGTGGCCAGTAAAGTTTAATCAAGTATTTTTCGTCTTAATTCTTCACAGGTTCAAATGAAATTAGCTGGCGGAACTTAGTAGACGTGATGGTATCGATCGATACCTAAATACGATAAAATAAAATATTAAAAAAATCTAAACTCATACCCCCTTGTTACTTGAAATATGAGTAGGGGAAGTTCGTTTTTAAGGTTCCATAGTCAACAAGGAACGCTTATAGTTTCGCCATATCCGTCTGTCTGTCTGTCCGCGGTCTAGCTCCGAGACTCTTAGTTTTAGAAAGTTGTAATTTGGCATGGATACACATAGTAATCATGCCGACTAAGTGGTAAAATAAAATTATGAAAAAATATATTTTTTAGGGTACCTACACGTAAAGTAGGGATGTTTCTTTTTCTTTTCTATCCCTTGGTGTGGGGTTTCATTGAAAAGGTCTTTCAAAAACATTGTGAGTATGTTAAAACCATTTTTGGATTCAGAGATCCATTTGCGAAATATTAAGCTTTAAAGTGCTAATTTTTGTTAGAGTCAAGTGTGCCCCTGCCAGCTAAATGGTTGGTTTTGGATATGTGAAAAAATTCACGGCAGTAGTTTATATAACGAATTTAAAAGAAAATCTATCATAGCTAAGTAGACTTTACAAAGTAACGAGTGATAATCGACCAACTTACATTTGCGGTTGCAAAAACATATTCTCTCGTACATTCTGTATGGGAGAACATGTTTTTCAACTACTAAGTTTGTTCTTGGGATAAATTTCATTCCAACCACGGAACCCTACATTGTGCGTGGTTCGACACGCACTTGGCCGGTATTTTTTTTATCTGTGCACTTTTACGATAGGTACTATCGAAGAAACGCATATCTGTTACACTGTAAGGACTATTCTTGTTTGCAGCGCTTGGCCGCTATAGTATCGCTTACCTACAAAAAAAACGTGTGGCACTCGGGGACTGCCGCGGTAAAGCTATTGCATAGCATTTGTAACCTCCATACTTCCTATTTGTCAACGCTACACTTGGAATGATGACGGATGATGACATAAAACAAAAATTACGTTCCCATGACAACATCACGTTGTCATGGGAACGTAGTTCTCATTACATGGTAGGCGGAGTGGGGTTAGGTTTTTTTCGTTACGGAATTTCTTGATTTGGTCGCCGCGCTCAAAGCCCGCGATAAAAGCTATGCAATAGCTTAAAAAAGTGTCGTGCGCACGGGATTTTGTTTTCAAAATGCTTAGATATACGTTACCCCGATGGTACTTAAAAAGTTCACTTTTTAATAAAATATAACATGGTCTTCAATAAAAATATAACTTTTTAAGTATCGTAAAACTGCATTCATTTCCTATTTTACGATGATCACAAAAGCTAATACAAAATAAATGTAGTACCTAGTAAACACTTCAGCTTAAATAAAAAGCAAGAAACCAAGCTCGTAGTAAAATCTTCATTCAGTGTTTATTCTATGAAGTTAGCACAGGAAAATTCCTTCCATTTCGACTTAAGACGTCTTAAAATCACTTTACTAGTACAAGCAGCTGTTCGCGACTTAAAAATAAGCCACTCCATTCATAAGGTTTTCAAACACCAAAGCCGAGAAGCTCGCTGCAACTTTGATGAGCTTCAACTGAATGAAATAAGGACCTCCGTGGAATCATTAATAGGGTTATTATCAAAAAAGACGACTGTGAGTACTCTTTGACATGAATCAAAATCGAACTAAATAAGTAGCACTGTGCTTTACTAGAGTTTTCAAAAGAAATACGGGCCATTTTGCAATATTTATTGGTTGTTACTACGTTTCAAAATTAAAAGAAATTGGACCTCCATGCACCTTTAAATAGGGATAATGGTGATATAATATATGGAAAGGAAATAATCAACACGGCTTTTTCGAAATTGGAAGTTGTGACTGTGAAGATGTTTTGTAGTTTGGGTAACTTGAGTTTCGAGTTACGATAGTGTTGTGCATTTCAAATGTTTTTTCCTGAGGGATTGAAAACTATTTCTAAATAGTCGTAGTAAGTATCGAAGTCAATATATTATTGAATGCTGCTTCACTGTTTCATGTATGCAGGGAGCCAATTCCGATAAGGACGATAAGGACCTGGCCCGGGTCGACGGCGCGTTGTGTTCCACGCGCACCTCAAAGAGATGTCAGCAGAACTGATTGGGTCCGCGAGGGGCGATGCCTGCCGGGGTTGCGAAGAAGTCCAAAATGGGAGACCGTGGCCCCCGGCAACATGGCAACTGAAGGAACACGAGTGAGTTTTAGTCAAATAGAGTCTGACACGCGCTCCGCCCAGAGCGGGAGAAGTTATTTGATAATTTCCAAACCAAAAAAAAAGGGAATCACCACCTCTTATAGCAGCATTATTTGAATCTTACTTCAATGTAGAAAAGAGATGGAGCTATACATTCTATACAAGATGCTTCAGGTATCCTATTTTATGAACCCTTCATAGCATAGATAGTTTTCCTAACAAAAAAAAAATCCGTCATATTTTCCTCTAATATAAAATTGTTTGGGATAGATGAGCGTGTATACCTACTTGTAGCAATGTCATCGACGTCACTAGAAATTGTTGAAATAACATCAAAGTGTCAGCTTGTTGGAATATCATCAGCGTCATTACCTAAAACAAGAGAATACACGTGTTAG
The DNA here is from genome assembly GCA_963680765.1 of Agrochola lychnidis. NCBI lineage: Eukaryota > Metazoa > Arthropoda > Insecta > Lepidoptera > Noctuidae > Agrochola > Agrochola lychnidis. The sequence continues at coordinate 7,678,203 of OY796850.1, forward strand.
TACTTGAAAGAGATAAAGTATCCGTAGTACCCGTAAGTACCCTAAAAATATACTGAAGCGTATTTCGTTCATTACAAGTTTTCGCTTTTTCCTTCAACATTTATAAAATAACACAATGTACTTATTTAATAATCGAATTTCCTGTTCTCCTTGTTTAATAATTGAGTGAATGACAGCGTGATGGTTGACAGGGGAGAACAGAAAGAGAAAACGTGGTGCGCCAACCCCACGTACCATGGTACACACGGCTACACATCAAGCTATACAAAACCGGTTCATGTTGATCTTGCATTGTAAAGGATTTCCCTACAATGCGAGGTCAGTTTATACTGGAAATTTTTAGCTTGATGTATAACCGTGTGTACAAGGGCAGGAAGATGATGAATTCCTTCCTCCTTTACAAATAAGTTGGAAGTGGAAAATTAATATCGTTTAACTCAAGTTTGCTTCATATAAACAATTTACAATAATAAAGCCACAGGTGCTGAAGTAATCAAAGGGAGGGGTGCTCACTACAAATAATTTGAATATTATTAGGTTCCCGATTCGTTGCGGGGGTAATAATGACAAAATGTTGGCGAGACGCGGCATTTGGAGTGACGAACGTATTAAGGTGACTGTAATATAATATGTTTCAGCTCACGTCCCAATTTTCCATTATTTCTTGAGGAAAATTGTTCAGGTGTTTGAAGATTGTTTTCGTTTTATTCCTGACATTCAACACAATATCTCTAAATATTATAAAACAAAGTCGCTTTTCGCGTTTGTCTGTATGTCATCGTTGTTCTTCAAAAATACGCAACGGATTTGATGGGGTTTTGAACATCATTTAGAGAATGTGTTCCGGAAGGTTTATATATATTATTATTTTATATTAAACGTAAAAGTAGTAAAGAAACTTGACGTTTTGTCAAGACGTGAAAAAGTCACTTTTTTGAGCGCTTACATGGCCTGCAGTAACTAAACCGTTACAGATAGGTCAAATGTATGTTCTACTGAATTGTATATCTTCACAAAATCAACTGAAAAATCTGCAATACCTTAAGTCTATTTTCTAAAGATGACCCACAGAAACCATTTTTATCTTTCAGAATTTCATTTAAAAAATATTGTTATTTCCGAAGTTATTTTAACCAGTATATTATTAATCCTTATCATATAAAGTAAGTTACTAAACTTGGCCATTTAATTAAGATTAAAATATGTCTGAACATCACATCATTTAAAAATGAATACTCTAAAAGATATCACAGATTCAAAATTACGGGCAGCAAAATAATTATGGCTGACAGAGCGCGCCGTAACGCTATGACTGACAGGGCTCAATGTCCTCTCCTCGGCTGTTAAGACGACAATAAGTGACAGCGACCTCGAGCGAGTGGGTGGAGCCACGCGTCACCTCCCCGCGACCCCGCAACTGCACGCACGTAATTTCGTAGGGTAACCATACGTTTCAGATAGTGAGGACTATCTTGTCTGATTTTAGATCACCAACCAATTTTTTTTTTTCAATATATTGTTGATAAGTAAGCTGATATTCTGATAATAATTTAAGATTGTTATCATATTATTTTAATAGTTTGCATTGAATAAGTTGGTTTATTATATTTACGTAAATAATAAATGTGTCCATACATGAATAGGACATACCCACTTAAAATAATAACAGAAGATGACAAAAAATATAAAAGAAAGATGTGTGGTTTGTCTGCGTGTATGACCAGCACCCTAATTGCATAATAAACGATCAATCACAATCTGAATCATTTAAACAGATTGCCAATCCATTGCTTCATAAGTTCGAAAAAAAACCTGCTCAACAACGTAAATAACGCAATTAATGTTGTTGAACTGCAAAATGAGACAGAATAGTCTTAATCATTTACGGAAAGGTGTTACGCAATTAGATAGCAGATAATATGAACGTAAACGAAGTAAATAGAATAGGTAACTATATAAAGATCGTAGCAGTTAGCGTCCATGGGAAACGAATGGAGTATGGAATGGAGAATGAATTTGTTTATCTGCAAAGATTTAACATGATCAAATAAAACATGTGAATTATATATATATTTATAAGGTGTTCTAAACTGTATAGGACAGCTGTTTTTTTAATGCGATTTCAAAGTTGCTGCTATAGCAAGTTATTCAGTTCAATGGTCTAAAGCACCTCTTACAAGTTTGTAAAGTAAATTTTTAGGGTTAGTGCCAAACGCAACCCTATTACTAAGCCTCCAATGTCCGTCTGTCTGTCAGCGAGCTAAATCTCATGAACTGTAATAGGTAGACAGTTGAAAATTTCTCGAAATTATTTTCTTCATGTATTTTCATGAAATTTTCACCATCTAGAAGACAATTTAACTATACAAATTTTATTAAACGGCTTTTATTTGTATTGTGTTTGATAAATCAAGGTGGGTTGTTTTTCGAATAAACTTGGTGCGCGTTGAAGCCGGGCCTCTTGTGGGCACGAGCGGCAGTGCATCGCTAATACTCGGAGCAATTTTATTTGCTTTTAAGTTTTGTGCTAAAAATTGGTGGTAAATCGAAATCATTGAAAAAGAAACGCCTAGCAAAAAATAGATTACAGAGTAAGTAACGTACCTATTTTAATCGAACTAATATTATCAATAGTGGTGCCGATTCTCTTGTACACCGAACTAAACTATCACTAAAATTCCTTACTTTTGACTATGAGAATCTCAAAGCTATTCTGCAAAATAAATTCTCTAAATTAAAAAATAATTTTGATACATCTAAATCGAATTTGACAATCGCGACTCCACACGTGATACCTAACCATGTGAATCTTTTTAGAGCAGGAGGTACGCAGGGGGGGCAGCCTCGACGTGTTTTAAATGGAATTTTTCACTTTTTGTATGGAAAAAAAAAAATTACCTACATGTAGAGTGTTATGGGTTTAAGAGTTTTATAAAGGGGGTCGAAATTTTTATTATTTTTGCGATTGGACACAACGTTTTCGAGATACAAGTAAAAGAAAAATAAAATCAGTACTGTTTTTGCATCTGCAGTCGAGGTGTTGGTGTTAATTTAAAGTTCATGACTACCAATTTTACTCCCCACGTTTTTAGTCGCGATTAAAAATAGTCAGATTTAGTTAGAAAATCTAAATTTTAGATGAATAACGTCAAATTCAGAATAGCAAAATTGCCATTTTTCTTAGTACCATCTTAGTGCTGTCAAACTAAAATATAGTTAAGATGTGTCACTTTAGTCTATTTCAGAATGGGAAATCGTCGTTTGACAGGAATAAACTAAATTTTGGTGATTTTTAGTCCAGTTTAGAGGCATTTGTGACAAGAGAATCGGCACCAATATCCATCGAAAGGTTACGTAAATTATTTTTCACTAGCTTCCGCCAGCGGCTTCGCCCGCGTGGTATATATATATAAATTATAGCCTTACTAGCTTTAGCCCGCGGCTTCACCCGCGTGGATGTCGAAAAATATCCCACGGGATCGTACTACTGAGATTACATACCTAATAGCCGAGGAAAGGTCATTGACTAATACCGCTGCGCCCACGTTGCCGTCAACCTTATTTATGTAGTAACGCGTAATTTTGAATCTGTGATATCTTTTAAACCATTCATTTAAATAATATGATGTCAGGCGTATTTTAATCTAAATTAAATGCCCAATTTAAATAATATATTTTTTTAGGTATGGATTAATATAATACTGCTCAAAAAAGTTTAATGGTTTCATAATTTACAATATATTAACGTAATAATAATACGTTAATAATAATAATCTTTATTACATACGAAATGGTTACAAAATGTGTGAAGTCCCTGACACTTGTACTAGGTGGTTAACCTGTGTTACAAGAGCCAGTGCCCTCTCCCGGGAGGAAATACAATTGAAAACTTATGCAATAAGATTAACAAAGGAGAAAAATAAATAAAAAAGACTAAAATAATACAAAACAATAATAAATGGTTAGAAATAGCCTGTAATGGTGATTTATGTATGCGTGTAGTGTGCATGCGTGCGTGTTTGTGTGTATTAGTGTGTGTGTTTGAGTGTGTCTGTAAATTGATTTGAATGTTTAGGAAAGATTGATTGGGATCGCGCGTAATGGTGAAGTTGAGTGCCACTCATAGTGTAGATTTCGTATTACGAAAGAGTTACAAGAATTTGCTCTGTTTCTTCATAATTAAGGGACAGTAGCCATGACTTAAGATTCTGCTTGACCTTATGCAGGATAAGTTTATAAATTGATAGATTCTTGTTTATTTTGTTGTACATTTTGGAGCTTTGGGCACGAAAGTGTCGTCGGGCAAGCGCAGAACGACACTGAACAGATTCACAGATAGGAAAGCCAATCCGCCGATCGGATAGATTTCTATCTAGCGGCATCGTGGAGTGTCGACGCAAGACAGTGCGGAGGACATAAAGTTTTCTTACCGCGAGTACTTGGGCTTCGGAGTACAACTGGGCTGTGGGGTAGTCCCTTTTACGGAAATATATAACTTTGAGGACAGCCCGCTGAGCTCGTTCCACCTTAAGCATCACGGTTTTGAAAGTACCCCCCCACACAGGGATGCGGTAAGTAATAATCGACTCACATAGGGAACGATATACAAGCGAAGCTGTTTCAATGTCGGCCGAATGTCTGAGCTCTTTAAATAAATAAATTAGTTTACGAAGCCGGGAGCATAGAGTATCCGTATGAACACGCCAGTCTAGTCTCTCATCGATATGAACACCTAAATACTTAATACATGATACCATATCGAGGTCATTGCAGTTGCAAGTTGAGGCCTCATGACAAATATGCGCTGTTATTTTGGTTGAATCAGTTGGTGGTTTGGGTGAATTTGGTGGTAGAAACTGAATCACTTTAGTTTTCGAAACATTGAGCATCAGGAGGTTAATGAAAAGCCAGTCCATAACAGTTCGCAAGGTCGTTTCAGCTCTATGTTTTGCTTTGTCCCAGGTCTCATCATATATCAAAAGTGCTGTGTAAACAGCATGAAAATAGTTGTGCACAATGTACTTAAGCCGACGTTTGCACGGACGTAATAAAATCACGGCGCTTTTTTTTTCGTGCACGTGCCCCACACGAGAGTACGTCCCAGCGCGTTGGATTGTCAACGCTCGGCTTAACACCGAGAGTTGAAAATCTAGTGCGCGATAAAATCCCGCCGTGATTTTATTACGTCCGTGTGAACGTCGGCTAAGTTCGCAAAACGGACACAAAAAAATAAAATTAAAAAAAAACAAAAATCCCGACTGCAAAAACTCAACTGAAAAGAGAAAAACAAGCATTATAAATATTATATTATAATGCTTGTTTTTCTCTTTTCAGTTATGAGTTTTTGCAGTCGGGTTTTTTGTTTTTTTTTTTTATAATTTGTTTTATTTCATACTTTTTAGTTTTATTTTACTGGCGAAATGTGGGTGTCCTATAGGTACACCTCTGCCTAACCCTTCGGGGATTACAGGCGTAATGTTATGTTTTATGTTAGTTTTATTAATATGGATATATGTATATTTGGAATTGACTCATTACTAACTTTTATTTGTTGTTATTTTTTTAAACCTTCCCCTCTTTTTTTTGTATTTGCAGATGCAATATATAAATATTAAATAGCCTATGTCACTTCCACTATTAAGACGAACCTAACGACACCTCATATGTTAAAATCCATCAAGCCGTTTAGGCTACAGAGCGTGCCAAAGAAATAGACATAAGTACATACAAACATACATACATACTCTCGAAAAACATTTCCCTCCTTCTGGGACAGTCTAGTAATTACATCTCCGCAGTCAAGGTCATACAACTTATGAACCAAGTACACCCCCACAACTTGTGTATGTCAATAGCATTCAAATATTTTTTGAAACTCTAATCCGGACTGTCCCTACAACGATGATGATGATGATAGTATGGTTACAAAAAAATTACAAAAAAACCTCGTCCCTGAATTTACGACTAGAGAATTTTTATTTGGTGTTGTCCTAAAACAAAAATAACACAATTATTTAAATTAAATAAAAGTGTGGTTACTACAATTCAAAATAATTCAAACTTTCGATAGAGATTAATGATAATTTTATTTCGATTAAAATAGGTACGTTACTTACTTCAGTAATCTATTTTTTGCCAGTGTAAGGCATTTCTTTTTCAATAATTTGGATTTACCAGACATTTATAGCATAAAATTTAAAAGCGAATAAAACTGCTCCGAACGTTACCCGTTAGCGTCTACCCGTGACAGTGGTCAGCGATGCACTGCCGCCCGTCGCCCGCAAGAGCCCCGGTTTTAACGCGCACCAAGTTTATTCGAAAAACAACCCACATTGATTTATCAAACACAATACAAATAAATACTGTATACTAAAATTTTTGTAATTAAATTGCCTTTTAGATGGTGAAAGTTTCATGAAAATACACCTTACGGCTTTTGCGTTATTATCGTTTTTTTGTCCGCGTTAGATATTACTTTACAAATTAATTACACTATGTTATAAAAATATAATTTTAATTATTCGTATATCAAATTACGAAGAAAACTGTCTAGTATAACATATATTTTTTTCAAAGAAGTAAGACTAGTCGTTTAGATGTGGTGTCCAATTTAAAATCATTAGAAGTCGTGTATCTGCGCCTTAAGGAACTGCGATTATTAAACTTAATTTATGAATTTAATTAATAAAGTGGTGATTGAGGCTGAAAAACTTTAATAATTAAGTATTTGGACGTCCAAGCAAGGAGTCACCATTTATTTCAAATATCCTGTTCTACAAAATAGTGGGACCAAAAACAATAGGCCACTTTTGTTTTTTTTATTATAAGGCCCGTTCACACAGCGATGATTAAAACGATATTATTTTTTTACCAAATAATTTGGAATCATCGCCCAGTTTCTTGGTAGTTTGCATTTTGCTGCATTATGCTTTTAACCGTATGAATATTTGGTTGTTGACGTGTGCATCAGTATATTGCACCCGTGCGAAGCAAGGGCAGGTTACTAGTAATATAATATAGAACTATCCTTGTAATACAATTTATGTGTCGTGTGTGTTGGTAATTTCGGGACTGGTTAGTATTTGGGGTCCTCTAACAAGAAACGTGTATTTTTCGGCAATTTTTGTTCAATCTTAATACGATACGGGATCCTTCGTGTGCGAGTCCGACTCGCACTTGGCCGGCTTTTAACGAAATAATTCCCTTGACTGTACAAAAATAACAATTAAAGTCGCACATAAATTCTTAACAAAACAAATCAGATGTATTTTGATCATAACAATCTTAAAACAGTTGTAATATTTAATTACAAGTTCAATCCGAGATAAGACGGCTAAGCATTTCGTACAAAATAAATATCCGGCCCCACGGAGACTTACAATGCCCGTTATAAATGATTTTCAATTATTTCCCTTAATTAATTATAACCCGACGTTAAGGAAAATGTTAAGCTGATTTTTAGGGTAATCTGGGTAAATGGGAGTAAAGGATCTTCTGACGAATTATGCTAAAGCCTTGTTAGCAAACGAAGCTACTTATTTGAGCATGAGCAAACGCGGCTTTAGTTTGGTAACATGAGTAGTTATTTCACTATTTATTTATTTTACCCTTGAAATTCAAATTCAAATACAAAAGACATTTATTCAAACTATGCTGAGTATCAGCACTTTTCGAACGTCAAAATTACATAAGACAGTCCCCCAAAACGCCCACCCTTCACCACTTCCTAGTGCCTTTAGCTGGGAACAACAAACTCCCCAGCAGCATAGTTGTCTGTTCAAGTTAGACTTGCTTCTGGATTTAATTCTAATCAAATTGCCAATAGGCCAGTTTTTGCGTTTATTAATATTAAACCAGTAGGCTCGCCCCCTATTACATGGGACTTGAACATAACTGGCGAAATGTGGATGTACCTGTACAGGGACACCTCTGCCCAACCCTTCGGGGAAACAAGGCGTGATGTTATGTTATGTATGTAATATTACAGGGTTTGTATTCATTCACAGTTTTTATTAAGGTCTTATCAATGACATAACAAGCACCCCAATTGCGTAACACGTTTTCAACCGCAATCCGATGGATTTTAAATGAAATTCCTAGTACATTGCTTTATATGATTAAAGAATTCGTCTGCTCGGCAATATAATAACAAAATTAAAGGCATTGCCATTTTATGTCATTTTGTGTAAGAAAACAGCTTCTATGATGCGCTGGATTCGTGGGAGCCAACGGAATTCTCTGAGAGGCCAGAGTCTGCAGTGCTGGGAAAATTCATCCAGCTTCATAATGACGAGATGACATGATTACCTAAATTTAAAATTATGGACAAATTAATTAGGCTGAATTAAAAGAATTTAATTAATTGTGTGTTACACCTTGTAAAAATATGGACCTGCGGGGTAACCACGCCGCAGGTCCATATTTTTACACAGTTATTTTAACCTGACCGTAAAATAGTTCATACTTATTTTTTTCAGTTGTTTGGAACACTGCCTTTTAATGGACGCCGCGTTGGATCCAATCAAAACTAACTTCTGGCTACTATTGTACACTTTTTAGTCGAAGTTCCACAACCTCTAACATTATCATCAATCATCATATATCGCGATTAGTGTATAAAGAAGCTTTTAGCGGCAACAAAGATGGACACGAATTTGATATACATTTCTAATGGTCTGATCAAACCGGTCAGGTCACCGCGGTTTTAGGGGGAAAGTCTTTAATGAAGGTGACGAATTGATTCAACTGTCAGTTGTTTGAGAAAATCATGTCTAAGGCAACGCTTTTCTAGAACGGTGACTACCACATAGCGTTTGTAATTTACCGTCGGATGACGTAACTGCAACGTGAATTATTATAGTAACTTGGTATGTTCTTAGAGGGCGCTTTTTGACACCGTATAAAGTCAAACCTCATTTTCGTGACAGCTGTCACTGCGGCCGCTATGTGGCGGCTACCGCACTTCTAAAAAAGGTTTTATGTTATGGTAAACATAAGTAAGTTTGAAAAAAAATATAAAAAAATTAAAATGTTTGTGAAAAAAAAAAAGTCAAAAGTAAAATAATTTATTTCAATTAGGTACATACATATATGGCACTTTTGAACGTCGAAATTTACAAAAAATAGAATTGATGCTAGTCGCCCCTTCCAAAAGGTAGTTTTCGTATGGAGAAGCATGGGCAAGAAACTCCACCGTTACTCTTTTATAATGTTTTACAATATTTTGTATACATTAATATATGTGAAGACTATGCACCTGGAATAAGATTACTATACCAGAATAGGTAAAAATGATTAAAAATGAAGCAATGACAGAAAAATTAATTATGTGATGGAAACATACAAAAACAACTCGCGTTGGTGCTTCTCAATCCATATAAGTCGTAGTGAAGTCATATAAAGATTTTATTATTATTTAGTCTGAGAGCTTGCTGGGTTCACAACCCGCTTGCCCATTGTACAGAGAAAGTGCACTTATGTCCATCATTCAGTAAACTGTAAGATTAAATGGAAAATTATATCGTGGCGTCTTATTTTTACACAGGCCAGCCTCCGAATACACGCGTCAGAATATCCGATTCTCTGTAATATTTGGTTGCTGAATAAATACAGAGTAAAATACCATATTAATAACTTATTAACCCAATAATTCATCAAATACCAAACAAAAGTACCCAATATCCTTAATATTAAAACTGCAATTTTCACACAAAAATTGCCCAGGTGGTAAATCTAGTTAGGAACCAAGTCGCATGAAATTTATTTAGAGCCACGTAGGATTTTTCGAAACAAATCCTATCATCTTATGGTGGTTTGAAATAATATGCGGAGATTAACACGGTCTGATTGTTCTTGTAAAGCGTTCTTCCTAAATTATATTGAGGGTGCTATTTTTCACTTCAAAATTACGAACTTATGAATACTGATCATCTTTAAATTAATAATTATCAGCCTAAAAAATACCAATGAAAAATCAATCTAAAAATACCAATGATGTTGGGGTCGGTTTCCAGTCTAACCGGATGTAGCTGAGTACCGTATTTTACACGGAGCGACTGCTTATTTATTGGATATATTTTTTTAATGCAGGTCGAAATTATTATTTAAGTATTTTTTACATCTTTCTGTTATAAGAATCTGCCAATATTAAAGATTTAAAAAAAATGCCTGTTTTACCCATTTTTTTAATAAAAATTACACTTTAAAGTTAAGAAAGTTGTGAAACCAGAAGAAAACAAAAAAACAAAAAAAAAATATATCCAGGGCACCAGGGCCAAATAAATTAGGGCTGAGTAAGTAGCAGATGACTCCACCTATACACCATTTTCGTATGTTCAACGTTCTGCCAAACACCCTGTATAATAGTAATTCGAATAAAAGTTCTGACAGACAGTACCATCAACGTTTTGAAATAGGATGGCGCTGTTCTAACCTTACATTAACATACCTACTTATCCATGGAAAGACTCTAAACTCATACTACTCAATTATATCCCAGGCTAAGAAGGCTTCCATCTCAACTATTCCCATCGCTCGTGAAAAGAGTACGCAGCATCCTATCCACTGATAATCTCATACTGCAAGATCCTGATTTCCCACAGGATGGCTGAACCTTTCCTAAGCAAAGCGAATACTGGCAATATTTTTAGGAATACACTATGTAAAGAAAACTACTTTCTTGTGCCGTCTTGTGGAGAAAAAATAATTATGGACGATGGTATGCAGTGGTGAGGCAATCTGCATTCTAAGAAACGGGTTACGGGCTCAATACATTATTGCATCGAGAGACAAAAACCGGCCAAGTGCGTGTCGGACCACGCACAATGAAGGGCTCCGTAGTTGCGTCGAATTTATCTCAAAAACAAATTTTACATTGTAGTCGAAGAACATGTTCCCCCATGCTATACATCGATACCTATACGTCACGGTCAATTCTCCAATTGCAAATGTGAGTTTGTAATCACATTTTTTGTTCGTTTGATAAAGCTACAAATTAACGATTTTCGGACTTTTTCCTTTATATGTGCTGTAAGACCTTGCTTCCTGCCAAATTTCATGATTCTAGGTATACGGGAAGTACTCTTTAGATTTTGATTTATTTGCGAGTTTCAAAATTATAACCCATAAATGGCCGTATTTTTTTATTGGGTAGACTTAGAAGCTTGATTAATTTTAGAGCTCTATTGCACCACAAGACTAAAATTTTATTCTTATAATGGGACTATTAAGCCTACGTATTTGATATTAATTTCAACTTGATACCTCCACGCATTCCTGAGAAAAAGGGTCTTGACAGACTGACGGATGGACAACGAACTGATCCTATAAGGTTTCCGTTTTTCCTTTCGAGGTACGGAACCTTAATATAGTAACAAAGCATGATATTACGGGGTACCTAAAAGAAAGGAGGCTTGTACACTACAACAACAAGACGAAAAAGGCTGTGAATAGTAATGATTAAGACATACATGTTTTTGGAGATATTAGTTATAGAGGAACAAAATGTAAATTGGAGATGTAAGTTCCAGACTATATTTAACATAACATAATATGGCGCCTTGTTTCCCCGAAAGGTTAGGCAGACGTGTACCTATAGTACACCCACATTTCGCCAGTTATATTTAAGCCCCACATAATAGGGGCGAGCCTATTGCCATCAACCGGGCACAAATCCAGACTCCGAGCTGCTACTGAGAAATTCCAGATAGAAAAACCTATACACTAAGCTTTGTCGAACTTGAGAATCGAGCTCAGGACCGCATACTTAGCAGTAGCGCTTGCGACCACTAGACCAACGAGGCAATCTAGACAATATTAATTCAAAATGTATAAATAATAAAATTAATAAATAATTAACAACAATGAATAAATTATTAATTTTATTTAATTATTTTTTTCACTTTTTATTTGTGTTTTGTGTTTCACGAACTGTGTCAAAATAAATGTTTTTCTTTCTTTTTTTTTTCTTTCTAATATTATCACGAAAAAAAATGAGTTCGTTAAATTTTAGTATCTACAAAGTTACAAGTGCCAAATGGTATGAACAACATTCGTATGTTGAATATATATTGAAATATTTGTAAGCTCAAAATAACGATGCCACAGTAATTGGCACTGGCATCACTCGAAGTAAATGGAACAGTAACGAACCTAGTTTCTAGTTAAAAGCCACCATATCTACCACCACCTACCATCCTACCTTTAGTTAAATGTTATTGTGTTACAGAGTTTTGAATGAAGCAATGAAAACAAAAATTTGACCCCGTATGTTATAATACTTAATGTAAAATATAGAAAAGTTTTACTGGCATTGGCAACACACTTTTTGTAGGTACAAGATTATCAAATTACGATAAAAAAATAACAGCTTTCATTAAATTAATTTAATGCAATATATACATAGACAATTTACATTGCGTTTGAAATCACTCTATACAATAAAAAAACACTTGTCATTCAAGTAACACATTTAAACACTAATCAATAATAATTATTTTATTTAAACAAAATGTAATAATTAATGTTAAGTATAATGTAATGAACTGTAATAATTAGAATCAATATTATATTAAGTAATTTAATCCCCTGTCTCGTTGGTCTAGTGGTCGCAAGTGCTACTGCTGAGCATGAGGTCCTGGGTTCGATTCACGGGTCGGGCAAAGTGTTATTGGGTTTTTCTATCTGGAATTTCTCAGTAGCAGCCCTGAGATTTGTGCCCGGTTGATGGCAATAGGCTCGCCCCCTATTACATGGGACTTAAACATAACTGGCGAAATGTGGGTGTACCTGCTACAGGGACACCTCTGCCCAACCCTTCGGGGAAACAAGGCGTGATGTTATGTTATGTGTAATTTAATCATTTGATATGAAAAATTTGCAGTGCCCTTACAGAGTGCATGTCTTAACACTGTGTCATGAAATTTTAATGCATTACTAACCAGTGTTTTACATATTAGCAAATAAAGATATAAAATAAATTAACATCATCATCACCAAAATTAACATCAGGATAAATAAAAAAAACCCTTTTAACCGTACCCGTAGTTTTTTAGTTAGAAATGTATTAAACTAAAAAACTGTCATGCCACAAAAAACGTATTCCTATCCTACCTATTTTTCAGTCCATAAAACATGTAAAGTCAAACATACATACCTATTTAGACTGCAGACTAAATGCAGTATAACTTTATCAAAGGGGACCTCATGCTTGCTTTTCCATTTCCTATTCCTGGGATGATTATAGGTACCTACTCGAGCAGCGGATTTTCAAACTACTTTCAATGAATCTTCCCAGTAAAGTTACAACCACCTATATATACTTCACTGGAAATGCATTGGTTTACTCATTTCCACTTCAGAGCTCTTGCGAAAGTTTCAAAGAACAGCTTTGAACATTTCATTAAAAAATATTAGTGCATAGAGCAAAAAAAAGGAAAAAACGTGTGGCACTCGGGGACTGCCGCGGTAAAGCTATTGCATAGCATTTGTAACCTCCATACTTCCTATTTGTCAACGCTACACTTGGGATGATGACGGACGATGACAGAAAACAAAAATTACGTTCCCATAACAACATCACGTTGTCATGGGAACGTAGTTCCCATTTTTGTTTTATGTCATCATCCGTCATTACATGTAGGCGGAGTGGGGGGTGTTAGGTTTTATTTTCGTTACAGAATTTCTTAATTCGATCGCCGCGCTCGAAGCCCACGATAAAAGCTATGCCATAGTATAAAGAGAGGAAGTAAGTTATCTTCATAGAAACGCACCGCGCGCGGCTTGTATGTGTGCGTGGCTTGTATCTATGCGTCGCCGCACGCACACTTAACAAAATCTCGGCTGTTTTAGAGTGCGCCAGTCGGGGCTAACGTCACAAGGTTTGCACGTCGTGGCTTTTTGGCTTTGCTAAATGTATGAAAAATGAGTGATAATCGCAGGAGAAATTATTGCTGTGCGTTTGGGTGTCTAAATAATTCATCGATTCCAAAGTTGTCTCTGTTCAGATTACCTACTGAACAGAAAAGGTAAGTCGCATATAATTTTTACTTGATGATGAGATACCTTCTTATTTTTTGTTGTGTTAGTTATCTATCAGACAGACGAAGTAGGCAGACCTACTTTCCCACTAAAATGTATTAGGTACCTACTTTTGATCTGTCAATTGATATGCCGCTAATGCTCTCTCTTGATATGCCCGATTTCTCAGTATTGTAGGTATAGTAAAGTAACTAAGTACTTACAGTTATAAAATCATAATTTCAAATATTTGACGAATTGTGAATCAATCAGCCATTTTCTAGGCACTGAATTAAAATTTAAGTAGTTAAAAGTGACAACCCTGAGACAGGCAAGTATGGTAGGCAATTATATCGCGAATTGGGCCTGAGATAGCCTACTTGAACTCTTTATACTATGGCTATGCAATAGCTTAAAAATTACATTTTTTCTCGGAACTTTTTCTTTTTTCTGTAGAGTACCTACGAACTATTTAGGTATAAAGGACTGGTCAAACTGAGGCGAATCCCAGACGCGACTGTGCGCGGTGTTTTAATGATTAAAAGGAGGCTTTCTAAATTGTTTGTTAATTTGCATTAATATTCTGAAAAAATCACGCATACAATCAAAATGGAACTTTAGCATACGATTTATTGGATCTTTTTCTTTCCGAATATAAGACATTTACGTAATTAAAACATTTTCGCTCGATTTATTTTTTATCCGAAAATCATGTCTTTTTTAAAGATTATTTGATACAAAAACAAGATTACTCGGCTTTTATGACTAAAATAATTATTGACAGTAAGAAAATATTGTTTATTATCTAAATATAAGATATTTTTTCTCTAGATAAATTATTACTTTAGTTACGAACGAAATAAGAATTGAGACTTACGATATTTAGTTCCGTGCTCGAACATAACCAAAGAGCGCACGCAATATGCAACTTTATTACTGATGTGTGATGCGTTTAGCACAGTGGAGTGGTGGGATGCATGGGGGCGGAGTTTGCGTGGAAATTGTGTTTGGAGTGCCTGGTCTTAAGAAGTCACGTGATTATTCGCGCCAGTGTGAATACCTACATACAAGTTAGTTGACGCAATCGGCGCGCGTGAATATCGTCGCGTGTCCCGAGCGGAATTTGGTTCAGTTTGACCACTTCTTTAGTCTGCAAATCAACATAGTAGCTAGAAACTAATTATAAAATGTGGATGTAAAAGGGTGTTTAAACTGGAATTGGTTTGTTTACTCTGTTAATGAGCTTTGAACGGATTTAAAGACCTTACTAATGAGCTCGTTGGATTTTAACCGACTTCATTAATAACGGCAAATGTTATCATCGTTTGCCTCTATTAATGGGGAAAGGCCAGGGTAAAATTTTAGAAAGCTTTAAGTACATAAATACCAGCAGAATAATAAGGCTACAAATCGTAACAAAGATTACCTATGTACATATGTACAGTACAAATATGTTCTTAATGTCCCTCGGCAAACTTCGTGTTTCGTCAGTTGTCAGATTTATACCAGTTGCTCTTTGCACTTGGTGCAGACCGGATGCTCTCAATCGACTTGGAAGTATATAGAGTTGAAGAATACTCTTTTAATGAATGTAATTTATTTAAAAAGTGGTAGGAAAGCTGCTAAAATCGCAGGCACGACAGATAGGAAAATAGTTTTACAGCTCTATATAGTTCACACGAAGATCGAAACAAAAAACAATAAAGTACTTAGTTCTGAATTCAAATTGTTATACAAGATAAATCTAATAATTGATGGACATGGAAATTAGCATTCATTTGTATTCGGAAATGCTTTGATTCCCGAGGAACATTAAGAAATTAGAAATACTGTACCTAATTAGAAACATATGTAAGGA
The DNA here is from genome assembly GCA_963680765.1 of Agrochola lychnidis. Classification (NCBI taxonomy): domain Eukaryota; kingdom Metazoa; phylum Arthropoda; class Insecta; order Lepidoptera; family Noctuidae; genus Agrochola; species Agrochola lychnidis. Next base: position 7,694,077 of record OY796850.1, read on the forward strand.
ATTTTTGGGACGTTTTTTTTTCAAAATCCGAGTAGAGAAAATTACTTTGATTAATTAGATGTACGTTTGGTATCATCATCACCAAAATCAGCCTATAATGTCCCACTGCTGGGACACATGCCTCCTCTCGGTGCACTTTAAAAAAAAATGTGGGTACTAGTAGACCTCCAGACCGTATTTCAGCCATGGCGGCCAATCTTAACGGAGATTAACCTTGGGAGATATTATAATATCACAAGTGTGTGCGCAGACACAGGTGCACTCTCTCTTCCCTCACTCTCATAGTCCGATGGGACGGCAATCCGACACGACCGGAGAGAGATCAGGCGCAGGACTAACGACTTAACGTGCTTTCCGAGGCACAGGGGCACCACACCGCCAACTCCGGGCTGTTACTAAGACATTCCTTATGGAAAAACCCAATAACACTTTGCCCGACCCGGGAATCGAATCCCTGGCCCCACGCTCAGCAGTCGCGCTTGCGACCACGAGACCAACGAGTCAGTCAAAAAAAAAACAACACATCATGTTGTTGTTGTTGTGTCACATCATCAGCAACATGTTTCAAAAACATGTAATATAAGAGATCAAATTCAAAATTAAAATATATATATACTATAATACATAAACCTACAAGGTCACTTATGAAACGTCAGAAACTAGATGCACGGTTCCAGTAGAAGAGCTGGCAAAAAACTCCACAAGAGATGAGAAGTTACCATCTATTTAAATCTAAAGAATAAACTTTAAAACATTGGATAGTTAAAGTAGAGCTCTCGATAAGATGAGCACTTTAATTCCGGTCTTGGTAAGTAACTACTGGATGTTTTGCTACGAAGTTACTCGGCAACTTTTGATGAGGAGAAGTTTCCAGCAAACCTAGAATTAACTTCATTTTTACCGGCGAAGTAAATCATATTATTTCAATTACCTGCTGTATTTGTGTTTGGATTACTTTTATTGTATAGGTTTTACTTTATAATTTACAAGAGATTTCTGTGCTATATCTATGTTAAACATATTCCATATCTATGTTATTATTTACTTTCTGGATTTATAATCCCATTTTATTAAACTTGACATTATGTATTGTAGGTATTGCTTATTTCAAATTATTTACTGAATTTCATCGAATGAGTTCGATAATAATATTTTAATGAGGGAATCTTTATCATTATAGCATAAACTGTAAAGCTATCATTTACTAAGTACGTCTTTCATTGACTTGAATGTGCCTTGGCGGCTGTGAATATGTCATGCTCACTCTAATGTCTCGCTGATGGTGGCGCGTGTGTTGGATCATTTAGCTCCCTTCAAAATGGTTGAGCTGAATGATGTTAATCCATGCGTCATATTCGTGAACGGGCGCCGTCAGTAGGGACTGGTCATCTCTTAGCTGCCACGGCTTATTTTAATTATATTATTTGTTTTATTTTCTATTGCTTTTAACGTTTTGCATCGTTCTGACATGTATAACTTCAACATGAATGATGTACCCAATATTTTGTAACCATATTTTGATTTAAGAGTGTCCGTGGAGTTTCTTGCCCGTTCTTTTCCATAGGTACCTACTACGCTTTGGAATGGGCAACTAGCTTCATCTTTCTGACTGACCGACCCTTTGACAATTCAGAAGTGCCTGTAATTGGTTTATTTGAAATAAATGCTTTGAGTTTGAGTTTTGAGTTTGTTTGCATTCCTTAGTTAAGGTAGTTAGTATAAGGATCATTTTAAACTTAACATCTGTAACTTGTATCTACTTTCTGTGCAAATAAAAAACTATTCTATTCTAATGAATTGTCTAAATGATGATGGAAACCGCATCAAAATCCACCGTGTAACTTAGAAGAACTATGCGGTCACAGACTGACACTATATGTGACTTTGTTTTATACTTCATCATCATAATCTGCCTAGCCTTTTCCCAACTATGTTGGGGTCGGCTACCAGTTTAACCGGATTTAGCTGAATACCAGTATTTTACACGGAGCGGCTGCCTATCTGACCTCCACAACCCAGTTACTGGGTAATATGATATTACCCCTTGGTAAGACTGGTTGTCAAACTTTCGGGCTTCTGACGACCCGTAACAACTGTCAAAGATTCACGAATGACAGCCGGAATTAACGGTATATCGGGCTCTCCGAGGCACGGCGGGTTCTTAGTATGTGAAGCTGGTCACCCATCCACGGACCAACCATGGCAAGCGTAGCTTTCCTTGGTTTGCTTGCTTTATACTATGCATTGATATTGAAGGTACTACACAGTACCCCACCAAAAAACTAGACCACTGATTTTCAGTCTGGAAACGGGTAAATGTTAAGCTATTGCATAGCTTTTATCGCGGGCTTTGAGCGTGGCGACCGAATCAAGAAATTCCGTAACGAAAAAAACCTAACACCCCCCACTCCGCCTACCATGTAATGACGGTTCCCATGACAACGTGATGTTGTCATGGGAACGTAATTTTTGTTTTATGTCATCACGTCATTATCCCAAGTGTAGCGTTGACAAATGCTGGAAAGGATTTGGTGGAATTATGGAGATTACAAATGCTATGCAATAGCTTTACCGCGGCAGTCCTCGAGTGCCACACGTTGTTTTTTTTTTTTGTTAAATAAAGTAAAAAAAAATATAAATTTTTTTCTACCTTTAAAAACCTTGTGGAGTAGCTAATACACGACGTATTTGAACTAAAATAAACCCATGTATCAGTCACTACAAACATTGTTTCCAAATACGCTGCAACCTTAAACAACCCCCATTTTACAAGAACAATGTTGATTTACATAAAACAAAACACTACTCACAATGTACTCGTATTTCATATTATTTTAAACAAAAAACTTGAACAAAATTGTAACACACACGTTCCCGTCAGAATGACGACAGAAACAAACGGTTTGCAATCATGTGTACATCGTTTGTATGTATGTAGTGAGAATGTAGTGTAATTTTCACTTGTGAAATATCATACTGGAGGTGTGAATCACATTTTTATAAGAATAACGTGTGTTGTGCTGGTTTGAATTGCTGTTCTTATTTTTTTAGGACATGTGAGTGGAATGTGATGATGAACGCTGAAGATTTGCATAGCTGGATAAGTAAAATTTTGGATATGCTAATAGCATGTTATATGCAAGGGGACTACGTGTTATTTATTAAATATTTATACTTTTGCCATTGACTCGAAAAGAAGAAGTTATTAGTGTTAGGTTTCAATTTATAAATACGTAATTGTTGGATATTGTACTGGCAACGCCCAAAGATTCGATGTGTCAGAACGTAGCGCAAGAACAGCCTTCTGAGTTGGGCGTTCGTGACGGTAAGATGTACTTGGTGGCTGTGTCGGTTAAAAGATAGATTGGCATGGTATTGGTTGGAAATCTACTGTAAATTAAGGTAACCTGTTAGTTTCATGGTAAATATTAGAATACAGATTAAATTGTGATATTATGTGGGGAATAGGAGGTGTGATGGTATGGTGTAGAATATTGAATTTGATGTTGGCAAAGAAATATAAATGACAGACAAAATATCTTGGTGTGGCATATTATTTTCCTTATCCCTGAAATATTGTGAATATGTAGTTTTATTATTCAGTTTAAGATTATGATATTGGGGTAGCGACTTTAAGATTAATTTGGGTATTAGTATCCATTTTGAGGTTAAATAATTATATTTGGAATTAAATCAGTTATTTTAGAGTAAGGGTGGTTCTTATTTCATTAGGTACGTGCTTAGGATACATCAGACTTTGGTATCCTCATTAGCAACTATTACATGAATTGACTGCCAGAAGACTACTTCTGTTTCTCTTCTCTATCTTTATTGCACTGATATAAGCTGTTCCCTAATTACGTAACTTATTTTCGTAAACGTTACTGACTAATTTGTTTCATTTTGACAGTTCAACAACATTCATTGCGTTATTTACGTTGCTGAGCAGATTTTTTTTTCCAACTTATGAAGCAATCGATTAGCAATTATTACGCAATTAGGGTACAGTGTCTATACACATAAACACTTTAATTAACCTGCAAAATTCCAGTGTAATATATCGTCTGTAAATTTCAAGACATATGCAGAACCCACTTCTTTATTAAGTTTAAGGTTTGTATTTGTAGGAGCTAGATACAAAGGTTTGGTTGTTGCATTTAACGAGCATGCGTCAGTCACTGCAATTGAAACCTTATGTGAATTATGTAAAAGTCACTCTGACACACTCTTGTGATTTACAACGACTACAAGAAGAGGTACCGTTCCAATTAAAATCAAATTACGACACACATTCCCGTAACATAAACTCTCGTTTATTCCATTCCTTTATTATTCTCACACAAAAACAGGGACCTCGACCTCAAAATAAAGTAAAACTCAACAGGCAACTTCCATATCGAAGCGAAAAAACGCTAAACCACTCGCAGGCAAGCATTTATCCTCATGAATAAATGTATTTCTTCCCCCACTTGAGAACACAGTTTGAAAATATACCTCATCTTTTGAATACAATATGTCCTAGAAATGTATCAAGTTTAGGCTGGATTTCCAGCAGAAAGATGAGCTGAGCGAGGGCAGCTTAAGCTGTGAAAGGATATGTCTTTGTTCTAAGTAACTGTGTAGTAAAGCGGGCAGGATATGCAAGGACCATGGCGGAAGGATGCGGGGCAAATACTGCCATTTTGAACGATTGCGTCGTCTACAAATTCAGCTTTACTAAACTATCCATGTAGTATAGTTACTCTGTGGTTACACTTCTTGAAAACCATGTGAGATAAAATACCTCGGTTTGTTGAACTCTTTTTGGTTACCAAAACCGCGTTGGGAGAGGATACCTCGTGTCTGAGTAACTTATCAATCGGATATCAAAATCAAACGCATGTCAAATTATTTGATTGGCTGCAGTCATTTTAGTGGCAATGTGCAGGGTACATTGCTCGCAGAACAGATGACCTATGGGGCCGAAAGATTCCGGAGCAAGCAGGCCATGGAGGCACTACCTTTAATAGATGGCCGCCTTGCGAAACGGTTTCTCCGACTAACGAAGCAGCAGCTGCGTACAGTTACAGCAGCTGTAACTGGCCATGGGTCATTTAATAAACACCTCTTTGTCATAGGAGTCACAGACAGTCCGCTGTGCAGAGCCTGCATTGAGGACGACGAGACAGCAGCTCATGTGCTGTTAAACTGCTCGGTGGTCGCCACATACAGGGCCAAGTACTTCGGTAACCCAGGTACCCTACGTGAGATTGTCAGTGACACCAAGGCGTTGCTGGCCTTCTTTGAGGAGCTGGGGTGGATCGAATAACCAATTTTCCCACCCGTACGCAAAATACGCGCTTGACGTGGAGTTGCGGATACCAGCCCGTTTTACCTATTACCTACCTATTTAATTATTTTATTTTTTGTTCCGGAGTGGTGACCACGTACCGGAAGACGTATCGTTGGAAGGCCTCACACAAGGTGTGCCAATGACCTTGTGAAGGCCGCAGGAATCCGCTGGTTCGGGAAGTACGGAACCGGTCGAAGTGGCGGTGCTTGGGGGAAGCCTATGTCCAGGAATGGACATCTTTCAGCAGGAATGATGAGTCATTTTAGTCAGCCAATAACGGCAGTAAACATGAGTTTGACAATCTTTTAGCTTTTGTGTAGATTATAGAATCCTATTCTCCTAAAAAACTGATGGATAATAATCCTAAATAACTCAGAACCTGAACCACCATTGTTCACAGCTTTTGCTAAAATTTGTTCAGCAATTTTTCAGCTGCAGCGCTTGATTGTACCTGTCTATGCTAGACATTTCTTTTGTTGAAGCTATCGATTTTGTACTGTCAACAGGATTGTATGGGCTTTGCTGGCAAAAGGTTGTTGATTGATTTTGAACAAAACTGGTGAAAAAACTTTGTGAAAAAGTTTTTGTTATGCTTTTGGTAGAAAATAGAATTGGGTGCGGTTTACTATAGAACTTTTATTGCTGGATTATTATGTCCTATAAAGTTTTGTATTTGTTTGTTTAATTGCACTATTACTTACATAATAAACTTGCTAGCTTAGCTTGACTAAGTAATAACAGCCGCACGGGTCGATCGATCAGGTTGAGCTACGCTTGCCGCGGTTGGTCCGCGATGGGTAACCTTTACATACCGAGACCCCTCCGTGCCTCGGAAAGCACGTTAAGCCGTTGGTCCCGGCTGTCATTTGTAGATCTTTGACAGTCGATACGGGTAGTTAGAAGCCCAAAAGTCTGACAACCAGTCTTACCAAGGGGTATCCTGTTACCTAGTAACTAGGTTGTGGAGGTCAGATAGACAGTCGCTCCATGTAAAATACTGGTATTCTGCTGCATCCGGTTAGACTGGAAGCCGACCCCAACATAGTTGGGAAAAGGCTAGGCAGATGATGACTTACATAATGTCTTCAATATATATATGTACGTAATCTTAACGGTGGGTATATTCAGTCAAGTTTCCTGTAATGTCATAGTTGTGATGCAATAACAACACGTCGTAGGCAGGTATGTAAAAAAATAGAAGACATTATAAATAAATTCATTTATAACAAGGAATTTTTCGTGAGTAAAATAGCTTACTTTTCCCTACATATCCATCTAACTCTATATTCTATGACACTCCTGTTTATTAGTAATATTCGCCTACACAAACTCCACAAAAGTTTGCTGGGTTAAATCACTATTACTACTAGTAAATTCTCCTACAGGTATTTACAAGGCTGTTGTGAGTGAAAACGCCGGGAGAGGACGCCCTAAGAGGAAATATAGTAACCTAATAAGGTTACTATATTTCCTCTTAGGGCGTCCTCTCCCGGCTACTACGCACCTGACCTTTTGAAGAACATCACCAATAGGTGATGTTCTTCAGAAAGGTCAGGTGCGTAGTACTCGCAACCGACGTGCGTGTATGACCAGATGTATGAATGTAAACGAAGTAAAAGGAGTATGTAAGGATAGTTGCAGGTTGGTTGCTGTAGTTTCTGCTTACCCTGGAAAGCCGTCGTAAGTTTGTTTATCTTATGTAATTTTCCAACAAAAACTCCACAAGTTTGCAGGGAAAAATCAACGCTATTTTCCGTATAACATGATATCAATCACAGCTGTCAGACTCAAGGTCATATAAACGTATCGCTCAAAAGGTCATTGACTTCTCGCAACATTTATGAACTCCCGTGAAAGGGACCTTTGAAATTTTGCACTTATTTTTTCCGTCATTTCCTCGTAGGAGTGAATATGGGGCTTGGTATAGAAACTTGTTTTTATGAACTAGTAAAGGTGAATTTAGGTTTTTAGGTCGCTTTGTTGTTGCCGCTATCGGTCTTATCATTGTTTACAAACAGAAAGTTATTAGTATGTAACAATAGGTACAGTTGAAGTATGTACTCAGAAAATTCCCTACTTCAAATAATTGCCATTCAAATCTTCATGGTTTTGTCTACAAAAATATTTCTATTTGGCATTTAGAGATCTGATGCTGAAGTTCGTTCTCCTTTGACCATAGTGTGTATCGGTAATGTGTTAGTTTTCTAAATAATTTGATAATCAATCTATTGTTAATAATTCGAAGAGTCAAATTGACAACCTCGAAATTCTAATAAATACGGACATGTCTTTTTATTTGGGGTTTAAGCGGGGCTCACTGCCAAATAATAATAGCCGCACGGGTCGAAACTTTGCTTGCACAGAAGTCCGTAGGTGGGATCCTCCACTATGGCGGTACAAATGCGTGACTGGCAAACAAATGAACCACGTAGCTGATAAACAAATGAATTGCGCTGCTGAAGGTGCTGATAAACTTGAGCATTCACTTGTAATGAGCATTCTAGCGAATGTTACATTACAGAAAAAAACTTTTACAAAAAAAAAACAAACCGACTTTCAGATTTTTTTATAAAAAGTTTTTATTTTTCAATTTTTAGCTGTGGTACCTACCCCACACAAATTCGAATACCATTACCTGCTATGTAAATAACAGTGACAGGAACTTAAGATACCATCCATATACTAAGTGGTAAAAAAATACGTATTATTGAACTCGACTCAAAAACCATCCAAGTAAAGTTAATAAAATTTATATGGGACCACACGGGAAGCACCAACTTTCAAATAAAAAAAAAAAATCATCAAAATCGGTTCACCCAGTTGAAAGTTCTGAGGTAACAAACAAAAAAAAAAACGTGTGGCACTCGGGGACTGCCGCGGTAAAGCTACTGCATAGCATTTGTAACCTCCATACTTCTTATTTGTCAACGCTACACTTGGGATGATGCCGTGATGACATAAAACAAAAATTACAACATCACGTTGTCATGGGAACGACCCATGACAACATCACGTTGTCATGGGAACCGTCATTACATGGTAGGCGGAGTAGGGGGTGTTAGGTTTTATTTTCGTTACGTTACGGAATTTCTTGATTCGGTTGCCGCGCTCAAAGCCCGTGATAAAAGCTATGCAATAGCTTAAAAATACAGTCGAATTGAGAACCTCCTCCTTTGTTTGAAGTCGGTTAAAAATAAACAGGAGCTTCTTAGCGAGCATTCTAGTGAAAGAACAGTAAATTTGCTTCGAGCTTTTTGCCAAGCCGAGCCATGCGACCATCAAGTCTGACATCTATGTGAAGAATATTTTTTTGACGAGCATTGACAAGAGCATGCGCTAGAATGATCGTGAAAATGTTTGTGGCGATGTTTGGCTCTATGCTTGGCTCTGTTCGCTGTTCAGTTCGACAAATTTAAAAACGGCGAATGCTCGATGTTCTATTACAAGTAAATGTTCAAGTTTATCAGCACCTTAAGTGGACATCTCTCCGTGCATATCATACATAGCAGTGGACGGTAGACTAAACATCAAACTAAGGTCAAAAGTCGACTCGAAGTTATTGGTTTATAAATCAAATGGGCCTGTAGATTTATTGGTGTGTAAATCTCAAACTACGTTGACCTTTGCAGAAATTGTTACGCCTACCTACAAATCTTGTACCTATAGCATTTTGATATATTATAAATGCTAGCTAAACTTAACTTGCTCATGTTTAATTTATTAGTTTTATTATGTTATTTATAAAAATAAGTAGGTAGTATAGTGGTTTACTACGTGCCTAAATTAAAAAGAAAATGTTCTATTTCCAGTGACATAGCCTCATTATAGACACTTTTATTTGTAATAATGTGACGGAAATTAAAATAAGATCTAACTCCACCTCCAGCCATCGCGCCATAACCAAAGCAAAAGTCGCGCGAACATGCGACGCGACCGTCATGTTCATTTTGTTCAGTGAACCCGAACGCGTGGTCGCGTCGGCAGAAGCGCGTTCGGCTTTTCCGAACAGATAAGTGACGAATGTGTGCGACAATCGTTTGTATGAGGACGCGAGGGTAGCCTTTGAAGTTGTTTTAAGCTTCGTGCAGACAGTTTTTTTTTTCTACAAACTGGCAAGACAATGGTATTTTTAGCGCAAATAGTTTCAGAGATATGATCATACATTTCTTTATTGACTGTTCACTCGTGTCATTCACGCACCAATCAATACGGTTGCATTCTAATTGAGTCAGTTGCCGCTCACCGATCGTCGGCGTTACACGTATTTATTTCGAGTTACGACGTTTTTGCGGAGCGAAAGCATAAAATGTGAGTATTCTATACAGTATTATTTTGACTTAATACTCTATTGCCTGTTAGATATAACAAAAATCGTAATATTATTTTGACTTCATACCGTATTGATTGTTTTGTTTTGATGGATTTGAGATTTTCACCGAAATTATATCTAAATGATACTTTATAGCCATCGGTTTGTTTGAGATAATACTGTATTGCACGTTAATTGTTGCGCAATGACCGAGTGTTAAATGAAGTTTGTTACTTTTTTACTATGTTTTAGCTTAACTCAAAATTATGAAGAGAAATAAGAGGACAGAAAAAATGCTGAGGGCAGTTCATGATCGCCAAATTACACCTGAGAGCAACTCAAATGATGAAAATGAGATCCCAATGATGACATTAATATTTTCGTATTGTACTGTACGTATTTTCGAGATGAAAATTGTCGGTCTCGATCTATGTCATAATCATCGGGCAGTCGTCAAACATGCGAATTTGTACTTGTTGTTCTGAAGGTTTCTCATCACGTAGTAAATGCAACAGTTTTCTTTGCTGTGATCACTTTGATTATTAAGTCCTTCGATAATTGCGAATTCCTTATTAGAAATATTTGATAGTTGAGAAATTGTTGATAGTACGTTGACTGGTGAAACCAATAATTTCTTAGCAGACGTAACAGCAACAAACAACGATTAAGTTTTTTTGTGGGCGAATCGATAAATCCAGAAAAACGTATTAGGCAATTGGCATTTTGAATTTTTGCAATAAAATTAAGACAAAAATATTGGCAAATACAGTTCCTAGTGTATATTTTTCTTAACTTTATTGCAATAAATTGAAAATGTGCCAGTTATACTGTGTTTATCGTATTGTGTTTTGTCGATTCGCCCACAAATAACCTTTCAACTGTCATTAACGAGATACAATAGAATTTTAATTGTTATCCACCTCAATGAGGCATCGTAACAGATGATGAGATAAATGAACTTCGTGCTTTTTCGCATAGAGAAAAATAATATTGATGTGTAACAACTTTCCTCTCGCTTTCCTGTAAATCTTTACTCTCGCTTTCCTTGATTGACCAATTAGAGCGCGCAGTGCTTGCGCAGTAATTGGCCGTCAGAAACGACCTTGACGAGGCCCCGCCCCATTAATGTTGCTTATTAACTTAAATGTTGCTTATTAACTTAAAATGTTACTTATTACCTTTAAATGTTGCTGATTACCAACGTGAGATATCAGATGTTACACATAATATGCGACAACTGTAAGGCTCGCTCGATTTTTGTAGCCCGTTTTGAGCGAGTAAATTCGTGCGAATCGAAAAATAAGTCTTTTTTTATGCAGTATTACATTATTGAGCTATATTATGTTTAATATTCTTTTAATTGTAACTGTTTTTAACGTTTTGAGATACTTACTTTAAGTGTATTTTAATAAACCTGTTTTTGGTATTAAACAATAACTATGTTTTTTTGCTTAGATAGTCCCGTACTTTTAGAGTTAAAACATCACATTTTGTATTTTTTAATGTATCATTTTAAATAACTACTTGATAATATCAGATTAAAGTGAATTTCGTTCGGGCTAGACAGTCGTAACTCAAACATTTTAGCAGTTTGAACTGCTTATACAGTATTATCTTCACCCGATCATATAAACGTGCTAATAAAATTAAAACTATCACTGATACAAGCACTAAACTTACTAAAAAATAAATAAGGATAATGTACCATCAAATCTGTATATAAATTAAGACATTAAAATCCTTACTTCAGGAGTTATGAATTTTCAAACTTTCAAAACGCGATATCTCAAAACACTGTTTTTGCAGATAATCCCCTTTTGTTTGTGATGTGCGATGTGTTATCTATACATATTAAAAATTGAAGTCGCTTTTCGTGTGTGCTGTGTGACCACGTTATTTTTCTAAATTGCACAACGAATTTAAATTCAGTTTTCAAGTTCATTTAGAGAATTTATTCCGAAAGGTTTATGTGTAAATCGCTACGTGTGTTGGAAGAAATTTGTGCAAATTTGTTCGAACATACGTCACGATAAACTTGCGCAAGCTTAAATTTGCGCAAGTAAATCGTTACGTGTGGCTACCATAACATAACATCACGCCTGTAATCTCCGAAGGGTTAAGCAGAGGTGCAATTATAGTATACCCGCATTTCGCCTGTTATGTTTAAGTCCCATGTAATAGAAGGTGAGCTTATTGCTATCAACCGGGGCACAAATCCAGACTCCGGGCTGCTACTGAGTCAAAGAATAAGCATTTTTATCTAATTAAAAACCAAACCAGTAGTTTCTAATTAAATGAAAATGCTTATCATCATTGTTCACAACTGTGCAGCTTTAGAGCATTAACATTAGTGGCTGTAAAGTTCTTATCCAGTTATTCAGTTTCACATACACGCAACTTTCAAAAGTTCTAACGACAGCCACAATAAACAAACTAAGAGGAGGTCATAATCACCCCCGTGCATTTGTCAATGGTTGAATAATTACTTACATCTTAAATCAAATTCAAATTCAAAATATTTTATTTCACATTAATCTACAAGGGCACGTATGAAACGTCAGAAGCTAGGTGCACGATTCCAATTGGTCACTTCCTATGGAGAAGAGCCGGCAAGAAACTCCACGGTTATTGTTTTAAAAATAATTGGCTTTTACAATATTTTCAAATAACAGTGCTAACAGGTATGGGAGGACAGTGTAGGTCTTTCAATTGAAGGAAATCGGCATGTCCTAGAACTATAAATTCGAAGACATGCAGGTCAGCGTGGTGGATTAAGTACGGCCCACTCCCTCTCATAGAGGGGAGGCCTGTGTCCCAGCAGTGGGAACATTATAGGCTGATTTTGCTAGTGTTAGTAAAAACGGGCATTAGAGTACAAATTGATTGTTTCCGACTAACAGTAAATGTATATAGTAGGTGATTAGAATTTGTAGAGAGGTTAATTTGAAACCTGGAATGAGTTGATAGGTACTGTAATTATAATGCTGTAGGTGTGGGATTTGAATTACCGAATAATTGTTACTAAATGATTTTTAAGTATAGTCATAAATATTATAAACAAAATTTAAACATGTTTTGATTAGTTGAGTTCTGAAATGGCTTCAACATCTTCCCCCCCCTCGAACGCTTCAGGGTCTCGAGGTTCTGCCACTTTCAGTCGAGCTGTTCACAATCTTTGTTCACTACCCGAACCGACATCATCGGCAGAACCTCGAGACCCTGAAGCATTCGAGGGGGGGGGAAGATGTTGAAGCCATTTCAGAACTCAACTAATCACGTCGGGGTCACCAAAATGATTAGTTGAGTTCTGAAATGGCTTCAACATGTTTAATGAGTACTTAGGTATTAACCACCAAAATTGTCGTGTATATAAAAATTCATTCATGATAAGCATAGCCAATAAATTATTTATTTCATATAAAATTAGCATTTTCAGTTCACAATAAACAGCGTATTTTTTTATGGGACAGCAGATAATTTCTTCGTGATTATGAAGTTGTTCCCATTGAGTAAGTTGTTCAGTTTGATGGTCTGTACCACACCTGATACATGCTCTATATATGAATTTAATTTACTACCTATCAGTATTAGTTTTTCCAAAACAAGCAAACTTAAAAAGTCAATGATAAAAAACAAATATATCCCTCTCAAACGAAACTATAAAATCCCAAGCCACCAAAGCAATAAATAGCCCATTAATGTTGTTCCCACACGTTGTTAGCGAGACAACTAGTCCATTATTTTATACTCGATCCCTGGCGAGTACTGGAAAGCAACAGTTGTTGTTATTAGCGGCTACTAGGAAAATATACTCGGGGTTGTTTTGAAGTGGTTTATTAAAAGGATAGTAGATAATAGTAGTACTCTTACGAGTATGTTATCTTTGTTTAAGTAAGTAAGTAATCATTTTATTTACCAAAAACTTAGCCTAGGTAACATCAGTGTAGTTTAAATTATGGGATGGGTATGGCTATTACAATGAGTAAGACCCCTGCCCTTCAAACTAGGAAAATCCTGTATCTTGAAGAACAGTGTTCTTTAGTGGGATTGACACGTTTTACAAAATATTTATAATTGCGTAATAATTCTGATGTTAACAAATTAATTGAATGGATTTACTGGTTAATTGTGTGTGAGTGTGTTGCTATGGGGTTAAACTGATTTGTTGGTGTGTGGTTGTGTATGTGTATGTGGGTGGGGTGTGTGTGTGTATGAGTGTGAGTGAGAGAGAGTGTGGTATACTAAGGAAAAAAAAATGGTATTTTAGACGTTAATTCGTAGAATAAATGAGTTCCTCTGTATCGCAATAGCTTATATTTAATAACAATTTTCTTTTTAATTCAAAATAGTTAAGATTATTTATTGTTAATTTTTTGTGAAGCTTATTGTATATTCTAGAACTTAGGATGAAATATTGGCGGGTAGCAAATGTGATCCTGTAACGGTCGACTTGACATACTCGAACAGACCTACGTCGAGTAAGGAGTACTTGTCTTGGTGGGACGGAAGTTTAAAAATATTGTTATAAGTTCAAGTTTAATGAACGAATAAAATATTTTATTTAACTTTTATTTTAACTAGAAGAGGTGTACGCACGTATTGTTAAGAGTACCTGGGTGACCGAGCTCTGCTCGGGTGGAAATATAATAGAGAAAACAAATTTTCCCAGATATGAGACCTAGCTAGATCGATTTTCCGCCCCCATAAATTTCTATATTGCAACTTTCATCGAAATTATTAGAGCCGTTTTCGAGAACGTGATTACAAATATCACATACACCTACAAATATTGCTCATTGAATAGTATAGAAAATGACACATTAAAAAAATACCTTTTTTCACAAAGTTAAAGTGAGATCGACCAGTTCTTGATAGATAAAAGAATCAAAATTCGAAAAACCAACTTTCGATGCCAACTCTAAAATAAGCGTTTACCATGAATTGACTTTTCGACCGTGCAAGTAAATGGATGACTTCGCAACAGACACGGCAAGTTGTCAATAATATTAATTGAAGCGACAAACCACAGTCCAATGGCACGTGCTCTGATTGTCTATTAATTGGTCAGTTATAGTCTGTTGAGCTTTAGTGGTGAGCTCACTACAAGCAGGCATACTCGAGCGTATATAGAGGATAGTTAATTCATTCAGGCGTAACCTTGCGGAAATCCATTACAAAATACAATAGACGTGGATATATTTAGTAACCTGTTCTGCTTAGCTATTTCTGAAGAGCCATAAAAAAACTCTGTTTCACACCAAGCGCTGAACGCAGCAGCTAGCTCTTTAGAAATAGCTAAGCGGAACAGGTTACTAAATATATCCACGTCTATTGTATTGTATACAGGGTAAGTTAATATCCAGTGTGCAAACTTTAACAGGTGACTTTATTCATCATTATGAACAACTTTTACTATGGGACCAAACCTGCAATCGCAAAAGAAAAAACTGCTGTTCCCTACATTTGTGTTCGCATAAACTCGTCAAAATGTAGGGAACAGCTGTTTTTTTTCGCGATTTCAGGTTGTTCCCATATTAAAGAAACATTTATTTTATTTTTAACCGACTTCCAAAAAGGAGGAGGTTATATGTTCGTCGCTTAAGTTTGTTTTTTTTTATGTATGTCCACCGATTTCTCCGTCAATTGTGGACCGATTTTGAAAATTCTTTTTTGTTTGAAAGGGTGTGCTCTCGAATTGGTCCCATATAAATTTTATTAACTTTGCTTGGATAGTTTTTGAGTTAGCTACAAAATACGTATTTTTTTCCCACTTAGTATGTAGATGATATGATAAGTTTCTGTCACTGGTAGCAGGTAGTGGTATTCGAATGTGTGTGGGGTAGGTACTACAACTAAAAAGTGAAAAATAAAAACAAATAAATAGTTTTTGATTTAACAAATTGGTTATAACACAGGGTCAAATTAAAATAGTTAGCGAAACTCCCCAGACGTGATAGGTATCGATATGCAGGGTTATTGGTTACATGTCGGCAATTCATTAAGGGGATGTGGGAGAGGTCATTTACAACCAAATCACACCTTTTAACTCCTATACAAATGTGAACAATTTTCGAGTTATTTATAAAATTAAATGTCAAATTACCTACTAAAATATATAAAATGGTTGACATTGGCATAGGGGTCATGAGGGGTTATTTGGTTGCAAATGACCTGTCCTACATCCCCATAACAGATTGCCGACATATAACCATTTCTATGAGGTTGACCGCTAGTAGTGTAGTTACTTGTTATGGAAATTTGTTGTTTTTGTTATATCTAGTTAAGATATCGATATCTGACACTACAAAATTTCATGTTTCTACATTACCTACGGTCATTGACCCAAAAAAATCTTTTTATAAATGCGCAGTTTCGAAAATTAATTTTATTTGATCCTGTATTAACCTACCTAATGGTGCAATATATTTATCTTGTAAAACCCAAGATAAGATTCAATTTTTACCACTAGAGACGTATTTTTTTTAAGAATCACAAATCCCGGCTTACAAAAGTTTTAATACATAATCTGCCTAACCTTTTCCTCACATCCTGTAGAAAAAGTAAGTTGCCAAAAACTCCACTCCACCACAAAACATTAGGAATTGTTATACTAAACACAAACTCTCGTACGATCACGACTTGTTATCACTGTACTAACATTCTTTTGTAAATAGTTCTAAATTTTCAAACTACCCGCATTATTTACATGAAAGTTTCGCGGTTTCATTATTTAGTGGCGAGATAGGAAAGTGTCTCGTGCCTGGTTATTACAATGAAGTGGGATGTACTAACATTATGTGGAGTAATTAAATCATAATGGTAATGTTTTAAATATATTCAGAAGATATTTTATTAAAAATATTTGAAAAATCTAAAAGTGCAAGCCTCATAACGCTCATTCAAAAACAGAAAAATATTTAAACGACTTTTCATGAAGTATTTTTTGACTGCTTTTTTACCCAAAAATATGGGTAAAATTTCTCATCTCACAATGCTTACATATTGTCAAAGACTACTTAGGTTTGCTTCGGTGGTTGCCAGGCAACGGAAGAGGATGGGAGTTGGAAATATATAGATATCTATATTAGTTAGTTTTTTAATAATTATATTTAAACTACTTTGAATAAAAGAGCCATTTTCAATAGGGTTCCTCCTATGGCAGAAACGAATCTATAAAAAAAATTTTACTCAATTAATTGATTTTTTCGCAGGTTTCAAAATTGATTGACGGGATTTTTTTTTTACTATTTGGATGTTTTTTTTCGTTTCTGCTGCATTAAATCAATTTTTGAAAAGTACAGAATTAATTTCCATAAAATTATCTATACAATGGTATATAAATTAAGTACGTTCTGTGTACTAGCAAAAATTCTCGATCGCAAAGCATCGCAATGTGAGTCGTGCAATAATGTATAGAAACATATGGAAACTAATTGGTTATGGTATTATTGTTGTAGCTAACCGTCTAATTTAATATATCTAACTGTTAACAAAGAACAACAGTTTAATAAATAAATGAGTAAACTTACTGAAAACACTGATAAAAATAATTCTAAAACTTTCCACAATTAAAAGAAATAAAATCTACCGGCACATGTTAATGCTAATAAAATGAAACACTGAACAAATTCATAATACACTAACTAAACACTTAATTAACATATTCCCTGTTACATGAACATAAAACAATATTAAAACTTAATTATACTCAACACGCGTAAACTTAACAAAGTTGTCGTGTAATAATCTAAAACAACTATGTGCTACGAGTGCTACGGGCTACGAACTCGCTACGACATGCTACGAGTTCGTGCTACGCGAAATGTGTTCGCGGCACACTTTCACAAGAACTTGATATTCTTTCAAACTTTAGTTTTAAAATTTGACACAACGTCGTGGTTTCCTACTAGTTGGAAGGTAAGCATTATAATATACTATTATAAATGCGCAAGTGAGTTTGTTTGTTTGTTACGCTTTCGCGCTAAAACGGCTGAATCGATTTGGATGAAATTTGGCAAATAGGTTGACCATGACCTGGGTTAGGACATACTTTCTATCCCGATATTATTAGTTTTAAATATTTTGAAAATAAAATACAATAGACGTGGATATATTTACAAACCTGTTCCGCTTAGCTATTTCTAAAGAGCCGTAAAAACTATGAAAGAAATCGACACGTGTTTCACCTCTCAACGAGGCATCCTCAGGATGACGATTGACTTATCGCGAACTCGAACACGGTATGCCACACTGAGCGCTGAACGCAGAGAAACGCGGTGTGGCAATACGCCGTGTACTATATTTTATAATGGATTTCCACAAGGTCACGCCTGAATCAATTCACTATTTTGAAAATACCATTGAGCAAAAAAATGGTGATGTTTAACATCACCATTTTTTTGCCCTTATCTCAATTTATTTACTGTCAGCGCAACATGTCTTTTTCTTCCATACTTCTTTCTCTATTACTCGTCAACTCGGTAGTCCCTCCCTTTCTAGCCATATCATCTTTCACACAGTTCATCCATCGTGTTTTGAAAATACCTTTAATTTTTAATCGACTTCCAATCAACTTTCTTCTCAATTCAACTGTATGTTTTTTATTTTAATGATTCTTTTTTTGTTTGGTAGGTAATACTTCAGAGGTGGTCCCATATAAATTTTAATAACTTTGCTTGGGTAGTTTTTGAGTTAGCTTCAATAATTCCCACTAAGTATGTGGATGATATGTTAAGTTCCTCTCACTGTTATTTACATAGCAAGTAGTGGTATTCGAATTTGTACAACCGACTTCCAAAAAAAAACAAAAAACGAAAATTCAAAACCAAAGACACCGACTTCCGACATTAAAGTTATTTTTCACTTTGTAGTGTTTTTTTTGGAAGTCGATTGTTTTGTTTTTTGTAAAAAGTTTTTTCTACCCTGTGATTGGATATGTCCCATAGATTCCCCATGTGTATCGTAAAGTAAAGTTACCAAACAATTATGTCGGGCGAAGGGCGAGGATATTCAACCTATGTAATAATTAACATACTAAAACATAACTTCACCTGTAATTAAGGGAAATACCCTTGACGATGTTTGCTGAACCTTTAATCACCTGCAAATCGATAGTATTTAATTAATCAAGACATTCCATAGTTTGTGTTATCTGATTACATAATCCTTCGTGCTCGTCCTCGGTGTCAGAGCTCATGCCTAAGTAATAACAGCCGCAAGGGTCGATCGTTCAGGTTAAGCTACGCTTGCCGGGGTTGGTCAGTGGATGGGTGATCATCTTTACATACCGAGACTGCGCCGTGCTTCGGAAAGCACGTTAAGCCGTTGGTCCCGGTTGTCATTCGTGGATTTTTGACAGACGCCCGAAAGTCAGTTTCCATTAGAAATTTCTCAGTAGCAGCCCGGAATTTGGAAGTTGGTGGTGTGGTGTCTCCGTGCCTCGTGTCAGATTGCTGTCCCCTCGGACTATGAGAATGAATGAACAGAATGTGCACCTGTGTTTCGGCACACACTTGTCAAAGTCAAAGTCAAATAATTTATTTCAATTAGGCACAAAAAGGCACTTTTGAACGTCAAAAACAAAAAATAGAATTGATTCTAGTCGCCCCTTCCAAAAGGTAGTTTTCGTATGGAGAAGAATGGGCAAGAAACTTCACCGTTACTCTTTTAAAATGTTTTACAATATTTTGTATACATTAATTATATAATTATATGTGAAGACGATGCACCTGGAATAATATTACTGTACCACAATAGGTAAAAATAATTAAAAATGAATCATCTTCCTAGCTCGGCGAGCTATGCTGGGGCTGCTGCTGCAGGTGCGGAAAACCTCAAACGGCGCAAATACTCCAATCTTATTGGGACTTATATGTTTGAGCCGTTTGGGGTTGAAACACTAGGGCCATGGGGTCCGAGTGCCCACCTTGTTTTTCAAGACATCGCCAAGCAGCTGGTCGACTCTTCACGTGACCAGAGGGCTAGCCTATTCTTTGGTCAAAGAATCAGCATTGCCATACAACGTGGCAATGCTGCCAGCCTTTTGGGCACTTTTCCTACTGACAGCGATGCGGACGAATTTTTTGATGCCCTATAATTATTTCCCCCCCTTTTATATACTTGTACATATTAATTATTATTTTAAGTATGATAGTTTTTAAATAATGTAAATACGTGTGTAAATAATAAAGAAAATTACTGGAGAGAAAAAATAAAAAATAAAAATGAAGCAATGACAGAAAAAATAATAATTAAGTAATGGATACATGGTGTTTACATATTTACAAGCATTGTGCATTATAATATCGGAAAATCGGTCGGAAGGGTATCAAAGACAACTTAGGTACCTAATGTGTATTAAGTGCAACCCACATTCCTCGTAGGCAGTACTCGTTCAGAAAATGTTTAAATACATAAGTATTTGTGCTAGAAGTGACAACGTTAGAATAAATCTTTGTCGCTACGAAACGTGTAACAACAGCGATATTTATTACGCACCTACGCTTAATAACGTGTCTTATCTAGCACTAGTAAATAATGTTAATGTACGTATGTTTTAGAATAATTTATTTGAGATACGAATTACGTTGAAAACTGTTTTTATTTTCACAAAGTTTTGTTCTATTTAGCGATAGTTTTATTACAGTAAGATAACTTTTGCACTGAATAGTTCAAGATAGCCTTTACCATCGTATTAGTGGTTCAGCAGCTTTAATATCGTCAGGTTTGTACTGGAATATAGCAGTTCGCCGTGGACGTAATATAACTGGCACGTAACTTGGTAAGGTTTTATCGTAGTGGAAGTAAAGGGCATGTACACTACGTGCAAAAAAATAGACACCTTATTGTTTATTTTTCTATGGTTATTGCCATAATTTATTTTTGAAGTGAAAACTTCTTTGGGCGCGTTGGGCATTTTTGAGATGGGACTAAACCATTGATTTCGCGGCACTGTGACGACACCAGGTTTTGACCATTAAAAAGACATCAACGCGTTGATTACCGCGGTGTGTGGAGTAAAAGACATCAACGCGTTGATTACCGCGGTGTGTGGAGTAAAAGACATCAACGCGTTGATTACCGCGGTGTGTGGAGTAAAAGACATCAACGCGTTGATTACCGCGGTGCCGATTTTTTTTTCAAGTTTTCACTTCTGTTGGTAAATTCAAATTCAAAAGTCATTTATTCAAATTAGGCTGAGAATCAGCACTTTTCGAACATCAAAATTACATAAGACAGTCCCCCAAAAACGCCCACCCTTCACCACTTCCTAGTGCCTTTAGCTGGGAAGAAGTGGCGCAACAAACTCCCCAGCAGCACAGCTGTCTGTTCAAGTTAGAAAAAAAATGATTCTATACAACAGTAAGCAAAATTATTATGCAACACAAAACATTATTTTAATTAAGTATAAATTATTGGCCATATGTCAGCTAGCACACGCCAATATACCAACCGAAAACCAAAA
This sequence comes from Agrochola lychnidis, assembly GCA_963680765.1. Taxonomy (NCBI): domain Eukaryota; kingdom Metazoa; phylum Arthropoda; class Insecta; order Lepidoptera; family Noctuidae; genus Agrochola; species Agrochola lychnidis. The sequence goes on from OY796850.1 coordinate 7,715,182, forward strand.
ACATCGAGAACTTATACTCAAGCAGAATTTAAAAAAATAAAAACTAAACGTAAACAGAACTAAATAAGGCATAAAGGGCGTGCCCGTTTACATAAAGCTGTAATTGGAAGTTATAAATGATAAACTAGGACCATCGAGGTAAAATAAACGAACAGTTAATTACTAGTAACAATAACAAAACCATGATCAGCAAAACGACCAGTCACCACAAGCAGCACCCGTTTACGAGCATAACTCAAAGATCAGCCATTACCACCCTCGCTATATTTGAAGGAAGGAGGCAACCCGACCCCCGACGCTACCGCAAGCATTGGCATCTAAGGGAGCATGACGAACTTGCTGCCGGTTGCTCCGGCAAAAAATAATATGATCAATTGTCGAGGTCACTAGCTAACCACAAATTGCAATACAACTCATAACAAAAACATTGTAATGAGTAGATCATGTCAACAATAAAATAAAATAAAAATAAATTGACTCGTAAAAAGTAAATAAAAAATTGACTCGTAAATTCAAATAAAATAAACAATTATATAAACTCATATAAACTGTCAGAAGGTAAGCTAATTCTGGAGAAAGAACATAAACATTGTCTTGAGTTAATCACAGCGACCAACTATTCTTATCATTTAAGTAGTCGTTGATACAATAGTATGTCTTTGAACAAAGGTTGCATTTTACTTTATTTTTAAACGCATTATTTTTAAACGTACTCCTGGAGTTTAAACATGTCTGTTTAGTAAAAAAAAGAAAACGCATTCTGCGCATCTACGACTCCTGCCAAGATATATGCCCCGGTCTGTATGACAGCGGCTCCCCTGACATCATCTCTGTCATCAAAAGCGACGCTCTGTTAGAGTGACAGTCACCAGCCAGTGTCAATCTTATCCGACCTTTTCGGTGATTCCAGTAACTTCGTAACAAAATGGGGTGGCGCCACATGCTACGCCGTCAATCCGTCATATTTATTAATTTTGCTCAAGGTAGTGACAAAATTATTGTCCATATTTATTATTATTTTCAGGTCCAAAAGTAACTCACGACCATATTGTTATACATAGTACCTATAAAGTAACTGTAAAGAGTATTTATGTTTCTTTAATATACAGGCAAACAAAATAAAATATAGAACCTGGTGAAGCCAAGTCTGCAATGGAATAAATGGGCAACCCCAAATTTTTATGCATGGTATACATTTACATCAGTCAGTTATGTTAGTTTTGGGGTTGTAAGTAGATCTAATGATTTTGATATTTTTCCTTTTTATTTTTGCATAATAGATGATGTGTAAAAGACTATGTCGTACCTCCATACGATTACAAAACTGTATCAAATCCACACTGCATCGTGCTAAAGTGACTATTTTTTACCAGGAATAAATATAAAAAAATAACCTATCAAAACAAAAAGACAAAGTATCAAATTCTTTTTTTTAGGACAGATGGTGTTGCCGTCTATAGATTTTCAAATTCCACCGTTTTTTTACTATGCACACTTAGCGTGGCCAGACTCTATCTACGTAGAAAGAAATGGCATTTTTGTGAAGTTGTTTTAAATCTAAACAAATAGAAAAGATGACCGTAAACAGGATTTATTTGTGAACATTTTATCTACAAAGAATTTCACATTCCTTTTCTGTCTATTGTTTATTTTGTAGTTGTTAAGAAATTACCTAATATCATGTTTATGTTTTGACCATATTCGGCTCGTGGGTAACAGCCTCACGGGTTGATCGCCGGTTAAGCTACGCTTGCTGCGGTCGGTTCTTGGATGGGTGACCATCCATTCGATATCAAGACCCTTCAATGTCTCGGAAAGCACATTAAGCCGTTGTTCCCGGCTGTCACTCGTAGATCTTTGACAGTCGTTATGGGTATTCAGAAGCCCAATAGTCTGACAACCAGTCTTACCAAGGGGTATCGCGTTACCCAGTAACTGGGTTGTGTGGGTCAGATAGCGGATAGGAGTCGCTCCATGTTAAATATTGGTATTCAGCTGCATCCGGTTAGACTGGAAGCCGAACCCAACATAATTCGGAAAGTCTAGGCTAGGCAGATTGATTTTTGAAGTGAAAACTTCTTTAGGCGCGTTGGGCATTTTTGAGATGGGAAAAAAATTGAACTCGCGACACCGTTACCTTATTTTTGTAAACGCAATTGTGCTCTTTATTTATATTAAGTTACGAATCAATGTTCTATGCAAGTATTTTTACTTTTTGTTTTGGAAGTATTTTTTTTAATTGTTCAAGTTTTCACTTCTGTCGGCACTGTTTTTTGTTTTGACCAGTTTCAATACCAGAATATTACATAATTAAGTACATGCTTCACGACACCTACATATTCAAAATAGGTACATCATAATGATATCAAGTTGGAAGTTGATTGGAATACCGCGATGCATGTCTGAGTTACCTTCACATTCCTGTGCCATCCGGGATTAGTAAGACGTGACGTACTATACAACACCTACACACCTTCATAGACGTACAGAATAAAAATACGTTGGATGTAGATAACATTTGATTTATAAATCATTCGTGCTTTTTATTGGTTGTAGTTCAGTGGAGAATATGTGTGTGTTTGTGGTGTGTGGTGTGGTAAATGTGTGTGTGTGTGTGGCGAGATGTGGGTGTACTATAGGTGCGCCTCTGCCTAACCCTTCGGGGAATACAGGCGTGATGTTATGTTATGTATCAGTGGAAGTGAAAATTATGTGCATTTTTTGACGATTGTAATAAACTGATTGGTGTGGAGACATGTATTTGAAAACATCATCAGTCGGTTTTGATTGTTATTTGAAAACTACTTATCAATTCAAAGACCATAATCACATTTACTGAATATTACAGTCTCGGGATTTTTCTGTGGATTGTTTATTTATTTATTTTATTTTTTGTTTTCGTTAATTATTATTTATGAAAAGAACAGTGGAAATGTATGAGGTGTCACCTTTGGGGGACATCACATCAACGCCAGCTGTCGCTGAAATCCAACGCTGGGGGAGGTCTTGCATAGGGTTACTGCATTTTGCTGAGCGATGGCCGTTTTACGTGGATGTGACGCATATTTTCCCCCAAATTGATCTTTTCGTGTATCTATCCGTTTTTTCTTTGTGTCATGTTTACCGCAAATAAACATATTTTCTTTCTTTATTTTCCAAACAGTAGGACAATACAGGTAAAAAAAATCGGCCGTTCCTCCGTAGCAATATCCCGCTTCAACTACAGTATTCCATTCAACTCAATCTCTGTTAAAACATGCAGTTACAACGTAACATGCAACATCAAAATGGAAATTAAAACGCCGGCGGAACCATTGCTGTTTATATTAGCCGGTTTTATTCAAGCGTCCGAATCGACGCTGCAATATTCCCGTACATTGTGTGTTTACCCGTCAGTCAATACGTCAGCGTTGGAACTTCGGCAATATAAATGTAAATTATCGTACGCGGCCGATGGCACATACTCGGATGTAAACACTAGTTTAAAATGTACATGATAACGGAATATTCGTCGTACGCAGTCGTCAAAAATGTTGAATATTGCATACTTTTTCGTGTTCAGTGTTTTGTGTTTTGACGAAGTATTTGACAGAGCTCTGTAATAGATTGGCTAGGAATAGGATTTTGATAATGCGCCTATATTTAGGTGACTAAATATGAGAGAATAAATATGTCAAAAAAAAAAAAACATTGTAGATAGCCCAGAGGGCTGACCAATTTTTTGGTCAAAGAATCAGCATTGTCATCCAACGTGGCAAAGCTGCCAGCTTTTTGGGAACTTTTCTCACTGACAGCGACGCGGACGAATTTTTTGATGCCCTATGTGCTTCTTTTTATATTTTTTTCGTTTGTCTTCTTTTACATATTATATTTATTTCGGAGACGGGTATGTGACTCTCGTTATTTTCAGCAATATTTTAACTACTGTGGGCGTAGTGTGGGTAGTGTTGGTTATGCATAACAGAAAAACAGTTTGCAGTTCAGATCACATTATAATTTACTATCAAATGAATCACACTAGCTAAATTATACACACAGTGGGTGCGACGGTGTTTATTAAAATCCCCAATTAACAATATGATCACAAATTACAACTAACCCAATAACTGAACACCACGAATCGAGAACAGTTCCGCGACGTCTTGACTTCAATGCGACCAAAGGCTGAATGTCAAACGTTGTATGTTAACACAATAAATAAAAGTTATTTAGGTTAAAAAAATAAACTTGACTTATTTGAACGATGTAATTTTATTCTATTTGAAGAAAAACATTAAAGCATAATAAGTGAAAGTTTGAAAATGCCCGAAAATAAATAATCAAACAAAACAAAACTTTAGCTTCATAATAAATGAGATTTTAAAATAAATATGATGTTGGTTTGTATACACCAAACTAAATATAAACAGTGTTTCTGGGAATTTTCATCTATCGGTCTGTTTGTTTGTCTGAAATTATCTCATAAATGGCTCAATCGACCTGAATGCCTCAGAAGTATTTAGAAAAACGTACAGCGAAATAGAATCATTCTAGAATTTGAAATAGTTCCTAGAATTTTGCCTAGGTAATATTATTAGATTACCGAATTGCAGCTCGTGGTCTAAATCATTATGGAGATCGGAAGACTGATGAATGATTATCTTTATGACATTTACATACATATTGTTTAGATCTTTAAATACTTTTATTAAAAAAAATGGAGCCCATCAGCATCAGGAACGGGGTCCTGATTATTATTATTATTCTGTCGTAGGTATTGCTTTCTGCAAAATTTATTTATTGTTTGTCTTAAAATGAAGTCACCTGTTGTGCTATTGTTTAAATACTTTTCCTGTATTTTTGGTCCTGTTTGTTTATAACAATAAAAGTACTCTTTTTAGGGTTCCGTAGTAAACAAGGAACCCTTATCGTTTCGTCATGTCCATTTGTCTGTCTGTCTGTCCGTCTGTCTGTCTGTCTGTCTGTCCGCGGCTTAGCTCAGAGACGCTTAGTACTAGAAAGCTGTAATTTAGCATAGGTATACATATTAATCACGCCGACAAAGTAGTAAAGTAAAATCATGAAAAATATTTTTTTTTCAGGTACCTCCCCTAGACGTAAAGTGAGGATATTTTTTTTTTTCTCTCAATAATCCCATAGTATGGGGTGTCATTGGAAAGGTCGTTCAATATTGTGAGTTTGAGAAGACCATTTTTGGATTTAGGAATCCGTTTTCGAAATATTAAGCTTTAAAGTGCTAAAGTTTGTTAGTCAGGTGTCCCCCCCTCCTGCAAGTTTAATGGTTGGTTTTAGGTATGTGAAAAAATTCACGGCAGTAGCATATATAACGAAATTAAAAGGAAAACTATCACAGCTAGGTATGCTTTACAAGTTAACGAGTAATAATCGACCAACTTCATTTGCGGTTGCAAAAACATGTTCCCATACATTCTGTATTGGAGAACATCTTTTTCAACTACAAAGTTAAGTTTGTTTTTCTATCTAGTATAGCATTCCTGACCTCATTTCAAACGATAATAATTTAATCAATTTCACACCTATCTAACATTCGAATCTTTTTACGAATATTTTTCACTCAATTCCAGTGATTACGGAAAACGATTGAGTTGAAACTTTGCACACTCGTGAAGTAATAATGACAAAACAATAATAATACGGTTTTTTAGGAGCTGATCTGAGGATGGAAAACAAAGATAGTCTGTTAGTGCAAAAGTCATCATCAGCCTATAATGTTCCCACTGCTGGGAAACAGGCCTCATGTCTGTGAGAGGGAGTGGGCCGTAATCCACCACGCGGGCCCAGTGCGGGTTGGTAGATGTCACATGTCTTCGAATTTTTGGTTCTAGGACATGCCGGTTTCCTCACGATGTTTTCCTTCACCGTTTTGAGAGCAGTGGTGATGAAATAATTTACACAAAGTAAAGGGCCTGACAGGGTTCGAACCTATATACACAACTCGTAAATCACGGTCGTTACCACTGCGCCACCACTGCTCTGTTTGTACTATTTTGGTTTAATATTTTTTTTAGTACTTTTCTCAGTATATGGTTTATTTGGTTTATTTAGTGCACGTCGACTACCACAAAACATGACAAGAAAACGTCAATAGTTACTTGTAAATCAGAACACGTCACCACCGCCCACGATATTGTCATACATCTCAATTAACACCAAACGAACCCCATAAAGGTCAGCGCTCATTATAACAACACCGCTCCGAAACGTCAAATAACTTGTCATTCAAGTTAGGATTTTAAATCAAATGCATTAAAGTCTATTTTACGATAGTTATACAGAATACCTAGTGGACGGCTCGCCGTCACACGTAAAATAGACTTTAAAAAATTTGATTTAAAATCCTAATTTGAATGACAAGTTATTTGCCGTGTTGGAGCGATGTCCTTTACTCTACTAATAAACTATTCTATGAACTACCGAGTGGGAAGAACCCCATATACCGTACCAAGGATTAAAAGTTTCTAACGCGACGATGTTTTATGGTGCACTGGATTTTCAACTCTCGGTATTAAGCCGAACATTGAAAATCTAACAAAGCGCATCCCAGCGCAGTGCGTTCAAAATGAAGTACGCGAAAAAAATCGCCCGTGGGTAGGACGGCTTACTGACGCAGATGCTCATAAAAAACAAGTATTAAAAAACCCGACTACTGAAAAATCACGCTCTAAAAAGTATGAAACAAAAAAATATTTCAGACAGAAATCAAGACATAGGTATAAAAATGGTCAAGGTAAAGCCGTGGTCGCATGCCTGTCATAATCAGCCTATAATGTTCCCACTACTGGGACACAGGCCTCCTTCGAGAGAGAATGGGCCGTAATCTACTTTAGTTTGTTTTGATTTTGTTTTGCTTTAATTTATCTGTTTTAATTTTGTTTAGTTAACTTATTAAGGTCTATTTAGTGCAACTCTATATTATTATAGTATTTTATTTCTATATATATATATATATATTTTTTATTTTTTTTTGTAAGTTACAACATTTTGTGTGCATGCAGAGTTTACCTATAAGTGATTGTTACACTTTATTCTGATTTTTGCTTATGTTTCTGTTGCTTGTACCAGTGTATACAATTGTTGGTGAACCAAATAAAATAAATAAATAAATAATCTACCACGCGGGCCCAGTGCGGGTTAGTAGATTGTCGCCTGTGATCGCATGCCTATACACCTACAAAATTACAATGGAATGCGATCACGGCGGAAGTTATGAGGTAACAGATGAACATACATACATACCGGTCAAAATCATAACCCTCCTTTTTGCTTCGCTGTAGTCGGGTAAAAACATGTATTTGTCTGTACATAACGTGACGTCAGAACAGAAACCACGCTTTATTTTTCATCCCAGTATTGGATATGCGTTTTATTCATTTTAATTGAACTAGCACGTCTGGAACATATTTGTTTGAGTGACGGGTTTATTACAGAGCTTGTGTGAGAATATCAAAGAATTAAAAATCGCTATGATTTATTGTATTGTAAGTAACTCGAATAAACGAATGATGCATAAAGTTACAACAGTCAGCTGTTGCACGCCTCCACGCACGGCTGCGCTTGCGCGTTTTATTTACGTCCATATTCTCTTGTTTGCATTATAACCAGAGGTCGGAATTAGGTAGAGTTATTTATGTAGAGTACAGTGTAGAGAGCAGTGGTGGCCCAGTGGTAACGGCCGCGACTTACGAGTTGTAGGTCGTAGGTTCGAACCCAGACAGGCGCTTTACTTTGTGTAAATTATTTGATCACCACTGCTCTCAAAACGGTGAAGAAAAACTTCGTGAGGAAACCGGCATGTCCTAGAACTAAAAATTCGAAGACATGTGACATCTACCAACCCGCACTGGGCCCGCGTGGTGGATTACGGCTCAGTCCCTCTCACAGAGAGGAGGCCTGTGTCTCAGCAGTGGGAACATTATAGGCTGATGATGATGATGATGATGATTTATGTACTTGCATCTTGCTTGATAATAATATGGATCTTCCCGGGATTTCTAATACACAATCCCGTGTAACCAACAATATTACAAATAAATAATAATAAAAACCTCAGAGATAGATAAGACAAATAAAACAAAGATAATTAACATACAATTTTTATTAGTATTAAATTCACAATGCACATGTGTGCGCATTGGAATTTTGCAACTTCGGACATCCGATGTCGTTGATGTAAATTTGGCAACGTCGCGCGTGCAGTGGTTTAAATTGTGTAAAAGTAAATAACTTTTTATTTAATAGATCACGGGAATTTTCCGCTCTTCAAAATTAATCCCGGGGTTTGGGGCATATCCACTTTATTTTTTCGTTGTATGAAATCAGTGTCTCTACCTAATTCCGACCTCTAATTATAACCGACACCATTTTTAACTACACCACGACCTATCGTCGCAATCAATAAGTGAGGATGTTTGCATGTTTATTACTCAATCACGGCTGAACGAATTTGAATGAAATTTGGCCCACAGATAGTTTATAACCTGGACTAACACATAGGACTTTTTATCCAACCTAAAAGCAGGCGAAGTCGCGGGCAAAAGCTAGTAAAATATATTTTTAGCATGAACATTTTTATGTATATTACTAGATTTCGTCCGCGGCTTCGCCCGCGTGGATATCGGAAATTATCCCACGGGAACGTACTAACCGGGATAAAAAGTATCATAATGTTAATCTAGGTTATAAACTATCTGTGTGCCAAATTTCATCCAAATCCATTCAGCTGTTATTGCGTGATTGAATAAAAAACATACAAACTTTCACATTTAGAATTCCATTGAACACAAATAATGAGTTTCAATGAATTCGCCTGTAAAGCAAATAAAAGGTTTTTTTTTTTTTCCAGAAAACTCTTCGTACATGCAAGTTCATAGCTTGTATAGGTACCTACTATAATAATTGGTCCCTGGGCAGACAATTAGTAGAACAGTTAGTACTTAGTACTAGCGTGTTCAGTTCGACAGGGGGATAGTTTGTCAAAGTGTTGCGTTCGGATTCAATGACTCGTCCATCTGATAACTATACACTAGTAGGGTTACTAGTTTTATCAATAATAAATTATATCGTATTTTATTCGCTAATTGAATATGTTAAATTAATCTGTTTTAATATTAAAAGTATTGTTTTGACTAATGTAGTACCAACTGTGTTCGTAGATGGCACGACTAACCAATCACAGCGCATTGCCAGTCAATGGCGGGAATCATAATGGTGGGAGAACGCCACTATGGTTGTCGTGCCAGTGCTGCGAGCTCAGTCGTGCATAAGACGTCGAGATACGAATACTGAAGCTCGAGCTGTGATTTTAAAAGGATACCTAGTGTTAACTGTGAGGTATATTTGATTTTGTGTTGGAGAAATAAAATAAGTAAGTAGGGAGCGGGGGGCTAGTTGTAACAATTTGTCGCTTTTTGGCTATGAAAGCTTACTTGTTTCGTATTTATGAAATCTAGCAGTATTACTCCAACGAACAACTATTCAACTATCGATCCCAAATAAACTTTTGATCAAACCTGTAACGATTTTTGGTAGAAACGGCTTTGAAAAAAAACTGACGAGTGTTACAACTTACCCCGTGATTGGGGCTAGTTGTAACAGGCTTGGGGCAAATTCTAACATTCGGAATTGAAAACCAGTTTTATATTTTATAAAGATTTATTTGGCATATTTAGCATAAGAAACTTTACAAACGCTAAAACAGGCTTAGACACTTTAAGTCAAATTTTTAATCTAAAAGAAAATATTCAAAAATAAACAAATATGTAACATGTTCTTTATTTACTTAAACTATTAATGCATTTTAGGCTTACAGCCATTTATAATCTTAACTGCTTCAATAATCAGACTTTTGAATCATTTAGCATTATAAACTTTAGGTACGTTATAACAAACTTAGACTTTTAAGTTTTATTCATAATCTAATAGGAAAATAATCAAATATTGTCAAAAACAAGGAACTTTAGACTCACAGCCATTAACAAAATATCAATTTCTTAAATAATCAGTCTTTTGATTGACGTATCAATCAAGTTCAACAAAAAAGTATTCAAAACATGAAAAGAAGGAATTTAAATACTCTCCGCGTAAATCATAGAACTTATAAGTAACAAGTTACAACTTGCCCCGTAAAAGTGGTACAACATACCCCACTGCCAGGTACTATGAAATAACCTCTATTAAAAAAAAAGTCTTCTACTTGGTGTGAAATAACATTAAATATAGTTAAACTAAACAAATGCTTAGTGTATTTGTATAAATCAACAACTGCGGAACAACTTGAAATCTACGATAATCAATTTTGTATAAACAAAAAAAAGTCCATTACCTGGCTTAATCAGAGCGCCTGCACAACACCGCTTCCTGCGCCGTCCGGTGGAGTACTGATCGCGCTTATACGATAGAAGGGGTATTACGTAGTAGGTTAGTTTGAAAATCAAACGAATATTCTTCTATAATGTAGGTAAAAAATGCTTGTTACTACTTGCCCCTGTTACAACTAGCCCCCCGCTCTATAATACATGAACAAGTGCCTATTATTTCTAAACATAATTTTCAAAAGCCATGAACCTGAATAACAGTTAATTTTTATATTTAAACTATTACTAGATTATCTGTAAGAGTACAGAGTCTACACTAGTTACAATATTTACGTACTTAGTTTATCTTTAATGTAGTTTTTTTTTTTTTGCAAACGCCACAAAATAATAGATAAATCAATTGTTTAGACCAATTTGGATGGACTACTGATTATGAGATTTGTTTGCAAAAATCTATGGCATAACGTAGTGTAAAAAAAGAAATAAAGGTATCTAGTAGGTAGGTAGTAGATACCCAACTTTTAGATGTTGATTGATAGTATCATTCTATCGTATCCTTTTACTTGGGGACCCGTGCAAGATGAATAGGGCTCTTTCCGCACTCGAACTGATAACATTTTTATTTATTTGCAATATCCTACGAGTTTATCGGAAGAACTTCTTGATACAGAAATAGACATGTTGCTATAGAAACGACAACGAAAATAGTAAATGTTATTACATTATTTTAAAATAGTACCGATAGTATTTGTATGAAGAGGTTGTGGCTAAATAACAGCCGCACGGATCAGTCCACCAGGTTAAGCTACGCTTGCCGGGGTTGGCTCGTGGATGGGTGACTATCTTTACATACCAAGACTCCTCCGTGCCTCGGAAAGTACATTAAGCCGTTGGTCCCGGCTGTCTTTCGTGAATCTTTGACAGTCGTTACGGGTCGTCAGAAGCCCGAAAGTCTGACAACCAGTCTTACCAATGAGTATCGTATTACCTAGTTACGGTTGTGAAGGTCAGATAGGCAGTCGCTCCATGTAAAATACTAGTATTCAGCTGCATCCGATTAGACTGGAAGCTCACCCCAACATAGTTTGGAAAAGACTAGGCAGATTTCGTTTTTTACTAAACTATTTTATAACCAACTTTAAAAAAGGAGAAGGTTACTTACAAACAGCGTTATTTAGGGCATAAGATGCTTTTGAAGATCAGGAAGAAATTATTTTTTAAAGGTAAAATATCTACTTGTAACATTATTAATTTATCGTGCACCTTAACTGCGTAAGACACTTTTTAATCACAATCCAAGGGATTTTAAAGGAAATTCCTAATCCATTGCTTCATAAGTTCAAAAAAATCGTCTGCTCAACAACGTAAATAACGCAATGAATGTTGCTGAACTGTCAAAATGAATGGTGTTGCCATTGTAATTGTTACGCAACTATCCTGCTGATTAGCTTGAAATTACAATACACTAAAAACGGACGGGTAAAAACAAAAGAATGTGTTTAATCCGATCCAGGCTGTCCCTTGCTGTCCTTCACCAGCGACGCCCTAAGCCGAGGTCCGTACACCACAGGGTGTGCCCTTAGCGTGTAGTTTTAGTTTCTAAGTTTTATGGCCTGGCTGGAGGCCTTAATTTATTGAGGCAGCCACAGGAAAGTCCGGTTAAGCAGCCGACAACCCCCTAGGTTAACCTGCAAGATGCCATACAAAAAAAACAAAAGAATGCGCTCAGTCGCGCGTTAAACCGTCATTTTAAACAAGCCACATACTTCAGTGTGTTCAAGTCTCTCTTATTGTTTTTTGATAATTCCAAATTGGTATGTATGAATTCAAGTAGCAAGAACATTTCCCACCGTAGACAATTCAACGTATGACCTGAATTATTATCGTTCTCAACTGCATTAGACTTACAAATGGTATTCAATTAGGAAAACCGGTACAACTCGTACACGCGACTCTTTCGAATTATATTTCCAAGCTTTTCAACACGTTTTAACTATCATTTTTATTAAAGTTGAAAAAAGCGAATGAGTTTTAAATTGTACTATAGGTACACCACTGCCTTACCCTTTGGACATTACGGGCGTGATGTTATCTTTTGATTATTAAAATGAAAGAATGAAGAAATTGTATTCTATTCTATTTTAAAAAGGTCTTACCTTTTAAAATAGAATATAATATACCTACTTTTTGCAAATTTTTCTGTTTCTCATAGTGTGTTCGAAACTATGTTTACCGACTTAAAAAAGGAGGATTTTGAAGTTTATTTTTGTAACATCACAGAACTCGTTTTTTACAAAATTATTATTCGGTTTCGATAGATTCATAAGCTTTTTGGCCCCTTGGTATTAATTCGTTTAACGTATTATTTACCTGTTACCGGATAATTTATTGTTGCTTATGGTTCGATTTTCGCTACCGTTATTTATCTTGCTTTATGTCTGTTTCTATGTTATGTATTCTTAAATACTTTTTAGCATTCTCTCCTTTCAGGTTTGTAAACAAAATACTCCCTCAAAATACAAATCAATTGATCAAAATAGTCTTCACAATTTTTTACGTCCTATTGCTGACCTGCTACATAACGCACCCTGTATTTCGTAAAACAAAACCATTTAATACTGCAGGGTTGCCACACGTTCCCTAATAAAACTACGGCAAGTGTCATGATGTATTTTTGGTTTCTGTCGCCTTGAAACCCTATTTGCACGGAAGAGAACCCGCTCGCGATGTTCAAGCTAATTATTGAGCGCCGCTGCAGCTGCTTGAAATGTGCTCTCATCGAGTTTGATTTTGTTGTGTTGCAAGTTCCTTTTACATGAAAATTTCGAAAGGTTTGAATGTAACTCATTCTATTTTTGAAATGAGTTGTTTTATTTATTGACTGCTGGTCAATATAATTCTAGTAGTCACCCATCCTTGTAAATCGGCTCTTTTGTCTAGAAACATGAAATTTTGCAAAAGAGTTCTTTCTATAGCAAAATGAGCACTAAGGAAAGGTTTTTGAAAATTCGTCCCCTAAAATTATTTAATAGGGGATCAAATTTTGTTTGCAGTTTCGTCATTTTTATAATTTTCTTAATTATAATATTGTGTAAGCATTGTGATTATACTTATGCAAACCTTACATCTAGTACTCTGAAGGCTAATGGTGCGTTATCTGTACTAAGTCGAGTAGGCTGAAACATTAGCAAGCATAATTGCAAGTAATTGCCTAATATGTGCAATTGAGATCAATTTGGAATTCAATTACTGAAGAAGCTTTATAATCATTAGTCTTGCTTTAAATTACAGTTAACCAAGTTTCTATTATAACTTGTCAAAGAGCCAAACCTATGTTCCTAATCTCGTGTAGTTTTGCGGTGAAACAAACTCCATAACGATTGGAAGTAATTAGGCGTCATCATAAAATGAAAATTATGGGAAGGAAACTACCCTTAATTGAAAATGAACGTGTTTTTTAGCAAAAACCTGTTTTTTCAAATGTCATTATTTCATGAAATCACACATAATCACACCTTTGCTAACTTATGGAGTTTGATTGCTGATTGTAATAATAAAATAAAATAAAATAAAAATAAAAAAATAAAAAAGCCTTTTATTTCATGCATTAGAAAGAAGACAAGATTCAGATTAACATTTTAACATTTTGTTTTTAAATTATTATTTTTCTACAAGTATTATGTATGTAATACACAGTAGTTTTTGCTATCATTCCAAAATTGTTTATTTGTATTTTCCAATGGTAATTAAAATTAAATTATAATAATAACAGTCATAGTAATAATAATAGTTAAAAAACTATATATTAAATTAGATTGTAAATATTTATAAAAATCGTTGAATTATTAATTAAAATTAAATGTTAATAAAAATAGCATGCATGAACCCCTCAAGTAGTGAGGGTAAAGGCCTCCTCCAGAGAACACCAGCGGTCTCGGTCTTTGGCTTCTGTCAGCCAGTTTTTGCCTGCGACACGTGTGATGTCGTCCGCCCATCTAGTTACAGGTCTTCCTCTTTTTTTTTTTTGATTGATATGATGCTGATTGTAATGATTACCTATAATTGAGTAAAGTCATATTTGTTACGGCCGCGAATCATATTTTAATCAAACATAAAACCTGACACTGACCTGCAAAATGCAAAAAACTTAAGAAAATTTGAATTTCGTGGGCTACCCTGACGCTTCCCTTTTAATGTGGCCGTTTTAGGCCCCCTGTGATTAGTGTCCACTGGCGTTTTAGGCCCCTGTCGCTTCCACACATACTGAGGTATTAATCGTAAAATTTTAGGAAAATCATCTACTTTACAATTTTTGTAAATATGGGAGCACCATGTATTCTATCATATAATTAAATTCTATTAAATTATTAAATTTTATTCTAACAACAGATTTTAATTATATATCATATAATTAAAATCTGTTGTTCCTTCATTTTTAATTATTTTTACCTATTGTTTTAAATAAATTACTTGAATTTGACTTTGCTTGCTGTGGTAGGTCCGTGGATGGGTGACCATCTTTACATACCAATACCCCTCCGAGCTTCGGAAAGCACGTTAAGCCGTTGGTCCCGGCTGTCACTTGTAGATCTTCGACAGTTGTTACGGGTCGTCAGAAGGCCGAAAACCTAACAACCAGTCCTTACCAAGGGGTACCGTGTTACCAAGTAACTAGGTTGTGGAGGTCTAATAGGCAATCACTTCATGTAAAATACTGATATTCAGCTGCATCCGGTTAGACTGGAAGCCGACCTCAACATAGGAAAAGGCTAAGATTGAGATGATGATTGTTATATATAGTATTTTTATAATGGTTACTTATGATTCATTGATGAATATTTCAGCCGCCTCAGGATGCGCAAGATTATCATTGCCAGGACATATTCTGTTTGCATCATGTGTCTAAGTTTATATAAAATCAGTTCTACTAAACAGATAGCAATGGTCAATGTTTAGTTGTTATTAACTTCCCTTTATTCCAAACTAGCTGCGCCTCGTGGTTTCACCCGCATAAATTTCGATCCCGTAAGAATGTAGGGATAAAAAGTATTAAATGTCCTTACCTAGGTCATGGTCTACTCATGTGCCAAATCTGTACAGCCGTTTTGGCGTGAAAGCATGACAAACAAACAAATAAACAAACTCACTTTCGCATTTATAATATTAGTTAGAATGAGCATTCGATAGAAAAGGTTGTTTCTTTGCTAGTGCTTCCGTTATGCCTATAAACACGATGTAATATTAAAGCGATGGTATTCAGCATGGACGAAGATTAATAACTTAGGTATTTGCAAGCAATCTAAATAACACGCGACACCGGTTGGCACGCGTGGGCGTACGCAAGCCGACACTCAACGTGTTGAAGGCACTCCATTCATGCATCCCACACAGCTTGTCAAGGTTGCAGAACAACATTTATATTTTTATATTATGATATAAATATTGCTCTGGTACCTAGGCAAGCTGTTGTTGGGAGCTAATAATAGTCTTGTCTTCTCCCATTCTGAAGATATGTGATCAATTGTATTATTATGACTCAGTAAAAAAAAAATTGTTTGTTTGCTTATGGCCATCATAGATACCTATCAAAAACAAATACATTTGACAACCCGACCGACCCGTAAGGTTAACCTAAAATATTTGCAGGGGCACCCACTTTGAACTTGACATTATTAATATCTAAGTATATTTGACAAACAATAAACCATATTCCTTATTAAACAATGCTTTAAGTTAATATTACGAACATCTAATCCATTTCGAAACCACGCAAAAATATTTTTACCGGAGGAAATACATTTTACTCGGAGCATCAAGTAAAACCATTTATAGATGTGGCTGCCTAAATAAATACCGAACATTGGCAATTAAGATCTAATTGCGTATCTCTTGAGACTTCAGCCATACACGTAGTTTTACCAATAAGTTTAATAGTGGCACGCTGTGGTCACAACATTGGATCATAGTGTATTGACCGCCCGCTGTTCGTGTTGATCAAAAATGTATTAATTTGTTTTGTTCAGTTGTTGTCTGTGACTTACTAAAAGCTTTTTCTCAAACATGCTTGGAAATTCGAAAATTATTTTGACAACATTCTTCGAGATAAATCGAAAATGCTATACTCGTCGAACACATGCGAGCGCCCGGCCGCTAATGTTTGTATGAAAACTCATATCAATCGCGTTATTTAAAAATGGAACGAATTTTTTACTTCAACACTTTGACAACCAAGGAGGTAACTTTTCAAAGTTTTTATTTAATCATCGATATGGCTTGTAAATTAACCTATATACGTGAAGAAACAACAAATGAACTTAATGGCGCGTGAAAAATCATCGTTGTTCGTCATTGATTCTGGAATTAATCAATAATTTACTCGGTTTGAATATTCGCGCATTATTTGAGAAAAATACTATACAAGCCTTGGCCGCAACCAGGCAATGATAGACTCACGTATGTGTGCCTCGGCTTCGCCTAGGCCCCCATTTTCACAATCGTCCATCAAGCGTCAGTTGCAGGCCGCGACAGTAATTACTACAATTTAAAAATCTTTAGTGATTTAGGATGTGGTAGTGTCAATAAGTCAGTCCTGCACCCAAAAGCAAATAATTGTACGAACTTGATGTTTATCATTCTATTTTGTTTGTTGGCTCAATTTGCTGTGTTATGGCATGATTCGTGTAGGAATGTGAAATGAATGTGAAAAATGCGGGCTTTAGTGTTGAGACATTCCAGCATCGATTGGGATAAATATTTGTGTGGTGCTATAAGATTTGATCAGATTCAATAGACACACCTTGCTGTGTAGATATTCTATTATCGTTCATAGACAGCACGTCTTTCTGCTATCTCACGGCGACAGCTGGCGAAATATGCGTTTATACTGTAGATATCTCAACTTATTTAGTTAAGAAAAAATAACTTTATTTAAAAAAAGTTACAACATTGTTACAGACATTACATTTACAACATACAGAAGAAGTGTCTTTAACATAGGTCCCCTGGCTCCCAAACTAGGTTTATACCTGTGACTTGGGAGTCAGTGTTTCTCCATTATAAAAGTCGTTACGTATGTCGTTGGTTATTAAAAAATGTAGTGATAAAGAAAACAAAAGGCACATTTTTTATAGACAAAGTACAAAAAATAACAATCATGAAATGTGCGGGAAGGTGTGTTGAGAGAGTGTGTGTGTGTGTGTTTGATGAGAGTGTGTGTGTGTGTTTGAGGAGTGTCCAGCGTATGAATGGAGATGAGATGTTTATGTTGGACTTTTGAGTTGGAGAGAACTATTTCATCGTAGTTAATACCTAATAATAAAAAACCAACCAACCAACCTTTTCTAGTTATTAAAACAACTATGGCATAAAATTATAAGATAAACATTGATACAAATTAAGAATAGAAGACGTATTTTGACATTCGGCCTCGACTTGACCTGACCACCGCACGTCTCAAATATAATAATGTAAAAACTAAAAGATTTTAAACAAGTATTCGAGTTACATCACAAACAAGTGTTTCATTGATCCTGGTAGCGTCAGCGCTTCCGCCCAACGTTGACAGTACTTTACACTTCTGCGTACCCCTTTGAGGCATGAAAGTGTAATGTTGATACACATACTATCCTATATTACCTAAACGACAATGTTATATGTATCGTTATTCTAGAAAAGCCTAAAAATTACAAGCACACCTTTTCTGAAACAAAACCGATATCTCTTTAAAACTCAATAAAACATTTTCTTCTCATAAATCTATGTTTTAGTTCCCTACAGAAATTACTCAATATTCATTTTAGTCGACCTGTTGCTTTCTCCCGGGTAGAGGACCAATACAATCTAATACCGACCTTACACCGTTACAGTTACGGTTGATTTTCGAAGTACTGTCTTGAAATTGATAAAAATCTAAACCCAAAATGAAACATTGAGAGTAAACTCAATTTTGTGATGTGTTGAGCGATATTACCTAACATTAACGTTATGGAGGCTCGGCACTGGCTTTTAAACCTCTCGACTTATTCATGAACAGGAATATGATTGAAATTTTCCAAAAATAACGGTGAGTGTTTACATTTTTAACGCTTTTGAAGTACGGCAGTTGTTTTGCTTTAAATCTGAGTAAATTACCGAAATATTTAGATGCGGTTTACGTGCATTGTTTAATTATTCTAAATTTCGTTTATTTACAGCAGGAGTCACCAAATCTATTTTGTGCGGACTTTGAGTAAACAGATTTCATACAAAAAAAATTGAGTCCGCGCTTTGTATTTTGTATCGTTGACTCAACAATGGACGACGCGAGACACAAGCTGCATGACGCTGCAAATGTTTTCAGGAGTAATAGAGCTAGGTATACAGATCGAAATGATCGATTTCCAAGAAAACACAAAAATACGGAAGGTCCTTGAACAGCTTTTAATCTTGGTTGCTAGTAATCGTCAAAATTCAAAAGTCATTTATTCAAACTAGGCTGAGAATCAGCACCTTTCGAACGTCAAAATTACATAAGACAGTCCCCCAAAAACGCCCACCCTTCACCACTTCCTAATGCCTTTAGCTGGGAAGAAGAAGTGGCGCAACAAACTCCCCAGCAGCACAGCTGTCTGTCGTCTTCCAAACGGACCTCGACAGTCATATTTATTTTTTAATTGGGGGTCCAATAAAACTAATTGGTGATCCCTGACCTACAGTAATGGAGTTAGAAGTGGTAGTAACAATGCCCCTGCCCGACCCTTTTTAACCGACTTCAAAAAAAGGGAGGAGGTTCTCAGTTCGTCGGTTTTTTTTTAATGTTTCCCGATTACTCGAAGACGGCTGGACTGATTTGAAAAATTATTTTTTTGTTTGAAAGGGTATACTTTCAAATTGGTCCGATTGTCATTTGGTCACGATCTGATGATGGGATCTTGGAGAAATCGAGGGAACTCTTCAAATATTTTAGGCACATCTACAGTGATTTGGATATTTTTGATGAGCAGTTGACATTAGGCTATTGTAACTTAGATAAATTATAAACCAGCCCACTAAAAAGTGTTTTCTTTTTCACTTTTTTCTGTATAGAAGGAGGCCATTTCCCTCCAGTGGGATAGTGCCAGACCGGAGTAAAAAGTATCCCATACCCTTTAAACTGCTGTCTGTTTAGCGACAGAAATATAGCATGTCGTTAATTTGGGGTATTTTTGGTACAAAAATGTGATCTTAAACAGCATTAACTTTATTTTTTCTATAATAATAAGATTTTTTATTTCTTTTAGGTAATGTTATTGCAGTACCTACGTACCCCTTTCGGAACGAACAAGGTTTTTTTTTACAAAGTCAAAGTCAAATAATTTATTTCAATTAGGCACAAAAAGGCACTCTTGAACGTCAAAAACAAAAAATAGAATTGATTCTAGTCGCCCCTTCCAAAAGGTAGTTTTCGTATGGAGAAGAATGGGCAAGAAACTCCACCGTTACTCTTTTAAAATGTTTTACAATATTTTGTATACATTGATAATATAATTATATCTGAAGACGATGCACCTGGAATAAGATTACTATACCACAATAGGTAAAAATAATTAAAAATGAAGCAATGACAAAAAGAATAATTATGTAATGGATACATGGTGTTCACATATTTACAAGCATTGCATTACAAAAGTAGGTACCGTGATACTAATTAGTCAGTGTGTGGGTAATAACAGAATGTAAAAATTTTTTTTTATAATATTCATTACACAATTAAATTAGCAACCAGTTTGATTTTGTCTAGACTCTAAATTGTCCTATGGAGCTAGACCAGCATGCTTCTAAGCATTCTTATCTAGAATATAATCCTCTAATTTGTAATATGCTTGTTTACAAAGAGTACTTTTAATATAAGTTTTAAATTTTCTTTCAGTTAACTGTAATAGGTACGTAGAAATTATTATTTAAAATTAAAGTGCTCGATATAAATATGGGAATAACGTTCATATTTCCTCCTTTAGCTTGTTTAGTATTCAAGCGTTGTGAAATTATTCCGTTTGTTGTTTGTTGATGGCCTATCTCTATGGCAACCTGTTGGTTGGACCTGAACGGTTTACGATCGGCCATTTATCGTCCTAAGTGTCAGAAGCACTATAAAGCTGGACAAATGTGATTTGGGAAACATTTATCAAATTATTTGGTCGTAGGGACAATATTACTAAACTACTTATTAGTTGGTTGTATACGGATGTGTTCTTACTAAATAAAAACACTGGACAATTGTAGGACAAACTGATACCATACATACTCAAATATTTTGATTTAAAAGAGTTTCTTGCCCGTTCTTTTTTTTTTAGCTATTGCAAAGCTTTTATCGCGGGCTTTGAGCGCAACGACCGAATCAAGAAATTCCGTAACGAAAAAAAACTAACCCCCCATTCCGCCTACCATGTAATGACGGTTCCCATGACAACGTGATGTTGTCATGGGAGCGTAATTTTTGTTTTATGTCATCACGTCATCATCCCAAATGTAGCGTTGACAAATAGGAAGTATGGAGGTTACAAATGCTATGCAATAGCTTTACCACGGCAGTCCCCGAGTGCCACACGTTTTTTTTTTTTGTATGCCATCTTGCAGGTCAACCTAGGAGGTTGTCGGCTGCTTAACCGGACTTTCCTGTGGCTGCCCTCAATAAATAAAGGCCTCCAGCCAGGGCATAAAACTTACACAGTAAGCGACTACACGCTAAGGGTACCCCCGTGTAACGAGACGCGGAGGAAACGCCCTGGGCGTCGGGAATCGCAGGCCGATTTCCGGCCACCGTAGGCGCGGGCTTGCGGACGGTGAGCAATGGGTAGCTCGCCATCCGATAAGGACTAAGCCCGGGTCGACGGCGCGTTGTGTTCCATGCGCGCCTCAAAGAGATGTCAGCAGAATTGACGTGGTCCGCTAGGGCCGATGCCTGCCGGGGGTGCGAAGAATACCGATAGTTAGATCGTGGCCCCCGGCAACAGGGCAACCGAAGGAACACGGGTGGGTTTTAGTCAGTAAGAGTCTGACACGCCCTCTCGCGCCGCCCAGAGTGCGAGAAGTTATTTGATAACTTACCACCCAAAAAAAAAAGGGTACCCCCGTGTGGGGTACGGACCTCGGCTTAGGGCGTCGCTGGTGGAATACAGCAAGAGACAGGTTGGATCGGATTAATTCTTGCCCGTTCTTCTCCATAGGAACCTATTACGATTTGGAATGGGCAACTAGCTTCATCTTTCTGACTAACCGATCCCTTGATAATTCAAAAGTGCCTGTAATTTGTTTAAACAAAACGAGTTTCATTTTAATTGCGGTTTTCCAATAATATCAGTCTTATGGCCAAGAATATTTAAAAATAGGCATTTCTGAATTTAGGTACCTTTTATTGAATAGTTTTTGGTTGTAAACTCTGCCGCAGCAGACGAGGCTAGACCATAGATACCTAAACTTTTTACTCTCATTCCACACAATACAGACAACAATATCGTTTCAAAGCACTTAAACGAAAAATCTAAAGCTTTTATCGTAAAAATACTCGGATATCAAAATAGCGAGGAATGAATTATTTCTATCGATTGATTTACAACTTTCAAGATTTACACCTCGCTCCAAACAAACATAAAACTCAAAACTATAAAATAGAACAAAATGCGTGGATGTCGTAGAAGAAACGTTGCAATAAAAATCATTACAGCGAACTGGCACACGGAGTAAGATATCCAACAGAGACCAAGCTTCATACAATAAAGTACAGTATTTATATTTTCTTAATTTCCCTCGGCAAACTTCGTGTTTCGTCAGTCGTCGGATTTCTATCAGTTGTCCTTTGCACTTGGTGCAGACCGGACGCTCTCAATCGACTCGGAAGTATATAGAGTTGTTAATACTCTTTTAATATCTATTTTAAAAATGGGAGGAAAGCTGATAAAGTCGCAGGCACGACAGATAGGAAAATAGTTTTACAGCTCTATATAGTTCACACTGAAATCTAAACAAAACAACAATAAAGTACTTAGTTCTGAATTCAAATTTATTATACACGATAAATCTAATAATTGATGAACATGGAAATTAGATATTAAAATAGAAACACTGTAAGCATCGCAGTTAACTAATTATCTGCTGTTAATTATTTGCTGGTGTTTTTGATACAATGATTGTTTCATTAGTACAGACACCAACGATACTCTTCTTTCTGGAATGTCCTATTTTTACTTGGAAAAACTCAAGGGTTTTCTCAAATGTTTTCTTTGCATATGTAATCGCACTGGGCCATTTGTTTTCATGGGATAATCCTGTATTTTGTAAGAAGACCCAAAACTCTTAATGCATCGAGCAAACATGTTAACCCTTTCAACAGCGAAGGTATAAAGTAGCTATAGTAGCAACACGCTTGTCTCTGCGAATAAACTGACTTGACATTCTTGGTTTTTGCAATCCCAGTTTTTGCGAAAATCCATCTAAAATCGTCTTTGAAAACCATCATAAATATGTACACGGCTCTGAAAAAATTGGTGTAAAAAAGTATACTCAATTCCATATCCTCATTGGCCATAATTATTTGCAGATTTACAATTAAATAGACTCAAATAATTAATCTTTTTCTCAACAAGATTTAATCATCCTTTGAATCAACTCCATACTCGTAGCCTACAATACCCATATCAGGAACCAGCTTATATCTCTACTAATTATCACGCTAATTACCTTGAGGCAAAACAAACTACCACCCCCTTTTACTCACAGACAGCAAAACATACCAGTTTAATCGAATAAAACATCAAATCATTTTCTCCCGACGTATTACCTACTTCAAATACAACTGTTTTCTTGTCTAAACTATCCTTAATATTATAAATGCGAAAGTAAGTTTGTTTGTTACGCCTTCACGCTAAAACGGCTGAACGGATTTGGATGAAATTTGGCACATATATAGATGATGCCCTGGAAAAGAACATAGGATACTTTTTTTTTTCCCACGGGATCGACACTTATGCGGGTGAAACCGCGGGGCGCAGCTAGTAATGTTATTAAGAAGAAAAATTTGATTTATGTAACTTTGTTTGTGTCGCTTTCACGCTAATACGGCTGAAGGGATTTGGATGAAATTTGGCACATGGATAGACCATGACCTGAGTTAGGACATAGGATACTTTGTATCCCCATATTCCCATGGGATCGTGACTTATGCGGGTGAAACCGCAGGGCACAGCTAGTTCATCATAAACAGCGTTTTCCACTCAGTATTAAACCCTGTCATATAATATTTACCACAGAGCACTGAGTCATCGCCAGCACCTAGAGACTTCAGTACTTATGAAATTAGTGGCGCTGAAAGTGCGTTGACCGCACATCTGTCGCGGATGCCTTTCAAAGCCGTCGATTTGTAGGTATATGTCATTTGTGTCGCAGTGCGAGAAAATGGTGGCACTCTAGGTTTGTGTGGAAACTGATGAAATTGCCGCCTCTAGCAGTGATAGCCTAGTGGTGTGACCTTCGGACTGCCAAGTCATAGGCATAGTATAAGGAGAGGTAGAAAGTTATCTTCATAGAAACGCACCGCGCGCGGCTTGTATGTGTGGGGCCATAGTATCTGTGCGTCGCCGCACGCAAACTTAACAAAATATCGACCTGTTTCTCGTGAGAAACCGGTCATACAAGCCGCGCGCGGTGCGTTTCTATGAAGATAGCTTACTACCTCTCCTTATACTATGTCATAGGTCTCGAGTTCGAACCCAAGGCACGCACCTCTGACTTTTCGGATTCATGTGCGTATTGTATAATTATCACTCGCTTCAATAACGGTGAACGAAAATCTTGTGAGGAAACCGGCATGCCTGAGAGATATTTCTCGATGGCATGTGAAGCCAAGTCAGAGGCCCACGGGCGGCATAAAAACTCTGACACTCAGTCACTAACTACACAAAAAGAAAGCCGCCTCTAGCAGCGGTCGCCGAGGCTTCTCTCTGCTCTATCATATATATCCATTTATGTGGGTGTTATGGTTTTCTATGTTGGTAACACTTCGATAAAACCATAAGGTGTTATTGCAATCATTATATTGTACACTCTCTTTTATCTTAGCTACGTATTTTTGCAGCCTAGGGACTAGCCTTTGAGACATTCAACGTTTTATTATATCCTTCATTGGCTAGGAGAAAATATTGTGGTAAAAATATTCTGCTTTATGGCAAAGAAAAAAAAAATATATTGGTTATACCACCTAGTCAAACTTACCTTCCTTCACAGTAGAAAAAAATAATGAATATTCCAAACTGCAAGTATCTGTATAACATTTGTTTGACTGAGATATAACCCAAAAAAAAAAACGTGTGGCACTCGGGGACTGCCGTGGTAAAGCTATTGCATAGCATTTGTAACCTCCATGACAACATCACGACCGAACCGTCATTACATGGTAGGCGGAGTGGGGGGTGTTAGGTTTTATTTTCGTTAGGTTACGGAATTTCTTGATTCGGTCGCCGCGCTCAAAGCCCGCGATAAAAGCTATGCAGTAGCTTAAAAGTAAAATTAAAGTTGTAAACATTTTATAATCTTTTATGTACTTGGTCATAACGCTAAAGGAATGACCCGCATTTACTTAGAAGAAGTAGGGCTAGAGCGTTGGCATAACCACTTGAATTAATTCATAACAGTTTGGCCAGAGAAGGAATCAGAAAGGGAGACGTGGAAGGCTTTTGGAGGAACCTTTGCATAGCAGTGGTGGGACTGTAGATAAAATTGTAATAAATACGCTTCCGTACTGAATCGAACATCAATCAATGTTATCGAAGAAGTCCTCAAAACGCTGTCCACAAAACCCGAAAATTTTGACAGTTCAAACCTAATAGACAATCACTATTCTTTCGACAGCTATTTGCTGTCGGGGACAAAGCAAATCAGGTAACCGATAATGTGTCATTTTCAATGATGTGTTTCGTTAATGGTTGTGCATAGCTATGCTCGATCTGTTTATACTTTCTACTGAGTACAATATGGAACATCATCATCATTTCAGCCGAAAGACGTCCACTGCTGGACATAGGCCTCCCCCAAGCACCGCCACTTCGACCGATTCTGTGCTTTTCACATTCAGCGGATTGCACAAGGTCATCGGTCATCGGTCAATATGGAACAGCCTTGATGTAAATAGGAACAAAAAATGAAAGAACTTTCAAATCGAAGGAGACGTTTCATTTTTGTATGGGACTCCGGCCATAACATGTACACTTTAGAAAACCTGGGCGACGAACCCCTGAATACAATAAAGACTGTTTTTTTCCATAATATCTACTACTTTTTGGGCACAAAATAAAAACCGAAAATGTTTGACGTTTTTCAGGAGAAATACGACCATCGACAGCTAGCCATTTTCGTCCAGAAGTACCTACAAATCTACAATCCACAAAAGCAGTTTTTTATGATGACTCACACTTTCTAATTAATCAAAAAAGTTGTATCAGTTAGCTATCTTATTATAGTACAGAAATACATGCCTTTAATATTTATTTAAATAACATCTACGTGATATTATTATGTTAAAATGTAACATGATTTCTGGACGAAAGCAGTATGCAAGTAAGACGACGCCATGATGAATAAAATATGGCAATAATTTGTTAAACTATTATTTTTTGTGCCGAAGTAATCAGGGGAATAAACAGGAAAGAATATTTTCCCTCAATTCGTGGAATTTCTTCCTTTTTTTTCATTAACGTATACTTTATGGCCGAAAATGAAACATCTCCTTTAACACAATGTTATTAAATTTACTAATTGAAAGCTCAAACCCACAGATTGATAATTTCCTACAAATCATTGTGGGTATGCTGCGCACGTCCGTTTCACTATTAAAACAGAGTATTACGTTATTTGCATATTCTTGTTTGCCAATGCCTTAATATTACATAATAGGGTGTTTGGTTTAAATGTTTTGCACCAATGTTTGATTTAATTCATGTTTGTTTTTCGCTCCAATTCACTGCACGTTTATTTCAGCCGATCGATTCTGTTAAAATCTCACCGTGAATTGTTGGGTGAAGAGGCTGTGACCTGATGCTATAGTTTAATAGCTCACTCTAAACTCATTTCACCTAACTTTTCACGTTTTTAGGGTTCCGTAATCAACAAGGAACCCTTATAGTTTCGCCATGTTCGTCTGTCTGTCTGTCTGTCCGCGGCTTTGCTCAGAGACTGTTAGTACTAGAAAGCTGTAATTTGGCATGAGTATACATATTAATCACGCCGACAAAGTAGTAACATAAGACCATTTTTTTTTTTAATGACACCTCTCCTACACCTAAAGTTGTTAGAGTCAAGTGTCGTCGTCGTCCCCACCAGCTAAGTGGTTGGTTCTGGATATTTGAAAATAATTCACAGCAGTAGTTTAAATAACAAGGAAAACTATCATATCTAAGTAGGCTCTACAAGTTAACGAGTTATAATCAACCAACTTACATTTGCAGTTGAAAAAACAGCATGTTTTACAACTACATTGTTAAGTTTGTTCTTGGGATAAATCCATCCCATCTATAGAACCCTTCATTATGCGTGGTGCGACACGCACTTGGCCGGTGTTTTTACGTTTCATGTTAGCCACACACGTAACGATTTAATTGCGCAAGTTTAGGCTTGAGCAAGTATATCGTTACGTGTGTTGGAAGATTTTTGCGCAAATCCTTTTATTTTCTTGTAATAAAAACTTTTTGGAAACAAGTAAATGGTGCGTACTAGTGATGTAACGAATATTCGCATCCGCATATGCATTCGCATTCGCGAATATTCGCATATTTTTGCAAATTCTTATTGCAAAAGTTTTTTTTTTTTAAAACATTGCCCCACACTAGGAATTTCTCCTGTATTGTGGGTGCGTTTACAAACATTTTTACGTGTATAATTTTTTTTAAGTAGGTAATAATAGTTGGTTAGTATAAGAAAATCCAATTCCACTAATTTCTTATGTTTAAAAATGCAATAAAAAGTAACTGAACCTCGTAATCACATTATCAGTCTTCTCTTTATCATTTGGTATCATTTATTTATTTACTATTATTATTCACACTGTAACCTCAAAATTCACTTGTTTTGTTTACGAAAACACCGGTGCGAGCGGAATGACATTAACTGAATATTCGCATTCGCGAATGTTGACAGTAGATATTCGCATTCGCATTCGCGAATGTCCAAAATATGACATTCGTTACATCACTAGTGCGAACTACTAAAATTGGAACTCCAGGGATTCTGTATTTGAAATATTCCTCAAGTCACAAAATAAAACCGTTACTTCTAGGTGAGCAGATAAGCAAGACATTCTTTCCTTAAGTTTGGGATTTCTAGACAGTGTTATTGTCATATAACGGACGCAAAATAAAAGCCATCATGAAAATCTATCCTTTTACCGGTGTTATATATACTGTGTCAAAAACAGTGTGTAAATATTGGTGTCTGTACAAGGACGTCCGTCATTTTGCGACCGCAATATGACGGCACCGCTCACTCAGAAAACCCAAGCTTTCCAAGAAAATAAGACCAAAGAACTCTCAAATCGTTCTAAAAGTAACAGTGTTTGAATCACAAACTTTTGATTGATAAAATTTTTGCATGCTCCCGAACATTTATTATGTAAATACGGTAAATTTTGTGGCCGTCGGCTGCCTGTCCTGTGAGAAACTTGGCATGCAGTGAGTAATTAAGCTCACACATTGAGGTGGAACCTCGTATCGTGGCTAATCTAACCAACTAACCGCTAATCTCCGTCTGAGAGCAGACCATAATTATATTTTCACTCCTCTTGCTCAAAAAGTCCGTCATTGTAGCGTACCAGAGCGGGAAAAAAATTGTATATTTTGCACTAGGGGAAAAAGTAATTTTTGTCTGTAACCAACAAGCCTACAAAAACAAAAAAGTCTTTATTCGTATGTAAAACTAGCTTTTTACTACCGCATACTGGAATAAAAAGTTTCTTTAAAAAATCAGATTGAACAAATTGTATATTTTTTCAATAAATTAACTATTTAATATTGTATTGGATTATTTTATTTTCTCGCAATCGTATTGAAAAGTAGAGTGTAACACACGGCGCTTAAACTCATTATAACTCGGTTTCTATTTACTCTAGAGCTCGGGAGTAAAACTAACCTCGCTAGAATAGGTTATTTTAGCCCCTCGTATAACAATCTACTATTGTGTAGAATAACGCTAGTGTTGTTCTACAACATTTCTTAACTTAATATCTACAATTATGAGAAGTGTAAAGTGACTTTGTGTGTCGGTTTTAAACTTTTCAGACGTACTGAAAAGTTTAGCAACTGAAACGAGTTTGATAACATGTACAGGAGTCAAACTTACGTTAGTATTTACAACGTATTTAAAGTTGAGATTAAAGGGTTTATATACAAACTTTGCTTAAAGTTAAGTTATAATTAGTGACAGTTTAACCATACGTTGTTGATGCTTGAACGTCACTTAACTTTAAAGCAACGTTTATAAATAAACCTCAAAGTATTTTTCCAAGATAAAATCGTATACTATTAAACGAGCAATATTTGTATATATATTTGTACTCACGTTGTCGAAATCGGCCCTAACGATTTCGACGAAAGTTGCAATATAGGGGTTTACGGGGGCGAAAAATCGATCTAGCTAGGTCTCATATCTGGGAAAATTTGTTTTCTCCGTATTTTCACCCGAGCAAAACTCGGTCGCCCAAAGCTTAGAACAAGATAATGAATAATGACATGAGAATAATGACATTAGAATAATATCATGGCAGCATGGAATTAGTAAATACCTACTATCATGGCAGTATGGAATAAGTAGGTACTATACATGGATAAGTATGAACTTTCCTATACTATTAAATAAGCATTCTCTATTTTCAAAAGAACAGAGCTCGGTCGCCCAGGTATTAATTTTTAAACAAGTAAGTAGTTAAGGTTTGACTTATGAGGTTTGACATAAAGTCTACCCCAATTTTATAACTTACAACACTGCAATTTAGAACAGAATAAGATATAAATATCCATAAAAATTGTAACGAGGCAGTCAATTCGTAAATTAGAAAAGAAAGAAAGAAAGAAAGAAAAAACATTTATTTGGACACAGTTCGCGAAACACCAAACACAAATTACAGTGGAAATAAAAAATAATATTTTTAAAACAATAGTGTGTGCCTCACGGCTGCGCCAAAAAGGTTCATTTCAGCATTAATGCCAGACAAATGCTGTCTGACGCTGGTTTTCTAATGAACCCTTAAGGACAAGTGACGGAGAGTACAAACAGTTTCAATATACGAGTACCTAATACATAATTTGTTTTCTTAAAAACTAAATAAATAAATAAGCACGTAATCAAATATAATAACAACATTAAAAAAACACGAATACAACAAAAACAGTCCCAGTAAAAACTTGTTCTTAGCGAGCCATGTAGAATCCGTGCACCGGTGCACTCACAAAGCGCTACAGGCCGCCGACCGCAGCGGACAGATACACCGACAGTTTTACGATAGTAAAAATTACTGTAGGTTGTTTGATTAAAAAATATGAATAGTTATTAATATAAAACGAAAATAAAAAAGACAAGATTTGTCATAAATTGTTAAATTAATACTATCCGGAGAAAGTGAAAGTACATATAACAATAGATAAAAGCAGGTACAATTGTTAATAGAAGGTAAGCGTCATTTATTACGATAATATTCTTTTGCTGATCAGTATATTAGCCTCGCGTTAGTGTTCAATAATTTATGATCCCTTTAGTTTCAGTTGTGCAGTTTCGAAAGATGTCACAGCCTAAGTTAGGTAATTATATTTTCGACAATTAATCTTCGGCAAGGATTTTATTGATGTATGATGCGATCTCGATGTCGGCTGTGCGTCACAGTCGCAAGTAGGCCAGGAACAATGGGTAAGTACGAAAACAACGCGTGAAGATTGATCAGTGAGATGGTGGTGAAAAAAAAAAAATAATAAAAAAAGTAATGTGTTCGTTTGTGTTTCCCACAGGTCTCACAACTACGACGGCACGTAGGCGCCACGGATGACACAGCAGTGCCATCGAGTTGGGGACATTTGAGGCAGCAAAGGACGGAAAATCAGTGAGCGTGCACAACCACCCGCATTCCCAATATATAAATATTTATTTCATATAAGAGAAACATTAAGGGCGACCATATCTAGTTTCTGTTGCGAATCTATGAGATATTGCCGTAAACGTATTCTGAACGTGTGGATAGTGCCCAGTACCCTTAATGGTGGTGGGATGTTATTCCACACCTTAGATGCAGCGTATCGGAAAGTGCCTCTGAAAGCTGCTGTCCTGTGAGACTGTGTCGAAAGTTGTTGTGCACATTGCCTGGGCGCGCATTCTCGTCTACTAGCCATCCAACTAAGCTTGTCGTACAAATACCTTGGTTTCTGGGACTTAACGATACCAAAAAGTAGGCACGCTAGGTGTAACTTTCGTCTCGACTTCATCTTGAGAATAAAGTGTTTGTTAAGAAAGGGGGTGACATGACTTCTAGGGGGAACAGAGTAGCAGAAGCGCGCACATGCATTTTGGACTCTTTGTATAAGTCGATCGGTACGAGCCAGCAAGCGAGGGCCGTAAACCGTATCAGCGTAGTTTAATTTCGAAAGAACAAGGGTTTCGACGAGCTGTTCGCGAAGCTTTTCAGACAAGTATGGCCTCATTTTGTAGAGAAGTTTCAGACGATAGAAGCAGTTTCTTACGGAATTAGCAATGTGTTTCTCAAATTTAAGGCTGTTGTCCATGCATAACCCAAGGTTCCGCGCCTCATTCACACGGTCAATAGGCTCACCCATTAAAGTTAAATTAAGGCTTAATGGTATTTTCTTCAACTGCTGCCTCGTACCAAACAACATATATTTCGTTTTCAATGGGTTTAATGTCAGACAATTCTCATCAGACCAGGCGGCGATTCTTTCTAGGTCGGTGTTTAGGTCTCTAACAGCCGACTCATAATCATCTGGACGAAAAGATAAATACAGTTGGACGTCATCGGCGTAAATATGATACCTGCATTTTTGAAGGCACTTTATTATGTCTGCACAGTAGAGAATAAAAAGAATCGGACCCAAAATTGACCCCTGAGGAACGCCTCTTTCTATAGAAGTAAGAGCTGAAGTCAAAGTAGTACCATCCGACAAACGTAATTCTACAAGTTGTTTTCTATTACTGAGGTAGCTGTGGAACCATTGAATAGCATTGTCGTCAAAACCGTAGTATTTTAACTTTGACAGTAATAGTGAGACGTTAATGCAATCAAATGCACGGGAAAAATCGAGTAGTACCATCAGTGAACACATGCCCTTATCTTGGGCCGATAGAATATTGTCCGTAACATCCAGTAATGCCGTCGAAGTGCTGCGCTGTTTCCTAAAACCGGACTGTAGATCAGGTAACACTTCGTTCTCTTCCAAAAACCGAGTTAATTGCCGGCACACTACCCTCTCCATTACTTTTGAAAGACAGGGCAAAATACTTATCGGCCGCAAGTCTTTAACTTCTACAGGGTTTGGACTCTTAGGTAGAGGTCTAACTGTCGCAATTTTCCATTGGTAAGGAAACTTTGATGTCCATATGGAATAGTTAACGATGTAGGTAATAGTTGCTAAAGTGTGCGGCAAAGTTAGATTTAGCATACTTAATGTTATGTTGTCGTAGCCTTCTGCATTTGACTTTAAGTCAAAAATAATGCGGGAGATGTCGTCTTGGTCCACCGGAGCAATTGTGAATATTGCTTCACTATATCTGTGGGTCTCATAGAATGTTAAAAGCGACGTGCTAGCTACCGGGTTGCCAGGGACATTCAAAAATGTGTTATTTATAAGGTCTGGGTTTCTAAAATGTGGGGGAAGATCTTGTCCCTGCTTTGAGGGTGCAAACGTGGATTTGATGTTTTTCCATAGTAATTTTGGATTATTTATCTTATTATTTACATTGTGCCTAAAGTATGCAATTTTTTCATGATACAAGGAACTTTCTACCAAGGATTTGAACTGCTTATAGTAATTCTTTTTTGTTCCCGATTTTGTATTCCTATATTTGGCTAATGCATTGTCCCGTAACCGCATCATAAGCTGGATAGTGTCCGTGATCCAGGGATATGATAATTCCTTAATACGACAAGACTTAAGTGGTGCGTGAATATCAAACAATGATACTATGCAGTGATTAAAATGATCAACCATGTCATTCACATCGGTTAAATCAGAAACACGCCCTATGTTTGATTGCGACAAATCCGTATTAAAGCTATCTATACATATGTCTTTAATCGGCCTAAATTTTATTACATACGGTATAAATTTGTCCCGCTTTATGTGAAATTCGCTGACTATAATGGAATGGCCTGTAATCGAACCAAAGGATTCCACCGTCGTGTACCTTGCCCTAAGATCTGTGCACAGTAGGTCAATAAGAGTCTCACTCGTATCTGTGAAATGAGTAGGCATCGTGACAAGTTGAACGAGACTTATGCAATTTAAAAATTCTTGTACTTTTTTAGTTTTAGTCTCGTTTATGTTGAGCATGTTGACATTAAAATCACCGAGCAATATGTAATGGTCACAGTTACCCAACGTCGCAAAACTGTTCGTGATGGCATCCAGGAAGTGATCTATGTCTAACCATGGTGGCCGGTACGCTGTACCAATGGCAATTTTTTTCCCGCTTAGCGAAATTGTCAGCCACATCTGTTCAACGGAATCGAACCTGGGATCAGCCGTGCCAGTACAAATGCGCGCGCTCAGACCCCGCCGCAGATAAAACCCAACGCCCCCCCCTCGCCCCCCGCGAACAGCTGACGGCCGCGGAGTGTGGCGCAGACGATAGCCGGGCACGACCGGCGCGCGCCCCTCCTCCCCCGGCTGAAGCCAAGTTTCGTTTATGGCCATTATATCAAAACTATATCTGTCAATTGCACAAATCAAATCATCATGGCCTGTACCCAGAGACCCTGCGTTAAGGAAGCCAACCTTAAGATATTTTCCACTTTTAGGCATCATGACTGTACTGTAAAATTACTACTACAGTTATAGTTACAACACTTATAACTTGATTTGCTATTAACACTTTTAACGGGCATTCATTCAAAATCATATTATTAGTTTTTATAGTCCTAAATAATATTATTAGTTGAGAATTAAATATAAAAAATGTATAGGTCAGGTTTGCAAATATCGAATAGTTATTGTAAATATGTAATAAAATAATAAGTAAAAATGTAGAAAGGATTGAAAATATTGCTAGATGTAGGACAATGTAAATAAATAATATAATAATATAAGTATGTCGAAACTGGTTTACGAGCCCACTGATGTGCGCGTGTGCCGCCGCCGTGAGACAAACAACATTACATAACACAATATCACGCCTGTTTCCCCGGAGGGTCGGACAGAGCGAACAACACAACAGATAGTTATAAGACCATGGCACTTTTGCGATATACAATAAAATACGTGTCATTGGTATGTTAAAAACTAAAAATATACAATATAAATTAAAACAAAAAAGCAGAAATAATAAAAAATAATGGTAGCAGTGAAACAGAAATATTTAGGCCATTTGGCCGTCGGTAACCGATACAGGTATGGGTGAAAAGATGCGCTGCACATCAGCCTCGCAGCGGATTTGGCAGGCGGCATCCCCAGGTTTGTAACGGGCAAGAATACGGCCACGTTTGCACCATACAAATTGCCAACCGAGCCGGCCCCCGGCCTCCCGCGCCATCCGAAACAACTCACGATTCTGCTTAGTAAGACGTTCGTTGACGTAGAATCGCGCTGATAGACCGGGCATGTCGAGATCGGCAGAAGTCATGCCACGACGTACTCGTGCGGCCTCCAACATCTCGTCGCGTAGATCACGGCGCGCGAGACGCACGACGAGGAAACGCGGGCGGGTCTCCACCGGCGTCGGCTGCGTAGCATTTATGCGTCTACCTCCAACGCGCTCGGCACTCACAATATCGCGCGCCTCAATTTTTACGCCCATCTTTGACGCCACTAGCATAGCCGTGTGTAAGGGATTTTCACCACTCGGCTCATGTAAGTTTGAGATCTGAATATCAGTGGCTAGCAGCTCTTGATCACGGTCATTTAAATCGCTCCGCAATTGGGCAATAAGTTGATGCACATCCGGCGAGACTTGGGATTGTAGCGACTTTTGTTTCTCCATGACGGCCACCCTCTCCTCCAAACTATTCATACGGTCATTAGTGGACTGCAGTGAACATCTCAGGTCGGCTAGATCATTACGCAATAATTGAAATTCACTCCGTACCGTGTTAATAAACTCTTCCTTGAACTTTCTCAGCTCAATAGTGATGTCTTGAGTGAGCTCATGTGTGACATCCAAAGGGCCACCGCTTTTCATAGGACTCGTGTCTATAGGATTAGTCATACTGACTTCCAGTGGTGCGGCCGAATGGCCCCTAACTGGCGTTTCGGCCCGGTTGTCCCGTACAATGTTTTTGTTACACTCCGGGCAGTGCCAAGGGGATGTTAGAAGGCTTATTTTAAGTATAGGTACCAACGCACTGCCGATGATAGCAAGATCGGCAGTTGTCGCATTTAGCCGTATCCGCCGCCGCGAGATATTTACCGCAGCCACCACACTTTACCATAGTGAGATACAATTTCGTTTGCGCAATCGATCCAGAAGCAGTTCACCCGAGAATCACTAGATGGCGCTGTTTCAACTAAATGCGTTTATGGCAGTTATCACGGTGTTATGGCAAGTGTGACACCATAAAATGAAACACAGCGTCACCGGAAATTTGCACACACACTGTAAGTTCGTCGCACAGTTTTTTTTAACAATTGTGTATAAAGTCTGTTATTATTTATACTTATAGGGTAGAAAAATACCAGTTCCCAAAATGAATACAGTTTTTATGTTTTTTTATATTGTACACAGCACAGAATCACTAGATAATAGCGTCACTTGTAAGTTGCACTTATTAATGTCTTTTAAAAATAAAGTTTTTGCAAAAGAAGAACTAGTTTTTTTTTAGATACGTAAGAAATATTTTGAGACTGCTATGTACTCAGTACCGTCACCCCGTCTTTTGTTTGACAACAGCGATTAATTAAAGATACAAATCACAATTTTCCTACCAATTCAATACCTCCAAACAATGTTGATCCTCATTCCCAAAAAGTACTTAAGACATTCACTTAAAACATTGTTTCACCCCTGATTACTTAATAATCCCCTTGGTAGCAATAGCACGGTTATCTTCAACACCCCCTTTCTAATCGCCTCGGTCGTGGAGATTAAAAAACGAGAAAGCTCTTGTTAGAAGTAATTTGATTAAAGGGATCTATCCTAATCCATTTTGGGGTTCTTGAAGGATTCAGTCGCGTTCAAATGGGTCGGTGAACGAAGGATTACGGCTGTACATTTTGCAAAGGTATGGCGGTATCTCATTATGGGAATTTTCAAACAGTAATTTCGACTTTTTGATGATTATGTATTCGATTATACTTGGAGGGTGCTATGATGGAATTTTAAAATGTTTATAAACAACATGAGTTTATCCTCGATGGGGTTGGCGCAGAGGTGCTTAGAACATGGAATAAGTTGAGTTAGTATGTCTATGTCCCATGTTATAGGGGGATGGGTGAGTTTTTAAAAAACAAATGTAGAAATAATTATGTTTTAACAAATATGAAAATCTCATAGAAAAAAAGACATTTAGTTTTTCCTGAAATTGCAATATTTCCGGGATTTTTGTCCAACGTTTTTGTCTTACGTAATTCGTAGAATTAATAATACAAACATTTTAAAATAAATAATTGCCAAATCGGTTCAGCCGTCCTCAAGTGATTCGCTTACCAACAAACAGCATTTCATATTAATTTATTTAAATGTTGTTTTCTCGCTCTTTTGACCAACTTAAATTGTAATCGAGTAATGAAAAACTTATATAACCGTGGAAGGAGGCATAGATTGTTCGCCGTGCCTTGGAGTCGAACCGTCGATCGAGCCCAGTCTCCCGTCCCTCGCACACTTTCTGCGCTCAACGCTCTCTTGGACGCCAAGCCTGACTGTGATGTGTTCGCGGATGAATGGAAGAAGATCTTGTCAGTATGTCTGGAGTATTGTGAGATGAGCGTATGACTGTCGAGTTGTATACTTTTGTTTACTGTACCTTAATAATCTTTTGTCTTTAATTAACTAATGTAATTGGCCTTGGCCTTTTTATGTTAAATAAATAAATATTTTCCTCGAAAGTCAAATAGAATCAAATTAAAATTAAAAAAAGGAAACTGTTTTGCCAACCACTTTGATGTCAATATTAAAAAGTTATGTTTGTTAATAATGTAGTTAAAGCTAAATACACTGACGATGACAAGCAATATAAAAAGCCACCAACTTATCATGAAATATTTCCGAAATTACGCAAGATAGCTTTTTGAAGTAAAAAGCAACATTCAAGTGTATTTAATAGCGCATAAAAACACATATAAAACAATTTTCAAGTTTTTTTTTACTTCATGTAGCTAACTTGTGTGGTTTAGGAGATATTTCGATTTTTGTGGCACTTTGCAATTGGCTTTTTTATATTACTCATCAGTGCAGTTCTTTGAAAACTTTTGATTTGAACTAAACCTAAATTACTGTCTAAAGGCTAAATCAAAATTTTCTATTACTAAATTAATAACTAAGCTTACTTTGTGAAAATTGAGGAGCTCGTGACTAAATACTAACAGCCGCTCGGGTCGATCTGTCAGGTTAAGCTACGCTTGCCGGGGTTGTTCCGTGGATGGGTGACCATTTCTACATATTGAGACTCCTCCGTGCCTCGGAAAGTACGTTAAGCCGTTGGTCCCGGCTGTCATTCGTGGATCTTTGACAGTCGTTACGGGTCGTCAGAAGCCCGAAAGTCTGACAACCAGTCTTACCAAGGGTATCGTATTACCCAGTTACTGGGTTATGGAGGTCAGATAGGCAGTCGCTCCATTTAAAATACTGGTATTCAGCTGCATCCGGTTAGACTGGAAGCCGACCCCAATATAGTTGGGAAAAGGCTAGGCAGATAGAGACTTTGTGAAAAGATAAGTACTCTTAGGCCCAGTTCACAGTCTCGAGCAATACGACTTCAGACACGACTTGCGACAAGCAATACGCACGCACGTTACCCTTTTTCGTTCGTCACTCCGCAAGTTGTGTCTCTATGACTCGTGTCATGCTCAAAACAACTTCTTTCATTTGTTTTCTCCGCAGTCGGTATCGCAAGACGCGTGTCGCTTGAGCGTGGCTACGGGCTTCGTAGGAGTTGCCGACGGTTACCATGGTTACGACCTGTTGCCTCCTCCGAGGACATCGATTGGAACTAGGGCTGTAAGGATCTAATATTAGATCGCTGATATGGTTACAGATTAATACAAAATCAGAAACAGCTGGTATTTGAAAATTCGAAAATTATTGTGACTGTTTAAAAACGCATGATAAATAATTTAAAATAGGTGAATAAAAAATGTGTTTTAGTCATTTTAATTTAATTTATCTTGGGTATATTAAAAAACGTATTATAAAAAATCGAATTTAAGACATGCATAATTTTAATTAATTAAGTTATAGTAGCATAAATGTTGAAAATAATTAAGTAGTTGATGTTATTTGATTTTTTATTTCTTCAATTCAGTTAATAGGGATACCTTCCTGGCAGAAACTAAAAAAGAAAATACCTCAAATCTTTAATTTCCTTTGGCAATGTTACAGACACCCTTCTAAAGTACTGTCTCGCGACAACCTTCTGGAAACTGCTGTTGGGTGTCAACAAGGTGACCTGTAGTGCTTTTCTGTAAAAATCTCACCATGATAACTCAGGTGAAGTGAGCTGCCAATAATGTCAATCCTTAGCAACTGACAGCTCACTCCACGCTCACTTCACTTAAGATAACACGGTGAGATGGTTACAGTTACGCACTACTGCTCGGGCTAGTGATTTTTAGTTTAGAAAATTTTAAAACAACGAACCTTTGTGGTTTTGGTAAGAGAAATAAATAATAATTGATGTAAGTACATCATCATAAAAAACTTTTTACAAAAAAAAACAACCGACCTCCAAAAAAAAAAACACTACAAAGTGAAAAATAACTTTAATTTCGGAAGTCGGTGTCTTGGGTTTTGTATTTTCGTTTTTTGCCACCGACTTCCGAAATTAAAGTTATTTTTCACTTTGTAGTGTTTTTTTTTTTGGAGGTCGGTTGTTTTTTTTTTGTAAAAAGTTTTTATTTTTCACTTTTTAGTTGTGGTACCTACCCCACACACATTCGAATACCACTACCTGCTACCAGTGACAGAAACTTATCATATCATCTACATACTAAGTGGGAAAAAAATACGTATTTTGTAGCTAACTCAAAAACTATCCAACCAAAGTTAATAAAATTTATATGGGACCAATTCGAGAGCACACCCTTTCAAACAAAAAAAGAATTTTCAAAATCGGTCCACAATTGACGGAGAAATCGGTGGACATACATAAAAAAAAAAAAAAAAAACAAACATACGCGACGAACATATAACCTCCTCCTTTTTGGAAGTCGGTTAAAAATTACTCAGGATCATTATAAAATTACTCTGTAAGAAAGAAGAAAGAAAGAAAATGCTTGCGGTAAACATGACGCAAAGAAAGAAAAAAACACGAAAATAACAATTTGGGGGAAAATATCCGTCACATCCACGCAAAACGGCCATCGCTCAGCATAATGCTGCGACCCCATGCGAGACAGAACCCCAGCGCTGGTTTTCAGCAACGTAAAGAAATAATTTTAGTTTATCGCTTTTAATAACGGTAAGTATCTATGAGAAAATTAAATGAACATTAATATGCCTAGCGGTAAGCGTCTCAAGACCTTTCATAATGAAGGGTTAACCCAAAACCAACCAATTCACTTCTTCCCCACTTTACATACGAACATATTGAACTTATTTAAAGACAGTCAAGGGTTCGCAAATACGGAACTTAGTGACCTGGAACAGTTTGTTTAAAAGTAATTAAGCTGGGTATTGATTAGTGGGCTGTCTGTTTGTGTGACTATGTGTATTGACTTTATTTAGAGGTGTGTTTTAGACAGCTAGAAGGTTGATGGGGTTAAGTTTTAATACCTGTTGAACGTGCTAACCTAACTAACCTAACACTTGCAACCAATTTAAAAACAAAAAAACGTGTGGCACTCGGGGACTGCCGCGGTAAAGCTATTGCATAGCATTTGTAACCTCCATGACAACATCACGTTGTCATGGGAACCGTCATGACATGGTAGGCGGAGTGGGGGATGTTAGGTTTTATTTTCGTTACGTTACGGAATTTCTTGATTCGGTCGCCGCGCTCAAGCCCGCGATAAAAGCTATGCAATAGCTTAATAACTGTAAACCTAATTGTATAGTATCGGTGACCGTAACCTAGAATAAGATTAGCCCATTTTAAGATTTATGTTGTTGTAAATAATTTAGAAATAAATGTTCTCAATCGTTCCAAGGTCTGCTCACCAACTTTAATCTGCTATCGAATTACGTAACATATTTTCGTAAACGATTAAAACTAATCAGTTACATTTTGACAGTTCAACAACATTCATTGCGTTATTTACGTTGTAGAGCAGATTTTTTTCCAACTTATGAAGCAATGGATTTGATGATTGATCGTGTATTACGGAATTAGGGTCATCAATTTGATACGCACATGAATAAAAAAACAAATATTTTCAATATAGGTATACTTCCAGATTGGCATCTCAATCGAAGTAGCT
This sequence comes from Agrochola lychnidis, assembly GCA_963680765.1. Lineage (NCBI taxonomy): Eukaryota > Metazoa > Arthropoda > Insecta > Lepidoptera > Noctuidae > Agrochola > Agrochola lychnidis. The sequence goes on from OY796850.1 coordinate 7,755,293, forward strand.
CATCCCTAAATAAAAGCCGCATGACAAATATACCTTCAGCGGTAGAAGAGTAAATAAACAACCACCCTTATCCAAGCGTTACAAAACCAATATTTACGCAAGACTCTAAAGAAAATGATATACATAGGAAAAATGTCTACTAGCATACTACGTAAGAGAAATGGTACATACATTTCCTTTTAATGTATCGTAGACACATTAGTTCATGTCACACTAAGATATGCAGTGGTTTGCAGATTGTTGAGGGAGTGCAGATGAGTGATGTGGTAGTTTATTTTTATTTCATTTTGTGATATAAGTCATTTGATATAAGGATATTTTCGTTTGTTACTATAGATGTGCATGAGTGTCCGCACTAATAAACCTGATTTGTAATTTTATTTGTTCTGTTCCCACAGACAAACCATGAAAACGGTTTTGGGGGATTAAGATTTTTATAAACTTTGTTTGATAAATAAATAATAATAATATATTTTATAATAATTTATAATAGGTACTAAGGGAGAATAGCTAGGTTAGCCCGCGAAATTCCTTATATATAATTAGAATTGGTCGCAAACGTCATGAGTTCATAAAAAATATTATAGGTACTGTAGACACTTCGCGTGACTACGGTACCGGGACGATGTAAAATGAAAGGTTTCTTGGGTTAAAAACCGTCAGTATATTGAATTCAATAGTACTTATATCTTTATATTTCTAGTTGCTTGACAGCCTGGGGCTCGACTCCCGTATTTAAGTGTATTATCTATGGGCTCGACTCTCTTGCCAACCAAATCATATTCAAATCCAATTATAAAATATAATCTGTCAGATTGTTCGAATGTAGTAGAAAGAAAGAAGAAGGAAAATTCGTTTATTTGCGGTAAACATGACGCAAAGAAAGATTAAAAAAAAAGGATTGTGTGGTTTTATGAAACCACGGTAAAAGTGAAACTTTTAAGCGAACTATAGGCGCCGCCATATTGGCCTTGGCTGCTCTGACGAGCGCCTTTCACTTTATCCCTACTCCGCGGCCGACCGTCACGCGACATGCAACACACAGACGAAAAAGTTTGAGACGATGTAATAAAAGTTTCACTTTAAAACACGTAAATAACAAATTGGGGGAAAATATGCGTCACATCCACGCAAAACGGCCATCGCTCAGCATAAAGCTGCGACCCCATGCGAGAGAGAGCCCCAGCGCTGGTTTTCAGCGATAGCCGGCGCTGACGTGATGACGTCAACCGGTGCTATAGTGAAAGTGGTATAGTGAAATAACAAATCAAAAATAAAATAAATACAATACTAATCCAAATGTTTATACAAATATAATATTTAAAATGGCAACATTTCGTGCCGCCGGCGACTCACGTGCCGCAGACTTATTACAATCTGTGCGCGTAGCTGTCAAAAAATATTTGTTTGACGTTTTGACATATTGGCTAATTATTACATGTACTGGTTACGTAATAATTATAACATAGTACTGCTTTCTCACCAGCCTGCACAACATAAGGTTGCTTATTGCAAAAAACCTTACAGTACCTATACATGAGTTATATGAACATTATTTTAGTCACCAGAAGTGCCCGTAACAAACCTCGGTTACGGGCGCATCTAACTTTCTCATTACCATACCAACCTAATTCTGAACTGCAAATTGCAAAAATTGCAAGAATTTTTTGGGCTTTCGCCGTTAGTCCATGGGTTCTTCATTATTAAGCCTTCATCATACTGTAAGTGAAACGCAGGAGTATAGAAGTAGGATACTTTTCTTATATTGACGGCACGGTTGGCGCAGTGGTTAAGCGATTGACTGCTGTGCTGCGTGTCGCGGGTTCGATTCCCACACGGAACAAATATTTGTATAACCTACAAGTAGTTGTTCCGGGACTGGCTGTTTAAAAAAAAAAATAGGGATGACGCCTGGGTCAAAAAAAATAATTTCTATTTAGTCCGTCAATCAGATAATAAAAAAAATATTAGACACGTATTTTTTGCTTCATCATATTAATAAAAAACTACTTAGATAAAACGTATTTTAAAGTTGGGGCTACGTTACAAGTAAGTATATAATCCACATACTCGTAACGTCATGCCTCATTTTAACTCAATGTATCGCTGTAATCTTTTGATAACGTTGAAAAAGAAAAAAATATGTGTGGGTGTGTGTGTGTGTGTGTGTAAGTATTTGTGTGTGTGTGTTTTTTAATAATCTACAAGACGGACAAAAAATTTTTTTTTTTGTCGTCTTCTCTATTAGAACTATCTCTAGAAACATAATACCGACTGAGCATGAGAAATTGAGTTTGTTCTCGCTGATACCATAATCTTATTTGTAAGGGGGATATTTTATCCATCAGTGAGTTTATTGGCTGTTTAGTTCTCACAATCGATAAAGTAGGTGAGTGCTTTTCTTCGTCTCAGGTAGTGGTATCGGTATGTCTGAGTACCTATTGGCAATGGGATTAAGTTATTGGATTATCCTCCTTCTCTTTCTGTTTTATTTAGGGTGAGAGAAAATTCGACATGTGTTTGGCTGCTTGTATCGAGAATTTAGGTAGGTGTGTTCTATTATTTATGTGGTGTTAAATGTGTGTGTTTGTGGTGGTATTTTGGTGTGTAGTCTTGGGTGGTGTTGGTATGTTTTAGTTTGGAATAATTCTATAAATTCACTATTTACCCAAGACACGTACCAACTTTCTGAATCTGTGATAACTTTTTGGCATTTAGAGATGATCATAAATATTACAATGCCATGTACTAAATAGTAATGTGAAAAACGACTTTATGCATAAACTTCAGTAGTCAATGCATAGAATATTAAATATTTTTCCTGAAAAATGTTGAGTCCTGTCAGTGAGATACAATTTTAATGAAACTTCTGCTTTGAAATCGCAAACGACTGACTAAAAAGGAATAAAAAGTAACTCACTAGATATTATTATGTATGTAACTTTAGAAAGATTGGTTCACGTCATTACTTGCTGCTGTAAACTATAAAATAACTTTAAAAATAAATTATTTGTTCTTCTGGAAATAAAGCTAGAAATAGTTTTATAAAAGTGACTAAATTACAAAAACCGGCCAAGTGCGTGTCGGAACACGCACAATGAAGGGTTCCGTAGTTGGGATGAATTTATCCCAGTAACAAACTTAATAGTTGAAAAACATATTTTCCCACACATCGATATACGTCACGGTCAATTCTCCAAATGTAAATGTAAAATCACAACAAAAAAAATGCGATAAAACTACAAATTATAAATTTTCAGACTTTTTCCTTTAATTGTAATGTTAGATTTTACCTCCTGCCGAATTTAATGATTCTAGGTCAATGGGAAGTACCCTGCAGGTTTTGATTTATTTGTGAGTATCAAAATATGTCACATAAGTGGCCGTATTTTTTTATTACGTTAATTTAGAAGCTTGATTTTGTTAGAGGTCCAAGGGAACATAGATCTACATATTTGGTATTAATTTCAGCTTGATACCTCTTGATACACATTTTTGAGAAAAATGGTATTGACAGACTGACGGACGGACAACGAAGTGATCCTATAAGGGTTCCGTTTTTTCTTTTTGAGGTATGAAACCCTAAAAAAGAGGCGTTCACGATTTTTCCAGTAAAAGAACTAGCAGATGTGTGGGTGTGTGCTACTCACATGATCACGTAACAGTTTGTTTCAAACTAGCAGTAATGATACACGTCGGAGATCTGATACACCAAAATGATACAAGAATGGACAAGGCTGTCTCAATGTTACAGCAGAGTTATTAAGCCCCTTATTGTGTAACTGGGGTGAGCCTATATATTTTATTGTTCCAAACTTCAGGCTCCAATTTTTACTAGGTACGGAAAATCTAATAACAGCCAACCCGACGACCACAGATATTCATTCTCCAACAGACAACGTATTGCCTAAACCGCTGGTTTAGAAGCATGACATTTTGGACAAGAGTTTTTATATAATGAAGGAAGGAACGAATTATTTTTGAAAATTCATTCCCTACTGGGAGCAGTGATGGTCCAGTGGTAATGTCGTAGGTACGAACCTAGACATGCGCTTTACTTTATGTAAATTATTTCATCAGCACTGCTCTCATACGGTGAAGGAAAACATCGTGAAGAAACCGGCATGTCCAAGAACGCAAAAAAATACGAAGCGTTGACATCTATCAGTACCACCGCACTGGGCCCGCGTGGTGGATTACGGCTCACTCCCTCTCACCAAGAGGAGCCCTGTGTCCCAGCAGTGGGAACATTGTAGACTGATTATGCTATTCTCGGGGTAAAAGTTTTAATGAAGTTCGTCATTTCTGGCAATAGAAAATCCCATCGGGTTTACGGCTTGTTTCTAAACAGAAGCTTCTTAAATTGCTAAAATTACAGATCGAATACAAACATTTGCAATCACCACGCTTGGCAAACGGATTGATAATCGCATAATACTGTTGAATGAAGAGTTACTCAAGCGTATTATAATAAATTCAAACACAACACAAGTACCTCTCATACCTTAGAAGGTTCACTTGAACCCGTAATAAACACCTTTCGTTTGTTTACTTGCCGCTTGAAATTCTAAACACAATGATACTATATTACATTTATCGTTATTTCGTAACTGATACATCGACGGCCCCCACGTATACTATCGAAATTACAAAAAAGCCATTTTCGTTTTATTGCATTAATTGCAAGTAGAGATAAAGATGTACCATTTTATATAAAAATTATGTACTAATTTTATACCCTCAATTGTTTTTCAATTGAACAAAATCGAAATTGGCATATTCGGTAAAAAAGTAACCAGCAGTAACCAAGTAAATTAATATTAGAAATGTGTAATATTAGAAAAAGTATAATAATCATCAAAAACTATAGTAGACAGTATAAAACGGTAAAATTTTCCACTTTAGATACATCGGTAATATAAAAGTTTCGAATTTCATGTTCGACAAAAAATTAATCTAAACTTAGAATCGCTGTCCTGTAAAGTAGAGGTTTTGCAGTTTCGATACTTTACGTGGTGGCCGTCGACATAACAGTTTACACAGAGCTAGATATCTCCGTATTTATTTATTTATCTACACCTATGCTATAAAACCTCTATTTAAAGTTTCAGAAACAGTTAGCTTATTGCTATCATTAAAACAGCCAGTGTCATAGTAACCATAATATATCATCCAAATGAGTGATATAATGTTGCACTAAATTTCATTATACAACTCGTTTCAACGTTTATGCGGGGGACAGCAGCACCCGCCGCAGCGCATGTGCGGTGATGTTGTCCTGGTGCAGGCGACATTCATACGTGCAGTTGTACTGAATTTCGTGGGATTTTTTTATTCTTGATCTTGAATTACAAACACCCAATGGTTTCAGAACCTTTTATAGAGGATTCATATCATGGGTGTAGATAAAGTCTTGTATACAACTGTATAAAGTTAGGTATTAAAACACTCATGTGATACTATTATCACACTCTGCTTCGCCTCGTGTGATAAACCCACATTCGTGTTTTAATACCCCTTATAATGTAACATTTGCATAAATAACTATTATTAGATCTCCAATAGAAGCTTCATGTACATATGCATGTTTACAAAAATAGGGACAAATACAAGTGTGCGCTTTCAGTTATAGGAGACCACCATCATTCACTTAGAATCTAGGTAGGTAATTGTACCCAACTAGATTTTAAGTGAATGATGGTGGTCCTTGGTACCGTCCTTGTCAAACTTATTGATGTTTGACAAGGACGATAACATTAAAACAAATCAAATACATTACACGAAAATCATGCTAAGGAAAACAAAATGAAAAGCAATTGTCATAATTTTATAGTTTGTCATTAGTCCTAGGTTTCATAACATAACAACACGCTTGTATAACTTGAAGGGTTAGGCAGAGGTGTTCGTGTTAAGTACCTATACCCACAATTCGCCAGTTTTGTTTTAGTCCCATGAAATAAACTCAAAGCATTTATTTCAAATAAACCAATTACAGGCACTTTTGAATTGTCAAGGGGTTGGTCAGTCAGAAAGATGAAGCTAGTTGCCCATTCCAAAGCGTAGTAGGTTCCTATGGAGAAGAACGGGCAAGAAACTCCACGGACAATAGGCGAGCTTATTACCATAAGGGCTCAACACAAACCCAGACTCCGAGCTGCTACAGAAAGTTCGATTAGGTAATCATCATCATCATCAGCCTATAAATCATATAAATGTTCCCACTGCTGGGACACAGGCCTCCTCTCTGTGAGAGGGAGTGGGCCGTAATCCACCACGCGGGCCCAGTGCGGGTTGGTAGATGTCACATGTCTTCGAATTTTCGGTTTTAGGACATGCCGGTTTCCTCACGATGTTTTCCTTCACCGTTTTGAGAGCAATGGTGATGAAATAATTTACACAAAGAAAAGCGCCTGTCTGGGTTCAAACCTACAACCTACAACTCTTAAGTCGCAGCTGTTACCACGATTAGGTAAAAGTAACATTAAATTATAGAAAATACTCAAATTCAAATTATTTTATTTCACATAAACCTACAAGGGCACTTATGAAACGTCAGAAGCTAGGTGCACGAATATATTTTCAGAAGGTTGTACTGAGATTCAACCTTCTGAAAATATACTTAAGAGCGTTCACCCAAAAAGTTGGCAACGTCGCAAATAGCTCTCAAATATCTACCCATTTTGATTAATTTGGCAATATTACTGTATGGAAATAAGAAATAATATGGCTAACTAGTGAACTAGACTTTTAGTAATGAATTGCAATTATAACACTGAATTTGATGTTGTACCCGTTTTAGTCGTAAAAAGGCATTTGGAAAGTTTACTAAATATTCTGTGTTACAATATTAATTATTGCATTTTATAATCGATACTAGCGGACCCGACAGACGTTGTCCTGTCAAAACATTGTCCAGCGGACAAAATTGTGAATCTAAACCATTCCCAGATCCCCTTGAACACACACAAAAAATTTCATCAAAATCGGTCCAGTCGTTTGAGAGAAGTTCAGTGACATACACACTCACAGAAGAATTATATATATAAAGATTTAGTTCACTAGTTAACCGTATTTCTTATTTCCATATAGTATTATTGCCAAACTAATCAAAACAGCGAAATATTTGAAAACTATTTACGACGTTGCGCACTTTCTTAATTAATTCACTGACAAACAACGCACCTCCTATACCACTGGGTGTGGATTGATTTTGAAAATGCATCAGGTTTGTAATGGGGGATACAATGTTGTATAGAAGTCTCTGATTTTTTCCAATAGCAAATCCCATCCCGCGAAGTGATTTTCCACGGCTTGTATCTTTCTAAAATTCAACATTCCTCCCATTCCCTCGTCGTCGTTTCAAATAAACAATAAAACAAAAAAGCATCGTCGAATAAAAACCCACCAGTAGCTTCGAAATCCTCATAAAACCTTCTCACTTAATTAACATAGAATAGCTTCAATCAACATGTGCTATCAACATAGAACGTTTTCATCTGCCGCGATCATTTGGGACGATAATAAAGGGTGCCGTAAACTCTTGGGATTGTTTGTAACCCTCCATAGCCATGTTTTATGGTGTGGAGGCAATTTGTGGTGCTCTGAGCTTCGTTGTAAAGCTAAGAATAGTAGACTGATTATGATAATGTAAGTGTCTTTTATGGTGTTTGCTGATTAGCAAGTTGACTGGATTGTAGTGTCTTTTTGTCTGTGGTTTTTTAACAAGGTTTTGTTTAACTTGCCTTGTTAGTTAGTATGTTAGGGTCAAATCTTGCAAGTTGAATTAAAACCACTTCCTTTGATCTCACGGAGTTGAAATTTTACTTGTTGGTTCAGTTTTGAAGACAATGCATTTTTATGATGCATGATCTGATTCTACACCCAGGATTGGCTCCAGACGAAGGAACACTTCGACTGTCAACGGTACAGACACGAAATTTAATAAACGCATTGAATTATGATATTATTATTTTTTTTGTTTTTTTTTTTTTGTTTTTACATTCGTCCTTGACATATTTATTATTCTATTATTTGACATTATATACCTACGATTTAATTTCAACGTTTTTTTAGTGACTTTTATGGACATGATAATTACTCAGATTGATTACAGTTGTAACAGCAATCATATAATTGCGTTTTATTAAAATAGGTTTTTTACTTTTATTAATTTATTTATTTTTGTATAGATTCTTTTCTACATATTTTGTGAATGTGAGAACGCTGTAGGCTTAGTGGATTGTAGACCTGTTGACAATTTTCTATTTTGTTAAGTACTTGGTACTTATTGAAAGACCTACACTGTCCTCCCATACCTAGAAACACTGTTATATGAAAGTATTGTAAAAGCCAATTATTTTTAAAAGAGTAACCGTGGAGTTTCTTGCCGGCTCTTCTCCATAGGAAACGACCAATTGGAACCGTGCACCTAGCTTCTGACGTTTCATAAGTGCCCATGTAGGTTTATGTGAAATAAAATATTTTGATTTTGATTTTGATACTTAATTCTAAAGTCTACCATGACCTGTCTGCTGTACCCAAGATTGGCTCCAGATGATGGAACTCCTTAACGGTCAACAGTACAGGCACGAATTTTATTTATATGCATTTAATTAAAAAAATCCATTCTAAACAGAGTTAATAAAAACTTAAGGCGTGAATGTCCTTTTTACTTTTTACGAAACGTAACGAATACATAAAACAAAGACTTATCGACTTAACAGGGCCGATGTGTAAAGCACTTTAGTATTCAAAAGATTCTAGATCTAAAGAAAATACTTCTTCTAATGTTATTTTAATCGTTTCTCGTAAAATAGCGGCAAATGGTCCTTATTTGCATTTATATTATTATGTGATTTGTGGAAGAGATTGTTTTGCTTTTTTCATACTGGCTTTCTTGAACTTTACCTATAGTTAAACTACCAGAATGTTCTTTTTCTACACTTCTATATTTTTCATAATAAAGCTAAAGAGTGTTTTTTTCTTTATTTGTTTGAACGCACTAATCTTTTAAATCTACTAATTGGATTTGAAAAAAATATTATGCATTTTACAGCCCAAAAAAAAAACAGCTGTTCCCTACATTTATGTTCGCATAACTCGTCAAAATGTAGGGAACAGCTGATTTTTTTTCGCGATTTCAGATTTGGTGCCATAGTAAAAGTTGTTCATAATGATGAGTAAAGTCACGTGTTTAAATTTGCGTACTGGATAAAAACTTACCCTGTATATAAATAAATATTTTTAATCGCGATCTTGAAAACGGCTCTAATGATTTCGATTAAAATTGCAATGGGGTTTACGGGGGCAAAAACTTGATCTAGCTAGGTCTCATAAATATCTGGGAAAGTTTATTTTCTCTATTTTCACACGAGCAGAAATCGGTTGACCAGGTACTATTATTTAATTCTGTATTTCATAGTACACTGGATTATGTTGAGGCTTTCGAGTTTCCTATAAAACGGTACACGGCTTAGTTTAAAAGAAAAATGTTATAAGCGAAAGAAAGCGACATCGACGTGTGGAATGCAAAAGGGATTTCATGATTTTCTTGCATAAAAGAGAAATATGACTGTACGTTTTATTTATTCTAATTGCATTTACATATGACTGATTCTTTTTTAAACTACATGAACGTATGCTTTTGTTTTCGAGTTTATGGAAAACCAGTATTGGTAAAAGATTTGGTAGGTATTATTTTTTGTTTGACTGCAATCATGTTTACCTAATTTTCCAATTTTGTAAATATAAGTTTACAAAATTTAGAGTATTTTTTTTAAGCTATTGCATAGCTTTTATCGCGGGCTTTGAGCGCGGCGACCGAATCAAGAAATTCCGCAACGAAAATAAAATCTAACACCCCCCACTCCGCCTACCATGTAATGACGGTTTCCATGACAACGTGATGTTGTCATAGGAACGTAATTTTTGTTTTATGTCATCACGTCATCATCCCAAGTGTAGCGTTGACAAATAGGAAGTATGGAGGTTGCAAATGCTATGCAATAGCTTTACCGCGGCAGTCCCCGAGTGCCACACGTTTTTTTATTAATGAGACCTATGTTTGCCTTTTGCATGTAAACATACTTTTTTGCCTACATTCGTATGGTAAAAGAGTTTGCTACAAAATCCAAGTGGAGTTTTAGAACCCTCGTTATCAATGCGAGCTGCAATTATCTATTGCAACTTCTTTAGTAATATCAAAATCACAACCTCTAAAAAATCATCATCATCTGCCTAGCCCTTTCCCAACTATGTTGAGATCGGCTTTCAGTTTAACCGGATGCAACTGACATCTGACCTCCACAACCAAGTTACTGGGTAATACGATACCTCTTGGTAAGACTGGTTGTCAGACTTCGGGCTTCTGACGACCCGTAACGATTGTCTATCGATAGACCGGAACACCAGCGCTATGAAAAATCTATCTCCTTTTAAGTGCAACTTTTAAAGTCCCGCCCACAACTCGCTAACTTGGAAACTCAGGGTGCCAGTTATTACTTTGCAACAGAAGTTAGTTTACTTGAGTCGACCCAAGTCGAACTTATTGAAAATTCTATACGCTAGCTTATATCAATGAAGATGTTTGAAGTATAAATACTGACCTGACATTCAATATTAGAGCTGTATTTTCCTGTGACTTGTGATTTACTTTGTGACCCGACTACTGGAAAGCCAAAGGAAGGTAATGATCTTAATATGCTTTGTAATTTATGTCTCTTGTACGTATGTATGTATGTTCATATGTTCCTTCATAACTCCTTAACTACTCGTCGTATTTTAACAAGCGAGTTATTGTTAAAAGCGTCATGTTGTTCTGCACCCCAAAAAAACATTTTGTTTTTAAGCTATTGCACAGTTAAGCTATTGCATAGCTTTTATCGTGGGCTTTGAGCGCGGCGACCGAATCAAGAAATTCCGTAACGTAACGAAAATAAAACCTAACACCCCCCACTCCGCCTACCATGTAATGACGGTTCCCATGACAATGTGTGACAATGTGTTTGTGATGTCCTGTTTATACCTTTTTAGATGGCGTTTTTGTCTTGATTGGGTTATAGTTTTTGTATGTGTTGAAGATGTTTCATGTCTTATTGAAGATATTTGTCTTTTCGGTAAATTGGATCGGCTTTAAGGAAATACATTTAGAATTCGTCTTAAGGGATCTCGTTGTTTTCATTCAATCTTTTGAAATTTGCGTGGGTGACACATCGATATGTATCACCCACGCAAGTTTCAAAAGATTCGTAACGATAGCTTCTAAAATCGATACCGGAATACCGAAAATAACAAAATATATCACTATTTACGATGTTTTGTTTAGGAAATTCTTTGTCTGGGGTATTATAATGGTTTATACTCTTTTTTATCAAAGAAAAGATGGAGATATTGTGTGAGGAATGATATAAAAGAGAAGGAAGTGAATGACAGCGTGACGGTTGACAGGGGAGAATAGAAGAAGAAAACGTGGTGTGCCGACCACAAGTAACATGGTTTAATGGCTGGAAGATGATAATACTCTTTTTTATCAATCTCTCTCTCTCCACCTTTTAAGGTTCCCTTCGTTCTGAAGATCCTGAACCCACAATTCAAAGTTTGACAAAAGACCGGTTTAGCTTTTAGAATTTGAATTATTTGATATTAGAGAGCAGTGGTGGTCCAGTGATAACGGCCGTGACTTACGAGTTGCAGGTCGTAGGTTCGAACCCAAACAGGCGCTTTACTTTGTGTAAATTATTTCATCACCACTGCTCTCGAAACGGTGAAGGAAAACATCGTGAAGAAACCGGCATGTCCTAGAACTGAAAATTCGAAGACATGTGACATCTACCAACCCACACTGGGCCCACGTGGTGGATTACGGCCCACTCCCGCTCACAGAGAGGAGGCTTGTGTCCCAGCAGTGGGAACATTATAGGCTGATGATGATATTAGTAGTCCATTCCAAGCCCTAAAGTCTGACAACCAGTCTTACCAAGGGGTATCGTGTTACCTAGTATCTGGGTTGTAGAGGTCAGATAGGCAGTCGCTCCATGTAATTAACTGGTATTCAGCTGCATCCGGTTGGACTGGTAGCTGATCCCAACATAGTTGTGAAAAATCTAGGCAAATGAATGATATTAGTAGCCCAATTGGACTTGGTAAAAATTAGGCATCATTATATCTAGTATAAATAAGTGCTATTTTATTATACGTGGTTCAAAAAATTACTTGAACAAATTTTTACAGAATAATCATGAATTTGTTTGGGTTTAATATTAAGGTAAAAAAAGTGTGACGGGTCTCGTTTTAAAAAATTTGAGACGAGACACTAAAATTTTATTATACCTACAGATAATCAAATTGTAGTGTCTCGTCGTCTGTTTTTTATTTTTAAGAAACCTACCTACGAAATTTTCTTGCAAAACTAATTTCTCTGAGTTAGTTCTGGAGATATTTGAACCGTAAAAATATTTCTAGGTCTATTACGTTCCCAATTTATAACGTGATTATGTACGTCTGAACGTTATAATTACAGGTCTGTTACGGCCTTGGGCGACGCCTGAAAATTTTTATAGGTGCTTGTAAGCAGCGTGGAAATTATAGTGCTTGGAGTTAGAAAAAGGTACTTTTGTGTTGGAATTGCTTTTCCGGAAAAACAGGATTAGGGCAACTTGCTTTCTAACAATTTAAAAAAAATTATCGAAATAAATTAATTTTTAGTTAGAACTATTTTTAACCGACTTCAAAAAAAAGAGGTTACTCAATTCGACCGTATATATAAATATTTTAAGCTATTGCATAGGTACCTTTTATCGCGGGCTTTGAGCGCGGCGACCGAATCAAGAAATTCCGTAACGTAACGAAAATAAAACCTAACACCCCCCACTCCGCCTACCATGTAATGACGGTTCCCATGACAACATCACGTTGTCATGGGAACGAAGTTTGAAGGTTACAAATGCTATGCAATAGCTTTACCGCGGCAGTCGCCGAGTACCACACGTTTTTTTTTTATGTGTGTTCGCGGATAACTTCGTCGTTTATGAACCGATTTTGATGATTCTTTTTTTATTGGAAAAGAGATATTTCAAGGGTAGTACTATGATAAGGAATCTGGATGGAAGATCAAGGATGGAAAGGATCTGATGGTGGCATTCTAGAGAAATCGAGGTAACTCTTCAAATATTATTGGCAATCCTATAGCGATTTGGGTATTTTTTATAGTAACTCATGCAGTTACTCTTAGAAAGCACCATTTAGTTAAGTGAAACTGATGATGAAGACCACAAATAGCCACCGGAACTACTCAATAATAAGTATTTCACAGGTTGCGATTCGATTACTTTAATATGGTTACAATGCAATTTATGCTCGTCACAATGCATATAGAGAAGTGGAACTGATGGTGAAGTACCAGGAGAACTCCTCAACGATGAACGTCCCTGCGTCAGGAAAAGCAATATTTTGTAAAAGGTGATGAGCAGTTGGCATTAGGCTAAAGTAACTTAGATAAATTACAAATTGACCCACTAAAAAGCGAGAAATAAAAACTTTTTTACAAAAAAAAAAAACAACCTACTTCCAAATAACCGCTACAAAGTAAAAAATAACTTAAATTTCGGAAATCGGTGGCAAATATCGAAAATACAAAACCAAAGACACCGACTTCCGAAATTTAAGTTCTTTTTCACTTTGTAGCGGTTTTTTGGAAGTCGATTGTTTTTTTTGTAAAAAAGTTTTTATGCAAGGAGTTTTCCTACAGATATTTTACTGTTCTTTCAAATCTCAATGCAAGTAAAGGAACTTATATTCACAATTTTGTATACCTCAAAGGAATAGAACCGTCAAACCGTCGTCCTGAACTGCGTGGAAGTCATTAAAACAGAAATTCGAAGTAAGAATACGAACACAAAACGAATACGAACAAGATGGAGAGTTTCAAAATATGTTTTATTTCATACGGGGTGTCAGGGACATCGACCCAAAAACTGAAATCATGGATTCAGTAAGTACATGATTCTGAACCTTTTGTATTTTGTATTTCGGCTAAGTTTAATTTGTTGATTTTTTATTTGTGTAAATTGATGTTTTGAGTGACAGTAAATCTGACAAACTTCGATTTCTATTATTTATTTTAGTATATGTGTATGCACCTACCCATTTTACTGATTAAACATTACAACAGTACCCCTCTGTGTTGTACATCTACTGGCTCTTGAGCAGTTTTTTTTTGCTGATGAAAGGAATTAATGCCTGTTTGAAGAAGGGGACATTCTGCGAAAGGGACATTTTGCTACCTACCAGTAGTCATTTTGAGAAGTGGTCATTTTGCGACAGAGCCCTTAAGGCAACATTGAGTGACTTTTAATGATTTGGAAAAAATATATGTCAAATTAGATTATTTTCTTAATAACTTGATTGTAAAGTTATGTCTAACGCGGATAAAAAACTGAGAATCACACAAAAACTATCAAGCGTATTTTTCTTAAACCTTCATTATTTTAAAGATAATTTAATGAAGTAGTTTTTAGTATACGTGTTTTATTAGAATACCTTTTGTTTTACGTGTAATAAATTAATAATGCATCTAATTTGGGACAGCGCTACTTGACGGGCGAGTCCTATTACTGGCTGGACGTACGACGCGTTGCGTAAGCTCAGCACAGAACAAGCAACTACTCAAGGTCGCTGGCATATATCGGCGTCTTAACAAAACATAGCTTTCGAAATGTGGGTGTACTTTGTTGCTTGTTGTACACCACTGCCTAACCCTTTGGGGAATACAGGCGTGATGTTATGTACTATGTTATCATCATCATCATCAGCCTATAAATGTTCCCACTGCTGGGACACAGGCCTCCTCTCTGTGAGAGGGAGTGGGCTGTTATCCACCACGCGGGCCCAGTGTGGGTTGGTAGATGTCACATGTCTTCGAATTTTCGGTTCTAGGACATGCCGGTTTCCTCACGATGTTTTCCTTCACCGTTTTGAGAGCAGTGGTGATGAAATAATTTACACAAAGTAAAGAGCCTATCTGGGTTCGAATCTACGACCTACAACTCGTAAGTCGCGGCCGTTACCACTGGGCCACCACTGCTCGTACTATGTTATATAATTACATATTTAATAAAATCAGTTAGTATAAATTATTTTGACTTCGTGATATTTTAGTTAAAAAGAACTATCTACAAGCCGGAAAAAAAGACATTAAATACTCCCTACAGAAACCTGAAACCTGTCCAAAAAGCTACAAAAGACAGCTACTTATTCTTCATAAGCCTCAAAAAGAAACACAAAAGGGTACCTACTTACATTTCTTTGACAATAACGGAACAAAAAGGTGGAAGTTACAATAGGAGAGACTCCCGGTTTCGATTGCTGAGGGTAGATAATATATTATTATTACCTTTGAGGTTAATAAAAGGTAGGTTAAATCATGAATGTTAGTAATAGTGATAAATTCGTTCTTTGTTTTCATCGACTCTTCACGTGATCAAAACTTCTATGGGTGCGTTGGGCATTTCTGAGATGGGAAAAAACAATTGAACTCGCGACACCGTTACCGACACCTCATTTTTGTAAACGCGATTGTGCTCTTTATTTATATTACGTAACGGATCAATGTTCTATGCAAGTATTTTTCTTCCACCAAGGCAATCGTTCAAGTTTTCACTTCTGTCAGCACTCCCGAAGTGTCACTGTTTTTTTTTGTAGACCAAAGCATCAGCATTGCTATCGAACGTAGCAATGTTGCCAGCCTTTTAGGCACTTTTCTCATTGAGACCGATGTGGACGAATGTTTTTATGTCAAATCAGCTGTTCCCTTTTTTATATACTTGTACATAATATATTATCGTAATATATTTGAGTGTTAGCTTGTATATTGTACTTAAGATTTGTCATAAAATGGCGAAATAAAGTTTAATTAAAATAAATAAAGTTCTTTGATTTCAGGTTTCTACGAATCGAACCAGCGGGGTAATTGCAAAACACACTCACAATCCTAAGGCCGCGCGCACTTTGAATGCGTATTTCACTCATGCGTACATGTACGAATACGCACAAATGATACCGACCTTCCAAGTACGAAGGGAGCGCGCAGACTGGGTCCAACTAAGTCGTACGTATAGTTCTGACGTCCGAAAACAATCCGAACTTGTTGGGATTTTTCGTGCGTTCAATGCGATATCACCGAAACACTACCTATTTGACGACGATTGTGTCGACGTACGTGTAGGCCGACGGCGACGTACGAGTAAAATTCGTACGAAAACGCATCCAAAGTGCGCGCGGCCTAATGTCATTCATTGCGACAGTTCAATTATATTCATTGCCTTATTTACGTTGTTGAACATTTGAAGCAATGGATTATGAATTTTCTTTTTGATTTGGATAGAACTTTGATTCAAAATTATCATAACCAAAGTCGGAATCGGAGGTGTAAAATTAATCGGAAGTTCCGACCTTTCGGAACCGGAACCGAAGCTCCGTAACATCCCTGCTCAAAATTCTTGCTAACAAAATCATGACAGATAATAACGCTCACCTGAGGAAAATGAAAACTTTTTCACTTTTGAGAAATTGTCTTAAATCTGCCATTTTAGGCACATTATTTAGGAACACTTTCAGAACTAGTTAAAGGTAGAAAATATACTCGCAAAGAAATACGCCTGACCAAAAGATTAGAGTGCCTTCATTATCTAGTTTTAAAAATAAATCCTGAAAATGTGAACCGTCATTTCGAGAATTTAATCAGACTTCGTACTTTCTTGACCACCCATTAGAAATTCTCACGTTTCCGACAGAAGGCAGAAGACTCAAGTACACCCACATTTCACCAATGTTTAACGTCTCGTGTGGGCGCGCCTACTATTGACAGCATAGAAATCCCGAATCCGGGATACAAGGTACTACCCGACCCGCGGCTTTCGAACTGAAGACACACGTTTAGAGTAATTAGAAGTCGTACTTAAGCCACTAGCCAGACCAACGGAGCAATATTCAAATTACGCATACTATGACTTCTCAACATTACGGTGTCGTCTTAAACGCCACTTAGGAACAATACATTACACCTGACGTCATGCAAATCCTACATCACGCAAGCAGGGTTTTCCGAGAGATTAGAATGTACATTAAACGTCAGCTCGAAAACAAATACCAGTCTTGATCCGATCCAGTCTGTCCCTTGCTACCCTCCCCGGTCCGTACCCAACAGGGGTACCCTTAGCGTGTAGTCACTCAATTTACAAGTTTTATGCTCTAGCTGCGGCCTTCACAAGGTCATCGGTCCATCTTGTGGGAGGCCTTCCAACGCTACGTCTTCCGGTTCGATACGGCCTTGTGAAGGCCGCAGGAATCCGCTGGATGCGGGAAGCACAGAATCGGTCGAAGTGGCGGTGCTTGGGGGAGGCCTATGTCCAGTAGTGGTCGTATTTCGGCTGAAATGATGATGGTCTAGCTGGAGGCCTTAATTAATTAAGGCATCCACAGGATAGCCCGGTTAAGCAACCTGCTAGGTCAGGGGCTCACAACCTTTTAACATACCCGCCCCCATACTTTATTTTAAAATCACTACGCTCCTTTTTTTTTTGAGTGGGAAATTATCAAATAACTTCTCCCGCTCTGGGCGGAGTGGAAGAGCGTGTCAGACTCTTACTGACTAAAACCCACTCGTGTTCCTTCGGTTGCCCTGTTGCCGGGGGCCACGATTTCCATATCGGTTTTCTTCGAACCCCCGGCAGGCATTGGCCCTAGCGGACCCCGTCAAGTCACTACGCTCCGACTGAGTTACTTTGTCGACACACGCAGAAAGCATAAGAATGTAAAGCGAGCGAAAGTGAGGTCGAAAATGTTTGCACCCCCTTGAATATGTTAGATTTTCTTTAGATCATTAAAACTGAAATAGAAGTTACTTTGTCGAGTTTTTCAGAAAAACTCAAGAAAATGCAAGAGCGAGCAACGCGAGCTCGAAAAATGTTTTTGTTTTGTTGTTGTTGTTGTTAAATTTCGGTATCATAATTTTTTTTTTTTTTTGAGCATTCATACTCAAAAAGGACTTTCTTGCTCGCCTTATGCAGAAAAATTTAAGAATCATGAAAATGTAGAATGGAAGATCGAGCTAAGCGAGCTCGAAAATTATAGCACGCCGCCTTGGATAGGTTTGGTTTTCTTTAGTCCATTCATATAGAGGTAGAAAAACTTATTTTGTCGACTTATGCAGAAAAGCTAAAGCTCATTTTACAGTACCTACTAACAAAATTATTAAACGTTCGGTCTTTGAAAACTAGCCTTAACCTTTTCTAAACCAAGAACAAAAAATTAAGTAAATCTATAGTTTATGATTAAAGGTGCCACGCCCCCCCATTGGTTACTCAACGCCCCCGAGGGGGAAGCGCCCCACCGCTTGGGAATCCCTGTCCTAGGTTGACCTGCGAGATGCCATTTACAAAAGAAAAAAAAACAAACACCGGGCAGTTGCTCACCAGACAGAACACCCACTTGGTCGGAGGATCCGCCCTTTTTAATCGATAATGAGAAACTTTCCACTCTATTCCTCTAAAATGCCAAACACCTATTACTGGCCGCCCAACTCATTCGCTCAACAATTCAAACACAAACAAAGCAACTGATGAAGAAGTACAGTCAACAACGCGATTACGTCATCAAACTCCACACGTAGTCGGTTTTCCAATAAAACCTAACTTATTTATAACATGGATCGGCTATCAACAGGTCGCGCCAGCTGTCGAACTGTTCAATCCTTTTGACAGCTATCCAATGGCGTTGAACTTGGCTAGGTGGATTAAAATGAATTGTTTTGTGTATTATGGGTTGTTGGTTGTTCTGTGCTGTTTGAGTTCGAACATAATTCAAACAATTCTGTCGCTGTCATCTTCAAACAATTAACAGATACAGGACGATGTTTTAAATCGTTTAGTGATTTTTTGTGTGGGCCTTAGGGTCAACTCACACCGAAAGAGCGGCGAAGGGCAGCGAAGCGCAGCGACCTGCTCGGTAGAGAAGGCGCCCGTTTATGGAATTCGCCGGAATTCCCGCGGCGCCGCGGGCATCCGCGCGACTCTTTCGAGTTTCTCATGCGATAATAAGTATTATAGTAATGAAAATAAAGTTAAAATTAATATGACACTGAAACTGCGCTCCGCTTCGCTGCCCTTCGCCGCTCTTTCGGTGTGAGTTGACCCTTACCCTGTAAAATATGATTTTGAATGGATTTTTTACGTTAGATCTGAACACCGGAACCAACATCTAACAAACTATAAAGACTCAACTATTTTGTTTGCTTTGATGTTCACGTACGAGATTAATCTGAATGCTAACGCTGCTTTTTCTTTCAAACTAAAACTAGAACTGGTAGTTTTAGTTCCACCTTTAAAAAAAAATATAATGGAATTTCTTGCTCTTTTTTTCCTTGAAATTATGGACTAAGCTGTTATAGAAATAAAAATAACTCCTTTAAAAATAGAATAGAATACTCTTTATTGTGTTTTCCATACGAACTATAGACATAAATGTAGAAATTTTACATATGGTGATACAATAGATGGTCTTATTGGTAAAAACGATTATTTAAAGGTAACCTTTGGAAGGACTTTAAAAAAGCAAAAAAAAAAGGAGAATAAATAAGTATTTTTAACCGACTTCAAAAAAAAGGAGGAGGTTCTCAATTCGTCGGGATATTTTTTTTTTTTTTATGTATATGTTCCCTGATTATTCGAAGACGGCTGGACCGATTTGAAAAATTCTTTTTTGGTTTGAAAGGGTATACTTTCAAGTTGGTCCCATTGTCATTTGGTCACGATCTGATGATGGGATCTTGGAGAAATCGAGGGAACTCTTCAAATATTAAAGGCACATCTATAGCGATTTGGGTATTTTTGATGAGCAGTTGACATAAGGCTATTGTAACTTATATAAATTACAAACCAACCCACTCAATCAATCTGCCTAGCCTTTTCCCAACTATGTTGGGGTCGGCTTCCAGTCTAACCGGATGCAGCTGAATATTTTACATGGAGCGACTGGACGATGCATGGCACAAACCAACCCACTATAAAGTGAAAAAAAAAAATTATTTACAAAAAACACAACCGACTTCCAAACTACAAAGTGAAAAATAACTTTAATTTCGGAAGTCGGTGTCAAAAAAAACTAAAATACTGATCTGATCCAAAGACACCGACTTCCGAAATCAAAGTTATTTTTCACTTTGTAGTTTGGAAGTCGGTTGTGTTTTTTGTAAAAAAGTTTTTTTTGTTGTAATATCTTACAACAGTTAAAACGACACAGTAGGTTTTTTATTCATGTAAAACCACAAACCCCGGGAAGAGCCCGTGGCTAAGTAATAACAGCCGCACGGGTTGATCCATCAGGTTAAGCTACACTTAAAGAAGTCGGTCCGTGGATGGGTGACCATCTTTGCAAACGAGACTCCTTCGCGCCTCGAAAAGCATATTAAGCCGTTGGTCCCGGCTATCATTCGTGGATCTTTGACAGTCGTTACGGGTCGTCAGAAGCCCGAAAGTCTGACAGCCAATCTTACGAAGAGGTATCGTATCACCCAGTTTCTGGGTTGTGGAGGTCAGACAGGCAGTCGCTCCATGTAAAATATTGGTATTCAGCTGCATCCAATTAGACTGGAAGCCGACCCCAATATAGTTGAGAAAAGGTAAGGCAGATTGATTGATTGACAACCACAAACCGAGCCACCAATAAAATGTAGCAACGTCTCAAAATTAACCTGTACATGAAGCCCAAGAAAAAGTTTCTGTAGGTATATTAAATTCAAAAGAATCTTCATGAACCATTCACTCAACTTAAGAACATAAGCCTTAATATAAAGACAGCAAATTGGAGACGCTCTTCATCAAAAGATAGGGAGGCATTACAAGTATACGAAATAATTTACCTAGATAATTTATTTTTCATTTTGTCAAAGTAAATTAAAACATGATGCCTCTATGAAAAAAGGTACTCAAATATAAAACTTGTGTGGATTCAATTGAACACTTTGAAGAAATTTGTGACTGGATTCTGGTACATTGTAATCTTGGTTTCTTGCGTAGATTAAAAGTTGGCTTCGACCTTGTCACAAAGGGTTTACCTATTGTGAGTAAAATAATACGGACTCCTTTCAATGTAGCTCTATCTCTTCGTATTCATTATAATTAATAGCCTTTGTGTTTTTGGTCTACTTCTGTGATTATTGTGAGGTTATTGCTTTCATAAATTTGATTTAGCTGTAAATGAAAAGCTGAAACATAACCTTAATCAAGAGAATGATCTATAGGTCAATAACACATGGTTCTACATGAATCGTTCATTTTGATGCCCATGATCAAATTATTTTATACTATAACTTAATTTTTTTATAAAATTAGAAGTAGAAATGGAGAAAAACTTAAAAACTTTACACTAGAAAATAACTTAACCATCTTAAACTCAGTATACAAAAAAAACACAAAGAAAAAGTGGACATGGATTTCACCAGACGGGAAAACAAAGAATGAAATCGATTTTATAATGACCAATAGAAACAACTGCTTTACAAATTTTGACGTCATTAACAAATTTAACTTCAATACCAACCATAGACTAATCAGAGCTGAAATAAAATCAGTACAACCAAAGAAACCTAGACCGAGACAGGAACTAGCGATTGATAAACTCAGCAAACATCAAATGGAGCAACTAGTAGTCACCCTAAGAGATAAATTCACAGACTTCAAAGAGAATACAAAGACCATGGGAACTCAGGAAAAGTACAACTGGATAGAGAATACTATTAAAGTTCAGTTACAACACACTGCTAAGATCAAATCTGAACCGAAAAAATGGCTAACAACTAATACCATGAAATTACTAGAGCAAAGAAACCAGCTAATTAACGCAAAAAAAGTAAAAGACAGAAGAAGGCATTTAGCGAAAATTAGTAAAGACATCAAAGAAAGTATAAGAACAGACAGGAAAACAAATAGAATGGAAATTATCGAAAAACATATAGCCAAAACAGGAGGTGTTAAAAAAGCTCATAAAGAATTAACAAATTCAAAAGACTGGATCCCAAAAGTTAAAAATGACAGCGGAGAATGGAACCACCACAGAACAAACATATTAGGAATAGCCACATCCTATTACAAAAAAATTTATGAACACAACACCGCTCGAGACAAAAACGACTTAGCGGAAATCTCAAATATCCCTAACATCCTTCTGACTGAAGTAATAAAAGCTATAGATAGTCAAAAGAGAGACAAAGCACCAGGACCCGATGGTATAAACAACGAAATCCTAAAAGAAAGCAAAGAAGTTATAACACCAGTTCTCACTGACATGTTTAACGAGATACTAAATACCGAAATTGTCCCACGGCAATGGACAGAATCAAACATTATTCTTCTATATAAGAAAGGAGACAAATATGAAATCGGGAACTACCGCCCTATCAGTCTTATGTCCAACATATACAAGGTATTTGCCAAGATCATACTAAATCGGATTGAGAAAATATTAGACGAACACCAACCCATTGAGCAGGCGGGTTTTCGTAAAGGCTATTCAGCGATTGACCACATTTATGTAGTACGCCAAGTTATGGAGAAGTATAAAGAATACCAATGTACCTACTACATCGCATTTATCGATTATAGCAAAGCATTCGATTCTTTGTTTCACGAAAAGATATGGGAGTCATTAAAAGAACAAGGAATTGAACACAAATACATCCGCTTAATAAAGAATGTTTACAGTCAGAGTACTGCGAGAATCCAATTAGAAAAGAAAGGCGAACCTTTCAGAGTAGGCAAAGGCGTACGACAAGGAGATCCCCTGTCACCAAAATTATTCTCGGCGGTACTAGAATCAATATTCAGAGGTCTTAACTGGGAAAATCTCGGTATCAATATAGACGGTGTCTCGTTAACTCACTTGAGATTCGCAGATGATATTGTGTTATTTGCAAAATCCCCGGAAGACATAACAAAAATGATAAACGAACTAGCAACGGAAAGCGAGAAGGTAGGGTTAAAATTGAACCCGGAAAAAACAAGAGTAATGACAAACGGAGAGAGAATTACGATCAATTTAAGAAACAACCAAATTGATTATACAGATGAATATATTTACCTGGGACAGCTAATAACAGATGATAATCCGATGCGCAAAGAAGTTGAAAGAAGAATAACCAATGGCTGGAGAAGGTACTGGGGTTTGAAAGAGATTATGAAAGATAAAAACCTGCATATGAATATAAAAAGCAAACTATTTAATACTTGCATACTACCAGTTCTCATGTACGGCAGCCAAACATGGACCTTGTCAGAAAACACGACTAGAAAACTTGCAACATGCCAATACTCAATGGGAAGAAGCATGATGAATGTGAAAAAGATAGACCGACTGAGAAACCGTGTAATAAGAAGCAAAACAAAGGTTATAGACATAACGTGCAAAATTAGAAGGCTTAAATGGCGATGGGCAGGGCATATGATAAGAGAGAAAGACAAGTGGAGCAAAATTGTGACACGATGGTATCCTAGAGAAGGTAAACGGAAAAGAGGTAGACCACAAAAAAGATGGGAGGACGACTTAAGACAAGTGGCAGGCGTCACATGGAACAGAGTGGCTCAAGAAAGGCATGAGTGGAAAAGGTTGGAGGAGGCCTTTGTCGACTGGCAAACAGATCTACAGAAAATAAGTAAAACTCAAATAAGAGACTAGATTAAGGTTTACATTAAACTTAAGTTTTCTATGTATATTTTGTCATTTAATTGTAATATGGATCTGAATAAAAGGCTATATTATTATATTATTATTATTATATATTTTAACAAATCTCGGGACCATGGATCCCGGTCCTTTGGAAGGCGTACGAGGGGCCGAAGCCAACTCACAGAGGCCCCTTAGATATTATTAAGTGTTGAGGCACCTACCGACGATTATCCCTGTATGCACCATACAAGTGCACCCAAGGACAACCCCCGGGTTGGTGTAGGACTATATTGCAGAACATGGAAACAAAACATATTGGACTATGGATTTGGGTGGCTATAATGGATTGGTTTACTGGAATTATGGAAAGACTATGGCCCCTGCCTGATCAATGTTTTAAATGCACACGGATAAAATGGCAGGAGGTGACTTGCACACTCAATAATGGGCCCCCGAAAACGGTCGCTAGCACAAAGTGTCGTAGCGACAAGGGGGCAACATGTCCTGAGGTGCTTGAGGAGTGGAGAGGTATTCCACGGCTTTCAGAACAATCCCAGAGCCCGGAAGATGGTCAAGATCCCTACGAGCACTTACTGGAATACTTCCTTCCTCCAAGCACGTTTGCTCTTGCGAATCTCCACTCAAGCCGGCCAATTAAGGCAAGAATGAGATGGGAGCTCTGTTCCTCGTCAGTGTTCACTCCAGCCGGCCAATGAAGGCAAGCCAGAAGTGAGGAACAAGACTTCTCCCGGGAGATAGGGTCCGTGGGGTCGCTACTGCCCATCAGCTCGCCACATGCTGCCCTGCGGGTTTTTGTATCTCTCTTGGTCTGGCTCCTCATCCCAGACCTATTCCGGCAAAGTAAACTCTACCGGCACAGGCCTAGAGTTCGGAGCGCGCAAGCCCCACCACGACGTCAACGTAGAGATACGGCGGTGGGGTTATTATTATTATTATTATTATAACTTAATTTTAATGATCTGTTCGCACAGATAAACTGTGAAAAAGTAAGAAAAAAAAAACAGTGGCACTCCGGGGGTGCCGACAGAAGTTGGAAGAAAAATACTTGCATAGAACATTGGTCCATAACCTTATCTAAATAAAAAACAAAATCATGTTAGTAAAAAAAATACTTCCAAAACCTTTAAAGTAAAAATACTTACATAAAATATTGATCCATAACGTAATATAAATAAAGAGCACAGTCGCGTTTACAAAAATGAGGTGTTGGTAACGGTGTCGCGAGTTCAATTGTTTTTTTTCTATCTCAAAAATGCCCAACGCGCCTAAAGAAGTTTTCACTTCAATAAAAAAGTTTTTTATTAGATGTCACTTTTTTTCTTATGTACATATGGATGATAATTACATATGTGCTGACGATTATGACATCTGGAGGTCTACTCCCTAAACATGAAATTCTTAGTTTGGCTGAAGTTACGTGCGATATTTACTCCGTATCACCTACGGACATAAGGTTAGTTTGGGGCCCGACCAAAGAATGAATGATTTGACAGTTGTCCCTACTCCCAATGTGGCTAAGTCCCTCCAAAATTGTTAATTAAAAGGGTGTAGGGTTCACTCCAAAATTTCGAACTACTTTCGGACGGGCTCATTTCTACGTTGACAGACTTAAAGAGTTGACACGTTTATTAGTACGGTACGGACACATGAATACAGATGGTTCAATCCGCAAAATCATTTATATAAAAAGCGACTCTTGCTATAACACAATAAAGTGCAATTCCAGGTCGCACATCGCTAATTACCTACAGTTATATTCACCTAGAAGTTGCCTCTCTTTCTATCGCGTAACTCTTATATCTTCTGACTACGTTACTGTCTCTGAATTGACCCGACAAGACGAGCCCGCCGCGTACTTGTACCAGTACTAGTATATCTATATTCATCAGTGGGTACGAATTAAAAACTTACCTATGGACATAAAACGAATCACTCCCAACATTTCAAAAGTAGTAGTAAATTTTATAGGAAGACAAACACAAAAAAAAAAAACACATAAACCTACAAGGGCACTTATGAAACGTCAGAAGCTAGGTGCATGGTTCCAATTGGTCGTTTCCTATGGAGAAGAGCCGGCAAGAAACTCCACGGTTACTCTTTTCAAAATAAATGGTTTCTACAATGTTTTCAAATTACAGCGTTAATAGGTATGGGAGGACAGTTTAGGTCTATCAACGAGTACCAGGTACTTAGTAAAATAGAAAAGGGTCCACAAGTCTACAGCCTACAACGTTCCCACATTCACAAAATCTAAAAGAAAGAATCTATATAAAAGATAAACAATATAATAAAAATAAGGACATATTTAAACCAAATGACATGATTGCCACTACAGCTGTAACAAATCTAATTTGATAAAAAAATATAGAAAATTGTAGGTATAGGTACACGACTCTAGCTACATGTTTAAATACATGCCACACTCTGCAGGCTAACTTAGAAGTAAGAAACTATTAAGCTGTTCCCTACAGAAGCCTTCATCGCACAGATTCGTGCATTTGAACTTTAATTAATTAATATACTCCTTTGTTACACCACCAATACGAGCTGTGTGGGCGTAACTACAAATACAGACAGCCTCAAGAAGATGTATACATCGACAAAAAAATTAATTAGTTGTCTACAATCTTTGTTCCAATAATATTGTATCAATGTGAAGCATGTGTGCGAATATTCGCATTCGTATTCGCATTCGCGAATATTCGCATATTCGCATTCGCGAAATTATTGCGAATGTTTTTGCGTGTATAATTTTTTTAAGTAGGTAATAATAGTTGGTTAATATAAGAAAATCCAATTCCATTAATTTCTTATGTTTTTTAATGCAATAAAAAGTTACTTAACCTCATAATCACATTATCAGTCTTCTCTTTATCATTTGGTATCATTTATTTATTTACTATTACTATTCACACTGTAACCTCAAAATTCACTTGTTTTGTTTACGAAAACACCGGCGCGAGCGGAATGACACTTCAATCGGATGCGGTCGTATTAACTCGGCTATTCTCGGAACGAAAAACAGACGGAACGCACTTTTTTCGAACGGGACTGCCGCTAAAGTCACCAAGCCATAGACAAATGGCGCCAAATTTAAACAAAAACTGAATATTCGCATTCGCATTCGCGAATGTTGACAGCAGATATTCGCATTCGCGTTCGCGAATGTCTAAAATATGACATTCGTTACATCACTAATGTGTATGTTTAGGTACCGTGGCTGACTTGGAAATCTCTAAATAGACTTCGAACCCAAGTGGGCCAGAGCAAAGACAATCTTCACAGATGAGTATGCGGGATCTCCCCACAGACAATGGATCACTTTCCGTCCTGCGCTGCATGCCCTGTCGCCAGTGCACTTGATTATCTTATGACGGCATCAGTGAGCGGAGTTCTATAACATGTTTGAACTTTGTGCCATCGATACATTACATTACTTAGCCGTTATTGTCCCACTGCTGGACAAAGGCCTCCCTACTCTCTTTCCACCTCTCTCTGTCTAGAGCTTCCAAGGACCAATCTTTCTTAAAGGAGTCCAGCTCATTCCGCCATCTCCGTCTGGGCCTGCCGCGATGTCGTTTGCCATTAAGTGGGACCCACTGGGTCGTAAGTTTGGCCCATTGATCGTTTGACATGCGGCAGATGTGTCCAGCCCAATTCCATTTAAGCGTGGCAGCTTTCCGAGTGACATCAGTTATTTTAGTGATGGAACGGATCGGCCATCGATAAGCTAAGAAAAAGAATGTGTAGCCACAAAACATTACACCACAAACCTACTTACAGTAGTAAAATCATTTAACATATTAGGTACTTAATTAACTACATATTGATAGAGTATTAAAAATGCGGCGACATTCAAACGTAGTACATAAATCATTTACAATTTGAGCATATTTCCACAATATTATGTTGATATTCGAATTGAGACAGTATTTATCTAGGCTCTTAAGTCTTTTTATTTCCAAAAACTTACCTTTAAATGAAGTGTAAGCGAATTGCATTTCGTACATTTTAACAGCGTAAATGACATGTTTTCATATTGTTTTTTCTGTATTATAAACAACAATTATTTGTAATATTGTTTCCGCAGAAGCATAGTTTATGTTATCAAGTTACAAATTATCGAAAAAATTATGGAAATACATTAAGTTTTCATTCATAATTTTTTGTATTACGGAACACATCCAAATTTATCATAAATTTTTGAAAGCTAGTAGTACTACCGCGTCAAGCAATAATTGTCAATGTATGCGTGGTAGTATTGCTCACTGTAGGTGTATATCGCTCCGACAGGCACCCACACTAGCACAACGTGCTTGGAGTTGAATTTTGCAAACATCTCGATTTGTATTGCGAGCCGTGTCGCTGGCCTCTTAAGAACACAAATGAAATTGTTTATACTGTAAATATCCTATTTATAGAATAAACCATTTCATTTCATAATGAATTCTTGTCGACATAAGCATCTTTTTGGGGCTGACTGTATCAACTTAAAGTGCTAGTCTAAACTTTCACTGTTTCTCAGCTTTATTTTCTAGTTTCAATTAACTTACCTACATGAAACTGAATTTTGATTTTGTAGATCGTAAAGTAAATAGAGGAATATGATTAAACTGTCAAATCCTAAATCGAATGATTTGTGTTTTTGAGTTAAATAATTTAGTGACCGCGAGGTTAAACAATGTTTTCGACGTTATTGAAATGTCATTATGTTTTATATAGGTCATCCTCATTTCAGCCGAAAAACGTTCACTGCTGGACATAGGCCTCCTCCAAGCATCGTCACTTCGACCGGTACCCTAATTGCATAGCATACGATCAATCACAATCTGTTTCATTTTGACAGTTCAACAATATTCACAGAACATAATATGAAGCAATGAACTAGCGATATCCTTCAAAATTATTCAGATTATGATTGATCGTGTGTTACGCAATTACGGTGTTGGTCTGTGCTTCTCGAATACAGCGGATTCCTGCGGCCTTCATAAGGTCATCATATAGGCAAATCATTTAAATTAATAATGCCTTTTGTTTTACTAATGAAGATGCCAGTCATAACGAAACTTAATCTCTCAGACCCTATTTGACAGATGAGTCATTCAACTTCAAATTTCACCATCCAATTTTCCCAATTTCTTTGATTCAGGCTTTCAGCCTAATTTGGCTTTGGTTTTCAGCCTAATTTAACTTTGGCTTTCAGCCTAATTTAACTTTGGCTTTCAGCCTAATTTAACTTTGGCTTTCAGCCTAATTTGACTTTGACAATCGCCATCGCCACAGTACCAACCTCTCGGAAAATGGGTTGGTACTTTAGTGGTATGAGGAACAGGGTGTAAAGTTCACCATAGAAAAGGGAGGATCCTCCGACCATACGGGTGTTGTGTCTGGCGGGCAACTGCCTGACGGTTGAAGTCGGAATCATGTATATATGTCGATCGCGCAGTAAATGTCAATAACTGGGTAATACTATACCTCTTGGTAAGACTGGATGTCAGACTTTCGGG
Organism: Agrochola lychnidis; assembly: GCA_963680765.1. Taxonomy (NCBI): domain Eukaryota; kingdom Metazoa; phylum Arthropoda; class Insecta; order Lepidoptera; family Noctuidae; genus Agrochola; species Agrochola lychnidis. Next base: position 7,784,533 of record OY796850.1, read on the forward strand.
CTTCTGATGACCGGTAACGACTGTCAAAGATCCACGAATGACAGCCGGGACCATCGGTTTAACGTGCTTTCCGAGACACGGAGGAATCTCGGTATGTAAAGATGGTCACCCATCCACAGACCAACCCTGGCAAGCGTAGCTTAACTGGATTAATCAACCCGTGCGGCTGTTATTACTTAGCCACGAGCTCCTCACACTCGACACTAAGCATTACAAATTCCACTTATACTTAATAGCTTAGGTTAAGATTAATCTTCAACTATATCAAGCATACCAATTGTAGAGATGCCAATTTCCATGATTAAACCTATACACGGTAATAGCTAGGAAGGTAAGCCATTTACTAACATTATGCATAGCAATTAAGACGATTAGTAGGCATCTCAAAGGCCGCGTTGTTACCAGGTATATAGGTGTGTACTTATGATTGCGGAAGTAACTATAGGGTGGGGTAGAGCGCTGTATGGAATACACTGTGTTTTAGAAATGGCTAGAAGAGCATCGGCGAGCGTAGTTTTAGAACCTCGCAATATTATAAAACAGGACTTAATTTCGGAGACTAATGTTGAGCGAGCTTCATTTCAGTTGCGCTCACCAGCACCCTCAGGCCCTTTGTACACACCTATTTTTCCGTAAAAAATTACAGTTTATTCGCCGTTTCTACACATGGCGAATAAGCCGTAATTTTTAACAGACTTCCAAAATGGAGGAGGTTATAATTATGTTCGTAGTGTGTTTTTTTTTTTTTTGTTTATGTCTGCCGATTTCTCTGTCATTTGTGGACCGATTTTGAAAATTCTTTTTTTGTTTGAAAGGGTATGCTCTCAAATTGGTCCCATATAAATTTTATTAACTTTACTGGGGTAGTTTTTGAGTTAGCTACAATATACGTATTTTTTTCTCACTTAGTATGTGGATGATATGATAAGTTCCTGTCACTGGTAGCAGGGAGTGGTATTCGAATGTGTGTGGGGTAGGTACCACAACTAAAAAGTGAAAAACAAAAATTTTACAAAAAAATAACCAACCGACTTCCAAAAAAAAACACTACAAAGTGAAAAATAACTTTAATTTCGGAAGTCGGTGGCAAAAAACTTCCGTATACAAAACCCAAGACACCGACTTCCGAAATTAAAGTTATTTTTCACTTTGTAGTGTTTTTTTTGGACGTCGGTTGGTTTTTTTTTTTGTAAAAAGTTTTTAATATGGAAGCTTGTTGACAGACGTATTTTTCTACGGCGCGGTTTATTCGGCGTGTGTAGGCACGGTTCTCAGTGTGGTATGGATTACTAAAGAAGCTTGTTGACAGACACGTTTTTTCTACGCCGCGGTTTATACTCCGTACCGTGAAGAAACTGCGCCGTGCCGTACCTGACTTGATTTCCATACATCTTTTTCGGGTGACCACTGATAATTAACGCTGTGCTGCGGATCTCCCATAGTGCAGCATCATGCTAAGCGGAAGCCTTCTTGTCACAGTCATGACATGCAGCTGTCGACTAATTCTGTTTTAAGCTCGTGATTTCATAATGTACTTAGATCTATTTTGTTTTCTGATTACTCTTGTATTTTTGTATGCACGTGTTTCTGTGACAAATAAACCTATTTTTCTTTCTTTCTTTTTCTTTCCGTGTACAAAGGGCTTAATAGTTTAAATCACAATCAGAAAGATTGTGAAAAAAGATTGCTTACCCATTACTTCTTACGTTTGAAAAATTTGTCTGTTCAACAACGTAAATAATGCAATTGATGTTGTTGAACTGTCAAAATTAAAGGCATTGAAATTGTAAGTGTGTTACGAAATTACGCCTCTGATCCAATTCATAAAGGAGATATGTGTCAGTGTGAAGATAATTATGTGGAAAAATTTCGTCTATCGGAATTTTCCCTGAAGCATGCATGTAATTGCACTATTAAATTGTATATATGTACCTGAAATTAATAATTTACGTCGTTTTGCTCTTTTAGATAAGTAAAAGCAATAGGCTACTGATAATATTATGCCAACTACTGAAATGCATGCTGTTTTCCCAACGGCTCAGACCACTGAATTATACAGATATTCGCTCAGTCATGCATGACTCTCCCCAAGACAATACTATGCCTAATTCGACCACACGTCTACCGTGGCAAGACATGCAAGATACATGTCACAAAATTCGAGACACTTGTCGTGAGATAACACTACTACCAACAACCTAAGTTTTTGTTAACCCTAAACTTCTTATAGGGTTATTATGAACAAATCTTACTGTTGGACCAAACCTGAAATCGTAGAAAAAATTGCTGTTCAGTACATTTTATATTCATGTAAGCACGTTAAGCTGTTGGTCCTGCGCCTGGTCTCTCTCCGGTCGTGTCGGATTGCCGTCCCATCGGACTATGAGAGTGAGGGCAGAGAAAGTGCCCCTGTGTCTGCGCACGCACTTGAGCACTATAATATCTTCCGCGCCGAAGGCTGGTCTTTGCTGAGATTGGCCGCCATGGTCGAAATACGGTCTGGAGGGCTATTAATCCTACTAATAATATTATAAATGTGAACGTTTGTGAGGATGGAAGGATGGATGTTTCTACTCTTTCACGCAAAAACTACGATTTGGATGAAATTTGGCACACAAATAGTTTATAACCTGAATTAACACAAAAAATACTTTTTATTCCAATTTCCCACGGGATCAAGACTTATCCGGGTGAAACCACGGGGTGTAACTAGTTATTCATATAAATCGACAAAATGTATGGGATCCCAGTTTTTATTTAAGTTGTTCATAATGATGACTACAATGATCCTTAAGAAGTTTAGGGTAAATAAAAACTAAGCTTGTATAATGCGTACACAAGTAAGTATACCTACATCCACCTATGACAATAAACGAATCTCAACGTAATAGTACCTCCATCCTATTAAAATCCATCGCATTATTGACCATGTACTCAGACGAGTACAATCAAAATCGTGGATATTGCGTCCCGGTGATTCGTACGGGAGTCGGTTTCTTTTGTTGCCGGCTCGTCCGTCACGTGTACGGACCGGATCGATTCTCGAGTATCTTTGTTGAAAATTGAAAGGACGCAACAAGAATAGTTAGCTTTTTCGGTATTGTTATGTTTACTACTCTCCTCTCTGTATGATATAGGAACCTATATGATGCCAGCTTATGAAATATAGTCTCTTTGTACTGTTGCCAACTATTTAAATTATGATGACATGATTTATTAAGTGATAAATTAAGCATTTAATTTAGATTCAAATGTGCCTTGACATCATTTAATTTAAATGAATGGTTTAAAATATATCACAGATTCAAAATTACGCCTAACAAAATAATTATGTTTGACGACAACGCGGACGCAGCGGTAGGAGCCAATGACCTTTTCCTCGGCTATTAGGCATGTAATCCCGGTATCGGTAGTACGTTCCCGTGGGATATTTTCCGACATCCACGCGGGCGAAGCCGTGGGCAAAATCTAGTATTAAGATAAAATTTTTATTTAAAAACTTATCATAACATCACTCCTGTATTGGGACAAAGGGTTGAGCAGAGGTGCATAATACGAGTACACTAGCTAAATCTTGAAGTTAATAAAAACTGTCTCAATAAACATATCACAACAACAAACTGGTCGTCATCTCGAAGGAGCTATAATAGTGTCCCATAAAGCTACAAACTTCGTGACTCGACCAAATCTAACTTATTTAATCTGCGTCTGGACCAAGTTTAATGAAATAAACAGCAATCAGAGAGTCAATCTTACGCTAATGCTTCGTAAGTTTACAGCTCACTGGTATTTGACTTGTTTAAACATAACTTAAAAATGTTTTAAAATTTTAGGAGCAAGAGTTTCGTGGTAAAAATCTATACCTAGTTTGTTTGTCTGGTAACTCCAGTTTAATACCCGAAAAAAAAATGTGACATAACCTATTTCTATAAAAGGAGGAGATTCTATGTTTTATTTATTTTGTTCATCGATATTTTAGTCATTGTGGACCGATATTAATTAAAAAAACATTTTTCATTTGGCCCTCTACCATGAAAAATATTTTTAAATGTAATATCTAATAGTAATTTGCGCAGTGGTCCAATATAAATGTTATTAACTTTGCATTGGTATTTTTTGAGTTAGTTTCGATAATCCGTAATAGTTCCACTTCTCCTTCTTATCTGAGTTCCCATATTCAATACTTATGCTCTGCCCATCGAGAACCACCCAACGACAACCAACAATCGTCGCTCTGGTTTCATTCACTCTTCTTTCTTTGTCCTGGCGGTCTTTCTTTGGAATGCTCTATCTCTGAACATCAGGACGGCAACCAGTCGGTTGTCTTTTAAAGTGAAGGCACGTGAGCATATACGTAAGAAGTTGGCAGAAACATCACTGCGCTGATTTGCTGGATTCGTTTTCTCCTCTACTGATCGTTATTTCTCCTGACAAAGTTTATTCTGTTTATATGTATATATCTGTGTATTTATTCTTGTATTTTATAGTTATTTTCGAGTTAACAATCCCTTATGTTGCACCTGCCATGTTTTGTCTCTGCATCACCCCTAAGGTCGACTGGTAGAAAATGCCTCAGACATTAAGTCCGCCTTCGTACGGTATTTTTATTTGTGCATAAGTTTTAATAAATAAATAAATATTGCGTTTTAAATCCGCTTTGTGTATCTGGATGATGTCATAATACTTACTGTCACTGTAAAAATAATAAAAAAGTTTAGGGCCAATCCTAAACAATTTTGTGTTTTTTTTTTCGTAAAAAATCGGTTTTTGGTTTTTTGTGAAAAAGTTTTTATATTTTACTATGTTGAGTTACAAGGTTGTCGGTTTATCTACATGCGCAGTGTTTATTCAGTCTTAATTGTGCTGACTGTCGTCGATCAATGACCTATAACTGGCCAAAAGTAACCATATCGACGCTTGAAAGGCAACATTGACTAAGCGACATGGAAACGCATGTCGCTTAGTCAGTGTTGCCTTTCAAGCGTCGATTTGACTATGTCTTTCTTTCCCTAAGATATTTTTTAAGTATTGATGCATGTCAAAGACCGAACCGACCGCTTCGTTTTAAGTCTTGAGTAAAGGAAGCCAACAGGCTTCAAAAAGTTCCTAATTAAAATCATAGGTACTCTTGTAGCGTACTTAGCAATTGTGAAAGAAATTCAGAAGCATTCTGTAAAAAGACATCAAAAGGAAGCATATGGCTTCCTTTTGATGTTCATTATAAACCACAATCTTTATATATATAATTCTTCTGTGAGTGTGTATGTCACTGAACTTCTCTCAAACGACTGGACCGATTTTGATGAAATTTTTTGTGTGTGTTCAAGGGGATCTGGGAATGGTTTAGATTCACAATCGGACCCGATAGGTGGCGGTATTCGGTCAGGACAACGTCTGTCAGGTCCGCTAGTACTCTTATAAAGCCATTAGAAATGATGGATTGGAGATAATATTGTTCTACTGAAGGCAAGAAAAGTTATTTATATCCATTTCAAACGATGAAAGATAATATTGAGTTCAATTGAAGTTCGTTACCTAGTCGATTTTATGTTTACGTGACAACTCAAGTGTAAAGCGCTTCTACTTTCTTGTTCTCTGTTATCATGCGGAAAAATGTACGATTATTTTTCATATTTTATGAAAAGGAATATTTTTTTCATATCCGTAAGTCGGTACCTACTTTGCTATCTGTACAAGTCTTTTATTAGGTTTAAGTGAAAGTTTTTGGCCTTTAGTTAGCAAATATTTTTAGTTGGTACAATTAGACATAACCACTTGAAATCTATACATGTACAGGGTGGCAGGCACATCAACGCGAAAACTGTTACCATGGATTCAGTAAATGATTCTGAACCCCGTGTTGAAATTTTTCGTCGGTTAACAAAAAAAATCTGCTGTTTCATAGAAAAGAGCAATACCTACGCGGTCAAAATGTATGGAACAGCAGATTCGTGTTTGTGTTGTGGTTTTAAACTACGCAGCGGATTTTGGTGCGGATTCACCATAATTTGAAGAATTTATTCTGGAAAGTTTACGTGTATAATACATTAATATTTAATTTATATATAATATAGCAATCTCAATATTTTGTCAAGTCGTAAAAAACGTTGCGAAGCAGGGGCGAATCGCTAGTTGTAGATAAAGAAGTCATACTCATCTTGATGTAAAGTATTTTAATTACGAAGTGTGATGCCATCTTGGTTTTTATATCCTATACTATTAAATGCAATGCGAGCATAGCTCGGTCGTTCAAATTTTAGAATAAAATGGCAACCTTATAATAATGACATGGCAGCATGGAATTAGTAAGTACCCTACTATTATGGCAGCATGGAATTAATAAGTACCTACTATCATGGCAGCATGGAATTAGTAAGTACCTACCATCATGGCAGCATGGAATTAGTAGGTATGTACTATACACGGAATTAGCATGAACTATCCTATACTTATAAATGAGCGTTTTCTATTCTCTATATTCACCCGAGCAGAGCTCAGTCGACCAGGTACTGCTTTTATAATACGAGTAAGTTATAAAACACTAGTTTCTGCCCGTGACTTAGTCCGTGTGAAATTTCAGACCCCGACCCACCCCGTTGCATCCCCTCGCCCGCCTGCGCTTTTACTTCGTTTTCAATTAGCGTTCTTTCTGACTTTTATCTTTTTGCTCGGCTCCTAAGGGTCGTAGCGTAATGTTACATAGCCTATATTAACCTTCCTGAAGAATTGAGCTATCCAATGCAAAAAGTTCCCAAGATTACCCCCTTACATACAAACAAACAAATACCTCTTTATAATATTATTATTATATTATATTTAAATTATAAGTATAGACAACCACATCATAATAAATATCACAGTAATATAAAACGCCCATTCAATATGGCATTAACAGTCGTTCCACTTGCACGTTCCGTTTATTAAAAATACTTTCAATAAAACGTTTCAATCTCCGATGCGATGCATAAAGGCAGCGAATATTGAACGATACGGTTGCACCTTTCGATCGAGGCTCAAATGTTTTCAGGGCCGTCACTTACTCGTAGTGGTCACAGTGTAATTAATTATCCAGTGGTACAACGCGTTAGGTACACCATATTTTTTACATGTTGTATATGTGACATCGACATGTAAAGTAAACAAAACAAAAAAAGGATTGCGTGGTTTTATGAAACCACGGTAAAAGTGAAACTTCTATAGGCGCCGCCATATTGGCCTTGGCTGCTCTGGCGAGCGCCTTTCACTTTATCCCTACTCCGCGGCCGACCGTCAACGCGACATGCAACACACAGACGAAAAAGTTTGAGACGATGTAATAAAAGTTTCACTTTAAAAAAAACTGAATGTTTACTTGGTAGGTTTGGTCTTTGTTTTTTACAAATTATTTGCAAGCTTAGATAGAGGTGCTTGTAAGACTTGCCTCTGTAGATACATAAAACTCACGATACAATAATTAAGGCGAGAATAAAAGACTTTTAATTATTTTAAACTGAAGATCACGTCTAAACGAGTAGTGTTAATGATTTGAAAAAAATATAATGTTAAATTAAAGCCTTTGTTTTATAACTTAATCTGTGAATATTTTAGATTATATTTATATTACATATTGTAATTAATTTGTAAAGTTATGTCTAACGCGTATAAAAAATTGAGAATCACGCAAAAACTGTCAAGCGTATTTTTTTTTAAACCTTCACCATTTTAAAGATAATTTCATTATGTATCTTTTAATATAAGTGTTTTATTAAAATACTTTTTGTTTTATGTACAATAAATTAATAATACGTCTAATTTGGGACAGCGTTCTTTGATGGGCGAGTCCTATTACTGGCTGGACGTACGACGCGCTGCGTGAGCTCAACACAGAACACGCAAACTAACCACTCAATATCACTGGCATTTAGTCGCGTCTTAAGGCGCTGCTATAAAAACATAGATGCTGGTTATTCAAAATGAATCCGGTACCAGTGGTAGATAAAAAAAAAAAAAAAAAAATTGTTTATTGGTAAAAACAAGTAGAGGTCTAAACAAATTTTTTGATTGGATCCTCCTTTTAGGCAGATAGTGCCTGTATTAGGAGAATCCGCTCTTCCATAGCAAGACGTATTATATAAATAGCAAATTGTATAATGTTTTTGCTAAAACTACATAAATTAACATTAATTTAAATCAAATGTGTGTATGTGTGTGTATGTGGGGTGTAAGTATGTGTGTGAGTATTGTGAGTGAGAGTGTAGCCTGTAGGTATGACTGAGAGTACATAAGTGTGAGGATGTGTATGTGTCAAGGTTTCAGAAGTGTTTCGGTATCATTGTAGGTAAGCTTTTGTATCCATTCCATAATTTTTTTTTTACTGTCATAGTAGTTTTTGGGATAAATATAGATGTATTTATTGATTTTATTATATAGCGCAGCAGATCGTTTACTAAATTGCATACTGGCAAGCAAAGTCCTTGTCCTAGGGATATTTAATATTATATCTTTCCTTCTTTTACTCAATATACCAGCATCATAGGAAAGAGACTTATGTTTTTTTAATATTATTTGTGCAATGTAAAGTTTCCTGACTGAGAGCAAGTTACTAATTCGAAATAGGTCTTCAGTAGGATATCTCTTTTTTTTGAAGTACATACACTTGATAAGAGCGCGTTGTGCCCTTTCCACCGCTAGAAATTTTGTTTTAGCTGCACCACCCCAGACAGGTATACAATAGGAAAGTACTGACTGGACTAGCGCAACGTAAATCATCTTAAGAAAATCTTTTGGATGGCCTGAATGATTACCGGCAGTCTTGGGAACGACGTGTCTAAGAGTCCTGAACATCCAGCTTAATTTCCTGACTCTATTGGCAACCTGCTCAATGTGTGGGTACCATGATAGTCTCTGGTCCACGATAACTCCTAGGTACTTAATATGTGGTACTTTGTTGATTGTTGAGCAGCTACCACTATTGCGATTACTGCTATTGCAAGTATGAATTTTAATATTAAAATCTTCCTCTGGTTGTGAACGTTGGCAGACACTAAAGCAAACGTAATTTGTTTTTGTGATGTTTAATGTAAGCAAATTAACTGTCAACCACTTGGCGATGTTAGCCAAGCCTGTCTCAGTACTAAGTTTAATATTCTGCCATGTATCACCAGTGAAGACTACAGCAGTATCATCCGCGTAAGAGAACACTTGTGCGTTTGCGACATTTATATTACAAAGTTCATTGACGTAAATAAGGAACAATGTAGGTCCCAATACGCTTCCTTGAGGGACGCCGTATGACATGTTTGCGTCTTCACTGGTGTACTGACCCACTTTAACCCTCTGCTTCCTGTTTCCGAGATAATCCCTGAATAGGCTTAGAGGCACCCCGCGAACTCCAATACATTCCAGCTTTCTCACAAGGATTGGGACAGAGACGGTGTCAAAGGCTTTTTTTAGATCTAAGAATGCAGTTATACATTTTTTACCTTTGTCAAGCTGTTCGGTTATATGAGTACTTAGTGCAGTAACTGCATCTTCAGTGGAAATCCCTCGACGAAAACCAAATTGTGACTCTGATAGTACGTTGAAATCTTTTAGGTATGTTAAAAGTCTTATATTGATAAGTTTTTCAATTATTTTTTATATGGAGGGTAATACAGATATGGGCCTGAAGTTAGATACATCGTCTCTGTCTCCACCCTTGAACACTGGCGTAATAATAGCCAGCTTTAAGGAAGTCGGGAATATGCCTTCACCAAAGCAAAGATTAGCAAGATGAGAAATTATGGGAACAACCTCTTTTCTTATATATTTTAGAAATGCAGTAGAAACATTATCCCAACCAGACGCACTGTCAGATTTGAGACTCATTAGGACATGATTCACTTCATCATCGTCAGTGTCTAACATTACGAAGGAGTTGGGTTGAGTTTGTTGTAAACAGAGGTCATTTTGATCATAGTTTAAAGTTGGCTGGATTTTTTCAGCAAGGCTCTTACCAATGTTTGCGAAATATTCATTAATATAGTTAACCGATTCTAAAGGAGTAGATTTTATATCAAGTAAGCCTGTATTGCAATTGTTAGGTTTATTTGTGAATGTTATAGTTTTAATGTTTTTCCAAAGCAATTTATTGTTAGCAACTGATTTAGTAATTAATTCTCTTTCATATTTTCGTTTTAATTTTTTTATAATATTGTTACAGTGATTTCTATATCTAGTGTATGTTATTTTTAATATGTCGTTGTATGGATCTTTTTTATTATCTTTTTGAAGCTTATTACGATTTTTAATACAACGTAAAATTCCTTGGGTTATCCATGGTTTTATAATGCGCTTACTGTTAGGGATTTTAGTAAGAATAGTATTTTCATTGATGGCATCCATTAGTTTGTTTATTAGTAGGTTAGTTAGAGTTTCAGGATCATTACAAAAAAGTAAGTCTGCTAGATTACTTTCTTGTACGTGCTTAAGTGCTTGTTCAAAATCCACAGTGGATCTAGTTTTGTTAACTAATGGGGTATTTTTTAATTTTGATAGGGATAGAAGTGTAGTGTAGTGATCTGTTATACTAGTGTGTAAGATAGCGATGGATGCTGAGATTTTTTGTTTGTTTATTTTAAGCATAAAATGGTCTAAACAGTTTCCATTCCTGGTAGGTAGAGTGTGTCCTGGTAAAATTCCGTACAGGGATAGCGTGTCAAGATAAGTAGTTCTGTTTCTGTGTTCACAAGAAGATTCTATATCTTTAGGTCTAATGTTTATATTAATGTCTCCCGCTATAATAATATTTTTTGCAGTTTGTAGAGTATCTAGATGGGAACTTAAGGAATTGATAAAAGCCTCAGTGTTCACGTTTGAAGGGGATCTATAAATGCATAATACAGTATTATTCAGTATGTCCAGCTGCAAACAAGACGCCTGAGATAATTTTATTTCCTTAACTTTTGATTTTAGATTATTTTTTATATAGACAACTACCCCATCGTTTTGGTTCAACTGGTGGGACGTATTATAGGACGAGTAATTATTGAGATGAGGGATAATTTTTCCAGGAGTAAGTCGACATTCAGTTAGTATAATAACATCGGTTTCGAACTTAAAATTCGAAAGAGTAAGTATGAAATCGTCAAAGTTACAAAAAATACTCCTTATATTTTGAGCGACAACGGTAAAGTCATTTCTTTTTATATTTATGTGTTTAACCAACTCCGAACAGTCACATTCAATACTGCGCGCAATTTCAATGCTATCTATCTCATTAAGGGTTTGCAATGATTCACCCATTAAATACATTTATCGATAGAAAGGACGTGCCATCAAGTTGTATTATTGTTATTATAAAAGTATTATGGTTTTTGTTAGTTTTATACAGAATTAGAAACCGTTTTTTTATAGTGTATTTAAGTGTGGAATGAATGCTGCTGGTACGTTTTTGAGTAGGTATAAGTAAGTGGATGTGTGTTGTGCGTGCAAGTAAATAATTATCGTCATTAATATAAACGCAAAATACGTTTATAGTAACGAAACAACAAGCTGAGTAAGTATATAAGTAATATTTTTGTGAGTGGTGATTGTTTTTGTGATATAAAGAAAAGGTGTAAATACAAACAAAGAGAAAAGTTCGCGGAAAAATTACATGGTAACAAAACAGTGGTGATCTTTGCAAATTACTTAAAGTAGGCAAATACATAAAAAAACAGAAAAATAATAACATGATATCTTCCCGTAGCAACCAACTAAGACTTATTAAGAAATCGATATATCTTAGTCACTTTCTGACTTTCAGCTGATGAATCTGTTGCTCAATTCTAACAGTTATGGTCGGTGAATGTTCGTCTTTCTTTAATAAAACTTTCCCATAAGCGGTCCAGCAAAATTTAAATTCACCAGATTTGGTTAAGTCTCGAGCAAGGAAATGCAGGCGGGAACCCTTCGAAGTAAGATGCTCAGATAGGAAGATAGGAGTATCTTCCTGCGATTTAAATCCTAGATGCTTACAGCATAACTTGGATTTAAACTTAATAATAAGATGTTATGTTACAGTTCAATCAATCCCAGCTTTTCATTCCGCCACCCCTGCATGCTCAAATTACTTGCATTGACCTACTGCATTATATGTATAGCTCTAGTAGAACTGTGGTACTATACTGTAAGGTGTATTGCAAATGTCAGGAACGCGGGGTGAATAATATGCAATCTATTATTTTACAACCGCGCTCGATTGATACTGTCAGGTAATCTACTTTGGTGTGGTTATGGTGGAGTAACAACTGCATGGTTGAGAATTATTGCAGCATTAATGAAACTGCTGTTCAAATAGGCAAGAACTTCTAATTAGACACACGTGGGTGTTATAAAATAATTCACAGTTCTATGTCGATCACCAATTCTACAAATTGTTACTACACACTTAAAGATTACCAAGACCATCTTTGATCAAATCTAAAGTCGTATCCGCCAACCCAACAACTAGTAAACACCAATCCAATTACTACAAAATCAATCCGTCTCAAAGACAAGCTACATGAAGCTACAATCAAATATTTGAACTTACTCCAAAGCGCGCATACATTGCCGAATCTCTTGGCAATATCTCTGCACCACATACTCTCCAATCCTCACTGAACTCTTAACTCATTTACAAACTCGCTACAACTGAGTCTAGACGTAAGCTTCCGTGTAGTTACGAGACTTACAAAGCTTAAAACTCCATATTAGTCCCCCGCTCGTAGACAGACGAAACGAGTACTAGCATCCCGAGAGGTATGGCGGGGTGAAAGGGGGGTGAGAAGGGGGGAAGCCCGGGCAACAGGTGCCCGGAGCGTTGCCAAGCAGCCCCCTACTAAATCAAACTTCAACAATATCACCGTTCACAATTTCCTCCTACATTGAACCACGCAGCCGAGCGTACGCATTCGCAAATTATTAACAACGAGCAATGGACAGTGTTTTACTCGACACTCTCGTATGTCACCTTTGACCAATTTGGGGAATGGCTGTTGTAATAAAAGTACCCTACAATGTTGTGTAAATTAACAGACGTAGTGGATGCAATACCGGGCCAATTAGGGTGCAATATTAAAATCTCGGAATCCGACGCTCGGTTCATTTATTATCGTTCGTTTAACAACGTTCATTAATCTTTGTGTAATTAATTATCACACATGTTTTTATGCACATTTTGTTGAACAATGGTTCGCAGTTGGCAGGTAAAGGGATGTTAGGAGGTAATCAAATACTAATTAATGTTGTTATTAAATCTGAACTTTAATGTTTACTCAAGCTGAGCACTAATTGTTTTTATTAACAAGTTAATTCATGTTCTTGCCCTTGTCCCATGTTACGTGGGGTTGGCGCACCCGTTTTCTTTTCCATTCTCCCCTGTCAACCGTCACGCTACCATTCACTCCCTCTTTCATATCATTCCTCACACAATCCATCCATATTTTCTTTGTCCTTCCTCTCCCACTCCATCCATCAACATTTATATTCACCACTCTTTTAATCACATGACGATTTTCTTTCAACTTTTCTGTCACAGGCGCCATTTTTAAACTTCCCCTTATATACTCATTTCTTAGTTTATCCATTTTCGTCACTCCACACATCCATCTCAACATTCTTATCTGATCTCCGCAACATGCAACAAGTTAATAAGTAGTAATTATAATTGCATTTATAAACGCAAATTATTTAAAAAATATGATACTTTGAGTTTATCCCAAATAGTTTGCACGTCTTATTCTTCCATACCTACATGATGTGTATTAGTTTTCATCTCAAAAGTTCACTTCCTTCCTAGAGACATATTACTTCTTCATTTTGTACACAAGTCATCTATCTTTTCTTTAGTTTTCCTTTATTCATAATTCACACTTTTCTTATCAAACTTGTCTCTATGAACAAAGAACAACAACAATAAATTCACAAGATTTTCTTTTACCCTATACTTAATTGAACATTTGTCGCAAATCAATGAAAACTTAACTCAATAACTTAGCGGCTTTATGTCCCACAACAACAAACATAAGTAAAACTTGTGTCCCAGTAACGGATCCAGGTGAACAGCCGCTTACTTATGCAAAATCAATATTTCAAGACATAGGAACATATCGTCCGATATCATTGTTCCAAGAAATTATACGTCTACGTCGTCCAAAGTAGCAAAGTAATAATATGAGAAGGTATTGGTGTTTCTTGATTAACATAACATAACTTCATGCCTAATCCCCGAAATCCCCTAGGCAGGGGTGTACAGACATTGCGGGTTTGTCCGAAAGGGTTACCGTGGCCCCTGGTAACATACAGGTAACTGAAGGAACACGAGTGGGTTTTAGTCAGTAAGAGTCTGACGATCTGACCTCCCACTCCGCCCAGAGCGGAAGAAGTTACTTGATAATACACCACCCAAAAAAAAAGCGATGTACAGTCACCAGCACTAGTATGTATCACTTAGCAACTTTTAAAAGTGATTTTCTCCTACTGTGTTGATTGTAATTTTATATTGTAACGAATATAGTATTTTGGAATCCATTTTAATATGGAATAGGTCTTATCTCAAAGTTGCAGTCAATATTCCACGAGAAAATAGCTTTTGAATTTTGATAAGTGGATACATATTAGCGCTCGTAACTGTACCCATAGTACACCAACATTTCGCCAGTTATTTTTGAGCTCCATGTAATAGGGGGCGAGACTATTGCCATCAGCCGGGCACAAATCCGGACTCTAGGCTGGTACCTAAATTCCTGATGGGAAAACCCAACAACACTTTGCCCGACCTTTTTTTGGTGGGAAATTATAAAATAACTTCTCCCACTCTGGGCGGAGCGGGAGGGCGTGTCAGACTCTTACTGACTAAAACCCACCCGTGTTCCTTCAGTTGCCTGTGTGTTGCCAGAGACCATGGTATCCCTTTTGGACAAAACCACAACCCCGGCAGGCATCGGCCCTAGCGGACCCCGTCAGTTATGCTGACATCTCTTTGAGGCGCGCGTGAAACCCAACGCGCCGTCACCCCGGGCCTGATCCTTATCGGACGGCGAGCTACCCATGGCTCACCGTCCGCAAGCCTACGCCTACGGTGGCCGGAAATCGGCCTGGGATTCCTGACGCCCAGGGTGTCTCCTGCGGCGGCTAGGAGTGTGAGGGCGCAAACTTGTCTCTCCCTCACGCGTTCCGGCTCCTTCTTCGCGAGCATTTCTCCTTCGCAGAAGGAGATGACGGTTTCCCATGCGCTCTCGCTCCGTACTTTGCCCGACCTGGGAACCGAACGAGCCAGTCAAATAAAATAACATCACGCATGTATTTCTCGAAGGGATAGGCAGACGTGTTCCAATAGTACACCCACATTTCGCCAGTTAAGTCCCATGTAATAGGTAGCGAGTCTATTGCCATCAACCGGACACAAATCTAGACTCTGGACTGCTACTGAGAAATTCTTGATGGAAACTCCAATAACACTTTTGTGGACTTGGTAATCGAACCCAGGTTATCATGTTCAGCATTAGCCCTGGCAACCGAGACCAACGAGGCAGTTATAGAAGAAATTATATAAAGTAACAATAAAGAAAATATATAAAACTATTCCCGGGTCTTTCAAAAGCTTTTTCATGAAGTAACTCAACGAAATGCTTTTGTCAGAGTAAAGCTTTGAAAAGGGTCACACTCGAACTTTAACAACGGGGAAATAATTCGGGGAAAATTGGACAAGCTTACAGCCGATACCTATTGTGGCACCTCTTACGTATAGTGTCTATTAAACGCGAAAGTTTGTGAGGATGTATGGATGTATGTTTGTTACTCTTTCACGCAAAAACTACCGAACGGATTTGGATGAAATTTGGCACACAGATAGTTTATAACCCTCCCTGATGTCACGTGTTCGCGGCAGCACCAACAGTATTCTCAGTGTGTTCGCAAATCGGTGGGATTCCCCGATGTTGCGGAGGTGGATGCAGCTCCACGCTGAATTTTAATTTTATGTCATAATCTGTGTTCGTACCTACTAACACTAGATGTTAAGTAAAATTGTTACTAACCCTATGGACTCTGTCTGAAAATAAAAATATTCTATTCTATAACCTAATTATCACATAGAATACTTAATTGATTCAGGCGTGACCTTGCAGAAATCCATTATAAAATACAATAGACGTGGATATATTTAGTAACCTGTTCCACTTAGCTATTTCTAAAGAGCCATAAAAAACCCTGAAAGAAATCGACACGTGTTTCACCTCTTACAGGCCTCCTCAGGATGACGATTGACTTGTCGCAAAACCGAACACGGCATGTTGCCACACCGAGTGTTGAACGCAGAGTGAGCCTTATCGCCCGTCAATTTGGTTTGAAATACAAATAATTCATTCGTCTATATCATCTTCAAACGATTGACAGGAAAAAAACGTTTTGAATCCGTTTAGCCCTAAACGGATTTAGTGATTTGTGGTACAAGCGGGCTTAAGTGTTTTTTTAGGGTTCCGTACCTCAAAAGGAAAAAACTCCCTTAAAGGATCACTCGTGTGTCTATCTGTCCGTCAGTCACAGCCAATTTTTTCCGAAGCTAATGGACCATAATAACATAACATCACGTCTTGTTTCCCTGAAGGGTTGGGCAGAGGTGTCCCTGTAGCAGGTACACCCACATTTCGCCAGTTATGTTTAAGTCCCATGTAATAGGGGGCGAGCCTATTGCCATCAACTGGGCACAAATCCAGACTACGGGCTACTACTGAGAAATTTTAGATAGAAAAACCCAATAACACTCCGTCCTGGGTTCGATTCCCGACCCGGGAATCGATAGCGTTTGCTACCATTAGACCAACGAGGCAGTCTATGACAAATACACTCTATGACTACTACAATCTATGACCACTACACTCTATTACTACTACACTCTTTGAGCTGACTGTACCTATGTACAGGTAAGTGAAGATTCAGTTGAGCACACAATGGAACCCTGTTGGCTTAAAACGTAAGTAGGATACACTGATGGATTGGTTACATTTTGATGGATCTATTGGGGGTTTAAGAATGGAGCATACAGGCTATGTACTTGGTTCAAGATAACACCAACCTAGGTACTGCAGCTTTGTATATTTTGATACGGCCGTAAAGTTCTCTCAGTTATTGTTTACAACCTCCGACGCTAAAAATGGGGTGTTAAAAGTTTTACCGCTATGAGTCTGTGTGTCTGTCTGTGGCACCGTAGCTCTTAAACGGGTGAACCGATTTGAATGCAGTTTTTTTATTTGAAAGCAAGTTTTCTAGCGATGGTTCCTAAACATGTTGTATCAAAATCGATTTAGCCGTTTGAATATTATCAGCTCTTTTCTAGTTGATTTATGGATGTATCTTCCACAGGTCTGATCGATTTGAAATTTGGTATTCTGTTACTTCAATTGTATTAGAAGAACATAGTAACCTTGAACTGATGCTGCAGCATCACCTGGAATTTACAAGATACCCAACTCACTTACCAACTTACAGCACAGGTATCGTGTTTGGGCTCATTCTAATGAATAGATTATTAGATATATGGTAAACAGGGCCTAGTGATGGAGTAGGAAAGAGAAATGAGGAAATGTTTGTGTCGGGGGTTTTTTTTTAATTTTACTTATTGCAATTTCTGTTGTCCCAGAGCTACCGAAAAATACACACCTTATAGAAAACTAGCTTATGCCCGTGTTAGATATATAATTTATTGAGATTATTAGAATACATACATAGATACTTCGAGAACGAAGTATTTGTCAGTCTGGCCGTGTTAGATAATTCATAGAGATTATTGTAATATTAAATTGAATACATTGGTACTTCGAGGACGAAGTACTTGTCAGTCTGGCCGTGTTAGATATTTAGTTTCGAGGTTAGTATAATATTAAGATATTGTTTATTTGATACTGACATCTGTCACATTTACGAAGCTTGGAACTAATGTAGAAGTACTTAATTTGACTAAGTATTGTGTTTACCTAAAAATAACACTTGTAAAATTCATTTAGTTTTTATTAATATAAATTATTACGGAATATTTAATGATACTTGTAGTATATCTTAGATTTTACATTGCTATTTTAATATAATAAGCTGTTTCAAACGATTGTCACCAACCTGTCAGTTGATGTTAATATTCTATTGAATTTTATCTAAGAATTGCGAATCGGCTTTTATTAAATTGCTTAATTACCATACAATATTTTAAAATGATTTCACTACATAAGATTTGTTGATTATTTATTACCTGTATTAGAAGTTATTAAGCCAAAATGTATGACGATCTGTGATTTATTCAAAATGGCGGTAGATGTTTAACGTAGTGACGTTTGGTAGGATATAAAAAGGATTGTAATGGCGTTATCGAGTCAGTTGCTCGGTAGATGTTCAGTTGGTTGGTCCTAGTGCCGTTGTTGTGTGGAATAGATGGACCAGGTGTCATGTAAGTTAAGTAATTAGTAATTATTGCTTATTATGATTATGTTGTTGTGTATAGTATATTACTGCCAGTATTGCTATTATTCAAGACATATAATTAAACTGTTTTCGAGATAACGATAATTTATGGAAATATAAGAAATGTATTGATAGAATACTGTTATACTGTTTCCATGGAGTTTCTTGTCCTTCTTCTCCATGAAGACCTAGTTTTGCGAACGGACAACTAGCTTTCTGATTAAATACTGACAAGTCTAATTAAATAATGTCTAGCCTTGTCTTTCTGTGGTTTAATTCATGAAATCCTTTACCTATAAACATATACATCAGAACTTTCATACATAGTAAATAACCAGTAATCATTCTGACATTCAAAGCTTGCTAATTTGGGTAATACCTATATATACATTTACAGTGCCCACCGCACTTTCTAACACCCGCGACTTCGTCCGCGTGAAATTTCTTATTTCCCGACCCACCCCGTAGCATCGGCGCGGCACGCCAGCGATGCGATACAACGCGAGGCAACGCGATGCAAGGCGATGCAACGTGATGCGAACAAATTCTTAATGACACTGTCAATTCATAATTAACGGATTACGTCAAATCAGCTTCTGTAGTACTAAAAAGAGAGTTAAACTGTTCGCTTAAACAGGAATGTAGATAACTTTTAGGGTTCCGTACCCGAAGGGTGTCCAACGGAACCCTATTACTAAGCCTTCACTGTTTGTCCGTCCGTCTGTCTGTCAGCGGGCTGTATCTCATGAACTACAATGCTATGCAATGCAACGCGATGTGACAGTCGCATCGCATCGCCTGCCCGTGCTATAACTTTGTTTTCGCTTAGCGTTGTTTCTGACTTTTTTTTTTTCGTTTTGCTCTTCTCGTAAAGACCCTAGCGTGATCTTAAATAGCTTATAGCATTCTTTAAGAACTGGGCTATCATGTGGGTTTTTTGCTGGCCCAGTCCAACAAAAAAGATTTTTTCAAATCCGACTTCGACGACGTTCAAACAAAAAAACAAACTCTTCAGCTTTATTATTAGAACTAGCTGCGCCCCGCGGTTTCACCCGCATAAGTCTCGATCCCGTAAGAATATCGAGATAAAAAGTATCCTATGTGTTAATCCAGATTATAAACTATCTGTGTGCTAAATTTCATCCAAATCTGTCCAGCCGTTTGAGCGTGAAGAAAAGACAAACATACACACACACTCACAAACTTTCGCCTTTATAATATTAGTAGGATATATTAGTATAGATGGGGCTTTAACTAAGCAAAATGCTAAGAAATTACAAACATGCCAACACAACATGGAAAGAAGTATGCTTAATGTTAAGAGAAAAGACAAATTAAGCCTTAAACATATCCGAGGGAAAACGAAAATTGCGGACGTGTCGTGCAAGGTGAAAAGGCTGAAGTGGAAATGGGTGGGCCACCTGATCAGGGACAAAAAGGAGAAATGGGCTAAATTAGTAGCCGAATGGTACCCAAGAGAAGGTAAAAGGAAAAGAGGACGCCCGACACGAAGATGGGACGACGACCTTAAAGCGACAGCCGGGCCAATGTGGAAGAGGAAAACCCATGACCGGGAACTCTGGAAGAATATGGGAGAGGCCTATGCTAAAGCAAAACAATCTTCGGAAACCGATGTCTGAAAAATAACTTTATTTTTATTATCTAAATAATATATGTAACTAGATTGTAAGATTGTTAATAAAGGCTAATATTATTATTATTATATTATTATTAGTATAGATACGTGTGAATTAGACTTATGTCAAAAATGTATTTATCTCTTGATAACAAGTAGGTAACATAAACATTAAAACAGAAAGATGCTTTAAATATTTTATCGCACAAACAATATTGTAGGTGGGTCCTAAAATAAAACACAAACTTAAATCTTTAAGTAAACAACACCGTGATCAGGGAAGACCAACCGCTGATCAATAAGTAATCTCTCCAAGGACAGCTAACATAAAGGACCCGACAGACAAAGTGACCGCTCCTTACGAGACAACGTTCTTACACGATATAATATTAAATAAAAGCCCGATGTGACAGCGGTGGTCTCAACGGTAATAGACACAGGAATGAGGGTATTGGCAATAATGTTGATGAAGAGCTTTCTTGTCTGCGCGTGTTATTACAACGGGCGTTTATTTACTTTACTGTCAACGTTGCGAGTGAAAGAGGTCTTACTAAAAGCATGGAAGGGAACATTTTTAATAAATAATAGCTAGGACTTCAAATCTCGACTTCGACACGTGATCCTTCAGTACTTTTCAAAATTATCTTTTGAACTCTCAAGTAATGGCCGCGACTTACGAGTTGTAGGTCGTGAGTTCAAACCCTGACAGGCGCCTTACTTTGTGCAAATTATTTCATCACCACTGCTCACAAAATGGTAAAGGAAACCATCGTAAAGAAACCAGCATGTCCTAGAACCAAAAATTCGTAGACATATGACATCTACCAACCCGCACTGGGTCCTCGTGGTGGACTACGGTCCACTCGCTCTCACAGAGAGGAAGCCTGTGTCCCAGCAGCAGGAGAGGGAACATTATAAGCTGATTATGACTCACTTTCAAATGAGCGGGACCGCAAGTTGTAACACTACCTCTAAGTGATTTTCAAATTGATGTTTAAAGGAAAACGACAGGACAAGTACCTATCGAACTTAATGCCTCAATATTAGCTGACGTCACTAAAGTACGATAACCTATGTTTGGCAGAGCTCACGAATATAATCTTCAACTATGATCTCATAAGAATTTGGTTGGTTTATGCGTAGCGACCAAGACTTTCCAATTTAATGGCTACTAAAAATGAGTCAACGTAATGCAAGTAGAAAATTATATTCCAGAGCTGCAGATGACGTTATTTAATAAAAATAACTAGCAGCGGAACTTCAGTAAAAAAGTAAAATATTTATATAAAATCAGGTACGGTGGACTAACCGATGTCGTCGCCCTCACCCAGGACTTGCAAATTGAATTAGGAGGGAAAAACGTTGCCAATATAGGCAACGCCATTAGGGGTGCTGAATTATTTTAGAGTCAACAGCTTATATTGGCATAACAATGAACCGTTATCATTGTTTCTTTAAGACTAAATTCAACTTCTTCGTCGTATCGAGGATTCTATTTTTACCAGACTACGGCGAAGCAAAAAGGAGGGTTATGATTTTGACCGGTATGTATGTATGTTCATCTGTTACCTCATAATTTGACAATTGAGGTATCATTGGAAGCGTCTTGATTGTTCGCTGGTTGTAGGCGATGATGTCACATTATATGCAATATGGCGCCCTCTATAGGACATAAAGTGATAAACTAAAAAAAAAAAAAAAAACTGTAAATACATATCATCTGTTTTAGTCGCGAATCATATTTCGATCAAGATAAAACCTGACACTGGTGTTGATTCTCTTGTCACAAATGCCTCTAAACTAGACTAAAAATCACCAAAATTTAGTTTATTCCTGTCAAACGACGATTTCCCATTCTGAAATAGACTAAAATGACACAACTTAACTATATTTTAGTTTGACAGCACTAAGATGGTACTGAGATATTAGTTTAGTGAAAATGGCAATTTTGCTATTCTGAATTTGACGTTTTTCACCTAAAAATAGATTTTCTAACTAAATCTGACTATTTTTAATCGCGACTAAAAACGTGTGGAATAAAATTGGTTGGAACTTTAAATTCACACCAAAACCTCGACTTCAGATGAAAAAACAGTACTGATTTTTTTTTTTCTTTTGCTTACATCTCGAAAACGGTGTGTCCAATCGCAAAAATAATGAAAATTTCGACACCCTTTATAAAAGCCTTAAACCCCTAACACTCTACATGTAGGTAATATTTTTCTTATTTTCCATACAAAAAGTGAAAAAATCCACATAAAACACGTCGAGGCTGCGCGCCTCCGGCTCTAAAAAGATTCACGTGGTTAGGTATCACGTGTGGAGTCGCGATTGTCAAATTCGATTTAGATGTGTCAAAATTATTTTTAAACTTAGAGAATTTATTTTACAGAATAGCTTTGAGATTCTCATAGTCAAAAGTAGGGAATTTTAGTGATAGTTTAGTTAGTTTAGTTCGGTGTACAAGAGAATCGGCACCACTGACCTGCGTATAAAACGTAAGGAAATTTGAATTTCCCGGGCTACAACTATGGATCCACCTTAAAGTAAACTTTACACTTTATCCCCCTAACTAAATGCACTGTTAGGCGTTCGTCCAAGTTCTGCATGTCCTAGCGGTTCACAAAGTGAATTAATTACAACTTGAGTTCACCAAATAAAGACATGTTTGGAAAGGAGAGCTCAAGATACGCTCCAATTTGTGTATCATAAGTCATTATGTTCACAACCAAATCCAGTTTTGATCAGTTTTATTAAGCTATTGCATAGCTTTTATCGCGGGCTTTGAGCGCGGCAACCGAATCAAGAAAAAAACCTAACACTCCCACTCCGCCTACAATGTAATGACGGATGACCCATGACAATGTCATGTTATGGGAACGTAATTTTTGTTTAATGTCATCATCCCAAGTGTAGCGTTGACAAATAGGAAGTATGGAGGTTACAAATGCTATGCAATAGCTTTACCGCGGCAGTCCCCGAGTGCCAAATGTTTTATTTTTATTTGTGTGGCACAAAACTCAGCAACGCGAATACCGTTCGCTAACGCAGCCATTAGGTCCTCACTTGTGCAGGTGACAGGGCATGCGGTGCAAGATGGGTTGTGAACCATTATCTGTGGAGATATACTGCATACACACCGGAGATCTGAGCCGTCCATGAAGCCACACTTGTGGAGGTTGTCCTTGCTGTGACCTACTTGGTTATGAAGTCTATTTAAGGTTTTCCAAGTAGGCCTCGGTAACTTGTGTCCAGGTGAGAGACTCTGATGGTTCAGTGAAGAAATCAGGAGGCTTAAGCAGTTCTTGCCAAAGATCACATCGTTCTGTGGAGGGGTTACCATCGGCTGGACTCACGTACCCTTTAAAAAATTTGCGGCTTTTAAGCCTCTGTGGCACTGCGTTAAAGTTGTGCATCGGGTGGCGTGGGTCATCTTGTAGCTTCTTTCTTCGGATGACCCATGACAATGTCATGTTATGGGAACGTAATTTTTGTTTAATGTCATCATCCCAAGTGTAGCGTTGACAAATAGGAAGTATGGAGGTTACAAATGCTATGCAATAGCTTTACCGCGGCAGTCCCCGAGTGCCACACGTTTTTTATTTTTGTAATCACACAAAGGTCCGATTTTCTTACATCTAAACTGAAACTAAAAACGTCGGATCAGACACTATATAGCATACTGAACTAACAAAAGGCATCCCCTTAACCCGCAATAGTATAACGATGCAAAAATAAACATTTACCAAAAAATAATAATATATTCACAAAGAATATTAAATTGATACGTAAAAGAACACTCTAAATACGCGCATTTGTCGCACTTGTCGTTCCACGTTGAAAGACAAGTGCGCGTATACAGAGTGTTTCTTTTACGCATCAATTTAATGTTTTTTGTCGGCCGCAGAAAAAAAAACGCTCTCTAGAAAAACACACCAACTTACTTTCATAAATAACTTTTCATTGACGTCATTTGCCGGTAAATTTCAGACGTTATGTTACGGCCACCGCAGTCTTTGGAAATACTAGTTTTACTGCAATGGAAAATGAACCTGTTTACTATGTGAATGGTTACAGGAATCCTATCAAATTATGTTATTCAAGTGTAAAACCGAAAAATACCTACATACAGTGCGAACCACTGTTTAAAATAAATCAGAGAGCTTTTTTCAAAGGAATAGTAACGGAAGAAAAACACCGAAAATCGACTGTTTCTCATCTGGCGGAAGGTGTAAAAGTCGGCTAAAGGAAATTGTTCACTTTGATGTCTAAAGTGATATACGTTCTATTAACTTTAACCTATTACCTACCAGGATGTATAAAAGATAGAAAAATGCAAGTGGTGACAAGGCATGTTTCACGGACTTTTACACACAATCATGTAAGTTAAACTAATGTTATTAATTAGGATACGTGCACACGGACGAAACAATTACCTAAAAAATCTATTTAAACTATTTGCTTCAAGTCTAACTCTAATGGTTGCTCCGGGCGTCGTATTCACACGCGATAATACGAGTGAAAATATACCTTTGACGAAGCCGAAATCACTTGTTCTTCCTGTTATTATGATATTTTTTTGTACTAGATCATAATGATGCATCCAGATATGTTATTTTGTCCGTACCGTACCTCCGTTTCGTATCAGCGTCGCGATCCAAAAACACTAGTTCGGTACGGTACGGTGGTACAGCGTCTCGATATGGATACAGGTACGCTCCGATCCATCGCGAGTCGGTTTTTTCGCCCTGTTCAAAGGATATACACAAACTTGACACAGAAATGAACACGCAATGATTGCAACAATGTTACGGAGATACGGGCTATTTTACTTTGCGTCCAGAGTTTTTGGATCGCGACGCTGATACGAAACAGAGGTACGGTACGGACAAAAGAACATATTATTATCGTCGCTCGACATCCAATACCGCGAATGTGAGATTTTTGACGAAAATCATTTTTAAATGCAGGATCACGTATTTGAACGTGTAGAATGAAATAAAAAAAATACGATTTTCGTCAAAAATGTCACATTCGCGGTATTGGATACCGATTGACGATATCTGGACGCAGCTTAACTGGGAATCTTCTGGTTACGGAGATATTGAAGCTCAAAGTTTCAACTTTTTTTTGTGCGATCTCTGTAAATTGCATGCACCCATTTATGCACAATTTTTTGCGAGCGTTTGCACATTACCGTGAACAGTGAATTTTCACACCTAAAATAAAAATTGTCTCCTAGCAATTATTTTTGCTCAAAGTTACTTAGTTTGATGCGTGCCTAGATGACGGTTTCGTGATAAGTCTTTTTACACCCTGTAGATAAGGCGAAACCGATAATTGTGTTTTGTCACTATGACGCTTTAGGTCCACTGGTCGATAAGTACACACGGCTACATAAAAAGCTATACATTTCCAGTATAAGCTGATCTCGTATTGTAAAGGATTTCCATACGCTTGATATGTAACCGTGTGTACCTTTTTTATAAGGACAAAGTTTATGTTCAGAAACACACGCTTATCTAAGAATGTATTCTTGATGATGATGATGATGTCATCTAACCGATTATGGCAAAAGCGATAGCTTTCTATGGCTTCCTACGTTTAAGAGTGTCTCTCAAGATCCTCTCGAGTATCCTAATGTACGATTCTCAAAAATAAAGTGCTTTTGAATACTCGTGATTTTTCATAATCCCTGCTCGATATTGTATAACAGCCCTACAGTATGCTTGCAGTCCATATTCAATCAACGATACAATTGATTGATAAGGATGTTCATTTGAACAAGAATGGGCCTGTGTCCAATTTTTTTATTTTTAGTCCGTCTTTCAGAAAATAAAAAAAGATTGGACACGTATTTTTTATTTTTTGACGTAATCAAAAGATTACGGCGATACATAGAGTTAAAATGTGGCATGACGTCACGCCTTGCTAGATTTTATACGACGTTGTGACGTAACGAGCCCCCACTCCCCAACTTTAATGCGTGTTTTCTAAGTTATTATTAATTAATATGATAAAGCAAAAAATACGTGTCTAATATTTTTATATTATCTGAAAGACGGACTAAATAGAATTTTAATTTTTTTACCTAGGAAACTACCCTACTGCAAGGTTTAGCAATAATTACAGTACCAAGTAAAATTTACAATAACGTTAGCGTGTTAATATTTTTTTTTATATGAATTTTGAGTTCATAGCTCGTGGCTGAGTACCAACAGCCGCACGGGGCGATCCATCAGGTTAAGCTACGCTTGCCGGGGTTGGTCCGTGGATGAGTAACCATTTCTACATACCGAGACTCCTCCGTGCCTCGAAAAGCACGTTAAGCCGTTGGTCCCGGCTGTCAATCGTAGATCTTTGACAGTCGTTACGGGTCGTCAGAGGCCCGAAAGTCTGACAACCAGTCTTACCTAGTTATTGGGTTGTGGAGATAAGATAGGCAGTCGCTCCATGTAAAATATTGGTATTCAGCTGCATACGGTTAGACTGGAAGCCGACCCCAGTATAGTTGGGAAAAGGCTAGGTAGATTGATGAACTTTAAGTTCGTAATTAACTACCTACTTACTTATTAAGTCGTAACAAACTCACTGCCAGTAGAAACACTGTTAATCTCATTCGAAGTGTTAATAATGAAATGAAAAAGGGATTCCTAGAATTCTTTCAAAATACAACGTAATACGCAACAGGTAGTAATAATATTACAAACAAAGTTTCAAACTCCGACGTTCCATAGTCGGGAACAATCTAACTGACCAGTGCTCTCGTGATTATAATACAATAAACAATTTCAATTCTATAGG
This sequence comes from Agrochola lychnidis, assembly GCA_963680765.1. NCBI lineage: Eukaryota > Metazoa > Arthropoda > Insecta > Lepidoptera > Noctuidae > Agrochola > Agrochola lychnidis. Next base: position 7,811,405 of record OY796850.1, read on the forward strand.
AAATCCTTTGTGTGAAATTGAAGTTGAATTTTATTATCCTATTGATCGTTTGGTTTTATATCAATTGCCGTGCCCCCAGCGCCCAGCTCATAAATCGACTAATCATTACCGGTACCGTAATTGCGCAATACACGATCAATCACAATTTGTTTCGATTTGAAACATATTGCTAATCCATTGCTTCATGAGTCGGAAAAAAATCTGCTCAGCAACGTAAATAACGCAACGAATGATAAATGACAAATGATTTTATTTCTGTAAGTAGATTTGTACAAACACTTTTACACGTCAATCATATTTTAAAATCTAGATGAGGTCGGCGTTTCCTATCTGACTACTCTGAGAAGAAAGTCCGAAACAAACTCAGAGGTCACAGTCTCTTTTAAAGTCCAGACATAATCTTGGTCAGATCATGTGAAGGCCATATGGATTGGTGTCTGAAGTGGTCTTTAGAGGAAAGCACCACACAGATTGAGAGGGTCTGTCCAGTCAGTGTACGCATTTGTCAGTTATCGTGCAGCTCAACTCAGAATTTAAGGAGCTCAACGATTCGACGAACAATATCAAAACAAGGACATTAAATTGAATCCCATCAAAAACATAAATGTGAAAATGGGAGCCAAATTCCATAAATATGGTTGTCGACTTCGCCGACAAAAGAATTGAAATCTAAATGGGTGCCAAGTTCTGTAGATAATCCTGAAATTTATTTATAAGAACATGCAACTTTCTAAAATAAAATTAAAACACAAATTCTTGTTTTTTCTGCTATAACAATGTTTGCTATTTAAAAATATTACTTCTTAAATTTGAACAGTCGAATTATTTACACAAAGCACTTAGGATAAATTGAAGCTCAAGATTTGACTTGGCTAGTTTTTACATACAAGTTATCTTATATTTGGCTAATCAATTTATCATCTTTATATTTGTCTACAGTGTCGCGGTGCAAAAGAACTAAAACAAACAGGGTAACTTTTTATGCTGGTGTGCATTACAGCTACGTCTTACACTCGCGCCACGTCATTGTGCTGTAATTTTACTTTTTAGTGTTCGTGCATTAAGCGGCTAACAGTTGGACGCTATTTTTTTATCGAGTTTACAGCTTTGACTGTCTACCTAGGCATATTTAATTATTATTATTTAATTTTAAGTAGGCACTCAACATCAAATAAGTAATTCATGATGTGCTTACCTGTAAGAAATTTGTACACTAGTCTATAAGTTTATTGCATGTATCTCATATCTTTGTATCGGTGTACTTAATTGTTGGTGAGCCAAATAAATAAAGTAAAATATTCATATCTTTGTTCTTTATGTTATGCGCAAGTTACTGTTTCTTATTGTAACTGTTTACAGCTTTGACTGTCTACCTAGGCGTATTTATATATTTGTTCTTTATGTTATGCGCAAGTTACTGTTTCTTATTGTAACTGTAAGGTCAAAATATCTTCTTTCTCTAAAATTTCAGCTTGCTGGTAAAAACTAGCCAAGTCAAATCTTGAGCTTCAATTTATCCTAAGTGCTTTGTGTAAATAATTCGACTGTTCAAATTTAAGAAGTTATATTTTTAAATAGCAAACATTGTTATAGCAGAAAAAACAAGAATTTGTGTTTTAATTTTATTTTAGAAAGTTGCATGTTCTTATAAATAAATTTCAGGATTATCTACAGAACTTGGCACCCATTTAGATTTCAATTCTTTTGTCGGCGAAGTCGACAACCATATTTATGGAATTTGGCTCCCATTTTCACATTAATGTTTTTGATGGGATATCATTACTTTTTGTAAAGAAATTATTATTATTCGTCAATCAAACGTGATCTATTAAATTCTTTTTGTAAATATGCGTAGCAATATTGTGTAAGAATGTAGGTATTTCTTTCGTAACAATTGTTACAATTTTCCGCAATGATGTCAGATCGCTGAGCCGGCGCGGCAAGTATTATTATTAAAAAAAACGTGTACAGTCGGGGAGCCTTATGTCGTATGGTATTTTACTGTGGGGTCGGGCTGCTGACATTGAATCCATCTTTATTTTGCAAAAGAGAGCTATCAGAGCCATTTATAATCTACGTCGCCGCGAATCTCTCAGGAAACATTTTAAAAGGATTAATATTATGACGGTACCTTGCCAATTCATTTATGAAAATATTATGTATGTAAGGAAAAATCCACATCTCTTTAATAAAATAAGTGATAGACATAATTTTAATACTAGAAATAAAGATAAACTAGATCAACCATTTTTTAGATTATTTTAAGTACATACATCTTTTATGGGGTACTGTGTTAAATGTTACAACAAAATACCTTGTGACATTTTGCAATTAAATGAAAGAAAATTTAAAACTCATATTAAAAATACACTTTGTAAACAAGCATATTACAAATTAGAGGATTATATCCAAGATAAGAGTGCTTGGAAACATGCTGGTCCTGCTCCATAGGACAATTTAGAATCAAGACAAAATCAAACTGTTTGCTAATTTAATTGTAAAATTTATTACTTTGTGTTTTATGACATTGATTTTACATTCTGTGATTACTTCCTCACACACTGACTTATTAATTGTAAAATTTTAGGAAAATCGTCTACTTTTACAATGTTTGTAAATATGTGAGCACCATGTATCTATCACATATTAAATTATCTGTCGTTGTTTCATTTTTAATTCTTTTTACCTATTGTGGTAAAGTAATTTTATTCTAGGTGCACCGTCTTCACATATAATTATTATTTAACAAATGTACGTACATATACAAACAATTGTAAAACATTTTAAAAGAGTAACGGTGGAGTTTCTTGCCCATTCTTCTCCATACGAAAACTACCTTTTGGAAGGGGCGAATAGAATCAATTTTATTATTTTGTAATTTTTGACGTTCAAAAGTGCCATACATGGGCCTATTTGAAATTAATGATTTGACTTTGACTTTGACCCCGTCAGGAACAAAGTTCCTTCTCACGTATGATTTAATTATTTAATTTTTACAGCCGCCCCTTTTTTTTTTTAAGTATCTTCTCCCGCTCTGGGCGGAGCGGGAGGGCGTATCAGACTCTTACTGACTAAAACCCACCCGTGTTCCTTCGGTTGCCCTGTTGCCGGGGGCCACGATGTCCCTATCGGTTTTCTGCGAACCCCCGGCAGGCATTGGCCCTAGCGGATCCCGTCATTTCTGCTGACATCTCTTTGAGGCGCGCGTGGAACACAACGCGCCGTCGACCCGGGCTTGGTCCTTATCGGACGGCGAGCTACCCATTGCTCACCGTTCGCAAGCCCGCGCCTACGGTGGCCGGAAATCGGCTCGCGATTCCCGCCCCGGGCGTCTCCTCCTGCAGCGGTTAGGGGCGTGAGGGCGCGAACTTTGCCTCTACCTCACGCGTTCCGCCTCCTCCTTCGCGAGCATTACCGCTTCGCAGAAGGAGGTGACGGCCTGCCATTTCCTCTCGCTCCATACCATGGCCTGAACCAGGGCCGGACGCGAGAGATCACCGCCGCCGTTGCAGCCGCCCCTTGGATTTACATTTTGACCTCACTATGGACTTAACTATTCGTAAGTTTATATAAAAAATTAAACGACAATAGTCCCTAAAACAATAGTCATACGATCTATCAATTCAAAAACGTCTCAAGCATAGTACCAACCTACCAACTACCTTGAACATACCAACCTGACGTTTGTAACAACGTTTTTCGAGATCAGAGAATGAATGAAATGAATTCACTGCCGCCTAACATTAGGGACCAAGATTTTGACACGTGACACATCAGTTGACTCGACGGGGTGTTTTGAATTCAGTCATGAAATTCAGGAATTTACATCAACTTTTGGCATTCGAATCAAAAATGTATAGTTAGCTGTCAAATTATAAGACGCTGGAGATCAGCGCCATCTGAAGTGAGCAAGTGGCAGTTTTTAACCCCATTTGAAAATTTGTCGTCATGACTGTCATTTTCATGGTTTTCGGGAGATAGTGCTGATATCGAATTAGATGGACATTCTGGATTTTAAGATGGCGGCTATTCCAAATAATAATAATATTGTAGATCAATTGTTATAGACATCAATTTCATGCCAATACATGCCAAAACTTGATAATCAAAATCTGTAAAAAAACGGACCTCTTAATTTCGTCAAGTTCGTCTGTCCGTGCGTCCGGATGTCATACAGTCATTTAACATGGAGACTATTTACACTCTATCGATGAAAATTTTGAAAAAGGTGTATTTTTTGCACCGTTAAACAATGGTGTAGTGAAATTACGATAAACATAATAGTGGGGGTGGCATTCTCCATACTTACATATAACCGAGAGATGAAAAAAATCTATGCATATAAAGCGTGTATTGTTGGATCTCATAATTAAAATGTTAAGATGTTTCTAAGTGACTTTGCTTTTGAAGTCAATAATTTTTGAGATACAGTTTATTTTCGGTTACAACCGCAGAATTAACTTTGTTTGTTATAGTTTTTTCGAGAAATACAAACTTATTTTTGCAGTCGATAAAATTGATACTATGCAATGTTTATGCGTAAATATTCATCCCAATTACGGAACCCTTCACTGTGCGTAGTCCGACATACACTTGGGCAGTTTTTTTTAAATTTCGTTTTGAAACTACCTCAAAAATAAACAATTTCTATTACTCGAGTAAGATTATCCTATTAAAAACAAATACTATCAAACTCATACAACTAAAAAAAAATGATTGTTGGTTTTATGAAACCACGGTAAAAGTGAAACTTTACACGGTCAGCTGCTGCGAACTATAGGCGCCGCCATATTGGCCTTGGCTGCTCTGACGATCGCCTTTCACTTTATCCCTACTCCGCGGCCGACCGACACGTGACATGCAACACACAGACGAAAAAGTTTGAGACGATGTAATAAAAGTTTCAATTTAAAAATATAGACGTCATTTAAAAGTGTTTGCGGAATACCTACCTAATTTATATAATTAATTTAACATCATTCCCAAACAAAATTTTCTTAAGCCTACCTAAAAAATGTATACTAGGCATTCTATATCAGAAAGTATCAAAAATAAAATCCACAGTAAATAATTGTCCAATAAATTAAAAATAATTTTGAACAACGTTCCGAATTTAAATTCAAATAAATAGAAACAATTCGGCGCGAAATTCAATAAATGAGGTAAGTATCTATCCTCGTTCTATGTGTTGACTCGTTTTATATTGAATGTCCTAAAAACGATTAAACACTAGAAAAGTATAAATAATTATTTTAAACAATGTTTATTGTATTTAATGCTTAAAACAATTTTATTTTAATTTTCAAGTATAGATTTCAGACATTCGACATAATTATAAATTAATCGAGACAATCAAAATTGAAAAAAAAAAAAAACGTTTGGCATAATCGTTTTCGCACATCATTACAATAAAAAAAAAAAAACAATTATCGACGATTTTTAACACAAATTGAGTAGTAGTAATGAATATTACGTGTTATTGAACATGTGTTCGTATAATAAGTAAAGATCTGGGCATTTTCTAGTTACTTATAATATTTTTAATCACATTTGTCACATTTAAAGTCGTATCAGATATGTGTATGTATGTGTGTTAATTGTGAAAAGTTAAAATGTAAACACGCACGATTGGCGCGAATCTTCGACTTTTGATATCAAAAACTTCATTACTACTACTTATTTAACTTGAAAAATGGATGAATTCGTCAAATAATTAAATGTTGTAATAGTCGCTGTCCTTATGGTGGAGTTTGGATGTTCGCAATCCCCAATTTTTATGTTTTTTAGCCTCGACCTCGACTGTCATCAAAATGGCGATTATCGCATTTACAGACTTGAATTTTATAAAGGTAAATTAATAATCTTGCGCGCTAAATATGAAAGATTTAATGGCATAAACATTATTTTAGCCAACTCTCTTAATTAAAGATGAATAATCTCATTGGCAGCAGCATTTTCAGTGCTTCTATAGGAAGGTTTACTTTAACAAATAACACAACAATACCTAAATACTAAAAACATTTTATTTCTCATAGAATTGAAAACGGCTTCAGCTTCATTCTCATAACGTAGTCATGGTATGAAAGCAGCGTAGCCAGATTATTGTTTTGATCTATTATGGGTAAATCTTTTACACTCTAGGGTGGCTCTGTTTTTATCATCACTTGCTTGCCTATAAACATCTCTGGCAGCAGCCTCTCTCAGTAAGCATGACAAACTTTATCCAAATGTATACCTAACCTAGAAAGTAAGAAAATACTCTTATTGTTGTTTATTTACTTTTGTATAATAATTATATCACTCATAGTAATTCTGCCATTTTAAAAACACTAACCTGATGACTTCTGTGACTTGCAGTTGACATGCCACATACATAACATGCTTAGATTTTGCTGAGCAAGTAATACTTGGGATAGAGTTGTAGATAATATAATCAATAATGTCAAGTCTTGCAATAACACATGTCATCGTCATACCTGAAAAAGGTAAAAAAATTCAGTGTATTTACTTATCCTATATAATTACATCATACTATAGACATTTACAGCTGACGACGCGCGACGTACCCCTGACTGAACATAGGCCTTCTACTAATAGGCTGCTAAAATCAATGAGGTTATACAATACGACGGTGTTTATAAATATTTAGAGAACATAATAAACTTACCCAGGGCCATGGAAAGATAAGCAATAGTTCCTCTGGCTTCAATTTAAATTGACAGCATTAAATCGTAACGTAATATAAGTATAAAGTAAATACGGAAAAATTTATTCAAATCAACGTAAAACAAACAGCCAACAATGCCATTGATCTGACAGATTATTTTTGACAGTTTGACATTATGCATGGTGTCAGTGTTACCAGGTTTAATTATTTTGGTAATCGATTGACGAAATCGATTGGGTGATTATCAGTGATCGGAGTAGGTAGATTGATTTTACGTACTCGCATCATGAATAGTCATAGAAATCATAACATGGATAAGCCTTTTTTCCGGGATTTCATTTTGGTACTTACGGGATTGAATCAAATATTGTTAAAGTAAGGATTTTTAAACTACTACATTAGAAATTTATAGAATGCGATAGATAAATATTTAAAATATATTATATTGTTTTATAGTATATCTATCCTTTTCTTGGAGTCCGATCACCTATATACTATTAAACAGACAGCAAAGGGGTTGAACATTTCTTATTCATATTGATGTATTCTTTATTCTACACATTACAACATTTGAAATTCCTTAAAAAATCTTAATAATTTCAAAATCCCGGAATCCCGGAGGCGTATCCATACTAATATACGTGCCAGTTCATTGACCTCAAATCAATCTACTTACTCTGATCACTGGTAGTTTATAAAATAACATTACTGCCTCGAAACACTTTTAAGTTGTTGAGTATATTCAGACCATATAATATTTTATTTATTGTAAAATCATAATTTTACAGTATTTGAGTATAATAAATAGCATTTAAAACATACTCGTGTAGTGGATACTCCACCTACTCCATGTGGGTTAGTATCGATATTTTCAATCGATTACAAATTATTTTATTGGATTAGTCTGTCATCTGGCAACATTCAGGTTAGGATTGAATGGCGGATGTAGTTCTTTAAGTATCAACAAAATAAATATTTATTAGGTTCTCTAATGCTAGAAGAAATAAATTTTCATAAAACGACTTGAAAAAAATACGACATAATTTTTGATAAATAAGCTTTGACACAGTATCATACCATGGGCCTGCTTTCGGGAAATCTCTTTTCAACTTTCTAGGTCACCCGGAAATGGGTTAAATGTTTTTGATGTCTAGTGACGGGTCGTTGATAAAAATGCCGATTTTTATACGTTAATATCTCAATAACCGTTTGAGTTTTATTTATGAAATTTGGAGTTCTAGTTAATCTAAGGGGTTTTTATAAATAAACCAAATTTCATGAGTCTATGTTACATAGATTTTGAGTTATTAAGGGGTCAAAAGTGGCTCCAAATGGTTCGTGTAATATAACACACTGCAGCCGTGTCTTGCCTAGTACTTGGCTCGACACGCTGCCGCGTGTCTAGATGTTGTTGAACTATCAAAATTAAACTTTGTCATAATCGTTTTCGAAAATAAGTTATACAATTAGGGTACTTACTGGTCGTGCAAGGAAATAAAAACCAAAATGGAAACATAGGTTTTCAGTCGTATAAATACGACAGAGTCGGCACGGGCAAGAAAATATTTGTCGTATTAATCCGACTGGACCGGTCAATACGTTAAATGGGAATATGAAATTAATAATAGATGTCTAGGCAGAAAGCACTAGGTAATTATTGAAGTGAAAACTTCTTTAGGCGCGTTGAGCATTTTTGAGATGGGACTAAACCATTGATTTCGCGACACTGTTACGACACCAGGTTTTGACCATTAAAAAGACATCAACGCGTTAATTAGCGCGGTGCGTGGAGTAAAAGACATCAACATATTGATTAGTGCAGTGCCGATTTTTTTTCAAGATTTCACTTCTGCCGGCACTCCCTGAGTGCCACTGTTTTTCTTTTTATTGTTTGATCATGGAGGCATAATTTTTTTTAACGCAATGTTGAAACTATAGTTATGTAAGATCAACTTTTCTTGACTTCTTTTTATAAACATGGCGACTAGTGTATGATTTTGACAGAAAGTATGTAAAGGACGGCACGAGGAGTCCTCAAAATATTAGTCCATAAAAGTCTTTAACAAAGGACGCAGCAGTAGAGCAATGGTGGCCCAGTGGTAACGGCCGCGACTTACGAGTTGTAATTCTTAGGTTCGACTCCTGATAGCAGTGCTGCCAATTTAGCATTTTTATGGCTAAATTTAGCATTTTCTCTAGTCATTTGGCATGCAAAAATTCAATTTAGCATATAACATATTATTTAGCATTATACTCGGAAAGATTCATTTAAACTTGAATTTCCGAACGCAACATATGAACCCTTAAAAAACGCGGTGATGTTTCCGAACGCTACCGTAGTGGTCAGGGGAAATCCCGCTTGAATTGATTGAACTACATAATCTGTGCTTAAATTGGCAGCACTGCATTTTTATGGTTTATTATCGAACTTTTCATCAAAGGTGTTCTTTTCATGTTTTGTTTTATTCGTTTGTGGTTGCGTTCGTTGAATTAGAGTTTTATTTTATAGAGTTTATTAAATTGACAATGCCTCCAAAATATAACCGACATTATCGTGCAGAGTGGGAATTGATGTCCGATTTTAAAGAGTGGCTTCAGCCGGTCGAAAGTGACACCACAAAAGCGTACTGTAAGTATTGCAAGTCTCAAATTGTGGCAAAATGTTACTAAAATAATAAAAAATCTCAACACTCAAAAAGCTGAAAGCACACTTGCTATGTTCATATGTGAACATTGTTCCATTTTGACCACTGATAATTTGTCTCAAGTATGTAAGAACAGATTTAGCGATAGCCAAAGTCCTGACTTGCAACTGCACAGGACAAAGTGCACAAATATAATTAAGAACATAAATCTACATCTTCCGCTCCAGCTGCATCTATTGAAAATACAGACGAAGGTCTTCATATGTTATTTGTGTCACAAAATTAGTTCTAATTTTTTTTAATAAACGCTTTCTCTTTCTGTGTTGGCATTTTTTTTAGCATTATCATAAAATTTTAGCATGTTTTGGGCATTTTCTGAATGTAGATTTAGCAGAAAATATTTTTTAGAGTTGGCAGCACTGCCTAATAGGCGTGTAACTTTGCGTAAATTATGTCATCACCAGAGATCGGAGTAGGTAGATTAATTTAGGGTCAATGAACTGACACGTATATATATTATTAGTATGGATATGCCTCCGGGATTCCGGGATTTTGCAATTATTAAGATTTTTTTAAGGAATTTCAAATGTTGTAATGTGTAGAATAAAGAATACATCAATATGAATACGAAATCTTAAACCCTTTTGCTGTCTTTTTAATTAATAGTATATAGATGATCGGACTCCAAGAAAAGGATAGGTATACTATAAAACAATATGATAATATAATATATTATAAATGTTTATGTATCGCATTCTATAAATTTCTAATGTAGTAGTTTAAAAATCCTTATTTTAACAATATTTGATTCAATCCCGTAAGTACCAAAATGAAATCCCGGAAAAAAGGCTTATCCATGTTATGATTTCTATGACTATTCATGATGCGAGTACGTAAATCAATCTACCTACTCCGATCACTGATCATCATCACTGCTCTCAAAACTGTGAAGGAAAACATCGTGAGAAAACCGGCATGTTCTAGAACTGAAAATTCGAAGACATGTAACATCTATCAACCCGCACTGGTCCCGCGTGGTGGATTACGGCCCACTCCCACTCACAGAAAGAAGGCTTGTGTCCCAGCAGTGGGAACATTATAGGCTGATTTTAGCTAAATCTTATATGATTGCTTGTTAATTTAACTGAATAAAACCTACCCTATGCGAACCTAATAACAGAATCTCCACCAAAATAACCATGTCACAGGTACCTACCCACTATGGCTACCGAACATGTCATAAACATATCGTAAACCAAACACCACTTGCAATACTATATATATATATATCGCAAATATTGATTCAAAAGCACGTACGCAAATACCTATACGAACACCAAATACAAATCCCAGGTATCTATCAAACGAATCTCTCTGTGAAACCCGCGATCTATAACAGGTACCATCAAAGGCGGTATCGCAGAGCAAATACCTACGCTCCGTAGCTTACTAGCGTGGTAGAGTAGGTAGGCTAGACCACTCAGGTTGCATTTCAACGACCGATGCGGTTAGCCTACTGAAGTAATTTTATTATTTTGCTCTGTGGCTCTGAAGTATGTCGTATACGACGGATGTATGAAATTAACTTCGTCAGGTAGTGTTTGGGAATTTATTTCGTATTGTTATCGTTTTATTTAAAGTACCTGGGCGATCGAGCTCTGCTCAAGTGAAAATAGAGAATGCTCATTTAATAGTATAGGAAAGTTCTGCCATATCATTATTCTAAGGAAGCCATATTGATCTAAACTTTGGGCGACCAAGCTCTGTTCGGGTGAAAATATGGAGAAAACGAATTACACCAGATATGAGACATAGCTAGATCGATTTTTCGCCCCCAAAAACCCCTATAATGCAACTTTCATCGAAATCGTTAGAGCCGTTTTCGAGAACGTGATTACAAGTGCGCAAACTTTAACACGTGACTTTACTCATCATTATGAACAACTTTTATAATGGGACCAAACCTGAAATCGCGAAAAAAAAATCAGCTTTTCCCTACATTTATGTTCGCATAACTCGTCAAAAAGTAGGAAACAGCTGTTTTTTTTTAACACTGGTTAAAATCTTACCCTGTATATATATATAAATATTAATATAAATATTGTTCATTTAATAGTATAGGACAAAACTGCTATGTCGTTTTGAACTTAGATTTTAAAACTTTTTGACACGAGTTTCGAGTTAGTCACGAGATCTCACTCGTCAGTTCGCATTATAAACGGTAGGCCATTGAAGCTTATTCATAATATTCTTTGAAATCCAATCAATCTGCCTAGCCTTTTCCCAACTATGTTGGGGTTGGCTTCCAGTCTGAACGGATCCAACTGATTACCAGTATTTTACATGGAGCGATTGCCTATCTGACCTCCACAACCCAGTAACTAAGTAACGATACCCCTTGGTAAGACTGGTTTTCAGACTTTTGGACTTCTGAAGACCCGTGATGACTGTCAAAGATTCACAAATGACAGCTGGGACCAACGTCTAAACGTGCTTTCCGAGGCACGGATGAGACTCGTACATACCGATATGTAGAAATCGGCAAGCATAGCTTAACCTGATGAATGGACCCGTGTGGCTGTTATTACTTAGCCACGGGCTCCTGAAATCCAATTGATAAAAAAATCAAAGGATTCAAAACCACCGTTGAAGAGTTGCACCACTTATTGGCAGTATTCCAGCCTGTCAACCAACTTAATTACGTGTACAGTTTCATTCATTCATTCATTCGGTCAATTAACATCATGAACTGTTCATTCCACTGAATGATTGATGAGTTATTGGTCAATCTGTCATTACGAGCATAAACTTGTGGAGTTGTGGTCAGCGTTGGTTAATTAATCTGTAGTATTATAATGACGGTGTTTATCAGTAGAATATTATATTATATTTATATTATTTATATCATGTTTATATTATTATAATATTATATTATTGTAAAGAATAACTAACATAAATTCTAAATATGCTTGCATAAAAACACACAAACGACTCTTTACTATCTGAAATCGGAATAAAATTTACTTCACAATACCGCTCCACAGTTTTCAGTTAATTTGTGCACTTTATACATGAGTTGAATTGACTTCTAACAGAGTGCATTGTTATCTATCAAGACACATCCTTAACAAGCAATAATTATTCTGCCAACATCATAACAAAATTCCATACATAAGCAAAGATTCTCCCGAACGTCAAAGATAATAAGCCACTATTTAGATAACTGTTGATACACTGTGACACGGGTTAATGAGGATTGAGTGTTCTGTTAATATGCTTAATTAACTGTAATGTATGATAAATTGATATATTCATAATTATGTGTAGTGTATCTATTTAATAGATACGTAAACACTATCTCATGCACGTCAGCAGTGACGTCGCTGTCATTAATGTCAACTGTCAGTTCATCACGAATGGCGGGAAACAGTTGAAGGTTAGGCGGTGTCTGCACGGGAGGCTTGATGTGGTGATGAGCCAGTGTAGTGATATAATCAGCTTAAATACGAGATCAACAGGATTCTGTATTCAGTATGTATAGCTTGAAGTGCCTGCAGCTTTGCCTAGCCGAGGACAGAAATTATACTAAACGTAAATTTAATCGCGTAATTTTCATAGAAAACAAAACAAAAAGCACCCAGAATTTCGGTCACGTCATTTTTGGTTAGATTCCATGTGTCGTTATTCTAAAGCCGGGTCTCCGGGGGGCCGGGCGCGAGTTTTTTCGAAACATTTCATAAAAACCTTACAAAAAAACATTTGTTTTCATACAAAACAACGTGTTTGCATACACAAATGTGTATGGCCACGCTTCTTTGTTGCGATGTTTTTGTGTAATGCTTCAAAAAAACATGCGCAGGAGGCTTAAGTTAACTAACTTAAGTAAAAATAAACATTTTATTACCTACCTTATTACGCGAAAACCAGGCATGCTTATAAAATTGTACGTCATACCATATTCTGAGACGTAGGTATCATTATAAAACCTCAGTGATATACATACTTGAAAAAGTTGCTCTGGAATCTCATGAGGATTCTTATTACTTTGGTAGACTGAACAAGTTAAATAACTTTAGTTTTATACTGAAATAACAGCCTTTTAGTTACCTTTAAAAAAGTGTTTCGTAGAAGAGCGGTGGCCGTAACGTAGCGTCCGCAATTTACCAGCAATGATATCACTGAGTTCTCTGACACGTTTTATGAAAGTAAGCTGGTGTGTTTTCTATTCTATTTTTTTATATTTTAAAGTGAAAACTTCTTTAGGCGCGTTGGGCATTTTTGAGATGGGGAAAAAACAATTGAACTCGCGACACTGTTACCGACACCTCATTTTTGAAACGCGATTGTGTTCTTTATTTATATTATGTTACGGATCAATGTTCTATGCAAGCATTTTTACTTCAAAGGTTTTGGAAATATTTTTTTTTTTGTAAACGCGATTGTTCTCTTTATTTAGATAAGGATACGGACCAATGTTCTACACAAGTATTTTTCTTCCACCAAGGCAATCTTGTTCAAGTTTTCACTTTTGTCGGCACTCCTGGAGTGTCACTGTTTCGTTTTTTTTTTTATGGCAAGCAAAGCCGATGTCGACTGTTCTGTTAATATCTAAGGTGAGATGGAAAAACAATTGTACAAGATTTAAAAAAAAGCTTATGACATATGTAAGGTCTATTTATTACCTTGTTTCCAATTGATGTTTCCACTTAAACAAACATCAACTTTATACCTGTGTAAGTAAAGTCAAATCCCGCTACCATCATTTTTATGACGGCCGTCACTGCGGCGTTATTTGGTGGCCACCGCTCTTTGAAACGTAGCTTACATGGGAATAACTGAGACTTGAGTTATTTCCAAAAATACATAAAAGTCTACAAATTGTCGAAGTAACATTTGTATTTAAGATATTTAATAAAAACATAACAATCAAAGCGAAAAAAACACAAACTTATTCTGTGAGGTATATCTACAAATAAACCACTAAATTACTATTCGTTTTGACCCAAACCGCACTTCAAAACATTTTAAATCCAGACCTCAATATTTGAAGAAGGTAAAGTACCTACCCATTTTACCAATCTAAAAAAAAGTTTAAATCTCCTTCATTTTAATTTAAAAAATAAAATGATAAACAGTTAAATGTCTCCTCCAAAAATATTCTCTTAACTTCTGTAACTTATTTAAAAACGAAAAGTTTCTGAAATGATTTTGTGTTTTCGTTCAATTTATAAAAGTTTATGAATTCATCAAACATTATAAAATATAATGAATATCTTAATGTCTATTTTCATGGAAATTATTTTATTTTTAAGTAACTTCAAAGAGAAGGTTTTAATTTTTTCAACCTATTCAAAGACTTTATTTTTGAAGTCAGTGTTTTTATTTATTTTTCTAATTTGTACTTCTAACCGGCCAGCCTTATGTCCAATCAGGGGATTTTTTTTTTAATTGGCACGTCAATTTTCCGCGATAAAACCACTTCATAGAAACTTCTTTCTGTCAAAGAATGACAGTATTGTGATTTGAATATATGGGCAACATAAGCAATTTGCTAAACAATTAATTTCCCTGACTTTACCTACTGAGATTTTTCTGAGAGTTTTATATAAATTATTTTGATAAACAGTAAACTCAACCCTACGTCTGGTGGACATAGGGTTAAGCTTACTGTACAATTTGTAGCCACACTCGATTCGCAAGGGAATAATTTTATACGTTACAAGCAATTACACTAATTCACACGTTCTTCAATCTATAGCATTTAACTACTCTAATTATTACGTCTCACCACATATGACAGCTGTCAGATTATTATTATTAATTTACATTTTGCCTTAATCGAGGCTTGAGAGGCATTATAATAACGATTTAAATGATGCAGAGGGTACCTATGTAGTTAATTGAAATAAAACAGCACAATAATATAAAAAATAGAATCAGTTCCAGATTAACTCTAAACCATATTTTTTTAATTGCATTCTTAGTAAAGCTCCACTCTGTATTTTTTTTAATTAAAATTTTATTTGTTTGAATGACATTTCAAATTTTATATTTGATTTGATAGTCATGTGTATGTATTCAAATTGTGTTGGATTTGAATGAATTGAATGTTTGAGTATTATTTTATTGTGTATGTGTATTTATGTTTTTTTTTTTTACATCAATGTAAAGAAAAAGTATTTCTTATTGTAGTTTGCATAGTAACACTAAAGAGTTTCTTTATGACAGTACGGATGTCAATGGCATCCAGAAAAAATAAGAGATGTCAAGACACTTCAATGTAGCATGAAAAAACACAAGTTTTAGTTGTTACATGTTTTATTGTTAGAATATTATAATAGGAGTAATAAAAGACTTTAAATGTCGTTTCTTTGATTTCAGCAACACATTTGGTTTTCATTGTTACGCCTATTAAGCCACTAAGAAATATCTTATATCAATTTATATTTTAACTATGGCTGTTTGTAAATGTGAGTTTAAATGTTTGTAAACGTACCCTCAATGCAGGAGAAATTCCTAGTGTGGGGCAATGTTAAAAAAAACAATCACAATTTAATGTACCTAATGTAATGAATTTGTCTGAAAATAAACGATGCATAATGAAAATAAACGGGGCGGTGGAAATAAACGGTTGACTGGTCGCAAGCGCTACTGCTGAGCATGAGGTCCTAGGTTCGATTCCCGGGTCGGACAAAGTGTTATTAGGATTTTCTATCTAAAATTTCTCAGTAGCAGCTCGGAGTTTGGATTTGTGCCCGGTTGATGGCAATAAGCTCGCCCCCTATTACACGGGACTTAAACATAACTGGCGAAATGTGGGTGTACCTGCTACAGGGACACCTCTGCCCAACACTTCGGGGAAACAAGGCGTGATATTATATTATGTTAAACGGTGCATGTATTCAATTACTGCAATTACTTCTGGAGCTTATTTGAAAACCAAGCATACGGTGGATTTAGACTAGAATATTTGGTGTGAGAGAAATTAATGATAATATTATCACAACGTGATAATCCTGAACCATTATAGTAATCTAGCAGAACCATAGACTGAGTTCATTACTATCGTAAAGTTGTTAATACGCTTTCGCAGAAATCCGAGGGGAAGGGAAATTGCAGTTGCCCGTAAATACGGATTACGCCTTCCTACGCTGAAAGAAATCTCTTGTTGTGAGACATCGTTTTTTATTTGTTTGGCAATTAATATCATATGTACTTTCTGAGTTTACTTTGATCATTACTGAAATTATTATTACATTACTTATAGTTAACTAGCTGCTTCCCGCGGTTTCACCCGCATAAGTCTCGATCCCGTAGGAATATCGGGATAAAAAGTATTTTATGTCCTAACCCAGGTCATGGTCTACATATGTGCCAAATTTTATGCAAATCCATTCAGCCGTTTTAGCCTGAAAACATAACAAACAAACAAACTCACTTTCGCATTCATAAAATTATAAGTTAGGACATAAGTCTGAAATCGCCAACTCGTCTTGAGCAAGCGTGGTCATCAATGCTCGTGCCTTCTCTGTATGAGAAGAAGCCTGAGCCTTGCAGTGAGACAATAATAGAAGAGAGGCCTCTCAGTGAGGCCGCAGGAGACGCCCTGGGCATCGGGAATCGCAGGCCGATTCCCAGCCACCGTAGGCGCGGGCTTGCGGACGGTGAGCAATGGATAGCCCGCCGTCCGAAAAGGACCAGGCCCAGGTCGACGGAGCGTTGAGTTCCACGCGCGCCTCAAAGAGATGTCAGCAGAACTGACAGGGTCCGCTAGAGCCGATGCCTGCCGGGGTCGCGAGAAAGTCCGAAAGGGATATCGTGGCCCCTGGCAACATGAAGGCAACTGAAGGAACACGGATGGGTTTTAGTCTGTAGGAATCTGACACGCCTTCCCGCTTCGCCCAGAGCGGGAGAAGTTATTTGATAATTCGTCACCCAAAAAAAAAACTTCTCTGTGAGAGCGAGTAATGGGCCATAATCCACCACGCGGCCCCAGTGCAGGTGGTAGATGTCACATGTCTTCGAATCAGGAGGCCTGTATCCCAGTATTGGGAAAGTTATGCTTAGACTGATTAAATTATGTGTGTATAGTTTCTATCCAAGACTGACCTTCATGGGGAACTATGTGAACTTGAACCTTGACATTCACGTCGTAATATCTAATGGTCAAATATTGTCAACCTTTAAAACTAATCTATTAGGTGACCCATTAGTCGATTACTTGTCACTTTTACCTATTCATTTCGACGGTATGATAATCGGGAATATTTTTCTGTTTATTATTTATTAGTAACATTAAATTTATCTGTTCCAAGCCTTGTGCATGATGGGATTTCCACTCTTTTCATCCCCTATTTAACTCTTTTAGGGGGTGCATAATAATCAGTCTATAAAGTTCCCACTACTGGGACACAGGCCTCCTCTCGGTGGAAGGGAGTGAGCCGTAATCCACCACGCGGTCCCAGTGCGGGTTGGTAGATGTCACATGTCTTCGAATTTTTGGTTCTAGGACATGCCGGTTTCCTCACAATGTTTTCCTTCACCGTTTCGAGAGCAGTCGTGATGAAACAGTAAGGTAAGAAAACAGATTAGACAAAGTAAAGCGCCTGTGTTGGTTCGAACTTACAACTTGTAAGTCGTGACTGCTCGCTACATATATTTTCATCCCCTGTTAGTAAACCCTATTAGTATCCCCTTTAGGGATGAATGTTCTTAAATCCTTTTTTTAGTTCTTCAGTTCTGCTCACTTCCGTTATAAAATCATCTCTTTTGCAAAATTGCACGCTTTAAGACCCAGCGGTTTACAATACTCAATTGTTTTTTGCGTTCCATTATGTGTACCTACCTAAATGTAAACTTTAATTACTGTGCGTTAGCGTTACTGCACGTTGTCTGTCAGTAATTGTACTTATTTAAGATTCTTATTAGGTAGAAAGGTTTAAAGGTTAAAGGTAGAAAGGCTTTTTAGTTGTGGTACCTATCCCACACAAATTCTAATACCAATACCTGCTAAGAAATAACAGTGACAGGAACTTATCATATCATCCACATATTAAGTGAGAAAAAATACGTGTTATTGAAGCTAACTCAAAAACTACCCAACCAAAGTAAATAAAATTTATATGGGACTACCTCTGAAGTATGACCTACCAAACAAAAAAAGAATTTCAAAATAAATTCATAATTGGCGGAAGTAATCCCGTTACAAACAACAACAAAAAACAAAGTCGAATTGAGAACCTCCTCCTTTCGGTAAAAAAATCTATTACTCCTGTAATAGACTTCACTGTATAAACTGCACTTCACTAAGATGTAAACTTTTAAACCCGTTTTTCTCAAATTGATGTTTTACAGATTACAGCGTTTTGTCCTAACACGGCCGTCTAGCAGTTTTGAATCAAATTTCAGTGAATGCACTATCTAAAAGCCAAGAGTAATCCTAGAGAAACAGGTAATTCTTTCAGCAAAGAAAAAATTTCCCTACTGCATCAGTCTGACATGGCTTACCTTATATACTTGGAAACAGATATATTCTTTGAACGTCCTTGTTATTTCCTGTAACGACGGATGCAGTTAGTTTACGAACTATCTTTTCAAACAACAGCATGTTTTATTTGTTTATTTTTATCTATTTTTGAAAATGTTTGGTCGATTTCTGATGAAGACTTGTTCCACCGACTCCACTCGTGTGTAAAGGTAATACATACGTATTCCAACTAATACCTGACACGACACTACTCGGACTACGAGAGTGAGGGAAGAGAGTGCACGTGTGTCTGCGCACGCACTTGTGCACTATAATATCTCGCGCGCCGAAAGCTTGCCGTTGAGATTGGCCGCCATGGCCGAAATACGGTCTGGAGAACTATACAGTGCAGTGTGAGTCTTTACAATTTTCATATAACGAAATGAGGGAATCTATGCTTAATTTTATAGACCAAAAAATCTAAATCTAATCTCTAATCTATTTTTATGGAATTTTTAAACAAAACGATGTATCTTTTAAACTAAGTGATCTATCGCAATGAAAAAACTCCATAATGATTGGAAGTAATTAGGCGTCCTCATAAAACGAAAATTGTGGAAAAGAACTGCCTTCAATTGGAAATAAAATAGTTTTTTTATTTTTGCAAAAATCTGGGTTTTTTTTTTAAATTACAATATTCGAAAATTTTCTCAATAAAACGCCCCATTACGTACGGTTAAATAAAAATATTTTTTTTAATATTTTTTCCGTCGATAAAATTAAGCATAGATTCCCTCATTTCGATATGTGCACATTATAAAGACTCACACTGTATATAATACCTGACAAGACCACATTTATCGATGAATTAAAACAAAAAATCACAAAAAAAAATAATGGTTCTCTATTAATGAACGCACTGATGAACAAACCAACAAAGAGACGTTGTACCTAATTTATACAATGTGGAAATAACAATAATTATGACAAAAAATTTAACTGCGTATATTCAGTTGAATAATAGAGGAGCTCGTGGTGAAGTAATAACTGCCACACGGGTCAATCCATCAGGTTAAGCTACGCTTGCCGAGGTTGGTCCGTGGATTGGTGACCATCTTGCGTGCCTCGGAAAGCTCATTAAGTCGTTGGTTCCAGCTCTCATTAGTGGATCTTTGACAGTCGTTACGGGTCATCAGAAGCCCGAAAGTCTGACAACCAGTCTTACTAAGGGGTATCGTATTACCCAGTTGTGGAGGTCAGCTATCCAGTCGCTCCATGTAAAAATTCAGCTTCATCCGGTTAGATTGGAAGCCGACTCTAGACTAGTTAGGTATAGGCTAGGCAGATTGATTGTATAATGCCATTCCCAGTCGGCATTCAAAAATTCTATCTAATATATTCAATAGTTTGGCGAGATCAGTGGTGGCCCTGTGGTTACGGCCGCAATTCATCACCACTGCTCTCAAAACGGTAAAGGAAAACATCGTGAGGAAACCGGCATGTCCTAGAACCAAAAATTCGAAGACATGTGACTTCTACCAAACCGCACTGGGCCGCGTGGTGGATTATTAGGGCCCCACTCTCTTTCACAGAGAGGAGGCCTGTGTCCCAGCAGGGAAAATTATAGGCATATTATGTGTTATGTATGTTAGTCAGTCACTATAGCTAGTCATAGATTGGCAATACCCGTAGTCGGTCCATCAGTACTATTTCTTTTTATCCCATCACTTTTTAAGCTATTGCATAGCTTTTATCGCGGGCTTTGAGCGCAGCGACCGGATCAAGAAATTCCGTAACGAAAAAAACCTAACACCCCCACTCCGCCTACCATGTAATGATGGTTCCCATGACAACGTGACGTTGTCATGGGAACGTAATTTTTGTTTTATGTCATCCCGTCATCATCCCAAGTGTAGCGTTGACAAATAGGAAGTATGGAGGTTACAAATGCTATGCAATAGCTTTACCGCGGCAGTCCCC
This sequence comes from Agrochola lychnidis, assembly GCA_963680765.1. NCBI lineage: Eukaryota > Metazoa > Arthropoda > Insecta > Lepidoptera > Noctuidae > Agrochola > Agrochola lychnidis. The sequence continues at coordinate 7,832,163 of OY796850.1, forward strand.
GAGTGCCACACGTTTTTCTAATTTCCTTTATTTCAGCCGAAAGACGTCCACTGCTGGACATAGGCCTCTGTCAAGCACCGCCACTTCAATCGGTTCTGTGCTTCCCGCATCGCGCAATGTTATGCTTACTATCAAGCTATGTACATAATTGCAAGTAATTACATACGTACATCAGAAATTACTATTGCTGTTGAAATCATATGATTTCAACAGCAATAGTAATTTCTGATGTACCCACATTCATATGCAAAGTAAATGAACGGAACTTCCTATCAACGGTGTTTGCGTTCCCAAAACACGTGTTAATTTAAATGCAGTTGGTATTTCTATGTACTTACGCTTTGAGCTTTGACCGCAAACTCTAAATTAATCTAATTTCAGTAGAAATTCATAGTCGGATAGATAGTTATTAAGGTACGTAATATTAATGGTTTATTTCAATGTGAGTATTGAGGAAAAATTAAAAATCCTAATCCCAACTAATATTATGAATGCGAAAGTGAGTTGTTACGCTTTTACGCTAAAACGGCTGTACGGATATGGATGAAATTTGGCACATGGGTAAACCATAACCTGGGTTAGGCTATAGGAATTTATCCTGATATTCCAACGGGATAATAGGTGTCAAACGAACGGACCACGTCAGAAACACCATCCTGCGCTCTATAACTCAAGTAGCGGATGTTGGAGAAAAAATAGCCAGGCTGAAGTGGGAGTGGGCCGGCCACGTCGCACGAATGCACCCGGAGAGATGGGCAAAGATCGTCACTCACTGGACGCCTGAAGGAGGACAACGCCATCGAGGTAGACCGCAGCGAAGGTGGTGTGACGATCTAGTTATGTTTGCGGGGCCAACATGGCCTGAAATCGCACAAAGCAGAGAGGTTTGGAAGGAAAAAGGGGAGGCCTTTACCCAGCAGTGGGACACAATATATGAAGGCTAACAAAAAAAAAAAAAAACCAACGGGATCGAGTCTTACGCGGATGAAACCGCAGGGTGCAGCTAATATAAAACAAATTATATGAAAAAAGTACCTAAAATATTTAGATGTAAAGACAGGGAAATTAATTGTTAAGCAAATTGAAATAGGTTCAATTTGCTGGCAAAAAATGGCTATGAAGCCATTTCATACAACGGTCAAAGAATGACGTTTAAGCCTCGTGCAGACTGACGCGACGCGACACCGGTAATTGTTCTACCGTCTTATAAACTGTTTTGTTAGAGTCGCGTCGCGCTGTCACTTCGCGCCAGACTACACAGGGCTTTATGATTTGAATTTACGGACAATTTAAGTAAGCAGTTAATTTACTTAACAATAAATTTCCCTGACTTTATAAAAACAAACAGGTAATAAACACCCAAAACAAATAACCGTCGAATATGATTTTCTTCAAAGAAATTAATGAACCCAGCAATTCATTGCGCCCAAAAAACAAAATATTCATTTCATTCATTCATTCATTAAAAACTGAACTCGCCTGCGACCAAGTAATTAAGTGACATTCAAATTATAATTAACCTGTAATTGGCGCGGTTTCCTTTCAACCCTTTTAGTATCATTGTTGATGGGAAATGTAAGAAAGTGTAAACGGAAAATGATATCCGGAAGAAAATAATGTTTAAACAATGTAGGACTTTCGACATGTTCCATATCTATACATGTTATAAATTAAATAATTAATTGGCGAAATGTGGGTGTACCAAAAGGTACACTTCTGCCCAACCTTTTGGCGGCTACAGGCGTAATGTTACGAAATTATGTTACTCTTTCTATTTCACGGAAAAAATAATCAAAGAACTCCCACGTCGTTGATATTGCAATACGTTCTATGTCAGAATAAGCTGCTTTTTGAAAGACATAAAACTTTTTAGTGTCGTAACGATCACTTAATGTTTTTGAAGTGAAAACTTCTTTAAGCGCATTGGGCATTTTTGAGATAGGACTAAATCATTGATTTCGCGACACTGTGACGACACCAGCTTTTGACCATTAAAAAGACATCAACACGTTGATTACCGCGGTGCCGATTTTTTTTCAAGTCTTCACTTCTGTCTGCACTCCCGGAGTGCCACTGTTTTTTTTTAAACTGCATTTTATATAAAAATGTTTTTCATCAGAGATTCAGTGACATAGAACCTATTGCATTTCAATTTTAGTCTAATAATCATATTTCAGCAACGACATAGGACATTTTTGTAATAAATATGTCGGATCCGGTTATTAGTACGGACACGAAACGAATCGCAAGCGCGCCACTAGCGACATCAAGAGTGATTTACCGACACCAAAAAAGGCGCGCTTCTACAGAGTCGTGATGTTTTAAGGCCAAGATGAGGAGGCATTCAGCCTTTGGTTGCATTGGAGTCAAGACGTCGCGGAACTGTTCTTGATTCGTGGTGCTCAGTTATTGTGTTAGTTGTAATTTGTGATCATTGTGTTAATTGGTGATTTTAATAAACGCCGCCGCACCCAGTGTGTATAATTTAGCTAGTGTGATTCATTTGATAGTAAATTATAATGTGATCTGAACTGCAAACTGTTTTTCTATTGCGCATTAACCAACACTACCCACACTACGCCCACAGTAGTTAAAATATCGCTGATAATAACGAAAGTCACATACCCATCTCCGACAAATAAATACTGGCTATCGGAAAAAGGTCAGTCAAAATTAAAACATTTCTACTAAAATTTGCCAATTATTATTTGTCAAAGAAACAAAACAATCACAAATTTTTCACAATAAGAATAAAAAAATAAAGTTTAATAAAAAACTGTAACCCGACTACGGGAAAATAAAAATGATCTAAAAAGTACGAAATAAGCAAATATTTCAGACAGAAATCAAGACACAGGTACAAAAATGGTCAAGTTAAAACCGTGGTCGCATGCCTGTATACCATGTTGGTGCCAGGAACACCTACAAAATTATAATGGCATGCGACGACGGCTTTACCTTGACCATTTTTGTACCTATGTCTTGATTTCTGTCTGAAATATTTGCTTGTTTCGTACTTTTTAGATCATTTTTATTTTCCCGTAGTCGGGTTACAGTTTTTTATTAAAATTTATTTTTTTATTTTATACTTTTCCGTTTTTACACTTGATAACCGTAATTAAGAGTAATACAATAGTTCAGTAATTAACCTATTTTAAATTCCAATAGCAGTGCATAGTTCTTTGGACGAAACCATAGAGAGATTTATTTCGACGCCAACACCTATCGATATGGAGTTTCGAAGAAATCCAAAATATAAATATTTCGTTGTACTTTTTTTTCTTCACAAGAATGGAATTACAAATCGTTACTATTTATTCAGATTTGATTAACTGCACGTTGGTAACATCTTGCGATACTACGTAGCGCAATCTCACTTTTGCTTGTTTTTAACGATTTAAACATATTTATTTACTTTGAAAATATGATATTATATACATATTTGTACTGTGCTCGTCAAGACCTTTCTTTTGATACCAAACATGTCATGGTCATCCCATTTAATTTTTTTTCGAGGTTAGAAATTTACGTGTAAAGTCCACCAAATTAAATTTAGGGAAAAATTATATAGCCTATGTCACCCGAACCATTATTACAAATCTATTGATACCTCATTCATCAAAATCTGTTTAGCAGTTTAGCTGCTACGGTGGAACACACGTAAAAGCAAACATACATACATAGACTGCTAAAATCATAACCCTTCCTTTTGGCTTTGCCGTAGTCGGGTAAAAATCGTTGCTGTGCAAGATCCGATATAGAACATATTATTTTTGTCACGTGATCTATTGCATCAGTTTATTGAATCCAGTGATCGGATTGGCTTCTTTTTTGGAACCTTTTACGGATGCGTTCACAATTAAAATATTAAGTGATTTTGTAGAAAAAAAAAATGTTGACATATAACGCATTTTAATATCAACAACGCATTATTATAATAGGTACCCACGTAAAATATCTAAACTCCACAAAATCGTATTGTCTGTTTATTTTCGTGTAAACTATTCAATTCTGATGCAACAAGAATTTCAGAACGAAATATGCCCAATGCCTCGCTTCAAATATAAATAAATTTGTCGGATAACTATCAGGGATATGCAAGCTGAATAACTTAACTTACTGCATTTCTATTATTATATAACATAACATCACGCCTGTAATACCCGAAGGGTTAGACATAAGCAGAGGTGTATGGTGCGGTCACATTCCGCCAGTTGTGTTTAAGTCTCATGTAATAAGGGGCGAGCCTATTGCCATCAACTGGACACAAATCTAGCCTCGGGGCCACTACTGAGAAATTGGTGATGGAAAAACGATTTGAATTTGGAATGTGTATATTGTTATTAAAAGTTCCAACCACTAAAGAGATCAAACACGAACATTTTATGAACAAGTAACAGGCTGGCAAGAGAGAGAATTTGGTCAAAAAGAAAATCCATGACGGCGGCTGCAGAAATTTTAAAAATTTTCGTCATGGGTGTCGTTTTCATAGTTTTCGAGGGACTAAAGCCGATAGTGAGGTCGAAATGTAAATCCAAGATGGCAGCTGTGAAAATTTTCAAATTTTTCTTCATGGTTATCGTTTCCATAGTTTTCGAAGGTGCTAAACTCGATAGTGAGGTCAAAATGTAAATCTACGATGGCGGATGCGAAAATTTTGTTTTTTAAATCATACGTGAGAAGCAATTTCTTTCCTGACGGGGGTCGGATCACAGACGTTTTTTTTCTCATAGAGAGATAAAAAGTAGAGTGTTCACCTCGGGAGCAACACTATTTTAAGCTCGAGTGACGTACTTTGAATCCCTCGCTGCGCTCAGGATTCTACTTTAGAATCCTTCGCTCCACTCTGGCATACTGTCGCCTTAAAAATAGTTGTTTGCTCCCTTGGCAAACAATCTACTATTAAAAATCGGTGTTCGCTTAAAATAGAAGTCAAAACTTACGACTGAAGCAGAGTATACGCGATTCAGCGTCATCGATCGACTGGAGCCGAGTATACCCGGCTTGGCGTTACCAACTCGAGCGTGACTGTTCAGTTTCATTCATTGTTCAGAAAGAGCGCAAAGTGCAAATGAAGAAGTCTTCACATAAACCCTAAACCACTTAAGACTTTAAATACTTTACTTTACATGAAGTTCTGAAAAAAAAATCTCAATGCGAGTCACACGGGATGTTGAAGTTTGTATGCATTAGAAATATCAGTCAACAAGCAGATACTTGATATTAAAGGTACTATTCTCACAGTTATTCCTTAGTCAAAAGAGCAGTCGACTAAAAAACAAACATCAGTTGCATCAACCGGTTCAAAGGCAGATCAGAGCCGGATATCACAGTCGTCCGTTAATTTTACAGCCCAATGATGCGTTCATCAAAGCAGTGTGATAGACTACCAAGATCATTTATTATTATCATTTATTTATATTTATGCACACACATATAAACAGACAAGAAGAAAGGAACAGAAAAATACAAACAATTTCAATGTTCATTTCTATTGAAATCTCTCCTGCGACAGGAAAGTATATAAAAAAGAGACCGTAGACAACGCGTGTAATAGTAGAAGAGAAAAAAAACAGCGGCCAAGTGCGAGTTGTACTCGCCCATGAAGGGTTCCGTAGCAGCAAGTAACATTGAATGAAAGGTAAATTGCGGTTTACGATTTATGACGTATTAAAAAAAAACTACTTGCTAGATCTCGTTCAAACCAATTTTTGGTGGAAGTTTACATGGTAATTTACATCTTATATTTTTTTTAGTTTTATCATTCTCTTATTTTAGAAGTTACAGGGGGGGGGACACACATTTTACCACTTTGGAAGTGTCTCTCGCGCAAACTATTCAGTTTAGAAAAAAATGATACTAGAAACCTCAATATCATTTTTTAAGACCTATCCATAGATACCCCACACGTATGGGATTGATGAAAAAAAAATTTTTGAGTTTTAGTTCTAAGTATGAGGAACTCCAAAATTATGTTTTTTTTCTGTTTTTGTGTGAAAATCTTAATGCGGTTCACAGAATACATCTACTTACCAAGTTTCAACAGCATAGCTCTTATAGTTTCGGAAAAAAGTGGCTGTGACATACGGACGGACAGACAGACAGACATGACGAATCTATAAGGGTTCCGTTTTTTGCCATATGACAACGGAACCCTAAAAACATAAATCAAAGAAGAAGAAAACAATTCACTAATTTACTACACTACTAACTGGAAATCTAGTACGTCAGGTAACCTAATCCGTAGATGAGGTCCCGACCGTGGTGGTACAATATCTAGACACGCGGCAGCGTGTCGAGCCAAGTTTCTAGGCAAGACACGGCTGCAGTGTGTTATATTACACGAACCATTTGGAGCCACTTTTGACCCCTTAATAACTCAAAATCTATGTAACATAGACTCATGAAATTTGGTTTATTTATAAAAACCCCTTAGATTAACTAGAACTCCAAATTTCATAAATAAAACTCAAACGGTTATTGAGATATTAACGTATAAAAATCGGCATTTTTATCAACGACCTGCCACTAGACATCAAAAACATTTAACCCATTTCCGGGTGACCTAGAAAGTTGAAAAGAGATTTCCCGAAAGCAGGCCCATGGTATGATACTGTGTCAAAGCTTATTTATCAAAAATGATGTCGTATTTTTTTGAAGTCGTTTTATCAAAATTTATTTCTTCTAGCATTAGAGAACCTAATAAATATTTATTTTGTTGATACTTAAAGAACTACATCCGCCATTCAATCCTAACCTGAATGTTGCCAGATGACAGACTATTCCAATAAAATAATTTGTAATCGATTGAAAATATCGATACTAACCCACATGGAGTAGGTGGAGTATCCACTACACGAGTATGTTTTAAATGCTATTTATTATACTCAAATACTGTAAAATTATGATTTTACAATAAATAAAATATTATATGGTCTGAATATACTCAACAACTTAAAAGTGTTTCGAGGCAGTAATGTTATTTTATAAACTACCAGTGATCAGAGTAAGTAGATTGATTTGAGGTCAATGAACTGGCACGTATATTAGTATGGATACGCCTCCGGGATTCCGGGATTTTGAAATTATTAAGATTTTTTAAGGAATTTCAAATGTGTAGAATAAGGAATACATCAATATAAATAAGAAATGTTCAACCCTTTTGCTGTCTGTTTAATAGTATATAGGTGATCGGACTCCAAGAAAAGGATAAATATACTATAAAACAATATAATATATTTTAAATATTTATCTATCGCATTCTATAAATTTCTAATGTAGTAGTTTAAAAATCCTTACTTTAACAATATTTGATTCAATCCCGTAAGTACCAAAATGAAATCCCGGAAAAAAGGCTTATCCATGTTATGATTTCTATGACTATTCATGATGCGAGTACGTAAAATCAATCTACCTACTCCGATCACTGATAATCACCCAATCGATTTCGTCAATCGATTACCAAAATAATTAAACCTGGTAACACTGACACCATGCATAATGTCAAACTGTCAAAAAAAAATCTGTCAGATCAATGGCATTGTTGGCTGTTTGTTTTACGTTGATTTGAATTTATTTTTCCGTATTTACTTTATACTTATATTACGTTACGATTTAATGCTGTCAATTTAAATTGAAGCCAGAGGAACTATTGCTTATCTTTCCATGGCCCTGGGTAAGTTTATTATGTTCTCTAAATATTTATAAACACCGTCGTATTGTATAACCTCATTGATTTTAGCAGCCTATTAGTAGAAGGCCTATGTTCAGTCAGGGGTACGTCGCGCATCGTCAGCTGTAAATGTCTATAGTATGATGTAATTATATAGCATAAGTAAATACACTGAATTTTTTTACCTTTTTCAGGTATGTCGATGACATGTGTTATTGCAAGACTTGACATTATTGATTATATTATCTACAACTCTATCCCAAGTATTACTTGCTCAGGAAAATCTAAGCATATTATGTTATGTATGTAGCATGTCAATTGCAAGTCACAGAAGTCATCAGGTTAGTGTTTTTAAAATGGCAGAATTACTATGAGTGATATAATTATTATACAAAAGTAAATAAACAACAATAAGAGTATTTTCTTACTTTCTAGGTTAGGTATACATTTGGATAAAGTTTGTCATGCTTACTGAGAGAGGCTGCTACCAGAGATGTTTATAGGCAAGCAAGTGATGATAAAAACAGAGCCACCCTAGAGTGTAAAAGATTTACCCATAATAGATCAAAACAATAATCTGGTTAGGGCCAGAATCAAATCGTGACATGTGAGCAGCAGGACTTAGTGTACATAATTATTGATAAGTGAGCAAAATAGGACAAATTGTTTAAGAGATCATCATTGCTTATTACTGTTTTGTGGGAAAGCGTACATCTACCATCTACCGTACCTACGCTGCTTTCATACCATGACTACGTTATGAGAATGAAACTGAAGCCGTTTTAAATTCTATGAGAAATAAAATGTTTTTAGTATTTAGGTATTGTTGTGTTATTTGTTAAAGTAAACCTTCCTATAGAAGCACTGAAAATGCTGCTGCCAATGAGATTATTCATCTTTAATTAAGAGAGTTGGCTAAAATAATGTTTATGCCATTAAATCTTTCATATTTAGCGCGCAAGATTATTAATTTACCTTTATAAAATTCAAGTCTGTAAATGCGATAATCGCCATTTTGATGACAGTCGAGGTCGAGGCTAAAAAACATAAAAATTGGGGATTGCGAACATCCAAACTCCACCATAAGGACAGCGACTATTACAACATTTAATTATTTGACGAATTCATCCATTTTTCAAGTTAAATAAGTAGTAGTAATGAAGTTTTTGATATCAAAAGTTGAAGATTCGCGCCAATCGTGCGTGTTTACATTTTAACTTTTCCCAATTAACACACATACACATATCTGATACGACTTTAAATGTGACAAATGTGATTAAAAATATTATAAGTAACTAGAAAATGCCCAGATCTTTACTTATTATACGAACACATGTTCAATAACACGTAATATTCATTACTACTACTCAATTTGTGTTAAAAATCGTCGATCATTGTTTTTTTTTTTTATTGTAATGATGTGCGAAAACGATTATGCCAAACGTTTTTTTTTTTCAATTTTGATTGTCTCGATTAATTTATAATTATGTCGAATGACTGAAATATATACTTGAAAATTAAAATAAAGTTGTTTTAAGCATTAAATACAATAAACATTGTTTAAAATAATTATTTATACTTTTCTAGTGTTTAATCGTTTTTAGGACATTCAATATAAAACGAGTCAACACATAAAACGAGGATAGATACTTACCTCATTTATTGAATTTCGCGCCGAATTGTTTCTATTTATTTGAATTTAAATTCGGAACGTTGTTCAAAATTATTTTTAATTTATTGGACAATTATTTACTGTGGATTTTATTTTTGATACTTTCTGATATAGAATACCTAGTATACATTTTTTAGGTAGGCTTAAGAAAATTTTGTTTGGGAATGATGTTAAATTAATTATATTTATAAATTAGGTAGGTATTCCGCAAACACTTTTAAATGACGTCTATATTTTTAAATTGAAACTTTTATTACATCGTCTCAAACTTTTTCGTCTGTGTGTTGCATGTCGCGTGTCGGTCGGCCGCGGAGTAGGGATAAAGTGAAAGGCGATCGTCAGAGCAGCCAAGGCCAATATGGCAGCGCCTATAGTTCGCAGCATCTGACCGTGTAAAGTTTCACTTTTACCGTGGTTTCATAAAACCAACAATCATTTTTTTTTAGTTGTATGAGTTTGATAGTATTTGTTTTTAATAGGATAATCTTACTCGAGTAATAGAAATTGTTTATTTTTGAGGTAGTTTCAAAACGAAATTTTAAAAAAACTGCCCAAGTGTATGTCGGACTACGCACAGTGAAGGGTTCCGTAATTGGGATGAATATTTACGCATAAACATTGCATAGTATCAATTTTATCGACTGCAAAAATAAGTTTGTATTTCTCGAAAAAACTATAACAAACAAAGTTAATTCTGCGGTTGTAACCGAAAATAAACTGTATCTCAAAAATTATTGACTTCAAAAGCAAAGTCACTTAGAAACATCTTAACATTTTAATTATGAGATCCAACAATACACGCTTTATATGCATAGATTTTTTTCATCTCTCGGTTATATGTAAGTATGGAGAATGCCACCCCCACTATTATGTTTATCGTAATTTCACTACACCATTGTTTAACGGTGCAAAAAATACACCTTTTTCAAAATTTTCATCGATAGAGTGTAAATAGTCTCCATGTTAAATGACTGTATGACATTCGGACGCACGGACAGACGAACTTGACGAAATTAAGAGGTCCGTTTTTTTACGGATTTTGATTATCAAGTTTACAATTGGCATGAAATTGATGTCTATGACAATTGATCTACAATATTATTATTATTTGGAATAGCCGCCATCTTAAAATCCAGAATGTCCATCTAATTTGATATCAGCACTATCTCCCGAAAACTATGAAAATGACAGTCATGACGACAAATTTTCAAATGGGGTTAAAAATTGCCACTTGCTCACTTCAGATGGCGCTGATCTCCAGCGTCTTATAATTTGACAGCTAACTATACATTTTTGATTCGAATGCCAAAAGTTGATGTAAATTCCTGAATTTCATGACTGAATTCAAAACACCCCGTCGAGTCAACTGATGTGTCACGTGTCAAAATCTTGGTCCCTAATGTTAGGCGGCAGTGAATTCATTTCATTCATTCTCTGATCTCGAAAAACGTTGTTACAAACGTCAGGTTGGTATGTTCAAGGTAGTTGGTAGGTTGGTACTATGCTTGAGACGTTTTTGAATTGATAGATCGTATGACTATTGTTTTAGGGACTATTGTCGTTTAATTTTTTATATAAACTTACGAATAGTTAAGTCCATAGTGAGGTCAAAATGTAAATCCAAGGGGCGGCTGCAACGGCGGCGGTGATCTCTCGCGTCCGGCCCTGGTTCAGGCCATGGTACGGAGCGAGAGGAAATGGCAGGCCGTCACCTCCTTCTGCGAAGCGGTAATGCTCGCGAAGGAGGAGGCGGAACGCGTGAGGTAGAGGCAAAGTTCGCGCCCTCACGCCCCTAACCGCTGCAGGAGGAGACGCCCGGGGCGGGAATCACGAGCCGATTTCCGGCCACCGTAGGCGCGGGCTTGCGAACGGTGAGCAATGGGTAGCTCGCCGTCCGATAAGGACCAAGCCCGGATCGATGGCGCGTTGTGTTCCACGCGCGCCTCAAAGAGATGTCAGCAGAAATGACGGGATCCGGGAGCCAATGCCTGCCGGGGGTTTGCAGAAAACCGATAGGGACATCGTGGCCCCCGGCAACAGGGCAACCGAAGGAACACGGGTGGGTTTTAGTCAGTAAGAGTCTGATACGATCTGCTCCGCCCAGAGCGGGAGAAGATACTTAAAAAAAAAAAGGGGCGGCTGCAAAAATTAAATAATTAAATCATACGTGAGAAGGAACTTTGTTCCTGACGGGGTCAAAGTCAAATCATTAATTTCAAATAGGCCCATGTATGGCACTTTTGAACGTCAAAAATTACAAAATAATAAAATTGATTCTATTCGCCCCTTCCAAAAGGTAGTTTTCGTATGGAGAAGAATGGGCAAGAAACTCCACCGTTACTCTTTTAAAATGTTTTACAATTGTTTGTATATGTACGTACATTTGTTAAATAATAATTATATGTGAAGACGGTGCACCTAGAATAAAATTACTATACCACAATAGGTAAAAAGAATTAAAAATGAAACAACGACAGATAATTTAATATGTGATAGATACATGGTGCTCACATATTTACAAACATTGTAAAAGTAAACGATTTTCCTAAAATTTTACAATTAATAAGTCAGTGTGTGAGGAAGTAATCACAGAATGTAAAATCAATGTCATAAAACACAAAGTAATAAATTTACAATTAAATTAGCAAACAGTTTGATTTTGTCTTGATTCTCAATTGTCCTGTGGAGCAGGACCAGCATGTTTCCAAGCACTCTTATCTTGGATATAATCCTCTAATTTGTAATATGCTTGTTTACAAAGTGTATTTTTAATATGAGTTTTAAATTTTCTTTCATTTAATTGCAAAATGTCACAAGGTATTTTGTTGTAACATTTAACACAGTACCCCATAAAAGATGTATGTACTTAAGATAATCTAAAAAATGGTTGATCTAGTTTATCTTTATTTCTAGTATTAAAATTATGTCTATCACTTATTTTATTAAAGAGATGTGGATTTTTCCTTACATACATAATATTTTCATAAATGAATTGGCAAGGTACCGTCATAATATTAATCCTTTTAAAAAGTTTCCTGAGAGATTCGCGGTGACGTAGATTATAAAGGGCTCTGATAGCTCTCTTTTGCAAAATAAAGATGGATTCAATGTCAGCAGCCCGACCCCACAGTAAAATACCATACGACATAAGGCTCCCCGACTGTACACGTTTTTTTTAATAATAATACTTGCCGCGCCGGCTCAGCGATCTGACATCATTGCGGAAAATTGTAACAATTGTTACGAAAGAAATACCTACATTCTTACACAATATTGCTACGCATATTTACAAAAAGAATTTAATAGATCACGTTTGATTGACGAATAATAATAATTTCTTTACAAAAAGTAATGATATCCCATCAAAAACATAAATGTGAAAATGGGAGCCAAATTCCATAAATATGGTTGTCGACTTCGCCGACAAAAGAATTGAAATCTAAATGGGTGCCAAGTTCTGTAGATAATCCTGAAATTTATTTATAAGAACATGCAACTTTCTAAAATAAAATTAAAACACAAATTCTTGTTTTTTCTGCTATAACAATGTTTGCTATTTAAAAATATAACTTCTTAAATTTGAACAGTCGAATTATTTACACAAAGCACTTAGGATAAATTGAAGCTCAAGATTTGACTTGGCTAGTTTTTACCAGCAAGCTGAAATTTTAGAGAAAAAAGATATTTTGACCTTACAGTTACAATAAGAAACAGTAACTTGCGCATAACATAAAGAACAAATATATAAATACGCCTAGGTAGACAGTCAAAGCTGTAAACAGTTACAATAAGAAACAGTAACTTGCGCATAACATAAAGAACAAAGATATGAATATTTTACTTTATTTATTTGGCTGACCAACAATTAAGTACACCGATACAAAGATATGACATACATGCAATAAACTTATAGACTAGTGTATAAATTTCTTACAGGTAAACATATCATGAATTACTTATTTGATGTTGAGTGCCTACTTAAAATTAAATAATATTAATTAAATATGCCTAGGTAGACAGTCAAAGCTGTAAACTCGATAAAAAAATAGCGTCCAACTGTTAGCCGCTTAATGCACGCACACTAAAAAAGTAAAATTACAGCATAATGACGTGGCGCGAGTGTAAGACGTAGCTGTAATGCACACCAGCATAAAAAAGTTACCCTGTTTGTTTTAGTTCTTTTGCACCGCGACACTGTAGACAAATATAAAGATGATAAATTGATTAGCCAAATATAAGATAACTTGTATGTAAAAACTAGCCAAGTCAAATCTTGAGCTTCAATTTATCCTAAGTGCTTTGTGTAAATAATTCGACTGTTCAAATTTAAGAAGTTATATTTTTAAATAGCAAACATTGTTATAGCAGAAAAAACAAGAATTTGTGTTTTAATTTTATTTTAGAAAGTTGCATGTTCTTATAAATAAATTTCAGGATTATCTACAGAACTTGGCACCCATTTAGATTTCAATTCTTTTGTCGGCGAAGTCGACAACCATATTTATGGAATTTGGCTCCCATTTTCACATTTATGTTTTTGATGGGATACATATTAAATCATTACTATGCGTATATGTCTGGTGTTCTGTGAGAGAAAGTATACTAGGGAGTCCACTGTTCCATGTTAGTTTTAAATTAAATAATTGTCTACGTTATAATTGTTTCTATGTCAATTAATGTAATTAGTGTTGTACCGTTTTAATTAACTAAAGTCAAAACCGTTTATAACGACTTCCCATAAAACGATGTACCGGTTATAACTACGAAATTTTGAGGTCCCAGCATTTCTATTTACTTAACATAGTGTTTGGTTATAACGAATATTGGTTATAACAACCGTAATCCGACGGTCCCTTCGAAGTCGTAATAAATGGTTTTGACTGTATAAATAAATAAAAAGTGGTGGCACTCCGGGAGTGCCGACAGAAGTGAAAACTTGAACAAGATCGCCTTGATGGAAGAAAAATACTTGGATAACATTGGCCTGTAACTTTATCTAAATAAAAAGCAGAATCACGTTTACAAAAAAAAAACTTCCGAAACCTTTAAAGTAAAAATACTTGGATAACATTGGCCTGTAACTTTATCTAAATAAAAAGCAGAATCACGTTTACAAAAAAAAAACTTCCGAAACCTTTAAAGTAAAAATACTTGCATAGAACATTGATCCGTAACTTAATATAAATAAAGAGCACAATCGCGTTTACAAAAATGAAGTGTCGTTACAGTGTCGCAAAATCAATGGTTTAGTCCCATCTCAAAAATACCCAACGCGCCTGAAAGATTACACTTAAAAAAAAAAAACTCAAAACGATACGTAATTATGAGAATTGGGCATTCTGCATCTTAACCCTGTAAAGTTTCCTTGCAAAAGACGACCTTATGTCGTAAAGGCTGATAGAAAAATAATTCTGGTTGCATTCAATCATTCAAGCGAATTTGGAATTAGTTTTAAATAAAACTTATTAGGCTTTTGTTTCCGAAAAACGACAGTGTTAAATAAAAAAACCGGCCAAGTGCGTGTCGAACCACGCACAATGAAGGGTTCCGTAGTTGGGATGAATTTATCACAAAAACAAACTTAACTTTGTAGTTGATAAACATGTTCTCCCATACGGAATGTATGGGAAAACATGTTTTGCAACTGCAAAGTTAAGTTGGTCGATTATTACTCGATAACCAGTAAAGCCTACTTAGCTGTGATAGTTTTTCTTTTAATTTCGTTATATAAACTACTGCTGTGATTTTTTTCACACATCCAAAACCAACCATTTAGCTGGCAGGGGGGGGGACACGACTCTAACAAAAATTAGCACTTTAAAGCTTAATATTTTGCAAACGGATCCCTGAATCCAAAAATAGTTTTCACAAACTCACAATATTTTTGAAGGACCTTTCCAATGATACCCCTCACAATGGGGTAAAAAAATAAAAAAATAAACATCACCACTTTACGTGTATGAGAGATACCCTAAAAAAAAAAGTTTTTCATAATTTTGTTTTACCACTTTGTCGGCGTAATTAATATGTATACCTATGCCAAATAACAGCTTTCTAGTACTAAGGGTCTCGGAGCTAGACCGCGGACAGACAGACAGACAGACAGACAGACGGACATGACGAAACTATAAGGGTTCCTTGTTTACTACGGAACCCTAAAAAGACGCATAGAAGTGTGCATGTTTCTCAAAGAAGATGACAAATTTCAAATCAATTTATGATCTATTATTCTACGTCCCCACATAATATTGCTCTACAGGTAGCGCGCTTTTAGCGTTACAGTACCTACAATCGAATCGATAAACTCAAATTTTGCTTATCACAAGTTACTGAAATGAATCAAAATAACCAACATGTTCTTAGATTTTTTAAATGAAAAGTTCTTTAGGCGCGTTGAGCATTTTTGAGATGGGAAAAAACTATTAAACTCGCAACACTGTTACCAACATCTCATTTTTGTAAACGCGATTGTGCTCTTTATTTATATTGTGTTACGAATCAATGTTCTATACAAGTATTTTTCTTCCACCAAGGCGATCTTGTTCAAGTTTTCACTTCTGTCGGCACTCCTGAAGTGCCACTGTTTTTTTTTTTAAGTAGAACCCTTCCACATATCTAGGGCAACTCAAAATCCTTCAAATACCCACCTACTCTTGTTAAATCAACATCAAAAAGAAATAACGATTCTAAGAACAAACGAAATTCCAGCCAATCATCGATCAGGATTGCTTTTCAAACAAAATCTGGTAATAATATCGTCTGTAGGGAGCGTTCCACGAAAAAATATATTCTTAAAAAGGTGAAAATAGCTTCGCATGGTTCACTGAACAGCGGGCCGTTCACTATGGATACCTGTGGGCTTAGCACAAACACGCGAAGTAAACGTCACATTTATTAGAACGATTTTAAAATTAAAAATTAAAAATTGTTGAGTCTGCGCGAGTTGACCACGCTTTTCTCCCTTCTCAACTCTCCCACTCCCCCTTCTTATCTTGTGTCTCACTTCCAATCTCTATATTCTTCACACACTAAGAATCTGCGTTCTTCTAACAATCTTCTCATACTTCTGACTTTGTTCATTCTTCCTTTCATATTCAGTCTATTCTTCTTTGGAATGCGTTTCCTCTTGATATCAGGACGGCCACCATTAGGTATGTATTTAAGCGGAAATTGATAAAGTGTTTCTTCAAAATAAATAGAGTAGAGTCATTAACACCTCAACACCTCTCTCCCTTGGTTTTTTTAATATATGTATATATATAATTCAGGTATATGTTATATTAAATATGTATGTATGTGTATTATAAGTTATAACCTATTTATGTACTACCTATTTTATTTTAATAATTTTTCTTTGTTCCTCTCAAATAAAGTACCAGCCATCTGATCTTTTCACCACCATTGGTTGACTGGTAGAGAATGCCTATGGCATTAAGTCCGCGTTTGTACCTTTTTGAGTGCGATCTATTCTCAGAGGGATTCCAAGCAAAGCTCATAGAAAATGCTTGTTACGCACATAATGTCTCGGAACTCAGTGTTAAAACTTTATTTATTTGTATTGGTGTTCTTGTAACTAATTGTGCTTGTCGTATAAGTTTAAACCAAAAGGCTACTGGATATTTATGTAGTGGTATTTTCGATTAAAAAATCGTACGAATTTACGTTACATTTAGGTTCCTACGTCGCGTATTCGTGTCAGGACATCTTAACAAAATTGTACGAAGCCACCACCTTCTATCGGCTTAATGATTCAATTATGTACGTAGTAGTAGAAGTCTGTTACTGACTTTAGAAGGTAAGAAACTCTTATTTTAGAAAAAAAAGTTTACCTTATTTCAAACACATAATTATCTACCTATATACGCTTTTTATATAATGTAGTAGATAATGTTCAGGAAAAATTAGCAGACTTCAAAGTTCAAATTCTATCTTTTCCATAATTCTATTTATATGTTCAATCATTTTTAATTTAACCTTACCAATTTAACTATTCCTTCGACAATTATTAAACATTCCATCAACAAATGGAAAGTTCTTCATATTGAATATTGTTTACATGAATAACCCTTAACAATCTATTGTGTGTTCTTATAATGTATCGAGGAATATATCGGAGACATATTTCAATAGCAACAGTACTGAGCTGTTGAGACAAAGGACGGTTTGATACGTCTACAACTCATGTAGGTCGCAAGTCGCAGACTTACAGAATATGTTATAATAGGAATCAGACATTATCACTGAAATGTGTGAGAAGTATTCTATTCAGTTCATTGTGAAGATTGCTATGTTAAGCAATAGACATCTTATGAGGTGATGGATGTTTTGCTATTGTTAAAGTAGTAATTTCGACCATTACAGCACAAGACACAATAAAAAATCGATATTTGCCCGATCTACTGTTAATGGAGGACCTTCTCATCACACGATGGAAGAGTTTGTCTACGTAACTAAAAGTTTGTAAAGCTAATCATGGCCTAACTGATTTGGCGGATGTATAGTACACCAATATACTAATAAAATTATGGACTTTAGTCTGAAATAAAGTTTAAAAAAAAAAATTGTGGTATCCTGAATCTTTAAACCTCTCGAAGTCTATTAATTTTATAAACACAGACAACAATGAGACATGGATAACAAAACGCAAATAAAAACTATATTGCAAATAATAGAAAAGTAACGTCAAAGTTTCTCTAATGAATTCTCCAACGTACAATTAAAATGCTTTGTTGGCGACCATTTAATAAAAGCTAACGAGAACAGTTTGTTTTACGCTGAAACACTGTTTTGTAATTATTTTACAATATAATACTACATACATACAATGTTAATGCATTGTTAGGTATAAATATGTTGCATGTACTGCGAGACATTCATCTAGACTTACGTAAAGGGTTTTGTCAAATGCAAGTTGATAATAAAAATTGTATTTCAAGAATTTCTAATCGTATCTAAACTGATATATAAAATCAAATTGGTTTATGAAGCAAAATTTATGTGATTGTGTTCATAAATGTAAGAAAATGTTGTGCATTATTCAATATAATTTATGTTTTACTTAGATGATGTAATAGTATAACTAAAAAATAATAGTCATTGAAAACATCTTAAGATTTTCCTTTCGTTTAAAATATATTATTGACGTTTTCTGATACTTTTTTATTCCTCACAGGAATGGAGCATAAAGGACCTTCATTAAGTCCGCAACAAGATCTCATATTAATAACAGCTTAAAACGGATGATCCATAATTTCATATTTTTCTTTTTTCTAACGATGAAAAGGAAAAATCTTTTCCACCTCAAATAACTTCGTTTATTACTTGAGGCACATCAGAATAATTTGACTTTACATAAGAAATTGAATAAGGTTTTAAAAATGGTGGAATATACATTTTGTAAACAGTATGCAAGTATTAATGAACGAAAATCGTGTTTGAGAAATGAACTATGGAATAATGAATACAAAAAATTAATATTCATAGAATCTATTGTGGATGATAGGTTCCCAAGATGTTGTATTAGTTACCTACAGATAAGTCTGCGTTCTGCCATTGAGGCACACAAAATTCAAATTAAAATGCATTACATATTTTTTGGTGTTATTAAGGAGCTTAAAATATGTCTTCCTACAACGTCTTCTATCACTATCTGACTACTCCCTCATAACTACTCCAAGATAAAACCATAAAAAATGTTCAGTTCCGAATTTTTCTACTCAACATGACTTATCAGTAGTGGTAAAAACACAAACCCTAATATAAAATATTCACATCAAGCCACTATATAGGTCATCATCTGCCTAGCCTTTTCCCAACTATGTTGGGGTCGGCTTCCAGTCTAACCGGATGCAGCTGAATACCAGTATTTTACATGGAGCGACTGCCTATCTGACCTTCACAACTTAGTGACTAGGTAACACGATACCCCTTGGTAAGACTGGTTGTCAGACTTTTTTTTTGGGCTTCTAACTACCCGTAACGACTGTCAAAGATCTACAAATGACAGCCGGGACCAACGGCTTAACGTGCTTTCCGAGGCACGGAGGGGACTTTGTATGTAAAGATGGTCACCCATCCACGGACCAACCGCGGCAAGCGTAGCTTAACCTGATCGATCGACCCGTGCAGCTGTTATTACTTAGCCACAAGCCCCTATATACTCGTAGGTACTTACATAAATAATATAAATCCTAAAAAAGTGCCTTAGCGGCGCTGAATAGGTGTATTTATTATAATATATAATAAATAAAATCGTTTATTTATAAAAAGGGGCAGATTTACAATAAGTAACTTAATAATTAAAATAGAGCACAGTTGCTTATTTGCCTGAACTAGGTTGAAGCTGTGTTTCAGGCTAGGAAGTGCAAAAATTCTTAATGTAATAAATTAACTATGAGTATAAAGTACAAACTAAATTAAAATTAGGTAAATATAAGTAAAATAGCATGTTAGCGGTTCTAATTGCAGACAACAAGTAGATCTTCTGTCTGTGCATAATCCATGGTTAGTAAATATTCAATTATAATTTTTTTACAGCTAAAGTAATTTAATTTATAAATACTAAGTTTTCTATTTAATCTATTGTACAGAAATGGGCCCAAAAATGTAAAAAATCTTTCTACAAAGACATGTTTTGAGGTTGCATTAGATGTGCATACTATATCGTTCCGTCTCTTGTTAGTATTGTCAGCAGTATAGGTAAGCATGGTGTGCTGTTTTAATATTAAATGCATAATGAAAAGTTGGCGAACAGTCAGCACGTTGCAGGATTTATAAAGCAGATTTGTGGGAAAGAAAAAGGGATGGAAGTTTGCTACCTTTAAAACGTTTATATCGGAGACTTCGTAAGAAATTGTGTCCATTTCTGGCGAATTTCATATCAATTTTCTGAGGCATAAGCGCGCCCATACATAATGTGTTACACGCTCCATTCAACGAGCGAGCAGGTAATACCCTCGGCAGTTGCCCTTCATGTCATGGCTTTTGGATTACGGTGAGCCAAGGGATTATACGGGGAACTACGTGACTTCATTACGTTTCAGAATCGAAACAACACTGTTGTAATGCATTTTATGTTACATTTACAGCTTTCAAACGAAGTACGACCGTAAACTCCTAAGTGGTTTGAAAGAAAAACAGATTCAAAAACTCACATCAATCAATCGGTAAAAGTTTCAACGAGCTAAATTTATACGAAACTCAATATTGGACATTTAAAATAAATTCACCTTTAATTTACGAAAGGTAAAATACAAACAGTAAGTGGAATACGCGAGCGAGACTATTCAATTTAATTTTCTGATTTACATTAACGTACTTCTCTTTGCACTGCTAAAGACCACCGCCAAACAAATATGCATTTGTTAAAAAAGGCAGTATGCAGTATAAGTGTATATATAGGTAATTACCTTGTTCATGGAGAAAAAGGACAAGAAACTCCATGGTATTCTATCAACACATTTCTATAAATTGTCGTTATCTCAAAGACAGTTAATTCTATCTTTTGAACCATTACTCAGAACAATAGCAACAATATAAAATAACAAGGAAAAGAATATGAATATTCTATTATACAATTTAACATATACCATACGCAACAACATAAATTACGGGATAATATCAACGGTCTATTCCCTACAACAACGCCACTAGGACCAACCAACTGAACATCTACTGAGCAACAACTGACTCGATAACGTCATTATAATCCTTTATAGGGTTCCGTAGTAAACAAGGAACTCTTATAGTGTCGCCATGTCCGTCTGTCTGACTGGATGTTTTTTTTTCTCGTCTATCCCATGGTGTGGAAAAATACTGTAAATTTTTCCGTGGGAGCACATGTTTTTCAACTACACTGTTAAGTTTGTTCTTGGGATAAATTCATCCTATCTACGGAACCCTTCATTGTGCGTGGTCCGACACGCACTTGGCCGGTTTTATATCCTACCAACGTCACTTTATGTCAAATATCTACCGCCATTTTGAATAAATCACAGATCGCCATACAGGTAATAATAAACAAATCTTATGTAGCGAAATTGTATTAAAATATTATAAGGTAATTAAGCAATTTAATAAAAGCTGATTCGTTATTCTTAGATAAAATTCAATAGAATATCAACATCAACTGACAGTATTGTGACAATCGTCTGAAACAGTTTATTATATTTAAAAAAAAGCCTTTTATTTATTGTTTTTTTTTTTTTGTAATGATTTCCCATTGTTTGTCTTATTTGCTTTAGTAGTACTTTTATATATATTTAGTTTTGTTTATATTTACATATAATTGGAAATATATGTTTATGTATATCTTTATATTTAAATAAATATTTATTCCTCAATTCTCGCTATTGCACCTACCACTGTTTGTCTCTGCATCACCCAAAGGTTGACTGGTAGAAAATGCCTTTGGCATTAAGTCCGCCTCTGTACATTTGTGTGCTTGAAGTATTAAATAAATAAAAAAAAAGCCTTTTATTTCTTGCTTATTTACATTACCATTTCAATATCAATTTGCATGCAAAATTATTCACGATTTCAAATTAATTTTAGTGCATTTAAAAAATAAAAATAATATATTTAGTTCTTGACTCTTTAAATATACAAATTTATAAGTAGTATAATTAATACAAATTTCATTTCAATAAACTATAGTAATATGATTAAAAATATTATAAGATTCATAAGTTCATAACGCAATCATGATACAGTTAAATAATCATTAGATTTAAAATAGAAATATTAATAAATATTGATTCAATAATTAGATTTAATCAGAGACCTTTCATTCAGACCTTTCATTGAGAGGGTTCTTGCTAGCAATATTTGTATATTGCTATCAAGAACCCTCTCAATGAAAGGTAAAGGCCTCCTCCAGAGATGACCAGTACTCTCTATTCTCTGCCACTCTGTATTAAAATAGCAATATAAAATCTAAGTTAAACGTAAAATATTGCGGAATAATTTATAGTAATAACATCTTAAATTAATTTTACAAGTTAAGTGTTATTCTTTGGTAAACAATACCTAGTCAAATTAGGTACTTCTATATTGGTTCCAAGCTTCGTAAATGTGACAGATGTCACTATCCAACAAACAATATTTTAATATAATAATATTACAATCACCTCAAAATGAATTATCTAACACATTCATCAAAACTACTCATGTTTTAAAGTTACATAAATCCCTGAAACAAGCAAATAGCAGTTATAAAGCTTTAACAGAAACTTATTTCACATTCAAAGTTATACCTCCATTACTGAAACTGCTTACTCTATGGAAAAACTCCACCCTTTGATATAGTATACTGAGTATTATTTTTTCTTTTTTTTCACATTCTCACATTTGGCACAAGTTTGCTCGTATAATCTAGCGTTTTCAACAACTGTTATAGGGTTGTCCCTTCGTAAAATATATTGCCGACTTAAATAAAACATAGAGTGGGATTTCTTTTTGGTATCTATTATTTACGTACTTTTTTTTGGGTGGGAAATTATCAAATAATTTCTCCCGCTCCGGGCGAAGCGGGAGGGCGTGTCAGACTCTTGCTGACTAAAACCCACCCATGTTCCTTCAATTGCCATGTTGCCGGAGCCACGATCTCCCTTTCGGATTTTTTCGCAAACCCGGCAGGCATCGGCCCTAGCGGACCTCGTCAGTTCTGCTGACATCTCTTTGAGGCGCGCGTGGAAAACAACGCGTCGTCAACCCGGGCCTGGTCCTTATCGGACGGCGAGCTACCCATTGCTCACCGTCTGCAAGCCCGCGCCTACGGTGGCCGGAAATCGGCAATCGGAATTATTTACGTACTTACCAAGATCGACTAAACTTTCAGGATACATTTTCAACATTAATTGGAATACTTAGCCGCAATTTTGAGATCACCGGTTCCTAAAGTTTTAAAAACTGTTTAAGACAGGTTCGTTGCATATACCAGGCTTAGACAAAGTGACATTCTGTCAGCAATAATGATGGTGGAAAAGCCAAAAGTGTACGAAACTGACATCATCATTTCAGCCGAAATATGTCCACTGCTGGACATAGGCCTCCCTCAAGCACTGCCACTGCGACCGGTTTTCTGCTTTCCGCATCCAACAGATTCCTGCGGTCTTCACATGCTCATCAGTCCATCTTGTGGTAAGCTTTCTAACGCTACGTCTTCCAGTACGTGGTCGCCACTCCAGAACCTTTCAGCCCCATGAGCCATCTGTTCTGCGACCAATGTGCACTACCCACTGTCACTTAAATTTGGCAATTCTTCGGGCTATTTCGGTTACCTTGGTTCTCCTGCGGATCTCTTCATTTCTGATTCGATCACGTAGGGAAACTCCAAGACTCTGAGACTGATGTAAGCTATCGAAAAGCTTATGACAAACTCTTTAAAAGCGATTGTCACTTGATTATGATCAGGAGCACTTTTTCTGTTTCTGTATTTCTCTTGCCTCATAATAGATGTATCCATCCCTATTTTTATGCAGCAAGAGTCGAATGCGAAATCAGCGACACTCGAGTGAAGTGCCCAAGAGACGCGGGCGTGCCTCCACGCCCCACTTTGTCAAACTATGACCCAATATGATTTATCACGAAACCTGTACACATGAGTATACGGGTTCACTCATATATCTCGGGATCCCTCGAGATTTGGAGTGGTCAGTGAGCGATGGACTGACGTGTGACCCAATCTTATTATGGTGTAAGTGAATCTGGGTGCCAAATAAGATATTCCAAATTCGGGGTCTGTTTTGTGGGGCCGAAATCTTTTTCGACAATATAAAACGGGAACTTGTGGAGCGTAATAGGGTGATTTGAATTAAATTATAGTAATGGGACCTTATTGCCGTAGGAAAGATCATTGTCTAAACAAATATACACCGTGATATTTAGTCGTCTTACAAAAGCAGTCCACTTCATGTATCCAATGACTACTTAACATTAATTTTTTTTTTTTATACAGGGTGACTGGATCTGAACCCGTCATAGTAAATTCGCATATGGAGGAGGTCATTTACTAATTATTGAACCATACTTTCCTTAGCTAAAGTTTTATAGTCTGGGAGATATGTAAATTTTTATACTTTATGGAGATACTTCAAAAAAAAAATTGTTTTTTTTTTTGTGTTTTTTTTTTATTATTTTTTGGTAGTCACAAACATTGGTTATTAAAATACCTCGGAATTTCTCTCAAAAAAATAAAAAATAAACTTTACGATCAAGGGAAAATCAGGTATAATAATTAGCAAATGACCTCTTATGCGAATTTGCTATGGCGGGTCCAGAGCCAGTCACCCTGTATATTGTAACAATTTTTTAATTGCTCCTAGAGCTATTTTATGTCGGGTACATTGAGTGGCCATTTGTAAGACGACTAAAATATCACAGTGTATTTCATTTTTTTTTTTAAATTAATCTTTAATAGTCAGTCATCTTGGATACATGAAGTGGGCTGCTTTTGTAAGACGACTAAAATGTCATGGTGTATACCTACGAAAAATAAATCCGCTGTACAATTTTATTTTATTTTACATCACCATACTTAGTTTTAAGTCTTGTCATTTAAAGCACTCTCGGTCACTGGCAATCAGTTTAACCATTGCCACGGGATTCATTAACTTTAGTTCAACGGATAGTGCTCTTTTAATACAATTTTCAACTGCATTGAATTTAGGTATTTTTTCAAAGGACCAAAGAAAAATATACGTTATTAAGTGGTATGCTACTTTGTCGTTCTTTCTGACTAAAGAAACCAATAACGCCGATTTTCCTTTACTACAATTTGTAATGACAAAGAGATTAATAGCTAGGGCATAGGAAGCATTGTGCGTGCAGGTGACATCTAATATCTAATATAATTAAGATTATCAATTTGCCGATAATAGCTTGAAATTACGGCGTCGATCAAGATCAATGGACGTAGCGATTTGAATAATAAATACCACCTGCATTACAGGATTGCAATCATTCATATACAGTGTATAATTTCAACCATTTGTAAACTACGAAATGAGTGCGTTTACTCAAACTCAACGCTTTTATTTTAATTAAACCATTTTCAGGCACTTTAGAATTGTCAAAGAATCGGTCAGTTAGTCAGAAAGTTGAAGCTAGCTGCCCAATCCAAAACGTAGATCGCTATGGAGAAGAACAGGCGAGAAACTCCAAGGACACTGTTACATATTGCAACCTAGCTTATCAATCTAGTGGTCGATTTAGGGGTAACAATGTCTGAGTCCGTTATTCTGGTTGGACATAATTTTACCATGTTATTTTTTCAGGAACTTGTTTGGAGCGACCCGAAGTTTGGAATTGTTTCCGATAAACGATATGAACCTTTTACATAAAAATGAACATCGGTATCCGAAAAATGTGGGTTGTACTTGGGTAGACAAATACCTCTGACTGGACATAAAATTCAATCGTGTAAATCTTGTATTTAGTCTATCCATTTTTACTTTCCAAATATTCGTTTTGTCACCTAACAAGTACATAGGTTACGCAACACTAAAATTCGAAACTCAAAGGAAACGTTTTGTCTTGTAAAGCGGACACGTTTGTCGCTCGCGACACGAATACAACAAAACGTTCCAGACAAAATGTCGCGAGACACGTCCTAACAATTTACATCGACAAGTTCGCAAGACACGCGAAATTCGTCATAACACCCGATTCAAATGCTTGAGAATATCCGGATTTTGACGAAATAATCGAAATTGGATCTTGAATTTATTTACTCTAGATTCAATTTCGTTAAACGTCAAAACGATTATGAATGAAAAATGGTTTATGTTTTTCGTTTGTCGAGTTTGGGGGAAATACTTGAGCGGAGAAACAAATTAAAGTTTTTGGATTTTTTAATGTATTCTGGTTCGTTTTAGCGATGAAACAAAGAATACGGAATTGGAATTTACCTTGTTTTACCTCTTTTAGTATTGTAAAGATGATATATACAGTATTTATGTAAACGAGTTTAAAGAACGCGCCTAAAGAAGTTTACTCTTCAATCACATTTTCCAGTACCAAACGCATAAAAAACAACAACGAAATCATGAAATCTCATCGTTCCGAGATATAAAGGAAAGCGCTTAATTATATTAATTTTAATCCAATAATTCCTGTTAGGTAGCTAATTGGTGACGTCATGCACAAATTTCATGTACTTACAGTTGCGTAGACATGAACACAGACTTACTAGTTAAACCAGGGACATATTGAAGGAGAGTTAAACACTGTAAATTTAGGGAGGTATTTAATACACGGATAGTTATTTTTGTTATCTTTAGTCCAGCTTGAAGTATACTATGAAGGGATACAATGTTATTCTGATGCTGTCACTTGCACATATGAGGGCAATACCCGCTTTGTAAATCTTATTACACTAATTTCATAGATACATTTTCGATTGACACATTTTGTCAATGTCTTGTTTTGTTCGTCACATGTTTAGTTCTGCCAAAACGAACTAACATACATAATTCTCCCATTTTCCGAAATCATACTGATTTCATATAATAATAAACGCTGATTATTTTTAAATGTATTTTAAGCATAATTTTTTAGTAATAACACATTCGGAATATCTGTTCGATTTTTTTGACACGTTTAACGAAATTAATGAGAGATTTTGAGTTCGTTCATTTTGACAGAACTAAGTTCAAATGATCATGTACTAGAGTTTTGGAGCAGGCCCATCGTTTAACCAGTCAAAGTATACAGGATGGCAGGGACATCGACGCGAAAACTGTTACCATGGATTCAGTACATGATTCTGAACCCCACTGCGTTGAAATTTTTCGTCGATTATTTAAATAAATCTGCTGTTCAGTACATTTGACCGCGTAGTTGTTACACTTTTTTATGAAACAGCAGATTTTTTTTAAATAACCGACGATAAATTTCTACGCAGGGGCGTTCAGAATCATGTACTGAATCCATGGTAACAGTTTTCACGTCGATGTCCCTGCCACCCTGTATAGGCTTCTACATATATAGTTTGACGTAATATTCTAACATTATATGTTAGACAAGGCTAGCTCAAACAAAGCTGCTTTGACTTCGAGGAACCGAGCTAAGTCCTTTTGAGCTTAGCTGGGTCCTTCGTATAGCTTCAGTTATACGTGCATATAAAGGCTTATCGCAAGAACCCTGAAAGTTGAACAAATCTGGACTCTATGACAAACTAAATTTCTTCTGGCTGATGGTTTCTGCCATAAAGAAAATATTACCTACTGTTAAAAAATTAAAACTATTTCTTTCATGAAAACTTCGCTTACATGTGCAAAGGCTTCTCGTAAAAACGTTGAAAGTTGAACAAAGTTAGGCTTTATAACAAACAAGACTTCTTATGTCTGATAGTTTCTGTCATAAAACATATTTCCTATTTAAAAAAAATTAAAACTATTTATTAAAATTCAAATTCATTCATTTTTAATGTAAATATGAAAAATGTCATGTTTATGTACCATCGCGGTAACGCATATCTGTCTAATCACTTTGAAAACAAAATCCCGTGCATACGACCCTTTTTTTGTCATAGGTATAGCGATATTATAGCGGCCACGCGCTGCAAGCAAGAATAGTCCTTACAGTGTACTGGCGTGTCTTCGATAGTACATTAAAATAACGATTAATCTTTTTTTGGAATAAGATGATGTGCACTATCAATCTTATTTTAGACTAGCGCCCCGCCCCTGATTCGCACGGTTTTTTTGTAATTCGCAAAAAAATCTTGGTAAAAGGACCTTTTACAGATACAGAGTGAAATAGGTATAAGCATCGCTATCGTGTCTGGAGAGGGAGACCTACTAAGTCCTAATACAGTTATAGGCAGAATGAGCCACTTTAAAACGAGTATTTGTCTATCAGTTCTGCAGCCAGTTTTTTTTTTGTTGTAAATTTTGACATTTAAAGATGCCTTGATTTTACATTCTGTGATTACTTGAACTCATACACTGACTTATTAGTATTACTTGTAAAGAATTTAGGAATATCGTATTATAGGCTTTTACAATGCTTATAAATATATGAACACCATGTATCCATTACTTACATAATAATTTTTTTCTGTGATTGCTTCATTTTTAATTATTTTTACTTATTGTGGTATGTTATCTTATTCCAGGTACATCGTCTTCACATATAATTATCTATATAATTAATGTATACAATATTGTAAAACATTTTAAGGGAATAACGGTGGAGTTTCTTGCCCATTCTTCTCTACACGTAAACTATCTTTTAGAAGGGGCAACTAGAGTAAATTTTGACGTTCAAAAGTGCCTTTTATGTGTCTAATTGAAATGAATTATTTGACTTATAAAGTTATAATTGATACAATAAAATACTAACCCATTTTTTTCAGAAAATTTCTGAATCCTTCTTTTGCATAAATAAGATACAGAAGATTCTAAAGATAATATATCGATCTCTTACTATGCCTTTAATTTCGACGTGCAAATTTTACATATTTAGATATTATTTTAAGAAATTAAGTAATTATTTGAAATAAATGATTTGACTTTGAGTAGTTAAAGTAATGTGCTATGTGAATTATTTAAGTACCCGCCGTTTGCCCGATGGGATTTCGTCTACAAAAATAACGAACTCTTGCGCAAAATTTCGTGCTTCAAGATCCAGCAATTTAGGCTGTGCGTTGACTGTTTTTTTTTTCCTTGTTTTTGTTTGCTGATTATTTGACGTACCTATATGGTTAAAATATGGCTTTTGTTTTTATTTAAGTAATTTAAAGTTAATTGAAATATTTGACATTATGTAAATAAATATCATTTGTAATATGTAAGTGTTATGATGTTTATTGTGGTGACTTGTAAGACCATACCATAACCAATAAATGAATATGACTACATAAAAATACACAACTTTTCTATTTAACTTCGTTTCACTAACTCCCAAACACTAACACACACACAACACACGCACACACGCACTAACATAGGAACACGACACCGAAGCTTAGTATTTTCTTACTTACCTTTATTTCACGATGATAAGGCGTCCACTCACAACAAGAAAATAGAACAAAACCAGTCTCAAGCTTAGCTGTTTCTCGGTAAGACAAAGTCTTATTAACTCAAAACAATTCTTCACCTCAGAAACTCTAGTAATACGAAAATAACTTGAGTAGAAGTTCTTTGTAAAAAATAATTACATGGAATTTCGTGAAGTTAATTTACTTTGAAGAAAGTGGTTTGAAGAAGCTCCTGCTAACTACAGTTTGCAAAGATCAACTGTGTTGAGTATAGCATCATTATGTATTAGTACCTGGGCGACCGAGCTCTACTCTGGTGAAAACGGAGAATGCTCATTTAAAAAAATAGGAAAGTTCATACTAATTCCAAGTATTACATAATAATTTCATACTGCAATGATAATAGGTACTTACTAATTCCATGCTGCCATGACATGTCATTATTCTAAGGTAGCCATCTTGTTCTAAATTTTGGGCGACCGAGCTCTGCTCAGGTGAAAATACGGAGAAAACGAATTTTCCCAGATATGTAAGACCTAGCTAGATCGATTTTTCACCACTGTAAACCACTGTAAGTATTGCAACTTTTATCGAAATCGTTAGAGCCGTTTTCAAGAACGTGATTACATATATACATTTATTTACAAATATTGCTCATTTCATAGTATAGGATACATAACATCTAGAAACCTAATAGATACAAAACTTCCCTGGATTTAGCTTACCTATAACATAATATCACGTCTTGTTTCCCCGAAGGGTTAGGCAGAGGTCTACCTATAGTACACCCACATTTCGCCAGTTATATTCAAGTCCCATGGAATAGGGGGCTCGCCTATTGCCATCAACCGGGCACAAATCCAGACTCCGGGCTGCTACTGAGAAATTTCAGATAGAAAACCCAATAACACTTTGCCTGACCAGGGAATCGAACCGAGGACCTCATGCTCAGTAGTAGCGCTTGCGAGTACTAGACCAACGAGGCAGTTACTTAAACAAATATTGAAATTAAGAAATTTAAAGTGACTTAGCAGAGCGAGCATGATGCTATAAAAATCGATATATGTAAGTTCCAATAAAACTAATCTATAATACACAAGACTGAGCTAAATGGAAAGAAATTAGTTGAAAAGCGGACTTCTGGAAAAACTACAGACAAACTTTCAGAAGACGTTTTCTCAAATACTAGCCGAAAACAAGATTTTTGAAGTGAAAAACTTCTTTAGGCGTGTTGGGCATTTTTGAGATGGGAAAAAACAATTGAACTCGCGACACCGTTACCGCCACCTCATTTTTGTAAACGCGATTGTGCTGTTTATTTATATTACGTTACGGATCAATGTTCTATGCAAGTATTTTTACCTTAAAGGTTTTGTAAGTATTTTTTTTTTGTAAACGCGATTGTGCTCTTTATTTAGATAAGGTTACGGACTAAGTATTTATCTTCCACCAAGGCGATCTTGTTCAAGTTTTCACTTCTGTTGGCACTCCCGGAGTGCCACTGTTTTATACGATCCAAGTTATTAAACACTAAATAAATTAGATAGTGCTAATCTATCTTCTACACCTTCTCATACCTACATTGATTTACGATCTTTTAAGCACGTAGGCCTTCAACGATACCGGCCAAAAACCTTCTTATAGATCCCACTCCCCTAATGACTAGCCATTTTCGCCTATCCTATACAAACTGTATTTTCAGACTCAATCAGATTGATACCGAAAATAAAAACAGTAAAGAAAGAAAATACATTATCTTGATCGACAGGTTGTCCTTCGAAGCCTCCCTAATCTCGGGGCTGATCCCCTAAATGTGTTTAACTAGAGTTGTTGAAATTGAAAAGATTTATCGACTCTTAAGTGATGCGAGAAGGGTCTCTATCCGAGGTGTGTATCGATAAGCTAAACCGATTGTGATTGAATAGCCCCCGGTTTCAGGAAGCCGATTAAAATTAATCTGCAGTCAAATAATAACTTATTTGATTTGCTGTAGTTATTTTGATCAATCAATTTTGATAGATCACGTAGAATATAATATAATACTTACACACACACGAGATATAACAACACACTCACACAACTCACAAGACACACACATAACACACGCACACCCACGACATTTGCCAGCGTGTATTTAAAATGTGCTCCTTAGAAACTGGATGCGAGACTTCTCAAGCAATAATGAGATAATCGTTAATTTCGCCGATGCAAAACAAAATTTCAAAATCGACGTATCTTACCAATAATTAGATTGAAGTCTGACAAAATATTAAGCCTGTATTTTTCACTCAGGGTGACTTTGTAATTTCATACAAACAGAAAAAATATCGTTCTGGAGTCATTCGTCATTACAACCTAAAGGCGGAGACTGACTTGTAACGTTTGTTTGTAATGTATCGAGTTTTTGTAACGCGTCACAGGAGTCAGTGCAGCGAGCCGAGCCGCTGCTTTCAAGCTGCTGCTGCGAGCGGCTCAGCTCAACTCGACTGTCGGCTGTTTCGTGAATTCCTTTGAAACGGAAATATGAGAAACGAAAATTTCATGGTGCTCGAAGCAAGCGTTTGCCGCATCTGTGTATTATCGTATTGTGAACAAGCTCACCTCGAATCATACATTACTGATACATTAGAAACAAACGTTACAAGTCAGTCTCCGCCTTAAAAGATTTCACACATTTCATTACATACGACGTTCAATTGTTTCGACACGTCACAAAACCGATTCAAACTTGTTAAACCTTGTTTTGTTTCCTTGACTAATTACGTACACACGTGGGACACTTGTAATCAGATTGCGTCGGATTACGCTTGAATTATGAAAAGCGTAGAGGCCAATTTAGCTTGCAGGGCGCTTAAGGCCTTTTTACTTTAATACGAAGGGTGTTTAATGAAGTGAAGCCTTCGTTTCCGCCACGGACACGGGTCTATGACGACTTTGAATATTAAATTGCAATTGTAAATTCGTGTTTTGGTTATATTTACTCGATTTTTATTAAAGTTTGAGATGAGAAGCTGATCTGAATTACAAGTGACAGTCACGCAAGAGGCGGGGTTTATTCCGAGTATTGTCGTGGTCGTCGAGGCAGGCATATCCTATGTCCAAACCGTGGTCATAATCTACCTATGTGCATAATTTCATAAGTAATCCGTTATTGCATGGTTGAGTAACATTCATATTTATAATATTAGTAGGATTTATTGTTTTATAATTAACTAGCTGCACCCGGCATGCCTTGCATTGCAACTTTATTCATTTATTTATATGGATTAATTAGGCCAGATACCCTCCCAGGCATCCTCAAAACACCCTACCAAAGTTTCATCACAATCTGATCAATGGTTTAAAAACGCATAGAGAACTAACATACAAACATTCATTTTTATTTATGTAGATAGAAGATAGATAGAATATTAAAACGGTACAACACCAATTACATTAATTACCATTGTCTTTAATGAATATGACGAGTAACATGACGCACGCGTTGTTCACATAACAAGGACTTTATTTCAATATTTTTGAAAGCTCTACAAATGTCATCAATGAAGCTACAAATAAAATCTTTTGTCCTATCACCGATTAACGCCTTTTGTGCCCGGTTGATGGCAATAGGCTCGCCGCCTATTAAATGCGACTTAAACATAACTAAGGAGCAATGGTGGCCCAGTGGTAACGGCCTCGACTTACGACTTTTGCGTAACGGTCATGGGCTCGAACCCAGATAGGCGCTTTACTTTGTGTAAATAATTTCATCACCACTGCTCTTAAAACGGTGAAGGAAAACATCACGAGGAAACCGGCATGTCCTAGAACCAAACATTCGAAGACATGTGACATCTACCAACCCGCACTGGGCCCGCGTGGTAGATTACAGCCCACTCCTTCTCGAAGAGAAGAGGCCTGTGTCCCAGCAGTTGGAACATTTTAAGCTAATTATACAAGAGATACACCCCTGCCTAACCTTTGAGGATTACATGTTAAGTTATGTTATAATTCGGGATAATTATATTCCAAGGCGTCCTTCAAAAACTATCCAAGTCTACACTTTCGACAAGATTCCACGTATATTTCACATGATCGAACAATATTGACGTTGTAACCCCATAAAACTTATCAAATTCACCGACGCGCACGTTCAAATGTAGTGTAACCTTATTTACTGCCTTTATGGTGAAAAGAAGCAACCATCGCTTTTCGGTAATGATCTTGTATTACACGATATAATAATAATTTTAAGAATTTATTTAGTTAACACTTGAAAGTCACTAACATTGTGCAGCCCTGGCTCTTGTACTAGGAGTTCCTGTATCACAAGAACCAGATCTCTCAATCTACAGGGAATATGTTAGAGAAGCACGATAGACAAAAATGAAATAAATTACAGTTATGGCATGCATTGACAGGTTTACAAAATAAACAAGAAAAATAAAAGAGTTTAAATTAACACTGCGTTCTGTGGAGATTGAGGGTGAGTGTGAGTGAGGTGTGTATTAGTTTATGTGTGTGTGTGTGTGTTTGAGTTATGTACAACATATTTATCTCACTAAAAAGCCTATATAAATACACCACTCATTTAAGAGTAATACAGGATAATTTTATTTGGAGGGGACGCACTAGAAAGATACATAGTGACCTTATTGGTGATGTTCTTTAAACAGGTCAGGTGCGTAGTACTCGTAACCGACGTACGATTATGACCAGATGTATGAACGTAAACAAGGCAAATGGAGTATTTAAGGATCGTAGTAGGTGGCGTTCTGAAGTTTCTACCTACCTATGGGAAGGAGGCGTGAGTTTATGAATGTACGTATGTGTAAGTAATTTCTGTCTTAACTTGATTATTAAAATGTATAAAACTTGATGTTACAACGTCTAGCGTCAGCCATTTTGTATTTCCAATGACATCTTATCTAAGACTTACATCATTGGCTTAAATCAGTCTAGATCAAGACCAATCTAATGACACCCCATACGTTAAAATCGGAATAGTAAAGTTGTAGAAGGTATACACTACATCTCATACAAACATAGGTACTATTATAACCATTTATTTGTTTTTCGGTGTTTCTTCTCAGAGTCGGGTAAAAAACTAGTTTTAAAATATTTCTATTGAAACAAAAATAAAAAGTGTGAGGGTGTGTGCGTGTGTGTGTGTAAAAGTGATTTTTTTTTAACAATTTAAAGAAATAAAATATCATTTAATATTTACTTGGTTCATTTTACCGTAAGTGGCGTTGTAATTATTTAGCACTAGTCAGCGATTTCTGCTAGATGTTCACCGCTGCCAATTGGGCTTCAAAGTGGACCCTTCCACGGTTTCTTGGAGCTGTAACTGGCAGGTGATTAATTTATATTCCAACAGAAATTCGGTCGGTCAAAATATACTAATCGTTCAATCGACCGAATCCTCATCATTTATCATAATGTCAACTACCGGTAGTCATCGATAAACATTTAAAAACAAATCGATTCATGATGAATCACGCCCACAGTTACTTAAGTTACTTCTCGTAGCCGCCTACGCCTGCTACGCTGCTACGCCGTAGCACTTCTACGAAATATAGCTACGCTTTCTCTTACCATCACAATAATCGCTAATGGTTCTTTTCCACAAAACATAAACAGTAACAACAGCTTTCAAAGTTTACGACTGGCTATAAACTAAATCCAGAGCGTTGATTTATTACTATTCCCTTGGCAATAGTGGTTTATGTCGCCTTTTCCTCTAATACAACGCGCAATATGCCCAAGAGATTTTATCTGGACTCGATTCCAAGTAAAAATTCAATAGATACGTCGATATCTGTCGGGGCCTCGCATAAATTACTCAACAGGTAGGTTGGAAGGCTCTGTGAAGTGGTTAAAGGCTTTTTGAGATTGTTTAGTCAGTCAGTGTTCAAAATTGGTATGGGTTTGGCGATCTGAATAATATTGAATAATACTCAATATATTGTACAATAAACAGTCAACAAAAGAAATAAATAAATCGTCTCTGAGGTCTATTGGTTAGACTACCTGTCTCAGACTTAGAGGTAAATTTTCTACTCGGTTTGGTTGGTGGCAGGGCTTGTTCTAAATCCGCCTGGCTAGCTACCACCATCTTATCTAAGTCTGTCGCCAGCATTGTTGTGTTTCGACAGTTAAAGATAAGATAGCCAGTTCCTCTGTGGTTGACGATTCCGGGTGAAGCTCGCTTCCACCTTCAGCCTGATCATCACTTACCATCAGGTGAGATGCAGGCCAAGAGCATCCCCGTTGTGGTTAAAAAAAATATAAAAACAGGTAGTAAACTACAACTACTTTTCAACCCAAGTTTGACGAGTCAAATCTTTGACGTCGTTCGTTTGAGTATCATTTTTAGCAGAAATCTCTGCGTACTCCATACACAATATTTAATTCGTCAAATTCCAAGACTGTTGACAGTACAGTCAGGAAAATTAATTGTCAAGCACATGGACACCCTACGTCATAAAAAGATGCCCATGCATAGATAAATATCCCGTCTCTCCACTAGTCCATTGCCTACTCAAGGATGAAAAATGAAAAAATGAAAAAATGTTTATTAGTTTTAACAAGTTTTCTTACATTACTAGGTAGTGATTGGAGTCTCCTTTTAAGCTAATAAAGCCTGTGTTAGGAGACTCCGCTCTTCCATACATTGTTGGTATTATGCATTTTCGGTACCTACGGCTCGCAAATCCTTCCTTATCTTGAGGGCACGTCTTCCCTACCATTACCGCGCCACCCGGTCTACTCCCTGATATGCAATGGCCTCTGTAGCACCATGAAACACGAGGCTTCAGGGGCTAGTGCAAATCTTGGGGTTCATTCGATTTATCGAGTCTGGTTAAACCACGCATTTCATTCATTCAAGCACATTGAGACCTTACGTCAATTTGGCGCGTTATAGCCACTTCATACAAATGTCAAAAAATTACTGTTGTGATTTGAATAGACGGGCAACTCGATTTTACAAACAACGATGTTACACTGTTTGCCTTTTCTTTTTTTTTTGTTTTCGGGGAGAAACCTTCAAAAGGCGCCCGGGCTTTGGATATAAGACCGGGGAGTGAAGGATTTTTACCTTACTAAAACCACCCCAGTGGTCACCATCTGCACATGGAACGTTACCTGCACCGTTACCTCTTAAAAGACCAATCCGGAACCCCCTCTATGCAGCGCCTGTTAGGGCACATCTCTGGGGAAGTGTAAAGGGGTCTTCCCGAAACCTAACTGTGCAAGTGTGCAAGGCAGCACGTGACCACTGTGCACCGTCCCTGAGGTTACACTTTTTGCCTACACTAAGGTACATTTAAGACACGATATGCGTAACATATAGGTAAATAAGAGTATCAGTATGAACATACATAAAGGTGTAGGGTATCTATTTAAACGTGTGGGTAACATACAAAATCTTCGTAACAGGCATGTCACTTAATGAGTGACATATTATATTGAAATACGACGTGATCCGACATGATCACATTTGAGAACGTGCATCAAATGTCAGTTACATTATTCTCATATAAGTTTATATATATTTTTTTTATGTTAACCGTTATCATCGGAAATGTAAATTTTGTAAGGGAACTTGTTTGTATTCTACATAGTATCATAATTTTTAAATTGTCGTAGATATTTGTTACCAAAGGTTTATGATTTGTTGTTTTTCTAAGTTCTTCACTGATATTATGAGTATGTCTTAACTGGGACTGAACGGAGTTCTTAAAAATTTGAAGTGAGGCTACTAAGGCATGTGGGTATCATATGAAAGAGCGCTATTTGCACATTCTCAAACAATTTTTTTGGCCGAAATATACCGTTCCCCTCCCCCTTATCTCCGAAAATTGCATAGAGAAAAATCTGAAATTATTCTATGTGATAGAAGTTTATGTAAAGGAAAAATAAAATGATGTCTCTAGATAGCACACTTTTTCAGAAATCATCAACAAAAATTACATTAGTTCTACTATCGGTCAAGGCGCTGGCCTAAAACTGCAATATTCTATACCGCAGTGCTAAAATTCTCTGACGATTATAAGCCTCACCGATGAAAACTTTATATGATGGTACGGAACCCTCGGTCCGCGGGTCCGACTCACTCTTGACCGGTTATTTTTATTTTATTATTATGACGAATTCCCAAAATGAAAGCTTTACTTTTACACTTCCTATTGGTAACTGTTATTAGGAAGTTTTATAGTAAGCTAACTCCAAATGCTAGTGGGGCAAATCCCGTTTTTTCAAGAACGTTTTTTCAAGAAAGATTGCATTCTAATCTCAGTCTCAATTTATTAAAAATACCTATACCTAATTCATCCGGTTAGACTGGAAGCCGAACCCAACACAGTTGGGAAAAGGCTAGGTAGACGATGACCTATACCTAATTACCTTTAATTTTCGCCAAGTTTTTGATATTAACGATCTCTGAGATTTGATTGCGACTACATTTTGGACGTTTTTTTTAATACGGGAAATTGACCTTCTGACATTGCGTTCCAACACAGATCTAATTCCAGCCGGTCCTAGTACACTATTGATCATTCAATACATACTGTGTCGATGTATTGACGTGTATGAGTACATCAAAGGGGAAGCAATCATGCAATGATATTACAAACACACACGTATACGAGCCTAGATTGCTTATCCGCTGGAGATGACAAGCTGACAATGACATGTGTGCAATATTAGCCATGGAATATTATATGACGGCGCAGGATAGCTTTTACCAGAAGTAGTCATCGTATTAGTGGAATAGTGGTTCGGCAGCTTCATTATCATCAGGATTGTGCCAGAATATAGCAGTTCAACGTGGATGTGGTACGACATAGGCTCCTCTGATATTATCTGTCATCAGGAGACAGCCGCCACACAACCATCGATGCCACTGTGATGCGACCAAGAAGTTTGTAGAAAAGCTTCTAGGGTACGACGCTCTGCTAAAGTGACAATCACCAGCCAATGTCACTCTTATCTAGGGCTGCCATCCGTCCGTGTTGCCCCGGATTTATACTAGTTTGTCGGGCGTCAACCAAGTGGTGTTTTTAAATAGTACAACAACACACACAACACAACATCACGCCTGTACTCCCCGAAGGATTAGGCAGAGGTGTACCTATAGTACACCCACGTTTCGCCAGTTATGTTTAATTCCCATGTAATAGGTGGTCCCATGGTCCCATGTAAATAGTGTCCGAGTGAAACACACTATTTTTGTGATGGGAAATCCTATTAATAGAATTATTTTTAATAAATTAAAACATTATCATAGTTAAAATTCGGCGCCGGTCGTGCCACGCGGCGAATATGATGCGCTCGTGACTCCCCCTAGCCGCCCACACCGAACAACAAGTCTTAAAATTAAAATAATTAATATATATTTTTTTTTATAGTTTCAAAGCAATTTACTTTATAAACTTTAAATCGTCCGGGGAAAAATCGTCATTTCATCCAAATGTCCGGGGTATTTGAATTTTTTGTCCGGGGCCCGTAATTTAGGTGATGGCAACCCTTCTCTTATACGACCTTTTCGGTGATTCCAGTAGCTTCGTAACAAATCTAGATGGCATCACTTACTGCGCCGTCATATACTATGTATGATCAGTTACAGATTAGATCATACCTAGGCCGCAGTCATAACAGCTGGCCTACAAACGGACTACATTGCTTTTTGCGTAAGATGTAGGTATTCATGGGTAATCTATGTCTATAAGTCGAACAAGTCTCCGCGACGGATTACTTCGTTGAATTAAGACTACACGTGCACTTTGTAACGCAACTGTACCTACGTGAAAATGCAAAAGGATGTATGCCGTAGCATGCAGATCATCATTTAAAAGCGAATTCCTTTGAATATTAATAATTTAAAGTATTACAGGCTGTAGGAGCCAATGGTTGTAGGCACCGTACACTATCACTTAGTTAATGTTGGTTTAGTTATGAAGCACAAAGAAAGAACCACAAGTTGTTGAGTTTAAAGTTATATTAAAATGTATAAAGTTCACAAGTTAAAGTGGTAGCGATTCCTTCTCTTGACTAGTGGTTAGTTCCATCGTTATAGTCTGACTCGATGTGCATTACTTAAAACGTTATAATTATAGCCTAATATTAGTGACGCACGACATCCAAGTAGGTTGCTGCGTTTGCAAAGTAAATGTACGGTTGATGAGACCGTACACAGGCTTTCATTTTATCAACCATATCAGCTGACCACGACTTAATCTGCGTGAATTTCAGAATTGGGTCCAGAGAGAAATGACAAATGCAGTCATTAAGCATATGTTTACCGAGATAAATTCTATTTAGTTCGTCTTTCAGAAAATAAAAAAATATTAGACACGTATTTTTTGCTTTATCATAACTTAGAAAACACGCATTAAAGTTGGGGAGTGGGGGCTCGCTACGTCACAACTCAGTATTAAATATAGCAAGGCGTGACTTCATGCCACATTTTAACTCAATGTATCGCCGTAATCTTTTGATTACGTCAAAAAAGAAAAAATAAGTGTTCAATATTTTTTAATAATCTACAAGACGGACAAAAAAATATTTTGGATACAGGCCTATTTAGGTAAACTATCTGTGTGCCAAATTTTATCCAAATTCATTCAGCCGTTTTTGTGTAATTGAGTAACAAACATACAAACTTTCACATTTAAAATATTAGTGAGATACTAGGATGGAAAACTACTACTCTAGACATTTCTTGCCCATCTTCTTGCACAACATTGTACATAATATACACAGTTAAATATGTATGTACACAATGATACATTGCATTTGGTTCTCTAAATAGCTAACTACAACATTGTTACTTCCGTCTACCAAGCAAAGCGAATTGTTAAATCACTTTAAAGTGAAATTATACATTTAATAATGCACGCGGTCGATTTCTAAATGAACGTTTACATTTAACAAATGAACAGCTAGCTAGTAGCAATCTCGTAAAAGGGGTCTTAGTGCAGTTAGGTGCTTGTATAATTAAAGAGCTCTAGAAAATGGCAACATTTCTATTTGTTTTGCCTGAAATGCCTGAAATCAAAAATTTAAAATAATAATCACAAGACCATTATCTGGGCTTACAATGCCCTGCGTGTTCAGTACAACGACACTCTGAGGGCAGTGTTGAGAAAACCCCGGTACTGCAGTGCTTCCGCAATGATTGCGGAGGCATCCATCGATGATTTCTTTGCCATCATAAGGAAAAAAACAGCATCGATGATGAGCAGGGTCCGTGGTAGCACCGACACTGTCCTCAGAACGTTGGCGTGCAAAATCGCCAGTCCTTTTATTGTGTACTGGGCAGGTGTACACCTGCACAGAAATAAGATTATTGTGTCACTTGGCTTGTTTACTAACAAATTACTGACATCTTTCATTGTATTTTTTGTTGTGTACTACTAAACAACCCTTAATAACGCTAGCTTTGTAGAAAATATGGACGGTATTGTACGTCTGAAATAAAGATAATTATTAAATTAAATTAAAATTATTATTATTTTGTGTTTACTTTCAACTATGATTGCCCACAGGCCGCGTCCTTACCGACCGCGATCGGCGCGTCGCACGAGTTCGCGATGGTCGTGATATTTTACTGTCTCGTGCAACGGTCGCTTTTGATAAGGACACGAGGTCAAGCATTCCGAAATATAATATAAACATCTGTCAAATCAATCAGACTGCCATGAATAAGTATTGTGAATAAAATATTGTTTTTTTTATCACCCCTATGTGTTTGTTTCATTTCTCTATCAGCGTGCATTCTTATTTATATCTTTATTTTGCATTCCATAATGTTTAAAGATGTTACAATGGCTTAAAGCTAAGGTGCAATTACGGACCCTGTAGCATTGCTAAAAGTATAAAATTGTTCCTTAAAATAAAATTAGAAACAATCAACAATTTTTTTAATATGTTAATAACACTAATTAAGACCAGGCACTCCAAACACAATTTCCACGCAAACTCCACCCCATGCATCCCACCACTCCACTATGTGCTAAACGCTAACACATCAGTAATAAAGTTGAATATCGCGTGCGCTCTTTGATCATGTTCGAGCACGGAACTAAATGTCGTAAGTCTCAATTCTTATTTCGTTCATAACTAAAGTAATAATTGATCTAGAGAAAAAATGTCTTATATTTGGATAATAAACTATATTTTCTTACTATCAATAATTATTTTAGATATAAAAACCGAGTAATCTTGTTTATTTTGCAAATAATCTTTAAAAAAAAACATGATTTTCGAATAAAAAATGAATCGAGTGAAAATGTTCCAATTACGTAACTGTCTTATATTCGGAAAGAAAAAGATCCAATAAATCATATCCTAAAGTTCCATTTTGATTGTATGAGTGACTTTTCCAGAATATTAATGCAAATTAATATACAATTTAGGGAGTCTCCTCATAAATATGTATAACATTTATTTTATTGAGATCAGTTATAGGTTGTGGTACATAATAATTATTTGATAAGGTCAATTAAACATTTCATATTATAATATTTATCTATGTATGTATGAATGTATCTATACGACTAACTGTGTATGGTGTCTGTTTTCTATAATCGTGTGAACAGTAGTATGGGTATGGTAGAGTGTAACACAACATCCTTCTATTCCCATACTCATATCTATATCGCAAATTTGTTCAAAATTACTCGCATAACCGTAGTACGGAACTGAAATCCTATATCCCTAATAACCGTACCGAGCCGTACTTCAAACTGAACACGGTTAGTTGCTGGCACAAACGGAGATGACAACATAATTACTGCCGAAATTAGCAACAAGAATTTGCTGCCGTGTTGCGGTAATAGGGATGCCAGAGGGCGTATTTTCACACGTTTAGGTACGCAAACGCAAATTGTTCGGCCTGGATTATTCATTCAACTAGTTCAGTGACATCTCAAAACGGCTATTTGACACTTCCCGTGACCTGAGGGCTGACTTTTAACTTGGCCAGAGGCTAAGCATTGCCATACAACGTGGCAATGCGGCCAGTCTCTTGGGTACATTACCAGTCGACAGCGACGCGGATGAATTTTTTGACGCTATATTTTAGTTTGTAAATAGTTTTAGTTAAGTTAGTGTATAATTTTGTATTTTTTATCAAATTAGTTATAAGTTATTTACATACTTCTACATAATATATATAATAAAAGTCTTTTAAATAAAAAAAAAGAAATAAAAAGTTCAGTAGAAAAAAAAATTGATGTACTTATATT
This sequence comes from Agrochola lychnidis, assembly GCA_963680765.1. NCBI lineage: Eukaryota > Metazoa > Arthropoda > Insecta > Lepidoptera > Noctuidae > Agrochola > Agrochola lychnidis. The sequence goes on from OY796850.1 coordinate 7,874,726, forward strand.
ATATTTAATTTCTTCCGATATTAAAAAAAAATAAAAACGTGTGGCACTCGGGAACTGCCGCGGTAAAGCTATTGCATAGCATTTGTAACCTCCATACTTCCTATTTGTCAACGCTACACTTGGGATGATGACGGATGATGACATAAAACAAAAATTTGTTTGTTTTATGTCATCATCCGGCATTACATGGTAGGCGGAGTGGGGGGGTGTTAGGTTTTATTTTCGTTACGGAATTTCTTGATTCGGTCGCCGCGCTCAAAGCCCGCGATAAAAGCTATGCAATAGCTTAAAAAAACTAGTATGGAAGTTGTTATAATGATTTAAGGTGACAATGATGCAACTGTGACAATTTCAGCAAAGCTCGTAATAATGTTTTGAAAAGAAACGTTTTTCAAAATTAAATCTAGTTTTTGTACTCTATCATTCAATACTTCAAAACCTACGTTGCTTCCTAAAGTTATTCCTAACTGAGAAGAAGTAATGAAAAAAATTCCTAAACGTTTTTCTTCCTATTTTGGTCAATAACATAAATACCGGTAGGTATATCATCCTCCGCTTAAACTTTACCCAGGTATATTAGGGCCGGCTTCCAGTCTAATCTGATGCAGCTGAATACAAGTATTTTACATGGAGCAACTGCACGTCTGACCTCTTGGTAAAATCGATCATAGTATCCAGGCGTTAAATAACACGAAAGAATTTATGTTTTTTAAGCTATTGCATAGCTTTTATCGTGGGCTTTGAGCGCGGCGACCGAATCAAGAAATTCCGTAACGTAACGAAAATAAAACCTAACACCCCCCACTCCGCCTACCATGTAATGACGGTTCCCATGACAAGGTGATGTTGTCATGGGAACGTAATTTTTGTTTTATGTCATCACGTCATCATCCCAAGTGTAGCGTTGACAAATAGGAAGTATGGAGGTTACAAATGCTATGCAATAGCTTTTCCGCGGCAGTCCCCGAGTGCCAAATGTTTTATTTTTATTTGTGTGGCACAAAACTCAGCAACGCGAATATCGTTTGCTGACGCAGCCTTTAGGTCCTCACTTGTGCAGGTGACAGGGCATGCGTTGCAAGATGGGTTGTGAACCATTGTCTGTGAAGATATACTGCATACACACCGGAGATCTGAGCCATCCATGAACCCACACTTGTGGAGGTTGTCCTTGCTGTGACCTACTTGGGTATGAAGTCTATTTAAGGTTATCCAAGTAGGCCACGGTAACTTGTGTCCGGGTGGGAGGCTCTCTAACGGTTCGGTGAAGAAATCAGGAGGCTTAAGCAGTTCTTGCCAAAGATCACATCTTTCTGTGGAGGGGTTACCATCGGCTGGACTCACGTACCCTTTAAAAAATTTGCGGCTTTTAAGCCTCTGTGGCACTGCGTTAAAGTTGTGCATTGGGTGGCGTGGGTCATCTTGTAGCTTCTTTCTCTCGATGTGGCTGGCTATAGTTCTGCGAATTCCTGGAGGCACGATGCCAGTCAGTGGATAGCCAGTGATACCAGTCAATATGAGACATCATACATTAGAAAGAGACAGTCACTCATTCCTATGAGGACTGAGTCAACACGACGCTCTGTAAAGCCGATATTTTTCGAAAAGTTGATGATCCATCGTTACGGCCGAGTGTATAGGTACTGTATACGGGGTTCGTAGCTAAATAATAAAAAAACAGTGGCACTCCAGGAGTGCCGACAGAAGTGAAAACTTGAAAAAAAATCGGCACCGCGGTAATCATCGCGTTGATGTCTTTTATTCCACGGTGTCGGTAAACTGCGTTACAGTGTCGTGAAATCAATGGTCCCATCCCATCTCAAAAATGTCCAACGCGCCTAAAGAAGTTTCCACTTCAACAGCCACACGGGTCAATCTTCAAGGTTCAGTAACGCTTGCTTAGGTCGATCCGTGGATGGGTCCATAACATATACAGAGTCCCCTCCGTGACCCGGAAAGCATCTTAAGCAGTTGATCCTGGTTGTCATTCGTATATCTTTGACAGCCGTTACGGGTAGTCAGAAGCTTGAAAGTCTGACAATCAGTGTTGCCAAGGGGTAACGTGTTACCTAGTAACTGGGTTGTGGAGGTCGGATAGGCAGTCACTTCATGTAAAATACTTTATTCAGCTGCATCTGGTTAGACTGAAAGCCGACCCTAACCTAGTTGTGTGTGTGTTGTTGGCTCGGCAGATGATGATGACGAATGTTGTATGTATTATCCGCGACTTGCTAGTTTCTTGTTTTTTCATCAATGGCGTATTTACAATTAATCTTAAGATCTAATCTTACCTGTCGTATGAGTGGAGCAGCGGCGTGAGGCGCGGCCGATCGCCGTCGTCAACTTAGCAACATGGCGGAGGCGTCCGACAACTCCGAGCCTGCGCCTGCACACCGCGGCACAGCACTAGCACTACACTGCACTCAGGAGCGTGTGCACATCATATACACTTGCACACGTATTTATTTCCTCACTACACTTCTTTGTACCTGGAAAGAGAAGGTTTTGGTTAGTTTTGGAAGTTTGTTCGTATTGCACAATTTCTACATGTAAGTCGTATTGCTCTACTTTTACTTCCACGAGTTGTGTTTTGGAGGAGCTTGTGGCTAAGTGATAACAGCCGCACGGATCAATCCATCAGGTTAAACAACGCTTGCCGGGGTTGCTCTGGGGATGGGTGATCATCTTTACGTACCGAGACTCCTTCGTGCCTCGGAAAGCACGTTAAGGCGTTGGTCCCGGCTGTCATTCATGAATCTTTGACAGCCGTTACGGGTCGTCAGAAGCCCGAAACTTTGACAACCAGTCTTACCAAGGGGTATCGTATTACCCAGTTACTGGGTTGTGGAGATCCGATAGGCAGTCGCTCCATGTAAAATACTGGTATTCAGCTGCATCCGGTTAGACTGGAAGCCGACAAACTTAGTTGGGAAAAAGCTAGGCAGATTGATTGAGTTGCAGTTTTGGATGAAATATGCATTGCAGAAAGTAAACTAGCCGCGAATGTTTTAAACTAAACCTGTTAATAGTCTATCAACATTATTTATTTATAACGTGTTCCTTTTGATGTCCCATTTAACTCTAAAAAGTTATACGGTATATCCTTTCAACTGTCATTAACGAGACACAATAGAATTTGAATTGTTATCCACCTCAATGAGGCAGATAGATAATGATATAAGTAAAAATAATACAAAAAGTCCTAGAACAAGTGTTCCAAAAATACATAGCTTCGAAGAAAGAAAGAAAGAAAAAACGTTTATTTGCGTTTTTTTTTTGTAAGATAACATAACACTAGACTCTAAGTTTCCTTGATAAGTACGAGTAAATCATTTTCATTAAAGCCAAGAAAATGAGACGCTGAATTTTTTTTTTATGGACAAAAATAGTTAGAAGTTTTTTTTTTTATATATTTCACAATTATGGGTGTTTTACTTATATAATTTGAATCGAATTATTTTGAATGAAAAATGAAAACGAGAAAAAATGTGACGCTGTTATTTTTTTCTTAATGGACAAAATATGTTAGATTTTTTTTTTATATTCACATATTTACATAAATAATCCTAGCCGAATTATTTTGAATGAAAAATTAAAACGAGAAAAAAGTAAATTGTAATAAATTCATATGCACTTGTTATTGACATCGTCTCATTAATTTCAAAAGTTATGAAATATCAAAAGAAACAATTCGTATTTTGTCTAGATTATCAATCACATAAACATTAAAACTATCTTCTTTCTTCAATTATTTTCTTCTTGCACTTCCAACAAATCTCCTACTTATGTCTAATTTCTAAAATTTGAAACATTATAGTACCTTCCTATAGTAGCCCGGAAACCTGGACTTATACTAATATAAGTCTGAAATCGCAAACCCGTTTTGAGCAAGCGTGGTGATCAATGCTCGTGTCTTCTCTCTATGAGAAGAGGTCTTTGCTCCGCAGTGGGACAATAATAGGCTGGTATTATTTTAGCCCTATTTTATTACACAAAGATATAATTTTTTGTCATCAATTGAACTCGGTTGTAAATACAACATGTAAAAAAACCCTGTCCGATCCGTGAGGGTGTTATTAGGTATCGTACTGAGAGTCCATTTATGTGAAAATTTACCGGAAAAAAAAATCGCCACATTTTTTTTCATTGGGGAATTTTACCGTGTTATTACATTGGGCGCGGACGGCCGTCGTTTAGTGGGTGTATAAAAGTCATAAGTTATGAACTCATAAACATTTTCAAATTTTTATGGATTTGGATTTATTTTACAAAAAATGTGAATTTTAAATAGCAATACATTTTTTATTTTCAATAATAATAAGTAATTATTTTTAACACTTTTTGTTAATGTTATTGCAATACCTATGTGCCCCTTTCGGATCACCCGCATAAGTCTCGATCCCGTGGGAATATCCTGATAAAAAGTACCTATCTGTTAATCCAGGTTATAAACTATCCGTGTGCTAAATTTCATTTAAATCCATTCAGTAGTTTTTTTATTTTTATTAACAAACATCGGACCACGTTAGAAACGCCATCCTGCGCTCCATAACTCAAGTAAAAACAGCCAGGCTGAAGTGGGAGTGGGCCGACCACGTCGCACGAATGCACCCGGAGAGATGGGCAAAGATCGTCACTCACTGGACGCCTGAAGGAGGACAACGCCGTCGAGGTAGACCGCGGCGAAGGTGGTGTGACGATCTAGTTATGTTTGCGGGGCCAACATGGCCTGAAATCGCACAAAGCAGAGAGATTTGGAAGGAAATAGGGGAGGCCTTTGCCCAGAAGTGGGACACCATATAGGCTAACAAAAAAAAAAAAAAACAAACATCCATCCATCCTCACAAACTTTCACATTTACATATAATATTAATAGAATTTATTTCCGATGTCGATTCGTAACAGCAACTCGAAAACAAAAGGTTTTAATTAAAACGTGATGCACTGTAACGAAATGTGTGACAATTATTTTGTCATAATAATGAAAATACAGAAAATATTCCGTAACAGAGAAAATTATTTTAATAAAAGCAGTAATTATTTTTGCAGGACCGTTTGTTTCCCGATACCTTTACGCTTTAATTTGCAGTGGTATCAAGTGTACTTGTTTAAGCAAATTCGCATGAATGATCATGAAAAAGCGGACAGAGCCACTCTTAATATTCATCAAAAACTCGACATAAGTACGATGAATTTATTCTTGAAATAACGAACAGAGAGCATCGACATTTTGTTTTTCATTACTTTGTCAGATGAACTTCTACTTCGTAAAATCGAATTATTTGATAATAAAAACAATAATTTTGTCTACATACGTCTATAAACGTCTATTTGCAGTAAAAAAACATAACTCACAATATGACAGTCATTAATGGTTCGTAAAAATGGTGTAGGTGGGAAGGGTACACACGGCTACACATCAAGGTATACATTTCCAGTATAAGCTGACCTCGAATTGTACGGAAATCCTATGCAATGCGAGATCAGCATAAACCGGAAATGTATAGCTTGATGTGTAGCCGTGTGTACATGCCTTATGAGTGAGTACTAAAAACTACGAACTCGAAATAGCCACATTACGTGATCGAGTAATATCAACTTTATTGACCACCTTTATGGTCTTAAAGCGAGATAACAATCGAGTTTGATGACCGTGGTAGGCTTTCAGGGAAAATCAATAAATGCATAAAGCCAAAATGAAATGATTCGCTATGAAAGTGAGGTGGGACGTCCCGTGGGTGGTTATTAGTGATTTTACAGCTATAATTACAGTATATACTGCGGGATTTTATTGATCGATTAAATGTTATTACACGCTTTTTTTTATTCAATACAGAAAACCTTTATTACGATACACACAGCTAATACATTAAAACTCCTTGAAGACGAGTCACTTTAAACAATGATGTTTATTGAATTTTGTAATGCTGGGGCCGCATTTGCGCCTATCGTGACGAAGCTTCGCACAGTGATACGATACACGCAGATGTGACCAACCATTATCGGCTATCGTCGCGATAGTTCGGGCTGCGTAGCACTTATCGCCCGGGTGGCGGTAGGTAATAAGCGTGGCGCATGGTCGAACTAGCGTTGGTTGATTGTTGTATCCGGACTGCGTAGACGCTCTGTCGAAATAATGGAGAGCCATCTTGGATGATTGCACGATAACTCATTAAAATTACGAAGCCGCTAATGTGACCACCGCATTAGCGCGATAAGTTTTTAGCGAGCAAAACATACGTAGCTTCGGCACGCATTGCTTTGTCACGAAAGACGCAGGTGCGGCCCCACGGTTAAGATAAAATAATAGTTTGAAATAAGTTCAGCTATAAATTGAATTTGGTGAGTCGTGCAAGTTAGCCTAAATATTCCAGACTTGACAACAATTTTCAGAAGTTTGTCTTTATAATTCAGCTGTTCTTCTTCAACTAATTTGTACAGATAGCATGCCACACGGAATGCACCAAAAGTTTTTAAATATAGTTGCAAACATAAACTACAAATTAGAACTGATTGGCGGAATCAATCGATATTAGAATCATTGTACAAAAATGTTTACATCGTACCCGTAAAACTGGTTTACAGTTGAAAACTGTAAGATCACTCGCTTGGCTGTCTGCCAATAGGATCAGCTTTAGGATAAAGATCACAGCGACTGACCAAGGTCCAACAGGTCATCCTAGAAACGTGTTGCGTATTTCCGATTCAAAGCCAATTTTTTTTGCAGACATGTTAGTATTTCGATACAAGATGATTACCGCCCTGGACAACTTTTATTAACGGGATTCTCCCTCTTGGTATAAATCTTTTAGGCATACTATTGTTTGGCATAAAGTTTTCGCACAACTATTATTACCATTTACTGTGGCATTATAATACTTTGGCATAATGCAAAAGTTAGCATAACTGTCATTTGGTCTAATTGGTTTTGGCATAATTTGGAGTTGCATAAATTTTTAAGGCATAATATTTATTCGTTTATTAATCATGAGCCATAAATATAAACATTATTTATTATAATTTGGTAATCACTCTATTGGATTAGGTTAAGGTGCGGTGGGGTTTATGCGCAAACATGTTTGTTTTTATATGAGTTATATTAGGGTTTATTATTTTTATTCCAAAGAACATTATGTGTAAATATCATTATGCGTTTATAACATTATACTATATAAAATTATGTTTCATTATTATTATGCCAACAGTATTTATGGCAATAAACATTATGGCTAAACATTTTTGCCTAAAAATATACCTAATGCGTAATGATCATTATGCTGAATTTCGTTATGCCATTGTAATTTACGTCAATATTCGCACCTTCGGTGCAACAAAGTCATAACAGCTAATTTTTTTTATTTTACAGAATTTTTTTTCGCATTTATTTCCTCATTTTTGGATTACTATTTATAGTAGGTTTGAAATCTTTATAAAATGAATTGTTTATATAGTTTAATGTTAAAAATCTTATATTGAATCATCATAAAAATCCTAATAGAAGAAGACATAACAAAAAAAAGTGTCCAGAATTGTGACTTTGTTCCACCAAAGGTGCGATATATTATGTTTATAATTAGTAACTGACCTTTATTACAAACTGTCAAGCTACAGACAAAAACACACCAATATAGAATTCAATAACGCGCGGGGTAGTAAACTAAAATTAATGATAATAATGGTAAACTAATATTTCATTAACAACAACATGATAACGAGTACAGCACAAAAATACGTTAAACATTCTCATCCATATGGTGCAAATAATAAGATGTATTCTATTCTCCATAGTTCCAATTAAATTACTCCTCCGTTTCGATTGAGTTCGGAAACCAAAACAGTACGTATGGATACGTACTATACGTATTGCACTTTGATTTTGCGTAAAAGCTTTTACCGTTGCCTCTCGTTTTAATTTTGCGAGGAAAATTCGTACATTGAATTTTTTTGACATTCGAGAGGGATACAACTTTATTCATGAATTCACAGTATATGATATTACGTAGTAAATAATAATGTGTTGTTACAAGCAAAGTGTATTGAAATTCGGTAAAATAATCACATTAACTAGAGATATTCATAGCTATTTATTAGTCAGGGATATTCCCTGACTTTACGTGTCGACATCTTTATCGTATACACTTTTCTTGTAACATAATTTTTTATCAAATTGACTACCTACTTCAATTGTTCGTAAATTTAAATCACACCTGTCATTCTTTGACATGTTGTATGACAGTTCATACAACATCTCAAAGAATGTCAGTTGTGATTAAAATTTTACTTTATTTCCATGATGCTGACAGAATAGTCGACATCGGCTCAGTTGCCAAGGAAGAAAAAAGAAAAACGTGTGGCACTCGGGGACTGCCGCGGTAAAGCTATTGCATAGCATTTGTAACCTCCATACTTCCTATTTGTCAACGCTACACTTGAGATAATGTCGTTACGTTGTCATGGGACGTAATTTTTGTTTTATGTCATCATACGTCATTACATGGTAGGCGGAGTGGGGAGTGTTAGGTTTTTTTCGTTACGGAATTTCTTGATTCGGTCGCCGCGCTCAAAGCCCGCGATAAAAGCTATGCAATAGCTTAAAACTTTATTTCCAAGAACAGTAAAAAGTTAACTACTGGCTAACGGCAATTGAAGCCATTGCTTTAAAACACGGCAATTTGGCGTAGCCGCGTTTTTTTAAACAATTGTGGAATGAATTTTGAGTAGAAAGAAACGTATGCGAAAGTGCGAGTGAAAGGTGTATAGGAGTGAAAGGGAGAGAGACAAGAAAGAAATATGGCGACGTGTGCAAGGAACGATGTACGACGAGAGACGTGTATTTCTTTTTCTCTTTCAAGTTTTTTATTTTAATTTCTTTTAAATAAAAAAGTTTTCGACCTAACAACTATTTTATTTCACCACACAACATACAATTAATTTCCTGACTGTACTTGGAAAATTAAGTTTATTTAAAGCGAGTCAGAAATAAAATTGAAATGTGGTACATGAAAAGGGCGTTTACGATTGTCGATACTTAAGTAAGACCTATGCATTCTTGATGGTCAGTCCCGCTGCTAATCGTGCTGAAGGCCTGATCGTTATACTACTGAATTATTCAGGTATAGCACGTACCGACTCCATAAGAATATGACAAGGGGACAGTAAAAAACGCATTTTCAATAACTACAATGAAATGGCTTATAGATTCGTCATGTCTGTCTGTCTGTCTGTCTGTCTGTCCGTCCGTAAGTCACAGCCACTTTTTTCCGAAACTATAAGAGCTATGCTGTTGAAACTTGGTAAGTAGATGTATTCTGTGAACCGCATTAAGATTTTCACACAAAAATAGAAAAAAAACAAATAATTTTGGAGTTCCCCATACTTAGAACTGAAACTCAAAAAAATTTTTTTCATCAATCCCATACGTGTGGGGTATCTATGGATAGGTCTTTAAAAATGATATTGAGGTTTCTAATATCATTTTTTTCTAAACTGAATAGTTTGTGCGAGAGACACTTCCAAAGTGGTAAAATGTGTGTCCCCCCCCTGTAACTTCTAAAATAAGAGAATAATAAAACTAAAAAAAATATATGATGTACATTACTATGTAAACTTCCACCGAAAATTGGTTTGAACGAGATCTAGCAAGTAGTTTTTTTTAATACGTCATAAATCGTAAACTTATCGTTACTTGCTGCTACGGAACCCTTCATGGGCGAGTACGACTCGCACTTGGCCGCTTTTTTTTTATTTTCTAAGCCACAGTACCATCAAACTACATATAAATAAAGACAGTATAGAATGGGTTAATCCCGTCTGGCAACGCTCCCGTTTGGCAACTCTACATATACATTGGTTATGTTTGTAGATATTACGTACCTGAGCACACGAATACAAAACCGTATACCGTATAGGGGTATCTTATTTCCCAGTAGCTGAATTTTGGAGGGTAGATAGGCAGTCGCTTCATATAAAAATACTGGTATTTAGGTGCATCCGGTTAGACTGGTAGCCGACCCCAACATAGTTGGAAAAAGGCCAGGCAGATGATGATAATATCAGGAATCTATAAAATAAAATTATATTTTATTCAACCTCAATAAATACATTGTAATGACGTTAAACGTCCTAGCGATGCGAACTAACAAGGTGCGAAGAATTACCGTACCTAATGACTGCACGTCACGATACCTATAGACTAGGAGCTGGTGTGTATTGGGATTGTCATTACACATACCTATACTCCATTTGAAATAAGATTAGACATTTAACTAAACCTTTTTTACAGTCCATTCAACCGATTTTGACTTTTATTGAGTTGGTGGCATGACAAATGGCACCTGCAGTAAGCTGTTGTTATTGTAACCACTGTTTTGCTTTTAATGTCATCCTTATGCCCACGGTATAGAAGTCAAAATCTGTGGAACGGACTATAAAAAGGTTTGTTTAAATGTCTAATCTTATTTCAAATGGAGTATAATTAATAGGGGTAAAATAAAAGAATTTCTATTTAGTCCGTCAGTCAGATAATAAAAAAGTATTAGACACATATTTTTTGCTTTATCATATTAATAAAAAATGACTTAGATAAAACGCATTAAAGTTAGGGAGTGGAGGTTGCTCGTGACGTGATGGCACATTTTAACTCAATGTATTGCCGTAATCTTTTGATTACGTAAAAAAAGAAAAAACACGAGTCCAACATTTTTTTTTAACAATCTAACTGAATGACAATATTTTTTAGTCATCATCCCTATTACAAGCAGGTACAGACGTCACCATCATAATAGTATAGCAACGCTGAGTAATATAAAAATATATTTAAACTTTTACATGATTTCACAACAAAATACAGTTTGGTTTAATGGCCGCGAATTTACATTTTAATGAACTACTATGCTTACAATATGCTTTTACGAATGTTATTAGAAAAAAAAAGCAACGTTTGATGTTCTGCTCTTATCCTGTCCAATATAGACGCCAAAACATTTTTCTACATAAAATAAATTAGATAATTGACCACATTTGGAAATCGTCCATTAACATACATGGTTAAAGTCATTTGTCAGAGGAGCTCGTAGCTAAGTAATGACAGCCGCACGGGTCGATCCACCAAGTTAAGCTACGCTTGCCGGGTTGGTCCGTAGATGGGTATGGGCATCTTTACATACCGAGACTCCTCCGTGCCTCGGAAAGCACGTTAAGCCGTTGGTCCCGGCTGTCATTCGTGGATCTTTGACAGTCTTTACGGGTTGTCAGAAGCCTGGAAGTCTGACAACCAGTCTTACCAAGGGGTATCGTTACCCAGTTATTGGGTTGTGGAGGTCAGATAGGCAGTCGTTTCATGTAAAATACTGGTATTCAGCTGCATCCGGTTAGACTGGAAGCCGACCCCAACATAGTTGGGAAAAGGCTGGGCAGATTGGTTAAAGTTATCTGTCACCTATTACTGGGGTGGTATAAGAGACAGTTATGTCGACAACGCCACTTGGAAAGTAATTTTCAGATGATCGCGCGATCACTTCGAATTAATGAACAAGGAAGATGGAAATTCATTCAAGAAGTATGAAATACTTTCAGAAGTTTGTTAGAATTGAGTGTAATAATATTTTTGTTTTCCAAGTTGTGGCAAAATTCACTCAAGACTGTTTATTCAAAATGTATTTTAGGAAAAACACTTTGGAAGAAACAAGTTGAAGAATTTATCTGGTTTCAACAAAAACAAAAAATATTTTGTAATAATATTATTATACGCCTTCGATAGAGTAATGTATTTCCTTTTTTATTAACCGTATAGACTAGCAGAAAACTGTTAGGTACCTATTTAATTTATTTTAATTTCCTGGTATTTGTGATACAGTGATTTTAAGCTATTGCATAGCTTTTATCGCGGGCTTCGAGCGCGGCGACCGAATCAAGAAATTCCGTAACGAAAATAAAACCTCACTCCGCCTACCATGTAATGACGATTCTCATGACAACATCACGTTGTCATGGGAACGTAATTTTTGTTTTATGTCATTACGTCATCATTTCAAGTGTAGCGTTGACAAATAGGAAGTATGGAGGTTACAAATGCTATGCAATAGCTTTACCGCAGCAGTCCCCGAGTGCCACACGTTTTTTTTTTTTTCATTAGTTACACCAACGATACACTTATTTCTGGAATGTTCTATTTTTACTTGGAAAATTGTTTTTATGAACCGTAAATATGCTTTTTATGAAATAAAATTTATATTTATTTAATGTTATACCACAAACTTAAGTAATTTAAACTGTTTCTAGAGTTGAGAGAAAGACAACAGACACATTAATAATACGAACAGAACAAAATTGAATAGAATAGGTACTGGAAGAATGGTTAGAATTAGTTATGAATCCATAAATTAAATAATGTAAAAAACTATTACAAAAACAAACAACCGACTTCTTTTTTTTTTGGAAGTCGGTTTATTTATTTTTTTTGTAAAAGTTTTCATTTTTACTTTTTTGTTGTGGTACCTACCCCACACAAATTCGAATACCACTACCTGCTATGTAAATTACAGTGCCAGGAACTTATCATCCACATACTAAGTAGGAAAAAATACGTATTATTAAAGCTAACTCAAAAACTATTCAAGCAAGATTAATAAAATTTATATGAGACCACCTAGAGAGCATATCCTTTCTCTCTTTTTAAACAAAAAAAGAATTTTCAAAATCGGTATACAATTGACGGAGAAATCGGCGGGCATACATAAAAAAAACACGTAGGTACACCTCCTCCTTTTTGGAAGTCGGTTAAAAATAAAGTCGCTTTTCGTGTTGGTCTGTGTGTGTACATTGGTCTTTTAAACTACACAATGTGCGTACGATAATGTTCACGTCCACGGCACGGTATCACAATAACACGGGAAAATAAAATGTATGGAAATATCTGAAGACGCTTTTTTTCCGTCCACGATAACGTCATAACGTGCACGTACACATCATTGCGCATGTGAACATACATTTTATGGACGTGGACGTTCATGATAATATCTAAAGTGCACAAACTCAAACTCAAAGCCTTTATTTCAATTAAACCATTTACAGGCACTTTTGAACTGTCAACGAATCGGTCAGTCAGAAATATGAAGCTATTTGCCCATTCCAAAGCGTAGTAGGTACCTATGGAGAAGAACGGGCAAGAAACTCCACGGACACTCTTTTAAATAAAAAAATGTTACAAAATATTGGTTACATCATTCATGTTGAAATTATATATGTGAGAACAATGAAAGACGTGCACGTTAGAAGCGTCCGTAAAAAAAAGATAAAACAAAGAACAATTAAAAAATTTAAATAAATTAAAAATAAGCACAATGGATATGATGCGGTTTTCACCACCTAGAGCATTTTTCCGGGTGGTTTGTGTAGTTTTTTATAAATCAATCGTGATATTATTAATTACTCTGTACAGGGTGGCAGGGAGACATCGACGCTAAAACTGTTACCATGGATTCAGTACATAATTTTTGCACCCTGCATTGAAATTTTTCGTAGGTTAATTTTAAAAAAATCTGCTGTTTCATAGAAAAGTGCAATACTTCGCGTTCAAAATGTATGGAATAGCTGTTTTTTTTTTAAATAACCGTCAAAAAATTCCAATGCAGGGGATTCAGAATCATTACTGAATCCATGGTAACAGTTTTCGCGTCGATGTCCCTGCCACCCTGTATATTATTTTAATCCATGTAGTTCATAGTTTCCCGATATATCAATGTCCAGGGACGTATTATTTGAGGATTTGGCAGTATTCAACAAGTTAAAATGATTGGTTTCCTGAACTGGTTTCGAATTTCCTGTTTCAAAGTTATAAAAGCAATTTGAATGGTGTGGCGTAATGGTCATAACGTGACCAGAGGTTTGTTTAAAACATTTAGGAAATCTCGTACAACTTGATTAAAATTGAGCCCTGTAATATAGCTTAGCAATGCTTTTTTTACAATTATTTTGAAAATGGGTATTGATTACGTACTCAACAGTAAGAAATCCCACGTAAAAAATTAAGCCAAACAAGAAATCGAATACAATCAATCTGTCTAGCCTTTTCCCAACTATGTTGGGGTCGGCTTCCAGTCTAACCGAATGCAGCTGAATACATGGAGCGAATAATCTTACATGGAGCGACTGTCTATCTGACCTCCACAACCCAGTAACTGGGTAATACGATACCCCTACACAACAAGAAACAACAACAAGAAATCGAATACAATCCAATAAAAATAAGTCTCGTGTACTTAACTTGACACCTAAGCAATAAAAATAATACACGATTTCTATTAAAGGAAGATCTTGATATCTTCTTTCGCACTTTTCATCTAGGTCTAGTCTAGGTCTAGGACAGGGATGGCGAACCTCACTACATCTACGTGCCATTTTTTCCAAATACATATTGAATGTTGCCATGACGTGCCAACAAACCATCTTGACTTAGTGACTCCTGGAAAAATATTATGTAAATACTTTCAAAATAATACCTTTATTATTATACAGTAATGTTAATATTTATTTAAATTAAAAAACAAATTAATCCGACTTCTGCTGTTACAAACTAGATGTCTCAAGTACCTAAATTCTTGAAATGATGCCGTGCCCAAATCATTTGGCAATATGGCACGTATGCCATTGGTTCGCCACCCCTGGTCTAGGATAATATACATAACACACACGCATGTATCCCCTGAAGGGTTAGACAGAGGAGTACAGTCTGACTATTTTCTTAAATCCCTCGGGAATCATCGCATTTCTGAATACAAACGAATACTAATTTCCATGTCCTTCAATTTATTGTTGCTTTGTTTTGATTTCCGTGTGAACTATATAGAGCTGTAAAACTATTTTTCTATCTGTTGTGCCTGCGACTTTAGCAGCTTTCCTCCCATTTTTTTAATAAATTACATTAAGTTAAAAGAGTATTAACAACTCTATATACTTCCAAGTCGATTGAGAGCGTCCGGTCTACACCAAGTGCAAAGGGCAACTAATAGAAAGCCGACGACTGACGAAACACGAAGTTTGCCGAGGGACATTAAGAAAATAGCAATACTATACCTTAACTCCCAGACTACAAAGGCCGATTTCCACCAAAACGTAGAGATGAAAATAACGCAAGTTTACTGGTTGTTCCTCTTCCTCTTCTCTCGGCTTTGGTGGAACCCGACCTTAGCACGTACTCCAAAGATAATATATTATCACTGTGTTATAACATTACACGCGATATCAACCCGGTTTATTAATGTACTGTTGCGTCACTAACAGATTTCAGCAACTACTCTAGATAAAGGCTTCATTTGGGCTTATCATACGAGTGCATTATCTATTATTATGTATGTTCATAGGTATATGGAATTTTGTAATGATTATTGCAGAAAAGTCCAGAGACAAGTGCTATTGACATTTATCGAGGAAATTGTAAAAGTTGGCATTATTACCTATACCATAAAGATTAACATATGGGTATTCCTAAAATGAAAATACTAGAATATTCATCGAGGCGAAGCCGAGGCACACATAAGTGAGTCCATCAATGCCTGGTTGCGGCCAAGGCTTGTATAGTACTTTTCTCAAACAATGCGCGAAAATTCAAATTAAGTAAATTAATTATAAATACCAGAATCAAAGAAAAATTTTCACGCGCCAATATGTTAATTTTTTTTTCTTTACTTTAAACAGCTCTATTCACTAAGCCAGTTCAAAATTTTAATAACATCTTTGATACATTACCTCCTTGGTTGCCATGTGTTTAAGTAAGAAGTTCATTCCATTTTTAGGGTTCCGTAGTAAACAAGGAACCCTTATAGTTTCGTCATGTCCGTCTGTCTATCTGTCAGTCTGTCCGCGGTCTAGCTCCGAGACCCTTAGTACTAGAAAGCTGTAATTTGGCATAGGTATACATATTAATTACGCCGACCAAGTGGTAAAACAAAATTATGAAAAAAAAATTTTTAGGGTACCTCTCATACACGTAAAGTGATGTTTTCTTTTTTGTTTTTTTTACCCATGGTGAGGGGTATCATTGGAACGGTCCTTCAAAAACCAAAACCATTTTTAGATTCAGGGATCCGTTTGCGAAATATTAAGCTTTAAAGTGCTAATTTTTGTTAGAGTCAAGTGCCCCCCCCCCCCCCCCACCGGTTTAATGGTTGGTTTTGGGTGTGTGAAAAAAATCACAACAGTAGTTTATATAACGAAATTAAAAGGAAAACTATCACAGCTAAGTAGGCTCTACAAGTTAACGAGTAATAATCGACCAACTTAACTTTGCAGTTGCAAAAACATGTTTTCCCATACATTCCGTATGGGGGAACATATTTTTCAACTACAAAGTTAAGTTTGTTTTTGGGATAAATTCATCCCAACTACGGAACCCTTCATTGTGCGTGGTCCGACACGCACTTGGCCGGTTTTAAATAACACGACAAATATGAGTTTTCATTTATTTGGCCACTAAACACTACAGATAAGGATTTTCATAGAAACATTGCCAGTCGCCTACTCGCTTGTTTTTGACCAGTACCTACAGCAATTTCGATTTATCTCGAAGAAGTTTGTCAAAATAATGTTTGAATTTACAAGCATGTTTGAGAAAAATAAAACATTTAATGAACAGTTTAGAGAAAACAATAAACTCTCTAGATATTCTGCGTTGCTAATATACTAATATTTAGAACAATTTTGTAAATAAATTAATTATTACTTTAACAAATTCTTCTTCGCAATTTCTATTGACGACAAGATACAGTCACACTTAAAATAGATTCCTCACCTTATTAAGGGCTATTTTTTTGCTCATTGCACGATAGATTCTATATTAAATATAGTTTTACTACAAGTATTTTATCTATATTCACGAGAACTTTAAAGCAACATGCTCGTTTAATCGAATAAAAGCAAAAAAAAAAGTTGCGGAACTCTGGCTATGATGACTCAAAACAATTAATATAAGTACCCTGACCATGTCACTGAATCAAACGATACATAATGGGAACAAACACGCACACATACACACATTCACACACACCCTCACACACCACACACCACACTCACACACACAAACACACTAGATATACCATACAACACCTAAAATCACCTCTAAAGTCTCCACTCTGGAATTCGTACACCGAGCCCCAAGATACAGACTAACTGTCTAGTTTGAGATTTGGGGTTAAATAATTCTTTGTAACCTAGCTATAGGTAATATTTTAAGCTATTCATGTCGTCTCAACTTTGTGTTAACCTGTAAACCTGCTTACTGTATAACCTGGACAATAAACTATTTTCTATTTCATTTTTTTTTGTACGCTTTTTCAAGAGTGGTTTTTTCGTGTCGTTTGTCTTCCAAGTAACAATAGGTGTATGGTGCCAGCGCAAACTGTGCGTCTTATCGCTGCAACTAAACGCAGAGCTTTCGTTTTCATCTGCAATTAATCGTTAGTACAGACGTCGTGCAGGAAGCGATGATTTTCTTTAAGTATCCGAGTCGACGGTCGTGTTGTTCATCTTGTGAGTGTATATAAAGCCTCTAGTTGCACTTGCCTTGGTGCTTATTATGCTAAGGTGAAGGTGCAGAGTACGCGCTCACAGCAAGACTGACGCGGACCTGTCGCATTCGACTGTCGTCCGCGACTAGTCGCTCCAACAAGTAGTGAGAGCGTGCGAACTAACCTATCGTTGCGACTTTGCAACTCGACGCCAAATGTACGGAACTTAGAACAAATTATTTAAAAATTGTTGGCTGCACCCTTTCGCAGTTACATGTCGCATAGTGTTCGCCATGTTGTTCACAATTTCGATTGTTTTACTGGCAATCATCTTGTCAATCAACTCCCTCTCGAAGAGAGGAGGCCTGTGATCTAGCAGTGAGAACATAATAGTCTGATTAAGTATGTAACCGCCAATCGAAACATTTTGGTAAAAATCTTTCATAAATAATATTTGAGCCAGACAGTGCTAATGTTCGTTTTAACATTTAAACTGTTGTTTGTTATCTCTATGTGTAAAGGTAAAATTTAAACTACCAATTTTTAAGTCGTCCCGACGGAATTTGCTACTAACATTAGTGTACTTCATTTTTAGTGCTTGCAAGTACAAAGATTACAGCACCATTATGGAAGTTGTATGGTTTTAGGGCTTATGAAAAAAATACAAAAATATGTCTACCATATTTAGCTTGACCTTTGCAGTTTTATTTTAACGTAAATGGAACCACTAGACGGGAAACAGTGTCCTATATTAAGTACACTGAGCGTATCAAGTGGACGATGTTAAGTTGTTGAAATTAATTGCTAATGAAGTTGAGTACCAACCAACTTATATATATTGTATTAATGAAATTAACTAATAATATAAATACATGAAAGAAAGTAAGAAAAATAGGTTTATTTGTCACAGAACACGTGCCATAAAAGACAAGAGTAATCAGAGAACAACAAAAATTACGTAATAAATCACGAACATAAAACAGAAATTAGTCGGCAGCTGCACGACATGTCTGCGACAAGAAGGCTTCCACTCGGCATGATGCTGTGCCGTGAGGGACCCACAGTACAGCGATGGTTTTTAATAGTCACCCGAAAAAAGATGATAATAGATATATAGATACACCTCATGCTGATTTTAATAGTCACCCGAAAAAAGATGATAATAGATATATAGATGCACCTCATGCTGATTTTAATAGTCATCCGAAAAAAGATGATAATAGATATATAGATACACCTCATGCTGATTTTAATAGTCACCCGAAAAAAGATGATAATAGATATATAGATACACCTCATGCTGATTTTAATAGTCACCCGAAAAAAGATGATAATAGATATATAGATGCACCTCATGCTGATTTTAATAGTCACCCGAAAAAAGATGATAATAGATATATAGATACACCTCATGCTGATTTTAATAGTCACCCGAAAAAAGATGATAATAGATATATAGATACACCTCATGCTGATTTTAATAGTCACCCGAAAAAAGATGACAATAGATATATAGATACACCTCATGCTGATTTCAGCTACGATGACTATTTTCGTTTCCGACGACTATAAGGTACGGGCGTGTGCTCAGATGTAGCTAATATAACCAATTTTGAATGTAAAGGTGCAGTGCTGATATATTCAAATCACAACTGTAATTCTTTTGCAGTTTTATGAAATGGCTAACATCATCATCATTTTCTTGCACTTTTCTTCCATACTTCTCTCAGTCATCATCTCTATGACACGGAAAATTGACGTAGTATCTTAATTAAATATGTCGGAGACGGGTATGTGACTTTCGTAATTATCAGCGATATTTTAACTACTGTGGGCGTAGTGTGGGTAGTGTTGGTTAATGCGCAATAGAAAAACAGTTTGCAGTTCAGATCACATAATTTACTATCAAATCACTAGCTAATTTATACACACACTGGGTGCGACGGCGTTTATTAAAATCACCAATTAACAAAATGATCACAAATTACAACTAACACAATAACTGAGCACCACGAATCGAGAACAGTTCCGCGACGTCTTGACTTCAATGCGACCAAAGGCTGAATGTCCCTTCGCCTTGGCCTTCAAACATCACGACTCTGTAGAAGCGCGCCTTTTTTGGTGTCGGTAAATCACTCTTGATGTCGCCAGTGGCGCGCTTGCGATTCGTGACCGGATCCGACAAATATATACATACATAAAAATAGAAAAAAATACAAACACACCCATCAATTTTATTTAACTGAACAGGACAGCTGTGCTGCTGGGATACTTGTTGCGTCACTTCCAGGAGTGGGCGTTTTGGGGGACTATCGTATGTAATTTTGACGTTCGAAAAGTGCTGATTCTCAGCCTAGATTGAATAAATGACTTTTGAATTTTTGTCAAAATAACAGCTTTTTACTAAACGCATATGAAAGTTTGAGCGGTATCTACATACCTATAACCAAAAATAATATTTTATTATTCAAATTTTTGTCTGTTTGTCTGTTCCGGCTAATCTTAGAAACGACTGGATCAATTTTCACAGGCAGATAACTGATGTTATAAGGAGTAACTCAGGCTACTATTATTATAGAAAAAGCCACGCGGACGTAGCCGCGAGCTGCAGTTAATAAACCATAAATTTCCCTGAACGTTTTATTAAGGGGTTTTACCGGAAGGTAAATGCTCTTAGTAACAGGTACTTGTAAGCGCATATCGTCCATCCGACAATAGGTCCTTGAGAGAACAAAAAGTAACGTTTTGTCCCTAAGTTCGGCAAAAATTTTCTTTCAACTAGGCTGAGGGAAAACATTGACTGGATTTTTGTTTACTTAAGATAATATTTACATAATTTAAAAACTTACAGTTTAAAATAATAATGTGCAAATAGTTATATAAAAAGGGTGGGGGAGTATTTATTTATTTATTTGCTAACATGTAAAACACTGATTAGTAGGCATGCATTAAAATTTCATGACACAGTATTAAGACATGCACCCTGTAAGGGCACTGCAAATGTTTACATATCAAATGATTGAATATTGAACGGCGTAAACTCATTGGGGTCTGAAATGGCAATGGGTGTTCCTCAAGGTTCGATATTGGGTCCATTCCTCTTTTTAGTTTACATTAACGATTTACCCCAATTACTTCAAAATCAACTGAAGATGGTGTTATTTGCAGATGACACATCATTGATCTTTAAAATAGATCGACGGTCACAAAATCTTGACGACGTGAATAACTCTATTCTTCAGGTCCAAGATTGGTTTACGGTAAATAATTTGGTACTAAATGAGAAAAAAACCAAGTGCATTAGATTTAAATTACCGAATGTTAAAAGTAGCGAATATGACATCATATTGAATGGAGAAAAACTGGAATTTATTAATCAAACAGTTTTCCTAGGAATCACGCTGGACGAGAAATTACAATGGGGACCTCATATAACATCTCTTGCGGGGCGGCTAAGCTCGGCCGCTTATGCTATTAGAAAGATAAGACAGTTAACAGATGTAGAAACCGCGCGTTTGGTATATTTTAGCTACTTTCACAGCATTATGTCATATGGCATTTTACTGTGGGGTCGGGCTGCTGACATTGAATCCGTCTTTATTTTACAAAAGAGGGCTGTCAGAGCCATTTATAACCTATGTCGTCGCGAATCTCTCAGGGAACTTTTTAAAAGGATTAATATTATGACGGTACCTTGCCAATTCATTTATGAAAATATTATGTATGTAAGGAAAAATCCACATCTCTTTAATAAAATAAGTGATAGACATAATTTTAATACTAGAAATAAAGATAAACTAGATCAACCATTTTTCAGGTTATCTAAAGTACATACATCTTTTATGGGGTACTGTGTTAAATGTTACAACAAAATACCTTGTGACATATTGCAATTAAATGAAAGAAAATTTAAAACTCATATAAAAAGTACACTTTGTAAACAAGCATATTACAAATTAGAGGATTATATCCAAGATAAGAGTGCTTGGAAACATGCTGGTCCTGCTCCATAGGACAATTTAGAATCAAGACAAAATCAAACTGGTTGCTAATGTAATTGTAAAATTTATTACTTTGTGTTTTATGACATTGATTTTACATTCTGTAATTACTTCCTTACACACTGACTTATTAATTGTAAAATTTTAGGAAAATCATCTACTTTTACAATGTTTGTAAATATGTGAGAACCATGTATCTATCACAAATTAAATTATCTCTCGTTGCTTCATTTTTAATTGTTTTTACCTATTGTGGTATAGTAATTTTATTCTAGGTGCATCGTCTTCACATATAATAATTATTTAACAAATGTACGTACATATACAAACAATATTGTAAAACATTTTAAAAGAGTAACGGTGGAGTTTCTTGTCCATTCTTCTCCATACGAAAACTACCTTTTGGAAGGGGCGACTAGAATCAATTTTATTATTTTGTAATTTTTGACGTTCAAAAGTGCCATACATGGGCCTATTTGAAATAAATGATTTGACTTTGACTTTGACTTTGATTACATAATATATAATATTGATTCTAATTATAACAATTCATTACATTTCAAAAAACATTAATTCATTCATTATTACATTTTATTTAATTGAAATCATTTTTATTACTTTGTTCATTTATTTTAGTCATTATTAGTAAGCATAACATTATAGTAATATAGTAAAGTAATTTATTATTATTTTCACATTTACGTCAAGCTTATTATTACGAGGTCAATCGATTCACAATTTGTCAACTTTAAATTCCTCAACGGTATAGTAGCCTTTCTTTATTAACAGAGATTTCAACTGCTTCAAGAAAATTGAGTCATTTGGTAGGGATTTTAAACTTTCCGGTAGCTTATTAAATATATTAGCTAGTCTTGAATGTGGGCTTTTCCCGATAAATTTTAAGTTTGTGATGGGTAGTATTAGTCTATTCTTGTTCCGTCGGTTATAGTTTTCATTTAGCTCGATATTAGATTTGAAGAGGTGCCTATTTTTCCTAACGAATATACAACTTTGCAGTATATATATAGCTGGTAGTGTGAGAATTTGATGTTTAATAAAGTGTGGCCTACAACTCTCGTAGGTGTCTCAAGTAATCATGGGGCATCAAAAAATTCGTCCGCATCGCTGTCAACAGGAAAAGTGCCCAAAAGGCTGGCAGCATTGCCACTTTGTATGGCAATGCTAATTCTCAGGCCAGCCCTCTGGTCACGTGAAGAGTCGACCAACCGCTTGGCGATATCTTGAAAAACTAAGTGGGCACTTGGACCCCATGGCCACGGTGTTTCAACCTCAAACGGCTCGAACATATAAGTCCCAATAAGATTGGATTTTTTCCACATAATCTGTTCGACTTTATTTCAATGACAATCTCCTTCCTTATAATCAGTATAAAAATAAGTCCCGACTCACTCACTCACTCACTCACCAACGTCCATCCCAATTCCTTGTACCTAGAAACCTGAGGTTTGATTCTTTTGTGATGTAGACAAGGAATATGGAGTTATCGAAATCCCGTCGGGATAGGGCAGACGAAGTTGCTAACAAAGTGCCAGTAATTCATAAAACAATACTGACATTAAATATGTCATTCGCTTTAAAAAGAACACACAATAATAATCGATAACCGATTTCCCAAAATAAATAATCTCCTTTTTTAAGTCAGAAAATAATGTATCACAGAATAATTTACGACACAAATGGTGATGTAAATAATTTCCCATGCGGAAACAGCCGAAAAAGAGATTTTATTTATTAACTAAGTCATGTGGAAATAACTCGATAATCTGTTTTCGTTCGGAAATCGTATTTATGTAGGTTGGTACACACAAAATGGAAGTGATATTTAAAAAAAAAACTTTATTGTTAAAACATTTTGTTCGAAAACGAAATTATGATCGCAAAAGTTGGAAAATCTTTCACGTTCGAAACCTGGCAAATGCAGGAATAACCCATTACCAATATGACTTAGTTCAAAATTATGATTTCTTGGATTGAACTGGCTTAGAGTCTGCAGGCGTTACTGCTGATGTCTTTATATTTGTTATAACCTTAGAATGACCGTAAATTATGATAATTCAACAACATGGCTCTGTAGCAAATGGCTTGCATGATGATCGTAGGTCATTTGTCACTCACAACTTGAAAAAAGAGCCATTAAGTTATGAGTAGCCATTGGCAATAGTGCATTCAGAATTATACCCAGAATAAAATTATATTATAACTTGGGAAAGACCAAGGATATTTTTTTTTCATTATAATTAAGAAATAAACACACTGCTTGTAATTCATAAAAAAAACACAATTTAAACAATGTTTTTTTTTTCTTTCAAGAAATCTAGGTATATCTTAAACATCGTAAAGGTATGATTATTAAAATTCTAAAAACTTTATTAGTTAACGTAATTAATAGATATCTATTGCACTTTCATTGGTTGGATAGGTTTTCGAAAATCTCGTACGTACCTACCCGTTTTCTTTGTGTTACAACATGGCTGCAACCTATTGTTCCCATAAATTTTAAACCAAAGGTAGTCGTCCTTATCCGAATTAAAACACGACACGTGAAATGACAACGTAATTAAAAAACCACAACTACAAGTAAATAAAGTACCACAGTACTACACACCTTTATATTTATATTTTTGTAAAATATTTTTGATAAAAAACGTACCTACACACACGAAATCCAACTTCCTAATTCAATACTCACAACACAACACAAAACAAAACTGGCCACACTGCACTCATTATCGTTCGATCCGAAAAAAAAACCGCTTCTCAATTCAAAAGTCCCGCCACTATGAATTGCATCGTATGGCAACACAGCGCGACGCGGCTGGCAACCTCACGTCAACAGGTCGCGTCCCACACTGATGTCGGCCGCCCCGATTCATCGTCCCGTTCGCGCTCGCGCCAAAAATAATACTCTCGGAAGGACATTGTAGGTTTCCAATAGCCCTGTTGTCATTGGAAAATGGCTTTTACCTGGACCATAGTTTGTTATTTCTTTGAAATCACATTGATTTGTTACGTGACTTTAATGTTAAGTGATATTAAACAATGACATGTTATCTTTTGAAAAGTTTTACATTGCTTTTATATAAAGCTGTTGACAGACAACACACAGCCTGAACCACTGAAGATACTTACTGAAAAAAAGCTATTTATGTTCCCATATAACTCGGAAAAATTCACCATTGAAAAAAAAAGTACTATTTTTTTTTTCTTTTTCCTTAATGTTCCCACATAAACTCTCAGTAAGATACCTAACAACACCCTCACGGATTGGACAGGGTTTTTAGGGTTCCGTACCTCAAAAGGAAAAACGGAACCCTTATAGGATCACTCGTGTGTCTATCTGTCCGTCTGTCACAGCCAATTTGCTCCGAATTTAATGCACCGATTAAGTTAAAATTTGGTACACATATGTATTTCTGTGACCCAAACACGAACATGTAACGTAAGTAAATTAATTTTGAACATAGCGGTCACTTTTGGGGGGCAAAGAAAAAAATTTAAAAAACTTTTGCTAACAGTACCGTGTTACATATCAAATGAAAGGGTTTGTTGCGAGGATCTTAAACATATTTAAGAAATTCGATGAAAATTGACCATTCCCCCCTTATCTCCGAAACTACTGAACCTAAAATTTTGAAAAAACTACATAGTATGGCTTTTTAACCGACTTCCAAAAAGGAGGAGGTTACATGTTCGTCGCGTATGTTTGTTTTTTTTTTTTATGTATGTCCACCGATTTCTCCGTCAATTGTGGACCGATTTTGAAAATTATTTTTTTGTTTGAAAGGGTGTGCTCTCGAATTGGTCCCATATAAATTTTATTAACTTTGCTTTGATAGTTTTTGAGTTAGCTACAAAATACGTATATTTTTTTCCCACTTAGTATTTAGATGATATAAGTTTCTGTCACTGGTAGCAGGTAGTGGTATTCGAATGTGTGTGGGGTAGGTACCACAACTAAAAAGTGAAAAATAAAAACTTTTTACAAAAAAAAACAACCGACCTCCAAAAAAACACTACAAAGTGAAAAATAACTTTAATTTCGGAAGTCGGTGGCAAAAAACGAAAATACAAAACACAAGAAACCGACTTCCGAAATTAAAGTTATTTTTCACTTTGTAGTATTTTTTTGGAAGACGGTTGTTTTTTTTTACTCATAGATTACAGGAAAACCTATAAGAAGTCTATGGTCTTAAAATAACACGGTAAATCTCTCAAAATTGTGCGTACAAATTTGCATTTGCAGTTGGAATGTATGGGAGAACATGTATTTCAACTACAATGTTAAGTTTGTATTAGGGATAAATTTACCCCAACTACGGAACCCTTCATTGTGCGTAGTCCAACACGCACTTGGCCGGTTTTTTTTTAAATGATTTTGACTTTTTTTTAAGACGTGCTGCTTTTAACATTTGCCTCTTGTCAGCGCCTTAGGTCGAATGGTATATGTAGGTACCTAGGTATAGAAGCTTCTATGTGACCGAAATCGCATTCAAAAGCTAGGAGGTTTCAACAAAGGTGTTGATTGTTTAAGTATTAAAAGATAAAACAATGCTTTGACGTATTTACGATGTGTTCAAAGATATATTTATTGTCTAGCGCGTCTTCGCTTGTTTAAATCGACGTCAAAATCTATTTCCGTAGTGTACCGACATTTATTATAATGTGTTTACGCGAGCGTGCGGGCATTTAATCATTTTTTACATTTTAAATGTCAGATTGAAGGGATTAAATGAAATCGAAACACGTGTAGATCAGCAACTTAATTGCGTAACACACTCGCAATAAAAATCCCTATCATTTTGAAAATACACCAATATTCATTAAGTACGTTATTTTTTAAGTAGTCGGGCGGAAGAATTTTGAAGTAAAATTTTTTTAGGCGCGTTGGTCATTTTTGAGATGGGAAAAATCAATTGTACTCGCGACACCGTTACCGACACCTCATTAAAAGGTTTCCTGCACAATAAAACTGTTCAAGTTGTCGGCACTCCCGAAGTACCACTGTTTTTTTTTTACACATAAATAATACGAAATGAAGCAATGGATTTATCTTATTGTCAAAAGTTCAAAACGACAGGGATTGTAGCTGTGGGTGAGTAAAGCTTTTGTTTCTTAGGAAAGCGGTTCCGTCATATTGTATTTTTACCAGTATTTCACATGAAGGAGTCAAAAAACGCACTGTATTTGGACAGCCGTAAGGCTGCGTTTCCACCAGAGATGTACGAGGTAGCTGAGCAGTGCGAGGATGCGTAACAAAGCTCTGAAACGGTTCATAGAAGAGCGGTGCGAGGATGTGTAGCGACGTTGTGAAACGGTGCGCAGATGAGCGGTGCTTAATTAGTAAAATTATATTATAATTAAAATTTTAAATGATTAAGTGAAATTTTAATTTTATAAAATTCCGTTTGTATCGCTCTAACCGAGCACACCTCCTAATTACTGTAAGATTGTTAATAAAGTTTATTTTAAAACTAAATCACTGCCGTTCATATTTGACTTTACTATTTAATAAATTTTATAAGGTGCAAGGATGTGTAGCGAGCTCTTTTCAGGTGCGTTTTCATCGCGTCCATCCCTAGCACACATCCTTCACACGTATCCCTCGCACATATCCCTTGCACACATCTCTCGCACACATCCCTCGCACCCATCTCTCGCTTGTTTTGTAAGTACAAAAACCTCGCTCCGCTAAGCCATTTCCACCGGAGCTGCGCTGAGCGAGGCTAGGTAAATGAAGCGATTCTATTGGTTCTTAACAAACATCCCTCGCTACGCATCCTCTCACATCCCTGGTGGAAACGCAGCCGTATTATGGGACCGTTCACAGCTTTCTTATGAAACTAAAGCTTTACAACCGTGGCACGTGACCTTCTGTAGTTTTTGCCTACTCTAATGGAAATTAAGCTGGAGTTTATGTATGAAAACGCGATTTATTTTGAAAGGATAAATCTCTTTAGTAGTCGATTATTTATTAATCGGATAAACATAAAGTTAGAGTTTGAAGGGTACGTTGTTATCATAGTAGAGGTTATTATCATAGTGGAGGTTACTAAGCGAGGATTTTCGGAATTCCCTAAAGGCTTCCAAAGGGTTGTTTTTTAACACAATATTTTCCGGTTCAAAAGCCATATTCCCTGAGATATTCGTGAATATTCTAACCTCTAGAGGCCTTGTCAAGAGAACTGTAACCTGATTATTCTTCATAGGAAACTATTATCGTAAAAGCACAAGCGAACAAGCCCAAAATCTAATCTAGAAAATAATAACTCATCCATTTATGTTTTATTACTAGCAATAACGTCTAATACATAAGGTAAATCCAATTACTTATATAGATTGTGGTTACCTACTCTGCTTTCTATAAGCAGTTGTCAAACTGTCAACTTCATCATAGTACATTTGTAAGCTATACCCGAATCACTTTAGAGTGGCAATATCGGTCATTGACCCACCTACATTTTCTAGCATTCTTTATTTCAAAAACTGAAACAGAGTCCGTTAACCTCTTGAATCTCTCGCGATCTTCAACATATTCCAATAACGAAAAATCATAGAGAGTTTATTGTTTGGGTTCCTATGAAGAGATATAAGGTTTCCACACCAAGCGCTGCACAGCGCCGTGTTCGAG
Organism: Agrochola lychnidis; assembly: GCA_963680765.1. Taxonomy (NCBI): domain Eukaryota; kingdom Metazoa; phylum Arthropoda; class Insecta; order Lepidoptera; family Noctuidae; genus Agrochola; species Agrochola lychnidis. The sequence continues at coordinate 7,902,877 of OY796850.1, forward strand.
TTTGCGACAAGTTAAACGTCATCTTGAGGGTGCCTCGTTGAGAGGTGAAACACGTGTCGATTTCTTTTAGGGTTTTTTTATGGCTCTTTAGAAATAGCTAAACGGAACTAAATATATCCACGTCTATTGTATTTTCCATCCAGTAGTTTATGATTTTATTCATTACAAACAAAAATACAAATCTTTTCTTTATCTCATATCAAGTGTAGAATAAAACTGAAAAGTCTTTCATGCGAACCAGTAACAATCATTTACAAAAAAAAAACCCCTAAATAAGTAAAATTTCCACTAAATTAACTGAAATGAAATGTGGGTTACATTTGACACTACCCGCCAAGCTGGTCTAACGAGACTAACGAAATATCCATCGACCTAACAGTTTCCCATTAGTGGTTTAACATTTACATCCGATGGGTGATAGGTCCAGTATGTACACAGTTATTGGTTTACTAGACGTCCATGTATTTAGTAATATTATGTACATACTCTTTATTCAGAATAAGTATACGATTGAAGGCAGCGTGTTATATGTTTTGGAGCATGAAGACGAAACTTTTGAGGTGACCTGAGATTTAGACGGAATTGTTTTTTTTTTTTGTTTTCTTCGTCAACTTGCAAACTTTAATGGTATGTAATCTTGTGTATTTTTTTTTTATCTCAGCAGTAGAAAAGATTTTTTTGTAGTAAAGGATGTTTTTTAGAGGCGCAGAACTTTAAATAGAAATACACTTAACACAGATAAATATTTTTAATATTCATGAAATCGATTTTATTTGACAGATAATTTTATGGCATTAATTTTATGGCATGTTTGAATATGATTTCGGGCATGTGGCCGCCACAGCTGGCGCGTACATGGCGTTATCTGAAGGTAAATTAAGCCAATAAAAAAATTAAGCTTTCAGTAAATTAGGCCTTCACGCTAACGGCGGCTATATGCCTGAAATCATTTTCAAACATTAATGCCATAAAATTATCTCACATAAAGTCAATTTCATGGATATTAAATTTTGTGTTTTATTTAAATTTAAGTTCTCCGCCTCTAAAAAAAACACCCGATATTAAGTACTAGTAAGTCTTGGAGTGCAAGTGACTTTTCTTTAATTTAAAAGTAAAAAGAACTATAAAGAACATGAAGACATTAGCAAAGCATATTTTCATATAGGTAATACAAGCCAGAGCAAGCATTAGGCATTGCAATTTTCTATGACACTGCTTACGTATGTAACTCACATCACACGTTTCCTTTACAAGAACGAATGGAAATGGAACTGCAAGTGACCAACATGAACCGTGATTGCGTTGCAAAAGCTATGTGAAGCCGTAATAAGTTGCACCTGGATTTGATCACAGGTCTAAGTAATAAGTTGTATGAATGCTTCTATTGCATTTGAGATTTAAATAAATTTTATTTCGACATCAGAATCACCTCTTTCGGGATCTTTTGAAGTCATCGGTAATATTTTTTTTTTAAGTGAAAACTTCTTTAGGCGCGTTGGACATTTTTGAAATGGGAAATACAATTGAACTCGCGACACCGTTACTGACACCTCATTTTTGTAGACGCGATTGTGCTCTTTATTTATATTACGTTACGAATCAATGTTATATGCAAGTATTTTTAGGGAGTATTTTTTTTGTAAAATAAAGAGCACAATCGCGTGCTCTTTATTTCGATAAGGTTACGGACCAATGTTCTATACAAGTATTTTTCTTCCACCAAGGCGATCTTGTTCAAGTACTCACTTCTGTCGGCATTCCCGGAGTGCCACTGTTTTTTTTTCTTACGTTTTGTTAACGTCGTACCTCATCGTCGTCCTGTCACTGTCTGGGCTTACTACGGTCCTTTATCCATACTCTATTAGATTTTTTCAGGGAACTTGAGATAGTTTAAAGTTAATTTAGTTCCATTCGCCGTTAACTTTTATACCGGGTGATTTTTTTTACCGTCTCGAAATTTTTACAGGCTGTTCTACCCATGAATATAAACCACTTTCACTATGGGAGCAACTCTGAAATCACGAAAAAAAATCAGCTGTTTATACAAAAGTTCAATATCTACTTGACCAAAATGTATGAAACAGCTGATTTTTTTTTTTCGTGATTTCAGAGTTGCTCACATAGTGAAAGTTGTTTATATTCATGGGTATAACACCTGTAAAAATTTCGAGATGGTAAAAAAAATCATCCGGTATAATAAATTGATATTAGGGAAAATTCTATTAAAAAACATTCTTAAGTAACTAAACTATACATTCAAGCAAAACTAACATAAACGCAATCACAACCCAATCCAGTAAACCCAACACAAACTTAACAAAAAATAAAACTTAAACCACAAACCTGTCAACGACCCATCAGCTGTGGCGCGAGGCGCTATAAATCAAAGCTAGTGTCATTATGACAGCTAACATTAACAGGTAAATCTTACTGTTAACACCATGGCACTGTGGTGACCCACTTCCTAATCTGACTGACGTGGGAAGAAGTACAGCTGTATAAGGTATTGTTCTTACTTTGATTAGCTTAAGGGGCCGTTCATGAAATCGATAGATTTTGATCAGTTTCGTAAATTTTTTTGTGTGAAACCAAAAATAATTTAAACAAAGTTGTTTGTGATTTAAAAAGTTGGGTTCTATTCGTAATCATGTATGTGGCTCAAAGGGAATGCTAAATAATTTAAGTATTATTGGAAAATCATAAATATTGGCAACTAGTTTTTCGAAAAACGACGCGAAGTTGACGTTTGATCATCGTTTAACAAAAAACTACTTCTAATTTTTAACATGAAAAAACATCATCAACATCATCAAGATCTACTTGCACGTGACTGGACTTCATTTTCTACTTCTATACAAAATATAGCAAAAAATTAATTTTGAAAAACCTATTTTTTAAAGAAATTATCAATAATGTATGTTTTACTATTATATAGCTATTTTCTTTCAAGAAATTTAAAAATCACCCTTTAATCTACAGCTATCCTTGAAATAAAACAAAAATAAAATGTTATAAAATATGTACATATCTTCAATGAATAAATCAAAAGCGAAATAAATCTATTTTATTCGTGACGGCTAAAGTGATGAAACTATTAATCGTTGCTGTGACTGACACAAATGGTTTTGCGCCACGAAAATTTACTGTACTTTTATATTCACACAGACCTTATGATTCAATTATTTTATAAGAAATTGATAAAATAATGTTTTTTTCATGCACGGAGCCTTAAGACTTGGTTTGCACCTATCTTAGGTATCACCTTTTTCAGTACATGCATTTTCAATGCGACCTATCATTGAGTAAGTGTAGTTTAAATATGAATGCTGGCATAAACAATCATTCTAGAGCTTTCAAATACCTCAGTTTTCAACTGAATTTTCCATTTATTCATTTGAAAATATAAAAGCAATTTGAAGAAATAATAAAACATCTCTTTAGACGATCTCTCAAATAAAATGCTGATATTAAATCAATTTCTAAGTATTAGATAATTAAATTCATGCCTTCGTAACATCTTTGTTCCTTCTCTAAGATATCTAGTTCACTGTTAATTCCAGTTATCAATAGCAAAACATTGAAACGATTGACTGTTTTAACGATAAAAAACAATTTTCTCCACGATGTAGATATGATATTTCCTACAATAAAACTTTATACAGTAACAAAACGGCAAATTGAGTGACATTTCATATGGAGCAAACGTGCCTCGCTTACAAACTAATATCCTTGTGCAAGGCTGAGCACATAAATAAATATATACCGACAGGGTGCACATATAGTAACAGCAACATAATACACATCTTGCTACAGGGTTATTGACTTGCTAAGAACGATGTATTGCGATAATAAATATAATATACAGGTGGCCCATGAAATGACGTCTAAAAGCAAATTTTAGAATACTCTATCCATGGTCTACTGCCTCGTTGGTCTGGTGGTCGCAAGCTCTACTGCTGAGCATGAGGTCCTGGGTTCGATTCCCGGGTCGGGCAAAGTGTTATTGGGTTTTTCTATCTGAAATTTCTCAGTAGCAGCCCGGAGTCTGGATTTGTGCCCGGTTGATGGCAATAGGCTTGCCCCCTATTACATGGGACTAACATAACTGGCGAAATGTGGGTGTACCTGCTGGGACACCTCTGCCCAACCCTTCGGGGAAACAAGGCGTGATGTTATATTTTGTCTATCCATAGGCTTCCCAAAACACCCCATGTGTGTTCAGCGCTTATTTATAGTTTAGGTGCTAGATAATTTTTCAACTAAACTCAGATTTTTGAAGTGAAAACTTCTTTAGGCGCGTTGGGCATTTTTGAGATGGGAAAAAACAATTGAACTCGCGACACCGTTACCGACACCTCATTTTTGTAAACGCGAGTTTGCTCTTTATTTGTATTACGTTACGGATCAATGTTCTATGCAAGTATTTTTACTTTAAAGGTTTTGGAAGTATTTTTTTTTTTGGAAACGCGGTTTTGCTCTTTATTTAGATGTTACAGACCAATGTTCTATACAAGTATTTTTCTTCCACCAAGGCGATTTTGTTCAAGTTTTCACTTCTGACGGCCACCACTTTTTTTTTTCTTCTCTTGAACTATAAATAGTCGCTGCAAATACATAGGAGTGTTTCGGGAAGCCCTTCGATAGAGGATACAATTTTTTTCTTTAGGATTTCGTTTCGTGGGCCAGCCTGTATGTGGTCATCTATAAGAGTTAATAAAGGATGTTCCCGGATATGTGAGTATGTATGTAGTATGTACACAAGAACATGCTGAATTTCCTCACCATGAATGGGAGTTATAATAATAATTCTGCCTTTACGACGCTCGAAAAAGCCATTGGTGATATCAAAAGGACACGGTGTTCGGCATGCTCTTAAGAAATAATAGTTACGTCTAGTAGGTAGGAGGTGCTTTGAAAACCGATTATAGTACTCGCGTTATGAACTAAGTCGTTGGGCTATAAATGTTAGTAGCAATAAAAATATGCAACATCTTATCGATAGTTTGCTACCAGCTCCATAAGCTTCATAAGTGCGCGCGAGACAGATTAATAACAATAATTTATAGCCCGAAGACTTAGTTCTTAACGAGGCGACTTTAGTAGATGATCGTAAAATATATTTACCACGTGTCGGACCACGCACAATAAAGGATTCCGTAGTTGGGATGAATTTATCCCAAAAACAAACTTAACTTTGTAGTTGAAAAATTAAAAGCAAAAAAAGCCTTTTTAAAAAAAGCTTTTATTTAAATGCTCTAAAAAGAAGAAAATAAAATTTTCTTTTAAAATTTTAACTATCAACTTATAACCTCATCATACACAATTTATATGATCATAAAAGCTTGTCGCGTGATTTACTTGTGTAAATAAACTAGAACCTATTTAATTGAGTAACTTAATCTGCTAAGTTGTTTTTTTTTTTAATTTCAGTTTAATTAAATACTTATTATAGGTACTTACGCAAACCTCGCGACAAGCTTTTATGATCATATAAATTGTGTATAATGAGGTTATAAGTTGATAGTTAAAATTTTAAAAGAAAATTTTATTTAAAAACTTTTTACAAAAAAAAAAACAACCGACCTCCAAAAAAACACTACAAAGTGAAAAATAACTTTAATTTCGGAAGTCGGTGTCTTGGGTTTTGTATTTTCGTTTTTTGCCACCGACTTCCGAAATTAAAGTTATTTTTCACCTTGTAGTGTTTTTTTTGGAGGTCGGTTGTTTTTTTTTTGTAATTTTTTTATTTTTCACTTTTTAGTTGTGGTACCTACCCCACACACATTCGAATACCACTATCTGCTACCAATGACAGAAACTTAACATATCATCTACATACTAAGTGGGAAAAAAATACGTATTTTGTAGCTAACTCAAAAACTATCCAAGCAAAGTTAATAAAATTTATATGGAACCAATTCGAGAGCACATCCTTTCAAACAAAAAAAGAATTTTCAAAATCGGTCCACAATTGATGGAGAAATCGGTGGACATACATAAAAAAAAAAAACAAACATACGCGACGAACATATAACCTCCTCCTTTTTGGAAGTCGGTTAAAAAGAGAGTGCTGCTACCCCTCCTTTCGCAGTCAAATAAATTAACGCTATCGGGTTATGTAAGCTTATCTAAAAGTTCGATTTACGTGCCGACACCGTCGAAATAAGTTATTTGTAATCTCGAAAACAACGAAATAAAGTAATTACTAAACTCGTATATTTTCCCTTCGAAAGGAAATTGATACGAAGTTTGGCAGTGGACAGGCAACGTGAGTAATTAGGTAAGTTATGTAAATTATTGTGAAACTTTAGGAAAAATAAAATTAAATAAATGTTCGGCAAGAAAATCCTTTTGAATATCATTATTTTCGGTTTTATTGCGTTCTATCTTCTTTCTCATGTTTCGGAATCTGTGATGAAAACAGCTTAGCATAAGCATAATCAGCACATAGGCCTCCTCTCTTTGAGAGGGAGTGGGCTGTAATCTACCACGCGGGCCCAGTGCGAGTTGGTAATAAAGATACCATTGGATCGGAGAACAGCTTATGCCGTGCTAAGGAGTCTAGGCCGTCAGTAAGGTAGGTAGCGGAATTGACTGCCAGGGTAGGTACACCAGATATCCGGGGATTTAAGAAGGCGCATACGTTCCTATGAGCACCGGTCCAAGTGTGGGAAGGGAACATCGGGGTGGTTTTTAGTCTGTCAGAGTCTGACAGACCCCACGCCCAACCCTGGGCGGAAGACATCCATGAGGTTTTTCCAAACCGGAGCAAAAAATAAAGTTACACCAGATATACTGTGCCAACTGTGGATAATCTTCTGACACATCTTATCTTATTCTATACTATTAAACGAGCAATATTAGTATTTATTTATATTTATAATCACGTTCTCGAAAACGGCTCTAACGATTTCGATGAAAGTTGCATAAAAGGGTTTTACGGGGGCGGAAAATCGATCTAGCTAGATCTCATTTCTGAGAAAATTACTTTTCTCCGTATTTTCACCCATGCAGAGCTCGGTCGCCCAAAGTTTAGAACAAGATGGCTACCTTAGAATAATGACATGGCAGCATGGAATTAGATGTACTATACATGGAATTAGTATGAACTTTCCTATACTATGAAATAAGCATTCTCTATTTTTACCAGAGCAGAGCTCGGTCGCCCAAGTACTTTAATCATTATTATCAATCATTACCATCATCATCATTTCAGCCGAAAGACGTCCGGCTGCTGGACATAGGCTTTCCCCAAGCATCGCCACTACGACCGGTTCTGTGCTTCTCGTATCCAGCAGATTATAATATTTTGTAAAAAAAAAAATTTTTTACAAAAAATACAACCGACTTCCAAAATACAAAGTGAAAAATAACTTTAACTTCGGAAGTCAGTGTCTTTATTAGATCAGTATTTTAGTTTTTGACACCGACTTCCGAAGTTAAAGTTATTTTTCACTTTGTAGTTTGGAAGTCGGTTGTATTTTTTTGTAAAAAAGTTTTTTTTTTTTCACTTTTTAGTGGGTTGGTTTGCAATTTATCTAAATTACAATAGCCTTATGTCAATTGCTCATCGAAAATACCCAAATCGCTATAGATGTGCCTATAATATTTGAAGAGTTCCCTCGATTTCTCCAAGATCCCATCATCAGTTCGTGACTAAATGACAATGGGACTAACTTAGAAATATACCCTTTCAAACAAAAAAATAATTTTTCAAATCGGTCCAACCGTCTTCGAGTAATCGGGGAAAATACATTAAAAAAAATATCCCGACGAACTGAGAACCTCCTCCTTTTTTTGAAGTCTATTAAAAAGTCCCAAACGTTTAAATACTTCTTTTTGTTCAAGGATATTTAAAGACTATTCCATTAGGTCCCGTAACTTAAAAGTTCACAATATGTGTCCAAAATTACGTAAATATATATAGTTAAAAACCAAGTTTATTCATGTTAAAAATCGAGGTGTAATTTAACCTTTAACGTTAGTCCAAGGATAGTTAGTAAATCGATTTGTCCCTTTTGAGACAGACCCTTTAGGACCTGTCTACATTACTCCCAGAGGTATTAGTAGAATTAGGAAAATTAAATTACTGGTTTCGGCAGGATTGTTGAGGTTATTTTGGGTACATTTAATTGTGTACGTTCGCTTTGTGATAGAGAAATTGTTTGACAAACACATAATAATAAAGCTATATTACAATGGATGTTTAGGGCACAGTTACAGTTTGAAATCACTCTTGAAAAGTTTGGTAAAACCATCAATATTTTCAGCATTAATACGATCATGAATAAGTCCGCAGGATTTAAATACAGAAACCCCTTTCGAAAAATGGAATGGACTCTTTGCACCTCACTATTTCTGGTTATACTTTTTTATTTAATTTTAGTATATTACCTTGTTTGGAAACGAAAAAAGAGCTTTAAAAAAAATTGGTTGTCTGTAAAGTCGGTTTACGGACGATAATTTTACGTGATAACGTCACAAGCCAAACGCTTAGACCGATCGTGCCTCTCTATCGCTTGTTCCGCGCTCTCGCTTGTACGCTCAGCTCAGGCGGAACGTGACACTTTTTCGTGCGTGCAGCCGGCGTTCATCGATTTATAAGACGTTGTCACGTCAAAAAATACGAATAAACAAAAGTAGTTGTAGTTGAGGTGAAACTAATCAAAAAAATTATAGTTTTATTTTATACTAATGGTTGTTTTGATATTAACATCAGAGACCAAACAATACTTAATTATTTCTACAGTAATTGAGTAGATACACTACTTTTGATATAATTAAGTGAAGTAACATAAGTTACTAACTAAAACTAAGTTAAGTTTTCGAAGGCGATATGTTTCCACTTTGTGAATCTCGAACCTAACACATTATTTGAAGTGTTCCTGAGAGGCTCTTTTATTTCACTAAGAGATTCTTATCAGGGAACAGATAACAGTATAAAAAACCAGAGGTTTTTCTGAGCGGTCATTGTTTTAGATATATTTTTCTAAACCAACTTGTAATTGATTTCTTTTTTCTACAATTTAAGTGTTTGGCAAAAAATACTAAACTACTATAATAGGTACTATAAAATACTGGTATCCAGCTGCATCTGGTTAGATTGGAAGCCGACCCCAACATACTTGGGAAAAGGCTAGGCCAGAAATATTAATGTGTTTGGCAAAAAAAAAGATAAATCCACGAAAAAACTTCCCAGATATCCATGACCAAATGTTAGTCACTCCGATAGTTAAGTCATTATGCTGTACGAAATATCGATAGAAGAAAATGAAGATTCAGTTGAAGTACCTACAGGAAGAAAAACCGGCCAAGTGCGTGTCAGACCACGCACAATGAAGGGTTGCGTAGTTGGGATGAATTTATCCCAAAAACAAACTTAACTTTGTAGTTGAAAAATATGTTCTGCCATACGGAATGTATGGGAAAACATGTTTTTGCAACTGCAAAGTTAAGTTGGTCAATTATTACTCGTTAACTTGTAGAGCCTACTTAGCTGTGATAGTTTTTCTTTTAATTTCGTTATATAAACTACTACTGTGATTTTTTTCACACATCCAAAACCAACCATTAAGCTGGCAGGGGGAGGACACTTGACTCTTACAAAAATTAGCACTTTAAAGATTAATATTTCGCAAACGGATCCTTGATAAAGGATCTTTCCAATGATATCCCACAACATGGGTTAAAAAAAGAAAATAACATCACCACTTGACGTGTATGGGAGGTACCCTAAAAAAAATGTTTTTCATAATTTTGTTTTACCACTTTGTCGGCGTAATTAATATGTATACCTATGCCAAATTACAGCTTTCTAGTACTAAGGGTCTCGGAGCTAGACCGCGGACAGACAGACAGACAGACGGACATGACGAAACTATAAGGGTTCCTTGTTTACTACGGAACCCTAAAAACCAAACTTCACGTCTTTTCGTTAAAACAGAACAAGAAACAATCAATATTTGTGAAACATCATACCTATGTACCTTTTTAATTAAATACTTTAAACTGTTGCAACTTGATTTTGATCTTTATCGCAACGGAATACAACATATTTCAGGATACATAAGGTCTAATACACAAGCTATGCTTTTGCTATAAGCTACTTATCAGCTTAGACTTTCCAATTATAGAAGACGAACCCTCAACTATGCACCTTTATGTTTTCTAGTTGAATAGTTTTCCCAACGTTTCACTATTCATGATTCCATGTGATTCCTGTAGAGAAAAGCCTTTTCCACCTGTTATACATAATCAGCCTATAAAGTTCCCACTGCTGGTATAAAGGGCTCCTCTCTTTTAAGAGGGATTGGGCCGTAATCAACCACGCGGGCCCAGTGCGGGTGGAGGCATCTTAAAATCTCTAGAAATAGAGTGCATCAAAAGAATAAATAGCAGCGTCCTCCAAAATTATTTACCTACTAGCTTCTGCCCGCGACTTCGTTCGCGTGGAAGTCGTAAAACATCACAATATACTACAATAATAGCCACATTTTTATAAAACTTCCCTGTGTACTACATTTGTAGTTTTATTCTCAGCAGCCAAAATATACAGTCAGGAATGGTGACTCGGGAGCAAGCGACGTAACAGTTGTTCGTATGAGAAGCAGCTTGTCCTGAAGTCGACACCCGCAGCCTTCAGTCTTCGATGTCGGCCCCTGTGACTTGTTGATCACAAAGCATACGCTCACAGGGAACTGCACGCGCTTAAACTGGTAATGGTGGGGAATTAGTGGTATACGCGCTATAAACACTGTCTCGCCATCGCCACAACCTGTTAGAATTTCCGTCTCGATGACGTTTCTCTGTAAAGACATGACTTTGAGCCGGTTTCCGTCACACAGATATACAATCGGAAAAGATACTTGCCATTTGCGAATTGAGAAATTCTACGGGGTAATATGTGGCATTAATGGAGGTGTATATCACTTCACTCCCTTCAATTTGTGAGAGAATACTGTGGTTGATCGCTGCAGCTTGATCATTTTCGGAGTTAAAATGGACACACACCCAAAAATTCTCTTGGTACGGTATTTGACTGATGTCCTCGTATATCAGAACGAATAAGATCTTCTAAAGTGGGATCTACTCTACCAAGAGTCTCTGATAAAGTGCCTTCACCAACTTTTAGAAGAACATCGGAGAATTCTTGAGCATTTGAATTCAGGCCAAACCGAGCTCATATGATGATGGTCAAGCGCAGTTTATGAACTCTCGACCATAGAGTCGACCTTTTCAACGAAGTATTCACTTTGTTTGTCAGAACTGTGACACCACCCATCATATCTTGGTTCCTGCGAACGTCCTCCAGGGTTCTGTTTACAGCTTCCACTGCTTTTCTATTTGCCATAATGCATTCATACTATACGATGAAGCGCAATCCCTATGCACACATCTCTTGTTCTGTTGCGTGACACCCCACAAACAGGCGTTTCGTTGCTCTCTAAATCGATGGGAATCTTAAACATGGCGTGCGCTATTTTGTCACCAGGAAGCAGTGTGGCAGCGATTCCAGAAAATCCACACACATACATATTTTAAATCGCTGGGACAAATCTGCTGTCAAAATCTGTAAAAAATCATTTTATTCCTACAGTCTTTAGCTCTTAAATGATCAGAATACAACCTTGAATGTTTTGTGACTGTAAAGTACTTGTGACGTAGTAGGTTTCCATAGCTTACGAAGTTTTCCTTTTTTTGTGAATTGATACATTAATAAAAAAACCGTTTTACAAAATGTAAAAAAATAGTTTAAAAAAAAACAGATGGTAATCGAACTTACTACCAGGACTTCAAATCATTCGTCCAACTGCTTACTTATTCGCTTTGTTGAAAGTTAGCTAAAATAGCCGTTCCTATATAATTATGTCATGATTGACTGCATAGTTCCATAAATGTATAGCTTGATTATAATCATTTAAAAAGTTAAATCGGTAACTATCTACAATATCCCAACCTTTTGGCGCGTCCTTTTATAATTTGCAGAGAAAAATAAGAAAATAATGTAATATTGCTCATCCCCCATAGCAAATAGCGTGATAGTCTATACCCTACAATTGGAACAGACAAACATTCTAAAAACTATATTTTCCGCATAAGAATCGATCCCAGACCTCGTAGCAATAACTTTCTTTCAAAAAATTTAACTTCGCTACGATTTTATTATAATATATTATAGGGACATAATCAAAACAAAAAAAAAATCGTATAACAAAATGTGAAAAAAAAGAAAATAAAAACCGTAGTTGGGAATCGAACTTACAACCCCATGTTTGCAAAGCAATCGTCCAACCGATGAGTTAATTGCTTCGTTGAAATTTATCTTAAATAGCCGTTCTTATATATTTCATGATTGACTACTCAGTTCCATAAAGGTACAGCGTGATGATAATCATTCTAAAAGTTAAATCGATAACCATCACAATATCCTACAATTTTGGCGCGTTTTTTTCCAAAAAATACGAACATAATATAATATTGCTCGTCCCCCATAGTAAATAGCGTGATAGTTTATACCCTACAGTTTGACCAGACTTATAGGGAACACCTATGCAAAATTTGAACAGAATCTATCCGGTAGAATTTGCGTCATGCTGGAACACACATACAGACAAACAGACAAAAATTCTAAAAAATATATTTTCGGCATTAGAATCGATCCTAGACCTCGTAGCAATTACTTTTTTTCAAAAATATTCAATGTACAGTTTTGACTTCGCTACGATTTTATTATATGTATAGATAAGCAACTATGCAAGAACTATTACCTATCAGTCTGAAAACATAATAATTATGACAATTTTGCTTTCGACTGCCAATAATTAGATGTAGACGTTTTCACTCCAATTTTTTATTAATGGATTGGAGACTTGCTCGCAGACGTATTACGGAAACGGGCGATTTCGATATCACTATCGTGAATTTAGCCGAAAGTCGACTACTGCTGGACATAAGCCTTCCCCTCATCGACCAGTCGTGTGCTTCTCGCATCTTGCGGATTACCGCGAACACACCGTCATCAGTCCACCTTGTACGAGCTCTATACCCACGCTGCGCTTTCTTCATATTAGGCTTGGCATAAGCAGCCTATAATGTTCCCACTGCTGGGACACAGGCCTCCTCTCCTCCACTCCCAGTGGGCTGTAATCTACCGCGCGGGCCCAGTGCGGGTTGGTAAAAGTCACATACATATTAAGCTTACGATAAACAAATTCATCAAAATTACTCCATGTAATAAGTTTGCTTTCATGATGAATAGTACATCACTGCCGCGGTCTATAATGACTACTTTGCTGGTCGCGCTGATGATGGCCGACGGCGCAGCGTAGCGCAGCTCCAGGCCGACACAGCGCGGTCAGCGTGCAGCACTTGATGGACGAGCTGAGATAAAGGCCGAGGCCGTAGGTCGAGGCCTTTACAGCGAAGACAGCAAGGGCTGCAATGATGGCCAAGCTGGAAGGCCTGGAGCGTAGCTAGGCTAGCTCGAGGCAATCATAGCGTGACCAGCGAAGCAGTCATAGTGGGCCAAGGCTTGTATAGTGCTTTACTCAAAAATGCAAGTACCTAATCTAAATAAAAACAGCAAGTAAAGATTTAGATTTCCTACTGATTTTCCACTGCATAAATTTTTCACATGCAAGCTTATATTTTTCCTTTGAGTTTCGCTGTATTAAATTTTCAACCACTAATTTAGCTTCATCTTTAATGTCTGGCAGTGTTAAACACATTGAATCGGAAGAATTTTCGCTTTGAGAGCTCATTTTTAGCAAAAAAATCACAAAATAAAAATAAAATTTTCGCTGAACCGCGCTTTTGTTACTTCTTTGTTTTTTTTTTTTAACAATGGTAGTTGGAACTATACAGCCAAATATGGAATAAAATCTTTTTGCATTTGATTTTTTAAAACGTTGAAACGTCAAAATAGCGGCCGGCAATGTTATGCCGGCCTGTTAGAGCGACCAGCAAAACTTTGCCGGCCGCTCCTTGAAACAGAACGGCAAGGTCTACTTTGCTCAAACAAGGTTGTCAAAATAATGACCACATTACATGCATTTTTGAGTAAAAAAATTAACTCGCCTAATTGTGTGGAGTGTGGAGTTGTGGAAGACTTACATCACTTATTGATGGACTGTGTTCGATATGAGTCTGATAAAAATTATGTGTTTGGGGCCTTGAGGTTGAACTGACTTGAAAGTCAAAGTCAAATCATTTATTTCAAATAGGCCCATGTATGGCACTTTTGAACGTCAAAATTTACAAAATAATAAAATTGATTCTAGTCGCCCCTTCCAAAAGGTAGTTTTCGTATGGAGAAGAATGGGCAAGAAACTAAACCGTTACTCTTTTAAAAATGAGATAGACGTTTTTGATTTAGGCACATTTCATAAAATTCTATCTCGACCAAATGGTGATGATGCGAAGAGGCAGTTCAGGTTTATGAAATGTAATCCATAGCAGTGTATGTATGTTGTTATTATTTATTTAGGGTATAATGGGACTGTCATATGCATTGCGGTTATAAAAGTCCCAAATTAAAACAAAATACTATCACGGTGGTTGGTGTAGTGGCGATTTTGTAGCATCTACAACATGTAAAAAAAACCCCAGCGCAATCCGTGAGAGCGTTGTTAGGTATCGTACTAAAAGTCTATTTGTGTGGTAATTTACGAAAAAATTGAAAAAATGTCATCAATTTTCTTTCAATGGGGCATTTTACCGGTTTTTGCATGTAGCGCGGACGGCCATCGATTTGCTCATCTTTAATGAATTTGGGGTAATTTTGGTCCAATAAAAAGAGATTTTTAAATAGCAAATAACTTTATACTTTCAATAATAATCAGATTTTTTAATACTTTTAGTTAATTTTATTTTGCAGTACCTATAAGCCCGTTTCAGGGTTTTTTTTTACATATTTTATTCGCTAGCCAGCCCCTTAGAGCCAGTTCCACAGAGAACCATTATGACGGTACCGTGCGCAAAGGTAATCAATCAATCAAGCCCGTTGAATCACATTCGAAGTAGCTTGACTTTCGGCCGGATTGGTGTCACCACCAACCACCTCCCAGCGCTTTATTACCAGATTGTCGAGGAATACGAAAAAAACCGGCCAAGTGCGTGTCGGACCACGCACAATGAAGGGTTCCTTAGTTAGGATGAATTGAATTTATGCCAAAAACAAACTAAACTTTGTAGTTGAAAGATATGTTCCCCCATACGGAATGTATGGGAAAACATGTTTTTGCAACTGCAAAGTTAAGTTGGTCGATTATTACTCGTTAACTTGTAGAGCCTACTTAGCTGTGATAGTTTTCCTTTTAATTTCGTTATATAAACTACTGTTGTGATTTTTTCACACACCCAAAACCAACCATTAAATTAGCACTTTAAAGCTTAATATTTCGCAAACGGATCCCTGAATCCAAAAATGGTTGTCATATACTCACAATGTTTTTAGAGGACCTTTCTAATGATACCCCTCACCATGGGTAAAAAAAAACAAAAAAAAAAACATTACCACTTTACGTGTATGAGAGGTACCCTAAAAATTTTTTTTTTTCATAATTTTGTTTTACCAGTTTGTCGGCGTAATTAATATGTATACCTATGCCAAAATACAGCTTTCTAGTACGAAGGGTCTCGGAGCTAGACCGCGGACAGACAGACAGACAGACGGACATGACGAAACTATAAGGGTTCCTTGTTTACTACGGAACCCTAAAAAGGATTAGTTAGTAATTGATGGATGTGTTTTTTGTCAGCATTTGAGCATCATATACGAGTAATCCAGTAACAGCCATTTTTTTGATGCAAGTGAAGTAATTGCACGTTTTTTAGGGTTCCGTCCCTTAAAAGGAAAAACGGAACCCTTATAGGATCACTCGTGTGTCTGTCTGTCCGTCTGTCACAGCTAATTTGCTCCGAATTAAGTTGAAATTTGGTACACATATGTAGGTATTTCTGTGACCCAAATACGGACGTGTAACGTAAATAAATGAATTTTTAATATGGGGTCACTTTTGGGGGAAAATACGAAAATTGTAAAAACAAGTTTTGCTAACTGTACCGTGTGACATATCAAATGAAAAGGCTTGTTGCGAGGATTTAATTTTATTTTAATAATTTTATTATTTAATAACTTTTAAAGATATTTTAGAAAATCGATTAAAATTGACCATTCCCTCCCCTAATCTCCAAAAATTTTGAAAAAAATACAGAGAATGGTTCTTTAATCAATGTTCTTTACTCATAGATTACAGAAAAACCTTTAAGAAAAGAAGTCTATGGTCTTAAAATAACATGGCAAATCTCTCAATATTATGCGTACAAACTTACATTTGGCGTAAATTCTGTTCTATGCTCGTGATTTGTTATGATGTACTTTGTGTTGTTCTCTGATTACTCTTGTCTTTTTTGTATGCACGTGTTTCTGTAACAAATAAACCTATTTTTCTTTCTTTCTTTTCTTTCAGTTGGAATGTATAGGAGAATACGTTTTTCGACTACAGTTTTAAGTTTGTTCTTGGGATAAATTCATTCCAACTACGGAACCTTCCATTGTGCGTGGTCCGACATGCATTTGGCCGGTTTTTTTTATATCCATTGTGACTTCACTTAAAGCATATACTCATAGAAAATCCCTACCAAGTGTCAAGATAGGTGTACTTAGCGTCTCTAAAATGAAAAAGATGACCAGACGGCTTTGTGAGGCTAGGAATGATTTACTTTGGCTTGAATTGAATTTTTTTCATACAATAAAATAATGTTACGGAGTTGCAAATCAAAAGCCAGTCATCCATCGGCATGAACTGCAAAATTGTATTAAACCTTACAATCACAAAGATGTTATCTAAACATAACTACAGGGCTGGCATTATTAATGGATTAACATTATGGCGGCCTAGCGTAGTTCCGTTCTAGCGAGCACCCTCGTATGCTGAAATATCAACGAACATTACATTGACATGGTGACTTGCAGGTTTATAAACATGCTTATGAACCTGGGTTACGGGTTACAAATCTGACAAGTTTTTATGTAACTTTCAAAACGAAACAGGTTCTCCGACTAACGAAACAGCAGTTGCGTACAGTTACAGCAGCTGTAACTGGCCATGGGTCATTTAATAAACACCTCTTTGTCATAGGAGTCACAGACAGTCCGCTGTGCAGAACCTGCATGGAGGACGACGAGACAGCAGCTCACGTGCTGTTAAACTGCCCGGTGGTCGCCACATACAGGGCAAAGTACTTCGGTAACCCAGGTACCCTACGCGAGATTGTCAGTAACACCAAGGCGTTGCTGGCCGTCTTTGAGGAGCTGGAGTGGATCGAATAACCGATTTTGGAGGATTTTGGACGTGGAGTTGCGGATACCAGCCCGTATTACCTATTACCTATGTAACTTTCAATCTTGTATGAATCAACTTTCTAACATAACCTAACCCTTGAATAGTCAGTTAACTTTTAGCCGTTATTAAAAATCAGTCTGCCCCTACAATACATCTCAAAATGACATACATAGCTTGAGAATACAAAATAAGTTTCGGTTAAGAACGCGGCCATAAGACACTTTTATAAAACCTGGTATGGTAACCTAAAGTTAATACAGATAGGACCTACTATTGTAAACACCAAAACGCAGTGAACAAAAATGTTGGCCTTGTAGCGTCGTTGTCGCTTCGATTTGTCGACTGTTTTCTATTTCGAGACTTGTTGACAGACCTTCACTGTCCTCGAATACCTATTAAGTGTATTTCAACAAGTCAGTCGACTGCCTCGTTGGTCTAGTGGTCGCAAGCGCTACTGCTGAGCATGAGGTCCTGAGTTCGATTCCCGGGTCGGGCAAAGTGTTATTGGGTTTTTCTATCTGGAATTTCTCAGCAGCAACTCGGAGTCTAGATTTGTGCCTGATTGATGGCAATAAGCTCGCCCCCTATTGGGACTTAAAACATAACTGGCGAAATGTGGGTGTACCCGCTACAGGGTCACCTTTGCCCAACCCTTCGGAGAAACAAGGCGTGATGTTATGTTATGTTATGCACAAGTGAATTATTTTTTAAGAGTAATCGTAGACATATTTGCCGGCTTTTCTCCATAGGAAAAAACCAATTTGAACCTAGGTTCTGACGTTTTATAAATGCCCAAGTAGGTTTAGGAGAAATAAAATATTTTGAATTTGAATACCAGTAAATGATGCCTTTGTAGGTACTAAACACATTGTTATTATTATTGTATTCCATTGAGTTATTTCGGCGACGGCAGACGAGCTCAGACTTCGCAACTATTACTAAGACCACAATCGCTTTAAAGGAGGTAGGTACTTCAAATTGAGTACTTGTGGCAACAATTTAATTGTTTTGCGGTTCTGTTACTGGATTTCTTGGCCAAATTATGTTTAGAACAATGAAGAAATACTCAATTATTCCTTCATATTTTTTTTTTGAACTATTCAATCTATCCTATCTGGTCCTTATGAACTGAGATTTTTTAGCAATAAGCTCGCCCCCTATTTCATGGGATTTAAACATAAATGTGGATGTACTATTAGTACAGCTCTGCCTAACTCTGAAAGCCGACGTGATGTTATGTTATGTTCTTTTTTAAATAGTTACTTAATCGCTACAACAATAATTGAAAGCTTATAAAGGTATTTCACTTTTTTGCTACCATGTAATTTCTAAATCAAATAGAAAAGTAACACACCCTAGCCATTAAAAATTGCTCGGTAAGCATAAAGTAAAGGGTGGCTGTAGATAATAGAGTAATCAACGCCATAAAAATGTATGCAACGGCGACGCAGCGTGTTGATCGATCGACACAGACGGTTACTTGAAAGTCACTCTGTAAATAATGGCCTCCCCTTTTGTAAACGAGTTTGAACCTTATAATATAGGACGGACGAAGGTCGTAGTTTACTCGTTAATTTTATTTATAAATAAATAAAATAAAAATAAAATTCATTTAATTCAGACAATTTTTGTCCATATTTTGTTAGTACCTCTAAATAAATGCAAGACACAATTACTACTGGACTGTGTGAAAGATGATTTGGCTAGAGAGGGGGTGACTACCGAAATTGCGACTTATAGAGAAGTATGGAGGAACATATTGCGCTGACAACAAATAAATTGGGACAAAGGCAGGAGAATAATGATGTTTATATTTGTGATAAATGATAAATAACAATTATTTCTGTTTAACAAAACTAAAAAAAAACAGTGGCACTCCGGGAGTGCCAAAAGAAGTGAAAAAAAATCGGCACCGCGATAATCAACGCGTTGATGTCTTTTACGCACCGCGGTAATCAACGCGTTGATGTCTTTTACTCCACGGTGTCGGTAAATTCCGTTAGAGTGTCGCGAAATCAATGGTTTAGTCCCATGAAGTCCCATCTCAAAAATGCCCAACGTGCCTAAAGAAGTTTTCACTTTAAAAATATAATATCTTAACCTAACTAAAACTATTAGCAAACTAAAATATGACGTCTAAATATTCAAGCAAGTATATTTTTATTTGTTTTGTAAAATGGAAAATTTATTCATCAATAATTAAATGTATATAGATGAAATAAACATATTATTTCTGGAAATTGGTTCATAAAAACGCTTTTACACGTCAAAATTTTTAAAACTAAAGTTTCATGTTTCCTAATCGACTACTCTGAGAAGAAACACCGAAACAAACTCAAAAATTTCTTTTAAAGTCCAGAGACATAATCTTGGTCAGGTCATATGAGGACCATGTAGATTAGTGTCTGAGATGATCTTTAGTGGAAAGAACCACACAGATTTGAGCGGACCTGTCCAGTCAGTGCACGCATTTGTCAGTAATCGTGTAGCTCAACTCAGAACTTAAGGAGCTCAACGACTCGACGAAAAATACCAAAGAAAGGACATTTGGGTAGGCCACAAAAAGTA
Organism: Agrochola lychnidis; assembly: GCA_963680765.1. Lineage (NCBI taxonomy): Eukaryota > Metazoa > Arthropoda > Insecta > Lepidoptera > Noctuidae > Agrochola > Agrochola lychnidis. The sequence continues at coordinate 7,922,790 of OY796850.1, forward strand.
CTCAAACTGCCAGTTTTTTTTATTTTATTAAAACGTGTAATACAAGCTTAGGTTAAGGCGATACACGATTATAAGTAAGTAGGTATAGAGGTTAAATTTTTATAATTATTTTAATTTCTATTTACTGCATTATTTTGAATTTATTATTAAGACACATGTGATATGCAATAAAGATTTGAATTTGTATGTTATCATTGATTACTTTTTAGCCTGAGAAAACTCAAACAAAATTGATCATTGTTCTAAACTGCCTTTTAGTGTTGGTAGGATCAAAAATAACCAATGGATCTCAAAAGTTTTTCAGCAAAAACTAATATCTTTGAGCCCACTTAGTGACCAATTGATGGGATTTAGTTGTAAAAATAAAGTACCAACCGAACTTTTTTTTTGTTATGACACTTAACATTAAAATAGTTCTTCAAAAGCTAAAAGAAGACCTCATCGTTCACTCAATATCCTGGCTCTATCACATATAGTTTGTAAATGCATCGACGGGGCAGCCATTTTAATTCATCACTGGCCCTCGGCTGCACAGGCAAAGGCTTTTTACTATACATAGCACTCGTGCGTACATGGTACCATTGCATGTAAAGTACGTTGCTTCACCGTATCGGTTTTCAGGATAAAATGTTCAGTGTGGATGTTTCCAATTTTTTTGCGAGGACAATCTTTTAATAAAATGAAGTTACTAAAACTGCAACAAAGAAGTAGTAAGTTAATAATATAATAGCCGTTAATTGATCTACAAATATGTTAAAATTAACCTTGTGCAAATAAATGTGAGGTTCTGTTTGTTCGTAGCAAGTTTGGTCGTAGCAGTGCTGCTACGCCGTAGCTCGTAGCGTAGCGCAGTGTAAAAAACGCGTAAACATCGCGTGGTTTTTAACTTTTTATGAAAGGTATATTTACAAAAAGACACACATCCTCTAAAAAGCGAGTGTAACCGCGGCAACCCGATATTAACTTTGTTAATATTTAAATTAACTATGAATAATTATAACAAACCGCTATCATCACCACAACATTGTCAGTCTCGTTCTCATCTCGGAATTAATTACTAGCTCTCGTGGCACTCGTTCGGTTACAAAGAAACAGGTGTCCTTTGCGTCTGCCTGAAATAATTACATCTTTGTTAGCGACTCTTCACAAATTGTACGCATACGTTTATTAGAAGGGACTAATTGGAATTAAAATCAAAGGAAATGTTGAATGAGTGTTTTCATATGAAATTTTCAATCGTAATTGACATAAAAGAAGATCTTCAAAGGGAAGTACTTATTCCTTAGAAATTGGGCGACCGCCATTTTCAAATAAAATATTTTTTAAGCTATTGCATAGCTTTTATCGCGGGCTTTGAGGGCGGCGACCGAATCAAGAAATTCCGTAACGTAACGAAAATAAAACTAACACCCCCCACTCCGCCTACCATGTAATGACGGTTCCCATGACAACGTGATGTTGTCATGGGAACGTAATTTTTGTTTTATGTCATCACGTCATCATCCCAAGTGTAGCGTTGACAAATAGGAAGTATGGAGGTTACAAATGCTATGCCATAACTTTACCGCGGTAGTCCCCGAGTGCCACACGTTTTTTTTTTGGGTAGTTTATGGAAACAGAAGCATTTATTTTTCCAATCATCAATGACAATACTTTTCATGCGACATCAATTGTGGATGCTTCTTTACAAATGAGTGCACAACGAGTCAATTTAAATCCAACATTAATATTATTCATTGTCAGACCAGTCTTTTGCCAACATTGAAAAGGTTGGTTCCCACAATAACAATTAACGCGCAACAACTTTTGTTCTCTAGTTACAATAAATTAAATAGTTAGATATAAAGTTGCGCATCATATTTCATTTTCATAAGCTTTTATCAACGACTTTGTAATGTAAACTTAAACCCAGTTTGATCTGCTTAGGATCAATATTACTTATCTTTTTTATACCCAATGAGCTCTTCCCTTTTTATGTACTTACTTGTACATAGCATAAATATTTTAGTGTTAGCTTGTATATTGTGCTTAAGATTTGTCAAAATATACTTACAAAAAAAAAATACAAATGTTTTATTAAGTTTCAAATCATTCTTCAATTAACCTGTACCTACCCTAATTGCGTAACGCAACACAATCACAATTTGTTTCGATTTAAAACAGTTTGCTAATCCATTGCTTCATAAGTTGGAAAATAAATCTGCTCAACAACGTAAATAACGCAATGAATGTTGTTGAACTGTCAAAATGAAACAAATTAGGCAACATTGTTTACGAAAATAAGTTACGCACTTAGGGTACTGGTCACAATTTTTTGACGAGAGTTTTGGATAATACTGTATGTTGTTCCTATGTATACTGATATTTTCAAAATACCTTCCCATTCAAGCAAGAAACACAAAAAGGCCGAGTGAGATTCTACCCGGACTGTGTAAATACCCTTGTCAAAACTTGTAATGATCCGTTTTATTCAACAAGTGTCTCACACTCAAAGAATCTCATCCTTTGGATTTACTCAGCGTTTTTAGATACCTTTTCTTGTAATAATGTTGGAAGTTTTATTACCTGATGAAAGAATTGATGCCAGATTTTGTGCAGATGCGTGGCTAAGATAAGAAGCAATTGAGTGGGTGTGGATTCCGGATAACAACACGTTATAATTTATTATTTTTCGCTAACTCTACCTTACTATAATAATTATGACCCTGCTAAAACTGGTGTCACTCTACACACGTAGGTGTGTACAGTACTTCTATTTTCTTAATGTCCCTCGGGTATCATCGCATTTCCGAATAAAAACGAATGCTAATTTCCATGTCCATCAATATTAGATTTATCGTGTATAATAATTTGAATTCAGAACTAAGTACTTTATTGTTTTTTTTTTTTTTGTCTTGATTTCCGTGTGAACTATATAGAGCTGTAAAACTATTTTCCTATCTGTCGTGCCTGTGACTTTAGCGGCTTTCCTCCCAATTTTTAAATAAATTCATTAAGTTAAAAGAGTATTAACAACTCTATATACTTCTAAGTTGATTTAAAGCGTTCGGTCTGCACCAAGTGCAAAGGGCAAAATGATAGAAATCCGACAGCTGACGAAACACGAAGTTTGCCGAGAGACATTAAGAAAATAGAAATACAGTACGTAAGTATTAGATGACAGTAAGATTCACCCCTTCAATCGCATAACAGTTACCGAAATCATATCACCGAAATGTAATGGGTAGGATAGGTATGTCATTTATTTCCGCCCTAATACGCCCCTCGGAGCAATGACATATATAAGAGAGAGAACATTGCAAATGGGAAAAAAAATCGATGTCGCTTTTTTTAATATGCACCTGTAAGAAATACTGTACAAAGGCGGACTAATTTTTTAGTCAAAGTCAACCTTAGAATGATGCAGTGACAAAACATGGCAGGTGCAATAGGATAGATCATCACCATCACCATTTCAGCCGAAAGATGTCCACTGCTGGACATAGGCCTCCTCCAAAAGGTTTGCCGTAATCACCGCGCTTGGCAGGCGGGTTGGCGATCACAGTATGGCGATAAAATGCATAGAAAACGCTGCTGCATTCTTCAGGTCTTTTACGATACCTACAGGAAGAAATGTGACGGGATAAATAGCTCAAAAATACAAGAATAAATACTTATACATCGATACATATGTTCTTCTTCGTCGTTTCCTCAATTCTGAGGATCGCGACTACATACGACACGTCTCCAAGTTATGCGGTCTTCTGCAGTGTGAACCACTCGGTAAATGCTGCCTCCAACTGCCTTTTTGATCGCGTCTGAGTATCTTAGCGGTGCTCTGCCTTGAGCGCGTTTTCTTTCCTGCTGGCCTAATATCATAAGCCTTTCCAGACCATGTTTCGGTGAACGCATAGTATGTCCGAAAAAGCTGAGGGCACGATCCTGGTATATAGTAGATAGCCGCTTTGTGATGTTGAATTCCTACAGTAAAATTAAACAAAATAAACTTTGTCAGGAGAAATTTCGATTTTTTCGCGAAAGAAAACGAATTCAGCAAATTAACGCTGGGATGTTTCTGCCAACTTCTTACGAATGTGTTCACGTGCCTTCACTTTAAAAGATAACTGGACTTGGTAGTTGTTATTGGTTTTAGTAAAAGATTTTTTAACCAATTTTCGGAGTCTACAAATGGTAATTTTTTCCACAAAAAAAATCTTTGGTCAAACTCAAACTCAAAGCATTTATTTCAATTAAACCATTTATAGGCACTTTTGAACTGTCAAAGAATCGGTCAGTTAGTCAGAAATTTGAAGCTAGTTGCCCATTCCAAAACGTAGATCTCTATGGAGAAGAACGGGCAAGAAACTCCAAGGCCACTCTTTTAAATATAGATATTACAAAATTCTGGGTACATTATTCTGGTTGCTTCTATATGTGAGAACAATGTACAAAAAATAATTAAAACAATTGAAAAATATAAGATTAAAAATAAGCCCTGGCAGATAAGAGATGACCAGTCTCAACTGACGGCGCCCGTTCACGAACATGACGCGTGGATCAGCACCATCCAGCTCAACCATTTTGTAGGGAACCGAATGATCCAACACACTCGCCACCATCAGCGAGACATAGGTCATAGTCATAGGTCTTCCAACAAGGTCACCAAGAAGTATACAGTCAAACCTGAGTAAGTGAGAAAACTCTATAAATTAGAGTAATTGCCAGGTCCCGTCATTTTAACCCCCTAGAACCTCTATAAGTGAGAAACAGGAACCTGTATAAGAAAAAATAGTCATCCTCTCTTGGACCTCTATAACTGATACTGCTGCTGCCCTGTACCTCTATAAGCGACAATCTAATGTAATTTAACATCTGTTATTTATGACTCATCCTTAAATTTCGTGAAACTAACATTGTTTTTGTTCCTTTTAACCTTTCCCAACCAGGGTCAACCTCTATAAATGAAAAAGGCTATTCCTAGTACCTCTATAAGCTAGAAAATCAATTTAGTGAGACACTTCTATAAGCGAATTCGATAGGATATGATATATCAACTCTCGCTTATCCAGGTTCGACAGTAATTATATAATGTCCATGAACATTTATCCGGCACGTGTCAGAAGTATCTACTACCTACTCATATTTCTGAGAAAGTTTCTAAAGTAGACTTACAATCAGCTACAACGCTGTAATATCGCTTTAACTCTATTAAAAACTTTTAATAACCTCGTGCCGTATTTCTGCATGGAGTTCGGAACAATTTTAGCCTTTTGAACCCATTACCTGGAAAAACTGTAAAAGTTCATACCTACCATGAGATTTTCCGATAGACTCAACTAACCAGATAGCTGATTTTGAAACGAATTGCTTAACACAGGACCAGTTACTTTGAACTTTTACTTCAAATATCGTGGTACCCAGTAACTAAGTTGGACGTTGGACGTAAGAGAGGCAGTCGCTCCATGTAAAGTACTGGCATTCAGCTGCATCCGGTTAGACGGGAAGCCGACCCCAACATAGATGATGACTTAAAAAACAAGCAGAATAGTAGATTGTTGGCCGAGGGAGCAAACAACTATGTTAAAAGCGAGAGTGTTTCTTTGAATCCAGAGCGGAGCGAAGGATTCTAAAGTAGAATCCTGAGCGCAGCAAGGGATACAAAGTACGTCACTCGAGCTTAAAATAGTGTTGCTCACGAGGTAGACACTTTACTTTTTATCAGCCTGTCGTTGAACACCCAAAAAAACAACATTCTTTTAATTTTTCGTGTTTTCATATCGATACCCATCGCATCTGCGAAGTTTAGTTAGCTAATTTAATTTAACTCTGTATATCTATATGTATGTGACGCAGTAAGATGGTTGAAGCCATGATATATATAGTTATATCCCTAGGCATATAGCTAAATACCGTAATATAGTTAACTGCCGACAAACTGTTACGCAGTTTGGCAGATTTTATGTATTTTATTGTTAATACAGATATTGAATAAATAAAAAAAAAATATGAAAGTGGTTCATAACTGTCGGAGGACTGTACTTCTGAATTTCGAAGTTTAAAATACCGATGTACTGTATTCATAAGGTTTAAAATTACGATTTACGTGAGTCAGAATGTACGCTATGACGAATAACTTTATTGAGAATTTTCATAATCACGATGTACGGAACTCCAAAAGTTTGCTATGACGAATTACTTAATTGAGAATGTTCTTAATCGCGATGTACGGAACTTCGAAAGTTTGCTATGAGTGCCTTAATTTTGTTACTGCGACCAATTTCAACGTAGCGCTCGCTCGGCTCGTGTATAGTTGGTCACAGTTCCAACCTAACCTATTTGGTCGGAGTGCCCTAATATTTATATTACTAGATCGTTCTCGTATCATAGTTATAAGTTAGTAAGACAGTAACCGACATAGCCCGAAGAATTGCCAAACTTAAGTAGCAATGGGCAGAGCACATTGCTCGCAAAACGGATGGTCGATAGGGTCGAAAGGTTCTGGAGTAGCGACCACGTACCGGAAGACATATAGCGTTAGAAGGCCTCCCACAAGATGGACCGATGACCTTGTGAAGGCCGCAGGAATCTGCTGGATGCGGAAAGCACAGAATCGGTCGAAGTGGCGGTGCTTGGGGAGGCCTATGTCCAGCAATGGACGTCTTTCATTTAAAAAAATGGTGAAGACAGTTATGAACCGCTTTCATATAACTATACAACGGTATATAGCTATAAATATCCCAAGATATTCCTAGGGATATAACTATATCACTGCTTCAACCATCTTACTGCGACATATGTATAACTCAAGTACCCTTGTCACATCTAGTGAATTTCAAAATAGGAAACACACACCACCTTTATTTAAAAAACAAAAAACTTTTTACAAAAAAAAAACAACCGACCTCCAAAAAAAAACACTACAAAGTGAAAAATAACTTTAATTTCGGAAGTCGGTTTCTTGTGTTTTGTATTTTCGTTTTTTGCCACCGACTTCCGAAATTAAAGTTATTTTTCACTTTGTAGTGTTTTTTTTTGGAGGTCGGTTGTTTTTTTTTTGTAAAAAGTTTTTATTTTTCACTTTTTAGTTGTGGTACCTACCCCACGCACATTCGAATACCACTACCTGCTGCCAGTGACAGAAACTTATCATATCATCTACATAGCAAGTGGGAAAAAAATACGTATTTTGTAGCTAACTCAAAAACTATCCAAGCAAAGTTAATAAAATTTATATGGGACCAATTCGAGAGCACACCCTTTCAAACAAAAAAATAATTTTCAAAATCGGTCCAGAATTGACGGAGAAATCGGTGGACATACATAAAAAAAAAAAAAAACAAACATACGCGACGAATATATAACCTCCTCCTTTTTGGAAGTCGGTTAAAAAACGCGATTTCAATACGACTCTCACAAACGATTGATGGGAAAGTCACACGTAATTCGAGAATTCACTCAGGCCGATTTAAAAATGCCTCCGTCGAATAATAAATGAGGGCTGTTCATATTCAGTGAGGTTCTATTATGAAAAAAAGGCAATTTGTCGACCTTCGACACTCACGTTTACGTACTTGGTATTATTTTAGGAGTTTTTAACCTGAATTGGGCGGTGTGAACTGTTTTTCTTTTAATTTTTCAATTAATACATTCATGACCTCTCATTTATTAATTTATCAAGCACACATACAAATGAACCCGGTCATCATATTATGTGAAAGTTTGTTTGTTCGTGTGTTTGGATGTTTGTTACTCAATCACGCATAAACGGCTGACCTGATTGGAATGAAGTTTGGTACACAGATAGTTTATAACCTGGATTATCACAGAATACTTTTTATCCCGGTAGTACTTTCCCGTGGGATAATTACCGTCATCGACGCGGGTGAAGCCGCGGGCAAAAGCTAATTGTAACATATTTGTACAACAAATATAATTCTGTACTTTAATTAAAACCAAAATGTCCCATCAACCCTTTCTAGTAAAACCAAATTCAATCAAAGTGCTTAGCCTTTCCATAACTACGTTCGGGTCGGCTATTTACAAGTAGCGACTGCCTATCTGACCTCCACAACCACTGGGTAACATGATACCCTTGTTGTCCGAGTTTTGTGATTCTGACCACTTGTCACGACTGTCAAAGGTCTACGAATGACAGCCGTGACCAACGGCTTAACGTGATTTCCGAGGCACGGAAGGGACTGGATATATGTCACTCATCCACGAACCGACCGCAGCAAGTGTAGTTTAACTTTCGATTGACCCGTGTGGCTGATATCATTTAACCATAAGCCCCTTTTTAAAAACAAATTAGATTATTTAATACCGACACGATGCCTATCCTAATCCTAACTAATGTTATAAATGCAAATGTGAGTTTGTTTTTTTGGTACGCTCTCACGCTAAAACGGCTGAACGAATTGGGATGAAATTTGGCACATGGGTGGACCTTGACTTGGAAAAGGACTTAAGCTACTTTTCATCCTAGATTGCAAACGAAGTCGTGGGCAACAGCTAGTTCAAAATATAAGTCTATTCCCTTTTGTCACATTAGCAAGTTTTCAAAACAATAACGAAACTAGCCAGACATGTTATTCAAAAACAAAGTTCCTTTGGTATGGTAACTTATGAACGAGGCCTTTTTATCTGTGTTTGAATTTAATTTGGACCTCAGACTGTTTAGAAAAGGTAGAAATGGCTATAGATATTGGTTCGAGGCATCGCGCGTCGCCGTCGGCATCAGAAAAGATTTAGACATGCTAAAAATTAGGTGTCATATGAAAAGGTTTTAAAATAAAAATGTCGACATATTACTCACAACACTACTAACTTTGCAGTAGCACGTGTTCGAGCGATTTTAAATAAAATACTGTGCTTACTTTTTAAACTATATAATATGAAAACATTCATATTTTTCTGTTAAACATGTGTGTTAAAAAAACAAAAGCTTAAAAAAAAATCCGGCTTGATCAGCTCATGTTTGAGTCTGAAATAAAATCCGGCAATCACAAAATGTACTTGTATGTAATGACATGATTTAAACCACATACAAGAATAAAGATTGGTTATAAAGTTGGAATACCGTACGCAGTATAAACTTAAACTTGAATAAACCAATTACAGGCAGTGTTGAATTGTCAAGAGGTCGGTCAGTCAGAAAGATGAAGCTAGTTGCCCATTCCAAATCGCAGTTGGTACCTATGGAGAAGAACGGGCAAGAAACTCCACGGACACTCTTTTAAATCAAAATATTGTTACCAAATGGATTCGATACAAAATGCAAAGATATCTTCAAATAGGTACCCATATTTTTTATTATACGCTCCGTGATAGACGTGTAGGTACCTGACTAGGTCTAACTCTAAACATTACTCATTATATTCAGTACCTAGGCATTCGAGAAACACTTTACTGAGTTCGATTAGGGTCAACCAAACATTAGCTTGAGTTTAATATTTATGAGCTGAAAATGTTATTACCTTTTGCATACAGATATAATTTATTAACTTTATTTTACTTTATGATAAAGCCGGTAGCTATAGACGTTGGTTGTGGATTGATAAAGTAAATAAGTTATACAGATAATCAATTAAAACGGGAGAGGGCACTGGCTCTTGTAACAAAGGGTAACCATCTAGCATTCTAGCACAAGTGTCAGGGACTTCACAAAATTTGTAACCACTTTTTTATGTATTAAAGATTATTAAGGAAACTGAACAATATTATTAAAGAACTACTATTGCAAAATAGATTAAAATAACAGCTAACAGCATTATTATTTGAAAAATCTTATTATTCTATTCAAGATTTCTTCGCCGATAAGTTAATTGAAATTTTGTTTTTGTAATTTGCTTAAATACATGGATTTCTCACAACTCTAACAACTGATTTTTGTACCTATATTCTTTAAATATATCTATTAAATTCTGAAAGATTTATCTAGTTTTGTAGGAAAACCTATTTCGACTAACCAAGTGTAATAAACTTGGACCGAGCTATTTTAAAAAGAACTTTATGACTCAAACGATTTTACTGTGGTCTAGCCCTTTTTTTTTTTTTGGCTGGGATGTTATCAAATAACTTCTCCCGCTCTGGGCGGAGCGGAAGGGCGTGTCAGACTCTTACTGACTAAAACCCACCCGTGTTCCTGCGGTTGCCCTGTTGCCGGGGGCCACGATTTCCCTATCGGTAGTCTTCGAACCCCCGGCAGGCATTGGCCCTAGCGGACCCCGTCAATTCTGCTGACATCTCTTTGAGGCGCGCGTGGAACACAACGCGCCGTTGACCCGGGCTTGGTCCCTATCGGACGGCAAGCTACCCATTGCTCACCGACCGCAAGCCCGCGCCTACAGTGGCCGGAAATCGGCTCGCGATTCCCGTCCCGGGCGTCTTCTCCTGCGGCGGTTAGGGGCGTGAGGGCGCGAAGTTTGCCTCTCCCTCACGCGTTCCGTCTCCTCCTTCGCGAGCATTACTTGCCCTGATGGTCCACTGTTAGTAGCCTTCACTAAATCAAATATATCAAAACAAATGTAGATGTATTATTTTATGTGGTATGTGTACTTATTATTAACTATTGTGTCTTATGACAATAGAACCACGATCAGATGTACAAAATTAAGTACAATTCAGTCAGATAACAAGAAATAAGGGAAAACTCTTCAACAATATTCGACTCTTCTTCTTCTTTTCGTCTGGTTAGTGACTAACCTGGTGTCAGATTTTTAAAGCCGCCCATGGGCCTCTGACTTGACTTCACATGCCGTCGAGGAATATCTCTCAAACATGCCGGTTTCCTCACGATGTTTTCCTTCACCGTTTTTGAAGCAAGTGATAATTATACAATACGCACAAGAATTCGAAAAGTCATAGGTGCATGCCTTGGGTTCAAACTCGAGACCTATGACTTGGCAGTCTGACGGTCACACCACTAGACTATTACTCTATTCGACTGAAAGCCGTGGAGAGACTTAATAAAATAATTTAAAAACACATAGCTGTGAATAATTCTTTTAGTGGCTTCATTTTAACATCTTCAAAGACTGTTCTAAAAACATCATCATCAGCCTATAATGTTTCCACTGCTGGGACACAGGCCTCCTCTCTATGAGAGGGAGTGGGCCGTAATCCACCACGCGGGCCCAGTGCGGGATGGTAGATGTCACATGTCTTCGAATTTTCGTTTCTAGAACATGCCGGTTTCCTCACGATGTTTTCCTTCACCGTTTTGAGAGCAGTGGTGATGAAATAATTTACACAAAGTAAAGCGCCTGTCTGGGTTCGAAACTACGACCTACAACTCGTAAGTCGCGGCCGTTACCACTGGGCCACCACTACTCTCAAAACGTTCTAAAAACGTTATGCAAAATTGCCTTCAACCCTTCATGCTAAGCTGAATATTTTAACGTTCACGCTTATCAGAACGCCATCAGCTTTATTAATAGACCTGCGAAACTGAATAAGCATAATAAGCCCTTAATGTTCCCACTACTGGGACACAAGCCTCCTCTTTGTGAGAGAGAGAGAGGGCCATAATCCACCACGCGGGTCCAGTGCGGGTTGGTGGATTTCACATTTCTTCGAATTTTTGGTTCTAGAACATGCCGGTTTCCTCACGATGTTTTCCTTTACCGTTTTGAGAGCAGTGGTTCGAACCCATGACCTACAACTCGTAAATCAAGGCCGATATCACTGGACCACCACTGCTCTATGTAGGTCACCTGTCCAGTACACCTCTTCAACTAAATTAGAGAATATTATTTATTTATGTATTAAAACTTTATGCACAAGTAAAACATACTATACAAAGGCGGACTTAATGACTGAGGCATTTTCTACCAGTCAACCTTAGGCCTGAAACTGCGTTAAGCGGGCGCCCGGGACGGGCACCCGTCGCGTGTCTACGCGCGTGGACACGCTTATGGACTCCGTGGGAACGCGACGGCCGCCGTTCCGAAGAACGGATTATTTTATTTACGCAGTGTCGCTAATTCCATTTTAACGGTGTGCATGCACAGCCGTGTTGATGAAGAACTTAATATATTAGGCGGGTCACGTGGCGCGAGCGCGGGACTCGCTTCCCCGCGACGGACGCCCGCGCGTGTCCCCGTAACGGGGCACTTTTGAATGGAACCGCGCGGACGTCCGCTTAACGCAGTTTCAGGCCTTAGGGTAATGCAGAGACAAAACATGGCAGGTGCAACTTAAGGGATAGATAACTCGAAAAAGTATAGATAGGTACATTCAAATCAAAACAAAAGATGAAGAGAAGTCTTATTCAATTATGCTTATTTAACATCAACACACACAAAAAACAAAATTAATGAATATTGATCAAATTTATAAATATAACACTTGCATACCTACCTATACATAAAATAATTAATAGAAACATACATACACAAATAACATTTACAAAAACAATACAAATTCAAAAGCGCATGACGAGGCTGCTAACCATATAATTTTAAGAGCATTGAGGACAAACTACGGTAGAAAGACTGTCGTATATGAGGGGGCTGAGCTATATATATACCTAAAGTAATTAAGGAATTGAAATCACTTCCAACTTTTAAAAGGCTATTAAAGCACCGCCTAAATAATGTATGAATTGTAAGTTTTTACCGTTTTTGTAACTTAATTTTAGTTTATTACCAAGCGAAACCGTCGCTTGTCTTAATTATTATGTTTTTCCTCATAGGAGTGAATAATTGTGTTCTTTATGAGCGAAATAAATTTTCTTAAACCGTAAGATTTTGCTGTGCGTTTGTATTTATTATAGGTAACTTAAAAAAAATAAAGATTCTAAAATTTTGCGTAGTCGGGCATCGATCACTAATAAAGAACTAGATACACAATGCCAAGCAAATGTTCTCTTAAAACTGTCATCAAATTGTGTTTAGGTAATTCTAGTTGAAATAAATATACATTCATGTAAATTCAACCTTAAACGCAAACTTTAAAGTTGTTTTCACAAAGCTATGTACAAAAAGCAATAAATTTTTACGACCTAATCACTGGTCAACATACATCAAATCAAATTCAACCTTACACGCATGTTTTAAAGTTATAATTACAAAGTGCCAAAAAAAGGAATAAAGTTTTACGACCCAGGCTCGCCACTAGGACAAGAAATGAGTGGAGTCGAATTGTCCAATATTTTTTGTTTATACTGTAATTATAAATGATCTTTTTTTTAATTTCGTTAAGTTTAGTGTATAAAAAAACATGTGTGCAATTCACACGTGGTAGAAGTGAAACCTTCAAAAATGTTGACTTTCAGATAATCAAAATTTCAGGAAGAGGATAATTGTAGGTTTTAGTAATGATCATAGTGATACAAAGTTTGATAATTAATTTATATTTTATTCGTGTATATTACACAGATTTATTCAGACTCAGAGCTTATATTTTCGATACACATCTACTGCGCGCGCATTTATGATGAGTTGATCATTATTTTACTGCGATGTTATTTTAAAACTGCGATATCTCCTAAGATATTCATTGAAATCGAATGATGGAAAGAGAAATTTTGTTTTAAATTAAATACTTCTGATGAGTAATGTATTTATTTGGATAAGGACGTTTTTACTGTCATTTTGACCGCGCGGGAATGTCATTTTCAAAAATTTTTTATAGTGTTGCCCATTTATATTTTTGCTTTTAGTCGATTTATTTGACAAGAATATCTATCTGACCATAGACTGCAAAAAATTTCAAACAAAAATATTGATTACAGCGAATACAAATGGAGTTGTCAGTCGTGTGGTGACTTTGTAGCGTATTGGCAACAATGGCCCCCTAACGGTTAATATCGTGTTTATAAAAACACCTTCGCAAATAAATTTTAGAACAAATTTGGTTAGCATAAAAAAGGTTATAGTGAGCCAACCTTAAAAGATAGACATATGCTGTCGCGGACTTTTTTTTAGAACTTTTAAAGGGGAACAATTCTGTCGTACTTTAACCGTTTACGCAGCGCACGCAGCGGAAGCTCTCAAAAGGAAAAATAAAACCCCCCGATTTTGAAACATTCTTCATTGGTGCTCCGCTCCTATTTGGTCTTAGCGTCATGATATATAGCCTATAGCCTTCCTCAATAAATGGGCTATCTAACACTGCAAGAGTTTTTCAAATCAAACCAGTAGTTCCTGAGATTTGCGCGTTTAAGCAAACAAACAAACTCTTCAGCTTCAGAGAACTACGAACATAAGAAACACTGTATAATGCTTCCTATCTCATTTTCTCCCACGTTAAATCTTCTGAGTTTGTGTCTGTCTCTTTTTACTGTCGCTTTTTCGTTTCATCGACTTTCAAATCACAACGATGCTAAAGAAGTTTTCACTTTAAAATTGTGAAAGCATATTTTATTCTATTCCATGGTGTATACAGGGCGGCAGGGACATTGTCTCACACACAACATCTTTGACGTGCTATAATTGATATTCATTTTCCATACCTCACTGGATCTCGAGGAAAGCTAAAAAAAATGTGAGTGAGTATGTGAGTTTATCTCACATCTTTAATTTGATTACATGTACTTAGTCAAAATTAAATGTATAAAATCATACTATAATATTTATAGAAACAGCAAAGAAGGCTCATTAAACTAAAAAAAACACTGGTACTCTGAGAGTACCGATAGAAGTGAAAACTTGAACAATTTTATTGTGCAGGAAATACTTTTAATGAGGTGTTGGTATTGCTGTCGCGAGTTCAATTGTTTTTTCGCATTTCAAAAATGTCCAACGCGCCTAAAGAATTTTTCACTTCAAAAAAACAATCCTCCTTTAATAATAAAAAATAAAAAAACAATAGCGTCTCCACAAATGGAACAGAGTCAACGCACATAACCTGAACAATTTAAGTGAGCATGCGATAATATGATTAATAGGTTTAGTAAGAGTCTTTACAATTGAGATGCTTTTTAACTCCTGCTGTTTAATAAGACTTAATTTAAAAAAAGTTTTTACGATGATTTCTTGCCAAAATATCAGCATTTACGGTACAGTGATAACAATTATATAATAATAATATTAATACTTATCGAAAATATGAAACTCCATCTTTTTTTAGCGTCCTAGATGTGTGATTTTTACAATTTTTTACGAGTTGTTTACAGTCGGAGCGTCCGAATGCTACTAAATGAAAAGAGCACCCAAATGTTCAATTGGGTGCTCATTCGGTGAGGACATTTTTTGGCGCTGATTGTGTATCTAGTTCTTTATTAGTGATCGATGTAGTCGGGTGAGTATCCATTCTCCTTTGTTCTAAGTTCGACGAACAAAAAGTCACTACTGTGAGCTTTTATTATGAGATCCAATCTCATGCTGTACAGGCTGGCAAGAACGCTGTACGGCATCTGAACAATCTGACAAGATATGTTTAAATTAGGATTTTTTATATAGTTTTCAATAGTTGGTAAAAAAAATGATAGTCTAGCCACAGGTGTCGGTCGCGCTGGTATTTTCGTAATGTTGTACTAATGGTTTAAATATAATTTTGCTCTCCAAAAGTTGTTTGATTTTTACACTGTCCCGGTCCTGAGTGCCGCAGCCAAGCGTGGTGCTCACACTACCCTGTAGTCAACCTCGTAACTGCTTTAACATTTTTGACAACAATTCCCAGTAAATTGAATCTTCTCTAAAGTTGAAACTATCTAACTGTCACAAACACAAATAGACCTTGTCGTTCTATGACGTGCAAGTAATATTCCACCTTAGGGTAATGAAAAAATTACGAGGTTGACTGTGTGTTGTGTAATTATAGTTCTATCATAGATCTAAACATACGACTAAAGAAAAACTTGGACTTATAATTCATTATTTAAATATATAAAAATGAATTCCTATTTCCCTTGGTCACGGCATCACGCTAAAACGGCTGAACGGATTTGGATAAAATTTGGCATATGGGTAGACTATGACCCGGAAAAGGACATAGGATACTTTTTATCCTGATATTCCCACGGGATCGAAACTTATGCGGGTAAAACCGCGGGGCGCAGCTAGTAAGTTATAAAATATCATTAACACCTTGTCATTAATTATTATTTTTATTAACCAACTTCCAAAAGGAGGAGACTCTCAATTCAACTGTAAGTTTATTTTTTTTGTATGTTTGTTACGCGATAACTCGGCCAATTATGAATTGATTTTAATGATTCTTTTTTTGTTTGGTAGGTAATACTTCAGAAGTGATAAATTTTAATAACTTTGCTTGGGTGGTTTTTGAGTTAGCTTCAATAATACGTATTTTTTCCCACTTAGTATGTAGATGATATGTTAAGTTCCTCTCACTGTTATTTACATAGCAGGTAGTGGTATTTGAATTTGTGTGGGGTAAATACCACAACTAAAAAGTGAAAAATAAAAACTTTTTACAAAAAAATACAACCGACTTCCAATAAAACACTACAAAATGAAAAGTAGCTTTAATTTCGGAAGTCGGTGTCTTTGGTTTTGAATTTTCGTTTTTTGCCACCATTTAATGGAGTAGAGCAGTTGGTGACCAAGTGGTGACGACCGCGACTTACGAGTTGTCGTAGGTTCAAACCCTGACAAGTGCTTTACTTTGTGTAAATTATTTCATCACCACTGCTCTCAAAACGGTGAAGGAAAGCATCGTAAGGTAACCGGCATATCTTAGAACCAAAATTTCGAAAAACATGTGACATCTACTAACCCGCACTGAGCCCGCGTGGTGGATGAGGCCCGGTGAGAGGGAATGGGTCGTCTCACCGAGAGGAGGCCTGTGTCCCAGCAGTGGGAACATTATAGGCTATGCTATGACTCAAGAAATTAATTATAATTTCCGCGCAGGTAGTCAGTCGCATCCAAAAATTTTCCAACCAGTATTATTTTTCTCGATAATTGAAAACAGTATACCTATGTACAAATGAAACTATAAAAGCTAGTAAGTTAAACAAATACAAGGTGCATTACGTGACTTCACTCAGCTGGGAGCTGGTGACTAATGGATGCCTGCCGCCCCCTATATTGAGTTTTCTACTTGACAGGTGGGTTTATCTTGCCAATTTTTTCAGGACTAATACTGAAATCTGAAATAAGAAAGATTAAAAAAACTAGCTGTTAGATGTTACGGGGTCAAATAAAATTTGCCAGCAAAACTCTGCAGGAGTGATCGATATCTAAAGTAAATAGTTTTAGATTAACTAAAACCAGTAAGTCATTTCTTATAAACGGTATCCGCTTTTATAACATGTTGCCAAAGTCTGTCAGAACTAAGAGATGGAAAGTTCAAAACCCTTATCAAAAAAGCATATTATAAGATTAAAGACTACGTTGAAGACAAGGAAGTCTGGCAATAAGGCTTCCCTGGTTTCTCATTAACGACATAAGAATGTAAATGTCTATTAACTGCACCCAACTTACGATGATTATTTTATTTTACTTTTTTTACATTCTTCTTTGATATAATCTTTTCAGTATTTGACATTATATACCTACAATTTTCTATATTTTTTTAAATCAAATTAAATTTGTTATAGCTGTAGTGGCAATCATGTCATTTGGTTTAAATAGGTCCTTATTTTTATTATTTTGTTTATATTTTATATAGATTCTTTTCTTTTAGATTTTGTGAATGTGAGAACGTTGTAGGCTGTAGACTTGTGGACCATTTTCTATTTTACTAAGTACCTGGTACTTGTTGATAGGCCTACACTGTCCTCCCATACCTATTAAAACTAATTTGAAAACATTGTAGAAACAATTTATTTTGAAAAGAGTAACCGTGGAGTTTCTTGCCGGCTCTTCTCCATAGGAAGCGACCAATTGGAACCGTGCACCTAGCTTCTGACGTTTCATAAGTGCCCTTTTAGGTTTATGTAAAATAAAATATATTGATTTTGATTTTAAACGTGTGTGTTGGATCATTTGGCTCTCTTCAAAATGGTTGAGCTGAATGGTGCTGATCCATGCGTCATGTTCGTGAACGAGCGCCGTCAGTTGGGATTGGTCATCTCTTTGCTGCCATGGTTTGTTTAAATTTATTTTAATTTTTGAATTGTTTTTGTTTTTATTTTTTTATTACGGACGCTTTTAACGTGCACGTCTTTGTACATTGTTCTCATATGTATAATTTCAACACGAATGATGTAGGTAACCAATATTTTGTAACAATTTTGATTTAAAAGAGTGTCCGTGGAGTTTCTTGCCCGTTCTTCTCCATAGGTACCTACTACGCTTTGGAATGGGCAACTAGCTTCATTAGTAAATGAGAATGGTCTTAGGGAATATCAATCTCCGGGCTTCACTTGCAGATTTGTGATCAGTTTCTGTTTATAATGAAACCTCTTTCAGGAAATCGTCGTTCTATATAATTTTGAAAGAATACACAGCTCGGCAACCCCCCCGACCCTTGCTCGAAAACTAGGTGCCAGCAGTTGTTGCAGCTGAGCACGTAGCTTTAAATACCCCGAATAATAATCATGACGATAATATTAATTTGATCCAGCCTGTCCCCACTTGCTGTCCTCCCGTCAGCGATACCCTAAGCCGAGGTCCGTACCCCACAGGGGGTGCCCTTAGCGAGCATTCGCTTAATTTTAATTTAGAATAGTTTAAAAAGCTCCTGGCTGGAGGCTCTAAGTGTAGAAGCTTATGGCACCCACAGGAAAAATCCGGTTAAGCAGCCACGACCTTAGTGGTCAATACTGCGAGAAGCCATTTAAAAAAAAAAGGACAGCTCGACAAAAAAATTTGGAAAATATGAGGGCGCTACTGTCGCACTTAGGTCACTTCGAATAGAAAATAAATGTGCAACAAAAAACGCTGCTTGGGGGTGACTCAAATCAAAACTAACTTTAACAACACGAACCAATTAGGTAGTGTACCCTGACGCTACCTAATTGGTCCGTTGTTAAAGTTTTACAGTGGAGCCAACATTACGGCATAGGAACTATTTGATGAAACGCACTCTAGTACTTGTCGGCAAAGTAGTGCCATCATCATAGGTCTGCACTAAGTAAAATATTTAGTTCCAAATGTCACCACGTCAGACTCATTTATGTCGACCTGTAACAATATATAGATTAAATAGAATTTGGTATATTGTTTACAAAAATCACAAAAACAAGCGGTGGCACTGCGGCAGTCCTTATGGTAATTTTTATAACAATTTACCTAATTTTGTAAACTTTACTAACTACTTTTACTCACAAAACCACAACAATTCAAAGGAAAGGTGTGCGTATTTCCATCTTGTAATATAATTTCGTGGTATCCAGTCATAGTGGGGTGGAGCAGGCTTATTCTGTAATAGATCCAAAGTATTTGTTAAAGATGGAGGCGAAATAAAAACTGTGTGAGTTCCAGAATCAATTTGGAGGATGCGAGTGGTTCAGGACTTCGAAAAAACTAACAGCTTCATAAGATTTTTAAAGTTATAAGAAATAATTTGAAAGCGACCTCTAAGCAGGTTGTGCTTGAAGACAGTTAAAACCAAAAGTTGCCAACAACAAAAGTACTCAGGTTGGAACCACTCGCAGCTTGCAACATTGTAATTTATTACAATTTAAAAAAAGTTTGACGCATTGTCGACAGATGGCACCATAAGTCCTTAACTTAATCAACTGATATTGAGACATGCATCGTCCACAGTATTATTAAAGTAATACAACGAAATTACTTTTTGTCTAGACATAGTTTATTGCTCAAGCACAGTGTATTAAATCCTTAAATTAATGTTATGTCATAAAACATTGTTAAATCTATTAAAATCACTAAGTGGACATTGAGCTTCAGTAAGTGTAATTATAGAAAGTCAGGTAAATCAATTTTTAAGCAAATCTACAACCAATTTAAATTGTTCATACTTATATTTAAATCACAACTGTCATTCTTTGACAGTTTGTATAAAATGGCTATGAAAATTTTCCGTAAATGGGGGGTTTTATAAAAACTCACGCTACCACTTAGCGCCACTTTGACAAGAGGTCTTCCATTTCGACAATGAATATAAAATAAATGATGACGTTCATCATTCCTGTCATTCATTCGTTCAACATTCAGTCACGACTAAAGAAAATATAGGAGCTTTGAAATTTTTGACAAGCCCGGAACTGACGTCCCAGTGCTGCTGCCTAGTGAACGACATTTCAGAAAACCCTCATTGACATAGGGTGTCAGTTTGCTTAACAATGAATTTTCCTGACTACATCATAACTTAAGTTTCTAAATGTCTTGGCCTTAATTAGTTTGGTGACAGAACTTCTTTTTTTTTTTACGATCTAAATTTCATTTTCCGTTCAACTAATCATCTGTTACTCATTCCACTACTCTTTTCCAACCACTACTCTTTTCCAACTACTTCTCTTTTTCTCTTTAATCATGATTATGACTCGCAGCGCGCGGGCTCGCCTAGAAGAGACCAAACTCAGTCAGGCTTTGAGCGAATTAAAGGCGTCTCAGGAGCTCTGTGACCAACTGATTAAGGAAAAAGATGAAAATGAAATGGAGTTCCTTGGTGTCCTTGAAAGAAATAGCAAGTTAAAAACCGAAATGGCTCAGTTATACATTCAACACACTGATGCCATAGAAGCCCGGGACAGGCTCCAAGTTGTTGTGGACGGGTTCAGCCAGTGTAGCAATGAGTATGAACAAGCTCTTAGTCATAAACATTTACTACAACAGCAGCTACATGAGGCTCAAAGTCAGATTGAACAACTTGAGACAACAAATCTTAACATCACTGCCTCGCTGAACCAAAGTCTATTCAATGAATTGGTGCCTATAGCCCCATCAATGGTTTCTGCAATAAACCCCTCTTACACAATAGATTTAACAGGTAAAGATGATTCAAAATCAAATAAATCAGTGAGGGTAGTTACTAGTAAAAATAAAATAAAAAAATACATAAAAATTAACAAATATACATAGTTAAAACTAAGAAAATGGTCAAGAAACAAAAATTCTTCATCAAAAATGTTAAGCTTAATAGAGAAAGGTTGCATCTATTAAAACAATTAGACATGTATTCATTTAACTTAGAAAAAAGTACTAGGAAATACCAAATTGACACAGAAGACTTGCAGTATGAACTTGACCAACTACAGGAAAAACTTACTTGTATGACCATCAAATATACAGCCTCTGAAAACCAAATGAGGGAATATGTATTGGCAATGAATGAGCTGGTAAGTTCACAAACTAACAAATGTGAACATTGTCAACCACCATCTGTTGAACCCACTCCGGACCATTCATTGACAATTTGTGACACCACCATACCGCAGTCTAGTGCCAGTTTGCCATTATCAATTATTAATTGTTTGTCTAAACAGAGTGTAAATAAAGAAATAATATTATTTTGTGATGAAATTGGAAAGGATCTAGGCCAGTTGTTGACAAATAAATATCCAGGACACTCAATAATGAACTACTGTATGCCTGGTTGTTCATTATTTGACATAATGAAAAAAGTTATGAAATGCAATTTTAACCGGGATAGTACATTATTAATATTTGTTGGTAATAGGGGTAATGTGAACAAAGGAGAGTTACTCCAATATTATAGATCATTGTGCAACCTAAGTTTAAGAAAAATTGTGATGTTCACTTTCCCATACAGCCAAAGTTTGCCACAGGAAGAAAATAATTTAAGATCTGATATTAATATGACATTATATAATTTGACTTGTAATAATAATTTATTCCACTTAATTGACACTAACAATTATGTTGGTAACAACTTTTATTTGACAAAAGATAGATTTTGTATGGATAGGTACTATCTTTCAAAGTATTGTAAAAGACAGATAGCTGTGTCGCTATCATATTACTTTTTTATTACAGCCAAGAATTTGGCTAAACAAATTGCTTCTATTGAGCAATGCTATGACATGTTAAATAATTCAGTATCAAAAATTGACATTGATAATAATTTAAATTAGAAATTAAGACAATAGAGGCAACCTCTAGCAACAGTGTACAGAATTGCAAAATAAAATCAAATAAAAGTTTAAAATCTGTAAATAGTATTATAAAATCAAATAAAAGTTTAAAATCTGTAAATAGTATTAACCTGGTGCATCAAAATATTCAAGGATTTATGAACAAAGATTTAGAAGTAGAATTATTTTTGAATTTTAATAGTATTGATATTCTTTGTATAACAGAACATTGGCTTAAAAGCCACCAGTTCTTGTTCAACTTTAATAATCACCAGGTAGGTAGTTCATTCAGCAGAGTTAACGCTATACATGGTGGCTCATTAATTTTAGTAAGTAACCAGCTTAAATTTAAAGACCGTAAGGATATTGTGAGCCTATCTGTTGAGCGGACAATTGAAATAGCCTGTATAGAATTGGAGCAGTTTATTGTATTAAGTGTGTACAGACCCCCTTCAGGATTGTATGACTGTTTCGAAAAGGTAATGGATGAAGTGTTGCACAAGATTTGTAACTCGAATAAGTCCATTATCATTAGTGGTGATTTTAATGTTAACTTATTAGAAAACTCAGGTTCTTGTAGTAAAATAGTAAGTCTGTTTCAGTCCTACAATCTTGTAAACCTATTTTTGGAGCCCACAAGTTATACCAAGCCACAAAGAAATTATAAATTTACTAGATTCTGATCATTGCGGGCAGAGGATTACTATCCCAAACCAAAACAACAAAGTGGCTAAAAAGGATATCACGGTTAACCCCAAAACTGGAAGTCGCTTGGAGACTTTTAAAGTTAAACTTATTAATAATTTACCAGTTTTGTCTATTCATGCTGATCCTAATAATCTATATGATGATTTCTTTAATATATACTGTAAGCAATTTAATTCCACCTTTATTCCCAAGACTATTTCGGTTAATAGTAACGCATCTTTTAGTGATTGGGCTACCATTGGTATTCATAAAAGTAGAACACGGCTTTATGAGCTGTACAATGAAAGGACTTATGTAAACACAGCTGAATTTAATTTATATGTTAGAAATTATTCAAAATTATTTAAAAAAGTTTGTTGTATGGCCAAGTCGCGTTATTTGAGTTCGAAGATTAAAAATAGTAGTAATGTAATTAAAACGACTTGGAATATTATTAATAGTGAAACGGGAAGGTCTAATAACCGAAATACTGACTACAGCCTGTCTATTAATGACAACATAATAAAATCAGACTCACTAGTCGCTGCGGCCTTTGAAAATTTCTTTTCAGATATTCCTGTTTCAACTACTAAATCCCTAAACTCATCACCTTCTGTTGCTGAGTCTTTGCTAAAGGAAAATGTTAATGTTTGCGATTCGGACTTTCTTTTTGAACATATTACCTGTAGAGACATAATTAAAACCTTTCACACTTTAAATGTAAAAAAGACTGCAGATCTGTGGGGTAATTCTGTAGAAGTTGCTAAGTCTATTATTGACATTGTAGCACCTACTTTAGCTCTTATCTTTAATAATTGTATCGACTGTGGGGAGTTTCCTGACCTGATGAAAAATAGTAAAATAATACCTTTGTTTAAATCAGGTAGTACATCAGACCCCACTAATTATAGACCTATTTCAGTACTACCTACCTTTAGTAAAATTTTTGAGAAATTAATTTTAGAGCAATTGCAAAGATTTTTTAATAGACATAAATTATTACATAGCAAACAGTTCGGTTTTACAAGGGGTCGTTCAACTACTGATGCCGGTGTTGAACTTTTAGGTCATATTTATAATGCATGGGAAGATAAATGCGATGCCTTGGGTATCTTTTGTGATTTGTCCAAGGCGTTTGATTGCGTTCTTCATGAAACGTTAATCAGGAAACTCCGCCACTATGGGATCCGGAACAGCGCTCTGAATCTTCTTATTTCATACTTGAGTAATAGGATTCAGAGTGTTGACGTTAATGGAAAAAGATCTCCCGGATCTATAGTAACAATGGGAGTCCCTCAGGGCTCAATTCTTGGTCCTTTCTTGTTTCTTATCTATATTAATGACTTGCCTTACCTCATAAAGGATAACCATGATATAGTGTTGTTTGCGGATGACACTTCACTTTTGTTTAAACTTAAACGTCAGCAGCTGGTTACTGACGAT
Source organism: Agrochola lychnidis (assembly GCA_963680765.1). Classification (NCBI taxonomy): domain Eukaryota; kingdom Metazoa; phylum Arthropoda; class Insecta; order Lepidoptera; family Noctuidae; genus Agrochola; species Agrochola lychnidis. The sequence goes on from OY796850.1 coordinate 7,946,809, forward strand.
GTAAATAGCGCGATCTCAAAAGTAGTTCACTGGTTCAATGTTAATAATTTACTTCTTAATCAAAAAAAAACCAAATGCATTAACTTTACCCTACCTCATGTTAGGCAGGTGAAAACTAATGTGTTAATAAAGGGCGAAGAATTGAATCCTGAAGATAGCACAGTTTTCTTGGGCTTAACTTTGGATGCTAAGCTTCAGTGGGGCCCACATATAGATAAATTGTCAAAAAAGCTAAGCTCCGCAGCATATGCTGTTAGAAAAATTCGTAATTTGACTGACATAGAGACAGCCCGTTTAGTGTACTTTAGCTATTTTCATAGTGTAATGTCGTACGGTATTCTGTTGTGGGGAAATGCCGCTGACATTCAGACTATCTTTGTTTTGCAGAAAAGAGCTGTTCGATCAATTTATAAATTAAGTCCGAGACAGTCTCTCAGAGATAAATTTAAGGAGATTAATGTAATGACTGTGCCTTCTCAGTATATTTTTGATAATCTTTTATATGCCCATAAAAATATAAAATTGTTTAAAAAATACAGTGATATCCATAACATAAATACTAGAAACAAACACAAATTTGTTGTACCTACAACAAGGCTCAAGAAAATAGGTGGCTCGTTCAGATGTCAATGTATACGCTTTTATAATAAACTTCCAAGCCACGTACAAGATCTAAGCCTTAATAAATTTAAATCATTCATTAAACGTAAGTTGTGCCAGAAAGCTTTTTATACCGTTAAAGATTACATTGAGGACAAAAAGGCTTTGGATTAAGCTGCTCCAATTATTATTTTTATTTTTTACTTTTGGAACTTTGTTTATTTTGCAAACTTCAAAATTATATACACAATGACATGAATATTTACTTTGTTAAGTATAACATTATTATTATTTTAATTGATGTGAATGTGAGGACTATGTAGCTCATGTATATATATTTATTTAATTTTCTCAGTTACTACTAATGATAATCTGGCAGTTTTGAGTACTTTATGCGGCCTACCCAAATGTCCTTTCTATGGTATTGTTCGTCGAATCGTTGAGCTCCTTTTAAGTTCTGAGTTGAGCTGCACAATTACTGATAAATGCGTGCACTGACTGGACAGGTCCACTCAAATCTGTATGGTTCTTTCCTCAAAAGATCATTTCAGACACAAATCTACATGGTCCTCATATGAAATGCTCTGACCAAGATTATTTCTGGGTTTTTTATTTTATTATATACACATTGACATTAATGATTTTTATATATACAATGACATGAATATTTACTTTTAAAGTATTATATTATTTTAATTATTGTGAATGTGAAGACTATATGGGTCATTCCTTTTTGTTTTGTTTTTAATTTTTTCTCAGTTAGTTTTAATCATGGTCTGACAGTTTGAGTAATTTATGTGGCCTACACAAATGTCCTTTTTTTGGTATTGTTCGTCAAATCGTTGAGCTCCTTAAATTCTGAGTTGAGCTACACGATAAATGACAAATGCGTGCACTGACTGGACAGACCCTCTCAATCTGTGTGATGCTTTCCTCTAAAGACCACTTCAGACACCAATCCACATGGCCTTCACATGATCTGACCAAGATTATGTCTGGACTTTAAAAGAGACTGTGACCTCTGAGTTTGTTTCGGCCTTTCTTCTCAGAGTAGTCAGATAGGAAACGCCGACCTCATCTAGTTTTTAAAATATGATTGACGTGTAAAAGTGTTTGTACAAACCTACTTACAGAAATAAAATAATTTATCATTTATCATTTAACATTTTTTTACTAAACATTACATGCATTGGATTATACACCGTATCCTTTCTTCAAGTAGGTTAACTACGTAACTTATTTTCCATCCTCACAAAAGCACCAATTGTGGGAAATCACTTAGCTGCACTAATTCCCATTTCATCAGCTCTATACATAAAATAACATATGCTTACGTATGTAAGCATATGTTATTTTTGCAATATAAAAAAACACAAAAATTGGCCCAACCGTAAAAAAACTTTCTTCCTAAACAACCATAACATTCCAAAGGTACATCGTCCAAGAACTCCAGAATAACCCCACAATGGTGAAAGGCAGCTATCGGCCGTATCTAGCGGAAATTGCGCCCCCAAGCCAAGGGTCGATCTAATCGGCTCGTTGCGTGTACCGCACAGATCATTAGCGCCATCTACTGATAGTTCTACCTTTCTTTACCCACTTGTACAGGGTTGGTGAACTAATGGCATGCGTGCCTTATATGTTATGAGACAAAAAATACAGACACTAATTAATATTAGTATACCTGCCGTCAACAAAATTGGTAAACAGTTAACAAGAGATAAGTGATATGCAATCAACTACATTTTTGAAGTGAAAACTTCTTTAGGCGCTCTTTCTAAAACATTTCGTTAACAGTGAACGAAACTGAACCATTACGCTCGAGTCGGTGACGCTGATTCGGTTATACTTGGCTCCAGTCGGTCCGTGACACTGTATCGGCTATACTCGGCTCTAGTCGTTCGGTGACGCAGAATCAAGTCGCTGTCCCCGGCGAATAAAATGATAATGTGCTATTACGATAGTTTTAACTTTATTGCATATTCGATATTTAGAAGTCCGATTACACTGTCAATTTTTTTCATTCATTTCCTACGGTTATTTCAGAAATTACAAGATTTTTAGGTGTATTGTAATGAATCACTTTTCTTTTGGTATTTGAACAATTTCGCTATGTATAGTTATTAAGATATTCACAAAAAACTGTTTTTTTTTTAAATTTAATTTTTAAGATTACGATTTTATTCGCCGGGGACAGCGAAATATACTCAGCTACGGTCGGTCGGTGTCGCTGAATCGAGTATACTCGGTTCCAATCGGTCGGTGACACTGAATCGGTTATACTCGGCTCCAATCGGTCGGTGACACTGAATCGGTTATACTCGGCTCCAGTCGGTCGGTGACACTGAATCGATTATACTCGGCTCCAATCGGTCTGTGACACTGAATCGGTTATATTCGGCTCCAGTCGGTCGGTGACACTGAATCGGTTATACTCGGCTCCAGTCGGTCGGTGACACTGAATCGGTTATACTCGGCTCCAGTCGGTCGGTGACACTGAATCGATTATACTCGGCTCCAATCGGTCAGTGACACTGAATCGGTTATACTCGGCTCCAGTCGGTCGGTGACACTGAATCGATTATACTCGGCTCCAATCGGTCAGTGACACTGAATCGGTTATACTCGGCTCCAGTCGGTCGGTGACACTGAATCGGTTATACTCGGCTCCAATCGGTCAGTGACACTGAATCGGTTATACTCGGCTCCAGTCGGTCGGTGACACTGAATCGATTATACTCGGCTCCAATCGGTCAGTGACACTGAATCGGTTATACTCGGCTCCAGTCGGTCGGTGACACTGAATCGGTTATACTCGGCTCCAGTCGGTCGGTGACACTGAATCGATTATACTCGGCTCCAATCGGTCAGTGACACTGAATCGGTTATACTCGGCTCCAGTCGGTCGGTGACACTGAATCGGTTATACTCGGCTCCAGTCGGTCGGTGACACTGAATCGATTATACTCGGCTCCAATCGGTCAGTGACACTGAATCGGTTATACTCGGCTCCAGTCGGTCGGTGACGCTGAATCGCGTCTACTCGAATCCAGTCGTTAATTTTAACTTGTATCGTGTGTTCAGTAGCACACCCATTTTTTTTCTTACTTAACACTATTATTGTGCAGTTGTTAATAATATCCAAATCATATATAAGTATCGTTCTTCTGCAAGTTTCCGGTAATGAATAAGAGCATCGTATTAGGAAGATATTATTTCTTTCCCGAATAACATACCAAACTGTTTTGCTGTAAGATTAATTCTTGACACGACAGGAGCACAAGATGATTTTTCTAAATTGTTTCTGTCACAGCTCTAGGTTTGCCATCCCTGCACCACTCCATTTACGTTTCAAAATCGTATCTAAATGTTTTGAGGCCCTTGTCACACTGTCAGTGACCTGTATTTAAGTTCGCCCTCAGTCGGTCAGATAGCTGATAACATCTGGTTTATGGACAATCAGTTGAAATAGGCATAATTTTCTTTTGAAATTATGTTTCGTCGGGTACGTATTAAAATCCCGAAATTTCATAATAACTATGATTGAAATACCGACGTCCAAAACAACGAAATTCAAAATACCGAAAGTTTTAAATGCCGATAGCCGTTATATCTAAACACAAAATACCGATGTCCGAATGCCCGAAAGGATGAAACCCCAAATGGACGAAATCCCGAATGGACGAAATAAATTCTTAAAAAATCTACAATATGGCGACAACATAATTATACACCGGCTTGTAGTTAATAGGTTGAATCTGTTCCAAAGCCGTAGCACCAATTAAAAAGCATAGCCATTTGTTTGACGCAGTGATGCCAGCACGGAAATAAAAAATCTATTTCAGTTTTTAATCGATTAGATAATCAACTATGGTCACCAAAAACAAGTTTTTGTCTGCAAAACGAGTACTATCAATACTGTATGAGAAGATTATACTTATTTACATTGTTTTAAAATAAAACAATTAAAAACGTTACTAGTATTTTAACATATTTTTTATATAAAGGTTATATAAAACGATTCTTGTCAGTTTTTTCTTTTTTCTGGTAACTCTTACTATATCGTTTATAGAGATGATCGATCCGATTGCTTTGTATCGATATTCTGCTTCCTGATGGATCATTTCAATTCGAGCATCGATATAAAATCGCTTTTTATTAATCGTTTTTAATATGTTTGCTTTTAATTCAAATAAATTTCTTACTACATTGGCAGAGTCCTGGTTTTGCCCGAACAATTCTACAAAAGTCAGTAGTGATTGAGAAGCGTGTTTATAGAAAATAACGGCGCGCTTTAATGTATTTTTCCCGAGATTTTAATTTTTTATCATTTAACTAAAAAAATGTACATAGATCTGACCACTACGATTGTACAGTAATACGATTATTTGATCGATCCTCACTACCTTTATCAATTTACAGTAGTGAATCGTTTAGGTATAATGTTGAATCGATGTAAAAATCGATCAAATCCCTTTGTATCGACCCACTTGAGTATCGACATATCGAACATCCACAACGTCAGGTGAAATGACAACATTGACAACTGACTATACATCAATGCAACTGACAACAATGAAAAACTATTCGCTTTGGTTTCGTGCACTGTGGATGTTATTTTGTTTACTCGCAGCTTCGAACGTTTGTTTTTCTTATCATGGACTCCAATACCGCTCCTCATGATGACCTGGCCTTACTCTTGGACACTAAATCTGTACCTCTTGTTGAACCTGGCGCTATTATGGACCTCGAACCGGCTTTAAATGACAACCACGGCACGAACTTGGACTCCTGTGCTACACGTACTTCGAGTGAGAATGAGGAACCAATGCGATGTGTTAATTGTGGCACTGATGTAATTCATTGCAGAAGACACACGTTGCAGCTATTACAAAGATTTTACCCGGCAAGGTTTCAATTTTTCACATGCCAGTTGAAGCATATTCTTACATCTTGCTACAACTTTATTATAACATTTGTTTTCCTATAGATAAGTGGTTTTTAAAATGCAAGTCTTTTATTATTATAGATCTTGTCCACGCTTAGCCAGATCACCCAAACAAACTGAGCAATTCCCTTTCGGTATTGTAATGCGTACCCGTTTCGACATCGATACGAACATTGCTTGATGTAAAAAATAAAAAGGGTACCTACAAAGTTCTTATGACACTTGTTATAATATTTTTTTTTTCATTCTTAATAACATAATTTATATGTATATTCAAATATTCTCAGGAGCCCTAGCCACCGGCCTGGCTTGGACTCTGTTCCCAATACCGATGTGCTTATTTTTATAAAAATATGAATAATTTTTTTTCTTTGTTCCTCTCAAACAGAGCACCTGCCATCCAATCTCTTCACCACCCTTGGTTGACTGGTAGAGAATGCCTAAGGCATTAAGTGCGCCTTTGTACCTTTTGTGTGTGAAAAGTTTAAATAATAAATAATAATAAATCTTTTATTTCAGACAGTAGGTATTTCAGTCCATATTATCACAAATCAAAACATTATTACACGCATGAGAGTTATCATCTGAGTATTTAACCTCCTTTCCAGCCTTATCATCTTTCACACAATACATTCATCGATTCATCGATTGGTCTTTGTTTTATAGCCATAATATGTCGATGACTCTCTTAAAACTTTTCTCACTCCTCCGCATAACATGCCCAGCACCATCCGGGCTATAGAGCCAGTGCAGAGCGGTGGCCGTTATGTGGCGGCCACCGCTCGGCTAGTGACGACTGTCATGAAAATGATGGCAGCAAAGACTTTATGGAGTGAAAAAACGCTCTCTAGGTAAACACACCAACTTACTTTCATCACATTTCAGTGATGTCATTCGCCGATAAATTGCAGACGCTATGTGGCGACCACCACTCTTCTACTAGAAAACCGTTGCTTAAGGCTGCCTGTCCAGTGGAGCGGAGCGAGGCCGCGGAGCGGAGAAAAGTGCCAATATTAACCAACACAATCTAAACTTCGCTTCAGAGCTCCGCTCCTATTGGTTAATATTGGCACATTTCTCCGCTCCAGTGGACAGGCAGCCTTAGGCCTCCTCGCCAATACTAGCCACGACTAAACGAAAATCAGAATCTCGATACGGCACGAGATAATACGTCGACCAAATTATGTCGCGCTGTGCATTTTAGCCTAGCAACACATCACCTTACATCTAACTGAAAAACTGAACCGTATAACATGGCAACAACAAGTCGAACCCACATACCGCACGAGTGCTTTTAACAGCGTGCGGCTGCGGTCACTCGTCAATTTGTAGTACGATATTTATGTAATGACGAAATATCATAGTTATTGTTGTTTGTAGAGCCATTATGAAAACTTTTCAGCCGTAATTAATTTGAGGTTGGTAGTGGAAAATGCGAGAGCAGTGGTGGCCCAGCGACTTACGAGTTGTAGGTCGCAGGTTCGAACCCAGACAAGCGCTTTACTTTGTGTAAATTATTTCATCACCACTGCTCTCAAAAATGGTGAAGGAAAACATCGTGAGGAAACCGGCATGTCCTAGAACCGAAAATTCGAAGACATGTGACATCTATCAACCCGCACTGGGCCCGCGTGGTGGATTACGGCCCACTCCCTCTCACAAAGAGGAGGCCTGTGTCCCAGCAGTGGGAACATTTATAGGCTGATGATGATGATGATGAGTGGAAAAATGTTATGGTGTTTATATTATTTATATAGCACTTCGCCCGCGACTTCGTCCGCGTGTATTTCGTATTTTCTCCTACAAAATTCAACACCCCCTTTAAAAGGTCGTTAAATTATACCCCAAACTTGATGTACAACCATAAGCTATTAAGCACTTCAGTTCCAGTCAGTTATTTTCACACCACCTGCTCGCTAATGTCAAAATATATGTCATGCAAACCTAACATAGAGCTCACTTCATAGGTTTTAGTTGCCGTTAACTAACAAAATAATTGAATTACAGATTGTGCAATCCACGAAGACGCGCCCCACTCCGCGATTACTGTACTGTAAGCTGTACTTTAGTACGGAGCGGAGCGGAGTGGGGCGCGTCTTCGCGGATTGCACTATCTATACGCAACTTAATATGTAATGACTTCGGGGACTTTTTAATGCATCATATTAAAAATGATTATTTTTGTTAGGTGTTTCGAGTCATATGGCTGGCGGAGCTGGGTGTATTTTGCCCACAGCCCTTTGTTTATAAACTTTTATCTAAGTCTCATAGATAGTAACCTTACTGGTAGCTATATTTTTGAGCCGTTTGGGGTTGAAACACTAGGGCCGTGGGGTCCGAGAGCTCACCGAGTATTTCGGGACATCGCCAAGCGGTTGGTCGACTCTTCACGTGATCAGAGGGCTGGCTGATTCTTAGGCCAAAGAATCAACATTGCCATCCAACGTGGCAACGCTGCCAGCCTTTGGGGCACTTTTCACTTTTTGACAGCGATGCGGATGAATTTTTTGACGCCCAATGAGCTCTTCCCTTTATTTTATAATTTTTAATTTTTTCGTTTTGATACTTGTACATATTTAATAGTTAGTTGTACATACATAGTATAATAATTTACTAATTTAGAATGAGAAACATATTATTAAATAAACCAGGACTAGAACAGTATCATAATAACACAAGTAAAACTGCGTTATTTTCTTTTATATTTGCTACTTACTAAGTGCTTACCTACAAGTTAGTAATAACGTTTTATTGTTCCAACGAAGCTTGTACGAAAACTTATTTAAAAAAATGAAAGCTACATATTGCTTTTTATATATCAAAAACACAAAGGACAAAGCATCACTAGAATAACATTTTCATTGTTCGTACAGTGAAAAAAGATCATTCGGAGAGTAACGAACACCCCACTTGTTATCTATGTCTACTAATATAATAAACCTGAAGAGTTTGTTTGTTTAAAATATAATAGACGTGGATATATTTAGTAACCAATTCCGCTTAGCTATTTTTAAAGACCCATAAAAACCCTGAAAGAAATCGACACGTGTTTCACCTCTCAACGAAGCATCCTCAGGATGACGATTGACTTGTCACGAACCCGAACACGGCGTGTTGCCACACCGAGCGCTGAACGCAGAGCGAGCCTTATCGCCCCTCAAACCCAAGTTTTTTTATTTGAACGCGCTAATCTTTGAAACTACCAATTGTTTTGTTTTTTTGCCTTTTATAGCCCAATTCCTGAGGCAGCTGTTTTACATTACGCTACGACCCTTAGGAGCCGAGCAAAACGAAAAAAGGCCGGAAAGAACTCTAAGCTCAAACGATGTAACAGCGCTGGCAGGCGATGCGATGCGACATATTTTACGTTAAGACAAGTTTCAAATGAAACCTTTTTCAAATATTTTGAGGTCGGCTTCCAGTTTTACCGGATGCAGCTGAATACCAGCATTTAACATGAAGCGACTGCCTATCGGACCTCCATATTCCAGTTACTGGGTAACCCCCTTGGTAAGACTGGATTTCAGACTGTCAAAGCGACTGTCAAAGATCTACAAATGATAGCCGGGACCAACGGCTTAACGTGCTTTCCTAGGCACGGAGGGGTATCGATATGTAATGGACGGTCATCCATCCACAAACCGACCTCGGCAACTGTTGCTTAACCTTGAAGATCGTTCATGCGATTGTTATTATTTAGTTTTCTTCTGTATATTCTTCTGTATATCTATTCTATCTATCTATTCTACTACTGATGGAGCGAGTTTAGTAGATACCTAATTAAATTTTACATTACAATTTCTCTATAATTTTATAGAAGCTTCTTGCGAATAGATATCTAGAAAAAAAAACAGTGGCACTCCGGGAATGCCGACAGATGTGAAAACTTGAACAAGATCCCCTTGGTGGAAGAAAAATACTTGAATAGAACATTGGTCCGTAACCTTATCTAAATAAAGAACACAACCGCGTTTACAAAAAAAAAACTTCGGAAACCTTTAAAGTAAAAATACTTACATAGAACATTGATCCGTAACGTAATATGAATAAAGAGCACAATCGCGTTTACAAAAATAAGGTGTCGGTAACGGTGTCGCGAATTCAGTTGTTTTTTCCCATCTCAGAAAATGCCGAACGCGCCTAAAAAAGTTTTCATTTCAAAAACTGGTTTGAGGTAAACGATCATGTTCATCAGAAATATTATAATCAACGTGATCGTAACACCAATAAATTCATTTTCAGTGCCTCACTTTTATTTCGCCATCGTAAATTCAACTAGCTTGTATCCTGACCAAGATTATAATTAGATTTACCGCTTGGTCGTAATTTTCAACGCCAAGCCCAGTAATATCTGACGCAGCAGTATATTTTTCACCGTTAAGGCGTCATAGCCATAAAAGCAATAAAGAAAAAAGTTATTTTATTATAATATGGCGTGAAGTCGAAAGAAAATTGATTGAAACCAAATATTAATATTCTTTTCAACCCTCAAAATACGATCGCGTGGTCAATTAACCCCACGCGGCGCTAATACTAACTCCAAACACAAAAGGAAGTGAATTAGGAAGTTTTTCCAATGAATTATTACGATTTTTGCCTGAAACTATGTGCCAAAGTGTTATTCGAATAAACATGAAATCATATAAATAACAAGTTTGGTTCTACTTCGAAGAATTTCCTAACAACGAAATGGAGTCACAAATTATTTTCGCGAGCTGTTATGTTTAGAAGCGTCGTTTTTTATTACGTTTCATAATTTTGAGAGACAGCGTTATTTTACTTTATTACCATCTCGACAGGAAAGAATAATGTTTTACCTTGTTGGTGTAGACAAAAAGGAAATAAGTTATCGAAAGTATTTTTTTTTTTGTCTCACAAAATTCACATTTTATCTACATATAATTCTAGGACAGACTGTTTTTTCAAAACAAAAATACGGTAGCGTTCGCCTGACTTCGGAGTTTGTTTCGTATATGCGGAGGGCGGCCACTAAATCGCTTTATCAGGCAGGAGTCTAGGATGCAAGGCAATGGCACGTAAAATTTTATCGGTGAGGCAACCGTATGGCGAGTGGCATTCTGGGTCTTGAAGTGATACCAAAACCCCCGTACCGGCCGAATGGACCCCAAATGGACGGGAGCGGAGATATGGGGGATGGAGCCTAATATTTTTTTGACATGGCATTCCAAATTTAAGCTCTATTATGTGCAAGGAATTTATGTGTATCGAAATTTAAGTCCAATGTTTTTAAAATTTTATCTAATGATATGAAATAGTGTGAGTATTAAGTATTCTAAATTTAATTTATTTAACCGTTTTAATTATTTTTATTAATGAATTGTACTGTACGGTCGATTCCTTTATTTTTAAATTTTTTCAATAATCTCAATTCTTATTTATAACAATAAGGAATTAACCCAATTATTATTTTTAAAATTTTATCCAAATTTTTTTTTTTTTTATTTTTTTTTTTTAGTAATTAATTAATTGTATTGTATTTTAATAATCAATTATTGTATATATCTGAGTAATGCTAATCTAGTGCCACTTTTTTACCTTATCTTAATTTTGTTAACATGCGGATAATGTAGTGGGCTGCAATATTGTTAATACTACTTATGAGCCTATATTATTATTTGTAAACATTTTATATTGTAGCTGTTTATTGTCCCATGATAAATAAATAAAAATAAAAAATATAGTTCACTCGACACAGTTACTGTCACCGCAGAAACGCACGTGCCACGAAATATACTCTCTGACGCGGAAACCCGCCTCCTAGCGATGTATTTCACCAGATAACTTTTGTTTTGTTCGTGAAGCAAATAATATAAATATATGTTACAGTTTCTGTATAGTTTTGTGCGATATATGAATGTAAATGATCGAAGGAGGTATTACTAGTCTCTTGAGTAAGTGATACATTGTGATTATGCCAGTGGATCTTGTAATGGATGGCTTGTAGTTACTCTGGCGTACTGTATTGCATCGATTTATCAACTCAGCTTTTTGCTGTCTGCTATTGGGAGACCTGCCAATCTAATCTGTAAAAAATAAATAACCGACTTCCAAAAAAAAAAAAACAAAGTGAAAAATAACTTTAATTTCAGAAGTCGATGTCTTTGGTTTTGAATTTTCGTTTTTGCCACCGACTTCCGAAATTAAAGAAATTTTTCACTATTTTGTGTTTTTTTTGGAAGTCGGTTATTTTTTTTTGTTTTTTTTTTTACTTTTTAGGGTTCCGTTAAAAAACGGAACCCTTATAGATTCGTCATGTCTGTCTGTCTGTCTGTCTGTCTGTCTGTCTGTCTGTCTATCTGTCTGTCTGTCTGTCTGTCTGTCTGTCTGTCTGTCCGTCCGTATGTCACAGCCACTTTTTTCCGAAACTATAAGAGCTATGCTGTTGAAACTTGGTAAGTAGATGTATTCTGTGAACCGCATTAAGATTTTCACACAAAAATAGAAAAAAAACAAATAATTTTGGAGTTCCCCATACTTAGAACTGAAACTCAAAAAATTTTTTTTCATCAATCCCATACGTGTGGGGTATCTATGGATAGGTCTTCAAAAATGATATTGAGGTTTCTAATATCATTTTTTTCTAAACTGAATAGTTTGTGCGAGAGACACTTCCAAAGTGGTAAAATGTGTGTCCCCCCCCCTGTAACTTTTAAAATAAGAGAATAATAAAACTAAAAAAAATATATGATGTACATTACTATGTAAACTTCCACCGAAAATTGGTTTGAACGAGATCTAGCAAGTAGTTTTTTTTTAATACGTCATAAATCGTAAACTTATCGTTACTTGCTGCTACGGAACCCTTCATGGGCGAGTACGACTCGCACTTGGCCGCTTTTTAGTTTAGTGGTACCTACCCCACACAAATTCGAAAACCATTACCTGATTAAGTAAATAACAGTGACAGGAACTTATCATATCATTCACATAGTAAGTGGGAATTTTCTAAATCGGTTCACAATTGACGAAGAAAACATACGCTACGAACATAGAACCTCCTCATTTTTGAAAGTCGGTTAAAAATCTCACCGTACGTGTCAACTTAGTTGAAGTAAGCTGTCAATAATGTCAATCCCTAACATCAGAGGGAATGACAGCTCACTTCAAGTAATTTTTCACGTGAGATTTTTCAGAATAGACTGGCCGTTCCGTTGCTGATCAGACTATACTACCAAATAATAAAAATAATAACCAAGCTGGACCATATTCCCAATACCGGTGGGCTACTATATAAGCATTTAAATAAAAATTAAAAATATGACGTAATAAATCCTCGGCAGCGATCAAAATACTGTCAAATCAAATATCCTATACTATTAAATAATCAATATTTGTAACTATGTATATATATTTGTAATCACGTTCTCGAAAACGGCTCTTACGATTTCGCTGAAAGTTGCAATATAGGGAATACGGGGGCGAAAAATCTATCTAGCTATGTCTCAGTTCTGGGAAAATTAGTTTTCTCTATTTTCACCCGAGCAGAGCTCGGTTGCCTAGGTACTTACTGTTTTCTTATTTGACCACACAGGTTATAAAATGGTAGGTAAATCTTCTTAATATATATAAATTACGTGTCACGTTGTTTGTCCGCGATGGACTCCTAAACTACTTAACCGATTTTAATCAAATTTGCACACCGTGTGCAGTTTGATCCAACTTGAAAGATAGGATAGGTAGGGTAGGTGGGGTAGGTAGGGTAGGTAGGGTAGGTGGGGTAGGTAGGGTAGGTGGGGTAGGTAGGGTATGTGGGGTAGGTAGGGTAGGTGGGGTAGGTAGGGTGAGTGGGGTAGGTAGGGTAGGTGGGGTAGGGTAGGTAGGGTAGGAAGAGATAAAGATGGTCCACCTCAAACATTTATATGGCAAAACAACGTTTGCAGGGTCAGCTAGTATACTGATATGTTACAGCAACAACATTTCAGTATTAGAGTATACTTTGAGATCTGCCATATTTTGTGACAAATCATCGATTTCTAGAAAAAATTAGACCAGTAACTCACATCAACATTCAAAATACCTATCAATAAAAAATCAAATCCAAATACCGTAACATTATTACCTCCTAAAAGGCCTGCCCTATTCCGGAATCCCGAAACGATAAAAACAAAGATTGATTAGGAATTCAGTTCAGCTTCAATCAATCATTCGTTCCACTGAGAAGGTTCGTTCCCATATCTCGTGTGTACAGACCCTTAACTAATTATGCACATAATTATGGACGTAGAGATTTTATTTTGTTTTTGTAATTTTAGAGATGAAAGTTATGGACTCCTATTAATTAGGTATTCTTCGTATTTTTAAGAGAGAAAAACACAAGTCTGCATGACATGTGGTTTTCATCATCATTTCATCTTTGTTGGTAATGATTTCTGAAGCTTTAATTTTAGATCGATAATTTAAAAAAATGCACTTAGCTTGTAGAAGAAGAAATCTATATGAATCCCTATTTCCCTTGGTCAACGGCATCACGCGTGAACGGTTGGACCGATTTCGCTAATTCTTTTTTTTTTGTGTTTTGTTATTGTCAGGAGAAGTTTTTTATGAAAAAAAAAAATTGAAAGTTGCGCGGGAAATTAGTAAATTTAAGAAAACTTAACATCCATATTAACTTTTCTAATGTGACATTAGCGCTTTTGACATAACTGTCAGTCGTTTGACAGTTGGCGTGATTGACAGAATGCGCGTTGCAAATTTAATTAAGAGGAAAGCGTCAGGGTAACCCGCAAAATTCAAATTTTCTTACGTTTTTTGCATTTTGCAGATCAGTGTCAGGTTTTATGTTGATTAAAATATGATTTGCGGTTGTAACAAATATGGCTTTACTCAATTATAATCATTACAATCAGCAATACAACTCCATACATTAGCAAAGGTGTCAAATGTCATGATTTCATGAAATCGTGACATTTGACACCTTTATCATCTTCTTAGTCACTATTGTTGATTGTAATGATTATAATTGAGTAAAGACATATTTGTTACGACCGCGAATCATATTTTAATCAACGTAAAACCTGACACTGACCTGCAAAATGCAAAAAACGTAAGAAAATTTTAATTTCGTGGGCTACCCTGACGCTTCCCCCTTAAAACAGGACAGCGTCTGTCGGGTCAGCTGTAGTTTAATATAATTTAGTCGCCATGGTCCCAGGGATGAAAGTCTGAACCCTCACCAGTTTCCAAAATTAAAGAGTGTGAGGTTTTCAGTTTAGATATTGTCAGGATTAGATACGTCGCGTCGGTCAATGTTAGATGTAAAGTGACTAACCATCTTAGGGCATACCGATTCGTTTCCTAACTTTCAGGCTTTTTAATTTGATCCCAGTGATGTGGTTTTATATTTATTTATTTAGGCAAACCAACTAAATACACATAAAGACATTCAAAGTACATAATCATTTACAAATACATACATCTAAATAAAAGGTAAGCACAGCATTTTATTTAGATCTCACTATACAATAATAATTAATATAAGGATGGATAACAAAGTAATTAAAAATAATATCAATAATCTTTAATACTTCAAATTAACTTGAATTAAATTAAATAACATTGAATTAAATAACAAACTAAAAATATAATAAAAAACGCACAAAATATTACAAATTATACAGAACAGATTATACACACAGAATATGACAAATTATACAGCGTGTATTAGAAACGTGTGGTCATTTTTAAGGGTGTGATACAGACTAATAAACTGAACAACTTTCTCAATGGGACCAACATCGTAATCGAATAAAAATCACTGTACCACACTTTTAAAATATGACCACACTTTTATAATAGGTACACACTGTATGTTTATTTTACTCGGCGTTTCCGACACATAGCTAACATTTTTATAACTATAAAATAGAGTAAGTACCTACAATAAAATGTCTACAATATTTCAATATCGAGAAACATCAATAAACTTTTAGAGTGGCACTATTCAACGAATGACATGTATTCGTGACTGGTCATACATAATTCAGTTAATAATCTATCTGCAGTTTAAATATTCCAACAAAAATATCAGAGTTTTCACAGAAGAATCCATTCCATTAAAATCTAGAAATTCAGCGTGCTTTGCTTAGTGAAGTGGGTTTATTTTAATATTTTATTTATTTTATGGTTTAGTTTATCATGTCATTTGGTTTAAATAGGTCCTTATTTTTATTATTTGTTTATCTTTTATATAGATTCTTTTCTTTTAGATTTTGTGAATGTGAGAACGTTGTAGGCTGTAGACTTGTAGACCATTTTCTATTTTACTAAGTACCTGGTACTTGTTGATAGGCCTACACTGTCCTCCCATACCTATTAACACTGTAATTTGAAAACATTGTAGAAACAATTTATTTTGAAAAGAGTAACCGTGGAGTTTCTTGCCGGCTCTTCTCCATAGGAAGAGACCAATTGAAACCGTGCACCTAGCTTCTGACGTTTCATAAGTGCCTTTGTAGGTTTATGTGACATAAAATATTTTGATTTTGATTTATTAAACTTAGACAAATATTTATCATTAATGTTAGCCAAACGTGGCATCTACCAACATACATTGGGCCCGTTTGGTAGATTATGGATTAGGATTACTCTCACAGAGAGGAGGCCTGTGTCCCAGCAGTGGGAACATTATAAACTGATTATGCTATAAGTTATGTTGGCCAAACGGTTTGGCCAAAATTAATGATAAAATATTAAAGATAAAGAAGCAGATTGTTCTTTAAATAAAATGTTGACAACTGCCAACGTAGTCATTAATTTTCGACGTCCGTTACTAAGTAATTAAGGAAGGCGCGAAGATATCATTAATTGATTTGTGATCAATCAACCGTTTTTCGGCATTAAATTGCTCCTTTTTCAGAAAATTTATGTCTTTCAGACAAACTTCTGCACTCTATCTTTGGAAACGGTTGGAAATCTTTTTATTGTAGGTACTTTATCTCAGAATTTTAAGAACCAACTTTTGAAACTAAACCAAAGGATGAAACGTATTAGTTATACTTTACCGTGTATTGAATCCGCGATATGGTGCTCAAAGCGGCTTTCTTATCCCTTGGGATTACTATGGATACATCCAACAAAAATGCTCCAGCCCGTTTTTTTAAATCTTTAGTGAAAAATATATCTCCGTACCTAAATGTTTATTTATTATTAAGCTCTTCAACAATGAGTACATTAGTAATAATTACTAATATAATTTTACATTTTTTATATTTATTATAACATTGCCATTCGCACACCAAAAAATTCTGTTAAGAACCAACTTTATAGGTCACTCGTAAATTCTTGTTCACACTCGACCGAAAATATCCTTACCTACTAACAATATTACTGATAGATACTACTCCATACTGAATATCCCAAAATACAGTACGTACTGCCCACACGTACTAAAATATACAACGTCCATCAACTTCATACATTTAGGTTTCCTTTGGTAAATTGCATTGGGACGACGATATTACAATCCGACCCAAGTAAAAGACTATTTTCCTAACATTTACTAGTTTATGTACGTATCCGTTTCTTCACATTTCAGGCCTCACAAAGTTATGTAAGACTATTTTTGTAACTACCTATACTCCGTTTGAAATAAGATTAGACATTTAACTAAACCTTTTTTACAGTCCGTTCAACCGATTTTGACTTCTATTGTGTTGGTCGCATGACAAATGGCAGCTGCAGTAAACAGTTGGTTTGTAACCACTTTTTTTGCTTTTAGCGCCATCCTTATGCCTACGGTATAGAAGTCAAAATCGGTTGAACGGACTGTAAAAAAAGTTTGTTTAAATGTCTAATCTTATTTCAAACGGAGTATAAATGTCCTTAAGCATCTTTGAATATCTCCTTATCCTGTACCTAATGAGCACTTCTAATATTTCTAACGTGACATCGAAACTCAACTCTGACCTCTGACTTAGCTTGAATCCAAACTAAGCCAAGTCAGAGGCCCATGGGCGGCTTTAAAACTGACACCAGGTTAGTAACTAACCACACGAAAAAAAGAAGAGCGTGATGATATTATCGTGGACGTCCACTGCAGGGAAATAAAATGTTATTCAAAATTCAAAATTCAAAAGTCATTTACTCAAACTAGGCTGAGAATCAGCACTTTTCGAACGTCAAAATTACATAAGACAGTCCCCTAAAACGCCCACCCTTCACCACTTCCTAGTGCCTTTAGCTGGGAAGAAGAAGTGGCGCAACAAACTCCCCAGCAGCACAGCTGTCTGTTCAAGTTAGATTAGCGGGCGGTGTACGAACTCCTCCGTCCTAGCAGACCTCTGTGGCGGCTGTCACTAAGGTGGTAGCCAGACAGTTTTTGACAGGTTTTACGAGAGACTTGCTTGTTGGAACATAAGCACGTATTGTTGTAAAATGTATGGCAAAATTCAAAGTTGTATCCCTCAATGGAAGCCTTTCACTTAACCTGACTCACCCCGACTACAATGTATGGAAATACGTGAACGTTATAAAGTAATCATTTCATCATTCTCCTATCCTTATCACAATTAATTTGGGGTCGCGAGACGTCTTTTTCTTCCATACTAAATATAACGTTATCGTGGACGGAAAAACATCTTCATATAAATTTCCATACATTTTACTTCGCTTTGTTATCGTGATTCCGTGGACGTCCACGATAATATCATCACGTTAGAAATTACTAAAAAAAAAAACAGTCAGTAAATGGTCAAAGGAGAGATTACCAAACGCATGAAGCATATGATTGCAGTTTTCGTAACAGAAAATGCTGCTTTTTAATAAATTGTTTTCCTCTTTTTGTGGTTCTTAAACCGCTGTTAACAAACCTCAAAAGGTGGAAAAGGACCTATTCTTTTTCAACAGTTACTGGGACAACGTGAAACTATTTCATTCTGAAACTTTTTCTTCTTCTTTTCTAAAATTAACGATTTAAACAAGTCAGCCATGTTTAATATTTTTCTTAATTTTAAGAAGCATTAAAAAAACGGCCAATACATTAATCTCTCTTAGTCTCGTAGTCCTATTGGACTAAGCGCAATGAAGGATTCCGTAGTTAAGATGAATTTATTTATCCCATGAACAAACTTAACATTGTAGTTGAAAAACAGGTTCTCCCATACATTCCAACTGCATTTTTAAGTCTGTACGCACAATATTGAGTGATTTACCATGTTATTTTAAGACCTCACTATCGACTGCTCATAGATTTTTCTATAATCTATGAGTAAAGAGTCTTACTACTCGTATGTATTTTTTTCAAAATTTTAGGTCCAGTAGTTTCGGAGATAAAGGGGATGGTAAATTTTCATCGAATTTCTTAAATATCTTTAAATTTATTTATTTTAAAATTATATAAAAAATATGTTTAAGATCCTCGCAACAAGCCCTTTCATTTGATATTTTAGCAATTTTTTTTATTTTTGCTCCCCAAAAGTGACCCCTATATTCAAAACTCATTTATTTACGTTACACGTTCGTGTTTGGGTCACAGAAATACATATGTGTACCAAATTTCAACTTAATCGGTCTATTAGATTCACTAGTGATCCTATAAGGGTTTCGTTTTTTCCTTTTGAGGTACGGAACCCTAAAAAGAAGCCGCTTCAATAAACCACGATTCATTCGTATACTAGCCGCAAATGACGGAATCCATAGACAATAAAAGGCTACACGTAGAACAGTTACATAAGCAAAGTTCAAAGTCGCAGTTAATCTAAACACTAAGCGCGCTCCGACACGGAAAATAATTACATTACCCACTACATGCATGCCCGTAGTCATGTAGTTACATTCACTAAGTTCATACATTCTGACAGCCAGCAGAGCGGAGAAATGTGTCAATATTAACCAATAGGAGCGGAGCTCTGAAGCGGAGTTTAGATTCTGTTGGTTAATATTGGCACATTTCTCCGCTCCACTGCCTCGTTCTGCTCCAGTGGACAGGCAGCCTTTTTTTTTTTGTTGCGAAATTATCAAATAACCATTCGCGCTCTGGGTGGAGCGGGAAGGCGTGTCAGACTCTGACTGACAAAAACCCACCCGTTCCTTCAGTTGCCATATTGCCGAGGGCCACGATTTCCCTTTCGGCCTTATTCGCAACCCCGGCAGGCATCGGCCCTAGCGGACCATCAGTTCTGCTGACATCTCTTTGAGGCGCGCGTGAAACACAACGCGCCGTCGACCTGGGCCTGGTCCTTTTCGGGCGGCGAGCCCGCGAGCTACCCATTGCTCACCGTCCGTGGACAGGCAGTATTAGGCTGCATTTATAGAGGAGCGGGGCAACTAGCATGCTTTTTAGTTAAAGCATAGCTATTCACGCCGCTGCATGCAATATTTTTTCATCCATCTTCTTCACGGCCCAGCATTCCGCTCCATACACGACGATAGGCTTTATCATGGACTTGTAGATTTTTATCATTTATCACTAATTTCATTTCATTTTAAGAAGCGATTATTGGTAACTATGCCTTTTACCGACTGAAACTAATCAGCCAAACTTGATTGACAAAAACATTCCGTTAAATCTTTTCATCTTTTGTCCCTAGTAGTATGTTTCCCAACTAATAGTGTACCTATTTAAACCTAAAGGCGTGTCTCCATTCACCATTGATTACCATCGGCACTTAATCGGAAAACTTGGGTTGACATCGGGTTTGAGATCATTAAACTAATTTTATTTCATTTTAAGAAGCCATTTTTGGTAACCATGTGCCTTTTACCGACTGAAACTAATCGGCCAAACTTGATTGATAAAAACATTCCGCTAAATCTTTTCATATTTTGTCCCTAGTAGTATGTTTCCCAACTAATAGTGTACCTAAACCTTAAAGCGTATCATTCACCATTGATTACCATCGGCACTTAATCGTAATCAGAAAACTTCGGTTGACAACGGGTTTGAGATCACTAAACTAATTTTATACCATTCCCCCTCTAAAAAGCTTATTTTATTCACTGAAAACAGTGAATAAAAAGCACTTTTAATCACTATTTTGGTGTTTGAATTTAGAACACCAATATATTCGACCTCGATCTTAATGCGATACAACCTCCTTGCGATTAATTTAAAACTTCCTTTTTTGGAACGAAGTTCTTCAATGCGACTTATAAACTTTCAGAAATCGTCAGTGTTAATATTTGTGATTGTCTTCTTCTAATTCAAAGAGAAAGAGAGAGAGAACGCCGGCAGAAAAAACAAAAGAAAAGAGTAAAGTGATTACAGTGTTGAGAAATAAAATTATGCACATCGGCCCGAGTACACTGCAAGCCGAATTTTTTTAAATTTATCATTATGGATATCCTTTTCACGGTTTTCGAGGGTGTTAAAGCCGATAAGTGGGGTCGAAATGTAAATTCAAGATGGTGGCTCTGAATTTTTTTTGAATTTTTCATTATGGGTATCGTTTTCATGGTTTTCGACGGTGTTAAAGCCGATAGTGGGGTCGAAATGTAAATTCAAGATGGTGGCTCTGAATTTTTTTTGAATTTTTCATTATGGGTGTCGTTTTCATGGTTTTCGACGGTGTTAAAGCCGATAGTGGGGTTGAAATGTAAATCTAAGATGGTAGCTCTGAATTTTTTTTGATTTTTTCATTATGGGTATCGTTTTTATGGTTTTCGACGGTGTTAAAGCCGATAGTGGGGTTGAAATGTAAATCTAAGATGGTAGCTCTGAATTTTTTTTGATTTTTTCATTATGGGTATCGTTTTTATGGTTTTCGAGGGTGTTAAAGCCGATAGTGGGGTCCAAATGTAAATTCAAGATGGTGGCTCTGAATCTTTTTTGAATTTTTCATCATGGGTATCGTTTTCATAGTTTTCGAGGGTGTTAAAGCCGATAGCAGGGTCAAAATTTAAATTCAAAATGGTGGCTCTGATTTTTTTTTTAATTTTTCATTATGGGTATCGTTTTCATGGTTTTCGAGGGTGTTAAAAACCGATAATGGGGTCGAAATGTAAACCCACGATGGCCGCTCCAAAAAAATCAAATTTTTCATCATGGGTGTCGTTTTCATAGTTTTCGAGGGCGCTAACATGAGGTCAAAATGTAAATACAAGATGGCTACTGCAAAAATTTTGTTTTTGTTTCAAATATACTATTATCTACTCTCATAGCGTCATATTCGAATTATAAAATTCAAAACGAGTTTATATTGACATACTTCATAAACACAATACCGACTTTTAAAAATAGAATCATATTATAACATTTTTTCTCTAACAAAATAATGCTATAAAACAATTTTTTTCTATTACGTTGCAGGGCTATTCCAAGAAGTTAATATCACCAAGGAGTTTCCATCAACTTTTGCATTGGAACGTTTAAGCGGGGGACAGCAGCACCCGCTGTAGCGCATGTGCGGTGATGTGCTGGTGCAGACGACATTCATTTGTTTTGTTGTACTGAATTTCGTGGGATTTTTCAAATTTATTCTTAATCTTTAACTTTGATTTTTTATTTAGTATTAGGTTCAATCCCAATGTATGAGAGTCGATAAAGTAGTTATGAAACTGCACATAACTAGGTATTGAAACATTCGTGTGATACTATTAAAAACCTTGCCTACGGCTCGGTTTTTAAACACACACTCATGTTTTAATACCCCTCATTATGCAACAGTTTCATAAACTACTATTACTTCATTTTAAGAAGCGATTATTGGTAACTATACCTTTTACCGACTGAAACTAATCGGCCAAACTTGATTAATAAAAACATTCTGCTAAATCTTTTCGTCTATAGTCCCTAGTAGTCTTTGTTTCCCTACTAATAATAATGTACCTAAACCTAAAGGCGTGTCTCCATTTACCATTGATTACCATCGGCACTTAATCGGAAAACTTCGGTTGACACCGGGTTTTTGCTCCGTCAATCACCATTAGATTATTATTAGGTGAGGCAATAAAGGATTTTGGGTAGGACTGCCACAAAATTAGTGAGCTATTTTTGTTTTATAACCTTGCTGTCTGCTTATAAAGTAGGGACCTTCAGGTCTGCTTATAAATTTGTAAAAGCAAAGTTTAATAATTAAATAAAAGGTTGATTAAGATACATGTTTGTAATTAAAGTTTACCACGACTCGTCGTTATAATGTTTCTCATCTCAATACGCCTTAATAAGAGTTAAAAAACATTTACCCATCTTTTGGACTCCGCTGCAGTTGTACAAGAAAGTAATTATCGTAATTACAGACTCATTGTCGAATGCAGTTATTAGTAGACAAGAGGACACTAGATATTTTGTACCGTAGGAGTATTTCACTTAAAAAACCGGTCAAAATTGAAAATACTGATGTTAATCCAACCGCACCCAAAATACATATTTCTTTACCTACGATAACCGGTTTATCAAAAGGCAGACCCCCAACCCTCAACTCCCGCGCATGTGCCACAACGTCTCAGTCGGAACTCAGTCATCGTACTGTACGCGTGTCTTTGTTCTCGGCGCTCTCGTTTGTGTTTATCAGTTTTCTGTGCTAAAATGGCTTCGTGTAACAAACAACAGGAGATTAACTATTCGGATATGGATATAGAAGGTTAGTACTATATACTGAAGTATATTTTATTACGTTTCTTCCAAATTTTCTATTTGTATAGCCATCAATAAACAGCAGCACTCTTTTGACTTGTTTTTTAAAGAAATTTGAAATACATTAGTGTTTTTGTTTATGTGTCGCGCCTTGTCGCCTCAAAATTTTTATGTGGGCATAAAATCTAGACTCTAAGGAAGTAGAAACACGAATAAAAAGTCCCCCCAACGTACCCCATATTTTTTTATAGTAGTTCAAACTATATGGGGAAGATTATAATTATATTGACAAAACTAATTTTTTTGCTTTCTTTTGTCATAGATCCTTCGGAAAGAGTGAAAAAATCACCAGAATGGAGCTTTATACTATTATAAAAAGAGTTCAAAGGGAAGAAGATTGAAGAAAAATTTTCGTTGTTAGAAGAAAGACTTGCGCAACTAACTTCATGTCCACCCGCAGAAACAAGTGTTCTTACCCGTTCTTTGAAATATTTCAAGACCAGTTTCAAAGAAAGATGGTCGGCAGTCCGTAATACTGATAAGAGATTCGTAGAAAACAATATGGAATGGCTTAATGTATCACTGGAACTACCTACTTGGACCCACAAAGCAGGCCGACCAACAAAAGAATTCGGAGAATTGTGTGATCGAAGCAAGCGTCGAAGAACAAAAGATTTACGGGATTGACGTACGCTGCAAGCGTGAGTCAAGGTACTTCGGGAAATGTTGATGCGTCTAAGATTATGAAAGAAATAACGTCAACGCCTACCAGAGCTAAAAAGTTCCGAAAAGTAATATCGTCAGCTAAAAAAGTACCAATCGCGAGAAAATACACACCACAAGAAGCATTAGCGTTATTTGTAGAAGGTAATTTTACAAGAGGGCAGTGGGAATTAATACAAGGTGGCCGAAAAGAAATTTATCCTTGCTATTCGCTTTTACAAAAAGTGAAAAAGGAGTGTTATCCCGCCGAAATTAGCATAAAAGTTACTGAAACTAGCTTTGAAGTGGAACTTCAAGCTTTGCCGGACCATACGGCTTTGCGACTACTTCAGTATTTAAAAGAAGTGATTGATACATTATCAGAGTTTGAGAAGCAACATCTTACCTTAATATCAAAATGGGGCTGTGATGGATCTAGTCAGACACATTTTAAGCAGACATTTGCCAACACTGGCGACGATGATGCCAATATATTTTTAAGTTCTCTTGTACCTGTGAGAATGATTGTTTCTATTAATGGAGAGACAAGAAAAATTGTATGGCAAAATACAGTGCCTTCTTCAGTGAGATTCTGTCGTCCTATCCGGGCTCGGTTCATTCACGAAACAAAGGATATCACAAAGGAAGAAATCACCTATATTGAAGAACAAGCAAGGAATCTCAAAGAAACAACTGGTATGGAAGATTCCGTTAAAATAAATCACACCCTTTTGCTCACAATGGTCGATGGAAAGGTGTGCAATGCCGCGACTGATACGGCTTCAACGATGAGATGCTATATATGTGGACAGACATCTAAGGACTTCAACAAGCTTGAAAGAAGTAATGTTTGTGAAGAGTCTCTGAAATTCGGACTCTCCATTCTGCACGCGAGAATTCGTTTCTTCGAGCTATTGTTGCACCTGGCGTATAAAGCGCTCTTACAGAAGTGGCAAGCCCGAACGGCTGAAGACAAAAATGTTTTGAAGGAAACAAAACAGAAGATACAAAAAAGCTTCAAAGAAGAGATGGGCCTTCTTGTTGACATACCCAAAGTCGGTTACGGCAATAGTAACGACGGAAATACGTCAAGAAGATTTTTTGACAATCCTGAATGCTCATCTCGGATCGCGTAAACTTTGCAAGAAAATTTTCAAGAGTGGACTGCAACACAGATATTTTAAATAGGTTGTTGCTGACATCTGATCCCTTTATCAGCTGCAACAGAATAAAACGGAAGAAGAAAAGCAAGTCCTTTTCCCAGGAAGCTATTAGTATGCTTCTCACAAAAACACTGAATTGTATATTAGTAAAATTAAAATTACAAAGAAGACAAGTGATTAGCTGCTTCCTCTTTATCGTCTTCACCGCCATAACCATGAAGTATTTTTTGCTTAATTTCGTGTATTTATTACCTAAGCTTTATTACTATCGTTATAATTTTATTGTGTTGCATGTTCCTTTCATTGTTTTAATTTTATCATTTTCCAACTATTTACTAGCGAAATTATTTGCTATCCAGTGTTATTCCAAAATGTACTGTTATTTGCATTCCTTTAAATTGTATTTTTTTGCCATCATTATGCTGATCTTCCTTTGTGAGTACGACATGGTAAATCTATATATCAATATGTTCACAACCTGCTATCATTTTATACTACGGCTGAACCCTATGTGCACAATACTTGCTGCCTTATACAAATGTATGTTAAGATTTTTGTTTAATGGATAATAACGACATAACTATTTACTACCAAAATTGCAGAGGGGTGAGAACCAAATTGCATGCCTTGTATTTGAGTATTCTGTCGTTTTCCTACGACGTAATCATATTGACTGAGACGTGGCTTATACCCGAGATTGCTAGCTGTGAGTTTGTGGATCCTCGATACGTTGTGTACCGCTGTGATCGAGATCGCGACACAACTTGTAAACGTGATGGTGGTGGGGTTCTGGTCGCGTTGTTGCGTGGACTCTGGTCATGTTTACTTGACATTTCTGGTCGACCGACGTGCATTGAGCATCTTACGATTGGTATTCCGAGCATGGGCAATAGCTCGAAAATGCATGTAGTTAGTGCTGTATACATACCACCTTGGGCGACTACCGATGTATATACATCTCACCTTGATACATTGCAGGACATGTTAAATGAACCTTATGTCGAAAATATATTTATTGTAGGTGATTATAATCGTCCCGAAATTATATGGAAGGTCGGACAGTCTGCCGGGTCGCATGGGCATACTGGTATGTCATGCTCTGGAACGTCCCCTGTATGTTCACAATTGGCACAGCTCATGTCAACCCTGAATGCATACCAATTTAATAATATACCTAGTGCTAATGGGAAAATCTTAGATTTGTTTATTTCTAACACCACTAGTACTGTTAGCCCTCCTTTAGACTCATTGCTACCTATTGACACACATCATCCTCCGTTCGTTGCTACAGCCCCCACAAGTATATCTACACAAGCTCTGAAAAGAAAACCGTTGAGTAAATATGACTTTCGCAAAGCTAACTATGACGAGATTAATAAGCAATTCAGTGAGGTTGATTGGGTGAACCTGCTGGAGCTCCTTCCTTCGCAGGAGGCCGTGCAACGCTTTTATGATGTTCTCGGTGGCGTTATTGAACGCAATATACCGCGTGTTAAGTCCCGGACACTTGATTTTCCGGTTTGGTTCTCAGCACAGTTAATTAAAACTTTCAAGAGAAAACAACGGCTTTGGATTAAATGGAAAAAATTTAAGAACATCAAAGACTACAATGAGTTTTCAGAATACAGAGTAACCTTTAAGGAAGCCCGTAAGACCTGCTACTCAAGCTATATTAAATCAGTTGAAGATAAACTTACCACAAACATTAAGTACTTCTGGACATATATATCAAATCGCAAAAATAAATCAGGTATTCCATCCACTATGCACTATCAAAATATTAAGTCAAGTGCCCCAGAAGAAATTTGTGATATGTTTTCAAACTTTTTCCAGTCTGTGTTTGAACCTAGTTCACCCTCATTGTCCGCCTGGACCCCGCCTACACACTGTAATGCCAATGTTAGCTTGATCGATAACTTACATATTGAAGAAGACAAAATAATTAGAGAATTAAAATTACTGGATCCATCCAAGGGAGCAGGTCCCGATGGATACCCAGCTCTGTTCTTTAAGGCCACTGCTGGCAGTATCTGTAAGCCACTCTTTATTATTTACAATAAATGTTTAAGCGAGGGTGTTTTCCCGGATGAATGGAAACGGGCTAATATCACGCCAGTACACAAGAATGGCTCAAAACATGACGTGGAGCAATACCGGCCTATCTCGATTCTGTCGACCTTGTCAAAACTTTTTGAGAGACTCGTACACAATGAAATTTATCCAATTTTGCACAGTGTTATCATCCCAGAGCAACATGGGTTTGTTAAGCGACGTTCGACTGTTTCAAATTTATTAATTTTTTCCAATTATCTTTTTGAAAACATGGACAGGCGTTTGCAAGTTGACGCAGTTTATACAGATTTCCAAAAAGCTTTTGACAGGGTCGACCATGAAATCCTATTGAATAAGATTGCGTTTAATGGTATACGGGGTAATTTGCTTCGCTGGTTCTCATCCTATATTAAAAATAGAACACAAAAGGTTGTCGTTAATGGTCATCAGTCTGATGCAATGCATATAACCTCGGGTGTTCCACAAGGTTCAATCTTGGGACCACTATTGTTTATTCTATACATTTATGACATAGACAAATGTTTTAAAAATACTAAGTTTCTTGTATACGCTGATGATCTAAAAGCTTATAGGTCTATACAGACTGTAGAGGATTGTCGACTTTTTCAACAAGATCTGGACAGTCTCGCTGACTACTGTCTAAACAATAAACTACACCTTAGTCTCTCCAAGTGCAATTGTATCAATTTTACAAAGAATAAAATAGTTATTAACTTTAAATACTCATTGCATGACACAACACTCAGTAATGTATCTACTGTGAGAGATCTTGGTGTGTTATTTGATGATAAGTTGTCCCTAAACCTGCATGTAGATAAAATTGTTAATAAAGCATTTAAGATGTATGGTTTCGTTATGAGATCGTCCACTGAGTTCAAGCGGATCTCCACATACCTTTACCTATATAAGACCCTTATACGATCACAATTAGAATATGCCGTCCCTATCTGGAACCCGTTTTACCAGAAATACATAGACGAGATTGAAAAAGTCCAGCGTAAGTTTCTACGAGCCATGCATTACAGATGCCACAAAACTTATTTGTCGTACTCACAATTACTTGATAAATATAAGCAGGTTAACCTAGAATCTAGACGTAAGTATCTAGAGGCTTCTGTACTGTATGGTATTGTTCGTGGTGATTTTGATTGTATCGATCTCACGAGCAAACTATGTTATGTAGTTCCACGTACTGTTCAAATGCGTAGTATCCGTGCAGGTACCCTATTCGCTGTCAATACCTGTCGAACTAATTCTGGTTTGCGCTGCCCTATCCGTCGAATGGTTGAGTCTTATAATTGTAATTTTGTTAATATTGATATTTTTGTATGCTCAAAATCCAAATTTAAATGTAATGTTATGAAAATTATTATTAGCCAATAATGTTATTAGGAATGTAAGCTAATCTTTATTCTATTATTTATTTGATTTTAGGTTTAATTGTTATTCTGTTGCCAAGCAATCAATGAGAATCTCTATTTTGCATGATGTAATTTATTTTTATGACTGTGATGTAATTAATTATTAATGTGATGTAATTATTTATTTATTATTAATGTGATATAATTATTAATGTGATATAATTATTAATGTGATATAATTATTAATGTGATGTAATTAATTATTATTTATTAATGTGATGTAATTATTTATTACCAATCTAGTGGCACTCATTATCATATTTTCTTTTGTTAATATGCGGATAATGTAGTGGGCTGCAATATTGTTAATATTTTGTGTTATCATTTCTCTGTTCTAACACATATTGTAGCTGTTTATTGTCCCTAAATAAATAAAATAAAATAAAATTGTGACAGTTCCGACGACGAAGATGGTGAGGATCAAATCACCTGTGAACTCGGAGACAGTGATTCTGATTGATTCGGTCCCCTCATGATTATCCTCTTGAAAACAAATCCTGTTTTAAGAGTAAATCTCTCTTAGATTAGTAACTTTTTTTTTAATTGTTTTTCTTTTTAAATAAATGCCTAATTATGATGAATTATTGACTTTTATTTCATAAAATAGTAAAATAAAATATAAAATAATTTTGTCCGGTTTTTTATGTCAAATACTCCTATGTGGCTATCTAGAGATTGTCTAATTTAAAACTGCACGCCCCTTCACAAAAATCTCAATTCAAACATGTGAAATGGGTATGCATCAAGCAGTCGAGGGGCGTGCAATTTTAAATAAGACGAACTTTACATTCATATTATTTGTATTTCCATAGAATATATACCTTACTGCTATTATATAGCCCCTTTTGAAGCAAACACGAACCACAAAAAGACATGACAGACTACGAGTTCGAAATACTAAAAAAAATACGACTGAAAAAATATATTCGCTCAAAGTTTAATATCGGCGATAGAGAGGACTATTGAAACATAGAAAAAGCGATGCTTCGGAATAGCATTTTTATGGTATGCCTATAAAATAAAACTTTAAGGGTGCTTTTGAGTTTAAGGATCTGCTTTATGAAGTTGATGTTGATGTATGAGGTTGATGGTTTTGAACACGGTACGATTATAGCTTCTTTAAAACCTTATGTTCTATTTCTTTAGAAATAAAAGGCACTACTGAACTACAGTAAAAATTGTGTGACATGTCTGATATTGAAAACAAGCAATTGTGTGCAATGGAGTCTTTTTAAATATAATTTGGACCATGAAAACTTGGACACCATAACACTAGTAGACTTCGCGAGCACAAACTAAAAAAATCATGGCAAAGTGGCAAGGCGGTTACTAAACAGAAATAAATTAACCCACAACTAACCAACTACTATCTGTTAAACACGAGACTTTACTTATGAAGCTACTTTATCCCTAACAAAACTCAGTTATACAAAATGTCCGACGGGACCTAACCATTTGGCCAGCGACAACGACAGCGCGATCTAGCGGTGCACAGTAGCACCATCTAGTGACATTATTGTAAAACTAACATTAATGTTGGTTTTATAGCCTCGTTTTAGAGAATTCTGAAAATTACTTTCAGAATTCGGATCTCGTAGGGCGGAAATATCCAGTAGCGCAGCACCCATTTTGCTCTTTTTTAGAGGAAAAACCCCTCCAATCAAAAATCCCCGATGATGAAAAAATCTATAAAATCGTAAAACCTGTACCTATCTATATCAAGTTTCGTCCAGATCGATTGTAAAATACGACATGTAGAGGAATACCAACAAACTGACAGAGGTAAGCAAATTTTGCCAGACTTGAAGCAGAGACACTTCACCCGTTTCGCTCGCTCGCTCAATATGTTAAAGTCGGCTTCCAATCTAACCGGATGCAACTGAATACCAGTATTTTACATGGAGCGAGTGCCTTTCTGACCTCTAAAACGCAGTTACTAGGTAACACGATACCCTTGTCAAGACTGGTTGTCAGACTTTCGGGTTTCTGACGCTAACGACTGTTAAAGAACTACAAACAGCAGCCGGTACCAACGGCTTAACGTGTTTGTCGAGGCACGGAGAAGTATCGGTATGTAATGGATGGTCACCCATCTACGGACTGACCTCGGCAATCGTTAGACAGGTGAGTATGCATTATATAATCGTAGCAACCCTACCACACATAATTACTCTCAATACCTCCTTGTCTTTAGTATTGACGATTACTCCAACTTTCTCCTGACAGGGGTCTGAAACGACATCGAGATTGCGGACTAATATAAACAAAAACGCCTAGCAATATTACTCCGTTAACTTTTAGAGCACGTATTAACGTGGGTGACGTGTGTCCAATATGGGCTACTGTGTAAAGCGTGAGATGGGTCATTAGTTATGAGTTAATTATACGTGTATACTAAGATTATTGAAACTATAAAACGACTACGATAAAATCGTCAGACCCCTTCACACGACGATGGTCAGTACGACTAAGTTTTTTTTTCGGTAAAAAGTTGGGATCACACGTCAATAACCCACTGTTCGTACGGTTAAAAACAAAAGCAGTATGAAACTGCCATGTGATTACAAAATGTTACAGTAAAATACTGATCATCGGCATCTGAACGGACACTCGGTACGCCTCGCACTTTCTTTTATCTCTGCTATTAATTTGCCTTACTGTGTTCCGGTTAGTAATGTCAGTGGAATAACAAATACATGTTAGAGATTCCAACTTAATAAAACGCAGAGTCTCTGCGTTCAGCACTCGGTATGGCAGCACGCCGTGTTCGGGTTCGCGACAAGTCAATCGTCATACTGAAGATGCCTCGTTGAGAGGTGAAACACGTGTCGATTTCTTTCAAGGTTTTTTATAGCTCTTTAGGAATAGCTAAGCGGAACAGGTTATTAAATATATCCACGTCTATTGTATTTTATAATGCATTTCCGCAAGGTCACGCCTGAATCAAATAACTATTTCCAACTTAATCTTTAAAGTTACAGCATCTGCTAAGAGGCACAAATATCAAACAAATTTATCGACAATGTTGGACACCATTATATTTCAGGCAATGAAATATTGGTAACCTGCCATCCGAAAAGAGTAATAAACCATTTTACGGTGTAATTAAAAATCAGCATGTATAAAAGAGAACACAGATTATCGAGGAACGTTTCCATTTTAAGTATGACACAGTTTACACACAGTAATATTCACTGGATATGGCGATAAATATTCGCCAAAAAAGATAACACCACACATTTTAGTAAACCCACTTCATAACAGGCGTAATATTAATATTTTACATACTAAAATAATCACGGTAACAGTTAAGCTTGGTTAATTTATCAGTTGATCTCGCGGACATTGATAAAAATGTCGGTGACAACTTGCGATACAGTTTCACGTAAATTATTAATAGGCCATCGATTTTTATTGAACGTGCAACGGCGAAATTAATCAACAATTTTTGATGTGTGTCTTTCCTCTCGCTTTCCGGCTATCTGTAGCAGTAATTTCGTGAAAAGGGACGGAAGTGTGTAACAGGAAGCCGGGGAAGCGCGCGCTATTCGTTTTGATCAATGAGCGCGCGCGGTGCTAGAGTTGGCCGACAGATGGTAACAACCCGCGGCGGTAACCTCTCGCGTCCGGCCCTGGTCCAGGCCATGGTACGGAGCGAAAGGCCGTCACCTCCTTCTGCGAAGCAATAATGCTCGCGAAGGAGGAGGCGGAACGCGTGGGGAAGAGGCAAATTTCGCACCCTCACGCCCCTAACCACCGCAGGAGACGCCCTGAGCGTCGGGAATAGCAGGCCGATTCCCGGCCACCGTAGGCGCGGGCTTACGAACGATGAGCAATATAGCTCGCCGTCCGATAAGGACCAGGCCCGGGTCCACGGCGCGCTGTGTTCCACGCGCGCCTCAAAGAAATGTCAGCAGAACTGACGGGGTCCGCTAAGGCTGATGCCTGCTGAGGTCGCGGGAAAGTCCGAAAGGGATACCGTGGTCCATGGCAATACAGGCAACTGAAGGAACACGGGTGGGATTTAGTCAGTAAGAGTCTGACACGCTCTTCCGCTCCGCCCAAAGCGGGAAAAGTTATTTTATAATTTCCCACCCAAAAAAACGAAAACAATAAGATGGTAACAACCCATTTTCCAAGAGGTTGGTATTGTTGAGATTTCGGATTTTACACATCATATGCGACTACTATAAGGCTCGCTCGATTTTTTTTTTGTTGACGAAACGATCATCATAGTGAACTAGTCCAAAAAATATCAATCTGCCTAACCTACTCCTCTGTTTGGGCCGGCTTCACGTTTTAGTAGGAAGACTGGTTGTCAGACTTTCGGACTTCTGACTAACGCGTAACGCGTTACACTATCAATGATCTACGAGTGACCAACAGCTTAACGTGTGATCCATTCGGTTCGAATGGATCACAGAAAACTTATTTTTCGGGAGTTTTATGAAAGGACACTGCCTCTGTGTCTCATTAGTTTAGTGAGTGCAACTACGACTGCTGAGCGTGGGATCCTTTAGTTGGTTGGTTCGACTACTTAGTCGGGATAGTGATCGACTAACTATTAACCGATACGACACTACTTTCATGACGCTTTTGAAACAGTTTGGTGATTGCAGTTTGATGTTATTTGCTGAATCAAATCAAATCATTTATTACTTTCCAAACATAGGTAATTAGTACATGAAGAAGACATTGATGTCTATTCTCATGACAATGCCCTTAATTGTTTTCTCCACAACGGTTGTTGAACTAATTCCGTAGGGCTCTAGAGTAGATTGAAGGATGGCCAGGTCTTAGCAAAAATCGCCTTTCCTGAGGTGCCACACGAGGACACGCCGCTAGATAAGAAAACTGCTATAATCTTAATCTATAAAACCCGCTATCTATAAAACCCAATCGCGTGAAATAACCCATTGTGAATGTGCTTGTGCTTCACCTGATTCATCGCCGTGATCTGCTGATAGATGCCGTTAAAGAATAGTATGCCGATTAGCAGGAAAGCGAATCGATTTCTCGGTTGTTCTTTGAATTGGGCAAAGTCGGTTTAGCATTATTCCCCCCGCATCACATATATACCATAACGTATCACTATAATTTTCCCTCGTTAAAACAAAAGCCACTCCGCACTATCACCAAAACGAAAATATACAACGCACCTAATCTGTAAGACCGAAATTGCTCTCTGAATGTTATCAACGCTATGCGGGCTATAAAAAGCGATGGATGTGCGTACACGTAGCGTTTGCCTGCGGCTAAGATCCCGTGAACTAGTGGACCGTGTCACAGTTTTTATTACTTGGTCCCGTACAAACACGACTTGGTGATATTCTCGTCAATTGTTATATATACTCGTATAGGTGAATCCATCTCCGTAAAAAAAGCTACAAACTTTTCGAGTACTCGTCATGGAAGAGGCATGCCTTTTAAGTTTTGTCGTTTCAAGAAAGAAAAACAACTAGAACCTTATAGTACTTTTTATTGTTTTTCAAAGTATTCACCACGTAGTATAATACACTTTTCCATTCGCTCGAACCAGTTATAAAAACATTTATTCCACTCCAAAGTGGGGGTGTTCAAAATGGCAGATTTGAAAGCGTCGACTGCTTCTTCACCGGACTGGAACCTTTGACCACGAAGAGTTTTCTTGATTTTGGGAAATGTAAAGAAATTGTTAGGGCTTAGGTCAGAACTGTATGGAGGATGGTCAAGAATTTCTGAATTGTCCTGCTTTAAATACTCAATCGTTTGACGAGCGCTGTGTGACCTTGCGTTGTCATGGTGGAGGATGATGCGTCGCTTTGGGTTAGATTTCCGAAGTTCAGCGATGACTTGTGGTAAACAAATTGTGGTATACCACTCTGAATTAACCGTTCTACGATCTACAAGTGCAATCGTCGCAACATGACCGGTTTTCACCACGAACGTAGCCACCATTTTCTTTGAAGTGCTTCTAGAGTGAACAACTTTAGTCGGCTTTGGCTCGTCTTGGAAAACCCAAATTGTGGATTGCTGTTTGGAATCAGGATCGTAGGCATAGATCCAAGATTCGTCACCACTAATGATGTCGTAAACATGATTTGACTCTCCTCGGTTGAACCTTTGAAGAGTTTTCTTACACCATCTGACTCGGGCCGCCTTATGATCATCAGAAAGTAAATGCGGGATCCAACGGGAAACTAGCTTTCTCACACCAAGCGCCTCATGCAAGATCTTCTGAATGGTTGTCCCTGAGATGCCTAATAACGCCTCTAGGAAGGTTATAGGCTCGCGGACGAAGTCGCGGGCAGAAGCTAGTTTCCTATACCTACGATAGTTTACGAAAGCAATACGATAACAGACTACATACATATACCTCTCTGATAAAAGTGCCTGATCACATTACACCTCCCAGATGTGTTGATTCCATTGTATTTGTCCAAAAAACATTATATTACTCCGAAAAAAAGCGCAAACAACACAAATACATACGTCTTCAAGCAACTCAAGTTATCTTTTGGATGAAATACGAAAAATGTCACGCATCTTATATATTTCATAAGGAAAAAGCTGCCGATGAGTTGGTACAGTTACGAGCATAAATATGTGGTATTTACGC
This sequence comes from Agrochola lychnidis, assembly GCA_963680765.1. NCBI lineage: Eukaryota > Metazoa > Arthropoda > Insecta > Lepidoptera > Noctuidae > Agrochola > Agrochola lychnidis. The sequence continues at coordinate 7,981,844 of OY796850.1, forward strand.
AAGATTCAAAAGCAATTTTTCTCTTGAAGTATTGATAGTTTGATTGTGCTATGTATTTTCAACACCATAGTATTATGAGGGGCTCATGGCTAAAGAATAACAGCCCCACGGTTCGATCAAAGGTTAAGTTAAACTTGCCGCGGTCGGTTTGTATATGGGTGACCATTGAGACCCCTCCGTGCCTCGGAAAGCACGTTAAGCCGTTGGTTTCGGCTGTCATTCGTAGATCTTTGATAGTCGTTACAGGTAGACAGAAGGACTAAAGTCTGACAACCAGTCTTACCAAAGGGTATCGCGCTACCTAGTTACTGGGTTGTGGAAACCAGATAGGCAGTCGCTCTATGTAATAATACTGGTATTCAGCTGCATCCGGTTAGATTGGAAGCCGACCAAGGCTGATTAATTATTATGAAATACGTCTTTTCTCAATGTTGCAATAGGGATGATGGCTCGTCTAATTATTATTATTAGATAGATTTTTTAAAAATATTGGACATGTATTTTTTATTTTTTTACGTAGTCAAAAGATTACGTCAATAAATTGAGTTTAAATGTGGCATGACGTCACTCTTCGGTAGATTTCATACTGAATTGTGACGTAGCGGACCCCCCCCACTCCAGAACTTTAAGTCGCATGAGTGAATTATCACTCATGAGGGACCACGGGGCTTGACGGTTGTGGGTAGTTTTTGACGTTTAGTCACTCATTAGGGACCACGGGATTTTAGTAGTTGTGTTTTATCTAAATCATTTTTTATTAATATGATAAAGCAAAAAACACGTGTCTAATATTTTTTTTATTATCTGACTGACGGACTAAATAGTTTTTTTGAAGTGAAAACTTCTTTAGATGCGTTGGGCATTTTTGAGATGGGAAAAACAATTGAACTCGCGACACCGTTACCGACACCTCATTTTTGCAAACGCGATTGTGCTCTTTATTTATATTACGTTACGGATCAATGTTCTATGCAAGTATTTTTCTTCCACCAAGGCGATCTTGTTCAAATTTTCACTTCTGTCGGCACTCCCGGAGTGCCACTATTATTTTTTTTACCCTGGCGACATCCCTATAAAGAGAAACTTGCATGCGAGTCTTGCATAAATGGAACGTACCTACCGCTCGTGACTGTACGTACTTTTTGAGATCCGCATAAATAAAAAATAACAATCCTGGGTTATGTAGTACAGTCTCTCAGGGAATACGCTTGACGTATGGAGTTTCTTCGCCCTACAGACTTAGTAAAAATGTATTTTTCAATATTCGACAACCGCGTTTGTGCGCTTTCAAAAGTAAATGTATTTTCTTTCTTTCTTTATTTTTTTATACAGTAGTTTCTAAATACATATAGATACAACATAATTATAATTTGAGTATAAAGGTACAGCTTATTTCTTAAGAAAGAAACAAATAAATAATAAAAATATTCTTTCTTCTTTTATAATTTCTAACGTCACGATATTATCATGGACGGCCCCGTTCACGTTCATTAAATGTACTGAAATATGTGCACGTTATAACGTTATCGTTTACGGAAATTTAAAAGCGTTTTCATACATTTCCATACATTTTACGTTCCTGTGTTATCGTGATTTCGTGACGAGAACTTGGACGTCCACGATAATATCGTCACGTTAAAAATTATAAAAGCGCTCATTAGATTATGAATTTATGACAGGCGTTGATGGAAAAATAATTGGGGAAGGTAGGGCAGTATCGTTTTACAAAAAATTTAATGAAAGTGGTTGTCAATTACTTTGGGACATGGTAGTGGTATAATATTATCGCTACAGCATAAACACCTTATTTTATTATTTGTTAAAATGTTTTATGTAAATTAGCCGCGGTTTACATTACAAATTATGGTAATAACCGTAAATTGTTAAAACAAAACCCGGCCATGCTAATTAACAATGATGAATGATTATTTTCACCTAAAATTCACCTGCTCGTACAATCTCCAACAGAAAATAAAGCGGGCAGAAAAGTACATAATAATATGTCTGTTCAGAAAATAAAGCAAAGCAGAGATACTTTTCTGTTAAAAGAAGTAATTAATTAAAAGCGGATACGAAAACTTTGAAAGAAAGAAAAGGAGACGTTTCATTTTTGTATGAGACTCCGGCCATAACATGTACACTTTAGAAAAACTGGGAAACGAACCCCTAAATACAATAAAGACGGTTTTTTTCCATAATATCTAATACTTTTTGGGCACAAAATAAAAACCGAAAATGTTTGACGTTTGTCAGGAGAAATACGACCATCGACAGCTAGCCATTTTCGTCCAGAAGTACCTACAAATCTACAATCCACAAAACCAGTTTTTTATATTTATGATGAATCACACTTTCTAATTAATCAAAAAAGTTGTATAAGATCTATCTTATTATAGTACAGAAATACATGCCTTTCATATTTATTTAAATAACGTCTACGTGATATTATTATGTTAAAATGTAACATGATTTCTGGACGAAAGCAGTATGCAAGTAAAACGACGCCATGATGAATAGAATATGGCAATAATTTGTTAAACTATTATTTTTTGTGCCGAAGTAATCAGGGGAATAAACAGGAAAGAATATTTTTCCTCAATTCGTGGCATTTTTTCCTTTTTTACATTAACGTACACTTTATGGCCGAAAATGAAACATCTCCTTTGTCTACTCGCGTCGATAGGGCGCAATACAAAAAAAACATTAAAATAGAAACAAAAAGAACCAGCCAAGTGCGAGTCTGCTCGCACACGAAGGGCGAATATTTAGCAAAAAAAAACCGGCCAAGTGCGTGTCGGACCACGCACAATGAAGAGTTCCGTAGTTGGGATGAATTTGTCCCAAAAACAAACTTAACTTTTTAGTTGAAAAATATGTTCTCCCGTACGGAATGTATGGGAAAACATGTTTTTGAAAGTGCAAAGTTAAGTTGGTCGATTATTACTCGTTAACTTGTAAAGCCTACTTAGCTGTGATCATTTTCCTTTTAATTTCATTATATAAACTACTGCTGTGATTATTTTCACACATCCAAAACCAACCATTTAGCTAGCAGGGGGGGGGGACACTTGACTCTAACAAAAATTAACACTTTAAAGCTTAATATTTCGCAAACGGATCCCTTAATCCAAAAATGGTTTTCACAAACTCACAATGTTTTTGAAGGACCTTTCCAATGATACCCCACAACACGGGTTAAAAAAAAAACATCACCACTTTACGTGTAGGAGAGGTACCCTAAAAAAAATGTTTTTCATAATTTTGTTTTACCACTTTGTCGGCGTAATTAATATGTATACTTATACTAAATTACAGCTTTCTAGTACTAAGGGTCTCGGAGCTAGACCGCGGACAGACAGACAGATAGACAGACAGACAGACTGACAGACGGACATGACGAAACTGTAAGGGTTCCTTGTTTACTACGGAACCCTAAAAACGCTTCAATTATTAACTTTATTTTTATTTTTTATTATGTGTTGTTATAGCGGCAATAGAAATACACAATCAGTAAAAATTTCAACTGTCTTATTACGGTTCATGAGATATAGCCCGCTGACAAACAGACGGACAGACAGCGAAGGCTTAGTAATAGGGTTCCGTTTGGCACCCTTCGGGCACGGAATTCTAAAAAACATTAAAATAGAAACAAAACAACAACAAAAAAAACATTTTGAAGATGAACATGCAAAAGATACTTATTGACTTCCCAATAGTCTCGCATAAAGTTAAACATCATAATGTTTTTTTTTTTCGGACATTTACATAATAGTTCAAGCTCATCTGTAATGTACATATTAATTAAAAAATAACAGTGCATGACTAGTAGTGCCATTCACGAATATCTTATCGTCAATATAGTCGCGTACGGAACCTTTAAAAATAATTTCAGCTAACGTCACCTTCGCTCGGTGCTCACATTATAATTGCTTTTCAAAACTCAAATACGTTTCCGTAAATCCAAATTGTTTACAAATATAACTTTATATTTCCCCTGTGTATAATTTAATGTTTTATGTATTTTCAGTGACATCTTCGTCAAACTTTTTATGATTTATTTTTTTTAAAACATAATATAAATTGAAGTCGTTTTCGTGTCTCTGTGTGAGTAAACAATTTCACCATCATAATAGAGAATTTATTTCGGAAGGTTTATTTATGTGTATGATAGAAAAAATATTTTAAAAACTAAATATTTTTTTATATTTTTTATAGCATAATTAGGTATATTTAGTTAGGCTATTTTATTATAAATAGGCGTCCTCATAAAATGAAAATTGCGAAAAAAAAACCCTCAGTTGTAAATAAAGATGTTTTTTTAGCAAAATTATATATTTTTTAAAAAAAAATTATAATAATCGTAAAATTTCTCAATAAGATGCCAAAAAGAACAAAAAAAAAAGAATAGATTGGGATCATTTTGATATGTGCACATTATAAAGACTCACACTGTATAACGTCAGGGGAGGTAAACCATTTTTCTTTTTGGATCGCGTTGAGGTTTTGTTGACTGTAGTAAATCCTAAGGGAGGGTAATGTTTTTCACGCGATTGTAACGCATACATATAGGTTTGTATAGCTATATTTTATTTTACCTTGGGGTACCTTCTCACGAGTTTACCCCTCTAGCGATTTAGACAATAAACGAGGTATCATTAGATTCATTTTGTTTTATGGTACAGGATATTTGGTACGTGTCACCTTAAATTTAATTTGAAAGACATTAGAGTTCGAATAGGCGGCAGAAAAATCTCTTCACAGCAAAACAACACGTGCATACAAAAAGACAAGATTAATCAGAAAACAAAATAGATAAAATCTGCGTTCGCGATTTACTTTCCAAACATGTAAACAAATACGAGTTTTAGGAAAAACAATTGATTGAGCATATAATACCAGCCTATTATTATCCCACTGCAGGGTTAAGGCTTCTTCTCATACAGAGAAGGCACGATAATTGTATAAACGTATAAAATATTTTTTAAATCTTTTTTTTTTTTGTTCTCTTTGGCGTCTTATTGAGAAATTTTACGATTATTGTAATAATTGAGGGAAAAAAAACAGATTTTTGCTAAAAAAACATGTTTATTTTCAATTGAGAGTAGTGTTTTTTTTCCACAATTTTCATTTTATGAAGACGCCTAATTACTTCCAAGCATTATGGAGTTTGTTTCATCGCGATAGATCATTTAGTTTAAAAGTTACACCGTTTTGTTAATTTTTTTTATTCCATAAATATATTTATCAAATAAATTTTTACAATAGTCGTAAAATTTCTCAATAAACGTCAAACAGAACAAAAAAAATGACTTATAGAGTCTCTCATTTCGATATGTGCACATTATAAAGACTCACCTGTATAAGTGCATCATCGATATCATGCACGAAGTTGTGGGTTCAAATCCGGGCACGTAGGTACCAATGTGACTTTTTCAATTCATATGTACTTTCTGAGTTTATCTTGGACATTTCTGACATCGGTGAAGATTGAGCTTAGAAAAAGATAATAAATAATAAATGTTACAAATAAATAAATTAATTAAATCAAAATATCATGGAAAGTAAAAATAAATAAAATAATAAAAATAAAGTGGACAGTGAAGTGAATCTAGATCGGGATAGCACTCGGTAAAAAATTGAAATAATGGCGCACAATTCGGTTACTATGCCTAATATAGGTATTATTATTACATATTATATAATTATTCAAAAATACTTAATATCATACATACATAACATAACGCCTGTATTATCCGAAGGGTTAGACAGAAGTGTACCTAGAGTACACCCACATTTCCCTAATTATGATAAAGTCGCGTGTTACAGGGGGGCGAGCCTATTGCCATCAACCGGACACAATTCCTGACTCCGAGCTGCTGCTGAGAAATTTCTGATAGAAAATCTCAATAACACTTTGACAGCAATAACCCAGGACCTCATACTCAGCAGTGGCGCTTACGACCACTAGACCAACGAAGCAGTAAAAAACAAAATAAAAACTTAATAGTTCTAAATAATCCGATTATTTGTCTTTCTAATAGAAATCGAATAATATATTTAAAGTATACAGGGTGTCAGGGACATCGACGCAAAAACTGTTACCATGGATTCAGTACATGATTCTGAATACCCCTGCGTGGAAATTTTTCGACGGTTATTTTAAAAAAATCTGCTGTTCGATTCATTTTGACCGCGTAAGTATTGCACGTTTCTATGTAACAGCAGATTTACAAAAAAAACAACCGACGAAAAATTTCAACGCAGGGGGTTTAGAATGAGCACACCACAATTGCGGCGATAAGACCCCCCCCCTCTTTGAGGAGTGGCTTGAGAGGCGCTACGGCGTCCTCACCTTCCGCCTGACGCAGGTCCTCACCGGACACGGCTGCTTCGGGAGGTTCCTGTTCAGGATAAGGCGGGAGGAAACGCCCGGGTGTCACCATTGTGTGGATCGCCCGGAGGACATGGTGAAGCATACGGTGAAGGTCTGCCCGGCTTGGGCGGAGCATCGCCGTGTCCTCGTGGAGGCGATCGGCGGCGGTGATCTCTCGCGTCCGGCCCTGATTCAGGCCATAGTACGGAGCGAGAGGAAATGGCAGGCCGTCACCTCCTTCTGCGAAGCAGTAATGCTCGCGAAGGAGGAGGCGGAACGCACGAGCCGATTTCCGGCCACCGTAGGCGCAGGCTTGCGGACGGTGAGCAATGGTTAGCTCGCCGTCCAATAAGGACTGGGTCGACGGCGCGTTGTGTTCCACGCGCGCCTCAAAGAGATGTCAGCAGAATTGACGGGGTCCGCTAGGACCAATGCCTGCCAGGACTGCAAATAAGGGCCGAAAGGGATATCGTGGCCCCCGGCAACAGAGCGGGAGAAGTTATTTGATAATATCCCAACCAAAAAAAAAGGGGGTTTCAGAATCATATACTGAATCCATGGTAACAGTTTTCGCGTCGATGTTCCTGCCACTCTGTATATAAATGAATGAATACTTTGGTGCTTTTACTATCAGCCAAAACCATTATTTATAATAAGAAAACACATTTTGAAATACTCGGTACAAGCAGAATGAAGTTATTCGTCAGTACCAAACAACATAGATGTTTACCGAACCAACACAATTGAAGGCTATTCAGCGATTGGAAATTATTGTTTCAAAGAGAAATGTTCTCATAATTGAAAACGTTACAAAAGATTTGTTTGATAAACTCCGAAAAATATTCTTCAAATAGTTAACGAATAAATATTTTACAATTTTATATCCATGCTCGAATTTTAGAGTTTGGGACATTAAAAGATGGAAGTTCCCTTTGAACTACAAAGGGTATCAAATGCAGGTTATGGGCGCTCCTTTTGCTTTCTGTTTTTTTTTTTTTAAACGTAGGTTTAATTTATATATTTTTATGATTGTTTAGTTTAGTTTGTGACATTCTTGCGCGAGTCCCAATACATTATATCAATTCCTCAAGTGGCACGTTTAAACTTGGCTAGTTAGCAAATCCGTGGGAGTGATTTCGTGAAAAGGGACGGAAGTGTGTAACAGGAAGCCGAGGGAAGCGCGCGCTATTTGATTTGACACAGATTTTTAGGGTTTATATGTTCTGTGCACCGATTGTAGGAAAGCGAAAAGAATGATGTTACACATCAAGAATTATAAATTATTCCTTTCTAAATACACTTATGGGCTGCCATTTTCGATAAAGTGTTCTAAGTTTATTTTTCCATAGTTTGATAGGTAAGTCGTAAGCCCTCAAGTAACTCTTGAACGCTTCTTTAACTGATTGGTTCAGGAAGTAGTTTCTTAATTGGATGTATGGGCTCCGGATACCTTTCGTTCGCCAATTTATTTTGTAAGCACTATTATTATAACACAAGCTATTCGTGCCCGGCGTCACCCGGATATATTTCCGACTTTTCCGGTAGATTTTCCAAAATTTTCTCTCATGCAAACCTTCTAAACAATTACGAATACATAACAAAAAGAAATCAGCCAAATGGTTCCAACCATTCTCTAGTAGGTAATGATCTTTCATACATGCGGCAATACATTTTTATTTATAGAATAGCATTTTTTTGTATGTACTCAAAATAAACTAAACGTAAATTCGCTAGTACTTTTTGTTAGGATACTCTAAGAAATTGTGCACAACGTGTCGTGAATAGAATAACGTCTTGTATGACGATAAGTCATTTTTGCAACATCCGATTTTAATGAAACAAAGCCTATATTCTGCTCCAAATTAATCTCTGTCTACCTGTGAAAATTACATAAAAATCCGTTAAGTAGTTCCGGAGATGTGCGTGAACAAACATACAGACAAACACCGGATTCTACTGTTTTATTATGTATGTTTGGATTGATTGACCTAATTTCATTACATTATACGGCTTTTCAGATTAAAGCTATCGAAAAATGTAGTAAAACCAGATAATTTAAATTAAATTTTCCATAATTGGTAATTATGTCCTCTGGGAATTCGTTTAATTCTGTGCAATTCATCTTACATTTCTTTCAAGGCAGCTTCTATTTACTTATTTGAACAGTTCATTAAAACGTTTAAATGCAAGATTCAATTAAATATTTCAGTTTTCTCTCGTAAATGACGGGTTAGTGTGTATGACAGGGTGGTAACATCAACACAGTTTATATCACCATCACTATATATCTATTATACATTGTAATAACAGCGAATCAATTTTCACGCCTCATTGTTTTCATAAAACTCTATTGGTTTAAACTGCGCGGCAGCGCTCGCCAGAGTCGACATAATTTTTCCGACGTCTACAACAGTCATCGTCATATTTCAGCTAATTTACACAAAACCTTAATGAATTATACACTGAAACCTTCCTCATAAATCATTCCGTCCATTGGTGAAAACTGTATGAAAATCCGTCCGATAGTTTTGAAGTGAAAACTTCTTTAGGCGCGTTGGGCATTTTTGAGATGGGACTAAACCATTGATTTCGCGACATCATGACGACACCTCATTTTTGTAAACGCGATTGTGCTTTTTAGGGTTCCGTAGTAAACAAGGAACCCTTATAGTTTCGTCATGTCCGTCTGTCTGTTTGTCTGTCCGCGGTCTAGCTCCGAGACCCTTAGTACTAGAAAGCTGTAATTTGGCATAGGTATACATATTAATTACGCCGACAAAGTGGTAAAACAAAATTATGAAAAAAAATTTTTTTTTAGGGTACCTCTCATACACGTAAAGTGGTGATGTTTTTTTTTTGTTTTTTTACCCATGGTGAGGGGTATCATTGGAAAGGTCCTTCAAAAACATTGTGAGTTTGTGAAAAACATTTTTGGATTCAGGGATCCGTTTGCGAAATATTAAGCTTTAAAGTGCTAATTTTTGTTAGAGTCAAGTGTCCCCCCCCCCCCACCGGCTTAATGGTTAGTTTTGGGTGTGTGAAAAAAATCACAACAGTAGTTTCTATAACGAAATTAAAAGGAAAACTATCACAGTTAAGTAGGCTCTACAAGTTAACGAGTAATAATCGACCAACTTAACTTTGCAGTTGCAAAAACATGTTTACCATATATTCCGTATGAGGGAACATATTTTTCAACTACAAAGTTAAGTTTGTTTTTGGCATAAATTCATCCCAACTACGGAACCCTTCATTGTGCGTGGTCCGACATGCAATTGGCCGGTTTTTTGTTTTTATTACGTTACGGATCAATGTTCTATGCAAGTATTTTTACTTTAAAGGTTTTGTAAACGCTATTGTGCTCTTTATTTGTATTACATTACGGATCAATGTTCTATGCAAGTATTTTTAAATTTTTCGGAAGTATTATTTTTTGCAAACGCGATTGTGCTCTTTATTTAGATAAGGTTACGGACCAATGTTCTATAAAAGTATTTTTCTTCTACCAAGGCGATCTTGTTCAAGTTTCCACTTCTGTCGGCTCTCCTGGAGTGCCACCACTTTTTCGAGTTTATCGCGTTTAGACAGACAGACAGACGCGGTGAGGGGACTTTTTTTATAATATGTAGTGATCTACCTACTACCTTAATTTAATTCCCATCTACTTCGGAAATCAAAAGCGAGGAAAACATAAACATGTAACGTTATTTTTTTACTGAAATTCTTTTATCAATCCAACCGTATTGTTTCGGATTGCCGATACAATTTGATTGATAGCCAATTGAAGCTCAATATTCCCATTTCAAAAAACATATGCTACCTTATATTTGAAGAATACAATAAAATAAATAGATTTTGTAGGATTTGTGTGAAAACTGTTGGTTTCAGAAAAACCCGATTATAGATCAAACTGTTGTTGCGGTTTAGACTCTGATAGTTCGGACTATTGTCAAAAGGTGTAAGAAATTGTATTAAAATTACAAATGTTGCAAATACTCTGAAAGTTTTTCTGAACATTAACTGTACCGGGACCGTGGGTTCCGTACCAAAAGGGTAAAACGGGACCCTTTTACTAAGACTCCGCTGTCCGTCCGTCAGTGACCAGGCTGTATCTCATGAACCGTGATAGTTAGACAGTTGAAGTTTTCACAGATGATGTATTTCTTTTGCCGCTATAACAACAAATACTAAAAAACAGAATAAAATAAATATTTAAGGGGGCTCCCATACAACAGACATGATTTTTTTGCTATTTTTATAGAAAATGGTACGGAACCCTTCATGCGCGAGTCCGACTCGCACTTGGCCGGTTTTTTTAATTGAACCTGCAACGTGCATTAGCCCTTAAAAAAAAAAGTTAAAATATATAGCTCTTACCTTATTATAAGGGACTTGTCACACTGGATGCGTTCTGCGTCCTCCGGTCCGGTCAACTCGAACAAATCGAACGCAGCCCGCATCTTATCGTTCGAGTTCGGGGCGGAGGACGCAGAACGCATCCAGTGTGACAAGTCGTTTAAGATAACAGTGCAGTAGTAGTGTGTGTTCGAAACTGGAGGTCATTACCATATTTAAAAACGTTCAAAATCTAGTCAGCGACCATTAATGTCAAAAACGTAAATTAGAGGGATTTTTTTACAGATTTAAATGCGACCGTTCTTAAAATTACGAGAACTGAAACTAGAAAAAAAAGAAAAATAGATTTATTTGTCACAGAAACACGTGCATACAAAGACAAGAGTGGGTAAACAGAAAACAAAATAGGTATAACTTAGTACATAATATGCAAACATGAGTATAAAACAGAAATAGTTGGCAGCTGCACGTCGTGATTGTGACAAGAAGGCTTCCACTCAGCATGATGTCATGTTATGGGGAACCCAAAGCACAGCGCTGGTTTTCAGTGGTCACCCGAAAAAGACGAACGGAAATCAAGTCAGGTTAACTTGAGATTGGAATGCAACCATTCTTAAAATTACCGGAATGTACCTCTGATTGTGGTAAAATTAAAATAAACTGATTGGAAACTTTCTTATACCGCTTTTTTTTTTGGGGTAAGAAATCATCAAATAACTTCTCCCGCTCTGGGCGGAGCGGGAGGGCGTGTCAGACTCTTACTGACTAAAACCCACCCGTGTTCCTTCAGTTGCCGTGTTGCCAGGGGGGCCACGATTTCCCTATCGGTTTTCTTCGAACCCCCGGCAGGCATTGGCCCTAGCGGACCCCGATAATTCTGCTGACATCTCTTTGAGGCGCGCGTGGAACACAACGCGCCGTCGACCCGGGCTTGGTCCTTATCGGACGGCAAGCTGCCCATTGCTCACAATCCGCAAGCCCGCGCCTACGGTGGCCGGAAATCTTCTTGTGATTCCCGACGCCCAGGGCGTCTCCTCCTGCGGCGGTTAGGGGCGCGAGGGCGCGAAATTTGCCTCTCCCTCACGCGCTCCGTCTCCTCCTTCGCAAGCATTACTGCTTCGCAGAAGGAGTTGACGGCCTCCCATTTCCTCTCGCTCCGTTGCATAGCCCGAATCAGGGCCGGACGCGAGAGGTCACCGCCGCCGATCGCTTCTACGAGGACACGGCGATGCCCTGCCCAAGCCGGGCAGATCTCCACCGTATGCTCCACCGTGTCCTTTCTTATACCGCTTAGATATACAGTTAGCCACTGTTAGATATCTACAACATCAATCTGCGGTTACAAATCACAACCTCCCCCGCTAAGTGGAGGTAATTATGGCAAATATCCCGTAGGACTAATGGCTTTATTCAATGGAAGTAGCCATTACGGACAATCGACGTTTCTACCCGACACAGCTATACATAGATAAGAGTAGACATAGATTATATAATATAACAAGGCATTGTCTATCCCGAACTGGCTGAGAGTTAATTAATTAGTATATTGATAGACTTCTAGTAGATAACTTAGACTGTCAGAAATTAAAATTTACGATAATTCCACCCCAGACCACATCTAATTATGGCTAAACAGCCGATTGTAGATGAAACGAAGAAAAGAAAAAATAATACTTCAATTACTTCAAGAAAGAAATAAAATCACTTTCATCATCATCATCATCATCATTGGCAGCCTCGTTCCACCCACTGCTGAGTATAGGCCTCCTCCCTTTTGTGCCATGCTTCCCACTTCATAGGATAATCAGTCTATATACACCGTGAAATAAGAATCACAATTTTGCTAGAACAAACGTTGTTCAAACCATGGTCTACTACCATTCTACAGCATCCAAAAAAAAAAACATAATTGGTTTTTGAAAAAACACAAAAAGACAAAGTTTAAATGTCAAGATTATCTACTGCTTACTAAATTTCGTTTATGTAGGTACATTTCCCTGTAGACAATGCTGTGTCCCGTGCGTGGTGTCTGTGTTGTAGGGAGTAACGATAATCTTGACATTTTAAACCTTGTCTTTTTTGTGTTTTTTCAAAAACCAATAATGTTTTTTTTTTGGATGCTGCACTCTACAGCATAGTAGTAGACCATGGTCTGAATAACGTTTGTTCTAGCAAAACTGTGATTCAAATTTCACGGTGTATAATTTTCCTGTGGCGGCATCTTCATCGCACATGCGAAACACAAATCCTGCATCGCGTAATTAGAGTTCACTGCGCGAACACCAACTTCCCCGACATCAATCGTTGACACGACACCCGTCTGATTGGATAATCTTCCCTTTTCTATAGAGCATGAGTGAACTTTACACCCTGTTCCTCATATACCTCTAAATTCCCACTGCTGGGACACAGGCCTCCTCTCTTCGAGAGGGTGTTAGTAGGCTGTTATCTACCACGGGCCCAGTGCCGGTTGGTAGATGTCACATGTCTTCGAAATTTTGGTTCTAGGACATGCAAGTTTCCTCACGACGTTTTCCTTCACCGTTTTGAGAGCAGTAGTGATGAAATTATTTACACAAAGTAAAGCGCCTGCCTGGGTACCCACTTCATTGCTCAACCTACTTCCCACTTTAGCTACCAGTAGGTTATACAAAACAATTATTAGCTTATCATTAATTAAAGTAATGACCAATCATAGAAATCAATCATCATAAACTTTACGATGTTTTTAAGTAACTAAGTCACTAAGTGCGAGCGATATATTATACTTAACCCAAACAATCCTCAATAATATTAATGTTCCAATAAATATTAATATCGATAATGAAAGAGATATAAGTAATTGTTTTGGTAAAGGCTTTTCGTGGTATGGCGCTTACATTAATATGAAATTCCGAATTTAAGGCGCTGCCCAAACAGGGACACCGTGAAACGTCCACCTTTTCGTCGCACAGTTAGCCGACGTTCGCAAGGACGTAATAGAATCGCGGCGGGATTTTATCGCGCACTGGTTTTTCAACTCTCGGTGTCAAGTCGAGCGTTGAGAATCCATCGCGTTGGAACGCACTTTCGTCCCAGCACGTTGAAAAAACACGCTGTTGGATTTTCAACTCTCGGCGCTAATCAGAGCGTTGAAAATCCAGTGTATGAAAAATAATCGCCGCGATTTTATTACGTCCGAACGAACGTGGGCTTAGACGTATTGCCACATATCACAATCCCAAAAAAATACAGTGTATAGTCAAGCCAGGTGCAAACACGCGCGACGTGACGACGACGATGGCGCGACGCGACTTTAACAAAACAATTTCTAAGAAAACTTCATAATAAAACAATTACATGTGTCGCGCTAGTCTGCACGAGCCTTGTGTATAAAAAAAAAACTTGTACAAAGATATTTTATAGAAACGAACTACCATCTTGAAAAAAAAAATCGCAAGAACACGAAAAACTTTTCGTTTCAAAATGCTGAATATTTTGAGCGACAATTCATATTTTTGTATCTTTAAAAAACGAAATTTAATCAACTAAAGAAATATATAAAAAGTTTAACTTATAGGTGTATTTTTTAATTTAAACTCAAACTGCGAAATAACTTTCATATTATTGGCAGACCCGAGATTAAACTAAAATCAAGCGCATCTCCATTTTCAACCGTATTTGTATATCACGATGCACTACTGTCGCCTGCAATACCTAAAGAATTGCTTCTTGCAAAAAGAAAGCGTTGGAAGGATTATGGTAATGATGACGTGGGGTGCTACAAAAACAAACGAGGGAAGGGCGCTCGCACTTTAAGGGTTTCGTACTCTTACAAAAACTGCTACTGCTTTAAATCAGTTAAGCAAATATTAAACACGATGGATGTCGTAAACATAGTTATACAAAAATATGCAGAAGCTCATGAACACAGACTTCATCATCACGAGAATGTTGAGGCGATCCAACTCCTTGACAACACTGAATTAGTGCGAAGACTAAAAAGGGTAAAACCTTTTGAGTTAGTTTAGTGCAGAGTAAGTAAGTGAACTTAAACAGTAGTGCAAGTGCTGACTTTTACAAAGAACACGTGAATCAAGTGTCTTCCCTTAACTTATAGTGAATAAGAAAGACGTTATTGGACGACTTCTTAATTTTATAGTTACTTAGCAGTTTAAATTACTTATTAGCTAATAGGTTACATTGTAATGTGAATAACGTATCACAAATTGTGAAACGTTATAAAGGAAAAAAACAAATTAAACAGCCTTTTAAGAGTGACGCCAGATTCTGGGCAGACAGCACTGATACCAACTTTGCTAACTTGCCAATCTCTTCATCATCATCATCATCATTTCAGCCTAAAGACGTCCACTGCTAGACATAGGCCTCCCCCAAGCACCGCTACTTCGACCGATTCTGTGCATCTCACATCCAGCGGATTCCTGCGGCTTTCACAAGGTCACCGGTTCTAAATCGGAAAGGCCTACACAGTCCTCCCAAACCTATTAACATTGTTATTTGAAAATATTGTAAAAGCCAATTATTTTTAAAAGAGTAACCGTAGAGTTTCTTGCCGGCTCTTCTCTATAGGAAAAGACCAATAGGAACCGTGCACCTAGCTTCTGACGTTTCATAAGTGCCCTTGTAGGTTTATGTGAAATAAAATATTTTGAATTTTAAATTTTGTTCATCTTGAGAACTTCCAACGCAACGTCGTCCGGTACGCGGTCGCCACTCCAGAACCTTTTAGCCCCATCGGCCATCTGTTCTGCAAGCAATGTGCTCTGCCCGCTGCCACTTAAGTTTGACAATTCGACGGGCTCGTCACCACTAGCTATGATAAATTAATTGCTAACAGAGGTTGGCTTATGGTGAAGAAAATATACTACTACTTTAATCAATAAACTTATAATAGGTAAGTTCAACTTCTGTTATGGACTCTCAGCAATCAACATCATCCCACCTGAAAAACATCCCCTACTGGACAAATGCCTCCTCCAAGCCTCGTCACAACGAATAAACATAACCAATATATTAACCAATGAATAACATTGTCAAACTTTTATTGGTTGAATACGAGGCTTTTGGCTACTTTTGTATGTGTTTTTTATGTGCACTGTTTGTGCAGAATAAACAATTTTTCTTCTTTTTAGGATTCCGTAGTCAACAAGTTATAGTTATATTTTCGCTCTTATAGTTTCGCCATGTCTGTCTGTCTGTCTGTCTTTTCGCAGCTTAGCTCAGAGACTCTTAGTACTAGAAAGCTATAATTTGGCATGGGTATACATATTAATCACGCCGACAAAGTGGTAAAATAAAACCATGAACAAAATCAGAGTGTTTATTTTAGTTACGCATTTGGTTTCGGAGCCAAAGATTCGATTGCAATCGTTGACCAACTAGACACCAAAAAGTTACAACCCGCAAAGGTAGATGTTTTCTAAAAAACCATTTTCAATTAGCTCTTAAAGCAAGAAACACTTCTACTTCCTCTTAGTATTTCACGAAGCTTTGAAAGGATTACACAATAAAATACTCGGGAATACTGTCCCTGGACGAGCAATATTAACGTCCCGTAGTTTACAACTGTACGACAAGTCACCTGCCTCGCGAGGCAATAACTTACTTTAACTTAGAACTCTTTTAAGTGGTCTTAAGTTAAGTACTTTTACCTACATTCGGTCTGCTTTATCACATCTTAATTATTTCCTGGTTTCTGTTAATAGTTTACAATAGCAATTAATAGGTAGCGATAGCTTATATTCCGACGTCAAAATAGTAACTAAAATAGCCATTTTTCGGGTCCAACTTGACGCTGATTCACTTTGTTTCAGTTTCTTCATTCCGTGACAAATAATTGCTGATTATTGTACGTCAGTTAAGTTTTTTCAAACTATTATAAACAAAATGAAACAGTCTACATCATAATCCTCCCGCTATATCCTATTAATATTATAAATGTGAAAGTTTGTATGTTTGTGTGTTTGATACTCAATCACGCAAAAACGGCTGAACAGATTTGGATGAAATTTGGCAGACAGATAGTTTATAACCTGGATTGACACATAGTATGCTTTTTATCCAGATATTTCCACGGGATCGAAACTTATGCGGGTGAAACCGCGGGGCGCTGCTAGTAATTATTAAAAACCTTTTAATCT
Organism: Agrochola lychnidis; assembly: GCA_963680765.1. Taxonomy (NCBI): domain Eukaryota; kingdom Metazoa; phylum Arthropoda; class Insecta; order Lepidoptera; family Noctuidae; genus Agrochola; species Agrochola lychnidis. The sequence goes on from OY796850.1 coordinate 7,998,716, forward strand.
GACCCATAAATTCAGTAACCATTTTGGTACTTTTTGCCCCATTTTAAATCCTGTGACCTAACCTAACCTAACCTAAACTTTAATCATTTTTAATTAAGTAAGGAACATTTTAGACCTGCAGGTATTTAATTAGCAAGCAGAGTCCAAGAGTCAAGGTTCAATGACCGCTGAGGTAGCGAAACTCCTTGTTATTTTAACTTTAAGTGCAGAGCTCTAAGCTCTTCAGCGCTCGAGTGCTGAAAACACAGACTTATATTTTCACTAGGCGTAACCGTGACACTGTCTGTGCAAATGTTTCTATTTCCAGCATCTTAATTGCGTAACACACGATCAATCATAATTTGAATCATTTTCAAGGATATTGGTAATCCATTGCTTCATACGCTCAAAAATTTGTCTGCTCAACAACGTAAATAACGCAATGAATGTTGTTAAACTGTCAAAATGAAACATTGCGATTGATGCAGGCCATTCTAATGGTTGAAATTAAAATATTATGATGGACAGAACTGCAAAAGTTTTTCTGTATTGCTTAACTATTTTATTAATTTAACTTTACAAGCATCTCCTTACGATCAACATTTGGTAAATCCAATTCGGTAAATAAGGCACGGTTATAGGTATCTACCCAGATACTATCAATCTACTATCTCTTAGAAAACGATTAAAGAAAGAAAGAAAAACATTTATTTGGACACAGTTCGTGAAACGTGTTTTTTTTTTTTTAATTTTGTTTTTGACATTACGAACTTAAATGTTTATTTTTTTTTTATTTTACCAAGTAAATTGTTTAATGCTCCAATTAGATAATAATGATTTTCTTACTTTTTGGTAGTAAAATTCTATTAATTTCTTAAATACATTGCAATTGTTTTGTATAAATTAGAAGCATTTTTTGATTTTTTGTAAATGTGAGTACCATGGAGCCGTTTATTATGTTATTAAGACGTATGTTGACTTGAAAGAGCATGGCAGTTGAGAGATTGTCAAGCTCACTAAAATGTCTCGCTGATGGTGGCGAGTGTGTTGGATCATTCGGTTCCCTACAAAATGGTTGAGCTGGATGGTGCTGATCCACGCGTCATGTTCGTGAACGGGCGCCGTCAGTTGAGACTGGTCATCTCTTATCTGCCAGGGCTTATTTTTAATCTTATATTTTTCAATTGTTTTAATTATTTTTTGTACATTGTTCTCACATATAGAAGCAACCAGAATAATGTATCCAGAATTTTGTAATATCTATATTTAAAAGAGTGGCCTTGGAGTTTCTTGCCCGTTCTTCTCCATAGAGATCTACGTTTTGGAATGGGCAACTAGCTTCAACTTTCTGACTAACTGACCGATTCTTTGACAGTTCAAAAGTGCCTATAAATGGTTTAATTGAAATAAATGCTTTGAGTTTGAGTTTGAAACACAAAACACAAATAACACAGTGAAAATAAAAATAAAAAAATGTTTTAAAAACAATAGTATGTGCCTCACGGCTGCGCCAAAAAGGTTCATTTCAGCATTAATGCCAAACAGATACTGTCTGACGCTGGTTTTCTAATGAACCCTTAAGGACAAGTGACGGAGAGTACAAACAGTTTCAACATACCTAATACATAATTTGTATACTTAAAAAACTAAATAAATAAATAAGCACGTAATCAAATATTACACAACACACACACATTAACATATGTTTTATGTTATACACGCGTTCAGCCCTCGGTGTGGCAACACGCCGTGTTCGGGTTCGCGACAAGTCAATCGTCATCGTGAGGATGCCTCATTGAGAGGTGAAACACGTGTCGATTTCTTTCAGAAGTTTTTTATGGCTCTTTAGAAATAGCTAAGCGGAACAGGTTTCTAAATATATCCACGTCTATTGTATTTTATAATGGATTTCCGCAAGGTCACGCCTGAATCATTACAGTTACAAGTTTCGGATGATTTGATGTACTAGACCGAGTGTTTGAAAATTAATGACACAGTCTTTATTACAAACAACATAGATTTGGAAAACATTAATTCTTAGGGAAAATTGAGAATCGGAAACTACCTGTTGACCAAGCAGTGAAGCGAGCCAGCGACTAAGAGCGCTCTAAAGAGACAAATTACAAGTTTCACTTACAAACTCAGTCCCAACGCTGAGTGAAGAAGATTAACAAAGCTATTACTTTTAAATAAAAAGGGCTCTTTAAACGAAATCTTATTCCAATAAGTGAGTAATTCACTTAACTTGTGAATCGAGTTAGGTACATTTGTTTTCCGGCTGTCCCAGAAGGGCTATAATAATTAAAAAAATACTATCAAGGTTATCCATGATTCGGAGATGTTGGTAATAGTACCACACCAAAAAAGTGAAAAATAAAACTTACAAAAAAAAATATTCCGACTTCTAAAAAAAGTCAGTGGCAAAAACCGAAAATTAAAAACTAAAGACTAGGTACTTCCGAAATTAAAGTTATTTTTCACTTTGTAGTGTTTTTTTGGAAGTCGGTTGTTTTTTTGTAAAAGTTTTGTTACTTATAATATCATTGTAGAGCAAAGACTACATTTTCTGATAATTCACCATCGTAGACAGAAGGCTTACTATTTATTAATTACTTAAAAATATACTGTACAAAGGCGGTAGGTGGCATTTTCCACCAGTCAACCTTAGGGTGATGCAGAGACAAAACATGGTAAGTGCAACATAATTGATAGATAACTCGAAAAAGAATAAAATATACTAATTCTTAGATACATACAATACTACTACTATTCGTTCTTTAACGAAATTCAAATACATATTTTCAACCAGAAACTAGATTTTAGCATTTTTACGACCATGCAACGATTTCCCGGAAAGTTTCTGCCATTCATTAAAATTGTTATTCGGCACGTGCAAAACTGCCATTAGTATACTGATAGATACTTATAGATAGACAGAGGCAGCCCCTCAGTTTACAGTAAGCCTAGTATCATATGTCTAATAGTACCTACATAAGCCTTTGGTAAACTAGATAAACCATAACTCAACAAGTGGGGTATGAACTCGGAAACTATTCGGAGTTCGAAATCCGACCGTTACATACATTACGAGGGAAGCCCTTCGTAAGTTATAGGATCTGTTGCGATGGCAGGTGTAAAACTTACTGAAATATTGATTTTAATGTTACTTTTCGGACTTATTTTCCTCTATTTATTTTTATTAGCCTCCTCTCATACAGATAAGGAACCAGCATTGAGTGATTTATCATTTCGAGTCGTGTTTAGTCCAAGATTTGCTTACAATGGTGCCGATTCTCTTGTACACCGAACTAAACTACCACTAAAATTCCTTACTTTTGGCTATGAGAATCTTAAAGCTATTCTGGAACAAAAATTCTCTACATTTAAATATAATTTTGACACAACTAAAATCGTATTTTACGAGTCCACGTAGTACTTGTTTGCCCTACACCGTGTTTTTTTTTTTGTTTTTAGAGCCTTAAGCGCGCAGTGTGGGCAGCCTCGACGTGGTTTATATGGAATTTTTCACTTTTTGTATGGAAAATAAGAAAAATTATTACCAACATGTTGAGTGTTAGGGGTTTAAGGGTTTTATAAACGGGGTCAAAATTTTAATTATTTTTGCAATTGGACGCATGATTTTCGAGATCTAAGCAAAAGAAAAAAGATACAGTACTGTTTTTGCACCTGAAGTCGAAGTGTTGGATTGAATTTTAGTTCGTATTGTACTCCACACCTTTTTAATCGCGATTAGAAATAATCAGATTTAGTTAGACAATCAAAATTTTAGTGAAAAGCGTCAAATTCAGAAAAGCAAAATTGCCATTTTCACTAAATTAATAACTCAGTGCCATCTTAGTGCTGTCAAACTTAAATGTAGTTAAGTTGTATCACTTTAGTCTAACTATTTCAGAATGGGAAATCATCGTTTGACAGGAATAAACTAAATTTTGGTGATTTTTAGTCTAGTTTAGAGGCATAAACATAGCTGGCGAAATGTGGGTGTACCTGCTACAGGGACACCTCTGCCTAACCCTTCGGGGAAACAAGGCGTGATGTTATGTTATGTATGTTTAGAGGCATTTGTGACAAGAGAATCGGCACCATTGTTTTCAGCTCAAAAAAATTTCAATGAATTTAGCCTTCAGAGTTCCCCTATTAGGAGAAAAAACACAAGAGCGGATGAAGCGACATGCAAATGTCCAATTAGGACAAATATAATGTGAAACTGCGACTGTGTGTGTCCAATTTTTGTGCGATGGATTAATTTTTTTCGCCGAACCCGGATGCGTCGTCGCGCCGACAGAGGGGTGTCCGGGTTTTCCAACCAATGAGTGACAAATGAACGCGAAGTATACTGTAGAGACTGATTATAGAAGAAAAACAATTAGTTTTAAAAGAAAATCTGTCACACGAAGAGTCAACGAACTTTCGGCTCCTATTTACCTTTAAAATAAAAACGCAAGCAAGCATTTCTATTCACTTTCTTTTGATCGTATCATAGAGATAAAGAACCTTCCAAATTCGAAGACCCAAAAACTGCTTATCATTTACTTTTCCACCAATCACAGTGACTCAGATTGTGTGAACTTTTTTTATTCCAAAAAGTTTTAAATCTTATTTAGGTAATAGATACAACCAATAAAATTGCATTATGAACAATTTGATTTTCGAACTTGGAACACCATCCAAATAGGATTGACTTTTTACTTGTAGGTTGTCAATGGAATTTTTTCATACAGTCTAGTTCACGTGTCGTGTAAAGGTAATGCCTTATTAACCTATAATAGGTATTGATTAGGTGACAACGTGTAGTAACATTATGTTGGGCGAGGTTTCAATATTGGAATGTTGTCTTATACCACGACATGGATTGCAGAAATGTTTTAAATGAGTGAAATTATTTCATTACTCTCCTGAGAATAGGTTGTACTTGGAATGGTTTGTTTGAGTTTTGAAGTGAAAACTTCTTTAGGCGCGTTGGACATTTTTAGATGGGACTAAACCATTGATTTCGCGACACTGTTACAACACCAGCTTTTGACCATTAAAAAGACATCAACGCGTTGGTTACCGCGGTGCCGATTTTTTTTTCACGTTTTCACTTCTGTCGGCACTCTCGAAGTGCCTCTGTTTTTTTTTCAACTTGACTATTAATTGAGTCATGTAAACAGCTACCGCGCAGCAGTGATAGCCTAGTGGTGTGACCGTCAAACTGCCAAGTCATAGGTCTCGAGTTCAAACCCAAGGCACGCACCTCTGACTTTTCGAATTCATGTGCGTATTCTATAATCATCACTTGCTTCAAAAACGGTGAAGGAAAATATCGTGAGGAAACCGGCATACCTGAGAGATATTTCTCGACAACATGTGAAGCCAAGTCAGAGGCCCATGGGCGGCTTTAAAACTCTGACGCCAAGTTAGTCACAAGAAGACCACGCAATTGTAATTTTTTATAAACAATTTTAACACTACTCCAATCTTCTACTTAATAAAAATCTTAAATTCGTTCACTAGCAGATAACGCACGACTCTACCACATTCTTCTCTACTATCTACACTAATATTATAAACAGAAAAGATTTGTATTTCTGTTTGTAATGAATCAACTCAAAAACTACTGGACCGATTTTAAAAATTCTTTCATCAGTGGAATGCTATATTATCAGAGTATAGGCTATAATTTATAAGGATATCACGCGGGCGAAGCCGCTGGCGGAAACTAGTATAACACATATTATTGAATTTATAAGTATTAAAACTTCTTGTCCCGCTATATAACAATATTATCACAAATAGTCAAAGTTTTCATCCTAGAACCAAAAAACAATTAATTTACTTTCCTATCCGTTCCGATTTTAATTTTTTCTACCAGTTTCCAATTGGGTTTTACAATTTCCCACAAACTATTGAAAAAACTAACAAAACCCTGGACTGAACACAATGTTACTCCAAAGAGTGTTTAATCAACGCCGAAGGTAAGGGTTTTTTGCCAAACCACACTGTATTTGCATTTTCCCGTCAAAAACAGTTCGAAAATTGAATGAAAATTTTGAATCGGTCAATAAAACGTATTCGAAACAATTTAAATCGTGAAGTTCTCCCTCACGTTTTAAATTATTCCTAATCCCCGATATTTGTTCGAAACCGAAAAACCCAGTTTTATTATCTGTGTAATGTACGACAAACAAAAGTTTCTGAAAGAAAGCCAAAACAAAGTTGGTAACATCAATTTACTTGGTCTCTAAAATTCTAATTCTCGAGGGTAAAAACATTTTAAAAGTTGGACTTTGCCAAATCGCTGCCAAGTGTCTATGCCATTTCGCATAAAGGTAACCTTTTTACCTATTTTGAATGTTGTTTATCTGTTCTCAGTTCGAAAATTCTCTTTACCTGTCAAATAGCTTTTATCTAAAAATCTTTTTGGCTAGTTTTAGGGTTCTCAACATTGAGTGTCAGTAATTTAGGGTTTCTCATATTGGGCGATCTTTTTTGATGCAAGATAAATCTTTTCTTTGTTTAAAATGAAATAACTTAAAGAATGGGAGTCCTTTCAAACACATTACCTTTTTTAAATTTCAAATTCTTTTAATTCAAACTCATATTTTCTTTAAGTGTGACGAAGATTCAAATACGCCATAAACAAAAAGAAATAAACAGGGAGACATAAAAACAGATAAATTCAAATTTTTACGTCCGACATTAGCGGCAACTTCGTTTCAAATCTCGTTTTCATCATTTTCCGATTGGCTTTTTATGAGTTAGAAGTAAGTACCTACATAGTAAATTCAATTTCTAAATGGGTTATAAAAATCCATTCAAATCATTAGTACAGATTATTAACATTAATTTCATAAATACCAAATAGTAATACTTAAAATCATACGTATACGTACCCGCACGAAAATCCAGAAAATGTGTAAAACTCCACAAGAAAATTCACAACATTAAAAAACTCACAGACACAGCGTCTCACTGATAATAAAAAAGACACCTTTTAAATAAGGAACAGATGCGTTGTTTTTTTAAATTATCGCGGTAAAGCCAAGGCGTTGATTCCGTACAGCCAGTCGCGACGGTAGGCGTCCTAACGTTGTTAACTCGCGTCGCTCACTGCTTCTCGCGCAGAGCTCGCGCCGTTTTCACACAATTCTCGCTTTTCAGACGTCGTTTGCAATATGCTCGTGCGAGCACTATGTGCATAGCACAACTGTTGCTTTTGCTTTACGTAAAGCGTCAAAAACACTTTTCAGGTAACGTACTCTACGCGAGCAGTGCCTTAGTTTAATTTGATCAAAATCTGTTTGAATTTCCTACTATGTGTGATATAAAAAGTTGGTAGATGATGGAAGTAGGTAGGTACAAAATATAATAGAGATATTATTTTTAGTGTTTCACATTTGTGATTACAGCTAGAGATAAGCTTTTAGTATCTGTACCCGAATTATTTTATTACTTGGCAAATAACAAAAGTTTCAACATGAGGTACTACTGTTTTGAAAACATTAATTAATTAAACAATGATATGAATATTTACTTTTTAAAGTATTATGTTATTGTAATAATTGTGAATGTGAAGACTATGTGGGTCATTCCTTTTTATTTTTGTTTTTTTCTCAGTCTTTATTAATGTCTAATTTTTATGGTGTACATAATAAAGAATATTCTATCTATCTTTCTAGTTTTAATCATGGTCTGGCAGTTTGAGTAATTTATGCGGCCTACCCAAATGTCCTTTCTTTGGTATTGTTCGTCGAATCGTTGTGCGTCTTAAATTCTGAGTTGAGCTGCACGATTACTAACAAATGCGTGCACTGATTGTACAGATCCACTTAATCTGTGTGGTTCTTTACTCAAAAGACCATATTTTCAGACACCAATCTACATGGTCTTCACATGATCTGACCAAGATTATGTCTGGACTTTAAAAAACACTGTGATCTCTGAGTTTATTTCGGCCTTTCTTCTCAGAATAGTCAGATAGGAAACGCCGATCTAATCTAGTTAAAAAAAAAATATACGATTGACGTGTAAAAGTGTTTGTAAAAACCTACTAACAGAAATAAAATCATTTATCATTTATATTCCAAAATTGCAGTTGAAAACATCTTTAAAAAAACACGAATTCGTTTCTAAACAAGCCTGAAACATGTAGATTATTTTTAACGGAACATAATAACGGAAACACGGTGCGTGTGAAACTCGCGCTTCGCCCCCCTTCCGAACATAGATCTTATAATAATCTGTGTAACCCAATTTTACGCGTTACTACACGTAAATTAGCGACGGAACCCAGGTGTGCCGTGTCGAGTGCGTTTCATAGCTTAGTGTTGCCAGCCGATGCCGAATATTGTCCCTTTCCCCTTGGTTGTAAGTACATACCTAGTCAAACATTAGTGCCTGTAAAATTTATGGCTCATTAATTAAGATTCATCAACCAATAATTTTGTTGAAAAACTTTCTATAATTTAATGTTTTGTACCAAGATCAATAAAATTAAAGTAAAGTACATAATTAAGAAAGTTTAGAGTTACAAGAAGATTTTTTTTTTGCCTTGGTACCACAGCCTAATCTATAAAAGGATTACTGAAGTCCAATATATTGAAGGCCTACTTTAGTTTATTTACCTTAAATTCAATACAACTTTATTTATTTGCACAATGTTACTGGCTAGGCTGTTACTACATATAGTTACTGACTTAAAGAGTGCATGACCTTGTTAGGGCGCAGCAAGTATTATTAACATTTAACTTATATAGCTAGGTTATACCTAAACATTATTTTCCAAGAGATAGGTTGATTTTTCCTTCCTATTCTGCAATCAAAGTAATATTTCCACAATGGCAACACAGCCCCAAGTGATTGATGCTTTCCCGCTAAAAAGAATTACTGGCCAGTTTATGAATCATGGCCGACAAGTTTTACATAATAACGCTTGTTTCGGCCGCGATCGAAATAAAAGATAAAAATAAACACGTTATCAACGCACCTTTTTGTTTATGAGCTTGTCAGGATATTAATCACGGGAACAGTTGCCAACAGATAGAATGTTTGGACTGTTTTACTATCGAGCAAAATATTTGTTTATGTTACTGTGAAAGAGCATTCGAAGGTGAGTTCTGAGAATTGCTGGATATGCCATTGAAAAATGATATTTAGCTTATACTTAGCAAAATTTTGCCAGAAAAATTAAAGAAATAAAAGCTTTATTTTTATAAAGACATTGAGATTCACATTGAACCTCAATGGCTATACACAGGAGTTTTATTGTTACTTGTGTGCCGGAACAAGTTAAGGATCATGAAACAAATTGTAAGATTCTGCTTCAAATTTCGCGTTGGTTTTAGTAGGATATTTGAAGCTCAAAAGTAAATGTCTGTGAAATAAAGCCCGAAATGTAGTCATTCGTAGCAATCTTCAGAAAACCCTTTTTTAGGGTTCCGTTGCCAAATGGCAAAAAACGGAACCCTTATAGATTCGTCATGTCTGTCTGTCCGTCCGTATGTCACAGCCACTTTTTTCCGAAACCATAAGAGCTATGCTGTTGAAACTTGGTAAGTAGATGTATTCTGTAAACCGCATTAAGATTTTAACACAAAAATAGAAGAAAAAAAAATTTTTAATTTTGGAGTTCCCCATACTTAGAAATGAAACTCAAAAAAAAAAATTTCATCAATCCCATACGTGTGGGATATCTATGGATAGGTCTTCAAAAATGATATTGAGGTTTCTAATATAATTTTTTTCTAAACTGAATAGTTTACGCGAGAGACACTTCCAAAGTAGTAAAATGTGTGTCCCCCCCCTGTAACTTCTAAAATAAGAGAATGATGAAACTAAACAAAATATATGATGTACATTACCATATAAACTTCCACCGAAAATTGGTTTGAACGAGATCTAGCAAGTAGTTTTTTTTTAATACGTCATAAATCGTAAACCGCAATTTACCTTTCATTCAATGTTACTTGCTGCTACGGAACCCTTCATAGGCAAGTACGACTCGCACTTGGCCGCTTTTTTATGTGAAACATGTATAGCGGCGGGTCAGACCGACGAGTTTCCAGCGTCGCCACGCCAACAGTCGCCATATTTATTTCCTATCGTAAACTATCCTTTTATGCATATTATTACCTGTACATAATAATTTCGATGTTTAATTTTTTTGCCGAGATATCTCAGAATTACCCAAGATTCGAGCTTTTACAGCAACATAAGCAATCTACGTAGGCGAAAAAATAAACAGCAACTAGACGAAATATAAACAACAACTATTGTTTTAATGAAGCGAAATCACCGAGCTAGATTCACTTCACGCACTGCTTTAATTATCAGATCGCCACAAAAACTAACTCCAGCATAAACTACATCATAAAGATTAAAAAGATCTCAGTATTTATCTAAGAAAGTGTTTCATAGTTTCAGCTGGTCGTTTCCCGCGCAACTTGTGAGTGTAAACCGAAGAAATGGGTCACAAAAATATAGTTGAACAAAGAGTTTGGTATACAGGCAAAAATATACAAGGTGGAGACGACAATAAATGAAACTTTGCATATCAAATGACATTCCCAATCTGCATACAAAAATTCAATCAAATATAATTATCCTATAGCTTTATCACTTCGCAACATTCTTTTGTTGCGGAAGATTTCTTGTTTTCTTTTATAATTAATTTTATCATATACAACGTTAGTTTTGGTTTATACTAAACCTCTGAAGGGGTAATTGTACTCATCATTATGAACAACTTTCACTATGGGACCAACGCTGAAATCGCGAAAAAAAATCAGCTGTTCCCTACATTTTGACGAGATATGCGAACATAAATGTAGGGAACAGCAGATTTTTTTTTCACGATTTCAGCGTTGGTCCCATAGTGAAAGTTTTTCATAATGATGAGTACAATGACCCCTTAAGAGGTTTAGTATAAACAAAAACTAAGCTTGTATGTACAAATTCAAACTTTATTCTACGTTTTTATCAAAACAAATGAAAGCTCCTTTTTAATTTTCAAGGAGATGTCAATTGTACCTATATGAAAGAAAACGCCCGGTCGTTTTATTTCGACAAAACATATAAAATAATTTAGCAGTAGTAGGACAACACATACTTACACTTTAAAAGTTGCTAAGTTACCAATCTCTTTGTTCGACTGTACTTGGTAGTCGGTAAGAAATGGACCGACAATCTGAGATGTGTAGGGTGTTTAAGTTCCGAATCTGGATCTGCAAGATCAAGTTCTGCAGTGTTATTCTGTAACCATCTCACCGTGTTATCTTAGGTGAAGTGAGCGTGGAGTGAGCTGTCAGTTGCTAAGGATTGACACTATTGGCAGCTCACTTCACCTAAGATATCACGGTGAGATTTTTACAGAATAGCACTACTGAAGTGGCGCGGCGACTGGAACTTTTTTTACTTGATAATTGAAATTGGATCGATTACTTGGTAGAAATGTTCAGTGCGATGTACCAATCTATTCGGTGGAACAAGTACTTACTGCTTGACTAAGAGTTCTTCAACCCACCAGCACGCGTAGAATGACCACCGTAGAAACGAGTTTTGTCGACGGAAGAATAGACAAAATGACATATTGTGATTGTTTATCTGTCATTTTCTTTATTCTTCCGTCGACAAAACTCGTTTCTACGGTGTTCATACTACGCGTGCTGATGTCTTTATTTATTATTTAATAGGTTGGTCTACAATTGTTTACACATTTAATTTCATTTAAAAGTACACGATAAACATTTATAAGTACAACAATTACTTAAAGGCTAACACCACATGCACTATATACATTTGGATTTTACATTTTGATTACTGCAATTAACTGAGAATAATGGCTGATTTCAAATAATGTGAAAACAAAGCATACATCTAGCAAATCAAGAACCGAATTAAATTAATTTAAAAAAGAAAAATATTATATAGATTGGCAGTAGCGGATAAATAAATAAAATTAAACTAAGAAATAAATAATAATAAATTAAATGTTAAATAAAAAAAAATACGTTAATTAAATAACGTTAAATAAGTATGTAAATTAATAAATTGCCAATTCAGATTATGCCATGGGCGATTCGCACACTGCAATGCATTACGCAGCGTAGTGCGGGGCGGCCATAACAAACAAATTGCGCGCGGAAGCGCGACGCGCTTGCAGATTACTACTATGAAAACATCATGTACGTAAGAAAGAATTTACATCTTTTTAGCAAAAGAGGTGATAGACATAATTATAGTACTAGAAATAGGGACCTATTAGTTCAACCAGGTTTCAGACTGGCTAAAGTAGATTCATCTTTCATGGGATACTGTTTAAAATGTTACAATAAAATTCCTCCCCACATACTTCAACTGAATGAGACGAAATTCAAATCTTGTATAAAACGCACACTATGCAGGCAGGCATATTATACGTTGGGGGATTACATCACTGATAAAAATGCTTGGCTCAATGCTGGTCCTGCTCCACAACCACAACTAATTGATTAACATTTGCAAATACTGTTGGAGCTGCTGAAGATTGTAAGACCATCTTTGCATTGTATAAACTCAATCTCTTTTGTATTATATAATTGCATAGCACACTATGTGAGCACTATGTACTAAAGAGTTACCATTTACCGGGTAATATGTCTTGCATTGACTTGAATGTGCCCTGGCGGCTGTGAGTATGTCATGCTCACTCAAATGTTTCGCTGATGGTGGCGCGTGTGTTGGATCATTTAGCTCCCTTCAAAATGGTTGAGCTGAATGGTGCTAATCCATGCGTCATGTTCGTGAACGGGCGCCGTCAGTTGGGACTGGTCATCTCTTAGCTGCCAGGGCTTATTTTTAATTTTCATTTTTTTGAATTGTTCTTTTTTATCTTTTTATTACGGACGCTTCTCATGTGCACGTCTTTCTACATTGTTCTCACATGTATAATTTCAACATGAATGATGTAACCAATATTTTGTAACAATTTTTTATTTAAAAGAGTGTCCGTGGAGTTTCTTGCCCGTTCTTCTCCATAGGTACCTACTACGCTTTGGAATGGGCAACTAGCTTCATACCTATTTCTGACTGACCGATTCCTTGACAATTCAAAAGTGCCTGTAAATGGTTTAATTGAAATAAATGATTTGAGTTTGAGTTTGATTGTGTTTTCTGTACAAACTGGTACAGTGTTAAATCTGCTGCCCCGCGCTACGCTGCGTGATGCGGTGCAGTGTGCAAATCGCCTTAGTTGTGCGAGTAGTATTTAATAATGAAAAATTTACCTTGTTTACTGTCAAAAATGTCCTAGCTCTGAGACAATCACCCCATCGCATTCTGATCTACCTGGCAATTCAATCCAGTATGCGGTTCCAGTTGCTAGATAAATAACGCACCTTATAATATCTCGCGACTAACAAACGGTATTTACAAGGCAGACGTGATTGGAAACACCGGAAGGGTACGCCCCAGAAGGACATAATATAATGACCTTATTGGTGATGTTCTTCAAAAAGGTCAGGTGCGTATAGGGTTACCATCTATGTAAGGGAGGATGCCTTTCTAGGATGTAAAAATGCCTGATTTTTCAGAAAAATGCCTGTCTTTTGTAAGACAACTGTAAGTCAAATAAATAATACGCAACAGATAGTTTTAAAGACTGACATTTATTCAAAATGAAAAGTATGAACAATTTATGACCACTAAACTAATTTAGAAAAAACGAACTTACTACACTGAGTGACATTTTTCCGAAGATTTTTTTTAAGTTCTGTTTTTTTCTGAAATGTAAATATAAAAATCTTAACACGAAATGGTTTTAAAGTTTAATGCTTTTACCGACGACTCTTCTGTCAAACGATTCCATTCTATACTCCATTATGCATTTATTAGAGAAATTAAAAAATGCCTGTCTTAGCTTAGCGCCGACCGCACGCCTGTCTTAACCGTAAAATGCCTGTCAAATGCGGCAAATGCCTGTCAGATGGTAACCCTAGGTGCGTAGTACTCGCAACCGACGTGTGTGAATGAACAGATGTAAGAACGTAATAATGCCAAAGGAGTATGTAAGGATCGTAGCAGGTGGCGTTCTGTAGTTTCTGCCTACGCCCATTCGAAGAAGGCGTGAGTTTAATTACGTGTGTAGGTATCAGGAATGTTACAGAGCTTCGGTTCCGGTTCCGAAAGGTCGGAACTTCCGATTAATTTTACCCCTCCGATTCCGACTTCGGTTCCGATAATTTTGAATCGGAGTTATACCGAAGTTCGAAACGCAGCGATGCACGTGACTAGAGCGCGTACAAACAAGTTTTAACTCGTCGCCAGTGTAATTTTAGTTTATTTTATACACGCTCGCGCTCGAAGTCTCAGTTTATTGTTTTGTTTGTGGATGTTATTGCTAATATTTGACTGATTAAAAAGACTGAATTATATTTCAATTGTTTTATTAAGCTTTCCCATAACACATCTTTCTTCTACTTCCACTTTTGACTACGGTTTCGGTTCCGATTCAGGTTCCGATTCCGATCAATCAACTCAAAAACCTCCGATTCTGGTTCCGGTAAAAACGGCTTTCGTAATATCCCTGGTAGGTAGGTATGTTATGTATATCACGAAAGGATAATTAATATTTATTGATTAAAAGAAGCTTTCAACAATTCACAAACAAATATTTATCAACATTGTAATCGAAAGGTGTCATCACAGTCTAACGAGTTTACTCTCTAAATTCGATAAAACGTATTCCAATAATTTCATTTTCACGTCAAAGTGTTTGTCAGTACGCCGACGGCAGGAATTTGTTATCACAAATTATTAATTTCCGGAGTCCTTGAATGAATAGTAGGATAGCAGTTGAAGAATTAAATGGGGGAATGACACATCGAGGTTTTGACTGGAACAGAGACAAGACACAAGTTTAAGTGACAGAATAGTTATTTGTGCAACAAGAGAGCAAAGTTGGTTTTTGCTGCGAGTGTCGATTTTGAATCCCGAGTAAGCGAAGGATTCTATAATTGAATCACGAGCGTAGCGAAGGATTCTAGGTTAGAATCCTGAGCGCAGCGAGGGATTGAATGACACGAGATGTAAATAACTTTGGTCTCGTGTAACATATACAACTTTTCACCTCAGCAGCGAGAACATATACAACCTATACCTTAAGGTAAAAAAATACAAGACAAACTGAATTTTTTTTCTTCGAAACGCAGCTCTTTTTCACGTATGATTTAAAACAGACACAAAATTTTCACAGCCGCCATCTTGGATTTTTATTATGACCTCACGATCGGCTTTAGAACCCTCGAAAACTATGAAAACGACACCCATGACGAAAAATTTGAAAATTTTTGCAGCCGCCATCTTGGATTTTCATTTTCACGATCGACTTTAGAACCCTTAAAAACTATGAAAACGACACCCATGACGAAAAATGTGAAAATTTTTTCAGCCGCCATCTTGGATTTACATTTTGACCTCACGATCAGATTTATCACCTTCGAAAACCATGAAAACGACCTATGACGAAAAATGTGAAAATTTTCGCAGCCGCCATCTTGGATTTTCATTTTGAATTGTTGACCAAATTCACAGTATCTATCTCTCTCTCTATGTCTTTCTATCTCTTTGAATTAGAAGAAGACAGTCGCAAGCGACCTTTCGCGTGACGATTTCTGCCAGTGCACTCCTACTGAAAGCCGCGTTAAAAAACTTCTTTCCAAAAAAAACAGCGTTTAAATAAAACCTTAACAAATGATTTGCAATTTTACGGTTTTATGTGTATCCGAAGTTCCGAACGTTTTATTATTGTTTCTTTTTTGGGTCTACTAGGTAGCTATGGAATTTTAAAATCGAACTTCGATTCGACTTGTTTCTATCTCTCGCTCTTTTCGTATCGAAGTGACAGTGACAGAACAAAGTGAAGTTCATGTCTTTCGAATTTTTTGAGTAAACCCAGTACAATACTCGGCATAAAAAAAATAAAATTAAAAAGTTACTTTGTCTCACGCTCGCAGCAAAATCGAATTTTGCTCACTGTCTATACCCAGCAAAACCTGCTTGTTTGAGGCGTCGCTGAGGTGAAAAAACTTTTTCTGAAACTCAATGTGCTATGTTTATGGTCGAGTACATAAATCCTATACTATTAAACGAGCAATATTTGTATATATATTTGTTTGTATATAGATTTGTACTCACGTTCTCGCAAACGGCACCGATTTCGATGAAAGTTGCAATATAGAGGTTTACGGGGGTGAAAAATCGATCTAGCTAGGTCTCATATCTGGGAAAATTAGTTTTCTCCGTATTTTCACCCAAGCAGAGCTCGGTCGCCCAAAGTTTAAAACAATATAATGAATAATGACATGACAATAATGACATTAGAATAATGGTCACGGCAGTATGGAATTAGTAAGTACCTACTATCATGGCGGTATGGAATAAGTAGGTATTATACATGGATTAGTATGAACGTTCCTATACTATTAAATGAGCATTTTCTATTTACACCAGAGCAGAGCTCGGTCGCACAGGTACTGTATATAATAAAACTACATACTCTGAACTTCCCCTTTATTAAAACTTCTAACGTCTCTTGCCGGTGTGCATTTTGGATTGTCAAAGTGTTGCCAGCATTCAGTCACGCTCTCTAGTTGTCAGTTGTCACCCATTTAACGTCGTGGCACTGTCATGGCGGATGTTGTCACGTATCAACGCGTTGACTATTCGTAACTCTCGACAAAACGACGATATCGTGATGTCAACAGGTCTTTACTGCACGGATTTTGGTTCCTGAATTTCAGTGAACCCTGCGAGTAAATCGCGGGATTACGACCTTAAATTACTGAATGTTTTCAGAGTGTAGGGTAAATGTTAGCTTGATAAAAGTGGTGCTTTTAATATCAGTGAGTGCATTCCTTAATATGTTACAGCTTATCGTGTCAAGCAAGAGAAACCAAATGGCGAACCGCGGTCAGTATCCGGACCGCCGCAGACCTATTTTGTGCGGACTTTAAATAAACAGTTTTTATAACTAAAACTTAATCTAAAAAATTTGTTCGACACGACAACGGACAACGCGAGACGAAAGCCGCATGAAACTGCAAACGTTTTTGGGAGTATTAAAGCTAGATAGGTACCTATTCTATACATCAGGGATTCCCAACCGGTGGGGTGCGCCCCCTCGGGGAGCGTAGAGTAACCAATGGGGAGGCGCGGCAGCTCCAATAAATAATAAAGTATAGATTTACAAAATTGTATGTTCTTGGTATTAGAAAAGGTTAAGACTAGTTTCCAAAACCCAAACGTTTCATAATACTTACTTAGGTGCTGTAAAATGAGGTTCAGCTTTTCTGCCTATGTCGACAAAATAAGTTTTTCTATTTCTTTATGAAGAAAAATGTAACGAATCCAAAATTGTATAACATTTTTCGAGCTCGCTCTGCTCGCTCTTACATTATGCATTCTCATAATTCTTGAGCTTTTCTGCAAAACTCGACACAGTAACTTCTATTTCTGTTTGAATGATCAAAAAAAATCTAACCTATCCAAGGGGCTGCAAACATTTTCGACCTCACTTTCGCTTGCTTTACATTGTGATACTTTTCTGCTTATGTCGACAAAGTAACTCAGGGGCGTAGCGATTTTAAAACAAAGTTAGGGGGCGCATATGTTAAAGGTTGGAAACCTCTGCTATAGATTGAAATGATCGATTTCCAAGAAAACACAAAAATACGGAAGGTCCTTGAACATCTTTTAAGCTTGGTTGCACGTAGGTAATCGTCTTCCAAACGGACCGCGACACTCATGTTATTTTTTTAAACGAACCCCCAATGAAACTGTTTGCTGATCCCTGAAGACCAATTCTTGTACTTGTATATCTGTCAAACTTGTCAAAAATGTTGGTAAATTGATTGTATTTTTCTGACAGATTGCGAATGAGATGCGAATGCGAATGTTCTAAAAAATTACGGGAATTGTCCCTCTGGTGTAAAGTATAGCTGCAGAGAAGATTTTGTTTTATTTTTATCAAAGGCCAAGTTATCTAAGTAAATTACTAAATTCTCATTACAAATAGAATAAGCTTTATTAAATTACACGTGCTATTGATGTTACAAATCAATTTAATCACAGCAAATCTATTCCCACGTAGTCCTATTTAAATCTAAGAGCTTCTCACAAATTCTAAGAACCAATTCAGTTAAATGGAACATTCTAGTACTCGCAAACGACGCAATGTTCCATTGGAATGCTTCAACCAGGCACATTGCTACAAGAACATTCTAGTAATCTTGATTTCTAAGTGATACCAAAATACCAACCCACGCCCACGGTTTACCTTGAATTCAAAAATTAATCAAAACTTAAATTAATCGCGTTGACGCCATTTATTTTCCCTTTGAAAGCCTACACAGATAAAACGATGTTGATTTACCTGATAGTGAGACCATTTAGGCGACGTACTGACCGGATATTTATTTCTGTTGTCCAGCGATACTTGTAAGTACCTACTAATTGTAAATATATATATATGTCGGATCCGGTCATTAGTACGGACACGAAACGAATCGCAAGCGAGTTACCTACACCATAAAAGGCGCGCTTCTACAGAGTCGTGATGTTTTAAGGTCACGGCTATGAGGGGATTCAGCCTTTGGTCGCATCGGAGAGAAGACGTCATGGAACTGTTCTCGATTCGTGGTGCTCAGTTTTTGTGTTAGTTGTAATTTGTAATCATTGTGTTAACTGGTAATTTTAATAAACGCCGTCGCATCCAGTGTGTGTATAATTTAGCTAGTGAGATTAATTTGATAGTAAATTATAATGTGATCTGAAATGCAAACTGTTTTTCTATTGCGCATTAACCAACACTACCCACACTACGCAGTAGTTAAAATATCGCTGATAATAACGAAAGAGTCACATACCCGTCTCCGACAAATATATTGTATTGTAAATAGTCTGACCTTCTACCAAAGGAAACGTCTTCGCGGCACCTACTTGTTGATCTACGCAACAACCCATGCAGTAATTTTCACCTCACTCCCGGTAAAAATTTGACTGAACTTAGGAGCTGTACTATTTAGTACCTATAATTACAAAGTACTTTCTCCCCTGGTTCGTTAGGAACTAGAATCTCGATCTCGATCTTAAAATTCCCCCTTTCCATCAGTTTCTAAAACGCAATGCCAAGCGTTTCTTTGATGTCGCGGACAAACATCGCAACCCTCTTGTTGTGATGGCCGCCAAATATATTCCAAGTAGAATTAGTCAGATCCGCCGTCCGAGACATATTCTCACTGACCCAGATGACCCCACAAACCTCCTCCAGGAGAGGAATAGGGCCACCAGTACAGTGCACAAACACAAACACCCGATACTCCGACCTCGCGGACGATTTTCATCCCGATTCTTGTCCGAAAACGAGGTGCCAGCAGTTATTGCAGCTGAGCACATAGCTTTAAATTCCCCGATTAATAATCGTGATCTAAACTTTGATCCAGCACGTCCCATCTTTGATGTCCTCCCCCCAGGAACGCCCTAAGCCAAGGTACGTACCCCACAGGGGGTGCCCTTAGCGAGTGCTTGCCTAGTTTTAATTAGGATAGTTTTTTGCCCCTGGCTGGAGCCTTTGAGTGTAGAAGCTTAAGACAGCCACAGGAAAGCCCGATTAAATAGTCATGAATTCAGAGGTAAAAAAAATAATGAAAATACAATACTTTCATGGACTGAACACAAGTGAACAAGTGAAGAACTTGACATCTTTTATATGAAAGTCTCGGCCCCAAAATGATAGGTAGTGGCAATATCTGCTGAAATGAAAAAAAAAACTTTATTTCACCTATTTGAACACAGAAAAATATCGCAGACCTACTCATTTAAACTCTCTACTTGTGACAGTCAAAAACTAGACCAAGAAGAGTCCAAGACTATCGTCAAATCACATTTTGTAATAAGGAAGTGTAGGTTTCTTAATGTTGCACTTGCAGAATATTGCTTTTATCTAACAAGCCCTATTAAGTTTAATAGGCAACCCTACCTGTGCAACTTCTCGGCGTTCACCTCTTATACTTTTCTTTTATAATATTCTAGAACTTGTTTTTATTTTTGTCTCCACCACCGGCGGACGGACGGCACGATCGCGATTTGAATTAAAAATGTATTCAGAAAATGACGCGGTGCATTGAAGGTTCCTTACATTATTTTATTATAGTTTCTTTTAATGTTATTATTTGCCTGAGGTACGTTTTTATGTCAACCGATAGGTTCTTACACGTACGCGCACCCTCAAATACTTCTGACACGTCTCGACGCATGAGGGTGACTCTATAGAGTGCCTTGTCGTGCAGGGTAGAGTGGAGATACTAAGCCATGCGGACGCTCACCCATGAGATAGACTGTGGACGAACCCGTGTATGAGTGCACAAAAAACACCAAAAATCGAAGTAGATGGCGAGAAATCGTGAGGCAAATCACATCAGCCCCTGGACATTTATTTAAAAAATGGTAGGAAAGCTGCTAAAGTAGCAGGCACGATAGATTGGAAAATAATTTTACAGCTCTATATAGGTAGTTCACACGAAAATCAAACAAAACAACAATAAAGTACTTAGTTCTGAATTCAAATTATTATACAAGATACATACATACATACATACATAAACTCACGCCTTCTTCCCATGGGGGTAGGCAGAAACTACAGAACGCCACCTGCTACGATCCTTACATAGTCCTTTTGCCTCGTTTACGTTCATACATCTGGTCATACACGCACGCCGGTTGCGAGTACTACGCACCTGGCCTTTCTGAAGAACATCACCAATAAGGTCAGTATACATATTATACAAGATAAATCTAATAATTGATGGACATGGAAATTAGCATTCGTTTGTATTCGGAAATGCGATGATTCCCGAGGGACATATAGAAATAATACTGTACATGAAGACCGGGACTGCTCTGACAAGAGTGCTATAAAGAAGAAGGTACCGTCTTACTGCTGGGCAAAGCTCTCCTCCGCACACCCGTATGTGTGGATTAGGTCATCAGCATAATTGTCAGCCTTGTTTTCCACCCACTGTTGAGTATATAGGCTTCCTCCCTTTTGAGTCATGCTTTTGCGAAGATGAAAATATTAATTAACAAAACCGTAAACTCAATTATGAAGAAAAGTAGAATATTTCAATATTCCCTACCAATTAAGGTAGGTAATAATTCGGAAAATCGGACAAAGTATTTTCACGAATTCGCTTGTAAATGCGTACCAACGCACGAGTTCCAAGTTTTTTGTATGGAGTTCCAATAAAAACTTTTTATTTGGAGAAGTTTTGCTGAAAAGTCTCACTACGTGATAACGTGATTGATTGTCTATTTACGGGCTTTTTTCTCATAATGGCAGCACGTGTTTTGGTGGGAATGATTTATATTTTATTAGCTGTTGTTTGAGATACTTGGAATAAGTGGAGAACTTTGAAATCCCTCTACAAAATTCAATTGTCTATGGTGTGAATGGTGTCCTACTAATAATAATGTAATTATTATTTTACACTTTTTTTGTTTCCTTTTTATTTTAATTTTTTTACTTGTGTTATAATTATGTTGTGTTGTGTGTCTTTTTGTCTGTGCTAAATAAATGTATTTTCTTTCTTTTTTACTAAATGTATACAAAAGGGAAACTAAATAATATTTCAGCATCTATATCAGGTACTCCAAACATGATTTACAGAACAATATCAACTTATCATAACTAACTATAATTTATTCAAAACATTAACAAACATCCAACGGGCCCCAAAAACAGCAATATCCGTTTTTATTGCCATTTGATGATCTTGTTTAATTTTATTTTTGTTCCTAGAATAACTCTTGCTATTTCGCCCACATCCCTCTCCTGTCAAGCACTCGACACAGACTGCTAGCTATAGTAGACTAGCTAAGTATCAAGAAAGCGGTGTCGTATCGATCGAACTCCTAATTTGTGGTGTTGGATTACCTAGTGCATGGACTGCGCCAATTAAGAGTTGGCGCACCGCCTACTTAAGTCATTCACTTGTACCTACGCATTTTTTTTAAGGAAATGAATCGGAAAACTGAAATGTTTTGTCGATGAAGTCATCGTCCATAGTGAATCTTTTAATTAAGTAAGAAGTACAGACAAACTATGTTCTTAATGTCCCTCGGGAAACCTCGTGTTTCGTCCGACAACTGGCGAAACACGAGGTTTCCTATTTATATCAGTTGCCCTTTGCACTTGGTGTAGACCGGACGCTCTCAATCGACTTGGAAATATATAGAGTTGTTAATACTCTTTTAACTTAATGTAATTTATTAAAAAATGGGAGGATAGCCGCTAAAGTCGCAGGCATGACAGATAGGAAAATACTTTTACAGCTCTCGATAGTTCATACGGAAATCAAAACAAAACAACAATAAAGTACTTAGTTCGGAATTCAAATTATCATACACGATAAATCTAATAACTGATGGACATGGAAATTAGCATTCGTTTGTATTCGGAAATCCGATGATGCCCGAGAGACATTCACCGACCTCTGCTTCGCACGGGCGCAATGGCGACGTGTCAGCTTTCAAAGCAAAAGTTAACAGGCATCTTTTGTGCTTGCTCGTTCCATCATTGACCTCATCTATCGTTTTCTATCAGGCGAGATCAAGGTCAAGAGGTGGCCCAAAACTCAAAAAAAAAAAAAAAAACAGTACATCGAGATTTTTGTGGTAAATCTAACTTGAATATAAGATAATCTTCTTCTCTTCTTTTCGTGTGGCTAAGACTTTTAATGCCACCCATGGGCCTCTGACTTGACTTCACATGCCGTCGAGAAATATCTGGCCCAGGCGTTTCCTTCATCGTTTTTTAAACAAGTGATAATTATACAATACGCACATGAACCTATGACTTGGTAGTCTGACTGTCACAACACTAGGCTACCACTGCCCTCGTTAAATATTAATTTAAACACAAACATTCCGAAATAAATGCTGTAAATGACAGTGAAGACCACATCAAAACTCGTTCTGAAGTTTAGAATTTTTAAGCGGTAACTCAGACATACCTACGAAAAGCGATTTGTTTTCTACTTTGTATAGATTCAGATAAATAACACATATTATAACATAACATCGCACCTTGTTTCCCCGAAGGGTTGGACAGAGGTGTTCTTGTATCAGGTACACCCACATTTTGCCAGTTGTGTTTAAGTTCCGTGTAATAGGGGGCGAGCCTATTGCCATCAACCGGGCACAAATCCATACTCCGGGCATTCATATAAATAATGTAACTAAAAGTGAATTCAGTTATTATGTGCGCTGTGGTTTTAAGCAATTATAAAAAGCTTGTAAAGTCTGTCATAAACAAGAGCTTAGTTACTTATCAACTACATTATCGACTCAAGGCAAGCCTGCTAAATTTGTCTATTTTCCTTCGCTAAAATGAAGTAAAAACTGATTTTCTTCCCCGCTCCACACATTGTCTCCTATGATTAATATCGCTGCAGGCTTACAAAACAGTTTAGCCTTGTCTAGGACATGCTGAGCTTTTTGTTAGGCTAGCTTAGCGTTATAGAGTCACTAGCTTTTAGAAATTATTCCACGGGAACGTACTATCGCAACATCATTCAATAAGAAACATTCAATAAAATGTCTGCTAGCTTTGAGCACAGAACTCAGCAACGGAGACGCAGAAATGTACTCTCAATCAACTAGAAACTCAATAAACAAATGGCAAAACAACAAAGAAGTTCTATTTATTCTATCGAATTATTAAGATCTCATGTAAAATCTACAAAAATCACACCAATAAATGAATTTTAATTTGAATTTATATGAAAATCAGCGCTGTGGCTCTGTCTCGCATGGGGTCGCAGCATTATGCTGAGCGATGGCCGTTTTGCGTGGATGTGACGCATATTTTCCCCCAATTTGTTATTTACGTGTTTTTTTTAATCTTTCTTTGCGTCATGTTTATCGCAAATAAACGTATTTTCTTTCTTTCTTTCTTTTCTTTTTATTTGATTGAGCAATTAAATAGCTCGATAGAACTACAGAAAGCTGTATAAAATCGAACTGAAATGAAATGCATTCCGTAACGCGGTGCAAAAATAAATAGGTAAGACCTGCAACGCAGTCAGACAACGTTCATGTGAGAAGATATTAAATACTTATTGATACGTGCACGGCTTTTTTAAGTTTTGGATCTAGTTGATATAAAATCTATTGATAGAGTATGTAAGTAGAAAACGGACTTGTCAATAGAAAATGTACAATGTACAAGATGACAAGTGTCTTGATCGGGAGTTTTAATTTTCCGAGAATGAAAATTCCCTTTGTCATTCAATCTGCTATCTATGTTATAGGGTTTGGTTTTCGCACTTAGTCCGTCAGGTGGACCATTGTACGTGGGCCATGGCGGCCGTTTGGTGGTTATTCCAACTAGCCTACCTTCCAGAAGTTAATTAAATCTCCTGGTCTGTTCAGAACATCTTTGTATGATCTGGGTGACCCGAGGGTTTCTGTTCTAATCTGGGTGACGCCTGTGCATTCAAAGAACACGTGCGCAACGGTTTCCTCAGCCTCCATGCACGCCCTGCACAGAGGACTGTCCGTTATGCCTATTGTGTGGAAGTGTTTGTTTAGCGAGCAGTGTCCCGTGATGGTCCCCGTCACCAGGCGCAGGCCGTTCCTGTCCAGGCGTAATAAACGCCTGGTTAGCCTGCTATCCAAGGATGGCATAGCTTTCCTGGACTGCCTACAGCCCGGTGTCGAGTTCCACCAGTTCCCTGCTTATGTGTGGGTGAACTCCTATAGCCACCTGCGTATTTGGTTAAAGGGTATGGGTACGATAGGCTCGAATCCACATACTGCCGTGCTGGATCCTCGTCTACCTAGTTCGTCAGTAGCATCGTTACCTAACGATCCGCTATCTAATTGCGCAACACCTTTTCGTAAATGTTTCATTTCGACAGTTCAACAACATTCATTGCGTTATTTACGTTGTTGGGCAGATTTTTTTTTCGAACTTATGAAGCTATGGAGCAGCAATCTATTTCAAAATAATTCAGATTGTGATTGATCGCAATTAGGGTACTGATTTGGTCAAATTAAAAGTTAAATAGTTAATTAGGACATTCATAATAACTTATCGCATTATTTTCAGGTCGGACGAGGTAGAAATAAATTAATCTAGAAAGATAAGTGCAGAAACAATATGCTGAAAACCAAAAAGTGTGGAAATGTTCGAAAAATCTTGAGTTAGGTTTCATCGTTCTTCTGTAAACAGAAATAACACAACAACATTAGACACAAATGTTCAAATGTTGGCAGGAAACGTTCATAGAAAAGTATGAACAACTCTCCAAAAGTTGGACATAACATATTTATTTGAATGATTATAGTCACCATTGTTTGGATCTGTTGTAGGTAGGTACTTCACTTCTCTTTATGGAAAGGGCAAAAAAACTTTGTTGGAAACTCCCGAGTAATGTTCGAGAACTTCTGTTGTTATGATGACAGTCATTATTCTTCTGTATGGCTGTTTTAGTTTGATTGGTAAAAATGAAGCAGTAGGTATACTTAGAAACGAATTACATTCTAACAAATATTATAAATGCCAAAATGAGTTTGTTTGTTACGGACGGATTTGGATGGGCTCATGGGTAGACCATGACCTGAATAAGGACATGGCTACTTTTCATCCAGGGTCACAGACGAAGTCGAAAGCAACAGCTATAGTCCGCTTGCGGCGCTTGGGTCCGCTTTAGGCGGGGGCGCTTGCTGTCATTGTACGGCGCCGTACTGAGTAAGCGCCCCCGCCCCTCCGTCCCACTGCTCACATACTTAAGGCGCGGCCAACTAGTTCCACGCGAACTATAGTTACTAATATTCAGAAGTAGTAGAACTATTTCTGTCGTCAAACATCGTTGCTGATATGTTCCTGTATGAGTTACAGGCACATAATACATTTCAGTTTTGCCTCTAGAATTCCAATGCATCTTCAGTGTCTCTGCTGTGGCAGAGGATCATGATATGCACCATACCTACGTAGAGTGTCCACTTACTTACCAGACGCTGGATCCAGCATTTTTTAGGGGTGGGGCATAATAAACTCTATAATAAGTAGTAGGAATTTCTCTCGATAAAACTCTATAACTAACTACGCATGCACGCTCGATTCATCGACACTGCATTGTTTCGCGCCGTAATTTTTAGGGTTCCGTAGTAAACAAGGAACCCTTATAGTTTCGTCATGTCCGTCTGTCTGTCTGTCTGT
Source organism: Agrochola lychnidis (assembly GCA_963680765.1). Taxonomy (NCBI): domain Eukaryota; kingdom Metazoa; phylum Arthropoda; class Insecta; order Lepidoptera; family Noctuidae; genus Agrochola; species Agrochola lychnidis. Next base: position 8,024,952 of record OY796850.1, read on the forward strand.
CTGTCTGTCCGCGGTCTAGCTCCAAGACCCTTTGTACTAGAAAACTGTAATTTGGCATAGGTATACATATTAATTACGTCGACAAAGTGGTAAAACAAAATTATGAAAAACATTTTTTTTTAGGGTACCTCTCATACACGTAAAGTGGTGATGTTTTATTTTTTTAACCCATGGTGAGGGGTATCACTGGAAAGGTCCTTCAAAAACATTATGAGTTTGTGAAAACTATTTTTGGATCTAGGGATCCGTTTGCGAAATATTAAGCTTTAAAGTGCTAATTTTTGTTAGAGTCAAGTGTCCGTCCCCCCTGCCGGCTAAATAGTTAGTTTTGGGTGTGTGAAAAAAATCACAACAGTAGTTTATATAACGAAATTAAAAGGAAAACTATCACAGCTAAGTAGGCTTTACAAATTAATGAGTAATAATTGACCAACTTAACTTTGCAGTTGCAAAAACATGTTTTCCCATACATTCCGTATGGGAGAACATATTTTTCAACTACAAAGTTAAGTTTGTTTTGGGATAAATTCATCCTAACTACGGAACCCTTCATTGTGCGTGGTCCGACACGCACTTGGCCAGTTTTTTAATTTTCCCAAATGAATAATTAATTTTGTTACTTATTACCTACATTTTTAGCTTCGAGTCCGGGACCAGGGTGGGGCAGATACTTACTTGCCCCACTTTGCCCCACCGTGGGACCGCTTGCTTACAATGCAAAACAATTACAAACCTTTTGTTTTTGACATTACGGTGTCATATTATTTAGAAAATAATTATGACTAATTAACTTTCACTTTTTTAGGATGCCATACCCGAAGGGTGCCAAACGGAACCCTATTACCCTGCGCTGTCCGTCCCTCCGTCCGCGTCCGTCTGTCTATCTGTCAGCGGGCTGTATCTCATGAACCGTAATAGATAGACAGTTAAAATTTTCGCAGATTGTGTATGTCTATTAAAGGGAGAATCCTCCGACCAGACGGGTGTTGTGTCTGGCGGGCAACTGCCCATCGGTTTGAAGTTGAAATCTTGTATGTATGTCGATCGCTCGGTAAACTCTAACTGCGCGATGCAGGATTTGTATGACGTCATGTCTATGATGCGTAGTTCGTATGTGGCGGTGTAACCGCTACACCGTTATAACTAATAAAAATATAATAAAGGGGGTATACAAGAAACCTATTTTTTTTTAAGTGAAAACTTCTTTAGGCGCGTTGGGCATTTTTGAGATGGGAAAAAACAATTGAATTCGCGACACCGTTACCGACATCTCATTTTTTGTAAAATTGTTCACGTTTTCACTTGTGTCGGCACTCCCGAAGTGCCACAGTTTTTTTTTGCCCTTTTCCGCTAAATATTGTACGTTGTTACCCTTCGGCCTTCGTGTGCGAGTCCCACTCGCACTTGGCCGATTTTTTTATTTGTATTTTGTGTATAACGATCTGTTGCCTAATAAACGTTATTCTTTCTTAATTGATTTCAAGAAGTAAGTTATTCAATCCCCAATTAGTATTGAGCACATTATAATACCTACGTAGTCAATCCATATCAGTCGGTTCAATTTTCAAATATCTACTAAATCATCATCAGCCTATAATGTTCCCACTGCTGGGACACAAGGCCTCCTCTCTGTGAGAGGGAGTGGGCCGTAATCTACCACGCGGGCCCAGTGCGGGTTGGTAGATGTCACATGTCTTCGAATTTTCGGTTCTAGGACATGCCGGTTTCCTCACGATGTTTTCCTTCACCGTTTTAAGAGCAGTGGTGATGAAATAATTTACAGAAAGTAAAGCACCTGTCTGGGTTCGAACCTACGACCTACAACTCGTAAATCGCGGCCGTTACAACTGGGCCACCACTGCTCTTATCTACTAAATGCTATCTCGTAATTAAACCCACATACCCAATTAATATATGATTGATACGAGATATAACTAATTAACTGGTTTCAGTAAATTGAGCTGTAATATTTTAATAATTATGATCACAAAATTGATTACTAGTTGGTGCTTCAGATTCAGGTTTCAGTATTTTTCATACTTTTTCGTATCATCAAAAATAGCTAAGTCTTATCATCTGCCTAGCCTTTTCCCAACTATATTGGGGTTGGCTTTCAGTCTAACCGGATGCTGAATACCAGTATTTTATATGGAGCGACTGCCTATCTGACCTCCACAACCCAGTAACTGGGTAACACGATACCCCTTGTTGTCAGTTTTTCCGATTTCTGACTACCCGTAACAAATGTCAAAAATCTCCAAATGCCAGCCAGGACCAACGGCTTAACGTGCTTTCCGAGACACGGAGGGGTCTCGTTATGCAATGGATGGTCACCCATCCACGAACCGACCGCGACAAACGTAGCTTAGCCTTCAATTGAATCCGTGCGGCTGTTATTAGTTAGACAGTGGGGTTGTCTGCCCAGGATCAGACGGACTAATGTCTCTTAACACTTTTCATAGAACTCATACGCCATGCCGCCATACATATTGGAAGTAAACCCTCCGGGAGGGTTACCGGCATTACGTTTGCGCTAAAGTTAACCATCGCAGACAGTCAACGGCATTAGCACGCATTAGGTTTAAAACCGTGTTATAAAACACTGTACAACGAAGTAAAATTATGTTTTCAGGGGATCTTATCGCTATACGTAGTTTCCAACCTTTTAATTTTTTTATGAATATTTGTATCTAACTGTGAAGAAAAAGTTAAATAAAAAATGCTTGAATTTTAAAACCAACGCATAAAATACCTACTAATAAATCTTGTTAAAATATACATCAGATTTTATTTTCACGGTTTATAATGATGTATTCGCTAAGAAAAACCTACATTTAAAATGAGCCCTCCGCGAGGGTTCCCGGCATCCCATATTCGCATATGGGATGCCGGGAACCCTCACGGAGGGCAACCGGTGAATCTTTCAGGAGAGTTCCCGGCACTGAACATGTTAATACTTCTCTGGATTCTTATTTTCAAAATACACCCAAATAAAAATTTCGTTTTAAAGATTGATCTTAATTTACGCTTTTTAAATCAAAATTTTTAATTGAGGAGCTTAAACAAATTGGGTCAAGTAAGCCTCATTAGTTACTTTTTGTTGGACCTGTAATCGACCTTAATCAAACTACACACGTACACAGCAATTAAACATTTATTTTCTAGACTCAAATATATCCACACTATAATCACACGTATTTTATAACTACTCGCACTGTATCCAACAACCAACTAACGATCACTCGAAAGAGGTCGCTGCGCCCCCGCAAGGGGGCGCGGCGAGCGGGGTCAGAGCCTCGCCCTTCGCCCGCGGAGGCTTTACGTTGGCCCATTACGATGGGCCCCTCAATTGTGTTTGCCTCGGGCGGCAATGAAAACGACCACATTATTGTTAGGCAATAATGCGTCGGTGTGATTGGTTGCATTGAATATTTCTGTAGGCGCGCCACGACGCCCTTAGTGACGCCGCTTTCTTCACGACATCCCGGCGGTCTGTCCCCGCCAGGTGAGACCCCCGGTTGCCCGGGGGAGGCCCAGCGAGAACGACCAGCGACGGAGATGCCGACTCGACGCCCTACAGGTATAATATGTAGCTTCCCCCTCTCCCCGCTCACAGATCGAGCCGTTTACGGTTTGAGGGGTAGGCAGTCGCGTATGTATGAGCGGTTAGTGTTGTAGTGTAACACCGCTCATTGTATACGTGCGTCGCGACCCGCATCGCGCCCGCACGTGTTGTGTTTAGGTGCATGTGTAGTGGTGGGTGTCTGTATATAGTTATGTGACGTGCCTATATTAACTTAGAACACGCCACACAACGGATGTATGTGTACATCTGTAGAGTCTTATTATTTCGAGTAAGCTGCGTGTAACCTGGGTGCAGCTTACCCGAGGCGTCAATCCGGTGCGATGGGGTCAGGGTCCGCTACCAGGTCACGGGGCAGGGCTTTCGCGTCAGGTGGCCGCGCGTGCAGTGGCGCTATCTGCCTGACATGGGGCCAGGCAGATGCGTCGGCCCGCGCGAACATGACCTTCGCGAGGCGGCCCACAAACTCATCCAGGCTCTCGATCCCGAGGTCCCGCTTGATGACATCGTTCCTCACGAAGCAAGGGGCGTCTAATATGGTCCGCAGCGCAAGATGCTGTTGCGCGCGGAGCAGCCTTCGGCTCGCCTCGCTCGTGAGGGCGAACCAAGCGGGGGCGGCGTACGTCAAGACTGGGCGTATGTACATCTTGTACACGCTCAGCTTGACGCGCACCGGGATGCGGGACGAGAGCACGGGTTTAAGGAGGTTGCGGGCTACCCTACCCTGTGCGGCGACCTTGCGGACATGGGGCCCCATCGTGAGGCGGCGGTCGATGGTCACACCCAGGTACTTGGCCCGGGGCGACCAATCGACGGCGGCTCCTTGTAGTTTCAGGGGTGGTGGGAGGGGCGCGTTTCCTGTGATAAGTGCCTGCGTTTTACCCACGTTAACCGAGAGCCGCCATTTGGATAGCCACTCGGGGAGCGCGTCGAGGGCGCGCTGCATCTTGACCGCCGCGTACTTCGCATTAAGCGATGTAGATATGTACGCGGCGTCATCTGCATACAGCGCGAGAATTACTTGATTTGTGGCGGGGATGTCGTCGGTGTAACGTGAGTAACACGCAGGCGACACGCAGCTGCCTTGCGGTACACCCGCAAGCACAGGACGGGCGCTAGATAGCGCTCCGTCGACCACCACCCTGATAGTCCTGTGGGAGAGGAAGCTAGACACCACCTTTACGACGCGACGGGGCGCGTCTGAGGTGGCGAGTTTGTAAATAAGGCCGTCGTGCCACACACGGTCGAAGGCCTTCTCCATGTCGAGGAATACTGCCACCGAATATTCCTTTTTGTTCCTAGCTGTGGCGAGGTGGTGCAGTACCCTCGACAGCTGGAGCGTCGTGCTGTGTTCTGGCCGGAACCCGAATTGTTCCGGTCGTGGCTCTATGTGGGGTTGGAGATGTCGCAGCAGGAGTACCTCAAACACCTTGGAGACCGTCGGCAGCAGAGTGATCGGCCGATAGCTCTCCGGCTTCAGGATGTTCTTTCCCGCCTTGGGCAGCATTATGACGCGCCCCTCCTTCCACGAGGCGGGAAAGGCCCCCGTGCGCAGTATCGCCGTAAACAGGCGCGCCAGTGCCGCTACCGTACGGAACGGCAGGTGGCGCAGCACTGTATTGGTGATACCGTCGGCACCGGGAGCCTTCTTAGGCTTGGTTTTTAGGATGGCGCGTCTAACTGCGCCAGGCGAGAAGAAGATAGGGGCTTCATCGGGAGCTATCGGCGTTGCGAAGTAGTCCCCCAGGTGTCTCTCGACTGCTGCGACATGTTCGAGGTCGCTGGTCGGGTTCGGCTGGAACTGACGCTCCAGGTGCTCGGCGAAGACCTCCGCCCGGTCCTCTGCTACATATTTTAGCGCCCCGTCGCTGTTGAATAGCGGGCGCACCGGGGCTGGGGTATTCGTGAGCTGGCGGCAGAGTTTGTGCACCGACGGCCAACTGTCTGTTGTCGCGTCGATGCGTTCCTCCCAGCCCGCGGCGGTATGGGCCGATAATTCGGCCTTGACCTTCTCCGCGAGACGGTTCAGCTGAGTCTTCAGCGTCGGGCATCTAAGTTGTTGCCACTGCTTGCGAAGGCGCCTCTTCTTGGCGATCAATGCCGTGATACGTGCCGGCAGGGGCGGCATTAGCCCTCTCCCCTGCGGCAAACTAACGATCACTCCTTCCGACATTCGTTTTATAAGTGTCGCCCCACCATTGCTCCGGAAGTTCGCAACGGAACAATAATGGCGCGACACCAGTGCTGCCAACCTAACTATTAAACAGATCATAACTTTAATTTTGTTAAAAGGTAAACGTATTTAATTTTGAATAGCCTTAAAAATGTTATTAATTAAATATGTTTTTAACAAATAAATCAACTAATAATTAAATCATAAATCAAAATAACTTCTTTTACTGTACATATGTATGTCTGTTTTTGAAGCGACAACATCCGGCCGTCCTGCGCACGCATCCGTCCTCGGATAGCGTCCCAGTCTGGTGCAATTGCTGAGAACAAAGTTTAAACAATAAGTTATAATATTTCATAGCGTGAAGCTGCGATTACTTATTACTCGTCATTTGAATTGAGCGTCTACTCTACTATGCCACCAATGGCCAGCAGAGAAAGACCCCAACTCAAAAGACCTGTTAACAGGACATATGTTTGTATTTATTACTCGCCATTCGAATTGAGCGTCTACTCCTCTATTCCATCAACGGCCAGCAGAGAAAGACCCCAACTCAAATGACCTGTCAACACGACATATGTTGGTATTTACATGTATCTAACTGTTCCATCAGCGGTCAGTTATGTTTACAGTTTGCAGCTTTCCCTAGGCGGTGCCTTTGGCCAACCCTAGTTGCATATCACTACAAACCCTAAACAAATTTATCACAGATTTATTTTACACGAATAAATACTGTAACTTAAAATACTCCAAATACCAAAATATGTTTGAAGCAAATGCACTAGACAGCGTATGACAAGCAATAGTAAAAACTATGACATAAAATTTTAATAAATTGGATCATTATTTGGGTTTAATAAATACCTGACAACATCTTAGGCCATTTCTGAACCTTCAACATCTAGGTCTGCCAACTTGATCCATGGTTTCATATTTTCAGCACACGTGGTCCCCTCATACCGCTTGCTTGTTCTTTCAGCGCCACGCATATCCTTTACTTTATAGCGGTCATGACCCAATACCTCAATCACCTGAAAAGGTCCTTTGAAAAGTGGTAATAATTTAGTGCTTTGCCCATCATTGGATTGACTGGGAATTCTTATAACGACCAAATCGTTGACGTTGTAACTGTGAGCTACTTTTCTTTTGGAATCGAAAGCCTGCTTTTGCTTGTCTGCGCTGACCTGAATGCGACTGTTGACGTTATTCCTTAATAACGTGACGTCAACAGATTGATCTTCCTGTGCCAACATGTCAGCATCAGTTTGAAGTCGGTATCCAAAGAATACTTCACTGGGAATGGCTGCAGTCGTTTTATTAATGGTACTGTTAATACCTTGTTGGATACTGGTAATATGAGTGTCCCATTTGTCATAGCTGGTATTAGCACCCATACTTCTCAATGCGTCAAGGATGGTGCGATTAAAGCGTTCCACCTGACCGTTTGAGCGTGGAACAGCAGTAGCTATAACATGTTGTCGTATGTTTTTGTCTTGACAGTACTTAACGAATAACTTAGACGTGAAAGAACTTCCAGCATCACATATAAGACGCTTAGGATTACCAAAAACTTTAAATATTTTGTCTAACTCGCTAATAACATCTTGAGTTTTAGTGTTACGAACAGGAGATATAAATACAAATTTTGTAAAAGAGTCAACAGTCACCAAGAGGTAGGTATTTTTACGCGTGGTCTTTACAAATGGACCCAGATGGTCTATGTGAAGTGTGTGAAAGGGCTTTGCATATTTAGGTATAGGAAACAGTTTGCCTTCCTTTTTGCCATGGATATTTTTATAGTAAATGCAGTTAATGCAATTTTTTATATATTTGGATACTACTTTCTTAATTTTGGGAAACCAATAACATGATTTTATTCTTTCAATTGTCTTATCCACGGCAAAATGGCCAAGATCGTCATGATTTGCTTTAATAATTTGCCAAATACATTGTTTGGGGACAACCCACCTTCTACCATAGTCAGTCCTACGGTATACCTTATTACCTAACAACTCATACTCATTATACACTTTCTTATTAAGCTCGGCCTGTCCTGATTCCAATATTTCTCTTATTGCACAAATACTAGGATCTTGTAACTGGACTGACAATAACCAATCTGCTTCAGTAATAGCCAACACACTTTCATTGCATATGGGGGTGGAATTTGTATCAAATGGATTTCGGCTCAAAGCATCAACATGTTGCATTTGAGCCCCTGGTTTGTGTATTATTTCAAACGTGAATTCTTGTGTAAGTAATACCCACCTACCGATTCTAGAATTAATTTCTTGCTTATTTATTGTATATTTAACAGCATTGCAATCTGTATAAATTTTAAAAGTGGATCCCAATAAATAGTGACGGAATTTTTGGAGTGCAACAATTATTGCCAAAAACTCTAACTCAAAGGAGTGGTACTTTTTCTCCTCATTAGAAGTCTGTCGACTATAAAAATGGATTGATTTTTCACCTGTATCAGTTACTTGAGTCAGTATGCAGCCCATACCATCGCGACTGGCATCAGTGTATAAAATAGTAGGTAATTTGGGGTCATATATTTTTAATAAAGCATTATGTAACAACTCATATTTTAATTTATTTACCGCTGAAACTTGTTCGGATCCCCACTGCCATGTGATATCTTTTTTCAAGAGCTTTGTCAACGGTTTTGCTATAAGAGCACAATCCTTTATAAATTTTCTAAAATAATTTATTAGGCCTAAAAATTGTCTCACTTGATGCACATTTTTAGGTTCAGGATAATTTTCTACTGCTTTCAATTTCTTTTTACCTGGACGTACACCATCTTCAGAAATATCGTACCCGAGGAAGTTAACAGAGCTCTGGAAAAAGTGACATTTCTCCAAATTTATAGTCAAACCGTTATTTTGTAATATTTTTAAAACTTCGTCTAACAGCCTAATATTTTCATCCATCGACCCTGTAGCTACCAATAGATCATCCATATAGCAAATAACTTTATCAAAGCGTAGTTTACCCAAGACAGTGTTCATTAATCTTTGGAATACAGACGGTGCATTGCATAATCCGAATGGCATCCTTCTGAATTCAAAATGGCCATCAGGCGTAATAAATGCAGTTTTAGCAATAGAATTTTCATTAATATTAATCTGATAGTAGCCACTTTTTAAATCAATAGATGTGTAACATTTACATCCTCTTAGTTTGTCTATTAGGTCTTCTACAATGGGCATTGGGTATTTCTCTTTGACAGTAATTTTATTTAGTGATCTATAATCAATGCACATACGTTTTTCGCCCGAAGGTTTATCAACCAACAGAATCGGACTGGCATAAGCGGAATTACTTTCGCGAATTATTCCATTTTTTAATAGGTCATCAATAATTTCCCTAGTTGCTGCTTTTTCGGATTCAGACATACGGTAGGGTCTATGGTACACAGGTTTATTAGTTATTAGTTCAATGTCTAACTCAACACAAGAAGTCTGCCCTAACGATTTTAAATCTTTTGAAACAACCCGAGGGTATTTAGAAAATATTTCATTTAACACAGACATGTGTTCAACAGAATCAGGGTTAAACATGGACGACTCTATTAAAGCGACATGGTAATTGCTTATGGGACAAAAAGAAAGGCTACTTCCAATACGTGAATACATAATTCTTTTATCCTCCGTAAAATTCCTACCAATTAAAATAGGACAGCCAGCTAATTCATCACAAATATATAGGACCACATTAAGCTCAGCATTATCAACCCTAATGTCAACCTGTGCCCCATGTGTAACCTCAGAGCAAGAATCTGTTTTAAATCCTGTTAATAAAACAGGTTTATTTAATTGGAAAATTGCAAGGTTTAACTTGCGTGCCAAAGAAGACGTTATTAGAGAACAACCACTGCCCATATCAATAAAAGCTTGCTGTTTACATCCATTAATTATAATTTCCTTATAAAATTTATCCTTAGGTGTAGGTTCAACAATTAATTTGACTTCGCTATCCTTTTCAGGTTTCATTTTCGGTTTAAACCTACATGCAAGCTCTAAATGACCAAATTTATTACACACATTACATTTGACACTATCCTTCTGATTGCAACTGGTCTTTTTGTGACCAGGTTCACCACAGCGGAAGCATGTTATATTCGTACCAGCATTCACAACAGAACTATGCATTGGTAGTCCATTAGAGTTGGAAGAACTGTCTGTCTTTTTATCAACATTATTATAGAATAAGCGAGTTGAGTTTTTACCGGGCAAATTGTTATGCTTCTGAATGGACTTATGTTCCGGGTCAACATGAATTTTTCCGTGTAAAAATGAGGCCAACTCATCACAGTATTTAAAATTACCAGCATCTGCTGCAGTGATTATATTTTTATCGCCAATTGATCCTACGATTACTGAAATAATATCCTGATCAGAAAATGACAGTCTCATCTTATCAATTTTGCCTTTTTGTACAAAATAAAATTCATATAATGACTGGCCATCCGAGGGTTTCGTTTGAACCAAGTCTTTTAGCAAACAATACATATTACGCTTTATTTGAAATGTGTCTAATAGTGTACTTCGCCAATCCTTCCATTTCCAGGTAGTCCATCGTGTTTTATTTTTCTGAAGTGAGTCATACCATGTTTTAGCCGTATTACGCAATTTTTGCAAAGCTTGATATTGTAGGACACGATCAGTCCAACGAAAAACACGCGCATTGGCTTCCACAACATTTATCCACATTTCAATATCGTCCACCAATGGGTCAAAATCAGGAATCACCGAAGATAAAATAACATTTTGGCTTACTGCGGGAGACGCACGCCTGGTGCGTCTCTTTTTCTTATGCCTGTGTCCATCAGAGCTGCTGCTGCTGCTGGATGAAGGCGAACCAGAGCTCGACGACGAACTACTCGTACGACTTATTTTCCCTCGCGTGCGCTTGCGGCTTCGCGGCATCTGGGCGCGTTTCCGTACCACTTCTGATGTAATCGACCTTAATCAAACTACACACGTACACAGCAATTAAACATTTATTTTCTAGACTCAAATATATCCACACTATAATCACACGTATTTTATAACTACTCGCACTGTATCCAACAACCAACTAACGATCACTCCTTCCGACATTCGTTTTATAAGTGTCGCCCCACCATTGCTCCGGAAGTTCGCAACGGAACAATAATGGCGCGACACCAGTGCTGCCAACCTAACTATTAAACAGATCATAACTTTAATTTTGTTAAAAGGTAAACGTATTTAATTTTGAATAGCCTTAAAATGTTATTAATTAAATATGTTTTTAACAAATAAATCAACTAATAATTAAATCATAAATCAAAATAACTTCTTTTACTGTACATATGTATGTCTGTTTTTGAAGCGACAACAGACCTTAATTAAAAAATGTTGGTATTTTGTACAGCTTCCCAGGACGAGATCATTTGGGATTTTATGGCGGCAAATTACGTGGTCCTTATTTTTTTTTTTCTTTTTTGAAACTGCCTTCGTGATTCGCAATTGTTTTACAAGTGGCCATCGATGATTTAAATTATGGTCTACACACAGCCTGCATGTTTGAAAGTTTCCAAGTTAAAAAAATACATACTTCAGTGTTCCAAGGATTTTTAAATTTATAATAATCAATGTTTAATAAACACCGTAGGTATTCAAAGAAACAAACGTGCATTAAAAACAGATAACAACGAACTAATTATTATCAGCACTTTACAAGCACCGCTTTGTGTTGTTGACACTTCCTAAAGGAGTTGTTTGAAAAGCAGGTACAGTCAGGACGTCGAGAGAATGCGTTCCTGACACCTGTCAGTTGGACAATTTCTAGTAGTAATAAGGATCAAATTCGCAAAACACTTCATCGTTAGTATGAAACTGACCGGTATCTCGACGGCTTAATTTTTTACATGCTCCAGTATAATATTTTGTAGTATCAGTAGGTAGTTTTATTTGAATTAACTGTGAATTATATGTGGGATAAGCATAGAAGGAATAAAAGTAATGCATAAATTAGATCAATTTTATAATTATTACTAAAATAAAACACAGTAATTACACAGAAACACGACGAAATTATGTAGCAATATAACATTGTAACATTATAACAATATAGCATAGCAATAATCATAATCTATTTATTAAGAGCATAATCTATTTATTTATTGGCGCTAAGTTATCGGAGTAATAGTGGGCGTGGCTAAAAATACCGAAACCTCAAGGCCCAATTCCTGTTGTCAGCGTCTTAAAATATAACATACCTGACCGTTCAGAACTGTCTTGCCGATTCTGTAGTCGAACAAAGACTGACTGGTCGAGTTTTTTTTTTTTTTAAGTGGCTTCTCGCAGTTTTGACCACTAAGGTCGTGGCTGTTTAACCGGATTTTCCTGTGGGTGCCATAAGCTTCTACACTTAGAGCCTCCAGCCAGGAGGCTGACTGGTCGAGCCACTTGCGCGCTCTTTTATACTATAGCCTGCTTGTCAGTGGGTGGGGGCGAGTAGCCAACCGAACAACTTATTAAACCGGTAGTTACTCGAAAAATTACATAAATATTTTTAAATTAATCAAAATGCAACGTTTCTCCCACATATATCATCAATATTTTACAAGAAAGAAGCTTCAATAGAGAGATGTGGAAAGAGAGTAGGGCCCTTTGCCCTGCAGTAGGATATTATAATAAATAGTTTTTACTCCTGTATTTATTCCAGGGTTGCATGAGGACAAAACACGACAAGGTTGCTAGTTCAAAATACGTAAGCAGGTTAAAGGTAATAGCCGCCAAAAATCTGGAACATGCGCGAAAAACGATTATTGGACGCGGGGGCGCGTTTCCATACAAGACGGAGGGGAGGCACCTACACAGTCAATGCCATTCTTCTTTCAAGATGTTTGCCAGCTATTATTTATGAATGTCTCTCACGAAAGATACAATTCAGATTTAAAAAAAAATTTAAATTAAAATGTTTTTATTTATACTTCAGTTTACAAAAAAGGGTTTCGTGTTTGAAGCCTCCTTTTAAGCAAACAATGCCTGTGCTAGGAGAATCCGCTCTTCCATAGTACAGCATAATCTAAATCTATTAAAATAAATCCGTAGGTACTTAAAATATAAAATAAAAACAAATATGTTAGTGAAAGTGTGATTCGAGTGTAATACCAGTGCGTAGTGTGTCTGTATGTGAGAGTGCCTGTGAGAGTGAATGAGAGAGTGTATGCGAGAGTGTATGCGAGAGTGTATGCGAGAGTGTATACGAGAGTGTATGAGAGAGTGTATGTTAGAGTGTATGTGTGAGTGTATCTGCTACTTTATGTGCTCTAAAAGTGCTTTCGTTTAAAAACAATTTTCACTTTTTGTTTCCATAACCTACGAGGCGCACCATATTTCACTTTCCTCACAATATACCGCCTTTCTATTGCCACATTTTTCAACTTCATGCTGGTTTTACCATCTTCATCGATACGCCAGCCGCCATGATACCAATAATATAAATATGACTTTCGATTATTCCTAACTCCTGGACTACAGGAGTGCACGGCGGCGACCGCGATCGGGTTTTCACAGCAAATTGGACTTTTATAAGTAAACTCCGACTCGAGAGCGCACTGCACTGGAAACTCATATGGCGATCGTTAAGCTAAAATAAAAAGCAAAAGTTTTCCCATGGGCATATCGTTTTCATATAGCAGCTACCTCTATATTGATGTTGCATTTTATTCTATTAAACAACATGTAAAAACAAACCCTGTCCGATCCGTAAGGGTGTTATTAGGTATCGTACTGAGAGTCTTTATGTGTAATGAAATGAAATGAAATTGTTTATTCTGTAAATAGGATATCGGAATCACTTTTACACGTCATATAAAAAAGAAAAAATAAGCTAGATGAGTTCGGCGTTTCCTATCTGACTACTCTGAGAAGAAAGGCCGAAACAGTCTCAGAGGTCGCAGTCTCTTTTAAAGTCCAGACATAATCTTGGTCAGGCCATATGAGAACCTGTAGATTAGTGTCTGAAAAGGTCTTTTGAGGAAAGAACCACACAGATTTGAGTGGACCTGCCCAGTCAGTGCAAGCATTTGTCAGTAATCGCGGAGCTCAACTCAGAACATAAGGAGCTCAAAACGACGAACAATACCAAAGAAACGACAAATTTGGGTAGGCCGCATAAACTACTCAAACTGCCAGACCATCACTAAAACTAGCAGAGAAATTAAAATAATATCCACATAGTCCTCACATTCACAATACATAATTAAAATAATATAATACTTTACAAAGTAATCATGTCATTTTGAATATAATTTTCAACTATGTCAATGTGTATATAAAACTGGTATATGTAAATTTTAAGAAAAAAAAACTTGAGGGGTGTCAAGGGACACCCGGATGGAACGAAGTTCTTTTCGATTAATTAGTGAAGGAATTGTAATTTTTTTTTTTTTTAAGTTATATTTTTTTTTATTATTACTCAATTTTAGTCATAATTGGCTTGTGGTAACTGAAGTAGGAAACATATGTTTGGGATTCTATTTTATTTAAATGTTTATTATGTACAAAAAACCTGTATACACTCAACAAAAATAATCGTTGCGACACCACACTGTTCAATGCGAAATAGAAAGACGAAATGAAAATATCTGGCTTGCTTTCTATAAGAGAGAGAGAGAGAAACAGACAGAGAAACATGCGCACGCCGCACGGCTTACAATAGCTTACTATAGCAAAAAGTGTCGTTACAACTTTTCGTATGAATTTTTTCCGTCCAGCCCCCTTTCACAACGCGCGATAAGGAACTTCGTTCCAATAAAAGCCACTTTTTTTTTTCAATGGGAAGTTTTACCGGGTATTACATGGGGCGCGAGCGGCTGTTGTTTAGCGGGTGATTACAAGTCATAACTTATGCATAATATTTGCTAATTTGACCCTGTTTAATATTTGCTAATTTTTTATGGATTCGGGGTAATTTTGGTACTAAAAATGGGAATTTTAAATAGCAATCACTTTTTACCCTCCATATTTTTTATTTTATTTACTTTTTGGTAATGTTACTGCAGTACCTATGTGCCCCTTTCGGATCGGACAGGGTTTATTTACATATTGTATATAGCATCTACTTAAATTGATTGATGGTGCATGTTATTCTATTGTTACAAGTAGTTTAAGATATGATAAATTTCAGAGTAATGCTAATACTCAGTAATACTTATTTATTGCATTTTACAATATGAACTTATAAATAAAAGGTGGTGTGTTAAGAAAGACAAGCGCCCTAATTGCGTAACACACTTTCAATCACAATATCTGTGATTTTAAAGGATATTTATCCATTGCTTCATATGTTCGAAACATTTGTCTGCTTAACTGTGTGTTTGCACTGGCGAAACATCACAACAAAACATGTTGAAATCTCTTCCTGTCAAACATTGTATGGAAAATTGACAGAAAATAGAGGTTCTAACATGTTTTGTTGTGAATGTGCCTCCTGTACCTCTATAAGCGACAGTCGAGCTAAATTTAACATCTGTTATTTTATAACTCATTCTTAAATTTCGTGGAACTAACATTGTTTTGTACTGCTCAACATTTCCCAACCGGCCTCAACCTCTATAAGGGAGAATGGCCACTCCTGTACCTCTATAAGCTAGAAACCCGAATTACTGAGAAACCTCTATAAGCTTATCCAGATTCGACTGTATTAAAATGATAGGACGCAAACTTATGTCCTAAATCCTGTACCGTAATTGCGTAATACAACACAATTACAATCTGATTCGATTTGAAACAGATTACTAATCCATTGCTTCATAAGTTGGAAAAAAATATCTGCTCAACAACGTAAATACCGCGATGAATGTTGTTGAACTGTCAAAATGAAACAAATTAGGCATAATCGTTTACGAAAATAAGTTACGCAATTAGGGTACAGATAAATATAGATTATTCCTACCTATCAAGTTAATGAACCTTAACGGGAAAATTACTAAGACGAAACGTGTCATTCCAAACAGTTCCCTTCATAAGAAAGTTATAATGAAATTCTGAATGTCACCATAAATCTTTGGAGATTGACATTATCGAAACTGAAAGTTAATCCCATTACTTCTCCCTCACATAATGTTACGGTATCATTCGACGTCACGGCAGTGTTACATACAAGCTTATTTTGATAATTATGAAGTTTCGTTAGAACTTTATACTTACCTTTTAAATGAGGACTGAAAAAACACGGGTGGGTTTTAGTCACGCCCTCTCGCTCCACCCAGAGCGGGAGAAGTTATTTGATAATTCCCAACCCAAAAAATAAAGACCTACACTGTCCTCTCATACGTATCTAACATTGTAATTTTCAAAAATTGCATTTAATGTAACGTCACATAGCCTATAACCAGCGACCGATCAAGACGCTTCCAATGATACCTCATTTGTCAAATTATGATCGGCAGTTTAGAAGTTATGAGGTAACAGATGAACATACATACATACCGGGCAAAATCAGAACCCTCGTTTTTGCTTCGCCGTAGCCGGGTAACAAGAGTATGCTAACATGGTTTGGTTACATTGAGAGGACGAATGAAAGGCGACTTACAAAAGGTATTTACAAGGCAGATGTGAGTGGAAACGCCGGGAGGGAACACCTTAGAAGGACATAATATACAGTGATCCTATTGGTGATGCTCTTCAAAAAGTTCAGATGCGTAGGTAGTACTCGCAACCGGCGTGCGTGTATGACCAGATGTACACGTATGTACGTTACCGAAGCAATATGAGTATCCTATGCATGGATTGTAGCATGAGGCGTTCTGTAGTTTCTGTCTACCCCCATCGGAAGAAGGCGAGAGTTTATGTGAGTGTTTTTATGTGTTAAAAAATACACTTTACAATTCGAACCCAGCAGAGTTCATTAGTCAACTAAATTCGTATTTGTAGCACATATTAATAGGGTTACCACATTTAGCAAACATTCATCGTTCCTCGCATGCCCAGCTTTTAACTTTTCTCCTCATTTACTAATAGCCATATAAAGTTAGGCGTTCATAGGAAAATGGTCCGTCTGTCGAAATGAAGCACAATTTTACTACCAATCTGGGAATTGAGTTCAAGCGTTTAGTCAACGGAGCTTCGGAAACTTTTCGCAGTACTGTATACTCATGCACTTTCATTACGTATGTATTTTGTAAGGGAAAATATTTAACTGACCCCTAAAGCTGTTTTAGAACCCAATGGCTTGGCACGCGACGGTGGGAAGAGGCCAGACGGAATAACCATAATGCCTTGGAAGTTGGTTAGGCCTTTGGTGTGGGACGCAACCTGTGTCGACACCCTCGCGCCATCCCATCTTCCTAGCACGGCGAGTTGTGCTGGGGCGGCTGCTGCAGGTGCAGAAAACCTCAAACGGCGCAAATATAACAACCTTACTGGTAGCTATATTTCTAAACCGTTTGGGGTTGAAACACTAGGGCCGTTGGTCCGAGTGCTCATCGATTATTCCGGGACATCGCCAAGCAGTTGGTCGACTCTTCACGTGACCAGAGGGTTGGACAATTTTTAGGCCAAAGAATTAGCATTGCCATACAACGTGGCAATGCTGCCGGCCTTTTGGGCACCTTTCCCACTGACAACGATGCGGATGAATTTTTTGATGCCCAATGATTTGTTCCTATATTTTATTTTATTTTTTCCTCTGTATATAGTTAATTTATATATTTTAATAAAGTCCTTCCCTAAAAACTTTTTGACCTTCTTATGATGAACTCTTTTTCTAAATTAATCTAAAAACTTTTTGGGCTTCTAATGATGCACACTTTTTTTTAATAAATGAGCCTCTTTTTAAAAGCGCTACATCTAAGTTGGTCGCAGTTACTTGGATTTTTTGTATTTTTTGGGTCCTCAAAATAGGAATTATTAGAAGTTCCCATAAAGAGGTGCATTCATTATATTAGAGTGTTAAATAATATTTTTAGGAAAGCAAAATGGGAATTATTTGAGGTTCAGTATAAAACCTTTTGTAAACATGATGCTGATTTCAATAAAAGTTATTACTAGAGCTGATCCGACAGACGTTGTCCTGTCTTAATTATGTTTACAGCGCACATTCTTTCAATCGCGCCAACTGTCAAACGACTGACAGTTATGTCAAACGCGCTAAGGTTACATTAGAAAAGTTATTATGATCGTTAAGTTTTCTTAAATATTGAAATTTTCTGCGCATCTTTCTTTTTTCTTTCATAAGAACCTTCTCCTGATAATAAAAAACACAAAATAAAAGAATTCGGTCCAACTGTTCACGCGTGATGCCGTGACCAAGGGAAATAGGGATTCATTTATATATATATATAGATCGCCTCATTGGTCTAGTGGTCGCAAGCGCTACTGCTGAGCATGAGGTCCAGGGTTTTTCTATCTGGAATTTCTCAGTAGCAGCCCGGAGTCTGGATTTGTGCCCGGTTGATGGCAATAGGCTCGCCCCCTATTACATGGGACTTAAACATAACTGGCGAAATGTGGGTGTACCTGCTACAGGGTCACCTCTGCCCAACCCTTCGGGGAAACAAGGCGTGATGTTATGTTATGTTATATAGATAAATGAGATAAGACATCAATTTTATTAGGTACCAGTGTCCTACGCTGTGGTTAGCTTTGAGCCTATTTGGGAGTCTTTTATAATCTCCAGACCTATAAGACAGAACTTTACTTCAGTTGTAAAAGAAACATGAAGAATGATTGTAGACTCACATATAAAACAAATAAAACAGGTCACGTTGATAACATCGTCCCGTTTTTAACCTCCACATAAAGTAGGAGGATACAAGCTTAGCATAAAGTTTATTTACAACCATGACCGTGGCTACGGATGTAGAACTTAATAAATATTCTAAAACACTTCTTACGAATTTCTTGGTTTTATGGTGACTGGTATATGAACTAAGTAGATATTATCGAAGAAACGCAATATCGAAGAAGTTTGAAAACAAAATTCTGTGCACACAACCCTTTTTTTTTCGTAGGTAAGCGATACATGTCGGCCGAGCGCTGCAAGCAGAAATAGTCCTTACGGTGTATAGATATGCGTTTCTTCGATGGTACACACGGCTACACATCAAGCTATAAATTTCCAGTATAAGGTGACCTCGCATTACACGGAAATCCTATACAATGCGAGGTCAACATAAACTGGAAAATGTATAGCTTGATGTGTAACCGTGTGTACGTGTCTTTGAATTTCGGACACGTCAGCAGTTGGGAAATCTATATCATAACCGAGGCCATTTAGGTTCATAATGTACTCGTAATCATAATAAATAGGTACTAAGTAAGCTGCTGCCTCGTTGGTCTAGTGATCGCAAGAGCCACTGCTGAGCGTGAGCTCCTGGGTTCGATTCCCTGGTTGGGTGAAGTGTTATCGCGTTTTTCCATATGAAATTTCCCAGTAGCAGCCCGGAATTTGGATTTGTGTTGATGGCAATAGGCTCGCCCCCTATTACATGGAACAAACATAACTGGCGAAATGTGGGTGTACTGGTACTCCTCTGCCTAACCCTTCGGGACATACAGGCGTGATATTATGAAATCCACTGCTTCTCCAATCACACGCCATTTACATGATTCTCGACTACTCTCATCCTTCAAAGATCGTGGCTCCACCTATCCTGAGCTACAGTCATACTATGTCGTTGAGCTCCACGATTACTGACAAATGTGTGCACTGACTGGACAGGTCCACTCAAATCTGTGTGGTTCTTTCCTCACAAGACCATTTCAGACACTAATCTACATGGTCCAGTCTAATAAAAGTCCAGTTATAATCGTGGTCAAGCCATCCTGACCACGATTATAACTGGACTTTTAAAAGAGACTGCGACCTCTGAGTTTGTTTCGACTTTTCTTCTCAGAGTAGTCAGATAGGAAACGCCGACCTCATCTTGATTATGTTTTAGTACGTTACTGCCGCGGTCTATAATGACTACTATGCTGGTCGCGCTGATGATGGCCGACAGCGCAGCGTAGCGCAGCTCCAGGCCGACACAGCGCGGTCAGCGTGCAGCACTTGATGGACGAGCTGAGATAAAGGCCGAGGCCGTAGGTCGAGGCCTTTACAGCGAGGACAGCAAGGGCTGCAATGATGGCCAAGCTGGAAGGCCTAGAGCGTAGCTAGGCTAGCTCGAGGCAAAATAATGACCACATTACATGCATTTTTGAGTAAAACATTTTTTTAATCTATATATAAAACAAGAAAAAAACACAAGGAACAAGGCGTTCTGTTATGTTGTGTGTGTTTATGTCTATATATCCTTTCAACTGTCATTAACGAGACACAATAGAATTTTAATTGTTATCCACCTCAATGAGGCGTCGTAACAGATGATGAGTTATATAAAATTCTCGTGTCACAGTGTTAATTGCCATACTCCTCCGAAACGGCTTGATCGACTTTATGAAATTTTATATGTATATTCGGTAGGTCTGAGAATCGGTCGTAGTCTATTTTTCATACCCGTAAGTGATAAGGGTGATCCACCCCAATCATTTATATGGCAACTAGGTGCGCCTCGCGGTTTCACCCGCATAAGTCTCGATCCCGTGGGAATATCGAGATAAAAAGTATCCTGTGTTAATCCAGGTTATAAACTATCTGTGTGCCAAATTTCATCCAAACACGACCAGCCGTTTGAGCGTGAAGAAGAGACAAACATACACACACACTCACAAACTTTCGCCTTTATAATATTAATGTGAAAACAACGTTTGCCGGGTCAGCTAGTTTAACATATAAAAGTGATTCCAATAACCTACTAACAGAATCAACAATTTCATTTCATTTAATACTTACATCTTCTTTTTCCAAAGGAAAAATCATACATTTTGGACTAAAATATTCGTTCACGCACGTAAACAGCAGGTTAACATCAACACCGTCGAAGTGGCGGTGCTTTGAGGAGGTCCATGACGAGCAGTGGATGTCTTTCGGCTGAAATGATGATGATGAGGACACTTACCTATTAAAGAAAAGCTCCAGCACCCCCCGCGTACAATTTAACAACGCTTTCAGAGCGACGCCGACGTTGGGTCTGCCTCGCTACTGCAGCGCTTCGGGTATGTTCGCATGGGCGCGCACGGACTATTTTCATGCGACATGGAAGCGCTGCGCGTCTCTTGTGCGCAGAGTGCGGGCCAGCACGAATATCGTTCTGAAGATACCGAATAGGTTGGACTGTCCTTATGTGCGACACTGCTGTGGCAGACAAGTTACATAGAGTGTCGGGGAAGCCTATGTTCAACAGTGGATGTCTTTCGGCTGAAATGATGATGATGAAGTTAAAATAACTAAAATGGAACAAGTAGGTATATATTCTTAGCTAGCTACCCTTTAAAACTTCCTACCTATTCAAAATCTCTTCCTATTACTATGCAAACTTTGGATGCAATGCACAACTTCCACGATTAATAGATCTTGACAGATTTGAGTTTACCATTTAGCCAGGTAACGATGAATCCCCCAGCATAATCTAAGTTTGGACCAGATTTACATTGTGTGATGGATATTTTGATTACAGGAAGATACTATTTCGACAGTTTCAAGAAGACTCAAAACTTTCCTGAATTTGGTTATGCATTGTCCGAATACCACACATGTTCTGTCATTACAAAGAGATTTACGTTCGCTGTTCTAAATGGCCAGTTCTCATGATTATTATCGGGAGAAATAATTCTTATTAGGTACTGCAACAAGCATATAGGATTACTTACGGGGTTTTGAGTAAAAACCTAAAAAAAAAAGAAAATAAAAAAATTATGAACGTGTCTAAATCTTTCGGTTTAATAGTGTGTATTTTCTTGCAAATAAACAATTTGAATTTTTAGTAAAAAAAGGAGAACAATAATGTTTTCTTTAAATAAAACATAAAAAGTTATGGAGAAATAAAGAAACTCACATACATACATGCACCCTGAAAACATTACAGCCCTTTTTTGGGCAGTCGTGTAATCAATAGCGTTGAATACATAAATCTGCTTTAACGCTTACTGGTTTACATTTTAAAAGCTTCTGAAACGAAGTTACGTATTCATGAAATAGAATACAATACAGCAAAAATGAATTGTCCGACGCACAAATTCACGCCACAGGCACCGCTCGCGCCTCCGGTGCCGAAGTTGTTTCAGTGTGGATGAAACTTACTATTTACATAACTATCAGTAGTTTGAACTTTATTTAGCACAGGTTAAAGAATACTTTTAATTGTTTATCAATCAAAGACTTCAACTACATTTTGTTGTGTCCGTATGGATTGAGGAGCCATGTTTCATATTTAAACGCGGGTACTACCAATATTTAGTAGTAAATTAAGCGATTTTGTAGGCCCGATCCTGGAATTTGTAGTAAAACACTTTAAAAGATACACGACTTTTAAGGTGGCACCTCAATTCAGACGTCTGAATTGAGGAGCCACCTTAAAAGTCGTGTATCTTTTATCTTACTAAATATTGGTAGTACCCGCGTTTAATTAAGAGACATGGCTCCTCAATTCATACGGACACCATTTTGTTTCACATCTTAAACTAATATTATAATAAAATCGTAGCAAAATTAAAACTGTACATTGAATATTTTTGAAAAACAGTAATTGCTGCGAGGTCTGAGTAAATAGTTTTTAGAATTTTTGTCTGTTTGTCTGAATGTATGTTACAGCATAACGCAAATACTACTGGATAGATTCTGCTCAAATTTGGCATAGATGTTCTCTATAAGTCTGGTCACTCTGTAGGCTATAAATTATCACGCTATATGCTACAGCGGATGAACAATATTGCACTATGTTCGTATTTTTCTATTATTTACCGCAAATTGTAAAAAGACAAGCCATAAGGTATAGATATTCCAGAGAGTGACAGATTTAACCTTTTAAATGATTAGGTAATCATGATCATCTTACTATAGGTACCTAAAAGGTGACGATTTTTAATGATTTTATACTGAAGATCACGTCTAACCGAGTAGTGTTAATGATTTGGAAAAATATATGTTAAATTAGAGCATTTTCTTAATGATTTAATATAGGAATATTTTAGATTAGGTAGGTACTTATGTTTATATTACATATTGAAATTAATTTGTAAAGTAATGTCTAACGCGGATAAAAATCTGAGAATTACGCAAAATTTATCAAGCGTATTTTTTTGAAACGTTGCCATTAACATTTTTTTTTTGTTTTTAGTTGGGGTATCTCGTAGTAGTAGAGAGCAGTGGTGGCCCAGTGGTAACGGGCGCTACTTACGAGTTGTAGGTCGTAGGTTCGAATCCAGACAGGCGCTTTACTTTGTGTAAATTATTTCATCACCACTGCTCTCAAAACGGTGAAGGAAACATCGTGAGGAAACCGGCATGTCCTAGAACCGAAAATTCGAAGACATGTGACATCTACCAACCCGCACTGGGCCCGCGTGGTGGATTACGGCCCACTCCCTCTCACAGAGAGGAGGCCTGTATCCCAGCAGTGGGAACATTTATAGGCTGATGATCATGATGATGATCTCGTAGTTGACCTCTGAGATCATGACTGCTTAGCCGAGTTTTCCTGTGGGTACCTTAAGCTACTACACTTAAAACCTCCAGCCAGGGGTTATACGGGTTGCAGACCAAGAACTTTAGCGTAGCTCGCCTAGCTGAGGTAATTTCTCATACTTAAGTTATAGTTTGCGGTCTGCACACAAGTATGGAAAACTGCGTCAGCTATGCGAGCTAAGCTAAACTAACTTAGTTTAGCTCTTGGTCTGCAACCGGCTTTATTCAACTATGCTAATTAAACCTAGGTGAACGCTCGCTAAAGGCACCTCCTGTGGGGTACGAACCTCGGCTTAGGGCGTCAACCGGAGGGAGGACATCAAGGATGGGACGGGCAGGATAAGATAATTTATCTATTGATCTTTTAGTATGCGTGTTTTGTTTTATGTATAATAAATTAATAATGCGTCTAATTTGGGATAGCGCTCCTTGATGGGCGAATCCTATTACTGGCTGGATGTACGACGTGTTGCGATGTCCTTGCCAAACTTTTTTTTTTGGCGTGGGAAATTATCAAAAAACGTTCCCGCTCTGGGCGGAGCGGGAGGGCGTGTCAGACTCTTACTGACTAAAACAAAACCAAAGAACACGTTCCTTCAGTCGGCATGTTGCCGGGGGCCACGATCTTCCTTTTAGACTTCTTCGCAACGTCCCTGCCACTCTGTAAGCTTACCTAATTATCAAGATGAGAAAAACAAAAGCAACCGTCTGGTGAATGCTATTGTGAGTAACTTCTCGAATAGACATCACCCCTTACACGCGTCTCTATCAGACGCTACAATATTGGATCAGACAGCACATAGAAGTAAGCACAATCCGCTGGCATTTTATAGGAACACGTCCGGCTCCCCAGAACTTTACTATGGACCTAGAAAGAACGCGCGGAGTAAACATAATGGTAAATTCGAACGTTTTTAAAATTGAAAATATTCGTTTCACAAAATCATATTTACTTATTTTTAAGACTTTATTCATATCTATGGGTACTTCATAATACTACGTGCATGTCGCAAACAATCAAAACAAATGCAATTTTTTTAAGTGAAAACTTCTTTAGGCGCGTTGGGCATTTTTGAGATGGGACTAAACCATTGATTTCGCGACACTGTTACCGAGTTTACTGACACCGTGGAGTAAAAGACCGCGGTGCCGATTTTTTTTCAAGTTTTCGTTTCTGTCGGCACTCCCGGAATGCCACTGTTTTTTTTTTTTTTAGACAACATTAAGAGATCCTTTTAAGCTATTGCATATTAAGCTATTGCATAGCTTTTATCGCGGGCTTTGAGCTCGGCGACCGAATCAAGAAATTCCGTAACGCAACGAAAATAAAACCTAACACACCCTACTCCGCCTACCATGTAATGACGGTTCCCATGACAACGTGATGTTGTCATGGAGGTTACAAATGCTATGCAATAGCTTTACCGCGGCAGTCCTCGAGTGCCACACGTTTTTTTCTTTGTTTGTAAAATAGTGCATAAAAACGTATAATGTTTGAAGAACGGACAGACCTGTCCGCTATCACACTCAGGATGCTGTTGCTTCTCACACGCACTCTGTGCAACAGTGACGCTGCTATTTTGTATTTATGATTCAAAATTTTGATTCAATTAAAGCCTCGTACAGACTGGTACGTTACGCCGGCGTGACGTGTTCTACCGTGAAGTTTTCTTAGAAATTATTTTCACGCTGTCGCATCGCGCCAGTCTGCACGACGCTTTACGTTGCGTTTACGTCGTGCGTTCATACTTGGGCTTCTGAATAGGTATATCACACGTTGGTGACCTTTAGAGACCTACGTCAACAGATTTGTAATTAGGTACGGTAGGTATTTAGGTTGTTTTGCTGAAATGAAGATCGCTAAAATTCAGAGCAAAAAAAATGCATAATGCATTGTGCAGAAGTGTAGATATTGTGTTTTTGCCAACGTGAAATACTCAACAACGTTAAAACATTTTCTTGATTGAACTATACTCTATTTAAAATAAGATTAGACATTTAAATGAACCTTTTTTTACAGTCCTTTTGACCGATTTTGACTTCTATTGTATAGGTAGCATGACAAATGGCAGCTGCAGTAAACAATTGGTAGGTATTGTAACCACTTTTTGCTTTTAATGCCATCGTTATGCCTACGGTATAGAAATCAAAATCACTTGAACGGACTGTAAAAAGGTTTGTTAAACTGTATAATCTTATTTCAAAAGGAGTATAGTTGGCTTTAAAACAAACAGCTCAGGAGTATGGACCACGAACATACAGGAAAATTACTGGAAAAACAATAGGTGAAGATAAATAAAATTTATGATGCTCTCAGTTTTTATCACACCGCGGTTAAATATTTTATGATCACTCTGATCTGAGTTATGATTTTCCATGAAAATTGGAGCTCATAAAATCCACGACACATTAAAAAACAAAATCATGAACTGAATCCATGGTAACAGTTTTCGCGTCGATGTCCCTGCCACCCTATAGGTATCAGACATCTCACTTTGGTAATAAGCAACATTAAAGGGACGCGGCCTCGTCAAGGTCGTTTCTGACGGCCAATTGCAACATCGCGCGCATTCATTGGCCAAATCAGATAGCGCACAATACCCCGGCTTCCTGTTACGCACTTCCGTCGCTTTTCACGAAATCACTCCACAGATTTGATTATTTCGATTTTGATTGCAGGAAAGCGAGAGGAAATATCAAAAACTTTTATTAATTCCTTACAGCTACATAATATATGTAGCAGGTAGATATAAGTACCTATAGATAAAAGAAACTGCCATATATTAAAGGTTGCCAGAAGTTCTAAGGGCTCTGGATTTGTTTCTAAAGAGATCCTTACCGTTGTGTTATCATACTAGGAGATTGAATACCTACATGTTAAGTTATTTATGTCTGTTGGGATGAAAATTAGACGCAAAATTCGTCCTTCATGCGCATATAATAAAGGATTTATTTGGTGCTTACAATAATCAGTAATTCGATAGATATCTAAATACTTACATAAAATGACAAAGGTAAGTACTTGGTAGGTAACATAATTTTTTTCAAATACTAAAAATATTTTGACAACCTTTTTCGAGATAAATCGTGTGATACTCCCTGGCCGCGCCACAGTGGAAAATTAAAAAAACATGTTTCTAGATTAATTGTACCATTTATGTACTATACGGTACGTGTAATGAAAATAATTGTACCTCAACGAATAATGAAATATAATGAAGTTTTGGTGGCGCGGCTGGGGAGTATACTCCCTGGCCGCGCCACCACTGTTTTTGTAAATTACTAGGCGCACCCGGATATAGTAAACACTAAATAATTGTACCGGAATTGTTCTTTTCCGTACGCTATAAAGAGATTCAAAAATTTAATTACTTTATAAATTATAGCCTTGTGTTGGTGGCGCGGCCAGGGAGTATGCTCCCTGGCCGCGCCACCAAAAGTTATTAGGCGTACCAGGACATGGTATACACTAAATAATTGTACCGGAATTGTTCTTTTCCGTACGCTATCAAGAGATTCGCAAATTTAATTACTTTAGAAATTATTGCCTGTCGTTGGTGGCGCGGCCAGGGAGTATACTCCCTGGCCGCGCCACCAAGAGTTGTTAGGCGTACCTGGACATAGTATACACT
Organism: Agrochola lychnidis; assembly: GCA_963680765.1. Classification (NCBI taxonomy): domain Eukaryota; kingdom Metazoa; phylum Arthropoda; class Insecta; order Lepidoptera; family Noctuidae; genus Agrochola; species Agrochola lychnidis. The sequence goes on from OY796850.1 coordinate 8,051,890, forward strand.
AAATAATTGTACGCATTATGTACTACCCAAAAACGTAATAATATTACGGAAAAATGTAATATCTTAAGAGAAAACATCAAATCAAGATTAAGCGCATCAGCAGACTTGCTGATCTTTGTAGTTACTAGATGTGGCCTTCAAATTAGAAGTACAGGGAATTATCTCTGTGAGATGGTCGCATAGCAGTGCTAGAATTATGCAACACAATACGAATCTAGATGCATAACAAGAATAATTGACCTTCAAGAAGAAGATAAGAAGTTGATAGGTACTTTTTGTTAGGTACGGTCAGCAACGAAAGTCGTTAACTCTGCTACTTTTACATGACATCTAAAATTACACAAAAGTGCGCCGCGGCAGCGGCGGCGGACGAGCGCTACTTACAAGTTGGTCACAGTTGCATGTCTATTTACCCGACTACGGCGAAGCAAAAAGGAGGGTTATGATTTTGACCGGTATGCATGTATGTTCATCTGTTACTTCATAACTTCTAACTACCAATCATAATTTGACAAATGAGGTATCATTGGAAGCGTCTTGGTTGTCCGGTGGTTATAGAATATGTGACGTTACATTAAATCGATAGGTCCTATGTATAAGGGCCAATGTGCAAATTCACAACTTTTCAATAGAGGCTCTCAAAGTTTCAATTTGATATATTTTTAGATGCTTCAACTGATGTTTGTGAAACTTTGCATAGTTACTATGAAACATATGTTCGTTATTCTAGATATATCGATTTATTTGTATATATATTAGTTTTTTAATTAATGTAGATATGCCTTTATACGTAATTTGTTTATTTTAATTATACTGAAAAAGACTAGTAAAAAAAAGGCTAGTGTCACTTTTGATGATTTACTTGGCATAAGCTAATTTTGAAAAAAAAAAACGTGTATTTAATATTTTTGAATAGTCCATTATTTATAGTAATTATTTAAAATAAATAAATAAACAAACAATAATAATATAATTATTTTATGACAATTCACATTGACACTTATACGTTATCTTACTTGGTGACGTAATATTTTCAAACCTCAGTTAGGTTACAAAAATAAAAACATTTTGACTTCTTTATTTGTTTTCTAATGAATTATCGAAGTTTCTGTAATAGAAAGGCAGTCAAATAATACTTATGTTAAAAACCTCCCGTAATCACATTGGACTTAAGATAAATCAGCTTTTTATTAAAGTAGTAATTTAAGTTTAAAATAATAACTAATTATACTTTTTTTTATAAAATCAAAACTTGTTAAAGATAATTAAAGATTCTTAGAATATGATCTTAGAGGAAAAATTAATAAAATGAAAATTAACAAAATGTTTATAAAAAAAAAAACAAATCAAAATCACTCATTGTCATCATTCGACTTTGTTTTTATCGACTTTGTTTTTATCGACTTTGTTTTTATCGACTTTGTTTTTATCGACTTTGTTTTGCTTTGCTTTGCTTTGTTTTGCTTTGTTTTGCTTTGTGTTGTACAAAGCAAAACAAAGCAAAACAAAGCAAAACAAAGCAAAACAAAGCAAAACAAAGCAAAACAAAGCAAAACAAAGCAAAACAAAGCAAAATAAAGCAAAACAAAGTCGATAAAAACAAAGTCGATAAAAACAAAGTCGATAAAAACAAAGTCGATAAAAACAAAGTCGATAAAAACAAAGTCGATAAAAACAAAGTCGATAAAAACAAAGTCGATAAAAACAAATACCGGTTAACGTAATACTGGTTAACGTAATACCGGTTAACGTAATACCGGTTAACGTAATACCGGTTAACGTAATACCGGTTAACGTAATACCGGTAACCGAGAATTCCGAGACGAGGTGCAAAATAAGTCTAGCGGTTAACGCGTTCACATAGATGCGTGAATCGGTGCACCGTGAGTTTTTACTCAATTGGACATGGAATGGGACAGAATTCAATTGGATTCTTTATGTTCGCTTTGTTCGGTAAAACGTTAACGTTATACCGGTTAACGTTATACCGGTTAACGTCATACCGGTTAACGTTATACCGGTTAACGTTATACCGGTTAACGTTATACCGGTTAACGTAATACCGGTTAAAGTTATACCGGTTAACGTTATACCGGTTAACGTAATACCGGTTAAAGTTATACCGGTTAACGTAATACCGGTTAACGTTATACCGGTTAACGTAATACCGGTTATAGTAATAACGTAATACCGGTAACCGAGAATTCCGAGACTAGGTGCAAAATAAGTCTAGCGGTTAACGCGTTCACATAGATGCGTGAATCGGTGCACCGTGAGTTTTTACTCAATTGGAAAACAAAGCAAAACAAAGTCGATAAAAACGAAGTCGATAAAAACAAAGTCGATAAAAACAAAGTCGATAAAAACAAAGTCGATAAAAACAAATACCGGTTAACGTAATACTGGTTAACGAAATACCGGTTAACGTAATACCGGTTAACGTAATACCGGTTAACGTAATACCGGTTAACGTAATACCGGTTAACGTAATACCCGTTAACGTAATACCGGTTAACGTAATACCGGTTATCGTAATACCGGTTATCGTAATACCGGTAACCGAGAATTCCGAGACGAGGTGCAAAATAAGTCTAGCAAAACAAAGCAAAACAAAGCAAAACAAAGTCGATAAAAACAAATACCGGTTAACATAATACTGGTTAACGTAATACCGGTTAACGTAATACCGGTAACCGAGAATTCCGAGACGAGGTGCAAAATAAGTCTAGCGGTTAACGCTTTCACATAGATGCGTGAATCGGTGCACCGTGAGTTTTTACTCAATTGGACATGGAATGGGACAGAATTCAATTGGATTCTTTATGTTCGCTTTGTTCGGTAAAACGTTAACGTTATACCGGTTAACGTAATACCGGTTAACGTTATACCGGTTAACGTTATACCGGTTAACGTTATACCGGTTAACGTAATACCGGTTAAAGTTATACCGGTTAACGTAATACCGGTTAACGTTATACCAGTTAACGTAATACCGGTTAAAGTTATACCGGTTAACGTAATACCGGTTAACGTTATACCGGTTAACGTAATACCGGTTATAGTAATAACGTAATACCGGTAACCGAGAATTCCGAGACTAGGTGCAAAATAAGTCTAGCGGTTAACGCGTTCACATAGATGCGTGAATCGGTGCACCGTGAGTTTTTACTCAATTGGAAAACAAAGCAAAACAAAGTCGATAAAAACAAAGTCGATGAAAACAAAGTCGATAAAAACGAAGTCGATAAAAACAAAGTCGATAAAAACAAAGTCGATAAAAACAAAGTCGATAAAAACAAATACCGGTTAACGTAATACTGGTTAACGAAATACCGGTTAACGTAATACCGGTTAACGTAATACCGGTTAACGTAATACCGGTTAACGTAATACCGGTTAACGTAATACCGGTTAACGTAATACCGGTAACCGAGAATTCCGAGACGAGGTGCAAAATAAGTCTAGCAAAACAAAGCAAAACAAAGCAAAACAAAGTCGATAAAAACAAATACCGGTTAACATAATACTGGTTAACGTAATACCGGTTAACGTAATACCGGTAACCGAGAATTCCGAGACGAGGTGCAAAATAAGTCTAGCGGTTAACGCTTTCACATAGATGCGTGAATCGGTGCACCGTGAGTTTTTACTCAATTGGACATGGAAAACGTACGTTCGGTAAAACGTTAACGTTATACCGGTTAACGTAATACCGGTTAACGTTATACCGGTTAACGTAATACCGGTTAACGTAATACCGGTTAACGTAATACCGGTTAACGTTATACCGGTTAACGTAATACCGGTTAACGTTATATCGGTTAACGTTATACCGGTTAACGTAATACCGGTTAACGTTATACCGGTTAACGTAATACCGGTTAACGTTATACCGGTTAACGTAATACCGGTTAACGTAATACCGGTTAACGTAATACCGGAAAACGTTATACCGGTTAACGTAATACCGGAAAACGTTATACCGGTTAACGTTATATCGGTTAACGTTATACCGGTTAACGTAATACCGGAAAACGTTATACCGGTTAACGTTATACCGGTTAACGTTATACCGGTTAACGTTATACCGGTTAACGTTATACCGGTTAACGTTATACCGGTTAACGTAATACCGGTTAACGTAATACCGGTAACCGAGAATTCCGAATTCCGAATTGGACATGGAATGGGACAGAATTCAATTGGATTCTTTATGTTCGCTTTGTTCACACATTTCGTAAAGTTTAAATAATAGTAATAATAGTAGTATTATAAAACAAACAATAATATTAATATTAATAATAATATTTGACTTGATCGGAATAAACGTTATCGATTTGATTTGGGTGGTTCTGTTGGTGTGATCTCAAAATGCAGGCAAATATTATCGAATATTGAGGTGAGGGCGACTATTATTGCGCTGCATAAAAGTGGTCTTAATATAGAACACAAATATCTGATGAAACCGGTTTAACCGGTTACCGGTTGTAACTTAAACTTTTATCCATCATGAGGTCTAAAAGATAAATAATTAGTGTTTATTATTGCATTTGTAAATGCAGAGTTTTACGTTACTGTTATTTTAAAAAAATATTATTTTATGTTATTATAAAATTATAAAATGACGTCACTTTAGTATGTTGTTATAACTGCTTAATATCACTTTTCTTTTTGTTTTAGAAGAATACTGTAATTCTCTGGATTAAACAGTTCTACTTATGTAGAAGTATTAGACGATGTCATGCTACCTACTGTGCGCATCATTCACCCAGCTGATGAGTTGACACAATTGACATTTGTCCAGGACGATTGTCCTATTCATCGGGCGAGCATTGTGCGTGAGTGGTTCCAGATGATTGACAACAATTATCTCCGGGTGATCCCGGAGATAATTGTTGTTCCATGGCCAGCGCGATCACCCGACCTCAAACCTTTATGCAGCTAAACAGCTTAGTATTAATATTAAACATACTTTCCTTGAAAAAGGATATACACAAAATGAGGGTGATTCCATACATGCCACAATTAAGAAAGCTTCAAGACATAAGAATATTTATACACCGTCTGAGTAGAGTTAATTAATTAGATGGGCTAATGTAAAAGGATCTCCTTATAATGTTATAGATGTATCTCAAAATATAATTTTCGACTTCAAAAAGATGCAAGCGAGTGCTTGTTTTAACTGGACTAATAATTCAGAGGGACAAAAAGTGCCTTGGTCTAAAATCAAACAAGTTCGTGTCAGTAAACATGAACCATACATTCTGTTTTAGATCTATCTGAAGATGCTTTCGAAAACCACATTAACATTACTGATTTTTTTGTTAGAACAAGAAGACAAATGGCTGATAGATCTACGGAAATACCCTTAAAACTATGTTTCAATCAGTTGTTACCAATACATCCATGCAAAAAAAAAGACATAATTGATTTATGTCCCAAAAATATTATTCCACCAGTTTAGGTGCTACTTTTTCGTAATACTCATGATACTGGTGGAATAATATTCAATGATTATTACACTAGTAATTATTACTAGTGATAATGATGACAATGAGTGATTTTGTTTTGTTTTTTTTTTTTTTTTTTTTATAAACATTTTGTTAATTTTCATTTTATTAATTTTTCCTCTAAGATCATATTCTAAGAATCTTTAATTATCTTTAACAAGTTTTGATTTTATAAAAAAAGTATAATTAGTTATTATTTTAAACTTTAATTACTACTTTAATAAAAAGCTGATTTATCTTAAGTCCAATGTGATTACGGGAGGTTTTTAACATAAGTATTATTTGACTGCCTTTCTATTACAGAAACTTCGATAATTCATTAGAAAACAAATAAAGAAGTCAAAATGTTTTTATTTTTGTAACCTAACTGAGGTTTGAAAATATTACGTCACCAAGTAAGATAACGTATAAGTGTCAATGTGAATTGTCATAAAATAATTATATTATTATTGTTTGTTTATTTATTTATTTTAAATAATTACTATAAATAATGGACTATTCAAAAATATTAAATACACGTTTTTTTTTTTCAAAATTATCTTAAATCATCTAAAGTGACACTGGCCTTTTTTTTACTAGTCTTTTTCAGTATAATTAAAATAAAAAAATTACGTATAAAGGCATATCTACATTAATTAAAAAACTAATATATATACAAATAAATCGATATATCTAGAATAACGAACATATGTTTCATAGTAACTATGCAAAGTTTCACAAACATCAGTTGAAGCATCTAAAAATATATCAAATTGAAACTTTGAGAGCCTCTATTGAAAAGTTGTGAATTTGCACATTGGCCCTTATACATAGGACCTATCGATTTAATGTAACGTCACATATTCTATAACCACCGGACAACCAAGACGCTTCCAATGATACCTCATTTGTCAAATTATGATTGGTAGTTAGAAGTTATGAAGTAACAGATGAACATACATGCATACCGGTCAAAATCATAACCCTCCTTTTTGCTTCGCCGTAGTCGGGTAAATAGACATGCAACTGTGACCAACTTGTAAGTAGCGCTCGTCCGCCGCCGCTGCCGCGGCGCACTTTTGTGTAATTTTAGATGTCATGTAAAAGTAGCAGAGTTAACGACTTTCGTTGCTGACCGTACCTAACAAAAAGTACCTATCAACTTCTTATCTTCTTCTTGAAGGTCAATTATTCTTGTTATGCATCTAGATTCGTATTGTGTTGCATAATTCTAGCACTGCTATGCGACCATCTCACAGAGATAATTCCCTGTACTTCTAATTTGAAGGCCACATCTAGTAACTACAAAGATCAGCAAGTCTGCTGATGCGCTTAATCTTGATTTGATGTTTTCTCTTAAGATATTACATTTTTCCGTAATATTATTACGTTTTTGGGTAGTACATAATGCGTACAATTATTTAGTGTATACTATGTCCAGGTACGCCTAACAACTCTTGGTGGCGCGGCCAGGGAGTATACTCCCTGGCCGCGCCACCAACGACAGGCAATAATTTCTAAAGTAATTAAATTTGCGAATCTCTTGATAGCGTACGGAAAAGAACAATTCCGGTACAATTATTTAGTGTATACCATGTCCTGGTACGCCTAATAACTTTTGGTGGCGCGGCCAGGGAGCATACTCCCTGGCCGCGCCACCAACACAAGGCTATAATTTATAAAGTAATTAAATTTTTGAATCTCTTTATAGCGTACGGAAAAGAACAATTCCGGTACAATTATTTAGTGTTTACTATATCCGGGTGCGCCTAGTAATTTACAAAAACAGTGGTGGCGCGGCCAGGGAGTATACTCCCCAGCCGCGCCACCAAAACTTCATTATATTTCATTATTCGTTGAGGTACAATTATTTTCATTACACGTACCGTATAGTACATAAATGGTACAATTAATCTAGAAACATGTTTTTTTAATTTTCCACTGTGGCGCGGCCAGGGAGTATCACACGATAAATCGAAAATGCTGTATTAGTCGAATACAAGCGAGCACCCGGCCGGCAATGCTTGTATGAAAATCCAACTGTCGTGATAATTAAAAATGGAACGGACTTTTTACTTCAATTTCAACAACCAATAAGGCCAATTATCAAAGATTTTATTAAGGCCCGGATTCCTCTGTCGCTGACGTCGGTCGCGTACCGTCAGTCGCGTAGCGCGCTGACCATCAGCGCCAATGAAAACATCCGTAGTGCGATACTGACCGCTCCACGGTACAGGCGTCTCCAAGTGGATTTGTTGTGGATTTGTGAAGCGGAGTTTGAATTTGGGATATTATTATGAACCCGTTTATAAATTGTTTAGTTGCTGCAACATACTTACGCAAGCGGAGACGGCGTCAATATAGAAAAAAAAGATATCGCATTCACCCAATTGTTGCTGATAGGGTGACGAATGGTGAATTTTCTACTTTATTTGAAAAGCTACGTCAGGACGAGGAAAAGTTTTTTAATTATTTTAGAATGAAAGTAAAAACTTTTGATGAACTGTTATCAAAGTTAGAAAATCACCTCGGCAATCACACGTTCGGTATCAATGTTCATGGTGGCGGGCGACTGTACGCGCGCGTGCCGACGGTCGGGAACAGAGTGAGGACGCTCATAGCGTTCTATAGCGCGTCAGTCGACCGACGAACGCGGCGCTGACGAGCGAGACCGACGCGCGTCATCAGCGGCGCGTAGCAACTCGCGCGCCGCTGATGTCAGCTTTACAGTGTGGTGCTTCATAGAACACAACGTATATTCGTACGCGCGACCGACATCAGCGACCGACATCAGCGACAGAGGAATTCGGGCCTTAAATTGCGATTTGACTTGCAAATAGAGCTATTTAAAGTAAAGAAGAAACAAATGAATATATCGGCACGAGAAAAATTTTCGTTGTTCGCCATTGATTCTGGAATTTATAATCAATTTACTTTGTTTGAATTTCCGCGCATTATTTGAGAAAAGTACTATACAAGCCTTGGCCCCAACGGCTATGCAGGACTCATTTATGTGTGCCTCGGCTTTACTTTCTAGTAAATCGTTACGTGTGTTCGTTTAAAATTTAGACTTGCGCAAGTCTAAATTTTCACAAGTAAATTGTTACGTGTGTGGCTACCATACAACTATGATGTTGATGTCGCCAACGATAAATGTATTTAAAGATTCTGTCTAGCCTAGGGTTACCATTTAGAAATTTGAAAAGGCCTGACAAAAAGCCTGACATTTCAGTAAAAGTCCGGACATTTTAGTCACAAAATCCACATAATGGTGCTGATTCCCTTGTTCACAAACTAAACTAAATTTAACTTCAGTGCATCTTTTTCTTTCTATTTCATTAAGAAAAGGACAGAAGATAAATTTTAGTTTAGTCCTGTCAAATTAATCATCGCCTGTCATTCTCCATACAAGTTTAGACGTGATTAAAAACTTGCCGACTAAAATTACGTCAATTTACGTCAAGCGCTGATTAATTACTAATTGCTATTAATTAATGTCGTTTATTCATTTTGGTTCTTATTAATCTACATTTTTAAATATTTCTTAAAATAAAAGAATTTAAAAAAACATTTAAAAATATAAAAAAATAGATGTCCGCCGGTGTCGGGAGCAGGGTCCAAGCTACCGGTGGTTAGGGCTGCAGAGACAGGAACCTCCTCACAATGCGAGCCGTATCGAGGAGTACTGCCTTCTGAATCAGGCGCTTGATCCAACCGCCTAACGAAAGCCTCGAGAGATGTTGGTCGAGGCTTTCGGCCATCAGGCCATTAGCCGTAACGACAATCGGCACAATGATAGCCGAGCTCACATTCCACATGTCAACAACCTCGTGTGCTAAGTCGAGGTATTTTATTTGTTTCTCTTTCTCAGCTTTCACGAGGTTCTCGTCATGTGGAATAGTAACATCGATTATCATTGCGCGGCGCGCTAATCGATCTATCACTACTATATCAGGCTTATTTGCCCAGTACAACGTGACATGGTCATTTTCGAGAACTGGGTCGGGCACATACTTGTAATACGGTACCTCAGAGTCCACAAGTTTATATTTCAAAGCAAGTTGCTGGTGAATAATCCTAGCCACTTGGTTATGTCTGTGCAAGTACTCGCCGTTAGCTAGACGCGAGCAACCAGAGATAATATGTCTGATGGACTCACCCGGACGATGGCATGCCCGACACACGTCAACCGTACCGTCCTTCATAATATGTCTCCGGTAGTTATTCGTCAAGATAACTTCGTCCATAATTGCACAGACGAAACCTTCGGTTTCCCCGAAAAGGTCACCGAAACGTAGCCAGGATACGGACGCTAAGAAATCTACACCGGGCTCATGAAGAGCCCGATAGAAGCGCCCGTGAAGCGCCTTGCTTTGCCATACCTCCTTGCGATCATCTGTAGTAAGTACTACAGGTTTGTGCCAGTTCTCTTTAGCCATGGAGAGCGGGGTGAGCCCGTTGTCCACTGCGACCACATCACGGTGCATGCCCACATCGGCTTTAAGAAAGTATTCCCTGAGGCTGCACACCTCGCGGTTGTGGAGGGTCTTCACATTTAAAAAGCCTCGACCCCCGCACTTCCGCGGGATGTACAGTCTCATCACCGATGAACGTGGGTGATGCATCCGGTTTGCGGTCAGGAGTGTACGGACCCTCCTGTCCAGGGCGTCGAGTTCGGTTTGAGTCCATTTGAGTATGCCGAAAGAGTACATCAAAACCGGCATGACCCAACCGTTGAAGGCGCGCACCTTGTTTCCGCCTGAAAGAAGACTATTTAAAACCTTTTTCAGGCGACCAAAGAAGCGCTCCTTCAACGATTGCTTCATGTCAGCAACGTTGATGCCTAACGCTTCCGACATACCCAAATACATATAGCTTTCGGTTGAGGAGAGGGATCTAAGGTGTATGGAGTCCGAGAGTTGGGTCCCCTCGGATTCCATAATCTCCCCTCGCTTTACATGCATGACTGCACATTTGTCCACACCAAATTCCATACTGATGGCGCCACTAAATGTTTCAGTTACCTTCAGTAGCTCCATCAGTCGCAATTTGTTGGGGGCAAAGAGTTTCAAGTCATCCATGTATAGGAGGTGAGATATGACCTGACCTCCTCTCCTCAACCTATAGCCTAGACCTGAATCCTCCAGCAGTGTGCTTAGAGGGTTCAGGGCTAAGCAAAACCAAAGTGGACTTAAACTGTCGCCCTGAAATATTCCCCGTTTAATCCATACAGGCTCGTCATTCTTCTGGATCTGTCGACATCCTGGGTAGCGAAGGACCTCCATTGCCCCATACACGACATCAGGAAGGTGCGCAGAGTTGCATCTATCTTGTACAGCTCCAGCACCCTCATGAGCCATGTATGTGGCACCGAGTCGTAGGCCTTCTTATAGTCTATCCAGCATGTCGACAGGTCCTTGCGAGATCGACGAACCTGTTGGCTTATGGCCATGTCTATGAGGAGAAGCTCCTTAGTACCGCGGGACCCGTTCCTACATCCATTTTGAGAGGCTGACATGATTGAATTACTGTCAATGTGTGTGTTAATTTTCGTTCTCAAAATGGATGTAAGAAGTTTATAGACTGTCGATAAACATGTGATCGGTCTATAATTCTTGGGTTCCGCGGGACTACCTGACTTATAGAGCAGGTGAGTAACGCCTGTTGTTAGAAACTGCGGTAGCGACCCAGTCTCTAGGGATGACTGAAATTGAGATGCCAGGCGAGTGTGCGAACTACTCAGCCATTTTAACCAAAAGTTGTGCAGCCCGTCCGGTCCCGGTGATTTCCAATTCGGTAACGGACGGACTGCTCTGGCTACGTCTAATGGCGTGATTAGTACAGCTTCCATTTCTGGTATGGTTTCACACACTCGCTCGATATCCTGCATCCAGCCAGCCTCAATGTGACAGACGGGCACCGACCAGATGCTGCGCCAGAATGTACTCGTGGCAGCATCATCCGGGCGGCACACATCTGTCACATTTTGTTCAGGTCGCTCCCAAGCTCTATATACCCACCTCTCATCGCTCTGGAACATGCGATTCTGCGTGTATCGGTCAACCCGCCGCTTATACCGCCGAATACGGCTCGCCCATGCACAAACTTTCTGCTTCAGGAAGTCGATGCGCTCTGTGACACGGGACATGTATTCTTGAGGACTGATTCCAGTCCCCGAGAATGCCTGCCTTACAAAGCGCATCACTCGTGGTCGAGTATTTCCCTCCCTGAAGCAGTATAGTTTGCCGATGAGTGCCCTGGCCCCATCGATACGTCGCTCGATTCTGCACTGCCAGGCTGGTACGGCTGGTTTGGGTCGAGTAGCTCCGTCGCAGTTTGGAAACTTGACGTTAGCTAAACGACATGCCGCAACAGCCGCGCAATACAGGATCGAGTGTGTATCAATGAGATCCTCGCTGCTCTCGAAAAAATTCGTAAGCTGCGAGTCCAGGGCACACACCAGCGCCCTATTTTTTTTGTGCATGGGTAGGCGTGGTGATCGGGGCCTAAGTTCGGTCGGAGTGTACCTATACTCGCGAAACGCATCCTCCAGTGCGCTCCTCAATCGGTCGTTACATTGGCTACTTACTGTGGCAACCCTATCATCCTCCTCTTCAACACCATGATTGAACCGCGGCAGGATTGCATCAATATTTGACGCTTCTGCCGCGGTTAATGTCCGAGTTGAGACGATATGGTTGCTCAGTACCTCTGAGCGCAGCCTATCAAGTGCAGCATCGTCCAACCTATGATTGCGTTGGATGACACGCACCTGATCCGACAGTCGTTGGGCCGAGACGTTGACGGTTGGCTCTAGTTCCTGGAACAGAGACAGCATCCTAACACGGTACGCAGTGAGGTTAATTCCTCCCTCTGTAGACCCGTAATATGCGCGCATGACGTTCTCGTTCATTGACTGAGTCCATCTCATGCGCTGCACACAACCACCGGTAGCGGGGACCCGGCTCGGGGCCGGTTGGCCCCTAAGTCCCAAGCTCTTCGGTGGCCGGCCTCTCCCCTGCCGACGTACAAGTGTTGGCGACGTCGGCGGGGAGAAATACTCGTCGCTCGAGCTCGACGCAACTACCGCGGCCGGTGTCGTCACAGCGCTCACAGTGGGGCTGGGTACCGGCGGCGGCGAGGCGGAGCTGAGCGAAGAGTCCGGAGGTGGTGGGCGTGCTGATCGTGCGGCCGATCTCGTCAGCATTTAGTGTTTGTTCCAATTTTTCTTGATTTTATTGGAGGTGACATCTGTCATGTCACCTCCGCTATGGCATTTTTTGAGTATAGTCTATTATTTCTATGGTCATTTTTATCTATTTTCGGTTTAATTTAGTTTTTTAGACTTTTACGCTTGTTTTCACTATGTTAGTAAAAACTGCGTCAAAAATAAATATAACTATGAAAATTGGGAGAACAATTTTTGAGATGTGTTAACGTTTGTGTTGCCAGTAGGGCTTTCAGTCTCGCTGCATTTTTGAGTCCCGGGAAAAAAAAAACGAGACTCGATGTGGTCTCGAAATTCCCGGGAAAAACGAGACTTTCGAGACTATTTCAAAAGTAACTCTCAAAATTATAGGCTAGGCATTTATGTAGTCAAAACAAGATATTTCAATCAAATACTTTAATAAACATAGAACAACATACTCAAATTATAGAATAAAAATTATTTAAGAGAGTTTTTTTCATTTTTATAGTGGGCACGTAAAAAACAAAGGGCGTTTAATGTAGTTTCAGATAGAGAGGACCTGATTTTATTACAAAAGTAACCCGCGTTAGAAAAAGCTCTCTCTGCTTCTACGCTAGTGGGGGGGATAGATATTAAGTAATTGTAGCAATGGTTTAGGTACTTCCCCCTGTCGCCTCCATTTTCAAAGAGAGCTTTTTCCACGTGCAGGGTTGTTTGCAAGTCATGGATAGACATGGAAGTTATATTCTGAACTTTGTCTTCTTGGGGGTTAAGCAAATGATTAAGCTCACATACCAACTGTTCTCCTGTCGTTAGACTTGTGAGCTCTGCAATCGTCGCATCATTTGAATTACTGGTATTTCCGGGATAATTGTCAGTTGCTTCTTCAGTTGTGGTTGTGGATTTATTTAGCCTTTCGTACAATTCTTTCAACGACACTGTCATTTCATCGTTGCTTAACGTTTGGAATGCTCTTGCATCCAACTTCTTTTCAAAAAACTGAGAAGGACTGCGCAAGTATTGTAAGATACTTGCCTCAATCAGTCTATTTTCTTTAATACCGATACGCAGTGAATTGGCGAGACTAATGTTCAAAGAATTTTGTTGTACGTCTAATTTCTTTAGACAGAAATTGAGGGCAGTATCCGCTGTTAAAAGAGTAGCGTCTCGCCTACACAGTGCTTCTAAGGTCACTTTCATGATACCAAGTGAATTTGAGATTGTTTCCAGTGTAATATACTCTGATTCAGTGAACTCTATTTCGGATCCTACATCAATTAGAGCTTTTCGAACGCATATCTTTATTTTTAGAAATCGTTCAAGCATTTCCGCTAAACTGGACCATCTCGTCTTGCAATCAATTATTAATTTTAGTTCTCTGTGGAACTCTTCCTCTACGTATTTCCTTAATACTGTTTGTTTCGTTGGTGATTTTCTGAACAACTTTGCAACTTTTCGGACTTTATTAATCACATGTTCATAAATTATTTCTTCATTTTTTCGCGGCTTGCTGCTCTCAATTATTTCAAAACTTCCACTTTCGTCTTTTTCATCATCATCCTCATTTTCATCGTCGTCATCCTTTATATTCTATGGTAAGTCATTCTGTACTTCACCGACTTTTGTTTTTTTATACAATACATCTAGTATCGCCAACTGCATACCATGTGCCAGACACTTTTGGTGATAAGCATTGACTGACTTTCCCATTTTTTTCATTACACTACAACCATCTGTAGTGTAATGTAACTACACTACAGACACTAATAACGTCAGTGTCTAAATGAATATCAAACTCCGACAAACGTTCTTTTAACAAATCTACACAAACAGCAGCAGGCATGGTACCAGATATCTTAACGAGACCTAAGTTTTTGTATTTATCACCTTCAAAAAATGGTGAGTGTATGTTTACATTCATGTACCTCTTGTTTTGAGTTGAGGTCCACTCGTCTAAGGTACAGCTAAATCTAACTCCGCTCTCTTTCAATTTTTTTATCTCATTTACTATCAGAGACTTGACATAGTCGGCCTGTTTTTTGACCATGCTTGATATGGTAGCTACAGATGATGGTAGTGTGTATTGAGATTTTTTGAACAGCTCGCGTAAATCTTTAGATTCGAAAAAGGTTCGAAATGGTATTCCATCCAGAGCAGCCATTCTCGAAACTTTAACTTCAATTCCGTCAACTCTCTGAAAGAAATCCGTCATCTTAGCTTTTTTTTCGGGCGGTTTATAAGTTTCATCTTGACTCTTGCATTTGCTTGTTGAAGTTGTGCAAGCGATATTATCAGTTGATGAAGCAAGTCGTACTTCTTGCTTTGACAATATCATGTTATGCGTACTCTTAAGATGTTTATGAAGACCACTTGTATTTCCTCCTAGTCTTTAATATTTTGTGGCATGTTTTGCATTTGGCAGAAGCATTATCATTGGATCGCAAAAAATAGCACCATACCGAAGACTTATCATGCATTTTAGCAGGTACATCGCAATAAAGCATGCTGTTGTCTAAAACAATGAAAAAAAAAAGCCCATGACCACACACAAAAACGATTGTATAAAATACCAGAATACCGCCCTATTCAGAATACGACTACAATATAACCTCAAACTAGCAAAAAACAATATTGTGTAAAATAGCATGTTAAATCGATAGTTAGTAAATTAAGAAATATAGTTAAGCATAATATTCTGCGTTGTCATGCAATCGAGTAACAAACTTAAGTAGGTAAAACATAAAATGCATGTAAAATATCACAAGTCAATAATGACTATAATTTAGGTGAAAACTTAAGCTTCTAACGTAACTATGATACATACCTTTTAATTTATCTGCTAATGAACACATCGTAGCTAATAACTTCGCAATTTCACAAAGAAATATCAAAATCTGTGTCGTTTTTCAACAAGGTTATTCAATCTCCACCACAGAACACTAATACAGTGTTGCCATTTAAGCAAAGTAAAAAAATAATGTTGGTTTAGTAGTTTATTTTATTTTTTATAGGTACTTTTTATTTTGTGACTTAGTCTCAAAAGTCTCGTTATTCCCGAGACCGAAAACATCAGTATCGAGTCTCGAAAATATCAAAAAATCGTCGAGACTCTCGAAATTTTCGAGACCGAGATTCCCGGGATGAAAGCCCTAGTTGCCAGCCTTATTATTAATGTTATTATAATAATAATAATAATAACCCTACCGTCGTATCTCTACGTTGACGTCGTGGTGGGGCTTGCGCGCTCCGAACTCTAGGCCTGTGCCGGTAGAGTTTACTTTGCCGGAACAGGTCTGGGATTAGGAGCCAGACCAAGAGAGATACAAAAACCCGCAGGGCAGCATGTGGCGAGCTGTTGGGCAGTAGCGACCCCACGGACCCTATCTCCCGGGAGAAGTCTTGTTCCTCACCTCTGGCTTGCCTTTATTGGCCGGCTGGAGTGAACACTGACGAGGAACAGAGCTCCCGCCTCATTCTTGCCTTAATTGGCCGGCTTGAGTGGAGATTCGCAAGAGCAAACGTGCTCGGAGGAAGGAAGTATTCCAGTAAGATGCTGGTAGGGATCTTGACCGTACTTCCGGGATTGTCCTGATAGCCGTGGAATACCTCTCCACTCCTCATAAGCACCTCAGGACGTGTTGCCCCCTTGTCGCTACGACACTATGTGCTAGCGACCGTTTTCGGGGGCCCATTATTGAGCGTGCAAGTCACCCCCTGCCATTTTATCCGTGTACATTTAAACATTGATCAGGCAGGGGCCATAGTCCTTCCATAGCTCCAGGTAACCAGTCCACTTAAGCCACCCAAAGCCATAGTCCAATATCTTTGTTTCCATATTCTGCAATAGTCCCACACCAACCGGGGGTTGTCCTTGGGTGCCCTTGCATAGTGCGAACAGGGATAATCGTCGGTTGGTGCCTCAATACTCAAAAATGTCTAAGGGGCCTCTGCGAGTTGGCTTCGGCCCCTCGTATGCCTTCCAAAGGTCCGGGACCCCAGGGTCCCGAGATATGTCAAAGACATTTAGAAATATAATAATAATAATAACCCCACCGCCGTATCTCTACGTTGACGTCGTGGTGGGGCTTGCGCGCTCCGAATTCTGGGTCTGTGCCGGTAGTTTATTTTGCCGGAACAGGTCTAGGATGAGGAGCCAGACCAAGAGAGATACAAAAACCCGCAGGGCAGCATGTGGCGAGCTGTTGGGCAGTAGCGACCCCACGGACCCTATCTCCCCGGAGAAATCTTGTTCCTCATCTCTGGCTTGCCTTAATTGGCCGGTTAGAGTGAGCACTGACGAGGAACAGAGCTCCCACCTCATTCTCGCCTTTATTGGCCGGCTTGAGTGGAGATTCGCAAGAGCAAACGTGCTCGGAGGAAGGAAGTATTTCAGTAAGTGCTCGTAGGGATCTTGACCATCTTCCGGGCTCTGGGATTGTTCTGAAAGCCGTGAAATACCTCTCCACTCCTCAAGCACCTCAAGACATGTTGCCCCCTTGTTGCTACGACACTTTGTGCTAGCGACCGTTTTTGGGAGCCCATTAATGAGTGTGCAAGTCATCCCCTGCCATTTTATCCGTGTGCATATAAAACATTGATCAGGCAGGGGCCATAGTCCTTCCATAGTTTCAGGTGATCAGTCCACTTTAGCCACCCAAACCCATAGTCCAATATCTTTGTTTCCTTAATTACAATAGTCCTACACCAACCGGGGGTTGTCCTTGGCTGCACTTGCATAGTACGAACAGGGATAATCGTCGGTTGGTACCTCATTTCATTAAAAACGTCTAAGGGGCCTCTGCGAGTTGGCTTCGGCCCCTCGTACGCCTTCCAAAGGTCCGGGACCCTAGGGTCCCGAGAAATGTCAAAGACGTAAAAATAATAATAATAATAAGGTGCGCGCCTTCAACGGCTGGGTCATGCCGGTTTTGATGTACTCTTTCGGCATACTCAAATGGACTCAGACCGAACTCGACGCCCTGGATAGGAGGGTCCGTACGCTGCTAACTGCATTTCGAATGCATCACCCACGGTCATCGGTAATGAGACTGTATGTCCCGCGAAAATGTGGAGGTCGAGGCTTTTTAAACGCTAAGACACTCCACAATCGCGAGATATGCAGTCTCAGGGAATATTTCCTAGACACCGACGTGGGGATGCATCGAGATGTGGTTGCGATAGACAAGGGCCTTACCCCGCTCTCCTTGGCTAAAGAGAACTGGCGCAAGCCTATAGTGCTTGACACTAACGACCGCAGGGAGATATGGCAGAGCAAGGAGCTTCACGGGCGCTACTACCGGGCCCTGCATGGGCCCGATGTAGACTTACTAGCGTCCGTAGCCTGGCTGCGCTTTGGTGACCTCTTTGGGGAAACCGAAGGTTTTGTCTGTGCAATTATGGACGAAGTTATGATGACGAACAATTATCGGAGATTTATTGTGAAGGACGGCACGGTTGACATCTGTCGGGCATGCCACCGTCCGGGAGAATCAATCCGACACATTATCTCCGGGTGTTCTCGTCTAGCTAACGAAGAGTACTTGCATAGACATAACCTTGTAGCCAGGATTATCCATCAGCAACTTGCCCTGAAATACAGCCTTGTGGTATCGGAAGTGCCGTACTACAGGTATGTGCCCGACCCAGTTCTCGAAAATGGAAATATCACATTGTACTGGGATCGATCCATCATCACTGACAGGACTATTGTTGCCAATAAGCCTGATATAGTGGTGGTGGATCGAGGAGAGCGGCGCGCAATGATTATTGACATAACGGTCCCGCATGACGGAAACCTCGTGAAAGCCGAGAAAGATAAACAAATCAAGTATCTTGACTTGGCTCGCGAGGTTGTCGACATGTGGGATGTGGACTCAGCAATCATTGTGCCGATAGTCGTATCAGGCAATGGCTTAATTGCCAAGAGCCTCGACCAACACCTAAGGAGGCTCTCGTTGGGCAGCTGGATTAAGGGCTTGATTCAGAAAGCGGTACTCCTGGACACGGCTCGCATCGTTAGGAGGTTCCTCTCTCTGCAGCCCTGACCGCCGGTAGCTTGGACCCTGTTCCCGATACCGGTGGGACACTATTTTTTATATTTTTAAATGTTTTTATATTATTTTATTCTAATATTTAAAAATATAATTTATATGTAAATAATGAAATAAAGGATAAAAATAATAATTAATCAGCAATTAATGTTATTATTAATTGCTGATTAATTTTTAAAGAAGATTTTATATTTTGTTTTTAGATGAATGAGAAGTTAAGAAATATGAACGATTTATCTGGTATTACTTAAATAAGTTTTATTACTCGTATTCCATCTTAGCCAAAAAATTCGACAAAATTAAAGAGCCGGACAAAGTCCGGACAAAAGTCTAGAAGTCCGGACATGTCCGGACAAATCCGGACGGATGGTAACCCTAGCCCAGCCTAGCCGTTTTAGGGTTCCATAGTAAACAAGGAACCCTTATAGTTTCGTCATGTCCGTCTGTCTGTCTGTGTGTCCGCGGTCTAGCTCCGAGACCCTTAGTACTAGAAAGCTGTAATTTGGCATAGGTATACATATTAATTACGCCGACGAAGTGGTAAAACAAAATTATATAAAACATTTTTTTTTAGGGTACCTCCCATACACGTAAAGTGATGATGTTTTTTTTTTATCGCATAGTGTGGGGTATCATTGGAAAGGTCCTTTAAAAACATTGAGAGTTTGCGAAAATCATTTTTGGATCCGGATGCAGCTGAATACCAGTATTTTACATGGAGCGACTGCCTATCTGACCTCCACAACCCAGTAACTGGGTAATACGATACCGCTTGGTAAGACTGATTGTCAGACTTTTGGGCTTCTGACGATCCGTAAGTAACGACTGTCAAAGATCCACTAATAACAGCCGGGACCAACGGCTTAACGTCCTTTCTGAGGCACTAAGGAGTCTCGGTATGTAAAGATGGTCACCCATCCACGGACTAACCCCAGCAAGCGTAGCTTAACCTGATGGATCGACCCGTATAAAAAGATTCAATTACCATTTTCAAAATACCCACCTACTTAGGTAAGACAGTAATTTAGTAGGTACCTAACCTATTACTTACCTAAACAACAAAGAAGTTTCTACGTGAGTAACTTCTGAAAGAATAAAAGATAAAGCTGACTTCCACGTTGTTTATTGAAACATAAGAAACTAGATATGATACTTCACAATAATGGTGCCGATTCCCTTGTTCACAAACTAAACTAAATTTAAGTTCAGTGCATCTTTTTCTTTCTATTTCAATAAGAAAAGGACAAAAGATAAATTTTAGTTTAGTCCTGTCAAATTAATCAGCGCTTGACGTAAATTGACGTAATTTTAGTTGGCAAGTTTTTAATCACGTCTAAACTTGTATGGAGACTGACAGGCGCTGATTAATTTGACAGGACTAAACTAAAATTTATCTTCTGTCCTTTTCTTAATGAAATAGAAAGAAAAAGATGCACTGAACTTAAATTTAGTTTAGTTTGTGAACAAGGGAATCGACACCAATGTCTGAGCTCGTTAGTTTCAAAAGTTACCTATCTCTTTACATTTTGCCTTATTATTTTTTAGCATCAAAATGATATGTTCAATTCTCTGCATTTATTTTTCAAGCAGGCATTTATTTCACTAATAGATTCGGGAAAGCATTCGTTCATAGTTTTTCAGAATTTCCAGTTTACTGTAACAATATTGTAACAGGAAACTGAAGGCTTACGGGAATTTTCAGTAAACAATTAGGATTTCTCAAAAATATTGCAATTTGTGTTTTGGAATTCGATTTTGCGCTTATTTTTAGTATTAGGTAGGTATCTGTTTAGGTATCTAGGACATATCCGTTAAAGTCTATTGAGTGATTCTTCTTTTTCGTGTGGTTAGAGACCAGCGTTGCCAGACGTCCCGATTTTGACGGGACGTCCCGATTTTTAAATCAAAATTAAATGTCCCGCGCGGGACAGGCTCAGTCCCGCTTTTCGGGAATAACTCGACCGTGCGTGCAGTATGCTGAGGAAGGGCGGCCGGGTGGCACAGACAAGTGTAGACTGGCCGCCCGCCTGGCGTGTAATCTCACTAGTTCCTTTTTTTTTGGGTGGGAAATTATCAAATAACTTCTCCCGCTCTGGGCGGAGCGGGAGGGCGTGTCAAACTCTTACTGACTAAAACCCACCCGTGTTCCTTCGGTTGCCCTGTTGCCGGGGGCCACGATTTCCCTATCGGTTTTCTTCGAACCCCCGGCAGGCATTGGCCCTAGCGAACCCCGTCAATTCTGCTGACATCTCTTTGAGGCGCGCGTGGAACACAACGCGCTGTCGACCCGGGCTTGGTCCTTATCGGACGGCGAGCTACCCATTGCTCACCGACCGCAAGCCCGCGCCTACGGTGGCCCGAAATCGGCTCACGATTCCCGCCCCGGGCGTCTCCTCCTGCGGCGGTTAGGGGCGTAAGGGCGCGAAGTTTGCCTCTCCCTCACGCGTTCCGCCTCCTCCTTCGCGAGCATTACCGCTTCGCAGAAGGAGGTGACGGCCTGCCATTTCCTCTCGCTCCGTACCATGGCCTGAACCAGGGCCGGACGCGAGAGATCACCGCCGCCGAATAGTTCTTTAGATTATATTATTTGAAACACCACACTTTTCTAATAAATTAAACTTTTTTTAACTTTGATTTTCGCTTTTTGTTTTTTTTTTTTTATTCAGAAGACTAAGAAGACTCAACTACCTAACGAATAGGGTAAATATGATTTAAAATATCATATTTTTGTTAAAAATACATTTTCTATGGCTATTTTTGCTAACTTTTGTTACGTAAACGTAACTTAAAAGTTAAAACTCAAATAAAAAGATAAATATTTAAAAACTTCTGATTAGATACGTTTTTTTACTATGTCCCGCTTTCGACGTAAGAATCCCACTTTTTTCATTCAAAATGTTTTAGAATCACGAATTGGCAAAGAAACTATCTGGCAACGCTGTTAGAGACTATCCTGATGAAACCGAAAAAAAATCGGCGGCAGCGGCGCGGCTGTACGCTGCCGTCAAGGCAGCGTGCGCCACGCCGATCGGCGCACACCTCTAGTGTACAGCGTGATGTGATGTTTTCCTTTTGTTGTGTCGATTTTGACTGGGCTAGTAACGTAGTGATAACTTCAGTATTCAGATTTAGCTGACTGATGACCAATGATGATTCCAATCTCCATCGCTGTCATCACCGACATATATTATATGCCAAAAATACAACAGGCTCGATTAGATATCCAATTAACAGTCTGTCATTTCCTATTTAGATCTCCCACGCCAAAAGAAACGTGTAAACTAGTATTTAGCACCCTACTATCATTAAAGCCATGCGGCGACTGACTACGAGTGACAAGGCACTCATCCTCGCGTTTATTTTGCTTTGCCGAGTATAAATTCTTAATCGAATGTCAGGCTTGGTAAACGCTCAGCTCTCAACTCAACGCAACCGAGAAGCGCCGGTAAATTAGTTTTGAATCCATAACGCAGTTTATGTTCAAAGCATCTTCGTATAGATAGTAGGTAGGTACCTTGAGATTCTTATTTTAATTACGTAGAAGACTAGAAACCTGTTTATGAAATACTTAGCACGTATTTTGTAAAACGCCAGAAAACTTGCAGTGCGACAAAAATGAGGCCAAAATTGGTTCAATTTTTAAATAACTTGAGACATGCAAGCTCTTTGAAGAATCTTTATGTACCTACTTGTAGATAGGAGTAGGTCACCCAACTACAGTATTTCTATTTTCTTAATGACCCTCGGCAAACTTCGTGTTTCGTCAGTCATCAGATTTCTATCAGTTGCCCTTTGCACTTGGTGCAGACCGGACGCTCTCAATCGACTGGGAAGTATATAGATATTGTTAATATTCTTTTAACTTAATGTAATTTATTAAAAAAATGGAAGGAAAGCTGCTAAAGTCGCAGGCACGACAGATAGGAAAATAGTTTTACAGCTCTATATAGTTCACATGGAAATCAAAACAAAACAAGGACTTGACGCTCGGCATCGGTCACGGACGGTTCTGTGCTTGCGCTCTCCCGTTCTTGACTTATTGCTCTGAGTCATTACCCGTTACGCTACGTAACGATTCTCGTGGTCGCTCGACTACATCCGATCTCCGATCATCAATCGATCGGGCAAAGATCCACCAAAAAGGCCTTTTTCAAGGCTATCTTATTTCTCTAACAAGAGATACTCGTCTGTAGATTCACTAGGCCCCTTCCGGGCAAAACCACAGTTTCGTGGTCACTCGGTGGATACAATACGGTGCCAACGAAGCCGAGTGGGGTGTTGACCCAACACACCCGCCGATCCCCTTCAGGGTAAAGCAGTGAATTGGCCGGGTCCCAGTATTTGGCCTTGGGGGATCTCCTAGCCAACACGTGGTGACAGTTTTACCTCCACAGCAACTCACCTAGCGTGGTCGGGTATCTTCATACCCTTCACACTAGACTGGATAGGACCCCGTTGCACATTAAGATAAGCAACGGGCCAAATCAAGCTTAGGGCTCACCGATAGGCACTCATCCTCCCTGTCTTACCCGGAGGGATTGTTACATATCCCCGGCATTCCCACCGGGGCGATAGGCTTTGTAGGAAAATCTCCCTTTTAAAATCATTCCCCTCCTCCCTCAAAATGGCTAGACAAATAAATTACGAGCATTGCACAAAGCTGCTCGTTCAGCTGCTCGAGATTATCTTTGATAAGGAGCCGTCCCTCAAAAGGAAGTATGGAGATCGTCTCTCCAACCTCCTGGAACTCATATCAGGTCCTTCTGACACCAGCGTCGCTACTTTCAGCGACGCTCTAGACATCCTTCCAACCGTAGAGTCGCCCAGACTCCCCTCCCCCCCCTCCGCCGGTGTCAATGGGCGGTGATGGGAGCGTCGGTGTCCAGTGACACCGGCGGAGGGGTGTCAATCCGCTTCTTCAAAGCGCCCCACCACCCCGAACCCCTATGCCTCGGAGGAAGAAGACGAGGAAAAGTCCGCTGCCTCCTCTACCTCTTCAACCCCTTCCGACGACGGCTTCATAGCCGTCCAAGGAAAGGGCAGAAAGAGGAAGAATAGGAAGTAGAGCTCTACACAGTCCAGTAAGGTCGCCGCTGTAGAGGACTCTCACTCCTCTTTGTCCACTGTAACACTGAAATCCTCTTCTGTAAATCTCGCGCTACCTCCGCGACTTGCGCTACCGCAGCCTCCCCCTCCACCGCCTCTCCGACCGCATGGTCGTCCTCCACGAAGGACAACCCCGCGCCCCCCGCCCCCCCGACCGCGTCATCCTCCGCAAAGGATTCCCCTGCGCCCCCCGCCCCCCCGACCGCATCATCCTCCGCGAAGGATTCCCCCGCGCCCCCCGCGAAAAAGATCCCCCCTCCACCTCCCCTGTTCGTACAGGACAAGGGGAAGTGGACGGACATCTCAAAATGGTGCGCTGATCAAAAGATCAGCTTCACCAGCGCCCGTAATACCCAGTAGGGTATAAAAGTTTCAGTCCCTACGTCGCGCGACTATAGGGAACTAACCCGACTTCTGAGAGCGAGATGTGTGTCGTACCACACCTACTCCCTCCCAGAGGAAAAACAAGTTCGCGTTGTAATAAAACGCATCCCTAGGAAAATCCTCCCATCCGAAATTCTTGCCGACCTTCAGTCGCAGAATGTCCCCGTCGACGAGATCCATCGTATGCACCGCTCTAGAGGCGGTAATCTCTACGACATGGTCCTCGTAATCTATCCGCCCGTCGAGGGCCACCATCCGATATTCCAAATTCGTTCTCTGTGTCATCTCACAGGGTTCGAAATAGAAAAACCCCTAAAGAGTGGCATTGTCGGACAATGCCACCGTTGCCAGCTCTACGGCCATTCCCAGCGGAATTGCCATGCTACACCCAGGTGCGTAAAGTGCCTGGGCGAGCATAGCACTTCCGCTGCTCCCGCCCCAAAGACCATACCCTCTGTACCGTACCTCCCAGCTGCGTTTTATGCGGCAAAGAGGGCCACCCGGCTAACTACCGGGGTTGCTCTAAAGCCCCTAAAGGCTTCTTCTCCCAAGCTGGCGAAGCGCTCCGGCGCCCGCCAGCAAAGGGAAACTCCCTCATCCTCCTATAGGATTCCCTCTGCCCTTATGCCCCAACGACTAAGCCCTCAGAGGCCTAGTCCGTGGAACTACCTCCACCACTAGCAGTCTTTCCCTGCCTTGGTGCCCTCTTACGGCCACTTCCCCCCCACGCTCCCCCTTTCCTAAACCCCCCCCACCCTAGGGACACCCGTTTCCGTGGCGCCGCGCCAACTGTGCCCTCCGCGCCTCCCGCGCACTCTGCGCCCCCCGCGCCCGCCGCGCCCCTCGCTAAACCCGCGCCTGCTCCTCAAGCTTTGCGTCCCCCGAATGCCGGTCCCGTGACCGCGCAGCAACCAGGTGTTGACTCATTCAACATCATCACCTCGACTTACGCGTCATTTGTCTCCCCGCGCGTAAAGGCAATGGCAAATCATATCCTCGCCGCCCAAGGCGATATCCCTAGGATTCAATCCATTTTCAATGCGTATCCGGATATTACGCAAGCCCTAGATTCACTCGCCAAAACCCCTAAATCCATCCATGGATAACGAGGTCTTAGCTAGATTCAAACCCCGATCCCTAATAATAGGTTATTTTAAGGCGAACGGTTTAAAAACCCAACGGGATGAGATAGGGCTCTTCCTCCGCAATCATCAAATAGACATTCTCTTAATACAAGAGACCTTCCTTAAGCCTTGCAATCGCGACCCGTCAATTGCCAACTACCGGATAGTTCGCAATGACAGGTCGCGTTGTCACAAGGGTGGCACCCTGATTTATTATAGAAAGCAGCTTCACTGCATCCCACTCGACCCTCCTCCCCTCTCGATGTTAGAAGCCTCCGCCTGCCGCCTAGGCATGTCAGGCCATGAGCCGATCACTCTCGTATCGGCCTATAGTCCCCCCGGCAATTCCCCGGGGAACTCCCAACTCCTCTCTAACGACCTCTCGATTCTACTCGCTATGAGTAACTCGCTCATTATAGCGGGCCATTTCAATGCCAAACATCCCTCTTGGAATAGTTCGGTAATCACTA
The DNA here is from genome assembly GCA_963680765.1 of Agrochola lychnidis. NCBI lineage: Eukaryota > Metazoa > Arthropoda > Insecta > Lepidoptera > Noctuidae > Agrochola > Agrochola lychnidis. The sequence continues at coordinate 8,077,702 of OY796850.1, forward strand.
CCAGAGTGTCGACCTCTCAAACTCCCTGACTTTTAACGTCATCGCTCCGATGACTCCCACCCATTTCTCGCTCATTAATTCCAATCATGCCCCCGATGTCTTAGACGTGGCGCTCCTTAAGAACGTCAATCTAAAGTTAGAATCAATAGAAACGGTACAAGAGCTCGACTCTGATCACCGCCCGGTAGTCATGAGACTATACCCCCGCATAGGTCTCCCCGACCCGAACGCCCCCCCTATCACTAAGAGGATCACAGACTGGAAGAAAGTAAGCACACAGCTGAAATCCAACACGTCCCCTCAATTAGACTCTATCCCCGATCTTTTCGACTCTATCGCTGACACCACGTCCGCGATCTGTCTGTCTATCCGTCTGTTTGTCTGTCTGTCTGTCCGCGGTCTAGCTCCGAGACTGTTAGTACTAGAAAGTTGCAATTTACCTTCAGGCGGCGTAGTTGAGTCAGATGCATTGCTGAACATAAGTGTCCTCCAAAAATATTTATTATGTTCCGAACCAACTCGTTTTACAGATGTATCTAAAATCTACCTTTTTAGGGTTCCGTAGTCAACAAGGAACCTTTATAGTTTCGCTATGTCCGTCTGTCTGTCCGCGGGCTAGCTCCGAGACTCTTAGTACTAGAAAGTTATAATTTGGCATGGGTATACATATTAATCATGCCGACAAAATGGTAAAATAAAATTATGAAAAATATATTTTTTTAGGGTACCTCCCCTACACGTAAAGTGGAGATGGTTTTTTTTATTTTTCTATCCCTTGGTGTGGGGTATCGTTAGAAAGGTCTTTCAAAAACATTGAGAGTATGTTAAAATCATTTTTGAATTCAGAGATCCGTTTGCGAAATTTTAAGCTTTAAAGTGCAAATTTTTGTTAGAGTCAAGTGTGTCCCCCCCCGCCAGCTAAATCGTTGATTTTAGATATGTAAAAAAATTCACAGCAGTAGCTTATATAACGAATTTAAAAGGAAAACTATTACAGCTAAGTAGACTTCACAAGTTAACGAGTAATAATCGACCAACTTAGATTTGCGGTTGTAAAAACATGTTCTCCCATACATTCCGGATGAAAGATTTTTTTTTCAACTACAATGTTAAGTTTGTTCTTGAGATAAATTCATCCCAACTACGGAACCCTGCATTGTGCGTGGTCTGACATGAACTTGGCCGGTTTTTTTAATTTTAAATATGGAACACACCGCGTCACGGCCGCGGTCGCTTAGGTATTTTTTTTAATTCACACTGGCTGTTTATACAATGACAAGACTGCAGCATTTATTTTTATTCAGAATTTTTCTATAAGGGGGCAGGGGGGTATTACACCATCATATCTACGATCACAGATCCATGATCAAAGACATAACTAAATTGTAAAATAGACATACCTAACATGGGTAATTTGTGAGCTTCGTACATAGGTATATGAAATAATATGATAGTGTAGGTAATATCCCCCAAGGGATATATACCCATAATAAATGTCTATTTAACAATTCCATTATATCTTCGATCACAGATCCATGACCACAGACTCGACGGTGTAAAACCCCCATAGTAAAATTTTTTTTAGCCGACTACCTAACCAAATTTAGTTCTATTTTTAAAATTCATTCCCGCTCTAGAGAGGGAATCTAGAGAGGGAAGCAATTACTATGAGTCTCCCGCCCAAGGGTGGGGATCAGCGTCTTCCACCTGCTACTTGGATCAAACAAACACTACTTTCCGAGTATGAAAAATGAAAACATATTTTCTTACGTTTTTTGTAAATTGCATTTCAGCAATAGCAATAAAAAATCATCAAGTACTTAAAGTATTGATGATTTTTATATAAGTAGGTATAAACGTGATGCGGTCTCGAATCATGATACTGACCTGCAAATTGCAAATAACGTAAAAAAAATAGAATTTCGCGGGATTTGATGAGAATGAGGAATAATAACAGAGAAGGGTACTTAAAATTTTATTAATCGCTAAAGCCCCGTTGTTACAATCGCAATTAAACAGACAAAGAAAACATTATACCAAAAGGTAGACATTTTAGTTTTATAAAATACCTAAGTCCTTAAAAAAATGGAAAGAAACCCAAGGGCGGATCCAGCCTTCGAGTCAGGGGGGGGTCACATAGGTAATCGGGGTCCGTCAGGACAGGTTCCAATCCTTGGCGGACTAAGCCTGTCGGGGCCCAGAGGAGCAAAACAAAGTAAGGCCGGCGGCGGTCTTCTCAGGGAGGTGCATTTTCGTCTCCTCATCAATAGGATACGAAAAGCAAAAATGTAGGGGAGCGCGAGCAAGGCGAGCTCGAATTTTTTTGCACCTCGTCGGAATTCTCGGTTAGGTTTCTATTAAACATCCTTACGGAAATAGGAGTTGCTTTGTCGACTTATGCAGAAAAGTTTGCGAGTTAGAAAAATATAGAATTCAAGAGCGAGCGAAACGAGCTCGTAAATTTTACGCCTCGTGTAGGAGATAAGGTTTTTTTTTTCGAGTTCCTTTGTCGACTTATGCAGAAAGTTTGAGAATATAGATTGTAGCGAGCGGAGCGAGCTCGAAAATTTTCATCCTTAGCCTCCAACTCTAAACTGCTTCTTACTGAATATTTATGTTGACCGTGTTTGGGATATCATTAAAAAGTACTTCTTAAGATTTAGGGGGCCGCCAGGACCGGGGATAAACCTACATAGACACTACATTATATAATTTGACTTGTAATAATAATTTATTCCACTTAATTGACACTAACAATTATGTTGGTAACAACTTTTATTTGAGAAAAGATAGATTTTGTATGGATAGGTACTATCTTTCAAAGTAGGTATTGTAAAAGACAGATAGCTGTGTCGCTATCATATTACTTTTCTATTACAGCCAAGAATTTGGCTAAACAAATTGCTTCTATTGAGCAATGCTATGACATGTTAAATAATTCAGTAGGTATCAAAAATTGACATTGATAATAATTTAAATTAGAAATTAAGACAATAGAGGCAACCTCTAGCAACAGTGTACAAAATTGCAAAATAAAATCAAATAAAAGTTTAAAATCTGTAAATAGTATTATAAAATCAAATAAAAGTTTAAAATCTGTAAATAGTATTAACCTGGTGCATCAAAATATTCAAGGATTTATGAACAAAGATTTAGAAGTAGAATTATTTTTGAATTTTAATAGTATTGATATTCTTTGTATAACAGAACATTGGCTTAAAAGCCACCAGTTCTTGTTCAACTTTAATAATCACCAGGTAGGTAGTTCATTCAGCAGAGTTAACGCTATACATGGTGGCTCATTAATTTTAGTAAGTAACCAGCTTAAATTTAAAGACCGTAAGGATATTGTGAGCCTATCTGTTGAGCGGACAGTTGAAATAGCCTGTATAGAATTGGAGCAGTTTATTGTATTAAGTGTGTACAGACCCCCTTCAGGATTGTATGACTGTTTCGAAAAGGTAATGGATGAAGTGTTGCACAAGATTTGTAACTCGAATAAGTCCATTATCATTGGTGGTGATTTTAATGTTAACTTATTAGAAAACTCAGGTTCTTGTAGTAAAATAGTAAGTCTGTTTCAGTCCTACAATCTTGTAAACCTATTTTTGGAGCCCACAAGAATAACCCCTACTAGTGCCACATGCTTAGATAATATTTATACAGATGTTATACCAAGCCACAAAGAAATTATAAATTTACTAGATTCTGATCATTGCGGGCAGAGGATTACTATCCCAAACCAAAACAACAAAGTGTCTAAAAAGGATATCACGGTTAACCCCAAAACTGGAAGTTGCTTGGAGACTTTTAAAGTTAAACTTATTAATAAATTACCAGTTTTGTCTATTCATGCTGATCCTAATAATCTATATGATGATTTCTTTAATATATACTGTAAGCAATTTAATTCCACCTTTATTCCCAAGACTATTTCGGTTAATAGTAACGCATCTTTTAGTGATTGGGCTACCATTGGTATTCATAAAAGTAGAACACGGCTTTATGAGCTGTACAATGAAAGGACTTATGTAAATACAGCTGAATTTAATTTATATGTTAGAAATTATTCAAAATTATTTAAAAAAGTTTGTTGTATGGCCAAGTCGCGTTATTTGAGTTCGAAGATTAAAAATAGTAGTAATGTAATTAAAACGACTTGGAATATTATTAATAGTGAAACGGGAAGGTCTAATAACCGTAATGCTGACTACAGCCTGTCTATTAATGACAACATAATAAAATCAGACTCACAAGTCGCCGCGGCCTTTGAAAATTTCTTTTCAGATATTCCAGTTTCAACTACTAAATCCCTAAACTCATCACCTTCTGTTGCTGAGTCTTTGCTAAAGGAAAATGTTAATGTTTGCGATTCGGACTTTCTTTTTGAACATATTACCTGTAGAGACATAATTAAAACCTTTCACACTTTAAATGTAAAAAAGACTGCAGATCTGTGGGGTAGTTCTATAGAAGTTGCTAAGTCTATTATTGACATTGTAGCACCTACTTTAGCTCTTATCTTTAATAATTGTATCGACTGTGGGGAGTTTCCTGACCTGATGAAAAATAGTAAAATAATACCTTTGTTTAAATCAGGTAGTACATCAGACCCCACTAATTATAGACCTATTTCAGTACTACCTACCTTTAGTAAAATTTTTGAGAAATTAATTTTAGAGCAAAGATTTTTTAATAGACATAAATTATTACATAGCAAACAGTTCGGTTTTACAAGGGGTCGTTCAACTACTGATGCCGTGTTGAACTTTTAGGTCATATTTATAATGCATGGGAAGATAAATGCGATGCCTTGGGTATCTTTTGTGATTTGTCCAAGGCGTTTGATTGCGTTCTCCATGAAACGTTAATCAGGAAACTCCGCCACTATGGGATCCGGAACAGCGCTCTGAATCTCCTTATTTCATACTTGAGTAATAGGATTCAGAGTGTTGACGTTAATGGAAAAAGATCTCCCGGATCTATAGTAACAATGGGAGTCCCTCAGGGCTCAATTCTTGGTCCTTTCTTGTTTCTTATCTATATTAATGACTTGCCTTACCTCATTAAGGATAACCATGATATAGTGTTGTTTGCGGATGACACTTTACTTTTGTTTAAACTTAAACGTCAGCAGCTGGTTACTGACGATGTAAATAGCGCGATCTCAAAAGTAGTTCACTGGTTCAATGTTAATAATTTACTTCTTAATCAAAAAAAAACCAAATGCATTAAGTTTACCCTACCTCATGTTAGGCAGGTGAAAACTAATGTGTTAATAAAGGGCGAAGAATTGAATCCTGAAGATAGCACAGTTTTCTTGGGCTTAACTTTGGATGCTAAGCTTCAGTGGGGCCCACATATAGATAAATTGTCAAAAAAGCTAAGCTCCGCAGCATATGCTGTTAGAAAAATTCGTAATTTGACTGACATAGAGACAGCCCGTTTAGTGTACTTTAGCTATTTTCATAGTGTAATGTCGTACGGTATTCTGTTGTGGGGAAATGCCGCTGACATTCAGACTATCTTTGTTTTGCAGAAAAGAGCTGTTCGATCAATTTATAAATTAAGTCCGAGACAGTCTCTCAGAGATAAATTTAAGGAGGTTAATGTAATGACTGTGCCTTCTCAGTATATTTTTGATAATCTTTTATATGCCCATAAAAATATAAAATTGTTTAAAAAATACAGTGATATCCATAACATAAATACTAGAAACAAACACAAATTTGTTGTACCTACAACAAGGCTCAAGAAAATAGGTGGCTCGTTCAGATGTCAATGTATACGCTTTTATAATAAACTTCCAAGCCACGTACAAGATCTAAGCCTTCATAAATTTAAATCATTCATTAAACGTAAGTTGTGCCAGAAAGCTTTTTATACCGTTAAAGATTACATTGAGGACAAAAAGGCTTGGGATTAAGCTGCTCCAATTATTATTATTATTTTTTACTTTTGGAACTTTGTTTATTTTGCAAACTTCAAAATTATATACACAATGACATGAATATTTACTTTGTTAAGTATAACATTATTATTATTTTAATTGATGTGAATGTGAGGACTATGTAGCTCATGTATATATATTTATTTAATTTTCTCAGTTACTACTAATGATAATCTGGCAGTTTTGAGTACTTTATGCGGCCTACCCAAATGTCCTTTCTTTGGTATTGTTCGTCGAATCGTTGAGCTCCTTTTAAGTTCTGAGTTGAGCTGCACAATTACTGACAAATGCGTGCACTGACTGGACAGGTCCACTCAAATCTGTATGATTCTTTCCTCAAAAGATCATTTCAGACACAAAACTACATGGTCCTCATATGAAATGCTCTGACCAAGATTATTTCTGGTTATTTTTTTATTTTATTATATACACATTGACATTAATAATCTAGACACGCGGCAGCGTGTCGAGCCAAGTACTAGGCAAGACACGGCTGCAGTGTGTTATATTACACGAACCATTTGGAGCCACTTTTGACCCCTTAATAACTCAAAATCTATGTAACATAGACTCATGAAATTTGGTTTATTTATAAAAACCCCTTAGATTAACTAGAACTCCAAATTTCATAAATAAAACTCAAAAGGTTATTGAGATATTAACGTATAAAAATCGGCATTTTTATCAACGACCCGTCACTAGACATCAAAAACATTTAACCCATTTCCGGGTGACCTAGAAAGTTGAAAAGAGATTTCCCGAAAGCAGGCCCATGGTATGATACTGTGTCAAAGCTTATTTATCAAAAATTATGTCGTATTTTTTTCAAGTCGTTTTATGAAAATTTATTTCTTCTAGCATTAGAGAACCTAATAAATATTTATTTTGTTGATACTTAAAGAACTACATCCGCCATTCAATCCTAACCTGAATGTTGCCAGATGACAGACTAATCCAATAAAATAATTTGTAATCGATTGAAAATATCGATACTAACCCACATGGAGTAGGTGGAGTATCCACTACACGAGTATGTTTTAAATGCTATTTATTATACTCAAATACTGTAAAATTATGATTTTACAATAAATAAAATATTATATGGTCTGAATATACTCAACAACTTAAAAGTGTTTCGAGGCAGTAATGTTATTTTATAAACTACCAGTGATCAGAGTAAGTAGATTGATTTGAGGTCAATGAACTGGCACGTATATTAGTATGGATACGCCTCCGGGATTCCGGGATTTTGAAATTATTAAGATTTTTTAAGGAATTTCAAATGTTGTAATGTGTAGAATAAAGAATACATCAATATGAATAAGAAATGTTCAACCCTTTTGCTGTCTGTTTAATAGTATATAGGTGATCGGACTCCAAGAAAAGGATAGATATACTATAAAACAATATAATATATTTTAAATATTTATCTATCGCATTCTATAAATTTCTAATGTAGTAGTTTAAAAATCCTTACTTTAACAATATTTGATTCAATCCCGTAAGTACCAAAATGAAATCCCGGAAAAAAGGCTTATCCATGTTATGATTTCTATGACTATTCATGATGCGAGTACGTAAAATCAATCTACCTACTCCGATCACTGATAATCACCCAATCGATTTCGTCAATCGATTACCAAAATAATTAAACCTGGTAACACTGACACCATGCATAATGTCAAACTGTCAAAAATAATCTGTCAGATCAATGGCATTGTTAGCTGTTTGTTTTACGTTGATTTGAATTTATTTTTCCGTATTTACTTTATACTTATATTACGTTACGATTTAATGCTGTCAATTTAAATTGAAGCCAGAGGAACTATTGCTTATCTTTCCATGGCCCTGGGTAAGTTTATTATGTTCTCTAAATATTTATAAACACCGTCGTATTGTATAACCTCATTGATTTTAGCAGCCTATTAGTAGAAGGCCTATGTTCAGTCAGGGGTACGTCGCGCGTCGTCAGCTGTAAATGTCTATAGTATGATGTAATTATATAGGATAAGTAAATACACTGAATTTTTTTACCTTTTTCAGGTATGACGATGACATGTGTTATTGCAAGACTTGACATTATTGATTATATTATCTACAACTCTATCCCAAGTATTACTTGCTCAGCAAAATCTAAGCATATTATGTTATGTATGTGGCATGTCAACTGCAAGTCACAGAAGTCATCAGGTTAGTGTTTTTAAAATGGCAGAATTACTATGAGTGATATAATTATTATACAAAAGTAAATAAACAACAATAAGAGTATTTTCTTACTTTCTAGGTTAGGTATACATTTGGATAAAGTTTGTCATGCTTACTGAGAGAGGCTGCTACCAGAGATGTTTATAGGCAAGCAAGTGATGATAAAAACAGAGCCACCCTAGAGTGTAAAAGATTTACCCATAATAGATCAAAACAATAATCTGGCTACGCTGCTTTCATACCATGACTACGTTATGAGAATGAAGCTGAAGCCGTTTTAAATTCTATGAGAAATAAAATGTTTTTAGTATTTAGGTATTGTTGTGTTATTTGTTAAAGTAAACCTTCCTATAGAAGCACTGAAAATGCTGCTGCCAATGAGATTATTCATCTTTAATTAAGAGAGTTGGCTAAAATAATGTTTATGCCATTAAATCTTTCATATTTAGCGCGCAAGATTATTAATTTACCTTTATAAAATTCAAGTCTGTAAATGCGATAATCGCCATTTTGATGACAGTCGAGGTCGAGGCTAAAAAACATAAAAATTGGGGATTGCGAACATCCAAACTCCACCATAAGGACAGCGACTATTACAAAATTTAATTATTTGACGAATTCATCCATTTTTCAAGTTAAATAAGTAGTAGTAATGAAGTTTTTGATATCAAAAGTCGAAGATTCGCGCCAATCGTGCGTGTTTACATTTTAACTTTTCACAATTAACACACATACACATATCTGATACGACTTTAAATGTGACAAATGTGATTAAAAATATTATAAGTAACTAGAAAATGCTCAGATCTTTACTTATTATACGAACACATGTTCAATAACACGTAATATTCATTACTACTACTCAATTTGTGTTAAAAATCGTCGATCATTGTTTTTTTTTTTATTGTAATGATGTGCGAAAACGATTATGCCAAACGTTTTTTTTTTTTTCAATTTTGATTGTCTCGATTAATTTATAATTATGTCGAATGTCTGAAATCTATACTTGAAAATTAAAATAAAATTGTTTTAAGCATTAAATACAATTAACATTGTTTAAAATAATTATTTATACTTTTCTAGTGTTTAATCGTTTTTAGGACATTCAATATAAAACGAGTCAACACATAGAACGAGGATAGATACTTACCTCATTTATTGAATTTCGCGCCGAATTGTTTCTATTTATTTGAATTTAAATTCGGAACGTTGTTCAAAATTATTTTTAATTTATTGGACAATTATTTACTGTGGATTTTATTTTTGATACTTTCTGATATAGAATGCCAAGTATACATTTTTTAGGTAGGCTTAAGAAAATTTTGTTTGGGAATGATGTTAAATTAATTATATAAATTAGGTAGGTATTCCGCAAACACTTTTAAATGACGTCTATATTTTTAAATTGAAACTTTTATTACATCGTCTCAAACTTTTTCGTCTGTGTGTTGCATGTCACGTGTCGGTCGGCCGCGGAGTAGGGATAAAGTGAAAGGCGATCGTCAGAGCAGCCAAGGCCAATATGGCGGCGCCTATAGTTCGCAGCAGCTGACCGTGTAAAGTTTCACTTTTACCGTGGTTTCATAAAACCAACAATCATTTTTTTTTAGTTGTATGAGTTTGATAGTATTTGTTTTTAATAGGATAATCTTACTCGAGTAATAGAAATTGTTTATTTTTGAGGTAGTTTCAAAACGAAATTTAAAAAAAACTGCCCAAGTGTATGTCGGACTACGCACAGTGAAGGGTTCCGTAATTGGGATGAATATTTACGCATAAACATTGCATAGTATCAATTTTATCGACTGCAAAAATAAGTTTGTATTTCTCGAAAAAACTATAACAAACAAAGTTAATTCTGCGGTTGTAACCGAAAATAAACTGTATCTCAAAAATTATTGACTTCAAAAGCAAAGTCACTTAGAAACATCTTAACATTTTAATTATGAGATCCAACAATACACGCTTTATATGCATAGATTTTTTTCATCTCTCGGTTATATGTAAGTATGGAGAATGCCACCCCCACTATTATGTTTATCGTAATTTCACTACACCATTGTTTAACGGTGCAAAAAATACACCTTTTTCAAAATTTTCATCGATAGAGTGTAAATAGTCTCCATGTTAAATGACTGTATGACATCCGGACGCACGGACAGACGAACTTGACGAAATTAAGAGGTCCGTTTTTTACGGATTTTGATTATCAAGTTTTGGCATGTATTGGCATGTAGTGAAATTACGTCAAGACAAAATCAAACTGGTTGCTAATGTAATTGTAAAATTTATTACTTTGTGTTTTATGACATTGATTTTACATTCTGTAATTACTTCCTTACACACTGACTTATTAATTGTAAAATTTTAGGAAAATCATCTAATTTTACAATGTTTGTAAATATGTGAGAACCATGTATCTATCACAAATTAAATTATCTCTCGTTGCTTCATTTTTAATTGTTTTTACCTATTGTGGTATAGTAATTTTATTCTAGGTGCATCGTCTTCACATATAATAATTATTGAACTAATGTACGTACAAATACAAACAATATTGTAAAACATTTTAAAAGAGTAACGGTGGAGTTTCTTGCCCATTCTTCTCCATACGAAAACTACCTTTTGGAAGGGGCGACTAGAATCAATTTTATTATTTTGTAATTTTTGACGTTCAAAAGTGCCATACATGGGCCTATTTGAAATAAATGATTTGACTTTGACTTTGATGAAATTGATGTCTATAACAATTGATCTACAATATTATTATTATTTGGAATAGCCGCCATCTTAAAATCCAGAATGTCCATCTAATTCGATATCAGCACTATCTCCCGAAAACCATGAAAATGACAGTCATGACGACAAATTTTCAAATGGGGTTAAAAACTGCCACTTGCTCACTTCAGATGGCGCTGATCTCCAGCGTCTTATAATTTGACAGCTAACTATACATTTTTGATTCGAATGCCAAAAGTTGATGTAAATTCCTGAATTTCATGACTGAATTCAAAACACCCCGTCGAGTCAACTGATGTGTCACGTGTCAAAATCTTGGTCCCTAATGTTAGGCGGCAGTGAATTCATTTCATTCATTCTCTGATCTCGAAAAACGTTGTTACAAACGTCAGGTTGGTATGTTCAAGGTAGTTGGTAGGTTGGTACTATGCTTGAGACGTTTTTGAATTGATAGATCGTATGACTATTGTTTTAGGGACTATTGTCGTTTAATTTTTTATATAAACTTACGAATAGTTAAGTCCATAGTGAGGTCAAAATGTAAATCCAAGGGGCGGCTGCAACGGCGGCGGTGATCTCTCGCGTCCGGCCCTGGTTCAGGCCATGGTACGGAGCGAGAGGAAATGGCAGGCCGTCACCTCCTTCTGCGAAGCGGTAATGCTCGCGAAGGAGGAGGCGGAACGCGTGAGGTAGAGGCAAAGTTCGCGCCCTCACGCCTCTAACCGCTGCAGGAGGAGACGCCCGGGGCGGGAATCGCGAGCCGATTTCCGGCCACCGTAGGCGCGGGCTTGCGAACGGTGAGCAATGGGTAGCTCGCCGTCCGATAAGGACCAAGCCCGGGTCGACGGCGCGTTGTGTTCCACGCGCGCCTCAAAGAGATGTCAGCAGAAATGACGGGATCCGCTTTGGCCAATGCCTGTCGGGGGTTCGCAGAAAACCGATAGGGACATCGTGGCCCCCGGCAACAGGGCAACCGAAGGAACACGGGTGGGTTTTAGTCAGTAAGAGTCTGATATGCCCTCCCGCTCCGCCCAGAGCGGGAGAAGATACTTAAAAAAAAAAAAGGGGCGGCTGTAAAAATTAAATAATTAAATCATACGTGAGAAGGAACTTTGTTCCTGACGGGGTCAAAGTCAAAGTCAAATCATTAATTTCAAATAGGCCCATGTATGGCACTTTTGAACGTCAAAAATTACAAAATAATAAAATTGATTCTATTCGCCCCTTCCAAAAGGTAGTTTTCGTATGGAGAAGAATGGGCAAGACACTCCACCGTTACTCTTTTAAAATGTTTTACAATTGTTTGTATATGTACGTACATTTGTTAAATAATAATTATATGTGAAGACGGTGCACCTAGAATAAAATTACTATACCACAATAGGTAAAAAGAATTAAAAATGAAACAACGACAGATAATTTAATATGTGATAGATACATGGTGCTCACATATTTACAAACATTGTAAAAGTAGACGATTTTCCTAAAATTTTACAATTAATAAGTCAGTGTGTGAGGAAGTAATCACAGAATGTAAAATCAATGTCATAAAACACAAAGTAATAAATTTTACAATTAAATTAGCAAACAGTTTGATTTTGTCTTGATTCTAAATTGTCCTATGGAGCAGGACCAGCATGTTTCCAAGCACTCTTATCTTGGATATAATCCTCTAATTTGTAATATGCTTGTTTACAAAGTGTATTTTTAATATGAGTTTTAAATTTTCTTTCATTTAATTGCAAAATGTCACAAGGTATTTTGTTGTAACATTTAACACAGTACCCCATAAAAGATGTATGTACTTAAGATAATCTAAAAAATGGTTGATCTAGTTTATCTTTATTTCTAGTATTAAAATCATGTCTATCACTTATTTTATTAAAGAGATGTGGATTTTTCCTTACATACATAATATTTTCATAAATGAATTGGCAAGGTACCGTCATAATATTAATCCTTTTAAAAAGTTTCCTGAGAGATTCGCGGCGACGTAGATTATAAATGGCTCTGATAGCTCTCTTTTGCAAAATAAAGATGGATTCAATGTCAGCAGCCCGACCCCACAGTAAAATACCATACGACATAAGGCTCCCCGACTGTACACGTTTTTTTTTAATAATAATACTTGCCGCGCCGGCTCAGCGATCTGACATCATTGCGGAAAATTGTAACAATTGTTACGAAAGAAATACCTACATTCTTACACAATATTGCTACGCATATTTACAAAAAGAATTTAATAGATCACGTTTGATTGACGAATAATAATAATTTCTTTACAAAAAGTAATGATATCCCATCAAAAACATAAATGTGAAAATGGGAGCCAAATTCCATAAATATGGTTGTCGACTTCGCCGACAAAAGAATTGAAATCTAAATGGGTGCCAAGTTCTGTAGATAATCCTGAAATTTATTTATAAGAACATGCAACTTTCTAAAATAAAATTAAAACACAAATTCTTGTTTTTTCTGCTATAACAATGTTTGCTATTTAAAAATATTACTTCTTAAATTTGAACAGTCGAATTATTTACACAAAGCACTTAGGATAAATTGAAGCTCAAGATTTGACTTGGCTAGTTTTTACCAGCAAGCTGAAATTTTAGAGAAAGAAGATATTTTGACCTTACAGTTACAATAAGAAACAGTAACTTGCGCATAACATAAAGAACAAATATATAAATACGCCTAGGTAGACAGTCAAAGCTGTAAACAGTTACAATAAGAAACAGTAACTTGCGCATAACATAAAGAACAAAGATATGAATATTTTACTTTATTTATTTGGCTCACCAACAATTAAGTACACCGATACAAAGATATGAGATACATGCAATAAACTTATAGACTAGTGTACAAATTTCTTACAGGTAAGCACATCATGAATTACTTATTTGATGTTGAGTGCCTACTTAAAATTAAATAATAATAATTAAATATGCCTAGGTAGACAGTCAAAGCTGTAAACTCGATAAAAAATAGCGTCCAACTGTTAGCCGCTTAATGCACGCACACTAAAAAAGTAAAATTACAGCACAATGACGTGGCGCGAGTGTAAGACGTAGCTGTAATGCACACCAGCATAAAAAAGTTACCCTGTTTGTTTTAGTTCTTTTGCACCGCGACACTGTAGACAAATTTAAGATGATAAATTGATTAGCCAAATATAAGATAACTTGTATGTAAAAACTAGCCAAGTCAAATCTTGAGCTTCAATTTATCCTAAGTGCTTTGTGTAAATAATTCGACTGTTCAAATTTAAGAAGTAATATTTTTAAATAGCAAACATTGTTATAGCAGAAAAAACAAGAATTTGTGTTTTAATTTTATTTTAGAAAGTTGCATGTTCTTATAAATAAATTTCAGGATTATCTACAGAACTTGGCACCCATTTAGATTTCAATTCTTTTGTCGGCGAAGTCGACAACCATATTTATGGAATTTGGCTCCCATTTTCACATTTATGTTTTTGATGGGATTTTTATATACAATGACATGAATATTTACTTTTAAAGTATTATATTATTTTAATTATTGTGAATGTGAAGACTATATGGGTTACCTTTTTGTTTTGTTTTTAATTTTTTTCTCAGTTAGTTTTAATCATGGTCTGACAGTTTGAGTAATTTATGTGGCCTACACAAATGTCCTTTTTTTGGTATTGTTCGTCGAATCGTTGAGCTCCTTAAATTCTGAGTTGAGCTACACGATAAATGACAAATGCGTGCACTGACTGGACAGACCCTCTCAATCTGTGTGATGCTTTCCTCTAAAGACCACTTCAGACGCCAATCCACATGGCCTTCACATGATCTGACCAAGATTATGTCTGGACTTTAAAAGAGACTGTGACCTCTGAGTTTGTTTCGGCCTTTCTTCTCAGAGTAGTCAGATAGGAAACGCCGACCTCATCTAGTTTTTAAAATATGATTGACGTGTAAAAGTGTTTGTACAAACTTACTTACAGAAATAAAATCATTTATCATTTATCATTTATCACTTATAAAACGTCAGAAGCTAGGAATCGTTTCACTTGGTCGTTTTCTATGGAAAAGAGCCGGCAGAAAACTCCACGGTCAATCATCATAATTATAATAACAGCACATAGTCTTATTTTGTATGTCGTTCGCATGTGTGGCAATGGCAAACATCCTACGTGGCAACATCATACAAAGTATTTATATGATTAAATTTATCAATGAGATTAGAAAAAATACCAGTGGTTGACCTAAACGCAGCCCAGGGGGGGGTCATGACCCCCATGACCCCCCCCCCTGGATCCGCCCTTGAAGAAACCCCTAAGTCCTTTTGATATATGCTAAGTCCAGTAAAATATTTGTCAAATAAATATGTTTAAAATAACTTTTTTTATTATTAGATTCTTAAATAAAATGCGTAATTTTGTAGGCTATGATTTGGTGGTATTTTTATTTTTGTAAGTAACACATTCGAGTCTTCGGGATTAATTTTTGTGCTTATTTTGCTCACAGTTCAAAAGTGAAAAAATGGACATAGGTAGTGATTTTTCGAATTGGGGCACCCGTTTGGAAAGTTTCCAAATACTTTTTTATAAACTAAATATTCTCCTGCCTCTCTGCTTAGCGTTTGTGGACTACGAGAAAGCCTTCGATTCGATCGAGATATGGGCTGTGCTGCAGTCTCTTCAACGGTGCCAGATCGACTATCGGTACATCGAGGTGCTAAAGTGTCTGTACAAAAACGCCACTATGTCAGTTCGACTCCAGGACCAGACCTCGAAACCTATCCTTCTGCAGCGAGGTGTGAGACAGGGAGACGTTATCTCTCCGAAACTGTTCACCGCTGCACTGGAGGATGTCTTCAAGGTTCTGGATTGGAAAGGGCTAGGCATCAACATCAATGGCGAGTATATCACT
This sequence comes from Agrochola lychnidis, assembly GCA_963680765.1. NCBI lineage: Eukaryota > Metazoa > Arthropoda > Insecta > Lepidoptera > Noctuidae > Agrochola > Agrochola lychnidis. The sequence goes on from OY796850.1 coordinate 8,093,497, forward strand.
AACCTTTGGTTTGCCGACGACATAGTTATCATGGCTGAGACCATGGAGAAACTCAGTACAATGCTCGATGACCTCAGTAGAGCCTCCGAAAGAGTGGGTCTTAAAATGAACATGGACAAGACAAAAGTCATGTCAAATGCCCATGTGACACCCACTCCCATGAAGATCGGAGACGCTACGCTCGAAGTTGTGGACGAGTATGTTTACCTAGGACAAATTGTCCAGCTAGGTAGGTCCAACTTCGAGAAAGAGGTCAATCGTCGAATCCGACTCGGCTGGGCAGCGTTCGGGAAGCTACGCAATATCTTTTCGTCCCACATACCACAGTGTCTCAAGACGAAAGTCTTTGACCAGTGCGTGTTGCCAGTGATGACTTATGGTACTGAAACGTGGTCGAGAAGGCTAAAAGTCACCCAAAGGGCAATGGAGAGGGCTATGCTTGGAGTTTCCCTACGTGATCGAATCAGAAATGAAGAGATCCGCAGGAGAACCAAGGTAACCGACATAGCCCGAAGAATTGCCAAACTTAAGTGGCAATGGGCAGGGCACATTGCTCGCAGAACGGATGGCCGATGGGGTCGAAAGGTTCTGGAGTGGCGACCACGTACCGGAAGACGTAGCGTTGGAAGGCCTCCCAAAAGATGGACCGATGACCTTGTGAAGGCCGCAGGAATCCGCTGGACGCGGAAAGCACAGAATCGGTCGAAGTGGCGGTGCTTGGGGGAGGCCTATGTCCAGCAGTGGACGTCTTTCGGCTGAAATGATGATGATGATGATCTTTTTGTTTCTATTTCATTAAGAAAAGGACAGAGGATAAGTTTTAGTTTAGTCCTGTCAAATTAATCAGCGCCTGTCACTCTCCATACAAGTTTAGACGAGATTAAAAACTTGCCGACTAAAATTACGTCAATTTACGTCAAGCGCTGATTAATTTGACGGGACTAAACTAAAATTTATCTTCTGACCTTTTCTTAATGAAATAGAAAGAAAAAGATGCACTGAACTTAAATTTAGTTTAGTTTGTGAACAAGGGAATCGGCACCATTAAGTAGGTACCTAATATTGCCAAATTAATCAAAACAGCGAAATATTTGTGTGATACTCCCTGGCCGCGCCACAGTGGAAAATTAAAAAAACATGTTTCTAGATTAATTGTACCATTTATGTACTATACGGTACGTGTAATGAAAATAATTGTACCTCAACGAATAATGAAATATAATGAAGTTTTGGTGGCGCGGCTGGGGAGTATACTCCCTGGCCGCGCCACCACGGTTTTTGTAAACTACTAGGCGCACCCGGATATAGTAAACACTAAATAATTGTACCGGAATTGTTCTTTTCCGTACGCTATAAAGAGATTCAAAAATTTAATTACTTTATAAATTATAGCCTTGTGTTGGTGGCGCGGCCAGGGAGTATGCTCCCTGGCCGCGCCACCAAGAGTTATTAGGCGTACCAGGACATGGTATACACTAAATAATTGTACCGGAATTGTTCTTTTTCGTACGCTATCAAGAGATTCGCAAATTTAATTACTTTAGAAATTATTGCCTGTCGTTGCGCGGCCAGGGAGTATACTCCCTGGCCGCGCCACCAAGAGTTGTTAGGCGTACCTGGACATAGTATACACTAAATAATTGTACGCATTATGTACTACCCAAAAACGTTAAAATATTACGGAAAAATGTAATATCTTAAGAGAAAACATCAAATCAAGATTAAGCGCATCAGCAGACTTGCTGATCTTTGTAGTTACTAGATGTGGCCTTCAAATTAGAAGAACAGGGAATTATCTCTGTGAGATGGTCGCATAGCAGTGCTAGAATTATGCAACACAATACGAATCTAGATGCATATCAAGAATAATTGACCTTCAAGAAGAAGATAAGAAGTTGATAGGTACTTTTTGTTAGATATGGTCAGCAACGAAAGTCGTTAACTCTGCTACTTTTACATGACATCTAAAATTACACAAAAGTGCACCGCGGCAGCGGCGGCGGACGAGCGCTACTTCCAAGTTGGTCGCAGTTGCATGTCTATTTACCCGACTACGGCGAAGCAAAAAGGAGGGTTATGATTTTGACTAGTATGTATGTTCATCTGTTACCTCATAACTTCTAAACTAAAAATCATAATTTGACAAATGAGGTATCATTGGAAGCGTTTTATCGTCCGGTGGTTATAGGCTGTGGCGGCGTTACATTAAATGCAATATGGCGCCCTCTAGAGGACATAAAATCATGAACTAAAAAAACAGTTTTTAATTGTGCCATGTTGGGTATCAAATAAAAAAACAAGCGACCTCCAAAAAAACACTACAAAGTGAAAAATAACTTTAATTTCGGAAGTCGGTGTCTTGGGTTTTGTATTTTCGTTTTTTGCCACCGACTCGCGAGGTCGCTTGTTTTTTTTGTAAAAAGTTTTTATTTTTCACTTTTTAGTTGTGGTACCTACCCCATACACATTCGAATACCACTACCTGCTACCAGTGACAGAAACTTATCATATCATGTACATACTAAGTGGGAAAAAAATACGTATTTTGTAGCTAACTCAAAAACTATCCAAGCAAAGTTAATAAAATTTATATGGGACCAATTCGAGAGCACACCCTTTCAAACAAAAAAATAATTTTTAAAATCGGTCCACAATTGACGGAGAAATCGGTGGACATACATAAAAAAAAGAAAAACAACAAACATACGCGACGAACATATAACCTATAATAAAACATATACATAAGGCTTGATGAGCACATAATGCCATTATAATTTTGTAGGTGTACAGGCATGCTACCACGGCTTTACCTTGACAATTTTTGTGCCTATGTCTTGTTTTCTGTCTGAAATATATTCTTGTTTCATACTTTTTACTTGGACAATATGATATATATACATATTTTTAATGTGCACGTCAAGCCCTTTTATTTGATACCCATTATGGCACAATTAAAGACATTTTTTTTGAGTTCATGACTTTATGTCCTCTAGAGGGCGCCATATTGCATTTCGATGGGTCCTACGTATAAGGGCCAATGCAACATTTTAAGTATTTTCACTTTTTTGTATTAAATACTTCCTTTTACTGTAGTTGATAACGTACACTAAAAAAAATACACATTTATAGGTGATTTTTCCTACAGTAAAAGGGCCTATATGGCACAATTTTAAACGTATAAAGGCCAAACGATTGTTCGAGACTTGTATGCGGGGAGATCCCGCGTCTTTGTTTACTGCAACGAGATCTAGACTAGAGACTAGATCTTAACAGAACGATAAACATGACTCACAAAATAATCCTAAAATATTTTGTGCTACATTTGATTTACAAAAAGTGTTGCTGGTTCCTAGTGGTGAAATTAGTTTATTAAATGATAAATGATTTTATTTCTGTAAGTAGGTTTGTACAAACACTTTTACACGTCAATCATATTTTAAAAACTAGATGAAGTCGGCGTTTCCTATCTGACTACTCCGAGAAGAAAGGCCGAAACAAACTCAGAGGTCACAGTCTCTTTTAAAGTCCAGACATAATCTTGGTCAGATCATGTGAAGGCCATGTGGATTGGTGTCTGAAGTGGTCTTTATAGGAAAGCACCACACAGATTGAGAGGGCCTGTCCAGTCAGTGCACGCATTTGTCAGTTATCGTGTAGCTCAACTCAGAATTTAAGGAGCTCAACGATTCGACGAACAATACCAAAAAAAGGACATTTGTGTAGGCCACATAAATTACTCAAACTGTCAGACCATGATTAAAACTAACTGAGAAAAAATTAAAAACAAAACAAAAGGAATGACCCATATAGTCTTCACATTCACAATAATTAAAATAATATAATACTTTAAAAGTAAATATTCACGTCATTGTATATGTATATAAAAATCATTAATGTCAATGTGTATATAAAAAAAAAAGAAATCCGGAAATGATCTTGGTCAGAGCATTTCATTTGAGGACCATGTAGATTTGTGTCTGAAATGGTCTTTTGAGGAAAGAACCATACAGATTTGAGTGGACCTGTCCAGTCAGTGCACGCATTTGTCAGTAATCGTGCAGCTCAACTCAGAACTTAAAAGGAGCTCAACGATGCGACGAACAATACCAAAGAAAGGACATTTAGGTAGGCCGCATAAAGTACTCAAAACTGCCAGATTATCATTAAAAAGTAACTGAGAAAAAATAAATAAATATATATACATGAACTACATAGTCCTCACATTCACAACAATTAAAATAATAATAATGTTATACTTAACAAAGTAAATAAATATTCATGTCATTGTGTATATAATTTTAAAGTTTGCAAAAAAAAACAAATTTCAAAAGTAAAAAATAAAAATAATAATTGGAGCAGCTCAATCCCAAGCCTTTTTGTCCTCAATGTAATCTTTAACGGTATAAAAAGCTTTCTGGCACAACTTACGTTTAATGAATGATTTGAATTTATTAAGGCTTAGATCTTGTACGTGGCTTGGAAGTTTATTATAAAAGCGTATACATTGACATCTGAACGATCCACCTATTTTTTTGAGCCTTGTTGTGGGTACAACAAATTTGTGTTTGTTCCTAGTATTTATGTTATGGATATCACTGAATTTTTTAAACAATTTTATATTTTTATGGGCATATAAAAGATTATCAAAAATATACTGAAAAGGCACAGTCATTATATTAATCTCCTTAAATTTATCTCTCAGAGAGTGTCTCGGACTTAATTTATAAATTGATCGAACAGCTCTTTTCTGCAAAACAAAAATAGTCTGAATGTCGGCGGCATTTCCCCACAACAGAATACCGTACGACATTACACTATGAAAATAGCTAAAGTACACTAAACGGGCTGTCTCTATGTCAGTCAAATAACGAATTTTTCTATTATTGTTAGCGATTGAAAGTTCATAATTTATCCGTGTTTGATGTTGGAAATTTGGTTGGTACCTGCTACTTGTGGAATAACAAATAGCTATGAAGGGCTAAAACGAAATAGCTAACTGTGTTTACGATATTATCAAACTTAAGACTAAAGAAGGGTGTATGACTTTAGATTTTGGTCAGATAATTGTACTGGCCAAAATAGAAATAGGATAATGTTTTTTATGTACCTTAAACCTTTATGCAGCTAAACAGCTTAGTTTTAGTATTAATATTAAACATACTTTCCTTGAAAAAGGACATACACAAAATGAGGGTGATTCCATACATGCCACAATTAAGAAAGCTTCAAGACATAAGAATATTTATACACCGTCTGAGTAGAGTTAATTAATTCGATGGGCTGAAGTAAAAGGATCTCCTTATAATGTTAGAGATGTATCTCAAAATATAGTTTTCGACTTCAAAAAGATGCAAGCGAGTGCTTGTTTTAACTGGACTAATAATTCAGAGGGACAAAAAGTGCCTTGGTCTAAAATCAAACAAGTTCGTGTCAGTAAACATGAACCATACATTCTGTTTTAGATCTATCTGAAGATGCTTTCGAAAACCACATTAACTTTTCTGATTTTTCTGTTAGAACAAGAAGACAAATGGCTGATAGATCTACGGAAATACCCTTAAAACTATATTTCAATTGTTATCAACACATCCATGCAAAAAAAAAGACATAATTGATTTATGTCCCAAAAATATTATTCCACCAGTTTATCATGAGTATTACGAAAAGGTAGCACCTAATGATAATTCAATGATTATTACTAGTGATAATGATGACAATGAGTGATTTTGTTTTGTTTTTAAAATGTTTTTTTTTTGATAAGCATTTTATTAATTTTTATTTTATTAATTTATCCTCTTATATCATATTCTAAGAATCTTTAATTATCTTTAACAAGTTTTGATGTTATAAAAAAGTATAATTTGTTATTATTTTAAACTTTAATTACTAACCTAGGTTGAAGTACAGACGCCAGCACATCAAGCTACCCGAAACTGTCAAATTTTCCCAATCAACTTTGAACCTTATATTTTAGCGATTAAGTTGAAAATCTATTGAATAAATTTGACAGATTGTAGTAGCCTGATGTGCTGGCGTCTGTACCTATCTACAATAAAAAGCTGATTGATCTTAAGTCCAATGTGATTACGGGAGGTTTTTAACATTAAGTATTATTTGACTGCCTTTCTATTACAGAAACTTCGATAATTCATTAGAAAACAAATAAAGAAGTCAAAATGTTTTCATTTTTGTGACCTAATTGAGGTTTGAGAATATTACGTTACTAAGTAAGATAACGTATAAGTGTCAATGTGAATTATATCATAAAATAATTATATTGTTATTGTTTGTTTATTTATTTATTTTAAATATTTTCTATAAATAATGGACTATTCAAAAATATTAAATACACGTTTTTTTTTTCAAAAATTAGCTTATGCCAAGTAAATCATCTAAAGTGACACTGGCCTTTTTACTATTTTTTTTTCAGTATAATTAAAATAAAAAAATTACGTATAAAGGCATATCTACATTAATTAAAAAACTAATATATATACAAATAAATCGATGTATCTAGAATAACGAACATATGTTTCATAGTAACTATGCAAAGTTTCACAAACATCAGTTGAAGCATCTAAAAATATATCAATTTGAAACTTTGAGAGCCTCTATTGAAAAGTTGTCAATTTGCACATAGGACCCATCGATTTAATGTAACGTCACATATCCTATAACCACCGGACAACCACGACGCTTCCAATGATACCTCATTTGTCAAATTATGATTTTTAGTTTAGAAGTTATGAGGTAACAGATGAACATACATACTAGTCAAAATCATAACCCTCCTTTTTGCTTCGCCGTAGTCGGGTAAATAGACATGCAACTGCGACCAACTTGGAAGTAGCGCTCGTCCGCCGCCGCTGCCGCGGTGCACTTTTGTGTAATTTTAGATGTCATGTAAAAGTAGCAGAGTTAACGACTTTCGTTGCTGACCATATCTAACAAAAAGTACCTATCAACTTCTTATCTTCTTCTTGAAGGTCAATTATTCTTGATATGCATCTAGATTCGTATTGTGTTGCATAATTCTAGCACTGCTATGCGACCATCTCACAGAGATAATTCCCTGTTCTTCTAATTTGAAGGCCACATCTAGTAACTACAAAGATCAGCAAGTCTGCTGATGCGCTTAATCTTGATTTGATGTTTTCTCTTAAGATATTACATTTTTCCGTAATATTTTAACGTTTTTGGGTAGTACATAATGCGTACAATTATTTAGTGTATACTATGTCCAGGTACGCCTAACAACTCTTGGTGGCGCGGCCAGGGAGTATACTCCCTGGCCGCGCCACCAACGACAGGCAATAATTTCTAAAGTAATTAAATTTGCGAATCTCTTGATAGCGTACGAAAAAGAACAATTCCGGTACAATTATTTAGTGTATACCATGTCCTGGTACGCCTAATAACTCTTGGTGGCGCGGCCAGGGAGCATACTCCCTGGCCGCGCCACCAACACAAGGCTATAATTTATAAAGTAATTAAATTTTTGAATCTCTTTATAGCGTACGGAAAAGAACAATTCCGGTACAATTATTTAGTGTTTACTATATCCGGGTGCGCCTAGTAGTTTACAAAAACCGTGGTGGCGCGGCCAGGGAGTATACTCCCCAGCCGCGCCACCAAAACTTCATTATATTTCATTATTCGTTGAGGTACAATTATTTTCATTACACGTACCGTATAGTACATAAATGGTACAATTAATCTAGAAACATGTTTTTTTAATTTTCCACTGTGGCGCGGCCAGGGAGTATCACACAAATATTTGACAACTATTTGCGTCGTTGCCCACTTTTAGAACGAAATAGCGATAACTAACGAAACGCTACGGACAAACAGAATGACTGAAACAGACATCTATGAGCGCGAACGTGAAGCTGCAAACATAGCGCGGACCGGACCGGTTCTAATCCCGGCCCTGGTCACTCACATGCACATGTGTACAAATAGGTACGCAAACTTACAGTTTGGGGAGCACATTTTGGGAGAATACCTACAAAATAGGAACCTACGTTTTGAACAAGCATTGGACATGGATTTGCGTGAGACCGCGATACACCGCACACGACTAGGCACGAGTAAATCCGAACTCTGCGACGAACGACCTCGAGGAACACTCGTGCGTAAAGCGCTGTATATAAAAATAGACACGTTAGACGCCCCAGACTATGCAGCGATGGATTAGCTGCAGGGACTAGACGGCGAGTATCGGCGACCGACGCGACGCTCGACGCCACGGGTGCTCAGAAGTGTGTGTGAGTTGTGTTTATTTACGTTTGTGTGAATCCGACGCCAGACAAAGCACAAACACCTGCAAAGCCGATAATACTTACGGCACCGGTATTTGAGCATGTGTGCAGTTTGAACACACATTTGCAATTTTCCATGGCCTTTTCACGTCGTGTTGGTTTTGGAACGCTCGATAAAGTGTTCAAAGTTCAAATGTTTGCATAGCTTGCCACACTTGCGCAAAGTCCAGTTGCGTGTGCGTCACTGAGCGGAACGGTCGTTTCACTGAAGTCATTAAAGATGGACTGGAGTAACGAAACTGTACTTGAATTTATTGAATTAATGCACGAGGAACCGTGTATATGGAACCATAAAAGTAAGGATCGTAAAAATAAAAATGTGCTCAATGAAGCCTGGGTCCGACTGTCCAATAACTTGTCAGTTCCTTGCACTGTGGAGGAATTGAAAAAGAAAAGAAATACTTTATTGACACAATACAGGGATTGTTTGAGAAAAATAAAGGAGTCTACACAAACTGGTGCCGAGATTTACAGTCCATCATGGTTTGCATTCGACGCTATGAACAGTTACTTGAGTGAAATATATGGTTATCGACCGAAGATAAGTGGCGAGCCTGTGGTGAGTAAATAATCTATGTGGGTAGGTACATAAATCTGTAGGTAATTCGTTAATCTAAATACCTAGTAGGGACTCAATAAAAAAAAGTAGGGATGCAACGATACTGTATCTATTACATTACCGATACGAATGACTAATGCATCGTAATAGTGATAACGAATGCATTACGATTCATTTATTAATATTGAATAAAACAGGATAATTGAGTAAAATCAACATTTATTTAATTTTTTTCATAACCGGTATCGATATTTTCCAATACATTACACAAACTTGTTTGCGCAGAACACTAATACCCTGGCAGGGCTTGTTTGTCAGTAGCAAATGTCAAAAATATGCAAGATGGCTGTCGTTAATATTGCCAGCGCAAATTTAGACAGTCTTGCTCTCCTTTTCACGCAAAATATGACATTTAATGAAAGGTTCAATAATCGTAGGTAATATTTTTACGAAAAATACGGATGATCGTCAAAAATTACGATTCGATAACCTGCGGTTTACGATTATCAGCATCGATATCGTTGCATGATACTAAATTGATAATTTCAAATTTATGTAAATACTAGCTACACCGTGCGTTGCAATGCCAGAAACCCTCGCGAGGGTCCTCAGAACACCCTACAAGTTTCATCAAAATCGGTCTAGCCCTTTAGAAGTCCATAGAGAACAAACAAACATTGATTTTTATTTCAAATATAGATATGAATAAGTATAACAACCTATAGGTATACATACAAGATTTATGATACCTTGAGTGATCCAACCTATAATTAAAATCCTGAATTCTATTGAAATAAATATGATTAAGTACTTACGGACTCTTCTATATTCTGTGCAGGAATTACTGATCGTCGAGGACTCTGAACAATCAGGATCAGATCATGGGGTTGGATCTCATTTCGCCAAGTTCCGGGTAGGTATTAAATACATCATTTATAACAAAAACAAATGATTCTGGGGTGGATAATCATTAGTTTTCACTATTTATCTTGCAGGAAAGCACAGAGGAACAGACGCTAGAAAGCCCTCTTTCTCGTGAATCAAATACAGAAAGACCTTTGTCACGAGAATCAACCAGTCGGAAACGTAAAAATTCGAACGCAGATCCACTTTCAGATTCTTTTCAGATTTCTAAGAGGCAACGTCGAGTTCAGTATTCGTCTACAAGGAAACAGATGGAGGAAGGTTTTTCCCATATTAGTGATAGATCTAATCGTAGAGATAATGAAGAAACGGCGAGCGCAGCGACCGAGTGCGATTTGTACGGCCAGCTTCTTGCTCATAAATTGAAGTCATTAGAAGCAGATGACAGACTCATATTAATGAATGACATTGATAATTTTGTATTCAAATATTTGATGAATATCAGGAAACGAACAAAGTTTTCTAGAAGTGTACATTTACAGCAAACGCAATCGGATAACCGCCAATCTATGGATCTACCTGGACCTTCCTCTCGGTCGAATCATAATCATGGCATTCAGAAAAATATGCAAAATTCTCAACCAATGTCAATTAATGAAGATCCATTCAGAATACTTAAAACGGAGACTGAATTTCGGTAAACTCTGACAGTAATTACTTTACCGTTTATTCAGAACTGCACAAAACCAATATATTTAGTTTGCGCCAGCCCCGGATCTAGATTTTTTTGGTGCAGGGCAAAAACTGCCGTCTGCCGCCCCCCGCCAATCTTTTATGGGGATGCGCTAAGTTAGCCCACGCGAAATTAAATCGCAAAATTAAAATTTTGGCAGCAACATTTTAATCAAATTGTATTGTGAGCGTTATGGGGCTCACACACAGTGCGCTGGATTGGAGGATACTGCTGAAACTCATTAACTTGAAGAACGTCGTTTTACTTATTTCACCAATTGTTCGAAAATTACAGCCAGTGTCGTTCGCTTTTTTTTTCTGTTTGGCATCTCATAGCTGGCCTCTGAGGCCATGACTATTTAACCGAGCAAACCTGTGGGTGCCTTAAGCTGCTACATTCAAAGCCTCCAGCCAGGGACATACAAACTAAACTTATAAACTAGGTGAACGCTCGCTAAGGGCATCCCCTGTGGGGTACGAGCCTCGGCTTAGGGCGTTTACCGGAGGGAGGACATCAAAGATGGGACGGGCTGGATCAAAGTTTTGATCATGATTATTAATCGGGGAATTTAAAGCTACGTGCTCAGCTGCAACAACTGCTGGCACCTCGTTTTCGAGCAAGGGTCGGGGGGGGAGTAACATTTACTCGGGGGCGCGGCGGTCGCGATCGCAAAGGACCTCGACGGCGAGGTCGGAATGACGGGAAGCGTCTGTATTTGTGTCCTAACGTACTCGTTTCCCTACTAGACTCCTGATGGATGGTAGTCGTGTCGTCTGGGTCGGTAAGAATATGCCTTGGTCGGCGAACATGACTGATTTTACTGGGGACATAATTGGCGGCCTCGACAACCAGAGGGTTGCGATGTTTGGCCGCGGACTCAAAGAAACGCTTCGAAGCGCGTTTGAGGAACTGATGGATGGTAGGGATTTTAAGATCGATATGGAGGCTCTCGTTCCTCACAAACCAAGGGGAGCCGGTAGCTCTACGGAAGAATCGATTTTGAAGGGTTTGTAACCTATGGATATGATGGGGTTTTGCATGAGCAAAGACGGAACCCGCATAAGTCATGATTGGGCGAATGCAAGCCGTATAGATCCGCAATTTGCACTTTAGTGACAATTTGCTACTTGCATTTAGGACGGAATGGAGCCTACCGAGAACGAAATCGACTCGCGAACGGGCCTGCTTTATGTGTTCTGCGAAAGAGAGATGGTGGTCTAGAACGACACCTAGATATTTGGCTCGCTTCTCCCAAGCGATAGACTTGCTGAACATGGTGAGTGGTCGGGGGAGGGGATTTCTAAGAGTCGTGCGCTGTTTCGTAAAGAAAACCGCTTGACTTTTGTCGGGATTAACTTCGATCCGCCATTTTCGAAACCAATCGCCAAGTTTATTGACGATTCGTTGGAGAGTGCGGGCTAAGTTATCGGGAGAAGTACCCCTAAGGTAGATGGCCGTATCGTCTGCGAACAGAGCCAACTGCGCCTTCACACTCTTAGGGATATCGCTGATAAACAACGTGAATAATAGGGAAGCTAGCACGGAGCCCTGAGGGACTCCTGCACGAATAGGACGGGGGGAGGATAGTGCACCTTCTATGCGATATCGAAAAACGCGATTCGACAAATAATCTCGTAAGATGAGCACAAGACGATCCGGCACTCCGATTTTGAAAAGCTTATATAATAAGCCGTTGTGCCAGACTTTGTCAAACGCTTTCGCGATATCGAAGAATACGGCGCCTGTCATATGACCGCGTTGGAAACCAGCGCTTATATGTTCTACTATCCGGTGGGCCTGATGCACGCTAGAGTGCTCAGTTCGGGGATGATGCCCTTGGTCTCGGCGTAGTCTCAGAGTCGCTTATAAATAAGCTTCTCATAGATTTTTCCGAAAACCTTAAGCAGACTAATGGGACGGTAACTGGAGGGCTCGGTTTTGGGCTTGCCGGGCTTTGGGATACCGATAACGGTGGCCTCTTTCCACGACTGGGGAAAGTTGTTGCTCATGGCATCATTGAAGATGGTGCACAAGAGCATTATCAAGTGGGCAGGGAAAAGTTGAATCACCCTATTGGTGAGTCCATCTGATCCAGGGGCTTTGCGGGCTTTAAGACCTTTGATGATATCGTGCACTTCGTCTGGAGTGACGGGAGGCAGAGGATTATCAGGGTCATCAACGGGAGGGAGGGAGGTTCTGCGTTCGACTTCAGCGTCAACCTCATCGAGGAGAGCTTTGTCTACTGGCAGAGTGCTGGGTGAGCATTGCGCCTCGAGGCTGTCGGCAAGGCATTCAGCCTTGTCGGCATCTTCGAAGGCTATGGTCTTGTCGGGGCGGGTCAGGGGGGGCATGGCTGTGGTCTGCTGGGACTTGAGTTTCCTCTGAAGTTCCCAGAAGGCCAGATGAGAGGGCTCTGAGCATCTTGTCCCACCCCGCGTCACGCAGTTCCGACATACGTTTCTTTACAGATCTCTGTAAATAGCGCATATAGACTCTCTTAGTGGGATAGGGGAAGTTGTCATAGGCACGCATAGCCGCGTTCTTCTCAGTCAGTAGATCCGGAGGCAAGCTCCAGCGAGGGTCAACCGTCACTGGAACTTCCCTTGAACATTCGTTCAGGACCGATTGTACGTGATCAGTGAGTCGATCGCGGCCGTGGTGTCTGCGATAGAGTCGAACTGATCGGGGATTGAGTTCTAGTTAAGGGAAAGTCTGCTGGTGGTGGAGATAATTCCACGGACTAGGCCTCTGAGGGCTTAGTCGCTGGGGCATATGGGACGAGGGGATCCTATAAGAGGAGGGAGCTTCCCGTTGCTGGCGAGCGTCGAAACGCTTGGCCAGCTTGGGAGAAGAAGCCTTAGGGGCTTTCGTGCAACCGCGATAATTGGCTGGGTGGCCTTCCTTGCCGCATAAAACGCAGCTAGGAGATACGGTACATAAGGTACGGTCTTTGAGGCAGGAGCAGTCGGAAGTGGCATGCTCGCCCAGGCACTTTACGCACCTAGGTGTAGCATGGCAAATTGGCAATTCCTCTGGGAATGGCCGTAAAGCTGGCATCGGTGGCATTCTCCGACAATGCCACTCTTTAGGGGTTTTTCAATTTCGAACCCTGTGAGATTGCACAGGGAGGGAATTTGGTAGATCGGGTGGTGGCCCTCAACGGGCGGGCAAATGACCAGGATCATATCGTATAGCTCACCGCCTCTAGAGCGGTGCATACGATGAACCTCATCGACGGGGACATTTTGCGACTGAAGGTCGGCAAGAATTTCGGACGGGAGGATTTCGCGAGGGATACGTTTTATCACAACGCGGTGCTGTTTTTCCTCTGGGAGGGAGTAGGTGTGATATGACACACCTCTCGCTCTCAGAAGTCGGGTTAGGTCCCTATAGTCGCGGGACGTAGGGACAGAGACTTTAATACCCTGTTGGGTGTTGCGAGCACTGGTGAAACCGATCTTTTGATAGACGCACCATTTGGATATGTCCGTCCACTTCCCTTTGTCCTGAATGAACAAGGGAGGTGGAGGGGGGATCTTTTTAGCGGGGGGCGCGGGGGTATCCTTCGCGGAGGATGACACAATCGGAGGGGCGGTGTCGTTCGCTCAATATGCCTTACAGTTATAGTAAATTACATGGGTACTAGTAGCGACGGTGACGTCCCGCGTAACAAATCAATTGTTCAATGAAACTAATTTTCCTAAATCGGTGGTCGGGCCCAACTCCACGTCCACCAATCAGAAAGAGGCAGAGAATGGACAGGTTGCGACAAGTTCAAACCTGCATCGACTTTACCTGGAGTTGCGCCCGACCATTACAAAGTTAGCGATTAACGAATCAAACAAACTTGATAACTATGTATCACTATTTACACTGATTTCTCTGGGTTCTTTATGGTGCGAGTGGGCGTCCTGCACATTCCTCCCGCCGTGCGTCGTCCGCCGCTGACGTCGCAGTCGTAGGGGCCGGTGCAGGGTCGCCGTGGTCGATTGATAGCACCACTATCTTCTTCACTGGGCGTCGCAGGATACCTCCTTTCGTGGCCACATCCACGGTGCGGACCACTCCGTCTGGGCCGGGGAATGTAGCGCAGATGCGTCCTCTGACCCACATGTTCCTTGGGAGGTTGCCATCCACGATGAATACTAGGTCATCGACCTTGGGGATCGTACCTTTTGTATGTGGTTCTCTGCGATTTCGTAGTTCTGGTAGATATTCTTTTAGCCATCTGGCCCAGAACATGTCTGCAAGCCTCTGAGCCGCGCGCCAGCTGGCTCGTAGGCGTAAGTCGCTGTCGTCGAAATTCCCGGGTGCCGCGATTGGGCGTCAGGGCCTCTGCTACTGCAGGGTGTCTGCTACGCTTGAATTTGTCGCCCCCTGAAGTTGGCGCCCGGAGCACGGGCCCCGGCTTGCCCCCCCTCCCCTAGATCCGGGGCTGGTTTGCGCGACATAGAAGGTGGTACATATTCAAGAAGCCTGCAATGTATAGATATACAAACTATTGTAGTGATAGTGATTTTAGAAATTGATAACGATTGAAGGCTCCCGCAAACAGGCGCGATGCGACACTGGTAGAACAATTTCCGAGGAGTTTTCATAGAAATTGTTCCACCAGTCGCGTCGCGCCTGTCTGAGGGAGCCTTGAAACTGACACAACAAAACAATAATCCTGTGTACTACTGTATTTTTTAAATCTGCAATATCAAATCAGTTTAAAATTACACCGTCTGTTATTTTAGTTGTAAGTACGGCGTGATGATCCGAACTGAAGTAGTAAGATGTACATTGAGAAAGTGCAACATGGGTGTGTATATTCATGAGGTCTACATTAAGTGTTAGGAATAGTAAATTAAAACACTTTTTCACAATTTCCATCACGGAAGAGTGTGTTATATTATTAATTAATTTAACAAAAAATCTTGGCATGTCCTTTTATACATTAGTCAAACGAAATACATTAAAATGCGAGGGTTCAATAAAAACAACACGACGTTACATCTACTGAATCTTTAATTATATCCAACAAGTACTCTTAAGCGAATCTTTTAAATCATACATAAGTAAAACATAATCGCTAAAACTCGAACCTTTCTCATTTGTATGTCAGATACAAAAATATTTATATCTTATTATATCAACAGAAATTCCACTCATACCATGTGATACACTAAACTTATTGAAATAAAACAACGCACTCATAATTTCAGCGTCCATCGTCCGGGATACTCGACTAGTATCTTATTTTAAAATGTATTCACAAGCCAGTGGCGCCGGCTTTCAATATGAAGCCACGATGTACAGATCACTGTCTGGTTTACAAGTCTGCAACAAAACAGTATGCTAATAAGTGAACTGATTAAGAAAGAGCACAGATGGACTGCAATTTGATTGATGCAAACTGTTATGCTGGGGCCGCACCTGCATTTATCGTGACAAAGCAATGCGTGTCGAAGCTTCGTATGTTTTGGTCGCTAAAAAGTTATCGCGGTAATGCAGTGGTCACATTAGCAGCTTCATAATTTTAACGAAGTATCATGCAATAATCCAAGATGGCTCTCCATTATTACGACAGAGCGTCTACGCAGTCCGGTAACAACAGTCGAAATGGCCAACGCTAGCCCGACCACGCGCCACACTTATTATGTACCGTCACCAGTACCCTAATTGCGTAACTTATATTCGTAATTAATTATGCCTAATTTGTTTCATTTTGACAGTTCAACAACATTCATTGCGTTATTTACGTTGTTGAGCAGATATTTTTTCCAACTAATGAAGCAATGGATTAGCAATCTGTTTCAAATCGAAACAGACTATGATTATGTTGTATTACGCAATTAGGGTACAGGGCGATAAGTGCTACACAGCCCGAACTATCGCGACGATAACCGATAATAGTTGGTCACATCTGCGTGTATCGTATCACTGTGCGAAGCTTCGTCACGATAGACGCAGATGTGGCCCTAGCTTTAAAGTAACAAGTTTATATTGCACATCTAGTTTCAGAAAACGTTCAGCTTTGCACATATAGTCAGTCTATCTTCACTCTCACACTGTATTAATAATACCTATACAAAAACTTTTCTAAACACGTTTGAAAAACAAAGTATATCATCTATACAAGGTGGATAGACAATACGACAGTAAATTAAACTTCTTATAACTACAACACACGTACCGAGAAGATGCGCGAGACAGCAAAATGATACTAGACAGAGAGTTGAGTGGACGAGTAGGTGTTTACACGTATTTTTTCACTTGGAGCGAGTCTGTTAGTTCAGTTTTGACGCTGCAGACTAGAGAGACGAAGGATCGCAAAACGATAATTCAAAATTGTACGGTACCGTGAGCGACATGAATCTGTCGAGAGTGGCATGTTTGTACCTGCCGAGTGGGCAAACAAGTCAGTGCGGAAAAGCGGAAGGGTAGGCACTGGGTCTACTAAATAGAACAGGGTCTGACTGTCTCGGCCAAGCACTTAATGATGTGTTTACACATACCACACACTCGGCCTAGGCCACTGTCTCCCCCATCTACTCGGTACATGTGATCAAGGTGTTATATATCTAATGACGATCCCAGTCTGCATACAAAACTCAATCAAATACATCCAATGGTTTAGTCACTATAGCTACTCGGCTGATTGGCAAAATCCATATTCGGCCATCACAACTATCTTATATAGTTTGTTTGAACAAAATCACTTTATTAATTTCGATATTAGGATTTATTTGTTAATTTCAAAACACCTCTATGGCTTAGTATTCAGTTATTTTCAGTTATTGTCGTATGGTCTTCCCCACATTATATTGACGGTGAAGTATCAATATCTAATGACTCATTATCTGTGACGATGCCTCATTGAGGTGGATAACAATTAAAATTCTATTGTGTCTCGTTAATGACAGTTGAAAGGTTATCCTAACATTTTGGCGGTTTTCACTTTATTGCGTTTCTTCTATCACGTTTATATCCCTAATGTGAAATATTTTATTAACATCACTATCACCATCTCAAGCGTTTCCTACATTTTTTTAAAATAAAAGTTACTTTTTATTCAAATGTAAAAAAAAAAGATTTTTGATTTTAAGCGTTTTTTTTTTTAACTTCCTGTAAAATCATGGTTTTGTAGTTATTAGATATTGATGACCGTCGATATACGTAAATTAATTTCATCAGTTCATGCAAAAAAAAATATCTTTCACGCTCTTGTGTAACAAAAAAGTGAATACAATGAAAAGATTCAGCTAAAACTACTCACAAACTCTACTTTAAGTATCACTCTTCCAAAGCTTGATAGTCTTGTCGTTCTCGAGCGCCGCAGACGCTATGATGTTCTCGGTGGGGTGGCACGCAGTACACAGCACTGTGTCCGTGTGGCCAGACAACCGCTGTACGATCTCTTTTGATTGCAAGTTCCAGATGTATACGAGGTTGTCTTCGGAGCCTGATACTATCCACTGTGGAAAAAGATGATGGTTATAAAATGGGGTTAGAATTAGGGATATTATGGATATGAAATTTCGGATCTGGATACGGATATGGAAATAATATTATACCGGTTTCGGATACGGTTACGGATATGAAATTACTTCGGATTATCGTTTCGGATATTAGATTTTTAAGAAATTTTAAAAGTAAAACAAATAAAAAAACATACAAGTGACGCGCGCGGCTAGTTCGTCGGCTCGGCCGGGCAGATAAACCTGTGGTCATAACGTGTCTCATTTAGACTCCGCCCCTAACCGACATTATCTGAAACTTATCGGATCCGGTTACGGTTTATTTTTCGGATATCCCATAGTTTTGGTTACGGTTACCGAGCTACTAAATATTACTGGTAAGAATTTTGTCTGGCGCACTGTGTTTCGAAAAAATACGATCGCCAACCAAAAATTATGAATGAAACAAAACTACGACGACCATGCCCCTTGAGCCGAGTTATAAGAAATCTAAAAATTACTTTTATTTCAAAAACAAAAATGATTGAATGAGTTATCCAACACAGTTTGCAGAACCGCTGTATGCAGCATCGACGTTCAATTTAGAAGTTCTTACTATTTTACAACATCATGTATAATATTATTTGGTCGCACATTTGCCTAGAAACACGAATAGCGTGGCGATCTCGCACGCACTATTTGTTTATCATGCGTAACATAACTGATTGCATAAGTAGAATCATTTTCATCTCGCTGCTGTTAATGATTCAATTCAGAAAGCGATTACAAATCAGCATGGACAAATACATTATTGGGTAGCAACTGTACCAAGTCGCTAAGATAAATCGTGGGAATTCAACTTTTACCTTGACACACTTGCAATCTCTTATCAGCTAGCTACCACAAGATTAAGCTTAACAAATCTCTGAGAGTATTTTCAACTGATAAGCTAAAAATCTGTTGAAATAATGGTTTCCGTGAGACGGAACTAACACACGTGGTTAGTTAGGAAAATGGTAGAAATTAGATCATCTGAAAACGAGTTGGTTCAGAACATAATCAATATTTTTGGAGGATACTTATGTTCAGCAGTGCATCTGACTCAACTACGCCGCCTGAAGGTAAACTGAACCTATGCATATGTGGTGACGGTTGCGGGAATCCACAGTGCAGGACCGGTTGTTGTGGTGATGATTGGGGGAGGCCCACGACCTGCAGTGCACGTCTTTCGGAAGAAATTATGACATATAGTAAATCTTACCTTTCCACCAGTAACACTGAAATTGGCGAAGATACAATATTTCTCATTCTTATGTCCTGTGTACGTCTTGAGGCACTTGCCCCGACTGTAGTCCCATAGTTTGAGGGTGTTGTCGAGCGTCGCAGCCAAAATATATTTGCCGTTTGGAGAGAACTTCACGAAGGAAACTGGCGGATTGTCATCGTCTATCAAAGTCTTTAGACATTGACCTGATGCTGTATCCCAGATTCGACTGAAAATAGAATGGAGTTTCGTTTAAAATCTCTGCCAGTCTGATAGAAAACTAAGCAGCTGAGTTATACTTGATGTAAAATACGGAGGGTTAAATTAACTTGAACAAGGTTACATTACCTTGGGGGCTTGTGGCTAAGTTACAACAGCTGCACGGGTCGATCGATCAGGTTAAGCTACGCTTGCCGCGGTTGGTCTGTGGATGGGTGACCATCTTTACATACCAAGACCCCTCCGTGCCTCGGAAAGCACGTTAAGCCGTTGGTCCCGGCTGTCATTTGTAGATCTTTGACAGTCGTTACGGGTAGTTAGAAGCCCAAAAAGTCTGACAACCAGTCTTACCAAGGGGTATCGTGTTACCTAGTTACTAGGTTGTGGAGGTCAGATAGGCAGTCGCTCCATGTAAAATACTGATATTCAGCTGCATCCGGTTAGACTGGAAGCCGACCCCAACATGGTTGGGAAAAGGCTAGGCAGATGATGAAGGTTACATTACCAAATCGTGAAGATTGATATATGGAAAAATAACAAGGCCTAGTAAATTAATGTCTTACCATAATCCATCATAACTCGACGATACGATAAGGCTACCATCTCTGTTGAAATGTACCGCTGAAACTGGATCCGAATGCGCCGGTAGCGTCTTCAAACATTTGCCTGGAAACAACAATATTTCACCATTATTAAATTACGTCTTGTTTAAATAATTTATAGGCGACAACGCGCTCAAGAAGGAAGTGAACTTTGCAGGAATTTAAAAACCGGCCAAGTCAGAGTCGAACTCGTATAATATATGACATTTAAAACAAAATTTAATTTTAAACTTTATTTTATTTTTATTATTTGTTGTAATAGCAGCTATAGTATTACTCACTTTTTGAAAATTACGATTCAAAAGATACAGCGATTGTTAAGATCGAGCAAAAAACGCCGAAAAACGCCGTTTCTTGTTTGGGGACCGACCCTTTTATTTTTTAACTTTACTTTATTTTTATTATTTGTTGTTATAGCAGCAATAGAAATACACAATCTGTAAAAATTTCAACTATCTACCTATTACGGTTCATGAGATACAGCCCGCTGTCAGACAGACGGACAGCGGAGATCAATAGATTTCCGTATTACATGTGGGACGTAATACCGATTTGGCCAGGATGTTAATAGTATAAATAGTGCACTAACCTACTTCAGCAGGAGTAGCAAGCGTGACATTAACGATTGTTTCTAGTTCCACGTGACTATTATTAGAAGTAATTATCGTTGTGAAAATATGTCGAAAATCGTGTGGTGAATGGTGAAAATGTTTTCACAGTATGGTGTTAATATGCTTGGCGAACGTTGTGTAACGAAGTATGTAGTTTCGGATTAGCTTGTTTGAAGTACTACGCTCGTGACTGTGTGTCAGACCTACCTTTTAGTTTCATTGTTTAACGTAATGGAAATGTATTATTAAATCGGTCGGTATGTTTAAGGGGCCATCCATAAATTACGTCACACGTTAAGGGGGAAGTCGACGAAGTGTGGCAATGTGTGACAAAGGGGTGGGAGGGTTCCTTAATTTCGTGACGTCACATTTCAAAATCTGTTATATCTAAGTGTTAAAACACGAACTTTGAACTATTAAATTATTTAAAGGAGTGGGTTCAAAGTCCATGGACTCAAGATTATTAAGTTTGTATCTTTAATTAATATAATTCTATTAATATGTTTTGTTTTGTTAATTTCTTTAATTAACATAAAGTCCCCGTCACGAGAAGCTATAATTTTTGTAAATAAAGAACTTCTACCAAGTTACGTAGCGACAATTTAATCAACAACAAATAATCCCAAATTCAATGAAGTCAAAGTAACGTACGTGTTATACGAAACTAATGAGCAATTTCACTTGATCGGGTTATATTTTAGCGATTTAAAGCGCTGTCGTCTAAAGTTTTGTGGTACTGGAACGCATCTGATTCATGGAACGTAAACATTTGGGCCACGATTTTGAAGTAAGTTCACGCTGACGTTCTTTCTGCTGTCTTTCGAGTTTCGAATGCGTCTGTTTGTTTGTGATATTTTCGCGGATTAGGTTATATTGTTTGTTTGTAATTAGATGTGTGTAATATAATTATATCCCTGTAAAAAAATAGTACAAAACTGGTTTTATTTTATTTTACCCAAAGATTGCAAACCCCTGAATGTGTGTTTACAAAATTTATAGCTTCTCGTGACGGGGACTTAAGTCAATCGTTTTTTGTTTTGTTAATTGTCTGATTTGATGTTAATTTTATTAAAAAATCATTTAAATGGAAATAAAACTGATTTCGCAACCGCTGTTTTCATTCAATAATTTCTAAATGTAAATTTGCAAAATATGTGACGTCACACTAGGGAGTCTCACAAATGTGACCAGCCATGACAAGGACGAGGCGAGGGGCAAAAAATCATGAAATTCGTATGACGTAATTTATGGATAACCCCTAAGTTGTGTTACAAAATGTGGATCGTTGACCGCTCTATTCACGCATTTCTGTCAGTCTTAATGGTCACGATAATATCAATAAACAACTAACTGTTACATTTCAGAAATATCTACATCTACGAACGGATACGCATTGCACACAAAATTCCTTACGATAGCCGGGAAAACATACAGTCGAACATAGAACTTCCTCCTTTTTGGAAGTCGGTTAGTAAAATAATACAAACGCCGCCGTTGGAGTTAACCTTTCCGCAGCTACGAGCATGCGCACGACGTTCGAAATGCCGTTGGCGCCGTTAACGGTAACGCCGATAAAAAAACGGAGATCACGCAAAAACTATCAAGCGTATTTTTCTGAAACCTTCACCATTTTAATGATAATTTAATTATTTATCTTTTAAAATACGTGTTTCATTAAAATACATAAATTAATAATGCGTCTAATTTGGGACAGCGCTCCTTGATGGGCGAGTCCTATTACTGGCTGGACGTACGACGCGCTGCGTGAGCTCAGCACAGAACACGCAAGCTAACCACTCAAGGTCGATGACATTTAGTCGCGTCTTAAGGGGCAAACTTTCAGCATTATTTATTTCAAAACAATGGCTGTTTTTCAATGGCGTAGATAAAAAAGGTTTAAAATCTCACCTGTTCTTACATCCCATATCCGTACGCTCTCGTCAAAACTGCCCGATACGATAAGATTGCTTTGTGGATTAAAATTACAGCAAAACACGTAGTTGCTATGTCCCTTCAGTGTCTTCAAACATTTGCCAGAACTCAGTTCCCATACCTGAAACATGAAATTGGGTCATAAAATATTTGGTGTGGGTGTTGCCATTCTATTTTGAGGTTTATGGTGTAATATCTATTCTAATGAGGGGGAAATGTCGAGTTTCATAAACGATATAAACAGAGGAATCAGTCATTTGAATTTAAGGTCCTTTGTCCTATAAATTTTCCCTTGGAATATTCTATTGAAATATTTCGTTGAAGAAAAAATATGTCGAAATTCGTAGTGATATTATTGTTGTATTTCGTGAGCTCAATGAGAAAAAATGCATCATCATCATCTGCCTAGCCTTTTCCCAACCATGTTGGGGTCGGCTTCCAGTCTAACCGGATGCAGCTGAATACCAGTATTTTACATGGAGAGACTGCCTATTTGACCTCCACAATCTAGTTACTAGGTAACACAATACCCCTTGGTAAGACTGGTTGTCAGACTTTTTGGGCTTCTAACTACCCATAACGACTGTCAAAGATCTACAAATGACAGCTGGAAAAAAAAATGCATGTAGGGTCAAAAATCTTGGGTTGGCCCTTACTGGACAGACCAAATGGTTTCGAAGTTGCAACCTCTAGATAACTTTTGACACCATAAATACATTGATTGTAATAAAGCATTAATAATAGATGAATAATGAATTGCTATTGCAACACCAGATATTGAGGTCAAAGGATAACTATGCAATGTGCATAACAATATAATATTAGCAACATATTACTTAATACTTTGATAAGACATTAAAATCAATATAAACTTTTTTTTGGTGAGCAACATTTGAACATTTACTTTGGTTTTATTTGTCACACAGTGACAAAGATATTGACTACTTACTATTCGAAATTAATTTGCATAGTTATTATTTACAGTCTATTAATAACTATTTTCTACATCTGCCATAACCCAGCACATATGTTTGTAAATTACAACAAAAAGTCATGATCAATGGTCAGACCAAATAAAAAACCAAGACAGCACTGCAACCAAGAAAGTGAAGCATACCACAACGACACCTCCGCTCTATGCATACACGCTCACATTTACAACCATTTATAATCAAACTACACCTTACTAAGTGCACACATATTTACGAAAATTGCCTCACGTCACTGTTGACAGTGCTGTCTTGGTTTTAAATTTGGTCTGAGAATCAATGATGCATAATATTAAAGTAAATCGCTAACAGTTGTAAGTTTATTTAACATTGTATGAATCTCAGTTACTCTTAATAAAGAATTTAATTATTATTATAATATTAAAGTTTTAAAAAGCCCAGATTCTTATCTATTAATGCTGTGGACATAAACACACACTGTTATCTTTTAAGATATCAGCTGGTTCAGTGAACTAAGGAGTACTTTATCTACTTTCCCAGACTATTTTAACAAAGGTAACTTTAGTAGTTGGCCTTTGAGAATCAGAGCAAGTGGCAATATTGGCTATCAATCATGATAAGGTCATGACACCTATTTGGTCTATTTCATCTTTCTAAATTAAGAATTTTCGAGTTTATCAGTGAAATGTTGTCTATGACGAAGAAAAAAAGACGAGTGAGCTTTACAGTAGTCGCATATTAATGTGTAACATCTGACATCTCACCTCGGTAATAAGCACCATTAAGGTAATAAGCAACATTAAAGGGGCCGTGTCCTCGTCAAGGTCGTTTCTGACGGCCAACTCTAGCACCGCGCGCGCTCATTGGTCAAATCAAATAGCGCGCGCTTCCCCGACTTCCTGTTACACACTTCCGTCCCTTTTCATGAAATCACTCCCACAGATAAGAGTATACATGTTCTGTGCACAGATTGCAGGAAAGATGTTACACATCGAAAACAAATATTTGCTCTGAACAGTAACAATTTTTTACAGAATGTAAAAAGTTGAGGAATGCATTATCAAGACTTAATAAACTAGTTCACAGTGGCTAGTGATAACATTTCAAAACCTACAATTGTATGGGTTGTTAAAATTTTCATCTAAATACATTACTTTTTGCTTAGATTACATCACGCTTGTATTTCGCCGAAGGGTTAGGCAGAGGTGTACCTACAGTAAACCCGAATTTCGCCAGTTATGTTTAAGCCCCATACTCCCATGTAATAAGAGGCAAGCCTATTGCCATCAACCGGGCACAAATTCAGACTCTGGGCTGCTACGGAGAAATTCCAGATGGAAAACCCAAAAACACTGCCCGACCCGGGACCTCATGCTCAGTAGTAGCATTTACGACCACTAGACCAACGAGGCAGTCAAGTAGACGACAATACAATCCAATATCATAAACAAAATGTATATCTGTTGTTCTGATACAATTTTAAGTAGCTACCGGGCGGCGACAACTTACGGCGGTAACCTTTCCCGTACAAACGGTATTCGTGAGTATGGCGACACCGAATTCGCGTGTGAAAAGGTCCTCACGCGATTCCTTATACCCCCTCCCCATTACCGCAAAGATCATTCACCGCGCCTGCGCGATATCAACGTTCGCCGTTCGAATTTCGCGCGCATTGATGGTCTATGGTTTTGGGTACCTAGTTTGTGTAAGAAGTAACCTTGAGTATATACAGCCAGTATGTAGAAATAAGTTTTTTTTTCCATTAAAAGTCCACTATAAAAGAACTTTGACATTTAATCATCATAAAAAGATGAGCTGATATTCTGTAAACCAAGACCCTTCACAGAAAAAACTATATCAAGCATAATATTTGCGGAAGATGCCTTGATAAATAAAAGCTTACCTTTAAAGTCTTGTCATCACTGGCACTGACTATCAACCTGCTGTCTGAGGACCAAGCCACATCACTAATTCCCATTTTGTGTCCAGATATTGTCTTCTCAAATTTGCCATCATAAGCACCCCACACCTTAATAAGTTTGTCAGCGGCTGTAAAGTATAAAATAAAGTGTTATTTTACATTTTTTATCCTTATCCATAAATATCTTAACATGCAATTAGTATGACATCATTATTTTATGTGTGACTTTGGTAGTAAAAAAAATCATGATTCAAGTAAAATGCTGTGGAGTTGCTTGCCTAGCAACAGCTGTTTTAAATTGTAAATTGAATTGAAGGTTAACAAACTTGAATAAGTCAATGGAATTAGACATGCTTTGTATAATGTGCATTTTGAGTCTAAAGTAAGTTGGTTTTATATGATAGTTCTCATTTGGGGAACACAACACATTAATTTTAACATAAGAATTTTGACAATGAATGGTTCACAGGTTTTTTTTATCTTAAAATTCTTTCATTTACAATATGACCTTGTTTAAAGTATGTTGAACTATATCTATACCCTAAACCAACTGAGTGTGACTTTTTTAAGTCAAGAAGTTGACTAGACTTAATTTATGTGACTACAAGACATTACATCACTATTTCAACTAAACAAAAAACAGTGATGTAAACTATTCTTTTATTAATACTTCCAACTATTGGCTGCCAGTATTCAAGGCCAAACTTCATACTAAACCATTTCCTCAATATTGCTGACTGATCATTTTTTTTAAAGTTCAAAATGATTTAGTCATGTATAATAATAATAATCTTGTAAGTAGGTCATTTGTCCATTTGGGTTGGTAGTGTCCTAATCTTGATTTAGGGCAGGCATTTCGTACTAAAAATATGGTAATTTTGAAGTTTCTGTTTCTAACAGGAAACACTAACACCAAGGATTTGTCAATTTAACATTCATCATGACTTTTAATTTGATTGAACTGTACATTGTGGTTTAAAGGCCAAGCTTCATGCTTACTGCTTAGTGACAGAGCATCAAGGCCTATGTTGGTACTCTGTTAATCTTACACAATATAAAGTAATGATAAATACACTGCAACGATAAACTAGGAGGTATTTTTAGGATATATCTCCAAAGACAAAAGTTCAAAACAGACTCTTGCTTATCAAATTGGACACTGCTTATCATATAAGGTTTAATACATGGTAGATACTTCAGATCTTTTAAAAATAAAGTTGCTCACAAATTGATAGTGGAAGCTGATAATAATTAGATTAGACAATATTATGACCTCTTCAGAGCTTTACAAAAAATAAACAATCTAAGCATAATGGTAGGGTAACAATCTAAACATAATGGTAGGGGTAATCAAACATAAATAAATAAGTGAGATGGACCATTATTTTATGTCAATGTGTATACTCACAGGAGCTTGCCAGCCATTCGCCATTTGGACTGAATTTAACCGACGACACAGCTTTCGTGTGTCCCGCAAGTGTGAATTTGAGCGTGTAATTCGGCTTCTGGAAACCGACATCAAAATTAGCGCCAAATCGCACGTGCTCACACAAGTTGAAGTTACATAAACATGTGCCGCCCGCCGGACTGACGCAAACCTATGAAATGCAATAGGAAAACGCTACTTACCGCCACTGAAGACTTGTTCGACTGAGGAGCGGATTGTGATAGCGAATTTGGGCCGGAAAGGTTGGCGGAGGGCCCACCGTGTGTTTGGTGTGCAGCAGGGTGGCCTGGGCCGGGACCTAGCGGCACCATGTTTCAACTTTCGACGCACTACGCTTTACTTTGTTCGTCACCCAACACAGTCACTATTACACAATGAAAAACAATCTAAATTAAACTTTGGATAAGGTAACACACGGCACTTGTCACTCACTCCAGTTTTTACATTTATTTCAACGTAGATTTTCAAAGAACATTCTAAATCCGGGCGTCCCAATGCGTGCATATTTCGCGAAGACGATCAGTGGTGCCAACCTACTTTTAAATTATTCCCTCCCGCAGAACTCTAGCTGGCCAGCCTATTGTCTTTGTTTAGTTAAATTTGTAGAAATATTACTAACAAACTATATTTTTAATAACTAGTTTTTTTTTTTTAATCAATTAAAAACAAAGAATATCTAATAAAATAGTTTTTTAATAAAAATGTCTTACGGAAGCATTTAGTGTAATTATTGCCAGCTATAAAAAAAGTCTTTTTACATTGTTGGCATGAAGGAATGACCTCTTTGACATTTCCAAGGTTATATTTGACATTTTGAAATTCACCGCTGACCAAGTGAAGAATTCCCAATATTTTTTTTAAAACTACGATCAAAATGGCATTGAATAAACTCAGTATTGATGCCCTTAACTTGGCCGGCAAGCGTGTGCTGATGCGGTGAGTTTTTCTTATGAACCTTCGCACTTTACATGGAAGTTAAGCACCGACCTTCGTTTAGGTTGAATAAAAATTAATTAAATGATTACAGAGTGGACTTTAACGTTCCCCTGAAAGAAGGAGTAATCACCAACAATCAGCGTATTGTCGCGGCTCTTGATTCCGTCAAGTATGCCTTGGAAAAGGGTGCCAAATCTGTTGTGCTTATGTCACATCTGGGCAGGCCGGACGGTCAGGCGAACCTCAAATACACCTTGAAGCCGGTCGCTGAAGAGCTCAAGAAACTCTTGAACAAGTAAGAGGTTTAAAAATAAATATATACTGAACATAATATTCTTTATTATGTACACCATATAAATATTACAGATATAAATGTTATAAATTTTACAATGGGCGGTCTTATCGCTAAAAGCGATCGGTCAGTGGGTCGTCTTAGGATCTTTTAAAGACAACCTTCGGATGGATTAAGGGAGAAAGTAGAGACTATACTGCAGGTAATCTGTGGTGTACCATTTACAAATATACAATAAATACACACATACATAAAACAAGTACAAAGAACATAAAAAATGAGGTTTATCATAGAAACTGGTGGAAACTGGTGAAATGCATTGTCATCTCTTCTAGTTTTAAGGTTTCTGATGACCTTAGATATATTGTTATGAGTGTCATGAAGGAACTTGAAATGTTCTTGAAAATAGGAGGGGGTTGTAGGATGGAACAGAATACTGTAGAGCTGAAATAAATCCCGGCTAAGAATATGGGAAGCCACTTAAGCTAAATTAAATAAAATGTATTTATTTATATATACTTTATTGTGCACCACAAAAATACATAACAAAAAATAAATCAAACACTACAAAATATACAATGGGCGGCCTTATCGCTTTCCACAATCTCTTCCAGGCAACCTATGTAACTAATTTATGTATCTTGTAAGAATCTGAAATTCTATTCCATCATGAATTAACGCCAATTGTTTTCCTTGTTAAGATAAACACACAAGTCAAGGTAAACAGATTAATGTCACAATGTAAAACATAATATTTTTACTGCAATTTATAGCTCATTTTACAAATATTACCAAACCATGTCCCTCCATATTAATTTCACCATTACAAAATTGACATAATCAAAATCACACTTGCAGGGATGTAACTTTCCTCTCCGACTGTGTGGGCCCTGAAGTTGAAGCTGCCTGTGCTGACCCCACACCTGGATCTATAATCTTGCTGGAGAACCTCAGGTTCCACATTGAGGAGGAAGGCAAGGGCATTGATGCCTCCGGTGCCAAGGTTAAGGCTGACCCTGAGAAGGTCAAGGCATTTAGAGCCAGTTTGAGGAAGCTGGGTGACATTTACATCAATGACGCCTTCGGTAAGAAAGCAGAAAAGTTTTTCAGTTTCAACCTACTACACTGTCTCTCATACCAGGTGGCACTGGCAATATACCACAATCATCAAGTTCCTTTCCTAAAATTATGGTAAAAAAAAACAAAATTCAAAAGTCATTTATTCAAACTAGGCTGAGAATCAGCACTTTTCGAATGTCAAAATTACATAAGACAGTCCCCCAAAACTTTCACCACTTCCTATTGCCCTTAACTGGGAAGAAGAAGTGGCGCAACAAACTCCCCAGCAGCACAGCTGTTTAGAAAAAAAAAAACCGGCCAAGTGCGTGTCGGACCACGCACAATGAAGGGTTCCGTAGTTGGGATGAATTTATCCCAAAAACAAACTTAACTTTGTAGTTGAAAAATATGTTCTCCCATATGGAATGTATGGGAAAACATGTTTTTGCAACTGCAAAGTTAAGTTGGTCGATTATTACTCGTTAACTTGTAAAGCCAACTTAGCTGTGATAGTTTTCCTTTTAATTTCGTTATATAAACTACTGTTGTGATTTTTTTCACACACCAGAAACTAACCATTTAGCCGGCAGGGGGGGCACACTTGACTCTAACAAAAATTAGCACTTTAAAGCTTAATATTTCGCAAACGGATCCCTGAATCCAAAAATGGTTAACACAAACTCGCAATGTTTTTGAAGGACCTTTCCAATGATACCCCTCACTTTGGGTTAAAAAAAAAAAAAACATCACCACTTTACGTGTATGAGAGGTACCCTAAAAAAAAATGTTTTTCATAATTTTGTTTTACCACTTTGTCGGCGTAATTAATATGTATACCTATGCCAAATTACAGCTTTCTAGTACTAAGGGTCTCGGAGCTAGACCGCGGACAGACAGACACAGACAGACGGACATGACGAAACTATAAGGGTTCCTTGTTTACTACGGAACCCTAAAAAGATACAAAATAAAAATTTACATAGTGCAACACACAACATAATTTAAATGATAAATTAAAGTTGAGGTAGCACATCTTTATTCTTTATCAGCTATCATCTCATTATTACCTCCCTCTGTAGGCACAACAAGCTTCTTTCTCACAAATAAGCTGTACCTTGATTATAGCACATAATATAATATTCTTACCCATTACCTTCTGTCAATAAGTAAAACTGTAGGTACTTCAATTTTAGAAGTACATAATTTGTTTGAGGAAATGTACTCAACAACCTTTTCCTTCAAGTATTTTTGTATCATAAGCCCACGTACGCACGGAGTAATAAAATAGCGCCGGTTTTTTTCCTGCACTTGATTTTCAGCGTTCTGCTTAGCGCCGAGAGTTGGAAATCCAATACGGTGTTTTTTCAACGCGCTGGGACGAGAGTGCGTCATAGCGCGTTGGATTCTCAACGTTTGGCTTAACACCGAGAGTGAAAAATAAAAAAAACCAGTGTGAGATAAAATCTCGCAGCGATTTTATTACGTCAGTGCGAACGTCGGCTTAAAGTTGTATTTTTCTTTCAACAGGCACAGCCCACAGAGCTCACAGCTCCATGATGGGTGACGGCTTTGAGCAGAGAGCCAGTGGCTTCTTACTGAAGAAGGAACTACAGTACTTTGCCAAGGCTTTGCATGAGCCAGAAAGGTACCTAAGTTATTTTTGGTATCTGAGGTTGGAGCGTCCTGAGTTACAGATGACCCGGTTTCTTAGATAGGATATGTTAATTTAAAAATGGTTAAAATCAAGATATTATATAAGTCTGAAATCACAATGAGGTGAAAGCAGAACCAACAAAATTAAAAGAAAAATCTAAAACACATTCATTTTGTTTATCATGAAACTGAGGAAAATTGCAAATTTTATATTGATGGATAGATAGATAGAATATTCTTTATTATGTACACCATAAAATTACAGGCATCAATTTAGAAATTTTACATTGGGTGACACAATGGGCAGTCTTATAGCTAAAAGCGATCTTTTACAGACAACCTTTGGATGGATATATTGACTTATAACTAATTTCACTGATACATTATCAGTTTGAAAGCAGCTGTCAATCAACTGCTTTCAAACTGATATAAAATCAATCAACATAAACATTGTTTTATTATTCTCAAATATACTATATTGTGTAAAATGCTTTTACTGCAATAGGAATCTTATTGCACATATCTTAAATAAACGGTTACTCAATCAAAATCGAAAGTCAATTATTCAAACTAGGCTGAGAATCAGCACTTTTCAAACGTCAATATTACATAAGACAGTATCCCAAAATTCCCACCCTTCACCACTTCCTATTGCTTTAGCTGGGAAGAAGAAGTGACAAACTCCCCAGCAGCACAGCTGTCTGTTCAGTTAGAAAAACAAAACATTGACTTATTTATTTTCTTATTAGTATTACAAGTTTATATGAAAAACAAAAATGAAGTTTTTCAAACAACTGCTAATAATAAGTTCCTGATAATATTTTTGTTTGAATTTTAGGCCATTCCTCGCCATTTTGGGAGGTGCCAAAGTAGCTGACAAGATTCAGCTGATTGAAAACTTGCTGGACAAAGTCAATGAGATGATCATCGGTGGTGGCATGGCCTACACTTTCCTCAAGGAGAAACAGGGTATGTCTGTAAGTATAGAACACACTGAATAATTATTTAAAACTTACAATTTTAATCACATTAATTAGCAGCCAATAATCTCTACTCCAGCTGTTCTCAAACTTATTTGGTGACAGAACTCTTTTGGAAAACGAAATATTTGACGGAACCCTAAAATAATAAAAAACTGTGTTTTATTTGGGTGAGGCAAATAACACTCGGATAAACTTGAGTTCACTTTTTCCCACTAGGGTTAGTACTGTTCAATTTAATAAAATATTATGGCGTAAATAAAAACAGTTTTAATATTAAAAAATAAAAACGATTGGTACGAGATTAGGATGATTCTGAAGCAGCAAAAATACCACAAAGCAATGGCGTCCACAACTGGACATGTACCATAGGCTAAAATTTTCGCAGAGCCCCCACAGAGGCTTTGCGGAGCCCTACGGCTCCGCGGAGCACACCTTGAGTATGGCTGCTCTACTACAAAACCAATAGACAATCGTTAAATTAAAAATAACCCTGTACTAAAAAGACTTTTGATTTTAGATCGGAAACTCTTTGTATGATGGTGAGGGCGCAAAGATTGTGACTAAACTATTGGAAAAGGCCGCCAAGAACAATGTCAAAGTACACCTTCCTGTTGACTTTATTACTGCAGATAAGTTTGATGAGAATGCACAGGTGAGTTTTATTTAAATTAATATTTAAAAAATATATAATTATATGAAAGTCGCAAGATATACATCTTTGGACGTGTCTCGCGATGTTCAGGATGTATGTTGCTGGCCACACGAGCCTACAAGCCATTAGCCGCTAGTGTTTATCGAACACAAATTAAAATAATTCACATTTTGTTAGGTTGGTACTGCTGACGTAGCCAGTGGCATCCCTGAGGGCTGGATGGGTCTCGATGTTGGACCTAAATCGAGGGAAATCTTCGCCGATCCCATTGCGAGGGCTAAAGTTATTGTATGGAATGGGTATGTATTGAAACTACCTATGTTTAATTAGCATTGACAGCTTTATTGCTAATTATAAGGTTTGTTTTTGTTTAATAGACCTGCTGGTGTGTTTGAATTCGAGAAGTTTGCTGGTGGCACCCGGGCTTTGATGGATGGCGTTGTCAAAGCCACTGCCAATGGAACCATCACCATTATTGGTAAGCACCCGTGTGTCAGTATCTTCTTTGTCATAGCCGTCTTGACGTTGAGAAAGATACGCCTGTTTGGAGTAGCACCAAGTAAAACTGTTCCATAGTTATATTTTAAATTGTGAACAGCATATTTTTCAGCTCGATTAGGTACATATTAAATTTTTTTAAACCTGGAAACCTGGTTTATAAAACCTGTACTTATTTCCTTTAGGTGGAGGTGACACAGCCACCTGCTGCGCCAAGTGGGGAACTGAAGACAAAGTCTCCCACGTGTCCACCGGTGGCGGCGCATCCCTTGAGCTGCTTGAGGGTAAGTTACTAGAGGGCTTATACACCTTATATTTGTCAAAATGCTCGCGTTTCTTGGGTAATACAAAATATACTCTATCGGTATTAAAATAAAGTTAATTTTATATGAACGAAATTACGCGATTATTTGCGCAAATACGCCAATAAAATTCCTAGATAAGTACTATAGGCTAAAAGCCTATAAACTGTAGTGTTTCTCCTAAAGCCTGATGATTATCGAGGATACAAAACAGCTTTTTATGCATCTTATTTTACTTACTGTAAGACATGATTATTATTTTACAGTGGTATTCCTTTTTTAAAGCTGTGTTTTTAAGTTGCAAATCCCATACCTACCTAACATAATTACTGAAGAAAGAAGAATACAAACTAAACGTAATTATGTTTTATCCTTTTAATTTATGTTGCGTAGAATTGAATTCTTTGTAAATTGTTGGTAGATTTAAAAACGCACTACTGTGTCTATGTAGAAATATATTTTTTAGTTTTCCTGTTGTATTTGTTTAAATGTAGGTATAGTAGAAATATTTGTTTATGTAGGAAGGTATGCGTTTAGTGAGAGATGCCATCTCTGACTAAACGCATCCTTATCAAAGGCTTATCACCGAATGGTGACCATAGACTATGGTGACCTAGAAATTATTGACAGTACACCGCAAACATTGATAATTTTGACGAACGATTTCGATAGAGGGCGCTAAGATGCACGTCTGTACTCGAAACTTTCGTTGTGGTTCGCTCATATCAGGAAACAAGACAGATAATTTGTCAGAGAAATTTTGGAGCTCTCCAAATGTAGATCTACATACAAGCGTAGTTTAATTTTCAGTAGGTATTAAATTCGTAGCTCAGCAAACGTAGATAGGTTAGACTTAGGGCTGATTTTTCAATCGCCAGATAACTTTTATCTGAGGAATAAATATGACGGTTTGACAGCTTTTGTTAGAAAATAATAACAAACCGCTGTATTTAATCTTAAGATAAAAATAAAAATTATTGACGATTTCAAAATCGGCCCTTACTAGATAGAGTCCACGCCACCACTCAAGTACGATAGACGTGGCACTAGTGTCTATGTCGTTGCATCAAATTTCATTTAAAAAAATGTAGTTCCAGAACTTTTTGCCGGACTTCAGTGGTGCCGCGGACTTAAGAGTAAATTAGAGGGAGACAAAAGAAAAACATTGTTCTTATTTCAAATTTTATTTTTCAGGTAAAGTACTACCTGGAGTTGCGGCTCTGTCTGACGCATAAATCATAATAAAAAGCATAGAGTATTTATACCATATTGATTATGCTTTATAGTGATGTGAAATTATCCTATTTCATAGAGTGAAGAATCCAGAAATGATGTTTTTAAGTGATATGTATGTATAGTACATTACTTTTAAGTTTTAGACAAGTGAACGTGTCATATAAATCGAATAATGTAATAATTTATTACCAACACAAATAAAATACTTTGTTGTTTATATTTTTGTTGTATTTTTACTTCACGCTCACATCGATTAATGATCTATATATACCCTATCCTATACTATTAAAAGATGAACGTGGGTACAAATAAATATATATATACATATTTGTACTCACGTTCTCGAAAACGAATTTTAACGATTTCGATGTAAGTTGCAATATAATAAAAAGTTTATTTTGGAACAATAACACAATACTTAGGGGGTAAGGGTGCGAAAAATCGATCTAGCTTCTCATATCTGGGAAAATTAGTTTTCTCCGTATTTTCACTCGAGCAGAGCTCGGTTGCCCAAAATTTAGAACAAGATGGCTTCCTTAGAATAAAGACATGGTAGCATGAAATTAGTAAGTACCTACTATCAATGGCAGCATGGAATTAGTAAGTACAGTAAGAGTTCAACAGTGGATAGACACGCTAAGAGTCGTATTGCTGTGAACACGCGCTGTAGTCCGTACATGTATATGTGTAAACAGTCAGACGTCTGTGGTGGATGTGCCGTACACACACCACAGAACGCACACTATCGTATCGTTACGGTTCGCGGGCGCCTTTTGTTAGACACGCATCTTACGCGTGACCTTGGCCAGTGTATGGCATTGCTAAAATTCGAAAGTAAATTATATGTGCAGATAGCAGAAGGCGTTAAGCGTTGGTCTTATGTTCAAGATGGCTAAGGTTCTAATTTCGTAAATCACAGCGCTATTTTTGCAAATATTGTTATTTTTCTTTTGCAATTATAATATTTTTTAAATATTGCTGCCTTTTTATTAATGTTGTTATTGCAATAAAGGGTTTAGAATAAAAATGCATGATATGTGATAAAAAAAAATAAAAAATTATTTATTCGTTATATTTATATTACTTATATAATTAACAAACTGTTACAATTATTTATCATTACTTCAGCTGAATAAGATGTGAAATAGATGTCTTGAAACTTAGAAGCAATTGGTATTATTTTAACATATTTAAATTTTGAAATGTTTTCAATTTAAAATGGAATTTTTTTTCACCATAAATATAAAGCTTTGATCATGGTCGAAATAATTAAGCAATAAATAAGAATATTAGACTACTCAAAATGTAAAAAAAAACTACTGACAAAATAGGTGATTTTAAGGTTAAGTATAGGCAGTTTACATTAAGTCATTATTTTATATTTTATTTGGTTTTATTATATTGGATGGTATTGAGGTTATAGCTTAAGTATTCATTTTCTTTACGAAAAGAAGATTGAAACTAAA
Organism: Agrochola lychnidis; assembly: GCA_963680765.1. Taxonomy (NCBI): domain Eukaryota; kingdom Metazoa; phylum Arthropoda; class Insecta; order Lepidoptera; family Noctuidae; genus Agrochola; species Agrochola lychnidis. The sequence goes on from OY796850.1 coordinate 8,129,439, forward strand.
CCTCAAATTTTAATCCTAAAATAATAATATTACTAAAATAGTCTTAAACTTTTTCGGTCTATCTGCAAGAAATACGACAAACACCATATTGAAACGTGCTTAAAAAATTCGTTACCATAAATTCATGCAATAACGAATCTGTTGTTAAGTTGGTATGATCAATATTTTAAAGTCAAAAACAGTTTTCTAGCTGATCTTCAGTGATGCAAGCCTTCAGAGTGCACGGCGAACGGTTCATAATGACGTGTTTAATAATTCAGCAAAATATCTCGTTGGTATGAAACCATTTGTTTCATAATCATTCACCATTTGACGTCGCTGCTACTCGATGATAAGCCCCTTCCTCATATCTCTTAACCCTCACAGTATTTCTCTAGAACAAAGAATAACATTGTATTTATTATACCCTTGATTAAGATTTATGTTTAGTAAAATATGAAATATTTAAATGATAACACTCACACTTAGTCCGGTTTCATTAGAACGCACTTTTACGCAGCGCTATTGATATCTCTTCAATATTTGCTTTTTAAAAATAATAACCACAACACTGCGCTAAATACTCGTCACCAACATTTTCTATGAACCAACAAAGATCTATTAAGTGAATACTCGTAACGAACTGCATCTGTCTACCCCACAGACATCGAAATAATTTAGTTTTCTGTGGTCTACCTGCTAAATTTTAATATTTATGTGAATAAGACGAATGAAACAAAAAGCGAATGATTATCGAACTAGTCATTGGTTGCAGACAAAGTGAGTGTGTGTGTGTAATGTGCGTGCCTACAGTATTGTAACAACTTATAGAAGAAGGTCGTAAGTCAAACCGAAGCGTCAGTCTATTGCTTTGTGAGATTGCCTATGGACTTTTGGTCGGTACTGTACCTACAATCATGGCAGCGTGGAAATAGTATTACTATCCTATACTATTATATGAGCATTCTCTATTTTCACCAGAGCAGAGCTCGGTCGCCCAGGTACTGATCTATTAATCTCGTTAATGTGTTTCATGAATAAACTATTAATATGTTTAATGAATACTTTTAGACTTCTGCTCCATGTATGAATCTAGGAACTGTTTTACCGCAATGTGTATCATGATGGATTTCAATAACGCGAGCGAGAATTTAATCAAGGTAGACTGCCTCGTTGGTCTAGTGGTCGCCAGTGCTACTACTGAGCATGAGGTCCCGGATTTGATTACCGGATCGGGCAAAGTGTTATTGGATTTTCCATCTGGAATTTCTCAATAGCAGCCCGGAATCTGGATTTATGCCCAATTGATAGCAATAGGGTCGCCCCCTATTACATGGGACTTAACTGGGTGTACTATAGGTACACCCCTGCCTAACCCTTCGGGGAAATACAGGCGTGATGTTATGTGTGTAGTTCGAAAAACTGCGTAAGGCAAACCGAAATTATCTTACCCATGTGCGTCTTTCACGTAAGGAAAGCTTCCTTCCTACAATATTTAAGTACAAGACCTTACTTCCACGATATACCGTAAGGTGGAGTGAATTATAGATGTTTCGTAACTCAATCATAAACCTAAAAGACGATCTCGTGTGTAAGATAAACAACCTACCTATGTATGAAGGTGAATGTTGATGCTACAGCGTCAGGTAATTCATTTACGGAGCGGTAATGTATGGAATATTAAGTTTTATGTATCTAAACTATTTAGCTAAGTACTGCCCGCGTTCTTGTTGTTTCTTTTTTCTTTTTGCTCGGCGCCTAAGCCGACGTTCGCACAGACGTAATAAAATCGCGGCGGGATTTTATCGCGCACTGGATTTTCAACTCTCGGTGTTAAGCCGAGCGTAGGGAACGTGCTGGGACGCACTCTCGTCCCAGCGCGTTGAAAAAACACACTGTTGGATTTTTAACTCACGGCGCTAAGCAGAGCGTAGAAAATCCAGTGCACGAAAAAAAATTGCCGCGATTTTATTACGTCCGTGCGAACGTCGGCTTAGTGTCGTAGCGTTATGTTGGATAGCCTTCCTTCCTCAAGAATTGGGCTATCAAATATAAAAAGAATTTTTTAAATCCGAGATTAGCGCGTTCAAACAAACAAACTCTTCAACTTTATTATAATAGAATATATAGAACTAGAGTTTGAAATAATATTGACTGTATTTACAGCGCGGCGTTGTGACGTTTCAGAATAGAATTAATTTAAAATTAAAATGTTTGAAAGCAACCCTTGATAGCCTGTATGCTCATCAGAATTTATATTCTGATGAGCACACAGCAGACCATATTCGTTCTGATCTCGACCTATTATGTGCGTATTTATAATTTCTAACGTAACGATATTATCGTGGACGTCCACGTCCATAAAATACGAGCACGTTATAACTACTATGTATGATGTTGTAAAGTTACGAATGTGTATTTATTTCTGGTGATAATATCAAAAAAGTACCAGTTTGAAAACTAAATGTACCACTGTGCCTTTATACCTGTTAAAAAAAAGTTATCATTCATGTTTGCTTTCAAAACGCTCCCCTGTAAAATGCATTTTCTGCAGATTGACAAGTTTGCTGTAGATGTGACGATATAACCTACTTAATAAATTTTCCTAAGGACGACGTCTATCGGATTAGTACCTACGTCAATATTGGAGAATAAGAACGTAGAGTCCGTACCCATGCATATGTTAAATATTACCGATAGAAACGTTCTAGTTTGACACGTGATACCTATTTTCATCCCCACAATTTAGGCCCCGTTCCCACTATGTCGTGACGACAGATTATCGTGTCGTTTAAAGCGTCGTAGCTTCTGTGTTTAAATGGAGGTGTTCACGTATAGGATGACACGATTAACTGTCGTCCACGTCTTTTTTTTTTGCAGTGACGACATATTGTCAAGTTATTGGGAAAGGCTAGCACGACAATCGTAAAACGATAAAAAAAAACATCACGACTTATCGTGACGGCAAATCATGTGACGTTATTGCGACTATCTGTCGTTTACACGTATTTTCTTCTCCCCTCACGCATCCCGCGCCCGTACTTAGCTCGCTTTGTGCGTGTCACTACTAGTCAGACTCTTGTTGCGAAATGTCGTCACGATCCAATGGGAACTGCTAGATACGACAGTCGTTCAACGATAAAATATTTCGACGACACAGTGACGATAAACAGTCGATATAATGGGAACAGCTAGAGACGACAGTCATCCAACGATAAATTAATCGTCACGACTTAGGGGGTACGTGCCCTTAGTTATATCAGCAAATATATTATGCGATGCACGATAACATTTGGATAGGATGATTACCTATCCTCGCTTAAGTTCTAACAACGCGAAAGTCAAATTAATATAAATGTTGTATAGACAACTGAAACAGTTTTTTTTCCCTCCTGAAAAATTGCGTCTACAAGTTCATAATTAATTCAAATCCTATAATTAATATTCTTCTAATTTCTTATCTTTTACTAGCTTTTCTTTATTATAGGATGGTCACTGTTTTGTTAAGCGTGTGTCATTTTCTTCCCCTATATAGCAATTTATTGCTGAGTCCTATACCTACCTACCTAAGTGTTACTTTTCTCCCTAGGGCTTATCCTCTCTAATCTGTGACATCCAGCCCTTAACTAGCGTGTTGCCCTAAATATTAGGGGAATATTTAAATGATTCTCTAAAGGCTTATTTCATTTACCTACTAATGTTGTACACTTTTTTAAATTAGTGATCCTCTAAACACTTTTTGGGATTCTAATGATGCACACTTTTGTTAATAAATGAACCACTTTTTAATTTATAGCCTTTTCTCACAGTTGTTCGCTGTAACTAAACTAGGATACCTCAATCAAACGGGTTAGGTTAGAGCCGTGATCAACCACGCGCGAGCCGAATAGATAGTTTCTGGCTGTTTAGAATTTTTAGGACCCAAAAATAGGAATTATTTGAAAGCGTATTCATTATATTAGAGTGTTGAATAATATTTTTAGGAAAGCAAAATGGGAATGATTTGAGGATCGATTAAATACATGCCTTATATTATTAGGCAGGTAGGTATATTCATATATCACTAGCCTTGTAGTAGGCAGGTAGGTACCACTACCGACATGCGCTAATATTGATTCTAGGTACTTTCCACTCTTACTATACAAATACAACCCAACAACAATCAGCGGGAGAGAACTCCCTGGGAACGCGAAACTCTTGAAACCCCAAACAAACTTAATCAAAGGAAAACCTGCCAGTGCGTGACGGACCACGCGCCGCGATCAGTGGGGTTCCGTACTCATAATTATTTTGAGTAGGTATAGAAATATCAATTGGTTTTACATCGAATAACTTGCAATTTGTGTCCGAAAAGACTGATTGAGCGAGCTTGGAGAGGTTTGTATAAGTAGCATAAACATTATCAGTCAATAATGTTTCCACTGCTGGTATTCAGTTTTAACTTGCAAGTCTGGTATTATATATTGTCTGAAAATTAAATGAATTTTACAAAATGTTCGACGCAATCTTAAACCCTTATATCCTATGGTTTTCGTAAAGGGGAATGCCAGGAAAATGCCTAAAATGGACAGCAATTCCCAATAGTGATAAATTCTATTTCGAATAAAATACAACTCATCAATTTATTCTTCAGTTCGTTTAAGTAGGGTATAAAGGTGATTATTATTTCAGTATTTATTTCGATTTCCGTCGTACAGTTCTTCAATGACATTCAAGAACACTCATATTTGACATTACCACTATTTAGTCTGTGGTCTTTGTTAGACCATCCATCAACAATCAATCAGCAAACCGTAAAGTAGCTTCATAATTAATTATAATAACATATTTTATAAATCTCACAATCTAAGTATGCCAATCAAAATACATAAAATCAAATTATTTTTTAAAACTACAAAAAAGAAAATAACCTAGGCAGTATGAGATGTGTCCTTTGCCTTTACCGTTTGACAAAACCTTGTGACAATGATATGACGTTTAATTTTTTCATCATTATATTTCATTGTTTTGTTTGTGTTACGTTGAGTTATTACGATACTGTGTTTTATATTTATGATATTTTACGACGACTTTGGCCATATTTTAAGGATTTTGATGTTCCATCTGTACATGATACCTATTTTTGAACCCGGACTGAAATTGGACCCGCTTAACACGAAGACTTGGCTTTTTGAACACGGACTTTGAACCTGCTATATACGACGACTCTGCTTGTGTTTTGGACTTGTCCCCCATTTCTTTACAAAAATGGATTCTGTTCATTGCATTAATTGTTATCTCGATATAACACGAATGAGACGTAATCCTTTGTCAATGCAAAATGATGAAGTACGTTGTTTAATACAGCAATGGATAACACCGCAACTTGTAAGTATTATGTTTTGCTGGTTTTGTTTACATTATACGTAAAACACAATTATTACACAAGTAGCTTTAGGTATGTTGAACTCATAAAAACCACTGAAAAATAATTTAAATAATTGTTTTTTTCTTTCTCTTACAGATTGATCAACACAGTGTTATTTGTGATGCATGTCTCCGATTATCTATCCAAAGTATAACGGAAACACCAGGGCCTAGTCGCCCAGATAGACAAGTTGGTCACCGTCATGTGTGTGTTTGCTGTGGACAGTCAGTTCTACGACAATGATCACATACAATGGGAAGTAATACTGACCGTGAAAGGCACATAATGAATGTAGTAGCTCACCGAATTCAACCACGACAGGTGAGAAATCTGCTTCAATAATAATGTTTAGTTGAATGTGCATCATATTCAATATTTAAGTCATCAGTAAAACTAACCTGATTTTGGTTTTTGTTACAGTTACGTTCTACAGATTTGATCTGTCATCCATGTTGGCAACAATGCAACCGAGCTGCGTCACCTTCTGTTGCTTCTTTGCAAAGTCTAAGTCAAGTATCCACAGACAGTGTAAATGCATCTCAACTTGAAGTTTCTCATAGTGAAGAATCTCAAATGGTGACAGGCATACAGTTACCTAATTATGGAAGAGCAGTTGATACTCAAAGTCATTGTTTCTATCCAGGTTGCAATATGACAGATCGACATGTGGTACCACTTTCACTCAGGGTATGGTTATTTAAGGACTATAAGTATTATGTCCCACGGAATTCCAAAATATGTAATTATCATTTAAACAGTGACTTATGGCATGAAATTCCGGCATGGGAAGATGTAATCCATGTATTCAATGTGAATCACATAGAAGATTTTGCGTCGTTTGTGAATTATGAGAGCCGATCATTGGATTTCGAAAATATCAACTCGATGGAGGAATATATGTTGTGGTACTTTCTTGGAATGAGTAAAAGTCAATTTACTAGTTTAATGAGCGAGGTTCCCCGTCTGGCACAAATGCATAGAGGCTCTACTGCCCTTGCGGCCTACCTAATGAAACTAAGAACTGGGGACTCCGATGAAAGAATATCGTCTCTACTTCAAATACCCAGAAGTACTCTAGAACGACTTATGGCTGAAGCAAGAGTCAAATTAAACCAAGATTTTGTACCCAGAAACCTAGGAATTGGACATATGACCAGAGAAGAAATTGCAACCAGGAATTTAATAATTCCCAATGGACTGTTTGGTGAAGTTGATGGTCAAAGAAAACCTGTAGTCATCGTGGATGGAACATATATCTATGTACAAAAGAGCTCTAATTATCTTTATCAAAAAGAAACATATTCGCTACACAAATATAGAAACCTCGTAAAGCCATTTATGCTTGTTTGCTCCGATGGATATATTCTTGAAGTGTTAGGCCCTTATCCCGCAACAACTTCCGATGCTACTATAATGTTCAATGAATTTAATGATCCGAATAATAGACTAAGGCAATATTTTCAAGATGGGGATGTGTTTATATTGGATAGAGGGTTCAGAGACGCTGTTCCACTTTTGGAGTCATGTAATTATAGTGTCCACATGCCATCAACATTACAAGAAAATGAATTCCAATTATCAACTTTAGAAGCCAACAAAAGCAGGAAAGTAACCATTTGTCGCTGGGTTGTAGAAGTCGTAAATGGAATTTTCAAGCAGCATTTTAAAATATTTCGCCAAGATTTTTTTAACCGAGCATCCAAACATTTAATGGTTGATTTCTCTATAGCGGCAGCATTAGTTAATAGATTTCATTCAAGAATAGTTGACAGGCCAGATGCTGCTGATATTCTCCAAACAATAAATACTAATATGTTTATGGAAAACAGGCTAGCTGATTATGTAATAAATAATAATTTAAATCGACGCAGAGCGCAATTCCAAAGTATTAATGTGAATAATAGTAATGTTGCTGATTTTCCACAACTGACTTACAGCGAAATGGTTTTGATTGCATGTGGCACTTATCAAATAAAGCAGGCTCGATCCTACTATGGTGAGCATACGCGAGCTAATGGCATGTATAGTATTGAGGTTTGCACGGAGATGGATAATTTATTGATTGAGGAATTAGCTCTTCCAGATAATTGTTACTTATTGAGAGGGAAAATACATAGCAGACACATTTCAACCAAAGTATATTTTGTGTATATGATAATTAATAATTCTTTAACTGGTAGGGATGCTATACAAAATCGTTACTGTAATTGCCTAGTGGGACGTCGGACTGTTGGTACCTGTGCCCACATTATGTCAATTATATGGTACTTAGCTTGGGCGCGGTACCAATCCAACATCCGTCCTCCTGCACAGTTCCTCGATGATTTATTAATAGTGTATAATGATGAATAAAGTAATAAAATGATTTGTGTTGAATTATTTTTTCAATCCTTTAGTAACCTTGAGACATAACCTATCTTTTAGCAAAAATATTCTAAACAATGTACTCCCTAGTTTTAGATAATTATTGAAATTGTCATTGAGTTTCGTTCGATTTGAAGGATAATTTGGCGTAGATTTCATTCTTGTCTATTTCAGGCATTTTTTTGTATGGGAGATGGGCATTCCCCTTTGATTTTCTTCTATCTGCCTAGCCTTTTCCCAACTATGTTGGGGTCAGCTTTCAGTCTAACCGAATGCAGCTGAATACCATATTTTACATGGAGTGACTGCCTATCTGACCTCCACAACCCAGTAACTGGGTAATACGATACCTCTTGGTAAGACTGCTTGTCAGACTTTGAGGCTTCTGACGACCCGAAACGACTGTCAAAGATCCACGAATGACAGCCAGGACCAACGGCTTAACGTACTTTCCGAGGCACGGAGGAATCTCGATATGTAAAGATGGTCACCCATCCACAAACCAACCCCGGCAAGCGTAGCTTAACGTGATAGATCGACCCGTGCGACTGTTATTACTTAGCCACGAGCTACTTTCAGTATGCTTGATAAATTAAAACATATGGTGAGAAGTATATAGTAGCGGCATATTCGAAGACATGTGACATCTACCAACCCGCACTGGGCCCGCGTGGTAGATTACGGCCCACTCCCTCTCACCGAGAGGAGGCCTGTGTCCCAGCAGTGGGAACATTTATAGGCTGATGATAATGATATAGCGGAAAGCACACTGATTTAGACTACGTACCGTACGAATCAACCGCTTATGTGGTCTAGTCACTAGTGGTTAGACCACCTATCTTTTACCCAGACATCCCGGGTTGAATACTCAATGGAGGCAAAATTTTCTGCTCGATTTGGTTGGTGGTAGAGCTTCTAAGTCCGCCTAGCTAGCTACCACCATCTTACCTAAGTCTGTCGCCATAACAACAATGTTAACAGCATTTTATGTTTCGGCAGTTAGAGGTAAGATAGCCAGTTCCTCTGTGGTTGAGGATTCCGGGTGAAGCTCGCTCCACCTTCGGCCTGATCAGCACTTACCATCAGGTGAGATGCAGGCCAAGAGCTTCCCCGTAGTGAATAATAAAAAAACACATAATTCAATTTATAAACATAACACAACATTACGCATGTAATCTTCGAGGGTTAGATACAGGTGTACCATCGAAAAAACTCATATCTATACACCGTAAAGACTATTTCTGCTTGCAGCGCTCGGCCGATATAGTAACGCTTACCTACGAAGAAAAAGGGTCGTGTACACGGGATTTTATTTTCAAACTGCTTAGATATGCATTTTTTCGATAGTACACACGGCTACACATCATGCTATACAAATCCAGTATAAGCTGACCTCGCATTGTACGGAAATCCTATACAATACGAGATCAACATAAACTGGAAATGTATAGCTTGATGTGTAGCCGTGTGTACCTATAACCTACCTACACCCACATTTTGGCAGTTATTTTACGGAATTTAAATTCAAATTCAAATCTTTATTGCATATCACATGTGTTTACAAGGTCTTAATAATAATAATGAAGTTCACATAACCCAACAACGTTGTGTCGGGCACAACAATTACATAAAATATGAGTAGTAGCATGATTTAAAATAAATGCAGTAAATAGAAATTAAAAATAATTATCATTAAAAAATCGAATAAAATTACATTATATAATATCACATTTAAATTTGTGATATACGTCTTTGCAAATTTGACCTCTAGAAATCATTAGGAAGAATCAATCAATCAAAAATCAATATTCATTTCAAGTAAACAAGATTAAATTAATATATAAAGTAAAATATAACATTAAAAAATTCAATTCACATACAATAGATATATGTCAGAGGTTAATGTCAAAAAGTCAAATCAAATTGTAATAAAAATTCAATTAATTTAAAATAAATAATGTCACAGATTAAAATAGTATCATAAATTCAAATAAAAGTCAAATAAAGTAATGCAATGTCTAAAACTGAGTAAATGGTGGAAGTCATCCCATTTTGATGTCATCATTAAGAAATCGTTTAGTGAATAATAGCATTTATCCACCAGTAATTTTCTGAGCCGTTTAATAAATACTTTTTCATTTTGTTCCATTTTTATGTCGTTTGGTATTTTATTATATATTTTAATTGATGTTACATGAGGACATGTGCTGTGTAATTTTAGCTTAGATTGTGGTATTACGAGCGTATTTTCAAACCGTGAGCGTGGTGCATATCGGCGAGGTTGGTCTGTAACTTTAAGGTAGAAGTGTGGATATTGTCTAACGAATTTACAGATTTCTATAATATAAATTGATGTCAAAGTTAGAATGTCTAGTTTCCTAAAATGCGGTCTACAACTTACGTCATTGTCAATATAAACCATTATTCTAATACATTTTTTCTGTAGGATAAACAAGTCGTTGCTATCTACACTATTTCCCCAAAGAATTATACCATACTTAAGCCATGCGTATGCATAAGCATAGTAAGTGGAAAGGGCAGTTTTTAAATCTGTAGTTTTTTTGAGCTCACGTAATGCGTATATAAAACTAGATAGTTTTGATTTAATTTTTTGTATGTGCGCTTTCCAGGTCATGTGGATATCTAAGTGTAGACCCAACAAAGTAAAAGTATTTACACATTCCACTTTGATACCGTCAAACGTGAAATTAATAGACAATGGATTTTTTTGGTAAGGCCTGAATTGCATAATTTTTGTTTTCGAGAAGTTAATTTCTAAATTGTGGTCATTCATCCAATTTTGTATATTAAACATTATATTATTTAGATTCTCATGTAGATGTTGAGAATCATTACAAGAACTTATTAAAGAAATTTCATCGGCAAACAGTACGCACGACTCTGTCATAATTTTAGGGAGGTCGTTGACATAAATTAAAAATAGCAAACACCCGACAACACTACCTTGCGGAATCGAATTCTTAATGCAAAGCCTATTCGATCGTATTAAGCTGAGTTCCCCAGTGTCACGATCCCAATGTTCAATTTCTACAAATTGTTCTCGGTTTTGTAGGTAGGATGCGAACCACTCGTGAGTTATTCCTCTAACGCCGATACCGTGTAATTTATCTAATAATATTTTGTACAGCACCTTATCATAACCCTTGGTCATGTCAAGTAAAATTCCGATAGCGGTAAATTGGTAGGTATCTAAAACTAATGTTACTACTGAACCCTAAAAGTAAGATAATTATATAACTAAGAAAGGAAGCCTTCACGCCCCATCGAATGACGAAGACGTCGCAGAATAAATGTTTGTGACAGTTTCAGTAAGAACCAGCGCTAACAAAGAGTTTTCTGCGATAAAAATATTTATACTACTAAAAAAAAATACAGCAAAGAGGGCGTAGCTTCAATCAAATTAAGTGAGATTGCCTTCACGAAGCCTTCATAGTATTTTCAGGGCTATCTAAATAACATAAAAACAGGCTTTAAGCTTCCCGTCCACGACCAGACTAATTTCAGAGGGGCTTGCTTAAATCTACCTACTGTTATCGTGCATTGACTTCCTGTTAATACTGTTGTAACTAGCTGAGCCCTGCGGTTTCACCCGCATATGTCTCGATCCCGTGAGAATATCAAGGTAAAAGGTGTATTATGTCTTTCTCCATGTCATGGTCTACCCATGTGCCAAATTTCATCCACATCCGTTCAGCCGTTTTAGCGTGATAGCATAACAAATAAATAAACTCACTTTCAGATTTTTAATATTAGTTAGGATATCGAACTACTGACTTACGGTTCTCGGAATGACCTTCCTAACCTTCAGCAAAAATTTGTTTATCGCCTGGACGGATTTTTGAGGTTGAAAACTACTGTTGCGTACATATACAAGTGTAAAACATTTACGAAGATTCATTATTAAATTCAGTGAGGAGCTCGTGGCTAAGTAATAACAGCCACACGGGTCGATCCATCAGGTTAAGCTACGCTGGCCGAGGTTAGTCCGTGGATGTGTGTTATCAATGTTATCATCCATCCGTGCCTCGGAAAGCACGTTAAGCTATTGGTCCCGGCTGTCATTCGTGGATCTTTGACAGTCGTTACGGGTCGTCAGAAGCCCGAAAGTCTGACAACCAGTCTTACCAAGGGGTCTAATAGGCAGTCACTCCATGTAAAATACTGGTATTCAGCTGCATCCGGTTAGACTGGAAGCCGACCCCAACATAGTTGGGAAAAGGCTAGGCATTATTATTAGGTATTGATTATTAAATCCAGTGAGCGATTTTTGTTTTATTGTAATCAACAAGTATATTCCACCTGGGGGCCTACCACCAGCTCAAAAGCAGTATTTTTTTTTTTAATATTACTTCAGTGGGAGAAATTGATGGAGCTATACGTCCTGTAGAGCTTCATCTCTTTCCCACACATGCGTAAAATGCGAACGCATACGTGCCTATTACCATACAAGGCAAGAGATTATAGCTAAAGGCGTCACACACTCACACCAAATAAAAAACCAAGACATAACGCTGTCAACAGTGACGTGAGACCGGTTTCGTAAACACTTGTGCACTTAGTGAGGTGTAGTTTAATTGTAAATGTGTGCGTGTGAGCGTGTATGTGTCGTGGCCAGATCGGCAAAGATCGGCATTTATTTCAAATAAACCAATTACAGGCACTTTTGAATTGTCAAGGGGTCGGTCAGTCAGAAAGATGAAGCTAGTTGCCCATTCCAAAGCTTAGTAGGTACCTATGGAGAAAAACGGGCAAGAAACTCCACGGACTCTCTTTTAAATCAAAACATGGTTACATCATTCATGTTGAAGTTATACATGTGAGAACGATGCAGAACGTTAAAAGCATCCATAATAAATAAAACAATTCAAAAATTAAGCCGTGGCCGCTAAGAGATGACTAGTCCTTACTGACAGCAAATAACATATCGTCGCTCGGCATCCAATACCGCGAATGTGACATTTTTGACGAAAATCATTTTTAAATGTAGGATCACGTATTTGAACGTGTAGAATAAAATACAGTCGAACCTGGATAAGCGAGAGTTCAAGGGACCACGATCTCTTTTTCGCTTATGCAAGTTTCTCAGTAACTCGAGTTTCTAGCTTATAGAAATACAGCAGCTTTTCTCACTTATAGAGGTTGAGGCTGATTGGGAAAGGAAGAGGAAAAAAAAAACCAATGTTATTTAAGAATGAGTCATAAATCGCAGATGTTAAATTATACTCGACTGTCGCTTATAGAGGTACAGGAGTGGCCTTTCTCACTTATAGAGGATGACGCTGGTTAGAAAAGGTAGAGAGAGAAAAAAACAATGTTATTTCCACGAAATTTAAGCATGCGTCATAAATAGTAGATGTTAAATTACACTCGACTGTTGCTTATAGAGGTACAGGCAAGTAGCAGTCTCAATTATAGAGATCCACGAGTGTAAAACGACTTTCTCTTATAGAGGTTACTGTTTCTCACCGGGACCAGGCAATAACTCTCATTTTTAGAGTTTTCTCGTTCTCACTTATCCAGGTTTGACTGTAATACAAAAATCGTATTTTCGTCAAAAATATCACATTCGCGGTATTGGATGCCGAGGGACGATATCATCATTAAACGTTGATGTTTCAATGATACGGTCAATTTTAGCTGGCCATTTCATGAAATGATCAATTCCAAGATCTGGCCACGACATATGCATAGAGCGGGTGTAGTTTTGGCATGCTTCACTGTATTATTCGCAGCGCTGTCTTGGTTTTATTTGGTCTAAGGTCACACGTAAAACGAATAAATTAATCCCCGAGTTCCCTAGCTTTATGGCTCTATCTTGTACCTTCCCTACTGTAGGAAAAACTTATTATAAAAGCAAGCCATTCCTTCCAGACCATTATCCGACGCCATTAGGGTTGAAATTAATTCACTATTCAAATATTAATATGGTTTAATAATGCCGCCTTTCACCCGAGTTGTCTTGTGCAATTTGTTTTAAGTAGATAGGTAGGCTACACTCTAAAACAATGTGAATAATTAATCATTTTATTAATCTTTATGGCAAACGATAGCTGCTTTTCATCATTAATTTTAATTATTATTATTTTTATTTATTTTTTGATTTCTCATTTTATTTAATGTTATGAATAAAATTATAAATATTTTTGCTTCTGACATAACTTCACTTACTTAATATTCATTGTCCTATTTAATTTTATTATGCTGTCCTTTTGACATGACTTAATTGATTTGTTTTGACATTTATCTGTGACTCAAATAGTGCCACTTATAAAATTGACAAATATGTGTATTGTTTTTGTATTTTAAGTAATTTATTTTATATTTTTTTACCATCCTGCCCTTATCATGTATTTTTCTTCCATATTTAAAATTCTCTATTAGTTGTCATCTTGATAGTTTTTTTTTTTTTTTTAGGTAGGTCATCTCGTAATTGACCTCTGAGATCATGACTACTTAACCGGGCTTTCCTGTGGGTGCCTTAAGCTACTACATTTAAAACCTCCAGCCAGGGGTTATTGAACTATGCTAATTAAAACTAGGTGAACGCTCGCTAAGGGCACCCCCTGTGGGGTACGAACCTCGGCTTAGGGCGTCAACTGAAGGGAGGACATCAAGGATGGGACGGGCTGGATCAAAGTTTTGATCATGATTATTAGTCGGGGAATTTAAAGCTACGTGCTCAGCTGCAACAACTGCTGGCACCTCGTTATCGAGCAAGGGTCGGGGAGTATCATTTACTCGGGGACACGGTCGCGATCATAAAGGACCTCGGCGGCGAGGTCAGAATGACGGGAGGCGAATGTTTTTGTACACTGTGCTGGTTTCCCTACTGCTCTCCTGGAGGAGGGTAATGGGGTCGTCAGGGTCGGTAAGGATTCGCTTAGGGCGGCGAGTTCGATTGACACTAATTGGAGTGTTACTAGCCTCAACAACCAGAGGGTTGCGATGTTTGGCGGCAGTATTGAAGTAACGCTTGGAAGAGCGTTTGACACTAACACATAAAGGTCGACTTGGACCAAACGAGCGAAAGCTTTTTCTGTCGCCACTTTTCTGGTGTCCCTTTGTCTAAACGGAGTGGGAGTATTCTTTCGTTGGTCTATCCATACCTACAGAAATGTTGGGGATGTCAGGAAAAGATTTGCTCTTACCTTCTCTTATCTTCGTTTGGTCCAAACCCACCTTAACTCACTCATTCATCACACACCCACACCACACACGTATACACACACGTTTAAATTTAATGCATGTAACTTTATTACAATACTAGCAGCCCGCCCCGGCTTCGCACGGGTATTAAACAAACATTTCAAAAGTTATAATTTTTTACACACACTCTCCCATACATACGTACCTACTTTCTCGTTTTTGCGTGAGGTCATTAAAAAAGAGTAAAATGAAGAAAATTCGAATATTAAGTTATATATATATTTTTAATAGCATCCCGCCCCGGCTTCGCACGGGTATTAAACAAACATTTCAAAAGTTATCATTTTTTACACACACACTCTCCCATACATACGTACTTTCTCGTTTTTACGTGGGGTCATTAAAAAAGAGTAAAGTGGAAAATTCGAATATGAAATTATATTTTTTTTGTATTTATTTCTTGACATTGACTCCCCTCCCGTACCCCAGTGACGCTTACATCTCTTATTATCATTATGGTGCCGCCGTCTAACCGAGCGGCGTGAGCGG
The DNA here is from genome assembly GCA_963680765.1 of Agrochola lychnidis. NCBI lineage: Eukaryota > Metazoa > Arthropoda > Insecta > Lepidoptera > Noctuidae > Agrochola > Agrochola lychnidis. Next base: position 8,144,905 of record OY796850.1, read on the forward strand.
CGACCATGCGACATTTTTCAAATAACTTACATTTTTAAACTTGTGATATCTTTCGAATGGAATGTCCAAATTGAATAATTCAAAAAGTTATATAATGGTTTTGAAGCAGACTTAAATATGAAGTCATTTATTTTGATAAAGATTAATTCCAAAGTATAAATAAAAGAGCTTTTATAGCGGTGGCATTTATATATGTTTTTTTAAATGAAAAAACACTTACTGTGACATAACTATAATAGACATATGCTGTCGCGATATTTTTGTAGATAATTATATGTTCTGCAAAGACGTAATACATTGTTTTGTTCTATAATCAATAGTTTTCGCAGCGCACGCGATGTAAGAAAGTTTTTTGGTAATTTTTTCACACCTTGGGTTACATTATTGGAGTTTTAGTATCGATCCCTAACTTTTTTGAAAATTTAATATAGCCTATGTTCACCGGAGATAGTGTGCTTCCCAACAGTGAAAGAATTTTTCAAATCGGTTAAGTAGTTTCGGAGCCTATTCAATGCAAACAAACAAACAAAAAAACAATCAAATCTTTCCTCTTTATAATATTATAGATAATTATAGAATGCCAGTCCAATGCCAAATGAAACAATAAAACGAGATAAGAATGTTGAATCATAAATTGCAATAGACAAGTGACTAGAAATGTGATTTGCTTGCATCTAGCAAGCAAATCACATTTCTAGTCACTTGTCTTAAAGATCAAAATCAAACATACGCTTAATGTATACATGTTTAGCTTCGCTTCGTTCATGCCATTATCGGGACTTCCCCCAATATACAGCGCTGCTATTGGTCAACAAAACTTTACTGATCGCAAAGTTAAAGTGTGAAGATCTTCTAATTCCTAACATAATACATGAAAAAATTTATAACCAACAGAAAGATACCAAAATAGTTCATAGATTTGACGAAAATATGGAAGAAATCGGGCGCACATTTAAGCAGAAATTGGAAAAGTCCTGCATCGCGCAAGTGAAGTTTTCCTGCCAGTCAGTATATATACAGATGCCAGTCTTACTCGGTCGGTCTTCTTTCGGGGGGTCTCAATCGACCGACCCGCTTGGCGCGGCCAGTAACTTGGTACTTGAACCATGTTGGCCTCGGAATGCCATTGAGGGTGCAGACACGGACATTAAAAAAGTATAACATGGCCACATCTGCCACCCTCTTGACTCAACACCTCTCTCCTCCGGGTTAGTTAGGCGTCCGAGGCGCCTCACGGTCATGTCAACTCAGTGACTGGCTGCAGCGACCTGCGGTGGCTTAGTAAAGTCCGCTGCGATCAGATGAGTGAGCTGTCCTCACCACGGGAGAGTTGACTCAACTAGATCGTGGTGCTTGGTAGATCGAAGGCCCCCGGAAGAGGTACTCGCTGAATATGCACAGCGTTAAAAAAGTATTAAATTGACACGGAAGTTTCTGAGAAGTTCGTGGCTAAGTACCTTAACAGCCGCACGGGTCGATCCATCAGGTTAAGCTACGCTTGCCGGGGTGGCCCGTGGATGGGTGACCATCTTTACATACCGAAACTCCTCCGTGCCTCGGAAAGCACGTTAAGCCGTTGGTCCCGGTTGTCATTCGTGTATCTTTGACAGTCGTTACTTGTATTCAGCTGCATCTGGTCAGACTGGAAGCCGACCCCAACATGGTTGGGAAAAGGCTAAGCAGATTGAATGATTCTGAAGTTTCTCCATGGAGTTACTCTTTTGGTAAGTAATTGTAAATAAATTGTACTTCACTTTTTCTTTTGTTTTTTGCGGAATTTTAAATGTTTTAGAATCTATATATTTTGTTTAAATTATCTATGTGAAGACGAAGTACCTAAGTACCTGAAATAAAAGGTACTAAGTATTAAAAATTATATGTTAAACATATTAATGAATTTTTAATAGTGCCACAATCTTTATAGTTTCGACGAACGACCATGTCGAGCCAAAGATTCAAAGTGATTTAAATGTAAAATTTTGTAGCAATAGAAATAAAGTATTATACAGGGTTATTGGTAAAACACCAACAACCGCTTAACGGGTCATTGTACTCATCATTATGAACAACTTTTACTATAGTCCCAAACCTGAAATCGTGAAAAAAAATCTGGTGTTCCTTACATTTTCACGAGATAAGCGAACATAAATGTAGGGAACAGCAGATATTTTTTCGCGATTTCAGATTTGGTCCTATACTAAAAGTTGATCATAATGATGAGTACATTGACCCCTTAAGAGGTTGTTGGTGTTTTACAAATAACCCTGTATATTTGGTCCCATACTAAAAGTTGATCATAATGATGAGTACATTGACCCCTTAAGAGGTTGTTGGTGTTTTACAAATAACCCTGTATATTTCTGAAAGCTCATCTTCTGAAAATTTTAGAATAACTAATATGTTTATTATATTATGTTAACGTTTACGTTAAAATAATCTCAAAATAAAATAAGATGATAAAAAAAAATTGTTAATATCATCAAGACTTTTGACCACGCTTCCCCACGCTTTCCATTTAATCTTGATTTGTAGCCTAGCTCTTCGTGATAACATCAAAATAAAAATCTGCTGCGGATATTTGCGATTTTCGAAGTAATTTGTAAAAATGTGATAAAAGTCAGAAAACGGAAAACCGCTATCTATTGCGGTTTCAAATGTAGACTATTTATATCAATAGTTTGAGGTACCTATGTTTTGTAATTTACTATTAAAAATTCATTAATATTAGGCCGTTTATCATGTTTGCACTCATATTTCATGTGCATTTTTTTAATCAATAAGATGCACCCCTTATTTTTCAAATAAGTGGTATATAAAGAGTTGTTATACTTATTTCTATACTAGCAGCCCGCCCCGGCTTCGCACGGGTATTAAACAAACATTTCAAAAGTTATAATTTTTTACACACACACACACTCTCCCATACATACGTACTTTCTCGTTTTTGCGTGGGGTCATTAAGAAAGAATAAAATGAAGAAAATTCGAATATGAAATTATATTTTTTTTTTGTATTTTTTTTTTTAATAGCAGCCCGCCCCGGCTTCGCAAGGGTATTAAACAAACATTTCAAAAGTTATAATTTGTTACACACACACACTCTCCCATACTTACGTACTTTCTCGTTTTATATGGGGTTATTAAAAAAGAGTAAAATGAAGAAAATTCGAATACGAAATTATATTTTTTTTGTATTTATTTCTTGACATTGACTCCCCTCCCGTAGCCCAGTGACGCTTACATCGCTTATTATTATTATGGTGCCGTCTAACCGAGCCGCGTGAGCGGCGACCATGCGACATTTTTCAAATACTTAACTTACATTTTTAAACTTGTGATATCTTTCGAATGGAATGTCCAAATTGAATAGTAGTTAAAAAGTTATATAATGATTTTGAAGCAGACTTAAATATGAAGTCATTTATTCTGATAAGGATTTATTCCAAAGTAAAAATAAAAGAGCTCATATCGGTGGCATTTATATATATTTTTTTAAATGATAAAACACTTATTGTGACATAACTATAATAGTTAGACATATGCTGTCGCGATATTTTTTGTAGGTAATTATATGTTCTGCAAAGACGTACTTAGTACATTATTTTGTTCTATAAGTAATCAATAGTTTTTGCAGCGTACGCGATGTAAGAAAGATTTTTGGTAATTTTTTCACACCTTGGGTTACATTATTGGAGTTTTAGTATTTTTGAAAATTTAATATAGCCTATGTTCACCGGAGATAGTGTAGCTTCCCAACAGTGAAAGAATTTTTCAAATCGGTCAAGTAGTTTCGGAGCCTATTCAAAGCAAACAAAAACAAAAAAACAATAAAATCTTTCCTCTTTATAATATTAGTGTAGATTTGTTAAGTTGAATTTATTGTACTGGAAATTGGAATAACATTCGATTATTGTCACAAATCTTACCGACCGATGTTCTTTAAGTGCCTACATTATAGTACCTACTATTAGTAGTGGTTAATAAAACGTATAGCGCCAAAACAGCACGAAATGTGTACAAAGCATCTAGCGTTTGCTAGATCGCCTACGACTTCGCGCTAGAAATATATTACCTACTTCAACAAACTAAATGTCTAAACGTGCACAGCGGAGCCAGAACGGGATAGCAATAAAGTTTTATAGTCTGAGGTGTTGGTGTGAATTTAAATTTCATGAAAACCAATTTTATTCCACACGTTTTTAATCGCGATTAGAAATAGATTTAGTTAGACAATAAAAATTTTAACACTTTTCACCTAAAAGTTCATTGATTTCTAACGCTTTATGAGAAAAATATTATATTCTTTCGTGTACAGCGTGTTGTGAGATAACATTCACCGCGCATGTCCATCTAGCGTGGTGGCAAATAAAATGATAACGTCTTCTCGTTCCGACTGCGGCCGAGTTTTGTAACGTGTTATAATGATGGCGTATAAAATAACGCGCTAGAAAAATATATTTTATAGTCTATAACACGTCTATAGTTTTTAGCGGATTTAAACATCACTACCTACTATGTATTAGAGTTGTAAGACGAAGGAGACTAGTCTCCACGTCACAGAGAATCCTAGTGTGGAGGCTAGTGCTATTTGAATTTGTACTGCTTACTTGAACAATAAAGTTTTTATATTTTTATATTTACATGTCCATGTCATGACTTCAAAAAGGGACTTTAAAATAAACACATCGGCATGATGGTGATGGTACCCAAAACAAAACCACTATTCACTACACGCCTCTGTTGGCAAAACCAATGTCTATTTTCTTAAGCGTCAACTGTCAACTCCTAAAAGATGATAAATGATCGTAAGTAATGATCATTAACCACTGAAGCCTGAAAAAAAACTTACCTACATTTTACTTATCAATCATTCGTATGACTGCAATAGCTCTACAGTCTATCGATTTGAACCTGCGACCTTCCGATCACCCTCAGCGATAAAGTACGGTCTATCCATCTTTATCTCGGATTTACTTTTACAATCTATACCACGAAGAAATGGGGGTCTCTTCAACAATAGGGTACCCCAAGTTACGTACAGTATTTCTATTTTCTTAATGTCCCTCGGCAAACTTCGTGTTTCGTCAGTTGTCGGATTTCTATCAGTTGCCCTTTGCACTTGATGCAGACGCTCTTAATCGACTTGGAAGTATATAGAGTTGTTAATACTCTTTTAACTTAATGTAATTTATTAAAAAAATGGAAGGAAAGCTGCTAAAGTCGCAGGCACGACAGAGAGGAAATTAATTTTTCGGCACTATATATTTCACACGGAAATCAAAACAAAACAACAATAAAGTACTTAGTTCTGAATTCAAATTATTATACACGATAAAAATCTAATAATTGATGGACTTGGAAATTAGCATTCGTTTGTATTATTATACCCGACAGACATTAAGAAAATAGAAATACTGTACAGTCTCACCTTGCCTTTAAAAGAGAAGAGGTAAAGACACATTCGGGTCAAATTTGTCGTAGTTTTCAATCCTACCCGTACCTTACCTTATCTAAACGGCTACAGGACACTTTAAATTGTAAATATCAACGGCTTTGTATCGGCGGGTATACCAATCTGAACTTTATTGACATTTATCTGCCGTGTAAACAATTTGTTTTACTTTCATGAATGAGCCGCTGTCCTTTTAATATTTTAACCAGTTTATTTCATACCCTAAATGTACGCAATAAGATTGCTTTTCAGGTGCTCACAGTATCGTTACTGGACCTATTGCAGCTGTATATGTGGTTGTTATCGATCGCTGCTTCGCGCAAGCGTCTCTAAACATGCACGGCGACACGACACACAGAAAATTGAAACAAAACTGACAATGAAATTACATAAATGCCTTGAAATATTTTAACAATGCCTAGGCAGACATTAAATAGGGAATTAGCAATTCGGAAATGATCTTTATTACAAAAACACAGCTGTTTCTGCGTTGCATATCAATTGGGTCTACTGCTTTCCAATACGTGAGCTCTGGTCCAATTGGCGAGGGCCCGCGCATGCCCAGTGGACACAAAGGTGCTTTTTTTGTAAAAAAATAATAATTTTACTTAGTGTCAGTGATGTAAAGGACATCCAACGCCGCCGGGCGAGCCGGCTGGCGTGAAAAATGTAGTAGAAAAATAGTCTTACTGAAAAGAAAACATACGTGTAGTTTAGTGAAGCGATTAATGTCAATTGTTTTAGTGTATATCGATTGTATGTAGAAATATCGTTGTTTTTAGGTGAATTTATTATCAGGTAAGTGGTTGGTGTTTCTTGTGTCATATTTGTTTTTATTTGGGCTCATTATCTTTAATGTTACTTCCTACTTTTATGATTTATATTAGTGTTCCTTTGCTTATGTTTGTAAACTTTGTTTTTATTTTTCTTTTAGATGATCATAACTTCTATTTAAATTCTATTAACATAGAAGGAGCATATCATTTGAAATTGAATTTAAAATATTGAACACGCGTTTCTTAAATTATTTTCTCCAACTGTGTGTTTTCTTCAATTTCTTCCACAAGTTTTTCAAAGAAACCAATCTAATAAAAAGTGTATGTGAAGCTACAGGTCAAACGCTGTTACGTGTTTATTTGCTCGTATTAATAATTGAAAACATACTGTTTGATTCAACCCCTAGTTTAATATTAATGGACGGTTTTGTGTTGAAAAGGGAATTGATTGATGAATAAATTGTGAACAAGTCTGTTAAAATATATATTAGTTCAACCTTTATTTTACTTTGCCATAGACGAGTAAAATTAAGACATAATGAGGGACGAACCTGACGAAAACGTTTCATATCGGATACATCTTTTTTAGCATAGTAATATAAGTAAATTGTCTCCAGACAGATCTCTATGGGACACGTAATGAACGATCACATACATGTTTAAGTTGTACCTAAGTAGATAATATACATACACTCTCGTTATGCAAGAGAATGTGCATATATAATATGTACGTACCTACGGCTATTCGGTCAATAGTGCACATATCGGGTCGGGGTGTTTCAGCATAGATGCGCCACTGTTTTCAGTACTTTTCAGTGCTAAAGTACCTTTGTACAGGTGCAGTAGTTGAGCCTATAGGTACCAATAATACTTAGTGTAGGTACCACGAAGACGATGCAATTCTTTGTTTCTATTCCAAGGTCTCATAGCAAATAGTCGATATTTATAACAAGGACAAGTCCTTCTCTACCTTGTTATGTTTAAGATAAGTATGAGTATAATTTATTTTTCAAAAATATACATCAGTTTAATTATTATGGTGATACACTATGTGATACTTGTTTCTATGAACAGATTTTGAACACCTGTGTCTGAACTAGATATAAAATATTTGTATTTCAGACATCAGCGCTCTCCCCTGTTGTAGGCGACACTTGGCAAATAACTTTGTTTGACCTCTATACACATCTTATAAAACACATAATTTTTTATTAAAAAGTAAGACAAAAATAAAAAGAAAGTGACAAAAAGAAGGGGAATAATCTTAAAATAATAATTTATGTAGTGATGGCCTCCGGTGAGTAGAGTGTAAATGAGTGGATGTGTGTGTATAGGAGGGTATAATTATTACAGGCTCACTACGTATATACCTACCATATACCTACCAGCAATTTTTCATAGTCTTGGTATGATTTCTCACGTCCTTCATCACAGCACTTTACTATCATCAGTCTTTATCAGTTCATTTCGAGACTTAGACCTCTTCGATAAGTATGATGCGTGGGTCAAAAAAACGAAATTATATTTAGTCCGTCAGTCAGACATGTATTTTTTGCTTTATCATATTAATAAAAAAATACTTAGATAAAACGCATTAAAGTTGGGGAGTGGGGGTTGTTACGTTACAAGTATAAAATCTACATAGTCCTGACATCATGATGGCACATTTTAACTTAATGTATCGCCGTAATCTTTTGATAACGCAAAAAAAGAAAAAATACGTGTCCAATATTTTTTTATAACCTAAATAACGGACAAAAAAATTTCGAAGTGAAAGTTCTTAGGCGCGTTGGGCATTTTTAAGGTGGGAAAATAATTGAACTACCGACACCTCATTTTTATAAACGCGATTGTGCTCTTTATTTATATTATTAAGTTACGGATCAATGTTCTATGCAAGTATTTTTATTTTAAAGGTTTTGGAAGATTTTTTTAAATTGTTCAAGTTTTCTCTTCTGCCGGCACTCCCAGAGTGCCGCTGTTTTTTTTTTATTCACCATCCCTATTGCATGCCACTGAACTCGATCCGCAGCCACACTATTAACATCATCATACTTATCCCAATTTATTTGGGGTCGGTGCATCATGGCTTCTTCTCCCATAGGTCCACTTGTTTCACACAATCATTCATAGTTTCTTTGGGCTTGTCCTACTCTTCTAGCCTCGCCAACTCTCTAATCCATTAGTTCCCAAACTATGGGCCCACTGGTGGGTCGCGAGCGAATATTGGATGGGCCTTAAAAAATTGATCTTCAGCTATGACTATTAAAACTAAATACCGAAATAAACTAGACGTATCAAATTTATTGCGATTATAAGTTACTAGAATTCAACTTGATGCTAAAACTGTAATGACAAATTGAATTGTAATGAAAAATTGAAAACAAATGCATGCTTCTCTTTGAAACAGCAGTGATAGCACTCCTTGTATTTAAAATTTTCTATTGTAACTGAATCTTTTTTTTCTTATTTGAAAAGTCCGTCTTTCATATAGTTAAGTATGCACCTTTTTTCACCATGACAGCCCGAGGTGAGAGTTGAGACCCGAATTTGGATGTTTTTGTTAAGTGGGGTCGCGGTCCAGTCAACTTTGGGAACCACTGAGTCTATACAGTCTTAAATGACCACTATATATACCAGTATCTCCTATTAATCCATATTGATTGCGGAATCGTAAATTCTTTTAACTACCGTAATGGCCTGGCTGTTACCGGGCTCCGTTCCGCGCTGTCCTCGTAATTCACTTAACAACTAGCTATTAGGAAAAACGTAGTAGGATCTTGTGAAGCTTTCCTGGTATTTACCGTGTCAAGTTGTATAATTTCTAGGCTTTATAAGACGCATAGATGTGGAGGAATACAGTGATAGCATCTTGCAATATGACTACTTGTTGACAGACCTACACTGTCCTCTCACCTATTGACACTGTAATACCACCACCACCGCCACTGACCACCACTGACCACCACTGACCACTGTGGGTGACCACTGAAAATCAACTTTGGGTCCCCTATAGCACAACATCATGCTGAATGGAAGCCTTCTTGTCACAGTCATGTCGTGCAGCTGCCGACTAATTTCTGTTTTATATTCGTGATTTATTATGTAGATACATTTTGTTATTTTCTGATTACTCTTATCTTTTATGTATGCACTGCACGTGTTTCTGTGAAAAATAAACCTATTTTTCTTTCTAATATGAAAACATTGTAAAGTCAATTATTTTAAAAGAGTACCTAACCGTGGAGTTTCTTGCCTGCTCTTTTTCATAGGAAACTACCAATTAGAACCGTTCATCTAGTTTATGATGTTTCATAAGTGCCCATGTAGGGTTATGTGAAATAAAATCATTTGAATTTGAACTTTGAGCGTATTAACTTTTAAAGTGCAAAGCCAAGTCCCTCAATTTTCCTCTAGTTATGATTTATCGTGTCGTGAGCCCGTGACATGGAGTTTTATTATAGCAGCTGCCTGTTGAGCTTGGTTACTCTGCGATCGGATACCAAAATAGTGAACACAGCTCTTTCGATATACAAAATGCATGCATAATCGGAGATGAAATCGATACTAGCTGACTCCTGCAGAACCGACATACATGTACGACTGAATGCATTATACAAAGTGTAAAGATTTGCATTGGTCAGTTCTAGAAACAATTTTTACCTACATGAAGTTCGGTCCAAGGTTACATTGCTTACTTGCAGTAGCACAGATTAGTAGGTACCTACAGATGATTCACTCCAGAGAGGCGGCTCTAGTTCATGTAGCGCCCGTGGGCAATCAATACCCTGGCGCCCTCTAGTAGGCGATCGGTCAAAATGAAATACTTACTAACAGTTATATTTTCACCAGTGAACGGAAATTCGGGTGCAAATAGTGCAATCTTAAATGATGTCGGAAAGCATTAGGCAAGCGCCTTTGCTAGTGATGCGACAATCTTTAAATTATCAGTTTTAAGAGTGATTTCACGTTGAAACAAAAGTAGGTAGGTGTCGCGAGTGGCGCTCGGCGCCCCCTAAGACCCTGCGCCCGTGTGTGCTGCACACTGCTCATCCTGCACCCTATAGGTAAAGCCGCCTTTACACTCTGCAAAATCATTTAAACAAAAACCGACTCTTGCTACGACACAATAAGTGCAATTCAGGTTGCATAGCGCTGATTACATACAGTTATATTCACCTAGAAGTTGCCTCTCTTTCCATCACGTAACTCTTATATCTTCTGACTAAGTGACGCTCACTGAATTGGCCCGACAAGACGAGCCTGCCGCGTACTTGTAGCTTTATATATAAAATACGGAGTGCGCCTTTTGTACTATTCCGTGGCTGAAGGTAGGTAGGTAATCGTTTTGTAGAATATTCGACGACTGCAGTAGTAAAAAAACATAATATAATAGAACCAATCACGACTGCATAATTAGTAGGTACCCTGTCGTTTACAATTGCATGTATACGTAGTATATTCGAGGTTAGAAGCCATCAAATTGTATCGTAAACATTGACTTTGGAAATCCGACCTTTTTGACTTACATTTTAGGTTGAAACTCATTAAACTTTTGTAATAGGTAAGTTAAACCGCTCATTAGCGCCGTGTCAGAAACACAACATTATCCAGAATTGCTTGTTAATTCAAAAGTTATTATGATCAACATTTTCAGAAAATTTCTGAGAAAATAAATAACATTGCTTTAACCTTATAACATGAAAAGCAAAGAATATTTTAATACTGTAATAACATTTTAAGTTTTCTTTAATGTTAGTGAAATTGTTTAGGTACGCCGCCGAGCCTATTATAATAAAACATTGCTTAAAAGCTTGCTAAAGTTTTTAATAAGGCGACCCTATTTTGAAGGTAATTCGCTCTACATAACTGGCGAAATGTGGATGTACTCAAGGTACATCTCTGCCCAACCCTTCGGGTTTAGGCGTGATGTTATTTTATGTTTGCTCTACATAAACATTGAGGTTTATTAAAACTTCCTATTCTTAAAAGGTGACTGACAATCAAGCTATATTGGCTTTAATGTCAATTCGGATCTGATATCATTATTTTGATACTCGCAAATAAATCAAAATCTACGGGTATGAAAATTGATAATTTTTAGTTTTATCACATAAATAATAGTTTTTTGCGATTACAAACTTACATTTGCAGTTGGAGATTATTGACCGTGACGTATATTGATGTACGGGAGAACATGTTTTTCAAAACTAAAGTCCCCGTCACGAGAAGCTATAAATTTTGTAAACACACATTCAGGGGTTTGCAATCTTTGGGTAAAATAAAATAAAAACAGTTTTGTACTATTTTTTTACAGGTAAGTATATAATTATATTAACACACACATCTAATTACAAACAAACAATATAACCTAATCCGCGAAAAAACCACAAACAAACAGACGCATTCGAAACTCGAAAGACAGCAGAAACAACGTCAGCGTGAACTTACTTCAAAATCGTGGCCCAAATGTTTACGTTCCTTGAATCAGATGCGTTCCAGTACCACAAAACCTTAGACGACAGCGCTTTATATCGCTAAAATATAACCCCATCAAGTGAAATTGCTCATTAGTTTCGTATAACACGTACGTTACTTTGACTTCATTGAATTTGGGATTATTTGTTGTTGATTAAATTGTCGCTACGTAACTTGGTAGAAGTTCTTTATTTACAAAAATTATAGCTTCTCGTGACGGGGACTTATTTCAAAGGGGCTTACCTACAGTAAGTCTCTTAAGGAATGTCTGAAGGGATGATGAAGGCATCTTAGGCTAAGGAATGATGTGATATAGCAACGTTGCCGTTTAAAAGAAGATGTAGTGACAATTTAAAAGAGTATGCTTAGACGGTTTGGTTATGTTGAGAGGATGAGTAAAAGGCGACTTACAAAGGGGCATTTACAAGGCAGATGTGAGTGGAAATGCCAGGAGGGGACGCCCTAGAAGGACATACTTAATATAGTAACCTTATTGGTGATGTTCTTCAAAAAGGTCAGGTGCGTAGTACTCGCAAATGGCGTGCGTGGATGACCATGATGTATGAATGTAAACCAAGCAAAAGGAGTAGGTATGTAAGGATCGGAGCAGGTGGCGTTCTGTAGTTTCTGCCTACCCCATGGGAAGAAGGCGTGAGTTTAAGCGTAGTACACCAATATTTGGCCATACACACAGGGCCAGTCTATGCAATTATTTATTTACCAGCAGCGCCCCGCAGTTTCACCCGCAGAAGTCTCGATCCTCTGGGAATATTAGGATTAAAAGTATCTTATGCGTTAATCCAGGTTATAAACTACATGTGTGCCAAATTTCATCCAAATCTGTTGAGTAGTTATTGCGTGAAAGAGTAACAAACATCCATCCATCCATCCTCACAAACTTTCGCGTTTGTTCTGTTCTGCCTAAGCTTTTCCCAACTATATTGAGATCGGCTTCCAGTCTAACCGGATGCAGCTGAATACCAGCCTGCCTATCTGACCTCCACAACCCAGTAACTGGATAATACGATACCCCTTGGTAAGACTGGTTGTCAGACTTTCGGGCTTCTGACAACCCGTAACGACTGTCAAAGATCCACGAATGACAGCCGGGACCAACGGCTTAACGTGCTTTCCGAGGCACGGAGGAATCTCGGTATGTAGAAATGGTCACCCATCCACGGACCAACCCAGGCAAGCGTAGCTTAACCTGACAGATCGACCCGAGTGGCTGTTAGTACTTAGCCACGAGCTCCTCGCGTTTATAATATCATAAATAATATAAATATACTAGCAGCGCCCCGCGGTTTCACCCATAAGTCTCGATCCCGTTGGTAGATCGTGATAAAAAGTACCCTATGTGTTAATCCAGACTCTAAACTATCTGTGTGCTAAATTTCATCTAAATCCGTTCAGTCGTTTTTGCATGAAAGAATAACAAACATCCATCCAGTAGTTAGTAGGATTAAACGAACGTCGGCTTATTTCTAAAGAAATCTCTTCCAGCATACCTGCGATAGGAAATTAGTTAAAGAGATGTAGACAACATGTGTAAGAGTAAAAAATTATTAATCGGGCACAGGTCACTAATGTAGAAATACCGAAATCAATTAAATATCGACTGACATCTACGTAAAGTGATTACTTGTACGTACGTGTTCTGTACATGACACAGCATTATATTTTAATAGCAGAAATTAATTAAAGTAATGAGTCGAAATGCCATCAGCGCTCATATCAAATTAAAGAGGCATTTGGTCGCGCCTTCGGTGAAATAATTTATGAAATTAGTCCTAATAACGTAGGTGTCAAGATCCATTATGTTATACCGAAGCGTTTATATTGTAAGTTAATAGTTTTGTGTTCTTCTAGAGGATTTCTTAATGCACTAAAATCAGACTGACGTCATTTATTATGTGCCTTTGAATTCCTAAAGTAAGATGAAAACGGTTCCGTATCATCTTACTATTCAGATCCCTTCGACTCATATTGACAAAAAAACAACTCGAAAGAACTTCCTCTTATCGGACGGTAATATCAGAAACCCTATATCAATAGATTTAATTTAGAACTTTTTCAATTCCGAAGCATTAGAAAACTTTAATTTGAAAGAGACGAGGCCGCGTGATTGATTCACTCCAATCTGAATAAATTCTATTTCGATTGAAAACATTGATTGAGTTGACATTTTTATTCATCTATTTACGATGAAAATTGAAAAATACTGTGCCTTTGATAGCAATTGCTTTTGAATCTTACCGTAGCGGAAAATTGTCGTAGCAAAATTTACATACACACATCGTGCTACGGTGCTACGGAGCTACGAGGCTACGCGGGAATGATGTCACGTCATTGACAATCGTCACGGTAGGATGGCTACTTAGGTACTCGTAACTTTTCAAACAATGAACCCGCTCTGAAATACAACAAAGAAAGTGTTCTTTTATGTAAAAGGTGTCAATTGTTTCTGACAGTGAACTGAAAGGTTTTTGCGTCGTGTACCTTTGTAAGTAACGTAAATAAACACTGGAGGTGAGCAAATTTCCGCGGTGTTGTGGTTTACTGTCAATTAAGGAAAACAGTCTTTTGCAGAGCACGCTTTAATAGTAGATTGTTATACGAGGGGCTAAAATAACCCATTCTATCGAGGAAGTTTTACTCCCGAGCAAATAGAGAGCGAGGGAGTAAATAGAAACCGAGTTATAATGGGTTTTAGCGCTATGTGTTACACTCTACTTTTCATTCCGATTGCGAGAAAATAAAATAATCCAATACAATATTAAATAGTTCATTTTATTAAAAAAAATATACAATTTGTTCAATAAGAATTTTTAAGGAAACTTTTTATCCCGGTATGCGGTAGTACGTTTCCATGGGATAATTTCCGACGTCCACGCGAGCGAAGCCGCGGTAAAAAGCTAGTTTTACATAAAAATAAAGACTTTTTCACTTCTGTTGCTCAAAAAGTCCGTCATTGTAGCGGGGAAAAAATATAATTTCTTGCTCTAGGGGAAAAAGTAATTTTGTCTGTAACCAACGAGCGTACAAAAATGAAAAATTATTTATTCTTATATAAAACTAGCTTTTTACTACCGCATACCGGGATAAAAAGTTTCCTTAAAAATTCAGATTGAACAAATAGTATATTTTTTTTAAATAAAATAGACTATTTAATATTGTATTGGATTATTTTATTTTCTCGCAATCGTAGTGAAAAGTAGAGTGTAATACACCGTGCTAAAACCCATACTAACTCGGTTTCTATTTACTCCCTCGCTAAAGCTCGGGAGTAAAACTACCTCGATAGAATGGGTTATTTTAGCCCCTCGTATAACAATCTACTATTTCGTTTTTGTGGGCTCGTTGGTTACAGACAAAAATTACTTTTTCCCCTAGAGCAAGATATGCTATTTTTTCCCGCTCTGGTACGCTACAATGACGGACTTTTTGAGCAAGAGGAGTGAAAATTAATTTAAATATGGTTTGTTCAGGTGTGTATATCATTATCTCACACTGACAGTTCCACCTACGGAAACTTCCATACACCTACGAGTATATTACTTATACTGTTTGGGCCCAGTAGATGGCCACCATACATGTACTAAAACTTGCTAAATATTTAACTCTACTCCACACCATTCCAACTCAATTATTCTCATGACGCTTCGACTCGTGCTACCAAAACATTACCTATATTTCGCTCCACGTCGTCCTATAACAATGCATTGTGCAGTTTCGTGCCAAGCAATAAGCGGGGCGAAACGGGGCGAAACTGCGCGGGTCACGGGCTCACGGGCTTGCAAGGGGGAAGGGAGCTGGGATAACCACCCACACCCCTACAACACATATTTTAGGTACAGACAACAAAATAGGTAAACAGACAACAATTTTTTTTAATATGTAGGCATTTGACGTGTGTGTGTTTGCAAAACCTACATATTTTATCAATAATTACCCTAAACTGCCAATATTAGTTTTAACCTGTCATGTCCTGACTAATGAGTGATGAGACACAAGTAACTCACCTACATATTTTATGTTACTTTACCCCCGGGAGGCGATTTATTCCTCGTTGAAGTTTTGTCCGGCACACGGGCAGTTATAGATAAACAAACTCCGTGTGAGTATGAGTAATAACTCTACAAGCTTACGACACATTTAAAAGATGTAAAAGACTTTGACTACTTAGCAAACTCACAAACAATATTGTTTGAAAGTACATAGTTGCAAGTTAGCTGCGTGTTGTAAACATATCTGTTTGGTTGACTGTACATACGTCTGCAGCATGCAGCTAACAGTATAATTTCTGGGAGGGAAATCACAGCTCGACTGCACATTGCGACATACATACGTACGTATACATAACGTTTAACAATAATAGTGTCAAATATGTTACTACACCCATGCTATAAATCCTCTATAAAAGTTTCTGATACAGTCAGCTTATTGCCAACATTAAAACAGCCAGTGTCATTGTAACCATAATATCATCCAAATGAGTGTTATAATGTTGTACAAAATTTCATAATGCAACTCGTTTCAACGTTTAAGTGGGGGACAGCAACACCCGCTGCACGCATATGCGGTGATGTGCAGCTGCAGGCGACATTCATACGTGCAGTTGTACTGAATTTCGTGGGATTTTTTAAATTCTTGTTGAGTTTTTACAAACACCCAATGGTTTCGGAACCTTTTATAGAGGATTCATATCATGGGTATAGATAAAGTCTTGTATGCAACTGTTCATAATTAGATATTAAAACAGTTGCATAAATAACTATTAAGAGATAAAACTCGAGAATATGTATTTTGATTGGGTATGATAATTATGTCATAGGTATTGAATTTTTGTGTATGGAACAATTGGAATAGTTGACATTTATATATCAGACTTGGTGCCATCACAAGTTGCTCATAGTTATGAGCACATCCGCCTAGCCTTTTCCCAACTATGTTGGGGTTGGCTTCCAGTCTTACCGGATGCAGCTGAATACCAGTATTTTACATGGAGCGACTGCCTATCTGACCTCCACAACCCAGTTACTGGGTAATACGATACCCCTTGGTAAGACTGGTTGTCAGAGTTTTGCGCTTCTGATGATTCGCATGGACTGTCAAAGATCCACGAATGACAGCCGGAACCAATAGCGAGGGGTCTTGGTATGTAAAGATGGTCACCCATCCACGGACCAACTGCGGCAAGAGTAGCTTAACCTGATCGATCGACATGTGCAGCTGTTATTACTTAGCCACAAGCCTACCTACCTACTATCACCCAAAAAAGTACAGTATTTTTGCAAGGCTTTACATGTACGGTACTTTGTAGCAATTAATTTGTAGCTGCCCCGGGTCTTAAACTTAAAATAATTACTGTTCTACTGCAGAAAATTTCCTTCCTTTTTCTGCTGTTTTAGCTACATTTTGTTGTATTTGTATGGCACGGTGCCGGCTCCAAATGCTTCCCGTGGGAGTTGTTTTGTAATTGTCATGGAGACGAGGGCTTAGAAACGAAGTCGTCCACCAAGCCAGTTGCAAAGATAAGTTAGTTTAGCTAAGCTCGCATACTGAGGTAATTTTTCACACTTGTGTGCAGACCGCAAACTATAAGCACGCTACCTATTATAAAGAAAACACTCTTTTCTTGCTAATACTTTTAATCCACACCACTGTACTATTTCACAATCAAACGACGACTAACTATGCATTACATTTTACCATTTAATACGACTTTTTCCCCACCCAGAAATAACGATAATATCATAACCGTCATTTCTAAGTGTTGCCAAAGTAAACAATACATTCAGTTGCCATAGTAAAAATACATTTAGAAGTTTCTTAAAATATTAATAATTTGTACTTCTAGGCCCGTGCCTATTGCGGTATGTAATGTAACTTAACGTACAAACACCATGTATGTCACAACATTTTATTTGATTTTGTATGAGCTTTTAATATTACCTTTTATTTATTTATTAAAACAGATAGACACTACCCTATGTGTTTATTATTCTAGCGTATGGCACTCGTGGGTTGCAGTTAAAAATCAGCGTCAGGTGGACAACACTTTGTGTTGTCATCTGACATTATGCTGAGCCGAGGCCCTTTTGGCATTATAATCAATGTTTTCTGTTGTTATGACAATTTAATTTTCTTTTCTTTCTTTCTTTCTTTTCTTTCTTTCTTTCTTTTCTTTCTTTCTTTTCTTTCTTTTCTTTCTTTCCTTTCTTTCTTTTTTCTGTTGAATAAGCAAGCTAAGCTAAACTAACTTAGCTTCGCTCTTAGTCTGCAACTGGCTCCCAGTGTCGGAAGTTGAGCCAAGATTGAACAATACCCTTTTGTTATTAAATCTATGGTAGCTAGTAAATTTCGATTATGACTGCTTGTTTAATTCTGAAGTACCTGGGCGACCGAGCTCTGCTCCGGTGAAAATAGAAAATGTTCATTTAATAGTATAAGATAGTACCTACTAATTCCATACTGCCATGATAGTAGGTACTTACTAGTTCCATGCTGCCATAATTATTATTTTAATTTCAAATAATGTCGTGTCATTACTCATTATTCATTATCTTGTTCTAAACTTTGGGTGACCGAGCTCTGCTCGGGTGAATTTATTTTTTTGGTGGGAAATTGTCAAATAACTTCTCCCGCTCTGGGTGGAGGGCGTGTCAGACTCTTACTGACTAAAACCCACCCGTGTTCCTTCAGTTGCCATGTTGCCGGGGGCCACGAATTCTCTTTCGGCCTTGTTCGCAACCCCGGCAGTTATCGGCCCTAGCGGACCCCGTCAATTCTGCTGACATCTCTTTGAGGCGCGCGTAACACAACGCGCCGTCGACCCGGGCTTGGTCCTTTTCGGGCGGCGAGCTAGTCGCGCAGTAAACGCTGCTTGCGCGATGCAGGATTTCGCGTGACGTTAGTACGATACGTAATTCGTATAAGTACAGTGTGAGTCTTTATAATGTGCACATATCGAAATGAGGGAATCAATGCTTAATTTTATCGACGTACATATTATATTCAGCAGAAAATTATGCGATACTTATCCCGTAATAGAGACCTGCCAAGTTTAGGAATTTTTTTTGACCACCAATGCTCATCCCTACCAATATCTTATCGTATTAGGTTTTAGCCCCAAACAAAATAAGGATAGTAGATAATATCTTTATTTTCCCTCCCCTTCTTTATTTGTTTTGAATAGGTATTTCAAAAAAGGGGCTTGTGGCTAAGTTACAACAGCTGCACGGGTCGATCAATCAGGTTAAGCTACGCTTGCCGCGGTTGGTCTGTGGATGGGTGACCATCTTTACATACCAAGACCCCTCTGTGCCTCGGAAAGCACGTTAAGCCGTTGGTCCCGGCTGTCATTTGTAGATCTTTGACAGTCGTTACGGGTAGTTAGAAGCCCAAAAAGTCTGACAACCAGTCTTACCAAGGGGTATCGTGTTACCTAGTTACTAGGTTGTGGAGGTCAGATAGGCAGTCGCTCCATGTAGAATACTGATATTCAGCTGCATCCGGTTAGACTGGAAGCCGACCCCAACATGGTTGGGAAAAGGCTAGGCAGATGAGATGAGGTATTTCAAAAAAAAAAACAAGAGAAAATCTGATGCGTAAAGAAAACAATGCCTATTTTATTAGAGATGCGAACGTACTAATAAATGAATCAATCATTGATTGATTGATTGATTGATTCATGCATTCCATTGTGTAATGTACACAAAGCTTCAGATAGCCTTCGTGAACATGAACACCAATGATTTTTTATTTGTAGCATATTTCCTTTTCCTTCTTTTTTTCTTTCTTTCTTTCTTTTCTTTCATCCTCTCGCTTTCCTGCAAATCTTTCGTCTCGCTTTCCTACAATCTGTGGAGTGGGAAATCTGTAGGAGTGATTTCGTGAAAAGGGACGGAAGTGTATTTAATTTGACCAATGAGCGCCCGCGGTGCTAGAGTTGGCCGTCAGAAACGACCTTGACGAGTCCCCGCCCCTTTATTGTTGCTTATTACTAAGGTGAGATGTCAGATGTTACACATCTTATGCGACTACTGTGTTAGGCTTGCTCGTTTTTTTTAAATCCCCGACGCAAAAAGAGGTGTGTTATAAGTTTGACCGCTATGTGTGTGTCTGTCTATGTCACCGTAGCTCTTAAATGGGTGAACCGATTTCAATGCAGTTTTTTTATTTGATCGCAGATTTTCTAGCGATGGTTCTTAGACATGTTTTATCAAAATCGGTTCCGCCGTTTGAAGATTATCAACTCTTTTCTAGTTGATGAATGGATGTGAATATCTTCCACAGGTCTGATCGATTTGAAATCTGGTATTCTGTTACTTCAATGATATTAGAAGAACATAGTGACAACCTTGAACTGATGCTGCAGCATCACCTGAAATTTGCTCGATACCCAACTCCCTTACCAACTTACAGCTCAAGTATCGTGTTTGGGCTCATTCGAATGGTCTCAACGAATAGATTATAGATAGATGATGAACAGGGTCTGGTGACGGAGTAGGAAAGAGAAATTTAGAAATGTTTGTCTCGGAGATTTTTTAAAAGAGATGGAAAATGTTGGGCCCAAGTGTAATAAGTTGAGATATGATCTAAAAATTTGTCATATTTTTGTATCCTTGAACATCAAAAATCAGCTCAATTCTTTGTCTGGAAGCGGAGAAATATGATAAAGATAGTTTTCGTGAGATCATCGATTATAGTAATCGATTACACAACTACAAAAAGAAAACCTACCCACTAGGCAATATAGTTAACTCAAAGTAATTAAATGCACTATATATACTTTTATACAATATAGTGCATTTAATTTAAATGAAACATCATTAATTACTGAAAAACCAAATGATTATCAATTTCATATCGATTAAAATCAGTTTTATTTTTTTGTCTATGTCACTGGCAGTATATATTCTGTACTGGCAGACTGACATTGACAATTTGACACATTAGTGGTGGTCATTCTCGAATTTTCGGCGATCGAAACCGTTTTCCCGACGACGAAAACGGTTAAAGGACGAAACTTATCCACCATGGAATAGAATTGCCTTTTCGTCGAGTGCATTTTCTTAAAACAATCAACGATTTGAAATGTATGAAATGGTTTTTTCGCATCACTGAATGTATTTCATTTCAAAGAGTTCACTTTTTAAGAGTTCACTTTTATTGGAAGGACTGTTTTACGATTGTAATAGATACTTGAATCATTGTACCCGACTGTATTTTCTTAGATGTCAAAATCGCACCAAGTAATTCGAAGACTGGTTTGTGCAATGAAGACTGTTTGAAGTTGAACTCAGGACGTAAAACGGTTTCATCGTCACAAAACGGTCTTTTTAAACGGTTCGTTGTCGCAACGCCCATCCCTACTAGAACTGTCACTTATTTCGTGTTTTCGGATGTGTTTTGAGTGCTTTCCCAATTATTTTTCATTTTCAACGATCACTGCTTTGATTTTTACGGATTCTGACCTTGCCTACCTTGTACGACCCTTGCTTTCACACTGGACACCGAAGATCGCTCACACGGTTGACTTGGAATTGTTATAATGAATTGTTTTGGAATTTTTGGATTGGATATTGTTGAAACTATGGATCGCTATGTGAATTGTGGGATAGCAACTAGTCACTGCAATACACTAATGTATGTATAAATCTATAAATTCACACCATTTTTCAGGTCCAAGAGTGCATCCGTTTCAGTCTCCTTTAACTTTTAAAGATCTACTTGTTTACTCTTTTGTTTTTCCCGCCAACTATAGCTAGATTTGAGAAGGGTGTAACAAAAATATATAAATTTTTAACTAAGACAAATTGCCAATTAACCTTTGCCCTTTGCCAATTAAAAGGGGATCTGAGTTCTGTTTTTCCAACTGTTTACAAACTTTCAGATAAGTTCAATTTACTATAACAATGTTCTTAAAATGAGATGTAGGTATGATCGTGCGCGCTTTAATTTTTTATTTTATACGTCCTTACAACGTTGACCGATCTGATAGTAAGTAAACGTTCTGACGTCAATAAATGATGTCTAGAACGTTGTTTTATTACCAGGCCTTCAAAATATTTTATGTCGATTTACTTTTATAGTTTTAGCTACGATACTAAGTAAACTTAACTCGTTGGTACTTTTAAGCAGGTACAAGGCTTTATTTTCTAGTAGCATAGCGGTTTGATAGTCAGCGTTGTACTTATTTTTAACCGACTTTAAAAAAGAGGAGGTTCTCAATTCGACTGTATGTTTTTTTTTAATTTTTTGATGATTCTTTTTGTTTGGTAGGTCATACTTCAGAGGTGGTCCCATATAAATTTTATTAACTTTTCTTGGGCACTTTTTGAGTTAGCTTCAATAATACGTATTTTTTCCCACTCAGTATGTGGATGAAATGATAAATAAAAGTGACAGGAACTTCCTGTCACTTTTATTTACTTAACAGGTAGTGGTATTCGAATTTGTGAGGGGCAAGTACCACAACTAAAAACTGAAAAAAAATACAAAAAAAAAACAACCAACTTCCAAAAAAAACACTAAGTGAAAAATAACTTAATTTCGGTAGTCAGTTTTAGAATTTTCGTTTTTTGCCACCGTCTTCCGAAATTAAAGTTATTTTTCACTTTGTTGTGTTTTTTTTGGATGCCGGTTGTTTTTTTTTTCAGTTATTAGTTGTGGTACTTACCTCACATAAATTCGACATTTTTATTTTCATATTTATACTACGAGGTACAAAATGCTTTAGCTCACCATAGTAGGTAGGTATTTGAGTATTCTTAAGCTGCCTAAGTGATTACAATAGATTAAAAAGGTATTAATGTTCATGGACACGAAATATTTTACATAAAGAAAATCTTATTTGAACAAATTCGTGACTTCAATATTGTTTAGTAACCAAACATTTCACGAAAACTTTGTCAAACTGTAATAAATATTAAATAACCAATACGTGAACAACTGAAACAAAATTATTATGACAAATGGGACTGCTTTGACCTAATATCATCGGTTACTTTTTATTCATGAAATTCTGTAATGGCTGTCGTCGGTAAAAAGATTCACTTTGAACATAATAAATGTTGTAAAGACATGACATTATTATTATTGCCACTTATTGAACGAATGGAACGGAAGGGTGAAAAGTAAAGTGTATTATGATGCGCCTTGGCGTAATCGTTAGCGTTAGGAGAGCGTTTCAATGTACTGCTAAAAGGCATACCTATTATGTGCCTTTTAGACGCTAATGGGATGATGAAACGGTTCCGAAATAGGGCAAAAAGGCATCTAAAGAAACGGTCACGAAATTCAGCTTTACAAAGTTCAACATTACCCGCCCTTTCAGCCGGCATTAATAGACATAAACTGGACGCGACAAGCATGGTCTTCTGCCCTAGTTGACTTGATGACATAGCCTGCTGATGACAGCTTTGACAGCCTACGCCGGAAGCTAATAAAATGGCCACTGTTATGTAAGTACAGTGTAGGCACTGGACTATGGTCCATGGCCTGTGCCACATAAGCTCTGCCTGTAGCAGCACTATGCTTTAACTACGTAACTATGTAATGACTAATACATAGTCAGGGTAGAGCAAATACCAGGGAACTGCTTACATTCCAACTTCATAATTTATTAGAGCTCACGTCCACTTCACATCAGAACAAAAGTTTGCGGGACCTAAATAAATAATACAGTCCTTGTTTCCGTTGTTTCGACATTCACAGCTAACAGTTTGTAAATTTTAGTGAGGGTTGCCGAAACACCCCATTTCAGCCAATTTCGGAATCGTAAACTGTCGTGTGACCAGCTTTTCCAAGCACAAAAGAGGTCAGGTGTTGTAAACAAGTTAAACCCGTCGATCCCACCATAATCCTATTGACCCAATCATTTGAGCGAATACGGTTTGCGTACAAATGTTAGGTTACAGATCTCGCCGAGATATAACAGAATATATTATTCAAATCTCGTTTACTATACCAACAGGATTCGGAAAAATAGGACGAGGTTTAGGAGTTTATCTCTTAATATTTTCGCGGAATCTGTGAAGGTTTATTGTTAAAGGATTATTCAATATTGCAGCTTTAGCCTCCAAACTAATACCGAACACCTGTGCCAGAACACCGCTTTTAGAACCGATTTCATCGCCAAATGTACAATATCTAAATTTATATTTACACCTGGAACAGTACAGTTTATCCGAGATCATACTTCCGAAACGTATCGCGGTGTAATTCCTGTATTTTCTTGCTTGTTATCACTAAAGCTTAGTCGGTTGGTCTTGTGTTTGTTTACTTTGGTTTATCCTATCAAGTGTGCTCATCTTGTCGTTGGTCTGAAAACTGTTGAAGTTTCTTTACTTACTCCCTTTAACCTTCACTATCGTTCCTTGAGATCTTTCCTAGTCGTTATAGTTTCTTTGAAGTTACTTAGACTTGTGTAATAAAAAGATTCTGGCGAATTGATTACCTGTTTACCTCGTTTTGCGTGGATATGAGGCATGTTTGTGTTTATTATTTGCCACATGTTTTACCGCATATAAACATATTTTCTATCTTCCATTTTTGTATGTAAATCTGTGAAAAACTGTCTTCATAAAATTCTCTTCCACAGTAAATATCGCTAGAACAAAATGCCGGACTGGACGTGGTTGGTGTTTGCGGCGGTGTTCGGGGCTGTATCGGCTCTGTCAGTGCCGCTGGCTCTGCTCATATACTTCGTGCGTCCCTTCGAGAAGAAGGAACAGACTCCAGAGGACTACAGTTTACCTATCACATTGCCACCTGTAAGTATTTGTTTTGATATCACTTCATACACACGTTTTTCCCATGGTAGGCAGAAATTACAGAACGCCACTTGCTACGGTCTTTATAAACTACGATATAACTTTTATTATTGCCATGCCTGGTTCGCAGCTGTCGGTCCACTGCAAGAGGTCATTAAAATGAATTTAATGATTATGAATTGGGAATTAATAAATCATTATTAATTAATGAACGTTCGATTGCCAATTCAGAATTGGAGCTATGGGCATGAAAATACTTAAAAGTAAAAATTATCGCATTGCATAATATTGTTCTTAACTTCTTAAGTGAAATTTCAAACTGGCTGAAAAAACGGCGAATAAAGGCAAATGAAACCAAATCCGTACACGTGACGTTCACGACAAGAAGAGATACATGCCCTAAAGCACGCGTAGCATGACCAGAATAGAAACGGGTTTTGTCGACGGAAGAATAGACAAAATGACAGATAAGCAATCACAATCTGTCATTTTGTCTATTCTTCCGTCGACAAAACCCGTTTCTATGGTTGTCATGCTACGCATGCAGTCCGACTAAATAACATTGAGATTCCACAAGCAGAAGAAGCTAAATACTTCGGAATGTACCTAGACCGTAGACTAACCTGCAGAAAACATAAATTCACGAAGCGTAAAGCACTAAGCCTACAACTAAGGAAACACTATTGGCTACTATCAAGAAAGTCCAGGCTTTCGCTGGACAATAAACTTATGATTTACAAATCTATCATAATGCCTATTTGGACATTTATTTATTTAAATTATAATATCGGTTTCGACGTGCAATTATAATTTCACTGGTGAAATTATAATTGCACGAATTTTGTCAACCGCCTCCATTTCTCACAATTTAACGGGCTCATTTCACCAACATTATAATTCCACTAGACCCACGCAGTGATATTGCAAGGCAGTAATATTTTGACAATTTCACTGTATGTGCAAGCCCGTTAAATTATGAGACGGTCAATGATTAATCCGTTTCCAGTATCAGGCATAACTTATATCATAAAATGAGTAAACTTCTACACGTTATTATGCAGATCTTATAGGGGGATGAAGAAGAGTTGACCAATCAAAACGCACGAAGACCCCACTACAAACTTGAGTCATAATATACCTAGAGTTTTTATAAAATCACTACAGCGTTCCCGTGAAATTACAATAACACTAAAAAAAGTCCGTTAAATTGTGAGAAATGGACGCGGTTGATAAAGTTTCGTGCAATTATAAATTCACAAGTGAAATTATAATATCACTGGTTTGACAATATCCCTGCGACAGATATATGGAATACAGTTGTGGGGAACGGCAGCTAATTCAAGCATAGATATACTCCAAAGGTTCCAATCAAAAATGCTAAGGATTATAACGAATGCACCATGGCACATCACTAACGATAGCGTACATCAGGACTTGAAAATGCTAAATGTTAAAGAAGAAATCACACAAAGATTCAGTGCCTACAAGAAGAGGATTACAACCCATACCAATAAACTAGCATCAATTTTTATGAAAACCAAGACACTCAGGAGGCCTAAAGATTGGCCCCACAAGCCTTGATATGAAGACCAACCAACTATATAATAATATACATAGATTCATGAGCCAGTGAGCGCATACCAAGAATGACTAAAGACTAACAACACAAAAGATGCTGAATGTCAATAGATGTGTAGCGGTTACACCGCCACATACGAACTACGCATCATAGCACACAAATCCTGCATCGCGCAGTTAGAGTTTACCGAGCGATCGACATACGTACAAGATTTCAACTTCAAACCGGTGGGCAGTTGCCCGCCAGACACAAAACTCGTCTGGTCGGAGGATCCTCCCTTTTCTATGGTGGATGAGTGAACTTTACACCCTGTTCCCCATGCCACTAAAGATGGACAGACTGGATCAAAAACCTTCTTAAGTAAAAAGATAAAAATATAGCACAAGATAGCTGTACATATAACTTGTGTTACCACCCCATCACTAACGGGAAAATTTATCTCAATTAACATTTGCGTGGAAAGATACGAGCAAGTTCATGTTCGTCTTATTTCGCAAACGAAGCACTATCTTGGAAAATTACATTTCCCATCAATCTTTCATGACGTTGGGTTGTTTAACATCTGAAGCGTTAAAACAAACTATTACGTGATGGAAGAAATAAAATAAAAAGCGTCGAAAATATTGTTAGCGAACTTTTCATAAAAATTGTCTATTCAAAATGTTTTTTCAGACTTTCATGATAGAATAGGCGTCGTTATTACGTAACCCGAAGCGAGAAAAAAACATTTTAGTTTGAATACAGCAATTTAGTTAGTTCAAGCTACGGCAAATTGGATAGGAAAATAAAGAACTGCCACTTTCAGAGTCAGGCAACATTCACAACTTGTTACGATTGGCACCGAGCTGTGCTTGTGTTGACGTGAAAATTATAGGTTCCATTTTTTTTATGGGTTCTTTTTATTTTTGATGGAGTACCTATTGGAATTTGGAATAATATTCGTTGATAATCGTTACGATATCTACTCATATTCGGTTAATAACTTATTAAGTTATTACCTACTTTAAGAAACGATTTTGAAAAGAGAAAATTGTTACAGCAGTTTCTTTCTTATTTTCCTCTGACATTATTTATTTATTAAAACTTCATGTACAGTAGTAGTAATATCGAAGAAATGCATATCTAAGCAGTTTGAACACAAAATCCCGTGCATACGATCCTTTTTTTTCGTAGGTAAGCGTTACTATATCGGCCGAGCGCTACAAGCAGAAATAGTCCTAACCATATATAGATATGCGTTTCTTCGATGGTACATAGACGGAGTTAAGCCACAAGGGCATTCTCTACTATTACCTATTCATTATTTTTCCATTTAGCCCTCCTAAGATTACTCCTCCTACCGTCAGTTTTTCTTAGTGACTCGCTTTTCTGTAAAACATACAACCAGTCCTAGATACCCTACTTGATGAAAGGCCGAATCTTCTTTCAGGTACTACATATAAAACCTCTAGAGATGTTCCGGTAAAAGTAAACGTTTTTACGCAAGATAAAAAACACTTACCCCACATTAGCAGCCGCTGGGTCTCCTCTAAAAGAAAGTCATTAATATTATATTGACCTATAAAGGGTACAATTTACCAACACCTTAAAAATGCCTTTAAAAGCGTAATAAAAAGTACTCCCATGTCGCATGAGTTGATCGCCAGCCAAGGTCGGAATCGGAAGCCAAGTCGGTACACTTCCTCGATTTCATGAAGTGTAATTACGAAAACAAACCGTTGTTTTAATTAATGTTATCGGTAAAATGTGTGTTAATTTATAGTAATATGTGTGTAGATGGAATGCGGAATGTTACTAGCGGGTTTATGAACATAAACTATGTAAAGGCATATTAGAGGCGTTTGGTAGTCCAACTATTTAACACCCTGCGGATAAGGGTCACACGGCACAGTGGTATTTGACAGATTTGATTGTTTGATCAAACCAACACATTGTGACAATATTGTACATAGCTACTGTAAAGATTTGTTAGAGGTATATCTGTGCGTGTGCGATCACCTTAACTCAGTAGACACCTAAACATGTGTTATGCTACCGCACAAATATTGTTTTCCGATATAAAGAATCGGTGTTTTACTCCTTCGGAGTTTGTAGCTTCATCGAGACAGAAAAATAATTCAATAGCCGTGTTTTTTTATCCCCAAAACGATGGTTATCCGACATTATGGTTTTTTATAGTTAAAAAAAACTAAGTTAAATTTTTCCTTCTATATTTTTCATTAAATATATTGTGTATAAAAAATCGCTGCGGCGTGAATCGGCCCCTCAAGAAGGCTCAACCCCCGTTTCGACCCTCGATACCGGCACGTGCCTAGTCAATCCAATCATGTTCCCTAAATCCATTCCCGAGTTCTCGACCCGTCTCCTCACTCTTGCGACGTCATCAGCCGAGAGCAGAAAGCCAATTCCCGGTATTAAAAACGATCAAAATCTAGTCGCGAGCTCATCTCAGCGACAATCAATGTCAAAAAGTTGTCAAAATGTAGGAACATTAGTATTTTTGACAAATTGAGACTGAAATTGCGGACATTCTTAAAAATACGTGATTTGCCCCTATGATTGAAGTTGCTGTTGTATTGTATTGTTTTATAAAATTAAATTATACTTACACGTTACATGTTTTTGTATTATCGCGCGATAAAAACGTGCTTGTGGGGGAGAGGCTTTAAGCCCTCGTTTCGTAAGATTTTGTTTCACAAAGAGCGGTCTTGTCGATAAATTCGAGATCCAAATAAGATAGTGTTATACTACTTCTTACAGATTTGTTAGAGTAGGTACGTCCTATCTATTGATTACTTGTATACGATTCGTGTAGACCTGTACACACAGTCGCTAATCCATTGTTCGGTAAATATGTTTACCCATTTAGAAACCAAACTCCGTAATGCCTTTATTTATTCAGCTTATGTACCAAATCGTATTTGAACTATTGTTCTTTACCGACAACTTTCTGCCGTCTGTCTGCCGTGTGTTTGACCAGCGTCCGTCATTAAATAGTGTCCCAATTACAGCTTACAGCCTTTTAATTAAGCGCGTTGCCCTCAATTTCAGTGCGAAATAATGTAATTAATCCAACCGCTTCGATATAAATGGCCTACTGATGAAGTGCGTGACGTCATTACCCACCTTTTAATTATTTATAAATTGAAAATGTACTCGATTTATTTTTCGAAACGACAAATTGGTTACGTATTCGATTCGTTGGTTTTAATAATATCGTACAAATCCCAGGATTGTATTGACATGTGACATCCGTAAAGCTTTAGAAATTGCACTTACCTGTCATAGGAAATTCTATCCCACAAAACAAAAAGGAAAGACTGGTTGACATAAATATAATAGACGTGTATGTCTATATTCGTCTTTATATATCTCATAGACATGAAAACGTCTCTGTTCATCGGATATGTAGGTTATGTCTCATAGACATACCGTCGCAAAGCTACGACGATCTAATCGATTTTTAATATAATTCTCTATTCAATAACTAGACGACTATGAACTTTGAGTGCTTTAGTTCTTGAACTCAAATAAAAAGTTTTTATATAAAGGAGGTTTTATTATGCTAGACTTTACCACAGACTAAAAAGAGAACAAAATAGCTATCAACTCTCAGAGGGAGGATCTTCATAAGTAAGTGCTATTTTCTCAGCTGTCTTCGTCAAAGGGAATTATGAAGGTGGCAGATGCTAATGATGGGAGATTAGCATTCGGTTATCTTGCTTTTGTTCTCCCTGTTAATAGGCGTCTTAGTACGTCGTTTATCATTTAAACTGTAACATCAACCATGATCCGTTCTATAATGGTGTGTTAGGAAGATGTGTGTGATTATGATACTTAATGTTGTTGGTCGTTGTAGTAAACCTGTAGGCCAATTCTCGTACATATAAAGCGTTCACATTCAAATCGCAATCTGTCAAACTTGTCAAAAATGTTTGTAAATTGATCGTATTTTTGACAGATTGCGAATGAGATTAGAATGCGAACGTTCTTAAAAATTACGGAAATTGCCCCTCAGATCCAAAACGTCTTTTTATTTTTCTGAACTATTTTAAATACTAATTGTGGTGTGTATTTGTGTCTTATTTGGGTACTAATGCCCGTTTTCACCTTCACTAAGTGACACTTAAATGAATCCCTAAATAAAAGTGCACTGTTGGATTTTCAACGCTAGGTTTAGCGCTGAGAGTTTTAAGCTATTGCATAGCTTTTATCGCGGGCTTTGAGCGCGGCGACCGAATCAAGAAATTCCGTAACGAAAATAAAAAAGTAACGAAAATAAAATCTAACACCCACTCCGCCTACCATGTAATGATGACGGTTCCCATGACAACGTGATGTTGTCATTGAGGTTACAAATGCTATGCAATAGCTTTACCGTGGCAGTCCCCGAGTGCCACACGTTTTTTTTTTTTATACTATCTAAAATATGAATCAATGTTTGTCTGAATTAAATAAAGAATAATTATTTTAATCCTTAAGGATTAAAATAATCATTCTTAAGACCGTAACTTAAAAAGACACCAATACTGATCCAAACCACCCTCAAACGTTGCTGAACATGGACTTTTCATAGACAGTTGCAATGAACAGAGGTGTAGGAAATTAGGAATACTGTTGTAGCGGTTACACCGCCACATACAAACTACGCATCAAAGACATGACGTCACACAAATCCTGCGTCGCGCAATTAGAGCTTACCGTGCGATCGACATATATACAAGATTCCGACTTCAACCGTGAAGCAGTTGCCCTCCAGACACAACACCCATCTGGTTGGAGGAACCTCCCTTTTCTATGGTGGATTAGTGAACTTTACACCCTGTTCCTCATACTACTAAACTGTTATACTTGCCAGACTTTGTATATTGGATAGAATGATAACAAGTAGCAGACTGCTATTGTTAGCACTTACTTTAGAGATTGCATCTGCTTCTTACATTTCTGAGAAAGTGTAAGCTTTGAAGAAACTTGGCGACACTTTCGGAAAGAATAAAAGTGATGTAGGTACTCTCTATGCTGGGCTGAGCACAATACAACGAGTAAAATTAAATACTATTAGGCATTCATTGACATTCGTAGATCTTTGACAGTCGTTACGGGTAATCAGAAACCCGAAAGTCTGACAACCAGACTTATCAAAAGGTATCTTGTTACTCAGTAACTGGAAAAAAAAGTACAAAAAAAAAAAAAAAAAAAAAAAAAAAAAAAAAAAAAAAAAAAAAAGTTCTTCTTTGATATCTCACCCATCAAATTGTAGTAATCTAAATAAATGTAATAATAATACTCTAAAAATTGTTCATCAAAATATACAGGGTGTGATAGGTAAGGAATTAGAATTGGAGTTGTTCATGAACTGTAGTAATATTGATATCCTATGTGTAACTGAACATTGGTTGAAAGTCCACCAGTTCATGTTCAGCTTTAACAACCACCAGGTTGCCAGCTCATTCAGCAGAGTTAATATGATACGTGGTGGCTCTTTAATAATTGTTCGTAACAATATGAAATTTAAAGAACGTAAGGATATTGTGAGCCTCTCTGTTGAGCGAGTTATTGAAATAGCTTGCATTGAGCTTGAGCGGTTCATTGTAATGAGCGTGTACAGGCCCCCATGTGCTTCATATGATATTTTTGAGAAATGTATGGAAGAAGTATTATTAAAGACTTGTAACAGTAATAAAACAGTTTTAGTCTGTGGAGATTTCAACATTAATTTACTGGAAAAATCTGCTGTAGTAAATAAATTTAAAACTTTATTAAAGTCATATAATTTGTACAATACATTCTTTGAGCCGACTAGAATAACTGCCACTAGTGCTACCTGTATTGATAACATTTTTACAAACTTAAGACCTTCCAGCCATTTAATTATAAATGAGTTGGACTCTGATCACTGTGGCCAGTTAGTCACTTTCCCTCTGAAGACAGTCAGAGCTCAAAGAAAACTTGTAAGTTTTGTTCCTGTAAATAAAAGTCGCTTAGGACAATTTAAAAATAATTTAATGGAAAAACTACCGGGTTTGCCTTATCATGATGACCCGGATCAAGCTTACAGTTTACTATTTAACCTCATCAATTGTGAGTTTAATAAGATTTTCACCTCAAAAACATTGCCTGTTTGTGACCGGGTTCTATTTAGTGATTGGGCAACACCAGGTATTTACAAAAGTAGGCAGAGGTTATTTGAATTGTATCATGAAAAAACATATAACCATGATGAAACTTTTAAAGAATTTGTTAGGAAATATTCAAAAACTTTTAAAAGAGCCTGTTCCTCAGCAAAAGCCATAAACATTAAAAATAAAATAAAATCTTCTGGAAATAAAATTAAAACAACTTGGAATATAATTAATTCAGAAACGGGAAGAACGACAGTACGGAATCGTGACTTTCATCTAAAAATCAATGATGTAGATATTAAGGCAGACGTGGAGGTGGCAACTGAGTTTGAAAATTTCTTTACTAATATTCCCATTCTAACAACCAAAACTCTGTCATCGTCGTCCTCCACTTCTGCTTACTCAATACTTAAAGAATGTGTACCAGAATGTGACAAACTTTTTAAATTCACAACTATTACTGCTAAAGACATTATAGAATCTTTTAAAAATCTTGATGTAAAAAAAACTGCTGACCTTTGGGGATTATCAGTACATACCGTGTCCTCAATAATTGATGTTATTTCACCCTTTTTAGCAATCGTTTTTAACTCTTGTATTGCATCTGGTGTATTTCCTGATCTGATGAAACTTAGCAAAGTGATTCCACTGTTCAAATCTGGCAGCACAACTGATCCTACAAATTTTCGGCCTATTTCGATATTACCCACATTGAGCAAAATCTTTGAAAAATTAATTTTAAAACAAATGTTGGGACATTTCAATACACATAATTTACTTCATCTGAAACAGTTTGGTTTTACAAAGGGTCGTTCAACTACAGATGCGGGCGTGGAATTACTAAAGAACATATTCGAGGCCTGGGAGGAGTCGCAAGATGCTCTTGGCATTTTCTGCGACTTGTCCAAGGCCTTCGATTGCGTACATCATGATACACTCATCAGGAAACTGTACCACTATGGTATGAGGGACAAGGCTCTTGACCTTCTGACTTCTTATCTGAACAACAGAATTCAGAGGGTCGATGTTAATGGCAAGAGATCTGCAGGATCTGCGGTCACCATGGGCGTTCCGCAGGGTTCAATTCTTGGTCCTTTTTTATTTCTAATTTATATAAATGACTTGCCCTATCACATAAGGGATAATCACAAGATCGTATTATTCGCAGATGATACTTCCCTCATTTTTAAAATCAAACGTCAGTTAGTCAACTTTGAACAAGTTAATGATGCACTCTCTAAAGTTGTGCATTGGTTTAATGTAAATAATCTTCTCCTGAACGAAAAAAAAACTAAACTCATTAAATTTTCAATGCCAAATGTCAGGCAGCTATCTACTAATGTTCAGGTTAATGGAACAGAGTTGGACCCTGTTGAGTCGACAGTTTTTCTTGGAATCACTATTGACGGTAAATTACAATGGGGCCCACACATAGAAAAATTGTCAGGAAGGCTAAGTTCGGCCGCCTATGCTGTTAAAAAAATTAGACAGATAACTGACGTGGATACAGCCAGAATTGTTTATTTTAGTTATTTTCATAGTCTTATGTCATATGGGATTCTTCTCTGGGGAACCTGTGCGGACATTAATACTATCTTTGTTCTACAGAAAAGGGCTGTTCGAGCCATTTACAACCTAGGTCCAAGAGATTCCCTTAGAGAAAAATTCAAAGAAATAAATATTCTGACTGTAGCCTCACAATATATTTTTGAAAACCTATTGTATGTACACAAAAATATATCAAATTTTAAGAAAATGTCCGATATTCATAGTTTAAATACCAGGAATAAACACAACCTTGCTGTACATCGCACACGTCTCCACAAAGTAGGCAACTCATTCATGGGTCAATGTATACGCTTTTACAACAAACTCCCCATTGACATTCGAAACTTACCCATTAAACGATTTAAAATCTGTATTAAAACCAAACTTTGTGAAAAAGGGTACTATACAATTTCAGATTATTTAGAAGATAAAAAAGCTTGGGATTGAACTGTTCGCTCTGCTAAACCTTGTGATAAAACCATAGAACTAGACATTTTAATTATTATGTAAAATATATATATATACCAGTTTTATAAACACGTTGACATTGTTGAAAATTATATTCAAAATGACATGATTACTTTGTAAAGTATTATATTATTTTAACTATTGTGAATGTGAGGACTATGTGGATATTAGTTTGTATATGATACTAGTTTTAGTGATGGTCTGGCAGTTTGAGTAGTTTTTGCGGCCTACCCAAATGTCCTTTCTTTGGTATTGCTCGTCGAGTTGAGCTCCTTAAGTTCTAAGTTGAGCTCCACGATTACTGACAAATGCTTGCACTGACTGGACAGGTCCACTCAAATCTGTGTGGTTCTTTCCTCAAAAGACCTTTTCAGACACTAATCTACATGGTCCTCATATGGCCTGACCAAGATTATGTCTGGACTTTAAAAGAGACTGCGACCTCTGAGTTTGTTTCGGCCTTTCTTCTCAGAGTAGTCAGATAGGAAAAGCCGAACTCATCTAGCTTATTTTTAATATTTTTTTATATGACGTGTAAAAGTGATTCCGATATCCTATTTACAGAATAAACAATTTCATTTCATTTCATTTCATTTCATTTCATTTCATTTCATTACATTTCATTTCATTTCATTTCATTTCATTTCTGGACTGTAGAGGTCAGATAGGCAGTCGCTCCATGTAAAATCTGGTATTTAGCTGCATCCGGTTAGACTGGAAGCCGAACCCAACATTGTTGGGCAAAGGCTAGGCAGATGATGAATCAAATACTAGGCAACCAATCCAAGAAGTAGGCTTATTTAACCTCAATTCTAACTAATATTACAAATGCGAAAGTGAGTTAGTTTGTTACAATTTCACGCTAAAACGGCTGAACAGATTTGGATGAAATTTTGCACATGGGTAGACCATGACCTGGATTGGGACATAGGATACTTTTTATCCGGATATTCCCACGAGATCGAGACATATGCGGGTGAAACCGCGGAGCGCAGCTAGTTAAAAATAGTTCAAGCTTCAAATTCTACGGCACATTTTCAGAGATCGATAGTGAAACTGTAACGTGGAAATGGAACACTATTCCTCATCGGACGAGCACGTAATAACAGGTAATTGATTGATCGTAGCAACATTGGGCACACCTGCATAATTACTGCGTACATACTCGTACAAACAGGAGGTTGGTGTTTGATTTATTGTGCGGCAAGGGTGTTAATTGCATCGGAAACCATTAATTATTGTTTATGACGTGCGGTTCTGAGATTTGGTGCTCGATACAGAAAAAAAAATAAGTTTAGTGTTTTGGTTAGGTTATGGCCAAGTGTCCCACACCGGGTGGTTTTTAGTCAGTAAAAAAGGTACCATCCAGCACCTGATTATAGCGGTAAGCAGCAGGGCCTGCAGGTCTCGTTTAACCTGCTTTTAAATGAAGCATTTTTTTAAATCTTCTTTTCGTCTGATTTGTGACTAACCTGCTGTCAGAGTTTTAAAACCGCCCATGGGCCTCTGACTTGTCTTCACATGCCATCGAGAAATATCTCTCAGGCATGCCGGTTTCCTCACGATGTTTTCCTTCACCGTTTTTGAAGCAAGTGATAATTCCGAAAAGTCTGAGGTTGGGTTCTAACTCGAAATCTATGACTTGGCAGTCTGACGGTCACACCACTAAGCTATCACTGCCCAATTAAAAAAATAAATAAATTGTGACAATAAATTTAAAAAATGAGCAGCGCCTGAAGGGCTCTAAACTTGCTTTAGAACGCAATATTGCTATCAAAACTTTTGATACGACAAGGTATGATATGGAATTTTGCCTAAACCTCAAAGAATTCCTTTCAACATCATCTAATTACTCTTGTGTTATGTTATTTAAAGTCGGCCTAACACGTTTTTTCTTCCATTTTCCAGCTTATATTTTAACGACCCCCCCCTGCTTTACCGGACAGACATCTTTATAGACATCTTTTAGGTGTTCCTCTTGAAACCAATACTCTCTAAATTCTTTCGATATGAAAATGTTTACAGAACCCGTAAAACTTATAAAAGGTTTATAATCAAGTTTTTAGGGTTCCGTAGTAAACAAGGAACCCTTATAGTTTCGTCATGTCCGTCTGTCTGTCTGTCTGTCCGCGGTCTAGCTCCGAGACCCTTAGTACTGTAATTTGGCATAGGTATACATATTAATTACGCCGACAAAGTGGTAAAACAAAATTATGACAAACATTTTTTTTTAGGGTACCTCTCATACACGTAAAGTAGTGATGTTTATTTTTTTATTTTTTTACCCCATGGTGAGGGGTATCATTGGAAAGGTCCTTCAAAAATATTGTGAGTTTGTGAAAACCATTTTTGGATTCAGGGATTCGTTTGCGAAATATTCAGCTTTAAAGTGCTAATTTTTGTTAGAGTCAAGTGTCCCCCCCCCCCCCTGCCGGCTAAATGGTTGGTTTTGGGTGTGTGAAAAAAATCACAACAGTAGTTTATATAACGAAATTAAAAGGAAAACTATCACAGCTAAGTAGGCTATACAGGTTAACGAGTAATAATCGACCAACTTAACTTTGCAGTTGCAAAAACATGTTTTCCCATACATTCCGTATGGGAGAACATATTTTTCAACTAAAAAGTTAAGTTTGTTTTTGGGATAAATTTATCTCAACTACGGAACCCTTCATTGTGCACGCACAATGAAGGGTTCCGTAGTTGGGACACGCACTTGGCCGGTTTTTTATGAATATAGTCCTCCAGACCGTATTTCGGCCATAGCGGCCAATCTCAACGGATACTAGTTCGGCATGGGAGATATTATAATGCACACAGTGTGCGCAGACACAGGTGCACTCTCTCCCCTCACTCTCATAGTCCGATGGGGTGGCATTCCGACACGACCGGAGAAAGATCAGGCGCAGGACCAACGGCTTAACGTGCTTTCCAAGGCACGGGGGTATCACACCGCCAACTTCCAAACTCCGGATTGTTACTAAGAAATTCTTAATGGAAAAACCCAATAACACTTTGCCCGTCCCGGGAATCGAACCCAGGACACTACGTTCAGCACTCACGCATGCGACCACGAGACCTACGAGGCAGTCGGGAGCGTCGGGGCGGGGTATGAATAGGGTAGGGACTAAAATGTTAAAGCCCAGCATCAGCAACATGCGCAACATCAGCAACATGCGCAACATCAACAGCGTGCCCAACATCAACAACATGCGCAAAATCAACAGCATGCCCAACATCAAACACATGCACAGCACCAACAACATGCGCAGCATCGGCAAAATTCACAGCACGCACGTTAAAATGAGTTATCTTAAAATATTATGCCGGCAGCGTAAAGTACTTAGTAGACGTAGACTATAAAACATGGACAATTTACGGTAGATAACTGATAGAATCGTATTAAGTTACCTTTGATGGCTTCATAAAGATATATCGTCATATTTATAAACGTAGCTTAGATGCTGTAAAACCTTCAATATAAATAGAACCCAGACATCGATTAGAGTGTATTTTTAACTGAAGTGGATATCGATAAAGCTTCTAGGGACTTTATCCACACATGTACTATAGGTAAGATCTTTTAATCACAATGTAGAGACCTTTTTGGTTTTAATTGGATCAGATTAATTAATTAGTCCCTTCTGAACGAAGACCTTTGTTTGATTTTGAACGAGATCAACATTCGTTACAACCACAAAATACTCTAGTCGTTTTAACGATGAAAAGTTCTTAATTAAGACACAATCGATTTTCAAATCACTGAAAAACACAACTGAAAGTTGTTTTTTTTTTGTTTTTTTTTTGCTTGTCTAACTGGACTTCGTTTATTTTATGTTATTTTATTTTCTGTTGTTTATTAAATTTGTTTTGGTACTTATAAATTAAATAATATATTTGAGACTAGCTTCCACCAGCGGCTTTGCCCGCGTGATATCTTTATAAATTATAGCCTATGTTACTTCGTTTCAAATCGTTCCCATTTCTTTTGAGTTTATTCATTACAAACAAAAATACAAATGTTTTCTCTTTATAATAATACATTAGTGTTTATTTCTTAAATCATTTTAATAAACAATTTTTTTTTCTAACAGGAGGTCTTGAACGAGCTAACACGCGGGCTAGGCTGTACACCAGAGGGCGCCCTCAACACGATGCTGCAGTTCGTCTTCCAACAAAGCACGGCCGACACCCGCTGGCTGCGCACGCGCATGGCATCCGAACTCGCTGAGCTGCTCGCTAAGACGTCTTCTGGAAAGATCTTTGAGTCTTTAACGGTGAGGGATATTACATACTAAGCTCCGCTTGCACCACAAATCATTATCGTTTAGCGCTACACGCATTAAAAACATCGTTCTGTGTCCAAGGAAGCGATGCCATCCCTGGATAGCAGGCTAACCAGGCGTTTATTACACCTGGATAGGAACGGCCTGCGCCTGGTAACGGGGACCATCACGGGACACTGCTCGCTAAAAAAAACACTTCCACACAATAGAAAGAAAGAAAAAAAAAAATTATTTGACACAGGACATAACGGACAGCCCTCTGTGCAGGGCATGCATGGAGGCTGAGGAAACCGTCGCGCACGTGCTCTTTGAATGCACAGGCGTCACCCAGATTAGAACAGAAACCCTCGGGTCACCCAAATCTTTTACAGATGTAAAAGAACAGACCAGGAGTTTTGATTAACTTCTGGAGGGAGGTGGGCTGGTTGGAATAACCACCAATCGGCCGCCATGGCCCACGCACAATGGTCCACCTGACGGACTAAGTGCGGAAACCAAACCCTATAACATAGAACAACATCGTTCTGTTTCCATCAATCGTTTGAAAATGACAGAGACAGAATGATGTTATTAAAATGTTTAATATTAAACACATTTAGTGATTTGTGGTGGAAGTGGGTCTAATGTTCGGTTCCTATAAACAAATACGAATCGTTTTGCTTACCAATGGTAACTATTTTACCTGTGATGGCTACTTCCATATGGGAGGGTCTACTATGCAAAGCTATGAAGACTTTGCTTCATTATTGATAAATATACAAGTCTTAATTTTAACCATAACGGTCCGTAAATTGTAGGAATCGGCCAAAATGAGCATTAACTTAATAAATCAATTTTAGGGGATGAAATTAACCACGACAATACTAAATTAATTTTCGATAGACCACCTTTTTGGTCGATATGATAAGGCATAATCATCAATGTGCCGATTTTTGTTCAATCTAGCTGGGTACTAGAGAAGATAAAGAAGTGAGGCAGACACTGGTGTTAAGATCGCCAGATAAGGAAAGTTCTTCATCCATGATGAAGAACTTTCCTTTAATATAAGCCATCTTATCATTGAAATAAATCTTGAAGGCGAGAACTAACTCGCCTTCAAAGTTTATTTGACCTTTCTTCCAGATGTTGTCTAAAGAACTATGAACTTTTAAATGCTACCCTAAAATAAACTTCGAGATCGCCCTAAATAATAAAAACAACTTACAAAGTATGGAATCCAACGAACCATTCACAATTCGTTCTCAGTTCAACGATTTCTTATAAATAACACTCTAATTACGACAGAAGTACCATTATGAGGAAACGCGGTCACGTGGTCCTTGGCGTTCAGTCCTTACTAACGTATTCCTCTGTTTTCTCCCTGGTTGAAGATACTACTTCAAATATTATTTTTTTCTAAAAGGAGATGGAAAATGTTGGGCCCAAGTGTAGTAAGTTGAGATATGATCTAAAAATTACTCATATTTTTTTATCCTTGAATATTAAAAATCAGCTCAATTCTTTGTCTGGAAACGGAGAAATATAATAAAGATAGTTTTCGTGAGATCATCGATTATAGTAATCGATTACACAACTACAAAAAGAAAACCTACCCACTAGGTAGCACTAGGTAATATAGTTAACTCAAAGTAATTAAATGCACTATATATACTTTTATACAATATAGTGCATTTAATTTAAATAAAACATGATTAATTACTGAAAAACCAAAATAATGATTATCAATTTCATATCGATTAAAGTCAGTTTTTTTTTTTTGTCTATGTCACTGGCAGTACATATTCTGCACTGGCAGACTGACATTGACAATTTGACACTAGACATTAGTGGTGGGTCATTCTCGAATTTTTGGCGACCGAAACCGTTTTCCCGACGACGAAAACGGTTGCAGAAAACGGTTAAAGGATGAAACTTATCTCTTAAAACTATCTTATCTATCTTATTATCTCATTAAAACTATCAACGATTTGAAATATATGAAATGGTTTTTTCGCATCACGAACGACAGCATTGACAACTGGTAATACATTCCTGACTGTATTTCATTTCAAAGAGTTCACTTTTTAAGAGTTTACTTTTTATTGGAAAGACTGTTTTACGAGTGTGATAGATAGTTGAATCATTGTACCCGACTGTATTTTCTTAGATGTAAAAATCGCACCAAGTAATTCGAAGACTGGTTTGTGCAATGAAGACTGTTTGAAGTTGAACTCAGGACGTAAAACGGTTTCATCATCACAAAACGGTCTTTGTAAACGGTTCGTTGTCGCAACGCCCATCCTTACTAGAACTAGACAGCTGTCACTTATTTTCGGATGTGTTTTGAGTGCTTTCCCAATTATTTTTCATTTTCAACGATCACTGCTTTGATTTTTACGGATTCTGACCTTGCCTACCTTGTACGACCCTTGCTTTCACACTGGACACCTAAGATCGCTCACATGATTGACTTGAAATTGTAATTTTGGATTTAAACCGCCGCTTTGTGGTTTGGATATTGTTGAAACTATGGATCGCTATGTGAATTGTGGGATAGCAACTAGTCACTGCAATACACTAATGTATGTATGAATCTATAAATTCATACCATTTACATCTCGTTACTATTCAGGCCCAAGAGTGTATGTAATCGTTTCAGTCTCCTTTGTATAATTATCCAAAAAACAGTACATAGGGACATGGCAGTGGTTAGTAAATTTAATTTAAATTCTCGTGTCACAGTGTTAGTTGCCATACTCCTCCGAAACGGCTTGATCGATTTTTATGAAATTTTATATGTATATTTGGTGAGTCTGAGAATCGGTCGTAATCTATTTTTCACACCCCTAAGTGATAAGGGTGGTCCTCCACCCCAAACATTTACATGGCAAAACAACGTTTACCGGGTCAGCTTTTGCTTTTATGATATTCCGGTATGTATGCCATAAATCCTAACAAAAAGTACTAGGCTTGCAGGTATTCAGGAGATAAATAAACATAATTTTGTATTAATTTTAAAATCCTAAACATGCACATTCATTGACTGTTAGGCGGAACGAAGTTCGTCGGCTCAGCTAGTTGTATCGTAAAAATATAAATGGACTAGTATCATTAACAAGGGAGAAAATAGAGGAATACGGGATCTCGCACACTAAACGGCCATGACCACGACCAGTGGTCGCAGCGACCAGGTAAACTATAGAAACTGATACGAATCGCGCACTTGGTCCACAACGGCCAACTGGCCGCACGCCATACAATACAATGGTATTATTGTATGGTGTGCGGCCGCGACTGGTCTGAATGGAATGAACGCCAATGACCACATGACCACGTTTCCTTTTAATAATGACCGATACCTACGCTATATCCATTATGGAGTTAATGTATAATGCATGTTGCGTAGCAGTCGCTGATTGCACAAATTATACGGCTGCTACCTGTAATAACATTGATTGTATAATTTCCGTGTGGCTTCAGCTAGAGTGCCTTTCATTATCCTTGCTCGACGTAATAAGTACAAGACATAAAATAATACTAACCAGAAATTCCTGCGCATCAATTAGATTCTTGCGGGCAAAAGATGAGGGGATAAAATTCAATACAAATAAAAAACGTGCGCCGTCGGGGACCCCATCAGGAACGAAGTTCCTTCTCACGTATGATTTAAAAAAAAAACAAAATTTTCGCAGCTGCCACGCGCCATCTTGTATTTTCATTTTGACTTCAGTAT
Organism: Agrochola lychnidis; assembly: GCA_963680765.1. Taxonomy (NCBI): domain Eukaryota; kingdom Metazoa; phylum Arthropoda; class Insecta; order Lepidoptera; family Noctuidae; genus Agrochola; species Agrochola lychnidis. Next base: position 8,187,104 of record OY796850.1, read on the forward strand.
CGGCTTTAGCACCCTCGAAATCATGAAAATGATAACCCACCTTAAAAAAACAAAAAATCGCATCCGCCATCTTGAATTTACATTTTAACGTCACTGAAAACCATGAAAACGACACTCATGATGAAAAATTTGTTTACTCCTACAGCACGTTAAAGAACTTAATTTTAAAAAATCCTTGTGGTTCATCAAGCCTTTGGCGGACTAGCCTCAGAAATGTGAAAGAGATGAACCAATCTTAAACTTCTACTTATTTTTGGTAGACTAGGATTTACCTCATTCTCTGAAAGATTTTTAAGCCTAGAATTCAATAGTCTAAGAGACTGCTGAGGGCTGCTTGTGAACTTGATGATGCGAGTTTTCGGTTCCGCCGATATTCTAAGAAACTTGCCTTTTCTACATAAAATATTAAATAGCATCGCTAGTTAGTTTTGTTGACTAGTAAACTATTCGCTCCAATGACCGGCGATTTGCGGTTCAATCGGCGCCAACGATTCGTGACCGGCGATGTGAAAAGACCCCGCCCGGCGCCCGACTCGAAACGAATTATAAAAACCACTAACGTATAATATTATGTTTATCGCACCGTCAACACGTACTTACGGAACGTTGAATATTGATATTGCCTTCCAAGTGTTCTGTTTGTAAGGCAGTATCGATATTGAATCTGGGAAACCGGCCTCCCGTTTCAGAAGCTCATGAAAGCTCTTTTCTCGTTTAGTTTGCTTCGATGCCTTTGAATTTTGTAATCGTACTGTCTAACTCTTGCACTTTTTACTGATATAGAATAGAAAATAAATTACTTCTTAAAATGTCAATAAGTCCTAATCGACTCAGTTTCATATCGAACAGTTGTAAATCGGGTGGCAATATACCGTTTTTAGCGAGCCCGTCATCGGGCTCGGTAGATCTAGAAAAGTCTTGATTAATCTGCGTAAACTTAAATGAAATGTAGGGATACTCGGCTCGAGTTTTCTTCTTACACGAGGTACTTAAACTGCTCGAAGAAAGACACTCTTCGTAAAAGGAAACTCTTGTAGATTTATAAGCCCCTTGAGCATTTTTTCTTAGAATAAATTACTTGTTGCTACGGGACGCAAATAGAATAAAATACCATTCTCAAGAAAGATTTCTTAGTACTAAACTTAAAAGTTAAGTTTTTTACCTAACGTTTGGTTCTGAGAAGTAAGTCTTGTACCTACAGATATAAAAAGAAGGTAATAAGAACGTCTTGCTCGTAAATTAATTAGTTAGTTTTAAGCTTCATAAGAGCTCAGTGGGTCAGATTTAACCCCCAGCAGTTTGAGTACCTTACCAACAAAAAAAAACTTGCCCTCTTTACGACGTTCCGCAGTGATTTTGTTGGAAAGTCTCGAATCCTGAAACTTTTGTTTTTAGGCATGCCCTGAGGTTAACACATTTATAATGTTTTCTTTTCATTTTACTTATATTTTCTCAAGAAATATTATATAGGATCATAGTACGCCCAAGGGTTACATGTACCATTAGAAAATTCATTACAATATTTACGTTATGTTATCGGAGAATTTAACATTGTAAAGCTGTTCACGAGTTCATAGACTCATGTTTAATGGGATATCGTTTCATGTAGTTAATCCACTCGTGCCTCGACTGCCTCGGGTACATAATATGCATAAAGCGGGTAATAAGTGCATTTATGATATTCGCTCGATATTCATGACGCGCGACGTGAAAGACGTGATGGATTATGGAAGCGACCCTGGCCATCTAATTTCCATATTATTGGTTGTGTACCGCTAACATTCCTTTGAACCCTATTATCTACATTATTATCTGTACCCCTCCATCTATCAGGTCTACAAGAGCTCTCTACGATGCTAGAAGGTTAATATATTGGTGCTTGGCTTTAATCTGAAATCAACGGCATTTTGTGCATTCCAAAACTCCTCGATGAACCTGACCCCCGTCAAAATAACAACTTTATCAGTACCTTACCGGACCGGTAAGAGACTCACACAGACCAGGGAAGCATGGCACTAAAGGGAGGCATGTAGGTACTCAGCAGTGGGTGGATCAAAGCTGCCAATGATGGTGATAATGATGACACATTATTTACTAAGTTTTTTATGTTCTCATATTGTGCCTTACATAACAAACAGCTTTCCAAAGAAAAGTATGCGCTTCGGAAATCATCGTTTTTCTTCGGAAATACGAACGCGCGATGATGAGATTTAATATAGAGTTGTTGTAACCATGGAAGTACAAGTTGTCTATTTTGTATTAGGTACCATGTTTACAAAATTGTAGATTAACAACTCGATGCAATTCCAAAAAAAAATACTTTTGAGTGACAAATGACTATCTGAGACCGGAGTAGATAGCCTCTACATAGAGAAAACTTCATGTAAACGCGTAATGATAGGTGCTCTACTGCAAAGCGCGGTAGTACTAAACATTGCATTGCATTGCCTCTGTAGGGGGTTACTCTGAGGCGCGATGTTCGTGCTAATTCGGAAACACGATGATTCCCGAGCCGCAAAATTTTCTTTGGAAAGCTGTTCATAACATGACCAGGTAGTCTAGCTCAAATATTTTTTATTTCTTTATTAACAACTGCACTTTCCTTCACAGCTTCGCTCCCTAGAAGTGGGCTCAGAATTCCCCACCATCACGAACCTACGTCTCCAGTCTGGTGAATTAGAAGAGGATGGGGCTCGCCTCAGGGCCTTAGACCTGAAGTTCGACCTGGCGTATGACGGCAACTTCCGCATCGATGTCGATGCCGTCATGCTGCTGGGGAAAATCGCTAACATATCTATTACTGGTAGGTTTTATTTTTGGTGACTTATCTACACTAATGTTATCTATACTATAATAATATCATAGATATCATAAAGAGCACAATCGCGTTTACAAAAATGAGGTGTCGGTGACGGTGTCGCGAGTTCAATTGTTTTTTCCCATCTCAAAAATGCCCAACGTACCTAACGAAGTTTTCACTTCAAAAGTATTTTGGTTTGTAATGAATAAACTCAAAAACTACTGGACCGATTTAAAAAATTCTTTCACCAATAGAAAGCTGTATTATTACTGAGTAATATAGGCTATAATTTATAATGATATCACGCGGGCGAAGCCGCTGGTGGAAGCTAGTTTTTTCAAGTATATAACACTACGCGACATTTAAATGTGTAATAAAAGAACACTGTTGGATTATCAACGCTCGGCTTAGTAGCGAGAGTTGAAAATCCAATGTGCAATCATATTAAGCATTACATTTAGGTGTTGTTTATCGTTAATTTTATTTTACTTACAATACAGATAATATTTAAGTTGTCACTGGCTTTCGAAGGGATTCAATTGATTTTATAACTATAGTTTTTTTTTTTTGTAAAATTACAATTTTGTAAAATTACAAAATTCTAGAGAGGTAGTCTTTAATGAATGATGCAGCAACTCAGAATTTTCAATGCAAATCTGACTAAAGAATCCGATTTATCTTTGCAACCGCTAAATTAACGCGATCATTCTGCCAATAGTTACGCGAATATAAATCACAGATAACAATGGGAAATTTACCGTAACGTGAACTTCGAATACCGACTTGGAAACTTCTGAAAGAACCTTGAATCTCCTCGTATTATGTGACTTTGAAAACTTAATTTTCTTCCATTCTTTGTTTCCGTATAAAGACACTCAGGCTAATACAAAAACAAACTGCATCTACTTTTAACCGACTTCCAAAAAGGAGGAGGTTCTATGTTAGAGTATTTATTTTTATTTTTGAAGTGAAAACTTCATTTTTGAGATGGGTTGGAAGGCGCGTTGGGAATTTTTGAGATGGGACAAAATAATTGAACTCGCGACACCGTTACCGACACCTCATTTTTGTAAACGCGATTGTTCTCTTTATTTATGCAAGTATTTTTACGTTAAAGGTTTTGGAAGTTTTTTTTTTTGTTTGTAAACTCGATTGTGCTCTTTATTTAGATAAGGTTACGGAGCAATGTTCTATACAAGTATTTTTCTTCCACCAAGGCGATCTTGTTCAAGTTTTCACTTCTGCCAGCACTCCCGGAGTGCCACTGTTTTTTTTTATGTATTTAAATATTTTCGTCAATAGTGAACCTACTTTGAAAATTCTTTTTTCATTTGGTAGAGGAAGGTTGCGCGGTGGTACCCATATAAATTTATTAACTTTGCTTGGGTTGTTTTTGAGTTAGCTTCAATAATACGTATTTTTCGCAATTAGTCCATGTAGATGATGTTATAATAACTTATTTTTCACTTTTCAGTGTTTTTTTCTTGGAAGCCGGTTTTTTTTTTAAATGTGAAAAGTGTTTTAAAAAAGATTTTTAGCTGTGTGAACTTTTTAAGACACCATTTCTAAAGAAGCCCTGCAAAAGTCTATCGGTATTATTACAAAACAAGTTGGTTTATTTATTTATTTTTATTTTTCTTCAGACATTGTTTATATCCATCGAGCTAGTTTTTGTAATAAGAAACTGTGAACGAAATAAAGTTATTTATACAAAACTGACAACTATGTCCGGTATTAGGTTGTAAGCATTGTGTTCAGAACGTCACCTTAGTCTTTACGCTATAAAATATAAAAGCGCACTTTGAATGGAATCCATAATACTTCCTTCAGTCAGTAAAATTCTGCAACAATTATTTAATTATGTATTTATGCGAATACATAGAAACTCAGCATTTGACTTAATTATCAAACAAAGAATTTAAAAAAAAATTGAAAGTTGCCAACAAGCTCGATAGATGGCGTTGTACCATTCGGGCCCAATCCAGAATCGCACTATGGTATCGTTCACACGGCGAGTGTATAGTATAAGGCTAGCAGAGGATTACATAGGGTGACACAATGAGCGGTCTTATCGCGATATACCTAAACCTTGTTTTGTAAAAAAAAACTGAATAACTTTCAGTAGCCCCATTAATACGCTATCCTGTTTGCTTTCTTCCAGTGGAAAGCATAAGCGGCAACGTTAGGGTTATGTTCCGTCGCAATCCCTACACTCATTGGGCGATAGCCTTCGAGTCGCCACCGAAGCTTGAGCTCCGAGTGAGAGGGAGGTTCCAGGGCAGACAGATCAAGCCTAGGCTGGCTTCCTTAGTCGCTGCACATATTAGAAGGGCGGTGGCGCAGAGGCATACGCTGCCTAATTATAAGATACGGTAAGTTTGACATTGGTATTATAATTTTTGTGATATTTTCATTTCAAATGTAAAAAATCTCAAACTGTTACCATGCATTCAGGACATTATTCTAGAACCCCAGCCACAGAATAGTACAGAAGGCGCACTCTGCATTTTAGGTACAGACGCCAGCACTTCAAGCTACTACAATCTGTCAAATTTATTTAGTAGATTTTCAACTTTATCGTTGAAGCATAAGGTTCAAAGTTGATTGGGAAAATTTGACAGTTTCGGGTAGCTTGATGTGCTGGCGTCTGTACGAAGCTACAAGTACGCGGCGGGCTCGTCTTGTCGGGCCAATTTAGTGAGCGTAACGTAGTCAGAAGATACAAGAGTTACGCGATAGAAAGAGAGGCAACTCCTAGGTGAATATAGCTGTAGGTAATTAACGTTGTGCGACTTGAATTGCACTTTATTGTGCCGTAGCAAGAGTCGCTTTTGTTTAAATGATTTTGCGGAGTGAGTCTTCTCTACTATTCTGTGCCCCAGCGTAGATTTTATTTTAAGCTGTCAAATATTTACCTTTTTTGATTAATTTAGCAATATTACTGTATGGAATTAAGAAATGTGGTTAACTAGGGAACTAAAATATTGATTATAAAATGCAATAATTAATATCGTAATATATTTAGTTTTAGATGCAAAAAAAGTATTTGGAAACTTTCCAAATGCCTTTTTTACACCTAAAATTTTATTGTTACAACATCAAATTCAGTGTTATAATTGCAATTCATTATTAATATTCTAGGGAACTAGTTAGCCACATTTCTTATTTCTATACAGTAATATTGCCAAATTAATCAAAACAGCGAAATATTTGACATCTATTTGCGACGTTGCCCACTTTCAGAATAAACGCTCTCAATACTCGACAAAAAATATGGCGCGTGTTTGTATACTTAGTTACCACATCTAAAGCGCGCGTCGCTCCGTGAAATAAAAATACTTTTACGCCGTCTGAGAGGAGAAATAATGACCTTTTTGACTTTCTTGAAAAAGATGTCAACAAGCTTTTTTAGATGACATCAAATATAACTTAAAACATTATTCCTATTTTTGGAAAGTTTTATCAAACACCTTGAAACTTTTTTTCCAGATACAAACCATTTTTCCCGAAGTCAGACCCTGGTAGTTCGGAAGGCGACGAAGGGCCTTGTCCACACGGGCGACTGACGGTGCGACTGATGGAGGTCACGCGACTGCAGTGGTCCGGGGGCACGGCCACTGTGCGCGCGGCCTTAGCTGTTGACTCACATGGATGGGTGAGTTACCACATTTATGAAATCAGACCTTAGTAGACTGGAAGATAACGAAGGGTCCTGTCTACACCGACGACTAACAGTGCGACTGATTGTGGTCAAGCGACTCCAGTGATCCGGAGGAATGGCCATTGTGCGCGTGGCCTTGGCTGTTGACTCGCAAAGATGGGTGACTGCATATACATTATAATATATTTTGTCAAGAGGTTTTGCAATATCGAGTCACAGTTTTAAAAGCTTGATCAGATATCTGTTCATCAATCTGCTATATCAAATCTCATATTGGATGTTGTGATTGATCGACCAAAATGCTGAAATCAATCTTGTAAGTTAAAATGTAATGTTTAGTTAGAAAGAATAAAATGAAAATTATTGGACCCAGAATAAGGATTAGTGAGATTAAAATTAATAAGTCTTTAGGAACCGGAAGTAATAGTGTGCCATAATTTAAGCAAGTAATATTTTCAGCAGCATTGTATTTTTCAAATGATTTAATTAAAACAATTAACTGACACCGAACTAATTGAACTCCAGGAAACATTTGAATTTCAAACATTAATTTACTTCAAGACCTCATTATTATTCCTACCTTACTATTATCTATTCCTCAAGGTATTGCTTCGCCGCAACTTGCTGGTTCTAGACTAGACGTAGTGTTGCCTGCTGTAGCCGGACCACTAATGGTGGCTCTACACTATCGCCGAAGCACACCGAGACAGCCCGAATGCGAGAATGTTGATGAGAGCGCTCGGCTCGCCTCGGTGTCTCGGCGTTCGTCGCTCGCTCTCCGTCCCGTGTCGGATTTTTGTGCCCGAGTCAAAGGATCTCGCGGCTGTTGCGAGTACATCGTTTTATACTGAAACTATCTCATGTCTCCAGTGTTGCTTGTGCCAATTAACAGAGAAGACGTTCAATGTCTGCGTCCATCCTCTCGAGGTTCACAACCTCAACTGAACTAGGCAAGAGTGTACATGGCCGCACTCGGGCTGAAGCCCCTTGCTCGAGACTTTTTCGCGAGACCTAGCGAGAGTACTCAGACAGGAGTGTACAGCCGCCAAAAGGCTCGTGTGTTGCCAGGGATAGCTGCCATATAAAAAAAAGCCTTTACACGCAACTTTTCTCTCGTATTTGTTTTGGTATAGCCTATATTACTCTTCAGTCCATAAACTAACTCTATGTAAAAAATCATCCATTACTACGTGAAGGAAGGGCTAACATCTTTTGTTTTAATAATATTACCCGAATATTAACAACTTGTTTTCTTTATTCCCCAGGTATCACTCCGCCGCGGTGTGCTTGTCCTAGACATAGTGTTGCCAGCTGTAGCGGGGCCGTTGGGACTCGTGTGTTGCCAGGGCGTAGGAGCCGTGTTGGTCGACACTGTCGTACCGATGTCGCCTGCTTATCGCGCCGATTTACGAAGAGATGATGTTGTACTGGCTATTGATAATAAGCCTGTCAATAATGTTGCTCAGGTACCTACTGTTTTTAATATAAAACTGATATTTATTATCTATTCCATATTCAAATTATTGTTTTTAATTGAATTTATTTAAACTTATATAAATTATCAGCTTTACATTAGTGTAAATTAAGTTGAATTCAGAATGAATATGGAAATAGAATGTTTTTTGTTGGTATTAAAGAAATTTTTCAAAAAACACATATTTGTTGACATGTTTGGAAACTTAAATTCTTCTTTTCGAGTCTCCAATCTGCCTAGCCTTTTCACAACTATATTGGGGTCGGCTTCCAGTCTAACCGGATGCAGCTGAATACCAGTATTTCACATGGAGCGACTGCCTATCTGTCCTCCACGACGTAATACGATACCCCTTGGTAAGACTGGTTGTCAAACTTTCGGGCTTCTGACGACCCGAAACGACTGTCAAAGATCCACGAATGACAGCCGGGACCTACGGCTTAACGTGCTTTCCGATGTAGGGAGTGGTCTCAGTATGTAAAGATGGTCACCCATCCACAGACCAACCCTGGCAAGCATAGCTTAACCGGATGAATCGACCCGTGAGGTTGTTATTACTTAGCCACGAGTTCCTACTTCTTCACGAAATTCTTCGTTTCGAGTCGATGGTAAATTATTAAACGAGTTGGGTCCAGTTGCTCACACCAACGGCATCAGTGGCGTTTTTTAGGTCCTCAGAAGTGCAGGCATATGGACACTTTGGACATACATTATGGGGCTTGGTGGGGTCAATAATCCCCCATTTCGCTAAATTGTGTTTGTCAATAAACTAAATTGCGAACGTAGGATAGATAAGTACTTTTTTCAGACTAACTGTTATAGAAAATATGTTGTTCTTGTGAATGCTGGTGGTCAGATAATCTTATGACCACCCATTGGGCACCATTTATTACAACAGGGTATCTATCCAATATTTCTCAATCCAATGCTAAATGGTTGCCTTTTTGTTCATTGAGAAAGGCCTAATGCTAGCCAATACACCTAGGAGACATAAAATCTAAAGTTATACACACATAATTTTTCGTTGTTTTATTTTATACCAAATTATTGCCTCCAACAGGTCGGCAAACTTCTGCGCCTAGTAGAACGTCGCGCGGTAACCGTACGAGTCAAACGCGGCGGCAGCGGCGCGGGCGCACGTCGAGACGAGGCTAGCGAACCTAAACGAATGAAGCCGAACTTCTCCTTCAGACGAGTGTCAGAGGTCATGGAGGGGGTCAGGTTGCAGGGTATGAGGGCTGCGGCGTCTAAGAGTAATTTACAGGTTAGTGGAACGGGGATATAATAAAATTGTGGTACAAATAGGTGTAATCAGGGGCTTCTCTTCTTGGGTATAGAAAATTCGTTAGTATTCTGAATTGAGAAAAGCCTTTTGTCTGAAAGCTGAGTATGTACTTAAATCATTGGCTATATGACGCTGCAATTGGATGTTCTAATAGTAATAATAAGATAACCACTAAGAAAGCAAAAAAGTCTTCTCTTGAGAAGACTCTATAGAAAACTCATATCCGTCCGTAGGAAAACAGACGACCAAAACGGCAATGTCCAGAAATAATCCTCTTAGAGTATCATATTAATTCTTTTTCACTATAGTAATGTTTTCATTCAACTGTGTTTCGTTGTCAGGAACCCGAATCCAGCCCAGCTAAAACAGTAGAACCACAAAACGAGACTGATGCACAAGCCAAACCGAACACAAAAACTGAGCCAGCACGGCCAACGAAGGCATCCGAACAGCCAGCTTCGGCTAACTTCGGGCTTCGGAAGCGTCGCTGCTCCGTAGAAAATAAGTCTTCCGATAGTTCAGCCGGTAGTACCCCGCCAGCTTCCGGCGCGAGCACACCCTTACGACAAGCAAACAAAACTATCAAACACCCAGACATACCCATAATCAGAACTGATTCGTCAGAATGTAGGATACCAGAGAAAGAAACAACCGAAGACGAAGAACAAAATATGTTCGAAGTTGGAGGTCCCCGACAGTGTGAACACGTCGAAATATGCCAAATGTTCTGGACGAAAAACTCCCCTTTAAAACCTATTATACCTTTTGACGAAGAAACCGAGTTCAAGCTAAATGAGAACCACAAATATCTGAACATCAATGTCTGGGCGACAGTTGCTGGGGAGAAGGAAGAGATTCTGTTAGGGTATCTTAATATTCCGCTAACAGCCTTGCTGGCTGAATGCCAGGATTCAACGGTCCCACACCAAATGAAGAGGTACCAATTCTTGCCGCCAGATGTCGATATCAAGTTCAGGTATGATTAGAATACCGCTAGATGCCGTTATATGTTGAAGAAAAATTCTATTTTCCTAATAAAACATGATTTTTTCTTGTATGTGATTGAATATCGGGCGTCTTTTCTGACTTATGCTACTGCTGCTGTTGATCTAGTGCGTTTGCGCACCTGCTACTGCACCTATAATTAATTTGGTAATATGTTGGCGCTATTATTGCTCCAAAGCCTTTGACGTATTGTCGATTTTCTTGCACATACAAAGAGATAAGCGCAGATTTTTGCGCATTTATCACCCCTTACGAGCTTTTGGTGACAATAACAAAAATCTTTTATTGCATGTCTCGCACACATATCACAAGTAAGCATTATTTCTCTAAAAACGAATAATTTAAGTTTTATCTGAATTATAATTTATTTATTAAGGCTATCTACACTGCTTGATTACACCTCACTATCAATTTGACCTGTTAGATTTTAGATTATCTGTACATTATTGGGGATTTGTCTAAGCTGCTAATGCCCCTTGCTGCTTGTTTGACTGCCTCATTGGTCTAGTGGTCGCAAGCGATACTACTGAGCATGAGGTCGATTCCCAGGTCGGGCAAAGTGTTATTGGGTTTTTCTATCTAGAATTTCTCAGCAGCAGCCTGGAGTCTGGATTTGTGCCCGGTTGATAGCAATAGGCTCGCCCCCTTTTACATGGGACTTGAACATAACTAGCGAAATATGGTTGTACTATGTCCAAACCTTCGAGGAAACAAGGCGTGATGTTATGTTATGTTATGTGTTATCTAAGCTTTAAAAATAATTTGAAAGTATTTTTCCATAACCTTCGATTATGTTTTCACTAAACCCTCGTTATAAATAAAGTACCTGGGTGACCGAGCTATGCTCGGGTGAAAATACGGAGAAAACTAATTTTCCCAGATATGAGACCTAGCTAGATCGATTTTTCGCTCCCATAAACCCCTATATTGCAATTTTCATCGAAGTCGTTAGAGCCGATTTTGGGAACGTGAGTACCCAAAATAATATATACACAAACAAATAAATAGTCAAATATAGCTCGTAATATGTTTACACAAATATTGTTCGTTTAATAGTACAGGATATGTCATGATTAAGTTCAAGTTTTACGCATCTGGCTAATATTGTGGAATATTTCTCCCGTTGCGCCATAATTTCGACAGCGATGAATAAGACATGATTCCGCCACTGAGACAATGGCCCTTATGACCGAAAGCTACTTATAGAAATTACATTTCTTGGAAGTTTTGGTTGCATGAAGATATCTCCCAGTTTACGTGAGAATTATTTACTAATACGTATTAATTTGGTTTCTGAGAAATTCTTAGTAAAAATTGCGGAGTTGGAATTGTGCCCGGGGAAACCTAAATTGCTGCTTGTCAAGGTCGCAACAACGCTCTGAAAACCAAATAATATGAACGTCATCGTCAGCACAAACACAAAAAACATACCCAACAACCGCTTTTAACTTCCTCTGTGATCTAATGGATAACCCACTACTGTCTGTGATTCGATTGATTCCCAGTGAGGCCAAAATTTTCTACTCGGTTGGTGTTAGGGCTTGTTCTAAGTTCGCCTGCCTAGCTACCACCATCTTATCTAAGTATGTCGTCGCCATAACAGCAATGTTAACAGCATTGTTGTGTTTCGGCAGTTAGAGGTAAGATAGCCAGTTCCTCAGTGGTTAAGAATTCCGGGCGAAGCATCACTTACCATCAAGTGAGATCCAGGCCAAGAGCTTCCCGGTTGTGGATAAAAAAATAAAACTACTACCTATACTATAGATTCTGGCCACGCTAAGTATGTATAAGTAAAAAAAACGGTGGAATTTAAAAATCTATAGACGGCAACACCATCTGTCCTACGAAAAAAGAACTTGATACTTTGTTTGTCTTTTTATTTTTGATTAGTTATTTTGTTTGTAATATATTATGATTTAGTACTGGTAAAAAATAGTCACTTTATCACGATGCAGTGTGGATTTGATACAGTTATGTCATCGTATGGAGGTAGAGCATAGGTACGACATAGTCTATTACACTAAATCTGTTATGCAAAAACCAAAGGCAAAATATCAAAATCATTAGATCTACTTACAACTCCGAAACTGACTGAAGTAAAAGTATACCATAAGTATATAAAACTTTTTGGGGTTGCCAATTTATTCCATTACAGACTATTAGCGTAGCCAAACTCTACCTAAACTTCTGCCCAACCCTCCAGGGAATATAGTCGTAATGTTTTATGTTATCATCATCAGCAAACGGTCATTGGGTCTAACAGACCGCTATTACACTTTAATTTCATCGTCATAGAACAAATCCTTATCGGTCATTATAATGTTGTGACAGTTATGAATCTATACATATACGATATGAGTAGGTAAAATGTATAAATTTGAATATTAGGTATATTTTTGAAGTAAAAACTTCTTTAGGCGCGATGTGCATTTTTGATATGGGAAAAAACAATTGAACTCGCGACACTGTTACCGTTACCGACACCTCATTAAAAGTATTTCCTGCACAATAAAATTGTTCAAGTTTTGACTTCTGTCGGCACTCCCGGAGCTCCACTGTTTTTTTTTTTATGTGGATCAGTGATCACCAAATATCGGAATAGGTAGATTATATTTACCTAAACTTCGAGGTACTAAGTATTTTAGAGGTATGAGGAACAGGGTGTATAGTTCACTCATCCTCTATAGAAAAGAGAGGACCCTCCGACCAGCACGCGTAGCATGACCACCGTAGAAACGAGTTTTGTCGACGGAAGAATAGACAAAATGACAGATTGTGATTGTTTATCTGTCATTTTGTCTATTCTTCCGTCGACAAAACTCGTTTCTACGGTGGTCATGCTACGCGTGCTGATGGGTGTCGTGTCTGGCGGGCAATTGTCTAACGATTTGTGTGACGTCAGGTCTTTGATGCGTAGTTGGCATGTGGCTATGTAGATGCCGCCACAGTATCATAGAGAGGATAATACCTCCTCTAAAATCCCGGAATCATGAACATGACAATTAAGTCCCAGGATTTAAGAAATTGTAAATTATTTATTGCACTTTGAATACATTCGTTACTTATTCCCTCGAAATTTAGGTAAATACCTACCTATTCCGATCTCTGGTGATCACATTATTACAATATCGTAGCGGGATTCATAGGGGTCATTACACTATCATATATCTATGATCATAGATCTATGAGTCATATACATATGAGGCATACACTGACAATGTAATATAGACATATGAATCATTTGCGAGCATCGTTATAATACATTTTTCTTAAATTTCATACAGTATAAAAGATAAGATCCTATGGGTATATGATAGTGTAATATACTACTTAGAGAGAATATACAAAAAAAAGCCAATTAACACTTAAATATATTTCCAGCAAAAGCCACAAGTTATCATCACACGCGGGCTTCGAGCCATGCCTATGCTTCGGCGACGCCCTAGTCTGGTGGGAATGGGAAGGCTTAGGTCCTGCCCGGACAATCCCTAGATCTAGCCGGGACCCAGTCTTGCCCAGGCCGCCCAAGCCGACCAGAGCTAGCCATGATTTTGTGCGCACACATTTCCATAGATCAACGCAGTGCGATTTCTGTAATAAGAAGGTGAGTTTGAGAACAAAGAACTAGAAATAGGTTACACGTCATTCTTAAATAGGTCGAGTTTATTTTAAATCTTACTAAAATTTTCTTTGTATTACATTTTTGTATAGATCTAAGATCAGAGAGAAGATGTTGAGCAATAATCTAGAATTTCTAGGACAGATCTTCTTTTTTCATATCGTTAGTGACTAACCTGGTGTCAAAGTCTTAAATATTATATATAATAATATAGATCTGTTGACCATTTTCTATTTTGTTAAGTACCTGGTACTCATTGAAAGACCTACACTGTCCTCCCATACCTAGTAACGCTGTTATTTGAAAGTATTGTAAAAGCCAATTGGAACCGTGTCAAAGTCAAAGTCAAAGTCAAATCATTTATTTCAAATAGGCCCATGTATGGCACTTTTGAACGTCAAAAATTACAAAATAATAAAATTGATTCTAGTCGCCCCTTCCAAAAGGTAGTTTTCGTATGGAGAAGAATGGGCAAGAAACTCCACCGTTACTCTTTTAAAATGTTTTACAATATTGTTTGTATATGTACGTACATTTGTTAAATAATTATTATATGTGAAGACGATGCACCTAGAATAAAATTACTATACCACAATAGGTAAAAACAATTAAAAATGAAGCAACGAGAGATAATTTAATTTGTGATAGATACATGGTTCTCACATATTTACAAACATTGTAAAAGTAGATGATTTTCCTAAAATTTTACAATTAATAAGTCAGTGTGTAAGGAAGTAATTACAGAATGTAAAATCAATGTCATAAAACACAAAGTAATAAATTTTACAATTACATTAGTAACCAGTTTGATTTTGTCTTGATTCTAAATTGTCCTATGGAGCAGGACCAGCATGTTTCCAAGCACTCTTATCTTGGATATAATCCTCTAATTTGTAATATGCTTGTTTACAAAGTGTACTTTTTATATAAGTTTTAAATTTTCTTTCATTTAATTGCAATATGTCACAAGGTATTTTGTTGTAACATTTAACACAGTACCCCATAAAAGATGTATGTACTTTAGATAACCTGAAAAATGGTTGATCTAGTTTATCTTTATTTCTAGTATTAAAATTATGTCTATCACTTATTTTATTAAAGAGATGTGGATTTTTCCTTACATACATAATATTTTCATAAATGAATTGGCAAGGTACCGTCATAATATTAATCCTTTTAAAAAGTTCCCTGAGAGATTCGCGACGACATAGGTTATAAATGGCTCTGACAGCCCTCTTTTGTAAAATAAAGACGGATTCAATGTCAGCAGCCCGACCCCACAGTAAAATGCCATATGACATAATGCTGTGAAAGTAGCTAAAATATACCAAACGCGCGGTTTCTACATCTGTTAACTGTCTTATCTTTCTAATAGCATAAGCGGCCGAGCTTAGCCGCCCCGCAAGAGATGTTATATGAGGTCCCCATTGTAATTTCTCGTCCAGCGTGATTCCTAGGAAAACTGTTTCATTAATAAATTCCAGTTTTTCTCCATTCAATATGATGTCACATTCGCTACTTTTAACATTCGGTAATTTAAATCTAATGCACTTGGTTTTTTTCTCATT
Source organism: Agrochola lychnidis (assembly GCA_963680765.1). Lineage (NCBI taxonomy): Eukaryota > Metazoa > Arthropoda > Insecta > Lepidoptera > Noctuidae > Agrochola > Agrochola lychnidis. Next base: position 8,202,516 of record OY796850.1, read on the forward strand.
TAGTACCAAATTATTTACCGTAAACCAATCTTGGACCTGAAGAATAGAGTTATTCACGTCGTCAAGATTTTGTGACCGTCGATCTATTTTAAAGATCAATGATGTGTCATCTGCAAATAACACCATCTTCAGTTGATTTTGAAGTAATTGGGGTAAATCGTTAATGTAAACTAAAAAGAGGAATGGACCCAATATCGAACCTTGAGGAACACCCATTGCCATTTCAGACCCCAATGAGTTTACGCCGTTCACTTGAACTTTAATCTTTCTATCTTTCATACCGTGCACTTGCTTCTGACGTTTCATAAGTGCCCATGTAGGTTTATGTGGAATAAAATATTTTGAATTTGAATTTAAAGCCGCCCATTGATAGGTCTCTGACTTGGACTTGTATATGTAGATGAAAGACTATCATGTCTACGTGACGTGACACTATTTTACTTCTTTTTTTTTTACTAGTCTACGCTGTTCCACTCCCTCCCTATAGGCCCCCATAGGCCTCCCTCCACTTCCATCTAGCGCCAGCCCGCGCGTCCTCCTTCTAGTATTTTACTTAACCTTTTATAAATACTGCATCGTTGGTCTAGAAGTCACAAGCGCATGAGGTCCTGGGTTTGAATTTCTCAGTAGCAGCCCAGAGTCTGGAGTTGTGCCCGATCGATGGCAATAGACTCGCCACCTATTACATGGGATTTAAAAACATAACTAGCGAAATGTGGAAGTACTTTAGGTACACCTCTGCACAACCCTTCGGACAAACAAAGTTCTTCAAAGATAATTTTGTGAATCGTAAATTCCATACAAAGGAAAAATATAAACACTAACATATTTTATCTGGCCTTTGAACAAAATAAAAGCTGCCCAAAAATAAACTTATTTACAGACTCAATTCAGTGAACTTTTCTTCAAAAATATTCACGTAAATCAAGTTATTTTTCGCCTGGGTCCTTCGACCTTTATTACAAACACATTTATTTTCCAGATTTGGCTGAAAGACGCGATGCAGTGTCGGAACTGTGGACTGTCCTGCCATAAGAAATGCGTCACGAAGTGTCAGGAGTCTTCGCCTTGTATTCCTAAGCTAGAGAGAGGTACCTATGTGCTATTTTTGTATCCTATTCTCAGCACAGCAAACCTCTGCCGGGGTTACGAAGAAGTCCGAAAGGGATATCGTGGCCCCCGGCAATATGGCAACTGAAGGAACACGGGTGGGTTTTAGTCAGTAAAAGTCTCCGCCCAGAGCGGGAGAAGTTATTTCATAATTTCCCACCCAAAAAAAATAATAAAAATAATGAAGGACAGCAAACCTAGTCTGTTAGTGGATACAGCCCGGCTGCCCCATTTCAAAATCAAGTAAGGGACACTTTTTACATAAATCGTTTTATTGCATAATCTTGCTAATCTAATAAGTCCCCTCTAAATACACAAACACCAGCGTTGAAAACTCACTTATAAGCAGATATATTTAAATATCGAAACCAAGTAAGTGTCCCATTCACTGCCTCGTGCGTGACCACTTTAAAACCTAGTAAGTTACTTTAACCGTTTCAAAACCTGAACTTTTCAAAGGCTGACCCTATTTACGTTTTTGCGCTCTCCTGGAAAATTTCGTTTTAAGTCCTTACCAGGTTTTGAAATGGGGCAGCCGAGTCTTTAAGAAATGGAGCATAATATCCGCAAAGACGCACCTTGCTTTAACAACTCTTATTTCACTTTTCACTCCTGAATGAACTGATATATACAAGTATAGCTTTTTGGATAATAAATAACGGAGACCATATTGGTACTGGTCGGTAAATAAGCTATACAGTATTGTCGCTTCCTTTAGATCTCAGGAAAACTGCAGGAATCTATCTACTTACGAATTATTTTGAAAGATATTAGATTATGTGCTACTGTCATTCGTAGATTTTTGACAGTCGTTATGGGTAGTCAGAAGCCCAACAGGCTGACCACCAGTCTTACCAAGGGGTATCGTGTAATTCAGTAACTGGGTTGTAGAGGTCAGATAGGCAGTCGCTCAATGTAAAATATTCAGCTGCATCCGGTTAGACTGGAAGCCGACCCAAACATATTTAGAAAAAGGCTAAGCAAATTGATTAGATGATGTGCTACAAGGTTTATTTTTGCACAGCTGAACGGATTAGTGGTTAGCCAATTTTAACAAAGGTTAGGGTAAGCGGATGCTCAGTATTAGTTGATTTACAATTTAATTGATGACGGAACTGGTGAAATTCATGTTGACGTACAGAATGAATTGCGTTTTATTGTGAAGGTATGTATTTTCCCTGCAGTGTGTAGTGCGTTGCGTTACTATGACGCATCAGCCTCGTTAAAACTTCACTCTATCAATCATTGTTGTTGCAATATTTTATATCAGTGTTCTGAAAATGTCTAGTTTGAGGACTTACGAGGCTTATTTTGCAATTTGTATTATTATCAATATTTCGTAATATTTAATGCTAACTAACAGCGTACTAATAACATGATTACATACTAAATATAGATTTAATACCTACTAGGTATTGAATTAATATCTATGTGATGGGATTAAATTGAGGAATTAAAAAAAGGAATGAAGAGTAAAATAATAGGTACAGTCAGGGAAATTAACAACTTATATTTTAAGCATTTTGACACCCGACGTCAATTTGCCGTGTTATAGCCGATATATTTTTACCGATTTAAAAAAAAGAGGTGGTTCTTAGTTCGTCGGAATCTCTTTTTTTTTGGTATGTTCCCCGATTACTCGAAGACGGCTGGACCGATTTGGAAAATTCTTTGTTTTTGTTTGGTTGAGGAAGCTTGTGCGGTCCCTTATAAATTTTTATAACTATGTTTGGGTAGTTTTTGAATTAGCTTTATTCTTCTATAATACGTATTTTTCCCACTTAGTCTATGTGGATGCCGTTATAATAATTTCCTGTCATTGTTAGGGGGCGTCCATAAATTACGTGAGGTGTTTTTTAAAATTTTCTGTCCCTCCCTCCCCCCTGGTGAGATGTCGTGAGATTTTATTCAACCCCCTCCCCCATCCCCCAATCTCACGTGAGATTTTTCAAAATGTTGGTTTCTTACGTAAATGCGTTGGATTGTTATTGTAAAAAGAAAATAAAAAATTGCATCGTGCATTTATTTACGACTAGTTAAGACTAATAATCAATATTGCTGAGAGTTTAATTATAAGTGTAATAAAAATTAAACAATAGAATACTTAAATCGTAACTACTGTGATTAAAAAAAGAATATCTACTCTAATTCAGTCCATTGAGAATCATGCGCGGTCTCAAGAGAGAAAATAAAATAAAGATTAAATCTTAAGCATGTACAATCTGGATTAAATGGACCAATAGTTTTTTTTTTTTTGTTTCAATCAGAAAAAAAATTGCGTGATATTTGCCGAGACTTCCCCTCTCTCCAACGTAAGATTAGATGAGATTTGACTCGATCCCCTCCCCCCTTAAACACCCCACGTAATTTATGGACGCCCCCTTATTTACATAGCAGGTATTCGAATTCGTGTGGCGTAGATATCATAAATAAAGCACAAAAAAAAAAATACTTGGGTATCTTTAGTTTTGTATTTTCGTTTTTTGCCACCGACTTCCGAAACTAAAAGAATGTCAGTTGCGATTTGAATATCCAGACAATCAATTAATTCCCCTGACTTTATAGCAAGTTCCTCACATTTAAATCTCACAGTTCCGTACACCACCACGTATCATCATATACTGGAAGTGACCACACACATGCACACTCGAAAGCCGGTTCTCTCGATGACATATAGCTCTTGCACTATTTCCCTACATCGGGACATGGTCGACCGTCCGTCTTGTCATATTTATCACGCTCTGCCAAGTATTAGTCACATTATTATGCTAGGCAACTGGACGCATTTCCTGAAACTTGTATGTTTGTTGAGTAACCTTGGATTGAGGTCTAGGCCGAACGTCCCACGGTGATATTCTGTTTTATGTGTAGGGTCAAATGAATTGTTTTGTAGGGAAATTGTCGCGTGGCGTGGAGAGAGTTATTAAGCACTTCAAATGTATAAATATTAGAGAAAAGATAGATTTGGAAGAGTATGGGGGCGAACATTGCACAGCATTGGAACAACATGTCTCGCTAAAACTCGAGAACGGCTGGGCCGATTTAGCTGATTTTGGTTTTGAAATGTTTGTCGTAGTCCAGGGAAGGTTTAAACGGTGAGAAAATATGGAAAAACTCACGAAAAAAAAATTATGAAGAAAATTCACGTTCTCATACATTTTGTGTGGATCGGCTTTTTTGATATCTAGGTAGGGTAAGTAAGGTAGAAATTTTAAAATCCTAAACATGCACATTCATGGACTGTTAGGCGGAACGAAGTTTACTGGGTCAGCTAGTTTAAAATTAAAAAAATCCAAGTACGAGTCGGCCTCGCGAACGAAGGGTTCCGTACCACCGTACAATATTTAACACATTCTTGTATATGATTGTATCCTATAAATTTTAACTTTATTTTACTTTTATTACCTCTTTATTGTTATAGCAGCAATAGAAATATACAATCTGTGTAAATTTCCACTGTCTACCTACTACGGTTCATGAGATACAACCCGCGGGCAGACAGACGGATGTATGGACGGTGAAGGCTTAGTAATAGGGTTCCGTTTGGCACCCTTCGGTACGGAACCCGAAAAATTGAAACGGCAATAGTCAAATAGATTAAATCTAGCGATAGCTCGTGAATTCGATTCCCACCTGTTGCACTGTTGATGTGAACCCACTCCTTGGACAAGCACACTTAACTGAATAGTAGTTAATGTCATACATATATGTGATTGAGTTGTCCAATGACTATACGCACTACAAAGGAAATCAGATGTAGCTTTCCATTATCCTCTGAGCCACTACTTACGTATCTACCAAATATGGCGAGAAGATAATGCCAATCTGTCATTGTATCATACTTTAATTCATGGTCTGACCATAATGATAGTTTTAATACCTTTGTTTTCTTATTTATTGCACGTAATGTAACTTTTAAATTTTTAACACAACTATTTACACTAGGTAGGTACTAAATTAAAAGACTAACTAATACCTTGTATTTGTTATAGAATTTGAACCTACAGACTATTCACAGAATCGAATCTGTTTTAATTAACAAATAAAACACTAACTACAATACAGCAGTTGCCTAGGTAAAAAAAAGAAATTCTATTTAGTCTGTCTTTAAGATAATACAAAAAATTTAGACGTATTTTTTGCTTTATCATATTATTCAAAAATAACTTGGAAAACACGCATTAAAGTTGGGGAGTGGGGGCTCGCTACGTCACAACGCAGTATTAAATCTAGCAAGGCGTGACGTCATACCACATTATCGCCGTAATCTTTTGATTACGTCAAAAAAAAAAGAATACATATTTAACATTTTTTAATAATCTATAATAAAAGAAGGACAAAAAAAAAATTTGGACACAGGCCTATTCTTTTTATAAACATGTTAACATTATTATTGCGTCGTATCCCAATTCCCAGGTAACGTTGATATCAAAACATAGTTTGGAAAACTTTCCTGAAAACATTTCGGGAAAACCCAAAAACACCATTCTGCAATTCTTTCCTCAGGTCATTACTGACAAAGTTCTATTTAAAAACACGTTGAAACTTCACACAAAGTGGAATGTTTTTAAGTCGAATATATTCTGAAAGAGGAATAAAATTCGCGAATGTGTTTATTAGGATTTGGCTTGAAATCTCGCCAAAATAAAGTCGTCTCGGCTGAGATGTATCAACGACCAATAAGGTCGATGACTTAGGATATTTTGACAGAACTCAATAATGCACTCTAATTATCAATGACGCTGATTTAGGCATAGTCTCTCAATTTAGGTATTATTTGAGGACCTCCAACAAGAGATGAATACAAAAAAAACACTATTGAAGTAACTAAAGACCTACCCTATTTTATTTTCACAGGCCGAATAAAACGGTTTTCTGGAGCCGTTTTCTTTATGAGATATAATATCTCACGATAAGTATTTAGAATTGGGCCCAAGAGGAAACGGTTACTGAAATTTGTATATTAAATGCCATAAGGACCAAAGAAACGATGGATGGACTGTGTGAAAGATAATATGGCTTTCAAGTATTACTAATGAAAAGGAATTATTGATCAAAGAATTTAAATTGAACATTTTGGACGTTGGGCTAATTTAAAACATTTTAGCAAAACCTAGATCTGGTGACTACAAAGAGGTTATGTGGCCTGCAGTGCTATTCCGTGAAAATTATGCCGAGTCATTTAACGATTCAATTTCTGTTACAGTTTATAGTTGTTGTGTTATACTTTAATTAAAGTTAATTAGTTGAGTACTATAGGGACTGCATGCAATGCCTACATATTACCCAATAACTGGGTTGTGGAGGTCAGATAGGCAGTCGTTCCATGTTAAATACGGTACTCAGCTGCATCGGGTTAGACTGGAAGCCGATCCTAACATAGTTGGAAAAAGGCTAGGCAGATTTAGTTAAGTACGATAGGGTTGGCATATCCGTATGGATAAAATCCCCCTTTTGATAATAAAGAATAATAAAAAGAAAGTATTACTTATTTATTGGCAAGATCACGCTCACGTCAACCCATACGCACATGCTGTGGCAGCTTCAACTATTAGATCAAGACTCATGCCAAATTAAAAACAGATCTATATCAATTATTGTCCAAATTACCATTAGTCAAAATAAATAGCTTTTGCACTGTTATTTGCTTTTACAGACACGTTCCCATATTTCTCGGGAACACTTAGTGAGCTAAAATTTGGCAAAGGTTCGTAGTTTTCACCTGCTGCGTTGAGGTGTTATATTTACCTTTTGAAGCACGTGATTTTACAGCGCGAAATACGTACTGTAAATAAATGAACTCGTCGACAGATGAATGTAAAGAGATACAGCTTTGTACGTTTACTAACAAAGACATGAGCCTGCATTTAAATATAAGGAAGTGTTCTCAGTAAATTGAAATCTCAAGACACTCACAGATTTAATCCAAAACAAGTCAACGGATTTAAGCAAAATTCTCTTAAAATCGCTGACGTCAACATCTGAGCGTACAAAAAAAAAGGAAAGGAATAAGGAAAAGTATGAGTTCCTTGAACAAAGCTGACGCATCAAATCGATTCTTATACAGCGTGATTGAGAAAGGTGTGGTCAAATTTAAGAATGTGGTACAGACCATCATACTGACCAACTTTCTTCATGGGACCAACGTCATAAACGAGAAAAAAATTATCAACTGTCCCATACATTTGGATCGAGTAGATATTGAAGTTTTGTACGGGACACGCTGTAGAGATAATTACGTCTCATGCCCTCATCGTGTTCGATTAACGTTTGTGCTTCTTCAGGTCACTTTTAGAACTCTCATCTACTTTACGGAAAGTGTTCGGATTCGGATCAAAGGACCAAGAAAGACCATTAGGTTAAACATATAATGGTGCCGATTCCCTTGTTCACAAACTAAACTAAATTTAAGTTCGGTGCATCTTTTTCTTTTTATTTCATTAAGAAAAGGACAAAAGATAAATTTTAGTTTAGTCCTGTCAAATTAATCATCGCCTGTCACCCATACATGTTTAGACGTGATTAAAAACTTGCCGACTAAAATTACGTCAATTTACGTCAAGCGCTGATTAATTTGACAAGACTAAACTAAAATTTGTCTTCTGTCCTTTTCTTAATGAAATAGAAAGAAAAAGATGCACTGAACTTAAATTTAGTTTAGTTTGTGAACAAGGGAATCGGCACCATTATTACAAAGAATTTATTTAAAGACAAAATTTTGAACAAAGACTGTCTGTTTTGGAGAACTTCATCGTTCATCCACAAAGAACATTTTCATCTTCGGAAAGTAAAATGTGAACGGCTGCACGATATACATATCTAAAAACCATCACATGTTGCAATAGGAGTACATGCGTTACATCAGTTCTTGCGCTATCATTCCGCAAATGCACGCTATATACTGACGCATTATTTACAGTAAGTAATATGTGCAACTAATATAATGAAACAAACTTATTACTAAAACTGACAAGAATTCCAACACGGCAATAAGTATATAAAAATTTAGAAGGTTGGCGTGCATTGCGATCGTCGACGCGGAAGAGATATGCTCCACTTTACCATTACTCACTTTATTCTTTAGTATACTTCGTTGTAATACTACGTAAACCGTAGTTACACGCATTTTACGACGCAGTAATTAAGGATAAGAGTCGCTGGATCGTCGTAAAGATAGAAATGAGTATGTTTTAGAAAGTAGGACTTTTATTTATACAGGGTCACATTCAATTAGCTGGCAAACTTCACAAAAGTGTCGGATTTTGATATCTAATGACGATAAAATAAAAATAAATCGAAACGTCTAATTTCGAGTTACTAGAGCTGATTACGGAGTCAACAGCCGTTGATAGTGTAGCTAATTTTGAGTTTAGGAAAACCTTTTTCTTGTTTTATCGTCAGTACCTGGTCGACTAAGCTCTGCTCTGGTAAAAATAGAGAATGCTCATTTAATAGTGTAGGATAGTTCATACAAATTCCATGCTGCCATGATAGTAGGTGCTTACTAATTCCATGCTGCCATGTCATTATTCTAAGGTAGCCATCTTGTTCTAATCTTTGGGCGAACAAGCTCTGCTTGGGTGAAAATAAGGAGAAAACAAATATTGCTAATTCATAATTGCTTCATGTGTTCGTTTGTCTGCTCAACAACGTAAATAACGCAATAAATATTGTTGAACTGTCAAAATGAAACAGATTGTTATTGAACGTGTGTTACGCAATTACATCTGCCACACGTATTTTAACTGTCACGACTGCCTGATTTATTTTTTGATTGTATAGTTGGAAAGTCTAAAAAGCCAAGGTTTCAGACCGATGCAGATTAATTCTTGTCCTAAAGCTTTCTGTAAATAACGCCGGAATCGCAACAAACAACCGTGTGCAAACAAACATGCGGTGCGGCGCCGGTGCGGCTCCGGCATCATGTACACACGGCTACACATCAAGCTATACATTTCCAGTATTAGCTGACCTCGCATTGTACGGAATTCCTATACAATGCGAGATCAGTATAAACTGGAAATGTATAGCTTGATGTGTAGCCGTGTGTACTATCGAAAAAACGAATATCTGTACACTGTAAGGACTATTCTTGCTTGCAGCTCTCGGCCGCTATAGTATTGCTTACGTACGAAAAACAATGGTCGTGTGCAAAGGAACTTGTTTTCAAATTGCTTAGATAGATATGCGTTACCCCGATGATACAGGAAGCCTTAGGGTCAGGTTAACTGCCTGTGGGAAGTGACAAATTTGAACCTTTCGCACCCAGACATACAGCATAACCGATCCTTCTATAAGAATCCCTCGATGGCCTTAGATAATACTTCTCAGAAACAAACAGACATCACTTTTCGACCTTCAAAAACCGCAACTGCATCATTGTCATTACACAGAATCTTTCCTTTTACACTAATTTGTGTTTTGTTGTTTCCTTTAGATTCTTCAGGCATGTTAAACTGTCCACCTCCCGAGTTGATCATGACCGAAGCCGACGCCATCGCTGACCCTGACTCTGATGATGAACCCGAGAGAAAAGACTCCCTAGATGTCCATGAAGAGGGTAAGTTTAAATACAGATACTCTGTACTTTATATTTCATTTAATGTTGATCGCAAAACTGACTTTTTGCGATGGGTACCTAATGGTATAATCGACCTTGATATTGTTCACAATAAGGTTGAATGTCACTTGCACATCGTAAACGACAAGGTCTATTTGTCTTTGTGACAGTTAGATAGTTTTAACCTTAGTGACGTATAATTTTAGTTGGAATTGTTTTCAAAACTATTCAAAATTGGACAGAAATTTACTCGAAGCTTCAAACATGGTTTGGCCAAGTACGAGTATATCGTTGCAGTATCGAACATGGATCAAACCTTTAAATAACTGTGAACTTTGAAAATATAAAGGCGTTTAAAAAAATACAGGCAAGAAAAGATAAAATACTTGAATATCAAGGGCACCATCTACAAGTTCCGTGAAAGACGATAGAGGCGCTTCCGTCGATGTTGAAACTTCCCGTTGCGTTAGTTGCGTGATTTAGATTGCTGCCAACAATGTGCGGCGCTTGGCAACTTCTACCTGTTACTTCATATTTTCTACAAAGTGTCATCGGCACTAATAAATAGTATTTAAATATCAAAAGCGATCAAAGATACTACCGTCTTCAATCATTGGCATTAGAGATAGCTATTAGACTAATTGGCTTTTAAACGAAAATGTTCCAAAAAAATTATTGCATTTTATTTTCAGAAATTCTAATTTACTAACTACTGTACAGTTTACACAGTAAAATTTTATTTTAAACTATTTATCTTGTATTTAAAAAAAAATTATACCTATTATATAAAAAAAATATAAATATTGTTTTTTTTTTTTGTTTCTGCACAGACGAATTATTTGAATGCTGACGAACGGAGAACTTTTCGCTATATTAACACCGGCTCCACCCGTCACGTACACAGTTATACACAGGTTTTTTTATATCTATATATTTAACTGCAAATACATGTTTAGTCTGTGAACAGTCCGATGTGGTCCTGTAACCCCTGTACATAATGGACTCCATACTTTAATGACAGTGACAGGACCAGAGATCACCGTAGAATTTCACTAGCTTTTGTTGGCGGTATATATACAGGCACATGATACATAGCATAGTCAGCCTATAATGTTCCCACTGCTGGGACGCAGGCCTCGTCTCTGTGAGAGGTAGTGGGCCGTAATCCACCACGCGAGCCCAGTACGGGTTGGTAGATGTCACATGTCTTTGAATTTTTGGTTCTAGAACATGTCGGTTTCCTCACGATGTTTTCCTTCACCGTTTTGGTGGTGAAATAATTTTCATAAAGTAAAGCACCTGTCTGGGTTCTAACTTACGATTTTCAACTCGTAAGTCGCAGCCGATACCACTGGGCCACCACTGCTCTTCAGACCGATGTAGATTAATTCTTGTCCTAAAGCTTCCTGTACATGATGCCGGAGCAGCACCGGCGCCGCGTAGATTTATACTCAATCTGAGATGTTCCGATATTTTTTCTTCTTGCGGCGCATGGGTGTTATTCATTCCTTTACACAAACATAAGGTACATAAACTAAAGCACCTGTCTAGGTTCGAACCTACGACCTACAACTCGGTAAGTCACGGTCGTTACCACTGGGCCCACCACTGCTCTCAACATTGCACATGATACATTTCAGCTTTATCTCTGGGATGCTGCCGCATCTGCAATGCATCTAGCATGCTAACACACCAGCGAAGATTTCCTTAGATGTTGATGACCACTTGATATCTCAGGTGGCCCATCTGCTTGTATACCATCCAACACATAAAAGCTCCCCGGGGATATCGAGCATGACCTCGTGAGCATGACCCTTGCATCATTTCTTGGGCCTAAGTCATCGACAAACGTTGCAATCATCTCTCAATTCTGAATTTGTATGGCAAATCTGTCAAAAACTCACAATGACGTGTCCATTGGGACATTTGTAAATAAGTAGATTTCGCCCCCTCGTGCATGCTGGTGGAAAGCCTAAGTTGCAGACTTGAATGACCCCTGACATAAAAACTGAATCCGCCACTGTCTGTGCGTTTACGCAAAATGGCAGTCTATCAATGGACAAAACATGAAACAATGCCATTATTTGCAGAAGCTGCATATTTGTTAGTCTTCTACGTTTTCCTTACCTGCCAAGTGACATGTGACCCTAATGAAGTCAATAAATGCTTGAGGATCCTGTGTTGTACAATGTTCCATTACACACCAAATAATGTTAAATAAGTCAATAACAAATTACTCTAAATCGGAACAGCTCTTCCTATTATTTTCCACGGTAGGTATGTCATAATATAGCTCATAAAAATAATACTGCTTACGTAAACTACCTTAGCTACAGCAATAAAAACAGAAATAAAAACATGTACATAATGTCATTACAAGATCGTAACACGACTATTGCGCCCGTTAACCCCAAAAAATGATAGGTACTGATATAATTAACTCGTATGATGACAATTCACCAGTGTGGACCATCACATCGAGCAATAATTTATAACTTTCAGACGTGCCTAATAGACATTTTGACAAGCCTTAATAAAACATTGAATAATGATATGTTATGAACTAAATCAAAATAATTATATTTTTGAAAGAGAGAGTAAAAATCGCTTCGAACATCGTAATGCAGGAAACAGATTTCTCAGAGGCATAACGTTAGCAATCTCTTATATCAACGATGCAACACAATATTTACAAAGTGTACTAAAATTAACCCACTTGGCCGCTTGACACTGGTAATTTTCCTAATTAGTTAATACATAAGCCGCAAACTACTCAGTTCCTTGTAAATGTGGTAATTTTTTTCACTTGTCCTTTAACGCTCTAGTTAAGTTAGTTACCAAGGATTGCATATTACCTATCTAGTTGTACTCAATATCAGAACTGTTTCCAAAATACCGCGAAATCTCTCATTAAATTTTATTATAATTTCTACATTCAGTTTTTATTGCATTGCTGTAATGTAATCTAATTAGTCGACTTTGGAAATGTTAGAAAAAAATCTATGCATATTCTGCCGCCCCGAGTGTAAAAATTATTCTTCAAAGTCTTGTTCTTTTTGTTACACATTTTTTTACATTTGTTTTATGTACCGATTAATCATGTAATACATGTAGTTTTGAATGAGTGACCATTCCCAAGTCCAGCTACTGAACCCGTTTTAGTGGCACCCTTTAGTTCCTTGCTCATCTGTATCCTTGATCCTTGTCTATAAATTACAATACCTACGTTCCTTTGTAAGCCTCACTTCCACGCCTTATCTTGTCACCTTTTCAACACAATTATCACCCGATATCACTTTCCTTCCTTCTTAGTTCTTAGATATATTCAAACTAGATACGGTAATATTCAGGTGGCGGAGCAATGAGCGCGCTGGTGGCTGGACTAAGGCGCGCTGGCTCCGCTCATTCCCTCTCTGCGCCTAAAAACAACGCCTCATCCAGGTCCTTACCACCATCACCTAGTCATACACCCAGGTATGTTAAGCACACCATTATGTCGTGTTGTTAAACTCAACAACTTTATGCCTTCAACCGGTAAAGACACCAGCTTTTGACGACACCTTTTCAGCAATGAGACACTGATGCACCTACATTTAGTGCTGTTTGGAGCTGTATTTTTGCTTTTTTTTTTTACATGTAAAAGATCTAACTCACTGTTCGATTTTCACCTTTGGACAGCTGCTAATATCAGCGATATACTATAAGGATATTATCAAAAATAGTAGAGGCAGAAAAAACGCATTGATAAATTCAAAAAGATGTAAAGCCAAACTTTCATTGTTCAAGTTGCGGACTGACAACCGCATGCGGGTGCTTGAGTCGTTTGAGCCGTGAGTTTGGTCTATCACGAGCTTATTGCAAGGCTCCGCTTTTCAAATGGATGACTCTTTCCCTACCTTTACTTTAACACAATATTACAATAATAGCTACAAGACGATCTATTATTTCTATTAAAATTTTAAGTCGGTAATTGAAACCGCGAAATAAACTATTGAAGAGTTGCGTGATAATTCTTTACTTTGTTTTTAGTTCGCACATCATTATGTCCTTCAACTTTTGAAGACACACAAGGTATTTTACTAAACGTTACCTACCTATGTTTTCTCTTCATTCCTATTGTTGCCCCTTGCCGTTTCCAGAATCAACTGCCTTAAATGTTTCTTCTTCCCAAATATCGTCATGAAGGATTCTAGTTTTCACTTTAAACATTAATTTAATAAAGAATAAAGCTAAATTAATTGAATTCCAACGCCAAGAACCGATAATTCTTTTAACTAGTACGAAACATTATAAGTTATCTGAATCGAGATAATCAAGTACTTGCGACCTTATTACTTTTATAATACAAAAGACGTTACTGCCTTGCGATAGCTTTAATGGCACCTTGATTGTGGCCATGCGAACCAATATGGGAATACTAGGCTATCGTTTGTCTTACGTACAGAACATTTGTTGTTTATTAAGTACCTGATGAAAGGTATATGAAATTGATGTGTCTTTTGTCGCTACGAGAGTTAGAGTCTGGCCACGCTAAGTCTGCAATGAAATAAATGGGCAATCCCAAAAAGGTCTCTGAGGCCATGACTATTTAACCGAGCAAACCTGTGGGTGCCTTAAGCTGCTACAGTCAAAGCCTCCAGCCAGGGACTTACAAACTAAACTAAAACTTATAAACTAGGTGAACGCTCGCTAAGGGCACCCCCTGTGGGGTACGAGCCTCGGCTTAGGGCGTTTACCGGAGGGAGGACATGAAAGATGGGACGGGCTGGGTCAAAAAGTTTTATGTATGGTAAACTTTTATAGATTGTGCAATCCACGAAGACGCGCCCCACTCTGCGATTACTGTACTGTAAGCTGTACTTTAGTACGGAGCGGAGCGGAGTGGGGCGCGTCTTCGTGGATTGCACTATCTATACATCAGTCAGTTATGTCAGTTTCGGGGTACTTGAAATGTCAGATTGCTTACACTGTAAGTTGTTTTCACAAAATAAAGTAGAAAAATGGTTAAACCTGTTAAAAGTAAAGTGCGGGAGATATTATATAATTTATGATATGTAAATTGCAAAATGTGAAGGAATAGCACGATGTCGTCCTTAACCAAAAACGACAATGTTTACGAAAAGTTGACGTGTAAGTAGATCTAATGATTTTGATATTTTGCCTTTTTGATTTTTGTCTATTAGATTATGTGTAATCTACCTCCATACGATGACAAAACTGTATCAAATCCACACTGCGTCGTGCTAAAGTGACTATTGTTTACCAAGAATTAATCAGAATATAAACAAAATAGCCTATCAAAAACAAATAGACAAACAAAGTATCAAGTTCTTTTTTTGTAGGACAGATGAGGTTGCCGTCCATAGATTTTCGAATTCCACGGTTTTTTTTACTTATGCAGACTTAGCGTGACCAGGCTCTAATAATTTTTCATTTGGAACCTTTCAATCAAACTATAAACCTTACCTATGTCATGTGCAGTGATCGGAGTTAGTTGAGTAAATCACCAAATTCCGATCATTGGATGTTTTGCCTTCTTTTCTATTTTGTAGTTTGAATTCGATTTGTGTGCTTTACATTTTCGTATGGCCGTGTCCCTGACTAGCCCTATTAATTTTTGAATTACAACTGTTCACCCTTCTTTGAACTCTCTTTCCATATTAAATGTTGACGACCAGGGGCCATTGCTTGACCCACTCCGAAGAATTAAGTAGGTACCTACGACTACAGCTGTATTGCTTTTTCACATCTAACATACTTTTATTTTACTCCTTTCGCAACACTCGCATACAATGTCGTAGAAGAATCTTAAGCCACACTGCAATAGCTCAGCTCCTCTGACAAACAAAGTAGTGTCGCTGTTGGCTATAAAATATGTCACCATAGAACACAAATGACTATCCTCAAATCATTTCCAACTCTTCTCACACAAAGTGGTTAAAGAAAGAAAGAGCCTACACGTTTGTTGACGAGCAGCCCGTGTGACGTAAAGGAAGCAGTCGCTGGAGGCGGGCAACCCGTTCGGCGCGTGCGGCGCGACGTGGCTGGCGAAGGGCGGCGTGGCGGCCATGCTGGCGCCGGCGCTGCGCAGCGCGCTGCCGCCGGACGTGCTGCTCGCGGCCGCGCGGGACTGCGCGCCTGAGCTCGCCAGCAAGCTCACCGCGCAACAGATACATGACATGGTGAGTACTGACACTGACTGGCGCGTGGCGGCCATGCTGGGGCCGGACGTGCTGGTGAGCTTATTTACTTGATTTTCTGAACATTAGACCCCAGCTCCTGGCAGGAATTCCTCGGAGAAGTTCCATGTTAAATTGTCACCTGATGATCTCCTTCTTTGTAGACTTTATAGGTACAGCTTTAGGTATCAATCAAAACTGGTTACAGAAGTTACGGTACAGTTTGTGCATCATGTTTTCGCACTTAAGCATAGTTATCTACAATAATGAGTAAACAAATAGTATTGATGGAGTCATTGAACTGGTGATAGAATTTACAGAACATTTTAACATAGAAATGAAATGATTCATCAAACGTTCTTTCTTTGACATTGATTCATCTTAAATCAATTACTTTTATATATATGTCACCGTAAAATTATAAACTTCGTTAGTTTGTAATCTATCGGTATTATTTCCGTTAGATTACAAACTGTCGAAAAATTGTAAACTGCGACAAATCATTTACGATTTAACGCATTATTTTTCGATAGTTTATATTATATCCATGAGAAACGAGCGTAGTAAGCGCTTACTACGCTCGCTCGACTCACGCGGTTGGTCACAGTTCTAACCTAACCTAACCCATTTCACCCAGTTCACAATTTTTCGACAGATTATGATCTAACGGAAATAATACCGATAGATTATAAACTAACGGTGCTCACAATCTTACGGTGACATATATAAGGATTAATTCTTCCCAAAATAACGTAACCTCAACCAAGGATGCAACTTGTAATTTATGAAGCTACTATTCGATTTATTCCTAGGTCATCTATTATAGTCCAGTTTACAGCAACTGCACATCAATGTTGTGTATGAACATGATCATGCAGTTTCTGCTTTTATTCAAAACTACGGGTTGGGTTTAGAAACGTGCCGCATCGCTAGAAAAAATAGAGTTTATTTGAGTTTCTAGAGGGTCTCCTGAAACCTCCACAACATTTGTATCATATTTATTTCTTTCGCAGTTACTAGCTGTACGAGAAGAACTATCAGCGGAGGACGCAAGCAGCGCGGGAGACGCGAACGGCGGCGAACTTCGTGCATGCGCCCTCACCGCCCTCATGCTGCACTGCTGTGCGGCTGCGCAGCTCGCACAGCAACGCGTAGAGAACGCGCCCACTTGATGATATTACATTAATGTTCATTGTGCAATGGCTTGTTTGATTTCAATTGTTCGTACAGTTTTCCCCAACAATGTTGACTAACTAGTTGTCACCTGCTTTACTGATGGCCACCCACTCTAGGCCCGCACTCACTGGCGACTCACACTTATCTACTGAACTATATATATTAAAGTTGCTAGTCTGCCTCGTTGGTCTAGTGGTTGCAAGCGCTACTGCTGAGCATGAGGTCCTGGGTTCGATTCCCGGGTCGGGCAAAGTGTTATTGGGTTTTTCTATCTGAAATTTCTTAGTAGCAGCTCGGAGTCTGGATTTGTGCCCGGTTGATGGCAATAGGCTCGCCCCCTATTACATGGGACTTAAATATAACTGGCGAAATGTGGGTGTGCCTGCTACAGGGACACCTCTGCCCAACCCTTCGGGGAAACAAGGCGTGATGTTGTGTTATGTTGCTAGTCTATAAACTAGCAACTTTAATATATAAATAAATAAATCTTTATTGAACTAAGCCTAAAATAAAATAACAATGGTATAGTAGAAGTAGATACATTGAGAGGCTTATGCTAGGTAGTAATACATTGAAACCCTGACCTCTAAACTAGGTTATTACCTGTATCTTAGAAGATCAGTGTCCCTCCGCAACAATGTTACAGGCCAGAAATTTTACAGCTCTAGGTCAACTACTAAACATCGCAAAAAAATAAAATAATAAAAAAATATTGTGACGTTATAAGTCATTAATCCGATTTCAAGTCGTCAGCACGCGTAGCATGACCACCGTAGAAACGAGTTTTGTCGACGGAAGAATAGACAAAATGACAGATAAACAATCACAATCTGTCATTTTGTCTATTCTTCCGTCGACAAAACTCATTTCTACGGTGGTCATGCTACGCGTGCTGGGAGCGCATAAAGTCTTAATTCTATCAATTTATGCCACACAAAGCTATTGTCGAACGCGACATAAGTATTCCAAAAATATTTCTCTGTTTCCTTATTCAAGTTTAAGAATAATCAGCCTATAACATTCCCACTGCTGGGACACAGACCTCCTCTCTGTGAGAGGGAGTGGGCCGTAATCCACCACGCGGGCCCGGTGCGGGGTGGTGATGTCTTCGAATTTTTGGTTCTACGACATGCCGATTTCCTTACGATGTTTTCCTTCACCGTTTTGAGACCAGAATAATTTACATAAAGTAAAGCGCCTGTCTGGGTTCGAACCCACTACCTACGACTCCTATTTCAAAGTAATGTTTAATTATTTTGGCAATCATTAAGGAAGCATCAACGTCGTTTCAAACAAGAATATCATCTATTTACGCATAACTGACCTTGACAACAAAACTCGTGTTGATACAAAAACTAACGTCAATTTAAACTTGTTAAACAGCTACAATAATTCTATTTTGGACAACGGATTATACTAAACATGATATTACTACGCACTATTCACGCTATCAACACACGAACTAGTTTTTACGACTAACGTTGGATTTTGTAAACAAAGTCGAAATAAGACGTAAATACTGAAGGATGAAGTGAACTTTTCGGTTTTGATGGTAGCACGAGTCAAATCAATGAGACGTAAATACGCCGGAAGTTTCTAATTGTCAATAATTCTAAAACTGGAGACGCATGTTCCTCCTATTTAGCTCCTCAAAATGATTCACTTTGAGAGATTCGTTTTATTTGAACTATTAGAAGTGGTCTGTTAAAATTTAGTTTGATAACAAACAAAAGAAAATCGGAGAAGGAAAATGAAAGAGATTTTCCAACAGTAGGAAAATACCAAAGAACTATACAATGTTCCTATTGATTTTTACAAAGTGTCGAAAATGCTACTGATGAAAACATAAATGAACTGAAAAGCTAAACATTGTATCCAGTCTCAAGGCAATATTCCCATCCAGACTTCAGCTATAAACAAAAGAAAATTAATAAACGGGATCAAAAGCAACAACAAATTCAGTGGCATTGACCTTTTCATTCTTATTCGAACTACGTAAGGTTCGTTTTCGTTTGTAAGGACCAAGGGATCAAGGAACGCGTGTACCAACTGCGTCGAATGTTCTGCCGAACAGGGAACTGGCTTCTGTCCAGCTTTTCCTGAAATAGCACAAAGGATCGACCTCAACTTTCGTTGTGAAAAAAACTTCTGCGAAGTGTCAGCGGTCGACCGACGGAAAATTTTGTGCGTCACCGGCCATGCGTGTGCGCCGGATACGGACGGATATCATCTAGATAAGTGTCCGATACATGTGTGTTGGGTAGGTATGATTGCCTTAGGATGTCGATAGTTATACCTACAGTTACAATAATGAATCACCAGTTCCGTAAATGCGTAATACTTCATAATTTGGATTGCTAATCCATTGCTTCATAGGATCGAAAAAGAATCTGTTCAACAACGTAAATAACGCAATGAATGTTGTTGAACTGTCAAAATGAACCAGTACCCTAATTACGTAACTTATTTTTGTAAAAGATTATACCTAATTTGTTTAATTTTGACAGTTCAACAATATTCATTGCGTTATTTACGTTGTTGAGCAGTTTTTTTCCAACTTATGTAGCAATAGATTAGCAATCTGTTTCAAAACAATTCAGATTGTAATCGATCGTGTATTACGCAATCAGGGTACTGGTCCTAGACGATATACATAATCGGAACCTATGCCTCTTGCTCATGCAGTAGGTTCCGATTAATGAGGTCGAGGAGTGATTTGAACAGGACCTAAACCTAATCTATGTGAGTCAGAAACTATTAAACGACTCTAGGTACTCTCTATCTCTATAATAAAATAATTAGGTACTTATATAATGATATCAATGCCTCACTAAGGCCGACCACATACCTACATGGAATTCAGTTTCAAAATATCGATTCGGAATTTCGAAGGCAGCAAATCCATACAAAATCAAGGATCTATCACACACGTTCTCCGTTCGAAATTTTCTCCGATTCGAAATTCCGAAACGGAATTCAGTCTGTAGGGTGCCCGCCTTTTGTATGGATTTGCTGCCTTCGAAATTCCGAATCGATATTTCAAAACGGAATTCCGGAGGCATGTAACTGTATGTGGTAGGTGTGTTGCTAAGAATATGTTTTCCAGCGATGAATTTTAGAGTAAGGAGGGATATTGGATAGAAAAATATCAGTTCCTTCTTCTTGTTCCGCTGTCACCCTTAGATGCTGTGGTAAGAATGAAAGAAAAATATCTGTGTCACACGTGGTTGATGAAGATAGAAAATTCTGCATTTCCTGGCTCACTAGTCTCCTAACAACACTATACAGATACAATTTATTAGATAGTTCTATTATTAGATAGTTATTCAATTGCTATCGTAGTGTAAGTACCTACCAAAATGATGGAAGAAGCGGTTATTTTATAAACATTAAAGACTTTCAGTGGTAAAGTTTTTGATCTCTGAAAGTTATCGGTACAGTAGGCAAAAGCAGTAGGAACCTATTTTATTAAACTGGCCTCTTCAATTGAAACTCCCTACACTGGGCCAGCACTGCGTACCTAATACCACCACTGCGTAATACTTACACGATCAATCACAATCTGAGTCATTTTGAAAGAGATAGCTAATCTATTGCTTCATAATGTTCGAAAAAATCTGCTCAACAACGTAAATAACGCAATGAATGTTGTTGAACTGTCAAAATGAAAAAGATTCTTTACGAAAATGTGTTACGCAATTAGATAGCAGTTTTAAGATGGATCCGCAGCAATGAACCGAGAAATTCAAATTTTCTTAAGTTTTTTTGCAGTTTTAAGCTCAGTGTCAGGTTGTATCTTGATGAAAAATTCGCCACCATAACAAATAGGTACCTATGTATATAAAGAATTATAATCTTTAGAATCATTAATACATCTCTCTAAGTTAGATTTGTTCCATACGCAAATCTCTTATGGAAAAGTTAGTGGAACAAATCTAACTTAGAGAGATGTATCTACCTAAGTGATTATAATTCTGTGAATACATATTTGTTACTACTACGAATCCACCTTAAAAGGTCAAAGTGTTACCACTGACTTATAGCCTGCCGTACCGATGGATGTCCTGTAGGTACGCACGCACGCAGCATCCACACCTGCGTCATCTTGCTTGTTCGACATCGGTCATTAGCCGCTTTTAAACTGTGAATAAATCTGACTTTATCAAAACTTTGTATTGCGTGAATCAGGGGAAAATACAAAACGATACATTGTATTTGAGATACCTACTCTGTATCATTTATCATCGCGTTCAAATATATAACTACTTATTTCAATTATTTTTAGTTGTTGAAGGGACACACTTGGCTAAAAGTAGTCTTTATGGGATGGTCGATAATAAATAGCATTCAGCAAGTTCGACTCTTATAAAGTAACCTAATTACTGAGAAGAAAGGTCACAATACCTCCGTGTCTGTAGCACTTCAATCTGCAGACGGATTCTGTAATTAATTAGGTAGAATTACAGAAAATGAGCCATTTCGACGATTTTTGCCAAATGCAATAAACCCCTCAAACAAAAAAACTTTCCGTAGGTACAGACGCCAGCACATCAAGATACCTGAAACTGTCAAATTTTCCCAGTAAACTTTGAACCTTAAACTTCAGTGATAAAGTTGAAAATCTATTAAATAAATTTGACAGATTGTAGTAGCCTGATGTGCTGGCGTCTGTACTTATTTCTGTTTACGACTGTCAGTGGAGTACATAATAAATTGCTCAATAAATTAAATAGAGATGCTTCCGAAAGTGGGCCACGATGAAAAAAGGAATAGGTATCTACACAGACACGAGGTCGCCCCGTGTAGGAATATAGCACTAGTTAGTTGATCGATTTATTATCAAAAAATCTAAATGGGCTACCTTCTTGAAATTGTTCCAAAAACTGAAAGCATATCCGACAAAAGAGGCATTGACCTCGAAAATAAATAACATATTCATGAAACAAAGACGGCATGCCTGAGAGATATTTCTCGTCGGCATGTGAAGCCAAGTTAGAGGCCCATGGGCGGCTTTAAAACTCTGACACCAGCTTAGTCACTAACCAAAAGAAAAAGAAAAGAAGATATGAAACAAAGAAACAATGTTCGTTTGCATTTTTCAGAAGCTGTTGCACCTGAGTGTTTGCAATTTTCATGGGAACTAATTTTCATAGGTACCCGTGACAATTTTAATTTTACCCTTTTAAATGCTCCTGTCCTTATTGAGCTACGAACAAGAACTGCCTAGCTAAGTATTTCCACCTTCGTGATAATTATGGCGTTTGAGCTAAGCTGTACCTACATCAGGGATCACCAATTGGTTTCACTGGGGCAAGGTAAGCAAATTAAAAAAAAAATACTGTCGTGGTCCGTTTGACAGACGATCACGAGCAGTATTAAAAACAATGTAATGAACAAAAATAACAAAGTAAGTAATTAATATTGAAGTGAAAAATTACATTTTTTACTTTGAACTAAGTATCTGTCTGAAGTCTGAAATGTCAACGGCAGAAAAGACAAACCTCACTCAAAAATTTTATTGATATATTTTCTTTACATATTACTGTTAGATTTAAATAACCAACAAGATTTTTGCCGTAGGTAACATGCAGATACGCTGGTAGAGCCGTAGACTAACGATATAATGGGAAAATAACTTACCTCATTTATTTTTTTCTTCATGTAAAACCATGTCAAGATTATTGGAGTAAAGGAAAAATACATGGTACATTTCAAAGTTCCTTGTTTATTATCCAAAAATAAATAGTTTAGTGCAAATAATAATATTATCGGAGTACAGCAGTCGAGAAAATAGTTTCTGGCACCCATTCAAGGTTAGTGCTGGCGAAAATCTACGACTCTCTTTGGCCGAAAATTCAAGGCGGTGCGTTGAACGTACGGCAGATGGACGTCAAGTTTTTAATTGACGCAAATAATTGCACGTATGAGGATAGGTACCTACATCAAACGCATATATCAACTACTATACAATTAAAGTTATTTACTGTTTACCTTTAGTTCGGTCTTTGAACTTGGACGAGTTTCAGACCAGTCATAAATCAGCCAAATCAGACCTGTCGATTCAATAGCCCTATTTGCCGATTCCACAATATTGTTAACCTCACGGTTTTTACAACGGAAATCTTTTTACGGTCCTTGAACGAAGCGTTACTAATTAATTACCTAGTTATAGTCATAACACTTTCTTATGGATTTCTTGAATCACGATCTATGACGGAAAGTGAACCAAGGCCGTTATGAAAATTGTAGAGGAACCTGCTTTTATATTTTTTAAATTAAACCGAGGAGATAAAGTCAATTGATTGTGCAGTACGTTACTTTTACTTCAAAATGATGCAATTTCAGGAAATAAATTGAATAACATGTTCATGACTCAAAAATAAAACCGTTTTAATTCATCGTAATCAAGTTTGCGCATCGAACGTGTCCGCAATAAATTGCGACATGTAACACATTGATGGCCCGTTGTGAATTAGGCTGGAAAATCATGTTCGACCGTCAGCCCTGCCTTTCACATTGAGCTGATCAACTGTATGCATTCAAACGATTATTCCCACAAACAATGCAATCAGATAACGGGCTCAGTAATCACAATGATCTTATTGACGACGCGACGTGACAATAGCGCTCCACTGAAAACGAGATCGCCGAATTGTTTATCCAAGCGGAAAACAGCTTTTCCTTTGTGGCAGGACAAAACCCGTGACGTGACGGGGTTTCATCCATCTCCCATAATTTCCGCAAGCTTCCGCCAGTGCCAACTTGCGTCAACTGCGCAGCAGACAGTGCGAGTGAGACGGGCATTTGTTGTTGTTGCGCTCTCCCTCCCGCACCACGCTTCTTTGTTTTGGCAACGATATAAAAGCAAGGAGCAAACGCGCCGCTCGAATTTTACCAGAGTGCTACCGTGGACCCAGGCGCATCGCGTTTCGCAGCGGTGGTAGATGATTCGTGATTCTTTCAGCTAGTGAAAGACTTTCATATTCGTGACCACGGAAATCGTGACCAAGCAGTGACTTAACTAAGGGATTGTGCAGTGACAGTTAATAATCAAGTGCAGTGATGAGGCCCCCTACGGAATACGAAGGTGGAGCGAGGGTGCCCACTGAGGCGGAGGAAGGGAACCGACCTGACGCGCGGCCTATGATGATCTGTGCAAGGTTGGCTGGGCGCGCCATCATCAGAGTTGTGGGACGTTGTGAAGATGCCCAGGAGAATAGTCAACTAGGTGCGTAATAAAATATTGTGCATAAGTCCACTTAAATCTAATCATGGTGAGCAACATCATTATTTCAACAACAACACAAAGGGAAACTTTATTGCGAAGAAACAATAATAAACAAGATAAAAATAATAAAAACAACTACCTACTCAGTTTCCACTTGAGCTACTACAATCCACTGTATGAATAAAATATCAGTGTCATTGAGCGGATAGGTAACACCGGTCCGCGAATCGTAATTAATTCCTCAAACGCCCAACAAAAGAAAAAGTTCGTCGATCTAATCCAGAAACCTAAATATTTAAGAATATTAGCTTCCTCATTAGCTTCATTATTTACACGTAAATGAATTGATCATGGTTATCTTATCGATTTGCAAAGATATGATAATGTTCTTGTACCCTTTAAGAAGTAGAGCGTCTGTCAATTAATTGCGGTCAAGCTAACTATGAATTAATGGATAAA
The DNA here is from genome assembly GCA_963680765.1 of Agrochola lychnidis. Lineage (NCBI taxonomy): Eukaryota > Metazoa > Arthropoda > Insecta > Lepidoptera > Noctuidae > Agrochola > Agrochola lychnidis. Next base: position 8,227,228 of record OY796850.1, read on the forward strand.
GATGACCTCTATTGGTGGAAAATGTTTACTAACATCGTTTATAATGAGTGTGAGAATTAGTCAATGAATTAATGAAGTAAGGCCGTGACACATAATTGAGAGTGACCCAGCAACTTGTGGCTTAACATTATGTTAAAAAAATCCAATCTAATGTCATAATAACAAGGTGTTACGCTTGTTAAAATAGACATCACATCTTATTTACCTAATACAAAGAAGTTCAGGGACATGAGAATTACCTACATTTACGAAATTAGAATTACAAATAGGTACATTCAAATAGATGAAGACTCTCATGATCGCTTTAACTCTAATTAAATTAACAGACGGCATTTGTTTAATTTAATCTATTCTACTTTCCCTCCTGTAATAGAATTAAAATGGAAATAAACAAGTCTAATATCAAACGCAATTAAAACTGATAACTGAGTAGGTAGGTACTTAACAATAAACAACTCTCCCTTTGTTTTTAATTTTATCGTTATCGTGGCAACAATCTTTTGCGCTAGGTACTGAAGATGGTTCCGGCAACGGCAATGATAATATAGATTTCATCTATTTTAATGATCTATCATTAACTAATACAGCACCTTAATTTTAATCACATTGACCTCATAACTTGTACGAAAACTGAAGGAATTCATGACCTTACCACTCTTGTTGGCGAGGTCAAACAAAATTGAAGTGCATCACAAACACAAATTATAGTAAAGTTCAATGAAATTGTTTTAAATACCATATTAAAATTACATTCATTTGAGAAATCTAGTGACTAATAAATAATAATCAGCTGTTTATTGATAAGAGAATGATTGTCAAAACAGTTTGTTAATGTGTCATTTTTATAAAGACAACCCCGTTGAGATTTCCCAACAGCGAAAATACAAACCAAACAAACAGCTTTCATACCCTATTTAATCCCTTTGGGGATGAATTTTCAAAAATCCTTCCTTGTGCTCACCTTAATCTTTACGAAAGAAAGTCTTGTAGGTACAAAATTTCATGCTTCTGAATCCAGCCTTTTAGACTGTCTGTCTATCAGTGCATTAAAGAATTTATGTTTTTTTATTAAGACGCAGATATATGACAGTGACCTTGAATGGTTAGCTTGCGTGTTCTGTACTGAGCTCACGCAACGCGTCGTTCGTCCAGCCAGTAATAGGACTCGCCCATCAAGGAGCCCTGTCCCCAATTAGACGCATTATTAATTTATTACACGTAAAACAAAAGGTATTTTAATAAAACAAGTATACTAAAAGATTAGTAATTTAATTATCTTTAAAATGGTGAAGTTTTCATAAAAATACGCTTGATGGATTTTGCGTCATCCTCAGTTTTTTATCCGCGTTAGAAATAACTTTACAAATTAATTTCACTATGTAATATAAACATAATCAAAAATATGCCTACATTAAAATATTAAGAAAATGCTCTAATTTAACATATATTTTTTCCAAATCACTAACACTACTCGTTTAGACGTCATCTTCAGTATAAAATCATTAAAAGTCAGCTATCGTCCCCTTAAATAGATTGTTTTTCTTATACTGGTGCAAATAAATTAGAAAGCTTATAAAGTCCTTCTTGCTTTTTAATAATGACTAAATTGATCACAATCGCTATTCAATCTTGTGATGAGAACGTGCGTACTTGCGTAGACAATCGATATCGCATAGCAATCAAATTAATTGTCATTGTTCTTACGTAGATTTCACTTACGTGGATCGACGTAACCGTAGCTACAAATAAGTTGAATCATTGTAGGAGACGATTCGAAATGTAAATGTTCTAATGTAAGTGCATATGACATCATTATCTGTTGAGTGTAGCGATTAGGTAGAACGCCGAGCCATAGAGCCATCTATATGTTCCGTGTTGTTCGATTCTTGAAATGTCGAAAGCATCATCGATTTCCCGCGCTAGTTAGGTAATATTCTTTGCTTTATGGCTTCCACTTGTCTTGTATCAATAAAACTAAGATATTTTAATATTGTATCTCTATTACAAAATAATGTTTAACTTTCACATTGATCGTAAAGTATGTTAAATTTTATAAATAATTTAATTTCAAAACAGAACGTACAAGATGAGGTTTGTGAGATGATTACTTCATTATTTCCATAACATATTACAGCATATTTTCCAATTCACCATTCAGAGATAGTCCGTAACTCATAAATTAGTACGTAATATAATAAATTCTAATCATTATGCGAATGAGTCATTTATATAGTATTTCCAAAGATTTACAATATTGCTAAATACGGTAAATATATGCATAACTTTATAACTTAGGTATAACCACCTCTAACTAGGAGTTAGCAGTGTTTTTAGCAATAGCTATAACTATAACTAAGTAGATACAGTTACATATTTTACCAATTTTTTAGGGTTCCGTACCCAAAGGGCGTCAAACGGAACCCTATTACTAAGCCTCTGCTGTCCGTCCGTCTGTCTATCAGCGAGCTGTATCTCATGAACCGTATTATGTAGACAGGCGAAATTTTCACAGATTGTGTATTTATATTGCCGCTATACATAAACAAATTAAAAAAGGAAAAAATTAAAGGAGGTCCTATGCAAGAAACGTATTTTTTTCGACGTTTCTTACTAAATATTGTACGGTGGTATCTACGGAACCTTTCGTGTGCGAATCCGATTTGCACTTGGTCGGTTTTTTACATTATTAAATGGCCTTCATCTTCAATTAAAATTAAAATCAATATAATAAATTCTTTATTGGCATTAAAATTGGTTTATATTTATAACACGGACACTAGTAATATTGTAGCTAAACAAAATAATATGCAACTATGAACTAACAAAAAAAAAACATAATTCTATGGATGCTGCAAGAATCTTACTCTATGGAATTTATCATAATGTTGCATACCTACCTATGCCTACACTGTTTGTTAATAGCCGTGGTAATTTACCTACTTATACCTATTATAACAGTAGATTTGTGAATAAAGCCCTTAATAACCATTTCCTAACTATACGTAACAGCTCTTAACAACCGCTACTTTTTGTCACACAGTTACGTCCAATCTTCACGCTTATCTCCGTTCGAGGACATCATCAGAGAACCGCAAGAGACTAAGTACCGACTAACGACCCATTCATCAAAACGTTACAAAATCCAACCTTATTATGTCTGGTATAGCGTAGCAAATGGCATGCGGTATCTCGAATGAATAATTACGCGAAATATGCCCGTTTACGCAACAACGAGGTTCAAATGAGGGTTCTGTTGCATTCGACTTTCGTAAACGAAGATATCGTGTAAAAATTGTGAAACTGCACGAGGCCGGCCCGCTTTGGAACAGTGGCCTTTGTTACACAGATTAATTTCATATGGTTAATTAATTCTTTGTGATACACAATCACGTTTTTTGCAAGTACATTAACTACATCATAGTTAAGTTAGCTAACTGGTAACTGACACGGTTAGTTAGTAATCGTTTTCATCCCGCTCAACCATAATTTTGCTGAAGAAATCGTTATAGTATAAGCGCCCTATCCCTATAATAACGAAGATAGATCGAAGCCCTATTCAATTATCCACTCAATTGTTTTTGGCACGTTTGATAAATAACGTGTAATATTAAATGAGCAATATTTGTATGTATAAACAAATATTGTTTATATTTATAATCACGTTCTCGAAAACGGCTCTATCGATTTCGATGAAAGTTGCAATACCTATAGGGGTTACGGGGACGAAAAATCGATTTAGCCAGCAGCCTAATTGCGTAACATATTTTATTTTTGATTGCAATTCTGAATCGAAAGCAAGTCCAATCTTAATCGCATGCCATAATTGGAATTGCGATGTACATTTTTTACCATACGACTGAAATTGTATAGGGATGTTCAATACAATTGTCTATAATTGTTAAATTGATATGTTTAGTTACAGCATCTATGAATGGTTAATATTCAAATTATTGTGCTATAATGTAATTTTGTTTTAATTACAACTGATGATCTACTAGTGCTTATAAATAAAAATGTACAATGATTGCCGAAAAATGAAAAACCAATTTTTAAAATACTTTCTACCACAATTGAACTACGTAATAAAACGTTTTTCTTTTCACGTCTTTGCTATCTGTGGCCTATGACAAAATCGTAGAAAAGCAGTGTTGTCAACTTAGAGGGATTTCCACTAAACCTGGGAGTTTTTATCCCAAAAACAAACAACTTTGTAGTTGAAAAACATCTCCCCTATATTGATATATGTCACGGTCAATTCTCCAACTGCAAATGTAAGTTTGTAATGGTTTTTTCTTTTTGTATGTGATAAAACTGAAAATTTACAATTTTCTGTCATTTTCCTTTACTTGTGCAATGAGACGGGCTTTGTGCCAAATTTAATGAGTCTAGGTCAACGGGAAGTACCCTGTAGTTTTTGATTTATTTGCGAGTACCAAAATATGTCGCTTAAATAGCCGTAATTTTTTATTGTGTTGACTTAGAAGCTTGATTTTTTAGAGCTCTAAGGGACCACAGACGTATTTGATATTAATTTCAACTTGATACCTCCGTACGTTCCTGAGAAAAAGGGTCTTGACAGACTGATAACGAAGTGATCCTGTAAGGGTTCCGTTTTTCCTTTTGAGGTACGGAACCCTAAAAATACTATGATTACATAAGTTATGTTTTATTTTCATACTCAAATCTTCAAATGGACTCCCAAAACAGCGGCCGAATGTCGGTAACAGAAAACCGATTTCAGGAGAGGCTACGGCTCGCAGTTTCGATCGTCTCTAGTAATATTATTCGGTTGTAAGTGCATCGATCAAAACTATTCAAATATAAACAAAAACTTGTTTAGGCACACTTCCGTGGTTTTGTGAAATCGGTTTGTCTAGTTCGGATTATCGATACGATTCCGTTTCTGATTGAAATCGGATTTTTGATTCGTTTCGATGTATCTAGACGCAAGTCTATAGTGGACTTAGGGGAAAAAAATTGCAACACTGAAAGTAAAAGTTGAATGATCTGCCCTCATTGCGTTATGCGTTGACGATTTAATGCAAACTACTGCCTGTCTAAAGTATACCTTTGCTGCTCTAACTTTATCAGAGTGTAGGGAAAAGAAAAGGAAAGGCATATGACATCACATGTTAAACCTTTGACAATAATTTGGGCTGGAATGAATATTCTTTGAAGTCTGTGGAGAATACGATATCAATCATGGCGACGTATCTGTTTACATTTTATTTTTGTTGATTTCGGTAAAGTTTTTGTTTTAAATTAATATATTTTTCAACATACAAAATTATATTTACTATTCACGTACAGAAACATGGGCCTGTAATAAGCAGTTTTGGAACATTATTCTTGTGGCTTGTGGAAGTCGGAAGAACTTTGGAAAATTCTCTCGTTCGAGACACCGCCTTCGTTTTGTACTAGCTTCACCAAGATCACAGACTACAATTAAGTACATGGACTAAGACTTAGGCTGTTTTGCTCCATAGCGAAAAGTATCTAAGTCGATATTATCACTACAAGTAAGTAAACCAATATAAATAGGAATAACGTGTGTGAGAGTACCTTCGTATCTCATTAGATTATTGTAGCTGTAGGTACATTATTGGTGAGTCTACGTATACGGACAATCATTCTTTTGTTGCGTAGACACAGGCATCTTACGCGAGGTTAACTATTTATTGTGGTTAAAATAATAGTTAAGTACTATGTCTCACATTCTAACTAAAATTGTTAATTGATATTTTTGTACATAAGTAGATGCTGAAATAAACTATAATATCCACTACCTAACCAAATAACAGATAACTACAAAACATATTCATAATATTTTCACAGACGTGCTGAAAACACAAGAATGGAACACTACCAAATATCAATATTGTTGACTTCCTAACAAAGAAGTTGGTGGCAAGGTGGCAAACATGGATTGGATTAAGAATCTTATGTATTAATCGTTGAAGGTAAGCTTTTTGACACATCATTAAGAATTAAGCATAGCAACTCAATTATGAATATATTTCCTTGGCTGAACTTTTGACAGACACATCATAATATATATTTTATGTTTATCCAATTACCATTATAATTTAGTATTATAAAATATCTGGAGACTGAAAAATCAGCCCTAAATAAAGAAGAAATTATACAACCAGCATGACGATGATGATGATAGATGGCTTTCATCTAGCCATGGGCCTAGTTGATATGCCTACTTTGCCACATGAGTACTTTATTTGAGCAGAAAGTAATATGACTTTGTTTTAAAATGTAGAGTTCCTGGGGAATTTCACCTACGAAGACATGAAGGCAGCATGAATGATACTGCCCCTGCTGTGCTGCACTGCTGCTCTGCTACTTCAGATTTCAAGCTTCTTAAGTACAAAAGTAGAAACTGAAGATCCTTCATGAAATATTTTTTTTAGAAAACTTGATTATAGTCTTGTACGACAGTGATATAAACTATTGTGTTAATTGATAACAGTGTAAACTTTAATAAAGTGTTTTAATTATGAACTATAGAGGGACAAATAAAAATAACTTTAAATGAAATAATTAAGAATGGCATACTATTTGTTTTATACAAACACAGACAATTTTATAATTATAATGATACTATTTAAAGGTGTTTACCTAAATTAACTGTCATTCATTAGATTTAAAGGAAATAGAGAGAAATAAATTATGGTAAACAAATAAAACTGTTTTATTAAATTGTTACAACCTTAACTCAACACTGGACAAGAGAATCGGCACCATTACCATCTATTCACATTAATATGAAATATTTGGACATAGAGCAAAAAGGAATTGGAACAAACATACTGTAAGGATTAGTGGAATTTGGAATCTAATGTCTTCCTGTGGAAATCATCATGGATTATGTATGTACTGCTTGTTGTAAGTGTATGAGAGACAGTTAAAAAAATCTTGAATAATGTAGTTGAGCCTGACACCTGAAAAAAAAAAGAATAGTAAATCTTCAATATATTCCACCATCCATTACATCCATCCACAGTCACTTTATAGAATAGCAATATTCTGCTATAAACAACAATTGGGTCAATTATAAGCAACAATTGACTTAAATATTCTTACCTACTAATAATATTAATAGGCTAAGTACTAACAGCCGCACGGGGCAATCCATCAGGTTAAGCTACGCTTGCCAGGGTTGGTCCGTGGATGGGTGACCTGCATCCGGTTAGACTGGAAGCCGACCCCAACATAGTTGGGAAAAGGCTGGGCAGATCGATTTTTTTAATAATATTAACAATAAGTGAAAAACATTTAAGATAGGTACTTAGATATATTTTCAGTTGCCTACCTACTTTCTTTACTTTGTTGTTATAATTGCTAAGTAAAAATTCATACAAGTAGTAGGTTAGGCAACTGAAAATATATGTATGGTATTTAAATGTATGGTAAGTTTACGTTTGATGGTGCATTTCGTATTCACCAATAAACAATATGGGGTTTATTTATAAACGTTGCATAAAGTTATGTAATGATGAGCAACTGTTTAATCATACATTTTTGAGGTTTTAACGTCGCTTAACTATAAGCAATGTTTATAAATACATCCCTATGTGTGTAACATTGTTGCTGTACTTAACACACATTCAATGTTCAACACTTGGAAAGAAAATAATAAGTAAGTACATACCTTAAACAGACAATGATGTGGCAATAGTGGTATGTTCATCAATGTCCTTACATAATCCATTAATATAAAATGATTCAAACTGCTTTTTTTTGTTCTTCCTCAATTATAAGTTTTTGCTTTTCCAATGTATTACAAGCTCGACTGGGTTGCTAAGCTTGTGGCTCAAGTTTGTTACGGTATGAGGTACGAATTTGTCTTTCGTTAAAATGCCACCAAAATACCTCGTTTCTGGAATATCATAATATTTGTATTTAGTTTAGGTTGTAGGCACTAAACTCACAAGAAAACTTTCACAATTATTATTAAAAATCGACCTCGCTGCTTTGATATTTAACATACCAATAAAATTGATTTATCATTGAGGTTTTACATAAAAACACATTCACAATTTATCAGGAAGACTATTACTTAATTTTTTTCTTAATAATTATGGAGATTTCATGAGTTAATCCCAAAAAGATTGCTAAGTAAAATCTATTGCGACCACTACAGTGGCTTCTCTTTCATTTGACAGACAAAACAAATTACTATAAAGTTTGAAACAAAATTACAACTGTCAAAATGGTTACGCAATTCGATTAATAGCCTTTTTAGACGCATTTCGTTCACTCAATGGAGTATCAAACAGACCGCAGTTTGTTTAAAAAATATTGGAGTTTTGCAATTCCAAAGTCGTAAAATAAAAGCAATTCGATTCAAATTGAAATAAATTCTACTTGAATGGTAATCAAAATACGTTGCGCAATTAGGTAGCAGGTCTCATAATCTGGGAAAATTTGTTTTCTCTATTTTCACCAGGTTTAAATTTCATAATACTCGCTAAACGTTTTACATTGAGGAAAAAAACACTGAAAAAATCACTTCCATCTCTGGCTACCGTACAAAGTCGTAATATCTATTATTAGTGTGTTATTTTGGAGAAGTGAAATCTTTTGCGCAGTAAACAATCATGTGCAAGCGTCCCGAACAAGAACGCGGATTACAATTTACTTTTGCGTGTCTTGAATTAATTAACAGTGTATGTTGATGATAATAATGTTGATAGATCTATTGAAGAGTTAGGCTGCCTTCTGACACTTAATTTCAACAGCTATCAGGGTAATTTACATAATTTATCAATTAGTTACGCAGTATAAGCAGGTTTATTAGATTTATTAACGTTATAATGAGATTTCAGTGTTAAATGATTTGTTGGTAGTTGGTATTACTTCTTCAGATCGACCTTTAAACCGACTCTAAACCACATCATAAAACTGGTACCTACAAGGATATTTACCAGACTTATCATTAAACTTTGCAAACAGATCAGTAACTAGGAATTTGTTATGTTAAGGATATTGTAGTTGCTCTCTACGACACCCGTCACCTCATAGAGGGTTTGCCAGATAGATACCAAGAACCAATTTGTTACAACATGTCCCTTAGTTAATATTTTTTCTATCATATTCCACATTCCCATCCATATCGGCTCCCGGAAAACATCTTAGCACAAAGAATGCGCGTACGCGGAAGACCCGCACGCACATGTAACAATTCCGCGCCATAGTCGACGCCATTCGAGTGCGATCGATTTAGAACATCTCTTACATGCGCGTGCGTTTGATTTACAAACTCGAACGGCTTGAACTCGCCAGCTGAACACATGTTGGCCTTAGCTGACCAATTTATTCCATATAGAGTAACACCGTCTTGTAGAGAGGTCACTGCTCGTTAGACGCTTCCTTGTAGCGACGTGATTCACTTGTAGAGACAACAAGAAGTAATGTATATCTGTAATCAAGCCGCAGAAAAAAATGCTTTGTAACAAGAAGTACCTATTTGTTTTTGCTTTGTTGTTGCGAAATGATGTATTCTACTCAGGTATATTTTTATCATTATGATCTACAGGAATCCTCAAGACAATAGGAATTAGGAATTCGGTGGTTTTGTAATCAATTATACCGGCCGGGAACCATGGCCACAGTTTGTGTAGTAAATCAAGTACCCTTCGGGATTATCTCAGGGAGGTGGCTAACCTTGAGACAGGTCCGTAAGTTACGCGTTAAGTTATATAGTAACTCTACAAATTATCTTAACCGTAACCGTACAATACTTATCAAATATCCTCAGATTACTAACTACACAGATAAAACGGCATTGATATTTATGTATGTTGTAAATGCGATTAACCATCAAGCATTATCGTATTAAATGCCAGGTGTTGAATAATTTCTGAAGAAGGTCCTCACTCTAAAGCCTTAACTTGGACTGATGAAGGTTAGCCAACTCCCTCTTTGTTGGTTGTCTCGGAGGAAGGAACCTTGATACTGTGATACATGACCTCTCCCCTGCGGGTCAAATGAGCTCTTTAAAAAATAAAACCTTACAACAAAACCCAAAACCAAACAACACCTACAGCAAAACCTTATTTTCAAAACTGTTGGTTTTCTAAAAAAAGGTTTTTTAAACGGGAATAGCAGCTATAGCTATCTTCGCAAACTAACTTTCAGCTGATTGTCAATGTCAAGCTGCCTAAACGTCAAAATCTGCTGATCGAAATGTCAAAATATCTTATCAGCTTATCTGCTATTGCGATGTCAAACAACACGAAAACAAAAAGAAACCACGATTAAAATTAAAGTAAAGCATAGAAATCTAATACCAATTGGGCCTTATTTTCATAAGCAGTTAACCTAGAACCTCATTTACGTTTCCTTTCAAACCGATTATAAATTGTTATGCAAATTTATTAATAGTTAGCTACGCGCTTTACGTGTGAACTTCGGAATATTTTATGGATTTATAAATAACTTTTGGAACTCGCGCCGATACTCGTGTTCCCGTTCCTAGTTAGTTGCAGCCGGTGCTAGTTAATTCAGAGTAGTGCGTTTAATTTAAAAATGGCTTTAGCAGTGACTCGAGTGGTATTAAAATGCGAAGACGCTCAACAAACTCAAGTACTAGGTATGATTAACAGCTAATAAACACAAGGCTAATTGTAATTAAAACTAGAAACATATTTGTGCTAGTTAATGACGTAACTACTGATGATTTCTGCTCTAATAAACAGTTTGCAATGTGTCCTAAAAATGCTTAGACAGTTTATGGCAGAAACTGTTTTTTTATTTTCTTAACCTGCTAATTAGTTTGTATTTGAGTGGGTTCAAGATGGGCAGTTACATTAATAGGCCTAGCATTTCTTTAAGTACACTGCTGGATCAAATTAATTTATATCCCTATCATAAAGCTCACCTGTGTCACTGACTGTAGGCCTATTACACTAACTTCCATAAGAGTCATAAGAGAAAGTTGTACCTATATTATTAGAGAAACAAGCATATAACCAAGTTTTCCACTAAAGCCCCGGTTAAAATGTCAAATTATGACTGTCAAGTACCACGACTACCGTATTACGTATGAATTGTCTCTTTTCAGAGACAACTGGTTTGACGGTTGGGGACGTTTTGTCTCTCTCAAGAGAGACCAACGGGGTTTGAGCGGTCAGGTGTGATTACTGAACTCAGTTCTATTGAAATTATTAGAAAGGGCCCTGGTTATATTGCTAGGCTACTGTCTGATTATGATATAGCTTAATACTAAACATCATTCATTAATTTTGTATGTCAGCAACTTCTTATTGAAATAATTATTTCTCTAAAGTGCCGCCACTTCGACACAATACAAATAGCGAAATAATGATTTGCTTGGGGGAGGCCTATGTCCAGCAGTGGACGTCTTTCAGCTGAAATGATGATGATGATGATGATTGTATCGTTTTGCACTTGAGACAGGAATTAGTCACTAGGTAGGGGTTACATTTTCTTGTTTATCATTCTATCATATCTAAGAACATTTAATCAGAGCCATATATTGATAGTGACACATTGTACAAGTATCTTGAAATAATATTTGCTATGCATATATTAATCACACTATCATTGACTGATAAGAAATATATAAATAAGTAAGAAGTGTAACAACCATCTATGGTTGGTACTTGAACATTATCTTAGTTCATGGCAGTGCAACAGCCAAGCTCTAAACAAAGATATTGGGTAGAGACATCTCAATACCACTCTCCCTTGAATTTGTATATATGTATATATATAATAAATATATGTATATTATATAAAATATGTATGTATGTGTATTATACCTATTTATGTACTGTTATTTTATTTCTAATGATATATTTTAAATATTTCTTTTCTTTGTTCCTCTCAAACAGAGCACCTGCCATCCAATCTCTTCACCACCCTTGGTTGACTGGTAGAGAATGCCTAAGGCATTAAGTCCGCCTTTGTACCTTTTTTTGTGTGTAAAGTTTAAATAAATAAATAAATATTTTTCTGTTTTCAGATTTATCAGAATGTCAGCTGATGCAAGTACCGGATGCTGTGTACCACCTGATGCGACACACAGAGCTCAAGAGTTGTGATCTCAGTGGAAATGTTATTACTAAGATACCTCCTAAGTTTGCAGTCAAATTTAGTTTAATTACAGGTGATTGCAAGTTTTAATTATTTTAGTTAACGACTATATTCAGTTGCTTTCTTCAGAAAATGCATTTGCAGTGTATTATTTAGAGATTGCTGTAAATCTCTTTTTACTTTATTAACATTTTGGGTTACTCTATTTCTATTATAATAATTATGTTTTTGACATGAATAGTTAGCTACTTTAAGTGTATGGTATTGAGTATTGGGTGTATGGTATTTGTAACTTTGTAAGGTACCACAATTAAATTAAAATTATTTAGTTAGAAAACATAACAGAAAATATTAAACATTTCTTTAGGACTTTTGCAAAATAAATGGAAAAATTGAAAACTTAACCTCCAACTTTTTTGAAGTAGTTTTAAAAAGTGTTCCAATATTGCCAGTTAAAATTCATAACTAAGGGCGACTTGCAGCAAAGTGATTCAGATCTCGGTTTAATTAAATCTCGATTTTTCCCTTAGCTCGACTTAACTTAAATCTTATTAAGCATGTCTTGCACGGTCATATTTCACATTCGATTTAACTAAACTGAAATTAAGTCAATAATTCTTTCGCCATTCATTCTTTGCGTTCTGTTTTTAACTCCCATATCTTTTCATTCCAGATTTAAACCTGTCCAACAACCAAATGGCGAAGCTCCCTGACGAGCTATGCACACTGGCTTGTCTCGAGCGGCTGGATATCTCGCACAACACGTTCGTGGCGCTGCCCCACATCACCTTCCAGTGCCCCAGTCTACACACATTGTTGGCCCATCACAATCAGATTATTGGTACTTGAACTTTTGTTGTAAAGCTATAGTAAGGTAATTGTTTAATTGGCATACTTTTTGTGTGTGTCTTTAGTAGTAGAGCTACAACTTAGAAAGAAATCCTGTAGGCAATATAAGAAGAAGTAGGAAATTCACTTACTATAGATAGCTTTCTCCATTTTTCTGTAAAAGAAAAATTGTAAGAAGTTTCGAACTTGGCTCTATTTTTAACACAACTTTATTTTTTTATTTACAGAAATTGATGTGGACAGATTAGCCAGATCCCGCGCCCTGGAGTACGTTGATCTCAGTGACAACCCTATTCCGCCGCGCACGCACGACGAGCTCAAGCAACTGTCGCGGCCCACGGTGTCAGTGTCCGAGAGACAGAAAGAAGACTGGGAGGAAGACCTTCTAATATAAGAGTGCACTCTTGTGGACTTATGCATTCAGGGCCAGGTGTTTCAGGTCAACTAGAGCACGTGCGGAACTAACGGGTTTATAATACGTGACTAATCAAACAACAAGTCATGCAATTTTTCCAAGCTGTGGCTCTAGGGTAAATCGTAGGGAATGGTGCAATATTAATGTCAAAGCTTAAAACAACTGGTCCTAACTAAACTGTGATCTTCTCTGTGAAAAGAGGACAATATCAACATGATTTTATAGTGTATGCTATTTTTAGTAATAATTGACAGCATTGTCGTGATTTGAAAGAGATTTGTAAGAGATTAATAAATGTTTTTACATCTTTTGACAAGCTCAAAAGCTAGCGTACTTAATTAGTCTAAATGTGATTTGGTTTGTTGTCCTTTATACTTATATGGCTTATATTAAAAACGAAGCAAATTAATGAATTTTATATAGCATTAAATATTTTTGATACATAAGATGGTCGGATGACGGATAGTATTATGTTGATATATCTCATTGTATTGAATACTAGTCCATCATTAGTTAAGCTTGTGAATTCCAATAGGAATGAAATTATGTTGTAAGTAATTGATAAGTACACATAAATGTCTTTTTGCAATAATTATGTACTGTTATTTAAGGTTGTTATTTTCTACTAATGAATTCGCTCTATGTAAATTTTTCGCTTATATTATTTTTATTGACACATTTTTTATCCAAAGATTCATTGACTGATGAAATAAAGAAAATACATTATATTCTGTATTGAATTGAATGCAAAAACCAGTAATATTCGAAAACAATTAATTATGTCTTTGTGATGTGTTTTGTAAGGAATACAATCAATAATAAATAAACGCATTTAAGAAATGCACAAAAATATAATTTCGTTTTTATAATCTCTATCCACACTATAACGGCCCAATGCCCTATCAATATAGTTTTCTCAAACGGAACACAAGAGCCCGGGAAAACTACAGGCCTACTGTTTAACTGCGACGGAGCCTAAGGTAGCTGCGCGGTGCGGGACGACCATCAGTGGGCAATGACGAAAGTTCTGTGCCAATGACTGATCTCTCACGACTATAGATGTAAAACAACCGATTTAAAACGTTTTAAATAAAATGTTGCCGGTTTTAAACCCCAAATAAATTGTTTTAAACGGTTGAAAACTCGCCTACGAAAATAAAAGAACGTGCATGCCAGGCGCGGGCGCGGCGGCCGCGCGCGGCAGTTTATGAAGGCGCATGTGTGTGTAGGTTATGCGAGCTGGTAACGTTGCGTCGAGTCACGAGTGACGACGTCAACGAGAGTGCGAGAGTGTGAGTTTGGTTTTAAACCAAATCAAATTGATTATTTATATCGTTTGTAAACAATGAAAAATAAATATATTTACCAACACTGAGTTTTTAGGTAAGTACTCCGTTATATCCCTACCTCGGTCATGGGGTCTCAACTCGAACAAATTATAATTAGTTTAGATAAAAAAATCATAGATGGCAGCATAGGTAACAATGATGAAATTAACAATCACTAAAAAGCGATAAACGGCAGATTTTGGCATAAGTAAGATTAGTAAAAATCAAAACTTCCTTGTTTAATGCTGATGTATATAATTAAACTCATAAATCATGTATTTTCAACAAAAAAGGCAAATTAAACCTTTTACTTCAAATCGAACTCATAGAATGATAAAGTTAGTCATTTTGTTCAGAGCTCTTTGCAATAGATGGCGTTTTTTTTAAATTGTTTGATTTTCATTTTCCTACTAAATGTATACATTTAGTAGGAAAACAATTTTTGAAGTGAAAACTTTTTTAGGCGCGTGGATATTTGAGATGGGAAAAGCAATTGAACTCGCGACACTGTTACTGACATCTCATTTTTGTAAACGCGATTCTGCTCTTTATTTATATAACGTTACGGATCAAAGTTCGATGAAAGTATTTTTACTTTAAAGGTTTTGTTTTTTTTTTTTTTAAACTCGAATTTGATCTTTATTTAGATAAGATAATGTTCTATTTTTATTCCACCAAGATCTTTTTTAAGTTTTCACTTCTGTCGGCACTCCCGGACAGCCATTGTTTTTTTTTATAATATATTACCTACCTACTTTACATAGAAATATAATAACTCAAAGAAATATATTAACATGTTTTTGGCAAGTACCTACCTATTTAATTATAATTTTTTCATTTTACTCATACCTTTCTAAAACTTTCTATAAAAACCGGCCAAATGAGAGTCGGACTCGCACACGAAGGGTTCCGTACCAATATCTATAAAAACGGCAAAAAATTACGTTTGTTGTATAGCCCCCTTAAATATTTATTTTATTCTGTTTTTGGAACGAAGTTCCTTATCGCGCGTTGTGAAAGGGGGCTAGACGGAAAAAATTAAGACCAAAAGTTGGACGACACTTTTTTACTTTTTGAAGTGAAAACTTCTTTAGCATCGTTGTGATTTGAAACTCGATGAAACGAAAAAGCGACAGTAAAAGAGACACACATAAATTCATAAGATTTAACGTGGGAGAAAATGAGATAGGAAGCATTATAGAGTGTGGGGGGGTGTGTCTGAGGGGGTGTGTCTGAGGGTGTGTGGGGTTGTGTCTGAGGGTGTGTGTGGGGGTGTGTCTGGGGCTGTGTGTGGGGGTGTGTCTGGGGGTGTGTAGGGGTGTGTCTGGGGTTGTGTGGGGGTGTGTCTGAGGGTGTGTGTGGGGTGTCTGAGGGTGTGTCTGAGGGTGTGTGTGGGGATGTGTCTGAGGGTGTGTGGGGTGTGTCTGAGGGTGTGTGTGGGGGTGTATCTGAGGGTGCGTGTGGGGGTGTGTCTGTGTGTGTATGTGGGGGTGTGTCTGTGTGTTTGTGAAAAAAAAAACTTGAGAGGTGTCAAGGGAAACCCGGATGGAACGAAGTCCCTTTCGATTAATTAGTGAAGGAATTGTAATAAAATGAGTAGGTAAGTGAGTGCATACGCCACACACACAGCGTACACCGCAGCTCCACACAATACCAAAATAGGGAATAATGCGGCGTTTTCCCATAATTTTAATGGAGCCAAAAGAGAGGTCTTTTTCTCCTGATTTCGGGGACCCTAAACTTGATAGGTCTACGACCTCTGGCTCCAAAGTTAAGACCCGGGGGGGTAAGGTAACCCTGAAGGGGCACGGAGGAGGGGGGAGAAGAGGAGAGAAGGGGGAGGTGTGCAGGGGGTGTATCGGGATCAGGGGTTCGCGGGAGTATGTCGAGGGGGGGTTCGGGGGGAGGTTATATATATAAGAGAGTTGTAAGATATACTTAATTACAGATATTGGGGGTCAAAAATGGGGTCTAAGGGGTCTTACTGAATGTAGGTTCTAGCTGAGAGGGGAGATACTAGGGGGGGGGGGAAATTTTATCAAAACTTTGATATTCCCAGCCGTTTCCGAAATATTTAAAATTTAAAAGGGGGGAGGTGTGCAGGGGGTGTATTGGGATCAGGGGGTCGCGGGAGGATATCGAGGGGGTTCGGAGGGAGGTTATATATATAGGAAAGTTGTAAGAAATACTTAATTACAGATATTGGGTGTCAAAAGAAAAGGAGGTCAAAAATGGGGTCTAAGGGGTCTAACTGAATGTAGGTTCAAGCTGAGAGCGGGGTACGGGGGGGGGGGGGAATTTTATCAAAACTTTGATATTCCCAGCCGTTTCCGAGATATTTAAAATTTAAAAAAAACGTGTGCAATTCACACGTGGTAGAAGTGAAACCTTCAAAAATTAAAAAAAAAGTTCTTGTACGCGCACGAACACGTATTAACACACGTACACACGGCTACACATCAAGCTATACATTTCCAGTATTAGCGGACCTCGCATTGTACGGAAATCCTATACAATGCGAGATCAGCATAAACTGGAAATGTATAGCTTGATGTGTAGCCGTGTGTACAACGCTGAGGCCCAAGCAAACTCCCACTATGCCTTAGTAAACACGAGTGGAGGGGGTACGAAGCAGAGCATAAAGAGAACCACGAACATAAGAACAAACACAGACACACCCCCACACCCCCCACACACACAGACACCCCCACAAACACACAGACACTAGTGATGCAACGAATACGAATATTCGTATTCGCCGAATAGTAGACATTTACCGAATATTCGTATTCGGCGAATACTAATACGAATATTTAAAAATTAATATGTTTGTATGCAAATCTAATTACTGGCAGACTTTGAAAACGTGCGTCGTCGGCACGTAAAAATACGACGTGCGCAAGAGCCTTAACCGCAACGACGACGCGACGGGGGACTCCCCAGCCTTAGTTTATACAGTGCCGCGGCCCGGGAGTTTTCCTATCATTACGAACCATGGACTGATTGATTCATTCATTCCTTTTATTTCATTTGTCAGTCGAAAGCACAAGTCAAGCAAGAGAGTATTGTTTTATTTATTTTCTGAGGTTGCTGCGAAGTGAAAGGAGTTGAAGTTGAATAGAAAATGTCTTCTCGTAAACGAGATCAAAGTGACATATGGAAACACTTCGATAAATTACCAAGTAAGTAGTTATATGGTCTGTATTTCTTTTGTATGAACAAAAGGTGGAATAGGAAGTCCTAAGTAACTTAGACGAACGTTAGTAATGGCTGCGTCTATGTAGTACTAGACTATTAGTCTTTTATTACCATGGCGAGATATTCGTATACGTATTCGTATTCGCCGAATAGTAGGTTTGATATTCGTATTCGTAAAAGTAGTATTCATTGCATCACTAACAGACACACCCCAACATACGCACAGATACACCCACACACACGCCCCCACGCACCCTCAGACACACCCTTTGACACACCCCCACACACACCCTCAGACACACCCCCACACACCCCCAGACACACCCCAACACACCCCCAGACACACACCCCCACACACACCCCCAGACACACCCCCACACACACCTTCAGACACCCCACACACACTCTCAGACACACCCCCACACACCCCCAGACACACCCCCACACACACCCTCAGACACCCCACACTCACCCTCAGACACACCCCCTTACAACCCCAGACACACCCCAATACACACCCCCACACACAAATATGTTCTCCCATACATTCCGTATGAGAGAACATGTTTTTCAACTACAAAGTTAAGTTTGTTCTTGGGATAAATTCATCCCAACTACGGAACCCTTCATTGTGCGTGGTTCGACATGCACTTGGCCGGTTTTTATTTAATGTTTCTAAAAACATTTAGCCGACGTTCACACGGACGTAATAAAATCGCGGCGGGATTTTATTACGCACTGGATTTTCAACTCTCGGTGTTAAGCGGAGCGTTGAGAATCTAACGCGTTGAGACGCACTCCCGTCCCAGCGCGTTGAAAAAACACTCTGTTGGATTTTCAACTCTCGGTGCTAAGTATAGCGTTGAAATTCCAGTGTGCGATAAATGTCGCCGCTATTTTATTACGTCCGTGCGTACGTCGGCTTACTGTCAAAATGAGTTCGGACGAAGAAGACGTGATTTCAGTTTTAGCAATAGTAGATTTGGTAACGAGGAGAAGAAAATCTAGATTTAAGAAAGCATTGAAATGCTAAAAAACACTTAAAGAGACATTCGCTGCAGCGTGAAAATTGCTAGTTCACTCACACAAATGAAACTATTCCGCCAACTCTGTTGTTGTTGTATTGTTATTACACTTGTCCTTGAACGCACTGTGCGATGTGCGATGTAGATAATCTTAAGTATCTAAGTCGACTCCTAGATGGCGTTGTAAAAGTCGCTTATGCTGCCATCTGTTAATAAAATGGAGGAAAAAAAAACAGCCAGTTCAATAGCCAGACTTAGGGAGGTTCATTTCTTTGTATGGGATTGGGTATCTGTACGTAGTATTATATTATCTGTGCCTCGGTAAAATCAAGAAAATGTAGTTATAATTAAGAAAAACAGTCATCAACACCAACCGTTTTAAATCGAAAAAAATGGTTTATTTCGGTTTTAAACGGTTTTTTTCGTTTTAAATGGATTGGTTTTAAAGCGGCCTTACATGTATACTCGCGACACCTCACTACACCAGTGCCGCTACTTCAGGCACCGGCACCGTCTCATTTTAGTGGTACGCCTGTAAGAAAACTTTTTCTCTAGTGGCCCCCATCCTCCATGATTAAAAGTGAAGCCATTTTTTATTTAAAAAATATAAGCCAGGTAATGTCACCTTGACTTACATAACAAAGATTTATTTTAACTTTTTGAGACAACAGAAAATAGTTGAATTTACATTAACGTACAATGGCAGGGCACGGATCAGACGATGATCCAAAGTTAACAGGCCTTACCCGTATATTCAATAGCCAAACAAACAGAGGAAGAGCCAATGTAAGCACTGTGTAAATTATAAATTATCACTTGCCGGCCGGGCCCCCGGGGCCGGGGCCACACCAACGGGAAACGCCGTTAATTATCGCGATGATAGACTTTATTCCGACGGGTTAAGGTCCATCATCGTGATAATTAACTGCGTTTCCCATTGGTGTAGTCCGAGCATTATTAGGCAGCATAATGTAGGTACTGCATGAACATTATTGACTCAGTCTCAAAAAGAGCGACCTGCCCTTGAGTCTCTCACGGTTCATGTGTAGGTACCCTTACCACTTGCAATTGATATATCGGCCGAAGCTATTATTAGCCCCAGCACTATTACAAAGCGTGAAAATATATCCCGAGTTAAAAATATCGTAAGTAACCTAGGTAGATAATAATTAAAAAAAAAAATAACTGACATCCAAAAAAGTCGGTTGTTTTTCTTTTTGTAAAAAGTTTTTATTTTTCATTTTTTTGTTGTGGTACCTACCGCACACAAATTCAAATACCACTACCTGCTATGTAAATAACAGGGACAGGGGAGTTATTATAATTTACCGACACCGTGGAGTAAAAGACATCAACGCGTTGATTACCGCGTGCCGATTTTTTCAAGTTTTCACTTGGTATCTACCCACACAAATTCGAATACCACTACCTGCTATGTAAATAACAGTGACAGGAACTTATCATATCATCCACATACTAAGTAGGAAAAAATACGTACTATTGAAGCTAACTCAGAAACTATCAAAGCAAAGTTAATAAAATTTATATGGAACCACCTCGAGAGCATACCCTTTCTACAAAAAAAGAATTTTTTAAATCGGTCCACAATTTGACCGAGAAATCGGTGGACATACATAAAAAAAAAACAAACAAACATACGCTACGAACATACAACCTCCTCCTTTTTGGAAGTCGGTTAAAAATACCATCACGTTTGTATTCCCCAAGTTGAAAGGTAGAGGTGAATAGGACTATGTCTATGAAATAAAAAATATATAAGGTGAGCCTATGGCTATAAGCGGGTATAATTCTAGACTCTGCAATGAGCTGCTACTAGCCCCGGATCTGGGGGGGGGGCAAACCGGAGGACATGCCGCGAGCACCAACTTCAGGGGACGACAAATTCAAGCGTAGCAGACAATTGCACCACCCAGCACACCGCAACTTTGGAATAAATGAGACGCGCGTCACATAATAATTATAATCTTCCTATATTTTTCTTTTTAACAACAGTTCTGGTGCCCCTGTTGGATTGGAGCATTATCGATCGATAAAATTTGATTACCTACCTATGTTGCTAGCAAAATTTTAATTTTGAGGAAATTTTAATTTCGTGGGCTAACTTAGGGCATCCCCATAAAATATTGGCGGGGAGCGGCAGACGGCAGTTTATGCTCCGCTTCAAAAAAAAAAACTAGATCAGGGGCTGGCTGCTACTATTATATGGAGTTACGACCACTAGATAACGAAACTGTGTGGCTATATTTTTTGCAGCAACCAAAATCCGAGGTCTCCCATTCCCAAATTCTCATTCATCGCAATCCACGAGTACAAGCAAGAGACTATAAAGCTCCATTTACACAATGCAAGTTTCTTGCCTGTGGTATACAATAAAATTGAAGCAACAAAATGACTTGCTTCGTCTAAACACTGTTTATGCCATGCAATTTTTATGACTACTGTATTTTTGTTGCTTCAACTTATGGTATGCCATCGGCAATTAAATCGCACTGTGTAAAGGTTGTAGTGCAAACTGTGGACCGTGCTGACTTCAAAAAGTTTGTGTGTGAGGGAAAAATATATCAATACCTATTTATTATATACCTACTTTAATTTGTTTTATTTGCAGACAACTAAAGTGACAATGGGTTTAATTGCAGTATGTATTATTTACTACAAGTTTATAAGAGCAAAGCCTAAGAAAAAGAAGTAAATAAATAAGTAAGTGCAATCTGTGTAATAACGGCCGCCGCACATCAGTACCCTAATTGCGTAACTTATTTTTGTAAACAATTATGCCTAATTTATTTCATTTTGACAGTTCAACAACATTCATTGCGTTATTTACGTTGTTGAGCAGATTTTTTTTCCAACTTATGAAGCAACGGATTAGCAATCTGTTTCAAATCGAAACAAATTGTGATTGTGTTGTATTACGCAGGGTACTGGTGATTTTCATTGCCAAACAATTATGAACATTTGCAATTTCTGAATAAAACACTGGAAAATAAACAACCTGAGATACGCACCTTGGTCCGATGATGCACTCTCAGACTACCTTCATAATGGAAGTTTACTTTATTTCAAGACTAGGTCTGCCCCACGGTTTCACCCGCATAAGTCTTGATCCCGTGGGAATATCGGAATAAAAAGTATCCTATGGTCTACCCATGTGCCAAATTTTATCCAAATCCGTTCAGCCGTTTTAGCGTGAAAGCGTAACTAACAAACATACAAAAAAATGAGCCGTCGCGGGACGCCTGGCAGATGTGAATTTGATCTGTTCGTCAACTGTTATTTATAGTTATAAAAAAATGATATTAGAAAAAAATTTTTTTTTTTTTTTGTATTTTCTTTTTATTTATCGTTTTTAATAATTAATAAATTATTTGTTTAGATTCTGTGTAATTAAAGTTAGAGTTACAACAATTTTTGCATTATTTTTTTTATTTTTTTGTTGGGCTGTTGATGTTTTTAGATAATTTGACGACTTCTGGGTCACTGACGACTTCACCCGCGTTTACCTTATTGTTATTTTTTATATGTATGTATTTTTGTCCCAATGCAGAAATAGATTTCAATTTATAATAATTATACCTAATAATTGTTTAAAAATAACTACGTGCGTGTATCCCGTTGCCGTATCATTACGGCGGCCCGAGAGACTATTGCGCCTGCGCAGTAAGAATTAATTGGCGTGGATAATGAAGGCCGAACAGATGTTTTTTTTTTAATCGAACAATAAATAAATAGCCAGAAAAAACAAAAAAAAAAATTTTAAGTGATTTTCCCCCGCCAACAGTCGGTCTGACCCGCCGCTATAGATGTTTCACGTCAAGAATTTAATATTTTCTCCATAAAATATTCATTTAGAAAAGCAATTTTGTTGTGTCCCGGTCCTAATAGGAAATTTTGTGTTATTGAAGAGTTTGTTGGTTTTTTGAACACTCTAATCTCTGGAACTACCTACAGGTAGTAGCAGAATTTGAAAAATCTCTTTGCATTTCATAGCCCAATTCATAGGGAAGGTTTTATGTTATGTAACATCAACCCTTAGGAATCGAGCAAAAAGAAAAACGTCAGAAAGAGTGAAAAGCGAAAACGAAGTCATAGCGCGGGCGGGAAATGTTGCTTTTATTTTAGTATATTGTTGTGTCTTACGACTTCCACGCGAACGAAGTCGCGAGCAAAAGCCAATTATTTACAGTCGGCAGTCAGCTGAGATGCGTTTCCATATTTTCAATTTCCACACCACACTGAAAACTGTTCAAAGTGTGGTTAGTGTGGTGGAAGTTAACGAACGAAACGTTGTCTGACTCTCTTGACAGTTTGACTTCTAAAACCTGTAGACATAGTTCTTTGGCATTGTTTTATTTTGTCTCTTTCACTCATACCATTATTGGACTTAAGATATCTGCTGTCATTTTTATGTTAGAAATACTGTCGAGTTCCAAGTTGTTACACGGCTTTGGGAATTGCACCTACTTTGCGTTATTACATAAGGATTAAAATACCTATTTATCAGGTAATATTCCTATTTTCACACAAATTCTTGCTAAGAATTCTATTTTACAACGTTAGTTAATAATTTATTAGTGCAATCTTCTATTTGAAACATTTCCAGTGCTTATTTAACTCAGTTTTTTGTATCTTTATTATTTCATTTTAGAATGGCCGGAGACAGTTCTGTCGATGAATCCCAGCTTAAAGGCTTGGCCAAATACTTCAACAGCCAAACGAACAAGGGCAGAGCAAACGTAAGTATTTAATAGTCGAATAATTAAATGTTAACAAATATACCAAGTACTTTGAGGTTATGTGCGATGTTGGACACTTCTGTATTGTAATTGTAAATAAATGTATTGCAATTATTCTTAGTTCCTGTCTCAGATTTTAAGAAGCTGACCGATCCAGATAAGCTAAGGACCTCATAAATTCTTAATATTACTTCTAGAAATTAGCCGATATTGCAGGCAGGTACTCATAATTGTTTCCAAAATTATACCTACATTAAAACTTATTTGATAGAGGAGTCCATAAAGAATGAGATTTCTGACGTTGGCTCCAATCTTAAGGCTGGCAATAATATTAATTTTTGATAAGACTGGATTGTTATGTCAGCTCAGCCTTCACATTAGCTAAAACCTTTTTGGTTGGCCTGTATTTAATCTAATTTTACTCAATAAATATATATTGTATAATTTTATTCAAAGGTGACTGCCTCGTTGGTCTAGTGTTTGCAAGCGCCACTGCTGAGCATGAGGTCCTGGGTTCGATTCCCAGGTCGGGCAAAATGCTATTGGGTTGTCTATCTAGAATTTCTCAGTAGCAGCCCGGAGTCTGGATTTGTGCCCGGTTGATGTCAGTAGGCCCACCCCCTATTACACGGAACTTAAAGATGACTGGCGAAATCTGGGTGCACTATAGGAAAACAAGGCGTGATTTTGTTTATTCAAAGGTCATGCTGCATGCCCAGATACAGATTTAATGTATAATTAGAAAAACTGCTATAATATATTTTTTGTTTTTTACAGACGGCCAAAGCAACATATGCATTCATGGGCGCTATGATTTTATACTTCACACTCAAACCTAAGGCGAAGAAGTAATCCACATTTTTATGCTTATTGTCATTTGTGATCATTTTAGTACTTTTAATTTCATTAAGGGCAACATGTAAGTTATTTATTTAGTAAATAAAATCATGTGAACTCATTGTTGAATTTGATTGATAATTTTATTTGTTACCTTCTGACACTGTTATGTAAGTTATCAATTCCACTTGAGGAGACTATGGTACCTATATCCCCAAGACATTCATTTGCACATATTTGTGAAAGTGGTTACAATGGTACTGTTGATATTTGATACGGCATACAAAGTCTTAGGAAAGGTTCTGCGTCTGTACAGCATCGTCTTTGTTATTTAGAGACGAGTGACAGATATGTATGTATATCAAAAACTGCTTTATCAACAGTTGCATTTTGTATAATTTGCTAGGGCACAAATAATCCGGCTGCAATGTTTTATGCGGATGAAGATTTCAATAAAAGACATAAATGAAATAAATATTTGTATTTATAGTATTATATGCATGTAAAAAATAAATAATGCTGCACAGGATAGATCACAAAGAAAGCTTCACAGTTTCAGATCTCAAAAGTATGAATAGTCATTTTTCTTAATTAATTACTCTTTGGTTGTTATAGAAATATTTGTATGTTCAACAAATGACAATCGGAAATGCTACAAGTAAAATAATAGGTGAATTTATGATACGGAACTCCTTACACAAAAAGGTCAGTACAGTGCTACACAGTCAGAATACTTTTGTTTCTATGTGTTATTCATATATATAGATAAATTAGATTTACAAAATGTAGGTACAGTGATGGAAAATATACCATACCTTTACACATTAGGTGTGTGCAGCTTCTGAACTGTTAATTACAGCTGTTTTACTTTATGTATGAGGCAGAAATCATTAAAAATATCATCTAAGACAACCAACTTTTGTAATTTATCAAATAATTTTGAAGATACATAATCAATAACAAAGCTTACAGACTTTGCAGGACATATTGCGTAATTATTTTATTGAATAATTTTGTGCATTCTATATTTTTCAGTATAAAAATTTAAGACTAATCGTGAAACTCTAGCACCAAAAGCCTACAGATTAATAATACTAGCAAAGCAACTATTCTGTGAATTTATTATTTAAAATAAAAAATTCAAGAGTTTAAATACATTACAGTTTCGATTCACCAAGTTATTTATACATGGGCTGGGGATGGAGTTTATAATGTAGATGTGTAGATTGATTACCTAACTAGACACTTTACTTGCTGTAAAACATTGTGTATTTATAATACAAAATATTGTTCTGATAAGCAACTTGTAACTTTTGATCCTACAATACATTGTAGCATTATGATTAAACGCGGCAAAAATAAATTTGAATGGCAAGAGAAAAGATTGCCATCCATAATTATGTAATCATGTAGTGTTGTCAGTTGTTTTTACCCTGCGTTTATTGGGTTTCTACCAATTGCTTACTTAAAATAATTATTGGCAACACGTTAGATGTTTAAATGTATTTATTGACTATATTATTAAAACCCAAGCAGCATTTTGATTACGTTGCTATTTTGCGTTAACAATGCACATTTTAATATCATGCGTCCTACATACAAATTGCAGCAAATGACTAGTTTAAAAACGTTTGATCTGCGAAATGCGTCACTCTTACAAATCCTATCTAATTCATTCGTACCCGTCTATCAGCCAATACCATCACAGTTCCATGCTTCAATCAGTCAATTTTTGTTAATTTGGTTCTTCCACATCATAAACTATTACAGATATTTTTCTTTGGCTCTGTTTTCTGAGCCAAGTTCAAAAAAATCGATTCTCGTCTTAGGAAGACTACTGTTTTGGTTCCGAAGTTAAACGTTTCGGCATGAAACTACTGACTTCCCCGGATTTCTCATTACTTCAGTCCAGATATATGAAAGTGAGTATTCGTTTTCGGAGCCACAGTCTCATACGTGGTCTACTGGGACAATATAGATAAGGAACATTGGTGTGGAAGTTAGCAAACTGGATATGTGCATTGGTGCCGATTCTCTTGTTCACAAACTAAACTAAATTTAAGTTCAATGCATCTTTTTCTTTCTATTTCATTAAGAAAAGGACAGAAGATAAATTTTAGTTTAGTCCTGTCAAATTAATCAGCGCTTGACGTAAATTGACGTAATTTTAGTCGGCAAGTTTTTAATCACGTCTAAACTTGTATGGAGAGTGACAGGCGCTGATTAATTTGACAGGACTAAACTAAAATTTATCTTCTGTCCTTTTCTTAATGAAATAGAAAGAAAAAGATGCACTGAACTTAAATTGAGTTTATGAACAAGGGAATCGGCACCATTATCTGCATTTTTTGTTCAATGCAATGAATACATTCCTTTCCCTCATTTTAACGCCATTCTTTGGGGCTTTATCGTTCCTTAAAAATATTATCTATAGTCACCAAAATCAGTCCTTTTATAAACACGGGCTTAATGTATATTGCTTGTATTTGTAAAAACAAAAATTTCTGCAACATTTGTTTGGAATTAAATTTATCTGTGAAAATGGGTAGGTAATCAAAAAAGACTGATTTTAGTGGTTAACTTATGAGGTAAACGACGAGTAAAAGATTACTAAGCGTTACGATACATTACGACAAAATGGAATGTGGCAGTGTTGCCTATCGTTGTATACAATATTATACATTAACACGTCCACACAAATATGTAAATCGTTCGAGCGTCTGCGTCCCTAAGCTATGGATGGAATGCTGTAATTGAAAAATCCGATTTGCTTTAAGAGTAACGTTAACTTATATTGCATGCACAATATAAGGAAGTCTTACTTATCAGTGAACGTAGAGTATAAAAGTGTAACTACGGTTAAATATCATGATTACAATGAGTAATTTCTAGAGTATTCGAAATGAGGACATTGCCGAAATCAATATAATTGCAACTGCCCAATATCTTCATCAATGTTTCCAGTTGGAAAAATACCACTGAAGCGTAAGTACGTCCTTCAACGTATAAATATCTACGGCTCGACTAGGATGAATGCTTTCAAGTGCACGGTGTAAAATGGTGTCAGTGATCTTAATTATTACAGTAAAGACATTTGCAACTGCCCATTGCAAATAGGCGAGTTTAAATCAATTGTTTACGAAGACGAACATACAATGTATAAAACTAGACCCTTCAAAAGGAAAGAAAAATACATAGCCGAGTATATTTCTTTCTTTTTTGGTCCGTATATTTATCATCGAAGATTTATCGCGGATTAGGTGTTGACTATTTTATTCAGATACCTGTAATCTCAGCAAAAATAAATACTTATAACTTGACAAAATTAGCAACACCTTAAATTTTCACTGATTTGAATATTTTAACACCATTTTTAAGGTTTTTCACAAATAGTCAACTACCAATCTACCGCTTGTTATTACTAGATCTTCTTAGTGATTTATTTCTATAACTGTCTTTTTGGTTCAAAGGTAACCAACAAGCCGATCACATCAACCTCTGATTCCACTAAGCTTGTCGTGCGGCGAGTAAGGCGAGGTCCTCATGTATGGTCCAGGGACCGTCGGCGCGGTCTCAGAGCCACGTCGGCGCCCTAGTCAGTGAGTACAGAGGTGGGGGGTTGGTGACCGGCGCGGGCGCAGCGTCCGCTTCAGAGTCAGATTCTTCTGAGGAAACGCGTTCGGCTGCGCTTAGAGCTACGCGGGCGTACTCGTCCGTGTCTATGCTCTTGCAGAAGTGGATCGCGTACCTGAAATATTGATTAAGAATTAATATCATAATATCTCATGGCTACCTGCCAGGCGACAGACCACATAGCAAAAGAAGAGTGGTTTATGCATGAGATTATTACCTGAGTTTCTCCCGTAACACAGACTTGCATGAGTATCTCGGCATCTTGAGAAGGAAGAAGCAGGTGTAGCTCTCAGGCAAGAAGTGGTCTGGAGGTTGATATTTGTCTAAAACCTAAAACGAAATTACATAATTATTAAGGGGAAGTAAAATAACAGCTAAGCTTGAAAGATGCATAATAATAGGTATTTCGACTCGCAAAAGACCGCCTGAAGACAATTACAGACCTGTAATACAAAGTCTCTCTGCCTCGGGTCCTGTGGTGCTCTCGGCAGGCGCGTCCGTCCCCAAACGAAACGTAGGAAAAGGGCTCGTTCACTGCCAGATAGCTCCTCCATTACTTCCCAGAACCACTGCACCAGAGGCGCGTTCGGCTCGATTCCTGGGCGAGAAGATTAGCATTAAAAAACAAAAAAAATGAAAACGTCTGCGCTCGGGGGACTCCCGCCAGGAACGAAGCTTTCTCACGATATGATAAATGATGGTGGTATGATTTATAAACGAAAACAAAATTTTTGCAGCCGCCATCTTGGATTTACATTTTGACTTTACTATCGGCTTTAGCACCCTCGAAAACTATGAAAACGACACCCATGACGAATAATTTGAAAACTTTCACAGCCGCCATCTTTGATTTACATTTTGACCAAATTCACACTTTCTCTCTCTCTCAGTGCAGTGCAGTATGCAGTGTACTCGGGCCGATATGTACAATTTTATCTCACGACACTGTAATCACTTTACTCTTTGCTTTTTTTCTGCCGGCGTTCTCTCTTTTTTACCCGACTACGGCAAAGCCAAAAGAAGGGTTATGATTTTAGCAGTCTATGTATGTATGTTTATATGTTTGTATGTTTGTATGTATGTATGTATGTATGTTTGCTTTTACGTGTGTTCCACCATAGCGCCTAAACTACTGAACCGATTTTGATGAATGAGGTATCAATAGATTCGTTATAATGGTCCGGGTGACATAGGCTATATAAATTTTCCCTAAATTTAATATGGTGGCTTTTACACGTAAATTTCTAACCTCGAAAAAAATTAAAATGATATGATCATGACATGTTTGGTACCAAAAGAAAGGTCTTGACGAGCACATTACAAATATGTAAATAATGTTATACTTTTAAAGTAATTAAATATGTTTAAATTGTTAAAAACAAAGCAAAAGTGAGACTGTGCTACGTTGTATCGCAAGATGATACCAACGTACAGTTAATCAAATCTTAATAAATAAAAACGGTTTGTAATTCCATCCTCAATTCCTCTATGAAGAAAAACAAGTACACACGGCTACACATCAAGCTATACATTTCCAGTTTAAGCTGATCTGGCATTGTAAAGGATTTCCGTACAATGCGAGGTCAACTAATACTGGAAATTTATAGCTTGATGTGTAGCACTGTGTACAACGAAATATTAATATTTATACACGGGGCACTCAGAAAATTTTGCAATAGGTAATAAAAAAAAATATACTACAGGTTATATTTTATTTATTAAATCTTTTCAAATAACTCTCCATTGGCGTCTATACACAGTTTCATGCGTCTTAACCAATTTTCATTACACATTTTCCAGTCCACATCAGACACCTCTTTAATCCCTGTTTTCCCTTGAGTTGATTTTTTATTTTGGGGAACAAAAATGACAAATCCATGATTCATCACCCGTAATGAAATCGTAAACGCGCCGAGAGGAGCCTGCTTCAAATTTTGCTATCATGTCTCGGCACCATTCTACCCGAACCTCC
Source organism: Agrochola lychnidis (assembly GCA_963680765.1). Lineage (NCBI taxonomy): Eukaryota > Metazoa > Arthropoda > Insecta > Lepidoptera > Noctuidae > Agrochola > Agrochola lychnidis. The sequence goes on from OY796850.1 coordinate 8,257,314, forward strand.
TTCTGCGTTAGATTGTGTGGTAATCAGCGTGAAACTATCTTCTTTACCTGAAGATGCCCATGTAGAATTTCATGTACACTTCCCGATCCAATCTGCAGTATATGCTGAATCTCTTCATATGTAATTCGCCTATTCACTTAAATTTAATTTTTCACAGCCAGCACGTTTTCTTATGTAACAGCCGTCATAGCCCTATGACGGCCACTTCTTTCTTCGTCCGCCAAAGTTACAACGCTAAAAACTTGTACTTGACCACGCTTAAATTCGTTGAACCAGCGGAAAACAGTCGCTTTAGAAGGGCTTTTGTCTATGAACATCATTCGAAGTCTTTCAAATGATTCTTTTGGTTTTAGTCGACATTTGAAATCGTACAAAATCATTGCGCGAAAATGTTCTCGTTGTAAATTCAATTTTCAGTGAGACGTTGCGCGCGGCGTTGTTGTAACGTTTAGTAAGTGTAGAAACGGAAAAGTATAAAATAAAAAATAAAGTTTAATAAAAAACTGTAACCCGACCACGGGAAAATAAAAATGATCTAAAAAGTACGAAACAAGCAAATATTTCAGACAGAAATCAAGACATAGGTACAAAAATGGTCAAGGTAAAGCCGTCGTCGCATGCCATTATAATTTTGTAGGTGTTCCTGGCACCCACATGGTATACAGGCATGCGACCACGGCTTTACCTTGACCATTTTTGTACCTATGTCTTGATTTCTGTCTGAAATATTTGCTTGTTTCGTACTTTTTAGATCATTTTTATTTTCCCGTGGTCGGGTTACAGTTTTTTATTAAACTTTATTTTTTTTCTCTTTGAATTAGAAGACAATCACAAGTATTAACACTTTTTACCCGACTACGCAAGAAAGGGTTATGATTTTGACAAAGCAAGAAAGGGTTATGATTTTAGCAGTCTATGTATGTTTGTATGTATGTATGTATGTATGTTTGTATGTATGTATGTATGATTGCTTTTACGTGTGTTCCACCGTAGCGCTTAAACTGCTAAACCGATTTTGATGAATGAGGTATCAATAGATTCGTAAGAATGGTCCGGGTGACATAGGCTATATAATTTATCCCTAAATTTAATTTGGTGGACTTTACACGTAAATTTCTAACCTCGAAAAAAATTAAAATGGGATGATCATGACATGTTTGGTATCAAAAGAAAGGTCTTGACGAGCACATTACAAATATGTATATAATATTATATTTTCAAAGTAAATAAATATATTTAAATCGTTAAAAACAAGCAAAAGTGAGACTGCGCTACGTAGTATCGCAAGATGTTACCAACGTGCAGTTAATCAAATCTTAATAAATAGTAACGATTTGTAATTTCACTCTTATGAAGAAAAACAAGTACAACGAAATATTTATATTTTGGATTTCTTCGAAGCTCGATATCGATATATGGTGTTGGCGTCGAAATAAATCGCTCTATGGTTTCGTCCAAAGCACTATGCACTGCTATTGGAATTTAAAATAGGTTAATTACTGAACTATTGTATTACTCTTATTTACGTTTATCAAGTGTAAAAACGGAAAAGTATAAAATAAAAAAATAAAGTTTAGTAAAAAACTGTAACCCGACTACGGGAAAATAAAAATGATCTAAAAAGTACGAAACAAACAAATATTTCAGACAGAAATCAAGACATAGGTACAAAAATGGTCAAGGTAAAGCCGTCGTCGCATGCCATTATAATTTTGTAGGTGTTCCTGGCACGAACATGGTATACAGGCATGCGACCACGGCTTTACCTGGACAATTTTTGTACCTGTCTTGATTTCTGTCTGAAATATTTGCTTGTTTCGTACTTTTTAGATCATTTTTATTTTCCCGTAGTCGGGTTACAGTTTTTTATTAAACTTTATTTTTTTATTAGCGTGACGATTTCTGTAAGTTTACAAGCCGCGTTAAAGTACTTCGTTCGAAAAAATTAAAACATTCACAACTTGATGTTGATAAGCACCAAAAAAAATGGTTCGGAAAACCGTTTCCAAACGGTGTCCCCGTTTGGAAACGGTTTTCCGAACCATTTTTTTTAATTTTTTTATTAGCCTACACTATCCCACTGCTGAGCAAAGGCCTCCCCCAAATCCTTCCGAACCATATCACAATTTTATCAGAGATGCCAGGTTTTTAGCTACTCGGACCTTACGGTACCCGAAGTGTCCTATAAATGTTCTGGCCAAATGAGACCCAAAAATATAACTTTGAGGAAGTTTCCATTTAGTTTTACACGTCGAGATGACGCGTCGTCTATAATTCTTACACATAAAATAAAGGTACTGTCCTTAATAAAAGTAAGTAAAGTAGTAGGTAATCCTACCTTTGTAAGTAGCAGAAGCCCTGAGCGAATGCACAGGTATGTCAGGCGAGCCACATACGAGGGTTTCAAGCTCTGCCGCGTTGAATAGTGCCAGCAAAGGTGCTGGAATCACCCGGGACATGCCGTCGCGAACAGCGCGGACTTCTTCGTCGAACTCGTGGAGCCTGTCGAAGGATAATAATTTATTGTTTCCATAATGTCAATAAAATAATGATTAAGTCATTAAATATTATAGAAATAATAAATAAAAATGACATTTTGATCTAAAACAAATAAGAATTATCTTAAACAGTGGTGATATCAAAAGATTTTAATTTTATTTATATCTGCATGTAAAATGCATGTTTACATATGACAATTTATTTTTATTAATAATCACTAATCAGCCTATAATGTTCCTGCTGCTTGAACACAGTGAGAGGGAGTGGGCCGTAATCAACCACGTGGGCCCAGTGCGAGTTGGTAGATGTCACATGTCTTCGAATTTTTGGTTCTAGGACATGCTTGTTTCCTCACAACTTCATCGTTTTGAGAGCAGCGGTGATGAAATAATTTACACAAAGTAAAGCGCCTGTCAGGGTTAAAACCTACGACAACTCGTAAGTCACGGCTGTAACCACTGCGCCACCACTGCTCACCTTATTTATTTTTATTAAATTTAATTAATTGTAAAATGTTTTTACACTTTTGAATGATTGTATTTCTAAGTGAACATTTTGATATTCTTTTAATTTATGGTAGAATAAAGGCTTTTTATTTATATTTATAATGTCAGTTAAAATCAGTTAGAAGACATGGTGTGCCAAGGTGCCATGGTGTGGAAGTTGGTTAAAAATTCCATTCAAACACTGTCGTGCGTAACATATTTCTCGCTAGTTATGCCGTCACCTTATCTTTCATCCTTTATCACTACATCTTCCAAATCTAATCAAACTATGTCATTTACCTGTAGTGCAGAGCCAACTGCACGTATTCATCTTTATTATCCGGTGTGACTCTTTTGTGTCTTGTAGATAGTGGAACTTCGTGGCCGGCCGCGGATGGTATTGAGAATGGGAGCTCGAGGTTTTGTAGTTCCTGTTTACAACAACAAAATGTAACAAATAATTTACAATAATTTACAATTCGAAAATTGGAAACAGTTTGAAAAGGCAAGTAGTCAAAACCTGTTTTATTTTTGAGGTAATAATTATTTTATCAAATCAACATCCGCGTATTGAAACTTTGATAATATGTTAATCTAAGTTAGCTACAACAGCTACCATAATAAAGTCGAGATAAAATGTACAGACAATATTAATTGGGTAGGTAATTTTCAAATGTATTTTAATAAATGAGGGGTACCCTCTAAAATTAATAGGCAAATAATGCTAAAGTCCCTTCAAAATCGGTCCAGCCGTTTCGGAGATTAGCCGGAAAAAACAAATAGTCAGACAGACAACATTTATTAAAATTATTTTGTTGTTGTTATATACACCGTGAAATTTAAATCACAGTTTTACTAGAACAAACGTTGTTCAGACCATGGTCTACTACCATTCTACAGCAGCCAATAAAAAAAAAACATAATTGGTTTTTAAAAAAACACAAAAAAAAACAAAGTTTAAAATGTCAAGATTATCGTTACTCCCTACAACACAGATACCACGCATGGGACATTGTTTACAGGTAAACGTACCTCCATAAACGAAATTTAGTCATCATCTGCTTAGCCTTTTCCCAACTATATTGGGGTCGGCTTCCAGTCTAACCGGATGCAGCTGAATACTAGTATTTTACATGGAGCGACTGCCTATCTGACCTCCACAACCCAGTAACAGGGTAATACGATACCCCTTGGTAAACGAAATTTAGTAAGCAGTAAATAAACTTGACATTTTAAACTTTGTCTTTTTGTGTTTAGTCAAAAACCAATATGTTTTTTTTTATTGGATGCTGTAGAATGATACTAGACCATGGTCTGAATAACGTAGGTTCTAGCAAAACTGTGATTCAAATTTCACGGTGTATACGCATTTAGTAAAAAGCTTTTATTTTGACATTATCACAAACAGACACTTCAATTTATTTTGTATGTATGTATAGATTCTTACCTTATTATTAGGTGTCATATCTCTAATACAAAGTAGTGCAGGCAGGAAGTCTTTGTCCACTTCAGCCAAGTCCTGTGGCCGGAGGGATTGTCCCGCTAACTGGCGCCACACGCCCTCCGCGAGCGAGAGGGATAAGGGCGAACCGGTACGGATTGCGATGCCCATTAGTACACCTGTGTTTGTATAACATTAATTATACAGGGTTATTTGTTATATGTCGGCAATGAAATATAAAATGTCAAATTTCTCGAAAATGCTTGACATTTGCCATGGGGTCATGATATCATTTGGTTACAAATGACCTCTCCTGCATCCCCGTAATAGATTGCCGACATATAACCAATAACCCTGTAGATATAAAAGGTACAATATTCATATTTTCTTAATGTCCCTCGGGAACCATCGCATTTCCGAATACAAACGAATGCTAATTTCCATATCCATCAATTATTAGATTTATCGTGTATAATAATTTGAATTCAGAACTAAGTACATACTTTATTGTTGTTTTGTTTTGATTTTCGCGAATTTAGCAGCTTTCCTACCTTTTTTTAAATAAATTACATTAAGTTAAAAGAGTATTAACAACTCTATATACTTCCAAGTCGATTGAAAGCGTCCGATCTGCACCAAGTGCAAAGGGCAACTGATAGAAATCCGACGACTGACGAAACACGAGGTTTGCCGAGGGACATTAAGAACATAGTTGTACTTTAGTATAGTATCATTATTTGTAAAGTTACTATCGTATGCCTCGTCCGTACTACAATACAAGATTGCAAATTTAACATGCTATGCGTCTTTTTTCTGAATTTTTGTTTTCCACTTGCACATCGAATTTTGTGCTAAGAGCAAGTACCGAAACCACGTGCGAAACAAAAAACAAAGTCTTCATGTATTTATTTTATCAATACCTGTATCGTACAGGTCGACATAAAAGAGTCTCGTGGTGAGATTTGGACTAAATATTTTACTTAAGTAATGCAGACCTATGATGATGGCACTACTTTGCTGACAAGTGCTAGTACCTACTAGGGTTTTAGTTTTTAACAATTTGTTTAAATTCTTTTACTCATTTCCCATTCGAAGTCACCTAAGTGCGATAGTGGCGCCCCTATTTTGTTCAGCCAAGCTGTATCATTAGCACGAATTCTGCCCGTATGGATAAGGTAACATTTGATTCATTTATCAAAATGTAACGTGACTCACCAAGAAACCGGAAGCAGTTCAAATGCAGCGGAGTATTAGCAGTGGGGTTTAGTAAGAATGCGTCGCGCGATGCGCCTGCGTCTCCACGTCCATTGGGCGTGGCCATGAGTAGCGGTAGTGAGCCGTTTTGAAGCTCTTCACACATCTCCGCTATGCTCTCGCTGTAGCCGCCGCCGCAGTCGTCCACACTCTCACCTGATAGTTAAACACATATAATTTTAGTTTATCTCACTTTATCTGCTCAAGCACAGTTTTAAGTTATTGATAAAAGTAAAGAATAATAACTATTACAATAGGGATGATGCCTGGGTCAAAAAAGAAATTCTATTTAGTCCGTCAATCAGATAATAAAAAAAATACGAGACACGTATTTTTTAACCGACTTCCAAAAGGAGGAGGTTCTCAATTCGACTGTATGTTTTTTTTTTGTATATTTGTTACGCGATTACTCCGCCAATTATGAATTGATTTTGATAATTTATTTATTTAAACTTTTCAAGGTACAAAGGCGGACTTAGTGCCTTAATAATTCTTTTTTTGTTTGATAGGTCATACTTCAGAGGTGGTCCCATATAAATTTTATTAAGTTTGCTTGGGTAGTTTTTGAGTTAGCTTCAAGAATACGTATTTTTTCCCACTTAGTATGTGGATGATATGATAAGTTCCTGTCACTGTTATTTACATAGCAGGTAGTGGTATTCGAATTTGTGTGGGGTAGGTACCACACCTAAAAAGTGAAAAATTAAAACTTTTTACAAAAAAAATACAACCGACTTCCAAAAAAAATACTACAAAGTGAAAAATAATTTCGGAAGTCGGTGGCAAAAAACGAAAATTCTAAACCAAAGACACCGACTTCCGAAATTATTTTTCACTTTGTAGTGTTTTTTTTGGAAGTCGGTTGTATTTTTTTTGTAAAAAGTTTTTGCTTTATCGTATTAATTAAAAATGACTTGGATAAAACGCATTAAAGTTGGGGAGTGGGGGTCGTCACGTCACAAGTAAGTATAAAATCTACATAGGTACTCGGTGACGTCATGACACATTTTAGCCTAACATATCGCCGTAATTTTTGATAACGTAAAAAAAGAAAAATACGTTTTCAATTTTTTTATTAATAATCTACAAGACGGACGAAAATATTTTTTTGTCAAAATCCCTATTACTGCTAATAGTAATAATATTAATATAAATGTCGCTCTGAAGTTATTGTTAGCTGGGTAACGATTCAGCATACATATACAATTGGCATGTCGATACGGCGACAAAGTCACCCACACGATACTTATCAGAGTTGGTGCCAACATAATTTTGGCCTGTAACTTACTGACAGTTAGGGATCTCGCGCACTAGACGACTCCGGCCAGTCGTGGTCGTCTAGTGGTATTGTATGGTGTGCGGCTAGTTGGCCGTTGCGACCAAGTGCACGATTCGTATCGGTTTCTATAGTTCACCAGTGGTCGTGGTCGTCTAGTGCGCGAGATCCCTTATAGCGTTACTACGAGTTATGTAGCCGGCTGTGCCATACAGCGAGTGGGCTCGTAAAGCATCAATATTTATAGCAAAAAAAAACAGTGGCACTCCGGGAGTGCCACTGTTTTTGACAGAAGTAAAACTTGAAATAAAATCGGCACCGGTAATTAACGCGTTGATGTCTTTAACTCCACGGTGTCGATAAATTGCGTTACAGTATCGCGAAATCAATGGTTTAGTCCCATCTCAAAAATGCCCAACGCGCCTAAAGAAGTTTTCACTTCAATCATACCAAAAACCAACCAATCAACCAATCCCAATACCAATCTATTAAATTCGATTATGGCTAATAATGATCGTAATAGCTGTATCTATATTACTATTTAATTAAAACCTAATATTTTGCATGCCGTAAGGTAAAATGTATCGGGACACTTAATAAATATTCCAACTTATATGTATACCTACATTATCAGCAAATAAATGATTTCTTTCTTTCTTTCTTTACGTACCAACAAACTTGACCTTCCACACGCGATGTGGCAGAGCTAACGCGTCTTGCGTCAACGCTGGTAGTCTGGCCACCATCTGGCCGAACACGGAGCGCATGCCGGCCGGGCCCGCCAGCCCCGCGCCGCCGCGCCGCGCTCGCCGGGCGGCCACGCGGGATAGCTCTACTACGGGCCCGTGTTGGCGTTCCCGGACCATTGTTGCCATTATAGCCTGGGTTATTAACGATATTATGACATTTACGCTCGTTTGTAACATAAATCACTAAATGGTTTCGAAGCTAAACATATTTAAGACATCGTTATGTCTCTATCATCTTCAAACGGTTGACGGAAACAGCGCTAAACGCTATTTACTGATTTGTGGAGCAAGAGGGCCTTAGATTCGAAGGACCAAGGAGTTTGTGTTAGACTCGAAGGACCAGAAACAGTACTCGTATATTTAGTTTATATAAGAGGCGAAACTTTTATCGATTAAGGATCTATGTATTTATAAAACTCGTATTTATATGACTGCCTCGTTACTCGAGTGTTCGCAAGCGTTACTGCTGAGCATGAGGTCCTGGGTACGATTCCTAGATCGGTAAATGTGTTATTGGGGTTTTTCTTTTTGCCCGAAGTCTGGATTTGTGCCCGGTTGATGGCAATAGGCTCACCCCCTATTACATGGGACTTAAACATAACTGGCGAAATGTGGGTGTACTATAAATACACCTCTGCCTAACATTTCAGGGAAACGAGGCGTGATGTTATGTATTTATAAAATTAAAATGACGTATATTATTATGGAAAGACATTATCGGGATCGTTTTTTATTACTAACATTGTCTTACTAATATGAGGTCATAAACATCAGAATATTGTCATTTTATACAAGGCCGGATCCGGGAGAGGGGGACACAGAGGCACGTGCCCTCTAAATGGTTTATGTAAAATGAAATCGAATCATTGGAATGGACTGGCCTGAATGCATATCTATTAAGAAATTGCTTCAATGATGAACGCTGAAGAAGTGTAGTATCTTCATTGAAAAAGAATTAATCCCAAAAACAGCATAATGCAATTAAGAAATAAATCCTGGAACCGCCCATGATTTTTTACTTACCTTTCTAAAAGCTGCTTCCTTCACACTGTAAAACAGCAAGGTTCTCAATTGATCCAGAGGACCATCTAGGATCAATAGCGGCAGATTTGGACACAACAGGTCAGAGAATTGATGCAGTAGTACCTGTAACAACATGTTTTTGCAAGTTGTAATGCCAAAAAACTTCACACTACATAATGCTTGTTTAAATTTAGAATGATCTGTTCCTAAATATGGAAGCGGAAGTGGCTGAACGGTTACAGTGCGTTCAATATGTTCCCTGACGCGATTGGTAACATTGAATTTTGCAATTATGTGATTGGTAGTACTTTGCTAAGGAGCTCGTTGCTAAGTAATAACAGCTGCACGGGTCGATCCACCAGGTTAAGCTACGCTTGTCGGGGTTAGTCCGTGGATAGGTGACCATCTTTACATACCGAGACTCCTCCGTGCCTCGGAAAGCACGTTAAACTGTTGGCCCCGGCTGTCATTCGTGGATCTATGACAGTCGATACGAGTCGTCAGAAGCCTGAAAGTCTGACACCAGTCTTACCAAGGGGTATCGTATTGCCCAGTTATTGGGTTGTGGAGGTCAGATAGGCAGTCGCTCCATGTAAAATACTGGTATTCAGCTGCATCCGTTTAGACTGGAAGCCGACCCCAACATAGTTGGGTTAAAAGGCTAGGCAAATTGATAAGACCTGACGTCACACAAATCCTGCACCGCGCAATTAGAGTTTACCGCGTGAACACCATACGGGGTGGCAAGGACATCGACGCAAAAATTGAAACCATGGATTCAGTACATGATTCTGAAACCCCCTGCGTTTAAATTTTTCGTCGGTTATTAAAAAAAAAATCTGCTGTTCCATACATTTTGACCGCGTAGGTATTGCACTTTTCTATAAAACAGCTGATAAAAAAAAAAACCGATGAAATTTTTCATCGCAGGGGGTTTAGAATCATGTATCCATGGTTTCGCGTCGATGTCCCTGACTTCCTGTATAATATAACTTCCCCGACATCAATCGTTGGGTAGTTGCCTGCCAGACACGAAACTCGTCTGGTCGGAGGATCCTCCCTTTTTATAGAGGATGAGTGAACTTTGCACCCTATTCCTCATACCTCTAAATTGGTGCCACTATTTCAGCGTGACGTCATCATAATGTTCTGTCAGTCGCCATTTTGAACTCTATTAGTATTGAAACTAAGACTGCATAATTCAGTGTTACCAATCGCGTCACAGGACAAGATATAATGAACGCACTGTAGTGATGGGATTACACAACATTGACAGAAATTAAAATAAAGAAGTCTTGACTATATTCAGACAGGAACGCCTTAAAAAAAAAAGACATGAAATACCACTCACCAGTCTATTACAAATGAGTTGTGGCGCGAGATCCCGCAACAGGTGGCACTCTAGCGGTGGCGCGGGGGGGGCGCGCGGGGCTCGCGGTGCTTCCACACACAGAGCCACCGTGTGAGCACTGCCGCAAGCCACTTTCGTAACACGTTTGCCCTAAAAAAATACATTTATAGTTCTGAAGACTACCAATTTAAATTGACCCTATAATCAAATCACAACTGTCAATCTTCGACACTTCTATGAAATGGCTATAACACGGCAAATTGACGTAGGTTGTCAATTAATTTTCCTGACTGTAACACCAGCGTTTTGACGTCGCACGTTCGTTACTTTTCTACTTAAGAACGTCAACATATAAAAAGACAGCAGTTCAGATTATTACCTGCAAAGCCATCAACAGCCTCGGCCTTTGGGCAGCAAGTGTGGTACCGTCTCCCAACTGTCCCTCATCATTGTCACCCCAGGTATAAACCTCGCCGTTGTCTGTGCACGCCACGCAGTGGAGACTCCCTACAAGTATCAATAAGTTATGAGTTGCTGTCATACAGAAGAGCGTAGAACTGTTATGGCGGCTGTACACTCTCGCCGACGTTCACCGAGACAGGCCGATTGCGAGAATGTAGATGAGAGCGCTCGGCCCGCGTCGGTGTGTCTCGGCGTTCCTCGCTCGCTCTCCGTCCTGTGTTGGTTTATTGTGCCCGAGTCAAAGGATCTCGCGGCAGTTGCGAGTGCGTCACTGTACATTCTCGTGTCTCCAGTGTTGCTTGCTGATGTCACATAGAACGACGTCAGCAGCTGGTTCAATGTCTGCGTCCATCCTCTCGGGTTCACAACTTCAACTGAACTAGGCGAGTATACATGAGTACACTCGGGCTGAGGTTCATTTTTTCGCGAGACCTAGTGAGAGCACTCGGCCAGGAGTGTATAGTGCGCGCCACGAAAGAAGGCCCTTTGACGCGGCGCTAGTGTCCATGCCATTGCATTAAAAAAAAATGGAGTTCCACAATTTTCCGCGGGCCTTCTTTCGTGGCGCACTGTACAGCCGCCATTAAGACCAGAGGGCTATAACGGTCTAGATTTGTAACCTTTGACCCGTAGTTGTCGTAGTCAAATTAACTAGTTAGTAAAGTCGATGGTGGGGCTGACTGCCCAGGCGACTTTGAACATTATAAATATCATGATAACAGAAAAAAAAGAAGGTGAATAAAAAAAAAAGTTGCTGTAAATGGAAAAAAAAAACAGTTTGAATCGAATGTTCATCTCGAGCTAGTTTCTTCAGATTAGGATGTTAAGATTTGCAGGCATAACTCACCCGTAGCTATAGACACTATAGTTTTCCCTTGCATGCCAGTAACACGCATGGGTCTTCGCACATGCTCGTAGCTGCCGTGGCCAAGTCGATGGTAATCGCCTTTGCCCCTGTTGTATACACATAAACATTAAAATCTGAGTCCGCTGATTAAACTTAGGGCATACTAAGGTCTATTTATAACCTAGTTTCCAATGATGTTATTTCCACTTAAACAAACATCAACTTTATACTAGTGTAAATAAAGTTGATTTTAGACTGATTAGTGCTGTTGAAATGTCATTAAAAATATGAAGTTGTAGCGCAAACTGAACCTTATGTGTAGGCATTACAGTTGTTTTTCCTAAAACTCGTGTTTGTTTACATGTTTGGCAAATAAATTGCGAACGCAGAGTATCTGGGGGGACTATAGTCATGGTAAAAGAATTTGTATAAAGCAAAACTTTCGTCCCAAACGCTTCAGTAAGTTTTTTTTAATGCTGTGTTAAGTAGATTGGTGTTAAAGCCATAAGCTTAGCAGACGGATTGACTATCGGATGGATATGAATTTGAAGTTGTTTTAAACCAACAAATAATAAAGTTGTTCGAAGTCATTAATTTACTTACCAAGTATAAACACTTCCACATTGACACAACGCCACAGAGAATTGAGATCCACATTCAACTTTGACAACGCGCAGTCCTTTCAAACAGTCTATCCTCATTGGTAGCTTACAGCCTTCTGAACCACCACGACCTAAAAAGAGAAGATCATAGATTATCATTTGGCTTGGATACGACAAAATCAATACCTCTCCCAAATGCCGACTGGTAGGAAATGCTTATGGATATTTTTCGTGCAAAAAACATTAAAATAATTAAGTTCCTCCATACAAACAAGACATGTGGAGTTAAATGTTGCCATTGGAAAAAAGTTAAGAATGTATTTTGTTTATCTTACCCAATTTTCCATAATCACCGTCTCCCCAAGACCAGACATTGTCATCGTCCGTAATGCATAACGTTTGCGCATCTCCCGAGCCGCAAGCAACATCTATTACTCGGTATGACGATAACGCATCCACCTAAAATATATTAATACATATTTAAAGTAGAAGAGCAAATAAATGAGAGCAAGTCAATATGATGGATAGACTAACTGAAGCGATAGAAATGGCAATAATAAAAGTAAAAAAACTTTTTACAAAAAAAAAACAACCGACTTCAAAGAAAACACTACAAAGTGAAAAATAACTTTAATTTCGGAAGTCGGTGTCTTTGGTTTTGAATTTTCGTTCTTTGTCACCGACTTCCGAAATTAAAGTTATTTTTCACTTTGTAGTGTTTTCTTTGAAGTCGGTTGTTTATTTTTTGGAAAAAGTTTTTATTTTTCACTTTTTATTTGTGATACCTACCCCACACAAATTCGAATACCACTACCTGCTATGTAAATAACAGTGACAGGAAGTTATCATAATATCATCCACATACTAAGTGAGGTAAAAATACGTATTATTGAAGCTAACTCAAAAACTACCCAAGTAAAGTTAATAAAATTTATATGGGACCACCTCTGAAGTATGATCTACCAAACAAAAAAAGAATCAACAAAATCAATTCATAATTGACGGAGTAATCGCGTAACAAACATACAAAAAAAAAACAACATACAGTCGAATTGAGAACCTCCTCCTTTTGGAAGTCGGTTAAAAATAATAACTCCTGAAGAAAACAAGAATATCAGCTGTTTTTAAACGACTTCTTACTCAATTTGTAGCTTGTTATGCTTTAAAATATCATAATTTATCAGAATTTAGCATAATAAATAGCATAGTCAGCCTATAATGTTCCCACTGCTGGGACACAGACCTCCTCTCTTCGAGAAGGACAGGGCTCTAATCGAGCACGCGGGCCCAGTGCGGGTTGATAGATGTCACATGTCTTCGAATTTTTGGTTCTAGGACATGCCGATTTCGTCACGATGTTTTCCTTCACCGTTTTGAGAGCAGCGGTAATGAAATTATTTACACAAAGTAAAGCGCCTGTCTGAGTTCGAACCCGCGACCTACAACTCGTTAGTCGGGGCCGGTACCACTTGGCCACCACTGCTCTCAGAGAATTTTAGACTATTCAATTGACTTTTTTTAATATAACCTCTCAAACAAAATTGGTTTCAGAATTAAAATTAAGTTTTGTATTTACCATTTTAGGTACAAGCTGGTCTTCAGAGTCGCCGTGCCCCAGCCGGCCGTACCGGCCCTTGCCCCACGTGTATATCCGGCCGCGCGCCGTCAGGCAGGCAGAGTGTGCGCCGCCGCAAGCTATCGCTACCACTTCCAGTCCCGATAGAGCTGTTATTAGTTTAGGACGGTCGTAGCTCCTGAAGAAAATATTATTTTGTAAATTAATAATAATTAAAGTTTGACGTGAGCAAATAATTGATCTGCTTGGACGAGATCAATGGTTGCTTGTTTGAGGAGTCGACCATTGCGATACCAATACCAAATATTTTTATGAATCCCTATCAGAATACCAGCGCTGCGGTATTTATTTATTTTTAAATATCGCAGCATCATGCTGAGATAGGAACCTTTTTGGCCTCGCACAGGTCGTCATTAATTTTGTTTGTTAGTTTTAAAATGCTCCTCTTTTATATTTGTTATTTTTTTTTTTTTATTACTGTATTGTATTTCTTGTGCGTGTCCCAAATAAAATATTTTTCTTTCTTCTTTCTTAAATTTGCAATATGTATACTCACACTCTATTCCCATGTCCAAGTTTACCATCTTCGCCCTCACCCCAGCTGTAAACATCGCCATCAGCAGAAAGTGCTAAGCAATGCTTTCCTCCCGAATTACAAGCGACCTGGCAACACAACACATCCAATTACAAACATTATTTATTTTACTTGCTGGCCTTATATTTATGAGAGGGGCTCGTGGCTAAATAATAACAGGCGCACGGGTCGATCTTCGAGGTTAAGCAACACTTGCCGACGTCGGTCCGTGGATGGGTGACCATCCATTACATACCGAAACCCCTCCGTGCCTCGGAAAGCACGTTAAGCCATTGGTCTCGGCTGTCATTTGTAGATTTTTGACAGTCGTTACGGGTAGTCAGAAGCCCGAAAGTCTGATAACCAGTCTTACCAAGGGGTATCGTGTTACCCAGTAACTGGATTGTGGAGGTTAGATAGGCAGTCACTCCATGTAAAATACTGGTATTCAGCTGCATCCGGTTAGACTAGAAGCCGACCCAAACGTAGTTGGGAAAAGGCTAGGCAGATGATGACTTGCTGGCCCTCTGTTTTTGAAACCCTCGAGTCTCCGATCAGTAAATAAAAAAGTTATGGTTGGCCAAAATTATAAATTCTCATCATATAATTTGATTCATGAGATGTTATACTGCAGATTAAGATGTACGTTTCAAAAACCGGAGTTCGAATTTGATGATTTTTATGTAATGTTACCTTTGTAATAAAAACATGTTGTATTGAAGCCAATAGAGTTGGTTGTGAGACAGAATCGATGCCACCAATGCCTAAACGTCCGCCAGCACCGTAACCTGTAAAAGTTCAAATACTTTCTTAACAAACTTTTGAAGTGAAAACTTCTTTGGGCGCGTTGGGCATTTTTGAGGCTTTGGGCAATTGAACTCGCGACACTGTTACCGACACCAGCTTTTGACCATTAAAAAGACATCAACGCGCGATACATTTTCTTTGGGATTAATGACATTCCAAACATTGAGACATGACAACGACATGATTGACATTTCCCTTTTTTACCGACTTCGAAAGAGAAAAGTATTTCCTGCACAATAAAATTGTTTAAGTTTTCACTTCTGTCGGCACTCCCAGAATGCCACTGTTTTTTTATAGTAACTGGGACACCATGTCCAATTAAGGATTTCAAATGAATTCAGGATTCTAAATGGAGTGTACACACGGCTACACATCAAGCTATACATTTCCAGTTTATGCTGATTTCGCATTGTATAGGATTTCCGCACAATGCGAGGTCAGCTTATACTGGAAATGTATAGCTTGATGTGTGTGTACTCTGCTATTATGGCTATGAAACCCGCGGATAGACTTACCAGTAGCATAGACCTTTCCATCAGGCGTAACAGCGAACAGCGTCTGTTCCCCTCCCACCAGCTGCACAGGGTTGAGGGCCGCGAGCGCGTGGCACGGCGTGGGCGTGCGCACCTTGGCGCCGTCCACGCCGCCCAGCTGCCCGCGGTGGTTGTGGCCCCAGCCGTACACCGCGCAGCCGCGGGACCCGCCGCCCCACCAGCCGCACCAGTCTTCTGGACGTCTGGGACGTACGATTATTATTTACTTTTAAAATAGTAACCGTGGAGTTTTTAGCCAGCTCTTCTCCATATGAAACGACCAACTGGAACCGTGCACCTAGCTTCTGACGTTTCTTAAGTGCCCTTGTAGGTTTAAGTGAAGAAGAAGAAGAAGCTCTAATAGGAGGCTTTTCTGCATGCCGAGATGTCATACCAACTTGAGGCAACACTGCCCACTGTCTAGAATGTATGCTGCATACAAAGAGCACGAAGTGGATATAGACCTCTTTCACTCATCAATACCTGCTCTAAATAAAGCCGCACTTGCCATTTAATGGGTTTCTCTAGTCTAAAATCAAATCAAATTATTTTAATTTAATC
Organism: Agrochola lychnidis; assembly: GCA_963680765.1. Lineage (NCBI taxonomy): Eukaryota > Metazoa > Arthropoda > Insecta > Lepidoptera > Noctuidae > Agrochola > Agrochola lychnidis. The sequence continues at coordinate 8,273,354 of OY796850.1, forward strand.
AAATTTAAAAATTAAATGGAACTTAATTTAATCACTGAATTTATTGTAATCAATTATTAAAAGCTAACTTTTAATAATTTATTTATACTGTTATCTAAACTATGTATTACTTGTTTTAATTAATTAATTGTGTTTTATCTGCGCATAATGTAGTGCATGCTGTGCTTTTCTTTAAGTAATGAGGCGCTTAGACTTGAGTTTGCAATGTACAAATTGTAAAGTAATAGTGTACTCATTGTTGAAGAGCCTAATAATAAATAAATAAATAAAATAATTTGAATTTATTAGATTGAAGTTTACAAATACGGATTCACAATCTGTCTGATGGCACACGGTTCAAAGACGTCATCATAGTGTTGTTCGAATTTCGGTACTTATTAAGGTGGTCAAAGAATGTTAAATTGTTTTTGTTTAGTCAATTGTGAAGTACGCTCTAAGATTTTGGAGATACAAATAAGAATGTTCCCCGAAAAGATACCCCAACAAGTAAATAATGTGTATCTGTTATGAGCAGTGATCGGATAATCGGATGCATATTTACCTAAAGTGTAGGTGTTGGCTATTATGGAATGCAATGCACTTTTGTATCGAAAAAATCCCGGGAATTCGGAACCGACAATTTTTGAAGTGGAAACTTCTTTAGCATCATTGTGATTTGAAAGTCGATGAAACGAAAAAGCGACAGTAAAAAGAGACAGATACAAATTCATAAGATTTAACGTGGGAGAAAATGAGATAGGAAGCATTATAAACAGTGTTTCTTATGTTCGTGGTTCTCTGAAGCTGAAGAGTTTGTTTGTTTACTTGAACGCGCTAATCTCAGGAACTACAGGTCCGATTTGAAAAATTCTTTCAGTGTTAGATAGCCCATTTATTGAGGAAGGCTATAGGCTATATATCATCACGCTAAGACCAATAGGAGCACCAATGAAGAATGATTCAAAATCGGGGTGTTTTATTTTTCCCTTTGAGAGCTTCCGCTGCGTGCGCTGCGTAAACGGTTAAAATTTCGCAAAAATCATGTATGACAGAATTGTTACCCTTTAAAAGTTAAAAAAAAGTCCGCGACAGCATATATTTATCTTTTAAGTTTGGCTCACTATAACCTTTTTTATGCTAACCAAATTTGTTCTAAAATAATGCATTATTTGCGAAGGTGTTTTTATAAACATGATATTAATCCTTATCCAAATAAATACGTTATTCATCGCAAGTATTTAATTAAATATGAACGTAAACGAGGCAAAAGGACTATGTAAGGATCGTAGCAGGTGGCGTTCTGTAGTTTCTGCCTACCCCCATGGGAAGAAGGCGTGAGTTTATGTATGTATGTATGTATTTAATTAAAAACAAAATTGCCCTTTACATCATTCGATTTCAATGAATATCTTAGGAGATATCGCAGTTTTAAAATAACATCGCAGCAAAATAATGATCAAGTACTGCGCGCGCATTTATGATGTGCACGAGGGGAAAGGGCGCATTATTCTCATTATCTTGAATCAAATCGGGTGTAGGAATATTTACTTAGTTAAAGGTGTTGGCTAATATTATGGAATGCACTTTTGTATCGAAAAATCCCGGGATTTCGGAATCAACAAATTTACTGTCTTTATTATAGAATCAAATCGTGTGTATATTTACTTATTTTAACTTTTATATTAAAAAAAAACTCTAGAAATAATAACTTTCTCTTCATTTTTCTTCAATTTTCAAAACATTTATCTCAAACGTAACTTTGTAATTCTTATTTATTATTTAAATAAGAATTACAAAGAAAAACCATTCAATCTCTTAATGATTATTAAAGTACTTATTATTACTTTTTTAATTTAATTTTTTTAATAGTATTATTTTTTAAATAAATACCACATGCTAAAGACGACATTTCCTCACCATGTTATAGACTAGTTTCGCATTCCCGAATTTTCTGGAATCCCGGAATATATATTTTAAAAAATATGTTTTAGGATGCCGCTTCCATAATTTCCTAATCAAAAATGAACTTTAGGTAAATATGCATCCGATTATCCGATCACTGGTTATGAGATCCTTTGCCATTTTAATGCAATCGCTGAATTAAAAAAATCACTTGTACACGTACTCTAAAAAAATTCGAGCACAGAGTAGCTAAAACTAATAACTTACTTGTTAACCCAATGCAGAAGCTGCTCATCATGCTGCTTAGTAAACTTGGTGTTATCTTCCCATAAGAAGAACGATTCGCTAGTCGTTTCATCACTATTATAAACTCCGAGATCAGCCAGTCTTTTCCTCACGTCCGCGACGAAAGGCGTGGGTAATGGCGTACGTCGTATGAGTGCGTCCGCGGTGCGTACGCAGAGGCAGTAGCGTTTGAACCACGCCCAGCGGACTGAGTCAGGGCCGCTGCACACGCGGGAATCCATGCGGAGCCCGCATGCGAGCCACGCTAGTTCCTGTAGAAAGAAAATACATTTTAAATTAAAATAATAAGTTTCTAATGACAATGTAGATTAGTTTTATTTAGAACTAGCTGCGCCCCGCGGTTTCATCCGCGTAAGTCTCGATCTTGTGGAAATATCGGGATAAAAAAATATCCTATGTGTTAATCCAGGTTATAAACTATCTGTGTGCCAAATGTCACACACACTCACAAACTTTCGCCTTTATAATATGACTAGCTGCGCCCCGCGGTTTCACCCGCATAAGTCTCGATCCCGTGGGAAAAAAAAAAGTATCCTATGTTCTTTTTCAGGGCATCATCTATATATGTGCCAAATTTCATCCAAATCCGTTCAGCCGTTTTAGCGTGAAGGCGTAACAAACAAACTTACTTTCGCATTTATACTATTAAGGATAAGGATATAGTATGATACTGGCTGGGTTTGATAGTTATTTTTAAATTCAATACACAATTTTTTATGTTACAGTAAATTGAAACCCAATTATGAGACTGTCGAGTCTCATCTCCATTGTTTCTCAATTTAGCTCAGCGAATTTCAGATACACCCAAAAAAGATACCCCAGAAAATTCTTTAAAACTGTCAGGCATATTTGTAAGCCTATTTAAATCAAGTACAATATACCTTAAGATAGTGCGTGTGTAAGAGATGCGTGCCAGTACGAAGTGCTGGCTCCTCGTGTTCGTACTGTGCATGCAGCAGCTGTGGCAGGTGATGTAAGGCGGGCGGGGTCCCAGTACTAGTCTCGCACGCGCCCGCACCGCATCCACTGCCGCCGCACACTACGCCGCGGAGGCGACGGACGCACCACACGCGCGCGCGCCATGCTGAAAGGGAATTTTCATTTAGGATTTCGCAAGCAAGATAGATGTGATTTTTCAGCAGTCTTCTTTCTCTTTTTTAAATTAAAAAGTAGTAAGGCTCTGGAGCAGTATATGCAGTTGTTTTCTTATTAACCGTATTGAGAAGCTTTCCATTTCCTAAAAGGACAAGATATCTAATTGTTTCTTCAAGAAATTAAGTCAGTGGAGTGTCTCAGAAAATTCAGAACTTGGCAAGATTTTTTAAATTAACTTGGATATCAATAAAAGTATTTTCTTCCTCAACATATGTTTCGAAACTTAGCGTTTTCTCGAAAAATATCTTTGTCGACAACCCTCGACTGACACCGCGGAGATTAAATATTACTTACATAGTGTAGGCATCTGTGCGCATATGGCCAACGCTTGGGCCAAGCGCGGCGCCAACTGATGATCATTTGATATAGCCGCCAACAATGGACCGTCGAGTAGCCTCCACGCCAACTCTACTGACGGACATGATAAAACGTAGCGATCTGATCCACTTTCCTGATAAGAAAAAAGATTAAATTTAAAATATAATTAACTATATGGGGTTTGAACACGTTTGAACTAATAAAGGATGGTAGTACATGACGCGCCAGGCCAGACATTGTTATGTCCAAGTTGTAATATGAAAATTCGGGACCTACAGTCCGGTCGTCGATGTTTTGCGAATTTGATCTTTATTACTACTAGAAATTGTCCAACTGACAGGTCCCAGGAACGCATTTTTTCACCGGACTGTAAGTTCTACCACTTTTTTTTTAAAAGAAAAAGCATTCTCCATCGATTTTGATTGGCTGTGACTGAAAATTCATAAATGCTTTTGTAATTTATTAAACTAAAAGAGCACTTACTGTAATAGATTGTGAGGGTAGCATAGGATGAGCAGTAAACCTCCATCCCCAGCCATTGACAGAACCATCGCTCGTGAATCTCCAACGTAATTCGTCACCTGAACATAGGAAGTTAAATGATCAGAACCAAAACAATACTCTTGATGGCGCGCGTCTTCCGGTTTGCTCTGACTTTCGGTATCTCGGTTCACTCGTGTAAAGCAATGGCGAAGTAGATCGGACTATTAAGCGAAGAGTTAACACTGGATGCATGAAATGGCGGCAGGTCACGGGAAAAATCTGCGACTCCCACACTCCCCTTAAACTTAGATTTATAAAACAATGGTTAGACCTGCTGTCTTGTACGGATCAGAATGTTGGGCCACAAAAGGAATGAATGAAAGGCAATTACGTGCCGCTGAGATGAGAATGTAAGAGGAATGTGTGGGGTTATGCGAATGGATAGAAAAATAAATGAGTATTTAAAAGGAAGTCTGAAAGTGACACCGGTGAGTGAAAAGTTGTGTGGTAATACCGCACAACTCTCAACTCTGCGTTCAGAGCTCGGTGTGGCAACACGCCGTGTTCGGGTTCGCGACAAGTTAATCATCATCCTGAGGATGCCTCGTTGTGAGGTGAAACACGTGTCGATTTTTTTCAGTTTTTATGGCTCTTTAGAAATAGCTAAGCGGAACAGGAATGAGGAAAATATCGTCAGCAAGTTTTGAGTATTTTTGTAGATGGCTATACGAGTAGGGGAAGACCAAAGAAATGATGGATGGACTGTGTGAAAGATGATATGGATAGAAAGGGGGTGACTACCGAGATGACGAATAATAGAGAAGTGTGGAAGAAAAAGACGTGTTGTTGACGGGCAGAAGAATTATGAAACAAAAAGTACTCAAATCATACCACAAAGTTACCACATAAAGGCCGCATTCGGAATTACGCCTTAATCGCTCACAACGCTCCTATCGATACTTCGCGTTCCTATTTAGATATCACGATTATGACAACTCAGAGCTGTCAACAATTTGGAACGCTCGTGAACGCGCTCACATTGCTCACAGTGGTCGCTCAACGTCAACACTTATAACATAACCCCAAAACTTGCACAAGATGGTTGGATTACAGTATTTCTTTGAGTATACACCTCAAATTTCTTCTTCTTCTTTGGTTAGGTGGCGACTGTAGCCAGAAGCACAATTTCGAAAATGCCACGTTAGTTTAAAGTTATGATGCAACACAAAACAGCACAACTGTAATTTTTGACAGCGCTCACGGTGATATTAATTTAAGGCATGGTCGGTGTTATCGCAAGATGGCGCATGTCATGACGTCATCTATGACGATTCACGGGACATCGTTATCGCGATCACGCTAATACGGTACGGGTGTTAGCACGCTCAAATAGATTACAGCGTTACTCAGAACGCAGCCAAAATAAGATAGTTTCTTCAAACAGGTTTTTATATTTCTTACCGTTGACAATGATCTCCTGTGCCCAGTCTGTAGGTTCTCGTCCGGATCGCGTTGCTAATACCCGCCCGGTGCTATCAGAAATCGTTAGCGGATCATTGCGACGCTCCGTAGAACATCCTTGTTCAAAGACTACGCGTAGGGATGATGCGCCGGGGATTTTCACTACACCTGTGTATTATTCAATAAGTAAAGAACATTTTGGATAAACATAGTCTTGTATTGAATAAATCAACAAAATTTTAGCATTTGCGCACTGAGTTCAACGTGACGCTAACATGCACGTGGGAAGGGGTGGAGATTCAACTGAAAATCATTGTATGTATATGTTACGGCTAATACCCGAAGTGCGGCTACGCCTAGTTTTAGCCGGTTAGAATTAGGTGTAGCCACTTACTCTTGGTTAAACCTAGTACGAGCCGATTGTTTTCGGGTAAAACTAGGTCTAGCCTTCATCATGCCGGCTACAACTAGGTCCAGCCATTCCCTGTTGGATAAAACTAGATGCAAACAATTTTTAGATATTGACATGGTTTCACCCGAAAAGAAATCACTACGCCAAATAGCCAATGCACAATCGACCTCTGGTGGGCAAGGCTATAAAAGATGCCACTGCAAAACCAAATGTGGCAACAAAAAGTGTCTCTGCAAAGCTGCTGGTATTTTGTGCAACTCAAAATGTCACTCAAGTTTAAGTTGTTCTAATAAATAGTTTATGTTACTTTTTAAAGTGTGATTTATAATTATAATAACATTCTTTAAATTATAATATGCAACTACTTATTGTCTGTTGTTAAAAAAATGTTCCTGATTGTTCCTATTATATAAAAAATTGTACTCCTAATAATTTGTGTTAATTATTACAATGTGATTTATAAGAATAAAAAAACTCTACGTTTCTTTTTATTGGATGTTTTTTTAATATCTAAAAAAGCTCTGCTGATAGCATGCCGGCTACAACTATGTACAGCCAATCCCTGTTAGATAAAACTAAGACACGCGCTGCTGCTGCAGGCGCTGTGAGTCACACTCGCTAGTAGACCTGCAGTAGATCAGCAGCACCTGGCGCTCACAACCAGCAGAGGCGCGTGCCTCGCTATGCCCTCCACCCCGCGCCGCTGCTGCAGATGCTGTGAGTCATGAGTGTGACGCGGGGCGGAAGGCTTGGCGGGACACGCATCTAAGTTTTATCCAACAGGAATTGTCTGGACCTAGTTCTAGCCGGAATGATATCGGATAGACCTAGTTTTATCCAACAGGGAATGGCTGGACCTAGTTGTAGCCGGCATGATGAAGGCTAGACCTAGTTTTACCCGAAAACAATCGGCTCGTACTAGGTTTAACCAAGAGTAAGTGGCTACACCTAATTCTAACCGGCTAAAACTAGGTGTAGCCGCACTTTGGGTATTAGCCGTAACATATATACAATATATTTGAATTGAAACAAAAACATATTGATTGTTTATAAATAGATATTTACTTTTTTTGAAGGCTTACTTTTTGGCATTATGTATGGAAAGCAATATTATTTAAATGACCACCTCGGCTTCGTATGGTAGCGTGAATACGGGAGGTCTAATTTTCCATTACTTTTTGACATTATTGGCATCTCTATCTCATTGATGACGCGTGTGATGTTACTCTTTAGGTCTTAGACAGTTCTTGGCTAGTTCGCATACATCAGTGATTTCACATAATCCCACAAAAAAAATCAAGGGGCGTTAAATCACACGATCTTGGAGGCCATGTCTTGTCCCGAATCTCGAGATCAGGGACCCGTCGAATTTTTCTTTCAAACGAAACGTTTTACGAATTAAACTGCCGTTTTGATAACACACTTTAATCATTTCAACGCTCTGTGAAACTGTATAGCGACTCATCTTGATAAATGCCGTACATTTAATGATTCATCTGTCAAAAAATCGCGCTAATAGACAATCTGATATTGCCACCATCAGCTGTCAAAGATACCTTGTCCCTATTGAAAAACCCTAAGCAACAATGTGAAAACGTTCAAGTAATTTCACAGCGGTGAGTCTCCAAGAAAAGGGACAACATGCCTAGTATTGGCACAGCACCGTTACTGACTGGCCAATGTTTTGACAACAGGCTGAGACATTATTATACCTACCTACCGAGATTAATAATACTACACAGCAGGTTCTGTGTTCTCGCGTTCATGTAAAGTCTTTCAAATGTAAGCAGATCATACCTGAAATATCAGTATCGTCAGCATACGGGTGTGGACTGTCCACGGTGACAGGTTGAGGAGGGGCGCGGCCTCCCCCCGCGGCCGCCTCTTCTAGTTCACACACACATACTTCCACCACCATGTCGGCTACGGCTGGTTTACTTGCGCAGAGAGCTGGTCAAATAAAATAAAGATCACATTTGATTGTAAAAACGTGTCAAAAAATTATACAGGAATAGTTTTTGAAATGGGATTTCAGTAAACTATGAAAAGTAGAGCAAAGTCGTCAAAGGAGTCATGAGCTCGATTTTGTAGAAAATTTAACTGTTCTCAGTTGTTTGGAAAAATGTTTTACCCGGAAATCAATTTCGCTATTTTTGCAATAAATATTATAAGAATTAATGCAAAAACATGGGTAAGGAATACATTTATGTGTGTGTGTTTTTTGGAATCATTTTATAGAGGTATGAGGAACAGAGTGTAAAGTTCACTCATCCTCTGTAGAGGGAGGATCCTCTGACCATCCGGGTGTTTTCTGGTGGGTAAGTGCCCTACGATTGATGTTAGGACGTCGTATATATGCTAGTCGCGCGGTAAACCCTGCTTGCGCGATGCAGGATTTTGCGTGACGTCAATGTGATGAGTAGTTCGTAGTTTTTAGATGCTGCCACAAGTTTAACTTACCCATAAGAACATCCGTAATGATTTTCACAGCGTTACTCGAATCAGGTATCCTGCCCGCAGCCGCTAACTTCAGTAAGTCAACAAGCGCTCGTGCATCTGATTCACCGAGTTGTGACGTAAATTCGTCTAGCGCCAACTGCAAGAATACTTATGGGATACTGTCAAGAAACAAAAGACAATCACCGGGTAAGAAATATATGGTGAACGATGTTAGGGCCCTGATTACACTGGCGAATTGCGAACAAGTTATCAGGGAGGCAACTGTTCAACGCGATCGCTGCGCAGCGAGCACGCCTCGTATGCGCAACGTGTTCGCCATGTTTGCGGAACGAGAGCGATTGACGTGAGTGTAAAAGAGAGAGCAAAACAAGCGAGTTTGCAATATTGTGAAAACGCGGCATATACGTCGCGTAGTCGCGGTTAGCTGGCTTCGCAGCCGCGGAGAGCACGTTCATGTATCGCCTCGCTGGAAACATGCTGACAAATCATTAGTGTGATAACGCTCTCTAACTGTTGTATGAAATAAATGACGATCATCACGTACAGTCGACAAAAATTAAGCATGCTCAGTTAAGAAAATATTTCTGCGGCAGCGCAGCTAGTGGCAAAACCACACCCCTTCCTGGTTTCGCCCAATTAGAGACAATATGCATTTGTTTGTGTGAGTGTCACACTTCTAGACATTTTTTACTAATACGAACACGATTAAAATACGCTTCGTGCATTCTATTGGTCAAAACGCATGCATCGGGCGATCGAGTCGTAAGCCTATGCGATTATCGCCTTAAAGGTGAGCTTGCAGAATATTGGTCGGTTGTACATTGTTCGAGTCATTGGTTTCAGTTATTGGTTCACTCTTTTGTCAATATAACTTACCTTAGGCGCCTCAGCTTGTTGTACTGTCATTGTGGCAGCAGCGACTGATACAGCGCTCGATGACATTACAGCCGAATGCCGAGACGATATCGAACCGCTGAGAGGACTACTTGCACCACTCTGAAAAAAAAAAATAGTATAAGGGATCTCTCGCACTAGGCGGCCACGACCACGACCGCGACCAACGAAACAACCATCACAACCATAGAAACGGGGTTGTACGCATTTTTTCGACGGAAGAATAGACAAAATGAAAGATTGTGATTATAAAAATAAAACAATTCAATTTAATTCAAAATATTTTATTTCAAATAAAACTACATGGGCACTTATGAAACGTCAGAAGCTAGGTGCACGGTTCCAATTGTTCGTTTCCTATGGAGAAGAGCCGGCAAGAAAACCACGGTTACTATTTTAAAAATAATTGGTTTTTACAATACTTTCAAATAACAGTGTTACTAGGTACGGGAGGACAGTGTAGGTCTTTCAATAAGTACCAGGTACTTAACAAAATAGGAAATGGTCAACAGGTCTACAATCCACTAAGCCTACAGCGTTCTCACATTCACAAAATAGAAAAGAATCTATTCAAAAGATAATAGTCGTGGATATATTTAGTAATCTATCGAAAACATCGTGAGGAAACCGGCATGCCTGAGAAATATTTCTCTACGGCATGTGAAGCCAAGTCAGAGGGCCATGGGCGGCTTTAAAACTCTGACACCAGGTTAGTCACTAGCCACAAGAAAAAAGAAGAAGCTTTAGTAATCCGTTCCGCTTAGCTATTTCTAAAGACCCATTCTTGTATTTAATCATGGATTTCCGCAAGGTCACGCCTGAATCAATCAACTATCTTATTTGTCATTTTGTCTATTCTTCCGTCGACAAAACCCGTTTCTATTGTAGTCATGCTAAGCGTGCAGGTAAACTATAGAAACCGATACAAATCGCGCACTTGGTCGCAACGGCCAACTGGCCGGCCACCATACAATACCACAAGACGGCCACGACTGGCCGGAGTCGTAGCCATCCATTGCGCGAGGTTGCTAAAAGAATGAAGAAGTGTTTAAAAGAAGGATCTTTAAAAAAAGGGAAATCTATGTGTAATTAGAACGGTACTTATAAATATGTGAGCACCATTTATCCATCACATAATTAATTTATCTGTCATTACTTCATTTTAAATTCTTTTTATTGTGGTATGGTAACCTTATTCCAGATACACCGTCTTCACATATAATTAATGTATACAAAATATAATAAAACATTTTAAGAGTAACGGTGGATTTTCTTGCCCATTCTTCTCCATACGAAAATTACCTTTTGGAAAGGGCGACTAGAATCAATTCTATTTTTTGTAAATTTTGTCATACAAAAGTGCCTTTAATTGAAATAAATTATTTGACTTTGAAACAGCGCTATTGAAGTATGTAGACTGCAACTAATTCGAAACAACGACATCACTATTAGTAGGCTATTGGATTCTCTAGTTCTATGTCAGATGACGGGATTGCTACTGGTCTTATGTGACTTACCGGTAACGTAGCCCTATCAGCCGGCGCTTCGCCCCCTCCCGTTCGGGCGTCGGCCTCAGCATCTTCATCTTCAGTGTCTATAGTGGTCACCACGGGTACAGCGGCTGAACACGCTTCGTGAGCGCGTAATGCTTCAACTAATAAGTTTCGTGCCTGTAATACCAACAAGAAGGAGGGTTGTTTAAAATGTCCATTCAGGAGCTTTGCTAAAATTTTGGAACACTCCAAAACATGTGATTACAATACAAGAGCATAATCAGCTTATAATATTCCCACTGCTGGGACACAGGCCTCATCTCGGTGAGAGGGAGTGGGACGTAATCTACCACGCGGGCCCAATGCGGGTTGGTAGATGTCACATGTCTACGAATTTTTGGTTCTAGGACATGCCGGTTTCGTCACGATGTTTCCCTTCACCGTTTTGAGAGCAGTGGTGATGCTACAACTCGTGAATCGCGGCTGTTACCACTGGGCCACCATTGCTCCTTTGCTCTCTCCGCTCCTCATAGGTTGATTTTTTTGAGGATGTTATAATTCTAATAAGCAAAAATATTAGGTCTAGTATTCTTGTTAAGTTATATGGTACTGACAGAGAAATTGAGACCAGAGAAATTAAGATGTTTTACCTGCGTGATATGTAAAGCTAGCAGGATCAACGACAGTGCATGTTGCACGGCCACAGGCGGCTCTAACGCCAACGCCGCAGCCGCTAGTGACGCTCGCGGCCCTTGAGGCTCATCTACTACCACTTCTTCCGAATACAATCCTGTAAACAGCAAAAAATATTGTCTCTGACGTAGTTACAGACAATCACAGCACCAGAACTTGCTCATGGAATAAACTAGAGAATTGAACTAGCGATTACTATGAGAACTATGCACTTAGCGCTGGTCTATTTGACACTGCGCTAGTGTAGATTTTTTTTTGTTTTGTTATCTATATCGTATTTCATATTGTCTGTAATATGCTGGAATCATCATCTACCTACCTAGCCTTTTCCCGACTATGTTGGGGTCGGCTTCCAGTCTAACCGAATGCAGCTGAATACCAGTATTTTACATGGAGCGACTGCCTATCTGACCTCCACAACCTAGTTACTAGGTAACACGATACCCCTTGGTAAGACTGGTTGTCAGACTTTTTGGGCTTCTAACTACCCGTAACGACTGTCATAGATCTACAAATGACAGCCGGAACCAACGGCTTAACGTGCTTTCCGAGGCACGGAGGGTTCTTGGTATGTAAAGATGGTCACACATCCACGGACCAACCGCGGCAAGCGTAGCTTAACCTGATCGATCGACCCGTGCGGTTGTTATTACTTAGCCACAAGCCTCTCTCCCGTAATATGCTGGAATATTAATTTTTATTTGTAACGCCATTTTGTCCTAATTACGAAATTCTTGTATTTACCGAGACTCTGAGCTCCCAAAGGATCCTTCAATGTCGGGAACGGTAGTGGTGCTATATGTGGTGAATGCGCATCAGTTTGTAAAGCAGCTGGCCTAAGTGACCAGGCGGCTGAATGTGACGACCCTGCGGCTGCCCTTTGTACCCCTTCGACGCCAGCTACCAAAGCGGGGCGACGGTTCACGCAGGTGGTACCGTTGCCTTGCTGGCCGTGGTCGTTGTCGCCCCATGCCCAGACCTGTGGAAACGAAATATTTTATACATATCTTCATATTTGTATATATATAATAAATATATGTATATTATATAAAATATGTATGTGTATTATAATTTATAACCTATTTATGTACTGTTATTTTATTTCTAATGATATATTTTTAATATATTGTTTTCTTTGTTCCTCTCAAACAGAGCACCTGCCATCCAATCTCTTCACCACCCTTGGTTGACTGGTAGAGAATGCCTAAGGCATTAAATCCGCCTTTGTACCTTTTTGTGTGTGAAAAGTTTAAATAAATAAATAAATATCTTTAATCCCGCGTCCTATTTAAAAGCGATCGTTGCGCGAATACACGATCGTTCGCAGAACGCGTGGTAAAAGTTTCCGGTATCAAAAATGGCTAACTTTGCAAGCTACATAATTATTTCTTGCAACAAAATAAATACGCAATACATGACACAATGTGTCATGGATGTCAGCATAAGACCGTGTGCGCGACTCCCGCTCCGCGCCCGACCCGCGCACGCGTTTCGTGTGCTGACATCCATAAAATAAAAGGAATTACAATATATACAAGCCCGCCTTGTGTGTGTTGAGCTTAATGTTTCATTCAAAATATCTATGACTGTATGCACTGCATACAATGTATGCAAAAGGAGGATCGATGGTCAGCGGATCTAAAGACAGTGGAGTTTGGATACGCTTAGAACCAATTTACAGTGATACTTGTAAGTGATAATGATGTCAACAATATTTACCTGATGTTCACTAGTAACAGCAAGACAGTGCAATGCACCAACAGCAACATGAATAACACGTCGCCCGCGCAACGCCTCCACAAGCGTAGGCCGACGTACATGTGCGTCACATCCATGTCCTAGGCGGAAGTAGTCACCCTTACCCCATGTCCAAACCTGAGATAAAAAAACATCAAATTCAATCTGTCTTTGAAGAAGAAAACCAATTTTTGTATTCAGTATCTCAGATAATTATTAAGTTTTGGAAATATATACTCAATGTCATACACGACAAAGTTTAAATTCCATTGCAGCTACAAGAACCTTCTTACTACATATCGTCATTCGAATATGAACTTAGACTACATAACGCTTAAGTAGACAATTGAGTAAGCGGCAATACATTAAAATTATCTAAGATTCTGAATTCAAGTATGGATAATAATCCTGTTACCTCCCCATCTCTAGTCAAAGCTAGGCTGAACTGGGCGCCGCATTCCACTTGTATAACACCAAGAGTATTTAATCTTTCTATATTCATTGGTACTGCGCAACCATCGGACCCGCCACGACCTGAAACCGAGGAACCTGGTTCACGTATTGCTGCTTGCTAAGGTAGTCTAAAGGTTTAGGAAGTAAATACCCTTCTTAAAGGTGGTCTTCCGAAGGCGACCAAACTGCAAACCGCAGCGGCTACGCCAGTCGTAATGACAGACCGCAGCGACAAGACTGATTTCTATGTAAGCCGACGTACGCACGGACGTAATAAAATTGCGGCGCTTTTATTTCGTGCACTGGATTTTCAACGCTCTGCTTAGCGCCGATGGTTGAAAATCCAACAGTGTGTTTTTTCAACACGCTGGGATGAGTGCATCCAAGCGTGTTGGATTCTCAACGCTCGGCTTAACACCGAGAGTTGAAAATCCAATGTGCGATAAAATCCCGCCGCGATTTTATTACACCCGTGCGAACGTTAGCTAACTCTATGAAAACGGTAGAAGGCGGGAATGTCGCCATGTACGGAAGCGTTTTTATAGAGTTTCGGAAGAGCACCTTTATTCTTAAGATTCTTAACAGTAACTTACCTAGCTTGCCAAAATCGCCGTCTCCCCATGAGAAGACTTTACCACACGCTGTCAAGGCTAAAGTTTGCGCGTCTCGAGATCCACAGGCCACTTGAACTACTCTCAAGCTAGATAGGGCTTCCACCTAAAACATCGACAAAAAAACATTCTAACATGATGTTACTTATTCATTTGTATTATCGAATCTTTATCATTATCATCGGCCCTTCAATTTGGTTTAAAGTTTAACAACTTGGCATATTTAAAGTCAGCCCTCTGACTGAACAAGACTCAGCCAAGTGATTCAAATGGTGAAAAAATATCTGCGAGCAACTTGAAAATAAGGCTTACAGGCTGCTGCCGAGGCACAGCTCACATCGCTCGCTCGGCTCGCGCGCGGATTGGTCACATTTCTAACCTAATTAAGTATTTCACCCAGTTTAACTAAATGACTACACGACATTCAGCCATCTGGTTAAACGTTGTGCTCAATGACTTGGCTAGTTGTCCTTCAGCTATTTAATTGGATGCCGGCGTTTAATGAACAGCCTAGGCATCCAATTAGCTGGCTAATTTAACCAGATGGCTGCGTTATATTTATCAAGAAGACTAGTGACTGTATAAACTAAGTGAGATAAAATTGTATTATCGCGCAGTCACGCATGCACTATGTGTAGACTCGCACGCAATGCCGACCAAACATTAACTATACTCCATTTGAAATAAGATTAGACATTTAAACAAACCTTTTTACAGTCCGTTCAACCGATTTTGACTTCTATACCGTAGGCATAAGGGATGGCATTAAAAGCAAAAAAGTGGTTACAATACCAACTGTTTACTGCATCTGCCATTTGTCATGTCATCAACGCAATAGAAGTCAAAATCGGTTGAACGGACTGTAAAAAAGGTTTATTTAAATGTCTAATCTTATTTCAAATGGAGTATAGCTATCGTCTCTATGATGTTCTATGTTATTTTTACTTTAATTACTGCTTACCATCTTAGGAAACAGCTGCGTCGTATCATCGCCGTGTCCAAGCCTGCCATACTCGCCCATGCCCCACGTATACAAATGGCCGCGCGCAGTCACGCACGCACTATGAGCAGACCCGCATGCAATGCCGACCACTCGTTCACCGGCTAACGTTTCTATGAGTCGGGGTACTTCTAGTGTGATGCGGTTTCCGTGGCCTAGCTTGCCATCTTCACCTTCGCCCCAGGAATAAACCTGGAAGTGAAAATAAGAGATTGACTAAAGAGGTAATATGTTCGTCAAGGTATTATTTTGAGCTTTGATAATACAAAAAGACTACGGATCAACTAGTATCTGCCTACCGTGGAAAGTAAGAGATTTTCTTTAAAATCAGTTTCCGAGCATTATTATTTTAAAAAAGTGGCCAAGTGCGAGTCGTACTCGCCCGTGAAGGGTTCCGTAGCAGCAAGTAACATTAAATGAAAGGTAAATTGTGGTTTACGATTTATGACGTATTCAAAAAAAACTACTTGCTAGATCTCGTTCAAACCAATTTTCGGTGGAAGTTTACATGGTAATGTACATCATATATTTTTTTTAGTTTTATCATACTCTTATTTTAGAAGTTACAGGGGGGGGGGACACATTTTACCACTTTGGAAGTGTCTCTCGCGCAAACTATTCAGTTTAGAACAAAAATGATATTAGAAACTTCAATATCATTTTTGAAGACCTATCCATAGGTACCCCACACGTATGGGATTGATGAAAAAATTTTTTTTGAGTTTCAGTTCTAAGTATCCAAACTCCAAAATTATTTGTTTTTTTTTCTATTTTTGTATGAAAATCTTAATGCGGTTCACAGAATACATCTACTTACCAAGTTTCAACAGCATAGCTCTTATAGTTTCGGAAAAAAGTGGCTGTGACATACGGACGGACGGACAGACAGACAGACATGACGAATCTATAAGGGTTCCGTTTTTTGCCATTTGGCAACGGAACCCTAAAAAGAGCAAAAGACATCCAAAATCAATTTTATTGTGACTTTAGGTGCAATTTTACAAGATACATGTCACTTTTTGTTCGGAAAACTGGAAAGCGCACTCTGTCGTGCAGTGCGACCGTGGTAGTTTACTACTATCTCAGTGAGAAAAATTGTTTTAAACTCTTTTGACTTTAAATCGTCAAGTATTTGTGATTTTTGAATGACGATGGAAATGCAGCCTCCTAAATGAATAAATAGTTCTTTCATCTTACCTTCCCATCAGCAGTCAGTGCAAGCGCATGTTTTCCTCCAGAGTGCACGGCTACACGTCGTACAAGCACATGCGCGAGGTACGGGTTAGCGCGCGGGCTGGACACGTTGTTGCTATGTCCTAGGCCGAGTCGACCGTTTGTACCTTCACCGCAGGCGAATAACTGTTGAACATGAAGATCAAATAAACGGAGGCAACAGATAACATGATGATTAGACCTAAGTCCTAGAAAAGAGCGAGATTACATTGTTGCAAAAATCTAATGTCGGAAATAAAAAATGTAAGCGCATCCACTTTGATTAGTCTTTGATTTTTAAAAGATTCGCGAGAAAAAAATGGTTTAAAACTTTTTGGTATGGGAAATATTGATTAACAGGTACGAAAATTCTTGTTTTCTTGGGATTCTGAGAGACTCCGGAGAGAGACTTGGGATGAAGTTATTATAAGGGCACATAGTGGCGGAGCGCAGCGCAGAGAATTTTTCAGTGTCAAACTATTATCAACATTGTCCTCGTTGACATAAAGTTAAAAATAAATAAACTTCCATTAGCTCGAAAGCGCGTCGAAGTGGAAAGATGCGTGCGTCTCAGGTTATTTATTCTCAACTTTATTTTTAGGCACGCAGCGTTGATATTTTGTTTGGCAGTGACAACCGCGCTGCGCTGCGTCTCGCCAGATATGCGCGCCAGCCCTAAGACAGTAAACTTACCTTTCCATCATGAGACACAATGAAGAGAGTCTTGGACCCTCCCGCAATGTGGACAGGGCGGTACGCGCTAAGACTTGGCGAGAACACGGGAATTTTAACTTTGGAGCCTTTTACACCACCCAGTTGGTCCTTGTCGTTTAAACCCCATACGTATACCTGTGAAAAATAAGTACTGTCTGTAGAATGTCAAAGTCAAATAATTTATTTCAATTAGGCACATAAAAGGCAGTTTTGAATGTCAAAATTTACATAAAATAGAACTGATTCTAGTCGCCCCTTCCTAAAGGTAGTTTTCGTATGGAGAAGAATAGGCAAGAAACTCTACTGTTAAAATGTTAAAATGTTTTACAATATTTTGTATACATTAATTATATAATTATATCTGAAGACGATGCACCTGGAATAAGATTACTATACCACAATAGGTAAAATAATTAAAAATGAAGCAATGACAGAAAAAATAATTATTTGATAGATACATGGTGTTCACATATTTACAAGCAATGTAAAAGTACCTATACGATATTCCTAAAAAAATTAAAATTACAAGTAATACTAATAAGTCAGTGTATGAGTTCAAGTTATCACAGAATATAAAATTAATGTCAATAATAAGTTGTTGGTGAAAAAGTAACGAAAATAAGGTTTATTTTCTGCTCGGTTTGTTTGGTGGCAGGGTGTTCTGAGTCCGCCTGGCTAGCTACCAGCATCTTATCTAAGTCTGTCGCCATAACAACAATGTTAACAGCATTGTTGTGTTTCGGCAGTTAGAAGTAAGATAGCCAATACCTCTGTAGTTGAGGATTCTGGGTGAAGCTCGCTACCACCTTCGGCCTGATCATCATTTACCATCAGGTGAGATGCAGGCCAAGAGCTTCTCCGTTAAGAATATTAAAAAAAATAAAACATGTGTGCAATTCACACGTGGTAGAAGTGAAACCTTCAAAAATTTTGGCTTTGAGATAATGAAAATTTAATACGTACGTTAAGGAGCTATTTTAGGTACATACATCACGCTTTTATCAGTAAAAGTGGAATTTTAAAACGTTAGGTAAAAGTACTGGGTTTTATAATCTTATATCACGCCCTTCCCCCTCATGCACATCATAAATGCGCGCGCAGTACTTGATCATTATTTTGCTGCGATGTTATTTTAAAACTGCGATATCTCCGAAGATATTCATTGAAATCGAATGATGTAAGTGGCAATTTTGTTTTAAATTAAATACTTGTGATGAATAATGTATTTATTTGGATAAGGATTAAAATCATGTTTATAAAAACACCTTCGCAAATAATGCATTATTTTAGAACAAATTTGGTTGGCATAAAAAGTTTATAGTGAACCAATCTTAAAAGATAGACATCTGTTGTCGCGGTCTTTTTTTAGAACTTTTAAAGGGGAAAAATTCTGTCCTACATGATTTTTGCAAAACTTTAACCGTTTACGCAGCGCACGCAGCGGAAGCTCTAAAAAGGAAAAATGAAATCCCCCGATTTCGAAACATTCTTCATTGGTGCTCCGCTCCTATTGGTCTTAGCGTGATGATATATAGCCTATAGCCTTCCTCAATAAATGGGCTATCTAACGCTGAAAAAATTTTCAAATCGGACCAGCAGTTCCTGAGATTAGCGCGTTCAAGCAAACAAACAAACTCTTCAGCTTCAGAGAACCACGAACATAAGAAACACTTTTTAATGCTTCCTATCTCGTTTTCTCCCACGTTAAATCTTATGAATTTGCGTCTGTCTCTTTTTACTGTCGCTTTTTCGTTTCATCGACTTTCAAATCACAACGATGCTAAAGAAGTTTTCACTTCAAAAACTACTTACTTTAGGACAATCACTTGGTAATGCTGGTGGATTATTATCAGCAGATACGGCACCCGTTGGATTATCTTTCTCCATCCAATCTTCTGCCACGAAGTTCATACTCTGAAACATTAAGTTCAGTCAAAACGCGCTCTTATGTCTCGTACGTTAGAGTTGAATTCTGTACGCTTACCTGTAACACTTCAGTGTATAGAGGGTTTGGTCTGAAGCCAGTTATGTAGAGACCATGGACTCGGCAATCGGCGTTCACGTTTCGATTTTGTTTTATTCCGATTTCAATACAGGGATAATACTGCAACAAAAAGAAATACCATTAAAATAAAATAAAAGTGCCAACAGAAGTGAAAACCTGAACAATTTAAAAAAATACTTCCAAAACCTTTAAAGTAAAAATATTTGCATAGAACATTGATCGGTAACGTAATATAAATAAAGAGCACAATCGCGTTTACAAAAATGAGGTGTCGGTAACGGTGTCGCGAGTTCAATAGTTTTTTCCCATCTCAAAAATGCCCAACGCGCCTAAAGTTTTCAATTTAAAAAAAAAAGATGACGGATTTAGCAGCATTGGTTGGGCTTTAAATAACCGCTGAGAGATTTTATAGTAAGAAAAATTGTTTGACCGTTGTCTACTCTTATTAGGAGTAGTATTACTCAAAAATTATCATTGCGCGTTTACACATGATTTAAGTAATACTACTTAAATCATGGGTAAACGCGCGTAACTATGCGTTCGCACTGGCGAAACATCACAACAAAACATGTTGATATCTCTAGTGCCTGTCAAACTTTGTATGGAAAATTGATAGAAAATAGAGATTCCAACATGTTTCGTTGTAAATGTTTCGCCAGTACAAACGTACAGTTAGGTATAAGACGACACAAATATGTTTGTCGACTTTATTATGTTTATCTTTAATCCAAAAACATTTAAAGGCTGTAAATTAGTCATAAACAAAGTTTTATAATAATATCAAGAATCCACAAACCTGTTTACAATCAGCCAGTAGCTGTATCTGAGCTAAATGCGCGGGCGGCCTATCCCGCTGCGAGGGCGCGGGCGCGCAGGGCACGGCCGCGAGCGGCGCCAGCGCGGCGTCGTCGAACGTGGCGCCCGCGCGCACCGCCAGCGCCGCCGGCCCGTGCGCGCCGCCGCCCACGCCCAGCCCGAGCCGGCGCACGCGCACGCCGCTGCGCATTTCTACGCGGATCCAGTGCTGCGAACATAACTAAATATAATGATCCATAGATTTTATTAAAAACAGAAATGACACAGAACATTTACTATGCAAAGGTTCACTAGTGTTGTTTGTACGTAAAACTTACGCATTTGTTACCAACAAAGGTGACAAATGGCATTCTTGCACTGGACTATAGACCTAAGAGCATTCAATTTCAAGATTATGATAGTCGATATGTCAGTCAGTCAGGATTCCTCACACAGTGACTTAGAAACGACTCACTCCATCAGTATCAACCTTCTCGAAAGTAATGTTTAGCATTCCTTGGTCTGTATCTGTTTCTTTGTCTATAGGGATGTGACAAAATATGCCATGAATATCAATAACTTACCTGACCATTCCCACTAGAACTCTGCCAGTACGTGTGAGGTTGTGAATCTAACAGACGTCTTGCGCCGGCGCCGGGTCGACATGACGACACGCGAACGGCACGCACTGCGCCGCGCCAACCTACTGCAGTTCCACCGGCACTTTCACCCCATTCCGCTGTTTATAAGAACAAATACCAACTAAAAATACAGGATTCATGAAAAAAAATTAAAACGAAGAGTAAATTAACATGTTTATCCCTTTATTTAGGCCGAGGAGCTCGTGGTTAAGTAATAAAAGCTTCACAGGTCAATGCATCAGGTTAAACTACGCTTGCCGGGGTTGATCCGGGGATGGATGATCATCTTTACACACCGTGACTCTTCTGTGCCTCGGAAAGGACGTTAAGCCGTTGGTTCCGGCTGTCATTCGTGGATCTTTGACAGTCGTTACGGGTCGTCAGAAGTCTGACAATCAACCTTACCAAGGGGTATCATATTAACCAGTTACTGGGTTGTGGAGGTCAGATAGGCAGTCGCTCCATGTAAAATACTGGGTATCCAGCTGCATCCGGTTAGACTGGAAACCGACCCCAACAAAGTTGGGAAAAGGCTAGGCAGATAGATTGATCCTTTATTTAGGCCGTGTATACTCAGTGAATACATAATTAGCCTGTCGTTCCCACTGCTGGGAAACAGACTCTGTGTGAACAAGAATGAATGAATGATCTCTGTTCGCTAGAATATACATTGGTTATTACAAGGTGCGGTGGGATTTTATTTAACGACACACTATATTCGACGTTTGGTAACTTACATTGATCAGTAACAAGTTCCATTTCACTGACTTGACCTGTCCATCCTGGTTGTTGAGGAAAGTCCACTGTTAGATCACGACCGTTGCTTGATATTGCTGCAAAACAAAAATAAGTACCACTATTTTATAGATGTTCTGTACAATATAGGGGCGCGGTATAAGTGGCTTTAACTACTTCTGACGCATTTTAGGCAGTCAGGCTACCTACCTACTGACTGACTGGCTTATCTAATTTGACATATTCATAAATAACTTAATTAATACTTAATAGTAGTACCAAAAGTAGCGGTTATAAAATACGTACAAGTAACAGTTCCAACGCTGGTATGATCAATACATCCCCACTTGTACCGCGGCTGGGTGACAGCTGCACGGACGCGTACTCGGTCCCCCACTGCAAAGGGTGGCGTGCCCGATACCACTTCAGCATGCACTGCGCGCACGCCGAACACACGACCTAAGCCGCGCCATTCAACCTGAACAATGAATTCCGAATTTTGGTTTTCGAACGAGCAAAATTACACTAAATACATTTACCACTAAACATACTTAAAACATCGTTCTGTCTCTGTCAACTTCAAAAGACTGACTGAAATGGAACGATGTTCTAATTTTTTATTATTATTTACGTTTAGCGCTAAATCATTTAGCTATGTGATGCAAGTGGACCTAAATAAAAAGTTCAATAAATCGTGAGTGATCCCAGACATTCTTTCGGTTTAATTGTTCGTTGTTTTTACGTTGGGATGCAATTAATTTGAGCCTCCTGATAGGAATAGGGTATTTGGCTGGATTTTATATTTGATTATTCGAAACTTAGAATTGTTTACATATTTCAAAAACCGATGTATGCGTTTTAAAATCTATGCTAGGCAGAAACAGCATTCCTGCGATCTGGCGTCACAACACAGGAATGCCGTAACTTCACGCCATTGTGTACAATAATCGTTTTGGGTGACAAGGATAAGAAATAATTACAACATCATGTAACTTCTCCATTTTTCAACAGATTTTGTAAATTTTTTAACAAATCGTCCTTTTTCGTACCATTTTTAAGAGGGCGCCTAATGGTCCACTAGCGCGACTCCTTTAAAAAAATATTATCTCGTCACTGAGAAGGAATTATGAATAACGGCTAGTAAGGACCCTCGGTGTGTTTAGAATTTTCTAACACCTTTTATAAAGTTTCACGAAGCAACAAAATACGACCTAGAGGAATGTGGCAAAGCAGCCACATTCCTCTAGGTTGTTGTGTCTTTAGATCGAATTTTGTTGCTTCGTGTCTCAATATGAAACTTTATAAAAGGTATTAGAAAAATCTAGACACGCTTACCGAGGATCCTTACTAGCCGTTATTCATAATTCCTTCTCAGTCACGAGATAATATTTTTTTAAAGGAGTGGCGCTAGTGGACCATTGGGCGCCCCCTTAAGATAAGTATGGAGGAGGAGAAAAAGTCAAATACTCTCTATTCCATTTATGAGATATAACAATGACATATGAAGAATGAGTAATGCGTACACATATAAACATATATCTAAGCAATTAAATAAACTACGCATATAGAAACTGCAGAAAACTTACGTGTAAGAAGACATTTTGTTTTATATCACGTTCAACTTTTTGCACTTGTCCAACATCGCCTAAAGCAACCTGAAAAAACACGTATAAACTCTCAAAACAACTGAAGCAAGCATACTTACTGAAAAAAGCATTTACATGAATTCAAGTAAGCTGAAACTTTTAAGAACATCAATCTAAAAACAAATTAGCAATAGACCTGTTTTAGAAAATGTGACGGTGTCAGAAAACTTCGAAACAATGTACGGGGCAAATAGAGCTGATGTGTAGAACTGTGTTTAGACTAGCAGGTGAACAGGTTTCCGTAGTGTTAAAGATAACCTATCACCGAAGGTCTTCACCAAGCGACAGATAAATTTAGATAGAGGCAACACATAATTAAATAGATGCAAAAAGCGAATTCAGGGTCAGTATGGAGGCCTACAAAGAAAATAATAAGTTTAGTGTGATAATATGTACGCCTTCAAATGAGCTGAAGCTCTTAGTGAAGAAGAATAAGCACGTGTGTTCCCTATGGAATCATTGTAATATAAAAAAATATTAATCATCATATAACCCAATACTTACTGGTTCAACAGCCTTACAGCAACGAACAGTCATCCCCGGAGTTATAACGTCAGACAAGTACTGCGCATACTCTTCTTCAGAGGCGAAACAACTGCGCCATCTATACGGAATCTGCTTCTTTTCCGGTTTAGCACTTAAAGGCCTCATTTCGAAGACTGAGTCGTCCATACCTTGCTGAGGTAATTCTAATAGGTATACGACTAACGATTCTACTGAGGGTAAACTTGTTCCACCTGTAAGGAATATTAAGCTATATTTCGTAGAAAATAGAGTTCAATTTAGTTCGAATAATTTGATGACTAGACTCTAATAACGGTAAAATGAATAGTCAGCTTTATAGCTTAAGAACTTAGAGTTAATATTTGAATGGCAAATATGATTTTTTGTTACCTAAAGCTTGAATAGCGCCGTATACAGCGTGTCTAGAAAATCCCATTTCTATAACTTGTTGCACTTGTGAAGAGTTTGCCCATGTGTTGAGATCTTTTCTTGCTGGAAAAGAAGATCGAATATAAAGTTAATATCAGGGTTTAAAATATTTTAGGGATGTTGTGTTGGTTGTTTTGTATACTTACATAGAGATGCAGTACTAGTTGAAGGTCCCATAGATATTTGCATTACATTACTCTTGTCTATGATTGGCATTTCGGGTGGCGTTTCATGGTCTTTATCGTCTCCTGTAGAAGTAATAACAATTCAAAAACAAAGTTTTATACCGAAAG
The DNA here is from genome assembly GCA_963680765.1 of Agrochola lychnidis. Taxonomy (NCBI): domain Eukaryota; kingdom Metazoa; phylum Arthropoda; class Insecta; order Lepidoptera; family Noctuidae; genus Agrochola; species Agrochola lychnidis. The sequence continues at coordinate 8,297,685 of OY796850.1, forward strand.
TCTAAACAAAATGTAGATAAGAATGGCACATCGAGCTTTAGAAGTAGACTATCATACACAGGTATGAGTGAAAGAGACGACGCTCTACAAAGCCCTAGCTTTTATAAGACTCAATGTGCCGTATTTTAGGCCGAGTACAGTAATGCCTGGGTTCCGAACCTGGGGGTAATTACCCCCGTGGGGGTAAATCAGCTATTCTGTGGAGGTGATAAAGAACCTAATAATTAAAACCTAATCTGGTGGGACCACAGCTGGTGACGAATATACTGTTAATAGCTAAAAGAGCTTTAATAAAAATGCTTATGGGTACCCTTCACCTATAGATGTTAGAGTGGTTTTTCAACTCTGGTTACACTGAAAACAAAGGCCGGCACCGTTTCAATATGGAACATGACTTAAGATGCGCTTTAAGCGAAACTAAACCTTACATAAAAATCTTTTGAATGCAAAACAATACCAACCATCACACTAACTATGTATGTTTACTTAATTCATTTATATTTAAATATAAAATTACGTAAGAATTATAAGCTTGTACTGTTTGTATTGATAACATTTTAAGGTCGGGGTAAAATCAGTTTTCCTAATAGGTCACAGGGGTAACAATATTGAAAAGGTTAGGAACTACTGAGTAATGTAAGACCAACTATACTTGCCATTAACATGTGCTGCCAATTGTTGAACTATCGTAAGTGCCGCTGATTCAAGTTCACGCGGCGTGTGGGATGCGGCAAGTGGACTCGGGCGAGTAGCTAGCGCTAGTAGCCGTCTTAGTAAGGTCCCTTCTGTGCCTAATGTTGTTCCTCTGTCTATGTTACCTGAAATATTACAATAGCTTTGCATTTGTTTCTTTTTTCGAATGTTCGGCTATGCGATTTTCAACTTTATGTCATGTACGATTAAGGTTGCATTTGACTTAAACACGTTCTATATTTAAGGGTTATAGAAATTGGAATTCTGCAAGAAATTTACCGGCATGGTCTGGTGGCTGCATCAGAACCTTCCGTAGTCTTGTTCTAGTAGTTAAAAGGCCACGCACTGCGCATAAAGTTAGCAGTTCCATTTGCTGCTTCCTTAGTCCGTATACGTCGATTTCAGCTGAGAAGAAAGGTAATTAATTGATTAATAATTATGACGTTTAGTACTGTCGTATGATGAGCTCTAGAATCCGGAAAGCGATCTTCAGTTTGGGTAACGAAATAGTTAAGCTGTAAGAAAATTCTAAGACATATTTTGACCAGATGTTAATGTGTGCTGTCGGTATTTATCTATATATATAAAAAAAAACAACCGACCTCCAAAAAAAAACACTACAAAGTGAAAAATAACTTTAATTTCGGAAGTCGGTGTCTTGTGTTTTGTATTTTCGTTTTTTGCCACCGACTTCCGAAATTAAAGTTATTTTTCACTTTGTAGTGTTTTTTTTGGAGGTCGGTTGTTTTTTTTTGTAAAAAGTTTTTATTTTTCACTTTTTAGTTGTGGTACCTACCCCACACACATTCGAATACCACTACCTGCTACCAGTGACAGAAACTTATCATATCATCTACATAGCAAGTGGGAAAAAAATACGTATTTTGTACCTAACTCAAAAACTATCAAAGCAAAGTTAATAAAATTTATATGGGACCAATTCGAGAGCACACCCTTTCAAACAAAAAAATAATTTTCAAAATCGGTCCACAATTGACGGAGAAATCGGTGGACATACATAAAAAAAAAAATAAAAAAAAACAAACATACGCGACGAACATATAACCTCCTCCTTTTTGGAAGTCGGTTAAAAATGAATCCCTATTTCCCTTGGTCACGGCATCACGCGTGAACGGCTGGACCGATTTCGCAAATTCTTTTTTTTTTTGTTTGTTGTTCTCAGGACGTTTTAGGTAGGTGTAAGTACGGTACGGTAGATAGGGTAGGGTAGGTAGGTAAGTAGGGTAGGTAGGTAAGTAGGGTAGGTATGTAGGTAGGTAGGGTAGGTAGATAGGTGCGCCATAGATAAGTAGTTAGTGCTACCCGTGCGAAGCTGGGGCGGGCAGCTAGTTTTAGAAAAAAAAAAAGTTTTTACCAGGTAAATGATGTGGATGCATAGGCGAGGCTTGCGGTCCAGCGCCTAATAGCGCAGCACAAACACGTAGTGCGCTCTCACCGCCACCTAGCGGTAAGGAGAGACGGTCGCCTTCTGCGCTCTGTATGCCGCTTAGTTCAGTCTGATGATATAACAATGGGATGAATGCAAGGTGTTGGATTTTAGACTTTAACAACGAGTGAATAGAGTTAAAAATAGAATGTCCATTTGATAACAGCTGGTGAATTTTAATATACACAAAATATTTTTAGGATTCAATTCAACGCATACTTTAAGTTTAGAATCGTCTTTTTGCCCTCTGTGTCAAAGAGAAGGAAGAGATCTCGTACGGCCGCTTTCATTTATCTGGTTTATATTTCTGAAAACTTTTACTCCAAAACTTTGTTTAAATAGTTTAAGAAAATGTCAAATAATGTATATTATGTAAAAAAAAAAAACAGTGGCACTCCGGGAGTGCCGACAGAAGTGGAAACTTGAGATAAATCGGCACAGCGGTAATCAACGCGTTGATGTCTTTTTAATGGCAAAAGCTGGTTTCGTAACAGTGTCGCGAAATCAATGGTTAGTCCCATCTCAAAAATGCCCAACGCGCCTGAAGAAGTTTTCACTTGAAAAATAGATTTTGATTAAAAATTCGATGAACGTAGTTATCTCGCAGCCGGATCTAGACTATAAAGTTTACTTGCTAAAAGAAACATACCTTAGTAGTAGTATTATCATCATGTACTAAAGTGATCTTCGCTCGAGGCGATAGTTGCGTTACAATCGCATTGCGTGGCGGTGATCCGGCGGCTACCTTCTGTCCCAATCGTATGCGCCATTCTACACCACCAACCACTCCTAGTGCACCCGCTGCAAATGATTATGAACTTTATATTTCACTACTTTTAAGAGCGTTTATTCTGAAAGTGGGTTACGTCGCAAATAGATACCAAATATTTCACTGTTTTGATTAATTTGGCAATATTACACACACACACACATAACATCACGCCTTGTTTCCCCAAAGGGTTAGGCAGAGGTGTCCCTGTAGCAGGTACACCCACATTTCGCCAGTTATGTTTAAGTCCCATGTAATAGGGGGCGAGCCTATTGCCATCAACCGGGCACAAATCCAGACTCCGGGCTGCTACTGGCAATATTACTGTATGGAAATATTAAATGTGGCTAACTAGCGACCAAGAATATTATACTGAATTGGAATTAAAACACTAAATGTGATGTTGTAACTGTTTTAGGTGTAAAAAATGCATTAGGAAAGTTTCCAGATACTATTTTTACATCTATATTCGGTGTAACGATATTAATTATTGCATTTCATAATCAATATTCTAGTTCGCTAGTTAGCCACATTTCTTATTTCCATACAGTAATATAGCCAAATTAAAGAAAACAGGTAAATATTTAACAGCTATTTGCGACGTTGCCAACTTTTAGGATAATCGCTCTTAAGTTAAATTTAATTTGTGTTCAGTTTAGGGTAAATGATTAAGAACTTTATGACTCAGTTGATAAAGTTACATTTTGTTTGCGTTTAGTGTTTGTCTTGTAACTTACCTATGAGACAACTTTCAAGACTGGGAGGTGACGGTTTCATTGTCTGCGTCAGATCTTGACTAGTATGAGGCCACCAATGCCAGTCGCTTGTTACCTATCAAAAGAGAAGGTTGATATCATTGTTCATTAGATCAGTACTGATGGTTAAAAGCGTCGCCTAGGTGCTCGTAATCAAAATATTCGGCCATTTGTGAGGAATTTGAGGAGCTACGTTGCGCATATTTAGTTTGGGATTGGCAGGATGTTCTGCGCTTCCAGCTTAGTTTATAACACTCTACCTGGCAAATAATCTCAGAAAATTCTAGACTTACCGTCTAAGTAGTAGTCTTCTTCTTTTCGTGTAGTTAGAGACTAACCTGGTGTCAGAGTTTTAAAGCCGCCCATGGGCCTCTGACTTGGCTTCATATGCCATCGAGAAATATATCTTTCAGGCATGCCGGTTTCCTCACGATGTTTTCCTTCACCGTTTTTGAAGCAAGTGATAATTATACAATACGCACATGAATCCGAAAAGTCAGAGGTGCGTGCCTTTTTTTTTTGGGTTTGAAATTATCAAATAACTTCTCCCGCTCTAGACGGAGCGGGAGGGCGTGTCAGACTCTTACTGACTAAAACCCACCCGTGTTCCTTCGGTTGCCCTGTTGCCGGGGACCACGATCTCCCTTTCGGTTTTATTCACAACCCCGGCAGGCATCGGCCCTAGCGGACCCCGTCAATTCTGCTGACATCTCTTTGAGGCGCCCGTGGAATACAACGCGCCGTCGACCCGAGAGGTGCGTGCCTTAAGTTCGAACTCGAGACCAATGACTTAGCAGTCCGACGGTCACACCACTAGGCTATCACTGTTATATCGTTCGTTTAAGTAGTGATCTATAAGAACTTACTGTTTGTGCAGCCAACTGCAGTTTATCCAATAATAAAGTCGTTAATGGTGTATGCCACTGCGCAGCCGCGTGCAGTTGTCTAACTAACTGTACCAGTGCAGCACACGTCGATCCTGTGTAACTAGCGGTCGCTGGGGCGCGCCATCTGTTGTCTGTAATAGGTACGTTTGTTAGCTAGTCAGTTATAAAAATAATAATAATAATTAGCCCGTATTGTCTACTGCAGGGCAAAGGCCTCCCTTTCCTTTTTCCACTCAACTCGATCCTGACCCAATATGTACCAATCCCTCCTATAAGCGTCAAGTTCGTCTCTTCTTCCGCGATTCCGTTAGACGTTTTATAAAGGGAGTTGAAATGAGTGTGATAAGGAAAACATTAAATGAGTATTAGCTTGAAAAAGTGGAGTAGATCAATGTTTAAATTCAATTCGACGAAGGCAAAAGTACGTTAGGATCGCATAAGCAGGCGTTTTTTCTTTCACCCATAGCGAAAACGCATGGGGGATTTAGAAGGTATTTTTGTAATATTTACCTTTCTTTGTATTCGGACGGATAAACAGACGTTATATTTAAGTGTTATTAGAATGACAACTGTCGAAGTGGCGGTACTTGGGGGAGGCCTATGTCCAGCAGTGGACGTCTTTCGGCTAAAATGATGATGATGAGAGTGACAACTAACAAAGTTTGACATCCGTATTTATAAACCATACATTTTTGACGTTTAAACGCCTCTTAACTTTAAGAAAAGTTTATAAATAAGAGGGAATATCTCAGTAGCGCCAAAATAGTCTACGAAAATTCAACCGATCCAAGTAAAAATCCTTACCAACTTCTTCATCATCAGCAGTATTGCCAATAGCCTGGTGGTTCGGTTTGAAGGCCGGGTCCCACGAGTGAGTTTCAAGCCATAATCTTCCAATCAGCGCTAGTAACTGAGCGCCAACCGTCCGTCGCCACTCGGGAGGTCCTGTGTGCTCTACTAATACACGGCGGAGAAGCCATAATGACTGAATCTGCGAAAACAAATAGTATTGAGGATATTGCTTTAAAATCTCTAATCTATCCGATGATGAGATAAAAAAGATACATACAGTATGTTTGGCAGAACGTTGAACATACGAAAATGGTGGATAGGTGGGGTCATCTGCTACTTACTCAGCCCTAATTTATTTAGCCCTGGCGCACTGGATATTAAAAATATTTTTTTTTGCTTTCTTCTAGTTTCACCACTTTCTTAACTTTAAAGTTAAATTTTTATTAAAAATGGGTAAAACATAATACAGTATTTTTGTATTTTTTTAAAATCTTTAATGTTGGCAGATTCTTATAAAATTATTGCTTTATTCAGATGTTAGCTAGAAAAAAAGTTATGAGTCCTCAAACTTACAGAAAGATGTAAAAATACTTAAGTCTTAATTTCAACTTGCATAAAAAATAAATATCCAGGGGGCCAGGGCCAAATTAATTAAAGCTGAGTAAGTAGCAGATGACCCCACCTATCCACCATTTTCGTAAGTTCAACGTTCTGCCAAACAGCCTGTATAAGTCATCTAAAAATGACAAGAGATTTAGACAGCTATACAGAGCAAAGTAATGAGTTAATGTTTTGAGACTTAAAAAAATCACACTATATAATATAATATTATAAAGGCGAAAGTTTGTGAGTGTGTGTGTGTGTATGTTTGTCTCTTCTTCACGCTCAAACGGCTGAACGGATTTAGATGAAATTTGGTACACAGATAGTTTATAACCTGGATTAACAACATAGGATACTTTTTATCCCGATATTCCCGATTTTATTATTTAGATCGAGACTTTTGCGGGTGAAACCGCGGGGCGCAGCTAGTCCTTTTATAAGAGGAATAAAAAAAAAAAAAGTAATGTAGAAAATAAGTAAATGATACAAACTTACTTGTAAATAAATAAGATCCTGTGAGATGGGTTTGTCAGCAGCCGAAATTATACTGTAGCAGAGTTCGAACCATGAATCAGTGCATAAAGATATACGCATCTCCAGACTTTGTGCACTTGCTGTAACAAAATGCAAACGGGGATTTTCAAAACATTTGTAAATGTGCAGTGCTTACTACAATCCTTATGGTGTGTAAATAAGCAAGAAACTCGCACCTTGGATATCACCTAGATAGACAAGATATTAAGTTTCTCTATACGCAAGTCGGTCGACAGCAAAATTGAATAATTTCAAATTGTACTGTATTAGATATCGGGCAGGGGTCCGAACTGGGTGCATATAATGAAAAGAGACTAATCATGTGAAAAACGTTTTGATATGTAACATCTTTCCTCTCGCTTTCCTGCATTCTGTGGAAGTGATTTCGTGAAAAGGGACGGAAGTGTGTAACAGGAAGCCGGGGAAGCGCGCCCTATTTGATTTGACCAAAGAGCGCGCGCGGTGCTAGAGTGGGCCCTCAGATGGTAACAACCCATTTTCCGAGAGGATGATATTGTCAGAAATCATATGCGACTACAGTAAAGCTCGCTAGTTTTTTTAAACAAAATTTTATAAAACCTTACCTCGTAACAAGGCCAAAGCCGTATGATAATGTGTAGCAAACGCCGTCGGTGGCGGCGTAGAGTGTGCATGTGCTAAAGTCAATAGTCTTCGTTGTAAAGCAGCGATGTTTCTTCTGGCGACTGTACCAACGGAAGCGAGCGCACCGCCTGCGCCGGCGCATAGAGCACGGATAGCACCCGTGCAGGCAGAGCGAACTTCACTGACTGGCCACCATTCTACGCTGTTGTCTACGACGGCTGCTATAGGAGAATCACAAATTAATATAAAAGTATTCATATATAAAAGTGATAGAATAGGCAAGCGAAAAAAAAAAAAACATTTTTAAGTTTGCATGGGAACTAGTGACGGATTGAGAGTTTCGGAAGCCCTAAGCATAGAGCCATGCCAGCCACCTTTTCTTTGTGGAGGCAATTTTTATTTTTTACTCCTTTTTGTTTTTTTTTAACCCCAACGGCCTAGCTCATGGCCTTCATCTCATCTGATGGCAAGTGATGATCAGGCGGAAAGTGGAAGCAAGCTTCATCCGGAATCCCCAACCACTGACAACATTGTTGTTATGGCGAGTATGGCAACAGACTTAGATAAGATGGTGGTAGCTAGCCAGGCGGACTCAGAACAAGCCCTACCACCAACCAAACCGAGCAATTTTGGCCCCGCTGGAAATCGAAACTAGGACCTTTGGGTCTGAGACAGGTGGTCTTTACACTAGACAATAGAGGCGGTTAGTACTTGTTACAAAGATTTATATACAACAAGACCAAATACAATTATTTGAGTAATCAAAACTCAAAATGGGGCCTTTGCCCCATTTAGAGTTATAATGACAATGAGTTGAAGACAAGACCAGAGCAGTTTCAAAGTCGATGCAAATCCTTACCAGTCCCATGCACAGTTTCATCCACTGAAGGCGGCGGCGACGGCGAGCGGGCTAGCTTGAGATCGTATTTACCCTCTTTGCCCATACGGTAAGAGTTGGTACCTCCCGCATCCCATGCCACCCGCACCCATCCGTCTTCTCCTAATTCACCTATGACGCGACCTTCACCACCGGGAACACCGTCCTATAAAATTTAAGAAATGACGCATTTCCGAAACATCTGATGCTTTTTACTTCGACAACTGGAGAGGTCATTAAAATACTTTTCAGAAGAAAAAATATACATTTTTTGTTTTTTTAAATTGATATTGATTTCGGCCATTTTGACCACGTAAAATACTGGTATCCAGCTGCATCCGGTTGGACTGGAAGCCAAGGTTTGGCAGATGATGAAATTGACATTGAATTGAAGCTAATAAGAATACTGTACTTTTTGGAATTTGGTTAGTAAGAAAAAACACGGGTCTAATAAATATGATTTGCAACTGCAGCTCCAAAATAAACGTTTAGGGTGCCCCAGACCCTGATGACATGCTAATTGAGTTACAGACCTCCAACCCAACCTCCAGGTCCTCCATTGGATTTCGGCCTTAGCCTTACAGATTACGTTGATAACATAATAGTTTATGCTTACCTGATCACCCCACTTCCAATCTTTGCCTCTCACTACTCGAGTACCGATCTTCATCAGTGAAGCTAGTTCAGGACCTGACAACGAAGCTCCGCGAGCCCGTGCACCTAGTCTCTCGTCCTCGAATATTATGAGACAATCCGCTGAAAGGAAGAAAAATCTGTATTGCATCAAAATACCCATCATGACTGTGAAGTTTCGCCAGATAATTTAATTTGACCTTGCAGGTATAAGACGGTCGAGGAGCTCGTGGCTAAGTACTAACAGCCGCACAAGTCGATCCATCAGGTTAAGCTACGCTTGCCGGGGTTGGTCCACGGATGGGTGACTATTTCTACATACCGAGACTCTTCCATGCCTCGGAAAGCACGTTAATCCGTCGGTCCCGGCTGTCATTCGTAGATAGTCGTTATGGGTCGTCGGAAGTCCGAAAGTCTGACCACCAGTCTTGTCAAAGAGTACCGTATTACCTAGTTACTGGGATGTGGAGGTCAGATAGACAGTCGCTCCATGTAAAATATTGGTATTCAGCTGCATCCGGTTAGACTGTAAACCGACCCCAACATAGTTGGGAAAAGGCTAGGCAGATTTTTTGAGGTATGAGACGGTCGTGGAACGATGAACAGAAAGACCTTGTCATAATGCGCTCTACGCGTGTATACGTGGTCGGGTATCGATATCGTGTTTTTTTTTTGGTGTCAACGACCTCCGGTAGTTTTGTTACTTGAAGAATGTGATGAGAAATTGTTTTCTTTTTTTGTTTTATCGTGTTTATATATTGATACTCGTATCGTCTATGAAGTTTGCAAAAAAAAGTTTTTTTATAAACCGATATTTCAAGTGACTACAATACTGAGGTTGGTGAAAAAAACTCTTCAAATTAATTTCTTGTTGGTTTTATCGTGTTTGAATATCGATACCCGTCACATCCGCGGAGTTTCGCTAGGTTATTCAATTTGACCCTGTAGACGCGAGTAGCAGAGTTATAAATGAGCGCGTTTCACTTGCGTCACATCGACCGAGTCCAGGGGGCCTACCACCAGCTCATAAAGCAGTATTATTTTGATATTACTTCAGTGTGGGAAAGAGATGAAGCTCTACAGGACGTATAGCTCCATCTCTTTCTCCCACTGAAGTAATATTAAAATAATACGGCTTTATGAGCTGGTGGTAGGCCCCCTGATATTCGGGGTGCCTTGTTGCGTCCACTATACGAGCGTAAAACACTTTATTTGGACATGAGGTGATATTTATTTAAACACCTTAAAGACCACAGAATAGTACAGAAGGCGCACTCCGCATTTTTGGGTATAAAGCTACAAGTACGCGGCTCGGCTCGTCTTGTCGGGCCAATTCAGTGAGCGTAACGTAGTCAGAAGATATGAGTTACGCGATAGAAAGAGAGGCAACTTCTAGGTGAATATAACTGTAGGTAATTAGCGCTGTGCGACCTAAATTGCACTTTATTGTGTCGTAGCAAGAGACACTTGTGAACATCTGTACTAATATGTGACGTGACTTACATTTCGACTTTAATCCATTACATATTAGAGATGTAAGTTGAGATGTATCGCCTCCGATTTGTTTCAGTAAAGTTAAGCATGAGCTCAAAGCTCCACCATTAATTAGCTGCTCTAATTCTGGACCTTGACACCCCTCTATGAGAAGTGATAGTAGTGTTATCAAGAACCTGAAAGAAAACATTTGATAGTCCGGACAAATTTCGTAAGTCATCAATCGTATATAGGATTAAATATATGGGGTATAAAAAAAACTGCTGTTCCATACATTTTAGCGTAGGTATTTCACTTTTCTATGAACCCAGCTTGCTCCACCCACAGCGGGAGAAGTTATTTGATAAATTCCACCCCAAAAAAAGGGGGGTTCAGGATCATGTACTGAATCCATGGTAACAATTTTCGCGTCGATGTCCCAGACATTCTGTATAGTGTACCGATTTCCTAAATAAAAATATTTTTTTAAGGAATGTACAGTTAAAACCGTTTATAACGACTTCGAAGGGACCGTCGGATTACGGTTGTTATAGCCGATAGTCATTATAACCAAACACTATGTAAACAGAAATGCTGGGTCCTCTAAATTTCGTCGTTATAACCGGTACGTCGTTTAAAGCGAAGTCGTTATAAACGGTTTTGACTGTATTTTGACTTATTTATTGCACAGCACAGACCCTGCGACGAGACATAAGCTAAATTGCATCCATGAAAGGTTACGCAGAAATGATTTTGATTAATCTTACCTGGCTCTCGAAGGCCGATTCAACAACGCATGCGCTCCATAATTCGCGCTCATTTTCAACGGCAGCGCTTGAGTATGTTCTCCCTCCAAAACTCGCGCTTTCAACTCTATTAGTATATAATCCATCAATTTAGACCTTTCTAATAATACCATATACTTAGAATACGGTATCACAGATTCTATGCCAATCAATGGGTGCGTCAATGGTATGGTAGGTTTTAATGGCATGTATGGAACGGCTTCTGCCATACAGGCACCTAATAAACCGGCGAGGGCCGCGTATTTAACGCTATCAGACATCGTCTGTGACGAGTTGAGTATACTATTGATCATGCAGTACCCGTTCTTTCTTATTTCTGCTCTTTGCACCTGAAATTGAACCATATAACTAAGAAAATAGAGTTGAAATTCAATTTTATTTAGTTATTCACGATAAAATACAATATTTAACCTTATCCAAAATGCATAAAGTTTATAATTATGTGCAGCAGTCATACCTGACAATACAACGCTCTTCTTAGTATGTCTATATCACAGGGGTTTTCAGTCATGACGAAATCAATAATGGCTATTGTCAAACCTTGTTGCTCTTGAGTCACCTCTTCTAGCAACCAATATAAATCTAAAACAGAAGAACATCACTGAATTAATCCTACTTATATTTTTAATGCGAAAGTTTGTTTGATGATTTGTTTATTTGTCCTATTTTCGCGTAGTAAAGGGGCCGTCTTTTTGTGTGGTCATATTTGCTTTTGACAACGTTTCCTAGTAAATTGAAACTTGACAATGGTTGAAACTATCTAACTGTCGCATAAACGAATAAACCTTGTCGTTGTGTGTCGTGCAAGCATTTACGAGGACTGCGTTCAACACTCGGTGTTGCAACACGCCGTGTTCGGGTTCGTGACAAGTTAATCATCATCCTGAGGTTGCCTCGTTGAGAGGTGAAACACGTGACGATTTCTTTCAGGAGTTTTTTTAAGGATCTTTAGAAACAGCTAAACGGAACAGGTTACTAAATATATCCACGTCTATTGTACTTTACTTTGTGTAAAAAATATTTCTTTCATCAACACTGCTCTCAAAACGGTGAAGGAAAACATCGTGAGGAAACCGGCCATCCACTAACCCGCACTGGCCCTGCGTGGATTATGGCCCACTCCTTCGCACAGAGAGGAAGCATGTGTTCCAGCAGTAGGAACATTATAGACAGATTATGCTATAGGCAAATTTTTACCAAGAAAAATATGCATGGTTCCTGTGGAATGGATCACGGGAGCGAAGTAGTAAAAGCCAGTTCTATCTATACTAGAATAAATTTGTTTGTTTATTTGTATGTAGGGAATAATCTCTGGAAATACCACTCTGATTTGAAAAATTATTTTTGCATTGGATAGCCCAATTCTTGAGGAAGATTATAAGCTCGTACGAAGTCGCGGGCAGAAGCTAGTATTCAAATAAAAGAATCGAAAGAAAAGTCAAGGATTACCTTTCTCTTCACACGCAAGTCTCGAAACCCACGCATTAACAAACTTATTCCTCTCAGAATTATCATCATCCTTTTCTTCATCAGCCATAATCAAATCAGTCTTCAGATCATCAGCCAGCAACATAACTTGCTTCTCACTCTCCATCGATTCTTTGAGAATCGAGTTATCAGTAATATCGTTAATCGAGCTAATCGACATTTCGTTCGTTGGCGTTTTGTCATCGTTATCTTTGTCTAACACATCGTCTCTGTCTCCTTTGTCTCTGTCGCCACGACTTTCGTTTTTCATATCATCATTATTTGACGCATTCTTTAAGTCTTTTTCTAAGGGTTTATCTTTGACTTTTAGAGTTACTTTTGATCTAAGCATTTGGTCTTTTATAGGAGCTGTAGGGGTTTCGTTGTGTCCTTTAGAAGGTTCGACGACGATGCTCGGAGCATCTTCGGGAGTTTTCGACGCTTGAGCTATGGATGACTTTATGAGGAGTGCATCACCCTGTAGCAGGCTGCTTGTAGCCTTGAACATACTTTTGCTAAGACTGTTTTGTCTGTTTCTGAGATCTTTCGTTGTTTCGAAGCTGCAATAGAATATATGGAAATTGTATCGCAAGGTTATTTAAAGTTTTTCAGGAATAAACAATAATGTAATAAAAGCTACACATTAGGCCTGCGTCCAAAAATGTTTTTTTGTCCGTTCTTGTAGATTATTAAAAAATATTGAACACGTATTTTTTCTTTTTTGACGTAATCAAAAGATTACGGCGATACATTGAATTAAAATGTGGCATGACGTCACGCCTTGCTAGATTTAATACTGCATTGTGACGTAGCGAGCCCCCACTCCCCAACTTTAATGCGTGTTTTCTAAGTTATTTTTTATTAATATGATAAAGCAAAAAATACGTGTCTAATATTTTTTTATTATCGGAAAGACGGACATAATAGAATTTCTTTTTTTTTTACCTAGGCAACTACCCTATTATTATTGTTACCATTTACTGAATCCAGGCGTTTTAGCAGCCCGCATGACTTTTTGGAATATTTTCTTGGCAGTAGGCGCTCGATGGGACGGCGGTCGAGCGTGCAATGCTGATACTGCGGGAGACATGGCTGCGCGAACTTCGTGAAGAAGGAATCGTGCCCTTTCTAGAGGAGCTGCGCATACCTAGAAATACATGTGAAGCTATAGTAAAACCTGTAGTAAAGATTCGAAGAACTATTTTAATACATTGCATCAGTAACATACCTCTTTATAACCACGTGAAAGCTGTTGTCTCGTCCTCATTAAAGTCCATTTACTTTGCTGTACAGCTTTTACGATTTCAGACATCGCAGGTGATAGTTTTACTTCGCCTTTTTCCATTTCTAAAACATGTCAAGTTATTTTTAACCGACTTCCAAAAAGGAGGAGGTTATATGTTCGTCGCGTATGTTTGTTTTTTTTTTTTTCTTTTTTTTTATGTATGTCCACCGATTTCGCCGTCAATTGTGGACCGATTTTGAAAATTCTTTTTTGTTTGAAAGGGTGTGCTCTCGAATTGGTCCCATATAAATTTTATTAACTTTACTTGGATAGTTTTTGAGTTAGCTACAAAATACGTCTTTTTTTCCACTTAGTATGTAGATGATATGATAAGTTTCTGTCACTGGTAGCAGGTAGTGGTTTTCGAATGTGTGTAGGGTAGGTATCACAACTAAAAAGTGAAAAATAAAAACAACCGACCTCCAAAAAAAAAACACTACAATGTGAAAAATAACTTTAATTTCGGAAGTCGGTGGCAAAAAACGAAAATACTAAACCTAAGACACCGACTTCCGAAATTATAGTTATTTTTCACATTGTAGTGTTTTTTTTTTGGAGGTCGGTTGTTTTTATTTGTAAAAAGTTTTTATTTTTTTATATTCTGAATCGATTAAGGTCGACCAATATTGCCGTAAACACTGCTAAACTATTTGCTATTTCAGAATAGTTAGTTTACGATAAGATTTTCTTTGTTAAATTTTTTCTTTAATTTAATTTTTTTAAATGCGCTGTTGCGGGACGTCTGGCAGAATTATTATGTACAGGTAATATGCATAAAATGATAGTTTACCGACGCCAACAGTCGGTCTGACCCACCGCTACAGATGTTGAACATCAAAAACTGTACAAAGGTGGACTTCATGTTCTTGGACTTATAATCTTACCCGCCATAGCAGTCGCCAGCGCATGTTCTTTCAGACCAGCATGGTACAATAAAGCCGCTAACAGCGCTCGACGCAGCTCTTCAAGCGGATGTTCTGGTGGAAAATGTGGAGCGCAACCTTCACGTCTCTCACACGCCCACCAAAGATGGAGTGCTAGTGGATCCTAGAAGATCAAAAGCATAAGATGAGTTGATAGATTTTAATTTTTTTTATGTCGGAAGTTTGGTTGCGCCGGTTGCGCGAAATGATCACGTATCGTTACATAAAGCCGGATTTACATTATGAAACTAGTTGCGCAAATTTAGTTATTCATTAATAGTTTCACGTGTAAATAATTATCTGTTTATACGTGACAATGGTGCCGATTCCCTTGTTCACAAACTAAACTAAATTTAAGTTCAGTGCATCTTTTTCTTTCTATTTCATTAAGAAAAGGACACAAGATAAATTTTAGTTTAGTCCTGTCAAATTAATCAGCGCTTGACGTAAATTGACGTAATTTTAGTCGGCAAGTTTTTAATCACGTCTAAACTTGTATGGAGAGTGACAGACGATAATTAATTTGACAGGACTAAACTAAAATTTATCTTCTGTCCTTTTCTTAATGAAATAGAAAGAAAAAGATGCACTGAACTTAAATTTAGTTTAGTTTGTGAACAAGAGAATCGGCACCACTATCAATGAATAACTTAGTTTGCGCAGCTAGCTTCATAATGTAAATCCGGCTTAAAGATCGAAGATTACGATTACGACTTAATAGGTACTCAATTTGTGTATAAATAAACGATTTTCTTTCTTTTCTCTTTCTACGTAAAGTGTACAGCCTAACTGTACTTACACGGCAACGGGAAAGTGCACATTTACTTATTTATTTGTTCTGAAGTGCACATACATTTTTACAAAAGATGTAAACATACTCATTGAGATGAACCATACAATGGATATGTTTTTTCACTCTCAACATTAGATCGTGACGTCACGCTACCGGTGACACTAGACGCTTAGGGCAATACAATTACTTACGTGTAACTTCGGTTCAGCAAGTGCATGTAGCAATGCTTCAGCTCTCGCAGACGACTGCGCGACGCTAACCCGGGGCGGGGGGCGAGGGGGGCGGGACGTTCGCGTCGGTTGAGGCGCTTCTCCGGCCGGACTGTTACCGCCAGTGGAAGATCCACTACGAGCCTCTGCTTTTTCTTCGTCGAAGGGATTTGTGAGTTGTGGAACCTGTGGTAATGTAAGACGGTAAACTCCGTAATTAGGGGAAACAAAAGTTGCACAAAATTGTTACAACATCATCATCATCAACACACTGCAACATGTTTTCTGCAAAAAACAATGTAACAATTGTTTTTTTGCAGAAAACATGTGGCAATGTTCCTGGTAACATGATAAGGTTTCGTATTTTTTTGAAGTGAAAACTTCTTTAGGCGCGTTGGGAATTTTTGAGATGGGAAAAAACAATTGAACTCGCGACACCGTTACCGACACCTCATCTTTGTAAACGCGATTGTGCTCTTTATTTATATTACGTTACGGATCAATGTTCTATACAAGTGTTTTCTTCCCCAAGGCGATCATGTTCAAGTTTTCACTTCTGTCGGCACCCCCGGAGTGCCACTGTTTTTTTCCAAGATATATCTAGAGGCCTAGGTCATTGGTAGTAGTAATCTATTTGCTGTAACTCTCGAAGATACATCTTTCGTTTGATCGTTTTGTTTAGTGGAAGAGCACAAACCTGCAGGCCTCCTCTCAAGAACACAGCGGCGGCATAGGGCGCAGCATCTCTCTCGGCCTGCTGTACTGGCAGCGAGCGCGCCAGGCGTGAGCCGCATTGTGTCAGACCCACAGCTACGTTGAACGCACATGTTGATAGTATGTGGTAGGTGCGGAGACTTGCTGAACTTTCCTGTACAAACAATGATCGTTTAGTCAATTTAATTCTGCCGAAACTCTAAATTAAGTATATTTGAATTCAGAATCTCAGATAATTAAGTTCTGGGAACACAACTCAATAATACACGTGATAAAGTTCAAATACCATTGCAACTGATTTTTATTTTGAACTTTTTTATCGCAAACATCACTGGAGAAGCCTTACGAACACTTCCCCCTCTGTAAAAGTACAAGAGAAAATGCTCTAACACGGTCATAAAAACTACTTTCAAATCGATTCGAACGCACAACGGTAATCGTTTTCGAGTCGCGGGGTTCTCATCAGTGCTCCGTGAAAATGCCTAGTTGTGGTGTTAAAACATGTAAAAAGCGTTAAAATACGTCAAACTTAAACAAAGACGGAATAATCTTCCATAAGTAAGTTTTTTTTTAAATATCTAGTCATGTATTCAGTGAAATTCAAAATCCTAACCTCATAATACATTTTGACTTTTCATTCGATTCAACCATGATTCAACATAAAACAAGGCATGAATCGAGTATTTTTCTCGCATTGCTTTCGTGACGTCACCATGTCTCGCTACACCTCGTTTTTATGTTCATAGGGCGCAAAATATATTTTTTTGCATTACGAAAATGTACGTCAAATCAGCTAAATTGACATGCACTTGCCATGCGATTATGTCTTCTAGCAAAAATGATAACGAGACTACCGTAGGGTTGGGGTCATGTATGAAACCAAAATTGACATGTCGATAATTTCTCAAGGCGAATTAGTATTTTTTTTTTTTATATAAGAAAATTGTTTTTGAACGAAGTTCGCGGCTTACGGTAGGAGTAAACTGGCAGAAGTGACGTGAAAAAGCGTTCATACTTCCAACTGTCTACTTCTAATTTGATCGAGAGAGAAAGTCGAAATCAAAATCCATTTCTTTATGTCAGCAATGTGAGAAGTTAATAAGGCTTGGATTGGAGAGAAAAAGGGACCCTCAAAAATGTATTCGCCATATATACTCCAAATTTATTCATTTTAAAAATCAGTAGGTGTTATGTACCTACTGATTTTTTAAATATGTGTTAATTGGTGGTACTATAACATTTTTTTTTTACTTTTATTTAATAGTTGTTATTATTAAAATTTAACTTTTCTATGAATCAGCTGTTTTATTTCTAGGTTCAAGCAAAATTCCGAATGATTATCGATATCGATAAAAAAAACGATGGTACGGACTTCTCTTTTCGGGCTCGAAAATAACAATAGCTATTGTTTTTTCCTAGTAGCTACCGCGCGTCCCCCGCCAAAAGTGACAGAATTTTTTGTTCGGAATATTGCGCTTATCTCCAGTGATATATATATACTCTAAGCAAACAGTCAGTCAAAAATCAACTTAGAATACATAAAACTAGAGTAGATAGTTGATTCAGTGCCAATACATGTGAATAATCTAGGATTGGGTACTCAAGTATAATGTGTTGTTAACTATGTCTTTTTCGACAATTATTATTTGTTTTCTAAAGTCAAACTTATTTAGGTACAAAGATTTTTGAAATGAAAACTTTTTAAGGCGCGTTGGGAATTTTTGAGATGGGAAAGAAATAATTGAACTCACGACACCTACACCTATATCGACACTTCATTTTTGTAAACGCGATTGTGATCTTTATTTATATTACGTTACGGATCAATGTTCTATGCAAGTATTTTTACTTTAAAGGTTTTTTTTTGAGTAATCGCGATTGTGCTCTTTATTTAGATAAGGTTACAAACCAATGTTCTATACAAGTATTTTTCTTCCACCAAAGCATTCCCGGAGTGCCACTGCCATTTTTTGATGCATTACTTATCCGCATCGATAACTACAGTCACTGACTAAATATACTCACATAGCATCTATAACTGTATATCTGATCAGCATACAGCCCCACACATTTCTCCGTCACCCTCGAGAGATACGCAGCATGTGGCTCCACACTCATAGCGGCCGTCGCATCTGAACCACGAAGTTTTCTTATCATTTCGACGGTACTCGCGCTCTCGCACTCGAAGTTTTCGACGTCGAAAACGTGGCCGGCTATCACGACCCAGGAACCGCCTTCCTTTGTGTGGTTTTGGAGATCACATCTAGAACAATAATAATAGTTAATTTTATTTTGTATTTGAAAATGATAATGCATGGAAATCGTCGAGGGTTTGAAATCAAAGTCTAGTAGAGTTAAACGCATATACCTGTCTCCATCAAGCAGGCGACAGAACCTCATCAGCGACAGGACAATTAAATCAAAATTAATTATCTAAGTATCTGCTTGTAATGTCAAAATAATACAAATAAATAAAATTGAAGTGTCTTTTTGTAATAATGTCAAAATAACAGCTTTTTTACTAAATGCATATGAAAGTATGTACAGTTTTTATGACAAAAAAAAAAACTATTTTTAATTTTTTGTTTGCTTTTATTCTGGCAAATCTCCAAAACGGTTGCACCGATTTTGGTGGGACTTTCACTGGCAGATAGCTGATATTATAAGGAGCAACTTAGGCTTTGCTTTTATTTTAGAAAAATAATTATTGTCCACACGGGCGAAGCCGCAGGCAGCAGCTAGTTTATAAAATAGCCTACTAATGTTGCTATTCCAGAGTAGCCAAGAACAGCTATTTCCTGAGTTCACTTCATGATATTGTGACAAGAGAATCTACATTTCTAATAGATAGTTTACTCACTTGCGAATAACACTGTTCTTAAGCTGATGTTTCTTGGACACTAGTCCTGGCCAGCCCAGCAGGTCAGCGTCTAACTTGGCAGCAGACGGCAGAGACTTGGCAGCGTCATCACAAGCGCGTGCTATCTTCACTAGAGAGTCTGCCGAGTCAGCTAGAGCACATGGGGAACGGGCTGCGCACGCGCCTACCCAGGCTCCTAGCTCACTGACGACGCGACCTGAGAAATGTAGAAATATTTTGATGCACTTAAATCTTTGGTCAAACGTCATTTCGTAATAATAAATGATGATATGAGGTATCCATTGTTCTTCGTTGACGATTGTTCAAAACACAAAAAAAAACTGACTAAAATAAACGCCTTTATTATTTGAACAAAAGTACCATGAGACCAGGGTCTCCAGAAGACTTTGAACAAAAATCTTTTCTCAACTATGTTGGGGTCGGCTTCCAGTATAACCGAATGCAACTGAATACAAATATTTTACATGGAGCGACTGCCTATCTGACCTCCACAACCCAGTTACTAGGTAACACGATACCCCTTGACTTCTGACGACCCGTAACAGCTGTCAAAGATTTGCAAATAACAGCCGGGATCAACGGCTTAACGTGCTTTCCGAGGCACGGAAGGCTCTTGGTATGTAAAGATCCCATCCATGAACCAACTGTGGCAAGGATCGACCCCTGCGGCTGTTATTACTAAGTCACAAACAAAAATCTTTCGTATCTTTGATAAATTAACATGTAAGTGTTTCCTTACCAACAATATCAGCACCCACAAGTTCACACAACGCTATAAGCTGCGTATTATCCGCTCTGTGCACTGCCCTCGTGAACGAACACAGAGTAGATTGTACGTGTTCAGCTAGTAGCTCTATGTATTGTGTGATAAGTGCGCGCACGCCGCCTCTAGTACTTCGACCCCCTCGTAACCACATGGCTTCGCAAAACAGTAACCTGAGGACAATATTATAAAGTAAAAATTGTAGTAAGTTTACCTGATTTTTGTAATGTCTACGACTTCAAAGAAATTTTATGAACTTTTTCAATAGTATGTACTTACTAGTCATTCTGAAATCAATTTACACTGGATTATTCCAGTGTAAATTGATTTCAGAATGACTTTAGAGAAAATAAGATTAATTTGTCGATTGGTTTTGTTTGTCGTATGAATCGCTGGAGATAATTTCACGCTATCAACGATCAACGAATCACTAAGGCGATTAACACACGGCACCGCGTACCGTCGCGGTAGGCGGTGAAGCGGATCTCATGTCACATTGACCTCTAATAAATCCGTTGATGCCTAAAACACGTACATCGCCCGACCGCGCGGTCGAGGGTGCTCTCACCTCTCACTTCCGCGGCGGTGGGCGGTGCCGTGTGTTAATCGCCTAAAACAAAGTCCCTCCCGGCGCGTCTGTCTGTCTGAACGCGAAAAACTCGAAAACTACCGAACGGATTTTCATACGGTTTTTACCAGTGGACGGAGTGATTCATGAGGAAGGTTATAGGCTATTTAACATCACGCTACGACCCTTAGGAGCCGCGCAAAAATACAAAAAGCAAGCGCGCGCGGACGGGCCTTGCGACGCGATGGGTCGGGGGCCGAGGTTGTTTTATTAAAATATGGCTGTTATTTTAGTATATTGTGTATCGCGGGCAGAAACTAGCTAGTATAATATAAATAGATAACTTTACCTTTGGAATCGTATGAGTAGATCACAGCTAGGACTGACGGTGTCGTGTCCTTTAGGATCGTCCGTCTTGCTTGTATCGCCGTGCATTATAGCGTTTATATGCATCTGAGTCTGGCAGGAGGTGTTGCGAATTAGATGTTTTACCTGTTAATAAAATAAAAGATGGTATTGATTACTTCGATGATTAATCAGCGATGTCATGATATGAAAGCGCTTTTACGCTTAGCTGTCCTAATTATCAATCACTAATAAAATCACAATATTTAAAAATTCTTACGTTATATATAAATTATTATCAAACTTACCAAGTGCATTAAAGGAACAGATGCTCCTTTATCTGATGCTGTCGCATTGCTTATTTGATATTCTTCTGGACATCCTACAAAAATGATAAAATACATTATTTTAAAACTCTGCTAAGCAAGTATGTATTATCAAAATTTTGTAGAAATTATTGAAATACACAAACCTGATATAGTATCAGTGTCATCTCCTGCAGTTGCAGGGGGTGATCCACGTTGCCCAGTTACAATGTCAATTTGATCGTAGTCCCTGAAACAGTTTCCCTATTAAATAATGAATACAATACGATATGATTTTGGTTGGTGGTAGGGCTTGTTCTAAGTCTGCCTGGCTAGCTACCACCATTTTATCTAAGTCTGTCGCCGTAACAACAATGTTAACAGCATTGTTGTGTTTCGGCAGTTAGAGGTAAGATGGCCAGTTCCTCTGTCGTTGAGGATTCCGAGTGAAGCTCGCTTCCACCTTCGGCCTGATTATAACTTACCATCAGGTGAGATGTAGGCCAAGAGCTAACCCGTTGTGGATGATAAAAAATGATTTAAAAAAATTAAGTGGCACTCCGGGAGTGCCGACAGAAGTGAAAACTTGAAAAAAAAAAATCGGCACCGCGGTAATCAACGCGTTGATGTCTTTTACTCCACGCACCGCGGTAATCAACGCGTTGATATCTTTTTCTCCACGGTGTCGGTAACAGGTCGCGAAATCAATGGTTTAGTTCCATCTTAAAAATGCCCAACGTACCTAAAGAAGTTTTCACTTCAATAAAAATTCCAGAAAGTTGTAATCATTATACATACGCATCAAGTTGTAGATGATTGTACGCGTCTACAGAGTGAGCCTGCAACGCGTTGCGTAACGCGTCACGCAATCCACCGCCGCCGAGTAGAGACCAAACTAGTAGTTCTGTCATAAATCTTGCGCCTGCGCTAGCTGGCACTGATCCTGTAGACAATGATCGATTCGTTTGTGAAATAATTATCAATAAGTTGTTAGATTAATTAATGTAACGGAAAACATTATAGGCAGACTTTTGGGCGTGCGTAAACGCAGTAAAATTACGGCGTACCCCACTCGCTTGCCTTTAAATGTAACATATATGCTATCGTATAATATTCTGTTGTAGTTTTATGCTCAGCTCACCTTGAGGCAGTAGCGTAATAAGATGATGCGCCCTCACTTGCGGTGTCGGCAACAACAAAGGCCAAGCCGCAGCCAACGCCCGTCTCGCCGCAGTCGCCGCCCCCGCCCCCGCTCGGCCTTCCACTAAGGCGACCAAAGCAGTATGCACGCCATTACACCAAGAACGAGGTTCGCCTTCCATGTCATCGGGTTCGGGGCCACGGGAACATTGCCATGCTTGCACCTTGAATATAAATGCAATTTTTGAAAATGGAATGTTGTAACACTGGCCACCAAAAAGAAGAAAACTTTAACAAACACGCATGTTCGTGATACAGATTTGGTTGAGTGTCACTTACTTGTAGTCTCAATAGATTCAGGCAGGATATAGCCATACATTCGACCTCCTTTATTGTTGCGGAGCTGCTTTGTTCGACTACTATCCTCAATAATCTCTCTAGAAGTCTGCAAATGAGTACAACTACATGAGTAAATTTTCTATGTATTTGGTGACGAAAATTAGATACTAATTTAGTTACTTACTTGAAAGTGCTTTCAGATAAATCAATGACGAAGGGCAAGGAAGATGGCAGATCTCTAGGACTTTCTTCACTCCATACTAAAATCTGTGCAGGACCACTGGAAACACCTAAAAAATTATTAAAACCATTAACAGATTATTTCATATGTGTGCATGAATGTAGGCTAGAAACAATTAATTCGAGAAAAAGAAGATGGCAAGACTTGATATGGGAACCAAGGGGTTAATTCGGTTTTAATCAATTAATGGGGTATTTAAATTATATTAGAGTTCTTGAATAGTTATTTCTACCTAAAACTGTTACCTGCTATCTTCCTCAGATAAACTTACCGTGAGCCTTAAAGGAAGGGTTGAGTACTTGCAACAGTTGCGGCACCGGTCTCGTTATTTGTGCGCGCTCGTGCGTGCCCCAAGCGTACAATGCACCTTCTGACGTCAGAGCGACGCCGTGAGTCGAGCCCAGAGAAAGTTCTACTACTCTTATACCTAGAAAATATAAAAATTCGTTAGTATAATCTTAAACTAGAAAAGCAAAGGAGAACTTCTGGAATAATTATTTACCTTGTAATGCATCCAATATTTTCGGAATCTTTACGTTTTCGAGATTGCCATGACCGAGGCGATAGCTTTCGCCTTTTCCCCAAGTGTAGACTTGGCCGCTGAAAAAAAACACGCATTGTTAAGAAATTGCTAACCAGACTTAGACACAAAATAAGCACACATTTTATAAAACATGACACAATAAATTCAAGAGCGGAGTTTCTTAGCGTAAAATCTTTACTAGTTGTATTTTAAAGTTTTCTTGTTAATATGGCGTATTAAATTACATTGGACAAATAAGGAGAATGTTATTGTATCTTTATATATATATAATTCTTCTGTGTGTGTATGTCACTGAACTTCTCTCAAACGACTGGACCGATTTTGATGAAATTTTTTGTGTGTGTTCAAGGGGATCTGGGAATGGTTTAGATTCACAATTTTGTCCGCTGGACAATGTTTTGACAGGACAACGTCTGTCGGGTCCGCTAGTAGTTCTATATTAGAGTAACTTACGCGTCAGTTAGAGCAGCATGCCAATGTTCTCCGGTGTAAACGCGGTTGATCCTCAACACCGATAGTGACGTCAGAGTGCGAGGGACTCCACCCTCTGTGTCTCCAAACACTTGCACCGCACCTTCCCACGTACAGCACAGAGTTTGAGCTTCACCCCAACCTAGAGAAGGAATAAATATTAAGAAAACTGAGTTGCGTGCGTGTATGACCCGATGCATGAACGTAAATGAAGCAAAAGGAGTATGTAAGGATCGTAGCAAGTGGCGTTCTATAGTGTCTGCCTAGTGCCTACTCCCATGGGAAGAAGGCGTGAGTTTATGTATATGTAAAACTGACGTTAAATCAATGGCTCCGTCATTTCACAAATATACTGAAATCGTTTTTGTTGAGTCAAGCGAACGAACATGCATAAAAATATTTAATATAAAATATTTCATTAGATCTCAGCTTACTTCTGCAGGCAGTGGCGGTACTTTCATAGAAGCTGAAAAGCCCGGCTTGCATTCAAAGATGAGCCCACAAAAAAAAAAAAAAAAAAACTACACCCGTAAACTTGTAAAGCAACCAAGTAATTCATTCATGTCGCAAGAATTGATAAGAATAATAACATTAAACTCCGCGCTGCACCGTATCAGCCGCGCGCTTTAGAAGCTACGATGCCAGGTTTACGTATTCAAAGAATAATATTTAAATTCCGCGCCGTTTTCATCACGCACGTTGCCAAACTATCTCGGATGCCGCAGTTGCGATCTCGCTCTAACACTATAGCGTTAAGCAGGACGCGAGATCGCATCGATGAATGAAAACGTCAATTCTGTGGTACATTGCATTGCCTTCTCGCTCACACAAGGGGGCTTCTTATGAGGCTTCATACCTCTCATCTTTCACATGGAAAATTGTTAACGTTGTTGGTACCATTAGTATGTACTCATTTCGCATAATGTTCTAAATTTAAGCCCGGCTTTTGATTTTTTATGAATGGAACGAATCGTGTATTTGATTATGAATAGTAGGAGCACAAGACTATCTTGTGGTAGGAGTGAAGCAACTACCTATGTCGTTGCAAGACGCTGCGCAATGCGTGATTTTCTATAGAATGATACAATTTTCAAGTTAGTTCAAATTTGTTTTGAGCGGCTACTAGCGCTTTTTTTTGCTTTGATATTTTTTTCATTTTCTGTGAATTTAAGTGTTGTGAATTGTGATTAGTTTTTGCTGTGATTATTATCTTTGTTTTGAAGTGATTAAAAAGTTTCTTATCATTAAAATTAATTCGGAAACGCATGCAATTGTTCCTTGTGAAGGACTAAAGTGTGTGAAATTGTTACTCGGAAAGGTAATTTTATCATCAAAATGGGAATTCGGAAACTGTGTTCGTAAAGGTATTTATATTGATTTTTCTGACAATAAGTAACTCTTTACTTCACCGTAACCAACCTCAAATTATTGTACCTATTTCTCGGAAAAAAAACATGTATTTTTGTCAGTCGAAGAATAGATTGAAATAGGCATTCGAATGTCTATTACACAAACTTATGTAAGTAGCTGGTGCCATGAAAGCATATGACTAGTGTTGTTTTTGAAAAACTACTGAAAAAAGTACATCTCATTGAGATCACAAAACAATAATGTCCGTATCGAAGAGATTCTTCATAGGTGTTTTGAAATAAAGATTAGAGTTGGCTATTGTCATTATGATTATGATAAATTATAAAATTTTGTTTAGGTAGGTTGTAGTCATGTTAACATTTTCAATCGACATTAAATTTTAAACTCATAAAATTATGCGTTTGGCAATAGAACAACAAATCGATACTATGGGAGCCATCTAGTGGCTTTTGACTGAAAAAATTTGCATGAGACAAGCCAATATGAATTATGGTAAAAAGGTTCGACTAAGCGGTGTAATTACGCGCATTCGTGGCGATAGATGGCGCTTATGACAATTACGTGCCTGACATGTCATGACCTTTTCGCATTTGAAAGGTTTTCTAACCAAAATTATAATAATGTTATACCATGAACAACATAAATGAAAATAAGTCAATCCCTCACTTGGCAGATTTTTTTTTTCGTAAAAAATCTGGCGGCTTGCCCTAATTTTGACCCCTAGGCACGCCACTGTCTGCAGGGCTTCTGTTTTTTTTTGTATGTCGTAGTAATCTTAAAGGTTATTGGCTCCTTAACCGGGCTTCCCTTGGAAGCCTTAATTAATTAAAGCCTTCAGCCAGGGCAATAAACAGACTGCACCAATATCTGTATTGACAGCACTTTCTTTTGTCTATTTTTTTTTCTTCAAATCAGTTATCATTATTTATATTATTTTATAGTACTTACTATTAAAAGACGTATCTTACCTAACGCGACATCGATGACTCGTTCAATATTGTGTGCGTTGAAGGAGACAGGTTGCGGCGTGAGGCAATTCTCAATAGTGCCGTGACCGAGGCGGCCTTGTGCACCTCGACCCCAAGTGTATAGAGCACCTCGAGATGTTATCACAGCACTGAAAACAAGTGACTCAATTATGAAAGGAAAAATAAAACAGCCCTGTGCTTATGGAGCTTTATTGATCTGTCAAACTGTTAAGCAAATCAAATATGCAGTTTAACCATACAGCATTCAGAGCAATTAACCTATTGATCGCTTGGTTTTATATATATTGCCGTGCCGTATCGGGTCGTGCAATCAAATACAAAAACAAAACACGAACATGGTTCTCAGTCGTATAAATACGACTGAGGCGGCACAGGTACTAAGACATTAAGTCGTATTAATCCGACTGGGGCGGTCAATTAATTAAAGTTATTTGAGCCAAGACGATTTTTTTTGGATACAGTTTTATTTACTGTATCCTATGGTCTGATAATGTATTTTTTTGACAGGAATAAGGTCGCTGATTTAGCTCTAGACAAGTGTAGGTACCTGCAAGCAGCACCCGCAGAAACTCTCACGATCTCATGGTGAGATAGATGGTGTAGGTGCGCGGGTGCATCCCTAGGCGCAGTGTCACCGTGTCCGAGCCGTCCATCGTCACCAGATCCCCATGACCACACTCCACCACACGATGAACAGCACAAGAAGTGCCGGCCAGCGGGGTGACACGATATTTGCGTGATTGTTTTACTTTCAAGACCTGTTGAAGGAACAAAATATTGTCAAAATTTTTGATTTTGGATAACTCTTGCTAGAAAGAAGTCCAATCAAATTTGATAGCAAGGCTGATTTCCCAAGGGGCGTCAGACGTACTTATCAAGAAATTCATATGAATACACATGTTTTTTTAAGTGAAAACTTCTTTATGCGCGTTGAGCGATTTTTGGTAGGTGGTAAACATAGGCCGCGCGCACTTTTTAACACGAATTTCTATCGTACGTAAACGTACGTCCGTGGTCGTACAAATTGAGTGCGCACATTAAATATTTTTTTCTCCGTCAAATAGGTAGTGTTCCGGTGATATCGCATTGAAAGCACAAAAAAATACCAACAAGTTCGGTTTGTATTCGGACGTCGAAACTAAACGTACGTATACGTACGACTAACTCGCACTCAGTCTGCGCACTCCCTTAGTACTTGGAAGATTGAGAACGCTCGTGCGTATTCGTATGTGTTCGCACGAATAAAATTCGTACGAAAACGCATCCAAACTGCGTGAGGCCTTATGGACTCGCGTAGTGCTGGGCTATAGAATATAGATGGCGCTAATACCAAAGGTTTCACTTCTTTCGGCAGTCCCCATGACTGTTTTTTATAGCTACACATGGACTTGAGAAAAGGGCACTTTTCTGTATGTAGTTTTTTGTTTATTTTACCTGGGACTAGTTGCGGCGTCATGTTATCATAGGGCAGAGTGTAAACAGCACCATCGTGAGTCAGTAACAAAGCTAATTTCTCAGCACACGCTATTTGTTGAATCCTTAGAGTTCCCAAATGAAGTGGTCCTGAACCAACTGACACTACTTCTTGCGCGGATTCTGTACACTTAGAAAAATAACACGAGAAATGTTTAAGTATTTTTATATTTAATTTTTTTCTAAATATTATGCAAATGTTGGCTATAATTAAGTTACTTACAGTAACAAAGCCTTTTAAGGGCGGTAGTAAAGGCGCTCCTAGTCTGTCCAGGTGACACAGTAAGGCAATACCAGCCTTTCTTACGCTCATCAATCCATCGCCGCTTGGTATGTTTAAGTCCCTGAAGCAAGAACAATTACGTTATATTATTAAATATTTATACATGGCGATGATAAAGAAAAATCACAAGCACAGTTTCTTTGAAAGTCAAACAATTAAAAAATAAATCAAAATCAAAATATTTTATTTCACATAAACCTACAAGGGCACTTATGAAACGTCAGAAGCTAGGTGCACGGTTCCAATTGGTCGCTTCCTATGGAGAAGAGCCGGCAAGTAACTCCACGGTTACTCTTTTCAAAATAAATTGTTTCTACAATGTTTTCAAATTACAGTGTTAATAGGTATGGGAGGACAGTGTAGGCCTATCAACAAGTACCAGGTACTTAGTAAAATAGAAAATGGTCCACAAGTCTACAGCCTACAACGTTCTCACATTCACAAAATCTAAAAGAAAAGAATCTATATAAAAGACAAACAAAATAATAAAAATAAGGACCTATTTAAACCAAATGACATGATTGCCTAGTGGCATGATACAGCTGTAGTCAGCTGTAACAAATCTAATTTGATTCAAAAAAAGAAACAGAAAATTGTAGGTATATTATGTCAAATACTGAAAAGATTATGTCAATGAAGTAGGTAAAAAAAAAAAAAATAGATTAGAAAATACTTACTTGAGGAATATTTCTGTGAGATTAACTTCAGTAGTTGGTTCACTGTTGAGTATTGGATTAGGCGCTGTCACCTTTGCCATACGTCTTAGAAACGGTCCCAATGGCGCAGTACATTCTTCTAATACAATCCTAAAATAACAGAAGACTTAGCAAAGCTCCATACAATAAATACAGATGGTTTTATTTCACTGTGACTCTTAATTTGGCTCTTATTTCAATAGGATAAGGTTCAAATTCGTGTGTCGTGAAATGCAAACTTTCATCTAATTTAACCCTTAAAATAATATTTGCAGATGCCCGTTGTGTTCCATTGTTTGACGATAAAACGACGGCCTAAAGGTGATCAGAGATGATCCTGAAAGCGTGCTGGTTCCATACAGGGACAACGTTATGATTACTTGCACCTCCCCCGGAAGACAGTTGAAAAACACACTATCCTTGTCCTTCAGACAGTGCGTTTATGATCCTAAATCCTCTACGATCCTTTTTGTTCAATTATATTTCAATTATAGACACCAAAATACAAGGTCTGCCTCGTTGGTCTAGTGGTCGCAAGCGCTACTGCTGAGTATGAGGTCCTGGGTTCGATTCTCGGGTCGGGCAAAGTGTTATTGGGTTTTTCTAACTGAAATTTCTCAGTATCAGCTCGGAGTCTGTGGATTTGTGCCTGGTTGATGGCAATAGGCTCACCCCCTATTACATGGGACTTGAACATAACTGGCGAAATGTGGGTGTACCTGTTACAGGGACACCTCTGCCCAACCCTTCGGGGAAACAAGGCGTGATGTTATGTTATGTTTATGTAAATACAAGGTATTTATTTGTATAGAAGACTCACCTATTATCCGGTTGACGTTTTTGTCGAGGAGGTAAAGTGACTAGAACATCGGCAGCTTTCAATAGCGCGGGTAATTCCGCTCTCCTAGCGCACAACTCTATCCATACGCATAGAGAAGTCCGCCAATCCCCTTGCGGGACATTACAGCCTACTTCTCTGTTGATAAATAAATAATTAATTATGCTAGTTCGAAAATATGTACAGTACAAATATGTTCTTAATGTCCCTCGGCAAACCTCGTGTTTTGTCAGTCGTCGGATTTCGATCAGTTTGTGCAGACCGGACGCTCTCAATCGACTTGGAAGTATATAGAGTTGTTATTACTCTTTTAACTTAATGTAATTTATTAAAAAAAATAGTAAGAAAACTGCTAAAGTCGCAGGCACGACAGGTAGGAAAATAGTTTTACAGCTCTATATAGTTCACACGAAAATTAAAACAACAATAAAGTACTTAGTTCTGAATTCAAATTATTATACAAGATAAATCTAATAATTCATGGACATGGAAATTAGCATTCGTTTGTATTCGGAAATGCGATGATTCCCGAGGGACATTAAGAAAATAGAAATATTAATATTATACTCAATAATAAGACTGTCATTCGAGACTTCAATGTGTCTGTTTCAAAAGTATCAGATAAATGAAAGTTTAAACAAACCCTGTTCAAGTTAAATTCTTACGCAATCACTCACTAAAGGGAATTAATAACACATTCATCTGTATTTAGAAGGTTTCAACTTTATATCTCACCACTTTTTCCAAAAATTATTGTTTGAATTAATTTTCATTACTTTTTATACCGGGTCAAATGAAATAAGCTAGCAAAACTCCACAGACGTGATGGGTATCGATCGATATCTAAACACGACAAAATAAAATATAAAAATATTTGAGTTTTTTTTTGGGTCAACTACTTCTGGTAGTATTGTTACTTGCAGTTTGAGTTGAGAAATCAGTTTTTTTGTTTTATCGTGTTAAGATATCGATATCCATCACACCTGTGAAATATACACAAAAAACTGTATTTTAAACTGATTTTTAGGGTTCCGTACCCAAAAGGTAAAAACGGGACCCTTATTACTAAGACTTCGCTGTCCGTCTGTCTGTCACCAGGCTGTATCTCAAGAACAGTTGAAAATTTCACAAATTATGTATTTCTGTTGCCGCTATAACAACAAATACTAAAAACAAAATAAAATAAATGTTTAAGGGCTCCCATACAACAAAACGCGATTTTTTTGCCCTTTTTTGCTCGATATCAATAATGACAACAGGTAGGCACTTGAAATATTCACAAAATACTCAGTTGTATTTTTAATTTAATAATAAAATTAAAATAAAATAAATATTTAAGGGGGCTTCCATACAATACGGAACCCTTCGTGCGCGAGTCCGACTCGCACTTGGCCGGTTTTCAACTACAATGCGGTTGATGACTAAAAAAAAAAATTCGAAATAATGAATTTTTCACTTTATCATGTTTAGATTTCGATACCCATCACATCACGTCTGCGAAGTTTAGCTAATTTAATTTGACCCTGTATAGATTACACAGTTCATCATTTAAAATACATACCCAATCACAACCTGATGTAGGAACTTAGCAGCACTATCAACGACTTCGGCCCATATCTTCTGCGAGCGCGGCGCAGGAGTTGATCCTGTACCAGCGAACAGTCCCGCATCAGGGAGCGCACGCACCGCATCGAGAGCATCACGGAGCAACGCTGAACATACGTCCGCATCTTCACCGCATCGCCATGCGCGGCGGACGAGAGACAGGGCTAAGCGAAGAGCGGCGCGGGCGCCGACCCGAGCTAGACCTATAGCACTGCAAGAAAAAAGTAATAAATACAAACATTTATTGAGATGATTTTTTTTTCTGTATGGTTAAGTTTTAAACAACAGGTCATAGAGAAAAACGCAGATGAGAAACACGAGCTCAATTTTAAAGAAAATAGAAGTGAAATTTATTTAAAGAAAGTATGAAGATACATAACGTTAAAAACAAAATTTTATGTTTGGGCCATTACAAACTTAAATGATGTAACAGTCTAAGTTGCTAGAAGTTTGGTAGAATTTGGTCCCAAATTTTCAGGTTATTTACAAAATATAGTTCTCATCTGGGGGCCTACCACCAGCTCAAAAGCAGTATTATTTTAATATTACTTCAGTGGGAGAAAGAGATGGAGCTATACGTCCTGTAGAGCTTCATCTTCATCTGTTCTCATACAAGTTGTTTATGGAAATATCTTTCAAATTGATTGCAATGTATAAATTGTACACACCAAGCCAAATATAAAACAGGGTTCACATTCTGTTTTGTGAAATCAATGATTAAATTATTTGTAACATCAAATCATCATTCATGCTTACATAACCCTTCCATACAGTGCAAAGGTTTTGCAAATAGATTACAGCAATATTTTTGAATTACACTGCCGCCAAACATTGCAACCCTCTGGTTATCGAGGCCGCTAGTTACATTCCCTCTAGTATCAATCGAACTCGCCGCCCTAAGTGAATCCTTACCGACCCTGACAACCCCATTACCCTCCTCCAGGAGAGCAGTAGGGAAACTAGCACAGTGTACAAAAACAGACGCCTCCCGTCATTCTGACCTCGCCGCCGAGGTCCTTTGCGATCGCGACCGCGTTCCCGAGTAATGATACTCCCCCCTGATCCTTGCTCGATAACGAGGTGCCAGCAGTTGTTGCAGCTGAGCACGTAGCTTTAAATTCCCCGACTAATAATCATGATCAAAGCATTGATCCAGCCCGTTCCATACTTGATGTCCTTCCTCCGGTTGACGCCCTAAGCCGAGTTTCGTACCCCACAGGGTGTGCCCTTAGCAAGCATTCACCTAGTTTTAATTAACATAGTTGAATAATTCCTGGCTGGAGGTTTTAAGTGTAGTAGCTTAAGGCACCTACAGGAAAGCCCGGTTAAGTCGTCATGATCTCAGAGGTCAACTACGAGATGCCCTACCTACCTACCTTGAAACTGTTCTAGAACCTACCTAGATCTGATTAAATTACAAACCAAAAAACCCAAACCTAAGGGAATTCCAGGGAGGAAACATGGATCAAGAATAAATTTAAAAATCCCACGAAATTCAGTAAGTACTACAAAACAAATGAATGTCGCCTGCACCAGCACATCACCGCACATGCGCTACAGCGGGTGCTGCTGTCCCCCGCCAAAAGTTGACGGAA
Source organism: Agrochola lychnidis (assembly GCA_963680765.1). Lineage (NCBI taxonomy): Eukaryota > Metazoa > Arthropoda > Insecta > Lepidoptera > Noctuidae > Agrochola > Agrochola lychnidis. The sequence goes on from OY796850.1 coordinate 8,330,394, forward strand.
ACTCTTTGGTGATATTAACTTCTTGGATTAGCGCTGTATCGTAATAGAAAAAAATTGTTTTATAGTATTATTTTGTTAGAGAAAAAGTGTTATAATATGATTCTATTTTTAAATTTCGGTATTCTGTTTATAAAGTATGTCAATATAAACTCGTTTTGAAGTTCATAATTCGAATATTACGCTATGAGAGTAGATAAATGAATGAATGAATTAATGAAATGCACCGAGCCCAGCGTGGTTTAACCAGACTCGATAAATCGAATGAACCCCGAGATTTGCACTAGCCGCTGGAGCCTCATGCTTCATGGGGTTACAGAGGCCATTGCATATCAAGGAGTAGACCAGGGGGCGCGGTAATGGTAGGGAAGACGTGCCCTTAGGATAAGGGTCTAAAGTATAGTCTCATTTTGTATGTTTATATTTAAATTAGTGTATAGTTAAGTTTTAGTAATAGTTAAGTTTTATTTTATGTATTCTGTTTTCTCTTCTACTCTTACACACGTTGTCTACATCTCTTTAACTACTTTCCTATCGCAGGTATGCTGGAAGAGATTTCTATAGAAATAAGCATCACCTTTGTACGTATTTTTCTGTTCCTTTCTTCTTATCTGTTTATATGTGTGTACATAAACTATTAAATGAATAAATAAAACCTCTTTTCTTTTCATTGTCTGTTTTGTGTCAGTATTTTTTTTTCAGAAACATTTTTGATTTTATTTCCAATATGAAACTTTTTTTACCTCTCCGAGTCATCAGTCTGCTCCTCACTATCCTCCTGGCTCTCAGTACTCCCATCACCTGGTTTGTTCAGAGTACCAACCACATTACTCAATGCTCTGTTACTGACTGCATGAGGTGGTTTCTTATCTATTCTTACTCTTTTTACTTCTTTGTTCTGACTTTGATCTCTGAAAAAAGTAATTATTGTAAAGTAGAAGTATTTCTTTGCCACAATCTGTTAGTCATTTGACTTTAAAACTCATGTCTTTGTCGTAAGATATGATGAATGACTTCAATTTGAAAACATACCGAAATAAAATGTTGAGTATACAACATCAAAATTAAAGAAGTCGGTAATAACCTTATAACAGCTACAAGATGCCTGTTGCACAATGCAATGAGTCGACGGATTTGAGATATAAATGGACAGCTAACAGCCGTGTTGATTGCTCTCACTCGCTGTTCCCAGATCAGGGCGTCCATTAAACTTTGCAGACATTCTGGACCTGAATACAGAGGTTTGTTACTGGCATAACATAAAAGGGATCCAAAAAGTGAAATCTGTCAAATAAATTATTTGAAGAACAAAGAAACCATGTGGTCATGATTTTATTTTATTTTAGTATGTTCAGAAAACATACCTGGATCTTGTTTCCACTTCAGATCATCAATAATCTGGTGGGATGGTGATGGTGCCACCTGCTTAGATTGTATAGAGATTCTGAGCTCCTCCTCTGCTGATAGAGCACTGCAGGGTGGGCAGGCACACCCTGAGTGTGGGCCACAGAGACCATCACAACAGGTGCAGGTCAATATCTATGTAGGGTAAAATAAATATTTGTGTTTTAGCTTTGTTTCTTTCATTTATTTAAATATTTACAGGAGTTGTTAAAAGTAAACAAGTGCCATGTTTACAATTTTAAGTAAATAGATGCAACAGAAAATACACATACCCTCAGCCCACAGTAATATTTTCCACTGTCACCAAGTTTAGCTGTAACACCAGCACCATTTACAAGACCATTTCCGGCGTCGAAACATATTTCTCTATCTTGCAAGAGACTGTTGAACAGAGTGCACAGAGCATCAGGGTTATGTAGCGCATCCTGTAAATCAGGATTTAACCATTTTGCATCCAAATGCTGCTGTGGACGAAATATGAAATCGTCCTGCTCGTCAGGGACAGACATTTTCGCAACCGGTGCCTTGAACTCATTCATACACCCATTTTAAGTAATAGCAAAAACTATTTCGTGAAATCTTAACAATTTCAATCTATCGTTCTTATATTTTCATTCTAGAATAACGAGTAAAAAAATTATTAAAATAATACATCGAAACAAGAATCGACAAATCAATCGGCCCGAAGAAAACTGTCAAATAAATTGCGTTCCGTTTTTCGGGAATCAGCTGTGTGATTTCATTTACAATGAAAAAATAATGATAAAGATTGGAAAATATATTTTGCTCGTTATCACTTTTTACACCTACATAATTCAAGAGAATTTAGCTTTGAAAAATAATTGTATCACTCTATTTGGAAACGTTTAACTGTCAAAAAACCTGTTTTTGGTTATGACAAATGGAACGTAGTTACTGTCTGGGCGTCTTTGAGAGTCGTTCTGAATGTGAGCTAAAATGAAAAATGTTGTAATTACAATCAAAATAATCATACATTTTACAAAACTGTTGCATTTTATTTTAATGAACAAAATGTTGTTCCTAGAAAAAGTACTATTATGGCTTCTTTTTGTTTCTTATATAAGAAAAGTAAAATAAATAAAAGTGAAGTGTTGAAGATTGAAGTATTCAAATGCACCTGCTACATTGATTGCACACAGATTAAAAACATATATCATCGCCGTCGTGTTATTGTGCGTTTGTGATGTGTGATTCCTACGCAATAATTAGTAATATAAATTATATTGGCATATATATGGGTCCTGTGCTATTGTTGCAATGGATACAGACATATTGATTGAGAATAAAGACTGCTTATACGGTAACTTCAGATTTCATAACTCATGCTCAGCTCCGGCTAATTTACAACAACAATGTGGTGCTAATTTCCTTTGAATCATGCTATTGACCCCTGAAACGTATTTGTGATCGCACGTGTCCTTGACTACGCTTTCGGTTTTATTTCAAAGCACGTAATTAGTTACAAAGAAACAAAGATTTCTCGGAAACATGTGCCTCAGGAAATCTGTTTTTATCGCGTAGTAGAGGCAAGAAAGTAATAGGTATCGTGTTTTATCACTACCGATAAGAACTGTCACTTGCATTTTGTACCAAATAAATTGTATTTTTAGGTGAGGATTTTCTTGATCAGTTGTTATCGAACGACTACAAATGGACGTCACTATTGGATACGCCAGACGCCTCGCCGAGCGAGATCCTGGCTGATGCAGCACCAAGTCTAGTGCCGCCGATATCACCTATATTAAGCATCAAGTCATCAGAAGGTAGCAGCAATTCAGATTCAGGCAGTGATGATGATTCCAAAAAGTAAGTTTTGCAGATACTTTCAGTTTCAGACACTTTCACTTAATAAACTGGATTTTACATAATTTTTGGAGTAAAAGACGACCTACCGACCAAAAGAACATGTACTTTCACTTTTTAATTTTATTGTAGAAGAAAAACTTGTACTAACACTTATATACTTTTTACAATGTTTGGTGGTGGCATACTAAAATAAAAAAGACTCAATTATTAAATACTTGAAAGATAACTATGTAGTTTCTTCTTTTTGCAGCAGTTCCAGTAGCATTTCAGTAAGACACTCATCTCAATCACCTTTTGATTGGACATTAAATTTTAGTGAGGAACCTACCAATAACCTGAACCTTGAAGATATTGAACTGTTCCTGCAAAAAACTGGTATGAATTCTTGTTAGATTCTCTTTTGAAAATGATCATGCAATGTACCTAGTTTTTTTTTTAAACCCTGATATTATTATTCTCATGATTAAAAGAAAAACAAAGTAGATACATATTTATTGTGTATCATGGCAAATTTCATTTATTTTGATCTCTTTGCACTCACTGTGCAGACTAGTGCAATAATTGCATGGTGTGTTGCACCTTTACTAAAGAGACAAATAACACACCCATTGAGTCACCTATCAAGTAGAGCAGTTTTAAGTCAAAAGTATTTATTGTCTGGACCTCACAAAGGTAATATATTAATAAATGTTGTTTGTACACAGCTCCCAGTCCTGCTAGCCCACCTTTACACAAAACACAAACAAATGGAATATCACCTGAAAGAAATGGACCTGTTATGGCTATTGAAAATGGTGTTATTAAGGTACTGATCACGTTGTTCAAACTCAAACCCTTTTTTTTTCAATTTACAATTTAAATTACAGGCACTTTTGAATTGTCAAGGAGTCAGTCAGAAAGGTGAAGCTAGTTGCCTATTCCAAAGCATAGTAGGTACCTATGAAGAACAATGGGCAAGAAACTCCATGGACATATTTTAATCTCTTGGGGAAATAGCAACTAATTGTGAAAAAGCAATCACCCACTGGTGAAATAATTTGTTTGAGTTGCATGCATATACACAAAATACCAAAGCTTGGATTGTGGGAGGTTGTATCAAAGATTGTCTTTTTTTCAGGGCATTAAAATGGAGATTGAAGACTGTGATACTGAACTAAGCAGCACTTTTTCTAAGTTACACAAAGGTGAGTTTATCTAAATTAGCCTGCCTACTGGCATAATAAAACTGTTTTTGGTGATAAAAGTATTTTTTATACACAACTTTAAAGTAATATAAGCATTACATAACAGTTATAAATGTTAACAATACATGAAAATGTCATTTCATGTGAACATAAAAAACAATATGAACATAAAAATATATTACATGTGAGGTGACCTTGTATGTGCTTGCATTTACATTAATTGCAGTTGTGTAGTATTTTTTTATTTATGGGCTTGAAATTGCCTTTACGAGCATGTTTCTGTATACCTATAAAGATTATCAAGATAACAATTTTTATGTTCAATATTTAATTTGTTGTTTGGCAATATATTTTTGATCACAATATTTACAATGATTATTAAAAAGCAATTAGATCAGTAAGAAGGCTTTTACTGAGTTGTCAGCTGATTATGTTTGATTATACAGTGCGAGTCTTTATAATATGCACATATCGAAATGAGGGAATCTATGCTTAATTTTATCGACGGAAAAAAAAAAAAAGTAATTTTTTGGTATTGTTTTTTCCTTTTTTTCCGTTTGCCGTCTTATTGAGAAATTTTACGATTATTGTAAAAATTCATGAAAAAAAGAGATTTTTGCTAAAAAAAACATGTTTATTTTCAATTGAGGGTAGTTTTTTCCACAATTTTAATTTTATAAGGACACCTAATTCCTCCCAATCATTATGGAGTTTGTTTCATCGCGATAGATCATTTAGTTTAAATGTTACACCGTTTAGTTACAATTTTCTTTTTCACACTAGACAACCTCCAACCTCCATTCCTCCATTCTGTAATAAGTGAAATTGTATTTTTCTTTCAGGGAATGGTTACCAACAAAATGCATACTTCAAAGTAGTTAATGAAAACACGTATAATTCGCCAAATGATAAGCAAATATTAGTAAATGGTCAGATTAAGTTGATGGTAGAAGTAGAACATAAGAAGGTGCCCAGTATACTTAAAAGAAATTCCAATGTAGTGACGAAACCCCCCAGTATTGTGATCCCAGCAGAGAGCACAATGGGCGGGAAGATTGCCATATCGCCGCTGACTCAGACTTTTAATGGTGCCAAGGATCATCAAGTTCAGGTTGGTTATTTATACATTTTAAAACAGGAGAAGTACATTTAGTACTCAAATTAATATTTCAACAATCAAATATTATAATTTGAATGCCATTACTCCAAATCTAATGGAACGCTTAAGTTGAAATTTGGTACACATATGTATTTCTAAAGTACTTAAATAAATGAATTTTGAATATAGGGGTCACTTTTGGGGGGCAAACAAGACAATTTAAAAAAAAATGTTTTGCTAACAATACCATGTGTCATATTAAATGAAAGGGGTTGTTGCGAGGATCTTAAACATATTTTTTATATTATTTTAAAATAAATACTTTTAACGATATTTAAGAAATTCGATGAAAATTTACCATTCCCCCCTCCCCCTTATCTCTCTTAGGTCCAGTAGTTTCGGAGATAAGGGGGAGGCCCCTTATCTCCGAAACTATTGGACCTAAAATGTAAAAAATACATAGTATAGCTTTTTACTCATAGATTACAGGAAAACCTATAAGAAGTATAATATGGTCTTAAAAAAACATGGTAAATCTCTCAATATTGTGCATACAAACTTACATTTGCAGTTGGAATGTATGGAAGAACATGTTTTTCAACTACGGAACCCTTCATTGTGCATAGTCCGACACGCATTTGGCCAGTTTTTTTTGTAAATGTAGTCACCAAATATGATTCAGGGTCATATTAAAAATCTTATAGGCTCGAAAGCATTGACAAAATTGATATCTACTATGGTAGAAAAGCTCGTGAATTCATGAATGAAAAAGTTCAAATTCGATTGCAACCTTTCTATTACAAATGGTTAATCATAACCTACCCTACCAGGTAAACTACAGAAACCGATACGAATTGCGCACTTACGATGATACGTCGGGTGCAGACACGCGGACTACATATATTTTATTTTTTAATGTATTTCACACATCTATTTTTTTTTTTTATTTAGTATTTATTTCTGTATCTGTCTATCCGTGACGTCACTACTGGCCCACATCCCAGAATACTAGCGCTGCGACATTTATTTTTTAAATGTCGCAGCATCATGCTGAGATAGGAGCCTTTTGGCCTCGTACAGGACTTTCTGTTTTTATTTTAATTTTACTTTGATTTTTTTAATGAGTTTTAGTGATTTCCTGTGCGAGTCTCAAAAAATATTTTTTCTTTCTTTCTTTTCTTTCACTTGGTCGCAACGGCCAGCTAGCCGCAGACCATACAAACAATACCACTAGACGGCCACGACTGGCCGGAGTCGTGGCCGTCTAGTGCGTGAGATCGCTAAAGTGGATAGTTGATTAAGTATCAGTAGACAAATAAAATGTTTTTTTTTTACTTTTAAGGTCACCTCACCTATAAGCAATATAGTTATCAACCCTAAACCGGTTGTACCAACCAATGGCACAACTCCAAACATAGTACAAAACCATGTGATACCCCCTAATGCAGATAATGAATGTCCAAAGAGTCCTACAATAGACCTCTCGAAATTCAGTGAAGCTGAGATCAGAGCAATCAAGAAGCAACAGAGGATGATTAAGAATAGGTGAGGATATCAATATTATTATTCATATTATTCATGACTGGACAGGTCCACTCAAATCTGTGTGGTTCTTTCCTCAAAAGACCATTTCAGACACTAATCTACATGGTCCTCACAAGATCTGACAAAGATAGTTTAAAAGAGACTGTAACCTTGGATTTTTTATGGGTGTTTCAAGAACAAAATATAATAAAATAAATATACGACGATGGACAGAAATATAAATAATAACGATTATAAAAAAGCAAATAATTGTATGTGATCTCTACTCAACAAAAAAAAAAAAATCTTGACCTTTATTTTGATAATAGTTTTCCTTGTATAACTAGTAACATTAAACAATAACTGAATGTGAGTCATCATCTCATAAAGTAGTGAAACACTACACGCATTTGGCTTTTATACTTTATACTATTGACCTGAGGCTCACATTGCATGTATCTATGTGAAATTGCACGAGCCAACATTGGACCAGTGAGATTTACTATTACACTTGTTTCTATTTTATAGGGAATCTGCATGTCAATCTCGACAGAAAAAGAAAGAATATGTGTCTGCTTTGGAGCAGCAGCTGTTTGAGGCACAGCAAGAGAACGCCAGGTTGCGACTAGAGAATAAATTATTAAGAGACCAGCTTGAAAATAGTGGGAGGGGTCGAAAGGTAAATATCAACTGTACATTTTTCGCCGTCTTAAAAAAAAGGAAGGTTCGATTTTCGTCTGATTTCTTTTTTTGTTTGACTAAGCTTAGCTTAGCAGTGAGTAAAGCATTAGTTCGAACTTTAAACTCACGATATCTCACTCTGCAGTTTTTCATTACACCATAACAATATTTTAGTAAGTCCATGGTTTTACCACCGTTATAATCTGATAAATGTATACAATTTTTTTTCCTCGTCGCCTTTTACGCGATATAATTCAATTGCTTATCAGCAAAATTTGTACGACATTAATTTCATACCCGGCATAATATAAAATCACTTGTAAGTCGCTCCATGTAAAATACTGGTATTCAGCTGCATCCGGTTAGACTGGATGCCGACCCCAACATAGTTTAGAAAAAGCTAGGACTGGTCGGCAAACTCATTAACCAATAGAGCCATATATCAATACTATAACGAATAAGATTTCTTATGAGAGCCAATCCTATCTGTGTGTCCAATGTCTCAATACACTTTTCTTAATCCTTGAAACTCCCATCCTCTTTTACTCCATAATGCTCCCTAAAATTAACTTGCTAAGAAGTAGTATGCTTTCATCATCATCATCATATCTGTTGATAATAATATGATGAAGGCATCTTACTTATTAAGAAGTTAACCTTGGAATAAATGATTAATTTTCAATGTCCTGTTGCGTAATACAACACAATCACAATTTGTTTCGATTTGAAACTGATTGCTGATCCATTGCTTCATAAGTTGGAAAACAAAATCTGCTCAACAACGTAAATAACGCAATTAATGTTGTTGAACTGTCAAAATGAAACAAATTATTATTGTTTACGAATATAAGTTACGCAATTAGGGTACTGTTATTTTTTGGTAAAAATACATCCGATTTTTTTATATATAATTTGAATTTTGAATAAAACTTATCGTATTTACGCTCGCACTCATCGACCTTTGTACAGAGCCGGCCACTGGGCTAGACAGATTAATAAATATGAAAGTACATAAAGTTCAGAACAGTTTAATAAAGCTAATTAAATTCTGTTTAAATAATATAAAGATGTGTATACAGGTGTGTTTGTGACAATCTCACCTTGTTCCAGTTCGCATACCTATATACCTAATGACTTTATTAATTACTTTGGTCGTCAAATACAGATGGTTTGTGTTTCCACAGATGCCGCGGCTCGATGCTTCACTTCTGATACCGAAGAAGAATATAGCAGTTATATTTGCTATGGTCTTCATGGTTTCGCTAAATTGGAATGTTTTAGGGTAGGTCATTTGTACTACTTTATTGATGTCCATTTATTACGGCTTCCCTGAAAACTAAAATAGTGCAAACTCACATATTTGTTTCTAATTAGTTAAAGCAATGGCACGTAAAATTTTATCTGGTTTTGATAAAATTAACCCTCATTTTCGGTGATAAATCATCGGTAAGGAGTTTCAAGAATTATATACAATACATAACGATGTTGGGGGGTGGCAACCGTATGGCGTTGATACACACATTCCTTGCACATAATAGAGCTTAAATTTTGAATGCCATGTCAAAAAAAAAATGTTAGGCCTCCATCCCCCATATCTCTGCCCCCGTCCATTTGGGGTCCATTCGGACGGTACGGGGGGGTTCGGTATCACTTCAATACCCAGATTACCACTCACCATCCGGTTGCCTCTCCGAAAAAAATTTACGTGCCATTGCCTTGAATATATTTGGGACTTCAGATTCATCAATTTTTTTTTTCATTTCTACCCTCATTTGAACAGTTTCTTGATCAGTGAAACATTTTTTTAATAGTTTCAAGATCAATGTAATCAGATCAGAGAATAAAACAAAATAGTTTTAGAAACTGGAAGCTGAGTTATGATTATGACATGTATGAGTAATGATGTTGTTTCCTTATAATTGCTTAGTTGTAAAAAGAACCGTTAAAAAGTCCATTTACCTCGCTTGATAATGAGCAGCACGTAATGAAGTCGTTCCAATTTTTTTTTGTGTTTTTGCGATTTTCCTCATGTTTGCATGTTTTTTATTGAAGATGGAACGCAAAGCCTTTTGTCGGGCCCTCCGCTCAACATCACACAAGACATCTACTGTGGTCAGAGGACACTGCTGTAGATATCGCAAATGGTGTGTACCCTTTTCCTACATTATTCATATTCTTGAAAATCGAAGTTTAGCATCATAGGTCAAAATAATTTGAATTAAATATCATAAAGTGATAAATAATAAAAGTGCACAATTAATAACGAAAACAAATAAGTAAATGAATTATCAACCTTATCTACTTGTTATAAGGAGCACAATGGTTTCAAAAGCGATAAAACCTGTTATTATATTTCCACTTCACATTCTGACCTTTATTAAAGTCGTTAACAAAATGTTAAAGATGTCAAAACCATTAATTTTAGCTATTTCTATGCAGAACTGGAAATTCAACATCAAATGTAAAATCTTTCAATCACCTTGAGTTTTACATAAGTCATTCTAATAATGAAAAATTAATTACAGATGACTTAAGTAACGGTACTTACGTCACAGACTGTCAGAACGCGACGGTGAAAGCGACAGATTTCGTGAATATAAATCAGACTGAGAGCATACGAATAGCGGGCGAGCTGAACCGCTGGATCGGAGGCGGTAAGACGTTGAATTGGACTTATGACGTGCCGAGGAAAAAACGACAAGCTTACCTTAGTGAAGAAAAGATTAATGGTAAATTTTTACCCCTATATTTATGAACTCGAGAGTAAAGTTATTTGGCATAACTAATAAAAACATTTGGGTCAAGTAGGTGTTGAAGTTTTGTATGGGACAGCTGATTATTATTTTCGCGATTGCGATGTTGGTCCCATGGAGAAAATTGTTCAGTTTGATGCTCTGTTATACCCTTAGGCTGGGAATACACGTCCGATTTTTTCATCAGATAGCCTGATCCGGCTATCAGAACAATGCAAACTATTCGACTATCGGATCGGACGTGTGTTGAATGTTCAAACAAAATAATAGCTCCAACGCCTTCCGATAGTCGGATCAGACTATCGAATCCGACTATCTGATGAAACAATTGGATGTGTATTCCCAGCCTCAAAAATGACCACATATTTCCGATAAATACTGTATAAACTAAACTTAATATTGGTGTAACTATATAGATAGATGAACTCCGAAACTTCGACTTCGTGTAATGCAGGCCACACACGTAACGATATACTTGAGCAAGTTTAGACTTGCACAAGTCTGCGTGACACCGAGTGGCTCGGATACTGGAGCCAATTCCGTGTTTTGCGCAAGTATATCGTAACGTGTGTGGCCTGCATAAAGTTTTTCATTTTCTAGGACAGCTTTCTCAAGCTCTCAATTCCTTTGTTTCATTTCGCCACAATCAGTTCTGGAGTATACATTTCAAATGCACCAAACAGAGAGACTCTTTATCTAGTCTTACAATGCATTTGACATTCTCTGACTGAGACTCACTGATGCCTTTAACCATTGGCTTAGGGTGGAATAGCATCTATATCTGTTTGTGTAAATACACTCTATATTATCAACTAAATGTTACTAAACCAGCATATATTTAAATTTCCAGGTGGTTTAGTAGAAACCTACAGGCTATTCAACAAACTGCAATTAGACGGCAACCTCGTCGAAATCCCAAGCGTAAGGAGTCAGGCGAAAACGATCAGAGACAAATCGCGATTACGCCGACTGAGGAGGAATAAAGAAATAGACTTCGCAGAAAACGCAGTCATAGACTATGAAACTCTATATCGGAAACCTATAAGGAAAGCTGTAAATGATTTTAATATGGATGACATGGGCGAATGGAATGCGTTACTTGAAGCACTACATAGGCGGGATGATACATTCTATATTGTGGGCTTTGGTAAAGGAGAACATTTATTGTTACCGGCCGTATCACATAATGTTACTAGGCCACCGAAAATGGCGCTGATTTTACCAGCTAGGAGTGGCAATGGTGAGTTTACGAAATTCTCTGTCGTGCTCTCCAATAATAAACCTCATGTTCGCTATCATAAGGTCCATTTATTGATGAACAACTCATAAATGATAGTTACCTGTATCAAAGTTTCCTAAAAAGTAATTTTAATTTCAGATTCTCTGCTGAATGATCACGTAACACTGATGCAAATTGATTGTTCAGTCGTCAATACAACTCTAGTCAAGTTAAAATCTGAGTCATTGCCCGAGAGTTTAAGAAAACAACCTTCCAATGATGCTGCAACGGAAAACGAAGATAAACGAGAAAATGCCACTAGCTATTACAAAACAAATAATGATAAAGTTGATACTAATCTCTTAAAAAACGCTAGTAATAGTATATCAAATTATTCAAAAAAACAAAATGTGCCACATAAGGAAGGAGATGTGGGGAGAGACGATTCGTTTGCACACTACTTATTTTCCAAGTACGAAAGTTCTAAAGATAGTCCAGTGAAAAGGCTGCGTAGTAAAAGTACTAGAAATGTAGAAAAAAATATTCCTACCTTTTCTAATAACAGTTTAAGCTCAACCTGAATAAAGTCCTAACTATGATACATTTTCCGATTGCAAAATCAACTCTTGAGTTTTCTTCTTTTTCGTCAACGAGCCGCGGAATACCGACTCTTGATAAGTGAGTCAGACTCTTCCTCTTTCAGCAATTCAATTATCTATATAATAAAAATGAAATGCTGTTCGTTGATGGGCTTCATTACTTGACAACGGCTAAACCGATTTGGCATTTAGTTTTTGTTTTAAAATGCTCTTAATAGTTCGAATTTGGTTTTTATGGAAAGACAAATTGGAAAATATGGCCGGAAAATGTTCAAATTGGAGAAAAACTATACGTCCTTTTTTCTATGGGATTTTTGTACGAATTATTGAAATTTGTACAAGACAACGTCGGTCGGATCAGCTAGTGTATTATAAAATTAAAGTCAGGGACTATTGAGAACATGCGAACTACGCATCAAAAGACCTGACGTCACAAAACCCTGACGTCACACAAATCCTGCATCGCGCTTGTAGAGTTTACCGCGTGAACGACGTATACATGATTATCTGTCATCAATCGTTGGGCAACTACCCGCCAGACACAACACCCGCCTGGTCGGAGGATCCTCCTTTTTCTATAAAGGATAATTGAATTTTACACCCTGTTCCTCATACCTCTAAAAGCTGATTGTCACACTACGACAATTTTCCGTGTCATAACATAACCATTTCACACAACTGACAAAGAATTACAGTTGTGATTTGCGTTTATGGACAATTTCGGTTGATACTTAATTTGCTTATCAATCAGGTTCCCTGACTTTACATACCTTTACCACAGATTACCACTGATGATTTACTCCGCAAAATCATTTAAATAAAAAGCGACTCTTGCTGCGACACTATAAAGTGCAATTCAGGTCGCACAGCGCTAATTACCTACAGTTATATTCACCTAGAAGTTGTCTCTCTATCGCGTAACTCTTGTATCTTCTGCCTACGTTACGCTCACTGAATTGGCCCGACAAGATGAGCCCGCCGCGTACTTGTAGCTTCATACCTAAAATGCGGAGTGCGACTTCTATAATATTCTGTGCCTTTACCAAATAGTAATAGACGATTAATTTAAAGAAGAAGCAATCTGTGTTTTCGTTCTGTAACTGATTGATTTCTTTTACTCTTCCACCGCCTTTGTTAGTCATACAAAAAGATCTTCTAATACTTCGACGTTTTCCATTTAAACATAAAATATAATATATATAAAAACAATAGATTAAGTTTAATTATGTATCGATCTCAATACGTCGAAATCGTAAGGTATGAAATTATTGTTTTGATAGCTATAAAAGATTAACCTGAAAATATGTATGTTACAGTGTTATTGTAAATAGTCATAGAAAAAGAATAGAGATATAGTTTTTGACAAGCCTACTTAATTATTAAGCCAAAAGTAATATAACTATGTTGGCTGTGTGTATAATATTATTACAGGTTTGTTATTGTGTGTAATATTCCATTTACTGATCTATTTTGGTTGAATAGTTTAATTATATTATTTTTCAAAGCTAGTTTTGTAGTCTCGGCCTCAAAGCTGTTCGCATGGCCTCTGGCGTATAGCTATGGTGTATGAAAGTACCTGTTCTTTGAAAAAAATTGTCTTTGGCGGTGAACTGCCAATTCGATGCGAACTCGGGTAACTCCTGGCACCCGCCAAATAGAATCTTTACAAATGAGGAATGAAATTGAGTAAGACGACGTTTTATACTCCATTGGTTTAGGTAATTAAAAACAGGTAAACAAATCTTAAAAAGGGTTTTTATAGATGACACTTTTTTGTTTAAAAATACGTTGTAATTAAATTAAATTAAATTTATTTTCGATTCTTACGATACTTTCCTCTTTTATTAATATATGTTATACTTGTATAATTTATTCTTAAACTACTCTTCGTAAATGAAACTGCTTGAGCAAAATTTTTTTGTTAGATTTTTAATATTAATTTAATTTTTTGTACTCTGTCTATTGCAAAGAGCCCATTATGACAAGTTATCTATACCTCAATGAATTATAAAGTTGATAAATTAAAGAGTACAACTGACGTAGCATGACAACTGAAGTGACAGGTATTACGTTTAGTCGGTTAACCTGACAGCTCTCTCGTCGCGTGTTTTTTTTTTTTTGTTTACCTTTATTTAACTACCAAACCAACGGAGTATAGGTAGGTATACTTTATTTTAGGTCAGCTGTCCATAATTTAAACAATTAACTTTTATTATAGAATACATGTACCTCAACTTAGTTATTCTTTGTTTCGTGTATATTTTCAAGAGTTCTTGTCTAAACTGAATATGAAATGCTTCAGTTTTAATAGTAGTTCTCTTTAATGCTAAGTGAGCTAGGACTGGAATAACTATTATGATAAAAATTAAATAATGTTCGTTGGTTCGTTGGTAAGCGCATCACTTAAGAATGGCTGGACCGATTTGGCTATTTATTGTTTTAAAATGTTCGTAATAGTCCGAATCGGGTTATAACGGAACGAAAAATCTGAAAAATTGCCAGAAATTTTGGTGCGTTTTCTATGGGAATTTTGTATAAATTATTGAAATTTTGACAGGACGTCTGTCGGTTCAGCTAGTTTCAAATGTTAATTATTTCAACATAACCTTTCAACTGTCATTAACGAGACACAATAGAATTTTAATTGTTATCCACCTCAATGAGGCGTCGTAACAGATGATGAGATAATAATATATTAAGAAAGAGTTGTCATATTTTATAACTATCACAAAAGTAACTTATATTATTTTTATCACTTGTTGTTAATGTTAAATTTATTTCACGGGATTTAATTTATTTGTATTTTAAGTTTTCAATATTATGTTACGCACCTTTTTGTATATAAATCTGTATGTAAAGAGTATTGTTTTTTATTCCGTGAATCGAATCTTCAAGTTATAAATAAATTATATACATTTTTATAGACTTATTTATTTTACACTCATGTTTGTTTCTTGGTAACCCTGATAAAAATGTGCATTAGTAAAGTTTGTCAAGAGTCAACTAAACAAGCCTTAACTTTAAAAAAAAGAACAGAATTACTTGCTGAATCCTGTTTTATTTTATTGTAGGTCAAACAGCTACGACATAGTGTAATCTGTGCTCGCAATTTATTTGCTAAACATGTAAACAAACACATGTTTTGGTGACATTTTCCTAACTGTGCGTGCTGGTAATTTCCTGTTTTGAATCTCACTGTGAAAACTTAGATGAAGTGACCTTGAAGTATGAGCTGTCATTTCAGGTGAAATTTTTACAGGATCGGCTGAAGTTAGAACGGTTAGACTTTCTCGAGTTTTAGGAAAAACAACTGTAACGCCTACACATAACGTTCAGTTTGCGCTACAACTATATTTTTTATGACTTTTTTAATAGTATCTACTAGTCAGTCTAAAATCAACTTTATTTACACTGACATAAAGTTGATGTTTGTTTAAGTGGAAATATCATCAATTAGAAACAAGGTTATAAATAGACCTTAAGTACCTACATAAAACATTTATCTTTAATAAAACTCACTAGGGGCAAAATAACTACATGGTGAACCAACTGGAGTAGGAATCACAGACTATTAAGTTCAATTCAACAAATTGACTGATACCAAAACTTAATAGTAGATTGTTTACCAAGGGAGCAAATAACTATTTTTAAGGCGAGAGTGTTTCTTTAAATCCAGAGCGCAGCGAGGGATTCAAAGTACTTCATTCGAGCTTAAAATAGTCTTGCTCCCGAGGTGAACACTCTGCTTTTTATCGCCCTCTATGAGAAAAAAAAAACGTGTGCGGTCCAACCCCCGTCAGGAACGAAGTTCCTTCTTATGTATGATTTAAAACAAAAATCGCTACCATCTTGGACTTACATTTTGACCTCACTATCAGCTTTAACACCCTCGAAAACTATGAAAACGACACTCACGACGTAAAATTTGAAAATTTCAGCAGCCGCCATCTTGGATTTACATTTTGACCTCACTATCGGCTTTAGCATCCTTGAACTCAAACTCAAACTCAAACTCAAATCATTTATTTCAATTAAACCATTTACAGGCACTTTTGAATTGTCAATGAAAACGATACCCATGATGAAAAATTTGAAATTTTTAGAGCCACCATCTTGGATTTACATTTTGACCTCATTATCGGTTTTAGCACCATTTTAAAACCATGAAAACGATACCCATGACGAATAATTTGAAAATTTTCACAACCGCCATCTTGGATTTTCATTTTGACCAAATTCACACTTTCTCTCTCTTGCCAGCCTGTTACTTGTTCATACAATGTTCGTGTTTGATCTCTTTGGTGATTGGAACTTTTACTAACAACATCCACGTTCCAAATTCAAATCACTTTTAATCCCTAGGGATTAAAAATCTGTTTTAGTCCCTGTTTACGAGGGCTAAACTAGCAATTTTTGAAAAGTTGTGATAAAAAAATCATTAAGTAAATTCAAATTCAAAATATTTTATTTCACATAAACCTACATGGGCACTTATGAAACGGCAGTAGCTAGGTGCACGGTTCCAGTTCGTCGTTTCCTATGGAAAAGAGCTGGCAAGAAACTCCACGGTTACTCTTTTAAAAATAATTGGCTGTTAGAATTTTTTAAATAATAATGATAGTAGGTATGGGAGGACAGTGTAGGTCTTTCAACCAGTCGGTCGGTCTTTTTCCAGGTACTTAACAAACCAGAAAATGGTCAAAAATCTACAACCCACTAAGCCTACAGAGTTCTCACATTCACAAAATAGAAAAGAATCTATAGGAAAGACAAATAAATTCATAAAAATCTATTTTAATTAAAGACAATTACCTACATGATTGCTGTTACAACTGTAATAAATCTGAATAATTATCATGTCCACAAAAGCCACTAATAAAGAGTTGAAATTAAATTGTAGGTATAAGTATAATGTCAAATAATGTGAGTTTTGAACTTCCCATCGCTAAGTTCGGGAACCGACTCTGGCAACTTGTTTTAAAAGCGGATACTGTTTATAAGAAATGACTTGCTTGTTTTAGTTAATCTAAATTTGGGTATCACAATTTCATGTCTATTACGTGTACATTATGGACGCTCATCAGAAAACTGAGTTAATCATGAATAATCCGTAAAGCGTGTAAAGTTTCGCAAAAATCATGTATTACAGAATTGTTCCCCTTTAAAAGTTCAAAAAAGAAGTCCGCGACAGCATATATCTATCTTTTAAGGTTGGCTCACTATAACCTTTGTTATGCTAACCAAATTTGTTCTAAAATAATGCATTATTTGCGAAGTACGAGTATAAACATGATATTAATCCTTATCCAAATAAATACATTATTCATCACAAGTATTTAATTTAAAACAAAATTGCCCTTTACATCATTCGATTTCAATGAATATTTTAGGAGATATCGCAGTTTTAAAATAAAATCGCAGCAAAATAATGATCAAGTACTGCGCGCGCATTTATGATGTGCATGAGGGGGAAGGGCGTGATGTAAGATTATAAGACCCAGTACTTTTACCTAACGTTTTAAAATTTCACTTTTACTGATAAAAGCGTGATGTAGGTACCTAAAATAAAATAGCTCCTTAACGTACGTATTATTAAAAAAAAAAGCACCTTCTACGTAAACAAAGTCGCGGGTTAAAGTTAGCGTTAGCCCAAAGTAACTATTCCACGCGGACGAAGTCGCGGGCAGAAGCTAGTATAATATTATATAATCTAAATATATAAAAGCGAAAGGTCACTCACTCATTCATTCACTCATTCATCACGAAATCTCGAAAACCGCTTGACGTATAAAGATGAAATTTGGCAAGGAGGTAGTTCATAGTTAGTAGACGTCCGCTAAGAACGGATTTTTGGAAATTCGACCTTTAAGGGGGTGAAAAGGGAGAATTTTGTTTGTATGAAAAATCTTATTCCTTGAGTTAATAAACTTGAAACTTGGCACGAATATTTATCTATGTAAATTATAAACTTTGCCATTTTTAGTTTTTCTAAACTACCCGCTAAAGGAGGATTGGGGTGCATCAAAGTTTGTATGGAATAATTTTTACACAAGTTCTGATTAACTCGAAACTCGGTATTTATACTTAAGATTGAAAATAAATAAAAACGTATATCAGGGATTTTTGAAATTCTACCCCTAACGGGATGAAAAGGGGTATTCATTTTTACGGGGGAAGATTTTACTTTGTGGCTTGGTTAACTTGAAAATTGGTATAAATAAATTATCAATAAGTCAAATAATGGTAACGTAACGTCACAATACAGACTTTTCAAAAATTATTATCATGCTATTTGTTATGGGAATGAGCAATATTACAATAAGTTCGTATTCTTCTATAGTTTACCGCAAATTGTAAAAAGGCTAGCCAAAAGGTTAGAATAAGGTTAGATAGTTACGGATTTGACTTTTTTAAAGATTATCATCACGCTATAGCTTTATGGATCTAAGCAGTCAATCATAAATCATAACTTATACAATACAGGGTGGATTTTGAGATGGGGCAATAAGGGAAGGTACTTTACTGTTGTTGTCGCTCAGTGTTGGCCCAAAGTTAATCTGATTAATGATTAAAAATTAATGATTAAAAATCATAATCAAAAATTTGATTAAGATTAATTTAATCATAATCAAATTTAAAATGATTAAGATTATTAATCATAATCTTTAATCGTGACTTTGATTATTTGATTAACTATTAACTACTTATTTATTTAATTTATTGGAAGAGCAACACCAACGCTTATAAAATACATAAATATGCTAGGTACTTCAAAAGCAGTATAGTAGTAAATAAACCAAAATGGAATTCTGTATAATGGTGTTGATTCTCTTGTCACAAATGCCTCTAAACTAGACTAAAAATCACCAAAATTTAGTTTAGTCCTGTCAAACGACGATTTCTCATTCTGAAATAGACTAAAATGACACAATTTAACTATATTTTAGTTTGACAGCACTAAGATGGTACTGTACTGAGATATTAGTTTAGTGAAAATTAAAATTTTGCTATTCTGAATTTGACGTTTTAAACCTAAAATTTAGATTTTCTAACTAAGGTGCCGATTCTCTTGTACACCGAACTAAACTATCACTAAAATTCCTTACTTTTGACTATGAGAATCTCAAACAGGGATGTAACGGATATCCGTATCCGCATCCGCAACTGCGGAGCATCCGCATAAATTTTGATATCCGCAAAACATCCGCATCCTCAACTTTTGATTTTAAAAGCTCCGCATCCTCATAATTTCTATGGGGATGTGACCCTACGTTGTTCGCACAAATAATGATTTTTTTAAAACTCGCGTCGAGATAAATGCCGATAAGTGAGTTATGCGTTCCTATTAGCTAAATTCGCAATGTCCTTGTCCTATGACAGACGATCGGCCGCACGTGGTAGTGGTGGCACGACTGTGGTGTCACATGTCACAATTTGAGTTACTGGGTGCCGGGTGGCGTATTATTGTTTACTTTTTGTTGGCTCGTAGAAGTGAAGTTTTTTGCAGTCGAATTACGCTACGGTAACCTACCAAATGATTACCTACAACCTATAATACAAATATACAGAAAAAAAAAACAAGAGCTATTTTTGTACGACATCCGCATCCGCACCCTCATCCGCATCCTCAATAAGGAATTTTCCAATATCCGTATTCTCATCCGCATCCTCAAACCCGATTATCTCGATATCCTCATCCGTATCCTCATCCGTTATATGACATCCGTTACAACCCTGATCTCAAAGCTATTCTTTTTTTTTTTTTTTTTTTTTGACTTATGCTAGTTAACATAACAGGTAGGTGTTGCAACCCTTACTAAGTTATAAAATAACTTGTATTAAGGGCAGTGGTACAAGCCCATACATAATTTACAGTGTCACAAAAGAAATTGCAGGCAGAACAAGTGTTTTTTTTTTTTTTTTAAACTAGTTAATATAAAAACATAATTGCAGAAATCAGAAATTACAATCTATTTTACATTTGGATTATTTGTGTTTGTGTGTGTGGGTGTGTGTGTGCGTGCGTGTGTGTAATGATAATGGTGTGTGTTGTGTCAGTGCAGAATGTGTGTTATGTTCTCGGTTGAAGGGTTCAGGGTGGATTATTATCGGAGAAAAGCAAGCGTTCTGTATCCAGATAGTTGTTTGTAAGTAGAAAGTTTGTCACAGATTTCTTAAGGGACGAGGTTGATAGAGAGTAAAATTTCAATTTCCTATTGAGTTTATTATATAATTGTGGCCCTTGGAAGCAAATAAATCGTTTGGTGAATGAGTATTTACATCTGTAGTGCTTGCAAACTATATCTTTACGTCTTTTAGTGATTGTCACGTAGGGGGTATGTCTGTGTTGTAATAGGACTAAATTAAGAACAAAAAGCTGTCTAACAGAAAGTACTTTGCAGTATTTATATAAATCTTCTGTTGGGAAAAGTATCGGGCGAAAGGTACTTAACACGGCTCTTTGGGCCCTCTCCAATTTCAGCATTGTGGTCTTAGGAGCACCACCCCAGACGGAAACACAATATGATAGGAGTGATTGACAGAGGGCAAAGTAGACCCTTTTGACAATCTGAGCATCTGCCACATGACGAAGAGTCTTAAAGACGAATATCAGTTTTCTAACCCTTGCTGTCAGTAGATCTATGTGGGCTGAGAAGCTCAGATTGTCATCAAGAGTCACCCCAAGGTATTTGATAGTGGGGGTACGTGCGAGTTTAGGGCAAGAGCAAGCTGTGGTACCTGGGCATGCGCTTGAGTGAGCGATAAGGGAGTATGACTTCGGTGGCTGTGTGGATTGGCGTAGGGTAAAGCAAATTATTTTTGTTTTATCTGTATTAAGGGTAAGTTGATTGCTATTAAGCCAATTCAAAACATGATCTAGTCCCCTCTGCGCCTCGTCAAAAGCTTCATGCCAGGTATTACCAGTAAAGGTGAGTGCAGTGTCATCAGCAAAGGACGTGATTTTTCCATTTTGAAGAAGTAGATTGCACAGCTGATTTACGTACACCAAAAAAAGTGTGGGACCGACCACACTTCCCTGAGGAACGCCAAAAGTAACGGGAAGCTCCCCACTCAGGTAGTTACCAATTTTTACGCACTGAGTCCTATTACTTAGGTAGTCTGCAAAAATTTGGAGCGGAAGGCCACGTATTCCCAGTTCCTCCAGTTTCAATACTAGGTTAGGAATAGAAACCGTGTCGAAAGCTTTTTTCAGGTCTAAGAAAACCGTCACTACTTTTTTTTTTGCATCAATGTTTTTGACAATGTGACCCGTTAAATTTAGAACAGCATCATTCGTCGACTTATTTCGTCGGAACCCAAACTGGTTGGGAGATAACAGCTTTTTTTCCTCAAGGTATTTAATGAGTCTCTTGTTTATAATGCGTTCTAGAATTTTAGATATTGAAGGTAGGACAGCAATGGGACGGTAGTTATTAACACAGCTTCTATTCCCTCCCTTATGTATAGGATGTACAATAGCCTTTTTCAAATACAAGGGGAATACACCGGTGCTGAGGCAAAGATTAAATAAGTATGTTAGTGGAGGAACAAGCAACGCTTTATAACGTTTTAGAAACCTAGTAGAGATGCTGTCCCATCCAGTAGCAGCATCAGTTTTCAGAGACATGAGCAGCGCTTCGACCTCACTCTCATCAGTTTCAACCATCACAAACGAGTGTAGTGGCGCAGGTGTGGGATTAGTGCCATGCAGCGAGCCTTGGATATTACTATGGTGAGTAAAAGCACTCGCAAGATTTCTGCCTATGTCGACAAAAAACTCGTTAACGGAATCTATGGATTGTTGGGGAGAAGCAGAAGGAACAAGTAAGTCAGTAGTGGGATTTTTTTGAGCTTCCGTGTTTGTGACCCTCCTTATAATTTTCCAAACCTTTTTGTTATCATTGGCAGCCTCACTCAACTCCGCTCTGTCGTATTCCCTCCTAAGACTTTTAACAATTTTAGTGCAGTAGGTCCTATATCTTTTATAGGTTATTTTTAGTATGTGATTATCTGGTGATAACTTCAGTTTTTTATGCATTGCATCTCTGTTACGCATGCAGCGAAGCATGCCAATAGTCATCCATGGTTTAAGTAAACGTTTGTGATTTGGGAGTCTAACTAACAGTGTGTGAGATCGAATAATATTGACAATGGTGTTAACAAAATAATTTGTGGCTTGATTAGCATCGCCATATTCATAGATCGGTTGGAAATCTATGCTATTCATTTCAGAGTCCAAAGAGTTGTAATTGACTCTTGAAATGGTTTTGGCACCAGTATTTAGCTGTTTACTTTGTCTGAGACAAAGCAAGACTGAGTTATGGTCTGATACACAAGAGTCAATTACCACTGTGAGCGCTAGTGAGTTCGTCCTGAGCATGACATGGTCTAGACAAGCGGACTCGCGAGTAGGGTAAGTGTGAGCAGGAAGAAGACCATGAAAAGCTATCAAGTTGAGATAGTCCGAAATACGTTTAGGGCTTGGGGTACTGCTGATGTCAAGGTTTACATCTCCAAGAATAGCTACATTTTTATATGATGAGAGATCAATTAAAAGAGAATTTAAAGATTGTAAGAAGTTATTGATGTCTAAAGTAGAGGGTGACCGGTAAATACATATAAAGGCCTTCTCTGTGCCGATCGTCAGGACGAGGCAACTTGCATCCATAAAATCAGGTTCCACTACAGAGTAGCTGCTGACATTTTTAACATACAAGATGACTCCATCATTCTGATTTTTAAGTTGTGTAGTGTAGTAGTGCGAGTAATTTTCGATCGACGGAATAGTATTGTTAGATTTTAGCCAACACTCCGTCAACACAATAACCTCAAAGTCAAGGTTGATTCTACATAGAAGTGTCAGAAAAGAATCAAAGTTTGCGTTAACTGACCGAATATTTTGGGTTATAATCTTAAACTGCTTGGTAGGGTCGTTAATATAGGAGAAACATTCTTCAGGTTCACAGTGTAACGAAGTAGAGACTGATAACTGATCAATATGATCGTTTAAATCGCGTATGTTATCCACTTAAATGATTAAATAATGATAGGACACTAATGAGGGGTTCAGGTAGGTTCCTTTGGAAGTGTATTGCTTCCATAATAATCTTTTTGTATGCTCGTAATTTGGTCTGATGTGTGACGTAGGTAGGTATTAAGGTTTATATACATATCGCGGGTCTCAAACCATAGGGGCGTACATGCAAAAATGCGATTTTTCGTTTTTAATGCCATTGGATTCTACTATATGCGATACGTAACCTCAATTTTTCTTATAATTTAATATTAATTACTTTTGGAATTAATTACAAAACATTATTTATCGTAAGCTAGACAATCTGCAATTATTTTTAGGCCATATAGCCGTATAGTAGACGTAAGAGCAATAATTATTACTTTTTGGGGCAGTTTTAACGTGCCACAAAGACGTATGCACGTACGACCTTCAATTTTATTATGATCTAAGAGAATTGTGTCAGGCCATAGGGACTTATGCGCATCGGGTGTCCATTTCAACATGATCCTGAAGATATTTAGTCATCAATTGCAGACGTATGTACACACATCTACACATTTTAGTATTGCTGTCTCAAGATTTCGTCAACGTATAGTCATACCAAGAATACCCAACACGGTCATTCTGCAATGAGCTGCCATATGGAGTAGACGTCAATTTTAATGCTGAATTAATTATCTTTCATGGGTCCTATTGGCCATCTGTTCTGCGCGCAATATGCCTGCCCACTACCACTTAAGTTTGGCAATTTTGCAGGCTATGTCGGTTACCTTGGTTCTCCTACAGATCTCTTCATTTCTGATTCGATCACGTAGGGGAACTCCAAGCATAGCTTACTCCTTTGCTCTTAGGATGATTTTCAGCCTTCTATTGAGGCCCATTTTGAGCGTCACGTTTCAGTGCCATAGGTCATCAATAGCAACAGGCACTGGTCTAAGACTTTCGTCTTGAGACACTGTGGTATGTGAAACGAGAAGATATTACACAGTTTCCCGAACGCTCCCCAGCCGAGTCAGACAACGGAGTTGGAGTCGACGATTGACCTCTTTCTCGAAGATCTTCATGAGCTGGCTCTCCCTAATATACAGATCTCTTGCAAAGAACTTGAAGCTCTTGTTCCGCTTTTTATCGCGTCTTTAATACGGTCAGTATTAAAGCACCAAAGGTTGCTTTTCAAGAACTTACAGATCCGTCCATTGAGCTACCGGTAGATGCTCGCAACGTCTGTAGACTGCAGGATCATCTCACGTCTCTCCTCCATGAGCTGTAAAGTAGATTCAGAGGACTTCTTATTTCTATTTATACGACGGGTCTTAAAAATCTTAGACCCAACCGTATGAACAGTTTTCACGAACCCATCGTTATAATCGTCCATGGAGCTCCCTGAGCACTTGAAACGATTCTGAAGTTTGAGCTGAAAGCTATCGGGGTTTTGGATTTGGATCGGTGCTGGACGGAGCGTAGACTTCATCAGTCGAGATCTTTCCAGCTTGATATTTAGATTCAATTTGCAATTCTTACTATGCGGTGATCACTTCCGGTTTTCAGCGTATTGATGACAGAGACATTATTAAATGTTTGCTTCTTCGTCGACATAATGATGTATCTATCTTCTTTCTTCTTCTTAGTTGCATCATACTTTCTGAAAAAGGAGTTTCTTATAAAAAGGCTTTCATTCTCCACAAAATTGGCCAGTAGGTGACCCCGGTGGTTCCGATGTCCAACTCCAAATTGACCCACTCGTAGTTCATAATTGTCTCGTTTGCCCAGTTTCACATTGAAATCCCCCATAACAACGGTGAAGTGAGTTTTAGAGGCAAACATGGCTCTGAAAAATTTCTCATACATGGTCTCCACCTTATCGTCGGGGTGTGACGAGGTCGGGGCTAAAACCTGTATTACCTTCAACGAATATCTTGCTATATTCTGAGTATGAAGTACGCCACCCTGGTCGACTCACTCCCTATCTTCAGCACGTTGCTTACAAAGGACTTATGAATGATAAACCCGACATCACCTTGAGACTGCTGATCGCCTCTCCCGGAAATAGTGTAGGTTCCCGGATGGGGAGGATTATCGAGTCCCTCTCTTCGGACTTCAGATAACCCAAATACCCGATCGTAACCTGCTCAATTCTTCCTCTAGTTCAGTGATCTTCTCGTCCGTCCAGAGTTTACGCGTTTTGTGTGTTTCCACGGCCAATTTTCGGTGATTGTGATAATGTATCAATCAATAATGAGCTCAATTTTGTATGTTTGTGTTTTATATCATTTCAAAATTTTTTTTTTTCAGATTTATGATTTTTTACATTTTTATATGCTTATTTTTTGTTCTTATTTTTATTCACATCGAAAAAAATTGTAATTACTACCATTTGTTCTTTTTTTTCTACATTGTAGAACAAAAATGGGCTATACTTCCACTTAGAATTCAAACATCTCTCAGTATTAATGACAAGCCAGACAGGCGTATAAATTATTAAAATCACAGAAATAACATTAACTTTGATGGTTTCTCATTCCTAAATTGCAATATTTTAAATCACCAACTAAGTTCAAATAAATATTGGTATAATTATTAATAATTTAAAGAAAACAGTTTTACGTCCATAAATTCCAAGCATTTTTGGGGGAATTTTGATGGAGTTTTACCGTATTTCCGTCATGCCAAATAGACGTAAGAACTAAAAGCTGGTGTTATAGAGGAAATACCTTAAAATCAAGCTTCCTATATGAACTGAACTGTAAATATATGGCCACATGCAAAAACACAAGAAGCTGGCTCAATCACAATAAAAGTTATACAGTTTTTTGTCTCTCCTGAAAAGTAACGGTTTTGTGGATACGCCCCTATGGTTTGAGACCCGCGATATATTTAGGAGTTTGAATGAATGATTTCACCGAGTGAGTGTTATGTGTATTGGTTATTAGTGTTTGTGTGCAGATTGCGGTTATTATAGTGTAAGAATATCCAAGTAGGCATCCAAGTAATGAATAAGAATGTTTGATATTAAAATTGAAATAAAAATCAAAGCATGCAGTATTAACAAATAATTTCGTTGTTAAAGAATAAAATAAATTATTACTTAAAAATAGTCAGTCTTCTATTTTTATATTCTTCAAGTCCAACTCACTATTTATGGTATATGCTGTGGCGCCCTCTTTCTTGCGAATAAATATCTTTCCATGCGCAATCCAACAAAATTTGAAGCTATTTGTTTTCGAAAATTCTCTAGCGAGGAAATGCAGTCGTTTTGCCTTAAAAGTTAAACTTTCAGATAAATAAATTGGTTTCACAGGGCCTCCTAATTTTAGGTTTACGGTAGAAAATTTATTATCTTGGTTTGATCTATTGTAGGATTTCAAGTATTGAATTATCTTTTCTCTCATAATTGTTGTTGTGAGGTTAATTAAAATAGGTTTATTTGATTCTGACTTTGTTTTCAAGCGATATACATCTCGAATGTCAGAGACATTTATTGGAATGTTTAGAGCTTTGCCTGTATCAATAACAAGTTTTGTTAGATTTTCTTTAGTTTCATGGGTTGTAGGCGGTATGTTTCTTAGTTCCAGACAAGTGGCCTTTTGATATCTTTCGAGGCTCTCAACCTTTTCTTCCAGGACCTGAATATATGCCAGGCTATCGTTGCGTTGAGTTGATAACTTATTGAATTCCAACATGAGATCATCGTATTTTTTCGAGACAAAGTCAGCAGATTCTTTTAAGGCTACGTTAAGCTCTTTTATTTCAGCCACAGTCGCCTGGAGCGACGCATATTTTACAGTCTGTTGCCTTTCAAAATTTGAGAAGAGCTCTCTCATTTCCGCCATAAACACGTTGATATCATCCACCTGGTCAAATTTCCGTTTCCGTACTTTAGAATCCTCTTTCTCGAGCGATTTTGTAGGCAGCTCAGGTTCTGACTCATAATGTACTGATGGTGACGGCGGAGGTGGTGTACGGTTTATTGGCATAATGTGAATTGATATAACAAGGCAGAAAAACAAAATTAAATGTTCAAAAAAATAAAGAAAAAGTTAACCCGTTTGCGGGATTTGAACTCGGACTCACTATTTTGCGTTAGCCAGCTAGAGCGCTCTACGAGCGAGCCACCACGACGTTGAAAGTTATGTCGAAATAGTCGATTCTTTTAAACAATTCGACCGTAATGAGCCTCTATTGTTTCTGCAGCCCTGGTACTTTTTTCCTGCGTACGAGTCGAAAACAACACAAAATCTATCTTGCTCACTCACGTTAGTTGTATCTTCAGTGCGAAGCAGTCTGTATCCGTAGCGTTTATAATACCCTGGTAGTTGCTGGGCGTTCACATTTGTTCCTGTGGCGTCCAGAGAGATCCAGAGTAAGCGACGTCAGGATCCACTGCTTTCTTTCTAGTCCTCAAGATATTAGGGCTCCAAGCTCGACACAAATAATTTAAATAAATCGGAATTACAAATAATTAGTGGAAGCAACCAAAAACACGTCTGCTCTCGAGCAATGTTCGGACGGAGGAAGGTTGTCATGAACTAAAATCCACACCAACACCTCGACTTCAGATGAAAAAACAGTACTAAATATTTTTTTTCTTTTGCTTATATCTCGAAAGCGGTGTGTCCAATCGCAAAAATAATGAAAATTTCGACACCCTTTATGAAACCCTTAAACCCCTAACACTCTACATGTAGGTAATATTTTTTCTTATTTTCCATACAAAAAGTGAAAAATCCATATAAAACACGTCGAGGCTGCCCCCCCTGCGCGCCTCCGGCTCTAAAAAGTTTCACGTGGTTAGGTACCACGTGTGGAGTCACGATTGTCAAATTCGATTCAGATGTGTCAAAATTATTTTTAAATTTAGAGAATTTATTTTGCAGAATAGCTTTGAGATTCTCATAGTCAAAAGTAAGGAATTTTAGTGATAGTTTAGTTCGATGTACAAGAGAATCGGCACCATAAAATACCTAATTCAAAATGTAAACATTTCTTATTCTAATTTCACCGACTACACTTTTATGGCCTATTTACTGCGTAAACACCGGGGTGGGGCTGAGGTACTTCGCGTTAGCTTAGCTTCTCTCACTCTCTTGTCGTTTATAGCACTATGGATAGTGCAATCCACGAAGACGCGCCCCACTCCGCTCCGCGCCGTACTAGAGTTTAGCTTACAGTACAGTAATCGCGGAGTGGGGCGCGTCTTCGTGGATGCACTATCTATAAACTACTATAGAGAGAGCGTGACTACTAATGGTCTCGGTTGGCAATAATTTTTTCGAAGCGGAATCAGTTGATGCTAAAAAGAGAGCGGATATGATCATTTCAATTTTTTTGCCGAGGGTAGCCAAGAACGAGAGTTTCTACAAAGTTATCCTGTTATAGGCAAAGTGTTTAAGAACAACACACCAATGCCATCCTCTGGCTCGGTAGGAAGAATATTTTCTTTTGCAACTATGCTAAATAAACCTAGGTCACACAAATTATCTGACGACTTATTTGAAAAATGTAGTTATGAAATGTAACTTGAACATCAAGAAATCAGAAATGTAAAGATCGGAGGTTATTCAGTTGATTGAAAATATTTTTCAAAATTAGAATTCAGTATATTTGAACGTTAAAAATTATTTGTTTGTTCTTTGAATAATTAATAAAAATATTTTAAGAAATGTGTGTCATAATTTTCTATAATTTCTTCTATATAGAATTAATAAAATTTGTGGATGTATTAGTTTTTAATCAAGTTAATCAATTAATGATTAGTGATTAATGATTAACGTCAATAATCATGATTAAGATTACTTTTTTAATCATGATTATTTTAATCATGATTAATATAATCTGATTAAAATTAATCAAATTAATTAATTGATTAAAAAATTAATTGATTAATGCCAACACTGGTTGTCAGTCTGTCTGTCAAGACCTTTTTTCTCAGGAACGCGTGGAGGTATCAAGCTGAAATTCATATCAAATACTCAGGTCTACTGTAGGGACAGTAGACTCAGGTATAACAATGTATGTGTAATGTATATACATATACAATGTATATGTATATACATTGCTTCTAAGTCAACGCAATAAAAAATACGGCCATTTATATGACATTTTTGATACTCTCAAATAAATCAAAACATATAGGGTACTTCCCGTTGACCTAGAATCATTTTTGGCAGGAAGCAGGGGTCTTACAGCACAAGTAATAGGAAAAGTCCGAAAATTGTTAATTTGTAGTTTGATCACATAAAAAAAAAACATGTGTGCAATTCACACGTGGTAGAAATGAAACCTTCAAAAATTTTGGCTTTGAGATAATGAAAATTTCGGGAAGAGGATAATTGTAGGTTTTAGTAATGATCATAGTGATACAAAGTTTGATTCAAATTCAATTCAAATTCAAATTGTTTATTTGCCAGAAAATACACGGTTTACAAGGGAAGATCTTACAGCCAGTCATTGTATTCTGCCTGCGAGCAAGCGTGCAAATTATGAATGTTAAAATGTCACAATTATTGAGCAGATTCTATTAGTAGTACATATACGTTATCATTACATTATCAATACATTATCATTACACTGTCATTACATTATTATCACATTATTATCACGCATTATTATTATATACAAATGTCCTTTTTTTATTATTAAGCCTTTTATTGCCAACATAATTAAACATATTCATTATAGTTAACATGCAATTAAATATATTATTAACATTAAAAAAATATGACAATACTATTATCTTTGTTACATACATCATTTGTTTAATTTATCACTATTGGTATTATATAATAGATATGCCGCAGTTATTGGGCGTCGGCGTGTCCTTGTGACACAAAGGCCTCCCCCAGCTCTTTCCATTCTGCTCTTGTTTGAGTTAATCTGTGCCATAGTGGGCCCGCGTTCTTCTTTATGTCATCAGACCAACGTTTCCTTTGTCTTCCTCGTTTCCTTTTTGTTTGAAATCTAGGGGTCCATTCCGTTATATCTTTCGTCCATTTATTCCCACTCTCTCATCATGTGGCCTACCCATCTCCACTTAAGTTGTTTGGTTTTGACAACGACATCTTCGATTTTAGTAATTTTTCTTAAATTTATTGTAGATTAAAGGACATTTGTGATATCCCTCCGATTCACAAATGTCCTTTAATCTTCAATAAATTCACTAACTAATACTTAACAAATATTTTTGTAATGTGTAGAAGAAAGTATGATAATTATTTTACATTTTATTCGTATATCTTTATATATATAATTCTTCTGTGAGTGTGTATGTCACTGAACTTCTCTCAAACGACTGGACCGATTTTGATGAAATTTTTTGTGTGTGTTCAAGGGGATCTGGGAATGGTTTAGATTCACAAAAAAAAAAAAAAGTTTGAAATTTTCAAATTAAAGACGTGTAGACAGGACAACGTCTGTCGGGTCCGCTAGTATTACATAGATTTACTCAGACTTAGAGGTTACATTTTCGATAAATGGTACAAGAGGCTTTAAGAGCAACTCTATTTCGACGAAATTGTGGGTAAGGAGTTGCAGGCTGTTGATTCACTTGAAGGACAGCTGAAAAACAATTCGTAATACGTGATATTAGACTTTTCTTTAAATTATTTTTTTATTTCAATTTTAATTTTTAATTTTAATATCAATTTTTAATTTTGATAAAATTAAAATAATTAAAAAAGTTTTTTTTAATAAATAAAATGGATAAATTTCATCTAATTTTATAATTGAACTAGCTGCGCTCCGCGGTTTCACCCGCATAAGTCTCAACCCCGTTGGAATATCGGGATAAAAAGTATCCTATGTATTAATCCAGGTTATAAACTGTGTGCCAAATTTCATCCAAATCTGTCCAGCCGTTTGAGCGTGAAGAAGAGACAAACATACACACACATTCACAAACTTTCGCCTTTATAATATTACTAGCTTTTGCCCGCGGCTTCGCCCGCGTGGATGTCGTAAAATATCCCACAGAAACATGTTACCGGAATTCAGAGTATCCTAGGTCCTAAACCAGATTGTGGCCTATCCATACGGATAGGCCACAATCGTAATGGATGAAACAATCGTAATGGACGTAATGGATGAACGTATTTAGATGAAAGGCGTATGCCTTCATCCATTACGGTATTTAAAGGTAACAGGCAGATAATAAATCTGTTTTAGGGTTCCGTACTCAAAATGCAAAATTGAAACCGTTAAAGGATGACTTCGTTGTCTGTCAAGGCCCTTTTTCTCAAAAACGCCTGGAGGCATCAAGTTGAAATAGATATACAAAAACTTAGATCTATGGTCCCTTGGAATTGTAAAGAAAATCAAACTTCCAAGTCAATGCAATAAAAAATATGGCCATTAAATTATACCGCATGTTTATGTTGACACTCACAAATAAAACAAAGCCTATATGATACTTCCCGTTGACCTAGCAGCATGAAGTTTGGCGAGAAAAGTTTCATTTCCTATATATCACCCCCTTTAGGATTATTTTTGAGACAAAAAGTAGCCTATGTTAGGACATAGGCTACTTTTTGTCTCAAAAATAATCCCTGGCCCTAAGGCCCTAGGATGCCATTTATCTCGTTGCCAAATTTGATCGTAATCCGTTCAGTGGTTTAGGCGTGAAAAGTTAACATACAGACAGACATTCTTGTACTCAAACTTCAGTTGGCTCGATATAGTTTTTTGACCCTAGTAGTAAGAAATAGGATCGACTGGCATCAAAGTTTTTGTGAAAATTGGCAAATTTCTTTCTGACTGTAATTTTTTTTTTCAAAATCTGTAAATGCAGATCAACATGTTTCAAAAAGTTAAGGACAGTCTCGTAAGACTGTTTTCTTGTAGCGACCAGTGTTGGCATTAATCAATTAATTTTTTAATCAATTAATTAATTTGATTAATTTTAATCAGATTATATTAATCATGATTAAAATAATCATGATTAAAAAAGTAATCTTAATCATGATTATTGACGTTAATCATTAATCACTAATCATTAATTGATTAACTTGATTAAAAACTAATACATCCACAAATTTTATTAATTCTATATAGAAGAAATTATAGAAAATTATGACACACATTTCTTAAAATATTTTTATTAATTATTCAAAGAACAAACAAATAATTTTTAACGTTCAAATATACTGAATTCTAATTTTGAAAAATATTTTCAATCAACTGAATAACCTCCGATCTTTACATTTCTGATTTCTTGATGTTCAAGTTACATTTCATAACTACATTTTTCAAATAAGTCGTCAGATAATTTGTGTGACCTAGGTTTATTTAGCATAGTTGCAAAAGAAAATATTCTTCCATCGAACTAAACTATCACTAAAATTCCTTACTTTTGACTATGAGAATCTCAAAGCTATTCTGCAAAATAAATTCTCTAAATTTAAAAATAATTTTGACACATCTGAATCGAATTTGACAATCGTGACTCCACACGTGGTACCTAACCACGTGAAACTTTTTAGAGCCGGAGGCGCGCAGGGGGGGCAGCCTCGACGTGTTTTATATGGATTTTTCACTTTTTGTATGGAAAATAAGAAAAAATATTACCTACATGTAGAGTGTTAGGGGTTTAAGGGTTTCATAAAGGGTGTCGAAATTTTCATTATTTTTGCGATTGGACACACCGCTTTCGAGATATAAGCAAAAGAAAAAAAATATTTAGTACTGTTTTTTCATCTGAAGTCGAGGTGTTGGTGTGGATTTTAGTTCATGACAACCTTCCTCCGTCCGAACATTGCTCGAGAGCAGACGTGTTTTTGGTTGCTTCCACTAATTATTTGTAATTCCGATTTATTTAAATTATTTGTGTCGAGCTTGGAGCCCTAATATCTTGAGGACTAGAAAGAAAGCAGTGGATCCTGACGTCGCTTACTCTGGATCTCTCTGGACGCCACAGGAACAAATGTGAACGCCCAGCAACTACCAGGGTATTATAAACGCTACGGATACAGACTGCTTCGCACTGAAGATACAACTAACGTGAGTGAGCAAGATAGATTTTGTGTTGTTTTCGACTCGTACGCAGGAAAAAAGTACCAGGGCTGCAGAAACAATAGAGGCTCATTACGGTCGAATTGTTTAAAAGAATCGACTATTTCGACATAACTTTCAACGTCGTGGTGGCTCGCTCGTAGAGCGCTCTAGCTGGCTAACGCAAAATAGTGAGTCCGAGTTCAAATCCCGCAAACGGGTTAACTTTTTCTTTATTTTTTTGAACATTTAATTTTGTTTTTCTGCCTTGTTATATCAATTCACATTATGCCAATAAACCGTACACCACCTCCGCCGTCACCATCAGTACATTATGAGTCAGAACCTGAGCTGCCTACAAAATCGCTCGAGAAAGAGGATTCTAAAGTACGGAAACGGAAATTTGACCAGGTGGATGATATCAACGTGTTTATGGCGGAAATGAGAGAGCTCTTCTCAAATTTTGAAAGGCAACAGACTGTAAAATATGCGTCGCTCCAGGCGACTGTGGCTGAAATAAAAGAGCTTAACGTAGCCTTAAAAGAATCTGCTGACTTTGTCTCGAAAAAATACGATGATCTCATGTTGGAATTCAATAAGTTATCAACTCAACGCAACGATAGCCTGGCATATATTCAGGTCCTGGAAGAAAAGGTTGAGAGCCTCGAAAGATATCAAAAGGCCACTTGTCTGGAACTAAGAAACATACCGCCTACAACCCATGAAACTAAAGAAAATCTAACAAAACTTGTTATTGATACAGGCAAAGCTCTAAACATTCCAATAAATGTCTCTGACATTCGAGATGTATATCGCTTGAAAACAAAGTCAGAATCAAATAAACCTATTTTAATTAACCTCACAACAACAATTATGAGAGAAAAGATAATTCAATACTTGAAATCCTACAATAGATCAAACCAAGATAATAAATTTTCTACCGTAAACCTAAAATTAGGAGGCCCTGTGAAACCAATTTATTTATCTGAAAGTTTAACTTTTAAGGCAAAACGACTGCATTTCCTCGCTAGAGAATTTTCGAAAACAAATAGCTTCAAATTTTGTTGGATTGCGCATGGAAAGATATTTATTCGCAAGAAAGAGGGCGCCACAGCATATACCATAAATAGTGAGTTGGACTTGAAGAATATAAAAATAGAAGACTGACTATTTTTAAGTAATAATTTATTTTATTCTTTAACAACGAAATTATTTGTTAATACTGCATGCTTTGATTTTTATTTCAATTTTAATATCAAACATTCTTATTCATTACTTGGATGCCTACTTGGATATTCTTACACTATAATAACCGCAATCTGCACACAAACACTAATAACCAATACACATAACACTCACTCGGTGAAATCATTCATTCAAACTCCTAAATATATCGCGGGTCTCAAACCATAGGGGCGTATCCACAAAACCGTTACTTTTCAGGAGAGACAAAAAACTGTATAACTTTTATTGTGATTGAGCCAGCTTCTTGTGTTTTTGCATGTGGCCATATATTTACAGTTCAGTTCATATAGGAAGCTTGATTTTAAGGTATTTCCTCTATAACACCAGCTTTTAGTTCTTACGTCTATTTGGCATGACGGAAATACGGTAAAACTCCATCAAAATTCCCCCAAAAATGCTTGGAATTTATGGACGTAAAACTGTTTTCTTTAAATTATTAATAATTATACCAATATTTATTTGAACTTAGTTGGTGATTTAAAATATTGCAATTTAGGAATGAGAAACCATCAAAGTTAATGTTATTTCTGTGATTTTAATAATTTATACGCCTGTCTGGCTTGTCATTAATACTGAGAGATGTTTGAATTCTAAGTGGAAGTATAGCCCATTTTTGTTCTACAATGTAGAAAAAAAAGAACAAATGGTAGTAATTACAATTTTTTTCGATGTGAATAAAAATAAGAACAAAAAATAAGCATATAAAAATGTAAAAAATCATAAATCTGAAAAAAAAAAATTTTGAAATGATATAAAACACAAACATACAAAATTGAGCTCATTATTGATTGATACATTATCACAATCACCGAAAATTGGCCGTGGAAACACACAAAACGCGTAAACTCTGGACGGACGAGAAGATCACTGAACTAGAGGAAGAATTGAGCAGGTTACGATCGGGTATTTGGGTTATCTGAAGTCCGAAGAGAGGGACTCGATAATCCTCCCCATCCGGGAACCTACACTATTTCCGGGAGAGGCGATCAGCAGTCTCAAGGTGATGTCGGGTTTATCATTCATAAGTCCTTTGTAAGCAACGTGCTGAAGATAGGGAGTGAGTCGACCAGGGTGGCGTACTTCATACTCAGAATATAGCAAGATATTCGTTGAAGGTAATACAGGTTTTAGCCCCGACCTCGTCACACCCCGACGATAAGGTGGAGACCATGTATGAGAAATTTTTCAGAGCCATGTTTGCCTCTAAAACTCACTTCACCGTTGTTATGGGGGATTTCAATGTGAAACTGGGCAAACGAGACAATTATGAACTACGAGTGGGTCAATTTGGAGTTGGACATCGGAACCACCGGGGTCACCTACTGGCCAATTTTGTGGAGAATGAAAGCCTTTTTATAAGAAACTCCTTTTTCAGAAAGTATGATGCAACTAAGAAGAAGAAAGAAGATAGATACATCATTATGTCGACGAAGAAGCAAACATTTAATAATGTCTCTGTCATCAATACGCTGAAAACCGGAAGTGATCACCGCATAGTAAGAATTGCAAATTGAATCTAAATATCAAGCTGGAAAGATCTCGACTGATGAAGTCTACGCTCCGTCCAGCACCGATCCAAATCCAAAACCCCGATAGCTTTCAGCTCAAACTTCAGAATCGTTTCAAGTGCTCAGGGAGCTCCATGGACGATTATAACGATGGGTTCGTGAAAACTGTTCATACGGTTGGGTCTAAGATTTTTAAGACCCGTCGTATAAATAGAAATAAGAAGTCCTCTGAATCTACTTTACAGCTCATGGAGGAGAGACGTGAGATGATCCTGCAGTCTACAGACGTTGCGAGCATCTACCGGTAGCTCAATGGACGGATCTGTAAGTTCTTGAAAAGCAACCTTTGGTGCTTTAATACTGACCGTATTAAAGACGCGATAAAAAGCGGAACAAGAGCTTCAAGTTCTTTGCAAGAGATCTGTATATTAGGGAGAGCCAGCTCATGAAGATCTTCGAGAAAGAGGTCAATCGTCGACTCCAACTCCGTTGTCTGACTCGGCTGGGGAGCGTTCGGGAAACTGTGTAATATCTTCTCGTTTCACATACCACAGTGTCTCAAGACGAAAGTCTTAGACCAGTGCCTGTTGCTATTGATGACCTATGGCACTGAAACGTGACGCTCAAAATGGGCCTCAATAGAAGGCTGAAAATCATCCTAAGAGCAAAGGAGTAAGCTATGCTTGGAGTTCCCCTACGTGATCGAATCAGAAATGAAGAGATCTGTAGGAGAACCAAGGTAACCGACATAGCCTGCAAAATTGCCAAACTTAAGTGGTAGTGGGCAGGCATATTGCGCGCAGAACAGATGGCCAATAGGACCCATGAAAGATAATTAATTCAGCATTAAAATTGACGTCTACTCCATATGGCAGCTCATTGCAGAATGACCGTGTTGGGTATTCTTGGTATGACTATACGTTGACGAAATCTTGAGACAGCAATACTAAAATGTGTAGATGTGTGTACATACGTCTGCAATTGATGACTAAATATCTTCAGGATCATGTTGAAATGGACACCCGATGCGCATAAGTCCCTATGGCCTGACACAATTCTCTTAGATCATAATAAAATTGAAGGTCGTACGTGCATACGTCTTTGTGGCACGTTAAAACTGCCCCAAAAAGTAATAATTATTGCTCTTACGTCTACTATACGGCTATATGGCCTAAAAATAATTGCAGATTGTCTAGCTTACGATAAATAATGTTTTGTAATTAATTCCAAAAGTAATTAATATTAAATTATAAGAAAAATTGAGGTTACGTATCGCATATAGTAGAATCCAATGGCATTAAAAACGAAAAATCGCATTTTTGCATGTACGCCCCTATGGTTTGAGACCCGCGATATGTATATAAACCTTAATACCTACCTACGTCACACATCAGACCAAATTACGAGCATACAAAAAGATTATTATGGAAGCAATACACTTCCAAAGGAACCTACCTGAACCCCTCATTAGTGTCCTATCATTATTTAATCATTTAAGTGGATAACATACGCGATTTAAACGATCATATTGATCAGTTATCAGTCTCTACTTCGTTACACTGTGAACCTGAAGAATGTTTCTCCTATATTAACGACCCTACCAAGCAGTTTAAGATTATAACCCAAAATATTCGGTCAGTTAACGCAAACTTTGATTCTTTTCTGACACTTCTATGTAGAATCAACCTTGACTTTGAGGTTATTGTGTTGACGGAGTGTTGGCTAAAATCTAACAATACTATTCCGTCGATCGAAAATTACTCGCACTACTACACTACACAACTTAAAAATCAGAATGATGGAGTCATCTTGTATGTTAAAAATGTCAGCAGCTACTCTGTAGTGGAACCTGATTTTATGGATGCAAGTTGCCTCGTCCTGACGATCGGCACAGAGAAGGCCTTTATATGTATTTACCGGTCACCCTCTACTTTAGACATCAATAACTTCTTACAATCTTTAAATTCTCTTTTAATTGATCTCTCATCATATAAAAATGTAGCTATTCTTGGAGATGTAAACCTTGACATCAGCAGTACCCCAAGCCCTAAACGTATTTCGGACTATCTCAACTTGATAGCTTTTCATGGTCTTCTTCCTGCTCACACTTACCCTACTCGCGAGTCCGCTTGTCTAGACCATGTCATGCTCAGGACGAACTCACTAGCGCTCACAGTGGTAATTGACTCTTGTGTATCAGACCATAACTCAGTCTTGCTTTGTCTCAGACAAAGTAAACAGCTAAATACTGGTGCCAAAACCATTTCAAGAGTCAATTACAACTCTTTGGACTCTGAAATGAATAGCATAGATTTCCAACCGATCTATGAATATGGCGATGCTAATCAAGCCACAAATTATTTTGTTAACACCATTGTCAATATTATTCGATCTCACACACTGTTAGTTAGACTCCCAAATCACAAACGTTTACTTAAACCATGGATGACTATTGGCATGCTTCGCTGCATGCGTAACAGAGATGCAATGCATAAAAAACTGAAGTTATCACCAGATAATCACATACTAAAAATAACCTATAAAAGATATAGGACCTACTGCACTAAAATTGTTAAAAGTCTTAGGAGGGAATACGACAGAGCGGAGTTGAGTGAGGCTGCCAATGATAACAAAAAGGTTTGGAAAATTATAAGGAGGGTCACAAACACGGAAGCTCAAAAAAATCCCACTACTGACTTACTTGTTCCTTCTGCTTCTCCCCAACAATCCATAGATTCCGTTAACGAGTTTTTTGTCGACATAGGCAGAAATCTTGCGAGTGCTTTTACTCACCATAGTAATATCCAAGGCTCGCTGCATGGCACTAATCCCACACCTGCGCCACTACACTCGTTTGTGATGGTTGAAACTGATGAGAGTGAGGTCGAAGCGCTGCTCATGTCTCTGAAAACTGATGCTGCTACTGGATGGGACAGCATCTCTACTAGGTTTCTAAAACGTTATAAAGCGTTGCTTGTTCCTCCACTAACATACTTATTTAATCTTTGCCTCAGCACCGGTGTATTCCCCTTGTATTTGAAAAAGGCTATTGTACATCCTATACATAAGGGAGGGAATAGAAGCTGTGTTAATAACTACCGTCCCATTGCTGTCCTACCTTCAATATCTAAAATTCTAGAACGCATTATAAACAAGAGACTCATTAAATACCTTGAGGAAAAAAAGCTGTTATCTCCCAACCAGTTTGGGTTCCGACGAAATAAGTCGACGAATGATGCTGTTCTAAATTTAACGGGTCACATTGTCAAAAACATTGATGCAAAAAAAAAAGTAGTGACGGTTTTCTTAGACCTGAAAAAAGCTTTCGACACGGTTTCTATTCCTAACCTAGTATTGAAACTGGAGGAACTGGGAATACGTGGCCTTCCGCTCCAAATTTTTGCAGACTACCTAAGTAATAGGACTCAGTGCGTAAAAATTGGTAACTACCTGAGTGGGGAGCTTCCCGTTACTTTTGGCGTTCCTCAGGGAAGTGTGGTCGGTCCCACACTTTTTTTGGTGTACGTAAATCAGCTGTGCAATCTACTTCTTCAAAATGGAAAAATCACGTCCTTTGCTGATGACACTGCACTCACCTTTACTGGTAATACCTGGCATGAAGCTTTTGACGAGGCGCAGAGGGGACTAGATCATGTTTTGAATTGGCTTAATAGCAATCAACTTACCCTTAATACAGATAAAACAAAAATAATTTGCTTTACCCTACGCCAATCCACACAGCCACCGAAGTCATACTCCCTTATCGCTCACTCAAGCGCATGCCCAGGTACCACAGCTTGCTCTTGCCCTAAACTCGCACGTACCCCCACTATCAAATACCTTGGGGTGACTCTTGATGACAATCTGAGCTTCTCAGCCCACATAGATCTACTGACAGCAAGGGTTAGAAAACTGATATTCGTCTTTAAGACTCTTCGTCATGTGGCAGATGCTCAGATTGTCAAAAGGGTCTACTTTGCCCTCTGTCAATCACTCCTATCATATTGTGTTTCCGTCTGGGGTGGTGCTCCTAAGACCACAATGCTGAAATTGGAGAGGGCCCAAAGAGCCGTGTTAAGTACCTTTCGCCCGATACTTTTCCCAACAGAAGATTTATATAAATACTGCAAAGTACTTTCTGTTAGACAGCTTTTTG
This sequence comes from Agrochola lychnidis, assembly GCA_963680765.1. Classification (NCBI taxonomy): domain Eukaryota; kingdom Metazoa; phylum Arthropoda; class Insecta; order Lepidoptera; family Noctuidae; genus Agrochola; species Agrochola lychnidis. The sequence continues at coordinate 8,370,588 of OY796850.1, forward strand.
TTCTTAATTTAGTCCTATTACAACACAGACATACCCCCTACGTGACAATCACTAAAAGACGTAAAGATATAGTTTGCAAGCACTACAGATGTAAATACTCATTCACCAAACGATTTATTTGCTTCCAAGGGCCACAATTATATAATAAACTCAATAGGAAATTGAAATTTTACTCTCTATCAACCTCGTCCCTTAAGAAATCTGTGACAAACTTTCTACTTACAAACAACTATCTGGATACAGAACGCTTGCTTTTCTCCGATAATAATCCACCCTGAACCCTTCAACCGAGAACATAACACACATTCTGCACTGACACAACACACACCATTATCATTACACACACGCACGCACACACACACCCACACACACAAACACAAATAATCCAAATGTAAAATAGATTGTAATTTCTGATTTCTGCAATTATGTTTTTATATTAACTAGTTTAAAAAAAAAAAAAAAACACTTGTTCTGCCTGCAATTTCTTTTGTGACACTGTAAATTATGTATGGGCTTGTACCACTGCCCTTAATACAAGTTATTTTATAACTTAGTAAGGGTTGCAACACCTACCTGTTATGTTAACTAGCATAAGTCAAAAAAAAAAAAAAAAAAAAAGAATAGCTTTGAGATCAGGGTTGTAACGGATGTCATATAACGGATGAGGATACGGATGAGGATATCGAGATAATCGGGTTTGAGGATGCGGATGAGAATACGGATATTGGAAAATTCCTTATTGAGGATGCGGATGAGGGTGCGGATGCGGATGTCGTACAAAAATAGCTCTTGTTTTTTTTTTCTGTATATTTGTATTATAGGTTGTAGGTAATCATTTGGTAGGTTACCGTAGCGTAATTCGACTGCAAAAAACTTCACTTCTACGAGCCAACAAAAAGTAAACAATAATACGCCACCCGGCACCCAGTAACTCAAATTGTGACATGTGACACCACAGTCGTGCCACCACTACCACGTGCGGCCGATCGTCTGTCATAGGACAAGGACATTGCGAATTTAGCTAATAGGAACGCATAACTCACTTATCGGCATTTATCTCGACGCGAGTTTTAAAAAAATCATTATTTGTGCGAACAACGTAGGGTCACATCCCCATAGAAATTATGAGGATGCGGAGCTTTTAAAATCAAAAGTTGAGGATGCGGATGTTTTGCGGATATCAAAATTTATGCGGATGCTCCGCAGTTGCGGATGCGGATACGGATATCCGTTACATCCCTGTTTGAGATTCTCATAGTCAAAAGTAAGGAATTTTAGTGATAGTTTAGTTCGGTGTACAAGAGAATCGGCACCTTAGTTAGAAAATCTAAATTTTAGGTTTAAAACGTCAAATTCAGAATAGCAAAATTTTAATTTTCACTAAACTAATATCTCAGTACAGTACCATCTTAGTGCTGTCAAACTAAAATATAGTTAAATTGTGTCATTTTAGTCTATTTCAGAATGAGAAATCGTCGTTTGACAGGACTAAACTAAATTTTGGTGATTTTTAGTCTAGTTTAGAGGCATTTGTGACAAGAGAATCAACACCATTATACAGAATTCCATTTTGGTTTATTTACTACTATACTGCTTTTGAAGTACCTAGCATATTTATGTATTTTATAAGCGTTGGTGTTGCTCTTCCAATAAATTAAATAAATAAGTAGTTAATAGTTAATCAAATAATCAAAGTCACGATTAAAGATTATGATTAATAATCTTAATCATTTTAAATTTGATTATGATTAAATTAATCTTAATCAAATTTTTGATTATGATTTTTAATCATTAATCAGATTAACTTTGGGCCAACACTGCTGACAACAAAGTGATCCTATAAGGGTTCCGTTTTTTCCTTTTGAGGTACGGAACCCTAAAAATGTATTTTTATTTAAAGAAAATATTCTAGTTACAACTAGTCATCAGGAAGTTACTAGACTGTGTCGACATATGTCGACGTGAAACCAGAAGTAGTTATAAAGTTATCGAATGAACAAAATGGTTTATTGTTTCCAGTGATTTCCAAACGTTCGGAAGCCTGCTTAACTAAATGTTTTCTATAGTACTAACAAAAGAGGGCTCGTCCCACCTACCTTATATCGGTTGTGCCTAATGGCCTACATGGGTCAACAAAGACTATCCTGTTTTGGCCAAGGACGAGAAAAAACAGCGACCTTGAATTATTAAGAAGAAATGAAAATAGTGTGCCTTCGGAGAACTGGAGGAAATTAAGATGTGTCATAAAAGTACAAGGCATAGCTACTTTTGCTGAAGGACTTAGATTAGAAGAACTGTATTCAAATTTTGAGGATACTGGAGATGAGGAGAGGTAAGTTTTACGTGTTTTATTGGACTTAGCCTAGGCGTGCACTACACTCACGATTTCTTTTTATTTATCATCTAGCATATATTTAACCCACATTATGTCGATAAAAAGTTGATCCGCACCATAGAGTATAGTAATATCCGCACGTTCAGTATTATATTACTGGACAATGTGGAATACGACTGTGAGTGCGCGAAGTAGGAGTGAGGCATATTTATCGTAACAGGTAGAAATAACAGATATTTAAAAATAACAAATAACAATTGTTCCTAACAATATAACTTATCTGTTACTTAAAATAACAGACCCTCAAGAACTGTTACCGCGGCTGTTACTGTTATTAATTATAACAATCCCCACACTCCCAGACTTTACTATGGCTTTTATTATTTATTTCTAAATATGTTTACTTCTCACTTTACGGTTAAACTACGTTAAAAAGAGAAGCACTTAGTATTTATTATTCCTAAAAATACAGTTGGTGGTCTTACAAAAACAAACACTTACGAAAAAGTGACTTCTAAATTAGGTCGTGTTACTTGTTATCTGTTACTGACCAGTTGCCATTATAAAAAACTTAAAAGGAATAGAAATAAAGAAGAGATTCAATTGATATTTAAATACGTATTTATCGTCCGTACAAAAATAACAGCCTATTATTTAATAACAGATATTTGGATCTGTTATTTTTGTGTAACAGTAACAGTGATAACAGATATCGTTTTTAACCTTTTACAACCCATCTCTAGCGCGAAGAATGAGAAAAAGCGGGACGAGTCGGCTGGTCGAGTTCGTCTAATGCTGGATCCGCATGGTCGCGATAAAGCGAACTAAACTTCACGCGCTCTCTCTCGCACACCGCTTGACAACAGAGCAGAACTCGATGAGCAACAGAGAGCGCACGAAGTATAGTTCGCATTATCGTAACAATGTAGCCTTCTGTGTGCTTTCTGTGCCGGTACCTTTACTACGTCTTCAATTGAATTTATTTATTACAAAGACAACATAACGCTCATTATTTTTGTTAGTATTGTAAAATAAAAACTACTTACAGACTAGTAAAGTGATAAATAAAAGTAATATAGCGTACGTAGTGTTGGATATTTCAAGTCATTTTTTCGCAAAAATTTCGCTCGGCCATCTCATGAATCACCTTTTAAATAATAATATTTTTACAGATACCACAAAAATTGTGAAAACAACAGAAAACATCCAGCTGTAAAGTCAATTGGAGAAGATTTATTAAATTTGAATTCAGATTTTGAAACGAAATAAAATACCCACGAAACTTTAATTTCAAACAATTTTATTAATTTTTTTTTATGCTTGTGTACATGCGCTCTATTTGGAGCGTTTCGGTTTTTACTAATTTTCAACTGTAATCATTTGATCACTTGTCGAAACAGTTTGAGAAACAGTGTCTTTATGATGACTTTTTATTCACATTTAGCAATAGGTATACTGTTCAGTAACAATGGCGTAAGATTACGACACCTCGAGTAAATATAAATTTTAAGATATTGTTCTAGTAACATGGTGACTACCTACGTCGCTACTACATATTTTTTACTCGACTGTACGCATGTTACAAACTGAACACTAAGGCCCGTATTACAGAACGACACTCAATACTCAAGCATTACTTAAAACTAGTTAAAACCAATCAAATGGCTTGAATCTAGTTTTAAGTAATGCTTGAGTATTGAGTGACGTTCTGTAATACGGGCCTAAGTGTTTAAAAATAAGTCTACACAAATGATTACGTAACGTGTGAACACAAAGACTGCATACAGTTACTGAAATGTTTTCCGGACAAATTGTGTGCAAACCTTACCACACATAGAAACCAAACCCCACACAGTCACCATGTTTCGAACTTTTCGGAGTAGTTATGAAACTGCGTCAACTTGTAACTGCTTTGAAGATTCTGTGACCGAAAAGTGCCATAGGTGATAAAAAATAAATATATGGGTAGGTATCCTTTTTTCGGATTTTAACCCACAAACAATTCGTTTTTTTGTAGGTATCTGCTTGTTGTCTATTCCATCAATCATTTGGTCAATATTATTTTCAAATGTTTCAATGGCAGTGTGTCAAATAATTATGTAATTTTTTGGTATTCAGTTTTTTTTTTTTAAGAATTTCTTTACTAAATGAATGTTCGATAAGTTGGAGCCATGTATCCAAATCCAGAGCAAATAGCCCGTGTTTACGTCTTAATTTTTATCCTTGTTATTTGTACAGTACTTTATGGAGTGTACCAACAAGTCTTGTTTGTAAAGAAACAGAGGAAAGACCTTCTTCTGAACTACCAAGAAGATCCTGATAATATCACTGTCACGGCTGACTTGGACAAACAGTTTAGAAACAAGGTACAAGTTATCCAACAGATAATCAAGGTTAAAGATATAATTAAAAAGATAAACATGGAGCAGACAGTGTACAATAAAAAAATTGGGCGCATCAGCATCGTTACGAACATCGTGGTGATACAAGTGCACTCGAATGTGTTTTATCTTCAACAGCTGTTGATGTCTCTTAATGGTGCCAGCGGTATTAATAAAGCGTTGCTTATCTTTTCCCATGATTACTTCAGTTATGAAATAAACCAACTCATCAAAAATGTTAAATTTGCCAGATACATGCAAATTTTCTATCCATACTCAATACAGCTGCACCCAAGTGTATTCCCTGGGAAAGATGATCAGTTCTGTTCTGAAGGCTATGTGTGCAAAAATTCAAAACGCAGAAACCCAGAGGCCGCTCAGGCAAAGCATCACTGGTGGTGGGGAGCCAACCAGGTTTTTGACAATATGAAAATTACGCAGCGATTCAATAATACCATTTTATTTCTGGAAGAAGGCGATATTGTGACTAAAGATTTCCTATACGTAAACACATTGCTTAGACATTCTAGATGGGAGTATTGTCCATTTTGTGAGTTGTTGAGTTTGGGAGCTCACACACCTGAATTGTCTAAGTACAAAAAAACGGGTATCTCGATAGAAACATGGACAGACGAACACCCTAGATCAGGCATAGCCTTCAACAGGAACATTTGGAACGCCTTAAAATCTAACAGCGAAGTGTTTTGTTACTACGACGATTTTAACTGGGACAGCTCCATCAGATATGTGGGCGAGCAGAAATGGTTAGGGAATGTTTTTATGATAGCTATTGCTGGCACCAGAGTATTTCATCTTGGGCAATGTGGCGACTTCGATAATGTTTGCAAAAATCGCCAAATTTCAAAAGTGACATCATTCATTAATCAAGTCTCCGACAATTTATTTCCAAAAGGAGCTTTTGTGGTTACTTTCAATCAAGTGTTCTTCGAAGGAAAACCTGCTGGGTTGTGGGGAGACATAAGAGATCACGAGCTTTGCATGCATTTCACTAAACACAGCGTTTGGTATTAGTGTTTTCATGTTTTTTCAAGTTGTGGTTGTGATAATACTTACCATATTTAAAAATTAAAGCTAATAATAGTTAGTTTGACCATTGTTTTTAGGGTTTCGAACCTCAAAAGGAAAAAACGGAATCCTCACAAGATCACACTTGTGTGTCTGTTTGTCCCTCTGTCACAGCCAATTTACTCCGATTCTAATTTATTTATTTATTTATTTATTTATCATCATACATCTACCCTTACAGCTAACCAATGCGGTAAATGTGCCTTAATTAATTTTTTAACATATTTGTTCCTTATAACTAATACCTATAACTAATAACAAACAAAGCGTTCCTTGTGAATTCACTCAGAGAACAACAGAATAGGTCTGTCTCACTCGCTATGAGGTTGAGCGTGCGGAGTGCACGCGTTAGCGGCGCCTCCTTCAGAAGGTTGGTCCTAGCACGCGGTTCCACCAGCAGTCGTGGCTGCCGTCGTCGCCACACGTACCTGTCCGGAACACACAGACTCACCTGGCCTAAAACAACTGCATTATGCACCTTCCCTCTCAGTATCTTAAATATATATGAGGCGAGTGTAAGATCCCTCCTAACCCTTAGCTCGTTGTATCCTACCATACCTAGAATAAATAAGGTTGGATATATTAACGGGTAAAAGGGATAGACTCCGTAATAGCGCATATATAAATATCTTATAAATTTATTTTGTACCCTCTCCAGCATGAGACTATATTTAGCTTCATGCGGAGACCAGATAACTGCGTTACATTCTACCTGGCTCCTCACCAATGCATTATATAATGCTATAATAGCTTTCACATTTGTGAAACCTCGGACCGTACGAAGCATGAAACCTAAATTTCTATACGCTCTTTTACAGCAACGCATGATGTGATCCCGAAAAGTCAGACCAGTGTTAAATTTTACTCCCAAGTCCTTGACTTCTGTGACCCGTTCCATAGGCGACCCGTCAATATAGTAGGTATGTAAGATGGGATTGTGTGCGCGAGAAAAAGTGATGGTCACACACTTCGAGCTATTAAATTGTAAGAGATTTTCTCTGCTCCATCTCACTACCCTATCAATGTCCCTTTGTAGTCTGACACAGTCATCGCTGCTCTTTATCGCGAGGGATAATGAACCAATTAAGTTGAAATTTTGTACATATTATACATATATGAAATTCTGTGACCCAAACACGGACGTGTACTGTAAATAAATGAATTTTGTATGGGTCACTTTTGTTTGGGAGGCAAATAAGAAAAGGAGATGTTTCATTTTCGGCCATAAAGTGTAGGTACGTTAATGTAAAAAAGCGGCCAAGTGCGAGTCGTACTCGCCCATGAAGGGTTCCGTAGCAGCAAGTAACGATAAGTTTACGATTCATGACGTACTAAAAAAAAACTACTTGCTAGATCTCGTTCAAACCAATTTTCGGTGGAAGTTTACATAGTAATGTACATCATATATTTTTTTTAGTTTTATTGTTCTCTTATTTTAGAAGTTACAGGGGGGGGACACACATTTTACCACTTTGGAAGTGTCTCTCGCGCGAACTATTCAGTTTAGAAAAAAATGATATTAAAAACCTCAATATCATTTTTGAAGACCTATCCATAGATACCCCACACGTATGGGATTGATGAAAAAAAATTTTTTGAGTTTCAGTTCTAAGTATGGGGAACTCCAAAATTATTTGTTATTTTTCTATTTTTGTGTAAAAATCTTAATGCGGTTCACAGAATACATCTAATTACCAAGTTTCAACAGCATAGCTCTTATAGTTTCGGAAAAAAGTGGCTGTGACATACGGACGGACAGACAGACAGACAGACAGACAGACATGACGAATCTATAAGGGTTCCGTTTTTTAACGGTTAGGGTTCCGTTAAAAAACGGAAAAAATTCCACGAATTGAGGAAAAATATTCTTTCCTGTTTATTCCCCTGATTACTTCGGTACAAAAAATAATAGTTTGACAAATTATTGCCATATTCTATTCATCATGGCGTCGTTTTACTTGCATACTGCTTTCGTCCAGAAATCATGTTACATTTTAACATAATAATATCACGTACACGTCATTTAAATAAATATAAAAGGCATGTATTTCTGTACTATATTAAGATAGCTATCTTATACAACTTTTTTGATTAATTAGAAAGTGTGATTCATCATAAAAATAAAAAACTGCTTTTGTGGATTGTAGATTTGTAGGTACTTCTGGACGAAAATGGCTAGCTGTCGATGGTCGTATTTCTCCTGACAAACGTCAAACATTTTTGGTTTTTATTTTGTGCCCAAAAAGTATTAGATATTATGGAAAAAAAACAGTCTTTATTGTATTTAGGGGTTCGTTTCCCAGGTTTTCAAGTGTACATGTTATGGCCGGAGTCCCATACAAAAATGAAACGTCTCCTTTAAAAAAAAATGCAAACTGAACCGTGTGACATATAAAACAGGGCTTTACATAACGGTAAAATTTTCGTAACGTTACCTTCATTTTACAGAGTTACCGTTAATATTAAAATAACGTTAATAGATTTAACGGTATTTATGCAATTTTTTATCGTTAATATACATATAATAACGTTAATTCTATTTTCAAATTCAAAATTCAAATTCAAAATAATTTATTTCAGGAATACACCCATATGAAATTTACGACAGATTACAAATTCAATTAATTAATACAATTTATACATTATTATAAAACAATCAAAAATACAAAAAATTAATAGTAAAGTATTATTTTAGCTGGAATATTAATTGCCATATACGAAGAAATAATTGACCTCGTATATGGCCCTCAATATTCCATTGTCAGATTTATGTATTCGGTTCATAAAGGAGGCCTGCGACTTTCTCAAGACTGCATAAAAGTCATCTACCCTGTTTTCGGCAAACATGCCGGATGCACTACAACGTTAATTTTAACGTTATTATTAAACGTTTAAACTTGTGGAATTAGCGATGCTTGAGGAGCACGGAGGGCCGCCCTCGCGCCCTGCGCTGAGGTCGTACCGATCAAAACGTTGCCAGATTCTTACGCGTGAGAAGTGCTGCTGGCAATGATAAATGATAATAATATTTATCCAATATCAAGATGAGAGTTGTTTTAAACATGCAGGATTTAATAGTCTACCACGCCGCCACGGCGTGGCGTGTCGATTATAGTCACTGACTGCCACAGCACAGTGGGCTGAAAATAGACATATACTTAGGGATCAACTTAGTAATTTTTTTCTTTTTTCGACTGAAATGGATTTAGGTATTACGATACCTAAACGGATTTCTTTCTTATTGATCAATTTAATGCTATTTCAGTTTTTCAATATACAATTTCGTTACTTTATATCACTTGGTTGAAAAAATGTATGGACAATACATATTTGTCCATATTTTTTTTTATAAAAAGGATATATTTCGACTTTGGTACAAGTGCCCCTAATTTCCTTTGGCACGATTATGCCCCTTATTTTTCTGCATTTTTTTACATATCGCATAGTGCGAGCACGCTTAATGCATGCGATCTTGGGAGAAAAAAAATAAAATGTGTTTTTAGAATATAAAAAAAGGTTTTAATCTATTTATAATTGACATTAGGTATTTAATGGTTATAAATAAATTATGAACAGAAATGTAATGAGGCCTGCGAACGTGGCTCGCAACTACAAGTCGAGATGTTTGCAAAATTTAATTCCAAGCACGTTGCGCTAGTGTGAGTGCCTGTCGGAGCGATATACACCTACAGTGAGCAATACAACCACGCACACATTGACAATTATTGCTTGACGCGACAGCACTACTAGCTTCCGAAAATTTATGATAAATTTGGATGTGTTCCGTAATACCAAAAATGATGAATGAAAACTTAATATTTTTCCCTTAAGAGCTTGAAGGGTTAATAACATGGAGTGTCTTTTGCACATAGCATAAAACAAGACGTAAAAACTTGGTCTATCAAAGGAGAAGACAACAAATACGTAATGAAACAGAGGAAGAAATAGATACAAGAGAGATTTCGAGAGGAGTTAGGGCTTCTGATAGATATCGTGAAGCAGGGATCAGTGACAACAAATGACGGAAATACAGCATTACAATTCTTCGAATTTCCTGAAAAAACGCCAGCTATTACTGGTTTGGATGAAGAAATAGTGCGCAGATTTTCAGTTATTTTACAAGCAATTACATTAGGTGAAAACATAGATGTCGAAAAATTTCGAGCTTAAATCCGTACGACTGCAGAGAGATACCTACAGTTCTATCATTAGTACTAAATGTCAGCAACAATACATAAATTGTTGATTCACGGAGCCGATATCATGAAAAACTCCATTGTACCGATTGGAAATCTGTCTGAAAAAGCATCTGAATCGCGTAACAAAAACTTTCGCAAATATAGAGAGCACCATTTACGTAAAATAAATAGGACGATCACGAATGAGGATATGATGAAGATAATGTTTCTGACTTCAGATCCTTACGTTTCTGCAACACGGCCAATAATGCATCGTGCTCAACATAAAACAAAGATGAGGCAAGAAACCTTGGATCTTTTAATTGTTGAGCCGAAGCAACAGATAGATATTGAGTTCTGTGACATAGATGTAATTAATTATGACACAGAGTCTGATGAATCTGATATAGATGTTTAGGATGCTTGCAGCTTGGGGGCAAATCTATGTGCCCTGCGCAAGAAGGATGGCGTCATTCGTCCCATTGCCGTAGGGTCCACCTACCGCCGTATCGCAGCCAAAATTTGTTGTGCTTTCTACAATGAAACACTGGCCAGCAAATTTCAGCCCCTACGGCTGGGCTTGGGGTCTAAAGGGGGTGTGAGGCTGCGGTACATGCCTCAATAGCGATAAAGGTGAGGTCATCCTCAAGGTTGACATAAAGAATGCCTTCAATTCCGTAAATAAGGACACCTTGTTGACAGAAGTTAAAAAGAAATACCCAAAATTTACAGTTTTCTCTATCAATGTTACATACAGGCACCCCTCCAAATTACTTTATAAAGATAACCTTTTGGAATCAGCCGTTGGATTTCAACAGGGTGACCCTCTTGGGCCAGTCATTTTTAGTTTGGCAATAAATCCAATTATTCGACAACTAAATTCTAAATTCAACGTAAGGTATTTGGATGATGGAACCCTAGGAGCAGATGTAGACACAGTATATTAAAAGATTTAACTTTATTAAAGAAAAAATCAGTTCATTGGCCTAGAACTTTTTCAAAATGTGAAATTTATCTTCCCCAAACGACTGACAGACAGACTATCATAGCAAAATTTTATACTGTAGCACCAAATATCAAAATTACGGAAAGAAACTCTCTTCACCTCCTGGGGTCCCCAGTTTTTGATGAATCCTTTCCAACGTTCATTGAGGAGAAAATACAAAATTTCAACTGTATCTCGGAAAAACTTTTCAAAATTAATATTCATTCGGCCTTCACACTCAATTCGATACTGCTGCTTTGGACCAAAATTTACTTATAGTTTCCGTTCCTCCCATCTATGGAAGCATCCACAACTTTTAGAAAAAGGTAGACCACATTATTAGAAACACTTTAACATCAATTCTAAATGTGGCTCTGGACGACCGAGCGTGGTAGCAAGCCACACTTCCCATTCGCCTGGGTGGTCTCGGTGTCCAAAAAATTTCAAGTATAAGATTACCGGCGTTCCTCTCCTCGGTTAACAGTACCAATAAATTAACCAGGAAAATTTTATCTTCCTCACTGGCAGATTTTGAGGTACGTTACGTCAAAATCGCCCAGTGGATAAAATTTGCCTTACCGATGCGTTGAACGCTTGGAAAATGGCTTGTCCCAATACGACAACCCGTCTTCCCAGAGACGATGGGACGTGCCGCTCTGCAGTATTATACGGAACACCCTGTTAAACACGTCACCTAATACTGTTGAGTGCGCCCGTCTGCTGGCTGTGGGAGAATGGGAATAAGGCTTGTGGCTTCAGGCGCTCCCGTCATCCACCATAGGCACTGTGATGGATGACTCATCGTTTCGGCTCGCTACGTGTCTCCGCTTGGGTGCACCTTATGTTGCTCCGCATCAGTGTATCTGCGGTGAAGCTGTCGATAGTCTCGGGCACCAAGGCTTGTCCTGCTGCAGGAGCGCAGGTCGCATAGCACGGCACACCAGCATCAACGACATCATTTGTCGAGCCCTTGTCACCGCCGGCGTACCAGCGGTATTAGAACCTAACAGCTTGGTACGTGACGATGGGAAGAGACCAGACGGGATGACGTTGTTGCCTTGGAAGGTGGGTGGGTCTCTGGTGTGGGACGCAACCTGTGTCGACACCCTTGCGTCATCTCATGTTCCTAGCACGGCGGGCTGTGCTGGCGCCACTGCTGCGGCTGTTGAGACCCTCAAGCAGCGCAAATACTGTAACCTTATGGGTAACTACAGCTTTGAGCCGTTGGAAAATATTTAAACAAATAAAAAAAACGTAATTAAAGCTGCAAGATTTAAATTTATTTCTTTTCAAAAATAATTGTTAACATAACTTTACAGTTTTTAACATAACTATTTACACTAGGTACTAAATTAAATAAAAGACTAACTATCTGTATAAATAAAAATAAAAAACAAAACTTAGGCTTCGAGTATTCGTCCGCATCGCTGTACCCAGAAGACTGGCAGAATTGCCACGTTGAATGGCAATGCTAATTCTTTGGCCAAAGAACGAGCCAGTCACGTGAAATGTCGATCAATCGACGAGAAATTTCCTTAAAAAGGAGACGCGCACTCGGGCCGCATGATCCGAGTGTTTTTATCCACTGGGCGATTTTGACGTACCGTACCTCAAAATCTGCCAGTGAGGAAGATAAAATTTTCCTGGTTAAGGCGCCTCCCTGACCAAAACGCCGCGCTAGCCGTTTTTTGTGCAGTTTTTAGGAGCTATCTACCTGTTATTCAAAAAGTAATATCAACTTAATAAAAATACATTAAATTTCTACATATTCTTGATTCCAAAACTGTACAATTATTATTTTTTTAATTGCGTGTATATTTCATTAAATCTCCTTCCAACGAAACCATAAAAATGAGAAATAACGATTGATAACATGCGTCTCCTCATAAAGTAAACATTATTTAATTTTGCTACTAACACTAATGGATAGACAATTTAATAACGAACATTTTGTAACAAATTTTTTTTTGAAAAGTCCAAATTCTGATTTTATTCAGATTTTATCCTAAAATATGGGCATATTTACCAGTGTAACTCATACATCCCGTACCGAGATTCAGTATGCCGCAAGGTCTCGAGGGGGAAACACGTATCGTTCGTTACCGCGTCGGTCACGTGATCGAACAAGTGCACACAGTCACATTATCAGATGTGAAACATCTATAGCGGCGGGTCAGACCAAATGTTGGCTGTTGGCGCCCCATATTTATTGCCTGTCGTAAACTATCCTTTTTTTTGTTAGTTTATTTACTGCGAAAGGAAATGTTTGTATTTAGAACTACAGAGTTTTGCGAAAAGATGCTACTGTTTTGTAAACACACAAATGCAAGAAAATTGAATAAATTTGGTCAAAATCAAAATCCAAGATGGCGGCTGCATATTTTTTTTTATTTTTGACATTTTTTTTTTTCATGTCATAGTCAAATGGTCGTCTACGCGAACTAGTGCGCTTTCGACTCTAGACATGGGTCGTACTTGCAAAATCGAACACCAGGGCTTCCAAGTACGTCCACCTTTAAACACCAGCGCCAAAACCCAGAGCTCGAAATACTTTTAAGTATTTTCTTTCTGAATCGAAAATAGATTCGTAAATTCATACAAATAAGAAATAAAATCGCGTATGCAAAAAAGGATACTTCCAACTTCCAAGCCTTGGTAGAAGAAAAATACTTGCATAGAATATTGGTCTCTAATGTTATATAAATAAAGAGCACAATCGCGTTTACAAAAAAACTTCCAAAACCTATAAAGTAAAAATACTTGTATAGAACATTGATCCGTAACGTAATATAAATAAGGAGCACAATCGCGTTTACAAAAAAATACGCATGTTCCCTTTCAAAATATATCCGATCGTGACAACATTTGTGAATGCCGTGTTGTGCAGTGGTTTCTTATCTCATTATCTGTTACGATGCCTCATTGAAGTGGATAACAATTAAAATTCTATTGTGTCTCGTTAATGACAGTTGAAAGGTAATAAAAATCAAAGCCAAACTAGAAATTTTATAAACAGAACCGCTTATCATGTATCAGCACAAGTAGTTACTATATTTGTGTTGAAAACCAAAAACAAAAAATCATATAATATTTCTTGCCTTTACTACGTTATTTTTGTTTTCTATATCACAGCGACTATACTATTTTTGCAGAAAATAGGTACATTGCTTCTTAACCACTACCTATACTCCATTTGAAATAAGATTAGACATTTAACTAAACCTTTTTTACAGTTCGTTCAACCAATTTTGACTTCTATTGCGTTGGTAGCATGACAAATGGCAGCTGCAGTAAACATTGGTATTGTAACCACTTTTTTGCTTTTAATGCCATCCTTATGCCTACGGTATAGAAGTCAAAATCGGTTGAACGGACTGTAAAAAAGGTTTGTTTAAATGTCTAATCATCATCGCGTAGTACGGCCGCTGTATCTTGTGACAAGATAGTGATGTGGTTGTGCAGATCCACTAACGTAGGCTATCGACAAGAATGTCGATTGTCGTATGAATATAAATTGCTGTTAAAGTTTATTGTTCAATTTGTCAACCGTAGCCCGGTTGGAAGACTAATGTGAAATCTTGTTTTAGTAATTTTGATTTCCTCATTTTGTTTAAATTTTTAACTTACTTATTATTATTTTTTTTGTTACGTATATTGTTTATTTATATCACGTTATTATAATGTTTATCGTTTTTATATATTGTATTTTCAGGAACTCCCAAAATTTTTAATACTATAATTATTGGGAGAATCGATAACTTTCCGATTTAGTCAATCACTAGCGTAGTAAAATAAATCGTTTCTGCAAAGCTAAACAATAGTGAATGATGTTTTAGTGTGAGTAAGTTGTGCGGTGCATGGTAAATGTACGCTGTGATTCATGGAATAAGGTTTATAATTGACTAAACTGAGTGAAGTGATTCGTAAGTTGTTCGCCAGATGGCGCTAGTAATATTTTACGAAGTATTGTAGAGGTGAGGTGCGGCAAAGAGGGACCGATTGCTCAAGGTCTCTTGGTCAGGGCCCAGCCTTAATTTATTGGTACTGTTAACCGAGGAGAGGAAACGCCGGTAACCTTATACTTGAAATTTTTTGGACACCGAGACCACCCAGGCGAATGGGAAGTGTGGCTTGCTACCACGCTCGGTCGTCCAGAGCCACATTTAGAATTGATGTTAAAGTGTTTCTAATAATGTGGTCTACCTTTTTCTAAAAGTTGTGGATGCTTCCATAGATGGGAGGAACGGAAACTATAAGTAAATTTTGGTCCAAAGCAGCAGTATCGAATTGAGTGTGAAGGCCGAATGAATATTAATTTTGAAAAGTTTTTCCGAGATACAGTTGAAATTTTGTATTTTCTCCTCAATGAACGTTGGAAAGGATTCATCAAAAACTGGGGACCCCAGGAGGTGAAGAGAGTTTCTTTCCGTAATTTTGATATTTGGTGCTACAGTATAAAATTTTGCTATGATAGTCTGTCTGTCAGTCGTTTGGGGAAGATAAATTTCACATTTTGAAAAAGTTCTAGGCCAATGAACTGATTTTTTCTTTAATAAAGTTAAATCTTTTAATATACTGTGTCTACATCTGCTCCTAGGGTTCCATCATCCAAATACCTTACGTTGAATTTAGAATTTAGTTGTCGAATAATTGGATTTATTGCCAAACTAAAAATGACTGGCCCAAGAGGGTCACCCTGTTGAAATCCAACGGCTGATTCCAAAAGGTTATCTTTATAAAGTAATTTGGAGGGGTGCCTGTATGTAACATTGATAGAGAAAACTGTAAATTTTGGGTATTTCTTTTTAACTTCTGTCAACAAGGTGTCCTTATTTACGGAATTGAAGGCATTCTTTATGTCAACCTTGAGGATGACCTCACCTTTATCGCTATTGAGGCATGTACCGCAGCCTCACACCCCCTTTAGACCCGAAGCCCAGCCGTAGGGGCTGAAATTTGCTGGCCAGTGTTTCATTGTAGAAAGCACAACAAATTTTGGCTGCGATACGGCGGTAGGTGGACCCTACGGCAATGGGACGAATGACGCCATCCTTCTTGCGCAGAGCACATAGATTTGCCCCCAAGCTGCAAGCATCCTAAACATCTATATCAGATTCATCAGACTCTGTGTCATAATTAATTACATCTATGTCACAGAACTCAATATCTATCTGTTGCTTCGGCTCAACAATTAAAAGATCCAAGGTTTCTTGCCTCATCTTTGTTTTATGTTGAGCACGATGCATTATTGGCCGTGTTGCAGAAACGTAAGGATCTGAAGTCAGAAACATTATCTTCATCATATCCTCATTCGTGATCGTCCTATTTATTTTACGTAAATGGTGCTCTCTATATTTGCGAAAGTTTTTGTTACGCGATTCAGATGCTTTTTCAGACAGATTTCCAATCGGTACAATGGAGTTTTTCATGATATCGGCTCCGTGAATCAACAATTTATGTATTGTTGCTGATATTTAGTACTAATGATAGAACTGTAGGTATCTCTCTGCGGTCGTACGGATTTAAGCTCGAAATTTTTCGACATCTATGTTTTCACCTAATGTAATTGCTTGTAAAATAACTGAAAATCTGCGCACTATTTCTTCATCCAAACCAGTAATAGCTGGCGTTTTTTCAGGAAATTCGAAGAATTGTAATGCTGTATTTCCGTCATTTGTTGTCACTGATCCCTGCTTCACGATATCTATCAGAAGCCCTAACTCCTCTCGAAATCTCTCTTGTATCTATTTCTTCCTCTGTTTCATTACGTATTTGTTGTCTTCTCCTTTGATAGACCAAGTTTTTACGTCTTGTTTTATGCTATGTGCAAAAGACACTCCATGTTATTAACCCTTCAAGCTCTTAAGGGAAAAATATTAAGTTTTCATTCATCATTTTTGGTATTACGGAACACATCCAAATTTATCATAAATTTTCAGAAGCTAGTAGTGCTGTCGCGTCAAGCAATAATTGTCAATGTGTGCGTGGTTGTATTGCTCACTGTAGGTGTATATCGCTCCGACAGGCACTCACACTAGCGCAACGTGCTTGGAATTAAATTTTGCAAACATCTCGACTTGTAGTTGCGAGCCACGTTCGCAGGCCTCATTACATTTCTGTTCATAATTTATTTATAACCATTAAATACCTAATGTCAATTATAAATAGATTAAAACCTTTTTTTATATTCTAAAAACACATTTTATTTTTTTTCTCCCAAGATCGCATGCATTAAGCGTGCTCGCACTATGCGATATGTAAAAAAATGCAGAAAAATAAGGGGCATAAGGGCATTTTCACAAAAATTTATAGGGTATAAAAGAAGTGAGATGTAATTTCAACTTCTTTTTTTATGCGAGATTGTACTTGTTTGCATTGCCTCAAATTCTATATTTTACGATTCCCAGCTTAAAACCAATAATTAATCACGTAATTATGAGATATAAAATAAAATAGAGGGTAAGTCAAGGATATTTCGTCAGGTTTGTTACTTAAATTAAATGCGATTAAAAAATAAACAATCAAAACAATCAAATTTTCTTTAATATTTAATAAAAGAACATAAGTTGGATCTACTAAATCAATTTGAGAAAATGCGATATATTATAATATAACCAAGAAAAATGCCTCATAATTACAATTTTGTTACCAGTGATGACATTCGAACGTTACGATATTCTATTATTGAGTTTAAAATACGAAAGCATACATTATGAATATAAAACTTATTCTGTTATTAAATTTGTCATTTAATTAACATCGGAATTTAAGTAATTAATGCTTTAAATTATCAATAAAAAAGATTTTGACTTGAAAATTAGGGGGACAGTAACAAAGCTGACGGTAACAAAATTGTTATGAAGCATTTACACTAGTTTATGTTTTCTTATATTAATGAGATACTTTGTTGAGTTTGTTTTTTTTTTTTTAATCAAGCAAAATCTACACAAAATTGCAAGCTAATAAAATATTTAACTACTCAGTACGAATTTACATTTAAAATGCAAGACGTGGATTCAAAATTTAGATTATGAAAATATAAGTATACACTTCTTTTTATCAGGCGCGGTCGCAGCCCAAGATTTTGGGGGGGTCACCATGGGTGCCGCCGAGGAATAGCTTTAGGGAGGTATCTAAGCCACGGTAACCCGTGGCTGTAGTAGTTTTAAAAGTTAGTAATATAAGTAAATCATTCAGGCTCCATACAACGTGAAAGATTTTGGGGGGGTCATGACCCCCAGGACCCCCCCCCCCTCGGACCGCGCCTGCTTTTTATAAAGACTATGATATCATAACCTCCTTTAGACCAAGTTGGTAAAGTAGCATGTGTAATATTCCTAACAGTCAGTTTTATTACTTAGGTTGTCAGGCCTCTATGTTACCACACAAAACTGACGTAACGTTACCTTACCTTTGCGCGATTTGTATTAAATTTAAATAGGTACAATTGCAGTGATTCGTCATTAACTATTTATTTATGAAGCTACATGTTAAAGCTCTCAATAACTACCACAATCATGTTGTTTACATGTTAAATTATACAACATTTTGGTAACTTACCTTGACAGAAAGTTTTCTACCGAGCGATGAGTGCTACTACGCAACGCAATTTATAGTGTTTCGGGCAAAACTGACGAATACAAAATAGTGGATGACTTAAAGCTTCTGATTTTGTTATTATATGAATAAAATCTAACAAAATTTTAGTTATGTTCATGGAAAAAATACGGTAACAAACTTGACGTGTCAGGTTGCTCACAATTTAATTTCTACAATAAAATTTCCATAATTTAAAAAGTTTAAGATAGAATATTTGAATTATGCTTTAAAATAGTCTACCACAATCTCTTGAAGAAATAAAATAGTATACCTGCAGTCAATTCTAAGGATAAAATGCAATTATTGTATGTTCAATATAGCTGCACCGTCCAGGGACAAGTCAAAATGCTATCTCCCTATCACTTAATTAATATTTAATTTAAATAATCGAGTACTTGGGGAGTTAAGTTATTAATGGAATAATAACTAGATGTCTACTAAAACTAACGGTAATCGTTTTTTGTTGATACTGGTAATATTAGAAAAGAAAAACGACTATCTTTTCGAGGGACAGGGCTAAACACACACCTATGCATTTTTGTGAAAATGCCCATAATCGTGCCAAAGGAAATTAGGGGCACTTGTACCAAAGTCGAAATATATCCTTTTTATAAAAAAAAATATGGACAAATATGTATTGTCCATACATTTTTTCAACCAAGTGATATAAAGTAACGAAATTGTATATTGAAAAACTGAAATAGCATTAAATTGATCAATAAGAAAGAAATCCGTTTAGGTATCGTAATACCTAAATCCATTTCAGTCGAAAAAAGAAACAAATTACTAAGTTGATCCCTAAGTATATGTCTATTTTCAGCCCACTGTGCTGTGGCAGTCAGTGACTATAATCGACACGCCACGCCGTGGCGGCGTGGTAGACTATTAAATCCTGCATGTTTAAAACAACTCTCATCTTGATATTGGATAAATATTATTATCATTTATCATTGCCAGCAGCACTTCTCACGCGTAAGAATCTGGCAACGTTTTGATCGGTACGACCTCAGCGCAGGGCGCGATGGCGGCCCTCCGCGCTCCTCAAGCATCGCTAATTCCACAAGTTTAAACGTTTAATAATAACGTTAAAATTAACGTTGTAGTGCATCCGGCATGTTTGCCGAAAACAGGGTAGATGACTTTTATGCAGTCTTGAGAAAGTCGCAGGCCTCCTTTATGAACCGAATACATAAATCTGACAATGGAATATTGAGGGCCATATACGAGGTCAATTATTTCTTCGTATATGGCAATTAATATTCCAGCTAAAATAATACTTTACTATTAATTTTTTGTATTTTTGATTGTTTTATAATAATGTATAAATTGTATTAATTAATTGAATTTGTAATCTGTCGTAAATTTCATATGGGTGTATTCCTGAAATAAATTATTTTGAATTTGAATTTTGAATTTGAAAATAGAATTAACGTTATTATATGTATATTAACGATAAAAAATTGCATAAATACCGTTAAATCTATTAACGTTATTTTAATATTAACGGTAACTCTGTAAAATGAAGGTAACGTTACGAAAATTTTACCGTTATGTAAAGCCCTGTGGGTTACATACATTAAACACGCCGGCCGACAAAGTGTAAAATAATATCATGATAAATATGTTTTTAGGGTATTCCTACACGTAAAGTGGGGATGATTTCCTTTGTTATGGGGTATCGTGTGGGTGTGTGAAAACTGTTTTTTGACTCAGGAATCCGTTTGCGAAATATTAAGCTTTAAAATGCTAATTTTTGATATAGTCAAGTGTTGTCCCCCTTTTTTTTGGGTGGGAAATTATCAAATAACTTCTCCCGCTCTGGGAGGAGCGGGAGGGCGTGTCAGATTCTTACTAAAACCCACTCGTGTTCCTTCGGTTGCCCTGTTGCCGGGGGCCACGATTTCCCTTTCGGCCCATATTCGCAGCCCCGGCAGGCATTGGCCCTAGCGGACCCCGTCAATTCTGCTGACATCTCTTTGAGGCGCGCGTGGAACACAACGCGCCGTCGACCCGGGCTTGGTCCTTATCGGACGAAGAGCTACCCATTGCTCACCGTCCACAAGCCCGCGCCTAGGGTGGCCGGAAATCGGCTCGCAATTCCCGCCCCGGGCGTCTTCTCCTGCGGCGGTTAGGGACGTGAGGGCGCGAAATTTGCCTGTCCCTCACGCGTTCCGCCTCCTCCTTCGCGAGCATTACCGCTTCGCAGAAGGAGGTGACGGCCTACCATTTCCTCTCGCTCCGTACCATGGCCTGAACCAGGGCCGGATGCGAGAGATCACCGCCGCCGATCGCCTCCACGAGGACACGGCGATGCTCCGCCCAAGCCTGGCAGACCTCCACCGTATGCTCCACCGTGTCCTCCGGGCGATCCACACAATGGTGACACCTGGGCGTTTCCTCCCGCCTTATCCTGAACAAGAACCTCCCGAAGCAGCCGTGTCCGGTGAGGACCTGCGTCACACGGAAGGTGAGGGCACCGTGGCGCCTCTCAAGCCACTCTTCAAAGAGGGGTCTTACATACATACATAAACTCACGCCTTCTTCCCATGGGGGTAGGCAGAAACTACAGAACGCCACCTGCTAAGATCCTTACATAGTCCTTTTGCGTCGTTTACGTTCATACATCTGGTCATACACGCACGCCGGTTGCGAGTACTACGCACTTGGCCTTTCTGAAGAACATCACCAATAAGGTCAGTATATGTCCTCCTTGGGCGTCCCCGCCCGGCCTTTCCCTTTACATCAGCCTTGTAAATACATTTTGTTAGTTGCCTTTCATTCATCCTCTCAACATGCCCAAACCATCTCAGCATACCCTTTTCAATTTTTGTCACTACATCTTCTTTTAAATCACACCGCTGTCTTATCACATCATTCCTCAGCCTATCATTCATAGTCCGACCACACATGCTTCGCAAGGAACGCATTTCCACAGCATTTATTCTACTTTAATGTTGTTTTTGCCACACCCAACATTCGGTTCCATACATAAGCGTGGGCACCAGCACATCATTATGAACAGCCAGTCGAGCCTTTTTAGACATCGACTGGTTGGTCACAATCGCATGTATAGCACCATTCACTTTGTTTCCCGCGTTTACTCTCCTTTCCACATCTCCATCAATCTTCCCATCCCTTGTAAACAGACTCCCCAAATGTATAAATTCACTTACTTGCTCCACACTCTTATCATTTATTTTCACATCACACACCGATACATCCTATCCTCTTTCAAACACCATAATCTTTGTCTTATTCACATTTATATTCATCCCTTTCATCTTATATGCTTCATCCATCACAGTCACCATATCTTGCAACTGTTCTGCGGATGATGCAAGTAGAACTTGATCATCTGCGTAGATAAGGCATTTGACAGGCAACTCATTCATCCTCAATCCGCACTCACCCTCTTTCAAATCTATCAGACAACTATCCATGTGCAAGTTGAACAGCCACGGTGACGCTACACAACCCTGTCTAACACCCCTCGTGATGCAGAACCAGTTCGTGTATACCCCATTTATCCTAACACAAGCACTGGAATTCTTGTATAAAGATTTCAGTGCCCGTACCAAGCGCCAGTCCACACCGTACTTGGATAGTGTCGACCACAGTTCTTTCCTCCACACACTATCATAGGCCTTCTCCAAATCAACGAAAGCACAATAGACGTTCTTGTGCTTTGCTAGATGTTTTTCGGTTATGCACCTTAGGGAGAAGATCTGATCCATATAGCCTATTCCCTCTCTAAATCCTGCCTGTACATCCCATATTTTCTCATCTGTCACTCTTATCACTCTATTTATTAAAACCTTCGCATACAGTTTGCCGACAACGCTCAAAAGACTAATGCCGCGGTAGTTTTTACACTGCTGCTGAGAGCCTTTTCCCTTATATAATGGTACGATTACAGCCTTGCACCAGTCATCCGGCACACGGCCATATCTCCAACACATATTCATGATTCGGCACAACAGGCTTGCTACCACCCCATCACCACCCTTCAGCATTTCAGCAGACACTCTGTCGTACCCTGCAGCTTTCCCAACTTTCATCCCTTTCAGCGCTCTTATAATCTCATCTATTTCTATCGCATTTTCGTCATCTACATCTGAGTTTGGGTTTTCAAAACTGGCGTCTGCCCAGTTACCCATTCCTTGCACACTATCCTGACAACTAAATAAACTTTCAAAGTATCCCTTCCAGTGTTCCAAGACCTTACATTCTTCGCTTAGTAAACATCCATCTTCTGCTCTTATAACATTCATACTCGTTGTTCCTGTCACTCCGTGAACCAATCTTACCTGTTTCCAGAACAGCTTAACATTGACCCTGAAGTTATCAGAGAACTTCCTGTTATACTTTTCTTCCTTTTCATCTTTCTTAATTTTTACCATCTCTTTCACTTTAATTTTCATTTCGGAGTATTTCTTCTTCACTCTTTCCAAATCATCTGTCACATTCGTTGTCCCATTCATCCTATTTTGGGCCTTACAGGCTAAAACATTAAGCCAGGCCTCTTTCTTCTTCCTCACAACCTCTTTTACTTCACTATCTACCCAAGAATCATTCGTTCTACTACCACATTTTCTCTTCGCCAGACCACATACTTTTGTGGCTACACGCACCATACTACTTTTCACTATATCCCATACTTCTTCTAGACTGTAATCATTCGCATCATCAAATATTTTATCCGTCTTCACTTTCACTTCCATCTTATATTCCTCTTTTACTTTCAATTCTTGCAGTCTTTCTACTTTTATTCTTTCTAGAGCAGTCACAGGAACTCAAACTCGGTGCCGCCAATGCCTGAACAGACCATCCACCCGACACATAACCAGATAACGATCAGTCCCTACATTAACAACCCGATACTCTAGTATTTGTGACTTTACTCTTTAATCTTCCATCAACAATCACAAAGTCGATCATACTTCTACTGTCTTGCCTTTCCCACGTATATCTGTGAACCTTTCTATGATTAAACATAGTGTTCATAACAGACAATTATTTCTCTCTACACATATCTCTAGCAAATTGATCCCATTCTCATTCACTCTTTCATCCCCAAATGCACCTAAGACTTTTTCATACCCATTCGTCTTCACACCAACCCAACCATTAAAGTCTCCAAGCATAACAATCTTCTCGTTTGACCTACATCCATTCACGAAATCCCTTAAACTGCCCCAACATGCGTCCCTCTCCGAAGGTGAGCTTCCCATATCGGGTGCATAAATGCACAAAATAAAAATAGAGTTTAGGCCCACCTTGGGTCTTACCCTGGGACTCACACAAACATAATCTTTCACACATTTCATCGTCCGCTCGGACAGGACAACCCCCACACCCTGACTGGCCCTATGTGTCTCTTGAACACCGGACCAAATTGCGGTCAGAGTACCGTGTTTGGATATGTCCACTCCCTTTCTTTTCGTCTCATTCACACATAACACATCTATCCTTTTATCATTCACCAACTCACACACCTCATCCATCTTATCTTTTATACCTCCCTGCACATTCAGCGTAGCTAAGCGACATTCCGCCGCTCGCTTTTCGCCCCGTGGAAACAACTGACGTAGTGTGTGGCGAGCATCACCGCCGCCTCCGAGTTGATTATTATTTGAATTACTCATTTAGTTCCCATGAAAAGCAGAGGAAAAAATCTGTCAACACTCTCCAGAGCCCCGCATGTAGAGGTAAGGCTTGTCAGTGCCTGGGGGCGCCCGATCCCAGACAACAGGCACGCTCGCGACTAGGCTCCCCCCTAGCCATGCAGCTCTCGGCACGGCAACCTTAGCTTGCGTGTGTGTTGTTCGTACCACACAGCGGGAAACAATAAAATGCCCCAGCTGTTCCCTTAGTCGCTTTTTACGACATCCACGGGATGAGATGGGATGGTTCTATTCTACTGCCCGGAGACCACACGGGGAAGAGGGGTCTTCAAAGTGTTGTCCCCCCTGCCAGCTAATAATAAATAGTTGTTTTTGAATATGTGAAAAAAATCACGGCAGTGGTATATAATACATAACGAAGTTAAAAGGAAAAATATCACAACTAAGTATGGTTTACAAGTTAACGAGTAATAATCGGCCAACTTACATTTGCAGTTGGAATGTATGGGAGAACATGTTTTTCAACTACAATGTTAAAGTTTGTTCTTGGGATAAATTGATCCCAACTACGGAGCCTTTAATTGTGCGTGGCTCACGCGCTTGGCCGGTTTTTTAAATTTGAATTTGACGTATTGAATGATGTCATATTTTTTTGATAGAAAAAAATAATAAGTCATAGAATCGATGTAAATCGATGCATAGAAGTGCGTTGTAGCATAAAATATTTTCGAAAGCTAAAACTACGAACTATCGCAGGTCTACTCCCTAAACGCGAAATCCGAAGATTTGGCCGAAGTTACATGCGGATTAGTTTGGGGCCCGATCATAGAGGAAAGTAAGTAATATATTGGGCCCGATCAACTACAACACGATTTGACAGTCTGTTGTCCTTACATCCAATGTTTTTGCCCGTTCAAAAAAGTTAATCATTCGGGTGTATGTCTCGCTGGTTGAGGGCACGAAAGGTCGATCGCGGCGCAGCCACAACAAACACCATACTCAGTAGCACTGTGCTGTAGCGGTTACACCGCCACATACGAACTACGCATCATAGACATGACGTCACACAAATCCTGCATCGCGCAATTAGAGTTTACCGAGCGATCGACATTTAAACAAGATTTCAACTACAAACCGATGGGCAGTTGCCGCCAGACACAACACCCGTACCCCTCCCTTTTCTATGGTGGATGAGTGGACTTTACACCCTGTTCCTCATAGGGCCCTAAAGTACCACTCCTGCAAGCGAGGATTGTTGAGCTGCAATGCTCACCATCCTCGTGCATATTTCCCGGTTGTACCCACACACATCGAGAGAAAAGGAGCCAAGGTCTCATCAGTGCCGAAGGAAGAGCGTTGCAGTCGATCAAGATTATAAAATTTTAATTCCGACATCCTCCAGGTTCCCGCACTGCAAAAGGCCTCAGCCCAGGATTTTGGCCGGCTGGACTTGTGTTTAGATGTTACAGAGAAGCATGGCCAAAACGAAACTCATGTGTGGTGTGATAATATGTTTTTGTTGTTTATACTTGGGTGTATACTGAATTTATTTATTTATGTTAAGGGTTTTTTATCACTAGAAATAAATAATATACCTACTCGCCTATTATTATTCTACCACCAACATGATGCAGTCAAGGGCGGATCCAGGGGGGGGGTCATGGGGGTCATGACCCCCCCTGGGCTGCGTTTAGGTCGACCACTGGTATTTTTTCTAATCTCATTGATAAATTTAATCAAATAAATACTTTGTATGATGTTGCCACGACATGCAAAATAAGACTATGTGCTGTTATTATAATTATGATGATTGACCGTGGAGTTTTCTGCCGGCTCTTTTCCATAGAAAACGACCAAGTGAAACGATTCCTAGCTTCTGACGTTTCATAAGTGACCATGTAGGTTTATCTGAAGCTAGCAACCCGGTCCTGGCGGCCCCCTAAATCTTAAGAAGTACTTTTTAATGATATCCCAAACACGGTCAACATAAATATTCAGTAAGAAGCAGTTTATGTATGTTGCTGTTG
Organism: Agrochola lychnidis; assembly: GCA_963680765.1. Taxonomy (NCBI): domain Eukaryota; kingdom Metazoa; phylum Arthropoda; class Insecta; order Lepidoptera; family Noctuidae; genus Agrochola; species Agrochola lychnidis. The sequence goes on from OY796850.1 coordinate 8,396,803, forward strand.
TTGTTTGTGTATGTTTATGTTTTTTTGTAATTTTTATATCCATTTAATTGCAATGCCTTAACAGGCAACTAAGTTCTAAGAACCTACCTATTGTTAACATCTTCAAAATGTTGTACACTTAGTTCGCAATAAAGAATTTGAATTTGAATTTAGAGTTGGAGGCTGAGGATGAAAATTTTCTACATAATCTACATTTTCAAACTTTCTGCATAAGTCGACAAAGGAATTCCTATTAATGTATGACTTAAAAAAAACCTCATCTCCTACATAAGGCGGTGTGCTAAAATTTTCGAGCTCGCTACGCTCGCTCTTGAATTCTATACTTTTCTAACTTTCAGACTTTTCTGCATAAGTCGACAAAGCAACTCCTATTTCCGTAAGGATGTTTAATAGAAACCTAACCGAGAATTCCGAGACGAGGTGTAAAAAAATTCGAGCTCGCCTTGGTCGCGCTCCCCTACATTTTTGCTTTTCGTATCCTATTGATGAGGAGACGAAAATGCACCTCCCTGAAAAAAATTCTCCTGCCTGTTGCGAGGTCCATGGTGTAGTTAGATTATAATTAGACACGTTATACCCACTTACTTGTTTTTTTTTTTTGCTGTCATTATAATTTTTTTGCGAAGTGTTAAATACCTACATAAACTGAGAAGACCGCCGCCTTATTTTGTTTTGCTCCCCTGAGCCCCCGACAGACTTAGTCCACCACTGATTGGAACCTGTCCTGACTGACCCCGACTATGTGACCCCCCCTGACTCGAAGGCTGGATCCGCCCTTGGATGCAGTGTCAAACTGTATTAAAAAAAACCGGCCAAGTGCGTGTCGGACCACGCACAATGTAGGGTTCCGTAGTTGGGATGAATTTATCCCAAAAACAAACTTAACTTTGTAGTTGAAAAATATGTTCTCCCATACGGAATGTATAATGTGTAATGTTAAATGCAGACGTACCTACAGCTAGCAATTACGATACTTAACCGTGTTGGTGAAGTTAGCATTGTACAGGCACGAGTAGAGGCTGAACATCTGCGACAACGAAAAGCACGATGGGTTAGATTAACTGGAGCGGATATACCATTCTTTCCCCGTTTAAATATTGCATTTTTAAAAGATTAAACTTTTGGAACATGTCAGGTTTACCTATCGCCCGGTTATATACAAGACAGTTCACTTACCTAAGCATATAGGAGACGAAGCAGCGCAAAATGAGGATTAGCGAATTTTTTAAATAGATCGAAATTACAGTGAACCAGGATTCATTGGAATAAAAGTCGCATTTAGGTTCTGAAATACCGCGATTTATTATTTGTGCGTAGAATTAAATGTTTATGGCAGTGGTAACGATACCATATTTCGAAATCATTGTACCTACTAGTAAAGCTGGAGCACAAACTCTGGGCAGAAGCGCTCATGTAACGGCAATCTTGTGGTATAGATAGTGCAATCCACGAAGACGCGCCCCACTCCGCTCCGCTTCGTACTAAAGTACAGCTTCGCGTCTTCCTGGATTGCACAGTTGCACTATCTGTATATGGGATTCGCCCGTTACAATGAAAACGTTAAATATCCGTCGCTTCCTTCTTCTTCCTTCCTTCTAGGATTTTTTCTGTCTTATTTTAGTTTTACATTAGACTAGAAACCCGCCCCTGCTTCGCACAGGTGCAATTTCATTAATATGTGTAAGATTCTTCACGGAAAAACATCAACATCGCTCCTGGGGGCCTACCACAAGCTCATAAAGAAGTAGGGTAAAGTGGGGTAAATGCGAGTACCATAACTAGAATGACATATTCAACCCTTAACAACTTTTTACTTTATAACAAGAACAAATTCATAATTACCATGTGTATTAAGCATTTAGTGGGCTAAAGTTTCATGTTATTTGTCTAATTAAAATCATTCTGATAACTAAGGTAATAAGGGTTTTAAAAAAATTGGTTCACTTATTACATTTACCCGGTGTTCAGGGGCAAATGTAATAATATTGGTCATTTTCATAGGACTGTAGATAGTTTCAAATCAGGGGTAAAAGCAATAAAATGCGAAAATCGAATTAACTTTTGCTTTTTATTTCAAAGAGATCACATGAACACTTACAAAGATATAAACTTTTTCTTACGAACTACATAAATCAGTCAAAGAAGGGTTTATCAAGCATTTACGAAATAATCATATTTCTGAACTTGAAATCAAAGTATATTATACCACGCTTGGTTATTGCAGGATACGGCAATATTTTAACAATGGAATCAGCGGTGATTGTATCAACATCTTCTATTATAGGCCATACAAAGGTTGCACCCTTGCGTCGTACAAACTTTACCTCCCAACGACTGTCTATCTGTTTTTGCACGATGCCTACGTAATATTTATGTCCTTTCACCAAAGCATATTTAACAATCACCCATTTGTTAATATTGATCCCTAGTCCAGTTTCCTCTTTTGTTTTATTTTCTTTGTTCATTTCCGTCATTGCAACATTTGCAGCTTCAGTGTCTGACTCAATGAGACCTTCAGCTTCCTCCTCCACCCATTCACTTTCGTCAGAATTTGCATAGTGCACTTCATTATCTGAATCTACATCTGTACTGTCGCTTTCCGAATCCTGAGTCTTTTTCTTCACTTTTCCTTTTTTCTTTCCTTTTTCCTTGTTTTTAGTGTTTTTGTTTGCAACATTTTCTTCTTTTTCTTTTAAAACTTCAAGCATTTCAGCAGACGTAACAACTTCAGCACCTGAGGCAACCTTACGTTTCTTTTGTTTATTTACAGGCAGATGTTTTTGCTGAAGAGTTGAAAGAATCATTTGTTCAAATGATATTGTTGGCGCGGCATTAAAGGCTTGTATCTCATTTGGATGGGGACTTAGTGGTACGGAGTTCTGTGACGACTGACAATTGACAATTGACGATAGAGATATTGTGGAAATGACCTCCTCTTCGGAAGCTGGTGGATTTAGAATCGATGGTGATGAGTTATTAGACCGATGAGGATCAGGAATCGCCTCATTATCTCTCGGAAGCTCCCCTGCAATGTGTCTCTCCCAGCGCTCTAAAGCTTCTTTAGAGAAATTTTCTCTTGGAATGACATCAGAATTGAATGGAAATATCCCTGATTTTCTAAAACCACTCATGATAACATCGTTACTCACTTTGACCCACGTTTCTCCCAAAAATTGGGAGAACAGCGCTTTAGGTAGTTTTTGTCCAATATTCTGTCGCTGCCAAGTGGCAACAGTTTGGTCCCATTTTTGTTTAAAAGACTTGAATACTGCCACATCTAATGGCTGCAGTTGGTCACTTGTGTGGGCTGGCAGTTTAAGGATTGTAATTTTTTTGGCCAAAGCAGTTTCAACCAGGTCGAGAGACACATGAGTGGAGTGGCCATCATATATGACCAGTACTGGCCGTTCGTCACCCAGAGCTGGTATGAGTACTTTTTCAAAATAGTTTTTAAACACGCCTGTCTCCATCCAACCATTCGGGGTGGCAGCGTAGGCTGTACCAGGATATTCCTTGTCTGATGGTGCCTTCCACTGGTCCCAGATATTTTTTGCCTTGAAAATAATTAAAGGTGGCGCTCGACCACCGGCAGCATTAGCAGCCAGCACAAAAGTCGTGTTTTCTCTTCCTGATGTGCTGATAACTCTGGATGAGCTTTCACCTCTTTCTCCTACTATTCTGGATTTCGACGGATCTATACTAAGACTACTTTCGTCCAAATTCCATATTTGTTTAGGCTTATCTTCTAAATTTAGCTCCACCAGAACTTTTTTTAAAAGGTTAAAATATCCATAGATGATGAATGGATCCGTGGCAGCCTTTTTTCTCGCATACTCCAATGGTTCTGGCTTTCGAATTGATAAATTATGCCGTTTCTTGAAATTAAGGAACCAGTCTTCCCCTGGTATGCCTTCCTTAAAAGGGGTTTCGATTTTATTCACGTTAACGTACTGGCCTACTAGCTCTATAATTTCCTTTCGACTAAGACCAAAACCCCATTTAGCCAGTGTTTTAACAGATATTGCCAAAACGTTTTCAACATTCTCGGAAAGTGCAATTCTGCGTCCTTTACATTTTTTTATAGCACCTCGAGTTCCCTTGTTTCGGCAATACAACGTTGCAAATGGAACTCCGTAAAGAACGGACGCCTTGTGTATGGTAATCGTACCAGCTTTTATTTCATCAAGAGCTCTTTGTAATTTTTCTTCAGAGTATTTCGGTGTTCCTTTTTTTTTGACATAATTTCGGACCATCTGGAAAGAAAGGGGTAATTGTAATAAAACTTTACATTTGCCCCTAGCTATGTTATTACAATTGACCCAACACCGAAAATACAAGGGGTAAATGCAATAATGGCCATAACAGAACAACCTGCACCAATTAAGCAAAAATTTGCATTTAGATTAATTCCCAACACAGAATAATATCACGATAATACAAATAAATTCAAAAACTTACGTTTCTTTTCAAGATGAAAACCGATTGAAGGTTAGGTTATCAAATTGCGTGTCACACGGTATCGACGTCACTCAACTAATGACGTTTTATTCACTCATCAATCTGTCAAACTATCTCCCGAATTGGTCAGCGCGTAGTTCAATAAGTACCTAACACATATCAGAGATGGCAGCACCAGTTGTCTTTAGGAAATAAACCATAAGCACAGCCTATTGCTTATACCCCGCTATTGCAATTACCCCACCCGACCCTATTATTTTAATATTACTTCAGTGTGGGAAAGAGATGAAGCTCTACATATAGCTCCATCTCTTTCTTCCATTGAAGTACTTAATATTAAAATAATACTGCTTTTGAGCTGGTGGTAGGCCCCCTGAACTGCATGACGAACTGACCCATCTTTTTGCTCCGATAAAGTATAACCGTAGCAGGAGGCATACATAGATTGTTAGCCGTGCCTCGGAGTCGAACCGTCGTCGCTCGAGCCTAGTCTCCCGTCCCTCGCACTCTGCGCTTTTAACGCTCTCTTGGACGCTAAGCCTGACTGTGATGTGTTCGGGATGAATAGAAGAAGATCTTGTCAGTATGTCTGGAGTATTGTCAGATGAGCGTATGACTCGTGTAGTTGAATACTTTTGTTTCTGTAAGTACTTTAATAATGTTTTTGTGTCTTTGTCTATAGCTAATGTAATTGGCCTTGGTCGTTTTATATTAAAATAAAATAAATAAATAAATGTCAAAAATATCTATGCTATAAAGGGTGTAAAAAACGCTCAACGAAGCCGAGAGTCACTTATAGATAATCCCCGTCATTGTGATATTATTTTTGTTCTGGACCGTACAATATCTCTGTAATCAGAAGTTTCCCAGAACCTTCTGAAGGCCAAAGGTAAAAGACCAAAACAAGCGTTCAATGTTGTAACTTAACTTATATTCTTGTGCCGTTGCATTCACCCAATAGCACAATGTTATGCGTGCGTTACAATGCGTGCTGCCGTAAACAGCGACGTTTCACACCAAAAGTTGTTTCCTAGCAATCATTTTTGCTTAATGTTAAGAATAAGAATCATTTGCAGAAAATACAGGTGTTACCAGTTGTAAAAGTTAGTTACTTAGTTTGATGTACAGAATGCATAGATAACGGCTATGTGATGGGTCATTGTACACTCTGTATCTAAGTTAAATAATATTAATGTATACATTTATAAATACATACATATGTATGTGTAGGTAGGTTTACATAAATCTCCCGAAAGAGATTCTATAAAATGATGGTGAAATCCATTGTGGTCACAGGTCAAACAGACAGACACGAAAAGCGACTTTGTTTTAAATATATGTATATTGTATTTTTCTTTTTTTTTTGTAAATATTAAGTTTTGTTGAAAATAATCTTTAAATAAAATACTCCATGAAAAAAGACTCAATACAATAAAATCAGCCGGACGACTTGTCTACCTGACTCTACCATGCAAAATATGGGTAAAACATCTCTGCCTACCTCTTCATACAGACGTAGAAATATGTTTTTAAACCATAACATATGAATTGAAACGTTGTGGTTGATGTGAATGCTTTTTGTTTATATAAAAATCATCTTCCTGACTTCAACTTAAAAATGGCTATATCTCTAAAACTGGCCATTATTTTTTGTTGGGCCGATATAGACTTTTAATCAGCATATTACAGGCTATATTGTACCAAAATTTCAGCCAAATTCGCCGAACGGCTTTTTCCAAACATTTTGTGCAGGGTCCTTTCATATCGCAATAATGCGAAACAAAACAATAGATAGTTCGTGCAGTCACTCATCATCAGCCTATAATGTTCCCACTGCTGGGACACAGGCCTCCTCTCTGTGAGAGGGGTGGGCCGTAATCCACCACGCGGGCCCAGTGCGGGTTGGTAGATATCACATGTCTTCGAATTTTCGGTTCTAGGACATGCCGATGCCGGTTTCCTCACGATGTTTTCCTTCACCGTTTTGAGAGCAGTGGTGATGAAATAATTTACACAAAGTAAAACGCCTGTCTGGGTTCGAACCTACGACCTACAACTCGTAAGTCGCGGCCATTACCACTGGGCCACCACTGCTCACCGCACCATGCTTGTGATGCAGTCACTATACGAACTCAAATATGTAAAAAGTATAGCTGTTAGGGTTAAATAATACGCAGTGGTTGAAAGGAAGGAACACAAGGAATTTATTTTCGTTTGAACACACAGCACACAGTTTTAGCACACAGCTCTCTACAAATCTACGTCGGCTTCTACCATAGACAATCTAGAAAAACCACAGACAGATCACAAATAGTGATGCTACATTGTTATCTCCAATACCCTTCCTCAATGTGAACATCACTCACAATCATAAAACTTAATTTTTACAATACTTCAACACAAATAACTTTATTACTTCACAAAACAACTGACTCTACATTACAAACTTGGCTCTACATAAAACTCCAAACTAAATGAATACTTTAAGAGAACAACATTTCTCTCAACTTAACAAAGGTAACTTTTGATAATCCCTTAGTACATATATCAGCAAGCTGATCCCCTGAAGGTACATACTTCAAACATACAATTTTATCCTCAACTTTCTGTCTCACAAAATGATACTTAATATCAATATGCTTAAGGCGCTTATGGTATTCTGGGTTTTTGGCAACATGAATGGCAGACTGATTATCAATATTTATAATAAAACTTTTACAATCAACTCCTATTTCTCTTAATAAGTTCCTTATCCAGCAACCCTCTGCAATTCCCTTTCCTAATGCTACATATTCTGATTCTGTACTTGACAATGAGATACACTGCTGTTTATTACAAGACCATGAAACAGTATTACCAAAAACTTTCATTATATACCCAGATGTAGATTTCCTATCCTCTTGATCTCCTGCCCAATCAGCATCTGTATACCCTTCTAACTGCACATCTACTCCTTTTCTATAAATTAATTTTAATCCCATAGTACCCTTAATATACCTCAAAATTCTTTTTAATGCCTTCCATAAGCTCTCATTAGCACAACTTTGAAAACGACTTAAATAACTCAACGCATAACACAAATCTGGACGCGTTCCCAACATGGCATACATGAGACTTCCAAGTAACTGCCTGCATCTTTTTATCAATTCTTTATCTGTAGCTACTTCTTTTTCCAAAACTAGACCTTGTTCTATGGGTGTTGCTATAGATTTACATCCTTCCATATTATACTTCTTCAATAAAGAATTTAAATACTGCTCTTGGTCTAACTCAATTACATCATTCTTCTTAGTTATATTTATTCCTAGATATTTTAGATTATTACCCCCTAAGTCTTTCATATCAAATTTTTCATGTAATGCTTCTTTGAATATATTTATCTCTTGTTTATCTTCACAAAGTAAGATCAAATCATCAACATATAGTAATATATAGAACTTCTTATCCTTTTTATAATATAAACAGTAATCACACTGGTTTCTTAAGAACCCTTCCTGAACCATAAATTGATTAAATTTGTCATTCCAATATCTTGGAGATTTCTTTAATCCATACAAAGACCTTTGCAATTTCAATACTTTGCCATCTTTCTTCATACCTTTTGGTTTCTCCACAAACACCTCCTCCTCTATGTCCCCATATAAAAATGCACTTCTGACATCCATCTGCTGAATATCCATGTTATATTTACTAGCTACTGCTAATAAAATCCGCAGTGTAGGTAGTTTAGCTACTGGAGCATAAATCTCCGAATGATCAAACTTATCTTCTTGCTTAAAGCCTCTTACAACCAATCTGGCTTTATAAAGATCTTTATTTCCTTCTTTCTTAATCTTAAATACCCACTTAGTATCAATTAATTTCTTCCCTTCTGGTAAACTAACTTCTCTCCACGTTTTATTTTTATTTAGGGCTTCTAACTCTGCTTCTATTGCTTTTAGCCATTCTTCTTTATGCTTTCCACTTACAGCTTCTTCGAATGACAACTGCTGTTCGGTTTGTGCCATAAGAACTGTATCATAGTGTTCTAACCAAAAGGGTTTCTTAACCAATCTCCTAGGGCGTCTTCTTGTCACTTCTCTGCTTTCTTCCTCTGCATCTGTGTCACAAAAACCATCTTCTAAATATTCTTCGAGCATTTCTACTTCCCCCATCTCACTTTCAGTTTCTTCTACTGCTTCTTTTTGTTGTGGCAATTCTTCTCTTACCAATTCACTTTCTGCAACAATTTCTTCTACCTCACTTTCTTGCAGGTCTGTAAGTACCGTCTCATCTGGCAATTTCTCAAAATTTTCACATATTCCTATTTCTTCTGTATGATTATATGTTGGATATTCAGGTTTGTTGTTTTCCTCATCTCTATTCTGAATAAACACCACATCTCTATAAGTGTCCACCTTCTTTGTATTTGGAAACCAAATTCTATAACCTTTGCTATGTTCTCCATAACCAACAAAAATACCTCGCTTACTTTTAGGGTCCCATTTTGTTCTTCTTTCTTTGGGTGTATGGACATAAACTTCAGTACCAAAGATTTTCAAAGCATGCACGTCGAAACTCTTTTTGTATAGAAGTTCATAAGGGGTCATTCTATTTACCCTACTAGCGCCTGTTCTATTTAAAGTAAAGACCGCAGTGTTAACTGCTTCTGCCCACAGTTCCTTGCTTTGTTTTGATTCTATGATCATTGTTCTTGCCGATTCCACTATTGTTCTCATCTCTCTTTCAATTCTTCCGTTTTGCTCTGGGGTGTAGCTGACTGTTGTCTCATGTATGATACCTTTTGATTTGAAAATTCTCTCTACATCTTGATTTACAAATTCTTTTCCATTATCTGACCGCACCCTCTTGATTTTGCAACTGAACTCATTTTCAAATTGTTCTATAAACTCTGCAATTTTATTTTTAGTTTCAGATTTATGTTGCAAGAAATAAACATATCTATAACTGCTATAATCATCTTTTATTAAAAGAAAATACAAAGAACCACCCAATGAAGCAGGAGTCATTGCCCCACAAAGATCCATGTGTACTAATACACCTGGACAATCCGCATGACTCTCACTGGCATTAAAGGGATTCCTATGCTGTTTCCCTTGAATACAAGGTTGACATTGCTCAGTCTGTCCTTCATATTTTATGTTATTTGAATCTAAACATTCCTTAACATATCTAACGTTTTGATGAGCCATACGGCGATGCCATTCAGATAATGTAGTTAATGCTAGGTCACACATTTTAAATTTCATAACATACATTTTATCAACACGATCAGCTACAGCTGCAACCCTCCCTTCTTTTAACAATTTGGACCCCTTAACTGTAGATATCATAACATAACCTCTATCTAATGCACACGTTAATGAGAATAAATTAACTTTTAAATCTGGCACAAATAAAACATTATTAAGAGATGTGGGTAAATATTCACTGTCATTAAAAGCCAAAAGGTCAATATTTCCCACTCCTTTTACTTCCAATTTCTGACCATCTCCCACAGCTACATATTTGCCTGATAAAGCTCGAAAGCATGAAAAGTACTCTTTACAATACGTCATGTGCTCGCTAGCACCAGAGTCCAATATAAAGTCTATACCTATACCTCTCATCGGCGACACAACAAAAGCATTTTTATTTTCATTATCAACATCCTCATTTTGTTTTTGCTTTAACATTTTGCAATCTTTAATCAAATGTCCTGCCTTACGACAAAAATAACACTTTCTCTCTTTGCAATTATTTCTAAGATGATCTGTTTTACCACACTCAAAACACTTAACACCATCACTTTTCTTGCCTTCAGAATTTTTTTTAAAGTTACGACGCTGTGATGCCATGAAAGCTGAAGGTTCTGGTTCCATGTTACCATATCTCTCCTCTTCAATTAGGAGCCGCGAAACTAATCCTTGGAAACTCTGACTGCTATCTGGGACTGACTCCCACGCTGATACAAAGTGCCTGTACTTGTCCGGTAATGACATTAACACTTTGGTCATTATCATATTTTCTGACATCTTCTCTCCAAGGCCGTCCAGTTGATGTCGCAAATCTTCCAATTTGGAAATAAAAACAGTCACAGGTTCCTCGAACTTCAGATTAAAAAACTTTTGTTGTATAAGATGAACACTCACTTGAGACTTCGGTTCATAAATTGATCTCAATTTTTCCCATATATCATTACCACTTTTACAAGTAAGTAAGTGTGTTAGGACTTTGTCTTGCACTCTAGTCACTATTATTTCCTGCGCTTTGGCGTCATCCTCCTCCCATTTCGTAACTTCAACTTGAGATTTGGCATCATCGTTTTGGGTCAATACAGGCTTCTTACGGCTGCCATCTACAATTGTGAGCAACCCTCTCGATCGCAATATTACTCCAACCTGATATTTCCATACCGGATAATTGTTGTCACCCAATTTTATGTTCTGCACGTTCTGAGAACAACCGGCATCCATCTTGTACGCTCACACGACAACTTCAACTTTTGCAATTGTCACAGCACGCTTGTTCCTTCTATTTGCAGTGCTCTGGGCGCATAACCTGTTAGGGTTAAATAATACGCAGTGGTTGAAAGGAAGGAACACAAGGAATTTATTTTCGTTTGAACACACAGCACACAGTTTTAGCACACAGCTCTCTACAAATCTACGTCGGCTTCTACCATAGACAATCTAGAAAAACCACAGACAGATCACAAATAGTGATGCTACATTGTTATCTCCAATAATAGCTATTGATAGTGCTATCTAGCAGATAAAACGAAATCAAAATGACAATTTTGATGAAAGTCGTGAACTCGACCATTGTACGCCTCGATTAGGTAGGTAAAATTGTCATAACATAAAATCTTTTGTTGCATCCTGGTCACCTAGACCGAGACCTAGCCCTGGACCTAAGTTCCTGAAATCTAGCCCTTCAGAATACCTACCTAATCGAGTCTAAATGCCGCAAAGCGGATTTCGTAAAATAAAGGCTACCCTACCTGTATTCAGAGGCTCATAGCGGGCTGAAAGATACGAAAATTGAAATACTAGATTTTTCTAGGGGAATAGACTAGCTCGAGGTATCTTTTGGAATGGTAAAGATCGGTTCAGTACTTTGCCAGTAAAGTAATTTGAAAACAATTTAATATTTAATTAATCGCATAAATCCCGTTACAACTGAAATATCTTTTCAGCGGGAATAGCTAGAGTCATGAAAGAAACCTCATTAGAAAGGCCAAAATTTTACGAATCCCGTGGTATATAACACACCATGTAAAGTTATTAGAATAAGGGCCTCGCCTAAACCATGCTTAAATTGGTAATTTTCCCTAAAACTGGAACATAGTATAAAGAGAGGTAGTATGCTATCTTCATAGAAACGCACCGCGCGCGGCTTGTATGTGTGCGCGGCTTGTATCTATGCATCGCCGTACACACACTTAACAAAATCTCGGCAGTTTTGGAGTGCGCCAGTCGCGGCTAACGCCGCACAAGGTATGCGCGTCGCGGCTTTTCGGCACTGCTATATGTATGAAAAATGAGTGATAATCGCAGGAGAAATTATTGCTGTGCGTTTGGGTGTCTAAATAATTAATAGATTCCAGAGTTGTCTCTGTTCAGTAGGTAATCTAAAATGGTAACCAAGTCACTTATTCTAGCATATAATTTTTACTTGATGATGAGATACCTACTTATTTTTTGTTGTAATAGTTAGATAACTATTACAACAAAAAATAAGTAGATACCAGACAGACGATGTAGGCAGGCCTACTTTCCCACTAAAATGTATTCGGTACCAGTTTTGATCTGTCAATTAATATGCCGCTAATGCTTTGTTTATGCCGATTTCTCAGTATTGTAGGTATAGTAAAGTAACTAAGTACTTACAGTTATAAAATCGTAATTTCAAATATTTGACGAATTGTGAATCAGAACAAGTAAGTAAGAGAGTAAAAATCTAATAAAAATATATGCTGTAGATGTCAAAAAACACTTTTAACTAAAATTGGTTTGAAGGAGATATAGTTAGCAGTTTTTGAGATATAACAATTTTTAAAAAACCGCAAATATAATTTTGTCATTCATACAAACACTATGAACATCATCGTTTAGGTAAAACCGACCTCACAAACCCTGAACCCAGACAATACATAAGTAAAAAAAAGCCAATTTCTAGGCACTGAATTAAAATTTAGCTAAAAGTGACAACCCTGAGACAGGCAAGTATGGTAGGCAATTATATCGCGGATTGGGCAGGAGATAGCCTACTAGAACTCTTTATACTATGACTGGAAGCACTGGCTGTTTGTAATGTCTTGGGCCGCATTCCGAGTTACTCTAAAAGTGATAATATCGCGAATCCGACCAAAGTCCAAAGTCACAATTATTACTCAATAACCCTTATATTTTGTGACTATTAAATTTAGTCGGATTCGCGATATTATCACTAAAAGCGTAACTCGGAATGCGGCCTTGCTTGGCACTGACTATCAGCTGTCACTGTCAGTTAGGTGTCAGAAAAAGTAACCTTATAAAAAATTTACATGCCCATGGCAAAGTAAATAAGACTGAATAGAACTTTGATTACTGCTGAAATATTAATTTGTTAGTTACAAAAAAGTGCCAGCAAAATGAACTGTTTGCGATTGCTACGTATAGCCGAAAGGCAACAATTTAAAGTTTTTCAGACAGCTTCGGCTAGATTTGTCTCAAATCATCCTATGCGTTTCATAGAGACACAAAACATGTGGAGAGAAAAGGATGATGTATCTAAACGATGGCAGCTGATATATAAAGCACCTATGGATACAGCACTAAAATGGGCTTCCACTTATTTAACCTTATCAACGTCTATTGTTGCGGCCGGCTCATTTTACTATGGTACTTTTGTGTACGATAAATCTGATGCGTATAACCCTGTAACAATCGGTGATAATGTAGTTATTGCTAACAGCCCTATGGAGTGCTTTGTATATCTTGGAGCATTTCTTGCATTACACTTTGCTGTAAAAAAATTGATATCAAAATATGTTATCAGGCTGTATAAAGACGGCGACGAATATTTAGCAGTATTCAGAGGTCATTTCTTCAATAATATAACTAAACATCAATTTAATTTGAAGGAGTTTAAAAAGTTGAATCCTACTTTTGTGGTTTCTTGGGGTGATGCCAGGTTTGGTCTTGGCGACAAGCATGGGATAATATTAGAGAATTACTTCAAAAGTCCTGAACATTTTAACTACTTATTAAATAAAAAGAGTGCTGATAAACCTGATGAGGATTTCTGAATAATGTGTATAATTGTTTTGTAATTTGTAGTACACTATGTTTTAATTCTAGACGTAATTAGCTGATAATTTGAATAAATAATTGTTTTTTATAAAACAAATATAAGCTGTTTTTTTAAGTCAAATTTTATCCGTTTTTGCAAAATTATGAGATATTGAACAATCAGTAAAACAGGTTTTTAATGAAATAATAACTTTAATTACTATAACATAACTTTAATATTTTAGCTGCTAAATAACTAATCTACACAGTAATAAAGTTAAAATCCCCCAGTAAATGCATTATTCCACTTATATCTTGAATCTCTTTTCAGTGTATCTGCATCCATTTTCTTCTTACTAGTTTCAAATTGTTCCAAAGCTTCAATTTGTTCCTGCTTTGGGGCCAACTTCTTGGTGACCAAACATTGGCCATTTTCCATCAGAACAGTGTAATTGATATCATCTTTGGTTGGCTCTCCATATGGGAATTCAATAGGTGTGATCTTTATTAAATGTTTTATTTTCCAAAGCTTTGAATTCACTTCTGGTATATTTTTCACTACACTGACATGATTTTCACACTGAAAATAAGAAAGATAATTCATTTTATTAGTCTGATCCTACCATAAGCGTAAGCCTTGCTAATCAGACTTATCTATACTAATATTATAGACTGAATTTTATTACTTTGTGTATATGTGGAGGATAATCTCCAGAACAATGGAGAATGGATATTTTTCAAATAGGAGTAATGACTCCTATTTGAAAAATTCTTGCAACATTTAAAGGTGTAGTATTCCAAATGGACATAGACATAAATAATAATATTTAAATAAATACATACAAAAAATACTTTTTAGGGTTCCGTAGTAAACAAGGAACCCTTATAGTTTTGTCATGTCCGTCTGTCTGTCTGTCTGTCCGCGGTCTAGCTCCGAGACCCTTAGTACTAGAAAGCTGTAATTTGGCATAGATATACATATTAATTATGCCGACAAAGTGGTAAAACAAAATTATGAAAAACATTTTTTTTTAGGGTACCTCCCATACACGTAAAGTGATTATGTTTTTTTTTTATTTTTTTATCCCACCCTGTGTGGTATCATTGGAAAGGTCTTTCAAAAACATTGTGAGTAAGTTAAAACCATTTTTGAATTCAGAGATCCGTTTGCGAAATATTAAGCTTTAAGGTGAAAATTTTTGTTAGAGTCAAGTGTCCCCCCCCCCTGCCAGCTAAATGGTTGGTTTCACATATGTAAAAAATTCACAACAATAGCTTATATAACGAATTTAAAAGGAAAACTATCACAGCTGAGTAGGCTATACAAGTTAACGAGTAATAATCGACCAACTTAGATTTGCAGTTGTAAAAACATGTTCTCCCATACAGAATGTATCGGAGAACATGTTTCTTAACTACAAAGTTAAGTTTGTTCTTGGGATAAATTCAGTCCAACTACGGAACCCTACATTGTGCGTGGTCCGACATGCACTTGGCCGGTTTTAAATTAATACTATCATGAATTCATGCAAGCCTGGTACTTTTTGATAGTTTACTGCTCAGAACTTGAGCACAATGTGTTGTGAACAGAATACTGTCTTCACATGTAATTTGCACCCGTGCTAACATTGAGCTGATCACTAGATAAACCATTTAATAAATGTTGGATCTAAAAGGTTCTTGAAAACTGTAGGACCAATAAAAAGTAGGGATATTGAATATTTGAGCAGTGATAAATTAAGTTACTAATATTATAAATATTTATTCTACGGTGTTTTGTGACTGATAACGTATTTTTAACTCACTTCTTCCAAAATGTTAAATTCCCGAAGAATATCTTTTAGCCAGTGTGTCTGGTGTTTGCTGGGTTTGATTCGTTCAACTCTGAATAACTTAGCTGGTGTTACTTTTGGATCTTTGTGATCAGGATGTCTGAAAATGTTATACTTGGTTACACGTACGAAATGTTATATGAAATCTAACATTCAGTTCAGTGAGTTGGTCTATAAAGGTTCTCATACCTTGGATAATATACTATGCCCCCTGGATATCGGATTCCACCAGGGGCTTTATAGCCTTTTGATCTAGTTATTGAAACTAAAGGGCTAAACACTTTTAGCAGTTGCCCGTTCATTTTGAAATAATCACAATTTTAATACTATGAATCTTACGATAACCTCAAAACAAAAATATTATTTTGAAGTTTGTTATAATGTTGCCATGCTGAAATTTCTTGTTTCTGAACTCGAAGTTGGTTGGAATCTTAGGGAACTGTTGGAAGTGGAAAATCAGAGAAAGAATTCTTTGCCCAGCCTTATACCGCTTTAAAACTGTTTTTTCTTTTTTATTATTTTGAGATAAACCAACTAATAAGGGCCGCATTCCGAGTTACGCCAAAAGTGATAATATCGCGAATCCGACCAAAGTCCAAAGTCACAATTATTACTCAATAACCCTTATATTTTGTGACGATTAAATTTGGTTGGATTCGCGATATAATCACTTTTAGCGTAAGTCGGAATGCACCCTTTGTCGGATACGTGATGTAATCACTTTTAACGTTACTCGGAATGCGGCCCTAGTCTTGGTGGTCAAACAAACTGTCAATGTCATAAACAAGTCGAGTATTTTCAAAAGTTTGTTGTACGATTTACGTGGGAATTGGTTTTTATTAATTTTTAGTATAATTTGATAAGATTTTTAATCAAAACGTGTTTATTGATAATGTTTTTACGAAGTGATTGTTAGTAAATATTTTTTAAGTTACGTGGTGTATTTTGAAAAAGACTGACTTGATGAAGAAAGTTCGGTTTGAGAGTCCTGTTAAAGTTTTTAAATCCATCAACATGAACGAGCGTGAGTGCCACTCACCTCGTCCTCTGATTGAGAGGCAGTTACATGCCAACATACCTGACCTTTATAGTCACCCGAAGGTTTTGCCTTATAGTAACGACCCAGTGCAATTGTTTGAATGTAGCAATAGTTCCCCATATCCAATAATTAACAAAACGCCGTTGCCGGGCTATCAGAAGGGACCTGACTGGTCGCCGTCTAACGACTTGGAACTAAGTATGCTTGATGGTTCTTACCATGAGCCTCGAAGACCTACATTTTGTAGGTCTGTCCTAAAGCCTGCAGATGTCAATCATAATTCTATTGAAGCTAATACTATGAAATATGTTCCTCAAAGTAATTCCGAACTGCAAACTTCCATTGAGAATAAAACAGTGAAACCGCCTAATGTGCTTATCAAAGATAATGATTTCTTTATAAAAAGGGACAACTTAGACAAATTCCATTTGGATATGAATCCTATACCAAAGCAATTAAATAAGCTAAGTTTAGATAAAGAAAATGATCCTTTTACTAAGAAATCAGAAATAATGCAAATGGCAGCAATTAATCTACCTGAAAATTTTAAACAAAATGTGCCACAACCTAGTAGTCTTGCTAACGTGGACTGTACTTGTCATCATTGCATTAAACAAATTGCTTCACCGAGTGCACACTATATGACTAAAGAACAAACACCTAAGCATCACATGGCTAAGTGTTTGCCCAATTATATTGTTCAAAATGCTTACAGACACACTCAATGTCCATGTAGATTGCCTCCACTATCCAGCAGATGCTTGTGTTGTAACCATACACAACCCCCTAGACAATGCCAATACAATACATGTGACATGGACCAGGTAACTAGTCTAAAAATGAATGCAGTTGACAAAAAAACCTGGGCTATAGAAAAATATGAACAGAGCAAGAAGTCAGACTCTATGGAGGTTGAAAAACAGACAAATGTTAGTAAGGAGAAGAGAGAACCAACTGTGTCTGACCTTTTCAAGATTATTAAGCTCCAGAATGAGCAGTTACAACTGCTGCAAGAGAAAGTGGACAAGTTCATTTCCACCAGTCAACAGACACAAGTGCCTGCACAAAGCCACACTACAGAACATGTAGCTATTGAGACTGTTGGCAATGAACAGCACAAAATATCTATAGGAGTCATGACCAGTTTTGAAATGGTATGCACTTCAACAGTAATCAATAAAGAAATCTTGAAAACAAATGACAATGCTCAAATTCAATGTAACAGGTCTCAAATAAGTATAAAAGAGGTTCTGTCTAAGGGACAGTCTCCTAATCCAAACTTTTTGGATGGCATTGCACCTGTGGGAGAAACTATGAGAGCAGAGTTTGAGGCACAAGGAAATGCTGCCACTAATGGTTGTATACCGGGACCAGGTGGTATGAATGATGAGAAAACATTGAATGAGTTGAGCTTGTATAATGTTCAAATAGATAATGCTACACCTCACATGTCACCTGAGCAGAGCTTGTATTTGGATATCAGAGATTATAGCGAGTGAGTTTCATCATCACCTTGTTACTATTGGTCTTTATATTTTATTTGAAATGCTGCAGCCTATTTTTCCATGGATACAGTTTGTTGCACCCATCTGTAAAATAATGCACATACAGAACAGAAGGTGTGAAGCAAAATGCAGTACAAATTCCTAACGAATACTCGTAGCGTGTCTTGTACCTCCTGGAGGTACAAAACGCCTGAGAATGTGTGGAGGCCCTCCAGGCATTCAGGCGTGGTTTTTTCGTCGATTGCTTGACTTCCACTACAGTTGTAATGCACTCTTATATAAACGCCACGAATTGACGTTTGCGCCATTATTAACGAACCCCTCGCAAAAATGAGTAACAAAAAGGATGTAAGCCAAGCATTGGATTATCAACTCTCGATATAGTCGAGCATTAAGAATCCAACTAGAGCGCATCCCACCGCAACACACTGTTGGCTTTTCAACTCTCGGCGCTATGCAGAGCGTTGAAAACCCAATGCGTGGGAAAAAATAGCCGCGTATAAAAACCGCCCGTACGAACCAGGGCTAACAGCAAAAGTGTCCTATATCTTATAACAAGTTATGAGGTTATAAGTTATGGCTTTCTTTTTCAGTTCTGATGCAGGAAGTGATGATCAATCTAATGTTGGATGGACCTATTACAACAAAGTAATGGTAATATCAACACCAATATTTCTACTTACTTACTATTTGAACTCAAATTCGTTTTTTTACATTTATTCCATTTTTGTAATTTTCAGACTCATGTCAATGGCATGCTGCAGGATTCAGATATGCCATCCTCAGCCAGTGCACTATACAGAAATACAAGACAACAGATGCAGACTGTGCAAATGCATATTGACAAGACTAATGTTAGTGTTACTAAAAGGTAAATGGAGGTATAGAATTTCAGTTCTGGGGGCCTACCACCAGCTCATAGAGCAGTATTATTTTAATACTAGCGGACCCGACAGACGTTGTCCTGTCAAAACATTGTCCAGCGGACAAAATTGTGAATCTAAACCATTCCCAGATCCCCTTGAACACACACAAAAAATTTCATCAAAATCGGTCCAGTCGTTTGAGAGAAGTTCAGTGACATACACACTCACAGAAGAATTATATATATAAAGATTACTTTAGTGTGGGTAAGAGATGAAGCTCTACAGGACGTATAGCTCCACTCTTTCTCCCACTGAAGTAATATTAAAATAATACTGCTTATGAGCTGGTGGTAGGCCCCCTGGTTGCCAGGAATCCAACACAGAACAAAGTTATCTCCCATTGAATGTTACATCTTACCTCATGAGTGCAATAACATTTGAGTTTTGAGGTCTACTTCTTAACCAAACACACTGATGGTTGTAAATGTAAAAATAAGCATAATTGAAAATCCCTCCTTATTTTTACTTTATTTCCTAATTTCAGAGTTAAATTCGGCGACGATCCCCTCGGGCTACACCAACCGCACATCTACGCGTCCACTGACACCAGTTTGAAGATGAACCAGCTTGCTGCAAAGTACTTGAACAATGGGCCTCCTATAGCAGCACTACAAAGGCCGGCTCCCAGGCTTGCACCTATGCCTGCGCCTATCGACATGTCTTTCGCGACCAGGAATTATATGGAAAAGCATAAATTGTTGCAAGGTATGCAATGCTGTACGATAATACATTATTTGGCGTTTTAATTATATTTTGCAGATGCGCAGTTCCTAGCAAACAAACCACTGCACCCAAGGTATGTAAGGTCTATTTAAATTCTTATTTCCAATTGATGTTAAACAAACATCAACTTTATCAAAGTGGAAAGTTGATTTTAGACTGACTAGTACTGTTGAAAAAGTCAATAAAAATATGAAGTAGTCGTGCAAACTGAATCTTATGTGTAGGCATTATAGTTGTTTTTCCTAAAACTAGTGTTTGTTTACATGTGTGGCAAATAAATTGCGAACGCAGATTAAAGGGCGGAGCACACCAGATGCGTGGCGTGACGTGTCGCGTGCACGCACCAGTTGTAATGTATGAAATTGTAAGAAAGATGCCAGACCAGATGCGTGACGTGTGCACGTGCGTGACCCACGCACGCAGAGCCGCATCTACTCACAAACCGAATCCGCGCGCGTGTGTAGCGGAACGGCAACGTTGCACACGCGCCTGCAGTGATGATGTTGTATTATATGGCGCTCCCTGTTAGATGCCAGACCGGGCACGCACGCACACGCATCGGTCATTGCTGCACGTGCGCACGCATGGCAGGTTGTATTTATTTACAAACAGAATACAGTTTACGAGTGTTTTTTTTCGCAATGGAGACAATTTTAAAGGAAAAATTCTTAGAAATAGTTCGCAAATATGAGTGTCTCTACAACACCAAACATAAACAGTACAAAAATAAAAGTTACAAATTATTATTATGGGAGAGAATCGGGATAACGCTGGAAATAGACAATAACGCTTCTTCATCAGAGGAACTGCTGTTATCTAACATCTTTTCGCCAAATGCTCTCAACTCAATATGGTGGCTGACAAGGTGGCTCGCACGCGCGTGCAGCAGTTACCTGCGTGACGTGATGCGTGCGCGCGTTACGTGTTCTGCACCGGTCTTGACCGGTGTGACAGGGCTCGCACGCGCGTGCGCACGTCACATCGCACGTCACGTCACGCTACGTATCCGGTGTGACCCGGCCTTAAAGCAGTGGTTTAGGGAAAAAGGAAGGCCAGCAGCATCCTCCTTGGTAATATTCTGCACTCACCAGTTTTGAGGCCAAGGGTTTGCTGTACGTTCAGTTTTCCGTAATTTGAAGGCCGTGACTATTTCCGTCTAATGATGAGATAACGGTAAGATGGTAGAGACATTGTCTAAATCTCTGGTTCCCAAAGTGGGCGATAACGCCCCCTTGTGGGCGCTGCAGGCCTAAAGGGTGGTAAGAGACCCAGAAAAAAAAAAATAAGGGCGTTGTGTAGAGGCTTGGGGGGCGATTTGTATAAGTAGGTGAAAAAATGGGGGCGCTAAAAATTATTTATTCTCAAAGTGGGCAGTAGACAAAATAAGTTTGGGAACCCCTGGTCTAAATGCTGTTATCTAACCATTCTTTTTTTTTTCAGGTATATCACCGTCGTCAACGTCGCAAATGCCGGGTGAGATGCCTAAATTTTTAGACATAACTGCTTTAAAACAGCAGCCCAAGTTTTTATAGTTAATTGTAGTGTTTATTTATATTATAATTTTTATTAATTAAGTGCAGTTCTTAAAGTCTTAACTTTTATTATATTGTGTTAATTAGTTTGGACTAGATTTATGAACGACTTACTTAGCTTTAATGTTAGGTGTATTTGTAGCCTAAAAATAAAAGAGACGCCAGATTCTGAACAGACATTTATTTTAAACCTCAGAGAAAATAACAGAGTAAAACCCTACATTATATAAGTAGGTATATTTTGTTACCTGGAACAGTTGTTTTAATTATATTATACTTACATTTGTTCAGTATCTCGGGTTTATTATGAAGTATTATTATAGTAATATACATTAATTTTGTCTACGTATATGATATAAACAATAAATTTAATTTCATACAATGTGCTAATTTTTTATTTTGTTTCACACAATATCACATTTTGTCGAAACAGGTGATTAGGAAAATTAAGCCGCATGTACATTAGTAAAAATATACCTCGTTTGACCAATACTGAAACTAGATTTATGTGCATTTAAAAGTATATATTTATAACACGCATGCATTTTCATAACTAAATGCGTCGAATATGTATTTTGTCATTAATGTCCATGCGACATTTAAACTCTCATTTAAAATATAATATAGATCTTTAATAAACTTGTGAACTACTATAACATCATTATAATTTTTCTTTTGGAGGTATTCAAATATCTCTCACAGGCAATTGTACTTCCATAACTTTGGATATGGCAATAAAAATATTTTTATGATACACCAATATTCTGCTTAATACATTTATATAATATTTTCTATGATCAATATTCTTCGTAACTCTTTCCTATGTCGAAGTGGGAACTATGAACAGCACAATAATAAACTGAGAAACATTATAAAAAAATTACAATCTTAGTTTTAGTTATTTACACTAAAAGTTCAACATACATTATTGGGACACATACATAATTATTATAATTAAGAAACAAAGAAGGATCTATACAGGGTGGCAGGGACATCGATGTGCAAACTGTAACCATGAATTCAGCACATGAATCTAGACTCCTAGCATAGACATTTAAAAAAAAAAGCTGTTTCATAGAAAATTCAATACCTACGCGGTCAAAATGTATGAAACAGCATTTTTTTTATGTGTAACATCTTTCCCTCTCGCTTTCCTGCAATCTGTCGGAGTGATATCGTGAAAAGAGACGGAAGTGTGTAACAGGAGGCCGGGGAAGAGCGCGCTAGTTGATTTGACCAATGAGCGCGCGCGGTTCTAGAGTTGGCCGTCACAAACGACCTTGACGAGGCCCCGCCCCCTTTAATGTTGCTTATTACTAAGGTGAGATGTCAGATGTTACACATCATTTGCGACTACTGTAAGGTTCGCTCGTTTTGGTTTAAAGCAAGGTCTTACAGCACAAATAAAGGGAAAATTCTGAAAAATAAAAAAAAGTTGAAAATTAAGGAAAATTTTGGTACTTACAAGTTTTCGCGAAAATCTAAATTTACCCATACCTTTTTACTAATAAAAAAACTTTTTTTACAAAAAATACAACCGACTTCCAAACTACTAAGTGAAAAATAACTTTAATTTCGGAAGTCGGTGTCTTTGGATCAGTGTTTTAGTTTTTGACACCGACTTCCGAAATTAAAGTTATTTTTCACTTTGTAGTTTGGAAGTCGGTTGTATTTTTTGTAAAAAAGTTTTTTTTTCTCACTTTTTAGTGGGTTGATTTGTAATTTATCTAAGTTACAATAGCCAAATGTCAACTGCTCATCAAAAATGCCCAAATCGCTATAGATGTACCTTTAATATTTGAAGAGTTCCCTCGATTTCTCCAAGATCCCATCATCAGATCGTGACCAAATGACAATGGGACCAACTTGAAAGTATACCCTTTCAAACAAAAAAAGAATTTTTCAAATCGGTCCAGCCGTCTTCGAGTAATCGGGGAACATAAATAAAAAAATAAAAAAAATATCCCGACGAATTGAGAACCTCCTCCTTTTTTGAAGTCGGTTAAAAATGATACCAATTTTATTATAGCGGTATAATGGGTAGGTACGGAACCCTCGGTGCGCGAGTCCGACACGCAGTTGGCCGGTTGTTTTAATAACCGACGAAATGGGGTTCAGAATCATGTACTGAATCCTTGGTAACAAGTTGCGCGTCGATGTCCCTGCCACCAGTATAGAGTAAGATCTACATAATTTACTATCGAAAAGCTTACATCCTAAAAGACTTGTCTGTTTTACAATATATTTCATTTTCAATTGGACAAAACTTTATGACTATATATTGTACACACATAATTTTAGTTCTCATGTGATATCAGCATTCATAATAATTCTTACGATTTAAACTTATGACTATCAGTTTGGTTCTTTTCTTTGGTTAGTAATATACATTTTCGCACGACATCGAAACATTCAACGCACTACTAGATTTTCTGTAATACAAGTAAACAGGTAACTTTAATTAATAGGTACATTGAAATGTTAACACTACTGTTACTTCTCTATGTACATTGAAGATAATCTGTATTAACACTTAAATAAGATTTCAATTCTCTTGCATCGCAAAATATTACAGTTTTACACTATTAAGTCTAGAAAGATAACCAAATAATTGGATGGCACTTCTTTTCTGGTGTCAAATTTGACTCTCGAAAGATAATATTTATAATCATTTCTTCATAATTCGTTTAATCCTAAAGAGAACTATTTTACATCACTTTTTTGTCTTACATGTTGAAGTCAAGTGACTAGAATATTACATTAAAACATGAGATTCTTCATTTAATTATAAATATTATTTATTTGAATTACATAGTATCTGTAGTTACACTGTACATTGTATATTTTTGTAAAAATTGTTGCTAGGTCATAAAATTTCTTTCTTATCCAATAAATTATTTTAACATTGAACGACCAACTACATTATAATCATAACTGTTAAGTTTAAATATAATTTTGTTTATACAGTATGTTTTCCTTATATTGAGCATATATTTTGTGCAGAGCAATTATATCTGTATAGATGTTTAAATGATTCTTATTTTTCTTATTTTCAATAGCAGGGAAGAGAAATATACATATATTGTTATAAAGTATTATTTCTGATAAATCTCCAATATTGCAACAATTATAGAATATTATAGTAGTCAACGTAAAATAGTTTTATACTAATTTGTCCATGCGCTCTACGAAATATAGTTTTGTTCACTACACATCACTCATTTGTTATATCACATCTTTGCCATTCAAAAGTATCCCTCTAATATCTACTCTTACTATGTCTACATGTAACGATTCTACTTGATTTAAAAATATTTTTCATTATATATAATTTTTATCTAGACATTTTAAGTTGGCTGTACACGACATGAACTTTGTTTTCTACAGTGTTCCTTAGACTATCGATGACAATATTTGCAATTCTGAAAGTTGTGTCGTGTGTAGACAACTTTTTAACACTCAATACCTATAGGTACCTACGGTTGTATATCTAGCTACTCATATTTTAAAATTGTGCACCTGGTTCCGTATTCGATAACAAGCTACGAAGTTAGTTTGGTGATCTACGTATCACTTATAAAGTTTCTTCGTCACCTCCTCCTCGTGATTTGCTGTCTAGTCTCAGTTCGGCCAGTCTCTGCCGAATACTATTTGGCCTGAAAAAGAACGATTTTATTTTTGTTAAAAGATTTTACAGTCACCTAAACTTCGTATCATTTTGGGTATTTTTATAGTTTAGTGATTTGGGACTAGATACTTCCACTACGTCCATGGTAACAATTTGATATTAACAGCATCTTTATGTCGTAGCAGTAAGGATGTTTTTCGTAGTGCAAGTGTACGAAATTATCTAGTATGATTATTCACCTGTCAGAGAAGTAGGATGTGACCACTTGGTCGGCGGAGACCGACTGTCGCTGGTATGCTCCCGCGCTCAGGTTGCTCTGCGGGATCTTATAGATGCGCACGCACCGCCCGCTGTTTTCTGGTAGCACTGGAAATTATAAAAACAAACATTACAGTTATTTCAATACTTTTTTGTTTTTTCTCGTCTGAATTCTTAGGATAAGTAAACATTAAACTGTGTGTCTTTTACCCTCCCGCTCCAACCAGCTTATTTATTGCAGCATCACAAATTTCTGTCCACAAGAAAAAAAAAAAGCTCTATAGCTAATTTGAAATTACCAACCTTGCGGAGAAGTGGGTGGTGATATCGGAGCCATTCTTGTCAGTGGCGGTCGAATGTTCTCTTGTTCAGAAGAAATCGAGCTGCTTCTGCTTGACGCTGAGTTATTCTCCGAAGGTCCAGTGCGATTAATATTGTAGGGGTCTCCTCTGTAGACAGAAAAATGGATAATAAGAAAACTGGATTTTTGAAGTATGGTTGGCCGAAGATAATATTCTCATTCATCCCATTTTCTCTTTGAGTTACTTTCCTCGAAGATTCTAAGAAAATTTAATCAGTTCAACCGATACCGAAAAGCTAACAGAAATGCTCCGTCGAATGTTATTAGAAGTTTCTGTTTTTTGTTTAAAGTTTTTCGTGTTTTTAAGTTTTATTAGAAGTTATTGGTCTGATAGAATAGAATAATTTATTTGTTCAAAAATATACAGACATTTATACACTTAATTCTATGATCAGAAATTGAACATCACTAGATATCAATAAAATATCTGTATTTCAGACATCAACGCTCTTCCCCTGTAGGCGAAACTATTACTTTGTTTGACCCCTAAACACATCTTTAACACATTCTATCAAAGAGATATAATAATCTGTCACTCTTAAGAATTTATCACGAAAAAAATTAAACCTCCGAACTCAAATTTTCACGATAATTATGGGAAGTAGGTACTTAATATCGTTGCTTACCTATCATGATTATCATCTTCATCGAGAGAATAGGGTCCGCATTGTTTGCTCATCTGCCTGACGAGCTCGTCGTGTAGGCTGAGGCACGGATCTATCTCCCGACTCAAAGGCACGTATTCCGGTGCGCATGCCACATAGAATATATCCTGAAACTTAATGTGTCTTACTAAAGTAGGCTTTCTACTTTTCCTGACGATATAGATGTTTCTTCATGTTCACGGTTCAGTCACAGTCCAAGTTGACATAAGCAGAACGTAACCCCTAGATCTACCATAACGCGGTTGAGTAAACAAAGTCTTAACAATCTATAAATAAGCGGCCTACGAGGCGAGCTAATAGTTATCAAATATCTGACAACGCCTGGGATTTTCTCTTGTTTTTTGCTAGACTTTGGATCGTTTAGGACGTCAAATTGACTAACGCGCTAAATGAGCACAAAAACAAACATTAGCTAGAATTGCGTATCATGTAAAAGAGATTTTTTTGAAGTACGAAGAAAAATTTACTAAGTTTGGTACTTACTCTTCGCCCGCAAAGCAATTTCAGTCCAGGTATGCAAGCTGCGTGTACTAAGGATCCATTAGCTACTAGTCGTATCTCTAATAAATCTTCGGCAAATGCCATAATGTAGGGGAAAGCGCATACTGAAACAAAATTAATCGATAAAATGTCGAAGTAAAATTAACCAATACGTAAGATCATCGAGGTATATTATTACGAAGATTTTATGGACGCCGTAGAATTTGATAGTAACCGGAGACTTGGTCAATGAGAGAAATACTTTCATATTCATGTTGAGGTCGTAGTAAATGCTAGGCTCTTTAAGAAATTGTAGGAACAGTGTCAAAATATATTATTTGTTGTTTCGCCTTACCTACTGCTGCAGGCACAGTTGTCCAATGAAAATCATATTCGCTATCACTTTCCAGTCCTTTACTTGTTAGTCTTTCAAAATGGCACGTATCTGTAAAAAACATTTTTAATTTAATTGAAATTCTGTGCTAAATTAAAGGAAAAGAAAATGTTTGGGATTTATTAGAAGAATGCTTACGATTATAACATAAAACAATCTGTCCATCTCTCTCATCTCCTATGCGTAAGGCGTTGACGAGAGTTCCACGACGGGGTCCGCTATCTTCCGAGTTTTCTGCTCTTTTCACTGCCTGCAAAGTATCAATATTATACCGAAATTAAAAGGAGTCAGTATAAATCAGATCTTCTTAGTAATGTTCAAGGTGGAAGGGTTTACCTGGCCTGTCGCAGATTCTAAAACTTCCCAATGATGCTTGTATCCAACTACAATTACTCCCACTTCTCCGTCCATAAGCTTGATCAGTATAGGAGATTCACTTAGTTGGATATCCTGCAAATACACAAAATATTCGTAATTTTATAAATCCTGTTTTAGAGAAAAGGTTCAATTTGTCCAAAAGTCTTCTTACTTTGATATGTGTATATTCGAAACCCATCTCATTGTCAGTCTTTGATTCTTCAATCATAAGCATTACTCTTCTACCAATTGCTACCGCTAATGTTGTTTTACCTCCTTCACCTAAAAAAAAATTACAGAATGTCTTTATTTTAGCTTTCTCCGGGTTGTTTTGGGCCAAAGTGATTAATGCCTGAGCCATAACAGTCTCAAAGAGTCTCTAGGCTAGAATTTGCTCGATTAGTAGGTTGCTTTTGTCATTGATATGAGGAGGTGTTGGAGGATGTTGTCCAATTTTGGACTGCAGTAGATAGCTGAGAAAAAAAAGTTACACATACCCGTATCTAGTAGATCAAAATAATGTGCAGTCTTAGTCCGTGGAAGCCTTGCATGCTTGCAGTCCTGCAGTGGTCGCATGGCCCAGGCGCCGGCGCACAGTTCCTGTAGCGGCAGCGCGTACAGCCCCGCGCCCCCCGCACCCCCGGTCGTGGACCCGCCCCCCGCCACCACGCGCGCGCCCACGCGGAACAGACCGGCTCGCTCGCTGACTCGAGCTGCTCGAACGCAGCCTTCCCATCTTAATACTACTCGAGTTGTCCCACTTTCTGTTTGAAGGACAAAAGTTTAAAAGTTCAAATATCGTTGAGATTTTCGTGTGAATAAAATCTGAAACATAATACGACTTGGGCCTTGAGGTACCTTTAAGATGACAGTCTGTTACTTAAGAAGAGTGACAAGATGACGATTTTTACAAATAAGCATAGACAGACTTCTTTTGAGTGTCGCTGACTAGTCTCGAGGGAAACGTCTTAGGATTAAGATGTTGGACTTAGATCTTCAACGTCAGGAAAATTCAAGTGCGTACCTTCTAAAATGTATGTGTTGGAAGTAGTAGATAGTAGAAGGCGTCCCTCTGCCAGTTGTTCGGCACAGACAGGCGTGGCTGGGAGTGGTGCAGCACGCCAAACTTTGCCTTCCCATGGTGCTCTTCGGGAACCGCCACATCCTGAACCAATTAATTTTGTTACAACAACAAATCCGGCTAATGTGAAGGAACTAATGCGAATAATAAAACAAAATGTGAAAATGTATCGAATTAACTCGATCAAATTGGAAGATCAACAAGCAACTACTACCTATCTGACCAAAACTATATTTATTTAAATCACAATGTCTGTTTTCCTAGTTTTAGGAGTAATAATTCTATGTGATCGATACATATGTTCCATTTCACAAAATCGGATATCAGACTAGCTACCTGATGATACAAGACTGGTGGGAGCATCGCCTCGTAACACCGCATCAAGTTTGAGCGCTTGTCCCACGTGCAAGAAGTGTTCAGTCCGCACTGCGCCCGCGCCGCCTGCGCCTGCGCCGCCCGACCAGACGTCTGATAGCGCTCGACGAGATAGCATTGGCTGAAAATATGACTAGTTATTAAAAAAGAAAATGGGGAGAAAAATGATAAAATGGTGAAGGAGGGAGAAGGACGTCGTAACAGGTAATTAGGTTTTTTCTTTGCATAGCATAGTGTTAAGCGCTCGAATATGCGTGAAAGTGATTTCCATTCCAGCTTTCAATGAAACTGTCGCAAAATCGTGCCCATTAATTTTCCGAATCTGTCGTAGCTCGTCGCGTTTTATTTGGGATTGATGGACACATTTTCGATTGGCAAGTATTCAACAGTTATGCCTCTGGCAAGCCCTTCCTCAGGCATGATGATAATGATATGAATATGATCTGGAAGTGAAAGAGAAACATATTTTTAGAACAATGCACGAGTAAGCAAAACGTGTTTGCAAAAAAATATAACAAGTGTGTTTTTAAAATGAGCGTATATACGGAACACAGAAATCTTCTTTGTGCATGAAACGATGTTATTAAAACTTTTTAAACGAGTACAATATGTAGTTCTATAAGTAGAAGCTCAACTTCTTTAGCATACTAAAAGCTTCACTGCATTGTTAGATCCTAACTAGAAAGCTGCGCCAAAATATTCTCCAACAAATACTTGCAAGTGGTACCTGCTGCTAACTAAATTACAAGCGTGGCGTGAAACACTTACGGTAACGTGTATAAATTGTATTTACTATAATAAACAGAATATTATAAGGTTCTGCTTTTCAGAATCTTAGGTTCAAGGGCAGTAATCACTGCCCTAATTAGAAAACTTCGCACAAGTATGTCCTAAACGGAGAGTCTAATTAAATTTCTAATCTAAGAAGTAAACAAAGAAAGTTTAAAAGTAACAAGTGCGTGTCAAAGCGAAACTTACCACCTTATGGTCGGAGCAGTGTTCCGCGTAGATGTCCCTTATGAGCGAGTCCAGGGTTCGTTGTCGTTTCAATGCAAATGTAGGCGTTTGGAAGGCCGCTTTCTCTCCGTTCATTAACTTTACCTGGGAATTTTGAATTGTATTTTGTCAGAGTCTATATTGTAAAACAATATTTCTTAGAAAAGAAATCATCAAAGGAAAAAGGTCAGAGACCAAATGCTTGGACGGCTGAAGATATACACGAGATAATTTACTTACGAATGAATTGAGAAGCAATAAATATCGCATGTATTTTTTAAGTTGTTGACAATAATTGACTTATCTGTAGGTACATTACCTGTAAATGTTAACTCACCAATAGAAATTCCCTAAATAGTTGTGGATCGTTGAATATCGGTGGACAAGGTAACGAGGGCCCAAACGGTGGTACTGTATCGTCACTGTATACGCTCAGCTTGTATCCTTCTTCAACCTCTGAAACTACTGCGAATATGTCTATTTTATCTTTAAGGAAAATATCATCCACATCCATCTTGCTGGATAAAAGACTTATTAAAGAACCACAACATCAGTTAAAAAACTAGGTTAGAAGAGTAGCGAGCTTTAACACAGAAAACATTATTGTTTTTCTAAGCATTAGTGTCCTTTTTGTTAGGGTTTCGTTCGTTCGAATGAAAAAAACGGAATCCTTATAGGATGAGTCTGTCTGTCACAGCCATTTTGCTCCGAATCTAATGGACCGATTAAGTTAAAATTTGGTACACATATTAATTTCTGTGACCCAAACACGGACGGTAAATAAATTAATTTTAAATATGGGGGTCACTTTAAAAAATAAAAATTGTTTTGCTAACTGTACCGTGTGACATTTTCAAATGGGGCTAGTAAGCCCCATTTGAAAATGTCAATATTTTTGAGACACTCAAAAATATTATTCTTAGTTTCTTTCTTTCTTTCTTTTCTTTCTAGCCAAAAATTATGTAAAAAACAGAAAATAGTTCTATACTTATAGATGACAGAAAAACCTATGAGAAGTCTATTGCTTTAAAATAATATGGCGAATCTCAAGATATGCCACAGTTTGTAGTTGGAATGTATGGGAGAACATGTTTTTCAACTACATGTTAAGTTTGTTCTTCGGATAAGTTCATCCCATCTACGGAATCCTTAATTGTATGTAGTTAGACACGCACTTGACCGGTTTTTTCTGTTCATATTTACACAAAAATATATTCAAAAGTAAAAGCAATATACCACAAAAAATTCACTACCACCAACGCCGACCTCTATAGTGAGCAATAAAAATACATATGCATGCAGCAGACTGAAAAATATTGATAGTAAAAGGATACGTGTGAAATGGCTTTTGACGCACTGCGGATTAAATGTATTGTGCATCGAGTCGTCTGTGAACACAATGTTGACGATGTCGTTGCCGATGTGGCGCTTCCTCTCCAGCTGTAACGAATACTTACAAAGTTGCAGCGATATGTATGACTACATTTAACGGGTTACTGCTGTAGAAAAGGGTGAATTGGGTTTCGGATTTCCAATAGGCCTGTGTCCAAAAATTTGTTTTTTGTCCGTCTTGTAGATTATTAAAAAATATTGAACACGTATTTTTTCTTTTTTGACGTAATCAAAAGAGTACGGCGATACATGGAGTTAAAATGTCGCATGACGTCACCCCTTGCTAGATTTAATATTGAGTTGTGACGTAGCGAGCCCCCACTGTCTCAACTTTAATGCGTGTTTACTAAGTTACTTTTGATTAATCTGATAAAGCAAAAAATACATGTCTAATATTTTTTTATTATCTGAAAGACGGACTAAATAGAATTTCTTTTTTTTTCCTAGGCAACTACCGTATTACTTTAAACCGAAGTTTCATGATTCCAGTTAGAATTGTACGGAGCCGAACTGTAGGATAAACTTTGGGCTTTGCTGATCTACCTACACTCTACAGTCCTAGAGAGTACACTGTTCGTTGTTGTTCGGTTGTGTTCCCGCTGTTAAGTCTGTTCTAGATCTAGCCCTGTATTATAGTAGGTACAAACTTTCGGCCGCCGTCAATAAAGAATGAATGGCTCCGTATTGACAGAAAACAACCGAAATTATTGCCGAAGTGCGTGAAATGTGGACGGTACAGTACAGTCAACCTCAAAAGAATGTAAACATCGACAAGAATTTATTTAATTTTCTACAATCTTTGTTCCTTATTATTGTATCAAAGTGTAGCCAAAAACATATTACACATTGGATACTTAATTGTAGCTGACTGTACATACCATTGCATAACATTTTCTGAAAGTTACAGTGGCGCGGGCGTAGCGCTCTTTGAGTGGAAAACTTAATATTATTGAAATTTTCATTCATGTTTCTTTACCTAGGTACTATGTATCTAAACTTGCTAGATGCCAATAATTTATTATTAAACCAGTTAAGGCTCCGTGTTCGAAATATTTATTTTGTATCAAAGTTGTAAAAAGTGGTCCAGCCACGTACAAGTACACCATACAATCAAAAGTAATTTCTTGTAAAAAGGTGATCAATAGTCAGTCTCGCGTCATTTTTGGACTTGTTGCGAGTTTTAGTGATTTTCCATAAACACTTAATTTATTCCATAAATCCCATTTAGCCACATGCCAAAAAAAGAACTCGAATTTTCAAATCACAAGTAATTCTTTTCTTTTTCTCATAATTAATTAACAGAATTGATCAAAATCAGGCGATTTCGTGCACGGCCTCTAAACACATAAAGCACCAGCTCGAGGCGCCGCAGTGCGATTTATCTATCCTATCTCTGAGATCGTAAACGAATTTCGAAGTACAAAGTTTAACTAGGGTGTCACAGTATAATAACGTTATTCATCACAAACTTGTAAATCTTAAAATATGATTTGCGGCATCTTGTAGTAAAAAAGCCTCACAAATTGTGAAAGACGCATCTATAGGCCCAAAGTTTAATGGAGTAAGTTAGGCTGATTTTGTTAGACAGCTTAAGTTTACTGAAGTTTATAATATCAGATTTGGGATTTTTGAGGCTTTTCATTATTCAAAAATGTACCGATACAGATAACTGGAAACGTCGAAAAGCAAAATTTTCGTTGAAGATTACCTGTGCTATATTCACAAAATGAAATGAACGGTTCGAAGAATGTAATTAGAAGACACATCTTATCATTAAAGTTAAGGTAAATACTCCTTATTATAATTTGATGAAGCTCACCTGTTGCTTATTATCCTTGGAAAACGGCAACATTGTCGAGACGTGAAACATAATTTCGTGTCCTTGATGCATCGTGTAAATGGAATGGCTGCCAGTCATGTCACCTGTTACAACGGACACAGTTAAGATGAGTCTAGATATGACGAATTTAAGCAATTTATTTTCGTTTTATGCTGGAGCTACACTTTCTGGGGTTCATTAAAAGTCGTGTTTAATTCGATACTCCGAAAAGTGAACGAATGTGAGTTTCGACGAATGTTTTCGGTCGGATTTATTGCGAAAATAATCATCTTCGCTGAAGCCTCAGGGTCAAAGAAAATAACTTTTTCTACCGTTTGTTTATTGCGTAATAAGTTCTAACAAATTGAAATATGAATGTTACCTTTGACGTCCAGACCCCCTCGAAAACGGTTCCAGCCGCGTAATCGAATTTTATCTCCCAAAAGTGTAATAAATCTGTCCCATTTCTCGTCACCTTTCTCTGAAAGATTTTCAACATTTAAATGTCCTTTCTCAGAAATATATTTTGCTTTTAATATTTAATGTTATATTTACCGTTGGAAAGCATTTCGTCGTCAGTCTTCTGCCCGGGTTTCATTAGCATTACTCCTATCTTAAAATTTACAGAGCCTTCCTGTTCTTCCAATAGTAAAACATCTTTTTGTAATTCGGCACATGTTATCTAAATTAGAAAAGGATAACATAACATGTTTGTAAAAGATATCATTAAAATATGGTAGTTTCAATTGTAATTTGACTCACCTCTCTTGGGACCTTATCAACTCGTTCCATTGAAGGGAATTGTCCTAGAATCTGCTTGACTGTTGGTCTCGTTGGAGCCTGTCCACCGCCACTGTTCCAAGCACTTGGCGGCAGATATATCTTATGGGCACCCTGTAAATGCATTTTTATTTTTATAGATCAAGAAAAGTTTGTCACTGATCGTTAGAGCTTTGAGCACTTCAATTAACGCTCTTTTCCTAGCTTTCAACTTTTATAGTACACCTTAAAAAACTACGCTTGTAAAAGGTGTTAAACAAGAGTAGTGAAATAACTAATTCGCCAGATAATAAAATCGTAAAGCAATCAATAAAGATGAAATCAACTACTTTACGGTTCACGTTCCAATAAATTAATTATTCTGTCACGGAGACCATTTGGAACTAAAGCAGTCGGTCTGAATATATCAAGGGTAATATTTTTTCCAATTTTATTGTCCGGGCGATAAAGGGCGTTATAACTTAGAGCTGACGTGCGAAATAAAAGTGATTGAAATCTTGAAGGGCGCGTGCCGTATCTGTAAGTAGTACTTCTCACCATTTTATTGAAGAGAATGGCTCGTAAAAGTCCCGCGCCACCTTCCTGCACCACACTTAGCAGGTACGGCTCTCTGGATCCATCCACTCCGATGTAGTTCTGATGCACTGTAAATATTTTATGATTGTAGAATATTATGACTTTCGATGGAACTGGAATGCTGAAACTCGGTTTTATAACTATCCTGTACTTATATATACCGAACGAGCTATTGCTCGCGGCTTCGCCCGCGTGGATGTTGGAAAATATCCCACGGGAAAGTACTACCGGGATTAAAAGTAGTAAATCCTAAAGAATATTCTATCTATCTATCTATCTATCTATCTAAATCCTATGTGTTATAAACGTATGAAACTATTTAGTTGCATATGGATTCTACCCGTGTTTTGATTGACTAATTTGAACAGTAAATGGTTATTGTGACTTAAC
Source organism: Agrochola lychnidis (assembly GCA_963680765.1). NCBI lineage: Eukaryota > Metazoa > Arthropoda > Insecta > Lepidoptera > Noctuidae > Agrochola > Agrochola lychnidis. The sequence goes on from OY796850.1 coordinate 8,431,624, forward strand.
TATAGATTTAGACATAGCCTCGCGAACTTTTTTGTGGGTAATGATGCGTACTATAAACAATGTAGTACATTATTTTATGTATCATCAATCAATAGTTTTTGTAGCTCACGCCAAATAAAGACGTTTATAGGCAAATTTTTATACCTTGGGTTACATTATTGCAATTTACGTAGGGAAGTCTAATTTAAAAAAAGTCATGTGTCTCGCTGATAATATAGCTTTGTAAATAAGTTTATCCATCATAAACAAAGATACAAAATAACATTTTTTTTTTTGTCGATTTGGCATCTCACAGCTGGTTCCTGAAACCGTGGCTGTTTAACCGGTCAATCCTGTGGTTGCCTTAAGCTACTACACTCAAAGCCTCCAGCCAGGGCACACATAAACTAAGCTAAAAAGCTTAGGATAAACGCTCGCTAAGGGCACCCCCTGTGGGGTACGAGCCTCGGCTTAGGGCGTTATCCGGAGGGAGGACATCAAAAGATGGGACGGGCTGGACAAAATATCAAATCTTTTCTCTTTATTATATTAGTTTAGAAGTTTAGATAAACCGATACACGGTGCACCTATTCGATACTCGATATACCTATTCGCAAACATTGGTCTGCTATAAATTAATAAGTAATGAAAATTATATCGAACACTAAGTTTGTAAGAGCAAATATAGATTTCTGCGTAAAACCGTAAAGTTTGCCACTTCGGATTATATTCCAAGAACCGACACCCACCGTACGATGACTGGATTCTATCAAGAAAGTAAACTTTACCTAGGACCCGTGTAAACAATTTCGGGAAGTGCCACTAAACGTAATACACCTATATAGTAGGTGTTAGTAATTTTGTTTTAATAAATTCTGGTTGTTTTTGTTGAATCGTGGTAATTTCATCATCATCTGTATACTTGTATATCATTTTTGATATCATCATCATCGGCAGCCTTGTTCCACTTACTGCTGAATATAGGCCTCCTCCCTTTTGTGCCATGCTTCCCTGGTCTGTGCGAGTCTCATCCAGATCTTCCCTGCGATCTTCTATATATTTTTGCTATACAATTGCCTTATTTATAAAAATTTTTTTTTTTACGATTGTTTAATTTAGACTACGCTGTCGAAAAAAACCAATATGGAAATTCCAAACAATATGAAAATCAGCATACGATGGTAAACAAAACACACTGAGGTTTTTGTTTGTTGTTTACTCAGTCAAGCCGAATGTTTTAGCCGATTAGATGCCTTATTCATTGCTGTTTTATTTTCCCTAGAGAATAAATAAATGTATTATGGCGATGTGTCTTAAAACTGGAGAACCTAATAGTTAGAACGACTACTTCGATTCGATAGTCTATAAAAATGAAAAAATACTTTGTTTAAAATCACTCAAAGCATGTTTCATATAGCAAGCCAAAGCAGCTTGAAAATATCGCCATTTTTATCGCATAATTCTAACATCAACGCTACAAAGTGACATTCACGTTTCCATTTTCAAATTCCATGTATTTCATGGACTATATAAATAAAATGGAAAATATTTTAAAGGTTTTATGTTTATGCTTATACATTTTATATGGAATTTTAATTTCAGTATGTGAAGTTGGCAGGTTCGTGAGCGTTTAGTCATATATCTAGAATAACGAGGGTCAAAGCGAGTTCAAAATAGACTATTTAGGTTTGGTCTAATATTTGTTACATGAAACGTATAAACATCAAAGGTACACATTAGTTTTCTGCTTTAAATGAAGAACAATAAAAATAAGTACCTACATATACAGATGTATACGAAACATACAAACCGTACGTATGAAAAGTCTTGTTGATAAAGGAATTCAATAACTTGGAGCCTTTATGCTGGCTTAGAGCTTGAGATCAAATATGCCTTTTATTTCTATTGTGAGTACACATTATATTATTTCAAATACGATCTACTGCCTTCTCATACACTTTAGTGTACAATTTATTTTAGTATGTATACATACTTCAGAAAAATTTGTTCGAGACGTGTGTATGCACATTGGAGAATGAAAATTACATACGTATAAGTAACATAACATAACTTCACGCCGGTAATTCCCGAAGAGTTAGGCAGAGGTGTAGGTAGCTATAGAAACACCCACATTTCACTTGTTATATTTAAGTCCTATGTAATAGCGGGCCAGCCTATTGCCATCAACCGGGCCCAAATCCAGACTCCGAGCTGCTACAGAGTAATTCCTGATATGGAAAAACCTAATGACACTTTACCCGACCTGGGAATCGAACCCAGGACCTTATGCTCAGCAGTTGCGATGCGCTTGTGATCAACAAGGCAGTCTAAATGAAAATTAAGGCTCCTACAAACAGCCCGGCTTGCCGCACAAAGGAGCCGCCATACAAACGAGTGCCGTTCGGCACTGTATGTAGTAGCCTTTATACCTCCCTAATCAGTTTAAAACTTTCGCTATATGGACCGGATTAAAGGACCACCACAAACTGTATTGCACATCGATTATGCCCGAAGTTATGAATATCAAATCCGTAAAGCGTTTCCAATTAGGCTTAATTGGGATTGAGGTAATTATTATGCGATTAATAAAACAGTCGTTTGTAGGTAGGTATTATACGGTATGTTAACTATCGAAGGGCGTTCTCGTTAACCCGCAATAGTATAACGCCCATGTATGATAAAAATAGTAGATTGTAATACGAAGGGCTAAAATAACCCATTCTATCGAGGTAGTGAATAGAAACCGAGTTATAATGGGTTTTAGCGCCGTGTGTTACACTCTACTTTTCACTACCATTGTTAGAAAACAAAATAATCCAATACAATATTAAATAGTTTATTTTATTTAAAAAATATACAATTTGTTCAATCTGAATTTTTAAGGAAACTTTTTATCTCGGTATGCGGTAGTAAAAAGCTAGTTTAACATAAGAATAAAGACTTTTTCGTTTTTGTTGGCTCGTTGATTACATACAAAAATTACTTTTTCTCTTATAGCTAGATATGCTATTTTTTCCCGCTCTGGTACGCTACAATGACGGACTTTTTGAGCAAGAGGAGTGAAAAAAATATTACCATAAAAAACTTTTTTTTTAATGGTAATATTTTTTCGTTAATATACTGTACCTATATCTACAGTGATTACGATTGACGGAAGACTTAACTGATAGTAATACCAATAAGTGACGTAAAAATGATTAACTACTTACATAATTTTAGTACCAATAGTACCATTGTAATTTATTGTAGGTACTTTAGCAACAGTCTTTTGTTCGAGACAAATAAAGTTAATAGCATATAGGAGTGAACTGTAATGTTCAGTTTGAGTGGATTACGTGGTCGCCGTCGGCTGTAACCTCATTGTTTCAGGTTCGGTGGACATCCCTGTCGTTGACATAGGCTCTGCGACACACTTATTTTGTTGTACAAAACTCATTTTCCTTTTAGGACATAAGTAAATATGCTTCAAGGAATTTAATATCAGTGCTATGTGAAACGCGTGTCTGTCAACCTAACATAGCTGTAGTAGATCTATACCCCTATACCTATACCACTGTACCTATACACCAAACCTGTACGCTATAACCAATACTATACCTACCAATATTAGCAGTAAAATAAAATTGGCTCCAGTGTACTTTATGGACCGCGCGTGCGAAGCTTCCATCTTTTTTTTTGCGCATTGATGTCTTAGACTTTATCGAATCAAAGTAGTCGTTATAACTATTGGGTTCTCCAGTTTTAAGACGCAAATATAACCCAGTGACCTTGAGTGGTTAGCTTGCGAATTTTGTACTGAGCTCACGCAACGCGTCGTACGTCCAGTCAGTAATAGAACTCACCCATCAAGGAGCGCTGTCCCAAATTAGATGCATTATTAGTATACATAAAACAAAAGGTATTTTAATAAACTCAGATACTAATCAATCGATCGATCAATAATTAAATTATCTTTAAAATGGAGAAGGTTTCAGAAAAATACGCTTGTTAGATATTGCGTGATTCTCAGTTTTTTATCCGCGTTAGACATAACTTCACAAATTAATGTCACTACGTAATATAAATATAATCTAAAATATTCCTATATTAAGTTATTAAGAAAATGCTTTAATTTAACACATTTTTTTTCCAAATCATTAACACTACTCGTTTTGACGTGATCTTCAGTACTCGTATAAATTCATTAAAAGTCGGTTATCGTCACCTTAAGACACATCGCCATAATACATTTATTTATTCTCCTGGGAAAATAAAACAACAATGAATAAGGCATCTAATCGGCTAAAACATTCATCTTGACTGAGTAAACAATAAACAAAAACCTCAGTGTGTTTTGTTTACCATCGTATGCTGATTTTCATATTGTTTGAAATTTCCATATTGTTTTTTTTTTTCGACAGCGTAGGCTAAATTAAACAGTCGTAAAAATTAAACCATGTTTTATAAATAAGGCTATAGCAAAAATATACAGAAGATCGCAGGGAAGACCTGGATCAGACTCGCACAGACCAGGGAAGCATGACACAAAAGGCGGAGGAGGCCTGTACTCAGCAGTAGGTACGTGGAACAAGGCTGCCGATGATGATGACGATGATATCAAAAATGATATACAAATATTCAGATGATGATTAAATTACCACGTTTCAACAAAAACAACCAGAATTTATAAAAAAATAAAAATACTAACTCCTACTATATAGGTATATTACGTTTAGTAGCACTTCCCGAAGTAATTTACACGGGTCCTAGCTAGGTAAAGTTTACTTTCTTGATGGAATCTAAAGTCATCGTACGCTAAGTGTCGGGTCTTGGAATTTAATCCGAAGTGGCTAGCTTTACTTTTTACAAAGAAATCTATATTTGCTCTTACATCCTTAGTGTACGATATAATTTTCATAACTTATTCATTTATAGCAGACCAATGTTTGCGAATAGGTATATCGAGTACCGAATGGGACACCGTGTATCGGTTTATCTAAACTTCTAAACTAATATTTAATATACTTAATAAGTCCGACCGTCGCGAGGATGCGTTCCTGACACCTGTCAGTTGGACAATTTCTAGTAGTAATAAGGAGCAAATTCGCAAAACAGATATTCGTTAGTATGGAACTGACAGGTGTCAAGAACGGATTCTCTCGATGGCCGGACTTTATTAATAGATGTAATTTAGTGTGGGTGGTATCTACTTAAACAATTAAATAAACAATACTAAGATTTTCGCATAAAACAGTATTTACTAAGACTTGTGGCACTAATTAAATTTAAATGACTTTATTTCTGTAAGTAGGTTTCTACAAATACTTTTACACGTCAATCATATTTTAAAAACTAGATGAGGTCAGCGGTTCCTATCTGATTACTCTGAGAAGAAAGTTCGAAATGTAAAGTGTAGTGTTGTAAGGTTCCCAGCTGTTAGAATATCGATTGTTTGTCTGACAGTGAAGAATGTTTGCGACGTTGAAATGAAGTAGACATTGAAGTAAGAGCTAAACAATTGACTGTTAAGACCCGCATACTAATAAAGTTAGTAACTACTTCAATTACTGTTGTTACAAAATAGGCATAATAACTAGCTACGTGTGTCGTTGCCCTGAAATTAGTAACATTTGCTGAAATTAATTTGAATGGGCTACAAAGAGTAACGTTCGCCGTTCGGTGAAAGATACAAGGTGAAGATAATAAAGCTTCAAAAGCAGAAGTTTCAACGATTCGTGACGGTATGATTACGTCACGCAAGAACGATAAAGTTGGGCGTTTATACCGGTTATAGCTGGTGATGAAAACGACCTGCTTCCTACTCTGATTGCGTTCAACACGCTCTTAGGGTTGTTGATAATAAAAAATCTTGACACCTGGGGTTAATGTTCTATCATCGGAAAAAATACAGGCCTATTTTAATTTGTTTGTTTTAGGAGGAGTAATATTTATAGTAACGACTTCCGAAAGGGGAACACAGAACATTCTCCAGAGCGAAACACCGTATTTTGCTGTCATATCTAATATGTATGATTCACTGACGCACACAAAATTGGGCTCTCAGAATGACGGAGATGCTCAATTTGGACTCACATGTATCATGCAAGTTACACAATCTCAACTTCTAGTGCACTGGAAGCCATGTTTCTATTTTGGAAGGAGTCCGGTGGGACTAGTACCAAATTAATTTCTGTGTTCTAGTTTAGTATATTAAGATTTTATGGTGCAAATGATTAAAATATTTTGTTGGAGAGTCGTACCCGAGTACATTTAGAATTAATTTTATTTTAGTCACGATGGCAAATTATTATACATTTAATCCACTTCGATATAAATCTTCAGCCATATTGCAATATGCGTTCGATTAGAGTGTCATGTCTTCAGAAATAAATGAAGCGATTTATCGAGTGAATGTATCGATAAATGTCCGCCTGGACATTGATTGAGGACATCACCATTACACACTAGAAACGGGAATAGCAATTTTTCACGTGAACCACTGAGACGCAGTTTGCGGTAAAACGTTCGGGATCTTTTATGGATCTGTATTTTCTGCAGATAGGAAAACTTGGGAAAAGGAATACCTATCTAAACGGTTCATTCGTTAAATCTACAAGTTTGTTTTAGAAGACTTGACTATGAAAAACATACCTAGCAATAGATATCTATGAAAGTTGGTAAGATATTCTTTGGTTCAGATTTCAATGGAAAATTATATAAAACATTAATATAAAGTTATTAACCCCAGGAAGTGCCTCGCTGGAGAAACATAATCGTTAACTGTAATAAATAATCCGCTTGATAACAAAAGGTGGGCACTGTCATGAACAGCTGTTGGTACGGCTCGCTATTGTTGTAGGGACATGACAGAATTCATTCTCAAATAAACTGATGTAATAACAGCAAACAAGATTTTTTTATTAAATTAAATTAAATTCATTTAATTCAGACTAATTTATATGTCCATAAATTGTTAGTTACAAAGGTCTTAAAACTATGTTAGTGATCATTGATAATTAAATTCAAAATACATAAAAAATCCAAATAATTCACTCATGTCAAAAATCATGACAAAATAATAATCATGTCATTAATTAATTAATCACTCATGTCAAAAAAAAAAAACAATCTCGTCACGTGATGCTGAATGAGCCTACCCAGCAATGCAGACTCTGGCCTCTCAGAGACCATCCTTAGGATTCTGTTGGCACTCCCCCGAATCCGGCGCATCAGAGAAGCTGTTTTCTTACATGCGTAAGAAAACAGCTTCTCTGATGCGCCGGATAGCGTAAAAGTCATCGACTCTTGCGTCAGCAAACATGCCCGACGCGCTTATCATTATTTTATTTAGTAATATATGGTTTTCGTAAATAAGTTCTTCCTAAAAGAAATAAAGCCTGAAACACAGGTTTGAATTAACCTAGATCGGGCGGGTCGCTAGCTAACATTGTAATTCCGAACCATCATTACTAGCACTTGTAATTAATATATTTTATAAAATACTGGTATTCAGCTGCATTCGGTTAGACTGGAAGCTGACCCCAAAATAGTTGGGAAAAGGCTAGACAGATTGATTTTTGTCCAGTGAGTAGGTATTCTTAATAATATGGATTCTATGATATGATGGTGATATTGATGTGTTTTAACGGTTGGAAGAAAAGGAAAATTCTGTATGATGGCGTAATTCCTGTAACTATAAGGGTGTGGTCTGACTTTGTTACACGACTGTTTTAACTATTTTAATAAATTATCTGTGTTAGGTGTTGCCAGGCTAACCGTAAAGTCGTAAGTAAGATTTTTTTTAATTAAATGAAATTGTTTATTCTGTAAATGGGATATCGGAATCACTTTTACACGTCATATTAAAAATAAGCTAGATGAGTTCGGCGTTTCGTATCTGACTACTCTGAGAAGAAAGGCCGAAACAAACTCAGAGGTCGCAGTCTCTTTTAAAGTCCAGACATAATCTTGATCAGGCTATATGAGGACCATGTAGATTAGTGTCTGAAATGGTATTTTTAAGGAAAAAAAACACAGATTTGAGTGGACCTGTCCATGCCAGTGCAAGCATTGGTCGGTAATCGTAGAGCTCAACGGAGCTCAACGACTCATTCATGTTAAGAGTTATTATAGGTATTTATAAAAATAATATTTACTTAGGTTCCCTACATTATTTTTAAGTGAACCGTTAGATTTTCTCCATTATATAAATACTCATCCCAAGCGGTTTCGTCGAACTTTGTTTAAAAGGTTAAACTTCGTCTGAGCTTCACAGTCTAAGTTTGTAAAGACTATACTAGACGAGAAAGTACACTAAATGAAGAACTATTCTTGTCATCGCCCCCTTACGGCTCATGAATTTTCTATTTTTATGAAATGCACTAGAAACAGACATTGACATTTTACCCCACCCCCACAAACACAACGTAGTTTTGAAACAATAAATGAATACCATCTAACAAAATCAACACATTATGTTCGGTACAATATTTGCAACCTAACAGCTCGGCACTTTTGCCTGCGTGCGTTTTCATAGACGCATGTATCGCAACTATTACTGGTTAGTACGTATTCGGATACCAATCGCGTAATTCAAACGAAACCAGATCAAACCATCGTAGTGCTAATTTCGCTTAGATTTACCATTTACCAGTAACCAGTATTCAATATAACCTTTAAACCATATTATTTCGTATCATTAAACCAGTCTTATATCCAAATCAACCAAATATCAACCAAGTCAGAAGTAAGCAGGCACTAAATTCTACAACATAAACACAACATAATTTTGTTTGTAAAATTTTGGTATGGTAAGTATATCAAAACTAATCCATACTAATATTATAAATGGAAAAGTAATTCTGTTTGTCTGTTACTTTCTTCAGTTAATGACTTATCGGTTGAACAGATTTGTATTAAATTTGGCACACGATAGACCATGACCTGGGTTAGGACATAAAACACTTTTATCCCGGTAGTACAATCCCGTGGGATACCGGTAGTACGTTCAATTTCCGACATCCACGCGCGGCGCAGCCGCTAGTTTAATTAGATACTTATATTACCCAAACATGTTTGTCATTTTTGTCGTCGCGAGTTCATTAGTACCGCCTATTCAGCAAAAAGAAGCCTGAATAGAGTATAATTTAGACGAACACGACGTCATAATTATGTGTCTATGTTTGTGACGGGATATTTTACTCAGTTGACTGGATAGAACAGGGTGAAAATGCCTTCCTAAATAAAAACCATTAAGTTTTCTGCCAATCCTGAAATACCGTGGAAACAAAGGGACAGTAGCTTCCCTATTTCAATTTCATTCACTAAACATAACTTCTTTGTAAGTGGATAACTCAAAGGAAATTACAATAATTTTCTTATTTCCTCTGGCTTCTCAGTGGAGTGGAAAATTCCGATGAAAGAATGCGAGTTTTTAACGACTTCACTGTTATTTGTTTTATTTTTCCCATTGTTAATATCCACTCTATTTAATAATTGTAAAGTTACATGATTTTCCAATTAAGTTCTCATTGATAGAAAATTAGGGAATATTTTGATTTCAAAAGATGGAATTAATTTCTAAAGAAATTGTAGGTCGTTACTGAAGTCAAGAGAAAATAAATGAATGAATACTCACTTTTTCCAAGAAAATACTTGAAGTACCATCGTGTTTGAAACTCGGGGTTTTCCAGTACAGGCGCGCTCGGAGGTCCAAATAACTGTGAAGAAACAGAAACAATATTAATTTGATGTAAGGTAGTTTTTCGTAGGAAAACTGATAATAAATATGTTTTTTTTTGCAGTTATTTGATTCGAAGTTCCCCATTTTATGTTTTATAATTTTTTTCTTTTCCTTCTGATTTTCAGAAGAATTTTTATCTGCTTACTGACAGGTATTTTCCGTTTTCTTTGCGATCACAAATGAAAGTGAGGGCCTTCAATTAAGATTCTCAGAAATGGTACCAATATTTTTTATACTAAAATATTAATTACCTACGTAAAACTTTCTCTTTAACGTACATAAATTAATTAAAATACTGGCCAGCATTTTAATTAAAAATCAACATTTTAACGCAATGTAACTTTCAACTTTTCAGCAACTCACTATGTAAAAAGCTCTTTTCAAAAACACTCCTGCCGAATAGAATGTTACTCTATAGAAATCAGTTTTCAATGTTCCCGTGAACTAAGCTACGTAACTGACAGAGTTTTAATAGAAAAATCTTTTTTTATCTTTTGTAACGACACTTTTGTGATTTTCACTACATTTTTTTGACTAATAGGTACTAGGTCAAACATATCTTTTTAAATATGTTTTAAGGATTCCGTACCTAGTTATAACGTTACTTTGTAACTTTTAACAAAAGGATTTCTTCTATAAATCTTACATAGAGCTACGTGTTAATGAATAAAAATCCTGATACAATGGAACGAACTGCTAAGAATAAAATCAACCTTGAATAATCTCCAGCAGACGCCTTTAAAAGTCCTTTAACTCATAAAAAGGTGTCATTTAAACCAACTGCGTTTAAACGTCGTAAAGTTTTATTCCAACGATTAAATGACTGTGGCTTCTAAACTTAGTAAAATTTATCTCTGAAACATCTGTCGACTCTGTATTCTTTGTGCATAAGTTATGAGGTAGGGTTCTAGTTTTTCCAAAGTTTTTGTGACTGTAATTTGTGAATATTACTCACGTAAAAAGAGTGTTAAAAAGTAAAAAAAAGTGTTTCTGTAAAATCACAAAACTTAAAAAAACAGTGCGTGTATGACCAGCACGTTTAGCATAACCACAATAGAAACAGGTTTTGTCGACGAAAGAATAGACAAAATGACAGATAAACAATCGCAATTCGTCATCTTGTCTATTCTTCCGTCGACAAAACCCGTAGAAAACAGTTTTTATGGTTGTCATGCTACGGTAGCAAAGGAGTATGTAAGGATCGTAGCAGGTGGTGTTCTGTAGTTTCTGCCTACTCCCATGGGTAGAAGGCGTGAGTTTATATATGTGTGTGTAATATTGGCAAAACATAGTGCGCATATTTTAGACTATACTATCTGTAACCATACCTATGTTTAACAAAATAAATTATTGATTGATTGAATGATGGAAAATCATTATTTTAAGAACAACATTATTTTCCACCATTTTTCATTAAAAATGGTGGAAAATAATGTTGTTCTTCTTTTTCATGTTGTTAGTGTTTAGAGCCTGGGTTCTGAACCTGGGGGTAATTACCCCTGCGGGGGTAAATCAGCTATTTTGTGGGGGTAACAAAGAACCTAGTATGAATATCCAGTTAATAGCTAACAGAGCTTTCAAAATGCTTATAAGTACCCTTTGCAACCACCTATAGATGTGATTGTGGTTTTTCAACTTCGGTTACACTGAAAACAAAGGCCAGAAACTGTTTCAATGTGGAACATGACTTAAGAGGCGCTTTAAACGAAACTAAACCTAACATAAAAAACTTGTGAGTGCAAAACATTACCAACCATCACACTAACAATTTTTACTTAATTCATTGTTTAATTTAAATATAAAATACGTAAGAATTATAAGCTTGTCTTGTTTGTATTGATAACATTTTAAGGTCGGGGTAAAATCAGTTTTCCTAGTAGGTCACAGGGGTAACAATATTGAAAAGGTTAGGAACCATTGGTTTAGAGGCATGAGGATCAGGGTGTTAAGTTCACTCATCTTCTATAGAAAAGGGAGGATCCTCCGACCAGACGGGTGGGTGTCGTGTTTGGCGGGCAACTGCCCAACGGTTGATTTCGGAAAGTAATAAATATGTCGCTCGCGCGGTAAACTTTAATTGTGCAATGCAGGATTTTGTGTGACGTCAGATCTTTGATGCGTAGTTCACGTGTGGCGATGTAGACGCCGCCACAAGTGAATAACCTGGTGTCAGAGTTTTTATGCCGCCCATAGGCCTCTGAATTGACTTCACATGCCGTCGAGAAATATTTCACAGTCGTGCCGGTTTCTTCATGATGTTTTCATTCACCGTTTTTGAAGCAAGTGATAATAGGCCTGTGTTCAAATTTTTTTTTAGTCCGTCTTTCATAAAATTAAAAAATATTGGAAACGTATTTTTTATTTTTTGACGTAATCAAAAGATTACGGCGATACATTGAGTTAAAATGTGGCATGACGTCACGCCGTGCCCCCACTCCCCAACTTTAATGCGTGTTTTCTAAGTTATTTTTGATTAATATGATAAAGCAAAAAATACGTGTCTAATTTTTTTTTATTATCTGAAAGACGGGCTAAATAGAATTTTTTATTTTTTATCTAGGAAACTACCCTATTGTACAATACGCACATGAATCCGAAAAGTCAGAAGTGTAATGTTGTTAGCTGCACCGATGTCCCTAATTACATCCGTCATAACATGCGATATTATTCATAAGTAATCATTGCTCGCTCAACACATAGCTTCTAAAGCAGGATGTATGTATAATATATGTAATCATGTATGATATACCCTACTCAAATTCCTGAACATATATGAGGCTGGGTTGCCCGGATATTTGGCAATAAACTTTTGACAAAGGCCCACAATGATTTTTGCTGTGCCTTCATTTGGCCATTCAACATTTTTGCTGATAAAATATTCATCTCTATTTTATGGATGTTTTTAAAGACTACATTTTTGCTACATACATGGTGAATGAGTAATTACGGTCGTTATGTCATTGTGATGATTTATTAAGTGAGCTCGGGGAACGATGTTACCAAATGAGTCAGCTCTGTCCTGGGGGAAGGGATAAAACGCTTGCGTATTATTTTCCGAATACTCCGTATGGATATTGATATAAAATAATTTAGTACTGAAACAATAATGTTAATCATTATTAAAATACCGTTGCATTAAGAACCTAAACACTAAGGACCTAAGAAGCATGTCATGAAAATTACACCGTAAACTAAACCGAAGGAGCTTAAAACATTTTCCGAAGATTTTCCAACAGATAGAAAAATAATTCTTACCTCATCTTTCTCCCCCAGCGAGTTGCCGTTCTCAAGGCGATAGCGCCGTGCCACTGCGTCCAAGGCCCCGGGGTCGCCGGACGCCGACAGCTGCGAAACAAACATTACTATTAATGACTGACACTTTAATCATTCGCAAAGGGTTACTAATGAAAGTTTTAGCTTCTTGTCGAGTTACGTCCGCCCGCAGGCGTCCGTTGCTGTACATGAAGGATGCCTGAGGCACTACAACGGAGGGGCCTACGATTAACACGCTTGACAATTGGGCTGGTTACAGTTTTTTGTTTTAAGAAAAGCTTAAAACCTTTAACAAAAACTAAAAAGACTGTTTGCTGAATTTTTTATCTTTTTCTGTGCTTCTTATGGATCGTAAGAACCTATTCAAAGAACTATCTTGAAAAAAGGTACTTATGTAAAAATAATAATACCTCTTCGACCTCTCTGCCTAATCGACCTATACCGTGTACCTATTATGTTTTTCAAAGTTCAGAAGTGGGATTGAGTATTAATAAATAAATTAATGATCTACCTATTATTAAACCGGATAAACTTGCAATTTTAGCACCCTGCTGCGCCCAACTTTATTTTAGCGCCAATAACCTGGATTCTATTTTTAAAAACAATGCTTTGAAATATTTGTGGCCAGCATTGTCTTACGATGAAAGTGTAAAAAGTTTTTACAGATTTTTATACTTATTTCAAGTAAACGGGATAAAATTTATACTTTGAATAACTTGTTTATTTTCCTTTCTACTGAAAACAAATCTCTTAAATTTTTTATCACTACTTAAACCAAAATGGCCATGCTTATGCCTATCAAAAACTCGAAATACCACAAACTTTTCACATTGTTTGACCTCAAAAGAAAAACAAATACTTACGAAAATAAATAAGTACCTGAATTTATAATATTCAAAAGAAGAAAATGAATACCTCCCAGCAAAATTTCGCTTCTATTTTGGTTACTTGATCCCTGAGACTACGAAGTTTGTTTTCAAATTGGATGATAGGAATGGAAAAACTCAATCATGCGGATGAAGACTGTTTGAAACTTTCATGAATTCCAAAATGTTTGTATTATTATGATATACGATACTGGTCGTAGATACGGCTTTATTGGAACTGATGAAAATAATTTGTATTCATTATTATTTGAATACCCAAGTACTTTTTATATCGTAGGTACCTACCTACTATAAAAATCGTTTCCCGTTTCGCGGCAAGAGTAAAAAAAAATCGTTTCAATGAATCAAAGCTTTCTCCAAGCTAGAAGAATTCTTATATTTCACCTACAAAAGCAAAAATGTATGCGGTATGCGAAAATAAAATAAAAAACACTTCTAACTTAACGAGTGCATCAAAGGAGTATCAACGTTCATCGTTAAACCTCCTTCAAATACAGCATAAACAAATTAAAAACACTGTTCCACTTTCATGTTTACCGCGATGTAAGCCGATATTAATGACTCTTTGATAACACCAACATGTCGTAAATCAGGGCAGTACGTCAACATTATATTACACTAGCAGCACCCCGCAGTTTCACCCGCATAAGTCTCGATCGCGTGGGAATATCGGGATGAAAAGAAAATCCTATGTGGTTATAAACTATCTGTGTGCCAATTTTCATCAAAATCCGTTCAGTAGTTTTTGAAGAGTAACAAACATCCATCCATTTATCCTCACAAACTGTCGCGTTTATAATATTATAGTAGAATAGGATAGGATTAAGCATTGGCTCAATCTAAATTAGCGAATCTTGTCACAATTACGATCAGTCTGTCTTTAACGGATAGAAATAGTATTATCTTGACTGACAGGTTTAATTTTCCTAATGCTCCGATGGTAATCTGTTCTAAAATAGTTGCCTAACATTTGAGGACAGATTTCCTATTTAAGTCGAGGCATGATGGTCAGTTGCTGGTCGATCGTAATCAATCAAGACTAATGAGAGTTCAACTCGGATCGAAGACCCGACAAGTGAAGTAGGCGTATCAAAATCAAATAAAATCAATTTACATAAACGGAGAACGTTAGGGGCTTATACAATTTATTCGAAATTTCTCATTCTTATGAATATTTGATTGCGTTTCCCAAGGCAAGGCCAATGAGACGTTATGAATATCTTACATGTCATTATTCTGTTATAAAAAGAATCATTACAAATAAAGATATTCCCGAAATTTAAAGGTTGCCAACGTATTTCGCCACATTAAACAAAATCTTGTGTGAAGAGTTTATTTACGAATGATTAAACTTGAAGCGAATTCATTTTTATGAACGAACTGTGCTGGATATAAAAGCTTCTGAAAGTAATACGCTTATTTGATTTGCAAGTACCAAATTCAATGTTTGAAAACTTCTTGAAAAAAAAAATACGAATAAACGATGTCAGCTTTAATCGAAACATTATATTAACACTATATACCTATTTACATTTTGTATTTAATAGTTTGACTACCAAATACTGGATCCCTCGGTTAACTGCTTTCCATTCAGTCACTAAATATAATCAAGTAAACAATGCCTGTCATTATTGTTGGTGGTCTAGCGACAATAAGGATCCGATGGTGGACTTAATTAATCCATATTTTGACCAACAACAAGACTATATTCGTACCTCGCATAGTAGAAGAGCTATGATGATATTCCCTACAGATTTGAACGCTAATTAAACTACTTCATTAAAACGGTATAACTGTCCCAACGAATGAACATGAAGCTGTGCTTCGATCTCAACTCGCTAAGCTATTGACGAGAACCAAATTATAATACGAGATGACGAGATTACGTTACATTACGTTATAAATAAAGAGCACAATCGCGTTAACAAAACCTTTAAAGTAAAAATACTTGCATAGAACATTGATCCGTAGTATAATATAAATAAAGAGCACAATCGCGTTTACAAAAATGAGGTGTCGTCATGGTGTCGCGAAATCAATGGTTTAGTCCAATCTCAAAAATGCCCAACGCGCCTAGAGAAGTTTTCACTTCAATATCAAAATCAAAATATTTTATTCCACATAAACCTACATGGGCACTTATGAAACGTCAGAAGCTAGGTGCAAAAATCTTTGCACCTAGCTTCTGATAAAACTTTGTCGTAGGTATATTTACCTAAGTCACTGTATGAATTTGGATGAGAACAATTTCTGTTTCCCTTTCTGACTCATTGTTAGCAAAAATGAATATATCAAATCGTATTCCACGGAAAGTAGGCCTCGCATAAAGACGCCATAACTGCCATAACGAATGGCCCTAGGGGCGTTGGTGATCGTGGTTTGATATATTGCAGTATGGTTTAATATCCCTTAGCCGGCTCTATGGTACCCCGGAGATTGTGAAACGGGGTTGTGATGTTAGTACCTAATCAAAAATCATGGGTTGTTATTCTATCATGACTGGATTCAATTCTTATTCTGGTCTCGTAAACATGTAAGGAAAATCTCGGAACTACTTGCAATTATCTACACTGCTATACACACCTACATTTTGTAGTAACTTGCTGCCTCAGGCCAGCCTATACGTTCTGTTTAATGTCAAGTCCTCCGGCAAGTAGCGCAACGCTTTACAATAACTCCCAATAACTATAAACAGATAGTACAGTTGGTAAATATGCTACGACGAACGCGACGCCATTTTCAAAAACATTGTTCATCATAAAATGTGCATCGATACGGTACTTAGTGGCGAATTTTGACAGATGGTATGCGCGCGAACGTGGCGGGAACCCGTAACCAAATTGTTTATGATCGAGTTTCGGATACCGGTTATAATCTGTGGAGTGTAGAGGATTTTCAGTATCGAATAACGGATGCCGATATCGGCTGAATTTTACTATGTATTTAGTTGAGGAACAAACAATGGATAAAAAGGGTATGTTTTGAATGTGATAAAAAAGGATTTGCCGACATATCCCAGGATCAGAAAGGTTCATCCATGCGGTATTACAACTGCTTACCGAATTTTTTATATATTATTTTAACAATTTTCCTGTACCGCAATTTTCGTGGGAGCCTATTATAATTTTTTCGTGCAAAAATCCATCAAACTGGGTTTTCGATACATCTCTTGAAAAACTGGGGCGCAACCGTCGGCCTCAATATAAGGGTCAGTTCATATTGCAAAGTCACGCGGCTTCGCGGAAAGGGCGTGACGAAGAGATACAATGTATGCACGATACGGCTAACAGCGGCTTGTCACGTCGCCACGGATCAAGGTGCCTTTGAATACCCACAATTACTGATACCTACTTATCCGATACAATCTAGCTTTTTGATGCTGTCACGAAATTGAGAATACATACTTAAAGGTACTTAAGGTTTGATCTTTTATTCACGATAGTAACAATGACCTGCAAAATAGAACTAATCGCAATATTGGCTATCGTATTTATGTCCTTCATTCACGTTCATATCTGACCTTACTATAGAAAACCATTTTAGCGATATTTCTCAGTAGGTAGAGGTACTGTAGATTCTTACACGGTTAGATTGTATTACACGTAGGTACAGTTACGAGAATAAATATATTACTATAGACAGATCGGCATTAATATTATCTAGGTAATTCATTCATTAAAATCTGTTCGTAAGAAGACAGCAACAACATATGTGATCATGTGTGGAAGGTATATATAGCTTAGCCTAATCAATGACGTTAAACGTTAATATATGTATTTGAAATAAGGCTCCTAGTATTTAACATTAATAGAAAACCAAGTTTGCAATACATAATGCACCCTTTTCAAGTCTTGAAAACTAGAGATGCAACGAATATTCGGCAACTATACGGTATTCGGCCTATTTGGCCATTTTTTGCAGTATTCGGTATTCGGCCGAATAGTAAGTAGTATTCGGCCGGAATATCTTATAAAAGGAAATAAAAAGTAATTTAATCAAAACATTAATTTATCAAATAATCATTAATTGTGAAAACAAGAGTATTGATGTTTTTTTAATATTTAAAATTAATTAAAGGCAAATTGTGATAAATAAAAACAAGTTTTTCAGCATTTGTTGGTAAGAGACGATTGCGCTTTTCTTCATACACAATACCTGCTTCTGAGAATAGTCTCTCACTATAAACACTACTGCACGGTGACGACAGGTATTTTTTAACAAATAATATAAGCTCCCAAAGCGAAGCCATTTTAGACAATATACATTATTTTTAAATGCGATATCATAAAATACAGCAAGTTGTGACACGACTTGCCGGCTACTGAGCTAAATACTCCCCGCCTCGTCACCGCCGCACGCACTACACCAAAACGTGTCGTAACTTGTTCGCGTGAAGTGTACTGGATTTCCCGCCGAATATTCGGAGGCCGAATATTCGGTATTCGGCTGAGACCGCCGCCGAATATTCGGTATTCGGCCAAATCACTATTCGTTGCATCTCTATGAAAACTATCAGAGGTACATCATTGGTATGCTGCGTCACGTATACAATCCGGAACACGTAGGTAACTGAAACTATTTCAATATTCTATTGCCATCTTTCCTTCATCATAACTATCAGTATTTTATTATTAAGCAAACTTAAGTCCTTCACTTCACAAGCAAAGTTTGTTAATAAATCTAGATAGTAAGTGGTTTGTGAGAGCTAACTATTTAGATACTGTGGAAGTATTTTGTTGAGTTGAAAACTTGCGTTTAACTTACTTATACCTATTAGCGTTATACCAATCTAGGCTTTATTGTCATAACGCTTTAAAGACTTTATTGTTCTGCAGAATCGCAGTTAAACACCTAAACAACATACATTGTGTTTTAAAATTAAACACTTGTTCTATATTAACCCAATGTGTAATCTTTTCGAGAGTTTCTGTGGGTAAGCTTGTTCTCAGCATTTTTTCCAAAGTATAAATCTGCCTGCAAAGCATGTTTTATAAAACGGAATTAAAGTAACTTACTGTAAGTAGACTATGATGAAGTTTTGCTTGTTTTTTTGTTGTATCAAACTTTTTGCATTTCATTATTTACGGGGTTACAATGTGAAAACTTACCAACACTTTTATCGTAAGAACTTTACATAGCAATTATTTTTTATATACGATATGACTGATGACCTTGTGAAGGCCGCAGGAATCCGCTGGATGCGGAAAGCACAGAATCGGTCGAAGTGGCGGTGGTTGGGGGAGGCCTATGTCCAGCAGTGGACGTCTTTCGGCTGAAATGATGATGATGATGATGATACGATATCTAAAAATACCGAACAAACATATATTTTTAACCAAAATACAGTAAGATTTAAGAAAACTAGGCTAATATAAAAACAAGTTGAATAAAGTATGGTTGAGAAAATATAAGTGCCGTATCTTAAACCAAACGTACAATCCCTCTACCTAAAAACACTGAATTATAATAACATGCAAAAATTTTAGACACATTTAACAAAGCGTCGCCGACCTACATCTCATAAATCCTTGTGTTCAACCACAAAATTTAAAGAACGCTTTATCCCCTCAGCCTGTATAAAAGTAAGGGATTTTTGCCACTTTCGCTGTGGTACCTAAAAAAAACATGTTCATTTGCTACTTATTTGTACTAGCCTGCTTTGCAGGTTTTACAACTTGACAAAACATCGAGATTTCCATAATATTTGTAAGTTTAATAGTTAATTGATTCAGGCGTGACCTTGCGAAAATCCATTATAAAATACAATAGAAGTGGATATAATTTAGTAACCTGTTCAGTATAATTTAGTAGTGCCTAAGCGGAACAGTTTACTAAATATATCCACTTCTATTGTATTTTTTAATATGAATCTATTATACACATAAACCTTCCGGCATAAATTAGCTAAATGATGGCGTAAACAGCATCAAAATCCGTTGCGCAGTTTAGAAGAACAACGCGACTTTAATTTATAATATGTGTAATATGTACATACCTATGGTACCAAGACATGGACGCTCACAAAGGAGACTGTCCAACGCATACGAGTAGCACAAAAGGCCATGGGGTGAGCCATGCTTGGCATAACCGAGTGGGTAATACTGAAATCCGTCGTCGGTCGAAAGTCTACGACGTCGGGGAAAGGGCGATGCGCCGAGTTGGGCAGGATATCTAGTTTGACGCGGAGATGGCCGATGGAGTAAAGATGTACCAAGGTTAGGCCAATAAAACCTGGATCATCCAAAAGTGCGTTGGGTCAAAATCGTGGGAACTGAATGAAAGGACGTATGAAACCGGGAAGTATGGCAGAAAAAAGGGGAGGCCTAGATATAGATTAGTTAAACCAAGTATGTTTTGTGGAATTTGCTGATCTACTCGTGCCTACATAAAATTAAAGTCCCATGAAATTATTTATTGCACTTTTTGGAACATGGTACTAATGAATGAGTAGTATCAATCATAACGTTTATTTACTTCTTAGATAATAATAACATTAACTTCTTAGAAAATAATAAGACGAAATAGTTGAAGATTTGTTACTGTGAATGTCACGATTCGGAATTAATTTGTCACTCATCTCAAGTCGTCGGTTCGGAGAAACAACAAGCCTAGAACTCTAGAAGGTTTGTAGCAGAGAGAGTTATTTGCTCTTTTATAAATAAACTTTATTTTGTTTGAAAAGTATGAAAGGATATTAAGAATTACTTACAGAGTAACAATAATTTTTGGCCACAAATCATGTTATTTAGTCTTGTTTTTGTTTGAAAATACGATATTGGTTTTACCTATTTCAATGTTAAATTCCGAAAATGTGTCGCAACACTTTAGTTCGTTAGTTTTGAAAGTTAGCATTGTATTGTTGGTTCAACAAAATAATTGCCTTATTTGTTTGTTTCAAATTCAATTAGTTTTAGCGTCCACTGCAGAAATGTTGAATGAGACTTTGTTGGGGATTATAATATTAAAAACCGGCCAAGTGCGTGTCGGACCATGCACGATGCGGAATGTATGGGAAAACATGTTTTTGCAACTGCAAAATTAAGTTGGTCGATTATTACTCATTAACCTGTAAAGCCTATTTAGCTGTGATAGTTTACCTTTTAATTTCGTTATATAAACTACTACTGTGATTTTTTCACATATCCAAAACCAACCATTTAGCTAGCAGGGGGGGGACACTTGACTCTAACAAAAATTAGCACTTTAAAGCTTAATATTTCGCAAACGGATCCCTTAATCCAAAAATGGTTTTCCCTAACTCAAAATGTTTTTGGAGGACCTTTCCAATGGTATCCACATCATGGGATAAAAAAAAAGACATCACCACTTTACGTGTATGGGAGGTCCTAAAAAAAATGTTTTTCATAATTTTGTTTTACCACTTTGTCGGTGCAATTAATATGTATACCTATGCCAAATTACAGCTTTCTAGTACTAAGGGTCTTGGAGTTAGACCGCGGACAGACAGACAGACGGACATGACGAAACTATAAGGGTTCTTTGTTTACTACGGAACCCTAAAAACGATGGTTCAATGCCAACATTCAAAACTAAGTAACTTAACTGTTATACGATGGTTATCAAAGTTTCCTTAACAATGCGGTAGCAGTCATTCAGGTCTGTTTTTTCCCTATTTAATAATCGTTATTTAAAAACCAAGTGGCAAAATGTGGGTATACTGTAAAAATTCAGTTTACTTTCTCACATTTTAAATTCGTTTTCAAATAGAAGTCTCGCGTACAAAAACACCCAAACTGGTAGAAATGTCGTGAGGCCAAACAAATATTTTATTCTGTGTGGATATGGAACTCACATCCACGATAGATGCTCATCCACTGTGCTGTTATAATAGGGTCACCAAACTGCTGTGATGAAAATGAATTCGAATATCTGTCATGCACAACTTACGCACACGTTACACTGAAATGAGCATCAAGAGGGTTATCGATAATAATCAGTATTAATAATAGTTTTATATAACTACATGTATCATTTTTTTTTTTTCAAATTTAGTTGTCAACAGATTTGCAATAAAATATTAAAGAAACACATCGTAAATTAATCTCTACCAACAGAAAAATCAATTAAGGGGTCTGCGTAGCGTATCTGCTACGGCGTAGATGATGAGCTACGTCGCTACGATTTCGTAGCAAGTCACCGATCCCTTTTTATTGAGCTATGAGGATACCGCTTTTTGTGTCAGCAATGGCCAGTTTAGATAATAATCGTGATCCCGCTCATAGTGTAGGTACTACTTGTACCTAATAGTTCTAGAACATAGTTTAGTTTTCTGTTTATCCTATCCATGTACCCAGAGGTATACTGTAGAGATACTATTTTATTATTTACTAACTTTATTTGATAGTTAACCACCTACAACAACAATAAACAATATTCTATTCTACCATCTTAAGTAACTATTTTAAATAATAACTTTACTCGCAAAATATCATTACTGCTTGCAAAGTCACACATAAAATGTTCGATCATACGTTTTCCAGAATTTGATTACCTAACCTTTGCACGAGTTTGATAACTGAAACAAACTTCTAAAGGTCACAGCGGTAAGTGAAAACTTCGAGAAGGGCGCCTGCGTCGCTAAATGAAAATTCATAAACATATTGCTTTTTCATTTCTTGGTACCTACAAAGGAGAAAAGAACCTCTATTGGTACAGTTATGAAGTTTTCCGATAAAGGTAGTGTTGATTTCTTTGAAACAAAGGAAATTGAACCCGATATTGCTTATTTTGTTTGCTCAATTACGAAGCAGTGATATTTTTTTTGAAGTGAAAACTTCGTTAGGTGCGTTAGGCATTTTTGAGATGTGAAAAAGCAATTGAACTCGCGACACCGTTACCGACACCTCATTTTTGTAAACGCGATCGTGCTCTCTATTCGTACGATCAATGTTCTATGCAAGTATTTTTACTTTAAAGGTTTTGGAAGTATTTTTTTTTGTAAACGCGATTGTGCTCTTTATTTAGATAAGGTTACGGACCAATGTTCTATACAAGTATTATTCTTCCACCAAGGTGATCTTGTTCAAGTTTTCACTTCTGTCTGGACCAGGAGTGCCACTGTTTTTTTTTTCAGTTTATTATAATTTGCAGTCATAGCTTGTCCACTCTGAAATGATGCGCCACACTACCACACTACATTACACTTAAAAATCCGCATTACCGTGTGCGTATGCAGTAGTGGGGCGCGTCATTTGAGAGTGGACAAGCTATACTGTTCACTTTATAAGTAAACTTTGTGGAGATTAAGGGAAATGCTCATTGAGGCGTGAAATTAACTTTAAAATGCGAAGTTGGTGTGAATGTGCACACGCTTCATTGAAACTCATTAATGGTGGTAATTTTGTCGAATAGGCGTATAGTGTACGACGTCATGACAAACAATGAAGTAAAAACATCGTGACAATTGAGGTTAATCAAAGCAGAAAACAGCAAAAAATTTGGTATGATATAGTAGGTACCCACGTTCTTTTGAAACCTATAAAGCTGTTATTTCCTAAATTAAATTAGGATAGTGGGTTGATGTGAGTTATTTTTTATGTATAATAGATTGTTCTTTTTTAAATGAAAACTTCTTTAGGCGCGTTGACCGATTTTTGGTAAGGGGTAAACTTATGGATATATGAATATAGATGGCGCTAATACCAGTTTTAAGTTTTCACTTCAGTCGGCAGTCCCCATGACTGCCTATTTTTTTTTTCTTCATTGGAGATGTGTGTTGGTTAAGAATATGCCTGTGACAGACGGGCCGACGGAAAATATATATATAAAATGTAATAATATATAAACATATAATAGGTAACGAACCCCTAACAAGAGCACGAGGCTTCATTTCCTTTTATTTCATAACATGCAAACCTGTATTTCAAAATTAAACATAGATTCCCTCATTTCGATATGTGCACATTATGAAGACTCACACTGTATTTATGCTGTAATATTAGAGTCTAAGATTACTTTATGAACGTTAATAAAGGCTACCAGTGCTTACCTTTAATAATGGTAGGTATGCATTAGGCAGAATTATTACCTGGATTATTCCTTGCAAGCTGCGTTATGCTTTTAGCCAACCTAGGCTTTAGACCATTCCAGTACTTAGGTCGTTGATAGGGTTAAATGGGATACGGTATTAGAGCACTTACCTATGCTAGAACAGGCAAGCTATATAGATTAAGTTTCAAATAGTCTGTGTGTACTTATGAAACCTTATCATAGCATATCGTCGCTCAGCATCCAATACCGCGAATGTGAAATTTTTGTCGAAAATTTGATTTTTGTTTTATTTTATTCTACACGTTCAAATACGTGATCCTGCATTTAAAAATGATTTATGTGACGATATGAGCGTTATAACCTGTGTCTATACCTGTGTAACATTGATTTAATTGATTGGTTTTATTTGAATTTGTTGTTCTTTAGATCTGTTGTAAACCTCAAAATTTTTAATCTGAGGGGCAATTCCCTTAATTTTTAAGAACGTTCGCATTCGCATCTCATTTGCAACCTGTCAAAAATGCAATCTATTTACCAACATTTTTGACAAATTTGACAGATTGCGACTTGAATGTGAACGTTTCTAAGTACGAGAATTTTATTGGCCTTCTGGTATGTTAATTTGTTCTTTCGCTTGTTCGTAGGAATGCATTAAAATAGGTAATAATGTTTTATTATAGTTAAACGTCACACAGAAACTTTTGCGACCAACAGTTTTTGTCTATGTCACAGTGTTTGTCAGTTGTTGTTTTTGTTAATTAAAAAACTATGACTATTACAAAAAAACACAAAATTTCAATTTCGAAATTCCCTCCACATTTTTTTACGAGCAAAATCAAAATATCCTGTCTCACTGAAAAATGGATTTACAACGAGAACATTTTCGCGCGATAATTTTGTACGATTTCAAATGTCGACTTTTTAGTCAACACCAATCTTCACAATTCTTCTGGTTTTCCAGAAGAATTGTTTGAAAGACTTCATCATCATCATCATCATCATATAGCAGTCCACTGCTGGACATAGGCCTCTCCAATTGCACGCCATTCAGCTCGATTCTCGGCAACTCTCATTCAGCTGCTACCAGCCACCGTGCGAAGATCGTCACTCCACCTAGCCTGACGGTGTCCTATCTTACGTTTGCCAATTCGCAATCTCCACTCAAGAACACGTGTACCCCAACGGTCATCGGTTCTACGGCTGATATGGCCGGCCCACTGCCACTTCAGCTTGCTAATTCTTCCGTTCGGTAGATAAACCTTCCGCGTCCGTACGAAACTGCCGCGCATTCGATACAGTTGCGTACTTACACTGAGATTTCGAAGCGCGTCGTTTCGGTCGTTTTCTATGAAGATAGAATACTGTTACTTATTTGTACTGTGGCGAAACCATACGTAAACCTAAAAAACAATGGTCCGTGAAATATAAGAACAGCCATTGTGTTTTGTTTAATTGCAATCAAAGTTCGTAACTATAAAGTTCTCTCGAACGCGACGCCTGCAATAAAACAATAAAATACACCCCAGCAAATGATTTCTTTTAATAGAACTCTTACAAGTAAGTTAGTTTTTTATTTATTTAATGAAAACGACGACCCATTGTGTAGAACCTAGAACCTTTATTAGTACCTTCGTAATACTACCTACTAGGTTAGCGTAGCCCTACGAATAAGCCGGAATATTTGAAGTACCTATGTCGGTTTTCAATTTCATAATTGGAATATTTCAAGTATCAAAATATTCGAAACACAATACAGTTACGGTATTTCATCGAGTGTTTTTTAATAAAATTGTAACCCAATTAGTCAGTCAGTATGCCTTCAAAGAAAAAACATATATTTAGAAAATTCCTGGGTACCCATACCCACGTATTAATCAAGCGCATTCCGACTAAGCGACCCGATTAAATGGAACACATGTAAACTCATGAACATATTATTATTGAAGCGAAAGGCTTCAGTCGTACTAATTACCACTTCAAAACAAATTAGTTCTAGTGTAATTATATGCTTTAATTATGACATATTAGCTTTCCATCCAATATAGATTTTGTTATTTAGTATTTTAATCATTCCTCTAGAGATTTTGTTATTTTGAATTTTCCAATAAATAACATATGTAATTTGAATGTATGATTTATTAGTTCGCTAATACACATAAGTACAGTACGTCCATTTGAGAACATAATACTCTAATAAAGATTGACAAACGAAGATGTAATAATAATTGAAAAATGACGCAGCTGCATAAAATTTTAATAAAATTTGATGGTAAAATTTTCTCAATATTTTTTCGGATGGTCGTTTCGATTGCAACTGATTTGCAAGTATAAACCAAGATTTTTATAGAACACGATGTATTATTACGGACTATTCGTTGTAAGTTCGTTCATTGAAGTAAAATTGCTGGTCGAGTTCTCGACACACTGTAAACACTCTGTATCGACACATGTGACTGGGGAGCTGGAGAGGCTATACCACTTCTCTCCTAGGTTTGTAACGTAGGAGAGAACGTATTGGACATTATGTTACGTTTGTAGGTTTCTCGTGTATTTCTTTCGCATTTAGAAAGAAAGATAAACATTTATTTGGACACAGTTCGTGAAACACAAAATACAAATAACAAAATGAAAAAGTGAAAATAATGTTTCAACAACAATAGTGTGTGCCTCACGGCTGCGTCAAAAAGATTCATTTGCTGTCTGACGTTGGTTTTCTAATGAACCCTTAAGGACAATTAAGCTCTTTTGTGAGGTCTTCTATAGGTATGTAATTGAAGGTCTAAAATGAAACCCATGACGGGTTTGTAGAAAATTTGTAGGCTAAAAACTCTCACCTCAATACTTAAACATATTAATTATATTTAAACAAAATCGATTTCAAAGGACATTTAGCAAAAAAAACGCTTTTTTTGGAAACAAATTAGCATCACTATACCTCTAAAATACCCAGTAACAACTATTGTTAACTTAACCAACAATTAAATAATTATTAATTACAGTGATCGCAGTGCGACTAATAACGTCACCAGAGCTTCACATTGTCACCGACATGATGGTCCAATTGTCTCATACGCTCCAATGACCTGTCAAATTAATTGGCTAATTAGTTCTGGGCATCCCCATGATCTCTATTGATCGGTGTAACGTTCTTGGAGCTGCCCTTTGATGATAAACGAAATTTCTGAACCGGTTTGTCAATCTAATTACGCAATACAGTGGTATGTATACATAGGTATTACGCTGGTTTTCCCCGAAAGGTTGGGTAGAGGCGAACACTATTTACCAAGTATGCTTACTCAGGGCAAATTTTCATCATCAGCCCACAAACGTCCGCTGCTAAATACCTTCCAATGACTGCTTCAAAAAATTATCGAAAAAGATCATCTGCCTCGCTCTTTCCCAATTATTGGGGTCGGCTTCCAGTCTATCCGGATGCAACTGAATATCAGTACGTTCATCATCATCATCATCATCATTTCAGCCGAAAGACGTCCACTGCTGGACATAGGCCTCCTCCAAGTACCGCCACTTCGACCGATTCTGTGCTTTCCGCATCCAGCGGATTCCTGCGGCCTTCACAAGGTCATCGGTCCATCTTCTGGGAGGCCTTCCAACGCTACGTCTTTCGGTACGTGGTCGCCACTCCAGAACCTTTCGACCCCATTGGCCATCCGTTCTGCGAGCAATGTGCCCTGTCCATTGCCACTTAAGTTTGGCAATTCCACCAGTACGTTACATGGAGCGAATGCCCATCTGACCTCCACGGCAAATTACTGGGTAACACGATATCCTTTGGTAAGACTGGTCGAAGAAGATATCGCCAATTTTTTTTTTTATTTATTCTGAAAACTATACGGAATAGGCAATGAAACTACCACAAGTAACTTAAATCTAATCAAAATTAAAAAAATAATTCCATGACACTTAATCATTACAAAAAAGGTTACAAGGGTACATGAGGCTTTCCAAGTAAGTCATTAATTTAAACGTTTTATTTCTCTAAACATTTTACTCATTTGTTATTTGAATTCCTTTTAAATATTACTTCAAAGCATTACTCTCTAGGAAATCAACAATGCGTTAAAAGCTTCTAGTCTCAAGTTGAACGTAATCGCTTCTAGGTTTGCGCTGGCGCGAGAGGTTTCATGTACCTACTGGTAGTTGTAATTGTTTCTCTAATATGAACCTGAACTTACGTATTTACTATGCAGGTACGGTACAAGTGGAAGGTTTCAACTAGAGATGTAGTGTAATGAAACAAGAGTTGTCTGAACGTTTGCGAAAACAAGTGAAGTTTGAGGAGATGAAGTGAGGACTAATCAATTATACCTATTCGACTTGTTCTACTTTTGATAATGTCTTAATACATAGTTTTGTAACTAAATAATCTTGAAAATTAATCTTTTAAATTTCGGAAGTCGGTGTCTTTGGTTTAGTATTTTCGTAATATGCCACTGAGAGCGCTCTCTAAATTAAATTGTTCTTAAGCAATGCATGATACGTAGTATCAGTCCTGCAAATAATTACTCGTCCAAAAACGAAAAAAGAAAAACTGTTTCTTAAAAGGTTTTTTTTCCCAACTGCTACAGGAAAGCGAGAATGAGGAAAATTACCCTGTGAATTGACGAATTGACGTCACGGAAATTGCCTCCGAGGACTGGATGTGAATAGATATGTCACTATCAAACGACATATTATATCCTGTCGGAATCCTAACTTTATATAATATAATATTTATATATATTTAATACTATAAATGCTTAAGTGAGTTTGTTTATTTAATTATTTGTTTCCTTGTTACGCTTTCACGTTAAAACGGCTGAACGGAACTGGATGAAATTTGGCACATAGGTAAACCATGACCTGGGTAAAGATATAGGATACTTTTTAACCCGATATTCCCACGAGATCGAGACTTATGCGGGTGAAGCCGCGGGGCGTAGCTAGTGTTATAATATACCTACAGGGTGGAACAAATGAACGCTTCTTGAAGAGAATAACATTAGAAATTGAAGAATGATTGGTCCTTTCTGAACGATAGGGAAGAAGCATCATTGAAACTATAGTTTAGCTAAATATGTAATGCGATTAATTTCTTTAGATTGAACCTTTAGGAAATGGACGTTATTTTTCAAAGTTTTTTTTTTTTGTGTGGGAAATTATCAAATAACTTCTCCCGCTCCGGGCGGAGCGGGAGGGCGTATCAGACTTTTACTGATTAAAACCCACCCGTGTTCCTTCAGTTGCCATGTTGTCAGGGCCCACGGTATCCCTTTCGGACTTTCTTTATCCCTATAGGTACGCCTGTGGGTTACATATCGAAAGACCTTACTATTTTAGATTAACGACGTATTTAATGTTACCATACAATATTATGATATATATCATATATTATATTCTATTACTTTGGAATTACTTCAGTTGTTACCTATTTTCGTGGCTCTCCACAGTGCTCTTTAAACCCCTTATTTAGGTACTTGTGTATCATTAGGGCACAACCCAACTAGTGCTGACCCTTCCCTAATAGAGCTTGTCAAGTGGATGTTACTGGGGTATGACATTTTTGTAGTTAATAGGAATTTGTAATGTCATTCTATACCAATGTATGGCTACCTATAGGGGAGCAGAGGACTGCTTATGGATAAAACGTTTTATTATATTTAAATGCCTCGTTGGTCTACCGTCCTGGGTACGATTCCCAGGTCGGGAAAAGTGTTATTGGGTTTTTCTATCTAGAATTTGTCAGTAGCAGTTTGGAGTCTGGATTTGTGCCCCGTTGAAGCCAATACGCTCGCCCTCATGGGACTTAAACATAACTAGCGAAATGTGTGTAGGTACACCTCTGCTCAGCCTTTTGGGGAAAGCAAGGCGTGATGATAGGTTATTCTTAAATATAGAATTTGGACTTGAAGCTTTAAAACCACCTTTTTAAAGTCCAAATTCTCTATTAAAAATAACAATTCGTATAACCAGTCTTCTGCTCCTCTAAAAGTAGAACTAAACACTAAACAATCCCAACATATGAACTTATATTTTTTAATACCAGCATTTATAAAGCTGTTTGTGTTTACATACCGGTCTCTTCAGCTGAGTAACATTTTATAGTTTAGTTAGATGGAGCATGAATCTACATAAAATTCTCGAAAGTTTTATAAATGAGTATGAATTTAATTCTCACCATATTATTATTATTAACTTGCCACATCAACGTGTCATCAGCATCAAAAGCACACAGAGATAGAAATGAGGGCGGGCTTTTATTTCTCCTTATTTCAAACTCAATAGTTGTTTGTGTGTCATGCCTATTTATTTGCTTATCTGTCCCTTCAGGCACATTGCTGGCTTTTCGCGTTTATTTCAGATAAATTGAGATGCCAAGAATAAGGGATCAACTGTCCAAAAAATGTTTACGAAGAATTTATTGTTCGTAATCCTGACTGCGTGGACTTAAAAGTGATTGCTTTAGCGATTTTTTTTTTGTTTACGAAGAGATTAACGTAAAATCTGACGTAAATATAAATATTAAAATTATTTTAATTAATTCCTCTTAAACTGAATAGCGGTGTGTTCACTGTAGCGATTAATCGAATTATCTGCGATTTCGAAATTATAAAAAGGATAAACGAAAATTGGAAATTTTCGCAAAAAAAATCTGGCAGCGTATTTCTTTGAATCAATTAATAAACTCGTTAATACCATTTCCCATTATCGACAATTTAATTTAGAAGATAGACCTAACCACCATCATTGAAGACCCTTATAAAGACCAACTCGTAATTACTTTGAAGACCTTTAAAGCCCACACAACTACGCATTGGCTTTATTAGCGCAATAAAACTTAACACAAAACCAAAAGTGTCTATTCAATAGTAACTCGGGACAAGTACGCACAAAACGCCATTGTGAGCAGTTATCACACAACAAAGGCTGTAGAATTGATATAGACCTTTTTGAACTGAATAATCGTGCTAACGATTTATATTTAACACTTAAACGTGCCTCAAAGAGCTCGGGTGTCTTTAACCTTGTATATCATGCGAGCTTTATATTATCTACAGTACATAAGCAATTATTGTTAAATGAAGTCTGTGACATGAAAGTCTGACATCGGATCTCAAGAAATATCTAGTTATTCCCCAATTTTGATGGGAAACGTCAGTTTAAGTCAAATGGCATTCACTCTAATGTAAAATACTGATATTTAGAAGTCTCTGTTAAGATAGGAAGCTGACCACAACTAGAAATTATTACGATTTTATTTCGGACTAGCGACCCGCAATCTACTTTCTTAATTTTTTCTTTCATAAGTAAATTCTGACAAATACAAAAAAAAAAGTTTTTGCGAAATCGGTCCAGTCGTTGACGCGTGGTACTGTGACCAAGGGAAATAAGGATTCATTTTTATATAAGTAACTAGCTTTTGTCCGCGGCTTCGCCCGCGTGGATGTCGCAAAATATCCCACAGGAACATGCTACCGGAATTCAGAGTATCCTATGTTCTAAGCCAGATTATGGCCTATCCGTATGCCTTTCATCTAAATACGTTCAGCCGTTACGGTATTAAAAGGTAACAGGCAGATAATAAATCTGTACTCAAAATGCAAAATTGAAACCGTTAAAGGATAACTTCGTTGTCTGTCAAGACCTTTTTTCTCAAAAACTTAGATCTACGGTCCCTTGGAGCTGTAAAGAAAATCAAACTTCCTAGTCAATGCAATAAAAAATACGGTCATTAAATTATACCGCATATTTATATTGACACTCGCAAATAAAACAATGTACTATATGGTACTTCCCGTTGTCCTAGCAGCATGAAGTTTGGCGAGAAAACTTTAATTACCTATATATCACCTCCTTTAGGATTATTTTTGAGACAAAAGTAGCCTAAAGGTAGGACACCCTAGGATGCTGTTTATCCCCTTGGCAAATTTGATGGAAATCGAATTCGAATTTGGAATTTGATTATGGTTTAGGTGTGAAAAGTTAACATACAGACAGACATTCTTGTAGTCAAACCTCAGTTGGCTCGATATAGTTTTTGGAAAAGTTTTTGTGAAAATTGCCAATTTTTAAGAAATCTGTGAATGCAGATCAACATGTTTCAAAAAGTTAAGGACAGTCTCGTTAGGCCCTTTCCTCATTGGTCGGTACTGCTTATGGTTCCTCACTGGTCGGTAAACCGAAACGATACCGCACGCGCGCACTGCTTTCATTTAGAATTCCAAATTCAAATTAATTCTGTTGGTTGGCGAGCCCATGACCAAAATTTTTGCCTCATCGTTTTACGAACAATTTTAGAAACGAGGAGCTCGTGGCTAAGTACTAACAGTCGCTCGGGTCAATCTGTCAGGTTAAGCTACGCTTGCCGGGGTTGGTCCGTGGATGGGTGACCATTTCTAAATACCGAGACTCCTCCGTGCCTCGGAAAGCACGTTAAGCCGTTGGTCCCGGCTTTCATTCGTGGATCTTTGACAGTCGTTACGGGTCGTCAGAAGCCCGAAAGTCTGACAACCAGTCTTACCAAGGGTATCGTATTACCCAGTTACTGGGTTGTGGAGGTCAGATAGGCAGTCGCTCCATGTAAAATACTGGTATTCAGCTGCATCCGGTTAGACTGGAAGCCGACCCCAATATAGTTGGGAAAAGGCTAGGCAGAACGAACGTTTTACGAACAATTTTAGAATGTGTAAATTGTGTTTTTGTACCGAAAACACAATTTTTAGAAACCAGTAGGGTCACTTCGTGTGACGCTACTGGTTTCTAAAAATTGTGTTCAAGGTCTCCAAGTGTGTCTCCAAGGAGACCATAATTTGAGAAAATTTAAAATGAGGCAAAAATAAAACCCATAGCATCCCGTCTGAAAATCTTGTTTTTATGTGAAGATTGGTCAGTTGATGCGAACGTTGGCAACGTCGCAAATAGCTGTCAAATATTTACCTGTTTGGTTTAATTAATTATTTTTTTTATTTATGGAAATATGAAATATAGCTATAGGTAGTGTTAGGAGCGTTTTCATGTGGCGGCCGTTATTTGGCAGCGGTTGTGTCGGCCGCTATGTGGAGGCCGTTTTGTTTCGGCCTTTATGTGGCGGCCGCTATGTGGCGGCTGTTATATGGGGGTCGTTATTTGGCGGCCGTTGTCTAGCGGCCGTTATCTAGCGGCCGTTATCTAGCGGCCGTTATGTGGCAGCCGTAATGTAGCGGTCACAATGTGGCGGCCGCTATGTGGCGGCCGTTTTGTTTCGGCCGATATTTGGGCGCGCTATGTGGCGGCTGTTATATGGGGGCCGTTATTTGGCAGCCGTTGTCTAGCGGCCGTTATCTAGCGGCCGTTATGTGGCGGCCGTAATGTGGCGGTCGCAATGTGACGGCCGCTATGTGGCGGCTGCTTTATGGCGGCCGTTTTGTTGCGGCCGTTATGTGGCGGCAGCTATATGGCTGCCGTTATGTGGCGGCAGCTATATGGCTGCCGTTATTTGGTGGCCGTAATGTGGCGGCCGCAATTTGGCGGCCGTTATCTAGCGGCCGTTATGTAGCGGCCGTTCTGTGGCGGCCGCAATTTGGCGGCCGTAATGTGGCGGTCGAAATGTGGCGGCCGCTATGTGGCGACCGTAATGCGGCGGCCGCTATGTGGCGGCCGTAATATGGCGGCCGCAATTTGGCGGCCGTAAAGTGGCGGCCGTAATGTGGCGGTCGCAATGTGGCGCGATGTGGCGGCCGTTTTGTTGCGTCCGTTATGTGGCGGCCGCTATGTGGCGGCTGTTATTTGGCAGGCGCTATGTGGTGGCTGTTATCTAGCGGCCGTTATGTAGCGGCCGTTATGTAGCAGCCGTTGTGGCAGCCGCAATTTGGCGACCATAAAGTGGCGGCCGTAAAGTGGCGGCCGTAATGCGGCGGTCGCAATGTGGCGGCCGCTATGTGGCGGCTGTTATATGGGGGCCGTTATTTAACGGCCGCCACTTTACGGCCACCAAATTGCGGCCGCCACATTACTACCGCCACATAACGGCCGCTAGAGAACGGCCGCAAAATAACGGACCCCATATAACAGCCGCCACATAGCGGCCGTCACATTGCGACCGCCACATTACGGCCGCCACATGATGGTCGCCACGTGGCGGCCGCAAGATAACGGCCGCCACGTGGCGACCATCATGTGGCGGACGTTATGTGGCGGACGTTATGTGGCGGACGTTATGTGGCGGACGTTATGTGGCGGCCGCTATGTGTCGGCTGTTGTGTTGCGGCCGTTATGTGGCGGCCGCTATTTGGCTGCCGTTATGTGGCTACTATTCTTTCCAAAATCTGTGAATGCAGATCAAAATGTTTCAAAACAACTACGACAACGGCGACAACGGTTAAGGTATGAATATGAATGAATATCCTTTTTCACCCGGTTAGGGGAAGATTTAAAAAATCCCTGATATACGTTTTTATTTATATTCAATCTTAAGGCTCCGTGCTGCCGCACCGCACGAAATCACTGATTTTGATCAATTTTGTTTATTCGTTGTGCGAAAGGGGACGAGAATTTAAACAAAATTATTTGTGATTTGAAAAGTCCAATTCTTCGTCTTGTACATAGGGGAAAGGGATTTTTGAAATAAATTAAGGATTCGTGGGAAATCACTAAAATTCGCAACAAGTTTTCCAAAAAATGACGCGAGACTGACGTTTGATCGTTTCGTTAGAAGAAACTGCTTTTGATGTTGAAAATTAAAAAATATTATCAACATCATTATATGGTCTACTTGTACATAGGGGAACCACTTTTTTCAACTTTCATACAAAATATAGCAGAAAAAAAATGTTGAAATAACGTAACTTTCTCAAAACTTCAAGCCAAATAAATATTTTTTTCTAATACTTAGAAACACTTTTAAGAAATTTTAAAAATTATGTATTAATTTTAAGTTAATTGTTTAATAGAATCTAAATTTTATTTTATAAATAAACAATTATTTCATTACGTAAATAAATGGCAAAGTGAACTATATAAACGATCGCGGAAAATCTATTCCATCAGTAGCGAACGGGCCTTCCCAGCGTGAGGACGTATCACTTTGCGTCGCAGCACGCACACAAGCACGTACGTGTCCGATGTTAACATATTCCAGAAATTGTACGTCGACTACCACATTTTGATCCGCATTTTATTTTAGAGTACTTTGCTTGTTTTTGAAGAACATTAAAATTTTGCATGCCTTGCAATAAATAAAATACCGGTGTACGTGTGTTCGTAATTCTTCTTATCCTAAACGGCTTGACTGATTTAGATGTTTTTTTTTTAAATTCTTTTTGTGTAACTTGGATGGTTCATAACTATAGTTGGACTCGCGTGGCGCTGTTGTCGCAGGACAACATCTGCCTGCTGGGTTCACTAGTTATATTTTGACTTTCGATTTCATAGTTTTGAGTGATTTTTGGTAGGTGAAAAAGTTATGGGTTCGCGTCACCGATATGCCCGCGCCGATATGCTGTTGTAGCAATAAGTGAAGTATTTTTGGAACGAAGTTCTTTAACGCTACTGAAGACTACTTTAAGTCAAAATAAAGATCCAAGATGACAGCTGCGAACATTTAAAAATATTTCGTCATGGGTATCGTTTTCATAGTTTTCGAGGATGCTAAAGCTGTTAGTGAGGTCAAAATATAAATCCAAGATGGCGGCTGTGACAATATTCAGATTTTTCGTCATAGGTGTCTTTTTCATAGTTTTTGAGGATTCTAAAGCAGATTTTGATGTCAAAACGTAAATCTAAGATGGCAGCTGCGAAAATTTTCACATTTCTTCATAACATCACGCCATCAATTTCAAAGTATTGGGCCCTTTGAAATTGATGGCGTGATGTTATGAAGAAATCTCATTTCCGCAACGTTTTCGCGCAAGTGGGTTCGCGCAAGTGTCTTTCGCGAAAATGCCTTTCGCGCAAGTGTCTCAGATCCCTTTATGGATACTGGTGCCAATTCTCTTGTCACAAATTAATGCCTCAAAACTAGACTAAAAATCACCAAAGTTTCGTTCATTCCTGTCAAACGATGATTTCCCATCGTGAAATAATTATAGAATATATTTTATTTTGACAGCACTAAGATGGCAATATGGTGCCGATTCTCTTGTATACCGAACTAAACTTACTAAACTATCACTAAAATTCCTTACTTTTGGCTATGAAAATCTTGAAGCTATTCTGCAACAAAAATTTTCTAAATTTAAATATATTTTGACACACTTAAATTATATTTGACAATCGCGAGTCCACGTGGTACTTGTTTGCCCTACCCCGTGAATTTTTTTTAGAGCTGGAGGCGCACAGGGGGCAGCCTTGACGTTTTATATAGAATTTTTACTTTTTGTAAGGAAAATAAGAAAAAATATTACCTACATGTAGAGTGTCAGGGGTTTAAGGGTTTTATAAAGGGGATCGAAATTCTCATTATTTTTGCGGTTGGACGCACCATTTTCGAGATATATGCAAAAGAAAAAAAAGTACAGTTTACAGTACTGTTTTTTGCACCTGAAGCGAGGTGTTGGTGTGAATTTTAGTTCAAGATAACTAATTTTATTCCGCACCTTTTTAATCGCGATTAAAAATAGTCAGATTTAGTTAGACATGGTGCCGATTCTCTTGTCACAAATGCCTCTAAACTAGACTAAAAATCACCAAAATTTTGTTTTATTCCTGTCAAACGACGATTTCCCATTCTGAAATAGACTAAAGTGACACAACTTAACTATATTTTAGTTTGACAGCACTAAGATGGCACTGAGATATTAGTTTAGTGAAAATGGCAATTTTGCTATTCTGAATTTGACGTTTTTATCCTAAAATTTAGATTTTCTAACTAAATATGACTATTTTTAATCGCGACTAAAAACATGTGGAATAAAATTGGTTGTCATGAACTAAAATTCACACCAACACCTCGACTTCAGATGAAAAAACAGTACCGAATATTTCTTTTTTCTTTTGCTTATATCTCGAAAACGGTGTGTCCAATCGCAAAAATAATGAAAATTTCGACACCCTTTATGAAACCCTTAAACCCCTAATACTCTACATGCAGGTAATATTTTTTCTTATTTTCCACACAAAAAGTGAAAAATCCATATAAAACACGTCGAGGCTGCCCCCCCTGCGCACCTCCGGCTCTAAAAAGATTCACGTGGTTAGGTATCACGTGTGGAGTCGCGGTTGTCAAATTCGATTTAGATGTGTCAAAATTATTTTTAAAGGAGACGTTTCATTTTTGTATGGGACTCCGGCCATAACATGTACACTTTAGAAAACCTGGGAAACGAACCCCTAAATACAATAAAGACTGTTTTTTTCCATAATATCTAATACTTTTTGGGCACAAAATAAAAACCGAAAATGTTTGACGTTTGTCAAGTGAAATACGACCATCGACAGCTAGCCATTTTCGTCCAGAAGTACCTACAAATCTACAATCCACTAAAGCAGTTTTTTATTTTTATGATGAATCACACTTTCTAATTAATCAAAAAAGTTGTATAAGATAGCTATCTTAAAATAGTACAGAAATACATGCCTTTCATATTTATTTAAATGATGTCTACGTGATATTATTATGTTAAAATGTAACATGATTTCTGGACGAAAGCAGTATGCAAGTAAAACGACGCCATGATGAATAGAATATGGCAATAATTTGTTAAACTATTATTTTTTGTGCCGAAGTAATCAGGGGAAAAAACAGGAAAGAATATTTTTCCTCAATTCGTGGAATTTTTTCCTTTTTTTACATTAACGTACACTTTATGGCCGAAAATGAAACATCTCCTTTAGAGAATTTATTTTGCAGAATAGCTTTGAGATTCTCATAGTCAAAAGTAAGGAATTTTAGTGATAGTTTAGTAAGTTTAGTTCGGTATACAAGCGAATCGGCACCAATAGCGAATTTTTCATTTTCACTAAATTAATAACTCATTCATTTGCAAAAACTGTACTTTATCTTTTTTCTGTCCTTTTGCTTATATCTCGAAAATTGTGTCTTATCGCAAAAATAATGAAAATTTCGACACCCTTTATGAAACCCATAAACCCATAAAACTCAACATGTAGGTAATAATTTTTCATGTTTTCCATACAAAAAGTATAAAATTCCATATAAAACAGAATTGTTATAAATATACTAAACAAATATACACAAACATTCCAGACTTATTTCATAAGCGTACCTACGTAACTTAACAAAATACCGTCTATAGGATCAAAACTGTTTAAGCGATCACTACGCTCGATGTTTAGGCGTGTGTGCGTGAACGGTGCACACAAACATAGCATCGCAAAAATTTACCTAAACTCTGTCGAGTGAATTCATAGCCAGGAGCCTTAAGTATAAGTTTCGAGTTAATCAGAACGCGCGTTAAAATTATTCCTTACAAACTTCGATACCCCCCAATCCTCCTTTAGGGGGTAGTTTAGAAAAACTGAAATGGCAAAGTTTATAATTTACATAGGCCCTTCACTGGCCTTTACTAGTGAAGGCCAGTGAAGGGCCAATCGGAGTGCCGAACGCGGTCGATGCCTAAAGTCGAGATAGTTAAAAGAAACTCACACTAGGGCCTCTGATAAAATAAAACCGTAAAACTATCACGAAAGCGTTTAATAAAGACCCTTACGACCAGCCGCAAAAGCCAAAATAATAGTTGCCATATGCCAACTATTGTCTTGGCTTTTGCGGCTGTGTTAGGTACTACCATATAGTAGTAGCTATTATCAAGCCAGCCCCATGCTGACTCACTGGATGCGGCTGCACACGTAGGTGTCAGTCGTTTCAATTTTGTATATAGAGTGTGGTTTTTACTAACATTAGGTTAAAATAATAAAATAAACTGTAGTCGCTTTTGTACGGTGTTCGCATTTCGTATCTACATACCTAATATATTCATTACAAAGAAAGCTGAAAATGAGCAGTTTTATTTATTTTGCATCTGCTTTTCGGCGCACTGAAGTTTAATTTTGAATATCTGATAAACAAAGGGCTTTGTGACTGGAGCTTTTTGAAAGCGCATATTTAAATGATTAAAGTTGCCTCATAAAATATTCTAACGATCATTAAAAACGTCATACAGTGCGTAAACTTACTTTGCGTGGGCGTGAATAATTGAAGATATTGACTTCTTTTGGGGGTTGTAAATAGACTTAGTTACTAATGGCTTTTTAAAAATCCTAAATTATAAATTAATATTTAAAGAGTTCCACAATTCTCGGAATGTACAGACGCCAGCACATCAAGCTACCCGAAACTGTCAAATTTTCCCAATCAACTTTGAACCTTAGATATCAGCGATAAAGTTGAGAATCTATTAAATAAATTTGACCGATTGTAGTAGCTTGATGTGCTGGCGTCTGTACACACAGCTTCATCAACTAGCTAATCCACCCCAGCAAAAGACACGTAGACAGCAGATAGCTCAAATTCAACGTAGCTGCTAAACAAGTTTTGCATTTTTACAAAAAACATTTATAATATATACTTCATAGGTTTAGGTAATTAAATAAAGGTAAACAATAAAACCACGTGATGAGACAGCTGTCAAGTAACCGACTAAACGTAATACCTGTCACTTCAGTTGTCATGCTACGTCACAGTTGTGCTCTTAAATTTAGCAACGTTATAATTCGTTGACGTTTAGAGTTTGGGCTCTTTACAATAGACATTTAGTGGTATGAGGAACAGGGTGTAAAGTTCACTCATCCACCATAGAAAAGGGAGGATCCTCCGACCAGACGGGTGTTGTGTCTGGTGGGCAACTGCCCCTCGGTTTGAAGCTGAAATCCTGTATGTATGCCGATCGCTCGGTAAACTCTAACTGCGCGATGCAGGATTTGTGTGACGTCATGTCTATGATGCGTAGTTCGTATGTGGCGGTGTAACCGCTACATCACTCCCCTCCGGAGACCGGAGGTCGATAGTGGGCTGAATCTTGCGATGCTTCACGGTGCCAGCTGTGGTTCCAGTGAGTCAGAACCGGGTGCCACATAGTTCGCGGTGAGTCGGAACTGTCTGTGGTGATTCCCCAGTGAGTCGGGATGATGAGGCTGAGGATGATGACCAGGAATGCGCGTTCGCTGCATGCTGGTGGTCAGGATAACCGTTGAAGCCGTGGATGTCGGCCGGCTGTGTGATTCGCCTCACGAAAGCTTGCGGGAGTGATGATGATAACGTCACGCCGAAGTAATTGCACGAAGGCTGCGTTGACGTTCATACTCGGGGTCACCAATTTAGTGGTATGAGGAACAGGGTGTAAAGTTCACTCATCCACCATAGAAAAGGGAGGATCCTCCGACCAGACGGGTGTTGTGTCTGGCGGGTAACTGCCCCTCGGTTTGAAGTTGAAATCCTGTATGTATGCCGATCGCTCGGTAAACTCTAACTGCGCGATGCAGGATTTGTGTGACGTCATGTCTATGATGCGTAGTTCGTATGTGGCGGTGTAACCGCTACAGACAGATTACAAAATATTATGTTATTATTATAAAATAAATCTAATAAAAAATTGTGCTGAAGCAGTTATATCTACGAATAGTACATAGTTTATGAATAAATGATAAAGTTTAGGTAACATACATTAATAGAAGAGGAAACTATCGTAAAATCTAAAATAAATTGAATTTGCTTTTATCGTATTTTTAAACAAGAAAGTGTCATCTATAAAAATCCATTTTACTTTTTTTTTACTTTTATATAACTACCTAAACCTAATAGAGTATATCGATTATCGCGTTGGTTCGAATCCACGATAAGCCGTTCTCTTTTTGAAAGTATTCTTTATGATCTGAAGTCGTAACAAATTATCTACACAAATTATCAATTGTCTATGTTATAGCGGTATAATATTTTAAAACTCGAGGGGTCCCCAGATAGTGACGCTGTCTGTACAAGTGTACATAACCGTGTACAATTTTTAGAAGTAGGTAGTTCGCGATAACGTCATTCGTTATAGCGGTTTTCGAACTGGTGTACCACTTGCAAATTTTTTCGAAACTGCGTGCGTCGAAACAACGTTATTTGAATCTTCATATTACTCCCAGTGGTGGTAGTGGTAAACTAATAACACTGAAAACTTTCATTTTATCAACAGCTGATACACGTTGACGTGATACTATCAATTGTGTTACAAGCAATTTTCTTTATTACATTGAAATGCTTGTCATTCAACTAATTGTTTCCATACATTAATTCGATTACAAATTGATAAATAATTATGTATATGACATTCATAACACAACAACAACAGAAATATCAAAGACTTATTTTGAAATGTAAAAATAACGCTGTAGTAATTTGGTTGTTTCATTAAAAATTACTAGTAACCCGGAATTCTGATTTATGCCCGGTTGATGGCACTAGGCTCGTCAAATGTGGATGAACTACACACGTTTGGATAGCCCCTAGGAGAATACAAGCATGATACCATGTTTTATAAAAATAACAGCTTCGTAACGATAAACAGTAATGGAATAACGGTTAAAAACGGTTATTTTCGCAGCTGCAATCTTGCATGCACCACTACCCCTGTTGTTCTTGACAGTGTATTGAAAACTGGCTATTGTTATTCTTTTGAATTATATTTTGGATATACAATTTAATATTTAATATATTTTTTAAAGTTAATGGTTTCCCTCATTAGTTCAGCCCTAACAAGAACGGGTAAAAACCCCTCGGACCCTGAAGTGGATCATTATTCTAGTAATGCGAAATTCGCTTTTTTTGGTGTAGAAACTTTCAGTTAATGTTGGGTAAACACGATCAGGTTTTTCTATTCCTTATTAGGGCCGTGCCACTGGTATAATTATACCTTCCCGTGAATTACACTCGCAGGGTAGTTGCGTAACACACTAACAATAGGGATGAAGATTATTTTTTTTGTAGATTAATTAAAAATATTGGACACGTATTTTTTCTTTTTTTACGTTGACAAAAGATTACGGCGATACATTGAGTTAAAATGTGCCATGACGTCACGAGAATGTAGATTTTATACTTACTTGTGACGTAGCGATCCCTACTCCCCAACTTTACCTAAGTCATTTTTTATTAATATGATAAAACAAAAAATACGTGTCTAATATTTTTTTATTATCTGACTGACGGACTAAATAGAATTTCTTTTTTTTGACCCAGGCATCATCCCTATCGCAATGCCATTAATTCATTTTGACAATTGGACAACATTCATTGCTTTATTTACGTTGACGAATTTTTCAAATATGAAACAATGGATTAGGAATTACTTTCAAAATCCATCGAATTGTGAAAAAAGTGTGTTACGTATTTGGGGTGCTTGTTTTTGGAACGAAAATTATCGTCGTGTCAAAATTAAATGCAAGTCAAGTGATCCGATTGGCTATTGATAATTCAGTCAACCAATCAAAGAAGGTGACGCGCGCTTGATAATAATTTGTTGGTAAATTATTGTGTTCATTCCCGTTCCAGAAAGGCAGGTTGATTTTTGACAGTTATTATGGGTTATCAAGTTAGATAGACAGTCGCTCCATGTAAAAAGTACTGGTATTCAGCTGCATCTAGTTAGACTGGAAGCCAACCCTAACATAATTGGGAAAAGGTTAGGCAGATGATGATTTCCGTTCCAGAAACTGGGCGTCAGACATTTTTACCAACATTTAATAACCTTTTATGAACCAAAAGCTAAGTAATGAACACAGGGAGCAAACTATTCTCATAACAGTTTCCTCTAACCTAAAAATACCTATATAATATGTTTATAAAAAGGCACACGTTAATAACCCTGCAACAAAGAGGATATATTGTAAGCTTGTAATTAGAAACTAAATATAACAAACGTGTGGGGCGGACGATAAACATCTCGATTTATTTTTATAAACAGCGCCCTACACTAATACAGTTTGTTACTTTTGGTGCTACCGGCTTTAAAAGTGATTTACATACATTTTTAGAAACATTAAAAGTGTTTTTAGGTTTAGTTATTTTAGTTAGTTAGTTACACGTGGTGGAAGTTAAATATTCAAAAATTTTAAAAAATAATTGTAAGCGCACAAACACGTATTAACACACGTACAACGCTGAGGCCCAAGCAAACTCCCACTATGCCTTGGTAAACACGAGTGGAGGAGGTACGAAGCAGAGCACAAAGAGAACCACGAACATAAGAAACACTGTATAATGCTTCCTATCTCATTTTCTCCCACGTTAAATCTTATGAATTTATGTGTCTGTCTCTTTTTACTGTCGCTTTTTCGTTTCATCGACTTTCAAATCACAACGATGCTAAAGAAGTTTTCACTTCAATAAAAATAAATATTACGTCTAAACTAGGCAATAGGCTCGCCCCCTACACCGGACTTAAACTAACTGGCGAAATGTGAGTGTACTATAGGTACACCTCTGCTTAACCCTTCGGGTATTACAGGTACAGGTGTGATGTTATGTATGGGTGTACCTACGACTAAACTTTATTATCAACAGAGTTATCTGTTCAGTTGAATTCAGGCTTCTAGGTAACCTACCGAAGTTTGCCACTATTTGTTAGGTGAAGTTTCATGAAAACATGCAAACATGCATAGTTCTACTTATACTAGTTACTTTACTCCTTATCGGCGTGCTTGTGAAGACTTGCTAGAGTCAGAGAATATCTAAGTCTTGTAAGGATGTGAAACTCGGTTCAAGAAGACAAGTTTATAAAATATAATAGACGTTGATATATTTAGTAAACCTGTTCCACTTAATTATTCAGGAGCCATAAAAAAACCCTGTAAGAAATCGACACGTGTTTCACCTCTCAACAAGGCATCCTCGGGATGACGATTGACTTGTCGCGAACCCGAACACAGCATGTTGCCACACCGAGCGCTGGACGCAGAGTGAAGTAAAGTGAAAGTGTGAGAGAGTGAGTGAAGTGAGTAAGTTTATACGGAGAAAGCTCGCCGTTTAAAATCAATCAAATGTTTGTACCTACTCCAAATCTAGATAACATCACGCCTGTATTCCCCTAAGGATTAGGCAGAGGTGTACTTATAGTACACCCACATTTCGCCAGTTATGTTTAAGTCTCATGTAATAGGGGGCGAGCCTATTGCCAACAACGGGGCACAAATTTAGACACCGGGCTGCTACTGAGAAATTCCAGATGGAAAAACCTAATAACACTTTGCCCAACCCGGGATTTGAAACCAAGACCTTACGCTCCGCAGTAGCGCTTGCTACCACTAGACCAATGAGGCAGACAAAAGATCATGTTGAAGAAGTAAGTTCGTGATATAAAAGTTTTATTTTAAGAAAGAAGAAGAGAAGTTATTTAACTGCCATTCAGGCAAAATCTGATCTATTTATACAGAATTAAAATGAAATGTACAGAAATAACAACTTGTATCTAATTAATATATAAAATAAAAATATATCCTAACTTAACTAATTTTGATTATAATTTAATTTAATTTTTATTTTAATTGTAATTTATATTTTAATTAATTTTTTTTTTGGTTTTTATTGTAATGTTGTTTTTCGATTTTAGTTCTACTAACATATTTTTGTAAGTTCTTATATTAACATAATATCGAAAATTTTTCCGAAATAAATTATTTGAATTTAAATTTAACTAAAACTATTAACAAACTATTGCTGTTAGTGCTGTTTGGGCAATAGCAAAAATATGAATCGTTAGTAGTAATGGCTACACGTGTATTTATTAAGTCCAACTTCAATCTGCTAACAAGCCGAGCTAATTATGTGTACAAACTTAGACTTCTCTGAACTTTCGTTCAACGAAACGTTAATTAGAACCATTTCACATTGTTGTCTGACGATGTTTCATCATAAACAATTTTTTGTTTCTCTAATTCTATGATATTAAAAATTTTGCTTTGTATTTCGTCTTCGAGACTCGGCGAGAAATTAATTTGAAGCCACCTTTTGAGTTAAGAAAATAATTATAGTAGATTTGCTTCGTGAGATTTTGAGAGCTTTACAATCCTGTTTTGCTACTTTTTTCTAGATTTTGGGCCGGAGCCCACCAAAGCGGAGATAAGACGACAGGAGTGTAGATGTGTTTTAAACAACCAATAGAATTTCGTTAATCACACATCTCGTCTCCACACAGTTTCAGTGGATACCATTG
This sequence comes from Agrochola lychnidis, assembly GCA_963680765.1. Taxonomy (NCBI): domain Eukaryota; kingdom Metazoa; phylum Arthropoda; class Insecta; order Lepidoptera; family Noctuidae; genus Agrochola; species Agrochola lychnidis. The sequence continues at coordinate 8,476,620 of OY796850.1, forward strand.
AGCGGAGATGTATCACATTTGTATGGCGCGATCGAAGCGGAGATTATGTGAGCTGTGCCTCGCTGAGATTGAGCTGGGCGGCGGTACAAAGCGGAGATGTGATATGTGTCTCGCAAGCTGGTGACGGCACGCAGCGGAGACAAGAAGAGATGTGAGCGGCGTGCAGTGAGTGCAGGGCCATAGCCAGACTTAAATTTAAGGTAGGGCAGCTGTTGTTAGGTACAGGTAGGGCGAAAGTAAAAATGTTGATCTCTTCTGGTCAATTGATTTTTAGCTTTCTTGACTTATATTTGTTATGTGTGTCAGTTAATACTTAATTGTCGGGGGTGATATATGGATAAAAATAAAAAAGTAATTTATTCTGACATAATTATTATTTTTATAATCATGTCCAAACATACCTACTCAATATAAAGTCCTTTAAAAGAACTGAATTCGAATAAGATTCAGAATAAAGAATTATTTTATTGTGATGGTAGTAAGATGCCGTGGTTAATTCGGAATTGTTTAGATGTCATAGCTTCACAGTACCTACTTTGCTAATTAGTTGATATTTAGAAAAGATGTTTTTTTTTAAGGTAGGGCATTGCCCCACAATGCCCCCCCTTAGCTACGGCCCTGAGTGAGTGGCGCCGTAATCGCTCGCCGCACGCAGATCAGTTCCGCTCTAACCAGCACACATCTACGCTCCGGTTTAGCTAGTACGCATCTCCGCACAGCTTCAGTGGATACATCCTAGCTGAAAAACATCTTTTCTCGTCTCCACTTTGGACATCTCCGCACATCTCCACTTTGCTGGAGTCCGGGCCTATAACGTTTGTTTGAAAGTATTAGTGATCGTTCACATATTGGTCTGCCTAAACTATTTTACGTCAAAGCAAGCCTCTTTCTAAATTTACCCAACACCAACAATAAAAAAGGTCTATCTAGACGAATGTTAACCCAGTTACCTAAATAAGACGCAAACAAAAATAAACTAAACACAAACTTTCGTAATAATCGCTCGTCAGAAAGCTGAATAAACAAACTACGACAAAAAATAAGGTCTAGAACATGACTCAGTTAGATTTGGAATAAATATCGCATGATATAAATTTCAGAAATATAAAAACGTCCTTCAAAAATATTTTAGCTCTGAAAACTTAAAAATGCGACTTGGACGGTCAGAGTCGGTACTACGAGTTTTACCGTTTACCAACGTCGCGTCGGAGAATTGCAGTCACTCCATATATTTATTTTATTGGAGTTCTCAGACATTTTAGAATGAATGTACATTGTTAGAACTTGATATTCTTCGCTATAAAGTTTATATGCAATAATGAAGCGAATGATGCTCGTAGCTAGTGCATTATTTAAGTCACTCGAATGGTTTTTACCAACCAAATTTAAACTCTTTGAGAAATGTTTTGACAGCAGAATTAACGTTTTCTGTTGAGAATGGTATTTTTTATTGTCATTCTTTGAATATAAAATTATTTGTCTTTAATTAAATACCTGCCTAGCTACCTAGGAGCTCGTCGCTAAGTAATAACAACCGCACGGGTCGATCCATCAGGTTAAGCTACGCTTGCCGGGGTTGATCTGTGGATGGGTGACCATCTTTACATACCGAGACTCCTCCGTGCCTCGGAAAGTACGTTAAGCCGTTGGTCCCGACTGTCATTTGTGGATCTCTGACAGTCCTTACATCAGAAGCCCCAAAAGTCTGACAACCAGTCATACGAAGGGGTATCGTATTACCCAGTTATTGGGTTGTGGAGGTCAGATAGGCAGTCGCTCCATGTAAAATACTGGTATTCAGCTGCATCCGGTTAGACTGGAAGCCGACCCCAAAATAGTTGGGAAAAGGCTAGGCAGATTAAAGTACCTACCTACAAGTTTATTTGTCGTATCTATAGAAGCTAGGTTAAGAAACTGCGTAGTGGCGTGTGTGCTGCATCATCTATACTATACACATTATAAATTAAAGTAACTTTTCGTCACTGTCTGTGTTGTTCTTTTAAACTACGCATTGGATTGTGATGCGGTTTTCACAATCATTTATATTTTTTATTCCGGAAGGTATTTTTTGTATAATATCCACATTCATATTTAACTTAGAGTACCTGGACGACCGAGCTCTGCTCCGGTGAAAATAAAGAATGCTCATTTAATAGTAGCGGATAGTTCATACTATTTCCATGTATAGTACATACTAATTCCATGCTGCCATGTCATAATTCTAAGGTAGCCATCTTGTTCCTAGCTAGATCCATTTTTCGCCCCTGAAGCACCTATAATATTGCAACTTTTATCGAGATCGTTAGAGCCGTTTTCGAGAACGTGATTACATATATATATGTATACAAATATTGTTCATTTAATAGTATAGGCTACAGAACAAAATGTCGATGTTTAGATATATCGCTTCATTAGTAGATTGCACCCGTGTGAAGCAAAGGCGGATTACTAGTAATATAATATTTTCAACCTACTGGTAAAAATTCCATAATCTTAAAAAGAAAAATAAGCGCGTAGTAATTTACTCTATCTTACTCATATAAGATACTGTAGACACTTCGCGTGACTACGGCACCGGGACGATGTCGAATGAAAAGTTTCTTGAGTTAAAACCGTCGGTATATTCAATTCAATAGTACATCTTTCTATTTCTAGTTGTTTGACAGCCTCTGGCTCGACTCTCTTACTTTTCTTCTTCAAACAAAAACATATTCCAATCCTATTTCAAATATATTCTGTCAGATTGTTCGGATGTAGTGCTGCTTTTTCACCAGCCTGCACATCATGAGGTTGCTTCTTGTTTACAATACCTACTTAGTCCTTGTTATTTTCGTGACAATCAAGTGAGCATACAAATACTTAGATATTTTTCTATTCTAGCAAAAAGACGTCTTGAACCATAGAACAGTTTCGACATTAAATATTTTCCAACAAGATATCGTCCGTTTCAGTTCCTACGGATACGGAGATGGTTCGTATATCACCTATTATATACAGCAGCCGTATCTTGTAATGCTGAAAACGTTAGCTACATTTACCAGTTCGCTCTGCGGTATCCGACACTTCGCTTTGAATGCTCCACTGAACATTTTACCTGTTCTGTGTATCTTTTACTGGTAAACTCTGTTTCATATCCTGAATTCTGATTAATATTGACAATGCCAGTATACTAATCTAAACGATTCTTTTTCTTTTTGTGTGGTTAGTAACTAACCTGGTGTCAGAGTTTTAAAGCCGCCCATGGGCTTGGATTCACATGTCGTCGAGGAATATCTCTCAGGCATGCCGGTTTCCTCACAATGTTTTCTCACCGTTTTTGAAGCACGAAAAGCCTGTTATCTAAACGATTAATAAATGGTAAAGAGATTTAGAGAAAAAAAAACATTGGCACTCAGGGACTGCCGACAAAAGTGAAAACTTGAACAAGATCGCCTTGGTGGAAGAAAAATACTTGTTTAGAACATTGGTCCGTAACTTTATCTAAATAAAGATCACAATCGCGTTTATAAAAATAAGGTGTCCGCAACAGTGTCGCGAGTTCAATTGTTTTTTCCCATCTCAAAAATGCCCAACGCGCCTAAAGAAGTTTTCACTTCAATAAAAGAATCATAACGATAAACAGTAATGGAATAACGGTTAAAAACGGTTATTCTCCCCTATAGCGCTGCAATCTTGCATGCACCACTGCCCCTGTTGTTTTTGACAGTGTATTGAAAACTGGCCATCGTTATTCTTTTGAGATATATTTTGTCTGGATATCCAATTTTAGTTCTAAAGCTCAATTTAATCTTGGCGATTTCTAAATATTTAATATATTTTTTAAAGTTAATGGTTTCCCTCATTAGTTCAGCCCTAACTAAGTAACTAGAATGGGTAAAAACCCTTCGAACCCTGAAGTGGATCATTATTCTAGTAATGCGAAATTCGCTTTTTTTGGTGAAACGATTTGAAATGTTGAAATCATGAGGTTCGCGAAATATCACTAGTACAAGGTAACACTACAATTAATGACCAAAAAGGAAACGCTAGTGTACCTAAAAAAGATTAGGCAGTCTATAGTTTGTAGATTCTATGTTCTTGAAAATGGTTTTTATTTTTTTTCATAAACACTGTAATAAAAAATAGACATCTAGGTTGTGTAACTACTCAGCGATCCAATTTGATTAGTAAGTTAAAGTGAGCTTAACTAAGAGAAATAGCGGAGGCTTTCTCGAAGGCTTTAATTAAAACTAGTTAGATATTTTTCAACTTCCTGCATAGAAAATGTACCCACTGGATCCTCGTTAAATTGTCTTTTAGTTTAAGGGCCTGTTTCACCACCTACGAGTAGGTTCTCGTTAATTTACTTGGCAGATATCCTACAAATTCTGTTCCATTTTTGAATTTATTCGGTAAGTAGTGGCTATTCGGACATCGTGAAATAGGCCCTTAATGTCTTTGAATTGACAAAGTTGTGTCAAATGTCAGTAAAAGGTTTGTGTTATTTCCAAATGATTAATTTCTGGAAGATTTCTGATACTGCCTGTTAAACAATACCTATTATTTTTCTAGGCAATTCACCAACTAAAAGTGGGTTCACGGTCGGGTTCATTCATGACCTCTCGTTCGCCACTTGTACCGAAACCATTGTTACTCGATATAGAATATAGGTTTGCCGTCCTTTCAGATGATACGATATTAAGCCCTTACATTTTTAAGCTTAAAAAAGGCATAAACTAAACTTACTTGTTCAACGGATCCATACTGTCTTCTAGAAAACACGCCGCGCCTCGAAATCAACTCGCTTGCCGATGATCTGAAGACAAACAAAATAAATGGTTATTAAAGTAATGTAAACACTAATCTAGCATAGAGTGTGTATCAGAAAGATGTGACCAAATTAAGACCAGGCACTCCAAAGACAATTTCTACGAAAACTCCGCCCCCATGCACTCGACCACTCCACTATGTACTAAACGCTAACACATCAGTAATAAAGTTGAATATCGCGTGCACTCTTTGGTCGTGTTCGAGCATGGAACTTAAACGTCGTAAGTCTCAATTCTTATTTCGTTTATAACTAAAGTAATAATTAATCTAGAGAAAAAATATCTTATATCTGGAAAATAAACTATATTTTCTAGCTGTCAATAATTATTTTAGACATAAAAGCCGAGTAATCTTGTTTTTGTTCCAAATAATATTTAAAAAGACAAGATTTTCGAATAAAAATTAATCGAGCGAAAATGTTCCAATTACGTAACTGTCTTACATATGGAAAGAAACTGATCCAATAAACCATATACTAAAGTTCCATTTTGATTATATGCGAAACTTTTTCAGAATATTAATGCAAATTAACATACAATTTAGGAAGCCTCCTCTTGAAGGGTCAACCGTTCCATACAAAACTTCAATACCTAGTCGACCCAAAAGTATGGGACGGCTGATAATTTTTTCGCGATTACAATATTGATCCCATTGAGAAAGTTGTTTAGTTTGATGATCTGTACCACAACTTTAAATTTGACCACTACTTTCTGATACATGTTGTGTAATTATCTCGATCAAAACGACAAAATAACTTTGAAAACGTTAATTTCACCTTTTCCTGAGGTAATAACTTCACTACCGCAATACCTTATGCTACTATTATCTAAGCTTACGTTAGGTACCAAGGAATAACATTAAAACTTCTTCGAAATCGTCGTTTTAACTTTGCAAATAACGTTGGTTCAGATAACGTAGAACTGCAAAGTGCATATCGTGCAAATTTTTCACCGGTCGTTTTCGACGTTCGGGACTTTAGACATAATGTTTCGAATTTATATATCCTACCAATCTGAAAAGGTTGTTCCGTGAATCGTGTTGGTTTACAGATGAGAGAAATTTTGTGTTCAATATTTGATAGCGTAGATAAACGCCAATTTATAATCTCAGCATCGTACCTACTCCATGTTAAACTGAAACGAAGATATGATAACTTAATTCGCGATTTATTTTCTCCGTCTAATAAAATAATATCGAAAATGTTCACCACAGAACTGATAAACTACTTTACAATGCAATACCAAAGTGTAATTTATTCGAATCCATTCCACGCAGACCGAGCTAATGTCTCCCTGATAGTTCGACATCACAAAGTTCAAGCGAGTTACCATAGGGCGAGTGAACTATCGGGGAGCATCAATAGATATCATCAGTCAGATTTAGAGCCCCAATTAACTCGAATACACTTCGAGAGCTAGTTTCCTGCGAGTTAATTGCAATCCCGACCACTCTGACAACTTTAACACGCATCTAACTGGTTCTGAAAGGTCATGTCTTTAATGAATTCAATGTATCTACGAAGTTAGCCCTTCGTGACCTATGACGTTTATTCGGGGGATTGAAGCGCAGGCAGTTTGAGGTCGAGAGTCCAGCAGATGCCGCGATGCGGTACGCTGATTTGATTTGATTGATTGCACGTTCCGAACACCTGACGTGCAACATCCGAACGGGCAAGTGAAATTTACATTGAAAAACTGCGTAGTTACTAAAAACTTTTTGGTCCGACGTATTATATTCTTAGAGCCGCATCGCAAAGCATGACTGTTTCATGAAATGACATTTGAGAACTAATTATTAAAAAAAAATCTATATAAAAAATTTATTTCAATTCAAATAATAGTAGATTGTTATACGAGGGGCTAAAATAACCCATTCTATCGAGGTAGTAAATAGAAACTGAGTTAGAATGGGTTTTAACGCCGTGTGTTATACTCTACTTTTCACTACGATTGCGAGAAAATAAAATAATCCAATACAATATTAAATAGTTTATTTTATTTAAAAAATTACCTACAATTTGTTCAATTTGAATATTTAAGAATGCGGCGACGCATGAATTGTCCATACAAACGTAATACATAAATCATTTGCAATTTTAGCATATTTCCACCATATTATGTTGATATTCGGATTGAGACAGTATTTATCTAGGCTCCTACGTCTTTTTATTTCCAAAAAATTACCTTTAAATGAAGTGTAAGCGAATTGCATTCGGTACATTTTTACAGCGTAAATGACATGTGTTCATATTGTTTTTTCTGTATTATAAACAACAATATTTGTAATATTGTTTCCGCAGAAGCATAGTTTATGTTATCAAGTTACAAATTATCGAAAAAAAAAAAAATGGAAATACATTAAGTTTTCATTCATAATTTTTTGTATTACGGAACACATCCAAATTTATCATAAATGTTCGAAAGCTAGTAGTGCTATCGCGTCAAGCAATAATTGTCAATGTGTGCGTGGTAGTATTGCTCACTGTAGGTGTATATCGCTCCGACAGCACTCACACTAGCGCAACGTGCTTGGAATTGAATTTTGCAAACATCTCGATTTGTAGTTGCGAGTCGTGTTGCTGGCCTCTTAAGGAAACTTTTTATCCCGGTACGCGGTAATAAAAAGCTAGTTTTACATAAGAATAAAGACTTTCGTTTTTGTAGGCTTGTAGGTTACAGACAAAAATTACTTTTTCCCCTAGAGCAAGATATGATATTTTTAAATTTCCCCGCTCTGGTACGCTACAATGACGAACCTTTTGAGCAAGAGGAGTGAATATAACGATTACATGTAATGATTATAACTCTGTAAATACATATTTTTATCGTCGCGAATCATATTTTGATCAAGATACAACCTGACACTGATCTGCAAATTGCAAAAAACGTAAGAAAATTTGAATGTCGCTACCTTGTGAATTCACCTTAACTTAAGTCTGGTTTTTCTTCTCATCGATTGCCAGTTTTTCTTAGAACATCGATTATTCCTAATCGTACCGTGTGTGAATAAATGCATTGCAATATAGTCTTAGGAGCCGTTGATTAGAAGCTGTCAGAGTGAATAATGTTTAGATCGTTTTGTTCGGAGCTTCATTCAGTATTAACTTTTAGTTAGCCGAGCTATAATTACGAGTCTAGGACGTTTGAATGTCGTTCACCTCACCAAGTTGCGCAGTAGGTGATGTAATATTGAAACGAATTTTAAATTCTTCCTAAATGTTTTCATAACGCAAACGGTTTTAAAATATTAGTGTGGCCTGTTTGTAGAAGGTAAGAAAAACTTAAAAAAAAAAACTTAAAAAAAATATTTTCACTTTTTAGTTGTGGTATTTACCTCACACAAATTCTAATACCACTACCTGCTATGTAAATAACAGTGACAGGTACTTAGCATATCATCCACATACTAAGTGGGAAAAAATACGTATTATTGAATAACTTTTAAACTACATGAATGCAATAAATGATGATTATGATTAAGCTAACTCAAAAACTACCCAAGCAAAGTTAATAAAATATATATGGGACCACCTCTGAAGTATGACCTACCAAACAAAAAAAAATTAAAATCAATTCATAATTTGCGAAACATTAAAAAATATATATATACAGTTGAATTGAGAACCTCCTCCTTTTGGTAGTCGGTTAAAAATAGAAGAAAAGTACACATTATCCGACCATAATGTTTCTAGGTAGATAAATTATTAGTTACGCTAGTGAATTTTGGATTTAATTTATTACTACTGCTTATTTTATTACTGGTGCATTAAACCTAGATCTTCTTATACGCAATTAATTCGCGTTATTTTAGTTGAAAACCAAGTATTCCCTTTTGTAATCTAGATGAAAGAAAGGGTATTCTTTCATCATTAAAGGAAAGCAATCTTGGGATTGACGTTCACGTGACGTCAGGACGTGAGGGACTAAGACTATCTTTAAACGCAATACGCATTTTGATACCTACTTTCTATAGAAAAGTAATTCGTTTTGAAAGTGTGTATAGGCACTCGAACAATGTCAGTACTGAGAACTTTATTATTTTCCTGAGTTCAAAGGGGTTATGCTTAAACATAAATAGATAGATAGAAGATAGAATATTCTTTATTATGTACACCATAAAAATTACAGACATTAATTTAGAAATTTTACATTGGGTGACACAATGGGCGGTCTTATCGCTAAAAGCGATATTTTACAGACAACCTTTGGATGGATTTAAATGGAAAAGGAGAGACAATACTGCAGGTAGTCAGTGGCGTACCATTTACATAAACAACAGATACACAGATACATAAAGCATATAATTACCTACATAAATAATTAAAAAAAATAAAAAAAAATAAAGGAGACGTTTCATTTTTGTATGGGACTCCGGCCATAACATGTACACTTTAGAAAACCTGGGAAACGAACCCCTAAATACAATAAAGACTGTTTTTTTCCTTAATATCTAATACTTTTTGGGCACAAAATAAAAACCAAAAATGTTTGACGTTTGTCAAGTGAAATACGACCATCGACAGCTAGCCATTTTCGTCCAGAAGTACCTACAAATCTACAATCCACTAAAGCAGTTTTTTATTTTTATGATGAATCACACTTTCTAATTAATCAAAAAAGTTGTATAAGATAGCTACCTTAAAATAATACAGAAATACATGCCTTTCATATTTATTTAAATGACGTCTACGTGATATTATTATGTTAAAATGTAACATGATTTCTGGACGAAAGCAGTATGCAAGTAAAACGACGCCATGATGAATAGAATATGGCAATAATTTGTTAAACTATTATTTTTTGTGCCGAAGTAATCAGGGGAATAAACAGGAAAGAATATTTTTCCTCAATTCGTGGAATTTTTTCCTTTTTTTACATTAACGTACACTTTATGGCCGAAAATGAAACATCTCCTTTGATTAATATAATAATAATTAATTAAATTATTAAAATTAAATATCCATAGATTTACAATTAGCACATTAATTCCACGGATGATTTTTAAATTTTGCAAGATATGTATTTTATTCCTTTTCTCTTAGTTAAACTTTGAAATTTTCGACGATTTTTAATACTACCTAGGTAGTTCTTTTCTTCCAGAACTGCGTGGAAGTTGATTGATCTCCAATATAAAAGTAACAGACATGTATTCCTCATAAATCCTGTGTAGTGTTCCGTCATAGCCACCGAGACAGGTCGTAATTTCGTCATGTCCGGCCGGACGAACAGATGTTCAACGCCCGATGTTATCCTTCACATCAACTCACCTTTGTCATAAAATTTCAAAGGAATGCCTTCAATTTCCTGAGAGATAAATGTGAAGAGGAGCTTGAATACATGCTGTAGTGTGTTAAGAGAAGAAATGTAGGGTTTTACCACAAAAACATAGACACTTGTTCAAACCAATCAATGTCACGTCGCAATACACTTTTGTGGAAAGGCAGATATAATTTCCCGTGTTGTAGTCGGGGTGGTTCATTTTAAGAGAAATGCTTCCTCTTAAAGGGATAAAACTTTATATTTTGCCATACATTTTACAAGAATGTTGTGTTTTGACAGGTTTTTAGGGGAGGTTTGCTTGTTGGACAAGCAAACCTCCCGTAAAAACCTGTCAAAACTGTCAGGCTGCCATCTTAGTGACAGCCGCCACAGAGGTCTTCTAGGACGAAGGAGTTTGTATACCGCCCGCTATAGTGTTTATTTTTAAAGCTAAAAAAGTACTGGCGACAGATTTTATCTCATAAAGTACTGGATTATAGTACCGATAAAATGAGAGAGGGGATTAAGTCCTTTCTAAAGAGGGAAAAAGAATAAATGCTAAGCGCTTCCGTCTTTTTTACATAGCAAATCGTGGTAAAGATGCGATTTAAAAATGACGTCTTCGGGTTCTCGTTAAGAGCTTAGTTTCTACTGCCTACATTTATTTTAAATTTATTATTTAAATAAAAAAAAACGTGTGGCACTCGGGTACTGCCTCGGTAAAGCTATTGCATAGCATTTGTAACCTCCATACTTCCTATTTGTCAACGCTACACTTGGGATGATGACGGATGATGACATAAAACAAAAATTACGTTTCCATGACAACATCATGTTGTCATGGGAACTACGTTCCTATTACATTACATGGTAGGCGGAGTGGGGGGTGTTAGGTTTTATTTTCGTTACGGAATTTCTTGATTCGGTCGCCGCGCTCAAAGCCCGCGATAAAAGCTATGCAATAGCTTAAAAATATTTTATTGTAAACATCATTACTGTAATCTGTTAATAACGTTCGTATAAAGGCTTTTCACACAACAATGAAAATAGCATGGGGTTGGCATAATGTAATAAATTTAATTAACGAACTTCTAAAGCCAAATTTACATTGTGAAACTAGTCGTGCAAACTTAGTTATTTATCGAAGTTATTCATTGATAGTTTCACGTGTAAATAGATAATTATTTACACGCGAAATTATCAATGAATAACTAAGTTTACGCAACTAGTTTCGTAATGTAAATCCGGCTTAAAAATTACACTAAGACGAGTTTCATTCCTTATGCTACTCATGTCAGTGTTGGCTTATAATTTATCAGAAAGGCGGAATCACGTGGAAAATGGAAAACTCTGGTAAAAATGATATCGTCGCTCGGCATCCAATACCGCGAATGTGACATTTTTTATGTGTTTTTTTTTAAATGCAGGATAACTTATTTGATCGTGTAGAATGAAATAAAACAAAAATCTCACTTTCGTTAAAAATGTCACATTCGCGGTATTGGATACCGAGCGACGATATGTAGGTAGGTGTGTTTAGCGACAATAACCATCGATAAGAAATTACATTTATTTGGGGAAACCAATCCTTTTCCCCGTCGATTTGGCATGTCATCTCCTGATTTTCTAATCTTCACCGTTGACTCAAGGATATGATATGGCTTATTTTTGCTTTTATCTAATGTGTAGGATATTATATGAATAAATACGTACGTACTGCAAAACCATTCATCACTGTCTATAAAAATAAAGAACACATTTGCATGCAGCTATGGAAAATAAACGGAGAGATAATAATGTACATAAGCGATTCATATTGTACAGATTTACATACGAGCATCTGCATTTATTTATTCATAATAATAACAACAACATCGTTTCTATTATGTTGATTGGGTATGTTAGGACTTCCCAAGTTATCAGTAGGATGACACTCAGATTCCCTTCTTAATAGAGTTGTGACGTATGAGCTGGCCCATGCAGATAGCTAACATGGGCGGTAATAAAGTTGTTTACTACAATTGTAGGGGAAGGTCATTCAAATTAAACGGACGTAAACAGATTTATTACCCTTAACCCTATCATAAACTTTGAATGACAACAGCTCAAATAGTTTAGGGGGCAGCCAAGGAAATCAGCGGGTAAATCTTTTACTTTTTCATCTTAGCCGATGTCGATTTAAATTTAACTTCCGAAAGATATTTTCATCATCGGAGATTGTCAGTTATTAGGTACCTACCTACTGATAGTTCTAAATATTATTGGCACGAACACTACCTGTCAATTCTGTTGTCACGAGGACGTACATTGTTCCTAAAAGTTATAGTTGACGTCGAAGTAAAGTTAAAACTTATGACTTCAATAAGATAAAGTTGGTGACTGCCTCGGCCTCGTGACCTGATAACTTGAGGACACAATAGGTATTCGTTCAGAGTTTGAAAATAAATAATAGAGTTAAAGGTGGGTAGTTTAATAGGTAAAGAATATGTAGACAGCACCTTCTTTTCTCGTGGGGTCAAAAGTCATTAGTTCAGTTGACAGTTCAACAACATGCATTGCGTTATTTACGTTGTTGAGAAGACGAATTCTTCAAATATATGAAGCAATGGATTAGCAATTTTCTTCCAAATCTTTCCGATTGTGATTGAAAGTGTGTTACGTAATTAGGGTGAAGGTATTATACAAATAGTACCTATGACAAATACCACTACAACTATTTCAAACATCAAAAATAAAAAATAAAAAATATAACCCTACAAAGGCACTTATGAACGTCAGAAGCTAGGTACACGGTTCCAATTGGTCGCTTCCTATGGAGAAGAGCCGGCAAGAAACTCCACGGTTACTCTTTTAAAAATAAGTGGTTTCTACAATGTTTTCAAATTACAATATTAATAGGTATGAGTTTAGGTATTAGATTTATTGTAGTGGTCATTAGAAGATCCATGCTTAGCGTACCTACACTTTTACTGGGATGATCATGATACCATGATAATGTTGAGTGCCAGAGTAGTATTTAAATAAAACTACGAAGAATTACACTCGTCAAACTAATCCTTGTCCGTGTAAGTTATTTTAAATCCTAACTTAACATAATATCACTAGCTTCCGCCAGCGGCTTCACCCACGTAATATCTTTATAAATTATAGCATTCACTCGTGAAAGAATTTTCAAAATCGGTTTAGTAGTTTTTGAGTTTATTTATTACAAACAAACATACAAAAAATCTTTATAATCTTTAAGAGCTCAACTGTCACGAGGACTCGAGGAGATCGATAACAATTAAAATTATATTGTGTCTCATTACATACATACATACATAAACTCATGCCTTCTACCCATGGGGGTAGGCAGAAACTACAGAACGCCACCTGCTACGATCCTTACATACTCCTTTTGCCTCGTTTACGTTCATACATCTGGTCATACACGCACGCCGGTTGCGAGTACTACGCACCTGGCCTTTCTGAAGAACATCACCAATAAAGTCAGTATACGTCCTCCCAGGGCGTCCCCGCCCGGCCTTAATGACAGTTAAAATTAAATATTAGTTGAGATAAATGCGAAAGTGTGTCTGTTTGTTTGTTACGCTTTCACGCTGAAATGGCTGAGCGGATTTGGATGGAATTTGGCATATGGGTAGACCATGACTGGGTTAGGACATAGGATACTTTTTATCTCGGTAGTACGTTCCTATAGGATAATTTCCAAACCCCACGCGGGCTAAGCCGCGGGCTGCTAGGATATCTTCTTAATATTTTATTAAAATTATATAATTCAGTGATAGACAATGCACAGCCTTTTAAACTGCTGGATCTAGAAGAAATAAATTTTGCACAAGAGTTCCTTAATGTAACGAAGGTGACCACTAAAGAAGAATTTTTGTTTGTAAGTTTGTTTGTATGGGAGTTCGTCATTTTTGACAATGGAAAACCCCATCGGAGACACGACTTGTATAAATAATATCTTGGGTATAATTTCAGCCTAAAGACGTCCACTGCTGGACATAGGCCTACTCCAAGCACCGCCACTTCGACCGGTTCTGTGCTTCTCGCGTTCAGCGGATTCCTGCGGCCTTCACTAGGTCATCGGTCCACCTTGTGGGAGCTATTCCAACGCTACATCTTCCGATATGCGTTCGCCACTCCAGAACCTTTCGGCTCCATCGGCCGTCTGTTCTGCGAGCAATGTGCCGTGCCCATTGCCACTTAAGATTGGCAATTCTTCGGGCTATGTCGGTTACCTTGGTTCTCCTGCGGCTCTCTTCCTTTCTGATTCGATAACGTAGGGAAACTCCAAGCATAGCCATTGCCCTATGGGCGACTTTTAGCCTTTTAATAAGGCCCATTGTGAGCGACCACGTTTAAATGCAATCTTGGGTATGTAAGTTTATAATCATCTAAAACGAAACAACCCTTTCTAAACTCTGAAAGCACTTTAAACATGCACCTTTTACACCAGCCATTTGTCTAATGAAAAAGATAGAGCTCCTAATTTCATTGAAAGGTGTTCAAATGGAAACGGTCCATTTTATCCGTCGGCGTCGTTTCGAATTATACGTGTCTTGAACCTTGTTTACGTACAAAACAATTGTTTGTCTGCTTATGTAGGAGCTAAGCAGGAATTTATTCTATTGACGATTCTAGGTTTTTATCACTTTGTTTTTCTTCTATAGAATTTCTAGACTTCGAATGTGAGATAAGATTCGTGCTAGACTTGTTGGTAGTAAAATATAATGTATTAAGTATTGAAGACCTTATTTGTTAGGTTCTTCAAAGAAAAAACTGGTTAAGAAAGTTTTATAGAAGCTTTTCCGAGTTTTAGATGAATATGAAGCATATTCTTTGTTTGTCTGTTAAATCGCTCTCAGTGTTTTCTTTCATTTATTTCTATTCTGGTCTGAATTTTAGACTAACATCGCGTTGCTTAATAATAACATTATTAAACAAGGAGGAATAATACAAAATATTATGGTTCTGTTGCAACTTCATTCGGTTCAGCAAGTATTTTTGTTCGTTTATTTAAATAACATTATATTAAGAGTACACAGTACGTGTATGATGATTAGAGTCAGCATTTCTATATTTGCTTTAACAATGCAACGAATGAGCTCGTGAATATGGTGTGGAAGCGAATGATACGTTGAATATCTACCTACAAATACAGACCTACGTTAACATAAAAACAGCAAATGTGGAAAACCGGCCAAGTACGAGTCGGAATCCCACACGAAGTATGTACCACCGTACAATATTTATACAACTTTTTTTTATACTTTAGTAAAAAAAGCACGTTTCTTCTATGGGGACCCCCTTAAATTTGTAACTTTATTTTATTTGTATTTATTTTTTGTTATAGCGGCAATAGAAATATACAATCTGTGAAATGTTCAATTGTCTACCTATTACAGTTCATGAGATACAGTTCGCTGTCAGACAGACAGACGGACAGCGGACCCTTAAGTAGTATCATCATAACTGCTACATCGTTACTTAACGATATGAAGTGTCGATAATCGATATCACTTTAATTTTTATCAATATTTTTAATGAAAATGTAAAAAAAACTGCTTACGACGTTATTTTATTAAAGTCCGAAGAGACGCAAACCTTTTAATTTTTTTCTTGGCCAAGATACTTTTCATTTAGCTCAGCTGTTTTACTGTTCGTGAAAATTTTCCAATAATTTGGAGTGCATTGATCTGGTGCTGGGTGACCTCTCTTGGGGCTATTGAAATATCGCTTACCGCGACCCTCGCGGCAGATGGCACTCGACGCAACTCAAATTCAATGTAGAGAGGGGACTCAACTTCTTTGGCGACACGTTCCAAATCTTACATTGTGTAAAGTGTTATTATGTTGTCTATATGACTTTCTGAGGGATAAGACAGTGTCTTTCGAAAAGAGGGTTTTCAGGTTTATGAAATTGAAAGCGTCGCAAGAAGGAGTATATAGAGTTCCATGTTCTTTTATTTTTCACGATCTGAAAACGAAATTAAACAATTAACGTTTTAAGGACTTTTCATATGGACGTGGCCGTGTGTTTATCAGAAACTCATATTATTTTTAAACAAAGTAATATAACAAACGTTTATTTTTGATAATAGGTAAAAAAAGCATTCATGTCTGGTGATGCAGTGATGCTAAAATTAATTTTATGATAACCGTGACTATAGTTGCCGCGTTTTAGCATGGCAATAGAGGTCATTGACCCGTTTACATTTTTTATTTATAAAACTGAAATAAAGTCCGTTATTGTCTTGAATCAATATCTATTGTGATCTTCAACATATTCCAATAACGAAATACCATACATAAATTTATTGTTTGGGTTCCTACGCAGATATGTTAAGGAAAGGGCAATGATCGCTATTGCTATGCTAAAATGCGACAACTATAGGTGAATTTATTATTCTTCAACGCAGTACTCCGTACTCAACAGCAACGCAGCGATTTATCAAGGTTTTTCTTTTAAATTCGTTTACGAACAAAACTTTCTCCGGACACACCCATACATTTGCTCGGTAAATCTTTTTCGTTAATCTCCTTCCGCTTAACCTGTTTCCAAGCGAATGAATAACCGAAGCAACGTTTCTTAATATCCGGAACACAAATACCTACTGTATAAGACATACATACAACCACATATATAGAACCTCAACCTTGTTTGTAATAATACTAACGACCTGCCCCTACTTCGCACGATTTTTACACGTGAAGATTTCTTTGTATACTATTAAACAAGCAATATTTGTATACAATGTGGAGACAACAATACGACAGTAAATAAAAACACTGGCAATACTAATACATAAGAGTATTTTGGAACCATCAAATAAATCTTAGCAACGAAATTAAAAAAGTGATTTTTCAAATAAACTAAATAGTAGTGATGTGCCGACTATGGGTTTTGCCAATCTTTGACTAGCTATAGTGACTAAACTATTGGATATATTTGATTGAATTTTCGTATGCGGACTAAGAATGTCATTAGATATACGTAATTAAATTTATGGTCGTCTCCACCTTGTATATTTGTACTCACGTTCTCGAAATCGGCTCTAACGATTTCGATGAATGTTGCAATAAGTAAGTAAGTTTACGGGGGCGAAAAATCGATCTAACTAGGTGTTACATCTAGGAAAATTCGTTTTCTCCGTATTTTCACCCGAGCAGAGCTCGGTCGCCTAAAGTTTAGAACAAGATAATGAATAATGACATGAGAATAATGACATTAGAATAATGACATTAGTATAATGTTATAGTAAGTAGCATGGAATTAGTAAGTACCTACTATCATGGTAGCTTGGAATAAGTAAGGTACTATTCATGGATTAGTATGAACTTTCCTATACTATTGAATGAGCATTCTCTATTTTCACCAGAGCAGAGCTCGGTCGCCCAGGTACTTATTGTATTAAATCTATGAGAATTAATCACTTAAATCTGTCTGAATTAATTTTCTAAATAAGTTTAAAATCGCATCAAAATCCGTTGCGTAGTTTAGAAGAACACGCGCGGTCACACAGACAGACACGAAAAGCGAATTTAATTTATAATATGTATAGAAAATATAGATATTGTTAGATAAGGCCTGTATCATAGTCTGTAGAATGGCACTATCCATCAGATTGATTTGAAAATAGAACACGGACTTGTTCGGAGGTGCATGAAGCAACGAATTGTGTACATCAATCAATCTTTCTTTTTTTTTTTTTTCATCCTTCAACTGTTATTTTAAAGCCGGTTAAAAAACATACGATAGCCGTCTAAACTGTTCTAAACTTAACCAGAGAGTCAGAGAGATGACCAGTGATGTCAACTCTGGTTACCTGACCTTTCTCTTTTTAGAAACAAAAGCATCAAGACGCCTACAGAAAGGGTTGAAGTAGTCAAGTGGGTTATTTTTAGCTAGAGGGGGACCTATACTGCGTATAGGTGCCTACAGTGTGAGTCTTCATAATGTGCACATATCGAAGTGAGGGAATCTATGCTTAATTTTAACTCACACTGTATATTATGAATCCTACCTTATGGCACTTGTCCCACTGCGGGCGATGAACGAGAAGCGAGTAGAGATAGTAACTAAAAAGGAGTTGGCGACCAACGAGTACCGAGTGCCTGACGGTGACGAGCAATTTTATTACTTGCTGGTATGCGTATTTGTTTCATGCACAACATTATAGAATATAATCCTAAGGCGTTGTACAAAACAATATACAAACTAAAAAGTGACACACATACATACCTACGTAAGAAGATTTGGTAAAATACAAGAAAAAAACAGTGGCACTCCGGGAGTGCCGACAGAAGAGAAAACTTGAAAAAAAAATCGACACCGCGGTAATAAACGCGTTGATTGATGTCTTTTACTCCATTTATTTATTTATTTAATACTTCAAGCACACAAATGTACAGTGCAATAGCGAGAATTGAGGAATAAATATTTATTTAAATATAAAGATATACATAAACATCCACGACATTTATCCATGCACCGCGGTAATCAACGCGTTGATGTCTTTTATTAATGGTCCTTTTGACCATTAAAAATACATCAACGCTGGTGTCGTCACAGTGTCGCGAAATCAATGGTTTAGTCCCATCTCAAAAATGCCCGACGCGCCTAAAGAAGTTTTCACTTCAAAAACATATTTACATGTACATTTTTTTTTACCGATTGTGAATCTCTCAGGTCGCTGAGCGAGTACTGTCTATGATAGCTCTTGTCGCTGCGATAAACAAGGAGGTATTCCACTCAGAGCACTGATTTCAACAGCACTTGTCCGAACTGCACCTGAACACTTCCACTAATAAGGTTGCCACCTCTTGTTAGTCTAATCCGGGAGAAAAAAACGGTGATTTTTAAAACTTTTTATTTTATTTTGATCTTATATTTTCCATTTGAACGTAGAGACTTCAAAAAATTTTGATTTGAAAAAGAAAAAAAACTCGCTCTTTTAAAATTAAATAACTTTTGGATTTCTGCCTTGACATGTTCTGCACTTAAGCGGTTTCTTCCTTTTATCCATATATCGAATACTTTACTAAAAACACGCTCGCAGGCAGCATTTGATACAGGTATGGACAAAAAGTAGTTTCGAGTGTTGCGACTTGCGAGTTTGCAACTCGCGAGTTTGCGACTGCATTATCTATTAGCGCGCTACCGAGCGGTCGTATGATTATCGCCACTGACAATTATTCCGCAAGCGCACGTAAATATAGAATTCCGGGAGAATTGTTTGTTAGAATTTCCTACCGGGAGCCGGGAGAATTAAATTTACATAGCTGAATTCCGGGTGTCTCCCGGAATTCCGGGAGAGGTGGGAACCCTATTCACTAACCGCACTAAAACGGCGGCGGTGTGAACAGTCAGCGATCGACTATTAATATACATGTATCTGTTTTACTTACACGGAACCAACTATCTTTTGTGTGTTTCTGAAGCGAGAAAATCGTTGATACTTGTGGTTAGTGGGACCGGTGCCTTAACCTACATTATTACCGGTATACGTGGAAATTACTAAACATTTTTACTATACTAGAACGGTGCCTCGTTCTAGTTTAGCACTTTCGACGTAAAGGAAATTTGTATTTGCTTGATTAACTATTCCACGTACGTTCAGAATAAAGACGTTATTTTCCGCTTTTTATCAAAACATCTCGCAGAGAAAGAAAACTTGGTTTATGAGAGAAACAAGTAATTTTATAAAGTTATAGATAGGTCTTGTATTTAGCGTAAACTAGGTATTTTCGTAGCGTTGATTTATGCTGGAGCATGACCTATCCGGACCAAGGTTTGGATGGATAAAGGTACAGATACAAGGGTCTTTTGGCGCTGGAGTGACATTGACAGGGGTTATTGTTGGTAAACATTTGTGAAATTGTATTGTGTGAAACAAGAAACTAACGTCACCAATGTTAGTTTCGATTTTGGGTTCGCGCCGAAGGATCCTTACAGACAAACTATGTTCTTAATAATGTCTCGGCAAACCTCGTGTTTCGTCAGTCGTCGGATTTCTATCAATTGCTCTTTGCACTTCGTGTAGACCGGACGCTCTCAATCGACTTGGAAGTATATAGAGTTGTTAAAACTGTTTTAACTTAATGTAATTTATTTTAAACTAGCGACCCGCCCCGGCTTCGCACGGGTATAAACAGGGATATTGTACATATAAACCTTCCTCTTCAATCACTCTATCTATTAAAAAAACCACATCAAAATCCGTTGCGTAGTTTTAAAGATTTAAACATATATAGGGATATAGGGACAGAGAAAGCGACTTTGTTTTATACTATGTAGTGAAATGGTAGGAAAGCTGCTAAAGTCGCAAGCACGACAGATAGGAAAGTAGTTTTATAGCTCTATATAGTTCACACGGAAATCAAAACAAAACAACAATAAAGTACTTAGTTCTGAATTCAAATTATTATACACGATAAATCTAATAATTGATGGACATGGAAATTTGTATTCGTTTGTATTCGGAAATCCGATGATACCCGAGGAACATTAAGAAAATAGATATACTGTAACAGTATGTACAACTGTAGGTACATATACATATTTTAAATCCTCTGTGCAAGTGATGGCTCCCGCTGACAGGCGTGACGCGAGACCGTTAGAATAATTTCCATGAAGTTTTCATACAAATTGTTCCACACACGATGTTGACACATTATGTTGACACGGGCACCGCATCTTAGCAATAACGACACTATTTTGATATTAAATGCTAGTAACACTCACCCGTGCCACGACTCGGAGACTGTCCAGCCAAGGACAAATCATCATAAATTTAGAAGCTTGCAAATGACCTAGGCATTGTCAATTCTCGTCCATACTAAGTGCACTGTGGGATACAGTACACTTTGTATGGACGAGATCCAACCCATCTGAATACGCTCTTAGTGTGAGATACAGACACAGTACTACTGTATGTAAAGAAAGTTATCTCGGTGGCTATATACACAATGGTACAAGCTCTAATTGGGTCTGACTCGGGATTGACAATATGCGTATTGTTGCCACTACCCGGGAGACACGGTCACTGCGTTTCGAATACGATGTTTGCTCGTG
Source organism: Agrochola lychnidis (assembly GCA_963680765.1). Lineage (NCBI taxonomy): Eukaryota > Metazoa > Arthropoda > Insecta > Lepidoptera > Noctuidae > Agrochola > Agrochola lychnidis. The sequence continues at coordinate 8,497,767 of OY796850.1, forward strand.
TAGGTTTAGTGCTTGGAATATGAATCTGATACAAGGAAATACGGAGTAAGTATCTTTAATATGATGAGGATTCCACTAAGAGACACAGAGAGTCTACAGTTCTGTTACTGATATCTGCGTTTTTCACGCTGGCCGGGTCTAGCGGGACCACATTTTGGGTAAATACATAAATACATCGCTTTTTTTTCATAAAAGCGATGTATTCATTTAATCATTTTTAATTCAGGCACATTACTCATAACTTTATAAGTATTACTTAAACTATGATAGTATAATTTGACTAAGTGGTCGCAAGTGACCCTAGGCTCGATTCTCAGGTCGAACAAAGTGATATTGGGTTTTTCCATTGGGAATTTCTCAGTAGCAGCCCGGAGTCGGGATTAGTGTCCGGTTGATAGGCTCTCCCCCTATTACATGGGACTTAAACATAACTGGCGAAATGTGGGTTTATAGGTGCACCTAATTTTACGAGGATTACAGTCGTGATGTTATTTTAAGGTATCGATGAAATCTGTTTGTAAATGCTAGATAGAGTTTGTTTTGTTGTCTTTTTAGAAATAAAGAAAATTAAAATATTTTATTTGGGACACACACAGGAAATAGGTATAACAATAAAAAACCGGCCAAGTGCGTGTCGGACCACGCACAATGAAGGGTTCCGTAGTTGGGATGAATTTATCCCAAAAACGAACTTAACTTTGTAGTTGAAAAATATGTTCTCCCATACGGAATGTATGGGAAAACATGTTTTCGCAACTGCAAAGTTAAGTTGGTCAATTATTACTCGTTAACTTGTAAAGCCTACTTAGCTGTGATAGTTTTCCTTTTAATTTCGTTATATAAACTACTGTTGTGATTTTTTTCACACACCCAAAACCAACCTTTTAGCCAGCGGGGGGGGGGGGGGGGGGACACTTGACTCTAACAAAAATTTGCACTTTAAAGCTTAATATTTCGCAAACGAATCCCTGAATCCAAAAATGGTTTTCACAAACTCACAATATTTTTGAAGGACCTTTCCAATGATATCCCTCACCATGGGGTAAAAAAATTAAAAAATAAACATCACCACTTTACGTGTATGAGAGATACCTACCCTAAAAAAAAAAATTTTTCATAATTTTGTTTTACCACTTTGTCGGCGTAATTAATATGTATACCTATGCTAAATTACAGCTTTCTAGTACAAAGGGTCTTAGAGCTAGACCGCGGACAGACAGACAGACAGACGGACATGACGAAACTATAAGGGTTCCTTGTTTACTACGGAACCCTAAAAAAGAACATTACTAACAAAATTATGAAAATAATCTAAGAAAAGAATATTAAAATTAATTAGCAAAATAGTGAAAACAAAAAAGAGGACCTGTGCGAGGCCAAAAAGGCTCCTATCTCAACATGCTACGATATTTGAAAAAACGCACTTTTTTGACACCTCATCACCATCAGTGCATTATAGCGAACACCTACGGGCCCTACAACACAAATTATTCAAGTAACAATTACCTATCCCAGCGTCAGCTGTCTCTGAAAACCACCGCTGGGGCTCTGTCTCGCATGGGGTCGCTGCATTATGCTGAGCGATGGCCGTTTTGCGTGGATGTGACGCATATTTTCCCCCAATTTGTTATTTACGTGTTTTTATCTTTCTTTGCGTCATGTTTACCGCAAATAAACGAATTTTCTTTCTTTTCTTTCTATCCAGAGCAAACTATGATAGCTATAGCTACATTTCACGTTACTAACAAATTCTAGCCGTCCATAGGTAAACCGACGATGACAAATAGGAAAATATGTCGTGATGAATGTGGTTGTCGGTACGATGCGGATACATGGCGCGTCATGTTCGAGGGTAACTAATAACAAGCAGATATGGGATACAATACCAAGAGATTACTTAGCTGTCATTGAAAAAGAAGATAATTTACTCGTCTTTTGGCTTTAGTAGAGTATGATATGTTTGTTTTTTTTTTTTTTTTTTTTTTAACAATTGCTACTCGCAGTGATTGACCACTAAGGTCTTGGCTGCTTAACCGGATTTTCCTGTGGGTGCCATAAGCTTCTACACTTAGAGCCTCCAGCCAGGAGCTTTTTAAAACTATTCTAAATTAAAATTAAGCGAATGCTCGCTAAGGGCACCCCCTGTGGGGTACGGACCTCGGCTTAGGGCATCGCTGACGGGAGGACAGCAAGAGGGGACAGGCTGGATCAAATTTATATTAATATCATGATTATTATTCGGGGTATTTAAAGCTACGTGCTCAGCTCCAACAACTGCTGGCACCTCGTTATCGAGCAAGGGTCGGGGGGGGGATTCGTTTACTCGGGGAGTAGATCGCGTACGTAAAAGACCTCGGCGGCGAGGTCGGAATGACGGGAGGCGTCTGTTTGTGTGCACTGTACTGGTGGCCCTATTCTGCTCCTGGAGGAGTGTAATGGGGTCATCTGGGTCGGATAGTACATGCCTAGGACGGCGGATCTGACTGACTTGGGACGGGACATAACTGGCTGCCTCGACTATCAGAGGGTTCCGATGTCGAGGAGCGGACTCAAAGTAGCGCTTGGCCATGCGTTTGAGGAACTGGTGGATCGTAGGGATCTTACAGTCGAGATGGAGGATCTCGTTTCTGACGTACCACGGGGCTCCCGTGGCCTTGCGAAGGAATCTGTTTTGAAGGGTCTGCATCCTATGGATGGAACGGGGTTTGGCGTGGGCGAAGACTGCTCCCGCATAGGTCATTATGGGACGGACACACGCTGTGTAGATACGCAATTTGCACTTTAGTGACAATTTGCTGCGTGAATTTAGCATACAGTGAAGCCTACCTAGAGCGAAAGCGGCTCGCGAACGAACCGTCTTTATGTGCTCTGAAAAGGAGAGATGGTGGTCTAAGATCACACCTAGGTACTTGGCTCGCTTCTCCCAAGGGATCGGCTTGCCGAACAGGGTGATCGTTCGGGGGGGAGGGGGGGTCTGGATCTCGGTTTCGAGAATGAAACCGCTTGACTTTTGTCGGGATTAACTTCGATCTTCCACCGTCTAAACCAGGCGCCAAGGTTATTGACGGCCCGTTGTAGATTTAGGAGAGACGAAGGGGCGCTACCTTTACAGATGATCGCAGTGTCGTCTGCGAACAGAGCGAGCTGCGTCCCTCTGTGTCTGGGGTTATATGATATGTTCGTTTGCACGGTTTAATAAAGTAATAACTTAGTCAAGTTTTTGTTTAGACGGTCCTAGTTGCTAATTAATATAAGGTAAGTAAGGCAATTGAACTTTGGTGACATTATACAGTTGTCTAAGTAAGGTGTAAAGTAAATATGTACAAAGGAAAACAGAAAAACAGTGTGTTAGTCATAAATGGTTGTTGAGACGGTTCGAGTTACTGAACGGCCGCACTGAAGATCACTAATAGCAATGAATAGATTAGTTTACTTTACGGAAAAAAACCTTTTAGTTAGGAACACTAATCAAAAGCTAATATCAGTTTCTTGGGCTGTCTTTTTGGCAAATATCATGACGCGTCATGTATTCTGTACCCTGTACCTGTACCCTGATTGCGTAACTTATTCTCGTACACAATTATGCCTAATTTGTTTCATTTTGACAGTTCAACCACATTCATTGCATTATTTACGTTGTTGAGATTTTTTTTTTTTAATTTATGAAGCAATGGATTAGCAATCTGTTTCAAATCGAAACTGATTGTGTTGTATTACGCAATTAGGGTACAGTAACTTAAGTGAAGTGAGCTGTCATGGCTAAGAATTGACACTATTGGTACACTTCACCTAAGTTATCACGGTGAGATTTTTACAGAATAGCACTACTGGTATTGGATACAATGCCGAGAGATTACTTAGCTGTCGTCGAAGGAGAGTGACGACGGCTTATTAGAGTGTGATGTGCTTACGAGTATATAAGCAGTTGAGCAATGAATTATAATTACTTAGTTAGTCAAAAATGGTTGATTAGACGGTTCGAGTTACTGAACCGCCGTGCTACCTCTTGCTGAAAATAAAAAGATAGCAATAAAAATATTAGTTTACGAAACTCTTAGAGTCTGGCAAACGAAAGTAGAGATTGAAAAAGCGCGGCAAATTTAAAAAATATCAGCATAGTAACCCTAAAATTAGTATGACATACCTGGAATAAACTAATTTGATAGGTACTTTAGAATTATTTGTTTAAAATCATGCTACCTATTATGATCCAAATCAAAGAGACATTTCTTGACATTTCGAAAAATCAGTTTACCTCGTCTGAATAAAAATACGTCTTTAGGTATTATGCAGCAAATCAAATTAAAAAAAAAAAAACAGTGGCACTCCGGGAGTGCCAACAGAAGTGAAAACTTGAAAAAAAATCGGCACCGCGGTAATCAACGCGTTGATGTCTTTTTAATGGTCAAAAGCTGGTGTCGTTACAGTGTCGCGAAATCAATGGGTTGGTCCCATCTAGTCACCATCAGTGCATTATAGTGTACACCTATGGGGCATACAACACAAATTATTCAACGAATAATCCCCTATCTAGAGCAAACTAAAATAGTTAGCTACATTTCACGTCACTAACAAACTCTAGCTGTATTAGTCCATAGGTAAACCGACGATGACAAATAGGAAATGTCGTGATGAATCTGGTGTCGATGCGGATACATGGCGCGTCATGTTCGAGGGTAACTAATAACAAGCAGGTATGGGATACAATACCAAGAGATTACTTAGCTGTCATTGAAGAAGAAGATAATTTACACGTCTCTTGGCTTTAGTAGAGTGTGATGGGTTCATCTGATTTTAGAATTTAGTCATGTTTCGTTCAAGTAGTTGATTAGACGGTTCAAGTTGCTGGTTAAGTTTCGATCTAATAATTTCGTGAACGGGTGCCGTCAGTAGGGACTGGTCATCTCTTAGCTGCCACGGCTTATTTTAATTTTTGAATAGTTTTTATCTTTTTGTTACGGACGCTTTTAACGTGCACGTCTTTCTACATTGTTCTCACGTGTATAACTTCAACATGAATGATGTAACCAATATTTTGTAACAACATTTTCATTTAAAAGAGTGTACGTGGAATTTCTTGCCCGTTCTTCTCCATAGCAACTACTACGCTTTGGAATGGCAACTAGCTTCATCTTTCTGATTGACTGACCCCTTGACAATTCAAAAGTGCCTGTAATTGGTTTATTTGAAATAACTGAGTTAAGCCCATTGAAAAATGTTGTTTATGCTATACTTATTCATATATTTATTTTGCATTCCATAATGTTTAAAGGTGTTACAATGGCTTAAAACTAAGGTACAATTACGGACCCTGTAGGGCACAGCAAAAAGTTTTAATTAAATCTTAAAATAAAAATAAAATTCGGAAACAAATTAACAATCAACAATTTTACATGAATAAAAAAAATCGTACTTAGATGAATAAAAATTTGCTATAATTATCCGGGATCACAGCAGAAGTCAATGGCATTGTGTTTTAAATAAAAACTTCCTTTAGTAATTCAAAGTAGATCTGTTTACCTATTACGTCGAAGAACATTTAGTTTCTTGCAAGGAAGATTCAAGCAATGAGTCGGGAAAACGCCTGGAAGGAAAATAATTTCTGCGAAAGGCGAATCATTTCTTAGATACACGCAGTGACCTGTAGGTACGTAAAGCTATTGTCCTTCGAATTTAAAAAATATTTAAATGGCTTTGTATGAATCTAAGCCCCCAAAAACATGCACCCTAATAACCCATATTTTCTCATATTAAATACATACACAAATACACAAGTACACCTCTGCTCAACCCTTCGGGGAAACAAGTCGTGATGTTGTGTTGTTGTGTTGTAGAAAATTACAAAAAAAAAACATTGTAATCATTCGTGAAACTCGTGAAAGTGAACATTTTACTGTGACAATTTTTGTTCAAATATGTGGTAATGAAAAAGTGTCCAAATAATTTTCACAAAGTCGCTTTTATGAGGTAGAATTAATCAAAATGTATTAAAAGAAATAAATTAGTTTCCTGTTTTACCAGAAAGATATGCGTCCTTTTATTTGTTGTCGTCCAAGGGTTGTTTAAATTAATTACAAAAAGGACCGATTTACCTATATTTATTACTGTCATGGTTACAGTGAAATGTTCAACGGTTCTTTTCTTTCATGTTTGAAGTATTTTACGATTCAGAAGTTTTGAAAAGGAATTTATGATTAAATTTAAGCGCTTAGTTCAATGATTCCTAAATAAGAGCTCAATTTGAATCCAAAATGAATTGAAGAAATATAAAACAAACGCCGTAAACAACAATAAGTTAAGCATATTCAATTTGAACAAAAAATACCTCCTGACATCGATCATAGACTACCGTTACTGGAGAAGGCAATCCTCGATACCTTCCCACATCGTAACGAGCTTCGGAACATAAATCATGGTTGAAACACAAAAAATATAGCACAACAACTCTCGTTGAATATGCGGTGACAGGGAAACGATACATGGCCCATACAAATGTGCTGCGTTGTTGTCGAATTGCCGTCGAGTGCGAGGCATATACATATGTACGTTGAATATCGAATGGAAGTTAAACAAAATGTTCACTTCTATTCCATATCCAACTTTTATTTTCATAATTTTTTCGTTTATAATTTCGTAAAAATACAGGGTCATTGGTTATAAGTCGTCAAAGGGGATGTAGGAGAGGTCATTTACAAAAAAATTACCCCCTTTGACGTCTATGCGAATGTAAAAAAAATTCGAGCCATTTGACATTTTATGTTTTTATTTAATTCATTTTAACAAATAATTTGTGCACTTTAACTGCATGTTATTCTATGATTAAGGCAACGTCAAGCTTTAAAACTACAACTAAGTATAATTGTAACTTAGCAGAAGAATGCAGAACTAAGTTATAAGTTGGTAGGTATATACAGGTTGTCCAGTATCTCCTGGTAGCTTAAAGCAGCACAGCTGGGAAAGCCGACTGCCAAATATATGTCAAGGACCCAACACTAATGCGTAGATACCAAGTTACATTGGGCAGCTGTTGAAGCTATCTGCACTATGCCTTACTGTGTCATACATCCACCTGATATTATCTCAGACTGAATGTCCTTGTCCTAACGTACATAAGTTTGTGGAGCCCCATTAAAGTTTACGTAGGTCGCCGAATTCTCAACGTAAGACAAGAAGGTAGACAGTATAGACTCGCCTAATCAAGCTTGATGTTTTAGACCATCTTTGGATGTAAATCGGACAATACTCTAGGTACCACGTCGTAGTTTAACTATATCAATAAGGTGATCTATACTTCATAAAAGATAGCTTGATCTCTGCGACAGCTGTCAGTAAAATCACGCCTATGAAGTCCTGAATTTCTTAATAGTATAGACAGTACCTGTCAATGTCATACTTTATGGGCATGCCGACCTAATTAGTGATGGGCGATGAATCATCGTGACCGAGTTATAGTCTGTGATTATAAACTATCGATATTTTAAATAAAACTTAATTTAAAATTAATTTATCTTTTAATTTTAATGTATGTTTTAGTATCATAAAATTATTTATATTTGTACATACTTGATCTAAAATAATAGTGAGTTAATAAAATCCAATTTCTCACCTACCCTTGTAACATTCCATTCCGTCAACGTCTCATTCTTGGGTTTCGGGAGAAGACACGCCACGTTTCGCTCACAGGCCGTGTTATAAATGTTATAAATGCGAAACTCTGTCTGTCTGGTACTTATGCACGCTTTAAAGGCTGAACGGATTTGGATGAAATTTGGCACATGGATAGACCATGACCTGGGTCAGGACCTAGGGTACTTTTTATCTTGGTGGCGAAGCTGCGGTAAACAGCTAATCCATTATAAGAAGGTTAAATATAATATTACGTGCTAGATTCATTATAAGACCAACTTCCATACAAAAAAGTCCTTTACCTGTCTAATACTTCATCCTATAACACAAGATATTTACAACCCATAAAACCATAAAGACCGCCGGTAATATCATAATTTCTACGAAAAGCGATCATTCCCACTTTATGATATAAATGCCAATAATATATTATGTTACCGAGTAGATGTACAAAGTCATTTAATGGGATAACCACGCTTCACAAAACGGATCACGCCCGATGGTGTGAACAACGATATTTAATAGACTTTTCTTGTTCCCACTTTATTGCTCAACTTATTAGGTAAAAGCTTATAAACAACTTTCTTCAGAACGTACTAGTTTATTTGTAGTGTTGGAGTTAATGAACTACTTATAATGCAAAAGGTCTGAAAATTACCGGTAAATTTTTTAGTAAATCTTTCTTCTTTTTTTCTTTCTTTTATCTTTTTTTTCTTTAATATTATTTTATTGTTCACGGGGTTTCGTTACGGGTAGTTAGAAGCCCAAAAAGTCTGACAACCAGTCTTACCAAGGGGTATCGTGTTACCTAGTCACTAGGTTGTGGAGGTCAGATAGGCAGTCGCTCCATGTAAAATACTGGTATTCAGCTGCATCCGGTTAGACTGGAAGCCGACCCCAACATAGTTGGGAAAAGGCTAGGCAGATGATGATTATTTTATTGTTCACAATATTCTCAGATTTTGCAGTGAAAACAACCGTGAGCTTTCCAGATAGTAAATATCCGGAATTTTTTAATTAGATTCGAGTGAGTGGCGGAACCTACAATCTGAAAATTCTGCCCTTTTTCACACACACACACACACACACACGTGTCTCAAACGTATATTGTTCATTGGTTTTTCAGTACCCACGCCACGTTGGCTCGCATACATACCAAGAAGTGGTGTTTTACAATCCTGCTTACTAGGTTTACATACATGAATAGTATTTGCTTTTAATAAATTGTCACGAAATCAGAGAGCGTTGAGATTTTTTTATATATGTAGAGAAAACACGTGTCATTTTCTGTGGTAGTGTAGGTACATAGTTAGAATATTCTCACGGGGAATAATTTACTTATCCGATGTATAGAGGCAGACTATTATAAACTCTACAGAGCTTGAAGAAATCGTTTATTTCATCCATCGCAGTTCAAGTCAGGCACAAAATTAAGAATATTTGATGTTTATTTATTTTATTATTTATGTACACATAGAAAATACATTATTATAATTTAGAGTACAAAGGTACTGCTTATTTCTTGAGAAATTTCTTCCAGCAGACTTGTGAAAGGAGAAATGAGAAAGAAATGTAGACAGTGTGCGAGAACAAGAAGAGAAAATATGCAAATATGTTGTTTTCATTTTACAGTGTTACTGCACGAAGTATTGATTTTCATTCAAAGGTATAGTAGAATGCCGCAGTAAGAGTTAATGTTTCTGACTGTATCGATTTTAAAAGCGATAACAATAGCTGGAAAGATTTAATATACCTTCATAACAAAAATCGCACGCATAAAATTAATTGATTTGAATGTTTTTACGAGCGGAAACAGTCGTGAACGGTGATTGCAAAGGAGTGTAAAAACTATCCCAGATCCCTAGAAACTCTTCCTTGTTCAATTTCTGGAAGGATCCGCTTTTTTTGAATGCCTTGTGTGTACAGAACGTGTTCAAGGTTCTTTATACGAGTAATGTCACTACCTCGAACCTGTTTTTATTCAAAAGAAAGTTTGAGACGTTCGACAAATAAAATATATATACAGTGAAGAATTCATAACTCCTGGAAATTACCACCTCGTGGTTATAAAGATAAAATACTTAGGCTTATTCTGCTGATCTGCTTTTCAGCGATTTTCCGCACGAAGCTATACCATCAGTTTTCATCCGAGTAAATGTTTCGAAGAGCAGAGATGAGTATCATACACAAGTTAGAAATGCTTATTTTAATATTTTTGATTTACCGGGTAAGCTGCTTAATAACTTGTGTGTAGGTACTTAACTCCTTCAATAGAATTTTGATGTGAATTCGCTAAGTTTAAAACAAAAAAAAAACGTTGCAGCTTAACAAGTCGTCAGCCAATTTCAGACTACCAAGATCAAGATGAACTTTTTCCATTGTTTATTACCAGCTTGAAAACAAGTATCTATACTCCATTTGAAATAAGATTAGACATTTAAACAAACAAATTCAAATTCAAAATTCAAAAGTCATATATTCAAACTGGGCTGAGAATCAGCACTTTTCGAACGTCAAAATTACATAAGACAGTCCCCCAAAACGCCCACCCTTCACCACCTTTTTTACAGTCCGTTCAACCGATTTTGACTTCTATACCGTAGACATAAGGATGGCATTAAAAGCAAAAATTTGGTTAAAATACCAACTGTTTACTGCAGCTGCCATTTGTCAAACCGTCATCGCAATAGAAGTCAAAATCGGTTGAACGGACTGTAAAAACGGTTTAGTTAAATTTTCAATCTTATTTCAAATGGAGTATAGTTCTTCTATAGAAATAACAAAAACCAAGAAAGAAAGGTAACACTTAGCTGGAACCGGTATCATATAAGGTAAGGTAATTGATTTATTTTGTCTAGGAATCTGGTTGTACACAAATAGATTCCTAGACTAGAAAAAATAAATCAATTTCAGCACTATAACTCAACTCAAGATAACTCAATAAAGCTCACTGCGAAAGACTTTCTGTTTATTGCTGATATTACACACAACGTGAATAGCTGGAACAGACACAGGAAATGAACTCATCATCCATGCACATACAATGTCAGGGAAGATGAATACAATATTGCAGAGGAACGCAATAATATCGAATGCTTGAGTTTGAACTATCGGCTACGGTAGAGTGATGGGCAATACAGTTTTTGTAGGTAAATGTTTGGTTGTAATTTTATTGTACATTTTGCGGTTTTAAATCGTGCTTTTAAATGCCGATAACCAGTCCACTTGTTTGTTTTGATACCGTTTGGTGCACCTACTGGTAATTTACCTAGATACCACACCATATTTATACCTATGCGGCTATGCCACATGTGAGTAAGGTCGATTATCCCCGATTCACATGCACAATATCGCGGAATTCCGCTCTTATGATAGTGACAGATGACCTGTAATCCTTAGGGAATCAGTTTTGCTGCACACATCCACGTAGGTATAGTGTTATACTTGGCATTTCATAACAAGTAATTTCGTAACGATTCCCACGGGCAGAGTTTCAGGAAATGTACGCATATCAGAATACTGATCGAAATCCCAAGGCATAGATCATTTGCCTATCAACCTCTATATAGCAATTAAAGTCACATTAAATCAAATGCAGAAAACAGTTTATATCTACATAACACACACATATCTATACTAAATAGTAACGAAGAATTTTTGATCGTTTGTGTTTGTCTTGGTATGTATGTTCCGGATTGGCGCAAAAACGGCTGAATGGATTTGGATGAAATTTGGCACACAGATAGTTTATAACCTGGATTAACACATTTAATTCAGGTAGTACGTTTCCGTGGGATATTTTCCGACAACCACGCCAAAATACTTTAACTCTACCTTCGAACTTGAGCTTAATGAAATTTCATCACGTTTCCTTTTAATTAAAACTGTCTTGAAATATTCTAATTACGAGACTTATTAAGATTTTGGTCGACGGTGGGTTTTAAGGAAATATCTTTTCAACCACTTCTCATTACTTTTATAATCAATCACACAAGAAAACAACTTCTTATTTCTTTTCTTTGGCAAAGGGAAAGCGGTTTCCTCATAGCCAATTGTGGGTATGCTAAAGAGAAAACGATGAAGATAAACGCTCAGTACAACAGATGGTTGTTGTATTGTGTATAAACACTAATTTGTGAATAAGGGATGTCATGCACTAAGCGGCCACGACCACAACCGCGACCAGTATGCCCAAAAGGGTCACATTATTAAGCAATTCCTCTAAAAGCAATACATTTTCTGATTTCCCAGCAGATCATTAGCAATTCCTCTATGGTGACACATATTAGCTGAATCATATTCAATTCTATTCAAATCAGAATCATAATTGGTGTAAATATTGTCGCATGAAAAATGAAGACCGTAATTTTTTCTTTACAGTTTTTATTAATCAATAAAAAAAAGTCTGCTGTTTGATACAAAACTATCAAACAGATGAATTGCGTTATATGAATTGAACGCAGATATTATTTTGAATTGTCAGTTTGTGATTTCTAATATGATTCATAATATTATCATATTATGATTCTGCCAAAGCGGCCGTTTTAGGCCCCCAGGTATACCTACTATAAAAACCGATACGAATTGCGCACTTGGTCGCAACGGCCAACTAGCCGCACACCATACACTGGACGGCTACGAATGGCCGGAGTTGTGACCGTCTAGTGCGCGAGATCCCTAAGAGCTTAGGGTTTTGTCGCATAGTGACAAGTTCCGGTGCAATTATTTCCAGGTTTGTTTGAGAAAGGAACGAAAATAGGTACAGCATAAATCTATGGAGGCAATAGGTAATCTTCCAATCGTCACTGTCGGATTCGTAGCTAGGATTGTGGTTTACATGCATGGATCAGTAATTGATAGGATTATCGGGTTGCCGAGCTGAATTTTGTCTCGGCAAGGCGTACCAAACCGGAGATATCTAACACTTAGGTATATTTTTTGGTTATGAGCCAATTTTTGATTTTAAGCCTAAACTTCATTGATATAATGAGAAAATCTTATTCAAAATAATGATAACATGTTATTTTTAACAGGAAATCAATCAGAAGTTTTTCCTTAAAAATATATAGGTGAAATGCTCTTTTCTTATTTTTTTATTTAATTTAATTTTTTATTTCTGTCTGTATTTCCTGTGCGTGTCCCAAATAAAATATTTTTCTTTCTTTCTATATGATTTTTTACATAAACATACATAAACTCACGCCTTCTTCCCAGAGGGGGTAGGCAGAAACTACAGAACGCCACCTGCTACGATCCTTACATCGTTGGCGTAGGTGAAGAAATAAATAACAAAAAAAAAAATATGTGGCATGATTTAGGTGTTACGAAAATGGTGAAAAGTCAATTTGACCAAAATCGCAGTTATTTAGTTCTCCACCTACGCCGACGACATACTCCTTATTTTTTTACATTTGCACCTAAATTCTACAATTTTTTTATACTAGTAGAATTTCTTTATAATATAGCCAGACATTTTAAAGCCAGACTCATATCATTACATCGTGACTTCGTGAGTCGCAATTTGTCTGGTACCTATGTGAGCGAATCTACAAGAATTTATGTCCAGTGTCAACTTGAACAGAATCCTAAAAGTATCTCTGTTATTTCTAACAATTTGTGTAAAAGATAACCCTTGAAACATTATTGATTAAAATTCTTCGATAAAATTGAAGGTTAAATAATATACGTAGAGGTAACAGCTCAGCTAACATATTTACTCAAATCGAATCTACTGTTGAAATCGAGTCAGCAACTACATAAAAACCTATATCTAGACACGCGGCAGCGTGTCGAGCCAAGTTTCTAGGCAAGACACGGCTGCAGTGTGTTATATTACATTACACGAATTACACGAACCATTTGGAGCCACTTTTGACCCCTTAATAACTCAAAATCTATGTAACATAGACTCATGAAATTTGGTTTATTTATAAAAACCCCTTAGATTAACTAGAACTCCAAATTTCATAAATAAAACTCAAACGGTTATTGAGATATTCAAACTCAAAGCATTTATTTCAAATAAACCAATTACAGGTACTTTTGAATTGTCAAGGGGTCGGTCAGTCAGAAAAATGAAGCTAGTTGCCCATTCCAAAGCGTAGTAGGTACCTATGGAGAAGAACGGGCAAGAAACTCCACGGACACTCTTTTAAATCAAAATATTGTTACAAAATATTGGTTACATCATTCGTGTTGAATTTATACATGTGAGAACAATGTAGAAAGACGTGCATGTTAAAAGCGTCCGTAATAAAAATATAATAACAATTCAAAAATTTAAATAAATTAAAATAAAATAAACCGTGGCAGCTAAGAGATGACCAGTCCCTACTGACGGCGCCCGTTCACGAACATGACGCATGGATCAGCACCATTTAGCTCAACCATTTTGAAGGGAACTTAATGATCCAACACACACGCCACCATCAGCGAGACATTTGAGTGAGCATGACATACTCTCAGCTGCCAGAGCACATTCAAGTCAATGAAAGACGTACCCAGTAAATGGTAGCTTTATGGAATGTACAACATGGTCACAGTGCTCACACATATGATATGCAATTATACAATACAAAGAGATTGAATTTATACAAGGAAAAGATAGTTTTACAATCTTCAGCAGCTGCAACAATATTTTCGAATGCTAATCAATTAGTTTATGCGCCCTTGTGGAGCTGGACCAGCGCTGAGCCAAGCATTTTTATCAGCGATGTAATCTCCCAACTTATAATATGCTTGGCAGCATAGTGTGCGTTTTGTACATGATTTAAATTTCGTTTCGTTCAGTTGGAGTATGTGGGAAGGTATTTTATTATAACATTTTAAACAGCACCCCATGAAGGATGAGTCTACTTTAGCCAATCTGAAACCCGGTTGAACTAATTGGTCCCTATTTCTAGTCCTATAATTGTGTCTATCACCTCTTTTACTGAAAAGACTTAGATTTTTCCTTACGTACATGATGTTTTCATAGATATATTGACAAGGTACCGTCATGATGTTAATATCTTTAAACAGATCCCTTAGAGAATCGCGTCTGCGGAGACGATATATTGCTCTGATGGCTCTCTTCTGCAGAATAAAAATAGACTCGATATCTGCAGCCCGTCCCCATAGTAAAATACCGTAAGACATGATACTATGAAAGTAACTGAAATAGACTAGCCTCGCGGTATCTACATCAGTAAATTGACGGATTTTTCTCACAGCATATGCTGCTGAACTTAGCCGTCCTGCTAGAGATGTTAAATGAGGACCCCATTGCAGCCTTGAATCGAGCGTGATCCCCAAGAAAACAGTTTTATCGACAAATTCTAGTTTCTCCTTATTCAATACTATGTCACAATCACTACTTTTAACATTTGGTAAAGCAAATCTTATGCATTTAGTTTTTTCCCATTTAATACTAAATTATTAGCAGTGAACCAATTTTGGACCTGCAGTAGGGCGTTATTTACGTCGTCAAGATTTGATGCACGTCTATTTATCTTAAAAATTAAGGAAGTGTCGTCAGCAAATAACACCATTTGTGGTTGGTTTTTTAATAAATGGGGTAGATCATTAATAAATACTAAAAAGAGGAAAGGACCCAATATCGAGCCTTGTGGAACGCCCATTTTTACTTTTAACCCAATTGAATGGACACCATTTACTTGAACCTGCTGCTGTCTATCATTTAAATAAGATTTTACTAAACTGAGCGCAAGTTTACCTAGTCCGTAATGCTCAAGTTTCAAGAGCAAGGTTTCATGACTCACGCAGTCAAATGCCTTGGAGAGGTCACAAAAGATTCCTATGGCATCTTGGGCCTCCTCCCACGCTGTAAGTATGTGTTTTAATAAGGTGACACCAGCGTCAGTTGTACAACGTCCTTTGGTGAAACCATATTGCTGATCGTGCAAGATTTGGTTGGCGTTAAAATGATTAAGCATTTGATTGAGCATTACCTTTTCGAAAACCTTGCTGAATACCGGCAGCACAGATACTGGTCTATAATTGTTAGTGTCTTTACTGTCCCCAGATTTAAAAAGTGGTATAACTTTACTGTATTTCATTAAATCCGGGAAGACTCCTTGATCCAACGTATAAAAATCGGCATTTTTATCAACGACCTGCCACTAGACATCAAAAACATTTAACCCATTTCCGGGTGACCTAGAAAGTTGAAAAGAGATTTCCCGAAAGCAGGCCCATGGTATGATACTGTGTCAAAGCTTATTTATCAAAAATTATGTCGTATTTTTTTCAAGTCGTTTTATCAAAATTTATTAGAGAACCTAATAAATATTTATTTTGTTGATACTTAAAGAACTACATCCGCCATTCAATCCTAACCTGAATGTTGCCAGATGACAGACTATTCCAATAAAATAATTTGTAATCGATTGAAAATATCGATACTAACCCACATGGAGTAGGTGGAGTATCCACTACACGAGTATGTTTTAAATGCTATTTATTATACTCAAATACTGTAAAATTATGATTTTACAATAAATAAAATATTATATGGTCTAAATATACTCAACAACTTAAAAGTGTTTCGAGGCAGTAATGTTATTTTATAAACTACCAGTGATCAGAGTAAGTAGATTGATTTGAGGTCAATGAACTGGCACGTATATTAGTATGGATACGCCTCCGGGATTCCGGGATTTTGAAATTATTAAGATTTTTTAAGGAATTTCAAATGTTGTAATGTGTAGAATAAAGAATACATCAATATGAATAAGAAATGTTCAACCCTTTTGCTGTCTGTTTAATAGTATATAGGTGATCGGACTCCAAGAAAAGGATAGATATACTATAAAACAATATAATATATTTTAAATATTTATCTATCGCATTCTATAAATTTCTAATGTAGTAGTTTAAAAATCCTTACTTTAACAATATTTGATTCAATCCCGTAAGTACCAAAATAAAATCCCGGAAAAAAGGCTTATCCATGTTATGATTTCTATGACTATTCATGATGCGAGTACGTAAAATCAATCTACCTACTCCGATCACTGATAATCACCCAATAGATTTCGTCAATCGATTACCAAAATAATTAAACCTGGTAACACTGACACCATGCATAATGTCAAACTGTCAAAAAAAATCTGTCAGATCAATGGCATTGTTGGCTGTTTGTTTTACGTTGATTTGAATTTATTTTTCCGTATTTACTTTATACTTATATTACGTTACGATTTAATGCTGTCAATTTAAATTGAAGCCAGAGGAACTATTGCTTATCTTTCCATGGCCCTGGGTAAGTTTATTATGTTCTCTAAATATTTATAAACACCGTCGTATTGTATAACCTCATTGATTTTAGCAGCCTATTAGTAGAAGGCCTATGTTCAGTCAGGGGTACGTCGCGCGTCGTCAGCTGTAAATGTCTATAGTATGATGTAATTATATAGCATAAGTAAATACACTGAATTTTTTTACCTTTTTCAGGTATGACGATGACATGTGTTATTGCAAGACTTGACATTATTGATTATATTATCTACAACTCTATCCCAAGTATTACTTGCTCAGGAAAATCTAAGCATATTATGTTATGTATGTGGCATGTCAATTGCAAGTCACAGAAGTCATCAGGTTAGTGTTTTTAAAATGGCAGAATTACTATGAGTGATATAATTATTATACAAAAGTAAATAAACAACAATAAGAGTATTTTCTTACTTTCTAGGTTAGGTATACATTTGGATAAAGTTTGTCATGCTTACTGAGAGAGGCTGCTACCAGAGATGTTTATAGGCAAGCAAGTGATGATAAAAACAGAGCCACCCTAGAGTGTAAAAGATTTACCCATAATAGATCAAAACAATAATCTGGTTAGGGCCAGAATCAAATCGTGACATGTGAGCAGCAGGACTTAGTGTACATAATTATTGATAAGTGAGCAAAATAGGACAAATTATTTAAGAGATCATCATTGCTTATTACTGTTTTGTGGGAAAGCGTACATCTACCATCTACCGTACCTACGCTGCTTTCATACCATGACTACGTTATGAGAATGAAGCTGAAGCCGTTTTAAATTCTATGAGAAATAAAATGTTTTTAGTATTTAGGTATTGTTGTGTTATTTGTTAAAGTAAACCTTCCTATAGAAGCACTGAAAATGCTGCTGCCAATGAGATTATTCATCTTTAATTAAGAGAGTTGGCTAAAATAATGTTTATGCCATTAAATCTTTCATATTTAGCGCTCAAGATTATTAATTTACCTTTATAAAATTCAAGTCTGTAAATGCGATAATCGCCATTTTGATGACAGTTGAGGTCGAGGCTAAAAAACATAAAAATTGGGGATTGCGAACATCCAAACTCCACCATAAGGACAGCGACTATTACAACATTTAATTATTTGACGAATTCATCCATTTTTCAAGTTAAATAAGTAGTAGTAATGAAGTTTTTGATATCAAAAGTCGAAGATTCGCGCCAATCGTGCGTGTTTACATTTTAACTTTTCACAATTAACACACATACACATATCTGATACGACTTTAAATGTGACAAATGTGATTAAAAATATTATAAGTAACTAGAAAATGCCCAGATCTTTACTTATTATACGAACACATGTTCAATAACACGTAATATTCATTACTACTACTCAATTTGTGTTAAAAATCGTCGATCATTGTTTTTTTTTTTATTGTAATGATGTGCGAAAATGATTATGCCAAACGTTTTTTTTTTTTTCAATTTTGATTGTCTCGATTAATTTATAATTATGTCGAATGTCTGAAATCTATACTTGAAAATTAAAATAAAATTGTTTTAAGCATTAAATACAATAAACATTGTTTAAAATAATTATTTATACTTTTCTAGTGTTTAATCGTTTTTTACCCGACTACGGCAAAGCCAAAAGGAAGGGTTATGATTTTAGCAGTCTATGTATGTATGTTTGTATGTATGTATGTTTGTATGTATGTATGTATGTTTGTTTTTACGTGTGTTCCACCGTAGCACCTAAACTACTGAACCGATTTTGATGAATGAGGTATCAATAAATTTGTAATAATGGTCCGGGTGACATAGGCTATATAATTTTTCCCTAAATTTAATTTGGTGGACTTTACACGTAAATTTCTAACCTCGAAAAAAATTAAAATAGGATGATCATGACATGTTTGGTATCAAAAGAAAGGTCTTGACGAGCACATTACAAATATGTATATAATATTATATTTTCAAAGTAAATAAATATGTTTTAATCGTTAAAAACAAGCAAAAGTTAGACTGCGCTACGTAGTAGGTATCGCAAGATGTTACCAACGTGCAGTTAATCAAATCTTAATAAACAGTAACGATTTGTAATTCCACTCTTATGAAGAAAAACAGGTAAAACGAAATATTTGTATTTTGGATTTCTTCGAAGCTCGATATCGATATATGGTGTTGGCGTTGAAATAAATCGCTCTATGGTTTCGTCCAAAGTACTATGCACTGCTGTTGGAATTTAAAATAGGTTAATTACTGAACTATTGTATTACTCTTATTTACGTTTATCAAGTGTAAAAACGGAAAAGTCTAAAATAAAAAAATAAAGTTTAATAAAAAACTGTAACCCGACTACGGGAAAATAAAAATGATCTAAAAAGTACGAAACAAGCAAATATTTCAGACAGAAATCAAGACATAGGTACAAAAATGGTCAAGGTAAAGCCGTCGTCGCATGCCATTATAATTTTGTAGGTGTTCCTGGCACCAACATGATACACAGGCATGCGACCACGGCTTTACCTGGACCATTTTTGTACCTATGTCTTGATTTCTGTCTGAAATATTTGCTTGTTTCGTACTTTTTAGATCATTTTTATTTTCCCGTAGTCGGGTTACAGTTTTTTATTAAACTTTATTTTTTTATAGAACATTCAATATAAAACGAGTCAACACATAGAACGAGGATAGATACTTACCTCATTTATTGAATTTCGCGCCGAATTGTTTCTATTTATTTGAATTTAAATTCGGAACGTTGTTCAAAATTATTTTTAATTTTTTGGACAATTATTTACTGTGGATTTTATTTTTGATACTTTCTGATATAGAATGCCTAGTATACATTTTTTAGGTAGGCTTAAGAAAATTTTGTTTGGGAATGATGTTAAATTAATTATATGAATTAGGTAGGTATTCCGCAAACACTTTTAAATGACGTCTATATTTTTAAATTGAAACTTTTATTACATCGTCTCAAACTTTTTCGTCTGTGTGTTGCATGTCGCGTGTCGGTCGGCCGCGGAGTAGGGATAAAGTGAAAGGCGATCGTCAGAGCAGCCAAGGCCAATATGGCGGCGCCTATAGTTCGCAGCAGCTGACCGTGTAAAGTTTCACTTTTACCGTGGTTTCATAAAACCAACAATCATTTTTTTTTAGTTGTATGAGTTTGATAGTATTTGTTTTTAATAGGATAATCTTACTCGAGTAATAGAAATTGTTTATTTTTGAGGTAGTTTCAAAACGAAATTTTAAAAAAACTGCCCAAGTGTATGTCGGACTACGCACAGTGAAGGTTCCGTAATTGGGATGAATATTTACGCATAAACATTGCATAGTATCAATTTTATCGACTGCAAAAATAAGTTTGTATTTCTCGAAAAAACTATAACAAACAAAGTTAATTCTGCGGTTGTAACCGAAAATAAACTGTATCTCAAAAATTATTGATTTCAAAAGCAAAGTCACTTAGAAACATCTTAACATTTTAATTATGAGATCCAACAATACACGCTTTATATGCATAGATTTTTTTCATCTCTCGGTTATATGTAAGTATGGAGAATGCCACCCCCACTATTATGTTTATCGTAATTTCACTACACCATTGTTTAACGGTGCAAAAAATACACCTTTTTCAAAATTTTCATCGATAGAGTGTAAATAGTCTCCATGTTAAATGATTGTATGACATCCGGACGCACGGACAGACGAACTTGACGAAATTAAGAGGTCCGTTTTTTTTACGGATTTTGATTATCAAGTTTACAATTGGCATGAAATTGATGTCTATGACAATTGATCTACAATATTATTATTATTTGGAATAGCCGCCATCTTAAAATCCAGAATGTCCATCTAATTCGATATCAGCACTATCTCCCGAAAACTATGAAAATGACAGTCATGACGACAAATTTTCAAATGGGGTTAAAAACTGCCACTTGCTCACTTCAAATGGCGCTGATCTCCAGCGTCTTATAATTTGACAGCTAACTATACATTTTTTATTAGAATGCCAAAAGTTGATGTAAATTCCTGAATTTCATGACTGAATTCAAAACACCCCGTCGAGTCAACTGATGTGTCACGTGTCAAAATCTTGGTCCCTAATGTTAGGCGGCAGTGAATTCATTTCATTAATTCTCTGATCTCGAAAAACGTTGTTACAAACGTCAGGTTGGTATGTTCAAGGTAGTTGGTAGGTTGGTACTATGCTTGAGACGTTTTTGAATTGATAGATCGTATGACTATTGTTTTAGGGACTATTGTCGTTTAATTTTTGATATAAACTTACGAATAGTTAAGTCCATAGTGAGGTCAAAATGTAAATCCAAGGGGCGGCTGCAACGGCGGCGGTGATCTCTCGCGTCCGGCCCTGGTTCAGGCCATGGTACGGAGCGAGAGGAAATGGCAGGCCGTCACCTCCTTCTGCGAAGCGGTAATGCTCGCGAAGGAGGAGGCGGAACGCGTGAGGTAGAGGCAAAGTTCGCACCCTCACGCCCCTAACCGCTGCAGGAGGAGACGCCCGGGGCGGGAATCGCGAGCCGATTTCCGGCCACCGTAGGCGCGGGCTTGCGAACGGTGAGCAATGGGTAGCTCGCCGTCCGATAAGGACCAAGCCCGGGTCGACGGCGCGTTGTGTTCCACGCGCGCCTCAAAGAGATGTCAGCAGAAATGACGGGATCCGCTAGGGCCAATGCCTGCCGGGGGTTCGCAGAAAACCGATAGGGACATCGTGGCCCCCGGCAACAGGGCAACCGAAGGAACACGGGTGGGTTTTAGTCAGTAAGAGTCTGATACGCCCTCCCGTTCCGCCCAGAGCGGCAGAAGATACTTAAAAAAAAAAGGGGCGGCTGCAAAAATTAAATAATTAAATCATACGTGAGAAGGAACTTTGTTCCTGACGGGGTCAAAGTCAAATCATTAATTTCAAATAGGCCCATGTATGGCACTTTTGAACGTCAAAAATTACAAAATAATAAAATTGATTCTATTCGCCCCTTCCAAAAGGTAGTTTTCGTATGGAGAAGAATGGGCAAGAAACTCCACCGTTACTCTTTTAAAATGTTTTACAATTGTTTGTATATGTACGTACATTTGTTAAATAATAATTATATGTGAAGACGGTGCACCTAGAATAAAATTACTATACCACAATAGGTAAAAAGAATTAAAAATGAAACAACAACAGATAATTTAATATGTGATAGATACATGGTGCTCACATATTTACAAACATTGTAAAAGTAGACGATTTTCCTAAAATTTTACAATTAATAAGTCAGTGTGTGAGGAAGTAATCACAGAATGTAAAATCAATGTCATAAAACACAAAGTAATAAATTAGCAAACAGTTTGATTTTGTCTTGATTCTAAATTGTCCTATGGAGCAGGACCAGCATGTTTCCAAGCACTCTTATCTTGGATATAATCCTCTAATTTGTAATATGCTTGTTTACAAAGTGTATTTTTAATATGAGTTTTAAATTTTCTTTCATTTAATTGCAAAATGTCACAAGGTATTTTGTTGTAACATTTAACACAGTACCCCATAAAAGATGTATGTACTTAAGATAATCTAAAAAATGGTTGATCTAGTTTATCTTTATTTCTAGTATTAAAATTATGTCTATCACTTATTTTATTAAAGAGATGTGGATTTTTCCTTACATACATAATATTTTCATAAATGAATTGGCAAGGTACCGTCATAATATTAATCCTTTTAAAAAGTTTCCTGAGAGATTCGCGGCGACGTAGATTATAAATGGCTCTGATAGCTCTCTTTTGCAAAATAAAGATGGATTCAATGTCAGCAGCCCGACCCCACAGTAAAATACCATACGACATAAGGCTCCCCGACTGTACACGTTTTTTTTTAATAATAATACTTGCCGCGCCGGCTCAGCGATCTGACATCATTGCGGAAAATTGTAACAATTGTTACGAAAGAAATACCTACATTCTTACACAATATTGCTACGCATATTTACAAAAAGAATCTAATAGATCACGTTTGATTGACGAATAATAATAATTTCTTTACAAAAAGTAATGATATCCCATCAAAAACATAAATGTGAAAATGGGAGCCAAATTCCATAAATATGGTTGTCGACTTCGCCGACAAAAGAATTGAAATCTAAATGGGTGCCAAGTTCTGTAGATAATCCTGAAATTTATTTATAAGAACATGCAACTTTCTAAAATAAAATTAAAACACAAATTCTTGTTTTTTCTGCTATAACAATGTTTGCTATTTAAAAATATAACTTCTTAAATTTGAACAGTCGAATTATTTACACAAAGCACTTAGGATAAATTGAAGCTCAAGATTTGACTTGGCTAGTTTTTACCAGCAAGCTGAAATTTTAGAGAAAGAAGATATTTTGACCTTACAGTTACAATAAGAAACAGTAACTTGCGCATAACATAAAGAACAAATATATAAATACGCCTAGGTAGACAGTCAAAGCTGTAAACAGTTACAATAAGAAACAGTAACTTGCGCATAACATAAAGAACAAAAATATGAATATTTTACTTTATTTATTTGGCTCACCAACAATTAAGTACACCGATACAAAGATATGAGATACATGCAATAAACTTATAGACTAGTGTACAAATTTCTTACAGGTAAGCACATCATGAATTACTTATTTGATGTTGAGTGCCTACTTAAAATTAAATAATAATAATTAAATATGCCTAGGTAGACAGTCAAAGCTGTAAACTCGATAAAAAAATAGCGTCCAACTGTTAGCCGCTTAATGCACGCACACTAAAAAAGTAAAATTACAGCACAATGACGTGGCGCGAGTGTAAGACGTAGCTGTAATGCACACCAGCATAAAAAAGTTACCCTGTTTGTTTTAGTTCTTTTGCACCGCGACACTGTAGACAAATATAAAGATGATAAATTGATTAGCCAAATATAAGATAACTTGTATGTAAAAACTAGCCAAGTCAAATCTTGAGCTTCAATTTATCCTAAGTGCTTTGTGTAAATAATTCGACTGTTCAAATTTAAGAAGTTATATTTTTAAATAGCAAACATTGTTATAGCAGAAAAAACAAGAATTTGTGTTTTAATTTTATTTTAGAAAGTTGCATGTTCTTATAAATAAATTTCAGGATTATTTACAGAACTTGGCACCCATTTAGATTTCAATTCTTTTGTCGGCGAAGTCGACAACCATATTTATGGAATTTGGCTCCCATTTTCACATTTATGTTTTTGATGGGATATACTTCTTGATGCCGTTCACCCCTTTACAGAATGAATATAAATTGAACAAGACCCATAGTATAGTTTTCTTATCTAATTGACACCATTCAGTTTGGGCCTTCGTCCCGAATTTTAATCATCTACGAGACTTAAATCCAATTTAATTGACATACCTACATCAAATGTTTAATTTTGAGCGGCTGGACAGTGATATGTTCAAAATTTGTTAGAGAATCTAATGAAAGTATCCTAACTGAAATTATAAATTTAACTTAACTTAACTTTTAAGCTAAAACGGCTGAACGGATTTGGATGAAATTTGGCACACGGGTAGAACATGACCTTTTTTTTTTTTTTTTTTTTTTTTTGGGTGGGAAATTATCAAATAACTTCTCCCGCTCTGGGCGGAGCGGGAGGGCGTGTCA
Organism: Agrochola lychnidis; assembly: GCA_963680765.1. Taxonomy (NCBI): domain Eukaryota; kingdom Metazoa; phylum Arthropoda; class Insecta; order Lepidoptera; family Noctuidae; genus Agrochola; species Agrochola lychnidis. Next base: position 8,522,291 of record OY796850.1, read on the forward strand.
GACTCTTACTGACTAAAACCCACCCGTGTTCCTTCAGTTGCCGTGTTGCCAGGGGGCCACGATTTCCCTATCGGTTTTCTTCGAACCCCCGGCAGGCATTGGCCCTAGCGGACCCCGTCAATTCTGCTGACATCTCTTTGAGGCGCGCGTGGAACACAACGCGCCGTCGACCCGGGCTTGGTCCTTATCGGACGGCGAGCTACCCATTGCTCACCGTCCGCAAGCCCGCGCCTACGGTGGCCGGAAATCCTCTCGTGACTCCCGACGCCCAGGGCGTCTCCTGCTGCGGCGGTTAGGGGCGCGAGGGCGCGAAATTTGCCTTTCCCTCACGCGCTCCGTCTCCTCCTTCGCGAGCATTACTGCTTCGCAGAACGAGGTGACGGCCTGCCATTTCCTCTCGCTCCGTAGCATGGCCCGAATCAGGGCCGGACGCGAGAGATCACCGCCGCCGATCGCTTCCTCGAGGACACGGCGATGCTCTGCCCAAGCCGGGCAGACCTCCACCGTATGCTCCACCGTGTCCTCCGGGCGATCCACACAGTGATGACACCCGGGCGTTTCCTCCCGCTTTATCCTGAACAGGTACCTCCCGAAACAGCCATGTCCGGTGAGCACCTGTGTCAGGCGGAAGGTGAGGACGCCGTGGCGCCTCTCTAGCCACTCCTCAAAGAGGGGTCTTATCGCCGCAATTGCGGCGTGCCCGGGTAGAACATGACCTGGAATAGGAAATAGGATACTTTTATTCCGATATTCCCACGGGATCGAGACTTATGTGGGTGAAACCGCGAGGAGAATTTAATCTGGTAGTTAATAAGAGAGATTAGTATAGCTGTACAAGGATTTTTGGTGCGTGGTCAAAACTAACGCCGCCATTTTGGTTTTTCAATACATTTCACAAAAAACTTTTTACAAAAAATAAAACAACCGACTTCCGAAAAAAAAACACTACAAAGTGAAAAATAACTTTAATTTCGGAAGAACATATCATCCACATACTAAGTGGGGAAAAAGTACGTATTATTCAAGCTAACTCAAAAAATATTAAAGCAAAGTTAATAAAATTTATATGGAACCACCTCGAGAGCATACCCTTTCAAACAAAAAAAGAATTTTCAAAATCGGTCCACAATTGACGGAGAAATCGGTGGACATACATAAAAAGAAAAAAAAAAACAAACATACGCGACGAACATATAACCTCTTCCTTTTTGGAAGTCGGTTAAAAAAGAATGCGTAAATGTTTACCAACAGCGCCCCCCTGTCACGTCATTCGAACGCCAAAAATCCTTACAGCAGTGTATGCAGGCAGCTTTCAACAACCACCCGCCCGTGCTGAGTATTGAAGTCCTTGATTTGAGTTATCAGAGTAATGTAAAGTTAAAGTATTATGTTACACAAAGTAAAGCGCCTGCTTGTAAATAATTTCATCACCACTACTCTTAAAGCGGTGAAAGAAACCGGCGTGTCCTAGAACCAAAAATTCGAAGACATGTGACATCTACCCACCCGCATTGGGCCTGCGTGGTAGATTACAGCCCACTCCCTCACGAACACGACAGGAGGCCTGTGTCCCAGCAGTGAGAACATTATAGGCTGATTATTATGCTTATGCTAATAACAACAATGTTTATTCCATGTCTATGACAAACCAAATTCTTATTGACTGCCTAACAAACAGCTCAAAAATTCACAGAATGGAATCAATACCTAACAAACAGTTCAAAAATTCACAGAATGGAATCAATATCTATGTTCAAACAAGTGTTCAAATATGTGACTGTGTCTGACACCCGCTTAAATAAAACAGTCTCAGCTTTTGTGTGATACCTTACATCTTTGAGTTAAATAATAAAGTGCTAACCCGATAATGTATTGATATTACTTAGTACAAAACACAGATGTTCTTAGCTACAGTCTTGTGATAATAAATGTTTCACTTTGAGTCACTAGAACTTATAGCTAATGGACGTAAAGTTCTAGTTGACTAGTTTTTCAAACTGTAAGAAAACTGTTCATGGTTTATTTTCTGCACGAAGCCCGTTTCTGTGCCATAGCACGGTGTAACTTTACCATATAATTAAATAAGTTAAAATAATGCAGTTATGCACATATTGTGGTATGTTGCTAATCCATCATTCATAACGCCTAATGACCGTAATATCGGTTTTTCCGTATGAATAATGTATAGGTGGAGAGAATTCGTTCGTGTACAGTAGGCTATGTTTATGTTTCGTGTATTTTAAGTAAAGGTTATCGTTCATTTTAAGTTTTTCTAAGTTGAAGGTAAAATTCAGTAAATTTAAAATTTTCGAGTCTTTTGACATTTTATATTTTTATTTCATTCATTTTAAAATATAAAATTACTCGAAAATGGTTGACATTGGCATAGGGGTCATCTGGGGTCATTTGGTTGCAAATGACCTCTCCTACATCCCTCAACGAATTGCCGACCAATAACCCTGTATAAACTTTGAAGTGCATTGAAAAAAAAGCAGCTCTGCAGTCTTCATGCAATGTGTCTTCACGTAACGGTGTGTTAAATATAGAACTACATCCGGCTCGAAGGACCAGTGTTATGGCGATGAAGGCTAGGGGCATTTTATTATACTTTTTAGGGTTCCGTAGTAAACAAGGAACCCTTATAGTTTCGTCATGTCCGTCTGTCTGTCTGTCCGCGGCTTAGCTCAGAGACGCTTAGTATTAGAAAGCTGTAATTTGGCATGGATATACATGTCGTAGATTATGAAATTTGAGCAATAGTCTCTCAATTGATTATTGTAGTACTAAGGTGAGGGTGAACCACGTGACGCGCTCGCTAGAGGGGCGGCACGTGGACAGAGTCGTGGTAAGGGAAGTTACCGAACGACGGGTCAGTCTTGTGAAGTGCTCGAACGAAGACAGACCTACACTTCTCTCACGCGAAACTGTCAGTTTGCCCGAACTTAGAAAATAGTGCGTGAACGCTATAAGTGTTGTACCTACTGTGTTAATTATTGTGAAAGTGAAATACTAAACTGAGTTGATGTATCATCGTGTTTTATTGTAAACCTGAACTATGGATTCCGTACCACCGAATCGACATGATGACGGCTCTATCGCTCAGCCATCGCTGACGCCGTCATACATATTAATCACGTCGACAAAAATAAAACCATGAAAAAAATAATTGTTTTCAGCTAACTCCCCTAGACGCAGTGAGGATGATTTTTTTTTCTCATCAATCCCATAGTGTGGGGTGTTTTTGGAAAGGTCATTTAAAAATATTGTGAGTTTGTGGAGACCATATTCGGATTTAGTGATCCGTTTTCGAAATATTAAGCTTTAAAGTGCAAATTTTTGTTAGAGTCAAGTGAAAGCTAAATGTTTAGTTTTGGGGATGTAAAAAAATTCACGGCAGTAGCATATATAACGAAATTAAAAGGCTTTACAAGTTAACGAGTAATAATCGACCAACTTACATTTGCGGTTATGTTCTCCCATACATTCCGTATGAGAGAACATGTTTTTCAACTACAAAGTTGAGTTTGTTCTTGGGATAAATTCATCCCAACTACGGAACCCTTCATTGTGCATGGTCCGACACGCACTTGGCAGCTTTTTACAATAGAATTGCATTAATTTTCAGATCCTTGCAATTTCGGAACAATGACTCACAAAGCCGTCTTGAAATGTCTCGGAAAAATTAAAACATTACACTTAGGCAAAGCCAACAGTCATAACAAATTATTCGGGTTAATCCCAAATTAATTCGGATCATCATTTCACCGAACATGTATGTGGGCGCATTTGCAGCACATATTTCACTGCGCTGTTTAACATTCATGAAACATGGTGGTCAAAATTTACATGTTGCATGCCCGAAGTGGGGCATCGTAGTAATAAATGTCAACCGGGGTAACAGACTTGGTAATGGGGTAAGTCCGCTGACCGAAAAGGCAGTAGGCCTTTTACGCCTCGCGTAACGTAATTATATTGAGCGTAACTTAATTTTAGATTCGTGGATTCAATGTGGGGTGTACTTGTTGTAAGGGCAGGACAGAAACAGTATGACTTCATTTTATTCCTGATTATTCTTCATTCCTGTTTCCAAGAATTTAACTCAGCACTTCCTCCCTCAGTCTTTTTCACCTTAAAAAAATAAATGTTCGAAACCCGGTATTAAATCGTTTTATTACCTCCGCTCAGTTCAACGCACCCCCGCTGGATTAAACACTTCAATTTATTATCAAATCACGATCTGAATGAAGGCACGTTACGTTCAATATCTCAGAGTGCTTCCTCCGGGCAGGTTAACGCAGTGGAAGAATTAGGACGCGTTTGTTTGACACGCGTATTACGCCACTTCAACAGCGTAGTGAGCTTAAACGATTGGGAGACATATACGTTTGTTTGTTTAATTAAGATTGACTGCTTAGCTGGTCTACTTCGGCGCAGAAGGTCTTGGGTTCAATTTTCGGATCAGGCAAAGTGTTGTTGGGTTTTTCCATCTGGAATTTCTCAGTAGCAGCCCGGAGTCTAGATTTGTGCTTAGTTGATGGCAACAGGCTCGCCCTCCTATTACATGGGACTTAAACATAACTGGCGATATTGACCTCTGCCCAACTCTTCAGGGGATATATATATGTTAAGACAAATACGGTCTTATTACAAAAAGCGGTTTAACTAAAAACCCAGGTTTAAAACTCTATAAACTACGGTTTAAACAAAAATGATATTACAAATCGTGGTTTTTCGAAAAACCATAGACCATATCATGGTCTAACCCTAAACCTCGGCGGCCCCTAGTTTAAACGATCAAACCGTGGTCTAAGTCGTATCTGTCAAAGTTTATCTTTTAGGTTAAAGCATCTTTTTCATTGTGTTGTGTTGTTTTTACCTGAAAATGGATATTAACATGGTCGATTTAATTGATATTGAGGATATTGAAGCCGCTGAGTTGTTGGGAACACCACGCCGACACAACATAAATCGTGTTCGCATCAATCCCTTAGCACAATATAATATTAAAATTACTAAAGAAGTAATACTATTAACAAAGAGGCATTTGTTCTATTAGAGATTTCGATAACTTAAAAATTCCAAGGCTAAATGAACTTTGTTCAACTTGCGATGGTTTTGTTTAATGTTATGGTTTCATATATCGCGCGAGAATGTTACGTTTCGTTACACGTACTAAGATGTATTATTAGATAGTAATTAATACGACATTAAAAGTAATGTGCTTAAACCTAAACAAAACTGCAATCGACGAAATAACTAATGTTCCATTCTGTCATAATATTTCGTAACCAAGTTGAATGAATGGTTATTATAGGTAGCGAGGCGACTGCAGTGCGCTGCAATCAATGAACGTAAAACGTTATTAAGCTTAGCGATGCCGTTTAAGCTGAAACTATGCTGACGGCGATTAGGGTGCGGTTTCTAAAGGTATAATTTTGAGCCTGATCTAAATCGGTTTGAATACACGGTCTACATGTCTCTTCTAGTCATTAGCCCATCGCTTCATTGGACATTTCTACTTACTCTTTAAGAAGTCTCAACTATTCCGAACGATCAAATATGTAGGCAAATGTCTACGCTCTCTGGTAACGGTAGTGACGAGCCGGAGGCAAATATGAGGTAGGAAAAAATAACGCGTTACGGACGCGTCTCGTGAGAGTGATAGCTTTTGTATCCCGTAGTAAAACAGTAGAGGCAGCAGTAGCTCCGAAAGAATTCATGTCATGTGTACACATCCTAAAGTAAATCGGGCGTTAAGGAACGAACGGCAGGAATAAATGAAGGAGATGACGATGTCGTTGTGTGTTACGACTTGAGAAGCTCGTGATAAGTGGCATTAACTACGCTCAGCACACTTCCAGGTTTATACATATTTTAGGAATTAAGGATGTTTTGGTTTGCAGGTGGGATATTATCCAGAATAATCCACAATCATTTGAAGTTAATTGATTCAGGCGTGACCTTGCGGAAATCCATTATAAAATACAATAGACGTGGATATATTTAGTAACCTGTTCCGCTTAGCTATTTCTAAAGAGCCATAAAAAACCCCTGAAAGAAATCGACATGTGTTTCACCTCTCAACGAGGCATCCTCAGGATGACGATTGACTTGTCGAACCCGAACACGGCGTGTTGCCACACCGAGCGCTGAATGCTGAGTGTACGTTCAACCGTTCAGAAAAGATTTGCTTCTCGTCTGTCTGTATATAAATAAGAACTAGATATACGTAAGTCATGGCTTTTCAGTTTATTTTCATTAATAAGTAATTGTGTTGAGTGTGTTGACCAAAGTTTGTGTCTAAATTGGTAGTATACAAAGCTGGTCGTAAAACCAAAGTCCAAAAGCTCTACAATAAGGTTTTCCTTTAGCCCAATTACATTACGTATACGAAATCTAGGCTTGGTCCTGGAAACTACTGGCGGAATTGAAAATACATGGAACATGTGAATACAAATCTATTGGTATACAAAACTAGTACTAAGTTACAGGGTTGCGATTTCTTTAAACGTGGCATTAGCTTTAGCAACTTACCTACCTTTATTTAAACGTTAGTAAACATTTGTGTAATTGTTTTGGGGAATGTATTGAACAAAACTGGCCATGTGCGATTCGGATTCGCACACGAAGAGTTCCGTACCGTATTAAAATCGAGCAAAAAACGCCGATAAAAACAGGTTTCTTGTATGGGCACCCACTTTAGATATTATTTGTTGTTAAAGCGGCAATAGAAATATATAATCTATGAAAATTTTAACTGTCTACGTATTACGGTTCATGAGAAACAGCCCGCTGACAGACAGACGGACGGAAGGACAGATAGTGGAGGCTTAGTAATGGGTTCCGTTTGGCAACCTTCGTGTACGGAACTCTAAAAACAAGATGGCGGCGACAGTTATGATTTTGGTCAAAACGCGCGAAAAGATCCTTGTGCACATAGGAAAGTTGTGCATCTTACACATAGGTAAATTGTCAAAACATAAGGGACTTTAACATAAATGCAATAAAGTGTTATCTCCACTGCAGTAACATCCAAGCCATTACCCGCTACTTTGCGGAAGCCCACATTTATGCTAATTATATCCCCGAAAGCGAGGCAAAATGTTTTTAAGTTAAAACAAATCTCTTTATCGGGGTGCCTCATTCGTGGATGCCGTAATATATTGCGCCCACGCGTTTGGCTTTTGTTTTCTTTGTAAACGTCCACTGTTTTGCATGGCTTTCCGGACAAATAGGAAGTTGCGTTTATACTGGCTAGATGGATTAGATAACGCATTTTTTTATTTTATACTTTTGGAGGATTGACATTGTACAACATGTAAAAAAAACACTGTCTGATCCGTGTGGGTGTTGTTAAGTATCGTACTGAGAGTCTATATGTGTGGAAATTTTCAGAAAAAAAAGAAAAAAATCTACAGTTTTTGCGCGGGTTGCGGGCCGCGGGTGGCCGTTGTTTAACGAGTATCTACAAGATTTTGGGTAATTTTGGTGCTAAAAATATGAATTTTAAATAACAATAACTTTATTATATTCAAAAAATTTAAATGAAAAAATCTTTTTGGTAATGTTAAATCAGTACCTATGTGCCCCTTTCGGATCGTACAGGGTTTTTTTACATATTGTATTTACTGGCTGGATGGAGATACCATCGCATTTTTTTGTAATATTTTTTTAAAGACGCTGCTGTTCTTGGTCCACAGAGTATGCGCTCGGTATGCTCAGATTTAAATTTGACTTTAAGACGATGAAGTTATCTAAAGTGTTAGTGAGTCTATAAGAAGTCAGAGTGAAAAGATTTATTTAATTAGGTAAGTATCGCTAATCGAAGAACAAAATAATTATGTAGATGGATCTCTCAGTCTCATTTTATAGTAAAATATCATAACTTCTGCATCTCCATTGCTATCGTCTAAACAATTATACTTCCTACTTTGCGAGGAAAACTATGCTAATTACATTATCCCCGCACGCGGGGCAAAGCGTTTTGCAACTAATCTCTTTATCGGCGACCCTCATTCGTGAAACCCGGTAATATATTGTGTCAACAGTTTCATCCTTTTGTTTGTTTGTTCCGTCATCCAACGTATCCTACAATGCTACATTTCCATGTAAAGGGTCACGTTCATTACCTATCTTTTTGTGAAGACATTGTTACAAGACCATTTTTTGTTAATCGTGGGTGGGTCGTTAAAAAAGGTTATCATGACAGTGATTTTTTTTTAGACCTTATTATTTACGCAAGCATATTGTCATAATAAATTGAATCAAGGATAAATGGGTTTTCTTTCTTGGTCAACTTAAATCGTTGTTTTTATTCAGTCCAGCTATAAATAAAGCCAATTTTTACCAAAATGCGAACCAATGACATGTTGTTGGTCAAAAAGTTTTTAGGTCGAACTATTTAGTATCTGGTAGGTATTGTTCAAAGTTCAAATTTATCTCTGTTTTTAACTCAAGAAGGGTGTTATAAGTTTGACCGCTATGTGTGTGTGTTTGTGTGTCTGTCTGTGGCACCGTAGCTCTTAAACGGGTGAACCGATTTGAATGCGGATTTTTTATTTGAAAGCAGATTTTCTAGCGATGGTTTTTAGATATGTTTTAACAAAATTGGTTCAGCCAATTGAAGATTATCAGCTCTTTTCTAGCTGATGATGTGAGTATGTATCTTCCACAGGTCTGATCGATTTGAAATTTTGTACCTATTCTGTTACTTCAATGGTATTAGAAGAACATAGTAATCTTGAACTGCTGCTGCAGCATCACTTAGAATTTGCAGGGTAGCCAACTTACAGCACAGGTATCGTGTTTGGGCTCATTGGAATGGTCTGAATGAATAGATTATACAGGGTTACTGGTAACTCGACGTATTCCTTGCAGGACGTCATAGTAGGGTTAAAATGCAACAAATTAAGCCACCAAATGTTCTACCGAAATTCAGTAGTTTTTGAATTAGTTAAGAGTTTTAGTTTTTTATGAAAAAACCCAGATTAAATCATTTGAAACCAATTTAAAAATGATTTACGGCGCGACTGTACTGAAATTTAAGTTATTATCATAGTTGACGCCGTAGCAGACCTTTGTTAATAATTAAAAGTTCAATAATGCCTAAAACTTTGGCAAATATCACTAACCAAACATTTAATTTTTGTAATTTTTGCTATTACTTCATAAAAAATGTAGTCTAGTGCAAAAAAAAAATGCTACTGCTGGTGTACAAATTACTAAAAAAATATCCTTGTCTTATCAGCTATCCAAAAAGGTATGAAAGTTAATACAAAATCATGGACAACATTATGAAAATCGTTTTTGATTTAGTACAGGCGTGCGTTTCACAAAAAGGTGATTATTCGAAAAATCAAAAACAAAATCGTGAACATTATTATTCTTTTTAATCAATATTAAAAAATTTAATTACACACATTTCACACGTCTTGTTCGATGTGCTGCCCTCGGTTTCGAATACATGTTCTTATTCGCTTCCTTACTTCGGTTTTTGTTATTCTTGATGTGATTGTTGCCCTCATCTGGTCCGCCGCATTTGTAATTCTCTCCCTTAGTTCTTCAATTGAATTTACTGGGGTCACATAAACTAGATCTTTCATATGACCCCAGACGTAAAAGTCTAGCGGCGTCAGATCAGGGCTTCGTGCAGGCCACGGAATCGGCCCACCGCGCCCTATCCATCGGTTTGGATAGTTTTCATCCAGCAATTGTCGAATTGTGATTCGGAAGTGGGCTGGACATCCGTCATGTTGGTAAATCATGTTTGCTCTTCTTTCTTCCGGTACATCCGTGAGCAGTGCTGATAAATGATTTCTGAGGAAATCTTCATAAAGTTCCCCATTTAGTGTTCGGGGTAAAAAATGTGGGCCAATTTATTTGTCGTCAATAATACCCATCCAAACATTAAGCGAGAACCTTCGCTGGGATGCGGTTGGTTTCAGTTTTTTAGGGTTTGCTTCTGCTTTCGGTGCCCAGTAATGTAAGTTGTGGTAATTTGTGATACCATCACGATCAAAACATGACTCATCGGTCCACAGAATGTTTTTCAAAAAGTTTTCGCTGTCGGCGTCGGCACTTAGCATAAAACGACAAAATTCAAGCCGTCTCGGCGGATCTCCTTCTTCTAATGACTGGACTGGTTGGTAATGGTATGGATGTCGGCCTGACAAGTGAACTACAGACCAGACTTTCCACTGTGACATACCAAGCTCACGCGCTACGATGTTTGTCGATGTGTTAGGATCGTCAATAAAACGTTGAAGAATAAGCTCCTCGTCCTCAGCCGTGTATCTCCGGGAACGACCAGTGTCAACTTGCCTGCTTCTTTGGACGCTGCCAGTTTCAGATATTCGCCGATAAGTCGATCCGAAGACACTAACGTGGGGGAGTCGGCGGTTGGGAAAGCGAAGTTGATATTCTCGCCGCGCCTCAGCAGCGTTACCGTCACAAAGTCCGTAACAGTACATTATGTCAGCGTATTCAGGATTAGAATATGCAGCCATAGTCAGCGCTTATGAAGGCACAGCACAGCACAAGAGCAAGATACGCAGCAACAGTTAGGGAAATAGCCAGTAACAAAACACGAGCTTGCGCGACGTAGAGTTGAAACTAACTAACGCTGACGACCAAATTTTGCAAAATCGCACACCCTGTCATGCCGAGAGAACAATAGCGACCAATCACAAAGCTCCCCGAGTGTTTGGAGTTCAAGCGCAGGTAAAAACTACGAATAATACGAATACGAAACAATAGGTTGACCGTCTCGCAATTTTACCTGCCCCCCATAAAACTCTTCTCTTCCCTGGCACACATGCAAAAGTATTGACAATCATACCTTTCTGAATAACTGATAAGACAAGGATATTTTCCTAGTAATTTGTACACCAGGTGTAGCATTTTTTTTTTGCACTAGACTACATTTTTTATGAAGTAATAGCAAAAATTACAAAAAATTAAATGTTTGGTTAGTGATATTTGCAAAAGTTTTAGGCATTATTGAACTTTTAATTATTAACAAAGGTCTGCTACGGCGTCAAATATGATAATAACTTAAATTTCAGTACAGTCGCGCCGTAAATCATTTTTAAATTGGTTTCAAATGATTTAATCTGGGATTTTTCATAAAAAAACTAAAACTCTTAACTAATTCAAAAACTACTGAATTTCGGTAGAACATTTGGTGGCTTAATTTGTTGCATTTTAACCCAACTATGACGTCCTGCAAGGAATACGTCGAGTTACCAGTAACCCTGTATAGTGAACAGGGTCTGGTGATGGAGTAGGAAAGAGAAATGAAGAAATGTTTGTGTCGAGGGTTTTTTTAATTTTAACTATTATAATTGTTCAATTATAGGCTTCGTGTTGTTCTGTTTTTAATTAATTTATACAACTACAAATGTTGGTTGTTCAAAGTATACTTTTAATTAATTAAGCTTCAGAATCGTAGTTTAGTTAACACTACTGTTGTAATGATATTATTATTTAGCTAAAAGCTTCTTTTTTTTTACTAAAACTTTATGCACAAGTAAAAAATACTGTACAAAGGCGGACTTAATGCCTGAGGTATTTTCTACCAGTCAACCTTACAGCGATGCAGAGTCAAAACATGGCAGGTGCAACATAAGTGATAGATAACTTGAAAATGAATACATACTGTGACTGTCTGTCATTTGCTCCTATTTTAATAACAAAATATTATAATTATTTTAAAACCAGCACATGGTTCAACTCAACTTAGAAACACATAAATTCTCTATTTAATGGGAAACAAACAACGAAAAGGTCGAATGTAATATTTCACCGAATTCTAAAGAAATAGTAAAATATCCAATTTCTAATCTCGACTCACAATACCAGAGTCAGCATCTGTTAACGATTAAGTTGGGCTCCGGCAATTCAAATGGACCCTTTTAAAACAATTGAGAAATTGTACAAAAACGGCCATAAAACTATTCTGCAAAAGTGTGGGAAGATGGGCCAAACGTGTTTTTTTAGGAATTGACGGGGACGGAGGAGGAAAGTCAGGGGACTTGGTTTTATACCACGATAGGAGACGGACGTCCGAATCTAGGCTAGTTAAGTTAGAAGACTTGGTGAATGCCAAGAGGCCATGTCCGAGTGGGCTGTCGCAAGACAACAAGTATTAGTTATTAAGTTAAATATAGTTGGGTGAAAGCCCAGATTAGACTAATTTAGTACTTAATGTAATATGTGCTTGTGTGTGTGTGTTGGTGCGACTGGGTGAGTCTTTCATTATAATAATTATCCTTGGCTGGTAATATATTTGTTCAGCTCTTGTAATTAAACAGACAGAGACGTGTTGCTGGGGAGTTTGTTGCGCCACTTCTTCTCCCCAGCTCAAACACTAGGAAGTGGTGAAGGGAGGGCGCTTTGGGACTGTCTATATACCTTCAGGAGAGTTGATCCACAACTCTATTAATTCATGATTCTAGAATTATGATTCTCTACTCTATTATCTAGAACCTAAATCTTGAATTCGGTATTCTTTACCTCAGACCAATTAAAAGGACTTTAAGAGAGATTATCCATAACTCTATTAAATAAATAATAATTCTTGAGTTTCAATTCTCAACTCTATTAACTAGTAATTCTTGAATGTTGTATTCTTTATCTCAGACCAATAATTCGGTCAGACTGACATGAACACGTGTCTTGCAGATATGCTTGTTGTGCAAAGGGTGATCTTCCAGGGGTTTGGGTGACCACATCTATCTTATATTCAGTCCAAGGACTGATAGGGACCATGTCTCCTAAAGAGCATGATGCCGACGAATGTCGCTGGAACTAGCCGCTCCGTTGTTAGACAAGGCCGGTCACACGGTTGCCGCAGGGAAAGCCGCTTCGTCACGTTATCAGTTCGAAAGAACTGCTAGGGACCATGTCTCCAAAAGAGCGTGATGCCGACGCAATGCGTCACTTATGGAAGTGTTGCTCTAAGTACTCCGAGTGCAGATGTGAGGTATCGTGCGAGTAATGACTGACCAAATACCTGTTACGCTAACGTAAAGGTTACTCACAAGTTTATATAATGATATACTTTGCATCCCTCTATTATTTATTAGATTTCTAAAACCACATCCAATGCATTTCACAACGATGAATTCTTGTCTTATTACAATCTCATTCAATCCTTTACTTGCTTTATTAATAGGTAGGTATCGGACTTCTTACTTGAGAATTCATTTCTTCTTACACATATCGGTGGGAGAGTGTCCAGTCCGGAGACGAGCTCTACAGGGCCGTACGGGGTGGGGTGCGGCCTTCCCCCTGAGGGGGGAACCGACTTAAACACTAATATTAGCATAATTAGGAAAAACGAAAATTTTATCAGCCTAGGGTAATTCTCGTACAGCCACATGTGGTGCAGCGTGACCAGGATTCTCGTCATTAAATGCACTGATTCACTTCAGTACAACGAGGAAGAACTTATAGGTTACTACAAAAATAATAAATAAAAACACAACGTAATTTTATGGTCCTATTAATTATTATTAGAAACGGCGAGAGAATATAACGTTACAATAGCTTATGTTTAATTAAGTTACAGGTTGATAATGGTGGTTGAATTCTTCAACTACTGGTAGTGGGTTCAATTCCCGCATAATTTATTAGTTGATGTGATTAGATTTGTGTAAACGAATCTTGAGTTCGATTCCCGCCTTATATATTTGTTTATAAGTGCTTGGATTCCTGTGTCACGGCTTGTGTGTTCAATTCTCGCACGAATAGTTCATGTAGGGCATTGGTTCCGATGCTACTGATAGTGGGTTCGATTCCCAGATGCACGGACGTATTCTTATGTAGGTTATGGTATGGTTGTTGCTTGGGTTCTTGTGCTACTGTAATAACGGGTTCGACTCCCTGCAAACGTGAGTTTATATTTGGCAGTTTGTGAATATGAAATGTGTTTGCGTGTTTGAGATTGATATGTGTGTGGAGTGAGCTTAGGTATAAGACACCCTTATTTTATGGGTAAACCTAATATTATTAATAAGTAAGACCTACGAAGCGTGAAGCTTATAAATTGACAATTAATTTACCAAGAAGGTACATTAACTATCGTAATTAGAAGTAAACATAAAACTTTCCAACTCTTCAGTTGGCGGCGTATGTCATATAAATGAACAGATACTCGTGTGGCCATATTTAAAATTCCAGGATATTTAAGTCTCCACTTGGCTGCGACTTCGCTGCGTTACCTAAAAGGTTTCCTTAAAATCAGCTGACACCGGCTGACTGCAACAGCAGCAGCAGTAACGTGGCTCCTGTTACGAAGCTAAGTTTCACTTTTATTAGACACTTCAGTTACCCGTTACTACGCCGTGTGATTTTTGTTATCTCACTTATTATTTATTAATTTGTTTTAGGGCTAACATAGTTAGTTATCAGCTCAAATATTCCAGAGAATGTTCTTGTCAACATGGTTATAATCTGAGGGGATAGTTTGTTAACTATCCACATAACATCTTACAGCATTGTGTGCTAATAAGCCAACAATTGTTTGGACAATCTAGGATGCCTATATTTTCTAATCAGTATAAATTTCCAACTCTTATTAGATTTCAAAACGACTCTCACCTCTTAGAATCAGAGGGGGGCGACCAATTGGAATACAATCTAATATGTTCATGTGCGGACTATTTCAGCTATTCCTGGATACGACTGCGGGCAGCTGACTAAGCTGACTCAGCATCGAGGCGCATAAGGAAAGGCCTCTGTCCACTGGCAACTGCGATTAGCTGAGTTTAGAACGAGGGAGCACTGTAGGTAGTGTGCCACAATAAGACAAATACTCTTAAAAGAGACCCTGGTATGTAAAACAACATTATAAGCATGCACAGGTTTTCTGAACTTAACTGAGGCGCGATAATGTTATTTAAGTTGTCATGAAAAGATTTGCAAGAAGAATAATAAATAGTTCAAATATTAAAACATAATTACATGTGTATCGATTGAAGATGTTTCTGCGAAACAGTATTAAATTCTAGCAGACCTTGCATCGTATTGTGATCTTATTGGATTCATGTTCCAACTAGAATAATAATAATTATTTGATTAGTTGATCATAGCAGATAGGTCTATAACGCTTTCATGGAAAGGCAGAGCTCATCATATTGTGAAAGCTCATCCGCTGTACTGCGTCACGCGTCTGATTTTCAGAGGGGGGAATGTGACTGTCTGTCATTTGCTCCTATTTTAATAACAAAATATTATAATTATTTTAAAACCAGCACATGGTTCAACTCAACTTAGAAACACATAAATTCTCTATTTAATGGGAAACAAACAACGAAAAGGTCGAATGTAATATTTCACCGAATTCTAAAGAAATAGTAAAATATCCAATTTCTAATCTCGACTCACAATACCAGAGTCAGCATCTGTTAACGATTAAGTTGGGCTCCGGCAATTCAAATGGACCCTTTTAAAACAATTGAGAAATTGTACAAAAACGGCCATAAAACTATTCTGCAAAAGTGTGGGAAGATGGGCCAAACGTGTTTTTTTAGGAATTGACGGGGACGGAGGAGGAAAGTCAGGGGACTTGGTTTTATACCACGATAGGAGACGGACGTCCGAATCTAGGCTAGTTAAGTTAGAAGACTTGGTGAATGCCAAGAGGCCATGTCCGAGTGGGCTGTCGCAAGACAACAAGTATTAGTTATTAAGTTAAATATAGTTGGGTGAAAGCCCAGATTAGACTAATTTAGTACTTAATGTAATATGTGCTTGTGTGTGTGTGTTGGTGCGACTGGGTGAGTCTTTCATTATAATAATTATCCTTGGCTGGTAATATATTTGTTCAGCTCTTGTAATTAAACAGACAGAGACGTGTTGCTGGGGAGTTTGTTGCGCCACTTCTTCTCCCCAGCTCAAACACTAGGAAGTGGTGAAGGGAGGGCGCTTTGGGACTGTCTATATACCTTCAGGAGAGTTGATCCACAACTCTATTAATTCATGATTCTAGAATTATGATTCTCTACTCTATTATCTAGAACCTAAATCTTGAATTCGGTATTCTTTACCTCAGACCAATTAAAAGGACTTTAAGAGAGATTATCCATAACTCTATTAAATAAATAATAATTCTTGAGTTTCAATTCTCAACTCTATTAACTAGTAATTCTTGAATGTTGTATTCTTTATCTCAGACCAATAATTCGGTCAGACTGACATGAACACGTGTCTTGCAGATATGCTTGTTGTGCAAAGGGTGATCTTCCAGGGGTTTGGGTGACCACATCTATCTTATATTCAGTCCAAGGACTGATAGGGACCATGTCTCCTAAAGAGCATGATGCCGACGAATGTCGCTGGAACTAGCCGCTCCGTTGTTAGACAAGGCCGGTCACACGGTTGCCGCAGGGAAAGCCGCTTCGTCACGTTATCAGTTCGAAAGAACTGCTAGGGACCATGTCTCCAAAAGAGCGTGATGCCGACGCAATGCGTCACTTATGGAAGTGTTGCTCTAAGTACTCCGAGTGCAGATGTGAGGTATCGTGCGAGTAATGACTGACCAAATACCTGTTACGCTAACGTAAAGGTTACTCACAAGTTTATATAATGATATACTTTGCATCCCTCTATTATTTATTAGATTTCTAAAACCACATCCAATGCATTTCACAACGATGAATTCTTGTCTTATTACAATCTCATTCAATCCTTTACTTGCTTTATTAATAGGTAGGTATCGGACTTCTTACTTGAGAATTCATTTCTTCTTACACATATCGGTGGGAGAGTGTCCAGTCCGGAGACGAGCTCTACAGGGCCGTACGGGGTGGGGTGCGGCCTTCCCCCTGAGGGGGGAACCGACTTAAACACTAATATTAGCATAATTAGGAAAAACGAAAATTTTATCAGCCTAGGGTAATTCTCGTACAGCCACAATACTAATACATAGATACATACATATAAACCGAATAAACTTAACCGAATAAGCTTATCTAGTACTAAGAAGTGTCTTTCCTTTGTTTTCTCCTTTAGTTGTTACTCTGGCTTCAACACAATACAACTCGTTAAGTTAAGACACTTGTGTTTTAAACCTTTAGTTAGGTGTTGAAAGACCGGAAGGACCAAATTTAGAAAACAGGATTGAATTAGATCTAGTATTACTACAAGATCGAATTATAGTTAATATATTAATATATATTGTCTGCACTCAGCGCTCAGTGTGGCAACACGCCGTGTTCGAGTTCGCAACAAGTCCATCGTCATCCTGAGGATGCCTCGTTGAGAGGTGAAACACGTGTCGATTTATTTCAGGAGTTTTTATGGCTCTTTAGAAATAGCTAAGCGGAACAGGTTACTAAATATATCCACGTCTATTGTATTTTTTAAGATCGAATTATTACATTACTTTGAAGAAATGACGTACTAATGAGAATCTGTGGGAAAAATGAACATATAAAAGAGTTGGTATGTAAAATGCTTCAAAACTGCACGGGGCTTGTGACAAGTGTTCACACAAGTATACTTAGTCATGAGAGTACGAAAGGTGTCACTTGAATTCAAGTCTATTGAGTGCTAAAGGTGCCTCTCGCGATGTTGCTCTAGCGCCAAAGTAACATTTCACTGACGAATCGCGAGCGCACCACATTATAACACAAGTTTTGAAATTGACAGAATCATTAATACAACCATTCAAAATCAAGATTGGAAACAACACAACCAAATTTCTAATCACTATTCGTAACGAACAAAATTAGTTCGCACCCAAACCATCTATCTGTCTGTACTATTGATATAATACAAACTGTACCGTGTTGGCATCGTTTGGTTTGAGAATACAATTTTAATGAGATTTCGCCGCTGTTTGTGATGGCCGACACTGGTGTTGTAATAATATCTCTTACATTACTGGAGATAATATAATGCTTCTTTGTATCACGTGACCCGCTTTGTAGAACCACTCAAACGTGCAGCCAATGACTGCTTCTGCTCTTTGATTAACCACATGGGGCCCTCGAATATGAGAATGGTGCATGCAGAATGTGAGATTACATAACAAGTTGCGAAATAATTTTGTGTTCTCCTTGTACTTCATAATAATAAAGATTTTATCATCTTTAAAGCGAATCACTAAGAAAAAGCCCGCCAAGAGCGTGTCGGACCACGCACATTGAAGGGAAGTTGGGATGAATTTATCCCAAGGACAAACTTAACATTGTAGTTGAAAAACGTGTTCTCCCATACATTTCTACTGCAAATAATACGTACAATACTGAGTCATTTACCATGTTATTTTAAGATAATAGACTTCTTATAAGTTTTGCTGTAATCTATAAGTATAGAACGCGTATATGCTGAGCTGAGGCCCTTTTGGCGTTATAATCATTGTTTTTTGTTTTTTATAGTTATAAGGTGTATTTTCTCTGCTGTAATGCCAATAAACGCATTTTTCTTTCTTTCTTTAGAACTATTTATCTGTACTTTTTTCAAAATTTTTGGCTCAGTTGTTTCGGACGTAAGGGCAGAGAATGGTAAATTTTCATCTATTTTCCTAAATATCTTAAAAAATGTTTTATTTTAATATTATTAAAACAAACATTTGAGATCCTTACAACAAGCTTTTTCATTTGTTATGTCACACAGTACAATTAGCAAACTTTTTTTTAAATTTTCAATTTGCTCCGTAAAGTGACCCCCATGTTCAAAATTCATTTATTCATTTATTTATTTGGGTCACAGAAATGGATATGTATAATTATGTGTGTATATGAATCGGTCAATTAGATTCGCAGCAAATTGGCTGTGACAGAGGGACAGACATACACGAGTGATCCTAAAAACTGTGTCTGAATGCAAAAACTTACAGAAATAATCTGTTCCTTTGGAACGTTTACATACGGATCAACACTGAAAAGCCCGTGGAACACTCCAGGCACTCCAGGGGCATTTGAGTTTTGGCCTACCACCTAGACCTAGTCAGGGATGATAATTTCTTCAATTTGGTTTAAAATGACGAAAAGTATCTAAAATTATAGTTCAGGAATTTTTTTAGATACTTTTAGTAGGTATTCCTAATCCAATGTTGCCATAGTTAAACATAGATTCGACCGCAAGACTCGAAGCCCCCAAGCATGCATAATCAGCAGCAAATACGTAACTATGCCTACAAAGAGAAAATAGATACAATATAGAAATAACACCGAATTTCCGGTATGAAAAGTGGATCAAAACAAGAACTTACTTTGTTGCTGGGTGATGGAATAGCCTGTCTTATACACTTCACAAGTTTGCTTGTTCGAATCAACGAAATTTAGCTCCCCAATTTATTAAACTGTTGTTTGTACTCTTCAATTTAGTTTACACTGTGAATGAAACGATTATTAGAGGTGCTTTTTAGGGTTCCGTAGTAAACAAGGAACCCTTATAGTTTCGTCATGTCCGTCTGTCTGTCTGTCTGTTCGCGGTCTAGCTCCGAGACCCTTAGTACTAGAAAGCTGTTATTTGACATAGGTATACATATTAATTACGCCGACAAAGTGGTAAAACAAAATTATGTAAATTATGTAAAAATTTTTTAGGGTACCTCCCATACACGTAAAGTGGTAATGTTTTATTTTTTTATCCCATAGTGTGGGGTATCATTGGAAAGGTCTTACAAAAACATAACGAGTTTGTGCAAACCATTTTTGGATTCAGGGATCCGTTTGCAAAATATTAAGCTTTAAACTGCTAATTTTTATTAGAGTCAAGTGTCCCCCCCCCCTGCCAGCTAAATGGTTGGTTTGGATGTGCGAAAAAAATCACAGTAGTAGTTTATATAACGAAATTAAAAGGAAAACTATCACAGCTAAGTAGGCTTTACTAGTTATCGAGTAATAATCAACCAACTTAACTTTGCAGTTGCAAAAACATGTTTTCCCATACATTCCGTATGGGAGAACATGTTTATCAACTACAAAGTTAAGTTTGTTTTTGGGATAAATTCATCCCAACTACCCTTCATTGTGCGTGGTCCGACACGCACTTGGCCGGTTTTTTGTTCATTTATATTTACCAGTTGGATATTTATATCTTCACAGTTCAAAGTAGAAAATCTGTGTTTAATAATGCCGTTATCTACATGCTGAAACAAATGAACGAAAAACCTTTATTTACTTTCCTTTGATGCCCAGTTGGTGTCAACTGAATATCCGCTTTCCCCATAAGAGCGTTAACGAAGCAACACGTTGACAGTACAGACATAAGTTAATTAGCATTGGCAGCACACTTTATACATTGTCCGCTCACATCACCCGGATTTTATAAAGCTTTACCCGTTTTAATCTCATACATAACAGGATTTTGCGACTCAACCCTTTCATGTCATTGTGAAAAGTGAGGGAAAGTAAAAAGTAAACACATAACCCTGTCTTTGCCGTCGCGCAGTCGGGTAAAAAAGAGATGAATGGCCGCCATGTCTTTTTAATTAGTACTTAGTGGGTTCCGCGTCGGGCTGATGACTGCAAGAATTTCTTTATGGGAACAGCTTAGAGGAATAATGAAAAAACTTTCCGCATTATTTTCTTGTTGGGCCTGGTAGGCATTTTTTTGTAAAAGTGCGATTTTAATTAAATGAGGCTTTACTCAGCAGTTCTAGTGCCTATCTACCTATATTGCTGTATCCTATACTATTAAATGAGCAATATTTATATATATTTAAATATATTTATAATTACGTTCTCGAAAACGGCTCTAACGATTTCGATGAAAGTTGCAATAAAGGGGTATGCGGGGGCACAGAATCGATCTAGCTGGGTCTCATACCTGGAAAAATTCGTTGTTACTATTTTCACAGCCTCGGTAATGTGATACAACGTTGGCACACCCGTTTTTTACAACTTCTCCCGTTCTGGACGGAGCGGGAGGACGTGTCAGACTCTTACTGACTAAAAACCACCCATGTTCCTTCCCCGTAGGAAGCAACCCCGACAGGCATCGATCCTAGCGGACCCCGTCAGTTCTGCTGACATTTCTTTAAGACGCGTGTGGGACACAACGCACCGTCGACCCGGGCCTGGTCCTTTTCGGACGGCGAGCTACCCATTGCTCACCGTCCGCAAGCCCGCACCTACGGTGGTCGGGAATCGACCTGCGATTCCCGACGCCCGGGGAGTCTCCTGCGGCGGTTAGGGGCGTGAGGGCGCGAAACTTGCCTCTCCCTCACGCGTTCCGCCTCCTCCTTCGTGAGTAGTACTGCTTCGCAGAAGGAGGTGACGGTCGCAAGAGATCACCGCTGCCGATCGCCACCACGAGAACGTTGGTATACCTGGACAATATGTTTATCTATTTTCACCCGAGCAGAGCTCAGTCGACCAGGTATTGATTGAATAATGCGACGTTCCCGAAGCTTAACTACTTTAGTCTGTAGGTTCAGTAAGCCGCTTAGAATCTGTAGAGCGACTTTAAAAGGAGTTTCAGGCTAGAACACTGACCCTATTTTATTACCTACACACTTTATCATGGAGGGGCTTGTGGCTAAGTAATAAAAGCTGCACGGGTCGATCGATCAGGTTAAGCTACGCTTGCCGCGGTTGGTCCGTGGATGGGTGACCATCTTAACATACCAAGTCCCCTCCGTGCCTCGGAAAGCACGTTAAGCCGTTGGTCCCGGCTGTCATTTGTAGATCTTTAACAGACGTTACGGGTAGTTAGAAGCCCAAAAAGTCTGACAACCAGTCTTACCAAGGGGTATCGTGTTACCTAGTCACTAGGTTGTGGAGGTCAGATAGGCAGTCGCTCCATGTAAAATACTGGTATTCAGCTGCATCCGGTTAGACTGGAAGCCGACCCCAACATAGTTGGGAAAAGGCTAGGCAGATGATGAGACTTTATCATGTAAAAGTCTACTTTTATGTGTCTTTGCAAATAAGAAAAAGTTTTAAATAAGAAAACTGAAATCCATACTACTAAATATCCTAACTTCCTAACGAATATAATATAACATTTATTATAATTATAATAATATTATAGGTGACCTGCGTTAGGACATAATGATTAACAAAAACAATAATATGTAAAGTTTTCTTTTATAGTCCGTGCGCGATTGCTAGTCACAGCCTGAGGTATGTGGGCGGTGAGACGGGGGAGGTAGACAAAGGCCAAGCTAACTCAGTCTGCCAACTTTGTCAATGGCACCCTCCCCCGTCTCACCGCTCACGTACCTCAGGTGGTGACTAGCAGTCGCGCGTAACTGCGATTTCAGACTTGTATTATATAGGGTGACTGGTAATTAGTGACCGATACTTAAACACGTCTCTTACTCATCATTATGATCAAATTTTTCTATGGGAACAAATCTGATATCGCGGAAAAAATCTGCTGTTCCCTACATTTGCGTTCGCATAACTCGTCAAAATGTAAGGAACAGCAGATTTTTTTTCTCCTTTCTCTATTTAAGATTATTCACTTTATTATCCAGTGCCTGTAATATGATGTTGAAATAAATAAAGATTTATGATTATGATTACAGGGTGCTTATTATCACGGTAGTACTAATATGTTCCCGTACCACCACACGGATGAAGCTTCGGGCAAAGCAAGTTTTAATCAAATTACTCTATCACTAGTAAAATTAAAAGCCGTCGATAGTTATAAACTAATCACCCTAAAATAGCTAGTACACACGGCTACACATCAAGCTATTCATTTCCAGGATAAGCTGACCTGTCATTGTACATAAATCCTTTACAATGCGAGATCAGCATAAACTGGACAAGTATAGCTTGATGTGAAGCCGTGTGTACCAGAATTTAAAGCCCTTTCATAGTACAAAGGGTCCCGGACGTACAAGTTGTCCTAGCTGTGATCTTTCACCTGGAAATTGGCAAGGGAGCTATACACGCTTATTTGCTTGGAACATAAACGTCCTATAAAGCAGTGTGTATAGGCCCTTAGGCGATAGTCGTTCTTTGTTTGAATTTCGAAATATTGTTGATCTATCTACAAATCCGGGCTTACTTAAATAAAGGTTACCTACAAAGTGGAAACCTTTACAAAAATATTTTACCGGGGTTATTTTGATAACCTTTATACCATTTAGAGATTGTTTTTTTTACAAATTCAGTCTCTGATTTTCGGACATCATAGGTATTCCAATTTATTGTGAACCTGATTTAAATCTCACACTCGGCAGCTTTATTAACATTCAAAATAAAATGTATGACATACCTACATGGCCCGGGGACGAACATTTCAGATTTAAATAAACTGGATTTGAACGTATTCATGAATATGATAAATGAAAATAAATATTGTAGAATATGTAACATTTCATTTCAGTGATATTTTCAGGGTATAGTAACGAAAAATCTGTAAAAACCAAAACTAAAATATGTAGTCGCAGTAAGTATGAAACATAAACTGCAAAACTTTAAGACGCAAATTCATGTAGAAGCTTAAATACTTAAAACAAACTAACTACATACACCTCATATTCCATAATCTACTCCGAAGCAGTTGGAAAACTTTTAGAGGTATGAAAATGTAAACCGATTTGCACTCTGCATAGGGTACAGTGTACACTGCACAGTTCACAGAGGGGTTAAAAGGCAATTATAACTTTACTAGGCATTAAAAAAAAACCAGTTTTGTGTAAGTGGATTTTGCACGGCAGAAATGTATGTATGGCGTGAGTTGTAATTTGTAGAGCAATTTAGGTTTTAGAACTCTGTACTATTGTGGTTAATGTAGTAGTTTTTAGGGTTCCGTAGCTCAAAAGGAAAAACGGAACCCTTATAGAATCACTCTTCCGTCACAGCCAATTTGCTCCGACTCTAATGGACCGATTAAGTTGAAATTTGGTACACATATCCGTGTGATATATCAAATGAAAGAGCTTGTTGCGAGGATCTCAAATTTATTTTATTTATAATTTTAAAATAAATAAATTTCAGAAAATAGATGAAAATTTACCATTCCCTCTTATTTCCAAAACTACTGCGCCTAAAATTTTGAAAAAATTACAGAGAATGGCGACTCATAGATTACAGGAAAACCTACAAGAAGTCTATGGTCTTAAAATAACATGGTAAATCTCTCAATATTGTGCGTACAAACTTACATTTGTAGTTGGAATGTATGGGAGAACATGTATTTCAACTACAATGTTAAGTTTGTATTTGGGATAAATTCATCCCAACTACGGAACCCTTCATTGTGCGTAGTCCGACACGCACTTGGCTGGTTTTTTTTTGTAGTTTCACATGCGTGGAAGTTATTAATTTGCCAGTCTCTTGGGTACAATACCAGTCGACAGCGATTAGGATGAATTTTTCGACGCCACAATTTAGTTTGATAATAGTTTTAGTTAAGTTAGGTTATTTTATTGTAATTTTTATTTCTTATTCTGAATAAATCATATATTTTTCACAACATTAGGTAGATCTACATAAAAGATAGCTTACCCTACGTTTGTTCCTATTAATAAAAAAGAAATACTTTTAAGGCAAGTTTAAAATCTTTTTCCAGCTACAAAATTCTGCCAGTAAAAATAAAATGAATGAAAAACGAACGATTGATATCGGTTCAATAGAATTGTAAGTATTTCTGTAGGCGTTTCAGATTCAGATAATTCTTAATAAGGATTTTATCGATATCCGTAGGTACCTACAACTCGGGTCCTGCGTAGAATGTTGACAAATTTTAACTAAACGATTTGAAACATATAAATGTATAGAAAAAATTGTAACTGAAGACGGAAGTTATGCAAAATAATGTACTACTATAAAAGATAATTGTCTACCTCTCCGTTGAAATGCCTTCTGTAAATAAAGATGTCGTCCAAAAATTGTTGGAGAAGCAAAACTCACATGCTGCATTTAAACTCACGGACATGTTTTTTTTTTAACCCCGACCATCGTGACGTGAAAATCCTCAATTTGTTGGTGCCGCTTTTCGAATTCAGTTTTTCTAAAGGTTTTATTCAGATATAAAAAAAGGTTAGGAATTCCGCAAACGATAAAAGTGTTCGGGTGTTCCGAGGATAGCTTAGTAGTGCAGAATACCGCAAAAAAGAAAAACTCCACGTCTTCAGCATTTTTACAATTTACATATAATACCTATACTCCATTTGAAATAAGAATAGACATTTAAACAAACCTTTTTTACAGTCCGTTCAACCGACTTTAACTTCTATTCCGTAGGTATAAGGATGGCATTAAAAGCAAAAAAGTAGTTATAATGATGTTACGTTTACTGCAGCTGTCATTTGTCATGCCACCAACGCAATAGATGTCAAAATCGGTTGAACGGACTGTAAAAAAGGTTTATTTAAATGTCTAATCTTATTTCAAATGGAGTATAGGTAGGTACTAGTAAATAAACATTTTGATGTCCTTTACTTTAGCTTCCTGTGTTTCTTTAATTTCTAAAACATCTAATTTAAAATAAGAATGCTACAAAATATAAGACTAAAGACTGTCCGCGTTAAGAATACAACAATCCGTTCCATCACTAAAATATCTGATGTCACTCGGAAAGCTGCCACGCTTAAATGGAATTGGGCTGGACACATCTGCCGCATGTCAAACGATCAATGGGCCAAACTTACGACCCAGTGGGTCCCGCTTAATGGCAAACGACATCGCGGCAGGCCCAGACGGAGATGGCGGGATGAGCTGGACTCCTTTAAGAAAGATTGGTCCTTGGAAGCTCTAGACAGAGAGAGGTGGAAAGAGGGTAGGGAGGCCTTTGCCCAGCAGTGGGACAATAACGGCTAAGAAAAAAAAAAGACTGTCACAGACAGAAACACCTCTATCATAACATAACACAAAGTGAAAAGGGGACTGACACAACCAAATATTACTACAATACACGTATTGTTAGCCGTGGAACAATATACGAGATAAGTATAATCATCTCCGTCTCCGTAATAAAAAACTAAACGGAATTGAAATGAGGACGAAATGGCAGAAAATGAGGCGAGTAATAGACCGTCTTCGTCGACCGAGTTTTAAAGCTAAGTACTGTACAAATTTCGGCGAGGCGCACTCAAATGAACGACATTTTCTTAAATAAAAAAATGGCATTAAACTTATGTTTACAGCCTACACCATCTCCTTGAGCTACTTTCTTACTTGCGAAGGTGTATTTTACTATTTGCCATGTGTGAGACCAGTTGAAATTACGCTAGGCACATGACACATCAAACACTAGTATCGGAATAATGATTTAACGCTGCCACGAAGCCGCTCCTACGGTATGCCGTAGTAACCCGTCACTGAACATTGCGTGTTAATCATATGCAGCAAACACATTGGTAACGTTTTCCGAACCCCTATCACATCGAACTATCGAGAACAAAGTGTCACCGTTAATCAAAACGTCATCCAAATAATACCGATAAAGGACCGTGGTTTCTGGTCCTGCGAAACGGAACGGTTCGATTGTTCTATTGCTGAAATTCAAATGCAATGTTTCTACTTCTGTACCTAGTGGTATTTCCAAATGGGGTTGTGCGACTCATGTAGAATTAATTGCTGGTGATCATGCAAGCTCTTTGGCGGTATAGGGTTGAATCGACAGCTGTTTTGAGTTCATGCCGTCGATAGGCATCTACGACAAATCATGGTAATTTATCTATACATGTGTATTTTTTTGTGATTGAAGTGTTTCTACGAATTTGCTTTTTAAATCCGAGTTAGGTATTTGTAAATTGAAAATGCTTTTTCACATAACATCACGCCTGTAGTCCCCGAAGGGTTAGGCAGAGGTGTACCTTAGCACACCCACATTTCGCCACACACACACATCCCCACACACACACACATCATTCATCACATTTCATCATTAACCCACCAACATAACGTCACGCATATATTCCTCGAAAGTTTCGACGGAAGAACACCCACATTTCGCCAGTTATGTTTAAGTCCCATATAATATGGATGGCTAGCCTATTGCCATCGACCGGGCACAAATCCAGACTCCGGACTTATATTCCTGTCGGAAAACCCAATGACACTTTGCTCGACCTGGAAATTTAACCCAGGACAGGCTTAGCAGTCGTGTTTGCGACTGCTAGAGCAACGAAACACACCAAGATTTGATTTTTTCCTAGAATGTGCCATCCATGTAACATCCATTAGATCTAGTCATACATTTCCAATATCTGATTCCCCTTCTCATGTTACGCGGCTTTTTCACGGTAACACGACAGTGCGGAGCTAAGCACTTATTTTTCATGCCTTTTCGATTTATAACTTAGCAGAAGCTAAATCGGGAGGATCAAATGCGAAGAAATATGATACCGAAGAAGTGTTTTCAGTAAACCAACACGTGAATTATTATATTATCAGTTGCGTATCTTACCTTCGTGACACTTGACGGACAGGCGTAAAATGAGGTCGAACTCGAACGAGATTTCTTTGCGATAGTTCTCAGGTAGGTGAACAAAGTATTGTGAGTAAAGAAGATAAGTAAATAAGTCTGTAGACCTACTTTATTCGCATTAAATGATATGGTTTTTGCCATAGGTTTGTATGAGGTCAAGTAATATGGTCACAAAATATAAGTTTTAACAACAATAATAATATTTGTATTTATTTCTTGTTGTTTGTGTTTCATTATTTTCTGCGACAGTAAACACTTCTAGCCGAGAGGCTATATAGCTCTTGTTGGATTGACTGCCTTAGTTAATCTGATTGACAGTTTGAACACTTTTGAAAAGAGAACCAAAAACAATCTATAGTCCATAAATTTCCACATAAAACAGATTGATTTGAAATTGAGTTTCAAAGAAATTAGGAAAAAGGCCTTTTAAGCCAAGCCATAGTAACTCTCATAGTGCTCGGGTGTAAAATTACTTTTAAATATGACCTTAATTCTGCGATGCTTTAAAACTTTTATACTACAATATTGCGTTAAAATCTTGTATAAAATAATAACATTATAATGCTGGAACAAAAATGAAGCATTTTGGTGCTCGTTCCCACCTTTTCCTAAAAAAATATTAAATTTTCTAACGCCATATTTCAGTATTCAGCCTGAGGAAAAATTATTAACAAGATATTCGCGAAGGGATTTTTTTTTACGAAATAGATACTTGAGCTGTAAGGATTACTGTGTTTATTATTGTACAATTTGCGTAAATATCAGTCTTACCAAGGGGTATCGTGTTACCCAGTAACTGGGTTAGAGTGGAGGTTAGATAGGCACTCGCTCCATGTAAAATACTGGTATTTAGTTGCATCCGGTTAGACTGGAAGCCGACCTCAACACAGGTGGGAAAGTCTAAGCAGATGATGATGAACTGCTGTGACCTAAAAGCCAGTAGGTTTAATCATTTTCCTCGACGGCGATCCATTATCGGACAAAACACTGTTTACGTAAAAAAATTGTTGGAATTTGTTCCCCAATATTTTTTAACGATAATCATAATCGTATTTTTCACACGAAATCCAATTTCTGTTCCATAAATTGTGGTTCATGACAAAAATTAATAGACATCGAAGTGTACTTTATTGAAAAGCTTCTAGGGAGCAATTTTCCCAAACTCTGTTTAATGGACACTCATGAACCGAATTTAGACAGAACTATAAAACAAATAGTTAAGCGCACTATATACTTCTTTATGTTTCTGTTCAACTCCTATACTTGTTTTCACGGCTATACTTAGACCGAAATTAGACTGAAAGCGATAAACGAAACTAAATTGAATTTGTATAGAGCCTCTAAGAATTTTGTGGAGCTGTTAATTGCTTGCTCAGACTGACTTGTGTGTGCGAATTTTGTAAATCCTTTAGCAAGTAATGAATGTATTCATACGGAATGAGATTTCAAAATAGAAATAGCATTTGTCTGAGTAACATTTTACTAATTGCGATTTTTGTGTTGTGGAAAACTTTTGTATTGTAACTATGCGTCATGAGCTATTGTTTGAGTAGCAACACGCGGCATGTAGCAGACCAACGTGGTACTGCGATTACCATGCGTTTTTCTCATACTCGTAGGTAAATGTTTTCTAGGAAATATGGGTTCTTTTGGGGGTTAATTAGGGGCTACCTAATACTGTTTTAACGTTAGAAAATTACTGACAGTCTGCTTTATTCAAATAAATGATATTTTTACAATAGTAAGTTTGAATAGGTCTAATTTTTGCATTACTTTGTCAGACGAACACAATATTTAAAGTTGAGCCAACTTTCAAAATGAAATCCAGTCCCCAACACACCACGTTTCGAATCGCTAATTTCGAACAATTGATTTAAACCTCTCTACCCAACTGAATCAAAACAGCCAACCGTAAAACCGTAAACTGTCGCGTAGTTTGTAGTTTCCATTTGACATGGGAGGCAATCGGTGCGGTCTGGGCGAATCGATACGACCAACCTGCCCCTATGACCGACGTGACTCGGATGCCAATCGCACACTCGAACCGATTGAGATGATGTCCTATTATCTGGCAATTAATTTTGTTGCAACTAAACGTGTTTAGGTAAGGTATACATAACTACATATATTATGTGGTCACTAGTAATACAATTGGAAAGAAAGGTAGAAAAAATTATGTGATGTGTCTTTAGTCAGCGTCGAAAACATCGGGATGAACATACTGTTCAAAATTATCGTAACAACTGAGAAAATTAATCTCTGGATGCACCCTGTTGTAAGTTGACTGATTTTGTCGTCCCCAACTATAAAAGAAGACTAATTTTTGTCACCCCCAACTATAAAGGAGGACAAATTTTTGTCGTACCCAACTATAAAGGAGGATAAATTTTTGTCGCCCCCAACTAAAAATTGAAGACTAATTTTTGTTTCCCCCTACCATAAAGGATGACAAATTTTTGTCGCCCCCAACTATAAATTAGGACAAATTTTTGTCGCCCCTAACTATAAAGGAGGACAAATTTTTGTCGTACCCAACTATAAAGGAGGACTAATTTTTGTCGCCCCCAACTATAAGTGAGGACAAATTTTAGTCGCCCCTAACTATAAAGGGGGACAAATTTTTGTCGCCACAACTATAAAGCAAGACTAATTTTTGTTGCGCCCTACCATAAAGGAGAACTAATTTTTGTCGCCCCCAACTATAAAGGAGGACTAATTTTTATCGCCCCCAACTATAAAGGTAAGTGAAGGCAAGACCAATCCTTTTACTTCCCTCAGATAACTCATCATCTGTTACGACGCCTCATTGAGGTGGATAACAATTAAAATTCTATTGCGTCTCGTTAATGACAGTTGAAAGGATAACTAACACCTATAGAGATTTTCCCATTTTGATAAGATTAGGTATATATCTTAACATAGGAAATAGGTACCCTATTTCCTACTATGTTAAGATATTATAAAATCGATCTAAAATAGAGCGAGCTCAACAACTTGGCTGGGAAGAGGCTATCAGCGATAATGGCAGTCTATTACTTATTGCGCGTCCCCTTCGCATCCGGTAAGCGATGTCAAAGGCCAGTCTCATTTACAGCTGCTTTCAGGCAACGTTCCAAAGTTTAATGCAATTTAACAGTTTCCAACATTTACGCTTTGTAATTGAACTACAAACTCTGCTGCCATAAGAGCAGTTAGCAACACACTACTATTAACTTTAATAAACTACTGGTAATTTGTTCAATGGTCGTCCTAGGAATGGGTCCTTTGACACTGAAATGCTTTTGATTAAAATAGTATAAGCATAACATGCAATAACACAATCACACACACAAACAGTCAAATCTTATTTACTGTACCTGCAATCTGTGTTAATAAATGTTTACTTTACTTTTTTTCAAATTCAAATTCTAAATATTTTATTTCACATAAACCTACATGGGCACTTATGAAACGTCAGAAGCTAGGTGCACGGTTCCAATTGGTCGTTTCCTATGGAGAAGAGCCGGCAAGAAACTCTTTTAAAAATAATTGGATTTTACAATACTTTCAAATAACAGTGTTACTAGGTACGGGACGACAGTGTAGGTTTTTCAATAAGTACCAGGTACTTAACAAAATAGAAAATGGTCAACAGATCTACAATCCACTAAGCCTACAGCGTTCTCACATTCACAAAATAGAAAAGAATCTATACAAAAGATTAATAAATTAATAAAAATAAAAACCTATTTTTAAAACGCAATTACATGATTGCTATTACAACTGTAATAAATCTGAATAATTATCATGTCCACAAAAGTCACTAATGAAGAGTTGAAATTAAATCGTAGGTATATAATGTCAAATAATAGGATGAATATGTCAAGGACGAATGTAAACAATAAAAATAAACATAGTAATTTGGGAGCAGTTAATAGACTCTTACATAATTATGCCGTTAATGAGGTACCAGGGAAGCCACATGTGCAGAAGGAATCATTACCAAACTTCCTTTTTCTTCAACGTAGTCTCTAATTTTATAATGTGCTTTCTTGATAAAAACACGTTTGATGTGGGTTTTGAACTTCCCATCGCTAAGTTCTGTAACCGACTTTGGCAACTTGTTATAAAAGCGGATACAGTTTATAAGAAATGATTTGCTTGTTTTAGATAATCTAAATTTGGGTATCACAATTTTATTTCATGTCTATTACGTGTATTTATATTATGGAAATTACTTTTTATTTTGAAAAGTCTTAAGTTTTTACGAACATACAAAATACTTTCTAAGATATAAAGAGAAGGCAGAGTCAGTATATCAATTTCTTTAAATTTGTCTCTAAGTCTAAGGGACTCGCGAGGACCCATTTTATAGATCGCGCGGATTGCCCTCTTTTGTAAAATGAAAATTGAATCTACGTCAGCTGCCGATCCCCACAGCAGAACGCCATAAGACATAATACTGTGGAAACAAGCAAAGTATACTAACCTAGCTGTGGCTATACCAGTCAACAGCCTTATTTTTCTTACTGCATATGCAGCTGAACTTAATCTACCTGAAAGAGTTCTAATGTCCGCCCCATTGCAATTTTGAATCTAAAGTAATACCTAAGAATATAGTTTCCGTTATTGCATCTCTTGAGGTACATTTGGTAATGAGAACCTTATACATTTAGTTTTGTTCGCATTAAGTAAAAGATTATTAACTGCGAACCATTTTGAAAGAACAGTAAGATTATCGTTGACATATAAGGCATCTGTATCTTTCCTGTCTATTTAAAAAATAAGAGAAGTTCGTTAAGATTTTCTATTTTCTTAATTAACCCTTTAAAGTCATGTTACCTAAACTTTTACTGAGCTAAAAAAGGGCACTTTATCACTGTTCAGTCTATTCATAACAAAACTTAGAACAACCGAAGCGGATTTAGGTAGACCTTAAAGCAAAAAGGCGGACGTAATAAAATTTGTGTAAGAGAATATTTTGGCAATTTTCCAGCGTAGCGAAAACACTAATGAAACCAATTAAAACTTCTTATTAATTTCCAAAAAAAATCCTTTTCCTTTTCCAATTAGCAAGGGTTGCGAAAATTTCTGATTACAATCAGCAATAATTATTCCACAATTTCTACCATCTTAATTGACGTTTAATGTACATTTTGATTGCTTTGTACGTGCGTACGTGTGAAATAATTGCTAACGCGTCATGCGAACTGTGTTTGACATTTGATCGTGTCAAACAAAGCATTGTTTGGCTAAAAGGCCCTGTTTATGTGCGTATAAATTAGACATTTTGTTTCGTACGACGGCCCTTTATGTAAATCGTGTAATTACAGATAAAATGAAAGTGTGCGGCTTATTTGGCAGCCGACTTACATCATTCTTCAAATTCTTATCCTAATTTCGTGTGCTTTGATTTTCCTGTGAGGAAATAGCAAGGCTTTTCATATGTAAGCCAAATAATGAATATCCTTTGTGAGTAGATCTGTTTTAAGCCCGTCAACGCTTAAGCTCGGTCACCGACAAATTAATCTGTCGTTTGCAGCACGACAGCTCACCAGCGTTTTTCTCGCTACTCATACATAACTCGACGAAATTAAAATATTGCACCAACATGTAATATATAAATATATATTTGGTACAATCAACACGTGCATGGTAAAAGTATGACTTTGGCAGCGCCCTTATTTAGAATATCAATAAAGACAATTTTCGTAATTTCTTTAAATATTAGGTATCTGCTCGTATAATTTTTTAAGTTTTGGCGAAGAATGCTCCGCATATGAATATTTAATAAAAGGATTGTCAGTTACTTTGGTTACATTGCTCTTCGGGAACCAGATAACTTTGAAAAGTTGGTGGTGATTGGCAAGGTAGAAGGGAAAAGACTTTGCGGCTGGTCACCTAACCGCTGGTCAGACCAAGTAACCGCCCTCACTTGACGACTGGCCTAAGAGAAGCCGAGAACCGATCGAAGTGGAAGAACATCTTCCAAAACGCACGAAGACCTTTCAGGGCACGACAGAGTACACGACAAGGAAGAAGAAAAACTTTGAAAGTTTTACCAACCATTCTATTGAATTGTTTGTAATCAACTGCAAAATTTCACGTAAAAAGCTTTCGAAGTTCAAAGTGACTTGAGATTTGTGAAGTGCAGGAAGTCCTTGTTATGGTCGAGAAAAACTTGCTAACAACATTACGGCGAGTAATATTTTCATCTTAATAATTAAATTGCACCGCCTGCCGAGGCTCAGGAGCGTTTCATAACTTTTTTAATTGCGTTGAATTGGATGAAACCACTGTTTTTGTTCACAACAATTATCATGCTATGAGAAGTTGCAAGAGAGGGTTGGTGGGGCAAAGTGAAATGATTCATATTATTTACACCGTGCGCTAATGTTTTTATGAATGTTTACGCGTTTTTTCCTGTTTATTAATGATTTGTGTTTAGAATGTTGTTTTCCGTTTCAGATATAGGTAACTCATGACGTTCAAGGTGAGAAGGAAACTTGACAAGTCACGAAGACGTAATGATAATTATATAACTTTTATTTCAGACAACTTTTACAGCCCATATTAGTAACACAATCTAGGAATAATAAAGCAATATTTAATCATTTATAATTTGCAATTACATTACACTACAGAGTAGGTTTATAGGTATAACAAATGAAATCAATTTATGTCGTGGACGGAAACTCAGAAATGGAGTAGCAGCCTAACTTGGTTCAGCAACAGCCGATTAGATCTACAGCCCGGTGGACAGATTGCATCCCCAGAATTTCAAGCACAAAATTGTGAGTAGACACAAAACTTTTAACGATACCTAGCAAAAAGATGGGAATGGTGTATGATATGGGCTGAGTAAACAGTCTTCATTAACTAAATTATATTGAATTTAGACCCTTTTATGCGCTAATTGCTTTATATTTGACTTTTACCTCTATTCAATCAAGAAGTAATGAAACCATTATTTTATGTTTGTACCTATTATAAACAAGCACGTGTAGTAAAAGTTGAGTTATGAGGTTAGTAATTATATTTCGTTTAGTAGGTCGCCGCGATTACATCTTACAGGGACCGATAGCGCCCCCTGCGGCTTTCAGTGGAACCGTGTCGCATTAGATTACGATAATGTACTAAGCTGTAACAGCTGGGCGAAGGGATGAGGGAGAATTATCAGTATTTTTCAGGTCCATTTTATCTTAAAAAACCGGCCAAGTGCATGTCGGACTACGCACAATAAAGGATTCCATATTCGGGATGAATTTATCCCAATAATAAACTTAACATTGTAGTTGAAAAACATGCTCTCCCACACATCGATATACGTCCCGGTCAATTCTTCAACTGCAAATGTAAGTCTGTACTCGCGAAAAAATGTATGACAGAACTACAAACGAACTATTTTCGGATTTTTTCCTTTACATGTGCTGTGAAGACCTTGCTTCCTGCCAAATTTGATGATTCTAGGTCAACGGGAAATACCCTGAAGGTTTTGATTTATTTGCGAGTATCAAAATAATGTCGCATAAATGGGCGTATTTTTTATTGTGTTGACTTAGAAACTTGATTTTTTAGAGCTCCAAGGGACTATAGACCTAAGTATTTGATATTAATTTCAATTTGATAACTCTACGTATTCCTGGAAAAAAAGGTTTTGACAGACTGACAAACAAACGGACAACGAAGTGATTCTTTATGGGTTCCGTTTTCCTTTCGAGGTACGAAACCCTAAAAATGGACTAGGAGAGTAAGTATTTTAAGGCGTAATTTAGGGGTTGGAACTACGGGTGCTTTTGTGGTAAAGAAGATTTTTTTGCGTATAATTTTCATGAAAACGTGACGTCGTTCACAAGTACCCGACGACATTAAGAAGTTACCTACTCATCTATTTAAGAAGAAGTTATACACATTCCTAATTAAAAAGTGTTATTATAATATAAAAGACTACTTAGAAGATAAAGATATTGCATTTTGATTACCTATAGCAAATATTTGTTCAATTTAATATAATAATAATTACAATTACTATGACATTAATTTGCTTGACATTACTGTTATAATTTATTAGTTCAGTTATAATATAATGTGAAATGAAATTGACTTTCTATGTATATTTTTAATGACAATGTAATTTAATAAGAAAACTGAATAAGAATAATTTTATTATGTCATAATGTTCCTAATGTATTTGCACACCTGACGTGGTTATAATACAGTGAGCCTTAAGAACCATTCTGTAACATCCTCTGAACCTGTGTTATGCAAATAAATGATTTGATTTGATTTGAAGTATAATATAACTACCGACTTATGTACTATATTGCGCCATGTGTATGGCATGTATTTGAGCCGTGGTTGGGACATTGATGACACGTGGATCTGACGTGTAAGGGACATCCCTTACACGGTCAGACTTCATGTTGAGTTCGTGTTGGAACCATGTTACATCGACATTGTGTGTGACAAGGGACGCCAATAGCTTAAGGGGACGATAACCGACTTAAATGCTTTAATACTGTAGATCACATCTAAACGAGTAGTGTTAATGATTTGTAAAACATATATGTTAAATTAGAGTATTTTTTAATAACTTACACTCCATTTGAAATAAGATTAGACATTTAACTAAACCCTTTTTACAGTCCGTTCAACCGATTTTGACTTCTATTGCGTTGGTGGCATGACAAATGACAGCTGCAGTAAACATTTGGTTTGTAACCACTTTTTTTGCTTTTAATGCCATCCTTATGCCTACGGTATAGAAGTCAAAATCGGTTGAACGGACTGTAAAAAAGGTTTGTTTAAATGTCTAATCTTATTTCAAACGGAGTATAGTATAGGAATATTTTAGATTATGTTTATATTACACTAGCGGACATCACGCGGTTTCACCCGCGTAGTTCCCGTTACCGTGGGAGTACGGGGATAAAATATAGCCTATATTACTCGCTGATAATGTAGCTATCCATTGCTGAATTTTTCAAATTGGTTCAGTAGTTTTTAAGTTTATTCGTTACATACAAAAACACAAATCTTTCCTCTTTATAATATTAGTATAGATAGTGAAATTAATTTGTAAAGTTATGTCTAATGTGGATAAAAACCTGAGAATCACGCAAAATCTATCAAGATAATTTAATTATTAATCTTTTTTTATTAAAATACCCTTTGTTTTTATGTTTAATGAATTAATAATGCGTTTAATTTGGGACAGCGCTCCTTGATGGGCGAGTCCTATTACTGGTTGGACGTACGACGCGTTGCGTGAGCTCAGTACTGAACACGCAAGCTAACCACTCAAGGTCACTGGCATATATCTGCGTATTAATGCTTACTGCAGTGTAATGACCCAAATAAATGTAAGTAGGTATGACCAGTCGTGTGTCATAGCTATTTACCAAAATACAGAGAAAACTAACTATCTAACAAGAATTCATACTTTGCATTCACGTTGCTGTGATTTCTACGTAGCTACAGTTGTTACGTATCTCACTCAGGTCAAAGACTTCAAAGAGTCCAAACAAAATCAAAAGAAAACCCGAATGTTTGTTCACACTTTCTTATTCTTTGGTTGGTGAACTAAGTGTGTAGACTTATAAAAGACACTTCACACTCGATCGCCTCACAAACATACCTCAACAGTTAATCGATATCTGACGCAGTGGGTATCGGTTTACTGGTTCTTTTCGATCATTAATCTGATATGAGAGTCAATACCTCGGTGTTTGCGTTTGTTTTGCTGTTTTATAAGAAAATACTGGTTTTCCTTTACGATAACCGAAGTGAATATTTTGTAGACTTACCTTCCCCTGCGTAAGTACAGGGCCGCGCCGACCCTCGGCAGCGCCTATGTGCGAAACCTATGAAGCGCCTCTTTTTTGACGTCCTGTTTCGCCGCGTATTTTTTTTTTGTTTCAAATTTTGTCTTGGAGATTTGTGCTTACTCATCGATACTCAACTATGATGAATGTTATGTTATTAATACTCATAATCTAAGCTAAAGCCTCATGATTTGTGTAAAAAAAAACAGTAATTGGCGCCCCTAGTGCCCTGGCGCCTGTGTGCGCCGCACACTTCGTACATACGGGCGGCGCGGCCCTGCGTAAGTACCCAAGTAACGTTTGTTTATGAGCAAACACAGAAAACGAGAATGATCCGAATCAAATGTAATTTGTATCAAGATTAAGCTTTGTGAGAAAGATGACATATATCAAAAGTACAATTTTCGTAAGTGACCTACCTACATATTTCTCACTTCGAGACACCACACTCAAACCCTAAGTCCTGAACCAAAATAAAAATCGAAGCTATCCTCCTAAATCCCGGATGAGTAGGTATAACAAGTAACAAAAATCCACAGGATTACTTGAGATCGAAAGTATCCAGTAGATGGTATCCGCATTCAATTTATCGACTAACTTATTTTATGGGCAAAGTCAGGCGCTCGGAGATTTATGAGAGCGATTTGTAGGCACGGCCTATCTGCCGATAAGTGACCCTACTGCTGGCCGATGGTCCTTCAGGATACCGCTAACAAGCTTACTCGGGACAAAGGACCACTACACTTTAAATGTTTACATTTTGTTAATGTCAGGGATTTATTCGGAGGCAGGTTTTTAGAGCGAATTGTCAATTTAGCAAAATCTTGTTGAAGCACATTCTTAAGTACTTACATTAGTAACGTGTTACATATTTCGCTATCCTTCGACATCACTTTACTCTCTCTGCCAGGTCCTGACTGTCAGATAGTTGTTCATTTCTTAAGCAGTACTTCGTAAGCATACCCAGCTGAATTATGAACCAGTTAGATCTAGCAGTAGACGCCGTTCTGATAGAATCTGTAATGAAAAGCCTCGTACAACTGTAGCAGCACATCGCCATTTTACCTACATGAGCTCAAAAATATACAGGGTGACTGGATCTGGACCCGCCATAGCAAATTCGCATATAGAGGAGGTCATTTGCTAATTATTAGACCTTACTTTCCCTTGATCGTAAAGTTTTTTTTTTAAAGTTTACTATCTTATTTTTTAACCCTAGTTTGAGGGAAGTTCCGAGGTATTTTAATCACTAATGCTTATGACTACCCACAAATAATAAAAAAATGACTGAAAAAAAACAAAAAAAAATATAAATCTCAATAAGTATAAAAAATCTCCCAAACTATAAAACTTTAGTTAGGGAAAGTATGGTTCAATACTTATAATTAGTAAATGACCTCCTCTATATGCGAATTTACTATGCGGGTCCAGATCCAGTCAAACTGTATATAATAGAACAAATAAAAATATCTACATCTATCGACCTACCCTCTCACTAGAAGTCGGGCGATGATAGCTGCGCCACACTTTTAACTATTGCAGTTATTATCGTTATATGTATTTGTGTTTTGTGCCCAATAAAAGATTTAAAAAATATATATAATATGGAATTGCTTCTAAAAATGCAATAAAGTGTCAAAATTCCAAGAGGATGGTATTATGGAAAGCACCGCATAAGTACTACTGTAGAATGGTATTAAACAAAATGTATCATTGGGACTCCCATGATCAGCAGGGTTTATGGGCTGATATTGCGCCTTGCATACACTCAATATGGTGTCACAAAAGATTGACTGCTTCAATTGTACTCTGAGTGAATTCACACGGGCCACATTTTGTAAAATTACTCTTTGTTGTTGATATATATAAAATTGTAACTCTAATCTTAAAAATGTAACTATAACTACACTATTGTATTAGGTAAGCCTATGATGATAGTTGCATGTGTTTTTAAATCTTTATATATATAATTCTTCTGTGAGTGTGTATGTCACTGAATTTCTCTCAAACGACTGGACCGATTTTGATGAATTTTTTTGTGTGTGTTCAAGGGGATCTGGGAATGGTTTAGATTCACAAAAAAAAAAAAAAGTTTGAAATTTTCAAATTAAAGACGTGTAGACAGGACAACGTCTGTCGGGTCCGCTAGTCTTTATATATATAATTCTTCTGTGAGTGTGTATGTCACTGAACTTCTCTCAAACGACTGGACCGATTTTGATGAAATTTTTTGTGTGTGTTCAAGGAGATCTGGGAATGGTTTAGATTCACAATTGGAACTGGTAGGTGGCGCTGCGATCAAGTTCTAGAGAAACAAGACAACGTCTGTCGGGTCATCTAGTAAATAAATAAATATTGTGATGATATAGAGAGAGCTGTGAGATGTAGAGCAGTGGTGACCCCG
Organism: Agrochola lychnidis; assembly: GCA_963680765.1. Taxonomy (NCBI): domain Eukaryota; kingdom Metazoa; phylum Arthropoda; class Insecta; order Lepidoptera; family Noctuidae; genus Agrochola; species Agrochola lychnidis. The sequence continues at coordinate 8,561,843 of OY796850.1, forward strand.
TGGAAACGGAAACGGAGTTGTATGTCGTAAGTTCTATTATTTCATCACCACGCTCTCAAAACGGTGAAGAAAAAAATTGTGAGGAAACCGGTATGTCCTAGAAACAAAAATTCGAAGACATCTGGCATCCAACAACCCGCGTGGTGGATAACGGTCCACTCCCTCTTATAGATAGAAGGCCCATGTCCCAGCAGTGGGAACATTATAGGCTGATTATGCTTATGCTATTATGATAATGCTACATGACATGCACGTGTGTTATTCGACCACGTATATACACACGTACTTATCGACACCATCCTGACGTGTTGAAGGGTCAGTTTACCTTTCATAATGAAATCAAATTTGTGTAAAGTTGATAAGGCGGCGGACACACGTCTAGTGAATAGTTGATGACTTACAGCGAAAGTGTGATGAGGATATGTAGGTAGGGACACGAAAAAAGTATCGATACTTTGTGGTATCGAGTACATTTCCATTCGATACCGATACTTTTGTACTCGATACTTTGCATTCGATACTTTTACTCAATGAGTACTTTTTGGCAGGTATCGTATCGAATAAGAAATTAAGTTTTAAATGGGTAGTCTTAGAAATTACCCGTTTAAAACTTGCGACCTTACGGCTTATGTTTATGGTTATGGCAACGCCATCTGGTTTACTCGTTCTGAACCTTCTAAAACATTACATCGATCTTTGCTCGAAATCGTTCCTTCCGTTCACAGTTAAATTCCTAACCTTTCTTTCATTAATTTACTACACTAATCAATCACTCATTCACTCACTCGTTCACCGTTGTCATTTGTTTTTTCATGTCCTGCCCTACTGAAGTTAAACGGACGTTATTTACTGACTGATATTGACCAATGCTCTATGCGCATTAGGCCCTAAGAAATGTACTCGATACCTTGAAGTATCGATACTTTTATGAGTACGATATTTTTTTTCGATACTACTCATGAGTACAGTATCGATACTTTCTATTCGATACCGTGTCCCTATATGTAGGGCAACAGATATTACAGCATTTTACAGCTATGATTGATATTTGAAGCCAAAAATATGATTTCACTGAGAAAATATAGCTATGTATTTGTCAAAAAGATAAAATATAAAGTTACCTAAATTACATAACAATGAACGTAAGTATACAACTTCATGATAATAAACCTTTTTTCATCGTTACTTATAACAGAGAGAAAGTATTCTAAGTAATTCTAAAATCGTTTCTCCATCAAAATATTTTAGGAGAAAAACAATTTCTGATTTCGTCTCCAGATTGCTCATTTCGCAGAAATCCCGTCTTGGTTGACAAAACAATAAGCTTTTTATTTCAATAAAGTGGTACAGTCGTAAAGTGAAGAGGTCTAACAAGGCAATGGCGATGGGGTCTTAAAGACTTTACGTGCGATTAGCTAAAGGTCAGGTTTATTGTCATACAGCTCTTTACGACTCTGTCTGGAGACGCCAGGGGTGACAAAGATGGAAGTTCTATCCACTAAAAAAAAGAATCCCATCATTTTCAAAAGTTTCCCTTTGATACAAAGAGAAACGTTCTCAATATTTTTGCTTCCACATTACTCTAACAGCCTCCGATTGTTGATCAATTCAATTCATTTATTCATTAACAATTGTTGAATCACGAAGAAACATGCCGTCAGTCATCCGTCAAAAGAACTGTAGATATGGAATAGTGAGTTCTTCAACTCTTTTATTATTTCCTTAGCATGCTATGTTATTTTGTTTAGCCATTAAGGCGAAATGACCATATATACTCGTCGCGGGGTAAACTTTGCTTGCGCGATGCAGAATTTGTGTGACGTCAGGTCTTTGTTGAGTAGTTCGTATGTGGTGTTGTCGATGCCGCCACAACCCTAAGGCCTGGGTTGAACGTGAGCCAACCCTAAAAATGCTAGTGTGTCTGCCAAATACTACGTTTACCTATAGAACATATAATAGTATGACGAACCTGTGATTACTTCGATTGAACGCTATTAGACGCTCAATCTTCAGTACCTAATACGTGATTTGTCACAAATAAATTTGGACTTTATCAAGGGCCACAAACAACTTGTTTTGGCTTATCTTACACTGGAGTAAGCCATCTAATTTATGAACGCTTTTCGCTGACTTGATTTATAGTTGATTTATTAGCAAAGAAATAGTGTTATAAAGTGAGTTATATTGTTTTTCACGAACGATGTCACTTTGTTAACACCTTTATGTTATCAGCCGAGATAATAAGAAAAGAAAAGTAGTTTATGTACTTGTTCATTTATTTCAGCATAATTTTCTATTTTGGGCATAATATTTCCCTATTTTCTGGGCTGGTTATCGCAATACGTTCTTGTTATTTCAGGTTTGCCGCTCTTGATAAAATCTCTTTGTAGTTTCTACGGCGCCCATGGGAAGTAATGAGATTACCAAAAGATAAAGTTTATACCTCCAGCGAACATTTCTTTTAATTTGCTCTGCCTCGCTTTATTCAATTTGCCCTGTCTAGGTTTATGTATCAAACGGCATCATAAAACACAAAATCTAAATAATTTTTTTCAGACGTAAGACAAAAATAGTGTATGCTCCTCAATAGTGTTACTTTACACGCCTACTTTATGTAAACCATTATAACCCCTATATTTAACACGATAACGTCAAAAATAGCGTGCAGGTATTCGTCGGTAGGTATGACCCTTAAATGCCGAGTGTACAGAATAAGTGAACGACATTTAACGTCAGTTGAAGTCAGTGGCGTGACCAAAAGCTGTAAAGCTAATTTAGAAATCAGCATTTCGTCCAATTACTCAGTTCACCGCGTCCTGTCAGTTAAATGTGATGTCATGGTTATTCTTGATTCAACCAGTTAAGTACGGGCATGTCGTGTAAAACTGCTCGTTTTAATGTTACTTTTATTTTAGTCTGCTCAAATGAATCTGATAAAAGCCAAAGTACGTTCGACGAAGTAAAATAAGGGAATTTATGTGTTCCAAATGTGGCGTTTACTTTTTGTGATTTGTTATTTATTACGTGACTCAGATAAACGGGAAAACGTCAGATGTGTTAAGTGTTCTCCTTGTCTTATCACAGAAAGTCTCCGTGCCATCTTTTGTGAGTGATTCGTCGCGTCACTGGCTTCACTGAGAGAATGTTATGACTTTGTTGTTATTTCAGACACATTTTTTACGCATGTAGGTACCCAGGCAACGTTAATTATTGTGAAGATTTGAATATGTTTTCCTTTTATTTCATAAATATACTAGTGATGTAACGAATATTCGCATATTTTTGCATATTCGCATTCGCATTCGCGAAATTATTGCGAATGTTTTTGCGTGTATAATTTTTTGAAGTAGGTAATAATAGTTGGTTAATATAAGAAAATCCAATTCCATTAATTTCTTGTTTTTAATGAAATAAAAAGTAACTTAACCTCGTAATCACATTATCAGTCTTCTCTTTATCATTTGGTATCATTTATTTATTTACTATTACTATTCATACTGTAACCTCAAAATTCACTTGTTTTGTTTACGAAAACACCGGCGCGAGCGGAATGACACTTCAATCGGATGCGTTTGTATTAACTCGGCTATTCTCGGAACGAAAAACAGACGGAACGCACTTCGTTCGAACGGGACTGCCCCTAAAGCCACCAATCCATAGACAAATGGCGCCAAATTTAAACAAAAACTGAATATTCGCATTCGCATTCGCGAATGTTGACAGCAGATATTCGCATTCGCATTCCCGAATGTCCAAAATATGACATTCGTTACATCAGTAATATATACATTAAAATACTTACAACAAATTCACTGTCCACAAAGTAGGCATAATAGTTAAATAAACAACCTGTACCATAATGTGGTTCATGGGACAGTGAAAGAGTTAACACAACTAACTATTTATAGTAGGTAGTAAATTAAATTTAATGACGTACTAACTAACTACATTACAAATAAATGTAATGTTTAATATTAATTGAGTCTTTGATATGTTATAGCGGGGAGTTTTCTTTCTTGATTGATTAAATTCTTCTAATTACTAGCTTTATTCAAAAAAACATAATTACCTACTAAGCACCGCTTAGATACAGTATTAAATAACAAATAATGAAAGTCAAGAGGGAATTTTAAATGACTCGTGACCTAATTAAGAAAGCACAAATTCGTGTTATTACAATTTAATCTAACTTATCATAAAATTAAGTCGCTTTTTGTGTCTGTGTGTCACCGCGTTGTTCTTCTAAACTGCGGTATGGATTTTGATGCGGTTTTCATCATCATTTAAAGAATTGGACGGCACGGTTGGCGCCCACTGCGCCAACCGACTGACTGCTGCGCTGCGTGTCGCGGGTTCGATTCCCGAACGGAACAAATATTTGATAAGGATTAAAATAATACCGGACAAAATAGCTTTGAAAATAACAATAAAATTTTATCAAATTTTGATAGATAATGGTTACTGTGGGTCATCCTTAGAAGATAAACATACGCCATCGCGGACATTTTTGTTGAACTTTTTAAGATGAACAATACTGTAGAACATAAATTTTATGTAACTTTTAATAAAGATGGAGCTTTCAAAGCTCAAAGTCAGCATGATTTTTTCCGACATCTTCAACAATAATCGTCAAATTTCAGCCAATTTACACAAAACTTTAATGAATTATACATGAAAACCTTCCGCATGAATCACTCTGTCCATTAGTAAAACCCATTTGAAAATCTGTTCGGTAGTTTTTGAGTTTATCGCGTTCAGACAGACAGACAGACAGACGCGGCGGAGGACTTTGTTTTATAATATGTAAGGATTTTCCTGTCCATGTCTGCCACAGGTATCCGTAGGCCATACATATTTGACATAACATATTGTATGTAAGAAACGAACCACAAAAATATGAACATAAAACACCGTACATCAAATAGTCATAATTCAGAATATAGATTAGTGAAAGGTAACACACGTTTAGGGTTGCCATGTCCGGCCAAATATATACAAGTCCAACCTGTCCGACTTTTGTTAGGCTTTTGGTCAACCCCGCCCCACCAAAAGATGCCGAACGAAAGCGCGCGAGCGACTCACGCGGACATGCATGACTCGCAATAGTATGAAAAAATGTGATTCATAATAAAATAACATAAACTTAAGAGTAGAGTAGGAAAGTCTCAAATGAATAACAGTAATAAATACATTAAAAAAAGTTTTTTTTCCAAAGCAGTGTGTCAGGCTTTCAGGGCAAAATGTTCGTCTGACTATGAATCTGTGTCCGGCTTTTCTATTTTTGTGCCTGGTAAACCTACACACGTTGAAACAAATTCGACAAGTTTTTGTGTTACACTTCATGTTGCATTGCATTTTGGGCGACTAATTTGTGTTACATTTCATGTTACGTTCCACCAGCATAAGGTTCATGGACCCATGCCACTATTTCCTGATGTATTTCCACAGACAAAATGAGGAAGATTTATCACACGTATCATCCATCCTTACCATGTCTACTTTAGTATGGTTGCAGGCGCCGTGCGTCACAAAGTCATCGACGCGGGAACTGGGTCGGCCATATTTGTCGTTTTGGCGGCAAACGGCGTCAAATTGCCGCGCCATGGACATGCGCCACAATAACACCCTTCGTATGGTAAACATTTGTAGCCTGTCATCATTACATCGGTACGATTCACTAATTCTGACGGTCACTATCGTTAGATCATAATATTTGTGCCGAATGTATGAAGTAAACAAACGATTTAAGTAATCCAAAGGGTTTCTTAACAATAGTGAAACTTGTTAGAAGCACAATAAATTCAATACCCATCTCAATCAGATAAGCTTTGGATATGTTTTGATTGTTAATATTATATTGAAGCAAGTAACACGCAAGAGTGAACAGGCATCTTCTGGGTACGCTTGTTCCATCATAGACCTTATCCATTGCATCAGGCGAGATCGAGGTCAAGAACAGGCCCATTCAGCAATTTAAAAAAAAACGAGTGAGCCTTACAGTAGTCATTATATTTATGATATCTGACATATTGGCTCACAGTACCAACCTCTCGGAAAATGGGTTAGTACCATCTGACGGCCAACTCTAGCATCGCGCGCGCTCATTGGTCGAATCAAATAGCGCGCGCTTCCCCGGCTTCCTGTTACACACTTCCGTCCCTTTTCACGAAATCACTCCCACAGATAGCAGGAAAGCAAGAGGAAAGATGTTACATTTCAAAAATAAATAACTACGATTGTTTTTCTTTATACCGGGTGATTTTTTTTACCGTCTCGAAATTTTTACAGGCTGTTCTGCCCATGAATATAAACAATTTTCACTATGGGAGCAACTCTAAAATCACGAAAAAAAAAATTGCTGTTTATACAAAAGTTCAATACCTACTTGACCAAAATGTATGAAACAGCAGATTTTTTTTTTTTGATGATTTCAGAGTTGCTCCCATAGTGAAAGTTGTTTATATTCATGGGTAGAACACCCTGTGAAAATTTCGAGACGGTAAAAAAAATCATTCTGTATATATTGCTGAATGGGCCTGCTCTTGACTCTATATTTATTTGTTCACATTCAAACAACAAAATATATTATTAACACTTCATGAATTAACAAAAACAAATTCCAAATATATAACCTACAATTTGTCATACATAACACAACATTTGATTCAGTGATTTACGAGCTGGGACATGGAAAATGATTCAAAACATTGTCGCACCGCAGCACGACTTCGGCCTCATTGTGCCTTTCGTACCTACGTACGTAGGTATACTACAATAAGGCACCTGTAATGGATATAGAAATATTTCAAGGCTTTTCAAACGAGGTCAGACACGTGCCTGCAGACCATCAGACGATCAGCGGTGATCAATCTTGACCGGGAACTTTTAAAAGCCTTCAAATGTAACTTTTAAAGTGCTACGTCAAATTTTCCCGCAAGTATTTGTGAGTCGGTGTTAAAGAAGATCCTAGGACATGATGTACGTCGCCTTTCTTGTGATTTATAAATGTAATAAAAGCTTCTTGAACAAGTTGAAGAGCGTTAGTTTACAATTTATCTTTCACGCTGTTCTTACGATGTGATAAGTTCATTGGTATAGCAGTTTAGAGTATTTCACGTGAATAACAAAAGCTCGCAGACGACAATAGCGCTCGGAACCCTCAATAAACATTACAATACTGGAGTCACGGATTCGCAATGAAGCACAAAAACGTCTTCACGCTTTTTCAAATGTTCTACGATATCTATATATGCGCCAGACAAATCAAAATGTATTTTCTGAAATACGGTTACAAAACAGAGTCTTCAGCTAGCAATTCTTTTTTATCAAGTCGAGCGTGAAAAAGTTGTGTGAGGTGACTTGAAATGTATTGGTGTCACGACTTGGAGAGTTTAAATTCATGCCGCGAGTCGTCGAGGTGTGATTTAATTCGGAATTAGAAGCTATTTTTGCCAAGCGAAAGTAATGCTTCACGGGTTGCTACTCCTGACTAATACTGGGACGTTTCGAGTTTGGTCTCGTAGCAAGTAGATTCTGTAGAGCTATTTTTAAACGGAATTGAGAATGTAGATTAAGTTCGATGTTATTTTAGAACCAGTGGGTCGACAATTGATTGGAAAGTCTTGGGCGTAATCTTTCTAAAATGGATTTGACTTCAGGACGTGATTTACGGTTGACGGAGCAAAACTACCTACCTATAGAAACCGATTTTATTGGAGATTTGGTGACATTTACTTATATAGTACAACAAAAAGATGTTTGATCATTGTAAAATTCAGTAGGATTAAAAGTATTTCATTAAAAAAAAAGACAAATGTTGCGTTTACATTTTTGTTATAAAAATAACTAAATAAAGGCACCATAAATATAAATCACTTCATTAACCAATATTGAGAGGTATTTATCAGATCAGTTGATGACACTCGACCACACTCGAGTGGCTGTCTGAATTAATGAAAGCACGATTGATTACTTTTATCGCATTGATATGGTAATATATGTTGCCCCTTTTATATAAAATTCTTTGCTATCGAACTTTAATTGGAATATATAAAAAAAACCGGCCAAGTGCGTGTCGGACCACGCACAATGAAGGGTTCCGTAGTTGGGATAAATTTATCCCAAAAACAAACTTAACTTTGTAGTTGAAAAATATGTTCTCCCATACGGAATGTATGGGAAAACATGTTTTTCCAACTGCAAAGTTAAGTTGGTCGATTATTACTCATTAACCTGTAGAGCCTACTTAGCTGTGATAGTTTTCCTTTTAATTTCGTTATATAAACTACTGTTGTGATTTTTTTCACACACCCAAAACTAACCATTTAGCCGGCAGGGGGGGGAGACACTTGACTCAAACAAAAATTAGCACTTTAAAGCTTAATATTTCGCAAACGAATCCCTGAATCCAAAAACGGTTTTCACAAACTCGCAATATTTTTGAAGGACCTTTCCAATGATAGCCCTCACCATGGGGTAAAAAAATTAAAAAATTAACATCACCACTTTACGTGTATGAGAGGTACCCTAAAAAAATGTTTTTCATAATTTTGTTTTATCACTTTGTCGGCGTAATTAATATATATACCTATGCCAAATTACAGCTTTCTAGTACTAAGGGTCTCGGAGCTAGACCGCGGACAGACAGACAGACAGACAGACGGACATGACGAAACTATAAGGGTTCCTTGTTTACTACGGAACCCTAAAAATGTGTAAAGTTACTGTTTCTTATTTGTTACTTTTCATATACCATATTCTACCTTGAGAAGGCGTGAGTTTATGCATGTAAATCCTAATTATATGTTTATTTGTTACGCTTTCACTTTAAAACGGCTGAATAGATTTGGATAAAAATTGGTACATGGGTAGACCATGACCTGGATTAGGACATAGGATACTTTTAATTCCAATATTCCCACGGGATCGAGACTTACGCGGGTGAAACCGCGAAGCGCAGCTAGTATAAAATAAATTGTGAAATTCAGTGCGCTCGATTTTCACAGCTGTATTTGTGGACCATTCAACTCAAAGGGCTTTTTAAGTATTGAAAAATATTTGATCGGAGATTTTAATTATAATTTACGACGCCTACGTGCAGAAAATTTTTGACTAGAGACAAAAATTTCAAATAAAAGCATATTTAAAAAATAAACGTTTTTTATTTATTTTATGTCAGTGAAAAAGTATGGCTATTTTTACTAAAAATGTATCTGAATACGTTCTTAATTATATAACAAAAAGGTCGTCTCACGTAATTTTAATGAAAGATATTTTGGTAAATCGAAGGTCTGAACGGATTAATATTAGATCACCCATAATATGAAGGAGTGTGTTAAATATAACTTAAAGCTATAATTGTTTTCGTAAATATAACGTCTGACGTTGAGGTTTTGCCTTCACGAGTTGGCGTCAATTCTAATGTTAAACTCTGAGTAGGTGGGTAATGGAGGCTATTTCTACTTTGGTATAAAAATTAACTTTTTGAGTTATTACAACTTTGAAATGATCGCTATTGGACACTGTTTTTTAGAGGAACTGATGGAATTTTCTACACGGAAGTTTATTTTATTACCGGCAACCAATACTATTCATATAGTGTCGTAAGACTGAGTTACAGTATTTCTATTTTCTTAATGTTCCTCGGGTATCATCGTATTTCCGAATACAAACGAATGCTAATTTCCATGTCCATCAATTATTAGATTTATCGTGTATAATAATTAGAATTCAGAACTAAGTACTTTATTGCTGTTTTGTTTTGATTTTCGTGTGAACTATATAGAGCTGTAAAACTATTTTCCTATCTGTCGTGCCGGCGACTTTAGCGGCTTTTCTTCCATTTTTCAAATAAATTATATTAAGTTAAAAAAGTATTAACAACTCTATATACTTCCAAGTCGATTGAGAGCGTCCGGTCTGCACCAAGTGCAAAAGGCAACTGATAGAAATCCGACGACTGACGAAACACGAGGCTTGCCGAGGGACATTAAGAACATATTTATACTGTACACCATAATCACTCAATCAACGTCAATACACGCGGAAACTAATACCAATGATGATGTATCTTCACCCAGTACAGCTGTAGAAATGTACAGACACGGCCACCAAAAGGCTCTATTTATAAATATCCGCAAACACTTGTACGTTACATAAATAAGTAGCAAACAAGTTCTAAGTAGGGCAAATCCTGTTTTTCACGGTCCGGCGGTCGCGTGGACGTTTCCTTAGGGAGCAGGCTTAGGTTATCATTGTCGGATGCGTGGTGTAATCACCCGGGTTCAAAGCGACCGCGCGTATTTAAACTTCGGTGATCCTTGTGTGGGTAGGTACCGACACAGGAATCACTGATCCTGGCTTAATTGATGTGGGAAGCGACAGCGTTGTGATGTAAAAATGTTGTCAGTTTGATTGGAATTGGTTTTGCTTTTTCCCTGAATCATGGTTGGAAATTTGCGAAGGGTTATCTGTAGACTGCGAATATTGTTCGTACACTTTTCCTATCGAAGTCGCCATCTCTACCAACATAATATGAATTATGTAAAACATAAGGTGTACAAACTGACCTTCAGCAGTGTCAACATGAAAGAATAATGTAACCCTAGCAAATAAATTATACTAATCGATCTTTTCTGAAATCCCTGTAGAGATCCCTGTGATCTTACTTTTTTATACCATCTATGTAATACATATGGAATGCAATAAAGAGTTGAGTATTGAGTATTGAGAGAAAAATCCCTCAATAAAACAGTTTGTCAACTTTTTGCTCTAAAATATTCCGGCAATTCCTACCTTAAACAAATATAGAATTAAGTTGGTATTAGAGTGTTCACGTACGGTACTGTTTAACTTCGGAAAGCGGATTGTTTACCTAAATCCATTACTCGCTGCCAGAACATAATACGTAGAAGTTAGCGCAGATTGTTGCAGCTCTGAACCAGTTTCAGTAATTAGATTGGCCTGCTGCACTCTGATATTATATGTTGTTCACTTACTTGAACAATACTGCAGTTAAAAATACATACATAACATAACAACACGCCTCTTTCCCTGAAGGGTTAAACAGCCACACAAACGCCCACATTTCGCAAGTTATGTTTAAGTCCCATGTAATAGGGGGCGAGCCTATTGCCAACAACCAGGTACAAATCCTGACTCCTAGCTCCTACTGAAAAATTCCCGACGGAAAAACCCAAAAACACTTCGCAAAAATCGGTCAGCTGTGGCGCTTGCGACCACTAGACCATTGAGGCAGTTTTAAGTGGAAATGTAATGAACGGTTAAATAAAATAGACTTATTAATTATTGCGACTTGTTTAGGTCAGATATTCGCTGTTAAGATTTTGTGATTTTATGAAATAGCTTTCATCCTTGAAACAGAATAGATTTTCCAGGTTGGAAAAGACATAAACCTTCGAAATGCGAAATTTCTTTTTAACGCTTACTTGAAGCCGAAGTTTTGAGCCAACAAAATTTAATAAAAAATAAAAACTTTTTACAAAAAAAAAAAAAAACAACCGACTTCCAAAAAACACTACAAAGTGAAAAATAACTTTAATTTCGGAAGTCGGTGTCTTTGGTTTTGAATTTTCGTTTTTTGTCACCGACTTTCGAAATTAAAGTTATTTTTCACTTTGTAGTGTTTTTTGGAAGTCGGTTGTTTTTTTTTTGTAAAAAGATTTTGTTTTTCACTTTTTAGTTGTGGTACCTACCCCACACAAATTAGAAAACCACTACCTGCTATGTAAATAACAGTGACAAGAACTTATCATATCATCTACATACTAAGTGGGAAAAAAAGTACGTATTATTGAAGCTAACTCAAAAACTATCAAACAAAAACTATCAACCTCAAGAGCATATCCTTTCAAACAAAAACAGAATTTTCAAAATCGGTCTACAATTGACGGAGAAATCGGTGGAAATACATTTAAAAAAAAAAAACAAACATACGTGACGAACATATAACCTCCTCCTTTTTGGAAGTCGGTTAAAAATATCGTGCCATCGACACAAAGAAGAAGAACGCTTACATACGCGAAAGCTGTTAGTAGAGCCATTCTAAAGCTTTAAAAGCGCCTACTAACCTAACCCGAATAAAAATTCAATTATAACATGTACATATCATCATCATCATTTCAGCCGAAAGACGTCCACTGCTGGACATAAGCCTCTCCCAAGTACCGCCACTTCGACCAGTTTTGTGCTTCCCGCATCCAATGGATTCCTGCGGCCTTCACAAGGTCATCGTTACACCTTGTGGGAAGCCTTCCAAGATGTACCTCATCACTATACAATAAATCCAAGTGTCTAACTTTTAAGTCGAGGGAACATAGCCTTTATTGCCTGGCAGGCGATAAAAACAATGACAGCGTGAATTAATTTGTGCCAAAGTTCAAGCAAATTAAATGGGCGCTGTTTTGCTGTCGCCTCTGACCTATTAATCACTGTGTAGAAAGACAAATGCATCCTTTATTACTGTTTATTATTGAGTTCAATGCTTGTTTTTTATTTTTTCTAATTTTTATTTCTTCATATTTCACACAAAATAATTTGGGAATTTAAATTCCCTTAAATAAATACGAACTACAAAAAATAACAGCAAAATAATTTGTTTCTTTTTGCAAAACATAATAATTTGGTATTAGTAAATGGCCATGAAATGTTTTGTTTGAACTTTTGAACGACAAGTTGTTAACCTACATTTTATTTATCGCACAAAAATAACAGTGTTTTGTTCATTCTTTTTTCAATATAACTTGACTTCAAATGACGTGCCAAAGTTGACAGAACAAACAATAAGTGCTTACTAAGTAGCCGGCACTTATTTTTTCAGTGCCAAAGCAATATTTAAAAATGGTATTCAATATTTTGAGGCAGTCTTTCCATCGTCTAAAACAAAAGGCAAACGAAGACGTCTGCTTTTAACTTATTTCTGGACTCGAAGATAAATGGATCAAATCGAAGGTACCGGAGAACCAGAGTGTCGGCACGTATTGTATTATTGATTTGAGTAATTACTGGCTGTGGCCGGCGCCGGCACGGGCCGGAGGCGAACCGAAACACGTCCGACCTGTGAACCGGTTTTGTGATTGATAGCGAGGAACGGGTCAAATTTGAAATTGAAGCTACTTTTCTTTCATTGTGGGAACAAGGCCATGTAAAATTCATTTCTTTTAGTACCGTAAATCTTATAAGCTGATCTTTTGATGTAAAGTTTTATTTTATTTAAGAAAGTCGGATAGCATTCCAAGAAAGACTTTGTGTTATCGCATGTCTTGAATTCGTAAAAAGCAACCCTAAATTCCTTTGAAAAATGTTATTCAAATGTAAAACTCCGAATGAATGGATACTAAACATAGTAATTTCTCACGGTTTATGCATTCTTGGAAAATATATCACAATACATAATTTAGGCCTCAATATCATGCATAGAACGTGGAAACGTTTATAAAAAAATAAGTTAATGTATAAAAGTAGCAACAGTACAAATATTGCACGCAAGCTAACCTCGGAGTAAACCAAGTGCTACGCGGCTACGCGGCTACGACGGCTACGCCAAGTCTACGACACTAGTTAATATTACCTTTTGACTTTTTTTCTTACACCAAAGGCATATTTAAACATCCCATTTGCATCACAAAATACTTAGTTGACGCCCATACATTTGCATTTTAAGTTAGTAAGAAATTAATTTTCAGTAGCTCTTTGAGTAAAATGAAATTTCTCCTGACCGCGGCGGGCTCATTTCCCTAGCACTGAAATGTATCTTTATTAATTTTCATTCAACATCCTATGATGAATTTTAAAATTTGTTTATCATAAAATCAATTAATCTTAGTCAAAGTAAAAATATAAAATGGAAATTTCATTCCCCGCTGCAAATTGTTGTGTTATTCAAATTATGCCGATTAGCTGTATTTTATTGCGGTTTCTCAGCACGGTATGTTATGTAAATTATACGGTGCCTTAGAAGTAAGTATTTATTGTATAGCGGAGGGGGTAAAGTGGAAATCGAATTGGCTCACGTGAACCAACTTTTTTTGGGTGGGAAATTATCAAATAACTTCTCCCGCTCTGGGTGGAGCGGGAGGGCGTGTCAGACTCTTACTGATTAAAACCCACCCGTATTCCTTCAATTGCCATGTTGCCGGGGGCCACGATCTCCCTTTCGGACTTCTTCGCAACCCCGACAGGCATCGGCCCTAGTGGACCCCGTTAGTTCTGCTGACATCTCTTTGAGGCGCGCGTGGAACACAACGCGCCGTCGACCCGGGCCTGGTCCTTATCGGACGGCGAACTACCCATTGCTCACCGTCCGTAATTTATATCGGCTACCATATGAATTGTGATTTGGTTTAGGATATAATTATATAACAACACATTTTACTGTTATACAGAGTTGCAGGGACATCGATGCGCAACCTGTTACTATGGATTCAGTACGTGATTCTGGACCCCATTGAGTTGAAATTATTCAAAGATTATTTTAAAAAAAGCCAGCTATTGCATACAAAAGTTCAATACCTACTCGGTCGAAGTGTATGGAACAACAATTTCTTTTTTAAATAACCGACTTTAAATTTTTCCGCAGTGGGGTCCAGAATCATGTACTGAATCCATGGTAACAGGTTGCGCGTCGATGTCCCTGCCACCCTGTATATAACAATAAAATCTGACCAAGGGTAAACCTACCTAACTAACGGTAACTGCCGAAAAGTGGGTGAACTGTAGGAGTAGGTACAACTTTGTGCAACCCTTCAGGAAAACAAGCACGATGGTATGATATTTTATGTTACCAACTAAGAGTCCTATATCTTTTTAATGGTCAAAAGCTGGTGTCGTTACTGTATCGCGAAATCAATGGTTTAGTCCCATCTCAAAAATGCCTAACGCGCCTAAAGAAGTTTTCACTTCAAAAATTAATTTTTAGATCCAGTCGAAAGATGTCATTGGTGCAAAAGAGTAAACATTAGACACGAATTAGAATACCAACAAATCACTTCCAACGTGCACGTGCACTTAAAATGCAAATGCGATCCATATCTAACTAAGAAGCGCCAAACTTGTGAAAGTCAGAGTGAATTATGGTCCACATATGTACGCCTGTCTTACTGCCGGTAAGTATTAGCACAGTAAAATGAAGTAACAGTATTATGTCTCAGCAGCGACCTTGAAATAATTACCTACGGCCGCTTGGTAGATCCTTCGCGCGTCTGTGCGTAACTGCCGCGCAGTTGAGACTTGCGTACTGATATCACAGAGATTTCGAAGCGCGTCGTTTCGGCCGTTTTCTATGAAGACATAATACTGTTACTTATTTATACTGTGGTATTAGCAACTTGTCGAGCAAGCACTTTGTTCTATCCAAAGATTTCAGGTTGAAATTCAGATAGGAATATCTGCGAATGTGAGTACCATGCGAATTTGTTATACGGAGATTTATGGTGTAAGTTGGTGTTAGAATAGAATAGTATTATTCTGTTTTCCAAGTTTTTTCTTACATTTGATATTTTACGCTAAGTTTGACCATACACCGAATAACTCTGTGATGTACTGTCTATACCTACTCTACAGGCATCAGACATCATTTTATATCTTGTACTAGCTGCGGCCCGCGGTTTCACTTGCATAAGTCTCGATCCCATGGGAATATCGGGATAAAAAGTATCCTATATCATAATCCAGGTCATGGTCTACCTATGTGCCAAATTTCATCCAAATCTGTTTAGCCGTTTTAGCGTGAAAGCGCAAAAAACAAACTCACTTTCACATTTGTAAAAATAGTTAGGATTAGAATACAAGATATTAAATTGTCTTATATTTACTTTAAACACATCAAACATAACATCACGCCTTGTTTCCCCGAAGGGTTGGACAGAGGTGTCCCTGTAGCAGGTAAACCCACAGGGGGGGTTTTTACTTTAAAATAAATATGAAAACGCACAACGCGCGTTGTAGTACTGAGGATTGATAAATAAACAATTACTCTACGATTGTTAGGCCGATTGTTTTTCCCCTTTATCACGCATGCTAACTGCGTGTTGGCGATTTTGGCTAATTATATTTAAATTTCCTCAATAGATTTCATCATAAATCACTTAAATAATAAGCAGAAGAGAAAAACACAATCGCAATTTACCCGACGTTGAAAATTAAACTCGAAAGTTGACAGCTGCATTAACATTTTGGTGGATATTTAAATTAATTATGAATTAATTCGGTTATCATTGTGAAATAATTATCATCGCAGCTGTATTTCGAATATCCGGAACATATATGGTGTTCCTTCACTGTAATTTATTACGTAAAGTTTCACGCGGCTTTACCGGCTTCGTAATTTAAAATTACGGTTCATGTACAACTAAGTTTATACTCGGCCTGCTATCTCTCATGAATTTCGAGCAGCGAATAAATTTCAATTTAAGTGATACTGATATCTTTATACTGTGCGAAATACGAAATAACTTGTTTATATTTTAAACCATTGAGACATTATTCTAAGAAGAAAAATCTACTAAAGGACTTTTACAGGTACAGTTAATATTGAATGAATCAAATATTGTTTGCTGCAAAATGCAATATATCTTGATATAATTAAGGAGCAACTGGCCGTAGCATCAAACAAGAGCTTTTAAGAGCACTTGACATGAGCACGCCGGGACTCTTCAGTATCTTAACAAATCTTAGTTTTAGACCAGTAAATAACCTTTTAATCAAGACCCATTGCCCTCACTTTAATAAAAACTTATTAAAACTGAGACATAAAAGATTTTTCTAGAATATTAAATAAGGAATAACTTAATATAACTTTGAGCTATCGTTGAAATATGTTCGGGCAATTCGCTTTAATTAGCATGTCAAAGCGCCCATTAGGAGCAGGACCTGCTTTATTGCCGAAGTTCTGGCGGAGACTGCTCCACATACCAACATTTGACTGTCGCTGTATTAGTTCTCTTAGTATTGAAACTTTCCTGATAGTTCTGCATGCCTGGTACTTGCTACTATGTCTGACTATGATATTTGCTTCAAGATTTGTGTGTCTAGAGAATGGTATAAAATATTTGATAAATTCAAGACATTCTTATGGAAGAAAGATAAAGTCGTTAACTTAGTTAGAAATATTCTCTCCCAACTGACACTTTTCTTAGCTCTAACATGCCTCCTTAAGGCGAAAGCGTCAGGGGCTACCCTGTGGTGTCAAAAGGTGTCAAATGTCATGAATGTCATGACATTTGACACCTTTGCTAACTTATGGAGTTGTATTGCTGATTGTAATGATTATAATTGAGTAAAACCATATTTGTTACGGCCGCGAATCATATTTAGATCAACATACAACTTGATACTGACCTGCAAATTGCAAAAAACGTAAGAAAATTTTAATTTCGCCGGCTTCCCCCTTAAGTGGCATACTAATCACAAGCCCATAACTAATAACCAACAAACTTTCACCACCACAAAGATTTCAATTTCAGGTGCGAAGATAAGTATTAGGTAATATGCATAAAAGTAGAACATGAGGGGCGGTATAAACCTAGTTTTGTGGGCCCCAATCGTGTCGTTGTCGTCAGGTTTTATCACCGACCCTACCCTTAGATTTTAATTATCGGTTTGGTCAATGAACGGTGTGTTTACCTTGACGCAGACCGCGCCGAGGATTGCGGACGCAAACAAAGTAGATTGCATGTGCTTATGGTAATAAAGCCGTCTGACCATTCGTCTAGATACAACGCTTGTTAAACCTACTTCGACTGATTACAGAACACGGTTTAATTGAACGGAATTACAGACGACGGAGACGTAGGAGTAGTCTGAGATTTGGAATAAATAGAAATAAATATTGTTATTCCTAAATACATTTTTTCAATAATATTTAATATTTCTCGTTGGTCTAGTGGTCGCAAGCGCTACTGCTGAGCATGAGGTCCTGGGTTCGATTCCCGGGTCGGGCAAAGTGTTATTGGGTTTTTCTATCTGAAATTTCTCAGTAGCAGCTCGGAGTCTGGATTTGTGCCCGGTTGATGGCAAGAGGCTCGCCCCCTATTACATGGGACTTGAACATAACTGGCGAAATGTGGGTGTACCTGCTACAGGGACACCTCTGCCCAACCCTTCGGGGAAACAAGGCGTGAGGTTATGTTATGTATGTTATGTTATTTCTACATAGTTTTGGACTATCGTAATTCATGAACATGAACTAGACAGAAAAAGGGTGTGTACTATTTAAAATCTTTAAATTTTATACTTAAAAAAAAAATATCAGCAACAATAACGGTTAGGGTTCAAGCTATCGGGGGTCGTGTATTATTATCCAATAGATCCTTATCTACTAAGATAATCATCCTTTTGTATTCGGTTTTTAACATTTTCGCTTTGTAAGACAGAGAGAGTCCGCGCATTAAGAGGCCGGCGACACGGCTCGCAACTACAAATCGAGATGTTTGCAAAATTCAATTCCAAGCACGTTGCGCTAGTGTGAGTGCCTGTCGGAGCGATATACACCTACAGAGAGCAATACTACCACTCACACATTGACAATTATTGCTTGACGCGATAGCACTACTAGCTTTCGAAATGATAAATTTGGATGTGTTCCGTAATACAAAAAATTATGAATGATAACTTAATGAATTTCCATTTTTTTTTTCGATAATTTGTAACTTGATAACATAAACTATGCTTCTGCGGAAACAATATTACAAATATTGTTGTTTATAATACAGAAAAAACAATATGAAAACATGTCATTTACGCTGTAAAAATGTACGAAATGCAATTCGCTTATACTTCATTTAAAGGTAAGTTTTTGGAAATAAAAAGACGTAGGAGCCTAGATAAATACTGTCTCAATCCGAATATAAACATAATATGGTGGAAATATGCTCAAATTGCAAATGATTTATGTACTACGTTTGTATGGACGATTCATGCGTCGCCGCATTCTTAATACTTAAGACTTTTAATTAAAAATCGCTGACTTCACCCGCCTAAAAGACTAGTAAAAAGTTGGAGTCCTATACTTTGAGTTGATAGGTAAGTGTCGTTTAAAAAGATCTGGTACCACTGTGTTTACTTGAGAAGTAGTCCAACAGATAAAGTTGGGACAGGAACAAGAAAGCGGACCTAGACGCCAGACAAGACAAACACTTGCAAGAAGAACTATCCTCATTTTATTGGACGAAACAAGGATAAAACGCGGAACTGTAAATAAGAATGGGTGAAATGTATTCGATATAGGGGTAGTGTCTATGGTTGATGGCTTTATTGGTACACTACCTAAGTTAGTGGCTTTTTTACGAATAAAGTACATTTACACCGGCTGGGCTGCGTCAAATATGACATTTAACTACTTCATAGAGCGTTCAATTTCCTATAAAACACATTGTAAAATGTGCTCTGATGAATTTGCGACCCAACGGGCACCGGCCGGTGTAAATCTTACATTACAAGTTCGAAATTCTCTCGAAATAAATACGAACACCAGCATGTTTATAAATGCTTTTTTCATGGCAACACTTGTACGGGGTTTTGCTAAAGAAGCTTTTAGGCAAACAAATGTAAATACATAACAATTATTGTAGCAATGTTTTAGGAATATCCTTCAAAATCCTTCATATTATGATTGAAAGGTTGTTACGCAATTGGGGTACTGTTCTGAAATGAAATAAGATTTCAATTTAAATGTTTGTCATGGTTTATAAATACGATCGCTATACATCTGGTCTAATTAGTCCTGCTCACCCCCCTTGGGTAAGCGTAACTATAATGAATATAGGACCGTTGCTAGTCCAATGGTCGGTACGTTTCAATTCAGAGACAGCGGGGATCTTGTTTTGTTCACATTGGGGAGCGGGGATGCATCTCATTGCCCATCTCTTTGTCAAGATGACCTAATTTGAACAGCCACGAACTAGGACGCCATTACTATAAATAAATATTTGTTTCCTCTTCCTCATACGGAGAGTTTGTTGAGTCATTTAATTTTATTGAATTGTTATCGTGAGCATTGCTAAATAGGAGTTGTGAGAGACTTTCAATATTATATGAAGATACTATCCAACAATCTTGGGTAGGTATAAATGCTGAAAGCAAACTTCGTAAGAATACCTGGGTTTATTGGTCTTAAATGGCAAACACGCCGTGAGTAAGCGTGTCCGTCAGTTATTCTTTGGAAATCCTGCAATTTTATTTCTACACTTCATTCGCGATTGAGTTTCCAAACATGTAAACAAATATGTGTTTTAAAAAAAACAGCTTTATAGTTCTCGCATTAAGTTCAGTTTGCGCTACAACTTCAAATATTTTTATTACTTCTTCAATAGTATTTACTAGTATTTCTGAAATCAAGTTAATTAATAAAAAAAATATATATATATTCGTTTACGTGGAAATAATATCAATTGGAAACTAGATTTTGAATAGAGTTTACCTATAACTTAACAACTTTTATAAAATTCTTAAAAAATGAATCAGAGAAGACCTGTCCTTGGCAGAACGTTGCGGTTTATGAGGTACTTCCTCTAATGCTTTAATGGAATTCTGGAATTAAACGCTTGTAAAGTCTTGATACTTTTTAACGAAAGAGCTGCGTAATAGAAATGTTTGAGGATTTGCTAAGAAAACGGATAAAACAGAACTGAGGGCTACAATATGTTTTAAACGTCATAATAATACTATTATTCCGTTGTAGATGTGTCACAGAGTTGTTTTTCACGTTTGAAAGACGATATAACGTCTGCTTCGGAAAGGCTGATCAATTCCTGTTTAAGGGGGATGCACTAACGTAGCCCGCGAAATTCAAATTTTCTTTCGTTTTTTGCATTTTGTAGGTCAGTGTCAGGTGATGATTTCATGAAATCAAGACATTTGACAGTTATGCTAATTTATGGAGTTGTATTGCTGATTGTAATGATTATAATTATGGAAAGCCATAATTGTTACGGTCGCGAAACATATTTTAATCAACATAAAACCTGACACTGACCTACAAAATGCAAAAAACTAAAGCAAATTTGAATTTCGCGGGCTACCTTAGCGCATGCCCCTTAAAAAACTCGTCTCTGAACGTCTAAAATCTCATGTGGAAAAATATTGTCCTTCACAAACTAGGTGTGTATGACCTACACCTCTGCTTTTCCTAATACAGACTAAATGCCTTTTTCTTAATCCTGTACATGTCGCCGGAGCCGCACCGGCGCTGGACCGCAGGATGAAAAAAATTCTGAATATCTCATAATGAGATTTCCACGGCGGCACGGCGGCGGCGCGGCGGTGCGGTGCATGGGTGATATTCATTTGTATACACAAAAATGCGGTTCGGCGCCGGTACGGCTCCGGCGTCATGTATAGAATATCTAAATCCAAATGATTTTGAGTAATGTGACGCAATTAAAAATCGAATAAACTTGTTGTTTTGACTCACCAACGGCTAATGGCTCGATAAACATATTTTTTTCGTAAACAATCTAAACGTAAACACATAACGTATACATCTTAAATGGTTTTAAATGGGCTCTTAACGATGTATAAATTATAAACAAATATGTTTTATTAACAGCTACCGTTCCTGTTTACATTCGTGCTTCCTTATTTAGGGAACAGACATATAAATTATACAAATAGATGTTGGTACATCTGAAGAAGTTGGGTTTGGACCGCAAGCGGATACTTATATGAGTCACAATATAGTATAGAGGTATGAGGAACAGGGTGTAAAGTTCACTCATCCTCTATAGAAAAGGGAGGATCCTCCGACCAGACTGGTGTCGTGTCCGGCGGGCAACTGCCCAATGATTGATGTCGGAAAGTTAGTACATGTATGTTGATCGCGCGGTAAACATTGCTTGCGCGATGCAGGATTTATGTGACGTCAGGTCTTTGATCCGTAATTTGCATGAGGTGATGTAGATGCCGCTACTATAGCATGACGCTTATTTTCCCCGAAGGGTTAGGTGGAGGATTCATAGTTCACTCATATACATACAATTTTCTACATTTTTAAGCTATTGCATAGCTTTTATCGCGGGCTTTGAGCGCGGCGACCGAATCAAGAAATTCCGTAACGTAACGAAAATAAAACCTACCACACCCTACTCCGCCTACCATGTAATGACGGTTCCCATAACAACGTGACGTTGTCATGGGAACGTAATTTTTGTTTTATGTCATCACGTCATCATCCCAAGTGTAGCGTTGACAAATAGGAAGTATGGAGGTTACAAATGCTATGCAATAGCTTTACCGCGGCAGTCCCCGAGTGCCACACGTTTTTTTTTAAATCAGATTTGTTACAGCTGTAGTGGCAATCACGTCATTTGATTTAAATAGGTCCTTATTTTTATATACAGATTCTTTTCTTTTAGATTTTGTGAATGTAAGAACGTTGTAGGCTGTAGACTTGTGGACCATTTTCTATTTTACTAAGTACCTGGTACTTATTGATAGGCCTACACTATCCTCCCATACCTATTAATACTGTAATTTGAAAACATTGTAGAAACCATTTATTTTGAAAAGAGTAACCGTGGAGTTTCTTGCCGGCTCTTCTCCATAGGAAGCGACCAATTGAAACCGGCGACCTAGCTTCTGACGTTTCAAAGTGCCCTTGTAGGTTTATGTGAAATTAAATATTTTGAATTTGAATTCGCAAATAATAATATTTCGCTAATAATATTTAAGTTCCATGTGAACTATCACATGGAACTTAAATATTATTAGCGAAATGTGAGTCAAATTCATTCAATTGATGGCAAAAGGTTCGCCCTAGCGCGAGCCTTTTGCCATCAACTGAGCAGAAAGACAGTCCAAGCTCCTACTGAGAAGGATCAGGATATCATGCTCAGCAGTAGCGCTTGCCTAGAATTGCCTCGAAGTATTCCTTTATATTATAATTAAAATAAAACTAGCAATTATAATAACTAGTATATTAAATGAATGTATGTACTTGATATATTAATAGGTGCTAATTATTAGTTGTGGGAAGTAATAAATACTAGGGTTTTAAAATTTAGTTTTCCTGTTTGTATTAGAACAATGACTGATTGAATAGGTTTTAGTATAAAACAATGAAGCAGTTGATATCCTAAACAGACATGCAACACGCTGTTGGTATGACATAGGTAGATACATATGTGGAGCACCTAAATTTATTATGAGTCATACCTACTTAACTATGAATTCGTGTGTCATGCTTAAAAGCACAAGTGTTGATGTGAATACAGTATGTTAACTAAGGAAGGGCGTTCCCGTTAACCTGCAATAGTATAAAGTCCATAGATGATAAAAAAATAACACCATAAAAATAAGTTTTTTTTTTAGTAAGTACTACAATATTCACAAAAAAGATTAAATTGATACTTACGTAAAAGAAACACTCTGTACACGTTCACTTGTTTTTCAACGTGGAACGACAAGTGCGCGTGTATAGAGGTGATGAGAGTAAAAATATTGAAAACTATTTTCTGCCCGCGACTTCGTTAGCTTGAAAGTTCTTGTTTTAACATAATCCTATGATACTCGGCAATACGGAATCGGATCAATAGTTCCGAAAATTACCCCTACATACAAACCTCTTTATAATATTTCTTTTATTTCATTTAAACACTTATAAATTATATTTTTAAATATTAGAATAAAGAAAATATAAAACATTTAAAAATATAAAAAATAGTAGCCCACCGGTATCGGGAACAGGGTCCAAGCTACCGGCGGTCAGGGTCAAGAGAGAGGAACCTCCTGACAATGCGAATTGTAACCAGGAGTACCGCTTTCTGAATCAAGCCCATGATCCAGCTGCCCAACGAGAGCCTCCTCAGGTGTTGGTCGACGCTCTTGGCAATTAAGCCAGTGGTTGATACGACTATCGGCACAATGATTGCTGAGTCCACATCCCACATGTCGGCAATCTCGCGAGCCAAGTCAAGATACTTGATTTGTTTGTCTTTCTCGGCTTTCACGATGTTGCCGTCATGCGGGACTGTTATGTCAATAATCATATATTTATTATTATTATGAGTATAGAAAGAGATAAGCTGAAACTTCCCAAATAAACTGATTTGAAGGCAGTAATAGGATTTAAAAACAATATCAGAGACAGGTCTCAACTTCCAATCAGTGTTAGGTATCTACGAAGTTGTCTAGCAACAAAATTGTGCTGTACCGAAAGTCCATTTTCACACATTCTTATAAACGTACTTAAAATAAAAATATCATAAAGACACTATAATACTTTTGCATCACGCTTACACATCAGCGCTTCCACTAAAGGCATAAGCAGAGTAACCAGTGCCAAAGCTACTAACACAAAGTGCATTTGAGCAACTCGGCAGGCGGTAGGCGGCACCCTAGTAACCTATTTTTCTTAGTTAGCCCCACGCAGTCACGACTTGTAAAAAGATAAGCAAATGATATATTTTTATGATATTATTTTCCCCCCAATCAGTGGGGATTGTCTTATTCCTTTTGCTTTGTTTATTGTTTCATTTTGTATAGCAATCTGTCTCGGTTTCGAATTGTTATTTTATTATTTACAACTTGTCTTTAATTATGGAGATCAGAAAAGGTATGTACTTACTTTTACATTACTGCTTTGGGAAAAATAATGATTAATGTACTTAATACAATTAAAAAGAAATCTATCAAATAAGCAGTGTTGGTAATTATGCAACGTGAGAAAGGCTTGATCTAATGAATAGCTAAACCAATTTTGGCCCTGAAAGAAAGTGTCAAAAAAAAACCTTTAATTTGTGTAGTAAGGTCAAGGGTGTCGAGCTTATGAAGATTTATAGTTATAAATGATTCGGACACAATGGCTCTATATTTAGGCTTGGATCATTAATTACTTGGTAGAAGCACATTTCAACGTGTTGTAACATTTGTAAGCTATTATTATTCACTGATAAGAGCAACCGTTTTTGGTTTTTCAGTAGCCATTTTAATTCGAAGATTGAAGGCGAAGATTACTACGTGTTGATAGCATTCGTGCAAATAATTTATAGGAATCTTAAGAATGCGGCGTCGCATGAATTGTCCATACAAACGTAATACAAAGGTAAATCATTTGCAATTTAAGCATATTTCCACCATATTATGTTGCAATTCGGATTGAGACAGTATTTATCTAGGCTCCCACGTCTTTTTATTTCCAAAAACTTACCTTTAAATGAAGTGTGAGTGAATTGCATTTCGTACATTTTTACAGCGTAAATGACATGTTTTCATATTGTTTTTTCTGTATTATAAACAACAATATTTGTAATATTGTTTCCGCAGAAGCATAGTTTATGTTATCTAGTTACAAATAATAGAATTTTTTTTTTTAAATACATTAAGTTTTCATTCATAATTTTTTGTATTACGGAACAAATCCAAATTTATCATAATTTTTCGAAAGCAAGTAGTACTCTCGCGTCAAGCAATAATTGTCAATGTGTGCGTGATAGTATTGCTCACTGTAGGTGTATATCGTTTCGACAAGCACTCACACTAGAGCAACGTGCTTGGAATTGAATTTTGCAAACATCTCGATTTGTAGTTGCGAGCCGTGTCGCCAGCCTCTTAAGTATGTGCTTGAAATCCTAGTGTATGGGCCATTTGTTTAGCATCTTTTTATTGTTATTGAGTAGTACCTAACCATCACATATAAGCCAACAGGAAGGCATAACCATTAAGGCACACAATAGCGTTGATGATCCCTATCTAACGCCTTCCCAAGGTCTTCTACACGAGTGAAGGGATAAAATGTCCTAAAAATCTTGTAATACACTTTCCGTTCACGCACCGGATTACACAGTTTTTCTTTCTTTTCCCCATAATGGGTTGAATAGAACTGGAGTAATACCTTTTACGGTTGTTTTTGTTCGCTAACTTAGGTAGTTTTAGCTAGACACATTGAGCGAGAAGGGGCACATAAAATATCTTTTTGTTTTTGCCATTGACTGAAACGTATTTGGGAGTAACAGCTTGTGATTTATTGGTAATATATCTTCCCTTTGTAACGTCATTTGACTCAGGGGTCCAGTAGTAAGCATTATCAGGGGAAAATTAGGAGTAGGTAAGGGATTTGGAGAATATGGTTGACCAGATGACATGGGAAATTAAGAAAGCTGGTCATGAAATGAATGTTAAAGTAAACAATGACAGCGTTTGAAGAATCTTAACCTAATGCTGGCTGTATTAGAACTGACATTCGTGCATCAGTTTCAAATGAAACGCTTGCTGAGTAGCTTAGTGCAGTTAGATAGCATTGCCGATAAAATTTACAGGAAATGCTTTGTTAGGTATAAAGCATTTCCTGGAAATATGACTATTGTAAATAATACAAACTGAATCGAAAATCGATATCGATTAGTAGGTAATTGTAAACATTAAAATACATATTTCTGCACCGTAATAGGGTAGTATCAAAGTGCCTACTTTGATACCAAATAATAAATGTTTAATTGAATACATAGTTGGTAGGTATTTAAGGATGAATAACGCGCAATCAGAGGGGAAAACAATAGAAATAAATACTGTTTTCCTATTATAAGCATAAAACTCTGATAACTGCAATTTTATTCTGTCCATTGTAAATAGCGACATAATATTGTAGTAATAAAATGTTCTTAAAACTTTAACTGTGGTTTTAGGATGTCTCGTAAAAAATTATATGTTCATCGGATAGTTCAAAGCTTTTTGTGAAAATACGATGCATGAAAATTTTATGATGCACCGTTACCAGTACTGCCAATATAGTCTGTAAAATATACGAAGCTCGTTCGTATTTGGAAAAGTTCTAATAAAAGATCGAATATGGAAATAATTAATTCCCAATCCAACCAAAGGAAACAAGAAACCCATGAAATTTATTTTGAGCAAGTATTCAACTTACATAGCACTGCTAGCTCTCCTATGCAGTAACTGCAGTAGGCTGCCGTCGGCGCCTGAGGAGCAGAGGCTGCGCGAGCGCGCGCGCCGCTCCCCCTCCCGCGCGCTGCGCTCGCGCCACCTCGCCATCAGCGACTCCAGGCACAGCATGGCGCCACCATCGCACACCATCCGGGTCCCCTGCCCCACCCAGCCTTAACCACCCTCTACACTCAACACATCAAATCTCCAACGTACTCCTTTTTACAACTAACCCCGATATCTTACGATCTTTTTATCACCCAGCTGCACCGAGAACTTTAATGGCTCAGCTGGAGACCACACTACGAACGTTTCTCTCATTCAAATGTATGACGACGTCGAGATTGCCTTTTCTATGCATTAAAACTGCAACTCGCTCACTAGCCCGCAACTAACCACTCAAACAAATTATATGCCATATACCGGAGTCTTAAAATTAACGCAAACTTTTCAACGTCACACTCATATTTTTCTTCAATAATTTTGTGGTTCAAGTTTCTTTTTGGTGTTATAACGGACGGACGCCACCGAGAACACGCGAATTAAATATTCACTCGAACAATTAAACTTTGTCAGGCGTCGCAAGTTAGTGATGTGCCAGTTCACGAACAAAGTTAATCACGGAGTTTATATCATGTGGTAGACGGCGGGCGATAAGTGTGGCTTACACGGAGAAACAATCGCATTAGTAAATGGGGCAAAGTCGTAGTAGTTACATCACGCGAGGTGGTAGGCCCGGTTTTATCGCGATGACAGAAAGTGCAGCAAAACTTTTAAGAACTTGAAGCTTTATCGACAGCCGCGGCGGTGGAGATAGAATCGGAAGTAGCTTGCGAAGTAATCGGGATGTTTATTTAGAAGTTTCCCGCCGACGCGAGGTGCGAGCGACCGCCGGGGGCGGTGTCGTGTCGCATGGAGCGCTTCTCGCCGACTGAGCGAGCTCGGC
This sequence comes from Agrochola lychnidis, assembly GCA_963680765.1. NCBI lineage: Eukaryota > Metazoa > Arthropoda > Insecta > Lepidoptera > Noctuidae > Agrochola > Agrochola lychnidis. Next base: position 8,589,681 of record OY796850.1, read on the forward strand.
GCAGTACTACGCGGTACGACCGTAGCCGTGTCTACGCGACGTCGGAACGCCTTCCACCGCGTCCCGTGTCCCACCACAAGCGACATAGTATAGCGCACCCTTGCGGCTTAGTTTGACGCGCTGTTGTCACCTTAACTTGCGTAAAGTTTGCTGCTATATATCATGGCGGGTTTCATAAGTGCCATCGTCACAAGCGCGTACAATTTAATCACGACGGTAATTGCTTACATTAATGGACGCGTAAATTGAGGTTCATTTGCGGAAATATTGGTTATTAATTTCGGTCGAATTAAAAACAAAAAGCAAATGAACTTTTTTTTATAATAATTGTTTGTAGTGAAAATATTTTCTATCTGTTTGGTATGCTGAAACCCGTATTAACTTATTAAGATAACTTACTAACTGATCGCTAGGTCTAGATAATATCAATAACAGTAGGTACCTATGTTTACTTTGAAGGCTTAGTTAGGTACAAGTTACGCAATAATACAGAAGTTATATTATGTACCTACCATCATCTCCACGGCGGGTATGTTTTTCATTGAAAACATTTACATAATGGAAGATAACATTACCCATAACATAAGCTTGTAACAATTTACATAAATCTGAGTCTATGTTATGCGTAAAAGGAAACTTTTCAATGTTTATACTATAATAATTAGACCCAGAGGAATATTCTTTTACTCTGGGGGTAAGGTATTACAGAAATAGTAAGGTTTTTTAGGTTACTTACATAAAATGCTACACAATCTTATTTTAGCTAATTGTATACAGAATTAAGTCTCATATTCTACGAAACTATTTACCAGATTTCTTTATAAAACCATATTTGTAAAGAAATCTCATACATATTTTCGGAATTAAGGATGTTTTGGTTTGCAGGTGAGATATTATCCAGAATAATTTGAAGTTAATTGATTCAGGCGTGACCTTGCGAAAATCCATTATAAAATACAATGGACGTGGATATATTTAGTAACCTGTTCCGCTTAGCTATTTATAAAGAGACATAAAAAAGCCCCTGTAAGTAATCGACACGTGTTTCACCTCTCAACGAGGCATCCTCAGGATGACGATGGACTTGTCGCGAACACAAATACGGCGTGTTGCCACACCGAGCGCTGAGCGCAGACACTCACTCGCTGTCTGCGCTGCGAATCAATTAATTATCAGATGTCTTTAAGTAGGTATGATACCGAAATCCTTGAAACGAAAAACGAAAGAGGTATCATTCAAATAAGAATTGTTTATATAAGTTTTCTTTCATAAAAACTGTCTGAAAGTAGAAAATTTCAAATTATAGGACCTTGCAAAGAATAAAACGCTTTTCTAGTCAGGTAAAAGTATCTCACAACTTGCAAACTTCGAGCTGTTGCAAATTAAAAACGTGCCGCGAAGCCCTTTCAACTACTGTAAGCGTTTTCAATCGCACCACAGCGATAGCAACTGTTTCCAAGAAAAGGAAATAAAACACTCGAGAAAAATTAAGAAACAATATTGTGTCCTGTATTGAAACAGGTGTATTGAAACCTTTTAAGTTATTTCTTAGAAGTCAAATAAATACATGTTATAATTCAAAGTCGCTCTGTCTGTGTGACCGTGTTTTTCTACTAAACTACGCAACAGATTTTGATGCAGTTTTCACGATCATTTAGAGAATTTATTCCGGAATTTTTATATGTTTAATACATTAATATTTACTTAAAAAAATATATAATATAAAAACTTTATTGTTCAAGTAAACAGTACAAATTCAAATAGCACTAGCCTCCACACTAGGATTCTCTGTGTCGTGGAGACTAGTCTCTTTCGTCTTACAACTCTAATACATAGTAGGTACTATATGTAGGCACTTAAGTAACATCAGTCGGTAAGATTTGTGAAGTGACAATAATCGAATATTATTCCAGTACAATAAATTCACCTTAAAATATTATAATAAAGTTACATGCTTTAAATTTAAACGTGTTTGGTGTATTGTATACGTGTGTGGTGTGGATGTGTGATGAATGAGTTAGTTAAGGTGGGTTTGGACTAAACGAAGATAAGACAAGGTAAGAGCAAATCCTTTCCTGACATCCCCAACATTTCTGTAGGTATGGATTAGACTAACTAAAGAATGCTCCCACTCCGTTTAGACAAAGGGACACCAGAAAAGTGGGGACAGAAAAAGCTTTCTATAATACTTGTATATAATAAAGAAAACTCGATGTTTTGTCAGGTCGTAAAAACTATGCGAAGCAGTGCTGGATCGCTAGTATTCAAATAAGAACAATACACGTGTTTTTAACTGTAAAAATGCTGAAATACAACAGAAAATAGGACTCGTTCTGAAGTTGACAGATTTGAGGCGACTTTGGAAGTGAAACGGACCGCTCAAGGCCTGACTAATGAGGCTGTTTCAGGAGCTGGTAAGCTTTTTGGTTGTCTTGTTTTAATGTATAAGATTTCCAAATGTAATTGCCCTCGTAAAACGGAAAGAGGTTTTAATAATGATGTTTTGTTATAAGTAATTCTCATACAATGAACGGTTGACAGCTTTCAGTTTGACCAAGATTATTTTCATGGAACGTAATCATCACCATTTCAGCCGAAAGACGTTCACTGCTGGACATAGGTCTCCCCAAGCACCGCCACTTCGCCCGATTCTGTGCTTCCCGCATCCAGCGGATTCCTGCGTTCAGGACGTAATAGCGTGACCCCTTTGCAACATTTAAGTACCCCAAATAGCCTATGCGTATATATCTATGGAATTCGGAAAATCGTTCCTGTAAAAAAGAAAAAAATAGTGCAATATACGTCCTTTTATAATATTTCTTGCCAGTTAGCAACGCTCCAAGCTCAAGGTCATTGGGTCCTATTACGATGAGGATTGCGCCGTATCCCCATAGGGGTCGTAAGAAACCACTAGCAGGTCGTTATGACTCGAGATAAATGTAACACCTGTGAACTAATAACATTGTAAAGCAATCTAGACAGAGATTTGTACTTCGTAAGTAATTGACAAAAGGTGCTTTAATTGAAAAAAGAAAGTTCTCAATCTATCTTCTATTTAATGAAAAATGAAATGATGTTCGTTGGCAAGCGCATCACTTAAGAACGGCTGGACTGATTTGGCAAATTTTTGTTATATGTTCGTAATAGTATATCAGGTTCTTACGGAAAGAAAAATATGGAAAGTTGCCGAGAAAATTGGACAATTCGGGGAAACTGAAAGTGCCTTTTTATCTGAATTTTGTATGAAATAATTGAAATTTGGATAGGACAACGTCTGTCGGGTCAGCTAGTTGTACAAATAGATTTCGGTCGATCAATGTCCAGCCAGGAACCAGACGATTTTGATCGCCTTAAAACATAAAAAAAAACAAACACAAATGATTGACATTTTTATTCTTAATTTAATAACTATGATGTACGTTCCAATTTTATTAACTTCTTATTTTATTTATGTAATTTTGCATGCTAGTTTTAGCGAATTGTTTTAGAACTTGTTAAAAAACCCGACCAACTGTAATGTACTACAATTCTTGCAAATAAAATTTCATTTCATTTCATTTCATTTCACAATCGCTAGTCGATTGATGAACAGAATTCGAATCGATTCGGATGATTCGAAATCTGAACGTGCAGCACCCGCAGTGGTGTAAAATAAATTCTGGAAAATCTGGCTGCTTAGACAGCCGATACATATAACTACTGGATTTAGCTTTTGTAGTAAATTATACCTGCCCTTGGCCAAATATAGCTAAGATTTTCCTCTTGAGGGAAAGTACCTATTCGTAAATATAACTTAGTTATACAACTAAAGTGGAAATGTCCGCTGCAGATGTTGACACTGGCACTCGGTCGCCGGGTCGAGTCAACGAACGCTTTATGCACGGAACCCTCGCCAAAAGCCGCACCATTCATCATGTGACGTCATTATATCAATAAACGATTTTTGAACTAGTTTCATCACAGAGCCTACCTACAAATATTCGTAGCAGATTCTGTATGTTTTCTTTTGCGTTAAGCAGCGGATGTTCGGTTTTTGAAAGGCTGATCATTTGATCAGGTTCTGACATTGTTATATTTAGTATATCAGTGGCTTCTGATCAGAATCGGCTGTTTAATTTAATGTTTGTCGTTGTGAATGTTGTGATTGGTTGACCGAAACAACAACTGTCAATCACATTGATGTGTGATTTCACAACAGAATTGAGCAAGTTTTATCCTTTTGGTTACTAAAATTACATACCTAATGAAACGTAAAAAACCCTGCAAAATAATTTTTTACCTCCCTAGGGGGTGAATTTTTGAAAACCCGTTCTTAGTGCTCACTTTCTTTAAAGGAACTTTTGTGCGAAATGCTATGCTTTTCGAGCCGGTTAAGGCTGTGTGTCGTTTGACAGTGGATGAATAAATTTAAGCATTTTATTAAGAAGGCATATAATGAGTACTTGTATTAAAAAGAGAAGACGAATGTTGTTTGAATCCTGCAATTAACAATGGCTTACTTAGCTTGGTAGTTATAGTAAATTCCCAAGAACCACAACCCCGTGGCGGGTCGTTGTAAGAGCTTACGGGGGATAGAAAGAACATTCAGCAACTAGATAGTTTATGTGGATAGAAATTCTACTTTGATTCATTAAGTTTACAGCGTGTTTAGATATCTCTAGAATATTATTAAATGAAAGTAAACTGTACCAACATACGTACATTTTTATAATTAACCAAACCGAATTTAATATTTGGCTGACACATCAAAGGCAGACACAGCCACTGCGGGTGCCTTTGGCACTTTATGCATTTACTTTGTATTTTACGTCCTCTAAACCTAAACGATTGTACTTTAAAATTTTATAGACATCGTTATAGCTCAAAATAACAAATATGAAAGCTAAATATGTATGAATTCATAGCCCATAAAATTGTAAGTGCAAATGTGTCATAACTAAAACCATTTTGTATTAATGTTGAATACAAAACGAAGTGCCGAGGTTTCAAATGACCCAAAATCATTAAAATAAAAACATCCATTAATCATCAAGTAATTAAAAATAAAGAAATCATCACATATACACGATGCAAGTTTCTTGCATGTTGCATGCAATCAAATTTGAGCAACTATTATTGTTCCTTGAACTAATGGTATTTATCTATGACAAAGGTAATTAGATCGTACCGTGGAAATCAAGCTTAAGTCTGCATAAATCGAAAATCATACATTTCCCTGGGGCGAACATAATAATTCCACATGAGTAAAATCGCGTGTAAAAGCTAGTATTGGATTTCTACACGCCATAAGCACTTACGCCCTTAGCCCACGGGAAAGTGAAATGATTTTACTTCCCCTTCGCGGAGCTAAACATGGCGTTTGGCGTTATCTCGAGGGCACATTTCCGGAACAGAATAAGTCGATCCGCAAGGATTTGTTTACAGGATACATACCTCAATATGGTATAAACAGCAAAAAAGATTGGGGTACAAGGCAATACATTGCAATTACTGTCATTCGTGTGTAACTACATACAGTAGGTACATACCTTCCTACATAAAGTTATTATTTGTAGGGAAATATTCAATTGATCCTTTAAAAACTTATTTATAACTAAATGATGTACGCTTTTTTAAATTATAAACTTCTAAAACCTTTTTGGGCTTCTAATGATCCACGATTTTTGATGTGTAACATCTTTCCTCATCGCTTTCCTGCAATCAAAATCAACAAAATCTAAATAATCAAATCTGTGGGAGTGATTTCGTGAAAAGGGACGGAAGTGTATCACAGGAAGCCGGGGAAGTGCGCGCTATTTGATTAAACCAACCAGCGCGCGCGGTGCTAGAGTTTGCCGTCAGAAACGACCTTGCCGACGCTCCGCCCCCTTTAATGTTGCTTATTACCAAGGTGAGATGTCAGATGTTACATATTTCGGTGGAGCATACGGTGGAGGTCTGCCCGGCTTGGGCAGGGCATCGCCGTGTCCTCGTGGAAGCGATCGGCGGCGGTGATCTCTCGCGTCCGGCCCTGATTCGGGCCATGCTACGGAGCGAGAGGAAATGGGAGGCCGTCACCACCTTCTGCGAAGCAGTAATGCTCGCGAAGGAGGAGACGGAACGCGTGAGGGAGAGGCAAATTTCGCGCCCTCGCGCCCCTAACCGCCGCAGGAGGAGACGCCCTGGGCGTCGCGTCGGGAATCACAGGCAGATTTCCGGCCACCGTAGGCGCGGGTTTGCGGACGGTGAGCAATGGGCAGCTCGCCGTCCGCTAAGGACTAAGCCCGGGTCGACGGCGCGTTGTGTTCCACGCGCGCCTCAAAGAGATGTCAGCAGAATTGTCGGGGTTCGCTAAGACCAATGCCTGCCGGGGGTTCGAAGAAAACCGATAGGGACATCGTAGCCCCCTGGCAACACGGCAACTGAAGGAACACGGGTTGGTTTTAGTCAGTAAGAGTCTGACACGCCCTCCCGCTTCGCCCAGAGCGGGAGAAGTTATTTGATAATTTCCCACCCAAAAAAAAAAAGATGTTACATATTTATATCATGTGCGACTACTGTAAGGTTCGCTCGTTTTTTTGTTATTTCTGACCTTTTCTCTCAGTTCTACGCAGTAGCTAAGCCAAAGTACCCCGACCAAGTGGGTTAGGTTACGTTAGAACTGTGAACAATCACGCTCTAACCGAGTTCATTGCAGCAACAAAGCTAGGGCTACCCCAGCTCTAAAAAATGTATGGGAGTAAGTTTAAAAAGTTGCCATAGTTGAATTACCCATTATATTTTGCGCACTGTATAGACAATAGGTTTATCCCTTAAACTTGTTATAATCGGGATAACCTAACAAAAATATGATTCATATTGAAACTCGAAACGATTTCGGTGTCCCTAAAATTAGGTAGGTACCTAATAAATACCAGCAGCGTTTATAAAACCTAATATAAATATTTGGAGTTCAGTGGGTATCCCTTTAGGTATTCAATAATATTTGTTTTATATATTTTTAGAAAGGTTGTCTGGGTGAACTTGAAAATGAACTCTGAAAAGTGCTTCAAAACTCGGAAACGTAAAACAACACGAGGTATTTTGTTCATTTGCCAGAAGATAACATGGGATCAACGTACCGATTGATTGAACATCGCAATTTTTATCAAGAAAATAAATTATTGAATTACATATCACGTGGGGACTGCCTCGTTGGTCTAGTGGTCGCAAGCGCTACTGCTGAGCATGAGGTCCTGGGTTCGATTCCCGGGTCGGGCAAAGTGTTATTGGGATTTTCTATCTGGAATTTGTCAGTAGCAGCCCGGAGTCTGGATTTGTGCCCGGTTGATGGCAATAGGCTCGCCCCCTATTACATGGGACTTAGACATAACTGGCGAAATGTGGGTGTACTATAGGGACACCTCTGCCTAACCCTTCGGGAAATCCAGGCGTGATATTATGTAATCTGGGTATTACCAAAAGAGACAGGTAGTGGTGTACTTTAGCAGAAACACTGACATTGATCTGGTCACTATAATTTCAAATACATTCTACGATTTCCCAACAAAAAAAAAACTACTAGGAATAAAATATAAAATCGTCACCAATAGCAGTCGGCAACAACGAAACCAATGAGACAGTTAATGAAAGTACAGTCAAACCTGGGTAAGCGAGAAAACTCTATAAATGAGAGTAATTGCCAGGTCCCGTTTTTTTATCCGCCTAAAACCTCTATAAGTGACAAACAGGAACCTCTATAAGAGAAAGTCGTTTTACACTTGTGGACCTCTATAATTGAGACTGCTACTTGCCTATACCTCTTTAGGCGACAGTCGAGTGTAATTTAACATCTGCTATTTATGACTCATTCTTAAATTTCGTGAAAATAACATTTTTTTTTCCTCTCTACCTTTCCCAACCAGCCACAACCTCTATAAGTGAGACAGACCACTACTGTACCTCTATAAGCGACAGTCGAGTGTAATTAAACATCTGCTATTTATGACTCATTCTTAAATTTAGTGAAAATATTTTTTGTTTCCTCTCTGCCTTTCCCAACCAGCCACAACCTCTATAAGTGAGACAGACCACTACTGTACCTCTATAAGCGACAGTCGAGTGTAATTAAACATCTACTATTTATGAGTCATTCTTAAATTTCATGAAAATAACATTTTTTTTCCTCTCTGCCTTTCCCAACCCGCCACAACCTGTATAAGTGAAACAGACCACTACTGTACCTCTATAAGCGACAGTCGAGTGTAATTTAACATCTGCTATTTATGAGTCATTATTAAATTTCGCGGAAATAACATTTTTTTTCCTCTCTGGCTTGCCCAACCAGTCTCAACCTCTATAAGGGAAATAGGCCATTGCTGTACCCCTTTAAGCTAGAAACTGGAGTTACTGAGAAACCTCCATAAGCGAAAAAGAGATCGCGGTCCCTTGAACTCTCGCTTATCCAGGTTCGACTGTACTTACTAGTATTTGTACTATATCTACCGTATATCTTAAAACGTATTTGCCGTAAACCTCGTCAGAGCTCAGAGTATGTGTGGGTATCATCGCATAAGTTGTCACACTCGAGTGAACCATCATGACTATAGTATTATGTGCAACTTGTCACTTCGGTAGCTCTCGTGATTTTACAATCCAATAAGCTACTGTATGAAAGGCTTCACATGCTGGTTACAATGTAGACAACCGCTAACCCGTTTAGTTGGACTTTTATCGACTGAATCGAAATTGGATTAGATACGATCAGCATGAATGATGTAAGTTATTTTTCAACAATATTTTGATTTAAATAAAATAGTGTCTGTGGAGTTTCTTGCCCGTTCTTTTCTGTAGGAACCTACTGCGCTTTGGAATGAGCACATAGCTTCAAATACAAAAAAAAATACTTGATAAAAATTCATTTATTTCAGGTACCATATAACCCATATAAGAAAACATCTTTAAATTATTAATAACTAGCTGACCCAGCAAACTTCATTCCGCCTAACAGTCAATGAATGTGCATGTTTAGGATTTTAAAATTTCTACCCTACTTACCCTACCTAGATATCAAAAAAGCCGAGCCACACAAAATGTATGAGAACGTGAATTTTCTTCATATTTTTTTTTTTCGTGAGTTTTTCCATATTTTCTCACCGTTTAAACCTTTTCTGGACTACGACAAACATTTCAAAACCAAAATCAGCTAAATCGGCCCAGCCGTTAGCGAGACTAACGAACAGCAATTAATTTTTATATATATAGATTAATTATACAATTATTTAATTATTAATTGATATTGGCTTTCTGACTGACTGACCCCTTAACAAATCAAAAGTGCTTGTAATTGGTTTAATTTAAATAAATGCTTTGAGTTTGAGGTTTAGTTGATGCCTATCATGCATTACCATTTATAGGTAGTATAACTACTTATATAGGTAACAGCTAAAATTAAAGCAACATTGCCAAAAATTTAATCTTCGTAGCACTCGTAGCGTACTGCTACGCTCGCCATAGCGTAGCACGTAGCGTAGAAGTAATCTCCAATTCGTAAATAAAATCATAAAATCTAGGCCATTATGAGGTAGACTCGACAAACACATTAAATGTTCCCATAAATAAAAGAGTTTTACGATGTTCACACATATTTCAAAAAGTCAGTCTTATCTACGAATAAGAAGAACCAAAATACGGAACAATTTACTAGACTCTTCGGCGCCCGCTAGTCTGATTTGGCAAACTTGTTCAAAATACCCATATCTAGATACAACTTTAAGCTCAACGTAAGGAAATAAGTAAAATATGAATGAAAACTTCTTGGCAATGTTTGTTGTTTTGTACGACTCTACACACATAAACTTACGTACAACAGAAGACTACATTTTTTTTAATCGAATATACAACTATCCTATGAGCGTGTTGGTTTAAATTTTTACAACAAACACAATTAGGTTTATCCTTCGATATGAATAAAGACTTAGCATAATCAGCCTATTATGTTCCCACTGTTGGAAGTGCTAGGACACAGGCCTCCTCTTTCTGTGAAAGGGAGTGGGCCGTAATTCACCACGCGGGCACAGAACGGGTTGATAGGTGTCACATGTCTTAAATTTTTTTGGTTCTTGGACATATTCTTTCACCGTTTTGAGAGCAGGGGCGATGAATTAATTTTACACAAAGTAAAGTGCCTGCTCAGGTTCGAACCCACAACATACAACTCGTAAGTCGCGGCCGCTGCCACTGGGCACCACTGCTCTATAGATATGTTATGTGCGAAGTGAGTACCTGTTTACAATTTTAAAAGCGTTCGACATTACGTTATATTTGTTACTCACGCTAGTGCTTGGCGGAAAAAAATGTCAACGGTGGTCAAGGAGACCTCAATTATGGAGGTGAAAAGACCATTGATGGGTCGAGGAGTTTCTATGTCCCTCAGCTTGATAAGGACCAAAGTGGCTGGTTTATGGATGGTAGTATAGTAGGTATGACTAGCCAAAAAAAAAACACTGGCACTCTGGGAATACCGACAGAAGTGAAAATTTGAACAAGATCGCCTTGGTGGAAGAAAAATACTTGTATAGATCATTGGTCCGTAACTTTATCTAAATAAAGAGCACAATCGCGTTCACAAAAATGAGGTGTCGGTAACGGTGTCGCGAGTTAAATTGTTTTTTCCCATCTCAGAAATACCCAACGCACCTAAAGAAGTTTTCACTTCAACAATGCAACAAAGGTCAAAAAAAAAACCTACAGAACTTGCAAACGATTGCTGAAATATTCAAAGTGCCTCGTAGAAACATTTGCTACATAGTTCCGTAACATAAGGCCATTTTATGGTAGGCAGTAAAGGTGCTTGTTTGCACGGAATAGTTTAACGTGTGCCCGTTAAATGCATAACTTACGTACCTTTTTAATTCCAGTTTGGTAATAAATAATAAATTAAATAAAAAAAGGATTGTGTGGTTTTATGAAACCACGGTAAAAGTGGAACTTCTATAGTCGCCGCCATATTGGCCTTGGCTGCTCTGACGAGCGCCTTTTATTTTATCCCTACTCCGCGGCCGATCGTCACGCGACATGCAACACACAGACGAAAAAGTTTGAGACGATGTAATAAAAGTTTCACTTTAAAAACTTCAAGATGTTAAAGAAAGCAAACGCCTGTATACACAGTTTTGACTGATTTATTAAGTTAGTGGTTAGATATTTTAGGTATGGTCGACCTCAATGTTGGATGGTCTTGGTCGTCACTCTTGCACGACATACAACGATAAGCTCTTTTTGTCTTTGTGACAGATAGTTTCAACCTTAGTGAAGTTTCAATTTACAGAGAATTGTTGTCAAAAGTGATTAAGAGGGCCTCGTCGCTGTAAATAATGACAGCTGCACGGGTCGATCAAAGGTTAAGCAACGCTTGCTGAGGTCGGTTCGTGGATGGGTGACCATCTCTTACACATCGAGGCCTTTAGTCCCGACTGTCATTTGTAGATCTTTGACAGTCGTTACGGGTAGTCGGAAGCCCGAAAGTCTGTTATTCAGTCTTGCCATGGGGGTAACTGGGTTGTGGAGGTCAGATAAGCAGTCGCTCCATGTAAAATACTGGTATTCAGCTGCATCCGATTAGACTGGAAGCCGACCCCAACATAGTTGGGAAAAGGGAAGGCAGATGTGGTTAAAAGTGGTGAAAAAATTACGAATAAAGCAGTTAAATTAAATCCCATCAAAAACATAAATGTGAAAATGGGAGCCAAATTCCATAAATATGGTTGTCGACTTCGCCGACAAAAGAATTGAAATCTAAATGGGTGCCAAGTTCTGTAGATAATCCTGAAATTTATTTATAAGAACATGCAACTTTCTAAAATAAAATTAAAACACAAATTCTTGTTTTTTCTGCTATAACAATGTTTGCTATTTAAAAATATTACTTCTTAAATTTGAACAGTCGAATTATTTACACAAAGCACTTAGGATAAATTGAAGCTCAAGATTTGACTTGGCTAGTTTTTACATACAAGTTATCTTATATTTGGCTAATCAATTTATCATCTTTATATTTGTCTACAGTGTCGCGGTGCAAAAGAACTAAAACAAACAGGGTAACTTTTTATGCTGGTGTGCATTACAGCTACGTCTTACACTCGCGCCACGTCATTGTGCTGTAATTTTACTTTTTAGTGTGCGTGCATTAAGCGGCTAACAGTTGGACGCTATTTTTTTATCGAGTTTACAGCTTTGACTGTCTACCTAGGCATATTTAATTATTATTATTTAATTTTAAGTAGGCACTCAACATCAAATAAGTAATTCATGATGTGCTTACCTGTAAGAAATTTGTACACTAGTCTATAAGTTTATTGCATGTATCTCATATCTTTGTATCGGTGTACTTAATTGTTGGTGAGCCAAATAAATAAAGTAAAATATTCATATCTTTGTTCTTTATGTTATGCGCAAGTTACTGTTTCTTATTGTAACTGTTTACAGCTTTGACTGTCTACCTAGGCGTATTTATATATTTGTTCTTTATGTTATGCGCAAGTTACTGTTTCTTATTGTAACTGTAAGGTCAAAATATCTTCTTTCTCTAAAATTTCAGCTTGCTGGTAAAAACTAGCCAAGTCAAATCTTGAGCTTCAATTTATCCTAAGTGCTTTGTGTAAATAATTCGACTGTTCAAATTTAAGAAGTAATATTTTTAAATAGCAAACATTGTTATAGCAGAAAAAACAAGAATTTGTGTTTTAATTTTATTTTAGAAAGTTGCATGTTCTTATAAATAAATTTCAGGATTATCTACAGAACTTGGCACCCATTTAGATTTCAATTCTTTTGTCGGCGAAGTCGACAACCATATTTATGGAATTTGGCTCCCATTTTCACATTTATGTTTTTGATGGGATATCATTACTTTTTGTAAAGAAATTATTATTATTCGTCAATCAAACGTGATCTATTAAATTCTTTTTGTAAATATGCGTAGCAATATTGTGTAAGAATGTAGGTATTTCTTTCGTAACAATTGTTACAATTTTCCGCAATGATGTCAGATCGCTGAGCCGGCGCGGCAAGTATTATTATTAAAAAAAACGTGTACAGTCGGGGAGCCTTATGTCGTATGGTATTTTACTGTGGGGTCGGGCTGCTGACATTGAATCCATCTTTATTTTGCAAAAGAGAGCTATCAGAGCCATTTATAATCTACGTCGCCGCGAATCTCTCAGGAAACATTTTAAAAGGATTAATATTATGACGGTACCTTGCCAATTCATTTATGAAAATATTATGTATGTAAGGAAAAATCCACATCTCTTTAATAAAATAAGTGATAGACATAATTTTAATACTAGAAATAAAGATAAACTAGATCAACCATTTTTTAGATTATTTTAAGTACATACATCTTTTATGGGGTACTGTGTTAAATGTTACAACAAAATACCTTGTGACATTTTGCAATTAAATGAAAGAAAATTTAAAACTCATATTAAAAATACACTTTGTAAACAAGCATATTACAAATTAGAGGATTATATCCAAGATAAGAGTGCTTGGAAACATGTTGGTCCTGCTCCATAGGACAATTTAGAATCAAGACAAAATCAAACTGTTTGCTAATTTAATTGTAAAATTTATTACTTTGTGTTTTATGACATTGATTTTACATTCTGTGATTACTTCCTCACACACTGACTTATTAATTGTAAAATTTTAGGAAAATCGTCTACTTTTACAATGTTTGTAAATATGTGAGCACCATGTATCTATCACATATTAAATTATCTGTCGTTGTTTCATTTTTAATTCTTTTTACCTATTGTGGTAAAGTAATTTTATTCTAGGTGCACCGTCTTCACATATAATTATTATTTAACAAATGTACGTACATATACAAACAATTGTAAAACATTTTAAAAGAGTAACGGTGGAGTTTCTTGCCCATTCTTCTCCATACGAAAACTACCTTTTGGAAGGGGCGAATAGAATCAATTTTATTATTTTGTAATTTTTGACGTTCAAAAGTGCCATACATGGGCCTATTTGAAATTAATGATTTGACTTTGACCCCGTCAGGAACAAAGTTCCTTCTCACGTATGATTTAATTATTTAATTTTTACAGCCGCCCCTTTTTTTTTTTTAAGTATCTTCTCCCGCTCTGGGCGGAGCGGGAGGGCGTATCAGACTCTTACTGACTAAAACCCACCCGTGTTCCTTCGGTTGCCCTGTTGCCGGGGGCCACGATGTCCCTATCGGTTTTCTGCGAACCCCCGGCAGGCATTGGCCCTAGCGGATCCCGTCATTTCTGCTGACATCTCTTTGAGGCGCGCGTGGAACACAACGCGCCGTCGACCCGGGCTTGGTCCTTATCGGACGGCGAGCTACCCATTGCTCACCGTTCGCAAGCCCGCGCCTACGATGGCCGGAAATCGGCTCGCGATTCCCGCCCCGGGCGTCTCCTCCTGCAGCGGTTAGGGGCGTGAGGGCGCGAACTTTGCCTCTACCTCACGCGTTCCACCTCCTCCTTCGCGAGCATTACCGCTTCGCAGAAGGAGGTGACGGCCTGCCATTTCCTCTCGCTCCGTACCATGGCCTGAACCAGGGCCGGACGCGAGAGATCACCGCCGCCGTTGCAGCCGCCCCTTGGATTTACATTTTGACCTCACTATGGACTTAACTATTCGTAAGTTTATATAAAAAATTAAACGACAATAGTCCCTAAAACAATAGTCATACGATCTATCAATTCAAAAACGTCTCAAGCATAGTACCAACCTACCAACTACCTTGAACATACCAACCTGACGTTTGTAACAACGTTTTTCGAGATCAGAGAATGAATGAAATGAATTCACTGCCGCCTAACATTAGGGACCAAGATTTTGACACGTGACACATCAGTTGACTCGACGGGGTGTTTTGAATTCAGTCATGAAATTCAGGAATTTACATCAACTTTTGGCATTCGAATCAAAAATGTATAGTTAGCTGTCAAATTATAAGACGCTGGAGATCAGCGCCATCTGAAGTGAGCAAGTGGCAGTTTTTAACCCCATTTGAAAATTTGTCGTCATGACTGTCATTTTCATGGTTTTCGGGAGATAGTGCTGATATCGAATTAGATGGACATTCCGGATTTTAAGATGGCGGCTATTCCAAATAATAATAATATTGTAGATCAATTGTTATAGACATCAATTTCATGCCAATACATGCCAAAACTTGATAATCAAAATCCGTAAAAAAACGGACCTCTTAATTTCGTCAAGTTCGTCTGTCCGTGCGTCCGGATGTCATACAGTCATTTAACATGGAGACTATTTACACTCTATCGATGAAAATTTTGAAAAAGGTGTATTTTTTGCACCGTTAAACAATGGTGTAGTGAAATTACGATAAACATAATAGTGGGGGTGGCATTCTCCATACTTACATATAACCGAGAGATGAAAAAAATCTATGCATATAAAGCGTGTATTGTTGGATCTCATAATTAAAATGTTAAGATGTTTCTAAGTGACTTTGCTTTTGAAGTCAATAATTTTTGAGATACAGTTTATTTTCGGTTACAACCGCAGAATTAACTTTGTTTGTTATAGTTTTTTCGAGAAATACAAACTTATTTTTGCAGTCGATAAAATTGATACTATGCAATGTTTATGCGTAAATATTCATCCCAATTACGGAACCCTTCACTGTGCGTAGTCCGACATACACTTGGGCAGTTTTTTTTAAATTTCGTTTTGAAACTACCTCAAAAATAAACAATTTCTATTACTCGAGTAAGATTATCCTATTAAAAACAAATACTATCAAACTCATACAACTAAAAAAAAATGATTGTTGGTTTTATGAAGCCACGGTAAAAGTGAAACTTTACACGGTCAGCTGCTGCGAACTATAGGCGCCGCCATATTGGCCTTGGCTGCTCTGACGATCGCCTTTCACTTTATCCCTACTCCGCGGCCGACCGACACGTGACATGCAACACACAGACGAAAAAGTTTGAGACGATGTAATAAAAGTTTCAATTTAAAAATATAGACGTCATTTAAAAGTGTTTGCGGAATACCTACCTAATTTATATAATTAATTTAACATCATTCCCAAACAAAATTTTCTTAAGCCTACCTAAAAAATGTATACTAGGCATTCTATATCAGAAAGTATCAAAAATAAAATCCACAGTAAATAATTGTCCAATAAATTAAAAATAATTTTGAACAACGTTCCGAATTTAAATTCAAATAAATAGAAACAATTCGGCGCGAAATTCAATAAATGAGGTAAGTATCTATCCTCGTTCTATGTGTTGACTCGTTTTATATTGAATGTCCTAAAAACGATTAAACACTAGAAAAGTATAAATAATTATTTTAAACAATGTTTATTGTATTTAATGCTTAAAACAATTTTATTTTAATTTTCAAGTATAGATTTCAGACATTCGACATAATTATAAATTAATCGAGACAATCAAAATTGAAAAAAAAAAAACGTTTGGCATAATCGTTTTCGCACATCATTACAATAAAAAAAAAAAAACAATTATCGACGATTTTTAACACAAATTGAGTAGTAGTAATGAATATTACGTGTTATTGAACATGTGTTCGTATAATAAGTAAAGATCTGGGCATTTTCTAGTTACTTATAATATTTTTAATCACATTTGTCACATTTAAAGTCGTATCAGATATGTGTATGTGTGTTAATTGTGAAAAGTTAAAATGTAAACACGCACGATTGGCGCGAATCTTCGACTTTTGATATCAAAAACTTCATTACTACTACTTATTTAACTTGAAAAATGGATGAATTCGTCAAATAATTAAATGTTGTAATAGTCGCTGTCCTTATGGTGGAGTTTGGATGTTCGCAATCCCCAATTTTTATGTTTTTTAGCCTCGACCTCGACTGTCATCAAAATGGCGATTATCGCATTTACAGACTTGAATTTTATAAAGGTAAATTAATAATCTTGCGCGCTAAATATGAAAGATTTAATGGCATAAACATTATTTTAGCCAACTCTCTTAATTAAAGATGAATAATCTCATTGGCAGCAGCATTTTCAGTGCTTCTATAGGAAGGTTTACTTTAACAAATAACACAACAATACCTAAATACTAAAAACATTTTATTTCTCATAGAATTTAAAACGGCTTCAGCTTCATTCTCATAACGTAGTCATGGTATGAAAGCAGCGTAGCCAGATTATTGTTTTGATCTATTATGGGTAAATCTTTTACACTCTAGGGTGGCTCTGTTTTTATCATCACTTGCTTGCCTATAAACATCTCTGGTAGCAGCCTCTCTCAGTAAGCATGACAAACTTTATCCAAATGTATACCTAACCTAGAAAGTAAGAAAATACTCTTATTGTTGTTTATTTACTTTTGTATAATAATTATATCACTCATAGTAATTCTGCCATTTTAAAAACACTAACCTGATGACTTCTGTGACTTGCAGTTGACATGCCACATACATAACATAATATGCTTAGATTTTGCTGAGCAAGTAATACTTGGGATAGAGTTGTAGATAATATAATCAATAATGTCAAGTCTTGCAATAACACATGTCATCGTCATACCTGAAAAAGGTAAAAAAATTCAGTGTATTTACTTATCCTATATAATTACATCATACTATAGACATTTACAGCTGACGACGCGCGACGTACCCCTGACTGAACATAGGCCTTCTACTAATAGGCTGCTAAAATCAATGAGGTTATACAATACGACGGTGTTTATAAATATTTAGAGAACATAATAAACTTACCCAGAGCCATGGAAAGATAAGCAATAGTTCCTCTGGCTTCAATTTAAATTGACAGCATTAAATCGTAACGTAATATAAGTATAAAGTAAATACGGAAAAATAAATTCAAATCAACGTAAAACAAACAGCCAACAATGCCATTGATCTGACAGATTATTTTTGACAGTTTGACATTATGCATGGTGTCAGTGTTACCAGGTTTAATTATTTTGGTAATCGATTGACGAAATCGATTGGGTGATTATCAGTGATCGGAGTAGGTAGATTGATTTTACGTACTCGCATCATGAATAGTCATAGAAATCATAACATGGATAAGCCTTTTTTCCGGGATTTCATTTTGGTACTTACGGGATTGAATCAAATATTGTTAAAGTAAGGATTTTTAAACTACTACATTAGAAATTTATAAAATGCGATAGATAAATATTTAAAATATATTATATTGTTTTATAGTATATCTATCCTTTTCTTGGAGTCCGATCACCTATATACTATTAAACAGACAGCAAAAGGGTTGAACATTTCTTATTCATATTGATGTATTCTTTATTCTACACATTACAACATTTGAAATTCCTTAAAAAATCTTAATAATTTCAAAATCCCGGAATCACGGAGGCGTATCCATACTAATATACGTGCCAGTTCATTGACCTCAAATCAATCTACTTACTCTGATCACTGGTAGTTTATAAAATAACATTACTGCCTCGAAACACTTTTAAGTTGTTGAGTATATTCAGACCATATAATATTTTATTTATTGTAAAATCATAATTTTACAGTATTTGAGTATAATAAATAGCATTTAAAACATACTCGTGTAGTGGATACTCCACCTACTCCATGTGGGTTAGTATCGATATTTTCAATCGATTACAAATTATTTTATTGGAATAGTCTGTCATCTGGCAACATTCAGGTTAGGATTGAATGGCGGATGTAGTTCTTTAAGTATCAACAAAATAAATATTTATTAGGTTCTCTAATGCTAGAAGAAATAAATTTTGATAAAACGACTTGAAAAAAATACGACATAATTTTTGATAAATAAGCTTTGACACAGTATCATACCATGGGCCTGCTTTCGGGAAATCTCTTTTCAACTTTCTAGGTCACCCGGAAATGGGTTAAATGTTTTTGATGTCTAGTGACGGGTCGTTGATAAAAATGCCGATTTTTATACGTTAATATCTCAATAACCGTTTGAGTTTTATTTATGAAATTTGGAGTTCTAGTTAATCTAAGGGGTTTTTATAAATAAACCAAATTTCATGAGTCTATGTTACATAGATTTTGAGTTATTAAGGGGTCAAAAGTGGCTCCAAATGGTTCGTGTAATATAACACACTGCAGTCGTGTCTTGCCTAGTACTTGGCTCGACACGCTGCCGCGTGTCTAGATAAATGAACATTCTTTACATTGTTCGGTAGTCATATTTGAATCAAGAACTACTAAGTATATAGGTAAAGAGCAATGTCGGCAGTGAGTGGGTTGACGCCTGACGGCTACATTTTGATTTTCATTTCCTGCTCCAAAGCATTCGGCATAATTCCAGATTGATACGGAATTGCGGCCACAAATATACTCACACATAATAAAAAACCCTTTTGCCCCACAAAACGTAATGGAATTCGCCTTTGACGAAGAAACAAAAATATATGCATGACAAATAACATAACATCAAAATACCTACAACCTTTTATGTGGGCGAGTTTAGTACATGTTCCACTCTAGATTTTTATTTTCTTGTGTATTCGTTACCGTTGTCCCCCTCTCACAGAGAGGAGGCCTGTATCCCAGCAGTGGGAACATTATAGGCTGATGATGATGATGATGTGTATTCGTTGTAAGTAGGTAGATGAAAGATGAGTAGGATTATTAAGGGTAGAAAAACTAAACATTAAATGTGGAAGATTTATTCTAAAATGAGGATTATTATATTTACTACAGTTAGTTAACTAATTCAGGCGTGACTTTGCGGAAATCCATTATAAAACAATAGAAAACACTCAATCTGCGTCTGGAGCTCGGCGTGGCAACACGCCGTGCGGGTTCGCGACAAGTCAATTATCATACTGAGGATACTTCGGTGAGAGATGAAACACGTGTCGATTTCTTACAGGGTTTTTATGATTCTTTAGGAATAGATAAGCGGAATAGGTTACTAAATATATCTACATTTATTGTTTTTTTCTACAGTTGTCCGTTAGAGTAGATTTCATGTACTGCCAGATTTTAAAATCATACTATAGTACTCTAGTCGTTTTAGGAGTGTGCCAAAATACTTTTAAATGCATAAAGTTCAAATATTGCTTTTTAGGGTTCCGTAGTAAACAAGGAACCCTTATAGTTTCGTCATGTCCGTCTGTCTGTCTGTGTGTCTGTCTGTCTGTCCGCGGTCTAGCTCCGAGACCCTTAGTACTAGAAAGCTGTAATTTGGCATAGGTATACATATTAATTATGCCGACAAAGTGGTAAAACAAAATTATGAAAAACATATTTTTTATTAGGGTACCTCCCATACACGTAAAGTGGTGATGTTTTATTTTTTATTTTTTTTATCCCATAGTGTGGGATATCATTGGAAAGGTCTTACAAAAAAATTATGATTTTGTAAAACCATTTTTGGATTTAGGGATCCGTTTGCAAAATATTAAGCTTTAAAGTGCTAATTTTTGTTAGAGTCAAGTGTCCCCCCCCTGCCAGGTAAATGGTTGGTTTTGGATGTGTGAAAAAAATCACAGCAGTAGTTTATATAACGAAATTACAAGGAAAACTACACACTATACTGCTTTACTAGTTATCGAGTAATAATCGACCAACTTAACTTTGCAGTTGCAAAAACATGTTTTCCAATACATTCCGTATGGGAGAACATGTTTATCAACTACAAAGTTAAGTTTGTTTTTGGGATAAATTCATCCCAACTACGGAACCCTTCATTGTGCGTGGTCCGACACGCACTTGGCTGGTTTTTACTTAAAACAACGAGCAAAAATTACAAAATATTTTGGCAAACTATCCTAAAACTACGGCAAAGTTACACGAGAACAACAGTAGACCAATGAACCATAATGATCTCAGGCTAACGTCACCTTTTAAGCTCTCACGGGCCATTAATTAATCCCATCTCAGTGTAATAGGCTAATATGATGCTCCGGCGCATTAGCAGAGTGGTCCGATGGAATTCCGACGGTAAGTCGATTAGGCAACAACAATATGCGCTAAATAAGTAAATTAATGACGTGACTATGATACTATGCTGCTGGTGTGATTTGAAACTGGACTTCTACGAAAATTGCTGCAAGAATTAGTAATTAAATAGATAAAAAGGATTAAAATTTTTAAATATGTCACTAAGTATTTGTAGCATAATCGAGCTTTAATAGGGATGACGCCTGGGTTAAAAAAAAGAAATTCTATTCCGTCCGTCAGTCAGATAACAAAAAATATTAGATACGTATTTTTTGCTTTATCATATTAATAAAAAATTACTTGGATAAAATGCATTAAAGTTGGGAACTGGGGTCACTACGTCACAAGTAAGTATAAAATCTACATACACGTGACGTCATGGCACATTTTAACGAAATGTATCGCCGTAATCTTTAGATAACTTAAAAAAATTAAAAATATGTGTACAATATTTTAATCATCTACAATACAGACAAAAAAAAAACAGTTTTTTAGTCATCATCTCTATTATAGTCGATCTGGCATTGATAGTACCTATTTACTCAGAAGAAGTAAAATGTACATTCAAAACCGTTTATAACGACTTCGAAGGGACCGTCAGATAACGGTTGCTATAGCCGACAGTCGTTATAACCAAACACTATGTTAAGTAAACGGACCTCAGAATTTCGTCGTTATAACCAACACGTCATTTGGCGAAGTCGTTATAAACGGTTTTGTCTGTAGTAGGTATCATGGAATCAAACTATGGAGAACCGCAGCAGCTGGTTAAATTAATTAATTTCACAATTAAACTTCAAAAAGAAAACAATTAATTTCACAATTTAACTTACACACACAACGCAAGACCGACGAGACAAACTAGAATTGAGACCACTCAGAACTAACTATGGAAGAAAAAATATACTGTACGGGGAGCAAAACTGTTTAATAAACTACCTGATGATGTAACCAATAGTGACAATATACATTTAAAAAAGCTCTAGAAGAACACTTCAGAAAACAACACTATCAGAACCGATTGTCACCTTTAACTCTTAATTTTCTTATTGTTAAGTGTCAATGTTAAGTGAACTGTAATGTTCTTTTTTTTTTTTTGAGAAATAAATGTCTTTATTAACCGATTTTTTTTACCCATTTATTCATAATGCAAGGGAAAGATAATGAACGAAACAAGCTAGGTAATGAATGCACTCCAACTGTAACCATTTCCAAGGCTGGTGAGTAGTGCTGAGAGCTTTTATTCCTGCATTTATTCCAACTTTGCCCCGTCCGTTTAAGTAGGGTTTAAGTAGGTATGTCTGGTTTTCTACTTTAACCGTAGTATTTTTCCCGTGCTAGCAAACGTTTGTACAGCAATTAATGGGCGTGGGTGTGCAACATGATTTCTTGGGAACATATTATGGTAATGTTTACAGAAAATAATTAGATTGTTTAGAAGTCTTATAAAATTGGGAATGTGGAGGGGAAGAGAGCCGAAACGGTGTCAGGTGAGCACGATCTTTTGTGAGGAGACATTATTTTAGTACCTAAAGGCTAACGAAAATAAAAAATGTATGAACAATTCAGCAAATTAGATCTAATACATTATGAAACTAGTGTTGTGAAACAGTAGCTTGTCTGTCCTGTTTCGGACTAAAGCTAACTATTAACACCCGGTTTTTGAAAAGCTGATGAATTTAACTAACAAGCTGTCATATAGAAAAATAAATAACAATTATTTCAGCCAACTAATCTGGGCAAGTAACATGAGATATAACAGCGTGTTAGTAGAATTTATTTAGCTTTTCAAAAACCGGGTGTTACTTAGCTGTAGTCCTAAATAGTACAGTAAAGTATAGGTACTGTTTCACGACACTAGTGTCGAGAGCAATGCGCATAGACACTTGTCAATGGCTCATCCATTGTGCGTTAATAAATGTCACAAAACACAGTCTCACTTCCCGCCGCTTCTGCGTCCATTGCGCTTTTAATGCTATCAAGGCCCGCAAAAGCCGACATTCATGTGATAATAAGCAGAGATGATATAATATGTTTATTGTCCAATCCTTATATACTTATTGCGTTTATCTTTTTTACAATTATTGGGGACCGTCTCGTCGGCATACAGAAACGTCGTTTCATACGCTTTACTTTTTTTTTTGGTTGGGAAATTATCAAATAATTTCTCCCGCTCTGGGCGGAGCGGGAGGGTGTGTTAGACTCCTACTGACTAGAACCCACCCGTGTTCCTTCAGTTGTTGCCAGGGGCCACGGTATCCCTTTCGGATTTTCCCGCGACCCCGGCAGGCATCAGCCTTAGCGGACCCCGTCAGTTCTGTTGACATCTTTTTGAGGTGTGCGTGGAACACAACGCGCCGTCGATCCGGGCCTGCTTCTTATCGGACGGCGAGCTACCCATTGCTCACCGTCCGCAAGCCCGCGCCTCCGGTGGCCGGGAATCGACCTGCGATTCCCGACGCACAGGGCGTCTCCTGCGGCGGTTAGGGGCGTGAGGAAATTTGCCTCTCCCTCACACGTTTCACCCCCTCCTTCGTTAGATACGTCATACGCCTCATGAACAGTAAAGATATTCAGCAAAACCAAAGATTCTCAATGTAGGTCATAAAAACAATCCTCTTTTAAAAAACATCTGCTCCGAGTTTCCGCCAAGAATGGCAAGAATTAAATATTGTATTATTTTATGCCTCAATTCTATTTAGGTTCTACCAAAGAGAATACTTTGATATTCTGCTCCTTGTTTATTTAAAATCTTTCATACAGTTTCGCTTCACTGGAGTGAGCAAAATACCTATATCTTTCACGAAATATGTTGTGGTGGTATCTTTTTTAGCAGCGATATGTTCAGGAATTTAGGTCTGCTTTTAAACTTTTAAGTAATTTATAAGACAACTGTTCTTTTATGTGGTTTGCTGCGTTTATTTTTATTTTCGATTAAAACACGGAACCGCCCAGAAACAACCAAGAAGGGACACAAGCCTATTTCCATACCCCGGGAATGCCAGATCCACTGCCATTGCAGCTCAGCAAGAAGAATATTTTACAAGAAAAGAGGTAAAACCGACTGCTGGATACAGGTAACCACTGGTTGCCAACATGCATATTACTTTAAAACAATGACGCGACTCATCTGAATAAGTTAAACGACCCCTCAAAGTTTACAAATTAAAATATAAATGTCTTACCAGATCTAAAAGCAGACCATGTAGGGCATAATACCCAAGTGACTCAATTGATAAAAATAGCCCCATTGACTGCTGCCAATTATAGCTCGATAGCTTCGTGTCTTTTACTCGCATCCCTTTAGAGACTATAAGTGGATACAAAGGACATTGCGTAACTTATGGAAATATCTAGACGACCGGCGACCCCTCTCATCGAGTGGGTTTCGTAACCCTTTAGAGCTTATAGATGGGCAGTTGTTTTTATTTGTGTAGGTAGGGTCTATGAATAAAAAAGCATTTAGTTCAAGATCTGACGTAAGGGAATTTCCTGATACTTGCAGTTGGACCTTTTTTAATTCAAAATCGTTGTCCTAGTAACTTAATCAGAAGACTACGAAACGGTAGGTTACCTCCCGCCAATACTACTACTAGATAAACCAGTCCACTCCAATTTTGACGACATAATATCACGCTCACACACACACATTCAAATCTCTTGCTTAAACATTAACTTAGGATTAAAATCTAAAATTCTAAATTTATTATTTGTGCCTGCAGCTATTAACTATGTTTATGTTACTTTCCAAGAAAATAATAATTAAGTCTTTTAGGATAAAAATCTAACGATTGTCTGTAAACTTTGCATATACTAAAGACCTCCATTGTGATCACTTCTATTCGTAGATAATGCAAAATGTTCTGATACCTACCTGTTTACATTTGAACATAATATCATAGATACTAAATTATTAAACTGTGAAATAATGGTGGAATACTATTTGTATTTAGAACTGGTTAATTGTGTAAGAGGAAGACTGTCTTACCGTGATACAGGTTCGACTAGTACGGAGGACAGTGTGAATCAAATGCTACAACTTAAATAACAATATCAGTGTTGGTGAGTGATTAGTGCTTGAATACGAACTAAATAATTATCATGTGATGTAAATACTTAACGCACAACACTTATAAGACGTTAGAAAGGTGAGAAATATAATATCACATTATTGGTTAGTATATAAGTGCAGGAATGTATTTATTTACGTTTGTAGTGTCTACCTAACAAATATTTAAAATATCAAATTATACAACGTTAGTTTTTGTTTATACTAAACCTCTTAAGGGGTCATTGTACTCATCATTATGAACAACTTTCACTATGGGACCAACGCTGAAATCGCGAAAAAAAAATCAGCTGTTCCCTACATTTTGACGAGTTATGCGAACATAAATGTAGGGAACAAAAACTAAGCTTGTATATGGTTGTACTTTTATGATGCAAATAAAGTTATTATTATTAATTACTACTAAATATTATTTGTTTTGGCCTTTATATAGCGGCATTCTTCCCCAGACTACGCTCAAAATATTTCTACATTATATTTTAATCCCCTTACCATAAATCCGGTAACCTCGTTTAAAAGTTCAACTTAAATGAAATCCGTTCCAGTTTAATGTTGCCGTAATCCCAACTTAAACTTGACTCGCAACAGTCTCCATTTAAGTTGGTAACTTAGAAGACAATCGCTTGCCTGGCACCTGTCCAAATCACGAACTATTCTTCGGATACACCTCGGAAAGATTTCTATTCCTATAATATTGATATGTAAGTTTAAAGATATTGGAAATAAATGTGTTTGAAAGTGTGGATTTTGAGTTAAGTTAGTTAGGTACCTAAGACTTTTTCTGAAGTGTAAAGTGATTGAGGAGGGACAGTTCAGCTAAGGCATCGACATAGTAATTAGACAGGAAATAACAATAAATAAATAAATTATTTATTGGTAATAACATATCAGGTTGACGAAAAAATGTGAGATCATGGCTCCAGGTTAGAGTAGGTACCTACCTGTATTTCAGTTAGTAGTTAGATAATAATTAAGTGGGTAAATATCATGAAGAACGAATGATCTATTCCTAACTAAAAATATATATAAAAATACATACATACATAGACTGCTAAAATCATAACCCTTCCTTTTGGCTTTGCCGTAGTCGGGTAAAAAGCACGTGGAGCAGGTTGGTTAATAGTTCATGAATACCTACCTACCTGTATAATTAATTATTCCTTCTGATTAAAATAATTAGCTCTGCAGATTAGGTAGATAGGTATCTACCTACACAAAGCCAAATCATCGTGACGTAGGTACTTACTTACCTACCTAATCACTTAGGGTTATTAATTAGCACCTAATAAATATTACTGAAATCTTTCGACATGATTGTTCTCTCGTCGTCCGCCTACATTTGACCTACAACGCCTTTGATAAACCGAGTGGAAACCACCTTTATATGATACGAACCTACTTAGTGTTATGTTAAGCCCCGTGACCTTACAGTGACTTGTTCGAAAATAATACTTAGGAAAAGAAATGTTCGCAGGAATATGACGAGATGTTGACTATGAAGTAATAATACTTTGCTTAACTTACTCAGCAACTAGAGAACATTTAAAGAGTGTCACCTACTTAGATACTAGGATACTTAGATTGAAATAGCGTTGTCTAAAGCTCCAGGAATGCCCAGTATAGGCCACTAATGGCAAAGGCAATGGTGCCGATTTTCTTGTCACAAATGCCTCTAAACTAGACTAAAAATCACCAAAATTTAGTTTAATCCTGTCAAACGACGATTTCCCATTCTGAAATAGACTAAAGTGACACAACTTAATTATATTTTAGTTTGACAGCACTAAGATGGTACTGAGATATTAGTTTAGTGAAAATGGCAATTTTGCTATTCTGAATTTGACGTTTTTCACCTAAAATTTAAATTTCCTAACTAAATCTGACTATTTTTAATCGCGACTAAAAACGTGTAGAATAAAATTGGTTGTCATGAACTTTAAACTCATAACAACACCTCGACTTCAGACGCAAAAACAGTACTGAGTCTTCTTTTTTAGGGTTCCGTAGTAAACAAGGAACCCTTATAGTTTCGTCATGTCCGTCTGTCTGTCTGTCTGTCTGTCCGCGATCTAGCTCCGAGACCCTTCGTACTAGAAAGCTGTAATTTGGCATAGGTATACATATTAATTACGCCGACAAAGTGGTAAAACAAAATTATGTTTTTTTTTTTTATTGTTCCTCTCATACACGTAAAGTGGTGATGGTTTTTTTTGTTTTTTTTTTCCATGTTGAGGGGTATCATTGGAAAGGTCCTTCAAAAACATTGCGAGTTTATGAAAACCATTTTTGGATTCAGGGGTCCGTTTGCGAAATATTAAGCTTTAAAGTGCTAATTTTTGTTAGAGTCAAGTGTCCCCAAAAATTTTGACGACCGGCTGGTGAATAGCTATTCAACAGCCAGTCGTCAGAATTTTTGGTAACTGCCAAGACCATAAGAAGACATTGCCATTGCCATTAGAGACAAATATAGGGAAGGTAGGTACGTAAGCAAATAAGCAAAGCCCTAACACCAAATGGCGATAAAGCTCGATATAAATTTCATATTTGGTAGCTTATTGGTACTTTGGTAGGAAGAGTTTAGGTATCTACCTTTTTTCATTTACCTAGGCACTAGCTAGGTACGTAGGTAGTGGTAAGTTCACTTAGTACCTAATTAGTAAGAACTATCTATCTGCCTAGCCTTTTCCCAACTATATTGGGGTCGGCTTCCAGTCTAACCGGATGCAGCTGAATACCAGTATTTTACATGGAGCGACTGCCTATCTGACCTCCACAACCCAGTAACTGGGTAATACGATACCCCTTGGAAGACTGGTTGTCAGACTTTCGGGCTTCTGACGACCCGTAACGATTGTCAAAGATCCACGAATGACAGCCGGGACCAACGGCTTAACGTGCTTTCCGAGGCACGGAGGAGTCTCGGTATGGAAAGATAATGAGAATTAGTAAGAACTGGCACAAATAAATTAATTTGATATACATGAGCACAGGTAATACTAGTTTAGAACAGGGTTGCGGGACCCTTTTCGTGGTGGTGACAGATTTCACCAAGTCATAATCGAATGTCGACCTTGTTCTACGTGAACGGAAGGAAGCACGCTCTAATGCAGCTATCAGATTTTTTTAAATTTCTTTGATTTTATAGTGTAGGTACGAGGTATGTATACCTACAGAGTTATCTAGTTACTTACCTACTTACTTTTGTTTCGTACTTTAGGCAAATACGATGTTACACAGGTCTGTACTGCAGCTTGATTGACTCTTAATAATTATTTAACAATGTCGAATTGTAACAAAATGTGTCCCAATTTACAAAAAAAATTACTAAGACTTACCTACGAGACGCCCTGTGCCAATTTCAACTTGTTTTATTTGAACAACGTGTTGCAGCTCCATCTATCTTTCTCATATAAAACAAATCTTGTTGTTGCATGAACAGCGACATCTATTGAAACTTACAGACGAGTGACTGCCTTTGGCATAAAAGTTCTAACTATATTCACTAGAGGGCGCAAAATACAACGTTCGTGTGTGCGTTCTGTACCTGTTTAAATCTGGTCTGGATTTGCACCCCAATTTTTGTTTAAATAATTACGATTATTATTTAGTAAAACAGAAGTCGTAGGCATAGACCTTTTTCAATTCAGTTCCATTTTTATTTAATTTAATGATACGTATTCTAGTTGTTTGATGTTACTGTCAGAAATGTTAGCTTGTATCAATGGAATGGAGATTCGGAACGTAATAATTTTGACGTTTTGGTCGTAAGGTGACGATGAAATCGCGGAGATTTTTGTGAAAAGTAAATAGAAAACAGACATGATATTAACAAAAACATTAAATTCTTATTAATACTTACTTACCGGCCAGACCATCCTTCAAGAGAAGCGCTCCTGTGTTCAGGTTTGCATTTTTTCTGTTGCACACTATTTAGTTTGTTTTTAATTTTTACACTCAACCTCTTTGGACTACCCGGCAGTTTCATACCGGAACTAACACTCATTTTGTTATAAAATTATAGCAGACTTGATCTTGAATATTAAATTGTTTCTTTCAGATAAAACCATGAATAACATGGACTCTGAAAACATGGACTCAGATGAAGAATTCGCCTTCGAAACGGACCACCTGGCCCTGCGCGGGAATAAAGATTACTGTGACTTGCTTAAGTTTATCGTCAAATTAGAAGCTCAAAAAGTGAAGGCATTGAAAGACATAGAAGAATTATCAGAAGCTCAAAATAGGGCACTAAATGATCCGCTGTCTTTTCTAAACGAAATGAAAGCAGGAAGTCCAAACTTCCCTCCCCGACAAAGTATTGCTGATCTGCCAAACATTGACTGGACCAGCTATGGAATAGATGCTACAATGGACGGTGATGATATTAGGGACACAAAGCCAAATAAAGATGATCTAGATTCTAGTACTAAAGTTAGGGGACGAAAGTTCACAGATAGTAAACCTGAAACATTTAATCAACTATGGTCTTGTGAAGAGCAGAAAAGGTTGGAAGAATTACTTGAAATCTTCCCTGAAGAGCCCATTGAGGCAAGACGGTACAAGAAAATAGCTCAAGCATTAGGAACAAGGACTCCAATACAAGTAATGAGCAGAATACAGAAGTATTTTGCCAAGTTAGCCAAAGCAGGATTGCCAATACCGGGTAGAATTCCAAAAGGTGTTGGAAGGGACAAGACTAAGGCAATGTTCTATAAGAAATCCACATTCTTCCCTCAGCTGCATGTTCCTGTTACCATGGAGGATCCATACGACTGTGGAGAGACTCATGACAGTGTGTCGACACTAGAAATGAAGAACAGTAACAGATATATGTTAGAGTTACTAAAATCTGCAAAGGAACAAAGGTTATTGGATGAAACAGCTCCCGTTTATCAGACTAAGACAATGTGTGTTGGATGCCTGAAAACTGGGTTCCTAGGTGCTAGGTGGACGGATAATGCCGGTACTGACTACTGTACTGATTGTGTAGTGAAGCTACTACCCGCTGAGAGATTAATACCAGTGCGGCAACCTGTGTAAACTATAATAAAGCTCATTATTTATTTGTACACTAGCTGTGTTGAGATAACATATTATATTATTACCAACTGAAAAATCAAATCCAGTGTGACAACCTGTGTAAACTGCAATAAATCAAATAATTTATTTGTACATTTATTTTTATTTAACTGTTTTCCTTGCTATTTAACTGAATTTATTATTTAATTTTAAAATCAACACCACGTCACCAAATTATATATTTAAATCATGCCACTATCACTAAAACCACTATCACACAAGGCACACTATTTTCATCTAATTGATCTAAAATGCTCATTTTTTTATTAATTTACACAGCAAGCAAAGTTTGAGTGAGCGCTCGCAGTGGGGCGGCCGCGGCGACTGATGAAGATGCACTGGCCTGGAACACTGAACACGGCTCGCACTCTCTATTGTACCCTCTATCCTAGATAGATACCTATAGAGATTGGAGGGTAACAAGGGACATCGGCCACATGCTACCCTCACCGCGCGTTTCTTTTTAAAATCTCGATTGCATGCACAATATCGTTAAGCGCTTTGCAAATCGAACTCGATCGTATCTAAGTATTTCATTTCAAAAAGCGTGTCAGTGCAAAGCACACTACGGAATCAAACAAACTCACCCAGGTCCACTTTTGCTTTGATACACTGAAAATAATACAATCAGTTAATTATTTCTTTAATATTGTGTAGTTGAGACTAGTTGGTAGTTATGATTATTTCCACTATCATCTAAGTAAAAATGTCCCGCGTGGTGAGTAGCGCGCTCATAAATCTTTGACAGATGAGACAGATTGGACATTTGGACCTACATTATTTATAAGGCAAATATGATTGACGCGGTCTTTCAGATATCCTCTCCTGAAAATACAATATTTACGGCAAATACTTGTACTTAGGTAGGTACTAGACCCTTTTTTTTGGGTGGGAAATTATCAAATAACATCTCCCGCTCTGGGCGGAGCGGGAGGGCGTGTCAGACTCTTACTGACTAAAACTCACCCGTGTTCCTTCAGTTGCCATGTTGCCGGGGCCACGATAGCCCTTTCGGACTTCCCCGCAACCCCGGCAGGAGGTACTAGACCCCTCACAATGATTGCCATTTTCAACGACGCTTGAATTAGGTATACACCTAAATCGACTCTACCAAAAAGCGTTGTTCAAAAGATAGGAAAGAAACACTACCTAATTTATGTTAGATACTTATCAAGCTATACATTTCCAGTATAAGCTGATCTCGCATTGCGTAGGATTTCCGTACAATGAGAGGTTTAGGAGAGTTTATAGAATAGGTAAGTACGTAAAATAGGTTCCGGAATAGAGCCGTTAGTAACGAGATCAAGATCTTATAATAGAATTTTTGCTTGTTTGCTTACATTGTAAATACTATGGTATGTATTTAGATTTTTATGTAGTTTTTAGTGTTCCTTGTTTACCCTCTAGATTTTTTTACCCTGTGACAAATCGATTAGGTTTCAGCTTGTAACGAAAGTTGAAAAAATCATCGCTTTTATGCATATTGTATGAAAGCCTAGCTACGTTTTTCACATTTTCAGTAAGTTATTGTATGGCACCAATAATGTAGTGGCTTCGCAAAACGTGTTTTTCCGAATAAAAAACAGCCTTACCGAACGCCGAACCATTTTTTGTGAGATAACAACTTATTTTTAACGTCGAACATCGGCTTTCCGAGATATCGTTAGTCATAATTTGCATCTGAATGAGATTTCAGGACGTTTTAAACGAAATTGGGACTGAGATGTTACTTATCTATCCAATTTGCTTGCCAACGTTATGGAGACATCAGATTGGCACTTAGCTATAGGTAATGTATTCTCTTATAAGTATCCACCTACTTAGCTACCTAGTAAACTTTTACATTTTCTACCTAACTGAAGCTAGTCAAGCAATACTTAGGTATATTAACATTATTATTTAACCATATTTTGTTATTTGAGTAGCTTAACCGGCACACTGTTGTGTACTTAGGTAGTACCGTAGGTTGTGAAGTTTCGAATTTGCTAGCAAATTATGTGTCTGTCGTCGCCAGATCTTAAAATTGATCATTTCATGAAATGATTGACTATTTCATGAAATGGTTGTGTTTCATGAACTGGCCAGCTAAAATTGACCATATCGTTCAAACGTCAACATTTAATGATATGTCAGTCGACGTTTGGCCATATCATTAAGTAGGGTATCCATGCAAATATTACTGGCATTAATTAACTTTTAGTAATCTGGGTCAATGGATAAATAAAACATTTTAAATAGCTTTCATTCCAGATGAAAAATAACAATGACTAAGATTTGAATAGCAAAAATACTAACCTGTGAAATACGTTCCAAAGTCCATGGTTTTTTAAGGTTGCGCTCGTTTTTCGAGTGAATTTCATAAAAGTCACGTAGCTTGGTATAATAACGATACTTCACTGCACTTTTATCTTCCGTTTGCATATTTATAATTGCTTTTTCAATCGAATTATCGTCCGCTGCCATGATGCACAACAAAAACAAAGCGACATCAACGCCTCTACCGGTGGATAATCTAACTATTTTACGATATGATCACTAATGTTTGGCCACATCATGAAGTAGTCGTGCGTTTAACTGTGCATATCGTCAAACGTTGAGTATTCAATGATCTGGCCAGACCACATCATCATGTGGCCAGCGGTCGATGTTCTATTTCATGAAATGATCAACCATTTCATGAAATGGCATGAAATGGTTGATCATTTCATGAAATAATCATTTCTAAGATCTGGCCACGACATATCTATTCTTAAGTCCACATTTATTCTGTTGGTAAATTGCAATTGATAAATAATTATCATCTTCTAATGAATATTTTTCAACAATGGCACATAACATCATCTGCCTAGCCTTTTCCCAACTATGTTGGGGTCGGCTTCCAGTCTAACCAGATGCAGCTGAATATCAGTATTTTACATGGAGCGACTGCCTATCTGACCTCTACAACCTAGTTACTAGGTAATACGATACCCCTTGGTAAGACTGGTTATTAGACTTTTGGGCTTCTAACTACCTGTAACGACTGTCAAAGATCTACAAATGACAGCCGGGACCAACAGCATAACATTCTTTCCGAAGCATGGAGGGGGTCTTGGTATGTAAAGATGGTCACCCATCCTCGGACCAACCGCGGCAAGCGTAGCTTAACCTGATCAATCGACCCATGCAGCTGTTATTTTATTAGCCACAAGCCCCTCTAACAGGCACATAACAAGTAGGTAAATAGCTGGCAAAATGTCGTGTTCTAGACACCACTCTCACTCAACTCTTCGGAAATTAGGCAGTTATGATAAAATAAAATATTGCAGAAATCGTAATTAACACCTAAAGTTGATTGCCTCCAGTCGGTAGAGCTTTATTTATGCAGTGGCCTATCCATCTCAGATTACTATGATTGGGTGCGGTGGAGCGAATCGGAACAGTCTCCATCTCGTTCTACTGTTAATTAACGCCATAGCCACAATTTGCTTCACGATACCTACCTATACAACTGATAGACACAGCTCTTGAAAGCTTTCACCTGATTTTAAAATAGACTTCGATAGTAATTTTTATTGTGTTGAAAACTAGCTTTCTTATTGTCAAGATTAAGGAAACGGGTCAAATGAGAAGTGATCGCCTCGTCAATTCGTATTCTAACTTTACGAAGGCATATTATTTATGTATATTCGTTAATTTCATTTTTTTATTAAATGCCAAAGATTATACCTATTGTGAAGTGAAGTGTGCATTTCAAATTCATTTCATTTTATAACTGAATAGCTTCTTTGCGTTATGCATATAATTCAAGACTGATCCTGGCAAAGATATTTAAAAATATTGGATCCCGGCTTCGTTGTTGGTTCTATCAGAAAGACGTTTGATCTCGACGGGATCATGCAGCCTCGATATTGTTTGCAACTCAGCTGTAAGGAATAAAGAGATTCTGCATAAAATATTTATGAAATGTTAGAATATGTCTTTACAGTCTTAATCGACGTCTTTTTATTGGTGTTAATAGGTGTCCAGACACTATGACTAATACACATAACATCATGCCTGTAATCTTCGAAGGGTTAGGCAGAGGTGTACCTATAGTACTGTGAGCACCACGCTTGGCTGCAGTACTCGGGATTGTATTAAATCAAAGAACTTTTAAGGAGAAGATTATATTTAAACCATTAGTACAATATTATAAAGACACGCGCGCGCCGCGACGGCTGAGGCCAGACTCTCCTTTTTTTCATCAACAAGTGAAAACCATATAAAAGTCCTAATTTAAACATATCTTGTCAGATTGTTCGGATGACGTACAGCGTTCTTGCCAGCCTATACAGCATGAGGTTATATCTCATAATAAAACCTCACAGTACACACACATTTCACCAGTTATGTCCAAGTCCCATGTAATAGGGGGGCAAGCCTATTGCCATCAACCGGGCACAAATCCAGACTCCGAGCTGCCACTGAGAAATTCCAGATGGAAAAATCCAATAAAACTTTGCCCGACCCGGGAATCGAACCCAGGACCTCATACTCAGCAGTGGCGCTTGCGACCACTAGACCAACGAGGCAGTCAATTATGAGAACACGAAATGAATTTTGAAAATTCATTGAGTCAAGTCAACTATTAATAATGACATTAATTTATCGTCATTCCTTCCAACATTGACATAAAACTATTAAAATATGATCACATCATCATTCCCACCGCCACACTGTCAGTAGAAATGACATTACTTGAATGTAATGTCATTATTACTGTTGATAGTGTCTGGAGGCCTAATATATGTTTCGCGTACGTGAAATTTCGCTAGTTAGTTTTTTGACGAGTCGCTATCATCATCATCATCATTTCAGCCGAAAGGCGTCCACTGCTGGACATAGGCCTCCCCCAAGCACTTCCACTTCGACCGATTCTGTGCTTTCCGCATCCAGCGGATTCCTGCGGCCTTCACAAGGTCATCGGTCCATCTTGTGGAAGGCCTTCCAACGCTACGTCTTCCGGTACGCGGTCGCCACTCCAGAACCATTCGGTCCCATCGGCCATACCTACGAGTCACTATAATACACTCAAAATCTCAAATGCTACGCAGCTTACATTCGATGAGGTCAAATAATAAAAGGCAGGGAAAATTTCTGCCAATTGTTATAATAGACCAGCTACCTATAACAATTTCATACTAAAATGTTTATGACTTTATGAATTTCAATATGGCACAATGTCAGTTCCACTCAATATAAATGTGAATTGTAGGTATACCTGCTCTTTTATGAAACAACTGCAAACTGCGAGTTTGAATTTTATTGACATACGTACCTAGAAGGTAAACTTGACTAGTGATCTTTCAATAGTCAGACAACTCTGCAGAATAAATATTTCAATTTGGCAGCTTTTGAAAATATGTCAAACTGTTATTTTTATTCTTCAGATGCAAGTTATATATGACTATTGAAAAATCAGCCCTAAATAAGTGTAAAGTAGGTACAAACGGCAACATTGCTTTATTACTCGTACTTCTGCTCCGGCAAGCAAAAATAAATTTAATGATAAAGGCCATTTAGTTGAATATTCAAAGTTGTACAGATATTTACGAATCCTAGGTTGCACCAAATATATTGAAATCTTATTTAGAGTATTTATATTCCGAAGAGTACTTAGTCAGATATTTTTGACTGCACTACCGTAACATACTTATGAACAGTTTATATGATAACATTTTATTGATGTCTAAGTTTGTAAAGAACAATGATCATTTTAACGCTTAGGTACAATATTCTGCAACGTTATCACTGCCAATGTATTAGTGAACTCGATTGTACCTATACCTATTTACTAATACTGGTAATGTCATGCTAGGTAATGCTATTCATCCATCCTATTAAATTTTACAAAGTAGAATTTTACAAGGTGTATTAAAGAGTAACGAAGTAAGTACCTGCCTTTATGGTACCTACCTGAACTCAATCCTAAGTGGCTGTGTTTTTAGCAACCTTTATTAAGTTCTCCTTAGTAGTGCCTTCTTCACTAACGATCCCTGTATAACAACGAAAACAAATCTAATTTGGCGCGCAGCCACTAACTTATTATCACTAATAGGGCTCCCGTTGTTCGATAATGGATGACACTGGTTTGTAAGTGGGTTTCTTACTATTTACTTTAATATTCCATTGACATTGCCTCACTTATTTTGTAACAGGTTTTCAAAGAGTTGATAGAGTTACCTAAGTTTCGGTACATAGAACGCGCGTTGGTAGAACGGAGAAGCGAAACTCTCGCAGTGCGACTGTACCAATAGCGATTTTCTCTTCCAGTTAAGTATTTGCTAAGATTGGAACTAGGTAGTATTAAAGAGAACGAGTATTTAAAGTTTCAGGATTTCTTGAAAAGCGGTACCTAGGTCCTACTTGTATCTTCAGTTTCAAAAAAAGGGTTAAGTATTCAGGGTATGAAAGACATCGACACACAAACTATTATCATGAATTCAGTAAATGATTCTAGAACACCAGCGTTGAAATTTTTGAGGTATTCCATGAAGCACACCCAAACGAAGCACACGTTCTTTCTTACTTTTTTCATTTTGCTCGGCTCCTAAGGGTTGTAGCGTGTGTTTAATAACCCATAGCTTTCCTGAAGAATTGGGCTGTCAAATGCAAAAATAATTTTCAAATCCGACTAGTAGTTCCAGAGATTAGCGCGTTCAAACAAACAAAAAAAATAAACTGTTCAGCTTTATTATACCCAGGTATAATAAAGCTGAACAGTTTTTTTTTAAAATAAAATTTGCTTTCAATTTTTGCATGCCTCATTGGTAGATTGTACAGGGATCTCAACATTTTGTGAACACTTTTATTTATGTATCTACTTTCAAAGCCAATAAATAATTATGATTAAAAGATTAATTGGTTCATCAGTCTAATAGTAAAAATATTTTCTACATCAAAACTGTTTTTATTCGATTGTAAAAAGCATTATTATAATCAAATAAAGCACACGTTAAAGTTTTACTAACATTACATTATTCCGCAGTTATTATTTTCAATTTATTGTGTATGTCATCATAACGATAACTTTTAAGTTTTACTATCACGATGCCGCTGCGCGTCATAAAATTTTATTTTATCTTTCATAGTAATAATTTGAGATGAAACTACACAGCGCTGGACGTTACATTGCAGACATTATTTATATTGAAGGCCGCAGACATTATTTTTTTACGGACTCTGGACAGTAAAGATTTAATTACAAGTTTTAATTAGGTCGGCGCGGATTAAGCTGGGTTTAAGACAGAGACAGACAAAAAAGGTAAGTAGTTGGGATTATCTCCATGTTATACCTACTAAATGTAAATTTGTCTTTTTGACGACGGTTGTTTTTCGTTGTCCATCTTCAGTGTAACAAGGGCAATGTCTTATTTTATTATTATTAAATTACGATGAGTGGGCGAGGTAATTTCGGTAGCTCTTATACTACTTAGGTATTTAATGGAAATTCTAAATTCTCAAAAGAATAACCTAAATATCAGTTTACTAAAATGGAAGAGAACTTAAACAGTACCATTTATATTCCAGTAACGAAAATTATTAGTTTATTTATTTTACTTCTTTTACAGTTTTTATCACAGTTAAGTATTTACATTCGGTACTAAATTATAAGACTTATTATCTATATGTATAAATAAAAATAATAAAAACAAAACGACACTTAGGCGTCGAAGTATTCGTCCGCATCGCTGTCATCCGAAAACGTGCCCAGAAGACTGGCAGCATTGCCACGTTGAATGGCAACGCTAATTCTTTGGCCAAAGAACGAGCCAGCCCTCTGGTCACGTGAAGTGTCGACCAGTCGACGAGAAATTTCCTTAAAAAGGAGACGCGCACTCGGGCCCCATGATAGAACGAAACGAAAGGAAAACAAATTTTCTAAGTACAAAATCTAACTTTTACCTATAGGCGCTTCCAGAAAAGTGGTTTTAACGAAATTATAAATGACTCAACGAATAAGTAATAAGTAATTTTGTTTATACGTCTAAAAACCTATAAGGTTCAAGGTCTATTAGACCTTCCAAATGAATTTTCGTAAGTATCTACTGAATCTGGGTAAATCTACCCGTATTGCAGGCGGATTCGAGCAATGTATCAGGAGCTTGAATAAATTTTCACAGTAATGCCTCTCTATTTATTCAAGGCTATATGGATCCTGCGACTATTGGACACATGGACCCTGTCTTTTTTATATGGAAAGTGCGAATTTAAATTTATTTATTTTGTTAGAATGAGAGGTTATATTGTACTTATGTCTACTTATGTAGATCAAACTATATTAACGACTTTTTAAATGCAAACTCAACACCGAAGATGTCCAACACCTTCTTATAGATTGTATTCATAATGATTTCGAAAGGCAACATTTATGTAAAAAAATAAAATTAAGTGCATTCGATTTGGGTAAATTTCAAAGTATTCTGGCTTACCCTGCAAGCAATAAAGCTAAGCTTATTTATAAGTTTATATTTAATAGTCTTAAGAAAATTTTGTAAGTAACTTACTTAAGGAAATTATGGGGCTGACATGACCTGTTAATGGTAGTACAAGTCCCTTTTAAATAAAGAAAGAAAAAAAAAAAACCCAACACCGGTTACTATATCCAATAAGTTGTGTTTCTTAATTATGTTTATATTTATTCTTAGGCAAGAATTATAATTTTTATGTCATTAAAAACAAAACAAAGAATGTCCGTGAACTTTCTGCTTGTTCCAATAAAAATTCTATACATTTTTAATGATAATAGTCACGTAACCAAGGTTTTCATCTATAGTACATCAGTTATTCATATACGATCATTACGGAAAAGGGTTCGTTTGGTAGGTTTCATTCATTCCAATCACTTCTGATGGATCGTAGGAAACTCAATCTACAAGATCGATGGTCACGATCATTCAATTTTGACACCTATTCTCTAGGTGCGAAGTTATCCAATCGCTAATTTTAGATAGTGCTATGTATACAGGGAAAAGTTTTTTGTATTGCTTCGTAACAATGAAAAACAAGTTTGCGAAAATGGTTCCTCTAAGCGAGATTGTTTTGTAATTGGTGGTAACCGAATTGCCCTTGTTACTTTAATATAATAAAACAAAAGGGGATTTATGTTGAAATTCATTCTGTTTAATTAAATATTGGAATTTATGGATTTGAAACTTGGCCTTCACCTCGACGATTGGTACATTTACCTTTTTTATATCAGTATCATCATATATCACGAACAATCAAATAGAATCCAAAGCGTGAACTACGCATCTACGGCTACGCGAGTGCTACGCGCTTGCTCTACGCTGCTACGAACGTAGCATGCTACACCCGCCACAAAATGATTCCAAAATCATGTTACCGTACGTAAACGTTTGTGGGGGTTTTATTACTTGATAGTATTAATCCCCCTGATTCCGTTTACCACCTTCACTAAGATTAGTAAAGTTGTTAACTGGAGTATGTTGTAATTAACTCTTAGAAGGATGCCGCCAGATATCTGAAAATATTCCCAAGTCGTCTTTAACGACGCTCCCAGAAGGACAGAATAATACATTAAGAGGAGCCCTTCAACTCTGAAATGATGAATGAACCGTAACACGTCGATAACTTGAACCTGTGAATTATTTAAATTGTTTGTTCAGCATTGAAGTTAGTGCTCAATGGCGTGCCGTGTGATAAATAGGTTATAAGCCAATGTATTGAGCTGAATACAGCAAATTGTGTTTTGTTTGTTGTTTAATTATGCGTATATAAGTAATTAGTTGGATTTATAATTGACCACGTCACGGAACCTGAATACGAACTAATTTTTCTATGGTAATAAAACTTTTCTAAATGACAGTACTATGGTTATTAGTTTGAGCAATATGGGTATTGAACATTATTTTGGGAAATAAGAATAACATACCATAGAATGACTGCCTCGTTGGTCTAGTGGTCACAAGCGCTACTGTTGAGCATGAGGTCCTGGGTTCGATTCCCGGGTCGGGTAAAGTGTTATTGGGTTTTTCCATTGGAATTTCTCAGTAGCAGCCCGGAGTCTGGATTTGTGCCCGATTGATGGCAATAGGCTCGCCCCCTATTATAGGACTTAAACATAACTGGCGAAATGTGGCTATACGTACACCTCTGCTTAACCCTTTGGGGATTACAGGCGTGATGTTATGTGTTAAGAATAACATACAATTGAATCGCCCCCTACTAAAATCTGACTAGCCTTTTCCAACTATATTGGGGTCGGCTTCTAGTCTAACCGGATTTAGCCGAATACCAGTATTTTAAATGGAGTAACTGTCTATCTGATCTCCACAACCCAGTACTTGGGTAATACGATACCCCTTGGTAAGACTAGTTGTCAGACTTTTGGGCTTCTGACGACCCGTAACGACTGTCAAAGATCCCCCCTCCCTATTATCTAGATCTCACCCCTATTGCATGGGACTAAAAGATAACTAGGGAAATAAGGCTGTACTTCTGCCCAACCATTCAGAGAAACAAGGTGTGATGTTAGAATAACATTTTCAGTCACCTAGTTGTTGTGTTCTAAATTGCGTTACGGCGAATTCGAGTTTGAACAAATTACTCGTGTATGATCAAACCCAATTAACCTTTAAAACAACATTTCCGTTCATGTTATTATTGAAATATTATGAATCCGTCTCGTAAAAAAACACTACAAAGTGAAAAATAACTTTAATTTCGGAAGTTGGTGTCTTGGGTTATGTATTTTCGTTTTTTGCCACCGACTTCCGATATTAAAGTTATTTTTCACTTTGTAGTGTTTTTTTTGGAGGTCGGTTGTTTTTTTTTTTGTAAAAAGTTTTTATTTTCACTTTTTAGTTGTGGTACCTACCCCACACACATTCGAATACCACTATCTGCTACCAATGACAGAAACTTAACATATCATCTACATACTAAGTGGGAAAAAAATACGTATTTTGTAGCTAACTCAAAAACTATCCAAGCATAGTTAATAAAATTGATATGGGACCAATTCGAGAGCACACCCTTTCAAACAAAAAAAGAATTTTCAAAATCGGTCCACAATTGACGGAGAAATCGGTGGACATACATAAAAAATAAATAAAAAAAAAACAAACATACGCGACGAACATTATAACCTCCTCCTTTTTGGAAGTCGGTTAAAAATCAGGTATGGTTGGCTACTAAAGTTGCTGAATAATTATAGAAGGAAGAAAAAATATTTTTAGCTACTTTAGCACTCAAACACTAACAAACAGTCCATTATCAATAAAATAAAATGTTTGGAAAAATGAGCAAAGAGCAGTTGTTGGTGGGTTGAATATAAGTATCAATATCCCAAATGCAACATCAAAATTTCTAGAACACGTCAGCACAAAATTTTTCCACATTTTAAATGAAACTTTATTTCAGACTATAAGGTCCATTTTTAGGGTTCCGTTAAAAAACGGAACCCTTATAGATTCGTCATGTCTGTCTGTCTGTCTGTCTCTCTGTCTGTCTGTCCGTCCGTATGTCACAGCCACTTTTTTCCGAAACCATAAGAGCTATGCTGTTGAAATTTGGTAAGTAGATGTATTCTGTGAACCGCATTAAGATTTTCACACAAAAATAGAAAAAAAACAAATAATTTTGGAGTTCCCCATACTTAGAACTGAAACTCAAAATTTTTTTTATCATCAATCCCATACGTGTGGGGTATTTATGGATAGGTCTTCAAAAATGATATTGAGGTTTCTAATATCATTTTTTTCTAAACTGAATAGTTTGTGCGAGAGACACTTCCAAAGTGGTAAAATGTGTGTCCCCCCCCTGTAACTTCTAAAATAAGAGAATGATAAAACTAAAAAAAATATATAATGTACATTACTATGTAAACTTCCACCAAAAATTGGTTTGAACGAGATCTAGCAAGTAGTTTTTTTTTAATACGTCATAAATCGTAAACTTATCGTTACTTGCTGCTACGGAACCCTTCATGGGCGAGTACGACTCGCACTTGGCCGCTTTTTTTGTTATATTTCGGTTTGGTAACAATGGTGCTTAAAGTAAGTTAGTATTGTTCGTTTTCATGAATTATTTATTTATGTATCTATGACTGTCCACACCCAGTGTCCCAAAGAAAGGGCCAGTCCGGTCCTTTTTTTTGGTGACAAATTATCAAATACCTTCTCCCACTCTGAGCGGAGCGGGAGGGCGTGTCAGACTCTTACTGATTAAAACCCACCCGTGTTCCTTCAGTTGCCATG
This sequence comes from Agrochola lychnidis, assembly GCA_963680765.1. Classification (NCBI taxonomy): domain Eukaryota; kingdom Metazoa; phylum Arthropoda; class Insecta; order Lepidoptera; family Noctuidae; genus Agrochola; species Agrochola lychnidis. The sequence goes on from OY796850.1 coordinate 8,632,018, forward strand.
TTGCTAGGGGCTACGGTATCCCTTTCGGACTTTTTCGCAACCCCGGCGACCAGTCCGGTCTGGCAGCGAACATTTTTAGAATGCAGTTACATTATTTGCACTGATCTGTTAAATATTCCCAAATTTTCCGTTATAAAATGTCAGCAAAAAAAAAAAGAAACGTGTGTCACTCGGGGACTGCCGCGGTAAAGCTATTGCATAGCATTTGTAACCTCCATGACAACATCACGTTGTCATGAGAACCGTCATTACATGGTAGGCGGAGTGGGGGGTGTTAGGTTTTTTTTTCGTTACGTTACAGAATTTCTTGATTCGGTCGCCGCGCTCAAAGCCCGCGATAAAAGCTATGCAACAGCTTAAAAAAACTTAGTGTATATTGCGAGTATTGTTGCTGTGTGTACACGGAAAATGTGTATGTGTTTTACACATGTACCGGTTCACATTAGTAGCCCGGTCAGGGGTGTCAGGTGTCTGGTCGCATCACCAATTAGTCCTGCCTGTTTGCTCGTAACCCGGCTAGCGTTTTACTCATTAGAGGAATAAAAATAAAAAGGATTGCGAGTTTCCGCAGATCTCGTTGTACTTTGTTGGAGTGTTGTGTTACAATGCAGAGATTATAAACACGTGTAAGCAGTAGGTGCAGTCACAAGCCTAACAATTTCGCAAAATTCTAAAGCAATTTTCACCAAAGTACTGATAGATATTTTATGGTGTTACGAACATAGTATTATCGAATTTATCGAAACCTTTAGCGATAATGTTATGAAATACGTCTTTTCTCAGTTGTTGAGTATCTTGTAACAATGCGTCTTTAACAGAGTTCCACACTTTCACAGACGCTTCTGAACGCGTGAGAACGGTAGCAGTCGATGGAACAGTTTGCGTTCGCGTTTTAGCTTCAAAGAACAATGTTAAATTAAATTAAATAAACTAAATTTATTTCATAAGCCTAATATATAAGGAGAGAAAAGGGTTAACAATGATTTTCATTAGTAACTTGGATCCTTATAGTAATAAGACTAAGTACATGCAAGAATTTGTGAAACTCCTGACACCCAAACTAGTACAAGTCCTGTATCTCAGGTGTCACCCCCCACAACCCTCCTCCCCCCCTATAAAGCCCACAACCATTAAGTATTTTAGTGATATGTATTTAGGAAGTAAATATCATATAGTGAATAGTTAAATTTTTTATTTTGTGTATTCTGTTTTCTCTTCTACTCTTACATACACACGTTGTCTACATCTCTTTAACTACTTTCCTATCGCAGGTATGCTGGAAGAGATTTCTTTAGAAATAAACATCACCTTTGTACGTATTTTTCTGTTCCTTTTTTCTTGTCTGTTTATATGCGTGTACATAAACTGTAAAATAAATAAATAAACCATACTAAGATTGAAGATGTGTGGTGTTATACAAAGGTACTTAACAAAGTTGCAATTTTTATTTTACGAGAATTACGCTTTTGAATTCTGCGTACGTGTTAGGTATTTACGCTCATGACTGTTCCTACAAATTACACTTGGCACGTGTGTGTAAGTGCGAACGTGTTCAAAAACATTGACTTCGACTTTGATTAATGATGGCGTTACGAACAGATGAGGACAGTGTGTTCTTCCAACAAACGTAATAGAGCACAAAAACTCTTTTGCAAAATGTAGCTAGGTGTTTAACTACCTACGTTTTTTTGTGACTGTGGAAAAGGGAGGGAAGGAAGGGAAGCCTTTGCCCAGTTATGGGCTTAATAGATAATCTGCGTTCGCAATTTATTTGCCAAACGTGTAAACAAACACGAGTTTAGGAAAAACAACTGTAATGCCAACACATAAAGTTCAGTTTGCGCTACAACTTTATATTTTTTATGACTTTTTCATCAGTCAGTCTAAAATCAACTTTATTTACACTGTCATAAAATTGATGTTTGTTTAAGTGGAAATAACATCAATTGAAAACAAGGTTATAAATAAGACTTTAGATAAACTTTAGCATGCTACCGAAATCAGTTTTATCAGTAACTAGCTGCACCACGTGGTTTCACCCGCATAAGTCTCGATCGCGTGGGAATACTGGGAAATAAAGTATTTTATATCGTAATCCAGGTCATGGTCTACCCATGTGCTAAATTTGATCCAAATCTGTTAAGCCGTTTTAGTGTGAAAGCCTAACAAACAAACAAGCAAACTCACTTTCGCATTTATAATATTAGTTGGATTGGTTATGTAAGAAACTTTTAGGATACGTTTACACAGTTACCTATAACATGTCCTATTAACTGCTTACATGTATAATAAGAACCATTCTGACTCTAGAATAACTAATTTAGTTCCGAATATAATTATTTAACCTCAAAATGGATACTAATCCCCAAATGGATCTTAAAGTCGTTACTCCAATATCATAATTTAAACTGTTTAATAAAACTACATATTTACAATATTTCAGGGATAAGAAAAATAATATAAAACACCAATATATTTTGTCAGTCATTTATATTTCTTTGCCAACATCAAATTCAATATTCTACACCATACCATCACATCTCCTATTCCCCACATAATATCACTATTTAATAAGTATTCTATTATTTACCATAAAACTAATAGGTTACCTTAATTTACAGTAGATCTCCAACCAATATCATGCCAATCTATCTTTTTACCGACACAGCCACTAAGCACGTCTTACCGTCACGAGCGCCAGACCCAGAAAAAGGGTTCCCGCGTTACTTTTGACGTCCGAATCTTTGGGTGTTGCCAATACAATATCCAACAATTACATATTAATAAATTAAAAACTAACACATGAAACTTTTCTCTCCTAAATACAGATTACTCAGTGATCTAGCTAGGAGAGCAGCGATTTACCCAACAATTAATTGTACCTACACAATGTAATTAATAATGTATACTTTGTAAGTCCCTCATGTACATACTACAAAACCTTTATGTTCGTAAATAAATTATATTATATTATAACTTTAATCTTCCCACGACATGTCTACGACATATTCACATAATGTTTTAATGATACCTCATTTTAATGAACCACGTAGGTACAGTCACGAGCATAGATACCTTACAGTTACGCAACATTCAAAGCGTTCATCTTGTGAAATAATATTCCAACTTTTATAAAAAAAAAACATAATCGTAATAATAGTATGGTTACGTTATTAGTCTCATACATAGTTATTTATTTTTCGTATAATTTGTGATCGACACAAAAGTAAATAAATACATCAATGGCGGTTTTAAAGACGTACAACTGTGCTGCCATCTGTTATGAGCTTTCAGTTTTTAACCTCATTATGTTGCACCTGCCATGTTTTGTCTCTGCATCACCCTAAGTTTGACTGGTAGAAAATGCCTCAGGCATTTAGTCCACCTTTGTACAATATTTTTTACTTGTGCATAAAATTTTAATAAATAAATATTACTATGTTCGTAATACCATAAAACAATGTAAACTAATATTGTAAAGATAAAAAAAAAACTTGTTTTTGGTATATTTCTTTGTAATGGATAAACTCAAAAACTACATAATCAATTTAAAAAAAATATTTCACCTATAGAAGACTACATTATCAGCGAGTAACATGGCCTATATTTTGTCAATTTCCACGCGAAGTTGCGGGCAGAAGCTAGTAATTAATACTTTAGGAAAAAATCGCTTTTACATCTCAAATTATTGTAAGGTTTTTAATTATGCTCGTGACTGTACATTTTATAATAGACAGATATTAAGATGACGACCTGAAAAGGATTCATAACTTCGTTACTGCTTCAATTTCAAATTAGATTTAAATATTCTCTTCATATTTAGCTTCATTATTTGAGGCTTTTGATTTGATTTCTTGAGTTCGTAATGAAATATAAATTACCTATTAATATCAAAATATCAAACGGGTAAATAAGGAACATACTTACATAATTCATTACGTTTTCGCAAATTTTCGGTAATACTTTAATGATATGTAAATACCTAATTGCTTTATCTGTACCTATCTATTTGATTTTATTATTTAATTTGGACATAAGTACTAGGAATACTGGGCCGTGAAAAAGACGGATGAAAAAGATTGCATGTAGCGGAGATCAGAATGTTGAGAGGGATGTGTGGAGTGACGAAAATAGATAAAGTAAGAAATGAGTATATAAGGGGAAGCTTAAAAGTGGCGCCAGTGACTGAAAAGTTGAAAGGAAATCGTTTATTATTATTATTATTTATTTTATTTATCAAACAAAGTTTATAAAAAATCTTAACTTAAAAACAATGCCCCGCAAAACCGTTTTCACGGTTTGTCTGTGGGAACAGAACAAATAAAATTATAATTAAGGTTTATTAGTGCGGACACTAATTTCCACTTACTGCATGCACATCTATAGTAACAAACAAATATATCCTTAAATCAAATGACTTATAACACAAAAATTAAATAAACTACCAAATCACTCATCTGCTCTCCCCAACAATCTGCAAACCACTTTCCTAAGATCATTGCTTACAGACTCCTGAGAAAGAACCGCTTAAGTGACTTGGCAAATTTACCCTTCACTTCCTGATTTCTTATATCAGCAGGCAGTTGGTTGAGAAGGTATGGTACTCTTTTATCAAGCGTTCGGTCGCCAAAATAATTCCTTATTCTAGGTACATCAAATTTACCTGCTGATACCATCCTAGTTGCGTGGCTATGGGTAACTAGCGAATGACGCTCCCAGCTGCCATGACTGTTAACCAGAAGTAGGTATTTATGTTTTAAGCTGATAGGAAGAATTTTACAAATTTTAAATAACTGATTATAATCATCTTTACATTTATTTTTAGTCTTCTTACTTACTAATAGTTTTAAAAATCTAATTTGCTGTGCTTCTAATTTTTCTAAGTTGCTTTTGAATGTGAGTCCATAGCTGTCTAGGGCGTAACTTAATATAGGGTCAACCAATTGCAGATAAAGGCACTTAAGGGTATTCCCTGGCACTTTAAAGCTTAGATGGTAGAATTTACCAAGCAATATCCTAAGTTTATTACACAAGTGCTCAATGTGATTTGACCACGAAAAGTTCTCGTCAACCTTTACTCCGAGATAAGTTACACATGTATCGCGTATAATTGGTTTACACTTACAGTTAAGATAGTTTCTATGAATGCACGCAAACTCATGTGTGTACATCGGAGGTGGTTCGCCAGGTGGTTGTAAATATGGCGAGCGTATCATAACTATCTTAGTTTTATCCGCGTTTAGGATTAACCCGTTGTCGTGTGACCATTCAACTACTCGGTCTACGTCGTGCTGCACGAGTCGACAAGTTTCGGCGAGGTCGGCGCCGGCGCGCAGCACGCACAGGTCATCCGCGAACATGTATGCTGAGCAGTTGCGTAAAACGCCGCACAAGCTGTTGACGTGCATTAGGTAGCATACAGGCCCACATCCCGCGCCCTGCGGCACCCCGCACCTCACCTCCCTCGCGTCACTGTACGACTCGTCTACCTTTACACGGTAATGTCTCTTCGCGAGATAGTCTCTAAACCAGTTGTTAAGCGGTTCCGCCACCCCACACTCCTCCATTGCATTTAATAATGTATTTGTTTCCAAGGTATCAAATGCTCTTTTAAAATCAAAAAATATTACTACTACAAATTGCTTTTTATTTAAATTATTATTAATTTCGTCACAAAACTTAGATAACAAGGTGGTTGTACTTTTACTCTTTTGAAATCCATGTTGGCATGTACTAATAACGCTATTTTTTTGAAGATAATTTCCTAGTTGATTAACAATACATTTTTCTAATATTTTGTCTACACTTGATAATATAGCAATTGGCCTGTAATTGGAAAATACTTTACGATCACCTTTTTTAAAAATAGGACGCACTATCGCCTCCTTTAGCTTGCTCGGACACGTATATGTACTTACACATAAATTAATAAGACGTGCGAGCACCGGACTTACTAAATTGACCAAATATTTAAGATCAGACATGCGTATGAGATCGCTTCCGGGTGATTTATTTGTATCCATACCTGTTATTACTTTTTTAACATCCTGACTATTCACTGGTCGCCATCGCATACACACACTCTTATCCTTAACATATGTACTTCTGTCTATCCATTTCACATCACAATCGTGTTTTATATTTTCAACTTCGTTTGTAAATGTTGACGAGAACTTATCACAAATATCTTTCACACTACCTTGCATCTTAATGTTATTTAAAATTATGCTATCTAAGGACTGTTTATTCTTCCCCATCATCACATGTATTCTGTCCCATAACTTCTTTATGTTATTGTTACATTCTATTATACTTCGTCTATCGTATTCATTTTTACATTTAGTTAATACTTTATGGCATTTGTTCCTATATTTAGTGTATTCTAAACGTTTAACCATATTCTTTGGTTCGTTACTCCATATTGTAAAAAGTCTATCCTTTTCTAATAATAGTTTCTTATGATCTCTTGTTATCCAGCTTTTATTATTTCGGACTCCTTTGTTAATAATTTTATTTCTATAGCAAGACTCATAAATATCAGCAAATATTTTTCTGAAAGATTCATATAATTCAACAGGACATTCAATTAGCAAGAGATTATCAAAATCTATGCACGACAATTTCTCCCGCACCGCGCCATTATCAAGGACACGCCGTTTCGCGGGCTCAGTGAGCGCACGCGAGTATGAAGCTTGCGCGGTCGCACTCAAAGGTATAGTTGTGTTCTGACTGTCAATTGGAGCGCGGTTCCATTCTACTGCTACCGCTACTGGGTAATGATCGGATATTTTGGTTCGTATTATTACTGATTGCATATGCGCAAGAGGCGCTCGAATGTAAATGTGATCTAAGCATGATTCCACTAAACTACCCATGACAATTTCGCTACGAGTAACTCGATTTATACATTTTGTAAACCCATATTCCGCCAATAAATCTTCGTACAAAATTACTTGCCTATCCTGTTGTTTAAGTAAGTTAATATTCATATCGCCGCATAAGATCACTTTAATGTTATGTGGTATGTTACTAAGCAAATTATGTAATTCTTCAATGAATTGTACTATTTTATCTTGCTTATTTATTTTAGGCGGCCTATAAATGGAAATCAAATAAATCTGCTCATTGACGTATCTGAATGAAATGGATACACACTCCGCGGAGCGCATTTCGGTCGGTATCTGCGACTCGATCACCTGAGCCGCGAGCCCCTCCCGCGCATACACTAAAACCCCTCCTCCGGTTCGCCCGGTGCGGGTGAAACTATTTATTGCGTACCCATTAATCTTATAGAAACCCAGACATTCAAAATTTATATTAGGTTCCGTAATAACTATTACATCAATATATTGTAGACTATTATTTAAACTAACTAATAACTCATTAAAGTGTTTCTTTAGAGATCTTATATTAACATGAATTAAACAAAAGTCATTATTTCTACCTAATGTTGATGTCCAGTTATATATGTCATCAACACATTCAGGAACAACTTGATCATTTGTTATTGTTTCAATATTGTCGAGGAACGAGAATGTTGTTAATAATGTTATCAGTTCTACACATCACTTAGATACCTATTTGTATAGGTAGATTGGCACATCACTTTCACTCTTTGAGCAGTTCACGGATATCGCATTCCGACCTAACCCACACAGATTTATCACCTTCTACCTTTTTCACCAGTATTCTGCCGTTTACGACCCAGATGTACTTGTAGATGCCCTTGAGTTTAGACTTGGTATTCCATAACAATTCCCGAGTGGTTTTAGTTAGATCTTCATTTACGTAAATCTTATTTTTCTGTGAACCTGAAGTAATAATACTGCTGTTTACTTTAACGAGCTTACGTCGATTTGCCAACCAAGAATTCCGACTTTCGGTACCCGTACTCTTGAATCCTATTACTATTGTGGTTGGTTTGTCGCTTGCTTTACGTTGTTGACGACGGCTCGCCCATTCGATATCACCGCAGTTCACATCCAATGTATCTCCGAGTTTTTTAACTACCTCCATAATATTTTCATCCGGCATTTGCTCGATACCTACAACTTCGACGTTATTTTTACGTGAGGATTGTTCAAATTCATGCACTTTTTGTTCAAGTGCAATATTACATTTCTCTAGGTACACGCATTTATTATTAACATTTTCGACGGATTTTTCGAGCTTACAAATCTTTTTTTTCGATATTTCGTGTTCTGCCAGTATAGTGTCGTATTTCTCCGAGAGGACCGCCTGGTATGGGCATGTGATGAGGAGAAAAGAAACGCATGTGACTAAAAGAGTGATGAACATAAATGTTGATGGATGGAGCGGGAGAGGAAGACCAAAGAAAAGATGGATGGATTGTGTGAGGAATGATATGAAAGAGAAGGGAGTGAATGATAGTGTGACGGTTGACAGGGGAGAGTGGAAAAATAAAACGTGTTGCGCCGACCGCAAGTAACATGGGACAAGGGCAGGAAGATGATGATGGACATAAGTACCTACTATTTTATAGAATCAAGTTTTTCTAACTTAACAGACAGCTGTGCTGCTGGGGAGTTTGTTACGCCACTTCTTCCCAGCTAAAGGCACTAGGAAGTGGTGAAGAGCGGGCGTTTTTGGGGGACTGTCTTATGTAATTTTGACGTTGGAAAAGTGGTGATTCTCAGCCTAGTTTGAATAAATGACTTTTGAATTTGAATTTGAACAATAACCTAGTAACAAGAAACACATACCTATTTAAATTAAATCTAACATATAAATTGGGAGAATGTTGCTGGAAATCACCAAATGATAGCAATCTCTGAGTAGTTCCTTGAAAATGAGGCTGATGGCGCCACGTGTAACGTTGTATACGTCAGTTCAACATTTATTGTTGGTTGAACCCTCAATTTAGCAGAAATATTTAACAATGTGTTGATGTTATATTTGGGGTTTAAGTGCAATGTTAAGAAAATCTAATTTGTGTGCACGAACTTCGGAGCCTAGTTTCAGATACCTAGTCCTGAAAAAATCAAAAAACTTTGGTGAAGTGAGCTTCAAGTGAACTGTCATTTCACCTGATGCAAGGGATTGACAATATTAAATTAAAAATTAAAATTTGTTTATTTCTGAACCAAAACACATGACAACAGGTAGGTGATTGGAGCCTCTTTTTAAGCAAAAAATGCCTGTATTAGGAGACTCCGCTCTTCCACAGCAAAATAGTTCAGTTCACCTAAGTTTCCACGGTGAGATTTTTAGCGAATAGATCGGCTGTCAAGTGGATCACAAGAACTAGTAACTAGGAATAAAAAACAGTGGCACTCCGAGAGTTTCATCAGAAGTGAAAACTTGAAAAAAAATCGGCAACCGCGGTAATCAACGCGTTGATGTTTCACGCATCGCGGTAACCAACGCGTTGATGTCTTTTTAATGGTCAAATGCTAGTGTCGTAACAGTGTCGCGAAATCAATGGTTTAGTCCCATCTCAAAAATGCCCAACGCGCCTAAAGAAGTTTTCACTTAAAAAACACTATCTATACTGTGCTCTATATACCACTCAAAGTTACTATTTGTTATCTAACTACTAAGACATGCGGGCCTCCCCTATGACAGTTTTTCTGTTGCGTAAGTAGATACAAAAACTTTCTCTAACACTTCCGGATTTCAGGCTTGAAAGTTTAATATAACTCGGTGTATGTAAACGAAAAGGCTTTTACGATATAGGACGCAGATGTCGGGGTCGTAAACATAGCAATATGTTACAAAAGTATCTATATATATATGTACTAAAAAAGTTGGCCAGTGTAAGTTGGTACACGGGGAAATAAAAAACTAAGTTCAAAAGTATTGAATTTGACTTCCTGTCGACGTTCGTTTTTGCAATCAGTGTTATCGTGACCTGTCAAAATAAAAAAAATACTGGACATAATACATATATTAGCTGGTCGATAAGGAAAACCAAAGATTGGCACTTTCTGTGACCGGAAAAAATAATAATTAAGGAAACAAAATAATAGAGATTTGGATATGTAAAGAAAAGGAAAATCAATTATAGTAAGAACAAATACCGGAAGACGTAGCGATGGAAGGCCTCCCACAAGATGGACCGATGACCTTGTGAAGGCCGCAGGAATCCGCTGGATGCGGGAAGCACAGAATCGGTCGAAGTGGCGGTGCTTGGGGGAGACCTATGTCCAGCAGTGGACGTCTTTCGGCTGAAATGATGATGATGAAGAACAAATACAAGGACGGTCAAGGAAAATCATTATCTTTTCAAAGGACAACGAAAGGAGAATGTTACGAGAAATAACAATTACCAACGACAATAATATCTTGTTAATTACCCGACCGTACTTTTTTGAGTAAGGCCGTATCAAATATTTATTTATCGAATTTTCATCATAAAAATAATCAATACAACTCTAATTTCATATTACCCTATTTATTGATTGACATGAAATCATAACATTTGAGGCCAATTGGGTAGTTGCCTAGGTAAAAAAAAAATCTATTTAGTCCGTCTTTCAAATAATAAAAAAATATTAGACACGTATTTTTTGCTTTATCATATTAATCAAAAATAACTGAGAAAACACGCATTAAAGTTGGGGAGTGGGGGCTCGCTACGTCACAACGTCGTATAAAATCTAGCAAGGCGTGACGTCATGCCACATTTTAACTCAATGTATCGCCGTAATCTTTTGATTACGTCAAAAAAGAAAAAATACGTATTCAATATTTTTTAATAATCTACAAGACGGACAAAAAAATTAATTTTTGCGCACAGGCCTATTATAACTTAAGGAGTTGTATTGCTTATTCTAATGATTATAATTCTGTTAAGCCATATTTGTTACGGTCTCGAATCATATTTTAATCAACATAGAACCTGACACTGACCTGCAAATTGTAAAAAACGTAAGAATTTTTAATTTCGCGGTCTACCTTAATTAATGCATTTCCCTTAACTTTAAATTGTATTTTTTTTTACAAAATAATTAGTTGTTTAATTAAACTATTATTCTTTTTCTTTTTGTCTTTTTTAAATACGCCATCATTTTTAAGGCACCGAAATATTTAGGACGTTCCACTATTTACATGTCTCCTTCGAAGCAAAATACTAGTTTTTCTTATTATTTATAAATAAGCAAAGAATATAAAATAGTACGATATGCAAGTGTTAGATCGGATCGGATCTGCGTTAAAAAACACATGTTCTTTGGGTGCATACCTAATTACTCTAAACACATTGGTTGTACTACATTTTGTCCACGACTGAATAGTATAGGCCTATTCAGATTTAAGCGATATCGCAGTCGCGCTCGGTAGCGATACTGGTCCAAAATGACTAACCAGAATGCGAACGTCTCAGTGATAGCCTATCGCTTATATCCGAATAGGCCTTTAGAGTCGAGCTACATAAAATTTATCCTCTAAGCCGGTCTAAAGACTCCTCCTACATTAGGTAACTAGTCTCTTTATAAATCTCTCTTGAACGTTGAAATCTCTCAAGAATTAGTGCGTAAGACAACGTAGTTACTAGACAACTAATTTGAATATTTTAATGTAAAGGTTTAGTCGGAACAGCTAGAAGCTTAAAAATAAAGTGACACGACTTTGCAATCGCCCATTTAATACAAAGAAAACTAATACCAAGATCTCAATCTAGAAAGCAAAGGCACTTTACGTAATCCTATCGCGAATGTTATCCGACATGAAAATCCAATTTCCAATTAAATTATTTCCACTTTTGCGAAATTCAATTATTATTTTTGTCATATTGAGTATCTGGTTGGGTGTCTGGTATAACGCTTGTACGTCAGTGAAACAATGGTTAGGAGCCCGACATTGGCTACGAGCCGTGAGCGGGTAGCGCATGGGATGAGAGTGGAACGGGAGCGGGATGTAAGCGGGACGAGAGCGGGACGAGAGCGGGACGGGCGCGCGAAAGCCTGCGCTCATTCGCTCAACAATGGGCGATGTGGAGATTGATGAGTTAATTATGATGAGAAGCTCGCTCCCTTTTACGTAGGTATAGGTATTAGCGTGAACAGTTTTTACATCAGTAAAAAAGTATAGTCGGAAAAAAATATGGACCTGCCCCATTTTCCTTTCGAACATTCCTTTTTAGATTTGGTTGTAGTAATCTTGTAGGTAAGTCTTGAAGCGGTTGGCACAGAAATGGAATTGATGTAGTTAAAAGGATTAGATGGCTTTCATGCCGTTGTCCATAAATATTCATTATGTTCGTCCTTTTAACAAGAAATAAGATAAAGTCAGCTAAATATAAAGTATACAGGGTGGCAGGGATATCGCCGCGAAAACGTTTACCATGGATTCAGTACATGATTCTGAACCCTCCTGAGTTGAAATTTTTCGTCGGTTATTTAAAGAAAATCTGCTGTTATATAGAAAAGTGTGGAAAATGTATGGAACAGCAGTTTTTTTTTTTGCCACCCTGTACAGGGCTTTAGATCATACATCTTCGAGGATTTCGATATAAACAAAAACCAATTTATTTTCTTTGAAACAGATATTTTTGGGTACCTACCTAAGCCAACAATAGTCTCATAAGGAAACAAAAATACGAACTTGTTTTTCTCCATGCCTTCGGGGGTAACACGGCTTACCCCAATAACATTATTTTCTTTTCCTAGATACAAAAAAAAACAATGCATTAAAGTAGTGTTGTTTACCTCACCTTACGTTGAGAACAAAAACACAGAGAGGCTGTACAGACGTTATCTCTTTCTAGTAGTCGTAAATTTTCCTGCGAGTAATGTTGCTCGTAAAAGATAGGGTAACTTGGTACAAGGGGACCACTGTTATGGTATCAAAATTTGTAATCATTTCTCGTTGCTGTGTAAGGTGTGTTGAATTTATTCCTTGTTTATTATGTAGGCATAAATGTAGATGTTTACATACACACAAGCCAGGGGGCTTGTGGCTAAGTAATAACAGCTGCACGGGTCGATCGATCGGGTTAAGCTACGCTTGCCGCGGTTGGTCCGTGGATGGGTGACCATCTTTACATACCAAGTCCCCTCCGTGCCTCGGAAAGCACGTTAAGCCATTGGTCCCGGCTGTCATTTGTAAATCTTTGACAGACGTTACGGGTAGTTAGAAGCCCAAAAAGTCTGACAACCAGTCTTACCAAGGGGTATCGTGTTACCTAGTCACTAGGTTGTGGAGGTCAGATAGGCAGTCGCTCCATGTAAAATACTGGTATTCAGCTGCATCCGGTTAGACTGGAAGCCGACCCCAACATAGTTGGGAAAAGGCTAGGCAGATGATGAAATGTAGATGTTTACATTCATTCGCGAATGTAGAAGTTGGTTTGTTTGTCTTTGTGAGACGTTTTTACACGTAATGGTACCTTTATTTTTACCCACGACGGAACGGAGACGGTATATGCGTTTGGGATGAGAGGATGTTTGTGCAAATCCATGTTGCCATTTTTCTCCAAAACTACTAGTCCGATTTTGACGCAGTTTTCAGTTATGGATTCAGGTTTAATTGGTGCATGTTCTTAAATAGGTGTTACGGTGACAACTCACCAGGGGGCGCTGCAGCAAACATTATTTGTGCAAATCCATGTTGCCATTTTTCTCCAAAACTTCTAGTCCGATTTTGATGCAGTTTTCAGTTATGGGTTCGGGTTTGATTGGTGCATGTTCTTAGATAGATTTTACGGCGACAACTCACCAGGGGGCGCTGCAGTAAACATTTATTTGTGCAAAACCAAAACTACTAGTCCAGTTTTGATGCAGTTTGTGGTTGATAGTGAGGGTTCTTAAATAGATGTTACGGTAGTAACTCACTAGAGGGCGCTGCAGAAATATATTTTATATTAGTTACTACATATTAAAGACATTAAAATTTTATCCTTTTTCAATTACTTTTTAACAGTCGCAGGTTTTTTCAAAAACAAAAAAAAATTGCTTTAGTCTTGTCTTAAGCATAATTTAGCCTATAATGTTGCCATTGCTGTGACACAGGCCTCCTCTCTGTGAGAGAGGTGGGTTGTTATCCACGCGGGCCAAGTGCGGGTTGGTAGATGTCACATGTGTTCGAATTTTTGGTTCCATGTTTTCCTTCACCTTAGCTTTGTTGGATAAAGAAAAGGACATTGGTGGCGCCGAGGCATCCCTAGCTAAGCGCATAAGAGGAAATTTATAGTTGGTTGACTACCGTATTTTCTTTGAAGATGAGACGATCTCGCCTTGTTACGTTATCATCAACCTTAGATATCAATGGGTTTTATCCTGCCTGATAGTATTATGTCGGTTTTTTGAAGCTTTATGTAATATGATGATCTAGTAAGGCTTTTATCTTAAAACATTTCGTGTGCTCGATGGGGTTTTCCATCGGCAAGAATGACGAACGTCTATACAAATTTTCATCCGCTATTTAACCCCTATAGGGGGTTTCATTAATTCTCAAAAATCCTTCCACTTTCATACTTCTAGACCCAGCAGTTTAGCCAGTACTTAAGTTATCTATCAGTGAATAAATGAATTTAAGATTTTTATAAACAGATGATTATGCAGGAAGGCTTTCATCTCAAAAAATCCGAATTATTCATCATGCCCTTGAGTCCCTTTGTCCCATTCATATTTTCACGTCTTCCCAGCCTACATTTTTGCAATTTGACAATGGCATACCGTTCAAATCGACGCCTAAAGAAGTGCGTCGATAATTTTACATAAAGGTGACTCTACACTGCGAGCATTCGAAAGCGATTCAAATCGATGTGAAAATTCCATTGCGAGTGATGCGAGAAGTTCTGTCGATCACAACAAAAAGAATAGAATTCTGTGCAATGCATTTATGCTGCAAATAAACTAGTGTAGACGCACCTTAACTCAATTTTAGTTCGAGATAATTTATCTCCGTGATGAGTGCAAAATGACTAGAGTTACGACCTTCCGCTGGGAAACATTTAATGGTAAAGGAAAGTAATCCCACGTCGCCGAGCTGAGTAATATAAAGTAATTTTATAGCTAAGTACATCGCGGGTGTACGACTGAAACTTTGTTCTAGATTAGATGTCGTCCTCTTTCACACAACAGACAGAATAATGCTTAAAGTGCGATCCATCATTCATATCCTCTTATGAAAGGAATGTGGCATCAACATCTGGAGCCCAGTCTTACAAAAAGCTTCGGTAGCTCTCTTCATTTCGAAGTCCATCGCCCTCTTTTCGAAGCCCTGCGAACAAAACACTGAAGAAAAACTGCGATGGAATAAAAAGTAGGACTATCGTGCTTTGTTCCGTTTTCATATTTGAGCCCTTAGTAAGCGGCTGGTATGAAATTATCTTGCTCTACCGGCCTGAGATAGATATCTCTTCTTTTATTTACGTGTACACAAAATTGCCTTGTAATAATTTACTATATATGAGAATGCTAAGCACATAGTGGAGGAAAAGCTTAAATTACAGTACCTAATCGGATGAAGTAGGGTGCTGAATATGAATAAGGTAATCAATTTACTTTGTGTATTAACCCAGTTATTAATATTTAAATTGTGTTTTGTATTATAAGCTTGGTATTATGTTTAACTAAAGAAAACAGCTCACTACTCTAGGCAAAAGAGCGGCTTTAGAAATAGTTTGTGTACCTATACTCCATTTGAAATAAGATTAGACATTTAAACAAACCTTTTGTACAGTCCGTTCAACCGATTCTGACTTCTATACCGTAGGCATAAGGATGGCATTAAAAGCAAAAAAGTGGTTACAAGCTGCAGTAAACAGTTGGTCTGTTTACTGCAGCTGCCATTTGTCATGCCATGAACGCAATAGAAGTCAAAATCGGTTGAATGGACTGTAAAAAAGGTTTAGTTAAATGTCTAATCTTATTTCAAATGGAGTTTAATTAATATTGCTTGTGGATAATAAATATACTATAACTTTCAGTATAATAATATACTGGAAGTTTATTTCATCATAACACTTAGGTATATTGAGCAGACCAGGCCCGGATCGACTGCGCGTTGTGTTCCACGCGCGCCTCAAAGAGGAGTCCGCGAGGGCCGATGCCTGCCGGGGTTGCGAAGAAATCCGAAAGGGAGATCGTGGCCTCCGGCAACAGGGCAACTGAAGGAACACGGATGGGTTTTATTCAGTAAGTCTGACACGAAGAGCGAGAGAAGTTATTTAATAATTTCCCACCAAAAAAAAAGGTATGTTGAGTAAAAATGCAAAATGATTTAAAAAATAACATAACATCAAGCCTGTAATCACCGAAGGGTTAGGCAGAGGTGTACCCAATAGTACACTGTACACAGTTCGCCAGTTAAGTCCCATGAAAAAAGGGGCGAGCCTGTTGCCATCAACCGGGCACAAATCCAGACTCCAGGCTGCTACTGAGAAATTCATGGCGGAAAACACAATAACACTTTGTCCGACCCGGGAATCGAACCCAGGAGCTCATGCTCAACAGTAGCGCTTGCGGCCACTAGCACAACGACACAGAGGCGTTTTTCATTCATTACCCTTGTAACCCCACAAGGAGCTCGTGCTAAGTAATAACAGCCGCACGGGTCGATCCATCAGGATAAGCTACGCTTGCCGGGATTGGTCCGTGGATGGGTGACCATCTTAACATACAGAGACTCCTCCGTGCCTAGGAAAACACGTTAAGCCGTTGGTCCCGGCTGTCATTTGTGGATCTTTGAACATCTTTACGGGTCGTCAGAAGCCCGAAACTCTGACAACCAGTCTTACCAAGGGGTATCGTATTATCCATAGTTACTGGGTTGTGAGGGTCAGATAGGCAGTCGCTCCATGTAAAATTCTGATATTCAACTGCATGCGGTTAGACTGGAAACCGACCCCAAGATAGTTGGAAAAAGACTAGGCAGATTTATTGACCCTTGATTCTGGTAAAAAAACACTTTCTCTCTCCTTAAACATCATCATTACATATAGTTCCTTGCTCTTGTTTCATGTTTATAATTTTATGTATATCTATCTAATACCTATATATATATATATTTATATAGGTAATTATATGCTTTATGTATCTGTGTATCTGTTGTATAAGTAAATGGTACACCACTGACTACCTGCAGTATTGTCTCTCCTTTTCCATTTAAATCCATCCAAAGGTTGTCTGTAAAAGATCGCTTTTAGCGATAAGACCGCCCATTGTGTCACCCAATGTAAAATTTCTATATTAATGTCTGTAATTTTTATGGTGTACATAATAAAGAATATTCTATCTATCTTCTAACCCCACACCTATTTAAAAATTATCTAATTTATCTGCTAAAAGGTCTGAAACCGATCTATCTTCATGACTATCCACAATATCCGACTTTAAAGAAAGGCAATTAGATAATGCGAACATTATCCGCATAGCAGCAAACGTTAAGTCATTGTCCGGCTAAAGTAGACTCCTTTATATTCGAGCCCCAGAATATTCATTGATGTTAATGAGGACGTTAGATTAATGTGGTCCGTGTGGTTTATGTGGTGGTAGGATTTCCTTAATATTTACTATAGTACAGGGTGGCAGGGACGTCGACGCGAAAACTAGGTTACCATGGATTCAGTACATGATTTTGAATCCCACTGCGTTGAAATTTTTCGTCAATTATTTAAATTAAAAACTTTTTTTTAAAAAAAACAACCGACCTCCAAAAAAAACACTACAAAGTGAAAAATAAATTTAATTTCGGAAGTCGGTGTCTTGGGTTTTGTATTTTCGTTTTTTCGCCACCGACTTCCGAAATTAAAGTTATTTTTCACTTTTTAGTTATAGTACCTACCCCACACACATTCGAATACCACTACCTGCTAAAGTGGGAAAAAAATACGTATTTTGTAGTTAACTCAAAAACTATCCAAGCAAAGTTAATAAAATTTATATGGGACCAATTCGAGAGCACACCCTTTTTTTTTTTGGGTGGGAAATTATCAAATAACTTCTCCCGCTCTGGGTGGAGCGGGAGGGCGTGTCAGACTCTTACTGACTAAAACCCACCCGTGTTCCTTCGGTTGCCCTGTTGCCGGGGGCCACGATGTCCCTATCGGTTTTCTTCGAACCCCCGGCAGGCATTGGCCCTAGCGGACCCCGTCAATTCTGCTGACATCTCTTTGAGGCGCGCGTGGAACACAACGCGCCGTCGACCCGGGCTTGGTCCTTATCGAACGGCGAGCTACACACTGCTCACCGTCCGCAAGCCCGCGCCTACGGTGGCCGGAAATCGGCTCGCGATTCCCGCCCCGGGCGTCTCCTCCTGCGGCGGTTAGGGGCGTGAGGGCGCGAACTTTGCCTCTCCCTCACACCCTTTCATACAAAAAAAGAATTTTCAAAATCGGTCCACAATTGACGGAGAAATCGGTGGATACGCGACGAACATATAACCTCCTCCTTTTTGGAAGTCGGTTAAAAAAAATTGCTGTTCGTTACATTTTGACCGCGTAGGTATTGCAATTTTCTATGAAACAGCTGATTTGTTTTTATATAACCGACGAAAAATTTCAACGCAGGGGGTTTCAGAATCATGTACTGAATTCATAGTAAGTTTTCGCGACGATGTCCTTGCCTTCCTGTATATTTATGTTATGTACAAGGGATAGGTAGAGATCGATCGGCAAACGTAATGTAGAACGCCCTCAGGGTAGGTAGAGCGACGATCTTCGCAGGGTGGCTTGAAGTAGCTGGATGAGAGTTGCCGAGAATCGAGCTGAATGGTGTGCAATTGGAGAGGCCTTTGTCCAGCAGTGGACTGCTGTAGGGTGATGATTATGTTGGAATACACTTTGTGTAGTTTTGTGCATACTTTTGTAGAATAAGTCCTCTTACTAATCATACAGGTTTCTCTGTATACGATTTGTTTTTACTCGACTGCCAAGGAAGGATTACGTAATTTTTTTTAAATAACCAAACCTATCGAGTAGGGTATCAAAATAAAGGAATTTAAAAGGGGATTACAAAAATATATAAGTTATTTGTTTAAATTTAATTAAGAATAATAAATTGGTTTAAAAAGTTTTTGATAGCGTAAAAATAAGCCATGTTTGTGTCGGACAAGTTTTTGTTCATAAGAGTGTGCCGGGATACTAAAAAGTCTAAAATAAAATATATAATTTAAAAAATCAAAAACCCGACTGCAAAATCACATTTTTCAGTTATGTGATTTTTCAGTCGGACTTTTAATTTTTTTTAATCATTTATTTTATTCATAGGCTAGTTCATTGCTTGTGTTTACATTGACATTTTACTACGCCTAGCCTACTGTGATTTGAACATTTATGCTTCCTGATACTCTTGATGAGAAGCCTCGGTCTCGACAAGCCTACAAAATTACCACGCTCGGTCTTTAGTTATTTAGTAGATACCGCCTACTCTTAAACACACATTACAGTATCTCTGCGCAAACTATAACAGCGATGAGTGCTTCAATATATTTTTGTTACGATATTATAAGTTACTGTCGTGTCCTTGATGACAGCTATCCTTATCATCCAGAGAATTTCTCTGTTAGGGATAAGAGCCACTTATAAAACACTTTGCGTTTCTAATGGACCTTAGTTACTTAGTGCGGATTTCATCAATGAAACCACGGATATATGAATGAAACTGAACGCGATAAACCTCGTTCGAGAACTGTTGACACAAATTTCACAACAATTCTGACACTGTCAGATGAATGCGATTTAGATGTTCTGAGCGCGTTCAGTTTCTTTGGTAAAATTCGTTCTTAGGGTTTTACAGTCATCGTAATCATATTAAGCTATTGGATAGCTTTTATCGCGGGCTTTGAGCGCGGCGACCGACTCAAGAAATTTCGTAACGTAACGAAAATAAAAACCTAACAACCCTCACTCCGCCTATCATGTAATGACGGTTCAACATATTCGCCACGGTCAATAAGAAACCAATCGGTCTCGAGGCACAACGGTGGATCGACATTTCTTGTCCTCGGGTTCGATCCCGGCCACAGGGATTTCTTTTTGTACTTGTTCAAAGATATTTTATTGCATGTTGTTTACTTTTATTTTGTTTTTCATTCTTATGGTTAATTCCCCCTTAAAGGTTTTGTTAGTTTTTCGTTTCCGATGAAGATTTGTAGTTGTTAAAGTGTTAGTTTGTATTTAGGTTTTAAAATTAAATTGTTTGTGCCACCTATGTTCTTCTTTCATTAGATAGTCAGTTTACTTGGAACCCCGGTCATCACGTTGTCATGGGAACGTAATTTTTGTTTTATGTCATCACGTCATCATCCCAAGTGTAGCGTTGACAAATAGGAAGTATGGAGGTTACAAATGCTACGCAATAGCTTTACCGCGGCAGTCCCCGAGTGCCACACGTTTTTTTTTCTAAACTAAATCGTTTACCATCGGTTATAGAATCGGGTAGTACTCAATACTCAATTCTTTATTGCATTTCATATGTATTACATAGATGGTATAACAAAGTAAATGATCAATATGCACCCTGTCGGACACAGCAAAATTAGAAGAGAGGAAGAAGGCTAAGTAGCAATTCAATATTAGGTATTTTAAATTATTAGATGTGTATAATTGGGTGTATAATTATGTATATATTGTATATTATTAGGTTTTTGTATATAGGTATAGTATATTAGTGTTAGGTTTCAATTTATAAATACGTAATTGTTGGATATTGTACTGGCAACACCCAAAGATTCGATGTGTCAGAACGTAGCGCGGGAACGGTCTTCTGAAAAAAGATAGATTGGCATGGTATTGGTTGGAAATCTACTGTAAATTAAGGTAACCTATTAGTTTCATGGTAAATATTAGAATACGGATTGAATTGTGATATGTGGGTAATAGGAGATGTGATGGTATGGTGTAGAATATTGAATTTGATGTTGGCAAAGAAATATAAATGACTGACAAAATATCTTGGTGTTTCATATTAATTATTTTCCTTATCCCTGAAATATTGTATATATGTAGTTTTATTAAACAATTTTGGATTATGATATTGGGGTAAGGACTTTAAGGTTAATTTGGGGATTGGTATCTATTTTGAGGTTAAATAATTATATTCGGAATTAAATTAGTTAATTTAGAATAAGAATGGTTCTTATTTCATTAAGGATTTTAATTTTATGTACTGCATAAGAATAATATACTTAATTATTATTTAAATTCTTAGAAGTATTTTCATTATTATTAAATCATGTTGGTTCATCAGTTGGGTATCCCAGTTGTAGGTATTAAAATGTTAATACAACTGGGGTACCCAATTGATGCAGCCCACTGTACATAGTCATGTAAAGTTTTAAACTTCACGTTTACTGGGGCGTTTACCTTACTTAGTATAAAACACCGTCCAGTTAATTTAACCGAATTTATCTCAATTAGAATAAAAAGCAACTCATCGTTAGGTAGGTATTCCGAAGACTAACGGCCCTTAGTAAGTAACTAGGCCTTGTCTATAATTAAAATTAATGCTTGTAACGAACCCGGTAAAGACCTAAATAATAGGGTCGTTATGCTACACTATAATATTTTTGATGATAAACTAGAAGGTTTAATTTACGGCCATCTTGTTTTTATGTGAGCTTATTAGTTGCAATCGTGACCAAAAAGAAAATTGAATCAATCAACTCAGCTTATCGTTGTCCAATGCTGGACATAAGCCTCCCCCAGGCTGCGCCACAACACTCTGTCCTCTGCCTTCCGCCTCCAGGTCAGTCACCTGCCACCTTTTTAAGGTCGTCGGTCCAACTAGTTGAAAAGTAAATTCCCCTCCTCCTTATTCCCCAAACGGCATTTAAGGAGTTTCAAATCAAATAAAAAATCCCATTTTAATCGTCGCTATAAACCGCTATCAATGTAGATATAAAAAGAATTGTACTTAAAAGGTAACAATACGATGCCTGAATAGCTCATTTATCCTTGTCATTGTACGTACGACCAACTAAAGTTTGTTCGCGAGCGATTTTACGCAAGAACTAGCATTGCCGCCATTTTGCCGTCTGCGGTGATTTAGCAAAACACAATCGGATTGGAAACTCGATCAATGGAAACTTGACCGACCTTGACATTGGTGGGAGTTGAAGATAGGATGTTGTTGATTTTGGGAATCTTTTACCGATTTCGGGTTCATTAATATTATACTGTGGCATCTTTACTTTCCATGAGCAACTACACTTGAGTACTGTATTTAAATATCTTTCGATTACTAAAAATCTGCTACAAATAGTCGATTTTTCTACTTTTGTATCGCTTTGAATATTTAGTATTTATTAAATGGCGGCAACACATTTTTTGCCATCGAGACAGTACTCAATGGTCAAGTTGCTCATGGAAAGTAAATATGCTACATTTGACCGTAGGTACCACTTCAGTCTCAAGAACTAAGCTATTTGAGTCGATTTTGCACTATTAGGTACCTAATTTATGCGCTTAATGTAGACAATATATATGATTAATACCTAATTATTCATCTTCTCTCGAGGCTTAGGTGCCTGTCTGTCTCCTAATGATAGAAATCCATTATGTAGCTACCTAATTCAAATTCAAATCTTTATTGCATATCACATGTGTTTACAAGGTCTTAATAATAATAATAAAGTTCACATGGACCCTGTCAGGCACAACAATTACATAAAATATGAGTAGCAGCATGATTTAAAATAAATGCAGTAAATAGAAATTAAAAATAATTATCATTAAAAAATCTAATAAAATTACCTACATAACATAATATCACATTTAAATTTGTGATATACGTCTTTGCAAATTTTACCTCTAGATCCTACCTACAATCTATACACTGTTAATTATTAAAATAGTTGTGTATATTCCGAATGTTATGTCTCGCTTTAACCCTTGGGTGGTTAAATTAAACGCAGTTATATTTCTATTAGAGTGTGTGCGATACGTCCGCTCGTCTCGACCGCTGCCAACGTAATGCCGAGCGGGCGAGTCGCAGGAGCACATATTTATTTAATAATTATACAGTACATCACACCGAACAACCAGCAAGTACCTTTTTAAAAATTTAATTAGGCATAAAAAGCGTTTTTTTATTTATAAATAAAATATATCACCTATCATACCTATACTTAACGGTTCTTCAAAAAGATCGTCTCTTAATCATTTAAATCCAAAGTTCTAATAAAAACAGAACGAAGTTATTTGCAGCTTAACTTAGTTTCACTTGAATCACGAAAAGCTATTTCTTTTCCGTAATCTACGCTTGCTATTCTGTTTCACTATTTTCTACGAGAATAAAATTACTAAAGTTAAGAACTGAAGCTGGGAAATAACTCCTTGAAACTTGAGCTCTGTTTAAATATATTTTAGATTGGCAACACTTACATTCGGATCTGAAAATATAAGTTGAATAGAAACTATTTTATATTAGTAATCAAAAAGAGGGTAGTTATGACCTCACTCTAAAAGCGATATCTTACGACTGGAGCCGAGTATACACGATTCAGCGTCACCGACCAACTGGAGCCGAGTATACCCGATTCAGCGTCACCGATCCGAGCGTGACGGTTCAGTTTCGTTCACTGTTCAGAAAATGCGCAAAGTGCGCCTAAATAAGTTTTCATTTCAAAAAGGGGTTAATAAGTACGACCTTTGACAGGTGGATATAAAATTGATTGAACCTGTTTTGATCTGCTACGGATGGTAACCGGTAACGAATACTCGTTGATCGGATTCATAAATTATTCTGCTTCATCCGCGTACATATGGGCAACAAACATATTTTTTTTCTGGCATCTCGTTACGTTTTGTGACAGTATGAAAAATCTCCGTTCCTGTGACGTCATATTTTATGGTATCTGGTGACGTCAGCGATTTAAATTAGGAATTCATGTTTTTTTTTTATCTAACTATCTATGTAACACAGAATACAAATAATGAACCCTTTTAAGGAGATTTCTCGCCGACTGGTCGACACTTCACGTGAACAGAAGGCTGGCTCGTTCTTTGGCCAAAGAATTAGCGTTGCCACTCAACGAGGCAATGCTGCCAGTCTTCTGTGCACGTTTCCGGATGACAGCGATGCGGACGAGTACTACGACGCCTAAGTGTCTTTTTGTTTATATTTGTATAGTAAGTTAGTTAGGCTTTTAATTTGGTACCTAGTGTAAATAATTAGTTGTGTTATAATTATATTGTACTTGCGGACCCGACAAACGTTGTCCTGCCAGAACAGCGCCACCTACCGAGTCCAATTGTGAATCTAAACCATCCAGGTTTCCACTCAAAAACACACAAAAAAAACATCAAAATTGGTCAAACCGTTTAGGAGGAATTCAGTGACATGAGACACGTACAGAAAAATTATATACATGTCGCATATGGATTGTCGAATCCGCTGTTTTACATAACCGCTAACTGTTTTACAAAACACCAACTGTTTTAACTGTTTTGTTGTATTTTTTCTTTGTTTTTACATATGTATATATATTATGTCGGTGCACCGGGCTCACAATCATCGTCAAAAGGGTAATTATCAAATAAAATGATCATTATCTTTTCAACTGTCATTAACGAGACACAATAGAATTTTAATTGTTATCCACCTCAATGAGGCATCGTAACAGATAATGAGTTATTTAAATTTCTGTCTACTTCGTGGGCAAAGGAAACGCGTGAAGTTAATGTAATCATTCTAACTAGAAAAGTCTACATGTAACTTATAATCTATGCTTTTTCCAAATTAATAAGAAGGGCGTAACGAGTCCATGGGTCACACTCAGTCGATCTCGCGGTCTGAATGGAACTAACTGCCTGATCCAGACTCCTCTGATACTAAACCCTTATCATCTTAAAACGTTCCCACGAGAAAATGCAAGCCTACCCCCGGCCATGTTCGACGCAATCAGATTTACGTCGTTGTCTTTCATATCGGAAACAATTATTCATTATTTAATATCAATAAGCTCTAAGCGCTAACAAAGACCACTAAGATCTTGAGAGTTAAACGAGGTGTGAATGACACCTTCGTCTCACGTTGATAAAAACTGGACGAGGTATGAGTTGACACTATCGTCTCGCGCCGACAAAATATATATATTTATTTGTAATCACTTTCTCGAAAACGGCTTTACCGATTTCGATGAAAGTTGCAATATAGAGGTGAGGGGGGGAAAATCGATCTAGCTAGGTCTCATATCTAATTTTGTTTTCTCTATTTTGACAGCCTCTAGAATGTGATACCACGTTGGTATACCTGGATGATATGTTTATCTATTTTCACCCGAGCAGAGCTCGGTCGACCAGGTACTAAGAAGATAATCATAGAAATTCAAGTCAAAGAGAAAACATTTTGTATTTTTGTATATTTGAATTTTTGTTTGTGATGAAAAAACTCAAAAACTACGGGACCGATTTTAAATTTTTTTTTACCAGTAGTATGCTATATAATCACTGAGTAACATCACTACATAGTATAAAACAAAGTCGCTTTCTCTGTCCCTATATCCTTATGTATGCTTAAATCTTTAAAACTTCGCAACGGATTTTGATGCGGTTTTTTTTAATGATAGAGTGATTGAAGAGGAAGGTTTATATGTATAATAACCCGGTTTATACCCGTGCGAAGCCGGGGCGGGTCGCTAGTAGGCTATAATTTATAAAGATATCACGCGAACAAAGCCGCTGGCGGAAGATAGTATGAAATAAAATAGTAATTAATAAGCTGCGGGAAAGAAGAAACTGCGTTTTTCTTCGAAAGATAATAAAAAAACGTTATATTAGCGATCAATTTTATTAAAACTGAAAATGAAGCTAGTAGTAGGTACTGTTTACAAGATATTGGAGAGGGTTCCACAATAAATTTCGCATAAGATGTAAAATATTTACGAGCGTTACGTTCAACAGCGCCGCCATAAATCTGCGGTTGAATACACGACTAGGTATTGGGGCTGTTTATACCTACTGTTACTAGTTAACAATAGTTTATAATAATACCCAGTTGATTTTTCCAACGCCAGATATCTTTGTCCGAGGAATAATTTTAAACTTTTGACAGTGTTTCATACAAAACGTCAATTTACAACACAACATCACGCCTGCATTTTTTTTTTTGTTGAAGTGAAAACTTCTTTAGGCGCGTTGGGCATTTTTGAGATGGGACTAAACCATTGATTTCGCGACACCCTGACGACACCTTATTTTTGTAAACGCGATTGTGCTCTTTATTTGTATTTCGTTACGGATCAATGTTCTATGCAAGTATTTTTACTTGGTAGGTTTCGGTTTTTTTTTTTTTTTTGTAAACGCGATCATGCTCTTTATTTATATTACGTTATGGATCAATGTTCTATGCAAGTCTCTTTACTTTAAAGGTTTTAAAAGTTTTTTTTTTTTTTGTAAACGTGATTGTGCTTTTTATTTACAACAACAAACAACACACAACGCGGACAATTGTTCTATACAAGTATTTTTTTTCCACGAAGGCGATCTTGTTCAAGTTTTTACTTCTGTCGGTACTCCCGGAGTGCCATTGTTTTTTTCAACATTTCTGGCGTGTTTTAAACAGTTAGCTCGACTGTAAACTTAGCTAACTGGCTGAACTTTTCGTTTTCACCACTGCATGAACTATTTTTATTTGGCTCTTGCCGATGAAAGAAGATACCTAAATTATTGATACTTCTGGCGTATTTAATACTCTTCTTCCCATGGGGGTAGGCAGAAAATATAGAACGCCACCTGCTACGATCCTTACATACTTCCTCCTTTTTCCTCGTTTACGTTCATACATCATCATACACGCACGCCGGTTGCGAGCACTACGCACCTGGCCTTTCTGAAGAACATCACCAATAAGGTCAGTATAAGTCCTCATAGGGCGTCCCCGCCTGGCCTTTCCGTTCACACCAGTCTTGTAAATACATTTTGTCGGTCGCCTTTCATTCATCCTCTCAACATGCCCAAACCATCTCTGCACACCCTTTTCAATCCATTTCCGTTCATTTTCCCGTTAGAATATCGGGATAAAAAGTATCCTATATCCTAACCTAAGTCATGGTCTACTCATGTGCCAAATTTTATGCAAATCCGTTCAGCCGTTTTAGCGTGAAAGCGTAACAAATCAACAAACTCACTTCCGCATGTATAATATTAATTAGAATAACTGATAATGCGACATATTTGTGAAAAAGTTATGTAATTGTCACCTATCTGCGGATAAAACATAACTGACTTCGGAACAACCAGCCCTAAGTAGATAGGTATGTACTAGAGTTTCATTAGTGTCAGTAGGTAGGTAGGTACCTGCCACAGGATTAGCAAAACTCATTAGCAAATACTTTTTAGGTTTCAATTTATTAATATGTAATTGTTGGATATTGTACTGGCAACACCTAAAGATTTGATATGTCAAAATGGGGAAAAATAACGACCTTCTGGGTCTGGCACTCGTGACGGTAAGTCGTGCTTAGTGGCTGTGTCGGTAAAAAGTTAGATTGGCATAGGATTGGTTGGAGATCTACTGGTAACCTATTAGTTTTATGGTAAATATTAGAATACTGATTAAATAGTGATATTATGTGGGGAATAGGAGATTTGATGGTATGGTGTAGAATATTGAATTTGATGTTGGCAGAGAAATATAAATGACTGACAAAATATATTGGTGTTTCATATTATTTTCCTTATCCCTGAAATATTGTAAATATGTAGTTTTATTAAACAGTTTTAGATTATGATATTGGGGTAACGACTTTAAGATTCATTTGGGTATTAGTATCTATTTTGAGGTTAAATAATTATATTCGGAATTAAATTAGATATTTTAGAGCTAGGATGGTTCTTATTTCATATTAATATGAATAGAACCAAGGTCTGTGCAAATTATCATACATTTTACTGTAAAATTAAGACAAAAATAAAATTCTCCAGCTTATAATCTAAAATTCGTTCATAATTTATGCAAAGGGGATCATACGCCTACATAATCCATCTAAGAATCAGTATCAAATAAATTATGTACAATATTTACGTTACATTACAATCTCGTCAGTAATTCAGAACCAAGATAATTTGTTTTTACTCAAAGTGAATACTTAATGGTGCCGATTCCCTTGTCCACAAACTAAACTAAATTTAAGTTCAGTGCATCTTTTTCTTTCTATTGCATTAAGAGGACAGAAGATAAATTTTAGTTTAGTCCTGTCAAATTAATCAGCGCTTGACGTAAATTGACGTAATTTTAGTAGGCAAGTTTTTAATCACGTCTAAACTTGTATGGAGAGTGACAGGCGCTGATTAATTTGACAGGACTAAACTAAAATTCATCTTCTGTCCTTTTCTTAATGAAATAGAAAGAAAAAGATGCACTGAACTTAAATTTAGTTTAGTTTGTGAACAAGGGAATCGGCACCATTACTTATTATTTTACGAATATTTTAAATTAGACTATAAAACGAACCAGTTTTCGTGAATATGCAACGGAAAGCTGAATTTATAAGACAAATAACTTAACATTTATTGCTAGTTCTATTTTATGTAGGTTATGTAACACTAAATTTGCTTGAGCTTGTAATGTAAACATGTTTTTGCTGAATCGTTGCTAGGTAGGTATGTCGTATAATTTTATTAGCTACTGAATAACAAAATTGGGACACACGATTAACTAGATTAGGTAGAAAATTAGGAACTAAAATGCCATAGCCACAACGCTCGGTTGCCGCTACTTAATTAATCGATTTCAGTATACTTAGATTTTGCTATTTACCTGTAACTAAAAAGCGTAGGTATTTGGTAATCAGTTTTCCTGTTTTAGATGCAATAAAATCAATAAGTAAAGAATTTCGTAAAGTTTCTCGTACATAGTTGCATAAAAGACAAACTACAAAAATGTAAGCGTACGTTTGCACTGAACGATATCTAAATATATAAACGCTTTCGAATAACAAATTGTACACCTATCTAGAGTATCCGGCACTTGGGACTTCAATAACTTATTTATTTAAAAGGATTCTTTATGTAAAGTAGCCGTAACGAGTCTTTGAGGTCCACTTCGGAATTTTGTTTCAGTCATTCAGCTGTACATTCTTTCAGTAATTTGCATAATTATCAACGTTCGATCAACCTTCACTTTGAAGTTCTTCCGAGTATATTTTATTAATGTTTCTGCCTTTTTAGATCTTCCTCTACCGCTTCAGGATGTTGGACGATAAATCAAACTCAAGGGCAACCATTTTCATATAAATCGTTGGGATTATATCGAAACATCAAGATTTTTTGTTTCTGATATATTTTTTCTATCGTTATTAATCTTGATGGGATTCCGGCCTTTTATGATAGCCTTCAGCTTGTCATGATTAAGGGTAAAGTCAAGTGAAAGTAAAATAAAGATTTATCATACTTAGTTGAAAATCGAGAAGTCGGTAGGTAATAGCCAGTAATAGGTACCTAAGTAAAGAATTTATAATTAAAGTGTTTTAGCACATAAATATGAAGGTAAGTTCGTTTGTTTGTTTGAAGTTCAAACTACACTCACAATCGGTACACTCCGATTCAAATTGAATGGTGGCTCGGAACATGAGACGAGTCGTTGCGCAGTAACGAATTCATGGGTCAGCGGGGGTGAGGGGTGGGGTACTGCGCAGCGAGTAGCACACTTCCGAACCGCCATTAAGTTTGTATCGAACTGTACCTACCTACATTCGGAGATAACAAGTACAGAATACAAAATGGGGACACTTCTGTCTATTATCACTTAACAATGGCATTCAAAGCCAGTCCGGATCACTATCTATTTATCAGTGGACTGAAATAGCTCCACAATTAGATACCTACCTGACTCGTCCGTCAGATATAAAGGCAGTTATATCTCTTTGAATTATGCAACGTTTTCATACGTCAGTAGGGTTACCATCTAATAGGCATTTGCCGCATTTGACAGGCAAATGAGACAGGTATTTTTGTATTTTCCTAATAAACGCATAGTTGAATAAAGAAAGGAATCACCTGACAATTAAGTCAGTAAAAGCGTTATTAGTAACTCAAAAAAAAACTTTAAAAACGTTTCGTGTGAAGATTTTTATATTTTAGAAAAAAAAGAAGTTTTTTTTTCTTTATTAATAAGAATTGACGTTCTTAGTAATTGATTACAATCTAGCCTAATAGACTAATTCATTTAATTCTAACTTAATATTTTACGAGATAGATTATGTTATATCTAAGAATAGTGTCAATTTGCACTTTTACACATAGTCAATTTTGTAGCACTTTCTTAGGGTCTGATAATTGATAAAACACTTTGTTCTTGTGTTATATGTACCTATAGCACAGTAGTTACTATTTATTATTAATTCACAATTTACACACTACACTAACTCAAATGGTTTAGTTCTCTTTAGCCTACGCACTATGTCCTTGTTGTCTAGCAGCTGAATTGCCTCGACATTCACATGTCGGTGGAGTCTGTGTTCGTGGACTTCAGCAAATTTTTGGATGACGGTGGTGACGAGTTCCATTTTAAAGTCACAGTGGAGGTCGTAATTTCTAATATACCATAGTGCATTTGAAAAAAAATATGTCTTCGGTAACCTATCCTTCAGTAGTGTTCGTTTTGTCTAAATTAGTTTAGTGGTCGTAAATTGTTCAAACTATTGATTTAGAATAAATGTCAGTCTTTAAAACTATCTGCTGCGTATTATTTATTTTAAGACTTATAGTTTTTTTACAATAGAAAGTCATTTTTCTGAAAAATCTGGCATTTTGTACATCCTAGACAGGCATGGTAACCCTATACGTCAGAGAAACTCATCTCACTACATCGCATCTGGGTATGATGTATGAACATTAATATTTAAAAACTACTCTTTGCAGCATATGGAAGCATGAGTGATATGCGTGGTCTATGTGAAATTGGAAATCAAATATGCGATTGTTATTTGCATAGCAATGGCAAAATCATGAATGTGATTATTGGTGATGTTATTTTGTCAAAGTTTTCGGGAATGAAATGAAAGATGATTCAATGGAAGAAGATATCATAATTATATTTATTTGTCCTGTAACGGGTGTAACTAGTTTGCGGTGAGAAACAGTACGAGTGGATACTTTGAAGGTTTCTATAATCATCATCTGCCTAGCCTTTTCCCAATTATGTTGGGGTCGGCTTCCAGTCTAATCGGATGCAGCTGAATATCAGTATTTTACATGGAGCGACTGCCTATCTGACCTCCACAACCTAGTTACTAGGTAACACGATACCCCTTGGTAAGACTGGTTGTCAGATTTTTGGGCTTCTAACTACCCGTAACGACTGTCAAAGATCTACAAATGACAGCCGAGACCAACGACTTAATGTGCTTTCCGAGGCACGGAGGGGTCTCGGTATGTAAACATGGTCACCCATCCACGGACCAACCGCGGCAAGCGTAGCTTAACCTGATCGATCGACCCGTGCGGCTGTTCTCACATGCTGGAATAACAATTACTTAGTGATGACTAAAATACTAAATGTAGGTAAGTAGTAGATTGACATCTATTACTATGCCCCAATATCCGATACTTTCAATATCAATTTCAGTAATGACTTAACTACTTTTATTGAAGTATTGTTTTGTTAATGATTCGAGCGATAAAGGTAAACCGTGTCCGACACAACATTCTGTATACTAGAGCAATAACACTGGCAGTTACGTTTGAACATTTTAGTGCATACCTACCACCGCCGACAACGCAGAACGTTATCTTGCTCAAAAAATTTAAAACATTTGTGTTCATTCCAATTCATCTTGGCATCTTTATTAGGATCAATTTTTGAAAGTAATTGTTATTGAATAGACTTGAGGAGATCGTCCACATCCCAACGGTGTCTACTATCTTCTTCCTCAATACGTGTAAAACAGGTGACTTGACTTTGATGGACTCATAGACTGAGATAAAAAAGCAATCCAATCACTGAAGACCGCAACGATTTGTTCCTTGGTGTTTTGTTATTTTTAAACGACTTTTAAATGGAGCATTTTTTTATGTATGTTCGGGCATAACTCCGTCATTTATAAATGGATTTGCAAAATTTTTTTTTTTTGTTTGAAAGGGTATGCTCTCGAAGTGGTCCCATTGTAATCTGGTCAGGATCTGATGATGGGATCCTGGAGAAATCGAGGGAACTCTTCAAATATTATAGGCACAACTATAGCTATTTGGGTATTTTTTACTCGTGCAGTTGCTTTTGGAAAGCACCATTTGGTGAAGTGGAACTGATAATGAAGACCACAGATGGCCATCGGGACTATTCAATAATAAGTATTTAACGGGTTGCGATTCGATTACTTTAATATGGTTGTCAAGCAATTTATGCTCGTCATAATGCATATGGATAAGTGAAGCTGATGGTGAATACCAGGAGAACTCCTTAACGATTAACGTGCCTGCATCGGGAAAAGCAATATTTTGTAAAAGGTGATGTGCAGTTGGCATTAGGCTAATGTACTCGTAACATAGATAAATTACTAATTTAACCACTAAAAAGTGAGAAATAAAAACTTTTTTACAAAAAAAAACAACCGATTTCCAAAAAACCACTACTAAGTAAAAAATAACTTAAATTTCGGAAGTCGATGGCAAATAACGAAAATACAAAACCAAAGACACCGACTTCCGAATTTTTTTTTTTTTTTGTAAAAAGTTTTTATTAACAATGCTGTCTGTTGTGTAAATTGAACTTACTTAATAATTTAATTTCAAAAATTATTTAATATTTGCATGGCGAAATGTCAAACTCAAACTAAAAGTATTGCAAGGTTGCCTGGAAGAGATCGCGGAAAGCGATAAGGCCGCCCATTGTATATTTTGTAGTGTTTGATTTATTTTTTGTTATGTATTTTTGTGGTGTACAATAAAGTATATATAAATATAAATAAATAAATATACCTATTTATTTCAAACATCACTTCACTTTCACTTTTGAATTGTCAAGGGGTCGGTCAGTCAGAAAGATAAAGCTAGTTGCCCATTCCAAAGCGTAGTAGGTTCCTATGGAGAAGAACGGGCAACAAACTCATCAAGTGCGGATGTATCATCCTCCATCATCATCAGCCTATAAATGTTCCCATAGCTGGGACACAGGCCTCCTCTCTGTGAGAGGGAGTGGGCCGTAATCCACCACGCGGGCCCAGTGTGGGTTGGTAGATGTCACATGTCTTCGAATTTTCGGTTCTAGGACATGCCGGTGCCTCACGATGTTTTTCTTCACCGTTTTGAGAGAAATGGGGATGAAATAATTTACACAAAGTAAAGCGCCTGTCTGGGTTCGAACCTACGACCTACAACTTGTAAGTCGCGACCGTTACCACTGGGCCACCACTGCTCTCATGACACAAGAATATTTATTTACCACCATTTTTATTACCGAAAACAAATAAACAACTTTGACTTTGTTGTGGTAGTGCACTAACAAAGGATTTGTTTGAAGTTTGCAAAGCTGAAAGCAGTCTCGGAAGTTAATTTTATTTATTTTAACATTCCCAACTATAACTTATTATATGTTATACTCTAACGTCACTACCTATAGCTCCTTCTAATATAAGAACAATGTTGTTACACAATATCACGTAGCGTGATCGACGAGGCTGGATCGGGTCAGCGTCGCGTCATAAATCCGTGACCCCATGCACTTGGGATCAGCTGTGGGGGTACTGTATTACAAAGTGTTATAGCTAAGTACTCTGTGTAAATTACTGTGCTTAGACGTCACTAACCACAGCTCCTACTAATATAAGAACAGTGTTATTTATTACACAATAACACGTAGCGTGATCAACGAGTTAGTTAGTTGCTCTATTGGGTCAGGCGCCGCGTCATAAATCCGTGACCCTTGCACTGGGATCAACTGTGGGGATACTGTGTTATAAGTGTTGTAGCTGCTCTGTGTAAGTAACTAAGATTGAATACGAGTTTTCGGGAGTCGAAGCGTATGGAATCGCTAAGCACTCGAATCTGGGGAACTAAGTATAGGTAGGTATACGGATAACTATGTTCGTGACAATACTTAAGTAATCTGAGGCCTTAGTGTGAGTTTCTTTTAACCATCTCGTCTTGACCGCGTTCGGCATACCGATTCCTTTCACCAGTGAAGGCCAGCGAAGGGCCAATCGGAGCGCCGAACGCGGTCGATGCGTAAAGTCGAGATGGTTAAAAGAAACTCACACTAGGGCCTCAGAAGCCGTCTCTACTCTTTGCGTCAAAAACAAATAAAGGTATCTATTTTAATGGGTAGACTGTTACGACGTTTCTAATTTTCAGTGCTACATTCTATAATATTATGGAAAAATTATGGCAGTATATAGAAAACAACAATTCGACTATAATAGGCTCTCATATTTATGTCCTTCGTATACTTAGCAGCATAAATCACTTAAATTGCAGCGGTCTGCGAAGCTAATTGGTAATTTATAGCCTACCTACTTGCTCTAAGATTACTTGCTCATTGTAGTATGAGATATATTAGCAATATATCTTATGCTTACATTGCGGTGAGAGAAAGTTAGATACATAAATATTCTCTCTACCCATCTAAGAGGTACCTAAATGGTAGTGCCGTAAATATAGTGCACATGCAAAGATGATATCCGCCAACCCGCACTGGGCCCACGTGATGGATTATGGCCCACTCCCTCTCACAGAGAGGAGGCCTGTGTCCCAGCAGTGGGAACATTATAGGCCGATTATGTATATGTCGCAGGGATATTGTCAAACCAGTGATATTATAATTTCACTAGTGAAATTATAATTGCACGAAACTCTGTCAACCGCATCCATTTCTCACAATTTAACGGGCTCATTTCAGTGACATTATAATTCCACTGGACCCACGCAGTGATATTGCAAGGCAGTAATATTTTGACAATTTTACTGTATGTGCAAGCCCGTTAAATTGTGAGACGGTCAATGATTGGTCCGTTTCCAATGTCATGCCTTACTTAAATCATAAAATGAATAAACTTCTACATGTTATTATGCAGATCTTAAAGGCGGATGAAGAAGAGTTGACCAATCAAAACAAGCGAAGACCCCACTACTAACTTGACTCGTAATAGGTATACCTAGGGTTATTATAAAATCACTACAGCGTTCCAGTGGAATTATAATGTCATTTAAATGAGCCCGTTAAATTGTGAGAAATGGAGGCGGTTGTCAAAGTTTCGTGCAATTAAAATAATATCACTGGTTTGACAATATCCCTGCGACATATACATTTATAAACAATATAAACCAGTATCTACCCTAATTGCTTAATACAACACAATCACAATTTGTTTCGATTTGAAACAAATTGCTAATCCATTACTAAATAACGCAATGAATGTTGTTGAAATATTAAAATGAAACAAATTTGGCAAAATTGTTTACGAAAATAAGTTACGCAATTAGGGTAGACACTGACAACTACGTGAAAATAGATTGTCCACCCATTGAATTTAAAACCCTCTGGCTGCGGTTTCGAATGCAATCGTTTAAATTCAACACAGCTCTAATCGGTGTCGAATGAACGCGTTCCGACGCAATCATTGAAAGGCTGGATTCAATTTATTTAACAGAGAACCTGTTAATAAAATTGTTTGATAAAGTAAAAAGATAAATGAAGTACGGGAAAAAAAACATTTTATACGAAGCATTTTATAATTACATAACATAACATCACGCCTTGTTTCCCCGAAGGGTTGGGCAGAGGTGTCCCTGTAGCAGGTACAACCACATTTCGCCAGTTATGTTTAAGTCCCATGTAATAGGGGGCGAGTCTATTGCCATCAACCGGGCACAAATCCAGACTCCGAGCTGCTACTGAGAACGCATTAAAACAAAAATTATTATTACATTACATTATTTAAAGTATTTATTTTTATTTTTAAATTTTTGTGTTTCAGAAACACTGAAACACTTAGCTAGAAAATACATGCATGATAATTAACTAAAATAACCAGCGACTGATCAAGAGTTCTGACCGCCCTAGGCTAATTATGAGGACGCGCCCCCGCCAGGTGTGTTAGGTACGGACGGCCTAAAAAGTAGTAGGTAAGTGAGTAGAATAGTAGTGTGAAAATGTTAACATGGTTCATACTACCCATAAAAGTTTTCAGATCGATCTGCAAGCGAAACTAACGTTGTTCTTTTTAATCTGCATGACATTCAACCTTAGGGTGCATTTAGTTTTAGTGTTTTATCTCGGTCTAGTTGAAATATGTAGGATAGATGCAATGATGCTAGATTAGTGCATGCGAAGACACGATTTCAGCGCGCCCCCCCCCGATCCTCGCGCCCTAGGCTGCAGCCTAATTAGCCTAAGGGTTAATCAGGCCCTGAAAATAACCCTTGGACTGAATTTTTAGAAGCCTAAAGTTTTAAATATTTTCTGTTTTCCTTTTATCGACTCACGGAGTCTTTATGTTAGGTACTTTAATGCATACTTTTATTTGTATATCTCATTTAATATCTGATATTCTTTATGAGAATAAATTCTTTAAACCGAAACCGAAGTATATTTACTTAGGTGTTTCTTTTTTTGTTCGTGGCACACACCTTTTTGAAAAGATGATGATTGTAATTAGAGTAATATTGAATAAGGTAAATTGTTAACATTTTTTATTTAGGTTTACTTGCTTACAGGCTAATTTTGGACAACTTTCTTTTGGCCTATCAAGTTAATACTGCGAGTACCTATCTACCTAGTTCATTATCTTCATTTCAGTATCGATTTTGATTATCTAAATCTTCTTTTTTTAGTGTGTTTAGTGACTAACCTGCAAACCGTCGAGTAATATCTCTCAGGCATGGTTTCCTCATATTTTCCTTCACCGTTTTTGAAGCAAATGATAATTATACGATACGCACATGAATCCGAAAAGTCAGAGGTGCGTGCCTTGGGATCGAACTCGAGACCTATGACTTGACAGTCTGACGGTCATACCACTAAGCTATTATCTAAAGTCCCCGTCACGAGAAGCTATAATTTTTGTAAATAAAGAACTTCTACCAAGTTACGTAGCGACAATTTAATCAACAACGAATAATCCCAAATTCAATGAAGTCAAAGTAACGTACGTGTTATACGAAACTAATGAGCAATTTCACTTGATCGGGTTATATTTTAGCGATATAAAGCGCTGTCGTCTAAGGTTTTGTGGTACTGGAACGCATCTGATTCATGGAACGTAAACATTTGAGCCACGATTTTGAAGTAAGTTCACGCTGACGCATGACGTTGTCTCTGCTGTCTTTCGAGTTTCGAATGCGTCTGTTTGTTTGTGGTGTTTTCGCGGATTAGGTTATATTGTTTGTTTGTAATTAGATGTGTGTGTTAATATAATTATATCCCTGTAAAAAATAGTACAAAACTGTTTTTATTTTATTTTAAGTACCCAAAGATTGCAAACCCCTGAATGTGTGTTTACAAAATTTATAGCTTCTCGTGACGGGGACTTTAAATGAAGTAAGAAAAGAATCAGGAGAAATAAATAATTTATCATATATTTTAGTTTCGTAGGTACCTAAGTATATCTATCACTATCAGTAGATCAATATCAGTTCTGATAACTACTTAATTTACATTTGAACGAAAAACCTAACATTGTCTAAAACAAATGTGTTAGATATTATATACCTACTGTTCAGAAATGGTTAGATTTGAACAATAAATAAACAGAAACCTTGACCTTTTCTTATTCTGACAACCACATAATTTATTACGTCATCAATTCCTAATAACATGAAACCATTCCGTCTATCTGTAATTAAACATGTTTACAAGTTTTTAAATGCGTGACAAATCTAATGATAACTTTGTTTTGTTATTGGAGAATGTGCATAGCAATTTTACAATCTTTCATAAGCGGCTCGTTGGTCTAGGGGTATGATTCTCGCTTTGGGTGCGAGAGGTCCCGGGTTCAAATCCCGGACGAGCCCAAATCTTTTTGTTATATTTGCTTGTAAACATTTCACTTCTAATCGGTTGCGTCGGAATAAATTAGTCATAATAGTCAAGCAGTAGATAAGGAAAATCACAGTATCTCATACTTTTATCTAACATGATTTATTTATGAACATTTTTACACATGCAATCGTTATTGTTCCACTCAAAAATGTACATAAAACTTTCAAATAAAATATTTATGGATATGTTCCTGGTTTATTGTTTATAAAAGTTATGACCTCGTCGCAAATTTACAGCACTCTACCTATTTAGTGTGACACTACGATTCAGTCGCAGCGAGTGCATGCTCTGTTGCAACGTTAGTTCACGACAACTGCGACAGATGGCACTGCAAACGCCTACGTAGTGTTTTACTACCATTCAATTCACACAAGTACCTACTACATTTCATTACATTGTCCAACACGTTTTTCTATGGCTATTGATTAAACTTTTCAACTGTATGCAAGCACTTATAATTATTTGCACGACACTTCGATAACATATATGTCACGCTATCGTAACAATGGTTAATTAAAAATACTTAGGCACTTCTAAACTTGTTCACATATTTCCTGATAATTTTAGCACGAACATTATATGACATAATAAATTCATAATTTAGTTAACTAGGGACTAAAGTTAGGCAGGTAGGTACTTTATGTTTTTACGACCCGACACGACCTTAAAATCCCTTCCTTGTATTACCTACCTGCGTCCTGCCTATCTGAAAATTTTACCTTACATCCTCAGCATGGCATTAAGATTGTCCTCAGTCTATAAAGGCTATCCACATAAATATTCTTAACTTTCCCGGTGCGAAGGTAAATGTATCAGATATTTTAAAAATATATAAAACTTCGGTGTTATTTTTAAATACGAAACAAGTTAAGAAAGTTGGATCATGTTAGACTACTATAAATTATAAAAGAAAGAAAGAAAGAAAAAGTATTTACTGGGTCTCGCGTCCCGGACCTTAAGAAGGCATACGAGGAGCCGAAGCCAAGTCACAGAGGCCCGTTAAACGTTTTTAAAGAAATGAGGCACTAACCGACGATTATCCCTGTATGTAAGTGCACCCAAAGACAACCCCCGGTTGGTGCAGGACTATTGCAGGATATGGAAACAAAGATATTTGACTATGGGTTTGGGTGGCTTAAGTAGACAGGTGACCTGGAACTATGGAAGGACTATTGCCCTTGCCTGATCAATGTTTTATATGTACACGGATAAAATGGCAGGGGGTGACTTGCACACTCAATAATAGGCCCCCGAAAACTGTCGCTAGCACATGGTGACGTAGTGACAAGGGAGCAACATGTCCTGAGGACCAGCATCTTACTGGAATACTTCCTTCCTCCGAGCACGTTTGCTCTTGCGAATCTCCACTCCAGCCTGCCAATAAAGGCAAGCCAGAGGTGAGGAACAAGACTTCTCCCGGGAGATAAGGTCCGTGGGGTCGCTACTGCCCAATAGCTCGCCACATGCTGCCCTGCGGGTTTTTGTATCTCTCTTGATCTGGCTCCTCATCCCAGACCTGTTCCGGCAAAGTAAACTCTACCGGCACAGGTCTAGAGTTCGGAGCGCGCAAGTCCCACCACGACGTCAACGTACATAAAGATACGGTTATTATTATAAGCCTATGTTGCCCCACAGCAGAGCAAAGGCCTTTCTTCCATCTTTCCACTTTTCTCGGTCTACTGCGATTGCAGGCCAATCCTTTAAGGAGTTCAGCTGAATCCACCATCTCTTTCTGGGCCTGCCGCGTAGTTGTTTCTTGTTATTTGGTTTTTGCGTATTGCTGCTCCGACATGCGACAGATGTGGACTGCTACTATTACTAAAAATATTAAATACTAGTTTCTAGCCGCGACTTTATCCGCGAGCCTTTAAAACCTTCCTCAGGATTTGGGCTATCATCATCATCTGCCTAGCCTTTTCCCAACTATGTTGGGGTCGGCTTCCAGTCTAACCGGATGCAGCTGAATAACAGTATTTTACATGGAGCGACTGCCTATCTGACCTCCACAACCTAGTTACTTGGTAACACGATACCCCTTGGTAAGACTGGTTGTCAGACCTTTTTGGGCTTCTAACTACCCGTAACGACTGTCAAAGATGAACAAATGACAGCCGGGACCAACGGCTCAACGTGCTTTCCGAGGCATGAAGAATTGGGCTATCAAATGCAAAAATAGTTTTTTAATCCGACTAGTAGTTCTGGAGATTACCCCCTACATACAAACTTACAAAGAAACTTTTACCTCTTTATAATATTAGTATAGATATAGATTGTTTATTATGTAGCCGTAGATATAGGTACTTTGAAACTAGGTATGTCAATTTTATGGTGTTTGTACGAGTGACTTTTTGGTTCCTTATTTGACTAAAAGATACCGAGCAATAAGGTTTACTTGATAGGATTAATTTAGAACTCACCAGAGCAAAAAAAAAATTATTATATCCTAACAAGTTTCTTAATAGGCGTATTATGCAATTTAATCATGGAAAATAACTCACCGTTATGGCTCTTTCGCTACATTATTCGTCCATAATTTCCGCTCATAAATGTCCGTTGCCAAACACGACGAGCTTTTGTAGGTTCCTACTTAGATGTAGGTAACAAATATTTTATGAACAATCTAAGAACTTAACTTCAACGATTTAATATTAATTGTAACCACAAAGTAACTTAAACGTGTTCTCGAATATCAATCAGTATTTCAAGACTTTTTTGCACCTATTCTGATTCCTCTAACTTCTCATAGAACTCACTCCACATCCTATGGCAATATATCTAAACACAACATCTTATCATAACAGTCACCAAACCCTTCGCATGTTGATAAAGTAAGCTTTTAGACGATAATCCCGCTTACAAACATTTCAGTGAAATGTTCCCGATAGGCATAAAATTGACGGCCTCAAAATGTCACGCGCATAACTAGGGTTAACGCTCGAAAGTGCCTCTACATTAGTGAAATACAGAGCTCATGTTTCATTAATAGTGTTTGTTTTTGTGTTGATTTCATAATTTACCCCGAAGGTTATTTTGTATACGAAAATGTGGGAATTATTTAAAAAATAAATGCTTTATGAACCGTAGAGTTGGATGAAATTCCAATTTATAAGCTGCAAACCTTTTTCATATTTATCCTGTTGTCGTGTAGAATATGTAAAAACTTTTCAGGATTTTTTTGATCATTAGGTAGGCTAATGGATTGAATCATTATTGAGCTCGACATAGAGTGATGAGCGAAGGGGAAATCTTCTCTGCAATCTTTCTTTTTCTTAAATTCTGCTGTATTTTTTGTTAGGGGTGCTACACACATGTTCAGGTCGGCATGATTTGGCACAGGCCAGGCGGCAAAATATACTCGTACATTCATTTTTGCTTGCAGCTTTTCCGAATCACGCCAAATCATGCCGACCGTAGCACGCCTTTAGGGTTTTATTCCTTCGCTACACTACTTACCATATTATCTTACATTGTTAAGTAGCTACAGTGTTCATGCCAGCAGTTCGAACTTTGGAAGTTGAACACCACTGTTCGCGGAAACAAGCCAGTTTACAAACCAACCTGCTAGGGATTCAGTTTCTGGATTAGTAATCCTTACACAAGCCGTATAATTACTTAGTCCACATCGTTCAGAAATGTTGTATCTATTTAATAAGAAGATTTTTGATAAAAAACTGACTGTAAATACATAATCCGTTTTTTTATTTCTGTGTGCTAAGTCGCTAGTGTGCTAATAACTTGAGAACTACATACACACGGCTACATATCAAGGTATACATATCCAGTTTAAGCTGATTTCGCATTGTATTGGATTTCCGTACAATGTGAGGTCAGCTTATACTGGATATTTATAGCTTGATATTTAGCCGTGTGTATTGTACCTATGCGATTTACCCGATTTTATTGTCTTTATTCATGAATAATTAATTAACTTTAATATTATATCTGAAAAGATTGAAAAAATAATTTAAAAAAAAGATTTACTTTGAAAATATGATATTATATTATACATGAATAATTGTATATACGTTCTTATTACGATATTCGGCCACGCAACCAGATCCGAGTTGGGGGCACAGTTAGAAGTTTATATAATTTATGTAGATGCAACTACCTCGTATTTCAAGTTGGAAAATGATTTGCACAAATAATATCCTACAATGAACAAGAATACGAATGAAAATATTATAATTCAAAAACACATTGTTCAAGTAAGCAGTGTGGAAAGAAAAACAAGAAATTTTCCGACTTCATTTCCATAATTTTCAATTTCCATCTGAAACAAAAACGGATTCCTATTTGAGAAATAATTGCATGTTGACCATTTTTAAATAAAAAACGGAAGTGTTTTGTTCTCAGTTCTCTTAGGTACTTGTGGAAATGAAAAACCGTTAAGTATTTACAACCATTCCGGGGAAGGAAATAATATTGGTTTTAGTATAACCATAATTAATGTTTTGACATAACATGACACCTTAATCCTCGTAGGTTGAAGCAGAGGTGTACCCTACAGTACACCCACATTTCGCCAGTTATGTTTAAGTCCCATGAAATAGGGGGCGAGCCTATTGCCATCAACCAGCCAAATCCAGATTCCGGGCTGCTACTGAGAAATTCCTGATGTAAAATAATCAATGTTTTACGGGTCCAAAATCACAAACCTGACTTCTTAATATTCAATTATTCCAAGCGACTTTAAAAAAAAATTGTTTTTACCACTCAAAAAACATACCTACAGTAAGTTACAAAAATTAAATGTTACGGTTCATAGCCTTTACGAAATCACTCGTGTAAAAGGGTTTAGCCTCCGGGAATCACAATACCTAGGGAGGGCAAAATTAATTTAAGCGCACTAAACTTAGATTGTACAGCTAAAATATCTTAGTGAAGCCAGAAAATTATTTTAGCGTTGTTACAATCTAAGTTTAGTAAGTAAACCATCCTACAGGCAATATTAAGTAACAACTCTTGTCGAAATGTAATAGTTTCACGAAGACACTGAGCCTCAGTCCCATTATATCTACGTTTTCAAGAATTCCTGAATCATCAGGGTAAAGGGCGCTGACCACCTTGTTTTCATTTCTTTACTCTCCCACTTCCCCTAATTATCTAGCCCCCCACTTTCAGTATATTTGTAATAACCACAATAAGAATCTACGGTCATCAATTAATCGCGTTCTTCAATGTCCCACTCACCGCACAGACTTCATTCACTCTTCCTTCTTCGTTCAATCTATTTCTCTGTGGAATGCACTCCCCCTGAAAATCAGGATGGCAACCAACCGATTATCCTTTAAAGTTAAAGTTCGTGAGCACATTCGTAAGAAGCTGGCAGTATCATCACAACGCTAATGTTTTCCCATTGTTTGTCTTATTATTTTATTTAGTATA
Source organism: Agrochola lychnidis (assembly GCA_963680765.1). Classification (NCBI taxonomy): domain Eukaryota; kingdom Metazoa; phylum Arthropoda; class Insecta; order Lepidoptera; family Noctuidae; genus Agrochola; species Agrochola lychnidis. The sequence goes on from OY796850.1 coordinate 8,675,283, forward strand.
TTCATGTATTTATTTGTGCTTATTTTATATATGTAATTAGGCCTATATATTATATTTATAGTTTGTAATAAGTATATGTGTATCCTTATATTTGAGTTTTTTTTTTCCTCCATTTTCGTAATTGCACCTACCACAGTTTGTCTCTGCATCACCCAAAGGTTGACTGGTAGAAAATGCCTGTGGCATTAAGTCCGCCTCTGTACATTTCTGTGCTTGAAGTATTAAATAAATAAATTCCTCGAACATTTTTTTTTTCACTTTTTACCGTAATATTCAAATCATTAGAAAACCAAGAACTGGAACAGCAATATATAGACCTCTTAAGAAATATATACCAAAACAGCACCGCAAACATCAAACTAACACAGGACCTTCGTTTAGGATACAAAAGAGTGTCAAGCAGGGTGACCCGCTCTCTCCGAAATTATTCACAAGCACTCTCGAGGAGATATTTAGAACACTGGCAGCCTCATGGATGACCAAAGGCATTGAAGTCGGCAGCAGGAGGTTGACAAACCTCCGATTTGCCGACGACATAGTCCTTTTTGCCCCCACAGCTCTGGAACTACAGACTATGCTTCAAGACCTAAGCACGGCAAGCCTCAAGGTTGGACTCGCAATGAATCGATCTAAAACAAAAGCCATGACCAACAGCACTAAGCGCAGGGTCGTGGTATACATACACACACATACATAAACTCACGCCTTCTTCCCATGGGGGTAGGCAGAAACTACAGAACGCCACCTGCTACGATCCTTACATAGTCCTTTTGCCTCGTTTACGTTCATACATCTGGTCATACACGCACGCCGGTTGCGAGTACTACGCACCTGGCCTTTCTGAAGAACATCACCAATAAGGTCAGTATATGTCCTCCTAGGGCGTCCCCGCCCGGCCTTTCCCTTTACATCAGCCTTGTAAATACATTTTGTTAGTCGCCTTTCATTCATTCTCTCAACATGCCCAAACCATCTCAGCATACCCTTTTCAATTTTTGTCACTACATCTTGGTTCTTGGTTCTTCATCGTGGTATATGGGCAGGAAATACATTATGTCGATGAGTATAAATCTACTTGGGCCAGTTAGTTTCTGTCGAAAACAGGCAAGAAAAGGAAATTGATCGCCGTATCGAAAATGCCTGGAAAAGCTACTGGTCCATGAAGACGCTAATGAAGGGCGATCTACCGATCTCCCTGAAGCGAAAACTCATCGATATGTGTATTCTGCCCGTCCTAACCTAAGGTGCTCAGACTTGGTCGCTCACCGAGTCACAAAAGTTCCGCCTTGGGGTTTGCCAAAGAGCAATGGAGCGCAGCATTCTAGGTGTAAAACGAATTGACCGAATACGCAACACCACGCTACGCTCCAAAACGGGGATCTTAGACGTAGGCAAAAAAAGGCTGCCAAGCTAAAATGGGATTGGGCGGGTCATGTCAGCCGCATGCATCGTGACCGTTGGGCAACAGTCTCCACACGGTGGGTGCCTGAGGATGGACGGCGGCGACGTGGTCGGCCCAGGAAGAGGTGGCGAGACGACCTAGACGCGTACCGCAAGGGTTGGATGGAGATGGCCTTGGAAAAGAATGCATGGAAGGATTTGGGGGAGGCCTTTGCTCAGCAGTGGGACAGTGGAGGCTAATTTAAAAAAAAACTTTTCACCATCTTAACAATTTTGACCTCTGAAGACATTGAGTTTGTTTGAGAAATTAGCTTTTGCTAGCGGCTGCGCCCGCGTAGATGTCAGAAATTATCCCACGGGAACGTTCTACCGAGATAAAAAGACAAACAGACAGACAGACACCGGATTCTACTGTTTTAATACATATCCTTATATCATTTTTTATGTACTCAAAATAATAAGCTGAACGTGAATTCATGCAAGCCTAGTACTTTTTGTTAAGTTACTCTCAGAAAATGTATACGTGTCATGTGACGATTTTAATGAAACGAAGCCTATATTCTGCTTCAAATTAATTTCTGTCTGACTGTGAAAATTACATAAAATCCGTTCAGTAGTTCCGGAGATGTGCGCGAACAAACAAACAGACAGACACCGGATTCTACTGTTTTATTATAAAATGTAGAATAGATATACATAGAGTATCCAGTGCCTGTCCTCGGGTTGAGCGAGAAGAGCGGTCTCTACGCGCCAATGCCAAGGGGTGCCAAAAAACCAAATGCTATAAAAAAAAATCCGCAAAATAAAATTTTGATGGCTTTATTGAGAGGCACGGGAGCAGATTTAAAAAATTCCGTAGGTTAAATCTGCAAGATTTCTTAATGTTAAAGAAGCAGCAGTATACTAATTATTAGAACTACTTTAATTAAAATTCATTCAGTGTTGATATTTGCAATAAAAGTTGACTTTTGAAAATAATTATTTATTTAACATGAAACCGAAGTAGAATTTATGTGATGTGAAAGCGTCGATCAAAGGGTGCCGAAAGACAATCTCGCTCTACCGATCAAGGGCTAGGGCCGGCGGTGAGTATAGCGACTCTCTTGTATAAGAGAATGGCTGACGACGTTAGCCTACGAGTAAATGATACTCCCCCCGACCCTGAACGAACCCCGAACGAGGTGCCAGCAGTTGTTGCAGCTGAGCACGTAGCTTTAAATACCCCGTATAATAATCAAGATGAAAATCTAAGTTACATCCAGCCTGTCCCTTCTTGCTGTCCTCCCCCCAGCGACGCCCTAAGTTGAGGTTCGTACCCCACAGGGGGTGCCTTTAGCGAGCTTTCACCTAGTTTTAATTTAGAATAGTTTTTGCACCTGGCTGGAGTCTTTGAGTGTAAAAGCTTATAATAAGGCAGCCACAGGAAAACCCAGTTAAGCAGCCATGTCATAGGTTAAGTGGGAGATAAAAAAAAAACCGTCAGCCTACGTAAACTATTCTAAAGCAGTATTAAAGACAACAAGATTGGTCTTTATAGGGCATAATAACAGGCTTTGAAGGTCTATTTGTATTAATCTCGCTAGTTCTCCAGCACAATTGCTCTATCACGGTCTAGATTCTCAACCTTAAAGGAGGTACTTACTTAAGAGGGTTGCAGAAGTCAGCTGGCAGTCGTTCCTTGCAAAATGCTAAAGTCCATCAATCAATTCAGCCTATTGCAGTCTACTGCTGGACATAGGCCTCCCCCAGACTGCGCCACAACACCCTGTCCTCCGCCTTCCGCATTCAATCTACCCCAGCCATATTTTTAAGAAGGTCTTTGATCCAACTAGCTGGAGGGCGTCCCACACTACGTTTGCCGATACGTCCCACTCCAGCACTCGTCTGCTCCACTGGTCATCGGTCATTTGGTCTTTCGACTAGGGATTGTAATCCGGCGTCATTTCCAATCCGGCCGGATCCGGCTGGATTTTCATCGATCCGGCCGGATCCGACCCGATTGATCAAATCAGGATAATTTTCCCTTTTCGTCCCAAAAAGTACTGTTAATGAGTTAGTGTAATAAACAGGTTGTTTATTTAAAAAAAAAAACATACATGAAATCAACTTTTCATGTTAGAACTGATCATTATACTTAGCTGTATAAAATCTAACACAATTTAACCTTGCGGCGGCGGCGGCGCCAGGTGGTGGGGCGGGGGTCCCCCGCGGAGTGGTTCTGCGTCGAACGACTCGCATGCACACGCACCACGCATTTAAAGTACCAATTCATGCAACAGCCCGATTATTTTGCCAAAAATTGCAATCACCGGATCCGGTAAACTTTTAACGACGCCGGATCCGCCAGGTTACCGGATCCGGTGATAGCAATTTTTGGCAAAATAATCGCGCTGTTGCATGAATTGGTACTTTAAATGCGTATCGGATAGTTGTAGCAAACTGGTGGAAGATGCCAGAAAATGGTACACAAAACCGTGAATATGTGCGTAATTTATCAAATGAACAAACATTCTGTTACCAAATTAATTAACTAACAGTAGCTGACTTGGATTAATTGTGAACACGTTTGTATGTATTAGGTTACATACATAATGTATTTAGTGTACTTATGGGACAGAATTTGGTATTACATCAAAAACAAATGATGCTTAGCAGTATTAGTTTGAACTACTAATTTGAATAAAGATTTTGACATAAGAATAATATAAAACAAAGGAATGTTATTGTTCGTGATTTAGTTTAAAAACATGTAAACAAATATCTGTTTTTGGAAAAACCACTTTAATTTCGACGCATAAAGTTCAGTTTCTGCTACAACTTCAAACATGTTTATGACTAGTACGAGTGATTCTGAAATCAACATAATTTACCCTAGTATAAAGTTGATATTCGTTTAAATGACAATAACACCAATTGGAAAAAAGTATTTTATTAGACTTTATGCTTTTATAACCGTCATGAGAATATACTTGCAATAGGTTAGATTATGTACTTAGCAAATAATACCTACCTAAAATTGTTTTGAGTTACCTAAAGTTTTTACTTAAAAGTTCACAGACTGGAAAGCGTTTTGTTCGTACTCAATTGTAACGTAAATCTTGTAGATCTTACTAAAAGCAATCACATTAGTGTTCCTGCTTTCAGCGAAGCAAAACTGACAGCGAATGTTAAACTCCGAATTCAAAAGATTTATATAGCTATCTAGGTACAGTACAAATATGTTCTTAATGTCCCTCGGCAAACCTCGTGTTTCGTCAGTCGTCGCATTTCTATCAGTTGCCCTTTGCACTTGGTGCAGACCGGACGCTCTCAATCGACTTGGAAGTATATAGAGTTGTTAATACTTTTTTAACTTAATGTAATTTATTTTAGAAACGGGAGGAAAGCCGCTAAAGTCTCGGGCACGAGAGATAGGAAAATAGTATAACAGCTCTATATCATTCACACGGAAATCAAAACAAAACAACAATAAAGAACTTAGTTCTGAATTCAAATGAATAAACACGATAAATCTAATAATCGATGGACATGGAAATTTGCATTCGTTTGTATTCGGAAATCCGATGATACCCGAGGGACATTAAGAAAATAAAAATACGTGTATTTAGTTGTACCTAACGACATTGAAACTATTGCACTAATGTTAAGATAAACATGATTATAAATTCATGACCTAGTATCAACAATATCCCGGAGGTGTTATTATACAGATAACATGGAAAGTTTGTAAATATCTACTAACATTAGCGTTTATTTATTAGTCCCCGGAGCCCAAAATTCGGTGAATATTAGGCATCATTCCAATTCCTGAATAAAGTTGAATTAATAAACTGTCTCGCGTTGGTCTAGTGGTCGTGCTACTGCTGAGCATGAGGTTGGAAACCGGAGTCTGGATTTGTGGCCAGTTGATAGCAATAGACGCGCCCCCTATTACATGGGACTTAAAAAATCTGACGAAATGTGGGTGTACTGGTACACCTCTGTCTAACCCATCGGTATTACAGGCGTGATGTTATTACATTACATTACATAGCCGTTATTGTCCCACTGCTGGGCAAAGGCCTCTCTACTCTCTTTCCACCTCTCTCTGTCTAGAGCTTCCAAGGACCAATCTTTCTTAAAGGAGTCCAGCTCATCCCGCCATCTCCGTCTGGGCCTGCCGCGATGTCGTTTGCCATTAAGTGGGACCCACTGGGTCGTAAGTTTGGCCCATTGATCGTTTGACATGCGGCAGATGTGTCCAGCCCAATTCCATTTAAGCGTGGCAGCTTTCGTGATGTTATGTAATAATAAAATTAATTCAAGTAATAAAATACTCAATTAACTGTAAATCCATTACCTACAAAAAATAAATTACCTTTCAGGCCAACTTGAGAATCGAAATCAAAACTCCAAAAGCTTAGCAAATACACTTAATATTATTTTACTTTTGAAAGCTATTTAATGGTTAAAAGCAGGTAAGAATCAGGCAGAAACAGATTAACTACCCCGATCGCAATTTGCAATTAATCGTCGCTTTTAAAGTTTCCTCTGCGGCGAGTAAGTAGCTTTTTTCTACCTATTACGAGCTCGCTGCGGATAATCCACGAAACAATAGCCGCCTCTTTTACCTCAATATATGGCCATCGAAAAGGCTACACACAATGGAGGCTTGGATTAAGGACTTCAGACAAAACCGCTCCACACATTCTATTTTATAACTATAATTTTTTTCTGAGTCTTTTAACTATGCCTGATCGTTTATGTACGTATAGTCACGAGCACTAATATAATATTCACTTAGCAACTTTAAAAGAGATTTTCTTCCACTGTATTGATTGTAATTAGGTATATGTTATTACGAAGATAGTGTTTTGGAACCCACAGGATTGCTGGGTCGTAAAGAAGACGGATAAAAAGATTGCATGCAACGGAGATGAGAATGTTGAGGATGTCTGGAGTGACGAAAATGAATAAAGAAAGAAATGAGTATATACCTTCAACTGTCATTCACGAGACACCATAGAATTTTTAATTGTTATGTCCTTCTAAAGGCTAATCGGCAGATGATCGGATATATGGAGAAGTTTGAAAGTCGCAGTGACAGAAAAGTTGAAAGGAAATCGTTTGGCTTGGTATCGGCATGTGAAGAAGGAAAGAGTGACGAATATAAATGTAGATGGATGGATTGTGTGAGAAACGATATGAAAGAGAAGGGAGTGAATGATAACATGACGGTTGATAGGGGAGAATAGAAGACGAAAACGTGTTACGCCGACGCCACATAACATGGGACAAGGGCAGGAAGATTGACTATATTATGATATTTATTTACTTATTTATTCTTCACAAAGCTTACAGTCTAATATCTATAAAGGTGTAAAATGTACAATAATGCTTACAATTGCTATTTAAAAACTTCCAAATTAAATAGGTCTTATCTGAAAGTTGCAATCGTTATTTCAAGCGAAAATCGCTTTAGAATTTTGCTGTGCACATACACAGTTTTGTGTGTTCTTTTTTAACACTTTCTTCTCCACCCATTTTCATAGAACTCATACGCCATGCCGCCATACATATTGGAAGTGAACCCCCCGGGATGGCTGCCGGCATTACTCGCAGACGGTCAACGGCATTAGGTTTAAAACCGTGTTATAAAACACTATAAAACGAAGTAAAATAGTGTTTTCAGGGGGTCCTGTCGCTGTATGTAGTATTCGACCTTTTAAATGTTTTGTGAATATTTGTAAACGTGAACAAAAAATTAACCAGAAAAATGCTTTGATTTTAGAAACAATGCATAAACTAATAAATCTTGCTAAAATATACATCATATTTTATTTTCACGATGTAAAATGCTGTATTCGCTAAGAGAAGCCTACATTTAAAATGAGCCCTCCGCGAAGACTCCCAGCATTCCATATGCGACTAAGTGAACCCTCCGACACTGTACGTGTTAATATTAGTACTCGTGACAGTACATAACCAACGTTCAGTCAACATAAAGAAGCATTTTCTTTTCACTTGTACTGGAGCGAAAACGAACAACAATGTGTAACTCATCGTCGATGGCCCGTGTGTAGGGGCTCTAAGTGGACAGCGCAAGAGCTTCCCAAAAGAGCTCATTGACTAAAGTATCTACTCGAGAAGGCCGTTAGACGAGGTTAAGATGTTCGTCTCACCTTATTTAAGATTGCTCAGACACAAGTATTCACCAACATTCTAACGGAGATTACTAACTAGCTGCAAACGGAAAAGAAATGAGAAAAAACCGGCCAAGTGCGTGTCGGACCACGCACAATAAAGGGTTCCGTAGTTGGGATGAATTTATCCCAAAAACAAACTTAACTTTGTAGTTGAAAAATATGTTCTCCCGTACGGAATGTATAGGAAAGCATGTTTTTGTAACTGCAAAGTTAAGTTGGTCGATTATTACTCGTTAACTTGTAGAGCCTACTTAACTGTGATAGTTTTCCTTTTAATGTCGTTATATAAACTACTGCTGTGATTTTTTTTACATATCCAAAACCAACCATTTAGCTGGCAGGAGGGGACACTTGACTCTAACAAAAATTAGCACTTTAAAGTTTAATATTTCGCAAACGGATCCCTAAATCCAAAAATAGTTTTAACAAATTCACAATTTTTTTGAAAGACCTTTTCAATACCCCTCACCATGGGTTAAAAAAAAAACATCACCACTTTACGTGCATGAGAGGTACCCTAAAAAAAATGTTTTTCATAATTTTGTTTTACCACTTTGTCGGCGTAATTAATATGTATACCTATGCCAAATTACAGCTTTCTAGTACTAAGGGTCTCGGAGCTAGACCGCGGACAGACAGACAGACGGACATGACGAAACTATAAGGGTTCCTTGTTTACTACGGAACCCTAAAAACGGAAAAAACGTCAGGAAAGGCGGTTACGTCCTTTCTCCATGTTACAGTGTTATAAATGCTAAGTGAATTCTTGGATTTGTTCGAGTTTTATAATATTAACAATGACGTAATAACAGCGATAAGAATGTCTAAACGTCGCATTTCACTTTGTTAAGGAAACAATCACTCAAATAATTACTTAAGAATTTTCCATTTCCACGGAATAAAAAAATTGATTTCCAAGTCAGAACGTTTACTTAGATTCTATTAATAACTAAGAAGTGTGGAAGTAAACGTATTTCTTAAGAATAATATTAAATTATGAAAATCTTTTCTAAGAAGTAAAAGTAAATTTAATTAAGTACTTAGAGCTTTATGTTCCAAACAGCTAAGAGGATAGAATTGGATTATCTAATCATAAAACTTAGACTACAATAAAACAGAGACCGACCTTCGAAAGTTATTACTATGGAAAGTATTTTCAGATCGTGAACCTTTCTGGAACCCATTAAATTGTAGGTAAGTATGGAGACAGGGGTGATCTTTCTTTGGGCAAAGTCTATTAGCATTCCGTAGCCGGATGTCGGAAAATTCTTGGTGTAAACTAAGTTTTTATAAAATGAACGTAATTGTAAAAGACTGTATAGGTTGAATAATAGGCTGTGGAATGATGTGATAAGACAACGGTAAGATTTAAAAGATGTAGTGACAAAAATGGAAAAAGGTGGCTGAGATGGTTTAGTCATGTTGATAGGATGAATGAAAGGCAACTAACAAAATGTATTTACAAGGCAGACGTGAGTGGAAACGCCGGGAAGGAACGCCCTAGGAGGACATATTATACTGACCTTATTGGTGATGTTCTTCAGAAAGGCCAGGTGCGTAGTACTCGCAATCGACGTGCGTGTATGACCAGATGTATGAACGTAAACGAGGCAAAAGGAGTATGTAAGGATCGTAGCAGGTGGCGTTCTGTAGTTTCTGCCTACCGCCATGTGAAGAAGGCGTGAATTTATGTATGTATATGTATATATTTATAGGTAAACTTAGGTACTTTATTTCGTTTGATTTCGTCTTAAAGTTTTTCTTACTTTTTAGGTCTATTTATTAAAATTCGTGCTATCTTTGATGAACTTACGTTTATTTAGTCCTAATTAAACGTTCTCGTTACAATATTTACAATACGACTTTTTAATTAATTAAACTTCTCAATTTCTTTTACAAAATTTTGGATACTTCATCCAGTAACGAACGAACTTTTTAATTTTCACAGTAAATAACCAAGAAAGTTTTGACCTTTTCAAAACTGAGGTCAATGCCTTGAACTGTTACTCAGGTAGATACAAAACTACCATTATTGTAACCAAAGTAAAGGAATCCACCCACACACCAAAGCCGCACCAGCCCGGCAACCCTTAGCTTATCTACCGGACTCATTTTAAACAAAAGTTGTCGGACTTGCAACGTTCTGAAGCCCGGCTAGCCCGCCGGCACAAAGCCTTTCGTGTGTAGACACTAAAAAGAAAATACATGAAAATGATATTTAATATTGTGTGTACCTACACCTTAAAAGGCAATGCTGACAGGAATGACGTTGTCACTTAAATAATACCTACAGCTTCTAATTCCCGTGACGCCATAATAATCAATCAGCCATATTGTTCAGTCTTCGGCCTATTCTATGATCCAAGCAGACGTATAGGAGTTAATCCTGTTAAAATTACTTAGTCCCAATTTCCGCTCATAAATATTTATTAGACGTGTCACAATAATTTATCGCGTTCCGTGCCCGATTAGGATAAATCAGATTAGAGATACCTTATTTGTGAATTTGGCAGCCACGAAGATATGACGGCAAACAGGATACTGTAAATATATATTTTTGTCTTTTGTAATTTTTTCTGCATAATGCCAGAATAAGTTAATGATTCGAATGATAATTTTGTAACTAACTACACTAGAAAAGTAATGAAATGTAGCGGATATGGGAAAACATCCCTAAAGCTACGGTTTCCTACGGCCACAGTGACGGCTATCATAAAAATTATAGATACGGGTTTTGAATTTACGGTCTCAAAACACCTATATACTTTCATGAAATAACGTTTTAGTGACGTCATTCGATGGTAAATTGCGGACGCTATGTGCCACCGCAGTCTTAGGAAATCATAGCTTAAGAAACCTCAAGAAATCAGACATCGAAACTATTGTAAGAAAAGAAGGTTTTTAACCGACTTCCAAAAGGAGGAGGTTCTCAATTCGACTGTATGTTGTTTTTTTTTTTTTGTATGTTTGTTACGCGATTATTGATTTTGATGATTCTTTTTTGTTTGGTAGATCATACTTCAGAGGTGGTCCCATATAAATTTTATTAACTTTACTTGGGCAGTTTTTGAGTTAGCTTCAATAATACGTATTTTTACCTCACTTAGTATGTGGATGATATTATGATAACTTCCTGTCACTGTTATTTATATAGCAGGTAGTGGTATTCGAATTTGTGTGGGGTAGGTATTACAACTAAAAAGTGAAATATAAAAACTTTTTACAAAAAAAAAACAACCGACTTCAAAGAAAACAAAGTGAAAAATAACTTTAATTTCGGAAGTCGGTGACAAAGAACGAAAATTCAAAACCAAAGACACCGACTTCCGAAATTAAAGTTATTTTTCAGTTTGTAGTGTTTTCTTTGAAGTCGGTTGTTTTTTTTTTTGTAAAAAGTTTTTCTTACAATAATTTCCGGTCATACGACATTTGTGGCGTCTTGCACAATAGTGCAATAACTTCGTTGTCTACATTCATTCCGGCGGCGTCGCGTCGCACACATGACGTCGGTTAGCCACAACGTCCGTGCTCAGCACCCCTGAGAATTGTCCCTGTGTACGTAGTACACACACGTCGCCCACTGTCGACCAGTGTCGCCCAGCGTCCGACACCTAATTTCAGTGCTGTTCGTGACTGCACGTCGCGTTTCACCGAACTACATCTGAATAGTAAATTGTTAACAACAATGTCTGCAGCTCCGTGAACAAATTGGGGATTAGCATGAAACATTGTGAAGTTAAGGTTGAGCTGAGACGTCTCGATGGGATCGGAATAAATGAGGTTTTGAATGCAAGCCAAGATACAACAATTGTACCAAAGTAATTTGTATTTCGAGATTTGTAATTTCATTGAACTGCTGTTTTTGTTGGAAAGTTTGCCTAAAAATAAGTTCGTTGATTCATTGAATATTCTTGTTCTGAAATTAACTTTCATTATTCTTATTTTTTTGGAAACTTTTGCGTCTGTTTGTGTCAGCTTCATCGTACAACTTGGCTTCCCAAAACAGTTCATTTCTTGAAGGGAGAATTTCAAACAGTTTTATTGGAATATTTTAAGTTGTGTCACACCTAAAAATGCTATGATGAAATGAAATGAAAAAGAATTAAATAAAATAAATAAATAAATTATTTATTTCACCAAAAGCCATCACAGTACAAGAACCATAGAACTAAGAGCATATTATAAGGCTTATAACTAGGTCACAATAATTTAAATACCCTGACTCCTAAACTAGGTGTATGTGCCTGTATCTTAGGAGTCAGAACATAAATACAGAAATTAAATATTTTATTGCCAGATATAAAATCCACATACAAGTTACTATAAATACACACATAGATAACGTTATAAATATACAATAACATAATTGTAATAATATTTGACAAGAGAACGCCGCTGCTCATGGTCTTGAAGTAGTCCCTTGGTAGCTCCTAGGAAACCTACCGATAACTAAATAATGACCGCTTTTTTACTAGCAAATGCGAATCAGTTTAGACACAACCCACTAATAGTTAATTGACTTGTCGCGAACCCGAATATGTTGCCACACCGAGCGCTGCACGCAGAGTTGAACTCTGCGTTCAGCGCTCGGTGTGGCAACATATTCGGGTTCGCGACAAGTCAATCGTTATCCTAAGGATGCCTCGTTGAGAGGTGAAACACGTGTCGATTTCTTTCAGGGTTTTTTATGGCTCTTTAGAAATAGCTAAGCGGAACAGGTTGGGTACTAAATATTTCCACGTCTATTGTATTTGTATTACCCACTAAATCCTACGTCATATTATTTCAAAATAATGTCCATGTTGAATAGCTGATCGTATTAAACGAGACAAGCTACTTAGAACATTTTCATGTAGCTCTGTTCATAAATAATTCATTGGCACTAGAGACCTTACTTAGTCAAGTTTGTAGGAAGGAAAGGGTCGTAAGGATCCTTTCCGACGATTGCTATAATTTGCCAATCGTTAGTTCTTGCAGAAAACACATTGTTTTTGTTTATTTACTCATTCCACTTCATAGAAAAAAGTGCTACTGTATTTTTAGGGCTTGGGATGTCCTATGTATAAATCTTGCGGCTCTCCTCGGGAACTGTATGACTGTTACTGGTTTATTTGATTCACGACAAAACATGCATAATATTTTCACCAGTGGGTGTCTTTAGAAGTCATAATGGTAGGATTAGTAGGTAAGGATTAAGGATATTGTCAATTCTTTTTGCGATTTGCAACAATGACTCACCCATTCCTTGTTTGGTGATAGTGACAATTCATAGGTAGACCATATCGCATTTGCGGCATTATCGTCATCACAAAATCAATCAATATGTCTAAACGTCGCTAATCGTCAAGCCTATTTAATTTTTATAAAGTGTATGTGTTAAAGTATAATTTTTACCGATTTTAAAAAGGAGAAGATTCTATGCTCCGTATGTATGTTCATCGATATCTTCATCTATTATGGACCAATTTTGAGAATTATTTTGTTTGTGAAGCCTTTCATGATACTCCAGCACGCGTAGCATGACCACCGTAGAAACGAGTTTAGTCGACGGAAGAATAGACAAAATGACAGATAGACGCTACGCGTGCTGAGGTGGTCAGTCAAAAACAACCAACTTCCGAAATAAAACACTAAAATGTGAAAAAAGAAATATATACATATATTAGCTATTTATGGGATATTCATACAGAAGAGACGACGGTATTAATAGAAACCATGTTTAGCCACCTACAATTTTGTTTCTACGTCGAAATGGCATGGGGGGCGGGGCTGTTAAAAAACACAAAATAATTATTATTATTAAGCCACCACCGATTGAACATGAATCTGATATGGTCAAACAAATAAAACAAGCAATAATAACTAAAATTCTTCACATGAAATGCAATTAATTATTTTCAAAAGAGTATTTATAACATGTCATTCCAGATTTATTACTGCAGGTCGTGCTTTTAAACCATTTATTTACACGCTCAGTGATTTATTTCAAAATAAGGTCAAACGCCATAAATAACGAAAATAAAATGATTAACCATCTTTCAGTTGCAACATTTTTCATTAGCGCTTTATAAATTAAATATGTTTGAAAGTCAACTCAACTTTTGTTTTTAATGACACCTGAAACATAATTTTCACTCCTCTTGCTCAAAAAGGCCGTCATTGTAGAGTACCAGAGCAGGAAAAAAATAGCATTTCTTGTAGTAAATACTCAAAGTATGCATTAAATACTTGTCTGTATTTATTATTCTTAATAATCTAATTTCGTATTGACATTGTGTTCTTTTGATTGTCACAAAAAATAAAAAACATGACGTTTACTACTTTGGCTCTTATTTAACTTAATTATTCAATATACAACATTCGTTATCAGCACGAGGTAAAAAAGTAGAAAAATGTCGTGTGGACCTGCTGGTATATCGATAAAACCGTTGTGCGAAAGAGCCGACTATGGCATCTGGAAATTCAAAATGCGTATGTATTTGATGCATGAGGATTTATGGGAAACCATAGAAGGTTACTCAGGTGAGAAGCCCTCTGATGCAAATAAAAGGGATCAGAGAGCTTTAACCAAGATTTGTTTGACAATCGACGGAGGCGCAATCGCACATGTTCGGAGCGCTGAGACTGCCAGGCAAGCATGGGATGCTCTTAAAGATGCTTTTGAAGATAAGGGAATGGGCAGAAAATTGGCCCTGGAGCGCAGGCTGTATAGATATAACTTGTCAGACTTCGATAATGATGTTGAGCGTTATATTGGCGCAATCGTAGCTACTTCGCAAGATTTAGCAGACATCGGGAAGAAGATTGATGATGAAAGTTTGGCAGCGATTATGCTCGGAGGTTTAGGACCTCGCTACGATCCCTTAGTTATGGCTCTGGAAAACTCCAACTTAAATATCACAAGTGAATTGGTGAAAAGTAAGCTATTGAATGAGTTCTCGAAAACCGTAGACGTTCAAGCTCCGGAGAACAAACCGACGACTTCCGCTCTGAAATCTTCTCAAGGTAAAATTTCTTCCAATAATAGTAAGAAGAAAAGAATTATCAAATGCTATGGATGCGGTGAACCAGGTCATAAAAGGCCCGATTGTCCTATAAGGAAGGACGAGAAGGACAAGCACGTAAAAAATGTTACTCTGAAGACAGCACTCAATGGTGTAGAAGGAGAGAGTACCACTTTTTTCATTGATACTGGAGCGACCAACCACATGTGCCATAATATTGATTACCTAGAGAACGTAAGGTTGAATAATGAAGCAGGTAGTAATGATACTGTAACGGTTGCAAATGGAGAGAAGATAAGTTGCAGAGGTATAGGTAATATTTCTTTTTCTACTAAAGATTGTGAAGGAACAATGACTGGTGTTGTTGCCGTGCCTGACCTGAATTGTAATTTACTCTCTGTTAGGAAAGCTTGTGAAAACGGTTTACATGTAGTTTTTGATAAAAATGGTTGTATTTTTTATGAAAATTTTTCTTGTACTGGAAAGGCTCTTTTACGTGGTTCTGTAAGTAGTGGGCTGTACACTTTAAATTGTACTGTAAATGTTCCTAAGAGAATTGCCTCTAATGCGCTCCTTGATACGTCAGATTGCAGACTTTGGCATAGGCGTTTAGGACACCTTTGCCGAATAGGTCTGGATAAACTTAGAAAAGGTGAGGCTATAGGTGTGTCTTATGATAAGGTGGACAATGAACCATGTATACATTGCTTGGAAGGCAAGCAGTCAAGAAAACCATTCAAAGCAATTCCATTTAAAAGAGGAACAGCTTTGTTGGAACTAATTCATGCGGACCTGTGTGGTCCGATGTCACACGATTCTTTTCAGGGAAACAAATATCTTTTGGTTTTTATTGATGATTTTTCGAGAGCGATTTTTCCTTTCTTTATCTCGTCGAAAACTCAAGTAAAAGATAAATTCTGTGAATTTCAGAATGCAGTTGAAAGGCAGAAGGAAGCAAAAATAAAAAATTTCAGAACAGATAACGGGACTGAGTTTGTGAACCAAGGTATGAGAGACTATTTGACTTCAAAAGGAATTAAGCATGAAACGACAGCTCCTTATAGCCCTCAATCTAATGGCGTAGCTGAACGTGTAAATCGCACACTGGTTGAAAAGGCGCGCTGTATGCTTACTGAAGGTAAACTTTCCAAAGTATATTGGCAAGATGCAGTTCAAACTGCTGCTTATTTGAAAAACAGGTCTCCTCATCGTGCACTCGAAAATAAAACTCCTTTTGAAATGTGGTATGGGAATAAACCAAACCTCTCACATTTAAGAGTTTTTGGCTGTCGAGCGATGGTTCATGTCCCCAATTGTCAAAGAAAGAAGCTTGATGTCAAATCTACGGAGCACATTTTTGTAGGATATGCTGATGATATCCACAGTTACTTCTTTCGTAGTTCTGAATGCCCACGTCGCTTAGTTAAAGCGAGGGACGCAGTATTTTTCGAAAATTCTTTTACAAGTCTAAAAGAAAATTCAGATTCTTCTAGAAGCCAAGAAGAAACAGTAGTTCCACTACGATTGAGCACTGATCCTTGCAATGCTGTTGAACAGATAGTTAATTTGGATGTTCCTACAGCAAGCACTTCCATGGATGTTCCGGACGTTTCCCCTGATCGTTTTCACGATGCTTCAGATGTAGAAGTAGAACAAAGCAACAGTGTTCTCGGTGAGTCAGTGGAAGAACGTCGCTATCCAATGAGAGAACGGAAGAAACCACATTTCTTGTTATACAAGACCTGTACGGAAGAGGTAATAAATGAAGATCCATCTAGCTACTCAGAAGCCATGCACGCAGAAGATAAAGATAGTTGGATTGCTGCGATGCAAGACGAGTATGATTCCTTAATAGAAAGAAAAACTTGGATTTTAGTCAATAGACCTGAAAATAAGAAAGTTATTCCTTGTAAATGGGTCTACAAATTGAAACGAGATGCTTTAGGAAATTCTGTAAAGTATAAAGCAAGACTTGTAGCTAAAGGTTACAGACAGGAGGCAGGAGTGGATTATTATGAAACATTCTCTCCTGTGGTGAGGAATTCATCCTTACGTATGCTGTTAGCTTTTGCCGTTGAGAACGAATATAAGCTAAAGCATTTGGACGTGGACACAGCATTTCTTAATGACAATCTAGAGGAAGAAGTGTTCATGCTACAGCCTCCTGGATTTACACAAGAAGATGGAAAAGTTTGTCTTCTGAAGAAATCCATCTATGGGTTGAAGCAAGCTTCGCGAGCTTGGAATAAAAAGCTCGACGAAACTCTTAAAAGTTTGGGTTTCAGTAGGACCTCCTCAGAGTCATGTGTATATACGAAACTTTTTGGTTCGTCTGAACTAGTTATACTAGCTGTCTATGTCGATGACATTGTCTTGTTGCACAAAGATGACTTGACGTATGACAAAGTCAAACATGACTTGAGACAATTTTTCGGTATAAAAGATCTGGGAAACCTAAATTATTTCCTATCTCTAAATGTAAATTACGATAATGGGATAATTGAAATAAACCAAAAAACTTTTATACTCGATTTATTAAAACGTTTTAAAATGCAACAGTGTAAAACGTTTGATACACCTTTAGCGAGCAGTAAGTTGGAACCTGGAATTGGTGAGAAACCTGATTATCCTTATCAGAACTTGATTGGCTGCTTGATGTACCTCGCTGTTAATACTAGGCCAGATATAGCGTTTGCTACCAGTTATTTGAGTCAGTTTAATACGACTTATGACAAAACGCACTGGACAGCAGCGAAGCGTGTACTTCAGTATCTTAAGGGTACTATAGATTATTCCATTGTCTACAGGAAGACTGGTGAATATATCTCTGCATACGCTGATGCCGATTGGGCTAACTGCACAATTGACCGCCGTTCGTATACAGGCTATTT
This sequence comes from Agrochola lychnidis, assembly GCA_963680765.1. Lineage (NCBI taxonomy): Eukaryota > Metazoa > Arthropoda > Insecta > Lepidoptera > Noctuidae > Agrochola > Agrochola lychnidis. The sequence continues at coordinate 8,692,764 of OY796850.1, forward strand.
TGTGAAATTGGCTGGAGGACCAATTTCTTGGGAGTCAAAGAAACAGCCAACGGTTGCATTATCTTCAACCGAGGCTGAGTATATGTCACTGAGTGCCGTAACCAGAGAAGTTGTCTTTTTGCGCAGACTCTTGCAAGAAATTAGTGGCAAGGTAGGACAAGTTATTATTTATAACGACTGTCAAGGGGCGCAAAAGCTGGCGTCAAACCCTATTCACCATAATAGGACTAAGCACATAGATACAAAACATCATTATATTAGAGAGATTGTATCTAAGAATATTGTGGACTTACGGTACATTCAGACGCATGATATGAGCGCTGACATTTTGACAAAAGCCCTAGGACGTGTATCACATTTAAGATGTGTTAAGGGTATGGGATTTAGTTAATTATAGGCTTCTTTAAATCCTAATGTCTCGCTTATAGATCTTAGATTATTTCGATTAAGTGGGGGTATGTAGTAAATACTCAAAGTATGCATTAAATACTTGTCTGTATTTATTATTCTTAATAATCTAATTTCGTATTGACATTGTGTTCTTTTGATTGTCACAAAAAATAAAAAACATGACGTTTACTACTTTGGCTCTTATTTAACTTAATTATTCAATATACAACATTTCTTGCTCTAGGGGAAAAAGTAATTTCTTTTTAATTTTTGTCTGTTCCAATGAGCCTTGAAAAACGGAAAAGTCTTTATTCTTATGTAGAATAATCATGAATCTTATGGACTCGACTTATTACTGGTTCACTAAAAAAGAAGAACATTTTATTTCTGAAAATGGAACTAAATGCGGCTATCTCTTCCGTAGAATGCGTGCATGGCGTTGCGGCTACAGAAGAAATAAAAAAAGGCATTGGCGCGAAATCTTTAGAATTTTTCTCTGATTACAAATTGAATTGGTGACCGTAATGTAACTTAAAACAGTGAAAATGTCATCATCTAGTATCATCACAGAGGACTGAAATTAAGTTTCCGGAAAAAAACATCTCGATAAATATCCAGAATTGTATAACTTGTACATTTAAAAAAAAAAATACTATTTAATATTGTATTGAATTATTTAATTTTCTCGCAATCGTAGCGAAAAGTAGAGTGTAACACACGGCGCTAAAACCCATTATAACTCGGTTTCTATTTACTCCCTCGCTAAAGCTCGGGAGTAAAACTACTTCGTTACAATGGGTTATTTTAGCCCCTCGTATAACAATCTACTATTGTAGCGTAAATTAAACTTTCAACTTGTTTTGCTTTTTTATTACTTTTTTTATTAAGTTATATTTTATTATAAACCTAATTTTTACGGTATTTAACGCAACAACTGTTTACTCTAGGTACTCAATTACTAACTTTTTTTTTTCTTAGCCGTTATTGTCCCACTGCTGGGCAAAGGCCTCTCTACCCTCTTTCCACAATTAATTATAAAAAATATTTTTGTTTTTGTGTTTATTTACGTAAAATATAAGTATTAAGTAAAGAAAGAATATTGAAAAGAAATCCATACTTTTACTGATTTCCGCAACATTTTTGCGAGTAGACATCGAACCATATAAAATTGTAAGCCCTCAGGGTTCACTCGGGAATTCAACGAGTTACTTTTCGTGACCCCTTGAGATTTCAGTTGTATGTACAGGTACCTATACTTTCCATTACAATTTGTTGCAGTTTGCATAACCTATTTTGTCTATATTTACAAACGCGTGGGTTAGAAAACCCTCAACGTCCCTGTCCGTGTACGATATTAATATTTGCTTGTTCTAAATGTATAATTAGGTCAGTCAGTACAGCTGTGTTTTGCACGTGTTTTACTCCCTAGAGGATAAGCAGATCTCCAACTATTTCGACAGTTCAGGAGCGGAGAGCAATAAATTCTAACTTTGTTGAAAATAAATACGTTGAGCGCATAATGCTCTACAAGGTTGATTACTTTTCATGAATTTGCGCCGAAAACTTGTCTTGTTTTGATAACGAATATAGTTTGTCTTTTCCCTAGGGTGATATTAGTTGAATGGTTAAACGCATTCACTTTTGTTTATTATTCTTCTTCTTCTTTTCGAGTCGATGGTAAATAGTTTAAGTGGCTGCGCCAATCGCGGCATCAGGTATAGCATGTTTTTCACGCGCGCCGCAAAGAAATGTTAAATGCCATTGATAAATTTGTACCGAAATATATAAAGAAAAAGTCAAAATTTCCCTCTTGGTATTCGGACTCGCTTATTACGGTTCTTTCTGAAAAAGAGAAATTCAGACAAAAATACCGAAAATATAATAATCCCCGCGACAGACTCACCTTTGAACTACTCCGTAGTCGCTGCCATTCGTTGATAAATAACTACTACTATGCATATAAATATAGAATTGAAAGTGATATACCCAAAAACCCTAAAGCATTCTGGCGGTTCATAAAAGATAAACGTCGTGGGGAATCTTGCATACCTGCCGACATGTTTATGAATGATAGGGTAGCTAGTAATGGTCCTGAAATCACAAACCTTTTCGCTGATCAATTCGTATCCGTGTTTAGTCGAAGCCCTGCTACTATTAATAATACTTCCAATGTATTTTCGGGTATTGACAATATTATAAGCACTGTTAAGTTTACAGAAAAACAAATTTTTAATAAACTCAAAAATATAGACGCCTCAAAAGGTCCTGGGCCGGATTCTATACCGCCTTTGTTCATCAAACGCTGCAGCCATGTTCTCTCTTTACCATTGCAGTTAATTTTCAATTCCTCTCTTGAGGAAGGAATCTTCCCTGAGGTATGGAAAAGCGCAAGAATAGTCCCGGTATTTAAAAAAGGTGATCAAAAATCTTTGAGTCTCTTGTGTGTCCGGTCATCACTCGCCACACTGATAAGCTTATCTCACCAAATCAACATGGTTTTAAAACTGGTCGCAGTGTGGACACGAATCTTGTCGAGTTTGTAACAGACGTAACCCTAGCTCTTGACAAAAGATTAGAAGTAGATGCCGTATACACGGATTTTAGCAGTGCATTTGATAAAGTTGACCATTCTCTATTATTGTCGAAGTCGGAATACAATGGTATACATGGCTCACTATTAAACTGGTTTTCGTCCTATCTATCCCGTAGATCGCAAATTCTTGTCGTAAACGGTTATGAATCTTACCCATACTACGCTGACTCAGGAGTTCCTCAGGGTTCTCATCTTGCACCAGTTCTGTTTTCGCTCTTCATTAACGACATTATAAATGAAATCCATCACTGTAAATATTTAATGTTTGCCGATGATCTTAAAATTTATAGGACTATCAATTCAAATAAAGATGTTACTCTAGTTCAAGAGGATTTAAGTAGGATTGAGCAATGGTGCCATTTGAACCGCATGAAGCTTAACGTACAAAAATGTAGTCACATACGATTTAGTAGGAAAAAACAATCCAGTGCTGTCTCTTATAATATAAAAGGAGCATTATTAGAGTCTGTAAATAAAGTTCGTGATCTTGGTGTCATCATGGATGACAAAGTTAACTTCAGAAGTCATATTGATAGCATCGTCACGAAATCAGCAAAGTTACTTGGATTTCTTAAGAGAAGCACTAAAGGCTTCAGGCTGGCTAGAACTAAAATTGTATTATATAATGCCTTAGTTCGGAGCCACCTTGAATTTGCTAGCGTAGTGTGGAACCCGCACTATGCTGTGCACTCACAAAGAATCGAAAGCATTCAGAGGTCCTTCACGAAACACCTAGCGTATACCTTCGGTAAAATATTTCCCCGGTGTCCATATGAACAACGTGTTCGATGCTATAATATGGATTCTCTACGCGACCGTCGACTGACACAGGATCTAATGTTCCTATACAAATTGGTCAATAATAAATTAGTCTGTGACAATTTACTTGAGTGTATTGGACTAAAAGTTCCATACAATATACGAGGTTACGAATGTATTCCACACTCAAGCATCCAAGACAAATATTGGAGTAAACTCACCGCTTAACAGATTCTGTAGAGAGATGAATTATTTGATAAAATTTGTACCAGATGTCGACCTATACCATGATTCCATAAAAGTCTTTAAAGCCAAAATGCTGAAGTTCCGTAAAACGCAATCTGAGAATGTGTTACGTTAGTATATTTTGGTAACTATTCATCCTTTTTAGGATTCCGTAGTAAACAAGGAACCCTTATAGTTTCGTCATGTCCGTCTGTCTGTCTGTCTGTCTGTCTATCTGTCTGTCTATCTATCTATCTGTCTGTCTGTCTGTCTGTCTGACTGTCTGTCTGTCCGCGGTCTAGCTCCGAGACCCTTAGTACTAGAAAGCTGTAATTTGGCATAAGTATATATATTAATTACGTCGACAAAGTGGTAAAACAAAATTATGAAAAACATATTTTTTTAGGGTATCTCTCATACACGTAAAGTGGTGATGTTTATTTTTTTATTTTTTTACCCCATAGTGAGGGATATCATTGGAAAGGTCCTTCAAAAATATTGTGAGTTTGTGAAAACCATTTTTGGATTCAGGGATCCGTTTGCGAAATATTAAGCTTTAAAGTGCTAATTTTTGTTAGAGTCAAGTGTCCCCCCCCCCCTGCCGGCTAAATGGTTGGTTTTGGGTGTGTGAAAAAAATCACAGCAGTAGTTCATATAACAAAATTAAAAGAAAAACTATCACAACTAAGTAGGCTCTACAGGTTAACGAGTAACTCCGCAGGGGGCGCTCTACGGTGGACGCCATCATGCGCGTGCGGGCCCTCACGACGGGGGATGCTGTGGCCCGGGGTGGGGTCGTCTTGGCGGTGTCTCTAGACATCGCCAATGCCTTTAACACCCTGCCCTGGAGTTGCATCAGGGAGGCACTTCGGTATCACCGGATGCCGACCTACCTCTGTCGTGTGGTCGAGGCCTATTTGACAGATAGGGCTGTCATCTACCCCGGTCACCAAGGAGAGTGGAACCGGCGAGAGATGTCGTGCGGTGTCCCACAGGGATCGGTCCTGGGGCCGCATCTGTGGGACATCGGATACGACTGGGTGCTGCGCGCCGATCTCCCTACTGGCGTCAGCGTCGTCTGTTACGCTGACGACACGCTGGTCCTGGCGCAGGGGAGGTCGTACCAGGCGGCGGCCGACTTAGCGACACGCGGGGTTGCGACAATCGTCGACAGAATCCGGCAGCTGGGACTCGAGGTGGCCCTGCACAAGTCCGAGGCCATGGGTTTCTATGGTCCTCGTAGTGCGCCACCGCCGGGTTCCCAGGTAATGGCGGGAGGGGTTCACATCGGCGTCGAGTCGACGATGAAGTATCTGGGACTCGTCCTCGACAGCCGGTGGAACTTCGTGGAGCATTTCCGACGTTTGGCTCCCAGACTGGACCGGGCCGGGGCTGCCTTGAAGCGGCTCCTGCCCAACCTGGGAGGTCCAAACGCCTCCTGCCGGAGGCTCTACGCGGGGGTCGTGCGGTCCATGGCCCTTTACGGGGCGCCGGTGTGGGCGCCTTCATTGAGGCGACAGCCAGCCCGCCGGCTTAACGCGTCCCAAAGGGTCATGGTCATCCGGCTGGCCCGAGGATACCGCACGGTCTCCTGCGAGGCGGCGAGCCTCCTTGCCGGAGTACCGCCATGGGATCTGGAGGCAAAGGTCCTCGCGCACATTTGGGAGTGGCGCGAGGAGGCGAAACGCCGGGGCTTAACTCCGATGCCGCAAGAAGTTGCGGCACAGCGGACAGAGCTCCGTCGGGATCTCATGGCGGAATGGAGAGTGCGATTGTCGCAACCCAGCGCTGGGCACGCCGCAATTGTGGCGATAAGACCCCTCTTTGAGGAGTGGCTAGAGAGGCGCCACGGCGTCCTCACCTTCCGCCTGACACAGGTGCTCACCGGACACGGCTGTTTCGGGAGGTACCTGTTCAGGATAAAGCGGGAGGAAACGCCCGGGTGTCATCACTGTGTGGATCGCCCGGAGGACACGGTGGAGCATACGGTGGAGGTCTGCCCGGCTTGGGCAGAGCATCGCCGTGTCCTCGTGGAAGCGATCGGCGGCGGTGATCTCTCGCGTCCGGCCCTGATTCGGGCCATGCTACGGAGCGAGAGGAAATGGCAGGCCGTCACCTCGTTCTGCGAAGCAGTAATGCTCGCGAAGGAGGAGACGGAGCGCGTGAGGGAGAGGCAAATTTCGCGCCCTCGCGCCCCTAACCGCCGCAGCAGGAGACGCCCTGGGCGTCGGGAGTCACGAGAGGATTTCCGGCCACCGTAGGCGCGGGCTTGCGGACGGTGAGCAATGGGTAGCTCGCCGTCCGATAAGGACCAAGCCCGGGTCGACGGCGCGTTGTGTTCCACGCGCGCCTCAAAGAGATGTCAGCAGAATTGACGGGGTCCGCTAGGGCCAATGCCTGCCGGGGGTTCGAAGAGAACCGATAGGGACATCGTGGCCCCCTGGCAACACGGCAACTGAAGGAACACGGGTGGGTTTTAGTCAGTAAGAGTCTGACACGCCCTCCCGCTCCGCCCAGAGCGGGAGAAGTTATTTGATGATTTCCCACCCAAAAAAAAAAAAAAAAAAAAAGGTTAACGAGTAATAATCAACCAACTTAACTTTGCAGTTGCAAAAACATGTTTTCCCATACATTCCATATGGGATAACATATTTTTCAACTACAAAGTTAAGTTTGTTTTTGGGATAAATTCATCCCAACTACGGAACCCTTCATTGTGCGTGGTCCGACAACACTTGGCCGGTTTTTATAATTTATTTTATACTTTCCTTTAAGATCTCATATTTATTTCAGTTTATATTGTTTATGTCTTAGTCTTAAGTAAGTGGGCAAAATTGCAATATTGTTCGTCTTGTAATTTTATTTTTCCTTATGTTATTTTTCTAATGTTTAAGTATTTTACCATAATTCTTAATTCTAGAGCCTTTGTTTTATTAAGTGTTATGTGACCTATTTCTGTGATTGCTGGTTATCCTGTAATTGGCGACTGTATAAGTCCGAGGCTATTGTTAGCTATAGTATTTATGATATATTATATACAGAAGCTGTTGGTGTACCTTTATAAATAAATAAAAAAAAATGTTAGCATAACTGACGGGGTCCGAAAGGACCGATGCCGATGCGATGGGGTTGATGTTTTGTCCAAAAGGGTTACCGTGGCCCCTGGCAATACTGGCAACTAAAGGAACACGGGTGGGTTTTATTCAGTAAGAGTCTGACACGCCCTCCCGCTCCACCCAGAGTGGGAGAACTTATTTGATAATTTCCCGCCCAAAAAAAAACAGTGTATAAAATTTTTATTTTTGGCATTTTTAGGTCCTCAAAAGTGCAGGTGTGTGGACACTTTTGTAATTCAAACAATACATTTTAGTCTACAATGTGATCCATCTTGCCTGCCAATCGTAGTTACACTTTATGCAAGAAAAACTGATGCAGTCACGAACTTGCAGGCAGTAGAACATTTTGAACATTTATTTACCTTCAAGATAGGTGCATGAATCCTGAACATAAATTACAGTATTGTTTACCAAGAAAACAAACTCATTCGTCTTGTTTTTCTCAAGTTACTAGACGGGGATAAAAACTTGCTGAAACTTACACCCTGCTATATTTTAACAAAGTGATGATTCCGGTTTATTTTTTGTATTACAACTTTTTTGATCTAAGTTCATGAATTACACTCATGCGATCTGTGAAAAGTTTCGTTTCAGGCGCTGAAACGTGAACTTGTTCCCAATATTTATGTTGTCTCAGTATTTGGTAAACTTAAATTGGAAAACGAGAATAGGGTATTCAGAAATAATGTAAATTCAGAGTTTGTGTCCTGTAACAGCGAGACGGGACTAAATAATAAATGATATTTTTTTTCTAGTTTTAACAAACATTTTTACACGTGAAAAATATATTTGAACCCTCGATGAGGTCGAAGTTTCCATTGTTCTAAGATGAAACACCGAAACATACTCTGTTCATCTCCAATATTGGAGAGATCACGATCATGCTAAAGAAAAGAAAAAAAGAAAATACATTTATTTAGCACAGACAAAAAGGCACACAACATAACAAAATTACACTACAAATCAATCAATCTGCCTAGCCTTTTCTCAACTATATTGGGGTTGGCTTCCAGTCTAACCGGATACAGCTGAATACCAGTATTTTACATGGAGCGACTGCCTATCTGACCTCCACAACCCAGTAACTGGGTAATACGATACCCCTTGGTAAGACTGGTTGTCAGACTTTCGAGCTTCTGACGACCCGTAACGACTGTCAAAGATCCACGAATGACAGCCGGGACCAACGGCTTAACGTGCTTTCCGAGGCACAGAGGAGTCTCGGTATGTAGAAATGGTCACCCATCCACGGACCAACCCCGGCAAGCATAGCTTAACCTGACAGATCGACCCGAGCGGCTGTTAGTATTTAGCCACGAGCTCCTCCAAATTACTCTACAAATAAAAAAAACAAATAAAGGAAACAAATTATAAGCGATGCTGATTTGTGTCTGAGATGGGCTTTTGAAAAAAAAAACCACACAGTTTTCAGTGGCTGACCACGAAGATGGCGGAAAAACTTAGATGTCTTTCCTAAATATTGGAAATTGGCAAGCATTAATTTACGCATAATCGTGACTGTCACAAAGAAAGTAGGCAAACTGTAGCCCAGCTGTGGGACGGTACGGCCTAGTGTAAGGTAATATAAAAAAAAGAACGAGCAAGCCTTACAGTAGTCGCATTTATGATGTGTAACATCGGACATCTCACCTTGGTAATAAGCAACATAAAGGGGCCTCGTCAAAGTCGTTTCTGACGGCCAACTCTAGCACCGCGCGCGCTCATTGGTCAAATGAAATAGGGCGCGCTGCTTCCTGTGAAACACTTCAATATCACTCCCACAGATTTGATTATTTAGATATAGGTATTTAGATTTTGATTGCAGGAAAGCGAGAGGATAGATGTTACACATTTAAAAAAACCGGCCAAATGCATGTCGTATCACGCACAATGAAGGGTTCCGTAGTTGGGATGAATTTATCCCAAAAACAAACTTAACTTTGTAGTTGATAAACATGTTCTCCCATACGGAATGTATGGGAAAACATGTTTTTGCAACTGCAAAGTTAAGTTGGTCGATTATTACTCGATAACTAGTAAAGCCTACTTAGCTGTGATAGTTTTCCTTTTAATTTCGTTATATAAACTACTGCTGTGATTTTTTTCACACATCCAAAACCAACCATTTAGCTGGCAGGGGGGGGGACACTTGACTCTAACTTGACAAATTAGCACTTTAAAGCTTAATATTTTGCAAACGGATCCCTGAATCCAAAAATGGATTCCACAAACTCATTATGTTTTTGTAAGACCTTTCCAATGATGTCCCACACTATGGGATAAAAAATAAAACATCACCACTTTACGTGTACCCTAAAGAAAAATGTTTTTCATAATTTTGTTTTACCACTTTGTCGGCGTAATTAATTTGTATACCTATGTCAAATTACAGCTTTCTAGTACTAAGGTTCTCGGAACTAGACCGCGGACAGACAGACAGACAGACTATAAGGGTTCCTTGTTTACTACGGAACCCGAAAAAGAACGAGCAAGCCTTACAGGTAGTCGCATTTATGATGTGTAACATCGGACATCTCACCTTGGTAATAAGCAACATAAAGGGGCCTCGTCAACATCGTTTCTGACGGCCAACTCTAACACCGCGCGCGCTCATTGGTCAAATGAAATAGGGCGCGCTGCTTCCTGTGAAACACTTCAATATCACTCCCACAGATTTGATTATTTAGATATATTTAGATTTATATTTTGATTGCAGGAAAGCGAGAGAATAGATGTTACACATTAAAAAAATTACGCGTTCAGTTTACCTAGCAATATGTTCTTTTGCAGCAGTAATTAACCATTAAATACTGTGCAACCTAATTGACGTTTATTTAACTAAATTGAGGTAATTAGAAACGGTACAAACAATAATTAGTGATGCGCATTGCACATAGCTGGAATATTCTAACATTAATGTGTTGATTATCTAGAGTAAATTAGATACTTAGGTACATTCAGAATGTCTCCTTCAAAAGTGTTTTATCATTATTTATTAGGTATCATGTCCCTACAGGGATAACATAAGAACCTTCGGGACTACAAAATATTAACATTTTCATAAGTATAACAATCTCCTAGATCATTACTAATTTAAAAGGATTGGTCTGTTACACCTGAATTTTCTTCAACATTGTACCTCAGAAAAGGATTAATTTTACCCCGTGCTATATTTCATGAACCCTTATATTAAATGGTACAATCTAGGTAACAAGTGAGTCTCATAAATCATGTATACCCTCATCGCCAAGAGTGCCCAAATTCTCATGAAACGCGACGTTTTAATCTGGGAACAAAACCTATTGAGATGTCCTCACGTACCTTATCGTACCTACTAAGTTCACAATGGACCCTCAAAATACCTATAAATAAAATAGGTAGGGAACTACGGATCAATTTTTCACCCATAGCACGTACAAAATTGTTGCATCATCATCGCATTTTTTGTAGTGTCCGTTTCCCACAAGCGGTTAACGATTTCACGAAAAACATGTGAGTGAACATAGTACAGCTGTATTTACGGCTCCGCCGATTCCATTCAATCGTGTTTTCCTAAAAATCTCACACGTGTACCGTGTATACGATTTGCCTCGTCAAAGTATCGGAATACAAATCGAATGCTCGCTATTTCTCGATTCTCGCGACTCGCAACCTATTTTCAAAATATTATTTTAATATTCTTTGAGAATTCACACCGGCTTGTGGCTGTGGTAAATGCGACACGTTTTTCGTAAGATTGAGGTATCAATCTACATGTCTATCACACTCCATTTCTAAATTCTTTTTTGTTTTTGGAAAGAGTTTTGTTACTTATTGTAAGTAAATGTAAATTAATGTTACATAAGAGTACAATGTTTATTTTTTAAGGACCTTAACATTATTTAATTCGCTAAATAAGTATAAATTTCAGCTTTAAAAAAAAAGCTAAAATGTTGTTGCCTAGGGAGCAAACAACTATTTTAAAGGCTAGAGTTAATATAATAATACTTTCATTCTCACTACTTGAGGAAGACACACTATTTTTTTTAAACTAAGTAAAATCTGAATTTGAATAAACAATTACAAACGAAAGCGGAATGCATTTCGCGCGTTTTTTATTTTTTAACGATTTTTTTTTTTTATTTGGCCTGCGCGCCGTTTATTTCTTACAGCCTGTTACTTATTCATACAATGTTTGTAATTGATTGATCTCTTTGGTAATTGGAACTTTTGCTAACAATGTCCACATTCCAAATTCAAATAACTTTTAGTCCCTAGGGATTAAAGAGCAATTTTAGTCCCTGTTTACAAAGAATAAACTAGCTCTTTTTGAACAGATGTGATAAAAAGAAAATATTAAATCAAGGCAAGAATTAAGAGATCAATTAATTTTATATAACTGTTTTCAAACATGAGAGATTTAAAAACTCATAGCTTAACTATAAGACTGTCATCTTCCTAACAAACCTACCAACGTCTTTACGTGGAGTAAATTCAATCGCTACATTTTGCCCTGCAATCAACCAGTATATCAACGGACACACACATCTCCCACATACTCTGCTACATAAAAAATGGTACTCACTGGTGGTCCACTGTGAGGGCCCGCCTGGGCGGAGCGACCAACGCCACGGGCCACGCTGCCTGCACTAAAGACTCTCTCACGAACTGCTCCCACGAAGGTGAAGTTCCTGTGACAAAAAGGTTGGTTTGAAAAGAGATTAATTTACAAAAAAAAGTTGTCGTAAGCTATCTAGTAAGACACCTATGTACAGTCAGGGAAATAAATTGTTAAGAAAACTGACACCTTACGTCAAGTTGCTGTCAGTTGTAGCCATTTCATACAACTGTCAAAGAAAGACAATTGTGATTTTAACATACGGACAACGGACAATTTAAGTTGATAGTCAATTTGCTTAACAATTAAATTAATTGTCCTGATTTTTTTTTGTTTTACTTTAACACGGCTTGTAAATTTACAGAAATCGTCACTCTAAAACGTGTTAATACTTGCGATTGTCTTCTTCTAATTCAAAGATCAAGAAAGAGAGAAGGAGAGAGAACGCCGGCAGAACAAAACAAAAGAAAAGAATAAACTGATTACAGTGTCGTGGGATAAAATTGTACACATTGGTCTGAGTACACTGCATGACGAGATAGAGAGAAAAAGTGTGCATTTGGCCAAAATTTAAATCCAGGATGGCTGAATGGTTTTTCGTCATGGGTGTCATTTTCAAAGTTTTCGAGGGCGCTAAATCCAAGATGGCGGCTTTTTTTTTTTTTTCCTTTATAAAGTTTCACTATTGGTGAAACTTTATTCACATTACAATCTAGCCTATTAGCTAATAAGTAATTTAAATATAACTTAAACTGCTTAGTAACTATAAAATTAAGAAGTCGTCCAATAACGTCTTTCTTATTCACTATAAGTTAAGGGGAAGACACTTGATTCACGTGTTCTTTGTAAAAGTCAGCACTTGCACCACAGTTTAAGTTCACTTACTCTGCACTAAACTAACTCAAAAGGTTTAACCCTTTTTAGTCTTCGCACTAATTCAGTGTTGTCAAGGAGTTGGATCGCCTCAACATTCACGTGATGATGAAGTCTGTGTTCATGAGCTTCTGCATATTTTTGTATAACTATATTTACGACATCCATCTTGAGGTCCCGGTGGAGGTCACTATTTCTAATGTACCAGGGCGCGTTGACTATATCCCTTAGTACTTTATTTTGAAAACGTTGTATGATTTGACGATTGCTTTGGCTGGTGCAGCCCCACAGCTGAATACCGTAGGTCCATACAGGCTTTAAAACTTGTTTGTATAACAACAATTTGTTAGGTATTGACAATGGTGACCAAGTGGTCTACCAAGTAGCCAATACATTTTTTTGTGCCGAATATCTAATTCTACTCTTTTCTTTTTGACATGCTCTTTCCATCGCAGTTTTGCATCCAGGGTCATGCCGAGATACTTAGCAGTATTCGCGTATGGTATTTGTTGGTTATTGATGAATACCGGGAAGTATTTTGGGTTTTTATTCGTGAAGTCAATGTGGATAGACTTGCTTTCATTCAGTCTGATACGCCATGTTGTAGTCCACTCATAGATACGATTGATGGAATCTTGAACCTTTTCTACAGCTTCCTCGTGACTACTTCCAACAGCTATGATAGCTGTGTCATCAGCAAAGGTTGCAATAAAATTATTTTCTAGCTCAGGAATATCGCAGGTGTATAGTAAGTACAGTACCGGACCGAGTACACTTCCTTGTGGTACTCCAGCTTTTATTTGCCTAAGGTCTGAATAGGCGTTTCTCTGTCTTATCCTAAACAATCTGTTTGTAATATACGACTCTAGGATGTCTGAAAATTGTTGAGGCAGCATCGTTCTTAGTTTATATATGAGGCCTTCATGCCATACTTTATGAAAAGAGATGGCGGCTGCAAAAAATTTATTTTTCTTTTAAATCATACGTGAGATAGAACTTCGTTCCTGACGGGGTTCCCCCAACCGCACACGTTTTTTTTTCTTAATTATCTATACCGGTACTTTCTAATTTAGTATTCAAAAGGAAGTAAAGGAAAACTGTTAACAAAATGAAAGATGTCTGAAGATCTTAGTATCATCGTGTAATTGATTAACGGACGTTATTGTTTATTCTTCCTTATCACCTTCAAATGTATTAAATCTTTTTTGGAACAAAAGTCATGTTAGATAAACTCTTGCGCAAACCTCTAGGTTACACTCTGTCTTTGGTATACTTATGCTGTAAATTCTAGAGCAAAAATCAACAGGATGTATGCAACCGTTATTAAAACACGTACTCCGAGGAAATTGGCTTCAACTCTTGGCATAACTAAGTAAGCTATAAAAACATGCAAGTAGCTCCTTACATAACTTACAAGTACGCTTCTCAAGTTCGCATGTACGCTTCTCTTCCTAAAGTTTTAAAGCATTCGAAGTTTCAAAGTTGTTTACGAATTTCTTGAGACCACATAAAATATTGGAACTTGAAATTAAATTCTCCAATTGTTTTCGGCGTAACAAATTACCTACTAAAGGATTTAAAAGAAAATGGCGGTTTATGTAAGGTTTCTCAGGTTTTTCAGTAAAAAAAGGAAAACTCATAGAATAGATAGGTATTCTAGCTAATATGTACTGTCTCGTTGGTGGTGGAGGGGCTTGTGGCTAAGTAATAACAGCTGCACGGGTCGATCGATCAGGTTAAGCTACGCTTGCCGCGGTTGGTCCGTGGATGGGTGACCATCTTTATGTACCAAGTCCCCTCCGTGCCTCGGAAAGCACGTTAAGCCGTTAGTCCCGGCTGTCATTTGTAGATCTTTGACAGTCTTTACGGGTAGTTAGAAGCCCAAAAAGTCTGACAACCAGTCTTACCAAGGGGTATCGTGTTACCTAGTCACTAGGTTGTGGAGGTCAGATAGGCAGTCGCTCCATGTAAAATACTGGTATTCAGCTACATCCGGTTAGACTGGAAGCCGACCCCAACATAGTTGGGAAAAGGCTAGGCAGATGATGATGTACTGTCTCGTTGGTCTAATGGTTACAAGCGCTACTGCTAAGCATGACGTCCTGGGTTCGATTCCCGGGTCGGGCAAAGTGTTACTGTGTTTTCCAGCCCGGAGTCTGGATTTGTACCTGGTTGATGGCAATAGGTTCGCCCGCTATTACGTGGGACTCATGTGGGTTTACCTACTATAGGCACACCTCTGCCCAACCCTTCGGAGAAACAAGGCGTGATGTTATGTTTAGGTACATGAGACATTTAGTCAAAAAAATTACATTCAAATGAAATCCATAGAAGATATTAATGGGAAAAGCTATGAGACATACTTTCTAGCCTGTGTTGTCCCAATTTGGAAAAACGCTTTTCTCCTTTTCCATAAACTTTTTTATTATTTTCTTTTTAAAATTCTCTGGGACTACACGTCCAAAGAACTGTAAAATGTAAGTTCATATAAAAGCATTTTTTAAATTATAATTTATTTAATTTCAAACATGTAGATTCTTCGAAAAATTATGTTTTTTATACATTCAACTTGCATTACAACATTATTAGTATTTATATAGTACTGAACGTGCCTCATAGTTTAATTGATAACGACCTATCATTTATCAGGCACTTAAGACGCAGATATATGACAGTGACCTTGAATGGTTAGCTTGCGTGTTCTGTATTGAGCTCACGCAACGCGTCGTACGTCCAGCCAGTAATAGGACTCGCTCATCAAGGAGCGCTGTCCCAAATTAGACGCATTATTAATTTATTACACGTAAAAAAAAGTATTTTAATAAAACACGTATACTAAAAAATCAATAATTAAATTATCTTTAAAAAAGTGAAGTTTTTAGAAAAATACGCTTTTAGATTTTGCGTCATTCTCAGTTTTTTATCCGCGTTAAACATAACTTTACAAATTAATTTCACTATGTAATATACACATAATCAAAAATATGCCTATATTAAAATATTAGGAAAATGCTTTAATTTAATATATGTATATTTTTTCCAAATCACTAACACTACTCGTTTAGACGTCATCTTCAGTATAAAATCATTAAAAGTCGGTTATCGTCCCCTTAAGTCATTATTCAAATTACTTGATACGTACCTACTGACATAATAATGAGAAACCGACCAAATGCTCCAAAAGTCCTAAACAATGGAATCGATATCCTATTGATGATAACGATCAATGATTGATAGGTATTTTGGTACTAAGCACGTATTTTGGCCTATAATATTAGGTATCTAGCTCATCTATTTGGCTTAGGTAATAATAGGTGCTTAGCATAAGCATAATGATCCTAATAATGTTCCCACTGCTGGGACACAGGCTTCCTCTCTGGGAAAGGAAGTGAGCCATAATCCGCCATCATATGTCTTCGAATTTTTGATTCTAGGACATGCCAATTTCCCAGTGGTGATAAAATTTTGTACATAAAGTAAAGTACTTTCCTGGGTTCGAACTCACGATCTAATTCGTAAGTCGGACCGATACCACTGGGCCACCACACTTACTTTTATCTTGTATTTTTTAACATACGTCAATTACGAATCATAATAGAAACGTAAATAATGCAAGAACTAATTAATTACTTTTGTATGTAATGTGATAATAGCTGACGTATACTTAATTTCTTTTTACTATCGAGGTAACTATGCGGTTTCCATTTAAAAGCTGCGTTTAAATAAGGTGGGTACCAAGTTTTTTTTTTTTTCAAAAGAAGGATTTACATTACGAAACTAGTTGCGTAAACTTAGTTATTCGTTGATAGTTTCACGTGTAATTACTTATCTATTTACAAGTAAAACTACTAATCTACACGTAAAAGTAAGTATGATCATGTGTCTGCGCATCGATTGCTTTTAAAATGGTTACCCATACGTCAGCGCAGAGAGTTAAGGCTCTGTCTATGTTGTATTCTATACTCGACAAACCCACTTCTCCTTCTTACCTCACTTCCCATGTTCAATACCTATGCTCTGCCCATAGTAAAAATCTTCGTTCTACCAACAATCATCTTCTACGTTGTCCTTCTCACCGCTCCGGTTTTATTTACTCTTCTTTCTTTGTCCAGGCGGTATTTCTTTGGAATGCGCTCCCTCTGAACATCAGGTTGCCAACCAGTCGGTTATCTTTCAAAGTGAAAGCACGTGAACATATTCGTGAAAAGTTGGCAAAATCTTTGCAGCGCTGATTTGCTGGATTTGTTTTCTCCTCTACCTATCGTTATTTCTTCTGACAAAGTTTATTCGGTTTATATGTATGTATTTATGTGTATATTTATTAGTATGTATAAATTTTCAAGTTATCTGTCATTTATGTTGCACCTGCCATATTTTGTCTCTGCATCACCCTAAGGTTGACTGGTAGAAAATACCTTTAGGCATTAAGTCCGCCTTTGTACAGTATTTTTACTTGTGCATGAAGTTTTAATAAATAAATAAAACTACTAATCTTCACGTAAAACTACCAATCTGTATGTAAAACTACCAATCTACACGTAAAACTACAAATCTATACGTCAATCAATCTGCCTAGCCTTTTCCCAACTATGTTGGGGTCGGCTTCCAGTCGAACCGGATGCAGCTGAATACAGTATTTACTACAAATCTACACATTAAAGTACTAATCTACACGTAAAACTACTAATCTTCACGTAAAACTACTAATCAACACGTAAAACTACTAATCTACACGTAAAACTACTAATCTACACGTAAAACTACTAATCTTCACGTAAAACTACTAATCTACACGTAAAACTACTAATCTACACGTAAAACTACTAATTTACACGTAAAACTACTAATCTACACGTGAAATTCGACTTTAGCTAAGAATAGATAGACATTGGTATTTCTATGTGCTTCCAACTATAGCGCTCGAAACTGTTCGAAATAAAAAAAAAAACGTCTACAAAATTCATCTGAATGTACGATTGTACGCCGTTCAAAACTATTTGAAGTGGCACACGAGTCACACGACAAACTCGATCCTTGACCCAGTCGACACGACTCGTGTTCAGAAACCACGCAGCCAATTTTACCATTAATTGAGTTTTCGGCTTTTAAAGCCAATGGTCTCAAAGTGCGCCGGTCAAATTTAAACCTAACACTAGCCAGCCCCTTTGTGAGACCAGAGGAGCCAATTTGTGCGGCCTGACAATAGACGGGAAATTCAATTCACTCATCTTTTGTTATTTTATTGTTTATGTTCATTAGGTTCGTTCAGACCAGCGAGCTGAACGAAAGAGGATATTAATCGTTCACGGTGTTACCTCGCAGTAGTTTTCCATTTTGTTCAGTTTTAAAATATTACGTTCCGTGTTCCGTGCTCTACGTGTTATTATTTGTGCGATGCTTTTGTTTCAAGGATGTATGGAAATGGCTCTCTATTTCAAATTAAAAGAGTACTATGCTTATTATTTAGTACTTTTATGAAAATCTTTTTCTGTCATAGTTATAAACGCATACGACTCATGAGCTAGGACTGCAGCGAAGCTTACTTGATCAAGTTGAACTCGTAAGTAACTACTCTAGTATCGTCACTCTTTAATCAAAATGCTGAAAACAATCAATGAGATTTACCAAAATATTCAGTTTGAAAATATCTAAACGGTTTCAATTTCTATTCAGCCGTTTAAAATTGAAATGGAAATGAAATAAAAACAGAATCTAATGTCTCGTTTTTACAACACTGTATTATTTTAGTCTGCAAAAGGTTAACAATTGGGAATCGTTACGACCTTTCAAAAATACATTTTCAATTAGAACTTTTTTGCTGACTAGTAAAACTCCGTTTTTAGTCTGCAATTTAATTTGAAACAAATAAGAGGAATACAATGAACAAATTACACTTCAATGAATGTTAGTTTAGGACAAGTCACCTACACTGCTACAGTTTAGTTACAATGCTTATTTAGGGTTGCTAGCCGACACAAAGGGCACAATAAAGATTCCCTTATCACAACGAAGCAACAAAGTGCGCGAAGCTTAAATATTGGAACTGGCTAAGAGCTGAGCCAGCTCAGCCAGCCAATCACTGCCGCCCATTAAACAATTTTCTATCGATAATGGCTTGGGATATTGTATGTATTGAACAAACTGTGTGTGAACATAGATATAAAGTAGTACTAGCAAGTTTACTAAAAGGTTTTTTGAGCGAGAAAGAAACGGAATATTTGGAATTTAAGTACTAAAGCAAAATAGTCAACTCAATTAGGTAAGGTAATACGGGCTGGTGTCCGCAACTCCACATCAAAGGGCGTATTTTTCGTACGGGTGAACTAAACTAAATTTTCATAATTTCATTATTTAAAACTGTCAGCACAGGGAGCCAGAACTAAAACTAAGTCGAAAGAAAAACTTGCACGTTTTCCCAAATTCCATCGTAAAAAGAAAACGCCAGTTTGTCATGTCTATCTTTCTATACGTCTGTGGTGTGAGCAAAGAATGTAGTTTGCACTACGTGGCTTGGTTAAATGAACTGTTCGAATATACCACCAGGATTCTCAATAAAATGGCGTGTGTGTTATGCGATATTTTTTGACCAATGACTCCAGTTATTAATTTTTCCTGTAGCGATGGAATCTGCTTTTTATTTTGTTTTCGCTCGCTTTAAATGATTTTCTTTAGGTAAGTAAGTAGTTTTTAGGATTCCTTACCTCAAACGAAAAAAACGGAACCCTTATAGGATCACTCGTGTGGCTGTCTGTCCGTCTGTCACAGCCAATTTTCTCCGAATCTAATGGACCGATTAAGTTGTTTGGTACACATATATCAATTTCTGTGACCCAAACACGGACGGGAAGCAAAAATAAATGAATTTTGAATATAGGGTCACTAGTTACTTTTCAAGATCGAATTGAAAAATAAAAAAAAGTTTTGCTTATTGTACCGTGTGATATATCAAATGAAAGGACTCGTTTTAAGGATCTAATTTTTTTTAAATTTAAATCATTTTAAAATATTCAATATTAAAGATATTTAAGAAAATAGTCGAAAATTTACCGTCCCCTTAACATTAAAACTACTGATCCAATTTTTTTTTTTAATACATGGAATTGTTCTACACTAATAGATTACAAGAAAACTTATGAAAAGTCTATGGTCTTAAAATAACATGATAAATCTCCCAATATTTTGTGTACAAAGTTACATTTGCAGTTGAAATGTATCTGAGAACGTGTTTTTCAACTACAATGTTAAGTTTGTCCTTGGGATGAATTCATCCCAACTACGAAACCCCTCATTGTGCGTGGTCCGACTCGCTCTTGGCCGGTTTTTTTTCATAAAGACATGTTACTAATAGGGTGCAGTATTAACGACATGTTTTTTTTTTTAATTTTCAATAACTATGCAATAAGACAAAATGAAAATATTGACTTTCGCTAAATTGACAAAGTGAAAATTAGGGCAAAAAACCATCGGTAGACTCACGATAAAAAAAATCTTTCAATATTTTATCACCAACATTGAAAGATTACCTACCGACCTAGAAAGAAGTCTAACAATAGCTTTCTAATAGTGAAGGAAGGTTGACAGCGGCTAGCATTTGTCTAGATAGACATAAAACCTCAATAGAAAATGTCTGAATCCAAAGGTAAGCGATTATTTTCTTCTTTTTAATATCAGTGAAAAGGAAAAATTCTGCGTGCGAGTTTTACCTTCACATTATTCACGATAGACGTTTCCATGGTTTATGACTCTCTGGCCTCATATTACCTACTACATTTTCATAAATTCAGTAGATAGAATGGGGCCATCCGTATAAACCAAGGTCAACACCATTGTAATCTTTATTTTCAAGAGTTTAAGGTTAAAAATAATGTAGCCAACAGCACAATAATACGCTAATTCAGGTAAATGCGTACTTATACAGCAGCCACAAGTTGAAAACAAAATTTCAAGGTAACGTTACTTTCACTTTACTTTTGGGACAAACGGAACTTTCGTAATTAATAACAATTTGTTGACTAACTTGCACCAAAAACGGTGGAAATTATACAACGAAGTTGTATTTTAGCGTATTATACACTTAGGAATAATTTAAAAAGGTTACGAAAATATTTGTTCAGTTTTTAAGTTGAATAGGTAGAGAGCAAAGGGCGCTGACCACCTTGTTTTCATTTCTTGACTCTCCCACTTCCCCTAGTTATTTAGTCCCCCACTTTCAGTATATTTGTAACAACCACAATAAGAATTTACGGTCATCAAATAATCGCGTTCTTCAATGTCCCACTCACCGCACAGACTTCATTCACTCTTCCTTCTTCGTTCAGTCTATTTCTCTGTGGAATGCACTCCCCCTGGAAATCAGGATGGCAACCAACCGATTATCCTTTAAAGTTAAAGTTCGTGAGCACATTCGTAAGAAGCTGGCAGTATCATCACAACGCTAATGTTTTCCCATTGTTTGTCTTATTTTTATTTAGTATATTCCATGTATTTATTTGTGCTTATTTTATATATATAATTAGGCCTATATATTATATTTATAGTTTGTAATAAGTATATGTGTATCCTCATATTGTTTTTATTTTTTTTCCTCCTTTTTCGTAATTGCACCTACCACAGTTTGTCTCTGCATCACCCAAAGGTTAACTGGTGCTTGAAGTATTAAATAAATAATAAATAAATAGGTATTGGTTTGGTTGTACTAGGGAAACAGAGGGTGTCAGCAGCTTGCTTCCCGTCTGCGACGTGACAGCGGGAAGTATATGTCCCATATCCAATATATTATGCGACGGTTTTGGGTCATGCATCATTTGAGTGCTGTGCTGTTACATTCGAGTTACCATTTTTGAAGCTTTTAAGATATGACACACATTTTTGTTTGTTTGGTAAGGCTAATATTTGGAGTGATTATAGTAGAATGATTCTCCACAGTTTGAAATTGAAACTGAACTGATCGGCCTTAACATATAGCGTAGTGTAGTTAGACAAAGGTTTTCTGTCAAATAAATAAGATGATCTTTAATCAAACTTGAACATATCAAAGTAAATAAACGAATAAAGTCTCAAAACAATTAGAATTAAATAAAAAACAAAACTCAAATGAATTGAAAGTAATTGGTTGAGAACATAAAACATTGCGCCCCCAATCAATAATGTGACTTTGAGCGGAAAATAGAAAACTTATCTTGTTTGTCACCCCACCAAAAGCTTTATGTCTACAAAATTGCGAGACAAAGAATTTCTGCTTTTCGCTCGTTTTGGCATGTTTTACAAACGTTTTGTTTTATTACGACCTTTTCATTTTCAAATAATGAAATCAAAAAGCTCAAGCAAGACTTTTATTCATCATTTTTGCCTCATAATTAAAAGAATTCAGTCCTTGCGTTTTCTTATTAAATACGCGGCTACAGCAGTTTTTCACACTTGATTAAAGAATCTTTATTTATCCCGCAGAACCGCAGAAAGATTTTATTTTTCAGGACAAAATAATTATGAACCAAGTTTTACCAATTTTCCTTCGAAAACGTTGTTTTATTTTAATCCAGCTAAATGAAAGGTTAAACGATAATTATTTAATAATTGAGATTGTTAAATTCGCAGTACCTAAGAAATATGAAATACAAATACATAAACTCAAACTCAAACTCAAAGCATTTATTTCAAATAAACCAATTACAGGTACTTTTGAATTGTCAAGGAGTCGGTCAGTCAGAAAAATGAAGCTAGTTGCCCATTCCAAAGCGTAGTAGGTACCTATGGAGAAGAACGGGCAAGAAACTCCACCGACACTCTTTTAAATCAAAATATTGTTACAAAATATTCGTTACATCATTCGTGTTGAATTTATACATGTGAGAACAATGTAGAAAGACGTGCACGTTAAAAGCGTCCGTAATAAAAATATAATAACAATTCCAAAATTTAAATAAATTAAAATAAACCGTGGCAGCTAAGAGATGACCAGTCCCTACTGACGGCGCCCGTTCACGAACATGACGCATGGATCAGCACCATTTAGCTCAACCATTTTGAAGGGAACTCAATGATCCAACACACACGCCACCATCAGCGAGACATTTGAGTGAGCATGACATACTCTCAGCCGATATATTACAGCATAATTTCTAAAGCTGGACATCTTTAGTTCTTACAACAAAAGTAGGTACGAGGATTGTTTTGAAATCTTAATTTAAATAAGTAGCAGAAGTTTTGTAGGAGAAATGCATATTATAAAGAAACCTTGACACTGTCAACCTCGGAAAAGTAATAGAAGTTTCCACTTTGCGGAACGTTTCAACAAGCAGGAATAGCAATATTTTCGCGTTAAAATATTCGCTGCAAACAAATTGGAACGGTTCGGTGGCTAGATTTGTACAAATGCATGTAATAAATGGCACATCGTAAATATGCAAATGCTGATATTGCGAAATAATTAATTGTATTTTAAAACATTTTAAATCGTGGATAAAATATTTTTTACCTCTGACCAGCTTTGCGGTGTTTTGTAGGTAACCATGTGAATATAAATTGTGAGTTTATAAATCGATGGGAATGTTTGTTATGCAGTTTATTTTATTTATTAGTATTTTAAAATAGTGGCCAACGACAGATTCGTCTTTTTGAAGCAGGATAGGGGTACTACTTAAATAAAATCATAAGAACCATCCTTTTCTATGGACATACCTATATCAGATTTGTTTATGAGTCATTGAAAAGTTAGTTTTTATAACTTCCAAGCTTATTCAAACGTTGTACAAGTCTTCTTCTTCTTTTCGTGTGGTTAGAGACTAACCTGGTGTCTGTCTTCTATAGCCGCAACGCAATGCACGCATTCTACCGAAAAGAAAGCCGCATTTAGTTCCATTTTCAAAAATAAAATGTTCTTTTTTTTTGTGAACCAGTAATAATTCGAGACCATAATCATGATTATTCTACATAAGAATAAAGACTTTTTAGTTTTTCAAGGCTCGTTGGAACAAACAAAAATTAAAAAGAAATTACTTTTTTCCCAAGAGCAAGAAAAGCTATTTTTTCCCCGCTTTGGTACACTACGATGACGGCCTTTTTGAGCAAGAGGAGTGAAAATATTATTTTTGTTCTGGTGACTGGTAGTTTTCGTAATTACAGCCGCTTTGCGGGTTACCCCGGGAACAGATTAGTGAAACCTAAAATGGAACGTAACACAAAAAAGCCGGCCACATTAATTAAATTAAAATCTTTTATTTCGGACCCATAAGTATAGTCTATTTGGTAATTATACACACGACTTAGAAACCAGTGTTAGTACTTAAATCTACCAGAAAAAACAACACTAACTAGTCATTAATACGCCACAGTGGCATGTAGGCGTATCCCAGTTTGGGGCTGTCCCACCTATCAGCTATAGTTTTCAGGATGCTCTTGGGTCTGGCACGTACCCTGCGCATAATGGAAGCGCATGATGGATTAATGCAAAGCAACCTGAAATGTAACACAACAGGGGAGTGTTCTGGGGAGTTTGTTGCGCCACTTCTTCTTCCCAGCTAAAGGCACTAGAAAATGGTGAAGGGTGGGCGTTTTGGGGGACTCTCTTATGTAATTTTGACGTTGGTTCGAAAAGTCCTGATTCTCAGCCTAGTTTGAATAAATGACTTTTGAATTTTGAACAACTAAGCGAATTTCTTTCAACGTGTATTTACATTTAATGTAAAATTTCAACAATGTGTTGTGTGTTATGTTACGCATATTCACATACATACACAGCTCAATCTCTTCCTTATTTACATTTCCCTGCTACCACAAATTCAGGAGATAAGATTTTATTTAAAGTTGGGACTGGAACGGCTAAGCTGTAATACTTTTTATCATTTACAATGAAATAACAGGCTATTCTTACCCGCCTACGGGAAGGGCAAAAAAGGGATTTTTTAGGGTCCATAAGTATATTACTACCGCTTCCTAAACGCCTCGAGCAATTTGATAAGATATAGGACAAGATTCGTTTTGGGAAAACGTCAAAGTGTGACGTCACGACGGTAAGGAAATTGAATTTTGTGGCCGTTAGCAGCCATCTTATTTAATATTTTTAACAATATTTTGTGACGTGACGGAGGGGCTTGTGGCTAAGTAATAACAACCGCACGGGTCGATCGATCAGGTTAAGCTACACTTGCCGCGGTTGGTCCGTGGATGGGTGACCATCTTTACATACCAAGACCCCTCCGTGCCTCGGAAAGCACGTTAAGCCGTTGGTCCCGGCTGTCATTTGTAGATCTTTGACAGTCGTTACGGGTCAGAAGCCCAAAAGTCTGACAACCGTCTTACCAAGGGGTATTGTGTTACCTAGTAACTAGGTTGTGGAGGTCAGATGGGCAGCCGCTCCATGAAAAATACTGGTATTCAGCTGCATCCGGCTAGATTGGAAGCCGACCCCAACATATTTGGGAAAAAGCTAGGCAGATGATGAACATTTTGTGACATGACACATCTTAACAAGTTTTTATTTTTGGCACCTCTGCCCTACCCTTAAACAAGGCGTGATATTACGTGTTAATAGCAACAATAATTCCTTCCAATAACATTACGACACTTTGGCTACTACACAAACAAATAGTGTTTCATTACTTCAGTACAGAAGACTATTCGAATCATTCAAAACATAAATTCCTAATGATTGTATTAAATACGTCCTAAATATTCAAGGCTTTAAGACTGATAACAAATTGCTGTAATCAAATAAATTGGAGGGTTAAATAGTGAGAAATAAGTACTGGCTATTCCCACCACAAAATATATGAGAAACATTTATTCGCTAATGGTTCGTAGACAGAATGTAAAAAAAACTCTGTCCGATCCGTGTGGGTGTTGTTGGGTATCGTACTGAGTCTGTTTATGTAGTAATTTCAACGAAAATTTAAAAATAATAATCGTGTATTTTACCGGGTTATTTACAAGGGCGAGGGCGAGTATCTACAAATCATAACTGAAAATTTGCTCATTTTTAATGAATTTGGGGTAATTTTGGTACTAAAAATATTTATTTATTTATTTAATACTTCAAGCACAGAAATGTACAGAGGCGGACTTAATGCCACAGGCATTTTCTACCAGTCAATCTTTGGGTGATGCAGAGACAAACTGTGGTAGGTGCAATTACGAAAATGGAGGAAAAAAAATAACTCAAGTATAAGGATACACATATACTTATTACAAACTATAAATATAATATATAGGCCTAATTACATATATAAAATAAGTACAAATAAATACACATAAATACATGAATATACTAAATAAAATAATAAAACAAACAATGGGAAAACATTAGCGTTGTGATGATACTGCCAGCTTCTTACGAATGTGCTCACGAACTAAAATATAATTATAAAATATGATTTTTAAATAGCAATAACTTTTTTATTTTCAATAATAATTAGATTTTTTAATACTTTTTGGTAATGTTAATGCAGTACTTATGAATCCCTTTCGGATAGGATAGGGTTTTTTTTTACATATTGTACTATAAGGCCCTGCGCAGACGGCACACTTTTTGTGCGATCGAGTCTGCGGCGCACAAAAAGTCTGCATGGCGCGCAAAAAGTCGGTCGCGGATATTTCACAGACTCAACGCACACGACGCACATCTTCGATCATTTTGTCGGCAGAGCTGTAGGGACGTAGACGCTATGGAAATCGTGCAGAGATCGCGAAGTATTATTTTGTACATGAAGTACAGAAAAAGAAGAAGAAATAGAGAATTTTGGGTACATCCTATACTTTCGGAAAGATTACTGAAGGGACAGTTCCATACTAAACATTCATGATATTCTGCCTATCATGATATTCTGCCTTAGAAGTATCATAAATTGCTGGTCTGTTTTGTATTTCTTGAATTAACATAGTTACATCGACCTCTGGCGCCATGATAATAGATCGCGTGCGTTACGTCCACCCCTAGCAAATGCAGATTGCCGACTAAAGTGTGCGCCGTCTGCGTTAGCGCGCGTTGAAGCAAACGTTCAATTTTTTTCACACACTTTTTGTGCGGAGCGGCGCGCCGCGGCGCGGTGCGGTCTGCCCGAATTACACGGATTTTTTGTGCGCCGGACTTTTTGCGCGTCGTGTGCGTTACTGCATATAATTGCATAGGTTCTATTTTCACAGACTAAAAAGTGCGTCACGGATAGTCTGTCGTCTGTGCAGGGCCTAACTGTTTTGGTCTTCTGACGTAAATCTTGTAATTTTTAGATGTGTTTTAAAAAAGAAATTTATTTTGCTTTATGAATTCAATTTCGGGTACTAATAGCCGCACGGGTCGATCCATCAGGTTATGCTACGCTTGCAGGGGTTGGTCCGTGGATACCGTGACTCCTCCGTGCCTCGGAAAGCACTTTAAGTCGTTGGTCCCGGCTGTCATTCGTGGATCTTTGACAGTCGTTACGGGTCGCCCGAAAGTCTGACAATCAGTCTTACAAAGGGGTATCGTATTACCTAGTTATTGGGTTGTAGAGGTCAGATAGGCAGTCGCTCCATGTAAAATACTGTTATTCAGCTGCATCCGGTTAGACTGGAAGCCGACCCCAACATAGTTGGGAAAAGGCTAGGCAGATTTATTGGTTTCATTCGAGCCTGTATCGTTGGAGCTATGTTGCCGAATCATAGGTTTTCAGTACCGTACAGTCTCTAACAATAATATACATAATATAACATCACGCCAGTAATCCCCGAAGGGTTAGACAGAGGCGTAGATACCTATAATACACCCACATTTCGCCAGTTATGTCTAAGTTCCATGTAACAGGGGACAATGCAGACTCCGGGCTGCTACTCAGAATTTCTTGATAAACCCAATAACACTTTTCTCGACCTGGGAATCGAACCCAGGACCTCATACTAGCTCGCCGTTCGATAAGGAGCAGGCCCGGGTCGACGGCGCGTTGTGTACCACGCGCGCTTCAAAGAGATGTCAGCAGAACTGACGGGGTTCGCTAGGGCCGATGCCTGCCGGGGTCGCGGGAAATGCCGAAAGGGATATCGTTGACGGTAAAATGGCAACTGAAGGAACACGGGTGGGTTTAGTCAGGTAGAGTCTGACACGCCCTCCCGCTCCGCCCAGAGCGGGAGAAGTTATATGATAATTTCCCACCCAAAAAAACGGACCTCATACTCAGCGATAGCGCTTGCAACCACCGAGGCAATAACATAATTTAAAATAAACACTAACCCAGCCGTTTACCAATAATAAATGCGTACCTTAGGCTGCCTGTCCACTGGAGCGGAGCAAGGCAGTGGAGTGGAGAAATGTGCCAACATTAACCAATAGAATCTAAACTCCACTTCAGAGCTCCGCTCCTATTAGTTAACATTGGCACATTTCTCCGCTCCGCTGCCTCGCTCCGCTCCAGTGGACAGACAGCCTTAAAGAGTAATATGTAACCTTCTTAAGAGTAGGTATAATGCGTATTCAGCAGCGATCATTAACCAGCTTTATACGGGTAATATACTCGGCCGGGGTCAATGGGGTTTAAACCAAATCAGCATAAAGGGTTTAATAGGCAAACATAGTAAAAATAACAGGACATTAACGCGTGTAGGTATTCTCCGAGAGGGCAGAGGGTACAGTACACCCTTAAATCGCCAATTAGGTATATTTGACTTCGATATGCGATAAGGGCAAGCTTATAACCATTTACTGGGCACAAATACAGAGTTCCTGATTGGAATACCCATAACTTTCGACTCCACCCACTATTCATAGAACTCATACGTCATGCCGCCATACATATTTGAAGTGAAACCTCCGGGAGGGTTCTCGATATTACGTTTACGCTAAAGTTACCCATCGCGGACGGTCAACGGCATTAGGTTTAAAACCGTGTTATAAAACACAGTAAAACGAAGTAAAATTGTGTTTTCAGGGGGCATTGTCACTATAAGTAGTTTCCAATCTTTTAAATTTTTTGTTAATATTTTGTAACCGTGAAAAAAAATATGCTTGTATTTTAAAACCAACGCATAGGTACACTAATAAATCTTGTTAAAATATACATCAGATTTTATTTACACTTTATAATCTTGAATTCGCTAAGAAAAAACATTTAAAATGAGCCCTCCGCGAGGGCTTCCGGTATCCCATATGCGACTAGCTGAACCCTCCAGGAGGGCTCCCAGCACTGAACGTGTTAAAAGATCGCTTTTAACGATTAGGCCGCCCATTATATCACCCTATGTAAAATTCCTACATTTATATCTGTAATTCCTATGGTGTTCATAATAAAGAGTACCTATTCTATTCTATTCTTTGCCTGAGAATTGAGAATTGAACTCAGAATGGTGCCAAGCGCGACTGCTGAGCCTGGGGTTCATCAGTCACTATTAGCACCAATATAACAACGCTATGAAGCAATAAAAATCTTGTAGGGCATCATAGCAGCTACTCTGTGGTCATCATATACACACAATTAAATTATATGACCCGCTCCACATTCGCTTCATGAAGCGCAAATCTTCTGCGCACTAATGTTTATTCAAGCGCTGCATTCGCTTCGTTTTCCCCTCTATATTCATTTCTGTGAAAACAGCCGGTAATTCTATTCAAACAAACATTTGATTGTTTTTGTTTGCGCTGCATCCGGGGATGTGGAGGTGGCGGAACAAGCCGTATTAAGTCTGCAGATATGCAAAATAGAACCAATTTTCTCTGTCAAAGTGTTCTTTTTCCTTTTAAAATCCAGTAAAATGCAGCCCATTACCACACACACACACATCACATTACCCTTTTGGCTGTCTTTCCACCAGAGATGTGCGAGGTAACTAAGTGGTGCGAGGATGCGTAACGAAGCCGTGAAACGATGTGAGTGTTTCCACCAGAGATGGACTAGGCCGCTGAGCAGTGCAAGGATGTGTAGCGGGCTCTTTTTAGATACGATTTCTCACTCGCGTCCATCCCTAACACACATTCCTCGCACACATCCTTCGCAGACATTCCTCGCATACATTTCTCGCACACATCCCTCGAACTGAGCTCTCGTGCGCATCCCTCGCACTGCTAAGCTGTTTTCACCAGAGCTGCGCTGAGCGAGGCTAGGCAACTGAAGCGATTCTAATAGTTCTTAACAAACACATCCCTCGTTACGCATCCTCGCACATCTCTGGTGAAAACGCAGCCTTTAAACCTTTAGAAAACAACCGTATGGTCAACGCTTGTTTTTTTAAAAGTTTAAAGGTTAATGTGGGCTGCATTTTACTGGATTTTTGTTAACTTTTAACTAAGCTAATATGCACGTGCTAGCAGCGTAAATAAAATCACACATATTTTACACGCCTGTATAAAAACTATCCACACATTAAGCAGAAGTTGACTATTATCCTGAGTTATACAATGTATGCTACACTACACAGGTGTCTTTATAGTGTTTGAAGAACATTACAACAGTTGAGCTAGTAATATAATGTTACTGCCTGTATTGTGTTTGAATGTTCTCCTATTTGGTGAAGAGCTCTAAGCTTACAGTCTCAAGTCTTGTTCCGATTTTTTAATTCAATTAAAATAAAGAGTTCTACTTCCTTAAGCATATAGATGTAGGTACTTAGATTTACTGAGTGCTGAAAGTCTTCCACGAGTAACTGTATGAACAGAACTTTGAGCAATTGGCTAATTACTGTAATATTCGTGTTCCTTCGTCTCTCTGTCACTGTTCATTGTCAAATTAGTGAGCACTTTTTGTTGCCTATTATGAGTAGAAACAGCATAATCAAATAAAGCGTTATTTATTGTGTCATCTTCAAGTTAGAAGTACTTTTCTTCACGATATTACCTAAATACAGTTTGCATTATTAATTTGTAATGTTGGTAGATTCTAGCTAACAGCGATTTATAGATAGGTATCACAAATCAGGAATTTGAGAGAGAATTTGTGCGAATGAGAAAAGATATATAATTAAGATAAGATAATATTTATTTTGTAAAACATGAGTACAGTATGAAGGTCTTATAATCAGGAGCAGACGCCCGGGGCGGGAATCGCGAGCCGATTTCCGGCCACCGTAGGCGCGGGCTTGCGGATGGTGAGCAATGGGTAGCTCGCCGTCCGGTAAGGACCAGGCCCGGGTTGACGGCGCGTTGTGTTCCACGCGCGCCTCAAAGAGATGTCAGCAGAATTGACGGGGTCCGCTAGGGCCAATTTCTGCCGGGGCTGTGAATATGGGCCGACAGGGAAATCGTGGCCCCCGGCAACAGGGCAACCGAAGGAACACGGGTGGGTTTTAGTCAGTAAGAGTCTGACACGCTCTTCCGCTCCGCCCAGAGCGGGAGAAGTTATTTGATAATTTCCCACCCAAAAAAAAAGGCTTATAATTAATATGAGGTGGTTATTATGACGAGCTTCGTTCAAATTAGTTCAATGGGTCAGCCAACATGCAAATGACATTTAATGAAATAGCTATTTTGTTTTATGTATGATAAAGCTGCGGTCACAGTGCCAAAGTGCTCGGGACCGCAATTGGCATAATTATGACAATTTAAAAGTTTATAAAACTGCCTATAATATAAAATACCTTGATTTTATGAAAACGAATACTGAGGACAGTGCTATTTAACCTTCAGACAACCTGCTACTGAATAATTAAAAGTTTAAATTATGCTTTCGGACATAGGAAACTCTAGTTTGACAGGTAGAATAGTAGCTTGACTAAAACGAAGCCCTAATTTACTACTCTTACATAACATTATTTTATATTAAACTTTACGTTGATACTTACTGAAAACTTTCTTGTATCTACTGAAATTGTGGTTAGATCTATATTTGGGTATTTCACGTTCTACCCCAAATATCCCTAACACGTGGAACTAACTTTACAACTCCCCATACACCTTACCAGTTTTACTTGCGTATATTTTATGTTAAAGTCAATTTTACGTTCACTGGCGTCAACAACGGCTCGATATTTACTGCCAAGCCCGTGACTGATCCCCTGTAAGAGATTATTCAAAGAGGATAATAAGAGGATATAACTTTCGTCTCTTTTCAGATCATTTGGTATAAACGAGACAGCACGTAAGACGCTGAGATGCCAGCAGCTTGTAAACGACTGGGAGTGACTTAGAGAATTCCAATCAGTAGTTAGTCTTGGTATGTAAATAATTTTATTATGTAGAACTATTCCTTGTGTTCTTGTACGACAAAGATTCGTTTTTATTTTTGTTCAGGTTTAACATCATCTAGACATCAACAGTTTGTTGCTTTCTTTGAAGTTTTCTTAAGCATCTTCTTAAAGAAGATCCATGATAGTATGGTTACTAGGGGCCATGGCAGAGATCACAAGGGTTACTACTATTTGCGGAAAAGTCCAAAAGGGATACCATAGCCCCCGGCAACATTGCAACTGAAGGACCACGGGTGGATTTTAGTCAGTAAGAGTCTGGACACGCCCTCCCGCTCCACTCAGAGCAGGAGAAGTTATTTGATAATATACCACCCAAAAAAAAAAGGGGTTACTACTATAAGTACATACACTTTCAGATGCAAAATTGATGACGAATCTATAATTGGTATGACGGTTTTTCATCTTCGTAATAGAATAGTGAGAGAAAAAGTCGAAACACCACGTTTCTTAAGAATAAGTCAAATTGCTGTCATCTATAATTACTAACAAAAGGCTAATTTTGAAGACTTCAGAGTCTTGACAATTAGCCTTTGGCTAGTAATTATTTAACTGTCTAGCCAACATACAGTGTGAGTCTTCATAATGTGCACATATCGAAATGAGGAAATCTATGCTTAATTTTAACGACAGAAAAAATATTTAAAAAATCTAAATATTGTTTTTTATACCTTTTATGAAATTAAAAAAAAAATTGTAACAAAACTGTGTAACTTTTAAACTGAATCAGCTATCGCGATGAAACAAACTCCATAATGATTGAAAGTAAGTAGCCGTCCACATAAAATTAAAATTGAGAAAAAAACTACCCTCAATTGAAAATAAACATGTTTTTTTAGTAAAAATCTGTATTTTTTTCTTCAATTTTTAATTGTAAAATTTATAAATAAGATAATAATAAAAAGAGAGCAAAAAAAAATTTTTTTAAGAAAAATTTTTTTGTAAAATTTTTTTTTTTTTTTTAAACTAAAAAAAAAAATTACCATTTTTTCCGTCGATAAAATTAAGCATAGACTCCCTCATTTCGATATGTGCACATTATGAAGACTCACACTGTATAGCTTGAAGGCTTGACAGACGATGGATGGATAGTCCTGAAGGCCGTCAACACCCGCATCACTTAAACAAAATGATTGCCTAACTAATTACGTGAGCCAATATCTTAGCTTGTAAAGTTGTAATTCAAGAAGGGTAAGCCAAGGGAGCTATATAGTGGCGTATAGCACCCAAAATTCACCCGTTACCTATTATCTTGTTTAGATGGGTGTTGAGGATGGCCTCCAACTTCCTCTTTTGTATGCCTTCCACATTAATAATTCACCAGGTGTGTAGCAATTTTCACATACAAGAGCTTTGTAAACATGATAAATGAATAAAAAATAAAGTTTAATAAAAAACTGTAACCCGACTACGGGAAAATAAAAATGATCTGAAAAGTACGAAACAAGCAAATATTTCAGACAGAAATCAAGACATAGGCACAAAAATGGTCCAGGTAAAGCCGTGGTCGCATGCCATTATAATTTTGTAGGTGTTCTTGGCACCAACATGGTATACAGGCATGCGACCACGGCTTTACCTGGACCATTTTTGTGCCTATGTCTTGATTTCTGTCTGAAATATTTGCTTGTTTCGTACTTTTCAGATCATTTTTATTTTCCCGTAGTCGGGTTACAGTTTTTTATTAAACTTTATTTTTTATTTTATACTTTTCCGTTTTTACACTTGATAAACGTAAATAAGAGTAGAGTAATACAATTGTTCAGTAATTACCCTATTTTAAATTCCAATAGCAGTGCATAGTGCTTTGGACGAAACCATAGAGCGATTTATTTCGACGCCAACACCATATATCGATATCGAGCTTCGAAGAAATCCAAAATATAAATATTTCGTTGTACTTGTTTTTCTTCATAAGAGTGGAATTTCAAATCGGTAGGGGGAGTTCCCCTAGTGACGGACACTTAAGGTTTTTTGGCGATAAATAAAAATAATACTTAAGATATCTTACTTTAATTATGAATTAATTAAGTTAACAATATTTAAAATCAATATAAATGAACAAAAAAGGTAACTTCTGCGTAATTATTATAAGAACTACAATCAAACTTGTGCTTATGATTTTTAAATCACATAAAGTGGCACCTAGTATCGGACACACCAATTCTGAAACCCCTAAAGCCGGACAACATACGTAAATATATTGCAGCTATTTCATATGCAGGTATCATAATATTCTGGAATATCAGCACAGGCTTCTTGAGCCCACGCATGACAGCTGCAGCACTGGATCCAATTTTTGTCATGGTCCTCTTAACTAGTTTCTTTGTTAGAGCCTTTTTTTTAAACTTTCTTGGTCCCATCCTCCTTTCTCTGTTATCTCTACCATGCTTATTTTCGCTGCAATCTGCTATCCTCTGAAATAATATATGACAATAATTATAAAAAAGTATAAAATAGACACGAAAAACCAACATAATCACTGTCCGGTGTTAAGGGACAACTTTTTGTCCGGTACCAGGGGACAGTCGATTCTAAAAAATAATGTTTATATTATAAAACCTCTTAGACAACAAACAAAAACTATTAGGTATTTATAAAAATAAGGAACATGACTTCAAGCAACGATTACCATAAACACTTAATCACAAAAACTTAGCAGTAACACTCACTTTGATATTAATTATATTATCCGATACAGTATTTCTCCGCCAAATACAGCATTCGACGGCTCCCAGCTTGTCCTTGAGTGAGACTGGCGATCCGGGTTCCGTGTGCGTGTATTGCTGCGCCCCCGCACCCCTTTCACTATAACTTCGTATAGAAAGCGTTTCGACCTGCTGAGATAGTAGTTGTGTCCGGCGCTAGGTGCCGTCCGGCGTTAGGGGGACTCCCCCTACTACTTATTAAGATTTGATTAACTGCACGTTGGTAACATCTTGCGATACTACGTAGCGCAGTCTCACTTTTGCTTGTTTTTAACGATTTAAACATATTTGTTTACTTTGAAAATATAATATTATATACATATTTGTAATGTGCTCATCAAGACCTTTCTTTTGATACCAAACATGTCATGATCATCCCATTTTAATTTTTTTTGAGGTTAGAAATTTACGTGTAAAGTCCACCAAATTAAATTTAAGGAAAAATTATATAGCCTATGTCACCCGGACTATTATTACAAATCTATTGATATCTCATTCATCAAAATCGGTTTAGTAGTTTAGGCGCTACGGTGGAACACACGTAAAAACAAACATACATACATACATACAAACATACATACATAGACTGCTAAAATCATAACCCTTCCTTTTGGCTTTGCCGTAGTCGGGTAAAAACATGATTTTGATTCATAATATGCAAGATGAGAACATAAGACGATCTGTCTTTTTGGGGACATGTCACAAAAGGATGTACAATTTTTGATGGAGGTGAGATTGACACCGGGACAAGGACGGAAGGTCGGATTTCAGAAAGTTTTAAACGGGTGTATTGCAGTGTTGTTAAAAGCTTGATACGGACGTAGATTAGCAGAAAGGACTCAACCCACACTATGGTCAACAAAAGGTTAGTCAGGACTGGTTAGGACCTCTTTCATTTTTGACCATATTGTGGGTTGAGTCCTTTCTACTAATCTACGTCCGCCAATACTGTTCACGTAGGCGTTTAGAAACCGACGGAAAAAGTATATTTTACATAATTTTGTAATACCTAATACGTAACTACATAGCCATAAAGATAAACATTTCATTTGTAGTACATTTGAAACCCAAATTGTCACTAAAACAATTTTAACTAAGGGATTAATTTAGTTCCCAGTGTATGTACAGTCGTACTTAGTTATTGACCAGCTTGTTTAGGACTAATTCTAGTTAATAACCACTGTTGTATATTTGTGTTCATCTTGGTCTCCATTTTGAATGTTAATTTATTCTAGTTTGGTCGCTCGAACTGAAATTAGCTAGTTATATTGTGCGTGATAATATTGGTATGCAGAGTACCTAGGAGCAAGTAGGTGGGACTTAATAATATGTTTTAGAAACTATACTCCGTTTGAAATAAGATTAGACATTTATACTAAACCTTTTTTATAGTCCGTTCAACCGATTTTGACTTCTATTGCGTTGGTGGCATGACTAATGACAGCTGCAGTAAGCAGTTGGTTTGTAACTCCTTTTTTTGCTTTTAATGCCATCCTTATGCCTACGGTATAGAAGTCAAAATCGGTTGAACGGACTGTAAAAAAGGTTTGTTTAAATGTCTAATCTTATTTCAAACGGAATATAGGTGTTGCCCATGCCTTCTTTCTCAAACAAACTTTCCCCGTAACGTTTTCAGGGACTGAATTTGTTTTTAAGTGCATGTCTATCATAGTACAACTATGTTCTTAATGTCCCTCGGTAAACCTTGTGTTTCGTCAGTCGTCAGATTTCTATCAGTTGCCCTTTGCAGACCAGACGCTCTCAATCGACTTGGAAGTATATAGAGTTGTTAATACTCTTTTAATTAATGTAATTTATTTTTGGTAGGAAAGCTGCTAAAGTCGCAGGCACGACAGATAGGAAGATAGTTTTACAGCTCTATATAGTTCCCACGAAAATCAAAACAAAACAACAATAAAGTACTTAGTTCTGTATTCAAATTATTATACAAGATAAATCTAATAATTGATGGACATGGAAATTAGCATTCATTTGTATTCGGAAATGCGATGACTCCCGAAGGAGATGAAAATAGAAATACCTACTGTATAATTTATGTAGCGTAGAAAATATGTATTGTTGTATATTTTTTCATGAATACGAACGAAGAAAAGATCCATACATCCCACAACAATTTTACAGGTAGGTACAATTTACAAGCTTGCAAAGCAAAGTAAAGTTTAGTATAAAAAATGCATCATGTGCGGATACCACTTGTCCCAGTAGTGAAAACAAGGGTGCACAAACTTACAAGTATTGCGTTAGTTCCGTCGATGTTTGATTAAAGTTCACTTAAGTTTATTTACTCCGATCCCCGATAGAAGTTCATCAGTACTCCGTCGCTTCTCATGAATTATTAATGGTAACATCAACGCGTGTACACACACATAAACAAGTATACTTATACATAGAACTAGTGACACGTTCCTATTTCGCACGGTTTTTACGATTTGACAAAACATCGCCGTATTAGGGAGAAGCCACACGGTGCGGTGCGGTCGCGGCGCGGCGCCGGAGCGATGTCGCTGCGACGTCCTGCATATAAAAATCAATGATATGCCAGAGGGTGCGTTCCGGCGCCGCACCGCAGGCACACCGCACTTCGATTGAGCAAGACGCGAGTGGGGAAGGAATTGCACTGGGACTGGCTAGGTCCCCGCTCCGCATACTACGGTGCCGCAACGGTGCCGTATTGCGGCGCCGCATACCACATGTGTACAGTGATGCGGCAAAATATTTGCGGTGCGGCGCCGCACCGCACCGTGTGGCTTCTACCTTAGGTAGGTATTTGTAAGTTAATATTAATGTATTATACACATAAAACCTTGCGGAATTAACTCTCTAACTGATAGAGAAAAACGTATTAAAATCAAAGCGACTTTTATTATTATTTATAATATGTATATCTAGATATGAAGGAATGTGATACGGTTAGGCTGGAAGCCGACCCCAACATAGTTGGGAAAAGGCTAGGCAGATTGATTGATGAAGGAATGTGATCTTGAACCCCAATTATCAATCACTGTCAAAAAATTATCAGCTCGTTAACTATCACTGTTTTTTATGATCTTATGCCACTCAACGATCACTACAATGAAGAATCAGAGGATTCTTCTTTCTTTTTCAACAGCAGTGATAGGTCTCGAGTTCGATCTCAAGGCACGCACCTCTGACTTTTCGGTTTCATGTGCATATTGTATAATTATCATTTGCTTCAAAAACGGTGAAGGAAAACATCGTGAGGAACTTGCAGCATGAGCATGAGCCTGAGCATGCCTGAGAGATATTTCTTGGTATGTGAAGTCAAGTTAGTGGCCCATGGGCGGCATAAAAACTCTGACACCAGGTTAGTCACTAACCACACAACAAAGAAAGTAGATCGAAATGAAAATGCGAGTTTATTGTTACAGGCAGGAAGAATGGAACATCGCGATGAGTCGGAAGTTAAGGGAAACATCGCAACAAAACTATAATGACAGACTGGAATCGCCAATCGGACAATGAGCAAGAATGATGATCAAAGCTCTTTTTTTCCTCTGTATATGAAGAACTATTTGCCATGTAATAAAAATACTGGCTGGTAAAGAACACAACAGACGTCCATCACGTAATTACATGACCGAAAAATTTAAGAAGTTCTCAATTCAAACTGTTTTTCTTTTGCATAAGGCTAGTTTTATAAAAAAACAAATCCGAAAGGGAAATCTTGGCCCCCCGGCAACATGGCAACTGAAGGAACATGGGTGGGTTTTAGTCAGTAAGAGTCTGACACGCCCTCCTGCTCCACCCAGAGCGGGAGAAGTTATTTGATAATTTAACACCCAAAAAAAAAAGACTCGTACCTACCTGAAGTGAGCTTATGAATACATTTAGCAGTTTCAATTAATTTTTATTAAAAACTTAATAATTTATAATATTAAAACATAAATAAATTTGTAATCATGCATATTGTAGTAGTGATTTGCTCACTAAATTCTAAAATGGAGGGTGTGCTTCTACACTGCGTAACTTGTTAATATTGTAACAAGCTCATACTTTTATAACGACTTTTATGTTAAGTCATCTGCCTTTTCCCAACCACGTCGGGGTCGGCTTCTAGTCTAACCGGATGCAGCTGAATATGTACCAGTATTTTACACGGAGCGACTGCCTAACTGACCATCACAACCCAGTTACTGAGCAATACGACCCTTGGTAGACTGATTGACAAATTTCCGGTCTTCTCACGACCCGTAACGTCGGATCCACGAAAGATATAGCCGGGATCTATGGCTTAACGTGGTTTCTGAGGCGGGGGTCTTGGTATGTAAAGATGGTCACCCATCCATGGACAACGGCAACAAGGGTAACTTAACCTACTCGATCGACCCGTACGGTTGTTATTATTTAGCCGTAAGCAAGGAAAAATCTTGAATAAATAATATTAGTTCCTTTTAAGAAACAAAGTTTAATATTTTTGACTGGTGAGGCAAAACAATGATTATTATGTACATTTATAACTAACTTTTATCTGCAGACTATTCCGCATGAAAACGCTGAAAATATTTTGAATTAATAATCAGATTGTACCTACTTCACTGCTTTAAAATTATACGAATTACCCACGAAACCTTTTTTTTTCAGTTACGACACAACACAGCAAACTCATTTATTTTATAACTAACTTTTGCCGCAGCTTATTTCGTATGAAAAGATAGGTAACCTTTTAAGGGTTACCTTTTTATTTACCCACTACCTTTTATCCGCGGCTTCGCCCACGTGTATGTCGGAAAATGTCCCATGGGAACGTACTCCCGGGATCAAAAGTACCCTGTGTGTTAATCTAGGTTATAAACTATCCCTGTGCCAGTTCGCTCTGCCGTTTTTGCGCCAATCAGGAACATTAATCCACAAACAGACAAACATTCAAAAAACTATATTTTCGGCATCAGACCCGTTCCCACACCTCGTAGCAATTACTTTTTTTCAAAAATATTAAATGTACAGTTGCGACTTCGTGTCTATCTATAAAATTTTATTAAATGTACAAGGTGGGGCAAAAGTAATGTCACAATATGAATGTGGCATAATTTTTACAAATGGGGTTAAATGTCATTGTGCTTTGACATTTAGATAAAAGACAGATGGAGAATTAGTTGACAATACAATGGAGCCTCAGGCAATGACGGAGATATTGAAACACCATTTTCTGGGCCGTTTAATCTCTCGTATTGGCGATTTGATCTGACTGGCCAGATCGCCAGTTCTGACGATGCCAGACTTCTTCCTTTGGGGTTTTTTGAAATCTCACGTTTACCAACATAAACCTTACAAGTCTTGAAAGCCAACATTGAACAAGAAATCACCAAGAAGGAGCCAAATTTATTCAAAATGCCGTAAAACGAGCAGAAATGAAAGACTGATACACATTTTTTTAACTTAATGTCATCAATTTTACACCTTTAATATATAATCTTTCCGTGAAAACAAAGCCCAATTTTTTTCATTTTCAACAAAATGGCAGCTAATTCACATCATGATATTACTTTTGCCCCACCACAGTGTGCATGTAGATTTAGAAGATTTATTCCTGTCATAATTTCACCTAAATTACCTTCCGTGAAAATGGCACGGGCTAACAAATAAGTAAGATCGGAGATATATCTTCCTAACTAAACATTTAAAATACCAATCTTTTCAGCGGCGTATCAGAAAAGATATTCTGTAGGAATTTATTATTTCAAATAAGCATTCTTATCTCTCGTCAGTAATATCAATGTTCAGAGATTTGAATATTTCAGCATAGCCTGGCATAAACCGCGGGTAGAGACTTATTTTTATAGTCCCTTTGGGCACGGAACCTAAAGCCTATACGGCCTATCTGTCTGTTTCCTGCTATAAGTGTTACTCTGGCCTTTATTTTGGCAAATGAAAAATCAAAACACAACCTCGAACAAAAAAGGTATTTTAAGTTTTTTTGTTTGTCCTGTTCTAACATATGGTACCCTCACTGCGAGGGGGTCAGACTTGTCTAAAAACCTGTTTTTATTAAGGTAATTAATTATCTTATCACAACCACTGAACCTGACTTGATTTCCGTACATCTTTTTTTTTCGGGTGACCACTGAAAATCAGCGCTGTGCTGTGGGTCCCCCATAGTACTGCATCATGCTGAGTGGAAGCCTTCTTGTCATAGTCATGTCGTGCAGCTGCCGCCTAAGTAATTTCTGTTCTATGCTCGTGATTTGTTATGTACTTTGTGTTGTTCTCTGTTTACTCTTGTCTTTTATGTATGCACGTATTTCTGTGACAAATAAACCTATTTTTCTTTCTTTCTTTCTTTATGTATTGCAAACAAACCTGACAGTATTTTAAGACTAAACTAACGCGCGGTTTCACCCGCGTAAGTCTCGATCCTGTGGGAATATCGGGATAAAAAGTATTATATATGTTAATCCAGGTTATAAACTATCTGTGTGCCAAATTTCATCCAAATTGGTCCAACCGTTTAGGCGTGAAGATGAGACAAACATACACACACACTCACAAACTTTCGTCTTTTAATTATCTTATCGATGTATTACAAACAGAACTGACAGTATTTTGAGACTAAACTAACTCTCAAGCTCTTCAAAATTCAGTTGGACTAGGTCGCCTCCCTATTCTGTCATAGACTTAGTTAGCTTTAATTTTAAACTAACCTGTTAATCCGTTAAAGCTGGGCTAGAACTAACTTTTGAACTCTAGGCTCTACTTAGTTTTCATATCGAATACCCGATTTTGAATGATCAGATTAAATTATTAATCCTTTCTATTTTAATTATCCGAACGCCGAGATTACCCAATAAAAGTACGCAACAAATACCTATACAATCTTGCCTTTTACTGCTTTTTCTTTTTGCATTTTATGTGATACAATAATGGTTTTAATAATAGGGTTATGATCTTTATGCCTCGCCATGGACTGGCATACAAATATTTTAAAGGAAACGCGTTCCATATTATTATGCAACTAGGTAACTTTACCAAACAATACGAATGATGGTATATTTAATATTGTTTTGTTCACAAATAACATCATTTATTTACCTTACCGTGGTAGGTAGTCGTGTTTGTCATGTAGCTAGTGGGTACGTACCTACACTACCTACATAAATAGTACGCGGTCAAAGCCTCGGGCTACCGTTATTCACGAGATAAAATAATGTTAACCAACGTACCACAATAGTAGGTAAACTCTTGCATATTTTATAACTCAATCTGCTCGTACTAAGAGTATATTGTCCAAAAAATTGCTATCGTAAGATGTTATTTGGCCAGTTAATACAAAAAGCCAATTTGCTACTCAGTAACCTAAGGTCTTAGTGTATGTTTTCTATGAAAATTACAGTGGTCTAGTCGGGAAGATTTTATTTATGAGAAGTTCTTCGTAAACGTTTCAAGCCTATTGTGAGCCAGGTCTTAAGAGAAAGTATTCAAGCTTTTTTCCTCAACACAACTTTTGGATGGGTTTTCCTATTATATGTTGTATTTACAATGCGTAATTTCAGGATAAAAAAATAAGTAATACATTCTGTAAATAACGAGCTTCCATCGACGCAAACTTCATTACAAAAATAACACACAGTTACAAACATCAACATATCTCCATGTTACTCTATATAAAAGATGATGAGGAAAGTAATAAAAATATACTTGTATCTCTCAAAGATGATATTGAACCCGTATACGACATTTATCTTTCCATTTACGAAAACACCCATAAAAGTGGGAAGTAACGCAATTTATATTTCGGGCCACTTTCGCGCCAAATAAAGTTTGCTGACTGGAGACATTCCTCGATTTTCGCGACGTTAAGAAATAATATGTGGTGTTGATCAGCATTGCTGTTCAATTTGTAGGTACTTTACATCGTCAGGTTGGTTTCTACACCAACCTGACGATGTAAAGATCATCATCATCATCATCATTTCAGCCGAAAGACGTCCACTGCTAGACATAGGATTCTCGCAAGCACCGCCACCACACCCGGAAGAAAGAAGAAGGTTGTGTCTTATTAATCTCATTGAGATACAAAAAACGCTCATCTTGCTGGACCTTGTTATCAAAAAAGATGACAAAACAGCCCAATTTATGAAGAAAACAGTGATATCGGTAAATTGCGATCTGTCGAATATGACATACTCGTAACTAACCAAAAATATTAATAAAATATAAGGATCCCACATGTCACCAACGAGCTTGGAAGCTCGTCTAATAACCTACGGCCTCTACCAGTAAAAGAAGTTTTATTTTATCGCACAAAGTTTCTGACATCGACTGATGATAACATTTACTAAGCACTGGCCGGCCTATCCTTAGCAATTGTGAAAAGTTAGTTCTAGTTAATGGTTCAGATTACATCCCGATCCTCTACAAACTTGTGCCTGTCTGATATCTTCTAATAAATTCTATAAGTCACGTTCATTGCCCGGAAATACTTGAACTTCAGCCATCTGTCAAAATAATATGGCGGCCATGGCGGGTCATTGATAAATTGTGTCATAATTTGAACCGGGCGGCATGGCAACGGACATTTTTTTGTACAGCCTTCCTAAATGTGAAAAAGGCGTATGATTGGGCGGAAACTCAAGATCGATTTTTAAGTAGGTAAGGGCTAGGGAACCGCCTGTAATTGAGGATCTTTTATGACCAAAGTAATCATTACTAGAAACACAAGGA
Source organism: Agrochola lychnidis (assembly GCA_963680765.1). NCBI lineage: Eukaryota > Metazoa > Arthropoda > Insecta > Lepidoptera > Noctuidae > Agrochola > Agrochola lychnidis. The sequence goes on from OY796850.1 coordinate 8,735,859, forward strand.
AGTTTCTTAATTACTTAATTGGGCTCAATTTGAAGGCGTAGAGCATTAACAATAATGTACAATGAACCTATTTTCTTTTTCTCTCCATCTCGATGTTATTTCAAGCTTTTTCCGAAGAAAATTAGGTCGTAAAAGGAAGAAATTTTGAATACATGAATAAACATTTTTAGAAGTCAACTACAATATTTAAGTAGGTACCTACACAGTTTGGGCTAGTACGGTCCAATTTATCAGAGCAATCAGCCAATATTGCTCGCCATTCCGCCGAACCAAACCGCCGTTGTGATCAGCAATTGACCCCAAAGTATGAATATAACATGAGCGAAATATGTTTCCTTTGCAAAACGAATCAAAGCGGCCACCGATGCGAGTTGGTACCAAACAGGCAATCCCGTTTCGGTTACAAGAATTAATGTGTATACGTTTGTATGGTAAAAAATGCTGCGCATTGTTATCTGGCTCGTATTTTACACTGTGCAATCAAAACTCGTGTAATCCCGGGCTTTGGGCGCCGAAACAAATGGCATAATCGTACAAACAAACAATGCATCGTAGGAAATACATTGACAAAGTATACCGGGTTCCATTAGCTACACACACTCACACTGGTTTCCGAATACAGTGCGAGATTTCATAATTCAAAATAGCCAAATTCTAAGGAACCCTGAATAATTTTAATTCATGCCAGCGTCAGTGTTCCCGCGAACCTATTTTAAGAGAACATTGAATGGATAATATAACTTCTAACGGTCATCAACAAGTCTTTAGAAAACCACATCAAGAAGTAGTAGGTATCTAAATGAAAAATATAGAGAGTAGAAAAATACTTGTGATAAACTTGAATACTTACTACTGAAGTTTAGAGCTAAAGTGCTAAGCCAGCATTTGCACGTTTTTAAAATTGGAATACTTTCAATCCGAACGTAATAGTAAAATATAATATCGCTTGCATTACTCGTACGTACCGTACCATTAGGTACTGCACTACTTCCAGTGTTGCCGCCGACTGCTTTTCTCATGAAAAATACACCGGTACCGATCCAATTGAACAGTTACTCTAACGAGTTCGTTCACTATTATTCCTTTTAATATAATATTATAAAATTCTGGATTAGTATTGATTTCCACTGACTAGTATTTTAATAGAAATCGAAAGTTTATTTTATTAGGCAGCTATCTGTAAATGCATGTTAAGGTTGACAACGCAAAAATTCTTGCTATCTGGCCAATCTGTAAAGTAAGTATTACTCTCCCAAGTATTTCTGTTGTTTTACTAATAACAATATCATAGGTATAACTTTCACTCAAAACTATGTTAATCGGATGATATCGCTAGCAAAGTTTCATAATGCTGTCCGCAAGAGGTCGTTTAAATCGACGATCAAGTGCCCCTTGCAATCCCAACTACGAAGTTACTTCGAAAGTGCAGAATTGTGTCTGAAACTTCAGCAACTCACGTAAGTTTCATCAAGGAAGGTAAGAGAGCTTTGCACTAACTGCATTCTGGTTTAGCTGCCAGAACAATGAAATTTCATTATTAAGATAAACGGGATTAAATGATCACCGTGTCGCACTTTCAAGATAATTTACGAGACTTGAGCAAAACCTAGAGTCGTAACTTTAAGTTACTAAGGAGCTGTACTTAGATTAAATTAGTGTTCTTTTTCTTTGAAACTAAGTTATAATTATTTAAGATATTCTTAACATGTGTCGTGTGAGCAAGCAAAATAAACCCCACGCTATTTTATAATTAGATAGAAAATTGCTAAAGCATACGAAAAGGAAAAATATAAAACAGGCGCCCCTTGAAATTGAATCAAGAATTCTAATCCAATTTCATAAACAAACGTGCTGGGATTTTGAGCAAATGAGACATTAGACGCCGAGCGAATAAATGTAGCTAGGTGTGTACATGAGTGCCAACGTATAATACAGGGTGGCCTGTGAAACAACGTCCTAAGAAAAATCTTAGAAGCCTCTCTCCAAGGGCTTCCCGAAACACCCCCAAATATGTTCAACGATTATTGAAATGAAAACTTCTTTAAGCGCGTTGGATATTTTTGAGATTGGACTACACCATTGATTTCGCGACACCATGACGACATCTCATTTTTGTAAACGAGATTGTGCTCTTTATTTATATTAAATTACGGATCAATGTTCTATGCAAGTATTTAAACTTTATAGGTTTTGTAAACGCGATTGTGCTCTTTATTTATATTGCGTTACGGATCAATTTTCTATGCAAGTATTTTTACTTTAAAGGTTTTGTAAACGCGATTGTGCTCTTTATTTTGATAAGTTTACGGACCAATGCTCTATACAAGTATTTTTCTTCCACCAAGGCGATCTTGTTCAAGTTAACATTTCTGTCGGCACTCCCGGATTGCCACCACTTTTTTATAGTTTAGGAGCTAGTTTTTAATATTAAGCAATAGAAAAATAAAAAAGTCTGATGTCAAGAAAGAATTTCCCTAAAAAAATTGGACGTCGTTTCACGAGTCACTCTGTCTGACATAATTCAGTACTATTATTTCATTCTGTTGCTTTAGGTAATGTTTATCTTATGTTATAGTCCCTGAATCCCAAAATGAGTTTGTTTGTCTCACTTTCAACACTTTACTGAACAGTCCAACCAATCTCCATTAAACTTGTTTAAAATTTCTCGATTCGAAGATTTCTCGTGTCGAAGCCAGCTATACGATAGCTCTGCATTTAAAAATGTTTCTACTCTCTATCTAGTGCGCTTGAGAACCACATGTTACTATGCTCAATGCTCTTCTGACATCAGCACCGGAATGTGACTTGTTTGCTGGGAGATGGATCGATGTGTGTCGTGAATGTTTAAGTTTTTGTGAGAGGATGGGTGAAAGATAATTTTTTATAATTTTTCTTCCTCTTGATTGCAGTTTGTTTATTATACGAGTGTTATTTTGTTTGTTAATTTTGTTATTTCTCGTGTTTCATGTTTTATTTTATTGTAATGTACATAACCTACTTATGTAGGTACGTGTGTAATTTTTAGTTTGTATATTGTTCTGTACAACGCCTTGGGAGTATATTCTGTTTTGTTGTGCATGAAAACTTAAATAAATAAATCATCATCATCATCATCAGCCTATAAATGTTCCCACTGCTGGGACACAGGCCTCCTCTCTGTGAGAGGGAGTGGGCCGTAATCCACCACGCGGGCCCAGTGCGGGTTGGTAGATGTCACATGTCTTCGAATTTTCGGTTCTAGGACATGCCGGTTTCCTCACGATGTTTTCCTTCACCGTTTTGAGAGCAGTAGTGATGAAATAATTTACACAAAGTAAAGCGCCTGTCTGGGTTCAAACCTACGACCTACAACTCGTAAGTCGCGGCCGTTACCACCGGGCCACCACTGCAATAAATAAATAAAATTTAATAAATGTTCAGTTTTGTGGAACATCGTAGAATCTTTTAAATGTCATCGTTATTGCCAGCCAGTGCCAGTCAACATATTTGGTGATATAGCTATCTTCCAAGATGAATAAACGAAAGTATACAACAACCTTACTTACCAGAAACAGGCAAAACCGCAGAACTATTACAGTATACGGTAAAATCGTCTAAATCCACGGCAGCAGCATGGCCATGCATTATCGCGGTATCTCCACAGGGACGCGACCGTTTGTGTATGTCAGTGTATGTAGGTATGTCAGCCGCGCGTTTCTGTGACGGCGACAAAATGTGCTCACAGTTGTGCGCTTAAATGAAGGAAATTTCTTGTTTATGGAAGTAATAAGGAAGTTTATGGTCGTAACGACGGATTGTAACTGTGTGAAAAGGAGTCTTGTGACAACAAGACAATTCATTAACTTATTAAATTAATAATTCTCATACTAATTAACTTATTAAATTAATTATTTCTTATACTTAAGGAGCTCTCTTGATTTAGGTGTAAATATATAGTTCAAGATAAAGATAAACATGATAGTTAAGTAGGTAAGTTTAGTTTTTATTATTATTATTATGTATTTATTACCCTAGCGTTTAATTTAATTGTATTTATATTCCACAGTTAATCTGTGAACAGCGTTGTGGGCTACAATATTGTTCAAATGTTTTGTGTATTTCTTTTTCTATACTGTATATTGTAGCTGTTTGTTGTTCCTTTTGAATAAAAAATAAAATAAAATAACACAACATAACACATAACATCACGCCTTGTTTCCCCGAAGGGTTGGGCAGAGGTGTCCCTGTAGCAGGTACACCCACATTTCGCCAGTTATGTTCAAGTCCCATGTAATAGGGGGCGAGCCTATTGCCATCAACCGGGCACAAATCCAGACTCCGAGCTGCTACTGAGAAATTTCAGATAGAAAAACCCAATAACACTTTGCCCGACCCGGGAATCGAACCCAGGACCTCATGCTCAGCAGTAGCGCTTGCGACCACTAGACCAACGAGGCAAAAAAAAAAAAAAATTTGGTTCATGAATTATTTAATTTAATTAAACTAATGCAACGATTAAATTAACGAATGATGTGGTATGAAAAACATCTTTGCATTAATTAGATTGGTCGACGTAACTAATTCTCAGACAGAACATTTATAACAAAAACTCCAACTAAACAAAAACCTTAACGGTACTAATTAGACCGTTTTACGACCTTTAGGTTCAAGGAACGTTAAGCAAAAACAATTACAACGCATAATACGCCTTATAATCGTCCCACGAAACCCAACAAAGCAAAAACTGCCCCTGAAATATGCGATGCTACGCGTCCTAGATATTTAATAAAGCTGTTATGAAACTCATTTTGTCATACAAGAATTTGTATGTTCATTCCTTGTTTGTTCCTCTGTGTATTATCATATTTAAAGCGACAACCAGATTATAAGCCCTGTGTAAATAGATAAATACGTTGTCAAACGAAATTCTAGGCACCGAAATCACGTCTCAGCTGTACGCGTCGTAAATTACATAGAAAAGAAAGAATATTGATTTTACAAGAAAATAAAAAGCATGTCACGTAGCCTGAACAAAGGGCTGGTTCTGAACCTCCGTGAAAAATAACTTAAAATACCTCTACAGTGGTTCGCAGATACTGGGAACGAGCTTGGACGCTTGCCAAATACAGAACTGTCCTGTTGATACTCCGGTCTTATCTTAATTAAGTAGGTACGTACGTGTGTGGCCTACACAGTGTACTATGTTATTGAACGTACCGGCTGGTAGGAAACTTTTCATATAAGAATGGTTCAAATAGAGAATATTGCTCCGGATTCGGATACTATCTCCATATGGAGATGAAGTTTGATTTGTTCGTGCGACTTTTTTGCGTAGCACGCTACGCCGTAGCGCTCGTAGCTGCTATCTCGACAAATTCTGATATTCTTTTCACAAAAGTTGAATGTGATTTGCGGAACATATCGAAAATCCCTACTGACATTTTAAAAAAACAGGCGGTTTTGGAATGGGGGACGATGATACCATATAAGTATTAGTTAGAGAAACTGTGAAAAAAACTGTAGGTACTAAAACGTTGATGATTAAGTTTTGCTCCTAAGTTCACTTTCGATTCTCATTTATAAGGTAAAGGGAGAATCAATAATTATTAGACCCGCCACAAGTTCGAAAAGTTGTCCAATACTATAAACTGCTCGGCTTCTTGTTCTTCTGTAACTTGTTGTGAAGCATTAAACACTTGCCAATGTTATAACTGATCAACTACTTACCGTGCCCACTGCTTTCCGTTCGGTTCGGAAACTTTTCTCATTTCCGTAGCAAGCACAAGAAAACAGCCTTTTAGCGTGTTTCTAATAACAATTTGAATTTCTTTTAGGTCTAATGATTGATGATATTATGCTCCGAGGTTAACAAATTAGGTAAGTTGAAGAGTCGTTGTTGAACTTTTGACATTAAACTTTTACAGTTTTTTTTCTCAGCGGTCTAAAAAGCCTGAAAAAGTTTAAAGTTTCTACATTGAAAAACGATTGTCATAAGACCCTAGTTACGAATATTTGCATTATCATCATTTCAGCCAAAAGCCGTCCATTGCTAGACTGGGCCTGGACCAAGCACCGCCACTTCGACCGGTTCTGTGCTTCGTAATCGTATATTAACGGTATGTTATCATTAGATGACACGTCTCTTTGTCACAGATGTACATCCAGCCGTGTGTAACCAATATGTCGATATTATTAAATCTGTGCGCACTTGTTCGTATGATTCAAACGAATCTTGTACAAAGACCTTGACGTAACGCGATCCCGTTTGTGTCAAAACACCAACTTTTTCCCCGTATTTATTTCCAGTGTTTTATTTCAAGCGACATGATTTGATTTACACAAAACTTTGTGCGAGTTACGGGTTTATGGCCCTCCTGGGACTTGAGAGGGACAAAACTACCAAATTATTGTTCAGGTAATAGTTGAATGGCGTTTTACTGACAAGGACTTAAAGTTACGGTTTCCAAGAAGAGCTGTGGCCGCCATGCATATGTCGCATCCCAAACGGCCTGTGAGGGACGACTGTCATGAAAATGATAGCAGCGGGGTTTGAATTTACGGTGTCAAAAATTAAGTAAAAATACTTGCATAGAACATTGACCCGTAACGTAATATAAATAAAGACCACAATCGCGTTTACAAAAATGAGGTGTCGGTAACGGTGTTGCGAGTTCAATTGTTTTTTCCCATCTCAAAAATGCCCAACGCGCTTAAAGAAGTTTTCACTTCAAAAACGCTCTCTAAGAAAACACACCAACTTACTTTCATAAATAACGTTTCAGTGACGTCATTCGCCAGTAAATTGCGGACGCTATGTGGCGGCCACCGCTCTTCAAGGAAACCGCAGCTTTAGGTACATATTAATGATTCAAGGTCCGAAGGTCGTTTAATAAATTTTGGTAGCCATTATACCTAATGTATAAGCTCTGGCAATAAAAATACGTTTTTCTTTTAAATGGGCGGAGAAGAAATCGTTTACGTAATAATTAAGTAAACGTAAAACAATTCATTTATTTTAATGGAAAAACCAAAAAGTGTTTCCTATTCTAAAATATAAATCTAAGAAGGTTTTTTATCAGCTAAGGAGCTTAAATAATTCAGGCCATTTTGGAACACTTTTGAATGCCATTAGTGTTTATTAAAAGATAGAAATTAAAAATAATAATTTAATGGCTTTTCATTATTTTTTCACCAGAAACGGCCAGTAGTCCATGTATAATTTACATGTCGAAAGAGTTTCTACTTCTCATTAATAGAAATGAAACCTCTTTTACATCAATTATTTCTTTAAGCTTTTTTCTTATCCATAAAAAGCCAAAATAGGCTTCGTTCAGCAAATTAAGTATTAAGTCAGATAATTTAGACCCAAATTAAGAAAGAGAACGAAACCCATGTTAATGAGAAACTTTTAATTGCACACGAAATTCTAGCCCGAATTGTTAATCTGGAATATAATGGAGTCATTTATCCCATTCTGGATAAGGGATTATTGCGAATAGGGTCGTTGGACGACTTTCAGCCAACCAAAGGTCGTTTTTATGATAATATTTTAAGTTTGAATTCAAAAGTACTTTTCTTGCTGATCATCCTACTCGATTTAAAAGAGGCAACAAAGGCTAACGATTACAAGGAAAGTTTGAATATTACATAACATCCCATCTTAGCTTTGAGAGCGTTTTAAAAGTAGTGTGAGGTGCAATCAGTACCGTAGTATTCGTTTATAACTTACTAGCTTTTGCCAGCGACTACACCCGCGTATAGTTTGGAAATTATCTCACGGGAGCATCCTACCGGAATAAAAAGTATTCTATGTCCTAACCCAGCTCTACCTTTGTGCCCATCGAAGTCTGTTAAGCCTTTTTTTTTGTTTTTTTTTTAAGAAAACTTACAGCTAGGATACAAATAGTTGATAGTTAGTGAAAGAAGGCCAATTAAAAGTTTTCACTGACAATATTAGGGTAGCACAAGAAACAGCAGACAGGCAAGTTAAAGTAGAATAAATAAGTACTCAGACTACGAATAAGAAAAGTATTATTCGTAGACTCGGAATTTAGAATAGACTAAACAGGTTTTAGTGATCTTCAAAGAAGTTTTTACATAGTATTTTTTTTAAGTTTAGGAACACTGGTGGAAAATAAATCAAGGTCATTAACACTTTGATACATCGAGTTGTATGCCCTGTTAGCTCTTATCATATAAGACTTTTGTCGATATATGCACCGCACAGAGGGAACATACAGAGGTTGATGATTCCTTAAGGTGAAGGATGGAACACGCAGCCCAATTTTGCTCATCAATTCAGAACAGTCGGATAAACCATTTGCCAAATTGAACAAGAATACCATATCGGCAATTTTTCTCCTCTCAATTAGTGGAAGAATGTGAAACTTCCTGCAGCGGCTGTAATAATTAGGCAAGTAGGTATTGGATTTAAACTGAATGTACCTCAAGAACTTCTTTTGAATACTTTCGATGCGATTGATGTAGGTATTATAAATAGGATTCCATACTGGTGAGCAATATTCGAGATGACTGCGTACAAAAGCACAATAAAGAATTTTGAGTGAGCTTTATGGAGTGAAAAGATAATAGATAGACAGACAATGTTCCTTTCGCATTTATAATATTTGTATGAATTTCGTTCTGTGACCTTTTCCTTCGTAGAAATCAAAATCAAACATCGTTTTCATATTCCTATGCTTTTATTTAAATTCTTGTTTATATCGTGATATTACTATTGTAGGTACATTGTGTTCTGCATTCAATTTTTATTTAAGTACGGACGTGGCGTAATATATTTCTACAGTTTCTACTTGTTCAAATACCAAGAATTGGTTTTAAAGGAGATATGGAATGCATAGTTTTTATTTTAGCTTTATAATACATATTTGCTTTGCTTAGCTATCATAACTCTCAAATAAACTTTTGCAAATTACTCTTCTTCATAATATTTTCATTTTAGTAGCAGATAGATGGAGAGATTGTGAGGTGAGCAGCGACGGTATTGGACACAATTAATCGTGACCACTGACCACTGTCTTTGACTAGTGCGTGTTGCCAGTGATGACTTATGGCACTGAAACGTAGTCGCTCACAATGGGCCTCATCAGAAGGCTAAAAGTCACCCAAAGGGCAATGAAGAGGGCTATGCTTGGTGATGAGGAGATCCGCAGGAGAACCAAGGTAACCGACATAGCCCGAAGAATTGCCAAACTTAAGTGGCAATGGGCAGGGCACATTGCTCGCAGAACGGATGGCTGATGTGGCCGAAAGGTTCTAGAGTGGCGACCGCGTACCGGAAGACGTAGCGTTGGAAGGCCTCCCACAAGATGGACCGATGACCTTGTGAAGGCCGCAGGAATCCGCTGGATGCGGAAAGCACAGAATCGGTCGAAGTGGAGGTGCTTGGTAGACCTATGTTCAGCAGTGGACGTCTTTCGGCTGAAATGATGATGATGATGAATCGTGACCACGACCGCTCTGTCAAGAGCGAAGCGAAGAAAAAGAAATTGTGGTACTAACATTTTCTTTTTTGTAAAATCGAAAATTTTGCAATGCGAATCAAGTTTTGATAACTATATCTAAAGAAATTACATCAAAAGCGGTGATATAACTTTATACTAACAGGGCTGTGTAAAATGACAGGCATGTCTACTTACTGAGATATTACTCTAAACTTGAAGGCAGCCGTATCCACTCTGCTTCAAGACAAAAGCCGAGTAATTGTAAAATACATACTACATAGGCAGTCATGGCGATTGCCGATAAAACTTAACTAAACAAACGAATAAAAAAATTAAACTATGCAATAACAGTGATTTTTTCATAGCTGGACAAGCGCAATACATCATACTCATAGCATTATGATAACATTAGCATGTCGGTCACGCGAACCCATAAGATTTTTGCTTACCAAAAATCACTCAACGCGCCTAAAGAAGTTTTCACTTCAAAAATAAACTGCTGTATTCGGCAAACTTCGTATTTCGTCAGTTGTCGGATTTGCCCTTTGCACAGAGTATATTTTATATAGGGAGAGTGCCCTTTGCACATGGTGCAGATTGGACGCTCTCAATCGACTTGGAAGTATGTGGAGTAGTTAATACTCTTTTAACTTAATGTAATTTATTATAAAAACTAGGAGGAAAGCCGCTAAAGTCGCAGACACTACATATAGGAAAATGGTTTTACAGCTCTATATAGTTCACACGGAAATTAAAACAAAACAACAATAAAGTACTTAGTTCTGAATTCAAATTTTTATACACGATAAATCTAATAATTGATGGACATGGAAATTAACATTCGTTTGTATTCGGAAATCCGATGATACCCGAGGGACATTAAGAAAATAGAAATACTGAGTATCTTTATAAAAAGTTTGTTTTCACAACGACAGTGTTGAAGGTAAATAAAGATTATAGTAAAGCGTTATCGTGGAATAGCTGGCACTCGATTTATCCACGTCTGTCGGCTCATAGCCTTGTGACAGGTGGAGCGAGGCAACGTCCTCAAGGCACTACCTGCTTACATTCCTTTGAAATATCAGTTTGTTTGTGACATTGAAATGTTTTCTATGATAATCTTAGAACTTTTCTAACCCAAGCTATTCGTTATTTTCACCCTCTCACTTTATCGACATGTATTTTTTTAAGTAAAAACTTCTTTAGGCGCGTTGGATATTTTTGAGATGGAACTTAACTATTGATTTCGCGACACTGTAACGCAATTTACCGACACCGTGGAGTAAAAGACATCAACGCGTTGATTACCGCGGTGCCGATTTTTTTTTCAAGTTTTCCCTTCTTTCGGCACTCCTGGCATCAGCACCTGCCATCTAATCTGTTCACTACCCTTGGTTGATTGGTAGAGAATGCCTAAGGCATTAAGTCCGCCTTTCTCCCTTTTTTGAGCGCGAAAAGTTTAAATAAATGAGAAGGACAGGTAGTAAATGTATCTAAAGATTCTATGAATATAAGATAAAAACAGAAGTCATCATCATCAGCCTATAAATGTTCCCACTGGGACACAGGCCTCCCTCTGTGAGAGGGAAAACAGAAGTAGATGTACTTAATCCGTGAATTTCTAATAGCTTGGGAAGTCTAGCACTGTTGCTAAGTCTTGAGTTTGATCCAAGGATCAAACCATAAGTCCTGACGAATATAAAAGCACGTGACACCGCCCAAATGTCTCAAATAGTTGCAGACGATCCAAGTTATGACTGTTGGCACTGCTCTAACACTTATCCAAATCCCTGTATGCTTGGACAATAGTCCTCTCCAAAACTGTGACCTAGCTTTATTTATCGAATATTCCACGTAATCCTACAGAAAAAAATAAACAATTGCCTAGGTTTTTCCCGGAACTATTAACGTGTTTTAATTAAACTTCAAGTTGCGCTTTAATATTCCAGTCTAAGGTCAGAGACTAGCTGTTTCAGAATAGTTTTTAATTTTTTCCAACATTTCGTGGAATTTAATTGGCACCGTTATGAACAGTTTTAGAGCAAGGCCGTCGGGCGAGGAAGGTTAGTTAAGGTAATTTATTGTCCATGTCTACTTTGGCACACTTTCATTTGCTATTTTTAGGAGATATTACTTCGGGATAGTTTGTGAACAATGGTGTTGGTGTTGACAGTTTATAGGCAGAATTTAGACTGGTTTTTGTTTGGTAAAGGAAAAGCCAAAAGAAGACTATATGGTTAATTGGTGATAATAATACTAAAACCAAAACAATCTTCTTATGTACAAAAAACTTGGCATGAACCTGGCTTTATATCATTTTATGTTAATGAAGTGTAAGCGCAACAGTTTATACCGCTGTTTTCGTTCAAACAACATTAAATACGTCTGTAATTTTGAAGAATATCTAAGTTAACATAACTCTGTGCATCCAGATTGCATTTAAATTTCGACTCAAGCGCTTAACAAGTATTAAAATATGTTACACCGAGTACTCTATGCCAATATAATTTTATTGAAAACTCTTGTTTTGTTAGCTATACCCTAATCACCCTTCAAATACTCTAAAAATGATTTCCAAACAAAAGACATCACGGACCGTCCTGTGTGCAGAACATGCATGGAGGCTGAGGAAATCGGCACCCAAATTAGAACAGAAACCGAGTCTCCCAGATCTTTTGCAGATGATCTGAACAAACAGGGATATCTACCTAATCTGCTTCTGGAGGAAGATGAGGCTGCTTAGAATGACCAAAGATGGCCGCCATTCCCCACGTCTAGTGGTCCACTTGAACAACTAAGTGCGAAAACCAATTCCGATAACATTGAAATTAGAACTCTGAAAATCCTTAACTGCTTTGCTGTGAGCACGAAATACAGTTTACCATAATAAAACATGTTTGAAAAAGATCTTAATTTTTGCTTGTGTACTTAATTTCGTCAATATTTTCTGACCTTTTTTTGGGTGGGAAATTCTAAAACCCACCCGTGTTCCTTCAGTTGCCAGAAGCCACGGTATCCCTTTTGGACTTTCTCGCGACCACGCTAACATTGTGTTAAGCGTAGGCAGCACTGGAAACGAACCGAAACGAAGCTAAGTTCGTTTAGCTTTCCTCTGCGTCTTTTTAACCGACTTCAAAAAAAGGAGGAGGTTCTCAGGTAGTCGGATTTTTTTTAATGTATGTTTCCCGATTACTCGAAGACAGCTGGACCGAACAGTTTTTTTTTTTTGTTTGAAAGTGTATTTTTTCAAGTTGGTCCCATTGTCATTTGGTCACGATCTGATGATGGGAGTCGGTGTCAAAAAACTAAAATACTGATCCAAAGACACCGACTTCCGAAATGAAAGTTATTTTTCACTTTATGGCTTGGAAGACGGTTGTATTTTTTGTAAAATCTTTTTTTTCTCTTTTTAGTGGGTTGGTTTGTAATATAACTAAGTTACAATAATAGCCTAATGTCAACTGCTCATCAAAAATACCCAAATCGCTATAGATGTGCCTATAACATTTGAAGAGTTCCCTCGATTTCTCCAAGATCCCATCATCAGATCGTGACCAAATGACAATGGGACCAACTTGAAAGTATACCTACCCTTTCAAACAAATTTTTTTTTTTTTCATATTTCCGTTTTTGTTTCGCTTAGTCCGCGGTCTGTACTTCTACGAAAAGACGCGAAAGAAAGCTAAACGAACTTAGCTTGGTTTCGCTTCGTTCCCAGTGTGACCTGCGCTTTATAGCAATACCTCCATTTCCTCTTCCAGTCCATAGGTAAATAAATAATTTTTGTTTAAGTCCAGTGCCTTTAATATTTCAGTAGGTATCTGTAAAGAGGACTTCCTCCTTCAAAAGGTCGAGGTGTTTTTCTCGAGTCCTCCATTGAGACGCAATACGATGGGGACACTGTTCTCTCGTTGGAAAGATATTTAAAATGCAATCAACATACATCTAATATTTTTCATTTACTGCTGTCCCTTTTAAAACATTACTCCAAAAGTAATTTTAAACGTCTCCTAAAATACAATGGAGTGTTGTAAAATTTGTGGTAATGGACTGGTCATTGTTCTACGTTAACTGCCGTTTATCATTTTTATAACCTTAAATAAAGCCGTAATTGCGACTCCACAGATGTGATGATGGGTATCAACATCTAAACGCGATAAAATGTATGTAAAAATGTACATAAAAGATTACTGCATCTTCACAAGAAAACACATGCACCACTTTAAACAATGTAGTGAGGTCCTAACTAGACAGAAAAGGCTAAGTTTCACAACCTACTGTATCAACCACCCTGTCATAAGGACATCTATAAGAAAAATGTGTTGAATATGTGTGTTTTAATTTATAATAACTTACCAAACAATTTAAAATTATTCCAGGGTAATGTGTGTGTCAACGATCAATGGTAGTGTTGTTACTTGAAGTATGAGTTAAATAAAACAGTTTTTTTTTTACTATTTTTAGATATACCTATCTGCGGAGTTTTGCTTACTAATTTAATTTGACCCTGTGTACCTAACGATCTTGACCATTCCATTGGGACGCAACTGTCGTAGAATAAGAAGAAGAAGAAATTTTTAATTTTTTCTCAGTTAGTTCTAATCATGGTCTGACAGTTTGAGTAATTTAAGTGGCCTACCCAAATGTCCTTTTTTTGGTATTGTTCGTCGAATCGTTGAGCTCCTTAAATTCTGAGTTGAGCTGCACGATAACTGACAAATGCGTGCACTGACTGGACTGGCCCTCTCAATCTGTGTGGTGCTTTCCTCAAAAGACCATCAAGATTATGTCTGGACTTTAAAAGAGACTGAGACCTTTGAGTTTGTTTCGGCCTTTCTTCTCAGAGTAGTCAGATAGGAAACGCCGACCTCATCTAGTTTTAAAATATGATTGACGTGTAAAAGTGTTTGTACAAACCTACTTACAGAAATAAAATCATTTATCAAATGAAGAATTTCTTTATTTTGCATAAAATATGGTACATAAAAGGTCTTAAATATAAGAAGCTCCACATATTTTGCTTACTTAAGTAGATATTTCAGCATGCAAAAAATCTTAAAATAAAATTATATACAAAAACACTTCGATTGTTACCATTGAGATCATAAGGTAAAAAATAAAATCTTTAAAGTTATGTTATTTTATTACTAGTGAGATCGTATATTTCGAACTTTGCTTATAATTTAAGAACTCACTTGTTGCATAGAACAAGAACGTAGAAGTGATAAACATGTTACTTAAGTGATGAGTACTTTAGAACTTAGTACTTAAATAGTTAGCAGTTTGCGTGTCGTCACTGCACGACATATCAGTCAATGTTGCATGATTAATTACGAACATATACCCGAACAGAGTCGGCACATATTTTCGTAATTAATTTACATATTACACATGAACACGAGACTAAAATAAAGCTAAGTATTACAATGCCCTTATATTGTATATTTTTGCCAGCTTCAAAGCATTTTTGGCCTAATTATTTTTTTAAATGGGACAGCAAACATATGTGATGGTCAGCTAATTGTTCATTAAAAACGCTTCGTTTGCAAAAGTACGCGTATCCGGTCGGTCGCGTTTAATAAATATCAAACATGATAATGTTATGCTCGCTCATCAAATATTTACGGTAATTCCCGTTAGTAGGCAAAGTGTGTTCATATGTCATGCATAGCATTTAGGCCTTGTATATAGTTAATTGAGTTACATAAATAGGACCCGTTGAAAGCAGATGTTCCCGTTTTAAATACTGCAATCGTATAGCTCTTAAGCTATCTCTGTTCAACACAGGTTCACGATCGCTTTAACCCTGCGTCAAATTTTGTGGAAAGCTACGTTTGTTTGCGACAAAGTGTGGGCTGATCTTTGTGCTGTGATCCGAGCACCTGCAGTATTACAATTCGCATAAATCATACCGTGTAGGTGGCCCTTTTAGCATTTCTCCACATTCCTTCATCCATTTGCACAGTAGGTACTATTTTGCTCTGACCTTTTTGAACTTGACCTTCTAACCCCTTTAAGTCGGGCAAACACACATACATAGGTAACTGCAGTGCTGAATTGAAACTCATAAACAACAAGTGTTGAATCGAGCGGGATACGTCACATTGGCCGAACGACCATCGTCATTTTAAATCTATCTAATATTGTTTTATGAGTCCTTTATTTGTTAGACTCTTCTGTATTTATAATCTTGCACACATACAAACTTGGTACACTTTTAGCATTATTTCACAAACTATTTAATTAGGTACTTAATATAATAACGTTATAGACTTTACGAAGACTTCTTGAAGACACCTTTAGGTTTCGAGGCTCAAACCGAACTGACTTAGAAGCTAAGCGACGCTCCAAAAATAATTTTTCCAATTCCTTTCCATTAATAAAAAAATAAAGTTTAGTAAAAAACTATAACCCGACTACGGGAAAATAAAAAAGATCTAAAAAGTACGAAACAAGCAAATATTTCAGACAGAAATCAAGACATAGGTACAAAAATGGTCAAGGTAAAGCCGTGGTCGCATGCCTGTATACCATGTTGGTGCCAGGAACACCTACAAAATTATAATGGCATGCGACGACGGCTTTACCTTGACCATTTTTGTACCTATGTCTTGATTTCTGTCTGAAATATTTGCTTGTTTCGTACTTTTTAGATCTTTTTTATTTTCCCGTAGTCGGGTTATAGTTTTTTACTAAACTTTATTTTTTTATTTTATACTTTTCCGTTTTTACACTTGATAAACGTAAATAAGAAAAAAATAGTGCAGTAATTATCCTATTTTAAATTCCAATAGCAGTGCATAGTGCTTTGGACGAAACCATAGAGCGATTTATTTCGACGCCAACACCATATATCGATATCGAGCTTCGAAGAAATCCAAAATATAAATATTTCGTTGTACTTGTTTTTCTTCATAAGAGTGGAATTACAAATCGTTACTATTTATTAAGATTTGATTAACTGCACGTTGGTAACATCTTGCGATACTACGTAGCAAAGTCTCACTTTTGCTTGTTTTTAACGATTTAAACATATTTATTTACTTTGAAAATATAATATTATATACATATTTGTAATGTGGTCATCAAGACCTTTCTTTTGATGCCAAACATGTTATGATCATCACATTTTATTTTTTTTCGAGGTTAGAAATTTACGTGTAAAATCCACCAAATTAAATTTAGGGAAAAATTATATAGCCTATGTCACCCGGACCATTATTACAAATCTATTGATACCTCATTCATCAAAATCGGTTTAGTAGTTTAGGCGCTACGGTGGAACACACGTAAAAACAAACATACATACATACATACATACAAACATACATACATACAAACATACATACATAGACTGCTAAAATCATAACCCTTCCTTTTGGCTTTGCCGTAGTCGGGTAAAAAACCAGTGTTTTAACAGTAACTGTCAAATGAGATACTTTTAAACTTCATGATTACACTGATACAAAAATCAATTGATAAACCACTAAATAAAATTATTATTGGGAAAACATGACACAACATTGTGCAAAATACTACATTTAACGGGTCGTGTCTTCCTAGGGTAGAGTTGTAAAGATCGACCCTCAAAGAACCCTCCAGGGGGGTCGCAAATGGACACACAACGTAGAATAGCTCTCTGAAAGGTGGGCTTGTTGAAACTTGGCCCCGAGCGGGCATAAATTACGTATGGCCTTAAAGTATTCAAGGTGCAGCTGGATTTTATTTCTATTGTTGCGAACAAAAGCTCTTCGGTTTAAATTTATTTTTGAAGTATATCTCTCGACTTAAAGTTTCTCTATGTACGCAAATGTACGTACAGTTTGGTAAGCCAGTTTATACTGAAATTTTGAAAGCAATGTTTGTTTAGTATAAGTTTTTTGGAGCCAACTATTTAAACAGCACAAAAGATCATACGATAATGAATCACGTCAATCAATCTGCCTAGCCTTTTCCCAACTATGTTGGGGTCGGCTTCCAATCTAATCGAATGCAGCTGAATACCGTATTTTACATGGAGCGACTACCTATCTGACCTCCACAACCCAGTAACTAGGTAATACGTCGTTGTCAGACTTTCGGGCTTCTGACGACCCGTAACGACTGTCAAAGATCCACGAATGACAACCGGAACCAACGGCCTAACGTGCTTTCCAAGGCACGGAGGAGTCTCGGTATGTTAAGATGGTCACCCATCCACAGACCAACCCCGGCAAGCGCAGCTTTACCTGATGGATCGAATCGTGCGGCTGTTATTACTTAGCCACTAGCTCCTCCGAAAATCATACGATAATTAATTACATCATTAATTTAAAAACCAAACCAACTATCTACTGTCGTATCTATACATATTATCAATTTAAAGTCGCATTTCGTGTCTGTCTGTGTGACCACGTTGATCATCTAAACTACACAACGGATTTTGATGCGGTCCATGACTTAGGAAATTTGTTCCGGAAGGTATGTGTTACATTATTATTAAAGTTTCCATATAATAAAGAAACGTTTTATCAAATCTTAAAAACCGTGAAAAAAACCGTGAAAAATCAATACTGTCTAATATTTTTTTTGTTTATCGTTTGACCTGGACCAGAATATATATAAGTGGTCTCCACTCCACTACTAATATATATATATATTTATTCAAAACTCAAAGGACATCACCAAATATCAATTATCAAACTTTACTAAACAAAGACTTAAATCGTTTAGATTCGTCCTACCAAAAGATAGTCTCGTTTCTGTTTCGTTTTGACACAATGACGCAGTGACTTGATTTGGTTGTCATGGATACACTATTTAATAACATGTGAGCTCACTCTTCTCAGTATGGACACTTTTTCGCGTGACTAAGTACGGTGAGGGTAAATCTAGCGATTTAAATCTTTGTTACTAAACTAATATTTGACTGAACCACAGCACGTTTGTTCAAAACTTTCATTGGTGCCAACCCAAATACTGAGGAGAAATCCAAATACATATATTTGGAGTCAGCTTCTAAACTAATGTAAATGTGTTTGCGTAACCATCCCAATTTTGCCATCTGCTAAGTTATTCTATAAATACTCAATTCTATGTTCGCAGTATCAGACTTCAGACTCGTATCACAGAACTATGCTTAAATATAAACCTCGTTCAGAAATAAAGTTAAAAAAAAATGAAATATGTCAGTTGCAAAATTGCAACTAAATGATATCTAGGAATACCTATCCATGAACAAAACGATTGGCAGACTTGATAGTTTCTATCTGCCCACTACAAATGCCTGATGTTAATATTAAAACCGGAGCCAGCGACTCAACGTGCGCTGCGAGGCACAGAAGGCTTTTGAAGTGAAAGGAACGGTAATCCGTCCAACAATTGACCGCGACAACGCTGCTCAAACTCGGAGAACTCATCGATATTTGAGAAAGTAACAGAATAAAAAAGCGATATTATTAAGCAGTTGTCCGCGGTTTCACTCGCGTCCTGGAAGAAGTACCCACTTCGTGTAGACACGGCTACACATCAAACTATACATTTCCAGTTTATGCTGATCTCACATTGCATAGCATTTCCGTACAATGCGAGGTCAGCTTATACTGGTTATGTATAGCTTGATGTGTAGCCTAATTTTCATTGGATTCATCTATATTTCCTACAAGACACGGTCTATCTGTACGCCTAGTTTCAGCCAAATCCATTCAGCAATTTATTAGTGATTGAGTAACAAACACCTTCGCAAACTGTCAATTCAAGTAGGTAGAGACAGAGATTTTCACAAACAATGCCTTTCCTACTGTCACCTCAAACACCATAAAAGATTTATCTCAACAGTGAAAGCACATATTCAATATAATGTTCCTATGTTCCACACACAGTTCTATTTTCTTGTCTTCCTGTTTCTGCCGCTGCCGCACCGCTGGGCACAATGGGCCGGATGAATTTAAGTCCGGCAACAAGCATCGGTGTCAGTACCTCCTTTCTTCTACGACACAATACGAGATCACACTCACCACTTGTGCCCGCACTTGGGTTTGTTTCTTTATGTACTGGTTGTATACAGCCTGCTTTAAAAAACGCACCTTTGACTTTTTTACACAAAAATCCAATGTGTTAGTTTCTCATCTCTTTTCCAACATACAAAGTACACATAGAATACGGAACAAAACCTTGAAAGTATTTATAAATGCATTGAAGGCCACATTCGTAGCATTAAGTTAAAACAAAGTCTAACAAAGAAAACACAAACTTTCTGTAGTTCAAACTTTGCCGCAACAAACGGGGAAACTCATAATAGTTATGTCCAATGCAGTTTTATTTCGACTGCGTCCGCAATGCATTCGGACAAAACCTTCAGTGTACGTTAATGCTTCTCCAAATTAAGCTTATTAGGTACTGGACCGCAAATTGAGATATATTTCAACGACCCAAAAACGAATAAATATTCGACCAACATGTTTTTTGACGCTAAATTGGGGCTTTTCGTATAAAATATTGCGCTTCACAGGGGCGCCGACTTTTAGAAAACCTTGTGGGTGCTCTTACTCATTCATGCACATAAGGGGAGGTATTTTTATAATCTAAGTCCTTGACTTACTTAGCCTTCTTCAAATCGCATCTAAATCCGTCCAGTAGTATTCATGTTATGCGAACAGACAGGCAGTAGGGTAAGTTTAATAGTTTTTCATGTATTAGTCCTGCACAAATTAATTAAGTTTATCAAAATTTATAATAGAAACAAGCTGACTTATGTAAACATAACATAACATAACATCACGCCTTGTTTCCCCGAAGGGTTGGGCAGAGGTGTACCTGTAGTAGGTATACCCACATTTCGCCAGTTATGTTTAAGTCCCATGTAATGCGAGCCTATTGCCATCAACCGGGCACAAATCCAGACTCCGGGTTGCTACTGAGAAATTCCAGATAGAAAAACCCAATAACACTTTGCCCGACTCGGGAATCGAACCCAAGACCTCATGCTCAGCAGTAGCGCTTGCGACCACTAGACCAACGAGGAGAAATCCGCTTTAAAAGGTTATAACTATAATGCAGCCAACGTAATAACGTAAGTATAGTTGGACGTCCCGCGTGGCGAGTGATGTTAAAGAGATATCGATCAAAGCCGATTGATTGATCAGTTTTGATGTCTAAGCTCCCACTATAGTTACCCCTTGTGGGTGCTAAAGCCCCCGAGCATCCACGGAGTCGGCGGCCCTGGCGCTTGAAGTAGATACAACTTTATGTAATAATGGAGCTAAACTTGAAAGCTACTTAACAAAGCAATAATAAAGTTACCGAGTATCCATACCAGCACAAATCAACCCAAATATCCGGCTCATAATACAAATAAAGGAATATTATTATGTTTATCATTGTTATTTTTTTTGAAGGTATTTTCTTGTCTGTACTAGCACCAGTGGAGTAGTGGTTAGTGTAGTTAGCACCTCGTCATTTTCTAAACCTATATGTTCCGCCTCTGAGATAAATTTTGTAATCATTTTAGTTGATAAAAAGTTTCTTACTATAACCCAAACTATTGTAGGTATGTAACGTATTCACCCAAATATAAAACACCTCATTAAAGCATGCCATTGTTCCAACATAGTGCGAAACATTGCGAGCGAATCACCTAAAAAATGTATATCATCAAAAAAATCCCCACTTTTTGCACAGATCACGTTCTGTCCATATTCAAATGACGCCGTCCGCATTCACCATTACGTGACAATGTGTTCCCCCATTCGCACGTAGCGAGGTATCATCCGGGCCCAAGTGGAACCTACCTACTTCAACCACGCCGGATGGAACCTTCCGGTCGCTCAAGTTAAATACCGCTCTTTCAGGCACACAGACGGACTAATTTCAACACGAGTCCCTTTGAGAATAGGAGCGCTTTTATTCGAATGTGACTGTATAACATGTGTTCTGAAACTTAATATAGGGATATTGTTTGGGTATCACTGTCACGTGGAACGGGATGTGTATGGGTGAAAGCCGCAATGAAATCTTGGTGACATAACAATATTATACGTAGGTAGAGTATTTCTATTTTCTTTATGTCCCTCGGCAAAGTTCGTGTTTCGTCAGTCGTCGGATTTCTATCAGTTGCCCTTTGCACTTGGTGCAGACCGGACGCTCTCAATCAACTTGGAAGTATGTAGTTAATACTCTTTTAATTTATTGTAATTAATTTAAAAAATGTGAGGAAAGCTGCTAAAGTCGTAGGCACGATAAATAGGAAAATAGTTTTACAGCTCTATAGAGTTCACACGGAAATCAAACAAAAAAAAAATAAAGTACTTAGTTCTGAGTTCAAATGATTATACACGACAAATCTAATAATTGATGGAAATGGAAAATAGCATTCTTTGTATTCGGAAATGCTATGATTCCCGAGGGACATTAAGAAAATAGAAATACTGTATGTAGGTTACATAGCTAAACAAACCCTAGAAGAGTTGTGAATAATGTGTTATTTGTTGAGGTACTCGATTCCCGTTTCCGGTTTTACAAAATTGGATAATTTCATCGCCTTTGAAAAGGGACTAAATAAAATAATCTTCTGTTTAGAAAACCCTAATAGTACATATTATATGCAGAAGAAAACTTCAAGAAGCAAAAACCTGACGAAGACCAAAAATTACAGTCTTACAAAACTCAATTCACTTCAATGCCAACATTACAAATGGATCTTTCGGATTTCCGCAATTTTGTTCACGATATTTCTCCAAACGGATCCTCGTCCAATATTGACCGGGATTTGCGCCATTTGCGTCCTTTCCCCCAATATGTCCGCAGCAGCTCAATAGAAGCTCTTACAAGCCCTCACTAATCCTAATTGAGCCTGTGGGGCTCTCCGCTTCTTTACAGAATTAACACTTCGCTGGTGTCGCGAAAAACATCTGAAGGAATAAGGAAACTTCTGAAGAAAATATTAAGATGAATGTATAGTAGTAACGTGATTGTGCACGCGTCAGTTGTAAGGATAATCACGGATGTGTGATTTACAGGTCAAGTCGGATATTACACATAACATAACGCCTTGTTTCCCCGAAGGGTTGGGCAGAGGTGTCCATGTAGTAGGTACACCCACATTTCGCCAGTTATGTTCAAGTCCCATGTAATAGGGGGCGAGCCTATTGCCATCAACCGGGCACAAATCCAGACTCCGAGCTGTTACTGAGAAATTTCAGATAGAAAAACCCAATAACACTTTGCCCGACCCGGGAATCGAACCCAGGACCTCATGCTCAGCAGTAGCGCTTGCGACCACTAGACCGTCGGATATTATATACATATTATTGACGCTTGACCAGATTTTTACCACCTCAGGAGCCTGTACCCTTTCAGACGAAAAAAGACTTTTCAAAATCCACAATAGGAATGATGACTAAAACCTTTTTTTTTGTCCGTCTAGTAGTTTATTTTAAAAACATTGGACACGTATTTTTTTTTATTTTTTTACGTAATCAAAAGATTACGGCGACATATTGAGGTAAAATGTGACATGACGTCACGAGTATGTAGATTTTATACTTACTTGTGACGTAGTGACTCCCACTCCCCAACTTTAATGTGTTTTATCTAAGTATTTTTTTATTAATGTGATCAAGCAAAAAATACGTTTTTAATATTTTTTTATTATCTGACTGACGGACTAAATAGAATTTCTTTTTTTTGCCCAGGCATCATCCCTATTGAAGAAAATATCGATGAACATACATTACAAAAAATACATACAGACGAACATAGAACCTCCTCCTTTTTCGAATTCGGTTAAGAATCACACCAAACTGGAGCAAATGAAAGAATCAAATACGAATTCTTATTTCAGTCGTTTTGCTCGTTTCGATAAAAGATTATTCACAAGGTTTTGATAAGCAATGATATCGATGTATAAAAGAAACCATTGTTAAAGAAAATCAAATAAAATACCTATCTGTTCCGCGAAATAAAAGTCTAATAGTGTTACTCTTCCTTGCTTGCTGAAACTATCGAAGCCACACGAAAAGACAGTCGAAGTCACTCGCAGCCAGCCGAAGTCTGTATGCTCATTGTAAATTGGCTAGAGCGGAGTGCTGACAATCGATATGTTAGAGAGAAAACCCGCGCTTGCCCTCAGTTGTTCCTACTGGGTTATTCATTTAAACGAAGTAAAGAATTATGGCTACAAATGGACCGTGTTTTTGAATTATGATGCATATGTCAGTCCGTAGGTTAGGTGGGTTCTTAATTTTGGGTGTCATGGTTGTTCAAATGTATTTTACGTTACCTTTTTCTACAACATGTAAAAAAAACCCGTTCGATCCGTGATGATGTTGTTAAGTATCGTACTGAGAGTCTATTTATGTGGTAATTTTCAGGAAAATCTAAAAAAAATCGTCTCATTTTTTTCAATGGGGAATTTTACCGGTTACATGGGGCACGCGCGGCCGTCGTTTAGCGGACGTCAACAAGTCATAACTTATGACCTCTGTTGGAAATTTGCTCATTTTTAATGAATTTGGGGTGATTTTAGTACTAAAAATGTGATTTTTAAATAGTACTTAATAACTTTTTAATTTTTAATAATAATTAGTTTTTTTATTACTTTTAGGTAATGTTATTGCAGTACCTATAAGCCCCTTTCGGATCGGTCAGGGTTTTTTTTACATATTATATACGATGTCACTAGGACAAAATAAAGCCCCGCTCCGTGTCTCAAAAAAGGTTGACGACGGTTGAGTTAGGCGGTGAAATTTTAGGACTAATAAACTCATTTCCACAAAAAAAAATTTGACCCGTGAACCGACCTGTTAAAAAATATCAACAACTAATAAAGTGAAAATCAATCTGCCTTGCCTTTTCCCAGCTATGTTAAAGTCAGCTTCCAGTCTAACCGGATGAAGCTGAATACCAGTATTTTACAAAGAACTAATAAAGTAGGTATGGGTAATTATTTACTTATTTCAATAACTAAATATGACTGACAAACAAACGAATTATACTCGCAACAATCTAAGAAGTCCGATTTGACAGCTATAAAATCCTTTGTGTAGTGATGGAAAAAAAAATCGATTGCTTTAAAAACCGATTTTCGAAACATGTTGATATAACATACTGAGAGATTTTGTAATTGATGATTTGTCTACATTGCTTGAAAACTGATTCTCGAGGCATAACATTTTATTTTATGTAACAGTACGAGTAGGAAACGTGAAAACGGACTTCTTAGATTGTCACGAGTGTACATTTCATAAATGCGGTTACGAAAACTGCACTGTTTAAACCACAGAGCAAACATAACACAAAATGTTATGATCAGTTAGTTGTTCAACCCTCTCATTGCTGAGTCGTTCAATGCGATTTTTAATTTTCCCAGCGCATAGGAAATGTTTCCATTTTTCCTTTGTTACCATAAATGTGAATGCGGCCGAGAACACGCAGCTTCTCATTTATTGAAATGTTGTGGGATAACAGAGATATTTTATTTATTTCCATAAAGTAAAGCGATAAAATGGTACGTTTTCGCTTCAGAAATTGTACAATTTTGTGATGACAAGAATCGAAGTCACCCGTAGTTCTGCTTCAAAACGGACCGTTTTTGCCCGCTTGACGTCAAAAAACCTTTGTAAAATAGAAGCGAAGATTCTACAAAGGGTTTTAGACACAGTTTTGTTTTTCAACGTCACTGACAGTTTCACCAAATCGTTTGAACGTGAACCAGACCTAACCAGGCCTCCAGCATTGACGCTTCCATTCTAGTTCAAAGGCTTTCGTTACAACATCTTTTTGTTTGGAAAGCGATAGAGGTTGAATACCATTTCCCAACACATTTCACATAAAACTTGTTCCCAATTTAAATGTTTTAGAAAAACATCGCTAACAGCCACACCTTAGGGTATGCTAAGCGTGCTAAGCTATGCTGAGGATAAGTAGGGCCTGTCACGCTGCCGTGAAGAATGGAGCTCGCGTGTGTACTCCCCTTTACATCAATGTGACTAGTCTGTTTTGCCACTATTTTTAGCACATCCGTGTTACATGCTCTTTGCCCGTATATTCTAAACAGAGCTTGAACTGTACCCAATAAATATCATGGAGTTTCTTGCAAAGGTTTCTTATCCGTATTACCTACGACAAATAAAAATATCATAAGAGTTTTCAAAATCTGTAGGCATTTGAAAATGAAATAATTAATTTGTTTATAATTATTGTGAATATAGCTCATTTTCCTTTTATTTTGTAACGTGTAACTAATTCAACTAACGATTTCTAAAACGTCCTATAAATCATTTAGTTCTCTTCTAGTGCTGTGCACTTCTGTAAGTGACGAATTCACAATACATAAAACTGTATGTGATTTTTGTTTGTGTATGTTTTAGTGAATAAGTCGTCGAAGTGCAAAAAATAAATTTAATTTAAATTGAATACTGCCATAAATAACGTATCCTAATTCGAAAATTACTTGAATTAAAAAGAAAATACCAAAAGCATACATATTTAAAACAGCAATTTGGAAATAAACCACCAAACAACTATACTTCAACCAACCCATATTATTTTTACATAAGCCTTAGTTTCACGAAGTCAAAGCCGAAGCCCATTCAGCCGTAACATCGACAAAGCCTAAATAAATAAAACTTCGATGAATTTAAATCAATCCGATCCATAAGCCATGTACGAGTAAGTCATATACCTACCTACTTGAAATTCAAGCGGAGGAATAAATCTGTTGGGTTAATAGTCAGAATCGAGAATAAAATATGCTAATGTGCTCATCTTCATGCATCGTAAGTGCATAATGCATCTCTATCACTGAGCTGAGTAGGGTTAATGTGAAAGTCGACGGTATTAGATGCGACATGCTTCATTTTCCTATGAGGATACTTTTACCGGTTGGTGAGCAATGGGTAGCTCGCCGTCCGATAAGGACCAGGCCCGGATCGACGGCGCGTTGTGTTCCACGCGCGCCTTAAAGAGATGTCAGCAGAATTGACGGGTGGACCCCGTTTTTACGTTTAGTTTTTATTTTTTTTAATTCTGCTTGAGTATAGTTCTCGATGTTTTTGGTTGGTATATTGGCGTGTGCTAGCTGACATATGGCCAATAATTTATACTTAATTAAAATAATGTTTTGTGTTGCATAATAATTTTGCATACCATTGTATAGAGTCATTTTTATTTTTTTCTAACTTGAACAGACAGCTGTGCTGCTGGGGAGTTTGTTGCGCCACTTCTTCTTCCCAGCTAAAGGCACTAGGAAGTAGTGAAGGGTGGGCGTTTTTGGGGGACTGTCTTATGTAATTTTGACGTTCGAAAAGTGCTGGTTCTCAGCCTAATTTGAATAAATGACTTTTGAATTTTGAATTTGCCGATGCCTGCCGGGGTTGCGAATAAAACCGAAAGGGATACCGTGGCCCTGGCAACAGGGCAACTGAAGGAACACGGGTGGGTTTTAATCAGTAAGAGTCTGACACGCCCTCCCGCTACACCCAGAGCGGGAGAAGTTATTTGATAATTTCCCACCTAAAAAAAAACTTTGTACTCATGCTGTTTTTTTCCTTAACACTTTTGCGGACACAGAACGAGACACAATAGAAATTTTATAATTATGACGCATAAAAGTATTGACGTCATTTTATTTTTTGTACATTATTTGCTTTCTTTTTTTTCCATATACTTATGTGTCGTGATGGCCCAGTTGTAAAGGCCTCACCTCTCATGTGCGAGGTTGTTGGCAGTACCAATGTGACTTTTTCAATGAATATGTACTTTCTGAGTTCATCTTGGACATTACTAACATCGGTGAAGGAAAAACATCGTGAGGAAACTTGGACTTTATAGTTAATATAAGTCTCAAATCGCCAACCCGTCTTGAGCAAGAGTGGTGATCAATGCTCGTGCCTTCTCTGTATAAGAAGAGGCCTTTGCCCAGCAGTGGGACAATAATAGGCTGGTATTATTATTATTATTACTACTTACAGACATCTTAATAAGTATTTATTAGCAAACATGCAACGTACATTACACTTGACTTGGTCATCAAAATGTAATTAAGCTTACATACACGTGATGTAGCTTCACATGGGTTGTTGTACCCCTTGAACAAAATATAAATTAAAAAGTTACAAGTTCATTCACCTTACTACCTACTATATTACAATTTAAAAACAAAAGAAAGCTCGTAATATCTGAACTCGTTAATACTCTGAACCTTCCATGTTCCACAATATTATAAAAGCCAGTTAGTTATCCGTTTTCGTCTTATAGGTTTTCCATAACCATTTTATTTTATTGTCTTTGGATAAACTAATTACGTCATTCAACTTCCCTTTGGTTACAAAAAACTTAATACAGACAATTTATATGCTAAACTTTGGAATATTTGAATAGGGTCAGTTCTTCTTCATTTTAACGTTTTGTGAACTTGAAGGCTGAAATGTTATTAAGGTTAAATGTACTATTATTTTGATCGCTTCATTCGGTTAATATTTTTTTTAAGTGAAAGCTTCTTTAAGCGCGTTGGGCATTTTTGAAATGGGAAAAAACAATTGAACTCGCGATACCGTTACCGACACCTCATTTTTGTAAACGCGATTGTGCTCTTTATTTATATAACGTTACGGATCAATGATTCTATGCAAGTAATTTTACTTTAAAGGTTTTGGAAGTTTTTTTTTTTTTTGTAAACGCGATTGTGCTGTTTACTTAGATAAGGTTACGGACCAATGTTCTGTTTTTCTTCCACCAAGGCGATCTTGTTCAAGTTTTCACTTCTTTCAGCACTCCCATAGTGCCACTGTTTTTTTTCTTATTTTTAGAATTGTGACCCAAGAGGTCCATTTTGTCTTGAACAAATCTTACGCATGTGTCCTACCTCAGAGAAAGAATCATAAGCACGACAAGTGATGATGTTCAGGACTCATCTTACACGGAGTAATGAAAGTAATGGACTTAATCTAAGATTGAAACCGTTGTCTTAATTGCTCTTTATGCCTTGGCTACGCTTTCAAAGATTCTCACAATGGCATGGCCACGGAACGGAAGGAATGTTTTACACCACGACGGGGTAGCTCGTGGCCTACATCTCACCTGATGGTAAGTGATGATCAGGCCGAAGGTGGAAGCGAGCTTCACCCGGAATCCTCAACCACAGAAGAACTGGCTGTCTTACCTCTAATTTCCGAAATACAACAATGCTGTTAACATTGTGTGTGTTGTTTAAGATGGTGGTAGCCAGCCAGGCGGACTTAGAACAAGCCCTACCACCAACCAAACTGAGCAGAAAATTTTGCTCCCATTGGTAATCGAACCCGCGGACCTCTGGGTCTGACAGGTGGTCTAACCAGTAGACCACAGAGTTACCAAGTACCAGCTGCCTACCTGATATAATTTAAATTAAATATACACTTAATTTTAAGATAGTGTCACGTGGGAACTATTCAACACGTGAAACAGATGCAGGAAATTTAAACACGAGTATAGTTGTCACATTCCTTTACCATACCCTTTCCATAGAATTTCGCTTCTGGTTAGATAAGAACATATATATCTACCTCGAACTAAATTCAGAGGTACACCCAACAGAATCTGTTTGGTAAAGTCAGGGAAATTCATTGTTAAGCAAATGGACCACCCACTTAAATATTTCGTATATTCAAATCATAACTGCTATTCTTGACACTAGTATGAATTGACTATAACACGGCAAATTGACGAATGGTGTCAATTTGCTTAAAAATAATTTCCTTAATTGTACATCATTAGGTACAAGTACGAATATGTAACATATACATTACTAGATTGTGCCAGAAACTTCTTACACATGGATTTTGGAAACACAGGAAATCAGAACCCTCTCGTACATACCGTCATCTCCTTTCAACACGCGTAGCATGACCACCATAGAAATGGAAGAATAGACAAAATGACAGATGCACAATCACAATCTGTCATTTTGTCTATTCTTCCGTCGACAAAATCCGTTTCTATTGTGGTCATGCTACGCGTGCTGGACTGTTCTAAGTGCACCTTTACACTTTTAAAAGAAATATACGTACCTACTTTCCATATCTGAGCATGTACAATAATATTAACATGCCATAGATATCAGACAAAAGTGGAAAAACTTATAGGACATCAATAAATTCATTCGCATCGCTAAAACGACAACGGGAAAAGTGCTGTACCTATTCAAATTGAGTGCATAGATAAATTTTTCATGTGTGTTGTTAGGCTTGTGCGTTGTCTGTCAGTTAGTCTATCAGCCTGTCACTTATGGAACAATTTTATTAATATGTAAATGTATGGTAGAGAAACACTTGTTTACATAGGTACACAAACTGTTTAAAAAAAAAAACATTTATTTCAGGTAAATAACACCCATTACCAAAACATAAATTAATAGAAATTTTAGAGATCAAATCAAACAAGATCAAATACAATTAAGCTAAAACAAATAAAATCAAATAAATAATTTCAAATAAAGTAAAATTAAATCAACTAAAATCAAATTAAGTAATTAAATAATTTAAATAGTTTAATTGTACAGCTCATAATGCGAAGCACTAGAGAATGCTCTGCGATCGAAAAAATTGTTTTGCCTCCTTTCTGCAACTGTTTTTATTGTTACACTCCTGCTGGTACACAAAACCTTTTTAATTTAATGGAGATTAATACTGTACTTTTCAAAAATTTATTGAATGCAGCAGAAACGAAAAAAACATCAAAATATTTTTTTTTTAAATCCCGTCATTCAATGTATGAAACCTGAAAACATTGTAGCTTGCGAGAAAATCAATAAGTTGAGTAATTTATTTTTTATTTTATAGATTCGTTTTAGCTATAGGAGGAACCCTATTGATAATGGCTCTTTTATTAAAAGTAGTTTAATTATAATTAAAAAAAAAAACTAAAAAATACGATGGCCGTTTTGCGTGGATGTGACGCATATTTTTCCCCAATTTGTTATTTACGTGTTTTTTTATCTTTCTTTGCGTCATGTTTACCGCAAATAAACGAATTTTCTTTCTTTCTTTTTTTCTTTTTTCTTATAATTACTATATTTATTTCCAACTTCGACCCTCTTCCGTTGCCAAGCAATCAACAAAGCAAATCTAAATAGTCTTTGACAGTACGTAAAGATTGCGAGGTGAGAAATTTTACCCATTTTGATGAGTAAAAAAACTAAAACCAGACTACTGAAAAATCACGCTCTAAAAAGTATGAAACAAGAAAATATTTCAAACCGAAATCAAGACATAGGTACAAAAGTGGTCAAGGTAAAGCCGTGGTCGCATAATATGCCATTATAATTTTGTAGGTGTACAAGCATGCGACCTTACCTTGATCATTTTTGTACCTATGTCTTGATTTTGGTCTGAACATACATACATACCGGTCAAAATCATAACCCTCCTTTTTGCTTCACCGTAGTCGGTTAAAAAGCAGTCATAACATACTTCATGAAAAGTCGTTTAAATATTTTTTCTGTTTTTGAATGAGCGTTATGAGGCGTGCACTTTTGGATTTCCCAAATGTTTTCATTCTGCGTACAAGATTTGTTAGATAAAGTAGGGAATAGAAATGCTTTACGCTCACTGCATAAATTAGTACTACGTCTGGGGCTTTATCTTTAGTTACAATTAGAGAATTTCTAATTAGGAGAATTCGTATGTTTCAAATGCTGTTGTTTCTCGCCTAAAGCGAGGTTAAAAGTTTTCTTGTGATCATAAAGCTTGGCAAAACAATTAGGAGTATCTATACAAGGTAGCTAAGATGTTTTCCTAGTAAACAGTTAAATTATCTATAATTAAGGAGAATGGGTTTTAGAACGACATAAATGCGTTCATGATAAAGTCGCTGTCGTATTCGTGTCTATCTGTGTGACCATGTTGTTTTTCTAAATTAAGCAACGGATTTTGATCTGGTTTTCACCATCATTTAGAGAATTTATTCTGGAAGTATTATGTGTATAATACATTGACATTAAACTTATATTTCATAAACAAATCTCGCTGTTTTGTAATGTCGTAAAATCCGTTCAAGCACCACCCTGACCGCGGGTCGCTAGTCTACACTAATAAAATTAAATAAATATTCAAGATTTGTATTTTTGTTTGTACTACTGAATGAACTCGAAAACCGATTTAAAAAAATTCTTTCACCAGTAGAATGCTATTTTATTACATCACTGAGTAACATCCTAACTTAATCCTTATATTATATAATCCTTTAATATTATAAATGCGAAAGTAAGTTTGTTTGTTACGCCTTCACGCTAAAACGGCTGAACGGATTTGGATGAAATTTGGCACATATATAGATGATGCCCTGGAAAAGAACATAGGATACTTTTTTTTTCCCACGGGATCGAGACTTATGCGGGTGAAACCGCAGGGCGCAGCTAGTAATATTATAAATACGAAAGTAAGTTTGTTTGTTACGCTTTCACGCTAAAACGGCTGAACGGATTTGGATGAAATTTGGCACATATATAGATGATGCCCTGGAAAAGAACATAGGATACTTATTTTTTTTCCCACGGGATCGAGACTTATGCGGGTGAAACCGCGGGGCGCAGCTAGTAGGCTATAATTTAATACAAAGATACATGTATATCACGCGGGCGAAGCCGCTAGCGGAAGTTAGTAACAAATAAAAACAAAACAACATATAACGCACCTTTTCAGCTTCAAAATATTCAAAAAGAAAATATCTCATTATTTAAATAGCTTCTTATTTGCAACAGAAACCTCTCCAATGCAATGCGCTGAAGCTCAAAGGTTTACATCAAACGACAACTTTTTAATACCTAGTTGTTGTTTCAGTTGCAAAAAAACGTTCCTCAGATTGCATAGACTTTTATTTTCTTGTTTTTTGCAGAAAAAGGGCTTGCAGCTGGATCTCGTCTCGCGTCAGTTGACTTGTACAATTGTATAGATAGTAGGTAGTAGGCTTTAGGTACAAATGGAGAAGGGTTATTTAGACATGTAGTTATGAGGACATTAAGCTTGTTTCATGAATTATGGTTAGGATAATTTTGTCATTCTGTTAATTCATATGCCTTGCCTTTTCCCAACTATATTGGAGTCGGCTTCCAGTCTAACCGAATGCAGCTGAATACCAGTATTTTATATGGAGCGACTGCCTTTCTGACCTCCACAGCCTGGGCAATACGACTGGGCAATACGAAACCCCTTGGTAAGACTGGTTTGTAAGACTTTCAGGCTTCTGACGACCGGTAACGACTGTCAAAGATCCACGAATGACAGTCGCGACCAACGGCTTAACTTGCTTTCCGAGGCACGGAGGGGTCTTAATGTGTAAAGATGGTCACCCATACACGGACCAAACCCGGTAAGCGTAGTTAACCTGATGGATCGGCTTGAGCAAGCGCGGTGAACAATGCTCATGCCTTCTCTGTATGAAAAGAGGCCTATTAACCTATTATTGAAAAGGCTTGCATTAATGCATTAAAAGACAGCCTCACTGCTAAGCAGATTATGTGGGAGCAGTAACAGCATCCTGAATGTCATAGGCAATAAGTTAGACAGCCCGCTGGTGTGGAGCCTCACCCAGAGGACTAAGTCTCTCTTAGTTATTAGGTACTAACATAGTCTTTAAGTTCATACTAACAATATAAATGTAATGGATCAATGTTGTCTGAATAAATATATTATATTATTATTATTAATATTTTATCAACCGACTTCAAAAAAGGAGGAGGTTCTCAATTCGACTGTATATTTTTTTTTTAAATTTGTTACCTCAGAACTTTCGACTGGGTGGTCCCATTTCAATTTGGTCCAGTTCTGACAATGACATCCATGAGAAAACCATATAAGTCTTAAATTTGCATTAAGTATGTGCACGACAAATGGACGAATAACTCTTCCTTTCAGTGTTATTTACATAGCAGGTAGTGGTGTTCGAATTTATGTGGGGTACGTACCACAACTAAAAAGTGAAAAAAAGTTGTTTATTTTTTTTGTACATAACATCACGCCTGTAATCCCCGAATGGTTAGACAGAGGTATACCTACAGTACACCCACATTTCGTTGTAATAGGAGCGAGTCTATTGCCATCAACCAGCCTATTGTCACAAATCCAGACTCCGGGCTGTTACAGAAAAATTTCTGATTGTAAAACCTAATAACAGTTTGCACGACCTTGGAATCGGACCCAGGCCCTCAGCAGTAGCACTTGCGACCAATAGGCATCACACTCCATAGCCTTTTTTTTTTGGGTGGGAAATTATCAAATAACTTCTCACGCTCTGGGTGGAGCGGGAGGGTGTGTCAGACTCTTACTGACTAAAACCCACCCCTGTTCCTTCGGTTGCCCTGTTGCCGGGGGCCACGATTTCCCTTTCGGCCCATATTCGCACGTCTAGCGGACCCCGTCAATTCTGCTGACATCTCTTTGAGGCGCGCGTGGAACACAACGCGCTGTCGACCCGGGCTTGGTCCTTATCGGACGGCGAGCTACCCATTGCTCACCGTCCGCAAGCCCACATTCCATAGCCTGAGGTTAAACATTACATTTTAGTGTTGATAGCGGTACTTATAAAATAAATACAAGCCACATTAACAGTACAACTGGCTATCGGTTAACGATATCTCATTGCACACGACATGCAATGTTGCAATTACGTTCATTGTTGGTGGTGTTATTATGAGGAGCTCGTGGCTAAGTACCAACAGCCGCACGGGTCGATCCATCAGGTTAAGCTACGCTTGCCGATGTTGGTCCGTGGATGGGTGACCATTTCTACATACCAAGACTCGTCCGTGCCTCGGAAAGCACGTTAAGCCGTTGGTCCCGGCTGTCATTCGTGGATCTTTGACAGTCGTGGAAGTCTGCCAACCAGTCTTACCAAGGGGTATCGTATTACCTAGTTACTGGGTTGTGGAGGTCAGATAGGCAGTCGCTCCATGTATAATACTGGTATTCATCTGCATCCGGTTAGACTAGAAGTCGACCCCAACATAGTTGGGAAAAGGCTAGGCAGATTGATTTTGTTGGTAGTGTTATTGTACTGAATCTTATTGGTAGTGTAGTGGTTACACCGTCACATACGAACTACGTATCAAAGACATGACGTCACACAAATCCTGCATCGCGCAGTTAGAGTTTACCGAGCGATCGACATACATACAAGATTTCAACTTCAAACTGATGGGCAGTTGCCCGCCAGACACAACACCCGTCTGGTCGGAGGATCCTCCCTTTTCTATGGTGGATGAGTGAACTTTACACCCTGTTCCTCATACCCTTAAAGTAGTTTTATATTTTGGCACCCTTCCGACGCCTTGAATACAAAATGGTAAAATATTCATAGAATAAGCGTGGCCAGGATTCCGTATTGTAATAGTACCTTGTTACAGTTAGTAGTTCTTATGTCTAAAATAATGTAACTAACCAATCATAACGTCGATAAGGTTTAAGAATATGAAGGTAATTTTACCAGTAAACTTGCTTACAATAACAGAGACTTGTTAGTTTTAAGTGACGAAGACTACGTATACTTACATAAGCATAATTAGCCTATAATGTTCCCACTGCTGGAGCACAGGCCTTCTCTCTGTTAGAGGCAGTGGGCCATAATTTATTTATTTAATAAACTTTTCACACACAAAAAGGTACAAAGGCGGATTTAATGCCTTAGGCATTCTCTACCAGTCAACCAAGGGTGGTGAAGAGATTGGATGGCAGGTGCTCTGCATAATCCACCACGCGAGCCATGTGCGGGTAGGTGGGTGTTACATGTCTTCGAATTTTTGGTTCTAGGACATGCCGGTTTCCTCACGATGTTTTCCTTCATCGTTTTGATAGCAACGGCAAAAATGAAAAATTTGGGGGCCATATGACTCGACCACAAGCCATTTTAACAGTCTTGTTAAGGGAGATGCGCTAAGATGCCTGCGAAATTCAAATTTTCTTTCGTTTTTTGCAGATTGCAGGTTGTATATTGATTAAAATATGATCCGGGACTGTAACTAATATGGTTTTACAGAATCGTAATCATTAGAATCAGCAAAACAACTCCTTAAGTTAGCATAATCCTCAAATGTCATGATTTCATAAAATAGTCATTCAATAGGATTACATGAACTTAGAGAGTTGTATTGATGATTTTAATAATTACAATCTATAAATAAACATTTGATACGGCCGCGAATCATATTTAGATCAATATATAACCTGATATCAGGTTGCAAATTGCAAAAAACGTAAGGAAATTTGAATTTCGCGGGCTACCTTTTAACGCTTTCGCCTTAAGACAGCTACTCTGCCCCCGATAGAAAAAAAGACGCATCTGAATTTTTTTTCCAGATTTGAGTTATATATCAGATAAATACCTACGCATTTTTTTTTCTGATTCTGACAATGTGGCTATTTAGTATTAACGCAAGGTACGTTACGACCCAAGAAAGTTTTATACCAGTTCACAATTTGTTGGTTTCCCATGCATAGATAATAAACTATCGAAAAATAATGCGTTAAATTGTAAATGATTTGTCGCAGTTCACAATTTTTCGACAGTTTATAATCTAACGGAAATAATACCGATCAATTATAAACTAACGAAGTTTAAAATTCTACCATAGTATAAAGAGAGGTAGTAAGCTATCTTCATACAAACGCACCGCGCGCGGCTTGTATGTGTGGGGCCATAGTATCTATGCGTCGCCGTGCGCGCGGTGCGTTTCTATGAAGATAGCTTACTACTTCTCTTTATACTATGATTCTACGGTGACATATATAATTCAAATCTGGAAAAAAAATTAGATGCGTCTTTTTTTCTATCGGGGGCAGTACTGTCTTAGCGCGAGAACTTCCTAATTCAATCACAGCTCTGCAGCCAGGTGATCCTCATCTAGTTAACGATAACGGGCCAATACGAAGGCCACATCATAATCACAACGTTAATTTAAGCTCCACTCTTAAATGGTAGTTAATTATCCTTAATGTCGCGATTGAGCCCTTAAGATTTGCGTGCAGACAACAACAGGGAACCTCGTTACCTTGATTATTCCGCAACACGCGTAATAGATTGTTTTTACAGCGGCTTTAAAAGCGGAATTAACATGAGCTTACAGCGCTTCGCTTACGAAGCGGCCCGGAAAAGGCGCTCAGTAATAAATGAAGGTGTCCCGGAATGTAATTACTGTATGTTTCTTTGATATATTTATAATTAACTTTATGTATCTCAATTTATATGCTGAGTTGAAATAGAGCGCGAATATTGTTATAACGAATTCTCTTTTCTTCTGATAAGCAATTTTCTGGTTTCTGTCCGAAGTTCTGAATAACATAGCTTTAAGTAGGTTTTCATCACCACTTAATATACTCATTGGTATCCTATTAAATCATCTGCCTAGCCTTTTCCGAACTATATTAGGGTCGGCTTCCAGTCTAACTGGATGCAGTTGAATAGCGGTATTTTACATGGAGCGACTGCCTATCTGACCTTCACAACCCAGTTTACTGGGTAACACGATACCCCTTGGTAAGACCGGTTGTCAGACTTTCGGGCTTCTGACGACCCGTAACGACTGTCAAAGATCCAAGAATGACAGCCGGGAC
Source organism: Agrochola lychnidis (assembly GCA_963680765.1). Lineage (NCBI taxonomy): Eukaryota > Metazoa > Arthropoda > Insecta > Lepidoptera > Noctuidae > Agrochola > Agrochola lychnidis. The sequence continues at coordinate 8,772,859 of OY796850.1, forward strand.
CAACGCCTTAACATGCTTTTCGAGGCATAGAGGGGTCTCGGTATGTTAAGATGGTCACCCATCCATGGACTGACCGTGGTAAGCGCAGTTTAACCTGATCGATCGACCTGTGCAGCTGTTATTACTTAGCCACGAGCCCCCCGTAGATACTCGAGAGTAAAAGACAGAAATAGATGGTGGTGCCCACTTCTCCATACAAAACGATACACAACACAAGCTACCCCTTTTAAGAATGCCTACTACCTACGTACATTTTTATTCACGTCAAGTCTAAGATGATGTGAAAATTCACAAACGGCAGGAAATTAATTTCCCGTGGAAACGTATGGAATTAATTTCCTTTGAGTAACTGAGTTTTTTCCTGTTATTTTTTTCTTCTGTTTGGGGAAAACTAGGGCTTCAGCAGTAATAACCTCTATAATGTTAATTTTCTGATAAAATATTTACTTTGTCCTTTTAACGGAGTTCTAGGAATCTTCAAAGACTCCAAATGGTTTAAGTGTTGTTTTAATAAAAATGATTGTTAAATGTGGTTACTTAATAATATTAGTGGGTGGTAAATTATATTATTTGAACCAGGGACCGAAAACCTTTATAAATTACGGTACAAGTATCGAAAAATTTTGGTTACTTCTACGACTAAGGTCACCGCTATCTGGGTAACCATAAGAAGAAACATGATAAGTACCTCATTTAGGTTACCGTTTTAATACCGGTTACACACACACAGGCGATGCGCGCCCTTTGACTAATGCCGACGGCTCGTGTAAGATACAGATAATTTTTATTTTGGTAACCGGTATTAATACTGATTGTATTAAATTTATGGTAACCTTTAAAACTATCTGTAAAAAATATAAACGTTGTAACCGTATTGATCATACCGGTTTCGGTCCCTGATCTGAACCATATTGCCTACTGATAGGTATCTTCGATCAATTAATTTTAATGTATCAAACCAGTAACCCAAGCAAGACTATGTAGATAAATTAAGTAGGTATTCTTGGGTTCGTAGTTCGCAATAATAGTCCCCAGAAGTTAGTACTATAATTAGTTCTGTCTCAAAACTACAAAACAATCATCATATATTGTACAGTCTCGAGCATAAATGCCTATCGTTTATGCAAGATTCAAAAGCGTTTTTCATCTAAAAGATTAATAGCAATTGTATAGTACTATGAGCGTAGTAATTTCGAAACCATACTATTATTAAATGGTTCTTTTTTCAACTTTGCCATAGTTACTTCTAGAGAAAACCTATTTTGAATTTTGCGTAAGTCTAAGGTACGCTCGTAACTGTACTTAGTTTGAAGTCGAGCAAATAACTGAGACAGAATATTCCCAAGTCAACAATTCATGCCGACTCCTTATAGAATAAGATCTGGTATTACAAGACCTTTCTCTTGTTGATAATACAATATGTATTAAGAGCGTTGCCAGACAAACATAATCGCCGTTCAAAAACCTTTTCCAAACAACGTTATATGCCAACGGTAGGTATATTTTTACACAAATAGGCCCTACGGGACTCTTTGATCCAATAAAACAAAAAATGTTACTCGTCCAGCCACCTTAATAGACGTGCAAATGGTTCAATATTTCGTTGGAGTTATTTATTCGTGTAATTTGGGCGTATACAGGCAATTTGAAGGTAGATAGATGAAGGTATAATATTGGAAATGTAAAAAAAAAAATGCTACCATCCTATCTCTTCACCACCCTTGGTTGACTGGTAGAAAATGCCTAAGGCATGAAGTCCACCTTTGTACCTTATTGTGTGCGAGCAGCTTAAAAAAATCTGTATCTTCTTGTACAGGTCAACATAAAAGAGTCTGACGTGGTGACATTTAGAACTAAATATTTTTAATATTTTTTACTTAACGCAGACCTATGATGATGGCATTACTTTGGCGACAAGTGCTAGTAGGTTTTGATTTCAGTCACCAACAAGCAACGTTTTTTTTTTGTTGCACATTAATTTCCCATTCGAAGTAAAAAGTGCGATAGTGGCGCCCTCATTTTTTCTAAACTCTTTTTTGCCAAGTTGTAGTAACAATACCTAAGAACGTCGTGCGGACTTTTTTGCTTGTCTTGAGACTTCTTAAAACCCGGATAAAAAAGAGAACCGCCAACGTAGATGTCGCAACAGGCAACTATGTGTCCAACGACAAGAGGATGGGTAACAGCATCCTTTCTCACAAATAAAGAAGGCATTGTGAGCAGTGCGGTTTTAAAATTTCTTATTTCTAATACTATCGTGAACGTCCATGTTAAGCCGTTGATCCCGGCTGTCATTCGTGGATCTTTAACAGTACTTACGGGTCGTCAGTAGCCCGAAAGTCTGACAACCAGTCTTACCAAGGGGTACTTAATACGTAATATCCAGGTTGTGAAGGTCACATAGGCAGTCGCTCTATGTAAAATACTGGTATTCACCTGCAGATGATGATGATCGTGGACGTCCATGTTCACATCCATAAAATGTATGGAAATACGTGCAAGTTATACTAACGCAGTGGCGGATTTGCCCTAAAGCCCAGTAGGCCCGGGCCTAGGACGGCCAGATATTAGGGGCGGCCAATCGTGACAAAAAATTCAATGATGATAACAAGAAATAAAGTACATTATAATATTCTAAACGTTCGCGCACATTATGGGGCGGGCCGCACTGCACCGCATCGTATAACTTAAAACCATTTAACCCTGAAAACTCGAAAAATATTGCAAGCAGCTTATTATGGTTAACTAAATTTCTGAACCGATTTCGATAAAAGTTGGCAATAAAGTAAATTCATTATGTAGTCTATATGATGGGTGCTGAGAAAGGGGCGGCTAATACCTACTTACTACATGGCCTGGGGCTTAGGGCGGGCAAGACTGCAAATCCGCCACTGTCCTAACGTTATCGTAAACGGAAATTTAAAAACGTCTTCATACATTTCCTTACATTTACTTCCCTATGTTACCGTTATGCCGTGACGTGGACGAAGACGTCGACGATAATATCGCCACGTTATAAATTATAAGAGGCACATTAAGTAAACCAATTTTGAGGAGGTTAAGAATAAGAAACTTTTAAGTATAGCGATTTGGAGCTCGTTAAAACTTTTCACCCAAAAATATTTCCCATCGGAAACTCGCAATACCAAACATTTCAACAATGTTAATTTTTCACGCAGAAAAAGGTATTTTTATATCGAAACATTTAAAAAGTCGTATGCTACGGTTCGATTGTGTTGTATCATAAATAAATAAAATCTATTTCCGTGCTCACAGGCAATACCTAGTTCATGAATAAACCTATTGAGCCGCCGTTGGACACGTATCAATGTTGTCATTCAGTTTTCATATTCATAAATAAAAGAAAATATTTGCATTGGCAACATCGGTAACGAATGTGAGGACGTGACGTTGAATATTGTAAATTCGATCATTTTAACCACTATACTGTGAAAGCTGCAACGTTTACATGACACTTACTGCGATATTTTTTTTTTTTAATAATGATGTTCCCAATTATTACAGCCAGTACGAAAGAGAAAAAACCGTCCAAGTGCGTGTCGGACCACGCACAATGAAGGGTTCCGTAGTTGGGATGAATTAATCCCAAAAACAAACATAACTTTGTAGTTGAAAAATATGTTCTCCCATACGGAATGTATGGGAAAACTTGTTTTTGCAACTGCAAAGTTAAGTTGGTTGATTATTACTCGTTAACTTGTAGAGCCTACTTAGTTGTGATAGTTTTCTTTTTAATTTCGTTATATAAACTACTGTTGTGATTTTTTTCACACACCCAAAACCAACCATTTAGCCGGCAGGGGGGGGAACACTTGACTCTAACAAAAATTAGCACTTTAAAGCTTAATATTTCGCAAACGGACTCCTGAATCCAAAAATGGTTTTCACAAACTTACAATTTTTTTAAAGGACCTTTCCAATGATACCCCTCACTATGGGTTAAAAAAAGAAAAAAAATAACATCACCACTTTACGTGTATGAGAGGTACCCTAAAAAAAAATGTTATTCATCATTTTATTTTACCACTTTGTCGGCGTAATTAAAATATATACTTATACCAAATTACAGTTTTCTAGTACTAAGGGTCTCGGAGCTAGACCGCGGACAGACAGACAGACATACATACAGACAGACAGACAGACGGACATGACGAAACTATAAGTGTTCCTTGTTTACTACGGAACCCTAAAAAGAAGGATTTTTTTAATTTGGCACAGTACTGTATGCACGGTACACATTTACACAGTACTTTTTGAAAAGTAGGGGCGGATAGGGGTTCTTTAAACAAGTTTCTCTTATCCAGCTGTGAACGCAGCACCAGGCCCACCACGAAGCGACTGCATGGAGCTTCTTACGCCACAACAAAAATCAATGTTTTCATTCGATCAAACAATTTTATATAATTCGTTTCGGAACCCACTCCAAACCATTCTAAACTTCACCCAAACGCTTTGAAAAATTACAGCAAACCCTTTAGGCAAAACGATTTCAAGATGGCGCCTGACTGCGACATTGAGCTCGTAAAATATTAAAAAGATACAACCAACAACAGTACCGCATAAAGTAACCCAAATTCCCCTTCCACTTTAAAAAATACCCTACTTTTTTACAGTCTACAAACATGATAATATAAACAAAAGACTTTTATAATAAAACAAACTTGCGTAAAAGCCCTCGTTTCGTTTTTAAACAATAAGTTATTACTTAGTAATGTTGTTATTTAATGTCCGCTATGAAAAAAGATGGCTGCTCTGTCGATACCCACCGATAATTTTGATTGGGGCTTTGTGTTACCATGAAAATAAAAATAAAGTTACCATGAAAATAAAAATGGGGATGCTATGTAATATAAAAATATTTTCCGTCGGTATGTTTAAGGGAGATTTATGTTTTCGTGTTGATGTTCTTTTTTCAACAAAAACCACAGTTCTTTGTTATTAATTACAAAATAGTCCTTTTAATTTCCTTAGTGTCAAATATCAGGTTCTGTCTACTGTGTAAAACAGACTGGTAAAACAATACAGGCGCGTTCCTCCATTTTTTCGCAGAATTCCAATTATATTATAACAGCTTAAGTACGTACAACTGAACCCAATCACACTTTCCATCCGCCATTCAAAATGAACCCGGAACCTTATTTACGTGCCATTAAACGAAAACTTCAACTTTCCCTTTCAAAATTGAATTGAAACCATTCTGGGAGAAAATATTATACGATTTCAGCAATATGTAAGTATGAGTCCGATTTCAATATTTTTAAAGTCTTGCCAACGCAGCAGCAGTTTAACGAAAATCCGTATCCTTTGGTTGACTGACAATTTTCCTAAGACCCACAGTACTCTGAACGAAAAATATATTGAAGTGTGCTCGTGGTCCTTATCGTGACCCAACATTGACCGTCGCACAACGGCTTAAAAACAGGTTGATCGCATCCTTTTCTTTTGCCTTAACGTTGTTCTAAACGGCTTATAAACCGCGTCGATTAATGCGACGTTTAAGCACCCTTCGTATAAGTTCAATCCCCTGAAATTAAATATAAGCACAAAATAAATTGACCGTCCGTTGTCGATTTCTCATAATGAGGTAGGTAATCATTTTTTCAGAGGTGTCACAAAAAATATTTATGAGAAGGTAACTGAAAATCTATTATACGCGTAATTAAGTTAAATTATACATTCCAACGTTACCGAAAATGTCGTTGGTCATATTCAGGACACATAATTGCTTTCACCATTACTCTTTATCTCGGTGAGATCAGAAAGTCATTTATCACGAAGCCAATGTGCTCGCTCCCGTCGATCACAAACTTATTGTACCAACTTTTTTATCGCTTGCATTCATTTGATACTGGCAGAATTTTAGAAGAGATTTTTTATTAAATACTCGGTCGTGTTCGACCTCTTTTCGTTCGTTATATGGGTTAAGTAAAACATGGACCTGCGATGTTATTAATGACTACATTTCTATAGACGGACATAAAAGGGTTAAGCTCTAATCCCTTAGTAGTAGATAGGTCGGTGATTATACTTGATTATTCTAAGGAGACTAAATCTGCTGATGTTGTAGTTACTGTTCTTATAGCGTTATCGAACTCCTCTCACTAGACTTATGACAATAAACAAGAAAACTATTGGCTGAATTGTAAAATAGCTAGAGATGTACCTGAAGTCCGATAGTGAGGAAAGCCTCAATGCAGTGTAGCGGTTACATCGGCACATACGAACTACGCATCAAAGACATGACGTCACACAAATCCTGCATCGCGCAGTTAGAGTTTACCGAGCGATCGACATACATACAAGATTTTAACTTCTAACCGATGGGCAGTAGTTGCCCGCCAGACAACACCCGTCTGGTCGGAGGATCCTCCCTTTTCTATGGTGGATGAGTGAACTTTACACCCTGTTCCTCATGCCCCTAGAGCAGAAAACAATTTTTACCTACCTGCAGGAAACAATAAAACTATGCAGTGCCTTCCCAAGCATTGCTACCGCTCCAGAAAAAGAATTTACAATTTATTTTTCACGTTTTCAATTCAAACGGGTCAGTGGCATCTTGCTCTTAAACTTCAGAGGCTCGTAACTTCAACCGAAACCTGTTGAACTATCGACCTACTTTAAACAAAAGGCAGGAGAGGGTTATTTCACAATCTTCGCCAGAATCCGTATCTCAATAGATATTGCCCGTATAAACTGGTAAGCTGCTAGAAACTTCCATACGTTGACAAGTTGACGAAGAAAATCCATTTGGTCTCGTAATTTGTGAAGTCTCAGCAACAGAAATTAATGGGATTTTTTCTTTGGAAACATGCAATCAGTAAGTCCTTCAACGTGATGGGATATCGGGTAAATAAGAAGGAAAAGGGTGTAATGGAGACTAGATTTATCTTCAGTCGTCACCAACATTACAACTACGCGCACAGGAGGTTATTTCTTATTTAATTTGTTTATTTTACCAGCTTCTACAATATGGTCGATATATATAACTTGGCAGTTCCGAACTTCGCGCAGAAGGCTGCGCAATAACATTTTTTAGAAACCAAATGGTGACATGACGCGAGTGTGCGTGAGAGAACATGCGCGAAAGTTAAGAGTGCCTATGTTCAGAACTGCCAGGTTAAATCGGCCGTAATTGTACTCGTAGCTCGTGGCTAAGTAATAACAGCCACACGGGTCGATTCATAAGGTTAAGCTACGCTTGCCGGGGTTGGTCTGTGGATGGGTGACCTCTTACACCTCCTCTCTACATCCTCCTCCTCTTTACATGACTCCTCCGTGCCTCGGAAAGCACGTTAAGCCGTTGGTCCCGGCTGTCATTCGTGGATCTTTGACAGTCTCGTTACGGGTCGTCAGAAGCCCGAAAATATAACAACCAGTCTTATCAAGGGATATCGTATTACCTAGTAACTGAGTTGTGGAGGTCAGATAGGCAGTCGCTCCATGTAAAATACTGGTATTCAGCTGCATCCGGTTAGACTGAAAGCCGACCCCAACATAGTTGGGAAAAGGCCAAGTAGATTGAATTGTACCGATATAGAATATACCTGTATGGGTATTTTTTTTTAATGAAGTGAAAAACATGTCTTTAGTTAATTCTCCGCACTTCTATTGATTTATGTATTTCATAATAAATAAATGAATATTTCATTAAAATATTTTCTAAAATACATTCGGCAGTAAAAAAAAATTGCTGAATTTATAACATCTAAAGATTATTAATGTTAGAGTTATTTTCGAGGGTTAATATCCAAGAATAATTAATTATAATAATATTACATTTTTATTATAATCCCATTGAGGTTCAGTCTAAGTTTAGCAGATGATGTGGATTCAAATATTTACACGATTTTGGTACCATCCTGGATACACAGACACAAGCTATAAAGTGAACAGTGCTTATTGATTTTCTTCTCCAGCCCAGCTGTACCGGACGCGAAGCGTCTCGCTGTGAGCACGAAATTTTTATTCCAACTGATATTTTTGCAGTAAAAGCGGATCTTCGTAGCAAACTTATTCAACAGTTGTGTAGATATATCTTTGTAGAATTTGAAGACTATTATAACGTAAGATAGATATGAGTTTGAAACAATAATAACCATACTTCGGTTAGCATGATAAATACTGATCTAATTTTCGATCCCGCATTGCATCAAATCCTCATTTATATTCCATCCAAACTACAATGTTTCACGAACAGCGAGTTAAGTAACATAACACAACCCGATTTCAATGTTGAACCGTATTCGTGTAAGTATACCTATATCTTCACAAACATTGCTAAGACCCCATGCACACAGTCACCGCAGCTTTCAGTGAGCGAGGCAGCGACCTTGAATTCAATTGGCGAAGCACTGTAATGTGTACTCAGACTCAGTAGCTCGGAGCAAGCGGATCGTGTTCATGTGCACTTGTTTAGGAGCGGTAAAATATTTACCTATCCAGATGAAATTGCTAGAAACCGGTGAAAATGGAAATGACGGATATTAAGAGTGTATTACGACTAGCGTTACCAGACGTCCCGTATTTCCCGGGACGTCCCGTATTTCAGACGTAATTATGAACGTCCCGCCGGGACAGACTCTGTCCCGTAATTAAACCTTATTTGATTAATTATTAAAAAATCTATTGTACTACGGTTGATTGACATTGAGAAGTGGAAGAAAATCATGGAATGGTTTACCAAGAATGACATTCCATTTTTTTTTCTGATTATATCGTTTATTTCAGTAGGCATCCCTAGTTCTAACTGTTTTGTGGAAAGGACTTTTTCGCAAATGGTCTTGAAATGGACGGATGTGCGCATTAAATGTACCCCCGATTTTATAAATAGTGAATGACCATTTTCAACTATGACAATTGCAATAACTGCATTGAATTTTACAAATATGTTAAATCTAACAAAGATATTATATTGAAACTTATACGATCTTCTTTAAACTGTAAGTAGCAATAAATAAATAATAAGAATGTAAATAAAACACATGTTTTTTATTTGTCCCGGGAAAAATTTGAAATCCCGTTTTTTAAACAAAATTGAGCATTGAGCATTTGTTAAAGAATAAAATAAAATCTGGCAACCTTAATTAGGACCTTTATTAGGATTAGGGCAGCAGAATGCTGATCCATCCAGCGGACAATGGAATGCAGTATTTTGGAACTGAAACTTATGAATTAATAAATTTATTTTTATTTATTTTATGACTGTTTTAGTTAGATATTCAATACTAGTTTTAAGCTCGTAAGCAATTTATCTGTAAAACTCAAATAAGACTGGGCAGGTCACTTCTGCCTATAAGCAATGGACAAAGACCACGCAGTGACTCTCAGAACAGCAAATGATTTAACGGCAAATCTAGAAGGATATATGACGGAATGAACTGGCCTAATGTCTAAAAAAACTCTTGAAAATTAAAAAAGACCTTTGACTTATACTTTTTTACCTAAATATCAACAATATCCTTCTTAGACAACGTGGCGCTTTTCAAGGTGGATGCCAAGTGCATCAAAGTCAAAGTCAAAGTCAAATAATTTATTTCAATTAGGTGCAAAAAGGCTCTTTTGAACGCCAAAATTTACAAAAAATGGAATTGATTCTAGTCGCCCCTTCCAAAAGGTAGTTTTCGTATGGAGAAGAATGGGCAAGAAACTCCACCGTTACTCTTTTAAAATGTTTTACAATATTTTGTAGACATTAATTATATAATTATATGTGAAGACGATGCACCTGGAATAAGATGACTATACCACAATAGGTAAAAATAATTAAAAATGAAGCAATGACAGAAAAAATAATTATGTAAGTAATGGATACATGGTGTTCACATATTTACAAGCATTGTAAAAGTAGGTACCTAAACGATATTCCTAAAAAAAATATAATCAAATACATCAACAACAGTTGCAGATCGAAATTCGAAATAACACTTGTAGTAACAGTTCGCAAACCTGCGAGAAACAATAGCCTATTTGTTATTCTATCCGCTGGATGACAGGTACGGAAATTACGAGCGTAGCCATTCAAGAACGAAGTATTTACTTACATTATTTCGTTCTCGTGAGCTACTTTAATAAATAACTTGTAGCTACTTAGGGAATGATCACTAAGGACTACATCATACATGAATCCTACTATATATTATATTATACATTGTCTTTGACATTTCTCGGGACCCAGGGGTCCCGGACCTTTGGCAGGCGTACGAGGGGCCGAATATTATATATTATTATTATAACAAACTGTCAACACGTCTTAAAAATAGTTTTCACAATTTTCAAATTTATATTTATTTCAACCGCAGTTTTTATTAATATCGGAAACCGAAAATAAAGCGTAAAAGCCCATAAATCAGAACAAAACAATAAAAAAGATCAAAATGACCAGAAAAATAGACAATATTGAAAAAATGCCGTAACGGACATGACAGATGTCACCTCTACTAAAACCAAAAAACAGGAATGAAAACTACAAAGAATGTTGACTAGGTCAGCGACGAAACGAGCACACCCACCACCTCCGGACTCGTCGCTCAGCTCCGCCTCGCCGCCGCCGGTACCCAGCGCCACCGTGAGCGCTGTGACGACACCGGCCGTGGCAGTTGCGTCGAGCTCGAGCGACGAGTATTTTTCCCCGCCGACGTCGCCAACATCTGTACGTCGGCAGGGGAGAGGCCGGCCACCAGCGGGCTTGGGACTTCGAGGCCAACAGGCACCGAACAGGGTCCCCGCTGCCGGTGGAAATGTGTCGCGCATATTATTATATTTTTTATTATATTATTATAAATGTGAAAGTAACAAACATCTGTTTGTTACTCTTCATGCAAAAACTACTGAACGGATTTGAATGAAATTTGGCACACAGATAGTTTATAACCTGGATACATAGGATACTTTTTATCCCGATATTCCCACGGAATCGAGACTTATGAAACTGCGGGGCGCAGCTAGTCATCATCATCATCATTTCAGCCGAAAGACGTCCACTGCTGGACATAAGCCTCCCCCAAGCACCGCCACTTCGACCGATTCTGTGCTTTCCGTATCCAGCGGATTGCTGCGGCCTTCACAAAGTCATCGGTCCATCTTGTGGGAGGCCTTCCAACACTACGTCTTCCGGCGCAGCTAATGTTGTATAAATATTTACAAAAGACGTAACCCTTAAATAATAAAATCAAATACACCCATTTGTGAAATTATCGAATTAACCCAAATAAAGAAACCAATATCTATCGCAATAATCCAATTTCGATTCTGTGACAATATCAGAAAAAACAGTCAACCGCAGCAATATCCAGTGGTCCCGGGTCCCGGTACCGATGCCACGAATTAAATCGACTCTGCTAATATTGACCTGTTTCAATTTGCATGTAAATCAGTTAGCCACGCTGCCCCGAGTTAGGACAATTAACTTTTGAAAAACAGTTTTATGAACAGATCGGGCACCCACGTGTTTCAAACAATGAGATTAGAAAAGGTTTTATGTACCGTGATATACAAACAAAATGGGATTTTTTATACGCCATATTGGGAGTAATCGCGTGAAAACTGCGTGAGTTCTGATAAAGTTGTATTATGGAGGTTTTGTTTTTTTTATCAAAGGACTAATAGCCCTCACTTTGCCACTTTTATGAGTGGCGAGAAGTGTCTAAAACAAAAAAGTCTGAAAATAAAAAAGCTAGAACATTTTTCCAATAATTGGTAAATGGTTAGGCGACAACATTGGCAATATTGGGACCGTAAAAACTAAGCCCATATCATGGGCACTCAATGGAACACAAAATCGGTGTGTTTTTCTGAAAATCTTAGATTAAATCAGGCGTGCCGAAATATAATATCCACGCATAATAACTTACATATTCAGAGCCAATTTCTCAGGCAGCCAAGAACAACATAACAGAGAAAATACAGCGCTTCCGTCGCTAAGCCCCCACATCTTACATATTTTCGTAAAAAAAGCGGCCAACGTTCCGTACCACCGTACAATATTTAACGGTATTTTTTTTTATTTGTTGTTGTTATAGCAGCCATAATAGTACACAATCTGTGAAAATTTCAAGTGTCTACCCATAACAGTTCAAAAGATACAACCCTGTGACAGACGGACGGACAGCGAAACTTTCGTAATAGGGTCCCGTTCGCATTTAGGCACGGAACCCTAAAAAAAACATTGAAGTAAAGTGGGTAGAGGGCCGAATTCCGCCGGATGAGCGCAGCAAACATTACGCTGTGCTTTGTAGTCACTGACCCAAATTACTCCACTTTAAATGCAAATCATTCACACAACCACCGCTTCACAGAAGAGTGTTTAATTTAAACGTGTATTTGTTTTTGTTCTGCTTATCGATGTATTCTGTTTGCGGTAATGAGCGCGTTGAATCGAACGTAATGTAGCGCCACCTGGCGGGGAGAACGAAAAAGTGCTGGTTAATGTCGCTATATGAGCGTTGTGATAAAAAATTGTCGGCTGAGTCTTCGAATAAATCGTTCGTTGATTCGTACCTACATAGAGCTAATAAAGAAATGCTGATGCTGCTGCTGATGCTGATTATGAAAAATGCCGTTAAAAAAGTTAATCGATCGAGATTTTTTAAGACTTTTGTTCATTTTTGAAGTCACGAGGAAGTTGCAAATAATTACATAGGCGATCCGATCGAAGTTCGAGTATTAGTTCCTGACAAATTCCTAAGTTTCACGCGAAACGCGAAACAAAGTGCCACACAACCCTTATAAATCATCTTTTCGTACTAAGTAGGTAGTTATGGTGTTATCAGCGCACACTTGAACGCTCTACATCCGACACATTTTCTTTGTTCCTCACGATGCGACAACCATGAGGAAATAAGAGCCAATTTTAGGAAAATGCGGCATATTGAGGATAATATATGCGTTTATCAACATGCATGACAGATGCTCATATTGCTGCCTTTACAAGTAATGGAATGGAAAAGTGTGTAGCTAGTAGCATGTCAGTGAACAGTGACATGAACATATTATGTAAAGCAAAACAATCATTCTCGAATACAACGCCAAGTATTGTAATTTACATGTGAACAACTCGTATGCTCGATAGGTTTTCTAGGCGGCAAAAATAACTAACTTTCATACGGGAAAAGTGCCCAAAAGGCTGGCAGCATTGCCACGTTGGATGGCAATGCTGATTCTTTGGCCTAAGAACTAGCCAGCTCTCTGGTCACGTGAAGAGTTGACCACCCGTTGGCGATGTCCCGAAATACTCGGACCCTACGGTCCTAGTGTTTCAACCCCAAACGGCTCAAAAATATAGCTAATAGTAAGGTTGCCATATTTGCGCCGTTTGAGGTTTTCTGCACCTGCAGCAACCGCCCTGGCACAACCCGCAGTGCTAGGAAGATGGGATGGCGTAAGGGTGTCGACACAGTTTGCATCCCACACTAAAGGCCTACTGAACTTCCAAGGCATTATGGTCATTCCGTCTGGCCTCTTCCCACTGTCGCGTGCCAAGCCATTGAGTTCTACAACAGCTGGCACCCTGGCGGTGACAAGTGCCCGACGGAGGATGTCATGCTTGCGTGCCGTGCCAACCGACCAACGCTTTTGCTGCAGGAAAGGCCATGGTGTGCGAGGTGGTCGACTGCTTCACCGCACTGACAGCAATGTGGAGCCCCGAAGGAGCGCCCAGAATTTTTTGACGCCCAATGAGCTCATCCTTTATTTTATTTTTTCCTGTACATACTTGTACATAATATATAAAATAGTTAGTTGTAAATAAATACATAGTATAAACATTCATACAAATTTTCATTTTGCAATGAACCCCTTTAGATGAATGTTCAAAAATCCTTCCTTAGTGCTTATGTTCGTCACAAGGAACTGTTGTGCAAAATGTCTTGCTTTTAGACCCAGCGGTTTAAGCTGTGCGTTGCCTGTCATTGAATGAATGAATTTATTAATTTTATTAGTACATAACTGTAAAAATAAACTTCCATACCTTATAATCCTTGTACCGTTTGTTTCCCCTTTAACATTTTGTAGTCTTCGTAAACATGAGACAACGTTAAGAGTATGGGCAACATCATCCTATATGATAAGAACAACAAGCTAGGTGATAATGGCGATGCCAATAGTGGTCATAACCCAATTTCAGCAATGTTTAACCATGATCAGGTAAATATTAATTAACATCATCATTTAATTCCTAATTTATATATAGGTATACATAACCTACAATTATTCCATTTCCACAGTACAGTGGTTATAACCCACATTCAGCAGTGTTTAACCATGATCAGGTAAACATAAATTAACGTCATCAATTAATTCCTAATATATACTTTAAACATAAATAAATAAGAAATAAATAATAAAAAAAAAAAAAAAAAAAATATAAATAATTTTATAAGAATATTTGTGTATTTTATCTATGGGCCTTAGTTGCCTGAAATAAAGGAATTATTATTATTATTTTCATGTCTTTGACACATCTCGGGACCCTGGGGTCCCGGACCTTTCGAAGGCGTACGAGGGGCCGAAGCCAACTCGCAGAGGCCCGTTAGACATTTTTAATGAAATGAGGCACCAACCGACGATTATCCCTGTCCGCACTACGTAAGTGCATCCAAGGACAACCCCCGGTTGGTGTAGGACTATTGCAGGATATGGAAACAAAGATATTGGGTTATGGGTTTGGACAGCTAAAGTGAACTGGTTATCTAGGACTATGGAAAAACTATGGCCCCTGCCTGATCAATGTTTTATATAAAATACACAGATAAAATGGCAGGGGGTGACTTGCACGCTCAATAATGGGCCCCCGAAAACGGTCGCTAGCACATAGTGTCGTAGCGACAAGGGGGCAACACGTCCTGAGGTGCTTATGAGGAGTGGAGAGGTATTCCACGGCTATCAGGACAATCCCGGAAGTACGGTCAAGATCCCTACCAGCATCTTACTGGAATACTTCCTTCCTCCGAGCACGTTTGCTCTTGCGAATCTCCACTCAAGCCGGCCAGTTAAGGCAAGAATGAGGCGGGAGCTCTGTTCCTCGTCAGTGTTCACTCCAACCGGCCAATAAAAGCAAGCCAGAGGTGAGGAACAAGACTTCTCCCGGGAGATAGGGTCCGTGGGGTTGCTACTGCCCAACAGCTCGCCACATGCTGCCCTGCGGGTTTTTGTATCTCTCTTGGTCTGGCTCCTAATGCCAGACCTGTTCCGGCAAAGTAAACTCTACCGGCACAGGCCTAGATTATTATTATTATTATTATAAAACAATTGCTGTCCCGCTTGTACAACGACTGCGCGCACTGCTGTGACTCACCTACAACTCAGAATTGCCGCTTTTTGGGACCTACGCGCACAGCTCATACGCCGCACACTATAAGGTACCTACTACGCAAGCAATAACAATATGAGACGTACGCCACCTCCATCCATGTCGCCGGCAGCGTCTAACGCTAGCGACGCCGACGCCGGAACTATTAAGACAATTAATCCAACTATTAGTTTATCCGGTTCTGCTCCAAATTTAAGTAGCATGGATGTGTCAAACGTTACATCACGTAATCCAAAACGTAAATGCGATCATGAGCTTGTCGATTTCATGCAGGAGATCCGTGATTTACTAAAAGCGTCTACTGCTCAAACCGAAAACAAATTTACGTCGCTTCAAAAATCCATGGCTGAAATTATAGCGCAAAATGCAGAGTTGCAAAAATCCATAGAATTTGTAAGTAAGCAATACGACGATATGAAAATAAGGTTGGATGATACTGAAAGAGACCGGAAAGCTGACCGTGCCTATATAAATCAGCTGGAAGACAAGGTGGAGAATTTAGAAAGAATATTATGTGTCACAAAGATAGAAATTAGAAATGTACCAAGAAAGGAAGGAGAAAATAAAGAGGATCTGCGTAATGTATTATCGGAAACAGCAAAAGTTCTGGAAATCCCGCTAGAAAGGTATGAAGTTAAGGATATCTTTCGTTTGAGTAAAAAAAGTGGTGGATCATCTATTGTAGTCGACTTCACCTCCGTGACTACAAAGGAAAATATTCTGCATAAAGTGCGCAATTACAATCGCAGGAATGCTCAGGGAAAATTAAACACCTCCCATATAAATATACCAGGTGACATAAAACCTATTTATATATCAGAGAGCCTGACGATGAAGTCACAGCGATTATTCTTTTTAGCAAGGAAATTTGCTAGTGAAAATAATTTCAAGTTTTGCTGGACATCTTTTGGAAAAGTGTTCCTTCGACAAAGGGAGGGGACTCAACACATGCTCATTAAAGGCGAAGATGACCTTAAACCGAACTTAGAACAATGACTGGGCTACGGTGTTGCTTGTTCCACTTACTTATTTGTAAATGTTTTAGTTTTTTATCTGCACCTGCTCTGTTATTGTATAACACACAAACATAATTCAACCAAATACTATAATGACAACTCAATACACAAAACACAACCATACTACAAAAATACATACATCAGCACACATATATCTTCCTCTCTGAACGGATCTACTCTCATTGTTTTACTAAAAGACTATACCACGCCTAAAACGAGACCCCGCACATTAATGTGTAACACTGAAATTATAACGGTACTCAATGGCTAATACAAACACCAACATCACATCACAAATAGATAACTTCACGGTGGCATCTTCACATCACTGTGATACTAATATATGTAACGATATCATAAAAACCTCGAAGGATTCGCTAAAAATAATAACTCAGAACATCCGAAGCATATACAAAAACTTAGACGGGTTTCAGGCTCAATTAGCTAGGTTATGCTGTGAAATGGACATTATAATACTGACGGAGTGTTGGCTTAATGAGGACAAACCAATTCCTCCAATTGAAAACTATGTGACATACGCCAGTAAAAAATGCTTAAATCAAAACGATGGTATTACAATATATGTTAAAAGCAGTATTCAGTGTACAGTGGAAGAACCAGAACCGATAGGTGGTAACTTTCTCCTACTAAAAATTGATTCCGACACGTGTATTTTAGCATCCTATAGATCCCCATCGACATATTGTATTGACCGTTTCCTAAATTCCCTAGAAACCATTTTAAGTAAACTAAAAGCGAGCAACATAATTTTAATAGGAGATATTAATATTGACATAAAACCTAGCAATACTGACAGAAATAGTTCACTTTATCTTAATTTGACTGCTGAAATGGGTCTTTTACCGGGACACACACATCCGACAAGACTACAGAACTGCCTCGATCACGTGATGATTAATAAATCTACTTGTGCAACTGTCATAGTAATAAATTCCACAGTCAGCGACCATGCATCAGTAATGGTATGTTTAAGTAAGGGCGTTAACAACAATAAACACACAATTAAATACGTCACAAAAGTAAATTATGAGGCCGCTGTAGAGCAGCTTAAAAATACAGACTTCTCATTTCTATCTGACAAATGCGATGCGAATGAAGCTGCAACTAGGTTTGTCGAATGTTTGATGTCCACAATATCTCAACACTCCCAATTTCAGAAAGTCCCAAACCGTAAAACAGTACTTAAGGCCTGGATTACACCTGGCCTATTACGGTGTATTCGACACAGGGATAATCTCCATAAAACATTTCTAGCAGATCCAAAAAACGGAATTATAGAGCGGTCATATAAACGGTATCGCAATTTCTGCAATCTGTTACTTAGGAACATAAAACTAAGTCACGACAGATCCGCTTTAGAATCTTCAAAAAACAATAAAGAAACATGGAATATTATTAAAAATATTACTAACCGAACTGGGCAAAAAACATCAGCAGATAAACTCCTAACTGCAACCGATGCGCCCAACGCAATTGAGGAAGTAAATCATTACTTTGCTAATATTGGTAAGCAATTAGCTGACACTATTAGGCAAAACCAAAATTCCCCAAGTACACCATATAAATTTGAAACACCCTCGGCATGTGAATCTATGGTTTTATTATCCCCAGGCGAGATCGAAGTTGAGGCGGTGATCAATAATCTGAGGATTGATTGTGCTACAGGATGGGACTCTATTCCGGCTAAACTCATCAAACTGGGCAAAGATGTACTAATCTCACCTCTTACGAAACTCATTGAGATATGTTTCGAGCAGGGAGTCTTCCCCCGAATCTTCAAAAAGTCTCTAGTAACGCCAGTTCACAAGGGAGGGAGTCAAGACGATGTCAAAAACTATAGACCTATCTCAGTACTTTCAGCACTGTCAAAAATCTTGGAAAAACTACTAAACCATAGACTCGTAAGATACTTAGAGCACTCTAAAATATTATCAGACTCACAATTTGGCTTCAGGTCCGGGAAAAGCACCGTAGACGCAGTTAACCAACTTGTTGACCACGTTACTGAAAAAGTGGATGCAAAACAGAAATGTCTGGGTGTTTTTCTAGACCTGGCCAAGGCGTTCGACACTGTCTGTATTCCAACCCTTGTAAAGAAGTTAGAGCATGCCGGTATCAGGGGGAAAGCTCTCAGCATATTTACTGACTTTCTTGCAGACCGAACACAAAAAGTAAAGATTGGTGAAGAGGTTAGCAATGAAGCCATAATTGACTATGGTGTACCCCAAGGAAGCTGCCTATCCCCAAGTCTTTTCCTGGTTTATGTGAATGACCTGTGCCAGCAGTCTCTTAATAAAGGCAGAATATTTAGTTATGCAGATGATACCGTATTAATATTTCACGGTGAGAGTTGGGAGGAGGCACAACAAGCAGCGGAGCTGGGCCTACGTAAAATAATCCATTGGCTAGGAAGTAACTTACTAACCCTGAATATTTCTAAGACCTCTTATCTGCAATTTACTTTCGCCAATACTAAACCCATGGAAATAAGTATCAAAGCACACTCCTGCAATGATTTATATGGCCGCCAATGCCCATGTCTTCCAATCTCACAAAAAAAGTCTGTGAAATATCTAGGTGTACTTCTAGATGAGCGACTTAGCTGGCGTCCACACATTGAATTGACCACTTCCCGTGTTAGGAAACTTGTATGGGCATTCAAGAAGCTTCGACACGTGGCTAAGTTTAAGCTACTCCGCACGGTGTACATTGCGCTGGCACAGTCAATCATAGCCTACTGAATCACGGCCTGGGGAGGCGCATGTAAAACCTTTATGATTCACCTCGAAAGAGCCCAAAGATCTTTGTTAAAGGTCATGACCTTCAGACCGTACCGGTTTCCTACGAAGGATCTTTATGAAAATTGTAAAGTACTTACCGTGAGACAGGTATACCTTCTTCATCTCACAATTAATCAACACCAACTAACGCCGGTAATTCATGCCACCAAAGTAAAGAGAACTATTACTCATACTAATGTATGTAGACCAGAAAGATGTAAAACCGCTTCCGCTAGAAGACAACACTTTTACATGGCTAAATACATTTACAATAAATTAAACAATACACATAACATAAATCCGTTCACAACGAAAGAAAATAAATTAAAAATCTCCACATGGCTTCAAACACTTGATTACCACCAGACGGAAGATCTATTACAAAATCAGTACTCATAAAATGATCTACACTCACCCATACACACACACACATACACACTCACACACACACACACACACACGCACCCCCACACGCACACACACACACACACAAAGAGCATGTGTCTATCAACTATTGTAATTTTGTCTTTTATTGTATAGTTTTTTTTTTTTTTTTTTTTTTTCCCTTTTCTCTTTTACTTTTACTTATTGCACATTGTTATAAAATTAACCGTAAATGGGCGAAGACACTGGCTCCTGTAACACAGGTTGCTACCTAGCTCAGGAGCCAGGGCTTCAAACAAGGTTTGTAAAATCTGTATTTGTGTCAATAAAAATTATTTTATTATTATTTTTTATTATTAATTATCCACATGCAACATACTTTAATTAATGCTTCTATGACACATGCGTCGTTACACGTAAATTAAAGTGTTAAATAAGACACTGCAGTGTGGCAAATATATAGGTACGTAAGGTCTAAAAACGAAAAAAAGCGCCACTCGAGTTATCGAACTGGTGGCGGTTTTTCGACACATCAAAGGTTTTTAGCACGTTCAATAACACATCAAACCGCATTGGCTACATTTGCGCTGTCTTATTCTATGCGCCGCGCACGCCGAGTAAGAGCTTCAAAGTACCACAGCATGATCGCAGTAGCTTCTACCTCCATTTCGCAATAACTTTTGGAACTCAACCACATTAATGTATCAATTTTTTACACTATAGTTAAGGCGCAGTTTGGCTGAGACATTAATATTAACGCTTAGCCCGTATAGCAGGAGCATAATAGGTGCCGACCGATGTCATCGCCAAGGGCCCGGACTCGTGATTGCGCCTAAGAGTTTTTCAGATAAGTGCGCTGCGGGGTCGGTTCCGGCCCACATCCGCCTTTTTATCTCACTAACAACGTCTGACACACATACTTGTATACAAGCCGTCTTTGTTTTGACACGTGATTCGATAATAGAATAGGCAATTTCTTTACGAAAGATGCTTTTCGCATGATGAAAAGGCATTATTAGAATGTAGGTAGGTATCTTAGGTGGTTACTGCGTTTATTAAAATAACTAGACGTCGCCATTATCATGTCTATATTGTCATTTATGTTCATACTAGGTCACATAGGTCAAGTACCCAATATACTTTTCATTAAGAATTAGCATTCCAGTGCAGTCTTATTACCCGAACTGAATGATAAAAAATGCAGTATAATTTTTTTTTAATTAAAAACTTATTCATTCTTTTTTTTCAGCTTCAAGTTTGGTGAAAGTGTCATTTATGTATAAAAGTTTCACAAAATGTAGGCATAAACTCTCGCCTAAATTTTAATTCAATTTAAACGAAGACGAAAGTTTTTGTAATTTATTACTTTCCCGCTTTATTACTCCTAACATCTTTTTTTAATGAGAGTAGGTAGGTCTCACCCGTATAAACCCCTTTGCAAAAAAACGGGCACCTTACAGTAATTGGCTTTTCTATGAATAATATTAATATTTTTAGTATGTCATTAGCATAAATGACTAGAAATTTCTTATTATCTGCTGTGAGATGTAATATTGGCTACACCCCTCTTCTAGCAGCGCTATAATTTTACTAGCTCTTATTGCTTTTTCTGCCATTACAATCGACACAAAGTTATCTGTTTTAAGTCACAATAATGCAGGATTATACGACAAACATAAATTATTCTACTAAAAATAACGAGAAGTTAGTTTTAGTTGCCTGATAACCTTTTAACCGCAAACCCGCGAAAAGTAAGTAAAAAGTCACAAACTGAAAAAGAGATTATTATTTTTTAAACAAAAGTTTCGAATTTGGAATTAACTTTTTTTCATTCCCAGACTCTTTAACATAGTTTGGCTATTAAAACCTCTTTAGAACTAAATGATTACTAATAATGTAGAAAAATCAAAACAGCCCGTTTTTTTTTGCAAAGGAGTGTATGTTATTTAGAATATCTATGGTCTCAAGATCGAAGTGATCGAAGGTCTCACCAGTTAAGAGCGTAAAAAAGAGGTTTCGAGAAATTGGCGCTCAACCTCTTTTGTCTTATGGAATTCCGCAGAAACTGGCTATTTTGGGTAAAAAAATTGAAAGATGCCATAAAATATTGTATTTTATTTATTTTTTCTTTGTCAAGTAATGGCATTTCAATATTTTTTCGAATAAAGCGCACAGTATTTTTTTTTTTTCATTTTATCATTTTCATGGCATAAAAACTTTTTCGTGATAATTGCCTTCTTTTACAATGCAAAAATACAAGCCTAGAAATAAGTTGCAGTGTTTTGTACACACCCATATGATACGAGCAATGCAAAGAGCCCTGTAATTTACGCCTTCGTGTTTTGTTTGCTGTTAGCCTGTAATTTCGTGAAGAGTTCCATAAATATAATCTACATACAGATATCTCACGCTCATGTTACTTTACTATATTTAAGCACGAAATGTTAATATAAATGGATGGAAACCGCTGCGGAAAAAGTTTCCTGCCTCAAAACTCCCTTTGAAACGTTGCCAACAATTTTCGAATGTGGAACTGAAAAAAATTACATATTACGAGGCCTTGTGCGTGTACAGACGCCAGCACATCAGGCTACTACAATCTGTCAAATTTATTTAATAGATTTTCAACTTTATCGCTGAAGTTTAAGGTTCAAAGTTGATTGGGAAACTTTGACAGTTTCGGGTAGCTTGATGTGCTGGCGTCTGTACAACTTACATAGCTGAGTATAAGTGTACCTAGATGGAGCTTTCTCATCCACTAGAATGATCTTGAAAAGGTACTAAAACAAATAAAAGTTGATTAAGGGTTTACAGCCCTATCCTAATTAAGCCCAAAGTAGCGCCTTTCGCTTGCCTCAAGCCCTAAAAGCTATGTTCTTCATCCGTTTATAATTAAATTTTCGTAAAGTTAAATTAGTTAATAATACAAGCTTAAAATATGATTATTATTTTGTTCAAAATATTTCAAAAGACCAAAATATAATAAAATTAAAATAATTGCTCATTTCTTTTCAACTTAATTGATCTTATTTTGTAACATAAATACTTTGTTAGTCGAGAAGTTTGTTATAATTTTAACAAAGCATTCTTTAACTAAGCAACTAAGTACTAGTAGTTTAACTGAAACTTTTTAGGGTTCCGTAGTAAACAAGGAACCCTTATAGTTTCGTCAAGTCCGTCTGTCTGTCTGTCTGTCCGCGGTCTAGCTCCGAGACCCTTAGTACTAGAAAGCTGTAATTTGATATAGGTATACATATTACGACAAAGTGGTAAAACAAAATTATGAAAAACATTTTTTTTTAGGGTACCTCTCATACACGTAAAGTGGTGATGTTTATTTTTTTATCCCATGGTGAGGGGTATCATTGGAAAGGTCCTTCAAAAATATTGTGAGTTTGTGAAAATCATTTTTGGATTCAGGGATTCGTTTGCGAAATATTAAGCTTTAAAGTGCTAATTTTTGTTAGAGTCAAGTGTCCCCCCCCCCCCCTGCCGGCTAAATGGTTGGTTTTTGGAATGTGAAAAAAATCACAACAGTAGTTTATGTAACGAAATTAAAAGGAAAACTATCACAGCTAAGTAGGCTTTACTAGTTATCGAGTAATAATCGACCAACTTAACTTTGCAGTTGCAAAAACATGTTTTCCCATACATTCCGTATGGGAGAACATATTTTTCAACTACAAAGTTAAGTTTGTTTTTGGGATAAATTCATCCCAACTACGGAACCCTTCATTGTGCGTGGTCCGACACGCACTTGGCCGGTTTTTTTATATGAAAGCTTGACGTATTCAAGCGTTGATAAAAAATAAGGCAGTTGTTCCATGTAAAATATTGGTATTCAGCTGCATCCGGTTAGACTGGAAGCCGACCCCAACATAGTAATTAGCATTAGTGTATTGGGAAAAGGCTAGGCAGATGATGATAATATATATTCAAGCTTTTATAATTTTTAGACAAATCAATACCTAAGGCTGTATTCTATATAAAAAGATTGAAAAAGCAAATTTCAATTTAAACTAATAGATTTCACACTAATCTATCTAAAAAACCGGCCAAGTGCGTGTCGGACCACGCACAATGAAGGGTTCCGTAGTTGGGATGAATTTATCCCAAAAACAAACTTAACTTTGTAGTTGATAAACATGTTCTCCCATACGGAATGTATGGGAAAACATGTTTTTGCAACTGCAAAGTTAAGTTGGTCGATTATTACTCGATAACTAGTAAAGCCTACTTAGCTGTGATAGTTTTCCTTTTAATTTCGTTATATAAACTACTGCTGTGATTTTTTTCACACATCCAAAACCAACCATTTAGCTGGCAGGGGGGGGGGACACTTGACTCTAACAAAAATTAGCACTTTAAAGCTTAATATTTTGCAAACGAATCCCTAAATCCAAAAATGGTTTTCACAAATTCATAATGTTTTTGTAAAACCTTTCCAATGATACCCCACACTATGGGATAATAAAATAAAAAATAAAACATCACCACTTTACGTGTATGTTTTTCATAATTTTGTTTTACCACTTTGTCGGCGTAATTAATATGTATACCTATGTCAAATTACAGCTTTCTAGTACTAAGGGTCTCGGAGCTAGACCGCGGACAGACAGACAGACAGACGGACATGACGAAACTATAAGGGTTCCTTGTTTACTACGGAACCCTAAAAACGATTGAGCCTTACAATAGTCGCATAACTATACAACCGCACGCGCTCATTGGTCAACCGTCAAATCAAATAGCGCGCGTTTCCCCGGCTTCCTGTTACACACTTCCGTCCCTTTCACGAAATCACTCTCACAGATTGCAGGAAAGCGAGAGGCAAGATGTTACACATCAAAACCCATTAATCTATCTTATGAAGAATACGGAACTTTATTCTACAGTGTGATTCTTCATAATGTGCACACATAGAAATGAGGGAATCTATGCTTAATTTTAACGACAGAAAAAATATTTAAAAAATTCAAAATGTTTGTTTTATAATATTATTTTATGGAATTTAAAAAAAAATTGTAACAAAACGATGTAACTTTTAAACTAAATCATCTATCGCGATGAAACAAACTCCATAATCATTGGAAGTAATTAGACGTCCTCATAAAATGAAAATTGAGAAAAAAACTACCCTCAATTGAAAATAAACATGTTTTTTTAGCAAAAATCTGTATTTTTTTCATCAATTTTTGCAATAATTTTAAAATTTATCAATAAGACGCCAAAGAAAAATAAAATGTTTTTTTTTTTAATTTTATTTTTAAAACAAAAAAAAATATTGTATTCTTGTTATCTCCTGCACCATGCAGTACCTACTACTAGTAGATACAGAAACCGTTCCGAGCTAACACAGTTCGTAACGAGCTCAGTACAAATTGTAATAGGTTGTTAGGAACTGTTGACATGTCATTACAGGGCATTACTGGGATGTTATCTCATGCAGCCTCGGGAACGCTTAGCGCAATGCTGTTGTATGGTTGAGCATGTAGAGCAGTAGCAATTATGTTGCAATCTTATTGACCAAAATGCTTACATGTTTTGTTAACAAATCTGATAGCAGGAGAGACGCATCGATCTAACCTGAAAGTCTGACCACCAGTCTTACCAAAGATGTATCGTACCTATTGCCCAGTAACTGAGCCAGGAGGTCAGATAGGCAGTCCCTCCATGTAAAATACTGGTATTCAGCTGCATCCTATCCGATGGAAGCCGACCCCTAACATCGTTGGGAAAGAACCAATTAAGCTGATCATGGAACACAGTGAATCTGCGAACTGCGGATCGGAAAACGGATCTGCCTAATACAATACAAGGGTAATAAAACCTTATCTACATAGCCATAGCATCATAGTGTATAGGCTAACAATAGTTATTTACGATATAAGTGCGGAAAGTGGATGATTTCCAACGAGTGTCGACTTATAGTCGATACGAGTCGGAAATCATCTTACGCACGTGTTTCATACAACATTTTACTATGCATTGTGCGAGGAAATAAAAAAAGAGTGAACCTAACAGTAGTCGCATATGATGTGATAGTGTAACATCTGACATTTTAGCTGACGTATATAAATAATACAAACAATATTCTTCATCATCATTATCGCCATCGACTTCGACTTCGATTTGACCATTGTCATCGCCATCGGCATCGCCACTGACGACGTCATCATCATCATCATCTAATTTGTAAAACTTTTCTCAATTAATAAAAAGTCTTTGCGTCGGGCTGACGACGGAATTAAAAAAAATAAAAAAAACAAAAAAGTAAAAACAACTAGTCAAAAAAGTGATACTTTCCGCCCAGTTTGGCTGCTTGGAAAACGCTCTTTTCGAGCACATGCATTGTAAAAAAATAAAACATCGTGATCTAAACACTATTGATACGAACACAAATAGGAGCAATATAATTAAAGGATTATTCTGATAGGATAAATTAAGTAATTATTTTACCTTTATTATATTTTATAGAATTAAACTATGTAATTAATTATAGAGGCCATTATCTTCACCAAATGCAGCTGAATCTAAAAACTAAAATAGCTGGGGTTTATTTATAAACTAGCGACCCGCCCCGGCTTCGCACGGGTATAAACCGGGTTATTATATATATAAACCTTCTTCTTCAATCACTCTATCTATTAAAAAAAACCGCATCAAAATCCGTTGCGTAGTTTTAAAGATTTAAGCATACATAGGGATATAGGGACAGAGAAAGTGACTTTGTTTTATACTATGTAGTGACATTGCAAGTAATGATTACCATTTTTGGCGTTAGAACGTCACTTAACTTTAAACGTTTTTATATAAAACCCCGCTAACAAGCTTATCGAATAAAATCCTTACTGCATCTTCGTCAATGCCAAAAGAAATTCGTCTTAAGCTCGTTCCACTCCAAATTGATGACCGTACGG
The DNA here is from genome assembly GCA_963680765.1 of Agrochola lychnidis. NCBI lineage: Eukaryota > Metazoa > Arthropoda > Insecta > Lepidoptera > Noctuidae > Agrochola > Agrochola lychnidis. The sequence continues at coordinate 8,799,305 of OY796850.1, forward strand.
TCGAGCAATTTAAAAATAGCCGCGTGTTACTTGCTCACAATGCAGAATATACTCCTGCCCGGTATAACCTAGGTTTTCGTGAAAAAGAACTTACCTTTATACACATTTCTTTTTTTTTTAATACAATAGACGTGGATATATTTAGTAACCTGTTCCGCTTAGCTATTTCTAAAGAGCCATTAAAACTCCTTAAAGAAATGGACATGTGTTTCACCTCTCAACAAGGCATCCTCAGGATGACGATTGACTTGTCGCGAACCCGAACACGGTGTGTTTCCACACCGAGCGCTGAACGCAAACTTGCGATGTAGAGTTGTTTGTTAATACTCTTTTAATTTATTGTAATTAATTTAAAAAATGGGAGGAAAGCCGCTAAAGTCGCATGCACGACAGATAGGAAAATAGTTTTACAGCTCTATATAGTTCACACAATCACGGAAATCAAAACAAAACAACAATAAAGTACTTAGTTCTGAATTCAAATTACTATACACGATATATCTAATAATTGATGGACATGGAAATTAGCATTCGTTGTATTCGGAAATCCGATGATACCCGAGGAACATTAAGAAAATAGTTAAACTGTACGAGTATAACGTTAAAGTCATTTCTCAAAACTACAAACAGACAATATCAGACTATTATCCTAATGGAGAGCAGGATATTCTAAGCTCCGAGCAATAAACAAACTGGTATATCGTCGGACATTAGAATATTATCCGCCATTTATCTCGACGCAAATCTCGAGGGAATCTCGCTTCCAGCTCTCCTGTATCGGGATGCAAAATCGGGAATTTTAACGAGGGTTTTAAGAGCCTTGCTTAATGTGTATACCTTTCGTTAATTTGCAATACATGATTATCAATACAATATCTTTTTACCTGACTGCGGCAAAGCCAAAAAAGGAAGGTTATGTGTTTGACCTGTATGTATGTATGTGTCCGTCTCTATGTTCCCTCGTAACTACAAAACGGCTGCACCGATTTCGATGAATGATATGTCTTTAGATTCGTCTTTATTGCGCGAGTGTGACTGGGTATAGTAAAATCAAAACGACTGATTTTTGGCGTCAAAATGTATGTTTAAAAAATAAAATAAAAATTAAATCCTGTCAAGTGGGGTACCAAAATAAAGGGTTTTAAAAGGTGATCCCAAAAATATACACAAATTATTTGTTTAAATGTAATTTGGAATGAGAAATGATAAAAGAATCCCGAACTTTTGAAATGAGTAAGAGGCCGTTTTTTTCTCTTTTCAGTTATGTATTTTGCCTGCCGACTGACTGTTGCGACCTTGTTATAGTGACTTGCACCCGCTAAAGGGTCCGGAAACAAGCGCAACGGCAACGCGACGCGACGGTGCGATAAACTAACTTTTTTTTTTTTAATGTCTTCTCGCAGTTTTGACCACTAAGGTCGTGGCTGCTTAACCGGATTTTTGTTTCCATGAAGTTTTTATAGAATTTCTACTAAAGTAGTGTCGCGCCTGCCTGCGCTTTAAAGTATTTTTTTCGAAAAAACGTTTGCAGCCTCTAACTATAGCTTAGTTTTTGATGAGTAAAATTACCCTTATTTATGTTTAGGGTAACTAAACATAAATAAGGGTAATTGTACTCATCATTATGAACAACTTTTACTACGGGAACAAACCTGAAATGGAATGAAATGGTAATAAAAAAATCAGCTGCTCCTGCTGGGGTTTACAAAAACCAGCTGCGCCACGCGGTTTCACATGCATAAGCCTCGATCCCGTAGAAATGTCGGGATAAAAGTATGCTACGTCCTAACCTACGTCATGCTCTACCCATGTGCCAAACATTCAAATTCGTTCAGCCGTTTTAGCGTGAAAGCGTAACAAACAAACATACAAAAAATATAATCTTTTCTCTTTATTACCCGACTGCCGAAGAAGGAGGGTAATGCTTTTCGAGTGTATGCATGTATGTATGTCTATTTCTTTGGCACGCTCTGTAGCCTAAACCGCTTAATGGATTTTAACATATGAGGTGTCGTTAGATTAGTCTTATTTGTGCAATGCTTGGTTTTCTCTTTTGAGTTATAAATTTTTGCAGTCGGGTTTTTTGTTTTTAAAACTTAAAAAAGGGTTGTAAATTTAGAAAAACATATTTCAATTTTATATGGTTTGAGTGTGCTTTTGTTCGTCAGACAGTCAATCACACAACTGTTTTATAAGTAAGCTCATAGATTCTCAAATGGATGCGGTTTCGCAACCTCCGCATATATCGGTTGCTGAAATTCAGCGTTATAGCGCTGCTTCAGGCATATGTCATTGCATAACAGTGCGATAACCATTTTGCACGGACATTTGAAGCACCTCGTCCAATGTTTTTGGTAACCTATATTTTTTTGAAGTGAAAACTTCTTTAAGCACGTTGGGCTTTTTTGAGATCGGAAAAAACAATTGAACTGGCGACACTGTTACCGACACCAGCTTTTGACCATTAAAAAGACATCAACGCGCGGTACATTTTCTTTGGGATTAATGACATTCCAAACATTGAGACATGACAACGACATGATTGACATCTCACTTTTTTTACCGACTTCAAAAAAGTAAAGTATTTAATGCACAATAAAATTGTTCAAGTTTTCACTTCTGTCGGCACTCCCGAAGTGCCACTCTTTTTTTTTTGACGGAAGTCATGAAAATCTGTCATTTTGACACTATTAAGATGTCAAAAATGTCCTGTATTTGAACCACCTTTATTGTGTGACCGTACACCGCTTTCTTAAGAAACTAAAACTTAAGATTGTTAAATTACATACATACCCTTCAACTACAGAAGGCCACCTGCTACGATCCTTACATACTCCTTTTGCCTCGTTTACGTTCATACATCTGGTCATACACGCACGCCGGTTACGAGTACTACCTACGCACCTAGCCTTTCTGAAGAACATCACCAATAAGGTCAGTATAAGTCCTCCTAGGGCGTCCTCGACCGGCCTTTCCCTTCACATTTGCCTTGTAAATACATTTTGTTAGTCGCCTTTCATTCATCCTCTCAACATGCCCAAACCATCAAAACCACTAAATTATCGAGCGATAATTCTATATAAATATAAATGAAATGCTGTTTGTTGATAAGTTCAGCACTTGAGAACGGCTTGACAGATTTGGCTATCTTTTGTTTTAAAATATTCGTTTGAAAGAAAAAGCGGCCAAGTGCGTGTCGGACTCGCCCATGAAGGGTTCCGTAAGAGCAAGTAACATAATATAAAAGTTCTTTAATTGAGTTGATTGAATGAAAGGTAAATTGCGATTTACGATTTATGACGTATTAAAAAAAAAACTACTTACTAAATCTCGTTGAAACCAATTTTCGGTGGAAGTTTACATGGTTATATATTTTTTTTAGTTTTATCATTCTCTTATTTTAGAAGTTACAGGAGGGACACACATTTTACAACTTTGGAAGTGTCTCTAGCGCAAACTATTAAATTTTTTTGAGTTTCAGTTCTAAGTATGGGGAACCCCCAAAATGTATTGTTATTTTTTTCTATTTTTGTTTGAAAATCTTAATGCGGTTCACAGAATACATCTACTTACCAAGTTTCAACAGCATAGTTCTTATAGTTTCGGAAAAAAGTGGCTGTGACATACGGACGGACAGACAGACATGACGAATCCATAAGGGTTCCGTTTTTTGCCATTTGGCTACGGAACCCTAAAAATTGGAAAAGGTTCCCGGATTTTTTTCAAATTTGGGAAAATCTGAACGTCCTTTTTTCTATGAGTTCTTTGTATGATTTATTGTTTGTGATAGCCTGGTGGTATGACCGTCAGACTGCCAAGTCATAGGTCTCGAGTTAGAACCCAAGGCACGCACTTATGGATTTTTCGGATTCATGTGCGTATTGTATAATTATCACTTGCTTCACTTGGTCTATTTCTCGACGGCATGTGAAGCCAAGTCAGAGGCCCATGGGTGGCTTTAAAATTCATTTTTTGAATTAAAAACTTCTTTAGGCGCGTTGGGTAGTTTTGAGATGGGACTAAACCATTGATTTCGCGACACCGTGACGACACCAGCGTTGATTACCGCGGTGCGTGGAGTAAAAGATATCAATTGCAAAACGTTGATTACCGCGGTGCCGATTTTTTTTCAAGTTTTCACTTCAGTCGGCACTCCCGGGGTTCCATTGTTTTTTTTTTATCTGCTGTTAATTATGGTGCTTTTTGGTCTGTGCTTATTATATGTATTTTCTTTCTTTCCTATAAATATTTTAAACAGATTTTTAATGGCGTTTTAATGTTTTTGTTGCAGGAAGAGTGGTCTTGTTGTTATTCCACCTCTATACACAAACAAAGGCTCCGTATAATACATGAGCAACAGAACAGACAAGTTTACGACCTGGCTCACACGTCTGATCATAAAAGTAGAGCGCAATATTAATAGAAGTAAGATAAATAAAACCGCTTTGAATGTACCAAGGTCTTATTTAGACGGGATTATGGTTATGTGTCTCATATTAAATCTGTAATATTATAGAGAGATTCTGAAATATTTTTCTGAAAGAGATGTTGACTGCAATATTGAACCTTAAAGGTGATGTCGTCGTGAATCGCATCTGTTGTGTTAAATAAACTTAGAAAGAAAGAAAGAAAAGAAAAAGTATTTATTGAGACTCGCACAGGAAATCACAAATTAAACTAAAACACACTCATTAAAACATGAGACTGGATTTAGGAAATCGTGGCCCCCGGCAACATGGCAACTGAAGGAACACGGGTGGGTTTTAGTCAGTAAGAGTCGACACGCCCTCCCGCTCCGCGTTGAGAGCAGGAGAAGTTATTTAAAAATTTCCCACCCAAAAAAAGACTGGATTTAGGCCTCTCGCAGACAGTCGCAACACGACGGCGCGTTGTGACTCTGATGGAACAATTTCAACTCAAAGTCAAAGTCAAAGTCAAAGTCAAATCATTTATTTCAAATAGGCCCATGTATGGCACTTTTGAACGTCAAAAATTACAAAATAATAAAATTGATTCTAGTCGCCCCTTCCAAAAGGTAGTTTTCGTATGGAGAAGAATGGGCAAGAAACTCCACCGTTACTCTTTTAAAATGTTTTACAATATTGTTTGTATATGTACGTACATTTGTTAAATAATTATTATATGTGAAGACGATGCACCTAGAATAAAATTACTATACCACAATAGGTAAAAACAATTAAAAATGAAGCAACGAGAGATAATTTAATTTGTGATAGATACATGGTTCTCACATATTTACAAACATTGTAAAAGTAGATGATTTTCCTAAAATTTTACAATTAATAAGTCAGTGTGTAAGGAAGTAATTACAGAATGTAAAATCAATGTCATAAAACACAAAGTAATAAATTTTACAATTACATTAGCAACCAGTTTGATTTTGTCTTGATTCTAAATTGTCCTATGGAGCAGGACCAGCATGTTTCCAAGCACTCTTATCTTGGATATAATCCTCTAATTTGTAATATGCTTGTTTACAAAGTGTACTTTTTATATGAGTTTTAAATTTTCTTTCATTTAATTGCAATATGTCACAAGGTATTTTGTTGTAACATTTAACACAGTACCCCATAAAAGATGTATGTACTTTAGATAACCTGAAAAATGGTTGATCTAGTTTATCTTTATTTCTAGTATTAAAATTATGTCTATCACTTATTTTATTAAAGAGATGTGGATTTTTCCTTACATACATAATATTTTCATAAATGAATTGGCAAGGTACCGTCATAATATTAATCCTTTTAAAAAGTTCCCTGAGAGATTCGCGATGACATAGGTTATAAATGGCTCTGACAGCCCTCTTTTGTAAAATAAAGACGGATTCAATGTCAGCAGCCCGACCCCACAGTAAAATGCCATATGACATAATGCTGTGAAAGTAGCTAAAATATATATATATACTCTATGAAACCTTCACAGAAATTGGTCTACCGGTGTCGCGTCGCGCCTTTAACGTAACATTATCTTTCAAATAGGTAGATTACCTATGTATATTAGGTACCTAAATATTACCTCAAAAGGGTTCAAGGTGCTCGGATTTGTCTTGCGTAATAGCAAAGAATTTTCTAAAGCCTCAACTAGAATTCATCTATTTAATACATTAGTTCGCCCACTCCTTGAATACAACAGCACGGTATGGAATCCACACTATGACATTTACATTAAGCGCCTGGAAAGTGTACAAAGACGTTTTCTATACCATCTATGCTATAAAGACCATCTCGCAAAAAAAATTAGTAGCTATGACTTGAGACTACAGCATTATAAAATGTCGTCGTTGTCAGATAGAAGAAGGGTTCTAGATCTCACATTTCTACACAAACTGTTCAATGGGGTTGTTGACTGTAGCGAGCTTCTTGGAAAGCTACAGATAAGTGCACCATCTCGCTTGCCGCGTAAATGTAACTATAACCTCTTCTATGTGCCGGGATCCAAAACAAACCTCGGACACTTCGCCGTTTTGCCAAGGCTCTGTAGACAGTATAATGAAGTATCGAAGCGTTATGAACTGGATATTACATGCAATATGTCAAAGTTCAAAAAAAATATTAAAGTCATAATATCCAAGACTTAATTACTGTTATCTTTGTCTGTTGTCTTTTATGGTTATTATTATTATCAATTTTTTAAAATGTTTTTATTGTTAATTTGTTTTGTATTTAATTTTGTTTCCTTTCCTTTATAATTATTTTCGAGTTTTATGTTTTGATTTATTTTATCGTTTATTCATTTTGATTCCTATTAGGTTACATTTTTAAATATTTCTTAAAATAAAAGAATTAAAAAAACATTTAAAAATATAAAAAATAGAGGTCCGCCGGTGTCGGGAGCAGGGTCCAAGCTACCGGTGGTTAGGGCTGCAGAGACAGGAACCTCCTCACAATGCGAGCCGTATCGAGGAGTACTGCCTTCTGAATCAGGCGCTTGATCCAACCGCCTAACGAAAGCCTCGAGAGATGTTGGTCGAGGCTTTCGGCCATCAGGCCATTAGCCGTTACGACAATCGGCACAATGATAGCCGAGCTCACATTCCACATGTCAACAACCTCGTGTGCTAAGTCGAGATATTTTATTTGTTTCTCTTTCTCAGCTTTCACGAGGTTCTCGTCATGTGGAATGGTAACATCGACTATCATTGCGCGGCGCGCTAATCGATCTATCACTACTATATCAGGCTTATTTGCTACAATAGTCCTGTCAGTAATGATAGACCGATCCCAGTACAACGTGACATGGTCATTTTCGAGAACTGGGTCGGGCACATACTTGTAATACGGTACCTCAGAGTCCACAAGTTTATATTTCAAAGCAAGTTGCTGGTGAATAATCCTAGCCACTTGGTTATGTCTGTGCAAGTACTCACCGTTAGCTAGACGCGAGCAACCAGAGATAATATGTCTGATGGACTCACCCGGACGATGGCATGCCCGACACACGTCAACCGTACCGTCCTTCATAATATGTCTCCGGTAGTTATTCGTCAAGATAACTTCGTCCATAATTGCACAGACGAAACCTTCGGTTTCCCCGAAAAGGTCACCGAAACGTAGCCAGGATACGGACGCTAAGAAATCTACACCGGGCTCATGAAGAGCCCGATAGAAGCGCCCGTGAAGCGCCTTGCTTTGCCATACCTCCTTGCGGTCATCTGTAGTAAGTACTACAGGTTTGCGCCAGTTCTCTTTAGCCATGGAAAGCGGGGTGAGCCCGTTGTCCACTGCGACCACATCACGGTGCATGCCCACATTGGCTTTAAGAAAGTATTCCCTGAGGCTACACACCTCGCGGTTGTGGAGGGTCTTCGCATTTAAAAAGCCTCGACCCCCGCACTTCCGCGGGATGTACAGTCTCATCACCGATGAACGTGGGTGATGCATCCGGTTTGCGGTCAGGAGTGTACGGACCCTCCTGTCCAGGGCGTCGAGTTCGGTCTGAGTCCATTTGAGTATGCCGAAAGAGTACATCAAAACCGGCATGACCCAACCGTTGAAGGCGCGCACCTTGTTTCCGCCTGAAAGAAGACTATTTAATACCTTTTTCAGGCGACCAAAGAAGCGCTCCTTCAACGATTGCTTCATGTCAGCAACGTTGATGCCTAACGCTTCCGACATACCCAAATACATATAGCTTTCGGTTGCGGAGAGGGATCTAAGGTGTATGGAGTCCGAGAGTTGAATTCCCTCGGATTCCATAATCTCCCCTCGCTTTACATGCATGACTGCACATTTGTCCACACCAAATTCCATCCTGATGGCGTTACTGAATGTTTCAGTTACCTTCAGTAGCTCCATCAGTCGCAATTTGTTGGGGGCAAAGAGTTTCAAGTCATCCATGTAGAGGAGGTGAGATATGACCTGACCACCTCTCCTCAATCGATAGCCTAGACCTGAATTCTCCAGCAGTGTGCTTAGAGGATTCAGGGCTAAGCAGAACCAAAGTGGACTCAAACTGTCGCCCTGGAATATTCCCCGTTTAATCCATACAGGCTCGTCATTCTTCTGGATCTGTCGACATCCTGGGTAGCGAAGGACCGTCCTCCATTGCCCCATACACGACATCAGGAAGGTGCGCAGAGTTGCATCTATCTTGTACAGCTCCAGCACCCTCATGAGCCATGTATGTGGCACCGAGTCGTAGGCCTTCTTATAGTCTATCCAGCATGTTGACAGATCCTTGCGGGATCGACGAACCTGTTGGCTTATGGCCATGTCGATGAGGAGAAGCTCCTTAGTACCGCGGGACCCATTCCTACATCCATTTTGAGACGCTGACATGATTGAATTACTGTCAATGTGTGTGTTAATTTTCGTTCTCAAAATGGATGGTTTATTTTATTATTATTATTATTTCACTTTGTCAAGCTTTAATGTTTTTACCTAGATTATAAGAGAATGATGTGGTCTCCCATAATTGGAAGCGCACACTCGTATTTGTCCTCGTATTTGTAATCTTGCATGTAATTGTGTAGCCTCTGTTGGAGATCCAATAAATAAATAAATAAATACCTAGAATATTGTACCCACATATTTCGGTACCCAGAATCAACAGATGCAACATGTGCACCAGCATACACATAGCTTATCTATTTTCCCGGAATCCAAGATTGTTGGTGCTTACATTGCATTACATAATAAATATAATAACGTTATACATTTCGTCATGATTATTAAATCAAGTAATTTGTAACAGCAGCTTCAACGTAAAGGTATTTTAGTAATTATGCGTTCGCCCACCCTCCAAATAAAACGGTTCGAGAAATAAACGATTCAGAAATATGTAATTGAAAACCGCTTGCTACGAAATGAAATATGAATTTATTTAAACACTAGCTTCTGCCCGTGACTTCGTCCGCGTGGAATAGTTACTTTAGGCGTATTTATTTGGATAAGGATTAATATCATATTTATAAAAAACACTTTCGCAAATAATGCATTAATTTAGAACAAATTTGTTTAGCATAAAAAAGGTTATAGTGAGCCAACCTTAGTAGATAGACATATGCTGTCCTAGACTTTTTTTTAAATCTTTTAAAGGGGAACAATTCTGTCCTACATGATTTTTGCGAAACTTTAACTGTTTACGCAGCACACGCAGCGGAAGCTCTCAAAAGGAAAAAAACCCCCGATTTTGAAACATTCTTTATTGGTGCTCCGCTCCTTTTGGTCTTAGCGTGATGATATATAGCCTATAACCTTTCCCAATAAATGGGCTATCTAACACTGATTTTTTTTTAATCGGGTCAGTAGTTCTTGAGATTAACGCGTTCAAGCAAACAAACAAACAAACTCTTCAGCTTTATATATTAAAGTATATATATAGACATAGATTTACAGAAACAGCAGATTAATGGAATTCCTAATTAAAATCGAAACTGTTTGCTTTATTTAGTTATTATAAAATAAACAGAATCGGCCTTACTATAGATAACCTATTTATTAGTATAACAACACAAGGGAATCCCAAATGTATCGCGAAAAGATAAAAACAAGCTACATAAAAGATTAACGTGCAATCTTTGACCCGTGCTCAGAAAAATAAATATATCAGGGACTTTCCTTTTTATGCAAGATAAAATAATAAGCGGGTCTATTTTAACATAGAATTTCTTCTATATAAAAAGTTCTGAAATTTCTATTTACTGGGTGCCAGGGACATCGACGCGAAAACTGTTAAAAAAAAATCTGCTGTTCCATACATTTTGACCGCGTAGGGATTGCACTTTTCTATGAAACAGCTGTTTTTTTTAAACAACCGCCGAAAAATTTCAACGCAGGGTTTCAGAATCATGTATTGAATCCATGGCAACAGTCTTCGCGTCGATTGCCCTGCTACCCTGTATATACATAGTATAAAACAAAGTCGCTCTCGTATCTGTCTGTGTGACCGCTTAGATCTTTAAAACTACATAATGAATTTTGATACAGTTTTCACCATCATTTAGACCATTTATCGCGAAAGATTTATGTGTATAAAACATAAATATTAAACTTACATTTAATAAAAAAATCGCGATGTCTTATCAAGTCGTAAAAACCGTGCAATAAGGCCGAGAATCCGATATAAATCCGCGTAGACGGTTTCAAATGCAAGACGATTTTAAACGTTCACGTTTAAAATCGTCTTGCATTTGAAACCGTCTGATAATAGAGCCGAGATTATGAGATACTTAGTAGCGAGAACAACGAACAGAGGATGGTACATATGTCCTCATACCTCATTTTATCTTCATAAAGAGCTTTGCACACCGCGTCAAGCACTGTTCATTACGAAGACTCTGGATTTTAGAGTAAAAATGCTTTCATATTTTCAGAAACAACTTCATGAAATGTAAATGTGACTTGAAAATAAACGACTATTGTTACAGGATCTAGGAACCGTCCATGTTTTTAAATTAAATAGTAAAGCAAGAAGTCGCAAATAATACATAATTTCTTCGTATTGTTTTGTAAGTCGTAAATTAATGTCTAAATTATATTTTTAATGTTATAACTTAAACAGCGTGATACACAGCTAAACACCCAGTGAATTAAAAACCAACCAAGTGCGAGTCGAAGGTTCCGTACCGTATTAAGGATCGTGCAGACCAGCGCGACACGCGACGCGACACAAAGACACCGCTCGTCGCGCTACGAGCGGTGTCTTTGTGTCGCGTTGCGTGTCGCGCCTGTTTGAAGGAGCCTTTAACATCGAGCGAGAAACGTGTTTATTAGACGTTCTTCACGCCGAAAAAACGTGTTTCTTGTATGGGAACTTTATTTAATTTTCACAATATGTTGTTATAGCGGCAATAGAAATACACAATCTGTGAAAATTTCAACTGTCTACCTATTACGATTCATGAGATACAGGCCGCTGACAGACAGACGAATGGATGGACGGACGAACGGGCAGCGAAGGCTTAGTAATAGGGTTCCGTTTGGCACCCTCCGGGTACGGATCCCTAAAAAATTGGTACAATCAACATTTTCCGCGTCGATGAAGCCTCACCAATAAAAAATGTTTATTCATCGTATTTCCATTATTATATTTATAACAGATCATTTGGGTCCCCCGGGCGAATCCCGCCGTATGACGGACTAATGGAAGTGAAGAATTTCTCAGAAGACGTATACCTACCTCCCTACTCTATTGTTGATGGCGGGTATAAAACGATTTATTGTACCGTGACGTCACAGGTACTGTCGGCGTCAGAGATATATTATCTGCTGCCATAACTAATATTATATCCTTGGACATTTTTACACGAATAAAAAGTAGTGGCTTAATTTTATTTTTGGATGTCTCTTGCTGGAAGCACTCGGGTTTCGTTTTTACTTTATTTTTGTTGTGTCACGACATGTACGAAAAGTTTTGTCGAATTTTGTACCTACATATTCAGATGCTTTTATTATGCCCCACTGAAAATCGTGAACTACATTTGAAACATAATAAAAATACCCAAATTAAACACAACACTCCTCGTCACTTACGTGTATTGACAGAAACTGTCAAACACTATCTAAACATAACCTCAATCGTCCTAAATCCAACAAAATTGACGTATTTAGAGCCTTCAAAAGTTATAACCGAATTACTTTAACGTAGGAGAACGACACACCAAAACTCATATGTCAAGTTTATTATGTTAGTGTCGGAAAGTTTGGAGGCCGCGCTCGAATAACTAAACAATAGATAAGTACATACAAAGCCGCACAAGTGATGATATACATCGGGCGATGAAATTGCCAATCTGTACTTTAGTACTTGGGCCATGTAGTGAAGTGTAAAGCTATCATTGTTCTGCGGCGAAAAGGGACTGCGCTATTCATCTTGTATACCTCCATCTCACTCCCGCACTGGAACAATTATAGCTTTAACGCTTCACTATACGGCCCCTGATGGACTTTACAACACTCAGATAGTGAGCATCAATTTGGAAAACAAAGACATTATAAGTAAGTTATAATGTCTTAGTTTTCCAAACAGCAAAATTATGATGACAAAAGTTTGGGTAAATTCTAGTCGAGAAACAAATAGTACCTAAATAAAGATACTAGAAATATGATTATCTACCGGTTTATCGCACAAACACAGTATTTTTGTACTCTCTAAAATACTTTTGTATGCGTTTATTGTAGAGTCCACCCAGGCACCCACATACAAGCTAGAAAACACGAAGAAAAGTAGCGACGTTTTTAAGAAAACGCAAGTTACGATCCACGATGACATCGTATGTCACGTGGATCGTAACTTGCGTTTTCTAGAAAATGTGTGAAAAGTTTATCTCGTTCTAATAAGTTACATAACTGTACTGCAAAAGTATGGATGGTGGTATTCAGATGATGCTTAAACGAAATGTTTATCTACAGTTTATATCGGAAGGGTGTGGTCAAATTTAAGGGTGTGGAACAGTTTATCCATGGGACCAAAATTTTAATCGCGAGAATATTATCAACTGTCCCATACAAAACTTCAATATACTTATTCGACCCAAATATGTGGGGCGGTTTTTTTTTCGCAATTACGTTTTTGTCCCATGGAGAAAGTTGTTCAGTTTGATGGTCTCTACCAAACCCTCAATTAAGACCACATCTTTCTGATACAAGCTGTAGATAAACCTTATATGATTTTAATTTTTCCTTTTTTTTATCCATACTTTTACAGTACAGTCATGTAGAGTAGCGTTATTTAGAATGAAATAAACTTTAGAAAGAAAAAGTATTTATTGAGACTCGCACAGGCAGTCACAAATTAAACTAAACACACTCATTAAAAACGCAAAAAAAATAAAAAAATATTTAAAAAAACAAAGTAAAATTAAAATAAAAGCAGAAAGTGCTGTACGAGGCCAAAAGGCTCCTATCTCAGCATATGTTGCGACATTTAAAAAAACACACATTTTATAGAAAACGCAAGTTACGATGCACGTGATACACGCTGTGTGTGATTGTTTATAGTGATTAAACGGTAAGCACTAGCTAGCTATAGGTATTGACATAATTTGTAGCTTATTGAAGAGCAAAGCAGCGATCTATCGATGAATCCAGCTTGTGTACTTAATGTTTGATGACATCAAAGACTAAATGTTTGATTAACATTTTGAGTGAATTCCATAACTATATGCTAAGTCAACATACTTACCTCTAAGTTTCAATATTAGGTACTAAATACCTGAGTTCCCCACAGCTGTCGTAAATATTTATACTGTGTATGTTATAAACTTGGTAATGTTATTTAATGCGATAGGTAACATCACCATGCAGTAACTTTGAGTGAACATAAACTATTTGTTTCATAGCTCTCATCACACAAGGAAAGTAATTTTTTTAACGCTTTCAGTGCTTATTTATTTTTGTGTTTAATAAAATTAACAACTTTCAAACTTTTAGGTATAGCTTCAGGATACTAAATTATGTAGGTGTTCTTGCTGCTCAAAAAATATAAAAGGGGGCTTTTGCATTGATGGGCTTTTGCCCAAACGGCGTTGCTTGACGTCGCGTGGACGTGAGTCTATCGGAACTTACGTCGTTTTGACGCTGCGTTATTTCCATTAAAAACATATACAGTGTGATTCTTTATAATGTGCACATATCGAAATGAGGGAATCTATGCTTAATTTTAACGTCAGAAAAAATTAAAAAGGAAAGATTTGTATTTTTGTATGTAACGAATAAACTTAATAACTACTGGACCAATTAGAAAAATTCTTTCAGCAATGGATTTATTATTACTATCAGCGAGTATCATAAGCTATATTTTATCCCCGTACTCCCACGGGAACGGGAACTACGCGGGTGAAACCGCGTGACGTCCGCTAGTTCAGTACAAATAAACTGCCAAGAAAACTTTATCAATTTCCTATTTATTTTCATCATGAGTAGGTAAATTGATACTTACAATTTATTGCTCTTGTTACTTCAGGTTCCGTTCAATAGTTTCGGTCACGGAATTGTTTCTCGAAGTAAACAAAAATTCTATTTTAAATATGTTTTTATCTCAAACTTATTAAAACTGCCATTTACTTTTACAACTTTATCTTTACTATGGATGGTGTCATGAAAATGAATAGTTCTATTTACTAGCCGAAAGTGATCACATAAATAGCTCCCTTTCGAATGTTACCAACATTTTTCTTATTCTCCAATAAATGAAAGCGAAAATATTACCCAAAAAAAGAAATATATCATATATTGAAGATAGAAGCCATTCGACTTATTAAAAATACACACCTCATACCAGCAAATACAGAGGGTGAATGACGCATAGCCGAAATATCTCAAGCCACAAATTGTATGAAACTCTGGCCCAAGAATCCCTAATAAGTACTCACTTAAAATACTTGCCATATTCCCTTCATAAAAATGCAAATGGCAATCTGAACGTTATAATACCTACCGGACCTGGATTATTACACCGTGCAACCTTTGAAGCAACTATGTCCCTAATAATAACGTTTTATTTACATATAGAACGACTGACGATACGAGACACAAAGTGTACGTATGAGAAAAATAAAGAAATTGGGAATAAAATATGAAAGCTCTTGCAATCACACAACAGAGGCACACTTTCCTGTTAAATTATTATTTTACACTTTAAGCTTGTTTCCTTTTTTATTTTTTTACTTGTGATTTGACGTGCCGTCTCTTATGGGATGTCGCAGCGGTGACCAACAGTTATGTATTGTATTGTTTTCCTTGTTTTTGTTTAGTGTCTGTGTTTACTAACATAGTCGTAAGTTTTACTAACAATCTTGTTGAGTCTTGGTTTATGTTGTGCTGTGGGCCTTTTTTGTCTGTACTGAATAAATATATTTTCTTTCTTTCTTTGTTTTCTTTCTTTCTTTCTTTTCTTTCAATCGAAAATAGAAAAAAAACAACCTTTTGAAATACACTAAACTTGTTGATTACTTACAATCAGCCATCATTACACATTTGGATCAAAGTAGGTATTGAAATTTTGTATGGGACAGTTGATAATTTTTTCTCGATTACCTGCTACGATGTTGGTCCAATGGAGAAAGTTGTTCAATTGAATGGTCTGTACCTACCACATCCTCAAATTTGACCACACCTTTCTGATACACGCTGTATGTGTTGCTCTTGTAGATAAGTTTTTTTTTAAGTGAAAACTTCTTTAGGCGCGTTGGGCATTTTTGAGATGGGAAAAAACAATTGAACTCGCGGCACCGTTACCGGCACCTCATTTTTGTAAACGCGATTGTGCTCTTTATTTATATTACGTTATGGATCAATGTTCTATGCAAGTATTTTTACTTTAAAAGTTTAGGAAGTTTTTTTTTTTTGTAAACGCGATTTTGCTCTTTATTTAGAAAAGGTTAGTGACCAATGTTCTATACAAGTATTTTTCTTCCACCAAGGCGATCTTATTCAAGTTTTCACTTCTGTCGGCACTCCCGGAGTGCCACTGTTTTTTTTTACTAATACGACGAAACCAAAACGACGTGCTGATTATAGGTAGGTAGGTAGGTATCTAGTTTAAAATTTATGAAAATAAAAAGGAAAGGAACCCTAATCGAGCATCTCAACCTTGACCGAGTTTCCGAGAACATCTAAAGTAGTAACTGACTCTACGTGCACATCAGGGACTAAAGAAAAATGGCGCAGGAATTGCGCCATTTTTAACCGAGTTCCAAAAAGGAGGAGGTTTTATGTTCGTTGCGTATGTTTTTTTTAAATGTATGTCCACCGATTTCTCCGTCAATTGTGGACCGATTTTGAATATTCTTTTATCTACTCTCATAGCGTAATATTCGAATTATGAACTTCAAAACGAGTTTATATTGACATACTTTATAAACAGAATACCGAAATTTAAAAATAGAATCATATTATAAGACTTTTTCTCTAACAAAATAATGCTATAAAACAATTTTTTTTCTATTACGATACAGCGCTAATCCAAGAAGTTAATATCACTAAAGAGTTTCCGTCAACTTTTGGCGGGGGACAGCAGCACCCGCTGTAGCGCATGTGCGGTGATGTGCTGGTGCAGGCGACATTCATTTGTTTTGTAGTACTTACTGAATTTCGTGGGATTTTTAAATTTATTCTTGATCTTTTATTTAGTATTTGTTTCAATCCCAATGTATGAGAGTAGATAAAGTAGTGTATGAAACTGCACATAACTAGGTATTATGCAACAGTTTCATAAACTACTATTTTGTTTGAAAGGGTGTGCTCTCGAGATGGTCTCATATAAATTTTATTAACTTTGCTTTCATAGTTTTTTAGTTATTTTTCTCACTTAGTATGTGGATGATATATTCTGATGAGTTCCTGTTACTGTTATTTACATACCACATTCTAATTTGTGTGGGGTAGCTATCACTACGACAACTAAAAAGTGAAAAATAAAAAAATTACAAAAAAAAAACAACCGAATTCCAAAAAAACACTGCAAAGTAAAAAATTACTTTAATTCCAGAATTCGGTGGTAAAAAACGAAAATTCAAAACCAAAGACCGACTTCCGAAATTAAAGTTATTTTTCACTTTGTAGTGTTTTTTTTTTTTTTTGAAGCCGATTGTTTTTTCTGAAAAGTTTAGAGAAACCTAGAAATACAGGCGTAGAGAAAAGATAGGTAAAGTTATCAATATTTTAAATACTTACAACACGAAGAAAGCTGTATTTAAATCTTTCATGAATTTATAAACAATTTCGAAAGAATTTTTCCGCAAAAAATCCGCCTGTTTTACTCAAACGCAAGTTATTGTATTCGTGTGAACTCAAGTGTACAACTGAATGAATATAAATAATGCCCACTATCCTCTTGACTTCTGCGGACATCACTTCTTTGTTACAAATGGTGTTTTTACCTTTAAGATATTGTAAGTTTACTCTCTGCGCTACACATAGTATTACAAATTACAATAATACCTAAGAATACATATGTTTTAAACAGGTATATATATTTTTTTGATAAAATGTTCATAACATTTAAAAGAAATACTCGTTAAATTATTGTGCTCATTCAATTATCTGTTTTATTAGGTACAACAACAATCAAACAAAAAAAAAACAGTGGCACTCCCGGAGTGCCGCTGTTTTACAAAAAAACTTAACTTGAACAATTTAAAAAATATTTCCAAATCCTTTAAAGTAAAAATACTTGCATAGAACATTGATCCGTAACTGAATATTAATAAAGATCACAATCGCGTTTACAAAAATGAGGTGTCGGTAACGGTGTTGCGAGTTCAAAAATGCCCAACGCGAATTTTCACTTCAATAAATAATAACCGCATAATATTGCGTTAATCCTGATCTACTTAATTAATAAATTGAGTAGGTGAGTAATTTATCCCCGTACTTAGAAGGGTGTCAGTCCCACAAGCGGCTTTGTTGGCAGGCATATAATAGCTATAATTAATTAAATACCTCAATGGGGAAACTAGATTCCTTCAGGATGGCACTTTCCTCCTTAGTCGAATATTCGAGAGATTTGAGAACAGCTGTGAATCCTATTGATACGCTGCAATAACTATGCTGCTGTGATTTTCGTCTGTAGTCAGAATAAAAACCGGCCAAGTGAGTGTAGGACCACGCATAATGAAGGGTTCCATAGTTAAGATGAATTTATCCCAAGAACAAACTTAAAACAGTTGAGAAACATGTTCTCCCATATATCGATATACGTCACGGTCAATTCTCCAAGTGCAAATGTAAGTTTTTAACCGCAAAAAATATATTTTATCAAATGATGTGATGTAAGTGATTTCTAAGTACGAGAATTGACCAGAAGGTTAGCTAGTGTGCGCTAGTCTTCGCTTTAATTTTAGCACTCAGAATACCATCTTGCTTTTAAAACTATTTTATTTCCAACGGTCTACATTAAAAACGTTACTTTCTGAGAGGGTAATGTACCTATCTAGCGCAGTATCACGGTTGTTCAAGACAATGAGAATATCTAACAATGGCTGCCCGCCACAGCTTTGCACAGGCAAAATGGAGTCTTAACTGAAGTTTGTTTTAATAGTATTTTATTTCTGACGGTACGTAGAAATGGCCGACTTTTCCCGCTTTGTTAATACTGAGCGATAAAAGTCGCCATATGCCTTATATGAATCCAGTGAATTTGAAGTACAGATAATATAGACAGTGATAGAATTGTTAAAGATTTTGATGTTATGGACTAGAATGGTCTCTGTAATGGGGTTTTTAGTTCCCCAATGTACCCATGTCCTACGATGTCTTTGAATGTTTTACGTAAACTTAGAACTTCTAAGTTTACGTAAAACATTCAAAGACATCGTAGAACTACAACAATCTCACCCTTCTGCATGACCACAACAGTTAAAGAAACATCCTATTACAGTACGACACAACTAAGATGTAGCATACATTTGAAAATTTACATTCATTCATTTCAATTTTACGAATTTATTTGGTTATATGACTTCACAAGTTATTGCGTTTGCGTAAAAATCATTTTCACCTAAAACAGTAATAAATATTGGTGATTTTATTTATTTATTTAATACTTCAAGCACACAAATGTACAGAGGCGGACTTAATGCCAAAAGCATTTTTTACCAGTCAACCTTTGGGTGATGCAGAGACAAATAGTGGTAGGTGCAATAGCGAAAATTGAGGAATAAATATTTATTTAAATATACATAAATATATATTTCCAATTATATATAAATATAAACAAAAATAAATACCCATAAAAATACTAAAGCAAATAAGACAAACAATGGGAAATCATTACCGATGTAATGATACTGCCAGCTTCTTGCGAATGTGCTCACGAACTTTAACTTTAAAAGATAATCTGGTCGCCATCCTGATTTCCTGGGGGAGCGCATTCCACAGAGTGATAGACTGAACGAAGAAGGAAGAGTGAATGAAGTCTGTGCGGTGGGTGGGACATTGAAGAAGACGATTGTGAGATGAACGTAGATTTCTATTGTGGTTGTCGCAAATGTACTGAAAGTGCGGGGCTAGATAACTAGGGGAAGAAGGAGAGTCAAGAAATGAAAACAAGGTGGTCAGCGCCCTTTGCTCTCTGCGCTGGCGTATGGGCAACCACTTTAGAAGCGACCGATGCGCAGAGACATGATCATATTTACGCAGATTGAAAACGAATCGAATGCAGTTATTGAGAAGACGGTCAAGTTTGTCGAGGAGATCTGCATTCAGGTCATAGTAGCACACATCACCATAATCGATGATAGGGAAAATTAAGGACTGCACAAGCATTGTCTTCGTACTCGATGGTAATACATTTTTAACGGTACAGAGCTCGCAGCGTTCCAGTAACCTTCTGGCTTACCTTAGCGACTTGAGCACGCCAGTTCAGGGTACTATCGATGTACAAGCCTAAGTCCTTCACGTCAGTGCTAAAAGGAACTATTGAACCATTGAAGAGAACTGCTGGCAAGGTTGTACCATCCACCTTGCTAAAACCGTGAGGACTGCCAATGATAATCGCCTGACACTTCTTAGGGTTTACGGCTACACCAAATCTATCAGCCCAGGTTTTTGAAGGCGCATTTAGTTCGGATGGTGATCGGTTTTACGAATTTTGCCGATGCTACATCTAAGTTGTGTCGTACTGTAACTTAATATTTAATTATACGTTCATTTGAAAGCAACTCCGCATCCCATAACTCAGCGGGTCCAAATAGTTCGCAAGTTCTCAAACAACTGACTTCTTGCCATTCCCCTAATGGAGGGACAGTTTAATCCCGTAATTCGTTCATATTTACAGTAATTAAACAAATTAATTCAAGGCTTCGCTCTGTACGTAATAGTGCCCACGGGGATAGTGTCGGAGACTCGCATTCTACGAGTAAATCGTAGGAAATTAAACGAAGTTAAAGCTATATTTTAAACCGACTTCCAAAAAGGAGGAGGTTATATGTTCATCGCGTATGTTTGTTTTTTTTTTTTATGTGTGTCCGCCGATTTCTCCGTCAATTGTGAACCGATTTTGAAAATTATTTTTTAGTTTGAAAGGGTATGCTCTCGAGGTGGTCCCATATAAATTTTATTAACTTTACTTCGATAGTTTTTGAGTTAGCTTCAATAATACGTACTTTTTCCCACTTAGTATGTGGATGATATGATAAGTTCCTGTCACTGTTATTTACATAGGAGGTAGTGGTTTTTGAATTTGTGTGGAGTAGGTACCACAACTAAAAAGTGAAAAATAAAAAACTTTTTACAAAAAAAAAAACAACCGACTTCCAAAAACACTACAAAGTGAAAAATAACTTTAATTTCGGAAATCGGTGACAAAAAACAAACATTTAAAACCAAAGACACCGACTTCCGAAATTAAGACGCAGATATATGACAGTGACCTTGAATGGTTAGCTTGCGTGTTCTGTACTGAGCTCACGCAACGCGTCGTACGTCCAGCCAGTAATAGGACTCGCCCATCAAGGAGCGCTGTCCCAAATTAGACGCATTATTAATTTATTACGCGTGAAACAAAAGGCATTTTAATAAAACACGTATACTAAAAGATCAGTAATTTAATTATCTTTAAAATGGTGAAGTCTTCTGAAAAATACGCTTGATGGATTTTGCGTCATTCTCAGTTTTTTTTTCGCGTTAGACATAACTTTACAAATTAATTTCACTATGTAATATAAACATAATCAAAAATATGCCTATATTAAAATATTTACAAAATGCTCTTATTTAACATATATTTTTTCCAAATCACTAACACTACTCGTTTAGACGTCATCTTCAGTATAAAATCATTAAAAGTCAGCTATCGTCCCCTTAATTAGTTTTCACTTTATAAGTAGTGTTTTTTGGAAGTCGGTTGTTTTATCTTTAGTATTTTAATCAAAAGTTACATTATAGTAATGACGTTATCAGTGTATTATAAGTAGTCGAAGCATGCTCGCGCGGCTATATGGCGGGATTTATACAAATTATAGGTTATACCTCAGACCAAATAAAAAACACAGACACAGCGCTGTCAACAGTGACGTGAAGCCGGTTTCGTAAACAAGTGTACACTTAGTGAGGTGTAGTTCGATTGTAGTTCGATTGTAATGGTTTTAAATGTGTGCGTGTGAGCGTATATGCACAGAGCGGAGGTGTAGTTTTGGCATGCTTCACGGTATTGTTCGCAGCGCTGTCTTGAATTTTTTATTTGGTCTGAGGGTTTTAAATAGATAACATAGATCTCGAAAAGTAAGAAGAAATTAATGGAAAGGAAATGAAACAACGTATTTGGAAAATAAACAATACCGAAACATGAATAAATAAAGTGATGAATGATACCCGGAGAACCGAAAGGCGGAATAATTGTTAAAACGTCAGCTCGCTTTCATAATATTATTTTTAGTGAAATATGACGGGGCGCGGATAAACAATGGAAGTTTAATCACTTTTCAATTATTCTTTTTGACTTGTAAGCGGCAAGCTAAAACTCAAAAGCAGACCAGACACTATCAGTAACAATAACATTTCATTCATTTAATGCTATTACTACCAAATTAATAGCAGTGATAGCCTAGTGGTTTGACCGTCGGGCTGCCAAGTCATAGGTCTCGAGTTCGAACCCAAGGCACGCACCTCTGACTTTTCGGATTCATGTGCGTATTGTATAATTATCACTTGCTTCAAAAACGGTGAAGGAAAACATCGTGAAGAAACCGGCATGAGAGATATTTCTCGACGGCATTTGAAGCCAAGTCGGAGGCCCATGGGCGGCTTTAAAACTCTGACACCAGGTTAGTCACGAAAAGAAGAAGATTACCTACCGACAGTGTGGCGGTTGGAATGATGATGTGATCTAAAGCCGTGTACGCACGTACGAACACGAACATAGCGAACACAAACATCAAATCTGAACATTTGGTTCGTACGTATGGACGGCATATTCGAACAAGAATGCGAACATAGTTCGAGTCGAGTTCACGCACAACAGTCGCTGCTGGTCGAGAACTGAGGTACGGGTAGTATTAGCTACCTCTGCCGCCCCACCCGCACCCCGCCAAGGTCTATACGAACAGTTTTGTTTCGTAACATTTATTAAAGCTCTTCGAACACCGTCCATACAGAACATACTAAAAGGATCGCCGCAAATATGTTTGACGAACAGAATATTCGATGTTCGTTAGTGGTACGCACGTGCGAACCAAGTTGTTGCGTATCATGCAACGCAACAAATTTGTTCGTACGTATGTACACGGCTTTAATCTATACTAATATTATAAAGAGGAAAGATTTGTATTTTTGTATGTAACGAATAAACTTAAAAACTACAAGACCGATTTGAAAAATTCTTTCAGCAGTGGATAGCTACATTATCAGCGAGTATCATAGGCGATATTTTATCTCCGTACTCCCACGGGAACGGGAACTACGCGGGTGAAACCGCGTAACATCTGTTAGTATTTTAATATTTTTACGTCCATATTGGAAGGAATGACAGTAATATTGATGTCATTATTACTATAGTTAATTGATTCAGGCGTGACCTTGCGGAAATCCATTATAAAATACAATAGACGTGGATATATTTAGTAACCTGTTCCGCTTAGCTATTTCTAAAGAGCCATAAAAAAACTCCTGAAAGAAATCGACACGTGTTTCACCTCTCAACGAGGCATCCTCAGGACGACGATTGACTTGTCGCGAACCCGAACACGGCGTGTTGCCACACCGAGCGCTGAACGCAGACTGAGTTTTTTATGGCTCTTTAGAAATAGCTAATCGGAACAGGTTAATAAATATATCCACGTCTATTGTATGTCATTATTACTGATAGAGTCTGGTCCGCTAGAATATTTAAACGCCATTAGTCTAATATTTCGAATTTGAGTCTTTGGTCTAGTCTAGTGGGCACAAGCGTTACTGCTGAGCATGAGGTCCTGGATCCGATTCCCAGGTCGGGCAAAATGTTAGTGGGTTTTTCCATCAAGAAGTTCTTAGTAACAGCCCTGAGTCTGGATTTGTACCCGGTTAATGGCAATAGGCTCACCACTATTACATGGGACTCGGTTATCTATATATTATAATTCGATTTCTATTTACTCCCTCGCTAAAGCTCGGGAGTAAAACAACCTCTTTACAATGGGTTATTTTAGCCCCTCGTATAACAATCTACTATTTCGTTTTTCAGGGCTCGTTGGAACAGACAAAAATTAAAAAGAAATTACTTTTTCCCCTAGAGCAAGAAATGCTATTTTTTCCCCGCTCTGGTACTCTACAATGACGGCCTTTTGGAGCAAGAGGAGTGAAAATAAACATTTATACAAAATATTGTTCGTTTGATAGTCAATCAATCTGCCTAGACTTTTCCCAACTATATTGGGGTTGGCTTCCAGTCTAACCGGATGCAGCTGAATACCAGTATTTTACATGGAGCGACTGCCTATCTGACCTCCACAACCCAGTAACTGGGTAATACGATACCCCTTGGTAAGACTGGTTGTCAGACTCTCGGGCTTCTGACAACCCGTAACGACTGTCAAAGATCCACGAATGACAGCCGGGACCAATGGCTTAACGTGCTTTCCGAGGCACGGAGGAGTCTCGGTATGTAAAGATGGTCACCCATCCACAGACCAACCTCGGCAAACGTAGCTTAACCGGATGTATAGGATATATATAACGCATCGACAAACCACAAAGATGGGCCACGGGTTGAATTGATCGCAAAAATAACATGATCACACTGGTGATTAAATATCCTAGAGATATTTGAAATTATAAAGTTATCGCGATGAAACCGAAACTATAACAACACAAACTAAAACTTCCCTCGAACTTTTAGATACAGGTATCAAGTTATCAAATATTACCGAACAATTTAATATAAACGGACCACGAGCGAGTTTGACCCGAGAAGCCAGAGTTTAATCTTCATAAAGTCAACGGATATGTCGTAACTATCGATTGGACACCTCTATTATAGCGTCGGTTATGTTAGTGATATAAATTTTAGAGTGAAGTCAAGAATATATTGACCATGGCAACGTGTGGCTTGAGAGTTTAGGAGTCAAGTTTTAGCAGAGTAAAAAAATAAACCAATGTCTCTTGAGTCTGGGTGTACGTATATGTATACTTAAATCCAATACTATTAAACGAGCAATATTTGTAAAGCTGACCATACACGCTACGGTCTACCGGACATGTACCGGAGAGGTTACCTGTGCAGGTTTGTCACCCGCGTGTATGGGGACGTTCCGGTCTACCTGAGCGGTCTTCAGTTCTTTTTGCGATGGCATCGATTGAGGACGATGACGCGTTGGCATTGTTAGGCCTTGCTATTATTTTGAAGAAAAAAGAAACAAAAACAGTGAAAAGGAAGCGAAAAAAGTGGTGTAAGCATTGGTTATTGGAAAGGAAAAGTTATAGTCATCATGCAAAATCTTCAAGTACTCTTTTAGTTCAGACACATGGCGTCATTTTCGCGTGTTGAATTACGTGGCATTCGTGGAAATACGACGCGAGCGACACGACGACCGTCCAGACAGGACAGATACTAGAAAACAAATGACGTGACCTGCGCAGGCGACCGGAGTACACGCACACACACACAGGTACACCGTACGGTGACATTAGAAATAATTGATTTTCGATTTTGCGCCGGTCGCCTGTGCAGGTTCAAAAAACTGTACAGGTCTACTCCCATACACGCTCCGGTCTACCTGTGCAGGTACGCCTGCACAGGTAGACCTCTCCGGCAGACCGTAGCGTGTATGGCCGGCATAAGTATATTTATTTGTTTGTATATGTATAGATTTCTACTCACGTTCTCGAAATCGGCTCTAATAGATTTCGATGAAAGTTGCAATACAGGGGTTTACGGTGGCTAAAAAATCGATCTAGCTAGATCTCATATCTGAGAAAATTAGTTTTCTCCGTATTTTCACTAGAGCAGAGCTCGGTCGCTCAAAGTTTAGAACAAGATAATGAATAATGACATGACATTATTGACATTAGAGTAATGATCATGGCAGTATAGAATTAGTAGGTATTATCCTATACTATCCAGAGCAGAGCTCGGTCGCCCAGGTACTAATAACTAAAAGATCAAGGGAGACAAGCAGCGGTATTCTGATCAGCGAAAACTAGGTAATCACCAAATTATTCGTATTGTGCAGTTATGTGGGGACTGCCACGTTGATCTAGTGGTCGCAAGCGCTACTGCTGAGCATGAGGTCTTAGGTTCGATTCTCAGGTCGGGCAAAGTGATAATGGGTTTTTTCTATCTGGAATTTTTCAGTAGTAACCCGAAGTCTGGATTTGTGCCCGGTTGATAGCAATAGGCTCGCCCCCTATTACATGAGACTTGAACATAACTGGCGAAATGTAGGTGAACAATATGTAGGTACACTTCTGCCTAACCCTTCGGGGAAACAAGGCGTGATGTTATGTTATCCTATACTATTAAATGAGTAATATTTGTACTCACGTTTTCGAAAACGATTCTCCAGATCAGACAGATCCAGAAGTACCTACTATCATGGCAGCTTGGAATCAGTATGAACTTTCGTATACTATTTAATGAGAATTTTCTACTTTCACCAGAGCAGAGCTCGGTCGCCCATTTACGTTATATTAAATTATCGTCGGGCATAAAAAAGCCTGCACAAGCTCAGTCAAGCAATAATTACTATCTACATAGAACCAATCGAATCGAACGGACTGGCTAGGACTGGCTAATCTTTCAACCACGCCACGAGCCACGTATAGAAACACTCGTGCAGAAAACATAATGTTCAACAAAGAATATTAGATATTACATTTTTATGCCACGTTCAATGAAGTCATTTAATTCGAAGATCTCCAGTGAACCCACGTTTTGGTAGTATGTTCGAAAATACAAAAAAAAGTTGGTCATTTACCCAACTGTTCTTGCCAACGAGTTTTTTATACGCAGTTATAAACTCGTAAAAGTGATACATGGACAAGACGGAAGAAAATTATTTATTCTTTAAAACAGGTGCACCATTTATTCAAGTGTAAAAAGAAAGAAGGTCTTGCAGAAAGAAAAGTCTTGTAGAAAGTTACAGCATTTTGTTTCGGCTCTGTTGGCGCGCATCCAACAAAAGTGGTTAAGGTTGACCTCACTTGAAATGAGATGATATGGGGATTTAAAATTATATATGTTTGTATTGAAGTAAAAACTTCTTTAGGCGCGTTTGGCATTTTTGAGATGGGACTAAACAATTGATTTCGCGACACTGTTACGACACCAGCTTTTGACCATTAAAAAGACATCAACGCGTTGATTACCGCGGTGCCAATTTTTTTTCAAGTTTTCACTTCTCTCGGCACTCCCGGAGTGCCACTGTTTTTTTTTTATTCTTTTAAGGAAACATTGTATACTGTCTTCCACTTAAACCAAGGCTGTAGTTAAGTGACAGACAATTTACACAATGGTACGTTTTCGTCGTGATAGACCCTTGTTTACCTACTCAGTGTCTAGCCTTCTTAATAAGATTTTTTTTTTCAAAGCTAAGCTCTACCAATCCATTACTGGTGTACCTACATTTTTATTCTATAATCAATCCTCGCGTATCGACCATCATACTGACTAGATTTTATAAGTACTTGACGGCGCGGCGCAGCAAGTGGCGCCATCCAGTTTTGTTACGAAGTTACTGGAATCACCGAGAAGGTCGCATAAGTGTGACACTGGCTGGTGACAGTCACTCTATCAGCGCATCGCATCGATGGTTTTTAAAGCTACGGTTTCCTTTATGAGTGGTGCCCGCTCACGTAGCGTCCGCAATTTACCGGCGAATTACGTCACTGAAACGTTGATTATGAAAGTAAGTTAGTGTTTTTCCTAGAGAGCGTTTTTCACACCGTAAACCAAACCCCGCCTTCAAAGATTTAAATCGCTAGATTTACACTCACCGTACTCAGTCAGTCACATGAAAAAGTGTCCATACTGAGAAGAGTGAGCATGATTAAATAGCGTTTCCATGACAAACAAGTGTAGTCGGTGCACCATTGTGTGTCAGAGGTGTCAAAACGAAACAGAGACGCGACTATCTTTTGACGCAGTAGGGCGAATCTAACGATATAAATCTTTGCCGCTGCCATCATTTTCACCGCTTTTCTAAGAAACTGTATTCTGATTAAAGATGATGACAAGGGAGCCGCTACTGTACAACGTCCTCGACAAACTGCTATATCCGGGCACTATCCTGATAATATTGAAGCTGTTTTACCACTTTTGGTAAGGGCTATCCTGCGCCGTTATACTTATTTACCCGCATAGAAACAAGAACGCTCAGCAGTTTTGATACTTAAAGCATTTAAAAACTACAAAATGTTCACTAATGAACAGTTTGCGAGTCCAGAATACTGTTAGGTACCTACATTACCGGTGACAATTAGAGAGAATTAGAAAAAGCAACCAGCATCTAAGAAGATTCTAAAACGTTACTTTTATTACTGCACTCGCTTTCTTAGCTACATTAAGCTTCTTTTAAAATTTTACGTTGAAAATAGCACTTAAGAGGAAAAGGTCTTGACTTTTTTATGATGCCTTGGCGAATAAAAGAGAGTAAATTCAATTAAGAGGCAGTAGTTGTTGTGAAAGTTTAATGTTCCGTATACGATAGCCTTTTAAATGAATAATTCCTTGACCATACAGTATGTACTCGTAAAAAGTCATTCGCTACCATCGGGCGGTGATCGGTTCAACCAATAAGCCCACCTACGCACGGACGTAAAAATATCGTGGCTGGATTTTACCGAGCACTAGATTTTCAACTCTCAGTGTTGAGCCGAGCGTTGAGAATCCAACGGAGTTCATCCCAGCGCCTCGAAAATACACACTGTCGGATTTTTAACTGTCGGCGCTAAGCAGAGCGTTGAAAATCTAAAACTAGAAAAAATTATCGCGATTGACATATGTAGTAATCGAAAAGTCGCTTGATCGACTTTTTGTGTAGGTATAACGTTATACCTACAGGGAACCTTTTCCAGGAATTAAGTAGATAAACTTAAAAGCTGTATAATATAAAGTAGGTACCTGGGCAACCGAGCTCTGCTCTGGTGAAAATAGAGAATGCTCATTTAATAGTATAGGATAGTACCTACTAATTCCATACTGTCATGGTAGTAGGTACTTACTTTTCCATGCTGCCATGATCATTATTTTAATGTCAATAATGTCATGTCATTATTCATTATCTTGTTCTAAACTTTGGGCGACCGAGCTCTGCTCGAGTGAAAATACGGAGAAAATTAATTTTCCCAGATATGAGACCTAGCTAGATCAATTTTTCGGCCCCGTAAACCCCTATATTGCAACTTTCATCGAAATCGTTAGAACCGATTTCGAGAACGTGAGTAGGTACAAATATTGCTCGATTAATAGTATAGGATATGGACAGTACAGAAACTACGTAGTAAACGTTCGAAACGGCACACTCACAGACGCGCTCATTGACAAGACCCCTAAGCGATTGTCGCGGTGCTGTCAGTTGCGGGTGCCATGTCAAGACGAGTGGTCGCCACGAACTTTTTAAAAATGAAGAGTTGGTAATTATTTCAACAAATAGGCCTAGTTTCCTTATATTTAAATTGTGGTAAAAGCTTCATTAGTCTATTGCCCAATAATGCTGATACAAGTGGCCCAAACAGACGTATATATTCTGTTGTCAATCCTCTTTAAAATAATACTCATACATACAATGGATGATTTAATTTGTAACATCATACTCTCCCCAGAGTTTCGAACGTAATGTGTTTAATTAATCGATATGAGCTTCTATATTCATTATTTATTCATGTAATTTAATTCGAGTTTAAGGACACAATTCGTCGGCTTTTGTACTGTACATAGTAACCCTTACGTGTAAATGGATATTCCCTAGTGAAACCTTTTGTTTTCGTAATAGATAATATAGTAAAAACTGTCTGGTCCGACCCTCGGGTCTTACTTACATTTGTAAGAGATGTCTGTATTTTGAAGTGAAAACTTCTTTAGGCGCGTTGGGCATTTTTGAGATGGGAAAAAACAATTGAACTCACGACACCGTTACCAACACCTCATTTTTGTAAACGCGATTGTGCCCTTTATGTTACATGACGTTACGGATCATGTCGGTAAGACATTCTATGCAAGTATTTTTACTTTAAAGGTTTTGGAAGTTTTTTTTTTGCTAACGCGATTGTGCTCTTTATTTAAATAAGGTTACGGACCAGTGTTCTATGCAAGTATTTTTCTTCCACCAAGGCGATCTTGTTCAAGTTTTCACTTCTGTCAGCACTCGGAGTGCCACTGTTTTTTTTATTGAAGTGTAAAGGTTACCTATCTATCCACTGTAAATAAACTACAGTGTCGGGTGAAATTAACGTATTACAATACAATCTTCGATTTCCGGAATGGAGATCAAAGGTAAACTTAGGTTGAGGATTACGGTACCGACATGATCCGATGAAATAAATCCTCCCGATTCTCCGTCTATCATTATTCATTGAGCTCAATATAAATACAAAACTTTAACAATTATTGTATAAATGTTATTAGTATTGCGTTTAATATAATAGTGGTATATTATATAGTCTTTATCATAATTAAACTGATTAATTTTATTATTAATTTATTTCCAAAACATTTTGCGTTTATTTTTGGCACACAACGAAAACCTCTCAGTGTTTATCTCTGTGGAGGCGAGACGTTTATTAGAATTTTGAAACAATGATGATTAAGTACTACAATGAAGCTCACAATATAATATCTACTTTTATAATCTATATATTAAATCCACAATAGACAGATTTAGATCTCATCCATTCAGCCGAAAACGACCCATTGCAGCATTGCTTTGTATTAGGCTCTCATAAATCAGTGGATAGTGTTATCACAAAGGGTAGCTACCTTGAAATGGTCCATGTAAATGTCACTCTGTGGGACAGTCTACGCTGAGCTTTGCTTTGTACTCTGTTGTGTCGGGTTTACGTCTGTTGTTGTTTTAAGTTATTGCTGTACTTGTTTAAAATTAAAAGTAAGTTCTAACAGAACAAGCCTTGTTGCTGATAAGGTTTCCCATCGACAACTTCTCAGGAGCCTTAGGAGATAAGTTTCTAAAAATTATGACACAACTTAAGTACTTTTACTTACCATAAACAGAAGTCCAAGTTCTACGTTTCTAACTTCAAAAATGACAAACTTCCATACAAACTTTCATCTCCTATTTAACCCCTTAAGGGGAAGAATTTCCCAAAATTCTTCCTTAGTGCTCATTCTTCCTTAGTAGATAATAGGATTTATTAAGAATTCTCCATGAAATTTAATGGAGATTTAATATAAAAGCAATAACGTATTATTTCGAAAATACTTGTACCTATAATAATGACTTAATACTAATGTACAACAGGTCGCAAACGTTTTGTAAACAGTAGTTCGAATTGTCGTTACAATCCACATTCGGATAAAATTAAACTCGCTTTTGAGAACTAACCGCATTCAGACGTGTTTGGTCCAACATTTAATTAGGTACATTAAATGTTGGACCAACCTACAAATTATAAAATTTCAAATATTGCATTTAGACGTGGCATAATATGTAACTGAGCAACATCTGCAATCTCACATTACCAATTACTACCAAATACCCCAAGTCATTTGAAAACGATTACCGAATGAAATGCTCATCACTTTTTCTTTTTGCGAAATGCTTATTACAGAATGTTATACTACTACGATACTTTAAACAAATACTTACAACAAATTTTGTCTTCTAGTGCCTACCAGAATTGCCTCTACGACAAGCCCGCCATTAAAACGCATCAATAAGAAACCTAGACTAGCTAGGTACTTTTTCAACGAATGAATATAACGAAACATGAATAAAACAGATTTTTATTCGACCACTCAAGTGGTCGAATAAAAATCTCAAGTACACAAGGTGATGAAACAAGTGATCTACGTCTATAAAAATCGCTAAACACAGATTTTCTTACACATTATATTGCGTCATTTTATTTCTCGCCGCGCGATTTCAACGTATGCACTGGCATGGAACAGCATTACTCAGGAGCGAAGCGAACGGAAAAAGTTAAAATAAAAACTGAAACTCAATGTTCGTATTAGACGCTACCTACACTTTTCACTTTGTATACCTATTTGAACACGAGTATGCTTTAACATTCGGGTTGTTTATTCGATTCTGACTGTTTTTAGCCTTGACCTAAATTGGGAGTAGTCGTATAATGTCAGTGAAGGTTATAATTTGCACTGCAAGTCTGCACAGCTTACATACTAGACTAATAAATTTAAATTGGCGCAGTTACGGTTCGTGGGATCGATTCTCGTGCGGGAAAAATGTTTATTTATAAAATAATATTTTTTTAATATTCTGAGTATGTAAGTATGCAATGGTTTGTGTCAGTAAACAAACTCACGATATAGGAGGAAGATCTTAGAAATAGACTAAGCTGCGCTGGTGACATAATTTATTATTTTGAATCAATTTATTTATCTTTTTGCACGTAATATAACTTTACAGTTATTAACACAACTAACTATTTACACGAGGTACTTAATTAAGAGGCTAAACTTATAAAAATGCCTCACGAAAAAATCATTTAAAAAATTGTCTGCGGGAGACTTGTGGTTAGGGTTAAAATCCTCCATCGAGATCTTTTATTTTTATTTCAGTGTCAAATTCACAATCACCTCATTACTCGCTTCAATTTCGATCAACGCTGATTCAAGCATCGTTACGCCTATTGTGTAAAAAGTAAAAATACTTGACAGATACCTGGAATTTTTTCTTGTAGGACGATTTAATACGTCAACAACCACCGTATATCTCAAAGATAATCGAATAAGCAAAATACATACCTTGGTCTTGGGATGCGGCTGCTCGAAGTCGACCTTCATCCGACCGTCTCTCCATCTCAACAATCAATATCACTGCCACATTACATTGTATCAGTATACCGAACTAAACAACACTTCAACTGAAACTTTCAGACATTAATATAAATTAGTGGTAACTTCGTAAATTTAATTAATTGAAATTTCGCGAAGTTTGTCTTGAATATTACATTTAAAACAAGGGAAAAGCTAAAGGTGTCAAGACCGTAACAAAGAGAATCGGTATCTACCTACCTACCCGTCAGTTGGTCTTGTCAGTGTTGGTCTTTTAATTAGGTTTCCTCCTGCGCAGAAAAAAGCTGTTTTATCTCAATAGGAAAAGGGAAACGGAATCGAAGGGGAAACGTAAATCAACATCCGATTTTCGTTTCTGGTTGTCGGCTGCTAAATTATAAGAACGTCTTCGATGGGTTTTTGTTGTGTTTTGTAAAGACCATTGAATTCTGATTGGGAGGGATGAAAAGGTAATATTCGCTTTTGTCTTTTACTGTTTAACGAAGAACATTGAACAAAACTTCTCGACATCGAATTTTGCATTTGGTTATCGAAAAACCCAGATTGATATATTCTTCATTATAATATTATACAGTTATTTTTTTAATCCCAGAGACTAGTTTGAAAAAAATTGTTGCACTCCGGGAGTGCCGACAGAAGTGAAAACTTGAACTAGATCGCCTTAGTGGAAGAAAAACACTTGTATAGAACATTGATCCGTAACGTAATATAAATAAAGAGCACAATCGCGTTTACAAAAATGAGGTGTCGTCATGGTGTCGCGAAATCAATGGTTTAGTCCCATCTCAAAAATGCCCAACGCGCCTAAAGATGTTTTCACTTCTACAAACAACAATCACTTGAAATGTCAAATTAGTCTCTGGGAAAAAACGTGAAATTATAGCTTTCATACAACTAGACACAATTCAATTTGCCAAAGGAAATCATATCAGTATTATGATCTTAATTTAGCGCCGTGGTTCATATTCATTGTAAGCATGATTTCAATTATATACCAGACTCAGAAAATGTATACGTTGCTGGTAACTAAGAGGCGCATGCTTGTAATCTCGTAACATTAAATTCGCGAGCAAGTGAAATATCCCAAGGTTACAAACCTTTGACTTGCTGATACGAAATAAGTAACATCTAAATATTTGTAGGTCTACGTACCTACCAATGCTCGTAAATTCTCAAATTCATTAACATTAGGTACATCAGAGTTTCGTAATTAAAATAATCTGTCTGGCTTTTTGGGCGCCTAATACTAAATCAAAAGTCGAATGACGTCTCGTTTTTTTATTCAAATGTTATTAAGAAAAGGGTTTTAAACCTTTCTTTTATAATTTTTTTTTAAGTGAAAACTTCTTTAGGCGCATTGGGCATTTTTGAGATGGGAAAAAACAATTGAACTCGCGACACCTCATTTTTGATTGTGCTCTTTATTACGTTACGGATCAATGTTCTATGCAAGTATTTTTACTTTAAAGGTTTTGGAAGTATTTTTTGTTTTTGTAAACGCGATTGATTATCCATACAAGTATTTTTCTTCCACCTTGTTCAAGTTTTCACTTCTGTCGGCACTCCCGGAGTGCCACTGTTTTTTTTTTTTTTTAATATATGACGCGCGTAGTATCTATACATATTATAAATTAAAGTCGCTTTTCGAGAAGACTACGCAAAGGATCTTGATACTTGATGGTTTTCACCATCATTTAGAGAATTTATTCCGGAAGGTATAAAGCATTAATGTTAATCTTACATTTAAAACTCAAACTCAAACTCTTTACTGCATTCATGTGTACATTTAGTTGTTACATTTAAGTTAGTAAGTTCCAACACGAAACCCGGTTTTAATAAAAATATCTAGATCAAGTCGTTAAAACCGTGCGAAGCAGCGGCGTTTCGCTAGTTATATTATAAATGTGTCGAATATTTCTAACTGAGGTCACACACCCTTCTGCTAACTTCCTGTCTAATCTAATTTTAAAACAAACGTAGACACATCGACTTTATTAAAGCGACAGGTGTAATTTGTTTTAGGGCCTTTATCGGAGGCTCTTAGCTGCCTCGTCACGTACTCGCTCGCGATACGTATGCCACATCTCAGTCCGAAAGAGCCCATAAAAACAGATAGAAAGCCTACTAAAAGCAGCCTACGTCCAAATTATTTTTATGTTCCAAGCATGTTGTGGCACTTTATTGCTACGAGCGGCTACGCAGCGTAGCACGCTACGGAATACTTGTAATATTTCGTAGCTGAATTATTTATTAACTTTAAATATTAAATTATGTTTTCGTTCATTTTTCATTAATTTTATTTCAATGCTACGTAACAATACGTCGATATAAATCTTTTTAATTGTGGTAATAAAACGCTTGTTGCTTATTTACTACATATTTTATCGACAAAAATTGGCTCAATGACAACACTTATTGTCTCCCGCAGGTACATAACAATAAGTCAATCACTCCATTCAGCCAGTTATTCAATTTGTTAACATTATTTTCATTGATCTTTTGTTACGCCTCCGCTACGTCGTCGCTACGCCGTAGCGGGTGCTACGTTGAATTTTAAATTGAATAAGTGATAGATACGGTTCATTTATGATTCAGAGGTCAATTGCCTACGAAAGGATCTAGAGCACCTTATATTGATCTATGTTAATACTAGTCATGGCGCTAGTACTAATAACAGGTACAAGATGTTTATTTAAGAAAATATGTCACGTACAAATGAATGATCGTTCAAAAGACCTTATTTCGGTTCACGCAATCATAGATTACCGTTACAATCAAATTTGTATTAATTTTCTAGATAGAAAATATTAAAAAGTACCTGAAACACGAAAAAAGGTTGCTTCAGAATTTGGTCCTTACCTACTTGACAAAGTTTTATCAAACGTTTTATCAGTCACTATCGCTAGTTTCACTAGCACCACTATCCGAACGATATCAAATGACGGCTAGTTAAACTATAAATAGACACACTAACCTATTTAATATGTTGTCATACTCTTCTATTAACGCAGTTACAGATACATGCGACAGAATAGAAAATAACGCGGTTTGCGGCAAGTTTCTCATTACATGATAAATAATATACACATTAAAGAAGTCTGTCTTTGTATCCAATATATAAAAAATAACCTGCCCGAACCGAAACGGGCTCATAGATACTGCAATTACTGTAATAACATTACCAAAAAGTAATAAAAAATATTATTATCTTGAAAATAAAAAAGTTGTTGCTATTTAAAATTCATATTTTTGGTAGCAAAATTACCCCAAATCCATAAAAAATTTGCAAATTTTCGACAGGGGTCAGAAATTACGACTTGTAGACAGACACCCGCTAAATGACAGCCACCCGCGCCCCATGTAATACCCAGGTAAAATTCTTAATTGAAAAATGTGTGGCGATTTTTTTTTTATATTTTCCTGAAAATTACCTCATAAATAGACTCACAGTACGATACTTAACAACGACCTCATGGGTTGGACAGGGTTTTTTTTTTACATGTTGTACATAGGTTGACGAAATAAAGTAGGCAGCTACCCCTTTATTACTCCACAAATGTACTCATAATTCTTTCAAGAAAGGCTACCTGGACCAACGATGGATTTGGGTTATTTTGACCTTGGATACATAAAAAATGTTTTTTTTTTTACGAAAATGTGTGTTTTATAAACCACTCGACAACACATGGGTTTGATTATAATTTTGTGTACCTACCTCACAATGTTGACTACTGTAAAAGGTAAAATAAAATTATGAAAATAATTGGAACAGTAAATAAATAGTGCCTTAACTGTAACTTGTGAACCAAGAAACTAATAGTCTGACACGAAAAGTAAGTTGAGACTTTAGTAGAAGAAGAAAAAAATAAAAGTTTACGTAGAATATTTCCCACGACCGTCTTTCGCGCTTCATGCAATATTCAAAACTTTTCCAATAGAGTTAGAATGACAAACGATACATCGTGTCTGATCAATAAACATTGAAAAAAAAATGGCGTTCAATATAATTATAGTTACCACGATTTATTTATTAATATTTATGTTATATTATCGTATTGTGTGCGGGCGGGTTTATACTGCGTTGGGAGCGAGACGCGCGAACCGGTAGCAACGCAGAACGCGACTGACCGTGGCGCGGCGCCCGTTCTGTACCCGTACCCCGTAGTACCCGAGCCCGCTGTGTTCTATACGCCTCATCACAGTGCCGCACTGGTCCCTAACTTCGCTTATGTAAGCTTCTTGAATACCGCACGCTGCCGGCAAACTTTCATTAGCCACAAGTTTTTCATGATTAACATGACATCGAGTTATACTGTGTATACATATAATAAGTGAGTGGGTACCTACAACCCAAAAATTTTATGGTAATAATTACCAAATTAGTTAGTTAGCCGGAAACATTATAAAATTTAAATAATACAAACTTTTAACTACATACCTATAACATGAATTGCTGAAAAGTGTATTGAATTATTTTGTGTCAATTTATACGTTAGGTAAAAGTAGGTAACACGTAATGTTGCCGACCATAGGTAGGTACCTAAAATCTTATTCGAAACTATTATATGGACACCTACCTACCTACCGCAAAAATCTATGGAAACCATAGCTATTTTTACTTCCCCGAGTAACATATTTATTAAATGACTTACCTGGTAGGTATTATTTATAATTAACATTATGTTACTTTACTTTACAAAACCGTAATGGGCACAGCCACGCAACACACCTAGGGAAATGTACCTACTTACACGTTGTTTCCTGTGGTGTTTAGTATATTCTCGCGTGATTTGTCACCGACTCGCAACAAATTGCTTTTAAATCTGATGGCCTTCGTATTAGCTAAATTTTCATGAAATAGTCGAAAGAAGTAGGTAGCCTACTTGTTGTTCTAGTAGTTTTAGGTTGTGAGGAGGCTCGTACGGTGAAGTATCTACTCAAGTAGATACCTACTCCACCACTACATACCTACTTATGCCATCAACCTGCAGCCTAATTGCGTAGGTAACACGCATTTTCGGCAAACGATTGAGACTAGTTTGCTTCATTAACGTACTATTTCGTACCCGACCGCAGGAGGCAACTGCAGGCGACGTGTCGCGGCGTCATGTCGCGGCAACGCGTCGCGACGTCATGTCGCTGCAGTCATGATTCCGAACCCGACCGCAGGCGGCAACTGCCCGTATTCCAGTCGGTACATAATAGATAGAAAAAGTGACCATCGCTCGAGCGTTGGCGGCACTACTGGTCTGCAGTCGGGCTGCACGTGTGGCCTGTCACTCTCCCGTAGCTGCCAACGTGTCGCTAGCTACGGAAGGTATTTCATAGAAATTCATAAAAACCAGGCGTGACACGGCGACACGTCGCCTGCAGTTGCCTCCTGCGGTCGGGTATTAATCGGTACCTTTACAATCGCAGTTTGCTTTGTTTTCCGATTTTGGAATTGTGTAAAGCCTTGTGCAGAAAGGCGCGACGCGACAGCGCGTAGCGACTCTAACAAAACAATTTTTAAGAAAACTTCGCGGTAGAACAATTACCAGTGTCGCGTCGCGCGAGTTTGCATGAGGCTTAGTTAAGGCCTCGTGCAGACTCGCACCACGATAGTGAAGTTCCACTATCGTGTGAAACCAACTGCATCCTCTTTGAGACGCTATGGTACCGGTTTGAAAAATGGGTGTCATGAGACACTTAAACTTTGTCTCTGGCATGGTAACGTGTCTGCGATGCTTCTGGTATTACAGATATCCAGTATGAGGGCCGGCGGCGGGCCGCGGGTTTGTTTGTCATCCAAAAACATAACAAAAAAAAGAATATAACAATTTTGGAGTATGTACAATAAAGCATCATCTAGTGTAGGGTTTGTGGCTAAATGATAACAGCCGCACGGATCAATCGGTGGTTAAGCTACGCTTGGCGTGGTCGGTGTAGATGGGTAACCATCCATTACATCGAGATCCCCTCCGTGTCTCGGAAAGCACGTTAAGTCGTTGATCCCGGCTGGAATTCGAAGATCTTTGTCAGTTGTTACGGGTAGTCAGAAGCCCAAAACTCTGACAACCAGTAGGGGTATCATGTTACCCAGTAACTGGTTTGTGGGGGTCAGATAGGCAGTCCCTCCATGTACAATAATGGTATTCGGCTGCATCTGGTTAGACTGGAAGCCGTCCCCCAACATTGGCCCAAGGTTGGGCAGATTGATGGTACAATAAAGCATCGTACTTATCTATTCTATCTATTTATCTAACAAGGAAATGGAGACGCACAAAGACTCGCGAGATCCGTCATGCCCGTGCGTGCCAACGAAAGAAATGGTCGAAGGGTTCGAAGGGCTGAGCTATCTACTGTGCCAAAGTAGGCACCATAATTGCGTACACATTTTCAATCACAATCAGAGCGTTTTGAAGGACATTGCTAGTCCATTGCTTCATAGGTTTGAAAAATTCGTCTGCTCAACAACGTAAATAACGCAATGAACGTGAGTGAACTGTCAAAATGAAACCCATTGTTACGATCAATTGTAATTTTATGTGTGTTACGCACAATTGGGGTACGAGAAATTATTTTCTTCTGATTTTTAGGGTTCCGTAGTAAACAAGGAATCCTTATAGTTTCGTCATGTCCGTCTGTCTGTCTGTCTGTCTGTCTGTCCGCGGTCTAGCTCCGAGACCCTTAGTACTAGAAAGCTGTAATTTAACATAAGTATACATATTAATTACGCCGACAAAGTGGAAAAACAAAATTATGAAAAACATTTTTTTTAGGGTACCTCCCATACATGTAAAGTGATGATGTTTTATTTTTTATTTTTTTATCCCATAGTATGGGGTATCATTGGAAAGGTCTTACAAAAACATTTTGAGTTTGTGAAAACCATTTTTGGATTCAGGGATTCGTTTGCAAAATATTAAGCTTTAAAGTGCCAATTTTTGTTAGAGTCAAGTGTCCCCCCCCCCCTGCCAGCTAAATGGTTGGTTTTGGATATGTGAAAAAAATCACAGTAGTTGTTTATATAACGAAATTAAAAGGAAAACTATCACAGCTAAGTAGGCTTTACTAGTTATCGAGTAATAATCGACCAACTTAACTTTGCAGTTGCAAAAACATGTTTTCCCATACATTCCACATGGGAGAACATGTTTATCAACTACAAAGTTAAGTTTGTTTTTGGGATAAATTAATCCCAACTACGGAACCCTTTATTGTGCGTGGTCCGACACGCACTTGGCCGGGTTTTTTGTAATTTATCTGGTTGTATGCTGGTCTAAAAACTATTTGT
The DNA here is from genome assembly GCA_963680765.1 of Agrochola lychnidis. Lineage (NCBI taxonomy): Eukaryota > Metazoa > Arthropoda > Insecta > Lepidoptera > Noctuidae > Agrochola > Agrochola lychnidis. The sequence goes on from OY796850.1 coordinate 8,838,948, forward strand.
GACAGTAACGATAAGGTATGTATTTAAGTCATCATCATCATTTCAGCTGAAAGACGTCCACTGCTAGACATAGGCCTCCCCCCAAGCACCGCCACTTCGACCGATTCTGTGCTTTCCCCATCCAGCGGATTCCTGCGACCTTCACAAGGTCATCAGTCCATCTTGTGGGAAGCCTTCCAACGCTACGTCTTCCAGTACGCGGTCGCCACTCCAGGACCATTCGGCCTCATCGGCCATCCGTTCTGCGAGCAATGTGCCCTGCCCATTAAGCCACTTAAGTTTGGCAATTCTTCGGGCTATGTCGGTTATCTTGCTTCTCCTGCGGATCTCTTCATTTCTGATTCGATCACGTAGGGAAACTCCAAGCATAGCCCTCTCCATTGCCCTTTGGGTGACTTTTAGCCTTCTGATAAGGCCCATTGTGGGCGACCACGTTTCAGTACCATAGGTCATCACTGGCAACACGCACTGTTCAAAGACTTTCGTCTTGAGACACTGTGGTATGTGGGACGAGAAGATATTGCATAGCTTACCGAACGCTGCCCAGCCGAGTCGGATTCGACGATTGACTTCTTTCTCGAAGTTGGACCTACCTAGCTGGACAGTTTGTCCTAGGTAAACATACTCGTTCACAACTTCAAGCGTAGCATCTCCGATCTTCATGAGAGTGGGTGTCACATGGGCATTTGACATGATCTTTTTTTTGTCCATGTTCACTTTAAGACCCACTCTTTCGGAGGCTCTACTGAGGTCATCGAGCATTGTACTGAGGTCCTCCATGGTCTCAGCTATGATAACTATATCGTCGGAAAACCGAAAGTTAAGGATATACTAGCCATTGATGTTGATGCCTAGCCCTTTCCAATCCAGAACCTTGATTTAAGTACAGAATAATAATTAAAGTCAACAATAAGCACGTCTCCGTACAACTCTAAATTCTGACATAATATTATGTTATTTAAATGGTAGATAGTAGTATCTCATCTTTCTGACTGAACGACCCCTTGACAATTCAAAAGTACCTACCTGTAATTGGTCAATTTGAAATAAATGCTGAGTTTGAGTTTGATTCAATCAATCAACTCAGCCTATCGCAGAGTCCACTGCTGGACATAGGTCTCTCCAAAGGTGCGTCATAACACCCTGTCCCCTGGCTTCCGCATCCAGTCAATCCCAGCCACCTTCTTAAGATCGTCGGTCCATCTAGCTGGGAGGCGTTCCACACTATGTTTGTCAATACGTGGTCTCCATTCCAGGACTCGTCTGCTACACCGGTCATCGGTCATTTGGTCCTTCGACAGGCATGCTCAGCCCTTTTTTTTTTGGCTGGGAAATTATCAAATAACTTCTCTCGCTCTGGGTGGAGCGGGAGGGCGTGTCAGACTCTTACTGACTAAAACGCACCCGTGTTCCTTCGGTTGCCCTGTTGCCGGGGGCCACGATGTCCCTTTCGGCCCTTATTCGCAGCCTCGGCAGGCATTGGCCCTAGCGGACCCCATCAATTCTGCTGACATCTCTTTGAGGCGCGCTTGGAACACAACACGCCGTCGACCCGGGCCTGGTCCTTATCGGACGGTGAACTGCCCATTGCTCACCGTCCGCAAGCCCGCGCCTATGGTGGCCGGAACTCGGCTCGCGATTCCCGCCCCGGGCGTCTCCTCCTGCGGTGGTTAGGAGCGTGAGGGCGCGAAATTTGCCTCTCCCTCACGCGTTCCGCCTCCTGCTTCGCAAGCATTACCGCTTCGCAGAAGGAGGTGACGGTCTGCCATTTTCTCTCGCTCCGTACCATGGCCTGAACCAGGGCCGGACGCGAGAGACCACCGCCGCCGATCGCCTCCACGAGGACACGGCGATGCTCCGCCCAAGCCGGGCAGACCTCCACCGTATGCTCCACCGTGTCCTCCGGGCGATCCACACAATGGTGACACCCGGGCGTTTCCTCCCGCCTTATCCTGAACAGGAACCTCCCGAAGCAGCCGTGTCCGGTGAGGACCTGAGTCAGACGGAAGGTGAGGGCGCCGTGGCGCCTCTCAAGCCACTCCTCAAAGAGGGGTCTTATCGCCGCAATTGTGGCGTGCCCAAGACATGCCCAGCCCACTGTCACTCCTGTTTGTTTACTCTGCAAGCTATGTCGGCAACTCCGGTTCTTTTCCGGATACCTAATTTCATTTGATTTTATCCTTCAAAGAAATTTCGAGCGTAGCCCGCTCAACAGCGCGCTGAGCGACCTTGAATTTGTGTTATTGAGTTGTAGGTATTAATGATTTTAATTGAAAGAAAAGAAAGAAAGAATAATGTTTATTTGGACACCGTTTGTGAAACACAAAACACAAAATATGAAAGTGAAAATAAACTCTTAACAATAATTGTGTAGTAAGGTTCATTTCAGCATTAATGCCACACAAATGCTTTCTAAAGGTGGTTTTACACCGGCGAGGCGAGGCTTGGATGGGATGGGCGAGAATTTAAATTTGTATGGCAAAATTCAATTTATACAAAAAATAAAAAAATCTATCCACGCCCTACCCATCTTTGGTGTAAAAGGTCTAGATGCGCGACGATGTGCGAGGCGAGGATTGAAATATTTGTAAGTACAATATTGAACTTTATTCCTGTTAGAATAGAATATTTATTTACTTTGTAAAACGGATATACAAATTTCGCATCGGCCATCGAGGGCCCGCACGGTCTCTCTCCGTCAAGCGCTGACTCGCGATGTCACTCGATGTCTCGCGCTGGCACGCGCCAGCTCGCACCGACCATCGCGAGACATCACTGCATACTATATTCTCTGCTGGCGCAAGATACGATTGGCCGGGCGGCGCGTGACATCGCGAGCCGGCGCGAGGCAGCGCTGGCCATCGCGAAACGGCGCGGTATAGCGATGGACATCTTTCGGTGTAAAAGGGTAAGCGTGATTTCAATTCACGCCCATCCCATCCATGCCTCGCCTCGTCGGTATAAAACCACCTACGCTGGTTTTCTAATAAACCTTTAGGGATAAGTGACGGAGTGACGGGGAATACAAAACAGTTTCAACATACTTAATACATAATTTTAATACAGTCATCTAAATAAATAAATAAACTAGTAATCACTACATAGTATAAAACAAAGTCGCTTTCTCTGTCCCTATATCCCTATGTATGCTTAAATCTTTAAAACTACGCAACGGATTTTGATGCGGTTTTTAATAGATAGAGTGATTGAAGAGGAAGGTTTATATGTATAATAACCCGGTTTATACCCGTGCGAAGCCGGGGCGGGTCGCTAGTTAAAATATAAATTACAAAAACAAAACAAAAAAACGAAAACTGGAACTGCCCAAGCAAAACCAAATAATAATTCTTATTATTAATACATATGCGTTAATTAGGCGACCTGATTCTGAGCTGCAAATATCGGACAGATGGACGTGACGAAATCATAAAAGCGTTTTCACTCCTCTTGCTCAAAAAGGCCGTCATTGTAGAGTACCAGAGCGGGGAAAAAATAGCATTTCTTGCTCTAGGGGAAAAAGTAATTTCTTTTTAATTTTGTCTGTTCCAAAGAGCCTTGAAAAACGAAAAAGTCTTTATTCTTATGTAGAATAATCATGATTATGGACTCGACTTAGACTGGTTCACAAAAAAAAAGATCATTTTATTTTTGAAAATGGAACTAAATGCGGCTACCTCTTCGGTAGAATGCGTGCATTGCGTTGCGGCTACAGAAGAAATAAAAAAGGCATTGGTGCGAAATCTTTAGAATTTTTCTCTAATTACGAATTGAATTGGTGACCGTAATATAATTTACAACAGTGAAAATGTCATCATCTAGTGAGAACATCTTCACAGAGGACTGAAATTAAGTTGCCGGAAAAAAACATCTCGTTAAATATCCAGAATTGTGCAAATTGTACTTGAAGCAAATGAAATAAACTATTTAATATTTTATTGGATTATTTTATTTTCTCACAATCGTAGTGAAAAGTAGAGTGTAACACACGGCGCTAAAACCCATTATAACTCGGTTTCTATTTACTCCCTCGCTAAAGCTCGGGAGTAAAACTACCTCGTTACAATGGGTTATTTTAGCCCCTCGTATAACAATCTACTATTTCGCACTGCATCCGATCTGAATCCGAATTCAAGATCCGACTTCAATCCGAATTGGGAGTGTTCTAAATTCGGACTTCGGACGGATAGAGTTAGAGCGGTTTCGCACTACGTCTGATCCGAACCCGAATTCAAGATCCGAATTCAATCCGAATTGGGAATGTTCTAAATTCGGACTTCGGACGGATAGAGTTAGAGCGGTTTCGCACTACGTCTGATCCGAACCCGAATTCAAGATCCGAATTCAATCCGAATTGGGAATGTTCTAAATTTGGACGGATTAAGATCGGATCTAATGCACAACCCCTCATACAAATAGTACTATAGCTACTTCGGACAGACATTTCTCGGATTCGAATCGAACGTAGTGCGAAACCGCTCTTATGATCTAGCGCGCAACCCCTCCATACAAATAGTAAGTACTATGGATCGGATCGGATGCAGTGCAGAACCGCTTACAGGGTTCCGTTTATATCATTTGGCAACCTTAAAACGTAAAAAAATTAAATCGCAGAGAGTGTACCAAACCAGTAACCGCATCATTCTAATTGGTATTAGGTACTATTATGCTGCCGTCCTTTAATTAGAAAGCTATTAAACCCTCAAATGGCCAATTTTTACTTTTTAATTAAAAGTGATTGAGTTCAAAATACTCTATCTTTCAGCCTAAAAAACATTTTCACAATATCAATAGTTCCAGAGATTGAAAATTTTGTAGGCCGTTAAGTAACACAATTTATGACGATTCCATCACTAGAAAGCGTCTAACCCACACTTCTTCTTTAAGAGTTTCTGGACAGAAAGGATTCTTTAGGATAAACAGAAAAGAATATCAATTGATGTGTCCAACAATCATAGATTCTAAGAAATAACGATACCCGCGTTTTTTTTTTTGTTTTTTTGCCATTTTCTCGGAAATAACTTTTTGGGCTTAACGGCATTTTAGTTAAAGGACGGCAGTAAGTACGATACGAGGATAATCCTAATTCCATTCCCGCCCGTCCCATCCTTGATGTCCTCCCTCCGGTTGACGCCCTAAGCCGAGGTTCGTACACTTCATACCCCACAGGGGGTGCCCTTAGCGAGCGTTCATCTAGATTTAATTAGCATAGTTTAATAACCCCTGGCTGGAGGTTTTAAGTGTAGTAGTTTAAGGCACCCATAGGAAAGCCCGGTTAAGTAGTCATGATCTCAGAGGTCAACTAAGAGATGCCCTACCTAAAAAAAAAACCTACTAAGTACCAGCTTTAGCTTAGACTCTGTACTCTTTCATCATCATCTGCCTAGCCTTTTCCCAACTGTGTTGGGGTTGGCTTCCAGTCTAACCGGATGCAGCTGAATACCAGTGTTTTACAGAGAGCGACTGCCTATCTGACCTTCACAACCTAGTTACTAGATAACACGATACCCCTTGGTAAGATTGGTTGTCAGACTTTTGGGCTTAAACTCTGTACTCTTTAAACAGTTCCGTTAACGTTTGAAAATTCACTATAATTAGCCCGAGTAATTAGTTGATCTGCCGACTGCTATCAATGATGCCACTGACACGATTGGCGGACAACATAAACGGGTTCGCATTATGCGGCAACCTGTATCGTTGTACAGACGCCAACACATCAGGCTACTACAACCTGTCAAATTTATTTAATAGATTTTCAATTTTATCGCTGAAGCATAAGGTTCAAAGTTGATTGGGAAAATTTGACATTTTCGGGTAGCTTGATGTGCTGGCGTCTACTATGTTTGTATGTATGTAGATATTGACATTATTCTACAGTAAGCCATCGTTAGCACGGACGTAGTAAAATCGCGGCGATTTTTTTTCGTGCACTGGATTTTCAACACTCTGCTTAGCGCCGAGAGCTGAAAGTCCAACTGTGTTTTTTCAACGCGCTGGGACGAGAGTGCGTCCCAGCGCGTTGGATTTTCAACGCTCGGATTAACACCGAGAGTTGAAAATCGAGTGCGCAATTTTATTGCGCAATTTTATTGCGCACTCGATTTTATTACATCGCGATTTTATTACGTCCACCGCCCACCGCGATTTTATTACGTCCGTGCGAACGTCGGCTTACTGCTGAATATAAAATTGACTCCACAAAATGTGGTGATTTTAAAGCCGGGTCTCCTGCGCGTGTTTTTTCGAAACATTACACAACATGCTCTGTGAATGTTGGAATCTCTATTTTCTGTAAATTTTCCATACAATGTTTGACAGAAACTAGAGATTTCAACATGTTTTGTTGTGATGTTTCGCCAGAACATTTTTTTTTTCTTTTTTTTTTCTTTTTTTCATACTAAACGTCGTGTTTACATAGACAAATGTTGCCACGTCTCTTTGTTGCGATGTTTTTGTGTAAAACCATAGACATATCAAAAAACACGCTCGGAGACCCGGCTTTACAGTTGAACTTAATCGGATCTGGCAACATTGTTACTCTATAACAGCAGTTATTGTCTGTGGTTATTTATTCTCTCTTCGCAAATCAGCGTTGCCAGATATGAAGCTTTTTTCGCGATTTTGTGGATTTTTTTGATATTTGGGGAAAATTTAGGTAAATGATAACTCGAGAATTTTTTTAAGGAAAAACGTTGACATTGGGGAAATTAAGGGGTTGACTAAGAATTAAATATCCTATTATATACCTAAGGCCTTCAAAGTCAAAGTCAAATCATTTATTTCAAATAGGCCCATGTATGGCACTTTTGAACGTCAAAAATTACAAAATAATAAAACTGATTCTAGAATTTCCCCTTCCAAAAGGTAGTTTTCGTATGGAGAAGAATGGGCAAGAAACTCCACCGTTACTCTTTTAAAATGTTTTACAATATTGTTTGTATATGTACGTACATTTGTTACATAATTATTATATGTGAAGACGATGCGCCTTGAATAAAATTACTATACCACAATAGGTAAAAAGAATTAAAAATGAAGCAACGATAGATAATTTAATTTGTGATAGATACATGGTTCTCACATATTTACAAACATTGTAAAAGTAGACGATTTTCCTAAAATTTTACAATTAATAAGTCAGTGTGTAAGGAAGTAATCACAGAATGTAAAATCAATGTCATAAAAACACAAAGTAATCAATTTTACAATTAAATTAGCAACCAGTTTGATTTTGTCTTGATTCTAAATTGTTCTATGGAGCAGGACCAGCATGTTTCCAAGCACTTTTATCTTGGATATAATCCTCTAATTTGTAATATGCTTGTTTATAAAGTGTACTTTTTATATGAGTTTTAAATTTTCTTTCATTTAATTGCAATATGTCACAAGGTATTTTGTTGTAACATTTAACCCCCATAAAAGATGTATGTACTTTAGATAACCTGAGAAATGGTTGATCTAGTTTATCTTTATTTCTAGTATTAAAATTATGTCTATCACTTATTTTATTATCTTTACATTTTCGAATTGCTGAAATCTATGAAACGCATTCAAACTGCATTTTTTTGTAAAATACAATGGTTAGACATAATAGACCGGCTTGAGAAGCCAACTCGAAATTTTCTGATGAATTTTTAACATAGTCTTACAGCGTTCTTTTGATAAAGCTGTTTTATTACCAGGATTTAGGATGAGGGTTAAGGTATCTTTATCTTAGTATTATAACATGGTGAATTGCTTTTCCTCATTGTTTCAAGCGGGAATTATTAATTAATTATGCGGGAACATAACATTGTTCTATTCGTCTCAATTAAATTAAGAATTGAATTGAAAGAAATTTGTGTATTTCTTTGTTAATTCCCCCAAATTAAGTTTGGGGGTTTATTTTGAAAAGGTATCATTTTGAGGAAAAATAGATTTGAAACTGGGGAAATTTGAAAAATCGCATCTGGCAGCCCTGTCGCGAATCGTCCTTGACGTCCCCTTTGCTTTGACGGGTTGACAGTTGTTGTGATGTTGAATTTCAAGTGATTTCATTTGTGATTTCATTCTGTTGTTTTGTCAATCTGCCTGCATTGAGCTGAATTTCGATCATAAGATTTCAAGTATAAAGTAATCCCTCCATAACGGATTCCTAGTATCAGGCACAAAACCTACAGTGAAAACAGTTTGATTACAATCTCGTCTAGACTGATTGATTTATAAGTATAGTGAAACAAACATGGGTAATTCCAAGAATAAAAAAGTTCCTAAGAAACGAAGAGCTTCGAATAAATCAAAGTGCAAAAGTTCATCGGATCAAAAAGAGAACGTGCCGAAAAATGAGAAGTCTCGAGTTATCAAACCCGGTCCTAATGATGGCATTGCAATGTCTAAACAATTGTTATTAAAGAAGAAAAACGTCCGGACGCCAAGACGATCATCATCCAAACCTGAAAGGATTTGCCCTAATGGTAAGCCTTTACCTTCTTTATCAGAGCTAGAAAAAATGTTTGAAGATTCTGATGATGATGATCAAACTCCAAAAACTCCTACAAAAAAACCAATATGTACAACATCAACACCTGAGAAGCAAATACCTAAAAATATCAGTGAAAAGAATCTGCTCTCGCCTACAACAGTTAATAAAATAACTCAACGATTATTGGGTTCATTACAAAAACAAAACTTGCCCGATCCTAGTGAACTGCTGGAAGCTACTTTATTGTTTCGTGCAAAGTCACCACCACCCCCTCCTGTAATTCCACCAAAAAAAAGAAAAAAGACAGATGTTCCATACATTGTTGGCTGTAAAGACCGCCCAAAAGTAATACGCAAACCTAATACAAATTTCTGCAAAGGAGATGATGATTATGGAGTAGAACCTTCAAGTGATGATCCAGAAGAAAAGACCCCAACAAAACGAGCTAAAAAGTCAAGGATACCTAAGTATACAAAATCAATTTTTAATGCTCATACTGATGAAATTGTGGAGAGACTGACCAAAGATGATGCTGATGGTCTTAGTGATGCTAGTTCAGATAGTAATAAGACAATAGAGTATTACCCAACTCTATTCCAAAATCCGAGGCCACACTCATTCTCCCCACTCCCCAGTACATCTACGGATAGCGAAACTTTCAGGAAAAATGATGAACTTTTTAATGAAAGTTTAAAAGAAATTAACATAACCAAAGAATCAACACTGAAAATAAAAGAAGAAGACTTACCAATAATTAAGCTAGCAACACCGAAAAAAGAAGATTTTTTAACTACTAAAGAGCCAACTCTGAAAAAAAACGATGACTATCTAATTACAAAACAATTAACACTGAAAAAAAGTGATGACATAGTAATTACTAAAGAGTCAACACCTATAATAAAAGAAGATGATGTACAAATTATTGATATTCCATATGATACCATTGTAATTGAAGATGTTTTTGAAAGAAATGTAGGAAAACAAAACACCAGTAACGCTATACAAATAGATGCTAATGTTATTGAAATAATTGAGCCAATAGAATCGGAGGTTGTCATACCAAAAGAAGAAACCATTATTCATAAAATACCCAATGATGAAGACTGTATGATAGTTCCAAGTTCAGAAACAATAAAAAATCAAAACAATTTTAAGCTCAATGAACCAATTGTTATTGATGATGAATATAGTACCATAAACATGGAATTTGATTCTTTTAATAATGAACCAATTGAAATAATTGATGTTGACGATATAATTGCTGAAAATAAGTCTATACTTGAAAAATGGAAAACTTTTGGAGCCAAAGAATTGAACAAGATTAATACAGTAGTTGATGTTCCTACTACATACAGGAATGGGACTGTGGCACTACAGACTACTGTGACACCAAGCACTACAGTACAGACAACTGTTACATCAAGCACTACAGTACAGACAACTGTAAACTCAAGCACTACAGTACAGACAACTGTAAACTCAAGCAATGAATTACAGACACCTTCAACACCAAACTCTACACTGCAGGCTAGTGTAACACCGAGCACTACACCTAACACTTGTTCAACACCAAACCTTAATAATGATTTAAGTATAACAAATAGGAGCAATGCAACAAACTCTCGGAATAATCAAAGGCAGCCAACATCTGTCAGTAATGCTCGGAGAACTGTAACATTCCAAAATATACTAGATGATTTCTTTGAATCTCGACATGGTAGAAATAGGGGTACCCGAAATGCTTTAAATATTGAAAATGGCATTGCAGCGTTTTTGAATAAAATGGTCAATACATTACCAAGACCTACTAATAATAGAATACCTTCTCATTCTGTAAATACTGCTATGCCTATTTCAACCAATACTATGCCTGTTTCAATCAATGCCTTTCAAGATGCTGATAGCAGGCAAAGATTTGATAGTGTTGAATTAAACAATTCATCAAGTCATTCTGGAACACAACAAACCAGCATGACTATCCCTCCACCCTCACCAGTACCATCAAGGAATATAGGGGATTGTCCTATCTGTTTGGATCCTCTTAATTCTTCTAATGGGATTGCATCAACCATATGTGGGCATGTCTTTTGCTTGAAATGTATCCAAGCATCAGTAAAAACGAATGGCAAAAAATGTCCTACATGTAGAAAAGCACTAAAAGGTGCAGGTGGAGGATACCACCAGTTATACTTGTAAAAATATATTTTTTCACTATTTCTTTTTTTGGAGATGCTCACTCTGGAGTGGCGACCACGTACCGGAAGACGTAGCATTGGAAGGCCTCCCACAAGATGGACCGATGACCTTGTGAAGGCCACAGGAATCCGCTGGATGCGGAAAGCACAGAATCGGTCGAAGTGGCGGTGCTTGGGGGAGGCCTATGTCCAGCAGTGGACGTCTTTCGGCTGAAATGATGATGATGATGATGATTTCTTTTTTTAACCCTAGTTTGAATAGGTATCGCTTATTAAAGCTAGTGATGTAAGTTATTCACTACACAATTTGTTTTTGTTATTTACTAGTCACACAACTGTGCCATTTCTTAATAATATGTGATTTATATTGTATAAAAAATATCATCTTGGGGTATTGGTAGGTCATGTGAAATGCCTCTGAACCAAGTGGTTGACAGTTGCCACATTAGTGACTGGCAACCAGCTACACTTTAGGTCCCAGAATAGACAAATAAACCCATTCCATATAACTTATCAATGTCATTGGAGACTTGTCTATTCTTATATGTAGATTGCAATTGCATTTACTTCAAAATAATTATTTCTTTAATGTGTAATCTAGAAGTGTGTATAAAGATACTTTAGTTTTATGTTGTCACACACTCATGATGTGTTAGTGTGTAATAATGCAAAGTAAATAGCCCATTATATCCTCATCAATTATTATGCCAAAAGCCAATGGTATCAGCAGTTCTTTAAGTCCCTATAAGTACCTAATTCATTAGTTTTATATGCACATTCATTTTCTTTACTGAGATGGTTGTACCTTGGGTTGATCCTATGGATATCTGGGTACAAGTAGGATCAAAAGCCTGCACAGAAGCATCTAAATTTTAGATGCTTCTGTGGAGGCTCTTATATATGTATATTGTTTTAGATTCTAAAACATTATAATTTAAGATAAGTAAGTACCCTATTCTGATAGGTACATTAAAAAAAAAAAAAGTAATTTTTCTTTAAGTATGTAAAGCCACCAGTACACTTCAGGCTAGCTTGACCGAACATGCTCAGCCAATGTATACTGGGCCTTTTTGCTCGTATTTGCCGTTTGCGTGCTAGCCCAACGTGTACTGGGGGCTTTAGACAGCTTAAGTATAGAAAGTATGTTATAAAACATAACATTTTTATATTGTATTGTGTAACTTTTATGATAATATTGTACTTATTTGATATAAAATGTGATAAATGCTTGTAAATGCTGCTTTGATACCAAACTTGATTTTTAGTAAATACCTAGGTACAGGCGTAGATGATTAAATCAACAGCCTGTAGACACGGCTACACATCTAGCTATACATTTTCAGAATAAACTGACCTCGCATTGTACCGAAATCCTATACAATGCGAGATCAGCATAAACTGGAAATGTATAGCTTGATGTGTAGCCATGTGTACACATAAGCAGTTAGCAGGTACACTGGATGTACTGCTTTCTACACATAGTTACTTGAGATAGTTATTGATTGTTTATAAGTAAATAGATATTGCAATAATACCCCTCAGACCAAATAAAAAACCAAGCATAGCACTGCAAACAATACAGCGAAGCACTCACGCACACATTTACATTCAAACTACACCTCACTCTAAGTGCACACATGTTTACGAGACCGGCCTCACGTCACTGTTGACAGTGCTATGTCTTGGGTTTTTATTTGGTCTGAGTATACCCTTTCCAAGTTAATTCAGTGTAGTCTGCTCCAGTCTTTTTAGCCACTTTTAAGATGTGACCATTATAAACCTGAATTCAGGGGGCCTACCACCGGCTCAAAAGCAGTATTATTTTAAATTACTTCAGTGGGAGAAAGAGATGGAGCTATACGTCCTGTAGATCTTCATCTCTTTCCCACACTGAAATAATATTAAAATAATACTGCTTTATGAGCTGGTGGTAGGCCCCCAGAATTTTAGATTATGTATTACTTATCAAGTTTTGGAAACACAATCTCATCACAAAGTTCATATTCCATTGCAACCTTATCATACTTATTTTTGACCTTTTTATTATAAATGGTCACTCAAAAATCAACTTGCCTAAATGATGTACTCACTTTGCAGTGGCCAGTGGCAGAGTTCTATGGAGGCAAGCAGATTGGGGCAGACTACCTATTCCTAAAGGCATTATTATAAGTAACAGGTTCTGTAACAGGTTCTCAAACAGGTTGTACCAACGATCTTTCTTAATCATATAATGTAAGTTTTATAAAAGCTATAAAAATAAAAAACTTGATTTATTCTTTTTTTTTATTCAATGTCATAATTATCGTTTGTTATTGAAATTATAATCATATTTACAGTACAGTTTGGAATGTTCAGAAACTTTCAGTGCATCAGAATGAAAGATTCAGAATATCAGATAAACTTATACCTATCTATATACATGCATACACACACACACCTTTTTTTCCCAGATAACTTTCGAGTCTTAAAGTACCTGCTACATGGTCGCCAACAACGTCCAGACAGTGGTGACCTTGGTGGTTTACAACCAAATTTCAAACAGCTCTGCCTGTTGCCAACCAAGGTCACCACTGTCGGGGACGCAGTTGGCAGCCGTGTAACAGGCACTTACAACTCAATTACCTTGCAAAGAAAGTAATGCTTGTTTTAAGTAGTAGTCTGGTCTATAATTGAGTTTTGTGGGAATAAATTTGTACAATAGATACCTTGTCCCTTCCTTTTGAGCTCTCAGTAAGAGTAGTATATACTTTGCTTTTGGGTATTAAGTAATCTGGCTAAAAACATTGTTTATTATATACTTGTATTCTTGATACTCTACTATGATTGAACTAAAGCTATGTAGCCTACAGAGGAATCTTAGCTATTGATTTTCAGTGCCATTGTCATTTACAATATTATCATCAGAATGCAAGTGCTCAATGGAGGCAGAGAGTTGTTCAAGACTTTGAACAAGCTGTGCCATTTTGTCCCGAGAGGCAGAATTTTCGAAACTATCATCAGTCGGCTTCTCAACATCTGCACATAGGCGAAAATGTAAGCGTGCCAAATGCTCCTGCTGATCTCTTATATTTATCATTTGTTCCATACTACATCCAGTACCAAATGCACTTAACTTTCCAGTGTGGAAATCATCTAACAATTCTAATAGAGCCTTTTCCATGTTTTTTACATCAGGTGTTTCTTTAGGCATGGTTTTCGGTTTGTTATTGGATCCCATCATATTATTATCTCTATTTATCCGCTTCTCACTAACATATGAAATTTTTGTCGATTCATTTACACTGCTATTGCCAACACCTGATGTGGTTTGGCCCAGATTCTTCGATGTAAGGCTGGCAGCGCCACTGGATAACTTATTGCTTGCAACTGGAGATGTGGCTGCATGAGTAACTTTTTGTTCATCTTCTTCCCCCTCATTCTGCATAAGTTGTTGTGTCTCGTTAACTTCTTCCAAATGTAAGCTCATGTAGGCTTATGTACCACTAGAAGCAGTGTAGCGTTTAAATGCAATAAATAGACTATTTTCGTAAAATACAATCGGGAAATACCCAATTACACAATACTGTTTGTTTATTTTCTTTCTCCAGTCCCAATGCTCTCCTGAAATTCCCCTGAACACTTTGACAGTTGGTTGACATTAACAGGCCACTGTCAGTGTCAGTCAGCACACAGCCGTCACTCAATTTTTTTCCTTTATTGCCAACTGAGCCAATGTTTGGTATTTGTGCAATAATGTCAATAACACGGAGAAACAAAAAATATTGTTATTCTATTCTAATAATATTAAAATATAATCGGTCAGCATAGCATATCGTTCTCTTTTTTCCCATAAGACAGTTTTATCCGTTTTTAGGGTTTCGTAACCAAATGGTTGACCCTTATAATTTCATCATGTTCGTGTGTCCATCTGTTTGTCCGCAAGTCAAACAGCCTCTGGAGTGGAGTGGAGCGTGCCAATACACTGCATAAAATTTCCGCTCCGCTTCAGTAGATAGGTATTTGCGAACTAATAGTTTAAAAATTCATACAAAACTGGGAAAAGGAGCGGGGACGCGGAAAAAATCCGGCCACGGGGTATTGCAGCCCGCTCAAATTACTCGTCACGTGAACTAGGCGTAGCTCGACAAAGTCCGCAACTCCGCTGCGCACTACCTCACTCCGCATCAATGGACAGACACAGTCCACAACTTCACTCCACATTACTCTCTCACTCCGCTTCGCTGCCTCGCTCCGCGTCAATGGACAGGCAGCCTTACTCGGAGACTATGGCACTATACACAGTCTGTGCACTATATGAATACCGATGAAAACCGAAAAAAATGTATATGCTGTGCCCCGCACCATACTACAAGCTTGGCAAAAAAAAGTAAAATCAAAATATAAACTAATTTAAACAAATTGCTAAAAACACTAATTGTGTGTGGGTGACTCAAAACCTACTAGCACTTGTTGGCAAAGCGTCAGGGTAGCCCGCGAAATTCAAATTTTCTTACGTTTTTTGCATTTTGCAGGGCAGTGTCAGGTTTTTATGTTGATTAAAATATGATTCGCGGCCGTAACAAAATGGCTTTACTCGGTTATAAATAATTGACACCTTTTATGGAGTTGTATTGCTTATTGTTATGATTATAATTGAATAAAGCCATATTTGTAACGACCTGTCAAGCAACAAATCAAAATGGACTGATAAGTCCATTTTGATATGTTGCTTGACAGGCCATTAGCGAAATAAGCGAATGTAGTTCGTCTCGCCTAGGGTTACCATCTGATCTGACAGGCATTTGTCGCATTTGATAGACATTTTACGGTATCTGAAGTCGGAGCTGACCTGGCGCTGCCGGCTGTCGCTCGTTCGATGGTCGGGAGCGCCGAGTCGTGGGATGCGGTGATCTCCTTCTGTGAAACCGTAGTTTCGCAGAAGGAGGCTGCGGAAAGGGAGAGGGAGATTGAGACCACTCTCCTGATCCGTAGCAGGCGGAGGGCGGACAACGCCCTCTTCCAGCCCCCGTAAACAGATCCGGAGGGACGGCGGACTCGGGGACGTCCGCCGCCCCCAATCCAGCAGGACCCGAGGTGGCAGTGCGTTGTGTTCCGCGCGCGCCCCTATTTGACGTCGCGGGGGGAGTCTCACCTCACTCCCCCCATATATTCAACCTGACTACAGAACCCTTCACTGTATGGGGGATACGCACTTGGCTGGTTTTTCATATTTTCATAATAAATGAATACTAAAAGACTTTGTTCTAAGTTAAAATTTTAAAAACAAATAAACATGTCATTGACTTGATTTGATTTGTCAATTTCGACAGAAAAACGGGAACGGACGAGGTATTTTTTTCAATAATAATTTCAATTAATTACTTATTATCTGGCTTCTTTTCCTCGAATTTTTTTACAAGATTCTATCTTGCTGTTGGAATATTAGACTATTACTCTCTTAGTCGGTCGTTTTTTATAACGCTCTAATATAGACTCAACCTCCATTGTCCATTTTTTCTAGCCACATCCTCAATTTATTGTGGGCACATGTTTCGCTCGAATACCTACAAAAAATTAATAGTTTCAACATTCAGTGCATTTACCTTTAGCCACCATATTATTCTCAGGTTAGGTGTGCGAGTCTGCGACGATACATTCGAGTTGATATCTGGATGCTAATACGACGCTTCAATTTGCATCGTACATGCAACATTTTGCATTATCAAGAGCATACATAAAATATATCGTTAAGCGGTAGTTAGAACAAGTGACTATGGCAGAGCCGGCGCCACTTGAACCAGAGCTGTGTAACAGACTCACCCGCTATCTCCACACTGGTAATGAGTTACCTAGATACTACCCGGGGTGTTGGACCACTCATAAGTATTTTGAAGAAGACAAGCTCCCAGTCATAAATCAGATTATGGAATTGTATCCGGGTAATGTTGAAGTGATCAACATAATTTTGAAGGTAATTTAACATGTTTTAAAAGTAATATTTTGTTATTGTTGTCAAAGCTGTGTTTATGTTTTATAAATGGCTCAGATTTATTTGGTATTTTATAATGT
Organism: Agrochola lychnidis; assembly: GCA_963680765.1. NCBI lineage: Eukaryota > Metazoa > Arthropoda > Insecta > Lepidoptera > Noctuidae > Agrochola > Agrochola lychnidis. The sequence goes on from OY796850.1 coordinate 8,855,649, forward strand.
AATATTAGCATTTATTTTTACTGTTTTTGTCAGCTTATGTCCCAAACACCCAATGCAATACTGGTCAAAAACCTCCCCAAGACTTCCAGATACTCTTATTTTATTTTTAGTGAAAACATACAATGCATTGAAGAAAAAACAAAATTTCATCCACCTCATAAATCAATTCCTTTTTATTTTAAGCAATTATTTGTTATAACCAATGATTGAAGGTATTATTAATTTTAATATTACCAACATAATCTCAGTGCTCTTATTTCTCCTGTTATCAAACTAAAACTTGTTGTATTAATTAGTCGTGAACCAAAACCATTTTTGTTTGGTATGTTCAGTTTGACTGCATTTGATGTATTATTTATGAGTGTTTTCATTACACCTCATGCCACACTTCTTGTATGAAGGCTACAGGATTTATTACTTTTAGGCATGCAAGGACGGGTGGTACACACGGTTTGAAACTATAGCTTTTGCGTTGGTAAAATGTGTGCAATATGGGAATTGTGCTGTTAAGGAAGCTGCATACAAAGCATCGCTGCAAATATGTGACACTCCAGAAAAGATGATGCTTTTCAATAAGTACACACGGCTTTTGAAAACTGGTAAGAGAACAATTTTTTATTTTTTTCAGGGTTTTTTAAATCAGTGATTTTAATCGCGGGACTTCCCTGACATAAACTACAGTGCACACATAGGTGCAATACTATGTTTATCTACACAGTTCAGGTATTCCCCAAAATGTAAACAAACAACTTGATGTATTTTCGCCCGGTCGTTTGTGATTGATTAGTGAAAGAGTGAATACAAAATGGCTGTGGTTATGAAGGTAACCAGTAACAACATAAACAACAAAATATGTTACGTGACTGACTGCAACAATACCCAAACCGTTAATGACAATTTTTTGTTGTAGATTTTTCTTAATTTTTACACGAGTACGGCGAGCAAAAAGCAGGGATTTCATTGTTGATTTTTTGTTTGAATGGTTTGACTGATATTGATAATTTTAGAATAACTGTAATGTTGATTCTTTTTTATTTTATAATTACAATAAACAAAGATATGTTGAGAGGAAGTCAACTTCCAAAGGAAAAAAGATTGGAATATGTAAAAAAAAAAAACAAAATCATCAAATAAATCCCATTATTTTGATTTCTTTGCAAAAATCATGATTTTTAAAGTATAGGACTTTAATTGGTAGTCCCAGAAAAATAAACCAAGATCATCAAAACAATAAAGTTTTAACGCTCCCAACAGTTCACGACTCATTATAAAGAACTTAAGTTCAGGTTCCCAATTTTCCAACATTACTTTTTATTTTTACATGATTCTTGATGAAATTATTGGGCTTACTATGGACATAACAATGATCCTCATGATGGACCTAGCACTGGAGCATACTATCACAAGCGTTTAAATTGCGTGCCTTCTTATCACCCAGGTAATGGCCGAGGTTGGTGTAATAGCATCAAGGAGTGGTACACAAGGAAGGACCCGATGGAACTTGTAAAAGAGATGACAAGAGTGCGCGCGCGTCATGGACGGTCTCATAAGACTCTTCTAAGAAAATCTCATGTGAAAGTTGATGAATCTGATTATGGTTTGTATTATAAATAGTTAGCGCTTTTATACTTAAGACTTCCTACTGCTAACTTGAAGAGTCTATGATTGTAATTCATTGGCTTCCCTATGAGGCTATGATTCACCATTTATCAGTTTAATAGCCTAGAATCATCTATTACCACTTTAAGAGCTGCACAGTTTTTTCAAAGTATGTTTTTCTTATCCTGATGTACACAATATTTGGATTGGATTACACAATATTTGGATTCTTTGTGTAAATTTTGTTTGCTTCCCAGGTTTACATTAATTTATATTAAGGGGAAGGTGGGTTTCAATTGAAACTTATTTTCCTATGGCCTTCATTAGTTTGCACGTGCGCCATTCCTGTTTGTAAGCGCGCTTTGAATTCACCCCATTTATTGTACTGGCAACATCCAAGTTCACATATAATATTTTGTTAGAAAAACTGCCATGATTGTATTGTATAAAACTATAATGGGGATGTATTTCTATTTCCTTTTACATGCGGCTTTATAGTCGAGGATAGAGTGCTCGAACCTTTAAAATTTTACGGTTGGTAAGATAAATAAATAATGACCAAACTAAATGGGAACTTGGCGTGAGTATTACCTACATATTTCTTTGATTTTAGCTCGCGACGCAGTGGTGAAGTATGCGATCTTCGGCTTTAAGCGGGCCAAGCAGTTGATTGGCGACAAGGAAGGGACAAAACCAATATTTGACTACATTCAGAAGGTGGAGGATATGCGACATTGCGAAGACCCGGTAGCCGCGGCTGCGCTAGCCACTCAGAACCAATTCACTCTTGACCACGTGCCTGGTCATTTACTGACAGCTCAAGAAGTATGTAATCAGACTAATCAAAATATCTTAATACACGAAAAGGTTATCAGTATAAAAATAGAAAAAAATATGTAAAAAGATTGAAAAAAATCCAGTTGCAAACTTTGCTACCTTACAGGTAATTATATTTTCTGCATGCAGAAATTGAGAATGAATTGGAGGCACTAAGAATCGTTTTCCTAATGCTCAAATTGTTGGAATTTGATCTATATTATGTTCTACTCATGGCATTTAGGTATGTCTCGAACTCCAATAATTGAAACATCTGTGCCAGGTATGGGATGCAGTGCTGCCTCACTTAAGTTTGGAGGACACGCTGAACTACATCCAACGCATTCACAACATGGGCTTCTTGACCGGCGAGTCCACTACCACCGCCATCTTGGTGTCGCTGCTCAACAACCAAGAGATCATCAAGAAGTCGAAAATCACGCCGATAGCTGCCTACATCGCTATGACTAATTATACCAAGAAGTCCAAGTAAGTGATACACTATGTTTGTTTTTACCTGGAGTTCCTTAAGGATCAATTTTAGGGCCTTTTTTATATAACCAGATAACCAGACAATCACTAAGGTAAACACACTATAAGGGACTTAAGCGTTATCCAGGATAGTAAACTCATATTCGAGATGCATATTGATGTAATCGTAAAGAAAGTGTCCCAAGTCCCTAGGTTTCATAATAGATCTTATTTCAGCTCTCTAAACAAAATATATGTGATGACAGCTCGGCAAATATATGTTTATGATAATTTGTGGAAGGCATATACAAGTAGCAACACCAATATGTGACATCGAAGGAACACCAATACCATCTGGCGAGACAAATGTACTGTATTATATATCTTTTACTCTCATTATTTTATTCCATTGCGCCAGGCCAATGAAGTACGAGAAGTCTAAAGTGGCGACGGAGAGGGAAGTGCGCCGGCGCACGCGTCAGATGTTCGACAACAAGACGGGGCTGTGGCAGTGGACCTCCACCAAGCGACACCCCAGGGAGATCAAGCATTGGGGTAAGTTCTTGTTGGTTTATAGCAAAAACAAATCGATCCTACTTTAACATTATAGTCATTCAAACTCATAAATATTATTTTTTACTATTGGCGCGCCGCTGGTCCAGCTCGGGCGTCATATACAGGCAGCTTTATAGTCTCACTTCATTGTGCGTCTATATTTCAAAACCCTTTTACTCGGGAACGGGTGCAGGCAAGCTTCTAAGCCAAATTAATAAAAAAGTACGGCCATTTATGCCGCATATTTTGACTCTTGCGAATAAATCAAAACGTATAGGGTACTTCCCGTTGACCTAGAGTCCTAGAATCATGAAATTTGCCAAGAAGTAAGGTCTCCGAAGAGACTGGCTGGCACTAGCAAAAAAAGCTAAATATTGTGGAAAAAGAAGAGGGAAGCCTTTGGTTTTAAAAATAAATACAAACTTATTTTTGCGGCCAGTAAAATCAATACTGTGCATGCAATATTCAACACGACTACGGATTAACCCTTCACTGTGCGTGGTCCGACACGCACTTGGACGGGTTTTTAGGGTTCCGTAGTAAACAAGGAACCCTTATAGTTTCGTCATGTCCGTCCGTCTGTCTGTCTGTCTGTCTGTCTGTCTGTCTGTCTGTCTGTCTGTCTGTCTGTCTGTCTGTCCGTCCGCGGTCTAGCTCCGAGACCCTTAGTACTAGAAAGCTGTAATTTGACATAGGTATACATATTAATTACGCAGACAAAGTCGTAAAATAAAATTATGAAAAATATTTTTTTTTTAGGGTACGATGAGTTTGTGGAAATCATTTTTGGATTCAGGGATCCGTTTGCAAAATATCAGCTTTAAAGTGCTAGCTAAATGGTTGGTTTTGGATGTGTGAAAAAAAATCTCAGCAGTAGTTTATATAACGAAATTAAAAGGAAAACTATCACAGCTAAGTAGGCTCTACAAGTTAACGAGTAATAATCGACCAACTTAACTTTGCATTTGCAAAAACATGTTTTCCCATACATTCCGTATGGGAGAACACGTTTATCAACTACAAAGTTAAGTTTGTTTTTGGGATAAATTCATCCCAACTACGGAACCCTTCATTGTGCGTGGTCCGACACGCACTTGGCCGGTTTTTTAATTATTATCCTTTTGTAAAGAATAATGCTAAATTGTTGTACTTACCTACTTACTTTTTTGTTCTTTTTTTTTTACCGAGGTTTAATAAATCTAGTTTTCATTTACTTACAAAGTTTACACGAATCTGGGACTCAACTGTGTTTTTTCGTTAGGTATTGACTTGCCGCCGAACCCAGCCGTGTTGACCGCACTTAACAAGCTCGTGGACCTCACTTGGACCCTGACGCCGCCCACCAACGCGCGCTACTTGATCACTATGGACATGCGGCACCACATGTTCAAAGGTAAGCTTCTGATAATACAATCATTCAAGGTTGCCTGGAAGAGATCGCGGAAAGCGATAAGGCCGCCCATTGTATATTTTGTAGTGTTTGATTTATTTTTTACTGGTATTCAGCTGCATCCGGTTAGACTGGAAGCCGACCCCAATATAGTTGGGAAAAGGCTAGGCAGATTGATTGATTTATTTTTTGTTGTGTATTTTTGTGGTTTACAATAAAGTATATATAAATAAATAAATCATTTAGCAAAATCGTGAATATTATAATATTCTGTATATGGAGAACTATACAATTAGTCAAAAAAAAAAAAAAATTGCTTCCTGCAAACAAAAGAATGCAGCAGAGTTTGTGCAGTTACCTGAAAATTTTGAATTCTCTTACAATAATGAGTAAATTATAATAAAGTTAATGCGTTTTATTCAAAAAACAGTGCCCGTACCCTCCGCTTCCAGCTATTCTTCGTATGTGACTCTAAAATGATATTTCATATTTCCTGCAGGAAAACACTTCTGCAAGAAATACACAGTATCAAAGAAGGGTAAGAAGACAGAGACAAAGACTGCGCCGGGCGGCGGTGGTGACGCTGACACGGAGAAGAAGAGCAAGAAGCACCTTCTGGCAGAGTGCTTCTACAACACGAACATTACACCTGGACATGCAGGTATGTAGATTAACCTTAATTTCAAATTCTTAGTGGGAAAGGCCAATAAAAAAACTTTGGAGTCTATTAAATTATTTATTTTACAATCTTTGAGTAAAAATATTAATTATATGATGGTCATTGCTGAGTCCTGTTTTAGGGATATTCTATTAAATTTTGTCTGCCTAGCCTTTTCCCAACTATTTAGTGGTCAGTCTCATTCTAACCGGATGCAGCTGTCAGTATTTTACATGGAGCGACTGCCTATTTGATAACCTAGTTAGGTAATACGAGCTGGTATCCGCAACTCCACGTCAAAGCGCGTAATTTGCGTACGGGATAACCTAGTTAATGGATAACATACCCCTTGAAAAGACTGGTTGTCAAGCTTCTGACTACCCGTAACGACTGCCAAAGATTTACGAAATGACAACCAGGACCAGCAGCTTAAAGTATTCTACTTAATAAAAACCTTAAATTCATTAATTCACTGACAGACAACGCCCAACCTAAACCGCGGGGTCTAGACGCATGATATTTTGCACAAGATTTCCTTAAATAACGAAAGTGAGCAATAAGGATTTTTGAAAATTCATCCCTTCATAATCAGCCTATAATCTTCCCACTGCTGGGACACAGGCTTCTGTGAGAGGGAGTAGGCCGTAATACACCACGCGGGGTCAGTGCGGGTTGTCACATGTCTTCGAATTTTTAGTTCTCCATGTCAGTTTCCTTAAAATGTTTTCCTTCACTGTTTTGAGAGCAGTAGTGATGAAATAATTCACACAGTTCGCCGTTTCTATTGGGCCGCCATTGCTCACCAATTCATCCCTTAAGGTTGAACTAGTCGCTGGCTCGAACTCACCGGTAAGCGTGGCCAAAAAGCACGCTGTCTCACCTGGCATCGTGTCCGACAGAGATAGTATCAGTGAGTGATGCGCAGTTAGACGCTGGTCTACATGCACAACGTCTGGTTTGCACGCACACAAACACCGTGCCGAGCTATTTTAGTCAAACGAGCGCGTAAAAAATCACGAAAAGTCCTTTGGAAAATCGAGTTTTATGAAAACACCACTGCATTAATCAATTACAAATAATATTGAACTCTTTGATAATTGAGCTTTGTCGGTGCCGACTTTGTTTTGTAGATTTTACATTTCTTTTATTACTTATTTACGCCCAAAATTGCGTTAAAATTAGCAAGAAAAAGGAATCTTTGTTGGCTCCTAACTTTTTGATGGCTTATTATTTTATATTTTACTATTCTGTTTTCGCACAGACAAAATTAATAATGAAACAAAACGAAATCATGTTCATCAAAAAGTGGAGTAAAACCCCCCGAAATTTGTATGGAAAAAATATCAACTAGTTCCACCTTAAGGCTGCCTGTCCATCCGGCTGGCCCGAGGATACCGCACGGTCTCCTGCGAGGCAGCGAGCCTCCTTGCCGGATTACCGCCATGGGATCTGGAGGCAAAGGTCCTCGCGCACATCTGGGAGTGGCGCGAGGAGCGAAACGCCGGGGCTTAGCTCCGATGCCGCAAGAAATTGCGGCACAGCGGACAGAGCTCCGGCGGGATCTCATGGCGTCATGGAGAGTGCGATTGTCGCAACCCCGCGCTGGGCACGCCACAATTGCGGCGATAAGACCCCTCTTTGAGGAGTGGCTTGAGAGACGCCACGGCGTCCTCACCTTCCGCCTGACGCAGGTCCTCACCGGATACGGCTGCTTCGAGAGGTTCCTGTTCAGGATAAGCCGGGAGGAAACACCCGGGTGTCACCATTGTGTGGATCGGCCTGAGGACACGGTGGAGCATACGGTGGAGGTCTGCCCGGCTTGGGCGGAGCAACGCCGTGTCCTCGTAGAGGCGATCGGCGGCGGTGATCTCTCGCGTCCGGCCCTGGTTCAGGCCATGGTACGGAGCGAGAGGAAATGGCAGGCCGTCACCTCCTTCTGCGAAGCGGTAATGCTCGCAAAGGAGGAGGCGGAACGCGTGAGGGAGAGGCATATTTCACGCGCCTAACCGCCGCAATAGAAGGAGACGCCCGGGGCGGGAATCGCGAGCCGATTTCCGGCCACCGTAGGCACGGGCTTGCGGACGGTGAGCAATGGGTAGCTCGCCGTCCGATAAGGACCAAGCCCGGGTCGACGGCGCGTTGTGTTCCACGCGCGCCTCAAAGAAATGTCAGCAGAATTGACGGGTTCTGCTAGGGCCAATGCCTGCCGGGGGTTCGAAGAAAACCGATAGGGAAATCGTGGCCCCCGGCAACAGGGCAACCGAAGGAACACGGGTGGGTTTTAGTCAGTAAGAGTCTGACACGCCCTCCCGCTCCGCCCAGAGCGGGAGAAGTTATTTGATAATTTCCCACCCAAGAAAAAAAAAAAAAAAAGGCTGCCTGTCCACTGGAGCGGAGCGGAGAAATGTGCCAATATTAACCAGTAGGAGTGGAGCTATAAAGCGAAGTTTAGATTCTATTGGTTAATATTGGCACATTTCTCCGCTCCGCTCCAGTGGACAGGCAGCCTAAATGGGGTTAAATAGGGGATGAAATTTTGTATGGTAATTCGTCTTAACTTTCTTTCTTAACAATTCATTCTTCTTCTTAACAACTCATCTTCAAATAATATAGATACAGGCTGTATGTTAGTTTACCCAAGAAGGTTACAGCATCACGTTTTTTATTTTTGTGTGTAATTAATATTTTGATTATTTTTAGCTATAATCCTGGCTCTTCAAATCCTGAAGCGTGAGAGCCAGGTTGAGTTAGCAGTGTTCACTGAAGAAGGCGTCCAGGTGGTGACAATCGAGCGCAATTTTAGCAGCATCGAAGAGGCTGAGTTCTTGTTAAGGGTGAGTTTCGTTATGAATAATAAACGTGTGTCAGAAATTATATGCGCTCTTAAGAGAGCCCTTCCCGGTCCGTCTATCTTCAACGTGAGCATGGTCGAAAAGCTTGTTGTTTCATCCAGCGCAAGTGAGAACGCGATAACATTGTACGAAAAATAACTGGTTTCAGGAAATACGTGTTTTTGAATACGCCTTACAAGTTTGTAAAATATTTTTTTTGTCATTTAGAAACTCTATTACATGTGCGAAATTTCTATAATGATGTTTTCTTTACTTTTACAACTTATAAGTACATTATGAACGGTCAATGTTCAGGTAAAATTTGTGCAAAAAAACAGATTTTTGGAGGCTTATATTGAATTTGTTTCGACAAATTTTAATTTTTTGCTTTCATAGAAACCTAGATATAGTGCACAAGATACCCATTAGTTTAAAAGAATTAAAAAAAGATTTGTTACAACGCCATAATCACATACGAGCGTTTGTATGAAAAGTATGACGGGTTGGCCGCTCTTAATGACTCACTGTGATCACCGATCTGATTTGAAATGTATTTGTTTAATGTATTGTATGTCTTTACATTCCCTTATTTTGTGGACGCACATTATCAAAATTTAACATTCATGTGGAGTATCTGTAATCTGTAATTATATTGAAAAAGTGACGTCAGTCGCCAAGCATATTGTTGTATAGTCGGCCACTTGAAATCAATGAAACTATACTCGTACAAAACCACGACACAAAGCTAGGTACTGTTCTATGTATCCTCAGCTTAGGCTGGATTATATGCCACGGGAGAGTCCGAAAGGGATACCGTGGCCCCTGGCAACATACAGGCAACTGAAGGATCACAGATGGGTTTTAGTCAGTAAGAGTCTGACACGTTCCGCCCAATCCGCGAGTCTCCCGCTCCGCCCAGTCCGCGAGTCTCCCGCCCCGCCCAGTCCGCGAGTCTCCCGCTCTGCCCAGAGCGGGAGAAGTTATTTGATAATTTCCAAGCCAAAAAAAAATTTTTTTTATAACATCTTGCGTTCGGCTTGAGAAGCCCTTAGCAGATTTGTTGTGGGAGTTTATTAACAGGAGAGAACTGTTCTCCAGTGAGGAAGCTGTCTCTTATTAAATTAGGAATTGTTAGTGAAAAAGGTCCCATTTGTGTTGTCTTTTGAGCCTTTTGTGGTTTATTGGTTCACATAACGCTGTTGCTAGGGTGTTAGTATGAGCTTTTATACGGTCTTTGTATGCTTTTGCTCTGTGTTCGAGTTTCTCCTTTTTTATTTATTTATAGCCTTTTTTTAGAGTCTCTGTGTGCCCTTTGGCAAAGGCCTCCTCCATTCCCTTCCAATTCTCCCTGTTCCTTGCTTGTCTAGTCCATGTCTTTCCCGCCGTCCTCACCAAGTCATCCTGCCATCTTTTCAAAGGTTTCCCTTTCTTTCTCTTCCCCTCCCTAAGATACCATAGGGTCACATTTTTGTTCCATTTCTCTTCTCCCCTGACAGTGTGGCCGGCCCATCGCCATTTTAATCTTCTTAGCTTCAGTACTACATCTTGTCTTTTTGTTGCCTTCCTGATGACACTGTGATTAGTTCTATTTTCCTTTTCCCCATCATACTCCTTTCCATGCCACGCTGACACGTTCGAAGTTCTGTCTGTTGGGCTTTGGTCAAGGCCCATGTTTGGCATCCGTAGGTTAGTATAGGAAGAATGCTGGTGTTGAAAAGTTTTCCTTTAACAGAGACTACTCGACGAATACTGGTCCTACAAAGAAATTATGAAAGACAAGAAAATAAACATCCCTGTTAAAAAGGACTTCCTCCTAACTGTTTTCATTTCTGTATAGTCATGCAATTCACTGGTTTTGATAAGTAGGGGTGCATTGGTTATTATTTTGAGTGCCTTATTCTGGAACCGTTGTAAAATCTCCACATTAGACTTTTTTGCTAATCCCAATAACTCTATGCCATATGTCCAAACCGGCTTGATTATAGCTTCATAGATGAGTATCTTATTTTCCATGGTGACATGCGACCTTCTGCCTATTAGCCAGTTTAGGTTTCTGAGCCGTATGTTTAACCCGTCGCGTTTTTTTTTTATATGAGAGTTCCATGTTTGCCTCCTATCAAGATGCAGGCCTAGGTATTTTGCTGAATCTTGATGGGGTAGAGCGTCGTTTCTAAGTTTAAGTGGGGGGCAGTTGTCCTTTCTCAGAGTAAAAGTGACATGCACCGATTTGTTGGAGCTGGCCTTGATGCGCCACTTTTCCATCCACTTTTCAATGATGAATGATGAAAGACGCTACGCTGGGGTTTTCATGGTTGCAAAGTGCAGCGGTGTCATCAGCGAATGTGGCAGATAGAATATCATCCGTTGTGGGTATATCTGCAGTGTATATAAGATACAGAGTAGGGCCCAAAACGGAACCTTATGATACCCCGGCTTTTATATCCTGAAAGGCAGAGTAGTTGTGATTGATTTTAACTCTAAATATTCTATCCTCCAAATAAGATTTTAAAAGCAGGTAAAAGTTATCTGGAAGTCGGTTCTTTATTTCGAAAAGCAGGCCCAAGTGCCAAACCTTATCAAATGCTTGTTGTACATCTAGAAAGACAGCAGAGCAGTACTGTTTTTTCTCGAGAGCTTCTCTTATTTTGTTGACAACTCGGTGAACTTGTACTATAGTCGAATGGCCAGTTCTGAAACCAAACTGATGTTGAGGAATGAGATCGTTTTCGTTAAGTATTCGTGTTAGCCTTCGCAAGACGATCTTCTCAAACAATTTCGATAATGTTGGTAATAGACTAATTGGTCTGTAAGAAGACACAAGATGCGGGGGTTTGCCAGGCTTCGGAATCATGATTATCTCTGATATTTTCCATATCATTGGAACATGTCCAATCCTAATTATACTATTAAAAAGGTGTGTTATACCGACTATTGCTTTTTTAGGAAGTTGTCGTAAAATTTCAGCTGTTATCAGGCAAAAGCCAGGAGCCTTGTTTAACTCTAGACCTTTTATTTCTCTTTGGACTTCGCGCGGTGAGCAGCTTTGCATTGGGAGACATAGTTGAAGATCAGTTTCTAGATAGTCTTGTATGTCTATTGTTTTAAAAAAAAAATTGGCTGGATTATATGTGACTGCGCGGCCATGTTTTAATAAATGACTGATTCATCAAAAAGTTAAAAAAAAACAACAGTGGTACTCTGGGAGTGCCGACAGAAATGAAAACTTGAACAATTAAAAAAAATACTTCCAAAACCTTTAAAGTAAAAATACTTGCGTAGAACATTGATCCGTAGAAATAAAGAGTACAATCGCGTTTACAAAAATGAGGTTTCGGTAACGGTGTCGCAACTTCAATTGTGTTTTCCATCTCAAAAATGCCCAACGCGACTATAGAAGTTTTCACTTCAAAAATGTTAGGTAGAAATACTGATTGTGTTTTTCTTCTAGTTTGTTTTAATAAAACGATTATTGTATACATCTGGTTTCAATTCGTGTAAAATTAATCTCATTATTGCTTTCGTTTTTTGGCAGGCGATTCTTATGTTTTTCTAAATCTCACTTTTGCAGTACTGGCAGATTGGTTGCTCTGCTGTGGGGTTCCATGAAACTGTTTGCATCGAACATTCAAGCACTACAATACTCTATTCTTCATTCTTACAGAAAGCGAACTTGGGCCGCGTGCAGCTAGACGCGCCAATCGACTGGGCCACCAAGAACAAGAAGAAGTTCGACGTGTTCATCAACATGGTGGACCGCACCACTCGCTACATGGAGCTGGAGCTCGCCAGTCGCGGCGGGCGCGGCCCGGCCGGGCGCTACGGGCCGCCGCCGCCGCCCGCCCGCGAGCTGCCCGACCACTGCCCCGTGCGGGCGCTGCAGCGGTACAGGAATGCCGTTGGGGTTCATGGGGCTAAGTAAGTATAACGTCCTTACTAAATGCCATAAAGAAGAAAAGTTTTTTTTTTTTTCTTCTTTTGAAACAGCCGATTTCGTCTATTCTGCCAGTATCATGTGGTGACGGCAATGCAGCAGGGTGAGTCGTCGAACTTTGCATTTTTTGTTAGTAGTTATCTAGTTATATATTAGTAGCTGAAACAACAGGATTTTTTTAATAGTAAATCTAGTTAAGGTGATATATTGAAAAAAATGGGCTTTTTCTTTTTCGTGTAACTTTTAAAGTATTTGGAATAAGGATTTAACATTTTGGTGTATGATTTTTGACTATATGATCTAGTATCCTGAAAAAGGAATACACGATACAATGAAATTTTCTCGATACAAAAAAATTGCAAAGGTTCTATCTATTTTTATCTTTTTTGAGTATCATGGCGCAACGCTTATGAGTTATTCAATGGAATTTACTTTAAAACATAGAGAGTAAGAGTTTCGAGTTTTAAGAAAAGCAGTTTTTTTTTTAAATAATACTTTTCATTTACAAAAGACGGCATTTCGTTTTGGCACATACGTTGTTTTATTCCGAGCGGACACACATTATCGTCATCTCTTCTTTCGCCTATCAAAAGTGATGTCATCACTCTCGTTCATTCATAGATCAGTCGCCCGATGGGGCTCATCGACGAAGAATCTATGTCATTTTTTTGCAAATTGGTGCGATCAAATTTACGTGATCTAAAGAATTAGGTTTACAGAAAAAGTTAGTATTTCAGCAAGTTAAAGTAATTATTGAATGCAATTAGTGTTGAATAGGTATTTAGACTGTGTGTGTGTATTCTTGTGAGTCATGTGAACAATATAACATTATTTTTCTATTATGTTTACGTGGTGACATTTAAATAATTTATAAATATAGGAAGAAATATAAAACCAAAACTGAACAGTACCTGCAACGTTTGGAGTGCACAGGGCTATCAATGAACTCATTTTACAGGAATTCAATAAGATGATGATAATAGTGAGTCGAATTCTCCACCTTCACTAAAGCTTAACCAACACAATCTATTCCCGCCTTGTAAAGTATTATTATGTATTTTATTTTCTAAGAACATTTGTTTTTATACCTACAACTTATAATAATCTTTTGTCTAAAGAAATAGGCTAAATTATATAATTCGTTTTTAGGTTTGAAATACGTCAACAGTACGTCAATATGTCAAGTACTGTCACTACGAATGATAGATCACAAAAAAGAAATGGAGTCACATTTGAATTGTGAAAAAAGGAGTTTTTACCCGACTACGGCAAAACCAGAGGAGGGTTATGATTTTAACATGCTATGTATGTATGTAACAGGCTTTCAAATGCAAAATCAAATTCAAATCCGACTAATAGTTCCAGAGATTAACGCGTTCAAACAAACTCTTCAGCTTTATTATTAGTACTAGCTGCGTCCAGCGATTTCACCCGCATAAGTCTCGATCCCGTGGGAATATCGGGATAAAAAGCATCCTTTGTCCTAAACTAATTTATTGTCACTAATATTTTCAACACAATGTATTTTGTAATGAAATTATTGACTTAGGTACCTATGCCTTAACCAGGTCATGGTCTACCCATGTGCCAAATTTCATCTATATCTGTTCAGCCGTTTTACCGTGAAAGCGTAACAAAGAAATAAACTCACTTTCGCATTTATAGTATTAGTTGATAATTATGTATTAATAATTAATATAAACTTAATATTATGAAATAAAAAGATTTGATTTTTAGGGTTCCGTACCTCAAAAGGAAAAAAACGGAACCCTTATAGGACCACTTCGTAGTCCGTCTGTCAGTCTGTCAAGACCCATTTTCTCAAGAACGCGTAGAGGTATCAAGTTGAAATTAATATCAAATACGTAGATCTGTGTTCCCTTGGAACTCTAAAAAAATAAAGCATCTAAGTCAACGCAAAAAAAAATACGACCCTTTATGCGTCATATTTTGATACTCGCAAGTAAATCAAAACTTACAGGGTACTTCGCATTGACCTAAAATCATAAAATTTGGCAGGAAGCAAGGTCTCATAGCACAAATAAAGTAAAAAGTCCGAACGTTGATAATAATTCGTAGTTTTATCACATAAAAAATATTTGATTGCGATTACAAACTTACATTTGCAGTTGGAGAATTGACCGTGACGTATATTGATGTATCTCAACTACTAAGTTAAGTTTGTTCTTAGGATAAATTCATCCCAACTACGGAAGCCTTCATTGTGCGTGGTCCGACACGCACTTGGCGAGTTTTTTTTTAATGTTTGTTACGCTTTCATGCTAAAACGGCTGAGCGGATTTGTATGAAATTTTGCACAGGAGTAGACCATGACCTGGGTTATGACATAGGATAATGTTTATCCCGATATTTCCACTGGATCAAGACTTATGTGGGTGAAACCGCGACGCGCAGCAAGTATTATACAGGATGTCTCAAACGTAGTTGTTCAAAGGCAAATGGGATAAAGTGGAGGTGGCCACCTATCATTTAATTTTTTTAAGTTAGGATATTCTCAATAGTTCAGAAAATTTCACTAATTTAACCATTTTCAAGTAACTTTACATTTTCTACGCTTGGATTTTTCGGCCCTGTGAACAATATTTTCGACGTAGCGAGTTCAAATCTGGCTGGAAGATACCTTGATAGTGTAGGTACAAGATTACGTTCCTATTTACATACATACATTCAGTGTGGCTCTGCAACGCTTCAGATTTTATTTTTACTTGTCTTTCCTAACTTTATATTAAACTTTATCGCAACTTTCTAAGCCCAGATTTAACTCTTTGAGTCACACTTTTAGATAAACAATAATTTTGAAATTTTATTTTTATTCTCGTATTCATTATCATTTATGTAGCATAGAAAAATCGAAAAAAAAAAATCTTAGACCTAAGGCTTTCGAGGAATGAGGTGGTTACTTACAGGGTTGTAACGGATGTCATATAACGGATGAGGATGCGGATGAGGATATCGAGATAATCGGGTTTGAGGATGCGGATGAGGATACGGATATTGGAAAATTCCTTATTGAGGATGCGGATGAGGGTGCGGATGCAGATGTCGTACAAAAAATAGCCCTTGTTTTTTATAGTATTTATATAGTTGTAAGTAATTATTTGGTAGGTAAAAAAAATTTAATATTAAAGTTGTTAATATTCACCGAGAGGAGGCCTGTGTCCCAGCAGTGGGAACATTATAGGCTGATTATGATATATGATTATGAAATTTGGTAACTGAAAGGAGACGTTTCATTTTTGTATGGGACTCCGGCCATAACATGTACACTTTAGAAAACCTGGGAAACGAACCCCTAAATACAATAAAGACTGTTTTTTTCCATAATATCTAATACTTTTTGGGCACAAAATAAAAACCGAAAATGTTTGAAGTTTGTCAAGTGAAATACGACCATCGACAGCTAGCCATTTTCGTCCAGAAGTACCTACAAATCTACAATCCACTAAAGCAGTTTTTTATTTTTATGATGAATCACACTTTCTAATTAATCAAAAAAGTTGTATAAGATAGCTATCTTAAAATAGTACAGAAATACATGCCTTTCATATTTATTTAAATGACGTCTACGTGATATTATTTTTAAAATGTAACATGATTTCTGCACGAAAGCAGTATGCAAGTAAAACGACGCCATGATGAATAGAATATGGCAATAATTTGTTAAACTATTATTTTTTGTGCCGAAGTAATCAGGGGAATAAACAGGAAAGAATATTTTTCCTCAATTCGTGGAATTTTTTCCTTTTTTTACATTAACGTACACTTTATGGCCGAAAATGAAACATCTCCTTTCAAATTGTGGAGTCAAATGCACAACTTTAATATTCAAAATTAAGTAAAGGTAAATTATATTTGATAAAAAGTAACTGGCAGGCCGTTTCGCCTTCTAAGCGGTTTCTAAGTTCATCATAAATAAGGGCCTGCTCCACAAAATAATTGTTCGCTCGGGATACTTGCTAGTGGCGGTGATAAAAAAAAATCGAATGATTTTATACCCAGTAAGCCGACGTAAACACAGAAGTAATATAATCTTGGCGGGATTTTATCGCGCACTGGATTTTCAACTCTCGGTGTTAAGCCGAACGTTGAGAATCCAATGCGCTGGGACGCACTCTCGTCCCAGCGCGTAGAAAAAACACACTGTTGGATTTTTAACTCTCGGCGCTAAGCAGAGCGTTGAAAATCCAGTGCACGAAAAAAAAAATCGCTGCTATTTTATCACGTCCGTGTTTACGTCGGCTAACTCAGATTGTGACATGTGACACCACAGTCGTGCCACCAGTGCCACGTGCGGCCGATCATCTGTCATAGGACAAGGACATTGCGAATTCAGCCAATAGTAACGCGTAACTCACTTATCGGCCCGCTCATTTACCTTGGCGCGAGTTTTTAAAAATCTACTATTTGTGCGAACAAGGTAGGGTCACATCCTCATAGATTTTATGAGGATGCGGATGAGGATGCGGAGCTTTTAAAATCAAAAGTTGAGGATGCGGATGTTTTGCGGATATCAAAATTTATGCGGATGCTCCGCAGTTGCGGATGCGGATACGGATATCCGTTACAACCCTGGTTACTTACACTAACCACCATGGCTATTGATACAAACGAAAATTTTACAAAATGTACATTCTTTATTAGTTAAAACCAGTTATAATTAAGTCATTTACAAGATACCCGGGCGTAAAATTACTGTGTAGGGAACACTTTCAGAAAACCCAACAGGTATGTCCATTCTATGTATTTTTCTTCCATTATGGGTCTCTTGTGATTTGTCTGGTTTGAACTTGAGGTGCTCGGTTCAATACAATCAGGATTTTCACGTGCAGTAGCTAAGCTGGACAAAGGTAGATGATCACCTGAATTAAAATGATCACGATCGGCTACTTGAACTTCCCCAATAAAATCTCCAAATATAATAGGATCTCACTGGACTTCAATCTCTTGGTGGTCCTCTTCGTAACCACAGATAATCTCGCCACCTGAAGGTATATCTTCTAACAAGTACTCTGAAATTTCATTTTCACGTAACATACAGTAAAAATTACGAAATACATTATAGAATACTTACTTATTTACCTATCCTCCATAAATCCACAACAGTCATGGTGGTTAGTTTACTAACCACTGTATTTTCTCTATGATATTACAATGAAAATATGAAAATAAAACTGCATTACAGTAAAAATAAATAAAATACATCTATAGGAATAAATTGAGTCAAAAAGATTTACAAAAAAGCTTTACTTACCCGGTAAACAGTTTTTTTTCGAAAGCACCTAGTATAAGTACGCGTTACACCGTTTTAGATTCAAGTCAAATGAACTGTCATTCATTCAAAATATCGTCAATCGGTTGTAATAGGTCAAGCAAATTGCGCTTGTTTATGATACTTCAACCATTCATTACTAGATGGCACAGGTCTTAATAAAAAAAATCTGAAGGAGGTGGTTAGTGACACTAACCACTAAACCGGAAAGAGTTAAAAAAAAGTGTACTACCAAGTACTATCGAAGAAACGCATATGTGTACACTGTAAGGACTATTCTTGCTTGTAACGCTCGGCCGCTATAGTATCGCTCACCTACGAAAAAAAGGGTCATGTGCACAGGATTTTGTTTTCAAATTGCTTAGATATGCGTTACCCCGATGGTACGTGCAAATAGCTTTAAAAAGTACCTTTATTATTAATAGTTAGACTAGGAAAAATTCACAAAGATAGCTTAATGAGAAAAAACTTTGTGCTCTAATTTTACCAAAACATCTCTGAAAAGCGTTTAGTATTTAAATTTAACACATTTAGACGTGACCTTCGGTACATGTGTTTTATTTTTAATTCTTTTTTTTTACTTTCGCTGTTGGCATGCGTAGGCCTTCACAACTTGTATTGTCATTACCAAATGCCATCATAATCTGCCTATACGCATGGGGCATGGGATATAGTCTTGTATCTACAGTATCAAGACATCTTCTAGTCATTGATCGCTACGTCAAAAATTTTGTTCACAGGGTCTAAAATCCAAGTGAAAGTGTAAAGTTTCTTGAAATGCGAAATTTTCTGAACTGTTGAGAATATCTCAACTTTAAAAATTTTAAATGATGGGTGGCCTGCACCTCGACTTTACCCCATTTGCCTTTCGGTTTAGACAATCTGTCTACAAGGTGGATTTTTGAGATGGGGCAATAAGGGCAACTACCTTAACCGTTGTTGCTACAAGAAAACGGTCTTAAAAGACTGTCTTTAACTTTGAGACATTTTGATCTGCATTCACAGATTTTGAAAAACATATTACAGTCAGCAAAAAAATGGGCAGTTTTCACAAAAACTTTTTTTGATGCCAATCGATCCTGTTTCTTTTATGGAACAATAAACTTTAGTGGATCAACTGAGGTTTGAGTACTAGAAAAGTCAGAAATCGCAAAAAACTTTTATGTATTTTGTGTGTGGGAATGTCACCCTGTAAACAATAAATATTTTTGCTGATAATTAAATATTTTGTATTATTTGTCTACTCCATAGTTTGCTATATGCAAAATTTCATAGACCGAGATAAATTATCGTTACTTAGCACGCACTTTTTTCTTAGATATGTTTCCGTCTTTATCATGCACTTTTAGTATGACAGTTGTGCGACAGTGACAAGAATAATGCTTAGCCAAAGCCCATGCTAAATAACTGACGTTTTCAAATTCCGGTCAGTTATTTCGTTAGTTCCACTTTTTGCTACTGGTTCAGATACGTTTGTGGCAGCGCGACGATGTGGCGACCAACCATCGAATATAGAACCGCCACTCCCCGCGTGCGGGGGCAATAAGCCACGCCCATCAAACTACTCTTTATTTTCAAAATAGGCCCTTAAACAATAAATATTCAAAACAATACAATTTAACATATATATTTACACATCAGACTACATTTTGATATCATTTACATTTAAAAAATTTGATAGGACTTTGATTAGTTTAGGGAGAAAAGTTACATTGAGTATTATAACACTGTCAGCTTGACAACCATCGATGATTTACATCAATGTTGACAGCACTAAAAAGCACATGGGGGAAACGGTCATATCTTCTAAGGCTTGTTTAATCAATGATAAATATATCAGTCAGTTCTCTCACCTAAGTGACTTAGATTATAATATCTATATCTATACATATTATAAAATAACTAGCTGACCCAGCAAACGTTGTTTTGCCATATAAATATTTGAGGTGGACCACCCTTATCACTTAGGGGTATGAAAAATAGATTACGATCGATTCTCAGACCTACCGAATATACGTGTAAAATTTCATAAAAATCGATCAAGCCGTTTCGGAGGAGTATGGCAACTAACATTTGTGACACAAGTATTTTATATATATAGATTAAAGTTGCTTATCGTGTCTGTCTGTGTGACCGCGTTGTTCTTCTTTAATACGCAACGGATTTTGATGCAGCTATCACCATCAATTAGAGAATTTTATCCCGGAATGTTTATATGTCTAATTCGTTGTTAATTGACCAACATAATAATAAAGAAATCTCGACGTTTTATCAAGTTGTAAAAACTGTGCGAAGCGTGTAACAATTAAATAAATGATACTGGATTTGCTAATGGATTGATTTTTACAGTTTTCATTCCACTTCTTGAGATATTCTGATCATATGTTAATTGTATATTTTTGTCCTTCCAGGTTGATAGTGATGAGCCTGGCATCCCACAAGGTGTCGACGACGGACGGCACGCACGAGGGCGTACTGGACATCGTCGGCATCGACGAACACGTGCCCAAAGTCATAGACGCCTTCGTGCTCGGCCAATTCAAGTGAAACTGTCACGACCACTCTACAAACGCTTCGCAAAAGTCTGTCAATTTTGAAACGACCACAAGGTCATAATCTCGATCGAATACGACCTTTTACCTCAGTATTTACAATAAACTCGTCTCTAATAAATTATTACCACCTGGTGTTCCGGAGCTGATACGAAGTGTTGATACGGAACTGAAAAAAATAAATCTGAATGTAATTCTGATTGTCTAGAGATCTTTAAACTTTTTTTGCGTGTTTTTTTAGTGTTAATTTTGTTTGTAATCGCTTACGAGGTAGTTACGGAACAGTTTCATTTAAAACAACTGTTCCTACATGTACCGGCACGGTTTTAGAGCTCTCGGCGAAAGTGGTGGGGAGATTGGCGCATGTTCCATATACATAACGGGGGAAGGCGACGGATTGAACAATGCGTCACAGGCGCCCGCGCCGCACTTCACTCCCCGCGCCGCACCTCACTCCCCGCGCCGCAACTCACTCCCCGCGCGAAACAGACCCAATAATCGACTTCAGCGCATTTAAGCTCTTAAACCGCGCCGATACCTGTATTAACCCTGATTTTGGATCTCTGCTTATGAATTATTTGTAGTATCACACGGTTTATTTTTAAGCTAAAATCGCGAGTGTTCTTTATACTCAGTACGTCGGTTATATCCGATTTTGGAACATTTTCCAGATGAAAAATCCTATTTTCAGGGAACAGTTAAATTATGTTAACCATGCGATTGGTTACTACATTATTGCTTTTACGATTTAGTTGTTAAGATTATTAAGTTTATGACTTGTGTTGCTTGGTAGCGTAGACGTTATGTAACATTTAATTAATGTTTGCTACAATGTGACTTGGCTTTATGCCTTCTTGTGGGAAGTTTTTTTTGCTTACCGGCTATGTTTACTAGACCAGGTCATTAGTTTGCATAATAAAAATATTTTTGAGACACATTAACTTCGTTTGGTAGCAGAACAAATTCTTTACTGACCTTTTTTTACGTTAGTAGTGTATTTATTCTTCTTTTTTATGCGATTATAAAGTGTGTAACTTTAGATATAGTTAAGCTTAATATGTGTAGCCTAAACATTCGTAACAGGGTCTTTTTGGTTAATCAAAAATTGGCACCTGGCGCTCACTATTCAGTTATGTGTTCAACGATACAATAACTTGTAACGGGGGTCAAATGTTGACAATAGGGAGAAATATCTTTTATTTAAAACCTATAAAAGAGTGTATTTCACACGGCTGTCGTAATTGCACCTCCGGCATATGTTTGAACGCCAGTACTTTTGTAGTAGTTGTTGAGTTTCAAATTTTATTTATTACTGTTTGACCATAGACAATGATCGTTAGTGAGGTTGTGCGTAATAAGCGTCTTTGTATTTGCCAAAGTAAATATGCATTTGTAATTTTATTCAAAGAGTACTGGCCTGCAAACGTAATTAGCCATTAGAACTAATATGATAGCATATCTTAAAAATATAGAAAATAATGAAAACAGGTACATGCTCATGATTTGTTTAGCGTTATAGTTGAATTATTTGTTACTATGTGAGCAGTAGTTGTGACTGTACATAAAATGAATCAGTCAGGCACTAGAAGTGAATTAATAGATAATAAATAGATGGGCATGCATCGGCTTTCATGTTGCGTAGGTAATAGGTGAAACCGTTTCAGAACATTGGTTACTTTGGTACTGATAGCTGAGCGGACTTTTCAAAATCTGTGATCACTTGGTACTCTCTCGGGATTAAGTAATTTTTATACCTGTAAAAGTTAATAAATTCAAAACGTAGGTGAAAGAACTCGAAATTACTAGATATGCTTTTTATTGTACGTACCACTGTTTTGTTGAGCAATGTATTAGAATAAAAACTGTCTAGTATTACGGTAGTCGACGCAAGAATCACTAACTTTATGTTGGTTGATATCAGGCTAACCAACTAAGTAGAAGACTTCATAAGGTTATTGTTGTGGACCGTCACAGGTACTTATTTATTGTTTTGTGATTCGACGCATCTGTTTCCAGTGTATGGTTCGTATCTCAAAAAATAGCATTCTGTGATTTATAATGCCTTGGCAACTCTGCACTTTGGTGATATTATTGTTAATCGGACTGGTTTTCTTTTAAATCCAAAATAATGTTGTAAAATTTAAAGAAAACAGCCGGTTTTAGGTTTAAATAATAGCTTAATAGTATTATGACAATACAAATCATAACTCTGTTGTTAACCGAAAACAAGTACACTAGTACTTTCATTGTCGTATTTTTTTAAAATAACGTACATTTATTATGAGCTAGCTAGTGCATTTTACACAAAAAAAAGATCCGTCCCAACTACAAATTATCTGTTGTATTCCAATACCTAATGTGCTTTTAGCATTAAGTTAAACTAGTACATTTATAATCATATTATTTTAACCCATTCACAGCAGCATATCAAAATAGCACCTTAAACCTTATGAATAACAAAATGTATAACATTCGAAAAATGTACTTGCATGTTTGTATTCACGTTAATAAATACTTAAGTAAATTTTTGTTTTTATTGTAACATTTCAATTAAACCGTTCACAGGTATTTTTGAATTGTCAGGAGTCTTTCCAGTTAAAATTTGAAGCAAACGGGCAAGAAACACCATCTATAGACAATCTTTTAAATCAAGATATTAGGAAAACTTGGGTAGGTACATTTTTCTTGTTGCTTATAATGTGAGAACAATTCAAAATATAAGGTAAAAGATAAGCTCTGACAGTCAAATGACGGGTGTATAGATGTAAGGCCGGTTTAAAACCAATTAAACCGATCCATTTAAAACGAAAAAACCCGTTTAAAACCGAAATAAACCATTTTTTTTTTTTTTTTTCGATTTAAAACGTTTGGCGTTGATGATTATGTTTTTCTTAATTGGACGTAGATTAGCAAAAAGGATTCAACCCACACTATGGTCAAAAATTAAAAAGGACCTAAAGGTTGGTTCCTTAAGGACCTTTTTCATTTTTGACCATAGCGTGGGTTGAGTCCTTTCTGCTAATCTACGTCCAATTATAAGTTATTATAACTACATTTCCTTGATTTTACCGAGGTAGGGATATAACGGAGTACCTAAAACTCTACAGTGTTGGTAAATAATTATTTTTTTTCATTGTTTTCAAACGAAGTATATAATCAATTTGATTCGGTTTAAAAACCAAACTCACATTCTCGCACTCTCGTTGACGTCGTCACTCGTGACTCGACGCAACGTTGCCAGCTCGCCTACCCTACACACAGATGCGCCTACATAAACTGCCGTGCGCGGCCGCCACCGCGCCGAGCACGCACGTACTTTTATGTAGGCGAGTTTTCAACCGTTTAAAACAATTTATTTTAAAACCGGCAACATTTTATTTAAAACATTTTAAATCGGTTGTTTTACATCTATAGACGGGTGCCTGCTCCCAAACATGACACGGATCAGCACCATTCAGCTCGACCATTTTGAAGGAATCCAAATGACCCAACACACGCGCCTATCTTTCTTATCTTTTCTTTCTTTTAAAATCACTAAGCCCCTGACTTTGTCGACATAAGCAGAAAAGCATAAGAATATAAAGCAAGCGAATGTGAGGTCGAAAATGTTTGCACCCCCTTGGATAAGTTAGATTTTCTTCTGATCACTCAAACAGAAATAGAAGTTTTGCAGAAAAACTCAAGAATTATGACAATGCATAATGTAAGAGCGAGCTCGGTTTCATTTTTATTTTGACCATACATATTATTCATACTTAGATAGAAAAACTTATTTTGTTGACAGGCAGAAAAGCTGACCCTCATTTCAGTGTTTTTTTTTTTTATTTGAAGTTTAGTGTCAGGTTGTATCTTGATCAAAATAAGATTCGCGACCATAACAAATATGTGTTTACAGAATTAGAATTATTAAATCTCTCTATGTTAGATTTGTACTCAAATGTACTTAAGAAAATTTGAATTTTGCGGGCTAGCTTTGCGGATCCACGAGCGCACTTAGACGCTTATCTAGTTAGAGCTTTCCGGACTCTTTCCAGGTCACGAAGGACTAGACTTTGAACTGAGTTACAAATAAATTGATTAGCTATTTAATTATTCTTATCTATACAGTGATAACTAACAAAATACCTACCACTTCATTCGAAAACTGCCGCATGTCCTCATTGCAGTTCTCAGTACTGATAAAGACTCATGAAACTGTGTTGGCTTATGGCTATCGCCAGCCTTGTGCGTAATTTTAACCGAAAGAGGTCCACTGATAAAAATAGCCACAACGACCACTCTAAAGTTACCTACATGCTCTGTGGACCACTCCAAGAGCAGCTGTCCTTGCAGGGCAATAGTCTCAGACTAAGTAGTACTGCAATAGTAGTCTATGATGCAGGGGTTGGCTAAGTGGATTCCCGAAACAAAAGTACTTCTTAGGTTTATTTTGTAGGGTTTGTTTTATAATTTACAAAATAATTATCAAGCAGTCTTAAAAAAAAAATTTGGTAACAGTATTCGTAAACACTAACCTATTGTCAAAAATGACAGCCATTATTTCGTAGAGAATAGAGATGTACTATCCTGTGCTACTGTGAATAACTTAATCGATTCATAACTTTTAGATGTCTATTTTTTTATTCAAATAAAAGTAAGTCCTTATTCTAAATAAGGCAACTTCTTTTTGATGCGTAATCAAGACCATTGTAAATAATAAAGTCCTGGAAGGAACTATAATCAATCCAAAACAAAACTTAATTATTTACATTCAATTTCGATTCTAATTTTGACATCATCGTGATTCGTCAGTCACACCCCTAACCTAATCTCAAAAATCGTTGGCTGTATTAGTCAAGAAAATAAACGACCCCTTTTTTCGTGAATTACTGCACAAAATGAGTGACGTGGATAAGTGGATAGAGATCGCAAAGAGGTGTAAATATTTACCTGAAGATGACTTGCGTGAACTTTGCAATATTGTATGTGACTTGTTGTTAGAGGAGCCCAACGTACAACCGGTGCAGACACCTGTAACTGTCTGCGGTGATATACATGGCCAGGTAAAGTTAAATAATAATAAAAAACCGCTATTTAGTTGCGAAACTCACTTTACTATACTTCAAAATCCACTGAAGTAGAGATTCTGATGAAGTATAACCATTAAAAGATAGAAGTCATGTCCCTGAGTCCTGACATTACCGACTCTACTGCGGAGTGCGGATGTAGAGATAGAAGACAGAGATTAAAAATGCCTATCGTTAGATGACTCCTCAATGACATGACTAGGGAGGTCATTCTTTATCTGTTATCTTATTTCCTTGTTTACATTCCAGTAATGTACACTTTTCTCTCTTTCCATGCTTTCCCATGTGAACAATATAAAAAACAAATTATTTTTGCAAGAAATCAAGTTTTTTAGGTATTATTTGAAATGTATAGGAAACTTTTAATAAGTTTATGAAAAAATATGTACCCAACCTTTAATGTTAATTTTTGAACAAACAATAAAGTTAAACAAAGAAGTTGTACATTGTATGTTTTGTATTATTTAGTATACTTACCAAGCCAATAGTAAACCCATCAAATTATTCAAAATTCTCAATTCTAACTACCAATATGAAAACTTGTTGTATCGTTTCAGTTCTATGACCTAGAGGAGTTATTCCACATAGGGGGCCAAGTGCCCCACACAAAGTATATTTTCATGGGAGACTATGTTGATCGCGGCTACTACAGCTTAGAAACACTCACACTACTTATGGCACTAAAAGCGAGGTATCCTGACAGGTATGTAATGGTCTGATTTTTATACCAACACCACAAAGCCCCTAGAATAACTTAGTTAATTGCAACAAAACTTGATATATGACCACTTGTATGCCAGAATCTTAGTAAACACAATCAAATTGTAATGTCTATCTACTGTTTTAAAGAGTAGAGATGTGTTAGACTCTGTATTTAAACATATTAGAAAAATGCACCCCGCATTTTTCTATGAATTCATGGGGTACCTTACCGTGCAAATACCTTAGAAATAATGGGATTGGCTAGCACCCAGCATGCATCCCAGCCCCAGATCTAGGGGGGGCAAGCGGGGGCCCGTACCCCAGGCGCCAACTTCAAGGGGCGACAAATTCAAGCGTAGCAGCAAAGTGCACCACCCAGCACACTGCAACTTTGCAATAAATGAGACGCGCAGTACATTTATAATTATTCTTTTTTTTTTACAACAGTTGGCACCCCTGTTGAATTGGCGCATTATCGATCGATACAATTTGATAAATATGTTACTGCCAAAAATTACATTTTGAGAAAATTTTAATTTCTCAGGGTCTATCTTAGCGTATCCCCATAAAAGATTGGCGGGGGGCGGCAGACGGCAGATTTTGCCCCACCTCAAAAAAAAAACTAGATTCGGGACTGATGCATCCATATACACATGTCGTATTCTCCTAAACACTGCTTTTATTTTAGTAGTAAACATGTCAACAACTCCTTTCTTCAATCAAATATTTCTTCTGTAGTATTTCTTGTATTTTTCAGAATTATCCTACTGAGAGGGAATCATGAGACATGTCAAATTACAAAGGTGTATGGCTTCTATGATGAATGCCTCAACAAATACGGGAATGCTAACGCGTGGAAAGATTGCTGTCGAGTATTTGATTTGCTCACAGTTGCAGCGGTGAGTGTTTCAATTCCTGTTTTCTAAAGAGATTCCGTTAATTACATAAAAAAACCATTTCATTAATATTATTGTATGCATTTCAGCTAATAGATGAGACAGTCCTGTGCGTCCATGGTGGGCTGTCCCCAGAGATATCCATGTTAGATCAAATTCGATGTATTGACAGAAATCAACAAATACCACACAAAGGAGCCTTCTGTGACCTCTTGTGGTCTGACCCAGCTGACGTGAAGATGTGGTAAGAAGTTGGTCTAGTTTATTTTATTCCTGGTTTTTGTTATTAAACTGTTGAAACAGTCCAGAGCCAAACAGCAGATCAATACTGCTGCTACTAAGAATACTCTTTAATAATTTATCCATCAATTTAATTAATCTAGATTTATGATTAACAAAACTTGTGTATTTGTTTGCAGGTCTGTGAGCCCCCGCGGTGCAGGATGGTTGTTTGGCAGTTATGTCACAGAGCTCTTTATGAATTACAACAATTTGAATTTAATCTGTCGAGCGCATCAGCTAGTAAATGAAGGTTCGTATTGATATCATATCAGCATGAACATACACAACAAAATACTCAACTGCTCTGAATATTTATAATCTTAAATAAAATTCTTTGTTCTCAGGTTACAAATACATGTTTGATAAACGTCTGGTGACGGTGTGGTCGGCGCCTAACTACTGTTATCGTTGCGGCAACGTCGCGTCCATATTAGAGTTCAATACAGTTAACGATAGAACCGCCAAACTATTCCAAGCGGTCCCCGACAGCGAAAGAGAAGTTCCCCCACAACATACTACGCCCTATTTTCTGTGAAATGTCACATAAGTATAAGTGAAAAAGTATTCCCCAAGTGTAATGAAATAATGTTTTATATAATAAATTGTTGCATACAATGTCATTTTAGAATTATTTGTATTGATTTTTCCCCACTTCTGAATGAATGAAGGTACCTTTTAAAGTTAGCTGTTAGAGGTGCTGCACGCACACGTTCTGTTCGGGTCGGCACATTCGATTCGGCAGTATATTTAGTTAAAATCAAAGCCGACCCGAGACAATTACTGGCTTTCGTTCGGCTCGGGCCAATCGGCAAACTAAGTTACAACGCAGCGCAGACGAGTTCTTTTTGCGTGCTGTATTAAGAAGTCTTCTAAGACCCAGATTAAACATTCCTAAGACATTCAACTTGATGAAAAGGCGGTGATGAAAATTTCATTATTTTTGACCTACGACGGATTAACATAACATAACATCACGCCTTGTTTCCCCGAAGGGTTGGGCAGAGGTGTCCCTGTAGCAGGTACACCCATATTTCGCCATGTTTTAAGTCCCATGTAATAGGGGGCGAGCGTATTGCTATCAACCGGGCACAAATCCAGACTCCGAGCTGCTACTGAGAAATTTCAGATAGAAGAACCCAATAACACTGCCCGATCCGGGAATCGGAACCCAGGACCTCACATTCAGCAGTAGCGCTTGCGACCACTAGACCAACGAGGCAGTCCGACCAGTTTTTAGATTTTTCCGAAAAACTCAAAAAGTGGCATAACAGATAACAGGATCTTACAAGTACTAGGTACCTAATTACTTCTGCGTAAATAAGCATTCGTTGTTTAGTGATGTCAAGAGGTAAATAGGCGATCATTCATGATTTATTCTGTGTCTAACATGCTATCTCGCGGATAGTTGGATCAGTTCAAACTGATGAGATTAGTTGGAATATCTTTCTGAATAGTCATATCACATTGAATGTCTTATCTGAGTCTTAGAAAGTTAGAAGACTTGGTAATAGGAACCCATAATGCAGTAGCGATACTAGGCGGCGCACGATAAAAATAATTTGCCTCTATTAACGCTGCTTACGACATGACGACTCGGCTTTAAGCACGATAACAAAAGTAAGATGTGTGCCGAATCATGCCGACCCGACCGAGTGACCTCTTTGTTTTTGTAATGTACCTATATGGCCACCATCACAGATTTTAATTTTGAAAACACAAAAGGTGCCGATTCCCTTGTTCACAAACTAAACTAAATTTCAGTGCATCTTTTTCTTTCTATTTCATTAAGAAAAGGACAGAAGACAAATTTTAGTTTAGTCCTGTCAAATTAATCATCGCCTGTCACTCTCCATACAAGTTTAGACGTGATTAAAAACTTGCCGACTAAAATTATGTCAATTTACGTAAAGCGCTGATTAATTTGACAGGACTAAACTAAAATTTATCTTCTATCCTTTTCTTAATGAAATAGAAAGAAAAAGATGCACTGAGCTGTTCGTGAACAAGGGAATAGGCACCATTCGTCAAAATTAGTCGCCAAATATCAGAATTAGTCGGTCACTTCTTCAAAAGTTATAAGGGTTTATAGGTGACCGATCTGGGGAGCGCCTACCCCAGCTTAGCCCATTTGAATCTCAAAAGCTAGGGCACCAAGCGAAGATGTTTTCTCCCAAATTTAGTTGCTAATTAGTCGGAATCAGTCGCAAAATATCAGAATGTCGGTCAGTGGTTCAATAGTTATAAGCATTTTTAGGTGGCCGACCAGTACACAAGGCTATACATCAAGCTGTTCATTTCCAGTATAAGCTGACCTCGCATTGTACGGAAATCCTATACGATGCGAGATCAGCATAAACTGGAAAATATAGCTTGATGTGTAGCCGTGTGTATCTACCCTAATTGTGTAAACGATCAATTACAATTTGTTTCGATTTAAAAGATTGCTATTCCATTGCTTCGAAATTTGGAAAAAAAATCTGCTCAGCAACGTAAATAACGCAATGAATGTTGTTGAACTGTCAAAATGAAACAAATTAGTCATAATGTATACGAAAATAAGTTACGCACTTAGGGTACTGGAGTGAATCTCCCCAGCTTACCCACATTTATATCTCAAAAACTAGGGCACCTAGCGAAGATACGTTTTCTTCTAAATTTAGTCGCACTTTTTCGCCTGGCCACACTTAAGTGGAAGGATACATCCTATAATGCTGACATTCTGAAAGCACATCATTAGTTTGTCATTTCATCAATATTTTGTCCTTTATTAGTGCTATTTATTTGGAACAAATAATGCTGTCCTTAATATGCCTTATGTAATTTTGACTGGAGTTGGGGTATGATATGCCGTATGAATAAAGTAAAACAAATATTTTGACCATTTGTTACAAATCAGTTTTATTGACATTTACAATATTGATTAAGTTTACTAATACCTCGCTTATCTTTACATTCAATCCCTGTTGTAATCAAAGGTATAATCAAAGTAGGACTGATCAAAGCTCTGCACACGTACGTAACCATCTTCTCCACCAGACGCGTAGCTCTTACCATCAGGGTGGAACGCTAAACTGTTGATGGGGCCGAAATGTCCCTTGATACGGCCGAATTCTTCTTCAAATACTAAGTGGAAGAAGCGAGCGTCGAACTTGCCGTGGCGAGTAGAGGTTGTGGTTACTTCCATGGCGTCTTGACCTCCTCCAATAACGACGTGGTCTAGGATGGGGCTGAGAGCCGCGGAGTTGACCGGTCGCTCAGTTTTGTACTCCTTGAGGAGTTCCAAGGAGCTGGTGTCGAATAGCTTGGCGGTCTGATCTTTGGAGGCGGTGATGAACATGGTACCGTCACGCGACAGCTGCATGTCGTGGATCTGATGTGTGTGCTCCTTTATTGACTGGATTTTCTTACCAGTCTGGAAAAACAGGGTAAATATGAATTTTAAGAGGAAAATTGTATTTTACTGTAGAGGTTATTTATTTATCAGAAACTACCCACATCTAACCTTACACTACACAACTATTAGGTAAAACACTGCTAGGCTTTTTACTATTTGTATTATTATAATCAATGACAACTTTCAATTAGTTGTCATGTTATTTCAAAATTGCTGTTTCCATATAATTATGTAAATAACTGCTTACCCTGAGGTCCCACTGGATCAGGTCACCACCCTCGTGACCAGTGATGAGCGTCTCGTCCAGGATACCCCACACCATGGAGGTGACCTTTGTATCTGTGATCTCCCATTTCAGGATCGGAGCCTGGCTTGAGATAGAGTCATCAACTGTTCTTGTGTCAACTATGAATACCTATAATTAAATTAAGACATCTTTTACCAACACATCACATAAACCTACTGAAGGAAGAGGAACAGATTTCTGGGGATTTTTTAAACTTTACTCATATTATAGGTTACCAGGGGAAGAATGCTTACAATTATGAATGTTACTGCCACACAGCACTATCACAATAAAGGATAGTCCAGTTATTTCTAAACAAATATTTTAAAAAGGAAAGAAACAAAATGTTTATGCAAATGGAAAGAATCGATTAAAGAGTGACTCATAAACTTTAGGGATTGTGTTAACAGTATTATGCCAAAAAATGGCGATATTTATTTATTATGGAACAAACAGATATAAAGATACTTTTATAGCTAAACCTCTGAGGAGACTGTTCTGACTGGAAGGAAACCATTAAACAATTGTCTCCATTTTGATGTGCACAGTGCATGACACATTCTTTTGATCATGCACTAGGACTGTCAACATTATGAATGCAGATAACATTTCAAGCTGGTATGCATGAAAGCACTGTAACCGCAGCAGCAACCTTATTGTATTGAGAATAAAGATCATTGTGATTTTGGCAGACTTGTCAGTCTTCTTCTTTTTGAATCAATGGCAAAGGTAAAATTATTATATTATGTTAGATGAGTTGGGCCCAGTAGGTGACCACGCTGATCGCGGGATCAGTGGCATTTTTTAGATCCTCAGAAGTGGAGGTCTAAGGATACTTTCATATGGGACATGGTATGGTCGTGCATTCACAGTGGGCAGTAACCCAACAGCAACTTTATTGTTACGTTGATGAAGATCACTGTGATTTTCACAGGAATGAATAGTTCATACTGCCACTGTACTTTTAGAATTGGATGAGAGTTTACCTCACAAGGGTGACCCATAGCCTTGTCAGTGGTGTATGCAGCCTGGTAAGCACTGTAGCTGAAGTTACATGTCCTCACTGACGAGTTTGTCTTAATTGTAGCTATGTTCTTGCCAGTCTCCAGATCCCATAATCTGGAAAATATTACATTTTGTAAGAAATAAAAGATGTAAGAATAATATGTTTAGGATTTAATATGGCTAACTCAATTTAACATAACATAATATCACGCCTTGTTTCCCCGAAGGGTTGGGCAGAGGTGTACCTGTAGTAGGTACACCCGCATTTCTCCAGTAATGTTTAAGTTCCATGTAATAGAGGACGAGCCTATTGCCATCAACCGGGCACAAATCAAAAAAAAAAAGCCCAATTTGTCTTCTATTATTGTTGTGGGCTAGTATAAACAAAACAAAAATAAACAAAATTGATAAAGAAACTTCACGGACGGTGCAATGGTACTGAAAATTACACTGTTGCACAATAAAAACAAGTTGTGGTGCAATTAATAACGTAGAGTTTGACACTTTTGTCAGGTAGATAATATTACATATAGATAAATTATACAGCATAGAAGAAAATAACAGCTAAAAGTCAAATAAAATCATTATTTTTCATGTCTACTACAGTGTAATGATTGTTAGAATTAACAAACACATTTTCCTATTACTGAATCTTCGCTTAAAATGAGGAAATTGGTAACAAAACAAAATGCAACATCATTGGTGTATTTGTAAACGGCATAACCAAACTTATTTTCAAAAAGCACCTATGCTAAATGTGTACAAACCTGCATGAACTGTCACCTCCACCGGTGATGAGGTTTATGGTCTGCCAGTCCACATCCAGGCACCATACGACACCACCGTGCCCATTGAAAGTACCAAGGCGTTCACCGTTCAAAGACCACCACACATTCGGCTTCGAATCTTTAGCGACGGAGAACAGCAAGTCACCTTCACGGTTATACTTGATCTGTGTGATGGCACGCTCGTGCCCTTGGAGCATAAGGGGTTTCTGAAACGGAATTATTCATGACACCATGCTAACTTGTTTCTTTTACACCTAGTTGCAAAACATCGCTATCTTGTTCACTTAAGAGGTTTTATTAACAAACTATGGTTATAAAAGGTCTACATACCATTTTATGTGATAGTTTTACAGTAGTATTTTGATAAAATCTGGTAAAACCACTAATAATTATTGCCTGACATGTGGCAAGCGGCAGCCAATTTTGACAGAAAGAAAGATATGGAGTTGAATCATAGAGCAGAGTTGACATTTGAGAATTATATTCACAGACAAAACTTATTTTCTTTTATGAAAATCTTTGAATCGAATTCATGATATTATTTGTATAAAGTAAATAAAAAGCCATGATTTTCTCATTTTGATACGTATTTAAACTATAACGCGAGTGAGTAGCAATATATTTAGTTTTACTTTGCTAATGCTGCCATCTGTATGCAATATGAGTAGTTTGCTTGGTCAATAGTGTCACTACTCGACGCTAGATGGCCATGTTTTGCTTAAATTATGCTTTTCGAAATTAGCTGAAAAAAACGGAACCCTTATAAGATCACTTCATTGTCCGTTAGCCCATCCGTCTATCTGTCTGTCAAGAGCCTCTTTCTTAGGAATGCGTGGAGGTATCAAATTGAAATTAATATTATTAAATACGTAGGTCTACGGTCTCCAGGAGCTCTAAAAAAAATCAAGCTTCCAAATAAAGGCAACAAAAAAATCGTCCATTTAAGCGACATATTTTGATACTTACACGCACATAATCAAAACGTTTAAGATACTTCTTGTTGACCTAGAATCATGAAATTTGGCGAGAAAAAAGGTCTCACAGCAGAAGTAAAGGAAAAAGTCCGAAAATAGTTAATTTGTAGTTCTGTTTTTTTTTTTGTTATACGATTACAACCTTATATTTGCAGTTGGGGAATTAACCATGACGTATATAGATGTATGGGACATAGTTAAGTCTGTTTTTGGGATAAATTCATCACAACTACGAAACCCTCCATTGTGCGTGGTCCGACACGCACTTGGCCGGTTTTTTAACAAAACTTTACTAACCATAACTGCTTTTACAAATAAAAAAAATAGGTAATTTGGTACTAGACTTCCTTTTGTAACTAACTTTGAGAATCTTTCTAAGCTACGCTAGGGGGCTACGCTCTGTTATTAATAAATTAAAATACCTACATCAGGCGAATTTAAGTTAAATCATTTAACATAATATGTATGTTTTTTAAATGATATTCCCTCAATTTTAAAAGTAAATCTCGTATAAAAATTTTGTAGAGCCTGGCGTAGCGGTGACGTAGTATGCTCGTAGGCGTCGTAGCATGTGCTACGCAGACTCGCTGACGAAAAAGCAATAGTGCAAAAGAAATAAATGAACTTATATTAAACCATTTTATTTCAATTTTACTCACAAATCTTGTTAAACTTGCTAGTTATAAATAGAATTACACTGTTTACAAGATAAATGAGCCTCTCAAAGCTACAATATAAGGTTGGTAGGCCGTAAGTTATCATAGTAACCTGTTTTCTTCAATTAATGGTTACGATTTGTTTGTGTTGGCTGATAAGCTAAAGATAAGAAGTTGCACGATCTAGAGAGTCTTACACTTAGGTGCTAGACCTAGATTCCTTTTTAAAGGATTCATTACTCATTTGTTATAAGTATAATTCCAGAGTTAGATGACTATAATACATTAGCTCTCTCTATTTAAACGGATCTTTACCCATTAAACGATATTAAGGCTGTATTAAAACTAAACTTTGTAAAAAGGGTACTATAAAATTTCAGATTATTTAAAAGATAGAAAAGCTTGGGATTGAGCTGCTTGTTCTGCTAAGCCTAGTGATAAAACTATAAAACTTGACATTTTAATTATTATGTAAAATCATCAAAAAATACCAGTTTTATATACATATTGACATTGTTGAAAATTGTATACAAAATGACATGATTACTTTGTAAAGTATTAAATTATTTTAATTATTGTGAATGTGAGGAGTATGTGGATATTTTTATTATTTTTATTTCTCAGCTAATTTTAATGATGGTCTGGCAGTTTGAGTAGTTTATGTGGACTACCCAAATGTCCTTTCGTTGGTATTGTTCGTTGAGTTGAGCTACTTAAGTTCTGAGTTGAGCTCCACCATTACTGACAAATACTTGCACCGACTGGACAGGTCTACTCAAATCTGTGTAGTTCTTTCCTCAAAACAGACACTAATCTACAAGGTCCTCATATGACTTGATCAAGATTATGTCTGGACTTTAAAAAAGACTGCGACCTCTGAGTTTGTTTCGGCCTTTCTTCTCAGAGTAGTCAGATAGGAAATGTCGAACTCATCTAGCTTATTTCTTTTCTTTTTTTAATATGACGTGTAAAAGTGATTCAGAGATCCTATTTACAGAATAAACAAATTCATTTCTGAATTTCGTTAGAAGGGGTCTAAAAGGTGGTCTGAAAGCATCTACTTATGCTATCTGTATATTCATTTGCAGTGGATGTCAATGTACTACGGTTGACTAAAATATCGTGGTGGGTGTAGTTTTAATAAAGTCTGTGATTAGGTGTCTCTTGATAGTTATGTTATAAATACATCGCCATGATATGGCACGATTTAAAGTGTAAGTTGTAGTGCAGGGTTCAAGATCAAATAAAATCAATCAATATATTTCACATACAATTTATTTTCTTAAATTATTAACCATTGATTTCCAAGAGTACAACTAAAAAACAAATTAAAGTACAAACACGTTATGCATCGCTAACTAAACACAACTGTAGGTAACTTCTCTTGGCAAACCAGTACACATTCGGTTGACTACGCCGGCGCGGCGCATCACTCAACGAGAC
Organism: Agrochola lychnidis; assembly: GCA_963680765.1. Lineage (NCBI taxonomy): Eukaryota > Metazoa > Arthropoda > Insecta > Lepidoptera > Noctuidae > Agrochola > Agrochola lychnidis. The sequence goes on from OY796850.1 coordinate 8,891,234, forward strand.
GTACACGAAAGACAAACTCCTGAGTACTGCTAACAGTCACAGTATATCTTAACTTGGTCGAATTATAACAACAGCCTTATTCCATCGAGAACAGTACAGCAATCAGCAACTAATGTGATTTGCTACGTATAAACATAGAACCCTAATGTATCGATAATACTTAATGTATGCTAGGTCTGAAAGCGATAAGTCTTGGTATTGAGCGAGCCCAACTAAATACGTGAAATACAGCACACTCAATCACATTGAACTCTTATAAATAAAATTTTGCCGCTATCCAACGAAGTGTCTACTGTGTCTAGCAGTGAGGCACTTGCCGTGACACAGCGTGGCAACTAATACAATCTGTGACTTCGACCATATCCTATTTTGAAAAATTGTAAAAGTGGACACAAAATGTTTCTAAACATTGAAATTAGTAAGACAAGCGAAACGTGTTTGTTCATGTAAACTGTAACAAAATTGATTACTGTTATTATTTGATTAAAACATGAAGTATAACTCGTAGAATATATATCTATATGTACTTAGAGTTCAAATATCCATCTGTGACATGTAATTACATACAACAAACACTCTTCAACGTTTCCAAATATATATTCTCTTACGGCGTTACACTCGATTTCATAACTATTTTAATACAATGTCTAATGTACACAAATTTTAACCCTTCTTTTACCCGAAATACTTGAAACGCTATTTTTATACACAACAAACCTTACACTACGAATGTGAAAATATTTCGTCACAATATGTTACATGTAATATCTTACACGTAATTAATTATTCTCTTATGGACTGTAAAGAAATGTGAAATGCATTAAGTTTTTGTTACACCCTTATAAATATATTAACATTATTATGTTTATTACATAACTATATCAGTCAAAATATTTTCGCAGTATTATCTACGAACCGGCTTCGGAACCGCTTGTGTGTATTGTGATCATGATGATATTTTAATTTGAAATGTCTTACAGTATACCGTTAGTAATGTTACAGTGCTAATTGACAATCGTACGTACTTAAGTAGTATGTTGATACTAGTGCATGCTCAGAGTGACTACAGGGACTCTGAGCAGCGCATGTCAATATATTTATAAACACAAGGTGGTATCGAACACACACGCCGTCTGAAGCCGGTTGTAACCGTCCGAGCCTCGGGTGTGAAGTCTACCTCCGAGGCAGGCAGTATTAACGTTATGCAAACTCATTAAAAATTAAATTAGCAAGCAGAAGCAAATCATTAATAATGTTTTCCATGAATCGGTCAGTCAATTTTGATATTCAAAAGTTATTCTACGAGTTCCATTAAATTAGACGAAGGGGCGAACAAGCCCTATTTCACAGTAATAGCAAATAATTTAGAAGTGCAACGAAAGCGAGCGGCCACCTTACACGTCGAAGCATAATTTGTATTTACATATTATGTGAATGTATAGCCTCAGCGGGCTGTCGTGTACTATTCTAATTAGGTACTCGCCAGTAATGCGCCAATTTCATTGTTTAATTACTAACAATACTATCCTTTGTACAACGCCAATAACATTCTTACAAATCTAATTCCCATTTGATACACTGCCGTTAGTTTCGCCTTAACAATACGCTATGATACTAACAAAATAAGTGTCAATATTACTTACATACATTATCATTTACATACATATTAGTAGAACGATGCACGATTCGCGATTATAGTTATATTTACGATTTCCGTCATTCATTACATGTTTAAAAATCTATAAAGGCATCTTTACCTCAGACTTTAGATTTAACACCGTCGTTCTGATGGTGTCGTTAAGAACTAATTAATTATAATTAAGTTAGATAAAAAATGAATAAATAAATATAGTTACCCAATCGTCGTGAAGGGTTCACGTAGTGAGACCGAATATTAGTGAAGGCGCGCGCACCGGGCGGCGGCGCCGGCGCACGTCGCCGCGTCGCGCGAGCCGCGGCCGCGCGGGCGGCGCGTGCCGCCTACTCCGATATCATATCACTGTTTACTATCACAATTAACTAATAATTTCACCAGCGTCATTAACTTAATTAACCGTACGTAAATTATAACAAAATTAATTGAAAACTATTTAGGCATTTGATGGCAGTATCGTAACTGGTTGTATTCAAACTAATTATAATGTACAAAACACATATAATAACCGCTAATACTTAACTAATGGTAACACGATGAGGAACGGACGTGTATCGCTCATTCAGGTAACAGGATTATCTAATATTACAAGTTGTTTGTTATGTCGACTGTTCAGCTACTTAACGATGCGATGCGATGTAGTGTGTACCTTCCGCTGTCAACTTGACATGTCCACAACCTAAGCGAACGAGACCTTCGATTCTTTTGATTTATTTCCTCGGTACTGACGGGTTGTGAAGGCTATGTATATTAATATAGGTGAGATAGGATCTGGCTACTATTTGCTCTGTATACGCCGACGTCGACCGTGAGAAAGCTAAGGCATAAAAAAATCTAATTAACTAGAACCTAAGTCCTTAGAACGAACTTTTTGGTTGTAATTACTTAATTTTAAACAAGGCTTACATCGCCCCCTATGCTAGTGGTAACTGTTCACCGTTGATGGAACGTTTATTACAAATTTTAACATTAACGATTAATACAAAGAGTTATTTAACGATAACGGCGAATAAATTGTAAGAAAATGAAAGGCAGTGATTACTGAGTAGTAGGTTTGAAAGTCTTTTCGTAAGTTTATATAAATGATTTTTTTGCGATCATGTAATGATACGTTTTTTTATTATTGTTAGATACGCCTATTTTACGTGTAGATGAAGATCGGTGTTAGTCATGTTACTGGTGACACTAAACTTAAGAGTTCAGGGTAGGTAGTTGGTGGACAGATGAGATGGAGTTCTACTGATGACTTAATACATGAAGGGGAATGCTAGAGGGCTGATGCTGTGAAGATGACAAGTGATGGAATAAATTCATAGTTTCTGAAGTGTCTTTCATTGTCTCGATAAGTCGATACGATGATGAATGAAGCATGCATATACCTGTTTTGTAATAAAATTAGAACTTCACAATTAAATCACTTATTTATTAATAGTTGCAAATCAATCAAATAGTTTATGTAATCGAGGTTTAACGCAATATGTACAAAATATTTTATGTATGTACAAAATGTATCATGTATCTACAATTCTAGAGGAACGATGCGCGAAAGGATTTCAATGGTACGATATGAAATGACATAAACGATTACTATAAATTTGAATATCCGAAAAAAATCACGGTACATTGAGCACAATTACATTTGAACACATCAAAGGAAGCAAAGTATAAGATCAATAAGTCCGAAGCACCTACGCACATAAAGATAACGTCGTCAGCTTAGAAATGCATCGAGTAGTCGGCGCGGGCGCGTGACGTCACGGCGGTGACGTCACGGCGCGCGCCGACCCTTACAGCTAGTTAGACCAGAATAGAGAAGTGAAACATTCAGAACGAAACATGCACAAGTGTTATGCGAAATATTGGCAATAAAAATGCATAAGTTGTGACTATGAGAACCGCGCGAGCCACCGCGCCGCCGTGTTAGTGTATAAACAGTACAGTTGTATACAAGCAGTCTTGGTAAACACTGAGAGTAGGTACTTAGTGCTACTTACATTATGTACGAACAAGTCATATAAAATTAAATTGAAATTCTCAATATTACACACCCAGTAATTAGTCTACTGGTTAATCCTAGACGATATAAAATGCAAACTAAAACAGCAGTATTTCATTTACAAGAAACAATTCTGTCTAAAACAACGTCTTAATTATATTGTAAAGTTTACTCTATATTTACAGAAATAATATATTATGCGATTCTCCGACTGACAAATTTAAATAGTAACATAATATATATTTTATTCTATTTAACACTATGTAGTATACACTACCACGTATAAAACACGCATTCAAGTCCCTGGTACCTTACGTAATAGCTATTTTAATAATAAATCAGTCTGTCAATTGGGACGTTTTAATTCCTCTACTAAACAATAAACCAATACACTCATCGACTCAACAAAGGTATAAATGTACCGCACTTGTGTTGACTGTCACTGTTCGTCGCACTGGGCGGGCGCACTATTGTCGGTGCTCGAGTAGGAACATTTGTACGAACTCTTGTGCAGGCGCGGGTCGCACGGGTGCGGGTCGCGCGGGCGCGGGTCGCGCGGGCGCGGGTCGCACGCGGGCGCGGGTCGCGCGGCGGGTGAACACATGGTGGCGAGTGCGATCATAAGACGGGGGTGCGGCGGGGTGGCGGGCGCGGGCGGGGAGTCAGCCGCGAGTACATCGAGAACTAGACGCCCTGCTGCGCCATGTACTATCTGATCTCCGCCGAGTTCAGCACGAACGGTACGTAGAACATTTTGCTCTCGAGCAACAGGTTCGCCGCCGCTTGGATCTGTAAGTGAAAACGACAAGTTAGTATCGTGAAATCAAAAGCTTTCCTTCTACTTTCTATTGTGAATGTGCCTTGTAAATTTTACTTTGCGAGACAGTCGATAAATCTGCTATCTTATCCCTTGGTAACGAAGCCGGCTGTATAAATTGTGTGTTTATGCAACGTTTTTGACTGACAAAGATATAGCATGCTGAGTGATCTATAACGACTCTGTCTACCGAAAAAACGATTTATTCATCCGCGCTGAAAATTATGAGAATGTATTGTATGGCCGTGCTTGCTTGACTTGGCGGGGGACACTTTAGAGGAAACAAAAATGAAAATGTTGCAAATTACCTCAGGTATCCTGGCGAAGAGTTCCTGTAGTCTTCCAGGATGATGCGGAGCAGCGTGCTCCAGATAACTGCGCAACACCTGCACGTACCGATCCTGAATACCCTCCAACTCAACCTCTGAAACAAATAAAGACAAGACTTAAAATCTGCATTAGCAAAATAAATTCGCAAAGTCGCTCTTAAGTCCGACTCGAAATTATTCAACGGTCGCAGCCGCAGTAGTAACGAATGGCATTGGGTTGTATTGATTAATTATATTTCCTACAATCATGCAATGACGACCATGTGTAGTGTGGCTACTCGCTTATAGATGGCGCTGAGCGGTGGCGGTGAACCAATGCCACAGCGCGCGCGGTGCGGCGGTGACGTCACGCGCTCAGTAGGTCACTCCGATAGCAGGGCAACGACCGCGGCTAGCCGTTGACCTCCGCTCGAGCTCGCTCGCGTCCTCACCGCTATTGCCGTCTCGCTCACACGCGCACATTTTTCCACGATATTGTACGCGCGACTGTTTCGTGTGTGCTGTTATTGCAACTACATTTAATTGGTGTTTGTTTATTTTTGCTAAACAATATAGAATAAATTGTAGAATATATTACTGATGAGAACTATTTTGATGAAATTATAATTGTGGCAATATAACGTTCTGCTTTTACGGAGCTACAAATAAATTCGAAGTATGGTTTTGATCGTGCGGTATCAGTGTGCATTTGAGCAGCGCGCGCATGTAGTACTGGTTACGTAAACGAATGCGCGCGAGACGTAGCGGTACTCGTTCATTCTATAATCTGCGCTTGCGCTTTTTTCAATGCGCGCAGTGCGCTGCAAAAGAGAAAGTTCGCCTTCCGCGTCGCGCTTTCCGCTCCGAGAGTGAAATGCTGTCCCGTTTTAGCTGACGTAACTAACTCTACATTATTATACGCAATGCGCTTTTCAATACAATGCGACAGTTTTAATTCTATACGGGTTAACAACCTAATGCTGTTTGATTTAATTACTCAGTAATTAGAGTGTAACGAATTATTTTACAGGATATATATTTGGTACTTTATGGTGAATGGTTTACTTTGCTATTTATGTCTAATAAAAGCGAAAAACGGCGAATTAGCTTCACATTCACAATGACAAATACGGCGATACGTTCCTAAAATTCAAATGCATTACTCAACTCGGCTCACACGCAACAAACATTTTGTTACAAGTATCTAACAAACACACACACACACAGCGGTAAAGTCGACGCGGGCGCAGTTGCGCAAGCGCTTTCCATTTCATCGTAGTGCGCACTACGGCACTAGTACAGCCATGGTACCAGGACTCACACATACATACGTGTGTATAAAGTGAAAATAAAAATGCTGTGACAAACACAAGTACCTACTACTATTTAGGTATAGGGACAGGCTTTCCTCCTTTCGAAAATCATCGTTTCTATTTCTAATTTCGGGAAAATCGAAAGACTCTTTTTATAGACTTCAACAGAAGTTAAGAACATTTTTCCTATTGTGGATTTGTGGTCTTACAGTAAAAGCTCTGTAGAGTTTTCCATGTCCGTCATTAACTTTGTCAAAGCAGTGATTGCTATAAAATAGTGTACAGGCGATTCAATCAGCTCATAAATAGGTTATCAACAATATCAATTTGAAGCCAATTCTGTTCGATAGTTCGCTTCATTGACAACCGCACATAAGTGCCGTATTCCTTGTGTACACATGCACTGTTTGTCAGATCTAAGATTTGATAACGACGTACAACCATGACTTTATTATGTTAGATTTACGGATACATGCATGAGGAAAAGTCCTTCGGTTTACTCAATTCATATACAGAAGCAAATTACTCATATTTGCCTACCTAATAGTAAAGTTTTAAGAGGATCTTGAAGAGAGTGGACTACTTTCGTAAATTTTGATGATGTCAGCATCAATTGAGAAGAATTTAACAGGCTCATAACGGACTGAAACAAATTAAATTTCTTGGGTGTCATGTTCAAGCGATATTGTCTTTATGGAGTGAAATGATTAATTATTCAGTTGGTATCATGACGGTATGTAATCTGTTCTACTTTGAAAACCGTTGCAATTGGTAAACATAGTATAGCATTATTATGTTAACTTCAAAGTTTAATTTACATAACCATCGTGCAACATAATACGCGGTATTTCCGAGCGCGGCTAAACACTCACTGAGTACTTTCATAGTTTGATAAACAGCGCACCTACTTAACGTATAAATGTGCAAGCGCGGTGAAAATAATTTTCAAACACGGCGCTAGAGCGTGGTGCGACCTAGTTCCAAGCGATAACACAGGATGTCACAGTTTCCCTGCAGTAGTACTAGGACAAACGAACCTACTGTGATTAACCATGTAAAACCATTATCGTCGAAGGTTAGATGTGGCCGAGTCGGCGTCTTGCGCGCTAGGTACATTCTATTGCGTCTCAAACTTGGTTATTGAAACTTAACTCACAGTGTAGCTAATGAAATTACGTTTTCAGGTTCTGTGTATATTTTTCACAAGGTTATGGAGTTGTTACTATTATTTTATTACCTGATTTAATTAATCATGTCTAAATACGAATGGAAACTTTGAATAATAATGTTACTGCAGTCTTCAACTCTACGCAGTTATGCGGCGTAGTAGTCTAAGTACATAAGCCAAACTTTTCCGAAACAAATAACGCAAATTATCTGGGAAGATATCTGAAGACTTTCGTATGTCAGCAGAGTTCACCAAGTGAAATTGTTATCAACGTTGAGAAGCGGCTCCTAATCGGTGTCGCGAGCGACTCTCGACTCCACATCTGGGTTACTTGTAACATAAATCATAATAATATTAATGAACACTTTGCACTGCGTATCGCACTCACTATGCGTCGAGATTTTTATTGTCATGTCGCATTTCGTATTGTGTCCATTAATCATACGATAAAATCTACCGTTACATTTATAAAGCTTTCGTATCATATTAGAAAGTACATTTTTGAGCTCTTTACTTTTACTCGAAATGACAAATTGCTGTTCAGTTTATTGCAACTGTAGAATTTTGACTATTGAAAGTGAAACCGTTGCTCTAGTTAGAAAGTTAATAATAAAAAGTTTATACTAGATCAATTAATTTAATAATAATTGATATTCTAGAAACATTATTTTCATCCGGAAGAATACATTATCAAATCTATCATAGGAACATCTCTATAAAAATTGTTTGTCACTTCACGTGTCCGCGTGTTCAGGCTGCTACTAAGTAGATATAAAACGAGTAATAATATAATGAGTCAGGTCGACGTCACAGCGTAGGATGCCTAGCTTGCGTAACAGTAACTGACCTACATGCATCGTGGGCCGATGCACCCCTCGGCCAGTCTGTAACTGGATTACAATGCGGTGCGTTGACTTACTCAAGTAATGAGCGTATCTCCGCAGGGTTGTGTCCACATGGCTTTATGTCAGCTTACTTTAAATTGGAATGAGGAAGTGCTAAAGTGTTGATCTTATTAATGTGTCAACACATAAGCATGTCGATAAGTTTTTGGAGATAATGTGAGTTAAAATACTGACGGTTTTTTCAAAAGGTTGTTGTCCAATAAATCTTTAATTCGAATAAATCTTTATTTCTATCGCTAATTGAATATAAAAAAATAAAGAGTATTTGGTTACGTAAACAAGGAAACGTACCATTCATTCTATTTACATAGCCTAAATAAATCCGGCCTCATAGCCTGCAGTGCGGTGAAAGGTTATCCAGACGCCAATTAACACAATTAAAAAACGAAAGATTCATCTGAACTGTGAAATGATGACGTCAATCTATTATTTACAGTTCAAGTTTTATCAAGGATTTAAAGTTTATTTTTAATATGCAGATAATATATTATTTTCAAAGGCTATTAATTAAGTTGCGCTTTGTTTGAAAACATTCAGTTTTATCTAGCTTTATATCACAGGAAGTCAACCTTTTATAAAATGTTTGTAAGCTTCTTCTAAGCCTGCACGTCACAAGTCGATAGCCAACTATCACTTGCTTTAAGTTATGTAGTATTATATTTTATCCCCGATCACTTTTAATTTCGTCAATGATTTTATTCTTAACTATTCTTTCAGTGATTAAAAAAATGTACTGAATACACTCAAAGCTCCTAATAAAACGGCTAAAGTTAGTATCCGAAGAAGCTGTATTTATCAAAATACACGTAGCAGTTTTTAATGAAAGCTCTAAAGTCTACCATATAGACGACCCGATGCCGTCATAATATCTATTTACAAAAGAAAACTTTGAAAACTGAAAGTGTTGTATTTACCTTGGTTCAAGAGTATGTAGACCTTGAGGCAGACGTACTCCTCCATGCGGAGCTGGATGCGGCGGAAGACGCAGGTGATCTGCGTCATCTTCTCCACTACCAACCCCACGTCCAGTCGCAGCTGTTCCAGTGTGATTGGCCTGCCCATTAGTGACGTCAGGCAGTTCTGCAGCGTCCGGAGGTTCGCGTTTACCTGGGAGAAAGAGTTAATTTGTCAGAAATTGGAAGCTAAGAGCTTTTGAAAAGTACCTATAAGGAATCAAACTTGGTGTTTTGTTTTGTTTTGTTTTAACCGCAACGCTCCAAGTCACAGGTCGTGATTGATATTTATTTTACCCAAAACAGATGCAAATTTATTTTTTAGATCTAATCCAAATAAAACAAGTTGTTTTAAAAAAAAATCTTAATGTCATGCAATATTTTCCACCTTTTGTCACATGCGTTGAAACGTCGTTTTCTATAAAACAATTGCTATACCACATCTCATTTAACGATAAGTGAATGCAAATGAGGCATGTCGTTTGCCAAGGGCTTTTCTTGTTAGTCATAATAAACCTTATTACCATATTATAAAACCAACATCGTTTAATGACTAGAAATAGTATAAATACTAGTCCATTTGCATGTGCAATCATTTTAAATTGCTAAAAAATATATGTATGGATGTAGCACCGAACATAATACGCTATATTTACGTAATATCGAATGAATAAATTTAATAAAGAGGAAATGCTCTAGACAATGAAAAATACTTTCTGTATAACTACCGTTATTACGTTACATCACCGCGTGCGCAGTTTATGTAACAAATGCAATTCTCAGGTCGCGATCCTGTTTGTTGCATATTGTTCGAGCCGGCAATATAAATAGTGTATTTCTATTTAGAGCTAGACCGAACATAAATAAATATGACTAATTGAATACTGCCTAAATATTGAATTCAAACGTCTCATTGAATGGTGAGTAAATATTGTTCTAACAGTTACAAATCTCGAAACGTACAAGATAATAGAAACGTTCGGCGTCTGGTACACTGCATTAATTGACTAGTGTAACATAGCTGGTTATGCGGCGAGTGTGCAAACGTCCGAGTGCAACTAGTTGTCTGGCAGCCGCAGCCGGCGACTTTCTACCGCGGTTGCGCAAGCGATGCAAATCACGTAACTGCACTCCGGCGCATGTGCGGAAGTCTCTGGAGCGAATGTGACCCGGAGCGTGCTTGAGCCACATCTAGGGCTCGTTAGTCAAATCGTGTGGAAAAAACACCTTTATGAGACTTTCGTAACATTTCTACTAACGCGCTATAACATTTAATTTGTACTCACCTCTTGCATAAAGTCTTGTTCATGGTCCGACGAGGGCGGCGCGTGCGCATGCTTCCCGTGCATCGCCTGGTACGCCGCCGTCGTTAGTACTGAGATCTCGTGCCATTTCTCCATCAACAGCTTGGAATGTATTTCCATTGGTATTTCCATAATAAATGGTAGTTTTTTCGTCCAAGCGACCATTTTATGTACGATCGAGTCCCCGATCTTACATAGTTTGTCCCCTATTTCTGAGGTGTCGTGGAGCAAGTCTGGTAGATGCCGCACCGTGGCGATGTCTTCCATGGCATCGCAGTCGATCAGCGCTCGGATCATGTGTAGCGCCCTTTCTAGGGGTACAGCACGATCTCGCGATGATGACACGGCACTTTCTAACCGTGCTCTTAAATGGACAACCTGGAAGAAAAGGCCAAATGTGAACAATGAAAATAATGAATGAATACGGCTGACAAAATAATATTTTTGAAATGTGACTTACCTCGCTAGGGTTGGTGAGTGCAGTCTTAAGAATGGTGCCATTGACAAGGTGTGATGGGATAGGCGGTAAAGGGTCTTTGGGCTTTTCTGGCGGTGACGCTCGACTCGTCGTCGTCGCTGCCTTGTTCGCTTTCTTATGTTTTTTGTATTTGACTTTGTATAAGTTATAGACGGCACCACTATTTCTTCCACCTGGCATCCGATCCTCTCTTACCGCTGTAAAATAAATTTTGTTAGACGAATAAATTAATATTTGTTTCTGAATAATAACGAATTATAAGTCAATACACACCTTGTAATACCATTCCTTGTTCGATACACTTCTTGAATCGGCAATATTGGCATCTATTCCTTTGCGCTTTTGTGATTTCACAGCCACCATCAGCGACGCACGTGTAAACTCGTCGGTTCTGTACAGTCCGTTTGAAGAAACCTTTACACCCTTCACAAGTTATAATGCCATAATGAAGACCTGTGGCTTTGTCTTCACAAATCATGCAGATCATGGGTTGTTCATCCTCATCACGTTCCGCCTCAGGTGCGTAAGCACGGAGCTCCGATCTGGGAGCCAGGGCTAGCGCGCTGGCTCCCGCCACCTGGGACGCTCCCGCGACACTGCCGCCTGCAGCGCTCAGGTTCAGTGCGGTGAGTTGCTGGTGCGCGGGCAGCTGAGACACGTCTCCTGCCCAAAGTAATTCCATATTCAAAGGAGGCCCTCGTGGCCGCCTCAGCTCACCACCTAGATTAAGCAGTAGCCGCGCGGCTGACTCTTCGCTACATGTAGACGGGTCGGGGGTGGGCGGCGTAGGCGTGTGCGACGCACCCGCCGCCGGTTCTCCGCTAGATGTAGGTGCTGGTAGCGTCCAGAACATTGTCCGGACTCCACCAGACTCGCCCATGATCACGGCCGGAGTGCCTCGCCATTGTGTGGAGCCTCGCGCGCCTTGTTTGGGCTCGAGTGGTTGCGGTGGGAAGTGTCCGCCAATCAGCTCCGGTTTAACACCGTTGATGCAGGCGGCTGGTGGCCACGGTCCGGGTGATAGCGAGGTGTGGGAGCCCTGCGGTGGTGGAGCGAGAGCACGTGGCCTGTAGTGTTGATGTGGTTCCGGGGTGCCTTCTAGCTTTACAGAGGATAGCTGAGGTGGCGTTGCATCAGGTTTGTTGCTAGCTGGCGAGCACTCTGCCTTGACAGATGCTGGCCCGCTTTCGAACTTGATGACGGAGTAGGGTGGCGCCGAGCGGATGACGGTAGGGTGGCAAGCTGGCGAAGGCGTCGGAGAGCCGCCGCCGTCGAACACGGGCGGCGGATGCGGCGGCGTGCTGCAGCCCGCCTCGGCCATGCGCGGCGACGGCGGGCCAGGGTCCGGCGACGACGTGCTGGTATCGGCGGCCGACTCGCCTGTGGGCACACGCGCTTGGGTCAACAACAGTGGCAGGCGACCTCTCGTCTCGCCGTGATACAAAAAGAACACCAAAGACTTTTTAGAAGCGACAAATAGAAACTAGGTGAAATGTCAACGACCGCGCGGCGCGATCGTAGTTAGAGCGCGCGGGGCGCGACGCGGGGACGCGACGCTGCACTTCCCGACGCCGCCGACTAGATTAGCTAGCCGGTTGCGTCACGATGTGAGCGCCGCCGCTGCCGTCCCGGCCACATTCAAAACTAACCTATTATATTTATGGACGAAGCTTTAGAACACGTTTAATCATAATGAGGTACGATCTCGCCAAGTTATGATTTATGCGATCGTAACTAATTAATAGATCTTATGAAGTTTGGGTGCAGAAAGCAGTAATTTATATAACTATCCGGAATAGATGTGGAAAATGTAGGAAGCGTGGATGCGGGTCGCGGCGCGAGCACGAGATGCGGCGGCGCGCGCGAGGAGAAAGTGAAAGCGGCGCGAGCGCAGATGCGGCGCCCGGAAGCGTTGCGCCTGCGCCCCGCACACACACTACAAAGGGCTACGACACACAACAATAATGCCTATTATGTTATGTGATTATTATTATATACATAATTATACTGATACACTGTTTATAAAACTTTCAAATACTTCTAAAATAAATATTTTGCACTGCTTACCTAAGAAAAACTTCATATGCGAGATACCTGTACTAAGTTGGGTATAGGAATATTAAATGTGGTGGGTTTATTTCTTATTTGAATAAGTATTATTAATTAGAAAAGTAATTGCAAACTATTTCACAACTATTCTAACTAGAACACAAAACCCATGTCAAAGATCTGAAGCAGCATTGCGAATGATACAACAATGCAAGATTTAAGAAAAGACAACTCCATAATGTTGAACCCTAAATCCCATACTAGGTACTTCAAAGGAAATCTCTATCAAAGTTAAATCATTACCATAAATTCTAAACACTAAACTTTACCGACTTTTTATTACTAAATCCATAGGCGTAGTCTTTACCCTCTCACGTGACCTGGCTTTACATCGCAAACACGGTCAACAGTCCGATGAATTGTGTGAACGATCTAATTATTAATCACATTATTGTCCACAAGGGTCTCATTGCAAATTTTAAGATTATTATATTTGATAATTTTAAGAAAAAGTAAAAGTATTGTGATGAAATAATTAACTTCATTTGAGCAAAGGCGCGCGGTTGTTCAGCCTGGATACAGGGACGCGCGGGCGCAAAATTTTGCGCGGTTTTGTTTACACGAGGAAAAGTCGCGAAGAAAGTTTTCCACTGTCGGCGGCGCGACGTCGGGCGGCGGGCGCGCGCAGTGAGCCCGACCTACCGCACGAGCGGCAGCCGCGCCCCGCTCCCCGCAGCGCTTCCCGGTCCCTCCCTCCAGCCGCTATTAGGTCACTCAGACGGCCGTGCGTGCGAAGTGCAACCGCACAATGACTAGTGCAACGCGTGCACCGCTCTCGCTTCGAGGACGATCTCTATTTCACTCCGCGTCCTTTGCCACATCATTGGTGGGGACCGATCTTTCTAGCCGCGTGATGCAATAGCTCTAGAGGTTCTAGGTAGACTCACACAAGCGCCTAGATAAACGTCCCGTTCTGATTACTTGTTTATGGTAGTGGTAATGTTGCACATAGCTAGTTTTCCTGTATCTCGTTGCCAATGCGTGAGCGTTAGAGTTCATTATTTTATGTAACAAAGCTTGCATATTGCTGCTAGACTAATCTAAGCAAGCGAGGTGGTATCTGTATGTAAAAAAAGTTGTGGTAGACAGACAACAATAAAGTCGGTTACGCAATCAGCAAGTCTTTTATTTCGGGGCGGATGAACGATCGGTTATTCGGTCGGTGCAGGCTCGAAGGTCGGCCGCGGTCACCGACACATGGGAAAGTGGGTCACACCCCCTACCCCGGCACCCCCTCACCTCTCCGCCTCTCCGTGGTTCCGCGTCGCCACGTGACCGCATCGCACCGCGCATCGTCATGTTGCGCCGGTCCGCCTGGGTCCCGACGAGCACCCATCAATCATTTCTTTCACGAAAGTCATACTTAACTGGAATACGCGAGGTAGGTTTATGAAAACGTTGTTTGTTGACGTTACTATAGAAGGCTGAAGATTGTTTTTCAATTTCATCATATTCCTATCCTACTTCCTAAACAATTTCAGGTTCCACATTTACCTATCCCGATTTTTCCGAAAATGATCAATCAACGTCCCCACAATAGAAAATAAAACAACTAAAATAATTCCCTTGCATCGACATCTGTAAACGTTGTTTTTAACTATCTGAAGAAGCTTCCGTATTGTTACAATCCTGAAGGGTTGATGGAATCTCTATTGATGGATTGATCGTCGTAGTATCAACATTCAGGATACTCGGATGGTTTGTTCGGCGGAAAAAAAAATGGAAAACTGATACAAAAGAGAACTACATAATTTATGGAGACAGAATCTCATTATCAGAATGAACCAAATCATTAGGTAAAATATAACCACAATCAAGTAGAATTTTACAGTTTTCGAGAAATCAATTCTCGACAAAATTACTCAACCCCATGTATTATAAGCACTGCAGTGATCGCTAATCTTATCACGTACAATTGGCCTCCAGCCTCCAGCGATATCAAAGTGCCTCTCTTTGGTACCTCAAGTGCAGCTGACCTCGCGAGCGAAAATAGCGTGACGATACAAACAGTTTTACTATTTCAGTTGAATCTGGTAGTAATTTATTTACGCTCAGCGTTATCACGAGACCTTCGGTGGCCAGTACAACGACTCCGTGATTAGGAGGTGTGGGTATGTATAGGTTTTCACAACTGAAATGTTCATGCGTTTACCTCGCATATTTATAGGAATTTATATATGTCGCAGAGATATTGTCAAATCAGTGATATTATAATTTCACTAGTGAAATTATAATTGCACGAAACTTTATCAACCGCCTCCATTTCTCACAATTTAATGGACTTTTTTAGTGTTATTGTAATTTCACGGGAATGCTGTAGTGATTTCATAATAAACCTAGGTATATTATGAGTCAAGTTTGTGGGGTCTTCGTGCGTTTTAATTGGTCAAATCTTCTTCATCCACCTTTAAGATCTGCATTATAACGTGTAGAAGTTTATTCATTTTATGATATAAGTAAGGCATAACATTGGAAATGGACCAATCATTGACCGTCTCACAATTTAACGGGCTTGCACAAATAGTGAAATTGTCAAAATATTACTGCTTTGCAATAATACCACTGCGTGGGTCCAGTGGAATTATAATGTCACTGAAATTAGCCCGTTAAATTGTGAGAAATGGAGGCGGCTGACAAAATTTCGTGAAATTATAATATCACTGATTTGACAATATCCCTGCGACATATGCCTATATTGCAGTTTTACCTACTTAGGTTATGAATCTATAGAATCGACGCGAATCGTATATATATGTGCCGTAGCCAACAGGTATTGTTTTAATTATACAAAAGTATTAATAATGTTACAGGAAAGTTGATGCTATTGTTTTATTTATAAAACGTTGAGTATTGACATGTTTCCTTTTTACTTTACATGGCAACTGCTGATAGGTATAGGACTCATTTTCCCATACATTTCCATGAAGCTTGGAGTTCGAAATAACAATTTTATTCTAAACTGATGTATATTTTTGAAAAATAAATTATACTTATACTTAAAGTTTAAAAAACATTACTTAGGTACATCGAGAGAAATTTTGTGTTTTTTTTTTTTGTTAAATACAAAATACCGTGCATGTATTCCGAATAATTCGCCCATTATTAATTTGGTACGACGACGTACCGTTTCAGGAATTCACACCCTAATCCCTTTCAACAACAAATTAAATGGGCCGGAACTCATTAACTATGCACAATTAAGACAGGCCAAAAAACAATTGGTCGGGTCGTTATCTCGTAAGTACGTACAAAGTGGTGTGTCACAAATGTGCGTGTGAGGGGCGCGTCACGATGACGATCCCCTCGCGCCGCGTCACGCTGCGGTCGCGTCACACCCCACGTGAAGCGCTTTCCTCGCTGCCCCGCTCTGATGCTCCCAACTTAGCTACACCGTTACTCATTCATATGCGAATATCTCAGTGATAACGGTCCCAAAATATAATCCTGTCTATTCCTGGATAGAATTGTTACAATTTTAAATCACGTTTGACGTGGGATGTTTACGCTCGGATCAATCTACTGTTTTGATTAGGCAGAATAGGTAACTAATCTTTGCCTATGTAACTCATGTTGAGATAGTGTGCAGCCCGCATCAAAACATGCTAGCTGCCTAATTCTTTGCTGCAACGATTTACAATCGTTTAAAAAACTAAAGGAAAATATATTTTTCGGATCAGGAAAATACGGTTAGTTCGACGGAAACTGCTGTTTATTTATCAAAGTAATAGGTAATATGACAGGCAGTAAAACTCATTGTCTAAAATACTTCGCAAATAACACTACAGTATAGATAAAAAAGCAATTAATTTCCATTAACAACACTTTATCACAGAAGAAATTTGCAAAAAATTTAAGATTTTATTCCGAAATCATGTTCGGCATTAGCCTGGGGCGTGATGTTACGTTATATGACAGTGAATACATCTTTCTCTCATGAGTTATTCATGAGGCCACAATAGCAATAATTACAGCACCGGTATTTATTGCTTTCACCTTTCGTGGGTTTACGTAAACTTTCTTCATCACCGTGACTTCACGCACTACGTCATTTCTTACGTAATCATTATGAACTCGTAAATGCAAAAAATATTAACATGTTAATTGTAATTTTTGCAAGTTCACTGTTCATTGTGGGAAAAAATTTAGCGTGTGATTTTATAAAGAAAGTAAGAAAGCTATAAAATATTTGAGTGAAGTTTTTCGGTGCTTGTTGGATTCAACCTTTTGCTAGGTGCTAACAACTTTAGTAATTAACAGGTCTATTTTTATCGTCTTTCCACCGAAGCCTTATCAAATGAGGGCTAGGTGAATAATAATTCAATTGATATTTGCCACTTGCTTTTCGATTTTAATTTTTGTAATCTTGGTAAAGCGCAGAACTGTTGCGCTTGAACAATACTGTCTCGATTCAATACTTTCAATAAAACAATGATACTTAAAAAATAATCGTTCTGTCTTGTCTGTTATGTTAACGGAAAATAAGATTACAAAGATTCCCGCTATTCATAATCCGCACGACGGCGACTGTAACTTGTTGAACCGGATCTCGTTTTTGGAAGTTTATTTTTTATATTTTATACTTAAGTGAAAGTTTGCATTTCTCGTAACCAGTCGCGACTCTCTCACGGCTTGTTATGTTGATCTGTTATTTAACTTTCAGTGACGATCGTTATCAAACACTAATTTGTTTACGAATATCAAGTTGTGTAATTCGATTATGATAATACCGATTTGACTGGATTGTATCGATTTTATTCATGCATATTCTCGAGAAAGAGTTTTATAGTACTTTTTCAATTTCGAATATTGAATTGCTTTTTTAAATTAGTTTAGTTAGGCTTAAACTTGTTTGTAAATATTCTAGGGATTTGGCCCACCTACATAGCTGTGGTATGGGCTGTATCAGTCAATGGTTAGAAATTGTGGACCTTCATGAAGACTTACCTCAATATCTTTTTCCAAGTGTAGAACCCATAATGAGCTAAAATCATAATAAAAATACGAAAAACATACCGCGCACCCACCATTAGTGGAAACGTCAGGGTCACGTTTAAATGAAAATGAAATTACTTGTAACAAAAGACTTCACAGCGACAGAAAGTGATAGCGGTCCGTGATCCGCGTCACAACTATGGAAGACATCTCGACAAGAATAACAAGTACCGTCGTACTGCGACCTTACGTCTCGCACTTTATCTATTTATTTACAATAACAATCCGTAACGTCTGTTACCAGCCTGTCTGACAGCCCTTTGTGTTCCAATGACGCGGGAAATGAGTTGAAATCAGTCTATGGTGTTCTTTTTTTAAACGTTCGACGACGAGAAAATTATGGCATACAAAAAAATAAAAAAACATTGACAATAAAAAGCTGAACGACCAATAATTCAAATCAAGACGACATTAATACCTTTTAGCAAATTAATAACAAGTTAACGATAATCATGTCTCATGACAGCTTTTTACAATCAATCGGAAGGATATAAAAATGATTAATTTCCATGCTTACCATCGCTACTACATCGGGAGTCAACTTTCCGCCTCTTGAGTTTGAGGTCTTGGAACAGACTCATGTTGTCGAGGTCACACGGGCCGCGGCTGAGTGTCATTATTCCTGTGAACAAAACAAAAATAAACATTAGAAACTGTAATAAACCAAACCTCTTTTGTTTCATAAAAGACAGACACGTATAAAATTCAGCATTCAAATTAGGCATCTTAAAAAAACACCGTATTCTAATTTTAAACGCGAGATGTCTGCCAAGTTTTGTTTTACAGACAAAAATTAACGGTAATGGGATTCTGTGGATTAGTGAACGTTAATTTGGAAGTTGACTTCATTACGTTGGTATGTTTATTTATTTTATATTATTTAATTAGGGAGATTCAAAACAAACAACATTTATTTAAAAAATCAAATAATTCGTTTATGTTTTATTGATTTATTTGAATATTTTTTTGGTTCAGTTTTAACTAAATAATTGGTTTAGGCAAAGGTAACTTACGGCAATCCGGCGACATATCTGGCCTAGACACGTAGTACGGTCCAGATATGATCGGGTATCGGTCGTGCATCATTTGTGAACTTTATTTATTTTCCGCGATTAAAAATATTATCATTTTTCAATGTCAACCCGGTTCATGGCTGGTGTTGACTACGGGCGGAGAACGCGTGACCCTAGGTTTTATTCCGAATCCATTCATCTTACGTAGAGTACATTTTATAGCTTTGATAACGCAGGTAATGGAATTTGTAGTAGATATCGTGTGCCCACGTACGCTGTGAGGTCATACATGAAAGTGTAAAGCATTTCAACAAGTAAATATTAACTGCGTCGCTCTTTCACACGTCATCGTTTGCGTAACGTGTTTCTTCGTGATTATTCGATATATTACGATCGTATAGTGATGTGCCACTACTATTATTTTTACTATTAAATAATTGAATACTATTATTTATTGTGATACAAGTCTTCTTCTTATCGATCGTAATAATTAATCTAGTGTATTCTGTTACGATGTATAAATTGAAAAATATTTGAGCATATTCGCTCCACAATTTATAAAATGAGGAGTTATTTCTTAAAGGTATTTGTACATAATGACATGCATAACACATTTAAACATACTAATTTATTCATTGTGACGAAATTGTCGTCACGAAAATCATGACCGATTAATGTATATCGTAGACAATCGTTGTCAATCGATATAGGAATTCGCGAAACCATTACGTATCTTTACACGTATATTATAGATAAATACTATGTACTAACGTAGATATAAGTACGTGACAGGTCAATGGACAGTACTCATCGTGCGTGTCACATGGCTAGTGAAATTCGACAATATTTTTATCAAAATAGGTTCTTTAACCTCAGTTTTAAAATATACGAGTTCATGTGTCTCAGCGTTGTTGATAAATTTTGTTCATGAATGCAATGATGTGGGTTGTAATGATTTGATTACCTCATCATGATACGGATTGGATTTGTGAACGATTTCATTCTGAATAATTCAGATATATTTGATCATAATAATGACGATTTAAATATTATCACCAGCGTCATATTTATACGCGGAATCTTTACCTGATGGAAACATACAAAGACTAGTAATATTATTTGTGTCAACGAAATCACGGTTATTAAACTTTAATACGTTTTTCACAACAATATCATTGCGTGACTGCATTGTGGTGCGTATTTGTAAACTAGTGCTGTAACATTGACGTAGAGTACGAGAAAAAATACTCGTAAAAATATTTATAGCGCACACCGGCGCGAGCGCTTGATAAGAGATTGACTCATTCAAACGTCACTTCACAGTTTAATGATAGAGATTGGAACAATGCACCGTGACATAGCTACTGAAATCCTGAGTTCGTTTAAAAACCTCTAATCAGATACATAACAGTTGAATGCGTTTTTTTGAGATGACGTAAGTACAGTGATCGAATTTTAAGGTCATATCTAAACATATTTTTAAAGTTCGTACCTGTCTGGGTATGTGAAAAACACACAGCTGCGTAGATTCATAAAGAAACAACACTTGATCATTCTCTGAAAACAGATAGCCATTACGTCAAAGAGATAAATAAGTTAGTCACCACGTAGCTGTTTATCGAACCGAATCTAGCAAATTAATTTAGAATTACAGCCGAGTGCAATGTTCTTTGAAACTATTTTGTCAACATTAAACGAACTCTAGACTCTCAAATAAACTGGAATGAGTCAAAGACCTTGATAGTGACGTGTTAATGAGTCAATAAAATTATCCGCGGATTCGGCGCAGGCGACGAGTTGTTTGCGAACTTTTTGCGAGGCCGAGAGCTTTGACTTCCGCAGACATATAGGAAACATATAGTTATGACTTTATTACCTTTATACAAATATATGATGATATAAAATGATGATAAATTGACTTTAAATAACCTTCTTCGGGTCGTCGAAATAAACTGAGATTGGCTATACAATCTTATTTATTGAATTGTTTTAATTTAAAATGCGATTTTATCTAATTAAATCAATTTTAGCTCACGTTTTTGTAACCTTTAGGTATTAATTGATTTAAATAGGTGATTTCGAGATTTAAAGTAATTCAATAAATTTTCAACAAAATAGATGGTCTGAAATTATTTTGAAATATTGAAAATCGAACACTGTTAAACAATATTTCAAACTAAGTATTTGCTAAGGAGAGTTTTAGTGTACTGCACAATTGGATTTTGAATTGCTCCATCGCTTAACCCAAATATTTAACATAAATAAATTCAAGAATGGTTTTCTTGTATTTATTTATGTTAAATGTTTTTTAACCAATAAATCATAAAATTGTAATACCGAGTTGATTGATTACGACCAATACATATTCAATATTCATGTATGCGTATAGATAAAGGGATAATAGAATTGGTTGATCTTGAACGTAGCCTAAAGCAAGATCACACGGAAGCGCGCGTGCGTCCCCGCCCAGGGTCGGTCAGTTGACCGCTGCGCTGGTCGTCGGGCTTTGTTTAATTGCATTCATTATTGTTGCTCATTAAATAGTACGGAGGTACGTTCTCAGTCGTGTCCTCGGGACGCGGTTACAACGTTGGAATTTGAGAAGTATGTATGTAGTGTGTTCAATTGTTTTTATTTTTTACAAGCTTCCGCCAGCAGCTTCCCCCGCGTGATATCTTTATAAATTAAAGCCTATGTTACTCAGTGATATTGTAGCATTGTACTGGTGAAAGAATTTTTAAAATCGGTTCAGTAAATTTTGAGATTATTTATTACAAACAAAACATATAAACATACAAAAAATCAGGTCTTTTCGCTTTATAATATTAGTTTAGATTTGGAGAGATTTAAATGAGTAAGTTTAAAAAGAAGAGTCCATATGTAGGTGCTACGAGTAAAGATTGCTACCACATCAAACTTCTGTATACCATATTAAATTACAATTAGAAACTTTGGACGTTAAACGATAAGTTTCAATGAGCCATCTTATCGCTTAAAGCGATCTTGTACAGACAACCAATACCGTAAGACATTATGACCTGACTGTAGGTAATGTTTGCGGATGAATGGAAGACGATCATATTCGTATGCCTGAAGTTCTATGAGATGAAGCTATGAATTTTGTCTAATTTTCTTTAACTAATGTGATTGGTGGAATACCGTAAGACATTATGACCTGACTGTAGGTAATGTGTTCGCAGATGAATGGAAGACGATCATGTTTGTATGCCTGAAGTTCTATGAGATGCAGCTATGAATTTTGTTTAATTTTCCACCGTATGACATTATGACCTGATTGTAGGTAATGTGTTCGCAGATGAATGGAAGACGATCATGTCATTATGTCTGGAGTTCTGTATGATAAGACTGAATTTTGTCGAATTTTCTTTAACTAATGTGATTGGCGGATAGATGTTTTATGTTAGTAAAAATTATGTGATGAAGATTTTACAATGTAATTGAAACTTTTTGACTTAGGTACAATACGCTTCAGATTACAAAAACTAAGCACGCATAATGACTTGAGGTAGTGGAAATCATAAGTATTTAAGGACAGTATTTCCTACTATCCAAGGCTGGTGCAAATTAAGGGCCAGATACACGTGTACTGGCCGAAAGCAATGTACTTGACGGCCGGAAGTGCTGTGACCTCTGCCACGGTCGCCCGCTTATCGCCTACGGTTCCGCTGTTAGGGTTCCGTCTTCTTGGACTATTACACCCACATGCACAAATTTTAAGAGTTCATTGAATAAGTACCCAACTACCTATATCAAAGAAATGGATACAGCGAATAATTTTGGTCCTGTTGTTCATATTTAATTGGTGTAGTTTAAGAATAGATTTTGGTATAGACGACCTACATATTGTAGTAATCCATGCTATCCATAATCCCACAGTGAGGCAGGTTCATTGGAACTATATGTTCCACGTCCGCAAATCATAAACATTATGGTTAGCTGAACTAAATAATCTATGAACGTATGTGTTTAGACTTTTATTGCACAACAATCAGAAATGTAGATGGAAAATCATTGCAAAACGCGAACGTTGTAGAATCTTTGAAAGAATGCATGAAGACATTAATGTCGAGCCAAGAAGAGATAAAACATTTAAGACAAGAACAGTTAAACGTACCTAACGATGTACTTATGAACATCGATTTAATTATAAAAATTCCTCTTGAAAGCTCAATGAGCACTTTGGCAGCCCGCCACGTGGTTGAACAAAATGTTTACTAAACCATATAAAGAGTATCGCTTTTTTCGTTTACTGTACATCGGTGCAATGCACTTCTTGTTAGTGTTCATCTGATTAATCTTGATGAGAAAGTGCAGCACTTATTCCTGTAGAATCGTCTTCTAAAAGAGCCGATTTCATGAGCTTCATCTTTAAAAACTAAACTTTCTTCTGATTGATTGTAATTTTGAATTCAAAAGAAAAAACTTTTATGGTAAGACAAACAAAATCTCTTTTGCTCAACCTAATTTCATTTGAAGAAACATCCAGACATTTCCTAACCGTGTTCCGCTAAGTTTGGGTGACGTCACAAGTTCCGAAGATTGTTTAGCCAAACGGACGTAGAATGTATCAAGCCAGTCTCGTGTGAATGTTGTAAGTTCTCAAGGTTGCCTGTACTAACTGGTAGTTCTTCTTGCATCATGCCAGGCTTAGCGGGTTGGTGTATTTGGAAAATGTAAGTCACAATTCTAATGATCTAGTTTAGCAGATTTAATAGAACTTAGTCCTAATAAACTGGTAGGTATATCCGAAATTATGTTTACTTAAACCAGTTAGCTGAATAATGTGAGGAAATACTCTTGAATAAACAAGTACACTTATTTATTTCAGTAGATCTCTAAATACGAATATCGGTGACCTACTCGTATCATTTGAGTGGCATGTTTACATACTATGATATATTTCTACATCTCAAAAATAAATGAACTGCCAAAAAGACGGATGTGCGAAAAAGTAAGTTAGTTCGAGTTATATTTGGCAAAATAAATGATATCACTATTCCTGCGCAAAAAGCGTGAAGACCTTAGTATTTCCGAAACATTATGATTATCCAACCGATTTATGTGGGTTCTTCGAGTCTAATAATGGAATAGGTAAGATTGTACATCTTATGTTGTCCGTGTTGTGTCAGGAAGTGGTCGAATGGTTCCGGTCGCAATGTCAGTGTCACCGGCGAGGCCGGCTCCCCGATTCGGCGCCAACGACCGTCCGAACGTAGCTCGGCTTGAGTGCCTGAGTGAACGGAGTGCGTGTACGCTTGTTCCTTGGACACTTCAGGGCTGTGAGGTAACACCGGTAGCTTGTAGGAGCTTTTATAGGCTCTTATTTCGGAATGGTAATCAAGTGTATAAATTATTTATTTACGTACGTGTTCGTCGTTGTCTTCAGCTACCGTTGGCATACCTAAGTGAAGATTGTTTTAGGCAAACATATTCTTTTAAAATGTAGTTAAAAGGTAACATGTCTTCCAAAGGAGGGCAATGACCGCAAAGGTTTAAAAGGTGTCAACGATATTATACCTTAAACGTACTTCCGTTTTGCCTTTTTACTTCAGTTGATATTTTTCGATGTTTTTATAACAACCTCCTCCTATTAAGAAAGTTGTTGGTAAAACTGTAATAGAAATATCGTGGTAAAAAGATAAACTGTAAAAACTAGGTAATCAGTAACTACTAATTAGATATTGTTTATAAGAAAAAATGATAAATCAATAACTTCTGAACGAAATGAACATTTACATGACATTGTAGACATACTTTTTACCTTGCTGAGGTCAGCGACTTCATTCGAAAATTAATTGTGACTCTTTTAGGAGACGAATTCTAAAAAAACTTTTTTGCTTGCGACTTTTCAGGATCAGAGAAACATGGCAAATTGAAGGTTCAGATTTCATACAAAGAATGAGTACCATAAAATATTTATTTCATCTTTATCAAAACAGATCACAATAGCACATGTATTTTGGGGCCCCAATGCTGGGCCTCTCTCATGGCCTCTGGTGTAGACACCTTGACATTCAGGTTGTGCTGCGCGTGCGCTCACAGCTAAAACGTTCCATTTTTAAATACTGACACTTCCGATCCAACTCCGACTTCCTATTTACAATAATCCTGTTCTAATACCTACCTATTATTATTAATATTGTTTTGAACAAGTTTTATTTCTGCCATTTTTCTGTCGTGCTATGCAATAGCTGTCGTGATAAAAATATGATTAGCTTGTCAATTAGGATACCAGCAAAAGCCTTGGAAGTGCAAGAGTCGTACGCGTGAAGACTTTTTGAATGCACCCTTACGACCTTATGGAAACAGGAAAATAATTATCAAAATCGGTTATTTTTATATTGTAATATTGAATTTTAATTTCAGATTATTATTATATATTTTTAGCTCTGGTATGTTCCGTAGTTCCGTGTTTCCGTATATAAAAAATGCACCTACAACATCGGAAGCTTGAGATGCCATTGGTAAGGTCACGTATACAAAATTTATACTGCGTAGCATTCGTGGGGGGATTTGAAGGAGCCGTGTAGATTTGAAAAAGTTATTGCAGAGGTAAGAGTTCTTTAATTTTATGTTTACCTAGTGTAGGTAACATTAAAATATCGCCTCATCATGACATGGTATCATTGAAGTTTGAAAATCTCAGGTTTTAAACCTGACCAAAATGAGTAAAAACCTGTCTCACAAAATAAAGCGAAACATTTTATTAGTCGGTTTCGTTGAGATTGACAACGTGTTTCCTACTCATCCAACCACGTGCTTTCATATCCCTGCATGCCTCCTCAAGCATGTTTACTTCTGCACACATGCTTGTCTTGTAAACGTGTCACCACCAAGTACATAGAGCGCAACGAATATAAATACATATGTATTTGAATTAGTGAACAATAGCGTTTTTTGACAGGCGAACTAACGCACCTATTATTATCGAAACTCGACAACGTCCTCCCACTACAATACTTTGAAAGGAAGCAGTGACATTCTGTACCTTTTCGCTTTCACCGCATTGGAAAGTGAGCGTAAAAAACGTATTTCGGCAACGGCAAAATGGCGGGAGATCAACAACCTCACCGACTCATAGAACATAGACAAAGGGCGGCCATATTGTAACGAAAGTAAAAGTAGCCGGTCATAGTCTATGAAGTCACGATTGTGATCCACGAGATGATTTGGGAATGTCATGGTTACCTCTCAATGGTACAACGGTACCTCTTTTGTTTTGCAACACTATGCTGATTTATTTTTTAAACTGTTTCAGAATCTGGTGTTTGCTCAATAAGACATTGAGCCAGTAACACGGTTAAATGTGTGCGCGGATATAGGTGTTATTGGTTTCGATACAAAGTTCATATTAGCGTACGAACTGAATATACAGGAAGTGTTTTCAAAAATACTTTTATGTAAAATTGTAACAATGACCGTCTATTGTTGTTATTCCTGTCTATTTATACATTATAAACATACACGAGGAAGCCCAAACACCTCTAAATACTGGTTTATAGGAAAACACATGTTGAGTTTATGTATTTTACTGTTTAATAACATTAAGAACTTTAATTTCATTCAATGTTTGTTTAATTAATTATACATAATCTATATGCATTTAGTTATCGTGTTCTTCAAAACTACGAGATTTTAATGTGGTTTTCACCATCATTTAGAGAATGTATTCCGAAAGGTTTATTTGTATAATAAATTAATATAAAAGTAGTAAAAACTGTGCGGAGCAGGGGTGGGTCGCTAGTTAAATAAATAAAAAAATAATCAAAGATTATGTAAAACAAACGTTGGTGTTATATTTCAGTGAAAATAGTTTTTAAATTCACTGACTATTTATTTTTACGACCAAAATCTTCTAAAATAACTAACTTATAGTAAAAAACAAATGTTTGCATTACTAGGAAATACAAGTTTTCCGTATAAGTTATCAACACCACTAAGATTTCGCTTCGTAGCAAGTTCGTAGCAAGGTCTACGAAATTCGTTACTTTATGAATAAAGCTTATAAATATTGTTACTTTTATTTATATATATTGTTATTGTCGTTTCCAAGTAATTGTGCTATTTATAATAATATTTTAGTATAGATAATATTTTAATATTTATAAAAACCCAATGTCAGTTTTTTTTTACAAAAAGAAACTTATAATACAATAATTGAAAAACAGTTCTAATGGAAAATATTAACAAAAACCTACCAAAACATTCTAGGTCAGTAATTTTCACGAATCCACTCAAAAATGTTTGAAACGATGTTGTAGCTCGTAGCGCGTAGCAAAGTGCTACGGGACAGCCATTCCTTTACCACCAGTATACGCATATCCCAATGTAGGTTAGTTTGATTAATACTATTGTAATACAGTATTAGTAACAAATTTTTAAGAAAAATATTTACGACATGATAATGTTAGTATTATAGTAATGTGTTATTTTAAAGATTTATTAGATGGTTGCTTGCTGGACGTGCTTGTTTTTATTTTTTTGCGATATGGGGTCAGGGTGATGTTTTGCTTTATAATCACAATATTTACCCATTGTGGAGGTCATCGTCTGCAGTTGGTGCGCGTGAGTGGAGGCGTCCAGCGCCTCGTCAGGCCGTAGCCTGTCGCCTGCCGACAGCTTGCTTAGCGCATCAACACGCACATCACACGAAGAACCACCTTGTTCCGAATTCACCGATCACCTTTTTAATTTACGTCTCCGAAAATTTTTGGACACACCAACTCTCAGCATAGTTTTCCAACGCAAGCACTAGACACGTTCAGCATGCAGAGTTCGGAGCACTTCCTGCGGAGCGAACACTTTAGGGTTGCGCGGGCGCGGGTCGCAGGCGCGTCGCGGTAGTCTGCGCACTCTCCGAACCTCTCGATTCGGCAAAATCACGATAACGACTGCGCGCGAATGTCGTCATGTCGAAATTCGAAACACTTTCACCTAAATATTCCGCCTCCGTTTCGGCGGACGCGGGCGTCGCTCTCGGCGCTCACGCACACACCGCTGACTCCGTCAGTGCTCAATTACGTACGCTGTAAAAATTGCGTCAGTGTTTTTCGTAGCCGACCTTACACTCGACGAGTACACTGCCGAAATATAGTTATCTCTGTCTGGTACTCATTCACCGTTACGCGAGAAGTTTTTTTGTTTCATTTTTTTTTATCTGGCCGTTTCGTCCATGGACGCGCGTGTGAGTGTGCGGATTTCGATAGCGGGGTCGTTGAACTGCCGAAAAGGGATTCGGTATGGTTAGTGGTGATGTTTCAGTACTGACTAGGATGGGCCGCAGTAACGTCGATGGGTGCGAAGCGCGGCGTGGAAGTATAACGTGTGTGGTCTGATGGCAAGTACTGTAATGGTCGCCAGCGCATAAGTAGGTCAGCCGCACGCGCACGCGCTGTTCCTCATGACCGCGCAACGGCCGCTCTACACACTGACAGTATTGTCTTCAGAATTTTATGAATGCGATAGAGCACTTGATTTATTTACCTTAAAACGATAAATATGTCAAACGATACTCAAAATTACAGCCATTAAAACGTTTAAGTTCGAAAATGGCATTTTTCAATATTTTGCAACACTGACCTTGTAATTACCTCCTTAATACAAACTGCAAAATTTCTACTGTTGAAAACAGACTTGGTATTCACTATTTCGACAGAAACATGTTTGGGGGTTACCGACATTGACTGTTGATTATGCGTTATTTATTTGGTTATCAAGAATGGTTTCATGACAATGCATAGCCTAGTTAGCATTACTTTTTGTCTGAAAGGTTAGCCGGGCCGATGGCACACTTATGTGTCGGGTTACATTAAAAGTGAGTTCATTCGCATCGGCCGCTATTCACCAGTATCTAGATTACGCTTTTGATTCATTGTTGGAACAAAGTGCTGAGTGCTACTAATGTTACATTCACGATTTATTTAGTAAAATTTTTAAGAATATGTTAAAATTGAAAGTGTCAACGTCAATTCTTTTAGATATGCCGTAATTTAATAAAACCTAAAGTACTTATACAATTTTATATATCGAAATTATCAGACAAAAATTCATGTAGTCTGAATGTACGGTAACGTCATGAGGTGATATGATCACACTATTACCGGGTGTTGCAGAAACTGGTTAGACATTGCAAAATTAAATTACTTAATAGTGATGGGTAGCCCGTTACCTTCAGGTGGTTTAATGATATATGCAACAACTAACACTATTATATTACTACTGTCTATTTTGATGTGTTGAAAATCTACATTTGCCTTATGCATGTAATAGCCCTAAAACGCCGTGCAATATGATATTAATATTTTAAAACTCCAGGAGTTTTTTCTCGGCAACCATAAAAGTTATGCGCAAAACTTGTGTCCTCATTTTTGTTGAAATAACTTGAAGACTCAAAAATTTTCAAAACTGGAAAGTTTCTACGGCTTCGGTAGCAAAACTTTGCACTTTTACAATGTTTCAACTCCATAAGTTCATTTTGGCCTATTACGCCACAGGTTCCTTGCATGTTGATGTAGGTAATATCACTCCACGTGTTTTAAAGCGTACCAATTCGTCTGATCCATATCCGATAGGATTCTACGTATACATGAATCACTCAGCCAGCCAGTCAGTACAATCCCAGCCAACTACTCGTAACATTAAAAATAAAAGGTATTTTAAATAAGATTGACAACATGTCATGCGGCTTGCTGCGACCATGCGCTGCTGGTATGCGTTCGAAGGCAGGTAGCCGCGGTATATTTAGCCAGGACCGACCGAAACTGGGTTAACTATTCTCCCGAGAAAACACGGCCACTCGAAATATTGACGCAACGGGCTATGTATGGCTGGCCTATCTGAAGAATGGGTGAAAGCGAGCTGGACCGAATAACCCCATTCTTGGCGCTGCGAAAACAGGAAGTCCTGCAATATTCGATCCCATACGTTCTTTTCTTGGAAGCGCGTCTGTTTAATTTATGAACTATATTTAGTGACAATGAATTTTTTCATGGGCTGTTAATCTGTTATGTAGCTTTATGAGTCAGTGAGTCGGACTTAGATGTCATTAGACACACACGATTTAATTGAAGGCCTTTATATTTATGTGTTTTACGGAAACTACGTCAATGGAGGTTATTAACATGTAGTTAGTAAACCATGTGAAGTTCATAATATCAAAGTACTTAAAGTCGAGTATTTATTGTTGAGGTTATTTAGAGACCACACCGACTAAATATGCAGACTAACATATGAACCGATTATGAACAATGCGGGTTATGCGGGCGGCCCCAATTTACTATCGAAGAATAATCCAAATATCTACTGATTAAATGTCTGCAGTCTGCGAGCTACTTTACTAAAATAATATCAAACACCGACTGAAAGATAAACTTTAAAACTATAAATAAACAAAGTAAACACTAAGACAGACTAAATAGGTATTTGTTATAGGTGACGCTGAGCTCTATCGATGACAAACAAGTCGAAAGATAACAGTTTCAGACAACGTGACCAACTTTCAGTGAATGTTATCGATACCTGAATTACAGGTGTATCAAGCCTTGCCTAAATTCTTCAATTGAACAAATATTTGACTTTGATATTAGAGAAAGAATTCTGCCAAAGTTATCTTTGACATTCTTTGTTGTATTTTGTGTTGAAGAGTTAACAATAAGGTTTCGCAACTGCACCACAGAATTTAGAATTTCGTTCCCATCGTTTGAAATGTTTATCAGTTGCTTAGCGAGGCGTATCGACGAATTCATTGTATCGATACGTTGACTGTGGTGTGGATATTTTTCACACGATTCGCCGAGACTAGGTGATCTAGTTGAAGTTGAACGACCTACCTTAAGCGGCACCCAGTAATCTCGTATAATTCGTGAAAATGTATAGAAACAACCAAAATCACGAGTCATTGTTTGATAAGGCCACCGTTGTTGATAAAATTGTTTTTATACTTATAACGACAGTTCACGAAACGAACATAAATTGAAATATGGTGATCGCATGTTTATTTTCTGGGACACCTGTTCTTATCTATAGAATCAGAATTCAAGAAATGCGTATTACAAGCAATGTTGTTTACCTACAAACAAACGTGAACCGAATAATAAATTATTGTAGTAATTCGAATCCGCAGTTGACAGTCAATTATTTTAATGGAATATTTATTATAAACAATATTGGTTTGAAAAACACCTATATTCGGATTCGTATTACATGCAGTAAATCCGGTCCTGCACCTACCTACAAGCACGTAGAGTCTAGCTGACCGATTACAGTTCTAAAAGTGACGTGTTGTTGTGATCTCTTTATGTATCAGTTGACGGAACGTTCGCTTGGTGACAATCCGAATTCTGCCGAGTCGCACGATAAAGGTGTGAATGACCTCACCCATTGGTAAACATCGCGACAAAGCGTACCTAAATGAGTCTACTTCAACGTTTCCTCGTTTTTAATTTTATTTTGTTAATTGTAGACGTCTGGCCGTGACAGACCTCGAGAAATATGTAAAAACCTTGGGTTTTTTTTTTACTAAATTATGAATTGATTATTTTTTTGTAAGAGCTGGTTTTCATAAAGTAAATATCACTGTTCAAAATCAAAATATTTTATTTCACATAAACCTACATGGGCACTTATGAAACGTCAGAAGCTAGGTGCACGGTTCCAATTGGTCGTTTCCTATGGAGAAGAGCCGGCAAGAAACTCCACGGTTACTCTTTTAAAAATAATTGGCTTTTACAATACTTTCATATATAACAGTGTTTCTAGGTATGGGAGGACGGTATAGGTCTTTCAATAAGTACCAGGTACTTAACAAAATAGAAAATGGTCAACAGGTCTACAATCCACTAAGCCCTGTTATTAAAATGGATCTAACTAAGTAGAACTAATATTTTTTTTATCATCATCTGCCTAGCATTTTCCTATGTTGAGCTTTATACTACCGCATCTTTGGAAAATCATCAATGTATGCATACTTAACGGGAATCGTTTTTTTTTACGTTCCTTTAAATATTATAGTTAACAACTTAACATCCACATAATCGTTTTAGTACAAGATTATAATAACTTTACAGGATATAATAAGCAATTCAAAGTAATGTTCGTACAAAAAGTTCGAGAACGGTGGCTTGGAAGTGTAAAAGTAAAACTGCGTCAATTTAACAATGAACAATAGTTATGTCAATGACACTAATCATCACCATTGTTATAAATTTTGGCTGGCACCAACGACGACTGCGAATACATTGCCAAAAATATATGTATGCATTTATACAGATCTTATCTACTTTGAAAGAAAGTCTTGTTAAGTGCCGCGGACCGAACGATGCTTTCATTAGTTTTATTTTAAAACTCAATTTGAATTTACGATATCTTTTATTTCGAAATCCATTTGATTTCACGCACAGAAAATCCTATTTACATATCTCATAGAAATTGCTAGAGTTGAATGTCAATGGCATGAAATTTTGCGTATGATAATAGACATGAAATTGTTTAAATGACCCTAACCTAACAATTATTGTGTTATGCGTAAAGTTTTCTAATGTAAAGAGACGGCCTGCCTACAAATTGTAGTCCTAATAAGAAGGGCAGATTACAGACGGCATGCGTGACTGATTTTATGACACGTGTTGTGACAGTTAGTAGGAATCAACACTGGCATGCTTCCTATTACATAAGAGCATGTCGGCCGGCTGCGGCGCCCGCGCACCATCGTCGCGAGGCCTCGCTGCGGAGCCTAATTTCACAATCGCAACGCTCAGCCACCGCAGCCGTTTTCACTTTTTCGCTGTCAAGAACGAGCGCTAACGATAAACAAACTAACATTTTGGCCGTCACTGCCAACCTATAAATTAAATACAATTTGTCAAAACTACCCATTCATGCCAAATGATTTCGACATCTAATGCTTTGGATCTGAGTTCAAATTGCATTAAAATAACCGCGTAACCTACGACAGAGTTCACTGTGCACATCGTGGCTTGAATAGCGAAACGTAAGGTCTTTATTCACGAATATACAAAACGTAATTTGAAACTTATTCCTATGGCTTAGTATTCAAAATAAAATAGCATGAAATATAATAAATGCCGTTACGTTGTACTAGGTACGGTTGTAGAAATGCCGAGGCTGTTCATTGACCTTTTTAGGCACATAACACTAGCGAAACAAAAGACGAATTTTATTAGATATAAAGAGGAACCTTGATCTGCAATACACTGCCTTGTTGTGAAACAAGAAAACCGTTTTTGGTAATATCTATTAATACCCATGATGTCTTTAATAGCGATATAAATTCGGCAGTGTCCAAAAATTCATAAAAAAGTTTAGATTGAGGAGCATTGTGATTGAAAAATTCTTCGACGAATGACTTTACAGTCAATGTAAGATGTGAAAGATTAGCGTAGCAGTTAGTTCGTAGCGGCGTAGCTCGTAGCACAATTTTCGTAGACCTCTTTAGTTAACGTACATGACATTGGTAAACACTAACTTTGATAGTGTTATGGCGAAATCAGGTTGTTACAAGAATTTATATCGTGAAAACATCTTAGTTTTGTTGCTTAATATTTTGAAACTTGAATGTTCAGATTATTCGACCTCCACCTTTCATTTGTACATTTGCAAGTGCATTAAATGCACTGTCATTAACTGATGTTGGTTTGTAAGACAAAAAAAAATGGTAAACAAGAGTATGTGCAGTCGAGTTGATCGGTAACACGGCATTGTGTGGGGATCTAAGACTGCGTAGCTGTCATAACAATCGTAAAAGCTGACATTGCCTCTCACCGGGCCACGTAACACTAAGTTACGTAAAAGGTCTTTACCCTTGTTTATTTGGGACAGCTATATCAAAGAGATGTTTTAAATTACGAGTATTAGCACTTGTCCTAACCATTGAGTAACTTCATACTACATAAAGCTGGTGATCACAGCACATCACTTTTCAATTTTTGTTTGAGTAATATGTCGGAGCTTTTAGCAGTTCGTCGACGACTCACAGTTTGCTTTGTGTTTGCGAAAGATGACTTTCGAAGTCCAGACGGGTGTGGCTTCTAATAAGAAAAATTATAATTTATGGCGCTGAGAATTTTAATTGATGTCAATAATTATTAAAAGCGATTCTATGCATAAAGAGATATGTTCATTAATTTTAATTGTTATCGAAATCATAATCGTTAATCTTACTGCTCAGTTTAGTTAAGCGTAGGAGTGTTAATTACTAGTTTTTTTAAAGATACTGAACATTTTAATTATTCCATTTTTCTTTTACATATTGCGATAATATAATTATTTACTAGTTACTTATAACTTATTATTTTTATAATTAGAAACTTGTACTTGTCAACTGCCGTCATTATTCTTGCGTAAATATCCTTAATATGGATTTAATAACTAAAAAAACGGCCAAATGCGTGTCAGACCACGTACAATGAAGGGTTCCGTAGTTGGGATGAACTTATCCCAAGAAAAAACTTAACTTTTTAGTTGAAAAATGTTCTCCCATACATCGATATACAATTCAATTCATTCTTATGTCAATTCTCCAACTGCAAATGTAAGTTTGTAATCGCAAAAAAAGCGATAAAACCACAAATTAACGATTTTAGAATTTTTCCCTTTACTTGTGTTGTGAAACCTTGCTTCTTGTCAAATTTCATGATTCTGGGTCAGCGGGAAGTAGGTTTTAATTTATTTGCGAGTATCAAAACATATCGCATAAATGGCCGTAATTTATTATTGCGTTGACTTAAAAGCTTAATGTTTTTAGAGCTCCAAGTGACCGTAGAACCGAACGTATTTGATATAAATTTCCACTTGATACCTCTACGCGTTCTTGAGAAAAAGGGTCTTGACAGACAGCCAGACGGACGCATGGACATGGAAGTGATCCTATATTGGTTCCGTTTGTTCCTTTTGAGGTACGGAACCCTAAAAAGAGTTAAAATGCATCCAATGTTACGTTCAATTAGTTAGTGCGCTTGCGGCTACCAAACGCGATTTCGCAAAAAATGGTCTAGACGCAAATCCTAGATTATAGTTTGAAAGAACGTATTGTATAATAGTTAGTTAAAGAGAAGACAGTTTCTAATATGAAAACAAGCTGCTATTAGATTTTAGAAACTTTAACGAATTAGAAGTTTCAATGAGTTGAATAACTTTATGATATTTTGTAATAATTTAAATTCTAAGTTGAATTGTGTCTGCTAAAAATAAAGTTTAATTGGTTTTATTGACCATGTGTGTTCGCTATTAGTACGTAATCCGGAAATTAAGTAAATGTAAAGATTTTTGGCTCTAGCAAGGGAATACCCACCGTACGCATTACTAACGCTCCCCAAACATTCCTGCATGTCTAATGTAGGTAGTGTGAGCAGTAGCGTTGCCCTTAACAATGCACATGTGCTTACACTTTCGCAAGCGCCGCTGATGGCCAGTGCATCCTTGCGTAAGCCTGCGCAGGCGACGGCAATGTCAGACCTTATGTAAAATCAGACTTTGACAATCACCTGCAGCACTTTTTCCTTGTTCTACTCATGACGGTTGTTCTACACGTAGATGCAAGTTACATTACTTTTGTTTGTAACAATGGACTGTCAGACGGACTTGGTCTGAAAAAGTTGCGGTTGGCAGTCAAATGGTCGAGATACAATCGCGAAACAAGCAATTTGTTACTCTTCCCATAGAGCAACATTAATTTGAAACTTGTGTGAAACGGTTGTTTCGTAAATAATAAGGTTCTTATTGTTTATAAATTTACACTTGGCTCACCGCGGCCTGTTGCACGCAGTTACGAAATTTTCACGAGACCCAAACACTAAAACGAATTTCCTCATATAAACTGGCGTTAACCCAGCTACGAGAAATACTTGTTGCGGCGTCATCCGCTATGTTTCATGGTATTTTAGTTTCCCTATTTACTGCTCGCATCTATTTTGCTATTCTGAAACACGATACGCGTTGCGACATCAACGAGATCAATATGCATGTGAAATTCAGCCCGAAAGCTATATGTTTCCAACGATTAAATTTGTCTTTCAGTCAACAAACGATTTGCTGCTAAAACGTTATAAATGACGGTAATGAAAATATATCTTTGCCTGGAAAAAATCATGACAAACAGGCGGCAGTCATATGTTTAATGTCTCTCCAAATGGAAGGATTAATGAATGCGCTGACAAGTTTAACAGCTTTCTTTCGAAACAACGAAACAGCGTGTAAATGTGTTAAAGTATAATTTCGAAAATATGTTGCCTTTAAAATTACTTTGTTAAGTTAACACATACTGAGAATTTTATTTAGCGACACTTTAAAATACCCGGTAAACTTTGTAGTTTATAAATGCTACTAATAGATGCATCCTGATGCTATTCTCGTTTTTAGCTAAAAGCAGACGTTAGTGCAACTGTTACATATTTGTCTCATGCGATGAGATAATTAGGTCTGCAGTTTTGAGTGGTTCGGATGTGGCGGGAGGGTTAGTGGGGGTGATTGAGCACGCGAAGTAGTCACGCGAGCGCCACAGTAACACACTGCTAAAGAAACTGCGAGGAAAACGCCTTCCGGGGTGAATGGCCGCGTTGCGTAAAGCGCCCGCGCAGTGGCGCAACCGACCCCCTCCGCAGCGCTCCAACGTGACGCGGCGTGTGCGCAGCGCCATCTAACGGACGCTTTCATTGTCATTCTATGTGTACCATATATACATAATGTATTAAAATCGCAAGTGTTTAGCTGTATATTGCATGTGATTGTTTGTTATGGCTGTTTTCCTGTTTCGATTTTCAGGATAGAAATGTGTTTAATCCTTCAAAGATTTTACTGGATTAACACTAACTTACTTTTACTTTATTGATCTAATTTTTTAAAGTAAAAATGCGCTCAACCCTTTTGATTTCGACTCGTTGGCAATTTAAAAACTTTCTTTATTGCTGAGTCCGAAAATATAATGTAATGTAGTCGTTATTGCCCGTCTTCATTACCTTGTAAACATTTGTTAGACTTGCATAGTCAAGTGCCTGAATACCTAATAATCAACATAATATCACTCACACACTTTGCATTTATAGCACAAACGTGGCGGCTAATAAATTGCAATACGTAGCGAGTAAAGCGGGAGTGACGAAATGAAATTTAATTCCTAGGTCAAGGTTTGGCTTCTCTTCGAAATGGGAAAATTGCCACATATCGGCGACCTTAACTCGGCGCGAGTCCGCCAGTTTCGTAAGACGACACCGCGAATAAAGCCCCGAATACACTGCCAAAGTGAGTTAACACGTGGCCACTACTATTAATTTTGATGATAGTCATTTATAAGGGTTTTTGAAGTAATTGGTGACAGTTATGCGGATTTCGTGAGTCACACAAGCTTGCATCAAACCAAACTTGTACAAATCTGTGTGACATCATTCCATGGGCCGTAAACATGGCGTGTTACGTAATGGAAAATGTTGAAAATGATTATAATTGCATATTCTGATTATAATTCCAAATTTGAAATTAAAAATCAATGTTAATCAAATATTATCGGCCGAGGCAACTTCAGGCTCCATGGAGATGAGGCTTTAAACTCTGCCAAAGAAATGGAAAGTGTGTTATACAACGTCCACCTGAGTTCGCCGTGAAAGGCGCGTGAGTTTTTAATGTCAGCCACCCGTGGTCAAGGCTCAAGTTTTTTGAATGCTTGCTTCACGCGATTTTATCTTCTGTTTTAGTACACGCTTACGGACTGTGATTGACGTCGTCCGCACTTCGCGGCTTTGATGCCTTATTTAGTGCTGGGATTAATCTAATTGAGCAATCTGACCCCTAATGTGTTTCAATGAGCAATTAGATATCAATAAACAATCTCCATTTAATACGATACGTAATCTTCATTTACTTTGATCTCATAACAATGTTGAAGGCCATGTAAAACGCATAAAACCAATACTTATA
Organism: Agrochola lychnidis; assembly: GCA_963680765.1. Taxonomy (NCBI): domain Eukaryota; kingdom Metazoa; phylum Arthropoda; class Insecta; order Lepidoptera; family Noctuidae; genus Agrochola; species Agrochola lychnidis. The sequence goes on from OY796850.1 coordinate 8,929,189, forward strand.
CGAAATGACTTTAGAAACATCTTAAACAATTCACATAAAAATTACGTAAACCGTAAGCACAATAGGCATCAATAAAGTGAAGAAAGTTCATTGTCTTCGGAAATAGGATTTAAATCGAAAGCGAGAGTAATTGGCGGTCTACGCGGCGCGGGCGCACTGACGTAGCGAGCGGGCTCGGCGCAACGGTACCGGGTGTAAGTTACGGTACTTCCCGTAGGAACGGGTCCGCGGCATCCCGCAACACTAGTGATGCTATGTAAATATCGACGAATTATCTGAGACTCGGAGTACGTTTTTTTTTGGGCTTTCGCGTAGATTATAGGAACTGGGTAATTGAATTATTATTTATCTTATTCTTAATTTTATCTTTATTTTGAATATGTTGTATTGGAATGTTTAAACACTTATTTTTTAAATGAGTAGCGCATAATATGTAATGTTGTTAATATAATGTGTAATTATAATTAATGTAGTGCAATTACAGCGTACAACATTTTAAAGCAAATTATAAGTATTTTTATGAGTCTAAAAACATTGTAAGTAATAAAACATCGTGTTAACTTAATTTCATCTTGCGTAAGAGTGGAATATGCAAGTCATTAGTTTTAGACTTTTACTTTCTATGTTCATACTACACGAGAAAGAGACAATGTAATAATCTCTAAATTCAATGATTTTCTCGAAAATATTTTTTGGATAAATATTTTGCTACTGCAATTATAGCATCATATGGTACGCTATAAAATTAGTCCATCGATGTTGGCATGCTTGAAACGATTTAAAATGTGTGAAACTTTATGGGTAAAAATTGAGTGAAACTATTCTAAGCAGTTTTAAAATATACTTTCAAGTGTTTTCGTGTATAATAATATGTGTTATACTGTTACAAGGACAAAGCCGAATTGTGCGTACCTACGTCGAGAGGTCAATAACACTGGACTAGGTTAGCGATGAAATTTATCGATAGCACAGGCGGTAACGCCACAACACTACTTGAGCACCGGTCAACCACCATTGAAACCTTAACCACTTTCTCTTTCGATGGCCGCTGATCGTGCTTGCATGGACACACAAACACATGCTGAGATTTTACGTGTTTTGTATCTGTGTGCGTGTGTATTGTCGGTTACATCACGTAACTTTAGCTGACGCATCAGTGGAGCGAAAGGTCAGTATCTATTTATAGTGTAGTTACGCTCACTTTCCATAAGAATGTCCACGAGATCTATTCGATTTCAAGATCGTTCACCTCTGTTGATTAATTGCTCCACGTGTACTTAGTTATGGACATGTCATTTAATTAATAATGACCTGTGTCAAACGCGTCACGCATTTGTCACGGGATACGGGAGCGAATATTAAAATGAAGTCTTTGTTTATTATGATGATTTGGTGACCTTTGAAAATTACTTTTTTGGGACTAGCCAGTACTTTCCTTGTATTTTTTAGTAAGTGGTTCTTCTTTCATCTACTCAAATAATTTTTCCAAAATAGTTTGTCTAGAACTAGATGATCATCATTCATTATTGTATGTGTTTTCACAAAATAATTCACTACTTAATCGGAATTCATGCATGTACAACAAAGTGGGGTAGTAACTGAATCATTTGCGTCAATGAGATTAACACAATAGTTGCAGGCGCGAGTCCATGACTCCTCGATAACATTGCGCTCCTACTCACACAAAGGTTTAGCGACAAGGCCACCGCAGGGCTGCTGCGTGGGAAACCCTATTGCAGTCACCGACTAGATTGTCAGTTGTTTGAACTTAGATGTTTGTTGCGCTTGCGCAACTTTACGCTGTTATGTTATTTTACTGGCAGTTAGTTTAATTGGAAAATATGGGTTTACAGCTTCCGCGTTTTACGCAAGAAGATTATGATACCCTTTTAGTTATGAGTTTTCTTGGCGTACTTATTTCTATCTTTCGATTTATTGTTATAAAATAAAATAAAGAAAATGATAACGAACTTTCAACTTATTTAAGTTTGTTATCAGGTTTTTATGACATTTTTAAAATACCCAATAGGTAATCTTCAAGTTGAACTGTTGCCATTTTACTGCTAAGACGGGTGTGGCCGTACATGAGCTTAAATCACAGCTATTTAAAAGTCCCTGCACCATGTTTAGCATTGTGTTTTATAGCCTAAGCTTGTTTAATGCTTGCCTGTTCATTTGAGATTGGTTACATTGATTTAAACTTAGGTTACAAGCGTCGTGGGCGGATGGGCGGTAATCGCCTACTATATCCGCTGACAGCTTTGTGATTGATGCAAATCAAATGTTCTTACATTGTTAAATGTATATCGTCAATGTACCTATATGGATAATTGAATGTTATGTTATTCGTACATAATGTGTACATTATACCCTCTTTAGATGCTTTAACTGATATGACATTTTAACTTGAGTTGATTTTTTTTTCAGGATGGCTGCCTTTGATTTTTTCTCTCTGAAATACAAAGAGTTACTGGGTAAGTAGGTAAAAAAAATAAGACCACCCACATTAAAAAAATCAAGCCAGATCATAATCATAATGAGTTTTATCGTGAACTTGCCCCCTGAGAAATGTACTGAATACAAGTGTATACATTCCGGAGCACGATGCGGTACTGTCGCGTACAAATTGCTAGTGTCGGAGTGGTAGAGTCGTAGATGACGGTTTTACGGTCTTATCATCATTGACCCTAATTTTATACAGCGCATACCTCCCGCTCGCGTCTCTAACCATCTGTGAATATGTTTTATATTTTTTTATTCTAGTTTATATACTTAGATACGCTTTGTTTGACCACACGTGTCTTTTGTATTTAGATTTTATTGGACGTAACGATATTTTATTTTATATAAATTGTCATTAAGACAATTAATGCATTAATAATTAGCATAAAAGTCTCATTATCAGGCAATTTTTGATTTGTTTAACGCAACAATAAAATACTTAACCATTTTTTATGATACGTTTAGATTTCCCCGAATGCCAAAATATTATGATTCTTTAGTGCGGAAAATGTGATACAAATATTTACTAAACGTCTACACTACAGAAAAAAAAAATACCCAAACACATTTGTTGATGTCTGTGTCTATTACGTCTGACACACATTTTAAATTGTCATTTATTTTATATTTTCGTCATAAAATATATAAAGCTTCTTAATTTACTAGAATTGACAATCTATGGACAATTTCTCAGAGTTTATGGGTAATAATACAACGTTAGTGAACGCCTGCGCAGCGTGCCTAGTACGCGAGTGGAAACTAGGACAGACGGACCGACATCCCGACTGACTGACGTATCTAGCGTTATGATCTCTATGTTATTGTTATTTTCTATGTGAATTTTGAAATAGTTCTCTGTAACGACTGTAGGATATAGTCATTTACGTTTGCCAAACGATGTTCTATGAAATGTTAATGGAGCCTTTGTGAACTGGACTTTAACAAAATCCCATACTCATCCATACATCATAGGTTCCTACGTTTAGCAACGTACAAACCCGTACCTACTACATATTTTAATATTATACTATGTTATGAGTGGCCGTTAAGACACTTTTATGTCTTTTAAAAGTCTGTTAACTCTGCCACATGTGTAGGTACTTACATTTGTCACAGTCAAATAAAAAATAACTTTTAGGCTGGTTCTCTTTTTAATGTTTTTGTTATTTTTAACCTATTAAAAAAAAACAGTAGCACTCCGGGAGTGCTGACAGAAGTGAAAACTTGAACAATTTAAAAAAATACTTCCAAAACCTTTAAAGTGCAAATACTTGCATAGAACATTGATCCGTAACGTAATATAAATAAAGAGCATATTCGAATTTACAAAAATGAGGTGTCGGTAACGGTGTCGCGGGTTCAATTGTTTTTTTCCATCTCAAAAATGTCCAATGCGCCCAAAGAAGTTTTCACTTCAAAAAAATCTACTAAAAAAAGATTTTTTTGAAGTGAATACTATTTTTTTTTTCGTAAGTGAATTCAAATAGTAGTAAATTAAAAATAAACGGAAATAACTTAACAAATATACATGTATAATATATATATTTATGTCAGATACAAAACAACCAACGCCATCTATGAGTTCCGAGCGTTAACAACTGGATAAATGATATGAAACGCTGAATGAATACAAGTGAGATGACAAAGTTCTCGCACTTCGATTAACATAGTATTATTGGTGAGTGGCAGCATACTAATTCTTGTTTATAGTACAAACGGATGTGTTACTCATTCATGCTTCCAAGAAAAACTTTATCTTTGATATTGCATTGGATCGTATTACACAAATAATTTATTTATTTTATTATCATTTACCCGCAGCTTTGCTTGACCTTCGGAGTTTTGAAATAGGGTTGCACATAGTGCGCTCGAAAAAACCGTTATGACATAACAGATGCTGTTTCTGCAGGTTGTTAATGTTATTACTAATAATACACATAGTAGGTAATTAAGGATAAACTGATTTAGCTTAGCAATTTCATGTGTTTTTTGAAAATTGTAGAACATAAGCAAAGTTCAGGTAAACATTAATAACCCGATCAAGTGAAATTGCTCATTAGTTTCGTATAACACGTACGTTACTTTGACTTCATTGAATTTGGGATTATTTGTTGTTGATTAAATTGTCGCTACGTAACTTGGTAGAAGTTCTTTATTTACAAAAATTATAGCTTCTCGTGACGGGGACTTTAGTTACCTATACATACACATCTGGAAAAGTTGCTCTACACTAGTCAAACATTTAGATTTCATTAAGGATAGGTCATAGGTCTCGAGTTTGAACCCAAGCAACGTACCTCTGACTTTTCGAATTTATGTGCGTATTGAATAATTATCACTTGCTTCAAAAACGGTGAAGGAAAAAATTGTGGGTAACCGGCATGCCTGAGCGATCTTTCTCGACAGCATATGAAGCCAAGTCAGAGGCCCATGGGTGGTTTTAAAACTCTGACATCAGGTTAGTCATTAACCACACGAAAAGATGAAGGTTAAGGAACAACCTCCTCGATCCATACGAATTCACATAATCTATCTACATCGATCAACAGTGTTGATAATGTAACAGAGACCCGTTACATTTATGTTTACGTTTATGAATTTTTCAGTGTGCACCTCTATTACGCACGTAACATCACCAGTATTACAATACCTAATACATTCCTAGTGACAATGCGTCACCTTGCCAGCGTTCGTTGACGCATCTACGTTTTGTCCAAGCGACCTTAAGCCTAAGCGTGTTAGACTAACTACTAATAACAACAACCAATTTGTAGCATCCCGCTCGCTCTAATAGCTGTTATCATAGCCTAGAATGAGACGTAACTATGTGAATGATGATTTGAGCTGGTACTACACCAGCGTTCACCTTCATAAAGGTAAAGTATGGACGGCGCTAACGAAAATGAAGGGCGATAGTAGTTACAAGTGTTTGAAGGTAACGGCTTAGGCTGATACTAATTGCTAAGAATTTACGCTTGTAAATATCACGATGCCGCTATAGGAGTGATCGTCAATTGGCCGACACATGGCAGATATTAAAACACATTTGCGCCCACATAATTTTAACATTAATGTCACATTTTTGTTTTATAAATCTCTATCATTAAACGCTCTAAATTGTGCATTGTGTACACCCTTTGAGGTGTGCCTTAACTGAAAAAGCAATATTTTTAGGAATATCTGATGATAGTTTTTACAAGAGTACCTATAGGTCACTAACTGTGAACTGAAACGACTTTATATTATAATACTACCTTATATTTAATGTCACACAACCAGGATGTACTTTACAAATGAAAACGACTTGTATATACTTCCTTAGTACTGAAAAACTTTACGTCTAAGATACTTGTTCTTCTAAAGTTTTCCTGAAACTAATTTTAAATGTCTATGCAATCAAAGGCATAGTCAACGTTTCCCAAAATGTATGTGAAAGGATTTTCAAAAAATTTAACTGTAAACTTCAAAAGTTATGACGTCACTATTGCACGTCCTTTCTCTCCGCTTTCACCGTCCTTGGCGAGCAAACGGTAATAGGTGCCTTACAAAGCTCTATGTACAACGTGAAACACAATAACGTCCTTAATTTTACGAATAGAAGGTTCACAGTTGATTGCACTCAATTTGCAGAAGTGCAGTTGTAAGATTGTTAGAAGGTACATGCCAAGTCGCAACACTTCATTGGTATTGCACGCGCTTGTCAGTAGGATCTTATCAGCGGAGCAATTTAGCGGTTTAGACATAAAAAAGTTAAATGAGCGTGGTTTTAATATTAGAGAAAGCAAGTCATAGCCAAATAAGTAATTGTGAAGATTTATAGCGAATTTCTCCATGTGGGTGGACGACATTCACGAAATAAAAATTAAACAGTCTTGGATTTAAAAAAATTGTTTTAGCTAAAATGAAAATTAGTTCCATCCAATTTAGGATGTCTAGAAAACGAACGGACTAATGAATACTAATTTTGTCCAAGGTTATTAAAACATTAGCTAAAGATCTATCTGTTACATTGTTTCAAGTATTATTTCTAGGTTCTAGGTAACATAAAGCTTTATATCGTTGCAGTTGTGGTTGCAGTATTCACTACCAATTAAGTCGTCATATGATTCAGATGAGGAATACCATTTTTATACAAGGAAAATGTGTGAATCAGGAAAGTTATTTTTGTATGGCTGGAGTTAAGAGGATGATAATAACGGTCAACAGGGGATCGCTGAAAAAAAATTCAGTTTAAAATATTAAACTTAGGAATTGGAACACAGTAATTAATTAACATATAAAAATGATATCCCACTCATCGCGTCTGGAATTCTGGATGGAGGCGGTGCCGAGTTCAATATCAATACTTGGAAAATTACGAGGTTGAAATGACATCTTTTTTTTTGGGTGGGAAATCATCAAATAACTTCTCGCGTGTCAGACTCTTACTGACTAAAACCCACCCGTGTTCCTTCAGTTGCCGTGTTGCCAGGGGGCCACGATTTCCCTATCGGTTTTCTTCGAACCCCCGGCAGGCATTGGCCCTAGCGGACCCCGTCAATTCTGCTGACATCTCTTTGAGGCGCGCGTGGAACACAACGCGCCGTCGACCCGGGCTTGGTCCTTATCGGACGGCGAGCTACCCATTGCTCACCGTCGAAGATAAAAATTATCAAGTAACATTTTTAGAATCGTTTTTCCTATTTGAACAGGTAGGTAATAATAATGTGTTCATGTGCACTGTGTCTCACAACGTGATTATTAATTAATCAGTTTAGTGCAGGAGACAGGTTGCCCGACAGATAACCTAAACGAAAACGCGAACGCATTGATAATGATAACAACGCGACTCGCGAGGCGCTACGGGCCTTTCGCGCCCGCCGCACAATCGTTAGATAAACATATGGGTCACTGAACCGACCCAGTTTTGTTGGAGAGCCCACACGATGGGCCCGTGTGCGCGTTTTACTCAAAAATTCACAAACACAAACGCAACTCCTCAATCAACGCACACATTGACGCATTTGCGTACGACACGCATATTCGTGAACAGTTCACGAATTAGTAGCTACCACGCAACGAACTCACATAATTCTCGCTCTAAATATTATTGACCAATACTAAACACGCGTCATTGCTCGTTGAATAAATTCGTGTTCACTGTTTAAACGACGAGCCTTTTAAAGGTATTTCGAAACTGTGTTGCAGCGCTATGTAATACCTGTTTATGTAATAAGTGTAATTATCACACTAAAACAGCAATAATATTAATACAAAATTGCTTATATTGTCTCAACATTGTATAATAGCAATTTTAATAGTGGTCCTTTAATAATATTAACTTATTATTTACTTTAGGTTTTTTTTGGTTAGTTTCCTACGTTGCAACTTGAAGATATCAAGGCAGTAAAGTAGTGTGCTAATAATTAAATATTTTTCATAGTTGTTAATATTCTCTTGGCGCCAAAAAAATTCGTAGCCGCGTAGCATTTCCGTAGCCTCGTAGGCAAATAAAGGTAAAATTGAACCCACTTCTTAATTATGTACATTTTGTTGGTATTAAAAGTAATTAAACAAGTTTCAGTAACAAAAAGGCACCTTAAGGGTTATCATAATTTCGTACTTACAGGATACATAAATAGCCACAAAATAATTTTGTACGACCATCAAAATAATGGTACAAAGGAGAACGCCCAAAAAAACCCAGCGCATATATACGATAGTAGGATACATATAAGGTAGATATCAAATGTGAAGTTAGTTTCTCTCAAAATAATCACCAGAAGCGCCACAGCGTTCACTAATCGGCAACATTGCAAGCGTCATATAAAGAGTTTCCTGTGATCAAAAAGAGATATGGGGTTATGTTGCACATAGAATATACTATCTTGTCGACGTTCGTTATCATCGATTGATGACAAGATTCGTTATTCGTTAGATTAACGTGATTATTCGTGTTCGGTATTCGTTAGATTTTGAAGGTAGCATTTAGCCAGAAGCCACCTATCGTATGAAAATGAAAGTAAATCGAAATTAATTCGTTTCGAGAAATTGTTTATCTGTTATTCAATCACAAAGCTTACTTCAATTAAAGTTTATCACAATCGGATAAGATCAAAGCGAGAAAGTACCGAGCTTAGTTTGCAGTACCTAAGTGCAGTTACTAACTGGTACATATAAAAATATGTATAGTCATGGGAAATCCAACAACGATTTTCTCCTAAAGTAAACCTGTCAATTGAAATTATGAGATGTTGTGCAATTGGATCTTTGCACACAGACTTTTGCGAATTGTATCATATCTTAATAATTGAACCGATACCTAATCTTCAAGGAACTCACGTTTGAATTTAGCTTCGTGTACCTATACATATTTATATCCTTGATTGTACAAGTATGTATGACTACGTAGATCCGGACTCTGTAACTATGGTTAGTGTAGCAGTAGCGGGGAGGTTAAAATATATCCGTGAGATCATCATATTGTGACTAAAGCATAAAAATTATTCAACCATATGGGTTTTCGGATTTAAATATAGAATTCAGGCATTTTTTTTTTTGTAAAACTGGATAGTCTTAGGAATAACAGTTTGACTTTTTGAATTAAGAAAATGGTCGTGAGATTGACGTAAGCCATTTTCCAGATAAATTGAATGCTGACTAGTTGCTGTTACTGTAAGGGGGATATTGCACTATCATATATCGTATAGCATATGTCGTATAGTCTTATCGTATACGAAATATAAGAAATATTTCTAATATTTCTTAAATGTATTCATATTTTAAATATTTTCCCCAAAGGAAGATGATCTTAGACATATTATAGTGTAATATCCTCCTACCGTACGGACTAGTAAATTTTAGATATCTTTTTAGATTTTATGTCCTAAATTGATTAATTTCTCGGTCATTCCTTCGAATAAATATATGAGTACTCTCTTATTATTCATAATTACATGGTTAGGTTATTATGTAAGATAAAGACTTCAAAACATGACGATAACAACAAGATAACCTACATTTAAGTGAATTTATTTTCTATATTTATAATTCGCAATCTTATAATTAAAAATATAGTAAGTATACACAAACAGAAAAATTGTGTTATCATTAAATAATATTAACGTCATTAGTCGCTAGAGGGCGACATAAGCAGCACATAGACAAATCCAATATGGCCGCCGAGTAAGAGATTATATTTTCAGTTTAATTTTTTGTTAAATAGATGGACGTTATTATTAATTTAATTATCGATAATAGTATTTATATAGTATAAGTTATAATTAACCTATACGATAACTAGGTAACTAAGAACATTGACAAAAGCGAAACATTTATTTAAACTGCAACGTAACAAAAAGCTGATAATTTTACATGGAAAATTAGAAATGCAAGATATTCAAATCAAGTATTACTTGCTTAGTTGGTCTAAATGATAAAACAATGATAAGAAGTAAAAAGTTGTTTTCTGTCTAGCAGTGCCTAAGATAATGTACAGACAGGTGGGTAATTGGATTGTAGATAAATTAGTTAATGCAATAAAGTCGAGAGTACATCGATAGTAATGATTAGTATTCGACAGTACTTTGTAGAATATTTGATGAGAAGATATAACAGTAGATCATGTCTAAAAGGCTTATCGCTAGTGATTAAATTATTGTGTTCATCGGAATTTATATAGACACGTGTTTTTTACGTGCAGTGTGTGCATGGCCGTCTACTAATAAACAAGGAATGAATGAAACGAGGAGACCGCGAAGTGCATGCCAACGTGAAAAATAAAAATAACATAAAAGCTATACAAGACGTACACAACGTCATCTCACCATAAAACATTTTGTTCAATTGCCCTTGTCGTCCGGTCAGCTTTATCGTGTTTGTGTCCATTCAAAGTAAACAGCCAAGCCAGCCGGTTTAAAGAGTCCTAATTAATTTCATAGAATAGTTCATCACTATAACGTGTCATAGGTAAGGTACGTGGGCCAGCGTGGGCCAGCGGTGCGCACACAGGAGCGTGCAACAGAGCGGGAGTCGCGCTCGCGGTTGGCGCCCGCACGGAAGTAGGTTAGTAACTAAAGTTTTGTTTGCGTGAGGCTGCGACTCGGTGCACTCGCTCGCTAGTGCGGGCGCGCGGCTGTGCCCGCCGTGCCGTGCGCCCCGCCCCGCGCGCTCCTCGCCGCGCCCCCGCACCCGCGCATCTTTCACTTTCGGCCCGACTTTGCCCGGCGCAGTCCGCCCGCCCTACGCGCCCGTTGTTGCGCCCCCGTAGCAAGGGACCGCTTTCCACAGCAAACTTGTCTCATTCACAGATATAACAATCGACCACTTTGTAGTAACTTCCGAGCTAATTACAATTTGGATTGACATAGGTTTTCCACACATTTTCGTTCCACACACTTGTTCCACACACCGCATTCTTATTGAACAGGTTCATTGACTCGTTAAACGTAATTACAAATTAATTAAAGGAATTTTAAGTTGCTTACATTGCTCAGGAAATACCAAATAATTTTATCAGGTACCTCTACGAGCATTGAACCTAGGTGATTTAAATGATTGAACAGGCTTGGAGGTAGATTGTAGAATGTCTTACAATATCAGAAACAGTTTTCAGTTGTAGTTTTTATCCGTTACAACTAGCTTAAAGTAAATTGCTATTTGCACAATATTTTATGCACAAAACTTGTAGGAATGATATATTTTGCTCTACGAGTTCTAATAAAAATGAATTATGTAGCTGTGGTTTAGCTACAGGTTCATAATATGGTTTTGACATTCATTGCTTAAGTATCCTAAATTATATTTGAGCACTGACCTTGACAACAATAACGACGTAGAAATAAAGACCGTGCAATTGACGGTGCACCCTTCTAGAATATTCCTGATAGTGCGTGCCTAACTAAATTCATATGAGTGTTTAGAGAACAGTCGCATCGAGCGGCTTCGGTGCCGATGTAGCAGCAACAGTGGGGTCGACTGGTACATCACACGCATTCGCCGAGCGCTCATTGTCGTTGGTTATGTAAGGCGGAGGCCGCGTCGATGCCGCTGCGCTGCTGCGAGTCAACGAACGGCATTGACACGCGCCCGCCTCCCGCCGCTGCCGCTGCCCCCGCGCACCGCACGGCCCCCGCTGACTCCCCTCGCCACTGCTGAAACCAGCAGCTGCGAAATTGGGTCACGAGCTCCGAGCCACCTCACGTACACATCGACCAGCTAACCGAGACCTCTGACGTGCGCACGATTGCGTCCACCTCGCATCATGAAGCTCGTGAGCGACAGGCGGCAGAGGTCTTGAGTAACTGGTGCTGTACTTGCAAGACGACAAATGAAATAAACCTTCTGCCGTTTAAAATAACTACGTGTTTCAACATGATAGATCGGACGCGGAATCGCCGTACATCCAGCAGCAGACCTTGAATTCTATGATCTTAGAGCTCGTTACGTTTCAACTTACATGTAGAATCAGAATTTTGAATCAATTTTTTATCATGTACTATCAGTTTCCTTCATTGGTTCACTGCTTTTCCAAATTTTCCAAAGTTTTCCATAATTTACTTTTATTTATTTGATTTTCTATATTATGTGGTCGATTAATATTTTATTATGTCCCTAGAAAAACATGACTTATTTGATTATTATAGACACTATAATAAATAGACTAAGTAAGAAAATAAATATTGAATTATTTGCAGCATAACTTCTACGAGAGTTGTACCCATTTCATTACTAAATATGCATTGTATATTCAAGGTTAATTATATTTAAATGCAAACTCGCATTTAATTTCGCAAGATTTCTCTAAGGTCATTACTGCAGAATAAAATTGAATAACTGTCAAAAACAATACTGTACGTTATAATGAAATTCGTCCTCGTTTACGCAGAAATCGATGGAAATTGTAAACCTAACATTATAACAGAAACAGCTTCAATAGTTTCTAATATCAATGCATGAAAACGGAGAAGGAAAACAGCACTGCGCCGGCATCGAACGCTCGAGTCAATGAACGTCATTGACGACAGCCGCCAAGCAATTTTCTATGCTCCGTGCGTAGCTATAAAGTTTCATATTCAATGGGACGATTGCTCAACCTAGCCTTGGCTCCTACTGGCCTGGCTGACTTAGACATTCTATCTACTTTTACGAGTACATGAGCGAAGGCTCCAGTACTGTTTGGTACTTATAGTGCAGTCAGTACTTAGATGCAATAAGTTTATCGCTATCGTCAGCGTGTCCTTACTCCTTATGTAATGTTCTAATTCTTGGTACTCTCTCATTGGATTAGCATCGTTGATGTTTACCAGTTGTTCTACTTGATGATACAAGTTATGTCACTGTACTCGCATGTATGTTTACTGTAGACAAGTATCTACTAAGCAGTTGTCAATTTCGCAGACTTTGAGGTGAATTGCATAAGCAAGGAACATAAGCAAGTCAAGTATTACTGCTTAATTCACTTGTTATTCACTTGATTTCTATCCGTTTATCTAATCTATGTTTTAATTTATATGTTATATTATCTGTTATAGGAAAAAAAAATACATGACCTTGCGCACTAATATTGTCTATACTTGTTTACAAAAGTACAAATAAACTTGAATACATTACACTTAATTACAGGCGTAATCTGTAGAATTTACATTGAAAAGCTGATCGTTGAAGGTCAAGTTAATATTAATAATTAATTAGTAACCTATAGTTGTAATTATCCATTGTGAGACTGGTTATATGAGCGTAGAGCTACGATAATATTTAATTCTAATTTAGTAATTATTGTTATATCAAATTAGTTCAAGGGGGATGTGGGGCGGCCCTATCACATTATGTAATGACGTCACTCTTTTATTCGGTTATCATCAGTATCTCTATCAGTGCAATGTATTTCCCCCAACATTAACTTGACCAAGATTTTATGTCATACAAAGTAATAGCTTGTTATTATCTTAGGGAATACAAGAAGGAAAATGTTATAAATAAACAAATGAAGGAGTATATTACGTAAGCAGCGGACCCTAATCTGACCCCGGGGCGGCCCTTCCCTATTTTTGTTGTTGCCATAACAAACCAAATACGTTCCCGTCAGTATTACCTCATTTTCATCGTCATTAAAAGGAAATAAAGGGTGTGTCTGACAGTTGTCAGGATATTGTATTTTTATATCTTGAAAACCGATGGCATTGATTGATCTATCCAAGTGTGAAGTACGACACTCTAAGTGCAGTTAAGTTATATAAAAGGGGGGCTAAGAGCATCGGGCGTAAAGCTAGGGTGGTAGGTAGCCGCCCTACTTACAGGGGGCGCAGGCTGCACCGGGTGAAGGAACGTCATTGACCTACCTAGTACCTGCGCGCTATTGCCCCGCCCCGCCCCGCGCGCCGCACCAAACCAGACTGATAAATATAGCGATCTCCGGGAATATGGCAATGAAACTGTTGTGTATATACCTAGGCTGTAGGTAGAGGTAGGTTAGTGCGTCAAATGTGCATACGTCAATGGTTCAATCAATACGAACGATTGGGAGGAGTGGCCGCCTGACCTATGACTGAACGAATCTGTTCGTACATCGCGATTACAGATGAGGTTTTAATTAAAATAGGTAAACCTTGCTTATGATTTGTAGGCAGTTACTATAAACCTAATGATGGCGTTCGCATGTTGATTTAAATACTAGTCACGTGCTTGTTATGCAATTAGATAAATAAAATATTTTCCTCAGACTTCATATAAAAGTTTAAAAGACGCATTAGCTATAGTATTCTATATGCTACTATTGAACACATAATTCGTAACACATATTATGTACATAGGTAATCGTATAAATTAAAATAAATATTATCACTTTGTGTTAAATGTAGTTGAGATAAAATCTACCAATAATGTTACAAATAAATATGTCATACAACAAACACATGTACATAGCTAGATAACAAGGACATTCAAGTATCAATTTCAGTTCATTATCTACAAAAGCAAAGAACATAATATGTACCAAATATCGATGGAACGTACTAAACGAATATCGAGGAGTTATAGGTTAGGTATGGATTTGAAATTATTTATTTATTTGTATAATGTATACTCAGTTACAGGCTAGGCTAAAAACTTAAGAGTACATAACCCTATTAGGGCGCAGCAAGTATTGTTACATTTAATTTACAGCTAGGTTTTTACTAAAAGTAAACATTATATTGCATACCTATACGATACCAATATCACATCATCACTAGATACCAATTACAAGTAGTATTATGAAGGATGCGTATAGGCAGGTGAATAATGTATTAAGGGCCTATACTACCTCAAATGGCTTAACATGATCCTCCGTTATATCGAAAATACTGCAGCATTAATTTTGAAATAAATATATGTTAAAGTTAAGGATTAATGTTAAGTACTATGTTAGACGAAAACACGATTCCATAAAATTTTCTCGATAGAAAAAAAATCCAAAGTTACCTCCAAACCGAACAATAAACCGCTGGTATTCAAAAAATACTTCAAATTAGATCTTGAAACTTTGCATAATAATTGAACTAACTATAAAGCAGCGACTATGTTTTTTATTTTTCTTAAATTACCTTTATTTTCGACGTAAAAAGCAATTACCTAAATTATTGGCGCCTCGGAGCCGCTAGCACCCCACTCTGTCTCGCTCTCACTCAGTCCGCGAGCAGTATGGTGCGAGCGAGATAAAAAGTGAATTTGGGCTGAGGTTGTATAGGCTCTTAATTGAGGCTTTCGGAAAGGTTAGCAACAATCACCATAAATTTCGAGGAGGGCGGGGCGAGGTGGGGGTGTGTGCGCGGAGGGTGCACAGCGCGGGGGGCGTGCGGGTTTGCGAGGCCAACACGTGCGGGTTGCAGGCGGGTCAACGAACGTCATTGACCCACCTTCGGGGCCTACTTATATCGCGCCGATAACACCCCCGCCGATACGGCGACTGATTCGTCTGTGTGCCGTGTTTATGTTAATAACAATACTACATTGACGGCTTACTTTGAACAATTGCTCATGTGTGCACATGTCCTCGTCAATGTATCTGATAATGTAATAATTGTGCCAAGCAAGGTCGCCGCGAGATTTGAAGCTGGAAACTTCAATGTGAAGATGATAATTCTCAATAGCAGACTGAAAATATTTATTTTGCCTTCGAATGAATTTAAAGCAATATTGAGTTTAAAACTAACAAATTATGAAGCCAACTGTTGAGAGGCAGTGTATCTCTAATTGAATTTATGGTTAATATAACTGTAAAATATTTTCCTAGTAGCGTCAGCATAAAAATTATGAAAATTCAGACCTTACCTCAGTAACAACGGATAATTTTACCCCAGCTTGATTATAAGCAGCACTATTTTCCTTCTAGTTTAATAATTTTATGCCAATGTCAAGTGTAACTGGGGTATTCAAATGACACTCACTGTATAAATAATAAACTTTAATAATTAATTTACTTGATCAAATTCGTAACGACCGCAAACTCTTTAATACATATAAATAATTATGTTGTTGTTGTATTTTATTTTATTAATTACTTTATTTGTTTTCAACAGTTCATTGTGTTTATTGAAAAGACGAGTAATAAATGTCTCAAAATTTACTATACAAAACACACAATTTGACACACTACGTCAATTTTACTTATTACATGCGTAAAATAGCGATCGATACGAGGTGTAACGTGAGGAAAATTCCAGGAAATTCTTGAATGAACTGACAAAACTGGATACATACGTTCAGCCAGCTGTTTTGCAATACACTAGTTGTATATAGTAAGAGACTATAGTACCTACCTACTTTCTCTGACACATTGACTATACGTATTAATATTTATTCACTGAACCCTAAGGCGCTGAGCAGACGATGGACCATTGAATGATTGATTGGATGGATAGTCCATCGTCTACTCAGAAGTATGTTCGGCTGAGACAAGAAATTAATAATATATTAAATTGCACTAGTTATAATTAGCGACAAATTGCCTTGATATAGTAGAGCAGTTATTAATTTCTTAGAATTCATTGTTTCCGATCCAAATACACACATCCTCACGAAAGGGTTGAACTTGCGTTGGTCAGTTGGCAAGAAACGAGTGTTGTTAATTAAACCTCTGGAACTTTCTTCGGCCGAAGGTGGTATTAACAGCTCATTGGAGGTCCGCTGCACCGAAGCCCACTTCCGGCCTCGACAGGGCGATCAATACCTATCGGGGAACGAACTCCTGACCTCGAGCTGGGAACTGGGGCGCCGCGCAAGCGCTGCCCGTCGTCGAAGCCGCCGCCGCCGCGACGGCCGGTGCATCCTCTTAACACTCCATTTTGAATTTCTAATTTTTCTCTCGAAAATTCGATGATCATCATCCTCAACAGGTCTTAAAATATTCAAAGAAGCCAACTCCTCTTTTCTATCCTCTTTTTTCCCCAGTTTTTATGCAGTTTTATAGAAACAAAAGGCAACTTCGTCCGCCATATTAGTTGAACTCTTGACATTCGACATTTAAAGATCAATAATATCATGGCAGGGATATCTGTTATATTATTCAAAGCTGCAGGCGCGGTTGCTACTTACTACTTCATTGAAAATAGGTTATGAGTTCCAACTACATATAGCAGAAGCTGATGTTTCAATTAGTTATTTTAGTTGAAGGTTTTCTTTTCCTTGTATTGGACTTTTTTGGGATTTCTGAATTTTTTTAATTTAATTTGGTTATGAGGCATATTGATAAGTACTTAATTGATTTTGACGTTTCTTTTTTTTTTAAACAGTACTATGCACTACCTACCGAACTAAGTAGATACTTGGTTCATCTTATCAGTCATCTATTAAAAACTCTTTCCATGAAACTTGTTTCAAGAAGTAGTTGAGTGTTTCGCTTACCACCAGACTAAAAATATAATAGAATATTTTCAAAATTCAAAGACTATGTACCTACTTAAATATTTGGTTTAGTCTTATCTTCAAGGAGTTATTGCCAAATTGCATCGAGGCATTTTAATGGCGTAATGCGTTTTCTTTTTTTTTTCTACATCTAATGGCGCAATATCGCGCACTGCGAGATTCGATCCAACCAGATAGTGCCCGATATTACCTCCGTTGACCTTTACAATAACACGAAGTACGTGCACTGAACAAAGCGAACACACCGAGCCAATTTCTATAATTAACAATTGACTGCATTAAAAATAAATATAGACGAAAAAAGGCAGCCATCAAAGGAATTACATTACTGCTGAAGGTAGAAGACAGCCGATATTGTTGTTCGATACTTGGTATCAACTTGAGGTGCGGGTTTTTGAATGCGGCCCTGCTGCAATGCCAAGGCGACTGCCAAAAGGCGAAGTGAGGTCAAAGCCCAATGTCAGGGGCCCTAAGAATTTTGTCTCCGCTGCATTTTAATGCGATACATTCAGCCGATTAATGAGCAGCTCCATTCAGAAGCCACGAAGTTCGACGAGATGTGTTTATAAACTTCTGCGGTAAGTAAAAGTGAGTTACAGTTACAGCCGTCTTCAAAGTAATTTACAGGTTTTCGTCGCTTTTGTAGTAATCTGTTTTCGAGTTGTCATGCAGGTACCCAATAAGTTCTGTTTTAAAAAGTTGTGTTTATGTACAGAAGTAATAAATGAATTCTTTCCTATATGCATGAAAAATAAAAAAATCTTATATGCATGAAAAATTTCATGGGACTATTTTTACCGCGGTCAAAACAGATTTGAAAGAGGCTAACCCCGCACTTGATTGAAATTTTATTATGTTTCGTTCTTCTAAGGGTTGATTTCGATTGCCAAACTTCTTCTTTTCTCGTCACAGCATGATCTATGCACAAATGGGTAATGGCCGATCTGCCTAGCCTTTTCCCAACTATGTTGGGGTCGGCTTCCAGTCTAACCGGATGAATACCAGGTAATGGCATGGTATAAAAATATTTTTAATTTAGCAATGCGAGCTTTTTTTAGATCGACCTGGGTTGCCAAAAATATGTACGTGATAAACATCACGAACATTTAGAAGTTCAAAAGTTCACCATGACCGTCATTTTATCAGATCTTACAGATGGTGATGCAGGGTGTGGCCGGCAGATGGCTTATAATCGTTGCGTGGAGAATGGTATACGGGTATTGTGTTGTGGGTAGGTACTGACATTCAGCTGTCGTTGTATTTATTTAATGGTCATTAAATATGTTTAAAATGAGCATGTTAATCTGACGATGCTTTTATTTTTATGATTTATTTGATCACAATTAGAACATAAAAGTATGTTAACATAAGTGGTTTATCATGTTTCACAAATGTATCTATTTATTCACTTGGATGCAAGACTCATTATCACTCATCTTATTTTAGCTAAAGAGGTTGTAAATAAGTATTCAGTTTTACGTTGTAAAAAAAATAAAATAAAAATGTATTTCGTCACTGACCGCCTTCTCAATAGTGCACTGACATTTCGGTATTCCGACTGTCACATTAGAAATTATTTAAATACAAAACACTGGCGAACACTTATGCAGAAAGTAATTAAGGTTAACAGTACACTGCTCTTCTAAATGGATCATAGTTAACAAAATCCTCAAATTCTGCGAACTGTTTGTAAATGGAGTGCAACAATTATCTCAGTTTCGAAATGTCAACTGTTTGCATGTGCGTGCTGCGGTATTATAAAGGCTATGACTGACTTTTCCTGGTACCAATAAAAGTTAACAGCGACTAATTTTATACGCTTTAATAAAAAGGTATTATTTTATTACCAATTGTTTTCTTTTTAAATTATCAAGCAAAAGTTATTGTACTTATTTATTTCTCAGTATATGGTACATTGAGATCTTACATTAAACACTGTTTCACACATACTACCATTACTGATATAGAAATATTAAATAATAAGCTAAGTATATTCAAATCAGAACTAGGTACATTATAAGAATATTATATAAAATTATGAAATCTTGTATTAAGTTATGAATTTATAATTTTAATGACAAATTAATAGACTGATTAAGATTCATCAAAAATGCGTTATTTATAATGTCATAATATTAATATTTAAATCAAAATATAAATCATAATGTCGAAAATATTAATCATAATGTCAAAGAATAAATCATAATGTCAAAATATAAATCACAATATCAAAATAAAAATTACAATATCCACGAATTCATAATAATGTTAAAGTACTAATGTCATTATTAAGATTTTAATTACAATATCAAAAAGTATGATTTAAAAATTGATTGACGGAATAAAAACACATGTCTAAGAGCCAATCAAACATTTTACATTTAAACTTATTAATTGATAACATTCTCAGGGCAGGTGGTAATTTATTATAAATTTTAATTGTCACACAACTGGCATGTTATGATATACATATATGAGGAGTTAGTGATGAAGGGTTTCTTTACTACATGTTTGTTTATGGGTTCATAATTATAATAATCTTTTTCTTATTTTGAGAAGAGACGATTCATTCGCAGTAATCAGCAGTCGCTATTCACAGCCTTTATCAACCTCAACCTCAGTTTCACGCACGGAATATTTCGTCAACAAAAGTCCCTGAATATCAACAGATTTCGGGAAACTGTTCTCTTCCTCTTCATCTGCAGGACGTAAGCCCAGATCACAAGTCCTCCACTTTGGCCAGTTTTTGTTCTCTGCACTGGCCATGTCCAGGTCAAGCCGACAGGCTAAATAATGATGACGGTATTTTAAATTTTCATTGGAATTTTCCGCTCGATAAGTTCAGACCTAACTCTGTTGACATCTATCCACATCTAACAGGATCCAGAAAATACTGAAACACTGCCCTATGTGTATTTGAGAGGTACATCAGCTAAACGACTATAAATAACTCTCCTTGATAATGTTAAATTACCTGAAAAAAGTTTCCTGCAAAAATTATGAAAGGAAGAATTCACCATCGTAATTAGGTCACATCCCTTGACGGCTGAATGGGCATTATATAAAAATAACGTTTTATTTTCACTCCATTGTATACTTATTTCAGTGTTTTTGTAAAAAAAAATATCGGGACAGGGGCCTATTAAAATGAACGGCTAAATAGAGTTGATTCTTACTGATTTTTACAAAGAAATATTAGCAAGTGTGGGTACTATCTTCAGATCAGAAGCTAAAACATACCTATTGTGACTGAAATTAATAGCCTACCTATACACAAATCTTCATATGTTTAATTACTTCCAATTCCACAAGGGACACCAAACAAGATTGTCCTACTAAACAAATGTTATATCATAAATACGTGAAAATCCCCTCTTACGTAACGGTTAAAAAACACATGAAGCGAAACCATGGAAACCGTACAAAGTCCCAGGTTAGCCATAGGCTAAGTACCGGTAAGATGACCTCTTGAAATTACGAAGGTCGTTACTCGTGCCTCCATTGATTTTCGTAGATTTGTAGGCGTATACACACCAGCACGTGGCTGTGTGCTGTGGCAGTGACAGTGGTTCGGCCCCCTTTTGACCTATTTTCAAGTCCCTTGTACCAGCGGGATGGTGACGCAAGCAGGCTCGGCACAGTGCTGCTGCAAAAGCTGAGAACTTCTGACAGTGAATCATTTGTTTTGAGGAATAGTTCGTAATTTTTGGTTCATTCATAATCAGCCTATAATGTTCCCACTGCTGGGACACAGGCCTCCTCTCTGTGAGAGGGAGTGGGCCATAATCTACTACGCGGGCCCAATGCGGGTTGGTAGATGTCACATGTCTTCGAATGATGATTCCTCACGATGTTTTCCTTCACCGTTTTGAGAGCAGTGGTGATGAAATAATTTACACAAAGTAAAGCGTAAGAATAAGTCGCGGCCGTTACTACTGGGCCACCACTGTTCTCAGTGTTCAGTCAATTTTTGGTTACTGTGCAAGAAATAAAAATAAAGCCTCGTCATACGGACCATAGCAGTATTTTGCAGGTAATTAGTTTATGTAATGCCCAAGCGCAATAAAATGTCTACAATCGCTATTCAAAACTTGGCCCTATATACAGCGTGACGCTTTAATGGTGACATTAATTTAACACACGTTTACGGACTAGCGTTTTCTTTTTATGAAGATGTTTTAATTTCATTATATGTTATTATTACAATTTTCTAAAATAGCATCTTGGTGCAACCTGTAGTTAACAACTGTAGCGCAGAGGTAATTTACCAGGATCACGGATCATAATATCGCATCAATGAAAATAAAACGAATAACGTGCAAAGAGAAGGCGAATTGAAGGAAAGGGAGAGTCCTATGTCGGTGAGCGTTTGAAAATTTTAATTTTTCAATTAACGAATTATTTATTCTTAGTATATATTTATGATTACTGGCCACTAGCCCTACCCGTGTGTTAAATTAATGTCGCCATTGTGGCGGCACGTTGTAAATATAGTCGTCTATCAATCCGTATTCGAATCACCAATAACCACACATATTAGTATTTTCATGGAATACAAACCCTTTTCTTTTGGTGTTACTTTGGTGAGTGATTACGATTTTGAATTACCTAAAGAGGCGATTTCAAAATATTCATAACTAGCTTCTGCCCGCGATTTCGTTCGCGTGGAAGTCGTAAGACACCGCAATATACTAAAATTTAAACAAAATCTATCCGGGATATTTGCGTGATGCTGGAACATAGATAGATTAAGATATGATTCACATTAGTTGCTTATGCTTTTCTTGCTTTGGACTTCCTACAACGGTTTTTAGAAAGTCAGCATTGTCTGGCCTGCATTCATTTTGCATACATGAAGACTATGCGCGATACATCTATATATCTAGGAATAATTTCAATAATAAGTTACTCATCTATACATTGAATAAAATCGTAGTGAATTCAAAACTGTACATTAAATGTTTTTGAAAAAAAGTTATTGCTGCAAGGTCTGGGAACGAATCTAATGCCGAAAATATCGGTTTTTAATTTTTGTCTGTTTGTCTAAATGTTAGCTGTTCGTCAGGAATAATCTATAAGAATGCAGAAACAGTCAGTGCATCAGTGTCAACTTCTCAAGCAATGAGAAATTGCTACTGAAGGCTGTCGGTAACGACCAGTCGACCTCAGGACGAGCTGCTTCTCACACGAACAACTACGTCGCTTGCTCTCGCGTCACCAGTCCCGAATCTCTTTACATTTTGACTGCTAAAACCAAAACTACAAACGTATTATACAGGGAAGTTTTATAAAAATGTGGCTGTTATTTTGATATACTGCGGTATCTTACGATTTTCACGCGAACGAAGTCGCGGGCAGAAGCTAGTTGTAACTAAAAACAAAAATATGAGGAAATTCAATGCTCAGGTACACACGGCTACACATCAAGTTCTACATTTCCAGTATAAGCTGACCTCGCATTGTACGGAAATCCTATTTAATACGAGATCAGCATAAACTGGAAATATATAGCTTGATGTGTAGCCGTGTGTACATAACATTTTCCAAGTTTTCAATGAATCCTAAAATACCTTGTGTTTTTATGACCATGAAACCTTGAACAAGTTTAAAACTAAAACTTTAGAAAGGAGACATTTTGACTAATAAGAAACCGGCTAATTGCATATCGGACCACGCACAATGAAGGGTTCCGTAGTTGGAATGCATTTATCCCAAGAACAAACTTACCGTATTAGTTGAAAAACATGTTCTCCCATACATTCCAACTGCAAATGTAAGTTTGTGCGCACATTATTGAGAAATTTTCCATGTTATTTTAAGACCATAGAACTTTTGTAGGTTTTCCTGTAATCTATGAGTAAAGAATTATTCTCCGTAGTTTTTTCAATATTTTTGGCTCCGTTTCGGAGATAAGGGGGTGTTAATGGTCTATTTTTATCTATTTTCTTAAATATCTTTAAAATTATCTTATATATAAAATTCTCGTGTCACAATGTTAGTTACCCTACTCCTCCGAAACGGCTTTACTAATTTTTACCAAATTTTATATGCATATTCAGTAGGTCTGAGAATCGGCTAATATCTATTTTTCATACCCCTAAGTGATAAGGGTTGTCCACCCCAAACAAATAATTGGCAAAACAACGTTTGCCGGGGTCAGCTAGTTCTTATATAAAATGATTTAATATAATAATATTTGAGATCCTCACAACAAGCTCTTTCATTTGATATATCACACGGTACAGTTTGCAAAACTTTGTTTTAAATATTCCAATTTACCCCCGAAAAGTGACTCCTATATTCAAAATTCATTTATGTACTTTACACATCCGTGTTTGGGCCACAGAAATTCATATCGTCGCTCGGCATTAAATACCGCAAATGTGATATTTTTTAACGAAAATCAGATTTTTGTTTCATTTCATTCTACACGTACAAATAAGTGCATTGAATAGCAGAGCATTAAAAAAAAAAAAAACAAAAAAAAATCATATTCGCGGTATTGAATAGCGACATGGTGTACCAAATTGCAAATAAATTGATTCAGTAGATTCGGAGCAGAATTGGGTGTGACAGACGGGCAGCCAGCCAGACAGACAGACACACGAGTGATCTTATAAGGGTTCCGTTTTTCCTTTTGAGGTGCCACAGCTCCGTAGTTAATGTGGTTGCATATCATGCGTCCGGCGTTTGCTTCGCGGTATCATCGCGAGTGGCTTGTTGGGATCCCTTGGAGACGAAAAGTCAGTTACAAGTAGGTACATACCTAATCTAATATTGCTAGTCTTCTGTATGTGAAATGTTAAGAAAAAATACGTTGAACCAAGTTATTCTGCACATTTTATACAAAGTATATCTAAATTAAGTTGTAGTTATTGTAGCAGCAATTACATATAAGTACTTAAATCTTTCGATAAAACAATACTACTCAAAGATAACATTACCAGTCAAGAGGAAATTCTATAAATAGCTTCCTAACAATAACGTAATACGACCCGTCTTCTAAATAAAGCGGGAATTTGGAGGCATTAGATTGGGCCTCGTCTAGGGCGGCGGGGGCGGCGCGGCGCGTTGTCATGACAACGCTGCAGCCCGACGACGCACCGACCCAGTTCCCGCCCAAATGTTAATGACCTCCAAAACCCAGGTCGAAGTTCACGCGCGTTACACGGGTAAGGGATCTACCCATGTACCCCGTGGACGTTTTACGGGTCACACCATGTATTGATCCGTCAGATTTTAAGATTGAATCTAGGTTAAAGATGGTGTCGATTTCTTGTGGTATTTTTTCTTCAACCTTGAACATGATATTTTTGGATGATGAACAAAATTAAATTACTTACTTAAATGCATTTTTTTCTTTGTTTTGTCTTCGTCCTTATTTATGGGACAAGCGGGTCCTTTTATTAGTTGTTTGTCACTGTTGATTGTTGCTGTTAAGTTATAAATTGCGGCTCGTTGTTTAAAATGTTGTTGACGTGTGTTGAAGAGATCGTTAGCATGTTTGCGTGTGAAACAAACTGCCCTTTGTCAGTACATTTATGAAGTGGACGTAGGTTGACGCGAAGGCGCCGACTCTTCAAGCGAGTGTGTTCTTAGGTTACTATTGTTAAATCTCCAGGTCAGGTCGTCAGCCTAGCGCGGGACTAATAACCTGGACGGTGAATAGTTTATGTATTTATTTCTACTGGTCTACAATTTGAACATTATTTGTGATATTTGGGTCTGATTAGCTTGTTTGTTTTTCTCATCGGTTGACTAATGTTCAAGAGTTCTGGGCTCCATTAGCAGACATAATATGGCTTATCTGATGTAGACTTGAAACTGCTTTTATTTTTTAGGTGTCAAATAGAACATCTTTGTATTCCTATCTTGTATGTTTCGCTATGCAAACGATAATAGTATCTACTTAATAACCGTAAAACTATCCAATACCCCGGCTAATAAAATGTATCTAAATTAAAACTTAACACGTACAAAATACATGTGTCGCACACATGTTAGCGAATTCCTAGTTGTGTTGCTTATAGATGGAACAGAAAGGAAATTGCAAATAATTTTAGCTCATTACAACGACTGCGCCTAGACTGAGCTGTGTTAGTGTGTGTGTGTGTATGTGCACGCGATCTACGCAATTACACGTAAAGAATAGTGACAACGCACACAGGCGCCAGTGTAATCGAAGGACTGCGCCGCGTCGTATGCATTTGCAGAGCTAGCTAGGGTTGCATCTAACTGCATTTATAATGCAGTTCAAAACAAATACAGTGACTGAAACTGAATAAAAGTATAAATTAGATACGATTAGCTCTGTATCTGTCCTTTTTTTGTTTCATAAATTGGCTTATTATCAACAACTTTCTTACTATAAAGATGTAGATCACTTAGATATGATTTCACATCTGGTGTTAGTTCAACGTAGGGGTAACGTTTACGCCGCGACATAGTTTTCATACTGCTATCATGTTTATAGGGCGTCAATTTGACGCGACATCCACGCCTTCGCCACGTAGGCGTTGCTACGGTGCTGAAGCGAAGGCTATGCTGGACAAACGCTTAGTCCAAAGACACTCTTAGGTAAAGCAAAACTTCTCTATCTGGAAAAGCGTCCATGGTTTTATATTCAAAGTCATCATTACATATTATAAAAAAAAAACAACCCACCTCCAAAAAAAAACACTACAAAGTGAAAAATAACTTTAATTTCGGAAGTCGGTGTCTTGGGTTTTATATTTGTATTTTCGTTTTTTGCCACCGACTTCCGAAATTAAAGTTATTTTTCACTTTGTAGTGTTTTTTTTTGGAGGTCGGTTGTTTTTTTTTCGTAAAACGTTTTTATTTTTCACTTTTTAGTTGTAGTACCTACCCCACACACATTTGAATACCACTACCTGCTACCAGTGAAAGAAACTTATCATATCATCTACATACTAAGTGGGAAAAAAATACGTATTTTGTAGCTAACTCAAAAACTATCCAAGCAAAGTTAATAAAATTTATATGGAACCAATTTGAGAGCACACCCTTTCAAACAAAAAAAGAATTTTCAAAATCGGTCCACAATTGACGGAGAAATCGGTGGACATACATAAAAAAAAACAAATATACGCGACGAACATATAACCTCCTCCTTTTTGGAAGTCGGTTAAAAAAGCAAAGTCTCCTTGTCTGTTTGTTTGATACAAAATTAAAAGTAGCAGAAAAACTGCATGTCTGTATTTCAACCCTGCAATGCGCCGGAGTCGCATAGCCGTAACTCATACACGCACATAATGTTGGTACTTCCATCTATTTCGTGATGCAATGCACTCTTGCGCACAGTTTTACGACGACAGACGTTATTTAGGACTTATTAAGTTTAATCGATTTTAGTCTTAGGTAGCCTAAGTTTTGTATACTTGAGTTATTAATGACAGGTTCTAATAAGCTTCTTACTCCAAAATAGAATCAATTTATCGCAGAACTTATTGTGAACTATGATGAATTCAACAACTAGAAACTTAATCAAACTAAGTTAATTCAGTGAAAGAAATGGATAAATTGTAACAAATAACCAATTATGAAAACGTTTCAGACAAAGGGATAACAAAGAAGAAAGGATATTAACAATACAACTTTATTTTATAGCTAATTTTGAAACTGAAAAGTGAAAATTGCGGTAAAGCATAGTAAGCTCCGACTATATCCAAAATGGGAACTCACAAGAATGGGGTCTTTGGACATTGTTTTAAATACTACTTTCCTAGCTACCCTTACTAATAGTGAAAACACAAATTTTCTGTCCCATTGGTCCGCTAACACTTCAATACGTAAGTGTTTGCGCATGTGAAGTGCGTTCTCTTTGGGTGCGGGTCGTCTGTGGGGTGCCTAATGGAACGTGCTCACGTGCTCGTTATAACGAACCGATAGATCGTCGTGCTCGCTTGGGCAAGGTGCTTTTACTGTTTACTTTATTAACGGCATTCAGTTAAAGTTATTGCTAAAAGTGACCATGTTAAGAGGAAGTACTTTCAAATGTAAAGTTAGTAATGGCAACTGTTTCAAATATATTTCTCTAAGTTACAGATAAAATTAATATTCATAGAAATGTTGGTGAAATACTACACCAAAGTGGGGACACTTCCTATTCACGCGGTTAAAGTAAAACAAAACTGTTCAGTCAGATGAAATAACAAGGCATTGAGTAATCGCATAGACAATATAGACGTCGACTAATAAAACCGAGAAACAAAACAGCTCACAGATCAAAACAACTTCAAAAACAGACGATAAACTCCTCTGACCTAAAAAACAGTAAATCAAAAGAGGTTTTCTTTCAGCAGGTATAAAAGGGTGTTTGAAAGCAGCGCGGCATGTAGCATGAAAAGCTTGTATGTGTCCTTTAACAAGCCAGTACTTGGCTGGTGTAGGGCGCGAAGCGGGGGCGGCGCCTATTCCTAGCGCAAAACTAGGCCGGCCGCCGACCGCTGGTGGATGGTCTAAGGGACAAGTTGGTAGCGGGACAAGTTGCAAGGTTGCTGTGGAAGAGATGCATTGTTGGGTGATATTGATGAAATTGCATTGTTGATGAAATTCCTTTAAAAAAAAAACAACCAGACTGGCTGTCACAAGATGTAGAAGCACACTATTTCAGAACAATTGCTACAATATGTCTGTCAAAATCTATAACCAAATACCCAAACAGATCAGAGAGCTGCCACTAAACTACTTTAAAAAGAAACTTAAGAAATGAAAATACGTTCTATACAATAAGTGAGTTCTTTAACTATAAGCAAAGTTCTAAATGTGATCTCACTAGTAATATGATTAAATAACATAATTTTAAGGATTTTTAACTTTTTACCTCATCAAATAGTAACAATTGAAGTGTTTTTTGCATATAAATTTACTTATAAGATATTTTTTGCATGCTGAAATATGTAAGTAAGCAAAATGTGTGGAACTTCTTATATTTAAGACCTTTTATGTACCATATTTTATGCAAAATAAAGAAATTCTAATTCTGATAGGATGCATCAAGGATTAGAGCTTGCTCTACGCCATGGTTACGTCTCTATGTACTGAAGATATTACTGTATATCAAAATATTGGGTTTTTTAATGAATTTCTTATAAAGGCATTGTTAAATCACTGATTTAAAATGATAAACTTATGGTCAAACTCGGCGGTTATGTAATGAATCTAATGATATTATAGATAAAAATGTTATTCTTTTTTTAACAAACATTATATGTTATCAAATTAAATGGACATGTTTTGGACAGGCAACTATGAGCGATGATGACTAAGAACATGGTTATAAATTAATGATCTCTGTGTATTTAGGTCAATTTGTAACGAATAAAAACATGCATCACTGCTAGTCTAACTCAACGTAATTTAACATTATTGCAGTATTTATCGTACACATATATTGAAAACAACTTTATCTTGATCGGCACACTTTCATGTATGAATCACAGTTAAATATCCGTAAACGCTAAGTTCAATGTTGTGACGGAACAAAAAATGTAGGCCGGTATTCCAATGAAAGTTATTCAGCACCGTGACAATGTGTATCTGTGTACTTAACCCTAATAAGTAGTTACCATTTCTTTGTCACAACTTTTACGAATCATCTATGACACATACATAACTTTTAGAGCGTCATAATGGCCTTACACAAGTACCTTCAACTTGAACTACGCGAGCCGCCTGTAACTTGGGCCACACGACGTTTTAAACTCCGGACGCATGCAGTGCCAACACAAAAATTACTTCTCAGAACAGAGGTTCAAGAATCAAGATCTATGTCGTTTGAGAATACTTAAATATCAGATCCTCTTCCGAACGTATTTGTGTCAGCGAAAATATAACGAAACATCGATACAAAATGTTTGTTTGTGTGTTTTAAAGGTTACCAAGAACCATCGGACCGATTTTTTCTTTTTAATTTGTGCCATTTTAATTGTTTGGCCATATGGTTCGAGTTTCTTTGTGGAGAGAGAGAAGTTACAGATTTTATCATTTGAACAAAGCATCATCATTCTATACTAATAACGTTACTTATCCTAATTGTTAAACTTGGATAAACTTCAGAATATTATAGTTAGGTTCAAGATTTTAAACCGAGAATATGATGGAATAGACAATTTCTGGTGTAAGTATTCGCTGATAAGTTAGGTTTCCTTCAAGCTAAGCCTGTCTAGAAAACTTCTCATTACACTGCTTTTAAGGAAGACTATACAATTCTAATAAACATTTTGGACCTTCGCCATCTGTCTTTAGAAATATTGAAGCAATACAAAACGACAAACAAATCCTCGTACAACGACTAGTCCTAGTTAGAACAGATACACAAAGAGTAAATAAACACGTACTAATGTTTTCTCAAAACAATTTATTTCTGTTTGGCTCCGTAAGCTGGAAGTATTTATTTATGTACTAGATCTCGAATTACAGCCATTTGTTACATATTTATGAAGATCTGTCTGCAACACGTGATTTATTGATACATGTGCGAAAAGACGTCTTTTAAAATTTAAGGTCAAAACTGACAATATGTTTATTTTGGGGCTTTAAAGGGGACAACGATAAAGCCAGAGTGCGGAACTTTCCACTCAAAAGGTGGTCAAACTTATGATAAGGCTCTCTTTCATTCTTAACAATAATTTAGTCCTCATGCTGTCTTGCAAATACACATGTCATTTATGTGATGAATTTTACTGCTCCACGACGTGGGCGAAAAGTTTTATTTTCCACTGGCTTTTGCCCGCAGCTTCGCCCGTGTGGAGTTCGGAAATTACCCCACGACAACGTACTACAGTAAAGCTTTCAGTCAGCATGATTTTTTCCGACATCTTCAACGATCATTGTCATATTTCAGCCAAATTACACAACATCTTAATTAATTATATACCTAAACCTTTTCATGAATTATTCCGTCCATTGATGAAAGGTTGTTTTTGAGTTTATCGTGTTCAGATATACAGACGCAGCTGTGGGATTTAATGTTATAATAAGTAGTGACATTCAAACATTTGATTTGATCAAAGAAAAACTGAAAGTCGATACAGCTACTAAGTACTGAAGTAATGGTGCCACTATGCAACAAGTCTCGTAATATTTTTAATACAAGGTCAAGTATCCTGACCCAATGTTGTGTCCACTATCGACCTAGTCTTTATTCGGCCTTGATTGCAATCGTGATTCTACTTGCTGGAATTAAACTGTATTACCAGTTACGACAAAACACAGCACAGTAATGTTTAATGACAGCACTTTTTATTATTTGCTTACGTTAATAAAAACATTCCAATTACTCAGCAAGTGCAATATGCATTAAGGTCTGTGACCTGACCTCATCCGCGTAACGTGGCCTTACAGCGTAATGGAAACTGCGCAAACGCAAGCGGAGCTCGCCAATTATATTCCCGCGAGTTAATTTCAAACGGCCAATGGTGATGCTTCTATGATGCTATGAGCCAATGGGAATCTTTTGTAAAATTAATAAACGTTTTTATTGCAATTTGCAGTGCAATGGTTTAGTACTAAAGTATCTAGAATTGGAAATTAGTTCTGGGATTTGATTTCAATTCGTTTTCTAAATGTGCTTATATCATTTAATTGAATGTTAGTCATCGATAATTGTGTATCGATTAAATTGTTGGGAAATCAATGCATGGCCTTTAAATTACTGTGAGATAAATCATATTGAGGAGCAGTGGTGGCCCAGTGGTAACGGCCGCGACTTACGAGTTGTAGGTCGTAGGTTCGAACCTAGACAGGCGCTTTACTTTGTGTAAATTATTTCATCACCACTGCTCTCAAAACGGTGAAGGAAAACATCGTGAGGAAACCGGCATGTCCTAGAACCGAAAATTCGAAGACATGTGACATCTACCAACCCGCACTGGGCCCGCGTGGTGGATTACGGCCCGCTCCCTCTCACAGAGAGGAGGCCTGTGTCCCAGCAGTGGGAACATTTATAGGCTGATGATGATGATGAAATCATATTGTCTAGATAAGCATCTTTGCTGAAGTTTTAGATAAAATCAGTCCGTTTGAAAGGACGCAGGCTTACCCACAATGACTTGTTCAAAAGTTATGGTAACTTAAAGTCAAGATAGACTTACGGTCAGGTCTTAAAGTCAGGTTAACGAACTGAAATTAAAGTAATTTCAGTTCGTTCCAGTTGGGTACATCCCTAGATAGGGTAAGTTCACATGGGTACTCTACATGTGTAATGTGAATGCATTTTTCTAATTTGATTGTTAATCTTTACTCTCTACAACCATTCTAAATGTAGAGATAGTCGGTTAGTACATTGAAATAAGGATGGTCTCGAAGCTCGGTTAGAAGACGTTTCACTTATTTGAAACTGTTATTTAGTCAAAGTTTAATAAAAAATATTTATGACAGAGTCTGACTTATGAGTATTTAAATATGTCCATTTTAGTAGAGTTTAACATATTTTTTATGAATCTTAAAACAAAATGTCTCGTGTGGTCTAATAAAAGTAGCTGCCAACTACGAATAGGTACGAAATTGATTCTCCCAATTTTGAAAATGTTTCGTGATTCATTCATTAAACTAGATTTGGAGTTTTCAACTCATGAAAATAAGAATCGATACAACATATTCGAGATACCAATACAGGCGTGGCCGAATCTAGTACAATTCGATTCGAGACTCGTGTGTAACGACTGTGGCGAGTATCGACTAGCGCTGGCGCACTCACTAGATCGCCAGAGCTGTTGCGAAACATCCGCATTCGTTAATGTTCTCTCAGATGATCTATGGAGTACGAACAAGATACGCAACTAAACCACATTTCGCTTGCACTTTCGAAAGTAAGTCTTTGTTTTCACTTGGTAGCGGTAATTTATAGTAATGAGGAGAGATCATTGTACGCACTTTTGTAAATCGCTTGAGTAAAGTCTCGCCGTATTTGGCGAGTCGCCAAATGTCGCACATTACTTTTTGATTTAATGGTTTATAGTAAAGTTTTGATTTTAATTACTCGATGTTTAATATAAAGCTTGAGAAATGACAAAATGTGGTTGGTTTTACGTCATGAACCTGCAGTTTTAATTTTTAAGACAATAGTTTTTTTTTTTTTGTTACAACGGAGTTTGTTGACTTTTGTTTTAAATGTAGGTACTTAAATTAAACTAATATGGATTCAGCAGCTGTATCTCTTAAGTAACATAAGTACTTATTCTCGCTTTCATTTACCAATTGAGTTTTTAAAAGCCATTTTATCGTATACTTCCTCCAAATAGCTTGTAATAAGAATGTATGAGTTGTAACGATTCAATGCAGGTGTTAAAACCTTGGCAGTTGCTGTAAACGCACTTTCACTAAAATTCGTTCGACTGCGGGAACAAATGGACATACGGAATATAGGGCAGAACACATTGACTCACTCGCATACAAACGAACGCAGATAGTACCAGAGCCGCTCTGTATTCTTCAGCCACTCAATAGTGTACAAATAGCCTTGAATACTAACACGAATATTAGTCAGGAAAATGTATTTTTCAAAAATATAGGTAATCAGTTTAACGGTGTTACCGCATTGAAAAACTAGCGGGTGTGCGTGAGTTTTGTGTCATCTTATCGCAAAAATCCTTCGTCTTTTTAGACTAGAAGATATAGTTAGTTGTAAATAGAGTCATGGCCGGTTGTCGATCTCCTAATTTGATGGTCACTCGTTTATCATTGCTTTATACGCGTTGCCTTGAGATGATAAAATGGTTAGCATATAGTCTAAATATAACATAATAACACAACATTTGAATATGTCTACATTAGGATTTTGTAACGTTCTTCTGATTCAATGTCCACTGACACATTCAGTATTGCCAATAGATTTTCAAGGCCTAGCAAATGCAATTACTAAGAAATACGGTTAAATCGTAATGTTAATGTCAAGAATTTTCTCTTTTAATTTCATGATCAATACGAAAATTGGCAAAAATATGTAGTGTTTACACAGGCTATGGTCTTGGGCTCGAACTTGTCCGATTTTTATTGCGAGTTTAAAGAAGCGAGCGAACTTGCCCCAGTGACCACGGGTAGCGGTTGATATAAATATAATACATAGGCCCACGTCCAATAATAGAATTGGTCGGTGGCACATTGCCGCCGCTCTACGATCCAGAGCCCAAATTCCTAACTATAGTTACTAACTCCTCCGTTGCTACTCGATATGCAGCTACGATGCACTTTGGCATTTAATGGAATTATCGTTTCAAGTGATTCGTATCTCAGTTTAATATCGATTACTGTCAAACACTTTCAATTACGTCTATTTATTCTTTGAATTGTGCAATCGATGTGTTTGAGAGTTTTCTCAAAGGATGTCAGTTACATAGAAACAGCCTGTACAAAGGCTTTCTTGTTAACCTATTTCTGTCTGTACCTGCGCAGTATGCATCAGTTCTTTTCAAGGTGCATTTGACATTTTCTTGTTGAAAAGTGCACGGATCATAGAAGTAGTTGCGTGGTGTGCGGGGCGGTGGGGCCAGGGGGGCGCTCGCCGGTTCGCGCGGTGTAACCTACATACCGGTCAACACTCCGGCTCAGTCAACACTCGCTACAGGGACATTTGGAGCGTTTGATGAGCCAGTGCACTTGTACAAGTAACTTAGGTAAGTGCCAGTAAGAAAGTAAATAAACCTTAGCGGAAATATTACGACCCATTGACCAGAGCTTCTAATCTTCACCGTGCTGACGGCGTCGATGTGCATGTTGTTGAAGTTGAACTCAAACAGGTTGATTATTCCCTAAAACATTATGCTTTTGTGGAAGTAATTGGCGTTTATTATTATTCTATTACATATTTTTTGTATACATAGGTACATACCTGTTCATCAGCTCGATGTCAAAAAGTAAAAAGCACTCACCTGAAACAAAATAAAGATACTAGTAAACTAAATGCTCAAAATAAATATCTGTTTCCGCGTAAACTTAATAACCATGCCAATGACCGTTAAATTTGTTTTAGCTTGCCATCTGTTTACACATATTTTTTTGACATAAATACGTTGCATATGTGTGTAACCTAGAAAATTAGTATTAATTGGAGTGTTTCAGTGTGTGACTAACACGATAATCTAACACACTGCATTATGTTTCACTTTTAAAATAAAGTGCAAATATCCAAGCCAGTTACTGGGGCAAGTAGCAGCGCGATGTAAACAGACTAATGCCAGCATTAGATGCGACTAGACAAGGCCATAGCTATCAGTGAAATGTCGAGAAGGAAAGAGATGGATACATAAAGTATTTATTGCACACATAACAACACTACAAGTGCAATTCACGCACACACGTACAA
The DNA here is from genome assembly GCA_963680765.1 of Agrochola lychnidis. Classification (NCBI taxonomy): domain Eukaryota; kingdom Metazoa; phylum Arthropoda; class Insecta; order Lepidoptera; family Noctuidae; genus Agrochola; species Agrochola lychnidis. The sequence continues at coordinate 8,963,894 of OY796850.1, forward strand.
CTTTTCTATTTCTATTACATGTTCTAGGGTTGACTACTGGTGTTCATAAAAACAGTTAAACTAACTACGTCAATATAAATAGTTGGTATTAATACTGAACTAAAAATCATGAAGATAGCAAATACATGCGTTAAAGTGTGTCACGGGCGCAAATACTCTCCACGAGATTACAGTCTTAAAATTTGGTAAAAATATCTAGCTAATTAAAAAAATTGTAACTCTTGAATTTGGGTTTTCAGTCGTTAGCGGCTTCAAGCTATTAATTATATTAAAATCATTAAATTTTAATGACGTCACTGAACATTTATAGCTGTGAGTTCACTTACAATAAAATTCCTGCTTATTTGTAGGGTTTCCAAGTACATATTCTAAAGATATTCAGCTGTATACAATCATATTACAGCCTATCTTTTTTGCATATAACAATATCTTCAACAAACAATTCATAAGAAAGTCAGAGAGGACATGAAATACTGCTAATAATACTGATTAAAGCAGGAAAAAGGTGTTTCACCATCTAGGTCGGTTAAGGAGGTTACCGACTATCTTCAGGAATTGGGTGAGCGAGTGTATAATGCGCACTTGATATACAAAATACCTATCTTGATAACGATAAGCGTTCCGAACTTGCCAGTTGCGACAGACTGTCCTAGAACCCGATTTGAACTCGAGTACCCTCAATAGCTCAGCCCAAATTTTTATAATAATTCATCGTATCAGTATATTGCGCATGATTGTCAGTGTGTAAGTACTTGTTGATCGCGGATGCGGCAGTGCCATCGGCTGGGTAGTCTGGACTGGCTCAATTTGATGTCGGTTGCTCAATCGCCGCCACGTGATTGTCGTGCTTCAGCAGGTGCTAGCACACCTTGTATAAACGGTTCGAAGTTCTGATCGAATGTCCAAAAAGGAGATAATATTTTTGTATGTTAATTTTATACCATATAAAATTTCGGAAAATATGTATTAATAAAATGTTATGGAGATTTTTTTTCAACTTGGCTATTTTTACTACACCTTAAACCAGTGGTCGGCAAACTCATTAGTTAATAGAGCGAAATATCAATACTATAATGACTAAATTTCTTATGAGAGCCAATCCTTTCTGTGTGTCCAAACTGTCTCAAAAGACTTTACTTAATTTTTTAAACTCCCATCCTCTTTCACTCCATAACGCTCCCTAAAATTAACTTGCTAAGAAGTAGGATGCCTTCATCATCATTATGATATCGGCTGGTAATAATATAATGAAGTCATTATTTATTAAAAAATTAACCTTGAAATAGTTTGAAAGTTATTAGTAAATTATTAATTTTCGATGTTCTGATAAGTTTTGGTGAAAATACTTCGGAAATAAATCGTTGAAATATATTTATTTATTTTATCATTTACGTACACACAAGTAATACACAGACAAGACAAAAGGAACAGAAAAATACGTACAAAGGTGATGCTTATTTCTAATGAAATCTCTTCCAGCATACCTGCGATAGGACAGAGGATAAAAAGAGATGTAGACACCGTGTGTAAGAGTAAAGAGAAAGTAAAATACATAAAATCAAAACAATTCACTTAATTAAATAAAACTAATAATATGAAAATACACTTACTTACATACATACAAACATACATACTTCTAAAATAAATGACACTAATATAATGTAACAAAAATATATACATAAAATACAAAATAAATACCTACGCAACTATGACGAAGTGGAAAGGTAGTGTTCTTTCACTCTTCTTTTAAATACTGCAACAGTTAGTCAGTTATTGTTTAAATTTTGAATAAAACTTTTATCTTGCTTAGTAATCGAAACCCCGACCACCCATGTGTCTACAGACCCACTCAAAGACAATGTACAGAGCCAAACTCTATGGGCCAAAGAGCCGTATGCGGCTCGTTAACCGCGGTTTGCCGACCACTGCCTTAAACCATGGATACCCTACATCAATGATATGGCCAAACGTCGACTGAAATATCATTAAACGTTGACGTTAAACGATATGGTAAATTTTTGCTGGCCATTTCCGTAGCTTCCGCCATTTCCGTTGCTTGGCCGGTTCCGTAGTTGGGATGAATTTATCCCAAAAACAAACTTAACTTTGTAGTTGAAAAATATGTTCTCCCATACGGAATGTATGGGAAAACACGTTTTTGCAACTGCAAAGTTAAGTTGGTCGATTATTACTCGTTAACTTGTAGAGCCTACTTAGCTGTGATAGTTTTCCTTTCGTTATATAAACTACTGCTGTGATTTTTTTTACACATCCAAAACCAACCATTTAGCTGGCAGGGGGGGACTTGACTCTAACAAAAATTAGCACTTTAAAGCTTAATATTTCGCAAACGGATCCCTGAATCCAAAAATGGTTTTACTCACAATGTTTTTGAAGGACCTTTCCAATGATACCCCTCACCATGGGATAAAAAAATAAAAAAAAAAACATCACCACTTTACGTGTATGAGAGGTACCCTAAAAAAAATGTTTTTCATAATTTTGTTTTACCACTTTGTTGGCGTAATTAATATGTATACCTATGCCAAATTACAGCTTTCTAGTACTAAGGGCTAGACCGCGGACAGACAGACAGACGGACATGACGAAACTATAAGGATTCCTTGTTTACTACGGAACCCTAAAAATCTTCAAACGAAACGTTTTTAAAGTTTCCTTGGGCTAACTGCTAATAGCGCTTTTACCGACTCTATTGTTAGGCGATTCCTTTCTTTACTCCACTGCATTTATTAAGGAAAACATTCAAATTCAAGCTAACAGATTTGAATAAATTCTGTGATATCACCATTCACGTCTCTACTTTAAAAAAAATTGCACCACTGTAATCCAATGTAAATCAATATCTAGTTTTCTGAAAGTTAAAAACGTCACGTTAAACTTTCAGAAAACTGGATATTGTCTAAGCTTCTGCAATATTCTTTCAGGACTTTAAACTTCTTGGACTTTTTCTTTCTTTGAACTTTTTGGACTTCTTTTTTCTTTTGGTTTCATCCGGGCGGGCGTGCTGTGGTACCGGAAAATTCAAAAATACCTGTTTTAGCTTAGCGCCGACCGCACACCTGTCAAATGTAAACGTAAAATGCCTGTCAAATGCGGCAAATGCCGGTCAGATGGTAACCCTAGCCAAGACATTACGTTTTATCAATAGTGAAACTTAGCTGCCTCTACTTTGTTACCAAAAATTTAAGTTCAAAAACATTAAATACTTCTAAACATAATTATATGAAGTAACTTAAACATTATAATGTAACTGCAAAATATTATACTTATTTCTCCGTCAAATATTAATCTATTTTTATGTGTTAGTCACAAGGAAATGATATTTCTGTATTGTGAAAGACAGATGCTTTAACATATGTCACCCAGATCTTCAAGTTATACGTCTATCTCATTTAATTTATGCAATCTAAACTCCGAATAGTCTAATTAAACTTGACATTATACCAAAAACGGAATATTTATGACCATCTATCCAAGGAGTTACATTTTAACTGTTTTTTTTTTTAAGTAATGCTTTACCTTTTTACAGTCATTCTGTTAACTTATTTAAGTAGGTAATTCCGCTTAAAAAACAGGAAGGCCAGTTGCACCGTTCACTAAGAAAAATATAAACTAGGAGGCTTCTTACGCCATATTGTTTGCCATAACAAAACTTTATGCAATATTTGATCACTTACAGTTTTCATCTATGTGTTCCCCGTACACAATTCCCATAGAAATGGGGTTATCTTGATAGATTGCTCTCTTGATTCCGAAACACGATAACATTCGCTGAAGAAACGCTGAAGAAAGTATCAAGTGCTGAAATCTCAAGCTTGATATAGGTATGTTGTGTGTCTTCAGGTCGGTTTTGAAACTGAGTTGTAAATGTGTACCGTATGATGCAAACGTTCCTGAAAGATAAACCAGAATCAAAATATGTGATATCAAAAATATTATGGATGGTGTTAATATTTTGGTTATTTCAACTCCGTTATTCAACCATATCATAAGCATTCTGATCCAGTTCATTCATTCATCGTGTCACAATACGTCTTTCGTAATCGAAGCAATAAAAAATATAGTTAGATTCGTCTGCGAGCTTACTGTGTCAACATCATAATATTTTATGATACTTGGACTCATCTGAAAGCGATGCACGCTAACCTTTGGGAAGTGTTGTGTATGGAGCAACAACGCCGGACGCCCTATATTCACATTTCGGTCTGCCGGCTGGCAAATTGCCCAAAAATAATTAGTCATCATACGCTCAACTCCTTAGTCGCGATCCTAGGATAGGACGATTCCCAGAACATGTTACGGTTTCAGCGACCACAAAGCATCTATTGCATTTCGAATGAAATATGAAAATGGGACATTTATGTGGGTTATTAAATTCGTAGTATTTTAAGATTTAGTAGTGCAAACTGTTGTTTAAATAATGAATATAAATTACTAGTGTTTTCTACTATAATATTAAAGGTATCTCTTAAGAAATAGACATCCCTAGTTCACCTTATCTGTTCGAGGAATTGCGAAGAGAAATCAACGTTAGGTGAGAAAGTATAATAATATGATATGATCATAAGCCATAATATTGATAGTATAATAGCACATTTCCAAACATTGTCACTTTCAATAACACATTTACAAATGGCTTTATACAACAGCCCTCTAGCGTCGAATTGCCGAACTTTCGTTGTGTCCGCTCGCCACTAGATGGCGCGAATAAACGAATTGCCTTGTCGTAGCATGCTGTAGCGTACCGTCGTATTACAAACTCCGGCTATGAAAATGATTAAAAATTATATAAAACAATCATTTAAATCTTATTTATTCTCTGTTAGTATTACTTAAGCAGAAAAAAAAACTGTAAAAAAGCCTAGTTTAAATTAAAATAATAAAAAAACACTACAATTAACAAATAACCATTTCTAGTAAATATACAATAGCGTTATGCAACATAAATAGTAAAAAACGTACTTGCGCAAACTTCGTAGCAAGTGCTACGGCGTAGGCATTGAAGCGCAACACTTGAAGAGTTTCATCTTGCATTAAAGTTGTAGTGCTACGAGCTGCTACGAGCCATAAAATATATTTCCATATTCAGTAGGTAAGTTAATATTTTAGTTAATAGTTTTGATGTATTTGTTTAAAATTATTGCTTTATTTATGTTTCACACACGTGTTTGCTCCGTATCGTATAATAATTTATAAACAGTCAAATGTTTCCGGTTTGCGAACGATTTGTTCTCTTTCAAGGTTATTGTTATTTAATATAATATTTTGTTTACCTAAATAAGGACTATAACAACATAATTTCAATGTTCTGTTGTTATTTCGGTTTGATGTGTGATTAGATTAATTTGAAGTTCATGTTATGCGTTATATTTAATGAAGGTTAATTGATTGACTACGTCCGTAACTTTTGAGAACAAATGTATTGTTAATATTTAGGTGGTGTCAAATTGCTTGTGATTTTAATGATAATAGAACATACCTACCTACTTTGCGTAGCCTTTTACCAATTATGTGGGGGTCGGCTTCCAGTTTAACCGGATGCAGCTGAATACCAGTATTAACATATGGAGCGACTGCCTATCTGACCTCCAGGACCCAGTTACTGGGTAACAAGATACCTCTTGGTAAGACTGGTTGACTACTTTTGTGGTCTACCCGTAACGACTGTCAAAGATCTACGAATGACAGCCGGGACCAACTTACTATCAAAATATCACTAGTCCATTTGTCAAGGGCGTTGATGATGCCAATGTTGCACCCTAACCGTAAGCCAATCACAAGTTATTGTGTGTTTATGATATGAGAAATAAGATAGCACAATCGAGCACATTCTAATTTTCAATAAAAAAGATAGAAAACAAAGTGTTGCCAGCAAACCATTTAATAAACATAAGTCTTTTGTCCTTGACGCAGAGTGCAACATTATGCTGAAAAGTTCAGATGCAAACAAACACATGTAGATAGCATGTATATGTCGACCTCCCTCTCCAATAGCATAATTGAACTTCACGTAAATATTGAGCGTGCGTGTGTGTGTGCTGCATACAATACGTACTAGGCACACAGACTTAGGTCTTAGTGCGAGTGCACTGAGCTATGTTAGGGTAGGTCGGGTACGAATTAGTATGTTCGTTCGAGATTTGAAACGCGAAGAATTTGTTATTGTGTTTTGATTGCTGGAAGATTGCATGAAGGTTGTTGCATAATGTCATTCTTGATGTCAGGTATGATGCTGCATTAATTTTTGATTATCTGTTAACATAATAATGAGTGACAGAAAGAACATCTCATAGTATTATACCCGCATCGCTTAACGACACGTGCATGTATTATGAGAAAGGTACTGGTGAAAAACTACATTAGTAACGCTTCAATCGCAATCTTTTTATTAAGTCTACAACATTATCAATAACAAGGTTTCCACGGAACTTAAGAAAACATGAATTTATGTGTTTATTTTTGCGGTATTAATTTCAGGTTTAGTTTTTTCTAACTTAGCTAACAAGAAACGTGAGTTTGAAACTTGATCCTATTCTAAATGACACTAAACATCCATATGGATATGGACCTCGAATTGGGTAATTGTCAACAATTCAATCAGTAGACGCCTGTTGATGCCACTGTCATCAAACACAGTCATCCTCACCACTTATTTACCGTCATAAATACTTAGAACAAAAACAAAAGAACAGTGAGGTAATAACGAACTGCACGGCGTCCCCATATTTAACAAATTGTATTGGTGGTAAACAAGTGCTGCGGTACGTACCACGTATAGATATTGTCAACGGTGCATCACATAGACAGGGCGGCGCATCGGTGTGCGTGCGGGACTGTCCAGACATCTATCTAGATAGCTAGATATCTAGATGTGGGTGCATCGGTGCAGTGTTGGCGTAGGTCCTGGGGGGTAGGTCGGGTAGCTCGTACACCCACTGCCCCCTCCCCCCGCACTGGCAATAACTACCATCACGTAATCAAACGCTCCGAGTGGGATGCGCCTGCTATGGGACTCCAGTTTAATTTTTACTAAAATGAGTTTTTGTTGTTCATTCGTCGTGGAACGTATTTAATTTAAAATGGCAGTTTGTTTGCTGAAATATTGTCCATATAAAATTGTTGAGCTCTACAAATTAAGTCGAACTGATTCGAATTAATGTGTGTTTCGCAGTCGAGATTCAAACGCTTCAATGAAATTGCAAGTTCATTTAGATATATGAAAGTTATTTCTAATAAGAGTTGGAAAAGTCGTCTGTTCATACTTCTACGAGCAATGGTTTTCTCCACTTTCGATCTGCATACGCAATTTAACTTTATTTAAGTGCAACTTTAACGGAAGGTCTCACAGCTAAGCAACCAAACACTACTTTTCGACTTCTACACAAATAAGGAAAATTAAATTATTCTTATTATAAGTGATCGCAACTCATAACTTAGTTCTTATTATGATGCATATTAATATAAACAAAATTTTATCTTTAAAGATACAAACTCTTATGAAATGGCTCGATTTAATGCATCAAATATTATTTCATAATGTCTGTTCTAGGTTCAAGTATTTAATATTGAAACATTTTCTCAGGTTATTCTAAGAACCTAATTACTCGCGTCTTCACCACCTACTTACCTTCCTACGCAAGAAAAATCGTTAGAGGAGGTACTTATACAGGTATTATCTATGTAGATATGAAGCCAAGGGTGAGTTCAAACTATTATGAACTCAGCATAGATTTCTCACATTCCCTCTAGAGAATGTATCAGCCTTGAATATTTAATTTACAAGGATTTCTCTACAGCGAGCGCAATGTTTTCAGTAATCATATCGTTTGAAACAAGTGAGTAAATGAGACTACTGAATATTGTATGATGAATGTCACTATGTTTTTACTAAGTACTTTAAATATGGTTTTATTCATTGTTGTTGTTATCATGAGTCACGACGTAAAAGGGAAGAAATGACAGCTATACAATACAGTATACATTAATACAACTACGTTCGAATTCGGGATTCAGTTCGTGTATGCATAATTTGTTTTTGAATAATTTCTCACAAAAATTGAACAGAAAAAGACGTTGCATTTCTGTGAAGAATTTTAAGTTGTCCTTTCTAAAATACAATCTGTTGAGACTGATCACCCTCGTCTACTATAAGTACGAATGAATCTTTAATTTGACTGAAATCATAAAGTTTTCCCAACTTAAGTGACTTTCGTGTTTTATAATAAAAAAAAACGTCAAAACAAAACGAAAGCAAAATATTCCAAAACACATCGTCCACCGTTCCGATAGTCAATCAAAACGTGGAATCAATACTGCCTATACATTATAATTGTTATGTAACCCAGCATCAATGTTTATTTACCAATACGTATGTCGCTGCAGGTCGTCGACCCCGGCTCCTGGTCGGGAAATTTCGGCGGTGTCCGCACTTTAGAGGGGGAAAGACTTATGCAGGGTACCGAGGGTGTGAGTGCACATCCTGGGAGGGTAGAGACCTTGAGCTGGCAAAATCAAGGGTAAGGTGGTGAGCTGGTGTGCGTGAGTCCTCGGAACCGGCTTTGTGTTTGTGCACCGATAACTATACACACGTACTCGTATAGCTAATAATATATTCAGCATACACACAGAAAGAAGTCGGTACTTATGTGTGTATATATATTTGCAAGTCGTCTCCTGTCCACTGAACCTTGAGAATAAGAAAATGTTAAGCAGTCTTGTCTGGATATAAAGTGCTGACTCAGACTTATACTTTTTAAATGTTATGAGTTCGACTTAGAATGTAAGTGCTTTGACACTTTTCTGCTGCATGGTATGATAATACCAAGAAATTATAAACGAAATCAGTTGCTAGGGACCTATTCAAAATGAGTGCCTGATTATCTACTTGACATTGAAATGAAACGTCTTACATTATTCACAAATAAAATAAAAAATATTGCCATACTTTAACGTGTTGTTTGGGTTTATCTGTCTGTTTTGACATTAAGAAATCACTACAAGAAAAATGCGACGGGGTCTGACAGGTAATGCAAAATGCTGATAATACAGCTCCTTTAAATCTAATGACGTCAGCAGAAATATATTAAAATTGCAATCAGTCCAATGTTCGAAAGGAGTGTGCTTAAACCGATTTTATCACAAAGGTAAAGCATTCAACGATTGACAGACTGATTCATTTCTGTTAATTCCCACATAAATAGCAATGTGCGGAAAATTATAAAATATTGCGAAAACTTGCAATGGAAACGTCAAAATTTCAAGAAAAACCGCTTAGGTAAACAAATTCCACTACAACAGGGTGTATCGTAAATCACAACGACTTAAATTACAAATATTGATGCAATTCAATTAACCGATCAAACCGTAAAGCCGCCATAAAAATAAAAACGCATGTCAACAAGCAACAACTACGACCACGTGCTCAACCCAAAATAGACGCGCACGCACACACACGCGCGCTTTGCACGCACACACCACACGCACACGCGCGCATGCCACGCGGCTCACCGAGCCCCGCGGAAAAATCAATATTTTGAGCAAAACTACTTCCCTTAACGCAGCTGTGTGCGTCGGTTACCTCCCCGTATTCGAACTCCAAAAGCTCTATCGCCGATTTAGTGGACAAACTGAATCATACCTTATCTGTTACGAAACAAAGTGTTATTTCCCCTATTAAGAGTGGGGGTAGTTAGATCGTGAGGGTATGAAGAGGTAGTGCCGTCCCGCTCCAATCAATCGGATGACTCGGTCTCTCGGCCGCGTGGCGCCGGCCGACGACCCCGGCCCGGTCGTTACCCTGCGACAGTTGCACCCTGCTACCCCGTACCGACAAGTACGCACCCTTGTTCTTACCGAATCTTGGACCCACGCTTCGCCAACGCTGACATTGACTCGACGAGCGGTTCAACGACCTCCGCTAACGCTTCCGCTTTCCGGTGTACTCTATCGAAATTCTAAATAATGTTCTAAAAGTGGACTTTTATTTTTATTGCCCCATATAAATTTCATGAGCACACTTAACGCAGAAACTTGATAGCTATACAAATAAGACAATAAAATGACGATCTTCAAGTTTAAAAACCTGAGTCATCGCTTTTCACCTGACTTTGAGTATTGGGGAGCCCTTATACGAGTCTCGGAGAAATAAACGTAACTCATGTGCTGACATAAGATTTCCTTTTGTTGACTCGAACGTCTTCAACGTAACCTGTTTAAGAAAATACTTAGATAGGCTATGGCTGTAAATATTTTATTACAATTTACTAAGAGTACGAGATAGGAAAACAAATTATATCATTTGTAGAAATCCTAATGTTTGTAATGGACTCAGTGACTCACGTCCAATTAAGTCCAATAAAAATAAAACACAATCCGTTACTCAATGAATGAAAATGAATGGCCGTCCATGCGTGTGGGCACCAGAGCAAACAGATGCTAATGCAATGAAACCAGAACACAAATCATTCCATATTCAAAACGAATTAGGCGCAAAGACACGCTGGAATCCGACACTAAACAGAAAAAAAGAAAAACGTTAATAACAAATGTGCGATCTCCGCTCAGTCAAAAATTAATAAAAAGAAAAGGATTCCAGTGCACCTTCCCGAAATTAACGAAGTGACTAAGTGAGCATTTGGGCTTTGCTTACGCACCCTTTTAGTAAGAATTATTTTTGACCAAGACTCGAAATTTTGCTGTGGATATGGTCTTTCGTCGAGTGCATTAAAAGTGAAGTTAATGTGAAACGTTTAAATTAAAAGCACAATGCAATTTTTAAACCGTGAGATATTTTTATGTTGAGTTATCAAAGTTAGGAGGAAAATTGAAAGTCGTTTTTCAATCAACGAACAACAATGGTTAAAACTTATAAAATTTTAGTAAGGATGCGCTGCAGAAAATGTTCCTTGTTGATAAGTTAAATGCTGAAAGTGTAATAATATTTTTCACGTTTCTAAAGGTGGAAATTGCAGCTATTTTATCAATAATTTACCAGACAGACAGATGCAGTCTGCAGCATTGTGATTGCAATAGAGATTGCATTTTAAACTACCTATTATTAGGGCTAGTTTTGCTATGCAGTATCATTTTTTAAATCCTTTTTCATGTTAATATAATCAGGGGACTTTTATATTACACCCCTCATAGACGAAAGAGGAGTGAACGTTGGCCAGACTATTATGAAAGTTAAAAAACACGTTATGTTTAAATAATAGTGTTTCATTGTATAGCTGGTTTGTTAAGTCCGGTCAATGAATATACATAGTAAATACCATCGAAGAAGCCTGGATTTTTTTTACCGCACTACATTTATTATTGCAGTAAGGGCTGTAACTGCTTTTTACTGAACATATTTAATATTTTGGCCTTTTTTGGGATAAAAAATTACTTCTCAAGATTTGGGGGCTCCCAGGGCCGGGGCGGACCGAAAAGACTGTCAGTTAATACTGAAGTGGCAGGAATGGGGTTAAAATGGAAAACTCGTGATAGGTGGCAGTACTGCTGTTAGTCCAGAAACCGCCATTGTTTTGTATTGAGGATACTGTTAAGAAGTAAAATATATAAAGAAGCACTCCCTTCCTTTGAATTTCATTGAAAAATAAACCTGTTAAGAAAAATGTTTCAGTGGGTATGTCGAGGATAATGAAAAGAAAAAAGATATCCGCATTAACATTGTTGGCTTTGTTTAGGAATCATTTCGCGGTACCGAAAGATAAACTTTAACGCCACGTCTTTCTAAATTAATTTTTCAAAAGGCTCGACGCGTGCGCAGCGCGTTAAGCCGGCGTCAGCTTTAATTGGCTTTAAATTTGTTAAATAAATCTCTTCCCGGACACGGTTAGAATGTCCCGGGATTGAGTTTTTTATCGAATTTTCCGGGACCATTTCTTTTAACGTTTCCCTGCTCTTGCGACGCGCCGGTTAGTTGCGTAAGTTAACAGAACCGATCAATAAAACGACATAACATAGACCGAGTTTTGTGTAATAAATACTTTTCCTTATCTTATGTAATCATGCTTTATGACATTATAAAATAAAAGTATAGTCATAACAACCATTACATTGCGGAAAGATATACAGAACATCGTTTGCCTTCCCGATTTTGCAAAGATAAAAGTGATTCATTTACTTAAACTTATGATTTTTAATTTGGACATATTTGACGATTAAGAACATGGTTACATCACACACTTAACAGTTTAACGCTCAGCTAGTCAGGTCGACATTATATTATTATCTTGTTAGTACAAAATTCGCCATTAACACCTTAGCAGAGCAAGTGTGCAAGCCATTGCATAATTCTCTTCCGCGAACTAGATCAGAGAGTCGGCTCGCGGTGAAAGAGGCGGTTAAACGTGTGTGCTGTAATAATCCCTAATATATGTACTGTTTACTGCGAACACTCGTAAAGCTCGCTTCTTACTTGTACTGTTTTGCCATACCTATCGTATTGCTGGCAACTTTATTCCAGGTTTGACCAGTTATCGCAGCATACGTTTCGGTCACCATCCGTATATTCGTAATGAGATAAAAAGTCAGCCAACTGCAAGTCGGACTCGCACACGAAGGAATATTTAATACAAAAAACCGAAAAAAACACCATTCTTGTATTAAAAAAAAATTGTTAAAAATTAAAGGCGGAACAATTTTTAACATCATTTTATTTTATTATTTGTTGTTATAGCGGCAACAGAAATACACAATCTGTGAAAATTTCAACTGTCTACCTATTACGGTTCATTAGATACAGCCTGCTGATAGACAGACGGACGGACGGACGAACAGCGGAGGCTCAGTAATAGAGGCCCAAAAAATCGTGAGCTACATTTTAATGTTCATTAAGAATATAGTTGGGTTGGTTGGATTGTGGCTAAGTAATAACAGCCGCACGGGTCGATCGATCAGGTTAAGCTACGCTTGCCGCGGTTGCTCCGTGGATGGGTGACCATCTTTACATACCAAGACCCCTCCGTGCATTGGAAAGCACGCTAAGCCGTTGATCCCGGCTGTCATTTGTAGATCTTTGACAGTCGTTATAAGTAGTTAGATGCTCAAAAGTCTGACAACCAGTCTTACCAAGGGGTATCGTTGTTACCTAGTACCTAACTAGGTTGTAGTTAGAGTCGACGGCCACATTATCGTGGCGACACACCTGCCGACAATTACGCGACGGAAATTCGGGAACTACAATACTTAGGATGTGAAACATCTATAGCGGCGGGTCAGACCGACCGCCAATAGTGCCAATGCCAAACCAACGCCAACGCCAATGTTGGTGTCGGTAAACTACCCTTATAAGCATATTACCTGTACATAATAATTTGGATGTTACACATCTGCCAGGCGTCCCGGGACGGCTCATTTTTTTATTACCGACAGACAGAAATTACGTCCCGTAATTTGCATTGTAAGTACATTTAGCACACCGAATTTCCGTCGCGTGATTTTTGGCAGGTGAGTCGCTACGCTTAGGCATTCTTTTATTAATAGTACGCTCAACATACTTCGCCAAGAGAAAATATAAAAAACGGCCAAGTGCGTGTCGGACCACGCACAATGAAGGGTTCCGTAGTTGGGATGAATTTAACCCAAAAACAAACTTAACTTTGTAGTTTAAAAATATGTTCTCCCATACGGAATGTATGGGAAAACATGTTTTTTCAACTGCAAAGTTAAGTTGGTCAATTATTACTCGTTAACCTGCAGAGCCTACTTAGCTGTAATAGTTTTCCTTTTAATTTCGTTATATAAGCTACTGCTGTGATTTTTTTCACACACCCAAAACCAACAATTTAGCCGGCAGGGGCAAATTATCACTTTAAAGCTTAATATTTCGCAAACGAATCCCTGAATCCAAAAATGATTTTCACAAACCCAAATATTTTTGAAGGACCTTTCCAATGATACCCCTCACCATGGAGTAAAAAAATAAACATTACCACTTTACGTGTATGAGAGGTACCCTAAAAAAAAATGTTTTTCATAATTTTGTTTTACCACTTTGTCGGCGTAATTAATATGTATACCTATGCCAAATTACAATTTTCTAGTACTAAGGGTCTCGGAGCTAGACCGCGGACAGACAGACAGACAGACAGACAGACGGACATGACGAAACTATAAGGGTTCCTTGTTTACTACGGAACCCTAAAAATGATACAAGTCAGATCCCAGCCTTATGTATCATTTAATATGCAGCGAAATATTGGTAGAAGTTTATGACATTAAATGTGGACAGTTTTGCGTATTATCCGATGTTTATTACTACTGGATATTGGAGATAATTAGGAGCTTACATACCTACATAGCTGACTGGCCAGGGTTTAGCGTAAAACCATAATGTAACTGCTTATGTTGTTTGGTTGTTATTATGTAATTGTTTGAAATAGACGTGCTTGATAAATGGGAACAAATATTTTTAATTTTACTAACAGAAGAAAATTGGTAAGGTATATATACAGCCTTCTATTTTTATTAGCTTCTGGGCTTTCAGGATATTTCTAACCAAAGGTTTGTATTAAACACAAACCTTTTAAAGAGAGGTCGTTGGCAAGTCAGTAAGTCACAATTTTGATGGTAATATTCGACGCTACTAAGTAACATCGCTAAAGATCCTCGTCGACTATTTCACTACGCCGACAATTTTGAAACTCTCCTGAAAAAAGTCCATAAAGATTTATTTTGAGTGACACAGTAAGTTGTACGATTTCGAAGACTTGAACATCGCCGATGCAATATTTATAACTATAGTTTTGTAATGTGGTAAGCAACTGTTTTCATTACGTTTTTTATTTTCGCATCGCATAATTTATTTACATTTTCGACCAGTTAAACCAACACTAATATCAAAACGACACCGAAATATACAAAATGGAACTCAAAGTGTCTGCTCCCTCGATCAATCATGTCCATCTTAAGCTCGTGTCCAGCGGGGGTGGGTCGTGGCTAGTGGCTACATCAGTCGTAGGGAGTGTCGCCTCTATATTGCACTTTCATTAATCTTTGTTACTGTTGCTACTGATTTTATTAAGTACTGGTCGCGGGAGTTTTAGAAGTTAGTTTCGTAGACAATTTTTAAAATTGTTAAAGAAAAGTCAAGGATATCTCAACGATAGCAATAGATACTTATAGGTATAATAACGCCATCTGGTGTCGAAATTAAAAAGTTAAAAATTTATAATCCATGCCCACTTTTTTATTTATACATAGCTAAAAGACCGAAACGCAACATGACAGGGTATGGAATTCATACCTTGATGTCAGGTACATCAAGCTATGTACCAATTTCTGCCCAAGCGTAAAAATTCAGACAAGCAACGTTCCCCAAAATCGTTCGGAACAGTCTGTAGAGAAAGAAGCCTATGTGTATCCCACGTCTTCAACCTTTTATGTACAAACAAGCAATATGGCTGATGTGACTCATCGGAAAGCTAAGGAATTGCAAATATTGCTGCGGGTTTAATTAAACAGTTTCAAATATGCAGGTTTTAAGTAACAAGGCCGAATATAGAATTTCCTTCGCGCCTGTCGATGGCATACGACCGATGGTGAGTCTCTTCCTTTAAAATCTCCGAAGTTTCGTAAACGGCAACTCGTTTTATGTTAACGTAATAAATTGTACGCCATAACGTTATTGATGTGCTATAAAATATTTATCGGAAATTTCTGAGATTTATTAGATTATTTTTTATTAGGACTACTACATTACTATCGTATATCTTTTAATTAATCATCCTGTGAACTTTGAGGTTTATGTGGCAGCTCACACACAATCAAAGTAAGTACAGTAAGTAGTGATTGTTCACCCGAAGCCGAGTTTCACGTGGTTTAGTTAAGTGTCCAAAACAAAAAGTATGTTAGTTCATATTAATATCTGGCTCTTAATGCGGCATTTATCTAAGATCTATGAAATGTATGTAGTAGGTGGCGGCGAACATAAATAAACGCATCACGAGATGCACCGCGCTAGATTCTGTAACAGCTGTGTGTTCAGGCAAGCCCGCTCGGGGTCAATGCCCACCCGTATTTTCAACATGTGCCGACGTTTTCCGCGTTCCACGGAAAGCGCTCGCTTGTCATTCCTTCGGGAACCTCCGCTACGCTTCGGGAGTCTTCGGGTTTCAGTACTTCTTAGTTTCGTAAACGAGGGAATAATGGCCCGGTCGAAATATAAAGTGTTTCTTTTAAAGTCTCCTGCTATTTTGTGTGCTCATCAAATTGCTTTTAGTCGTGCATAACAATGCTTCAGTGTAATGGTTTGTTTATGCGATGTGGTATGGTGGCTTTGGTCGGTGCAGCATCCTAAAGAATGTGTTTTCTTGGAAATAACTAATACTGCACACGATGAAGTTTCATGACACGTAGGAAATAGAGATGGACCGAATAGTTAAAAATGTAGTTAAAACTAAAGAATAGTTAAAATCTACAGTTATTAAATATGTGGTTTTGGTGTTTTACAAGATAATGGAACCCTTTTTACCCGACTGTCCCAGAAGGAGGGTAATGTTTTTCGAGTGTATGTATGTATGTCTATTTTTTGGCACGCTCTGTAGCCTAAACGGCTTGATGGATTTTAACATAAGAGGTGTCGTTAGATTCTTCTTAATTGTGGGAGTGAAATAGGCTATATAATATTTATATATTACATCTGCAAATACAAAAAAAGGGAGACGAAGGTATTTAAAAAAAAAATACTACAATATTGGTATCAAATAAAAGATAGCTTTTATTTGATACCAATATTGTAGTATTTGGAATTGACTCATTACTATAGAGTAATGAGTCAATTCCAAATACAGAAATAAACTAAAAAGCTTGAACTAATGCAAATTATAAAAAACTTTGTTTTTTGTAAGATATCGCAGGCCACAAACAAAAGTAACAACACCATATTTCCAGTTATTGGTTTGTAATACCTTACTAAAAACAAAGTTCAATAGATATAAATGTTTGTTTTTCTCTTTTTAGTTATGTGTTTTTGCAGTCAGGGTTTTTCATAAGGAAATACTTCAAGAATAATTGCGAATTTAATTATATTTATTCAAACTTTCAAAGCTTAGATACATTTGGAAAAAGATAGGGGTACATCATGCAAATCACGCTTAGTTGTAAGACTATTAAAAATGATACGTCCATCGCTCAAACGACTTTCCACACCATATGCAATTAACAATAATGTATAACACTAACTGCACAGTGGACACCTAGTCAATTCAAACAGAGTGGCCAAAACAAAAATATTATCAGTTGTGGCCCCGTGTTTATATAACAGTGTCTGGGACCACCGGGCGGTGACATTGGACACGCTGTGACATCATTAACACCTTATATTATGCCAAGGTCTTGTTTTATGACTGTATTTGATGTTTGTATAATATCTGTATGCAAGTTTCTTCGTGATTAGAGAGATTTAATTGAGGTTGAGATTGGTGTTCAATGAAGTTCAATGTTCAGGAAGTGGAATGTATAATGGACAACCAAATCGCGGTTCATATCTACTTAGTAGTTAAAGTAGTAGGTATGTTATCTGTAACCTTTGTTTTTTGCTTAATAATCAACTCTTAAGTTCGATTTTAAAACTTCTACCTACCACTTAGAATAGAATCCATCATTCCAAGCAATGGTTCTGAAGACAATTATCTAAAGTACATACATCTTTTATGGGGTACTGTGTTAAATGTTACAACAAAATACCTTGTGACATATTGCAATTAAATGAAAGAAAATTTAAAACTCATATTAAAAGTACACTTTGTAAACAAGCTCATTACAAATTAGAGGATTATATCCAAGATAAGAGTGCTTGGAAACATGCTGGTCCTGCTCCATAGAACAATTTAGAATCAAGACAAAATAAAACTGGTTGCTAATTTAATTGTAAAATTTCTTATTTTGTGTTTTATGACATTGATTTTTCATTCTGTGATTACTTCCTCACACACTGACTTATTAATTACAAAATTTTAGGAAAATCGTCTACTATTACAATGTTTGTAAATATGTGAGCACCAGGTATCTATCACATATTAAATTATCTATCGTTGCTTCATTTTTAATTCTTTTTACCTATTATGGTATAGTAACTTGATTCTAGGTGCATCGTCTTCACATATAATAATGATTTAACTAATGTACGTATATATACAAACAATTGTAAAACATTTTAAAAGAGTAACGGTGGAGTTTCTTGCCCATTCTTCTCCATACGAAAACTACCTTTTGGAAGGGGTGACTAGAATCTATTTTATTATTTTGTAATTTTTGACTTTCAAAAGTGCCATACATGGGCCTATTTGAAATAAATGATTTGACTTTGACCATAACTAGTAAAATCATAGTAGGTACAATTATGCAAGAACATCTTTCGAGGTGGTCAACCCTTTTGCAGTTGTTATTGCTACCGCTATAAAAAATTACATGAAATATGATTTCATGACCAGTCATGTTCGTTTACATGTCTTAAAATGTTTGTTAGTACATGAGAAATATGAATGTGTTCCCGGCTCATTCCCAACGCGGCGCCGTCGCAGTAGTTAAAGGATGCTCAAACAAAAGCTGTAAAATTATGTGCATCATGAATGAATGAAAGTTCTGAGAAGAAGGGTTATTCCACGTATTCTATTAATGAAATAGGTGCTCAGCATTTTGCTGATGCTAATCTTACAAATACAGTAACGGTAAGATCATCATTATCGTCCTACAAACGTCAACTGAACACTGGACCTTCAAATGACTACTTTATCTTGTACTGAGTGTGAATTGCTCTGATCTATCTGTCCATTTGTTACATTGCGTTTTAAAACAAAATATGTTCATCATCAACCTTGTAAATACATTTTATTAGTCGCCTTTCATTCATCCTCTCAACATGCCCAAACCATATCAGCATACCCTTTTCAATTTTTGTCACTACATCTGCTATAGGCCGGACGGGGACGCCCTAGGAGGACATATACTGACCTTATTGGTGATGTTCTTCAGAAAGGTCAGGTGCGTAGTACTCGCAACCGGTGTGCGTGTATGATCAGATGTATGAACGTAAACGAGGCAAAAGGAGTATGTAAGTATCGTAGCAGGTGGTGTTCTGTAGTTTCTGCCTACCCACATGGGAAGAAGGCATGACTTTATGTATTTATATATGTTCATCATCTAACAAGTATCTCTAGATCGGTACCTAATTAAGAAGCCATATATGACATATGTGTTGATCAGTGCATGTTGCCAGTGATGACCTATGGCACTGAAACGCGGTCGCTCACAATGGGCCTTATTAGAAGGCTGAAAGTCACCCAAAGAGCGATGGAGAGGGCAATGCTTAGAGTCTCCTTGCGTGATCGAATCAGAAATGAAAGATCCGTAGGAGAACCAAGGTAACCGACATAGCCCGAAGAATTGTCAAACTTAAATGGCAGTGGGCAGGGCACATGCATGCTCGCGGATCCATGGCCGATGGGTTGGAAAGGTTCTGGAGTGGCGACCGTGTACAGGAAGACGTTGCATTGAAAGGCCTCCCACATGGTCGACCGATAACCTGGTGAAGGCCGCAGGAAGCCGCTGGATACGGGAAGCACAGAATCGGTCGAAGTGGCTGTGTTTGGGGGAGGCCTATGTCCAGCAGTGGACATCTTTCGGCTGAAATGATGATGATGATCCGTGACATATTGAGTTACGAAATAAATTGTTCTTTGAACTTTAATTCTGAATACAGGCAAGAAAATCAATCGTTCTCTACACTGCAGCATTAATTTTTTAAATGCAACTCAAAAACATAACTGCTCGTGCTGCAAAACCGTTAAACCGAGAATATCATCGACCTCAAGTTTAGCTATTCTGAATTACGATGTCGCTTTGCCAAGGTTACACAATCTTACTATAGATAGGTATTATATTACTTATGTATCTGTATATATTTGACGTTTATTACGTAGAGCTGCCCTTGAATCTTTGAACTCATTACGAGTGAAGGATGGCACGATAACGGTAAAATATTTGGTACTTGTGTTTTCGCTTTGTAGCGGACTATAATTGGTTTAAATTGGATTAGCTCAACTGTTACTTTAAACTAAACACAACTCACACACACACAAGACACTTTGATCACAACGTTGAATATGTGTTGGGTTTCTCTATTGCTAAAAGTAAGACGTTGAAGCAAAGAATTATTTTCAAAAGACATTTAAATAACGTTACATTTAAATAACTTTACTTCTATACATGCAAGAAGTAGGTATTCATATCAAATTCAATTCAGCGACACTTTAGTTTCCTTAGTCTAATAAAATCTACTTTTGACTTTGCAATATGAATAACGTTAAATGGTTAAGTATAGATGATCTTCTTCAATATCTAAGCAATTTTACCTACATAATAGGTATGTCTGTGACGACAAGATTAATAACGAATAATCAAACATTTAGCTGTTCAGAATACTGTTGGCATAGTTATATTTACTTTAGTTATCGTTATGTAGAAAAGGGTGTACGCCATGTAACATTGCCAAGTCAACCAACATGCGACGCATACGCAGTCAAATGCGAAATTATAATGACACCTAAACAATGCAGATATTTGAATAAAGAAAAACAAAAGCAAGTTGCGTACTCAAATATTCCTGGAAGCAACACATGCTATCAACGACCATTACGACCCCTCGAAATTACTGGCCAAAAACATTTTTAGGCAGCAATTCGCGTTCGCTTTGATTGGCTGAAGTTAATAAAAGTCAATTAATCCCAATCGTCAAGGGCGTGCATGGACAATGACCGTCTCAATTGCATTCAGTTGCATTCGCACAGATGCTCAGTGTTTATGGTTTCGTAACTCGGATGGTTGGCATGCGTGAGTCATGGCCGGCCAAGTTCATTGTCGTCCGCCCGAACTTGAACCCGCTGACGGCATGACAATTACTACACTACAAGATATAGAACATACAGTAATATAGCGAGCAAGCCTATTTATAGTCGAGCTGTGAAAACGATTTTATGTGAAAAGGTATGAATGAGAATGGCGATATGAAGGAAAGTTATTTTAGGACTGATGTCGACCTCTCGAAATTCCGTATTATTTTTGTAGCCCATGTTATTATAAAAAAAAGGAAAACGTCATCATGTAAGTTTTCAAACCAAAACACACCCATTTATGAGGCCACGAAACCAAAAATGGAAAAACCGTAGCCCCCTACAATACAATTTCGCAGTAACGGACATTCGTCACCATTCAAGAAAGCTTCACGGGTCGATCGATCAGGTTAAACTACGCTTGCCGCAGTTGGATGGGTGACCATCTTTACATACCAAGACCCCTCCGTGCCTCGGAAAGCACGTTAAGCCGTTGGTCCCGGCTGTCATTTGTAGATCTTTGACAGTCGTTACGGGTAGTTAGAAGCCTAAAAAAGTCTGACAACCAGTCTTACCAAGGGGTATCGTGTTACCTAATAACTAGGTTGTGGAGGTCAGATAGGCAGTCGCTCCATGTAAAATACTAGTATTCAGCTGCATCCGGTTAGACTGGAAGCCGACTCCACATAGTTGGGAAAAGGCTAGGCAGATGATGGACGATGATATTTAAAAGAAGCGAAGACTCTCTTTGATAGCATCGCTCGTACAGCTGGAGGTATAGCACCGGGCCAGGCATGTTATTGATAAGGCTGGTAAACAGTGCGACCACAATGGTCGCTGTATGCACAGTGTACGTGACAATGACTCCGCAGGGCCTGTCTCCAGATATCAAACGTTACACATGTTCAGATAAACGTCCAATCACACCGATGTTTACTCGCTAATGTGAAAATATTACCACTGTACGAGTATACATAACGTTACGTGTCACTATATTGAGACTGTGCAGTGAACCGTATTGTTTTGAATACTTGTACATTTTTATTATTACTATTTGAATAGGAGTTTCACAATGTAATCGAATTAAGTCATTATTGTAGATACATTTACTGTATCAGGTACGACAAGTTATTCCCATGTAAATGATATAACTATGTTTCTACAAGGCACGATTGGTATTCAAGTAATAATTTACATGCTTGAAATGTCGATAGTAATAGATCACAATGAATGTTTTTTCGTATGAGGTGTACAAGTTTTTTTTTTTTTGTAATTGTCCTTGTTTTACTACAGCTTGTTTTGAATAACGTTGTGTTATTGTATTAAATCAATTTCATCAGGGAAGTGACGCACAAGTCCATGAACCTGACGACTTTGTTTCAAGATCATCGCAGTGTTTATAGTTATAAATAAACACACAAGTTACTGTTTAAAAAATTTTCCAACGTATTTATATTTGTGATATTTAGAGTTGTATGATTTTTACTTCAGATTACAAATTTAATCAGATTATAAAAATCCATGTAGGTCTGTATTACATTTTATACATCAAGAACAGCTTCCAAAAATTCTAGTTACTTGAATGCGAAGATATATTAGTATTAGTACTAGAAAAGAGCAAAAAAATATTGGACTGTTTATATAATATATCTTCCACGTGAAAATCACAGCGCAACCTTCATAAATTTTCGCTGAAAACACTACTACTAGACTAGGAGACTATTATTTTTATTTTAAGTTTGGAACTCATCATCATCATCAGCCTATAAATGTTCCCACTGCTGGGACACAAGCCTCCTCTCTGTGAAAGGGAGTGGGCCGGAATCCAATGACATGTCTTCGAATTTTCGGTTCTAGGACATGATAGTTTGGAACTAGCTACAATTTATTGGTTCTACTAATCATCAGCCCAAAAATTATAATTAAAATTAGAATATAAATAACCTTATCTTTGTCTATATTTAAACACTAGTTAATCAAAACCTTGGGGTCTATGGCACGCCCGATAAATTCTACAACCAGAAATTATTAATCATTGTCTTTGTTGCTATTGTTTTAATTATTATTTGTATTAATGAGTAACCCGGCTGTGAGTATACCGGCGCAGGAGTCGTCACCGAGCCAATGACCTCGCGATAAACTATAGGAAAAGAATTTAGGATATGTACCGATGATGACGTCACTTTCAATGTCAACGTTAGCTTGTAGTGTTAATGTCATTGGTGAGTTGGAATTAGGGACATAACATAATAAATGTTATAAAATTAATGAGGTTTTAGTTACTGTGAAAGTTATCCTGAAATATTTTTCTGTTTATATTTAATGTTCTGTCACTTTTTAATATGACATAAGTTACAAAAACAAATAAACAAACGAACGATTCCTAAAAAAAATTAGACACAGCTGTTTATCAAATATGTGCTTACAAACATGACATAACTGAAACAATTTTATTATTACCATACTACGAAACACGTTCTCAAGTTACATACAAGCGACAAAACTGAAAGGCGATTTGCAACACTAATCTATTAGAAATAATTACCTGGGATCTCGTAACAGTGCGTCAATCAGCAATAGTGCAACCACGAAGGAATTAATGAGCGGGATCTCTGAGAGTGGACCAGTACAATAAATAAACGCACACGATAATATTCGGAGTTCACTTGCGGGCGTCCGCGGGGCCAACGACCGTCCTTAGCACAGCTGCGCGGTCCTCACAGACCTATGTCTGTCTCTTTCCCGCGGATATTGCGCGCTACCGTACCGATTTCCATATTATTCAAATCAATTAAACACTTTGGTTGTGAACGAATTTTTATACGGCATCTATAATGTGTTGACTGAATGATTTATTTATGAAACAACCGATTAATGTAGCGGCTGTTTACACACTGATTTGTAACTGAATTTTACTGAAAATGTTGTGTCATTTAAGTATTCAGATAAAAACAATAGAAAAATTACGATTTGTTTTTACTTTTAAAATCAGTGTTATGAAATAAAACTTCCTCTAGAAAGATTTTTGTTTTTGGAAATAATTATGCAAATAACCAAATATGCAAATATAGACGATTGCTATTCATTGAAAATACCTTTTACTTTGATATTCATTGGGTCAGGGAGCAGTCGTGCGGCTAGTGACAGCTTCTAATTACCCACTTAATATAAGTAACGATATACAAATAAAATGTTCTGAATCGTTCGTTAATACACATAAATTGCCTTCTTATTCATAAACTATCGAATAATCTAGGTTGTCTAAAGGCGTCGTAGAAGCAATACACGCTCATATTTAAATAAAATACGTGAACGACGCATCATTGTTTTAGAAATAGACTGGACAGAACTCCGGGAACTATCATTGCCTCCCACGCCCTCTGCAGGCTTTCAGTCGTAGATAGTAATAAATGCTGTTACATATATAAGTTCAGATTAAATTAATTAGCGAAACACCTCTGACGTGATGGGTATAGATATCTAACAATGATCAAACAAAAAAATCTCAACTCTTACTTCAAGTATCTGCACTAACAGTGGTCGTCGAGTTAAAAAAAAAGAACATCAAATATCTTTTTTATTTATTTATTGTGTACAGATATTTATGCCTCTTACGTCTGCGGAGTTTCGCTAGTTAATTTAATGTGACCCTGTATAGGGACATTGCGATTTTATCGCGCACTGGATTTTCTACTCTCTTTGTTGAGCCGAGAGTTAAAAATCCAACAGAGTGCTATTCAGCGCTGCGCAAAAACACATTATTGGGTTTTCAACTCTTGGCGCTAAGCAGAGTGTTGAAAGTGCTGCGAAAAAAAATCACCGCGGGAAAGAATCGTCCGGGGCTAATAGTGATCCTGTGTAATAGTGTGCGTCGTGCGGTAGATTGTTTCTTTGTAGTTTTCTCTGTGTATATGCCTGTGAACTCCATTGAGAACTTAATAGAATTTACTGACTGTCTTAGTGACACAAGTGCTATAATTGAAAACGCCGAAGTTGCAAATGTGTAAATTTTAGGAGACTTTAATGCTAGTCCTTGTGCGTTGTTTGGAAAGGAAGTTCTAAAATTCTGTAACGATCCGCAACGGGTACGTGCGGTTATTGAAACAATTGGAAGATCATCAAACACCATTACATTCGTTAGTGATGCCCACGGCAGCACCAGCTGGCTTGACCATTGTGTGATGACGGAGTCTGCGTGGCAGTCAGTACTGAGTGTACGGGTGTTTTATGTCTGTAATTGGTCCGACCACTGTCCCCTAGAAGTACGTTGTAATCTTTCTGTAATGAAACCTCAGTTTCTATTACTTGAAAAATCCCCTAATGATATATCGTGGGCCGATAAGGATGAGCAACAAAAACAACTTTGTAGTAAGATATGCAATGATCACTTTACAATGGTAGATTTCCCATCAGAATTGTCGGGATGTTGTGACGATTTATGTCACAATAAAGATCACAGAAAAGTTATAGACCAAAAGTACAAAGATATTATTATGACTATGTGTGAAGCGGCTGTGATTAGTTAAAATTGCAAAGTTAATATAATAAAACGAAAACGTGTTGTGTTAAGCTGAAATAAGCATGTTCGTGGAGCTCACGAGGTGGCCAGGCTAAACTTTCAAACCTGGTTACTATAAATACGGTAAGCTTACAAGTGGACCTATCCATGATAACATGGTGGAGTCTCGGCGTAGTTTCAAATCTAAGCTAAGATGACGTCAAAATAATGCCGAGCAAATTAAGATGGATATTCTCGCATCACACCACGCAGATACAAATTTCATAAGCTGTCGCTCTAAATGTTAACGGAGTAACTGAGCCGCGTGATATAATGAACATGTTTAAAAGTCTTTTTCAGATAGAACCTCCTTGCTGCATGCCGAGGATGATCAATACTGGTGAAATCAGGCAAAATACGTTTGGACCGACAGTATTACTGCAGAATCTTTTACTGCTAAACGTATATCCTTTATAACACATATGACGAGGGGTAAGACCCAAGCCACGATGGAAATAGTATTGAGCATTTGCAGCATGCAGGGGTTCAGCTGCCAAGGCTTCAAGCTATGTTTTTTACATATTGTTTAAGACACTAATACCCGCCGGATAAATGTATGAAGACGGTGGTTGTGCCAATAATCAATAATAAAACTGGTGATGTGTCGGACAACAGCAATTATAAGCCATAGGCTACCGTGGCGAAAGTGCTAGACAGTCTGTTCGATCGTATTTTGAACAGTCACATAAAGCTGAACGACGCTCAGTACGGTTTTAGACTCGGGCTGTCAACAGAAACGGCAGTTCTATGCTGTCCGGTACTACACTGGTAGAAATACTCCGGTCTACGCTTGTTTTTAAGACCTTTCAAAAGCTTTCGATTTGGTGTCCTACCATAGGACAGAAACTAGCCTCCCTAAAGAAATCGTTATCATTTTTGATTATTGGTACAACCACCAAATTGATGTCATAAAGTGGGTGGGTGCGATCTCCGATGCGTACAGATTAAGGTGTAGAGTAAGGGAAGGAGGTTTAATCTTGCCTCGTCTCTTCAATCTATACCTACATATAAACAGACTCATCGAGAGACTCAGCAGCACCAAAGTTGGCTACCCTATAGACGGAAAATATGTCAACAACATTAGTTACGCTGACGATTTGGTGTTGTTGGGCCCCTCTATAAGTACTGTTCGTAAACTTCTATCTATATACGTAGAATACGCCGGGGCACATGGGCTCAGGTATAAAGTAAAGAAAAGCGAGCTTCTGGTGTTCCAATCACCAAGTTATAAGGTCACGCACGTACCGCCCGTCCTTATAGGCGGTGTTTCTTTACCCAGGGTCTCGCGATTCAAGTACCTAGCTACCTACCTAGCCACTGGGTCTCAGATGACCTCTCAGACCACGAGGAAATGAGAGGGAGCGCCAGGCGTTAGCTGTCCAATGCAATATGTTGGCTCGTAGCAAAAGTGACAATGTTTCGGGCGTTTTGCTAATCTTTTTATAACGTGCTATGGGTCAAATATACGCAGAAGACAGTCAATGCCCTGCGCGATCAGTATAACAATACCTTTAAGATGCTGATGCGGCTGCCGAGGCACTGCAGCCCGTCGAACATGTTTGCCGATGCTCGTATTGATGACTTTCATGCCATCCTCAGAAAGAGAGCTGAATCATTGCTTAGTCGTACCCGCGACAGTTGCAACGGCATTCTTAGCGTTGTCGCTAGCCGAATCGACTGTCCAATATTGTGGTATTGTGTGCAGTTGCATGTCGATTAGAATAGTAGGTTTTATTTAGAGTAACAGATCTTATCTATATGTACTGATGAAATAATGATTTGATTTATTTTTTATTTTTATTGTAATGATTTTTCTTGATTTAAATTTTAATAATTTTAAAGATGTATTTAGTTTATTAATTTATTTAACAATTTGATTTTATCCACTTCAGTTATTGTGATAAGTATTAATGTGAATCTTTGGTTACTCTTACTAACATATTTTTTAAAGATACTAACAAAAAATATAGATCACTGTGATTTAATTTAAATAAATAAATGAAATAAAATTATTTTAATAAATAGCACAGAAAACGGGAAATAATGGTTGTCGTGTGAACGCACCTGGCGCGAGCCGATGAACCCGCGGCCGGGCGGCGCTCCCGTGACGTCGTCGTCTCGCACCCGTCTACGCTGACGTGTCATCGCACCTACGCAACCACTATTATATGACCATTCAGGGGCAATGATTCTTGTTCCGGGTACCGGTCAAACTGAATGTTTCCTTCACACCCCGTTCCAGAAGCCAACTGTCACGGTACCTACATATGTATTTTCCAAACGAAAACCCCGTTCTTGCCAAATTGCATTAGCCCAGAACTTCTCTACTACATAGTATAAAACAGTCAATAACATGCATAAATCTCTTCAACTTCTCCCGATATTTATTTCCGTTTGTACTCCATAAAACTCTCATTAAAATATAATACTAAGTCGTTTCAACATCTATCGCCTACAACTCCCGACTTACATCTCCCGGGGACAATCCGTGACTGTATTTCTATAGTGCAGCCGTACAGTTCCCGGGCAGTGTCTCGTTTCATTTTAGATTAAATTCTCTAAAGGCTCTTTGCAGGCCCTTTGCGTGTTACACTTACGAAGAGCCTTTTCAAAGACAGCACTGCTACTTTTAAGGATTACTCGTCAAAGAGATACAAGTTATACCTGAGATGCTCGATCCTACATGAAAAATATTGAAAATTGGAATAGTAGATTTGACGATGATGCACTCAAATTTTACCATTATTTCAAAATCGATTCGGTTCATTATCGAGGGTTGGTTAGACTGGAAGTCAACTTCACCAGTAGAAAGCATAATGATAATTAAAATACCGTAGAGCTTGAACAAAAAATAAATAAATTCAAATAAAATACAGTAGTCAATTCAGTATTAGTAGATAATAATTAATAAAATTAACATAAGATTGTCGAACAGAAAGGTGGCGTTTAAGATTTCTATGATTTGTATGCATTATAACGAACGACAAATATGTATGAACCTGTCAACTGTTAATATGAATACATTGTGGGATAAATATGTAAAGGAAATTATTCGTAAGAAAGCTGATGAATAAATAAGGTAGAAGTTACGCTTGCCACGATCAAACTTTAATGTCAGAAAATTCTAGATGCGTCATATTTGTAGCGTATGTGATCCAATATTTCCAAACTCCGGCGTTATTGAATGCACAATAATGCTAAAAAGCCCTTAGTTATAATAAGCAATTCTCTTTTTCAATAGTTCGCCTGTTTTAAGACAATTTAAAAACTTTTTACATAAAAAAACAACCGACTTCCAATACAAACACTACAAAGTGGAAAATAACTTTAATTTCGGAAGTCGGTGTCAAGTTTTTATTTTTCTCTTTTTAGTTGTGATACCTAACTCACACAAATTCCAATAACACTGCCTGCTATGTAAATAATAGTGACAGAAACTTATCATATCATCCACATACTGAGTGGGAAAAAATACGTATTATTGAAGCTAACTCAAAAACTATCCAAGCTAAGTTAATAAAATTTATATGGGACCACCTCTGAAGTATGACCTACCAAACAAAAAAAAGAATCATTAAAATCAATTCATAATTGGTGGAGTAATCGCGTAACAAACATACAAAAAAAAAACTGTCGAATTGAAAACCTCCTCCTTTTGGAAGTCGGTAAAAAAAAAAAAAACATTCAAATGATATAGTACTTCACTGTTTTCCTAATAGAGCCATTTATCCGTATTATAACATGTCTAGGCAACGGCACCGCCTACGCTGTCATAGAACTGAAGCTATTCCAATTATTACAATCATCATAATTATTCTGCCCTCTATCCCAATTTATTTGGGGTCCGCGCTGTATTTCTATATTTTCCCTACGCCGCCGCCGATTGCTTATACAGTGATGACTAAAAATTATCCGTCAGTTATATTATTAGAAAAAATTGCATACGTATTTTTTCTTTTTTAACGTAATCAACAGATTACGGCGATACATTGGGTTAAAATGTGCCGTGACGTCATGAGTATGTAGATTTTATACTTACTTGTGACGTAGCGACCCCCACTCCCCGATTATAATGCGTTTTATCAAAGCATTTTCTTATTAAATTGATAAAGAAAAAAATACGTGTCTAATATTTTTTATTATCTGACTGAAGGACTAAATAGTTTTTTTTTTTGACCCAGGCATCATCCCTATTCGTCATCGTCAATTAGTCACCCCCTTTTCAGCCAAATCATCTTTAACACAGTATACCACACCTATCGTTTCTTCAGTTTTTCCCACACGATAGACATCCACAGCCTTTCCTCATAACATGTCTCGACCCGTGATAACAATAAATATGACTGCCAAAACAATATCGCACTTATTGCAAGGGAAAACTTTATTTATAATGTTCGTTGTCACTAATGCATGTCCTGCTGTCTCGCGACATGTAATGCATTTCCAAGCATCGAATGGATGACATTAAGCTTGATGCCTGATCCGAGCCTTAAGGTCGCTCCATACGTGATCGGACGAATCCGGAGCGGGACCAGTTAGGAAGAGATACGTGAACTGTATAGATTCGGTGCAAAGTGCTGTTTGGTAATGATGTTTTATGTCCGAAGTCCTTTTAAATAATGGAGATCAGATTTTTGCACTTTTAGATTGTATGAAACGAGATATGCGTCAATATCATCAGGAGGCCGTTCCCAATGAAGTATAAGTGGAAGTCTAGTCTAAACGATATGTTATAAAAGTAAAAATTATGGTCTTTAAAACTTTCTTCACTAATATTCAGCTACTATCACATCACATCCCATGAAGTGGTCACAGGGTTAGGAAATCTCCTATTGTTATCACACCACAATACAAATGTTACAATACTTGGAATCGTGGACTTGCTCTGGTTTAAGTGAAAAAAGCTTATTAGCACCATCAACTACCAAGTTTCACCCAGCAACTCTTACATCCAGTACATCGACGCGGTCTAATCTGTAAATCCTGTGATCCGTATCTGTGCTGAGTCGGAAGCCTAATATATTGCCTTTAACTTGAATATATTTACGAGCGCCCGCGTCGCTACATTGTCGCCATTACATGTGTGTACTACGTATGTAGTACAAGTAAAATTAACAGATGAGAAACAAATAAAACATTATTTCCTAAAGTTGGTTTCAATTCTTTGAAAATTCAAAACATGATTCTAAATAGATCAGTATTTTCGTTAAAAAAACGAAATCGGTAAAATAATAGAATTACTGTCAATAGTATCGTAGGGTTTTTTGGATCTGAATTGACTGCTAAACTACTTAAAACCAAAAAAATAAAGTAATCTTTGCTATATAATTTTGTTTCTCTTTTACCTCTCATTTATTTATCGAAACTTTAGTTCACCCTGCAACTATGCCAGCCTCATGGCAACATATAATTACATATTTAATTAAACGCTAATGGGTGCGTCTAGTTAGTTATATCATTCATTACTTCACTCGCATTCACTTCGTTCCTATTTAAATGTCTACGCGGCTTGTATAAAGAACATTAGAAATTGCCCAGTGAAAGTGCAATAGGCGATACTCCTGCCTCTGCACGAGAATACATATAGGGAAGTAATAAATTAATAATAGGCATTGCTATTGGAGACGGTAAGAAACAAGAGAATACTTAATTGTTTTTTAAATGGTCTTCCGTATTGCGGTCGCTGTGAGATGTTGCGTTGTCTATAAAATCAGAAACATAATTTTACTATTATTGAAACGATATACTGGAACTCCAATCCAACTGGAATCAAAGTAGGTAGGAAACAAGGTTTCAAACTAACACTTTTATTTTAAAAATTGCATTAATATGGGTACCTAACCTACCAATATTGCTTTCTTTAAAGACAATTTCAGCAACGGTACATACTTACATACCTACGATTAGAGTCGCGGATTCTTCGCGGGTTTGCAAAAGGGTTTTTTCGACCACACCGTTTGCTTATGATCAAAAACTAAGTTCTAAAGCCCCTACTCACGTACACATCAATAAAAACATAAATCACAAATAAAGAATAAAGATAATAAAAGAACATAATGCAGGCATTAGATTTCTCGCGCGCACTCGCGGCATTTTCCTTCAGCAAAATAATTCTGCAGTGAACATTCAAAGCGCAGCGGAGGCGGAGAAAGTGCAAGGCAAATGCGGAAGAGTCGAGTTGCACGGCTGCACGGCTGGCCACAGTTCACACCGACGCTTTGTTGTGCCACGGTAATGAATACAGGCGATTAACGATCTCGGATGCGTGTTTGTTGTCGGTGTAACTGAATAATTAGTTTGTTTATTAATGAAACCGTGTTATCTTAAAATGTGATCGACGGTACAACTGTTCATTTGTTAAAGCTTCAGTTCTAAAGTGAAAGTAATAGAATTAATTGAGCCAGCTACCTATTTTATTGAGCAACTTATTATTTTTTGTTTATAATTTTCGCAAAATTAAACAGTTAAGAGCAATTTATTTGCGTAAACATCTTCAGATACGTAGTTATATTACGAAAATTGAGAAATTACGACGCAATTTTCTCATCAAGTTTCATGATAGTAAAATAATAGTAATTTTCGTAAACAATAAGTTATAATATCGTGCTGAGTGTACACGATGATGACTTGTTTCCGCCTCGGCGAGAGTGCATGACGCGACGTGACCGTTCAACGAAAGTAAAACCGTTGATGATGAGCGAATGCCTCGAGACGAGGCTAGCACCGACAGTCTGTAATTAGCCTAATTCACTTGATTTATTTATTCGAACATTTCGTAAGTTTGAGGAGAATTTTTAAACAGTTGAGTGCAGTAGTTTATGGTGGCGGTCTAATAAGCGGCTTACGGTTTCCTTCAAGCTGACTCTACCGGATATTCGAGAAACTTTTGCCGTAAGCTCAAAGGTTCGAAGTTTTGGAGGATCGCTATTTGCTGATTCTAGATCCGTAATGAATTTTGATGTTGACTACTTATGGATGACTTTGTGATAAGTAAATTTGATTGTATTAAAATTGGTGCATAGTTTAGTCATATTTTGAAAATTCTACTGGAAAAAAATCCTACAAATAGTAAAAATCAAAGATTCTGCATTTTATTATTATTCATACCAAGTATTACGCTACTACGTATTGTCAAATCCTATTTATTGGCAACACCTCTAGGTGACATTCACATAAATAGCATTTTGACTCCCAGACTGATAAATGAGTGTCTTAGTTAGACTGTGGCTATACCTTTCACACTAAACTCATCGGTAGATGTTGCAACACTAGTCGGTGCAGCGACGCGAAATGCAGTTACGTATAGTAAACTAAACGCTTCCGCGTGCGAGCAGGAAGAACCGAACACTTTCCCTTTTGCCCGCGCGCAGCAGCCGACCACTCTATGCATCTCTATAATCCCACTAAACAGAGAGACATCAATGTTCCACCACTAGTCTCAACCACACTGGCCCTCCTCAACTCAGTCGACTTATAATGCAGTTAACCAACAAATGAGGTTAAGTGTTCGCTGCTTCATGATGCGTAGCAGCTGCTAAGCATTTGAATTAAGGTATCTCATCGAACCTAAGGTTGTGATCAGACA
This sequence comes from Agrochola lychnidis, assembly GCA_963680765.1. Lineage (NCBI taxonomy): Eukaryota > Metazoa > Arthropoda > Insecta > Lepidoptera > Noctuidae > Agrochola > Agrochola lychnidis. The sequence continues at coordinate 8,996,892 of OY796850.1, forward strand.
TGTGGAAAATTGACAATTAAACCAGCTCCACTTCCTATGGGTTCATTGACCATTGTTGGCGAAGCTATTGTCAGGCTGCAAAATATCAAATGTAGCATTTTTAAATAACAATAGAGGTTAATGATCTAGCTTTCTAATCCAGGTTGATCAGGATATATTTTGCATGAAATGTTCCATAATCCAGTTATAATTTAACCCCTTCCGTACAACTGGCTACTTTATAAATAATTCATGATAAAATAACCGGTTATGAATTGATGTATGAATGTCGTGCTCATCGTAAGTCACGAAAGAATAAGGAGTAAAATTAACAATAGGTACCTGTTTTAGGAACGGGTTTTCTAAAAGTTGTTAAAGCCCAAATCGCGTACCATTAGCGTGGCACAGCCAGGCTGACATAACACAGACGACGAGGCGCCTTCAGTTGACCTATATACCACTCGCGGACATTGACCCCATCGCACAGACTCGTGCGGTTGGCCGAATCGCAATGGGGTGGCTGACGAAATCTTTCTCTTAGCTCGGGAACATTGAGCCACTAAAATGAACTTTATACGTACGCAGGTAGGTATAATGACGTCTAAAAATAACTGTCGCAAAAGAGTTCATTCGAATCTCATTAGCGACATTTTTTTGGAACCAAGTTTTTCCATAGCAATTCTACGATGATATTACGACGAACAATATCTGCAGAACTTATAAATTCTACACTCATTTGCTTGTAACCAAAAATATTTTCGGAAAACAGCCTGCATAGGCGTAAAAATGTTGGAATAATAAAAACACGAGGGCGGTAGCGATCGAACGGAGTGCAGAGTTCACGATCGGGCGGCGACCTCCTGAAAGTGGGGCGGGCCTAGTCTGGAGGCTTGCGGAACGCCATCATTTCCACAATAAATCCGTTTTGTCTCCGGGAAATTCTCAAACGCTTCATTCAGTTTCCAATTTAGGGATATTCCAGGCTTCGATAACTTTAACCAATTATTATAATTGGTGTCTAATCTACGTAAAATTCAATAAAAATACGTAGTAATTGAACGAAAAAATACTTTCGCAAAGGCTAGGCTGAGAATTTCATTTTACGAACGGATGTTCTGATTAAAAGGGACAAACCTAACATTTTCGGGGCGTGGAAGCGATTTAGCTAAGTCCCGACTCCGAGAAATTTCATTTACAGCTTCATAAGTAGCTTCGCAGACGATGCTCGCTTCCTCCTTGCTCTAACGACCAAGATTTACATTGGCCCAGTTAATAGAAAAGTAAAGCTTATAACAAAGCTTGCGTATCAGTGAAGTAACATTGATTGCATAGATGTGGGACATGAAAACAGTAAATTATTGGCAGTATAATATGTGCTACAATAATAAGTCGATAAGGAGTAAAACAATGCAGTTCGTATCGAGGACGCGTTAGACCTTAGGAGCAGAGCGTCGCAGCAAATCGTTAACCTAGTATTTCTGCAACGCCTTCTTATATGTAAATACTAGTTTTCCTCTGAGAATTGGCTGTTATGGAATTACCCGCTGACATTTTAAACTAACATGATGTGTTAAGTAATCACATAGCGTTTATGCAGATGCCTCAAATTAGAGTAAAAAGACATAAAATTTAAAGGATGTCACTTTTTTTGGGTTTTTTTGTTGTGCTGAAGGGCAGCCGTTTTGTGGGACTGTGTTATATAATTTTGACGTTCAAAAAGGGCTGATTCTCAGCCTATTTTGAACAAATGATTTTTGATTTTGATAGAAGTATGTCTAGCTAGCTTTTCACCTACGTCATAATGCGTTCATTAAAGAATTTCTTTTGTTAAGAAAATAAATTCTTAAGAGAGCAAAGTTTTATATTGTACTCAGTTTTATTGTTTACAAAGTTATTTTTGTAACTAATTTTCTTTACAAATTATTGAATTCATTGTTTTTTGCCCAAATGGTTTCTTTAGCTCGAAGTTATTTGATTTGAATTAGATAAGTACTTACATGTTTACGAGAAAGTGGGCGTAGTCGAGGAGGAGTGTTAAAATAAACGTAGCTTACTCTCAAGGATATCTCTAGTTCATCTGTACGTTGTCCTTTCGTGAAACACCCTCGTTTTAGATCTGGCTGTAATGATGTCAAGTCTAAAACAATATCAGCAAAACTTACGCAAAGAATTAGGTACAAACCTAAAACAAATAATGCGGCCTTTTTAGTAAGGTCTTCTCCGTTAGAACCGTGGCATCGAAAAAATATTAGAAAAAGACACAGTTTGGACATGTTCTAAATTAATGGTCATAAACGGCCTCATGCCATATGCGACCCCTCATGTACACACGGTCACAATAGGACCCTCTGCGTAACCCTTCGCACAAGCACAGGTGTGACGATTCTATAATGTTTGGGTACTTATCTCATATTTACAGCATCTCGTCCGGGCGAGGCCATTCTTTGTTTTTTAAGAATTATTCAACCTCTCTCCTAGGCTGCATAGGCGTGGTTTCTCAGTGGTGTATATGTAAATTTCTAATCACATAGAAAAATACATAATTTCAAAGCGATAGCTACGAGTACTAGTTGCGAGCGCGGGGAGCGTTGCTAATCTAACTGACCTATATAATGTGGCCGGTGAAAGACCTCGTAAACTACTGCCGTGATGCCGTCAGTGCATTATTCCTGCAACAATGCACCGAGCTTCGCCACGCAATTCCATATCCTACCACTCTCACTAATAGTTCTATTATTGCTCGCACCTCACGCACAGAATGCGTTGTGCGTGTATATACTGGCCAGTAATAGTTTCGCAGAATAATTTTGTTTAGAACACATTTATAGTTTCAACTAATATCTAAAATTGAGAACGTGCAACTGAACTTAATATGTTTTTAAATAATGGTCGTTGAATGTTTTCCGCTCATCTGCGGATGAAAATAAAACTGTAACTATCTGTGAGTGTTAGTAAAAGTGTTGAGGGAACTGAATCGAAAGGTTAGAAAGCTTTCTAATTTGTTCATTATTACCTCCATTAAGTGTAGTGTCGTATAGCTGAACATGGCTGTAGTGGCACCAACAACTTGGCGAAAAGTTGAAAGAGAAACCAATTTGTAGCAACATTTGCTAAGTAATATTGTCCCATGCAAATTGGCTAAAAGCACCTTGTAATGCATTATATTGTGAGTAAACATAATAAAGTTCGCGGTAACATTTGAGGAGGTTAATATCTGAAAGGCAAACGAGAATTTTACATCGTATACACAAACACTTCCTTTTTAGGGTTCCGTAGTTCAAAAGGAAAAAAACGAAACCCTTATAAGATCACTTCGTTGTCCGTCTGTCTGTCTGTCCGTCAGTTTGCCAAGGCCCTTTTTCTCAGGAATGTATCGAGGTATAAAGTTTAAATTAATACGTAGTTCTACGGTCCCTTAGAGCTCTAAAACAATTTAGCTTCTAAGTCAACGCAATAAAAAAATACGGCCATTTATGCCAAAAAAACAAAAACACAAATAAATAAATAAATCAAAATCAAAAACAAATAAAAAAACATAAATAAATCAAAATCTGTAGCATGCTTCCTGTTGACCTAGAGGCTAGAATCATGAAATTTAGCAAGTAGCAAGGTATCACAGCACAAGTAAAGGAAAAAATCCGAAAATCGTTAATTTGTCGTTTTATCACACAAATAAAATTGCGATTACAAACTTACATTAGCAGTTGGAGAATTGACCGTGTCGTATATCGACATAAAGGAGAACATGTTTTTCAACTACAATGTTAAGTTTGTTCTTGGGATACATTCATCGCAACTTCCATAGTTGAAAAACTCCCTTCATTGTGCGTGGTCCGACACACACTTGGCCGGTTTTTTTTTTCTTAATGACAGTATAATGAAAATTTAACTTCATCCCATACTTTTAATTTTCCGATATATCCTTATCTACTGCATCTTATGAAAATTCTTTCAGTGCCACACCATGCCTACTGTTTTTCATATTTATGTTTACACTGCCTTTTTCATCATCATCATCATCAGCCTATAAATGTTCCCACTGCTGGGACACAGGCCTCCTCTCTGTGAGAGGGAGTGGGCCGTAATCCACCACGCGGGCCCAGTGCGGGTTGGTGGATGTCACATGTCTTCGAATTTTCGGTTCTAGGACATGCCGGTTTCCTCACGATGTTTTCCTTCACCGTTTTGAGAGCAGTGGTGATGAAATAATTTACACAAAGTAAAGCGCCTGTCTGGGTTCGAACCTACGACCTATAACTCGTAAGTCGCGGCCGTTACCACTGCCTTTTTACCAATAAGTAATTAGAGAATCTCACAATCTACTGTAGATTTAATTGATTTTACTTTTTACTAAGAAAACTGCATTTGATGTGAAAACAGGCCGCGGCCTGACTAACACTGACTGACAATTTGAGGTTATTTAGGCGTATTACCGGTGTTTCTCAAATGATTGGCAACCAGTTACTTGTACTGACTTATTCGCTAAATATTTTACATTCCATGTTGCCATGACATATTTAAGAATGGCGACAAACTGCTTCGTCGTTAAAATGAAGATTGATAGAATACGCTATAGTTCAGGGATCACTAATTAGTTTAATTGAATTTAAAAAAAAAACTGTCTCGGTCCGTTTGATATATACGACGATTAATATATTTAATATTTTTTTATTAATAAACAAATATTATGCAAAAAATAAAAAAGAAGAATTTTACTTAGAACTATCTGCCCGGTGTCAAAGCGCGGTCTCAACAACTTTTTTTTTATAAATTTAGTATTTTGAGATAAATTTTTATTTATAAATTTTACTGTTTACTTAAAGGTCCGCACAAAATAGGTCGGCGGTCCGGATCGGACCGCGATCGCAGAGTTGATAGAGCGGCAATTTATTGTATTATTTACATAAATTAAAATTTGACGTTTTCGATGTTTTTTCATAATTTTCATAACTCTCCTGAAATTATTTACAAGAAGCAGTCTTAGCCTAAATAAAATCAATTCCTTCTATGAGTTCAGCCTAATATACAGCATTCTTCAAAATAGTCATTCTTAGAATCCATTAGTACTTGCTCTTCGACATTATTTTTTAAAAGGAAAGATGACGTGTACAGTCAGGTGCCGGACGAAGTCTCCAAAAACGCGTGCTTGCACAAAGGTCTCCTACGATGTTATCTAATGTCACCAGTTGAACGACCGTACAACATGTGCAAGTATTACATTTAATTGATATTAATCACTGGAAGAATGCTTTACGGCAATTGAATACTAACCTTCTTCAACTAACCGCAGGTGCATTCTCATTAAAAACTGCACAATATTAGCTCAATAAACACTTAATACAAGTGGTTTAGCTTCGTTTGCATGATTTTAATTAAGTTTAGATATTGCAACTACAGATTTTCTCCATATTTTGTAGGAGAGTTAATGAAAATTGTCAATTTTCAGTAGTTAATTTTCACTAGGCGCCAAGTTATTTCTAGTTTAAAAAGCAAAACATATGTTTAAAAAGTGTGAATCATTCAGTTTGTACATTACACTTGTTGTATGTAAATAGTGCGAATTAGTTAACAATAAACGCCGACCTCATCTAGTTTTTAACTTGATATACGTGTAAAAGTGTTTGTACAAACCTACTTACAAAAATAAAATCATTTATTATTAATTGTAATATGCAAAAACAAACGTTTTTTAACTAGTTTTAAAAGACCTGCTAGCTAGTTCTAATATAGTTAATAATATGATTTTTTACAAAGCAGAGATTTGGAACAGTCACCATCTTTTCTGTCTTCAAATGTCACCAAATATGGCTGAATAAGGAAATACACATAAAATACTACAATCTTAATCTGATCCCTAAAAGAGTTAATGATGACGTAACTCTGCCTTTTAAGGAAATGATTGGAAGAGGTCATACGGTCATACCCAAAAGTAGTCAGACAACTGCACTAAAGTTCAACTTTAAATAAGGAAACTTTAATAAATTAATAATAGATATGATAATACATTTATATTTGGATTAAATCGCGCGTGCACATGTGTGGCTTTAAAAATATATTCGCGTCAGTTTCGCTGTACCGCGTAACTCGTGACGTGGTGGTAGGTATTCGAAGTCGCGTCGAATCGTCATGATGAGCTCATAGCCTTAGTCTCGTAGAACTTCGTCGATCGTTCACAGTGTGTTGCACTAGCTCACATGATTGAGTACAAAAATACATTGTGGCATTTCTTTTATTTAAAATTCTGCCCGCGATTTCGTCCGTGTGATACTCGTATTTATATTTTAACATAAAATAAATCCTATGACACTGGAAAATACGGTAGCTTTTCATTAGTGAAAGAATTTTCGGATTCGGATCAGTGGTTCCGAAGATTACTCCCTACATACAAAGTCACAAATTTTACTTCAAGCATAGAAGAGAAGCTTGAATTCTTGGCTACTCTGTAGATTTTGTCTTATGATAAACGAAAGCTATTGATTTGATGTTGTATCAGCGTTTCCTGAAGTTAGTTTTCTTTGCTACTGCAGCTTCTCGAGATGCTTAATTAAATGTCAATCTATCATAACGTCAGTTATAATGATTGATGGACTTTCACTTCCTCGGAAGCTTTTATACCGACGTTGGGATGTAATTCTTAAGAAATGCAATCTTCATTCAGTATCGATTTCAGAAAAGCATCAGTCACGTGAAAATGTACCTAATAAGTATCCTGATTAGGTAGATTGTAAATGAATTCCTCACAACTGTAGCAACTGATTTTTGTACCTGCATTCTTTGCAAATAAATATATCTATTCTATTCAATCGATTACAACTTTCTTTGAATTCTCCGCATCTCCTTATAACACATGTAGATCAATTTATTATCATTAAGTGTTTATCCTGCAATGACTTAACACTAAGATCTCTTGTCTCTGTATTGAGGTTGAAATGCGCAACTCAGCTATTAAATATCCATTAAAAATATGCAACTAGGCATAAAAACAATCATTGTCCATGTCATCATATAAACTATTTATTACACCAGTTTGTTTCAAAATATTTGATATCAAATAACATCCAAGATTTTCATAAGATCGGCTTTTCCATCAGCTAATATAGGAAAGAGCCTTTGAATTACACCGCGTATATCGTATAGGGTCGAGTGGACGAATCTGCGTGTAAAAAGGTTTCGGCACTAAAAAATTACAGCTAGGAACTTACATTTTTACTCCTATGCCACCAAGGTATCGTGTTCAGCCTTTCTCCTTCATCTCTAATGGTGCTGAGTGAAGGTAAGGTGGTCTCACGGCTGCGGACAAAATTTATACTTTAGTTTTTATTTTACGTATTTAAAAGTTACGAGCGTCTGTTGTTTTTTGCCAATTTGAGACAGTACAAGAAAGTTTGGTTGTTTTAATTGAAGTCGTGTAGTATAAAATATTTGTTATATAATTGAGATAAATAAAGATTTGTTTTTATTATTAGTAAATTCTGTTACGAATTCAGAATATATTTTTGGTCCTTTTGAAGCCGCATACAGGAAATGTGGTTGACATACTATATTTTGCACATATGGCGTCATATTACCTATAGAATATTAGATACATAATAACATTGTTCACGTTATGTAGGTGTATTTTAAATTGGGCCGATTGTAACTTCCTTAAATAATCAAAAGTGCCGTCGGGTTTGGCGAAGAAAACAATAATTACCCTGAATTAAATTTGCTTTAATAGATAAGATTAGTTTTTTTTTTCAAAAGTTTACCTAGTTTATGGTTTATTAACGAAAATTATGCATGTTTTAAATTATTCTTTGCAAAGAGGTATTTTATAATAGGTTAAATGATTAGTGGTTCATAATGCCTCTTTAAACCACGAAGTACGATGATAAACAATAATATAAATTTTGCGCAAATGTAATGGGGTATCTGCGGAAGTACAATAAATCACGTAATCTCGATTTAATTTTACGGCCAAATAATAACCACTCGATATATTTTAATTACGTAAATGGTCTACTTAATAGTAACTTAAGGAAAACAATAAGCAAGGCAAACATTACTTAACTTTCTGAAAAGTAAATACTCTCAGAAATTTTCAGGATTGTATGAAGCTTCAGGCCCTTCGCGAACTTAAAATAAACTTGGATTACAACGGACCTAAACTATTTTCTAATTCACTTTTATTGTTTGTTATTCCACCATTGATTTATAAAACACTCAGTACTGAGACGTTAAAAAAAGTTTACAAAACAATGACCTGAAGTTATTACTGCAGAAGTTTCCTCTGCTGCGTTCCCGGAAAAATCCTCAGTAACAAAAATCCTCGGTAGTAAGTCACTTTCCACTATCTTACACATAAACGGTCACAATCCACTGAAAGATAGAGGCACTAGTCTGAAAAACAGAAAGATCACGTCACAAGTTCATACTAGACGTGCCATGCGTACCAGGGTAGCAGATAAACATAGGAGGTGTCGGCTACTCGGAACAATAGCAGCGCGGCGTGGAACGGCGCAAGACGACACAGCAGCGAGCGCGCGGCGCGCCGGCAGAGCGGTGACTGACCGGCACACTGCCGCACCACCCCGCCTGGAGCGTTCCTCCGGGACCCTTCCGCCGGGAATCAGACCCGCAACACACGAGCCAGCGACGCTTTCCTCACGCGACCACACTGCACATGTGTTCGACCACTCTTTGTGCTTCATTGTCTCAACAGGTTTATGCAATATCGTCTGGATCACGCTTCAGTTCCGACCTCTCATTTCGTCTCAGTACATTTCGGCATGGCGATTAAAATTCACAGCATGTAAACTGCAATCTGACTGTACAAAAATATGCGGATGGTAAGTATTCTCTTCATCTGTCCGAATCTTACGTGCAGCGCTCGGTCGTTGACATTAGTGTTCATTTGTTTTTCTTACATTATCGTGAAAATAGTTAAGCGTTTGCTTTGTGTATTGTCATACAATATGTAAGCAAAGCAATCTGCTGGACCTCCCTCGATCTCGTAATTGAATACTTATAAAAAAAATGCAGCAGTAGACGGATGACAGGGTGGTATGAAATGCATATAGCGCGGCGTGTCAGGTTTCACCCATCAATCTAAACAGTGATGCGACTGTTACAGCAAGTGTAAGCGGTTCTATAATGGTCTCCAATGGTTTCGGTGGAGAGTGAAAGTGGTCGCGGTCTAGGCGAGCGCACCTCGCGGCGGCCGCGGGGGCCACACAACGGCGCGCCCTGCGAGACCTTGAGCAAACTGTTAGTAAACCAAAACATTTGTAGTTTACTATAGAAAGTCTACAATATTGCGAATTTTAGATTAACATAAATTTAACTAGATCTGTCGTACATTTAAATAAGGGTTAACGACCACGGACGTCCCTAATTCATTGACCCCCTAGTGTACAGAACTTAGTTTGATAAAGGTTAGAGATGTGTGACAGCGCAAATCTGGCGCGCAGTAGGTACCGTGGATGTTCCTATTAATCTACGAAAGGGCACGACCTCTTACATAATTTAATAGTTTGGGACTAGCACTGAACATGCTTGAAAATTATTAAAATGAACCTTAATCATTGCATTAATCGATTTATTTTCCTGAAAAGTCGGACTTCTACGAAGACTGCTTTTACATCTTTTTATACCTAAGTCTTCGCTATAAAATACAAATACGTATCCTAATCCTAACAATCTTAATTTATGTCGACACCAAATGTCATATTAGTCTAGCAAATTAAGAATCTGAGCATAAGTTGAAATACCATCAATTAAAAACCGTAATTTGCATATGGAATCCTAACTAATTATATTATAAATGCGAAAGTGAGTTTGTTTGTTTGTGACGCTTTTACGCTACATCGGCTGGACGGATTTAGATGAAATTTGGCACATGGGTAGACCTGGGTTAGGACATAGGGCACTTTTTATCCCGGTAGTACATTCAAATAGGATATGTGTCGACCACCACGCGGGCGAAGCCACGGGCAAAAGCCAGTAATTTATGAAGAGGATGGCAGTCACTACTTGCTGCTAAGCCAGTTGCTAAGCAATTACAACGAATTTCACATTTATCCATAGAAAAATTAATCTTCTTATAGCCGTCGTTTGAAGCGTGACCATAAATAGATATTTTAGCTAATAATTTTCTATTTTTCTTTAAATTCTTAAGGATTAATGTCTTAGCTACTTAAGATAGGTACTAAAAATATAATAATTTGACCGGGAAATTGAAGCCTCCATTTTTATTTGACTATATTTTCAGATTTGTTGTATCCACTTTGTTGTTAAATACTGTTTTATCTTGTCGGCTGAGGACATAGTAAAAAATAAACTTTTGTTAGATTTGTGAAAGCATCCACTGAAATACTTACAGTCTCTTTAAAGTTAATTTTATCCGTTTTTGTGAAGGAGTCCTGTTACCAGTGTTGATTTTTCTTTAGGTGTATTTCCATATTTCCTAAATAGTAGGTACCTTCATCCTTGCAGATTACTTACGAAAAACCACGGTATAGGTGCATCTAATAGAGCATTAAGTAGCATCAAATAGAAGTAATTACTTTTGTTTAACCATCCCGTTACATTGGCAGTAGTTCGGTATACCTTGCAGTCTCAATTTCCGGGGTCAAAGGGTCATGACCCGGGTTTTTGTCGCACGCGAATTAAAAATATTGCTTAGAAATAATGACCCATTTAATAAAGTAATAACTATATTAATTACCATCAATAAAAGAGAAAAAAGGTTTATTTAAAGCAATAGAATACGGTACAAAACGTTAGGCAAAAATAAAAATAAAGATTTATTAAAAAATTGCTGATCCGGCGAACGTTGTTTTGCCATATAAATGTTTGAGGTGGACCACCCTTATCACTTAGGGGTATGAAAAATAGATTCCGACCGATTCTCAGACCTATCGAATATACATATAAAATTTCATAAAAATTTATCAAGCCGTTTCGGAGGACATATGGCAGCTAACATTGTGACATGAGAATTTTATATAGATATAGAATTTGTACATGAGGCGCACACTGCACACTCAAAGAAAAAAAAAAGACATTAAAAAGAAAATTTGAGAGAACAAACAATCTGTCAAAGGAAAAATTATAAGTTTTATGACGTTTGACGGAAAATCAGTCGCGTTAAGTACTAGATTGATTCTAATTATTATTATTTTCTTAGTTGGCCATTTCAATGATAATTAATGTATTTTCAGCGGTTGGTTCTCGTTATCTTTTTTGCGATCGTCGTTTTGAATCGGTTTTTGCTCAGCTTTATTTAAAAAATCTTCCGATACTGGGCAAACACAAATATATACCTATACTATATACCGGTACGTAGGTTAGACTCAGACCAAATAAAAAATCAAGACATAGCGCTGCGAAAAACACAGTGAAGCATGTCAAAACTACACCTCTGCTCTGTGCATACACGTTCACACGCACACACGTACAACCATTTACAATCAAACTACAATGAAACTACACCTCACTAACTGCACACTTGTTGACGAAACCGACTTCACGTCACTGTTAACTGCACTATGTTTTGGTTTTTTATTTGGTCTGAGAGGTTAGGTTACGTTTCCAAACATTGTTTATCTATGTACCTAATTGATTGATAAATCATTTAATTAATATGAATTAATTTTTAATGATTAAGCAAATTATGATTCGAGTCGATTGTTTACTGCATAAACACTAACTTAATTAGTCTTATCAGTACGTCGTTAGGAAGTGCAGATATTTGTAGGCAGTTATTGACCTTGTGGAACCGTATCATAACAACTTTGTTTTAAAAGAAAGTTCAACGACCAAAAAACAAAAATCTGAACTACTTTTTATACCTTGTTTTCCTTGTAGCGTAACACTTTGTGGGTCGTTTTCAAAATGTATGTACATTTTTATTATTTTTTGAAGAATATGAGCAGTCACAACGAAGTCGACGAATCTAATCATTATTTTTTTTTCTTGTACTTCCTTCCATTTTTGTGGATGTTTTGATTTTAAAGGCTCTCGGTAACGTCTTTGTCGTTTAGCGGGCGTTAAGGGCATGTTTTCTAAAACGGAAATGGAATTAATATTCACATTTAAATGAATATACTGTGACAATCATTTAAGTGAATATAAGGGTCACGGAAAAACAAAAAATTGTAACACAGTGGTCACACTATTGAACAAAATGAACGATTCCCTAGACTTAATTTTTTTTTTTTAATTTCACCTTCGAGTTACTCGTGAAATATGCATATGACTTTATTATAGCATTAACTACACTGACATGCTGCACTGTAAAGTATAGTACTTACCGAATTCACGTAATTTGGCACTTTTAACACAAATTCTTAAAGTTCTTTTTACTACGCGCATGAATCGAAACCCACAGTTCCTAAACAAAATGGCGTAGCCGAAAAAAACTAGCACCCTCTCGTTGTAACTATTTTGACGTATAGATTTTCCAGACTAAGAAGATGTGAGTTCATGTATGTATGTATGTAAAATAAAAACCAATTATTTATTAATTAATTAAAAAATGAATGATGGTTGTGCCCGGCTCGGCTCCTGAAATAGAAAAAATGATAAAAGTCATATAAATATTATCAGTTTCGTTGTATTTATTCTATTCAAGTAAATTTTCTTTTCCATATTAGCAGGTTGGTAGCGTTCTATAGTTTCTACCTATTGGAAGAAGGCGTGAGTTTATGTGTGTAGATTTTCTTTCATTAGACCGATTTTAGCATTTTCAACTAGGTGATCAACGAGATTTATTTAAAAAAATCAGATCATAATGAAAAGGCTGGTCAGATCAAGTGATTGCATCTCAAGGTTGTTTGATAGTGCTTAATCACAAATAACATTCTTACATTAATGAGTCACTAAAGATCTGAAGAATGTCAAATTACGAGTATTGATCCTTGCTCGGAATTCGCGAACCGTTGACTTACCTTCACAAGGAATTCATATTTTTCTTGTAAGAAATAAATGTATAGAGAGAAGAAATATATAGAGTTAGGTAGGTCGGGAAGATAAAATAATAAAACCTTGCTTAAATTAGAGCAGTGGTGGTCCAGTGGTAACGGCCGCGACTTACGAGTTATTATAGGTCGTAGGTTCGAACCCAGACAGGCGCTTTACTTTGTGTAAATTATTTCATCACCACTGCTCTCAAAACGGTGAAGGAAAACATCGTGAGGAAACCGGCATGTTCTAGAACCGAAAATTCGAAGACATGTGACATCTACCAACCCGCACTGGGCCCGCGTGGTGGATTACGGCCCACTCCCTCTCACAGAGAGGAGGCCTGTGTCCCAGCAGTGGGAACATATTTATAGGCTGCTAATAATGATGATGATAATGATTGCTTCAATATTTATTCAAATACAACAAAATACACAGAAATTATTTATTGACATAAAACAAGTTGTTTAACAAATGATAAAATATTAGTCTCTTCGTATTTACGATTAATAATAAACAAAGCCCACGATAGTTAGTATTTTCAGATAGTTTGTGCAAAGATAAACATATTTATAGACAGATAGTGAAAGCTGTTAACTAGTCGAAAAAAATAGGGTCCAACTGTTGGTCGCTAAATGCACGCACACTAGAAAAGCACAATGACAGCAAAATGACGTGGCGCGAGTGTAAGACGTAGCTGTCACGCACACCTTAACAAAGTTGGCTTGTTTGTTTTAGTTCTTTTACAGTGCGACACTCTATGTGGACATAAATTATCAAAGAGTTTATATTATTACAGTATGGTAGTTGAATATTGAGCATTTTATATAACTATTCTAATCTTGTCATCTGTATCCTATGTCTGTGTCGTTGGGCCTAACTTACTGACTAGAACAGACATAATATTATTTTTTGGCATAGAAAGAGGAGGAATTGATCTACGATAGAGATCATAAAACGTATGAATACCGATATGTCTGCAGAGCAAAGGCTTTTTCATACAAAGATGGCAAGACCAATTATCGTATAAAAATATCATAAAATACAAAATAGGAATTTTCTTATTATGTAGGTAAATAGTAACTATGGTAAGCCCACTCAACACCTGCTCATTAGAAGTTATTAAAACGTTAATAGACGTCTGTAGAAAAAGATCGATAGTCAAATTTTATTAATACTTTTTCCCTGTTTTTGTTGTTTTCAAAGTGAGCAGTTTTACCCCATTTTCATAACGAGACTGTAGATGGTGTTAGATAAGTGTCAAAATAACTTAAAAATACCGTCCAAAATATTGGTCAGGATTGCCAATCCAGCTAAGCAACAGGTCATTATTCCATTAACTAAATGAGAAAAACTCGTTGAAAACAAAACTGAAATCAGAAACGGAATTTAACCTAATTAAGAGTCCCTATCAATTTCGGCGCACTAATTAGAAAGATTTTATCACTGAACATTCAATTGAAATTAATTCTTTCCTCCGCTTGACTACAGTCTAACGAAATTACACACATACTTGAACGGTTCACTACGATATATTTCTACATTTAATTTTTATTACTATTATAAATGTTATCAGAGTTCATGACGAGTAGTGTCTCGGTGTGCGTGTCTGTCTGTGTGTGTTTGTTATGTCGGGGTCTGCGTACAGTACGCAGGAGCGATTACGCAAACCGCGCTTCCCCGAGGAGTGAGGTCGTTGGCAATGGACTCAGTTCAATGTCACCAAATATATCACCGAGTAGTGTAGCGCGCGCGCCGCGACTTGATACTTGTGGGGAAATACGGTACTTTGAGTGGAGGTGTGTCGCGTGTATTTGGTTTGATGGTTGCAAGTTGAGTAGGTGACATTTGAGGAAGATCACGGGTTTAGTTTATGTGTTTAGTATATCTAAGTTATTTTTTAATTTAGCAGTAACTGCAAGTTTACAAAACATAGGTAGACAATTTAACGTCTTCTAATACTTACAGTCGTCTGTTCTAGTACGTCAGTATTTAAAAAAATCACTGTTATATTATATTTCTTAAGTTTGCTGTGATATGTTCTATTACTTAACAGTAAAGTGACAAGATGATTACGAATTAAATAAGGAATGCAATACTTGAGTGAATTAATTCAACAAACATGTTTTTTTTTTAATTCTACGAATCCGTTACAGCACTTAGAGCTGCGTGAGACCAAGTATCAACGTTAGTCGCGCGCGCTCTATGGCCGGGCTCCTGACCGGGTCGACGACCGCACTTTTCGGCAGGCGCCCCAAGTTTCAGCTGTAACGCGATCCTGACTCACACACGCGTGCCACGACCGTGCAACAATACGCACGCACACACGCACACCCACCACGATACTACCGCCGGAAAACCATTGTCGAAATGTCACCGTTTTCTGATATATAAGCCCAGTAATCAGAATAACAGGAATTTGATGCATTAATTAATAAAGAGGAAAGGAAATACATACACAGTATTTTCTTAATTAAGAGTGTTCTTGATGATACCATCTTTTTTACAGCTAGTGCGAGCTTAATGCAGCGTTTTATCCCTAAGCACTCCAGGAAACGGAAATGGTTATCCTATATACGATTTCGGCAGACAAAAGAAAGTTCAATGCTTGTTGAGAGAATAGAATTTGTTTGTGAAGTTTGTAGCGAATTTGGCACAGCCCTGACCTCCGTGACCTTTGAACTTGGAGGAGTTAAGGTACCCTTGACTCGAGCGGAGTTCCCTCTATAATTAGATGTTGATAACGCCGATATTTTCGTTCATACGCTGTCAGCCGACGAACTATAATAAACGTGTGTGTCACTCGACAGCTCGACAATGACGCACTTCCGAGAAAATGGCGTATGTAGGTAAACGCACCGGAAAATCTCAACAAGTGACTTTGAAAATTTGGGCCCTAGGCTCGCTCTATTAAAAACTTCGAATGGAAACTTTTTATATCTATGTCCAATTCTATCGTGTCCACAGTCGTAGATACGCGTTGTATGGTAAAAATAAAATGTCTCCTCAAAGCATTAAGAGGTTGTTCACCCAATATTTGGGCATCGCCCTCCTCCCTTCAGGGACTATTTGTCAAAGGATACAGTCTTGTCGTCTTGCTTTTACTTTCTCATTTTACGTGTTAGACACTCGTAAGTTGGATTGAGAGATGCCACCTGTCCCACGACACGATAATTCAACTGTCTATAAAACAATTATGTTGGCTTTTTTAGAACTACTGCATGCTAACTGTTGTACTTAAAAAAGAGTAGTTTTTGATGTGTAGTTTTTGAATGACATTATAAATTTGTTTAAACCGTCCAATTGGCTTGCGTTATGTTAATGTTGCTGTCGTATTATTTGTGCTGTCTGTACAAATAATGATTATTACAGCATTTTTTATAAACGAGGATAAATATTTTCGACAATATTAATAACTCGCGCCATATTTGGTGGTGTATATGTCTGAACATTATGTTACACAATTTACGCCATAGCAACTGCGGATATATTTTCATTAAGTTAATCTAAAACTATACAGGGTCACAATAAATTAATATTTTACTTCAGATTTTGTTGTTAGGGATTATGTTAACTAATCCAGTATTTTAAAGACTTTGATTACAAGAAAAAATATAACTGTTATTAATTTTAAAAGAAAGACCTTTAAACTAAGATTTTAGCTAATCCGTCGCGGCGTTACATGTGTTACCTATAAATAAAGTTGGCACGCGCGTCCCGCAAATTTGTACAATAATAAACCATCTTTACGCTAAATATAAATTTCGATGCGCTTTCCGATAATGCGGCTTAACCGCTTCATAAGCGTTGCATAATAATGTGCAGCTTACAATACGAGTACGCGGCACAGACGCAGGCGCAGCCACGCACACACACACACGACACGTGGATACACACACGCAGGCGAGATAAGAGCTCGGTCATTGAACCTACATAAGAAATAGCGCCTGAAATTAGTATAAATCTTACAAGGTAGCGTCTTTAAAGTTTATAAATAAACAACATGACTTTCCTTATTGTCCATCAAAGCTCTAAGTAAAAAAGCGTTTATCGTAACTGAGATGGAAATCGAGCAATCTATGATCTCAGCCAATAAGCAATCAAAGTAAAATGGTAAAATGCGATGTAGACAATAGCTAGTTATTGTTTAGAACCGCGGGCTGGCTGCGTGAGGCGGAACGAGCGGCTGTGATCTTGAATGGAGTGAAAGTGGCTTCGGATACTTCCTGACACGTGGAAAGTGAACGCTCATGAGCACCCAGACACGGCATGATGCAGCCCTGCCTACCTGCCTAGTGTCTAACTCAGATATACATCTTCTGCGCTAGAGAATGCATCAGTGTTTTCATACTACTGTACTAAGCCTTGATTTTTGCTGATATAAGAAAAGGTGCGTGCCGTAATTTTCTGCTGTTTTTATGGATGTGTGTCATCTTTCCTCTCGCTTTCCTGCAATCCGTAGCTATCTAATCTGTGGCAATCTGTGGAAGTGATTTCGTCAAAGTGTGTTCCAGGAAGCCGGGGAACCGCGCGCTTTATGATTTGACCAATGAGCGGGCGCGGTGCTAGAGTTGGCAGTCAGAAACGACCTTGATGAGGCCCCGTTCAGATGTTACAGAACATGTGCGAGTACTGTAAGACTCGCTCGTTTTTTTGTACAATCGTAGCAGACTGATACGTTTTTCAGGAAGAATGAAACTTATCTCATTTACGAAAAAAAAGGGTGCGTTAAACCTATAGATTTTCACCACAATGCATAATAATACTTACTGTTAGCTTATGACATGTGACATTTACCAACCCGCACTGGGCCCGCGTGGTGGATTACGGCCCACTCCTCACAGAGAGGAGGCCTGTGTCCCAGCAGTGGGAAATTTACAGGCTGATGATGATGATGAGCTTATGCAAGATATAAGCCATTGGCTACATGAAAACATTCAATGTCAGTATCGTTTGGAGAAAGGGGAATTTGTGAAAAAACCAAAAGCTTTTGACTAAGCCCAATACAATATAGTATGTTGTTAGATCAGGCCCGAAAGGTTTCAACTTATCACACCTTGTCATTATTGAAAATTTTGTTTTTGATCGACATTTGTAAGGCGGACAATTCTATTTACTGTCTATCTAAGGTATTGATAGGACTAGGTTGTTCAACACCACCAGGTATATTCACACGGTTTGTGCAAATCTAATTTTCGAAACGCTACAAAATTTTAGACAACTTAGGTAGCAACTTGCCAAATCATGGCTTGGGATCAGTAATACTTTTACTAGGCCTGATGAACATGACGATATTACAACACGACGACGATGCCAACTGATGCCAATTGATTACATATGTATGTGCAATACTTACGGTTGGCTTATTCAATGTTTTTGTTCGAAATATTTCTTTGGTACCTATATAAAGCCTTATTTGACAGTCGTTATGGGTTGTCAGAGTCAGAAGCCCGAAAGTCTGACAACCAGAGTTACCAAAAGGGTACCTATCGTGTTACCCAGTAACTGGCTTGTGGAGGACAGTCGCTCCGTGTAAAATACTGGTATTCAGCTGCATCTGGTTAGACTGAAAGCCGACCCCAACATAGTTGGAAAAAAGCTAGGCAGATGATGACGTATAAACTCTCGGAAAAATTCGTTAATTCTATAACATCAAATGTCTTTTGATAGTAATGATGTCGACGGGACTCCAAAGGCAATGTACACTGACTATAATTTAATCAGTGAATCACATTAAATTAAAGAATGTGTTTATTTTGAAGCTCGCTGTGTCATCGTCACGAGCGTGTGTGAATCATAGCATACATACATTAGTGATTAAAAGGTATATTTTTCATTATTAAATTAGACCAAATTACTGTTAAAAAAAAAATTACTATTTCATTATTGGTTTTTAATAGTGGTAAAATTTAAATAATTCCAAAATAACAAAAAAATTGAAAAATTCGGTATGTTAAAGTGATGTACGGTGCCCGGTAGTAAAACTGATGATACTGCGAACACCAATGAAACCGATCACTGGTCAGCTGTGGTGATCATATTCTCTGTCGATATTCTTACGATGAGTGATTGATAAAACATTTGTCTGAAAATGTTGTATTATGTAATTGACTGATAGATAATTAACTAGGTAGGTTAATATCGTATCATCACAAAATGCCTAGGTAATCGTGAATGAAAATTAGAGAACTTATCCGATCCACAAAGAACCATCACGTATTCGATCCCATTGCTACAGACAATTCAGTGACGTTATCCACAAATGGAACTTCATTCACTAGAGGTATATACGGTACTGTCTCGAGCGGTCAATCGATTTTACATGTTGAGGCGACCGTTGTAGTCTTACTTGATTGATGGTTTCCGGAACAATGGATAGAGCTTAAATATTGAGATAGATTCGCCAGTGCGTATGAATGAGGTGAGGAATTATTCAGGTGATGGATGGGTAGGGGCGTTCACCTCCAGGTGCGGGTCTTCGACCGGCCGAGTTTCACACAGCTGATCGGGCCATGCCCGTCGCAGCGTCACTCGCCCCTTGCTCCCGACGTAAGTACTTACGTGTATAAATAAATATTTTAGTTTCTAGGAGACCGTTATTTGTTATTTCGTATGGATTCGAACGGAATTATTCATTATTACACTGTACGATTTGTAAGTTAACAGAAATTCACGATTAAATAACAACTACTGGACAATAGATGGCGGTATACTCAATAACGTAATTCGTATACGTAACTTCGAAGTAAACCTTTAAGTTACGTTTATGAAACCTACCGTAGGATGACCAACAAAATATTAAACTGATTTCTGTGGAATGAGTGCAGATATTCATTATTAGAACATTATTTTAAATATGAATTTAGTTACTACTTCTGCTCAGGCATACTTGAAAATATAATAATACCTATTTCGATCTTTGATATCTACTGGTTGATAACAGCAAATTTTAAATAAAGGAGGAAAAAGCATTGACATTTTGTCCAGTGTCACTCAAAATATCTGAGAATTGTTATATATTTTTTTTCAAAATTGCAGTATAATTTAGTTATACACAAAAAGACGAGTGTGTTATCATACTGTCTAAATAACGGGATTATTATCTAATTTTCGAATTATTTTTGGATCAACATGGTTGAGCGAAAACCTGGCTTGGAGACCCGCGGCCGCGACGAGCGGATCCGACGTCGCCTGCAGGTTTTGTACGCGAGCCATACTCGTGAGAAACAAATCTTTCTAGAGGATCTTAAAGAGTATCGCAGGCGGAAAAATAAACAAATGATTAATAGCATTATAACTTCAGTGGGGCCTAAATGGTACCAAGCTTTAAGTGTTACTCAGAGGAGTGCATTAGACGCTTTAGAAATGTCCATATACCAAGATTTACTCGAAGGACGGCCTGTCCGGTCGGCCGTAATTATGTATAATCTTGGTCTGGTCCCTTGCCCGCCATACCTGGAACTTATGCATTGCATCTGTTTAGGTCGTAATGACCCAAAAGAAATGCTCGCTGAACTTTACTTTGCTACGTACGGCTACCCTATAAACGGAAAACGTACTTCATATTGTCTTAATGCCAGACTTATTTTATCAGCCATTTTCTATTTAGGTCTTGATAACTTGATATGTTTGCTTGAGAAAACATTTGCTCCAGATGCATCAATTTCACAATCTGAACGTAAACCGAAACCGAAACCACAAGTTAAACTACCATCTCCGTATCTTCAAAAAATGGTTGCGGTATTGTATGAGCCGCCCCGAGCCCGTCGTCAGCCACCCCTACCCATGCCAGATTTGACTGCACTTAATGAACCGTATGAGGAAGAGCCGATCATGCAGAAACCACCACCGCCACCTCCTCCGCCGCCACCACCGAAAAAGCGACTTCCGATACCATACTGCGAACAATTAGCTGGCATCAATCCTATAAAGGCTCATGTATCGCACACGGAAATAACACCTATGAGAAAGCCTTTCCGACCGAAAGGTAGATCACGATCAAGAACAAAATTGAATCTTGAGGGCGATCCTAAAAAAAAGAAATATGGCATTGGCATAGCTACACAAAAGAAGAAAGTGCGTCGAAAGAGATTAGTGCCCCCTACGACTGGTTTATGGAATGCCCAATACACTATAACCGGTGTTTTTGAAGTTCGTGGCAAGACATGTTATGTTTTGGGCAATGTTACTGTTCTACCCTCGCAAGGAGAACTCATCCACGGAGGTTATGCCTTAGTGGAAGGACTGATGATTAATATACATTGCGGTTATCGTGGATGGGCACCAGAAAGGAAACCTGATAAATGTGATTGTATGAAGCAATGGCAAGACGCTGTATTTCTTTATGTTAAAAATACTAAATGCGACTGTGGCCATTACTACGATTTTCGCCATGATGACGGCCACTTTTCACAAGAAGAGT
The DNA here is from genome assembly GCA_963680765.1 of Agrochola lychnidis. Taxonomy (NCBI): domain Eukaryota; kingdom Metazoa; phylum Arthropoda; class Insecta; order Lepidoptera; family Noctuidae; genus Agrochola; species Agrochola lychnidis. The sequence continues at coordinate 9,018,235 of OY796850.1, forward strand.
TGCCCTATTTTACAAAACCTTCCGGTCACGTCCCATTAGAATTTCACTATGACACAATATTCGATCTTGATTCACAAAGGCTACACATAGGGAAAACATTCAAGAAGGTTTGGGAGACAGAGAGTACGTTGCGAGTGGAAGACGATGAAAATAAAGTTATGGACAAGAAGAAGAAAAAGAAGAAACTAGAGAAAGATTCAAAGAAGGATGGAGATAATGTCGAGGCGGGTAAAGCAAAACAGTTACGTTCCGAAGTATCACAAACTTGCCTAGGAACGCAACCCAAGGTATCTGATTACTTAAAGTGCGCACTGCGGTTGATGCGAAAGGTCAACGTCGCAGCGCGCCTGCCTGACTTGCATTTAGTTCCAGAACTCAAAGAATGGATGAGACAAAGAATTTATGGGAAGATTACGTATTGGGAGAAAAAAGAATTCTTGCGTAAGAGCACCACGTATTGGAATATGTTCACTGCGCTCGCAGATAAAGGTTACGGCCACGTGTCTCCGCGCAAAGAGCCGCTGTACGGACGCCGTACCACTTGGGCATATAAACAGTATCTAAACGATACTTTTAAACCTTATACTGATAAGTACAAACTGTCTTTTTTTAAATCACATGCATTTGTCACTAACTTGCTATGGAGAACTATGTATCAGGCAGAATTTCCTGACAAAAAATTTCGAGAAATATATTTTTCATATTTGTTTAGTAGAGTAGACGATATAAAATTGATACATCCTTACTGTAAGAGAGAGACTATGGAAAGAAAAACTGTTTTAATGAACAAGCGATATGTTTGCCTACCAGCCGGATTCGAGCCAAAAACATAAAAAAATTGTTTTGTCTTTGTTTTATTGTCCATGTGCTGTTTCGGAATTACAATAATTTGATTGTTATTTAATCTTTTTATTTATTACTGCGCTCCGCGGTTTCACCCGCATGTCATGATCCCGTTGGAATATCGGGATAAAAAGTATCCTATGTCCTAATCCAGGTCATGGTCTACCCATGTTCTAAATTTCATCCAGATCTGTTCAGCCGTTTTAGCGTGAAAGCATAACAAACAAACTCACTTTCGCATTTATAATATTACTAGCTTTTGCCCGCGGCTTCGCCCGCGTGGATGTCGGAAAATATCCTACGGGATCGTACTACCGATACCGGGATTACATACCTAATGGCCGAGGAAAAGGTCATTGACTCCTACCGCTGCGCCCGCGGTGCCGTCAAAAATAATTATTTTGTTACGCGTAATTTTGAATCTCTTAAACCATTCATTTAAATGAAATGATGTCAAGGCATATTTTAATCTAAATTAAATGCTCAATTTAAAGTACCATAGTTTATCGATAAGGATTAACATAATACCGGTCAAAACAGCTTCGGAAATTTCTATCAAATTCTGAAAGATAAAAATGGTTATTGTGGGTCATCCTTAGAAGATAGACATATGCCATCGCGGACTTTTTTGTTCAACTTTTTAAGATGAACAATACTGTAGAACATATATTTTATGTAACTAACGATTTCAGCGGCGCACGCCAATAAAGTTCTCAGTCGGCATGATTTTTTCCGACATCTTCAACAATAATCGTCAAATTTCAGCCAATTTACACAAAACCTTAATGAGTTATACACTAAAACCTTCCGTATGAATCACTCCATCCATTGGTGAAAACCGTTTGAAAATCGGTTCAGTAGTTTTTGAGTTTATTGCGTTCAGACAGACAGACAGACAAACGCGACGAAGGAAGTTGTTTTTTAATATATAAGGATAAGGATGAAAGGATATAAGGTAATGGCGGGGAAATCATAATGAAACTAAAGAATACGTAATTCATAATTTAATGTGATAATTTATATACCTGTGCAGGTATACCTACTTGAAGTTATGGCTTAAATTACATTTTCGCTGTAACTATGTTGCACAATACGACATAAGTTGTGGTTCGAAACTTATTTAAAATTTTGAAATAAACTTACAATTTTAAGCATGAGGTTGTTTAACGTTTCATAACTCTAAAGGTATTAAAAATAAATTTTGATTTCATACCACATTTAACTTATCGTATCTCTTAAGAATATTATGATACAAGTCTTATTACTATAAATTATAAAATCTATAACTTTTTATTTTAAAATACAACACTAGGACTTCATCGCAGCGGGTTCTCATGGACCACTACAACTACAGTCTAAGGGATATTCAATCGTCTTTGGTATCATTGTTACAGAAAACAAACATGTCGACACATGGAACGAACGTTTAATCGAATTTATGAGAAATACTGATATTTAAAGAAAGTTAATGTCATTTAAAGCATATTTTAATAAAACTAACGAAACAATGTAACAAAAATGTAAATGGCAAAACAATTATTGCGATACACAAGTTATAAAATAATACTTATTAAGTTATAACAAATTTCATTTCCGCAATGAGTTTATTCATATTGCAACTAATGAAGATATACAACGTCGAAGAATTAAATTTAATAATAATATAGATAAACTGCGTGCAAAACTTGTTAATTGTGCATTTAACTGTATGAAACCTTAGACAAGCAAAAGTAAACCATTCATTACACGAACACATCACCTAACGGACCATTGTACCACTTGTGCGTAAAACTATGACAATATAATTTATTTAAAAACAAATACCGAACAGAAACGTAATGAATATTTTAAAATCTAATTGCACATAGTGCTCGAAATAAACTAAAGTCACTGCATAATGGTCCATACATTACATAGTAGCGCTGAGAAACAGGTGCAATACTCGCAAATAATAATTTTCTAACGGTTTACACAAGTATATCTTCATTCATTAAAATCAAATGCATCAACATCTTAATATGCCATTAGTCATCCAATAAAAACGGAGATCATATAAAACAGCGTGAATGTGTAGAGACAGCAGTGTTATTGGAGTTACTGTTGAGACTGGAAGAATGGACAATGGATCGCACAGATATACATACAGGATAATGCATAATTATGTTGATATTTCCGCCATTTATAGGGAGCAATCGCTTGTGAATCGCCTTTTCATTTAACCCATTATTATGCATATTAAAAAAAGTGTTGTAGTGTATTACCAACGTTCTGCTTTATTTCTATTTTCCTTAATATCCCTCGGGTATCATCGTATTTCCGAATACAAACGAATGCTAATTTCCATGTCCATCAATTATTAGATTTATCGTGTATAATCATTTGAATTCAGAATTAAGTACTTTATTGTTGTTTTGTTTTGATTTTCGTGTGAACTATATAGAGCTGTAAAACTGTTTTCCTATCTGTCGTGTCTGCGACTTTAGCAGCTTTCCTCCCATTTTTTAATAAATTACATTAAGTTAAAAGAGTATTAACAACTCTGTATACTTCCAAGTCGATTGAGAGTGTCCGGTCTGCACCAAGTGCAAAGGGTAACTCATAGAACTCCGACAACTGACGAAACACGAAGTTTGCCGAGGGCCATTAAGAAAATAGAACTACAGTACATTGATTTTTATTTATCAAGGTAGTTTTGCCACTAAAAAATCGTAGGTAAAAAATAAGTGAAAACGTTCTCGAGCATATTCCTCTATCTATATCTGTGTTAGCGAGAGCGCGTTATATCTGCAGCTCCTGGTGCGAGTGCGGCGCGTGCGGCGCGTGCGGCGCGTGCGCGGGCGGCGCGCGCTGCTGCAGGTGCACGAGCGCGGACAGCAGGCGCGTGTTGGCCTCGTCCAGCGCGGCGATGCGGTGCTCCTGCGCCTCGATCACGCGCTGCTTGTGCGACAGGGCGGCGGCCATCTTGCGCTGTTCGCGTCTCAGCTCTTCTTCTACGCAGATCAACCTGGAAATTAATAATTTGAAGTAAGTTTGTGACCTCATGATTGAACGTTATTTACTAAGGAGAATACAAACTGTCTGAAAAATGGCCACCTAGACGTTCTCCAAGATTCTCATTATCATCAATAAAAGGCTTTAGAAGCATCTTAGAGCTGCGCACGTTTGTATTAAATATGTATTATAAAGATTTCTACACAAAAACAAAAAAAAATAATTACGAGGTTTATTCTATTACACCAATAAAAAAATCTATGTTATTGGGAAAACATTATATTTTTTATACGCCGAAGTTCACCGGTCTTAATCTAAAAATGTTTACCTTGAAATGATAGCCTTCATTTTGGCGTCAGTGTGATCGATCTGTCCTGGTTCGGCTGGCCCCAACCTACCCCGTAAAAGTTCCACAGAACATTTTAACCTTTCGATTTCGCGTTCGTACTGTAAAAAAAGAACTTTGAGTTAGTTTTCTATGTCATATTATGTCATATCCATCTGTTGGAGTTTCCAGTGTCCATACACTTGCACTTTTGAGGACCTAAAAACGCAACTAACGCCGTGATTAATGTGGCCAGCTACTGGGCTCAACGGAACTCTTTTAATACAAATTCATCGACTCGAAAAAGATATTATAATAATCTCCCGGAAGATAATGACACTTATTATGGAATTGATCAATTTGTAAATGTTGCTTACCTGTTCAATGGTCCTCTGATGTTTGGAAGCGCGTCTTCGGCCCGTTGTACTGTACAGTGTGTCCTCGACCTCGTCGGAGCTGTCGGTGAGCTCCCGCGCCGATTCCAGACTGAGCCTCCTCTGCAGCTTGTCCCGCGCCACAACCTCCCGCCCCACGCCCTCCCGCCCCGCGACGTCCCGCACCGCACCCTCCCGCCCCGCGCCTTCCCGCACTGCGCCCTCCCGCACCGCAGCGCGCTCGCTCGCCTCGCTCGACTGCGACTCGCGACCGAAAATTACCCTCGAAGGAGACTCTCGTCTCTCCCGAACCCCGTAGTATTCCTGATGCCTCTCCAAATCTTCGTTCAGTCTACTGCTCGACATCTTCGCACCAGAATAAGTTCGATCCAACGGATAATTCGTCTCCGGAATCGCATTCTCTGTCATAGAATACTTCTCGGGAGAGTTTTTGGAGTTCTCCATGTTGTAGAGCGCCTTCTGGCTTCGTGAAATCTGTAACCTGTACATTTCTTTGTTCACTTCTTCTACGTTCGAGTCAGATCTGCTCATGGGGTAGCCGGAGTCGGTAGAGATGTGGTGAGGTTTGCTTTCGTACAGTGATTCTCCTCTTTGTCCGAAGTGTTTGAAGTTAAGTTGATTTTGGTTTGTGGAGTAAGAGAGCATAGGGTTTGTTCTGGGCATTCGCGTCTTACTACTCTTGCGTAGACTAGGCGAATTGCTGGACGACTCATCGTCCCGTATCCTCGGGGAGTGACTGTGGTTGCTCCTCTGATACATTTCATCATAATTACAGTTATCTCTGGTGAGTTTTCGGTGGGAATTGTTGCGATTCTGTTGGTCATAGTTTCTACTATCCTCGTTGAAGTTAGTAGAACCCTCTTCAGAGTTTGTCTCGACGTTGTCTGTGCTCAAACCCTCCTCATCGATCGATGAACTGGATGAGCCACAAGGACAACGTTTTGAATTTCTGTTTTCAATGTTCTTCTTCTCCTGCGCCTGACGGTTGTCGTCCATGTTGTACACTGGATTCGTGAACACTAGCGGAGCTACCTTTGGATTAGCGTTGGCGTTTGTCGGTGTGTTATCCGCAGTTGTGAAGTTTTGGATTCCATACTTTTGGATGTCATAATCAATTTTCTGTTGCACTGGGCTCTTTGGATAGAACTTTTCGTTTTTGCTGTCGTAATACTGTTTGTCTCTCTGCTTCTGGTAGTTTATCTGCGAGTATCGACTCATGGGCTGCCCGCCGTTCTCGTAAGGCTGATGAAGGTGCGTCGTGTTCTCAATGGGACTTGAACTTTGGCTGTAAGTGGCGATACTCTGGTAGCCAGAACTTGCTACGTTTGATAAGCCGCTGATGGAAACGTTCGAGCCGTTATTTGTGTAATTAGTTTTATTCCCATTTACAATATTATTATTATTTGAAATAGACTGTGACAAGTTCTTTTTGTTCATAATGAGTTTGTCTTCGACTATTTCCGAGTCATCAGCGTACTTCAAGAGGTCGGACAGTTCCTCTAGCGTGGCGGTTTCCTTCATGATGGTCTGCATGTCAGTGGAGCAGTAGTTGTGGTTGATGCTGTCGCTGCTCGGCGACCTCTCCGTGCTGCTATAGTTTGAGTTGTGGAAGTGCGTTTGTTGGTTGTTATAGTTGTTGTTAGGTTTGTACCGTTCCTGGAACCTGCGCTCTAAACTTTCGCTGATGCCGTTGCTAATGCCTTTAGGATACTGGTCAGAGCCAAAGCCAATTTGCACGACTTTGAGATTGACGCAATGTTCTTGGTTGTTGTACTGCGAGCTGTATCTGTCGGGGTTGACGGACTGGTTGACGGGGTTGGACCCGTAGCCATTTCTGGGCAGCGTGGCTGACCGTAGGTTGAAACTGGGTGACTTTGTGACTGCTGCATATCCTGGCTTGTACTTGGACTCTTCGGCGTTAGACTTAGACGGACTGATGTTGAACTGAACGCCGTTCTTGTTCATGATGGGTGAGCTGTGAGCGAAGTTGTTGTTCAGCTGACCGTTGGGCGCTGGCTCAGCCGGCTGCTTCGTGGGAGTACTGCACGTGGGGTCGTTGAACCTGGAGATAAGGGTTTGGTTATGAGGTTTTATTTATTATTATTAATCAACTAGCTTTCCCCACATACGTTGTCCTGTCCAAACAATAGTTCATATAAAATTCCCATAAAAAATGCAGTGCTGTTGACGGCTGAAAAGTTCCATCTTCTAGAACCAATCCTGGGTGCAGCAGACAGGTCATGGTGGACTTTAGAATGGACTATCATAATTAATTGCGTGTATAAAATTTCTTGTATGTACTATTGAGGAGTTCTGGAGCCAACCCCAGGTGCAGCAGCCAGGTCATGGTAGACTTTAGACCGGACTGTGTTAATTAAATGCATATAATAAATTTTGTGTCTGTGCTATTGACCGCTGAGAAGTTCCCTCTTCTGGAACCAATCCTGGGTGCAGCAGACAGGTCATGGTGGAGTTTAGAATGGACTATCATAATTAAATTCGTATATTAAATTTATTCTGTTCAGTTTTACCGAATTTTCCAATTTTCCGGGTAACTTTTAAAATATTTCTTTCCGCAAGAACCTGGTTCAGCCTATTATGAATATTTATAAAATTGGCCAAATCGGTCCAGCTGTAGCAGTGATGTGCTTACCAACAAACAGAATTTAATTTTTATTATTTAGACAAACTGAAACCAGTGCAATCTTACTTGTGTGATGTTAAGCTTACCTAAAGATGTTATCGGCGGCAGGGGGCGCCGGCGAGCTGATGTCGTTGCTCAGTAGTCGCTTGCTCAATTCATCAAGTATGTCTGATAACGGGTCTAACTCCTGGAAAAAAGTGAAATAAATGTGTAAATAAGTCTACAACGCAAATGTCAGCTATTCGAAATTAAATAGGGTTTTTTATCACAATTTAAATTAATTTCTTAGTTAACTAGTAAATTAACATACCTGTATCTTATTAGCAGGCAGCTTGGGTAAGCTGTCAACCAGTAGGGAGTGAAGGGTCGCGAGTTGCTTGCCCAGGTCCACGTGTGGGGCCCACTCGGGGTCCGGCTCCACGGCTTCCCGGGGCCCCTCGGACCCCGTGTGGGACCCCTGTGACGCGGCTGAGTTGCGCTTACTGCCGTCTTGTTGTTGTTGTTGCAGGTTCTGCTGTTGTTGGGCCAGCTGTTGCTGGTCTTGGGGTCGTGTCTGCCGATAATAAGGAGAGTATTTAGACGATTCAGTTTTACGCCGTCGAAACATTGGGCAGTTCATTTTGTGTCACTTTCACCGGTTAGAAACGTCGTACTCGTGATGACAACTAAAGAGAAATAAATCAGTTTTGAAGCACGTTCGGCTATTTATAGTTTAAGGCAGTCGTTATCGCGGAACGTGACTAGAATCCAAGTTAGGATAGTATTATTTAACTCATTTCATACGGAGTTCAAAGAATTTATTATTTAGAAAATTATTCACAAGATTAAAAGCGGTCATATGTTAGCGTTTTTTCTGTGCGTATTCTATAGTTTTTGTAAGCTCGTATACGCGCGCTTCTTCCACACGCTCATCTAGTACGAGGGAAGACGCGCTTGCAAACTCTTACCGAATTTGACAGACAATGTTTTTGCAAACACACGCATGCGCATGCGGGCGCATGTTTTTTGTATAGGCGCGATCGGTTTTTTGAAAGCGCGAAATTTAGCGCTCTATGCAAAAAGGAGAACAAAACGCCTAGGTCTGTAACCGGCCTTAATAATTCTAAGCATAGAAGCACCAGTGGCGGACTAAGCCCGTCAGAGGCCCGGGGTGGCAAAGCCTGAGTGTATTGTGTGATAAGTGGGACAGCCCCATGCTGGCTCACTGGATACGACTGCACACGTAGGTGTCAGTCGTTTAAATTTTGTATATAGTGTGGTTTTTTACTAACATTTGGTTATTAACAACTTATGGATCGTGTAATTTGATCTGAAATAAAATATATATTATTATTATTATTAAAGCTAAATGAGGCCCCCAGCTTTAAAAAAAAAGTAGTTTAACAAGCTTTTTATTCAGTTCACATTTGTATGTATAAATGTTTATGTTTATTTCGTTCAAATCTGGCAAGTGTTTAGATAAATCATTCATTCAGGGATTCTTGGGGAAGTACCCGCTACAAAAACGGGAATTCCCCCAGCGTATTGGACGCATTCAGCAAAGGTAAAAGAGTATTAGTACCGCGTAAATAGTCTAGATGGCTGTAGTGTTTTGATCTTGATGAAATTATGTAGGTACTAAGCACATTTTTAAAGTCTTGGTTAGGATTCGATCAGGGAAACGCGGAGGCATTTGGGGGCCCCCCAAGACTGGAGGCCCGGGGCGGGCCGCCCTTTGCGCCCCCCTGTTAGTCCGCCACTGAGAAGCACTAAACATTCAGTGCTGGCTGTGTCCTTCAAAGACCCGGTACTCACCGATATAGCTCTAAGGAACGCCTTCATGTTCGGTGCCTCTTGCTCCAGGAAGTCGTTGAGGAACTCCATGAAGGCCTCCTTGCCCTGGAAGCGCGTGAAGTTGGCCAGGGTCTGCAGGGTCTTCGCCACCAGCGTCAGGTTACGGGCCGCTCGCTCATTCGGGTACTCTGAAATAGAGTTGAAAGTTATCACCTGCGTTCGTGAAAACTGTTATTGATGGATGATTTCATGTTGAACAAAGTTGAGAATCCAGACTTTGTACACACATAATATCATCACGCCTGTAATCCCCGAAGGGTTAGGCAGAGGTGTACCTATAGTACACCCACATTTCGCCAGTTATGTTTAAGTCCCATGTAATAGGGGGCGAGCCTATTGCCATCAACCGGGCACAAACCCAGACTCCGGGCTGCTACTGAGAAATTCCAGATGGAAAAACCCAATAACACTTTGCCCGACCCGGGAATTGAACCCAGGATCTCATACTTAGCAGTAGCGCTTGCGTCCACTAGACCAACGAGGCAGTCAAGACTTTGTACATACTACAATACAATACAAGTTATACTTAGCCCAAAATAAATAATATCTTATGAAATAATTTGTAGAAAGACAAAAGTATCTGGTAGGTAAATGCAACGCAAATATATAGAAACAAAACACGATCGTATCCCACAAAATGAACCAATGTATTCAACTATGACTTAATGTCTATATATAACCTTGTTTCCAATTGATAATATTTCCACTTAAACAAACATCAACTTTATACAACTATAAATAAAGTTGATTTTAGACTGACTAGTACTGTTGAAAAAGTCTTAAAAAAATGAAGTTGTAGTGTAAATTGAACCTTATGTGTAGGCATTACAGTTGTTTTTCCTAAAACTCGTGTTTGTTTACATGTTTGGCAAATAAATTGCGAAAGCAGATTAGTTAGTCTGGTGCAGTTAACAAGAGATTCAGTAAGGAATTTGCAACAGTACATACCATGTGTGATTCCAAAGAGACTCGGAGACAGTATAGCTGGACAAAGGAAGCGAAGGAAGATCGACGCACTGATCAAGTTGTCCGAAATGTCCTCTCGACCCATCGCCGTCAGTCTGAAACGGAAATGAACATGGGTTTAGATCATTGTTTAAAAGTAGACAATAGTTATAATTGTCCTGAGATATTTTCCTTGGTTAACCTCAGACAATAATTAATAAACGAAATCATTTTACAGCAGCAGAAATACTTGGAGTTCAAAAAGCCCAGCCGCAAAGTACACATTCTTAATGTTCCTAGGCGTAGAATTAAATTGTTTTTTAATAATGTCCATAATGCATGTCCATAACTGTCTATAAAATTACCTGTTGGCTTCAAAACTCTCAGCGAACATTTAAATGTAAATTATTTAACTTTCTTTTAAGCAAATGTTATTACTCGAATGAAGATTTTATGAATGAAAAGTTTATCTAAATATTTGACATTGCCTATAATTCATCTCCTTGACCTAATTGAATTTTGACTTTTATAATTAATCTCTTTTACAACTATTGTTCAATTAATTTTTAATTTAAGAATTCAATTTTAATGCAATGATGACCCATAATTTAAAAAACCTGATTTGTACGCCGGAAACAGCAGAATATTATGATCGTAATACATAATGAACATAACAACTTTGTACAATATTCTGACAAATAAATGCTTTCTATTCTATTCTAAAAGGGTAGTGGGGAACTCTTTAATTGCCGTATGACAAAACTGTGTGATCGAAGCAATATTTGGAAGAAGTCTGGTCGCCACTTCGCCGGTATAATTTCATAGCCTTTGCTATTTCATTACTTGCACCCGTATTGGGTCTGCATGGTGGATTATGGCCCACTCCCTCTCACAGAGAGGAGGCCTGGATCCCAACAGTGGGAATGTGGGCTTTTCGTGTGGTCAGTGATTAACCTGGTGTCAGAGTTTTAAAGCCGCCCATGAGACTCTGACTTGACTTCACATGTCGTCAAAAAATACCTCTCAGGCCGGTTTCCTCACGATTTTTCCTTCACCGTTTTTGAAGCAAGTGATAACTATACAATACGCACTATATCTATCTGCCTAGCCTTTTGTTGTTGGGGTCGGCTTCCAGTCTAACCGGATACAGCTGAATATCAGTGTTTTACATGGAGCGACTGCCTATCTGACCTCCACAACCCAGTAAGTGCGTAATATGATACCCCTTGGAAGACTGGTTGTCAGATTTTCGGGCTTCTAACGACCCGTAACGACTGTCAAAGATCCACGAATGACAGTCGGGACCAACGGCTTAATGTGCTTTTCGAGGCACGGAGGAGTCTCGGTATGGAAAGATGGTCACCCATCCACGGACCAACCCCGACAAGCGTAGTTTAACCTGACGGATCGACCCGTGCGGCTGTCATTATTTAGCCACGAGCTCTTACGATTCATGTGCGTATACAATACGGATACGCACATGAATCCGAAAAGTCAGAAGTGCATGCCTTGGGTTCGAACTCGAGATCTTTGACTTGGTAGTCGGACGGTCACATCACTAGGATATTACTGCTCTACTCTTATGTTACTGGCTGATAATGCTATATTCATCATAGACCGTACCATCGCTAAACTAGAGCTGTCTAAGACTGTGTTACCTCTCCCGGAAGGTAGCGAAGCAGTCCCTCAAGGGCGGCGGGAAGCGCGGCGCGGAGTGCGCGATGGAGCTCCAGGCGAGCGACACGGCGTCCCGCAGCGCCGCCTGCTGGCGCCGCAGCGCCGCCGCGCCGCCGGCGCGCAGCGGGTCCACCTCGCACTCCGCCGCGCCCGCGCCTGCTGCGGTTTGTACCGCCTCGCATAACGTGTCCTGGGGATAGAGGCTATGATAAGTATTCTGTTTGTTTGTGCTTTAGAACATGACGCTATATTCTTTGTGTAATCTCCTTTATAAAAAAAACCCAGCGCCCCGCGATTTCACCCGAATAAGTCTCGATCCTGTGGGAATATCAGGATAAAAAGCATCATATGTGTTAATCCAGGTTATAAACTATCTGTGTGCCAAATTTCATCCAAATTGGTCCAGCCGTTTGAGCATGAAGAAGAGACAAACATACACACTCACAAACTTTCGCCTTTATAATATTAGTGTGGTATTCTTTGTGTAATCTCTTTTATCAAAAAAATAATTAAAAAAGAAAGCATAAAAGCACGAAAGCATGAAATTTTGCACAAGAATTCCTTACAATTCGAATATGAGCACTAATCTTAAAAATTCATCCCCTAGAAAGGTTAAATAGAGGATGAACATTTGTGTTAAAAATGAATTTTTGCTGATGAGGATTACCATCGGGCGAACAGCTTTTTGTGGAATAAAACGCAGTGTCATAATATCTCTGTAATTCACAACTACACACTTGTTGGGATTTGCAATTTTACATGTTGCACAGCACTCTTACTCGCAACCGAAATGTGTAATTGAATATAATGCCTATAGTCCCCATATTTTCAGACCCGTATAGGTAAGTACATACTAGAACTACATGTGTCCTAACATGAATGACTCATAGATTTAGGTAGGTAAATAAATCATAAAAAGGGTTTTTAACACTTTCTTGTTTAAAAATACGATAAAACTAAATTAAATTTACTTTAGTTTGTTTACAATAGTTTCCTCTTGTTAAACATTGTCATTTATTTTTAAACTACTCTTCGTAGATGCAAATGCTTGAGCACAATTTTTTTTGTTAAATTTATAATATTTTTATAAATAGCCCTAACTCTACACGTCAACGAATTATAACGTTGCTAAATTGAAGAGTACAACTGTGACGTAGCATGACAACTGAAGTGACAGGTATTACGTTTAGTCGGTTACTTGACTGCTGTCTCGTCACGTGGTTTTTTTGTTTACCTTTATTTAACCACCTAAACCTATGAAGTATAGATTTAAAATGGACTAAGTATAAGAATCTCGACTAAATCAAGGCTAATTACTGTGCTCCCGCAGTACTTAAAAGAGGTCTATAATCAGCACTTTTCTGAACTTGCATTCATAATAACCAGTGGCTAACTAACCTGCAGGTACTGATCCCCGACGAGCTTGAGATAGGCCTCCATGCTCTTGGTGGCAAGCGAGTTGCCGCGGAAGGTGAGCGAGTGGTCGCCGGTGCGGCGCACGTCTAGTGCCACCACGTCGGCCAGGTAGCGCGGCGCCAGCCCCGCGCCGGCCATGCACAGCACTAGCGCACAACCTATGTCCTCTTTGGCTTTAACACCTGGAAATAAATTATTATAACTTAGTTGAGTTGGATTAATACTGATGCATTTTGGGAAGGCTGGCTGATTAAATGTTTGAATTGTGATAACCGAAATACAACTCAACATTGTTTCAGCAATATACAGGGTGACTGGATCTGGACCCGCCATAGCAAATTCACATATAGAGGAGGTCATTTACTAATTATTGAACCATACTTTCCCTAACTAAAGTTTTATAATTTGGGATATATGTAAATTTTTATACATTATTGAGATCATGGCAAAAATTTTTTTTTACATTATTTTAGTAGTTTTTTTTATTATTTGTTGGTAGTCATAAACATTGATGATTAAAATACCTCGGAACTTCCCTGAAACTAGGGTTAAAAAATAAGTAAGCAATTAAAAAAAAAACTAATAAAATCTTTGCGATCAAGGGAAAGTAAGATCTAATAATTAGCAAATGACCTCCTCTATATGCGAATTTGCTATGGCGGGTCCAGAACCAGTCACCCTGTATATTTGTGTTGCGGGAAACAATGCTGCGAGCAACATTTCATGTAGTTTGAAAAGGCAACACGTTGCCAACGACATAAAATGGTGTTGCTGCAACAATATTCTGCCCAAAAAACGGTTTTAACACAATTTACTCGCTAATTGCATTTTTTTGCTTTGGGATGGGCAACTAGGTTGATAGCTTTATATTTCTGACTGATCGATTCCTTGACAATACTAAAGGGGCTGTAAATGGTTTAATTGAAATATATGGTCTGTTTGAGAAGCACTTCTAGGCAGATTTCGACTTTTCCTTTTAAGTTTCCAAGTAAACGACACTTACCAATAACAGGCTCCAAATATTCACACAACCTCCTATAATTCCTCTTCAGATAGTCCAGGAACCGCGCGTAGTGGTCGATGGGCAGCACGTCCACGCTTTGGTACCGACACTTGATGCGCAGCGCGGGCGCGGGCGGCGACGGCGGCTTGTCGGTCTCCGTCAGCGGGTACCAGCGCTCGTTGAGGTATCGGGAGGATACGTCGTCGACCGGGATGCGGACTGTACCTGCAGAAATATAAGTAAATAGTTATTATTTGTAAAGCTGAAGAAAAAACCGAAAATTGCAGTGATAATAATAATTAAAAAAAACAGTGGCACTCCGGGAGTGCCGACAAAAGTGAAAACTTGAAAAATATCGGCACCGCGGTAATCAACGCCTTGATGTCTTTTACTCCACGGTGTCGGTAACAGGTCGCGAAATCAATGGTTTAGTCCCATCTCAAAAATGCCCAGCGCACCTAAAGAAGTTTTCACTTCAATAAAAAAGGGAGACTGACCAACAAGCGCATGTTTGTCTCTCTTCCGCGAGCGCCGCTCCGGCTCGCGGTACACGTTGACGTGTATGGCGCGCACCGCGGGCAGGCTCGCGAACTCGTACACCTCGCCCCAGAAGCACAGCTCCGTCTTCAGCTTTGATGATGATCTGCAATGGGAAATAAACCAATCATAATCAATAAATCTAGTCTATGTATGCTGTGAGTTCCTTAGAATCCTATCGGACCTCTATCCCAATTAACTATCGAACAGAATACGAATATTCATAACTCATAATTCAGACTATTCCGAACATTTTAAAACAACAAATAGCCAGATCTGTCGAGCCATTCTCAAGTGATGTGCTTACCAACGAACAACATTAAATTTTTACTTATATAGATAACATGACCGTTTAAGAGTATCAAATGGTGGCCCATCTATCAGGCTTAATGTTACGACAACATAGTAAAATATTTCGAAAGGAAGTAAGTAATTAAATAACAACAAACAAAGATTATCATAGAGATACATATCTCTCTAGACTACAAAAAGAAAGTTGTTTACATAGATAGACTTAATGCGCTATAGGAATAGCTAAAATGTGTGGAATAAAAAGCTCTCGCGGGTCACAACAAACTCTTCTGTATTGACCAAAGAATATTTGCATAGTATATCGTGACCAAGCCACAATAGGTCACAGGTAATTACAGGTTTGTTTTAAGCCTCGTTCAGACCGGCGCGACGCGACCCTAACAAAATAATTTCCAAGAAAACTTCACGATAGAACAATTACCGATGTCGTGTCGCGCCAGTCTGCTCTAAGCTTTATGCTATGCATGTCGATAGCGTAGCTGAACGATTCTGCATGCTGCGTTTATTTATATACCTACTTGATTAAAGTAAACAGAGAAAGTTTTTATCACGCAAGGTTTGTTCCCAAAAATGTAAAGAGCAAGCAATTATTTTATTAAAGTGGGAGCTTCAGAATTTCTATTAAATAAAATTACTGTTAGGCAATTAGACATGGGAGAATACTGCGTAGTGAGTCTCACGGTAGCCCTATTTGAGAAGATCTATAATTATGTTATGGTCAAACACGTTTGTGCGTTTTGATAGAAATTGTTTTAAACAGTTTTTTTATCTAAGTTACAGAATCATCACTCATGGATCGTTGTTTACTAATATGATTTCATAATAAGGTGAAGTATTTAAAATAATAAGTTAAGAAAAAATTGGGCCGGTTTTTTCAATATCTGATAAAATTGACGTCTGATAGTTTTTATATGGAAAATCTGTCAAAAACCTGGCGATAGAAAAGTGAATATTACCTTTTCAAATAATTTTACACAATCTATTGCAATGTATAGTTACCTAGCATATAACGTATCGTCGAGCAATATCTCGCAGTAGTATCTCTTCTTGGGCGGTATCGCCTTGGCCTCCAGCAGCCACAGTTTGACGGTCCGTTCACATCGGCGCGTGCGCAACTCGTCCGGCCGCGCCGCTTGCCGCAAGCTGGCGAATAAACACAGAAACATGGTTATAGCGAATAATTTTGATCAAGGAGAGGGCAAATGGAAATAAAATAGATATCTATCTCCCCAAGAAAATCCATTGTTTTAATAAACATATTGAAGGTTCAACAACATAACAAGAAATAATTCATATAACAGTAACGTAGACATCATTATTCTAAGTAACAATAACAACAAAGGGTACAAAAACACATGTTTGAGATAACAGTTAACCTTCCGGATCATTTTCAAATGAGTGTAAACATTTATCTATCTTATTACTTACTACATTATGACTATTATGAGTGACATTTCTTTAACCTTTAGTTTTACTTACAATCCTCATAAAACTTAACACATAAAGGCATTAAAATCTAATGATACTTTTCTCTAAGCACAATTCACATTTTCTAAAATAAATGTTTAAATGGTAAACCTTCCATATTGGTGCCCAAATACAGGCTTGCCTTGTTTCGGGCCAATGTAAACCCTTTGTAATCGTTTTAGCAATAAAGTTTTATCATGTTATATTTACCTACTTTTGTCAAACTTCAAAATCATGGCAAAATATAAAACCGTACAACTCATTTTTTCAGTGTACATATTATAGTCAGCCATAAATCTACTATTTAGGGTGGCAGGGACATCGACGTGAAAACTGTAACCATGGATTCAGTACATGATTCTGAAACCCCCAGCGTTGAAAATTTTCGTTGGTTATAATAAAAAAACTGCTGTTCCATAGAAAAGTGCAATACCTACGCGGTCAAAATATATGGAACAGCAGATTTTTTTAAAATAACTGACGAATAATTTCAACACAGGGGGGTTCAGAAACATGTACTGAATCCATGGTAACAGTTTTCGCGTCGATGTCCCTGCCACCCTGTATACATAATCTACAATACGTTTGCACGTCATAAATTACCCTAGCCATATTTCTTTTGCTAGGAAATGTTGTCATAATTCACACTCCACTCTCCTAATTAGCTATAACTATAAGTACATTTTTGCAGAGCTATTGATAGAGAACCAATTAACCTGGGTGTAACGATACTTAGAAGCGCTACCTACACCTTCGGAGAATGCCTGTTGACGTTACAAAAAAAGTTACGTTTACTTTGTACATAATATTGATTGATAGCGACAACATCAACGACCTACTTAATAGGGAGTTTAAGGGAGAAGTTTTATACAAACGAAATAGAATTGCTATTGAAGGCGTTCAGTAGTCAGTATCAACCAGTGGAAATTATAGGGCTTGCGACATCTTATCCCAATTTATTTGGGGACAATGGCGGTACATGTGAACACAGCTTTTGTCGTTCAAAAAAGGGCCTTAAGAACTATAGTGAGAATTCCATACTGGGTATCGTGCAGGGAGTATTTTAAAGATCTACAAATATTAACTGTGCCGTGCTTGTATATTCTAGTAGTACTCACTGACCTTATGAAAAAACTGAACAGGTTCGAAACAGCAGAGGAAAGAAATAAGCGGGAATCTACAAGGCGTAAGGACTTGCAGTATGACATACATCCACATATGAAAGTGATTAGTCATGCGGCAAGTTTTCAATCGATCAAATTGTATAATAAACTACCTGTGGAATTAAAATCCTTATATACCATAAACCAGTTTAAGCAGCAAGTTAAATCTTTTCTGCTAGGAAAATGCTATTATACTGTGGACGAGTTTCTCACTGATGTGGTTTAGCTAGATTTTGACAAAATTATGACAAAAGAACATAACATTTTGGAAATGCTGACATTAACGAATTGAATTATTGTGACATTAATTGTGACATTTGATTGGTGATTAATAGGCATGTGTAAATTTGAATTTTAATGTTTTTGATAATTTGTAACAGGTTCTGACATTTTTATTATTATTTAAATTACTTATTTGTGTTTTTATTGTTATTATTTAAATTACTTATTTGTGTTTTTATTGTTATTATTTAAATTATTTGTGTTTTATTGTTATTATTTAAATTATTTGTGTTTTATTGTTATTATTTAAATTATTTGTGTTTTTATTGTTATTATTTTTAATTACCTTGTAAAACATTCAGACACAATGTAAATTGTTATTGAATAAATAAATGAAATGAATGAAATGACATTCCTTCCATATATCTCTGACAACCGTCATTTCAATTTGAGTCATATTATCATGTCACACAATCCATTCCTCTTTAACTTTGTTCTGCCTTTCCTCTGATAACCATCCACATTAATACAGAACACTTTTCTTTTCAGCTCCTCATTTCTCTGCAACATATATATATCCATACTACCTACTACATAGGGCTGACACCATGTCCCACTTGCTGGAGTGTCCTAAGTGTCCGATCACTTGCATCTATGATGACCTAAAGAATGCCACTGATGCCGCAATCAACGTGGCTACCTACTCGGCTCAGACAATAATTAATTAAAGTACCATCGACTAGAAAATAAGAAAAAGGGCTGATATTATAAATACCTGTATATCCATCGGTCCCGTTCTTTTCGCGAGGCACAGGCGAAGTAGCGAGGTGCTCGGGTTTCTGCACTGAGCGCAAAGCAATGTGGCCTGCCTAGCACTGACGAGTGGAGAGATCGGATTTCTACCTGGAAATGTGAAATGACAAGATTAATTAACATTCCTAAAGACTCAATCGTCCACATAATGAAAATCTCTCTAAACATATACTCCGTTTGAAATAAGATTAGACATTTAAATAAACCTTTTTTACAGTCCGTTCAACCGATTTTGACTTCTATTGCGTTGGTGGCATGACAAATGGCAGCTGCAGTAAACAGTTGGTATTGTAACCACTTTTTTGCTTTTAATGCCATCCTTATGCCTACGGAATAGAAGTCAAAATTGGTTGCACGGATTGTAACAAAGGATTAGTTAAATGTCTAATCTTATTTCAAATGGAGTATATAATAGTGTATTGCAAATCCATAATCCATACTATAAATCCGAACTAATTATAAATACGAAAGTAAGTTTCTTTGTTTGTTTGTTACGCTTTCACGCAAAAACGGCTAAACGGATTTGGATGAAATTTGGCACATGGATAGACCATGACCTAGGTTAGGACATAGGATACTTTTTACTCCGATATTCCCACGGGATCGAGACTTATGCGGCTGAAACCGTAGTGCGCAGGTAGTATACTAATATTATAAGGTAACTCTGTCTGCATGTTAACTTTTCATGCCTTGACGGCTGAACGGGTGTCGATAAAATTTTGCACAGAGGACATAGAATACTTTTTATCCCGGTGGTATGATCTCATAGAACAATTTCCTCAACGCGGGCTAAGTCGCGGGTATAAGCCAGTTCACTATATAGGCATGAAAAGTTCAATGGCATGTTGAGTCCGAACTTACGAAAGTTCTGACTCAAAGCATGCCAACGATGGCATGTCATACAACTAACAAAGTCGAACTGCGAAAGCCGAAATAGTTTACGTGGTTTTCACGGAGGTCGGAAAACAAACACTAGCATATACATACTATACTGTAGACAGGTAAAGATAACGCCAAGAAATATGGCCCTAATAATACAATAAACTACTTTCCGTTTCTTGGTTCCTGTTTCCTTTTAAAAAGTTATATTTTACTAGAAAGTCTTAATTGAATTTCCATTTATTAGATTTAGATTTAACGTTGACAAATAATTGAATACGCACTTGATTAGGTGGTCCCAAATCCATGGTGGAAACGGCGGGTGAATGTGCAGACAGGAGGCTTTCGTGAGATCTGAAACAAACAGATTTGATTACAGTTAGAGCTGTAGTCTTCAAAGGGATTATTTGGACGAGAATCGAACGACAGATTTCGGTCTCCCAAACTTATCCGTAGAATTCAAAAGGAATGATAAATGATTTCTTCTGCCTACTTTACCGAATATTTCTATAAATATGCTTTGGTTTACAGACTTTAAAGTTTAGATCAGAAGTTGTAATTAATAGACGTTCCTTTTTAATCAATCTACAGATAAAGCAATACAATCCAGGAAGTGCTATCCCTTTACAGTTTACTGCTTCCATTGTTTATGTAAACGTTTACATTACGTGAGCCTTTCCATCTGTTAGACGAAAGCTTCAATAACCATTAATCCATTTAAAGCAGGCGTTAATTGGCCGCCACAAGTTACACTATTTAATTAGGTCTCGATGAAGTTGTCGTGTTTGCGTTGGGAGGGAAGTAATTAAGAACATTTGGTAAATAGCCCTGGGGCAGACGGGGCGGGGCGACACTCCTACACGTTGAAATACGACACCATACAACCTGGATAACGTTTTACAGTCACGACAACATATCGCTAAATACACTTGACAGTTGTTTTACGGACTAATTTGCGTCGGGATATACGACAAGCCCAGTATAGCCGCATTTGCTATCCAATTTGCTGACTATAAAATCGAGCACACGTCACTGCTCCATGAACGCTGAATTTCGAAACTTTTACAACACAGCAAACTTTGCAATTATGCGTACGGATAAAGTGGTGGCTAGACTGCTTAGATTTCTAAATATTGTAGATAGTAGAGCTATGCTCATGAGGAACAAAACACGTATTAAATAATATTTATGTAAAACTTAAGGAATGTTTTCATACATAATGTAATGTTTTGATGGATAACAATAACAGTGCGAAACATTGCGCCAAAAGAAGCTTCGACATGAACTTAACCGACTAGGCATTATGAGAACTGCGTGATTTTATGAAGTACGACGATTTCGCAATGAGAATTTGGGGCTGTGTTTTATGAGCACTATTTCGTCGGAAGTACAACTGATATTTCTATCATAAACTTAGTTATGAGCTGAGGAGAGGGTTTTGTATTACATAGATTATTTTATTCGGGTCATAAAACAAGTTATTGTTAGCAGCAATACGTTCTCTATTAATCCGCTGCAACAGCGACATTTTATAGACTTCAATAAACTTGGTAGATGGAGGGATCAACAAACTGTGACAACTGTTCTGTGAGAGAATAAAAATGAAATATTCCTGAGAACACTTTCTTAAAAAAACAAAATAGCACGCTAACGTGACTCCGATCAATTCTTTGTCTGAACTTCAAAGACTATTGTGTCTTGTATCAAGTTATATCTTTTGAAATTGTCATCCACATCCAACGATTGTTATGATATTGCGTGTAAGAACTTTTCACGTACTCCTGTAAAACACTGATAAACGACATCAGTTGCTTATAGGTACTGGAAGGTAACTCCTACACCTTGGGGGATTATAACTAGTTCAAAATCTAATTATATGCACATAGTACCAACCTTGATGTCCGCAAGGCGTGTGTAGGTGGATGTGTGGGTGCGGCGGCCAAGGCTCGTTCCCTCTCGAGTTTGGTCGCCGACTTGGTCCTCTTGAGGGGGTTGCTTCTGAAAGATCGCTTGGAGAAGAAGAAGGAGGCGAGGCGCGAAGGACTGTGCTGCGCCTGCGCACCCGGCACCGGTGTGCTTGGTGCCGAGCCGCGCCGACATGCCTTCTCATATGAGGTGTCTGGAAATAAAGAAAATAACAAGTCAGTAATTGTTTTTTATACATTTTTAGAAAACTTGATAAACTGTCAATCTTGATCAACAAAAAAAGGGTCAAGGGCCAATTTGGTTATAATAAATTAATTGAAACATTACCAACACAGCCGCACAAATGATAAAATATAAACTGCTTCATATCCGTTTGATCGAACAACACGATTGACACTGATTTACAGTCAACCTTGCAAGAAAATTACTAGAACTGTGTTGCCAATGCGCATGTAATGTTCGCGAGGTTTCACATTACGGCGACATATTACAGATAGATATGTAATATGATATCAACTACACAGCAGTAGCCATGTACGGCGTGGTTTCCGCCGGAAGTTGCGCGCACGCCGCCCGTGACCGCTGCGCATGCGTCGGCAAATGTATGACAAAAAGTTTTGAGCAACAAATTATCATGGTGTTCGCGTCCAAAATATGTATTATACATCCAGCGATCTGGTTTAGTGTAGTGCCTTCCTTGAATTAGGCGATTGTTTCTGTGAACGAATACTACGGTCGCTGCACTTATACAAAAACCATTAACTTTAATTTGTACATCAATATTCTGTTATTGGAACACGATACTCCAATGGACTGAGTCTTCATATCGACAATAAATATTTACGACAAATATTTGTTGCCACTATTAAATGTGACGGCTATTTATGGATAGAGTTTCATGTTTGTTTTGATTCGTGATGCCACAAAACTATTGTTTACGAAGTCATTTTTGTAAAATAATAAATGTGAGAAAGCTGGGTTAGCAACAGCCTGCAATGTCAAGCCGCCTCCTCGACATGTGAAACAACAGATGTTCTTTTTTTACTTCAGTTTATGTGTTGTACTCTGCATTATGAGTTACGGCTCCTGTTTACTGACAATGACCGGTAGCAACAACACAGGTGCCGATATTTTACTGGTATGCTACTCTTTCCAATAACCCGGTACAAGTCGAGCGCAAAACCGTTTGAAGAGAAGGAAATAACTTCAGCAGCGCCGTAGGCATGGGCAAAAAGTATCGATATATAAAAATATCGATATTTTTCCTTTCAATTCTCGATATATATCGTCGATATTTTTAATCGCGATATATCGATATTCGATATTTGTTTTAGAGTATCGAATTCGTATTAATTTCAAAAAAAAAATATCGCAACTTTGGTTTCGTGTTTAACCTCTTTGACAGGCGAGCACATCAAACAGAGGCTGCTCCTAATGTCCATATCTGATGACTACTGGTTTGATTAAATTGTGTATAATTGTTTAGGCTCGAGCATTAATAAAAAATACTATTTTCGTCTAAAGAATAATGCTTTGAGAATTTATGTATAAATAATCATGCAAAAACTGACGATATATCGATATTTTTCACTCGATAATTACCGATACTGTTTAAAAATATCGATACGGTAAATATCGATATATTTTTTTCACTTGCCCATCCCTACAGCGCCGTGACAAAATGGCACTAAGCTAAGACACAGTTTTCATGGCTGAAACTTATTGTTGTGTAGTCTTCAACGTAATTTAACGAAGGTTATTTGAAAACTCGGAAAATCGTTTCGTTTACCAAATTACATGACATTTTAAATAACTTGGACATGTCGTGGCCCGTTCAATTTAGAAGCAATGATTTAAAAACGGACTGCGGACTTCTCTGCGCAATCATTATGCGTACTTCGATAAGGAGACGTCGACGATAACAGACCACGAGGAAGTGCAACGCGACGATACGATAGTGACGGTACATTAGCAACATTTTTATGTTTGTGTTACGAAACATTTATGTAGTGCCAGTAAGTACATTGTTTTGAAGAAGTGACCGATTTTCAATTCGTGGCGCAGCGATTTTGAGCTGAAGACGTGTGGCGAATATTTAATAGAAACGGTAATGTAGTCTTTTGTTGACGATTTTTTAAAGTTAGTCAAGTGTCCCATTTTGTTTAAGAAACTTAATTATAACTAGAAGCCAGAATAGAAAAGTTTACCCGCCTTTGCCATGCAGTGGAATTTAGCACGGTCTTCAAAAAAATATGATAAATCTGGTAATGTTTGGTCGTGGTAAATAACACGTAGGAACAACAAAAATAACCTTGGTTTAAATATAGCTTCATATCAAATATGGGAAACACTTCGTGCATTCGTAGCAATTCAATGATATATTAATAGGATGATGACACAGGGGGAATGTACGCTGCAGTGTCATGGGATTCCATACAATCTTTTTACACCTAAGTAAACTACATAGGTAGAATTGTTAAGGAAAAAGTTCTTCATAGCGGTGCCGGTGATGTACGTGTTACTAAGCATTGTTCTCCTATCATCATCGTGTTCGCCAATCTATTATTATATTTCTCACTGCACCTATGGGAAATTGTAATTTATTATAATGTTTTATAGGATTCAATGTAGACGTATGTAACAATAAAATTGAATCATGCTAATAATATTTTTCATTGTCTACCTGTTTGTCTAACCTTGAAATAATTACATTTTCAATAAATATTGTATTCTGGAGATTTACTCTGTATTTTCTGTTCCAGTTATAACCATAAATCGTGTACTGATCAACGTTGTACTAAAGTACAATTAGAATAAACCATTGTTTATAACGACAGTCACTTAGATATAATGGGCTTTTGAATAACAAGATGACTTCCACTTTTCGTAATGCCAACTTTAAGACATGATATATCGTTCGCTAAAGACCTTCGCTTCAGATCCTTGCCATGTAATTAGAGGGCATTGTTTGGCGTTATGAACAGCGAAGTCTAGTGGAAAATACCATACACCGGAGGATAGTTCGAAAGTGTTAAGTCATCCGTATTAGGTACTCTCTTAGTAAGGGCTTTCAAACGCTTTCTCCTCTCAAGTATCTGGCATTGTCCACTAAGTGCTTCAGTGGGTACGGTGTTAGGTGATCGATCAATATAGAAGTATCAATATACTACGGTACTATATCGCGTATCTATTATATCCAGAACATTTCTGAAGAGTATTAGTAACAAATATTCATTTAAATTAATAACTGCTGAAATGACTACCTAATTATAATAAGTGTGAATTGCTTTTGAGTGACTCATGTTGTAATTGTAGTTAATTTATTTTAGAAAGGATCTTGGCTATTTATTCAATGTTAGTTATTATTTAATGATCAATGTCAAGCAGGCGCACGCCTCCATATTTTACTTTACGCAACGAAGTTTAACGTGCTGTTTCTATTATGATGTAAATTATGGTCAACGAACAGAGCCGATGGGAAGTAAATTACAATTTACTCAAGGTTGGAATGAATAATAATGTTTGGTAAAGCAAATATCTTACCAGAATGTACAGCTACATCATCGTCCACATCAAGGTATGCCCGTCGTAAGCTCATAGGGCTGTTGGCCATCTGAGCTTCGTTTTTCTTAATCAGAGCACAAATCACTTCAGATTCGCCCCCATTATTATATACAAAGTTATCATAATTTTCAGTCAAGTCCGTCACTACAGCGACATGTTCGTCGAGCCCCTCTTCGATATGTCTCGCAGTTATACTGCGCAGTAAGGAGTTGCTTCGCGACAATTTTGTGCTTCGAGATCGTCGAATAAAATTTAGTCCAGATATTTTTCCAGGACTTTTATTAGGACTCTCAGGAGTGACAGTTATTCTAGGAGTTCTGAATATAGACGTAGAACTACTGCTGCCTCTAATAGGCGATGGCACATTGAGATTTTGTGGAAGAGTTTTCGATTTCTCCTTCGCAGGAGACAAAAGCTTTGGCGAATCAGGTATTAGTGACAAATTGGAATTCATAATAGAAGTTTTCGAGGGTATTTTGCTTCCAATGTTCGTGGTGGAACTATTGAGTTTGTTTGATGAAATTGATCCGCCGATCGGTGAAAATATCCGGTCGTAACGAGGTTCACACGATGTCGTACTTCGTAATCTCGGCTTGGTAGTTTTCGAGAGAGTGCTTTGGGCGACGAGTCTTGGACTCGTCAAATCACGATGACCCAATCTTGTCAGCGCCTCGTTAGAGCTCGCCGTTGATGACAAAGGCCGACGAAACCGTCTTTCTGGACTAAATGCGCTCATGTCACTTTCACTTTCCGTAAAGGATGAATCACCCCGAGATGGGATTCGCAATCTGCCGCTGTCTGACGCATTCCTCCTTTTAGTTTTTGTAGAGATGCTATCTATGTTTTCCCCAGATATTAGAGCTTCTTTTTCTTCTGGCGTCAAGGGCAAATAATTGTCGAAGCTCTCGAACAATGGCACGTAAAAGACAGATCGTCGTCGCGCCGGCTCGTCGCCGACGTCGTCGCAGGCGCTCGGAGACAGCGCACTCGACATGGCTGGCGCGGTCGCGGCGGCGGATGCACGCTGCGTTAACGCCTATTGGCCTCCACTAAGTTCTCTCGCCGCATCGCCGCCGCCATTCGTTTCACTGTTCCTCTTCTAGTAATCCTTTTTCTGCTTTCATTTCACACTTTGCAACTGTTAATTGAAACCCAGAGTGCACTTTTGATTACTCACTGTTTTAGATCACTTGAAATGACTCGTTCTACAAAACAAGGACGTAAATGTTGGAGTATTACATGGCCGTACAAAGTCATAATGGATACTTAACATTTTTCGCGCCTTTTGGTAAACTAACGAATAACCGAAAATGATTTACGGCAAATGTGATAAGGCAAAGAGAACTGATTCATAAGTGGGTGAGGTACATGTTACATGTATACAAGTATTGATCGAAGTAAAACTGTTTTGTTTTATCAACTAGCGATAAGATTATGCACTAACAGCAACCAATGAAAATGTCGTATCGAATCAATGGAAGGAGGCCAAGCAAATGTCACACTTGTACTTATGAATAAAATTGCAAGTGGTATAATTGGGTTTGAGAATTGGGTTTGAGAACTCTGAGAATTCTTTAACTGAACCAGTACCCTAATTCCGTAATACAACAAAATTTGTTTCAATTTGAAACAGATTGCTAATCCATTGCTTCATAAGTTGGATCAAAAATCTGCTCAACAACGTAAATAACGCAATGAATGTTGTTGAACTGTCAAAATGAAACAAATTAGGCATAATTGTTTACGAAAATAAGTTACGCAATTAGGGTACCGAATATATTGAAAGTCTAACCATAATAATATGACGGAAACTTAAACACAACATATTAATTAACTATGATGTACAAGAACACGCAATTCCCCATAAAATGACATGTAAGTAATTGTATGGACGGCAGTTAGCGCGTGAGCGAAAATAGGAATATTATTAGGGCAACATGTGCGTTCGTTTGTGTGTGCTGAGGAGTGGTGGGTGTCGTGCGAATATATTTAGAGCCGCCCTAGCCCGACGTACTCGCAATTAGCTTACGACATACGAATCAGTTTAATTTAATTAACGCACGCGTGTGTACCGAACATTTTGTTACAATTCTAAAGGGCGTAAAGACTATGATTTATGCAAACTCGCTTTGCAAATAAATAACTTTAAGGTGGTCGTTTTTCATTAGGATTTTCCAGGTCAAACTCATTTCCTCGTAGCTGGAGTGCATGTAATGATGTCACTTAGGTTAAATTTTTGCTTCCCTAATCACAAAAACTCAATTTTTCCTAATGACAGGTTTTCTACATTAAGTAGGTCTCAGCCATCATGATGGTAATTTGTGCAATCATAGTCACGATGTGTTAATGGCTGCAAGTTTAAGCGCGGCTGAACTAAGCACACTTTAATAATCCCGGAATAGTATGCAGCCCGTCACTCAAGTCTGCAGACGAACAACTCTCAAACCGTAAGCAAAAAGTTTACGACAAACTACAAGCGCGTGAAAAAGGTATAATTTATAATATTCGTACAAAATCTGAATAACATGGCCATAATTGTTCCCCATACGAGCCTGCTTCAAGTTCGTTGTACCGCGTTCAAAGAAACGCAAAATAAAATACCGGATGTCGTGAATACAGAGGCGAGGAGCGAATGAGATCTGAGCTTGTGATCGCACGACGAAAGCGAAGCTTGCGGAACGAATGCACATAGTTAACCACCACAATGTAGTAGCTTACTGAATAAAACAAGTTTACTATCCACGCGATTATCTACACTGATGTAAGAATTAAAAAAAAGAGTAGCTATCGGGTCTTAGATGATACTTGAGATGCTTCCCATCCAATGATGCCTCATTGAGTATACCATTCGTATGTAAATTGATGGCTTGAGCAATAGCGCTTGTAGTAATTTATTAATGCAATCTGAAATCTGTGCTCATAACATATTACTCCATCAAGATGTTTTGAAGTAGGTAGGTAAGTATGTAATAGAGTAATATCTTCGTGTGGTATTTGAGCATGGAACTCAGTTTACCTCATAGAGCGACAAAAAGACGAGCCACACGTTCGTATATGTATGATATGAAATACTTTACATATAACATCTCAAAGGGATTTCCTAAAGCTTTGCGGAGACGCGAACCTAAACAAACATGCGCTCCCTTCACAGATTTAATAATTCCAAGTATTTCGATAATTTCATTTGAGCGACAGACGGGCGACGAGCGACAAAGGGCCAATGTGAGAATGAACTAACACAAACGAAATTTAACAATCAACACTGGTTTATTTATCAGTAGATTGAGTTGTTCAGATAACGATTTCCATCAATAAGATAGAATAAAGATAAACCTAGTACCATCTTATCTGACGCTATAAAATGAAAAATGTTGTTTGTTTATATCATAGAAACAAATCTAGTAAATAAAAGACCTTTCATAAAGCGTTTGAATGGCCTAACCATGTTAGCATTTTATAATTATTAAACATTTTTTACCTAAAAAACGTGAACTATTCGTAAAACGCTATCAGGACCGCATAAAACTATGAAAATAAAAATAAACGGTGAGGAATGGAAATATGAGCCTTCGCTGAAAGTGGTCGAGCGGTGGCGTGACTAACGCGCGCGGACAATCATGATTCAAGGCAGCGCAGGCGCAGGGCTGCGCAACATTGTAGCTATGAGTATCCCTCGGTCTTTCAACTCGGAGGAAAGTGGAATATCTGCTTATGTAAAGTCTTTCTACAATAATTATTATGCATCAAGTAGGGTTTGTCTTATCTTAAGATTTCAAGTTTGTTGTTGTTTCTAAAAGTTTTAAATTCAGTATTGAAGTTCTAAAATTCATAGTTGAACAAGCTTTTGAATTTAAAATCAACATCGAAGTTAAGAAACTTATAAGCAAACACAAGTTACCACAACAAAACAAACTTTGTATAAATATTTAATCATAACATCGAACACGCGGTGATCTCCGAGTGTGAAATATGGATACGAAAATAA
The DNA here is from genome assembly GCA_963680765.1 of Agrochola lychnidis. Lineage (NCBI taxonomy): Eukaryota > Metazoa > Arthropoda > Insecta > Lepidoptera > Noctuidae > Agrochola > Agrochola lychnidis. The sequence continues at coordinate 9,047,175 of OY796850.1, forward strand.
AACGTCCAATATGGCGGCCAGGACATTATTCTCACGCAGTCCTCGCGAATTATACAACACGCAACTTAACTAAGCAATTTTCTCGTCACTTGTGCGAAGGAATAATAAATGGATACATATTCCTTTTTTATCATTAACCTTATGGGAATATTGTAAGACAAACCGTTGAAAGTAATTTGTTAGCCATTACAGATACAAAACACATTAAGGGTTTTAAAGGTCATGTAACTATCGTAACGGCGAACGGAGTCGATGCCAATTGGCTGGCAGTTACTATCTCCATTACTGCACAGAAAATAGATACGGAACATAGAACAAAACAAAATGGCATAACTAATCGAATACGTCAACCGACACAATAGATAGATAGATAGAATATTCTTTATTATGTACACCATAAAAATTACAGACATTAATGATAAATATATATATTATATAATAGGTAGACATTATGTAAACATTTAGAAATATGTTATTGAAAATATTTCAGGTAACCTGGAAAATGTCCAATCAATAATAAATTAATTCTAATTATAACCATAGGTACAGTGACTACAAAATTAATTGTAATTATAATATCTCAAAATAACCGAAGCACAACGGTAATTATTGGAAGCATAACCGACTAATTAATAATTTTCCTTAATGCGAACCCAAATGGTATCTTAATTAGGATAGGTATGTACTGTTTATAGAACAGGCTCAAAATATTGGAGGAAATAATAATATTGAGTGATTATATACTCAGGTGGATGATGATAGAAAAACTCGACCGTAGGTCAAGTCATAAAACAGAAAAGACTTTTAGTTTCGCCGAACTCCGATGTAAGTAATAGTAACTCCGCAATGTACAACGACAAGAAATAAAAGCCTTATTTGTGACATGAGTGGACTAAAGATTAAACCAGCTGATAGATTAATTGGATTGCCAATTGCTATAAAGATATATGAGCAAGTTAATTTGTGATTTAGAATCGGCCTTAATCAACTAAACGAAGAATTCAATCAAATTACAACAATACCTATGTGTGATGACCTGATGACTGTAACACTACGCTTAATAACTACGACCTAGTAGATCAATGCACTGAGAAGAATCTCGAAAACTGTCGTCATGTATGCGGTTTAAGACATTTCAGACAATGATTAGTGTCAGCCGGCGCCAAACGCATGAAACTAAAGCGGTTGCAAAAGTTTCCTCTGGGCTTTCGCAAGATATTCCGACCGCATGCTCGGCGAATGCAACGAATACCATAAAACCACAGAACCGTTACTCTTGCGCAATCAAAATATTATGTTCTTTGAGATCATATACAAGAGTACAATGACGAAAAACATTAGTAAGAAACCACTTTTGAAAGGAAAGAAGCCGCTCAGACTTCGGGCTCAGATGTTTAATTTTGGAAATCTTTGTGAAAGACCTTTGTATGTAGGTCTTTTCATCAGTGTATGTCTTTCATAATAATGAATTTCATACTACAAATGAAGAAATAAATTATCTATTTTAGCTGAACTCTCCTACTTTGGTAACAAACTAACCCTTTGTTAATATTTTATACTTAATAAGTATTCATGTTTTCTAACTCAACAGTTGATATAAGTGTTCTATAAAACAAACAGCAATTATTGCAATTTAAAGCAGTCAATAGTACGAACGCCTTGAATTAATTATTCATGCAAATTATACTGTTCTGATATAACTCCGCAGGTTGGAAAATCTTCCAAATGTTTTAGATATTGTTAGAGATATTGCAACACTGAATTATTTTGATGGAATTTATGACCTGGTAACATAACGTTGCGTTAAAGCTATAAATTATTTCTATGTAGGAGGCAAGTCTATATTAGATTGAACGGTCTCAGTATTATGTGAATCGCTGTTATATTCGCAGGCTAAAAATAAAGTGTAGTTGCAGGAAAGCCAGAACACGGAACACAAGCCGGATTTAATTACTGCGTCTAAGTGCACAAGTCCCGGAAGGCGAATGGTGTCAAAACTAGAAATGGTATCCGGTGACAACGGAACGGTATCTAGTAATAGTTCTAATAATCATAACTCAGAGTGAAAGAGCAATTACTCTAAAACAAACACGTATCGAGAAGCTTGTAGTTTTAGAAACGCATAAGGCCTTTATAGGCTTCGTTGTGACTATGACCAAACATGTATCTTAAAGCCTAAATCAAAGTATTAAATGAACATGATGCTCTTCAAATAATACTACGAGTAAAAGCTCTTCGATTGCATCATACAAGCGTAAACTCACCTTTTTTCGTCTTCTTTCAAGCGAGTAAAAGAAAATCCGGTTTTATCGACGTAAAAATTATTGACGCAATTATCAATACCATGGATGGGGCTGGATGCTTGTAAGTGTGTGAACGGCACAATCATACAAAAGTTGTCACTGAGTTCGTTACTAGGAGACATCGAACAGTGCGGATGCACTCCAATACTTCCTTAGCCCGCCCGACAAGATTACCAGCAATAGATACAGGTTTGTCGACCGGACATCGACGTGTGAGTTTATAGCAAGGCGTAGTATCGTTATATCAAAGAAATTCATTTGAATCGTACTTTAAATTAACGTTATTACTACCAATTTTGGATTTCCCAAATAGGGCCACATTGATAACGGGTAATGAATATAATTTCACGTCTAAAACCACAGTCAAAGAGAACTTTCTGATTATCATCATCATGTTTGAAAGCGCTTTCATAGAACGGTTAAGTGTAGCAAAACTTTAATAGAAATTATGTTTCTGATCAAAGCAAATCACCCACTTGAGGAGATGGCAACGATCTTACGTCAATCTGATCGAGCAAGACGATCAAGCCTATCAATCATGTGTTCTCAATGAAAAGGGTCACTACTTGTCAATTTGTCGCGTCCAAAACGTAAGTACAATTTATTTGGGAGTAGTGATGCGGCTTTGTCGATACTTCTGAATTGTAACTTTCTTATCGAAAGAGTAGAAATCGACCATTACTTAAAATTATGTTGAATTAAGGTCGATTTCTATTACAGTATAGGAAATACGATATTATGTAATGCAAGTATAAGAGATTAATAACGTGATATTATTTTTATCGCTTTTAAGCCCTGCTGTAGGAATGTCCGAATTAGTAGGCAATTTTACAAAATATAATCGGCTGCATTAACCTCGTAATGGTTAGTCTTTTTTATATACGTTTAATCACTACTATGAGAGGAGAACATAAGGAGAAGATCTGAATACAGTCACATCTCTATCAAAGTAATTGAACTCTGTTGAACTTTGAATATTCAACTTTGCAACGAAGTTTGCTAAAGCTTTGAATCCAATTGATAGTGTATAAACAGAACTGTTATACTTCAAGTCCACAGGGGTTTATATGAGATAAATAATATACCTTTATATTAAACCAACCAAGCAACATTGGTGATATACTTGAGTCCCAGATTCCAATAAATTTTAATATTTTACGAACTCCAATAAATGTCTGCTGTAGACAAATAATTGAGTATAACGTAGTAAGTTGGTAGATAGAGAGATACAGTAGAAGACCTGATATATTAATAACAGATATAAAGTACCGTTTTGAACTGGGAACGGTTGCCCTGGTCGTAACTCAACCACACGAGCAAAGTCGAACAAGTTACCCGTAATATGTACGTGTCAATGCATCAGGCCATCTTCTAGCAAGTCCATCGAGGTCAGCTTGTTGTACGGTTTTGAAAGACAGTAATTGGAAGAAAAATTAATTGGTTCACAAGTACTTTCCGAAAGTAGTTCAATAAATCAATCACTGGACACATGAACTAGACACGTTTAAGGCTCAAATAGCGATAGGAGAAGCCAATATAACCAGCATAGAAAAAAAAATTCCCAACCAACTAAAAATATTCTCCTTAATCACTTCCATAAATGTGCTGCAGAAAACGAAGCAAAAAGCAGTGATGGTGTCCCGTTATTTAAGAGTTAAAGACTGTTTCACGAATGAACTGTACATATACAGAAGAGTTGAACTCACATACACGTGTTTGTACTAATATGCCCAAGAGTACAGTTATCTGTGGCGGACAATATTTCGGAGCTGCAGTACAAATATTGTTCGAACGTATTTGTATTGTTGTAATAAAATGGAACCGGTTCCACCACTTTCTGTTTATGGGCAACGTTTTGCAGTACAAGTGCTTAGAGTTGCAATTAATATTCTCTTTCTTGGATTCGTTTTTCATAAATGTATTGTTTTCGTTGGTAATGTTCTTTGGAGTGATACTTTTCTCTATTGATCTAATAATCTAGATAAAAAACGCACCGCTCTTCAATTCGTTTACTGAACTCAATAAAATCTTTTCGCGTTCTGTCAAAAGGAGAATCTGCCTTCGCCAAATACAATTTTCTTTATTACATTTTCGTAAAAGCCCAAGTGCTGAAATGTATTCTAAATATGTCCCCGTTTGTCAAATATGACGTGACATGACATCACAGCCGCGGGATATAGGGCAGGCGGTGGGTCACGTTAAAAGCTCTTAGTTACAGCGCACCTCGACAAGACTACGAAACGAGGGCAAGAGCGTGACTACCATGTACCAAGTGCAATTTGTACTAACAACACTACCGTTCATGCTCACCAAATGCGTTTTACTACGAATATGGAAAGAAGCCACGTTTAATACTACCGCGAGTAAACAACCGCTTACGTTTCGAAATAACTTAAACCATAATCTTCGTGCATGTCTTTATAGGTAACACAATATTGACTCACTACATCACTAAGATCTGTTTGCTAAGTAATCACTAGTAATATCCAACCAAATATAGAGGTATGGGAATATATAGGCGGTACTACTGAAGCTAATAAAATAATAGAGAGAAAATTGTTCCGAGGAAGTTCAAAGGTGACACGAGCGGGAATGATTGGAGGCGATGCAAACAAAGGTGGCCAGGCAACGGAACGTGTTCCGAAGGTAATCACGGTTGCGTTGTGCAATAACGATTTTCTACGCCACGCCAGACGTTGTTTGAACAATGAATGCATGGAGCCAAATATTTACATCGTTGTCAAAGATTTCAACCATGTTCCTTAGATCTCGAAATGACAGATTAGAAAGAAGTATATGAGGTTAATGCATAAGAATTTAACAGGAAACTAGTTAGTTTAAAATGCAATTCCGAAAATAAATCGATGAATATAGTTGAAATGTTGCACATAGATATGCGGATACAGAATCCAAAACTAAGCATGACTCAGTTTTTTTCCGCGATTTTAAAGATATGAGTACACAAAAGAAAACCAAATCAAATGGTAGATGGAATCGTGCCGAGGCTTGGTTGCATAGTAGATAGCCCAACATTCACCAACGCAAGGTCACGATCAGCCAGTATGACGGCACTTAATGTTGCTACTTATTTAAATGCAACAGCCACGTCCGATTGCAAGCGGGTCGGAATCCGCATAATCGCGGAATAGAACGACTACAAAACATGCATGTAAATTCTGATGATGTGGATACTTTCAGAACTGCATGCTGTTTTTACTTTTAAACACGTTTTAGATTTTATCAAACTACTTTAAGTCCTCTTTTATCTTAAAACAACTGCTTCAATTAGTAAATTATTAAGATAATGGAAATGCGCGTAATATGGGCGAAGAGATTTGTTTCACGAGGTACAATTTATTCTTACCCACTCTCAATGACACCTATCGAAGACAAATTAGAATGGTAACTAAAAGGTCAATTTAATAATACTGGCTCCTGATATACCTACGAGTATATTTTTACTTAGTTCAGGAGCCAGCTGTTCTACCTGATTTTGACCTCCACTTGTACAATCATATTTAGTGTATGACTAACTTTATGTGTTTCTATTTGTACAATAAACTTTTATGTTTTTATTTTTTTTAATACAGCTCTATTTGTACGTTAAACAGCAGAGGTTTTTGCGTGTCTACATCAACAAAGTACATATCAAAGACCAGCTGTACAAAATAAAATATATACATTGTAATAACACCCAGTCATTAGGCAGCCCAAGTTATTCGTATGCTTGCGTTATCTTAATTAATTATAAAATTCTGTTAATCCATCATGTTTATTACTTAGTGTAAATAATTACTGTCCAGTACGATAATTAGGACATTTGCTAATGACAATATAATTGCTTCATTCTTCAAGCTCGTTTCTTGTACTTATCAGTCGATTATGATAATTAGAAAATCTTTATGCCAGCTGCCGTCTGCAGAATGTCGACAAAAAATCTAATTAAGAAGCCGAATTTTGACAGAGCACTTATCATCTATAATGGACCAAACGATTTCCCTCCGTCAATGTTCACTGAATTTTCTTTATCTAAAATTCGTTCTGGGTTCCATTTAGTAAGTAAAATAATCTAGCTCTCGTGATATTTCAATTGGAATCAATCGCATCAATGAAAACCATAATTGCATCGCTTGTAACGGTTTCTTCCGGCGTTTAGGCGTTGATCGAGATGATTCAACACACAAAAGTGCCGATTACCAAAGTAATTCGCACGGGGTCGAGTGACTCACAAGCACAAGTCTATACCCACTTGAACATAAACCTATACAAAGGATAATGAACTGAACTTAAATGATCAAAACATAGAATTATAATTTTATTTATTGATAGAAATACGGGTGGCCGGTAAACAACGAGTCATGATCATAATTAAATTAAGTCATAAACATTGGGAGGAAACGTAAAGCATTTTAGTTGTCGTTGAGATCACCCGATTTCCTGTCAAATGTTTTCATGGTCTGTTATTGGTCAGTAGTCGGGGTCAGTTCGAGTCTATTATTACTATGGTTCTACAAAATAATGAGTATCATTCCTTTACCAATAGTTTTTGGTTTTTATTCATTTTCGTTTTCGGACATCATCTGTCTAGCCTTTTTCCAACTATGTTGGGGTCGACTTCCAGTCTAACCGGATGCAGCTGAATGCCAGTATTTTACATGGAGCGACTGCCTATCTGACCTCCACAACCCAGTAGCTGGGTAAATACGTTACCCCTAGGTAAGACTGGTTTTCAGACTTTCGGCCTTCTGACGACCCGTAACGTAACGACTGTCAAAGATTCACGAATGACAGCCGAGACCAACGGCTTAACGTACTTTCCGAGGCACGGAAGAGTCTCGGTATGTAAAGATGGTCACCCATCCACGGACCAACCCCGGCAAGCGTAGCTTAACCTGATGGATTGATCCGTGCGGCGGTTATTACTTAGTCACAAGCTCCTCATTTTCAGACATTCAGTTCATAAATCAAAAACTTTAATGAACGTTGTTTTGTAATCCTTTTTTGCTCGGGGTATAAGTTTGACCTGTTTTTTGCTCGGGGTATAAGTTTCACCTGTTTTCGGTTTACGATGATATCTTAAACATACACGAAAAAGGTGTGTCCAAGACAGGTGATCAGAATACTTTTTTGTGGTAGCTACTTTTAATTGAGGATATGCGTGGAATAGATTAATCACCCAATATTTTTTGGTGGTTAATACTGGGTTATTGGTTTTGGAAATAAGATTTTCTTTTAAAGGAATTATGTGTATGCATAGTAGAGGTCCAATAATTATATATTATCTTTATGTTATGTAACATTACATGCACAAAGTCTGTGTAAACACGGCCCAGTCAGTACGGCCAAGTGTTTCAATGCAATCGCATCAAATGAACCGTACCAACAGAAACAATAGGCAATAATTTACACATTAAATGCACTGTTACACACTGACTTTACTATTTATTTTAAATTAGCTGGTACCCAACGCGTTGCTGCTGCATGTTAATTGTCATATGCGTATAACAACCTTCGCGCAAATGCAAGCAATTAGTTGACAAAGTTCCATCGCAATCGGATTAACGGTATGGCAGCGCATAAAATACGAATAAACAAACATTGATTTTAATATATTAGAAGAAAAAGATAGAAAAAGAAGAAGATCAGAAGAGCACTTATAACTTGTACTTAGTAGGTACCTATATCTCTTGTTCCTATGAAAACTTTCAGAAAGTTTATACAGGGTGTTTGGCAGAACGTTGAACATACGAAAATGGTGGATAGGTGGTCATCTGCTACTTACTCAGCCCTAATTTATTTGGCCCTGGCCCCCTGGATATTTTTTTTTTTAATGCATGTTGAAATTAGGATTTAAGTATTTTTTACATCTTTCTGTTATAAGAATCTGCCAAAATTAAAGATTTAAAAAAAAAATGCCTGTTTTACCCATTTTTTTAATAAAAATTACACTTTAAAGTTAAGAAAGTTGTGAAACTAGAAGAAAGCAAAAAAAAAATTTTTAATATCCAGGGCGCCAGGGCCAAATAAATTAGGGCTGAGTAAGTAGCAGATGACCCCACCTATCCACCATTTTCGTATGTTCAACGTTCTGCCAAACACCCTGTATATCCGAACAATTTTAAACAAATAGCAATGGATTGCCAAAATATATTGACACTGGTTCTGGTGATGATTCAGATATCGTGAGAGAAAACACAGAAGTGAACGTTATTTGTACAAAAAATATTAGTTCAACATAATAAATAGTTAATGGAGCTTTAAGTGTAATTAGATCATAAAATTGTACCGGTTATACAGCTTCTGGCTCCATAAACAAAATCTAGTTTACAAATCGCGTGGATTAACAAGTTATTTATAAGAAAATCTTAGTAATAATATGCTAATAAATTAAAAACATCGCCTAATTAATCAATAACTTCGTTGTTTTATCATAAATATTTACATGTTTCTGATAAAGCAGATAAGTAAGGCTGGTTCAGTGTTTGGTTATATACGTTAGGGTTAAAGGGGACACCAAAGGAAAGGCCATTCTAAGGATTTCATAAATAGTAATACTATCCTTTTCTTTATATATTGAAAGGTGTGTTTTATTTATATTTGTATGAAAACTAAGTGTTACGAACTTTGCAACACTTTATACTTTACTTTACTGCACTTGAATAATGTTTTAACACTTATTACATAATGGAGGTACTTGGCCTCGTAAAACAGGTCCATACTTTTTACTATAAGTTTAGTATGTAGAGATTATTATTTTAATAATGTACTTGCATATTGAGGTGTATTGTAAATTACTAAAAGCAAAATGATGATTGCAGCCTTCAAAGGTATCAAGTAATTTTTATTATAATTTCTATGACGATCGTGTTATGAGTTTCCCGACTGAAATTATATTTTAATTGTGATTAATCATTATGTGTATTGATATGCCGTTTGATATGCATTTTATTGATGTACCTATTTAAATAAACTAAACTTTATTGACTTTATTGTCATCTTATGAATGTATAATGGACGCCAAGTTTCTAGTAATAAGTAATATTTAGATGATAAACTTTAATAAATAAATTAAATGGCCATGGTTGTATAACACCTTGCAAACAACATTTTCACGTAGTAAAAATAAAGTAATTTGCTTAGAAGAACATAAATCCTATAACCATTCAATCTCAAAGATTTAATACTGTATCAAGTTCTCGGTCGATTCCGACACCGGAAACGACAGTCCTTATAAATTGAATTCAATCGTTCTTCGCTCACATAACACTTAAGGAGCAGTAAAAAACCTAAGAGTAAGGAAAGCGAATTCAAATCACCTGCTTAGTATGTAAAAGGACACCTGCCTCGGCAGATGGCTAACGAAAACCGCCCCCTTTGTGATGGGGGTTCGAGGCCTACAGCGAACTTTTATCGACTCATACATATGTGATCCACACAAAGACTTTTAAACAAATATCTTTTGGTAACCAAATACCTGTTACATCATATCGTAGTACTACGGGTTTCCTTAAAGATTTTGCATTCCTTTTTTGAAAGGAGACACGTGATTCCGCGATACGGCTTATTTAATTGGACCGTTGCAGTTTGATGCTTCAAAGAAGGTATTACGTAAACGGAAAAGGTAAAAGAGAAAAAAGAACGCATGTAGTCGCGTGGTCCGGTTTGGTGCGCCCGCGTCGGCAGCCCTGGAATGTGACCCAGACCTCGATGGGACTCGAAGTGACTCATATGCACGCACTTTTTTTAAACTACAGTTTGTCGAGACAACATCCCGCCGTTTAGAAAGTCCACTATGATCCGACGTGGGTGCATAGGTAAACAGGATTACACACGCCTACATGCTTTTATAACCATATAACATCCCACATGCAAGTTTGATTTGAATTTATTCACGCTTTTTATTCTTTTTATCCGTCAATCATACGCCTGCTATTCAAAATCGAATCGAAAGCCAACTAGGCAGAATGGAAATGCTCTATCCTTCAATGCAATCATTTACGCAACAAAAATCTTAAATACAAACGAGGTCAAGGGATTATTGCAAAGGTGCAGAATATAATAGATTTGCTATTTCTGCAAAGATTTTCCCGAGTGTAAAAAAACAATACCGCTTCTAAACAAAACGGCTATAAGGACATTAATTTTATTTGAATAAATACAATGGCGTGTCTGAAACTGTTATCTGAAAGCTTTGAAGGATAAGACGAGGCGGTGAGCTGCGAACTCGCTAAGAAGATTAACAGTAGACAGAGCGTTGGTTCCGACGCGGATTTATCAAGCGGTGAAGCGGCTACTGAATTTATGCACAACGTCTAGAGACGGATTAACTCTCTATAAACAATGCGTTTATCTTATCAAAGGAAGTGCATTGGAGTGGGAATAGAGAAGGATCGAAAGATTAAAGGATCCTCTGTAATTTATATCTCTATTCAAGACTACTTTCTGATAATTCATGAACAAGAATGTAAGGATACAAAATGCGAAAAAAATTGCATTTTATTGATTCCGTGCAGCTAAAGGGCATAAAGCTCAGATAGCTTATTATAATCCTATAAAAAAGACAAAAAGTCAAACGATTCCCCTCTAAGTATAAACTATCAGGGGGCGTTACTACTATCCCAAAAGTCAATTCGGAACGTGACTTTGATGTGGGTGTCACGTTTCGCGCATTTTATTTCTAAATGCCGGTCTATGTAATAGCTGTCTAACTACGCACATTTGTCCCTCGGGGTGACGCAGACGCCCTCACACGGCCTGAACATCAGTTAAACAGCCCTTTGGTGAAACCCGAGAATTCATGGAGCGTAGCCGGTCCAGACATAAACTAAACACTAGGAATGTTTACCGTCCGGGGATCTAAAACCATCTTCATATAGGACATAGTCCTGTCTTTATTTATTGATGATTGGGGATCGACAAAATGAATGTTTCCTCTATAATTTACTCATATTGCTGTGACACACTTGAGATATGTGACAGGAGTCGGTTTATTCGATATTTTCTGTCTCATCTCATGAAATATGAATGGGTCTTATCACAATATCTATTAATATTCTCTTTGAAAATTCTATACATTTCTCTGTTCACTTGAAAGCAAACGGTCAAAGGACAAGTTCAGACTTCTGTATTTTGAGAAAAAAAGTTGTGTTTAACCATTGTAAAGCCGTTCAAAGAATCCGTCACATTATTTTAAGATATATATTATGTCCTATTGTGGTTGCTGACAATGCATCAAGAAACGTGAGGGATCGTTTTTTTATGCAACAAGTTGAGCACGTGCGAGGCTCAGCTTTAGGGAAGAATAAATAATTTAAGAACAGTGTCGTCCCGGAAAACGGTGTGTGCAGGCCAGTAGTTAGGGGGAATGTATTACTACCGGTACCAGTATGCTAATAAGTTAACATCTACGACCGGCACCGAGCTGTGTTTGGGTGAAAGTCACCTTAGAAACTATGTAACTTCGATAATATGTTAAATAATCACTTAGATAACAATATGCAAGGTTCTAAACAATCTAAGTGCAGGCGGAAGTTTCTGTAATTTTTTTACTAGTTGGAACTTGTTCCTATTCTATATAATAATATGTTTTTTTGTGAGTTTTAAAGTATTATTAAAGTAAATTATTAACGCTATTATTCTATAAAATATTATATCCACAATAAACATTGCTATCTATACGATACTCGTATGCGTTCTACGGCCCTAAATACTCCAACATTCCTTTAGACACGTTTACATACCACTTTTAATTTGAACGAAATAACAGAAAAACAAATAAACACAATTTTCAAACAAATATAGCTTGTTTTATTCACTTTCACACTTTTTGACACAAAATGCACTTATGATTCGCGGTTATAGAACGGAACACGAAAGCGCGCGACCGGTCGGCATTCGAAGTCGAGTAACTTTGTTGACAAGCGCCAAGCGCACCTCCGCCGCCATGTTTGAAGGCTTCGGCAATCTCCGGCGGAGCTCGGCTGTCTTCGGGAGTGTACACTACCAACGTTACTCGCTGATTCCACTCTATTCAAACATCTTTACTAATGAACGCATTTAATTACACGACGTTTAATTTTTGTTTGAAATGTTCGCATACTATAAATAGTTTATGTTCAATTGTTTTAAGTTATTAATAAACTTGTAAATAATTTTTGTAAAAAATACAAGTTGAGTTACGATTGTTACGAATAAACCTGCTTGTTCGCTGTTTTGTCAAAACAGAAATAAACACATCATAAACCTTAATAATATTGAGAAATTCTGTCCGTTTATCTACGGTCGTAGGCACGTAGAGCCGTGCTACACCATTTTTTGCATTTCTTACTTCAAAATTTTTACGGCCGGCATTGTAATTTAATTTTCTTTCCCTGGTTATTATAACATAACATAAAAAAATAAAATCTCAAATATGTAAATAATACAATGCCCTATTGAATATAATTTATGACAAGCATGTGTTTATGATTAATTGTTTTATTATTAATTGTACTTAATTTGATTTATTGTGTATAGATAAGTGTTGTCTTTCGATTCACACAATATCTAACGTCATTAAAGTAAGTTGTTATTGAACCATAATGAAACGTGTCTTTAAAAGATTTAAAGAAAGAATTTACCGTAAAGGTTTTTATGAATGAGGCTCTTACCTACGAAAGTTCGTAGCGCTACGGACTACAAACGACACAAACGCGTAACCTTTGTAAATCTAACAATTGAAAGTAAACAGGTATTTTTTTAATAAAAATAGTGTAAAAAATAAAGAAAACTTACTCAAGGTTAGATATTTAAATAATTTTATACGTTTCCGCATTCTCCGACCGGCTATACACGTTACGACGTACCTACTTTTGTTTTCAACCAGTAAAGTTTGACCTCTAGTTCCGCTTTAAAATATGCCTAATGAGCTTTTATAAAAGAGCATGTAGGTCTAATAAAAATGGTAACAAAGTGCGGTTCCTTTCGTGGCCAGGTTTTATTCGCCGCAGGGCACAAGTACTTACATGAATAAATCACGACAAGGCTCGGCATTATGCGAGAGGCGATCGCGTCGGTCATGAACCTACTAAACTGGTTCTTGGTGGTATTGTTCTTGGTTCACATCAAGGTAAAGACGTTACAAACCTACATATTTCTATAAATTTATTCGTTATTGGAGGGCATTTACGACATCTTCTGTAAATATTGATTTCCAGATAATATATATAATTAGGAAGTGTTTAAAATAAAATTTTACTTTATTATACTTTGTATAAAACTTAAAAATTTAGAATAAAATCTATAATTGTTCATAGATATAATAGGGATAGGGACTTGTTAAAACAATACAAATGTAACATGTAATGTAGAATTCGCTGTGTGAAGTAGCACTGCTACTGCCATCTAGCGTCAAGTAGCAGAACTACAGTTACTTTACCTTAACGTAGAGGGCGCTACCAGTAGTTTACGTGTTTGATGGTTGTGAAACTTACCTGAAACAATATCATTACAAACATTAATACATGTTTTTATTTAAATACAGGCAACATAAATATAGTTGATATATACTTTGGCCCATTTTAACACAAGAAACCGTCGCAAAAATGATTGTAATTTATTACTTTTCAACTCCACACTACAATTACGTAGCCACAGTTAATAGGAAAATTATTATGCAGATTAAAATGAGTGTTGTTGGTACACATATCGGTTGGCTGGTATTGCAGAATATGTACTAATTTACATAGAAACTATCATTTCCTGCGTAAGGCATACTTTTCACATGCGATAACAGTAGATTGCTATGGTTATTGTACCTACTGGCTTATTTCGCACAATATTTTTTTTCACTTCCAATCATTATTTCAAATGAAATTTCCAAACTGAACGTTACACATTGCGCACAAACAGGTAAATTATGATCATTATTTCATAGCGTAATTATCCTTGAATGAAACTATAGGATTTTACAACACGCATAATAAAATTGAACTTGAAAATTATGACATAGGTAGGTGAGGAAAAAGTATTATTAGATTAGTTAGACAATTCTAGGTACAGATATTGTTCATGGTTATTAGACCGAAAAGCTTCATTTGCGTGCCTAAAACTTTGAAAACAAAGTTTGTGTTAGTTACAAACACTGGCGCTTGAAACAACAATTCAACAATGCATAAAATCAAAATTTGTATTCAAATAAATATGGGTTTTCTTTCATTCACTACACTGACAATACATATAAGTATTTATAAACCTGTAGAAAAACTCTGAATGCACAATTAAGTACTAAAATAATGTTCTTTTATGAATGACGTTTGACAAACGCTGCTCGTATCAAAAACTAGCGGCTTGCCAAGAAGGAGATATAAATAGAAGACTAGAGTGCAATGCACGGGACAAATCAAAACATTTCTGACCAACTGCGAACTTGTGTTTTACTCACACGAAGAATAAGATAAAATCTTCACAACTTTCGCGACAGAAATTTGGAAATTGTTAATTTTCCTCACTTGACTTATTTGGTAAACAAATTCGGCAATTTGAAGAAAATGTATGTTCCTTAATGGATAATTTAAGCAGTATTTGATTTATTTTATCCATAGGTATATGTTTCACAAAGATCGAACTCGGGATTTTCGTATTGTCACGCGACGTAAAAAAGTGATAATTATCACTTTTTTCATCTGTATGGTAGGTAGAACAACTGAACAGAATTATATAAGCAGAAACTAGGGAAAGCAGGTTACTTAAGTACCAGCAAACAATGGACTAGCATACTTGTACTGGTACGTACTGTTAATTCGCACTATTGACATGTAAGTCAATAGGTTTATTGCTTTGTCAAGTACCTAACGCATTTCTTACGTAAAACCTTTAAATATTATGTGTACGGCTTTTAATATTGAGATAATTTCGGAGCGCACAACTACAATGTTATGATAATGACATAGATGCACGTCGATAAGTATGATAATTGTGATATTTTGATGAGCTCACGAGTGATCTCATGCGCGTCTACACCGAACGCGCTTGAGCGAAACGAACGTTTTAATTGTCACAATTTACTTTATAATTGAACAAGGCAC
Source organism: Agrochola lychnidis (assembly GCA_963680765.1). Classification (NCBI taxonomy): domain Eukaryota; kingdom Metazoa; phylum Arthropoda; class Insecta; order Lepidoptera; family Noctuidae; genus Agrochola; species Agrochola lychnidis. The sequence goes on from OY796850.1 coordinate 9,062,542, forward strand.
GACGGCTGATGAAGGCTGAGTTGAGACACTACTCCGAACCATATCGTGATGCACCGTAATGAGATAAGGAATTTTTGTAAGTTTGTTACTGAGAAAGTAAACCTGAGGTATTCGTGCTACAGCTGTTTGTGATGACAATTAGCACGTGTACCTATTTCCTGGCTTCTAAAACTCATGCGTATGTAAGTAGTCGCAGGACAAAGGGTTACACCGGTATGTTGGCTCTTGGCTCACAAAGTTACAAGTCTCTCGGGCCTCGGCTTCCGTCAGTAATGGTCGTCTCACAAAAACCAGCCCCCGCAACAAGATGTCGGAGATAATACAGGATTGACAATATCGATGTCGACGCACTCGGCGGATGCTAATAATTAACGAAATATCTTGATTCTACGTGACTTCATTCAGACGAGTAGTGGGGCCGCTTTTTGTATGTTGAAATATTACTCGGTGGGAATTGGACACGATTTTCCTACGATAAAAGTAAGGCCACAGTTGTATAAATATAAGTGCGATGTAGATAATAATCGTCTTGCGAGGCCCACTATGGACTTAAATTGCTAGTGTAGAAAAAGTGACAAGCTTCTTTATGTGACATGAATGAAAACCCAAGGCACCAATTTTTATTCATTTTTAATCGACTCCGAGTCGTATAGTCAAGTAGCCATGAGAACATGAGATATTATATCCATGTCCTATAACATTACAAAGTCAGCAGATCGTGTAAATGAAAAAATGCATTAGTTAACCCTCCCAACTCATCCCTTTTTGATATGAACTCATTGTTTATGTAACCTTGATATTACTATAATTTTGGGGCGGAAGCCGTGACTGGTACAGTCAAGGGTTGTAAAGGCAGGAACACAGGAAGCGGATATGCGGCGTTTGCGCGCACACATAGCAAGCACAGGTGCGGCGCCCGCGCAACAGGATTCAACTTCAAACTTTGACGTGGGCTAAACGTAAACGTGACTTTTTTTTAAATAAGGCGTGCTTAGAATGTATTTAAAAGAACCCAGCTACTATTAAAGCTCTGTTAAAATTATAGAATTTCGGAGAGATCCGGTTGCTATGTCTGAGAATACTAAGGTTCGTGTTTGTGCATTCATAAGCCGTGTTCACACATTATTAGTCTGTAATTGCTAAATAAATTAGTAATTTCAACCACATCTTAGGTAGGTAGATGAATATTTAATTTATAGAGAATTCTAAAGTCTCTACATGCAATTAAACACATAGTTTTTTGTTCAGTGTGAAGAGATAAAAAGATAAAGCATACTTGTTATGAACACAATGAGAAAAACTGTATGTAATACAAGATAAGATAAAACTACATAAAGAAAACAACGACCACATGGATGGACCTATCAACACTTCCTATAAAACAAATGATATCAACATAAAATACAAGGGAATTTGACCTCTATTGTCGAGGAGCTACATGGAAAATCAAGTCAGATGCTATGAATCGGCGGTACCTAAGTACATAATACGTCAGGCGACCCACGATCATGTAAAGAAGCAGACGTAATATACCTATCCGGTGGTACAGTGAGTCATAGTTAGCGAACACGCGAATATTACTGCGAATCAATGTCAAGATCGTATCATTGTTAATATCACCTTGAATTTTTTAGCGAATATTTAATGTTCGTAATAATGTTAGTGTTGATTGTTATGTTAACACTTCGAGTAGCGATATTCTTTATGGATTTAGAGACAGTATTCATGGACTTTACTTATTTTTTTTTTACTGATCATATGCCTTGCTTTGTCAGGTATTTCATGGCAGTCTTCATCAATCAATCAATCAATCAATCTGACTTGCCTTTTCCCAACTATGTTGGGGACGGCTTCCAGTCTAACCGGATGCAGCTGAATACCAGTATTTTACATTGAGCGACTGCCTATCTAACCTCCACAACCCAGTAACTGGGTAATACGATACCCCTAGGTTCTTACCTACCTGGTTGTCAGACTTTCGGGCTTCTGATGAGCCGTAACGACTGTCATAGATCCACGAATGACAGCAATGAATGACATGGCAGCCTTCATATTAAATACATTACAAGTTAACATTACATAACTTTTCAAACATTCTCCATAACGCTTCAGGTCTATTTGTTAGATAACCTTAAACTTAAAACTTACTAAACTAACTTACAGTTTGTTGTTAGTTTATGATTATTTACAAAATATTTAGTGTTTTATTAACAATATTACCCTCGGACCTACATTCGAAGTTGGTTGCATCAACAATGTTATTCCTATCCGAGTTAAATTACACACGTATAAAGTTAGACACGGTTTTACTTATAGCATTCACAATCTGCGGTTAGCGGTCAGTCTGACAGTTAGATCACCCGCCTGTGATATGCCGTAAATGTACGTTATATCTTCCTTATATGCCAAATACATTTACCTGTACCTATACGTTATGGGTTTATGGGACCATCTGTCTTTTTCGACTAAAAGTTGTCACACATGGTATTGGGGCAAAACAAATAACCATGCATGGCATGGACATTAAGTCCACCTCTGTACATTTCTATGCTTGAAGTATTAAATAAATAGGTAGGTTACAATTACCGGTTTTCATTATTCTACTCTACTACATATATTTATCTATATATGCATCCGTGATATTGTAAGACGACATTGCACGACACTTATCGTCAACCAACAGCAAGAATACGTGAAATTAATATCTAGCTACACTTTATGGTTTGGCGTATCCTGGGCAGTCAGCTCTGATAGCAGTTTCTGACTGGCTAATAGTGCTAAGATTAAAAAGGAATCAATCAAGTCAACCTTTAGTAGTCTATTGCTGAACATAAGCATATCCACTTGATTTAGATAGATCTCTAATGAAATTTCATTTAGTGTTAGTCTTCTCCTGACATGTCCATACAATCTCAGCTAACTTTCCCGTAGCTTGTCCTTCCTTATATGCCTCACACATAGCCATAATCACCATAGACATATACGACAGTACCACTTTAAATATATTTACCATAAAAAGGACGTATAATTTACATAATAACAGATTGTAGTAAGCTTATGTAATATTACAACTTACTTTAAAAGGACCGGTTAAAAAATACTGGTTTTAATGAAGGACAGCGAGTGAAAAATATGTACCCTCATCTTTCTATGTATGTAGTTAATTCCTTGGTTGGTAATGGTAATTTATGCAAGACTACACATAACATAACATCACGCCTGTTATCCCCGAAGGGTTAGGCAGAGGTGTACCTATAGTACACCCACATTTCGCCAGTTATGTTTAAGTCCCATGTAATAGGGGGCGAGACTATTTAACATTTATTAACTAATTCATAAACAGCAAACTGCTTTAGTTATAAACAGACCACCCTGTCATCTAAGGATATCATAATCTCTCCATCGCCTAGCCCTAGGGGATTCCAACGGAAGGATATGAAGAAGCTGCAAATTAGATGCAGTATGCTATGATGAGTGATATTAACACTCTTCACCTGCTGGAAGGCGTGTCGGCGCCTGAACTAGTTGGAGTTGTTCAGCAATTAATGATTCAATGATTTTCAATACTAAAGATACAGTACAGTACAGTTGTACAGTTTTCATTTACCTACATGTTTTACGAAGTACCAAATGATTATCTATCTACTCTATCACAATTTTCAGCAAAATAATTTGTTATTGTAGAGTTAACATCAAAAGTACTGATACTTTTGATGTTAGCTGTACCCTTAATCAACCGATTAAAATTACAACACGTCTATCTTAAACTTATTAAAACTATAAACACATCCGGAAAACAGAACGCCAGCTCACCTAACAAAAATAAAAGAAACAAACAGGATGATTTGTTTGTTAAACTAAATAGAGAACTGCTGAACAGATTCGGATAACAAATCTCCCGAGAGAAACCAAACATCATCCCATTTATTACGACGGGGAGAAACATAAACACCGGTGATTATTAATCTGACGGCAGTCTATAAAAATATAGTCGTCGAAATTAAAAATATAATGATGGGTTCACTGAGAGATAGGTCCGAATTATGAGTCCGTTAATTAATACATTCTTCGATCTTTAAATGTCAGACCCCTTTGTGGGTCAGTGAGCACATTAGGTACGTCCCAGTTATCATAGGTACGAATACCCTTTGCTATAAGTATAGCCATAACAATATTATGAGACATTCGCTTTAGTTGCATACAAGACATATGGGAAACTCTAGGAAAATTAAAACATATCCGGATTTCACGATTATTGTTGGTGTTCAAAGTGCAGACGCTTTTCAAAGAAAATACAACAGTACCCAACAAGAATGGAAAGAGTTCAAAAGGACTAGGTTTGCTTGGCTTTTAACAACTCCCTCTTTTTATTGCTATATTTAACAGTATCTTCAATAAAATAAAAAATACAAACCATCGGAATGTTAACAGTATTGCACTATCATTGAGCATTTTATAACCAGAATAAATGCATGATAATTACCCCAAAATGTCAAGCACGTGTTACTAAAATGTTATTCGTTTGTGTAATGTTAACTTGTTGATAGTAGGCAATTCGAATTTACGGTTACGACCGATGCATAAATTACGTTTCGATAATTGATTAGTAATTAACAAATGAGTCGTCAATTATATGTGACGACGTAAATTAAAAGACTATCCATAAATAAAATGGTGACTGTTCAGGAGTTAACCACCACTGGTCTAACAATAAACCCAAAACTGAGACATGTGTCATGGACTCATGATCTTTCACGGAATTTGAACAAAGGGACCGAAAAAATTAGTGAGAAAAATATTACCAACGTGGTTTGCTAGGGCTGCTAGGCCCACTGACAACAACTACAACTGATTCTACAGAAACGTATTGTAATTTTCAATACATACCATTTTCATCCTGTGCTTCGAAATCCGCTAACGATATATTGGTTAAATCCTCCACATAGACTTGTGGCTGCGTCCTGTTCAATGAGTGCCGTCCTCCGAGGGAGTGGTAGCAGCTCTCCTCATCATCTGCCGCCTCCTCTGTGGAGGAACCCTTCAAGCACGAGTGGAAACTCCGGGAGAGGCGCCTCTCTGTACTCATCGTCACTCATGTCCCGAACCAAGCACTAGTTTTGAACTTCACCACGTTTAAAACAGGCAAATGCTCGCTATTTTCCATTCACTGTATTTTTGCACTTTTCTTAACACATTTAACCTTCCACTGATTAATTGATTTCGTATATTACGTCACTTTCTGTATCTTCAGGGTTCTTGCGATTGGTTGATTTAGCGTTGAATGTTCCGTGTAAACTGCACACCTTTTTAGATAACACTGTTTATTTCACATTGTCGTTTTCTTATCATTCGTTATCGCGAAGGACTCTGTAATCGTAAGGATTCAATGATCTAGTGCTCGAATGGTCTACATGCAAATAAACAGCATTTAAAATTATAGTAATAATTTTTTACTCGACAAGGCTAGGGATGCCTCAATAACTGGTGGGAATGCTTGATGTCACCAAAAAAGTAATTACATCTTCGGCACTGGTATCGCAATGGGAACTGAATAAATATTACGAATCATTTCACGTCTGTTATCTAAATATTATTTGCCTACAACTTGGGCTCTTTACATCACAATAGTCACAGTTTGACGAGCCTATACAATCAACGTTCACGCCATCACTAAAGCATTCGACATGCGTTATTTCCAGTTCTCAACACTACTGAATATACCATCATTTTATTTTGAGAACGTATAAATAATAACAATCAGTTCCGAGTATTATGCATAAAGATAAAGGAGAACACATTTAAAGTGAAAAGAAACCTCCTTATCTCAATTTGTTGAATCTCGGAATGGTGAGTGATTGCAACATCGAAACGTACCAAAACGCGCGTCAACCCGTAAAACACGTTACATGCGGACACGCAGGAAACATGACAGTTCAACGCACTCCCCAAGAATGGGGACCATGCCACATTCGGCTAATGAATGGCAGACGAACAAAGGAGCACATCTTTGTGGCGCCCGCGCCGTGGACCTATTCACGTATGCCTGCGACTGTTGAGTGTGTGATGTTTCAGTTTTTAGTGTCGTAACTTTTTAGTACGGCCGCCTCATCGTTAACTAAAAATACAATACACCCTTTTCGTACAACAGCTTCACCCGCAAAAACAGCGCAATCCGATATTTCCTCAGTACTAGTAGCCCTGACCATTACTAAAACAATGATAATGACGGAACTAATTCATAAATTAACCATTAAGCTATTACAAACCAAAGATGACATGACAAAGATTTAAAAGTTTTAATTAGTCGAGCATTATGATTTACGAAATTATGAAGCTGTAAAATAATGTAGATATAACGGATTACAGTTTATTTATTACGTTACCACAAAAATCATAATTTAAAAAAATCGGAGTTGACCGAATTATATATATATTAATAAATGATTTGCAACATACATTAACAAATATTGCAAAATATAACAATCTGAACAATATGAATACCCACACTGATATCAACAATCATATAACCCGGAATCATTGTAAATGTAATTAGTATTGAAAATACAATAGCAAAATAAGCTCTATCATGCAACTTGCAGTAACATATAGGAACTGTATATCGAATGATATTCCACTCACAGCAGGATTATGTTTACGCAAGAATCCGGACGTGATTGTGAAAAAGTTAAAAAATATACATGACAAACCTTGCACGAACGCATTGCAGTACTAGACGTGTGGGAGCTCGAGGTCTTTACATAACAATTAGTGAAACAAAATGTAAAACCTGAATCGAGGAAGAGACTGTTACGACTGATTTTAATTAACACCGGATTGCGCCAAGTTGATGCGTTGACAAAAACAGTGAAATCTTCAACGACCTATTGTCTTAGTGGAAAGTTCTGCGTGGGAGCCACTGACGACTTGAATCGGGCTGCCGAGAAAATTGCGGAATCAAGCAGTGAACTTTCACGAGTACTTATTTGATGGAGAAACAATTGGTGTTCTTCTGCTTTCACACTTATTTCGTTAATTACATAAACTACAGCTTCAACCAGTCGTTTGTTATTAACAAAAGCACGTGGCTATTTTCGCCGATCGGCCCTCGCCGAGGGGCGCCCTGATGTAAACAATGCTACCAATTTCCCATTGTTCCGAAGGTCGTCTCAAGGTGCCAGACCACCCGGAACGGCTCGATATATTATTTAATACCATTAAATTTAATAATGTTTCCATTCAACTAAAATTAAACAATGGAAGTTCTGATTCCGTAGCCATGGCAAAAACGTAATAGGAATCTTGAAATGATGACGTAAACTTATAGCTGTTGTATAAATCGTTAATGAGCTCATTATAAACGAATTTACTAAAAGCAAAAATAAACTCTAAAAACAGAAATCCATTTGGCATAGTGCAGTTAATCAAGCCTAGCGTAACCGTAACACAGAGTCGGTACAATAATGGAAACGCGCCTGAGGACGAGGACTGGCACGAAGCCAATATTTTCCGTACGAGACCGAGATTTTCCCAAGATAAAGTACGCCAGGGCTCCGACCAGTGGCCTCAACATCGCGTGTGCCGCCTAAATCATTTTCAGATTATCAACACGAAAACGCCAACCGGGTTAAAACCATAATGCCAACACTAAAATTATATATTTAAGTATGTCATAAACGACAACCTTGTCATACTCATAATCCAGATAAAGAAACCTTTGATTTGATAACTCGAGTGTTTTCGATGTTGACCTTTCTCAGAGATTTCCATCCGAACCGTAAGTATGTGTGCGATAAGATTATGAGAGCTGCCGATGTTTTATTTTCAGGAGTTAAATATAGAAAACTGTATGACAAGTCTCGCGTGAATAACACAAGAATAGTGTCGGTTAATCCTCTAAGTGAGACCTGTTAAGTCTCCATTCTTATAGAGCCGGTTATAAATAGAGCTGGAGCAAATAAAATGCATCCGCTAGCGACAATCGTTGACATGTTAACTAATGATGGGTCAGGTATAAATCATGTTTATAATAGCGAGTCAACGCGAAGATGGTCGGAGGAAACGGTCGATTTGCGACGGATATGGCGATTGGAGCAAGTAGAGCGGCGTACGCGCGGTGAACTCGTGAACTGACTTATTAATCTCGCTCATTATGTCGGCCACATTACAATGCCATCATTGTCCCACTCGCTACTGTCTGCTAATCATTGCATAGTTAACATTTATTTTTTATTTTTTTTGTTTGGCGAGCGTGTGTATGAATGTGACACATGCGTTTTGTTCTTGCATTAAATAGCCATATACTCGTACATTTTGTTGTCTGTTTATTGTCTTTAGCAGTCTTTAGCTAATCGGGTATGGGGAGCAAGTGCAGAAGTTGAAGGTTGGTTCATCTTTAGCGCAAGAAGTTCCACTAAGTAAAGAAATTATGAAACCTTTTTCATATATATATTGTGGTTCTACAAGTGATTCATAGCGAAACGTCTCATATTTCATACTCAGTGAACTACGCACTAAACTCTACTTCATTACGACAAAGTATATAACCTTGTATGTCAGCCATGATACGATATTTTCTTCACCTTTATCGTCGATTAGCGTCTATGTAGTATACTCAACTTTCTGTGCAACTATACGGAGAGCGAATTCTAATATAAATGCTAATTAAACTGTTGAAGATATGCAATAAATAACGATGCTGTTTAATCACACGAAGAACAACACCACTAAAATAGAATTTACCCAGAAATAAATGTTCACGTCACAATCGTGTTGAGAAACTTCAAACACAACACAACACTGGGATCCGTACGCGGACTGGTTAGGTTATGGGCCTAATCCACATACACACGGAATCGCCCGACTTTCGTACTACAACGTAATTATAGAGTAGAACAGAACGCCGCGTGACTGTCTCCATTGACAGATAGCAACACACTGAACCAAGCGGCGACTCGGTGAGGCGCGAAGACAAGCAAGAACGGCGCGCGCGCACGCCTGTGCCCTCCGCTGCCAACCGTTTATTTACTATTCACAGTTTAAAATTCGAACGTGCTCTAATAATCAACATGGCGTGGATAGATCGAGGATACCTCAATGTACTATCATAGGGCCAAGGGTGGAAAATTTCATAGAACAAACATTTTTTGAAATAGGACGAGATATAGATTGTTGTACTAAAAGGAAACACTCCAACTGAATGAAAGAGAAATTAATGCAAATGACGTAAATGGATAAAGTTTATGGAAACCGGATCAATAATATTAGGTATATGGATAAAACCGAAAGTGAAAGTCAAGTTGTCGCCACTCACAAACTCCACTCGAGAAACCTGTTAAAAGTTTGGAACACTTTTACTCTTATGAGAAAGAAAATGCCAGGTAGCCAGGACCAAGGTGGAAGGTAAGCCCGGGGGCAAGGAACTATAAAGGGTGGGTTGCGCCAACGCACTTGTGTAATTATTTTAAGCTTGCTAGACGAGGACGGGTAAACAGAGAGACCGACTGGAATGTCGGCCGCATATTTAAGGAGAGCTTCCACACTGTCATACAACATAGAAGCAAGACAATACACACTGTATACTCACATGCGTTTCTTTGTATAACTCTTCGATCAATAATAGTACTAGATTCCCGATTAGCGCTTCAAAAACGGCCCGAAAAATAAGACCACAAATACTTTTGTGGTCTTATTTCAAATTAGTATGATCCAATCATAGCCAACGTTAAGACGTCAAAATGCTGCAGTGCGCGTTTAAAAACTCTGTAAATAACCACCGTAACACCAAGGTTTTGGAAGAAATATCTTTTTTTCGATAAGTTTAAATCATTAAGTGTTTTCATAAAATAAAAACAAATTAAATTGTATATATAATTCAATTAGCTAATATTATAATTGTTTGGCCAATGTTTGCTACAACGCACCAACTATTGTATCAAACATCGACTGTTCTCGAACAGGGAATGCATGGAGTAGTGTTGTTATTTTATAATGTTATTTTTGTTTGTAGATTTCCTAGTGACCCATTTCGCTGTGCAGAATGGGTATCTATTGTCGCGAAATAAAGAAGAGAATAAATATACAACCCTTGTAAAAATTCGAGAATATGTTCGATTCATTTTGACAGATTCGACATAACTGAAAACACTCAAAGACGTAGATTACTAAAAACAGCAGTTCCCAAATTACAGGTAATAGTAAAATAGTATCTACTGCTTTTTGAATCGGTCAAAAATATTTGCCACCATACAAAACGAACCTATAAAATATATATTCTGCAACTCTACGTCTTTCAATACTTACTGTGTTCTGAGCATTGAAATGTAATACCAAAAACTACGTCTAGTTCCACAATAGAATAAGCACGAAATTATAAACAAAATGTTTTTAACCTTATTACATTATAAACTTAAGTTTCATTTTAGAATAAATATTTTTGTACTGATGACTTTAAAGAAAGGTTTATAAGCAATTTTTTGCTTATAAACCTTTCTCCGATGAAAGGACTTAAATAAATATATTTTGCAATGGTAATTAAACTTTATGTTTAAGCGTTAAGGTTTATAATAAACTGAAGTTGTTAATATTATTAAACTTTTTTCTAAGAATTATAGATGTTTACGTGTGTGCAAACGTGGCCACTTGAGCGACGTATTTTTGTTCCTGATCCTTAATCTAGTACTATTATTGATCGAAGGTATAACTTGAACGAACATGAATCAAATGTAACTAGACACCAAGTTTATCAGCGTTTTGTGAACGTAAACATTATTATTCTTCCACACGTCGCACATGTACACTTGTTCATATTTCAGCTTCTTCAGCTAACATTCCTGAGCTATCTTGTGATGATCCTTTGCAATTGAATATAGAACTAACAAGTACAATGTGGAACAGAAACTATAAACATCCTCCATTTCTGAAAATATGTGAAAACAAGACACAACCAGAACCTTTCTTAAATCAAGTTCAAAACAAAATTAATCAAAGTCTTGAAGAACCCTATCCCTTTAACTGTGTCCTCCTTTTCATTTAAAAAAATAACAGTACAATACTATACTGCAGCACAGTTAATTCTGCATCACAACTCACAAGGCAACCCCGTAGCAGCAGGTGGTACCTACGCCCATCGTCTCACACCGGTTCACCTTTATTTAGCCTACATTTATCTGTGGGAATATTTACTAGAAATAATTTAAAAAATAGGGGCTTGTGCCTCGTGATCGTCCTCTGAAACGTAAAACCATTGAACCCTGCTGTCATATTACATAAGTCGTTACAGTCAGAAGCATAAAAGGTAGGTATATAATATTCTCCGAAATACTGACACGATTAACCAACTGTAACATACTAGGGTATTTTCGATGGCGTGTACTTACCTACTTGCATTTTTCCTTCATAAACAAATATAGTGTTCAGGGAAAAACCACTCTGAGATTTCTTTTTTATTAAAACTCTAATAATCTCGTAAAGTGCAACCAAAACAATTTTATTATTAAATTGTACTCCTTCCGATTTTTTTACATTTTCCTCAAACTCTTCGGGCTTCTAATTTTGAACAAAAAAATATTTTTTATTTAATTATGAGCATGTTATCGCTTCGCGGTCAAATCCAAATTGTATAGGACGCAGGATGAAGGGTTAACTCATAAATTCAGCTAAATATCAACACTTTGTCAAAATGTTCCGCCATTTGAACAACAGAGTTAGTTCCACTTCACAAAGTAAGAAACGCTCCAGCGAACACTCCAATACTGCCTTCAACTTAAGCTTTACCATCAGAAATCACGTGCAATTGGAATTTAAAGATCTCAATTGGAACTATTGGAAGTCGTGACAGGACGCAAATCCAATAACTTTTCCCAGTCGTTTACAACACGCACAGTAAAATCAGTAGCTGTTACACGGCATTTATTTTAATTCTTCGATCAGTATGACTATGCACATAAAAAGTAAAAAGCAAATTTTTCCCATGGCAACACTTGAAACTGAAGGTATATTAGTAGCTCAAGACGACGGCCTTGAGTAAAGAATAATATTACGCTTACGCCGCTTTACATCTTGTATCGCTGGTTCACGGACACGCGATATCTTGTCGTGCGAGATACATGTGAGATGCACTCGATAAAAAATAAACGGTAACATTCATCATTGGACGCAGGTGCGAGTATAGCTTTGAGAATTGCGGGCTAATGGTTTGGCAGAAGCTTTAGTGCAATGGGGAAATTGGTACAGTTTGTAGTACAAGGAAGTAAGAGATGCGTACGTGCAGGAAGACACATTCGCAAGTATGATAATTATATACCTAATAAAAAAAATATAATCTTTATAGGTGTGTCATTAGTTCATCACTCATCACTCATCAGCGAATCTTCAAAGATAAATAATGTACGCGTTTCCCAAAAAGACTAATGTGACGATTGAGTAACAAAATAAAATGTTACGATTTTGTTTATCTTACTTTTTCATTCTCAATGTCATTGTTACAAGTCTTGATCTTGAGATCTGGTTTAACGGCCCAACTCTTGTAGGTATATCGTCTGTCCGTCTGTCGGCTCCATATTTGAAATAGGCGTACAATTGTCGATCATTAACACTATTATCTGTTGTTGATCGTTACAATCTCAAATCCTAATGGATGCTAAGACCAGCTTACCAATGCTGCGTAGGCGCTTGTTTGGGCGGAGGTGGGCGACTGAACTTGGCACGCCGGCGACTCTTGCGCAATCAATACAAGCCCTTCTATATTCAATGACAACTCGAAAAGGATCGCATTTGTCCATAACACAAGTAAACATCTACTTGTTAAATACAAAGCCATTATTGCATGGATGAATACACCTTTTAAATGACAAAAGGTTATTTGTGATACAATACCTATATTATAGCAATTATTCTAAATAACATTAAATTAAATAGAATCGTAGCTTTGAATAAGTAGTACACATATATGAAATATGCACTCGTATCAATAGAGTACTGTAAACAAAAGACGGTGTTTTATTTTTCCTAACCCAAGAACTGTAAATAAGGCATTCAATTAACTACAAATCGAAATCTTCAATCTTGAAGACTTTGAAAACTCACTAACACGAACAAAATACATGACGAGTGGCATCAAATCAATTATTAAATCAAACTCTGGATCAATGAAGAAGTCAGTGGCAAAGAAAGCGCAAAAAGTGGAATAAATAACAAACTTTCGTTGGAGAGAAGTGTGCCAATAGAATGCCGAGGGAGTGTGCGTGTGCGCAGACAAACGGCCGACACAGCCGTGCAAATGTACTGAATAACTGCATGCGTAAATACTACATCAAACGTAAGTGAAACTGATGCGTTCCAGACACAAATACAGAATAATCGTGTAAATAATTCAAAGAGTGTGAAAAACGAACGCAATGCAGCAGAATTATTATAGAATTATGTAATTGGAACAAGAAATAAAATTGAGAAACAAGATCCCAAAATAACACCAAGAACTTTAAACAAAATGTTAGCGATAAACATGCAGTAATTCTAATAAAATAAAAATTTAAATGCATAACAATGAAAATATCGAAATATAACGCGTTACTCCAACATCCATGAATATACGCTAGACGAGGCAATCAGGGTAGTAGGGTAAAAAGAATGCAGCCGCCTTACAAATGCTCAATGGAAGAGATTAAGCACGCACGCCGAACGCCGACGACGCATTACCGTTGCATTACATACCTACCCAACTACTGTATATATGTGTTTACTCTGACACACATATAATAATGAGATCATCCTTATTGCTAAGGGGAACATTTTACATAAACACGATACCTTTGATGTTTGAAAATGTTTGACGAAAGACGATAATATGATCTCGAATTTGAAATACAGAATTTATGATTTTCAAAATTTTTGCCACTTATTTTCAATGCAGCACTATCCAATGGATTAAAGACTGATGAAGTCATACGATGTTCTTAATAATCGCAGACGACACTTGCTACACTATACAAATGTGACAAGCCCATAACATAATATTTACAATGTAAAACGAAAACAAAAATCAGCCACGATGATGATGACACACAATTCCGATTAGAAATGTATCGCCCACCATTTCTACGCTGATTGCAGTTAGCATTTCCGCATCCGGCACGAGTCGAACAACGCGTTTCGGTTCATATAAAAGATTGTAAAGCCGGGAACATATTTAGGTGACGGCTCGGCTCGGTAAACAGTGTCAGCTATAAACTGTTGTTTGGACGAACGCCAGCGTTGATCCCGATCGGCTGCTCCCGGAATCGATGAAATTGTATCTGCCTTTGCAATGATATTGGAACATTCGTATATCGGATCGCACCTCTCAATTTAGACGGCCTTACGCTGGATAAATAGCTCAATGAGATAGACTCGACTGAAATGAACGACTCCCACAGAACGCAGAATGATACAGTACTGTCCATATTAACAAAGTAGACTACGGCAATTAAGAAAGTGTCACAAGACAAGCCAGCGGATGTAACAAGTGTATCTAATGAGAACGTTACTGATGTAACAATACATTAAGAAATTAGGAAGTCTCACTTAATCCTATTTAAACTCATTAAAGGAATCAAACAAAGCATAAACGCAAGTGAAGACAATGAAATGCAGTTGCACAGCCCAGATTCACGAATGAGCTTATATCACAGCTAAGTCTAATGAACACGAATAGAGTTTACATTCTATAGAGTTTTCATCTAGCATCATATACCAGCATCATTGTCGATTCGCATAATGTTCCATCAGAATGGTTTCGTAGAACCGAACCAAGCTTAGTTACAGAGCAATGTACTAATGACCGAGGATACGGCGCGTTCAGAATTTTAAAATAAACAAGCTATTATGTTGTACAAAGCGTAAAGTTTACATTTATCAAGATTTCCTCTGACAGGACGAGCTCTGCAATTATGCTTGGATTAGTTTAGGCTTCAAATGAATCCGGTATTACGTATATAGAATAAGAAGTTTATTCGGAATAGCATTCATTTCCCTTTTTAGATATATCAGATCTCGGTATCTACAGTTGATCTACGTGAATCATATACGGATGGAAAGTCTAATCATCCTATACTATTAAATAAGCAAAATTTGTATATATAAACATAACATCACGCCTTGTTTCCCCGAAGGGTTGGGCAGAGGTGTCCCTGTAGCAGGTGCACCCACATTTCGCCAGTTATGTGTAAGTCCCATGTAATAGGGGGCGAGCCTATTGCCATCAACCGGGCACAAATCCAGACTCCGAGCTGCTACTGAGAAATTTCAGATAGAAAAACCCAATTACACTTTATTTGTATATATATAAAATTGTAATCACGTTCTCGAAAACGGCTCTGACGATTTCGATGAAAGTTGCAATATAGGGGTTTACGGGGCGAAAAATCGATCTAGCTAGGTCTCATTTCTGGGAAAATTCGTTTTCTCCGTATTTTCACCTGAGCAGGGCTCGGTCGCCCAAAGTTTAGAACACGATGGCAACTTGGAATTAGTAAGTACCTACTATCATGGCAGCATGGAATTAATATGTACTATAGATGGAATTAGTATGAACTTACTATCATAGACTATTAAATGAGCATTTTCTATTTTCACTCGAGCAGAGCTACGTCGACCAGGTACTATTTTTTATATATAACTACGAACTGATCATAATAGGATTTGGAATTATTTACACGATTCTTTATTAAATTAAAGAATTCCTACACAATAGAGAAAAATAATAACATTCTCGAGCTTGGGATGCGATTATATTTTCTTTCCATCAATATTTTGTTTTTCTTTTGTGGGAAAATTACACATACGTTTAAATTCAATATTGAATTCTCAGGTACGTGTGAATGCAGCTTCTGAGATTTATGACTGGCATTTCAAATATTATAATCTACTGCAACTCAAGACTCAAGATTGCGCCAGCGCAACATATTTGTGTTTATGTTCTAAACATAACTCGGATGAAACCATTCTGCTGGCAGCGTGATGATTACACCAGTTCGTATCTAGTAATATTACTTTAACGGAATGCCCGCAGGACATCAATAAGATATTATTACCCGTAGTTGCCCATAACACTGCGTCAGGAACTAGATTAGCGTTCTTTAGCTCGTAAGTCTCGTCTATTGCTTGTTTTAAAACATATTGTATAGTTGCAATATTGCAAGCTGTCAGCGTTTTCACAGATTTCGGTAAGTCAAAGAATTTCACTTAAAGTGGCACACGGTTAAGTAGTCTGACAAGTTCTACATGCGGTCATAAAGTGCGACTCGAGTCCCGTAATTGACAGACCTTAGTGAGCTACAAGACCACACGCCCATAAAATGTGAGATTTCTCCACGTTTACAATTCACTCACTTAATAAGATCAAAGAAATCTTGTTGTAAGTAAATGTACCTTCACGTAATAGACTTTAAGTGTATTCGAAATTTTCATAAAAGTGAAAGCTCTTGTATAACCGTTACAAGAACAAAGTATGCCGTAAAAACTCTGAAATAATACAATGTATCATAATTTTATGTAGATTATTTCCATGTTTCCCACGTAATTACAAGAATTACTCTCATTATAGAGCGTTCCCAAACAAGATTGAATTCGTGACTATCACTAAACGTGTATACGAAATTTCTATTAAACATTGCACGTTTTGTACCGTTTCCTACTTCCACAATCGCTGTAAAATATGCCCTATGTAGTAAACTACCAAATATCGACTTGTGAAAGGTTAAACGTGCAAGAAGTTAACAATGGTTTGCGTATAATTACATGTCAGCGCAGTAAAGGCGTTTAGAAAACATGTAATTTCAGTAGGTATGTACTCAGTTGCAGTTCAGTAGCAAATCACTTTGGAAAGCGAATATAAAGTACTCGACACTTTCCCTCGGCCCGCTGATGTCAGTAGACATTAGCGTTAAGGGAACTATCAATATTTATCAACGGACTCCAGCCTGTTCGATATGTTCTCGAGTCACATCATTTTATTGCACATAAATCAAACGCTAACGGAAATAAAAGTCGACTTTCTAGTTGTAAAGTCTAAAACTATTTGCAGTCATCTTGTTAACTAAGAAAACAATAAAAACTAAAGATTGATTTAAGAAATTAATTCTCCTTCTTTTCGTATATCTATGTAGGTATATTATATTGTTTGGGCCCAGGCGACGTTTATTGCGACATCAGAGGCGTAGGCGAATTTTTTAATTGAATTGTATTTATTATTCTAATTTTTAATTTTGGTAAAATGTATGGATCTATTGTTATCTGAATTAAATGAATTTTATTTTGATTTATTTTTTGTTGTTCAGATCGTCAAGGGTGCAGGTGAACGTACATTTGGGGCACTCCAGCAGATGGGACAGTCTGATCAGGAGCACCACACTCGCACTGAAAATTAATAGGTTTTACCACAAAATTCAGCTACAGTAAAATTCCAAATGATATTTTCAAACTTACGGAAAGAAGCATCACACATTTTGAGTAGATGACTCAATAATATTTAGTCATCTACCCAAAATATGTGTTATATTTTTCCTATTAGTATTCTATTCATAGCCCTAAAACCTAATAATTCAAGGATAATGCGATGATATTGATGAATAGTGGAATGAGTGGCACCATGAGTGTGCGTCAATATCCGGCGAATACGCAGGTGCCGGAACTTCAGGCGAATGACTGCGATCCAATCTGACAACTGACCACTTATGTCTACTGCTCACTGCGCAAAATTTACAATAAGTACCGTTTGCTGCCACACTTTTATGGGAAAGATGTTAAGATATCAGTACAAATAAAAAGCTCTGCAAAAATAAATCGTTTGTTATTTTTTATCTCTATGTTGTGCTGTTTCATCTTCATTATATTATGTATTCCTATTTCGTTTGTCCTGTCCTTAACACTGCAGCTCTATTCTGCGTAAGTAATCAGATATAATTTAATTGACCATGATTACCAAGCTCGGCTTACCAACAGCGTACACTTCATTAGACATCAAGCTCAGTGCAATGACTTCCATGTACTTTAGTGAAAATCCCCCCTAGTTTCAAACCATATGAAATAGTTGTAGCATTCTATCATGTGTCGAGATAACTCCGTAACATTTCGTTATCGGCCTATTTAAATAGATATGTGATAGGACCAAAATAACGATAAAACGTTTAGATTGTAATAAAACCTCATACAACCTGACATTGTAACGCTCACCCTTAAATCTAAGGAAAGCTTCTATAATCAACATGAGTTATGTTTATGCCTTAAATGTTCCCCAAAAATCCAGGATTATCCCCCGAATGCGTGTTCTCACGGCATGTTATCGGCTTCTCGGGGAATTCGGTTCAGTGACGATAAGCACGCACTTATCTGTCACCGGAGACCACGACCGCGATTTGTAAGCTAGTGACGATGCTCTAGCTAGGGGACTCTTTAGTTAAAACACTATTCATTTTTTCAAAAAATTCCGTACTACGTGTTCGCTTTGCTCAAAGAAATTAATGTGGACCGCAGCTTTTATCTTCCGTACAATTCCGTGAATATACGGAATTTTATTTGTAAGCGGGTTTTGTACAATATTATTTGCCAAACAGGTCCCCAAAATTAATTTCTATTATGAAAACAGCGATTAAAATTCCATCGCATATGTACAGGCCCGAATCGGATTCTCTTTGCATTCAACACTGATGCACGGTATGGGTAAAAGACGTGGTGCGATTGACAAAACAGCCCATTGGACTATTATGAATCGTTTACCTGTACGCCAGTATCGCGAACACATAACTTTATATTCTGTCAATGTTTGCAACCTCCTGCAGCCGCATGACAACACACGCATTTGATTTGCAGTATGTAATTGCGTTGATTACTCAAAAGGAGCTGTGCTTTAATAAGCAAACGAGTAGTAATAAACTATAAATAGCTCGACGACGCCGACGGTGCAAGCTGAACTTAACATTCTACTAATCAAGTGCAGCTACGATAGCGTACTTGAGATTTGAAAACAAAACAACGTGTTATTGTTGTTCGTAGAACAAAACAGAGTAAGAAGGTCCATAATTACCACGAGGAGGGAAGAGAACAATACGTGGCGAGAGGCAGGTAGCGGGATACGGGCCCCCAAGACGTTGTACGACGACCAACACATGACATGTGCAAGCGTAATTTTAAAACACCCGGCACAACAGATGCTCCTATACTTTTTATATACCGTTCAAATATTCGCTAAGATAAACTCCAATTTTCGAGCACTCGATCAATAGAGAAACCGAAAGTTATTACAAGATATTTTTTATCAAATGTCAGTTGGTACCTATTACGTGAAGATCAAAACATGAATGCTTTTGTTAAAAAAATTAGATACCAAATCGTTCGTGTGTATCTAAACTTTTCTTCATTGATGGCAATCGAACCGCGAAGTGTCGGCGCTCAGTCACGCTTCTAGATCAGGAGATTTAACTAAATATCTTCAATATTTGAAACTCGATTAGTTAAATCGTTCTCTGAGACTAGAACTAATTCATGTCTTAACGAATGGTATGGTAGTTATACATTTTTAACGATCATAACCAGCAATCATGGAACGATAAAAGTAAAGTAACGATGAGGCGAAAAAGTTAAAACAAACTGAAGTGAATTGATGATGCATAGCGCCAAAAGAAACCCTAAAGAGTAAACAGATGAATGGTAGAAGAAATCAGATAGTAAAACTTGCTTTAGATACAGAGATAAACTTTTCAAAGGGATCAGACCAGGTAAAGTAACGGCATCTTTGTGTTCAAATCCAACGTGACCGTCCTTCTCAATTGGTTGGTACAACCTGTCTCCATGCAAAACAGTGACAAGATCTGTTACAGATAGATACAAATTGTACCACAAATAAAACGTTGACACGCTAATTAAACGTCTATGTATGTAGATGTCACCGCAAAGGGTGACTGCTGTGACCGCCACACTCTAGCCAGCTATATTTAGGCTCCTCTTACACGGTGCGACCCACCGACGTGTGATACGATGCCTGGGCCACTGGAGGCAATCAATATACTGAGTGATTAATTGATTTATTACAGAACACTGTTCTACAGGGCCACTGTCAACATATCAGCTGACCTTATAATTTAAGAAACCTGATATTTTTTATGAAGACTTATTTGCAAGAAATGCAAGACGATCCGTCAGACGCTTTCGAAAACGTAAGCTGCGTAAAGTTCAGAGTAGTTTCGAATTTCTTATCGCAGTTATGTAAGTTGAGTAACTTGACTGGTCAAACTTGAACGTTGCATGTGGTCATTCGATGGATCATTGAGGTAAAATTAAGTTAACAGTATACACCATACAGCTATAGCTGACATACAAACTGTTGGAAAATGGTCACTGAACAAAACCACGACGTGTAACACTTGACAAAAGCACGTAATGATTCCACAAAACAAGCACAATGGTACGGTGGTTCATTGGGAGCAAACCGCAGAGTTCCTGCGCATTGTGGTGGCGCGACTGCTGGCACACCGGACACAACAGTGTGGACGCACCTCACACAATGGTCGGACAAGCGAGGCGCGACGTGCACGCGACACGGACCGATGCCAACTGTTTACCAACGCGCGCTCGGTGTGCACCCACCACTACCAGGGCTGGCACGTGATCATTCAAATGAGGATATTGTTGTTTGTTTACTTTAACCATACGGTTTAAATCGGTGCTTTAATGGCATATGTAGCAGAAACTAAAACGATCAAACAGAATTATTCTCTTAAAAGAAAAATATAATGAATTAATCACCACATTACCCAAATAGTATTAGATAATTATTAAAACTTTAAAAGTAAAATCCAACATTTTACAATATTTAACAAGAGATTTTCCCTGCCAAAAGAAAAATACTTGAAATCTATAGGTATAATCTAAGTTTGCAGCATAAAAACTGCACTTAAACTTAGGCAACCCTATTAAAATCATAAAGCTTATTTTTTTTAAACTTGGTCATACACGATAAGCATTATCATATCGCTCGCGTCGGAACTTCGAAGTTTGTGTTATCATTCCTAGTTGGTCATAGAAATATAATATTTTCTCTATTAGACATAATATTGATAATATAACCATCACATAATGTTTATGTGCTGCGGTTAGTAGAAACGTAACAATAAGCCGCTGTAAGGTCATTGTGCATAAGCTAATAAAACTAGTGTCAGCTTACTGAACGCTCTTGATATAAACAGCTTACATCTGTGACAACCTAGCTTAGCACAACTGTTCCATTTTTAAATGTTAACATTTTTAATTGACTTTTAGCGGATTACGAATACGAGGGACGCAAGTGCGCACCAGCTTTAATGCAAAGTTTCAGTACTCAGCGAGTGAGCTGTAGCGGTGGCCTGTGGACAAGTTAAAATTATGGATCATGGCTTGCTTGACACACTTTTGCACAAAATTAAAGCACTTTTATTTGTTACTTTTGTAATTAAATACGTTTCAGTGGAAGTGTAGTTAAACAAACC
Organism: Agrochola lychnidis; assembly: GCA_963680765.1. Lineage (NCBI taxonomy): Eukaryota > Metazoa > Arthropoda > Insecta > Lepidoptera > Noctuidae > Agrochola > Agrochola lychnidis. The sequence goes on from OY796850.1 coordinate 9,084,036, forward strand.
AGACAGATATGTTAAACATAGTCCGAAGTATTAATACACGTGTCTACAGGGAACCGAACGGTGCAAGCAAACACGAACTGTGTGAATGTTGAACGTGTCATTTTCTACATAATTGAAACTTCACTTACACAAATTGACACTGATAGTACCGGAACGGGGTCGCACGAAGTCGTAACAACGATAATTTGACGGCGGTTTTCTTTTAGTCTCGTTTGCACAGCGATACGTGTACGACAGAACGTTCGGAGCCCATCGTATGTAAATATCGACACGACGTGTGTTCACCACAGTAGCCCCTTATCTGCATGCAATAATAATTGAGCAATACATTGCAGATAACATAAAGTGGCCCGGCCGTTACGAAATACTTAATAACGATTTATTTTCTCATATGTATAATAGCTATCTTAATTAACGCAAGAATTTAAATTATAATGCATGTTCAAGATAATTTATTATGGTGTTTATACTACGAATATTTACAGCCATCGCCGGAAGAAATAAATAAACATAAATCTTGGGCTAAAATTAACGTCCAAACAGTATAAAAGCCGGGCTTTGTGCCGTATAACACAAAAAGGAAAATTATTAGGTATATGGACAGTGCAGCAAGTAGTCCGTACACCGGATATATTGGTAAGGACCGAGCCCATTGGGTCACGTTTTCAGAGTATCTTACGAGTTTTCACACACGTGGTAAACACGCTAAAGATAAGAATAAATAAATAAATCGTGATAAGAATGACTTCATCTGACTTATTTTAGAAGGTAAGGTTTTCGCTGCATCTGAAATTCAATGCACAATTTGAAATCAAAATTAAAAGATCATGTTATAATGGCAGCACGCCATATCACTTTTTCAAGCCGATACATTTTTACTAAATTGTTTTACATGCATGATTACCCCTTTAATTGCAGTTACAAATATTTACGTAGAAAAAGAATCAACGTAAGTGCTACGAGAGTGCTTCAGTTAACCAGAAAAAGCGAATGCTGTTCGTGAAAGTTTAAAGTTTCAAAATATTCAGCATATGAGCTTGGTACACGGCTATGTCCCAATTTGTATGCGTAAAATGGCACATCTGCATTGCCGTTGAATGTAGGAATCATATTTTTGGCACGGAGTTTTAAAATCGGGCCAAATCGCCGTAGCACGGAGCTACTGGTTTTGACGTGAAGAACGTGGAAGGAAAGGTGTGAATCATATTTTCTTGGTAGGAGTTGGAAATGTTAAAATTAGAAATTGATAAGAAAGTTCAGAAAATCGTACCATCTATTATACTCCGTTTGAAATAAGATTAGACATTTAACTAAACCTTTTTTACAGTTCGTTCAACCGATTTTGACTTCTATTGCGTTGGTGGCATGACAAATAATAGCAGCTGCAGTAAACATTGGTATTGTAACCACTTTTTTTGCTTTTAATGCCATCCTTACGCCTACGGTATAGAAGTCAAAATCGGTTGAACGGACTGTAAAAAAGGTTTGTTTAAATGTCTAATCTTATTTCAAATGGAATATAAGTGATGATGGTCGAGTTATTGGCGTAACACAATAAACACACTCATTCACTTTAACAGTTTAAAAAATAGCCATTTCAATAAATTCATGGCAACGTTTTTTAAAAAGCACCACGTTAATGGAAATGTACTTGTTTTACTGAGAACCATTTTACGGCCCGTTGCAAATGTTTATATGTACCTAAATTCTCCATATAAATGTGAGTTTTAGTACAAACTGTTCCAAGACTCCCACACTCCTTATGCGTACAGAATCGTTAATGTGCGTGCACTATGGCTTATAGAGAAAATTTTAAATATCGACTGTATAACTATTCTAAGAAAATGTACGAAGCCGACCACAAGAGCTTAACATTCTGTTATGTGCCTCGCATAATTAATACGTATAATTTAAAAGAAATTCTGCGTTAAATGACAGTGAAGGTGAATACTTTTAAACGAATAGCTTAGAAAACATGCAACTTTTAAAACAGGTTCTTTTATTACCTACGTAAAAGTTAGTTTTGAAATAAAATGCAAAACTAATATCCATTTATTCTACGTCACATTGTAAGCCACTAACGCCACAACTATGCAGATAATCAAACATATACCGTAGAGAACGGTGCTCACAAATTGTCACTAGCAGGTCATCATGACATAATCACAACAGGTTTATAAATCAACACAGACTAACAGTGGCTGTTGATTAACTCGGCCGATTCAATAACGGTGAGAGGGTGACGACACAGCCTCATACAACACAACGCACGCCTGCTATCAACATGTGAAACAAAAATAACTTTGTAAACATCCTTGGGATCTGGTGTGAGATGAGGCAAGGGTAGAGGTGCAATGGGGATATTTGTAAACGTAGTAGATACTGACACAGATTATTAATAGTGAAGAGAACCATTCGACACCAGTACCCTAATTGCGTAATACAAGACAATCTGTTTCAATTTGAAACAGATTGCTAATCCATTGCTTCATAAGTTGGAAAAAAATCTGCTCAGCAACGTAATTAACGCAATGAATGTTGTTGAATTGTCAATATAAAACAAATTAGGCATAATTTTTTTACGAAAATAAGTTACGCAATTAGGGAACTGATTAAAAAAACTTTAGGTATTATAATTTACAATGTCGCCTATGGGCATTGGGCATGTGACCGCCCGTATTTTTCTAAATATTTATGTTTTTTATAGAAAACTAGCTGACCCTGCAAACGTTGTTTTGCCATATAAATGTTTAGGGTGGACCATCTTTATCACTACCCTACCCACCCTACCTACCCTACCTACCCTACCTACCCTATCTTTCAAGTTGGATCAAACTGCACACGGTGTGCAAATTTTATTGAAATCGGTTAAGTAGTTTAGGAGTCCATTGCGAACAAACAACGTGACACGTAATTTATATATATTAAGATTAACTTTGAAAGGGGGTCTATCTTTAATATTTTTCATGTTATTATTTTTTTATTTTTGTTTAGGGTTTGCCTTGTCTCCGATAATATTGATCCGGGATTCTGTTTATTATTTCTAAAAGTTATAAATCTTATGAGTTATTTTATCGGATTAACTAAAAATTTTTATAAAATTATTTTCGATTAAGAAAACAAAAACGGAGGTGACGACATTTTTTTAAACAGTATTTATTTAAAAAACACAAGTGTAAGTCCATAAAATCATAGAGAAATAATATATATATATAAGAAAAAAAGAAATAAAGATTAACCCCCTTTTAAGTTAATTTTCGATAATTTTTCATGAATATTCAGTAAAACACGGGCAGTCACATGCCCATGGGCGACATTGTATAGCTAGGAAAGGGGCGAATACTGAGATGTGATATAGATGAATGAAAGATATGCTATGCTACGACGACCCCAAATAAATTGTGATAAGAACAGGAGACTGCAGTATAAGACATTTTGCGGCCAAGTCGCGAATCTATCCAGTTATCGTTATGAGTTCAAAACCTGTCGAGAAATCCCAATTGACTGGTTGAGAGTAGGTAGTCGTAAATGCTTCTCAACATGACTGTCACTCACGAATCTCATAACACCAAAGACGATTGCTTGGTGGTCCGAGCCTTAATCCAGGGTCATTAAGTTAAATCTGCGAGCATACAGGATTTTCACAGAAACAATTACGCACGTCAACCAGATATCTTGTTTGCGGTCGAAACTTGGGACGTCAGCTTGAAAGCCTGGGCGATTCGACCGTGTAACCCTAAGCTGCTCTTGTTTTCACAGGCTGATGGCATCCGGCGACCGGTGAGGTGGGCCAGACCGGACGGCCTCGCCGGACTAACGCGACACACGATACAAAAGAGCTTTAATTACACCAGTAAATTACTGCACTTTATTGCCTCCGTTATACAATATCTTCTCTTTTATTAAAAGCGTCATGAAATTATCATTTTTTAAGTAGGATTGCATAAAATTCTTAACAAAATGTACTTAATTTGTTTTTAAATAACAAGCGGCAAGTGTTTATCGGCTCGATGCAATATGAACTGTATAACATAAATGACAGGATGCCATAAAGAATCAGATAATCATAAATAATTCCTAAACGATTTACTCGTATATTTTTTTGATAAGACCAAAAATAGAATTAGCAAGTATCAGAGCAAAACAGCGTTAAACAGTAAAATTAAGAGATAACAAATCTTGATGGACGCAGCGAGGTAATTAGCGGGCGGTCAGTCACCAAATTAAAACTTAACTGAATTCACACCAATTGTGTGCGAGATGAGATCGCAAGACCTTTGTTTAGAGAGCGTGAATATAAGTTAAAAAGGCACGCAGTACTTACCGTATAATGCCCCAATTAACTCGTAAAGCAATCGACACTTACCTGTAACAAAATGATTATATAATTAGGGAAAGCTTATTATTTAAATATTTAAGAAAGTGTTTGAATACATAAAATGGTAAGCCTATTACAATATTTCATCAAAAATGTTGATAAACAAACTCGTAGCATTTAGCAATGTGCTTAAATAATAGTTTATAGTCGGTAAGCCTAGGCCGGCTACGCTAGAGTATGTCAATTAGAGTCGGCTCTCTCTAGCATTCACAATTAGTTGCTAACATGCAAACACTACAAATACCGGTACTTAAGGGTAAATACAAAGGTAGAATACGAGATTATCTTTGTTAAGAAAAAGGCAAGGATAAAGTACGATATGGCCTCCACAATGAAATGGGCAGGTGACTCACTAACGAGCACTCCGCTGATTCATTGTTTTCATCGCTAAGTATAATGAAAAGTTATATAATCTGCTTCGAGACCCCACTCAGACACACTATGTATAGGACGAGGATATAATCATGTCTACCAGTCTACCCACACGCCAGCGTGGTACCTAATCCTACATCAATTCTCAATTTATTCAGTAGGTCAGACTAGGTCTCGTAGTGACTAGGCCTAGTCAAGCAGCTTTATAACTCAAAAGAAATCTTACAACCTTGATTTGACATGCTTATTCCAGAGGATACATCAAAATCGTTTGATGTCATACTAAATAAAACGTTATAAACAGCCGGAAGCTGTGTTCTGTAAGCATAGTACGGTAAAGTAATTCAAAATGCAAGAGAAAAAGATCCCTAATCGTATATTCGCATCCTGTTACCCCCAGCTGCGACTGAGGTACCCAGCGTCTCCCATATGTCGCGGCCCCAACAATACACAAATAAAACAAAACACTGCCGACGCTAATAATCATGTTGATACCATCTGACTTCTAAAAACAATCTCTAATTTTTCGATGAGAAATCTAGGGCGTTTTAGGTAACATAAACAATGGAACAGGTTTCTGGGAAACCTCAATAACGTTAAGAAACGTTTGAAAACTACAAAGAGACTTTGGCAATCGTAGATATTGACGTCTGAACTGATTGCAAACCTACCACTCACTTTACAGACATTAAAACAACAAACAGCTTTTCAATTAAGGTCTGATCTCTGGCTGCCTGTCAATCATACAAACGTTTGATCGTCTAACAGATCGTCGACCTTTTAATGGCAAACATAAAATCAAACACTATGTTAACATTACGTACCTACCTTTAAAAAGTCGAACAACACCATAAAAAGAAAGGAAATAAAATGGACCATGGGCACGAATGGGCACGAATCGCTCTCAACTCTTTCCTCAAGTATACGGACACAGTAGAGATCGGTTTTCCGTATTCATCGAAAGAACGCAATTGGAATTGCTTCTGAGAGCTTAGTCGAATAAAAACTGTCGAGAATTTAGTAATGACGGCCTTCAGAGCGTAACTACTTTTTTTGTGGAAGCAGCTCTCGCTTCCACATCCACAGAAGGAGGTTGTCTCTTAAACGAGCTTGACATATATGGAGAATTAACTTAGTCTTGGATATCGGAAGATCAAGAGCACTTTAGACTAAGTTTTTTGTTTGCAAATTGTTGTATTTATGTTAAGTAGTCTCACGATTCGACATTACGGTCAGTGAAAGAAAAAGCCCTAACTGAACCTTTTAGTAAACAAGGTAAAAGGATAAGGTGTAATAGAAAGACCTATTCAGAGAAAGCCCTTTATGCGAAGCTCGTAAGCTGACCGCAAAAAGATAAAACACGGAGTTCGCAGCACTACAGTACTAATTTGTCATGAGTCAGTTCTTAGAAAACGGATGCGTTAATTTGACACAATTTGAACACAATAGCAGGAGTTGCTCATTATCCGTGACGCGTTCGGGGACACGTCCACATTGAATTTTTGCGAATCTCTCATTGGATCGAGATGGAAACTCGAGAATTATTCACCCGTGAATTAAGGTTATCAACGAATTCTTTGTAAGTGCATTCACAATTACACTGAAAGAGACATAATTAACAGAGTATCTACCTATAGAGTAGAAAGCCACTCGTGTGAATCACAAGCATATAATTTGACTTTAGCCATAACATTAGATAACAGTGAAGGGAATAACCAAAACAGTAATTATTCTGTAATTACAAATGACTTCCGAATGTACCAAAATTATAATAATCATGAACGGACCGCAATACGTCTAATAAAACCGGATGCACTAGAAAATGTTGACCTCATAAACTAATATATGCAAACCATTGAAGGGACCCATTATGCCGGTTATTGTTGATTCAGATATGCATAAATACATTCGAGAATATGTGCATAGCTATGTTTGATGTCCCGAAGGAGGTGGTTGTGCCGGAGACGATGGCCCGGCTAAGTATGTGGGTCAAACCTGTACACTGACTCCGACCATTGAGGCTTGCGTGAGCAACATTCAGTCACACATGTGTACAAACAAATATTTCACGAACATTATGGATCGTAATAGCTATGAACGTTTCACAGAGGAAATATTTTGTTTTCACAAGAAATTTGAGATATAGAAGTGGGTAGTAATCAAAGTTCAAAAGACAACAGTAGAAAATAGCACAAGACAATTCTACAACAGACTGAAACATGACTAGTTGAAAGACCTTCGATTCTGTATGCATGTTAATGTCGTTGATGATGGATGTTTCCTCTGTATACATTTACATGTTATATGTTACATTACCAAAACCTCAAATACATATGGAAGACTAACTATTTAAGCATATGCGGCCCGTCACGTCATCGTTACCTTATTCTAGCCTTTCAAACGGGTATTACTGGGCATTATAATAATATTTTCCATTATGGACATTTTATGTATATTAAAGTGAGGAAACATATCATTGTTATGTCTAAATACGCAGTAATTAGCAGATTTACGTAAAGTCATGGAAACCATGTCGTGGGAGCCATATTGTCTGCGTGTTCTTCACTATGAGTGTCAGTTTCTTTATAGTCAGCGCATTGTTAAGTAGTACCTAAAGATTACCTCTTTACATTGCCAACTGATGTCCTTTCATGATTTTTACTCGGAACAATGACAATTGTTTCCGAATAAGGATGGGGAATGAGACAAGTAAGCTCAGGGTATATTCACAGATCTTCGCTTGAGTAAAACTGGCTTGTTAATTACCTAAGAAAGATTTTGATTGAAAAAATATTAGATATTATTGAAAAACGGAAGGCCAGATATTTGAAAAGTCAGCTATTATTCCTAAGTTACGAAATAAGCAAAAACTATTTTCTAAGATCTTGAAGATAATAATAGTAATGCTTCAGTGTTGTCGGTTGTCGCAAGGGCTTCGTTTGTTGTAAAACCGTGGGTCACGAGCGTAGAGTCGCCAGAAATGTAACAAAGATTGACCTCATTCAGAGAGCGGCAACGTTTGACGCGGTTGGTATAGTAAACACAATGGTATGAATCATATTTTCCCACAATTGAAGTCCGAGAGGAGGCATTGGCCATGCCATTACTCGTCTCCACAAAAAATGCACACAATCTCATCGTGTTGATTTTTAAGTATTGTACTAGGTACACGATATTTAAATATTCCATTTAACTTTAAAGCCGATTTTTGCTCATAGAACGGGAATAAAAAAAAATTAATCATTTCATATTTATTGTGATAAACTAGCACCCATTGTAAAGAAACATTGAATAGAACGCAATTAAATACAAATAATTAAATTGCTTATCCAAAGATTTTACAGAAATAATAACTTCTACTATTTATTCTTTAACTTATTTAAACCATAAATCCATTCTACAAACGTCACGTAAGGCCGCAATACTGTTAAGGGTGTGACAATACATGAAAATATATTATAAGTTAAGGAGGTTGCCAAGACCTACAAGCCTAACAGTGCCTACGACTCTAAGCCCTATAAGCCCTAGAGCCCTAACCTATCATATACCTAGTATGATAGATAAATATATAAATAAGTTCAGACAGTTCGGTTTGAGTCAATGTCCAAAGGTAATATTGAACATGCATCGTATCAAAATTATTATTGCAGTAAATGATAATAAACAATCAGTGCTGCCATCTAGCGTCGAGTAGCAATAATACTTACATGCTCTTAGTGCGTCAAGAGATGGCGGTAGCGTCGCTGAACTACCTCCCTGCATTGCCGCTAGAGCGGAGTATGACTCTCGATCACATGGTAAAACTTCGCTATATTTCCTCTTCCTGTGTAGAATCGCCTTCCACATATTAAATTTTGAACGTTTTTCCCTTTGAAGACTCATTACATAATTTTAAAATACACTCTTTATTAGTTAACACCGAACTTGTACTTTTAAGTTTATTTTTATCGATTGTTCATTGCTGTTTTACAGTGAAAATATTCTTTAGTGTTTAGCCAGTCATAAAGTTTATGTTATAAATTGCAAGCGAGTTCAAAGGTCGAATGAATAGATGCCGCCAATTGGCGTGTAAATCACTAGCATTACGACACGACGATGTAACGAGATAACGATGATAGTGAATGAAGATAGGGGCGCTGCCCTCAAGTGTCTCTCTCCGCATCATTGTAGGATGTTACGCAGTCATTTCACTTTAAAAGACGATTTGTCTATATCAGACTGTCCGATGGTAAAGTTTTGTGTTAAGAATTAATTTTATTAAATTAAAATTATACTAAAATTAAATATCTAAGGGTAACTAATAAACAACTAAGTAGGTGCTTAGATATAATACGATACTGAAATAATTAATCACAATTATCATAATTTATTCACAATTATTTGTCTTTTTTTTACAATGCCATAAAATTATTCTTTAAAATAAGTAATTTATCGACAATAATTATTGTATATTACAATTCATCAAAAGTGTGCTTGATATTCATATTAATCAACATTCCAATTTCCAACATGGTTCATGCCTGAAACTGGCTGATTTCTTAATTAGTAGATCAAGTCGTGTCTAACGAGTAATTAGTCTTCTCAGTTATTTAATTACAGTTCACGTTGGTATAATTATACAATGATACTTCTAACTTCAGATGTCTTCATCAATCTTTCAGAGCGTGTTGTTTGAACAAATGATATCGTTCTGTTAATTGCATGCTTTAGTAATCAAATGCATTGTCCGAAAGATTTGTTTACTGAATTTTACTGAAAATATACTTTAAAGAATGTGGCATTGAAATAAGTTACTCATAAGTTAAGGCATGGTTTTCCTATGAGGTCACACCCTAAATTCTCTCCTTGGAGCACTTATGACAGAATTATCAGGACGAATAACGGGCTCCTGGCATTCCGTAAAGAGCGACGACATTAGTAAGGTCTCTTGACGATTAAAGCGCTTTATGGTAAGGGAATTCAATGTCAAATAAAACTGATTAGATTCTATATTCTTTAGATTTCATAGATACCTAAATGCTATGTTTATCCAAGGAAAGCAGCAATATTTGAAGAAAAAAATTATGGTGTAGCAGATTGTTCATCTACTTCAATAATGTGGTTGTTATCGAAAATAGTGGTAATCAAATCTTCAATTATGTGATGTCATTGATCAAAATAATATTGGTGTTAAACATTTTATTAAATGTATCTACTTAAGTGCTTATACAATAATTCAGGGCTTACTTCGGTACCTATAACGAGGCCAACTCGAGCGATTTGAGCAGCGCATTGAACTGGATCAAATAACTGTCCGTGACACTTAGAACAATAAAATCACAGGTGCACACTTTGCATTACAATTGGGTTCCGATAATTAACAATAACTCCTCCATTTAAAAGAAAAAGCACGTCCCACCGCGTTTTATAAAGTGCTGTAAATAGCTGTATTTGTTTTACAATTAAGTAAATGAGGACGCGTGTTGACACGCTCGGCAGACCCTGGACTCCGGCCAAGAACAAATCCTAATTAAAAATCTGATGAGATGTAATCGTCACGTCGTTCGCAGAATTAATGTACGCGCTTTTCGAATCCCTCAGTAACAAAACAATAGACTGCGAAAACCTTTGACAGAAATTATGTTTAATTAGCGATGTTTTAAGATTAGACAAACAATAAAGACAATATGTTTACTAATGATTGTTAACGAGTTAACAATGGTGAGAATGCAGTACAGTTGAATAGATGTGACATTCGATCCAATTTTATTCAAATATCGGCCTTTGTCACAGCTATTGTCCACTTCATCTGCACGAAGCACACAGGTCGCTCTTACAAAACGAAATTACGAGGTCGGTATTAGGAAAATCGAAATTAACATATTTTTCTTGGTTAACGGAATTAGGACAGCACACTGTCCATCTAGGTTAAAAAAAAGATGAAAAAATAGGCGGGTAGGTTACTTAAGTGTAGTGTCTCAACTTCCTTGGTGAGGCATGACCAAGCTCAGTGCAATACCATAACAAATCATTGGTTCTTTGTCTTAATTCTCCATTGTACCGAAACTAGCAGACGTCACTGCGGCAGTTTGCATACAATGCCGCTAACTATGACGATGAGTCAACTGTACTCGACTGTACTGTGGCTTGTGAGGGGTTTGCATCACCCAGTAATTTTAATTTTGTGAGTAATCAATGTGGTTGTGGATGTACGCTATCTGACGTTAAAGGAAAGTTTTATTTTCTTAGAATAAGTGCGTAAATGACCTATCTAGGACGAAGTTTTGCATAAAACTGACAATCCCATCAAAAACATAACATATAAAAAATACAAGTCTTGCAACGCAGTTCTTCTACCGCAAAAAGATATGAGAGCTATTGTAAAACCAAGTCTGTTCAATTATTCAGTACCTAATTCGTTTAAGAGAAACTTTTTTTTTTAGATGGGAAATTATCAAATAACTTCTCCCGCTCTGGGTGGAGCTAGGGCATGTCAGACTGTTACTGACTAAAACCCAGCCATGTTCCTTCAGTTGCCTACATTGCCAGGGGCCACGGTAACCCTTTCGAACAATAACCGCAACCTTTTAAGAGGAACTGGATCTGGAATAAGCTCTTATTTAATTTTTATTATTATACAAATTTTATTATTAATTTTAGAATCTGCAGTAGCGATTATTCAATCTTTCTTTAATAAATAGAATGACTTGGCCATCGCACGGCAACATAATCATATAAAAATAAATAAATTAATTAATTTCTAAATTAATGTCTGTAATTTTTATGGTGTACATAATAAAGAATATTCTATTCCATTCTATTCTATTCTACTATTTTAAATAGTCCTAATTAAATAAAGTGCGTGAGGTGATTCGGTAGATTTTGTTGTATGTAGAATGTAGATTCTATTGCCGTGTGCGATTGCCAAGTCATTCTATTCCCTCCTCTGTCCTCCTCATTCTCTTCCATTCTATTCTACCCTCTTAGTCACTGAAAATTCAGGCTTCTAGATTTATCCACAACGAAGTTACAGGGGTTGAAAATGTCCTGAATGACTTCGAGAAAAGATGGTACGGCTGTGCCTTTATGTTTGTTTTGCTCGACTTGGAGTGCCCACCGATTGAAAAAAGGTTTTCCTTATTAAAAACTTTTTATCGCCTACTGACCAATCTATATCTATGGGTAAGTTCTAGTAGTTAGAAACTGCAGGAAACTCAGAACAATTAAGTCTCCGAAGCATTTCAAACAACTTTACGCTCAACTTTCACAGACTACCAACATTACAGCTCATTGCGGAAACAGTAAACGTTTTACAAGTTGCTTGTAAACTTCCTTGAACCTATAGTTTAGTTAGTGTTTTATAGCAGTGGTGACTGGTGAACTCGTAGACATTGGAAACTATTCAAATGAGTTTATAAAAAAAATCTTAATATCTGTAGTCATAACATGTTCTGTAACGCATTGATACCTTATCAATGTATTTGAAAACACATAAAAACAAGTCCATGATTGAACCCACGACACCCTAATATCGTGTTTTCATCCGATAACCTACCGCGTAGCAGCTTGTAATCTATGAAATATAAATGTAAGTATTTAACGTAACATCAAGTACTTCCATACGTTTTCCAAACAATTCTTCGTAAACGTTGAATTTTATCGGTTCGCGTAACAAATTTATGAATAGCCTAAAAACGTGCGTACATTTAGAGATTTATACCTATTTATAGTGCTGATTATTATGTGGGTATAACAAATCTTCGCGCCTGCGCAGAAGGCGGTGCTGCCCATCCATCCCACACTAGTACTTTACTCAACAAACGCTTCACTAATAATAGACTCTTATTTAAACGTTTCATCATCGTATATTGACGTAAAAGCACCTACTCAATCCCTGGAAACGCATCCCAAATTGAAAATGATTGCGAAGTTATTTTTGGGTTTACTAGTAAAAAAGCGATTATGATTTTTACGTGGAATACAAGGAGAGCAAAGAAGGTGTAGGTATGTGGGCGGGCGTTAAACTAGAAACCTGTGATTAAAAAAAAGTAAAAATAGCATAGGTATGCTATTTTTACTCATGTAAACCAACAGAGACTGGTCAAATCATGAACTTTCATACCACAAAAGTAGGTACCACAAATATTAGGTCGTTTAACAAATGAGTTATATTAAAGTATTGAAACAGGTACAGGCTCATAAGGAGCAGTGTGCAGACCTCCTTTTATGTCAAGCCCATGAAATCCTACTATTAATAAATGCCTCCTTAGATATTTCATTGACTATTCAAGCATACACACGTGAGATATTAGAAACAAATCGTGATGAATACCTCTGCTTACTATATCACTTTTGAAATGGCTGTTTAAAAACATTGACAGTGTCAATGTTTGTAAACAACTTGTAGACAATAATTACTAGGAGTACAACGCCGTTGTCTTTGTCGTCCATAGTTTTTGTAGGAATGTAATATGAAAACTAGCTAGTAATTAGCCACGGATGTTTTGAATATGCATGTCCATCAGAACCACAAAGGTGTCACTATTTCCTTTTTTAATTAGCACTTTTCATCAGAGAAGCTAAAAGTTATTTTAAACTGCATCTTTGTTAGTTATGAAATTGAGAAATCTAGCCTGTCAGTTGTCTGTCTTTAAGGCTGATGAACGATCAGATTTAGCACGAACTTAACTTGAATCTCTTGGGTATATTAAGAACACAAGAAAGCTATCTATTCCGCCCTTCATTAGGTGCACGTCTTCTGAGCATGGAAGTGGGATTACCAACCGCATCAGCAAGATTTGACAGGAGGATATAATAAATCAAGTCCCACATAAATTGTTGGCAGAGTAGATATTAACATTACCTGTGTTATCATTGCTAATGCAAGTAATTACCACTATCAGCGTCATATCCCTGCAATAACCTTGTATTAGTCATCAGATGTTCGCAAATCGCCAGCAGATGGCGCCGCGCCAACGCCATTGTTTACTCTGTCATCGCCGTTAAACTAAAATAAGGCCGTAATCAAAAGAATACGGTTACTCTAACATTTAATACTATCAATGAAAATAGATGCAGGAACAGATACAGTTTACTACATTCTTGGTTTTTGTGGGTAAATTGTATTTGCATTTAATGTGGTCGTTGCCCTTATTGCCTGGATTCTTTAAACGCTGCCTGGAGTACCTACTACACCTTAACTTAAAGTGATGGAAAATCCACTTGTTAATTTAATAAATTGACCTCAGGAGTTGTTACTTCGTCTATTCTTGGACTATAATTAATTAACGTGATTAATCAAAAGAATGGCGCTTTAGATCTTACATATTGCATACAGGAATGGCCCTACTGATAATCGCTACTCATAAACTCGTACTGATGATTTTTATGCCGTCATTCGGAAAAAAGTCGTGTCAGTTATGAAAAGGGTGCGAGGGGATCACAACAGCATCCTGAAAACTATAGCTGAAGATGTACGTGCAACTGTGTTGAGGCATTTCGTTCGTCTGATGATCTCTTAGGGAGGTACAATATCTCCCTATTGGTTATCTGGACGGGGCGGAATGTCTCAGCACAGGGGCATTTGTGTATAGAATGTATGTAATGAGTGTTGTCCTTTGTAGTTGTATTTAAAATAATAGTTTCTAAGTTTTTTGTATACTAACCTTTGGATCTAGTTGTCCATATAAAATAAATAATTTTGAATTTGAATTTGAATAAACTTATGATATTCAAGTAATTGAGAGGAAATCGGCGCAAATATGAAAATAGTTTTTATTTTATTTCGTGGACATTCGTCAATTTTCTTGTCAGTGTGACCACACCTCATTGTAACTAGTCATTGTTATAAAAATTAACGCGTTTGACATTGAAACTTCAGGGTTATATACTTTATGCTTGCGGTTTAATTTTAATGGCGAGTATCGCTGAAAGACCACGAATGATGTAGCCAATGTCATGACCTATAATCCCTTGTATCCTATTTGGCACATACAGTTAAAAACCAATCCTACATTTAATAATTTGGAGGCGACCACCTACGGTGTGCTTCGACGTAGACTTTACTAAAAATACACATTTAACTAAAAAAACATTTTATAGGCTAATAATATTACCCATATAAAGTTAGTCGCCGGAACAAGCTATAGACCAAATCCCGTAAAGTTCATAGGAAATCGTTATTTTTGAAGACCACGCTATAATATGATCAGAAATATCATTTGGTCAGCAATTCTTAGACTCAGCAGGGTTTAATTACAAAAGGGCGTAAAAGCTACGGCCAAAAGGTAACCTTCTTTCGACTTTACCATGTTCGAGTAAAAGGGGTATTCGCGCATGACGTCAAGTTACAAACGGTGATCATAACATCCCGACTTGAACATCCTTGCTGAGCGGATGCTGGCACCTCGCCAAGCTCACGTTACGAAGGAGAAATGATTTAACGCTTTATTTTCGACAGTTACACAGACTCAGCAGTATACAGTTTACTACTTGAGCCTTGGTGCGCTAGAGTATAATTTTAAAAGCCATTCCGTTACTGTACCGAACGAATTGTCTACTATAGTTCAACTGGTGTAGCATAACTTCGTCTGTTTCCTGGCTTTATTTTCTACGGTCTACTAGCTTTGTAAAATAGACAGTCCGTAAGCCGCCTACTCTAACATCATTACATCCATCTACCTTCCACTCAGTACCTCATAAATACATTTCAATGTTCGACGTTATGTCAACACTAGAAGGTTTAGGACTGAGCGTCGATGACTCACAAGAGGCTCTTCTCCTTATAATTTTCTTATAGTAAAGTGATTAACGTTTTTGTAAAACCCATAGCGCGTTGTTTCTGATTATGACGTCACATGTCACACCCATAGAATTACGAATAAATCTGCAAAATAGATACAACATGACCTCAACCAGCGATATGAAAAACAAATATGGATTCCTACTTTGACATTAATTTATGTAAATTAAATTAACCGTCTGCTTTATCTTTAAATGTGACGACCCGGAAAACAAGAGTACCTTATCTGGCACGCAACTATGACAGTAGTTGAAATTGTATTGCATTTGGTAATTTCAATGTGCATCAAGGGTGTTGGATAGACGTTGTGTTTACTTGTGTTCCGATAGTAACGTTCCATATACAAATAGATTATTTGGCGCAAAATGTAGTACTGACGAAACTATTAATTGTATTCATTTAAATTTCAGGGTTACCTTACAGACTAAGTGACAAATTTTGTATGCTTTTCTCTTTAAAAAGATATAGACAATTCGAGATATCCCGAAGTCTGCTAAAGTAAAGTGATTCAAGAAAATACACTTAAAACCGTTAAGGTAAATTCTGGTAATGAAACAAAACAATTATAACTCGGCTGTGATTAGGGAATACAGGTGATCAGTTAGCTAAACATGTGCCAAGAACTGCTCAGCTAAGTATAGACATACGTCATGAGGATGTATATTTATTAATAAATAAATCATAAATACATCAATATTTATACTATGAGCCATTGAGTAATTTCATCTTGAAAATGTGTGACATCTTTAAAAATGTAAATGTTTTTTTGTAAATTCTGCTCATATCGACCGGAGTTCGAATTTACTTTAAGCAGGATATTGTAATATATTAATTAATAAAAAAATAAAGTTTAATAAAAAACTGTAACCCGACTACGGGAAAATAAAAATGATCTAAAAAGTACGAAACAAGCAAATATTTCAGACAGAAATCAAGACATAGGTACAAAAATGGTCAAGGTAAAGCCGTGGTCGCATGCCTGTATACCATGTTGGTGCCAAGAACACCTACAAAATTATAATGGCATGCGACGACGGCTTTACCTTGACCATTTTTGTACCTATGTCTTGATTTCTGTCTGAAATATTTGCTTGTTTCGTACTTTTTAGATCATTTTTATTTTCCCGTAGTCGGGTTACAGTTTTTTATTAAACTTTATTTTTTTATTTTATACTTTTCCGTTTTTACACTTGATAAACGTAAATAAGAGTAGAGTAATACAATAGTTCAGTAATTAACCTATTTTAAATTCCAATAGCAGCGCATAGTGCTTTGGACGAAACCATAGAACGATTTATTTCGACGCCAACACCAGATATCGATATCGAGCTTCGAAGAAATCCAAAATATAAATATTTCGTTGTACTTGTTTTTCTTCATAAGAGTGGAATTACAAATCGGTACTACTTATTAAGATTTGATTAACTGCACGTTGGTAACATCTTGCAATACTACGTAGCGCAGTCTCACTTTTGGTTGTTTTAACGATTTAAACATATTTGTTTACTTTGAAAATATAATATTATATACATATTTGTAATGTGCTCGTCAAGACCTTTCTTTTGATACCAAACATGTCATGATCATCCCATTTTAATTTTTTTCTAGGTTAGAAATTTACGTGTAAAGTCCACCAAATTAAATTTAGGGAAAAATTATATAGCCTATGTCACCCGGACCATTATTACGAATCTATTGATACCTCATTCATCAAAATCGGTTTAGTAGTTTAGGCGCTACGGTGGAACACACGTAAAAACAAACATACATACATACATACAAACATACATACATAGACTGCTAAAATCATAACCCTTCCTTTTGGCTTTGCCGTAGTCGGGTAAAAACAAGAACAAAGTAGTTGGAGAGCTTTAAAAACCCTCCGCATGTGAAGATGCTACATCCGATGCACCCCATATTGACAACCCCTTTACTAACTCTGATGACTGGCTTGATCTTTTCTCCACGGCAAGAGCTTTTCTCCTGTAACTCGATACGAGAAGAAGCACAAAGTACTGTGGGATCGTACTGCTCCAAGCTACTAGAATGACACACGTAAGTATTAGCTAAAATTGGATAATTATTCATATAACAAATTTAAATTTTTACATCAAAACGAGGTCCGTCAGCTAACGAACTGACTTTCGAATCTTTTCTTCTTCGAAATATGAAAGTTTTTGTCTCTAAAATATGTCATTTTAACTAACAAATATTCTTGGAACTTGGATGAGAAAGATATTCAGGTTTAAACCTCTAAAGTACGAACGTTGGCCCTACTGGGAGGCCTTACTTGATCGTACATAAGTGTAACCATTAAATAAAGCAAGTGATAAATAACTTATTCACGATCAAGTCATTCAGCAGCCGCTGTTATCTATTATGTCAATCACGTTTAGTATATTGCTGCCGCAGTCAAGACTTACGACGCATCTTGGTATATTAGAATCTATTACAGTAGATAAGCAGGCTTGAAGAATATTGATATATTGACTTCTACTCACAAGGGGTTATGTGCCAGAGAAACATGACAGAACAAAATAACATTTTGCTAAATGATTTTTACACTTATACGACATATACACTTGTTTCGCAGAGGCAGGGTAATATTATTTGCATGAAATTATCTGCCAGAACTGTAATCAGAACTTAACTGGAGGTGGTGAAACAGACCACAAACAACCTCAAATCCCGTGATCAAGAAACAAATTGATAAAATCAATAATGATTTAGATCTTGAACATGGGTGTTCTACCCAACAAAATTATTGAAGTGAAAACTTCTTTAGGCGCATTGCATTTTTGAGATGGGAAAAATCAATTGAACTCGCGACACCGTTACTGACACCTCATT
Organism: Agrochola lychnidis; assembly: GCA_963680765.1. NCBI lineage: Eukaryota > Metazoa > Arthropoda > Insecta > Lepidoptera > Noctuidae > Agrochola > Agrochola lychnidis. Next base: position 9,102,416 of record OY796850.1, read on the forward strand.
TTTGTAAACGCGATTGTGCTCTTTATTTATATTACGTTACGGATCAATGTTCTATGCAAGTATTTTTACTTTAAAGGTTTTGGAAGTATTTTTTTTAAATTGTTCAAGTTTTCACTTCTGTCAGCACTCCCGGAGTACCACTGTGTTTTTAAATCAATGGATATGAATATTTACAACAAGAACATTACACTAAAGACTGTTTTGTTTTGTAAATCTCTTCAACAACTACTCAATGTTAATCGCGCTACAAGGAGCAGACCTCGCTATCTACAAATTGTATAGGTAATACCACATCAGTAACGTCCACGCCTTTCAATCAGTTTCAACAACACTTATAACTCCAAAGTAAGCTAAGATCACTTGAACAAATACACTGCTCCTTATATGGACGAGTTTATTGTGTGGAGAAGACATACGAACAATCGGTATTGAATCCATGGCGGTCGAGACCTTGGCATAGTTATCTGTTGCCATTTAGCGATGATTTAGCACGATTAGAGCTAAGTCTTAAAGTGGACTAGTTTTAATTAATTAATAAAAATTATTCTCATAACCCGACGTAACCTCTTTGATAGCTAATCAAAATAAACATACATTTAAGAAAGGTACCACGCACAAGTACGTGACAATTGAATTATTTCTTCAAAGACTTGTTCGGAGAAACATCGTGCATGTAATTCGATATTAAAAAGTTCTAGGGCTTCTTAAAACATGGATACTGCGTGTAATAAGATCATTCGTGTTATATCAAAACAAAACAGTGGGTAGCACTCGGTCTTAATCTCGTCAATAGGGAACAAAGACCCTAACTTATAAATATGTATGTATGTACCAATTACGAGCTGCACCCACTGCAGTTGATGCTCATCTAAGCATAACGACTGCACAAATGGATTCAGAGTGCGTCCCCTCACAGGATTTTACTTTTGGGGGCCTAAGTCACCCTCCTGTGCCCGTCCTGGGGTGGCAAATAATGTGACTACCTAATGAATTGCGTCGACCTCCCCCAACAGTAATCGAAAGGGTTCTATTTGCTAAGCTAGCGAATTTCCCAGTGACAAAACCTAGCAGTAGTTAAAAGACAACGGAAATGAACTGTATAAACAAGGCAATGATATATCTTTGGACTGGACAAGCGTGTTGATTAGTATTCGAGAGCCTCAATGCCAATGCCAACCCATATACAGGGTAAAGTATTCGACGAAATAACGAGCTACAACTCTCAGTGGCACTCAGTAAAAGGTTCCATTCCTTATGCCTCTGCCACACACTGGTCGAGTGGCATGAGAAGTAGCGAGGAAAGTAGGCAGAGACGTAGTGTGGCAACGTTACTCGTCATGCCGCACGTCATGCTCCTCGTCATGCCTACTATACTCCCTGTTTTGTCGGTTTTTGGGCGCGAGTCAAAGGACGTAGTGCGAAGCGTCTCGATTAATTGCGCGAGTAGAGCAGTGTGTGGGCAGAGAGTGCAACATCGCGGCAGCGCGAGGAGCAGAGCGATGAGCAGCGCAAGGAGCATAGTGTGGCAGGGGCATTAGAACGATAGTACTCTTCCAGTCGGCCTACCAATAGAAATACAAATTAAATGCGTGTTCAATTTAAGGATCAGTTAAGATAGTTATCAGGCAGACATCTAAATGGAGGCAATAAAATTAATTATGAACGTGATCTCATTTTAATTGGAAACAATCTTATCCGAGTATTTGCTTTCACCAGTTCGCTGGGCAAGATATCCTATGTGTAATGTCCATTACTAAGTTGACAATGGAGATAATAAATTGTAACATAAGTATTTCCTGGTATTTGTCTACGCTCTACGCACAGTACGCACTCATCCCGTTATTGATTCTCTTGTGTCTTTGGCGATAAGAATCATGGATCAGCAACTTTTATATCATGTAGCTTTGGCGCTGGCATTAGATTATTTCTGAGCAGAGACACTTTATAGTATCTTTTTAAATATTTCTCATTACAAGCTCTCTCAAGACAATCCTAATAGCGTATGTAGGACCACCTCATCATACCACCTCATTTTAAGACGCAGATAAATGCCAGTGACCTTGAATGGTTAGCTTGTTCTGTACTGAGCTCACGCAATGCGTCGTACGTCCAGCCAGTAATAGGACATGCCCATCAAGGAGCGCTGTCCCAAATTGGACGCATTATTAATTTATTATACATAAAACAAAAGGTATTTTAATAAAACACGTATACCAAAAGATCAATAATTAAATTATCTTTAAAATAGTGAAGGTTTCAGAAAAATACGCTTGATAGATTTTGCGTGATTCTCAGTTTTTTATCCGCATTAGACATAACTTTACAAATTAATTTTACTATGTAACATAACATAATTTGAAATATTCCTAAGTTATTAAGAGAATGCTCTAATTTAACATATATTTTTTCCAAATTAATAACACTACTCGTTTAGACGTGATCTTCAGTATAAAATCATTAAAAGTCGGTTATCTTCGGCTTAACCCTCTATCTATAGCATGTGTGTTGTGCTGCCGTACTACATAGATTTTGACGATTTATCTCAGTGTAGCCTAAAAGCAACACTCCCTATTTTTGTAATTTTGTTTCCAAATAGGTAATTAAAAATCCAGAAATACGTTTTTTTTTTTTTTTTTGTTATCATCTTCAATCCAAAAAATCAAATAAATCCCAGTTTATGAGTGATGGTTAAAGCGAAAACGAAAGGGTACCCTGCGAAATTCAAAATTTCTGAAGTTTTTAAAATCTCTAAGTTGAATGACTTTTCATGAAATCATGATATTTGGGGCCGATTCTAACTTAAAGAGTTGTTTCGATGATTTTAGTGATCATAATTCCGTAAATACATATTTGTTACAGTCTTGAACCATATTTTGATCAACTTACAACCTGACACTGACCTGTAAGTTGCAAAAAAGATAAGTCAATTTGAATTTAACAGGCTACCGTAAGGCATCCCCCTTAAGAACAATATCAACCAAAACAAACCTTTTAATTACATTACCAAATTAATTACAGTTCAAGGCTATTAACACCAACACCTATCACAGATAATCTTATTACGTGGTAGCACAACGACCTCCAACGATTGCGTCTCACACGCCATTAATGTGTACTTTATATAATGGAAGGGAAAATGTTTCCACAATGCTAATAACGTATCGAGTCGACTTTCGCTAAAGAGTAAAGTCATAAGTTTCACTGCGCCGGGGAAATTGTGGTTTGACAAGTTGCGCATGAGTGCCGCTGATTATGATAAGGCTTTAGATCAAGAGATATCGTTGCGTCATAGATTGATACAGAAACGGAATGGGCTTTTTCTTTTCCCTTTTGGATACCTATAAGAAAATAAAATGGAAGTTTCACCGATATTGTTGAGCAATAGAGCTAGAGAACGTGGAGATGAATGTAGGGTAGACTTGATTTTGTTTTTTTTTTTAAATTTGCCCCTGTGTCCTTTCAACGTTTCTAGGACAGGTTTTTTTTGTAGCCAGTGCGGTTAGATTCTGAACTATAGAGTTTGGCATATAACCATACGGGTTTGAAAAAAACACCCTGTATCGTGTGGTTAAGCCCTAGCTAAAATGGTCTAAAGCACTAGGAAGTGGTGAAGGGTGAGCGTTTTGGGGTCTGTCTTATGTAATTTTGACGTTCGAAAAGTTCTGATTCTCAGCCTAGTTTGAATAAATGACTTTTGAATTTTGGTCTCGATACTTCGTAAATATGGAAGATTGCGTCTAGAAAGTTGATACAGAATCTCAGGACGAGACAGTTAAAAAATGCATCTGATGCCAATACAAACGTTTTCTTATACAGGCAACACTGTACAAAAAAAATAAAGGTGAATAAAAACTTCTTACAAAAAGTGTCACCTCAAATTACCGTATTAAAAACAAGTAATTACACCATTCAGTGCTAATAAACATGTTAACAACAACTTTGTTACATAACAACTTTGTTGTTATTTAACATTTAAATAAGGAAATTACAATTTATTGAATTAAGATCATTATGATTTCCTGAAATACATTTTACCGCAAAAGAGACCTTGTTTACCTTTTAATAAATTATTCGTTTTGATTTTATTGTTATTAAATGCTTTTAATAAAGTGTGTTCTGTTTACATGCCTACAATTAAGTTTATACATACATTGCATAAAAGTTATAAAATGACATTCGTAGAACAGTTAATACCAGAACTACCTCAGAACTGCGGAAATTTGACTACCAATTAGGTTGGGTTATCGCTAATGGTGCCGATTCTCTTGTACACCGAACTAAACTAACTAAACTATCACTAAAATTCCTTAGTTTTGACTATGAGAATCTCAAAGCTATTCTGCAAAATAAATTCTCTAAATTTAAAAATAATTTTGACACATCTAAATCGAATTTGACAACCGCGACTCCACACGTGATACCTAACCACGTAAATCTTTTTAGAGCCGGAGGCGCGCAGGGGGGGCAGCTTCGACGTGTTTTATATGGATTTTTCACTTTTTGTGTGGAAAATAAGAAAAAACATTACCTACTTGTAGAGTGTTAGGGGTTTAAGGGTTTCATAAAGGGTGTCGAAATTTTCATTATTTTTGCGATTGGACACACCGTTTTCGAGATATAAGCAAAAGAAAAAAAAATATTCAGTACTGTTTTTTCATCTGAAGTCGATGTGTTTGTGTGAATTTTAGTTCATGACAACCAATTTTATTCCACATGTTTTTAGTCGCGATTAAAAATAGTCATATTTAGTTAGAAAATCTAAATTTTAGGTTAAAAACGTCAAATTCAGAATAGCAAAATTGCCATTTTCACTAAACTAATATCTCAGTGCCATCTTAGTGCTGTCAAACTAAAATATAGTTAAGTTGTGTCACTTTAGTCTATTTCAGAATGGGAAATCGTCGTTTGACAGGAATAAACTAAATTTTGGTGATTTTTAGTTTAGTTTAGAGGCATTTGTGACAAGAGAATCGGCACCATTATCAATCAAAGCTGTAGTTAGATAAGCTATATTTCAGTAGGTAGGTACAGTCTGACTATTTTCTTAATGTCCCTCGGGAATCATCGCATTTCCGAATACAAACGAATGCTAATTTCCATTTCCATCAATTAGACTTATCGTGTATAATAATTTGAATTCAGAACTAAGTACTTTATTGTTGTTTTGTTTTGATTTCCGTATGAACCTAAAGAGCTGTAAAACTATTTTCGTGCCTGCGAGTTTAGCAGCTTTCCTCCCATTTTTAAAATAAATTACATCAGTCAGTCAATCTGACTATTTTGTTAATTTCCCTCGGAAATCATCGCATTTCCGAATATAAACGAATGCTAATTTCCATGTCCATCAAAGATTTATCGTGTATAATAATTTGAATTCAGAACTAAATACTTTATTGTTGTTTTGTTTTGATTTCCGTATGAACTAAAGAACTGCAACTAAAACTATTTTCGTGCCTGCGAGTTTAGCAGCTTTCCTCCCATTTTTAAAATAAATTACATTAAGTTAAAAGAATATTAACAACTCTATATACTTCCAATTCGATTGAGAGCGTCCGGTCTGCACCAAGTGCAAAGGGCAACTGATAGAAATCCGACGACTGACGAAACACGAAGTTTGCTGAGGGGCATTAAAAAAAAAGTTATACTGTACCTACATAACTCTATCCACAATTAAATATTCCTTCATGAGTTTTGATTACTTTTGTATGCAAAAAGAGAAACATTACAAACGAAAAAAGTAAGTAAATTGATTAAATCGGAACGTATATTGTGTAACAACTAATCTTATTAGTATTACTGCTACAATTCACTACGGCGAGTTTCTCGCGATAATTCAACATTGTCACGGCTTCTGTTTATCATATTATGTAAGGAAATAGTGCAATAATACCTATAGCTCATTTTTGGTTCAGAAATAAACAATTTTTATTTTTATTTATTTATTTTATTTTATAGCTAAATACAAAATAATCAGGTATAAGTAATTATAGCAATTTATAAATTATAATTCAGTCAGAGACAAAGAATCATAGCTGCTCTACATTGAAAAAAAAAACGATTTACAAAAAAAACTTCTCGGGCCAAGGCGAAACAATAGAATGAATCTGCTATCTCGTAATACAATCTGTTATTCTAATAGTTTATTTTAAAAAACTAATTATTGTTCATCTTTTAGACTAAGATGTCTGACAATTACAATGAAAACCAAGGTTCTGAGAAGTGTGCAAGCAAATTGGAATTGAAAAACAAAGTGTTAAAACTAAAACTAAAATAATTTTTCAAACAATGTCCTAAAATAAAAATCTGCGTGTATTCTGCAATTAAGTAACTAATTTGCATTCTTTTCACTTTTATGCTATCATTATAATATTTATTTACCTAACTATAATTAAGTGGGCATCTACTGTCAACACCTCTACGACTTTCGTGCAACTAGCCATCAACCGTACGTTATCAACTAAGTACCCATAAACAGTACAGTTTCTTGCAGATTAAATAGCAATAACTCCAATACAGTGGCCAATCAGTCGTAACTGTCACAACCCATTTAGCATTTATCTATCACATCAGAAAGTGGACACGTCCACATCACCAGTAATTTCCCCTCGCGTGATCACATCTCCGATTACCTGCGTATACGACTCGATAGAAACTTGCGTATCAAACCAATAAACGATTAAACCATTAGTGCTACATTTGTTAAAATCCGCATGCTATTTTATCCCCTGTTGGTGTTCAGATAACGTTTAGAATGGTATTTGATGAAGTATATTGTAAGTTGTAATGTATGCTACGAAAAGTTATCGACGTCAACGAAGCGGGAATCGATGAGTGAATTCAGAGCAACTCATATTTATTAATAAATATCTAACAATGGACGATAAGCAACTTTTGTAGGCGATGCTGCTCGTCATATTCATAGTTTCGTGAAGACTCGTAGAACGAGTCGGAACGAATCGTCACAGTTACTTTTAATTGCATCACACACGTCAGGAAGTAGTCATTATAACACTTTTACAAGAAGGAGCACTGCTCATGCTCACTGATCAATTAACGGTTGTTCTGATCGAGTTTGACACGATAGGTAGCCACTGCACGGTATTTTTATGCAATAGTACGTTACTATCATAGTGGTATATTACATAAACTATGAAATCGATAATAATTATGCTGTAACAGTTACAAGCACAGGTGGAATGTTTAGAATTTAATCATTACACGGTTTCGCGTTAATGTGCTATCTCGAACAATTAGTGACACAGTGATTATGATCATACTTCTATTTGCTTGGATAACGATGTAAAGTGGGCGATAAATCTTTAACACGCAATGGAAAACGTCTTCGCCTAGACTTATTTACGAGTGTTCATCGTCTCCGGTTTATCAATGAAGCTGGTGGCTTTAATGAGGTTGCATATGTCCCCAGCGAATTTTAGCGTAGACTGCTTATAAAGTCAAATATCAAACACGGAATTCTCACTCGCGAGCCTGATTCATTGGTAACGAATTTTATCTGAATATCTTATTTTTTTTTACTTTTCATTTGCGTTCCTAGAGCTAGCGCTTTATGCTTGAATGCAAAAATAAATCTCAGAAATACGTAGAATTCTCACGGGTTAGTATGTAAAACACTTTGATCTACATAGACTTCCAATGTGCGTAATGATAATGACGGTCAGGTCGGTCATTAAGGTAAACTTGAACATTACCTTCACGAGAGCCGCTAGGTTCACTCTCTAAGTTTTTACAAATGTCATTACTATGAAAATAATTACTTGAAATTCGCCGGAAACTTGCATCACATTCTGTCAACTCGTCGCATTATGTTAGACTGATGTTTTTGTGTACATATTTGAGTTATGTTTGTACTCGTAAAGTACTATATTAGGACGGTATTTCAAAACACTGCTAGAATTGTTTACTGTTTACATTCACTTGGTATTTCAGTGGTGTAAAAACAGAATAAGAATGCACTTGGTACCGACAATGATACGATTTCAATTATAATAAACAAGGGCTTGAGTAATTAACATTAATTTAAGGGAAAATATATTTTTAAATACGTCCACCCACGTGTTTCCGTAGACTCTCTTAGAGCAATCTATTGGATCTACGCCCAAGTATGTAGAGCCTAGAGATCAATCTATCTAGCTAGAGCATCACATCAGTCTATTACCAGTCATCACTTTATAGTTAAGGGGGATGCGCTCAGGTAGCCCGTGAAATTCAAATTTCCTTACGTTTTTTTGCAATTTACAGGTACTTGATGAACCATATTTGGATCAACATACAACCCGATGCTGACCTGCAAATTGCAAAAAACGTAAGGAATTTTGAATTTCGCGGCTTGAATAATCTAAATTGTCTATCAGTATGGCTGTATCGTAAACTAGGCACTTGAATCAAAAGCTTATCTGTACATTACATACCTAGATTAATTCGTTGAAGAATTAACAGTTAAGCTAAATGTGTTGAGGCCTCCGTTTATGACCCTGCTTTTATCACAGCCGCGTATTATTTATTATAAACTTAATTATAATACTTGTAATCAATTAAGACAAGGCGAGCTGTGAGAACGTAGTTGACAGACTCCTACGCATGTGTTGCCAGCGGATGCTGATCCATGGTCCTTTTTTATTCAGCCAACGTGCGAAGGTTGCATTACAATATTATGTTCAAAAAACTTTATAATATTCTAGATTCTAGTGCTCTAGTTTTTGTTGTTGTTTTTTATTGGAAAATGTAAATAAGGTATTATATTAAGGAAATTAATGTGGCCATCTGAATGCGTAATAAGTGTCTGATAGGTGCATAATAGACGAGTGAATTGCTTAATATTCATACATTCGAGACGTCTAGGAATGTCTAAGTTCCCTATTGGAACCTAGAAGGTCAAGTTATGGGATTAATTACAATTTAACATTAGGTAACCCGTAGACGAAGCAAAAGAAGTATTTAAGGATCGTAGCAGGTGGCGTTCTATAGTTTCTGCCTGCCCTCATACGAAGAAGGCGTGAGTTTATGTATGTATGTAACCAGTACCCTAAAATTGCGTAACTTATTTTCTTAAACAATTGTGCCTAATTTGTTTCATTTTGACAGTTCAACAACATTCATTGCGTTATTTACGTTGTTGAGCAGATTTTTTTCTCCAACTTATGAAGCAATGGTTTAGCAATCTGTTTCAAATCGAAACAGATTGTGGTTGTGTTGTATTACGCAATTAGGGTACTGAACTGGGTCCGCGTGGTGGAATATAACCCACTCCCGAGAGGAGGCATGTGTCCCAGCAGTGGGAACATTATAGCTATTAAGTACTATTATTATGCTATTAAGTACTTATCGCTTTTTGTATTTTTTTATGGAACTTATTTATACAGTCAGTAACACAGGCATACAACAAAATAACCTACAAAACAATTAGTAACTTATTGAAAACTTTAGACTTTAGAGCAACAACTTTTGTTGCCGATCATACATCGACTATGAGTTATTAATAACAATCAATCTTACACCTACACGTGTACTTAAGTTAATAATACATTAAGAAGGCTCGTCATAAGTACTGGCAAGATTCAATTACCTATAAACTGTTGAGTAAAGGAAAATAATGAAAGTTAAATAAAAAACAGGAAAAACGACGTCAAACGACGTTAAATTTAACGCATTCTTAAATACCCAGTCGAGCCTCCAATTGGAATTTAATAGCAGCTATCGATATTATTGTTTTCTCAATGAGCTATTTGTTACAATCAGTTAAACATCATTTATTGTCTTGTCTGAATGTATAAGTAATCCGCAGTTTATTTAATTTCTTTCGTGTAATATTTCCATGGTGTCGTATTGCTAGCAAGATATTTCGATGGATTTCGAAATGCGTGTAATTCAAAACCAAGTTATTGCCAATGTTTACATAGAACAACAAAAACCTTATGACGCTAATTCCAAAACAGCTGATCGATTCACAAAACACAACACATAGCACCACACAATATCAGATTTTATAGCTTTCGGTAAATTTCCACGCACTGAACTTTACTTTCAATCACAAAAGCAGCGTGTGCGCTGAAAATTTTAAAAGAAGAAAATCGCGCCCGATTGTTTTCGTAGTTTGAAAATCCGATCGGTGATTCGGCTCCGAAGTGTGGCGAGTCGGAAGCGGCGTCGCACACTGGCGCGGATGCCGCGTACGCGCCTCGCGTCTGCCGCCATTGACTCAGAGAAAAGTAGGGGCGTCACTTACAATCAACGTATATAATTTTCCGCTTGTTAACAATTAAAATCCGAACCGCTTGTAACGCGAACACGATTTTTTTGCGAAATGACTCTATTGTCGTATGCACGCCCCAGAGAAAGCACATATAATTATGGTTAATTGCAGTCTTTAACTGCGTTTGTTTACTTTCCTTTATATATGTAAGGCTAAATATTTCACACAATGATTAAGTGATTAAGAATAATTATATGCGTTTTTATGAGTTCTTTATTTACTAAGTATTCTTATATTCCACACCTATTCTAAATACAGGAAAGACAATGAATCTGAAAAGGCTATTCTTCAAGCGTCGGACTTTTTCCCAATAGCGAGTGTAGCCTGTCTACGGAGTAGCAGCCCTAACAAAACATTACGCAGAGACAATAGACAGTAGCTATATCGATATCAGTTCTGTCGCCGGCTGATATCAACGGACAGACGGACACTGGAAATGCATCGCGTCCAATATTGGAAATATTATGATGAATCACTCGCTGCATCCAAAACCGCCGCGTGCTATATTTGGCAGGGTTGAAAACGTTATGGATGATATTCACCAACGTCGCAGACTCCCCGCCTACATGCAATGCCAATGGTGACTGCATGTTTATATCGTGTTTTACGGTCGTATTAAAATGTGCATCGATATGCTCAATGCTTGTGGTTGGTATATTGGCGTGTGCTAGCTGACATATGGCCAATAATTTATACTTAATTAAAATAATGTTTTGTGTTGCATAATAATTTTGCATACTATTGTATAGAATATTTTTTTTTTACTAACTTGAACAGACAGCCGTGCTGCTGGGGAGTTTGTTGCGCCACTTCTTCTTCCCAGCTAAAGGCACTAGGAAGTGGTGAAGGGTGGGCGTTTTTGGGGGACTGTCTTATGTAATTTTGACGTTCGAAAAGTGCTGATTCTCAGCCTATTTTAAATACCTAAATGACTTTTGAATTTTGAAATTTTGAATTTTTGAATCTTATCAAGACTTTGATTTTTTAAACTTACAAAACAACTGTTTTAAAATATGCTTAGTAGGTAAGTATGTTGTTTTCTTTCCTTATACCTAATTAGGGTTCCGTACCCAAAGGGTAAAACGATACCCTATTACTAAGACTCCGCTGTCCGTCCGTCTGTCCGTCTGTCACCAGGCTGTGTCTCATGAACCGTGATAATTAGACAGTTGAAATTTTCACAGATTATGTAGGTATTTCTGTTGGCCGCTATAACAACAAATACTAAAAACAGAATAAAATAAATATTTAAGGGGGCTCCCATACAACAAACGGTTTTTTTTTGCCGTTTTTATAGATAATGGTACGGAACCCTTCGTGCGCGAGTCCGAATCGCACTTGGCCGGTTTTTGTGATTTAATTACTATAATGTTGTGGTTTAAATTGTAAACGGTTAATATTATAATTGCAAAGTCACATAACCAACCGGAAAATTAAGTTCACAAACTTTACACAAAGCAGTGGGCGACCATTACTAATACATAAAAATAGACTAATATTCTCTGTATTTATTACAATAGACATTTACATAGTCGTAGGGCGAAGATAACTCTATAAACACTTATTAATATTGATGCTGTTCGACGGTTCTACGGTGCCTTATAGAGAACATATGAATCACGCATTGTTACACACACAGGCGTTATATTCCTTATGGTATAGACAACTGAGTCCTTTCATGAAAGTTCAATACCGTTTCAATGCCGTGAGGTGAGGACACACCTTTTAAGTCGAGTCATGCCTTCCAGTTTTTATTCTGTGACCATTTAAGTTTCGAATGTTTTGGTTGGTTTTGTTCCAAAATAGTGCGAGATTAATAAAGTACTATTTAAAAGCTCCCGCAGAGTCTCAACACCTAATGTTGGCCGTTATTTATGTGTCATATCTTGTGTGTATTTTTTGTAGGAACCATAATGAATAAATATAGTAAAGAAAGACACATGAATGTCTTTGCAATCACGTCAGTAGCCTGAAAGTTTGGGAAATTATCTACCATGAAGATATTGAGTATTTCAGTGTTCAACGTTATTTTTAACCGACTTCCAAAAAGGAAGAGGTTATATGTTCGTCGCGTATGTTTGTTTTATTTTTATTTTTTATGTATGTCCACCGATTTCACCGTCAATTGTGGACCGATTTTGAAAATTCTTTTTTTGTTTGAAAGGGTATGCTCTCGAGGTGGTCCCATATGACTTATGTTAATTATATTAACTTTACTTTGATACTTTTTGAGTTAGCTTCAATAATACGTACTTTTTCCCACTTAGTATGTGGATGATATAATAAGTTCCTGTCACTGTTATTTACATAGCAACTAAAAAGTGAAAAATAAAAACTTTTTACAAAAAAAAACAACCGACTTCCAAAAAACACTACAAAGTGAAAAATAACTTTAATTTCGGAAGTCGGTGACAAAAAACGAAAATTCAAAACCAAAGACACCGACTTCCGAAATTAAAGTTATTTTTCACTTTGTAGAGTTTTTTGGAAGTCGGTTGTTTTTTTTTGTAAAAAGTTTTTAGTGCAATTCTTTCGTGTAATTAGGTACTCTTATCCAATTCGATCGAGGGTGGAGGCCGATATGGAGAAAAGAAATGTCTTGAAGATTTGTTTAAAGAATTATGTCGTTTACCGGTTCGAATATTCCACGAGCTATAGGTACCTTGGTACTTATATTATTGTTTTCGGTTGGTTTTCCTCTCCGTTATAGAAACTGTCATAAACATACATAAAGTACAACCTACCTAAACAATATGTACCTAATTAATGAAGTAGTTGTTACACCATTTAAGTAAATTGTTAACTGGCGCCATTTTATAAAACAATCATAGTATTTATTATATTACTGAAATATATTATTTAAGCCAATAGGCACACCTACCTTATACTATATTAAACATTTAACGTTCCAACGTTTTTGCTAAACATTCTCGCAACAGTTTAAGCTCGTGATTTACTGGCATATAAATACAGAGTAGTCGACACTTGAAATTTCTCATTCAATACTTTCGCAACACGAGTATTAACAAATTGATCGACTAACCGACGCCAGTTTTATTATAAATTCAGTTTTTGTTCGGAAACCAGCCAGTCCTTATAGACAGACAATGTGTTGAACACGAATTAATATTCAGGACGAGCGTCAATTCATAGGAACCGATGTGTAAGCCGCCTTTACTTCCCTATCAGTCCTACTGACTCACGCTAAATTTTATTTAGGTAAACGAGGCATCGGACTCGTAATTTGAAAAATATTGTTCGTAAAAGTTTTATGTAAGTATGTAGCTTAGTTACTGGTCAATCAAAGATCAGACCTGAATTGGTTTGCCACAAAACCAAGAAATGTAACAAAAGAATCAAGAAGTTGACCGAAATTAATCGCTACAATCGTTAAAACATAATCAACCAAAATTGTTTAAATATTATCTTCATTTTACACCCAATTTAAACAGGTCGCAAGTCAAGTCACACTGCACTTCAGCCAATAAATAAATTCCCAATGTCAGCGACATCTTCAAACGGTTCTTCGCAAAGTTCATAAAAAGTGTCAAACAAATAAACATTCCTTAATCAGGAAGTCACCAAAAGGGGTAACAAATTACAGTAAAAGATCAATGGGTTTTTTCCACGCCTAAGTGCTCAGGCCGCCGCGGTTAGTTTTCTAACCACCAAAAATATTAAGGAGAGAGAAAAAAAGTTAAACTCTGGTTCGAAATTAGAATTTCTTTTTCGTGAACGTCCGCTATTTCGGAGTCGTCAATCGACCCGTGTTCGCTTTCTGACAAAGTTCGTGTCGTGCGGACTCGTGCGACAGGTTAAACAGTTCGTATTTTAGTTCTTTTTTGTAACGAAAATATGAAAGCTGAAAACTGACGGACGGTTGGTGCATTTGTATTGTGGCACTGCGTTCTATTTTTAAGACGAGCTTCAAAGACTGATTTTCTGGAATCGTATTTCAGTCTAGGAAGTCAATGGAAACAGTTCAGTTGGATGATTTGTTGTTTAAAATATTAAGTTGAAAATATATTGTTCATACTTCTGTTATACAGTGGAATTATTATTGTACATTCAAAACATGGACTGGCCTTTATTCCTGTACAAATTAGGGCATACGAAATAGATTAGATAGCCATAACAGTGACCAGACTATCATCAAGTTTTTGTTAACAAGGTCGAAACAATAAACATTTCCGAAGTTAAGCAGATGCACATTTAAAATATGCAAGGCATTATAATAACTTCCACCTACGTTGTCTATCTGGCTAGTAGGTAAAACGTTTAATAAATAATTAATTTACAATCGCGTTTACCTTTCGTAATTTGGTATTTAACAATGGATATAATTTTTTTATATATATAAGACAGATTTAGAACTTAAATACTCGTTTGCCCAGTTCAATATCTTGTATCCTTTTTGTGTTTTGTATTATTGCGACGAAAAAATGAAGAGAACGCTACACTTTCTGGAGGCTACGTTTCATTATATGTTACAAACCCGTTAGTCGTTTTTTTACCAATTACGATCGGTAAAACATAGGAACACAAAGTTCAACCCCTTGCCAGATAGAAATCGAGTGCTATATGTTTATGTTTCCGTAGCAAGTCGGAGATTGATAGGCACAGGGTCTGGCAACGGGGCAACGCACACAAGTCGAGGGACCGATGTCAATTAAAAACTGCCGGGGCCCTAATTGTGCCCATTTTAGCTCGATTGCGCCAGACGGCCGAAGGGACACCGAGCGCTGTCGCGTGTCCAATTGCAATACCGTCGCGTAGTGGAAAAACATACGTTTTACATACCTACTTTATAAATTATGGCAACTATTTGTGAAGTGGTGGTACAAGTTTTTAGTTGGAAACTTTCTGATTTGTGTTTTGTAGTTTGGGACCACTTCGACCCGTTTTGTACACACACAACCACGTATTTGCGGTCATTCTTGGGTCCTGATTCTTAATTTAAGATATCTACTTGTTCTAAGTATGTATTGTGTTTTAAGGCGTTGACCATTGCGAATAGGGTTAAAAGCCTTTTGTTTCCTAAATGGGAACAATCAAATTCAAAGTTTTCCTCATCCACGTCAGCCACAGTTCCCGAAATTAATTACTTAACAGTGTTGCTTTTCAAATTCACCACACAGCCAAAGTGCGATTAGAAAACTGTAAGAAAGTCGAACAAAAAAGCATTTTACTGAGCGTCGTTCAAAAGATGAGACAATACTCGCACCACTAACAAAAAATGTCGAGGACTGTTTCACAAGACAACGCAACGAAGATTAGGAATTCGTTAAAGAAGCTAATATTCTCTCTAATTTTAGGAATAATAAAAAGAGTGACAAGTATGCAGCAGGGGCGTGAAACATTTGGCCGAAATCGATTGGTGACGGGTGCGCTAGCGTCACGGTGCGCGCCCTTCTTGCGTTATGTTGGTGGCACTGGTAGAAACGTCATTCCGTCTCGACTTAATAACGCTTACTAATGAAGTGAAAACTTTGATTGAATTTAACTTTAAGCATATTAACCCCATAACGGTAATAAAAGCTTTTAAACAAATCAAGATCAAATTGACCGAAGATCTTTGGGGGATGTCCATTAAAGTCTGTACCTCCATAATTGAGACCATAGCGCCTTACTTAGCCTTAATATTTAATTTGTGTGTGGATCAAGGAGTCTTCCCGGATTTAATGAAATACAGTAAGGTAATACCATTTTTCAAATCCGGGGACAGTAAAGACACCAATAATTATAGACCCGTATCCGTGTTGCCGGTATTCAGCAAGGTGTTTGAAAAAGTAATGCTTAATCAAATGCTCAATCATTTTAACACAAATAAAATCCTTCACGATCAACAGTATGGTTTCACCAAAGGACGTTGTACAACCGACGCTGGTGTAACCCTATTAAGACACATTTTTAACGCGTGGGAAGAGGCCCAAGATGCCATAGGGATCTTTTGTGACCTCTCCAAAGCATTTGATTGCGTCGATCACGAAACCTTACTCTTGAAACTAGAGCATTACGGACTTGGAAAACTTGCACTCAATTTAGTAAAATCTTATTTAAATGATAGACAACAGCAAGTTCAAATAAACGGTATCAATTCACTAGGTTTAAAAGTAAAATTAGGTGTGCCACAAGGCTCGATATTGGGTCCATTCCTCTTCTTAGTATACATTAATGATCTACTCCATTTATTAAAAATCGACCACAAATGGTCTTATTTGCTGACGATACTTCTTTAATTTTTAAGGTAGATAGACGTGCTACAAATTTTAACGACGTAAATAACGCCCTACTGCAGGTCCAAAATTGGTTCACTGCTAATAATTTAGTATTAAATGGAAAAAAAACGAAGTGCATAAAATTTTCTTTACCAAATGTCAAAAGTAGTGATTGTGAGATAGTATTGAATCAAGAGAAACTAGAATTCGTTGATAAAACTATTTTCCTAGGGATCACGCTCGACTCAAGGCTGCAATGGGGTCCTCATTTAACATCTCTTGCAGGACGGCTAAGTTCAGCAGCATATGCTGTCAGAAAAATCCGTCAGTTTACTGATGTAGATACCGCGAGGCTAGTATATTTCAGCTACTTTCATAGTATCATGTCCTACGGTATTTTACTGTGGGGACGGGCTGCAGACATCGAGTCTATTTTTATTCTCCAGAAAAGAGCGATCAGAGCCATATATTGTCTCCGCAGGCGCGATTCTCTAAGGAAACTGTTTAAGGATATTAACATCATGACGGTACCTTGTCAATATATCTATGAAAACATCATGTACGTAAGAAAGAATTTACATCTTTTTAGCAAAAGAGGTGATAGACATAATTATAGTACTAGAAATAGGGACCTATTAGTTCAACCAGGTTTCAGACTGGCTAAAGTAGATTCATCTTTCATGGGATACTGTTTAAAATGTTACAATAAAATTCCTCCCCACATACTTCAACTGAATGAGACGAAATTCAAATCTTGTATAAAACGCACACTATGCAGGCAGGCATATTATACGTTGGGGGATTACATCACTGATAAAAATGCTTGGCTCAATGCTGGTCCTGCTCCACAACCACAACTAATTGATTAACATTTGCAAATACTGTTGGAGCTGCTGAAGATTGTAAGACCATCTTTGCATTGTATAAACTCAATCTCTTTTGTATTATATAATTGCATAGCACACTATGTGAGCACTATGTACTAAAGAGTTACCATTTACCGGGTAATATGTCTTGCATTGACTTGAATGTACCCTGGCGGCTGTGAGTATGTCATGCTCACTCAAATGTTTCGCTGATGGTGGCGCGTGTGTTGGATCATTTAGCTCCCTTCAAAATGGTTGAGCTGAATGGTGCTAATCCATGCGTCATGTTCGTGAACGGGCGCCGTCAGTTGGGACTGGTCATCTCTTAGCTGCCAGGGCTTATTTTTAATTTTTTTGAATTGTTCTTTTTTATCTTTTTACTACGGACGCTTCTCATGTGCACGTCTTTCTACATTGTTCTCACATGTATAATTTCAACATGAATAATGTAACCAATATTTTGTAACAATTTTTTATTTAAAAGAGTGTCCGTGGAGTTTCTTGCCCGTTCTTCTCCATAGGTACCTACTACGCTTTGGAATGGGCAACTAGCTTCATACCTATTTCTGACTGACCGATTCCTTGACAATTCAAAAGTGCCTGTAAATGGTTTAATTGAAATAAATGTTTTGAGTTTGAGTTTGAGTTTGAGCTTGTTAATGTTATACTATACATGATTAATGTCAGAGTTTTATGGAATTTCGTATGGTTTCGCGGAAGTTAGTGGGTAAATACGTTAATACATTTGCTCTACTTCGTCTAATTAACAATTTCCTGAAAGTTCAGAAGCGAGAGCTAACATGTTTCATAACCGAGCTTTCCGTGCTTCACCTCGATACGCTATGATTATTCAGATATAATTTACCCTTTTGGTTACTTTTGGTAGGTATATAATTTGAATTGTAACACCTTTTTCCAACTCTCAAAAACGAATTATTTGATGTATATTTCAAAAAAACACCGGCCAAGTGCGTGTCGGACCACGCACAATGAAGGGTTCCGAAGTTGAGATGAATTTATCCCAAAAACAAACTGAACTTTGTAGTTGAAAAATATGTTCTCCCATACGGAATGTATGGGAAAACATGTTTATACAACTGCAAAGTTAAGTTGGCCGATTATTACTCGTTAACTTGTAGAGCCTACTTAGCTGTGATAGTTTTCCTTCTAATTTCGTTATATAACCTACTGCTGTGATTTTTTTCACATATCCAAAATCAACCATTTAGCTGGCAGGGGGGGACACTTGACTCTAACAAAAATTAGCACTTTAAAGCTTAATATTTCGCAAACGGATCCCTGAATCCAAAAATGATTTACCTAAACTAACAATGTTTTTAAAGGACCTTTCCAATGACACCCCACACGATGCGATAAAAAAAAAACATCACCACTTTACGTGTAGGAGAGGTACCCTAAAAAAATATGTTTTTCATAATTTTGTTTTACCACTTTGTCGACGTAATTAATATGTATACCTATGCCAAATTACAGCTTTCTAGTACTAAGGGTCTCGGAGCTAGACCGCGGATAGACAGACGGACATGACGAAACTATAAGGGTTTCTTGTTTACTACGGAACCCTAAAAAGCAAATAAAATTGAAGAAGAATTGTTAAAGTAAATAAATAATTGCTAATACTCACTGAAAAAAGTTTTGCCAAAAGTTTTTTAAAGTTTCACAGAAAATGAACAGTGATGCAGCGACATCTGTTGTGTAATGCATGGAACTATTACAGCGCCATCTAGTATCGAGTAGAAGCAGCAAAATAATAACTACCGTGTAACCACCAGCAGAGGGCGCTGATTGTCAGTTGTTTCCCCTAGACGCTAGATGGCGCTAGCATAAATTTATACAACAAATATTACGAACCTTGAACGGGCATCGCTCGTAGTGAGACTGCATCTTCTTCTATTTCTTCTTCAACTTCTTCCTCTGTTATCGACGGTGGTGCAGCCCAACAGCGGAGTCTGACGCCAGCAGTGCCAACGTTTGCTCCATTGTCGAGCCTCACGCGAGGAAGACTCCGTGATGAATATTCCCCATTATTATTGGTCTGCCGAACAAAAACATTTTTATTACTTGCTTGTCCTGGAATGTTTGAGGATTGGATTGAAGAAATTAGGTTTTTCTATATCAGGAAAAAAATTACCTGTCTACAGGCGATTTACGCTAAATAAGTATATTTGGCTAATGATGCAAAAATAAAGCAACAAAATAAAGGAAGTTACTGTCATTGGCACTATACGTGTATGCAAATTGCGAATGCTAAAATTAAGCTAATCAAAACACACTTTACATTGCAATGAAATGAATTATAAAACGGATGCGATGCAGAATCAAATGCAACCGACATAGGAATTCATGAATCGTCTTACATATTAGGATATTCAGTAAGTATCAGGGTGGGTGTCAAAAGAGACTATCACACAAGAATGTGCGCTTTTGTAATTTCTAACTTACGATTGTTACGATATTATCGCGGACGTCCACGTTCACGTCACGGGATCACGATAACACAGGGCAGTAAAATGTATGGAACCACGGTAACGTTATAACGAGCACTTATTACCACACATTTTATGGACGTGGACGACGATAATATCGTGACGTTAGTAATTTTAAAAGCGCACAAGTAATGACAATACAGTCGATGTGCCATATTTAAGGCCGGGTACTGAAAATATGTTATTATGTAAAAGTTAGTATTTCTATTTTCTTAATGTCCCTCGACAAACCTCGTGTTTCGTCAGTCGTCGGATTTCTATCAGTTGCCCTTTGCACTTGGTGTAGACCGGACGCTCTCAATCGACTTGGAAGTATATAGAGTTGTTAATACTCTTTTAACTTAAAGTAATTTATTTAATAAATAGGAAGAAAGCTGCTAAAGTCGCAGGCACGGCAGATAAGAAAATAGTTTTACAGCTCTATGTGTGCAGTTCACACGGAAATCAAAACAAAACAGCAATAAAATACTTAGTTCTGAATTCAAATTATTATACACGATAAATCTAATAATTGATGGACATGGAAATTAGCATTCGTTTGTATTCGGAAATGAGATGATTCCCGAGGGAAATTTAAGAAAATATATTAAATACTGCAGGTAAATAAACGCAGTGGTTTGTAATCACAGGCAGCCGTCGAATGAACGACTCACATTTACTTTGTAGGCACGAAGTAGCAGCTGCTTACTGATAATGATACGTTATGAAGAATAAATACTGCTTTAAATAAGGCGATGTTGTGAGAAGGGATTTGTAAATCAAGCTTAGCAGCTTAAAGAGCTTATCGGTGCAATACTTCGAGATAGATAAACGAGAAATACGATAGGAATATTTACTGAATGACTGGAATATTTAATTCTTTGAATTAAGTTAAGAATGCGGCGTAACCTTTCTCTGTTTTCTATGATGATAATTGAAATATTTAATATTGTTTAACGTACTGATAACTACATTATATTATCCTTCAGAGCGTGTCCACCTACTACCGTGTAACTCAAGTACAATTTCAACAGTTAAAATATAAAAAACCCCCGACACAAACATTTCCCTATTTCTCTTTCCTACTCCATCACCAGACCCTGTCCATCTATCTATAACCAATCATTGAGACCATTCCAATGAGCCCAAACACGATACCTGTGCTGTAACTTGGTAAGGGAGTTGGGTATCCTGCAAATTCCAGGTGATTCTGCAGCATCAGTTCAAGGTTACTATGTATGTTCTTCTAATATAATTGAAGTAACAGAATACCAAATTTAAGATCGATCAGACTTGTGGAAGATACTCACATCCATTCATCAACTAGAAAACAGCTGAACCGATTTTGATAAAACATGTCTAAGAACCATCACTAGAAAACTTGCTTTCAAATAAAAAACCACAATCAAATCGGTTCACCCGTTTAAAAGCTACGGTGCCACAACCAGACACACACATAGCGGTCAAACTTATAACACCCCTCTTTTTGAGTCGGGGGTTAAAAAATAGATACTACGGGAAATATGGAGAACCGGCAATAGAATCTTCAAATCAAAGATTGATTAAAATCTTAATTAACTAACACTAAATAAAAACCTTATTTAAATAGTAAAACGTGATTTAAGTCCTTGAACCATCCAGACACATTAGTGATGTGAAGACATTTGATTATTCAAATCCTAAACTAACATGCGGATCTCTAAGTACATAAAACACATAAAAAACCTCTGCGTGTAACTGCGTGTGTTCCTGAGGATGTCACCAGTAAAGCGTATTCTATTGCTGAGTAACGGGTCAACATCCCGTCACTGCTTGGCATTATCGCCGTTTTTTTTTGCTTAGTTATTTTAGGAGATCCTGCCGTACGACGGATTTCGCGTAAGTCACGGTGAATGAAACTGTCTTATATCTACTTACATGTGATATAAGAACGATATAAAAATAAGCTACATGGACGGGGCAAAAGACCCACTTTGGGACACAGGCTGGAGTTTTTGACCCACGTATAAGGCCCAAATAGCAATGAAAAAGCTCCAAAAGGGATACGTAAAATGCCTCATCATCATCATCTCTGCTTAAAGACGTCCACTGCTGAACATAGGCCTCCCCCCAAGCACCGCCACTTCGACCGATTCTGTGCTTCTCGCATCCAGCGGATTCCTGCGGCCTTCACCAGGTCATCGGTCCACCTTGTGAGGGGCCTTCCAATGCTACGTCTTCCGGTACCTACGCGGTCGCCATAAAAATGCCTGTTTACTATAAATAAGTATCTAACAAAACAACTCTAACTGAATCCTTTTTTAACCTAAAGGACTTTGCAGATAGCGTTTATTTTACGCGCTGTCCCCGCGCGTGTACGCGCTACAACCCAAATAGTGCTGATATTTGAAGACTAGAAACGCGCCGTCGCCGTCATCGACACGCGTTACGTGGAACGCGCGTATAAAAACGCCGTATGCATAGACCCTAATGTTATTCATACATAGCTTACATTTCAAATGCTTTGATTAGGTACATATGTTTATATAAAACACGCACGTATTCAGTCAACACAAGTGGTGTTATGAATAACCGCAGGCTAACGTACGACAATTAATTATCTAATTAAGTGCTCGAGCAAAATATGCCGATGTATAATTTGCTGGCTTATATTGCGGGGTAATATAAAAGTAATTAGGTATGTACAATGTAGGTGAGCCAATCGGGTATCGGTATGGGTATCGTGGGAACGCAACTGCATCGCTGCACTATATTAAGTACTCGCACCGGATTATTTCGAGGCCTTATACGGATCCTTTCGACTCGAGATCATCTCACCCACTGAGATAGTGTTCGACTGTACGGTATAGGTAGGTTACTGAGAAGTGCTTACAAAGCTTTAACTTGATTGGATTGATTACAAACTTGTTGTTACCGTTGTAGATTACACTGTCAATACTGTGTTGAGTGTTGATGTGAACAAGATCTGTAATTGTAACTCTGTGTGGGAAATGTTTAGTAAGTCACTTGTACCTATTATTATTGTGATGAGTTGGTAGATTAGGTGAGAAGTTTCAAAAACAACTGAAGATCAATATTGTTCTGGCAGTCACGGTTAATTAAATTAATTAGCTTTTAATTCTACGTAAATTGAGTAGATAATTAAAAAAATACCACCTAAGTAACGGCCTGAAATACGGTGTACGGACTATTATTTCAGATAATGAACCAGCTGAAGCAGCTGAAGCACAATAAACGTATTTCACTCAAACTCACTATTCATAATTCTTCATTAACACACATCCATCCATTCATAAATCTTCATTAACGCCAGCATTGCAAATCTAGAATTCTCTTCAGTCTTTATTAATCAGTAATTGCACGTCATTAATAAAGGCTGCACAACAAATGAGGCAACTATACTTATAGAAAAAGGTCACAATCACACAATGCTTCCACATCGTAACATAATATTGCACAATATCGGTGCATAATGTATGTAACTATGTATTAAACGAATGCCATACAATAGAGGTGTATCATGTACCTAACACCCGAGCTCTGGCGGAAGAATCCGAGGCACGCGTTTATTTCCCATTATTCCCCGCGTATGACATTATCATGTGAACGGAGTTGAATTCTTGGAGCGTGACGCTGATCGCCACTTGATACTAAGTCACTCAATGTCCTTGCCGTACCTCTCTAATGATACTGTGTGACATGATCATTTGCGGTCACATTTAAACTTGCAAACAGATTTATTTAATCATTTGCGCTGAAACTTAGTTCAAAACTGGTAAAACACGATTTGTTGAGGAATTAGATTATGAAAATGCTGTGAAGTAATATTATTATCCAGTTAATTTTATATTTACTGCAATTTATCTAAAAAACCTGTCTAGAAAACAACTCAAGTTACACTCTCGACTTTTAAATCAATTAGTACATACAAACAGCAGACCAGCAGTCCAGTAGCAACGTGGGAACACTGCATTTAATTAACTTGTATGTATTTGTATCACATTGAGACACTATCTGCAACCGTATCACCGTTCCGAGACAGTGACAGAAGTAACAGTTCCAAGTATCACGATAGCGGTCAAATGTAAGTTGACAAGCTGCGACAAGACCCACGATGATACCACAAGTCCACAACACTAATACATTTTCCTATATTGACACTTACAGGTGGCGTGGGCAGATAAGTAGCCGATCTAATTACACGTCAACATACATTAAGAATTTAATTAAGTAATAAAGTTAAAAAGGTCTTAAAAAAATAACAGGTTTGTTCTGAATACGTCTTTAACTGTAATATACGTTCTATACTGTGGTAGCAATGTTGGTAAATGAAAAACGATGGGTCCACTTCTGTAGCGTTCGTGTTATTGTTATGTCTGGCAACACATGTCGTAAACACCACGAGCTAGACACAACATCATGTCCGGTTAACAAACAAACAAACTGACATAGAATTGTTCATATATTAATAATTATAAAATGTAAGATAACAACAGACAACGAAAACAATTATTTGACTAGGCACGAACTAGCACAAATCATAGGATTGCCAAGCCCCTTAGTTTAGGAGGTAAGGTTACCAAAATTAAGTCACCATTTCCAACCAAATCGGTAGGTATTTGTAACTCAGTTAAAACATTTAAAACGTAACCTAATACATATCGTAACCTATTAATAATAAAGTAATTGTAATTATTCTTCTGTGATACTTAAACCTAACCAAAATGTAACGGCTGAATATACCCAAAATATTATTTGATTAGGCACGAACGAAGTAGCACAAATCACAGAAGACCGCCAAACCAAGGGGCTTAAATTGAATTTTTGGGAACCCAAAAATTAAGTCACCATTTCCAACGAAATCGGTAGGTATTTGTAACTTTATTAAAACG
The DNA here is from genome assembly GCA_963680765.1 of Agrochola lychnidis. Taxonomy (NCBI): domain Eukaryota; kingdom Metazoa; phylum Arthropoda; class Insecta; order Lepidoptera; family Noctuidae; genus Agrochola; species Agrochola lychnidis. The sequence continues at coordinate 9,127,148 of OY796850.1, forward strand.
TAACCTAATACTCTAATACGTATAGTACCTATTAAAAATAAAGTAATTGTAATTATTCTCCTGTGATACCTAAGTCTACCCAAGATGTCATCATCTGCCTAGCCTTTTCCCAACTATGTTGGGGTCGGCTTCCAGTCTAACCGGATGCAGCTGAATACTAATATTTTACATGGAGCGACTGCCTATCTGACCTCCACAACCTAGTTACTAGGTAACACGATACCCCTTGGTAAGACTGGTTTGTCAGACTTTTTGGGCTTCTAACTACCCATAACGACTGTCAAAGATATACAAATGACAGCCGGGACCAACGGCTTAACGTACTTTCCGAGGCACGGAGGGGTCTTGGTATGTAAAGATGGTCACCCATCCACAGACCAACCGCGGCAAGCGTAGCTTAACCTGATCGATCGACTCGTGCAGCTGTTGTTACTTAGCCACAAGTCTACCCAAGATGTAACGGATTAATATATTTTAATACAAAGTCTAGGTCGTAACACTGGTTACGACCTAAAATAGGAGACATTTCAGCTTTTCCACTCAGTCGACATGAACTCCTTTGCAGAGAAGAGAGCTCACAATTTAATTGACGAGCATGCATGAGTAATATACCACTGGCAGATTAATGAACGTGAATGATGATGCCAACAAGACAGGACACAATAAAGTAGGACACATGGACACATACTTAATACTATTTTCAAGGAGACATTCTCGTTACAGAGAATCTAACAAATAAGTCAAGCACCTACTAATTATGAGCAGTGGTGACCCAGTGGTAACAGTCGCGACTTACGAGTTGTATATCGCAGGTTCGAACCCAGACAGGCGCTTTACTGTGTAAATTATTTCATTACCACTGCTCTCAAAACGGTGAAGGAAAACATCGTGAGGAAACCGGCATGTCCTAGAACCAAAAATTCAAAGACATGTGACATGTACCAAGCCGCACTGGGCCCGCGTGGTAGATTATCATCGCGCCCTCCACTCCCTCTCACAAAGAGGAGGCCTGTGTCCCAGCAGTGGGAACATTATAGGCTGATTATGCTAATAATTATGTTAAGAGTGCCCTTTTAACTCATCATCTGCCTAGCCTTTTCCCAACTATGTTGGAGTCGGCTCCCAGTCTAACCGGATGCAGCTGAATACCAGTATTTTACATGGAGAGAAGCTTATCTGACCTCCACAACCCAGTTAGGTACTGGGTAACACGATATCCCTTGGTAAGAGTGCCCTTTTAACTGCTGAGCTACAAATGTCAGATATATGTATTATGATATCACCGTATATAATTCCCCAAGGTATCTTCAAATAATGAATATAATTAAAATTGAACTTTAAAAAGGCGTGTAGCAATTAGAAGTTGTAACATCTAGGGAACATATCACGATCTTAATAATATTAACTCATCGTGATCAAAGGTATACATACATACATAAACAAGACATACATACCAACATATACAGTGTTGCAAGGATCTTTTGGCGCTCCAATGACGTTGACAGGAGGGCGCTGCAGGTAAACAAATACGTGAAACTGTCTTGTGAAATGTATTGAATAAATAAGATGGCGGATTTAGTTCCGATTTTGGCCACGAGCCAAAAGATCCTTGTACAGATACAGTACCTGCATGACACATCGAGCTTTAGAAGGAGGCTGTCACACAGATCTCAGATACTTCGCTCTACAAAGCCAAACTTTTTCTAATAGGTACCTACTCGACGTGACTCATTAACAGCCTGGAACTGTAATATAACTATACAAACATGTACAACCTACAGCATAATGTTTCAACAAGTTATCTGCTGTACCGCTCTTCCCGCTAGCTAGAATCTAGATTCAAATCGAGCGATAAATAGCTTCACCAGTTAATAGTCTGCGTTTACTCACTGCTCATTTAAAACAACAGACGTACGTTCAAAGCAAGCTGATGCATCAAACGGGTAATAAAAAGTGGACGAGGGACATAATTCACGATGTTCGGAAAGCTAAACGTGACCTAATTAGGACAGGCTTCCTCCTTGTGGCGGGACTCGATGTTCTGGGAACCAGGGAGTTACTAATGCGTTAATATTCCTCGTAAAAGAACTTGTTTGACCCACATATGTACAAACCTTTGAATAATATTAGTTTTATGTAGGTATTGTATTAAAAACAAATATTTATAGTGACTCTATTTAATCACGAGCTTTTTGTAAGTTTCGACTAAATATTCTGACCAGGTAAACATATTATTGCAATTAAATTAAAACGATTTGAATTCAAACAAAATTGATCACTGTCTCAGCTCATAAATATTTTAATCAATCTCGAACTTCTGAACAATCACACAATTCACTTTAATGTAGCCATGAAAATTACCATAATTAAATACAGTCGATATCGAACTATTAACATAACATCACGCCTATATTACTAAAGAGATAGGCAGAGGGCTACAGTACATTTGGCCAGTTATGTTCAGAATCCACCGGCCTGCTACAGAGAATTTTCTAAAAGAAAAACACCCGACCCGTGGATCAAACTCAGGCTTTTTACTGCCGCGTTGTGTTCCACGCGCGCCTCAAAGAGATGTCAGCACAAGTGACGGGGTCCGCTAGGGCCGATGCCTGCCGGGGTCGCGGGAAAGTCCGAAAGGGATACCGTGGCCCCTGGCAACATACAGGCAATTGAAGGAACACGGGTGGGTTTTAGTCAGTAAGAGTCTGACACACCCTCCCACTCCACACAGAGAGGGAGAAGTTACATGATAATTTTCCACCCAAAAAAAAGAAAAGGGTCTTTACTGTAGAATATCCCTACCCACCTAGTAAACTACAAATTGCTACTATAACATAACATCATCACGCCTGTAATCCCCGAAGGGTTAGGCAGAGGTGCACCTATAGTACACCCACATTTCGCCAGTTATGTTTAAGTCCCATGTAATAGGGGGCGAGCCTATTGCCATCAACCGGGCACAAATCCAGACTCCGGGCTGCTACTGAGAAATTCCAGATGGAAAAACCCAATAACACTTTGCCCGACCCGGGAATCGAACCCAGGACCTCATACTCAGCAGTAGCGCTTGCGACCACTAGACCAACGAAATTGCTACTATACTAATATTATAAGGGGTAATATTCAGAACTACTGATCTAACCTCCTCCTCCTCCTCTGATCTTCTGATCTGACTATGTAAGGATCGTAGCAGGTGGCGTTTTGTAGTTTCTGCCTACCCCCATGGGAAGAAGGCGTGAGTTTATGTATGTGTACTGATCTGATTACAAAAATTATTTCACAGAAAGAAAGCTACGCTAATGCGGCAGTGCCATGGGATATGTTTTATGACAAAACACGCGGACGAAGTCGCGGGCAGAAGCTAAAATAATTATGTTTTTCTAAACATCAGATCTAGGGTACGTAATGTACATATGTAACATAAAACTGACGGACATTGCACCTTGTAACAGACACCTAAAATTAGGCCGGAGAAAGCTGTATGAAATTAGAAACGCTGTCGAGAGCCGCCCTTTGATATGTAGGTAAATAAATTGTGACCACCGCTTTGAATTAGCTTTATTAGGACGTAGTTATCACGAATAATTTTGTAAACATGGCGTTAAGAATATTGGAAGAGCTAAGATGATCGCAGACATGGATGTCGTCAATTGAGATCAATCATTGCCGTCTGATCTCTCTTGCACGACATACATAGATACGGTAGATCTTTGTTACGATATTCTACATATACATTATTATGGAATGAGCATTATGAGCATCATGTTATTTACAATAAGTTTGCAAACAAAAACAAAACTTATATCGCGATTGTACTACATCAAATAGTAGGTAATTGATATAACAGGGTTATTATTAGTTATTTCATTTTAAATGTGTGTCTGTTGTTTGGACACTACTAACTTTTTATTATTTATATACTCTCGAGTAAAATGTAGCGAACTGACCATTTTATTATAACATCCTATTGTATTGAAACCTACATTTACGAATAAATTTGATTTGATTTAGATAATCAATCTTCATATTAGGCTCTCTATTATTAAGACATATTTTCACTTGAATAATGAAACTTAATTCACGATCGATGTGATTTTATGAACATTACAGTAATAAATAACGGTAATTATTTAATAAACTATGTACTTATGTGCCAGCGCGGTCAAGGAACACCACTAACATTTAATTTTACTTCTTTCAATAACCTTATGAACTTAGGTAATAAATAATTTTATTAAATTATTTAATAATGTTCGTAGTCATTCATTTACTTCCAATATTTCAATGCATGAAGCCAGAGATAAAAACTGTTTTAATTCAGCCACCGAAACAGAATTATAATAAATAAAACATATGCGTAATTTTTCGTAGCACCCCGTAGCATCTTAGAAAAAATATTTTTTGCAAGTGAAGTCTATCTATAATAATTTTGAGTTAAGTATTAATTAAACAGTCAGAAAGGCCAGGTGCGTAGTACTCGCAACCGGTGTGCGTGTATGACCAGATGTATGAACGTAAACGAGGCAAAAGGACTATGTAAGGATCGTAGCAGGTGGCGTTCTGTAGTTTCTGCCTACCCCCATGGGAAGAAGGCGTGAGTTTATGTATGTATGTATGTAAACAGTTATTATCCATATTTCCATATGAAATTCCTATATATCTAATATTTCCATGGATAAAGATAAAAGTATGAGCAACTGATATGGCAGGGTTATGATCAATAAATTAAGCGTTTTTTTTTAAAACAGTGAAAACTTTTTTAGGCGCGTTGGGCATTTTTGAGATGGTACTTAACCATTGGTTTCGCGACACTGTAGCTACACCAGCTTTTGACCATTAAAAAGACATCAACGCATTGGTTACCGCGGTGCCAATTCTTTTTCAAGTTTTCACTTCTGTCGGCATTCGCGGAATACCACTGTTTTTTTTTGGGTAGCAAGCGTAACTCCCTGTTTGCATAACTGATGTTAAGAGCATTATTAACTTTCTGATATTTTATTTACATCTTTGTCAGATTTTTTTCATCTTTTGAATCAGAATTATAAGTAATAATTCTTATCCTAATACATCACACGGCAACGCGTTGCCGCCACGGAAATGCTTCATAAATTCTTCTAGGGAAGTTAAGTATTGCCAAGATTATGTATAATTCCACCATTATTGTAAACTACAACGGTTCTTATGAATTTTACATCCACCTATATAAACGATAAATACCATATACGTAAGTAATGCAATAAATGCAATTTATCTAATATCAATAATAATAAAATTTCTGAAGATGGAGCGTAATGGAATATGTATTAGTCATTTTATTTTGAAAGAGCTCTCTTTTATGCTATATTCATACATTTAAGCGGTTTGTGGCCATTTTGAGATGTACCAGGCTTGCATGAGGGGAGAGAGGCTATTTATGAAATGGCGTCATTGAGGTACGCACGTTTGTGAAGTTATAATATTCTGAAGCAATAATATTAGCAGTCTCGACTAGTAGTAAATAAAGGACTAATATAGTAAACGATACTGAATAAAAACTGTCTAGTATAAAAACGCTGAGGTTTTGAGGATGGGACCGATTTTAACCCAGAGAAAGAATTTTGACTTTAAAGCAAGTTAGTATGAACTTCTTATCTACAATTCAAACACCCAACATATTTATACCTATTCCGGTAGTTCCTAACAATCATAAAGCCCACAAACAGACAACTCAAAGCAACAAAGTCTATAGAAATCCTTTTACATACAAATCATGCAGAAAATACAAAATTCCTTGACATAAAGCTCTTCACACATCGGCGGCGTCGACCGTCGCGTCTGTATGCAAACGAAGGGACGACGGGCAGGACGAGACTACAATGTACCTACCATTTACTCGTTGCATAACGTGCACGTGTGCTCAGCTATGCGATTGAACGCATCGGCCACATTTCAGATGCCAATCCTTACGTTTATTGACGAGGAAACTCGGCTTAGAATTTCGAACGTGACATCGTTTAAGAAAAGTGCTCTATGCATCATAACTGTATAGGTAGGAAGGTATAGAGCATTTTCATGTTCCTAAAACTGTGAAAAACTTAAAGAAAATTTCAATTGTTTATTAATTACATGGCACTAGGCAGTCGAATTTCTGTGCTGAGGACAATCTACGTGTCGTGATTTCTTTGATCTAATTTTAAAAATGTACCTATTATTTTAATTTATAATATCCACTGTGGCAACACTGTCGAAATACAAATTTTAATATTATAAGAAACTCCTATTTTCATTATGGCAACTGAATGTATTGTTTTACTTTGGCAACACTTAGAAATGACGGTTATGATATTATTGTTATTTCTGGGTGGGGCAAAAGTCGTTTTAAATGGTAAAATGTAATGCATAGTTAGTCGTCGTATGATTGTGAAATAGAACAGTGGTGTGGATTAAAAGTAATAGCAAGAAAAGAGTGTTTTCTTTATATACGTGTAGAACAATGTCACTGATATTTATTATCATATCAATCAAAATAATATTAAAAAGCTACAACATTTAAATACAGATCCTGTTTTATACTATTAAACTTGTCTTCTCGCTCTGCCAACCTTTCATGACGACATGACTCAAGAATTTTTAAATTGTGTTTTATCAATTTCCAAATACCAATCACATTAATACGATGTAGCTTAGTTATTACCAAAAATATTTCAACTGAAGAAAAAACGAAATTACGTGTTCCGAATTCGCCGTGGTCAATCAATCACTGAACTACCGCACTCGTAATTAGGTAGTTTATTACAGACCCATTTAAATAAATTACTTAGTTCCTGTTGCTTGCGTAGATTATTATTTTAAATGTTATTCATGTTACATAGCGATAAGACACAAGTTTTTTATTTCACTAATTTTACTTGCCGACTCTACAAGTATGGTCGGAAATAGGTATACCAGATATACAACATTAAAACAGCATTAGTAACGTGAAATATTCCAGCTTTGCTCGTATTTGAAATGATGTTAAAGTTTACTTAAGATCAAAACCAACACAGGCAAAACTAGTTTGAAAGGATCCAACGATGTGAAACGCAACAACTTTTCAGTGCAAGTCTCACACTTTATCAAAACACTGTTGTTAATCTCTGTACCCGACGGAATACATAAATAGCTCCGACTGTGGCACCAGTATAGTATTAATTGGGAACGTTTGTTACTCGATATTCAGGGGACAAGTGAGTCTACGCGGCTGTACCGGACCATTGTGCCCACAATTTACGCCATTTGTTGTTTTATTATAAATCAAACTAGTCTTACTTCACTTATTATCTTGAACTTTAAACTATCAAACAATAAACAGATGAAAAATTTAGGACATTATTTTTGTTTTTATTCCGTAGGTATTGTTATGTAAACTTTTTAAAGGTGTTCACATTGTCTGTATTAAATACAAAACAATAATAAGCCAGTTGAATGGGCTTTTTTTCGTTAAAATCAATGTGATAAGGAAAGGAATAACAGCTAACAAACACGTCTATGCTATACAGCATACGTTCCAAAACGAATTGTTTTTTTTTTTTACAAACGTTAAGCCTGCTATTATTCATAGTCTGAAATTAAAATGGTTTTAAAAGCAATATTTCATCCTTGGAACATTTTTTTAATTGAGCAGTGCGTACTGCGTTATTTCGGAGCGATCATATCTCCGAGTGCGGACCTCATAATGGTAACGGGCGTCGATGGTCAGGTAGAAACACCAATTACGCACGATTTTATAAGCCACGCGATTAAGTACTGGATAACCCGATTACCTACTTCAGTTTTAATGGTAAAACATTTACCAATTGTTCGAAAGGTCAATTTATCGTGAGAGTCGGTCGGTTTTATGTTCCACAGTCGCCTGGGAATGATCTGTCCTTGCCGTTACTCCCTTGAAAATACAATTTCAAATATTACATCAGACATACTTCGGTACAGTCTCTGCATATACGCGTACAAATTATTTATATGTTGTAGAATTAACTGACATGTAGTTAAATTATGGTTAATCAGTATATTTATTTAACCGGTTTCCGTTCTCTCTGGTTCTGCGAGAGCGGTTTAAATTGGCAGCTACTAAACTCTAACTTTATACCATAAAAAAATCAATATCGATTCTAGCTTGGCGACGGTTATTTGAAACGTGCTGACGAATTAATTAGGGCAAAAAGTTCTAAATATACTCTTTATATAAAAATAAACATTTTGTCCGTATCCCTCCATGGTCCGCCGCGCACATGGCCTTTACAAGTCCATGACATCACCCAATGTGGTTCCATTTACATCGCCACCATAATCCAAGTAGGTAGTTCCGAGAATCAGGACAAAGAGGTTTAACTTATAAAAGCTTTATGGAACAAGAGTGTTTTGAAGACATAAAGTTATTAATTGTAAACATCAGTTAGTGTTATTGCATTAACGCGAGCTTGATTAGTCATTACTTGATGTAGAAACTAGAAAGTGTTTGTTTGTGAGTCGGGTTGTTTGTGTTTTACGGAGTACACAATCACCTATTTGTTATAGGATTTATTTATGTTATAAACTTTGTTTGAGGAAGTTTCAGAACGGATACTATTGGTTTACAAGAAAGCTTATTCTGTTTTTAACCGACTTCAAAAAAAGGAGGTCACTCAATTCGACCGTATATGTATATTTTAATTTTTTTGTGTTTATTCGCGGATAACTTCGTCGTTTATGAACCGATTTTGATGATTCTTTTTTGTTGGAAAGGAGATATCTCCTTGAGATATCTCAAGAGTGGTACCATGATAAGGAAACCAGGATCTGATGATGGCATTCCAGAGAAATCGAGGGAACTCTTCAAATATTACAGGCAAACCTATAGCGATTTGGGTATTTTTTATAGTACTTCGTTCAGTTGCTCTTGGAAAGCACCATTTAGTTAAGTGGAACTGATGATGAAGACCAAAAATAGCCACCGGAACTACTCAACAATAAGTATTTCACGGGTTGCGATTCGATTACTTTAATATGGTTGCAATGCAATTTATGCTCGTCACAATGCATATAGAGAAGTGGAGCTGATGGTAAAGTACAAGGAGAACTCCTCAACGATGAACGTCCCTGCATCGGGAAAAGTAATATTTTGTAAAAGGTGATGAGCAGTTGGCTAATTTAACTTAGATAAATTACAAATTAACCCACTAAAAAGCGAGAAATAAAAACTTTTTTACTAAAAAAACAACCGACTTCCAAAAAACCACTACAAAGAGAAAAATAACTTAAATTTCGGAAGTCGGTGGCAAATAACGAAAATACAAAACCAAAGACACCGACTTCGAAATTTAAGTTATATTTCACTTTGTAGTGGTTTATCGGAAGTCGGTTGTTTTTATTTGTAAAAAGTTTTTATTTTAAACTGACAAAATGGCACCACGACAGATAACAAAATCAAAATAAAATTAGGTGCGGACAACTACTACCTACATGTGAGAACATTGGATGGAACTAATATTTCAGGTAATTTCATGCACTTCACTCGGATAAAAAGAGCGACTGATAAAAAGAAATTCAAAAACAAAAACACCGCAGGTGCCAAAATCAAGGAAAATCTCCAGAAAAGCACATCGAATAACGAAATATTTACACTTATTTAATGACATCCATAAATCAGGTGATAAAGAAGCGCAAGGATCGTAAAAAGCCAGGGCACACATCTTACCTTGTCCACATAAAACCCGGGGAACGACTGTCCGGCGGCGTGCAACAATACAAGTCACAATCAGTGATTTAATACACATAATACAAGAGTACATAAAAGAAATTGCAGGTGAAAACGTCTTTAATAGCATTTTAATGTATCTTTAGCGTTGTACACTTAGAGTATTGTCTCCTAGAGTTGATAACTATAGCTGTCTGCTTATGGAAAACGTATGTGTTCCTTCTTCCGCCTCATCCATCATACCTAAGATGCTGTAAGTTTAACGACGAGGAACCTCAAGGTGACCTCAACATGTGGCAATAAGATGGTTTTAGCACAATTTGATGTTGCCTATTTAAGTTTTAATCGACTCTTACAAGTAACATTACATAAAATAGAAAATCCAGCTGCCAATGTTCTTACTTGGTCGCAAGTTAGATATAATTACGCATAAGAATAATTAAAAAAAAACGTGTAGCACTCGGGGACGGCCGCGGTAAAGCTATTGCATAGCATTTGTAACCTCCATACTTCCTATTTGTCAACGCTACACTTGGGATGATGACGTGATGACATAAAACAAAAATTACGTTCCCATGACAACATCACGTTTCACTCACGTTGTCATAGGAACCGTCATTACATGGTAGGCGGAGTGTGGGGTGTTAGGTTTTATTTTCGTTACTTTACGGAATTTCTTGATTTGGTCGCCGCGCTCAAAGCCCGCGAAAAAAGCTATGCAATAGCTTAAAAATTCAAAGGTAACACAAGATTGCCGCCATATTTCAAACAATTATCCGTAGATAATAAAAAGCAAAAACAACCACAGTCAATAATCTCGCGGAAGTTATGAGAGTCGACGAGAAAAGAAAACGCAAAGGAAGCTGTTATTATGGTGATCGTGATCATAAATGATTAGCTAACTACCCGTTAGCGCCATAAGATTATTTTAATCTTGTGCTTGACACGTCTTTGATATTCATAACAATTTATGTTACAAAATAAGGAATTGTGTATTTACAGCATTTCTTCTTTATACGCCTGGCATAATTACTGACTTTTAAAACCTCATGAAAGTAAATATGATCTTTTGGTGGAGGGCAATACATCGAATATAGGTGGCTATCGTCCATATAATCAACCAGACAACTGCAGGCTAAAGCTATGGTTTCCTAAGACTGCGGTGGCCGCCACATAGCGTCCGCAATTTACAGTCGAATGACGTCACTGAAACGTTATTTATAAAAGTGAGTTGGCGTGTTTCTCTAGTTCTCTAGAGACACGCCAACTCACGCCAACTTACTTTTTGACACCGTAAAATCAAACCCCAGTGCCATCATTTTCATGACGGCCGTCACTGCGACCGTTATATGGCGGCCAACGCACTGTCGTAGGAAACCCAAGCTTTACCCACACCTTCGAATCAAATTATCAGATTCGTATTAGTGTCGAATTGACACTCACATATTTACATATTCAAATCAATATCAATTTCACATTCATTTGTTTGGAATTCTTGTCAATTTGAAAATAATTCGAATCTTAAAGTACCATTCCGTACCCGACCGCAGGAAGCATCTGCAGGCGACGTGTCACGGCGTCATGTCGCGGCAACACGTCACGGCGTCATGTCGCTGCAGTCATGATTCCGAACCCGACCGCAGGCGGCAACTGCCCGTATTCCAGTCGGTAGATAGAAGACAGAAAAACGTGACTATCGCTCAAGGGTTGGCGGCACTACTGGTCTGCGGTCGGACTGCACGTGTCGTCTGTAAATCGCCCGTAGCTACCAACGACGTGTCGCTAGCTACGGAAGGTATTTCATAGAAACCAGTCGTGTCGCGGCGACATGTCGTCTGCAATTGCCTCCTGTGGTCGGGTACGGAATGGTACCTTTAGATTTTAGAACTGCAGGTTTATCCTGCAGTTCTCTTCTCCGTTCAAACATGAATCTCAACTTCTATCCTTTCCTTTGCAGATGAACTCCTACTAATCCAAATAGATCAATGAGATCCAATCACCCAAAACAACGCCTACTAGATGACACAACGCATCTGAAGTACTTCATGATTCAGCTAGAAAGCGATGCGTCTTCGTGAGAAGCGGAACCCAGTTACTCTGCGTTTCCGTCCTCATTGTTTGAAGACATCCTGCCTTTGATTAATAACTCCATGTAGGACGTATTTTACTATGTTCTATGTATTTGGTCATAAAGTTCAAAGATTATAATAACCTCGCCCAAAAGATGGCTTCTTAGTTTGAAGAGGAATGTAAATTTTTGGGACAAGAAACTCATTATGTGAGTCATGATTCGCGTGTCGGCGCTCTCGTGTGATTTTGAATAACGTTAAGGTTCAACGGAACAAATACTGTATATGTAGATAATTATATGGCTATCATGTGAGTGTAAATGATTAAAGATGCAGTAGCAGCATGATTTGCTTTTTCTGGGTTTTTGTTTGGATACCATATGTTATGGACTGTCCGCCTTCAATATTTATTTTGTAATTTGCTTATCTATCATTTGGCATTAAACTATTAGGATAGGATCCGCAGAGGAATGAACTGCACCCACCTGTAAACAGGTACTTTACTAAAAAACACTTTTCGAAACTCTTTTCACTTTTTAAAATACTTTTCGTCCATTAAAATGAACGAAAAGTATTTTAAATCAGTATGTAAGAAAATATATCGCGAGTGGGTTGTCTAAAAAAATTCTGGCCTGAAACAAAAGACTTTTTTTTAAACAGTGCAAGATAAACACCAATTAAAAGGTTTTCAAGGAGAAACTTTGCTACTAACTCGACTTTTGCCAAATTGTTAGTCAATTCAAAGTTAATGACCTAAATAGGTGAGTACTTGGCCACCTAAGTTTAGGAATGTTCTTGACGCCAATGGATAGTGCTTTTTAACCGATTTCAAAAAAGGAGGAGGTTCTCTGTTCGTCGGAATCTTTTTAAAATGTATTTTCTTCGATAGTTCGAAGACGGCTAGACCGATTTGAATTTCTTTTTTTTTATCTGAAAAGTTTTTTTAAGAGAAACATTTGTTACTAAAACGAATGAGAGCAATTTTTGAAAAAAAAAAACATTTTTGTATTTTTAATTACTTAATCACAGTCTGGCCAGGAATTTTTTAGCCAACCCACTCGCGATATATTTTTTAACATACAAAATTTGATATAATATTTAATATACTAAATATATATTTGTATTTAAAATTCTCGTGTCACAGTGTTAGTTGCCATTGCCATACTCCTCCGAAACGGCTTGATCGATTTTATGTATATTCGGTAGATCTGAAAATCGGTCGTAGTCTATTTTTCATCCCCTAAGTGATAAGAGTGGTCCACCCCAAACATAAATAATTTATATGGCAAAACAACGTTTGCCGGGTCAGCTAGTTCGATATAAAATACTTTTCATTCATTAAACAGATGGGTGAAGGTCGTTCCTCTGCGGATCTTAGACCATATTAAATAAACCTTCTTTGTTATGAATCCATGCCCCCAAGCATACATTTAACAACGCCTCGGGCTCAGAAAAGAAACATCTTCATTTCAATTCACCACAAAGTGTCTAACAAGTATCAAATAGGCCATAAAACTGCGGTTCAAACAAAGCTTTACCAGCAGAGTTCATTCGTCTTATCCTGCGCCCGCGCGGCAAAAAGCCGCTCTTAGGCGTGCAACGCATAATTTTGATTTATGCAGAGTGCCGGCCGCGCGCCCACGCCTCGCATTTGTCTGTTTGTACTCCATGCGCAGGCGACGCACGACAAAAATATTGTGGCCCTATTCTGACAAATAGGATTTACATTCAAATAAAATAGATACCAAATCCTAACTATAATTATTCCTTAATATTATAAATGCGAAAGTAAGTTTGTTTGTTACGCCTTCACGCTAAAACGGCTGAAAAGATTTGGATGAAATTTGGCACATATATAGATGATGCCCTGGAAAAGAACATAGGATACTTTTTTTTCTCACGGGATCAAGACTTATGCGGGTGAAACCGCGGGGCGCAGCTAGTAATATTATAAATGCGAAAGTGAGTTTGTTTGTTTTTTTACGCTTTTACGCTAAAACGGCTGAAATTGAACGAAAATTGACAAATGGGTAGACCATGACCTGGGTTAGGACATAGGATACTTTTTATCCCGGTATTCCCACGGGATCGAGACTTATGCGGGTGAAACCGCGAGGCGCAGCTAGTTGAATTATAATTGTAGCAGTGAGTGAGAAGATAAGTTTACTGCAATTACTCTCAAAGCTGAAATGTGGAAGACCAAACTATCCATCTACTCGCTGGTTATTACTTTATTTTAATGTGCCTCAAATCACTATAAATCTGGCGGATAACTACAATTAAGCCAAAAATGTAAATGAGTAAATCCTCGTATATCATCATTAAAACGGTTCATGTGTTCTCGAGCCCGTTTCAAATGCGTACAAATCGCATTCTCTGTTACAACACTTAATCTAATTTCCCACAGAGTGACGTAACATCGTCTGTTGCTCCCATAGTTATCATAATGAGTGTAATCAAAGCCAAAATGCTAGGTTGTGCTGTCGAAAGTATATCGGGGTAGTATCGGTACCGATAAGTTCAAAATTTAAATCGACTTTCACTTTAAGTTGGTTTGATTTTTCCAAAAAAGTTTGTCGGAAAAAGTAACTTTGGTCTTTATACTTAAATTTGTTTTTCCATATACATATAGGTACATAACACACATTGAATACAACAAATATATGAATTCACTATACATTCATAATGTATGTATGTACGCTAAACATAACTTGCATTCATGTTCATTCGATATTATGCGAGTAATAAAAGAAAGAACTACTTCTTTTTTGTTTGGTTTAATGCTCTACAAAATATTATTATGTGTTAATGGCAGCCTCGTAGAAATGTGTAAGCATAATGGTCGGGAATGTTCCCTTAGCTGCCCGATGAGCCACTCCAGCGCACGCGAGCTGCGCGCACGCAACCACAATGAGATCAACAGTCAAATTGAGCTATTTCTAACGCTAATACATTAAGTAACTGCATCTGTACTTTGTGTTTTATCAATGTTTGTCTTACATGTCTTATCTTTAGATGGATAAAATAAACTGTAAGAATCTATATTAATCTATAACACATATTTTCTTTATTCATTTCACATTTTCCGCCTCACATGGTATAATTTCTGATCAAAATTGGCAACCAAGGAAAAGATATTCACAAAATCTCGGTCGCCATCGTCTCAAATATTATCAAGCAACGAAATGACTTGCTGTAAACTCACTTTCATCATCATCATCATCAGCCTATAAATGTTCCCACTGCTGGGACACAGGCCTCCTCTCTGTGAGAGGGAGTGGGCCGTAATCCACCACGCGGGCCCAGTGCGGGTTGGTAGATGTCACATGTCTTCGAATTTTCGGTTCTAGGACATGCCGGTTTCCTCACGATGTTTTCCTTCACCGTTTTGAGAGCAGTGGTGATGAAATAATTTACACAAAGTAAAGCGCCTGTCTGGGTTCGAACCTACGACCTACAAACTCGTAAGTCGCGGCCGTTACCACTGGGCCACCACTGCTCTAAACTCACTTTAAAAACCATCAAATGTACCGAACAAGCAATTTTCACAAGATTAGGAAAGCGGAACAAACGAACCGACGGATAAATCGCAATTTCGAAAATAATAAAGCACCTTGTATGTGAGAAAGTGACCATCATTATGTTTAACGAGAGTTGCTCTTTTTTGGTAAGTGATAAAAAGTAGAATTACCTAAACTTATGAGAAGGAGAAAATTGGCAGATTGATATCACAAACACAATCAAACGCACAAATAAACGTACCTATTTGATTTGACACAGAAATATATTCCTGATAACTTTTCCTGCAACATGAAATTGCAACTGTAATATCCATATTCCTTATCTTTCCAAATCTTATGGTTCAAATAAACAATAGAATAGTGTAATGGTTTTAAAATCTTCCTATTATTAACAAATTCAAGTGGCATTTGTTCTACCTAATATCAATAAACCTTGCTAATCGTTCTACGGATTAGCATAACATATGCAAAGAGGACTAATGCATTGTGGATACATAAAAAGATTGATGTGCCAAATACAAAAACCTAAACGTGTTCGACAATAGTCACGCTCTATTGCACTCAAATTTTGTAACATCACCGCATCCGGTTTTCTATGATTATACGGTAATAAATAAAACCTTCGTGTTGGCATTAGTAACTGACCCATACGGAATGCTAAACCAAATCGACATTAAAACTGGCAAAGGCTGAAAAAAATTAGAACGTCCGACGAATTATTTACGTTTGCAGGACATTCGACTCATAGGTTATGCGTTTGTGAAATAGAACGCGTGAACTGAAATTATGTTAGCCATTATGAAGGTATTCAATAATAGTTTTAACAATAATTCAAGCTACTCAAATCGAAGGTACTGAAAAAAGAATATATTTGAATATGCAGCTGATAGTTCCGTTTCAGTGCACACACGGTAATATGTATATTGATCTAAATAATTTACTGGAAGCAATGAACGCTTTATAACCACAATCATGTTTGTGCCAAATGCAATCATCATAAATATGTTAACAAACAAGACAAGTATTCTGTAATTCTTTCTTCGTTTCGAGGTTTATGAGAATAGCGTTGTTGTGATAATTTTTTTAACTTTTTACTAATTACTGCCCAGGGGCGGTAAAGGACGAAGGGTAAATAAGTAAATTATTTAAGGGTTGGTACTTACAGCTAGCTCTTCGCTGGTATAGGCAGTGAGGATGCGCCGGTCCTGCTGCAGCACGCAATAGAATGGCTCCCAGGACAGTGGCACCCCCACGGCCGCGCCCGCCACCGCGCTTGATGCCCCATCTGGTGACAAACACAAGAAAACTATAACTATAAATTACATAACATTTCAATATGACACCGTTGGACTTTAGATGAATATAACATAAGACGATCACCGGTTCGTTATTCATTTCGTTATTATCAATAGCACCAATAGTTTTTTGGTTGTGACATCTTATTGATGGCCAGCATTTTTACGCCATAGCTACTCGTATGAATGCCTACTTAGCAATAACCATCGACCGCATTTGGGTACCCAACAAATCAATTAGCAGTTACACAGACAATTCATAAAACCGTGTACGCACGTACGAACACGAACATAACGAACACAAACATCAAATCTGAACATTTGGTTCGTACGTATGGGGGCATATTCGAACACGAATGCGAACATAGTTCGAGTCGAGTTCGCGCACAACAGTCGCTGCTGGTCGAGAACTGAGGTACGGGTAGGATTAGCTACCTCTGCCGCCCCGCCCGCACTCCGCAAAGATCTATACGAACAGTTTTGTTTCGTAACATTTATTAAAGCTCTTCGAACACCGTCCATACAGAACATACTAAAAGGATCGCCGCAAACATGTTCGACGAACAGAGTATTCGATGTTCGTTAGTGGTACACACGTGCGAACCAAGTTGTTGCGTATCATGCAACGCAACAAATTTGTTCGTACGTGCGTACACGGCTTAACATGTGGCGAGTCAATTATGACATTAACTATATCATCTGTTTGTAATATAGCTCATCTTTATCTTTCAGTAGGTAAAAGATATAATGATATATTTGCATAATAATCAGCGGTTTACAGGCTTCTGTCTGTTCAACAGAGTAACTAAAGAAACCTTATATTTCAGTTTGAGTGAAAGTTATGAATACAATGATGCTTTGAAATACTTGTTTTTTGCATACCTTCTTTTACAACCTTAGTTTTATGTTATAATAAAATGAAAAAGTGGAGAAATTCTTCAAGAATCCAAGAGAGATTTGAGAGATCAGTGCGTTTACCTCATACTTGTCAATATCTTTACAAATGCATTGTTCGTTATAATAGCTTAGCTAAATATCTACCCATACTTAGTCAAAGCAATAAAATGATGCTGAAAAATATTACTATACAGAAAATATAGGTACAGTACGACACAACTTAGATGTAGCATGAATTTGAAAATTTGCGTTCATTCATTTCAATTTTACGGATGTATTTGGTTAAATGACTTTAAAAGTTATTGCGTTTACGTAAAGATCATTTTCACCTAAAGTAGTCTAAAGATTGATGATTTTGAAGGCGCATTCAGTTCGGACGGTGATCGGTTTCACGAATTTTGCCGATGCTACACCTAAGCGGTGTCGTACTATGAGGTAATGCATTTTGAATGTATTCGAAATACATAAAGTACGCTTTGGTTATTGTTGTAACCACGTTCTTCTATTCCATCGGCCTCTTCACAGTTACGACCAAACTTAGTTCGCCATAACAATAACATCAAAATCTAATAAAACAACCATGTAAACGTAATAAACATAATAATTCAATAACAAAAACACTTAAGTTACGTTATAGAACTGTAATACGAAGTGAAAGGTACTCTACCTACTTATTTAATTGTAAACATTACATTACATACCACAAAATACTATAAGATTACGTGACTTTTGTGATATACATGGTAAATTATATACCTCCATACTTGTATCGTGTACCGACTGTTTTTAATTACCGTATACGACGATACCGCGAGATATTATGGAAAGTGGGTCGTTCATCTATCAGATTAAATTGGAAAGATCTGAATTACATGCACGCTGCGCGGCGAGGTGTGGTAACCTACCTATATGTAAATCAATTTCACTGCACATAGTAAGCTAATGCCTGTTGTCATCGGCTTTACGAAAAGCTCTCGTAACTGATTAGTAGATGAAGAATAATATGTATCTCCATAATCAGTATTCTTCATCTTCTAATCAAAGATTTTTACAAATTACAATAGACGTGGATATATTTAGTAACCTATTCCGCTTAGCTATTTCTAAAGAGCCATAAAAAACCCTGAAAGAAATCAGAGACTCTGCGTTCAGCGCTCGGTGTGGCAACACGCCGTGTTCCGGTTTGCGACAAGTCAATCATCATCCTGAGCATGCCTCGTTGAGAGGTGAAACACGTGTCGATTTCTTTCAGGGTTTTTTATGACTCTTTAGAAATAGCTAAGCGGAACAGATTACTAAATATATCCACGTCTATTGTATTTTATAATGGATTTCCGCAAGGTCACGCCTGATTCAATTAAATATCTAAAGATTTTTACCATGTAAGTCTCCACTTACGTGATTTATTTTTTGTAATACAGACTGCCCAAAGGTAAGTGTTTATTTAAAGTTTAATTATATTCAAAAGAGATGTTATGTAACATTATCATAATAATTAAGTCATTATTCATAGTAAACCCATCAAATCAGATACACCCACAATATAAGCCAAGTCTAACAAGCTGCCTCGTTATCTTCTCTAAGTTATAAAAAGGTTTAGTTTACAATTTAAATAATCACGATGCAACTCGTCGGCGACTAAGTAGTTTATGCAATATATTACGGCATCGATTGCCGCAGACAGAGTAGAAAAACGAGTCAACCTGACGGATGATGAACCAATATCTTAGCTGCGGCACGACTCATCTATTACAGACTCCATGTCCCATACATATTTTATTATAAACCTTTCAACGCGATCTTAATCAGTACATTATAATAGCGTGCCCACATGTGATTAGTCACACTCCTGAATACAAGCATAAAGTAACTTCAAAACAAAGGCAGTATTTTTAAACAATTATTTATGAATAAACGAATTTCAATGGGGCCTGGTGCCTCGTTCACACTGTACTTCCTTACGAGGTAAACAAACGGGCCGAGAAATACAAACATGAGGTGTCCATGCCCCTCGAAGCCACATAAGGTAATGATGCTTTGCGCTTTAAAACTATTTGTAGAGATGCAGCTGCAAATTCATCACTTGTGTGAATACAACAGAAGCTTTCGCTCAATTGACTTTCATAGCTCTTAAAGAAAATAGACGCTAGAAATACTACCGTTGATTTATGAATACTAACTACATACTTTGACAGACTTAAATGAGTAGAACAATAATTTATAAAAGTTTCTTGCTATGTACTGTTCCACTGAGCTTATAACCGACCGTATACCAAGTTGTAATCTATGAAAAATGTAGTGGGTATTACCTATATTTTTTAAGTTAAATGTTAATCTGCTTCTGTTTATTTTAAATGTACTGTTTGTTTTCCGTTACGAAATAAATACCATCATTATTTATAAAAGCTCTTTTCCCCAAGCCAATTAAGATCGACGATCTAAAAATAACTGCTTTATTTGTCTGCCATTGTATTTGCTATCTAAAAATATCCCTTATTAAAAAATCATGGAGTCGATTTTAAACGGGACAATGCAGTAATTGAAGCACTTGTTCAGCTAATAAAAGCCAGCGGTGGTGCGACGCTGCGTCCATATGGATTAATGCGTTCCATTTAATCTATTAAATAGTGACTCATTGGACCGACGATACGATAATCAAAAGGGACAAGGATATTAATTTCGTGCTTAGGTAAAACCGAAGCTTTGTCCGGGAAATTAGGCTTAAAATTCCATGCAAGTGCACTTGATGAGCAATCATCAAAAGTCGTAATAATAACTTACTAGAAAGCAAAGAAATAATCTGTAAACTTCGAATATCTTAAGCTTTGTTGTAACTAAATTTAAATAAAGTTCTAATTCCCATAAAATAACAGACTCAAATTGATTCACGCAATGTACTGTACCGTAGTGTACCGTCTGCGGTAGTGAAACTGTGCAACAAATAAATTTTACTCTCTTTGGGTTATTGCATTAACAGTTTGGCGTGACTCATACAGTTGCCGGCAACGCTATACGGCGCTGAATAATGCTCGTAATATCAATCGTTTTGCGTCTATTTGTCTCATGGAGCACGCGAGCTAGTAAACGGTATCAACGTACTACATAATACTGAATTATTAAGTCTAGTTTACAGTGCTGGAGGATAAGTAGTCTGAAAGCGACATAGTGCACAACAGTGTACTATTGCATATACCCTAACATTGGGCTAGAGGAAGTGCCTAGTCACTGTGCAAACTAGGCTTTTAAAGCTGATGTATTTCAGTGCTCCGCAATAGACTATTTTAGATACGATATTACATGCGTCCTAAAAGATCACGATATTGCGTAAGTAAGTAGTAATGTATGTAGCTCGTCCCGTAACCGACAAATATAATCGCACATCGTTTCCTTTGGAAGCTTACTCAACTTGTACGTATAAACAGCTGCCGTAAAATTTTCGTTCTCTTTGAGATGGCAATATTTCTCTGGCATATAAAATGTTACGTAGGCATAGTAAACTAAGCTAGTACCCACCCACGGCGACGTAGTGAATTTTTGTGATAATCGATCGTGCAAAGCACACCTACTCGAACCAGCGCTTGAGGCAAGTCGGCAAGTCGTATTGAATACGCGAGAATATTTAATCGTGTAGAAAACACATTTATTAACGCCCATAGAGCTTAAACTTTTAATAGCACTATCATCTATTGTATAAATTAAATTAATTGTTCTATTGATATTGCGAATCTTATGACTAAAATTATCATGAAAAACGAAGGTAGATAATGGATTAATTATTGATTTCATGTGTCTATTTCTTATTGAACTGACTGGTTTCTTACATGTTGATAGGTAAACTGGTTTGTTATTTAAATTGATTGATGGCTTTATTTGTGTAGAAACTTTTGTTATTGTGTTGCTTATAATTATGCACACCAAAAGTGATTTTTGCCGAATCGTTACTTAGCCTGTCGGGTCATTACAAAATATTGATACGAATCTATAAGAAAAATATTGGTCACACACCGCTGCCTCAAGGAGCACTCGAAATACACGAACATGTAAAACGAAAAGTACATACAATCACACCTGCATTACAAAAGGTGCATAAAGTTCTTAATTAACATTAATTTCACTAGTTATCATTGAACGAAATATTTATGCGTTTTGTGTTGCGTAAACTTGAAACACAACACACAGTCGAATATTGTGTATGTAGAGTCTACATACACAATGTGCGAGTGTGTATTGTGTGTGTTGTGTATATTGTGGAGTCTGTCTACATTGTAGACATACTACAATTATATTTCCCCATGTACTTTCAACAACAAAATACATTGCTATTAAATCTTAAGAAAACCAGCCCCAACAATGCGCTCAAATATAACTTAAGTCCACAATTCCAAAGAAAAACACTATCTTATCTCTTATTTCTTTCAAGAATTCCTCAAAGCCGCCACAGAATACTTATAGTTAATGAGCGTAAACCTAGAATCGCCTTTAAAAGCCCGTCGTGCTTCGAAAATAGCCGGCGGCTATCAAAATCACTATCTCCGGCTAAGTCACGCACGCTTCGCCTCTCCATGATATGGCTACGAGCTAGGACGGGAAAACCCCATAATAACAATGATAATAAACGAAATATTTAGATACTGTTGTTAGAAAACAATGTTGAATAACTATTGAAGCATTTTTAATCATTATTATTATGTCTTACATAATTTATAATTAAACTTATACCATTAATAAGCTCTACTTCTGTATTACGTATAACGTGACATTGCATTTTGATGCAAATTATTTATCATGGCCTAATGAATTCAACACACATGGCTCATAATTCTATCGGTGTACCTTTCACGTAGGTAGGCGTATCCGGCGATCGAATCTTAGATCGGAGATAGCCCTGATTACCAGTCAGTGTGGTAATGCCGGTGGCACCTAGTTAGCGCCAGCCGAAGGCAATGATTCAAGCAAAAGCGAGTGCAGTTTGCGACTCGTCAACGAACAAGAAAGACTTGTCTGAATACAAGTTGTCTTATAATAACATTATACCGAGCAATGGACCCCAGACTTGGTTCGACAAAACCTGAACTTTTGGTAGTTTGTAAAACGGGTCAAAGGAAAAAAAATGTGTGCGGTCGGGGGCCCCCGTCAGGAACGAAGTTCTTTCTCACGTATGATTTAAAACACAAACAATATTTTTGCGGCCGCCATCTTGGATCTACATTTTAACCTCATTATCAGCTTTAGCACACTCGAAAAGTATGAAAACGACACCCATGACGAAAAAAATTAAAATTTTCGCAGCCGCCATCTTGGATTCACATTTTGACCTCACTATGGGCTTTAGCATCCTCGACAACTACGAAAACGACACCCATGACGAAAAATTTGAAAATTTTCGCATCCGTCATCTTGGATTTACATTTCGACCCCACTATCGGCTTTAACACCCTCGAAAACCATGAAAACGATACCCATGATGAAAAATTTGAAAATTTTCAGAGCCGCCTTCGGATTTTTATTTTGACCAAATTCACACTTTCTCTCTCTCTCTCTATCGTAGTGTACTCGGGCCGATGTGTACAATTTTATTCCACGACACTGTAATCATTTTACTTTTTTCTTTTGTTTTTTTCTCTCTCTCTCTCTCTTTCTTTCTCTTTGAATTAGAAGAAGACAGTCGCAAGTATTAACACTTTTTAGCGTGACATTTCTGAAAGTTTACAAGCCGCGTCAAAGAACTTCGTTCCAAAAATACTTTAGGTAGGAATGCAGTCAAAAAGTTTTATACGATTCATAAAACAATATACTTTAGTGGATAAACTGCAAGAGTCTGCACAGTATCATTACGTTTCGACTTAACAACAGAATCCACTTTCCAGTTTATTATTCCCTTCTCTGTTTGGCCTTATGCGTCCTACATGTAAACAGTATGCAGAAGTTGGTTTTTATAGACAATGTACAGAGGCATATTAACGGCTCCCTTTCCAATAAGAGGAAGCTTTTAAGTTCGTGTTAAAATAATTTCAGTATTTGTGTAGAAGGGGTACAGTTGCGTGGGAGGGCGGCGCAGGCGCAGGCGGTACGCGGCGCGCCTTCACGCGAGATGGCGCACAACAATGAACTTGAAATAAACAAGCGAACCTCACGACCGACGCAACATGTTGCCCGCTGTTTATTTATAAACATACCGACACCACGACAGATAGATAAACGGATAGCCACCGATGGTGACACGTTAGATCGATCTAACTTTTAACATTGCGAATACTCGATTGCCCATTGTTCAGTATTGTTTTCATCTGCACGCTATTGGAATCGAAGCAAACATTAACTTGAAAAACTTTCAGTAAATTAATCAATGCAAGTTTAAACAATTGCAATTGCATAACAGTGCTCCAATTCGAACTAAACATAATATTATCGTCCACCTCTACAGTATCTTCTTTGTGTAATCTTGTCAAATCTCAAACAACGGGCAAATTCAAATACACAATGTTGCCTAATTTGGGAACTAACTGACTTGTTATTATTCTATTTATCTTCATAACAATATGTTAATAACTTGTTATGTAAATACATTGCAAAACAACGAGTGAATATAACATTAATTGTTTCTCACGGAGGTGTTGTACTACTTGTGCTTAATTTATTTTATAAATATGTCATTAAGATTTGAGGAATAGATTAACAATTGATTAAACTAGTTAACCTTGAGGCTGAGCTCGTTGACTGGCCACAATCAGGTTGAAGGGAGTTGAGTGAAGTGTTTCTAGCAATTATTAATCTAGGTACTGTCAGCTTCAAAAAAATGCATCCATAATATACTTTCAATGTGTAGCCACAAAACACATTACACATCTCATTGTTAAAGTATTATGAAACACTAATTATGGTTAATCAAATGAATTTTTGTCGATGAAAATCTATCTATTTCAGTCCAAGCCCTTTTTTATTTTTTGGGTTAGAAATTATCAAGTAACTTCTCCCGCTCTGGGCGGAGCGGGAGGGCGTGTCAGACTCTTACTGACTATAACCCACCCGTGTTCTTTCAGTTGCCATGTTGCCGGGAGTCACGATATTCCTTTCGGACTTCTTCGCAACCCCGGCAGGCATCGGCCCTAGCGGACCCCGTCACTTCTGCTGACATCTCTTTGAGGAACACAACGCGCCGTCGACCCGGGCCTGGTCCTTATCGGACGGCGAGCTACCCATTGCTCACCGTCCACAAACCCACGCCTACGGTTGCCAGAAATCGGCCTACGATTCCCGACGCCCAGGGCGTCTCCTTTGGCGGTTAGGGGCGTGCCGCGAAATTTGCCTCTCCCTCACGCGTTCCGCCTCCTCCTTTGCGAGCATTACTGCTTCGCAGAAGGAGGTGACGGCCTCCCTTAGCCCTCTCGCTCCGTACTATGGCCTGAACCAGGGCCAGACGCGAGAGATCACCGCCGCTTCAGCAAGTTCCCTAAAGTACTAATATGTATTTATAAATGCTTGAGCAGAAAAATGCACCGTTGAAAATTTCCATGTTTTGCTAAGGGCCTTTGACCAAGTAAAGTCGTTTCCCGAATTACATGAATACGGTTTTTCAGCAATGAAGTAAGTAGTAAGTAATTTTCAGTAGTAGATTGCTTTAAACTGATGGTGGTCCTGGTGACTATATGAATATTTGTGAGGGGTATAAAGAAAAGTTCATATTACCAACCATATCATGAATACAATCAGTCCCAAAAAAAAACAGAATTTCACAAACTAATTAAACATGTAACACTTAACGAGGTGTTACGTTATAACATTAATTTAATTTGCTATATCGTTACATTCGTTACTCAATGAAAATTAAATGTCAGGTCAAACTGACGCAGGTTTTTAACACTTCAACCTCATTAACGTTATAACATTTATGATTTAATACACCTGCAGTTACGAAAATGAACACACTAATCGAAATATGTGTGTCTTAGTTGACCAGGAATAACGATTTCAAATCTTATCATCAGAAATCTGGTGCTTTTATTTGGTGTCAACAAACATTTGAATTTGAATTAATTTAATATAACCAAGGAATAATAATTCATAGGTAGTACTAATGATATTATAAGAGCCACATGTTTCTAAATTGTATTTTTCATACACTGTAGAGTAAATGTGTATGATATAGGGAAAAAAATATTTATATCGTGTGCCAGATGCCAATTCAATAGACAAGTTGATATCTTTCAGAAACTATCCTGCGTAAAAACTTAACCTCTACTTTAGAAAAAATGAGAATTCCTGCATCTAGGTTTCCTGCCCTTAGTAGACCTAAAGGTCAGTTGTCGACCGGCTGTTAAGGTCGTCGCCCTTTTGAAGCTACACCATGCGGCCACAATTATAAATTATACGTTTGCACACACGGATCTACTTTATACACGTAATTATATCATCGCACATATACTGTATGTATATGTTTAGTACCTACATAAAAACTTACCATTAACATAGACTGGACTAGGAACGTGGGAATCATAATAGTATGCAATTTTCTTCTTGTAGGTAAAACTATAATATTCATGCCGCCCATATGCTTAAACAGCTTACTGATTTTTAATGCATTACCTCCAAGTTGTAAAATAGCATCAAGTTCTCTGGAAAGAGACGATTCTTGTTACCGCTGAGACGAACAGGTTGAGCAAGACCATATTTTTGTTCGACTTTAACAACAATGGCACAGTAAAGTAAACTTTTATTACGTGACATCACTAATTAGTAACAATTCCACGGAGTTAAATTCAAACACGGTCCTTTCATCACGACGACGGCATACTTACATTTTCATTAATCATATTTGTATGTCATTCACGTCAAGTTCTAAGGAACGTCTTCAAGTACTAACGCATCAAATTCGCCTTTATATCTCTATCACGCTTGCATTGGGGACAATGTAAGCTTCCCGTCAGGCAGATTGTCGCGTAGGAGTTAATCTTCGTATAATATGATGTTGGGCGTTAAAAATGTGAGCGTTTTGACAGACGATTACGTAGGCATGTGAACGCCACGCCAGCGCATGGGCACCGTTTGTGTCGAATTTCATGCATTATATCGTGAGCTGAATACAATTAGATAACTAGGTACCTACAAGGTGTTCCGAATAATAAAAGTGGTTTGATCTTTTGGGTATAATAAGATTGAAGATCTTATAATTTGCTGGCTGTTGAAGAGTTATGAAAATTATTTCCTTTTTAGGGTTCCGTTAAAAAACGGAACCCTTATAGATTCGTCATGTCTGTCTGTCTGTCTGTCTGTCTGTCCGTCCGTATGTCACAGCCACTTTTTTCCGAAACTATAAGAGCTATGCTGTTGAAATTTGGTAAGTAGATGTATTCTGTGAACCGCATTAAGATTTTCACACAAAAATAGAAAAAAACAAATAATTTTGGAGTTCCCCATACTTAGAACTGAAACTCAAAATTTTTTTTTTCATCAATCCCATACGTGTGGGGTATCTATGGATAGGTCTTCAAAAATGATATTGAGGTTTCTAGTATCATTTTTTTCTAAACTGAATAGTTTGTGCGAGAGACACTTCCAAAGTGGTAAAATGTGTGTCCCCCCCCTGTAACTTCTAAAATAAGAGAATGATAAAACTAAAAAAAATATATAATGTACATTACTATGTAAGCTTTCACCAAAAATTGGTTTGAACGAGATCTAGCAAGTAGTTTTTTTTTAATACGTCATAAATCGTAAACTTATCGTTACTTGCTGCTACGGAACCCTTCATGGGCGAGTACGACTCGCACTTGGCCGCTTTTTTTAGCTTGTAAGCTTAACATTCAGCGCTCGACGTAGATATTTGGATTCTCACCATAAACCCGTGCATTGACTACTGTAAATAATCGATAGATCATTCATTCGCTCTATAATAAATTGGGTTTATAAAACAATACGTGAGTTCATCCCAGGTGATAATTTCTTGGGCACGCCACAATCGCGGCGATAAGACCCGTCTTTGAGGAGTGGCTGGAGAGACGCCACGGCGTTCTCACCTTCCGCCTGACGCAGGTCCTCACCGGACACGGCTGCTTCGGGAGGTTCCTGTTCAGGATAAGGCGGGAGGAAACACCCGGGTGTCACCATTGTGTGGATCGGCCTGAGGACACGGTGGAGCATACGGTGGAGGTCTGCCCGGCTTGGGCGGAGCAACGCCGTGTTCTCGTAGAGGCGATCGGCGGCGGTGATCTCTCGCGTCCGGCCCTGGTTCAGGCCATGGTACGGAGCGAGAGGAAATGGCAGGCCGTCACCTCCTTCTGCGAAGCGGTAATGCTCGCGAAGGAGGAGGCGGAACGCGTGAGGGAGAGGCAAATTTCGCGCCCTCACGCCCCTAACCGCCGCAGGAGGAGACGCCCGGGGCGGGAATCGCGAGCCGATTTCCGGCCACCGTAGGCGCGGGCTTGCGGACGGTGAGCAATGGGTAGCTCGCTGTCCGATAAGGACCAAGCCCGGGTCGACGGCGCGTTGTGTTCCACGCGCGCCTCAAAGAGATGTCAGCAGAATTGAAGGGGTCCACTAGGGCCAATGCCTGCCGGGGGTTCGAAGAAAACCGATCGGGAAATCGTGGCCCCCGGCAACAGGGCAACCGAAGGAACACGGGTGGGTTTTAGTCAGTAAGAGTCTGACACGCCCTCCCGCTCCGCCCAGAGCGGGAGAAGTTATTTGATAATTTCCCACCCAAAAAAAAAAAAAACAAAAAAAAAAAAAAAAAAAAAAAAAGGTGATAATTTCTGAAGTGCGTAGGCGCAACATGTCGACATCTCGCGCGACTGACTACCGAGCCCTTCACGCGATGTGGAGAAAGTAGATCAGATTATTCCTACGTTATAAGTCAACTAAGTATCTCAATGGTATTGCCTCAACGGTTGTCTGTGGCATGAACATTAACATCAACATCTACCACAACGACTATTAAGTCAATAACAGACACAAAACACAATTCATATCCATGAGAAATGTGTTTTAAATCTATCCCACTTGTAAATAAACATAACATCACGCCTTGTTTCCCCGAAGGGTTGGGCAGAGGAGCACCTGAAGCAGGTACACCCACATTTCGCTAGTTATGTTTAAGTCCCATGTAATAGGGGGCGAGCCTATTGCCATCAATCGGGCACAAATCCAGACTCCGGGCTGCTACTGAGAAATTCTAGATAGAAAAACCCAATAACACTGCCCGACCCGGGAATCGAACCCAGGACCTCATGCTCAGCAGTAGCCTTTGCGACCACTAGACCAACGAGGCAGTCTAGTATAAAACACGTTGTATAATCAATCTTACGTATACCTAAATAACATAAAAAGTTATAGGAAGAATGTCTGATAGATATAATGCTTGTAAAACAATAGTGGTTCGATATACTTGATTATCATAAAGTGCATATAGGTTGTGTAGATGCTCTTATTACCTAGAAAGAAACCACAGTCTAACAATACTGTGATAATTACAAACGTATGCAACAGTTCCCACAATTGCACGGTTGATGTAACAGATGTGGCGTTGGATAACTGGCATTATTTGCAACGGAAACCCTATGACCTCAAAGCTGATTAGCTGCAACATACCTACACATCACGCGAGAGAGCAATAAACTGATCGAGCCGAGCACGAAAATCGCAATCACACAAAGGTTTGAATTACCCTTAATTCCACCTTCAAGGATTTCCTCATAGCAGGAATGTTCCCTGGTCGTGCTAGTAATACGATCTAAGGATTATAAATTCCTTTGTTTCCCTCAGATATAAAGGCGAATTAGATTCTGGTTCACATTTCATAAGTCGTGTCCATTGTCAACGTGATGAACATTTAGCTGACAACAACGGCGTGTCCGTCGACGGTGGCTATTTCACACGCATCGGGTTGGAACATTAACTCGACGCATTTTACTATTGTTCATATTTCGTATCAGGCACTACATCTATGCTCTTTGTGTGTAGCCAATTTGCCTTTAGTTAGACACATGCATGTTCATAATGTTTAAGTCTTTGTAGATTAGAACATACTCCTGCATTGTTTCGAAACCTGGCCTGCCCTGAAGCAACATGTGCATCAACTTTGAATATTGTATATTAATATGCAAAGTGTTTGTTCTTCCATCTATTCTTTCATCTACCTACTAAAATTGTGGCAATGATTATAAACGCTATATTTGACTAAATATGTGTAAAGTAGGAAAATTGGGCTCCAGAAAGACAAAGCTGGTTAAGATGAGAAGAAAAAAAACAAATTCAGTCATAAGAAGCTCATTATTTTAGGATAAACGATTAACTTCCTGCAAAACCAACGTAAGTAACAGAGAACATCAATCACGTCGGGTTTCTATGAAGAACTCCGATATTAGTTTCATAATCTCTTCCTACATCGACTAATCGTCCAAAAAAAGCCGGAGACATGATGTAATAGCGAAATGCTAGAGCATTGTTAAGAAAGAAGGCTTGACAACTTTCTCTATGAACGAGTGCTCTGTCTGCCACCGGAAACGCATTCGTTTGCGCACGCGTCACTCGTGTGAGCTTCCAAGAACTAATACTCGGACTTCCTTCGTATTATGCGTATAATATAAATTGATGTAATACACGAATTTCATGAAAACCCATAAAGTAACAAACGAACAGGAAATATAAATGAAGGAGCCGCTACCACTATGCAAACTTCGCAGGATGTTTAAAGAATAGTAGTAATACATATGGTCACATACTCGATAAGCTATTTATTATTTTATCTGCTCACTGAATGAATTATGGAAGCTTATGAATGAAACACAGAACAAAGATAAAAAGAGGTCACTTCTTCCACGAGACTGAGTACATTCATTCATATAAGAAGAAATCAATTATAATCACATGAATAAACTATTCAAATTGCTATGTGCTGCACACGCGAGCGTTGTGACTTAGTAGAATTGAGTCGTACGGTACAGTTGACACAAGTCACGAACTCTCCGCCTTTACATTCAATGCATGAATAACACTTTTGTCGGCTGTACCGAGGGGTTGCAGATGTGCACAGAATTATTTCAATGCCCATTTAAAAATCATTGATCATCCGTCTTCACTGTATTTATACGAACTTGACTTTTTAATTTATTTATAGCTGACTGTTTAGGCCTGGCGTCGTTTATCTCATGTCATTTTAAACGCTTTGTCCGGATTATATAGTTTCCTCTTGCAGCTATTTTTATTAGAAAATGTATTCTTATTCTTAGCTTCGTTTCTGAATCGTTTATTCAATGTAATGTTCGCTAAACATGAAATTTGTAAGTCTAAGCGTACAATTAATATCAGTATTATGTAGATTAAAGCCGTTGTAGTACTTCAAATGCCGTGCATAATTTAATGTTACTTTCGTGAGACTAAATCCAACATTTGAGCAACGCACCGTAAAAGTAATTCAAATGAATGAATTTACAATTTTGTATTCTTTGCTCGTCGTTTTACATTGAATGTATACATATGTGAGATATCATAAATGCTTAGATATAAACTGGTTCTTGAATGGAGACCACGTACCGAAATGAGCGTACATGACGCGCACAAGACAGCTAAAGTTACCTATGTTACGACCTAAACATTTAATATATTACGTGTAAGACAAGAAAAACATGAGTATTGAGTATTAGAGATATTATCAAAATACCTTATTAAATCTCCATCATAACATTCAAGACAATTTAAGAAACTGGGCCAGTTGTTTGATCATAAATATTATGAGTAAGCTCAACTCGTGGTGCAGGTGTAACACAAACATACAATCAATGTATCACTCGGCCTTGACTTTAGTTAGTCACTATCACTTTGAAAGTTTTAATCGATAAGTATATGTGAAGGTGACGTCAGCGTGGAAGTGGACTGGGGAAACTGGACCAGTCGGGCGAGTGGCCGCACTGGTACAGGTGCGCCCGCGCCGCGGCCGTCGCGCGTGCGCCAAACACCACAGCTGCCGACCGCTCATTGAAAGCTATTCAGAAAATTCGCAATGCAGCAAAAAATCCTACGAATGCAATTCAAATAAATTATTCTTGTCTTCACCTATTGCAGCTTTAATTTTACCGAACCGGTTCCAGTATAGAAATAAATCTTTATTAACAGTAAGACAGCCGAATCTGGATGCTTGGTGAAAGGCTCTTAATATATTCAACAGTAAAGTAAACACATATCAAATACCAGCCGGTGCTTATATCAACCATACCCAGCCACATATTTGAACTTATTTATGATATGGAAATAAATCACAAGGATATTTATCTCACGTACCAAAACACCATAAATTGTGGAACGACGATGGATATCGGTACTCCTAATTTATTTACTAAACGCATGCCAATTCCCAACAGTCCAATAGTATGGAAATTATGCGATATACTTCGTTACTGCATTCTAAGCTTCGTAGTCCGTTCCCATGATTATCGAGGATATTTGTCTCTCTACTATGTAGTTGTAAAATATCTGCAGATAGCAGGTATTTAAAGAGCTTTCTCAGTCAACAAGATACCTCAAGATGAATGAGTTCACTCAATTCCGGATTATACACATTTTTCTAACACGGCAATTTCTATTCATTTATAAAATAAGTTTAGTTCTCCGATCATAATATATGTTATTTGACAAAAACAGATGATTGATGGTGACATTGACTATTACCAATAAGGCATTGTGTATTAGTTACCTGTGTGTTATTTCAACATAAACCATGAAATCTCTTAATTTACACTCGATTATTAATTTACTAGTCATGCATATTATTAAATTCATAATCGATGGCTTTTTGCATGAGAATGATGGTGCCACAAGTAGTTACAAGACTGATTAGTAATTCCGAATTTCCAAGATACTGTTACTATTTGAGTATGGTTTTAAAACAAGAGATCAATACCATCTTCATACCGTCAAGCAAACGCATAATATGTTATGTAAACACATTCGTACGCAATACACGATTACTTCTTGGAAACAAATATTAGATGCCATAACAAGTCATCTACAGCCAATATTCGATACATGGACAATTGGACACATGGCATTATCAGAGCTGTGATTATAATAATTATTTTATATGCCATCGCCACCAAAAACGTATACGCACACTTACACCATAATGGTAAAATTACACAATACTGCATGTAGATATGAAGGTCGCATGATTGCGTTGAAATGAAAAATTGTTCAAATTAGTCTCAATCATGCATCAAATTATTTCATTTCACAACCACACGTCACGTCACTCAGCAAACAATAGAGACAATGCCCCTTCGACGGATGAAAAACCAATAGACATATTTATGCAATTGAAGCGAACAATATACCGGTATTCAGAATCGATATTGAAGATGTCTTCATTGTAAGACATTGCATTTCCGAAGAAACTGTTCATTTTTATTCTCGGCAGTTGAAAGGGTGCAGCGGGTCGTAAAAACTTCCTTCAAACAAATGCAAGTAACATTCTTGAGAAACGCGAACTCAGTTGTGAACTTTAAGTCAAGATTGATAAATATTTGGAAGGCGTTTCCTTTATCAGTAAGCAAATAGAAATCCACGAACGCCCTCACCTTGGGCGCAATGACAAACTTACTGATTAAACTAGACTAAGTTGTCTGAGTTATATATACGACGGCGATTATGTATGTACTGCCATAACTTGAAATATGTCTGTATTAAGAAAACACTCGGCTTATGTCGAATGAACAGCATTAGGATAGGTTAATAAAGCAAACACTATAATTTTCAAAACTTTTGAAAGGGATTTATACATTAATCCTTGTCGAGTCTCGGCAATCCTTCTTGTGTAACTTATGTTCATTGGCCTGATGCCAGGATCCGCTTTCCTAATAGACTTTCTCCGTTGCATACAATACAAGTAACCAGCCAACAGGACCAAGATTGCGACAGAAATAGCCCTCAAGACGTTATTACGATTGGAAATTGTTTTATGACTGCATATTCATACATTACGACTATTACCATACCTATGCAAACATGAGGTTAAGCTTCTAAGCTATAGGTTTCTTTGAATTTTCATGTAGCTATGTCTTCAGCATGAAATTGTAAGAATTATGAATTATCTTTATAGTAATTTTTTACTTCAACATTCAAAGTCAAATAATTTATTTCAATTAGGCACAAAAAGGCACTTTTAACCGTTAAAACAAAAAATAGAATTGATTCTAGTCGCCCCTTCCAAAAGGTAGTTTTCATATGGAGAAGAATGGGCAAGAAACTCCAGCGTTACTCTTTTAAAAAGTTTTACAATATTTTGTATACATTAATTATATCATTTATATGTGAAGACGATGCACCTGGAATAAGATTACTATACCACAACACTTTCATATTGAAGTATGCCACCAAGCCTACAGAAATAACGTTATGTGTAACATTAAAAGTCCAGTACCAAAGTCGGACGAACGAGACTCAAGTAACTGTATGCTCCCAAGTTACTCCAAAATACACAACCGCATATAATCATTATGACATAATTAGATACCGTAAACTCAATTCCGTATCCGTATTGTCTGTGAGTTTCTCATACAAATTGCTGGTTATTACGCGAAATTGCAACTACGGTAGTAGGTGACCGTCCTGGTATTTCTTTTTCTGTTATCGAAACGTAAGAAGTTCTCAATATTGTTGTGTGTTCCAATTTTGTTATGATCTCAGTAAAGATAAATTGCTGTACCACATATTCTTCTTTATCTACATTTTGATTTTTAACGTTGATTATTTGTGTTTTAGAATTTATCCATTATTTCTTATTCACTAGTCATACATTTCATGTGCATGTGTGTGTGTTTTTATGTGCGTCCTATAATTTATACCTAAGTAACTTTTTATTTGCATGTTGCATTCAATAATTAAGTTTGCATTCTGCGCGCTTGTCGCGACGAATATTATCACCAAGTTATTAATTATTCATTTTCAAAATGCAGGTGACTGTCAAGCGCATTATAGAATTATTCGCAAACTGACCGACATTTAAACTTATGTTCGTATTGAAAATAAGACTAAAACTTGCAAAACTTGTTTTTAATCAAAACGTCGTGTAGTGAAATGTTAAATCCTGTGCTTGCCTCACATTGCACTGCACGCGAAGTGCTAAGTGTATGTGCAAATGGCTTCCTTCAAGAAGCGGCTTACAGGAAGGGCAAGCTCATTAGAAAGTATAAGCAAACGATTGCATCACATACATAACTGGACAAGGATGCGCACCCAGTCCCTGATCGAGTCTAGCAAGATTATTGACGTTATAGTCTTGGGATTCCATATAAGAAACTTGAAAGAGCATGTGAGGTTATAACTGAGCGGGATTTAGTGCTGGTACCGAGGCTTGTTATTGAATTTAATCGTCCCCATCTTATAGTAGGCTGAATTTATTGTCGATGACGATCATAACTCGGACAAACATACGACTCATTTAGCTAGTGGAGCTATGGAAGTCTCTAATATCTTGTATATTGCAGACGTGTCGTAATTAAACAGTACGAATGTTAGAATAATATTTGCATAGAGTATTAAGATAAGATTGCTTGTGGTATTGAAGGCTCTGATTGGTTAGTAACAAGTTGTACGGGACCGGCAACATTCTTAAGTATCGCGGAGGTGTCTAGTAGTGACTTGACGAAGTTGATGAGTCGCCGGAAACTGACATGAAGTAATTATTGCCGTTTATAGCACTGAACGGGTGCTCCTGCACATACATATTGATGATCTACTGTAATTATGATGTCGATATATCGTAACGATTAGCGACTCTACAATAAGACCATGTTGGGTAAGAAATCGATAAATTTGATTCCAGATTGTTACTTGCTCATAAGATTTTAGGAAGATTGAAGACTTGCACCACTGCTCTCAAAACGGTGAAGGAAAACATCGTGAAGAAACCTGCATGTCCTAGAACCGAAAATTCGAAGACATGTGACATCTACCAACTCGCACTGGGCCCGCGTAGTGGATTACGGCCCACTCCCTCTCACAGAGAGGAGGCCTGTGTCCCAGCAGTGGGAACATTATAGGCTGATGATGACGATGATGAAGACTTGTGAACTGATTGTGTAACTAAAGCACGCGCCAATTACAAAACAGAGGAGGCGAAAAAGCTTTACAAAACAACAGTAACAAGAAGTGCTCAAAAACAAATAATTAAGTACTAAAATTAGTTCAAAACATACTTCGGCAAATTTGTTCATAAATCAAGTTCAACAACAATAGACGCATAAACATGAAGAATCACTTTCCGACTAAATTCAATGGAAATGTTCCTTTAATAATAATATTTTGCAGTTTTCAGTTGGCAAGTTGGCACAATGCAGTGTAAATCAACACAAGTTTCCTTGTTTTGGCCTTTTGGGTACGCAAAGCACATGACGCAGAGGTGACCGCTCCCACGGTGGCCAGGATTTTAAAAACATTTGGAAAAACTGGGAGAATTTTATAAACATGAAGTATAGACAACTTATAAGTTGTTTTATGAGGAATGTTTTAAATGATAAACAAATCAACTGTCTGGCTGCCACTTTCACAATTAAAAGTTGACTATCGTAGAAAGAAGTTGTTTTATAGATACAAGTCTAGAATTTAGAAAACGCTAATGTATGGATAAGTTGATATGTAAATCATACAACAAAATCAATGAAACTAAAAATAAAATCTAATTTTATGGAAGTTCAAATACTGGAGACATAGTTTATTCATTCATATAATTTAGTTTATATTTTAAAATGATGCAAAAATAACTCCAAACCGTTATTCCGAAGTAAAGCCGAAGGATCTTTACGTTACAACCGCAACAAACCCTCGTAAAATAGTAACAGCAATGACCCCTTAACTTTCTCACGTATTGTAAAATACTTGTTTATATGGTAGGCCACGTCCCGCGACTTTTAGCTCTTTTAACAATGAACGTTATGACGTTTGTTAGCAATGTTCTCCACTCCATAACAATGTCACGAAAATACCATTCCATATTTGTACAATTCAAAAAACTACGTCTGTCTGTAAGTTATCTGATAACCTTGAATTTAACGGCTGCGTTTTGTTGGTACTCATTCTTAACTTTAGCAGTCAGATCTGTTGATAGGAAGGTACGTACTGATTTTTTCCCAAAATTATGATGGTACTGTAATAGCTCGCAGAATTGTATAAAGATTTACGATAAATCTTATTATGTGCCTATCATTTCCGGTGCTATGAACGAAATTAATCACCAATTCATCAGTCAGGATGATTCAGACAACGTAACTTTAAACTATACTGAATTTGTCTCACCCGAAGGCTCTATTGTCAACCATAACATCACGAAAGATTAGCACACACACATCGCACACACACACACCAGTCATGTTTAATGTAATAGGGGGCGAGCCTATTGCCATCAAACGGGGACAACCATAACATTATTTCCCTTAAATTCAGTCATTACTATTCTAACGAGTGTTGATTTTCCAAACTTTTAACATAGTTTACATATTCAAGTATAGTTTCTCAAGATATCTTCATAATACTCCATTGTAATAAGGTTTCAGATAAACAGAATCTTCCAATAAATATTTTTATATCAAGGAAGTATTTTGCAAAGCGAGCCAAAAAGTCACATAAATATGAAACCAGAATGTTTGTTTCTTTACTTGTCTGATCGTCGAACACAATTTGACCCCATTAAAAATCCATTGGAGTATTTTAATAGTACGTGCTGTTTTTAACATTTAACGACCGACATTACAAAATTTTTGTTCACACGGAAATAATTACTTCAACGAGTACGCTTACAATGAGCTACATAAAGTTGTAAGCTTTAGTCTTCTCGATAATATTGCATTAATTTTTGGCGTATAATTTAATTTTCGAGTTATTAAGCATTTTTAATATGGAATATTATCATCATGCTCCTGCTGTTAATTTTATAATTGAATATATGGATAAATAAAGGTCTAGTCATTCATTTCTTAAATTATACCGAATTTGGCCCAAACAACGTAAAGTGTCCGTTACATTTTCTCCACCGTGTGTGCTTTCAACGGGAAAAATACAGAGCATTGACTTACACCATATGTTTGCTTGCTTGTGTATATCTCTCTGTATCTTTGCTTATCTGCTCCGGTATCCATCGGATTTGCATGAGGTAACAATCGCCCTCTATCGCTACCGGTAATTAGAAACTTGCTACTAACGGTACGCAATTTGTACGTAGCGCTAATACAATATAAAAGCTTCGTTGGCTTCCGCATTACAGAATGCTAACAGTTTTTCAGTTTTTTTCTATCACTGCTACGAGGAGGCACATCCGTGATACCTTCATAGATAACTTTTTTTTCGTAAGTAGTTTTTCGCTAATCTCATTTCAATTCAAATATCGATTTGTATACTAATGAAGGCCTACTCGAATCGACAATGTTACATCTAGTATTAAATAAACAGGCATTTGATCAAGATCAAGAACATGACTTGCGAGGTATGTAGGTAACGTTGCGTGTGTTATGATAAGTACCTTTACGGTCTATTATGCTTGCTTGCCGATAGCTGGCTCTGTTGTCACTACAAGTATGACAATGCTGCCAGTGATTGATGCGTTAGTAATTTCCCGCACACCGTTGTTCGTATCGGATACGAGTCGGATTGACGCAGACCACACAGTGGTACAGCGCGGCTACTCTATTCGCCGTGCTCCTAATCACTATAATTGAGCGTTATCACAACAGCGGTTCCGGGATGCCTGCGCTTTACTGCGAATAAATTAGTCTACACGTCACTTACCAATGCTGCTGTCAGGGAGCGCGTACAATATCCCGCACAAAGTAGCTGAGGCGGACACAGTAGTCTTTCGAGCGGGCCCCTCGCCGCAATCTTCAGACTCATTTTGCGCCGGTTCAAACAGAGCTAGGTCCAGACCGTCCATATCACTTCGGTTTGAAACACCATCCTCTTCCGCCACTCGATCACAAAAGTGTTCTGGAGAGTCGACATCCTTAGGACTACGACTGCAAACACCGTCACTCAATGGATCGCAACAACACGTGTCAGAGAAAGGCTCAAAGTCCCTACAGTCAAACTCACATCGTTCAAAACTGTCACAAGTGCATGATGATAATGCATCCGAATCGGACTCTTCCACAAGAAAAACATCATTGCTTTGCACCACCTCTTTACGTGTCGTGTCAGTTTTTGCTGTGATGTAAAACACGCTTGAAGTGTATGGCACTTTCTGAACTTGTAACGTTACATTTTCTGACGAATTTTCATCAGTGTAAATCTGGTCTTCAGTTTCTGACGAGATCTCCTCGATCTGTGGGCGGCAGTCTTCATAGCGAGCAAAGCTTGATGTATCAGTTAGGTTGGACGAACGGTCCACAGAGTAGACGTCTGCATAGGCATCTATAGAGTCGCTTTGCAAAGCTGGTAATCTGTAGGGAGCGTGGTGAGAGCGAGCTCCCAGGAATATGGTGGTGTATGGGCAGGTGTGGGGAGGTCTGCTGCGGTCAGCGCGGCGCGGGTAGCTGGCGGCGAGTGGGTCCCGCATGGGGGCCCCTTCAGTGTCGATGAATGCCTCGTTGGTCGAGAGCACGTTGTATCGCCAATCTGGCATTGCTGATCACCACCATCACTTTACTGCGACACAATTAAGAACTGTTGGTTTCATCCCAAGGTCACATTCACATTGGTAAGTTAACTAGCCTTATAAGCACATTATGTCACACTCATTGTTCAACCTAAAGAAAATATCTGAACAATTTTACTACTGTCGGTGTCTGCAGCTGTATAAACATGCGCTAAAGTATTTTTTAGATCGTTTCGCATTAAAAATTTACTCATCTGTTAGTTTCACGCTAAAATGGTCTACTTCT
Source organism: Agrochola lychnidis (assembly GCA_963680765.1). Taxonomy (NCBI): domain Eukaryota; kingdom Metazoa; phylum Arthropoda; class Insecta; order Lepidoptera; family Noctuidae; genus Agrochola; species Agrochola lychnidis. The sequence continues at coordinate 9,166,472 of OY796850.1, forward strand.
AGGACTATTAGATGTGTGTATTGGGCAAATTTCAAAACAATTACTCTAGCACAAATATCTACTCATAGTAATTTAATGAAACCATATAAGACGACAAGTCTGCATACTGTCGCTAGCACCATAACTTAAATTTCATACATTACAGCTGCTTGTAGCCATAAACGATAGGTACCAGTTTAGATAACAGTAAAGATACATGATATGAGCAATCAATTATTTCTGTTTAACTGATTAATTTTAGTGACCACACAAACACTAATCGAAAGCACGTCACCGTTCTTAATGGGTGAAACAGCTTCATATGAAACGACTGTTATGTGGGTCAACTGAGCACAGCAACGCGTAATAAAACCAAACAATGAACATATGCATAACATGCACACTACATGTCTCACGAACTCTGATAACGTTACAATAACCGTTAAGAAATAGTATCGAAATGGAATAGTAGCCATTTATTCTATATTTAACCTAGCAGATATCAATCATTGGAAGATATCAAAGGATCTTGTAGTTCTATTTCCAATTTAGAGTACGTACATTAAAATAGGTAATTTATACAAAGAGGCTTGTGTTAAAGTTGCCGGATGTATTTGAGACTGGTTGTAGATAATATGGTAACAGGTCCAGTACGTTACGGTATCGTATCGGTGAACCCGTTACGTTCGAATTATTTGGAGTCACGTCCGCTCCAAAACTTTATTTTGCTCTTACATGCTACTGTAAGTGGAATAATTAGATCTAAATGTGTATCATGTGTATGTTCTTTAAACGATTTAGAATTTTAGATAATAATTCGTTCGTGCCTAGTTTGAAACTGTTAACCGGTTTCGTTTCCTTCCCTCCAGGGAAATTCCTTGTGTTAGATCTCGGCAAGTTGTTCTGAATATTAATGTTTAGATTTAACTTGGGAGTTTGTTTTGAAGTATCGATTAGTATTTGTTGAAATCGAATAAAGGCTACATGTTTTACATTTACTTTCAACTAGAACCGATGGCGTTATTTGAACTGTAACGAAATAAAGGAGTGAGCCCGTATATCCATCTAGTTTGGGATCAATTGAAGCAATGGTTCAAATTAATTGTCATCTGTTAGGGTATTATTATTTAATCTAACTTGACGTTATCTACCAGCTTGTATTTCAAGAGCCTTGTTGTAAATTTTTAATCCGTCTCATTCGAAAAAATGGAACAATTTTAAAACTTACCTACTCAAATTGTGAAGTAGCCCACTTAGAGCACCCGTCCGAATAGCACCTGCGACTCAGTAGCCTACTGCTGGGATGTATTTGTTTTACAGGACGTTATTAAATGAAATAGATATCGATAAAACAACCGTATGTACGTAAGTATGTGTAATTTATAAACATTCTAGTGCTTTTTAACGACATCTTTAATTTAATAACGTCCTGTAAAACAAATACATCCCAGCAGTAAGCTGCTGAATCGCAGGTGCTATTCGGACGGGTGCTCTAAGTGGGCTACTTCCAAATTGTACAAGATTATAAAAATTGAGAACTTGTTAAGCTTACCTACATTAAAGCTATGTTATTCAGGGCTGAATATTTAAGTTCACATTCACATTTGACTACACAAAAGTTAGCAAAAGGCAAACCTTAAGATTGGAATGAAAAACAGCAAACTTTTCCAAACTATCAAGTCATTTGGCGGCACTTAAATTTAATGTCACTTTACAGCGAAATAAAAACCATATTTTCTTCCATTAAACAAACGCCAGTAAGTGAATAAAGGGTCAACGCCTGCGAGTCGTGCTTAGAAAACGCAATTATTTGTAAGTACGTTGAAATTGTTATAGCGGCATGATAAGAGATGCGACGTCGTGACCACTGGGGTAGGTACTTTGGAAAAAAGTCCACAAGCACCGACTTACTAAAGAATTCACGAAATGCTAGACTAGGTTCATTTCAGAGCAGCCTCGTTCATCTCGTGTTCACAAGCGCTACTGCTGACCATGAGGTCTTGGGTTCGATTCCCAGGTCGGGCAGAAGTTTAATGGGTTTTTTTCTATCTGGAATTTCTCAGCAGCAGCCCGGAGACTGGATTTGTGCCCGGTTAATAGCAATAAGCTCGCCCTCTATTACATGGGTCTTGAACATAACTGGCGAAATATGGGTGTTCTATTTGCAACCCTTCGGGGAAACAAGGCGATGATGTTATGTAGAGACATTTCGCGTTTCATTTAATTTGCTCACACTCCAACGTTTTCGCCAGTACAACAGTATAAGTTCATAACATAATTTGATCGCCATAACTACAAGTTCAAATTGTATACAAGATTCATTAAGAGCGGTTATAAAAAACTAGGTCAAAACTATCAAGACTTTACAGCTCAACATACACTAATTACTTACCATCAACATATTTATCTTGTGCCTGTGAACAATGACTTTTACTTGACTGCTTTGATTTTAATAGGCGTAGAATTTGTAGCTAAAAAATAGGTACACTTCACGGATTGTTAAATATTTAATCTACATTTAATTACCATACGAATTAATTGAAGTTTATTTTTCAGTAACTTACAAGGTGTAACTCTGTACGTGATTTACATGCTACAAAAAGTTTAGTTGTAATTTATCGGCGCAAGCGCGTAGCGGTCGTAGGCACGTGCTACAATTCCTGAGGCTCGATGCGGTGGGCGACAAAAACATCAGTTAACCACGGTCAATGAACGAAAATAACCAACCATTTTACTCGTATACCTGCGCACGCGCCTGATACGAAGAGGAAATGCTCTACATCTATCATTAAATAAATCACACTACGGAATAATGGAGAATAAACGCTTTTATAATATGAATGTACTTCGCGCCTGCGCTCTATAGAAAGCATGCGTCTAAAGTCGTTGATCTTATGTGTCGGCGCAATAGTAACAATTAGTAAAAAGCTCGACCATTAAATAATTACAGCGAAGTGCACTTTAACTGATAATAACGTTTTGCCGGAACGTAGGCAAGATAAGTGTTTAAATATTTATACATTTGTTATAAACGAGATATTTTATGTAATGTGAAACTAAAAAATAATTTCCAATATTCTTTATTACATTTAACAAGTAAGTTCGAACATTACGAAAGTATTTACAACTCCTAGTACATAATCTGCTTACTTTTGTGATGTAATTTGAAGTAATACGTATAAAACTAGACACTTTTAAATGTTGTAAGCCAGTGTTAAGTTAAACATTGACATACAGTTACTATGTTTTACTTTCCTTGCAAACTGCGAAAATATTAAAATAAAAATTTATTCCTAATGCACTTGTTACATCGAAATTACCATACTTAAAAGTACTAAATCTTATAAGCTCCTCGAGCGATGTATCACGTACAATTTTATTACATCGAAAAACAAAGTATGTGGGTGTAGGAAACTCATAAAATCGCCATATTCCTACACTTAAGCACTAATGCTAGTAGATAAATGGTAAACTAGTCAAGTTTATATCCGAAGTAAGCCATTTACACTAGTATAAAGCTGTGCTGATTCTTTTGGTCGTTTTTGTAGGCTATCACAGAGGTTTTCAACGCGAATTCACATACAATTATGGTTTGATTCTTTAACATCATAGCTGTTCCATTTTTTAGGGAGTCAAGACTTGATGTTAGTTTTAGCTGCCAGGAGGCAATATGGGTGTAAAGGTACAGGCATCCAGTCAATATTGCGTTTAACTAACATAGGAAAATCGTGTACTTTTACAATGTTTGAAAATATGTGAACACGATGTATCTATCACATTTTTTTTTATCTGTCATTGCTTCACCTTTCATTCTTTTTACCTACTGTGGTATAGTAATTTTATATCTAGGTGCATCGTCTTCACATAATTATAATGATGTAATTAATGTAGGTATTTAAACAAAATATTATAAAACATTTTAAAAGAGTACCGGAGTTTCTTGCCCATTCTTCTCCATACGAAACTACCTTTTGGATACCCCATACGTAACTAGAATCAATATTGTTATCTGATTACTTTTGAAATTCAAAAGTGACTTTTATATGACATTTTAAATAAATAATTTGACTTTGACTAGCACTACTTGAACTTAAGCTTTTCGAAAATTAAGTTCAAAAAAGGATTTAGTTTTTCATGGCACTACCAAATGCTATAAAGATAGAAAGTACCAAATCACTTGACTTTATAATAGAATAACTTGTGATTTATGATTCTTGTAAGATAATAATCCTGTTTAATTGATGCCTCAACACACAATACAACTTTTCTAAAGCCATAAATTAATCACTAACTATTTATTTACACCTGACTACCCATTTACCCAATATCCACGAAATGGCATTCACTTTCTATTTTATAGTTATTCGCGCATCGTTTTAATAATGAACATGTAAATATAAACATTTTGTATTTCGCTGTTCGCATTTCGAAATGTCGGCAAGGAAAGTTGGCCTAGACATAGACAATCGCGGCCTCTTTGGAAAAGCTCCCGAGAGGTTTGACGCGACGCGGTGCCACCTCTAGATATTGCATGGTAAGTATCGGTGAGAGTTGCACCCACTGGGCCACTATTGGGGATTATAAACCAGGTCTATTGTTGGCATCGCCTGGCTCCTAGCAACGGACATCGATATTTTATAGACTCGCACTATCAGAGCAGTGCCCCTCGTGGTTGACGTAGCAACAGGCGATTTAGGCTAGAGCTTTCGTAGTTTGTGCATTACTTGCGTGTACTTATAACTTTACAAACTGCTTCTGTAAAGTTATAAGTGATAGATAAAGGTCTTTCTACTATATTTTATTAGATCTTTCTTTATGACAAGGTTAAGCTCCGATTCAGACAGAACACTAGACACAAGTAAACATACAAGAATTAAGTAGTACAATTATGTAAAGCGTAGATACGTACGTCCAGAACTTATAGGGAGGGACCTTGGCAACTCGGCAAGATAATAAAAGTAAATCTTATTTAATTTATAACTGTATTTGAGGTAATTCAGAAGAATTTCATGATTAATCTCTACCTACACTGCAACGAGTAAACACTTAGCGGGAAAACTTTTTCCTCAATGTCACACAAACTCACGTCTAACTGCACGTTACATGTCGTCTCACACGATTTCATAGAATTTACTGTAATTATAACTCAATTATAATAATAGTTTCCAGCAAAAGCTGCTAGAATCTGAACACAGAAGCACTAATGAAGTAAATAAACATGTTACATGCATGTACAGTGATAAATAGGAACACGAAAAGGGTCAACACCAAACCAAATAAAGTAGGTAAACAATCCGTTAAATTGAGCGCATGGACATACAAAACATTTTCTTCTCAAATACTTTCAAATGAGGTAAATCCATGACATGACACGTGAATATGAGACGCCGACAGTAGTAAACATAAACAATCGAATGCTCAAAAAGTCCTACCGAACGCAAACACTGAACTTGACACTAGACATAAAGCTGTCACTTTTCAATAGTAATTTGACAATGGACAGTTGACCGTTTGATTCGAATTTCGATAGTATTCGTTTCGTTGATGACGCGCGGTACAGAGGTGCGCGTGGCGGGTCGCGCTCGCACCGACTGTGCGCGCTGCGGCTGCGCGGAGGGCGCCTGCTCGCTCAGACCCGCTCATCTGTTCGCAGCTGGTCGCCGGCGACGTACGGACCGTTACCACTCGTGAGGGACACCAATTTCAAGTCACAAACAAATCCCATTTGATATTCATGAATTCATGTCAACTATTAAACACGCAACAAAGGATTTGAATGGAACGCGCCTATCCAAAGCGTATAGTTGTCAACAGTTTTTAAAACTAGTTTGCGCGCCTAGTTTCACAATCGACAAGGGCTAGGGAGCACACGGGGGCACAACATCATTACACCGCTTTTTTAATAGATTTACAATAGAAGGCAGATACATGGTATTTTTATTCTTTTAAAGTATCATAGGGGTCGACACAATCCCCACAATCTCGTCTATTAGTTCAGAAAGTGTCAAAATGTTTTTTATAATAGCACAGCATTGCTACTTGGCACATAAGCGTTACTTTATCGTTGATTTCGAGTCAAATGGTAGACCGGTTCGGTTCTAATATATTTGCATTTAACCGCTTGGGATCCAACGAGTACCTAGAGACAACAGCCGATGCCTGTTAAGCCGAGATAAAAATAGTACAAACATATGAACATGCAGTGTGTAAGCAATTTCACACTGAGCGTTTATAGCAATTGTGCAAGGAAATTGTATTGTGTTGCTTAATAGAGCTTAATTGAAAAGTCAAAGGTCTCTTATCTTGGGCCATTATGGGCTGCAACGATTACTGACGCGTTATTGTATAGTTACAGCTCATACTCTATGTTTACTAATTGCAGAATCATATTTTCGTTGACATTCGTTCAGTGCATTTGCACAAGAATTTTTGAAACCGTTCTCATAATTAGTTTCAATGCAAATGTGGCTTTTTATTCATGAAAGTTGTTTTCGCGACTTGACATTATAATAAAACGGCATAAAGAATAGTGTTCAACTGCAGCCAATACCAACTAGTAAAAAAACGCATATTATTATGTTACTACCAACTACAGAGCTTTTACAAAGAGAGAGCTTTTAAACAAGACAGTTCAAGCCCAGTGAGGTTATAGATATCTATATAGAAAGCTAAATAAATTGTAATAATTTAGGCTCTATGGAGTCCTAACCCTTCTAGGTTAGGACTCCGTACCTTTATTATCCGGACTTTAGGGAATAACAGCGCACTGGATTTAGCAAAGCCCTTCACTGATGCGTCCCAACAATTAACAACACTATACCTACTTTCTAATATTTAACTTTGAATGTAATTGAAACGTATATTATTGTATACTATTGATAAAGTAACAATGTTGATAAATTATATTTATTTTTGGGAGGTAAAAACTATATGAAAACTTTTATTAGTATTTTTTTACACATAATATAACATCACGCTTTGTTTCCCCGAAGGGTTGGGCAGAGGTGTCCCTGTAGCAGGTACACCCACATATATGTTATATACAAGTCCCATGTAATAGGGAGCGAATCTATTGCCATCAACCGAGCACAAATCCAAAAAAAAGACTCCGCGCTGTTACCGAGAAATTTTAGATTGATTTTAGATGACACTTTGCCCGACCCGGGAATCGAAACCAGGACCTCATGCTCAGCAATAGCACTTGCGACCACTAGACCAAAGAGGCAGATTCAGTTTTTTTTTTTAAGTTTGATATCTATTTGAGGTTGGTGTTTCCTATGACTACTCTGAGAAGAAACACCGAAACAAACCCAAAGATCACAGTCTCTTTTAAGTCTAGACATTGTCTTGACCAGATTATTTTGCATAGTAAGCTATCATAGATGACATGTAATCTTTCACACGGGAAGCGATTGTTTGCCGAGAGCTCCAAAGCAGATGGTTACTCGTCATTGCTCCGTCAATATTGAAGTTTACAGTAGGTCACCTAAGTAAATAGTGCTGCACATTTCATATTCTGTTGGTCACCCCCCGTTTAGAATATAAAAAAGATAACAAGGAGAATAGAAAGCTCTCCTCTACTGTATTTTATTAGATAATGTATTAGTTATTCACAGAACAAATCCAATCATCATCAGCCTATAAATGTTCCCACTGTTGGGACACAGGCCTCCTCTCTGTGAGAGGGAGTGGGCCGTAATCCACCACGCGGGCCCAGTTCGGGTTGGTAGATGTCACATGTCTTCGAATTTTCGGTTCTAGGACATGCCGGTTTCCTCACGATGTTTTCCTTCACCGTTTTGAGAGCAGTGGTGATGAAAATAATTTACACAAAGTAAAGCGCCTGTCTGGGTTCGAACCTACGACCTACAACTCGTAAGTCGCGGCCGTTACCACTTGGCCACCACTGCTCTCAGAAAATCCAATATCGATATAAATACGTAGGGACTAGGACCACTTTCATAGTGATATGAGGAAAATTCCAACATGTTCAGTAAAATATAACACATAAATTGGTAAATTGTCCAAAATAGTAAAAGGTATCCCTTGATTTTTACCCTACTGCAAAGAACTAATGTGTCTTCATTGTTAGTCATAATTTTTTTTGACAATATTTAGTTATTCTGACATCAACTACTTACCACAAAACATTACGTCAGCGGTCAGACCAATTTAATAACTGAAGGAGTCACTACAATTTTTAGGTCTGTGAGTCAATCTAAGTATACCAACTAACTTGAATATTCCTTAAAATGATTTGGTCCAAAGTTTAAAATAATTAGGAAAGTAGGCAGCAAGATTAAAATGTATTTTGTAGCATGCCAAAGCTCCTAACACCGATGAACTATGTGAAAACTTTAGAGAAAACTTGTACACAAAACTAAATTGGCCAAACTTATCGTACAAAGTTTTTTTGCAAAAAAATTTAGTTAAGTTTTTTTAACTGCCTCGTTGGTCTAGTGGTCGCAAGCGCTACTGTTGAGCACCAGGTCTTGGGTTCGATTCCCAGGTCTGGCAAAGTGTTATTGGGGATTTTCCATCAGAAATGTCTCAGTAGCAGCCCGGTCTGGACTTGTGCCCGGTTGATGGCAATAGGCTCGCCCCCTATTACATAGGACTTAAACATAACTGGCGAAATGTGGGTGTACTATAGACTATAGGTACACCTCTGCCTAACCCTTCTGGGAGTACAGGCGTGATGTTATGTGCATATTAAGTTTTTTAAATATTTTTGGAATGGTCTCCACAAGCCCATTATTTTTTTGAAGTGACAACTTCTTTAGGCGCGTTGGGCATTTTGAAGATGGGACTAAACCATTGATTTTGCGACACTGTGACGACACCAGCATTTGACCATTAAAAAGACATCAACGCGTTAATTACCGCGGTGCGTGGAGTAAGACATCAACGCGTTGATTACCGCGGTGCCGATTTTTTTTTTTTTTTCAAATTTTCACTTCTGTCGGCACTCCCGGAGTGCCACTGTTTTTTTTTCAATGCGTTACTTTTTGGCCTCTAAAATCCGCTATTCTGATTTTATAAAAACAAAACCTTAGCCTACTCGTATAACCATCGCGCGACCTACACAAGTCGATAGGCACCTCATTTATTCAAATCCATTCCAGCCGTTGGGATGCTTCGAGGGTTTAAGGAATCCCACAGAAAGATACCAATTTATATACTCATGAAAAACAGAAAAATAAAGGAAGGAAAGGGAATACAGGGTAAGGTATATCTTTGCTGTCGCACAGTCATGTAAAACACTCATTCTTCCTATCTATCTATCAATAAAAATCAATGTTCGTTTGATTGTTTGTCCTCTATGGACTCCGAAAGGGCTGAACCGATTTTGATTAACCATTGGTATGATGCTCTGAGGACGATACGATACAAGGATTTCTTGCACAATAAATCTGTATTTTAAAAAAATGGCATAGCTAGTATTCCTATAAACGTCACACTGTCTTCTTCACATGATACTTCATCTGTATTCGTTGCATTAAGTTACATAGTAAACTTGGCCCTTAACCAGGAATTACTTAAACGCAGGTCATGAATGAATACATATTGCTTATTTACGTCGTCTACAGCCTCATTTGAAATACATCACTATTTTCTAGCCAAAGGAAAGGCATCTCACGTGAGTACTCTGTAGCATGGACGTTGCAGATTTTTTAACATCCGCGCATCAGCGGATGCGGATGCGGATTTTAAGTGGCTTACATCCGCGGACGCAGATGCGGATCTCAAGTTTTTTTAAGGGATCCGTCAAGGCGACAAGGCGAAATTCAAAATATCTTACGTTTTTTGCAAATTTCAGCGCTGTCTCGTTGTAATGTTGATCATAATTTAATTTGCGGAAATTATTATTAAATAATTACAAAATTGTAATTATTTAAAAATCTATATAGCTCTCGAAATTTTATGTGTTTGATGGATATAAGACTATTTCGAGACAATGTGACTATTTAGAGCTATATTGATGATATAAATGACTATAATTTCCATTTTGTTGATTATGATTTTACTTTTATTCACCCTTTTCTATCCACATCTGCATCCGCATTAATCAATGCACGGACACGGACACGGATGCACGGACACGGATGCAGAAGTCTAATTAAATGCGGAGACTCCGCAATTGCGGATGCGAATGCGAATATCCGCAACATCCCCCGCTCTGTAGGTACAATCAGCCTTAAAAAGATGAGAAAGAATTCACTTGGTTGTCAACAATTTGTGTTCAATTATACAGGGTGTTTAGCAGAACGTTGAACATACGAAAATGGTGGATAGGTGGGGTCATCTGCTACTTACTCAGCCCTAATTTATTTGGCCCTGGCCCCTGGATATTTTTTTTAATGCAAGTTGAAATTATGATTTAAGTATTTTTTACATCTTTCTGTAAGTTTGAGGACTCGTAACTTTTTTTCTAGCTAACATCTGAAAAGCAATAATTTTATAAGAATCTGCCAACATTAAAGATGAAAAAAAAACAAAAATATTGCCTGTTTTACCGATTTTTAATAAAAATTACACTTTAAAGTTAAGAAAGTGGTGAAACTAGAAGAAAGCAAAAATTTTTTTTTAGATATCCTGGGGGCACGGCCAAATAAATTAGGGCTGAGTAAGTAGCAGATGACCCCACCTATCCACCATTTACGTATGTTCAACGTTCTGCCAAACACTCTGTATTGTATCAATGATAGCAACAGTTAAGTACCCAATGTGTAGATAATATGTTTTGTGGCTACATAATGATCCAATATTAAGGAACAAAAACAAAAGGTTCTGGCTAATTTATGTTTGATGCTGACTGATACCTCATAGCTAATGGTTGGTGTCATCTTATGACACCAATGAGGTCGCAACGCTTGCGGCCTAATGTGCTCTACACGATGTGTTACAATGCGGATCCAGCAAGATCTGCCATGTAAAGCTTGTTTCTAAATAGTATTAAAAAGCTTCACCTGAATAAGTTCCCATGAATTTTTAAACTCTCCTGGGAGTGGATTTCACGGAAAATTTTCATGTAAGTATGAAAGTTTTATTGTTTCGGTGTGATGATCACACATACATATGTTTAACCTAACGGCATCACTAACTTGTAAATTGTATGGTGGATATCGTAGACGTTATTTTGAAGATCGGGCCCAGTTCGCAATACTTACTTGCCAGAACAAATATTGTACGAACTTTATTTATTGTCCCGCCCTCGCAAATAACACCAATATTTTAGGATTACAGCTATCTAAGGATGAAATCGGAGAATATTTCACACCAAACAAACAAATGAACGTAGGCGTACTGACGCAGTGCAAATAGCATTCTCGCAGAGTTCCTCAATCTTGCGCCAATTAGTATGAACAATAACACCCACGGGGACTAAATAGGTGCTTTACAAATCATATTTTAATCACGATGTCGTTGACCGAACAAACAAAAGCGCTGGATCTATTATTGACTAGACTGTGCTATGATATGATGTTAAACGCAAACATGATATGGAAAAATATGTAGCTGTTCACATGTGGTAACCACATTACGCGTGATAAAAATGTAATGGTACATTTGGAGAGATTGACCTGAAATTGACGCTGCCATAGTGATGAGGGTACAATTGTACAAAAGGTCTGTTTTAAGAATATTTTTCGAAACGTTTTCCTGGATGTTTAATGACCTTATTATTCTAGTTTGCAAATCATTATAGGTAACAAAACAATATATTGTGATACTGGGACGTTGCTATGTTCGAACGAATTGATTAATTCAAAACAAATTGTGAAAGTTATTTAGCTAAAAGAAAATTCGAGTGATGGAAAATAAATATAAAACACCGCATAGCGATAGCACACTAGCGCTATCTATTGTCGAGTAGAAGTTAGGTTTAATCAAAACTTTAAAAGGCGCCATCTAGCGATGTACTTTTAAAACAGAGTGACGATGAGTTGAGTTTCACTTGTAATAGTTTTGCCGCTCGCTACTAGGTGGCAGTATATAAAGTTATTCATAAAATAGAATCATCTTTTCATGCCTTTATATCAATGTAATATTATTATGATCTTATAATATTACATTGACTATAGAATACAAACACAAAACAGGAAAAGTGAACTGCGTTCACTTGCTTCATTGCTTGACCACCGTTTGATGCAGTGGTTAAATGATTAGGTTTCTGCCTGTTGTAGGTTCGATATCCCGACAAAATGACAATTCATCCTCGTCAAAATGAACTATTCTGTTCATTTTCAAACAACCTAAAATGAAAATTTAACTAAAGCAAACATGTTTCGAATTAAAATTTAAGATAACGTAACTCAGGCCCCCAAGATACAGGCGCTGTCTAGTTTGGGGGCCCCTGTTTTAATACTATGGTAAATATTCTAGTAACAGTAAGCACACAATATCATTATTTTCTGAATATTATTTTGTAACAATGGACCAATAAAAAATATTCTTATTCTAAAACCACAGTGATTGTGGCTGTGGCATATTTTGTATCAACTGTTCCCAAGGCACTGGAGAACACCTAGTTGGTATCGGGCCAAAACGTTAAAACGCATAATCATAAAACAAGGGGAAGATATTCCCTTGCACTTTGATAAATTATTAAAACATGTTATTGACCTTCAGGTAAATGGCTTGTGACTCAGTACGTATGATGAGCTCATAAGATGTGTGTCAAGAGCTTCTCACGTTAAAATTAATTCACACCGAGGATCATACTAGTCTTGGTCAGGTCTCGTTTCCACTGGCTATTTCAGACCTTGAACGGAAGACTATTTATATGAAACAATATTAGATAAAACACAAATAAACATCTTTGCCTAGTTCTGATTTATGTTGTCTGTTCTATTTCTATTTTATCTCGCTATGAACGGAAATTATTTCCCTGGAGGGTTCCATAAAAGGGAATAAAAGTTATCGCTTTTCTATTTTTGTTATTGGTTAGGTATCCAAGATTTGTGAGCATCAGACCTTAAATATTAAGATTGATTTCCTATAGATAGGTACTTTAAGGGTAGCGTGCATGACTGGAAATTTTAGATTCCTGTTTAGCGTACCGACTATTTTATACAGATGAATAACCATTTTAACTTCGACAATGTTTTACACAGATACGCACATCACATCTTACAAGATTATACCATTGGCAACTTATGTCTTCGATGCTTATAATCTACGCATAAGTAAACGTATACCTATAACTTCAAAGCTTTGTCATACAATTATGTATGTATGAGTTCAAATAACAGGTGGCTTTGACTTAGCTTAAAGCCAAAACATGCTCATTGCTCGCGGTAGTATGCGCAACCGTTACGATGAGGTCACTGTATTAGCGCTGCCCCACACGTCCGGCAGGGTATCGCAGCGGCATCGGCAGGACACAGCCCGTCCTTCCTCACCCGTCAGTCACAAGCACCAGTTTTGCGTACATCACTCACTTACAGACTTTACCGTTAGCGTATTTGCACATCAGCATTGTGACGACCATTTTTGGGAGCACAGCCATTAGAGCTTGTGATTTTTGAACACTCTTTGTTCATTGATCTGTGTAATGCTCGTTGAATAGTTAGGTCATTAATTATTCTCGGAAAATGTTGAGCGTCTAACATTGGCTACATTGTTCAATATATTATTCTGTGATCTACACATGTTGATAAATAACATAACGTGTAGCGTTCGAAAATTAAAGAACTGATTAATTTTTATTGAGATAGATACGAATTGATGGCCAAATCTTGTATGGACAGCTCGCTATTATTCCATTGATAGCCGACAAATTGTCCTTCACATAACGGATGAAGAATAATATAAAGGCTATGCATGCATCCTTTGTGGGCGTCACGCAATAAACTGTTTTGAATACGTAAACAGTGTCTTTATTCAAATTAGTGTGAAGCAGCCTTTGATGACCCCGGGCGAACGTTTCGACATTTGCGGTATGGTACCTAACACAACGTTTGGTATAAAAATATAAAGGCAGAAGAGTATCCATGAATATTTATGAATAAATTAGCAGGTACAGTCATTATGTCGTTGAGCAAAAGATCGCCAAATTGATTTTATAACTCAATTCTTTTTAAATCTTATTTAGTTTTAGCTTGGAATTTTTGGAGAAAACTTTGGTTTCTTCAAACGAAGTTTTCAGTTGCTACCTAGTATAATATTATATGGGGTAGGTATCCCTCCATCCCGTGGAAAAGATGCTTTAGTTCTGTATTTCATTTTCCGAAGACCGGAAAATCCTGCCTGACATTCCTTGTTATAAGTACTAAGTATACTTTAATAATTTTCCGAACATAACACATACGTCAGTTTTCTGTTGGTACGTTTTCGTGATATTGTTGTAGTCCTAACGAACTGCATGTGTACCACATGGACATCTTACCGACCTCGTTTGTATAAGAGACCGTGATATTAAACGTGTCAGTCAACAACTCACCACAACACATAACATAACAACACACCTATTTAATTAGCACCAGCGTTTACGACTTACGAACTATAAACATAAGCTTATATTCGAAATATTTATTGTGCATTATATTCCTTATTATGTTCTATCGACCACGCAATACGCATTTATTATAGTTTGCCTCATTTATTTTTATTTTTAGCGATCCACACGGAAGTTGAATGCAAGTCTATTCAACAGATTGCGTTACAAAGCGCTTTTGCTATTTGGAGCACTGGGCATTTTCCGATCTTTTCACAAAAACTCAACGGGTTGGGCTGTTATTGGAGCATTTCAAATACATAATAGTAATGAAATTGCGCAAACTACAAGTCACAGTATATTGCCCTAATTAATAAAAGTAGTGTTAGTAGGTTTAGTTCTAATTCAATTTGCTAATAGCAGTAATTGGATTTGCACATTTTCACGTTTTGGGAAATCGTGACAAACGAAAATAGCATTAGGTAGGTACTTATCTTCCCGCATACAAGTCGTAAATATATATAAGGGAAATCGTTCATTAACGTAACGGCAATGCATATAACAGTACCTACTAATCTCAATTCTTTAATCTGCTAAACTAACGTTGCCTCAAGCGTTAGGGCACCCATCCCACACGCACCATATTTCCGCCTGGAGAATAGGCCACATACTTAATAGCAATCCAAACAAAAACCGAATGTTCTTCTATTGCACAATGTTCTTAGTGTCATAACCACTCGAAGTAGGTACACATGACTACCAGGAAAACGTAAACGCATTCATACCAGTTCTCGTCAACCTGCAGAGACTAAAAATAACCAATTACAAAATCAGTGAGGTGTAGCTAGCAATAATAATAATAACTGTAGTTTATTATTAAATATAATAAACTACACCAACAAACCTTCCAGTTTAATAAAGAAAAATTCGGAAATGAAATCCGCCCACATTTCACAAAAAAAGACGTAGGCGAACATTTTATTACATTGCATAAAATTTGAATTTTCATTTGATGAAAATGGTATATCCAGAGAGGGATGAGCGTTGGGGCGGCATCCGGCAATCCCTCCGGAGAGAAATTACGTTACACGCTCGGATGGACACTGCCGCCTGCACTCAGCGATTAACTGGAACGACGCAGATTAAGCTCACATACCCAGACTCATAGCGTCATAATGCATAGTAAGCCTATTCCAATTTATGCTCAGATCGTGTGCCTCGTAAATTGAAATACCCCTACAGTAGACCTTTCGGGAAGGCTATGATTTTAGTACCTACCTACAAAAGGATTCTCCATACCTACGATAATGTACTCTCAATGCCGTCCGTCTTCTAATAACACTGGACAAACCAGCATGTTTGTACAAAGCCGATACTTTATACTATGTAGGTATAGTACATAACTTTCATAAAGAAAATATCACCTGTTTATATTCTACAGAACCATTGTTACTTGATTCAATCGATTTCAATATTACGTGGTCTACATTTTCTTTACTTTGAAGAAGAAATTAGAAATATTATTAGAACTGAAAAATCTTATTACTTAGGTCGTATCTTATTATTGACTGTACAATACAAATATAGCTGCTACAAACATGGATTGAGAATCAATAAACTCAGAGTCGAGCAAATAATTTCAATCACCTTAGAAAAAAAATTTGTCAACTATGAGTCTACCTACATTCAAGACAATGCTACGAATATCAAATCCCGAATTTGTATATCCATCTACATTATGCATTATGTGTTTTTATTCTCCCTACGAAACTGTAGGCCCGCCCGTAGCGGTGGCGTAGACCCCGCTACGAAAACTCCTAAACACGTAGTTTCCTGTTTAAATGGGATTGAGGCACATCCGTAAACACGTTTACTCTCAACTTATTTGACTACTTAGTTTGTATGCAAGCCAGTCGCTTGCCGATTCAGTCCTCGCGTCCATATTGAGTAGTCATCGCTGACGCAGCGGTTTATTTACAATCCAGTCCACTGACTTTGAGTTGCATTTCAATATCCGTGTCAAGGGCTCAGTGGGACGACAATATCGTTACATTCAACACTATGTTTATAAATCGCACATTTACAAGCTACGTTTTATTGCCCAATCTATTTTATTGTGAAGTTATTGCGAAATCAATACCGCAAGGTCGACAACCCCTCGCAGTCGAACTTGTTTATGATTTTACGCAAAAAGCTAATGTCAATGTGTCCCAAGCCCATGAATATAGATTCTAAAATCCATGCAAAGTAAATGTCAGCGTGCACAGCTATTGGCTGTTAGGTGAATTAATAGATTTATATTACTTAATATTAAATTCGACACTCATAGCTCCAATAATTTCTAATGCAAGATGCGTCAGTGCGTCATATTGTACTCGTTGCAGATTCGTGTAAATGTCACTGAAAATTAATGCATAGGTTTATAAATACACCGCAATTAAATTCAGGCAGGACTATAAAAGGATTGCATAACATACCTACATTTAAATTAATAATTTTATTTAAAATGCAGTCCCGAGCCAACGAATGTAACGAAATACACAATCAGGAAGTAACCCGAAGCCCGCAACATGAAGCACATTATAAATTATGGGTTCCGTAATAAAACTCATGCATCCTTTCCTTTCTTTTGATCAGCATAATGCTCAAAATGATTATGACTTGTGCTGTCTTTCCTTATTTATAAGTATGATTGACGTTTTTAATTCCACAGAACATCAGTGGTCATTTCAATTTTATATAGTTATGAGTATTCGACAAACTCGAAACAAATTACTTTTAAGCGTTCACCAAGTTAACCCTTGTTAAAATTATGTTTGCGAATGTGGCAGATGCATTAACACTTTAAATAACGGCAATAAACTCCCCATTGCGAATCACACAATGGCAGAGACACCTTATCAGTAATAAGCACGTCATCATTGTGGGGACGTTAAATCTTGTGAAAATATATCATTGGAGGCAGACACGCGTGTAACACAGCGGCGAGTGAGGGTTGCTTCGCTCTGTCTACTTCACGTCTGTCAATATTCGCGGGAAGCGGCGTTGTCATGGCGACGAGGGAGAGCTTCCTACATGACGGTCGCTGCCCCCTGCACAATGCGTCGCAAAGGGTCGGAGGGCGAGAAGCGAAAGAGGCCTGTTGTCTGGGATTTATGCAAGGGCGTCCCCCGTGACGCGCTGCAAAGAGCCCCAAGGAGGACTTTAATGACTTCTAAAATATTCACAGTAGGATGATGTCATGCCATGCAGCGAGTGAAATCATGTTATTAATAAAAACTAAAGCTGTCTTGATGGTTCCATAAATCTTGGGTTTTAAAAAATAATAAAAATATGGCTTAGGTTGGACTATTTTATTAAAATATTCGAGTAAACAAGGCAAGAATTAGGTTTTCCCCACGCTTAATCACGTAGCTTAGCTGTTCCAGTTCCCTTTACCATTGCGTGACAATAATAACAGTACAATTCCCGTTAAACTTCGCCTAATCATTTTCGAATGCTACATGCATGCAGGCTGACGGACAGTATTACTTGTGTACGTACAAGTGTTGCAATGTAAAACGACAAACACCTAACAAAATAAAACCTCGCTCTCTACGAATTTAATGGTACCAAAATACGCAGTTATACAATACACACTGGACTTAAAACTTCATAATTACGGTCGTAAGGTCAGCTACATATTCGCCCACGAATCGTTATGAACCCATGTCACGAAACCTTTTAAACATTTCTACATCGTACACCGAAATAAAAACGCACATTATGAATGGAAATTACGTTCAATCCAATAGTGACGTATAATTTTTATTGTTATAATCACAACACAAGAACCAAAGAACGGTATAATTGTGAGGTAAATGTGAAATTAATATCAGTTGATTGCGGTCAGCCTCCCACGCAGATGAAGACGCGTATGTGTCATAGTGATGAGTTCTCATCGTAACACGAGATACTGCTCTTGCAACAATGGTCGCGCTTGACCGCACCACAGACATCCACTCGTCAGTGAAAAACGTAAAAAGTCTGTCAGACATAGATTTGTATAAAATATAAATTCTAAGTAAAAAATTAAGCTGAATCTAATAAGTAACAGTATTATCGAAGTAGTCCGGCCAGATTCGATCTGCTGGTAGATAAACTATCGAAATAAAATTTTCATTTGCACTCTTTTCGATTGGTCGATGCAGCGTTAATGAATAAATAATTTACCGCTAGCTAAAGGTGCCAGGTTCAATATTGAAATTAAATTAAAGCTTAAATAACGCACGAAACCATTTCGATACATTAATTATCTGCAAACCGCGGGGCCGGAATTATCGGAATTGCGGCTTGAAAACGGAAATGGGAAACGTAGGTAGGTACGTACTTTGGAATATCGATGATGGCAGAAAGCATGTTATTGTTTTGCACCTTTACAGTCGTATCGATTTTACGCTTTTGTGTAGGCCAGGCTTTATTCAATATTGCCATACAAGTACCTGATAGATAGAGTATTTTGATTACAACCTTTGGCATTTTGGGTACCTACCTGTTACAATAGTAATCATTGATTCAATGAAGCTATTCACAACTTTTACATAAGTGCGTGTGCGTGGGATGCAAGCACAGAATAGATAATAGTATCTACTACCTTTAGTAAGCTATACTTAGTTCATACTACGAAACTAAACTTAGAAGAAATAAGAGATCATCTAGATTTAAATTATCTACCTGTAAGGAAGGTAGGACAGTCGTAACGGTCAATCGATAATCATGCAATTTCGCATTTTACGCTTTCACAATCAATCTGAAGTAAACAATATAACTTATTACAAAAGTAGAATAATGTTTTTAAATTATCATTTTAATTACATAGTTTATACGAGCATAACAGTTACAATCAATATTATCTGACGGATCTGGTACAGGTGTGTAATTAAATTATGAAAGAGTGACTCGTAACAACATCGTTATATAACGTCAGTGCATTTTTAAAGTTCCTAACGATGGTAGCTGTGTAAACAAATGACTTTGTTACATATGGAAAAAGCTTGAGAAGCTTTGTTGTATTTTTAACAGACTTCCAAAAAGGAGGAGGTTATATGTTCGTCGCGTATGTTTGTTTTTTTTTTTTTATGTGTGTCCACCGATTTCTCTGTCAATTGTGGACCGATTTTGAAAATTCTTTTTTTGTTTGAAAGGATGTGCTCTCGAATTGGTCCCATATAAATTTTATTAACTTTGCTTGGATAGTTTTTGAGTTAGCTACAAAATACGTATTTTTTTCCCACTTAGTATGTAGATGATATGATAAGTTTCTGTCACTGTTATATAGTGGTATTCGAATGTGTGTGGGGTAGGTACCACAACTAAAAAGTGAAAAATAAAAACTTTTTACAAAAAAAAACAACCGACCTCCAAAAAAAAACACTACAAAGTGAAAAATAACTTTAATTTCGGAAGTCGGTGGCAAAAAACGAAAATACAAACCCAAGACACCGACTTCCGAAATTAAAGTTATTTTTCACTTTGTAGTGTTTTTTTTTTTGGAGGTCGGTTGTTTTTTTTTTGTAAAAAGTTTTTTAATAATAATTTGAAGAAAAATGTTTCGCCACCTCCGGAAAAATTCCTGTGTCATTTCGCAAATAATTTCGGACAAATTCTATCTATTACCTGGGGCCTACCACCAGCTCAAAAGCAGTATTATTTTAATATTACTTCAGTGGGAGAAAGAGAGCTATACGTCTTGTAGAGCTTCATCTCTTTCCCACACTGAAGTAATATTAAAATAATACTGCTTTATGAGCTGGTGGTAGGCCCTCTGTTCGAAGACTGAAATTGGTTCTAAGATCTTTTTTTTTATGATAGGTATTCATAGTTGCCACACTACAAATGCAGTTTTCTCTTTTCTGCGATTGTTCTTAAAATGGTACGGTAGGTCTGTCACCGATCGCCAAAATGGCAACTTGTATAATATTGTAATAAAAACAAGTGTGAAAGAAACACGATATCCAAGCTAGTGTCACGAAGTCACGTTGTATTGATCAACAGCGAATTCTTCGGTTTCGATTACCGCACATTGAGCTTTGAAATAGATCTCTAGGATTAAAGAAATTGGAAACCTGTTCTGTGATCATTTATCATTTTATATTTCCCTAATTTATCTTTATTAATATATTTTATCTTTATATGTCTTTGCAAGTTAAAAACAATAAGTAAGTCTGAAAATTACATCCTTTAGTAAGAACTTTCAGTGGACAGAATATGTACATTAAGTATTTCATTTTAAAATAGCATTTTTGGAATTCGACAATTTCATCGAGTCAACTTTTGACCACTTCTAATAATTGGAGTTGATATTTTTGACTGCACGATCTCCAACTTTGAATTATCTTCGCAAACCTTAATATTGCAAAACATAAGATACTTATCTCAATCGCAATCCACACACGTCAGCGACAAGGGCAGATAACACGTGACGCATGGCAACATAAAAATTCTTTACAAAGATGCAGTTTACGAAATCGTTGGCACGGAAAACAGTCGGTTTCGACGTCCAACGAAGAAGTAAAACTTGTCGCACGGCCTTATCGTGATTGAAAGTGTGAAAGTAAAAATATATCAAGAGTCGGCACGACCACAGTCTACCACGAGTACGAGTTGGTTGCGTTTTCACGACAACTTTTATAAACATGTTTTTGTTGTGTACGCATCTAAGTGACGTAATTAAGAGTTAAAATAAATATTCAAGAGCTTAATTTTTTTGGTCTGTTTTCCACCTGTCCGCGATTCCATAGACCGCGAATCTACAAATGCTATGCAATCATCCAAATTGAATACGTAAACAATTAAATTAACATATAATTTAGAAGCGTTTAAAAATAGATATAATTTTAATGGCATTATTATTTTAAAAGACACCTGGTTCGATTTTATTTACATAATATGGTACTTATCGAAATTATGTAAAAAACGGACGATTTTTATTTAATTAGCAAGAGTTTTATTGTCATTTTTTACACGAAAGCATTGTTGTTTAAGATATTCAACGTATAATTAAAATTAAATAACATTCGTTTTAAAAATTGCTTATCTGCTTTGGTCCTTGGGTACGGTTTAAATAATTCACGGAATGCTTGGAACACTAACGTAGAAACAGTTCTCAACTATTCAGTAATAGCTGATTAACACAATTTATAGTACGACTATGATGATATCCATCAGATTGAGGCTAAATTTCCAGCTGACACGTAAAATCACAATTAGAAACGGGTTGCTGTTGTCACATTAACGAAGCTGGCCGGCTGGCCGCCGACCCCGGTCCAGTTCTGTTGATAAGCTGTGACCGTGGGAGGATACTCCATGACCTCACTATTCCTCTAATTGAATGATAGGCCAGTATTTCTCACTTGTCATTATCATTAATGTACTTAAAATTGTACTTTTCTTGTGCGTTCTATTTTCATAATGGCGTAGGTACTATTTACGCTCGAGTCACCGACTCTTCCATGCGACGAGGACCAATCAGTGCTCACCAGCTAAGTTCAGCCATTGCGTTTTCAGGCTGGAGTTTCAGACGTTCAATACTTTTATTTTAGTTCCACTAACCATTTCTATCAATACGTAATCAAGTCTACGCGAGTAATGACCTAACACGTAATTATACCTTGAGGCGATTATAGGTATCTACGCTTAGAATTGGGCACATCACGTAATGGAAAAGTTGTACCCACAGAAAAAGATTATTGAGAAACACAAATAATACGACCGAAATACCATCGTCGTTGGATTGAACAACTGAGAAAGACATTTCAACTACCGAATCTAGTAAAATTAAATTAAATTGATTTTCAATACTTACAGGCGGGTGCGGTTGGCGCAGTGGTTAAGCGGCTGACTGCTGCGCTGCGTGTCGCGGGTTCGATTCCCGAACGGAACAAATATTTGTATGACCTACCAGTAGTTGTTCCGGGTCTGGCTGTTTGTGTATGTGAGTTTATATGTTTGTAATCGCACCCACGATACAGGAGAAATTCCTAGTGTGGGGCAACGTTTTAAAAAAAAAAACAAAAAACAAAAAAAAAAAAAAGGGTCAGTTAAAAACAGAGCTATTTTAAAGAAAAGTCGAATTATCGAAGACATTAAAAGTATAATGTAACGTAGGTGTATATTTCAGATATAAAGTAGTCTGGTTAAGCATACATAGGTAACTAATGCGTTTAAAAAAGCAAACGACAGAAATAGACACATGATTTTAACAAAAGAAACACATTTGCTTTACGGATTTTTTTTGGATCCTGTCCTAAATTGGTTTATTGTTAAAATCTTGATATAAGACTCAATTATTCTGAAGAATATTACGACTAATAATGACCTACATTGTCACAATCTGTACACAAGGACCATAAATGCACTGGCATTATCTAGTAAGCTATTTGATTTGAACACTTAAGTCTTAAACCTCTTGCTAACAGGTATTTAAACTGAATGAGGATTAGAAAAGCCAATAATAATGGTTTGTTTGCTCAGCTTGACTTGGTATTACCAGGAATTGCCGGTTTGCGCAACACTCGACTGTGTTCGTAGGTGATGCAAGGCGGGTGTGGACACAGATGAACTGTCCTTTTGGCGTGCCCAAACATGAGACATAACCAAGCCCCTATACCTTTAAACATTCTACGTGTCACACAACATAGTCGTGTGATTTGTCAACCTTGTTTCCGTATAAGGGAACAAAATTTGAAACAATTTGGACACAACGAACAGTCCGAGCTACTTAGTGCTAAAATAGTAAATTGACATTGGCTATAAATTACTATTTAAATCAACTGCAAATAATTATTATGATTTTCTTAGTATTCCAATATCAAACAATTGTATTAGTTTAGTTCTGTTAAGACCTTCATATTTGCATTGCACTGGCATCGTCCCAAGTAGTAACTTCATCAGCGACGTTAAGGAGAATCAATTTAGTTGGGATTCCGATAGCGTGATCAGCTAAGCCGAGTTAGCAGTGATTTATACCCAAAACTCCAGAGAGCCCCTTGAAACGTCGCCCAGGGGCGGATAGTAATTACCCCGCGATTCGAAAAGACCCCTACACTATACCAGAACATTTATTAGATTGTTACCACTCACCCTACAACGACCTACGAAATTACGAACTTTTGGGGAAAACTGCTACAAACTAATTGTTTAATTATAGTTCTTTAGATACAGTACAACAATTAAAACCAAATAAAATTTGGAATAACACGCATGAGAATTTGGAAGCTGACACAATATTAACAACTTTCTAACGCAAACAAAGCCGAGCAATTAGTAAAACGGTATGATCATTAGTTAATTGTGTCGTAAACTGTGTGAAAATGCATTAAACGCTAAAATACTTCAGTTTCTTTTATTTTATTTTACGGGAGGCGTGCCGTAGAAAGTCGGTGGTAAAATTTCACGAGATAGAGATGTCACTTTGTAGAATAAAACAATGGTCTCTGGTTGTGTAAAGTGAAGTAGTATCGAGGACTTTGGCTCATCGAGGCAGGGCGATGTGCCTACGTTAATGCGAGAGTTTACTTTCTACCGAATGTCATTGGCAGGCGCGGCACGTGCCCGGGCTCTATCCAAGTCAGTATTAAAATAACGGAGCTTCTCTCGTCACGCTGAGAATGTATTACTCGTCGCGAACAGGACGGAACTACCATATTGTTGTCGTTTTCCAATAAGTATGTATTACCGATGGAATAAAATAATAATATAATGACGATATCTACCTCATTTGCATGTAGATGACATTAACTCCAAATGGCACTGATTGTAATCGCCGATATTCGTAATGATCTGATAGGCATTGGATTATGATCAGCTTATATAAACTTAGACGACCGTACGACGTAGTCATCCGGTCAGGTCGAAATCCAGACATTAGGTAGAAATGTAATCTGAGATAAATACAGCTTCACATTAGACATTTATCAGATAAACTTGCGACTTTTTCTCACGCTTAAAAGCTAATGACCGCTAATTGTTTTTAGGAACGGTTTATTACATTAGCAACTGAGTTTTGTCAGAAGTTTCCTTTTTGAAATTTGGTATGGTTTGAAGCGACTTAAAAAAGAGAACAGGTTATTTTTTTTTAATCTTAGCGGTCTTAGGTGCATTTCCAGTTTTTCAGGCGTAGACGGTAAACCTCAAAACAATAGATCGCTAGTCCTTTGTACTTTTTCTATAAATAAACAAATCCCATAAAGAGGTTTAGTTTAATTCACGGTTGGTATGACTGCGCTGCGTGTTAGG
Source organism: Agrochola lychnidis (assembly GCA_963680765.1). Taxonomy (NCBI): domain Eukaryota; kingdom Metazoa; phylum Arthropoda; class Insecta; order Lepidoptera; family Noctuidae; genus Agrochola; species Agrochola lychnidis. Next base: position 9,191,166 of record OY796850.1, read on the forward strand.
TGTAATTAGGTCATTGATTTCTTTAGGTTAATTAAATTAGTACTTACCTAAGTTCCTAAAAGTTACGTTCTAAGAAGTTTGAGCAATTAACTTCTTACACACTGTAATAAAATTAGGAATGTTGCAAATGTAGTTTAAAATTGCAACAGTCGCGTAGCACTATGAAGGCAGTTTTTAACTTTTCAGCAAGGTCGTTGAACCTATAATTTCGTCAAACAATGACATGTCTTTGCCGTGTCTTCAGTTTTAAAATAAATAAAGGAGAAATATTTTAATTCGCTATTGTTATTTTTGCACTCAATTTCTTAGTAAGTATAGATATTTCTCTAAATATGGTGGGTAGTCACAAACAAACAAGCTATGAAGGGCACAGTATGACATCACTCGTCCACGAAGTTCGTGTTTCAACATTATACACGACGTGACTGAATAGCTCGGTAATAGGCATTAATTTGATTAAGGCACAGAGCTATTTTATTGTTATGTTACCGTAAAATTGTTACGTCGCATAACCAGTACCTACCTAATTTCGATTTTGAGTGTTATTTGTTCTTCTCCGTCAAGTGGTGAAAATTAGATTTGACGCTATATCATGTAAATAATCGAAAAATCGGAGCAGAACCAATTCAAATAGATTAGAACGATAATCAAGGTGAATGGTCCTCGCATCCGCATCCGTGTCCAGACGTTGAAGTGATTGATGTGCTTAGACATAGGTAACTCTACAAAATTCTTTTTTTGGTATTACCGGCAACTGTGGACATAAGATTTTTATATTTGCAATACTATGCAAATTGAAGAAAATGTAAAAAAAAAATCCATGTTAACAAAACCAATGTGTTCTAGGTATTTTGATTTCAGGGAAAAGCTTGTAGGTGTCATTTGGAATACTATACCTACTAAAAATACATAAGCACAATGTATTCAGGTATGTAACAAAAACATACCTATTTAAATTTAATGTGAGTAATGATATCAGAGGACCAAGTTACAACGAAACTTGTGGTTTTTAATCTAACACTGGCATTGCGGTAAGGAGGACCATAGTATAATAGGGCAGATACCTGAGAACATGCGCGTAGCCGCGTAGCACTTCGCTCGTAGCGCATAACTACGTTATTGCAAATAATATTAAATTAATACTATTATCTTGACTAACGAATTTAATAATGTTACCTTGCATTGACTCGAGCTTTGATAATGTCAGAAACTTATAGTCTAAAATCACAGTAGTTATATTGACGAAAACTATTTGTTTCTTTAACTTGTTTTGTTTTCTTCTTACTTACCTACTTAAAAGTATATAATTCTTCATAATATTATCTCAAAGTACATAGTAACATTTTCTCTATCCATAACCACACCACACATTAGTACAAATGGGTCACTCCGCAAATTAATTTAAATAAAAAGCGACTCTTGCTACAACACAATTAAGTGTTTTTACAAATTGTATTGAAGCCAATGTTTCAATACAATTTCCGATCATTCTTTTTACTTATATGCATGGATTTCTTAGAAATAAATACCAATACCTATATTAACAAATCCATGAATATCGGTGATTGGACATTGCGGGGAAAGCTAAATAGAAAAGCTTTTAAATTAACAATTGCTCTTAAAAAGTTTTCTGGTTTCGAAATGAATGAGTTTCTTTTCTACACATTCAGCAAACAAATAAACCGGCCAAGTGCGTGTCGGACCACGCACAATGAAGGGTTCCGTAGTTGGGATGAATTTATCCCAAAAACAAACTTAACTTTGTAGTTGATAAACATGTTCTCCCATACGGAATGTATGGGAAAACATGTTTTTGCAACTGCAAAGTTAAGTTGGTCGATTATTACTCGATAACTAGTAAAGCCTACTTAGCTGTGATAGTTTTCCTTTTAATTTCGTTATATAAACTACTATTTTTTTCACACATCCAAAACCAACCATTTAGCTGGCAGGGGGGGGGGGACTTAATATTTTGCAAACGGATCCCTGAATCCAAAAATGGTTTTCACAAACTCATAATGTTTTTGTAAGACCTTTTCAATGATACCCCACACTATGGGATAAAAAATTATACATCACCACTTTACGTGTATGGGAGGTACCCTAAAAAAAAATGTTTTTCATAATTTTGTTTTACCACTTTGTCGGCGTAATTAATATGTATACCTATGTCAAATTACAGCTTTCTAGTACTAAGGGTCTCGGAGCTAGACCGCGGACAGACAGACAGACAGACAGACAGACGGACATGACGAAAGTATAAGGGTTCCTTGTTTACTACGGAACCCTAAAAAAGCGTCTCTTGCTACGACACAATAAAGTGTATTTACAAATTGTATTGAAGCCAATGTTTCAATACAATTTCCGATCTTTTTTTTTACTTATATGTATGGATTTCTTAGAAATAAATATCAATACCTATATTAACAAATCCATGAATATCGGTGATTGGACATTGCGGGGAAAGCTAAATAGAAAAGCTTTTAAATTAATAATTGCTCTTAAAAGGTTTCTAGTTCCGAAATGAATGAGTTTCTTTTCTACACATTCAGCAAACAAAAAAGTACCTACCTACCTTAGTCATTTCATGTAGGTACGCGTTTATATCCATGCAGAGTCACAAATTGCCCATACATAGGTAAATACGTGTTATATATCATATTAAAAGTAAAGAATCATATTTATAAATACAAAACAAAATTCTTGGTTTTTCCGTAGCGTCTCTCATTCTGTATTTCTGAACACTTTATAGCATATAAAATATTTATAGTTGTTAACCTGTAACTGTATGTATGAGACATATGCATAACAATCGGTCAGATTGGAAGCCAATTACTGCAGAACAAAGGGAAAACGTTGGCTTAAATTTTGTATCACTAATTTAACTACTCTATAAACTCTTACTACTGCAGCTGTCAATGGTATAGTATAGATAAATGCAGGTCGGTAAACGCTCGTTCCAAAATGTATTTGCGATACCAACTAGAAGCATCGGGTACTCGGGATTGGAAAGTTAGGTTAGCGGAATCTTCGGGGTTTGTCGTTCAGAAATAACCAACAAATAAATGCGCAATAGTACTAAGTAATAAGTAGGTACATAATATACTGAAAACTTTTTGTATGAAGGAACTTAGTAGAGGCAAAAATCGTTAATTGACCAAGTTGTTTCCAAAATAAGCCTGAACGCGCATAGACTCTACTAGAAACTTTTTTACATATTTATAGCTATTTGCACATAAAGGTAGTGTGTTCATATGCGTAAATATAATGATGAATTTAATATTTTGTTAGCATATCACTGAATAATGTACATAATTTAGTATTCAGTATTCTAATGATGTAAGAAAATATGCAATAATGCTCCAGTTGGCCACACATACATGCCTGCCTATCACTAGATGCCCACTGGCCCGTGTAATGCATTATTTGTTCGAATTAACTGGATTTTAGGTGAAACATGTTCGGTCTAATGAATAAAACCAGTAGGTACTCCAAGTCTCAATGAACGATTATGTATGGTATTTATCAATATTTATGAATGCTGTAACACATTGCTTGAATCGGAGCTTCCGTGAGAGCAAACCACGTACCGTTGAAAGTTACGGCGCGACTAGAACGAACTTTATTAATCTAGGCTAGAGTAGCATTCGTAGCATACCATCCCCAGCGAGGTTATTTGAAAGAGATTCCTACTGCAACCACTTATCCGTCTACTCTACTCTATTTACTTCTAAGTTCCAAGCTACTTATCACATTTTTTCCCGGACACTTCGCGCTAATCATTCTCACGGATACCACAGTCCCTTAATCGAGACTAGAAAGTGAGTCAATTGGTCCCAGCCTGATGGACCGAAACTCGATAGAAACCGCAGAGAGCGTATAGTTTTCACTGTAAGTGGGCCATACGCGAACGACCTGCTACTCTCTTGACGATAAGGTCCGTCATTGTATTAATTACTCTAGCGATTATATTATAATAGTACGCACAGAGAGTAGTAAATACCAACTTGTCAGCTACGTAGAGGAGACGTTAACCTTTAGTGAAGATAGATAGGTGCTAATTGCGGAACTAAAATATTGATGGATACGTGCAACCATCTTCAGCCTAATAATAGAATTTTATCTGCTTTCCAATCATTGCTTTGGTATACAAACCAGGCAGGGTCTGTTTCTAAACAAAGCCTGTTTAAAAATGAAAGGTACGTAACTAAAATAGCAAAATTCTAGCATCTAAAAAGTTGCTTTTGATTGACGCGAGAGTGACTGGAACTGGAAGTAGTAAAAAGCTGTGTTTGAACACTTAGCATAGCAAAGAGCCTTTCTAGCTAGTTGAATGTTCTTTTCTATTCGTTTTTTATTATCAATTGTTGTAACGAATGATGAGAAAATATATAGACAGCTTCTAAGCGTCAAGTCACACTCATATCAATTAAGATAATTTCAGCGCTTACTCAATCTCTTCAGAAGATCAGAATGACTAAGCAGTGTGCACGTGGTCAATTTAGGACTTAAACAATTACTTGTAGGTTCGCGTCAGTCAATATACATAATTGCCGGATGACGGGGACAATCGACATGGCTGTGGGACGCCCAACACCCACTGTTGTGCAATACGATAATTAAACACAATCACAACATCTCGGCCACAAATCAAAATCAATTCACGCCATAGTTCCCGTTTATTAGTCATCTGTGAAACGTTTTCATGGATAAATTCGGGTACTAACTGCTTACTGATTTTTGATACAGTGGATATCCTAACTTAAAACATCATAAATGCGAAAGTGAGTTTGTTTGTTTGTTACGCTTTCACGCTAAATCGACTGAACGGATTTGGATGAAATTTGGCACATGGGTAGACCATGGCCTGAATAAAGACATAGTATAAATATAAATTAGGAAAATAGGGAATAAAAAAGGAAAAAATATTATGAAAATGTTCATATATGAACATTTATTTCATGATTCGCTTTAGAGATCAGAAGTTGTTAATCGTTGTTGTTGTTAATTTCTAGACTGATAATAAAATGTATATAGGTACATACGTGTAATCGTGTACTTATAAGATTTTGTATTTTCTCATAATTACCATCAAAATACGACAGGTGCAGTTGGCAAGGCACGCGACCTTACTGACTTGCATACATGATACATGTCACCGATTGAGCACTTACGTAAAGCGCCCCAAATAACTAGCGAATTATTTCACGGTAAAAATAGCAAGCATAGCTGAACGTAAACTTTGTACAGAGTGCATTGAAGTAGTACCTAGTAAGTACTTACCACATCGGTCGAGCCAGCCCTCAGCGCGGCAAGGGTACGAGATCACCACCAGCTGATCACCACTCCGCATCTTGATCACAATCACTTCCCAACAATAAACACTTTTAAAAGTCCCGCGGACGATAGATACATCGCTTTACATTTCACTGTACCTACACCGAACAGCTTGTCAGATCAAGCGCTTCAAGCACTGGACTCCTCGACTACACAACACTTTCACCAGCTGCCAATAAAAAGAAAACTATGCTAATCATTGGAAATAGCAGCGCTGCAGCGGTACAACAAGATAAAAATTTAAATGCTCTATTTCAGCACTTCAGCAATGCACATTCAGAGTCTATTTTGTTCACTGCGTTGCGGCTTTTATTTTTAGTTGACTTGAAAAATCTTGCATCTTATTTTGGGTGATTTCTGAGATTTATTGCCCAATTTATAATCGCGTTTCCAATTATTCTAATTTCTTCTAAGAATAGAACAAAATAGAACTATTTTAGGTATAGGTACTATACGTATTATGCATTGTATGGCAAACTTCTAGGCATTTTCGTCTCAAATTTAAACAGAGAATTATTTTGCTATTATGAAAGCAAATAGAAAGTTTAAAATAGGTAGGTACTAAATACCTCATTTATATTTTTTTGGTAAATAAACACTTTCTGTTACCAGTTTACAAGAGAAGTTTATTTAACTAAATTATGTTTATTTATTTATCCCCAGCTAGATAAAATTAAGTAATAATCCTTCATCTAACTTTGAGACCCCTCATTCATAACTTGATCGAGATTATTGCGAAATTATTTCGTTTTAAAAGTTGAGGGTAGATTAAATTTTGTTTCCCCAATCATTTTCAGTAATAATACGCTGTAAACATTTGCAAAAAAAACTAAAATATTTTTTATAAAAAATTCTGTGATATTTACCTTGACTGTTTGGTTTAACCGATTCTGTACCCTAAATAAGTTATGGATTTTGAAAATTCACGCGCACGTGATAATTACACTAAATCGCTAACCATCAACGCACCCACATCCGACACCAACACAGAAAAAACTGAATTGACGTGACGTTCCCATTCTGTTTTCCGTTCTGGTGGTAGAACGAAACAGCAATAAGATCTATCTCTTTCCCATATTTATTGACCCGCCTCCTTATCATTCATGTTATCAAAATGCGCGCGCAACTAAAGCGAGTATACCTGTATGTATTATTCATAATAAATTCTGTAGATAGCAAATTATTGGGGTAATATTGTCAACTCTACATTTGTAAACTAGTTATTTTGGCCTTGCACTGTAATTTAAACTTGACCATACAAAAGATTTTGCGTGTGATGTAAACAATTTGAAACAATAGTTGACATTTTACGCCATAGACAAATAAGGCACTGGGGTATAGTCCTTGCACATAGTACTTATTAATTCCATGAGCCTGTTGTCTAATGTTTACTGACTTCGGCTTTCACAAACATGTTGAAATCTCTAGTTCCTGTCAAACATTGTCAGAAAATAGAGATTTCAACATGTTTTATGTAAATGTTTCGCAAGTGCAAACGCACAGACTAAAGCCGGGTCTCCTGCGCGTATTTTTACACAAAAACATCGCATTCGCAACAAAGAGGCGTGGCTAAACACATTTGTCTATGCAAATACGACGTTTTGTATGAAAATAAATGTTTATGTGTAAAGTTTTTTGTGTAATGTTTCGAAAAAACACGCGCTGGAGACCCGACTTAATATCTACGGCCGATAAAGTTTATACGAAAGTAGCTGACCTGACAGACGTTGTCCTGTCCAATAAATTCATAGAAAAAATCCATAGAAGGAAGGACGTTCAGTTTTTCCTGAATTTGAACATTTTCCTGGAAACTTTTCAAATTTTTCTTTCCATAAAAACTTAATTCGGACTATTACGAACATTTTAAAACCAAAAAAGCCATGTTATAATAAATCTGCCATTTTCAGCAGTATTTGACAAACATCTTGAGAAAACCGGCATGTCCTAAAACCAAAAATTCGAAGACATGTGACATCTACCAACCCGCACTGGGCTTGCGTGGTAGATTGTGGCTCACGGTGAGAGGAATCACCTAAAGGAAGCCTATATCCCAGCAGTGGGAACATTTTAGGCTGATTATGCATTCTAAAATAATTCTGTTCGTGTAACAGGGCGCGCGATTCTTCGACTTCCTACCTTCTTGTTTGACAGTTCCCCACAGTGGTCTTTTTTAGTCTACGCTTCAAGATGGCTCTCAAAGCACAAGTCGGGCAAAGTGAGTTTAAAAAAATATGATTTTAGCTGTAATTCATCGCATAAAACACTTTATTACCATTAATTTTGGAAGACAATTATATAAAACGTATTTAAGTATTAATTATTTTGCTCATTGTATAATATTTATTATGATTTCATTCTATCAACAGACATCAACTTATCGATGACTAATAGTTTTATGTGTTTTTGTTGAATTATTTCGATATTTTTATCTGAAATTGCCTGGGGCTGAACTTATCTACCAACTTTTTGGCTGTACACTACATTATTATAGAGTTACATAGAGCGGCTTATAAACAATGGGATCTTGTAGCATTGCTAGAATTAGGCAAAAGTAAAAGAAAATGTTTGTTCAATAATGATACGATGCTTAGATACATTATAAGATTTGATAATGTATTGCATTACGTGTAATAAAGTTACGTGAAGAGGCAGAAAAGCTTAACACCTATTATTGATTTTCTTGTGTCACTTGAACTGGGGGGTGGGGTGCTACTACATACGTCACGAAGTGGCTGCGGATCTTGCGAATCCTGAATGTATTGTTTTCAGACACTTCTTGGTAGACTATTCTGATGCAATTATTTTAATGAGTCATTGTGACAGAAAACTCGTTTTAACAATCTTTCCACAAAAATGCAATACACCAGTTCTAACTTGCGCATATCAGAACACAGGGTTTGTTTTGGGGAAAATCGTAAAACCTGAGGAGAACAACTAAAATAAAACCAACTAGGCTAGAATGACTTCACAAGTTACACCATTCAACTAAGTTGATCAAGGCATCTTATCGTCGCTTAAGTTCTAACACTGCGGATGTAAAATTTTCTAATTTAACTGTATGATGCGAGATGGCTTTTGTTCAGTTGTGGGACAACAGGGCTTTTAAAAAAAAGAAAGTATGTATTAGATAAAAATGAAAATTCAGCAAGAGGCTAAGGTCCTGACCTATTTTCATTATGAGACATCAGAATTTGTGTTTTAAAATTGTAATAAAGGCTACTATTGTGCTCTTTACAGAGATTATGAACGAGGTGATCCGGTATCGGTCAAAAGGAAAAGATAAAATAGAATGGCGCGTCTTAGTGGTGGATCAGCTGTCCATGCGCATGGTGTCTGCCTGCTGCAAAATGCACGACATCTCTGCCGAGGGCATTACTTGTAAGATATTTTATATATTATTTAAATTATCTTTTACTTAATCAAATAACTTGTTTGACACAGCAATAACATAGAAGTTATTTAGGCTTTTTAGCTGTTTCTATCTATTTCGGTTTTTCCACATAGAGAAAAATAGCAGGTTATTGTTATTATTTGTTATGTATGCCTTAAAACTGAACACTTTTTCCTTGTAATGGTTTTTTTTAACCAACTTCTATTGCAACCCAATGCTTCCTTAAACTGTTCTGATTTGAAAAATATTATTTGAAATATTCCAGTGGTGGAGGATATTCACAAGAAGAGGGAACCACTGTGCACCATGGATGGTATTTATCTGATCACACCGTCTGAGAAGTCTGTACATGCCCTCATCAATGACTTCTCTGTGGGGAATCGCATCATGTACCGGGCTGCCCATGTCTTCTTTACTGAAGGTAGGTACTTTAGGTTCTTCTTTATAGGTATTTAAATGTGATCACATAATAATTATGAATACAAGATATTCTATAAAAATAATTATGCCTTATAAAGAAAAGAAAAACATGTTCTTAAAATAGGTAGTTTCGTTTTTTTTATTTGCTTTATTTTTTATTTGCAATTTAATTTCTATTTTCACAGCTTGTCCTGATGCTCGATTTGACGAATTATCACGTAGTCCTGTAGCTAAATATATCAAAACATTAAAGGAAATCAACATTGCTTTTATTCCATATGAACAACAGGTTTGTCGAATTTTATTGTATCTTCAGCAAGGTGAACTCATCAGACTTAAGTAGAACTTCATCATAATCTGAGTCCAAAAATTAGAAGCTAACTTGTTATAAATAAAATAAGCATGGCTCATTTTTGCATTCTACCACAAATCTGTGCATCTGGTTCTACAATAATTGTTGAGTTCAACCTTGAAACTAATGTCTAATACTTGTTACACGCTGCCACTAATTAGTATGCCCTGAGGAACTGTTCAATGAACTCTGCAAGTCATCAGCAGCAAGAAAAATTAAAACTTTGAAGGAAATTAACATTGCTTTCTTGCCTTATGAAAGCCAGGTCAGTAAGAATACCTTACTTAATTAATTAAAACTCTCAGATCCATTGAAAAATTACTTATCTTTCCTAATTTATTTGAATAAAATCCAAAAAAAATAAAAAGATTTGCCAGAAAGCAAGGATGGTAATGTGGGGCTGGCTGTCCAAGATGCGCCAGATACACCTATGTATCGTCACTTATCTAAGCTCTTTTAAAATAGTAAGTGACAATAATATTCAGTATTTTGCCTTATATTGACAGGTATTCTCCCTGGACTCGCCCGAGACGTTCCAGTGCATGTACAACCCAGCGCTGGCGCAGACTCGCAATGCTAACATGGAGCGCATCGCCGAACAGATCGCCACGCTCTGCGCAACGCTTGGAGAGTACCCTTCTGTGCGATACCGCAGGTAAAAATTTATAAGATAGTTAATTGATTCAGTGGCGGAAATCCATTATAAAACAATAGACGCAGATATATTTAGTAACCTATTCTGCTTAACTATTTCTAAAGAGTCTAAAAAACCCTGTAAAAAATGAGACACGTGTTTCACCTCTCAATGAGGCATACTCAGGATGACGATTGACTTGTCGCGAACCCGAACACGACGTGTTACCACGCCGAACGCCAGACGCACAGGGTTTTTTATGGCTCTTTAGGAACAGTTAAGCGGAATCCTTACATACACACATCAACACCGTCCAGGGATAGTTTGTATAAAGTTCTTTTGCTCAAAAAATACTGGTTGGTTTTAAAATCTTTTGAAGAAAGCTTATTTTGTAAGCCTTTTTGGATGATTCCAAATTTGAATTTGAAAAAACAAATTAAAAACAAAAGATTTGCGCGGCATAACTTGACCGAAGTTGGAAGGTTTCAATTTACTTAACATAGTTTTTGGTAATTTTTGGTGCCAAATTAAAGTTTTAAAACAAGTTAGCAGTTAATTTCAAATTTCTGCTACTGTATGCATCATGCAGCGGCGCCATTTGCATGCTTCAAGCTGGGGCTACTCAACGGAGTATTGCTGAGGAGATTGGAACAAAACAAAACGTGATATCAAGGTTATGGTCACGTTATCGTGCTACTGGTGAAGTGGCTGAAAGATACCCAGGCGAGAAACGCATAACCACCCAACGACAAGACCGACAAGTTAACGCGAGAAGACAACCAAATGTTATGGCCATGCAGTTGGTTCAAAGGCTCCGTTGGGTCAGAGCACCAGTTGCTTGTGAGTGACCAAACTGTGAGGAGAAGACTGCATGAAGCTAACTTTCATGCCCGTAGACCGCTTCGTACTCGAGCACTACGGCGAGGAAATCGTGGACGAAGATTACAGTGGGCTCGTGAACATTTTGCTCTGGGAAGATAACCAGTGGTCTGTAGTGCTTCTTACCGATGAGTCCCGATTCGCGAAGAGTACGCGTATGGCGAGTTCCTGGTCGTGAGAGTCGTCTGCAACACCCTCAGGAAGTCCATCCATACCACGGCGCGGGCGGGACAATTATGGTTTGGGCGGGAATTCGTATTGGTGGAAGAACAGACCTCGTTTGGATCAGAAACACCATGACCGCTGAAAAATACCGTAACTAGGTGCTAGTACCAATAATCTACCCCCATCGACTACAAATGGGCCAAGAATTCACGCTCATGCACGACAACGCCCGCCCGCACACAGCGCGAGTTTTGACCAGCTGGCTGCAGGAGCACGACGTATCAGTCTTAGGCTGGCCCGCGCAATCACCAGACCTAAACCCCATAGAGCACGCGTGGGGACATGCTCCAAAGAAGAGCTTTGAAGAATTTTCCTGCAAACATTGCGACTGAAGAACAACTTTTTTGGCATCTTAGCAGGACCTGGGACAATATCCCGCAACAAGACTGATAACTTGATTCAAAGCATGAAAAACCGTTGCAGGACCGTTGTTAACGTCATGGGTGGTTTTACCGACTACTGATTTTTCTCATAATTGCAAAAAACTGTATAATTATGCTTTACTTTTCACGTTTTCTTGAAAAACACATTCATCGCTAGTTTTACCATTTTTTTAATTTTTCGTCTTTATATAAATAACATTTTATTTACGCAATTTTTTTTTATTTTAATTATTCTGAAGTCTAGTCTGATAAATGGGCTTTATAAAAATATGTCCATGTTGTATGTTATTTGTAACAAATATTGAGTAAATTGAGAAATCTGATATATCCCTAGACGGTGTTGATGTGTGTATTATAAAACTAAGTCCCCCGCCGCGTCTGTCTGTCTGAACGCGATAAACACAAAAACTACCAAACGGTTTTCACCAATTAACGGAGTGATTCATGCGGAAGGTTTTAGTGTATACACTAAAACCTTCCGCATGAATCACTCCGTTAATTCATTAACGTAATTCATTACGGTTTTGTGTAAATTGGCTGAAATTTGTCGATTATTGTTGAAGAAGTCGGAAAAAATCATGCCGACTTCCGAGCTTTTACTGGCGCGCGCTGCGTTAACCTACAAAGATACATCAAATTTATGTTCTACGTTTATGTTTTTGTTCTATTTATGTTTTATGTTTATCTTAAAAAGTTCAACAAAAAAGTTCGCGATGGCAAAATCAAAAAAATCAAAATATTTTATTTCACATAAACCTACAAGGGCACTTATAAAACGTCAGAAGCTAGGTGCACGGTTCCAATTGGTCGCTTCCTATGGAGAAGAGCCGGCAAGAAACTCCACGGTTACTCTTTTCAAAATAAATTGTTTCTACAATGTTTTCAAATTACAGTGTTAATAGGTATGGGAAGACAGTGTAGGCCTATCAACAAGTACCAGGTACTTAGTAAAATAGAAAATGGTCCACAAGTCTACAGCCTACAATGTTCTCACATTCACAAAATGTAAAAGAAAAGAATCTATATAAAAGATAAACAAAATAATAAAAATAAGGACCTATTTAAACCAAATGACATGATTGCCACTACAGCTGTAACAAATTAATTTGATTAAAAAAAAAAAATAGAAAATTGTAGGTATATATGTCTAATCTTCTAAGGATGACCCACAATAACCATTTTTATCTTTCAGAATTTGCAAAAAAAAATGTTATTTCCGAAGCTTTTTTGACCGGTATAGTATTGATCTTTATCCAAAAAAATATGTTATTTAAATTGGGCATTTAATTTAGATTTAAATATGCTTTTAAGTCATATCATTTAAATGAATAGTTTAAAAGATATCACAGTTTCAAAATGACACGTGACAACGCGGGCGCAGCGGTATGACCTTTTCCTCTGTTATTATAAAATCCCGGTAGTACGTTCCCGTGGGATATTTTCCGACATCCACGCGGGCGTAGTCGCGGACAAAAGCTAGTAGGTTACTAAATATATCTGCGTCTATTGTGTTTTTTAAACATTTTTAACAAAACCTATGGCAGTATTTTTGTGAACAATGACTATTTATTGTACGAGTTTTTGAGAGCCAGATTTATTAGAGACTTGAACAGAGCCGTTATCCGTTAATTTGGCAGGGTCGCAATTAGAACTGTTCGAGTTCATACACTTTAAAACAGACCATGACCTGTGAGTTTGTTTAGACATTTCTTCTCATCGGATCTGTTAGCCAAGAAATCTAGTTTTAAAATATACCAAAACTGACTTGAAAAAGTGTCTTAGAAGATCTAATTACAGAAATAAAAAATAATTTAATGTCCTAACCTCCTGCATTATGTGTCTCACCAAAATAATATTATTTAAACGGATTTTGGAGTAAATCTAAACAAAAAATTATTTTGCAGTGACTGGGAACGCAATGTGGAGCTCGCCCAGCTGATCCAACAGAAACTGGATGCCTACAAGGTAAAAGATTTAGAATTAGTGCTGTAGCAATCACAAAAAGTAATCTGACTACTGAATTACATTGTACAGTTGGTCGCACGTCTCTGGTAGCAAAACATATGTTACCATACCACCAATGTGCGGTTGACTGTCCTCGGAGTCTGCACCAAAATCTGATAATTATAGTTGTAACACGAATGCGCGTCATGTGACCTTTATGACAAAGTTATGCGCACTCGTCAAATGCATCCAATATACCATGCCGTAAAAAACGAGTATTATATTATGTTGTGTAGGCTGACGAGCCGACTATGGGCGAGGGTCCCGAGAAGGCTCGCTCTCAGCTGTTGGTAATCGACCGCGGCTTCGACTGCGTGTCGCCGCTGCTGCACGAACTCACACTTCAAGCCATGGCATACGATCTCTTGCCTATCGAGAATGACGTCTATAAGTGAGTAACTTTTGTATATTTTTATTTTATTTTGGATTATCTGACTCGACCGATTTTGTCCTGTCCAAATTTCAATATTTCACACAAAATTTCCACAGCAAACATTTACAAGCCTCTGTTAGTTTGTAACGAGGCTGGCTATACACACAAAGAAATGTCATTTGTTTGTTATAATATTTTGTTGGTAATGAAGACTAAATCATCACACTATTTGGAGGTGTATCTATTTCAATTCCAAAACTTTCTCTTACATGTTAATTGTTTGTCGTAGATACGACTCTTCGGGAAATATGAAGGAAGTGTTATTGGACGAGAATGACGAGTTGTGGGTGGAGCTGCGACATCAGCACATTGCCGTCGTGTCCACATCGGTCACCAAGAACCTGAAGAAGTTCACTGATTCAAAACGAATGGGCGGAGGTGACTAAATAAATTCTACTCTATTTCGACTTTATTTTAACATACTAAAGACCAAAATGGCACTGTGGTATACTTCTCAGTAGGTGGCGAGACAAATCCGCAGTTTTGTCATGCCATGTTAAATTTAAAAATGTAACCTAAATAAATAAAATCTTTATTAATTAAATCTGATATAATCAGGTGACAAGCAATCCATGCGAGACTTATCCCAGATGATCAAGAAGATGCCTCAGTATCAGAAAGAGTTGTCGAAGTACGCCACACATCTGCGTCTGGCTGAAGACTGCATGAAGTCTTACCAGGGCTACGTGGACAAACTGTGCAAGGTTGAACAGGTGAGTTCTTCCTTACAAATATTTTTCTATTATTATATTTGTCCCCTCACCTCACTTAATAAATGTTCACAGTAACTTTCAATACTCCAATCATTTATTGCATTCCACAATGTGCACTTAAGTGGCAACTCAAAACGTAATGAGATCATTATGAACCCTATCGGGAGAGAGAAAGCTTTAACACTAAACTTGTCAATCTTCTTAGCTGTGTCTAATCTAATGTAATGTTATTAAGATTATTTTTTTCTAATATGTATGAATTTTGGTATAAATTAGTGATGCAACGAATACTACTTTTACGAATACGAATATCAAACCTACTATTCGGCGAATACGAATACGAATACGAATATCTCGCCATGGTAATAAAAGACTAATAGTCTAGTACTACATAGACGCAGCTATTACTAACGTTCGTCTAAGTTACTTAGGACTTACTATCCTACCTTTTGTTCATACAAAAGAAATACAGACCATATAACTACTTATTTGGTAATTTATCGAAGTGTTTCCATATGTCACTTTGATCTCGTTTACGAGAAGACATTTTCTATTCAACTTCAACTCCTTTCACTTCGCAGCAACCTCAGAAAATAAATAAAACAATACTCTCTTGCTTGACTTGTGCTTTCGACTGACAAATGAAATGAAAGGAATGAATGAATCAATCAGTCCATGGTTCGTAATGATAGGAAAACTCCCGGGCCGCGGCACTGTATAAACTATGGCCGGGGAGTTCCCCGTCGCGTCGTCGTTGCGGTTAAGGCCCTTGCACACGTCGTATTTTTACGTGCCGACGACGCGCGTTTTCCAAGTCTGCCAGTAATTAGATTTGCGTACAAACATATTAATTTTTAAATATTCGTATTAGTATTCGTATTAGTATTCGCCGAATACGAATATTCGGTAAATGTCTACTATTCGGCGAATACGAATATTCGTATTCGTATTCGTTGCATCACTAGTATAAATACAATTTCAAATTTAAAGAAAAGACAATTATGGCATCTATAAGGGATACACGCCATAATTTCTTACGAGACTTTATTATGATTTTGTCACAACAGGACCTGGCTATGGGAACTGATGCCGAGGGTGAGAAGATCAAAGACCACATGAGAAGTATTGTACCCGTGCTTCTTGACCAGGTATGCATGGCGACTTATTAAAACTTACCTTTATAAAAAAATCAATCTGCCTAGGCTTTTCCCAACTTTGTTGGGGTCGGCTTCCAGTCTAACCGGATGCAGCTGAATACCAGTACTTTACATGAAGCGATTGCCTATCTGATCTCCACAACCCAGTAGCTGGGTAGTACGATACCCCTGCCTAAAACTTGCCTTTGTAATGTCTCTTTTAAAAAAAAGGTGTGTGATTTAGTAAGCTCTGACTAAACTCTAAAAGGTTGTCAGGGATTACTGCCTAGTTTTTTTTTTTTTTTTCGGGTATATAATGAAAGTGGTCATTAAATGATTTAAAAACACATAGTCGATTTGAGAAACTCCTTTGCTTGAAGTCTTTTGAAATTAACACTCCTTTTATTGATACTTGTATATCGACTGATCACCTTTTCAAACACTTGCAGGCAGTGATAAACTTCAACAAGATGCGGATTATCGCGCTGTACATCATGTCCAAGAACGGCATCTCGGAGGAGAACCTGAACAAGCTGGTGACGCACGCGCAGCTCGAGCCCTCCGACAAGCAGACGCTACTCAACCTCGCCAACCTGGGACTCAATGTCGTTGTTGATGTATACTTATTATATATAGATATATTTATGTATTTTTTTGCATGTAGCATGGTATTTAGTTAACGGTTTTGTTCTGTTACACCGACAGTCTTGTGATCAATTGTTCACTTAATCCCATTGATATACCCAAGTTACAATATTCCTTCAAATTATGTCACTAATATAATAAGTGTCTTCGATAAAACAAAACTTTTGAGAAACATCACAAACTTTGATTTGATAAGCAATAATGAAAACATTAAAGGTACAGTTCTGAAGGCGACCGCAAATCGCAGCGAAAAAGCCATCCTACCACGATATTGAACGGGCGACAATATCGCCATCTACAGAAGTGTTTTCATAAAGTAAAATAAACATGGAAACCAGTAATGTTGCTGCCGTTCGTCATTACGATTGGGCGGCTTTGCCACTGCGGTTTGCGGTCTGCGGTCGCCTTCGGAATTATACCTTAAACTAACTGTTATAAAGAGGTTTTTTGAGCACAATCGAAAATATAAATGAGCGCTCAATTTCAATTCGGTGGACGTTCCAGAGTCACTGATTGAATGTGTATCTTGATTTTTTTTGTATAATTATCGATGTCTAACCCCCATTATTATATTGAGTTTTTATTTTTCTAACCCGTTTTTATGACTTGTATATGTATATTATTATTTAAGTGTTATATAGTTGCTTCAATTATGAAGATAAGTTAAGTTTTCCGTTACTAAATATTTGCAATTAATGTTACTGTGTAATGTTCATTCTACAGGGGAATCGGAAGAAACAGTATCAAGTACCAAGGAAGGAAAGGATCACGGAGCAAACATACCAAATGTCAAGATGGACACCCGTGATCAAAGTAGGTTGCACTCACTATACCTAATTTAAGAAACCACAAAATCGCCGCAAAGTTACCTAATAATTGTTTTCGGTTTTAGGATATCATGGAAGACGCAATCGAAGACAAACTTGACCAACGTCACTTCCCATTCTTGGCTGGACGCACACAAACCTCTGGATATCAGGCACCAACTAGGTAAATACTGTTAAGCGCCCAATTTTTCAACACGTACATGAGCTAATTGCATTCATTGCTTGAATCTTAATATTTAATTTATTTTGTTTTTCAGTGTGCGCTACGGACACTGGCATAAGGATAAGGCACAACAGACTATCAAGAATGTACCGCGTCTGATTGTTTTCCTTGTTGGAGGTAAGAATCACAAATATTTTACAATTTTATAATAATGTCTCCTCTCAACCTATTGGTATCCTTCTTTCCTTCGTTTTACTATAGAGTATTCAAACCGAAATCTATGCTGGTGTGGCTTACAGTATATTTTCCATTTCTTTCATTTCAGGCGTCTGTTTCTCTGAAATCCGCTGCGCATACGAGGTGACAGCCGCGCTTAAGAACTGGGAGGTGATCATCGGCTCCTCACACATACTGACTCCAGACAACTTCCTATCTGACCTGAGCTCTCTAACCGCCTAAACACCAACATTTCAGGAATCGACTATCGACATACATATGAAATTTACCAAGTTAATATCGCCTAAACTTGTTTTTTATTTGTCGAAGTAAAAATTAGCAAATGCCCTTTATGTGTTTAAAATACCATAAATTGTTTGTATTTATTACATAAACATTAACGTAGCGTTGCCGTACTTCGACCATTTATTGTGATATATATGCATATTGTAATTATGCAATTACTAATTGCTAAACTTAATTTATTATAAGGGCCACATTGATTTTATTTACCGCTTTTACTTACAAGTTCGAAGTACCTCCATCTGACTATGTCAGAATGGTTATTTTGGAATACAAATTGTGTGTACTATAATAACTTAGTATTTTAAATAATTTTTAAGATCAAAATAAGTGCAAATGTGCTTTGTAATTATGTTTTATCTTTCTATTACGTTTTGTTGTACAACAGAATGATCAAAATGTTTATATTGTTGACTTTTATTTCAAAAAAATATTTAAATCAATATCAGAATTATTAGTTTTTAAGAGTTTCAATTGTATTATTTTATTGTGCATAGGAATGTTAAACATTACATGGCATTGGTTTGCGTACTATTAATATAGACTGATTCAGGCGACATGCTATTGTTAAATTATGGTACATTTAAAATTTATATTGAGGTAACGATTTGGGCGAAATGTAGGCATAGTTTAAAAATTGTCTGCAAAATTATAGTAAGGTACAATGTCTTTTATCATGTGTGTGTATTAGATGTAAAATTTGCTTCCAAAAACCGTTGTGCAGTTAATTTAATGCCAAATGCTAGAATCTTAACCGAGTATTAACCATAGATATATTTTGTTGACAGGATTCAGTTGTTCTTATTAACTTGCACCTTTGTGCCTGTTTAACGCACCACTGTCGATGTCGCATGGTCGACGCACTTGAAGTAGTTCTCGACACGCTCGAGATTCACTCATCTTATATATTTCATCTATGATATTATTCTGCGTGTTTAATCATATTTATATATATTGACAGATGCGTTTACATTGATACATTCCAAACTATTTCGATATGTAGTTGTTAGACAGTCTTACATATTACTCTTGAAATTCTGATTTAATGTTTACCTCTTTAACTTTTTCTGAACTATGTTAGGTACGTTTAACGAATTGATGATTTACAATGTATTCATAAGATAACGTGTAGTAATGTTCTAGATATGGGATTATAATTACATTTCATAATATAATATCTATTGATATCTCGACGTAGTTCACTGTTCAAGCAATTAAAAGTCACCATCTGCATCTGGCCACTTAAAAATGTTAAATCAATCTGCATGAATTGTGTGTTAATGACGGATTGTGCAATTATGTAGGGAATATTCGTATTATAGCCAGTCTAATCATAAATTTAAATATCAGTATTTAATTGTTAACAATTTCATTAAATTATTTAATCATCAATAATGACTTGGTATTTTATTTGATTTTATACCTTGCTGAAGAACAATGAATCGTCATCACACATAGGCGTCAAGTAGGTGTACAAGCTCGAATATTCCTGATCAGAGAGGTACGAACCTCGGCTTAGGGTGTTTACCGGAGGGAGGACATCAAAGATGGGACAGGCTGGATCAAAGTTTTGATCATGATTATTAATCGGGGAATTTAAAGCTACGTGCATAGCTGCAACAACTGCTGGCTCCTCGTTTTCGAGCAAGGGTCGAGGGGAGTATCATTTACTCGGGGACGCGGTCACAATCGCAAAGGACCTCGGCGGCGAGGTCGGAATGACGGGAGGCGTCTGTTTTTGTATACTGTACTTGTTTCCCTATTGCTCTCCTGGAGAAGGGTTATGGGGTCATCAGGGTCGGTGCGTACCCCTGTCGTTAACAAGAAGATTATAATTATAGATAAAAGGTCATTAACGCTTTTGACAATTGGGGAAAAAAAAGTTCCGTTCGTTCAGTGTTGACGCATGCAAAAAAAGTCAAGATTTAGAGAGGCATGACACGGATTTTCAAAATGTTTCGATAACGATCCAAGATGGCGGATAGAAGTGAAAATCCAATACGCCGGCAGCGATATTTTTTTTTTTCATTTTTGTCGTAGGTGTTGTTTTCATAATTTTCGAGGGTGGTAAAGTCACAAAACATAAAATACTCTACGGGTAAAGCCGATAGTGAGGTCAAAATGTAAATCCAAGATGGCGGCTTCGATTTTTTTTAATTTTTCGTCATAGGCGCCAACTCAAAATTTGTTACTTATATTCGTTTAGGAGCTTAGTTACACTAAAATGCATTTTTAATTTTTCGCTTTCATTTTTTTTTCGTCGGTTTAATTTTTTGTAAAAATGTTCATGCCAATGTGCTAAAACATCTCGCCGCCGGACGACCGACACTTCGTCTTCCAGTCCTTTGACGCCACTCGGTCACTACCTTACTCCACCGGACATTAATACGCCATGCCAGGTATCCTGCCACTCCATCTTAATTCCATAACTTTTTTTCCGATATTGAAAACCTTTGTACACACGGTTCCATTAAATAGTCACCCCTCCAAAAGACATGTGCGTTCAAATCCATGATAGGCCCAAGTTGCTTTTAGTATTATGCAAAAACATTTTATTATAATTAATGTATTGTATCAGTGCGTGTTGCCAGTGATGACCTATGGTACTGAAACGTGGTCGCTCACAATGGGCCTTATCAGAAGGCTAAAAGTCACCCAAAGGGCAATGGAGAGGGCTATGCTTGGAGTTTCCCTACGTGATCGAATCAGAAATGAAGAGATCCGCAGGAGAACCAAGGTAATCGACATAGCCCGAAGAATTGCCAAACTTAAGTGGCAATGGGCAGGGCACATTGCTCGCAGAACGGATGGCCGATGGGGTCGAAAGGTTCTGGAGTGGCGACCACGTACCGGAAGACGTAGCGTTGGAAGGCCTCCCACAAGATGGACCGATGACCTTGTGAAGGCCGCAGGAATCCGCTGGATGCGGAAAGCACAGAATCGGTCGAAGTGGCGGTGCTTGGGGGAGGCCTATGTCCAGCAGTGGACGTCTTTCGGCTGAAATGATGATGATTAGTGAATAAGGTTAATATTTACAAAAAGTTATTCAACGTCTAAATAGACCGGAGGTTTCAAGACCGCTTGCGGTGCATAAGATAGGAGGTATCCTAGGCACGCAATGTGCTTTTTGTCATTAATTATATTTTTTTAATAGTATTTTTCTATTTTGTTTTAGTAATATTTACAAATAATTTAATAATATTTATTATTGCTATTATTTAACAAAACTTTGATCTTATTTTACTACAAAGATTTATATTTTACAATTTGATTTGATAATTTACAGTTCTCATAATACTTATACATATTTTGCCAATTGATACAAACGTGTCCCTAGACAATTGACATCCTATTAACGTAAACGATAAAATAGGAAGCGCTACAAATAAATAATAGTTTTAAAGTGAACGTATATCGAGTGATTTTTTTTACCGTCTCGAAATTTTTACAGGCTGTTCTACCCATGAATATAAACAACTTTCACTATGGGAGCAACTCAAAGTCAGCTGTTTATACAAAAGTTCAATACCTACTTGACCAAAATGTATGATACGGCTGATTTTTTTTTCGTGATTTCAGTTGCTCCCATAGTCAGTGGCGTATTTTAAGATTCAGCGCCCTGGGCCTGTAAGGTTAGCCGCCCCATAAATTAACGGAAAAAGCAAGTACTTTTAATTATAAAATAAAATCCGGCTGTGTGTTGATGTGGGCTGAGAACGATAGTGAATGAAAAAAGTGAAAAGGCCATATAAAAAAATAAACACCATTTATTCAACAGCAGTGATTGCCTAGTGGTGTGACCGGCGGCTGCCAAGTCACAGGTCTCGAGTTCGAACTCAAGGCATGCATCTCTGACTTTCGGATTCATGTGCGTATTGTATTATCATTTGCTTCAAAAACTGTGAAGGAAAAGATCTTCAAGACCCGTCGTACAAATCGAAACAAGAAACTGGTGCTTCTTTACAGCTCATGGAGGAGAGGTACGAGATGATCTTGCAGTCTTCAGACGATGCGTTCAAATACCGGCGGCTCAATAGACGGATCTCTTAGTCCTTGAAAAGCGCTCACTTAAATAACTTAATACGGACTGTATTAAGGACGTGATAAAGCGGAACAAGGGCTCCAAGGTCTTTACAAGAGATCTGTCTATTGGGCATAGACAGCTTGCGACAATGAAGACCGATGATGGCAGGATCATATCCGCCAAACTTGAACTATTGAGAGAGATTGAGAGGTTCTATGGACAGTTATATACTTCAACCAGTAACCCCGTTACGAATTTGGCAAACGACACAAGAGCTAGATTGACCCGATATCCGAAGATATCCTGTACTCTAATTGCTTAACTTATTTTCGTAAACAATTTTGCCTAATTTGTTTCATTTTGGCAGTTCAACAACATTCATTGCATTATTTAAGTTGTTGATCAGATTTTTTTTCCAGCTTATGAAGCAATGGATTAGCAACTGTTTCAAATCGAAACAGATTGTGTTGTATTACGCAATTGGGATACCGGACATCAACTTAAACGAGATTAGGATGGCTCTGAAGCAGCTTAAAAACATCAAGGCGCCGGGTGATGACGGAATTAAGTACGGCCGAATTCCTGAAGGCCGGTGGAAAACCCGTTTTTAAGGCCCTCCAGAAGCTGTTCGTTTCCGTCATACTTGAGGGTAAAACGCTACAGGCATGGAACAGAGATGTGGTGGTACCCTTTTCCCTTTTCCCTTTTCCAGAGTCATCACG
The DNA here is from genome assembly GCA_963680765.1 of Agrochola lychnidis. Lineage (NCBI taxonomy): Eukaryota > Metazoa > Arthropoda > Insecta > Lepidoptera > Noctuidae > Agrochola > Agrochola lychnidis. The sequence goes on from OY796850.1 coordinate 9,213,973, forward strand.
AACCGTCGTAGGTTTGGCGACTTGCAGCCTCAGCTGGATTCCGTAAAGGCTTTAGTATCGTAGACCACATACATACGCTGCGGCAGGTTGTACAGAATACCGAAGAGTATAATCTGCCTCTTTGCTTAGCGTTTGTGAACTTACGAGAACGCCTTCGATTCGATCGAGATTTGGGCTGAGTCTCTCCAATGGTGTCAGGTTGACTATCGGTACATTGAAGTGGCTTTAAGCTGAAGTGTTCGTATGAAAACGCCACTATGTCAGTCCGAACTTTGAAACCTTCTGCAGCCAGGGACAAGGAGACGTTATCTCTCCGAAACTGTCCACCGCTGCACTGGAGGAAGTCTTCAAGGTGGATTTGTATTACATCAATGCCGAGTACAGACGCCAGCACATCAAGCTACTACTGTCATTCATCTGTCAAATTTATTTAATAGATTTTAAACTTTATTGAAGAAGCATAAGGTTCAAAGTTGATTGGGAAAATTTGACAGTTTCGTGTAGCTTGATGTGCTGGCGTCTGTACATCACTCGCCTTCGGTTTGCCGACGATATAGTAGTTGTGACTGAGACTAGGGAGGACCTCAGTACAATGCTCGATGACCTCAGTAGAGCTTCCAAAAGAGTGAGTCTTAAAATGAACATGGACAAAACGAAGGTCATATCAAATGCCCATGTAACACCCACCCTCATGAAGATTGGAGACTCAAATCTACACTTGAAGTTGTGGACAATTATGTTTACCTAGGGCACTGTCCATTTCACTCAGGGTCACTGTTGGGAGGACACGGCGCAGCATACACTGGCAGAGTGTACCGCATCATGGGAGGAGCCGCGCCGTGCCCTCGTATCTGAAGTCGGAGACTCGGAGCCGACCTGTCGCTGCCGGCTTCGCTCGTTCGATGGTCGGGAGCGCCGAGTGGTGGGAAGGGGTGATCTCCTTCTATGAAACCGTCATTTCGCAGAAGGAGGCTGCGGAAAGGGAGATGTAGATTGTGACCACTCTCTTGATCCGTAGCAGGCGAACTGGGCGTCGGCGGAGGGCGGTCAATGCCCTCTTCCAGCCTCCGAAAACTGGTCCGGAGGCACGGCGGACTCGGGGACGTCCGTCGCCCCCCATCCAGCAGGACCCGAGGTGGCGGCACGTAGAGTTCCACTCGCACCCCTATTTGACGTCGCGGGGGGAGTCTCATACCTCACTCCCCCCGCGGGTATGAAGAGGCCCACAATAGCGGGCCGGCACCAGTCGGGGATCATGGAAGGCGCACAAGATCTCATGATCCCCCCGGTCCAAGTGTGGGAAGGAAACACCGGGGTGGTTTTTTGTCAGTAGGAGTCTGACAGATCCCTTCGCCCGCCCCGAGGGCGGAGATCAATCAGGTATACTTTTTGGAATTTTATGGCGTTCACTTTTTTTTTAAATTTCTGCTTCAGATATTGTAGCGCGTGGTGCGGCTTGCGCCGCCCCTCGCTTGCCGCCCCGGGCCATGGTCCTTTTGGCCCTAGGGTAAATACGCCCCTGCCCATAGTGAAAGTTATTTGTATTCATGGGTAGAACACCCTACAAAAATTTCGAGATGGTAAAAAAAAACATCCGGTATATCAAAGTTGTAGTTATAACTTGAGGGTATGGATTAATTTTATAAAGAAAACGTTAATCATAACATCTACCGATTAGACAGAGACCTAAAGATAAAGTGACTCGGACGATAGTATTTATATGTCGTGGCCAGATCTTAGAATTGATTATTTCATGAAATGATCAACCATTTCATGAAATGGTTGCATTTCATGAAATAGAATATCGACCGCTGGTCACATCATGATGTGGTTTGGCGAGATCATTGAATACTCAACGTTTGACGATATGAACAGTTAAACGCACGATTACTTCATGATATGGCCAAACATTAACATATCGTAAAATAGTTAGATTATCCACCGGTAGAGGCGTTGATGTCGCTTTGTTTTTGTTGTGCATCATGGCGGCGGAAGATAATTCGATTGAAAAAGCCATTACAAATATGCAAATGGAAGATAAAAGTGCAGTGAAGTATCGTTATTATACCAAGCTACGTGACTTTTTTGAAATTCACTCGAAAAACGAGCGCGACCTTAAAAAACCATGGGGTTTGGAACGTATTTCACAGGTCGGTAACTATTCAAATCTTAGTAAGTAATTGTTATTTTTCTTCTGGAATGAAAGCTATTTAAAATGTTTTATTTATCCATTGACCCAGATTACTAAAAGTTAATGAATGCCAGTAATATTTGCATGGATACCGTACTTAATGATATGGCCAAACGTCGACTGACATATCATTAAACGTTGACGTTTGAACGATATGGTCAATTTTAACTGGCCATGTTGTATATTGAATAATTAAGTTAAATAAGAGCCAAAGTAGTAAACGTCATGTTTTTTCTCAATTTTTTGTGACAATCAAAAAGAACACAATGTCAATACGAAATTAGATTATTAAGAATAGTAAATACAAACAAGTATTTAATGCATACTTTGAGTATTTACTACATACCCCCACTTAATCGAAATAATCTAAGATCTATAAGCGAGATAATGGTGCCGATTCCCTTGTTCACAAACTAAACTAAATTTAAGTTCAGTGCATCTTTTTCTTTCTATTTCATTAAGAAAAGGACAAGATAAATTTTAGTTTAGTCCTGTCAAATTAATCAGCGCCTGTCACTCTCCATACAAGTTTAGACGTGATTAAAAACTTGCCGACTAAAATTACGTCAATTTACGTCAAGCGCTGATTAATTTGACAGGACTAAACTAAAATTTATCTTCTGTCCTTTTCTTAATGAAATAGAAAGAAAAAGATGCATTGAACTTAAATTTAGTTTCGTTTGTGAACAAGAGAATCGGCACCATTAAGATTTAAATAAGCCTATAATTAACTAAATCCCATGCCCTTAACACATCTTAAATGTGATACACGTCCTAGGGCTTTTGTCAAAATGTCAGCGCTCATATCATGCGTCTGAATGTACCGTAAGTCCACAATATTCTTAGATACAATCTCTCTAATATAATGATGTTTTGTATCTATGTGCTTAGTCCTATTATGGTGAATAGGGTTAGACGCCAGCTTTTGCGCCCCTTGACAGTCGTTATAAATAATAACTTGTCCTACCTTGCCACTAATTTCTTGCAAGAGTCTGCGCAAAAAGACAACTTCTCTGGTTACGGCACTCAGTGACATATACTCAGCCTCGGTTGAAGATAATGCAACCGTTGGCTGTTTCTTTGACTCGCAAGAAATTGGTCCTCCAGCCAATTTCACAAAATAGCCTTATACGAACGGCGGTCAATTGTGCAGTTAGCCCAATCGGCATCAGCGTATGCAGAGATATATTCACGAGTCTTCCTGTAGACAATGGAATAATCTATAGTACCCTTAAGATACTGAAGTACACGCTTCGCTGCTGTCCAGTGCGTTTTGTCATAAGTCGTATTAAACTGACTCAAATAACTGGTAGCAAACGCTATATCTGGCCTAGTATTAACAACGAGGTACAGACGCCAGCACATCAAGCTACCCGAAACTGTCAAATTTTCCCAATCAACTTTGAACCTTAGACATCAGCGATAAAGTTGAAAATCTATTAAATAAATTTGACAGATTGTAGTAGCTTGATGTGCTGGCGTCTGTACATCAAGCAGCCAATCAAGTTCTGATAAGGATAATCAGGTTTCTCACCAATTCCAGGTTCCAACTTACTGCTCGTTAAAGGTGTATCAAACGTTTTACACTGTTGCATTTTAAAACGTTTTAATAAATCGAGTATAAAAGTTTTTTGGTTTATTTCAATTATCCCATTATCGTATTTTACATTTAGAGATAGGAAATAATTTAGATTTCCCAGATCTTTTATACCGAAAAATTGTCTCAAGTCATGTTTGACTTTGTCATACGTCAAGTCATCTTTGTGCAACAAGACAATGTCATCGACATAGACAGCTAGTATAACTAGTTCAGACGAACCAAAAAGTTTCGTATATACACATGACTCTGAGGAGGTCCTACTGAAACCCAAACTTTTAAGAGTTTCGTCGAGCTTTTTATTCCAAGCTCGCGAAGCTTGCTTCAACCCATAAATGGATTTCTTCAGAAGACAAACTTTTCCATCTTCTTGTGTAAATCCAGGAGGCTGTAGCATGAACAATTCTTCCTCTAGATTGCCATTAAGAAATGCTGTGTCCACGTCCAAATGCTTTAGCTTATATTCGTTCTCAACGGCAAAAGCTAACAGCATACGTAAGGATGAATTCCTCACCACAGGAGAGAATGTTTCATAATAATCCACTCCTGCCTCCTGACTGTAACCTTTAGCTACAAGTCTTGCTTTATACTTTACAGAATTTCCGAAAGCATCTCGTTTCAATTTGTAGACCCATTTACAAGGAATAACTTTCTTATTTTCAGGTCTATTGACTAAAATCCAAGTTTTTCTTTCTATTAAGGAATCATACTCGTCTTGCATCGCAGCAATCCAACTATCTTTATCTTCTGCGTGCATGGCTTCTGAGTAGCTAGATGGATCTTCATTTATTAGGTACCTCTTCCGTACAGGTCTTGTATAACAAGAAATCTGGTTTCTTCCGTTCTCTCATTGGATAGCGACGTTCTTCCACTGACTCACCGAGAACACTGTTGCTTTGTTCTACTTCTACATCTGAAGCATCATGAAAACGATCAGGGGAAACGTCCGGAACATCCATGGAAGTGCTTGCTGTAGGAACATCCAAATTAGCTATCTGTTCAACAGCATTGCAAGGATCAGTGCTCAATCGTAGTGGAACTACTGTTTCTTCTTGGCTTCTAGAAGAATCTGAATTTTCTTTTAAACTTGTAAAAGAATTTTCAAAAAATACTGCGTCCCTCGCTTTAACTAAGCGACGTGGGCATTCAGAACTACGAAAGAAGTAACTGTGGATATCATCAGCATATCCTACAAAAATGTGCTCCGTAGATTTGACATCAAGCTTCTTTCTTTGACAATTGGGGACATGAACCATCGCTCGACAGCCAAAAACTCTTAAATGTGAGAGGTTTGGTTTATTCCCATACCACATTTCAAAAGGAGTTTTATTTTCGAGTGCACGATGAGGAGACCTGTTTTTCAAATAAGCAGCAGTTTGAACTGCATCTTGCCAATATACTTTGGAAAGTTTACCTTCAGTAAGCATACAGCGCGCCTTTTCAACCAGTGTGCGATTTACACGTTCAGCTACGCCATTAGATTAAGGGCTATAAGGAGCTGTCGTTTCATACTTAATTCCTTTTGAAGTCAAATAGTCTCTCATACCTTGGTTCACAAACTCAGTCCCGTTATCTGTTCTGAAAATTTTAATTTTTGCTTCCTTCTGCCTTTCAACTGCATTCTGAAATTCACAGAATTTATCTTTTACTTGAGTTTTCGACGAGATAAAGAAAGGAAAAATCGCTCTCGAAAAATCATCAATGAAAACCAAAAGATATTTGTTTCCCTGAAAAGAATCGTGTGACATCGGACCACACAGGTCCGCATGAATTAGTTCCAACAAAGCTGTTCCTCTTTTAAATGGAATTGCTTTGAATGGTTTTCTTGACTGCTTGCCTTCCAAGCAATGTATACATGGTTCATTGTCCACCTTATCATAAGACACACCTATAGCCTCACCTTTTCTAAGTTTATCCAGACCTATTCGGCAAAGGTGTCCTAAACGCCTATGCCAAAGTCTGCAATCTGACGTATCAAGGAGCGCATTAGAGGCAATTCTCTTAGGAACATTTACAGTACAATTTAAAGTGTACAGCCTACTACTTACAGAACCACGTAAAAGAGCCTTTCCAGTACAAGAAAAATTTTCATAAAAAATACAACCATTTTTATCAAAAACTACATGTAAACCGTTTTCACAAGCTTTCCTAACAGAGAGTAAATTACAATTCAGGTCAGGCACGGCAACAACACCAGTCATTGTTCCTTCACAATCTTTAGTAGAAAAAGAAATATTACCTATACCTCTGCAACTTATCTTCTCTCCATTTGCAACCGTTACAGTATCATTACTACCTGCTTCATTATTCAACCTTACGTTCTCTAGGTAATCAATATTATGGCACATGTGATTGGTCGCTCCAGTATCAATGAAAAAAGTGGTACTCTCTCCTACACCATTGAGTGCTGTCTTCAGAGTAACATTTTTTACGTGCTTGTCCTTCTCGTCCTTCCTTATAGGACAATCGGGCCTTTTATGACCTGGTTCACCGCATCCATAGCATTTGATAATTCTTTTCTTCTTACTATTATTGGAAGAAATTTTACCTTGAGAAGATTTCAGAGCGGAAGTCGTCGGTTTGTTCTCCGGAGCTTGAACGTCTACGGTTTTCGAGAACTCATTCAATAGCTTACTTTTCACCAATTCACTTGTGATTTTTAAGTTGGAGTTTTCCAGAGCCATAACTAAGGGATCGTAGCGAGGTCCTAAACCTCCGAGCATAATCGCTGCCAAACTTTCATCATCAATCTTCTTCGAGCATCCCATGCTTTTTTTTTTTTTTTTTTTTGGGTGGGAAATCATCAAATAACTTCTCCCGCTCTGGGCGGAGCGGGAGGGCGTGTCAGACTCTTACTGACTAAAACCCACCCGTGTTCCTTCAGTTGCCGTGTTGCCAGGGGGCCACGATTTCCCTATCGGTTTTCTTCGAACCCCCGGCAGGCATTAGCCCTAGCGGACCCCGTCAAGAGCATCCCATGCTTGCCTGGCAGTCTCAACGCTCCGAACATGTGCGATTGCGCCTCCGTCGATTGTCAAACAAATCTTGGTTAAAGCTCTCTGATCCCTTTTATTTGCATCAGAGGGCTTCTCACCTGAGTAACCTTCTATGGTTTCCCATAAATCCTCATGCATCAAATACATACGCATTTTGAATTTCCAGATGCCATAGCCGGCTCTTTCGCACAACGGTTTTATCGATGTACCAGCAGGTCCACACGACATTTTTCTACTTTTTACCTCGTGCTGATAACGAATGTTGTATATTGAATAATTAAGTTAAATAAGAGCCAAAGTAGTAAACGTCATGTTTTTTCTCTATTTTTTGTGACAATCAAAAAGAACACAATGTCAATACGAAATTAGATTATTAAGAATAGTAAATACAAACAAGTATTTAATGCATACTTTGAGTATTTACTACAGGCCATTTCATGAAATAGTCGATCATTTCATGAAATGATCAATTCTAAGATCTGGCCACGACATTTATAACAATTTCATCGCAATTCACATGGGCTCGTTGGCTAGTTCGTCAAACTTCCGGCATGAGTATAACGACGTTCGGTGATGCGATGGATTCCAAGTCGAAACAATGAAGTATTCTTTGGATTATTCGTAACGAATTCAATGTTGTAGGGGGCCGCGCCGCCGCACAGTGGGCTGAAACGGGCCGGTAAAGGACTTAGCATTTTAAAAAAAAAAGTTTCTTTTTCTGAAATTTTAAATATTGTGTTGGATTTATCTATCGATTATAAGTAATTATTTCTATGAGGGTCGTTCAGATAACTTAGTATTTTCGGAGTTATAAATGTCCAAAGTCATTTTTGTATGAAGCAAAAGAAAAAAATGTGAAAATCTCGAAATTCTCAAATTTTCTCAAAGAATTGACTCTACGTATGCATAGTACGTATATTTGTCCTATTTTAGCGCCTATTCTCGGGTTGCGATTTTCTGCGATTTGGTCGCAATTTCAAATTTTGTTCTCTATTCCACACCACCATAGAGGTTAAGAACTAGGCGCGTTTTTTTATGTAGTGGTCTCCCCTTTAGGCCTAATCCACTAAGGACTAATAAAATAAATAAATAAATAAGTAAAAATCACAATCACTACTGGCCACTGCACTGTTTTAATTTAATCACTGTCAAGGGTATCCACATTAACGAATGCAAAATTTTCGTATTCGTCATCATCAAATGTTTCCGCTTGTTCAATTACTAATAAACTTTGTGCTTCTACTGACAAAGTTTTATGTTTTCTGCGAAGTTTGTGACGTTTCGCTGAGATGAGTGGATCAGAGCTGGTCAATAAATTATTTAAAATGTCTTCATTTGTAGTTTTTCTACTGCATTTCCTGGAATGGTGTTGGCGGTACCTACGAAAGTCTTTATTTCTAGCTTCAGCAGCTTCTTCAGATAGCTGTCCAATTGGTATTAGACCAAAACTTTTAATAATAGCTGCACCGTGCATAAGAACTTTATGAACACTTGAAGGCATATAATACCAGCTATATAATTCCAAATACAGTTGCATGGTCACTTGAGCATATTCGTGAAATTTCGCTGTATCAATGTGGTAACCTGATGAAATTGTCTCTAAAATGATTGCAAATCGCCTTATTAATTCTTCACTAACACCAGTTATCTCAGCAGTCATGTTTGGATTTGCAAAAAATCTTCTAGCAGTATTTCCGTCATTCGTGGAGCCGTGCCCTTGTTTAACAACATCAATCAGAAGTCCCATTCTATTTTTAAAAGCGTCTTGTATGTCTTTCTTTCTTCTTTCCATGATGCACTTGTTGTCTCCCTTTACTGTCCATGTCTGTATCGTTAATCTGTAGGCTATATGCAGAATGCATTCCATCATTCGTATCCAGGTATGCAATGATGACAATCCGTATTTACAGAGATCGGTATCAGTCGGTTTTGATGCAATTAAGGGCAAATTATTCATCTCTGTTGGAGTGGCTTTACAAATGTCGCATCTCTGAGATGAAGTATCACATAAAATTGATGTTGCTTTTCCGTCTATCATAGTCATTAATAAAGAGTATGAAATTTTTATTTCTCCAACTTCTGTTTTCACTAAATTTACAATCTCTTCCTCAATAGCACTTTTTTCCCGCAATATCGTTATTTTATTTTCTTTCACAAATTCGAAAAAGATTGGACGACACCAGTAAGATGGAATTTGGTGAATCATTTTGCCAGATAACTTGTTCGCCGCACACTAATTTTATTGACACTAAACTACCCATAAATATGCTTGAATCGTCAAGTTGACTTTCTTGTTCATCGTCTGTTTGCATTTTTTGTTTGTAATTGGCTTGATTAGAAGCACCGTCAAATCCCCACTTACTGATTAGTGTAAATTCTTTACAACCACTATCTATGACGAGTGACGTCATTATTCTTGTTGTCGTTATATCCAATAGAGCTTGTAACTTTATTTTAGCTGAGGTTTCTGTCACTGTAATAGCATCTTTTGGTGGATAGCATTTCTGTTTCGCATGTTGCACTTGATAATAAGATGGAAATATATTACTGTCTTTTTCGTTAACACTTTTTCTTATTGTATTGCCACTTGGTCAGCTTAAGTGATAAAAATAACCATAAAGCCTCATCCGGAGAAAACACAGGTTTTGTTTCTTTAACAGATATGCACTTTTTAACTTTTTTTACGTCTTGGGGATTCTTTAGTAAATGTTCTAGTATTTTAGCAACCTCCTCATTCCCATCCGCTTTCAACTGCTCAAAATATGCATATTTTATTTCGTCCGAAGATAAATGAAAGTTTTCTGCACGTCTTTTTTTCTGTTTAGGCGCTAATTCACAAAAAGGTTTTCTTGGGCTTTGTTCGGTGGAGACACCGACAGAAACTTTTGATGGTGATACATACTGAGTTGATGTACTCGGTGCAGGTTGATCTTCATTACTGCCTATTAAACACTTAATAAAGTCTGGCCATATTATGTTTTCTTGTAACCATTCACTATTTTTAGTTCTGAATATATTTTCTTTACGATAAGCGTTTTCTCATCTTCTATTTAAATTATAACAAAATTTTGCACAAAACAACTTTAAGGTCTTTTCGTGATCATCACTTAATTCGACTAAAAATTTAGACCTTATCTCACTACACAAACTGTCATTATTTTTAATACTGCCACTGTTTTTTAAAATAACGAAAAGATCAAGGTTTGTCACTAAATTTTCAAACATTTTCACAAATACAAAATAACTAATAAGTAAGTAATGAATGTGTGGGGGTAGTACGTCTATTATGGTGGGTAATAGAACACTGAAGTACGTTTGAATGCAACCGAACATTCCGTAGATACCCTATCGTTGCACCAATCACGTTACGACACGTCATAACTTGTTGTTGCGCTCGCGCACTCTTATCCCTTGATTCCCGGAAATAAGTCTCAAAACAAATTACGTCATACCTATCTATGGTGGTGGAAAATGGAACATTGTTTTTTTTTTAAAGAACTAAGTAGGTATTGAGGTTTTCAGGCCGTTTAGTATACATTATTTTCAATTTCAATTTAATTGGAATAAATTGCTTAACTAAAATAACATGACTCTTCATACAAATTTGATATGGCTATATCTCCTAAAGTACTCGTTAAATTAAAAAAAGTCAAAGAATAAAAACGTTTTAAATTTATGCCTAGATACCAAAAAAATACATTTGATCTCTTAAGACCCAACCTTGTAATCCCAGCCCACTGTGCGCCGCCGCCCGTATGTGCGAAGTGTGCGGCGCACACAGGAGCCAGAGCACTAGGGGCGCCGGAGGCGACCAATTATCTAAATGTTAGCGCCAATTACTGTTTTTTTTTTACACAAATCATGAGGCTTTGGCTTCAATTATGAGTATTAATAACATAACATTCATCATAGTTGAGTATCGATGAGTAAGCACAAATCTCCAAGACAAAACTTGAAACTAAAAAAATATACGTGGCGAAACAGGACGTCAAAAAAGCGGTCAAGTGCGAGTCGTACTCGCCCATGAAGGGTTCCGTAGCAGCAAGTAATGATAAGTTTACGATTTATGACGTATTAAAAAAAAACTACTTGCTAGATCTCGTTCAAACCAATTTTCGGTGGAAGTTTACATAGTAATGTACATTATATATTTTTTTTAGTTTTATCATTCTCTTATTTTAGAAGTTACAGGGCACACATTTTACCACTTTGGAAGTGTCTCTCGCACAAACTATTCAGTTTAGAAAAAAATGATATTAGAAACCTCAATATCATTTTTGAAGACCTATCCATAGATACCCCACACGTACGGGATTGATGAAAAAAAAAATTTTGAGTTTCAGTTCTCAGTATGGGCATGGGGTCTCAACTCGAACAAATTATAATTAGTTCTGAAAAAAAAATCATAGATGGCAGCATAGGTAACAAATATGAAATTAACAATCACTAAAAAGCGAATAAACGGCTGATTTTGGCGTAAGTATCATTAGTAAAAATCAAAACTTCTTGTTTAATGCTGATTTATCTATATAAACTCATAAATCATCTATTTTCAACAAAAATGATGAATGAAACATTTTGTTCAGAGCTCTTTGCAATAAATAGATGGCGTATTATTCAATTTGTCATCACATCTGTCGCTATTATTTTACGTTTAGTAGTAAATCAAACAATTTTTGAATCTTTAGGCGCGTTGGGCATTTTTGAGATGGGAAAAACAATTGAACTCGCGACACCGTTACCGACATCTCATTTTAGTAACCGCGATTGTGCTCTTTATTAATATCAAGTTACGGATCAATGTTCTATGCAAGTATTTGTACGAAGGTTTTGGAAGTATTTTTTTTTTGTAAACGCGATTGCGATCTTTATTTAGATAAAGTTACGGACCAATGTTCAATACAAGTATTTTTCTTCCACCAAGATCTTGTTCAAGTTTTCGCTTCTGTCGGCACTCCCGGAGCGCCACTGTTTTTTTTAATAATCTATTACCTACTTTACGTAGAAATATAATATCTGAAAGAAATCTATGCATGTTTTGGCAAGTACCTACCTACTTATATTTTTATCATTTTACTGAAAAACCGGCCAAGTGCGAGTCGGACTCGCGCACGAAGGGTTCCGCACCATTATCTATAAAAACGGCAAAAAAATTAAGTTTTTTGTAGGGGAGCCCCCTTAGATATTTATTTTATTCTGTTTTTTAGTATTTGTTGAAAAGATTGTAAAAACTATCTTTGCTTTGTTTAAATTCAATCTCTTTTTATTGTATGTAATTGCATATCACGTGTGCACTGTGAACATGTACATTCTATAACGCTACCAAATACTGGGTACGTCTTTCATCGACTTGAATATGCCCTGGCGGCTGAGAGTATGTCATGCTCACTCAAATGTCTCGCTGATGGTGGCGTGTGTGTTGCATCACTAAGGGGACGATAACTGACTTTTCATGATTTTATACTGAAGATGACGTCTAAACGAGTAGTGTTAGTAATTTAGAAAAAATATATGTTGAATTAGAGCATTTTTTTAATATTTTAATATAGGCATATTTTTGATTATGTTTATATTACATAGTGAAATTAATTTGTAAAGTTATGTCTAACGCGTATAAAAAACCGAGAATGACGCAAAATCTATCAAGCGTATTTTTCTGAAAACTTCACCATTTTAAAGATAATTAAATTATTGATCGTTTAGTATACGTGTTTTATTAAAATACCTTTCGATTTACGGGTAATAAATTAATAATGCGTCTAATTTGGGGACAGCGCTCCTTGATGAGCGAGTCCTATTACTGGCTGGTCGTACGACGCGTTGCGTGAGCTCAGTACAGAACACGCAAGCTAACCATTGAAGGTCACTGTAATATATCTACGTCTTAAGTTTCCTTCAAAATGGTTGAGCTAAATGGTGCTGATCCATGCGTCTATTCGTGAACGGGCGCTGTCAGTAGGGACTGGTCATCTCTTAGCTGCCACGGTTTATAATAATTTTTGAATTGTTTTTGTTTTATATTTTTATTACGGACGCTTTTAACGTGCACGTCTTTCCATATTGTTCTCACATGTATAATTTCAACATGAATGATGTAACCAATATTTTGTAACAACATTTTTATTTAAAAGAGTGACCATGGAGTTTCTTGCCCGTTCTTCTCCATAGGTACCTACTACAATTAGGAATGGGCAACTAGCTTCATCTTTCTGACTGACCGACCCCTTGACAATTCAAAAGTACATGTAATTGGTTTATTTGAAATAAATGCTTTGAGTTTGAGTTTATAGCGGCAACAGAAATACATCATCTGTGAAAACAACTGTCTTAATAGAGACACAGCCTGGTGACAGACAGACGGACAGCGGAGTCTTAGTAATAGAGTCCCGATTTACCCTTTAGGTACGGAACCCTAAAAAGGATTGCACGAAACATTTTAAAAGTAGATAGGTAGCTAATGGTGCCGATTCTCTTGTACACCGAACGAAACTAACTAAACTATCACTAAAATTCCTTTACTATGAGAATCTCAAAGCTATTCTGCAAAATAAATTCTCTTTTTAAAATAATTTTGACATATCTAAATCGCGACTCCACACGTGATACCTAACCACGTGAATCTTTTTAGAGCCGGAGGTGCGCAGGGGGGCAACCTCGATGTGTTTTATATGAAATTTTTCACTTTGCGTAGAAAAAAAATATATACCTACATGTAGAGCGTTAGGGGTTTAAAGGTTTTATAAAGGGGGTCGAAATTTTCATTATTTTTGCGATTGGACACACCGTTTTCGAGATATAAGCAAAAGAAAAAAAAACATGTGTGCAATTCACACGTGGTAGAAGTGAAACCTTCAAAAATTAAAAAAAAATGTTTTTGTACGCGCACGAACACGTATTAACACACGTCCACACGGCTACACATCAAGCTATACATTTCCAGTATTAGCGGACCTCGCATTGTACGGAAATCCTATACAATGCGAGATCAGCATAAACTGGAAATGTATAGCTTGATGTGTAGCCGTGTGTACAACGCTGAGGCCCAAGCAAACTCCCACTATGCCTTGGCAAACACGAGTGGAGGGGGTACGAAGCAGAGCATAAAGAGAACCACGAACATAAGAACACACACAGACACACCCCCACACACACCCTCAGACACACCCCCACACACAACCTCAGACACACCCCCACACATACCCTCAGACACACCCCCACACACCCTCAGACATACCCCCACACACACCCCCACAAACACACAGACACACCCCCACATACACACAGACACACCCCCACACTCCCTCAGACACACCCCCACACACACCCTCATACACACCCCCACACACACCCTCAGACACACCCCCACACACACCCTCAGACACACCCCCACACACACCCTCAGACGCACCCCCAGACACACCCCCACACACAACCTCAGACAACCCCACACATACCCTCAGACACACCCCCACACACCCTCAGACACACCCCCACACACCCTCAGATACACCCCACACACACCCTCAGACATACCCCACAGACACCCCCACAAACACACAGACACACCCCCACACACACCCTCAGACACACCCCCACACACACCCTCAGACACACCCTCAGACACACCCCCCCCCACACACTATAATGCTTCCTATCTCGTTTTCTCCCACGTTAAATCTTATGAATTTATGTGTCTGTCTCTTTTTCGTTTCATCGAGTTTCAAATCACAACGATGCTAAAGAAATTTTCACTTCAAAAAAAAGATTCAGTACTGTTTTTGTATCTGAAATCGAGGTGTTGGTGTGAATTTAAAGTTCATGACAACCAATTTTATTCCACATGTTTTTAGTTGAAAAACGTCAAATTCAGAATAGCAAAATTGCCATTTTCACTAAAGTAATATCTCAGTTCCATCTTCAAAATATAGTTAAGTTGTGTCATTTTAGTCTTTAGAAACTATTCCGCCAACTCGAGATATTTTTTGTTGTTTTGTTATTACACTTGTCCTTGAACGTACCGTGCGATGTAGAGAATCTAAAATATCTAAGTCGACTCCTAGATGGCGTTGTAAAAGTCGCTTATGCTACCATCTGTTAATAAAAATGGAGGAAAAAAAATAGCCAGTTCAATAGCCAGTTTTAGGGAGGTGTCATTTCCTTGTATGGGATTGGGTATCTGTACGTAGTATTATATTATCTGTGGTATGGGGAACTCCAAAATTATTTGTTTTTTTTCTATTTTTGTGTGAAAATCTTAATGCGGTTTACAGAATACATCTACTTACCAAATTTCAACAGCATAGCTCTTATAGTTTCGGAAAAAAGTGGCTGTGACATACGGACGGACAGACAGACAGACAGACAGACAGACAGACGGACAGACAGACAGACAGACAGACAGACATGACGAATCTATAAGGGTTCCGTTTTTTAACGGAACCCTAAAAAGAGGCGCTTCATAGGTTTCGCACACAGGCGCTGCCGGGGGTCGGCGCGGCCGACCCGACTGGTTGTAGCAGTGTAACATTTTAAAACTTGAGGGACTAGCACGTACTGACGCTGTGTGTACAGACGCCAGCACATCAAGCTACTACAATCTGTCAAATTTATTTAATAGATTTTCAACTTTATCACTGATGCTTAAGGTTCAAAGTTGATTGGGAAAATTTGACAGTTTCGGGTAGCTTGATGTGCTGGCGTCTGTACGTCTGTGGATCTCGACGTTTGGGCAGTGGCGTATTTTAAGATTCAGCGCCCTGGGCCTGTAAGGTTTGCCGCCGCATTAGTTAACGAAAAAAAGCAAATACTTTTACATGGGATAATTTTCGACTTCCACGAGAGCGAAGCCGCGGGAAAAAGCTAGTTTTACATAAGAATAAAGACTTTTTCGTTTTTAGGGTTCCGTTAAAAAACGGAACCCTTATAGATTCGTCATGTCTGTCTGTCTGTCTGTCTGTCTGTCCGTCTGTCTGTCTGTCTGTCTGTCTGTCTGTCTGTCCGTCCGTATGTCACAGCCACTTTTTTCCGAAACTATAAGAGCTATGCTGTTGAAATTTGGTAAGTAGATGTATTCTGTGAACCGCATTAAGATTTTCACACAAAAATAGAAAAAAAACAAATAATTTTGGAGTTCCCCATACTTAGAACTGAAACTCAAAATTTTTTTTTTCATCAATCCCATACGTGTGGGGTATCTATGGATAGGTCTTCAAAAATGATATTGAGGTTTCTAATATCATTTTTTTCTAAACTGAATAGTTTGTGCGAGAGACACTTCCAAAGTGGTAAAATGTGTGTGTCCCCCCCTGTAACTTCTAAAATAAGAGAATGATAAAACTAAAAAAAAATATAATGTACATTACTATGTAAACTTCCACCGAAAATTGGTTTGAACGAGATCTAGCAAGTAGTTTTTTTTTAATACGTCATAAATCGTAAACTTATCATTACTTGCTGCTACGGAACCCTTCATGGGCGAGTACGACTCGCACTTGGCCGCTTTTTTTGTGGGCTCGTTGGTTACAGAAAAAAAAAACTTTTTCCCCTAGAGCAAGATATGCTATTTTTCCCCGCTCTGATACGCTACAATGACGGACTTTTTGAGCAAAAGGAATGAAAAAACTATTCTTCTAAAAACGGAAAACGAACGATCCGCACTGCAATTTGTCACCGCAGTGCACACAAATATTTCGCGGTGGGCGCTGAAGCAGTTGGACCGGAAGCTCCTCCTGGAAGCCTCGATCGTGCAGGCCTGGGTGTCATCACCGGACACGCCTGCTGACATCAACGACGAGGCGGAGTGGTTCCGGGAGGCCATGTCCGAAATATCATCATCATCATTTCAGCCGAAAGACGTCGTATTCGCTCTACGGATACGGAAGCTATTCAGGCGGAGCTGTACGAGGAGTACCTACAGAGGGGCGAAGACCACTCTCCAAGCGGAGATCCTGCGGACCAGGGCACTGACCCGCGAGGAGTCGCTGGAGACTTTGAACAGGGATCCGTGGGGACGCCCATACAAGATGGTGCAGGAGAAAACTCCGCCCATGGGCTCCCCCGCTGACGCAGAGTCTCCGGCCCAAGCTTGTAGGGGAAGTGGTGAGCGAGTGGTGAGACTTCAAGAGGGGAACATACCCCCCGCCAATGGCTCCGCCTACTGCGGTGCCCGATGCGGACGACGACGATGTTCCAGAGATGAATGAGGTAGAGATAAGAGTGGCGGTACGCAGGTTGAATGCCAAAAATACCGCCCCAGCAGGACCCAACGGCTCGCCTGGAAAAGCCTGGGTCCTGGCCTTGGAGGCTCTCGGGCCTCGACTAAGGGGGCTCCTAAGCGCATGCTTGGAGAGGGGCCAATTCCCACTTCGTTGGAAAACGGGGAAACTGCTCCTCATCAGGAAGCCGGGTTAGCTCTGCGGACTCTCCGTCCGCTTATCGGCCCATCGTGCTGCTCGACGAGGAGGGAAAGCTCTTTGAAAGAGTCATTGCAGACCACTTCGTTGGGCAGCGGGTGGGGCCGGATTTGGCGGAGAGCCAATTTGCCCAGGCAGCACACAAGTCAGATAACTGACCAACAATTTAACCTTATGCAGAGTTAAGCTTAATTATATATGTATAGAAGCTGTGTGTATTACGAAGTTCTGTATTAAAGTTTTTTTTTTTCTATAATAATGCTATTAGCTGAGTTAGTTTTGTAATTTGCGGATTTAATTTCTTAAAACTGAATAATCATCGTAAAAAGACCTGTTACTCAAGAGTTTGTGTAAACTTTTGTATAATATGGGTTTAAAATTCCATTATCAAGCATGATGCTGGATAAGTTATATTCTGTTCTCTTTTAGCTGTATTACACACCACATCTTGACAGTTATTCAGCTGCTGTATAAAATAGGCGTTATTTCTGTTATGAAGCATATAGTGACTTAACAGAAATTAAGTTTACGGACAATAATTTTACGTGATAACGTCATGTAGGTAACCCGTGGCTGTGGTACAGTTTTATTAGTAGAAATACAAGTAAATCATTCAAGCTTCCGACAGCGTGAAAGATTTTGGGGGGGTCATGACCCCCAGGACCCCCCCCCTTGGACCGCGCCTGTGTAAAAGCCTTTAAAGTAATCGAATCGCAACCCGTGGAATACTTAGTATTGACTATTGAGAAGTTCCGGTGGCCATCTGTGGTCTTCATTATCAGTTCCACTTCACCAAATGATGTTTTTCGAGAGCAACTGCACTAGTTACTATAAAATACCCAAATTGCTATAGGTGTGCTTATAATATTTGAAGAGTTCCCTCGATTTCTCTGGGATACCATCATCAGATCCTAGTTTCCTTATCATGGTACCACCCTTGGGATATCTCCTTTCCAAAAATAAAATAATCATCAAAATCGGTTCATAAACGACGAAGTTATCCGCGAACACACATAAAAAACCTTCTCCTTTTTTTGAAGTCGGTTAAAAAAATACTAATATATTAAAAATAATAATACAGGGTGTTTGGCAGAACGTTGAACATACGGAAATGGTGGATAGGTGGGGTCATCTGCTACTTACTCGGCCCTAATTTATTTGGCCCTAGCCCCCTGAATATTTAAAAAAAAAATTTTTTCTTTCTCTAGTTTCACCACTTTCTTAACTTTAAAGTGTAATTTTTATTAACAATGGGTAAAGCGTTGCTTTATTCAAATGTTAGCTAGAAAAAAAGTTATGAATCCTCAAACTTACAGAAAGATGTAAAAATACTTAAATCTTAACTTCAACTTGCATTAAAAAAAAAAAACAAAAAATGATTGAAGAGTTCCAATTCTAGCAAAACATCCCTTTCTAATGGTATGTAATTTGCTTTAAAAAAAAATTAAATATCCAGGGAGCCACGGCCAAATAAATAAGGGCTGAATAAGTAGCAGATTTCTGATTTATTTATTCATATAACAATTCACATTGTGTTTAAATTTTGTAGTACATTAATTAATATTTTACAGATGACCCCACCTATCCACCATTTTCGTATGTTCAACGTTCTGCCAAACACCCTGTATATGATATATGTATTCTAACAATTATAATTCTGTAAATACATATTATAACTGAAACATAACTGGCAAAATGTGGGTGTTCCTGCTACAGGGACACCTCTGCCCAATCCTTCGGGAAAGGCGTGATGTTATGTTATACCTAACTGAAAAAGTTGCGAATCATATTTTCATAATGGTACAATCTGACACTGACCCGCAAATTGCAAAAAACGTAAGAAAATTTGAATTTCGCGGGCTACAACTGCAGATCCACCAAAGTTTAAATTTTTCGACATTTTCGTCTCTTTTTGCTTTTTTTGCAAAATATAACATACATAGGTACGTCATTAGATAGAGGACATGTATTATTAGAAAAAAAGACAGCCGTTTTGTAAATATCTTGAATAAAGAATTTACTTAGTTATCTTAATTCGCGTTTTCTTTTCCTTAGTAATTACCAAGCGGATGCAAAGGAACCGGTTTTTATCTATTTACGAAAATAATTTAAAACTAGAGAACAAATTTTCGCTAAATAAAAAATAAAAAAAACATTTATGCAATTCACACGTGGTAGAAGTGAAACCTTCAAAAATGTTCGCTTCAAGGTAATGAGAATGAGTGGAGGGGGTACGAAGCAGAGCACAAAGAGAACCACGAACATAAGAAACACTATACTTAATGCTTCCTATCTCATTTTCTCCCACGTTAAATCTTATGAATTTACTAGCTTCTGCCCGCGACTTCGTCCGCGTGGAATAGTTACTTTGGGCTAACGCTAACTTTAACCCGCGACTTCGTTTACGTAAAAGATGAAAATATTTTTTAAATAATACGTACGTTAAGGAGCTATTTTAGGTACCCACATCACGCTTTTATCAGTAAAAGTGGAATTTTAAAACCTTAGGTAAAAGTACTGGGTCTTGTAATCTTATATCACGCCCTTTTCCCTCATGCACATCATAAATGCGCGCGCAGTACTTGATCATTATTTTGCTGCGATTTATTTTAAAACTGCGATATCTCCTAAGATATTCATTGAAATCGAATGATGTAAAGGGCAATTTTGTTTTAAATTAAATACTTGTGATGAATAACGTATTTATTTGGATAAGGATTAATATCATGTTTATAAAAACACCTTCGCAAATAATGCATTATTTTAGAACAAATTTGGTTAGCATAAAAAAGATTTTAGTGAGCCAACCTTAAAAGATAGACATAGGCTGTCGCGGACTTTTTTTTTGAACTTTTAAAGGGGAACAATTCTGTCATACATGATTTTTGCGAAACTTTAACCGTTTACGCAGCGCACGCAGCGGAAGCTCTCAAAAAGAAGAATAAAACCCCCCGATTTTGAAACATCCTTCATTGGTGCTCCGCTCCTATTGGTCTTAGCGTGATGATATATAGCCTATAGCCTTCCTCAATAAATGGGCTATCTAACACTGAAAGAGTTTTTCAAATGGGATTAGTAGTTCTTGAGATTAGCACGTTCAAGCAAACAAACAAACTCTTCAGCTTCAGAGAACCACGAGTATAATCAGATACATGGTATGGAAATGACTTATCAGCCCTCTTATGAATATAGACCCACTAAACATTTTTTTACGAAACTCAAGACACCGAGTTGTTTGTCGCTATGTGCTATGCCAATTCGGCAACCTACTTTACAAGATTAGCTAGCATTTCTATAGATAAAAAGTACAAAATTTATCAACTCCAGTGTCGCGAGTTTTTGCGATCGATACAAAAGTGCATTGCATATTAGCCAACACCTGAACGTTAGTAAATATAATACATTCGATTCTACAGGGTGTTTGGCAGAACGTTGAACATACGAAAATGGTGGATAGGTGGGGTCATCTGCTACTTATTCAGCCCTAATTTATTTGGCCCTGGCCCCCTGAATATTTTTTTTTTAATGCAGGTTGAAATTAGGATTTAAGTATTTTTTACATCTTTCTGTTATAAGAATCTGCCAATATTAAAGATTTTAAAAAAAATGCCTGTTTTACCCATTTTTAGGGTTCCGTTGCCAAATGGCAAAAAACGGAACCCTTATAGATTCGTCATGTCTGTCTGTCTGTCTGTCCGTCCGTATGTCACAGCCACTTCTTTCCGAAACTATAAGAGCTATGCTGTTGAAACTTGGTAAATAGATGTATTCTGTAAACCGCATTAAGATTTTCACACAAAAATAGAAAAAAAACAAATAATTTTGGAGTTCCCCATACTTAGAACTGAAAAACAAACAAAAAAATTCCATCAATCCCATACGTGTGGGGTATCTATGGATAGGTCTTCAAAAATGATATTGAGGTTTCTAATATCATTTTTTTCTAAACTGAATAGTTTGCGCGAGAGACACTTCCAAAGTGGTAAAATGTGTGTCCCCCCCCCTGTAACTTATAAAATAAGAGAATGATAAAACTAAAAAAATATATGATGTACATTACCGCCATTACCATTAATTTTTACTTTACTTTACTTTACTTTAAACTTCCACGGAAAATTAGTTTGAACGAGATCTAGCAAGTAGTTCTTTTTTAATACGTCATAAATCGTAAACCGCAATTTACCTTTCATTCAATGTTACTTGCTGCTACGGAACCCTTCATGGGCGAGTACGACTCGCACTTGGCCGCTTTTTTTAATAAAAATTACACTTTAAAGTTAAGAAAGTTGTGAAACTAGAAGAAAGCAAAAAAAATTTTTTTAATATCCAGGGCGCCAGGGCCAAATAAATTAGGGCTGAGTAAGTAGCAGATGACCCCACCTATCCACCATTTTCGTATGTTCAACGTTCTGCCAAACACCCTGTATAATCACAACTCTTAAAGGCTTGTGCAGACCAGCGCGACACGCGGCTGTTTGAAAGAGCCTTAAGTCGATCCGGGAATCCCGGGATTTTTTCGATACAAAAGTGCATTCCATAATAGCCAACACCTACACTTTAGGTAAATATGCATCCGATTGTCCGATCACTGGTGATAACTATTTTTTTATTCATGGGAGAGCACGTTTTTCAACTACAATGTTATAGTTTGTTCTTGGGATAAATTGATCCCAACTACGGAACTCTTCATTGTGCGTGGTTCTCGCACTTGGCCGGTTTTTTCATTTGAATTTGACGTATTGAATGATGTCATGTGGATGTCATGTTTTTTGATAGGAAAAAAGTAGGTCATCGGTCATCGCCGTCAAATATAAATATTTTCGAAAACTACAAGCTATCGTTCATGATTTCCTTCTTCAGGTCTACTCCCTAACCACGAAATCCAAAGATTCGGCCAAAGAAACATGATAGTATCATTGTGGGATATGTATTGATAAGTGCTTTTACACTAGGTGGTGTTCAGGGTCTGATGATGGAGCCGGAAGGTGGCCATAGAAACTCCTCAACCAAAAAAGTTAAAACCATCGTTTTTAGACTCCGGACTATGTATTGACAAGTGCTTTTAGAGTAGGTACTGTCCAGGTCCATGTGAACTCCTCAACTAAACAAGATATTGTATTTGCGGTTGTTGGTTTTGTCTTGCCAAGTACTGTCGCCCACGGTATAGTCCGGAGCCTCATGATGGATCTAGAAGGACACTATAGCAACTCCTTAACTAGACAAGATAGCCCCGTTGTGTTGTGTTTAGGTCATTTCGATGTTTTGACAAGTAAGTGTAGTTATTGATTCAGGCGTGATCTTGCGGAAATCCATTATAAAATACAATAGACGTGGATATATTTAGTAACCTGTTCCGCTTAGCTATTTCTAAAGAGCCATAAAAAACTCCTGAAATAAATCGACACGTGTTTCACCTCTCAACGAGGCATCCTCAGGATGACGATGGACTTGTTGCGAACTCGAACACGGCGTGTTGCCACACCGAGCGCTGAGTCAGTCTGCACTCAACGCTGGGCTCAGGGCGCCAGGGCCAAATAAATTAGGGCTGAGTAAGTAGCAGATGACCCCACCTATCCACCATTTGCGTATGTTCAACGTTCTGCCAAACACCCTGTATATCCACGTCTATGGTGTAAGTAGGTGTAGTCTAGGGTCTGATAATATAGCCGGAAGGTGGCCACAGAAACACCTCAACTTTACACGGTGGCCCTTTTGTGTTGGACTCGTTGGATTTGTTTTGACAATTAGGAACCTTACAAGTGAAGGTGATAGAACAGATATTTTATCAAATTCTAATGCTAGAATAACATGTAAAATACCTACTTTTTAAACAAGCCTATAATGAACTAGAAAGTACATACTAAATAAAACTGACATACACATAGAACTTTAATATTTTCTTAAAAGCTTGAGCCGTGAAGCCTCATCAAGCTTTAGCTTTTTAGAAAATATTAAAGTTCTATGTTTACGTAAGTTTTATTGTGGTACAAAAAAAGTCTCATGAAGTCCATATTTTAGCCAATATTATACATACGCAACTATTGTATTTTTTTTTTTTTGTTTTCTAGAAGCCTTACATTTTTGATAAATCAAGATGTTTTACTTTTTTTTAGTTCCTTTATAAATAAATATTTGCACTGTTTCTTTTTCACAATAAACTCTGAGGATCCGCACGCGACCCGCAGGAGGAGACGCCCGGGGCGGGAATCGCGAGCCGATTTCCGGCCACCGTAGGCGCGGGCTTGCGGACGGTGAGCAATGGTAGCTCGCCGTCCGATAAGGGCCAAGCCCGGGTCGACGGCGCGTTGTGTTCCACGCGCGCCTCAAAGAGATGTCAGCAGAATTGACGGGGTCCGCTAGGGCCAATACCTGCCGGGGGTTCGAAGAAAACCGATAGGGACATCGTGGCCCCCGGCAACAGGGCAACCGAAGGAACACGGGTGGGTTTTAGTCAGTAAGAGTCTGACACGCCCTCCCGCTCCGCCCAGAGCGGGAGAAGTTATTTGATAACTTCCTACCCAAAAAAAAAAAAAAAAGGATACGCACGCGACTAACAGTGTGATTATTTTGGCGCGACTAGCTAAAGGTTAAAAAAGTCTATCTTGTTTTCGTTGCAAAAGTTTGTGCTCGCGAGGTCTACTGTTCGCAGAACTACTAGTTGTAAATAAACAGTACACTGCTTTAGGGCTTCGCTGCAGTCGGGTAGAGGGCCAAAAAATGTTGATACACGGCCCCTTTAGGACTAGCTACGCCACTGCCAAAAAGCCCTAAAACTATTTTCCTACAGCAGACATTGTCTACAACGTACGTACGTACGTACGTTATACACACCGGCATTCTGCGAAACCGAAACTTCTCAAATTCAATGTAAGTAAGTAGGTAATTAAAATGTATTCGAATATCACAAAACGACACTTCACTATTGTGTTAACCTCAGGGTTATCAGCCCATTCGCGACAGTTCATCGTCGCTTTCAGTTTATCGACGACTGTCTGCAAGCAATCACTCAATAAGCGTCATGGCGAAAGATCTTGTTATTCTTGCCTACTCTGGTGGTCTGGATACCAGCTGCATCCTAAAATGGTAAAGTTTGTCCAACCCTTGGTTTTGCATCTTGAGGTCTTTTGAGTCTTGTAACAATCACGAAGGTAAAGGGCCGTAGTACCGACGACGTCATATTCAATTATTTTTTTAATGTAGTACAAAAGAATGACTTAGGTACCTACGTGTTATTAAATCGGGTTGTCAAAACATGTTTCCTATTATTACACAGCAGTAAAAATACCGACCATTTGACACTGTTTTTGATTCCCAGGTTAATCCAAAAAAACTATGATGTGGTGTGCTATATGGCCGATGTTGGTCAAAATGAAGATTTCAACAAAGCTAAGGAAAAGGCTATGGCTGTGGGAGCCAAAGATGTGAGTACCGACTTATACATTTCAAATATTGACAGATATATTTCGCGGTAACTTTATGTAAGAGCGTTAATGAAAAAATAATTTATTTTCAGGTGATAGTAGAAGACCTGCGTAAAGAATTCGTGTCCAACTATATGCTGCCTGCAGTGCAGATGGGTCTGGTTTACGAAAGTCGATATTACTTGGGTACTTCTCTTGCACGACCCTGCATCTCAGTTGGACTTGTGAATGCTGCTAGAAAACTAGGTGCCAAGTATATTTCTCATGGCGCCACAGGCAAGGGCAACGACCAAGTCAGATTCGAACTTAGTGTTTATTCATTGTGGCCCGAAGGAAAAGTAAGGTTCAAGTAAGATTCAAGTAGGTACTTTAAGACTTTACATCGGTAAGTTCTCGTCTAACAAATCATTTTATCCAGGTGATAGCGCCCTGGCGGCTCCCGGAATTTTTCGAACGGTTCCAAGGTCGCAGTGATCTTATCGAATTCGCAAAACAGGAAAACATCCCTGTGTCAGCAACTCCCAAAGAACCCTGGTCAACTGACGAAAATATCATGCATATCAGGTAAAGCAAACTTCTAATTTTACGCGATATAGGTGCCGATTCCCTTGTTCACAAACTAAACTTTTAAGTTCAGTGCCTCTTTTTCTTTCTATTTCATTAAGAAAAGGACAGAAGATAAATTTTAGTTTAGTCCTGTCAAATTAATCAGCGTTTGACGTAAATTGATGTAATTTTAGTAGGCAAGTTTTTAATCACGTCTAAACTTGTATGGAGTAGTGACAGGTGCTGATTAATTTGACAGGACTAAACTAAAATTCATCTTCTGTCCTTTTCTTAATGAAATAGAAAGAAAAAGATGCACTGAACTTAAATTTAGTTTAGTTTGTGAACAAGGGAATCGGCACCATAATGTACCTATATAAAACAAAACCAGTTTAAAATTTCGTTATAAAATTGCTTTTCTTACCTAACAGTTACGAATCCGGCGTACTAGAGGATCCTGGGGCCATTCCTCCAAATGGTATTTTCAAAATTACTCGGGATTTAAAACAAGCTGAAGACTATCCTAGTGCGATTGATATAAATTTTGAAAAGGGTGAGTAAACATTTAAGTACTACTTCTCATTCCCAGAGTCATGTATCCTAATAATATGTAAATTATGTATTTATAAAAATGTATAAATCGACAGGATTACCTGTCTCCGTTCGGATCCCTAGTGGCCACGAGAAGTCGCTAGTGCTGACCGATCCACTAGCCATAGTGGAAACCCTGAACAAGCTGGGTGGCCAGCACGGAGTTGGACGTATCGACATTGTGGAAAATCGATTTCTAGGATTGAAGGTTAACGCTTTTATTTAACGACTCCAAAAAAATATTTTACAAAGAAATCTGTTGGCAAACCTAAAATTATGTACTATTCCAGTCCCGGGGACTATACGAGACACCTGCAGGGACGGTTCTTCATGTGGCCCATGTAGATCTAGAGGCCTACGCTCTCGATAAAGAAGTTTTGAGGTACGCAGCTTAATTATCTACCTGAATTAAAAACAATTTAAATTTTGCATATAAAATAAAAATATAAACTCATAAATTTGTTATATTTCTATTCTACAGAGTTAAGAAATATCTTCAGGAGAAAATGGCCGATTTCGTTTACAATGGATTTTGGTTCTCACCTGAAGCCGCCTACACGCGAAAATGTTTGGAGTTGTCTCAAGAAACTGTAAATGGAATGGTTACAGTCCAAATATATAAAGGAAATGGCAAGTTGCAATCATCTACTTACACTTGTTTAATTCATTTTTTTTTTTAATGTAAGGTATCTCGTAGTTGACCTCTGAGATCATGACTACTTAACCGGGCTTTCATGTGGGTGCCTTAAGTTACTATACTTAAAACCTCCAGCCAGGGGTTATTCAACTATGCTAATTAAAACTAGGTGAACACTCGCTAAGGGCACCCCCTGTGGGGTACGAACCTCGGCTTAGGGCGTCAACCGGAGGGAGGACATCAAAAATGGGACGGGCTGGATCAAAGTTTTGATCATGATTATTAGTCGGGGAATTTAAAGCTACGTGCTCAGCTACAACAACTGCTGGCACCTCATTATCGAGTAAGGGTCAGGGGGGAGTATCATTTACTCGAGGACGCGGTCGCGATCGCAAAGGACCTCGGGCGGCGAGGCCGGAATAACGGGAGGCGTCTGTTTTTGTACACTATGCTGGTTTCCTTACTGCTCTCCTGGAGGAGGGTAATGGGGTCGTCAGGGTCGGTAAGGATTCGCTTAGGGCGGCGAGTTCGATTGACACTAGAGAGAGTATAACTAGCGGCGTCGACAACCAGAGGGTTGCGATGTTTGGCGGCAGTATCGAAGTAACGCTTGGAAGAGCGTTTGAAAAATTGGTGGATAGTGGGGATTTTTAGGTCGAAATGGAGGAGTTTAATTCATTATTTCAACATATTGATATTGCCTAATAACTGTTGTTTTCTGTATTACAGTTACCATATTGGCGAGAAAGAGCTCAGCGAGCTTGTATAACAAAGATCTGGTTTCGATGGATATTGCCGGAGGGTTCTCGTCAGAAGATAGTACTGGATTCATCAATATTAACGCTCTTCGTCTTAAAGAATATGCTAGATTTTCTAAACAAAGTAAATAATTCAACTTTCAAAATAACTCTTCCGTTAAAATGGTTAAAAAAGATACTTTTAACAAATAAAAACACTTCCCGCATAAATAAAATATTATGTTATTTCATGTTAATTTTATGTTTATTTCACAACCTAAACTGAGTACGTTAATTTTCGCGGTTAGTCCCCCTATGCTCTAGTCCCGCTATCATAGTATAAAGAACTCTTTATATTATGCCGCTATGCTCGACTCGAAAAATACCTACTAAAAAGTTTCAATAAGCACGCAATTCTTTGATTCTATGTAAACAATAAAGGGTACAGTTGGAAAGAAAAGTGTATTCACTCCTCTTGCTCAAAAGAGCCGTCATTGTAGAGTACCAGAGCGGGGAAAAAATAGCATTTCTTGCTCTAGGGGAAAAAGTAATTTCTTTTTAATTTTTGTCTGTTCCAACGAGCCTTGAAAAACAAAAAAGTCTTTATGTTTATTTTTATGTAGAATAATCATGATTATGGACTCGACTTATTACTGGTTCACAACAAAAAAAAACATTTTATTTTTGAAAATGGAACTAAATGCGGGGTAAGTAAATTGAATTGCTGACCGTAATTTAATTTACAACAGTGAAAATGTCATTATCTACTTCTAGTGAGAACATCTTCACAGAGGACTGAAATTAAATTGCTGGAAAAAAACATCTCGCTAAATATCCAGAATTGTACAAATTGTACATTTAAATAAAATAAACTATTTAATATTGTATTGGATTATTTTATTTTCTCGCAATCGTAGTGAAAAGTAGAGTGTAACACACGGCGCTAAAACCCATTATGACTCGGTTTCTATTTACTCCCTCGCTAAAGCTCGGGAGTAAAACTACCTCGTTAGGTACAATGGGTTATTTTAGCCCCTAGTATAACAATCTACTATTGAATCCTATTTTTTTTATTGCGCTATTCGTACCTGCGTAAGCGTCTGTAAGTTAAAATTTGTTTTGTCTCTTTTTTTTTTCACATGTAACTCCATTTTGACCAACTTTACAGGAGCAATAAAACTAATTTAAAAATAATGTTAGTTATTTCATTTTAATTATGAATTTAATTTGCAACATAATGGATACTATAAAGTATGTAAACAAACAAATATTTAAAAAATATTAACATTAAAGCCACTTTTTCTTAAAAAAAGGAGTTACAAGTTTAATTCATGAAAAATAAAAATAATAATTGGAGTTACGAGGTTATCTAGTACCTAATTGATAAAGTGATAGCGAAATAAGTTAATTAGATAAAAATATTTATTTATTTTGTATTACAAAAAGGCACATGAACAGTTATAATTATAATACTTACTACACTAAAATTAATCAGTCTAGTAACAAAATATTTTTCTTTTATTTAACATTATTTTAATCTTTATTAACGGCCTTTCACGCAGATAAAAATCCGTTCGTAAAGATTTAAAATAATGGGCTTATTCACGGGCTGTTGTAATAACAGTATTACAATAGTCCGTGAATAACACAAAACAGCAATTAAACTTAACTTACATAAATAAAAATATTTTGAGGTCAACATAGCTGCTGAGTATCATTTAAACTTTTCATTTTTAATCAAATAGAACTAAAGAGAAGATCTTAATCTTCATAGGGAATACTATCATAGTACCTATTGATGATAAATTGATAATCCTGCGGAAGAGAGCTTTTTAGGCTTTGTAAGTCACCATACTTCCTTTTTTTAATTTGAAGCCTTTCTTTCAAGGCACTTAGTTGTTTTGGGACATTTATTATATTTTTGCGTTGTGGCAAAAAGGTCCAAGGATTTTAAAATTTAAGCTTATAAAAAATTTTACTTTTAAAAAATATCGTCGCTTATTAGGTCCTGCTTCAACTGTAGTCCAATTCATTGCTTGTACTGTATTTGAAAAAGTATTGCTGATAATGGCCACCGTATGGTACACCGTATTATGCTCGTTTGGCGACTATTTCTTCATTACTTATATCCTGAATATTATTTTGAGAGGTATTTTCTGTGTCTATTTTATCTGTATCATTTGGTATTATCATTGTGGGGTCAGTCTCCACTTCTATTCTATGTGTTGTAGAATGAAAGACGGTTCGTCGTTGTTTACTTCAATTTATTAGCAGCACTGGGACTTAATGTAATTTTAAGATACGTACTCTTCGTCATTCGTTTCTGTGCGTGTGTCTGTTACAGTACCAATCCACAGAGTAACTTCAAAGAAAAAAGAAATAAAAAACCACAGATAATAATAATTGCATTCCGTAACATCCTCCCGAGGGGCGGAAGACTGAGTTTACATACTGCCAACCAAGACTTAATATTTAATTATACTATGGCATTACATCTGCTTAGAATTTCAGAGGTGTTTTACCACTAGATACACTTTAACACCAAAATGTAAATTACAAGACTGTAATGCAACTAAATATTCACAGTATCATTTGGGTACATGACCATAACATTCAAATTTAAATAGGCTAGTAATTCCAGTGCTCTAACAAAAATAGAATAAAATCTACATATAATTTTTATTACTACAGACTTATAACATTTACCTGCCAAGTTTATTCAAGGTAATTCCATAGTTTAAAAGGACTAAAGAATAATATCATAGAATATGATATCATATCATAGAATAATGAATAATATCATTTATCTTTTAGAGTAGTAGGTACTCTACCATACTGACAAGTCCAGAGGAAACATCAAACTAAGTTGAATACTTTATTCTAAAAATCTAGATGGTACTTTAATAGAACGTCCCGATCTAGTACTGGCTGGTGGCATGGTTATCAGTTGAGGTTCTGTGTCATCAGCAGGCACGGAGATGGTTGCGGACGATGGCGCCGGATTCACTGGACCATTTCTATTAGAGACTTGCTCAATCCAATCATCTGAGGCGCTCAATTCTAAAGGATATAATCTTTGATAAGCTCTTACCTTTTCTCCTGTAGAAGTCATGACTTTTGCCACTCTCGTACAACCATCCTTTCCTGTAAAAATATCTTTTATTATGCCTAATGGCCAATTTAGCCTACTAGATTCAGTCTCAATTAACACCACTTCTCCCACTTTGGGTTCTCTTCTCTGTTCTCTTCCTTTATTTATCAGAAGTGACAAATATTCATTTCTGAATCTTCTTCTAAAATCTTCTCGCAGCTGTTGTAAATATTTGTGTCGGATGTTCAGACTTTTATGATCAATCTGGTCCAAATCTGGAGTGTCACTATTTGGTAAGCTGTGTAAAAACATCATTGGTGTCAGCGGCTTGTATTCTCCCATCTCCACATAGGTAAGTGGTCTGCTGTTTATTATAGTTTCACAGTCACAGAGTATGGTTGTGAGTTCAATCCAGTCTACCACCGATTTTCCAAGGATTCGACGCAGCATCTCTTTGACAACTCTCACTAACCTTTCCCACCATCCTCCCCACCAGGGAGCTGCTGGTACTGACAGCTTCCATTTTATATTGTAGGAGTTAGTAGCGGTTTCTACTTCTTGCCAATTCACCTCTTTCAGTAAATTTGATGTGCCTATAAAGTTTGTTCCATTGTCTGTGTAAATAACTCTTACTCTGCCTCGCCTGGCTATGAATCTTCTCAATGTCATCATGAAGCTAGGTGTTGACAATGAATCAGTCAGTTCCAGGTGAATAGCTCTGTAAACGGCACAGGTGTACAGTACAATCCAACATTTCTTGTTATCTTTAAGGTACAAAGGGCCTGCTAGATCTATTCCAGTTACTTCAAATGCTGCATTATTCATTATCCGATCTGTAGGTAATGGTGGCTGTGGGACTTCATAATGCCTTGCCTTATATCTTTTGCAAATAATGCATTCTGACACAACCTTCTTGGTCAACCTTCTAATTCCTATAATCCAAAATGAATTTCTCAATGTAGACATCATCAGCTGCGTTCCAGCATGCTTCATTATTCTGTGTTGTTGTTGTACAATTCTTTTGACTATTTCTTCATTTCCAGGAAGTAATATTGGGAAGATGAAGTCTTTTGGTTCATTTGAATATTCTAATCTTGTCTTAACTCTTATAATCCCTTTTTCTTTTATTGTTAGTAATTTATGTCCTGAGTTTTCGCGTTTTTTAAAATGTTCTCTTTGTATTAACTTAATCAAAGCTTCTTCTGCATTCTTGTATTCATCAATTTCTATATGATCTGAGCTAATGTTATATTTACCTCTAACTCTCGGGCTCATTCTTAGCATTCTTGCTATCAGACGAACTATATTATTGTATTGATTAAAATGAAGCAGTTTACTACAAAAACTCTCTGAAATTACTTCTACATGGATTGCTGAGTTCTTCACTTGTTCACTGCTTACTGTCTCTTCATCAATTTTCAGATTCAACAAGTTTGACTTGGGCCAGTATTCTTTTTCTAGATACAGCCATTGCGGGCCAAGCCACCAACTATTCTCTTTCAGTGTCTTTGCGGAGCAGCCACGTGAGGGTAAGTCTGCTGGATTACTTTTACCAGGTATGTGGTTCCAATCATTCTTGTTTGTATTTTTACAAATCTCTTTTACTCTGTTACTAATGAAAGGTTTCCACGTGTTTTGTCTTTTCAGCCACGCCAGGGTCACCAACGAGTCTGTCCAGCAGTAGACATCATATTCCTTGCATTGACGAAATAAGCCAGCTCTCAACACTTCAATGTAGAGCCTCGACGCAATGAGAGCTCCCATTAGTTCTAAGCGCGGCAATGATATGCATCTCTTTATGGGAGCTACTCTACTCTTGGCTATTATAAGCTGCACGGTTATTTTATCACCATGCTTTGTTCGTAAGAAAATACAGCCCGCATAAGCATCTTTGCTGGCATCGCTAAATATGTGGACACTTGTCTCACATTCATGGAGCGGTGCCTCCGTGAGACGCCGCGGTACTCGGCATTCCTTAAGATAGTGAAGAGTACTCAACCAATCAATATATTCTTTCTCTAAGTCATCGGGTATTTTCTCATCCCATCCAGATTTTAGTAGCCAGGCTTTCTGTATTATCAATTTTGGCACCAATGCAACTGGGCATACTAATCCCAATGGGTCAAAAATCTGTTGGACAACTGACAGCAATTCTCTCTTTGTTATCTTTGTAGTTAACTTCTTTAGGTTAAGTTGACACTCAATAGTATCTCTTCTTTTATTCCACAACATCCCTAGGACTGATACTGGCACTTCTTCTGTATTATTCCTATTTGTCATCCAGCCTCTCAGCTCAAATTGACCCATCTTCATTAGTGTTGTGGCCTCATTGACAAATGACAGCTTTTCTTCTATTGAGTTAAAGCTGGTCACACAGTTGTCAACATAGAATGACTCTCTTAATCTTTTTGATGTGGCAGGATAGTTTTCTTCATGCTTTTGTAGGTGGTGGTTTAGAGTAGCTGCCAGCAGAAATGGACTACAAGCAACTCCAAAAGGAACTCTAGTATGGCAGTATGTTGCTACCTCGTTTTTATTATTGGGATCTTTCCACCATAGCAATTTCAACTTCTCGCGATCTTGTGGACAGACTGCTATTTGTAAAAATGCCTTCTTTATGTCAGATATCACTCCATAAGCTCCTTCTCTAAATAATATTAATAATTTTGGTATGAGCTCAATCAAATTAGGACCTTTCTCTATACATGCATTCAGTGAATTGTTGTTTCTGTCTTTGGCTGAAGCGTCAAATACGGGGCGAATTTTTGTAGTAGCACTCTCCAGCTTGACTACTGCATGATGTGGTA
Source organism: Agrochola lychnidis (assembly GCA_963680765.1). Lineage (NCBI taxonomy): Eukaryota > Metazoa > Arthropoda > Insecta > Lepidoptera > Noctuidae > Agrochola > Agrochola lychnidis. The sequence continues at coordinate 9,246,999 of OY796850.1, forward strand.
GGTAATGTCCTTTATCCTTTTTGTCATTCTTTACTTCTTCTATGATGCCTTCATTAATCCAATCTTGAAAAACATCATCATAGGCCTGAATCTTCTGTGTACGTTCCAGTTTCTTTGTTGTGGAGAGTAGTCGATTGTATGCTTGGTTGTAGTTTGATTCCAGCTCTGGATAACCCAACTTCCACATCAGGCTCACTTCATAACGGCCCTCTCCATTAACTGAAACATTTTCATTAAATAACGCTAACATTTCTGATTCTGTGTTTTCTGATTCTTTTTCATATGGATCTTTTATTCCTAATGTCTCAATGTTCCACATGAATTCTAAAGAATCTTCTTGAATAATTGCTGCAAAATGGGACGTCACTATGGTGTTGTATATACCCTGTATAGGTCCTTGTAATGTCCACCCCAGTTTTGTCTTTATTGCCACCAGATTATCCTCCACTTGCACCAAATCTGACTCGAGGATGGATCCTAAGTAATCAGAACCTATGAGCAAACTTATTTCTGATATACTTTCTTTTGTATCAGTCAGTCTTATGCCTTGGTTTTGCAACTTTCTTATGATGTCTGCATCATGCACTTTAGGTAAGTTGCCGCATAGTGTGGGCTGTTCTAGGGCTCTCATTTTAGTTTTATAGGTATCATCCAAGCTACTTACCATGAATTCAATATGCCTGTGTACCTGCACTCCTCTCTTGATGCCTCCAAATACTATGTGCCCCAGTCTCTCGTTACCTGTTACCTCCAATTGCATTTCTTCTGCCATGCCAGCTTTGATGTAGGTGCGCTGTGATCCAGAGTCCAAAAGTGCCCGAACCTTCTTTTCTCCTTTATTGTTGGATATTTTAACTATCAACGTCTGCAAAAGAGTGGTTGAGTTAATACTAGAGAAATTGTTAACAAGAACCTTTTCTGTTTCAGGATCAGAGCTCTTTGGAATGGGAACAGTGGCCTGGTTATGTAGCGATGGGCACAATATTACCATATGGCGTTTCTTGCAGTTTAAACAGCTTACAAAGGCTTTACACTGTTTGGCTAGGTGTCCTTTCTTTAAGCAAATATAACACCCTCCTTTGGTTTTTATCAACCGTTTCTTATCATCTAGGCTTAATTTATTTCCCTTATTGCACTCAATGGTATTATGAGGATTGTCACAAAAATAGCATGCATTGATCTTACCTTCATTTGTTGTTTGTCCTGTTTTCTTACCCTTTGTCTCTTTGGTTAATAGACAAGTAGCCGTAGGAACCGATGCCTCCCTGCCTGCTGATTCACCTCTCTGGAAAAAATCTATTTTAGCTAGGCCCAACCGTTCCAGTGCTTCTACCTCTGTTTTCAAAAAATTTAACAGTTGAGTTAGTCTAGACTTGTCAGTATGGGGGAGTCGACTCCAATTAAGCAAAACATCTTCTGGTAAGGACGATTCAACAAGTGGGTACAATATACACTCATACTTCTCCTTCACAATTCCAAGAGTTTCTAATGTCTGTAAGTTTGCTACAATTTGATCATAAAGAACGTCTACCGTCACTTTGTTTCTTGACATTACAAGTTTAAGTATTTCTCTAACATAAGTTTCAATAAGGATCTCGTCCTTCGCAAATCGTTCCTTTAGCATCTGTACTACATTAGTGTAATTCCCTTTAGTAGGCGCGTAGCCTTCAACTAGAATCCTTGCTTTAGAGCCCGATGTCATTGCTTGAATCAAGTACTGGTACTTGTCGTCATCATCAATGGACTCATCTTCATGGATTTTCCTAAACTGGCTCCAAAACGGTACCCAGCTTCTGGGATCGTCATCAAATTTTCTCAGTTCCAATTGTGGTAACTTTAGATTATGCGGCTTCGAAGGCTGGTTAGTGTATGACAGTGGTTTCGGTTGTTTCTTGTCTATTTGTCCCTTTATAGCTAACCATCTTCGTCGGTATGTCTCCGCCTCATCAAATTCCTCATCACACTTTTCTTCCGAATAATCGGTCGCTCCGAGTAACATATCTTGAATCGATTTGTCCAGCGTCGTTAGTGAGTTAAATTTTTCTTGAAGATACGCCATATCTGTCTCGTCGGGAAGATTCTCTTTTCTGATCGTATCTTCAATAATCGATGCGTGTCTAGTAAATATGCGTCGTATTTGAGCCCTTTCCCTCTTCAGCTTATCCAAAGCATCCATTCTGGCTACGATGAATATGGATTATAGCACGTTGCAAATGGCTTCAGAGTCAGCGTGGGCGCAAACAGGCCTTCGCATTCACAGCACCGAGTTAGTGATTTACCCGTACCGCCGTAAAGTTTCGCAAGTCACGGTCGCCACTTTGTTGTAGAATGAAAGACGGTTCGTCGTTGTTTACTTCAATTTATTAGCAGCACTGGGACTTAATGTAATTTTAAGATACGTACTCTTCGTCATTCGTTTCTGTGCGTGTGTCTGTTACAGTAGGTATGGGCGTTATTTAACGTCACTAGTTACAATAACTGGCTACGGGGCATGTAACCAAATAACTAGTTTCGAGTCACACATAAAGACGTGATTTTTGTAACTAGTTCCATCACAATGCAGTGATCGAATGAAAAGAATGAAACGAAACAAAAGTATTCGTTCCAAAAATAACGTATTACGTAGGTAACCATTTATATTTTCGTTTCGCAAATAACTGTAACACTTCGTTAGAATCACCGTGTTGAAAAATAACTAGTTACTAAAATCACTAGTTTTCAAAACCGGTGACGTCCTTGTAGTCACTAGTTACGTTACGTTTCGCAAAAATCACGTAACGACCCACCCCTATGTTACAGTACCAATCCACAGAGTAACTTCAAAGAAAAAAGAAATAAAAAACCACAGATAATAATAATTGCATTCCGTAACACTATGGTTCCAGTACCATCAGGAGTAGTGTAATTTTGTAAATATATGAACTCGATAACGACATCATATAAACAAGGCTGATCGTAGCTCGTAGGGGTGGTTGTGGGCGGAGCTGGTGATTGCACCAACTCCATATAATAAAGAAAGCAGATTCATTACAAACGGCAAATCAATATTCGCTGATGAGGTTTGTAATTTAATCCGAGTCGCGCCTTGGAGGGACAACTTCACCATTTGTAAGCTTCTTTTATTCTGTTAAAACAAAAGGAATTCATACAATAAATAATTTGAGGAAAGGTGAAAAAAATATACGTGTAATGTAATCGAAAAACATTCCCTACTTTATTTATTATTTGCCTAAAATGGACATCTTTGAAATACCATTAATAATACATTAAAACTTTACTTTCCATTTACTGTATTATTAAGTTATTACTCAATCTTTTTCAAAACAATTCGACATGCTATTAATATTTAATATAGACTAACCATTTTACTGGAAACGTAGTCTTTTGTGCTTATTAACTAAAAGTAGCACACCGGTCTGCATACACAACTTAACGCCATTACATTGCTATAGTAAAAGCTCGTACAGACCGCCTCATCCAAAGGGTACAAAACGCTTGTTCGCGGTTTTGTTACAATATCCCTCGCAGAAGCCATGTAACACCTTTTCTAAACAAGCATTTTTCTCTAAAAATGAAATCCAGGCGCAAACTGCACTTGGCTTGCCTTTTATTCGGTGTTGTTAAATACCAGAAACCGGACTACCTGTACGACAAGTTGAGTTGGATAGCGAGTAGACGAGAATGTGGGAGAAGGCAATGCTCGCAGCAACTCTCGACCCAGTCTCATAGTACAGCAGCTTTTAGAGGTAGTTTCCGTTATGCGGCTTCTAAAGTGTGGAATAACCTGCCACCACCTCTTCGAGCGATAGAAACGATCGACACATTTAGAAGACGCTTACGGCAGTATCTCATGGATTCGCAACGGAAGCTAGACATGATCAACCTTAATGTTTCATTGATATAAATTGTATTATGATAAAGTTATCTATTATTTATTGACGTACAGTCCCTTTAGTCCTTTTGTTTATCGTTTATTGTGCAACCATGCCATCATAATTATTTTGTTAAATACCACTTTTTAAGTCTTTAATTATCGTTTAACTTAATTGTATCATATCGATTTTATTATTATTTGCTACACATATTTATTTTATTCTTTATTTAAATATTTACACACACTATACAACTGATTTACATCCGTAAGACGTACTCTTAACATAAGGTTCAGTTGAAAACCAGCGTCAGGCACTAGTTGTCTGGCATTTATGCTGAACTGGGCCTATTTGTCGCAGCCGTGAGGCACACAATACTGTTTTAAACTTTCTTTGCTTTTTCCTGTTTTTTTTTTGTTTTTGAAAACTGTGTGCCTTAACCTGTGTCAAATAAATTTATTTTCTTTCTTCTTCTTTCTTAAAAGACGTTAGTTCACGTTGCAAAGGGAGAAGGGAGTTACAAGCATTGCTTTTGAAAAAAAAATTGGTGGTGCATTTACGAGTAATGCTTGACATTAACTTTTAGTGTTATGCACAAAAAGTAACGATGATTAAAATGAAAAATTAAAAAAAATACGCAGCGTTGCCATCAAAATGTAAATTTCGACCTCTAATGGAATTACGAGGTTTGCGTATTATGGTGACGATATGGTAAATCAGACTGTGACATACGGCAACTCTGATTTTTAGAGGATTTTTACGATAACAACACTGCTGCTGTTAAAGAAATTGTTTTGATTTGCTGCTTTCGCTATCCTGAAAAGTGAAACCTGAAGTTCTGAGCCTGAAAACAAGCTGCAAAATAAATCAATATGCAAAGAAATTTGCCTCAAAATAAGGAAGCATTGCTAAAATCTTATACAACTCGATTAAAAGAAGATGTCAAGAGTATGTTAGAAAACTTTGAAGGTAAGTAACAACCTTAGAACAAGTATAGGTTTAATCTAAGGTAACAACACAGTTCTTGCTTCAACGCTTCATTCGGATGGAAAACAAAAGTCAAAATATTGCGAGCTACCGATCAGTTACTACTTGATATGAAGAAATGTATAATTTGTGTTATATTGGAGAGAAATTTAAAACTACATAGAGTAACACAAAACCAACACTTGTTCATCGGTTCTCCCAGCATGAGTTATATTGAAAACTGATAGATTTAAGAAGACAGCAACGTGCAACATCTTCCTTCCTTCTATTAACAATATTTATTGCTATTGTAATGTTACTAAATCGCAGACTCATGCTCAAAAGTAGATAAAATAAAAGCTCTTGTCTTCTGATTAACATAACATCACGCCTGCATTACTCTAAGGATAAGACAGAGGTATACCTATAGTACACCCACATATCGCCAGTTTTATTTAAGTCCCATGTCTTCTAATTATGTTTATCATAGTAACAAGAAACCAGCATTGGAGTATGTGCCTGTGTCTACACCTTATTCACAGTTTGTTTCTATTTCTAGAAATCATAAAACTTGCAAAACTAGAAAATGAAACCCAACTGAATAGAATGACACAGATTGAACAAGATACATTTGAAATGCAAGTCCGGGCTGCCAATATTGGTAAGTTTTCAACTTTTTTATTATTTAACAACAAGTATGTAAGTATTTCTTAATGTGATTTTATGACATAAACTCTAGCAGATTATCTTGTATTATACCTTAATTAAATTCAAAGAAATTCACATCTTATTGCATATGGTTTAAGATATTATTTTATTTCTCAAAAATAATACAATTAAGTCAACATGAACATATGAAGTATGGTAGTTACTTGTAAATGGACAAGTAGTAGGACAATCTTTTCTGAAAAAAGAACTTTTCTTGACATCGTTTTTGGGTGCGTTTATTCAGGGACCGCAGAAGTGGGGGCAGAGGGAGCCAAATGCCCCCTGAGGGGGTAAAATCAAACATCAAACGGGGACCGTGCCCCTTGAACTACCTGTTAAAGAAGGTTTGTGCTGTGCTATTCTTCACAGAGCCACAGTTGTGACAGAGCTTTGTTTTTCTTAAATGAAAAAGAGCTTGTAGGTACCATCGAAGAAACCCATACCTATACACCGTAAGGACTATTTCTGCTTGCAGCGCTCGGCCGATGTAGTAATGGTTACCTACAAAAAAAAAGGGTTGTGTGCACGGGATTTTGTTTTCGATTTGCTTAGGTATGGGTTTCTTCGATGGTACATATAAGAATATTTATTATGAGGCAAAAGCACCCACAATCAAGACAGTGGGTTTTGGGTGACCAAAGATGTTTGCCCACCTGTCATGGAGTATTTTTGCGGTCTCTGCGTTTCTTCCTACAATAAAGAATAATGTGCAAGCACCACATCAGCATTTTGGACACCATCATTAAAATAATCAAGTTGCCAATCATTTTAATTCCTTCCAAAAATACTAACATATTTATTTATGTTTCAGTGAGAGCTGGTGAATCCTTGATGAAGCTGGTATCAGACATAAAACAATATTTAATACTGAATGATTTTCCATCAGTCAATGAGGCTATAACACAAAACTCTAAACTATTCCGCACAAAACAACAAGAATGTGACCAGAAACTAATGTCTCTCCGCGATGACATAGCAGCGGATCTTTATGACTTGGAAGATGAATATTTTACTAGTATTTATAAGTGAAATCCTAAATTGTAATTAATTTATAATAATTAAATTATTATATACCTTCCGAGGCCTTACAATAATCCGTCACTACCATTAAATTTTCTACAATATTTTTTAAAAACATGAATCAAGATGCATATTTTTGCTAGCTCTAGCTAGCAAAAATATGCATCTTGATTCTTGTTTTGCACTGTTAACTGTTGCGCAGCAAACATTCTTGGCTCAGGACCGACTAGCTAGTAGCCTTTTTGCCATGGTAGGTAGAAACAACAAAATGCGCCACATGCTATAATCATTACATACTCCTCCCACTATGTACAGATCAATTAATAAGTCACATACTTTTATGCATTTTTTGCTACTTATGATTGAGGAGCAATTGTAAGGATAATTTTCTACTGTACTAGCAGCATCCTGCGGTTTCACCCACACAAGTCTCGATCCCGTGGGAATATCGGAATAAAAAGTATCCTCTGTTAATCCAGGTTATAAACTATCCGTGTGCCAAATTTCATCCAAATACATTGTCATTTTTGCGTGAATGAGTAACAAACATCCATCCATCCATCCTCACAAACTTTCGCATTTATAATCCTTAATATTATAAATGCGAAAGTAAGTTTGTTTGTTACGCCTTCACGCTAAAACGGCTGAACGGATTTGGATGAAATTTGGCACATATATAGATGATGCCCTGGAAAAGAACATAGGATACTTTTTTTTTTTTCCACGGGATCGAGACTTATGCGGGTGAAACCGCGGGGCGCAGCTAGTATTATTATATAAGTAGGTCCTTGACTGCCTCGTTGGTCTAGTGGTCGCAAGCGCTATTGCTGAGCATAAGGTCCTGGGTTCGATTCCCAGGTTGGGCAGTGTTATTGGATTTTTCTATCTGGAATTTCTCAGTAGCAGCCTGGAGTCTGGATTTGTGCCCGGTTGATGGCATAGGTGCGCCCCCTATTACATGGGACTTAAACATAAGTGGTGAAATGTGGGTGTATCTATACAGGTACATCTCTGCCCAACCCTTCGGGGAAACAAGGCGTGATGATGTGTTATATAATTAGGATCAATGTAAGCAATGTTTTGGTCTACTTAAAAAAAATGTGGCATGAATGTCATAGCTAAACATGTGAAATGGTTTGCTTTGACCCATGGGTAAAATTTCTAGATTGTGAATTTATACATAATTATTATCACTAGGCAATCCTACAAAAATATTGATTTGATAATTGTATTGTATGAATAAAAACAAAAAAAGTTGAAACTCATATTATGTTTTATTGCAACTATTTTTTTAAATAATAATTCTAAATTGAACAGACCAGCACAAGAGCTTCATCTGCTCTACTTAGTTGTGCCAAATAAATAGTGAGGTCCACTTGATGGGTATTGCTTAGCTGTAACAGGCCTTCCCACTTTAAAATCTTCCAGATAGAAGAACAATGCTAAAGATCCTCCAACTACACCGAAAAACCATGCCCACTGGTGAATCAATGAGAACCTTCTCTTCATGGCTGGGTCATAACGGTCACCACCAAATATTTCCATTCTAGCATGTATCTGAAAATTCATAAATATAATTAATAGGACTAGTCGTTAGCAAACACAAACTTCAAATAATTAAAGGACATTTTAAAACTTACAGGCTCATTAAAGTTTCTCTTCAATTCTGGATTATCATAAGGGTAGTTTGGATCCCTAGAATCCTCCCCAATATCAGGTAGTTTTGGGTAATCACCATAACCCATATGCTCGGGATACGGCTGATACTCCTCAATGGTCATGCCATATTTTTTTGCCGCAGCCTCTCGTGCTTCTAGGGTCTTAGGATACGGACCGGGCATGTATTGATAGTTCCAATCTGAAATGAAATGACGTAACAGTCACAACACTTGTTATTTATACAAGCACAGCTGAGGTAGGTATTTATTATTCTTACGGTTTCGTGTAGCATTGCAAATTATTCCAAACGTCTTCCGCACAGTGGTAGGATTGGAAAATATAGCTTTTTTGAGTAAACTCGATGCCATTTTTGTACGAATTGTACCTAAAAATTAGAAAACATTTGACAGACCTGCCTGTGACCTCTCTTTAATGACATTGACAATTGTGGACACAGATAACTATATACTTGTGGACACACTGGACACAGAATATATTAACCGCTATTTTATTGTAGATTGTGGACAAGATAGGCTTGCAGAAAAAATATCAATACATCGATGTTTTTTGTTCGATAAATCGATATTTTTTGGCAATAATTATTATTTCGAAATATCGATTTTTATCAACTTTCGAAAATGTATCAAATACGATATAATAATATTTCCAATAGCAACACCGTTGTCGCCACTAACCATGGACTTATTATACAAACTGGACTGAGCTCTCCAAAAATCGTATTATACAAAAATGAACCATACGAATTGCAGCTTAGGTTTACATTTGTTAGGCAATCTTAGCCGAGGCAAAACGAGACGAGAGAGATAGCCGAGCCGAGGCTATTTGTCCCTTTTTCTCAATTGCCAAAAGATAAAAATCTTACAAGTTGGTAGAAAATATTTTACCAACTACAAGTAAAACAAGTTACGTATAAATATATTCAGCTTTTACATTAGTTTTAATGCATGTGTTTTAGTGGCATAAACATGCCACTAACCTTTTATACAATGACAAGATTGCAGCATTTTTAACCGACTTCAAAAAAAAGGAGGAGGTTCTCAATTCGTCGGGATATTTTTTTTTTTTATGTATGTTCTCTGATTACTCAAAGACGGCTGGACCGATTTGAAAAATTCTTTTTTTGTTTGAAAGGGTATACTTTCAAGTTGGTCCCATTGTCATTTGGTCACGATCTGATGATGGGATTTTGAAGAAATCGAGGGAAATCTTCAAATATTAAAGGCACATCTATAGCGATTTGGGTATTTTTGATGAGCAGTTGACATAAGGCTATTGTAACTTAGATAAATTACAAACCAACCCACTAAAAAGTGAAAAAAAAAAACTTTTTTACAAAAATACAACCGACTTCCAAACTACAAAGTGAAACATAACTTTAATTTCGGAAGTCACTGTCAAAAAACTAAAATACTGATCTGATCCAAAGACACCGACTTCCGAAATTAAAGTTATTTTTCACTTTGTAGTTCGGAAGTCGGTTGTATTTTTGTAAAAAAGTTTTTTTTATCAGTATTTTTCTTTAAGGGGTGTATTACACCATCATATCTACGATCACAGATCCATGATCAAACACATAACTAAATTGTAAAATAGACATAACATGGGTAATTTATGAGCTTCGTAGATAGGTAAATGACATAATATGATAGTGTAATAATCCTCAAGGGGTAATACCGATAACAAATGTCTATCTAACAATTCCATTATATGTTCGATCACAGATCCATGACCAGACTCAACAGTGTAATACCCCTTAGTAAAATTTTTCGTAGCCGACTACCTAACCAAAAGTTCTATTTTTAAAATTCATTCCCGCCCTGGAGAGGGAAGTAATTACTATGAGTCTTTCCCACCCAAGGGTGGGGAATTGGAGATCAGCGTCTTCCACCCGCTACTTGGATCAAACAAACACTACTTTCCGAGTATGAAAAATGAAAAATAAATAACACAATGGGCTTAACTTTTGACTACGTCTCTGTCCGCCGAGACCTCGGTACCCATGCAACAAAATTCTTACAAATATGACAATTAAGTAGATATAATCGTGTAAAATAATATCAGGCAATACTTCAAAAGATTAAACACCAAGAGGAAAACAAAAATGCAGGGGTTTCTTCCGCGCGAAATCTTAAGACGGAAAAACAGTAACCTATCGCATCAAGAATCACAGAATGTGCTATCTCGCACACTTTTATACGCGCGGCGACCAGACACCTGTTATTAGCAATGCAGTATTAAGGTCAAATTCAAGAAAATACGCCGTCCTATTTCACTTTGAACGACAACCTTAAACAGGACTTGACGTTTAACAAGGACTCCAACTTTTGGATGGACACGGCTGCAGACAGATATAAGATTATGAAGGCTGCCAGCGAGATCTACAAGAAACGTAAACGAATAGGAAACACGACGAATATGAAACGGATAGCAGCGAAGCTTCTGACGAAGACTTACTGTGCGTTTGCACTGGCGAAACATTTACAACGAAACATGTTGGAATCTCTATTTTCTGTCAATTTTCCATACAAAGTTTGACAGGCACTAGAGATTTCAACATGTTTTGTTGTGATGTTTCGCCAGTGCAAACGCATAGTTAGAAACACCTAAATGTAACACAGCACAGCAGTAATATAAAAAAGCGCCGAGAAAGCAGCACAACACATTCCCGTCAAAATATTCACCGGTGAAGATGGACCTGAACTAACATAGCGGCAACGTCGCAAAAGATCCACAGATAAATAACACCCGTCTCTCCACTATTCCATTGCTTACTCAAGGATGCATATCCGGTAGGCTCGCAAATCCCTCCTTATCCTAAGGGCACGTCTTGCCTACCATTACCACGCCCCCCGGTCCACTCCTTGATATGCAATGGCCTCTGTAGTCACAGAGTACTTTATACTATACTGAAATGTAGTTCCATGAAACATGAGGCTCCAGCGGCTAGTGCAAATCTTGGAGTTCATTCGATTTATCGAGTCTGGTTAAACCACGCTGGGATCGGTGCATTTCATTCATTCAACTTATGAAGCATTGGATTAGCAATCTGTTTCAAATCAAAACAGATTGTGATTGTGTTGTACAGATAACTAGGCTCATGCAACTCATGCGTACTAAAAATCCCTGAAACTTAATTCTCAAGTCAAGAATTCAAGATATAAATCACACCATGTCATGGATTATAATAATAACATCTATGTGCAGAGACAGAGCAGAGGACAGCATAAATTAAAATTTAAAACTACATAAGTCGCCGGTAATTTTACCGTAATTTATATAAATGACCGCTAAACCCGTATTTTACCAGTGTTTTCCGTTAAATTACCTACGTAATTTTGCAACCCTAGTCTTGAATACTGATCTCATACTGATATGATAGAATACCGTAATCTGTCACTTCTGTCAGTTTCGAAATGTCACGGTCACGTTGATTGAAGATTGATGTCAGTGTTGCCAACCCGTACGATAATTATGGGGCGTCTGATAATTTGGCCAGTGGTACGATGTACAGACGCCAGCACATCAAGCTACCCGAAACTGTCAAATTTTCCCAATCAACTTTGAACTTTAGACATCAGTGATAAAATTGAAAATCTATTAAATAAATTTACCAGATTGTAGTAGCTTGATGTGCTGGCGTCTGTACAGACGCCAGCACATCAAGCTACCCGAAACTGTCAAATTTTCCCAATCAACTTTGAACCTTATGTTTCAGCGATAAAGTTGAAAATCTATTAAATAAATTTGACAGATTGTAGTATTTTGATGTGTCTGTACGATAATGAATGTCTGACGTACGATAATTTTGAGATTTGCTGAAAAAGAAATTAATTAAAGTTCGATTAACAAAATGTGAGAATGATATGAGATGTAAAATATGATTCGCGGTCGTAACAAATATGGCTTTACTCAATTATAATCATTACAATCAGCAATACAACTCCATAAGTTAGCAAAGGTGTCAAATGTCAAGTTTTCATGAAATCATGACATTTGACACCTTTATCTTGTTAATCACTATTGACCGCGAATCATATTTTACATCTCTCACATCATTCTCACATTTTGTTAATCGAACTTTAATTAATTTCTTTTTAATGATCATAATTGAGTAAAGCCATATTTGTTACGACCGCGAATCATAATTTAATCAACACAAAACCTGACACTGACTTGCTAAATGCAAAAAACGTAAGAAGATTTGAATTTTGTGGGCTACTCTGACGCATCCCCCTTGATTTTATAGTGAAAACAAAAATATCAACTGAAAACTGCGACAAAACATGTTTACGGTTTGTGCTGCTAGTGCCATTAGTGGTGAAACCTGGTATATACCTACACTTTCCCTTTGACTCTAGCATAAAATTATTCACTGTCTTTTATAGCAATTTGATTTAACGTCTTGGTTTTTTTTTTGCATTTTTCTTTTGTACACACGGCTACACATCAAGCTATACATTTCTAGTTTATGCTGATCTCGCATTTTGAAGCATTTCCGTACAATGCGAGGTCAGCTTATACTGGAAATGTATAGGTTGATGTGTAGCCGTGTGTACGATAATTTTGCCCAAAAAACGATAATTTCGACGTGGGATCTCGATAATTTGAGTTGGCAACACTGATTGAAGTGTTGAGCACAGATTCTGTTGTTTCTTGTTTCGCTTTTTATTAATAATTTATTACGAAGTTTTGATTAGTACTAGGTATTTAAAATTTTCCAATGATATCATACGTATAAAGTTAAAATCCTAAATGATGGGTAACGACAGTTCACAGTTAAGTGGCCTAGAAATTGAAGAAAAAGCAATAGAGATAACCGATTTTTGGTACCACTATCAGGCCACAATAAAAGACAGTTGCAGATATTTCAGCCTAAAAGGGGATGGCTCAGTTTCTGTTTTTAAGGGAGAAGCTGCGGTTGGTCCGCTTTGGTCAATTTCGACACCCCTGGAAAAGTTTTCGAATGTAAGTTTTCAAATTTTATTGTAAACTTGATTTATGCTTATGGTTACAGTGGATAATGTTTTTAATTACTTTGTAGAATCTTCTGAAGTATCGTCATCCATGCATTGTTCGATACATTTCTGCTTGGCAACAACGTTCTACTCTGCACTTAGCCACTGAATTTGTGCAGCCATTGTCGCATATTCTACAGTCTTTAACACCTCTCCAAATATGCATAGGACTCAACAATATTTTAAGAGCTTTAGTGTTTATTCACGAACAGGTTTGTATTCATTTTAATTTACTATATGAGTATCCGGTCAGTGGGTCGTCTTATCCTACTAATAAAATTTGAGTAATGTTTTCATCAATTAAGTTTCAATTTATTATGCTATACATATATATTGAACACCATATCAAATCTAATTTACTCTAAATTGAAATTTTCCTATTTGTAGGCTGGTATGTCTCATAATAATGTGAGTGTGTCAGCAATATATGTGACTGGAGATGGACAATGGAAGCTGGGAGGATTGCAATACCTATGCCCGTTTACTGAGTTGACGGCAGCTTATTTAAGACATGCCAGGATTCACAGGTACAATTTAAAGTATAGTATGCATAATATTGAATTATTATTCTCTTCTACTCAAACATTTTGAGAAAATTATTGAATTTATAAACAGTAGAGGAAGTTTTCTTTTTCAATTATGTGTAAACAATATCTAACATCTTTGTCATATTTTAGGTATGATAAAGCAGTTGATCCAAATGAAGATTCCTATGAAATTACTAGCAAAGTGGATCAATATGCATTTGCTGTATTGGTTGATGATGTTTTCAAAGACTGTAAAGATGGTATAGTGCTACATCCATATTTTTATAAAATATTTACTTTGTTCTTGCCATTTGCTATTATGTGTAATTACTTGCATTATTTTCAGATGAAGTACCTCATTTGAAAGAATTCAAGAAATTTTGTAGAGATTACATGCAGCATCAAAATCCTGCCAATAGGCCCAACTTATCTGACATATTGCAGCACAATTTTTTCAATCATGAATTTATTTCAATCTATAAATTTCTTAATTTCCTCCCTTTAAATTCAGAAGAGGAAAAGAGCCAGTTTTTTTCTAATATTTTGGACAATCTTAAATGTTATGATGAAGAAACTGTGGCAAAGCAACTAGGAGGTCTTTTGCTATCCAGGCTTACAATGTTAGACCAAACAGCCAGAAGAGATGTCATTCCTTTCATTCTCAAACCAAAAAATGGTAATGATCCTGCTGAGTTGTGCTCATTAAAGAATTATTACAACTTAAAATGCATATAATTATATCTACTTTAAATTCCAGACCGCATACCTAATGGAGAAGTACCAGGATTTTTCAGTCTTGGTGTGTTTAAAGAACATATTAAACCCAGACTAATGCAGTTATTTGGAGTGAGAGACAGTCAAATCAGGATGCTACTTTTAAGACACTTTTCCAAGTTTGTTCATGTATTTTCACATGAAGAGCTCTCTCAACACATCCTTCCAGAGGTAATTTCATCAATTTATTATGAAACAAAAATTCCAATAGTTCTAAGCATTATAAATACTAGACGAGTATTATTTCTGAACTGGAATGCTGGCTGCAAAAATATTTCTGTTTGACTATTTCATTATTTTTTTCTTGTTGCAGTTACTTCTGGGCATCAAGGATATAGATGATAGTTTAGTGGCAGCAACTCTAATATGTTTAAGTGAATTGGTACCAATATTAGGAGCTGGTACTGTTATAGGAGGAAAGAGATCGAAATTTTTCTCAGATGGCAGACCAAATTCAAAAACAAAGCCTTTGTTGCCAGCAGCCAGTCCAGTAACTGAAACCAGTGTATATCTACCAAGTAAGTCTTTGCGTGATTTGCCCTGTTCTGGAGAGATATACGAAAGTGACAATAGAAATGAGTTAATTTCTTTTGATAAGTCATTAACGTTAAATGAAAGACCTTCTCCAGTTGGTGGGGAATCCATAGATGATGAGATTACAGCAACAGAATTACATATAAAGAAAGGAGACAGTGAAGATGACTGGAGCGACTGGGATAATAATCGCCATTTAACAACAAAAAGTGCATCTCCAATTTTAGATGAAGATAGTACATGTGAAAAGTTAGTTCATATCAAGACAGAAAAAAGTACTTCTATATCAAACATTAACACGAAAGTTGTTTCCGAATCAAGAACGACGTTATTGCAAAAAGCTGCAATCGAAGCAAAAAAGAATATCTTAGATATTTCAGAACTAGACATAAAAAATCAAAAATACGATCCTAAAAAGAATTCAGATGATTTCGATTTTTTTGCTGATATGACACCAGTAATAGAAAAGCCGAACATTGTAAATATTGCTCAAAATAGCGGTACGCAAAACGTAAGCAGCAAATTAGAATTTGTTCCAGATGAAAATGCTGATGACAATGAAGGCTGGGGTGAGGGTTGGAATGATTAGTAGAGAACCAAAATATTGCAGTTACAATATTTATGGGATACCTATTTAATTTATTTTACAAGAAATCTATAAGCTATAAAGTGTTTGAGTAGGTACTTGTATATTTTATTTACATTTTTATACAACATTTTCTATGTTCATATAAATATTTAATTTTCAAGTAAGTACATGTTATTTATATAATATAGGATGTACTTATAAATAAAATATAATGAACATAGAAAATTTTCAACTACAACCCAGAGTCAAATAGATCGTAGCAACGAAATTTGTATTAATTATATCAGGTGATGATTCTGGTTCTAATTATTAGCGCTCGACCTTGGTTTACATTTTTTTATATTATAATAAAATTGATTAATTTCATAATGTGGTGGTTAAGGCCTCGCCTCTCATACACGAGGTTGTGGTTTCAAATCCGGGCAAGTACCAATGTGACTTTTTCAATTCATATGTACTTTCTGAGTTTATCTTGGACATTACTGACATCGGTGAAGGAAAACATCGTGAGGAAACCTGAACTCATAGTTAATGTAAGTCTGAAATCGCCATCCCGTCTTGAGCAAGCGTGGTGATCACTGCTTGTGCCTTTTTTGTATGAGAAGAGGCCTTTGCCTCACAGTGGTACAATAGTAGGCTGGTATTATTATTATAATGTATGTCGAACGTTCGAAGTTGCCTCAAGTTGCGCTTTGTTTTAGTCTCGTTTAGATCTATACATTCACAATACAGAAATAGATGATATTATCAATAATAGTTATCTTTCTGGTCTCCAGTCTCAGTGACTGGATGGATATAAGGGAAAATAATTCTGAAATATTGATAGACAATTGTCGCGTTTTGTGATGATGGTTGAAATATGGTAGTAAAATCTATTTATTTTGTATGTGCAATTATTTATTTGCCATTTTCTCTCGCAAAGTACTTTTACAATTTTATGAGATTATTAATGTATCCCAAAATTTTATAAGTACTTGTGACAAGCTAGTGTTATGTAAATTATATCAACGATTTTTGTATACTTACATTATTATGTGTAACATACTGAAACAGATTTGATTACATAGATAGGATTCTTTATGCACAGAGTGTAAAAAACAATACCTAGACGGTAGTAAATAGGTACTTGCGAAGATTTTAAGGAAGCATAAATATCAAAACAACAGTTGGGTAAAATATGATTCATGCCTTAACATACAATTAATTTTAATTTGTTATCATAAGGCTTGTATAGGTAAAATAAGCACCATCGATTGCTGCAGCTTATTCTAGAGAGAGACGCAATAAAATATAAATAAAAGAATATAAGACAGGTTGATATTCTTTTTTAGGGTTCCGTAGTAAACAAGCAACCCTTATAGTTTCGTCATGTCCGTCTGTCTGTCTGTCCGCGGTTTAGCTCCGAGACCCTTAGTACTAGAAAGCTGTAATTTGGCATAGGTATACATATTAATTACGCCGACAAAGTGGTAAAACAATATGAAAAACATTTTTTTAGGGTACCTCACCTATGTACACGTAAAGTGATGTTTGTTTTTTTTTAACCCATGGTGTGGGGTATCATTGGAAAGGTCCTTTAACAACATTGTGAGTTTGTGAAAACCATTTTTGGATTCAAGGATCCGTTTGCGAAATATTAAGCTTTAAAGTGCTAATTTTTTGTTAGAGTCAAGTGTGTGTGTGTGTCCCCTGTCAGCTAAATGGTTGGTTTTGGATGTATAAAAAAAATCACAGCAGTAGTTTATATAATGAAATTAACATTAAAACTATCACAGCTAAGTAGGGTCTACAAGTTAACGAGTAATAATCGACCAACTTAAGTGGCAAAAACATGTTTTCCCATACCTACATTCTGTATGGGAGAACATGTTTATCAACTACAAAGTGGTCCGACACGCACCTGTTTTACTTTCAGTTTCCCAGTAACGCGGGCGCGCTGATATAGCCTTTCGGAAAGTAATTGCCTTTCAGTTATTTTCCTCTATTGCGACACTTAATTATTGCTATTAAATTCTCCAAGTACCTACTTATTTACGCCAGGTATATCCATAAAGTTTTGTCACAATAGGTTTATTATACGGTCACACAAACTAATTGGTGTAATGTACATTTTTGTCTAAATTGCTTCATGTTGATCATTGCTCTAATAAGCTTCATGTTAGGTGAAACTATGTGAAAATCTAACTCACAACCTCACCTTACAAAAAAACACTTATTGTACTTATAGTTACCTATCTTAACAAACACAGCCCAAACAATATATTAGATTGCAATAAGTACCTATAGATTCATTGGCTTAGCCAAATAAATATTTATCTAAGATTATAAAACCTTGTTTAATTATGATATCACACCCAAACTAAATGTTTAGGCAAAATCTAAGTTAAATTTAGTATGTAATCAAAGTGAATGTTTGGCGCAAAATGCCATGCATCGCGCCGATATTCTTGCATGAAATATCTATGCAGGAACACATTTTAATGCATGCATAGTGAAATTAGTGCTGATTCATGAGGCGTTTGTTTCACACAGTCCTAGTAAAGACCTGTGTCTATATTTATGAAAAAAATGCATAGTTTTACTTTACGCCGCGGCGTGATAACATCCAATACTTAAAATAAAAGACGCGAAAAATTATTATATTGTGACGAAGCCTTTTTTTTTCACATTTTTGCTGGCTGTTTGATTTCAAAATAAAAGTAATTCATAATTTGATTGTTGACTTACTACATTACCTACAATATCAATAACTTACAATACTTTAGATTACTTAGAACATTCTAAAGTGCAAAAAGGAAGATCAAACATTTTGGTAATAAATCAGTCAACTAAATGGCGAGTATAACTTATAAATATGACTAGTAAAGTAATAGGAAACAATCCTCATAGTAACTACATCAATAAATAGTAATAACATATTTGACTAAACAAAAAAGTAAAAACATGACTAGATAAAATCTTTACAAAAGGAACAAAGTATCAATTCATAAGCCATGTAAATCAAAAAAAAATGTCTAAATTTATAATAAGATTAACTTATGGCTTCTTGGAATTAAACTTAACATAATGATTGGCACTTGCCTGCAAATATCACATGTCCACTAATAGTTGTGTACATGGTATTTATTACAAATACCTCACATTCTAAGAAATTTTAGATTTTTTGTCACAAAATGACAATAATTGTAAAAAAAATAATATAATAGCTCTTAAATATCTAGGATAAGATTCTAGGAATTATTTTAAATTTGTTTTATACCAATGGAATGTAAGGTGGGTTACAACAGTGTTTAAATAGCAATTTTCTTTTGCATAACTAGATCTTTGGAACTCTCATGAAAAACATCAATCATTTGTTGACGGGCCATTTCAGATAAAGTTTCAACATCATTAAGTGTCATTCCACTTGTTGGTATGGGAGGCAATGTAGTGATGACCACCTTTCCTGTAATTATTTGAATGAAATATTTAAGTACTAATTACTTTACTATTTTTTTAAAGTGTTTGAGATAAGTGTTTAACATACCTGGTTCAAATGTCTTAGTCTCACTGTCTAGGAAATAGTATTGACTAAAGACAACTGGCATTATTGGTATTTGAGCATCAATAGCTAAATAAAATGCACCTTTTTTGAAAGATTGTATACTGCCTTTGTTGTATCTTGCCCCCTCAGGAAATATCCAAAGCTTTGTCTAAAAAAAAGTTGGGAACATTAAATTTTTACAGATTAATTCAAACAAAATCATCATTATGGAGAGCATACTTTTTCTTTAATGACTCGTGCAGTTGCATCCTTCATAAGTTGGCGAGCTTTCTCCGTTCTTAACCGGTCAATAAATACAAGACCAGATAGCCAGGCACCAAATCCAAAAGCACCAGTGAACATTAAAGGTCTCTTTGCCACAACAGTGCAACGCTTCATGCGAGGCCACATTTCAAACATGCCTGGTATGTAAAAGAGAAAGCATTATAGAAAAACGTAGAATTCAATTACATTTATGTTGGAAATAATTTTAAAATGCATTTTACCTAATATATCTAACGAGCTTTGATGATTAGATATAACAATGTAGCATTGTTCGGTATTCCAATGTTCCATTCCCCGCAATTCCCATTCTATACCTACTATATGTGAGGCATAGCGACAAAATCTGGAAGCAACTCTGTAAAAATAAAACGGTTTACATAAATACTACACATAAACGACATTCGTGAATATTATGTTTTAGCGAACACGAAATAATAAATAAATCGATATCTTACATTAGGTTTGTTACGTCGCGGGGATAAATTAACACTACGGGCAAGAGCACCGTACATGTAACTAACACATAAGCGTAATAGAGAAAAAATTTCAAATAATACCGAAATAGATTACTTTTTTCATATAAAAATGGCAAGGTAAATAAAAAACCCGCCAAAAATAATTCAGGATATGAATAGGAGGAAGCCATAGCGAAGAATTTAATTATTTGACATTAGATTTCCAAAGTTTACCAGACTAAATAAAAAAGCAATATTGTAGATCTTGACATTATTTTCCAAAGATAAAACTTAGTTAAGAATAAGAATATATTTATTTGCATAAAACACGGTATAAAAAGATGGTAAAAGAACAATTTAGAACGTTCCACGAAAAGTGCTTATTGTTCTTAAAACATGGATAGAAAAATCTCACAATGCATTAAAATTGTTACAGTTTGGATTCATCAGGAAAAAGAACAAGGGCAGATGTAGCACTTTCTAACCTATCCAAGTTAGGTGCCGCCTAAACATAATTGTCTATTGTATTTATCTTTCTCAATTTTTTTTCTTTCTAAGTGCGTTTCATCAAATAGTTCCTATGCCGTAATGTTGGCTGCACTGTTGTAGGACGAATAACCTTTCAACTGTCATTTAACGAGACACAATAGAATTTTAATTGTTATCCACCTTAATGAGGCGTCGTAACTATGCGTTCGCACTGGCGAAACATTCACAACGAAACATGTTGGAATCTCTATTTTCTGTCAATTTTCCATACAAAGTTTGACAGGCACTAGAGATTTCAACATGTTTTGTTGTGATGTTTCGCCAGTGCGAACGCATAGTTACAGATGATGGGATAACAGTGGAGCCAACAATACGGCAAAGGAAATATTTGATGAAATGCACTCTATCATCTATATCTATAGATAAAATAAATAAAACGTAGACGGAGAATTCTCTGTCTACGAAATAAAATATTGAATATTTTCGAAAGTAAGTAGGTAATTGCTAAGATGGGAACGAGTCTGATGCCGAAAATATAGTTTTTAGAATTTTTGTCCGAATGTCTGTTTGTCTGGATGTAAATATGTTCCGGATTGGCGCAAAAACAGCCAAACGAATTTGGATGAAATTTGACACACAACACATAGGGTACAGGTCGACATAAATGAGTCTGACGTGATGACATTTGGAACTAAATATTTTAGAGCAGACCTATGATGGTGGCACTACTTTGCCAACAAGTGCTAGTAGGTGTTGATTTGTTTCACCTACAAGCATCGTTTTTTGTTGTACATTTATTGCTATTTATTTCCCATTCGAAGTGACCTAAGTGCGGTAGTGGCGCCCTTATTAATTCTCTTCGAAATCCCTTTTTAGGGTTCCGTAGTCAACAAGGAATCCTTATATTTTCGCCATGTATGTCTGTCTGTCCACGGTCTAGCTCCGCAAAGCTGTAATTTGGCATTGGTATACATATAATCACGCCGACAAATTGATAAAATAAAATCATAAAATGTTTATTTTTTGTGTTTTTGTGAGTGTGTGAAAATCATTTTTGGATTCAAGGATCCGTTTGCGAAATATTAAGCTTTAAATTGCTAATTTTTGTTAGAGTCAAGTGTCCCCCCATTTTTTTTTTGGGTGGGACATTATCAAATAACTTCTGCCGCTCTGGGTGGAGTGGGAGGGCGTGTCAGACTCTTACTGACTAAAAGCCACCCGTGTTCCTTCGGTTGCCCTGTTGCCGGGGGCCATGATTTCCCTTTCGGTCCATATTCGCAGCCCCGACAGGCATTGGCCCTAGCGGACCCGTCAATTCTGCTGACATCTCTTTGAGGCGCGCGTGGAACACAACGCACCGTCGACCCGGGCTTGGTCCTTATCGGACGGCGAGCTACCCATTGCTCACCGTCCGCAAGCCCGCGCCTACGGTGGCCGGAAATCGGCTCGCGATTCCCGCCCTGGGCGACTCCTCCTGCGGTGGTTAGAGGCGTGAGGGCGCGAAATTTGCCTCTCCCTCACGCGTTCCGCCTCCTCCTTCGCGAGCATTACCACTTCGCAGATGGAGGTGACGGCCTGCCATTTCCTCTCGCTCCGTACCATGGCCTGAACCAGGACCGGACGCGAGAGATCACCGCCGCCGATCGCCTCCATGAGGACACGGCGATGCTCCGCCCAAGCTAGGCAGACCTCCACCGTATGCTCCACTGTGCCCTCCAGGCGATCCACACAATGGTGACACCCAGGCGTTTCCTCCCGCCTTATCCTTCCGAAGCAGCCGTGTCCGGTGAGGACCTGCGGAAGGTGAGGACGCCGTGGCGCCTCTCAAGCCACGCCTCAAAGAGGGGTCTTATCGCCGCAATTGTGGCGTAAAATTAAAAAAAAAAATCACGGCAGTAGTTTATATAACGAAAGTAAAAGAAAAACTATCACAGCTAAGTAGGCTCTACAAGTTAACGAGTAATAATCGACCAACTTTTATTTGCAGTTGCAAAAATATGTTCTCTCATACATTCCGTAAGGGAGAACATGTTTTTCAAATACAACATTAAGTTTATTCTTGGGATAAATTCATCCCAACTACGGAACCCTTCATTGTGCGTGGTCCGATACGTACTTGACCGGTTTTTTATCTGAATTATTAGCGATATGTTGCGATAGATTAAAATGATACGATTAATCGATCTTGGTATACTGTAGATTTCGTATAAAATGTACTCTGTGAATGTATCTAGAATAGCACTTTACAGTAGGGCCCATTCTGCTCCATCTTCGTCATACTTTTTTTGTCTATTCTTGAATAAATTACAAGAGCTGGCAACATCCCAGAAAATGTCAGTTGTCATCTTTAAAAAAAGTTTCTTTTTCCGGTGGTGTCCATTCTCGGACGCCAGATTCCTAAATAAATTTAGGAACAAATAAAAATGGTGAGCTGAGCAATGGTGCTAAAATATTTTCAATAGTTCTTAGTGTGGTTAAATCTTATGTGTATTATGAAACGTTATTGTAATTTCGAGTTGTGATTGTGAAAATATGGATTGATAACTCTACGCCATGTCAGAATAAAGTTTTCGTTACTTGTTAGTTAGGTCAATAACTTAATACATGTCGCTGATTATGTATCAACACTACCGTTTAATTCATATATTTGACTTCATTCAATGAGACGTTTTTGATAGACCTTACTTATGCTAGATAGTGTTTTTCAATTCCTAACCTAAATGATGAACCACCGACACATGCGCGTCATCTGATGCTACAGAAGAAGCAAGATTGATGTGTAGTGCCATGTTTTATGTGTACTACAACATTGGTTTTGTTTTAGACTGCAGCACAATTGATTATAAAGTGTCTCTGATAACCTAAAATAGTCAAACACCAGTGTTTATTTGTTGCTCAGTTGTTTGAATCAAAGCTATGTTTTAGGCTTTCGTGAAAGTCGTGAAGAACAAGCAATACTTCAAGAGGTACCAAGTTAAATTCAAGAGGCGTCGTGAGGGAAAGACCGACTACTATGCCCGTAAACGCCTCGTTGTTCAAGTAAGTTATTGTTTTTATGTTTTATTGTAGGTTACTTTTGTTTGGCTAAGTTCTAATTTTAGTCATGTTTTTAACAGGACAAGAACAAATACAATACACCTAAGTACCGCCTGATCGTCCGTCTGTCCAACAAGGATGTGACTTGCCAGGTGGCTTACTCCCGTATTGAAGGTGACCACATTGTGTGTGCCGCCTACTCTCACGAACTGCCACGCTACGGCGTCAAGGTTAGTCACCTGCTTACAATCATTATTGTATTATATAAATTGAAGCAAAGTTGTACCCTTTAGTTGTAACATCTTAATGTACCCAAGACAACTGCTACATAGCAGTCCTGAAGGCTAATCCTCGTATTTTAAAAATGTTCACTGAACATTCAAGTCGCAATCTGTTAAACTTGTTAAGATTTTTAATAAATTGATTGTATTTTTGACAGATTGTGAATGAGATTAAAATGTGAACGTTCTTAAAAATGACAGGAATTGCCCTTCTGTTCAATGACTGACTGCTGCATCAAATTTATTACTTTAGGGGAATCAGGATTTCAATGATGATTTTGAACGGGCGGTCTGAAGAGACGTACAAACTCATACAACCCTGTTGTTATAAGGTTCAATACTGATCCATTCTAATAATAATTGGAATGAGACAACTTTTAAAAGTTTAATTGATGAATATAATATGAATAGTTTATTTTTAGGTTGGTTTGACAAACTATGCCGCTGCCTACAGTACTGGGTTGCTGCTCGCAAGAAGACTGCTACAGAGGCTCGGCCTTGACTCCCTATACAGTGGCGCTACCGAGGTTACTGGTGATGAATACAATGTAGAACCAGTAGACAACGGCCCAGGCGCTTTCAGGTAAATAATTACTGGCATTATAATATTAAATGATCAATTTGTGTATTTTAATTGGCAAAACAAGAGGCATCGCTTTGTTACTTTATGTGCTAGCAAACAATTGTTCATATATTTTTTTTTATGATGAAGTCATTACGGGCGGTCTGAAAGCACGTACAATGCTAAAAAATAATGTTGTTTCGTAATTCTCTGATTTTATTTTATTCCTCTAGTGACACTAGATTTATTGTTATAAGTCCATTTTTATGTAATTATGTACTTTATTTATCATAGATGTTACCTTGATGTGGGTCTGGCACGCACAACCACTGGTGCTCGCGTGTTCGGAGCCATGAAAGGTGCAGTTGATGGTGGCCTAAATGTCCCTCACTCCATCAAGAGATTCCCAGGATATGATGCAGAAGCAAAGAAATTCAATGCTGAAGTACACAGGTGAGAGGGGTCAGGGTTTTATTCTATTAAAAAGCAAATCAAATTTTCATGACATAGCTCCATTCATCCTCTGAATTATGGTTTATCTATTGTTTGGACAGCGTTATTGGAGCAACAGTAAAATGTTAAGATTATTGGTTGTGATAAAAAGTTTAATTCAAACTTATTGTAACCGGTTTTAAAAACATTTACTCTTGAGGATAATGCCACCGTCCTGTGAGCATGAAAAGTATCTGCTGAATATGTTAAAAATGTATCTAGAGTATACACATGTTGCCTTTGAAATTACTTAATAATAAATATTTTTTTACAGAGCACACATCTTTGGTCTACACGTGGCTGAATACATGCGCAGTCTTGAAGCAGACGATGAAGACTCCTTCAAGCGACAGTTCGGCAAATACATCAAACTTGGTGTAAATGCTGATTCTGTAAGTATATCCAGTGACAAAGCCTACTTGAAACTTTTGACGTCCAACCAAATTACTGTTCTTGTAGATACACCTGAGCAGTGTCGAAATTGGACAAAATTAATGCATTGTTTTTCCACACTTGAAATCACCATGTTTCTAAGTACTAAAATATTGCTACAGTTTTTTAATGTTAAATGGTGATAGAACAAACCAGGATAGGATGAAACTAAGTTAGTTGAATAAATATTAACTTCTGCATTGATCTTTTCAGATTGAAGCCACTTACAAGAAAGCACATGAATTGATCCGCGCAGACCCGTCCCACACCAAGAAGGAAGCCAAGAAGAAGGAAGCTGGCAGCAAGCAGAAGCGCTGGAACAAGCGCAAGCTGACCCTGGCCGAGAGGAAGAACAGGATCAAGCAGAAGAAGGCATCCTACATCAAGAGGCTTCAGGCTCAACAAGAGGCGTAGGCCTTATAACAATATATGCCTGTGCACTTTAAATATTGTATTTTCATTTCTAACCTGACTAGCACTACGTATCATAGAAACTTGGTGCAGGGAATTTGAACTATCAGTGAACCCCACAAAAACTGAACGAGTCATGTTTACCCAAAAACGAGCATTAGGCCCTTTCCGCCTACCCAAACTGTTAGATACAGAACTTCAGTTGGCCAATGAGGTCAAGTACCTCAGGGTAATTCTAGACAGTAAGTTAAACTGGAGTAGTCGTGTAGACAACAAGCTAAACGGGCAGTGCAGGAGAATGAGTATGCGTAACCCCAGAAAATGTTGCGGCTTAGAGAAATGAGAGTATTACAGATAATTAGTTGTTGCAATTTGTTCAAGTATATCAAAATTTGTTCAAGTTGTATTTTCGAAGTTATTCGAGAAAAACTGATTTTGCTGGGGTAACGTTACCCCAGCAAAATGTTTTTCAAAAAAGGCATTTAGCCAGGAACCAAGTACATGAAAAGATAGCTTTTGATGAGTTGTGAATGTATACCAATAGCAAAATTTGTTCATCTTAGTTTTTGAGATATTCAAGATTTTGCTGGGGTAACGTTTTGGGATTTTCAAAATCTCGAAAACTGTTCATCGCAGAAGTTTGAAAAAAATACCAGTTATAGGCCTTAATTTGTAGCAAAATCAGTTTTTCTAGAATAACTTCGAAAATACAACTTGAACAAATTTTGCTATACTTGAACAAATTGCAACTAACTATGAACTAATTATCTGTAATACTCTAATTTCTCTAAGCCGCAACATTTTGCTGGGGTTACGCATACGGAGAATGATAGGTAAGAAGTGGGGTTTATCCCCCAAAATCATACTGTGGCTACACAGCAGTGATCGGCCCCGCACTCAGCTGGTTACAGATTCTAACAAACTCCAACGCATGCAAAGACTAGCCTGCGTGGCGACCACGGGCTGTATGAGGACTACTCCGACAGCAGCAATGGAAGCCATGGTGGGACTGCCCCCACTCAAACTGTTCATACAGTAGGAAGCGACAATGGCGGCGGTGCGTCTTAATGCAATTGATCTCTGGGGTAACAGTGTCACACAACACACCGCGATGCTTGAGGGACCCAAACAATTTATATCTTCGATAAAAAATACAGGATTCAACATCACGAGGATCGCAGAGCTGCGAATCTTCACCGACGGATCCAAAACAGGTAGTGGCACAGGTGCTGGAATCTTCTCGGAGGACTTCAACATACACATAGCCACACCATTGGGAGTGCCAAGGGGAGGGGTGCGAAGTATACAAGGAGATTTGCGCAAGGGGAAAATTTCATAGCTATCCCATAAAAAACCAACAATGGTGCCGATTCCCTTGTTCACAAACTAAACTAAATTTAAGTTCAGTGCATCTTTTTCTTTCTATTTCATTAAGAAAAAGAGAAGATAAATTTTAGTTTAGTCCTGTCAAATTAGTTAGCCCTTGACGTAAATTGACGTAATTTTAGTCGGCAAGTTTTTAATCACGTCTAAACTTGTATGGAGAGTGACAGGTGATGATTAATTTGACAGGACTAAACTAAAATTTATCTTCTGTCCTTTTCTTAATGAAATAGAAAGAAAAAGATACACTGAACTTAAATTTAGTTTAGTTTGTGAACAAAGGAATCGGCACCATTACCAAATATGAACAATCCAAGAAATAATACTGTCCGCTTTCAATCAGATGACTTTTCACAATTAAAGCCAAGTAGTCACGCTAGACAACAACCACCAAATCCACGCATTCAAGACGCCGGATACACTGCGCACTGGAACAAAAAACAAGAGAACATACAATCTCAGCCAACAAATTCACTAGAACAAATCATCACTAAACAATCAGAGAAAATAGATATTCTCATACAACAAATAGACACCCTAATGGGACTCCTTACTACTCTAGTTGCCAACAATATAATAAATGAAATTCCTACGCATTGCAGCATGGAACGTAAGTGGCCTGCCTCCTAATAAGCAGGAAGTAGAAATTTTTATTAAACACAACAAGATAGATATTCTTCTAATCTCAGAGTCACACATGACTGACGAAAAAGCCATCCTTATCAAAGGATATAATATATATTACACTAATCATCCTGATGGAACATCACACGCTGGGTCTGCAATTATAATCAAAGAAAGTATAAAACAGCACCCTCTCCCAAACTTTAAGCAAGCATACCTACAGGCTACTGTAGTATCGATAGACGACTGGCAGGGCCCAATTAACATCGCTGCTACAGTGTACTCCCTGCCTCGGCATCGAGTCGACGAACAAATGTTTAGCGACTTTCTTAACACGCTAGGTGGCAGATATGTCGCTGGAGGGGATTGGAACACCAAAAATATCTTCTGGGGCTCCAGGCTGACCACAACCAGAGGCAGAGAGTTGAAGAAGGCAATAGATTCAGATTCACTCAATATACTGACTACAGGAGAGCCAACTTACTGGCCATGATCCCAACAAAACACCCGATCTCATCGATTTCTTTGTTACTAAAGGAATGTCCGGACTATACACAAAAGTCGAATCATGCCTGGACGGCATCTCCGATCTCATATGCACACTGAGCACCACAATTATTTGTAAAGAGCCCCGCGAGACGCTATACAATCGTAAAACTGACTGGGACTCATTCCAGAACTTTATAGAGGAAAATACCAACTTGCACATTCCCCTTAAAACAGAGGAAGACATAGAAAATGCAGCCTGGTATACAACGAACCTTATCCAAACAGCCGCTTGGATGTCTACGCCATGTATAAAATACAGTCCCCAAAAACAGGATTATATACTTAAAATAAGGGAGACGATATCTGAAAAATAGAGACTGAGACGACAATGGCATACAAGTAGGAACACACATGATAGCCCTCAACAAAGCACAAAAGGAATTAAAGGAAATGCTTAAAGGGTACGATAACGCCACACTACAAGATATACTAAAAACTTTATCACCTCACAAAGCAGACGACTATTCCCTATGGAAAATAACTAAGTCAATGAAACGGCCACAAGAACACATGCCTCCATTAAGACAGCCAAATGGTGAATGGGCGAGGAAACCTGCGGATAAAGCCGAGCTATTTGCTGAATTCCTAAAAGATGTATTCAACCCAAATTAATCTGAAATCATGTATCCAGAAGAAGAAATTGACGAAATCCTTGGCAGTGATCAACAAATGTCTCTATCGTTGCGACTGTGTACCCCAACAGAAGTTTGGAAAGCTGTTAATAACTTGAAGAAAAAAAAGGCACCAGGTTTTGATCTCATTACATCAGAAGTCCTCATCTACCAAGAAAAGGGATTGTCTTGCTGACCATCCTATTCAATGCAGTGTTGAGACTACACTATTTCCCTCTCATCTGGAAAGTCTCAATAATTAATATGGTAGCTAAACCTGGAAAGCCTCCTACAGAAGTTTCCTCGTACAGACCAATAAGTCTTCTTCCTTTATTAACGCGAAATATCGTGAAAAAAATGCAGGTCACCTGCAGCAGGTGCTTTAATTCAGGCCCGCGCGCGAGGAGATCGTTCTTGGTCTCCACCGTTAAATGTGGTAACACTAGCGGCGATAAAATGTTTGCCGGGGGTTCCCCAACGACGTCTTGTATGTAGCGTATCATTACGTTTCTCCTTCCTCAGTCTGTCAAATATTCGATTTTCTAACACCAACATTTTATTACATGTTGATGAAGCAACTTTATTACAAAAGTGTGACGAATTCCAAAGAAAATATTCAGATATAATAGGCCCTAGATTTTTACTTCAATTTATTAATATTTACCACCTAGTTTTAGCTCAATTAACTCAAGCATGGACTGTTCATCAATTATGTAAGTAAATAATGAGCAAATATGGAGTGCTAGAATGCGACCTAACGGAAGTATTTACAGCAATGTTAATTTTTTTTACAATTTCTGTCACGTCTGCAGCTGAAAGTTCATTTAGCAAATTAAAAAAGGTAGTAATAAACGCCCCGGAAAAAAATTAAAATATGTGCATACTCAAAATATGAAATTTACTGCTATAAATACTAATTTTCCAACAGCTTATATGCGAATACAAATAAAGAAACGACCGAATAAAATACTGAAAATTCCGAAAAATCAATACAGAATTTGCTGACGTACTTAATATTTTTCAAACATGCAAACAAGCATATACCATGCATGCAGCATGCAAGCGAGCATGCAATATGTAGCAGGCATGGTTTCTTTCTGTCACGGCTCCGGCACTTCGAGGCTCCGGCGGTCCTACGCGAGCTTATCGTCGCAGATGGTTTTAACGCTCACCACCGCAGCTTTGACTTGCTGGCTGGCCAGCCTCAGCCGCGGGCGGCGAGCGTTATAAAACCACCTGCTCCTCAGCTCCCGGGCCGCCTCGCCCCTCCGCGCCTACGCGGGCTTAAATTACACTCTAGGGGTAGGGCAAATAAGACTACGTGGAATCGGTTTTGCAGCGATTCGTTCCTGTCACAAAATTTTGTAGCACAACATAATATTGACTTTTCGGAAACTTTGTATTTTTTTTCGCAAGTTTAGTAATTTTTTTTTGGAAATTTGTATTTAAGTCAACCGCAGATTTAAGTAATTTTTTTTTTCGGAAGCTTTATTATTATCAAATTAAAAAAAAATAAAAAAAAACGTGTGCAATTCACACGTTTTCACACGACACACGAAACCTTCAAAAATTTTGCGATAATGAACATTTCGGGAAGAGGATAATTGTAGATTTTAGTAATGATCATAGTGATACAAAATTTGATAATTAGGTATTTGATTCGTAAATATTATATAGATTTATTCAGAGCTATTTTAGGTACCTACATCACGCTTTTATCAGTAAAAGTGGAATTTTTAGGTAAAAATACTGGGTCTTATAATCTTATATCACGCCCTTCCACCTCATGCACATCATAAATGCGCGCGCAGTACTTGATCATTATTTTGCTGCGATGTTATTTTAAAACTGCGATATCTTCTAAGATATTCATTGAAATCGAATTATGTAAAGGGCAATTTTATTTTAAATTAAATACTTCTGATGAATAACGTATTTATTTGGATAAGGATATCATGTTTATAAAAACACCTTCGCAAAGAATGCATTATTTTAGAACAAATTTGGTTAGCATAAAAAAGGTTATAGTGACCTTAAAAGATAGACATATGCTGTCGCGGACTTTTTTTTAGAACTTTTAAAGGGGAACAATTCTGTCATACATAATTTTTGCGAAACTTTAACCGTTTACGCAGCGCACGCACAGTGGCGTAGCTAGGTAACCAAGGGCCCTGGGGCAAATAAAAAAATGGGGCCCCACTGCTATCTAAACTGGAGGTTTTATCAAGTAAAAATATTAAATATACAAATACTTTACAAATGCTAAGCTGCTTTATGATCAGCTCTTTTTGATGCACTGCAGGGCAGGTAATAAAATATATTTTCTCACGTTTTTTTTTGCATTTTGCAGGTCAGTGTCAGGTTTTATGTTGATTAAAATATGATTCGCAGTCGTAACAAATATGGCTTTCCTCAATTATGATCATTAAAATCAGCAATACAACTCCATAAGTTAGCAAAGGTGTCAAATGTCATGATTTCATAAAATCATGACATTTGACACCTTTATCTTCTTCTTAATCGCTATCCATCAAATTGACAACACTGCCAACCCACAGAAAGAATTTAGGGGAATTCCCTAGGTATAACTGTCGAATATCTCTAAACTGAGTTGCCATGATTAACCGCTCAGGCGCGGGAGTCGGGTTGCAACCTGTCACATTTATTTTGAAAATGGGAGTAATTTTCAAAAGTTCAGTTCGATCTAGATTTTCTGGTAAGGATTCGAGGGCCCCCTGAGCTTGAGGGCCCCGGGGCAATGCCCCGCCTAGGGATGTTAAAAAATAATCGATTTTTATTTAAATCGATTATTATTTTCTAATAATCGATTTTTTATTGTCGATTTTTATTTTAATATTAATCGATTTTTAGTAAATCGATTATATAAATTACGTGTTTAAATTGATTTTCAGAAACAGCTTGTATCTATGAGACGGATGAAAAAATCTAGTAGTAAGTTTCAATTTTATAAACAGCGCCGTCTATGCGTTGGATGAAAAATCTCGAATTAAGTTCATACGTATAAGTTGATTAAATAAAAAAAGCGCCATCTGTAGGCATTTATTTTTATTTGATTTATATTTTAGTTTTTGAGACAATAAGTTTGTCATTTTGTTGGGATGCTCATCATTTAATTTTTATTATAATAAATAAAACGATTAATAGAACTAAAATTTGTTTCAATAATGCTATTTGGTTTCCTAATTCCTTACCTTGAAATTTTAAAGGAAACTTTGATTTTTAGTTTTGAATTGGTTATTTTTTTATTCATATAATTTTATTTGATTTTTTATCTGAAAAATTGTTAATATGAATCTCTTAGGTTTATTATTGGAATTTGAAAAGCATGTTTTTTTAAATAATACAAAAAAAATCGATTTTTTCGCAGAAATCGATTATTTATTTTTAATAAAATCGATTTTTGACAAATCGATTAATTTTGAATAAAAAAAAATCGATTTTTATTTAATCGATTATTTTCCATTAATCTCCCCCCGCCTAGCCCCTAGGTAGCTACGCCACTGCGCACGCAGCGGAAGCTCTCAAAAGGAAAAATAAAACCCCCCGATTTTGAAACATTCTTCATTGGTGCTCCGCTCCTATTGGTCTTAGCGTGATGATATATAGCCTATAGCCTTCCTCAATAAATGGGCTATCTAACATTGAAAGAGTTTTTCAAATGAATTATATTTAATATTTTTACTTGATAAAACCTAACCAGTTTAGATAGCAGTGGGGCCCCACCGCATTTTTTTATTTGCCTTCGGGCCCTTGGTTACCTAGCTACGCCACTGGTGGGTGGCCTCAATAATATAATCATTCAATGCATCAAAGGACACAGCGGTTCGCGGGGCAATGACGCAGCCGACGAACTTGCCAGAAGGGGGTCGAGCACGGCACCAGTGGGGCCTGAACCCATCGTACCACTCCTCTTCGGGTACCTACGCACTCTGGTAAGGAAACGAACCAGGGAACAACATCACAAACTATGGGTGGACCACGATTAGTGCAGGCAGGCCAAGGAGGCACTCCCTACAATCGACGGCCGCCTCACAAAACAGGTTCTCTGATTAACAAAACAGCAGAGCTGTAACTGGCCATGGGTCATTTAATAAACATCTCTTTGTCATAGGAGTCACAGACAGTCCGCTGTGCAGAGCCTGCATGGAGGACGACGAGACAGCAGCTCATGTGCTGTTAAACTGCCAGCACGCGTAGCATAACCACCGTAGAAACGAGTTTTGTCGACGGAAGAATAGACAAAATGACAGATTGTGATTGTTTATCTGTCATTTTGTCTACTCTTCCGTCGACAAAACTCGTTCCTACGGTGGTCATGCTACGCGTGCAGGTGGTCGCCACATACAGGGCAAAGTACTTCGGTAACCCAGGTACCCTACCTACGTGAGATTGTCAGTGACACCAAGGCGTTGCTGGCCTTCTTTGAGGAGCTGGGGTGGATCGAATAACCGATTTTCCCACCCGTACGCAAAATACAACGTGGAGTTGCGGATACCAGCCCGTAATACCTATTACCTATTCCAACCTGACTCCTTCCACTCATCTACCCAAGTTCTTATACTTCTTATACATATTTTTAAATAACCGTAGGTCGTATTGTCACCTCACTTCGAGCCCACTTCACCAAAGTTTTCACGGTGATATTTTTACAGAATAGATAGACTGCTCAATACCATTGACAACTTAATTCGGTTGAATTACACGCGGAGATTTAGTATGGAAAACTAATGAAAGCTAATTCCTCTTAAAATACAACACTTAGGAATCTGAATTTTTGGTCGCTATAGCTTCTTTAGGAGCACTAATTTTTGTACAGACGCCAGCACATCAAGCTACTACAATCTGTCAAATTTATTTAATAGATTTTCAACTTTATCGCTGATGTCTTAGGTTCAAAGTTGATTGGGAAAATTTGACAGTTTCGGGTAGCTTGATGTGCTGGCGTCTGTACAAAGGGAAGAAATCACAGAGTATTTAATAGGGAAATCTTGAAATGAAAATTTTACACCGTGAGTACCTACCGCCACCCCACCCAATGGCATGGTATATCTCGTAAACTACTGTAGAACTAATTTTGAATTTTGGGTACTAATTTTATCTTGCAGGGTACTAATTTTTTATATAGGTTTGAGGAAAGCGACAAGCTCCTCACACTTGGAATCAACATTCAAAGTCGTGGTCCTGCTGAACGAGCGCGCGAAAGTTATCATCGTTGATTTCTCGGTAAATACAACTGTTTCAGTTCTGTTTTTTGGGTTCCGTAGTAAACAAGGAACCCTTATAGTTTCGTCATGTCCGTCTGTCTGTCTGTCTGTCCGCGGTCTAGCTCCGAGACCCTTAGTACTAGAAAGCTGTAATTTGGCATAGATATACATATTAATTACGCCAACAAAGTGGTAAAACAAAATTATGAAAAACATTTTTTTTACGGTTTACCAATTGGGTACTAATTATTTACAAAATATGGAAGCGATTGGCGTTGGTGGTCCGGCGGTAGTCACGGACATAGCTTGTGCCTGTGGTAGACCCATAACAAAAGATTAGGTCCCGTACACCCGCGTAAGTAAAATGCTGCGTACACACCTGCACTGGTGGACTAAGGGGAGGGGGCGGCAGGTGCGGTCCACCCCGGGTCCCCCGGTCCTGGGGGGCCCACAAATCTTTAGAAATACTTTTTAATCAAATTCCAAACAAAGCCAAAATATGTTCAGTAGACAGTCTTTGTTGGGGGCGCCCGGCCATACGTATGTTGACTATTCATAATAAATTGTATTGCTAAAATTTTGGAGAAATATAATTTCTAAATATATTATCTTACGAGAGGATGTTGTTGTTTACACATCATTATGCGACTACTGTAACTGCGTTTGCAACTTTGCACTGGCAAAACAGTCGCAACAAAACATGTTGAAATCTCTAGTTCCTGTCAAACGTTGCATGGAACATAACAGAAAATGAAGATTTCAACACGTTTTGTTGTGAATGTTTCGCCAGTGCAAACGCACAATAAAGCTCCGTGAGAAATTGAAATCGCCAAAGCGAGTTTCCGGCGACTAAAGGCTTGTGTAGACCAGCGCGACACAAAGACACCAGGTGTCTTTAAAGAGCCTTAAAGTCGCTACGTGTGTATCTATCGTTGTATTTCCATGTCTTTAGCAGATTTTAGTTTACTGTTTTTGTGGTGTACGCCTGTACGGTATGTTCTTTGGGTGTACGAGTATCGAAAAATACTTATTCCAAATACCTGTCCCGAGTACGTATGAAGTATTAATTCAAATTCAGATAGAATCGCGTACGGGCGTATCATAACGTTTGGTCCTTTCTTCCGTACCGATATCGTATGGTTGTTCCCACCGCGTATCAATTGCGGGGCATAAAGTCTCTCTCATGCACCAAATTATTTCATGTCTATATACATTTTGATGAATCAATTTAATTTCTTGTACTAGATGCAACTAATATTTTGTGAAGTAAATAACTTAGCAAGTCCAAGATCAACCGTCAAGAACATTTTACCATTTAAAATAATTTACGTGCGTTTAATTCGGTTTATTTTTACATAATAATGAATAGACCAGAATAGGCGAATATTTGATACTCGATAGCTGTACACCATGAATGTACTTTACCAAATACTTCTTATATACAAACTCAATGGACCGCATTTCGTAACCGGGAAATTATGTAAAGTATATCAGGATAGTTTTTAGGTAAAGTCGATTATTTTAAGCACGAAAATTGTGTGATGTTTGCGAGTTGACATTGTAAAACGCTAATCATCAATCATTATTCGTCACTATTTATGAAATTCTCCCTTTAGAAAATACTCGATGTACTTCAGGCGTCGTACTAGATGCATCCTAGTTCAAAAAAATACCTAGTGCGCCAAAATACCTGTTCTAGTAAATACGTCTCATCATGTCTATTAATTTGTAACACTGAATTTGACCACATTTGACTGCATTGTCAAATTTTGTTTATCGTCAATAAATCGTAAACAAAACAAAATATTTATCAAGTGATTTAATTATCAATTGTTGATGATCCTTTTATTGGTTGATTGTATAAATAATAGTGATTAATGTATTAAATTGAGAACAAACCAGTATCATTCCAAACCATGCTGTTGGGAATAAAATCAACGGAACAACAATGTAACGTTATTAAAATACCCATAGATAATTAATTTAAAATTATGGCACACTGTAATGTACCTGTCGATATAAACATGCAAGGATTGTGTAGAATTTGTTTGCAGAATGCTAAAGAAAGTATTAGTCTGTTCTCTGGCAGTGATGATTCTCAAGCGGTTCTAAATAGAATATATCTTTGTTTTCAAGTTACTTTATCTCACGATAAATTCATGCCCTTTTTAATGTGTGGTGACTGCTTACAAGAATTAAACAGTGCTAACAGCTTTAGACTCAAATGCATTACACTCAATGAACGAATAAAACTATATTACAAAGAACATTTACAAAGGACGACTTTTAAAGTTGAGAATAACATAACAAATAATTTGCTAATATACGATGAAACCACGGACACAGGCCCATTTCCAAGTGAATTTTCAGAATTTAATGATCTCAATACCAAAGCTACTGAAAAATTAGAAACTGATGAAAGTGAAGTAATAAATGCAAAGAATAGTTTTAAATGCAATATTTGTACCAAAGTTTTAAAGACAAAGATAACACTCTTGAAACATTATGAATCTATGCATGAAAAAAGAAAACATATTGGAAAAGTGTCAGGATTTGGTGCAGCCAGAAGATACCATTGCACATCATGCTCTTACTCTACCCCACACAGCCAGACCTTAGTCAGCCACATGAGGACCCATAATGGAGAGAGACCATACAGCTGTGAATGTGGTAAAAGCTTTACGCAGTCATCAAGCCTCGCAGCTCATCATAAAACACACAGTACAACCACATATTTCACTTGCAGTTTATGTGGAAAGCAGTTTAAACACGCATTTACAATGAAAAAGCATATGCGTGTCCATGAGAATGCTAGCTTCTCCTGCAGTATTTGCTTCAAATCATTAAAATCAAAGGAATCACTTAAGGATCATATGCATAGACATTACAAAATATGTAATTATAATTGTGAAGATTGTGGAGACACATTTGTCACATCTGCAGAACTACATAATCACAGAAAAAAACATAGTTTGGAAAAGAAATTACAATGTCATTTGTGTGGATACAAAACACATACAAAGAAAAATCTAACCATCCATTTAAAAAGGTAAGCATGGCTATAATGCTTTCATTATTAATTAGAGCAAGCAGTCTGAAATGTCTGAATTATGATTATACAATAGAACATAATAATTTATGAAAATAGTATTTTTTTAAATCAAATAAATAATTAAATTTTGCACTTATTCTGTTTCAGACATACTGGCAACAGAACTTTCAAATGTGACTTGTGCCATGTAGGCTTCTATACACAAAGCAGCCTTCGGCGACATTTGCGAGTACACACCGGCGACAAACCATACTCGTGTCCAACTTGCGGGCAAAAGTTTAGTTACAGTCCAAGTTTAAACAAACATATGAAAACCATTCATGGAGTAGACTACAAATGGGCAGACTGGAAGGGAACTTTAGTGAAACTTGTAGAAAAGACTGATGGAAATGTACCTAGCTCCTCAAAATAAGATAGAAGTCAAATAAAACACCAATTAAACATAGAAATTTATTTATTGATGCCAAAGCACATACATAAAACCCTATTACACTAACTCTACATACCTAAATTCCAAACAACACTGTTTTGACGTCTAGTGATAAAAATATTAGTGTTAATCAGAGTCAAATATTGAATAATTTAGGTCTTACTTTAAGTAATATTATATAGATTTAATGTTCATTGCCATAAAATACGTAAAAATTAATGCAACCAGG
The DNA here is from genome assembly GCA_963680765.1 of Agrochola lychnidis. Classification (NCBI taxonomy): domain Eukaryota; kingdom Metazoa; phylum Arthropoda; class Insecta; order Lepidoptera; family Noctuidae; genus Agrochola; species Agrochola lychnidis. The sequence continues at coordinate 9,284,753 of OY796850.1, forward strand.
AATTTAGGCAAGTTATAAGATTCACTGAGGCTCACAGTTTTTTTGCCCGACAGGTTTCTTGCCCTAAATCGCCCGAGTTACTGCTATGCATACAAATGTTACATCCTGGCGTGCCGCTGAAGTATATTTGAATTTAAATATTTTATAAAAGTCAGTTTAATGCTTAACTATAAGTATTTTATTCCTATCAATATACTTAATCACTAGTAAGAAGTTACCAAATGATTGCAACTACTTGGAATACCCTAATTTCCTTCTGTAAACATGAAATATTTTTCGTCATATAAAAAGCTTGAAGTCATGCATAAAATTAAGTGCAACAAATACTCAATTGGTTCTACTAATAGAAATTGTAATATATTTATTTAAATAATAGTCAAAATCGAGATAGTAAAAATCGAATTTTGTCTTTACTAGTTTTGGCTAGTTTATTGACAATTGTCTATGGAGTTAAAATGGCTTATTTTTATAAGATTGATCTAATATTTCTTAGTAATAGAAGGGTGGTACACTGAGTTTAATCCTCTTCATAATCATCGTCGTCAGAGATATACTTTCGCTGTTTGCGCTTCCTGGATGGTGTACTCTTGCTCTTACCCTTCAACTTGATTTTCATTTTGACGGAACGGTTAGATTCGCCATCTGAATCATCCTCATCTGTTGACAGAATTTTACTTTAATAACCTTGCTTGTGCTGATCTTGCACAACTGCCTATTTAGTGTATACTTACCTAACGAAGGCCGTTCTCGTTAACCGTGGAAAGACAAGCGCGCGTGTACAGAGGTTTCTTTTATTTTACGTATCAATTATTTTTTGCCCTTATGTACGCTATACTATTGCGGGTTAAAGGGAACTCCCTTCGTTAGTTAACATACTGTATAATAGAAGGCCGATATAAAATAATTTAACATTGTTGCAGGTCAGTGGTAATACTTGTAACCTTGAGCTGGCTAGATAGAATATGAATCTAGCTTATACTGGTTTTGTTAGAACTGTACTTTTCCACTTATGTTAAAAGCGATTAGCTGAGTCCACACTGGACGATCCAGTGCGCTCCGATCGGGCGCGACAGGAGCGCGATCCAAAAGCGCGGTCAGTGTGGTCGTGCCGCACGCGATCCCCATCTATCAGCACAAGCGGTAGAACGCGTGGCAGGATCGTTGGTTTCGAAAAACGAATCGTGCAAAAGACTCTCCGATCCACGATCGAGGTGGAGCGCCGATCCAAATTTGGATCGTCCGGTGTGGACCTAGCTAATTACTAAGAAAAATATCTCACACGTCGTAGGTACTTACTTACCTTTATCATTATCGTCAGAATCATCCGAGTTCTGCCCGTTCTCGTAGCGACGTCGCACTTCAATGAACACGTTTCGCAGGCGCACAGAGTCCTCGTATATCAGCGACTGCTCTTCGTTGTACGTCTGAGCGTTGGCGCATAACGTGAAGAAATCACGTTCGAGGTCCGATATGTCGGTATACTGTTGAAGATAACAAGAATATTCTGTTAAAATCAGTTCATTATTGGTATCGTATCGTATATTCACTTTTACGATAAGTAACAACAGCGTCATTCTTCTACATCAGTTCTATTTACCTTGCCATCTTCAATTCTGTTAACAATTTTCTTAATATCCAAGGGTTTTTTAATAATGTCATAATAATCTGGCAACTCGCGGCGTGAAGGGAGTTTCATAAACGGCTCAGATAGCACACGCCCAGCCCTGAAACATTTTATTATTTCGTTAGTTTAAACACTATTGAATCTAAAAGGATATTAGTGCCTAAAAAGGATGGCGATATATTAGATACACTGTAGTTCACTTACTCATCTGCATAATCAATCACTTTCTTCATTATATTCTTCCATCTTTTCTTCTGTTGATTGATTTCTGTTTTACTTTTTTTCTTAGATGAACTTGGTGCTTCTTCTTCCTCAGATTCTTCTTGGCGGCTGTAAAATTAAGTCCAATTAATAAATATTTCATTAACTTACCAGCAAATTTAACTGGGCTCAATTTAGGTGTTTTGGCCCAAAAACAAAATACATAAAAGTGATCCACATAGTTTAGTTCATGTATCTTACCGGCGCTTGCGTCCCTTCTTGCGTTTCTTGTCCAGCACCTCGTCATCGTCGTCTTCCTCTTCCTCCTCCTCAAACTCCTCGTCGATGGCCTTCAGCCACTCCTTCTCCGTGAGCGAGTCTGTGTAGTCAACCTCTTTGCGTTGCCGCGACCCGCGCCCTAGTGTCTCATCCTCGTCGAGATAGTTCCAGCCTTGACCCTAAACATGAATACTTTGTTTTAGCACGGCACAGTATAAGAAAACAGAGTAGACCTATGAACCCTGCGGGGCACCCATTGAAAACGCAGGTTTTAAGGCTATTTGATCCTTTAACATTGAATTTTAAAACTCTATCAATGATATAAGTAATTAAAATGAAGAATGTAGTGTGATATCTCAAAAAGTGTTTTTTTCTAACAAGTTCGTCATTATTGAAACAGTCTAAAAAAGCATGTGTGTAGTGACTTTCTTTAGATTAGGATTACCTTATTGAGGAGCTCGTGGCTAAGTACTAATAGCCGCACAGATCGATCTATCAGGTTAAGCTACGCTTGCCGGGGTTGGTCCGTGGATGGGTGACCATTTCTACATACTGAGACTCCTCCGTGCCTCGGAAAGCACGTTAAGCCGTTAGTCCCGGCTGCCATTAGTAGATCTTTGACAGTGGTTACGGGTAGTCAGAAGCTCGAGTCTGACAACCAGTCTTACCAAGGGGTTTCGTACTACCTAGTTACTGGGTCGTGAAGGTCAGATAGGCAGTCGCATTATTTAAAATACTGGTGTTCAGCTGCATCCGGTTAAACTGGAAGCCGACCCCAACATATTTGGAAAAAGGCTAGGCAGATTGATTTTAGGATTACCTTATTGCAAACGACCTCATCTTCATGTTTGACGAGCCAGTCAGGCAGCTCTGACTCCTCAATGAGTCGGGATTGCGTTTCGGTCTTCTTGCGTTCAATGTCGACCTGTTTGAATATCTCCAGTTCTTCCTCTGACCGTGCAATCATCTCGTTTATAAGATCGTCATCTGGTAGCTCGTTCTCTTCCTAAAAATGTATTAATTACTTTAATGAAACTTCTGTTTTAACGGTGAAAAATTTAGTGGCATTGAACATTTAATTAAGAAGTTATTCCAGTGTCTAATGTTTCTTGTGATAGAAATGGTTTTACAAACCTCTTCATCATCGCCATCTTGATGCAGAATACTCTGAAGGAATTGTTGACGCTCAGAGCCTGTCGACTTCTGATCGAACATGCCCGCTTGGATAACCTTCTCGTCCATGTTTAGCTTATATCTGTGATGATACAATATAGTTTAATGGACAATATTATAAAAGCGGCATATGGTACCCGGGGCGGATAAACGATGTCTCTACAGCGGTCAGGGTGAGCGCCTCTGGCAAGATTTGAATTTTGCGCCCCCCAATATTATTACCCCTTATTTTCCAGGAAGAGTAACGACACAATAACTTTGAAAGTGTAATTTATATTATATAAAAAATATCCACTGTCCCATACAAAACTTCAATAACTACTCGACCCAAATGTATGGGATGGGTGATTATTTTTATTATGTAAATATATGGCAAGTGATTTTCATAAATAATGAAACCTACCTAGCGGCCGCGAGAATTCTCTCCTCCACGGAGTTGACGGTCATCAGTCTCAACACTCGCACCTCGTTACGTTGTCCGATACGATGCGCACGATCTTGCGCTTGCAGATCCTGTTACAATCAAGCAATTAAATATCAGTATTGATTTCAACAAACAAAATAGGAAGCACGATAAAACATAAACACTTCCTTGTTCTTGTCAAATGCGGTGTCCTGTTTACTAAATAAAATGTTTTTTTTTTTAAATTAAAATTAGATTTTTATGATGTGGAGTAAGTAGCATAGCCTGCATAGTAATGCTTTCACAAACTTTTCATTTTTTACTTCTACACTTGTACGTTAGTTTATTTAAACTTCCGTTTTTTTTTTTCCAATCCCAGCAGTGGGCTGATATAATAATAATGATCGGTACCTGATGTGGATTCCAATCGGAATCGAATATGATGACAGTGTCAGCGCTCTGCAGATTGAGTCCGAGACCACCGGCGCGCGTTGACAGCAAGAAGATAAAGAATTCAGAGCCCACGTCGTTGAACTTCTTGAGTAACTCGCCACGATCCTCCGCCTTTGTCATACCGTCCAATCTATGGATGAAATTAATATGTAGTAGGGCATAATGTTTTTTTTTGTGATGACAATTGAGGTAGCAAGTAACTTCAGAGAATGTAGAAGAAGCATAATTGTGACGTTTGTTAGTTGCATCAAGTGCTATTTCGTCACTATCAGGATAGACATGGCATAAGGTTTTAGTCTCTTACCTCAAATACTGGAAAGCCCTCCAGGAAAGGTAGTCTTCAATAATAGTCATGCACTGGGTCATTTGACAGAACACTAAAACTCTGTGGCCAGTTTGCTTGAGCTTCGGCAAGATACGATCCAGGAGTTCGAATTTACCAGAAACACGGTATAGGTCAGGCCTGTGAATAAAAACAATAATATTGAATTCAACACAGCAATAATTTAAATCCTTGTCATTGCTTCAAACAAATTATTTTTGCCACACACATACAAAATCAGTTACAGAACAACTATTTGTAGACAAATATTTGTTTCGCGTGGGAACTGAATCCGTCACACGTAGCACAGCAGCTAATCGCTCAGCCAACACTGATGTCAGTTATGTTGTTATGTGTGTTATGCTTTTGACACTGTCGAGGCACGACCCCCTCAATTTCAAAATTCTAATTTATATATATAAATAGATTATATATATAAATTAGAATTTACACGGCTAAATTCGTGAATGACTTACCCAGAAACAACTCCGCCGCCTGTTCCGATGTGGTCGCAGAACTTCTCCTCGATATGTTGGAACATGAAGGGATGGTTGCAGAGCTTGCGTAGTTGTACGATCGTGTTCATCAGAGCTTTGGCACCGCCCTTGCCCTTGTTGCCTTTTTCTGATCCATCGGTTAGCAGGACTCCCTTAGACTGCATGTGCCTGTGCAAAAAATAATTTTGTTTAAGCACAGTATTTTTTTATTAGTCACTAGCGGTCGCCCGCGGCTCCGCCCGCGTGGATGTCGGTTACCGCTGCAAAAAGCCTACCCAGGAAAGACACGGTCAGCAAAATGATTTCCAGGTCAATTCACAGACACCGACAGTAACATCGACGACGCAGTCATTATCCGCAGGCTGCACAGATTGTCTTTCTGTGTATGTTAAAGTTGTTAATGATGAAAATATTTAAATGTAATTAATACTAAGTTTTCACTTCTGCCGGCAGTCCCGAACTGTTGTTTAGCCCTGAAAAGAACTGTTGGTTAGCCCTGAAAAGAACTGTTGGTTAGCCCTGAAAAGAACTGTTGTTTAGCTCTGAGAAGAACTTTTGCGTAGGTGTAGTTTTAAGAACGAAATCTAAAAAAAATCGCACGAAAATTATTAGACTTCGCGCACGACCGCTGCGTAGGGAGCCGACCTCGCGATTGAGCCGCGCGGGTACCTTACTCATAGATCTAAACTCCCCTCCCGCACGCGCACCCCCGCCTTGGTGACGCCCACTTCGCAACGGGCCGTGCAGCAGAAATCGTAATATTTTAATTTAGCCATAACTTCAAAACCAAACGTCCAATTTTAATCATTCAAAGACCAAATATTATCTACATAAACTGTACTTAGTGATGAAATAATTTATTTTGATAAGGATTAATAGCATGAGTAAAATAAACGCGTTTAAATGTAGTCCAAAAAAATTTCTCAAGGAAACGGTTGTTGTGCCTCACTCGACATAGATAGGTATAGTGTGTCGCGGACTTTTTTGTAGATATTTATAAGATCTACAATTAATTAGAACATTTTATGGTTCTGTCTTTTATAGTTTAGGCAGCGTACGCAAAATAAGTAACTTTTCTGGTTGATTTTTTACACCTTGTGTCCGAAAAACCCAAATATCTTACGGAACCCTATTTTTTTCCAAAATAAAATATAGCCTATGTTACTCGTGGATAATGTAGCTTTCGAATGGTGAAAGAATTTTTAAAATCGGTCCAGTAGTTTTTGAGCCTATTCATTACAACCAAACAAACAAAGTTTTCCTCTTAATATTATTATTATCCTTTATTTCATTATTTACATATAAATTATATTTTTAAATATTAGAATAAAATAATATAAAAACATTTAAAAATATAAAAAATAGTGTCCCACCGGTATCGGGAACAGGGTCCAAGCTACCGGCGGTCAGGGCTCCAGAGAGAGGAACCTCCTAACGATGCGAGCCGTGTCCAGGAGTACCGCTTTCTGAATCAAGCCCTTAATCCAGCTGCCCAACGAGAGCCTCCTTAGGTGTTGGTCGAGGCTCTTGGCAATTAAGCCATTGGCTGATACGACTATCGGCACAATGATTGCTGAGTCCACATCCCACATGTCGACAACCTCGCGAGCCAAGTCAAGATACTTGATTTGTTTATCTTTCTCGGCTTTCACGAGGTTTCCGTCATGCGGGACCGTTATGTCAATAATCATTGCGCGCCGCTCTCCTCGATCCACCACCACTATATCAGGCTTATTGGCAACAATAGTCCTGTCAGTGATGATGGATCGATCCCAGTACAATGTGATATTTCCATTTTCGAGAACTGGGTCGGGCACATACCTGTAGTACGGCACTTCCGATACCACAAGGCTGTATTTCAGGGCAAGTTGCTGATGGATAATCCTGGCTACAAGGTTATGTCTATGCAAGTACTCTTCGTTAGCTAGACGAGAACACCCGGAGATAATATGTCGGATTGATTCTCCCGGACGGTGGCATGCCCGACAGATGTCAACCGTGCCGTCCTTCACAATAAATCTCCGATAATTGTTCGTCATCATAACTTCGTCCATAATTGCACAGACAAAACCTTCGGTTTCCCCAAAGAGGTCACCAAAGCGCAGCCAGGCTACGGACGCTAGTAAGTCTACATCGGGCCCATGGAGGGCCCGGTAGTAGCGCCCGTGAAGCTCCTTGCTCTGCCATATCTCCCTGCGGTCGTTAGTGTCAAGCACTATAGGCAATATATTATTATTATTATTAGTGTAGATAAATCGGGTAATATAATATCAATTACAAGGAAAGGCAGATATAAAGAACACATTTCTCAGCATGCCTTAAAATAGTAAACGTATTTAAAGGCTATTCAAATCCACAAGCCTTGCGTTTTCTGCTGCTGTAAAATTAAGATTATTTGTTGGATGCATATGGGAATTTATATTTATAATAAATAATATGGTAGAAAAGCAATTTAACACGCATAATTATTATCCCAGTTTACTCACTTGTACAGCACTCGCTGCAGGCCGCTCATGTCGCACTTGATGATGTACTCCACCTTGTCGGGCAGTTGGCTCTCCACCTCCTTCTTGAGCCGACGCAGCAGGAACGGACGCAGCACTTTGTGCAGACGACGGATGATAAGGATCGTCTCTTCCTCGTTCAGTTCCACCTAGTAACAAAAGCAATTTATGACAACTATTCATCATCATTATTTGTAGACTTTCTCAAAATAAGATGGGGCGCGATTGAAAAAAATTTTTTTTGGCGATACCGATACTCTAAAGAAACTTCAGGGATTCACCAATATGCACGGCTGCCATAGATATTCGTATGAGAAACGAGATCTATGAAAAGTTTCGGGTATGCTTCTAATTATTTTCCATTTTGACTTGTGATACATGTCCTGAGAAAATTATGTATGTTAAATCAAAGACTAGTATTTGCAATACCAATAAATGAGAGAGACTTTAATTTTATTCTGAGTTATAAAAGTGCATGATCTATAGTAGGATAAAAAAGTCTTACCTTTTCACCAGTCGTAGCGAAGGGCGCGTTGAACCACTGCTCGAAAGTAGAACAACTCTTGAAGATGGATGGCAGAAGGAAGTTCAGAAGCGCCCACAGTTCGGGCAGTTTGTTCTGCAGCGGTGTACCAGTGAGCAGCAAGCGATGCGGCGCGATGTAGTGCGTGTTCAGCACTTGAGTCAGCTTGCAGTGGTGGTTCTTCATACGGTGACCTTCATCAATTATCATGTACTTCCATTGCACCTGATGGATTGTGAGGATTAAGATTGAGGCGTCACTAAAAGATATTCGGTTGCTTAAATTGAACACTTGGCAGTACCGTTTAATAATTTGATCATTTTAGTATGTTACAAGTTATTTTTTTTTTATGACTGTCATATATTGAATTTAGAAGACTTCGACTGCCTACAAATAGCCGAAACAACAATGGGAATGTATAATTTTAAGAGTAACTAAACTACGTTACGTACACCGACTAAACTGTTGATTCGGCTGTCTAGGGGTGGCCTAATACTTAAATCGCAGACTAACCTTAGCCAGTACAGCCTTGTCCTTGATGACGTATTCGTAAGTAGTGAGGAGCACATTGAACTTGGTGGAGCGCATCTGTGTCTGCACGAGGCGCCGCGACTGCGGGGAGCCCTTGTATGACACCACTGTTACTGTCGGGGCCCACTTCTCGAACTCAAGCACCCAGTTGGATAGGGTACTGAAATTAACATGCTCATTGTAAGCCTGCAGATCATTTAATCAGCTCATCAAAATCTGAACATGAGCCTCCCAATGATAGCTAAATCAAAAGACAGTATCTGTTATAAGCAGAGAAGTTTACTAATAAAAACTAAGTACCAAGCAAATATATTATGTCTGTTTACCTGAGTGGCACAATAATAAGGAAAGGCCCGTTGACTTTCTTCTTCTCCATCAGATAGGTGACCAACGCAATAGTCTGTATAGTCTTACCGAGACCCATCTCGTCTGCCAGAATACCATTCAAATTGTTATTGAACAGAGATACCAGCCATTCTAGACCCTAAAAAGTAAATTAAGATAATTAAGAATGTAAAGGAGATATATTATTGTAAAGAGTGGTAACAAATTGTTTGAAGCTATACCTTGATTTGATATTCTTTCAGGTTTCCATTGACCAAAATGTTGGCTTGTTCGGTGACAGACTCGTGGACCGTGTGGGCAATGCTGTAAAGATTAAATAATTTAAATTCCGCTATTCTGTCTTACAACGTCCAGTCCACACAAGTTAACAGACGGTAAAGTAAGTGAATAATTAGTTAATTGATTCAGGCGTGACCTTGTGGAAATCCATTATAAAATACAATAAACGTAGATATATTTAGTAACCTATTCCGCTTAGCTATTTCCTAAAGAGTCATAAAAAACCCTGTAAGAAATCGACACGTGTTTCATCTCTCTACGAGGCATCCTCAGGATGACGATTGACTTGTCGCGAATCCGAACACGGCGAGCGCTGGACGCAGAGTAAGCCATCCCATTTTTTTTTTTTTTGGTATTTTGTATGTCAGCCTATGAGGTTGTCGACTGCTTAACCGGACTTTCCTGTGGCTGCCTCAATAAATTAAGGCTTCCAGCTAGGGCATAAAACTTAGAAACTAAGCGACTAACTACACGCTAAGAGCACCCCCTGTAGGGTACGGACCTCGGCTTAGGGCGTCGCTGGGGGAGGACAGCAAGGGACAGGCTGGATCAGATTAAAGAGCCGTACCGCCCGACACACGCACTTTATACAGCTCGGTTCACTTCGGCTCGGATCGTTATCGGCGCGATTAGGAGCGAACAATTGCAGTAAAGTTGACCTTGGAATACTTGTATTTAATTCGTTATGTTGTCGACATAATTATGTGTTGGACATGTACATTGTGTCAAATCGATGTTTTCGTTAATAAAATCAATAGTTTACATCCAAAAATAAAGTTTAAATTAGAATTAGAAGTTGACGGATCCCTTAACTTTTTAGATTTAACTATTTCAAGAAAAAACAATAAACACGATTTTCAGATTTATAAAATTAAAAATATTTTATTTCACATAAACCTACATGGGCACTTATGAAACGTCAGAAGCTAGGTGCACGGTTCCAATTGGTCGTTTCCTATGGAGAAGAGCCAGCAAGAAACTCCACGGTTACTCTTTTAAACTAATTGGCTTTTACAATATTTTCAAATAACAGTGATAGTAGTATGGAAAACCAACATATACAGATGTTACGATTCTTGCGTCATCTTGTCATCCAATTCAACATAAATTAGCAGCTTATCATAGTTTCACTCATAGATTAATGTCAGCACCACTTGAACGAGCTAATTATAACAGAGAACTTAACATTATTTATCACATCGCTGAGAGTAACGGATTCAATAAGAAAATGGTTAATGATTTGATTCAAACGAAACGTCACAACATACGTCAACACGCCGTGTTCGGGTTAGCGATAAGTCAATCGTCATCCTGAGGATGCCTCGTTGAGAGTTAAAACACGTGTCAATTTCTTAAAGGGTTTTTTTATGAATCTTTAGGAATAGTTAAGAGGAATAGGTTACTAAATATATCTACGCCTATTGTATTTTTTTTGTGAATAATTGTTATGTTACAAGTCGTGCACCCGATGGGATTTCCCATCGGCTAAACTGACGAACTTCCATATAAACTTTCATCCCCTAATTAACTGTTTTAGGGGGCAAATTTACGAAATTCCCTTCTTAGTGCTCACCTTCGTTATATAAGGAACTCATGTGCACATTTTCATGCTTCTAGACCCAGCGGTTTAGGTTGTATGTTGTCTATCAGTGAATTAATGAATAAATTTAAGTTTTTTCTTTTATTAAGGAGATTTCGTTAACTCGCATTAGATAGAATCCAACTGCATATTTAATTTACAGGAACATACCTGTAGTAGGTCTGTTCTTCTGTCTTGTATTCGTCATCCTCGACCTTGGCTTTCTTGATCGCTTCCCGTGCCTTCTCCTCATCAGTCTTCTCTTTGTCACTCCTCTCATCTCTGTGCCCTCTTCTCTTTTCTGTATGCAAAACAACGCATATTTTTTATTTGAATTAAAAGAACAATAGCCATTTTGGACTAGCATGCAAGCAGCCAGCATGTTAGTGCCTGTTCATACGTCCCGATTGCCGGGTATCCGGCGGCTAAGTGTATCGGCATGTACGCTATATTACGCCGGTACGTGTGAAAGATAACGTACATGCCCATATACTTAGCCGCCGGGTACCCGGCAACCTGGACGTATAATTATGCACTTAGGAGCTGGTCATTGTTCTTTTAGTAATGGCGAATCGAGATCGTTAATTTTAAACACAAAACATAAACGATCTTCTGATACATATATGACGATGTAAGTGTTATTTTCTGATAGCACTTACGTTATGTTACGAAATATTTAATAATAATAATTTAATTACCACTTAAAAAAATTCTACCATAAAAGTTACCATTTTGTAACATTCCCCCTACACGAACCTTAACAATCGAATCGATTAGCGAATCGAGCCGTTGTGAATCATGCAGGTCGAAAACATGAGCTGAACTGCTGAACCCTTGTCGTTTGAGAAGCAATTGTCAGTCGCAAGTACTCAACCCGAAATAGGGTGGTTATAATGAACGGTAACTAATCTGACTGACTAGTCTCTTGGGTAAATTAAATTGCAAGAAAGAAAAATAGTAATAGTTGTTCAATTTTCGAGACCTTTCTTACCGTCATCATCTTGGCTGTCATCTCCAGAGTCCTCGGAGTCGGACAGCACCTCCCAGCCGGGATGCGTCTCCATCCAGTCCTTCAGCTGAGACAACAGCGGCGCTTCTTCTCCTCTCAGTATCTATATAGTACATTTTAATTAAACAGTATCTGTCTCTGTTTTGAAATACTTTTGTGTAATGTACATACATTACATATTACTGTAGTCGTGGCTAATCATATGCAGGTTTCAATAGTCAATGTAAGTTTTCATTGCAATGTTGGGCGCGCGCTTTTGTTATGTAAGAACACTACATTTAAACCTGTTACAAAATTCAAGAAAAAGAGAAAAGACTATTTATATATTTTACATCAAATACATTAATACAGTTTTAAAATAGATGTAATACTGGGTGCATTATAAGGTTTATGATACTCACCTCGCCTGTCTTGGGATCCATGACGTTAACGCGCGAGTCTGACGCCTGCGAACTGTCGTCCATAGCATCGATGTCGCCGCCTTCCAGCAGCTTCTTCTTTCTCGACTTCTGCATTTGAATTATAAACTATTTCAATTTAACTTATAAAATTCTTTTCGATCCAGTCCGGCGTCCCAACCTAACCTAAGGGAAACATTCACAAAATATGTATAATAAAGCCACTCATCAATTCTTCCTATCTTTTTTTAAACTAATGTTTGACAATCAAGCTCACGCCCACCTGATGGTAAGTGGTGACTGCCATCTATGGACATCTGCAATACCAGATGCTTTTCAGGTGCGATGTCATCCGAAAGACAAAGAACTGAAATTTCTCATGTGCCATGTAATTACACCGGCATCCATAATATTAAAAAACGGAACACAGCAACGTTCGCAAAGACAAATAGGCGATGATTGTCTTTTGTTATATGGCTGTTTAAGATAGGAAGAGAAAGAGTGAGAGGCTTTATCTACAACATGTTCTAAAACCAACCCTTTTCCTGCGCTCCTCTTCCTGTTGTTTCTTGCGCTGCTCCTGCTTATGTTGCTTGACCATCTCCGTGAGGCTGGCGATGTACTCGTCAGTCTGCGACAGAAGGAACGCCAGACGCTTGTCTTTCTTCTGATCAATTAGCTTACGGTATCCCTCTTCATCTTCCGCCATCAAACTAGAATAAAAAGATTCACATATTCAGCTGCATCCGGTTATACTGAACGCCGATTCTAACATGGGAAAATGTTAGGCAGATGATGATATTTAAGTTGGTCTTATTTGAAAAAGGCTATCGATTTGTATTCCTGTACTGGAATGCTAAACATCGCGTTTTTATCATGAAGTAAGTGCTGTCTATCCTTGATAAACTTGTACCTACGGGCCAATTTTCATAGTTCTCAAATCTTCTTTGAAGTAAGCAAGTCGAGACAAAAACACGCGGTACGCCCTATTTCATACCCTTGATTTACTTTTTATATTTTTTTTTTCTATCGTATATTTGTTATTCCTGTTAGCATTTCATAAACGAATTGCTGTTAAAAACGAATCTTACCGTCGCATACGCTCCTTCTCGATGCGTTCCTGCTCCTTCTTCTGTTCGCGCTCAGCGTTGGCGTGGTGGTTCATGATAGCTTTGTTCATGCGCGACAGCTTAGCAACATTGTTGCGGTGGTACTCCTTGAAGTCCTTAGCTGAAATAAAGTAGGGCATTTAGTATGATTAATATGTTTTAAACTTTGTATCACGTTAAAAGCGATATTTAATTCAGTTTCCTCTATCCGCGTTCTATTAGCGTTTCCAAAGAGTAATCTTCGGACACATAAATACATATTAGTATAATTTTATTTTACTAGCTGTTATCCCGGTAGTACGTTCCCGTGGGATATTTTTCGACATCCACGCAGGCGTAGCCGCGGGCAAAAGCTAGTAAAGAATAAACTCAAAAATTACTGGAACGATTTAAAAAATTCTTTCACCAGTAGAATGCTATATTATAACTGAGTAACATAGGCTATCCTAACTATAATATTTTAAATGCGAAAGTGTGTTTATTTGGTACATGGGTAGACCATGACCTGGATTAGGACACAAGATACTTTTTATCCCGATATTCCCACGGGATCACGACTTATGCGGGTGAACCGCGGGGCGCAGCTAGTAATTTATAAAGATATCACGCGGGCGAAGCCGCTGGCGGAGGCTAGAAATGAATATATTAGCCACGAAAAGTAGCAAAGTGGTGTCCACCAGCCAGATGCTTATTTGCCTCTTTAAATCACAAAAAACAGTGGCACTCCGGTAGTGCCAACAGAAGTGAAAACTTGAACAAGATCGCCTTGGTGGAAGAAAAATACTTGTATAGAACATTGGTCCGTAACCTTATCTAAATAAAGAGCACAAACGCGTTTAAAAAAAAAAAAAAACTTCCAAAACCTTTAAAGTAAAAATACTTGCATAGAACATTGATTCGTAACTTAATATAACTAAAGAGCACAATCGCGTTTACAAAAATGAGGTGTCGGTAACGGTGTCGCGAGTTCAATTGTTTTTCCCATCTCAAAAATGCCCAACGCGCCTAAAGAAGTTTTCACTTCAAAAAGTTCATGCAACTTTGCTCTTTATCTTACTGCAAACAAAGTATATTTTTCAACGTCATCGGAATACCGTTGCTCTGCGCTTCGAATTTGTAGCAGTGGATTAGTATATATGTTAGTAGATTGTTGTAAATGTATCAGCAATAAGCTCGCTCCCTATTGCATGGTACTTTCTGGCGAAATGTGGGTGTACCGTTCATCACTGCCTAGTCCTTCGGGGATTATAGGCGTGATGTTAAGTAATGTAGTAAAATACAATAGACGTGGATATATTTAGTAACCTGTTCCGCTTAGCTGTTTCTAAAGACCCACAAAAAAAATCCTGAAAGAAATCGACACGTGTTTCACCTCTCAACGAAGCATCCTCAGGATGACGATGGACTTGTTGCGAACCCGAACACGGCGTGTTGCTACACCGAGCGCTGAGCGCAGACGTCCACGTCTATTGTATTTTATAATGGATTTCCGCAAGGTCACGCCTGAATCAATTAACTAATTTAGTAAAACAAACACTATTCTAAATGCTATCTCTACCCGTTTTGACAGTCCTTTCCAAAACCAGTCGATAATTTATGTTTTAACAGGAACAATTTGTTACTAACATTTTGTGATAGTGATTATGTAATCTATAATATGGAGCTTTCTCTAAAATAAATAAGTTATTATTATAATTAAAATATAGTGACTGACCATGTTGCAGCACGGTTTGCAGGAACTCCTGGTGTTTCTGGCGCCGCTTCCTCTCGGCCTCGAGCTTCTGTTGCTTCTCCAACTTCTCAGTGGCGCGCGCCTCTCGCAAGCCTTGTCGCTTGGTGCGCTTGTACGCTTTGATGTTTACCGCCGTCTCCAGCGTCGTGTCGCGACGGACTTGGCCCAGGATCTATTTATACAGAGTAAGTTCGATAGAACTAAAATTGAATTCAGAATCTTACATAGTTGTCAAGTTTTAGAACCACAAACTCAATGTCATAGGGATCAAAACTCAATGACAAACCCAATACAACTATTTCTTTATGACCTTTTAACACAAAGGGTCACTCAAAAATCAACTTGTAGGACATATCCCTAAATTAAATTGAGTGCCAATTACAAATTCAGTGATTTGGTTTGATTATTTAAACCCTACATCCTAATTTCTTATCAATTTAAAGATATTTTTTTTATTTTTTATTTGAGGCTCGAGGTTATTTTTATAACCTCAGTTTTTTCTCGTCAATTTTTCAATTATAATTTGATAGAACGTTGAGATCTTCGAAATTAAAATGAATGTGTTACTCTAATTCCCTTTAATGAATGATTGCAAGACTTGTCACTTCTCTCGCCCTGGGCGGAGCGGGAGGGCGTGTCAGACTCATACTGAATAAAACCTACCCGTGTTCCTTCAGTTGCCTGTGTGTTGCCAGGGGCCACGGTAACCCTTTCGAACTTTCCCGCGACCCCGTCAGTTTTGCTGACAACTTATTGAGGCGCGCGTGGAACACATCGCGCCGTCGACCCGGGCCTGGTCCTTATCAGATGGCGAGCCACCCATTGCTCACCGTCCGCAAACCCACGCCTACGGCGGCCGGGAATTGGCCTGGGATTCCCAACGCCCAGGGAATCTCCTGCGGCGACTAAGGGCGTGAGGGCGCGAAATTTGCCTCTGCCTTACGCGTTCCGTCTCCTACTTTGCGAGCATTACTGCTTCGCAGGAGGTGACGGCTTTCCACGCCCTCTCGCTCCGTACCATGGCCTGGACCAGGGCCGGTCGCGAGAGATCACCGCCGCCGATCGCCTCCACGAGGACACGGCGATGCTCCGCCCAAGCCGGGCCGACCTCCACCGTATCCTCCGGGTGATCCACACAATGGTGACACCCGGGCGTTTCCTCCCGCCTAATCCGGAACAGGAACCTCCCGAAGCAACCGTGTCCGGTGAGGACCTGCGTCAGGCGGAACGTGAGGACGCCGTGGCGCCTCTCTAGCCACTCCTCAAAGAGGGGACTTATCGCCGCAATTATGGCGTGCCCAGCACTGGGTTGCGACAATTGCACTTTCCATGTCCTGCGTTTACACTTTCATCAAAGAGTTTTGCGAGTCATAAAGCCGCTAAAGGCTTACCATAGCAGCGTAATATCTATTATGTAAATACCTCAGAACGTAATTGTTTTTGGAAGTTAAGAACTCGAAGTGCCCTGAGCTCGATCTGTGCTTGCAGGCGGAGGTCATCGGGAATACTGGCCGGCAAGTTGGATAGCATCTCGATGCGATGGGCGATGCGCGCTGCTATTCTATTATTATGCAAAAAACAAAAGAATATTGAACTTATAATGCTCTTCTTGACAATCCAAAAGTACCTGAAAGCCAATTCACGTTATTAAACATGCTCAAACTCGAGACATTCTTGATAAATTGAGACTTTACTAACTTGATGACTTGAATTAGAATGTTCTGAAAATTACGGGAATTGCCCGTTTGATCATTTAAATAAAAGATTTGATTTTAATAAATCACTTACCTATTTTCTCTTTCATTCAAGATCTGAAGAGGATCGATGCCTACTGGCTTGGGCATGCTGGTAATACGATTCTGTTTTGCTCCTGGTATTGGTGCGCCCGGCTGAGGAAGGTATTAAACATGTCATTAGGTGTATTATGGACGAATACTGTATTATTTGTGATGGGATTTTTATTTGAATTTGCGTGTAAAACGTTCTAACTACGGTGTTACCTGATGTTGCGGCTGCGTGCCCGGAGCCTGCGGGCGCAGCGGTGCGGGGCCCCGCATGGGTGGCCCGCCACTCATCGGCTGCAAGTGAAATTCAATTTTTAGTTGTGTACTTTACATGAAACAATACACTTAGTATATTTTATTCCGAACTAGATTGAAACCGTTTCATATACGAATTTACGAGTAATTAATTTGATGGAGCGAAAGCGCCGAATTAACGTCCTGTATGGGTTGGAGGAGCGCTTATAAATACAGAAAAATATCAAGATAATTCAAAAAAGAAGAAAGACACAGTACTGAAACTGAAAAGAAACTTACCGGATTCACTAGCGGTGGAGTTAATTGCGTCGGAGGTGCCATTTGGCCGGTCATGGGCAAGGGCGTGGGGGGCGCCCCCCCACCACCGCGCGCCGCGTCGCCTGCCGCGCCCCCCGCGCCCGCCTTGCCGCCCGTTGCGCCCGGCCCGCCCGCCGCGCCCTGGCCCTCGCCATACGGCGGCTGCGCGGGCGGCGTCGGGCACTCCGGCGGCGCTTCGCCGGTCCGCTTGCCGGAAGCCATCATAGCTATCTGCTGCGACAGTGGCTGGTTTCGCGCGAGACTCCGGTAGGCGTTTATTTGTGCCCTAAGATTAGATGGTCAGTGGTTAAGACCCCATGGAGATAATCTCCCTCCGTATTAAAAACCAAATAGTCCTAATAACAAAACGACCTATAATCAAAAGTTCAAGACAACACAATAACACATTACTAAAATGTCCAATTAGCAAATCGTCGTACAAGCAGATTGTCCTATTAGCAGAACTTCCTATTTGTAAAGAACGGTAAAATCACTATCGGTTTTTATCGTCATGGCTCATTATTGCATTTATTTGAAAGATACCATTGAAATGAAAGATAAAGAAGAAAAACTTTTTACAAAAAAAAAAAACAACCGACTTCCAAAAAACCACTACAAAGTGAAAACAAAGTGTTTTTTGGAAGTCGGTTGTTTTTTTTGTAAAAAGTTTTTGTTTCTCGCTTTTTAGGGTTCCGTAGTAAACAAGGAACCCTTATAGTTTCGTCATGTCCGTCTGTCTGTCTGTCTGTCTGTCCGCGGTCTAGCTCCGAGACCCTTAGTACTAGAAAGCTGTAATTTGGCATAGGTATACATATTAATTACGCCGACAAAGTGGTAAAACAAAATTATAAAAAACATTTTTTTTAGGGTACCTCCCATACACGTAAAGTGGTGTTTTTTTTTTCCCATAGTGTCATTGGAAAGGTCCTTCAAAAACATTGAAAGTTTGTGAAAACCATTTTTGGATTCAGGAATCCGTTTGCGAAATATTAAGCTTTTAAGTGTTCATTTTTGTTAGAGTCAAGTGTCCCCCTCCCCTGCCAGCTAAATGGTTGGTTTTAGGTATGTGAAAAAATTCACGGCAGTAGCTCATATAACGAATTTAAAAGGAAAACTATCACAGCTAAGTAGGCTCTACAAGTTAACGAGTAATAATCGACCAACTTAAATTTGCAGTTGCAAAAACATGTATTCCCATACATTCCGTATGGGAGAACATGTTTATCAACTACAAAGTTAAGTTTGTTTTTAGGATAAATTCATCCCAACTACGGAACCCTTCATTGTGCGTGGTCCGATACGTACTTGACCGGTTTTTAGGGTTCCGTTAAAAAACGGAACCCTTATAGATTCGTCATGTCTGTCTGTCTGTCTGTCTGTCCGTCCGTATGTCACAGCCACTTTTTTCCGAAACTATAAGAGCTATGCTGTTGAAATGCATGATATCAAGCATAAAAAAAAAAAAATTAAGTATATGACTTATCAATAAAATTGAGAGCCAAAATATTTACACTACAAAATGAATGAATGAATTATCAAAATATGACTCATTAATACAACTCTACGTTGGATTTGTTCCATAAGAACTTTTCACTAACTTAGAGAGATGTATTAATGATTCTAACTCTGTAAATACATACTTGTTATGGTCGCAAATCATATTTTGATTAAGACCTGACACTGACCAGCAAATTGCAAGAAAAATCTTTTGATGATGTACGCTTTTATAAAAGTGCTATTTTTCACTATCTGGCCTTTACTCAAAGTTCGTCACAGTAACTAAGCTAGAGCACCTCGATCAGATATACGGGTTAGGTTAGACTAGAACTGTGACCAACCGAGCGAGAGACGAGTGAGCGAAGCGAGCGGTGCCGCTGCCGGTGAGCGCTACATCCGAGTTGGTCGCAATTAATTAGCTATTTACTATTTTAGGACAACAAAATGGGAATTATTTGTAGTCTTCGGATATAGAGAATGGAACAATGTATAGCAGCAAATTAGCAACTATTACTGTCGTCTCTTGTTAAAGGTACAGTATTTTGATATCACAAAGCGATGCACGCTGTACTTGTGGTTATAGTATTTTTAATCTCACGATGTGACGCGCGCCTTACTTGTGGTAACCAAGTGTGTGTACAAACACGGTTTGAATGTGTACACTTGGTAACGACAAATAAAGAGCGCTACTTCGTGAGATAAAAATACTACATGTTGTATAGTTTATGTCTTACAAATATATTTTCTGAACTCAATGAATAACGCAAAAAAAAAAAAAAAAAAAATTAAAGTTGGGTTTTACTTTTTAAAGTTAATTTTATTTTAAAACTTATGGTTTCGGTGAGATGATACATAAAATTATTCCTATAAAAAAACCGGGCAAGTGCGTGTCGGACCACGCACAGTGAAGGGTTCCGTAGTTGGGATGTTTGGGAATTTATCCCAAAAACAAATTTAACTTTGTAGTTGAAAAATATGTTCTTCCATACGGAATGTATAGGAAAACATGTTTTTGCAACTACAAAGTTAAGTTGGTTGATTATTACTCGTTAACTTGTAGAGCCTACTTAGCTGTGATAGTTTTCCTTTTAATTTCGTTATATAAACTACTGCTGTGATTTTTTTCACACATCCAAAACCAACCATTTAGTCGGCAGGGAGGGGGGACACTTGACTCTAACAAAAATTAGCACTTAAAAGCTTAATATTTCGCAAACGGATCCCTGAATCCAAAAATAGTATTCACAAACTCACAATGTTTTTAAAAGACCTTTCTAATGATATACCACACCATGGGTTAAAAAAAAAACACTACTTTAAGTGTAGGAGAGGTACCCTAAAAAACATTTTTTTTTTCATAATTTTGTTTTACCACTTTGTCGGCGTAATTAATATGTATACCTATGCCAAATTACAGCTTTCTAGTACTAAGGGAGCTAGACCACGGACAGACAGACAGACAGACGGACATGACGAAACTATAAGGGTTCCTTGTTTACTACGGAACCCTAAAAAGTAGTGGCACTCCGGGAGTGCCGACAGAAGTGAAAATTTGAACATGAGCCTTGGTGAACGAAAAATACTTGTCTAGAACATTGGTCCGTAACCTTATCTAAATAAAGAGCACAATCGCGTTTACAAAAAATAATACTTCCGAAACTTTTAAAGTATAAATACTTGCATAGAACATTGATGCGTAACGTAATATAAATAAAGAGCATAATCGCGTTTACAAAAATGAAGTGTCGTCATGGTGTCGCAAAATCAATGGTTTAGTCCCATCTCAAAAATGCCCAACGCGCCTTAAGAAGTTTTCACTTTAAAAAACACTCATATTTATGTGTGGTATAACTGTACCATTTCCGTTCTTTTGTTGTAGGACCGTTTGCTCGTAGGACGTTTTGCTAGTAAGACATTTTGCTTGCGTGTCGTTTGGATCATAGGTCGTTTTTCTATTAGGACTTTTTGGTACGGAGATCTACATAAATAAAAATTAATGGCTGTTCGTTGGTATTTGAGAATGGTTGTTTAGTTTTAAAATGTTTTTATGGAAAGAAAAATTGGAATACTTCCCATAAAAAATTCAAATTCAGAAAAAATAGAACATCCTTTTTTCTAAAGGATTTTTGTATAAACTCAAGCTTTTTGGACAGGACAACGTCAGTCGAGTCAGCTAGTAAATAATAATAATTACGGATTGGATTCACAATACTTACTTGAGCTGGCAGAGCTGATTGTTACTGAACAATCCCTTGCCGGGGTCCTGGGGGTTCGAGCGCGCCCTTAGCGCTAGCAACTGCGAAAATCTCGGGTCCTCTTGTAGCCCCTTCTCTTCCATAGAATCAATAGTCCGTTGAATCGCGTGCAAGTTATCAGGGCCGGGTGCCGGCAGCGAGCCCTGCATCGGGGACGAAGCAGGTGGAGCGCCGTTGGCCGAGGACGTGGTCGGCGGCGGCTGGCCGTGCGGCGGAGTCTGCGCGGCCGGCGGGTGCGGAGGCGCGCCTCCCTGCGGCGCGGCGCCGGACGGGGACGCGGCAGGCCCGGGCGCGCCTGGCGGCGCATGCCCGTAGCCGGGCGAGGCGGCGTGCGGTGGTGGGCCCTGGCCAGGCATCATGGCGTGATGCGCCATGTGACCGGGCGCGGCGGGCGGCATGCCCTGCGGGTGCACGCCGTGCGGCGGCGGGCCCGTCAGCGGCACTCCCGGCGCGCCGGGCGGTCCCTGCGGCCCGTTGCCCGGCGGTCCCCCACCCATCGGCATAGGAGCCTGTGAAAATTAATTATTATTTAGGTATGTATTGTGATCATACTAATATAGATTTGCAAAATACATCAGTTATGAAGATTGTTATACTTTTCATTCTCATTTACTTTGCTCTGTGCTCTATGCTAGAAGGTACCTAACATCATTATATTATATTTCTTAAATACAGGGTCTCTCAAACGAACGAACAAAATTTTCTACGTAGTGAGTTCAAACCTGGCTGGAAGATGCCTTGATAGTGTAGGTACAAGATAATGTTCCTATTTACGTTCAGTGTGACTCTGCAATGCTCCAGTTAGTTTTTTTTTACTTGTCATTTCTAACTTTTTATTAAACTTTAGTGAAACTTTCTAAGTCCAGATTTAAAAAAAAATAGTATCGAGTACAGAGCTTTTAAAAGTACCTTAATTATTGATAGTTAGACTGGGAAAATTTCATAAAGATAGCATAATGAGACCCTTTAAAAAAAAAGGCTTTCATAACAAGGCCGGAAAATCCGAAAAACTTTATGCTCTAATTTTTACCAAAACATCTCTGAAAAGCGTCGAGTATCTATTTAAATTGAACACATTTAGACGTGACCTGCGGTACATGTGTTTCTTTTTTTTTACTTTCGCTGTGGACCTGCATAGGCCTTCACAACTTGTGTTGTCATTTCCTAAAGCAGATTGAACAAATGGGATAATTTTTTTCTGATGATTGGTAGCCACCTCTACTTTACCCCATTTGCCTTCGGACCACTACATTTGAGACACCCTGTATAAGTATAACGTAAATTGTTAACCTTCTTAAAGGAATAATATTTTTCGTTGTTGTATCATTGTGCCATGGCCTTACTGAATAAGATGCGCTTACATCGCCAGCCACATTATGTCGAGTTTTTTTGTTATTTATTTTTGCATGTTACTATCACAAATAACGTGTTATTCCAATAGATTTGATAACTTCACATTATATGAAGTGACAGCATTTAATTCTCGAGAACGAGCCCTTCTATATTTTCTTTATATAAAAAATGAAATGATTGTGTTTCTTAATGGCGTCACTAATGAAGCAGCTCTCCCTATGGATGTCATTGTTGATGGATGTTGCACAAAATTTTTCGAAGACAAAATGAGAGAAAATGATATAGAATTTGTTAAGTTAACAAAAGACAACTTGTAAGTTTGCAATTTAGGAATGCACTAAGCAGTAAAACATAAAAATAGTTAAATCTTATACATGTGTTATCTGTTTTCAATCAAAACAAAAATATGATATATTCAGACCAATATTTTGTCAATATTTAATCAAAAAATTTGACCAATATTTAATCAATAAGTATTTTTATTTAACAGGGTTACAAATAAATTGGACCGTATTGTTCAAGATCCTACTTATCCCTATGCAAATGTGCCTAATTTAACTAAAGAATTTCATCGCTGGGAAAGACTCATGCTTTGGGTAGAATCCAAACTACAAAAGTTTCCAGTTTTAAGAAAAATTCAAATAGCAAAGTCTTATGAGAACAGAGAAATATTTGTGTTAAAAATATCTACAGGAAGAAAGAATACAGCTGTATTTCTGATGGGAGGTGAAGAAGGCAGAGACTGGTTATCTCCAGCAATGCTTTTAAACTTTGTTAGTTACATTTTAGAACCTCAACAAAATGTTAATCTACTGACAAAACATTATGATTTTTACATTCTGCCAATCATGAATCCTGATGGTTATGAATTTAGTATGGTGAAAGTAAATATTATTTTTTGCTAATTTTGCTATAATTGTTTCATCTGGTAGTGGCAAACATAATGTAAACTTGATTCCACTTTACAGGACCGGTTCTGGTCGCAAAACAGAAAAATATATTTTCCAAAAAAATTGTGTCCTAGAAATGAATCAGGTACTGGTATAAACATAGACAGAAATTGGTATTTCAGCAAAGACATAAGTAAGCAACATTTTATTTTATTACCCGACTACAGAGGAGGGTTACGATTTTGACATCTGATGTTAATCTGTTCCCTCAAATCTTTTAAATTACTCATCATAATTTGACAATGAGGTATCGTTGGAAGCGTCTTGCTCGTCCGCTGGTTTAAGGCTATGTGACGTCACATTAAATTGAATGTGGCGCCCTCCAAAGAATTTTTTTTTTGATGCCTTGCCATTTGATACCAATATCAAATGAAAGGGTTTGACGAGCACGTATATTTATCATACTGTTTGGTAATTTGGTTATGATTTTGAATGGTATGTATGTGGGTATTTAATGTTCAGCTGTTCCCTCATAATTTCGAAACTAACTGACGGACTAAGGCTGCAGGTGCGGTCCGCCCCAAGCCCCCAAGCCTAGGCGGCCCCCAAAACTCGTCAAATACGTTTTATCAAATCTCATACAAGACCAAAATATGTTCAATAAGTAAACGGCACCGGTAGTATGTAGTTTGGGAGGGCCCCAAACTACATACTGTTGCCCGCAAGATTCGAAGCAGAAGCCTTATAGGCTATGTGACCTCACATTAAATTGAATATCCCCAGTAGAGGAAATAAAGTTATGAAATAAAAGAATAAAAAGTTATGATGCCATGTTGGGTATCAAATGAAAGGTAGACGAGTACATCCTTATCCTTACATATTATAAATAAAACAAAGTCCCCCGCCGCGTCTGTCTGTCTGAACGCGATAAACTCAAAAACTACCGAACGGATTTTTAAACGGTTTTCACCAATGGACGGAGTGATTCATGCGGAAGGATTTAGTGTATAATTCATAAGATTTTGTGTAAATTGGCTGAAATTTGACGATTATTGTTGAAGATGTCGGAAAAAATCATGCCGACTGGGAACTTTATTGGCGTGCGCCCGCGGAAATCGTTAAAGTTACATAAAATTTATGTTCTACAGTATTGTTCATCTTAAAAAGTTCAACAAAAAAGTCCGCGATGGCATATGTCTATCTTCTAAGGATGACCCACAATAACTATTTTTATCTTTCAGAATTTGATATTAATTGTTATTTCAGAAGCTATTTTGACCGGAATTATAATTATTAATCCTTATCCAATAAGATACGTTACTTAAATCGAGCATTTAATTTAGATTAAAATATGACTTGACATCATTTCATTTAAATTAATGGTTTGAAAGATATCATAGATTCAAAATTACGCGTAACAAAATAATTATGTTTGACGACAACGCGGGCGCAGCGGTAGGAGTCAATGACCTTTTCCTCGGCTATTAGGTATGTGTCCCGGTATCGGTAGTACGTTCCCGTGGGATATTTTCGACATCCACGCGGGCGAAGCCGCGGTCAAAAGGTAGTTATGTATAAACTTCAAAACAACCGCATTTCATCCGGTTGCCTTGTCAATTTTTTTTACCGTTTTGCGCCCCCCCATTTCTCCACCCCCTTCCATTTGGGGTCCATTCGGACGGTACAGAGTGATTCGGTATCACTTCAAGACCCAGATTAACACTCGCCTTCCGGTTGCCTCTTCGATTAAATTTTACGTGCCATTGCTTTATCTATAAGTTGGCATTACAAAATAAAGTCACCTATTATTTACTAGATTAACAAACTTGGAACTGAACTATGTCAACTATGATTTAATAATTTATATTTTTAAATATTAGTAAGAGATGAAGAATGTGACCCAGTTTACTCTGGTTCTAAATCTTTATCTGAGGAAGAAACTGAAGGCTTGGCTAAGTTTTTGGACAGCATTGCTCTTCAAATGTTAGCATTCATCAATGTGAGAAGTTTTGAATGCCTTGTAACAATACCATATGGATATGATCGCGAATACTGTAATAATTACCCTGTTTTGGTAAGCATAATTAAAACTATGATAAAATAAATTATTTTGTTATCAGGTAATTAGAAACTAAGCCGCTGGTCCCGGCTGTCATTCGAGGATCTTTGACAATCGTTACAGGTCATCAAAAGCCCGAAAGTTTGATAACCAGTCTTACCAAGGGTTATTGTATTACCCAGTTACTGGGTTGTAGAGGTCAGATAGGCAGTTGCTCCATGTAAAATACTGGTATTCAGCTGTATCTGGTTAGATTGGAAGCCGACCCCAACATAGTTGAAAAAGGCTACGCAGATTGATTGTAATTGGAAATTTTGATGATTAAAAATAATATTCAATCATCATCCGAGATGTGGTGAAAAGTTTTAACATACATTCTAAGTACCATGCACAGATAGCAAAAAATATTTTTTTTACTTAATGTTTAAGTAATATTTTAATTTTCAGCTGGATATAATAACATCTGTGCATGATAGAGTAAGAGAGGACCACAATAGAACCTTTTTCTATGGCATTACTGCTAATTATTTTTGTAAGTCTAATATTTTGTTTAGCACCAGGAAAATACATATAAAAAAATTGTTTCAAAACAATAAGATTTGATAGAATTGCACAATATTTCACAATGTTTTTTTCTTCAGATAACTTTTCTGGTAATGTTGCTGATTGGGTAAAGAAGAAATTAAACACTCCCGTAGTATATACATTCTACATGAAGGCTGATGATTACTTTTTCCATAGTGCCAAGGATATAATACCAATGACAAATCAACTGTCAACTATGCTGAAGGAAGTATTACTCTTGGGTAGCAGTATCTACAGTCCACTATTCAGCCATCAGATTAGACATTCCATTCAGACCATTGTTATAATCATGAATATAATATGTACTTTGATAATATAAAATGTTGTACCTATTAGTCTTATTTCCTATAAGACTAACGTCAAATTCACTGTCATTGGCTTTGTAAAGATATATGTTCAGAAGCCATGTCTCAATGTAACTACATAATAATAAAAACAAGCTATTTTTTATCTAGTGTACACAAATTAGATACTCTGACATGGAATTGCAGACACCAGTCTGTATTACCTATTACCCACCTAGTGAGGCAATTTGAGGGCCTTCTTTTAGAACAGTAGGACAAAAAGAGCATTGATCTCTCCCCAAATACAGGATGACTGTGAGATTTAATATTCTGATCTATACATTGAGATTAATGTTTGACCATAGAAGCCGTTGTTGGAGCTGTTATCATAATCAATCTGAACTAGA
Organism: Agrochola lychnidis; assembly: GCA_963680765.1. Classification (NCBI taxonomy): domain Eukaryota; kingdom Metazoa; phylum Arthropoda; class Insecta; order Lepidoptera; family Noctuidae; genus Agrochola; species Agrochola lychnidis. Next base: position 9,311,380 of record OY796850.1, read on the forward strand.
CATAACTACATAAAGTATAAAATAAATTATTATTATTTACCTGTCCAGGTGGCAAATGTCCAATTTGATGCTGCATGTAGCCATGTGGTGGACCTTGCCCAGGCATGTTAGGATGTTGCGGTGCACCAGGATGACCGTTGGGTCCAGGTGGGTGAGCTCCTCCAGGACCTATTGGATGACCAGGTGGCCCTGGCATATGGGGGCCCACCATGTGTGGAGGCATTTGATGACCACTTGGCGGCATGCCAGGATGTTGAGGCACACCAGGGGGGCCATTAGAGTTCGACACGATAGGATGCCCCGGACCTGACGGCGACATATGATTGGGCATCGGAGGTTGTCCGCCACCAGGATGCGACGGTGGTGGTCCGTTGACATGCTGCTGGTTATAAGGACTGTGCGGAGACTGTGGCGGAGCCGGACTTTGAGTTGGTGGACCCATTGGGCTTGGCGCCTGTGGCGGCGGCATTGGGCTATTCTGAGGTGACGGACTAGCCATCTTTTCAAAACAATTTTCACTGAATGCACATATCAAATTGATTTATACCAAACAGTTACACACGCCAACTCTGTGTTCAGAGAAAAGTATCAATGATAGTTCACAGTACTTTAGTGCACAATTCCGTAGTTTTCACACGTTAGATATAACTGAAAGTATCACACCTATCCCTCTGAGCATTGATGACGAAATTTTTCCATTTAAAACAGTTAAATAAAATAATACAACATCCCAATCCACAATCAATGCAACTTTACCACACAATGTTGCCAACTTGCCACCACCACAGATTACAGAATGACAGAAATCACATTTTTTATTAGTGCCCATGGAATTAGTAAAGGCACCGCTCGTCGCGCGACGAGCGGTGCCTTTGTGTCGCGTCGCGTGTCGCGCTGGTCACAAGCCTTATTTTGAAATCTTATCTTCCTTTGATTAGTATGAAAACAAGACAAAAACCAACTCTCGATTGGATTGGCAGATCGCCACCAAACATTTGGAGTGGAGTCGGCAGACAGTGCTTCATAATCAATGTTTCAGTGACGTCATTCGCCGTAAATTGCGGACGCCACGGAGTGGTCACCGCTTTTCTAGGAAACCGTAGCTTTAAAAGTAAAGTCACAGTCTTCTACTCTTTTATATCTGTGGGTAGAGTCCGCGCCACCACTAAAGTCCGGCGAAAAATGGTAGAACTACATTTGATGCAATGACTAAGACACTAGCGCTGCGTCAAAAGGACTTCAATGAAGCTTGACAAGCACCTAATGCAAGCAATGGCGCCATTAAACATGACGGCAAGGGACAAGTTATAGTGAACAGTCTGTAGAAAGCTGTTAGTAATCTAATTCGATATTTGAAGTAAAATACATAAAACGAAACACAGAGAATAGCACCACCCTATCTCTTCAAAGGAGCGTGGCGCCTAGAGTGTAGCTACCAGCCTATAATATTCCCACTGCTGGGGCAGAGGTCACACAGGCCTCCTCTCTTCGAGAGGGAGTGGACTATAATCTACCACGCGGGCCCTGAGTGTGGGTTGCCTCAAAGCGTATTCCTCCAATATTTACATTACAGCCATACGATAACCGTTACTGTACCGACTACCGTAACAATGAACTCTGTCCATAGAGGATGGTAATAATAGGATTGTTCTATAAAATCTTTTAATGTGTAGGTAAATATCGCTATTCATAATAAAATAATAATTCGTTTTTAGGGTTCCGTAGTAAACAAGGAACCCTTATAGTTTCGTCATGTCCGTCTGTCTGTCTGTCTGTCTGTCCGCGGTCTAGCTCTGAGACCCTTTGTACTAGAAAGCTGTAATTTGGCATAGGTATACATATTAATTACGCCGACAAAGTGGTAAAACAAAATTATGAAAAAACATTTTTTTTAGGGTACCTCCCATACACGTAAAGTGGCGATGTTTTATTTTTTATTTTTTTATCCCATAGTGTGGGGTATCATTGGAAAGATCTTACAAAAACATTATGAGTTTGTGAAAACCATTTTTGGATTCAGGGATCCGTTTGCAAAATATTAAGCTTTAAAGTGCTAATTTTTGTTAGAGTCAAGTGTCCCGTCCCCCCTGCCAGCTAAATGGTTGATTTAGGATGTGTGAAAAAAATCACAGCAGTAGCTTATATAACGAAATTAAAAGGAAAACTATCACAGCCAAGTAGACTTTACTAGTTATCGAGTAATAATTGACCAACTTAACTTTGCAGTTGCAAAAACATGTTTTCCCATACATTCCGTATGGGAGAATATGTTTATCAACTACAAAGTTAAGTTTGTTTTTGGGATAAATTCATCCCAACTACGGAACCCTTCATTGTGCGTGGTCCGACACGCACTTGGCCGGTTTTTGTAATACAATGTCACCCATGGGCATGTAACCGCCTGTATTTTTCTGAATATTCATAAAAAATTATCGAAAATTAACTTTTTTCATGTTTAATTTTTGAGTAGCGTTTGTGATTGTACTTTTCATTTTATGCCAATACGGGTGTTCACATGCATGCCCATGGGCCACATTGTTCTTGTTATGTCGAAGAAAAAGGAAACGTTTCTAAAAAAAACAAATCATAATAATCATAATAGTTTTTATTTCTCTCTTCACAAAGGTTCACATAGTAATAAACAAAGCGACAAGAATAATAGCGTTTGACAAAAATGCATAAAATATGATCCTTTACAAAGCTTTTGTTGTCTTTTCTCTATTCCACTCTAATGTCAATTTAAATGACGTTTCGTTTCGTTGACAATAATTGACGTATCAATAAATATTCGAATGTACATTGCACACAAAATGTGCATAAAAAGTTTGAAATTTGAAGCGCTGGTTTTCATTTATTTATCGGTTAGTAATCGATAAACAACAAAAAGAAATCACGAATTATTCTAGAACTCGTACCATGAGAAACTAGCACAAACTTGCCGAGCACGAAATAAAGAAACCGGTTTGATACCGCCGGTAAAACATGGATGAAGAAGAAGAATATAATGAAACTGCTTGGACCTACATAGCATTATGTGGTGAACCCACTCTATATGAAGGACTCCGATTTGCCAAGGACTTAATTATTGCTAATGTTACTCTGCGCCTCATCATACAGTTTGTACCATTGCCTCATAACGTTCGCCATAGTCTGAGTTTAGTTATTGGAAGTTTTCTTTTATATCATAATATTGGACCCCCATTTATTTGGACTGTGGGACTAACAACTGGTGCTTACATATTTATGATATTAACCTCATTTGTCACAAAAAAATGGAGAGGACTTTTAATGTCCATAGCTGTTATTGCATTCTTGTTATTATGCGAACTTTATGTACTTAATCCAAAAATGTGGCAACAAATAAGAGGGATCCAGATGATAGCAGCTATGAAGATAATTTCTGTAGCTATTGAACTAGACAGAGACTTATTCAAAAGAATGCTGAACCCTGTTGAATTTGGAGGGTACATTCTTTGTCCAGCTAATTGTATTTTAGGCCCATGGATATCATTCCACAGTTACAATCAATACCTTGAAGTTAAGTTCTTGTCTAAGAGATGGATTAAAATTATTGTAATTAATCTCTTTTTGTCCATGGTATTCTTGGTTGTATCCAACTGTATTGTACCCTGGTATATTGATGATGAAATGCCTAAATGGTTAATAGCATATAGAGATGCACAAGCTTTTAGAATGTCACACTATTTTGTGTCAAGCATGTCTATTGTATCAATGATAAGTGCAGGATTTGGACTTACAAATGATTGCCACTCTGAGGTTCATGTCACTAAACCATTTTTCATTGAATTGCCAAGATCTCTAGTCCAAGTGGTGATTTATTGGAATATTCCCATGCATCAGTGGTTGAAGAACTATGTTTTTAAGACTTGCCAACCATATGGTCAATTTACAGCTATATTTATTACCTATGCTGTGTCATCATTGCTTCATGGATTGAATTTCCAATTTTCGGCAGTTCTTCTCAGTATAGGTACATTCTCATATGTTGAGTACAATTTACGTTACAAAGTAGCCTCAACCCTCGAGGTGTGTTGTTTAGCAAATCCTTGCAGTAAACAATGTGATCATAAGTATAAGAAGAACAGTATGCTTGCCATACTCACAAACACCATATTTTCCCTAATTACTATTATTCACCTTGCTTATTTAGGTGTGATGTTTGAGGCATCATTTTCAGTACAAGAATCAGGTTACTCATACTTCCATACTATAAGTAAATGGGAAAATCTTAATTATTTTAGTCATGGTCTTGCTGCCTTTTTGTATGTGATTTATTTACTAATGTGAAAAGTTATATCCCTAGTGAGTAAGCATCTTTTTATAGAATTTTCTGAATCTCCTCTTGTGATCTCTTACAGTATTTTACATTTACATGTTTCTTTTAAAATAAGGATTATTGAACAAATTAGATTTGATAAATAATATTTCTCCATCATAGAAATTTTTAGGGCTTGAATTTAGATTATTACATTTATTCATTTTACACCATTGTTAGATAAGTAATTGAAGCAATTATGTTGTTGTGAGTTAATGACTAGTCTTTTTATATAAAACCATAAAAATATTTGGACATTCCTTATTTGAGTCCTAATTTAAAGGTGGTAAAGTTAAATTTTTGATGCTCATTTCTATGCACATTATGTCAAACACACATTGAGCAATAATAATTATGATTATTATTATTTGTAAGTAATCTAAATCTTTTATCTAATTATTATAAGTAAAATTGGATAAAAATAATACAAGAAATTTCATTTTCACTGCCAATTTATTTCATTATCTAATATACTCATATATTTCTTATAAAATAAATCAATTGTTTTTACATTTACTTGATAAGCCCCTGTGCTATTATTATCTATTAACTGGACTTTAATAAAATTAACACCTGTGATTTGGACCTCACCAATATTACCTGAATCTTTGCTTGAACTGAAATATCCTGGTCTTTTATAGATTAATATTACTTTATATTCTTTAGAAACTTTTTGTATCATTCTAAGTAAATTTTTCATATATAAATCCATCTTTGTTATTTTGAATCCTTGTTCTGACCAATAGAATGCTGTTAGAGTATCAAAAATTAGCAATGAAATATTTTGATGATGTGCTAATATGTTGTCTAAATTATGAATCGTTGTATAGAATTGTGTTGCGTCATAAACATCTAGTATAAACAAATTGTTGAGAGTTCTATGAAGAATAGTGTCCATTTCAGCATCACTATCAATATTTTTATTCACAGATATTATCTTTCTTTTCAATGCACTGATCAGTTCTTTGTAGTTTAATTGTCCAACTGTATTAAATACTAGGACACCTAATGGTTCTGCATTAGATTTACCAGGTGATAATGCTTCACTTATCAAATCAATCAATAAAGCAGAACTATTATTACCAAATATTTCAACAATATCATCATTTTTTAATCCAGGCTGGAATAAAATTGAGTAAAAGTTTTCAATAACTGGCTTCTTAATCAGTCTTGCTAGCAGTTGCACTCCTGACTCAACCTTATATTTAGTCATTGCCATTCTGATTCCTGAATTTCCTAGAAGTGTGCTAAAAATTTGTCGCGGTTGAGTAATTTCATTCAGCCTTCCAGTTTTTATGATTGAATACGATTAATTAAGGTATAGGTAACTGAAATCTGCACTCAATATAAATGCTTTATTGCCTTATATTATTGTAAGAGTTTGAGTGTAAACCATAATTAGTTATAGAGGCTACAAGCAATGAACTATGTAGCAAACAAAACGACACTGAATCTATATATATCTGTCAATGTCATTCTGTAACGTCATTCGTATGATTCCTGTCGATTTTAGTGATTTTTAAACGTAAGAGGCACCTCAGACTATCAATCTGGCATATTAATCAATACAAATGTATGGAAAGCAATTACATGATTAAACAATCAAAATTTTAGGTGAAAAACCAAATTCAGAATAGCGAAATTGCCATTTTCACTAAATTAATCTCAGTGCCATCTTAGTGCTCTCAAACTAAAATATAGTCAAGTTGTGTCACTTTAGTCTATTTCAGAATGGGAAATTGTCGTTTGACAGGAAATAAACGATATTTTGGTGATTTTAAATATCTATTTAGAGGTATTTGTGACAAGAGAATTACCCAGCAAACGTTGCAATATTTTTGACTTTGTTTAGTATTAGTAATTTTGCCTTTGCTACAATTTGGCCACAAATAAATCACTGTCAACATCAATATGATTCACAGAACATAAAAGTCGGCAAATTGCAATGAAATGTCAAAACAAATCTTACATGTTGCTAGATTCATACAGATACATTTTGATACGAAATTGGTTTGTAAAAACGTGTGGCGGAACATGTCAAATGATAAGAAACGTCAAACATATATCGCGTCAACAAGTTGAGTGACAATGCGAACGCGAGTCCATACATTGACAGAAAACAGAGATTTCAACATGTTTTATGTGAATGTTTCGCCAGTGCAAGCGCACAGTTAGAACTTATGTTGCGTGCAGTGAGTGACTACAACATGGGTTCCTGAAAACGTCCAGAGGCTTCGTGGAAGACCCAGGCGTAGATGGCGGGACGAACTTGACGCTTAAGGAGGGATTGGTCCATATCCTGATACCATTCATTACCTGATATTCTGCTACAGACAAAGCGTTCCTTACATTTATTATAACCCTGTTGTATGTATAATATTGTATAATTTCCTGAAAACTTGACGATTTTCTTCATACCTAATTTTGTGAGTTTTATCTTCGATCATTAATGCATTGATCGAAGAGTTTTATTCACGATTTTAATAATTATAATTTTAAGTTTAGCATTACTTATTGAATTTTGATCAGCAAATGTAAAACAGCGCCGTAATTCGCAAAAGAAACGTTACATAATTTTAATTTTGTGGAAAGACTAAAGCCGGGTTTGATCAAACAAGTTTTGGACATATCAAGTGACGGGTCACGGGCGACAATGAAAATACGCCATCAAACGAGTTTCAAACTCGTGACTATTTGACCCTATCAAACCATTCGCATAAACAATCACAATGGTTTGATTCAAACTAAATCTACATTTTCAATCAATCCATTTGTTCGTCTTGGGTTTATTGGCAAAAATGCGGATAATTCCTCTTTGCCCCACCAATTTGTCTGACCAAAAGTGGAGTCATCCTCTGTGTCCCACTAATGGGGATAAAAACTGCCGCTTGCTCACTTTATTCTATTCTATTTTTATCAAATGGCAAGCAAAGCCGATGTCGACTATTCTGCCAATGTCGAAAGTGAGTTGGAAGAAGCAAGTGTGCATGATAAACCTTGCTCACTTTAGATGTTGCTACTATTGCGAGTCCAAGAATTTGACAGCCAGCTGTCTGTATCCATATTTTTTGTGTAAATAATATGCTCCATTGTGCAGCTGTTGACTGCAAAAATACGGGGACCCATGTATTTACCAAAGATGTTATAAGACAAAAACTGTTGGAAAAACCTTTTTTACAGTCCGTTTAACCGATTTTGACTTCTAAACCGTAGGCATAAGGATGGCAAGCAAAAAAGTGGTTAAAATACGAACTGTTTACCTACTGCAGCTGCCATTTGTCATGCTATGAACACAATAGAAGTCAAAATCGGTTTGGTGTCTAATCTTATTTGAAATGGAGCCAAATTTACCAAAAAATTAACAAACACAAAATAAATTATAAAGCGTTCATATTTTATACGAAAGCTGCTTTTTAATTAAACAGTGGTAGACGAACCCTTTTCATTGGCTCGTCTTTTTATAGCTACATACACTAAGTTGCATAATCTTTTCGTTTAATTTGTGATTGACACAAAGGTAAACAAAACAATGGCGATTTGTGGACGAGTAAAAGTGCTGTTACCTATGACAAGCTTTCAGTTTTTAACTCCATTGGGACAAGGTGGGCGACAAAATGGCAATACTGACTGTATTGTCATTTCATTTTCAAATGTCAATAAAACTGTCATTGACAATTAGGGATGCAAGAAGTGCCAAAAAGTATCGATATATATCGTTACGATATTTAAAATAAAAATCTGCTTCTATTTCGAAAAAAAAAAACATCGATTTAATTACCTTAAATCACCTTGAAAATGGAAAATGTAACAAAATGAAAAAAAATTCTTTATGAACTTCAATTGTTTTTGTTTTTACTATGTTAGGTATTTATATATCTCACTCACTTGTTGATACTTTCTTTTTTTTTCCGTGCAAAGTACTTTAAGCAAAGTTACGCCATAGATAATAAAAAAAGTCTACTTTTTACGGCCACAGATAATTAAAAAAAGTCTATTTTATATCGATTTAATAAATATCGCCTAAAATATCGATATTTTTTTGCAAGCCTATTGACAGTGACACTGTCGTCTGTCATATCAAGCACACTGTCAAGTGTCTGACCTACGTCTGACTGTAGAAGTGTAGATTCTGTGATTTTATTTTGTTTGTTTGTAGAAATTGATCCGAACTTTGAAATTGCTTTGATATCGAGTAGAATAAAATCGCTTTAAAATGAACTATAAAAGAATCAGCGTGCTTGAAGTACTTAGTTTAAAGGTCGTGTAAAAATAACGTGTTTCTTTTTTACTCAATATTCCCGCCTGTCAAAGACTTCGTGTTTCAAAATGTTATTTAGAAATTACTTCATCGTTTTACCATTTGTATTAGCTTTATTCCAATGTGCCTTGTCGGAATTCATTACATTATCCATACTTGGTGTAGTAGCTAGCGGTGGCTGGTACAAATGGAATACTATAAAAGATAACACTTATTGTCGGTATGCGGAATGTTGTAATGATCAGCATGTGCCTTTCGATATAAATAGTGAGTAGAAAACATAATTAATCTGGCTGTCGTATACTCCAGTAATTTAAATCATGTTATTAAATTCTAATGTCCAATATTAATAAGACTCATACAATAAATGAAAACATTCTCTCATATATTAACTTAGGAAGTTTAATGAAGTAAAAGTTTAAGAAATGAAACCAATGATGACCTTCTGACCTTACTTATTTTTACAGAATTAAAATTATCATTATCACAAAGAATGTTTGGGCAGCCATTGGTTGATGAATTAGTTAACATTATGCATGCACATAAAGAGGCTGTACTTGATGAGAATAAAAGAAATAAAAAGGCTCTAGTTATAAGCCTGCATGGCTGGCCAGGTGTTGGTAAAAACTATGCAGCTACTATGATAGCTGAAGCACTTTATTCTAAAGGTATGCACAGTAAATATGTGAAGCTGTTTATGGGGAAGAAAGATTTTGACTGCTCCAACTTGCAGCAGAAAAAAGTGAGTGTATTTATATGAACACAATATTACTATTGAACTACAAATATTACAATTTAAATCTTCCTTGCTTGATTCATACATGTATGGAGGTATGGAGGATATATGGAGTTCAATCAACTCTACATATATTTCTATTAATCTTTTTAATTAAAACCACAAAGATGAATGCATTGTAGCTATTAATATTGGTAAACTCTTCAATAAGAACCTATTTTACTTTTCAGGAAGATTTGGTGGCAACTTTAAATAATATTGTAAGGAAATGTCCAAGATCACTTATTATTTTCGATGAAATCCATGATATGTGTCCTTCAGTGTTGGACACCATCAAACCAATGCTTGATCATCATCATGCTGTAGATGGTATTGATTATAGGTAAGCACTATAAGCATAGCATTCACATACTGAGGCCCTTGATGTTGCAAAATTATTGCCATTATGAAAACTTGTATTTATATAGCTACTGTTCACAAGACATAATTATAATACCCATGTTTTCTTTCTTTATAGAGATAGTATATTTATATTCATATCAAATATTGGAGGTCAAGAAATAGCATCAAAACTGTTAGATCTGTATGAGCAAGGTGCAAAGAGGAATGAGGTTGAATTTCATGATTTTGAGCCAATCATAAGGAGGACAGCATATTTCCAAGGTTATTTTGTTTGACAATCTTAATGTTCAATCCTAACCAATATTTTAAATGCGAAAGTGAGTTTGTTTGTTACACTTTAACGCTAAAACGGCACATGGGTAGACCATGACCTGGGATAGGACATATATGATACTTTATATGCCGATATTTCCATGGGGTCCAGACTTATGAGGATGAAACCTCGGGGCACAGCTAGTTGTTTATAAACGTTTAAAAAAGTTAGGCTCAAATAATTTTATCTGTAAAGATAGTCTGTTGTACAAGGAGAAATTCATAAATAAATTACATCTTTCAGGAGGGTTTGAGAAGGCAGCTGCAATAGCAAATCATTTGATTGATCACTATGTGCCATTTTTACCATTGGAGCAGCAACATGTAGAAATGTGTGCTTTGGCAGAATTTCGTTCACATGCTGTATATCATCCTACCAAGGAGATGATGGCGTAAGTACTCTGAATTATTACTGAAGGACATTGCACTCCTTTTCAATACGAATTATGTCAAAACTAAAAACCACTTTACAATATTATATTATAAAACACAGTTCTAATTTAAATATATTTTATTTACAATTATTAAGCTTAAAATGACATAATTTTTCATTCACATCTTTTACAGGGAAGCTTTATCTGTTATAACATATGGGCCAAATGAAGACCAGCCTATATTTGCTAATAATGGATGCAAGCGATTTACAAGACACATTCCTTACATCATTCAAAAGAATAAACAAAAGATAGAACTGTAATCAATCTCTAGATTAAGGGCAACCTTGTGAATTGTGATATTTCAACTGATATTATTATTTGTTGAGTTATTAATATTTATTTAGCTTTAAACCTTGTTTGTACAAAATAGTTGTTATTTCATAAGATGAAAAAACGAGCAGCATTTTAATTATCATGATACAAATTCTATTTGGTGATAAAATTGTTTCTTCATTTGGGAAAAATCATGCACTATTATTTATTGTTAAAAAAGTTGATTTATGCTTGTGATCTAACTTTATTTCAATTATTTTACATGGGTACATACTAATGAATGATCTGTAAATAATACCACAGCTTAGTAAATGTTTGTTCGCAAGAAATAATAAATAAGGAATGTTCTCTGTCTGTGTAAATTGTGTTTTTTTATAATCACTGAAGTGAACTCTTGCAATTAAACTATTAAATATTACATTGTCTTTGATTGAATTGCATTGTTTTCAAGGAATCACACACACAATTGCATTGTTTCCAAAGCTATGGGTTACCATAGCTTTGGAAATTAACCAAAAAGTAGTTTTAGAATACACACAAATGTAGGAAGTTGTCTGGATAACTCATATGCTCAGAAAGCCATTGCAGTGGTGTGTCTGAAGGAATAACTATCCCATGTGTTCTCAGTTGTACTGAAAATAAAGAGAGGTACGTAATTATTTTACAAAAATAAACATGTTTCTTAATTCACAGAATTGCACCCTCATTAATGTAGAGAATTAATTCTACAAACCATCGTGTTTATCAGGGTACAGCTCGGCAACCATTTGTTGCAAAGTCTTCCTACTGCCATCATTGTTCTTTGGACTGACTAGGCGTTGACTACAAGTACCATCATCTGAGTATAACTTTATGGGAATGTGTTTAAAACCTTCACTGTCTCCATGTGATTCCATGAGTCGCCTGTTTATAGCCCAGAACTGGTCAAATTTGTCTGAAACAATTGTTAATGAATTGAGTAAATTTCAAATATTCCTATTATTTAATTTAAGATAAATGGTTATGCATTATGGTGCAGTCATACTCCGTCATGAGACAAAAAAAATATAATTTGCAAAGCAGAGCATAATCATTTCAATAACTTGATAAAGTAGCAGCAAAACATTAATTAAAATAGATTATATTTTGTCCAAGTAATTTCACGTGACCAGAGGGCTGGCCAATTTTTAAGTCAAAGAATCAGCATTGCCGTCCAATGTGGCAATGCTGCCAGCCATTTGAGCTTTTTCCCACTGATAGCGATGCGGACAAATTTTTTGATGCCCAATGAGCTCTCCCTTTGTTTTTTATTACATACTTGTACATAAATATATATTTTAGTGTTAGATTGTATATTATATTTAAGATTTGTCAACAAATGTTGTATGTTAACCCACAATATTTTAAATACATTACTAAGCAAATAAATGTATTACCCCAGTAATATATTAGTTCTATTACCATTTTGTAAACCAAGCCATAACTGATTGTGATCTTTTTTCTGCATAGTGGACATGACTTGTCCTCTGTGTTTAAGAACATCAGCCTCTTTCACAGTTGACATAAAGTGAGCTTCCACTACATCCCTGAAAATATTCATAAATTAAAAACCAAAACAAAGATAATCTAATAGTCTTTCTTGTAAGAATTTGTGTAAGTAACTGATAATTATTCTATAAATTATTACTTGTTAATACAATGGAGAAGGACGTCTTCAGGGAATTTGGTGAAGTGCACAGTTAGATGCCATGGCAGTTGAGGGTCGTTGCCACAAAACAGATCATAGAGAAAGCCTATTGGGTAGTGCCATTTGAGTGGTTGTCCATTATAATCCAACCACATTTCACTATCAGCATTTTCTTGAGATATATAGCGCAAAAAGTGTCTTTTCATCTGAAAATACCAATGTACAATCAGTAATTTTATGTGAACATAGCACTAGTGTCTATGTTACTCAACACGGTTTTTATGTACAACCTTGTCTGTTACAAGAGGGAAGTAGCTTAGTCTAGGGACCATCACATAAAATGCATCAGGTTGCTGTATTTCCATAATTTCTTCTTGAGCTAGTTGAAAACAAATTGGTAACTTCCCATCCCATATTTCACGTAGAACTTCTCTATCGTTAGCCATGAAGAACCACGGGATCGCGTATTTAAACCAGATTTAGCACAATACTCAATTGGTAAAATCCAATTTGATTATAATGACAACAAGAGAAAATATATGGTCATTCAGAGTAATCAGTAAATAATAAATTCGATAACAAAAGGAAGGGGTGAGGGGGCACTTGCTAAAAATGACTATGACTGATGACATGACACTGACAGTGACAAATAGATAATTGCTATTATTGCCAGTCTTCATAATTCAATAGTGCTTATGCGAGTTACTTGCACAAGTCGCTTGTCCAAAAGCAAACAAGTAACTGCTCCAACATTCAACATGTTACATGCCATAAACAGGAATATGATATCACTTAGAATCCTTGTCAGCTAAACGCACGCTAAATGTTATGTCAGGAGACGAAAGACGTTCGATTTTTTGCATGTAAATAACCACGCAGGCTCGCGGGATGTGCGGAACAAGGAAGGACTCAGATTATCAGTAATATTGAGGAAGTTTGACAGCGGCAAAATACTCTTTAGTCACCGGCGAGTCCTATAGCAACGCCTTTGTTATGTTTGTGTTTGTGTGCAGCTGACCAGTTTAATTAATCGACATGATGCCAGTAAATAGCGCATAACCTACTTTTTACTGGCATTATTAGTCGATATTTTAAATACTTTGTCATCTGTCAGCCTTGCCTTGTTGCATGAACGTCAACGTCATTCAATGTCATTGTCATGTTATTTTTATTGTCAAAAACACAACACGTGCGCTCAACTTGTTTCGTTAAAATGCGTTCTTTCTAATATAACTTATTAAATTGTGCTTGTTTTTACATAGTAGTATCGTAATAAACAATAGACGGACAATAGTTATACTTCTGTTCTATCGCAAAAAAGACCCTGTGAATCATGGGAAAGAAAAGGAAACTTGGAGCGAAAGATGATGAATTTGAATTTGACCCGATACCAAGACATTTAGTTACTTCGCATATAAAAAAACAAGAAAAACGCCTCGTGGTAATTTTGGAAAACGCTCAGCTGGAAACAGTAAAGGTAAACAAAATAGCCCTCGTCTTCATTATCAACATAGTGGTTATAATCTTGTGTTTTAAAACTATCTGTTTTGATTTCAGACTGGTAATAGCTTCGAGCTGTTAAACTGTGATGATCACGCAAATATTCTAAGAAAGAATGACAGAGACCCTGGGTCATGTAGACCTGACATCACTCATCAGTCACTTCTAATGTTGATGGACTCTCCTCTGAACAGGGCCGGATTACTGCAAGTCTACATTCACACAGAGAAAAACGTTCTTATAGAAATAAACCCACAAACCAGAATACCACGGACTTTTAAGAGATTTGCTGGTTTAATGGGTAGGTTCCAAGTAAAAAAATAACAAATACACAAACTGTATTTGTTATTTTTTGTACAAACATAATAATTTTTTGTTTGTGGTTTTTCTGGACCATAAAAACTTATCTGACCGTTAATTTATTTTCTTTCTATTTCCAGTTCAACTTCTTCATAAGTTTGCGATAAGAGCTTCAGATGGCCCAATGAAACTGTTGAAAGTTATAAAAAACCCGGTCACATCACATTTACCTGTTGGTGTTAGGAAAGTGACCATGTCTTTCAGTTCCACAATTGTGAAGAACTGTAGAGACTTAGTCCCAAAAGATGAGCCAATAGTCATGGTTATTGGTGCTATGGCTCATGGAAAAGTAGAAGTAGACTACTCAGAAGATGTTATATCAATCAGTAACTATCCATTGTCAGCTGCCTTGACTTGTGCTAAATTATGTACTGCCTTCGAAGAAGTTTGGGATGTTGCATAAATAAAATGCTTATATTATAATTCCTACATTTTGTTTTAATTTTTCGTGTCTGGACAGGGTAGCCAGCGAAATTCAAATTTTCTTACGTTTTTTGGAATTTGTAGGTCAGTGTCTGGGTGAACTGGTTAAAGTGGTTGATTAAAATATGATTCGCGACTAAAACAAATATGTATTTAAGTACAGAATTATGATCAATGGATTCAGCAATACAACTCCATAAGTTAGCATTGGCCTCAAATGTCATGATTTCATTAGTAGTAATATGAACTTAGAGAGTTGGATTGATACTATAATTCTATAATTACATACTTTTTGCGGTCGCAAATCCTGTTCAGATCACCATACAACCTGATACTGACTTGCGTAATTGCAAAAAACTAAGAATATTTAAATTTCGCGGTCTACCCTGGTGCTTTGAGAAGTTTTGAATTTGAACAAATTTTTCATTCAGCGCCATCTGTTGTTTATGAAACTGCTTCTATTATAATTCTTGATGATCGATGAGAGATGGCGCTTGAAGTATGGCAAGAAGGCAGGAGGTACAGACGCCAGCACATCAAGCTACCCGAAACTGTCAAATTTTCCCAATCAACTTTGAACCCTATCATTCAGGGATAAAGTTGAAAATCTATTAAGTAAATTTGACAGATTGTAGTAGCTTGATGTGCTGGCGTCTGTACATGGCAAATCATTTGTTATCAAAACAAACACAATCGGCCTGCGCTCGCTTCGCTTAGTTCTTACTTTTTGTTGAATTAAACATTACCTATATGGAATAACGGTGGTTGCCTAACGGCAAAAGACTTTAATTTTATAATTATCAGTAGTTTCCGAATTTCGAGAATACATACGTATAAATAGGTACCTAACTACTTACTTGCCACAAAGTTTGGTTTCGGAGATTACGCCGTCCCCGGGGAAAAAAATGATAACTACAAAAACAAAACTTTTCAGGAAAAATAAAAAAAAACATGTTTTCGTCGATTGCTCCACAAATAATGGACGTAGAGAGACGATTGTCAGCATTGAAAAAAAAAAAAAATTGTCACGAGAACATAATTATATTCTATGACTGTTTGTCAATATATTTTGATAATATTACATTAACACTTTATTTTCGTAATTTAAGGCCTGTGTTAAATCTTTCTTTGAATACTAGATATTGTAATATTTTGTAACTTCGTAAATAGGTAGCTGTATAAAAATTATGAAAAAAATTGAGCAAATGTATTAGCACCAGATCCCAAAAATGTCATTTAATAAGTAACACTAACTAAGATAATAAATTAATGGCAGTTATGATTTTATTCACCGGGGACGGCGTTAGGTACCTACATATATCAAATGCAGTAAATACTTAATGTATTCAGTCCTATTCGGATACTTTAGAAACTTTCTGACATAAAACGACAATAACTAATATTCATAGAACAAAACCGTCATTATTCTCAAAATATATTAAAGCAAAAGAAAGTATTTTTTTAAAATGTCATCACGTTAACGAACATCAAACTAATAGGATTTAGGAACCATGACATCTGCCCACATGTTGGCTGTGTGCAAATGCTATAGATACTTACTGGCTATACAACTTGCAAAAACTATTTCAACAAAAACTCAAATGAAGTGACATCCGTTAAAATTACTAGTAGGTAAACGGAATCACACCCTCTTGAAACTAGCTAATTGGCTAATTAGTTCCAAAAGGCACGTACCACGTAGGTATACAGAAAGAAGAAGAGTCAAGTTTTTTAATGATAAGACAGAATTTCCAAGGATAGGTAATATTGGGAACGAAATATAAAATAATCTCATGGGATACTGTTGTTCTAAATTAACGGTGTTTTATAATTAGTACCTTACCTAGGTGTGCAGCCGTTAGTACTATGGTATTAATTTGCAATCAAGAACTTGAAGGGGATCTGGGGATATTTATTTAGAGGTAACATCAATCTATTTTTTTGTCGAGATTGGGTCCTTGAGTGATCTATCGTGTATCTTCAACTATCTCGATGGAATGCGAGGGCGGGGCGGAAGGCCGCGGGAACTATGGAATGCGTTCATGAGGTTTTGTTTTCTTTTTGGGTGAAACAAAAAGTATACCACCGCCGCCTATTATAAAACACAATCATATCGTATTATTAGATAAAATAATGCTCAATGCAGTGTTACAAGCAAGCTATCTTGCATGCCTAAGTCATGAATGTCATATGTTTGTTTTTTCTACACGACCATGCTAGTTGATTTTATTCAAGTCATGGTAGTGTAGGTACAACGATTATTTCCAAGTCGTTGTGCACTATCCACATACACGTCATGCCAGCATTGTGCATACCTACTTGTAAAAGGATAATGCTTGACATAAGTAATCGAGGCATGATGAAAGCGGTTGCCCGGTCGCCGCCGCGCCGCACGTCGACTTGTGGGACTAGATTCTCGGCAACTTGCCTTATACGGTGTATGGTCTGACTCTGTGAGCCAATTAACTGCACAATAATGTAAACAACTACCTACTAGAATGTATGTACTGAGCTACTGGACATACCGATGAACTAATATAACGCGTCATGAATAACACAAGGACTAGCAGTACCACTGAACTGAATAGATAGTTATGATCAACTCGCCGTCACAGTTTATAGGTACCTACCTATGTTGAATTGTTTTCTTCAATTAACACGAAGTATAAAGTTAACTTTGATACAAGTTCTCCGTATAACTGACCCCGGTGCTCTTAGACGCCGATGCCGCCGGAATGCCCAGGTTTTCTCACCGATAACATTACAATGTACGGTCAGGTAGGTAACCGATAAAAGTTTCCACTTTACCCAGCAGTTAAGTTGCCTATCTCGCTACACTGGCTGTACAGTGCTTATACAAAAGTGATAGTAATGTTTGATACTTACAAAATAATACAAAATCTCTATCACTACATACAAAACAAATTGTTTGTCTGAACGCAATAAACTCAAAAATTACCGAACGGATTTTCATACGGTTTTCACCAATGGACGCAGTGATTCATGAGGAAGGTTTAGGTGTATAGTTTATTAAGGTTTTGTGTACGATGTTTTATCAAACGCTAAAATCCGTGTGAAGCAGGGGCGGATCGCTAGTAATAATTTTAGTGAGTTGACCGAAGAGGTAGAGGAATCAACTCCAGGATGGGTCCTGGTCCTCCCATACCTTTTATTTTTCTTCATTCTTTATATACTTAATAATTTTCTTTATAACATTAAAGAAATTACAATTAACAGTTTTCTTGTCTGAACTCTTTGTACGTACTTACTATCTATACCATACTTTTACTATAATTTCTATAGTTACTTTAGTATAATATTATAAAGAGGTAAAATTTGTTTGTTTGTAAGTTCGTATGTAGGGGGTAACATCCGGAACTGCCAAGGATTTGAAAAATATTTTTGCATTGTATAGCCCAATTCTCGAGGAGGCTATGTAACATCACGCTACGACCCTCAGGAGCCGAGCAAAAAGAAAAAAAATGTCAGAAAGAACGCTAAGCGAAAACGAAGTAATAGTGCGGGGCGATGGGATGCAAATGCGACGCGGTGAGTCTGGGGCCGCAATTTCACGCGGACGAAGTTGCGGGCAAAGGCTAGTAATACAAATAGCAGAACAGTTACTCGTCTGTTACGCGACTGCTGCGCTGCGACAACGAGGCGTAACGGCCTACGTAGGGCTACGCTACGCCAAAACGGCTACGCGTCTGCTACAAAATTGCTACGTTGTGACTATGAGGCCTACGCGGCTACGCGACTGCCGATTTGCTACGCGTCTGCTACGAAACGCCTACGTTGCGTGCGACTAAAAGGTGTAACCGTCTACGCTTCGCGTTTGCTAGGAAACTGCCACGCTGCGGCTACGAGGCGTAGCCATTTACGCGGCTACTCGACGGCAGAACGGTTATATCATTATAAGTGAATAAATTAATAATCTTTACAAAGAATAGAGCACAAAATTTTACATTGTGAATTGTATTCAGCTTTTGTAAATCACATAGCTTTTACTTCTTAGAGGCAAATAGAAATACTTACGCTATTCGGAAGTTTGGTGGTTCTGCCCTTACCACGAATTAGGACACTTTTATATCAATGACATTATAGGTACTTTTCTTATATTTATAATAACGTTAGGTATATTTCTGTAATATTTTCCTTGTTTCTTTTACCTAATGACGTAATTCATTCAACATGACTTTCCTTACTACTGTTACAATTACTTTGTACCTTATAGAAAACAATTTTATTCCATTTTCATATAGTTGAAGTGGTACTTACTGGTGGTTACTGTAGAATACATTATTTAAATTGCGTGTATACTTACATTTTCAGTCCGTAAATTCCACTTTTCACAACACCAATAACTCGCATATTTATCTCATCTACTCGACGTCCGTATGTCACTGCAGGGATTCAGCAGAATATCAGCGTCAGGTATATTTGCCTGGCACATGCTGAGCGGGACTCCCATTTGGTGCAACCTTGAGACGCACACCGCACTCTTTATTCTCTATGTTCATTGACCCATTATTTTACATTGTGTCTTCCTTTTATTTTATTTGTTTGTACATTGTCACCTTGCGGCTATTTCCTAATAGCTAAATAGTTTTTATTTTATCGTGCTATTGTATGTTGTGCTGTCTTTTGTGTGCACTAAATAAACGATTTATCTATCTATCTATCTACTTATGAATATTATAACATTTTATTGTCATTCTGATCACAACGTCTTGAAATTGTTAAGTCTAAAGATTAAAAACGCTGCGCGACTGCCACAAGGCCAAGCGACGCGACGCTAAGCGTAATTTCTTGGAATTTATCGAATGCACAGTTCTGACCAATTTATATATCTAACGACTATAATATTCATAAACAGAGCAGTTACTAGCGTTGTAATAGAGATCATATAAATAATAATATAGAACACTATAGTTTATAATTATGGACAAAGTATGTAACCTACACTTGAGAATAAGTGTTCTGTATCAATAATAACCGCATAAGTATCTGATTACGTGGTTCCTTGAATTTGGTTGCTCACAAGAAGACTACAACAAGATATAGTTGGTTGTTTAAATGTTCATGTTACTCTTAATCAATGTTGTTTGTATTTTGTTTACTTAGGTAAATAATTAGGTAATTCTGAACTTTGGAAACACACGGATAGCTGAAATCTTTTGTATGAAGGAAGATACGTTTAGGCAGGAATTGTGGAGTGGAATCTCTAATAATATTTCTTTTTCGATCATATTTCGCTTCCTATTTCAACCTGTATTCACCCAATGCTGAGTACGTAAGTATTCCGAGTAGGTTTCCTCAACTGCACTCCAAGCTTTCCGGTGTCAGGCCTCCTGCATTACATACTTCCCTGCTACCTTGACCAGGTCGTCGGTCCACTTCGTGCGTGACCTACACATGTGTCTGTGTTTCCATGCTCTCTTTGCCACCCCATTTACTTTCTGATCTTCGGCATTGTGTGGCCTGCCCAGTGCCCACTTGCACATCTCTATCGTCATAACTAGGGCTGTTGGTTCTCTTCGTTTTTAATCATAATTTGGGTTAAAGTCAGAGCCTAGTACGTGTCTGATTTAAACTTTTTTTTTCTGTATGTTTAAGCCAGAGTAGTAGGTACGCCTACAGTGTTATTCGTGTCTCTTGTATCATCGTTGAATGGCACCTTTGTTGTAATCGTTCATTGAATTGTTTTTTTTTTTTGGTGTACAGTGAACGTTTCTTCTTGTTCTTTATTTTCTGGTCAACTGAACATATATTATTCTTTATTTTGTCAGCGGTAATGGTCCGGCATGGGATGAATGAATAGAGTACGTCAACGTACCGTACGGTACGTCATTATTGTTGTTTCAGAAAATTCCAATTTTATTTGTTTGTATGTTTAATTGTATATGTTAGCTCATAATAAATTATTGTTTAATGGTAAAGCGTTAAATGTCTATAAATATATGAAGACGTCATCATCTCATCACGTATAATTTGCTATGA
Source organism: Agrochola lychnidis (assembly GCA_963680765.1). Taxonomy (NCBI): domain Eukaryota; kingdom Metazoa; phylum Arthropoda; class Insecta; order Lepidoptera; family Noctuidae; genus Agrochola; species Agrochola lychnidis. Next base: position 9,332,083 of record OY796850.1, read on the forward strand.
CGTCTCATTATTCCAGTGTGTGTAGGTACCTGTAAAAGTACTTTGTGCATAGTCGGAAGTTTTAAAGTAGGTGTCCTTCTAGGTACGCAGATATTCCACATTCCTGACGCATGAGAAAGATTAGTAATTTCTTACTCGGTAAAGTATGTTATCAAGCGCAATCGACAGGAACAGAAAGGTATGCCGCGCATTTTGTTGCGTCACTGATGCACGTCCTTCGTTGACTCAGAAACGTACTATTTCATAGGCCAAGTTCTGGTGGTGTGATGTGTGACGACGGAGCTGAATCACGTGGACTATGTAAACCCCGGGACATTGTTTATTTTACTTTTATTGCTAAGTGCTCGTAGGTAAATTAAGACTTATTACATACCTACCTACAAAAGTCCATGACAATTTGTTCGTTACCAACTACAATACTATTGTAGTGTTTATTGAGTTAATCCTCAAAGCGGAGCATCATTTAATCAAAATATATTCTCAGCTTCTGGTATTAAGTTTAAGAAGAACACGTATTGTGTGTCGGATTAAATTCGTCGTAAAGGGCGCTGCGCTCTATCATGTGGAGGTGCGTTGCGCTTGCGCATCAAGTTGATGGGTGTGGAACTCGGCCGCGGCGGGGATAAAGTGTCGCATTGTATGCAGATGCAAGCTCGCGCCACGGCTCTAGTGCAACCGCCTGCCATATCAGGATCGTGGACGTGCGTGACAAAGCGCCCAATAGAACGACCAAGTACTTACACACATAGGAGCGAGCGCGAGCGCGCCAGACGAAGCGGCGGCGTCGCGCGCCTGCGCCGCCAGACCGTTCGGCGCCTGCGCTCACAAAGGACTCTATTGTATTCCTCGCCGCCCGATTCTATAGAATGGACCCTTAGCTTCTTCGCTTTTTTCTCCGAAATTCCTGATACCAGAATAACAGTCAAACAATGGGTTTCCGTCCCTTTATTGGCACCTTATTTTTTGTGCCACCTTAAACGGACCCGCCTAAGTTCTAAACAAAATCACAACCTGTTCTAATGTCGGTGAAGATTTTGCCGCCATTCCTCAATTTATTGCTTTTTCATTGTTTTTTCGCAACGATTTTGATTTTTAGAGCTCTTTCTTTTGATAGTTTGTGTGACATGCTATTGTTCATCGAGCGGGGCAATTGCAAGAGTTTGCAACTCTTTACTCGAAAGTCGTTTCTTCACGGTATTATAAACAATTAGATGTTTAATGGCTATGCTAAGACGCATTAGCATTAGGTGTGGCCGGTCCGCAGGCTCGGCAGACGCCCACGATCGACATCAGCTCTCCGACCAAACAGGTTTCCTCTCACTGGCGGTGCCGACGACCACGCCACGTTCACAGGCCGCACCGTGCCACCTCGCTCCGCGCCGCCGCGTGCGCCTCACCCAAAAACTGCATGAAACACGACACCAAACATTTTAAAATGTCTCTGGAACTGGAAATGAAAAGTTTTCTTTTACGTCGGCAAGCTAGAGATAGATTTTAAGAAAATAGAAAGCGTTTCACTTGTTTACATTCCGAATTCTGACAATGATTTCAAAGACATATCAAGCTACGTAGAGCTACGTATTAGCTGTGTGTTGTAGTCCTTGGACCATAATTAACAAAAGATAAGCATATAGATACTAAGCCCATGATGCATGCTCCAGTGAGGGCACCGAGTTGACAATATTTATCAGCAAGTTAAAATTGACGCATCAGGAAACATTACGCAATCACACAATTGCGCACAACTATTCCAGTTTCTTTTACTGTCGGTAACATTTTCCCCGTTATCTTGAGTTACAATATCGGCTCTGCAGCTTTAGTTGAATGATGTCAACGCAGCGAAATGTTATCTACATCCGCCTGTGAACTCCTCTGTTGTGTATACGGCATACGGCACGGTAATGTACCTACCTAGGTACGGCTCGCTACTGCACAATGCATATGTATGATGTGACGTAGTTACAATCAAAATGTTTTACGTCGTAACTATTTATCAATTTATCATTTTTAGGGTTCCGTAGTAAATAAGGAACCCTTATAGTTTCGTCACAGATAATAATAATATAATGTTTCGTCATGTCCGTCCGTCTGTCTGTCCGCGGTCTAGGTCCGAGGCCCTTAGTACTAGAAAGCTGTAATTTGGCATAGGTATACATATTAATCAGCCGACAAAGTGTTAAAACAAAATTATGAAAAACATTTCTTTTTAGGGTACCTCCCATACACGTAAAGGGATGATGTTTTTTTTATTTTTTTTATCCCATCGTGTGGGGTATCATTGGAAAGGTCCTTCAAAAACATTGTTAGTTTATTAAAACCATTTTTGGATTCAGAAATTCGTTTACGAAATATTAAGCTTTAAAGTGCTAATTTTTGTTAGAGTCAAGTGTCCCCCCCTGCCAGCTAAATGGTTGGTTTTGGATGTGTGAAAAATCACAGCAGTAGTTTATATAACGAAATTAAAAGGAAAACTATCACAGTTAAGTAGGCTCTATAAGTTAACGAGTAATAATCAACCAACTTAACTTTGCAGTTGCAAAAACATGTTTTCCCATACATTCCGTATGGGAGAACATGTTTATCAACTACAAAGTTAAGTTTGTTTTTGGGATAAATTAATTCCAACTTCGGAACCCTTTATTGTGCGTGGTCCGACACGCACTTAGCCGGTTTTCTTTCTTTTAGTTATTGACAATACATTTTTAATTAATCGTTGTAACTATTTATAACCAGCGATGATTGAAGGTGCTAAATATTGGGACAGCGGAGTCGAGACTAGTTTGTACCTAAAAATAACTTGTTTCATCGGATGACCATGATTCGTCGGCTGGCTAGGCGCCACCGTCACCGTTGCACAATAGGCGCAAAATCTACCGAGGTGACTCGAACAGATTATCACACTAGACACTATCTAGATCAGATTTATCTAGATCGAGTAGACTAAAATAATCTAGACTGCAATTTACAGTTAAATTAATGTGGTGGTAATGTTGTTTGTTTGCTTGAACGCGCTAATCTCAGGTCCGATTCAAAAAAATATTTCAGTGTTAGATAGCCCATTTATCGAGGAAGGTTATAGGCTATATATCACGCTAAGACCAAAAGGAGCGGAGCACCAAGGAAGAATGTTACAAAATCGGGGATATTTTTTTCCTTTTGAGAGCTTCCGCTGCGTGCGCTGCGTAAACGGTTAAAGTTTCGCAAAAACCATGTATGACAGAATTGTTCCCCTTTAAAAGTTCTAAAAAGAAGTCAGCGACGGCATATGTCTATCTTTTAAGGTTGACTCACTATAACGTTTTTTATGGTAACCAAATTGGTTCTAAAATAATGCATTATTTGCGAAGGTATTTTTGTAAACATGATATTAATCCTTATCCAAATAAATACGCCTAAAGTAATTATTCCATGCGGACGAAATCGCGGGCAGAAGCTAGTGAAATTATATAAAAATAAGATCTTATTATTTATTGAATACCTAATTAGTAAAAGAGTCATGGTCAGTGGTCAGTCACTAAGATTGCTAAGAATGCACGTATTGGTATTTTATTATTTTGACCTCTCGGGCGTAAGTGTAAACATGTCTTGGGTGGCGATGGCGTGGCTCAAGCTGGTGAGTGGTGATGGCGCCTGCATCGCGTGTCGATCGATGACGTGCGTACGCGCACCCCGCGCAACTCTACACTTGCACAACACTCACCCGAGCGAAACGCCATCGCATCAAGTTCATTAGCGTGACAGAATTGCATTTACCCGGCACTTTTGAATTGTTAGACTGCAAACACTACTCCTTACTGACTGACTGCTTCAACCTACCAATCGTCTGACTTCTATAAAACCTGATCAGAATAGGTGAGTAAAAAATATCTGAAAATTATGTTATTTTTCGGGAGGCACGACCTTCAATCGATTCAACTTTAAGCCATTTTACGATGTCATGTAGGTACAGTTGAGATTGCAAGGCAAGCCCTGTTTCTATGTTTTATTGGAAGTTGTACTAAGTGCCAAAAACATAATTGATAAGAACTATGAGCAATTTTTCAATTCATTCATTGATACTATCATCAGATAAATAGTTACACACATTTCCATGTAATTCGTCCTATTTAGTATTGATTAAATACTGCAGGTATGGAACTTAATCTTATTTAACGTGACAGGAAGAACAAATTTCCCATGGTCATCAAAACGGCCGTTTAAATTCAACGAATCGAAGTATATTAGTCATCAACTCATCAGTCATCAAAAGCATTGATGATTATTTAATCGTCTTTGTTGTAGCTTTGTACTGAGTACGTTTGTTATCTATCGTACAGTGGTAGATATATTTTATTTACCGGTGCTGCGTAATAATTGGCAACGCGAATTACCGCACGTAGGCGCCTACTCGTGGTGATATGAACTCTAATACACACGTGGTTATCAATATTTCTATATACTTAATAATAAGTACCATTCCCTAAGACGTTCTAACAACGAGGCATGGTTTGACTCATAATGAGTTTATTTACTCGGAAATGTACCGGATGTAGCTTAGAGTCAAGAGTTACCGAGTGGTGGGATTCGTTAATAAAATCAATAAAATGCTGGCCCTTAACTAACTTCCTCATTCATGAACATGATATGAATGAATACTTCACAATTTTCTCCCTTTACTTATAGCTAATAATTATTGTCATTTTACAAAGGAATGTCACACTCATCATAATGCATGGGTATATTAAATATTCATACTCAGGTGCGAAGCAAAACCGAATATTTTAATAACTAAATGAGGTGCCATAGAGCCGTTGAATTGCTTATAATATTAATATGAAATCTAGTGAGAATTTACTGGCCGATCATCCCACAACTTGATAGTTTAGTACCTTAGGCAGGGCAGACAGTCTAAGGTAGGTACCTACTAAAATATCAAATTTGATACTTACTTATACTCCATAGGTTTAGGTAGTTAAAAAAGGTAAACAAAAAAAACCACGTGACGAGACAGCTGTCAAGTAACCGACTAAACGTAATACCAGTCACTTTAGTAGTTATGCTACGTCATAGTTGAACTCTTCAAATTAGCAACGTTATATTTCGTTGACGTTTAAAAATTGGGCTCTTTACAATAGACAGATTACAAAATCTTATAAATCAGACAAAAAAAATTGTGCTCAAGCAGTTACATCTACGAAAAGTAGTGAAGAATAAACGATAAAGTTTAACATACATTAATAAAAGAGGAAACTATAGATAAACACTAAAATAAATTTAATTTGGTTTTATTGTTTTTTTAACAAGAAAGTGTCATCTATAAAAACCCTTTTTACGATTTGTTTACCTTTTTTTAACTACCTAAACCTATGGAGTATAGGTAATTTTCCATCACGTACAAGCACGACAAACGTTTTGTGATTCGTAGAATCGTAGCAGGAGCAGGACACTTTAGTTACTTTAAACATGATTAGGTAGGTACCTACTTACTGAAACTTCATGATCTTTTTCTTTTCGTGTAGTTTGTGACTACACGTTCACATACCGTCAAGAAATATATCTCTCAGGCAGCCGGTTTCCTCACGATGTTCACGAACGAACTTCACGATTACAAATTACGACTAACGAAGAGAAGAAACTCAAGTTTGGAGATCTTGTGTTACAACACAACAACAAACAACTGAAAACTTGAATAGTGCAAGTTTCATCGAAGATGTTTTTCTTGTACTAGCAATTTAAGGAAATTATCAATAAATTGATGATAAAGGGTAATTAAGTACTTTAAACTAACATGGATGGCTCTACTATATTAAAGAAATAACAGTTTTCAGTTTCCATGAACAATGGGCAAGCGGAAACATTTTCATTTGCAACCCAACGCTGCAATCTCAAGGACGCCACAAAAAATCATCAAAATATTAACAAATAAAAATAAAACATCAAACAGTGCACTTGTACTACATTATAACAAACTGCAGTATCGATTACCAGTTGAATATACCGCCAACAAAGAAGCGATCGTTATCGCGCAGTAATGAACGCTGCGCATCACTAAATTGGCGATAATCGATGCATTGCCTTGCTACTTGGTCGAAGTGATTGGCGCTCTATCAACGCGTGACCGCTATATTTGGACGTGATGCAATCGCGCCGAGTGTGATTGTGTCGGTGAGTGACTGCAAAATTGTATCACAAACATTTGCCGTACTCGTATCGCCTTCTCTAGTTTACAATGATCTGAAATTGATAGATCGCCCATCACCATCCGGTAGGTTACCGTACAATGATCTGGCTCTATTATTTTAAGGTCGAAATAACACGTCTCTTTGGGTAAACATTATTACTCACAGGTGTTGTATGTAGGTATATGTATTTATGTCTATGTACCTATATTGTTATATATAAATGATACGAATGAATAACCTACATATCAAATCAAGACAAATATTGTGTTCCTTTGTTTATGGTACGTATAACGAACTCTATTTGAGACAGTTAGATAATGCCAAGATGTTGCGTTGCAGGTAAATAAATGCGTATAAATATTAATTAGATTAAATAGGTCGCAGCACAAGCTAGAGGATAACGGTTCGTTTCTGACGGCTAGTCTAGCATAAACTATGATTAGCTCGTAGTTGTAGGCGGCGCACAGAGGTGAAAAATCTAGAAAAGTTGGCCAATACCTATTTTTTTCAAATTTGTCGTAAATTTGGGTGAATGATTGTTCCTGGTCCAGTTTTAGGGATTGACGGATAGTGGGGGTGAGGGAAACTACCAAATATCCTTCTACCTCTGCAAAAATGGGTCAAAAATTAGCTGGGGTGTTTAGGTTTTGGGTTGCAATTCATATCGTTCTAAAAAAATATTCTTGCTACTGTAAAAAAATAATTATCCTCTCTTTACTCTTCTATTAACTCCTCTCCCCGTTTTTACATACAGGTCAATAATATACACCAATGAAAAACAAGTCTTTCATAATCAAAAATCATATATTTTAAAAATATACTCTGTGGTTATTATTATACTGTGTCAATTTCAGGGTCTTCTAATAAATTTAACACACTTTGACACAAAGGTAAAGATTTTTTAGGTAAAATTTTTCTCAGACCACTTACAAAAGGATCAGATGACACCATTAGTCTATGGTATGTGTCTTCCATACCCTGTTTTCGAGAAAATTTTCTTGAAAATTGCTCCCTGTATTTCCTCACATCTTTGTTTCTGCTCTCTTGAGCATCTTCACTAAGAAGACCAATAGCTATTTCCGAAGTCTCAATTATCCTTGATCCATGGATCAGTACTTTGTGGAACGTAGTAGGCATATTGAACCATGGATAATGAACTACAAATGTACATGCTGTTTTCAAGCAGAAAATATTGAATTTGACAGCATTTATTCTATTTCCACTTGACATGACTTTCAAAATTGTATGTAGACGATTTAAAAGATTCAGGCTGATACCAGTTATTTCAGCAACTTCCTCTGCATGCTGAAACATATTTCGAGCCGTATTTCCATCTGTAGACGTCCCTCCACCCTGTCTTGGTTTATCTACATGTAGACCAAGTTTTTCCCAAAACTCTGTCTGTATTCGTTTTTTTTCGGCTGCGACCAAAGCTTTTCTTTGGGTGTCTCTGACTTGCCATCTCGCGACCTTTGCCTTGTAGGCTACATGCAAGATGCATTCAGCAAATCTAATCCAGGCATGCAACGGTGAAATGCCATACATCAGGGTTTCTTCTGCTATTGGCTTTGAAATACAAAATTTGATTCTGTTGAAATCTTTTGATGTCGTTTTGCATATGTAGCAACGCATGGCAGAACTGGTCTCTGTTAAAGCGTTAACCATTTTTCCATCCACCATGGTCATTTTTAATAGATGTTTAACGAAACATTCTTCTTCTCTTGAAATTTTTGTTGATGTAAGAGAATCAATCTGGTTCTGTACATGTTGAGATATAGATCTTGATAATTCTGCAGTTTCATGAGCCATCTCTAGTTTTAGCGGACGACAATACCTTGGTGATGAGGGGCGAGGATTTTGCCAAACAATCACTGTTTTATCATTAAAGTGATAAACAAGTTGAACTGGCACTACAGAAGTGATCACCATATTTGCATCTGAATCTTGTGGATTTTCAAATTTCTGTTTATATTCAGAATGACTGCCCGATCCATCGCATCCCCATTTTGAAATCAAGCAAAGATTTTGTAAGTGCTCTTTGGAGATCGACGACAAGACTTCACCTAATGATAAACATAATCTTTGGGCAGTATGGTCCATCAAATTTTGAAGGGTCACTTCAGCACTCGTTTCCGTGCAACTTATATCATGAGGATAACATCTTTTTTTTGCTTCGATCACTGCTTCATAATTTGGATACAGATTGCATTTTGCCTCCATGGCTGAGCTCCGTAAGGTGTTATATTGAAATTTAGTCAATTGGCCTTCAATTAACAAAGAAAGGGCTTTATCCGAAGATAAAGTTTCATGTTTCTCTGAAACGTTACTGAAGCTGGTATCACCAAGAGATACTTCTTTTATTATTTTGGATGCTTGTACATTGCCACATTCCCGATACTTCATTTGTGCAGCAAACGCAAGTTCTGCAGGTTCTGACAGTTTTCGAATATGCTCAGTTTTTCTACGTTTTGAGCGATCACTGGTTTCGTCAAAATTCTTAGAAGGTCGGCCACCTCCTTGGTTGCGGCTGTGGGCTGAATGCGCAACAGGAAAAGTAACATAGGCATTGAACCAATCTTTGTTTTTATTGGCGCACCGTATAAAATTTTCATGTGCTTGTTAGAGTTTGGTCTTGTAATCTGACACTAATCTTGTTAACAAGCACTTGGTTTCGTGTGAAAGATCGGTGACACGTAGAGCACTTTTCATCTTTTCCAGTAAGTATGTCAGTTTTTCGTTATGTTTTCGGGAAGCACACTCCCTATAATAGCCGATAAGAGTGTATCTGCTAAAGTAGGCTTCTTCGTCAGTTGATCCTAAAACAATTAAAAAGCAAAAATTAACACACATGACTAATCAAATGAAATCTTTGTTAAAGCGACGGTTTCGGACGGGAAAATTTTCAATTGTTTTAGCAAGACTAATGATCACTCTTTGTAACAATATTAACAATTTAGCCGGATCTGCCAGGAAATTCAACTTTATCATTACGATAAAAAAAAATAACAGAAAAAATACATTTTTAGGTCGTTTAAGTGTCATTAATGTCTTAAAAAAGTCATTGAGTATCTAAAAATAATAATAATAAACAGATAATTACCTCCTGGAACAGAATCCATCGCAAAAACACAAACTTCCACTAAAACTTCCGAGTAAAAAAATAATAAACGCAAGACTTTAAACTGTCGTAAACACATCCGATTTTGAACAAGTTCAACTTTGGACTGAGATAAGAATGCTAACCCGTTCCTCAAGTACCCCCGATTGCTGTGACTCTTTTCATTGTTTAGTCAACTAGTAATTAAGATAAGTATTGTCGTGTTCCGAGAATATTTACATTTTTAGGTTTTGACCAGCTTTTATGGATTTTTCACTTTTGTGCGGCGCCAAGCGTGATTGCGCCCGCGCCGCCTGTTGCGCCGACCGCGTACAACGTCCCACACGCATTCATTAAAATATCTTTCACATAATAACAACACGCTACACAAAAACACTGACTGACATCTTAAAATATACGTTATTGTTTTGAACCAGCGTTTCAGATACCAATGACTAGCTACTCTATCTGTTACAGCACTTACAGCTGCTCCGATCCATAATAGTGCGTTGTTAAGTAAAGGCTTGACCTGTTCTGAGCGTCAGACTCAGAAGTGTGTCCGTCAGATAAATAAATACTTAGTTGCTAATAGAAAAGTAATCTAGTTCATAATTAACGCTAAATTGTTAACAGCTGTGTTAGTACTGTCAACGATAACATCAGTAGTTTACGAGCGAACCGATAACTGGTTAATATACAGAACAGTACATACATAAACACACACATATCAACCTCATAGTTGAAGATTTAAACGCTTTTCATGCTGTTTACTACGAATTTATGTGATTAACATAGAAGTTTTCCTCGTGTGTGCGCCGTAGAAAGCTAACGTGGTCGTGAATGAGGCGAGCAGGCCTTGTGTAAGTAGGTACCGGGCATCTTTCGACGGACGCGTGTGCGCACGGGCCGGGCGCGCGGCGAGAGGAAACGCGCAGCGCAGGTGAGCTGAGATGACCACAAACCGGTTGCCTCGCACCATCGTCTCGCCACATCTTCACATCCACTCCAAATCAACTAATACTTATATTCAAATTATAAACTTAATAGGTATTTCTTTCGATTTCATCACTTTTCGATGTTCTATGCATCAAAACAGCACTCATTTATTTCTTAAAACGCATTGCCCAAATACCGACGAGAAAGGCGGTTGCCGTAAATACCTATAAGTAGGTATATTAAATCAAAGCATCTTAATATTCCGCACTAACATTCATGGAGAACTTAGTATGAAGTTTACATAAGCAGGTGAATCATACTTGATCGCAACCAGATCCTGCCAACTGGAGGAAAATGTAAACATACAGAGATACAGCGTTATTATTCTAAAATACGATGCATTTAACATTTTGATTCAACTTCCCCGAGTTGAATCATGTAACATTTTGGAGGTTATGATTTGCTTGTAGACCGAACTGACTAACTAATGTGGACGTGACACTCCTTTATTATCTAATTTCATAATATATAAACTACTGCACAATAAAATCTGAAAGTTTAATTGAGAGTAATCTATCTCTCTCTAACTTCAATAAATGCTAAAGTGGGACCCGGATCTTGCACTGTTTAGTGATGTGCCGTTCCCGGGAATATATATGGGAAACTTTGGGATTTTTGCTAGTAAAAGTTATTAGGAATATAGGGAGCACCAGATAATGCTTACAACATTTGATGGTTTATAATTTCAGTAAATATCTGGTATTGGTGTTTCTCATCAAACACTGCAATTGATATCTTATTCTTAATTCTGGATATTTGTCGATTCTTATCTTTTTGTGAATTTTCGCGTCGACAAGCTTCGACATGTCATGTTGTGCGCAACAAACATGTTACATTATTCAGATAAAACAAATGACTAACGGGGCAAAGCCGACAAGCCGCAAGACATGACGTAGGAGCTCCTGTTATAATTGCATATCCTGCAAAATCTCGGATTATTAGCACTCTGCTAAAAGTGAATCCTCGTTCGACTACTTACCTAGTGCTTATTGACTCTAATCGGAAGAGTAAATTGATTGGCGCACGCGCATCGCATTTGCTATGAGAGTGAGAGCTTAGTGTCCATGACTGTTTTGTGTATTTTATATTTGAAGAAGCGGATGTTGTCCAGTTTTTTTTAAATAATAGAAATGCTCAAAAAATCTTTTCTTTATGTTTATTTTTCATAGGTGTGAAGATCTGAATTATAAAGTAAGTACAGCCATTCATCCGACCTACCATTTAGTATTCCTTAGAGAGAGACTATCATAGTGCTAAACAGTCTCCCAGAACGGCTATATAAACAGTTTTAAAACACTCGCTCCACAGGATGTGTCACAAGTCCCATGGATATTAACGAAGCAAGAAACAGCCCATTAAGTCCCGACAGAGGCCGGTATTGATACAGTTATCAATGCTACGATCTTAGGAGATATATTATGGAACTCTAACTGGTCCCCATTTGGGTGACGCTTGAAACACACGTGTGCTTGACACTTACTCCTCAACAAAGTCTAACAAAATTTGCCACGAGAAAATACACCTTCCAAGATGAACTAAGGACTCGATTTCCAACGCAACATATTTGATATAAGTCATTATTGCTATGTGATTATGTATACGACTGAAGCATTTTATAGCTTCGGAGCTTGATATTCAATTTAGTATCGTATTCCCTTGAAACAAAGTCGATAATGCAAAGTGTTGTTACGGTAGATAAACCATTTCGTTATCGTGAAAGACTCATTGGTATGGCGAACAGGCAGCGGCGTCGATGTGTCTGTAGGTTTGATTAGCTGATTTTATGAGCGGCGACTGCTTGTCTTGTGTCTCTGGGTTGGTTTTACTCTCAAATGTTCCAAGACGAAACACATTTGAGGAAAACATTGTAGGTTTAAAACGTCGTTATAATGATCATAAATAGATCTGAAAATGTCAAGAACACTTGCACGTGGTTAACATTCGGAATAGTCTGTGCTAATGGATTCCGAAGTTGCGTGTTTTATTTGTGTGTAAATATGTGGTAGAAAACTTTGATTTAGTTGAGTTCAATATTTGCTTGAATGCAGAATGCAGCGTCATCGAACTTCACCTGAGATTTGAAATCTATGTCCAAGTAATCCTATGCACCCAGTAATCTTTGCTCAAGTTTTACATTATGTGCCTATATTGTTACAGTCAATTACATTAGAAGCTTCTATAGGAATTTTATGGAATATGGAGTCTTATCTGGATTCCTTCCTTCCATAATATGTGCACCTTTGTGCTTATGTGTCCCATACAGTAAGAGCTTTATGAAAGTTGCATCTACTTGACCAAACGATGTATCAAATGGAATGGAGCACTGCAGATACCTTTACATACTTCATAAAAGTTGTTGCTATGGTGTCCATTAAGTGGATATTCGTCGCCCGCGTCGCAATTAACTAACCTGTCTAAATGTGATGTGAGCGGCGGCATAGCGTGGCACCATGCAAAAACTCGAGCCAGCTCAGTGGAATATTTTACAAACGCCATGATGTCATGGTGGATTAAATTACTGAGTACTATGACCTTGCTTGTCAGTTGTAGGTAGTTAGTAAACGAATATTATCGGTACCGTACTTACAAGTACTTACAACAGCAATATTACTTCAATTGAACGGCAAGCCACAAATCATCGTGCCTTCACTGTTCTACATAAGTTAGTGTTCCAGTCTAATCCAGTATTCCATTTAAGTGTAGTGGTAAACTGGTAACAGAATGTACGACGCTAATTCAAAATTGCAAACTGGACGCAATATTTCACCTAAGTACTTATATCAAGAATAACACGCTATAGATAGCTATCGAGTTTTATTTTTACTGATTCGATTAATTTTATCTATCTCGGGAGATTACGTTGATGATATTTTATAACGAGTGTAGAACTCGTTTTGGCATGAGCGTTGTCGCCTGGAGGGGCCTCATATTAGCATGGATTAATTTCAATCAAGTGAATTTGGTCCGCAGTTGAATGAGCGGTATGGCGGAGCGGCGCGCCTGACGACGCTTACGCACACCGGTTTGCTGGTTCTACTGTCACCATCCTGTTGCTGTTTTGTAACGTTATCTGTCGCTAAAATAGTCTGGCCATGGATTAAAGCAGTATATTATAACATACCTTTAATGTTTTGCTATCGTTTCTTTACTATTTTGTATGGAAACTGGATCACATTTTTTTTTATTCTATGCCATTCTGTAGGTACCTGTAACAGCTTCGCAGTACATCCGGAAAGCTTGGGAGCGAAGGCTCGTGCAGACTAGCGCGACTTGGCGCGCAACGCTACACCGGTAATTGTTCTACCGTGAAGTTTTCTTAGAAATTGTTTTTATTAAAGTAGCGTTGCGCCTGTTTGCGGGAGCCTTCATGCGAAAGTGATATGAATCGAGAATCTGGAGTCAGCCAATTATTGATAATTATCATTATTTAACTCCCGTTGTAAGGATTGAAGGAACTCGACTCATACCATCACTCATATGGCATCTACAAATAAATTAATATTATAACTACAATAATTATTATTTATATTACTACCTATAAATGAAGGTGAGTAGGTAGAAGAGAGATAGGTATATACACATGATAATGGACTAGCTAGACAAAAGCAAGCTTCTTTATAAGCACAACATCAAAAAACTTTATACATACATACCCATTACCCACCTGTCAACTTTTTGCTTACCGGTCTTTTGGCTGGTTACATTACAAGTAAGCAGTTACATTACATCACAGAAATCTTGGGTACCTTTTACGGTTTATATGTATAATCTTAAAACGATTCTGATTTTCGTGCGTAAATTGAACCTTCAGGAATTTACCGTCCGATAAGGACCAAGCCCGGTACCCTAATTGCGTAACTTATTTTCGTAAACAATTTTGCGAAATTTGTTTCATTTTGACATTTCAACAACATTCATTGCGTTATTTACGTTGTTGAACAGATTTTTTTTCCAACTTATGAAGCAATGGATTAGAAATCTGTTTCAAATTGTGATTGTGTTGTATTACGCAATTAGGGTACTGGTCGACGGCGCGTTGTGTTCCACGCGCGCCTCAAAGAGATGTCAGCAGAATTGACGGGGTCCGCTAGGGCCAATGCCTGCCGGGGCTCCGAATATGGGTCGACAGGGAAATCGTGGCCCCCGGCAACAGGGCAACCAAAGGAACACGTGTGGGTTTTAGTCTGTAAGAGTCTGACACGCCCTCCCGCTCCACCCAGAGCGGGAGAAATTATTTGATAATTTCCAACCCAAAAAAAGGATCTATTACAAGAACACAAAACAGTACATTTTCCATTTTGTCTCTTCACAAAAACAGCAAAATCTACCCACAGATATTTTTCTGAATAACAGACTATGTAAAAAGTCACAAAGCTCTTCAAGGGCTTTTTTAGAGTTCCGTAGTAAACAAGGAACCCTTATAGTTTCGTCATGTCCGTCTGTCTGTCTGTCTGTCTGTCTGTCCGCGGTCTAGCTCCAAGACCCTTAGTACTAGAAAGCTGTAATTTGGCATAGGTATACATATTAATTATGCCGACAAAGTGGTAAAACAAAATTATGAAAAACATTTTTTTTTTTTTTTTTTTTTTTTTTTTTTTTTTTTTTTTTATAGGGATTTTTTTTTTATTATCATCACGTTCTAATATTTATAATATATACAGTGTAAAATAAGTTCTACTAATAATTCTATTTAGTAATAATTGAACTAACTATATACAGAGGAAAAATAAAATAAAATATAGTAACAAATCATTGGGCATCAAAAAATTCATCCGAATCGCTGTCGGTGGGAAAGGTGCCCAAAAGGCTGGCAGCATTGCCACGTTGTATGGCAATGCTAATTCTTTGGCCTAAAAATTGGCCAACCCTTTGGTCACGTGAAGAGTCGACCAACCGCTTGGCGATGTCCCGGAATAATCGATGAGCACTCGGACCCCATGGCCCTAGTGTTTCAACCCCAAACGGTTCAAAAATATAGCTACCGGTAAGGTTGTTATATTTGCGCCGTTTGAGGTTTTCTGCACCTGCAGCAGCCGCCCCAGCACAACTCGCCGTGCTAGGAAGATGGGATGGCGCGAGGGTGTCGACACAGGTTGCGTCCCACACCAAAGGCCTACCCAACTTCCAAGGCATTATGGTCATTCCGTCTGGCCTCTTCCCATCGTCGCGTACCAAGCCATTAGGTTCTAAAACAGCTGGCACCCCGGCGGTGACAAGAGCCCGACGGATTATGTCATTAATGCTTGCGTGTCGTGCCAACCGACCGGCGCTCTTGTTGCAGGAAAGGCCATGGTGTCCGAGGCGGTCGACTGCTTCACCGCACTGACAGCGGTGCGGAGCCCCGCAAGGAGCGCCCAAACGCAGGCTTGTAGCGAGCCGGAAAGTGGTGTCACCCAGCATAGTGCCTATGTTGGGTGACGGTAGCGCCTGAAGCCAGAGGCCCGACTCCCATTCCCCCACAGCCAGTAGGCGTGCACGCTCAGCAGTATTGGTGGACGTATTAAAGAGGTTATTCCGTACCAACCTGCAGAGCGGCTCATCCCACTGTCTCTGGGAAGACGGATTCTCGGGCTGCTCCGTATTCGGGCAAGCCACTTTCCAGGCGTTCATGGCATCAGTCAAATACGGCACTTCAGAGTCAACCTGAGAAACGGTTAAGATTCTTTTGGTTAACTTGTCGGTGCTGTGGACTGAGGACAGGAACGCCGGTAAGCTTACACTAGAAATTTTGCGGACGCCGAGCCCACCAAAACGAATGGGTAGTGTGACTTGCAGCCACGCGCGGTCGTCCAATGCCACATTTATGATTGATGTTAAAGTGCTTCGAATGGTTTGGTCAATTTTGTCTAAAAGTTGTGGCTTCTTCCATAAAGGGGAAGAGCGGAGGAAATACATAAAATTTGGACCGAAACAGCAGTGTCTGATAAGAGTGAATGCCGAATGTACGTTAATTTTAGAAAGTCTGTCCGAAATGTCGTTGAAATGTTTAATTTTTTCGTCCACGAAAGGTGAAAAGCTGTCTTCTAAAATTGGGGAACCTAGGAGGTGCAGTGAACTTTTTTCCAAAACTTTGATATCTGGGGCTATTGAGTTGAATTTGTGTATAGTCGATTGTCTGTCGGTATTGTCACAAGGGTAAATTTCACATTTTGAGTAGTTGAGGTCGAGGCCAATGGATTGGAACTGCTGCTTTAGGAATTGGAAATCTTCTAGAACAGTATCTACGTCACCTCCTAGGGTCCCATCGTCTAAATACCACACATTAAATTTTGAATTTAGTTGTTGTATTATGGGGTGAATAGCTAAGCTGAAAATGACTGGCCCGAGGGGATCACCTTGTTGGCATCCGACTGCAGATTCCAAAACGTTGTCTTTATAGAGTAATTTTGAAGGGTGCCTATAGCACTGCCACAAAAAACCATAAATTTCCGGTAACACTTTTTTTGCTTCGGCCAACAGGGTGTCCCTGTTAACGGAGTTAAAAGCGTTCTTGACGTCAACCTTGAGGATGACCTCACCTTTACCGGAGTTTAAAAAACTGGAAAGGGCATGTACGGCAGCCTCGCAGCCCCCTTTGGATCCAAACCCAAGCTGTAGGGGCTGGAACTTATTTTTTAAGGATTCTCCGTATAGTCTGCAGCAAATTTTGGCTGCCGTACGTCTGTAGGTACACCCAACGGCAATGGGGCGAATGCCGCCGTCCTTCTTGCGCAGTGCACATAAATTTGCCCCGTACAAGACATCGACGACGGCATCATTCACACTGCCGTTGAGCATCAGGTTAATTAGAGCCGCAAGCTCCTTTAAAAGTAACTCACCAGCTTCCCCGGCGCCTGAACTCAATAGGTCTTTTAAATGCTGAGGAGTCAGGCCGTCGAGGCCGCCGGCGGAGCCACTTCGGAAGGAGCTCACGGCGGCAATCAGCTGGGGGGCAGTAACGGTGAGATGTGTTGAATTTGGATCAGGAGGGAGGGGGGGGTCGGGGAAGGTGAGACCATCGGCAGGCGCTGGATGTTTACTCTCCAGGGCTGAAATAGTTTCTGGAGAGTAGGGCGCCACCACATCGCTACTGAACAGTAGCCTGGCCGCTCCCCTGATGTCACCTTCACTTAGTTTGGATTCTACATGTGAACATAGGTCTCTCCGTGTAGGGTTATTGGAAACAGGTAATTTTGGGTCTAAACTAAGGGTCGAATGGTTGCAATTATCTTTAATTTGGCTCGTCAAGGTTTTTTTGGTTGCCGATTTTTTTTGGACATGCAGAATCCTATAAGGAAAGGTGAGTAGTTGCTCCCAGGCACTTTGCGAGTTCTCCTGAGTTGCAAGACGGAGACATCGCGCCAAACTCAGTGCAACGGACCGTCTCGCGCCCCGGGGAACTCTTTTTAAAACTGGGGTAGAATTTTTGAATTTTGATAATGTTTTCCACAAGCTTTGATCTGGAGTTTTTGATATTGGGGGTAGGATTGGGGGGCACAAAGGTACACTATGTGGTTTGTGAACCTTGCCATAGTGTATCCGTAGCCCCCGTTCACCTTTAAAGAAGCGCGGCTGGGAGCAATGGGGACATCTCACCTGGACATCGAGCGATGTGGCAGGTTGACTAGCGCTATTTCCGGCGTCGCTACAGCCGGCATTTAACATATATTTATATTTGCACTTACCTAAGTAGAAAAGTAAAAACTTAAACAATAATAAAAAAAAACACAAAATTAACCAACTATTGTCAGTTATGTCACTTGTGTCACTTGGAGGTGGCGCATTGACGCAGGCGCGCGGGCCTAGGGCGCCGCTGCGCCGCGCGTGTAGAGTGCAGCCTTCTTTTTCTTTTTAAATTTTGGAACTGCGTGTATATGTGGAGGGTAATCTCGTTAAGGAGCCACTATGCTGTTAATATTATTCCTTTCTTAGCACATTCAAAATGGATTCAACATATAAGTTTCTCATATTTTCTTCTGAAAAATGGTTTATTCGCACCAATGTTCACTATAGAAAAAATCTAATAGATACCATTTTTAAATTAAATTCATTTCGCCTTTGATTTACTTAATGAAGATATTGTATGGTCATAAAATAAAAATGTGACAGAATTAATCTGTCTCACCAGATGATTTTTTATTTATTCTTACATGAGGAACTGTGTGACATTTTGAAGTACATCTTTAGGGTACCTCCCATACACGTAAAGTGATGATGTTTATTTTTTTATCCCACCATGTGTAGTATCATTGGAAAGGTCTTTCAAAAACATTGTGAGTATGTTAAAACCATTTTTGAATTCAGAGATCCGTTTGCGAAATATTAAGCTTTAAGGTGAAAATTTTTGTTAGAGTCGAGTGTCCCCCCCCTGCCAGCTAAATGGTTGGTTTCACATATGTGAAAAAATTCACAACAGTAGCTTACATAACGAATTTAAAAGGAAAACTATCACAGCTGAGTAGGCTTTACAAGTTAACGAGTAATAATCGACCAACTTAGATTTGCGGTTGTAAAAACATGTTCTCCCATACAGAATGTATCGGAGAACATGTTTCTCAACTACAAAGTTAAGTTTGTTCTTGGGATAAATTCATTCCAACTACGGAACCCTACATTGTGCGTGGTTCGACATGCACTTGGCCGGTTTTTTTCCCTTTCAATCAACTTTAGTTCAGATTCAGATTCAGATTGTAGAACATGTTTAGCATCAGGACTAGGAATCAGTAGTCTAGTACATAGTAAGCGGCACGGCACAACGCAACTAGGATTAGTTGCGTTATGCCGAGCACCGTTTGGGAGCAGCAGGGATGATCTACTGCAATATTACGTGACCTCAAAGTTGCAGGAAGCACCTTGGAGTGCACACAGTACCGTGAAGAAAGGCAGGAAGGAAAGGAGGCCTATACCCTGAAGTGGGTCATTCCTGCTGAAAAGATGATGATTCGGTAACATGCAAGGATGCCTAATTGCCTAATGCCTCCCGGCCTTTTTACCAGACTACGGCAAAGCCAAAAGGCAGGGTTATGATTTTAGCACTCTACGTATGTATGTTTGTATTTACGTGTGTTCCACCGTGGCGCCTAAACTACTGAACCGATTTTGATTAATGAGGTATCAATAGATTTGTAATAATGGTCCGGGTGACATGGGCTATATAATTTTTTCCTAAATTTAATATGGTGGACTTTACAGGTAAATTTCTAAACTCGAAAAAAAAATTTAGATAATCATGACATGTTTGGTATCAAAAGAAAGGTCTTGACGAGCACATTACAAATATGTATGTAATATAATATTTTTAAAGTAAATAGATATGTTTATATTGTCAAAAACAAGCAAAAGTGAGACTGCGCTACGTACGGCGCGAGATGATACCAAGTATACCAACACGCAGTTAATTAAATCTTAATAATCCGCCGTATCTCTACGTTGCCGTCGTGGTGGGGCTTGCGCGCTCCGAACTCTAGGTCTGTGCCGGTAGAGTTTACTTTGCCGGAACAGGTCTGGGATGAGGAGCCAGACCAAAAGAGATACAAAAACCTGCAGGGCAGCATGTGGCGAGCTGTTGGGCAGTAGCGACCCCACGGACCCTATCTCCCGGGAGAAATCTTGTTCCTCACCTCTGGCTTGCCTTTATTGGCCGGCTGGAGTGAACACTGACAAGGAACGGCGCTCCCGCCTTATTCTTGCCTTAATTGGCCGGCTTGAGTGGAGATTTGCAAGAGCAAACGTGTTCGGAGGAAGGAAGTATTCTAGTAAGATGCTGGTAGGGATCTTGACCGTACTTCCGGGATTGTCCTGATAGCCGTGGAATATCTCTCCGCTCCTCATAAGCACCTCAGGACGTGTTGCCCCCTTGTCGCTACGATATTATGTGCTAGCGACCGTTTTCGGGGGCCCATTATTGAGTGTGCAAGTCACCCCCTGCCAATTTGATTTGATTTATTTAAGTTAATATATAAATAAATCAAACCAATTTTATCCGTGTGCATATAAAACATATATCATAGTCCTTCCATAGTTCCAGGTGACCAGTCCACTTTAGCAACCTAAACCCATAGTCCGATATCTTTGTTTCCATATCTTACAATAGTCCTACACCAACCGGGGGTTGTCCTTGGCTACACTTGCATAGTGCGAACAGGGATAATCGTCGGTTGGTACCTCATTTCATTAAAAACGTCTAAGGGGCCTCTGCGAGTTGGCTTCGGTCCCTCGTACGCTTTCCAAAGGTCCGGGACCCCTGGGTCCCGAGAAATGTCAAAGACGTATAAATAATAAATAGTAACGATATGTAATTCCACTCTTATGAAGGAAAACAAGTACAACGAAATATTTATATTTCTTTGAAGCTCGATAAATGGTGTTGGTGTCGAAATAAATGGCGCTATGGTTTCGTTCAAAGCACTATGCACTACTATTAGAATTTAAAATAGTTTAATTATTGACCTATTGTATTACTCTTGTTCTCGTAATGTTTATCAAGAGTAAAAACGGAAAAGTATTAAATAAAAAAATAAGTTTAATAAAAAAATAGAAATTATAATTTTGAAGGTGTTCCTGGCACCCACGTGGTACTCGTATACACGCATGCGACTACAGCTTTACCTTGACCATTTTTGTACCTACTAAGTCTTGATTTCTGTCTGAAATATATTCTTGTTTCGTACTTTTTAGATCATTTTTATTTTCCCGTAGTCGGGTTACAGTTTTTTATTCAACTTATTTATTTTTTTCAAAAACTGTTTAAAATTGTTATGTAACGCGTATGGAATGGAAGGACTTGCGCCGTTTGATAAAAGGCAATCAGAACGTTATCTAACAAGTGTTCAAGAGTGGTGTGATTCGCCTTGATCGTATTTTATGTGCAATTATTATAGTCCTGATTTACTGATGTCTTCGTACTGGGAATAGTCCCAAAACTTTTCTAGTAACTTACTAGAAAAAAACCGCATGCCTTCAAAATTCCCGGGAATGAACATCATTATTCCTGATACCGAAAAATCTTACGCTGTAGTTCGTTTGAACCCCCGGGATCAGCAGTTCTAGTTTCCAATGTATGAAACTATTCTGAAGGCGAATATAATGATTTTTGTAGAGTAGAAAAAAAAGTCGTTTGAACAAGCATAGTCCCGAAAGCTGTGCCGAAAGTTTCCCTATGAATATTAGTGAATGTAACAGGAATCGAAGTATTACTGTACTTATTCTAAAAAGAACCTCAGTATATTATTTTTCATAACATAACATCACGCCTTGCTTCCCCGAAGGAATGGGCAGAGGTGTACTAACCTTTAGTACACCTCTGTAAATGTTTTATTTAGTACTATAGTACTATATTTTTATTTCGATTTCTTGACCAAAGCTGTGGTATCAGTATCACGACTTTCCTTATTAGTTTACATTCACATTTCCTAGTATTTCTTCGGAAAATAAGTACCACAATTTTCCTCTAAGCTCGGTTGCCGATGACGTGATCTCTAAAGATACGAGCGTTCTTGTGATATTGTTGTCTAGATGAGTCGATGTTTATTTAATATGTTGTAGGTACTTATCTGCATAATTATGTACAATTGTGCAACTCATGTTACTATTTAGTTAATTACCTACGTAAGCACGTTGAAGAATAGGTGGATTAGGTGGGTACTGGGTGTGTGGGTTCGTTATCGGCTTACAGATGTTCTACCCACTATTATTTCCTAGTATTTCTTGACTTAGCCATATATTACTTGCGTAGAATATCATTTAAGGCAAAAGCGACAGGGTAGCCCGTGAAATTCAAATTATCTTACGTTTTTTGCAATTTGCAGGTCAGTACCTATCATGTTGTTTGTTGATTCAAATATGATTCGCGGCCGTAATAAATACGGCTTTACTCAATTATAGTCATTACAATCAGCAATACAACTCAATAAGTTAGCAAAGGTGTCGAATGTCAAGATTTCATGAAATCATAAATCATCAGAAAATTTGAATTTCGCGGGCTACCCTGACGTTTCCCCCTTAAGACGCAGATATATGACAGTGACCTTGAAATAGGACTCGCCCATCAAGGAGCGCTGTCCCAAATTAGATGCATTATTAATTTATTACACGTAAAACAAAAGGTATTTTAATAAACCACGTATACTAAAAGATCAATAATTTAATTATCTTTAAAATGGTGAAGTTTTCAGAAAAATACGCTCGATAGATTTTGCGTCATTCTCAGTTTTTATCCGCGTTAGACATAAGTTTACAAATTAATTTCACTATGTAATATAAACATAATCAAAAATAATTAAAAATAATTTGTAATTAAAATATTACGAAAATGCTCTAATTTAACACATATTTTTTCCAAATCACTAACACTACTCGTTTAGACGTCATCTTCAGTATAAAATCATAAAAGTCGGTTATCGTCCCCTTAATGAAAACTGACCACATTGAAAAAAAAAAAGTTTTTGAAAGTGAAGATGGGCATACGCCCGGAAGTACTAATATGTATTTTTTTGTTGTTTCATGATTTTGAACCCTTTTGGAGCAGGAGTTTCGCTTCTATGCGTAGAAGTAGTACTTAGAGTAGGATTATTTCACTCCCTATGCTGACTGTTCCCGACTCAAGTGGAAGTTGACTGTTCTAGTAGACCCATGGTTCCGTTCATGGATATAACGTGACTCTCAGGCCTCAATCTAATTATTATATCGCGATAGATATCGCTTATATCTGAATAGGCCTTTATTTAGGTAGTTAATGGTGCCGATTCTCTTGTGCACAAACTAAACTAAATTTAAGTTCAGTGCATCTTTTTCTTTCTATTTCATTAAGAAAAGGACAGAAGATAAATTTTAGTTTAGTCCTGTCAAATTAATCAGCGCCTGTCACTACTCCATACAAGTTTAGACGTGATTAAAAACTTGCCTACTAAAATCACGTCAATTTACGTCAAGCACTGATTAATTTGACAGGACTTAACTAAAATTTATCTTCTGTCCTTTTCTTAATGAAATAGAAAGAAAAAGATGCACTGAACTTAAATTTATATTTAGTTTGTGAACAAGGGAATCGGCACTATTGTTTGTTTATTGATATAAATAAGCTTTGCTTTTTTCTGTTTGTTATTTACTTATATTTATTAAGCACATATCTACCTACGAGGGTCATTCAATAAATACTTAGCCTACAAAAAGTAAACGAAAATTTTGGAAAAGTGGCAATTTATTTTTCAACATAGTCTCCTTTTAGTTCGATACACTTAGCCCAGCGATGCTCCAACTTTTTTAACCCGTCCGAAAAATAGTTTTTGTCAAACTCTGCAAAATAGGCCTCCGTGGCGGCGATGACCTCCTCATTCGATCCATATCTATTCCCGGCGAGTGATTTTTTCAGATTAGGAAACAGAAAGAAGTCACAAGGGGCCAAATCTGGAGAATACGGTGGATGGGGCAGCAATTCGTAGCGTAATTCGACCAATTTGGCCATGGCAACGGCAGACGTGTGAACCGGTGCGTTGTCGTGGTGAAACAGCACTTTTTTCTTCGCCAGATGGGGTCGTTTTTTCTTTAATTCGGCGTCGAATCGGCCCAATAAATCGGCATAGTAAAGCCCTGTAATTGTTTTACCCTTCTCGAGGTAATCGATGTAGATCACACCTTGTGAATCCCAGAAAACGGTGGCCATAACTTTTCCGGCCGATTTTACAGTTTTCGCCTTCTTTGGAGCACGTTCCCCGGTCTGGATCCATTGTTTTGATTGCTCCTTGGTCTCTGGTGTGTACCAGTAGATCCAGGTTTCATCGACGGTCACAAAACGACGCAAAAACTCCGCTAGATTCCGCTTAAACAGCGCCAAACACGTCTCCGATGTGGTCTCACGGTTGCGCTTGTTTTCTGGTGTGAGTAAACGCGGCACCCATCGCGCCGACAGCTTTCTCATGCCGAGTTCCTCGTGAAGAATATGATGCACTGTTCCTTCTGAAATGCCTACAGTCTCAGCTAGCTCCCGAACCTTCAATCGGCGATCTGCCAATACGAGATCATGGATTTTTTTAATGTTTTCCTCCGTAGCAGCTGTTTTCGGTGCACCTGGACGTGGTTCATCAAAAACCGACGTACGGCCACGTGCAAACTCGTTGAACCAATTCTTGACGGTGGCCATCGATGGAGAAGAGTCACCGTACACAGCATCCAAGCGCTCTTTGATTTCGATGCGCGTTTTCCCTTCCAAAAATAGGAATCGAATCACCGAACGATATTGCTCTTTTTCCATTTTTGTAAAACCGATCGACACGTTCGCTTCCATAAGTTGTCAAATTAAAACAAATGAAGGGATTGGAATGAAAATTTGAAAAAAGAATTGAAAAAGAATGTGCTACACTGTGGTAAAACTCTTTTGAAAGTACAGCGCCCTCTGGCGATGAGGCTAGGTACTTATTGAATGCACCTCGTACCTAGTGCCTAAAAGTAAACAGATAGGTACCTTCGTTTATAATGGGAAGACAACATTTTTGCGTCGTTTTTGTAGACATCCCGAAAACAAGAAAAATAATTGCCATTGCTCTTGTTTAATAAGTTCAAATTAATTTTGTTCCCCGATTACTCAAAGACGGCTGGACCGATTTGCAGTATTCTTTTTTGTTTGAAAGGGTATACATTCAAGTTGGTTCCATTGTCATTTGGTCACGATCTGATGATGGGATCTTAGAGAAATCGAGGGAACTCTTCAAATATTATAGGCACATCTACGGGTATAGCGATTTGGGTATTTTTGATGAGCAGTTGACATTAGGGTATTGTAACTTAGATAAATTACAAAATAACCCACTAAAAAGAGAAAAAAAAACTTTTTTACAAAAAATACAACCGACTTCCAAACTACAAAGTGAAAAATAACTTTAATTTCGGAAGTCGGTGTCTTTTGGATCAGAATTTTTTTTGACACCGACTTCCGAAATTAAAGTTATTTTTCACTTTGTAGTTTGGAAGTCGGTTGTATTTTTTGTAAAAAAGTTTTTCTTAAATATCTTTAAAATAACTTATTTTAAAATAATTAAAAATATATATATTTGATGGTCACAACAAGCCCTTCCATTTGATATGTCACACGGTACAGTTCGCGAAACTTTAAAAAAAAAAAATCTAATTAACCCCACCCCCTAAAAGTGACACCCATATTCAAAATTCATTTATTTACGTTACACGTCCGTGTTTGGGTCACAGAAATTCATGTGTACCAAATTTCAACTAAGGTCTAGTAGATTCGGAGCAAATTGGCTGTGACAGACTGACCCCCCTTATCTCCGAAACTGCTAGACCTAAAATTTTGCAAAAAGTACATAATATGGCTCTTTACTCATAGATTACAGGAAAACCTATAAGAAGTCTATGGTCTTAAAATAACATGGTAAATCTCTCTATATTGTGCGTACAAACTTACATTAGTTACATTTGCAGTTGGAATGTATGGGAGAACATGGTTTTCAACAGTTTCAACTACAATGTTAAGTTTGTTCTTGGGATAAATAAGTTCATCTCAACTAGGTACGTAACCCTTCATTGTGCGTAATCCGACACGCACTTGGCCAGTTTTTTATTACAATAAACTTTTAAAAAATAAAGTTTGAATTCATACTCAGTTCAAAACTTAAAATTATTTTAAACTGTAAGTATTTGTTTTTTTTTACATCTTTATACGGAGGGAACAAAAGAAAAAGAAGAAAGAAAAATGTTTATTATGTCACGTATGTACTTTGTTTTTCTATTTTATTTAGTCAAATTCTAAAGAAAGATAATGTGTCGGTTTTAATAGAAACAGAATACAACTTCCTACGTATAATTGTAACAAAACAAGCAATTAGAGATGTCCAAGAAACGATAAATGGTATCGGTATCGGTATCACAGATTATGATAATAAGTTATATACTTCAGTTTCAAAGGGATTTTATCAGGAAGACGGTAATTAATTAGCTTACCAAAATAAATGTCGTTTTCAAACCTACTTACTATTAAAAAGGATTTCTGGCTACACAGCAATTTTTGTTTAGTAAATAAATTAGAAATAATAATGTAGTATAGTATGCAATGAGCAGTTTGTTTTTTATGTTAATTTGTTAAGTTCCATTTCAATAATAAAATTAAGATTATTTTTCCAAACTCAAAAATATTAATTATTTGTAATAGTAATATTTTCTGTTAAACATTTTGAAACTTATTCGTGCCGTCCTTTTTGAGTTGGATCGCTATTTTCACGGTCGCCGGACGCGAGCGAGGCAGGCGCAGCAGGCGGCCGCTCAACAAAAAAACAACTTTCCTCGAAACAGCGATGGCGCTAAGTTTGCAACGTAACCTAAAACGTCGTAACCGCCGGCTTAAACCATGTCACTTGAGATCTTATAACAACGCAACAGGCTGGGCCGAAATAACTTGTTGATGTGCGTTGCGGGTGGGACGGGTGCGCGCGGGTGTAAGGGGGGGCTAGCGCCGCCGAGCGACGGCCTGTCTACGGCGGCGAGTCGGCGACACCCTGTCTGCCACGGTCGGCGCCGTTGCCGTTCCGTGCGCATTCCTATCCGCCCGCACCCCTCGATGCTCGTGAGCCGCCCGCGCGCACACAGTGGCAACATCGCATGCAAACTTGTTTCGTAAACGGATGTGGCAGCGACCGGGGCAGGGCACGTTTGTCTGTCTTCTTCTATTATGGGAAATTCTTTAAGTTTGAAAGAGATAGAAATGGTGGCGCTACGTGCTATCGGCTCCCACTTGCGGCATTTTTTCACGCCGAGAATGAGGCGAGATTACTGCCTAAAGTTACGTACACATGCGATTTTTTATGATACCTTTTTGTTTTACATGTAGTGCACTAGTTATAAACTATTTTGGTAGATTATGCTAGTACGGAAAAGATGCAGTATCGAATTGCTCTTTCAGAGGAGTTACATTTTAGCCGCAACTCGTGACTATTCTCTCTATAATTACCTACTGACACAATGATTTTATGCAGAGATTTCATGATTATTTTAGCATTTACGAAGGCTGACAAATAGGATCTTCATTGATGCGATTTCATCAATATATTGATAGGGAACACAAAAATATAAATTTTACAATAAAATTAATAGTCTATTAAAACTAGCAGTATGAACAGGGTTTTATAATGTATACGAGACTCACGTCGCACACTCACGCACGTTGGACAGGCAGCGGCGCGCCACCAACATCCGCGCCGTGCCGAGGCGAGAGAGCAGCCACAGTCAGTTCGGCGCCGTCAACCGCCACGCGCACACGTATTCTCCTCAGTATGGCCGCCGCCCACACGCACCCGGCCCCCGCGCCCTCAGACCGTCGCTCAGAGGGCCGCGCCGGTTCCCGCCGTATCTTCCCACCACAATTTAAGCTGCAAGTTCTCGAAGCGTATAGGCGCGACGCTCAATGTCGTGGAAATCAACGCGCCACAGCCAGAAAGTTCGGTATACATCGTCGTCAGATCCAAAAGTGGCTTCAAGCGGAACCTGCTCTTCGAGCGGCTCTCCTGAGGCGAGCACCGCAACCAGCACCATCACCTCCGCCATACGCAGCAGGGTCTCCAGAGAGCGCTCGGCTACCTACGCCGCCGCCAGTGACAGTGCCTACAACGGTGCAAGTGCCCACGCCTCTACCAGTACCAGTGCCTGTTCCTGTGCCTATGCAAATTGCCGAGCCTATCGACCTGTCTGTACGCCGACCTACACCACCACCTGCGCCTCAACCAGCATACGTGCCTCCCACGGCACCTTGTCCACCACGCAAGCCTTTCAAACTATTCCGGCCGTATCTCCTCGGGGACGAAGAAGAAAAGCGGCCATCCCTAGCTTCGCTGCCAGTATCTAGCGGCGTGCATGTGTCAGCGTTCGTGCCGGTGCAGAGTGCGGCGGGCTGCGCCCTTGCTGCTTGCTCCGCACCGCGTTGGTGCTCGCCAGTTCCTTCCTTCTCGGCCCCGCTCAGATGAGAGTATGCCGCCGGAGCCCTGCTCCGTAACTCCTGTGATCTAGTCGCCGACGCCCGCCTGGCGCCGCCTGGGGCTTAGCCCTCTATCATCGTGCCTTAATGTTCACGCCGCCATAGTGCATTATGCCGTCATCACCCGATGACAGATATTTTGTGTATAAAGTTTAAGATTGTATTTTTATATGTGGGGTTTATGAAGCTTACCTACATTTATAAGGAATAAATATTATATCGTCTATTATTATTATTATTAAATAAATAAAGAGGATTGTTTATTAAAACGTATTTTAATTCATTAAGTAAGAATCCACTGGCCGCTCTAGAGCAGGTAGCGCCGGCGCCATCCTCCTGCCTACCTGATGTAATCCCATATTCTATTATGTTTTACATAAAACTATGAAAGACTTTTTTTCTCTCGTGAATGGAACACTCTTGGTCGAATACTCAACTTTATCTACTTTTATACATTTTTGAGTAAATCCTTTGTACCTTTTATTTGACTTTAACAAAGATAATTATAAAGGCTTCCTAGTTCCAGTTACATAAATCAATTTGCTATACGGTGTTCACTATCTAGTACTTGTTCTGAAAAGCCAAAAATACAAACCTGCATTAAGAAAAATATTCAATTGACCTTTTAGAACCACGTGACCATACTACGTGGAAATCATGTTCAACGCAACTGGTGGCTACACAATCGTTATTTATATATTATCTATCGTACTTATATTCTTAGTCACATCAAACATGGGTTCCATTATTTAAACTATTATTATAGTCATTTTATAATGACGTCTTGGTCAAAGTAACATAATTCACTCATATCTAATATTAGGAAGGTACTATTCTGGTCTAAAACAATGAACGATTAATTTTCATAAACGTTATGATTCACTGGCTTTATTTCATCACCTTTACAAAACATAAGTTCACACAACAGATAGCAAAGCACATTTTATTGTGATCGTTGCATACAAAGTGTGTTTAATAAAATGCTAACGAGATTTGAAAACAACCGAATACACGCTTAATTAAACAACCAAGAATCGAGCTTTAGAATATGTTTTAATAAGCATACAAGAAGATTAAAAACAGCAGCAGACATTCAAACAAACAATTTCCTCAGATTTGTTACCTATTCAATTTATGACGAAAAGTTGATGCTAACAATTTTTTTCTTTGATTTCTTTTTTTTTATTGTAGAAATCAGGAAACTATTATGAGAATAGTTTCCTAGCAAAAGGTTGCATGGTGCTTTCAAAATTTAATTACAATCATTTGTAAATAATAATTGGGCTTTTACTTTTTCTACTAAAAAACGACAGCAGCGCCAAAACCGCTTTTGTAACAAAACTCTATTTCAAATATAGGGATGGGAAAACTTGGTATCGATCGATACTAATTTAAAAATAAAAATATAATTTGTTTATTCACTCTCAAAATATAATGTAGGTAATGATTATAACATCGGAATCTGAATAACATAATTTTATAAAGAAAAATTTCAAATATGTATAACCAATTAAATATAATTTTGGACTACCGTTTTAAGTATTTTAATTTATTTATGAATTATTAAAATTGTAATGTAATTACTGTGTCAGAATAACTGATAAATAAATAATACCTAAAAAAAAGAACAGTAGATATTGGACAACCATTTGTAGACCCAGCCTGATCCTCAGTTGCATCGCTAGATGGCTACAATTAAATTGGGTGTTTTTATGATATCCTCAAAGTTAAGGAAGTAAGACTTAGTTAGGTTCCTACTACACAGTTAAAGACTGATGTATTTACCCAGTACTGGCATTTGATACGCTCATCATGATCCCATCCCCGCTCACCCCATCTGCGGTTTTGCCTAAGCGCTTTCTTAGAAAACAGTATGACAGGAGCCACCCCCAATTGTTTTTCGTAATTTCACTACATCATTGTTTAGCGGTTGTCAGAATACACCTTCTTTCAAATTTTTTATCGACTTCCAAAGAGGAAGAGGTTCTATTTTCGTCTGAGTTTTTTTTAATGTATGACTTTCGATATTTTCATCAATTATATTGTGGACCATCATCTTCCTGCCCTTGTCCCATGTTACTTGGGGTCGGCGCAACACGTTTTCTTTTTCCACTCTCCCCTGTCAACCGTCACACTATCATTTTTTTAATTTGTAATAATAGTTTTTATTTCTCTCTTCACAAAGGTTCACATAGTAATAAACATAGCGACAAGAATAATAGCGTTTTGACAAAAATGCATAAAATATGACCCTTTGCGAGAGACTGGCGTCCATACTAGGATACCCAGTGTGACGGATCACCAGGCTCTCACCCCGAATTTAATCTAATTAACATTACAATGGTGGATTTTTTTATTGGTGGATGGTGGATTTTTTAATTCTAGACAAATTATTTATTGATGAAGGAGAAAACAAAAATAAAAAAAACAAAAAACAGACTTTTTAAATTAGGTAATTAATAAAAATAAAAATTGTATAGTGTTAAAGTGCAGGTGAAGTGTGAGTGTATCATTCATTCCCTTCTCTTTCATATCATTCCTCACACAATCCATCCATCTTTTCTTTGGTCTTCCTCTCCCGCTCCATCCATCAACATTTATGTTCATCACTCTTTTAGTCACATGCGTTTCTTCTCTCCTCATCACATGCCCATACCAGGCCAAACGATTTCCTTTCAACTTTTCAGTCACTGGCGCCACTTTTAAACTTCCCCTTATATACTAATTTCTTACTTTATCCATTTTCGTCACTCCACCGTGGACCGATTTTGAAAATTATTTTTTCATTTGTTAGAGGAAAGCTTGCGTGGTGGTACCATGTAAATTTGATAAACTTTGCTTAGGCAGTTTTTGAGATAGCTTCAATAATACTTATTTTTCCCACTTTTCACCTATGTGGATAATGTTATGATATGTACAAAAAAAACAACAGGCTTCCAAAAAAAAAAACTGTAAAGTGAAAAATTACTTTAATTTCGGAAGTCGGTGGCAAAAAATTCAAATTCAAAACCAAAGACAGTTTTTGCAAGTCCGTTGTTTTTATTTGTAAAAAGCTTTTCATCGTACAAATAGTTTACGACTAAAATGGCTGTATAACATCCGGATGGACGGACAGACGACCGGACAGACGGAAGGATAGACAGACATATAATAACGAAATTATATGAGTTCCATTTTTCTCATTTGAATTTTTTATTTTATCCAGTCCAGTACACCGCAGCACAGTATAAATAAGTAAAGGCTTGTGCAAACCAGCGCGACACGAATTTGTGTCGCGTCGCGTGTCGCGCCTGTTTGAATGAGCCTTAAGTATTATATCTTCATAGAAAACAGCCCTAACTACACGCTTCGAAATCTCAGTGATCAGGGGGCCTACCACAAACTCATAAAGCAGTATTATTTTAATATTACTTCAGTGTGGGAAGGAGATGAAGCTCTACAGGACGTATAGCTTCATCTCTTTCTACCACTGAAGTAATATTAAAATAATACTGCTTTTGAGCTGGTGGTAGGCCCCCAGTATGCAACAGTATCGAGTGCGCGGCAGTTACGCACGGACGCGGACTGTTTATCAACCGAGAGGCCGTAGGTAATTATTTCAAGGTCACTGCCGAGATATTATAATACTGTTACTTTATTATACTGTGACCGGAGTGTGTGGCACTGTTCTGCACTGCCTAGTAGTTCCATATTTGTACGGTCTTATTTTCCAGCGAAAGCATTCAGTATGGAGACTGAAACAATAAAGTAGTTGTTTTATTATTGAGCACATTTGCGGTGTGGGGTAACGTAATGGCGACGAGCAGTCTGGCGCGGCAGGGCGGCACGAGGCGAGCTCGCCGGTCCCCGGTCGCATACCCGCAACACATGCGGAATGCCTATATCATATGCCGCAGTAGGGTCGCCACTCCGACGATAGAATGGAGGAGAAAAAACTCCGCCACCTACCAGTTACTGGTCATTAAAATAATAGGTTTAGTACAATTTTATTAAAACACGTAACCACTGGAACTCATATCACAGATTTTACTTCGAGAGAGTTAGCCGACGCCGACGTTCGCACGGACGTAATAAAATCGCGGCGGGATTTTATCGCGCACTGGATTTTCAACTCCCGGTGTTACGCCGAGCATTTAGAATCCAAAGCGCTGTTACGCACTCTCGTGCCAGCGCGTTGAAAAAACACACCGTTGGATTTTAACTCTCGGCGCTAAGTAAAACGTTGAAAATCAAGTGCACGAAAAAAAATCGTCGCGATTTTATTACGTCCTTGCGAACGTGGGCTTACTATTCTCGATTCGCTGATCCCGAATAAGTATATAATAAAACTCAAAATCGTCCAACATCGAGTTATTGTATTCTTCGTTAGCGCGGCAGCATAGGAACGTAGAGGTAGCTAGGGTTGCCATGATCCCCCATTCGCTAATAGGCAAAAATTCACTACTTTTTTAGCACGTGAAACGATAATAATAATGAGCTACATGTAAAAATCCAACTACTGTCAACTGATTGGTTGTTGTTTCCAGTCAGCCAATCACAGCGCTTGACTGACATGAGGTTGGTAGCAATTTTTGTTTCCTTTCAGAAACTGGGAGGACTCTATAAGTAAAAAAATCACTACAAAACTTTTAAAAACTTAAATTGCGTATAGGTTTGCATTATTAATCCTGGAATTTGGCCAGGATCACAGGACTACCCTCATAAGAATAGGGATGAACATAATTTTAAGTAAATTGTTGATAGTATTACACCTTTACCAACATAAGTTCTGCTAGTTTATAATTTATTGTGACTATATTCCTTGTAAGATGATGTAATCTGGCTTTTCTTCCATTCGCTACCAGGGGGCCTACCACCAACTCATAAAGCAGTATTATTTTAATATTACTTCAGTGGGAGAAAGAGATGGAGCTATACGTCCTGTAGAGCTTCATCTCTTTCTCCCACTGAAGTAATTTTAAAATACTACTGCTCTGTGAGCTGGTGGTAGGCCCCTTGTAAGTTAGGCTGTGGTTTGCAAAGATTTAAATGGTAGTTTGTCGTTGTGCCACTTAGTAGGCCTATTATGATAACGACATATGGACAGACCCTGCATTTCTCAGGCTATCTTCTACGAATTTGTCGGTCTTATATATAGAGGGGTCAATAAGGACCAATGGAGAGAAATGAGTTCTTCCGAGGACTTGATATTTATTATCTACGAGCTAAGATGACCTCTTCTTCTATCTTCTACCTAGTCTTTTCCCAATTATCTAGGTTGGGGTCGGCTTCCAGTCTTACCGTCAGATGCAGCTGAATATCAATATTTTACATGGAGCGACTGCCTATCTGGTCTCCACATGGACATCCCAATTACTGGGTAACACGATACCCCTGGTAACACTGGTCATTGTAGGTAAATCAGAATGTCAGGCATAGACAGATAGGTAGGTCATCATCTCATCATATCTACTATGATCATCGATAAAGTTATACAACTTGTACTAACAAATCAATTCCGGATCGTGGTTTTGATGAGGTATTGTCGGATCAACGACTATTTAATTTTCCTGTTGTATGTAACCACAAAACAGTACCCTAATTGCGTAATACAACACAATCACAATCTGTTTGAAACAGATTGCTAATCCATTGCTTCATAAGTTGGAAAAAAATCTGCTCAACAACGTAAATAACGCAATGAATGTTGTTGAACTGTCAAAATGAAACAAATTAGGCAAAATTGTTTACGAAAATAAGATACGCACTTAGGGTACTGAATTAGATGCAAAACTAAATGAACATCACGAATATCAGGAGAAACAGATGTAAAACTATCTCAATCCAAATCTGCTATTTTTTTTTTAACGATGAAACTATATAATTTTATTTACACACGTATTTACATCATCGTTTAAAAACTATCAGACATAATATAATAATATATACAAGTATATAAAAAGGGGGGAGGAATAATCATAGGGCATCAAAAAATTCGTCAGCATCGCTGTCAATAGGAAAAGTGCCCAAAAGGCTGGCAGCATTGCCACGTTGTATGGCAATTAATTACATTACCAACCCATAAACGGGGTGTATTTATAAACGTTGATTAGAGTTATATTCATGTACCTATGATTAACATGTGCGTTTATACGTCTCTTAAGTCTTAACATAAAGCAACGTTTATAAATAAACCCTCAATTATTGTCTTACTAGCTGCGCCCCGCGGTTTCACCCGCATAAGTCTCGATCCCGTGGGAAAAAAAAAGTATCCTATGTTCTTTTCCAGGGCATCATCTATATATGTGCCAAATTTCATCCAAATCCGTTCAGCCGTTTTAGCGTGAAGGCGTAACAAACAAACTTACTTTCGCATTTATAATATTAAGGAAGGATGCCCGTCTCCACTAACACTAGCTGACATCTAAATAAATGCCTAAATATAAGCACACTGTTGGATTTGCAACGCATAAATCGCTCGTGGCTCTAAGTTAATGATTACCAATTCAGGCGGCCGATAACAGAGAAAAGAGCTTATCAGATTAAACAGGCCACAAGATTATGGTAGCCTAATTTTAAAGCTCCTCCACGTTTAGTGCCGGGAGCCCTCCTGGTGGGTTCACCAAGTCGCATATTGGATGCCGGGAGCCCTCGCGGAGGGCTCATTTTAAATGTAGGTTTTTCTTAGCGAATACAGCATTATAAACTGTGAAAATAAAATCTGATATATATTTTTACAAGTTTTATTAGTATATACGTTGGTTTAAGATCTGTAGCGGTTACACCGCCACATACGAACTACGCATCAAAGACATGACGTCACACAAATCCTGCATCGCGCAGTTGGAGTTTACCGAGCGATCGACATACATACAAGATTTCAACTTCAAACTGATGGGCAGTTGCCCGCCAGACACAACACCCGTCTGGTCGGAGGATCCTCCCTTTTCTATGGTGGATGAGTGAACTTTACACCCTGTTCCTCATACCCCTAAAGATCCAAGGAGTTTTTTTTTTGTTCACGGTTACAAATATTCACAAAAAATTTAAAAGTTTGGAAACTACTTATAGTTGACCGTCTGCGATGGTTAACTTTAGCGCAAACGTAATGCCGGTAACCCTCCCGGAGGGTTCACTTCCAATATGTATGGCGGCATGGCGTATGAGTTCTATGAAAATTGGGTAGAGTCGAAAGTGTTAAGGAACTCTTGCACTGAAAAGCACCAATAACTTGTAAATAAACTTGGGACTGATTATTACAAAAATTGTATTACGGCGGGTCAAAATAATAATGAAAACGCTACCTATAATCCATTGTTAAGCATTGTTTTAATGAAAGGACCGTATCGAAAGTTTCAAAATGTTCCAAAAGAAAAATACTTTAGTTCTCTGAGCATGCAATGGGCACCGGCAGGTTTTTTTCAGGGAGGTGCATCTTCAGCTCCACGAAACGAGCTCGATCATTTTTTCAGTTCCCCTCGAATATGTTAGGTTATCGTTTGTCCATTCATACAAGGAGTAACTTTGTCGACTTATGCAGAAAAGCTTAACAAATAGGAGAAATGTAGGATTCAAGAGCAAGTGAAGCGAGCTCGATAGTAATTTTTGCTTCCCGCCTTTAACGGGATAGGTTTTATTTTGTCCATTCGTACAGAAAGAAGACTAACTGTGTCAATTTATACAAAGAAGCTTATTATAAGACTTAAGGTAGAGTAGGATGCAAGAGCGACCGAAGCAAAGTCAAATTGTAAGCACCCGCCTAAGGCCGATTAGATTTTCGAAAACAGGAGAACACAACAACACACACACACACACACACACATTACAAGTTACACACATACATTACCACAAACACATACAACACAACACACACACAACAACACACACACACACACACATGAACAAGAACAACACACAACATTAGAACACACACACACACACACAAGCAGACCAACATTCAACACACACACACACACACATTACAACTTACACACATACATTACCACAAACACATACAACACAACACACACACAACAACACACACACACACACATGAACAAGAACAACACACAACATTAGAACACACACACACAAGCAGACCAACATACAACACACACACACACACACACACACACACACATTACAAGTTAGAAGAAACACACACACCACACACACACAAGAACAACAGAACACACAACAACACCAACAACAACATTAGAAGTTTTAGAAATGAGATATTGTAGAATGCAAGAGCGAGCCAAGCGAGCTCGAAAATTTTAGGATCTCACCTCAAATAGGTTAAGTTCTCTATTATTGTGTTAGACGTTTTCGGATAGTTCTTTAGGTCTGAATGTTTTTACAGCTATTTTTATTTTGAAGCCAAGGGTGTGCAAGTGCGCCCTCTTGCACTCTCACCCTGGCGCTCATGTCTTTGAGTTTGTCTCGGTGTTTGTTCTCAGGGATAAGTCAGCTAGGAAAAGGCATCTAGTTGTAAAATATTAACCAAAAAATTGACGTGTACTGTAATTGTAACGTACTTAATTTTATTTCATCAGTTAAGCAAACTGTAGCTAGCCTTTTAATTATCAAATCTAGAGAACATAATTATTACATTTGAATTCCTGCTAACTTTTGCTGGTTCTAACAATTTTATTGGGAAATGCTCTTTGTAAATTAGAAGAGTAGCACCTATTAAGGCAGAGATTCAGTGACCGCTGTTGGAGTAAACTAAAAAAACTGGTGTAATGCGAGTTGGACTCATACACGAAGGGTTCCGTACTTTATTAAGATCGAGCAAAAAGCGCCGAAAAAAACACGTTTCTTGTATGATTAAAAGTTTTAAAAGTTAATAATCAAAGGGGGTCCCCCTTTGATTATTAACTTTTAAAACTTTTTGTTATAGCGCCAATAGAAATACACAACCTGTGAAAATGTCAACAGTCTACCTATAATGGGTCATGAGACACAGCTCGCTGACAGACAGAGGGATGGACGGATGGAGAGCGAGGCTTAGTAATAGGGTTCAGTTTGGCATCCTACGTGTACGGTACCCTAAAAATGAAGACTGAAAGTTACCTTGGTTCCAGAAAAGCTAGGTTAACCTGTACCCTAATTGCGTAACTCATATTCGTAAACAATTTCGCGAAATTTGTTTCATTTTGACATTTCAACAACATTCATTGCGTTATTTACGTTGTTGAACAGATTTATTTTCCAACTTATGAAGCAATGGATTAGAAATCTGTTTCAAATTGAAACAAATTGTTGTTGAGTTGTATTACGCAATTAGGGTACTGATTTTTTTGTTGCAAAACGTCCTATATTGTTAATATGTAATTCTTATGTTGAAGAAAAACATTAATAAAATTTAGATAGTAAGTAGCTAGGTTGCGAAGTTCAGAGAAATAAATTGGAAAAACTGAAAAGGAAGGATCCATAGGTACCGGATTCATAAAAAGTATTCATGATTTAGTAAAAGCCGATGTAAAGGTTGAAAAGTGAAATATTTTAGTATTGTTGTAGATAATACTAAAACCTTATTATAAAGAAGTTATAAAAATAATGAAGTCCAGAGCAAAAACAAATAATTTAAGAATCCCATCTTTTGTATCTCTCTCTAGAAATATTTAGATTTTAAGACGGATCTGGAAATGCTGAAAACCATTTCAGAGTTTAAAATAATCGCAAACTACTTAAGTTGCCAAATGTTTCCCTTCAGCAAACATTAAAAATAAGCTTTAGGACCTGTAAGTATTTCTGTGGCTCGGCCGGGCTGACGCCAGCGACGTCCACTGACGTGTCTTTGACGTATTGGAATATTTCGCCATGTTTTCGAGCTGAGGCGGATAATTTAGCGTGCCGCATTCTACCTAGTGTTCGAGTTGCATTCGCAGATGTGAGTGTGATATTTACGATGTTCTGCCGGACGACGCGATGGGCCATAAAGCAAGTAGGCACCGCATCAACTATGAAGTCAAGGATATTTTTGGCACACGCGAGCGCAGGATACACTCTCTGTTATAGTTCACGGGTCATTTAACAATAGTCTTTCTTCGTACGTTTACTTTTTAAAGTTTGACGCAGTTTCGCTTGTACTACTATTATGTGCTTGTACCTACTGAGTTTTGAATTATTATTTTCTAGCGAACATCTGGGACTTCGTACTGCAGAAAAAGGATTCAAATAGTTCTTGACGGCTATTTTGTAGCATTCATATTATATACTCTTATTAGGCCCACTTGCGTGTTTTAACTCTGGGTTAATCCAAAGAGAATTATTGGATTAATCCTGAGTTAGCTGGTAACTCCCGAGTTATTTAGTTAGCCCATGAACGCGCAAGTGGGCCTTAAAAGACTGCTACAAAACAGCCGTCATAATCAGACATGTTCTATACATGAGTCTCATGCCTGGTTATGAATGTTACTGGCGTGCCTATCTGCTTTAGTAGGAAGGTACCTACCTACCTAATGCAAAACGATAATGACGCATGACGTGCGAACAATGATAATTAATTCTTATTGCGTGCGATTATAAGACCCTTAGACCGCTGATTTGATGGATTCGTTTTCTCCTCAACTGATCGTTATTTCTTCTCTACCGATCGTTATTTCTCCTGACGAAGTTTATTCTGTTTATATGTATGTATGTATATATTTATGTATTTATTCTTGTATTTATAGTTATTTTGGAGTTATCAATCCCTTATGTTGCACCTGCCATGTTTTGTCTCTGCATCACCCTAAGGTTTACTGGTAGAAAATGCCTCAGGTATTAAGTCCGCTTTTGTACGGTATTTTTACTTGTGCATAAAGTTTTAATAACTAAATAAAAATAAAAAAAATATTTATATGACTAGCCAGTCGTATAAGGGTCGTAAACCCTTATGGTATGACTACCTAGTCATTCATTATACGGGTTTTAGAAACTCTTTGCAGGCTGCTGAACTTACTTTTGCATGTCTAGTGATGAGAAAGATAATGATAAGTAAAGGTGCATCGTCTTCACGTATATGAATATACAACATGTAAAAAAACCCTTTCCGATCCGTGAGGGTGTTGTTAAGTATCGTACTGAGACTCTATTTGTGTGGTACTTAATTTTCAGGAAAAAAAAACATAATTCGCCACTTTTTTTTTAAATGGGGAATTTAATCGGGTTATGATTATGACCACATGGGGCGCAAGCGGCCATCGTTTAGCGAGTGTCATAACTTATTCATTTATTATATTAAATTACCCCTGTTGAAAATTTGCTAGTTTTTAATTCATTTGGGGTAATTTTGGTACAAATGAACTGAATTTTAAAAAGCAATATCTTTTATTTTTTTGGTAATGTTAATGCAGTAGTAGGCTATGTGCCCCTTTTGGACCGGACAGGTTTTTTTTTACATATTGTCTAATTAATGGATATGTATAAAATATTGTAAAACATTTTAAAAGAGTAACGGTGGAGTTTCTTGCTTATTCTCCATAGCCAAACTACCTTTTGGAAGGTGGCACTAGAATCAATTCAATTTTTTTGTAAATTTTTACGTTCAAAAGAGGTTTTCATGTGCCTAGCTGAAGTAAATTATTTGACTTTGACTTACTCGTAAACCTTTTTGATGTTTGTATTAAAGAAAAACCGGTTTTCAAAAGTTCAATGAATTAACTAAATTCAGCTCATTCAGGAGCCTAAGCTACAGGCTTCTACGAACTGTTTGTGATACCAAACACTGCAATATTGTCAAATTACAACTTAATCGCTTTATCTGTTTCTTCAAACTGACCTTCACGACTTTAAGTTTAACTGCATTTTAAATGGTAGGTATGATATTTTTACCTGTTTTTAACCGCACATAAAACATAAGTTCCTTTTTTTCCTGAAGTGGTCTGAACCCTGAAAGTATTTGAGTTACTTATTTGCACGATGGACAGTGACCAGTGAAATGAGTTTATTTTCCGTTTTTCCGCGTGACTGCCGGAACGGTATTCTTACTTTTGTTAAACTTAATTCCATGACTACTATAATTGTTTAGTATCCGGATGTGTGCGTGTCAGCATAAAGGATATTCACTTTGGTGTTGTCTGTCTTCAGAACGCGTTTGTTTCTTCAGCGCAAACAGACTAATTAACCGCGGTGCCTTTGTTTGCCT
This sequence comes from Agrochola lychnidis, assembly GCA_963680765.1. Lineage (NCBI taxonomy): Eukaryota > Metazoa > Arthropoda > Insecta > Lepidoptera > Noctuidae > Agrochola > Agrochola lychnidis. Next base: position 9,372,402 of record OY796850.1, read on the forward strand.
CTTCCAGAAATTGCTTTAAATGTTAAGATGTTTGAATGTACCCGTTGCACCTCGATTTCTAATATGCTTTGATGTCAGAGTCCAGTCCAGCTAGTCGTAATCACACAGAAATATCTAAACTCTCACTGCTTTGTTGGGGTACAACTCAGATGAATGGAATGTGGTCCTTCCACCTTTATTATTTCACTCCTAACTTTGATTATTATCAAGATTTCAACCAATGCATTTTGTTCACGACCCATACATGAATAGAACACAATAATATGCACACGGCAATACGTAATATATTGTAGGTAAGTTTATGTAACAGCTCACCATGTAATAAAACTAAATGAACGGTAAATGGTCTGTTGTAGGTAGGTACTTACTGCCAATACTTAGCAGGCTATACTAGGACTAGTTTCTAAGAAGCCTTATACAGAGCAATGCGCATTATTGCAATGTATACGGTCTTAGATATCTCTTAAATACTGGCATTGGGAAGTGATTAAGTCGACAGTAATAATTTTGAACATTTTCTTGATTAATTTTCAAAGGTGGACGCCAACTTTGCACTGGACTACCTATCTACTGGTCTTTAAATTGAGATACATACTCTCTCAAAATTGATTGATTACTTTTGCTTTTCACTTACAACACATTATGCCACATGGTCTAATAGTAGGCCTGAAGTTACAACAATAATAGAGCAACCTTTAAGTCTCCATGAGGTGATCTCCTAAATAAATCTGCTCGGAGTCACGTCACTCCTTAGCACATAAATAGCTCAAGTCACAAGACAGACCGGTCGGCGCGGCGGCGCGCGCACTGCTCAGGGGGGATGCGCGGCTGCGCGCGCGCTGCGTTTGTGTGCGGTGCTCCGATGGCCGCTCCGCTTGGCGCCAACGCCGCCCGCGTGTTATTTCCGACGCCATTACTCACACCGGCTTCGACTAATTATAATATTCAGCGAGCTCACATCGGCCGACTGTCCGACGAGTCCGTTCACATATCCTGCACGCACAGCACAGCCAAATTGTTTTCTCGTGAATGTTATTTTGAGGTCTACGTAGAATTTTACCGTCGTACTAAAGATACGGTTTGTATATCATCCAAACTTTCCACACAACGTAATCGCATGATCATCCTCAAAACAAGGCATTGTTAAAAGGCACACAAGCCGGCCGGTTCTGTTAATTGATGTCGTCTGGCTTTGATAGCGGCCGTTCGGTGAGATCAGAGAGGTGTCGGCGACGTTGAAACGGCTCTTCTCTGTAAACACGCCTGTTGCCTGTGTAGTCGTGTAACGCAATCAGCACGCCCTTTGACACCAGCCTCGGTACCTCTGATAGTGTAGCTCGAGCTCCTCGTACCGTTTGGCACATTAATAGCAAAGTTAACCTCTTTCAAATTACTTTCTGATGAACATTGTGACATTATAATATTTTAAAACCGTATACATAACGCCTGCGCCTATTGTACGTGCATTTTTTTATTTGGGAACGAATTACGTCTTGTGGACTGCATCGAGAACGTTATTAACATAACATCACGCCTTGTTTCCTCGAAGAGTTGGGCAGAGGTGTACCTATAGTACACCCACATTTCGCCAATTATGTTTAAGTCCCATGTAATAACTAATAGGGGGTGAGCCTATTGCCATCAAATTCCAGATAGAAAAATCCAATAATACTGCCCGACTTGGGTTCAAACCCCAGGACCCCATGCTGCATGAGTAGCGCTTGCGACCACTAGACCAACGAGGCAGGCCTGTCCCTTCTACTTGTTCTGCCCAATCCAAAACAAAAACGTGTTATCGATGCAGAAATTTTATAAACAGAAGCACGAAGATGATTCCATCTTTATGTTATCTGCAAAAGTTTGTTACAAGACAGTTATAGAACCTGCCACATAAGACGCTCATAAATGCGCCAGCAGTGTGTCGTTATTGTTGAAGTAGAGCTAAGTTTCGTTTCAGTTCAATCAACTCTGATTTTTAAGTTCTGAATGTGTAGGAAGGAAACTAGGCATCTGTCAAAGAACCTCTACAGATATATTTTGGTCTTTAATCTAGGTTTGTTTTGAGATTAGTATGAAAGTTTAAATCAAAATTTGAAATTGACTCTTATGTTATTACTCTGCTGTACATGTCCATAGCGCCTATTGTGCAGATTATCCTGCTTTTTTTCCTGCTGCCGGAAGGGAAACGTTTTATTCAACCATGTTTAAAACATTAATTAATGATCTAATGAGGCACTGCACGCGAACCATTCGCGGTTGCTATGATAGATGTGCGGTGATAGGCGATGTAATAAGTTTAACCGGCATTGGATGACACTGTCGGTCAAGGTTATCGCATTCAGATCCGGCCGCTCATCTGACACTTGCTTAGCAGTGTTTGGTCTGAGACTGAGCTAATATTTTGGACAAGCTTCATTTACTTATTGGAACTTTTCAGAACTGTATGCTAAAAATCCTGTGAGATAGGCAGGCCGCAGGCGTGACCTAGTGCAGGACAGCAGGAACCTCTGCACATGTTTACCTATACGGGGTGGCAGGGACATTGACGCGAAAACTGTTACCATGGATTCAGTACATGATTCTGAACCTCCTGCGTTGAAATTTTTCGTCGGTTATTTAAAAAAGAATCTGCTGCATACATTTTGACCACGTAGGTCCACTTTACTGTGAAACAACTGATTTTTTTTTAAATAACCGACGAATCATTTCAACACTCGGGGGTTCAGAATCATGTACTGAATCCATGGTAACAGTTTTCGCGTCGATATCCCTGCCACCCTGTATTCTATCATTACAAACTTAAGTATGTGTATTCTTAAGAAAAATAATGCATTTAATGGTAACTAGATACATGATTGTTATCCTTCACTTTCTTTCAATAAAATTCTTATTCGTTTATTCAACTTTATTTATTACTAGCTTCTGCCTGCGACTTCATCTGCGTGAAATTTCTTGTTTTAACATAAATTATATCCTATGGCTGTGCTCCGTTATTTCGTTTTCGCTTAGCGTTATTTCTGTTTTTTTTTCTTTGCCTCCTAAGGGTCGTTCCGTGATGTTAAATAGCCTATAACCTTCATCAAGAATTGAGCTATTAAATTCCACTAGTAGTTCCAGAGATTAGCGCGTTCAAACAAACAAACTTTTCAGCTTTTTATTCGTATAGATTACTAGCTTCCCCAGCGCCTTCGCCCGCGTGTTATTTTTATAAATTATAGCTTATGTTCTGCTGGTGCCTGTACTGGTTGAAAGAATTTTTTTAATCGGGCTAGTAGTTTTTGAGTTTATTCATTACAAACAAACAAACATACAAAAAATCAAATCATTTCTCCTTATTATAGTATTAGTTTAGATTAGTAGGTAGGTACTCTATGAACGTACGATAATCAACTTTGTTTACTAGCTCTCTAAAATATTGCAACATTAACTTATTAAAGTGTTGTGAAACAGAGCACCCTAGATATGAACACGTCAATGAGATAAGAATTTTTCAATACCGATGACCGACCATGACGTACATGTGACTGGTGCCAAAATAATGGTGTATGTGTTGTTTGTCACATCACCAGTTTTAACGAAAACGTTGTTAGCACATCACGTCCCGTCGTTTAGTCTAATAACAGTGTTTATATTGTTTGTTAGTATTTACTTTATGTTTATAATGCACTGCTCTAAGACTGCGTTTATAGGTCATCATGATAAAGTTACTTGCCCTGCTGCATGTTTCTATCATTTACTTATACATGAGTGACTACATGGACGGGGTTTGTTAGAAGCAACTAACGTACTACGAGCGTACATACTTACGTAGTAAGAGCTTGCTATACAGGGTGGCAGGGACATCGCCGCGAAAACTGTTACCATGGATTCAGTACATGATTAAGAACCCCCTGTGATGAAATTTTTCGTTTTTTTTTTTTAAACTGCGATTACCTACATACATTTTGACGACGTAGGTATTGCACTTTTCTTAGCACGTTTTTAAATAACCGACGAAAAATTACAACGAATGGGGTTCAGAAATTCAGAATCATATACTGAATCCATGGTAACAGTTTTCGCATCGATGTCCCGGCCACCCTGTATATCTAAACCTTCATAAAACCGGCATCCTAATTGCGTAATAGACTATCAATCACAATCATTTTGAAGGATATTGCTAACCCATTGTTCCATATGTTCGAAAAATTTGTCTGCACCACAACGTAAATATCGCAATGCATGTTGTTGAAATGTCAAAATGAAAGACATTGCTAGTATTGCTACTGTTAGTCTGTTACGCAACTACCCCGACAAATATAAGTTCTGCATAATGAAATCCAACATTTTAAAGCGAGAACTAAGTTTTATCTCGTACTCAAGAGAGTGTTTAATCACGCGAGTCAAAGACTTAACTTTTTTTTTAATCACGCGAGTCAAAGACTTAACTTTTTTCTCTGAGGATGTGAGGATAGTGATGATGACCAATCAAGGATTGATCATTTAAGCTTCACTCGTATAATTTTAACAATTAAAAAGCTTCTAAAACACTTCAAGCCTTACTATAACCTCTATCCTTAGAAGAGTCGTATTAAAGTCAAAGTCTTGTAGCCTGACAATCAGGGTTAAAAAAAAATTGTTCGGTTAGTGGTCACTATTTATTGTTATGATCTTGTAAAATGAAAATAGAGGGCTTAATTTATTCTTCATCGTAACTGAGGATTTTAGAGACAAATCCACGCAAACAGTCGCCATTCTGATGTTTTACTTACAACTAACAATTAATACGAAAATATTTTAGGAAGTATTCATTACAGAATTCACAGTTATTGAAATAGCTCCTCATTCACAATCATTGCTATAAAGGCGACGGAGATCAATCTACTTTTACAACGTTCTTATCACTACATAGTATAAAACAAAGTCGCTTTCTCTGTCCCTATATCCCTATGTATGCTTAAATCTTTAAAACTACGCAACGGATTTTGATGCGGTTTTTTTTAATAGATAGAGTGATTGAAGAGGAAGGTTTATATGTATACTAACCCGGTTTAAACCCGTGCGAAGCCGGGGCGGGTCGCTAGTAGTGCAATAAAGTGTACTTCATAAATAATGCCAGGGCAATTTTTCTCAAGGGAACGTGTCGGAGTGAACTTTACCTTCATGACAAGGGTCAATGGTGTGACAGTCGAAATTTTTCGCGCAGTTTCGGGAACGACGACCGGCCGTGACGCAAATAAATTCGTGCCAATGAAAGCACTAATCACTTACATTTCTTCTTGTGGGCATTGTTACACCTACCGAATGTCAACGTGCCAAGACTTAAATATTTTTGGCATTCTAAATTTATCGTTACCAGGCTAATTTCTATTCCATGTAGTCATTTTAAATTTAAAGAAATCTCAATATTCTGTAATACGAATCGTCTCTATCAAATAAAGCTCTCTTTTACTGAGAGTTATTAGGAAAACTGTTAATACCATTTGAAAGGGATCTCAAGTAAACTAGTGACTTATCAACTTATTTGTGTTGTTCGCAGCAAGCGCTACAGGCTGAGATCATTAAAACGAGTTCATATCAGTTTCCATGAGTTTTTAACGGTTGCCCTCTTGATAAACTCCTGTTGATTGTGCGCCTCCGCCACACGGGCGGACCACCCGAGCGCGTACACGCTGTGACCGATGTCATAAATATCTGTGGCGCAACGAGGATCATCCACGACAGCACCTTGAGCCCTGATAAGCCTAAGATACTGACATGATAGCGTACGACCACCAAATCTGTTTGGATTTATTAATCCTCTTTGTTGAGGGCGATTACAGCACAGATTTAAGCCTAATCCACCGTGCTACTTGCATCATAAAGTTTAATAGGTACTTACTCTAAATGAATGCAAGGACTATAATGAATAGTTACAAAATCGTTATTCTTATCAATTAGTGGTAAATCCATATGGAGTAAATGACCCAGTTTGAAACAAAGAATGAGTCAGGCTCGTTGTCATTGTGGAAGTATGCCCGGCCGGTCAATATCGGGTGCTGAATATTGCACAAAATCATGCCCTTTACCTTTAACGTCGTCGTTACTTGAGAATGATAAAATATAGAAGAATATTATTTATCTTAACTATTTTTTTTTAGATTAACTTGGTTCTTTGCGTAGCTCTGATTGCTCCATCGCATTGGTTTAGTGCACACGAATTAAAAAATGTATGACGTTAAAAACTTAAAATATGGAATAACAGCTTTCTTGCCGTGTCGTTTCATATAAAATTCGTTCAGATCGTAATGATGTTATCGATACCCAATTCCACATAGGTTATAAACTGGTTAGTTAAGAAGTTGGGTGCGCCAAGTAATTTGCTGTGAGCCGGTGCGCGGGGCAGGGGAGGCCACTGAACATCGGTTCCGGGGTTCAGCGACAACTTGTCTGGCAGGGCCGGCGCCCGGGCTCGGCACCGCGCCCCCACCCCGCGCATTATTATGGGCCTGACGCCGCCGGCCTGTGCCCCTCTTGCTCCTCACCGCACCTCCTGCCGTGCCGCTGCGCCCGCGCCGCGGCTTCTCAGAAAACGAATCCGGCGATACGGTGACGCACACATTAACATTTGGCAGTTGATACGACATACACGACACAGTTTCTTCGACGGGAAAATTTAATTGATGTGCCAATGAATTTTGAAGATAGCTTTAAAATAAATAATTCGATCATAGCTCTGAAAAAATCAGGATTCGAAAGTTATAGTACTTATAATACAGACCTTAGGAGCATGACAATAATTGATGTTATTCTGAATAATTTTTCTTCGATACTATATCTTTCTATTAGTCTCCCTGATATACTGCAGCAAGTACTACGTTGGGTTTTATGATGACAGTGGCGGATTTTATTATAATGATGGACCTTTAATAAGCATTTATTTTAGAAATAAAGCTGGCGAATAGCGCTTGAATTCAAGAAACGTGTCGATCAAGAAAGATGCGTTTCCACTTTCAAGAAACAGGTGGCGAATGGCGGCTTTTTACAATGCACGTGTAGAACATAAACAAAAGCAATCATTCGATATGTTATGTAACCAGAAAATATTGTAACTCTACATTATGACTGATAAACCTATTATCAGAATCTAGATGCGAGACGGGTTGCTTTGTGAAGAAGTGCTGTACTTAGCAAAATAGCTACATTTGGAAAGCAACAGGTGGTAGGTAGTACCTATTTAAAAAAATGTATTTATTTCTTGATTTAATTATTCCTTCTGCTGAATGCAAATCAACTATTTAGTGAAAACTATAACTTTGGGATGATCTAAAATCCAAAGTATGCCCACGACGTTCAAGTAGGCCTTATCTTTGTCTAACCTCTTACCAGTCATTGAATCGCACTGATACGTTTGCATCATGTGGATAATGTCCACACAAAGGAATACTATGTTCAATGCTCATGCTTCGTGGACGCATCACAGCACTCCTACATAGATAATGTATTGGCGTTACATATAAATAGGTGTGTCAAAGTAGGTGTGATGCTGGCGATGTGTGCGTTGTCGGTGCGAGTAGATAATTTATCGAGTAGTGAGCAGCGCTTGCCGCTACGCAGCAACTTGCTCGGTGTGGTGAGGTGGGTCGCACTTTATATGGAGAGTTGTCTAATCCACTGAATAAATTACCATTGGGCCTAGGTTTCTCCTGAATGACTAATGGACATTTAAAGAATTAGCTCAATGCGCATGCCATACGCTTTCCAATTTCTACCTATGTAAATAGCGACATGCGAGTTGATATTTTTCACTTTGAGGAATATTTTAGCTGTAATATTTATAGTAATTAGGTACCTACTTCGTTGTTTTCATTTATTTAACGTGACAGTAAATACAAAGATGCTAGGTATTAGGCAGTTTTTTTTTTCTATTTTTGTGTGAATTGGATTATTAAATTTGTCACGCAAAATTTTGTATGTATTGAGCACCGACGCGTCCGAGAGTTATTGTAGGTACTTCATGGAAGACAATGGAAGTCCCTTATGTCCAGCAGTTGATTTCGATTAGCTAGGCTGAGTGAGTTCTTTGAATTTATGAAAAAGCTGAATTGATTGACTGTTGATTGATGTTGAAACAATGAACAGTCAGTATTTGGTACTAGATTACAACATGAAAACGTGCTTAGCAAGTATTGTTAGGTGTCATAACAAAAGTGTAACAGTCATTAGTGCATCTAGAACTAGCTGGATATCAGTTATCGCAGGATGCAGTCGATGCGAATGCAGATGCAGTTGAACTAAAGCCCAACGCTTTAGTTCAATTAAGGTGGCGTTACCAGGTAGCGCTACTTTTACTGCGCCTGCATCCGATGCGTGCATTTATTTTTCAATGTGCTGCTTTTGCTCAGTAGCCAGAAGGACTAAGTATCGTTAACCCAATGTCCACTGCTGATTTATATTGATAATTATACAGAAAAAGTCTAAAACGATGATTTGAGGAAAAGCTTGTCATCAATCAACAATTTAGTATAATCTAAAGAGGAATCTAAATGAACCAAATAAAATTAAAAATATTATTATAAACGTAGGAATAAACGAATAAGATTATTTTTATCAATTTAGACATCTGTGAAATGGACGGGCGCAGGCCGCGCAGGTAGAGGTCGCATTTCGTCGAAAGAGAAGCAAACGCTACGGACGTGGTCGGTCGGACAGGATCAAAATGAAGGACACTGTGTGAAATACGCACCAATGAACAACATTATAATATTTCTTTTCTATAGTCCAACGGGAAATACTAGGAATAAACTCCCAAGCCGCAAAATGCCCTGAATGTTATAGGTATTGGTGCGAAATTAATTAAGTAAGTATTAAATGATATTACCGCATCACACATTCAACAAGGACATTATCATACTAAACCATGTACCTAACTCGTTCAAAATAATGAATCAAATATGTAAAACATTATTAATATAATGAGTCTGTCAAGCGCTAGTAACAGTAAATACAAAACTGCAATAATTATGCTCTATTTTTTTTACAATTTATTATGCTATTTTGTCTTATAAGAGGCTTTAGGAGAAATGAAATGTTGTATCAAGTTCACGTTAAAGATTAGGGGTCGTATACAAGCTCCCCTTATCACCATTAAACAGCAAAAAAAAAAAAAAAACATGTGGAACTCGGGGACTGTCGCGGTAAAGCTATTGCATAGCATTTGTAACCTCCATACGTCCTATTTATCAACGCTACACTTGGGATGATGACGTGATGACATAAAACAAAAATTACGTTCCCATGACAACATCACGTTGTCATGGGGACCGTCATTACATGGTAGGCGGAGTGGGGGGTGTTAGGTTTTATTTTCGTTACGGAATTTCTTGATTCGGTCGCCGCGCTCAAAGCCCGCGATAAAAACTATGCAATAGCTTAACACTTTGTTTTTAAATCTCCTGGGGGCCTACCACTAGCTCAAAAGCAGTATTATTTTAATAGTACTTCAGTAGGAGAAAGAGATGGAGCTATACGTTCTGTAGAGCTTCATCTCTTTCCCACACTGAAGTAATATTAAAATAATACTGCTTTATGAGCTTGTGGTAGGCCTCCAGATTACTTAGTTCCAGGGCCAAGAAACCAGGGAGCACAATTTTGTGGTAGGTAAACATTGCGTGCAATACAGGAAATACGCGATCTATACGTAAATAATGTATTACTAATACACTCTCGTTTGTACGTTTTGTTGAGTTTCATTACTCTAATACACCTACTAGTATTAGTTGATATCTAAGTTTAGTACCTACTTACCAACCGTGAATAGCAGAGCTGTCCTAATGATTAAGGGCAAATAACTATTATGGGCATTCCTGAGTTATTAAGTTCAGAGACACGAAGCCAGCGAACCGTTGAAGGTCAAATGCTCAAGTTACATTGCCATGCATAATATAGGTATCTATCTGGCATGAACGAAGATTATTAAGGCTCCCAGAGACTGGCGCGACGCGACACCGGTAGAACAATTTCCGTGATACATGGAAATTGTTCCCGTAGTGCATCACGCTTGTCTGCAGGAGTCTTTAATCTTTTATACCAAAATTATGAGATAGGTACCTACTTATTTGCAATTAATAATACGTTCTCGAGAGCAAAGTAACGAACATCACTTTTCGAGTCAGCTAAATGTAGCAGCGCTCTACATTTTCTTCAACAAAGACTTCAAAAAAGGAGTTTCTCAATTCGGTTGTACAGACGCCAGCACATCAAGCTACCCGAAACTGTCAAATTTTCCCAATCAACTTTGAACCTTAAAGTTAAGCGATAAAGTTGAAAATCTATTAAATAAATTTGACAGATTGTAGTAGCTTGACGTGCTGGCGTCTGTACTTTATTATTTTTTTTTTTTTTCAAAACTCCCGTTATTTATAAACCGACTTTTTTTATTTGATCTGGTATACCTACTTCCAGATTGGCCCACAGTCCCATACAAATTTGTTCAAGTTTTCATGAGTAGTTTTTGAGTAACTGTGTAACTTATTTTGGTAAACGATTATGAAAAATTTGTTTCATTTTGACAGTTCAACAACATTCATTGCGTTTTTACGTTGTTGAGCAGATTTTTTTTCCAAGTTTTGAAGCAATGGATTAGCAATCTGTTTCAAATCGAAACAAATTGTGATTGATCGTGCATTACGCAATTAGGATACTAGTGTCATTGTAAGTAGTGGTATATGACTTTGTTCAGGGTAGGTAGGTACTAGGTAAGTACCACAACTAAAAAGTGAACAATAAAAATAAATTTACAAAAAAAAAAAAAACAACCGACTTCCAAAAACTTTTTACACTACAAAAATAACTTTAATTTCGGAAGTCGGTGGCACAAAACGAAAATTCAAAACCAAAGACACCGACTACCGAATTTTCACTTTGTAGTGTTTTTTTGGAAGACGGTTGTTTTTATATAAGAGTAACAAATGTATTTCGTTGGTCTTATTTCTATAGCGTTCGTTCCCATCCCTACAATCTAAAATACTGCACTAAATTGAGCATCTATGTCAAGAGAGGAGTATTGTTTACCTCTATTCGTAATCTAGGAATGGAGCCGAGAGACTGTGGGATAATCCAGCAAGGTATTTGGGTTGCCAGTAATAAATGAATAATGAACAAGCAACAACAACGTTTAACTTGTTAATTTTAATCAGGTGCCTCTAATGACTACTTCATTACAATTTCCAATTTGATTAAAGGAGTGTGTCGTATAAATGTGTATGTCGCGACGTTTTCCCTTGCTAACAACGTTTGAGTTGGTATAAGTATGACCTTTGTCGTTGTCATAAAGTTATGACAACGACAAAGGTAAGGGCAAGGGTAAGGGCAGGTAGGGTAAGTTAAGGGCTTGCTACACGGCAGCCGACCGCGTCCCAACAGAAGTGACCTTGGTGGGTTACAACCGTGGAGTTGGTGATTTACGACCAAATTTCAAACATCTCTGCCTGTCGCCAACCAAGGTCACCTCTGTCGGGGACGCAGTTGGCTGCCGTGTAGCAAGCCCTTTAACTTTTTCCTATGTTGGATTGGACCCAGGTTCGTTCTAGCAAGGCAAGCAGCTGAATTCGGTACCGTATGTAACAGTCATCTAATCTAACCTCCTAAAGTTCTTACTTAAACTTTGTAACTAGTGGAAGATATGTGGTATCCTAAATAAGAATAATCTGTAGCTATCAGTGGCAAGACCTAATTAATGGACATCAAAAGTCTGAGGACGTGCTTTTCGTGGCACGAAGTAGTGCCTCCGTTTGGCGCGCTGCGACCGCGTCGTAGCCGCGTAGAGGCTCTTCGCGGCTACGACGCGACTAGAGATGTAAATTGAAAAAAAAAACTAAACGATTTTATCACAATCTTGAAAAAAAACATGAAAAAAAATTTGCCTGCGTCGTTTTTTTTTCTAAATTTGGTTTTTTTTCAGAAAAAGTGAAATACCATTTTTTTTCTTAGTCTGGGCATTTTTTACAGACTTCAGTCTGCACGCAATTCAACCAAAACATAAACCAAACGAGGATTAGGGAAATCCCCGTCCGTAAATGTAAACTTCAGTGGGTTTTGCCAATTATTTTGAGATATCTATGTAGTACTTAACAAAAAAACAAATGGTTTTTTCTTATTAAACAAAAAAAAGTAAAATCAATTCATATACGATAAGTCGATAACCAACTTACCATATCTTTATTTTCGTACTCTTGAAAAAAAACTTACTTCAGAAAAAAAACTGTTTTTTTCATGTTTTTTTTAACGTTCTTTAAATCTGAGAAAAAAAAACGTTTTTTTACAACTCTAGACGCGACGCGGTCGTGGCGCGGCTATGCTCAGGCATACAACGTAAGCAGCTACCCACCTATGAAAATAAGAGATCTGGAACACCACCATTTGTAGTGGAAAAAAAATACCCTAAGTTATACCTACTTGAAAAAGCATCTTAATCAGACATACATACATAGTTTCATCTGAATGAGGTGAGGTATTAAAATTAGAATAATATTACACAATATTATCTGTAATAATAAGTAGGTAGCGGCAAGTTGCCAAGCTACACACCCACACCGTACCCACCATGGAAACTGCGTCCATTCCCTTCAGTCCGCCATTCAAGTGACGCGGACACCGCGTGACGACCTACGCTGTTTTTATTCATTCAATAAAATAAGACTGGGTTAATATATTATTATTGTTAAAAAGAAGTACCTAAGTAGTACCTACGTACATACTTTTATGACTAATGATGATTGACGTATGTAGTAATTTTACCCATTTTTCGTCATCATTTTCCGTAATTGCTATTGCAATTATTATTTCCCACTACCGCAGATTCTTGTTTGACCGTTTGATATTTTCATTTTTTACAATAAGTATGGCTTGTCCTCGCAAGATATCAATAATAGTTCGGGATTAAATTACGACTACTCTATAGTTTACTCACTAATAATAATAGTTAATTTTTAATGTACGACTAGGTTCTCTACTATAGCCTGCTCTGACTAAACTGTTCCGTTATAATCACCATGCCAACCTATTATACATGCACAAAAAGTTGTCGATCAGTAATTCTGTTACACTTTGGATGATAAGTATACATTTTTATTTGCAAGCCTCATTAGTTCTTATCACGATGCGAACTTATCATTACTATTGCTACTTGCGTTGCTTCATCGTCAGCAAGCAGCGTATGTGCACAATCGCACACAATCATTTTCACAACTGAGTGCAATTGGAAGTCAGGCAAATCAACCATCAGTTTTGAACGCAGTAATGTGAAGTACCTACCAAAGTATCAGTATTTAAGGGCCCTCCAGCTTGGGTGAGCGTCAAGGTAAACCGGCACGGCTGGGCAGCGCCGCGCCAGCGAGTCTGGTGCGGACAGCACCGACCCCCCCCTGCATCCTCTCCGCCCGCTCCCCGCAGCACCTACCTGTCATGCTACCCACGCAACCGATCGGCCTACGCGCCTTTGCTATGTTCATAAGTGTCTACGCATGATGCATAATAATGAGTAATCGTGATTCGTGCGTAAAGGATATCTAATCAATGTTGACAGGAGTCGTTGGGTTTACTTGATATTTGATTTCAACCTTACGGTTCTAAACGGGAACACTGCAGAACAATGGACTGCAAATAGCACAATGAACCTATGTGTTCTCCAAGATAAACAACAAGTTTAATTAATTAGACCGTATTTTCTATACAAGAAAATCAATCTAGCTGGTGGAGGCATCGGGCGCCGTTTACCTAACATGAAGTAATCACGTTATAAGCCGGCCTTTCCCATTATCTGGTCAAAACAAAAACATCAGTCAGTTACAGAAATAGTAATTAAAGGACTTGGCAAGTTGGCACGTCTTATCTATACCTTGAGGTCAGGGGGTGTGCATCTCATTATTATAATGATCCGCGACGGAGCAGGCTGGTGGAGTGAGTCATCAGCGGCATCGTGATACCGCTCACGTTCGTCGCCACTCGCTCGCAAGTCGCCACATCACTACCTACCTTTCTGCTTCTTAGGTACAGACAGCCGTTACACATTTGTATGTTATGGCTTAGAACATCAACGTCGTCAAACTCTTCAACGGACCTGTTCTTAATGTTACATAATAAGTAACTCGGACAGGTAGCTGTGTATACTGCGTATTTATTTAACGAATGCTACACATCTGCGACTTTGACTACACTAAAAGAATAGAAAAAAAAAAAAAAAACATTCACTTCATAATCCATTGTAAATTTAATTATTTTGATCTCATAATTTTCATATGAGAATTTAATTAAATGATAAGAAAGTCAGAAACTACATTGAACAATTTCTTTTTTTAAGAAAAATATGGATGTAAGATTGGATTTGTGGTTACTTTTATTTGTTTTTAGTAAGTGTAAAATATCACTGTTTTATCAACATTCAGCAAACTGAAGCTTTATAACACTTATGTGCTTTTGATTGTTGTTATGCAACAGGTGTAGCTGAAGCCCAGGACTATGGAACCGTAAAACCACTGGCTTTTAAAATGGAAACTGCACCAGATGGCCACAGGTTGTATTACTGTAATAATATCGTTTAGGTCAAGTATATACACTACTTAACAGTCGACTACTCAAAGTCTAGGGAACAATTACCCAACTATACAGGGTGGCAGGGACATCGACGCGAAAACTGAAACCATGGATTCAGTACTCTGAACCCCCTTGCGTTGAAATTTTTCGTCGGTTCGTCGGCACTTTTCTATGAAACAGCAATTTTTTTTTAATAACCGACGAAAAATTTCAACGAAAAATTCCGAACCCCCCTGGGGTTCGGAATCATATACTGAATCCATGGTTTCAGTTTTTGCGTCGATGCCGCCTTGTATTAACTTATTTAAGAGTCCTATTACACTTTTTACGCAAATTTATGATTTTTGACGTTGTAATTTTCAGCAACAGTAAGATATTTTAATTATTTGATTATGAATAACGATAGTACCATTCTCTTTCTTGTATGTTGGAGTTACACGTTTAAATTTTTCATTACGTGTAATTTACTATAAATATTTTACGAACTCAGTTTACAAGAAAATCCGTCGGCGATGGAACTTTGACGCTCAAATTCACATTGTTCCATTCAATTTTAATAAAAGCTAAAATTACAAAAAAGATAAGTTTAATGTTTTACTTGTTTCTTTTTCTGAGTGTTCACGGAAAAAACTTTTTACAAAATAAAAAAAAACCGACTTCCAAAAAAAACACTACAAAGTGAAAAATAACTTTAATTTCGGAAGTCGCGCGTCTTTGGTTTTGTATTTTAGTTTTTTGCCACCGACTTCCAGAATTAGTTATTTTTCACTTTGTAGTGAAAAATAACATATTTTTTTGGAAGTCGGTTGTTTTTTTTTGATAAAAAGTTTTTATTTTTCACTTTTTAGTTGTGGTATTTACCCCACACAATTTCGAATACCACTACCTGCTACCAGTGACAGAAAAAGAAAGAAAGAAAATAAATTTATTTGACACAGGTTAAGGCACACAGTTTTCAAAAACAAAAAAAAAACAGGAAAAAGCAAAGAAAGTTTAAAATAGTATTGTGTGCCTCACGGCTGCGACAAATAGGCCCAGTTCAGCATAAATGCCAGACAACTAGTGCCTGACGCTGGTTTTCAACTGAACCTTACGTTAAGAGTACGTCTTACGGATGTAAATCAGTTGTATAGTGTGTGTAAATATTTAAATAAAGAATAAAATAAATATGTGTAGCAAATAATAATAAAATCGATATGATACAATTAAGTTAAACGATAATTAAAGATTTAAAAAGTGGTATTTAACAAAATAATTATGATGGCATGGTTGCACAATAAACGATAAACAAAAGGACTAAAGGGACTGTACGTCAATAAATAATAGATAACTTTATCATAATACAATTTATATCAATGAAACATTAAGGTTGATCATGTCTAGCTTCCGTTGCGAATCCATGAGATACTGCCGTAAGCGTCTTCTAAATGTGTCGATCGTTTCTATCGCTCGAAGAGGTGGTGGCAGGTTATTCCACACTTTAGAAGCCGCATAACGGAAACTACCTCTAAAAGCTGCTGTACTATGAGACTGGGTCGGACAGGAACTTATCATATCATCTACATACTAACCACCCAAGCAAAGTTAATAAAATTTATATGGGACCAACTTCAGAGCATACCCTTTCAAACAAAAAAAGAATTTTCAAAATCGGTCCACAAGTGACGGAGAAATCGGCGGACATACATAAAAAAAAACAAACATACGCTACGAACATAATTATATCCTCCTCCTTTTTGGAAGTCGGTTAAAAATCATAAAGAAAAGCAATAAATGTCTTGATTCAGCGTCTTTTATATTCCAAACTAGCTGCGCCCCGCGGTTTCACCCGCATAAGTCTCGATCCCGTGGGAAAAAAAAAGTATCCTATGTTCTTTTCCAGGGCATCATCTATATATGTGCCAAATTTCATCCAAATCCGTTCAGCCGTTTTAGCGTGAAGGCGTAACAAACAAACTTACTTTCGCATTTATAATGTTAAGGATAAACAAAATTTTATCAAATAAACTAATATGATATAAAACTTCTATCTACAATGAATACGTTTCATTAGTTTTCTTTTCTCAATATAATAAGACAAAATTACCATAAATAAAATTAAAGTAGGTACTATAATATATTCCGTGTCAATTCAGCAAATCACTTGAAAATAATGTGTAACTCCATCTTACAAGAAAGAGAATGGCACTATCGTTATTCATAATCAAATAATTAAAATATCTTACTGTTGCTGAAAATTACAACGTCAAAAACCTTAAATTTCCGCGAAAAAAATTCACAGTACTTAAGAAAACTCTTTAGTCACAAAATTTGTAAATGTTGGTTTAATCTGTAAAATATTTGTTTGATATTTAAAAAAATTAAACCTAAAAGCTCATGCATCCCTCCTTATTCCAAAAATAAGGAGGGAAAACTTTGGTTGCAGCGTACGGCCACAGATTACTTGTGCACTAGATCCAAACTCTGTACCCGTCTGAATTTAGAACATTACAAAACTGTTGTAAAAAAGGAAAAAAATAGAAAGATTGTAAATGTGCTGCGCGTCTCATTTATTGCAAAGTTGCTGTGTGCTGGGTGGTGTACTTGTCAGCTACGCTTGAATTTGTCGCCCCCTAAAGTTGGCGCCTGGGGCGCACGGGCTCCGGCTTGCCCCCCCTAGATCCAGGGCTGGTCTCAGCACCAAGTGGTCATCAGTGACCAAACCGCCAGTAGAAGATTGCAGTAAGTTAATCTTCACGCTCGCAGACGTTCCAGCTCTTCGACGCAGAAATTGCGGGCGTCGGTTATTGTGGGCTAACGCACATTTGTAGTTGTACCGACACTCAGTGGGCTCATTCATGTTCTTTTTTCTGATGAGTCGCGCTTTGAATTTCACACCGATTCAAGAAGTGTGCGTGTTTGGCGAGTTTCATTAGGTAACCTTTTAGATTTTCTTAATATTTTTTAGTACCAACCCTTTCATTTAAACAAACAATTAAAATCTGTATTAAATTACGCTTCTATTGATATAAAATATGTTACATAAAAACATTTTTCCAAAAAAAAACATTACAAAATGAAAAATGTCGGTGGCTCTTTGGTTTTGTATTTTCGCCACCGACTTTCTTTGAAAGTCGATTATTTCGCTGTCCCCCGCGAATAATATGGTAATGTGCTATTACGATAGTTTTAACTTTATTGCATATGCGATATTTGAGGTTCGATTACACTCTGTAAATTTTTTCATTCATTTCCTACGGTTATTTCAGAAGTTACGAGATTTTAAGGTGTAAGTATTGTTATGAATGAAAAAATCACTTTTCTTTTGGTATTTGAACAATTCCGCTATGTATATTAGTTAATATGATATTCACAAAAAAACTGTTTCTCCTGTAAAATTTGGTTTTTACGATTACGATTTTATTCGCCGGGGACAGACATTTTTTTTTTAATGCTTACGTGTATCTACTTATCCCCACAAATTTTTACACCACATGGGCTACGTAAATAACAGTGACAGGAATCGAGAACCTCCTCCATTTTTAAGAAGTCTGTTAAAAAGTGTTAAAATTAAACTAATTAAGTAATTACTATGAATACCCTTGTTCCCTAGACTTTGTAGAGTAGTGCATATCCCAAGATATATAGCTAGGTACCACTTTATTTATGCTTTATTATCACTTTATATATTTACACTTTATTTATGAACATCTTGATTAAAGTTGTTATACCTAGATACATAATTTGCTTTAGTAAGTAGACAAATGGAAAGCGCAGATGAATGATCGATTCTACTTTTTTGTCAGGTCAAAAACAAAGTTTCATATTGAGGTCAAAAGACTACTTACTTGAATAAATAAACAATTATTACATCCCACAGGTGCGGCGTATGTCCCACGTATTTCCAGAAGATATGTGCGTTCGACTTCACATCTAACGACACCCATATATTCGACAATCACTGCGTAATGGACTTGTACAACTGCATTGAAGGCACCGGTTTGTTTCTTAAGCATATTATTAGCGTTTCCATGATTTCTACTACCTTGCTACGGTCATGATTTATACGTAATCATGCAGTTTAGTTCACTTGTCAATCGCTACTGTCGAGAACAATTATTAGGTTCCTAGCCGGCGGTGGCGGTGAACTGGGGATCTCTCTAACTTCACTTGCAGTTTAAAGATCTCTAAATAGAAATGGATCAAGAGAAATTATGAGATTAATCTACGTAGACTTCAAATGTTATCCTAGTAGAGGATCACTAACAGTAACTAGGCACTAGCTAAAGTCGGTCTGAATCTTTCAAGTTTCGAGTAAGCCCACGTGCGCACGGACGTAAAAATACCGCCGCGGGATTTTATCGCGCACTTGATCTTCAACACTCGGTGTTGAGCCGAGCGTTGAGAATCCGACAGAGTACATACCAGCGCGTCGAAAAAACACTGTTGGATTTAAACTCTTGGCTCTAAGCAGAGCGTTGCGAAAAAAATCGCCGCGGGAAAAAATCGCCCGTACGAACCTGAGCTAAGTCTCTGCAAACTAGTGGATGTCCTGTCTATACATAGTATGAAACAAAATCCATTTTCGTGTCTGTCTGTGTGACCGCTTAGTTCTTCAAAACTACAAAACAGATTTCGATGCGGTTTTCACCATCATTATTAGAGAATTAATTCCGGAAGGTTAAGTGTATAAAACATTAATAACTTAGATAGGTATAGCACACAAATCTCGATATTTTGAGATGTCGTCACCAGGCCCGGATTGACGCCTAGGCACACAAGGCACTGGCCTGGGGTCCGAGCTAGCCTTCAATAGAAAAAACTTCATTTATTTCCCTACCTCACTGAGCCGATCTTTATGAAATTAGACTTCTTTTCATCCTGGATATTTGTAATAAAAACGATGAAATATAAAATACACGCAAACAAAGTCACGGGCAATCGCTAGTAAGTAATATACACTCCAATAAAGTCAATTACTGGAAATACAAATATTTTCCAGAATTTGCGCCAATGAAATACGAGAAGTGCCTGTTCTTCGGGAACTTCGCCTACGTCCACGGATACAAACATGAAGATGAGGACTACGGAGAGGATCATGTCATAGTTAAACATTCAAAGAAGAACCCAGATTTTTAGGATAACAAAGTATTTTATTTTCGGTGATATTATATAAAATTAAACCTAGTACTCCTAGACAAATATCAATCTGTCATCACACTTATTCTATTCTGTACGAAAAGGCAAATTAGTTACACAAATATCTAATTATTAAAATATCTTAGTATTTAATTACTTTTGTAACATAACTATTGTTTAAACAAACAGATAATTGAATTTAAATATTTAAATTACGTCTTACTGTGTACATCGGAACCTAATTATTTTCAAATAATTGGATATGATAATATTGTATGTATGGACATTGGTGTGCAGTTTACTTATTCGGGTACTGCAATACTATCAGCAGTGATTAAAAAAACCCTTTTATGAGTAAATATTCTGCACACATGGCCTTTGTACAGTTTTATATAACAATGCTTAATAAATTAAAAGTCCATTTCTATTAACGAGCTATCACTTGTTTTCACAAACAAAGACTGTCTTCACACTAACCTACATTTGTGTCCACGACGACGCGTCGGCCAGTGTGAGGGCAGTCGGAGCGAGAAACATGGGTTATGTGCCAGCCATGTGCCCGAGTCGCTTGTAGTCGATCTTGTCCAGTTGAACGAGAGGGCGCAGCTGGTCGGCGAATGCGCGCATGTCCTCTGCTATCATATCCTGACCTTGCGGCGCAAGCACCTGAATGATAAACAAATCAAAGTTATTTGTATACATACATAAATTCACGCCTTCTTCCCATGGGGGTGGGCAGAAACTACAGAACGCCACCTGCTACAATCCTTCCATACTCCTATTGCCTCGTTTCGTTCATACATCTGGTCATACACGCAGGCCGTATATATATACTGTTTATAATATTGGTGGCTGAAGATTTAAAATGAAAGCCTTTTTCAACTTGCATAAAACAACTGAAAGATTTGTGATGTGTGGTTGTGTACTCCTAAGCACAGTTAAATTTTAAAAAGTTTAATAGGTTTTAACCCTTATAATATACCTATAAGACATCTATTAACAAATCTCAATGGCTCTTAAAACAGCGGAGAATCATTGGTTTTATGTGACATACTTACAACTGTCAAAAAACTGTTACTTACAGATAATTCCACTAGATAACTCTGAGATATAGGCTCTGGGGGCATTGACCCTTGGGATATCTTGAAAACCTTTGCAACTGTAATCTTCATTCGTCCTTTTCTGAACATATAACCTGAAAACCAATTGATATCCAATTTAGGAATTAATTATAGGATTACCCTGTTATCATACACTGTAGGGATCCTAACATGTGTACAACACTGGCTTATTTACAGTAACGTGTACATAGTTACAACCAAACTTTTCCTTGTATTGGGCATAAATTATGAGCAGCATCTTATCATTAACTTCCATTTGAGTTGAAACAGTGCATGTTATTAATGGCAATCTGACTTGAATGAGTAATAAATTTATCAACTACAAATTGCAGACAGGTGTGCTCACTCTAAGATGCATAAATTTGATGTAAGACGTTAGAAACACCCATGTTTACAAATAGAAGATAAAAGTAGGTATCTATGGAATAACAGAGCCCTTTCCTTAGTGCAATATTATGCTTTCTTCATTTATTTATTTAACAGTTTATATACACACATATAAACAGACAAGAAGAAAGGAACAGAAAAATACGTACAAAGGTGATGCTTATTTCTAAAGAAATCTCTTCCAGCATACCTGCGATAGGAAAGTAGTTAAAGAGATGTAGACCAACCAACCATGTTCAACAAAATATTTTATGGAAAATTACCTTTCACACTATATTCAAATTCAATTCTGCAGCCCAGTTCATTCAGGAAGTCGATAAGCATTCCACTGCAAGCAATATCAAGACTTGATCGAACCACTGTGGGCCTGTTTTTATCTCCAAGATCTGGCTGACCAATGTACCGGAGCTGGAATGGCATGTCACGGTAGTCCAGAGCTTTTCTAACCCGCAGCATCAAAGGCGCAGCCTGAAAATTTTAACAGTAAATTATATACATATAAAGTTTTAGTAGCTTAATGCTTATTCTAGTATTTGTAAATACAAGTTTATATGTGCTTTACATAAAGAAGCAGCTATTTATGTTAATAATTATATTCATATTGAATTAACTTCACCTGTTGGTTGGGATCTCGCAAACTAAAGCAAACTTCTTGATCATCAAAGGTCTCTGGTCCAGCGTCGACATTATCACACAATCCACGCAGGCGATGAAGTAAAACCTCTACAGCCGAATCCAGCACAGAGCCCTAAACGTAACATTACAATAACAATACAAACAATCCAAATATCAGTGAATATCGAAAACATATAGATTGAGTAACCTGCCTGCAGTAAGTATTCTTGATTCGGAATTATGTTAGCCTTTAACGCTTGTGATAAACTGTCGGTGGCCGTAATAGGGGCTGCATTTGCAGCTGACATTCCAGCCATTTTTAAATTTAATAATAGTCCAATTTTTGTTTTTCTATTTTCATTAGTTTTGTGTTTTCGTCGCAGTCTCGATGAGTTGACAGTCGGTTGACAGCAGTCAGTAGTTTGACCACAAAACACTTAGGCCGCATTCCGAGTTACGTTAAAAGTAACAATTTCGCGAATCCGACCAAATTTAATAGTCACAAAATATAAGGGATATTGAGTAATAGTTGTGACTATAAAATTTGGTGAGATTCGCGATATTATCACTTTTAGCGTAACTTAGGCCCGTATTACAGAACGTCACTCAATACTCAAGCATTACTTAAAACTAGTTTCAACCAATCAAATGGCTTGAATCTAGTTTTAAGTAATGCTTGAGTATTGAGTGACGTTCTGTAATACTGGCCTAAGAATGCAGGGATAAACTCACAGACTGTGAATAAAATTACATACTCTGTGACTTTGACATTAACAAAAAAAATTGAAGTGAAAACTTCTTCGCGCATTGGGCATTTTTGAGATGGGACTAAACCATTGATTTCGCGTAACGACACCAGGTTTTGACCATTGAAACTAACGCGTTGAATATCGCGGTGCGTGGAGTAAAAGACATCAACGCATTGATTACCGGGGTGCCGATTTTTTTTCAAGTTTTCAATTCTTTTGGCACTCCCGGAGTGCCACTGTTTTTTTTTTCACTGTCTCTTTTATTCACATTGTAAAAATCAATGTAATGATATCAAAATATGTTTAAAAATCGTAAAATATAGTACCATCTGTTCTATGTCGATGGATTTGCATTAGACATGGGCTGGCAGATTGTTTCCTTGATTCATATATTTATCTCAGTTTGCTTTGTATAATTGTAGATAAGAATTTGAATGTAAAGTAAACTTCACGGTATACCAGCTACATAGCAGTAGTCAGTGGCAGATTTGTAGTAGTTTAGCGCCATTTTACAACTTTACCATGGTCCATGACGTCTCGTCAGTAGCGTAGCGTGCCTTGGCGGGGCCCCGTATAAAAATTTGTTTGAGGGCCCTTATGAAGGGTAAAGATTTCACACAAAAGAAAAAAAAATGTTTGCATAAAATTAAAAGAAATCTGTCACTGTTCCAAAATTTTTACAAACAATTCAAATTAAATGTATACTCTCCTTGCCTTTTTTTCGGAAAACTGATTTATTAAATCATTATAAAACTGATGAGTGATGATGAATTTGGGAAGTTTTTATTAATTTTTGCTTACGCACATCGGGGGCCCCCGTGGCCCGGGGGCCCCGTATAATTGATACGGCAGATACGGCGGTAGCTACGCCCCTGCGTCTCGTCGACGCTGATATGTGCTACTTGCTAATCACCAGCAAAAAAATTGTTTGATTGTCCCTTTGCGATTCCATAGTTTTTTTTGTTCACAGTTCTTCTTGATTTTGATTTTCTATAATTTTTAAGCAACGATTTTTGGCCGCATTCCGACTTACGCTAAAAGTGATAATATCGCGAATCCAACCAAATTTAATAGTCACAAAATATAAGGGTTATTAAGTAATAATTATGACTTTGGACTTTGGTCGGATTCGCGATATTATCACTTTTAGCGTAAGTCGGAATGCGGCCTTTGTTAGTTCTGTGCGTTAATTGTGTCATTGTCAATATTATGTCAATTGAAAATTGAAATTTGATTTTGTTTACAAAATTGATTTTTGGAGAATTGGGGGTGCTGAAAAGTAGCGTGTTGTGTTGAAATTATTTGAAACTATATTGTAATCAATTTCCTGTACAAAATGACGAGTCACGTTAAAATACGTTTAGCCTCCGAAAGAGTCAATCATTCTGTTACTACTAACAATGAATTACCTCGATTTTATACTCCTGGTCAGGTTGTTACAGGCATGGAAGACTTTATGCGGTAAGATTTATTTACCTATTGTTTATCAACGGATACATTATTAAAGAATAAAATCACATAATTTTGTTTTAATTAAAATGTTATTTTACAGTGGCCATGGTACTTATGCAGTGGATGATTCTTTAAAAGCTGCAGTAGCTGGGGTTATGCAAAAAGTGAACAAGTTGATATGTATTCGGCCTAGGAAGAATCGGTATGTTGGTGAAATTGGTGACATTATTGTGGGGCGAGTACTTGAAGTCCAACAGCGGAGATGGAAGGTGGAAACTAATTCACGTTTGGACTCTGTACTTCAGTTGTCAGCTGTAAATCTTCCTGGCGGAGAACTGGTACTTAATACTTTTTTTTTATAGAATGTCACTTCAATTATTACATTTATATAGTTTGGTACATCAAATATTATGTATGAAAATTAACTAACACGTTAATGTGTTGTCCCTTTAAAAGCCTCTTTGTTAAAAGTTAGTTTTGAAACTTACAGAGGCGGAGATCAGCAGAAGATGAGCAGATGATGAGGAAACACTTACAGGAGGGAGACTTGATCAGTGCAGAGGTACAGAGTTTGTTCTCAGACGGGTCCCTCTCTCTGCACACACGGAGCTTGAAATATGGCAAGGTAGGCCCGTTATTTCTATTTGAAAGTAATTGTGCCGTTTTAAATTTTACACCAAAACAGTCTCAATTTTTTAATGCACATGAGTGCCAGTGACATGAATAAAATGAATGCACATTCATATCAGAATAATTTAAGAGTTTGGCATCCTTTTCTAAAGTAATTATGTTTATTTTCAGCTATCACAAGGGATACTAATCAAAGTATTCCCCTCATTCATTAAACGCAGAAAGAACCATTTCCACCACTTGCCTTGTGGGATATCAGTGATCATCGGTAACAATGGTTACATTTGGATCAGTCCAGCGGAACAAACTAACATGGTTGAAGGTGACAAAGATGAAATTGCAAATGTTGAATCACAGGTGGGTTGGCAAAAACTTTTTGTAACTAAGTATTATTTTTCGTTCCGAAACTACTGAATTGTATACTTTAGGATGGCTTTCAATATAGTTCCTTAATTTTTAGGGTTCCGTACCTCAAAAGGAAAAACGGAACCCTTATAAAATTACATCTTCGTCCGTCTGTCAGAGACCCTTTTTTGAGGAACGCGTGAAGGTATCAAGTTTCTAAGTCAACGCAGTAAAAAAATGAGCCATCATGGGACCGCTGGCAGATGTGAAACATCGAAATTATTATGTACAGATATTAGACATAAAAGTATAGTTTACCGAGGCCAACATTGGCGTTAGCGTTAGTTTGCCATTGGCACAGTCAGTCTGACCTACCGCTATAGATGTTTCACATAAAAAATACGGCCATTGACACAACATTATGTATTTTGATACTCGCAAATAAATCAAAACCTACAGGGTAGTTCTCGTTGATCTAGAATCATGAAATTTGGCAGGAACCAAGGTCTCACAGCACATTTAAAGGAAAAAGTTCGAAAATCGCTAATTTATCCCAAACAAAAAAAAAAAAAATTACTATTATAAACTTATATTTTCAGTTGGAGAATTGACTGTGAGACTGTGACGTATTTCGATGTATGGGGGAACGAGTTTTTTAACTACAATTTTGTTTTTGGGATGAATTCATTCCAACTACGCTATTCCCTTGGTCCGGCTCGCACTTGGCCGGTTTTTCTATAGAATATTATGAAAAAACACGGCTGTGTTTTTTTTTTTTATGTACTTATTTGTCCAGTATTGTAGGTACATCATTTTATTAGCAGAAACAAACAACCCAACATGGACTATCTGTAGGTATCGGTCACACAAATCGTTTTTGTTGGGAATTGAACCTACGTCTATAGTGACGAAGCTTCACACAGTATTATATTTATTCCAAGTTTGTACAAGAAGTTGAGTTTCTACTGATGGAGTGATGGCCATTTATTATACACAAATCCAGTATACCTTCACCTTCTTTAGTTTGCCAATGAATTGGCGTCTATTTAAGTATGTACTGTTAAATGATTACTGATAAATTATTTTATTTCTGTAAGTTGTGTTGTACAAACATTTTATCATGTCAATAAACTACTAAAACTATTAAATCATTTGCGATTTTTGTTAATTAGTTAATCCAAAGTTAAATTTAAAGTGAACTAATTAAAACAGACGTATTTTTTTTCTAATGGCAACTTGCTGGTCAACCTAGGAGGTTTTCGGCTGCTTAACCGGACTTTCCTGTGGCTGCCTCAATAAATTAAGGCCTCCAGCCAGGGCATAAAACTTAGAAACTAAGCGACTACACGCTAAGGGCACCCCTGAGGGGTACGGATCTCGGCTTAGGGCGTCGCTGGGGGCGGACAACAAGGGATAGGCTGGATTGGATTATATACCTCTTTAGCCGGCCTTTTTTATTGTAGTTGGGTTTTAGTTTTTAACTGTTTTATTTTATCCATTTTCCATCTGTCTCTTTACAGACTGTTAGCAGGTCTGACAGGGAAACAATGGCAAGAGTGAAGAACTGCATCTTGGCGCTTGCAGCTTCCAAGATGATGCTGGATGATACTAGCATCATGTTTGCATATGAAGAGAGCCTGAAGTACGACGACGTTAAAGACTTGCTCGACCCTGAAGCAATGCTCGATGTAGCCTTCCTAACTCAGCACAGAATAAACTATGTTGTTGAAGAGTAACAGGTTACATTTTACTTTTCTCTCTTTTTTTTCTAACCTGAAAATGATTTGTTCGTCAGTGGTTTAATGATACAAGTTACATTTTATTTCTCATTATTTATTTGCAATATCACAAACCACTTAATCAGATACATATCAGAAGTGGAGTCTTTTTCGATTTATTATAAAATATTTCAGCATCTCTTAAAAATAGTGTGATAGCCATCATCATAAATTTTTATAAGGTACGTAACAAAATTATTATTTGGTTTTTAATATTATAATCTATGGTAAAATACTGTAAAAGAGTACAAATCTAAATTAGTAAAGATATTTTACAAATAGAAATATCATAAAAAATCCTATAAAACGTGTATATCGTACAAGTGATAATAAAAATTGTGACAATGATTTGGAAAGTTTGACATAGTTAACTTATTTTCTTACTTCTTACATTCACAACACTCTTACATACATTAATATTTGGCACTTTATAATTTCTTATTTCTTTTCCCAAGAATTTTCATAAGATCTTTTGACATAAAATATGGTTTTTCTAGTGAACCATCGTTTCTTTCGCAGTCTTCAACTGAAAAAAAGTAATGTGAGAGTTATAAATAATCAACATTTATTTATAAAAACAAAAAAATAACATTGTATAATTGAGTTCCTCATTTCTACGGAACTCTTGAAGGAGATACTTACGGAAACAAAGGAACAACGTGTCAACGGCCATCTCATAGACGTTGAAGAATATAGTGCAGATGAGATAGGTGGCGATACTCAGTATGATGGCGGGAATGTGGTTATAGTGCAGAGGCTGGCCCTGCGTCACCTCGTAGATCACGTTCCACTGGAGCATGTAGTACACGCCGACACCCACCCCCACGGATATTAACAACTTGGACAAGAAGAACAGGAAGTCGGTCACCTGAAAGTGATTTAACTCATTAATACAAATCGAATACAATCAAAACAGATCACAAAGTTTCACAAGAAAGTTTTACGATAAACCAACACCTATTATCAGATTTTCTTGAAACATACCTTGTCTATCACGACTACTCTTATGATATTTCTCATGAGCAACGAGAAAGCGTCTCTCGCGCTCTTACAGAAGCTATGTCCATGTACCGCGCACATGATGTACGCGTTCTTGTTGATGAACTTGAGGAAGTTCTCAAGGCACCAGCAGAAGCACTTGCAGCAACACATGAGGCATTTAGTGAGCGGATTGTCGAACTTCTTGAGTTTCTGGTCGATCCACTCCAGTATGACGCGGATTACCCGCACTATGGCTATGATCAGCGCTCCCAAGGCGACGGTACCCAGGTGATACCTGTAACATGTTTTAATGAAGTGTTAGGATACGTACTGTGAGTTACTTCCGTCACATCCTGCGAAACCTGATAGTTTGGAGAGAGTCCTTTTCAGTGCAGACTAAAAAAGTGGACAGCCTTGACCCTCCGGAAGTCCAGACATTGGAACTCTTTTCAGGAACCACAAGAATGATTCTGGACCGGGATATTTTACGTCAGGGGTGAAAGAGAGAGAATGGCACAACAAACATTGTGATTAAGACGTTCACGAAACTCTTCTCAATTACACTAAATCTTACCGTAATGTTCTTAAAATGCCTGACGTAAGAGTAAAGAATGGAAGATCTCTCTTCTTGTATGTCCAGTACCACGTGGAGAATGTGCTGGCGAGCATCATGTCCGACACGCCGCTGATGAAAAACATTGTCCAGAAGAAGCCCAGCAAGTTGGCCACTGTGAGGGAAAATGTCGTTGGTAAATTAATCTATACATTTATACAAATAAATAAAATTGAACCGTCTGTTTGTAATGATAACAGGTTTTTACTAAATGCATATGAAAGTATATACCGAATCTTCGAAACGGTTATTTTGACGGCACTTTCACTGGCAGATAGCTGATGTTATAAGGAGTAACTCAGGCTACTTTTATTTTAGAAAAAGAATTAGGGTCCACGCGGGCGAAGCCGCGGGCAGCAGCTAATAGAAATGCAGCAGGTATTTCTACTAGTAAGAGCGGTTTCGCCCTACGTCCGATCCGAATTCGAGAAATGTCGGTCCGAAGTAGCCATAGTACTACTAATTGTATGAGGGGTTGTGCACTAGATCCGACCTTTGTCCGTCCGAATTTAGAACATTCCCAATTCGGATGATTCGAATCGGATGCAGTGCGAAAACGCTTTAACTGTACAAAACATTGTGTTATTATAATTAAAAAGTTACTAACAATGCAAGTAAACGACGCTATGCGGACTGTCCAGGCCTGTGAAATGGCACGTAGCCTGTTTACAGGCTCCTCCGGAAGTTTGGTCGTGACACCCTGCCAAGAAAGAGACTGGATCGCAAGCTTCATTGTCCTAAAACAAACACAATTCGAATGAAATATCATGCTTCGCAGTATAAAGTGACGTGACTACGTGAGGTATGTGTTTAAAAGTAATTTCTGGGGTCATCATAATGTAGTGCGGTTCGGGCACCAAGTACCTCTTGGGAGATTGTGCCGACGATATGATTGTCAGCACTAATAAGAATTTGACTACCGAAGAACCAAATTGCTCTGGTGAGTCGAGGACTCGAGGCACCTTGGAATTTAACGCCTAGAGATTAGGTGTTGTGCAGGCAGTTCGAACGATGACTTACCATAGTCACCAAACTTACCATCACGAAGAAATTAAGAAACTTGTCTATACCATCATTGTATTGTAGATACCTTAGTATAATGAGCGACAATACTGCAGACGCACGTGTCGTTCGCGAAATTAACTGTTTTGAAAGCTGGCTCTCCGATTGACAGCAAGTACATGAGCACCAGTACGCCGTAAGCGATCACGAAGCACTGAAGAATCCATGGAAATACCGGGAAGAATATTGTTGATTTTATAGCAGTCACGGCTCTGGAATTAATAAAAAAACATTAATGTGATTTTATGTAGGGCTATGCGGTATTGGGTTTCATGACAAACGGGTGTTAAAAATTTCAAAACCGGGATACCGGTATTTTTTTTTTAAATTGAATTGAAAACCTCTTTTTCTTTCCCTTATGTCATGTTTCTTTTGTTTTGTTTTATTAAAATAAAACCACTATAAATGTAAGAAATAAGTTAAAATAAATTAAAGTAAATAATCAACAGTTCTTTTTCCTGAAATTACAATAATTATTAAAGTATCAGAAAACTGCTCACACTACAAGTACAAACAAACAAAGCGAGGTTGTGCACTGTTTTGAAATTTAAAAGTAAATTAAGTAAGTGATAATAACTCTTTCCCCTCATTTTTAATTTACATGCACAATTTATAAGACAAAAAACTGTTAACTGTGTTTTAAGACTGTTAGCTTATATTATGATGAAAACACTGTGAAGCAACATTAATTAAATAGTTAAAATAAGCGATAAGTAGTTTCTAAAGCCATCGAAGTCTGAAAAAAAAAAATATAACGGAGAGTGCTTGCTTGTTGTAATATAAGTAGACTACTATTTTGAATCACAGGTCAAAATGTCGAAATATCTGTTTTACAAATTTCAATCCCGGTATTATAAAGCAGTAAAAAAACCGGTATAATACCGAATACCGGTACCTACCCATTCTCTAGTTGTATGAAAGAAAAAAAGAAAAATTCTTCCCTAAGGTTTTGTTCTCATAACAGGCGGGTTATGAAATAATACGAAAATACGTCAAATTAGTACTAAGCGGTTCCTTTCCATTAATTGAGAGAAGTTCAATAACCAAGCTTCTGGCACAGCGTAATTACTAAGCGTAAGTTTAGCTCTCCCAATGAAATCTATATCAGAAGACTTGCTACAGACTGTTGAGATTGTGGTCAATTCCATAATGGACTTACTTGCTTCCTTCGCGGATGAGCGCAATAGCAATAGCGATCCGGTTTCGCAGGAAAATGACAATTAACACGAGGATAAGTAGCAGGACGGCAACCGCGATGAGTATCGCCATCCAAGTCCCTGGCTTACCGAAGATGGACTCTGCATAGCCCTTGAGATTAGTCGTCTGATACGTAATCGATGGGTTCGCCTTGTAATACGCATAGTTCTTGTAACAGAGGTATACGCCTGAAACGAAAAAAATAATGTTATAATACTAAAAAGCCCCTGGCAACATAAAGGCAACTGAAGGAACACGTGTGGCTTTTAGTCAGTAAGAGACTGACACGCCCTCCCGCTCCGCCCAGGGCGGGAAAAGTTATTTGATAATTTCCGAAGCAAAAAAAAAAAAGGCTGATCAAAAAGTAATGATAATAATCGGTTCATGTTTTCTATACTAATAGAAAACTGTTTGAACGTGCTGGGGGCCTACCACCAGCTCATAAAGCAGTATTATTTTAATATTACTTCAGTGTGGGAAAGAGATGAAGCTCTACAGGACGTATAGCTCCATCTCTTTCTCCCACTAAAGTAATATTAAAATAATACTGCTTTTGAGCTGGTGGTAGGCCCTTGATCTTTGGAACTACCAGTCGGATTTGAAAAAAATCTTTTTGCATTTGATAGCCCAATTCTTTAGGAAGGCTACAGGCTATTTAACATCACTCTAGGACCCATAGGCGCCGAGCAAAAAGAAAAATAACAGATTATCATTACTTTTTGTTCAGCTTAGTTTACTAGCTATAGTGACTAAACTATTAGATATTGGTGCCGATTCTCTTGTTCACAAACTAAACTAAATTTAAATTCAGTGCATCTTTTTCTTTCTATTTCATTAAGAAAAGGACAGAAGATAAATTTTAGTTTAGTCCTGTCAAATTAATCAGCGCTTGACGTAAACTGACGTAATTTTAGTAGGCAAGTTTTTAATCACGTCTAAACTTGTATGGAGTAGTGACAGGCGCTGATTAATTTGACAGTACTAAACTAAAATTTATCTTCTGTCCTTTTCTTAATAAAATAGAAAGTAAAAGATGCACTGAACTTAAATTTAGTTTAGTTTGTGAACAAGGGAATCGGCACCATTAGCTGGGCCACGCGGTTTCACCGGCATAAATCTCGATCCCGTGGAAATATCGGCATAAAAAGTATCCAATGCCCTAACCCAGGTAATAGTCTACCCATGTGCCAAATTTTATCCACATAACAATAAACATAACAAACATACAAAAAATCAAATCTTATGTCTTTATAATATTAGTTTAGATAATACGAATACATATTTGTTATTATCCCTCGTGTCGGATTCCTCATATAGGATTAACCGTCCAAGTCGGTTTCTTTACAAACAGAGTTACAGAGAGAACGTATTGCTTGAGGTGATCTGTTCAATGCAGCGGCGCTTTTTAGCGCGGGGAATTTACGCCGAATTTTAGGCTAACTTTGCATTAATTTAAAAAGCGATTTTTTTCATTAACGTGTAGGGTATGGCCAAGGGAGTATTTTAAAATATATACCGCGAACGTGTACGTTTTTTTAAGAAAAATCTTATTTTAATTTTACGTGGTAGCAAAAAAATATTAACAGACATGTTTGTGTGGGGTGTTATTGAGTAAATAAAAATAAAAAATTACATTTTCGTCCACTGAACTGTAGATAAAATAAAATTACGATTTTTTTTAATTGTACTTCAGGCTAAAATGTTAACAGTGGCAGTGAATTTTTTTATTGTTATTTAAATTTCTGTTGAGGAAAATGTTTAATTCTGAATTTTTCCTGTCAACTATTTGCCTCAATTTTTATTCATAAAATCGCGTTTGTGTTTTTTTTTTACCTTGATGCGGTACTAGAAAATGTTTAATTTTTATATTATTTGAAGAGTTAAGTTGGTCGATTATTACTCGATAACTAGTAAAGCCTACTTAGCTGTGATAGTTTTCCTTTTAATTTCGTTATATAAACTACTGCTGTGATTTTTTTCACACATCCAAAACCAACCATTTAGCTGGCAGGGGGGACACACTTGACTCTAACAAAAATTAGCACTTTAAAGCTTAATATCTTGCAAACGGATCCCTGAATCCAAAAATGGTTTTCACAAACACAAACTAATGTTTTTGTAAGACCTTTCCAATGATACCCCACACTATGGGATAAAAAAATTAAAAATCACCACTTTACGTGTATGGGAGGTACCCTAAAAAAAAATGTATTTCATAATTTTGTTTTACCACTTTGTCGGCGTAATTAATATGTATACCTATGTCAAATTACAGCTTTCTAGTACTAAGGGTCTCGGAGCTAGACCGCGGGCAGACAGACAGACAGACAAACAGACAGACGGACAAGACGAAACTATAAGGGTTCCTTGTTTACTACGGAACCCTAAAAATGAATTGCTGTTCGTTAGTCTCGCTAAAACTTGAGAACGGCTGGGCCGATTTAGCTGATTTTGGTTTTGAAATGTTTTTCGTAGTCCAGGGAAGGCTTAAACGGTGAGAAAATTTGGAAAAACTCACGAAAAAAATAATTATGAAAAAAATTCACGTTCTCATACATTTTGTGTGGATCGGCTTTTTTGATATCTAGGTAGGGTAGGTAGGCTAGGTAGGGTAGAAATTTTACAATCCTAAACATGCACATTCATTGACTGTTAGGCGGAACGAAGTTTGCTGAGTCAGCTAGTGATTAATAAAAGCGTGTAATTTATTTTATAATGTTTTGGACGCTTTAGTTGAGTGCACGTTATCTTTATTGTCGTGGCAAAACCAGGATAAAAACCTAAAAAAAAAAATACGTATACCCAATGAAGGAATAACCCAAGAGGCGATAAAACAATAATTGCCCGGACGGACTCTTCTTTGATAACGTCCATAGTATACAGG
This sequence comes from Agrochola lychnidis, assembly GCA_963680765.1. Classification (NCBI taxonomy): domain Eukaryota; kingdom Metazoa; phylum Arthropoda; class Insecta; order Lepidoptera; family Noctuidae; genus Agrochola; species Agrochola lychnidis. Next base: position 9,405,884 of record OY796850.1, read on the forward strand.
GTGTCAGGGACATCGACGCGAAAACTGAAACCATGGATTCAGTACATGATTCTGAACCCGCTGCATTGAAATTTTTGTCGGTTATTTAAAAAAAAAATCTGCTGTTTCATAGAAAAGTGCAATACCTACGCCTACGTGGTCAAAATGTATGGAACAGCTGATTTTTTTAAAAATAACTGATGAAAAATTTAAATGCAGTGGGGTTCAAAATCATATACTGAATTCATGGTTTCAGTTTTCGCGTCGTTGTCCCTGCCACCCCGTATAAAGGTGTAGCGGCATATACACAAATACATATACTTTACATATACATACACAATTACACACACTATTAACATTATAAGTATTATAACATATAATTTATTTACATAATCACATTTTGTGTCGGAACTTCGACCGCTGTGGCTCAGTGGAAAAGCACCATTCTATATAGCCTCATAGCTATATATGTTGCACGCTAGCCGGCCGCAGGCGCGCGCGCATCGACACACCAGTCTTGATCTACTCTCGACGCGGAGCGCTCGCTGCTCACCTGCTTACTGTTCTGCTTATACCCGCTTATACTGTATACTAAAAGTAATTTCGTATCTCGCTAAACCGTGATCAGATTATCCCGTTCTATCTAGATCTGATTCACGTTCGCTTCCTACACCTGTGCTTGTGAACTATAGTGACTATACTTGTGATCTATCTGTGCTGTTCAATCCTCTGTTCTTCTTGTGCTTAAATCTATTCTGTGTACCGCCTTGAAACGTATTACAAGCTAGCTACATACCTACCTGAAGACTTTTATTCCATCACCCGAATCACATCTACTTAAGGAAGAAAGTAACGACAGCGAGAAGGTAGGATTTACCCATACTATTCCTACATTGGTGACCCCGCATAAGTAACCGCAAGATTAATAATACTGCATATCTCAACAAAGCTAATATAGTTTAAAAAACATGGCGGATGGTTCACAGTCCACAAGTAGCAAGTCATCTACCGAACGTACCGAAATGCGTGTTTCCACTGACGCATCGGACGTGTCGACAGAAATTTGCAGAGTTGCTGTTCGCATACCACCCTTCTGGCCTGATGAGCCCGAAATATGGTTCGCACAAGTAGAAGGACAATTTGCTATTGCGAATATTACAACGGATACGACGAAGTTTCATTACGTCATCGGACAGTTGGAACCGCAGTACGCTAAGGAGGTAAAAGACATAATAGTGAAACCACCAGCCAGTGACAAATATCAGAAGCTTAAATGCGAACTTATTAAACGACTCAGTTCTTCTAACGAGAAGAAGGTAAACCAACTTTTGATTCACGAAGAGCTTGGCGACCGCAAGCCTTCGCAATTTCTGAGGCACCTTCAGAGTTTAGCAGGAACTAATGTCCCAGAGGACTTTATTAAATCCATCTGGACCAACCGCCTGCCAGCAAACATACAGACAGTCATGGCGGCACAGACCTCTGTATCGCTGGAAGCTTTAGCGGACATAGCAGACAGAATTAAGGACATAACTACCCCCTCAGCCCAAGTTGCTTCAACCAGTGCGAACCCTCAAATATTAGAGGTGTTAGCTAAAGAACTTGTGGAGCTTCGGAAAGAGGTAAACGCGCTCGCGATTGGGCACCGACAGTCACGCTCTAGGGAGAGAGGAGCAAGGCACACCCGTTCATCATCCAAACGTTCAGACTCAAACTACAGGAAATTCCCAGTATGCTGGTACCATTTCAAATTTGGCAGCAAAGCAAAGACATGCATTCTTCCATGCGATTATAAGGCGGAAAACTCGACGGGCCGTCGCTAATGGCGACCAACGACTGCCCTAGCTCTGGTCGCCTGTTTGTTACCGACAGGAGAACTAAAGTACAGTTCCTGGTCGATACCGGTAGTGACCTCTGCGTATATCCTCGGACAATGCTACGTGAACGACGCGCCAGCACCAACTACCAACTATTCGCGGCAAACGGAACGCCCATCCCGACCTACGGTTATATGTACTATAATTTAAACTTAGGGCTTCGAAGGGACTTTGGGTGGAATTTTGTGGTTGCAGATGTAACTAAACCAATAATTGGAGTAGATTTTCTCTCGTTTTACAACCTCGTAGTCGATTGCCGTAATCAGCAGTTAATGGACAATGTTACAACTTGTTCAACTACAGCTTCACTAGTCTATAAGTCAGATAGTATTCACTCTGTAAAGGTCATGACTGGCGATACCGCGTATCATAAATTATTAGAAGAGTTCCCAGAGATCACCAAGCCACCTGGCACACAGCGAGTCATCGTTCATAACACAGTCCACCACATACGTACTACACCAGGTCCTCCGATATCATGCACTCCCCGCCGCCTGGCTCCAGATAAGCACAAAACTGCCAAGCAAGAATTCGACGCAATGTTAGCCAACGGCACGGCCCGACCTTCAGAAAGCCCTTGGGCCTCCCCGTTACACTTGGCTCCAAAAAAAGATAATGGCTGGCGGCCCTGCGGAGACTACAGAAGACTCAATGCTCGCACCGTTCCTGATTGTTATCCCATCAGACACATACAGGACTTCGCGCACAGCATATCCGGATGTACTATATTCACAAAAATTGACCTGGTAAAAGCATACAACCAGATTCCAGTCAATCCGGATGATATACCCAAGACCGCAATCACTACACCGTTCGGAATGTTTGAATTTCCGTTTATGACGTTTGGTCTACGAAACGCGGGTCAAACATTCCAACGGTTTGTAGACGAAATGACGCGTGGCCTTGATTTTTGCTACACGTATCTCGACGATTTCCTAGTGTACAGTAAGAATGAAACACTGCACAAGGAACATTTGAGACAGTTATTCACCAGAATGAAGGCATACGGTATGGTGATTAATAACGCAAAATGTGTTTTTGGTGCGCGACAAGTAAACTTTTTGGGATATACTATATCAGAGAAAGGAACGAAACCATTGCCAGAAAAAGTACAAGTTATTCGCGACTACCCAGCCCCAAAAAATATACGTGAGCTTAGAAGGTTTTTGGGCATGATAAACTTCTATAGACGTTTCGTGCCCGAAGCCGCCCGAATACAAGCCCCACTTAATGCCTTGCTGATAGGAGCAGTGAAGGGATCAACTCCAATCATCTTAACAGGAGATGCCCAAAAGGCCCTAGAACAATGCAAAGAGAGTCTGTCAAACGCAACCCTATTGGCCCACCCAGATTGCCAGGCCAAAATGGGACTGGTCACGGACGCATCTGACTTAGCCATGGGTGCCGTGTTGCAACAACACAAAGATGGTCACTGGCAGCCACTCGCATTCTTCTCTCGAAAATTGAACACCGCTCAACAAAAATATTCCCCATACGACAGAGAATTACTGGCAATTTATGAAGCGGTGAAGCATTATCGATACATGCTCGAAGCAAGAAATTTCACCATCTATACTGACCACAAACCAATCAGTTTTGCTTTTCATGAAAGGAAAAATAACTGTTCGCCACGTCAGTATAGATATCTGGACTTCATATCACAGTTCACAACAGATATCCGCCACATTTCCGGAAAGGATAATGTGGTTGCGGATACGTTGTCACGGATAGATGAACTGCAGGCACCAGTAGCTCATGAAACTCTCGCTAAAGCTCAAGAGTCAGACATGGAGCTGTCAGAATTCCTCAACTCAACGTCATCACTTAGGTTAGAAAAGTTTAAAGTCCCAGGTACCGATGTAACTATGTACAGTGACGTCAGCACACAAACTGCCAGGCCTTTCGTACCACAAGCCTTACGGAAACAAGTGTTCGACAGTCTTCATTCATTAAGTCATCCTGGCGCAAACGCAACCTCTAAGTTAGTTTCGGATCGGTTCGTTTGGCCAGGAGTTAGGAAAGACTGTCGGGAGTGGGCCAGATCTTGCGTTGCATGTCAACGAGCCAAAGTGAATCGGCACGTATCAGCACCATTAGGTACCTACAAATTGCCAAGCTCTAGGTTCAGACATATACACATCGATCTGATTGGCCCCCTCCCCATTTCACAAGGTTATCGATACTGTTTAACGGCCATTGATCGATTTACACGATGGCCGGAGGTTATACCGATAACCGATATCACGGCCGAAACAGTAGGCAAAGCCTTGCTGCATGGCTGGATATCTAGGTTCGGCAGCCCAACAGATATTGTAACAGACCGTGGACGCCAATTTGAGTCCAGTTTGTTCCAATACTTGGGTAAAATAGCCGGGTTCCGTCATCACCGAACTACGGCGTACCATCCCGCAAGCAATGGACTCGTGGAACGTTTTCATCGACATCTGAAAGCATCTATTGTATGCCATGCAAATGAAAACTGGACTGAGGCTCTGCCCTTAGTCTTACTTGGCGTTCGTAGCGCTTACAAGGATGACTTACAAGCGTCACCGGCCGACTTAGTTTATGGCGAGCCATTGAGGCTGCCTGGCGAATTTCTAGAGCAAGCAACGAATGCCACTACTGACGTGACAGATTTTACAGCACGACTTCGTACTATAGCTCAAAAACTTCAGCCAGTGCCGACATCGCGCCACGGTGAAAATAAAGTCTTCGTCTACAAAGACCTAAGAACATGCGACTATGCATTTTTAAGAGAAGACGCATCGCATAGTTCCTTAACTCCGGCATACACTGGTCCACATCACATTGTCGAACGAGGGGACAAAGTGTTCAAATTGATGGTAAAAGGCAAGGTAGTAACGGTTTCCATCGATCGCCTCAAACCTGCATATATACTGGTCGAAAAGGAAAGTGAACCAAATGACCCAGTACCACCTACCCCAAGTAATTCAAATCACGGTACAGGTGGCGCCACCAACACAACTCGTTCCGGTCGTGTGGTAAGGTTCCCGGATTATTATCGTCCTTAACCAGGCCTCTGGGGGGGAGTGATGTAGCGGCATATACACAAATACATATACTTTACATATACATACACAATTACACACACTATTAACATTATAAGTATTATAACATATAATTTATTTACATAATCACATTTTGTGTCGGAACTTCGACCGCTGTGGCTCAGTGGAAAAGCACCATTCTATATAGCCTCATAGCTATATATGTTGCACGCTAGCCGGCCGCAGGCGCGCGCGCATCGACACACCAGTCTTGATCTACTCTCGACGCGGAGCGCTCGCTGCTCACCTGCTTACTGTTCTGCTTATACCCGCTTATACTGTATACTAAAAGTAATTTCGTATCTCGCTAAACCGTGATCAGATTATCCCGTTCTATCTAGATCTGATTCACGTTCGCTTCCTACACCTGTGCTTGTGAACTATAGTGACTATACTTGTGATCTATCTGTGCTGTTCAATCCTCTGTTCTTCTTGTGCTTAAATCTATTCTGTGTACCGCCTTGAAACGTATTACAAGCTAGCTACATACCTACCTGAAGACTTTTATTCCATCACCCGAATCACATCTACTTAAGGAAGAAAGTAACAACAGCGAGAAGGTAGGATTTACCCATACTATTCCTACAAAGGTAAACCTAATTTTTATTTAAAACTGTTTTAAACCAACTTGAATTTTGTATAAAATTGGGTTGTGCGAGTAAAATACGTTTATTTTAAAAGAAATAATAACTTACAAAATCCCATTAGGCCGATTAGTCCAACGATGGATGCCCATACGACTGGCCCGACCACCCAGCGCAGGACCAGGATGTACAAAAAGCATAAGATCACGACTCCGAATACTGCACCCAGCAAGTACCACCTTGACTGCACCAAGTCTTGAACTATTTGCGCCGACAGCTGATTATACACAAAATTTTATATTAGATACATTTTTACTTCCACTGCTTCGTCTGCATAAAAGATGTTGGGCAATCGATTGTATTGATCGGAAAATTCGTAAATAAGTATAAATTACTTAGTAGTGGAAACAAAATGTTTTGCAAATTAAACAGTTTCGTAAGCAATACTACCTTCACCATAATTAATAGCCTTCACCAAGCTTATTCCAAAGTTAAGGGAAAAGTTAGTGGGATTTTTCTAGTACCAACGCGATTCTAAAGGCAATAGCGACAACTCGACAATTAGCTTTAAGGGTCGCGTGTTCGGATTGTAGTCAGTGAAACAAAGGAGCGTACTGGCAAATCATACTAATAAAATGGTAAAGGAGCTTAAGAGTAACAATGACATAAAACATGATATCACCGACTTATAGCAGGGAATAATATTTAATTGTTCTGTTAATTATTTTACTTGACTAATCTCACGATGTATTTTTTCACAACAATCACAACACTGGTTCTGAACTGGTGGAAATATTTGTGTTTAGTGCTCCTGTCACCAATGCATCAAGGTATAGCTTGTCCACACACATTTACGTACACGCCGCACGCCGCACGCCGCACACCGCACGGTGCGCGGTGGTCGTTTAAAAGACAGTGAAACAAAGGAGCGTACTGGCAAATCATACTAATAAAATGGTAAAGGAGCTTAAGAGTAACAATGACATAAAACATGATATCACCGAGTTATAGCAGGGAATAATATTTAATTGTTCTGTTAATTATTTTACTTGACTAATCTCACGATGTATTTTTTCACAACAATCACAACACTGGTTCTGAACTGGTGGAAATATTTGTGTTTAGTGCTCCTGTCACCAATGCATCAAGGTATAGCTTGTCCACACACATTTACGTACACGCCGCGGTGCCGCCGTGTACGTAAAATACGGTAGTGGGGCGAGTCATTTCAGAGTGGACAAACTGATGCAGAGCTCTCGCGTCTTTTTGTATTGATGTCCTGACGCCTTCAGCTCACATAAATATTTTCTCTAGTTAAGAAGATGATGAGGATCGTATTAGTCTAGAGTTAAAAGAAGATATTCCAAATACGGACGATATTATATATATATTTAGTTTAAATACCGTTTACAATTTGAATACTTGTACCTACTTACTAACAAGTTATAATTACATAATTATCATGCACAATCAAAAGGAATGAGAAATTAATTGTTAGAAAATAAAGAAATGAGCTACAAAATGGGTTCTATCTACCTCTTGGAACTGCACCAGATTTACGAGCTTTGAGATCACCTCCTCCGTGGTCATTTCCCCCAAAGACGCTATGTTTTCCTGCAGGTCGGCAACGTTCACGAAACACCGTCCCATCACTGCTCCGATCACCAAACATGCACAGCAACGTCGTCCGCAACGTTAATGTATGGATAAGTGATATGAGTTAATTATATTTTTTACATGTGAATGTGAACAAGCAATGAATTATGTGAAACTATAATAGTTAGGTATTAATTTTGAGTGGGACAGATAGAGCATTCCTTTTATATTAGTAGTGGTTTTCAGTCACGGACAGGTGCACATGCGCGAAGTTTTAAAGTCAAGCTTCTACGCGTGCGTCAGAACCAAGCGCGGCGGAGTCGCGCGGCTACATACAATGTGAGTGTCGAGCTCATCCGTCTTAGTGAAGAAGGCCATCCAGCTGGCTACGATCCAGCCCACATACGAGTCGAGAGCCGTCGCTCTGTTCACCAGCGACTTGCGCGCCTCGGTAGGGTTCCTCACGCAGCTGGTCACAGGACTAACAGACTTGGGACTCAGCTTGCTGTCCCCCTGGCATTGTAGAGTCGACAGATCGCCGATGCAACGGGATAACACTGAAGTATAGTTAATATACAATATCTAACACAGGTCAAAGTTAGGTCAAGCGGTCTTAATAGGAATATCCGGAGGGACATGCCAGACATTAAACCACGTGGTTCAAATACTAAGCATCACAAAAATTAGTGGCAGAGTGTCATTCAAACCATCACACCCAATCATCTGCCATTTTCACAACAATTATGTAAATATAGAACTGAAAAATTACCTGCTTGACTTTTTAAAACGTATGAAGCGCATGTTCCGTTGTCAATGTATACAATTGCTTCCGCGTAAGTCATGGTGTTGACATTGACATCGCTCGTACACACCATGTGTGATCTTAATTGAGCAAACTCGCTTGGAGTCATCGCGGGCACCGTTTGGAAAAATTTCGTTTCCGTCGGGCACTGTTCCACGCACACCTGAAAAATGGAAAAGGTTAACAGCATAGTTCATATCGTTGATTTGAAGGGCAGCAATGTGACCTAATGGCTGCATCAGCAAACGATACTGGCGTTGCTGAATATGGGCCAAACTTTAGAAAATACTAGCTTTAGTACCCTACGTATTAATCCTAAAAAATACCTTATGTAACACATAAGGTACTTTTTTATTATCCAGGTTATAAACTATCTGTGTGCCAAATTTCAGCCAAATCCATTCAGCCGTTTTTGCGTGATTGAGTAACAAACATCCAAACACACAAACTCACATTTATAATATTATAAACAGTGTTATTAGTTATACGTCGGCAATCCGTAAAGGGGATGTAGGAGAGGTCATTTGCAACCAAATTACCCCTGATGACCCCTATGCCAATGTCAACTATTTTCGAGTAATTTGACATAATATTTTACAATATAAGCTGACCTCGCATTGTACGGAAATCCTATACAATGCGAGATCAGCTTACTGGAAATGTATAGCTTGATGTGTAGCCGCGTGTGTATAACCATTAAACCTGTATATCAGGGTTGCTGGGTACATTTTATATTTTTACTTCACACATAAAAAAAAGTCAAATTAGTCGAAAATGGTTGACTTTGGCATAGGGGTCATCAGGGGTAATTTGGTTGCAAATGACTTCTCCTACATCCCCTTAACGGATTGCCGACGTATAACCAATAACCCTGTATAGTATATTAAAATAGATTGATATATTTTATCAGTTATTTTTGCCATCATCACGCTTAGAAGAAGAAAGGCTTTAAAATCGATTTGACAAGATCTTGCCTGTGGCGTTGGACAGCCGACGATGGGAGAGCCAGGTGACAAGCATTTGGCAATGTCAAAAAACACGAGGTAGGGCTTGTCCTTGACGGCGGAGTCTAGGCCACAGCGTGCGCCCTTGGAGTCCATGGGTGCGAGCAGCTTCTGAATGTTGCCGTTGCTCATACCTGGAATTTGATCAACGGTTTTTATTTTAATACATTCAAGAAGTTTTTCTTTTAATGCTATTTGAGAACTAGTTCTAGTTCTTGCCAGGTTGTTCTTTTCATTATTTCAGTCTTGCAAAAATATTATTTCACAATATTATTCTGAAATACCTAAGTAAGAGTTTTATCTAATACTATGCTTCTGCCCGCGACTTCGTCCGCGTGAAAGTTCTTGTTCCCCCGACCCACCCCATCGCATCGCATCGCCTGGCCGCGCTATTACTTCGTTTTCGCTTAGCATTCTTTTTCTTTTTATTCGGCTCCTAAGAATCCTAGCGTGGTATTAAATAGCTTAAGTATAGCCTTCCTCACGAATTGATCTAACACAAAAAAAAAAGAAAAAAAACTATTTGTAGGTAGTTCCAGAGATAAGCGCGTTCGAATAAACAAAAAACAAACTCTTTGATATTAGTATAGAGTAGATAGATATAGATTACTTACCATACCAGCCGACATATCCCCATACTCCGAGAAAGAGGATGAACAGTACTAGCCATATTATGTCCGTACACGATCGGTGGTGGATGGGACCGTTGAAGTTCGGATCGTACCGAATCGGCTCTCCTGAAAACATAGAACAAACATGGTGATTTTTTTGCCCTTAAGGTTTTTGTGCTAACGCATCGGTAATCCAGTACCCTAATTGCGTAACTTATTTTCGTAAACGATTATGGCAAATTTGTTTCATTTTGACAGTTCAACAACATTCATTGCGTTATTTACGTTGGTGAGCAGATTTTTTTTCCAACTTATGAAGCAATGGATTAGTACGCTGTTTCAAATCGAAACAAATTGTGATTGATCGTGCATTACGCAATTAGGGTACAGTTCCACAATATCCTATACAAAAATGACTAAAACAATGACTTCATTACGTCAGCTGTTTTTAAAGTACGAAAGTCTGCGTGATTGGACAGCTCAAGAAAGTTTTTTTTTTAACTGCGTTATTAGGAGCATTGCATACGTAGTCTATTACGGCCATTGAAACTAAAATTTCGAGTAAAGAAAGGTTATTTGTTTAACTCTCAAGGAGAACAACTCAGTGTGATCCGGTTGTGCCTTTTGAGCAATTATTTCCGGGTAAAAGCATCAGGTTAGGCCGTGAAAAAAATTTTTTTCACTCATCCTGATGGAGGTTGTCAATGGGGATCCGATTAGTGGAATAACCCGTTTTACTGAACAAATATGTGGCCTCAGCCTAACAACAGATTATAATATAAAAAAAAACAAAAACTCGTGTCTAATTATTGTCGAGACTGGATTTTTCGTGATTAATTAGCAGGCAACATTGCCTATAAAACGTAATGTGCCGATAACATGTTATCACTTATCAGTATAAAGTACCTAGTACCCCACTTGTTTATCAAAGAGTATTTACCTTTAAACCTACCTAATATAGCTGCTGCTCATAAAAAAATTGATTCCGGGCAGCCAAAAACAAGTAAGTCAGGTCAAGGACAAATTTATCCCAATAAAATTCATAGGTATTAAAATAGTTACACCCAGTTGCACAAATTCAAACATTAATGCTCCATTACGTAATGGATCATTAATGCTAATGATTTCATTAATTTCATCAAAGTACCATTAAAATCGAGTCTAATGTTGCTTTCTACAACAAGTTAATGGACGATTATTATTTAATGACAGCTTTACAAGTTAAAGATTTTTCTGCAACTGGCTGTTAGATAGTATTGGTAATCAATGTTGGTACAGATACACAGAATGCGAGGCTCAAAGCTTATCAAAACTTACTGGACTCTTTCGGCGGTATGCAGCAGTCAGTAAATCCCATTTTGTTAATTATTTATCATGTTTGTTTTCTTCAATAGTGTCATCACAGTAATAAAACCGCCCACTTGTCAAAATATGTTTAGAACAAAATACAGTTTCTATCACATAATCTTCGAGCCGACGACGTCGATCGAGTACGCTTATCGCTACAAATTTTGATAAGGATTAATCAACCAATAGGTCTATAGCTGAAGTCTGCTTGAAGTTCCAGCAGTGTTTGGAAAGGGAATTCTCATATCTACGCGAATTTATCGGACGTCGTCGGTAACGGTAACCTACGCGATTTTACTTCAATATGTTATGATCAACTGAGCAGAAAAATACTTTGTGTAAGTACAAGAGAACCGAGTTTGTTGTTAAGTGGTTAAGATGTTAGATTCGGTGATATCATTGGAGAAATAATAGTCGTGAGTAGTCATGTCGGCGTCGCTACCCAGTAACTAGATCTCACCAAACACTGCGATCATCGAGTTATCTAATATTTTTATGCGAGTTCTATGGACAAGATTCACAGACCGTGCAAAGTAAAGTAAGCTTCTCATACGAATATGAATATTATGCGCAAAAGAATAAACGCTCCCGCAGACGGAACGGTGTGACGCGATTCTGGTAGAACAAATAAAGTTTTCACAAAAATTGTTCTACTAGAGTCGCGTCGCGCCTGTCTGCGGTGGCATTAAGATTCACATTTGTATGAAGCGCTTACTGATCAAAGTAAGCGTCACATTCGAATATAAACATTGTTTGCATAGTTTTAATGGCTCCATCTCAAAATACCAGATTCTCAAAATACCAGATTCTCAAAACACCAGATTCTCTAAATACATGTTCATATTCGTATGAAACGCTTACTCATGTTCATAGGGAATGTTTAAAAATGTTTAAGGGAAATAAACATTATAAGAATAAGGTTCATATTTTTGCATGAACAAACTTGACAAAGTGCGTTCTGTGACTCTTGCCGTAAAGGCGGGGCAGAACAGTGGGACGCGACTCTAGTAGAATAATTTCTATGAAAACTTTATGGAAATTGTTCTACCAGAATCGCGTCGCACTGTCGCGTCGTGCCTGTCTGTGGGAGCCTTAACATTGGACGCTGTCCATTTAACTGTATTTAAGAAAGGACACTGTCGATACCTAGGCTACGAAGTAAATTTATAGATAAGATAGGCCTTCTAACATGTAATACCTACTTAGATGCAATTTGTCTTTCTTTTTACCTGTGACCTTTATGATTTTTACTCGACTACGGCAAAACTAAAGGAAGGTTATGATTTTAACAGGCTATGTATGTATGTTCATCTGTTCCCTCATAGCTAATATATTTTAATTTTACCGTATTTTAATTTATTTTCAATTATTTCATTTAATTTTAATTTATTTTCAATAATTTATTTTCTTTCAGTCATTAAAGTAATTACTAATATAGTTTTAAGAGAATGTAAAAGGTACTAACAAAATATGGACAAAAATTGTCTGAATATTTTTTTTTTTTTTTATAACTCCTAAACTGCTCGTCGTATTTTAAAAACCGGCCAAGTGCGTGTCGGACCACGCACAATGAAGGGTTCCGTAGTTGGGATGAATTTATCCCAAAAACAAACTTAACTTTGTAGTTGATAAACATATTCTCCCATACGGAATGTATGGGAAAACATGTTTTTGCAAATGCAAAGTTAAGTTGGTCGATTATTACTCGATAACTAGTAAAGTCTACTTAGCTGTGATAGTTTTCCTTTTAATTTCGTTATATAAGCTACTGCTATGATTTTTTTCACACATCCAAAACCAACCATTTAGCTGGCAGGGGGGGGGGGACACTTGACTCTAACAAAAATTAGCACTTTAAAGCTTAATATTTTGCAAACGGATCCCTGAATCCAAAAATGGTTTTCACAAACTCAATGTTTTTGTAAGACCTTTCCAATGATATCCCACACTATGGGATAAAAAAATAAAAAATAAAACATCACCACTTTACGTGTATGGGAGGTACCCTAAAAAAAAATGTTTTTCATAATTTTGTTTTACCACTTTGTCTGTGTAATTAATATGTATACCTATGTCAAATTACAGCTTTCTAGTACTAAGGGTCTCGGAGCTAGACCGCGGACAGACAGACAGACAGACATGACGAAACTATAAGGGTTCCTTGTTTACTACGGAACCCTAAAAACGAGGTATCGTTGTAACTGTTGGAGGTCGTATTGTTCCGCTGGTTATAAAACTTATTTTCGGAGTAGGTAATTTGTGTTACGTGTATCAGAAATATACATAACGACAGGATTAAGTATGTGTAAGTCCTTCAATTTGTGGCTATTAGTCGACAATTTTACTCACATTAGTATTTTATGCATAGCAGTCGCATTCCGAATGCATTGGCATTATTTCCGTATTCTCTCGTTGCTAACTCGCTACTGACCGATTATGCTACTTTAATCATTAATTTAGTATTCAATACTTTTCAAATGTCTAACAGCATCTTATCTCACTCGCACATACCTAATATTATTAAGGATCATGAAGAATCGATCTGCCTGCTTGTATTACATAAGCGTTAATTTGATTTAAGTGTAATTAACCAATATTATGTTTTTTTACGAGGTTTTAGTATCAAGAAGATTTAGTAATATGAATTTGTCCACGCGAGACAATCAGTGGGTACCTCAATCAATCTGCTTAAGCCTTTCCCCAACCATGTTGGGTTCGGCTTCTAGTCTAGCCGGATGCAGCTGAATACCAGTATTTTATATGGAGCGATTGCCTATCTGATCTCCAGAACCTGGTTTCTGGGTAACACGATATTCCCCTTGGTAAAATTGGTGGTCAGATTTTTGGGCTTCAGACTACCCAGAACGACTGTCATAAATCTACGAATGACAGCCACGAGCCAACGGCATAACGTGCATTCCGAGGCACGGAGGGGTATGTATTGGATGGACACCCATCCACAAACCGACCGCGGCAAGCGTAGCTTAACCTTGGATCGACCCGTGCGGCTGTTATAATTCAGCGACGAATTAGACGAGTTTAAAAATTCCAAGATTTTAGGAGTTTTCTCTGATCTCTAAAAGTCTAGATTTTACTCTTTCCTTCACGAGTACCTAAAACCATTGATTCACAATTCGTACATTCCTACGTATGGCAGGTAACTAACAATGGGAAACAGTATAGTTATTTTTGTTTGCGTATTCTTTAATATTCGATAAGAGTTCCACATATTAAAAAAAAACATAATTAACAGTTGTGATAAAATAACAATAGCTATCATAAGTACTACGCAAGTACGTATACGTATACCTACCTATACTGAATATTATGACCATGAAGCTTTGATCTTTTGGTTTGCGATCTGCCCAAGTTTATCAGTAATTATCAGAAAACATGTCAGAGTTATTATTATGGTCAGAGACGCAGATATTATGACAGTGACCTTGAGTGGTCAGCTTGCGTGTTCTGTACTGAGCTCATGCACCGCGTCGTACGTCCAGCCCGTAAATAGGACTCACTCATCAAGGAGCGCTGTCCCAAATTCAGACGCTTTATTAATTTATTATACTTAAAACAAAATGTATTTAAAAAAACACGTATACTAAAAGATCAATAATTAAATTATCTTTAAAATGCTGAAGGTTTTAGAAAACTAAGCTTGATAGATTTTGCGTGATTCTCAGTTTTATATCCGCGTTAGACATAACTTGACAAATTAATTTCACTATATAATATAAACATAAATGAAAATGCACTAATTTAACATATATTTTTTTCAAATCATTAACACTACTCCTTTAGACGTGATCTTCAGTATAAAATCATTAAAAGTCGGTTATCGTCGGCTTAAGTGACAATGGTGCCGATTCCCTTGTTCACAAACTAAACTAAATTTAAGTTCAATGCATCTTTTTCTTTCTGTTTCTTTAAGAAAAGGACAGAAGATAAGTTTTAGTTTAGTCCTGTCAAATTAATCAGCGCTTGACGTAAATTGACGTAATTTTAGTCGGCAAGTTTTTAATCACGATTAAACTTGTATGGAGAGTGACAGGCGCTGATTAATTTGACAGGACTAAACTAAAATTTATCTTCTGTCCTTTTCTTAATGAAATAGAAAGAAAAAGATGCACTGAACTTAAATTTAGTTTAGTTTGTGAACAAGGGAATCGGCACCAATTAAGTTAAAAGTAGTTACTTAAGTAAATAGTTGTAATTACAGGCACATCATGGTAATTAGTTTATGTGGGTTGACTGCTATGACGTCAAGGCCTTCTACGTAAGCACACTCATTGTCACTTCGCTAATTGCAAGTAGGTAAAGATGTAGGTATCGTCTGACCGGATTGTCTAATCAGCGTGTTATCTTATCTTTAATAAACGAATCAATACGCGAATGGTACGTACTTCCCTTGAATGACTAAGTACGACTGTTGTTATTGTACCTATTTGGTGGAATATTTGTTGCATTGTACGTTGTTGTACCTACATAAAGTACCTGCTCTATTTTCTGTAATATTATTTCGTTCTCACTGTGTGCCATAGATACTAAGCCGAGTAGGTATTACGTAAACGCATTGGGTTAATCCATGGGTATGTTACATACAAGTGTTCCTTTGTTGAGAAGCCCTAAGTTTACACTTAGCTTCCTGTTAGTTTACTTAATACATATCGTTGAATACCATGTTCACTTCGTGAAACTACTGGTGTGCTAGGTATAATGAATCATTATTACAAATAAATAAATAATAGGAAAAATGTTCTTCTTCCAGCACTGAAAGTCTTGGGGAGAGGCCTTCGTCCAGCACGCTTAGCATGACCACCGTAGAAAGAGGTTTTGTCGACGGAAGAATAGACAAAACGACAGATAAACAATCACAATCTGTCATTTTGTCTATTCTTCCATCGTCAACAACCGTTTCTACTGTGGTCATGCTACGCGTGCAGCAAAAATAAATAAGTAGGCTAGTTCTACGAAACCACACAAATGATTTTTTTTTTGTAAAGTTCACTCTATGACCCATATTTCGGATTTTTTGTGGACCAAATAACTCCAATGACTTAACACTTAATCAACCTATAATGTTCTCAGTGCTGGGATACAGGCCTCCTCTCAGTGAGAGGGTCCAATGACTGAACAATATGCTTATATTCTGTGTGGTGGAACAATAAAAGATAATAAAATAACTGGGAATATGCCGGAGGCTGGTCGTAGCGGCATGAACTAATATTAGACGAATCCTCCTCACCGCTCCGCCTTGATCCTCGTCTTAATCCTCAATCTCGTTTACAGTAGGTTACATCTCACATCCTACGCAAACAATAGATCAACTATGAATAGTCTGTGACTCACAGAAGTCTAAATAGATCTCTATTGTACTTTTGATAGTAGATCGCATTCACGCAACAATGTTAAAGTTAGTCGAACGAGTAATGTTATCGAATCATGTCCATTAAAAAACCTGTTTGTGATTGTTGACTTTTCCTCTTTTTCTAGCGACCTGATACCAGTTTTGATCAAATTCCAAGGAAGATGTGAACAATATTAAACTTCTATGATGTATGTTTTTGTATCCAGTTAAACTCGTATGCTCAATACTTTTTGTGTTAACTTAGGTACACGTGTACTCATGTTAAACTCAATAAACAATAATGCAATTCTAGTTTGAAATATTATTTAGGTATGTACCTACTTGTACCCACATATAATGTGTAGTAACAGTGAATTTCTTTCCTCATTCGCCTAGTGTAATTTTTAATAACTAACCACAACAAATAACTACTAAAATATAATTGGTATTTAGATTAAACAGGGTCAGTGGTGTATCATGGAGCAAAAAAAACTCATCAAGGATATTTAAATTAATAACTTTGCTATTTTCCGACTAAGGTATTAAAATACCATAAGTGCAGCGTTGCTACGGCCTTCGAATCCTTATTCTCTTATTTAGTTGTACTATACATAAAACCTTTTATTCACTTTTCACGATGAAATGCTTCTTATTTTACTCAATAACGCTATAATTTCAGTTCACAAATCAAACAAAAACATATTTTCGCGCGGGCACAGGTGTATGTAAATAGTAATTAGTATTACGTAGGTGCTTTTATCACTGTGATGCACTGTTTGTCTACATAAACAAAACAAACACGTTATCAAGAAAACCTGATTTGCTTTTAATGATAAAAAAACTTAAAAGGAAGTTCACAAATCTTCTAGATATGCGCACGCTTCAGCGTCGCATACTAAACTGTCTGTTGTCGTGTCATCCACCATGTTGTAAGGAGTATTCCACACCGACCCACCGCCGTGGCTAAATAAAGACAATGGTGTCGTACAGTTTTTGTATTATTGTCTTTAATTTCACATTTCAAGATTGTTTTCATGTAGATAATGGCTTGGAAGCCAAGCAACATATTTCACCCATACCATAATAATCAATGTTTTCGTTTAACAGTAAATTAATACACTGCAGAGTTTTTTTTATTTATTGTATTATTTTCGGTTTATCTGTCATTCGTCAGCTGTCATTCATGGATCTTTGACAGTCGTTACGGGTCGTCAGAAGCCCGAAAGTCTGACAAACAGTCTTACCAAGGGTATCGTATTACCCAGTTACTGGGTTGTGGAGGTCAGATAGGCAGTCGCTCCATGTAAAATACTGGTATTCAGCTGCATCCGGTTAGACTGGAAGCCGACCCCAATATAGTTGGGAAAAGGCTAGGCAGATTGATTGATTATTTTAGGTTTATCTTACAGCGGAAATGACTTTGGTCTCGGTTTTTACAATGATAATGTCATTGTTAAAACCGAAAGGGGCAGAGATGTGCAATTTAACGTGTCGGTACAAGCGCACTATGGCGTGTAGCTTATCAAGTTAACAAAATGATGTAGGTGGTGAACTTCGGGGTCACGTCAAGGTACACAATGACGGCACATGACGGGGCCTATCTAAGTGCGATTAGTAATTTCCTTTGCTTCAAAAATAGATTATGTATGATTATGTATGTGTTATGTATTATGTGTGTAGGGGTTTTCCTTATGATAGCAATGTGGAATAACCAGTTTGATAGTTAATAGGTTCCTCAGAAGTATTTCGTTTGAACTTTATCTGATGTGGGGCAATTAAATTGAACGAACCAGTGTGTGCGACGCCTAATGTCAACATCAGTGTGAATGGCGGTGACGGTAACTTTATTTACGTCTTGAGCAGCCGATCAGCGACCGAATCGCGTGTGCCGCAAATAAACACAACGTACACTGTTTTATGAAGCTATTAAAACCGG
Organism: Agrochola lychnidis; assembly: GCA_963680765.1. NCBI lineage: Eukaryota > Metazoa > Arthropoda > Insecta > Lepidoptera > Noctuidae > Agrochola > Agrochola lychnidis. The sequence continues at coordinate 9,424,035 of OY796850.1, forward strand.
TTACAAATATACTGACTCCAGGCTGTATCTGAGAAACTCCTAATGGAAAAACCCAAAAACACTGCCCAATCTGGGGATCGAAACGAAGACCCCAAGGCGCGATCCAATTACATACCAGTACCCTAATTGTGATGAATCACAATTTGTTTCGATTTGAAACAGATTACTAATCCATTGCTTCATAAGTTGGAAAAAAAATCTGCTCAACAACGTAAATAACGCAATGATTGTTGTTGAACTGTCAAAATGAAACAAATTAGTCATAATCGTTTACGAAAATAAGTTACGCCATTAGGGCACAGGCTAAATGTGGGTGCTATAAAACATGGACGATCAATCGAATTTAGCAGTCCTCTCGGTAGGGTACACCAATTCTAAGAAAATGCCATAAGAATTATTTCCTCATGATCCTCCTGATGCTATCATCATCGGTGTTGACTGTAGATCACCCAAACATGCCTGTGTGTAATGGCTACCATTAAACATTTACTAATCCATTTAAATTAATTTTCTTTTTGTTTGTGGTTTGAAAAATCGTTTCAGGAAGATTTTTCAATAAATTAACCATGTTTAAATTAATTCAAGAACAAACGAGGCAGGATAAAAATGAAAATTAGCTGCAAGTGAAAATGACGCCGTGCGACAACCGCGGTTAGGGAAAACCCAAACAGTGCGTGACACATAAAACAGTCCTTGTTAGTTGTTGTACTATTCACACGGGTAGAGTCTGGCCAAGTTAAGTCTGCATAAGTAAAAAAACGGTGGAATTTGAAAATCTATAGACGGCAACAGCAACAGCGTGTTCTACGAAAAAAGAATTTGATACTTTGTTTTTGATAGATTATTTTGTTTATATTCTGATTCATTCCTGGTATAGAATAGTCACTTTAGCATGATGCAGTGTGGATTTGATACAGTTTTGTCATCGTATGAAGGTAGAGCATAGATACACGGCTACACATCAAGCTATACATTTCCAGTTTAAGCTGACCTCGCGTTGCATGGAAATCCTATATAATGCGAGATCAGTATAAACTGTAATAGTCTATAAGTAAGTCGTAAGTAGTACTCGTAACATAAGGTTCAGTTGAAAACCAGCGCAGGCACTAGTTGTCTGGCATTTATGCTGAACTGGGCCTATTTGTCGCAGCCGTGAGGCACACAATACTGTTTCAAGCTTTCTCTGGTTTTTTTTTTGTTTTGGTTTTGAAAACTGTGTGCCTTAACCTGGGTAAAATAAATTTATTTTCTTTCTTTATTTCTATTACACATAATCTATTATGAAAAAATTAAAAGGCAAAATGTCCATTTATTCCATTGCAGACTTAGCGTGGCCAGACTCTACCTATTTGTATTTTATAGACGTCTAATCCATTTTAAATGTTTCATGACCATCTGAACTTGAAGGCCATGCTTGATGATTAATTTTGTTAACACATTTTCACTTTAACGAACCAACAACAATCTTTTCTTTTTGGTTGTATTTAGCTAGTTTTATGAAAAGTAGTTAAACACATTTAGGTACTCATTTGATTATAGGTACGGTACCTGTATGATTATCAGATGAAAAGCAAAAGATTATCGCCCCGATTGAGAAAATATACATCCTTTTAGGAAATAACTTTTCCTTGAAGTTGACGTCAACGGAAACTGACGGAATAGAGATAAAAATTACTAATTATTGTCTACTAGCAGCGCCCTGCGGTTTCACCCGCATAAGTCTCGATTCCGTGGGAATATCGGGATAAAAAGTATCCTATGTTAGATAGTTTATATACAAGTTATAAACTATCTTTGTGCCAAATTTCATCCAAATCCATTCAGTAGTTTTTGCGTGAAAGAGTAACAAACATCCATCCATCCTCACAAACTTTCGCATTCATAATATTAGTAGGATGACACAAAAGTACCGCCAGTTAAACAATTTAAGTCTATTAACCCGGACCAGGGGGCCTACCACCAGCTCAAAAGGAGTATTATTTTAATATTACTTCAGTGGGAGAAAGAGATGGAGCTATACGTCCTGTAGAGTTTCATCTCTTTCCCACACTGAAGTAATATTAAAATAATACTGCTTTATGAGCTGGTGGTAGGCACCCTGAAGGAATCTTCTTATGTTTGTACGATGCATTAAAGAATTTAAGTCTAGTTTGGACTATGGAGTCAGCACTCGAATTTGAATGACAGAAAATGCATTAGATTCCTTCCTGGACTTCTCTTGTTAAAAGGAGTGGGAACCAAGAAATTTCTAATTTGATACTAATTTTAAGGGAACCTCGTTAATAATTCCCTGCAAAAAAATAGTCCCTTGGCCATGCCATTCCGCCATGACCATTAATTGCTATTGTTTGTTCAGAATGTAAGGAAATTGGCGTACTAAATTGTAAAATGTAGATAACGCGTTAGCACAGTCTACCAGCAAGTTGTATTCTACAATAAGATTAGTTATTTTGTAATTTAATGACCATACCATGAAGCGTAGCGAAGAATCCACGTAAATACTAACACAGGTTATTAGCTTTAACCTATAAGGCTCTCGTTAGGTTTGTTACGTAGGTTATGTCAATTATTCAAGAATCGTGAACAGTGATTAACACACTTTTTTTTGTTTTAGGTAGGGCATCTCGTAGTTGACCTCTGAGATCATGACTACTTTAATCGGGCTTTCCTGTGGGTGCCTTAAGCTACTACACTTAAAACCTCCAGCACGCGTAGCATGACCACCGTAGAAACGAGTTTTGTCGACAGAAGAATAGACAAAATGACAGATTGTGATTATTTATCTGTCATTTTGTCTATTCTTCCGTCGACGAAAGTCGTTTCTACGGTGGTCAAGCTACGCGTGCAGCCAGGGGTTATTCAACTATGCTAATTAAAACTAGGTGAACGCTCGCTAAGGGCACCCCCTGTGGGGTACGAACCTCGGCTTAGGACGTCAACCGGAGGGAGGACTTCAAGGATGGGACGGGCTGGGATTAGCACACTTCTGTGTATTTTAATTTATGGTAGCTAATGGGGTTGATGTCGTTTCTGTTCTGTGAATGCAGTTCCACTATCATCCACAGCCCGACTTTACCCACTGCTGTGGGTACAGACCTCTCTTTGCGTGTGCCAAACTCTACGCTTTTGTGCCAGTCACATCCAGGTGTGGTCCACCAGGTCATTTAAGATAGAATTCCATTTTTAGAGTTCCGTAGTAAACAAGGAACCCTTATAGTTTCGTCATGTCCGTCTTGTCTGTCTGTCCAACTGTCTGTCTGTCTGTCCGCGGTCTAGCTCCGAGACCCTTAGTACTAGAAAGCTGTAATTTGGCATAGGTATACATATTAATTATGCCGACAAAGTGGTAAAACAAAATTATGAAAATCATTTTTTTGTAGGATACCTCTCTTACACGTAAAGTGGGGAAGTTTTTTTTTTTTTAACCCATCGTTTGGGGTATCATTGGAAAGGTCCTTTAAAAATATTGCGAGTTTGTGAAAACCATTTTTGGATTCAGGGATCCGCCTGCGAAATATTAAGCTTTAAAGTGCTAATTTTTGTTAAAGTCAAGTGTGTGTCCCCCTGCCAGCTAAATGGTTGGTTTTGAATGTGTGAAAAAAATCACAGCAGTAGTTTATATAACGAAATTAAAAGGAAAACTATCACAGCTAAGTAGGTTTTACAAGTTAACGAGTAATAATCGACCAACTTAATTTTGCAGTTGCAAAAACATGTTTTCCCATACATTCCGTACAGGAGAACATGTTTATCAACTACAAAGTTAAGTTTGTTTTTGGGATAAACTACGGAACCCTTCATTGTGCGTGGTCCGACACGTACTTGGCCGGTTTTATTCCATAAATACTTTTTTCTGCTTTTCTCATGCACTAGGCACATTGTATAAATCTTAGATCATTATAAAATAGGACCGCGCGTTACCACGCGTAGTAGATTCTATTTTTTCCTTTAGCCGTTTTTACTACATCCGTCCCGCGATGATTAAAAGCTTATATTGCTTGTAGTATTTTTACGCACGTATGTCTTTATTAAAATATATTTTAAAAAACTGACTTCTACGATATTACCATAGGTACATTAAAAGTGACAGTCATTTGTCAATATAGTCATAAAGTCAAAAATTGGAAACAGGCCTACTGTTTCCAATTTTTAATTTTTTAGTCCGTCTTTCAGAAAATAAAAAAATATTGGACACGTATTTTTTAATTTTTGACGTAATCAAAAGATTACGGCGATACATTGAGTTAAAATGTGGCATGACGTCACGCCGTGCTAGATTTTATATACGACGTAGTGACGTAGCGAGCCCCCACTCCCTAACTTTAATGCGTGTTTTCTAAGTTATTTTTAATTAATATGATAAAGCAAAAAATACGTGTCTAATAATTTTTTATTATCTGAAAGACGGACTAAATAGAACTTTAATTTTTTTACCTAGGAAACTACCCTGTTGTAATTACGGTCATAGTCCCCTGAGGATGCAGTAGGTCTAAACTTTGACAAAATTACAATAGCTGAGTAGCTAGGCACTAAGTTCTGGCATAGGGATAGGAACCCAAGTGCAGCGCTTTATACCCTGGCTGCTGTTGAAAATGCCCTAAAAACAAACACCCTGACCAACACTTGACTGCAGTGCAGCTTGCGTCCTCCTGCGTCCACCGAATGACTCATTTATTTATCACCTTTTAATTAAAATGGTTTATGATTACGTTCTTTATGTATCATAGATAATGGCGATGGGTTTAAAAAGTGTATGTACAGTACTTAAGTGGAATATTGCGTGTTGAGTGTAGTCCTTGATAAGCCACTCATGTAATGAGCACAACTGAAAATTACCTATTCATCGTTCTGGCGTCTTCATAATCGAGTTTGTTTAACCATTTTTTTATGTAGGAACTAGGAAGTTAGCACCTCATCTGTATAGCTATTCATAACCATTCGAAACGCTTTCGTGCCGAATCGAAAATGAATAAATTTTATCGAAGTTGTTTATTTGATTTGCTGTCGGGGACAACGCAAATCAGGTAACCGAAAATGTGTCATCTTTGACTCGGAAGCCAGTCGAATGGTTGTGAATAGCTATGCTGAAATGAACGATTAGGTAGGTACAGACCATTGAAAAATGTTGTTGTTTAGGTACACCGAGCTGGTTAGGCGACCGAGCACTGCTCGGGTGAAAATAGAGAAAACGAATTTTCCCAGATATGTGACCCTAGCTAGATCGATTTTTGCCCCCGTAAACCCCTATATTGCAACTTTCATCGAAATCGTTAGAGCCGATTTCGAGAACGTGAGTACAAATATATATACAATCAAATATACATGTATACAAATATTAAATATTGCTCGTTTAATAGTATAGGATAGGATTTGGCCGTATTTTTTTGTATGCATAAAATGTAATGTAAGTAGAGGTACCATTTCCCTAATAATAAAATTCAATTCAATGAACAAAAGTGGGACCTAGGCAGTTTACATGAATATTTCAGTTCCATATTTCCTGGCACTGCACAGAATTCATATCACCGGAAGACTTAACATATAACAGCAGTCAATAAATAGGTATGTAGATTTCCTGGAAATAGGTGTAAGTAGGTACCTACGTCTACTTTGCGCTATTTTAAAATTAATTTGTTTAGGAAATATAAACAGTACGTCGATATCGACGCCTTAGAGTGAAAACTTCGTAAGTGTAAAAAGTAACTTTTCTTTGGTGGAAGAAAAAACTGCGTGCTGTTAAATTTTTGTACGGCTTCTTTTATGTTTTTTTATTAATTAATATGGAAATTTAACCCGCTTTTATATCCAAACGCCGTCCAAAATTTTTACAGCACGCAGTTTCTCTTCCTCTTGAACATATACTTCTTTTACACTTAAGAGGTTTTCACTCTAAGGCGTCGATATGCAGTCTGCAATATTTTATGCGTCATATGAAACGGAAGATTGAGAAAGTCGTAAAGCACGTGCGGTTTTCTCTATTTTAAGAGTGCCTACTTATTTACTGTACGAGTATAACGTATTCAGAACCTTTTTACTTACCTATGTATGAGCATACGTATTATGATAATGATCAAGTTCGAGTCCGACCGACTGACAACGCATGGCCTCAAGAAAAAAAAAAAAAATTTAAAAGTGTTAATTCGCTCTTTTCGTGCGAGTAATTTCGGGCGAATCACCAATAAGTCCAGCAAATATTTATTGCATTACCTATTTAGACAAGAGATGTTTTGTCGACATTTTGTTATTTCTCATAATTATAAAAATGTGAGAAAGTCATGTCATTAATATATGACATATATCGACAGTGGATATATTTCAAATGTTTTAAAAGTCCCTTATATATACGATATTTGAATTCCACCGTCGATTTGTCATGTCACATTCGTTCATGCTCAACCTGTGGACTTGTGCTGTCCGCTGAGCCGCGACGTGCATAACATAAACACGCACATTCGACCTTCTAACCTTAGAATCTCCCCGATGCGTCATTGGATAATCATTTCAAAGACATAACGGACATGATATTTGATGAACGGGATGTGTAGGTAGGTACTAACAGGCTGACTTAGTTCATAACATCATACAACCAAGTCTTTCTACATAGGAACAGAAAACGATCTTGTTTTAAGTAAAGCAGGTAATTCGACGTTGATCTATATTTCACAACCAACTATTTATAAGTATGAGTGTAATTTAAACGTACGACACTGAGTCAGCACTGATAATGATCGATAAATACCGCAAATTAGCTAATATAGGGAATCAGGATATAAATTGATTGATAAAAAGCCGTTCATATAATAAACAAATGACGGTGATAATAAAAATAATCTCCAAATGGCCCATTGATATAAAATCACAGATTAAAATCCTATCGGCTTTTCATAAACAGTACCTATCTAAATCCTCGTTGAATTTAACCGATTAGAAATCTTAAACGGATATTAGATGTGGAAACAAACAATCATACATAAAATACCAATTTTCAACGATTAGCCTATTACTGTAAACTTACAATGTATACAACCCTGTAGGTCTGATTTCCACAAACTTTCTTTCATTCAATTGAAAATTAATCATAATAGTATTGAAATTAGAGTATATATTTGTGTGTAAGTATTACCAAACTCACATGAATAGTCATCGTCTTAAATCGCTGAGTATTTAAAAGTATTCATAACAGAATGCATGTGACCAGTCGCACATCATTTTATTATGCAAACGATACTGTTAGCAGCTCAGCGGTTATGTAGCGAACTAGCGACACGGGACTTATGCAACATAGGAAGTTATCTTGATAATTTCGTCCAATGCTGTATTTATTTTATGTTTAATTCTATCATTAATGCACATATTAGTTCTGTTGTTGTAATACATACAGCAGCTATACAATGTAGGTAACATAACAGTAGGTATCTAATTGAAGACCATAACATTTCCTAAATTATGTAACTTGAACCTGTTATAGGCAGATTGGCAGTATTGTAAAACTGTGGTAATAGCTACTTAGTAGGTAGGGTTTTCAAACGACCATCGGTAGGTATACTACAACTGACGTTCGGCAGCTGGCAGGTCTGTCGGTACTTATACTGAGAACGTGGCCCCTCTACAGGCCCTCAATGCCAGCAGGCCAGTCCGGTGCAGAACCAGCCCCGGATTTACGTCTAGGCACACACGGCATAGCTGCCGTCCTTACGAAAAGTGCAATAACTCGAGTTTTGCGCCGAATTGAGGTAAGTACGTATTTGGAATTTGCAGAACGAGATCTATATATTCTTTTTAGACATTTTTTACGTATTTATGACGAAGCCGGTTTACCTTGTATACCATGTATAGTGTTGGAGATACAAACAACACAAAAATAAAATCTTTATCCGCGTTTTTCTCGAAATCAGGTTTAACCTATACTCCATTTGAAATAAGTTAGACATTTAACTAAACCTTTTTTACAGTTCGTTCAACCGATTTTGACTTCTATTGCGTTGGTGGCATGACAAATGGCAGCTGCAGTAAACATTGGTATTGTAACCACTTTTTTTGCTTTTAATGCCATCCTTATGCCTACGGTATAGAAGTCAAAATCGGTTGAACGGACTGTAAAAAAGGTTTGTTTAAATGTCTAATCTTATTTCAAATGGAATATAGTTATTGCACTTTTCGTAAGGATAGTAGACTGGCCTAGGGGCCCAGCCAGCCTAGGGGCCCCACTCACCCAGCTGCTCCGACCTGACGGCAGGCGGAAATCAAATTTGCATTGAGAGATTTTTTTTTTTCAATAAAAAATACTTCATACATTTATTTCACTTACTTGAATAGTGCAGTTGGATTGAATCAAAAGTAGCTTATTAATTTAATTTATTATTTTCAATTGATATAATTGCATTGAAAAATAAAAACCTGCATCTACTTGTGCATTTTATTTACAACCAAAATGACTTCGAAATGGGGGCCTTAAATGTCGAAGTGCCTAGGGGCCCTGGGTCTCTAAGTCCGGGCCTGTGCAGAACCCCAGGGTCTTTCAGGTGTGATGCTTAGGTGCTCGTGATACCAACCCTACATAGCCTATACTTAGGCTCAATGTACGTTAGTTACTAGTGCTAGATAGAACTACGTCTCAACATTTGTACAAGTAGACTTGGATGAAGTATTCGCCCATCAGCAATAAATAAAACTCAATCCTTTAAGATCATTAGGACCAGTTTAATGTTTAACATATTTCCCAAGGTCGATCTCCCGGGAAATGGACCGGTGTCGCAACTTCACGAGCGAATAAGAGCAAGGCCTTGTTGCGACATTCAGATTCATGGCAAAATGTTATCAAAAGTACCATTTTTGCTACCGGAAATACATGGTTCGGAAGGAAGGACGCTAAAGGTAATATTTCCTTGAGGCCATTCGGCCGGCTGTGCCGGTGTAGCGGAATTTTAAAAGAACGTTTTTACGAGTAGGTAAACAATGTGAATGTGCGCACAATCAATGATTGCAGGAGTCACCAAATGGCGGACTTATTTTGTAAACAGTATTTTTATAACTAAACACAAAAATATTAAAATAAAAATGTTGAGTAATTTAATTTAGCCCGCGCTTTGACTTTAGACAGATATTTCAAAGTAAATTAATAATTTTTCACATTAATATTAACAACAGTTGACTTTGTTATTTTTATCCATTACGATTACATAATATGGTTTATTAAAAAACAGGTTTTTTTTTGTTAAGTAAAAAACGGAATCCCATTGAAACTAATTTGTATTCAAAGGTGTAGCAAGTATATTAAGCTGCAAGTACTGTAAGACCCCTATTGACCCTAGGGTCAGTGGGTCGTCTTAGGGGCGGAGTGAGACGTACCTAGTGCTTCTTGAAACTATGAAAGTGATGCTTAGGATGCATGCTTAGACGGGGTGACAACGATTTTAGGTATTACAAAGAAAGTAAGAACATAAAATAGAATAAAATTATTGAAGGAAACTAAACGAGACACAATATAAGTTTTATTGTTATTACGCCTGTGGGCATTTCGTGTCCCTCAAAGTCTTTCTTTAAATGGTTTTATTAAATTTATTTACTGTAAAGACCAAATAGAAATAGGTATTAATGACTGATAAGGTGATCTCATCCGTCATTAATATTTTAGATTAATTCTGTATTCTTTTGATATTTTCAAGTTATAGCTACAGTACCCTAATTGCGTAATACAACACAATCTGTTTCGATTTAAAACAGATAGCGAATCCATTGCTTCATAAGTTGGAAAAAAAATCTGCTCAACAACGTAAATAACGCAATGAATGTTGTTGAAATGTCAAAATGAAACAAATTAGGCATAATTGTTTACGAAAATAAGTTACGCAATTAGGGTGCTGGTCTAAAGCCGATATCACTACCTAATTTATGAGCACACATAATAACTGCTAGTTTGCTATTTATCTCCACCTCGACTGTGCAAATATCACCAAATGTAATTATCGCAGAGTTTATCTGCTCTTTAAGTAAATAAAGATAATTTCATGCCACTGTAACGCACAGTACATATATTGAATTTTAGTGAAAATATTACTGTGATTGCGAAATCTACTTACATAAAATTACTAATTTTTTATGTAAGTAGTTTCGCATGTTTCAATTATTTTAAATTGATTAAATTAAATTAGCTGGACATATCCATCAGATAACTAATAAAAATTCAAAATTAAACAACAGACACAGTTCAGTGATCTGCTCCATTGTAATGGGTTTCAATTGAATTACGCTTCCTCGCTCTCTTGTTACCTAGTCTCTTCATAAAAGGATTCTGATATTCAACACTGGAAGCACAGTATATTAATTATACTGTGCTGGAAGGTACCTCGAATTAAAAACAAAATGTCAAAACTTTTTATGTGATCGCATGTTGGTCCAACAAAAATAGAAATCTAAAACTGTAGTAGCAGAAATAATAGTCGGTCACAGCATCGAATTGAGAAATGAGGTTTGAAAAGAATCGGGTAGGTAATCGCACATTTAATTTAAGTAAGTAGGTACATCAAGTACTATTATTAAGGTACCTACGTATTTAACTAAAATACAAGTACTAGAACTTTAGAACAATTCTTTAAAAGGCATTGCACCCGCATGATCTTTATATGAATTGCCTTGAAACTTTTCTAGGCGCACGGAGGTATGTATTTATTGGTCTCTCTCAAGAACAAAGGCAAAAGAACGAAAAAATCCACTATAATTAAAAGTTTGATCTGAAAGATCCATTTGATTTATGAAACGTGATCTCTGTAACATGAACTTACCATAATCCTTGCCCATGGCGGATCAACAACAGTACAGCACCAGGTAGTTAGTTAATTTAGTCAGTGCACAATTGGAACATTCAGTCAATTTAATGCTCAACACAGCTCGCTGTGATGCAATAAAACGTTATTAGGTACGAACAAATCTCCAGCGTCCAACGATTCTGTGATATTTTCAATTGTTACACATCGTGCAAGAAAAAGAAACACTATTGAATCAACACTTTTCACCACGACTAATTACTCTTATTAATTTGATCTTATTGAGTTGTTTGTTACGTTCAAGAATCAGTACATTAAGAAAAAAGAAACAGTTTATTGAATTTCCTCGTATGTTTTGTTTGTTTACTGTCGAGGTGAAAGTTTGTTGACATTCGAAGAACTCGAATGTAAAACGCGATAAACAGTGCTAGCGCGTTGCGCGCTGAATGCTGACTGGCGTTGGCTGGAGCGAGTCCGCTGCGCTCGCGGGCGGCAGCAGTGGCCTGTCTGCTGATTCACTACTCATACATACAAAAGTAGTTTGGCTTTGTCTTGCTGTAGTGAGTACTCGCTTTACTCAGCGTTGTTCTTTGTAATTTGTTTCTCCATAACTAGAGCAACAATAAGCTCAATTAAGTCTGTTCCATTGAAGTGCTCTTTTAAGTACCTGCCATTAATTTAATCTATGATTAAATTCGATGTTAACTTTAAATTAATGTGGTTTATCAATTTATTTTTAAATTCCAAAGGGAAAATCCAGAGCACAGCGGGTAGACACGTACCTACATTCTGAAAATTGTTTTACGAAGTTTCCACCTCAATGTTATAACGAGGAAAATTTTTAATTTGTTGCATTACAAAAATAACTGCTCATGCATAAGTCATAAATTATTATACCTGTTTAAAAAAAAAACACAATTGTCGCGGGCCGAGGTTGGGCCGAGCTACGAAACAAATAACACCTTTATGATGACTGCTTATTGTTTCTTTTGCAACGTAACGAAAAAACACATCTAGTTAGGTAATACATGACACCAAATAAGATGTCCTACAAATGTGTGTGTGATTTTATCAGACACACTAATTAGAGCAAGAGTATCATTGTATGCTAAAGCCGCCTAAAGGATTTCAACGCACTCTGAGCGCAGAGAGTTGAAAATGAAACTGCGCTTTTTAAACGCTCTGGGATGCGCTCTGTTGGATTCTCAATGCTTGGCTCATATAACCGAGAGTTGAAAATTCAGTGCGCGATAAAAAATATGCCGTTACGACTTTACGAGGACTAACTTACCTACCTGCTTAGAAACTTGCATTTATTAATCACTGCGCTTGGCCATTTACTGGTTCTCATTTTCTTCAGTTACTTCCTTAGTAGGTAGGTATCCTACTTTTGATTGTATCTGTGTACTGAGTACTGACAGTTATTCATTTCAGTTCGCGCAGTATTTTGCTTTATAATTAGTATAATGTAGGTAATTAGGTACCTACATATTAAATAGATAAGTCATCAGCTTAGCCACATTAAGGGCGAATTTCACCAATGGAACTGTGATCATTTCAAGCTGCAAACTCGGTTGACGCGTTTATTAATTGAGTTCCAGTTTTGAACATCTAAAATTAGGATCATTTTTAACGTTTTGTGTAGGACATAAGTATCATCAGAAACTTGATGAATGAAATAGCTTTTCCTAAAGTATGTTGTGTTTCGTCGCACGGTAGCCGCAGCATTCGTTTTCAAAGAACAAGTCGTAGTGTGAACTGTGACTCAATTGTATTAATCATTTCACTGCAGCCGACTCGATTTTAAACTTCCATAGGGAAAACCACATCAAAGTGTATAGTCAACCCCCCCCCCCCCCCCCCGACCCTTGCTCGATAACGAGGTGCCAGCAGTTGTTGCAGCTGAGCACGTAGCTTTAAATTCTCCGACTAATAATCATGATCAAAACTTTGATCCAGCCCGTCTCATCCTTGATGTCCTCCCTCCGGTTGACGCCCTAAGCCGAGGTTTGTACCCCACAGGGGGTGCCCTTAGCGAGCGTTCACTTAGTTTTAATTAGCATAGTTGAATAACCCCTGGCTGGAGGTTTTAAGTGTAGTAGCTTAGGCACCCACAGAAAAGCCCGGTTAAGTAGTCATGATCTCAGATGTCAACTACGAGATGCCCTGACTATAAAAAAGTGCATACTCAAATAGTTTGGTTTTACGAAATTCCCACTTCAATTGTTACCTATAACAGGAATATCATTAATATAGCTGGTCCTAAATAACAACATATATTCAATCAAATAATATATATCCATAGTCCACACACAAAATAATATACTACAGTGATAAATCATGCATGGATGCATCATTAAAATTATGCTACTTATTATATTTGATTAAATCATTTTAAGTTTTTTTTTTTCTTTGTTTTGTATGCCGTATATATTCTGTCGTTGTCGTATGTTTCGTCGTTGCCGTCTTTATGTTGTGTATGCGTGTATATCCCGGCTATAACCATCTTACTGCGACATATTATATAAACGCATTGTTACAAACCTTTAGAAGATAATAAAAGAAGGTATCCTTCAAATGACTTTAGTATAGGTAACGTATCTATTTTAGACACACTAATTAGAGCATCATTACACGGTCTGTTCACTAAGGATTTCGTGCAAATCACATGCACATAATATGGGCATTACATCCCATAGTTTTCATAATTTGAATTATTTTGCACATTATCATATGTGTAGCTATGTAGTGACAAATTGAATTGAAAAACATTGTTTTTCCTTTTATATGTCCCTGTTTAGATAACCAACATTTTGATGATAGATATCCTTCAGTTTGTTTGTGTGCATTGATAAAATAATTTATGACAAAGACAAGGTTGTTTTTTGCTGACGTGAACGGGTATGTTATTCGGGGTAAATGGCCAGTCGCCCCTCAGGATCAGAACAAAGACTAGCGTTGCATCCCCGTCTGGTTGTTGACCCGCCTTGAACTTTATTAAACTTATTACTTCTACGTTTTCATTTGTGTATCTAAGTACTGCAAGTATATGCCACTGTTTATAATAGCTGAAATTATTTATGATTGAGTAAGTGTTACAGGCTGATAGACACAAAATACTTGACGCCATTTGTATGAAGTTCATTCGTAAATATGATAACGTCTATGAAAACAACAATGCTTAAGTGGTCATAATTACGATTACTGTACTTACGATTTCTTTAGAAAATTGATAAGGATAAAGAATCAACATATTAATAATTGTAATAGGTATTAATATGTTGATTCGTTATCCTTATCAATTTTCTGTGTTCATTACCCACTTCGACTTAGGTACCTTTCTATTAATATAAATGGGTAATCGGGAAATACCTGTCATGCCATGTCATCGTTTGGATAAACAAAACAATGTTATCTTTAATTATTTTTTCAATAGTTACAATTAACTGCAGGATCAGGCTAACTCCTAAGAACAAAGGCACTCATCAGTACGATATCGTAAAAACACTTCAATTCAGGCAAGCAGGTACCCATTTGTAGGTAGGTACCTACCTAGTTATGGAGGTATTTGCCAAGAAGGTAGGTACCTATATGATCATTTAGCCACGTCAGATATTATATCTAAACTAGCTACATTAAATTGCACCCTAATTGCGTAACACACGATCAATCACAATCTCCACATTTTGGCAGTTCAACAACATTCATTGCATTCTTCTAAATGATTCAGATTGTGATTGGTGGTGGTGTAAATAATTTATTCATTAACTAAAGCATCTTAAAAAAGCTCCACTATGAAGGCCCCGGCGAGATTCGAACTCGCGATCTCCTGTTTACTAGACAGGCGCTTTAACCATCTAAGCCACGGCGCCCATGCAATGTTATGCGAAATAGGATATTCTGTGGATAATCTATTACGAATACTTACCACACTTATCAGGGTCGTTCCCAGAACGTAGATGGACGGGACGGACGTCAGGAGCTCAAAAAATATCTCTGTGTACATTTTATATGAACTCGTTCATACACGTCCGTGTCCGGGCCGGCGGCGACGAAGCTTCAGTTCCTGCCTTATGTGTTTCACGGCCCTGTCACATCCTGGACACGGCCCTGAAATTAATTAATTACTGCAAAATTGATCCTCAAGTTAACGAGCTCTCTTTCTCCGAAGATTTCGTGAGTTTTCCGAAAAGTTCACAGCGTCTGTGTTCAAAAATATAAAACTCGCTAGAATCAAATAATACATATTTTTGAAAGTTTACGAACTCGATGATGATAGTATGTTATCAAAACAAGTCAATTAAAACGCGCATCTAGTGTAAGTACCTCCCTCCACCTGCTTACTTACATTAAGTCTATAGGTAGGTACTGTTTTACACAGTTTACTTACATCTTTTTTAATAAAACAGATTTTTGTTTTTCCTAAACTGGTAAATTGTTAGATGCAGCACACTAACATGTGGGTAATATTGTGTGGTCGTACTCGTATGTATCCACATAAGCAACTCTGTAGTTTCGCTACCGTAGACTGGCGCCAGTTCGGCGGGAGGCCGAGACCCTCCTCAATAACCCTCAGTCGGGGGCGAAGTTATTTTGGCTCTCAGCCAAACACGGATCGTTTTTGTGATAAAACATATCATTTTGCTTTCATTCTCATTCCGTGAGTGCGTTGATTGGAATATGACCTAATATTATGAAAAATATTGCCTTGGTAGGTTTATCAATATTAAACCAGAATGTAAACCAACCAACCAGCAGTGTGCCTAATCAAACTCAGTAACAGCCCGAAGTCTAAAATGGAATGTAATGTGTGAAGGTTTATACAAAATGTGCGAAAGTGATATATTGGAGGATTTTTGGGTTGCGATGCGGCCCGCCTAAATGTGCGTCAGCTTTAGAAAAATTGACCATTGTAATTGTGCCACTCAAGGGCAGATAAGGTTCAAAGTGGTGCAGTTTGCTCGTACTGCCGAGTACGAGCAAACTGCACCACCTAGAGGTCTGCTAATCCAACAATGCACCGGTCTAGAGCCTTCGTCGGCGAGAGGATATCAGCATAACATAAATGTTACCGCTAATGCTGGTAATAAAAAGATAGCGCGTCCAAATTTTATACAGTTTTCCTTGAAAAATATTTAGCTGATACCATGAATGGTCAAAAGAATAACTAACCAAACCAATGCGAGGTCCTGCTAAAATTATGGCCGCATTCCGACTTACGCTAAAAGTGATAATATCGTCACATCCACGGCAAACTTACGAATCTGCAGAAAATGCATTTTACACGGGAGCGTTTTGAAAGCAAACACCAATGAAAAATTTTTTTTTTATTAACAGGTGTAAAGGTACCGTGGTACATTCGGTTTTCAAAATAGTACTTTTTTTAAGATATTATCAAAGGATTGTCAATATTTTACAAGGATCAGAAATAAATACATATTCGTTATTTTACATCATCATACATAGAAGTTAATAGATATTTATTCGTACCCCGGCAAACTTACGAAAGTGGTACTTTCGTTACTAACATAATAAAAAAATACAATTGAGACTTCGGTGAACTTACGAAAGTATCACTTTCGTAAGTTTGCCAGGGGTATGGAACCCATTTTGATAGAGTTTGCTACTAACGTAAATTCACGAATATACCAGGTTCGTAAGTTGACAGTGGCACATTTTACTAGAACTTTATAAATTCTACTACGCTAAAACATCTTATATGAATTTGGTAAGTTTACTATGGGTGTATTAACATAAAACGCAGATTGGAACAATTTGAATTCTGTAACCGTCAGAGATAAAAATTCGTAAATTTTCCATGGTGTGTAGTACCATATTAGGTACAGTTTTTCATTAAAATGTCGATTTCACTAAAACTGCAGATTCGTAAGTTTGCCGTGGAGGTGATTATCGCGAATCCAACCTAATTTAATAGTCACAAAATATAAGGGTTATTAATTAAGTAATAAAAATAATTGCGCCTTTGGACTTTGGTCGGATTCACGATATAATCACTTTTGGCGTAACTCGGAATGCGGCCTATATTATTTTTTGTTGTTAATCTTATATGTCAATGTCATTGAAAAATAATTAGTCCCAAAAACAGCAAAGTGCAATACTAGATAAGGGAGACACTTCTTATCTGTCTGGCCCATGTGCCCCTCCTAGAAATAAATCCTGAATCCACCCTTGGTGCCACTACAGTATGTACATGTTAGTTATTTTCTAGCTTCTCTATCGAACTTATCATCAAACGTACCTATAGAACTTAGTTATGTATGTTACGAGCAAAAGGTACAAATAATAACAGTTCTTTTTTAGGGTTCCGTAGTTTAAAAAGAAAAAACGGAACCCTTATAGGATCATTCGTGTGTCTGTCTATCTGTCTCGGCCAATTTGCTCTGAATCAAATGGACCGATTAAATTGAAAGGTACACATATGTGTTTCTGTGACCCAAATACGGTCATGTAACGTAAATAAATGAATTTTGAATATGAGGGTCACTTCTGGGGGGCAAAACAGAAAAATAAAAAGTTTTGCAAATTTTACCGTGTGACATTTCAAATGGCCCTTCCATTTGAAATGCCACACGGTAAAATTTGTTGTGAGGATTTCAATTTTTTTTTAAATTTTAAGTAAATAAATTTATAGATATTTAAGAAATTAGATGAAAATTGACCATTCCCTCCCTATATCCGAAACTATTGCGCCTAAAATTAAGAAAAAAAAACAGAGTATAGTTCTTTACTCATAGATTACAGGAAAAGCTAGTCATAGGTAAGCAAGTCTATGGTCTTAAAATAACATGGTAAATCTCTCAATATGGTGTGTATTTATATTTGCAGTTAGAATGTATGGGAGACGTACGAGACGTGTTATTAAACTAGATTGTTAAGTTTGTATTTGGGATAAATTCATCCCAACTACGGAACCCTTCATTGTGCGTGGTCCGACACGCACTTGGCCGGTTTTTTTTTACCACAACGGTGAACCTCTTGGCCTGTATCTCTCTAGTTTTGTCGACGGAAGAATAGACAAAATGACAGATAAACTATCACAATCTGTCATTTTGTCTATTCTTCCGTCGCCAAACTCGTTTCTACGGTGGTCATGCTACGCGTGCAGATGGTAAGTGATGATTAGGCAGAAGGTGGAAGCGAGCTTCACCCGGAATCCTCAACCACAAAGGAACTGGCTATCTTACCTCTAACTACCGAAACACAATATTGCTGTTAACATTGTTGTTATGGCAACAGACTTAGATAAGTTAAGATAAGATGGTGGTAGCTAGCCAGGCGGACTTAGAACAAGTCCTACCACCAAAAACTAAACCCTAATTGCGTAATACACGATCAATCATAATTTGTTTCGATTTGAAACAGATTGCTAATCCATTGCTTCATAAGCTGGAAAAAAAAATCTGTGCAACAACGTAAATAACGCAATGAATATTGTTGAACTGTCAAAATGAAACAAATTAGGCAAAATTGTTTACGAAAATAAGTTACACAATTAGGGTACTGATTGTCTACACGTTCTTGCCTTACATCTAAAACAATTCTAAATAAAGCAACCCAGTAATACGCATGATCAGTCGTAATCGACTGAATAGGTATAGCCAAAAAGTGCAATGCACTTAGAGCATTTTTGATTGCGTAAATGTAACGTTAATATCTTTTGTATTTTTTGCGACAAATAATAACAAAATGTCTTGTCTCATGTCCGAGATACCATGCTCTGTAGCACGGGCTGTAGCGCTGTAGCATGGGTTGTGGCGCTGTAGATCCGTAGCCGAGTAGCCAGGGTTTGTACCACTGTAGCAAGTGTTTTAGCGCTGTAGATCCGTAGCCGAGTAGCAAGGTTTGTAGCACTGTAGCAAGTGTTGTAGCGCTGTAGACCTGTAGCCGCGTAGCAAGGTTTGTAGCGCTGTAGCACTGTAGCAAGGGTTGTAGTGCTGTAGACCTGTAGCCGCGTAGCAAGGTTTGTAGCACTGTAGCAAGTGTTGTAGCGCTGTAGACCCATAGCCGCGTAGCAAGGTTTGTAGCGCTGTAATTCTTACATCTATCTAAACTAATATTATAAACTAATTAAAATAAATTAGATTTTTTGCATGTTTGTTTGTTACGCTTTCACGCTAAAATGGCTGTACGAAATGCTGTGTAAAATGGCTGTACGAAATTTGGATCATGGGTAGACCCATGAGCCAAATTTCATCCAAATCCGTACAGCCATTTAAAAAGTTTCCTGTCCTAACTCAGGTCATGGTCTAGTCTACCATGACCTGAGTTAGGACAGGAAACTTTTTATCCCAATATTCCCACGGGATCGAGACTTTGCGGTTGAAACCGCGGGGCGCAGCTAGTTTTAAATATTAGTCTATGGTTTTATTTATATGATGCATATATGATGATGCCAATCAATGCAGTTTCGTCTAAGGTTTAAAACTCTTTTGGACCAACTGAGGTAGGTACTAGAAAAGTCACAAATCGTAAAAAACTTTTCCGTACCTATCACTACGAAATCCTCTTATCCACGATCTTTCACAACGTTTGTTATTATTTATTAAAAAAGGCGTAATGTTATGTACCTATCTATGTAATATATTCATTTCATCATCTGCTTAGCCTTTTCCCAACTACGTAAGGATCATCTTCCAATCTAACTGAATGTATTTGAATATCAGTATTTTACAAGGAGCGATTGCCTATTTAACCTCCATAACCCAGGAACTGGGTAACACGATATCCTTTGGTAAGAGTGGTTGGTCAGTACAAATTGTACCACTTGTTAAATAATTATAGGCCGACCACATATCTGAGTCCGTGCGCGTTGCGAGAGGGGTGACAGTTGTCACAAGTTGACGAATCACTGAGTTCTCGCATCACAACACCACACCCCTCCCGCACCGCACAGCTACCTCAGAAACGAACTCAGTAAGGCGATTAACACACGGCACCGCGCACCGCCGCGGAAGTGAGAGGTGAGAGCAACCTCGACCGCGCGGTCAGCGGTGTACGTGTGTTAGGCATCAACGGATTTACTAGAACTCAATGCGACATGCGATCCGCTTCACACCGCCTACCGCGGCGGTACGCGGTGCCATGTGTTAATCGCCTTAAGCGGTCGGCAGATTCTCGTGGGATCGCAAGTTCCTGCAATAGTGTCATATACACCCGCCATTCCGATATTACGTTGGCGGGTGTATTTTTATGTAGCCAAGATTACAGCTATTAAATGTCGTGACTGGATGCGACCACGTAAGAGCCAAGCATCTTCACCAATCCCGTAATCAGCAGGTACATCTTTCAATGCATTTTCACTTTGATTGGATAATGATACCGTTGTGTTAATGTTCACTGCAGGAAGACCTAATGTTCCCACTGCTGGGAGTCTGGCACACAGGCCTCCTCTCTGTGGAGGGAGTTATCACTGGGCCACCACTGCTCTAGAAATACCTGGCTAGCATCATTTAGTAAATATAAATATAATAAATATAAGTAGTAGGTATGTGCGTAAGGTGGTGCATTGTTATGTAAAAGAGCGCCTCTCGCCATCAAACGTAAAAGTTTGGCGAGTTTAGAATTAAGTAACACCTCTGTATAATAATATTGTAATATCATATCATTAGTATGTTCAAATAAGTAGATAACTTTCAGTGTGTTAGCTCGGAAAATCCAAATCGCTTGCCTCAAACCTAAAAGCTCTTAGATTCATCCAACGAAACAGGTAACAAAATCCAAAAGACAGCCGCGAGTCAATAAAAATATCTGTAACCAGAGTCCAGATTGCGAATATCTAAACAAACAGTCGCAGAATAGTAAGCAACGGAGCGTAGACGCACACGATACTAACGGTCGACTGACTTAATTCCCGGCAGTTTTTTAAACCATGATATCATAATCATAACGTATTGTAAATGAAGGATTTAAAGGACAACCATTATTTTGCGGCCGCACACATTTCAGCCCAGCTTCGGATCAGCACCGCCTCACCTCATCGACACGCAACATGAATGAAGTTTCATTCAGCTTTATTTAACGACACCGCTTATCGATAGAAAAAGATTTACCATTAGAAGTAAGGGGGAAGGAGTGAACTCATGATCGGTTACTGGGTAGCGTGTGATGTCGACGTATTCCTAATGATGGCTAAAAGGGCAGTGAGTTATGAAAGTATGCCTACATATAAAAAAAACTTTATTTGGGTATTGCTAACTCTGATCGGACAAGGATTTGGAATTAGGCGCCATAGTAACTTCCATTCAGGGTAAATATTGTAGTTCCAATAATATTACATATTGATAACCTCCTTTTTTTGAAGTCCGTTAAAAAGAGTTATCCAACGATGTATTAGGTATACATGGCTATTAAGAGGGGAGTACCAAAATGGGCATCATCCTTTGGTCGATAACGTAAGCATCTTGTGGTGGCTTCCTGTCATGCTCGGGCCACACCAACGGGAAATGCCGTTAATTATCACGATGATGGACCTTAACCCGTCGGAATAAAGTCTATCATCGCGGTAATTAACGGCGTTTCCCGTTGGTTGTGGCCCCAGCATAATTGAGTTTAGTGCACTCCGCACTAATCTACGCCATCAAAATCAAAATATTTTATTTCACATAAACCTACATGGGCACTTATGAAACGTCAGAAGCTAGGTGCACGGTTCCAATTGGTCGTTTCCATCCATGCGCTGTTTAGCTCAAAAAAAGTACTTTTCGACCCAAACAAACCATCAAACTTTATCTTAAAAACATATTAATTACTAATCATTTTAGGAAATATTGGTGTCGATTCTCTTATCACAAATGCCTCTAAACTAGACAAAAAATCACCAAAATTTAGTTTATTCCTGTCAAACGACGATTTCCCATTCTGAAATAGACTAAAATGACACAACTTAACTATATTTTAGTTTGACAGCACTAAGATGGTACTGAGATATTAGTTTAGTGAAAATGGCAATTTTGCTATTCTGAATTTGACGTTTTTAACCAAAAATTTAGATTTTCTAACTAAATATGACTATTTTTAATCGCGACTAAAAACATGTGGAATAAAATTGGTTGTCATGAACTAAAATTCACACCAACACCTCGACTTCAGATGAAAAAACAGTAGTTTTTTTTTTTTCTTTTGCTTATATCTCGAAAACGGTGTGTCCAATCGCAAAAATAATGAAAATTTCGACACCCTTTATAAAGGCCTTAAACCCTTAACACTCTACATGTAAGTAATATTTTTTTTTATTTTCCATACAAAAAGTGAAAAATCCATATAAAACACGTCGAGGCTGCCCCCCCTGCGCGCCTCCGGCTCTAAAAAGATTCACGTGGTTAGGTATCACGTGTGGAGTTGCAATTGTCAAATACGATTTAGATGTGTCAAAATTATTTTTAAATTTAGAGAATTTATTTTACAGAATAGCTTTGAGATTCTCATAGTCAAAAGTAGGGAATTTTAGTGATAGTTTAGTTCGGTGTACAAGAGAATCGGCACCATTGTCTAAATACTTAGTTAGGATTTTTTTATTTTATTAATATTAACTCGTTCCAGACCGGCTTACCCGGCTCATAGAAACCGCTGTCACGTGACCGTAGTGACGTCATGATGTACTTTATTTTGTAAGGAAATTGAATTTAGCATAAGCTGGACGCGCCTACGAGTTATTTTAGCGCAGTGTTTTGTTGTTGGGTTATTAAGACAATTTTTAATGTATGTAGGCGTTTTGTAATAGAGTGGTTGTGTTCCGAATTTCCAAGGGGAAGCCGGTAGGAATTGGCTTATATGGACATTTCGCCCCTGCTTACTACCCCTTTCCTCATGAACGCGGTTTGTACGGAACCCTCGGTGCGCGATTTCGACTCGCACTTAGCCGGTTTTTTCTTTTCTTTTGCTTATATCTCGAAAATGGTGTCCTATCGCAAAAATAATGAAAATTTCGACCCCCTTTATGAAACCCAATCCATAAAACTCAACATGTAGGTTATAATTTTTCATGTTTTCCATACAAAAAGTGAAAAATTCTATATACCTAAAACACGTCGATGCTGCCACCGCTGCGCGCCTCCGGCTCTAAGAAAAATTCACGGGGTAGGGCAAACAAGTACCTACCATGTGGAGTCGCGATTGTCAAATTCAATTTTAGTTTTCAAAATTATTTTTAGAGATTTTATTTTGCAGAATAGCGATTTCTAATAGCCAAAAGTAAGGAGTTTTAAGTGATGGTGTAAAGGAGAATCGGCACCAGTGAGGTCAAAATGTAAATCTAAGATGGCGGCAGACAAATTTTTGAAAAAAATTTCTTAGTGTCGTTTTCAAATACCCCGTTTACATTCAGTTCACTTACACGGCAGTGATCAGGAAAGTGGGCAGGACGAGTATGTAAACACTAAAACACGATACTTCTCATGCTAGCCACTGCTACTCGCGCTGCCCAGCGCTCCCCAAATCACAGAACACTGCCCCAAATGAGCGATTTTTTTTTTTAATGATGAATTCAAATGACGAGCAGCGCGAGCGGCAATGCGTGTTTACATTCAGCTCCACAGCTCACTTCTCGGTTCTCGCCGCAGCAACTCAAAAGCAACCTTATTGTAAGCAAGGTAAAGATCATTGTGATTTGGATAGCTGGTTTTGCTGCGAAATCTGATGAAATAACCGTAGTTCTGCGCCAGTTTGGTGCAACTAGGCCGATTTACTACATACTAAATGATATAAGAAATTCAAAAACAAAGATTCGGTCATAATAATTTTAATCGCATATAATAATATTAATTGATTATGATACATGGAGCGTTAACCCGCGTCGATCGGCAGACGCGCCGAGCGGCACTCGGTCGTCTGCGCTCCAAATTTATATTTATTATTCGGTTACATCGCATCGACATTCGCTCTGCAAAATCCGTAGCTACATATTCACTAATGAGAAGTCTCGAGGCAGCATCGGACAAGGACGCACGGTCCTCAGGGTACTCCGGTCGTCGCAGTGGAGCTGCCGACCGGTCGCGTCTATATATACTTAAATATAACAGTCAAGGAGTCGGATGGCCGTCCGATCGACATATTTACATACGAACAGAACGCGCCGCGCATCGTCGCGGCCGACTCGGCGGCGGCCGCGGGGGCGCCGCGAGTCGAACGGCTCAGAATCACTTCCATAATTTACGTCCTAATTAAAATACCGAAAATCTAAAATCGGCGACGTCGAGATGCGTACGCCGCGCGCGGGATCGGCGCGCGATAGTCTCCGTGCGGCACACGGGGCGGCACGGGGCGGCGGGTCGCGGGCGGGCCGCGCGCCCTTCACTCCGCCTTCAGGTCCGGGGCCGCGGGCGCGTCCTGCGCGGCCGCGTCGCCGTCCTCGTCCGCGCCCGGCGCCTCGCCGTCCGCCGCGCGGTCGCCGGCGCCGCCGTCTGCGCACACAACACACGGGTGAGCTGGGGTCGCGCGCGCGCGGGGGCGTGCGAGAGGTTACTAACTGCGCTGGTGCTGGTGGTAGTAGAGGTTGGGGCGCGGCTGGTGCGCGTGGTGCGGGCGCGGCGCGGGCGCGGGCGGCGCGCGGTACAGCGGCAGCGCGGGCGCGTGCGGGCGCTGGCCGATGGGCGCGGGGTAGCGCGGGGCCGCCATGCCGCCGCGCCCCATGCCGCCTCCGCCGCCGCCGCCTCCACATCGCCCATTGTTTCCTCCGCTCACCATCTGCATCGTCGTAAAATAAATCACAAGTTACGAGTCATTTAAAAAATTACGCGATTAAAGTTCGGGGTGTATACGCTTGCACGATACTTTTTAAATGATTACCAATATATCGGCCAGTTTGACGTCAGCGTTAAAAATCGGTGTGGTGGAACATCGGCAACGACTTGTTTGCATTCTATATAACTTGTAGAAGATTTGATCTGATCTGTTATAGGAACAGAATACATCAAAGAGTACATTTCTGAGCATAGTTCACCGAAATCATTTTCAGCAGGTAAGTAGCGACTTAATTGTTATTCCAGTGCCGTTGTAGGGTTAATGTTAGGTCAGGAGATTGTTACGACCGTTACTAACCTGTTGCTGGTGGTGTTGGTGCGGAGTGTGAGCGGGAGGCGGGTGCGGGGGCGGCGCGTGGTACTTGTGCTGCGGCGGTGAGTGCGGCGGCTTCTGCGGCTTGGCGGCGCCTTTGGGCGTCGGCGAGGCCGCGTCGCACAGCGGCGCGAAGCCGTTGGCGTGCTCGTGCAGCGGGCTCTTGAGCTGCTGCGGCGGCGGCCGAGGCTGCGGCGGCGCGTACTGTTGTTGCAGCGGCCCGCGATATTGCTGCTGCAAATGTTCACTTAGAGATTATATTCTTCGTAAATTTTTGTATCGAGAACATAGATCATTAGGTGCGGGCACGGCACACTACCTGCATCTGCTGCACGGCGGCGGCGACCTGCAGCTGCGACGAGAGGAACTGCGAGCCGAAGGCGCCCGACTGCGCCGGCTGCGTGAACTGCAGCGGGTAGCTGGGCGCGGGCGCGGCGGGCGGCTGGTAGGGCGAGTAGTAGGAGCTGGCGGGCGGCGCGGGGCGCGGCAGCAGGCCGGGCAGCGAGTAGGGCGCCTCGCCCACGGGCGCCGAGTAGCCCAGGTACTGCTGCTGGTACGTGCTCACGCCGCCGACGCCGCCTACGCCGCCGCCTTTGCTGCCTGCAAATTATCAATTGTTCTGACTCCCGTATCCGCTTTCTAAGATATCAATAAATGGGCGTCGAGTCTTTTTTTATTTTTTTTTCTAATATTATTTCATTATTAAACATTAATCCATATAATTATAATTTTACTGCAACTTTATAATTCAGCCATTTTGAAAAAAGAATATATTTTGTTTTTATATCAGATTTCATTTCTGTTTTCTCATTTGTGAGATGTTATACGCACCAATAGCGCCTATTTGTTGAGTGGAAGGCTTGACAGTGGCTGACATGAGAGAATTAGAAGTGCTCGAGATTAGAACAGTACTGGGACTATTACCCAGTTGGCCCGACTGGCCGAATGCTGCGCCACCACCAGCGGCTGCGGCCTGGACATGGGATGAAACAAAGATTAAACATTATTTACACAATTCAATATTAAAATTTACACTTGCAGTAGCCACATAACTCTGCTTTTAACTTATACATACTCAGGTAATAAAGAAGTGACATATAAATTGTGAACAAATAAATTTTAAAACCCACAAAATGCAAGAATTAAAAAACCGTTCATTTCGTGACCTGTGTGAGGCTTTCATGATTAAGTACTGCAGTCGAGCCTGGAACAAGTTGGCAACTTCACGTACAACAATACACGTGAGTATTGCCGTAAATGCTCCCAAATATTTTAATATGCTGTAAAATGAAAAGTATTAAATAAACTTTTCAAGTTCGAATACAAAGGCACACTTATGTTTTCAATCATTCTAAAATCTAGTTATGGCTTGTAACAGTGTCAGAGACAAAATTCTGAAGATCCATACCTGAACATTTTAAGTTTTATAAATTGTCATGTGTGCTTACCATGCGATATTGATTAGGTAGGCTCTGGAACATGTCTGGAGGAGGTTGATAGTTGTATGGCGCGGCTGATCCTGCGCCATACGGGGTGCCCGGGAACCCTCCGAACTGACCACGGCTTTGATCTAGGAAGGCTCCGTACAGCCCGCTCTGCTGCGGCATCTGCTGCGAGGAACTCAACAGTTGCTGGGAAGAATTGAACATGACGGCGGGCGGCGACGGCACCGACAGACCTCCGTAGCCGCCTTGATACCCGACGTGGTTGTAATGTTGGGGTGGCGGCGACTGTAATTGTTGCGTGGGCTTCACTTTGCAAACGTTAGGTGGAGCAGTCTCCGTATTGTTTTCTTCAAAACCTGTGAATTGTATATCTTCGGTGCCTTCAGCTACTGCAGGCATCTCCCAAACTTTCTTCACACTGGCGATTTTTAAATTGAGATCAGCTGCCAGTGGAGAAATTGTGTTCGATGTGCTCATGTGTACGCCGCGTGGCAAGCCGAGAGATTTCCCAGATTTATCTTCGGTTAATTGTCCAAGGTCAGAATCAAATGCAAAATCAAGTTTCATATCAGATGAATCTTCTGGTTTTTGTGATGTATCAAACGTCATTTGCAAACCTAAACCAGCAGCTTCAGCATCAGTTACTACTGGTCTGTCAGATATAAGTTCTTGTATAGATCTAGGTCGTTGTCTAACTTCACCATTGAATCCTAGAGCTCGATTTTCTAATTCTGTATTTATTTCCTCTGCTTGAGTTTTGGGAATAGGGGTAGTGATTTGATATTTTTGTTGTAGTGTTTCATCCGGTGTTGCAGTCTTGTAATTAGTATTTTCAAATATAATAGTTTCAACAGGAGGCGTAGCCCCATCTAGCACACCACTTTTATCAGCAACGATAGCGCAATTGGGCTGAGCAGCAGTTTTAGTTTCAACTGGAGTATCACCGGGCGTACTACGTTGGCTCGACTGAGCGGACTTGTTCTCTACTGTTTCGACAGGTTCTTCTACATTGCCACGTAATGTTTGTGATATAGGTTTGTCCCACGCGTTGACGGGTGGAGGAGGGGGCGCGGCGCCAGTGTCGGGGCCGAATCCAGACACTAGTCCCATTTGTTGTTTCTGTCTTTGTTTGACAAAACGCGGTGCCAAGTTAGCCTGACGAGGGCGATCATACTGAGCGTTTGATTTGTTAGAAACAGGAGCTGAACCACGTGGGTTTGTTTTATCATTAGGATTTCTGGTTGTTGATCCATTTCTGCCACCACCTTGATTGGAATGAGATCTGGGCTGCTTTGCTGCATGTTGATTGTTATCCTCTTTTGTAGGACCTCTCGCATCTTTAGAATTCTTTTTATTCCTTACCTCCTGGAAACCATCATCAACAACTTCATCATCTTTTTTGGCAGAACTAAGTTTGAGATCTGTCATAGCCTCTGTAATATCACCAGTTTTATTATCTGTCGCAGTGTCTTTTTTAGTGGACTGAGGGTTACGTCCATTGTTTTGACGATTACCAGAATTTTGATTACGCCCGCCTGGACCTTTCTGGGATTGACCAGATGGTCTTCCCGCTACAGAACGGCGGTGACTAGATATACCACCACCACCTTCAGAATGTTCTGATGTTGTTTCCCAATTTTCATCCTCACCACTCGGGGGTCCTGTGCCTTTCGGGCGTCGATCGCGACCCCTTCCTGTTGATGAACTGGCTCTCGACTTATTATTATTTCCTTTCATCTTATCATCAATTTGAGAGTTATCTTTAATTTCATCATTATCTTTTACTGCTCTATTAGCCTGGCTAAATGGGCTTTTAGTATTGGGAGGTCCATAGCCAGTTACTCTTTTAGCCGGAGCGGGTGGGCGCGACGTACCTTGGAATCCTCCACGACCTCGTCGTGACGGTTGCCCACGTGGTGCAAATGGTTCTCTGTTTTCCATGCCATCAGTTACAGAAGTTGGTTGATCCACTGTCGGAGGTCGATTAGCATCATCAGATTTATCGTGAGAATTCTTAGGACCACGCGGGCTACGTGGTGCTCTTCGTCTCTCTTTGCGTTCTGTGTTGGGAGCACCGTCAGTAGAGCCGTCAGATTCACTAGCTCTATTGTTAGATCGTGAGCTACGGTGGGACCGTCGTCTTGGTCCCCAACCTCTATTGTAAACAGCATACCCACCTCCAAGATATCCTCTGCCTTTCTTCTCAGATCCTGACCCACTTGATTTGCGTTCAACGGGTTCTTTAGCAGGAATTTTGTTTAGCTGCTCATTACTGATTCTTTCGTGTCTCTTTTCATCAGCAGAACGTTTTTGGGTAGCTGCACTAGCATGAAGAGATTCTCCAGAGTATGTTTCACTAACTTTAATTCCTCCTAAACTTGAAGGGTCCGTGCTAGACTTAGAAGCTATTGATTCAGATTCAGAAAATTCTTTTTCAGACTTTTGAGATGAAAACATTGTTTTAGCAATATTCTGTTGTGTTATTGGTTCAGAAGGGGCTTGTTTCTGTATTTGAGAAGTGCTTGACAATACTTCTGTTGGGTTATGATGTTTAGGAACAGTTTGTGAAGGCGCAGGTTTACATTGGTTGTCTGTGAATGAAGTTTGAGATTGGCTCACAGGTGCTTGTGACTGAAAACTTGTTGGAGGTGCTTGTTGATTGTGTCCAAAAGTTTGAACATTAGCAGCGTGGTTATTTTGGCTCTTTTGAATTGGAGCTTGAGATGTCGGCGTATTAGATGCGATACTTGATGCGACCTGTGATTGTTGAAGTGAATGAGACGGTTGAGAATTACGCTTCATTTCATCATTCATATTTTCGCGGTCAAGGCTTTCTTTTGGTTCGTTATCTTTCGTTATTGAGACTTTTTCTGCTGATAACTTCAGTTGACTGGAATTATTAGAATCTTCCTGAGTAACTTCAGCCCAGGATGTCTTACCAAAATCTCTTTCAGTGGATTCCCTTTGCGATAAACTCGAAGGAGGAGAATTGCGTCGCTCAGGACCAAGTGTCTGAGGTGACGACTCCAAGGATGCGAAAGGCTCAGCGAGCCCTATGCTCTTCCTTTCAAATACTTCTGTCAGTTTATCAGCAGCAGTACGACTGCTAGGTTCAATAGTATCTAATGATTTTTTATCAGATTCATTTCTCCTATCTTTATAGTCATTATATGAATCTTTCGAATTTGATCTGTCCAACTCGCGGCCAGATCTTTCGTAATCTTGCATTTCAGACCGCCATTGCGGCCCAGGTCCATCTTTTTGATCTCTTCTAAAGTCATCTTCACGGTCTGAATAGTCCCTAGAGATACAAATAAAGTAATGTAAGTTATGATTTTTTTATTTCCTTAATAATACCACATTTATTTAGAGATAGAATATCTTACCGTGAATAAGAACGACGGCCATTGTGCGGTGCATGTCGTGGTGCATTGTAAGACGGCGGTTCTTGGCGCCTGGGCGCTGGTTTCCCAGAGAATGCCCAGCCTTTGTGATCGTCTTGTTGTCTATTTTGCTGCTGTTTCAAAAATCGCGGTGGTATATTCGCTTGGAACGTTTTAGAAAATGCTGGGTTTGTTTGGTCACGGTCACGACCATAGTCGCGGTCCCTCTCTCTAAAATCACGTTCACGATCGCGGTCCCTTTCGCGATCGTTTCGCTCTCTGTCAACGCGATCACGATCGCGGTCTCTGTCCGAGCGATCTCGTTCCCTGTCAAACCTATCACGATCTATGCGATCTCTGTTATCATTACGATCTCTATCTCGTGTTTCCATCCTTTCTTTGTCACTCTCTGCACGATCTCTATTTTCAACACGACCTCTATCATTTCCTCTAGTATCTATTCTATCACGCTCACGGTCACGTTCCCTATCGCGATCACGGTCACGATCGCGGTCGCGTTCACGGTCGCGCTCGCGGTCCCGGTCTCGGTCGCGTTCGCGGTCACGATCGCGGTCTCTTACGTCCCGATCACGATCTCGATTATCGTACCGATCCCTATTATCAATGCGATCGCGATCCCTGCTTTCGACGCGATCTTTTTCTCTATCACGTACATCGTTACGCTCTTTGTCTCTAATGTCCATGCGATCCCTATTGTCGGCACGATCCCGGTCCCTATTATCACCCCTGTCCTTTTCCCTTACGTCCTGCTCTCTCTCCCTATTGTCGTTGCGGTCTCGGTCGGGCCCCCGGTCTATGCGTTCGCGTGCGTCCTGGGACGGCTGAGGCGCGGATGTGTCACGGAGTTGCCGTCGTTGCTCCTCCTCCTTTCGCTGGCGAGCGCGAGCGACGGCCTGGGCTACTTCATTACTTTGCTTCTGTCGACGTTCTGCCCAAAGCTGGTCTTCATCTCCAGGCTCGTGAAGCTTGGCGTCGGTGCGCTCGCTGTCGACGCTCGCGCGGTTGCCGCCGCTCCTACCGTGCCCTTTGTTGGGAGCCGAAGACTCACCGTCGGAGAAGTCCAGCTTCTGACTGGAATGAAAAAACAGTTCAATCCCGGTCCGAACGCGGGCAGAAAACCGGTCGCTCAGGTTGCGGCGCAACTCACTCATAGTCGATGTCGTCCTGCTGCGCCCAGCCGGCGTCGCGGGACATGTCATCGAGCGAAGAGATCTGATCGTCGCGCAGGATCGGGCGCGCGGTGAGCACCTCCACGGCGCGGGGCGTGGCGGGCGCGCGCTGCTGGCGCGAGCCGCCGCCGCCGCCGCCGCCGCCGCCCCGGCTGTCGCGCAGGGCGCCCAAGGTACCCATCCCGAGCCCGCCACCGCTGCTACCTTTCATCTGCGCACAAATAGTCCAGTTTTATGTTAACTTTACAGACGTAATGTTTATAAATATCTGAATACGGTAAAACAATTTTTTATTACATCTATTCAAAAAGAGCTAGTTTAGTCCGCGTAAATGGGGACTAAAATAGCTTTTTAATCCCTAGGGATTAAGGGGGAAGCGTCAGGGTAGCCCGCGAAATTCAAATTTTCTTACGTTTTTTGCATTTTGCAGGTCAGTGTCAGGTTTTGTGGTGATTAAGATATGATTCGCGGTCGTAACAAATATGGTTTTACTCAATTATAATCATTTTGAGTAAAGTCATATTTGTTACGACCGAAAAGTGACGAAAGACGAAAAGTGATTTGAATTTGGAATGTGGACATTGTTAGTAAAAGTTCCAATCACCAAAGAGATCAAACACGAACATTGTATGAACAAGTAACAGGCTGGCAAGAGAAAGTGTGAATTTATTCAAAATGTAAATCCAAGATGGCGGTTCTGACAAATTTCAAATTTATCATCATAGGTATTTATTTAGCACCCTTGAAAACCATGAAAACGTTCATGGTTTTCAAGGGTGCTAAAGCCGATAGTAAGCGAAAATTTTGTTTTTTAAATCATGCGTGAGAACTTCGTTAGATAGATAGATAGATTCATTTATTTGCCTGAAATATGGTATTTTACAGATTTTATAACAAATACACAATAGTTCTACATATTCCGCCAACTAAATTCGGCATGCAAATTTCGTGACAATAACAATGATTCTAATTTTTAACTTTAATTTAACAAAATAATTAAATTTAACAAAATAATTAAATTCCAATGTCAGAAAAAATGTGAATGTGAGAGAGGTCGGATCAAACACGTTTGTCTTTCTCATAAAGGGTGATAAAAAGTAGTGTTCACCTTAAGAATAACACTATTTTAAGCTCGAGTGACGTACTTTGAATCCAGAGCGGAGCGAGGGATTCTAAAGTAGAATCCTTCGCTCCGCTTTGGATTCAAAGAAACACTCTCGCCTTAAAAATAGTTGTTTGCTCCCTTGGCAAACAATTTACTATTTTTTTATTTATGTAGATATCAATAAGTATCCATCACACGTCTGCAGAGCAGGGTTGACAGAAATAATTATTTAAAAAAAAACGCATTTATTTGATTTAAATTGGATTAATTTGATTTTTTTAAATTTATCTGCATATTCCAGTAAGTCTGTTATTATTTAAAAAATCATCTCTTTGTTTATTTTAATTATAAAATAATCAACATTCTGCAATGTTGATTATTTTATAATTCTTCTAAAATTATCAATATATTAGTCACATATTATTCAAACAAAAAATCAACAATAAAAAATTAAGAAAATCAACAACTTAAAATCGACATTAACAATTTGGGTATTGCTGCAGTCAGTCACTAAACATATTTTGTTGTTCATGTTCTTACTGGTTACCTACACAGCCATTTTGTTGTATTCACGCTTTCACTAATCAATCACGAATATGACTGGGCAAAAATACATTAAGTCGCTTGTTTACATTTCGGGGGATTACCCGATCTATGTAAATAAACACAGCATTGCACGTATGTGTGCGCCGTAGTTTATGTCAGGGTAGTCCCTAGACACTTTTTGGTTGATTTTGTGGCATTAAAAAAGGTTTTGTCAACAACGATTTTTTTTTTATCACTCGATTTTAATATCTCAACCTAGCTGCGGTATTTCGCTAACTAATTTAGTTTGAGTCTGAATAATACGTACGAAGGATGGCAGAATCGATCTTGGGAGGCAGGCAGGACTCTGTTGTGAGGCAGGCCCGGAGGCGGGCGCGGCGGCGGCGGCAGACGTGGCTTCCTGGCGGACGCCCGCCGTGCCACCGGACGTCCAGCTGCCTTCCGCTGCAACAAGGTTATTAGGAAAGGTAAGGCAAGGCGAACTACTTGAATCTATAAAAAATATTTAGAAATAAATCTTTCTTGTCCTTGGTATAAGTTAAACTCGAAACTTTTCCACATCTAGTGAATGTTGACATGTTGAAGCAGTATAGGTACATCATACAAGGTGTAATAGAAAAAACCCCAAACCTGAAAAGGGTCATTGAACTGATCATGACGAACCATTTTTACTATAGGACCAACATTAGTCATGAAAAATAATCTGCTGTTTTGTCCATTTATGTTCATGTAATTTGACAAAATCCATGATTCTGAGCATCCTAATCAAGTTTAATAATTTAGGTTTTATACAGAAACTAGTTTCATTTTCAATATATTATTAAACTTACTTTGTGGTCTCAGTTGGGTTTGTGGTGCTGCATGATCTGCTGAGCGATGTGAAGGTTGGGCAGCTGCCTCCAGTGAAGGGAACTCTGTGCGGAAGTGTGGGGACGATGGTGGTGGTAGTGCCACCCATCCGCCGGGTCCAGTACCAGCAACCACACTGCTGTTCGACGTTGTTGACTGAGGAAACATACATACCTTACACATACAACATTTTAATGGCAGAAAAGATAAACAAAATTATTAACCTGAGACATCCTTTACAAAAAGATTTGAATATTATAAAGCAGACCTGATAGACGCTGTCCTGCCCAAACAGCGTCATGTGCCAGATCCAATAATTGTGAATCAATACAAACCAAAGAACCCACTCAAACACACAAAAAGAATCATCAAAATCTTTCCAGCCGTTTAGGAGTACAGTGACATACACACGTACAGAAGAATTACTTAAATAAAAATAAGTTATTGAGCTAAGATGAGCTGGACTCCTTTAGGAAGAACTGGTCATTAGCAGCTTTAAATAAAGAGAAGTGGAGAGAGAGTAGGAAGGCCTTTGCCCTGCAGTGGGACATCACAGGCTTTTAATACAATAATAAGTATTCCCACTGAACAAAGATTCTAATAATGCAGTCAATGAACTTTTATGATAACAATTTTGTTAACAATCAAAGGTAAAAAAAAAACTCATACCACCTGAAGTAACATTCCTTTGTTTAAAGCCAGGTCTCCTGCACGTTTTTACACATTTGTTTATGCAAACACAGCGTTTTGTATGAAAATAAATGTTTATGTGTAATGTTTTGAAAAAACCCAGTTTAACAAATTCAAAGCAAAATGTGAAACAATTTAAATTACTTACTATAGTTTGAGAGGTACATGTTGAGGTTGTAGATACAGTTGTAGCAACAGCAGAAATAGAGCTGAAAACAAGTTTATTGCTTCAGTCAGTACATGTCAATAGGTCAAAAAACTCATCACAGAATCATTCACCTCTAAATAAAAGTAAACTCAATGTTCACCTCTAAATAAAAGTAAACTCAATGTTCACCTCTACATAAAAGTATACTCTTTGTTCTTTACTGTAAATTGAAATGTTTAATATTGTATTATTATAAACAATAAATCGTAAGGTCCCTTTTTGACAAAGAATGTAATCAGGCCAAAAGAAGCAATTGTCAGTTACTGTTGGTGCCCATTAGCTGGATTACATAAGTTTACTTACTTTGTGTTAGGGTCTTGACCAGTTTCAGTTTTCAAAGAAGGCAAGTTGGCAGGTGGCCGCCTAGCTGAAGGTACTTTTCCAAGACTTTGCATTCCATGTTTGCGGCTTAGTTGAGATTTTACTGAGGACGGCTCTGAGTTCTCGTTCTACAATGTATTGAAAAAAATATTTAAAAAAAATCATGTTAAAGGATCTTTATGTGGCAGAAATTTCTATGATACATCAAAATTAAGGTCATTTTTATTTCACAACATTAGTCAGGCAGCATACAATTTTTTATTTCAAATTGTTATAATGTAC
Source organism: Agrochola lychnidis (assembly GCA_963680765.1). Lineage (NCBI taxonomy): Eukaryota > Metazoa > Arthropoda > Insecta > Lepidoptera > Noctuidae > Agrochola > Agrochola lychnidis. Next base: position 9,458,887 of record OY796850.1, read on the forward strand.
AGTTTAAAAGTTTGCACATTTCCTACCAATCTTAAAATTGCAAATCTCTGAAACAAGGTCATTGTCTATTTCACTGTTGCAACTAGATATGCACAAGGCAACTGAAGGTCAATTTATTCAACTGTGACTACTACAATTATTTTACAGCTGGCTTGCAGATTGTCAACATGATCATAGCTAGAAATCATGTTCCAGGGCAGATCTTTATACCAAACAGTTACTATAACAGAATTTAATAAACTTATTAAAATTACCAGTTCCCACAAGATTACCTACCACTTATGGTAGACCAACAATTGTTTTGTAAAAGCTATTCAGGTCATAACGAATGTCCTGGTGGGCGTGTACTCCATTGCCATTGACACAAAATATATGGATCAGGAACAGTACTTACTCTGTTGGCGCAGTACAAGCTATTGATGTCCAACTTCTGATATCTTTGCTTGCCGGACGTCGGCTTGCTCTGCGCCGTAGTGCCTCCGCCGCCCGGCGTTGAGAGTGCAGACATGCTGCGATGTACACACCATCAGGAGATCACCCTCGCAACGACCACCAACTGCAATCAGCGAAACCCTCAGTATAATGGCCACACAGTAAACGCAAATCACTGTAATCACAAGCTACTAGCAACGACCAAAGACAATCGTCCTTCAATGTTATCCGTTTCAATCCGATACTCGTAATTACAAGAAATATTCGTACTTTTTCGAAGCACTAAGTAATATTCACACTATTGATTACATTCACTAAAACACTTTCACAGCACTGATAGAACAATAAATTGGAGCCCTGCCCTCAAAGGTTTATTGACGTGTTACATCCGTCTGATGAACGCTGGATCGATGACTCCAATAATTTCACTTACGTTTTTTGTTACACTCTCTAGTCCGTTATTCTTTTATAACTTTCTACTATCTAGCTCAAAATAACGGTACTAACAAGATTGAAGTAAAAGAACGGTAAATAAACTAATTTTTATCTTTCTATAGAACAATAAAAGCAAAATACATCAGTACCTTGGTCCGTTACACTTGGTATCACGGAATAAAAAATATCTAAGCTCGATTGCTAATTTCTTAAAGAAGATTACTTTAGATTTAAACTATAATCTACGCTACCAAAAACTTATATCACTTTATTTTAAGATGGCGTCTCCAAAAGACGATCTCCTTCCTTTTTACAATCAATAGCGTGACGTCACAAAGACGCGACACAGCGCTCTCTGGTGGATAAATAGACAAGGTTATGTGCAAAGTTTGCTAGACGAATAAAATATTTTTTTATTAGTATTGCACATAGTAAAAATTAAAAAATCAATTTGTAATATTTTTATACCTACGTACGTCCACAGAGCCTACATCCATGCAAAAAAGCGACCCAAACAAATAGTAAATCCAAATAGTAAGTTTGAACGAAGCACGTCATATTGAGTTCAAAATAATCTTTAATGGATATTTCATACATAATAGTGCACTTCCCAAAGAAAATAAATAATAGTTTCATTAAAAAAAAAACTGAAAAAAGAGACTGTAAAAGGTTTCTTCAGAAAATTCAAAATGATTATTGTCATGGGTCAGAAAATATGGACAAATCTGAAACAATTCTTCTATAAATTGATGTATCTATGTAAATAAATACCTACAAATAAAATGAAAGATTAGCTTATCGACTAAAATTCGAGGATTTAGTAAAACCAATTTTGTTTTTTTAACACGTTGATATTATTAGGTAATTTATGATGCAACTGTTAACTGATTATCTAGCAATAATCAATCCTGACACCACTCGATACAAATTTAACACAGAGATAGCGATATTTGCTTTTCAAGTTTTCTCTCCATTTACGCCTGCGCACGAGGACTTTGCACCATATTGATGAAAGAAAAATCAGTAGGCGAGGATCTGCGGAGAAGCTCATAATACGAGGAGTGTTTGAGAAAACCGGCAGCCATGCAGGCCGGGAATATGGGAATGGAACAATTGATTCCAATTGTTAACAAATTACAAGATGCTTTCACACAATTGGGTGTTCACATGCAACTGGATTTGCCGCAAATTGCAGTTGTGGGTGGACAGTCTGCAGGCAAAAGTTCTGTTTTAGAAAATTTTGTGGGCAGGTATGTAATTTTAGTACGCATAAATTGTATCTTTTTGACAATTTCAGCAAGATTTATGGGGTAAGCAGAATACCAAGTGGACTAGTCTGCAGCGTTTTCACACAGCATATTAACTAAGTATTATTTCATGATAGCAATTAAGTCTAAATTCTTATGTTTCTCAACTTATTCAGTTAGTTTAGAAATAAAAACCGAATTACGTAAGTAGCAGAAGAAATAAGCAAGTATTTTATTTAGCAATTGTACACTGTTCAGTTATATTATTAATACATTTTCAAAAAAATATAATATTTATATTATCTAGTATTTAGTACTGAATTATAGAAAAGTGCTTATACAATTTTTTTAAACATGATTTCAACTATTCAACATACTCATTTCACTGTTGGCAACTAAAAATATTACGTTTTTTTTGCGTTTAATTATTCTAATGACAAAATTATCATTTGTTCAAAATTGAATTCGTCAATAAATTTTGAATTTATTGACGAAAAATTGTTATCTACCACGAAAACAATAAGCTGAGAATATTTTTAAATTCTGGCCTAGATTTAGTGCGCATGTCAAGTAGTATTGATTTACTAATGCTCAAATGTCAATGGTTGCGAAGGGTCAATTTGAACTTCATTGAAATAATTGCATGAGAATAAGATAAATTATGTTCTAGTATGATAAACGAATGATCCCCATATCCATTTAAAAATCCACAGTTTATTAGGTATTGAAATAACTGAATGCCAAATATTTTTTGGATGTTCAGATATTTGTCTCAAGTTCGAATAGAGATACTCGTTGTACAGACAGGGACAGAGAATGTTTTGAAATGTTCTCCATCTGAATGCAGTACGCTTTGTTTCTTTTTGACAGTAGTCGAATCAAGCTGAATCGAAACGTAACGTAACCACCCACCACCATATTGAAAAATAAATTAGTTTATCGATGATGAATTGATGATGAGCAAGTGTTATTAGTGTTTTAGAGTGATAAAAGTTTAATGTATCTTAGAAAAAATGGCTGGAAATTTCGGAATGCAGCAGCTAATCCCTGTTGTAAACAAATTGCAAGATGCATTTGTGCAAATGGGCGTGCACATGTCTTTAGATCTTCCCCAAATTGCAGTTGTGGGTGGTCAGTCTGCAGGAAAGAGTTCGGTGTTAGAAAACTTTGTAGGAAGGTAAGATTTTGTATCCAGTAGGAAGTTGTGTTGTTCATTATAGAACTTTTTAATGTGCCGAAGATGTCGATGTATGTATACCTTCTTTGTTTATCGTAAAGACAATTAATTTATTGGTTCAATGAGTGGAATAGTCGGCAGGAATAAACCACTTCCTTGGTGAATAGATTGTAGTTTCTTAGAGTAACAATAAGCTAATTACAGATTCTTCTAACATAATCTACAGTCGTTTGTGATGAGTCATATGTAACCTTCCCAAACAACAATAATATTATCAGTGTATAATGGAATTCTATAGGAGTTTACTTTTCTATTAATTATTGGTGCAATAAGTCTTGCTAGAAGGCAAGCAGAGTTTTTACATACATAACAAGATAATTATGTAAAAATGAGAGGGATATAAATAAGTTTTAACCCAGATTAATCAACATGTAAAGAAATGTGGAAAGGTGAGTCATTCAGTTAGAGATTGGAGTCCTCATATCAGTTTCCGAAAAATCTTTGGAAGATTATAAAATTGTATATAATCCATTGTATTAAAGCGTTGATTTGAAATCTGTTGTAGTAAATATTTTTTCAGCATACTTCCTGATTATTAAAAGTCTTAGAATACAATGTGATGAACTTTATGATGATAAAAGGCTGGGTCATAACAATTTCATGTAGCTGTAAATACTTGAAAGTAGGTACTTTCTTCTAGCCAGGTTAGGTTCGGTAGGTTCTTTCTTTTAAGGTTAAAATAAACACAAACTTTTATGTGTCACATAAAAGCATGACCCAGATACTTATCAGTATCATATATTTTTGTGGTTTTTCTTGTAAGTTTCAGCAATCTACAGTGGGTGATTTGGGTAGATAACAGTGCAATAGAAAAATATGAATTTAGTAAAAATACCCATGTGTTCACAGTTTTCTAAAATTATACTATCCACACACATTTTATGCCTATTGGTAGTTTTATGATTATTGTCTTATCAGGCAAGTATAAAAAAATAAAATCTGCATAAACAAGAAGGTATTCTTTAGTCTGGAATAGAGAGTTCTGCCTGTTCAAACACTGTTGTTTGTTGTATGTAACAGTTTTCTAGGAGATATACAATGATGTTAATGTCTGATCCAACTTGTGTAGCATAGTTAAGGAACTATCATGTAAAAAAATAGCCCATTAAATGTGCATAAATGTGGTTTAAAAAATGGAGGTTGAAGCTGCTGCGGTACTTTGTGCGGAGCAGAGCAAAAGACAGCGCTAATGTAGCCAACTCAGTTTGATGCATTATTAAATGTGCAAAACCCTTTTATGTGGTGAAAAAACCTCCATCTGATTTATCATATAGGCATTAACAATTACGGAAAGGGATCACCTAGTAAAAACATTTTGTTGAAAAATGGTTCACTTTTGCAAATAATTTTATGGGTTTTTAGGGTTCTCTGTACCTCAATAGGAAAAAAACGAAACCCTAATAGAATCACTTTGTTGCTGTCCTTTCTGTCTATCAAGACCTTTTTAGGGTTCCGTAGTAAACAAGGAACCCTTATAGTTTCGTCATGTCCGTCTGTCTGTCTATCCGCGGTCTAGCTCCGAGACCCTTAGTACTAGAAAGCTGTAATTTGACATAGGTATACATATTAATTACGCCGACAAAGTGGTAAAATAAAATTATGAAAAACATTTTTTTTTAGGGTACCTCTCATACACGTAAAGTGATGTTTTTTTTTTTTACCTGTGATGATGGGTATCATTAGAAAGGTCCTTTAAAAACATTGTGAGTTTGTGAAAACCATTTTTGGATTCAGGGATCCGTTTGCGATATATTAAGCTTTAAAGTGCTCATTTTTGTTAGAGTCAAGTGTCCCCCCCCTGCCAGCTAAATGGTTGGTTTTGGATGTGTGAAAAAAATCACAGTAGTAGTTTATATAACGAAATTAAAAGGAAAACTATCACAGCTAAGTAGGCTCTACAAGTTAACAAGTAATAATCGTCCAACTTAACTTTGCAGTTGCAAAAACATGTTTTCCCATACATTCCGTATGGGAGAACATATTTTTCAACTACAGAGTTAAGTTTGTTTTTGGGATAAATTCATCCCAACTACGGAACCCTTCATTGTGCGTGGTCCGACACGCACTTGGCCGGTTTTTCAGAATACCAGTGCTGCGGTATTTATTTATTTTTAAATATCGCAGCATCATGCTGAGATAGGAGCCTTTTTGGCCTCGCACAGGTCATTATTATTTCTGTTTGTTAGTTTAAAATGCTCCTTTTTTATTTTTGTCAATTATTATTTTTTTGTTACCGTTTTATATTTCCTGTGCGTGTTCCAAATAAAATATTTTTCTTTTCTCAGGAATGGGTAGGTAATGGGTAAGAGGTATCGAGGTGAAATTAGTACCAAATAGGTCTATAGTCCCTTGAACGGGTTAGACCATGACTTTGGTTAGGATTTAGGCTACTTTTATGGTGGAGCCGCGGGCAAAAGCTATGCAATTGAATTTAAATAATTGAAGTTGTGATACATAATGGAAAAATCAGAAAGCTGTTATGTTTATCCATACATTTATTAGCTCACCTTTTATTTATGAATAAAATATCAGTATCATGTTATTAATAATAAATAAACCGTAATATACGGAAAGGTAAAACAATATTGAATTAAGGAAAATAACTAATGAAGAATACTAGCTGTTGCCCGCAACTACGTCTGCAGGCATTTTGTATTTCATAATTTTTAATACAAATGTATGAAAGAAACTCAAAATACTTGCGTTTTTCGTAAATTGCAACTATTTTTTAAATTGTATGATGATCAAAATTCAATCTGCAACTGCTCTTGAAATCATATTCGAATATTTATTATTTAATGAAAACATGATGTTTTTGTTTTCCCTCAATTATAATATTGCGAGAGTTGATGAAACTTAAGATATGGTGTTGGTGTCACACAAAAATGACTGCTACTTTTTCATATTCAGAAACATAATTTATTTATTCATCTTTAATTCAGGCATGTTACCCATAATTTGTTAGTATTATATAAACTATGTTAGTATAATGATTTTAATGATTTAATTAATTGGGACACAAACTTAATCAAATTAGAAACAATTATAATACAACACAACTTAAGGAATACTATAATATCTATTTATATATTATTTACTATATCTATATTATTATCTTCTGGAGACACCTGGCAACAATACATGCACTGAGCACAGATGCCCCATCAGGTGGCCTTCAGTCTTACTAGCAACAATGCTCAGGAGACTGTTGTCACTGTCTCGCATCCGACGCAATAGTGACACGGATCTTTAAGCATGATCGCAAATAAGTCATCTGTACGCGCTGCTGCTAACTTCCCTGACGCGCTACAGAAACGTGGCAGCGACAGCACTATCCTAAAAGCATTGTTGTATTGCACACACAGGGCATTAAACGTTTTGTATGTGGTCAACAGACTGCAGGTATAAGAAGCCTTGCAATATCATCATCATCATCATTTCAGCCGAAAGACGTCCACTGCTGAACATAGGCCTCCCCCAAGCACCTCCACTTCGAACGATTCTGTGCTTTCCGCATCCAGCGGATTCCTTCGGCCTTCACAAGGTCATCGGTCCATCTTGTGGGAGGCCTTCCAACGCTACGTCTTCCGGTACGCAGTCGCCACTCCAGAACCTTTTGGCCCCATCGGCCATCCGTTCTGCGAGCAATTTGCCCTGCCCATTGCCACTTAAGTTTGGCAATTCTTTGGGCTATGTCGGTTACCTTGGTTCTCCTGCGGATCTCCTCATTTCTGATTCGATCACGTAGAGAAACTCCAATATAAACAGTGTTATCTTGACATTATTGTTGCACTTTGCAAATCTGCGGGCCAGCATGTTGGATCGTACGGCCAATGCCCTGCGCTCTCTCTCCATATCACAGTTATCAGTGCCATCCTCTGTAACCCAATGACCAAGGTATTTAAACTGTTTTACTCTGTTTTGAGTTGCACCTAATAGCGACACTGGTGTTACCACTTCATAGGTCTTGTTTTGTGCCATAAAAAACGAATAGCTCGCTATTCTTGGAATTATAAGTACCTTAGTCCATTGGCTCCAGCATAGCACTCGCAGATATTCGATAGCATCCTGAGGGCACTGATCGACGGATTCAGCAGCACCATATCGTCAGAATAACTCCGATGCCAGTGCTGCTGAGTTCCTTGATCAGCTTATTCATAAAAATATAAAATAACTTGGGCGAGGTCAGAATCCCTTGCCTCACCCCGCACTCTAACCTGTACAGTGAGATCTTATCTCCAAGGTGCAGTCGTTATTCCACGAGAAAATCGCTTTTTAATTTTGATAAGTGTATAAGGTACAGTGGGCTGCATCAATTGGGTACCCCAGTTGTATTAAAATTTTAATACAACTGGGGTACCCAATTGATGCAGCCCACCGTACATGTTATTGCTCGTAACTGTACACATCTGAGTATGCGTCTGCCCACCTCACAGTGTTATATTGGTAACTAGAACTTAAACATATTAATTACTAGCTTATGCCCGGGACTTCGTCCGCATGAAATTTCTTGTTCTCCGACCCACTGCGTCGCATCGCATCGTCCGCCCGCGATGTTACTTCGTTTTCGCTTAGCGTTGTTTTTTTTTCTCTTGCTCCTAATTGTCGCAGCGTGATGTTAAATACCTATGACCTTGCTCAAGAATTGGGCTATCAAATGCAAAAAGAATTATTAGAATCCGACTTGTCGTTCCAGAGATTAGCGCGTTCAAACAAACACTCTTCAGCTTTAGTATAGATTTCTGGCGGCAGGTTAGCTTCATTCGACAATTTTTTCCATAGGATGTCATTATTACATACGTCAAGGTCAAAAGCCCTGGATAAATCCAAGAAGCCTGCATACACAAAGGTGTCCTCCTTCCAGTGTATTATTGCACTGTGCTCTTTTGAGTCACCCATTCCTAAAACCAAACTGTCTGTCATTAATGTTTAAATTAAGCTGAAAAAAAAAACACATGAATTAAATTCCGTTTTTTTTTTTCTTCTGAAATCACTGTTTGTATTGCATGTGTTACCTATTATGATTCATTTATCAGTACGCTATGATTACATCTGGGTAAATTGCGTGACATCAACCGTCTTTACTTTAGGTTTAATTTTCTGTTTGAGATTACGACCAGTGTCAGCAGAACAATTTTATTGGAGTTTTTAATTTTAGGTTGTCTTAATACCATAAAAATTGGGGTTGCTTAAAAATAGCAACCTCGAGTAGCTATACTTATTAGATTAACGTATGTGTGGCGCTGGTTTGCTGGCGAATATTTTCTCCTGCGGCATGAAATGTTCTTAAAATGGACTAAAAGAACCACCGACTGGGTTACCCATTAAATGCAAGACGACGACTTACGAAGTGTCGGCGTTACGAGCTTCACTCCTACCGACTAAGGACTGGCACTAGCAGAAGACAGAATTGTGTGGAAAAGAGAGAGGGAGGGAGGCTTTGGCCATGCAGTGGGACTAGCGTTGCCATCTCTATAAATCAGAAAACCGGACTTACCCGCTAAGAAAGCCGGACTTTTGGGTCCCATGGCCGGGTGGACGCCAAAAAAAAGGATTTTTGACTAAAAGTTCAAATACGAACACATTTTTTTTTTATTAAGAAAGTTTTAATCCGTATTATCATTTTCATTTGCATATTTTTCTTTGGTAGAAACGTGCTTTAAAAGGTACAAAACATTTTGCAAGTAACATGTATTAAATTAAATTCCAAAATTAACATTTTTGCAATAGTTTCCGATTTTAACCTGTTTCTTTGTTTCGTCCATTGCTGGCCTATTATAGAGAATAAAAAGCCTAACAAAAGCCGGACGGGCCGGACGCAGTCAAATTGGCCCGGACAAGAGGTCAAAAAGCCTAACACTGTCCGACTTTATCCGGACGGATGGCAACTCTTAAGTGGGACAATACAGACTAGCTAGATTAGATGAACTGTTCTAATTGTTCGTGTCGATACGAGAGAAGATTATATCTCAATCTACAGCTGTAAAAGACTTGCAGGTCTTTATGATAATTATTTTGTTTCAGGGACTTCCTTCCCCGAGGTTCCGGAATAGTCACGCGACGCCCTTTGATTCTGCAGCTTATACATGGAAATGCAGGTACTCTTAATGACTATGATTAGATAAAATGAGGGTTACATCAAAATTACATATTTTATGGGGAAAATAAAGCTTACCTACCACCTCAATTTATTTTTATAAACATGGCTAACTGGCTGTGATGTAGTTCATTATTGTGCAAAATGTGATCATTAACCTTGAGTTGTATTCTGAATGTTAAAACAACTAATTGGCTTACTAATATGCGCTATAATGTATCTATGTATGTACTTTGTCAAAATTTGAACAGTGTAAATAGCTGTGTTTTAAGAAGATCATTATCGTTTTAGAACAATTCATTGGATATTTTGGTATATTTAATACTGTGATAATTTTTTCCGGTCACGTACCTAAAGGTCACTAACCTTCCGTTCTGCATGATTGAAACCTTACTTCTCGTGATGTATTTTAATGACAGACAAATGATTTATAAGAGTCTTGTTACCTATCTAATAAATACATAAGTATTTTGTTCTAAATGTTGAAGTACAAAAAATATGTTTTTGGACAGTTATGCTTTGAAAACAAAATCGAAGCCTACGCTTTGTTGTTTACTTTATGTATTCCTGTTGTCAGCGCTTATCGTGGAGTAAAACCAAAACAGAATGAAACTGTCGATTAGCTGCTTATCTTTGTGTTAATGGCGTTATTGCTATAGTTAATATTGACCAAGGATATTCATTGAGTCGAGGAAAAACGGCAGTACTAGCAGATGGTCACATGATGGGCTTGCCATCTTTCATTCAATATACTATGTACTGGGTTTATATATTTTTACAGTTTTAACACGCCAAGAAGTCAATCTTGGTTCACGCAGCCTGCCAGATTTTACAAGAGATCTGGCAAACTAAAAGCATACATAAAGCTGTATTTAATGTGTATTTTTTTATCTTAGAATATGCCGAGTTTCTGCATTGCAAAGGCAAGAAGTTCGTTGATTTCAATGAAGTACGCTCAGAGATTGAATCAGAGACGGATCGTATGACCGGCTCTAACAAGGGCATATCACCAGTGCCGATCAATCTACGTGTATATTCCCCAAACGGTAAGGTTCAAAATGGTACCTATAATAATTATCTCACTGACTTAATTTCCAAAAGAGAGATAAAATTAATCACTCTTTGTTATATTACACTATCCACAGTTTTAGTAGACTATAATAGTCCGAGGAGCCGTTATTTACATCAATTTGCACGTAAGCCAGAGGTTGCTTTCGGTTGATAAAATCCGAGGGCGACAAGTTTAATTTGTGACCTTATTCAGCGTTTTTACATAACATTTAAGAGACGCACTAAAATAAAGTTAGGACGAAACCGGAAGCAGCTTTATACGCATGCGTAACGTTATAGATTGACAATTTTACGAAGTCATTGGCCGACAAATGCGTGACACTCGTTATCATACTCACAATAACGATATTATTTTATGTTTTACTGTTGCCTTCTGTTTAAGAGTCAAAGCAAAGCATTGTCGATCCAAATTCATGAAGTTTCTTATCTGCGCCATGTCTGCGCACTGTATCTTCTATGGACAAAAGGGAATACACCAAAGTACTTACAAGATGATGCTGCAAGGCCACAGTTGTTCACCTTTGACAGACCTTATTTATAGGTCCCGGTTAACAAAAGAAGATTGCTCTGGTTTTACTTTGTGACGCAACGAGTATGTTTACGCAGGCACCTTGTCGTAGTATTCAATAAATTACAATACTATTACAGACTTTAATTAAATATATTTGTTTATCAATAAAGTTAAGGCCGAGTCATTCGTTTAAATTGTCAATCGATAAGTTCTATCATTTTTAGGTTCGTAATCAACGACAACGCGTTTTTGTTTAGACAGTTTATCATATGATAGATAATCGCGATTCTTCGCAAAATAAATTGATAAAATTATAGTTGTTAGGTTGTTACACGATACTTAAAACTTATCGGGAATTTCAACGCGTAAATATGTACCAGCTGTATGACGAAGATGTCTCCTGGGCCTGGTAATAAATAATGAGTCAGTGTTAATCATGTGCTTTAGATAAGCAAATTCCCAGTTTATTGATAGTAAAATAACATATTCTATTATCAATTTAAATATAGGTTTTTGTTGCCATTTGCTAAGAAATAATTGAACGTTCATTGATAAGTTCATTATTATCTATGCATATTGCATTCCAAGGAATTCTGCTAATGCTGTAGCTAATGAAAAAATATGTGTACTGACACATATTCGATTTGATTCTACTGAGAATCGATATTTCTAACACTGCTTATATGGAGAGAAAACGATTATTGCTAAGTAGTTTGTACTACGTTGCTGGTACTGACACGGATGCGTGTGTAGTGTACTCATCTTAATTATGCAATCTTGATTATAACACTGCTTATTTGATATTCTATGTGTAGTTTGATAATGACCTACATAACAAATGTTTATTTGATGGTTAGATTATCGTTAAGTACATACCTTCACTTTATGAAAGTAATTTTTAAGTTATATATGTATTTTTCTGTCTGTCTAGGATTCAGAAAAGAAGTTTTTGCTGTGTGTATAGCTATGGAGTATAAAGATAAATTAATGCAGCACATGATAGTAGAGATTCCATAGTTTGTCGGGCGCACACTTAGCAAGAACAAGAGTCACATCAACAGCAACATAAGACGACGTTCTTATGACGTTATTAGAACATAATTACATACATGCCTATATTCCATTTGAAATAAGATTTGACATTTAACTAAACATTTTTTGCAGTCCGTTCAACCGATTTTGACTTCTATTGCGTTGGTGGCATGACAAATGGCAACTGCAGTAAACAGTTGGTTTGTAACCACTTTTTTTGCTTTTAATGCTATCCTTATGCCTACGCAATAGAAGTCAAAATCGGTTGAACGGACTGTAAAAAAGGTTTGTTTAAATGTCCAATCTTATTTCAAACGGAGTATAGGTTTCTCTATTAACTCACAAATAAAGGATTAACTAGGCTTATTGTTTGGCGAGCATTATCTTAAATGCTCGGAATGCTCAGAAAATGTACAACAAGTCCACTTATCTGGGTTTCAGGCCTATACAATATACATACGAGTATATAGCGGCTCCTGAAAAAAATGAACATTAGCTACCTAATTACCTATGCTTGTGAAGGTCGTGGCAAATCTTTGCACAGATGCGAACGTAGTGAAGTAATAATGTAGTAATGAGTCGTACTGTTGATACGACGGTTGCGAAGTTTGCCTGGAACCATCAAATGATAAAAATCTTACGTTATCTATCCTTATCATGTTATACAATATTTTCTATTTTATTGACAGTCACAGAGCGTATGAAGTGTTATATTATTTTCTCCAATTTGTACTACAAACATTTTAAATGTGTTATAAAATTTCACGCCTCGTGTCTATGCTGAATTACTTTCGAAGAAAACAAAAATATTAATTAATCTTAAAAAAAACATAATTTGTCAAAGCAAATAAACTGTAAAAGTATTAATGTAAACAATTATTGGAAACATTGATTTTGTTGTTAAACAGTAGGTATTGTTAATTATTCACCGATAACAATGACCTTGTGTTATGCTTCAACTCCAAACATACCGTGGTACCTAACGTATGCAACTTACTCACTAGTTGTTCAAGATTCGACAACAAGAACTATTTTGGCACGCACCGCAGGTTTATAGGTCAATTTTGCATTTACGGTTAAGTTGCTATCTATGTCATGCTTTCTGACAGTAACGTTAAAATTTAGCTTAATGGTATTTTATTGTAGGGACACATCATTGTGGTTAGCCATATCATGGCACGACAAACAATTTTAAGTTTAATGGATTGAAATATGAATGACCTGAAATGACCGATATGAATGTTGAATAATACTTCTTCAATATAATTTTAAACGAATTGTATGTAAACTTACTACACATTCCTTGTAGTGATAGAAATTGTAGACATGTTCTTACGTTTCAGTGCTCAACTTGACCCTGATTGATTTGCCGGGTCTGACGAAGGTGCCTATCGGCGACCAGCCGATAGACATCGAGGCACAGATCAAAGGGATGATCTTCCAATTCATCAAGCGTGAATCCTGCCTCATCCTCGCCGTCACGCCCGCTAACACCGACTTGGCAAACAGCGATGCCTTGAAACTTGCAAAGGAAGTCGATCCACAAGGCTAGTAACTAAAATGGTGTTTTACTGAGTTTTATGAATCACTATCCTGGTTAGGAAAAAAACCCATACTGTGTTAATGGTTACAGTTAATATGAATGAATTTATTTGGTGGCGACGATTTCCTTCTATTCTGTACTAGCTGACTAGACAGTCGTTATCCTGTCCAATTTTAAATAAGCCTATTAGGCGCCATATCCACGGACGAGAGAATCGTCGCGATAGTCATGCCGTGCAATTAAATTATCGCCGTGATGACATCGCCGTGTGGAGATTGATTCATAGAGTTTCTATGAAATGTCATGGCACGGCGCGGCGAGACTATAGCCGCGATTTTGTCTTTCGTGGAGATGGCGCCTTATGTTTAAGTCCCATGTAAAAGGGGGCGAGTCTAGCCTATTGCAATTTTCAATGATTCATACAAAAATTCTATAGAAAAAAGGACGTTCAGTTTTTCCCGAATTTGAACATTTTCCGGGAAATGGCTGAAATATACACATAATTATAGTTGGTAGGCAGACTAACTTCTTTTCAGTTTTTTGTTTTAATACATTATATTCTTACATTCATTTTTTGTTACAAGTCATTCAACTTGAGAGGTTAAAACAGCCTTTTTGTGTGGCAACATTGTAGGTAGTTATTCTCCCACAGTCTAAGCATTTGAAGAACGCAAATATTTACGCTATAAACATGCCGGTGTTACTACACAGGTCTCCGTACAATCGGTGTAATTACGAAGCTAGACTTGATGGACGAAGGCACGGATGCGCGCGACGTGCTGGAGAACAAACTGCTGCCCCTACGGCGTGGATACATCGGCGTCGTCAACCGGTCGCAGAAAGACATCGATGGACGGAAGGACATTACCGCGGCCTTGGCTGCTGAGAGGAAGTTCTTCCTTAGGTATGTATACTATAAAAGTACTTATTGGGTAGTTTTACTGTTGCAGTTGTAGAAATCTCGCTGCTAATATTTTTAAAAGCGTTAATAGCTGAACGGGTGGATAGTAGCGAGTGATCGGCTATGATTTCGAATTCCGCCAGTTGTTCGATTGCTTACTTCTATAAAGCATACAGCTACAAGAATAACCAGTACCCCAATTGCGTAATACAACACAATCTGTTTCGATTTGAAAAGATTGCTAATCCATTGCTTCACAAGTTGGAAAAAGAAATCTGCTCAACAACGTAAATAACGCAATGAATGTTGTTGAACTGTCAAAATGAAACAAATTAGGCAAAATTGCTAACGAAAATAAGTTACGCAATTAGGGAACAGCTTAGTTTGAGCCGTTTCCAGTAAGGAGTAATGAAAAAAAAAGTTTAATTTCGGAATCAAGTAGATTACAATCGACTTGCAGACGTTTGGAAATGGTTAAACTTGAATGATTCCGAGACAATAAACCGAGTCATTACTATTAAAGACTAGTACTCAGTGACTCATGTCCTCCTCAATTTATCACCGTATAGTAAAAACTTATCGAAGCAACGTCACTGGGCAGGCCAAGTGCTACTTGCAACATATAATATTCTGATAGACATATAGGTTGCTCTCCACTATCGGACTGACCTACTTCCGTACATCGTCGATTGTATTTGCAATTTGTGAGATGATAACTACTTATTTTATTAGGCTATTTTAGTTTATATAATAATATTGTAATTTTTGTTTCATAATAATCTTGAAAGAAGAAGAGGTACAAAAAAAAAACATATTTCAAGTAGTATATTGTTTCATAAATAAATTGAGGCAGCCTCAGTAAGTTAAAATAGTACTTGTGTCGGAGAATATATTTTAACTAGTAGCCCGCCCCGGCTTCGCACGGGTATTAAACAAACATTTCAAAAGTTATAATTTTTTACACACACACACTCTCCCATACATACGTACTTTCTCGTTTTTGCGTGGGGTCATTAAAAAAGAGTAAAATGAAGAAAATTCGAATATGAAATAATATTTTTTCTTTGTATTTATTTTTTATTTTTATATGTCTAACCGAGCGGCGTGAGCGGCGACCACGCGACATTTTTCAAATAACTTACATTTTTAAACTTGTGATATCTTTCGAATGGAATGTCCAAATTGAATAATTCAAAAAGTTATATAATGGTTTTGAAGCAGACTTAAATATGAAGTCATTTAGTTTGATAAGGATTAATTCTAAAGTATAAATAAGTTTTTATAGCGGTGGCATTTATATATATATTTTTTAAATGAAAAACACTTATTGTGACATAACTATAATAGTTAGACATATCGCAGCTACAGTGCAAAAACGTCACTTATGCAAATGATGTAATTTTTCAGGAAAAGCCTTTGAAAACTAGACATCCTATTATAATGTATAGTTCCTCTTGACTAAAGAAATGAACTGGTAATATTTAAACTACAACTTTGAACTTCATATTATTACTCACCAGGTAAAGGGGTACATTGACTACTTTTTCTCATACTCAGATCAATTTTGACAAAAATTGCATAAGTGACGTTTTTGCACCGTAGGTGCGATATGCTGTCGCGTTATTTTTTGTAGACAATTATATCTTCTGCAAAGACGTAGTACATTATTTTGTTCTATAATCATTAGTTTTCGCAGCGCATGCGATGTAAGAAAGTTTTTTGGTAATTTTTTCACACCTTGGGTTACATTATTGGAGTTTTAGTATGGATCCCTAACTTTTTTGAAAATTTAATATAGCCTATGTTCATTGGAGATAGTGTAGCTTCCCAACAGTGAAAGAATTTTTCAAATCGGTCAAGTAGTTTCGGAGCCTATTCAATGCAAACAAACAAACAAAAAAACAATCAAATCTTTCCTCTTTATAATATTAGTGTAGATAATTAACTATAAATACGTTTCGAAAGTTTTATTTTAAATGATTTTACATTTATTGATAAATGTAACAGTCAGAGATAGACAGAGTCGAATGAGTCCGGTTTATTTTTAACTGACTACCAAAAGGAGGAGGTTCTCAATTCAACTGTTTTTTTGTATGATTGTTACGCGATAACCCGGCTAATTATGAATTGATTTTAATGATTCTTTTTTGTTTGGTAGGTAATACTTCAGAGGTGGTCCCATATTTTATTATTAATTTTAATAACTTTGCTTGGGTAGTTTTTGAGTTAGCTTCAATAATACGTATTTTTCCCCACTTAGTATGTGGATGATATGTTAAGTTCCTCTCACTGTTATTTACATAGCAAGTAGTGGTATTCGAAATTGTGTGGGGTAAATACCACAACTAAAAAGTGAAAAATAAAAACTTTACAAAAAAAAAAAAAAACAACCGACTTCCAAAAAAACACTACAAAGTGAAAAATAACTTTAATTTCGGAAGTCGGTGGCAAAAAACGAAAATTCAAAATCAAAGACACCGACTTCCGAAATTTTCGACTATTCGTTTTCTTTTTGTAAAAAGTTTTTTTGATAATAGTTTCTACTCTTCTCACTCGTGTTTGACGGGCGTGATGGGTTTCTGTGATATAGATTGCGGGTTCTATTCCCGTACGACATAATTTTTGCAAAGAAGTACCTGCTACACTGTCTCGTTGGTCTAGTGGTCATAAGCGCTATTGCTGAGCATGAGGTCCTGGGTTCGATTCCCAGGTCGGGCAAAGTGTTATTGGGTTTTTCCATCAGGAATTTCTCAGTAGCACCCTGAGTCTGGATTTGTGCTCGGTTGATGGCAATAGGCTCGTCTCCTGTTACATGGGGCTTAAACATACTGGCGTAATGAGGGTGTACACTGTACTATAGGTACTAACGAAAAAACGCATCTGTACACTAAGGACTATTCTTGCTTGCAGCGCTTGGCCGCTTTAGTATCACTTACCTACGAAAAAAAAGGGTCATGTGCACAGGATTTTGTTTTCAAATTGCTTAGAAATGCGTTACCCCGAAGGTGCACCTCTGCCTAACCCTTCGGGGATTACAGGCGTGATGTTATGTAATGTAAGTACCTAAAATTTCAACTCTTTTGTTACAGCCACCCCTCATACCGACACTTGGCAGATCGGCTCGGCACCCCATACCTACAACGCGTACTGAACCAACAGCTGACCAACCACATCCGAGATACGCTGCCCGGCCTTCGAGATAAACTGCAGAAACAATTGCTCGCGCTTGAGAAAGATGTCGACCAGTACAAACACTTTAGGCCCGACGATCCCTCCATCAAGACTAAGGCTATGTTGCAGTGAGTATAAATTTATTTGTTCAATGAAATAATTTGATAGTAAAATAAATTTTGAGTTAGTAAGGCCGTTTACTGGACGTATGAAAGGTGGCTAATGCCTTTTTTTTGGGTGGGAACTATCTAATAACTTCTCCCGCTCTGGGCGGAGCGGGAGGGCGTGTCAGACTCTTACCGACTAAAACCGACCCGTGTTCCTTCAGTTGGCATGTTGCCGGGAGCCACGATCGTGTACGTTACCCCAGCAAGAAAGTATCTCCTAGAGTTATATGAGTAGAACGTATAGTTGGTGCCTAACCTGCTGTAAATGTACTCCACATAAAAAATGTGTGCCCCCTGTCGTTTTGGAAAAAAAACGGAAAAACGATTCTTGCTGGGGTAACGTTTTTCTAGCAGGAAAATTCTAAACGAATGATCGGAGAGAGAAAAATTGTGCATGGCCAGAGAGCTTATATGTGTGCCAAAATGTGCCCCCAAAAATAAAATCTGTGCCCCTTCAGATTTTTGAATGCCTGAAAGCGTTATCCGGTTCACGTTTTATAGTAGCTACACGTAACATCTACGGGTGGAAACCTAAGTTACATTTATTTGCCTCCGCATTTGTGTAGTACTCAATGATGTTCGAAACATAAAAAAGTCAACTGAATCTCTTACTTGACTATAAAACTTGACTTTTATTTCACAGAATGATCCAGACTTTGCAAACGGACTTTGAACGCACAATCGAAGGTTCTGGCTCGGCACAGATCAATACAAACGAACTATCTGGTGGTGCGAAAATCAATCGGTTGTTCCACGAACGATTCCCCTTCGAGATTGTCAAAATGGAGTTCGATGAGAAAGAGCTGCGTAGAGAGATTGCATTCGCTATTAGAAATATTCACGGTATTAGGGTAAGCATGCGCATCATATTATATAACGCTATTAAAAAAATGTATGACATACGCCTTCTTGATCTAGTTTTCGCAAGCAAACTTGCTGAATGTAAGGTGCTGGGTTCGATACCCTGATCGTGGTATTGAGAATTTACATTCAGACATTCGCTGTAGCAGTCTGGATTCTGGATGTGTACCCGGTCTGTGGCAATAGGCTTGCCGCCTGTTATTCAAAACAACTGGCGAAATGTTGATGAGAATATAGTCCCGGAGTTATTTTAACAATATGTTTTATAATGAAATATCGTTTTGATCTGCAGGTGGGTTTGTTCACTCCGGACATGGCGTTCGAGGCTATCGTAAAGAAACAGATCGCGCGGCTGAAGGAGCCCAGTCTCAAGTGCGTCGATCTCGTCGTGTCTGAACTGTCTAACGTCGTTCGTTTCTGCACTGAAAGGGTAATTATACATTTTTCTTGCAATCTGTTATAGTTCCTTTGATATTCAACGATAAGTATTTGATCTTGCAAATGAGAAAGATGGTCTAACTAAATAATGTTCGAAATTTCAAACGCTACAAAATTTTAAACAACACGGAAGGAGAGGAAAGGAGTATTGTAGCGACAAAAAGACTTAAGATCGACAAAGTTAGTGTCGTTTGAGATTCGTTTGGGAAACTTTGATTTACATTCATCATCAGTCACTATAAACTTTCTTAAGCACTTCGAACTAAAATATTGCCTTAACGTAGTATGACCTGTAAAATACAAATCATAATGTTAACTCATCAAACTCATCCCTTTGCAGATGTCTCGATACCCACGATTGCGTGAAGAGACGGAGCGCATTATCATGTCTTACGTTCGTTCTCGCGAACAAATGTGCAAGGATCAACTGGTACTGCTGATTGACTGCGAGCTCGCCTACATGAATACCAACCACGAGGACTTCATCGGATTTGCCAAGTAACGTATTTTTCTCTATTTTCTAGTCAATGTAAGAAAGAGAGAAATAGTTTTTTTTTTTTTTGCAAAATTATCACTTTGTCTTACCCACCTTCCACTGCGAGAGGAGCGGGCTCCGTACGGACTTCGCTGGGCTCGCAACAGTAAACTTCATAGAAGTGCTTCCACTGTAAAAGAGTGAGCGGAATGGATTGAACGAGTAAAAAGAGTCACTAAAGTGGTCGCAAAGTTAGCCCAGGTATGCACGGGCGATTTTTTTTATCGCGCACTGGATTTTCAACTCTGTAATAAGCCTAGCATTGAGAATCCAACAGATTGCATACCAGCGCGTCAAAAAAATAAACTGTTAGATTTTCAACTCTCGGCAGTGCGTTGAAAATCCAGAGCGCGATAATAACTCGTCCGTGGGTACGAGGGCTTAGCGGATATCGGAGTAAAAAGGAGTCCGTTGTGACATGGTGTCGAGAACTAGTTTTGAACGGGCTCTCCATACGGGTGTGTAACGTTTGAAATAACAACAAAAGTTCTAATGATCATATGACCTAATTTCATTAAATATACTTTTTTTAATATATGAAATGATACAATGAATTATTGATATAATTTCATTTTACCTAATTTTATATTGTATAATGAATATTTTCTATAATGCACATAATTTAGAAACATGTACTTTGTTTTGTATATTTTTGCAAAAACTGATTAAATTTTAAACGCCTGCCATTTGGGTTGGTTTAGTTGGGTTTGGGTTGGGTAGCATTTGGGTTAGGTTTGGTTAGAACAGTGACCATTAACGCTAGATCCCCTTTATTGTTCGTGAATCATTTGGGTTAAATGAGGTTATAACAGTATGAAGTTTCCTGATATTTACTTATTCATTACAGAATTTTAGCTGAAAATGAGTAAATATGAAAATTAGGTCAACTAAATGTTATACTAAATGTTATTAGAGCTAAAGAAGTTTATATGAAATATAACATTGGATCATATGAAATTAGGTTATTTTTTTTATAGCATATGAAAATTATATCATGTGAATGTTATTTCAAATGCTATCTGTTATTGTGCCATATATTACACACCCCTCCATACAGCCCGCCCCTCCCAACCGTCGCAGCGACATTATAAGTGACAGTAATTATTCAAACTCTATGACTCTGAAATAATTTTGGAAATATTCATCTTGTAAATCGTAGTATATCGCCTTTTAACAGGTCTCTCTCTAATATGGCTGCTCATCAAACGTCTAGGTTTGTTACGCTTCTTTATCTTATTATACCTGTAGAGTAGCAAGCATTTACTTATTGTGTTTATAAAATCATCTTCACTATAATCGTCCGACATCATTACTTTTGAAGAAAACCACAAACGCATCTTGGTGCCGCAACGAGCCGCCTGGCACTAGCGCTCACTCCGCCATGCCCACTGATAATGGAATCAAGCAACCTCGCTCATCTGTGACCCATCTCATTTCCCGCCTAGCTCACTCCGCGAAACACGCTGGCAATGGACGACAAAAACCAGTTTTCTAAAATACTCTTTCTAGGTGAAAGGCAAAGACTATTTACTCCGTTCCGCTTAGCTATTAGCTCATTACTCTTTCGCAGTGGAAGGCGTAAAATGGAAAATATACAACTGTTAGTCGTAAAGAACAGAATGTCATGGAATTATCTGCTTTTGTTACAGTGCTCAAAATCAATCTGAGAATTCTACGAAGTCAGGACACCGCGCACTAGGAAACCAAGTCATCAGGAAAGGATACATGTGTATTCATAACTTGGGAATAATGAAAGGTGAGTTACTACAAGGTATTTGTAAATAAATAAATAAATAGATCATAGTAGGCACCAAAACATATTATACTTAATTAATAAGATTTCACATAAACATATTACAAACTATTATAAAATTCGATTGCTCAGAACGTGAACCATACAGCAATGGTTCAGGTACTGACAATCGAACCTCTGCGCGAATGCCCTCAAAACGCCGCTGTAGCTAGCCCGAACCCTGCGCACCAGAGATGTGCATCGTTTTCCCATAGTCTACTTGCCACTCGGCGAACATCCCTGATGCGCTACACAATTTATATTTATGATTTATTCCATCAGTTCAGCATTCAAAGCTGCGCTGACGCAGTGTATAAGTGCACAATTTTATCTTGTCTATGGCTGTTCTACGATTAAGTTTTGACCCTTTTAAATAGTTTCTTTCGAGTTGTGACAGAACAAACGAGAAAGAATATCGACATAAAGGGCAAAAACATCTCGAATCAAAATGCTCGGAACTGATATTTTACGTACGGTTATTAATTGAACTCAAGCTCAAACGTCATTGAAAATAATTTGCTTAGAATTATCATTACCTGTCCAGGAGGCTCCAAAGACTACTGGTTCGTGTTGACTGCTGAGAGCATTTCCTGGTTCAAAGACGAGGAAGAAAGAGAGAAGAAATACATGCTACCTCTGGACGGACTGAAGCTAAGGGATCTGGAGCAAGGGTTCATGTCGCGGCGGCACATGTTCGCGCTCTTCAACCCTGAGGGCAGGAATGTGTACAAGGTATGAAGGAAAAAACCGGCCAAGTGCGAGTCAGACTCGCACACGAATGGTTCGGTACCACCGTACAATATTTAACAAATAAATGAAAATACTAAACGAATATTATAATTTTATAAAGGAATATTATAATTTTTCATCTTAAATTTTATAAAATCGCAAACATAAATTTGTATTTCATAATGTTACTATGAATTACAAAGTTGTTTTTTGCAGTTGCAGAAAATCGCCCATATTTAAATAAAATACCTCATGAATTGACGTTTTTAGTAATTGTTGATTATATACAGTATATGGTACATGATATACAGAAGTTTCAAATTCCTAACTTGTTTAGTTGTTAAGATAGAGTTAGTACAAAAATGGTCTAAGACTGACAGATTTTACGGCCCCCTATTTCTTCATTTTTGGAGATAAAAAATTATATTTGTACTCTACTCGATGAGCTCTAGACAATGACACCCCACATTCCAGGGTAAGAATTTCGACATTTCTTCAAAATCAAAAGTTTATTATACAGGCTGTTTGGCAGAACGTTGAACATGGTGGATAAGTGGGGTCATCTGCTACTTACTCAGCCCTAATTTATTTGGCTCTTGCCCCTTGGATATTTTTTAAATTTTTTTTTGCTTTCTTCTAATTAAACCACTTTCTTAACTTAAAAGTGTATTTTTTATTAAAAATGGGTAAAACAGGCAATATTTTAGTTCTTTTTTAATCTTTAATGTTGGCAGATTCTTATAAAATTATTGCTTTATTCAGATGTTAGCTAGAAAAAAAGTTATGAGTCCTCAAACTTACAGAAAGATGTAAAAAATACTTAAATGTTAATTTCAACTTGAATTTAAAAAAAAAACCAGGGGGCCAGGGCCAAATAAATTATAGTTATACCTATTACGGTTCATGAGATACAGCCCGCTGACAGACAGACAGACGGACGGACAGCGGAGGCTTAGTGATAGGGTTCCGTTTGGCACCCTTTGGGTACGGAACCCTAAAAAGAACACAACAATTTCATATTAGAAGGTTTTATTCATATTTCTGAGGTTTTCCTCAATGCTGCTTTTGCTAAAGCTCTCTCAATTTTCTGATTCAGGGTATATGTTTGAAATTTGATTCATATTGCAGAGAAAAAATAAAAAAAAACTGAAACAACAATGACTCGTACATGGCCCCAATTCAAATTCAGTGTCATGTCTAAGATCAGGCGCAGTTACTGTAACTAATTAAAACATTATTATTTTCACAGGATTACAAACAACTAGAGTTGTCGTGTGAGACACAAGACGATGTCGACTCCTGGAAAGCATCTTTCTTGCGCGCGGGAGTCTACCCAGAAAAGACGTCCGAAGCCTCCAACGGAGATGAGGTGAACATAGCTCATGCTTATCATTTATTCTGCCTGTCTTATTATTATTATTTCGATCTTTCTTGCCCCTTCTATTTTCCCCACATTCAAAGTATTGCGGACATAACTTATGTTTACTTTTTTAGCTTATTTTCTTACTATATGGCTTTATAATAATGGTGTTTAATGTAATTGTGAGTTATATATTTAAATATACCTATTATGTGTCAGTTTTATGTTATAAAATCTGTTGTTTTGCCATGCTATTCAGAATGAAGGAAACGAGGTTTGTTTAAACAGGCTTACGAAACATTTACACAAGTACATAGATCACACAGAACACGGTGGTCGCACATTTAACACTGCGTACGATGTGGATTTCAAGAATTCCTTTTTGAATTAACAATATTTTTATTAACCAATTTTTTTAACTTGTAATTAATTTTCTTGAAATACATTCTAGGCGATGTAGCATGAGACGTGTAGAGTGCTGTTTTGTCATTTTAATTTTAGTCTCACATGCACTTCATTATCATAATGTATGCGCCACCCACTGCTAACAACTGTTTGTAATAACTTATTATACCTACCACAAAAATGCCACGATTAATATCTGTTTATAATAGTAGGAATAACATCTGGTTGTCGTGCTTCGTTTTTTTTAGCATTTTCTGCAAGATTCTGAGAGGTGTTTTTCGTTATTTTAATTTTCAAAATATTGTGGAAGTTTAATTCAATTTTGTTTTAGCATGTTTATGTTTTTATTTTTTTAGTTATTTCTGCCTTCCATGGGGTTGGGTGGAAATAAATCAAGAGTAAGTGACTCGTATTTTAAAGCTTGTTTGCTGGATTTTTGACTTGTTACAAAGGTGATGTGCGATAAATTAAGGCGGTAGTTATCAATTTGTATTATAAACATTATTATTGCATGTGCAATTAATAATTTACAAATGATAGCTCTGCGCATCATATTGTAAAGTATATCATATGGGAGCGTCATGAAGCGTCCAGTAACATGGTTTTGGTTATTTGGTTGTGAATTTTATTTGTAGAGTTCGATTCAAACTTAATGGCGACTCGGAAGTACGCTACTCGCTGCGCAGTACCCCACCCCTCACCCCCGCTGACCCATGAATTCGTTACTGCGCAGCGACTCGCCCCATTTTCCGAGCCGCCATTAAGTTTGAATAGGAGCGTAGCACTGACTTCATTGTTTAATTTATACATTGTGTGGTTGGTGAGTATGGTAGTGTCGTAACCTTGCATCATACAGAACGTAAAATTGTCTGCTGTTTTACCATAACCATTAATATCGTTTTTAGAAAAGTCTTGGTGGATTTAAACTTACGTTACTAATGCAACAAGTAGCCGTCATTGGTGAAGCATGCCGTAACAAAATGTGCTGTTGATCATCTGTCTATGCAAACATTGCTTTTTTGACTATTAAGATGGATAGGTATACAAGCCACATTAAGCTATATAATGTATTGTAAAAATCTTGTAATTTGATTTGATGATGAAAAAAAAATGAGCTGTTCCCTACATTTTGATGAGTTATGCGAACATAAATGTAGGGAACAGCTGATTTTTTTCGCGATTTCGGGTTTGGTTCCATTGTAAAAGTTGTTCATAATGATAGATGAGTAAAGTCAACTGTTTAAGTTTGCGCACTAGTTATTTTTTCCTGTATACACACAAAATTTCATCCAAATCGGTCCAGCCGTTTAGGAGGAGTTAGGTGACGAACACACGTACAGAAGAATTATATATATAAAGATATATTAATGCTCTATGATCAATTTAAAATAATTGAAATTTTGAAAAACTTGCTAAGAGTTTCAACCGCGTGCTCATCGGAAGAAATCATAGCGCCATGTTTGCTTCGTCTAAACGCATTTTCCCTGCATGCTATTTGAAAATTGTAAGAAGTTTGGTTTAATGCGTTCCTTTATCATCTTTGGATTGATTGGCAAAGCCGTACTGTATCTCGTCTCATGTGGTTCGCTCGGCCATTGCTTTTTGACCTACTACTATAATAATCCCGACTTCGCTGGTACAACTATAACAGATTTTATTCTGTAGGTATATTTTTGGTTGTAGCAAGTTATTGTGTTTGTAAGCTACAAAGCTTGAACGTTAGCGCATTTATAATTATTAGAAAATGTTACATGTAGTAGTTTTCATCATTACAATAAAAGTTATCGGTTTCACGTCATGGGAATGCTTGTAAGGTAAAACACCTGTGATCTGAATCGGTCGACGAATTGGGATTTGTAATTTTTTCGTCGTTGTTAATTGGCTTCAAAGAGACGTGTGCTGTTCTTTAGTTTATAAGTTTTTACAAATAATCGTTATTGGCATAAAATGTATAAACAACTAAGTGGAAGCAACTATGTAATGATCTAGGAAACACATATAATAAAATATATTATTGCATGAAAAAATTCTGTTTTCAGAGTTCGGACAGCTCAGGCACAAGTAGCATGGACCCTCAGCTGGAGCGACAGGTGGAGACCATCAGAAACCTGGTGGATTCGTACATGCGCATCGTGACCAAGACGACGCGGGATCTCGTGCCCAAGACCATCATGATGATGATCATCAATAATGCCAAAGACTTTATCAATGGGGAGCTGCTTGCACATCTGTACGCATCTGGCGATCAGGTAAAGGATTGATTATATAGCTTAGATTATATAGATTGTTATAGCCCCAATTTGAAGACCAGTAGTGCTATTCTGTAAAAATCTCACCGTGATAACGTATGTGAAGTGAGTTGCCAATAGTGTCAATCCTTAGCAACTGACAGATCACTCCACGCTCACTTCACCTAAGATAACACGGTGAGATGGTTACAGAATAGCACTACTGATCAACATTTGGTTTGGTCTATGCAGATGTTTGAAAACTGTGCTGGCATCTAAACTTGTTCTTTATCGTAGTCACAAATGATGGAAGAGTCTCCCGAGGAAGCCCTAAAACGCGAAGAAATGCTGCGCATGTACCACGCATGCAAGGAAGCATTGCATATCATCGGCGACGTGTCTATGGCGACCGTGAGCACGCCCGTGCCGCCGCCCGTCAAGAACGACTGGCTCGAGAGCCGCCTGGAGCGCCTCGACAACAACCCGCGCCTGTCGCCGCCCTCGCCCGGCGGCCCGCGCCGCGCTGCGCCTGCGCAACAAGGTTAGTGTTGATCCCAGCGCTATCTACGAAAACTCGCATCGGTGTAAGGACTGATGACGTCATTTTGATTAGATTTTCTTCATCCATCTGCATGATATTCAACGCGTAAAATTGATGACTGAAATTCCCCGTATTATATATTCGACGTGGCTTTTAAGTAGATAGTACGTGTGAATGTTATGATCTCATTCGGATCTCCGTTTGACGCTCAACGCTCTAAGCTTAGGGAGGCTCGAGTTATACCGTCGAGAGCTCTGAGTCTGACCTTTTTTGGTTATGAAACGAGAGCTGCCTTCAGCTGCATGCAGAATCCGAACGGGAACCACAGTGTCGGCAATTCTTTGTCGGCACTTCACCAATTGATTTATGAATGCACTGAAAGGCGAACACGCCGAGTTAAGAAGGTGGTGACTTCTCAGGCTCGATGGGCAGCCGCGGCGCGCCCCCGCCCCCGGGCGGCGCCGGGCGGCCGGCGCCCCCGCTGCCGTCGCGGCCCGGCGGCGGGGCTCCCGCGCCCCCCAGCGGTCGGCCCGCGCCCCAGCAGCCCGGCCTGCCTGCTCCGCTTGTTCCCACGTAAGTACGACCCTACCGTTCTCGGGAAATTCTTTCCATTGAGGGCAGTACGTAAGGCGTAGCCTCCGATTAGGTTTTAGGTACTTTGTCATTTAACTGGAATAGTATGTCTCCAAAATCGATATCTGACACCTCACACCCCATACAAAGTGGAAACGCACTTTGAATGGTGAAAACATTGTGATTTTTCGTATTTCTGTACTTATCTAATTTCATTTTAATTAAAACTATCTTTTCGGAGGTTACCCTTAACCGGTGTTTGTTTTTAGAGCTCAGTACAATAAAAAATAATAATATTGGTCTGGGGAAAAAGTAGGTTGCATTCGTTGTTTGAAGTTTAAGAGCACACACGATGGACGTGATGATTGGTCTCCAACGTTGTATCAATATGCCATATTGCATAAATTATATTAATTACTATATTGCCGCGGCACTGCCGATGTGTGAGCTTTGCTTTAGAACAATAGGAGGCATTTGTGTGGGTGATGTAACAGCCATAATTTGCAGTAAACACGTATTTTGCTTTATATACTAGTATCTATTAACTAAGTTTGACTATGCATTACATATGCACGTTATTAAATAAATCCATAAAAAACTGATGGTTTGGGAACATAGATCTTTATATTTCGGGTTGTGTTTAACTTTCTGAGGTGAAGTAGTACTAATATAGATAAATGAAGTATGCAGAGTGAGGCAGTGTGTATATGTGTTTGCAGGCGGCGCTAAGCAGCCCGGCGCGCGCACTAACTTACTAACATAAGTTACGTATCGACGTAAGGCACTAACTACGAACTTGTTAACTTATTACACATTCAAATCAACATACCAGCCCGCGTTAAGCCTAACATATAATAAACAATATATACTGTTGTAATCGACGAACATTGCGAGACAAAGTTATCTGTTATCAGCACGATCCACTTCTTCTTCTAAGATCCTATGGCGGGATCTATGACGAGACTGTAGTAAGTTAGCA
The DNA here is from genome assembly GCA_963680765.1 of Agrochola lychnidis. NCBI lineage: Eukaryota > Metazoa > Arthropoda > Insecta > Lepidoptera > Noctuidae > Agrochola > Agrochola lychnidis. Next base: position 9,487,172 of record OY796850.1, read on the forward strand.
AATATCGACAAATTTATAAATAAATTATACATATGTTATATACAATATTATTATTAGTCATGTAAATGATCAATACTTATGATACGTATGAAAAAAAAAAATGTTGCTTCCATAAAATTATTAAAATAATATTGGAATTTATTATTACCTTTTGGTAGAATACAAATTAAAGATAATTAATTATCTGCTTATGAATCCTCTGTCGGCAGCCTTTCGTTAGACGAAACCTATTTTATATACGTTGAACATTTTATTTAGATATATTTTTATTCCATAACTTTCCGAATGTTGTATTTTTTATGAAACTGGTTGTGTACTCATCGAACAGTACAGGCTGCCCACAGACCGATACATATTCCACATACACAAAATCAATGATATTATTACGATAATAAATGTCTATACAAGACTAATTATTTTCAATATTTGTGTGACGAGAATCAGCTAAAAGGAGAGGCTAATAATAATTTACTTCTTGGTTTTTGGGTGTAATTAACAAAAACATGTTATATTCGTGATATATTAAGTTTCACTTTTCCAATGTGTTAACAATATCGCAGCACCGCATGTTTTGTGCACTAATTTGTGTGATCTTCATGATTTTAATAATATCGTTATCGTTTCTACTGTCATGTATCCAAATCGTTTCTTTTATTGTCACCAAAAATATGCTACATGATATTCAAGTTGCTACTCGACAGTTAGTACACTTTACGATTAAATTTTAGCCTACTGTGTTACTGCTTTAATTTATTCTGATGAACTGTGAATGAAAAATAATGTTTAGCAACCAAATTCCAATTGTTACGATTTCAATGCATTAAATAAATACTATAGAGATGGATTTACTCTTGATAAAGTGATTGTGATGTGTAGTTAATTAGTGATCTGTGTTAATTATTACATTCACAGTTACCCTGTAAGAGTTGTGTGTCAGTATTATTTCATTACTTTCAACACGAGACTTGCATCATTATGGCGGTTACGTTACTCCGAAATGTCTTACAGAGAAGCTGTGACAGCTTTAGAAAATTCACTTACCGTTTATAACTTAACAGTCAACGCACTTACTGCCTCCCTGTTTGTAACTATCTTGTATGTGTGTATATTGAAGTAGCTCGTGTTCTTAAAAACTAACTAAAAGGCAGCAGTTGTATCTTGCCATCCGTCGGAAAAAGTACTTTGTACATTGATATTAGTATGACTAGTTTCTAACAATCATCTAAAATCCCTGCCCCCCCTCATTTTGCTTGTGTATGTTTTGTCATGTTTGAAAAGGAAATGTTCACAATAAACCAAATAGGAGGCCGGGGGGAGCGATGCCCGCGGGCGCGGCGGGCGCGGCGGGCGCCGCCTACAACCAGATGCCGCCGCACATGCGCCAGCAAGTCAACCAGGCCGTCGGCCAAGCCGTCACCAACGCCGCCATCAACGAACTCAGCTCGGCCTTCGCCAGATTCAAGTAAACACGACAATGTTGTCCGTTACGACTGTATGTACGCCACGCATTTGTTGGAAACGTCGTCACTTCGACCGGCCGCTGTCTCCAATACACTGACACATATCAGGATTGACATTCCTAGTACACGTATACAGCCCCACGGACATATCAATGTTATCCCCACTGCCCATCTTGACATGACATGCGGTATCGCACTATTTTCTTATTAGAAAATTGAACCATGTTTGAAAATGTGTGAACCGGTAGAAGCTTTTTTAGCTAGATACATTTTTGTAGATTTAGGTTAATAATGAACCATGAATTTATTCGAAGTGACTACGTTTGTTACAAATAAGGTCTGTGTTAGTAACCAATTCTCTTCTTGATATAAAAACTTCTGTAAATGATTGAACACGCATTAAAAATGTATTCAATTTAAAACATCGCTTAAATAACATTCTTTAATATATTTCGAATGGTATGTTAGTTGTTACTCTTATGCGATATTCTCGAATCTTTAAGCGATGTTTTAGAGGTTATGAGATTTTCTGTTGCTTATGATATTTTACAAGTTAACCTTATAAAAGCATTTTCAGAGCACATTGTATAACTGCTTGAACGTTTGGTGTGAACTAAACCTTTTGTACGTGGGTATAGAACGCAGTGTTGTGTTACATTGCTTTTCGTCCAGACGTGTAAATGTAATCCAATGTGCCTGTGTAACACTGTACGCTGCACATAAACTCTGCTTGTGATACATAACCAACGTTACCGTAGGGTTATATCATTATATGTATTTAAATATGTTATGTTAGAAACTACAAGTATATTCGATCGAGTGCAATTAGTTACTGAAAACTGACAAGTTCAAGTTTTGCTCAAACATCACAATTTTTAAAAAAATCACGGAGATCACACATGCTATAAAACTATGTATCCAAAATAATATAAAATAAATGATGAGAATAAATAATAATAATGAGAATTCATATATTGTTACCAATTTCGTGGCATAGTTTTTCTGAGTACATTCCAATGGTTATATTTTAATATGAACAGATGCGTTTGCAAGGTTTTCAATTAAATGTAACAGGTAAAACCCGGCCAAATGATCACATTGGACGCTTGCAGACTTATCTACACTTTTCGTATATCTTGCTTTATGTAATGGAATTTAGGTTATAATTATTTAATTAGGGTTGTTACCCAAAGATATACAACAAAAAACTTAATAATGTATAGCGTCAAAATTATAAAACGACTAAATTGTTCAGTATTAACTGTGGACGAGGTATTGTTTCACAGCGCTTCATGGTTATGTGCAATGATGCATACGTATACTGGAGCGCGGAGGCGCCGCGGGTTGCGTATTACTTTAATTATACTTACTTATGATGTAGTTAAATTTATGTTACGATTAATTGTAAATGTTACATTCAGTGGCTTAATATAGGTGTATATTGGGATTACGTAGTTGAGTTGTTTCGCGGAGGGCATCACGGGCTCCCGGAGTTCGGCAGGGAGTCCACGAGCATATCATATTGTTTTGTAATGTGCTAGAGTTGTTTGTACACTATGTAAAGACAAGGTTACAGTTTGTTGATGTTGCCGCACCATTGTCGCGTAGAACTAGCTGCGTAGAAACAGTCGTTGCAACATGTACTCACGTGAGTGTCTAGGTGTTACAGTAGTTTAGAACTTTGACTCGCTCGTCTAATCTCTTTCCGTCTCCAGTAGCGACGATGCGTATTTAACGTTTATGCATTTACTCTAAATTATACCCAGCTTGATTGTTGTTGTATATTTACAACTATGTCAGTATACTCTGGTATCTAGTGACACTGGTAACAAGTTACTTATGAACTCGTAATGATATATCGAGTAAGATTTGTATGTAAAATTAATTGTACTTATATTGGATAAGACCAAAGCAGTTGTCTCGTATATTGTTGCTGTTAGCAATACCTTTGGTCAATTATTAGAACATTTTATTGATGGTGATACAATATGAATTCGTTATTAAAAATATTAAATAAAGCTTATCGATATTTTAATCTTGGAATCATCTTGCATCCACTTTTCATCGTTAACGATTGCGATTATCAGTAATTCGCAAAGAATCGACACTAAACATCATGTTAGTGGCGTTGCAATATATATTGTAAGAGTGGTACCACTGACCAAGTTTAACTGGTATGTGAGCGGAGGCGCGGTGAGACGAGAGGATCATCGTACGGCGCGAGTGATGCCACCGGGTGACCGTCGCCTGCGATGGCGTCAGCTAACAGTTCCTACACGCAATGAAGTGTTATACGCTATAGCTGTACTCATTGCTCTATCAATATTAGCTGGAAACTATACAAAAGTAATCGATCATTAAACGTTTTGCTCTCTCTATCTTGTTAATAGCGTTAGTACCATCGAAAAAGGTATAGGCAGTGATTGTTGGATTTGATATAGTTTATGAATATTGTTAATCTTATGCTGTATAAATAGAGTAATTAAATGCTATATGTGTACTAAAGACGTTTGATTTATTCCAGTAGTTTTGGCAAACATAATGCCCATTGGCTTCACTATGTTACTAACAGTTTCGGATAATAATATCTGCAGGATGTAATATTAGGTAAGCTGAGTTTGAATAATGTTAGAAATATTTCAATAAGAATTTGTTTGCTTTGTTATTTCTATATTCGACTTTATTTCTATAGTACTTTAAAATACACGGTTGCATTTAAAAGCTAGTAAAAAACTGATCTACTTGCATATACTGGGTGGCAGGGACATCGACGCGAAAACTGAAACCATGGAACCCCTCTGCGTTGAAATTTTTCGTCGGTTATTAAAAAAAAAAATCTGTTCCATACATTTTGACCGCGTAGGTATTGCACTTTTCTATGAAACAGCAGATTTTTTTTTAAATACCGACGAAAAATTTCAACGCAGCGGGGTTCAGAATCATGTACTGAATCCATGGTTTCAGTTTTCGCGTCGATGTCCCTGACACCCTGTATATGAGCTTAAATGTATCGGAAACATTTATTTGTTTCTTCTACTTGTACTTTTTAAAAGCTTTAGTCACAAAAATTGCATGACGTATACAAATTTTGTTCTTATTGAAATATTTACCTACTTGCTGAACCGTTACGTAGGATTGTGCTTGCGTTAGGTATCGGTTCTAGCTATTGGCGCATGCGATTAAAACGTGTACATATTAAGGACGTATTATTAGCGTTGCTCTATTAATCGTTTACTTGAACTAGTAGCATGGTGACATGAACATACTTCTGTATTCGTTTAGGATTTAACATTTTATAACTGTACATAAAACCCCTTGTGACGGTGCATGACATTGTGCGTACATTTCGCGAAGTTTCCCATTTTGCTTTATGCTTATGAATGTGACTGCGTACTAACGAAACCTTTTCATTTTCATTCTAATTCCCCCGTGGCACAGTCCACACATTTATTTGTTAAACTATCATTTACATTTCCTGCGTATTTAGATATCACTGTAAATAATATGAGCATTGTATTAATTTGTGGGTGAAGCCGTTTTTAATATAAATGTTGTATGTCGATAGCCGCCCGGTGCCGAACATGCCGCCGAAGCTGCCCGAGCGGCCGCAGAACGGACGGCCATTTTGAACACGCCTGATCTTCGCCGCCATCTTGTGATACTAAGCGTCAATGTAAATATGTTCCCTACTGTGTACCTATATTGCTTTCAATTATTTAATGCTTAGCATTGTCTAATGACTTTAAGTCGATGAAATTCGTATACTTATTTACATTTATTTAATAGAAGGTAGTGCAATTTTTTATCTTCCTAATACGAGCCCATAAATAAACGAGCGGTTGCTGAATGCGTAATGTAATAATTGTTGTAAGGTGAGAAACTTTCATGAACTAATGTACTAAGTTACTGAAATACTAAATATCGATCGCGCTTTGGGCTACCAGTGCGCCTTTGCGTCTAAATTGTTCAAATTATAACTATGAAAAATGTGTTAGTCTCATTTTATCCAAGAAAGCTATTAGATTGTGTCTGTGCCTACATTTCATGATTGTATTTTTACAGCACTGCACTGCACGCGATCTTTTAGATTTACGTATGTAAAGTAATGACACATGTTATGATGACCTATATTCAATTTTACAAATAATGAAATTCTAGTATTTGGTTTGGATGTTAAAATACATTTCGAATGTCCTTGTGCTGGAACTAAGTGTGTAGCAAGCAAGCTGTCGGATTTCGACTGATATTATAAATAGGATATTGGCATGTTTGTGATAGAAGAGGCTACTCACAAAGAGGTTGCGTCTTGAAGTAGAAATGAACTGTTTCACATTTTATCGTGTTATTGTGGCATTTAGTATTAAAACCTGGCACGTGAGCAATGAGGCGATTATGCATCGAGTTCAAAGAGATTTCTATGTACATGTACACACAAAGCATTTATAAAGTGACTTATCCTATGTATTTTCATTACGTGCCTTAAGACTAGTCAAGCTTTATCTGTTAGTTTATTTTAATCGAATCCCAATTTGTGTAGGTTTGTTTTCTAAGAAAATATTTTAGTTTTCATACATTCCTTTAGCCTCATGGTCCCGCGCCAGGTTATTACATGTATATAAATGTATAAATATTATTATAGACCTGTTTATACTTGTGTACTGTTGTATGCAACTGTAATAAATGTGTAAATAAAAACATATCTTGTTTATTTTCCCTTGTAAAGTATAGCACTATTCATCATTATAAGCCCCGTTATCGAGGCTTGGGAGTTTTTGAAAGGGTTTAATGTCCCGAATGGTTTCAGTTGTAGCAATAAACGCAAATATATGGGCATCATAAGTGTATTGGATCGTAAAAGTAGAGATCATGATCACATAATAACCGAATTTATTATTGCAAATATTTTTGTACATGTTATGTCGTGGTTACAGTGAATAAATTGGTTCGTGATGACAACTTCTATGGGCAACTGGATAACATTATTTATTGCTATAACTAAAAGTAAGTAAGAAAAAATTATGAAGGGGCACGTGACGTCAAAGCATGGCTGCTCGTCTACTGTTTTATATCCGTAGAGCGATGGGCTAATGTGTCCCATTGGCCATAGTAAACTAGCTTTGAGATTGCTGACAAAATCAACGTATGGCTGACCATATAGGATATTCATTATCAAATTAGAATGACGTAAAACTATTAGTAATTGGTTGCAATACAACTCTTATATTAATTAGAATCATTGCCGTGAGTTTGATAAAAAGAAAACTGCAATCATTCTAATTTATACCTTACGCTACCGAGATAAGAGGTACAGTGCATCATCTGCCTAGCCTTTTCCCAACTATGTTGGGGTCGGCTTCCAGTCTAACCGGATGCAGCTGAATACCAGTATTTTACATGGAGCGACTGCCTATCTGACCTCCACAACCTAGTGACTAGGTAACACGATACCCCTTGGTAAGACTGGTTGTCAGACTTTTTGGGCTTCTAACTACCCGTAACGACTGTCAAAGACCTACAAATGACAGCCGGGACCAACGGCTTAACGTGCTTTCCGAGGCACGGAGGGGACTTGGTATGTAAAGATGGTCACCCATCCACGGACCAACCGCGGCAAGCGTAGCTTAACCTGATCGATCGACCCGTGCAGCTGTTATTACTTAGCCACAAGCCCCTCTAATAAGAGGTACAGTGCAATGACATACTAATGATTTTATGTCACTCAAATTTGAGTAGAAGGAGATTATTTCGATCCTTATGTTGAGATGTTGTGACCAGTGGCTGGAGAGACGCCACGGCGTTCTCACCTTCCGCCTGACACAGGTCCTCACCGGACACGGCTGCTTCGGGAGGTTCCTGTTCAGGATAAGGCGGGAGGAAACACCCGGGTGTCACCATTGTGTGGATCGGCCTGAGGACACGGTGGAGCATACGGTGGAGGTCTGCCCGGCTTGGGCGGAGCAACGCCGTGTTCTCGTCGAGGCGATCGGCGGCGGTGATCTCTCGCGTCCGGCCCTGGTTCAGGCCATGGTACGGAGCGAGAGGAAATGGCAGGCCGTCACCTCCTTCTGCGAAGCGGTAATGCTCGCGAAGGAGGAGGTGGAACGCGTGAGGGAGAGGCAAATTTCGCGCCCTCACGCCCCTAACCGCCGCAGGAGGAGACGCCCGGGGCGGGAATCGCGAGCCGATTTCCGGCCACCGTAGGCGCGGGCTTGCGGACGGTGAGCAATGGGTAGCTCGCCGTCCGATAAGGACCAAGCCCGGGTCGACGGCGCGTTGTGTTCCACGCGCGCCTCAAAGAGATGTCAGCAGAATTGACGGGGTCCGCTAGGGCCAATGCCTGCCGGGGGTTCGAAGAAAACCAATCGGGAAATCGTGGCCCCCGGCAACAGGGCAACCGAAGGAACACGGGTGGGTTTTAGTCAGTAAGAGTCTGACACGCCCTCCCGCTCCGCCCAGAGCGGGAGAAGTTATTTGATAATTTCCCACCCAAAAAAAAAAAAAAAGGGTGGGAGAAGGAGACGATATTGGTGTGAACAGCTGCATGTTTTTTTCTTAAATTTTATTAGGCACCCACAGTTTAGCATGTCAGCCTTACAGGGCCGTAGCGAAGGGGGGAGCATTGTGGGTCAATGCCCTACCTTAAAATACCAATGCCCAACCTTAAAAAAAACAACTATTCTAAATATCAACTAATAATACGCAAAGTACTGTGAAGTTAAGATATGACCAGAGGTCGGAATTAGGTAGAGTTATTTATGTACTTGCATCGAAATGTTGATATTAATATGGATCTTCCCGGGATTTCTAATAGACAATCCCGTGTGACAATATTACAAATAAATAATAATAAAAACCTCAGAGATAGATAAGACAAATAAAACAAAGATAATTAACATACAATGGTGCCGATTCCCTTGTTCACAAACTAAACTAAATTTAAGTTCAGTGCATCTTTTTCTTTCTATTTCATTAAGAAAAGGACAGAGGATAAATTTTAGTTTAGTCCTGTCAAATTAATCAGCGCCTGTCACTCTCCATACAAGTTTAGACGTGATTAAAAACTTGCCGACTAAAATTACGTCAATTTACGTCAAGCGCTGATTAATTTGACAGGACTAAACTAAAATTTATCTTCTGTCCTTTTCTTAATGCAATAGAAAGAAAAAGATGCACTGAACTTAAATTTAGTTTAGTTTGTGAACAAGGGAATCGGCACCATTTTTTATTAGTATTAAATTCACAATGCACACGTGTGCGCATTGGAATTTTGCAACTTCGGACATCAATTTGGCAACGTCGTGCGTGCAGTGGTTTAAATTGTGTAAAAATAAATAACTTTTTATTTAATATATCACGGGATTTTTCTGCTCATCAAAATTAATCCCGGGATTTGGGGCATATCTACTTTATTCTTTCGTTGTACGAAATCAGTGTAAGTACCTACATAAATAACTCTACCTAATTCCGACCTTTGGTTATGACATTTAAACAATTCCGAATTAACCACGGCATCTTACAATCACAATAAAATTATTCTTTATTCTGAATCTTATTCGAATTCAGTTGTTTTAAGGAAAGACTTTAAATTGAGTAGGTATGTTTGGACTTGATTGGAGAAATAATAATATATGTCAGAATAAATGACTTTTATCTGTATATCACCCCCGACAGTAAAGTATTAACTAACTCACACATTACAAATATCAGTCATGAAAGCCAAAAATCAATTGACCGGAACAGATCAACATTTTTACTTCCGCCCTACCTGTAACAACAGCTGCCCTACCTTAAATTCAAGTCTTGCTACGGCCCTGCAGCCTCATCATAACTTAAACTATTCTAAACTACATCTACAAATATAATACACATTATTAATGTCTAAACAAGTCAGTAAGTAGGTTTGCTATCTCAGGTGAAGGTTGCGCTAAAACTTTAACATACGGACCACTATCATATTCCTTTACTTTTATTCTACTCAACAGTGTCTCTCTTTCCTTCTTTGTCCTAGTAGGTACACTCTTTAAGTAGATTGTGAACATCTTCAGCTGCATGCATGTTGATGAGTTATTCACGACACGTATAGATAGTGCAATCCACGAAGACGCGCCCCACTCCGCTCCGCTCCGTACTAAAGTACAGCTTACAGTACAGTAATCGCCCCCGTTCCATCCATAGGATGCAGACCCTACAGAACCGATTCCTTCGCAAGGCCACGGGAGCCAGAAACGAGATCCTCCATCTCGACTAAAATCGCAACGATTCACCAGTTTTTAAAACGCATGTCCAAGCGTTACTTTGACTCCGCTCCCAGACACCGAAACACTGGTTGTCAAGGCAGCCGCCTATATCCCATCCCGTATCAGTCAGATTCGCCGACCAAGGCATATTCTTTCCGACCCAGATGACCCCATTACACTCCTCCAGGAGCAGAATAGGGCCACCAGTACAGTGCACAAGAACAGACGCCTCCTGTCATTCCGACCTCGCCGCCGAGGTCCTTTGTGATCGCGACCGCGTCCCCGAGTCAATGAAACTCCCCGATCCTTGCTCGAAAACGAGGTGCCAGCAGTTGTTGCAACTGAGCACGTAGCTTTAAACACCCCGCATAATATCTAATCATGATGAAAATCTAAGTTTGATCCAGCCTGTCCCTTCTTGCTGTCCTCCCCCCAGCGATGCCCTAAGCCGAGGTTCGTACCCCACAGGGGGTGCCCTTAGCGAGCACTCGCTTAATTTTAATTTAGTATAGTTTAAAAGCTCTTGGCTGGAGGCTCTAAGTGTACAAGCTTAAGGCCATCACAGGAAAAATCCGGCTAAGCAGCCAAGACCTTAGTGGTCACAACTGCGAAAGGCCATAGTTAAAAAAAAAAAACAGTAATCGCGGAGTGGGGCGCGTCTTCGTGGATTGCACAATCTGTATTGCTCCATTTCTTGAAACACAGGAGTCGCTCGTCTTTCGTGTTGGCACGAATCTTTAAAGATTAGTCGTTCAGCTTGAATGGTCACAAGCCTGGCCCTCCAGACGCGACCTACGCCACACTCATGGACACTGTTTTGAATTAAATTAGACTATAATTTATTACGCATTTCCCTGAGGGCGCAAATCGCCAATATGTATTGTTGGACAACACCCAAGAAGCTGACTCAACGATCTGAAGGCAAGAAAGACGTACGACAGTTAATGAAGAAGCACATTTTGTAGACGAACTTAATTTTTAGTTAGATGATTGATATCAATTAATCGTCGGCGGCAATATACCTATATATCTCTCTCAAACTCTTCAAACTGGAACATCAGCACTTCCTGGAACGAACTCTTTGACTAGGAGTTCTACTTCTTAGGTAATCGACTCCTAGATCCGGTTACCATTTCGACATCTGAAAAGACCTGACAAAAAGTTGGTCATTTGCGAAAAAGTCCGGACTTTTTACTTTTTAATCTTTCTTGTTCAGACATCATTAGACTATTTACAAAAAAAATATCCCCTAATCCGTACAAATGACAAGTCCGGACAAATCCCGACGAATGGTAACTTTTTTTTTTTTTTTTTTTTTTTTTCTTTTTTTTTTTTGTGTGGGATATTCGCTGTTGCCGGGGGCCACGATGTCCCTATCGGTTTTCTTCGAACCCCCGGCAGGCATTGGCCCTAGCGGACCCCGTCAATTCTGCTGACATCTCTTTGAGGCGCGCGTGGAACACAACGCGCCGTCGACCCGGGCTTGGTCCTTATCGGACGGCTAGCTACCCACTGCTCACCGTCCGCAAGCCCGCGCCTACGGTGGCCGGAAATCGGCTCGCGATTCCCGCCCCGGGCGTCTCCTTCTGCGGCGGTTAGGGGCGTGAGGGCGCGAACTTTGCCTCTCCCTCACGCGTTCCGCCTCCTCCTTCGCGAGCATTACCGCTTCGCAGAAGGAGGTGACGGCCTGCCATTTCCTTTCGCTCCGTACCATGGCCTGAACCAAGGCCGGACGCGAGAGTGGTCCTCAAAGAGTGGTTTTATCGCCGCAATTGTGGCGTGCCCAGCGCGGGGTTGCGACAATCGCACTCTCCATGACGCCATGAGATCCCGCCGGAGCTCTGTCCGCTGTGCCGCGATTTCCTGCGGCATCGGAGTTAAGCCCCGGCGTTTCGCCTCCTCGCGACACTCCCAGACGTGCGCGAGGACCTTTGCCTCCAGATCCCATGGCGGTAATACGGCAAGGAGGCTCGCCGCCTCGCAGGAGACCGTGCGGTATTCTCGGGTCAGCCGGATGGCCATGACCCTCTGGGACGCGTTCAACCGGCGGGCTGGCCGCAGCCTCAATGAACGCGCCCACACCGGCGCCCCGTAAAGGGCCATGGACCGCACGATCCCCGCATAGAGCCTCCGGCAGGAGGCGTTTGGGTCCCCTTGATTGGGCAGGAGCCGCTTCATTGCAGTCCCGGCCCGGTCCAGTCTGGGAGCCAAAACGTCGGAAGTGTTCAACGAAGTTCCACCGGCTGTCGAGGACGAGTCCCAGATACTTCATCGTCGACTCGACACCGATGTGAACCCCTCCCGCCATTACCTGGGAGCCCGATGGTGGCGCATTCCGAGGACCATGAAAACCCATGGCCTCAGACTTGTGCAGGGCCACCTCGAGTCCTAGCTGCCGGATCCTATCGACGATTGTCCCAACCCCGCGTGTCGCTAAATCGGCCGCCGCCTGGTACGACCCCCCCTGCGCCAGGACAAGCGTGTCATCAGCGTAACAAACGACGCTGACGCCGCTAGGGAGGTCGGCGCGCAGCACCCAGTCGTATCCGATGTCCCACAGATGCGGCCCCAGGACCGAACCCTGTGGGACACCGCACGACATCTCTTGCCGGTTCCACTCTCCTTGGTGACCGGGGTAGATGACGGCGCTGTCCGTCAGATAGGCCTCGACCACACGACAGAGGTAGGTCGGCATCCGGTGATACCGGAGTAATCCTCTCCCTGATGCAACTCCAGGGCAGGGTGTTGAATGGTAACCTATGATACCTATTAGGAAATTGTGTAAAAAGATGTGCTTAGGTAAGTATATGGTTAATTTAAGTTATCACCGAAAGATTAAACTAGTTAGAAGTGCGTAACAGATACACGTAGTTGGTACGTTTCGCCAACTACGTTATAAATCCTACCTAAATGAAGTTAGTTATTATAATTCTGTCAAAGTAAAAAGTAATTTTTCAATGTTATTTGTTAAAAACTTTTATAAAATAGTTTATGTGCTATAAAGTGCGTTTATGTCTAATCATCGAGCTAGCTGTACAGCACAATATTTATTACACGTACCTAAGTAAGTACTTAAATATTTGGATGACAGAGCTTAGCTCGGTTTTTTTTTAATGACGCTTTCTAAAAAATTAAACCTAGCTAGATCGATTTATCGCCCCCGAAACCCCCTGCATACTAAACATAAAAATCGTTGGAGCCGTTTCAGATATATACAAGAATTGCTCGTTTAAAGGTATTAGATAATAAATATACAAATTTCTTTTAACGCAATATGGTTGTTATAATGTTAGTAGGTATTTTTCGTGTTAATAAAATTAATAATACCTGGGTTTTATACATTACATTATCTCTTATGTATACCTGAGTACGCAAATGTTTTATATGTATAGGCACCATAGGCTGCATAAAACGCCCAATCATAATTTATTTACCTGTTTTGTTTGTGTTTAAATAAACAAATTTCTAAATCAAATCAATAGTGGGCTATTTACAAAAAGTAAGGTACCTATCGATTGCAATTATCTAGACTTTGTTTTAAGTTTCTGATGGTTTTGTTAATAAAAGTAGGTAGAGACACCGATTAAGACGCAGATATATGACAGTGACCTTGAATGGTTAGCTTGCGTGTTTTGTACTGAGCTCACGCAGCGCGTCGTACGTCCAGCCAGTAATAGGACTCGCCCATCAAGGAGCGCTGTCCCAAATTATACGCATTTTTAATTTATTACACGCAAAACAAAAAGTATTTTAATAAAGCAAGTATACTAAAAGATCAATAATTTAATTATCTTTAAAACGGTGAAGTTTTCAGAAAAATACGCTCAATAGATTTTGCGCCATTCTCAGTTTTTTAATCCGCGTTAGACATAACTTTACAAATTAATTTCACTATGTAATATAAACATAATAAAAAATATGCCTATATTAAAATATTAAAAAAAATGCTCTAATTTAACATATATTTTTTCCAAATCACTAACACTACTCGTTTAGACGTCATCTTCAGTATAAAATCATTAAAAGTCGGTTATCGTCCCCTTAAGTAAGTAAGGATTGCTTACGAATGTCAATCTATAGGGCATGGTCTAGCAGCTAGAAAATATGCTTAGATATAACAACAGCTACAGTCTAGCTGTTATATCTAAGCAAATTTTCTAGTTGTACAGAGTAAAGTTTTAGATAATTTCGTCTGTTAATTTGGGCGTTTTTATAATTTCTAGCGAGACGATATTACCGTGGACATCCACGGCACCACGATAACACACGGAAATAAATTGTATTAAAATATATGAAAACGCTTTTAAATTGGTGATAAAGTCCGCGACTTACGATTTGTAGGTCGTATGTTCGAACCCACAGTCGCTTTACTTTGTGTAAATTATTTCATCGTCCTAGAACCAAAAAATTCGAAGACATGACATCCACCAACCCGCTGGGGCCGCGTGGTGTGTTACGGCTTACGGCCCACTCCTTCTCACAAAGAAGAGACCTGTGTCCCAGCAGTGGGAACATTTCTGTCCACACTAACGTTATAACGTGCACGTATTTCCATACATTTTATGGACGTTGACGTCCACGATAATATCATCACATTAGAAATTATAAAAGTGGACAGTCTTACTTCTGTTAATTGTAGCCCCGGCCTCCCTTACCTACTCTCAGATTTCGTGGTCACAACATACCTATTCTGTTTTTACTGAGAAATTCCTGATGGAAATTCTAACTATCCTAATCTAAATCCTAACTTAAATCCATACTTAATATTATAAATTCGAAAGTAAATCTGTCTTTCTGTCTGAATGTTACCTTTTCACGGCTAAACCACTGAACGGATTTCGATAAAATTGGGCAAGGAGATAGATGGCATCCTGGGGAAGGACATAGGCTACTTTTTGTCTCAAAAATAACCCAAAGGGGGGGATATAGGGGATGACAGTTTAAATGGGAAACCTATCATTTCTTAACGTAGGGCTATGAAAATTTAAATTTATGCTTTTGGTAACAAATAAAGAATGACGTATCTCAGCGTTTTTCAAAAATCATCCCTGCAAAATCGTCGCTATTGTCAATACTTAACAAATTGTTGTTATATAAACAAGGTTTAAAGCTTGTATGGACCTACGGTATTCAGCTGTGGGGCTGCACCAGCCAAAGTAATCGTCAAATCATACAACGTTTTCAAAACAAAGTACTAAGGGATATAGAGAACGCGCCCTGGTATGTACATTAGAAATAGTGACCTCCACCGGGACCTCAAGATGGATGTCGTAAACATAGTTATACAAAAATATGCAGAAGCTCATGAACACAGACTACACTATCACGTGAATGTTGAGGCGATCCAACTCCTTGACAACACTGAATTAGTGCGACGACTAAAAAGGGCAAAACCTTTTCAGTTAGTTTAGTGCAGTGTAAGTGAACTTAAACTTAACTTTTCAATAGAAAAAGAACTTTTAATAGAGTAATGAAATACAGACTAAATGTTACTTCAAGACACGACATATGACTTTACTCATCTTTATGAACAACTTTTGCTATGGGACCAAACCTGAAATCGCGAAAAAAAATCAGTGGTTTCCTACATTTATGTTCGCATAACTCGTCAAAATGTAGATAACAGCTGATTTTTTGTCGCGATTTCAGGTTTGGTCCCATAGTAAAAGTTGTTCATAATGATGAGTAAAGTCACGTGTTAAAGTTTGCGCACTGGACAAAAACTTATCCTGTATAACTATAAATTACCAATTTTCGGATTTTCCACTTTACTTGACCTTACTTCTCGCCAAACTTCGACTGCTGGGCCAACAGCAAGTAGCAAATAGTTACGTTTACTTTTACCCCGCTAGCACGTTCTTGTGGGATATTTTCCGACATCCACGTGGGCGAAGCCGCGGGCAAAAGCTAGTAATATTATAATTGCGAAAGTGAGTTTGTTTGTTTGTTACGCTTTAATGCTAAACCGGCTGAACGGATTTGGATGAATTTTGGCACATGGGTAGACCATGACCTGGGTTAGGACATAGGATACTTTTCATTCCGGTAAACGCAGACGAAATTGCGGGCAGAAGCTAGTAGGTACTCACGAGCGAGCCTAATAGTAGTCGCAACATCTCACATCTCACCTTGGTAATAACTGTAATAAGCAACATTAAAGGGTCGGGGTCACGTCAAGGTCGTTTCTGACGGCCAACTCTAGCACCGCGCGCTCTTTGGTCAAATCAAATAGCGCGCGTTTCCCCGGCTTCCTGTGACAAACTTTTCACGAAATCACTCTCACAGATTTGACTATTTAGATTTTTATAGATTTTGATTGCAGGAAAGTGAGAGGAAAGATGTCACACATCAAAAGTAAAAAATATAGCGTTACTTTTCAGAGTGTTTCCTGAAGCAGCGTATTTCGGTCCCCGACAAAAGCTTAGTGAGAGTCTTGCTTGGCATACAGGAGAATTTGCGTTACAAAGAATTTATTCAATCTCTTTTTGAGTGGACGCTTATTTTTTGTGGACTAACTTTATTTTTATTGTTCCCACCCCTTGGTGTTCTCGCTAATTGTCAAATCGCATGTCAAGTAGCACGTTTAACTACGTGAAAACGTTTCCGAAAACAAGCTAGTTCTTCAACATAAATTAGGTGGCTTTGAAAAAATTAGCGTTGATGAAAATCGTGATTTAGGTGCTAATGTCACTCAGATACACATCAAAGTTGTTTTTTTGCACGTCAAGACGTATTTAGGTTTCGAAGGCAAGGCAATTAGGAATTAGGCAATAAAATATTTTTGAACATAACGGGAGGCAGGTTTGTTCTCAATAACATCAGGAGGTTGGAGATCATTAGCTGCATTAAACTGGCCACGCCCAATATCCACCGCAAAGACAAAAACAGTGTCCATTATTACAATTTAATGAAGAGAGAAAGCCATTAGGAACGGGGACTTGATTAAATCGTCGGTGAGCAATTGTCGGGTTTGTGGCGGCGCGGCGCCCTCTGTCGCGGGCCGCGGGGGCCTAATCGCACCGACACGATTCTGATTACGTGTGATTGTTGTATCAATCATTTTCCCTATCAAATTATTCAGTGGCTGGTAATTGTATCGGCGTCGTCTCGTAATGGCCGCGGAGACGGGACCAGCGGAAACATTCGGCTGCACTTAGTCTCGGTTTGTTACCCGAAGGATTGTAATTCATATGCTATTACTAACGAAAATTAGAGAGAAAATTGTCGTAGACAGTCGTTTGTTGTTGATTGCCGTGCCTATCATCAGATCTACGGTGTACCTAATATTGAAAAGGCTTGTTATAGGCGTTATAATGGATTTGAATTTGAGTGGATTTCTTTTGTGTCGTTATTGAAAGTCATCTTCAGTTATTTAGTTCCGGGTATAGTCCAAAATTAGAACGTAATAAATGAAAACTCCTAAAGAAAGTCGTAACATTTACCTACCATGTTAAACCCGCATTAATTACCACGAAATCTACAAATTGCCTTGTTAGGTATGTCTAATAAATGTAGCTACTTAATACCTACGAAGTGCCGAATATAAATCATTGAACACCATATTTCCCTTATCGCTGGCGTGCGTGTAGCTAACCAGCCGATTAGCTATGCAAATCCGAGAAATTTACTACGAGTGCTAAACGGTGCTATACCGACGGAGCTTTGCATAACGTTACTAAACGTTAGCTTAACGAACTGTTTTACAAGTTTATTTTGGTCAGCTTTTTACTAGGCTAAGTATAATATTTATGACTTTCGTTAAGGTGCCTATATCTGGTGCCTATGATGCTGTTGATACGTATCTCGGGTCACCGACTGTACCTACCTAGATCAAGTCTACACCAGAAGTTACAGTTAGGTATGTACCTTAGGTAAATAAAAACTTGCTTCGTGACATATATTGTCGTGGGGAACTTAATTAACCCTTTCATTGCATTTCCTAAGTTATTAATCGAAACACACAGCATAGATTCAGAACTAACATGAAACCTTGTTGTTAGTCATATTATTTACGCTGTAAAAATGTGCGAAATTAAATTCGTTTAAACTTCATTTTAGAAAAGTTTTTTGGAAAAAGAAAGATGTAGGAGCCTAGATAAACACTGTCTAAATCCGAATAACCTCATAATATGGTGGAAATATGGCCAAATTGCAAATGATTTAGGTATTACGTTTATAACCTTTCAACTGTCATTAACGAGACACAATAGAATTTTAATTGTTATCCACCTTAATGAGGCGTCGTAACAGATGATGGGGGACAATTCATGCGTCGCCGCGTTCTTAAGTAAACCAAAAGGTAAGTACCCACCTACTTACTTTTCCTAATAGGTATTATAACCCCCCTTCCAATGCATGCCCGACTTTATCTGGTAGATTGATTGTTACACGCCCTTGAAACGTTGGTAAACTGACTTACAAAATAAAATAATTGTCCACAAAAGAATAAAGAAAAATATAACAGGAAAAAAAAAAATCGTTCGTAATACCACGTTTAACGGCCTCCAATTAAAGAAAATCAGCTCATTTCTGTAACATTACCAACTTATTAAATCACTCCCCACATTGTAAAAACGCCTAATAATTCGTAGATAACTATCCCTAATTAGTTGGCTACTAGTGCGAGTGACAGTTACATGGGCCTCAAATTAGCGGCAGTAAGAATCGGTAGAGATATAATTAAACAGTTGTCTAATTTAATTGGCAATAGGCGAGTTCCCACAAGTCAGAAAGTCACCCTCGCTCATTACGTTCGTTCCGAATTTTCCCAACAATTAACATGCGAGGTAGTATATGTAGTAATTACAGGTGTGCAGCGCGGTAAACGGCGGCTCAATCACGCCACGGCCCTGCCGCGCTGGTCGTGTGTTGCATACATTGATTTATACCGCGGATGACGGACAATTGGAACGTTTAAACTATTTATGAGCAATCCATTCTAACATACATATAAGTAGGTCCTAACATTACATTTTTGCGAATTGGCTAATGACACGAGTTCGTTTGCTTTCACTTAATCTGTCTACCAGAAAGTACAACACGAGCTTTTCAATAAATTGCATCAATTTTTTATACTTGTTTCGGATAAAATTCACATTAATTTCTCATTTGGCTGTAGTAGGGGATACTTCCTCTAACAGTAGGCTGACATGTAATTACAATTATTATTCCGCTGTTACGATAATTATGCCCTGGCACAGTAATTGAAAAAGTTTGCCATCGATAGAGTCCCCGAACAGCCTGAAATTACATTCTTTATTGTTATTTCTTCTCTTTTGATTCCTATCAGTTTTATTTAGCGGTTATTACTATTTGAACTTTTAATAATACGACCGCGACGTGACCAAGGATTGGTGTCGAATTCGACATAATAACTCGAGGAGAATGTAGGTAATTTAAAAACTTACAAAGTGATTACATTGTATTTGATGGTTTTGCTTCGTACGAATTAACTCCTACACAGTAGCGTTAGAAGTTACTGTATAAAATAATAGTTGTAATACCATATACGCCGAACTTTAGAGCAATGTGTGGGTGTCTAATGAGTCTAACATAGGTACTCCATAGCTTTGTATACAACGTCATTTAATAGTGAAGTGGAGTCAAGTACTCGTCATTAAACAAAAGTCCGGCGGTTACCGAAACAGGCAGCGCCACTCGAACGTTCGAGGAGCGATTTAACTTTTTGTAAAGTGCAACACTTTCCCAGCCCCCGCGTAGGGCCCTTCAAAACGTTACCGCGTTTAGACAAATGAACAGTGTTGCACCCTTCGCGGCACACGACATGCGACATCGTACACGTTTGTATGGAAAAGATTGGCGTACTTTTGTGCCTTTCGTAAGCGTACTTCGAACCTTCAAATGTTAGTGATGAAAAAGGAGTTCTACTAAACATTTACGGGTTTATTTATATACGTTACTTAAAGTTAAGTAATGATTAGCGACTGTTTAACCATACCACCATTTTTGACGTTTTAAGGTCACTTAACTTTAAACAACGTATATAATAAACCCCCTAGTTTTCAGGGCCTATTTTTTCAACTAAGTAGGTTGTATTGAATTACTTTTTGTAAACTACTTACTATTTACAACCTTTTCCCGAAATTCCATAATTAGCTTTCATTATGAATGATCCATACTCGTATTTTGGTCTTCAGCGAATACAATATAAATATTTAATTTAGACATTCTATTTATTTCCATCATCAAAGTTGAATGTAAATTCTATCACAAAACCGGAGCCTTATAATAGGTCTTCAATGCATGCGGTTCTGTAATACCAAATAAGTACTACCATAACACGATTGGCAAATGGATTGATTGCAGTAGCTTTGTAGATATTCGTAGTTTTAAATGGACAGATGGAAACTAGTTTACCCTTAGCGAAAATTCCATGTTGATTTTAAAAACTTCCACTTTTTTTTTCCATGTGTGTACCTCTCTCTACCTAGGTAGGCATCCGAATCATTACCAAAAAATATCCCAACCAAAATGTCTAGGATCACAAAGTACCGCTTCCAGTGAGTAACAATTAGTTGCAACGTATTACATCCGCCACAAAATGGCGGAACTCGTAGGACACAATAAATCAATTGGAGTGGGTGGTTGACTTTTCACTCAAATGTGTGGTTAATTGTAACCGAAAATGACTGTTGATCGAGCCACACTTAATTTGAGTGGTGCTTTAGAACGCAGGGGTTGCGCAGTGGGGTGACTTCCAAAGTAATGGGTCCGTTGGTTTTGTGATTATTTCGATACTAATTTCCTAAACCTGCCGGAAATAGTACAGCAATTATGCTTATTACAGTTTGTATATCGTGTGTCATGCAGTTGTACTGAACACAGATTTGTAATTATAATATCACGCAACGTAGGTAGGTTTGTAAAATGTTGGTAGATTTTTGGAAATAGTTTTAAGAAATGGGTCATCCTACACTTCGGCTGCCCCATTTCAAAACCTAGTAAGGACTTAAAACGAAATTTTACAGGAGAGCGCAAAAACGTAAATAGGGTCAGCCTTTGAAAAATCCAGGTTTTGAAATCGTTAAAGTAACTTACTAGGTTTTAAAGTGGTCACGGGGCAGTGAATGGGGCACTTACTAGGTTTCGATGTTTAAATATATCTGCTTATAAGTGAGTTTTCAACGCTGGTGTTTTTGTATTTGGTGGGGATTTATAAGATTAGCAAGATAGCAAGATTATGCAATAAAACGATTTTTGTAAAAAGTGTCCCTTACTAGGTTTTGAAATGGGGCAGCCGACTTGGTGTAATGATGCAAACCCCTTTAAAATTAAATTCCTGACAGGCATGAGAGTAAGTTAACACTGTAGGCTTTGAGGCGCGAAATAAGTTACACCTCTTTATGTTGTTATTTTTTAATTTAATATTCAAGTTTCTCCCAATCATACGCCAATTTTTGCATTAAATTAATGAACCAAACTTATTACCTAGTCGAGAATAAAAATGAGAATTTTATTTAACTTTAGGATATAGACGTAGTATACAAAACTAAATAATTATGTTCTTTCTTAAATAAAATATGAACTAGTTAGGTTACAGTTCCTCTGGCCAGTAGACCTCGATCATCTTCTTGAGTTTCTCGTCGATTTCCTTGCCTTCCGGGGGCTGCTTGCCGAGGATGAAGACAAACTTCTCATGACAGTCCATCATGCCGAGGTACTGCCCTTCGATGACCTTCAGCCGCATCGGGTAGCGGTGGAATTCTGCCAGGTCTAGTTTAGCTGCGACATATTGTTTTATAAATTAGTACGTACCTATTTTTTATAAGTGGCCTTCCCCATGTGCTTCACAATACAATACAGACAGGTGTAGTCATCATAATGATTGCCCAGTCACCTGCTCGAAATCAACGAAGTATAGTCATACCTATCTTAATAATTTTAAACCTAAAACTCATTATAATATACTACTTTTAACTATAGTTCGACTGCTGAAGTAAAACGACCACGAGACTTGCAAACGGAGGATAACAATAAAATATCCTTTTGTCGACTGGGACTTTTAAAAATCATAATGTCATCGAATTCTATTGTGTCAATTTGTACCTGTAGATGGAGGCATCTGCACAGTCCTGTAGGACCCATCGCCCTCAAGTTTCTCCAGGTAGTATTCACGTGTCTTGTTGGTCTTCAGACTTGCACACGGGATCTGCATTTTCAGAACTAGGTTTTCCCATTTTAAGTTTTCTACAAATTTTCCAATGTACTCCTTCAGGTTCCTTCTTTCCTGTTAATTCAAAGAAAAAATTATGAAGTATACCTAATATCAATACCATTTCGTCTGCCAAGATTTGATGACAATATCGTTGGCTTCTCAATGACCCAAAGGAAGTCAGGTAAACCAAGATAGTTTTCGACATGCTTATGTTTTTGTGGGATTCGGCTGTATCAAGAAACCAAACATAGTTGTACAAATAAGCCGTCGGGAATGAGTGGGTGTACTACGCAGTTATTAGATAAACGATACTACGCAAGGTTCTTGTGAAGACCTTATAATTGATTTGTCGTAACCGGTACCCTAATTGCGTAATACAACACAATCACAATTTGTTTCGATTTGAAACAGATTGCTAATAAGTTTGAAAAAAAATCTGCTCAACAACGTAAATAACGCAATGAATGTTGTTGAACTGTCATAATGAAACAAATTAGGCAAAATTGTATACGAAAATAAGTTACGCAATTAGGGTACCGGTCAATAAAGTAAATAAAGAACTTGCCATAGAATTATTATGGTTTATGGACCAGATTCCTTTGCTCCAAGTCTCAAGTACAAAAGGTGGGACGTATCCAGTGTGATTTCACTACCATAATCTATAAGACACAAGGAAAACATTGGAGGGAAACCCGGAAAACTGGATTTAAAATCCATGTAAGAAATAGCCCACAAGCCAAGCCTGGTTATCAATGCTCGTTTCTCATTGTTGTCAATGGTGATATTAAAGTTAAATAAACTAACTATTCGTACCTGATCATTGACAGAGCTGAACTGAACGCAGTGTGTATCCCCTGCTCCGTTGGTCTTCTCAGTCCTATGGTGCAGTAGGTGCCAGGAGCCGATAGCTTGGCTGTCGTTGAACGAGAGGCCTTGGGTGAACTCCTGACATGATGGGTGCTTCTCAGGCTTGTCGTGTTTTTCGCTTTTGTCGTGCGAGTGATGTGCCACAGCGTCTACTGCCGCGTTCAGCACTAGCACTAGCATACAAAATGTTGTAGTGTCGATATTGAAAAACTTAAGTACGTGTTACAGATGGAAAATAATGAAAACTGATTGTGATTTGTGTTGTTTTTTTTTCATTCTACAGTGAAGATACACACGAGGACATAGGTAGTTCCATAAACAAACACAAATAGGTATAGTGGATTGTAATGTTTAGACATGTCAACTCTTTAAATGTGTCTAGTGTAGATCCAATGAGTGCAAAACCACAGGGAAACCTAGAATGTAGTACGGTACCATTCAGGCTTATAGACTCAAAGATCACAAAGATTCCTTGTTAGAAGTTGGGGCCTTGAGTTATCGTTATTTCTCGCAAACCAAAACAAAATCAATAAAACCATCACTTGCTAAGAAATAAAAAGGAGTTTTAAAACCAAATACCTGTGACAATGAACGTGATCGTCGGCGACATGTCGGGAGCTGGGCGGCGCAGGGGCAACTGCGGTAATGAACTGAATGACTTGATTGTGACTAACGATGCCGGGATTAGCTCACGTTCTGCAGCTCCGAACATCGGACACGGCGAATGTCTTTTATTTTCCAAGAATGTTTACAAAAAGGACAAAGGCCTTTTCTTCAACCTACAGAGAAAGATGCTTGTTCGCTTTTGTGGGTTGATGATTTCATACCAGGATTAACCTTTTACTGAAATTACCTTTCCATAAATGTCATCATCAGCGTCAGTATTTAGTCGAAAGTCGTCACTGCTATCTGCTGTGTTGAGGCCTCCCCAAGCAGCACCATAGCGGCCGAGAAGGTATTTTTTCTCAGTCGCCGACATATGAAAATCGTCAGCCTCTACTCGAATCCAGCCACATTGCTGCATTAATACTTCGACCGTAGCAATTAACACTGTCGGATCTACATTTTTGCGATTTTTAAATTTATTGCTTTAAAGGTCTTAGAATAAATTATAAAAAATGTCCCCGCAAAGATTTAATGCAACAAAAAAAATCGCAAAAATGTAGATCTGACAATGTTAATTGCTACGGTTAACTTACATGGCGGAGGATGGTTAAGTAAAACTCTCCCTTTTGTCACCGAAGTTTTATTCAATCGGGAATAAAAAAAGACTCATCCACCGATCATTGCGGCGCGAGCGTCGATGTCGCGATGACCGCACGGTAAACAGAATAAACAGCCACTTCCCGTCTGCGTCCTCAGCAAGACGAGACAATTCCTCGTAATGCGATAATACTAATCAATCATCGCTACTTTTAGCAGGTACATGATTTGGTGACGCAGGAGATTAGCCCATCTATCCTGTTATTTTGAGAGGATTAACAGTTAGCCTTGTGACTTATGGAAAATTTTAGAATTACAGCAATATATAGCGCGAATCCATTGAAGGTATATTTTTCCTCATGAATATTAATTCGTTAGAAATATGGTACGCGAAATACGGTTTATATAATGGGTAAATAGGATTTTCACCACCTAGCTCTACCAGTTCCTAAATTTAACTGATAAAGATAATCTTCAATTTTATTTGATAAGAATCAATCTTCTGTGATGAACTGATGACGCAGGCATGGAATATTTAATGCTGTTTAGACAATGATTATTGCATTGCGAAATGCTTAAAACATCATAAGTGTTGTGTTACCGTTGGACCACAAGCTTTTCGAAACCTCCCGTGTGGTTAAAGACAAAGACAAGCGCGTTTCCTTTGTTTTGCGTTTATCCATCAACTGCTTGCGAATTGTTACCATTGCCCCCGCAATCGAAACTGCACTTTATGTCATCGAGTAAAAGTACTTTTTCTCATGAATAAAGTAAGGATTCGCATGGGGTTGCGGTTAGGTGCGCACGCGCTTCTTGTATCGAACATTTGATTACCATCCTTTGTTGCCTTGCACGAAGTGTGACATCTGTCGTTTCTTTTGATTTCTAGAAAGTCATATAAATTATTGTTATATGTTTACTTTAAGAAGAGTTTAACCAGAATTCTAGAAGTGGATGTTTTATTTGAATATAGCAGTACTTTTGTGCTCTTCTATCTTTATGTATTTTTTTCAATTAAGTGTTTTGTGTGTACATAAATGATTAAATATTAGATCATAGACATCAAGTTCATTGTTAAAGATTTCAACACAATCAGACGCTGATATCGGAAGATCAAAATCTAGGAAAATCAATATAATTACATCTCTAGGCTACAATCTTAGCTTAAGTAGGTTATAATGGTACTATCAAAATAGCTAAATGAGTATTATGACTTCGTCTTGAGTCTTCACACTAGGCGTTTGCTAGCATAGGTGTTAGTCGGAAGTAACGGAGGTACCGCATATGTGTCGCGTATACGCAACGGTAGCATAGCGCAGTGCGGCGAAGGTACGCGTAGGCGTCGTAGCCTGTGTAGGCATCGCGTAGGCCCGCGTAGCCGCTACGCTAGAGTAGCGCAGCCGCAGCGTAGGCACGCGTAGGCATCGCGCAGGCACGTCGAGTAGTCGGCGCTAGCGTTGCGCAGACTTTAGAATCCCCTTGGTGCGTGTTTTGTTTCTCTATCGAATTAAGTACTAAGGTCATACGAATTAAGTAGGTACCTAATTCAGCGAAATTAAATACCAATGCTTGGCCGTATACATTTTTTGGGTTCCGTATTTCCCATGACAGCGATGCGTACGAATTTTTTGATTCGCAATGAGTTCTTCCCCTTTTTATATACTTGAACATATTTTTTTATGTATAAGCTTGTATACCTAATATAAATATATATATCATGTGAAGGAGAACCGCAGGAGAACCAAGGTATAGCCCGAAGAATTGCCAAACTTAAGTGGCAATGGGCAGGGTACATTGCTCGCAGAACGGATGGCCGATGGGGTCAAAAGGTTCTGGAGTGGCGACCACGTACCGGAAGACGTAGCATTGGAAGGCCGCCCATCACAAGATGGACCGATGACCTTGTGAAGGCCGCAGGAATCCGCAGGATGCGGAAAGCACAGAATCGGTCGAAGTGGTGGTGCTTGGGGGAGGCCTATGTCCAGCAGTGGACGTCTTTCGGCTGAAATGATGATGATGATGATGATGATCATGTAATGATGTACTTTATTGTAGCGTTGCAAGTAGCAAGTTGCGTTCTTCAAGTCAACTATACCTCTGGGAAATAGAGCCTGGCAGAAATTAGTAACACTCAACAAGGCACGCATAACCAATTACATGAGCATTTCATATTGGACAATAAATCATCGCTGGACGTCGAGTGCGCTCATTAAATCTATTATTGGGTGCTACACTCATTTACCTACATACATACGCGTGTCTAATTTATAAAATGTGGCTAATAACTGTGTCATCAATCAACCAATTTATTGACACACATAGACTGGAACTTTCGAAAAATTACTGAATTCAAATGAGATGGTAACACGACGTCGTTGTTACTTGATAACATTATGAGCTTTGGATGATTGTTTTATTAATTTGTGAATATTGAAAATATGTCATGTAACCAATTTATTTGATAGCAGTAAAATTTTATAACCATTTGTTATAAGAAAGAACCCTTAGGTTCAGTATAAGTTAATGTTTATAGTGATTAGGTAATTAATCAATGCTTATCTTGAATTTTTATTAGGCTCACGATAAAATTGATCTAAAATATACCTAAGTCAGTATAAAAAAGACTAAAATACAAACCTAATGTAATATGAAGTACTTAATAGATACCTCTATGACAACTGCATCGTGCAAGTGACAATGAAATAGAGGTACTTGAGTGATCGCACTAATGCCTTTCTTCGTCCTCAAAAAGGTACTATAATAAAGCTACTTTCGGAAATAACAACGACTCAGCTTACGAGTAATCAAAACACACAATACTCTATCCAGAATATAAAAAGCAGTATTAAATGTTCCAGTACCCACTCGTACGTACATTTAGTTAGGTGCGTCAGCGCAGCGTAGCCGCTAGTTTATGTGGCTCAGTTATCTTCGGAGATTAGATCGCGCCTCGCCGGGACATCACGCCCACCGCAGGGCCACCAGGGGATCAGCACAACACGACGTATGAATATACTTGTAGAACTGAAGAAAGCTCGCGTGATAATGTTGTTTATATAAAATAGTAATGGGTAATGCTTTGCAGCATTCAGAATGTGGTTACGATTAATTTTTCTGTATATCTATGGATGGCTGAATTAATTGGTTATCCTATTTTACGCTGTTTAGACAGTTCTATACATTTCATTGTAAATTCCCCGCTCCCGTCATGTTAGCGTTTAAAGTTTTACCAAAAAGCTCGCGGCGCTAACAGTATTCATACAGGTTTTCAGATTGATCACTATCTCAATTCTAATCTTTTCAGCAGTTATGAAGTGATGATAAACGAAGAGCCATTCAAACTTAGCGTTCTGTTGTTATATGTGTAGATTTAATTATGTATATGAAGATTACGAAAAATATTAACAATGAAAGATTATCTCTTCAACATTAACTCAACTATATCGAAAATGTAAACGCATTATAGACATATCTACTTAATTATATTTTCTATAACACGCTCTAACCTAATCCAATTAAATACCGATTCGCTGGCAGACTTTTTCAAATAAAAACATCTAATGATAAGGCCATAAAATTAATGAAAAGTAAAGTACTTACTTATGTGACTTTTTAGCTTTTATGGCGTTTTCTATTTGCTTTTTAAATGTCTCTCACGGCCTGTGAGCAACAATAAATTTAGTGCAGATACAATCAAATAATTACTTGTTAATACTTCTAATATCGCAAAAGAAGCCATAAGAGAAATTACGTACAAATAGGAAAAGGTTTTCTTTAAGGATTTATATCTTTATGAAGTTAACGAGCGGTAGAATTATGTCTCATAATAAATGTTTTTATTATTATTTATAGATTAAGATAGATTCGCATGAGATAGGCTACGTACAAAACATGTGCAATTATAACAGAAGTTTATTGGTGGTTGTTATCTTATTTTCACAGTTACTTAATTATATCTTCTTTTAGCAATATTTATGGCTTGTTTTAAGATGGCTTAGTTATCATAGGCAGTTCCCGATACGATGGCGATAACGAGGATTAAGACTTCTGTTCTGTACCGTTACAGTACGACACAACATTTATGTAGCATGAATTTGAAAATTTACATTCATTCATTTCAATTTTACGAATGTATTTGGTTATATGACTTTACAAGTTATCGGGTTTGCATAAAGATCATTTTCACCTTAAGTAGTAATAAAGATTGATGGTTTTGAAGGCGCATTCAGTTCAGATGATGATCGTTTTTACGAATTTTGCCGATGCTACATCTAAGTTGTGTCGTACTGTACCTGAATCGAATGTTTTTAGTGAATCTTTAGAGGTATGAGGAACAGGGTGTAAAGTTCACTCATCCTCTAAAGAAAAGGGAGGATCCTCCGACTAGACGGGTGTCGTGTCTAGCGGGCAACTCCCCAATTGATGTCGGGGAAGTTATAAACCTGGATAAGCGAGAGTTCAAGGGACCGCGATCTCTTTTTCGCTTATGGAGGTTTCTCAGTAACTCGAGTTTCTAGCTTATAGAGGTACAGCAGCGCCTTTTCTCACTTATAGAGGTTGAGGCTCGTTGGGAAAGGTGGAGAGGAAAAAAATAAATGTTATTTCCAAAAAAATTAAAGAATGAGTCATAAATAGCAGATGTTAAATTACACTCGACTGTCGCTTATAGAGGTACAGACAAGTAGCAGTCTCAATTATAGAGGTCTACGAGTGTTTCGCGCGGTAAACGTTAATTGCGCGATGCAGGATTTGTGTGACGTCACGATTCTGTGTGACGTCAGTCTTTAATGAGTAGTTCGCATGTGTAGATGCCGCCACAAATCCTTATTAGCTCCTTGCAAGGTGCCCTAATCCTACGCAAGCGAAATTAATAACTTTATTTTTGATTGTCGACACAATTAAATTATATTTTCTGGTATGTCACACAAATCATCAGAGAACGTCTTTGAGAACTTGTAATAAAAAAATAAAAATAAAATGTTTATTTCATCAACTTATGTAATTACATTGTTAAGTTTGGAGTCACCTTTTAAGCAAAGATTTGCTTGTATTTGGGGTTCCGCTCTTCCAGTTTACACTGACTATACATAATGTGTGAGAGAATTAATAAACGAATTAATAACGGTAATAATTTCCCATTGTTTGTCTTATTTGCTTTAGTAGTATTTTTATATATATGTAGGATCAGGAGTGCCGAGAGGTATTTCGTCAGGGTTTGGAGTTCCCATTTTATTGGGATAAACAAGAGTGTATAAACAATTACAGGGTATTTATTATAGTAGGTACTAGTTACACTATAATAAGGTAAAACACAATACACAAAGGGTAATTAGTAACAAGATAAAGTAGGTAAATAGGTAGTAATAATCGAACAGACTTTTAAGGTCTTATAGTTCGTATAGTGGCCAAGCCACCCAATGACAATGACAAAGTGTATTACTCGCTATCAGCAAGCCAATACAGCTATGTGAATATACAGCAGTGCTGTACCAGGTAAACCGACAGTTTTGTCGGGAGCAGGGGCTCTTTATAGATTCGCATCCGAAGATCGACTGACGACTCTAATAGTAGTCTATGGATCGACTCCAATACTATGGAACGACTGACCCGCCTACAGAGTGCACGCTCTTTTATAAAACGATGCCCCCACTTTGCAATCCCACTACGACAACTCTGTCCGATGACGCGCGATAGTGCGTCACGTGTTTACTTGATACAAAACACTAAAATGTGGTAAATCTAATAAGACTTCCATTATAAAGTAATCAAATAATACAATAATAATTGTCGTAAATAAACAATAGTGAATTGACAACGTAAATCATCTAAAAATTAAAGTAACATGTCATTAATTGTTTTGAACAAAACCATTCGTTACAATTATCAAAATAAGTAGCCAAAATCAATTAGTGAGTACACCGAGTACTTAATAAATAATGTCCGATTTATTAGACAATAATTGATAGTGAAAATCACATAAATGAATAATAAGAAAAACAAATCATACCAAACTCTGTTGACTACCCACAATTGTAATTAAAAACCATCTCCGACACGGCCAGAACTGACGTTCTACACGGCCTCGTGTAATCCTGAGAAAAAAATCACTTGGTGAATATCGATCGGCCTTTCTGACAAACAAAAGCCATAACAGAAGGTATGTTGAAAAGAAAAATCCTGAATTAGTCAAATCAAATTATAATCAAAAGCAGTTGCATCGCAACCATTCAAAATGACCATACTGCTGCATAGCTCAATTAAAGTAGAGACATAGTCTCCCAGCCAAAATTACACCATGGGATTCGACAAGTAATTTGGGAGTCGAATAGACAACCCGCATAGGCGTCAACATAGACAACCCGCATAAGCGTCAAATTTCAACGTCCAAATCCAGGAGTCAACATAGACATCCAAATAAGCGTCAAGATAAACAAGAGTCAACATAGACATTTCATCAATTCAGCTATAGTATGTGAGTCAGCAGATGAATCATCATCAGTGTCAACATTGACATCATCAATAACAGTAACTGGACATTCAGGCAATTTTCGTACACAATACACAATCATGGGCATATTTGTAAATTCTATTGGAACTCAAAGATATTAACAAATATCTATCACCATAAAATTTTAGGATCTTGTTTCATCCCTCATTAGCAATAAGTACAAAGTCTCCATATCGGGCTTTATCGTATTCAGCTCTTTTAGTTATACCCAGGGTTGATGGGTCACAATCACAAATGCATTAATTACAGCACGTTAGAAAACAATAGGAGCATTTCGTAAACCAAATGGCATAGCCATATTCAAATTGGAAGTCAGTGAAGTGAACTGTCGACTGGCATATGCGGCTAAAGATTCTCCTTTTGGTTGACTATTATGAAGGTCAATGACAGTAGCGGCAACAGTTTCCGAAACGTTATAACGAGAGAAGAAGAGACTCTTAAAGTCTGTCCAGGTCATGCCTGCATATGATACTTTGGAAAACCATACATTAGCACTGCCCTTTAAGAGTTTAGTGAGGGCAATAATAAGAGTGCCACCTAGAAGAGGCTTTTTCCGATAAGCTAATATCAACAAGATTGAGCATAGGAATCAAGTAGGTCTGGATCAAAATCGAGCAAGCGAATAACAGTAGACGGTGTGGAGTGCGTCTTAATCGCTTTAATTAACTGAGCCATATTATGGGTCTGAAGCTCTTAACATTGCTCGCCATGGATCACCAACACCTTACGATTCCTGGGCTAAACCTAATCCCACTTCTGATGTAGGATCAGGAGTGCCGAGAGGTATTTCGTCAGGGTTTGGAGTTCCCATTTTATTGGGATAAACAAGAGTGTATAAACAATTACAGGGTATTTATTATAGTAGGTACTAGTTACACTATAATAAGGTAAAACACAATACACAAAGGGTAATTAGTAACAAGATAAAGTAGGTAAATAGGTAGTAATAATCGAACAGACTTTTAAGGTCTTATAGTTCGTATAGTGGCCAAGCCACCCAATGACAATGACAAAGTGTATTACTCGCTATCAGCAAGCCAATACAGCTATGTGAATATACAGCAGTGCTGTACCAGGTAAACCGACAGTTTTGTCGGGAGCAGGGGCTCTTTATAGATTCGCATCCGAAGATCGACTGACGACTCTAATAGTAGTCTATGGATCGACTCCAATACTATGGAACGACTGACCCGCCTACAGAGTGCACGCTCTTTTATAAAACGATGCCCCCACTTTGCAATCCCACTACGACAACTCTGTCCGATGACGCGCGATAGTGCGTCACGTGTTTACTTGATACAAAACACTAAAATGTGGTAAATCTAATAAGACTTCCATTATAAAGTAATCAAATAATACAATAATAATTGTCGTAAATAAACAATAGTGAATTGACAACGTAAATCATCTAAAAATTAAAGTAACATGTCATTAATTGTTTTGAACAAAACCATTCGTTACAATTATCAAAATAAGTAGCCAAAATCAATTAGTGAGTACACCGAGTACTTAATAAATAATGTCCGATTTATTAGACAATAATTGATAGTGAAAATCACATAAATGAATAATAAGAAAAACAAATCATACCAAACTCTGTTGACTACCCACAATTGTAATTAAAAACCATCTCCGACATATATTTAATTTTTGTTTATAATTATATATAATTGGAAATATATGTTTATGTATATCTTTATATTTAAATAAATACTTATTCCTCAATTCTCGCTATTGCACCTATCACTGTTTGTCTCTGCATCACCCAAAGGTTGACTGGTAGAAAATGCCTTTGGCATTAAGTCCGCCTCTGTACATTTGTGTGCTTGAAGTATTAAATAAATAAATAAATTAACAATAGATTATTTTGAAAGCATGCAAAGGTTTTTAACAATACAAAGAGTGATAAAATAAATAAGGAATGCGCATAGTGTTGTATGTGTGAGGTGGGGTGTGTGTGATGTACGGATGTGAATGTTGGTGTGGAAGGTACGATTTGTATACTTTTTTTTTTGTCAGCGACAAATTGTATCTATATTCAATAAGTTTGTACTTTGGACCTAGCTTAGTAGTCAAAATGAAACATTTACTCAATTGCTTAAAACCCCCTTAAGTCTACCAGTGACCAGTTAAAAAATAAAACATACAGATTAAAATACAATACTATTCTTATTTCAGCTGCATAGTATCTAAGCAGGTGTTAATCTAATCGTAGGCGGAGGCACCTGCATTAGCGAAATCATTTTTCTTCTGCTTCCATTAAAACTATTATAATTGACGTTGCCTAAACCGCAGCTCCTTTGTTCATCGCCATCCGCGGACATCCCGGCGTGGTTTTAATTACTGCCGGCCAAATGCGTTAATGTAATCAAAGCTCAATACATCATACTCGCGCTATCGCCCCGCCTCGGTTTGATTAATAATTCTAATGAGCGGCGGTGCCAAACGAGTTAATTAAGCGTCGTTTTTTACCAGTCGGTGCCACCGCGGCTGGTAAACGGCGCATCAATCACCGCTTTGTGTCTGCCGCCGAACTTCTTAATGATTGAAATGATGCCAGACGAGGCTGCGCTGCCCTCTGACCGCCGGCTGCCCGCGCCCGCGCAGCCCGAGAGAGGCAAAAGGAACGGGTGCAAAGTAACGCGATTATTGTGTTGGATGGATTCCACATAGAAATCAGAATTGGCAATGAAATAATCAATTAGCAGACTGGTTTGAATAACCGTTTACAAACTAAAAAGTAAGGTGTATCCGTAACTACCTACTCAAGCTTAATAGAATCCTCGTAGATTTATTTTACAATTAATAAATAGTTATAATATGTAGTCGTATCTGTTTGTCTCTAGCAAAAACGTTGCCAAAACACCTCCCATCCCATGTAACAATAAAACGAAGATTTTATAATGAAGTATCAACACAAAAACTGTAGCAATTAGGACAATCAGTTTCTCAATATTAAAATGTAAGAGGTATAACAAAAAGAAGAGCTGAGATAAAAAAATACGATACGCTAATGTAATATCTAGACCGGTAGCTACAAGATTTTGGTACATAAGTACATTATATATTATAGCCTGAGGCTTTATCTGGCTACCGGTCAACTTCTCCAACAACATTTGAAGATTTACATAAAATTACATTTAATAGTGTTTCCACCAATCAGTGCACTGCCTCTCATATACCATGTACCCATTACTTTTATGAAAATATAACTTATGTTACATTATACAAATCGAGTTTTCAACGCTAGTAAAACTCTATCGTACAGTCAAGTAGAGCTGTGTTTGTAGGCGTAAAACAGGTTTTTATGTTTTTTGCTGCGGGTTTTTATTAGGCATTCGGAATACTAAAATTTAATTTTCATCATTTATAAAACGACAAATCAAAACATCTTTGCCCGGGGATGATCTACGAGACAAATGGCAAACATTAATATGAATCAAAACAGTTTATTCTGTAAAACTAGTGGGACCGGTGTTCGTCAAACATTATCAATCATTTTCGCTTCGGCCGCGGGCAGAAGAGCTTTAATTTGATAAAACGCAATTAGCTACCAAAAAGAAATCTAATCTCAAGAGGCGGCTCCATCTTTTTTGGCCGCCATCTTTTTGGGTTCCACATTGACGCCTCGAATAAATAGAATGAATTACAAAAGTTAACTATATCGAATGGTTAATAGAAACAAAGTTTTAACTAATTAAGAAGACGGTTTTGATAGATTGATACCTAATCGAATAAATTGGTACTTACTTCTTATTGCGTCTGCATAGAAAATGATTGCAGAAGAGGTCTGTGGTATGAACTTAACAAAGAGCAGTCTAAATGAATAATTTTATTTTCTTATATTATATACGCGTGTTTTCTACGATTGAATGGTCCTTCAATTTAGTGGCGAGTCATTCCAGTGGCAGTATCAAGTGGAACGCGCGCCGCGGGGTTTAATGTCTAATTCACCGCGCTACCAACAGGTGGCGGCTGCGCGGCTTTTCAAATCTGACAGACGCCATTGCCTTTACGTCAGAAAGCCGCGAATAAAATTAATGATGTTCGCGCCTTAATGACGTTTCACGACGCCGCTCCATTGTGTCCGTAATACAACAATTATTGAGATCATTTATTAAGTTTATTGATCTTTTAACTTAATCTTTTATTTCGTAATTTAGCTCCGTACGAGAGCGCGAACTCTGAAAAAAATATCTCATATGCGGAGGTATTTTTTGGACTATTTTTGTCATTATACGGCGTGATGTGAGCGGGGTCTTTGAATATAGAGGCAATTACTGCCCCGCATGTGGTTTGATTATGTACGACCACGGTTCCATTCCATCTAGCGATGAGGCTATAAAACGCCGGTAAAAACATTACTAAAACCTTTGCTAGCCGTAGTTTTTGAGCTTCCGTTGCTAAATTGATGGTGATTTTAAGAGCTATTGTTATGATTTTCTGAACGTTAGAGAGTAACTGTCTATTTTTTGTATGTTCTAAAGTAGATTAAGTTTTCGGATGGCTTCGGGTTTTGATAGTTTGCGGTGCGGGGATGTGTGTGTGTGCACTTTGTGCAGTCTGTGGGAAGTTGATGCCGCCAGTGTAGACGTAGATAATTAGCAGTTAGTTGACAGTTAGGTTCCTTTGACGCCGGGTAATGTCGAAGCTTTGCCGTCTTAGTGCTATTAAGTCTGAGCTCGACTGGCATGCTAATATCTCTCCGCTTGTTGCAAATTAACCAACGTCTACTGGGAGAAGTTAACGCATTTCTGATTAGAGATTCTGGAAAAAGGCACAGGTCCTGCAACTAGTTGTGTTTGTCAATGTATTGATATTACCTATAATTATAAGGAGGCCAAATTCAGCAATCTAACTGTGTAATATTGATTAACCCATTCATCAACGCAGAGCCGAGGCCTAGGTTCCTTTTGTGGCGGAGGTATCCATTAGAAAGGATTTTTTGGCGGATGAAAGTTTGTGTACAAATGCGTACTTTTTGAGTAAAAGGAAAATTGATATTTGGGTTTATGATTAAAACAGCCAAATACATTTTTCGGGATTTTTGTAAATTCTTCTTCTTTTCGTGTGGTTGGTGACTAATCTGATGTCAGAGTTTTAAAGCCACCCATGGGCCTCTGACTTGGCTTCACATGCCGTCGAGAAATATCTTTCAGGCATGCCGGTTTCCTCACGATGTTTTTCTTCACCGTTTTATAAACAAGTGATAATTATACAATAAACACATAAATCCGAAAAGTCAGAGGTGAGTGCTTTGGGTTCGAACTCGAGACCTATGACTTGGCAGTCCAACGGTCACACCGCTAGGCTATCGCTGCTATTCCCTGGGTTCCGAAATGCGCTAAAAGTGATAATATCGCGGATCCGACCAAATAGTCACAAAATTTAATCACTTTTATCGCATTTCGGAACGCAGGAATCATTATTCTTGCCCTGAGGGCGTGAAATAGAAAATAAGTTTGTATGCCATACAAACAGTATGTAGATACCTAATTTTTAAAAGTAAATATATGAAATTTTGTATTTAGTGTTTCGGTGAAATAGTGCTAGTGTTGAAATATATTGGATGAAACTGATTAAGCTCTTTTCTGATTCCTGCTGGATATGGAGGGAAGTGGCAACTTCAGCGAAGCCAACAAAAAATAAAAAAAATCTAGCCGCTATACCAATCAGCCCATATACTCTAAGAGCCCACCATACCAGAGTTTAAAAAATGATAATTATAATTAATTAGGCAATAGGAGTATAGTACCTACTGACCAAATGGAAAAACCACTAACATGACATAATTAATTCATCGTTGCTACAAGTTAACATATATAGCACTAAAAGGCAGCTTGACTTCATTTAATTATCTAAGTAATATCCATACCCATTTCTTTTCCTACATATTTATGTCGGTACATAACTTCATAACAATATATAGTCGACTTTGTTATTACTTTACCACTTTTGAAAAAAAAAAACTTTCTGTCACATTGATCTTATTGAGGAGATTCTCCCTCTCTCAGAGAGGAGGCCTGTGTCCCAGCAGTGGGAACATTTATAGGCTGATGATGATGATGATCTTATTGAAGGAAAAATCATGGAAATGGTAGGGAGAAAACCGGGAGATTTGCTCAGGTAGGAGAGAGCTCCACATCGCCTAAATCATTAAAAAAATCGTGGGATTGGGTTTGCTGGCAGGTGACAGCATGCTTATTCATAATTGGCTGCTTTTACACCAGTTTGTGAGTGAGCGAAAAAAAAAAATGTTTTTGGTGGTTTCAAGTGATTCTTTTTTTATTTTGACATTACTTTGACAACTATTAAGAAATGTCATATTTTTTTATAAAATTTTAATATAGTTTCAAGAACGTGATGTATTAGGTCCTGCAATTTATTATTTTTTTGTTTAACGCGATGCAGGGAATAAGTTTAGGTTAGGGAGATTTGATCCAAAGTGAATGAGGAAGACATGACCATTGACCAGTGATCAAATATTTTCCTTATACAAAAAAGTATGGTTAGGCATGTCGAAAAAAAATTACTTAGTGGTTTAAATCTCCCCAATGCATGGGAGAGTTGACCATAATAGTAGGGAACTATTATGTTCAACATTTTCATATGTTGGGGAGATTAAAACGACAAATAGATTATTTTTTTAGGTTTTCTGCTAAAGTTATTGTATTAATTGTAACTTTGGCATTAGGTAATGGTACCTACATATACCAGAACTTTGTATAAGCTCTTGAGTTATCAATTTTCATGCCTTACTTCAAATTGCATTTAAGTTTAAGTATAAAGGGGTTCCACTCTACCGGACTTCAATGTAGGTATTATATTGGGAAAAATATATTCCATGGAAAAAATAGAACCTGACGTTTTATGACGTACAGTGATTTTCAACCTCAGGGTGGTAGACCATACAATTGTCATTCTCGAAAACCTTGGGAGATGATATATTCTACCGAAATTCTGGGAAAGATAAAGAATACGGAATTCAAGTGTTATAAATTTCCAAATTCGTTCCGTTACACTTAAACAAGCAAGCATCGAATTAACGCGGAGGAAATCGCCTGAACCAATTTCAGCGCTGTTATTTCTATGTAACATGCTGTAAGAGCACTTCGCGCCATCGGGTTACAGACATTTGTTGGCTGCAAACGACGGCAAGGGAAACACGTACCGCAAAATGATATCTAATAAGGCAGCGTTAAGATTATCGACGCGATACGCTTCCCTCAACAAGCTCCGATTTCCCAACAACATTCCGTATCTTACCTACTATAATTTCAAAGAGCCTTCATGTACGTACCTACGTAGATAATCCGTAATTCCTTGTCTTCGGTCCACGATCGTCGGAAACCAGCGCAATTAGATGCAATCGTGTCGGAATTATTGTAATAACCAAAAAGAATCGATGGTCTAACGATGGGCGATCGCTGCGCGGCTATTGGCGCGGCTCTCACCAATGCGCGCGCGCACGACCGCGCGTTGTTAGCCGATATACACGAGATAAGCTAATTATACAACAGCGGACGTTGATTGTTATTCTACTTTCCTCCTTTATTTTTCAGATGTTAAGCTTTCGAAGTATATCTTAATCGTTGTACGCATACGTAAAGCTCAAAGTGGTTATTAAAATATCGATCGGAAAGCGAAACACGTTATTATTGTACGAATCGTCTAATCATTAACGATTCAATGGACCACCGACGATAACCATTACGGAAATTAAAATGGGACCTACATGTACCTCTTTACCTACATTAGATACAAACATAATATACTTGAACCAATATTGAATTAAATTGATGTATAGGAATGTGTTTTTTTAACATTTACCTTTATAAACTTGAGGGATATTTTGTAGTTAATATTTTAAAATTTTAATTGCCTAACATTGTTTTCGGTATCTAAACTACCTATACTGTAATGTACGTATTTACGTACATTACAGTATTTGGTTGTAATAATCTTCAGAGAATAGGTATTTCATTTATCGAATATTTCCTCTTCATGAGTAACGGGATTATTATTGGCTACACCAAATGTGGCGTTACTACCTACTTGATATTTCAAAAATCATGTTTTAATAAGGAAAATTGTGGGGAATGCCACTAAACTAGATAGTTCAGTAGTATTCTTTAATTGGCAAAAAACCTTGTAGCTAGCAACGTGGTAGAGTCATTTTGAAATCTGAAAAAGTTGGTGCATCGTAACATAACATCAGCCTTGTTTCCCCGAAGGGTTGGGCAGAGGTGTCCCTGTAGCAGGTACACCCACATTTCGCCAGTTATGTTTAAATCCCATGTAATAGGGGGCGAGCCCATCAACCGGGTACAAATCCAGACTTCGAGCTGCTACTGAGAAATTTCAGATAGAAAAACCCAATAACACTTTGCCCGACCCGGGAATCGAACCCAGGACCTCATGCTCAGCAGTAGCACTTGCGACCACTAGATCAACGAGGCAGTCACGGGTCAAGGGGCGGCTAGAATCAATTTTATTATTTTGTAAATTTTGTCGTTCAAAACTGCCATATAAGGGCCTATTTTAAATAAATGATTTGACTTTGAGTTCAATAAATGTGAGTTGTTTTTTTATTGTTTGAATTTTTCGCTTCCTGAGGAACAATGTAGGTGTACCCTTGTTCTCTTTTCCATTCTAGTTGGTCTTAAAAAATGGAATAGGTAAGTACCGGCCGGCTGGTTTAGTCACTATAGCACATATGAAATCATTTAAATAAAAAGCAACTCTTGCTACGACACAATAAAGTGCGATTCAGGTCGCACAGCGCTTGGGCACGCCACAATCGCGGCGATAAGACCCGTCTTTGAGGAGTGGCTGGAGAGACGCCACGGCGTTCTCACCTTCCGCCTGACGCAGGTCCTCACCGGACACGGCTGCTTCGGGAGGTTCCTGTTCAGGATAAGGCGGGAGGAAACACCCGGGTGTCACCATTGTGTGGATCGGCCTGAGGACACGGTGGAGCATACGGTGGAGGTCTGCCCGGCTTGGGCGGAGCAACGCCGTGTTCTCGTAGAGGCGATCGGCGGCGGTGATCTCTCGCGTCCGGCCCTGGTTCAGGCCATGGTACGGAGCGAGAGGAAATGGCAGGCCGTCACCTCCTTCTGCGAAGCGGTAATGCTCGCGAAGGAGGAGGTGGAACGCGTGAGGGAGAGACAAATTTCGCGCCCTCACGCCCCTAACCGCCGCAGGAGGAGACGCCCGGGGCGGGAATCGCGAGCCGATTTCCGGCCACCGTAGGCGCGGGCTTGCGGACGGTGAGCAATGGGTAGCTCGCCGTCCGATAAGGACCAAGCCCGGGTCGACGGCGCGTTGTGTTCCACGCGCGCCTCAAAGAGATGTCAGCAGAATTGAAGGGGTCCACTAGGGCCAATGCCTGCCGGGGGTTCGAAGAAAACCGATCGGGAAATCGTGGCCCCCGGCAACAGGGCAACCGAAGGAACACGGGTGGGTTTTAGTCAGTAAGAGTCTGACACGCCCTCCCGCAGAGCGGGAGAAGTTATTTGATAATTTCCCACCCAAAAAAAAAAAAAAAAGGTCGCACAGCGCTAATTACCTAGTTATATTCACCTAGAAGTTGCCTCTCTTTTTATCGCGTAACTCTTATATCTTCTGACTACGTTACATTCACTGAATTGGCCCGACAAGACGGGCCCGCTGCGTGCTTGTAGCTTCATACCAAAAATGCGGAAAGAACCATTTGTATTGATCAGTGACTATAGCCAGTCAAACATCGGCAAAAACCATAGTCTGCCTATCACTACTATTTGTTTTTTATTTATTTTTCTTTGCAATTTATTAACCATTTTACAAAATGCTAATGTGGAGTACATTAGCATTAGGATTGTCAGTATGTACTTATTTTCATTGATTGTCGTATTGATGTATCCACATTGTATCAGAAGTAAAAGAGGAGAAACCCAAATATATCGATTAAGTGCCTATGTCGAAGAGGATAATATTTGCCGACGGTAACGGTTTTCATGCAAATAAGCCGGTGGTTAAAATACTGAAAGTTTGAAACTATCAAGTAAGCCTAACTTGAGGTTACATATTATGCCATGGGCATGCCCAAAGTTCTGTCTGTATGTCACTGCAGGGATTCAGCTGAATATCAGCTTCAAGTATTTGCCTGACACATGCTGAGCTGCACTCGATTTGCTTAACACACTCAGTTACAATCCAAAGGATTTTAAAGGAAATTGCTGATCCATTGCTTAAAATGCTAGAAAAATTCGTCTGGGTGACAACATAAATTACGCAATGAATGTTGTTGAATTGTTAAAATGAAAGGCATTGCTATTGTGTGTTACGCAATTATCCAGCTGGACTCTCATTTGGTGCAATCTTAAGATGCACAACGCACCGTGTATATTCGTTATTTCATTTAAAGTGTGTTATAGTCAATAGAGTCTTCAAAATATATATTGGCACCTGTAGGTATTTTGTTAATATTGATGTAGTTTGTTATTTGACTTCCAAAAAGAAGGAGGTTATATGTTCGTAGCGTATGTATGTTTTTTTATGTATGTCCACCGATTTCTCCGTCAATTGTGGACTGATTATGTTTTTTTTTTGTTTGAATGTTTATGCTCTCGAGGTGGACAAATTTTATTAACTTTGCTTGAATAGTTTTTGAGTTAGCTTCAATAATACGTATTTCTTCCCACTTAGTACGTGGATGTTATGATAAGTTTATGTCACTGTTATTTACATAGCAGGTAGTGATATTCGAATGTGTGTGGGGTACCCTACCACAATTAAAAAGTGAAAAATAACACATTTTTACAAAAAAAAACCGACTTCCAAAAAAACACTACAAAGTGAAAAATAACTTTAATTTCAGAAGTTGGTGGCAAAAAACGAAAATATAAAAGCAAAGACACCGACTACCGAAATTAAAGTTATTTTTTACTTTGTAGTGTTTTTTTTGGAAGTCGGATGTCTTTTTGTGTAGTGCTATTTCTGTTGTGTGCACCAAATAACCACCCGAGTCATATCGCATTGCCCGTCCGCGCTATTACTTCGCTGTTTTCGCTTAGTATTCTTTTTGACTTTTTTTCTTTTTGCTCGGCTCCAGGTCCTAGTGTGATGTTAAATAATCTTCCTCAAGAATTAGGCTATCAAATGCAAAACAAATTTTTCAAATCCGACTGGTAGTTCCCGGGATAAGCTCGTTCAAATAGACTCTTTAGTTTTAATTAGTATATATCGAAAGTCTTTGACCAGTGCGTGTTGCCAATGATGACCTATGGCACTGACGTGGTCGCTCACAATGGGCCTTATCAGAAGGCTAAAAGTCACCCAAAGGGCAATGGAGAGGACTATGCTTGGAGTTTCCCTACGTGATCGAATCAGAAATGAAAAGATCCGCAGGAGAACCAAGGTAACCGACATAGCCCGAAGAATTGCCAAACTTAAGTGGCAATGGGCAGGGCACATTGCTCGCAGGACGGGCCGATTGGTTCTGGAGTGGTGATCGCGTACCGGAAGACGTAGCGTTAGAAGGCCTCCCATAAGATGGACCGATGACCTTGTGAAGGCTGCAGGAATCCGCTGGATGCGGAAAGCACAGAATCGGTCGAAGTGGCGGTGCTTTGGGGAGGCCTATGTCCAGCAGTGGACGTCTTTCGGCTGAAATGATGATAGATAGTGACATAGGTACACTTAACACTGCTCATCCTCGACTGTTCCGCCAAATTCACTAATTAAAAACATTGCCCATGGATTTGGATGTAGCCTGTTTTTTGAACTCTGAACCCAGGTTAGTCATATCCTACCTCGCGGACTCGATTTTTTTCACCACGGTCTGTGCTGTTTTCCTGTAACTCAGACTGGCATAGCATAGCATAGTATAATCAGCGTAGGTATAATGTTCCCACTGCCAGGACACAGGCCTCTCCTCTGTGAGAGTGCATGCTCAGACTGGTTTAGAGAGGAAGTCTGATGATTACCTATAAACTTCTAATGTGGGTATTAAAGAAAATATTTGGATTCTCAGTTACACATGAGCATAACATTACTATCGCGAAGGAGGTGGTGGAACGTATGAGGGAGAGGCTAAATTTGCGCCCCCACGCCTCTAACCGCCGCAGGAGGAGACGCCCTGGGCGTCGGGAATCGCGAGCCGATTTCCGGTCACCGTAGGCGCGGGTTTGCGGACGGTGAGCAATGGGTAGCTCGCTGTCCGATAAGGACCAGGCCCGGGTCGACGGAGCGTCGTGATCAACGCGCGCCTCAAAGAGATGTCAGCAGAATTGACGCGGGGTCCGCTAGGGCCGATGCCTGCCTGGGTTGAGAATAAAACCGAAAGGGAAATCGTGGTCCCCGGCAACATGGCAACTGAATGAACACGGGTGGGTTTTAGTCAGTAAGAGTCTGACACGCCCCCCCGCTCCACCCAGAGCGGGAGACGTTATTTGATAATTTCCCACCCAAAAAAAAAAGCATGACATTAGTAAATCGTTCTGGACACATTAAGTGAATACAACTGAAACATGTCTTAACATTACTGAGCGGCATTGAGTTTACAATTTTGTGATATTAAAGCGACATTTACACGTATTAATTCGTCGCACCAGCATATTTTATAATATCTCTGTCTTGAGTTTAGGGTTGCCCCCGGTGTTATGATTGATGTTGAAAGAAAATCTAGATTTCAGTTACACTGGGAAATGTAGTTAAATCCCAAGAACTAATTTTTCAAAGGAAAAACTTGAATTGGATTGCTTAGCAAGAAAACGGCACTGTGTTGTTTTTTTTTGTTAAAAGTTTTTATTTTGTTTTTTTCACTTTTTACTTGTGGCTATCCTACACAAATTATTAATAATACCACTACCTGCTATGTAAATAACAGACAGGAAATTACTATAACATCATCTACATAGACTAAGTCCGAAAAAAACGTATAAAACTTAATAAACAAAGTTAATAAAATTAACATGGGATCACCGCGGAAGCTTCGTCTACCAAATGAAAAAAGAATTTTCAAAATCGATCCACAATTGACGAAAATACCGATAGACAAAAAAAAAAACAAAAAAAAAACTTATGGACGAACATAGAACCTCCTCCTTTTTGGAAGTCGGTTAAAAATGCGTAAATTTTTGTAGTAGATTTTTTCAGGATACTCTGTTTTGTAGTGTTTAAGTCTGTTGGTGTGACTGTGAGTAATCTGAGCAGGATGTATTTCTTGTGAATTTAGAGAAGATTTTGGCTTGTTCTGCTTCACTACTAAATTACTGAATAGAAAGACTAATTGGTAGACCAACCAAGAGGAATAACACAACAGTTTCACATGATTTTGTAAGAACTGG
Source organism: Agrochola lychnidis (assembly GCA_963680765.1). Classification (NCBI taxonomy): domain Eukaryota; kingdom Metazoa; phylum Arthropoda; class Insecta; order Lepidoptera; family Noctuidae; genus Agrochola; species Agrochola lychnidis. The sequence goes on from OY796850.1 coordinate 9,530,953, forward strand.
AACCAATCCAAAACTGAAAGAATAAAAAATAAAAAAGGAAATAGGTAATATCAACGAGAACTTTTTATTTGGGATGCTTACGAATTGGATGCATTTAAATATACACTCTGAAAAAAATTGTTGAAACTGCCTAATCAAAATGTTGATTGTAGGTCAGGTCCAATGTGCCTGACAACCCTAGTGGGGTCTAGTATTATCCTGGATCGTAGGCACAGCGGTCACGTATCGGCGATTGGGCCGGCTCTCTTCATTGCGAAGACGTGCACGCGTCGTCTGCGCTTGCGTCGTGGGTAGGGTTCCTATTTCGAATTTTGAAAACTACGTGGAAAGTGGCGGACATTTTACTTTTTCTTTTCCGTTTTTCAGCTTTAATCATTAAAATATTTTTATTTTCTAAAAAATACTATTAAAATTGACGAATGACAAGCCCGGAGAAAGTCCAGACGGAAGGCAAAAAAGCCGGACATGCCCGGACAAATTCAGACGGATGGAAACCCTAGTCGTGGGTATGCATTAAACGGGCCATGTGTACGCGCAGCCATTATGTGAATATCGTAGGTACATAATCACTATGTGCTCGTGTCAATTGTTTTGCTTAAAGCGAAGAAGCCGAGTTTCAGCTTTAGGCTTTTTGATAAAGGCAGCTCAAATTCAGACCTGAAAGTTAAAGAGAGTTGTTGTCTGAATGGCTTCATTTGAGAACGAGAGCTGGAGTCATGGAATTACTTGGACAAAATCATTCACCTTAGCTGTATGAAACTACTAATATATACAGGTTGATTAGTAATTGGGTGTTGTCTTTAAAATGGGTGATACTTACTAGAGCTAATTTGCAACATTTTTGACCCGATAAGTGTGGGTCCATGGGAGATATCGAACTATTAAAGTTTTTTGGGAAAATTTCCATATCTTTAACATAAATTGCTAATTGTGTGAAATCTATTCCGCTTTAGACGTTAAACTGATATTTTTCTGATTTAATACGTACCTGTAAAATAGTAAAGTTGTTGTGGTTTGTTCGTAGCAGAATTACTACACGGCTACGAACAAGGAATAACACAAACTTAACAAGATTTTATAAAATACTGATAGTAAGTTTTAATCCTAAAGTATGATGAACTCTGTGAAAAATATACGAAAAAAAAAAGAAAAAACTGGTAACCCTGGAAACGCCTTCAAAACTATGAAGAGAGAGAAAAAGGCTTGGAAGAATACTGGAGAGACCTGAACGTCTATTCTGTAGAAATCTCACCGTGAAAACTTAGGGTTTAGTCCCATCTCGGCACCTTCCCATCTCGGCACCCATGAATTTATTTATCATGCCCATGCAAAATTCACACACAATTAAAGTAATTAATTCAATTTAGGTCTACCTACACATCGAAAAATGGAAACACAGTATCAACGAAAATAATAATAATAATATATTTCGGATAAATAAATTCATGGGTGCCGAGATGGGAAGGTGCCGAGATGGGGCTAAACCAAAGTTAGATGAAGTGAGCTTGAAGTGAGCTGTCAATAGGAATAATCCCCAAAAATCTCACCGTGATAACTTAGGTGAAGTGAGCTGCCGGTAGTGTCAATCCTTAGCAACTGACAGCTCACTCCACGCTCACTTCACCTAAGATAACACGGTGAGATAGTTACAGAATAGCACTACTGGTGGAATGACAGCTCACTTCACCTAACTTTTCACGGTAAGATATATTTACAGAATCGACCGGCTACACAGTAGTAGGGCAATAAGCCCACGTTCGCACAGACGTAAAAATATCGCGGCGTGATTTTTTCTTACATTGGATTTTCAACGCTCTGCTAAACACCGAGAGTTGAAAATCCAATAGTGTGTTTTTCGACACGTTTTGAGATGCACTCTTTTGAATTCTCAACGCTCGGCTTTACACCGAGAGTTGAAAAAACAGTGCGCGATAAAATCCCGTCGCGAATTTATTACGTCCGTGCAAACGTCAGCTAACTCAGGTGACATAGTAAAAAAAATAGGTACTAACGAAATTCATCTTATTTCAATCTATGAGGAAAACCGCTATGTTGTCAAAACCACCTGGCCTAATTTAACGTTATCGGGTCCCAATTAAAGCTAACTGCCACCAAATGGCGGAACATTGCCAGTGTTTTAACAAGAGCGACTTCACTCGACCGCATGTCATTTTATTGCTCCCCCATAACACATAATTGTTTGCGGTTAAACCCACCCTTAAATACTTAAGCGAAACGTGCGCACTTCGGCACTACGCATCGCAAATAATTCCACAAACAAGCCGTAATCATACCTATACATAATTTGTATAATTATTTGTCATTTGTAAGTAAATTGCTTTGAATTTTTTTAATGTCATCTTCCGTAGCTTCGGGCCCTTAATGTTACGAGTCACGCCAGTTTTCATTGTATACAACATGTGTCATAATAAAAATAAATATATTTTAATATCTGACATGTTGGAAATTTTGTATTATTTGACAAAAAAAAAAATGGTTATAGACGTCTTTAAAACAACGACTCAAGTTCATATTTCTTGTGCTGTTCACCCAACAGAAAGAATTACACAAATAACATAAAATCGCATACTACTTTGAAATGGAGCAGAGGCGTTATAACTCCTAAATAATAATTTAATCGTTTAAAAATGTGGATATAAAAAGTGTGGCGAGCGCGACATAGTGCGAGCGTGGGCGGCGACATGTCCAACACATTTGTTCCGATGACGACCGCCGCGATTTTATTATAATTCATTTACCGTGTTTTAAACAGATACAGTATTAGGCGATCGCATTCCCCTCTCAATTGTTAAGATATCAGGCCACATGAGCAGATCGACATTTCAATTCATAAAGATAGTGTAGATAATATACGCCTCGGTATCTAAATTTAAAATATTTCTTATCTTAAAACTATCAAACACCTACAGATTTTATTAGCTTGCGATTGTTACAGTTATAATAAATAGGACGATGAACTAGTACCTATAGAACGATTCTTTAACATTTTAATTTCAATTATGATAGAAAATTGGAAGTAGTCCACTTAGAGCACCCGTCCGAATAGCACCTGCAACTCAGCAGCTTACTGCTGGGATGTATTTGTTTTACAGGACGTTATTAATGAAAGATATCGATAAAAATCACTAGAATGTTTATTAATTACACATACTTACGTTCATAGGAAATTTGTTTTATCGATAACGTCCTGTAAAACAAATATATCCCAGCAGTAGTAGGCTGTTGAGTCGCAGGTGCTATTCGAACGGGTGCTCTAAGTGGACTACTTCGAAAATTGCCGAAGAGTCAGCAGTTCATTAGAACATCATACAACCAGTAAATTAAATCGAAATGGACTTGACTTGAGACACAAAAATTGGTAAAAAAACATTGTTGTCTTCGGCTTGCTCACCCACGGGAAATAATTGGCGTATGAAAAAATACAGGAAGTCATTAGTGGCGAAGCGAGCGAGCGGCATCTATTTCACGAGAATGGTCGTTCGAATAGCGTGACTGCGTGTCACACCGGATTTTAAGGTGTTAATAGGATTTGATGAAAATTGGTGATTTTTTAAAAGTAAATAGAATTGTAATTAGGTACTCATTACTAATTGTTGCTACTTGACTCTTTTTTAAAGGAATTTAGAGATTGAATTCAAAAGCTCTCGAGATATGGATGCTAATAGTTTGAGAGATTACACAAGCAGTGCACACTTCCACACTACCTAACGCTCCTGTCTAGGTGAACGTGAAGTGTTTAATGTCTTGTGCAGACCGACGCGACGCGACTCTAACAAAACAATTTCTAAGAAAACTTCACGGTAGAATAATTACCGGTGTCGCGTCGCGCGAGTCTGTACGAGGCTTAACTCAGATTGTCAAAAGTTGTAAAGTCTTAGACGAGACGTGATAATATGCGCGACGATCATTCAATAACAGTTACAAATTACGCTACGTTCTGATAGGAGGCGAACAACATTCGTCACTAATAAGCCTTGTGTCCTCGCAATTTGACATTTCAGACTTTTAATTCACTTTTAATTCGACTTATGAATAGCTCTTTTACGCGGTTTGTACATCATTTTATATTCATTAATATGATACTAATGTGTCTCGTTATATGTGGCCAGTGTAGTGGGACGGTGGCCGTTAGCGATCTGTGTCACCTATTGTCGACTGTTCCTACGATCATTTCGGTAACAAATCTTTTTGTTAGACAGTTGTTATAGTGGCTGTACGGAAAACGGTTACAAGAGTAATTTGTGGCAATAAACGGTATTTAGAGCGTATCTAATTTCGTATTTTAAACATTATCTTTATCAATTTCTCGAATCGTAGATGCAGTAATTCATGTCTTCTGGAAGTTTTTTGAGTCTTTGATGTTAATGTATCTTATTATGGGCAATTATTTATGCAAAGATAATAGCTCACAGCAATAATTTTTAATTACACATCGTTAATTTATGTAACACATTCAGAATTTAATGCTTTTGTAAGCCGAGTTTAAATATGATAATGTTAGACACAAAATGGTTACCTACTGCATGCTTTAGTAAGAAATACGTATACAGGCTTATAAAATGTTTACTTCGATAAACCAAAACTCTTTCTCGTACCTCTATGTCTTTGTCCCTAATTACTAGATATAGACTGTACTAAATAAAAAAATATCCTAAACTGGTTAACACTTCTGATACTTTTGAGAGAAATGTTTTAGTGATAGTTTTATAATTTATTTATTCAACAAATGTGCCATTGCGTCGTTGGGGTGGAGAGCGGAGAGGCAGTACTGCGTCATAAAGCGAGTATTTGGAAACGACACCCATAAAACCTTTATGATTAGTCAAACCGCTGGCGAGGACGATTCATTATGGGCCATTATGCGTCGTGTTTATCGACTTACTCTATACAAGCCAATAAAATAACGAACGACCGAGATAAGAGGTGGACAGTCCTCTAATCTCCGGAACAAGGGACACTAATTCGATTGTGGTTTTGGTCGAGCCTTTTTTGGGGTTTACGGCACAAATTGAAGTGTTAAAAAAACTACAAATTGGCTTTTTCGAGGGCCATTCATTAGTTCCACACTGAATGGAGTTCGTTGTGTCGTTTTCGCTCAATTAGTTAAACGGAAATTCGAGCTTCGGCGGACGCACACGGCGCGCGCCGCGTCTCCGCGCCTCCCGTGAAATATTACGACGTTTTAAGTGTTGCCATCAGCATTACGATTATACTGAAATGGAATAAACTATGTTTAAGTAATTTGTCGCCTCATAAATATAGAATTTATATCAGCTGGTTTAGATATCCAGAAGAGTGCAGATACCTAATTGAATTAAGCATTCCAATAAAGGTATCATAATTTACATTTGCATTCGTGTTATTTGGTATTCTATTCATATTAAATCTTGTTTTTATCACATAGATTTCATAGAAATCTATTTACAAACAGCTGCTTTGTAAGAGTTATGAACGTATAAGATGGCTGTGTTTAGAAAATATAAATTCTGTCATGCTCAATGGTTAAGAATCTTATTTAAACATTAATTAGATACAAGAGTTAAGAGTTCTGGTTTGGCACGGGCATGTCTGCCTTTGTCGTTAATTAAGTAATTCATTGAATAAATTAGTAACTTGTTCCTCACAGTCAATCAGACTCTATTATCGTATCGGTGATAGATTACTGACAAAGTTATTCGAAATATTTAACTTTCTATTTACCTACATACATTAATGGTATGGTTATGAAACTTATTCGCAATAATATTATGCTGCTTTCATAGTTAAGTTGTTTATTTATAAAAGGTTTGACAGGCAAACATTAGAATATTATTATAGCGACACATTGACTTCCTTGAGTGGCGAAGGGAGAAAGTTTTCAAATAAGTGTGCAAAAATAAATAGGTACATACTTATACTATAGATATCTATATCTATAAAAATAAACCGAAAGTCCCTTGTCTTTACCTACATCATAATATTCAAAATGGAGGAATAAAAAAACCATAAAATTAAAACACATTTGAGATAAAAGCTTTACGATTTCCGGTGTTTTTTCTCATGCTTGGAAAACAAATGATGGAAAAGAAGGTTAAATGATAGCACAGGAGGATGCTGCGCAATACAAACATAGAAAAATGCATTATGAGAAAAGCCCATAAAATGTGGCTGATGAAAATTAAATTGCCTTGTAATTTTTCTAAATTCGCTTAGTCGTGATGTAAGAATCACTACAATTTTTTTTGTTTATTATAATTATAGACTGGTTTGTGTATCAAAGTACCTAATTAAATTACCTATGTGATTGTCGTTTCGTAGAAATTGAAAACTTTCATTGACGAAAACGAAGTATATAGATGGATGGACGGGACCTTTTACTATTTTCTACTGACGTGATTGTTGCTTTCTGTCTTAAGGGATTTTAATAATAATAATCTTTATTTGCTAAAAGAATAACAATCTAACAATTTTTTTACACTAGTGCCTATTTTCTATTAATCTAAAAGATTAGATACCCAATTAGTTACTCAGTGCACAATAATAAATTCAGGTTGTTACGAAACCGATTCACTCTGACCCCCGTACTAGTTATAAACTGTATTACGGAGGGACAGCTTTCATCATTCTCTTTTTACAATAATATAATAAGCCAATTTGAGAGAAAATTGTCAGATAACCTCACTTTCAACGAATACAAAGCAATACTGTGGGTAAAATATATCACACATTCAAATTGTTGTTTACTTGATTTTTTATATTGAAGAAAAAAGCAAATTTTTGTCAAAGTTTCAGTTTAATTTATTGTTATTGAACCTTCACAAGGAATTAACTTACTCAGTGGACAGGTATTGCTACATAGTACCTATTATGTAGCAATACCATGTTTTAATTCGTATCGTGTATGCAAAAATAAATGGACTATCACTTAACGTTTAAAGATGCGAAGAGCCATTTAAAGATTCACAAATAAAAATCAATAAGAATCTATTTGTTACCCGTTTCATTTAGCCCACGCACCACACTCGCGCAGGTGACAATCCACGTACACATTCTTTTGCCTTAAAACACAAAATAAGTTGATTTTAACACATTTAGCGTATCGTTCGTATAGTTAAAAGCTGTATAATAGCGTTATCTTAGGGCCGGCACTAAATTGGGATGTCTCGGGCGAGCGTGGCGGGGCCTTATCAGTTTTGTCGTGTTCATCTTGAGTTGTGTTAGGCTTTACTCGGGATATTTATGTCGCCCCACGTCGGGGTGGCGTGTTCTGGCTAGCCTACACGCGACAATGTCGAAAACTTATTGTTGACGTCGCGCAAGGAATGCAGAATTCTATTCTGTTTTCATACAGAAATTGTATTGATATTTACAAGAGAATGGCGTAGGCTGGAGATTTACCTATATCTTACTCTGATTTTGATATGTGCATCTAACTTAACTATTTTATAAGGTACGAAGGCATCATTCTGACTAATGATTAAACACATGACAACAATACGTCGTAATTTAAACAAAGATGTCGTTTATGATCGTGGGCGCATTATAAAGTGACAGTAACGGACGGATAACCGTCGATAGCGAGCGACAACCCTTGCCGGACGCATCGGTTTGATGAAGCGCTTTTTTGATACTCTTTCACATTTTTTTTCACCTTATTGTCCGTGGTCCATTGATAAACGGACAGGTATACGTACTCAGACAGGCGCCAACATTCCTCGCTCCGACCTCACACTTACTCGTTGCCTTATAAAAACGGGCACACTTTTTTATATTAGCACTTTTTGGACTTATTTGCCTCCCTTTGTGTTCGTCGCTGTTGTTTGTTTTGGTTATTAGAGCGGCTGTAGGAAGTGGACGCGATAAACCTATTGGGCCTAAGCGTTTTATTGTACCAATTTTGGATATCCGTTTTCATTTCACTTAGAGATTCTGAGAGTCCCGATGTTCGTTTTTAGTCACTTATTTATTCGTGATAAAATGATATCCATTAACACCTCGTCGCAAACGTAGTTAGGTACTTAATAAATGTATGAGAATGTCATAAAAACTATGGGGTAATGTTGTTAGTTGTCGCGTTCCAAGACGTATATTCATTAGCATAATGTGTTCATATTAAATGTTTTTGCCAGGTGTTAATTATAAAATTAATGGCACAAGCTGAACAGGTTGGTTGGTTTGTCGCTCCGGGCAATAAATTTAGCAAAAACAATGCGGAACTAATCGCATTAGCATTTTATGAATGGGTTGTAGCGTGTGACAAACATTTGAAAGTTGTGATCTCGCCGGCCATGGCAGCCTGCTGACCGGAGTGTTGAGACCAATGTGAGCATCTGACGGACAGCTAGGTTCACTGACATCCTCAGACTTAGGCCATCATTAATTAGAAAATTACCTACATTTGAAACATAAACTTTAACGATCCCGGATACTAAAATCTCTTGTGTTTCCCTCACCAACCGATTTTACATGTCTGGTACCTTTTTGTGTAGGTTCTTACCTTATGAGAGTTATGACAGAAAGCCTTTCATTTATTTTACAAAGTGTGAATGATTCGTGTGAAAAATCTGTCTTTTATTAATTTGATTGCTGATTTTACATTTAAGTGTGTATTTCTTGTATTAAATTCTAAGTTTCTTTGAAAGCTCAAAAAACGACTGCGTAACTGCGTAAGTACTTATATAAATGGAATAAGTTGTATCAATGAGAATTGCCTCAGGCGACGCGCGACGTGAGCCTCCATAGCAGCCTTCGATCAGCCTACAGCCTCTCTATCTCGAACGATGTCTCAAATTAGGCACAATTAGAGCGGTGAGACCCGCCTCTGGGTTCTCAAGAAATTAATAAATAGGCCGCCGCATGCGCAGCGTCACCGGGTCCTTTGCAAGCGCCGCCTAATCGCAGCATTTAAGTTCCTAGTGCAATTTTGATTTATTTGCCAAACGGGTCATTTCCGGCACTAAATGACCATTTGGGATTGTTTAGAGTTCATTCATGGGTTTTTATGTTTCGACTAATTTGTGGAATGAAATGTGGGGAAGTTAAATTACGACGGTTTTTTTGTCTTTACGATAATTTGTTTATGTTTCCAGTTTTGTGTGAATGGCAGGTACGTTAATTTAGTTCCAAACCTGATTCGATGTCAGTTTTTTACATTACTACGGTCTTTGTGGGAACAGATGCTGCGGCCTTGCATCTGTCTGTACTCCGATGATTTACTAACATATAGGTAATTTGCAATGTACTTACATAGATAAATAGATACTCTGACATGGATAATTACCTATGTAACCACATTTTATAAATTGCAAGCAATCTAATGTTGTTTGTAATGATTTCTCATGATTGCATTGGCCTTAGAATCTATTATTTGTGATTAGGAACGAAGTCGACCATAACTTGTAGAATAACTAAGAAGTAATTTTCCATATCGAAATCATTTTTGATTCGTGATTACGTGTAAGGTAATACCTCTGGTTAGGTACTTATTGTCTTCTGCTTAGCGGTGTTATTAAACCTATTTATATCTAATCTAAAGCTAGGAATGTGCACTGCGGGATTTTCCTTTAAACCTGTGGAACTTTAATTATAAACAGAATTAATTGCTGAGGAGCTCGTGGCTAAGTATTAACAGCCGTACGGGTCGATCCATCAGGTTAAGCTACGCTTGCCGGAGTTGGTCCGTGAATGGGTGACCATTTCTACATATCAAGACTCCTCCATGCCTCGGAAAGCTCGTTAAGCCGTTGGTCCCGGCTGTCATTCGTAGATCTTTGACAGTCGTTACGAGTCGTCAGAAGCCCGAAAGTCTGACAACCAGTTATACCAAGGGGTATCGTATTACCTAGTTACTGGGTTGTAGAGGTCAGATAGGCAGTCGCTCCATGTAAAATACTGGTATTCAACTGCATCCGGTTAGACTGGAAGCCGACCCTAACATAGTTGGGAAAAGGCTAGGCAAATTGAATTGCTGTTACTCATGTGCCTTTAAGTGCCTCAAGCTTAATTGTCTGTACCTTTTTATTATTATTCATCCTTTTGTTATGTAGAATCTTCTAGCATCCTGCTTTGTCCCATGATTCTGATTGGATGGGGGTTCCCACAGCATGATTTAGATCAGCTCTTTTCCCGCATTCCATTGGTATGAACCTTTCAAAACTTTTAAAACTGTGAACCACTGGTATTTATGAAACCGGGCTTTTGCTCAACTTTTTGTTGTTTACAGGCGTATTTTCGCGGTTAAATGTTATTATAACCTTTAAACGTCACTTCTGACACCATAAAAGTAACGTGAAAAATGCTGTAGCTATATTAATTTATCAACATAGGTCAACAGATCGCTACCTAATCTGTATCAAGATAGACTGCTGATTATTCTGCAGATGAAGTCCCTACGCCAACAAATACCAGCAAATTTTAATCTAAATTCGATTCTTGATTGCTCTAGCAGTACGAATACCACCACATCCCTGTGGGCGCCTGTATCGATTATATTAACGTTAGCTATTGACGTAGGACAATGTTCCTGTTTGATTAGCCCTGCCGAACAAACACGACATTAGCTTTGTTTTGCTGACGATCAGTCGGTAGGGTCGGTGTTATTTGCACGGGATCGCTTCGACGTAACTTTGACACTTGGCCGCAGAATTTAGAGGTAAAGTCGAAGTTTTTATGGATTTAATGGAATGACAAATATTATGGAGATAGTAGAGTTCTCTTGTGGTGGGACTTGTGTGCCTGTCTCTTTAGATTTCAGGAGTTCTTAACATTTTGGACATTTTTCTGATATCAAAGACCTGTAGTAAAGGGCCTGTAGTGTCAACCTATTACATGTACGTACCTGTTAAGTGCAATCCATATACCGATGTACGTGCACCTATTGATACACGAGTTACCTTTCTATGTACTTAGGTACACGGGTATGAAGGTTCCTGGTTTTTTACAAATATTGTTCAATTGAAGTCAGCTTTCTTCCATGAAGTATCAATATCCAGTATCCACTCACAACAACAACAGGCAGGTTGAGAAACACCTTTTAAAAAGACACGTAAACGTTGTACACATCGATTAAATCAATGAAAACCACCACTCAAACGTTGTGTCATCGAAATCCTTGGTACCTATTGAATTATTCTTATCTCTCCACTTACAATACTGCGTGTGATGTCATCGGGGCCCGAGCAGGTATCATTAAGTACCTTTAACTTGACAAACTTACTTTTACACTCATTGAAAAAGCTTTCAGTCTTAAACCAAAAACGATAAAGTTCAAAATTGAAGTGGAAAGAGTTCGATAGTGCTGAATAAGGTTGTATTCGTTATCTGTATCCCGACTTGTGACACCTTGGCCGGACCGGACGGATGAAGTTGTGTCCGACTAGGAGACTCCAATAACTTTTAATAAAATTGCATAATTATTGACAATTTCATTGTATTTATAAATTTTTGAGAAACTTGAAAAACGTAGATCTTTAGTCGATTTATGTCACTCTTCATATCATAAAGTTGAACAAGAACCTGCAGCCGTAGAGCTCGGAGCAGTTTCATTGGAATTTGGAAGTAACTCCGGTAATTCCGGAGTCAAACGATCACACATTAAACAGTAATTCGATACGTAGGTATGTTTGGTATGTGTGTAACTAATATTATACTTATGTCTATATTTATATTTTATTTTTTTAATCTATACTTCTACACTTTACTTAAAATAATATAAAGCTGAAGAGTTAGTATGTTTGTTTGCTTGAACGCGCTAATCTCAGAAACTGCTAGTCGAATTTGAAAAAATATTTTTGCATTGTATAGCCCAATTCTTGAAGAAGGTTATAGGATATTTAACTTCACGCTACGGTACTTAGGAGCCGAGCAAAAAGAAAAAAGCCAGAAAAAAGGCTAGACGGTAATAGCGCGTGCGGGCGACGCGATGCGACGCGGTGGATCGGGGGCCGAGGAAGTTTTATAAATATGTGGCTGTTATTTTAGTACACTGTGTATCTTACGACTTCCACGCGAAAGTATGACTTCTACGCGAACGAGGTCGCGGGCAGAAGCTAGTATAATAATATGATAATGCCTTTAAAAAACACAGTACGTTAGCGACCAAAGTGGTGCTACAGATATTCAATCTTGCAACGGTAATTAGTATAAAAGGGAATTGCCACTGGCAACCTTGATCTAGGAAGTTGCTACCGAGTTTCGAATGCTCTCCAGAAACCAGATAAAGAATCCCGTACTTCAATTTTGGGACATAATAAGCAAATCATCTTGAATAGTAATTTGCAAGTTTTCTCAGAAGAGTTAAGTGTAATGAACTCGCTAAACATCGAAATCATAACATTACACCTAATGATAAAGCTATTCAATTTATTCATCTTATAGAGGCAACTTTTTTCACAATATCTTAAAAAATCTATAGCCAAGTTTGAACAGGGACGTGCGTAAGAGGCGCCAAGCAGATTAGATGGCCGCGCTCGCTTCAAATTAATTTGTTTTAAGACTCATAAACAGACTAATTAACCAATTAACATTAGGCCCGAGTGTGAGTGCGACAGTACTTCTCCATGTTACATCGAATGAGTAAACAAATCGGATTTAAATCGTCCCCGAGGGACATCGATATGGTTACGATACCAATTTTATTTACACTAAAGATAACTCTCTGACGATTAATTTTGTTCAAGAATTTTACGTTTATTTAATTGTCGAATGGTGCTTCCTTATTTATGTGAAAGCATTAATTCTTCAATCAATCCTTCGATTACCTTCGACGATCTATTAATCAATGACTACTTCAATGTTATGGCACTAATAACATTATTTATTATTTTCAAGACATTGAAAATCGATATCAATAAAACATTAGTCGAAAGTTTGAATGATATTCACAATGTCTAATGATATGTTAACGAAAAATTAATTCTGCTTTCAAAGAATAGCGAATAGATCGTAATAGTTGAATACGATCATAAACCTCCAGTTATTAAAGTTATAATAGTCAAATCCATCACAACAGAACATCAAAAGCCGCAGCAATTTATTCGTTCAATGGTTTCGCTACTCACTTTTTATTAATCCACGGTACATTCCGATGCGTAGGCGAACTCAAAAATTCTCACAGAAACGAACATTTAATAATACGAATGAATATAATGCGATTCAAACGATTTATTTTCCGTGTAAGCACATCACGTACGAACTAAATCATCGGTCGGAGAGCCGAAAAATATACCAGAATCGCTCCTATTAGCTTACGATGGGATCATTCGATACAAATCGTATGAAATCGATTCGTATCGAGACTAAACACTACAATCAGCGGCGACTCGTTGCAGCTGTTAGTTATGCGATCGGCGTCATCCACTAAAATAATATGACACAGCCATTTCTGTATCTCCTTCGTGCACCCAAAAAGGAAAACTATTGATATAGCCATAATTAAGTGTAGTGGTGTAGCGATCGCAGAAAAAATACTTAATCCCCAATTAAATAAGTTGTTAAGGCATGATTTTGCATATTATTGTTACTGCAGGTACTGTTTGTTAAATTTTACTATAGGTTACTATTGGTAACTTAAAAAACCAACGGACAAATAACACAAGATTCGAATGCTAAGTATATTTTATCAGGTAACGAAAGGTAAATAGGTACTTAATGTAGTCAGGAATTGAAAAAAGATCAGGAAATCGTAATTTTCTGCATTTAATTATTTTTGATTCTTGATAAAACATCATTAGCTGGACAAACCCTTTGTTAACATTCAATCACACTTGGTAACTCAAAATAAGTAATCCTTGTAAGGAGTATGTCTTTAATATGTTGACGCTACACAGGGATCAACGGCAGACATTGTAAGTGGTTACCCATGCTTTCAGAGCCTATAATTTGACAATATTTTGTGTCATTTGGGCTTTATTATTACTTACGCCATTACACGGCTGTGGATATAACGTTAATACACGAACATCGCCGTCCGAAGGCCCGATTGAGGGCGCTGTAACCACAGGTTCCCCTAATTCAATATTAAAAGCATCCTACGACGTGATCGCCAACTAATAATAGTTTAATTTGAAGAAATGTCCCTGAGAAAATGACGGAATGTCAACCTTTTTCTAATGTTTTTTTGAACGTCAAAATGAAATGGCTCGTTTCGAAAATTTTTGATCGGAATTACAGTGTTTACAGACACGATTTTTAGTAATAATGTCAGTTCTATTGCAGTTTAATTGGATATTACTGGCAGTTATGATGTGTCATTAGGCTATTAATGTGTTTCAAACATATGTAATGGGTTCCCTTTTCGGAAAACAAAACAACGGGAAACAGCTTTCAGACCTCTCAGTCAAGCATTTAATTATTTTCATTGCTTTTCTTCATGTTCGTGTGGGGTCCTACTTAGACTATAACGTGCATGCCTGCATTTTAAAATGCTCATTAATTAATGAGTTGATCCAATTAACTTCTTGGTTTTCATAACCAATTTGCGACCGAAGATACCACATGTTTTAATGACAGAGACTATTCTAAAAAATATTTACAAAAAAATCCATAATAAAAACAATAGTTTTGTTTTTATTCATGGATTTTTTTACCTAAAACCAAACAGAATTATGACGTCACGTAATAAAATCTAAATTGAGTCGGTCTGCATTCAAGGGTGGTGGCTGAATCTAGTTAGGTGTAAATGGAGGCATCGTTTATGTACGGAGCGACGTAATGCAGTAGGGCGCTGGGCTCCCAACCCATGCATACTAACGCGCTGGGTAATAAGTAGCCTGATTTCATGTTTACCCCTCATCTCCTTCGCCCGACGACAACCGCTCAATATAATGGCGATTTGAATGTAAACGGAAAATTTCGCTTGTGACTGGTTTTGATTGTGTGATGGATGTGACATTGGAATTGTTTTTAAGTGCATTTGTCGGATCTTGTAGAAACTTTATTGTGGTTTATAATAGGTAGTAATGTTTAAAATAGAGGAAAAATCTGAAAGAAAACTAAAAGTTGGTATTTGGTTGGTAGTTGGTGGTTGGTTGGTTGGCGCAGTGGTTAAGCAATTGACTGCTGCGTTGCGTGTCATGGGTTCGATTCCCGCACGGAACAAATATTTGTATGACCTACAAGTAGTGGTTCCGGGTCTCTGGCTGTTTGTGTATGTGAGTTTTAAATGTTTGTAAACGCATCCACAACACAGGAGAAATTCCTAGTGTGGGGCAACGTTTTTTTTTAAAAGACAAAAAAAAAAGACAGAAGAAATATTCTTCGACTAAATATGAATGTAGAGTGAATTGACATTCACCTATACTCCGTTTGAAATAAGATTAGACATTTAACTAAACCTTTTTTACAGTCCGTTCAACCGATTTTGACTTCTATTGCGTTGGTGGCATGACAAATGACAGCTGCAATAAAAAGTTGGTTTGTAACCACTTTTTTTGCTTTTAATGCCATCCTTATGCCTACGGTATAGAAGTCAAAATCGGTTGAACGGACTGTAAAAAAGGTTTGTTTAAATGTCTAATCTTATTTCAAACGGAGTATAGGTAATTGTTAAGGTCCTTTGAAGACTGAGCTTCGTAATCAAAAGAATAGCGATACTTTTTCTCTATCTTAAAGTTTTCTGCTTCAGGCAATTTTCTGTATCGTGAAGTATGAGTTATTCTTTAAACCAGACGAACAATCCATCTGTATACTCCTTGAAATAATGACAAATCTAATTATTTGTATTATAAATAACTAACACATTATAACGACCAGCCTTCGATTGTATGTGATGCGGGCAAAGTCATTAATGCAAAAAGTGTTACCTCACAGCTAGGCCATGGGCAGTCATGGTTTATTACGGACCTAAATGAAGTAATACCTGTGCGAGTTAGTATCATTATACAATATAATAACAATGATAATATAGAAAAATACATAATAATACATAATATATATTAGAAAAATACTTGCAAAATCACACTTCACGCCGAACATTACATTTTGTAAACTTGTAAAAAAGATTGAATCAAATAAATTCAATCAATATGAATATATTTAAAGATGGCCGAAACTGTTTCATGAAAGCCTACCTACTCTGGGGTATAAAAACATTAATAATGAACAAAAGATGTTTAATTTTTTTCTGAAATCCATTACGCACTCTTTACGTGTCTCGTAACACTAACACATAAACTACTCAAATAAATCAATCACGCCATGTCTATCTGGACATTTGAGCGGCTCTACGGCAAAACCTAGTTACCAACAAGCGGTTTTTTAAGAGGGGAAGTAACTAACTGGCGGTAATCACAACAAATACAATTATGCAATGAACACTTTTTAACAATAGAACATAAATCGACGCTAGGAACCCGATGCGGATATACGACATGACACTCTAATGCAGAAATAAATATTGTCATTAAAAAAAACAAAACGGTTATTACAAACGTGGTTTTTACCGATAAAATGACATTTAATGTTTGTTTGATGCTGAGTTAAATTCTTATTGTGGTTGCCAGCCATTATTTTATTAATAGCATTATAAATGGAGGCGAATTGTCATAGAGCGGATAATGAGGAGAGTTTTTGTCATGTGTCCTTTGCCGTCACCGGCTATTAAGTGCGACCCTGCGGCCTGCGCCCGCGCCGCTGCGATCCCAAGCACGTATCACTTATTTGGACGACGAAGACGAGACGTTATTTGGGGGATAATTGTCGAAAACAGTCGCATGTAGACGAAACTTTTTTGCTTTTATAATACTTAGATATATTTAAAACGTTTTTATAAATCGGTCTCATTTTTCCGTTCTGGTCTTGTAATAGGAATTCTGTTTTTAAATTATACGACAAACTGTAATAGTTCAAATGACTTTTGAACATGGCAACCCGCGGCGTTGTCGGCGGCGAGCTCGGGCGCCCGGCGCACGCGCAGCGTTGCGTAAAAAGCACTGCGAACGGCGAGCGGTGCTTAATGCAGATAATAAGACCATCATCGTTTACAGAAGTAAGTTTAATTAACGTAAAAAAGCGCGTTTACTCTAACCGCCGCGTTATCGCGACCATCTCGCCGCTTATAATGACTTTTGTTCATTATTTTGTTGCGCGCTCTACGTGTCTGAGCCGCTTCCGGCCGCGCTGTGCTTCTAAACACCAATTTTATGCTCATGTGACTGTTTGATTTCATACGTGCACTCATTTTATTTTAGTTTCAATTTGAGAATCTGTTTAATTAATTTTCAGCCATAAAACATAGTCTGATAGATAACATCGCTGAGGAAAGTAGGATTTAGGCACGTATAGGTATAATTAGTGTAATTGCAGCTAACTGTTCTCTTAAGTATAGAGCAGTGTGGTTTCCGCTTTGTTAAGAAATGAGATAAGTTTTGTAAAAAGTTATATAATTAAAATAAATTTTTAAATGAAGTTTACAGTCATATCTACTTAGTGCTTAAATACTGATGCGGTCTTTTGACTTTTTGAGCTGGTTTCCTATTCGTATAAGGAAATATTGATGTTTTTACCTAATAATTTTAGCTTACTCGGGTAGATTGCATGTTATTTTACATTAATATTAAATTGAGGATTTTTGGTTTTAAATACAGCGCAACTATTGTCGTAAGTAATTTACCTATCATACGACTGTAGTTTTACAGAAATGTGTTAAATTGTTTGTGTATTAGGTACGTCAGTTATACGTAAAATATGAGTCAAATTCATGTTTTCTAACTGTACAAATAAACTTTTTTTTATTATTATGTTGAAATAAAGGTTCCCGCAGACAGGCGCGATGCGACACCGGCAGAACAATTTCCAGCAAATTTTCATAGAAATTGTTCCACCAGAGTAGCGGAAAATATGTTGGCCCGCAGGTTCGCGCGTAGCAGTAATCAAGTGAAAGTGACTCTTTTTAAGTCTTACTGCCAAACACTTTACACGTGCAGCCTGTGGGTTAACTACACACTTGGGTCATACAACGCCCTACGTGTTCAATACAACAACGCGTTTAGGGTGCTGCTGGGGCTACCACGATTCTGCAGTGCTTCGATTATGTTCGCAGAAGCGCACACCGATGGGTTTCATGCTCTTATAAGGAAGCAGTGTGCGTCGCTGCTGAGTCGTGTTAGGTCCAGTAGCAATAGTATAATAAGCGTGTTCGCGGACAGGTGGGACTCTCCACTGCTGCGCCACTGGATACGTTTGCATACTGCACTGTGAGCAGTGGACAGTTCCTCCCGGTCTTAATGTATGTAACTGTGTCCTTAACTGGTTTTTATTTTGTGTATGTTGTTTTGTTTGTTTTTATTTTGATGTGAATTAGTTGTTTATAAAATGTGTGTGTCGAAATATGGATTTTTTCTGAATTAAATGATTATATTATATTATTATTATTAAAATCATCTACGTCTGTGTACCTACACAAAAATAGGTACAAAATTAATAGTCATGCATACATGCCATTACATTTTCACGCTCCGAGGAGTACATTGCTCAACACAAGTTTCGGAACTAACGTTCATGGTGATCTCTTACATAACTAGGTGTACATTATGTGACCGACTGTACATAACATTACCGTTATTCGTTTTATCAGGCGATGAATTGTTTTTAATGACTATATTTAGTTTGTATGTATGTTTGTGTGTTACGGGCCTTATTGCCTAAAGCGACGTAACAATATGGTGGGCAGTGCAATGGTGCATCAGAGGATAGGGCGACTAAGGCGGCGAATTTTTAGGCTTTCGATTTCATATTTATTTTTATTTATTGGATTTCTCTTTTTATTTATTTAATTTTGGTTATTTCACTATATATCACCAGTTGACGTCATCACGTCAACGCCGGCTGCCACTGACAACCAGCGCTGGGACTCTGTCTCGCATAGGGTCGCAGCATTATGCTGAGCAATGGCCGTTTTGCGTAAATGTGACGCATGCTTTTCTCCAAATTGTTCTTTTCGTGTATTTGTTCTTTCTTTGCGTACCTACTGTTTTTTTTTTACCGCAAATAAACTTATTTTCTATCTTTATTATCGTTTTTCATAATTTATTATAAGGGTACTTTTCTGAAGAATCCTTTTGTAAATTTTAAAACCTGTCTCCTGAGATTAAGCACACGAAAATTAAAAAACCCAAATGACTTATTTCAGTGTTAATATAAGTCGATAATTTAGGACTGTAGTTATATCGGAATGTCTAATTATAGCACAAAAAGATAAAGTTTGTTATTCTCAATAAATTAATGTGGTTAATTAGTTTAACTTCGAATTTCAACCAATTATTTAGTACACGTGTCATGATTAAATATTTAGCTGATTTCTGAACATGTAATGTATTTTTCAATCATACTATAAGTATATTCAGCATCATCATCATCATCATATGCAGCCTTGTTCCACCCACTGCTGAGTATAGGCTTCCTCCCTTTTGTGCTATGCTACCCTCAGTACTTAATATTTATTTATTGTTAATTAAAACGGTAACACCAATTACATTAATTAACATTACACATAACTTAGGCGCTTTGTTCGACGACACTACCTGCCGCATCGCTGCTTCTCTGCGACTAGGAGCTCCTTGTTGTTCTCTTCATCGCTGTCACTGTGGCGAAGCTGTCAACAGCCTCGGACACCACAGCCTGTCTTGCAGCCGAAGTGCGGGTCGCTTAGCTGCACGCGAACATTAATGACGTCATCCGGCGAGCTCTTTTCACCGTCGGCGTTCCAGCTGTATTAGAACCCAATGGCTTGGTGCGCGATGATGGCAAGAGACCGGATGGCATGTCTTTATTTCCATGGAAGGTGGGTAGGCCTTTAGTGTGGGATGCAACGTGTGTCGATACTTTAGCGCCATCCCATCTTCCTGGCTCAGCGTGCTGCGCTGGCGCTGCCGCTGCGGAAAACCTCAAGCGGCGAAAGTATAATAACCTTATAGGTCACTATATTTTCGAGCCGTTTGGGGTTGAAACCCTAGGGCCGTGGGGTCCGAGTGCTCACGGTCTGTTCAATGAAATCTCCAAACGACTGGTTGACACTTCCCGTGACTTTCCCTTAGCCAGAGGCTAAGCATTGCCATACAACGTGGTAATGCCGCCAGTCTCTTGGGTACATTACGAGTCGACAGTGATGCGGAGGAATTTTTCGACGCGATATTTTAGTTTGCTAATAGTTTTAGTTAGGTTAGGATATTGCATTTTTAGAAATGGAAAATACAATTATTGTTTGACTATCAAAATTATGTCAAAATTAAATTATACTAAAACATGAACAAAAAAACATAACACACACTCACACTCGCAGACACACCCCCTCTCACACACACACACACACACACATTTACATTACATTATATTATATTCCACAATGTGAACATAGGTGGTAGGCTTTATAAAGACGTGTTCATTGTGGAGGGTTGTCGGGCACAGCAAAGAGGAAGAGGGCTTTAATTTGATGAATTAGTTGGTATACTTCATATTATTCTCTGTTCATGCTGTAAGATTGTGGAACTCACTTCCGCCTAGCATTCGTGATTATAAACTGTTTTTCTATTCAAATATCGAGTAAAATAGCATTACCTTTCCTCTTAACCGTGAGTATTTATATACATATATATATGTTTATATACTTAAGCTTTATGTATTTATTTATTGTTAATTAAAACGGTAACACCAATTACATTAATTAACATAACACATACATACACATACACACCCTCAAACACATAACAAACACATACATTTACATTATATTATATTCCACAATGTGAACATAGGTGGTACTGTGGTAGGTTTTACGAAGACGTGATCATTGTGGACTCTGTTGGGCACAGAAAAGAGGAAGAGTTGTAATTTTTTTGCGATATACGTGTAGGTATATTTTTTAGGTTTATTAAGACTTCGCATATTCAAATTTTCTCTTCTTGTGCTCACACACTATTGTCTACATTTATTTTTCATTTCTCCTTTCGCAGGTCTGCTGGAAGAAATTTCTTAAGAAATAAGCAGTACCTTTGTACTCAAAATTATAATTTATGATGTTGTATCCATATGTATTTTACTTTGTGTAGGACATAAATAATAAAATTAATTAATTAAAATAAATGATTAATTAAAGTAATCATTCCTCAAGGATTATTTTGCTTGGTCTGTGCGAGTCTCATCCAGGTCTTCCCTGCGGTCTTCTGTAGGTCGTCCACTCATCTGGCTGTTGGTCTGACAACGCACCTTCTACCGTCTGTCGGCAACCATTTCGTTCAGCTCTCCTCCACCTGCTATCACTACGTCTAGTGAAGTGCCCTGCCCTGCTCCCCATTTCACAGCCGCTACCCGTAAGTCTGACGTCTTTATATCAGTTTTTAGGGTTCCGTACCAAAATGTTAAAAAGGAACCCTTATGGTGCGACTCAGTCTGTCTGTCATAGCTGGATATCTCAAGAACTACTAATGCTATCAACTTGAAATTTAGAACAGTTTTAGATGACGTCCCAACTATTTTGCAATTAAGATAGAAATAAAATATGTATAAATTTTTGGCAACAGGGACTGAACGGGAGTCTTAAAAATTCGGATTGGGGCTACTAGGGCAAGTGGGGTATCATATGAAAGAACGCTATTTGCACATTCTCAAATATATTTTTTTTAGGGCGCATAGTTTTCGATTTTTGACGAAAAGTTTAAAAAAAATACCGTTCCTTATCTCCGAAGTTTTAAAAGAGAAAAATCTTAAATTATTCTATGTGATAGAAGTTTATGTAAAGATTACAGGAAAAATAAAATGATGTCTCTAAATAGCACACTTTTTCAGAAATAATCAACTTAAATTACATTAGTTCCACAGAAGAAAAAAAAATGCCCGATGAAAATTTTAAATTTATTATTTATTTATTTATTAAAAAAAAAAAAAAAAACAACTTATACTAACAGTTTGCACCACACATACAAGTTATGGAACGGAACCCTCGCACAGTGGGTCGAAACTATGATTTTAGTGACTTAGGGCTCAACTTTGCTTTTTCACTTTTTTTTTATGCGGATGGGTAGAGCTTATTAACCTCAATAATAATTGTTCTGATGTATTTTTTCCTAAACTTTATACTTTGGGTAGAAAAATGTGTTTTGTTATTTTTTTGTATGGAGCGGCTCAAATAAACTTAAATTCCTGCTAAGTAGCGTGTGATCCCGCGTTGAAACTTTATTTTTCATATACCTTGTCTGGTCTATTATCATTTGATGCTATAAACAAATGCATAAAGTTGCAACTCTGCCAAATAAATGGATCGAAAAAAATGAAAAAATACATAGAATAAAAAGCTTCATTTTTTACTTTCGTAAGTTATTTTAAGTTAAATTTGATATGGAATAGTAAGTAAAAGCACGTAATAATACACATAATTACTTAGCAACTAACAACAATACATTTAAAAGGTCCCTAATTAGCTTAAATTTACTAATACTACATATATTAGTAAAGTTAAGCTAATTAGGGACCTTTATTTAAAAATGTGGATATGAAATCAATTAATTTCTATTTGTGTGTTTAATTACTGTAATTAGCTTAACCTTTTACCTTATAAAAAAACAATGTTTTTCACTTTTAGTCATTACTGTAATATTAATTAGGATAATTAGTTAATGAGGGTAGTAGAAAAATTAGTAAACATTGTTTGTCACTGGATTCTGGAAGTATAAAATGACCATAATTTATTATATACTAACTAGTGTTCGTTTATTCGTACTACTACTAACATCTCGTGATTCTGATCGTCCCTTTTTCGTTATAATGGATAATTTAGTTAACAATTTAGATTTATTTATGATTTTAAGAGAGCAGGTCAAGTCACTGTCGGATAGTCAAAAATTCTTTCAATTCCTACAACATAAAATAAACGTGACCGAAGAGAACAGTGTTGAGCTCCAAAAATTCTGTACGCGCTTTTGTTCAAATATAAGTGCAAGATGGGAACGAAGTAGTCGCACGTTAGCACAGTTTGTAAGAAAAAATGGTGATTGGTTGGAACGTGCAATAAACTGGCCCAAAGGAATGATACCTGAAGCTGTGAACACTGAACAGGAAAGGCTCGAGATTTGTAATACTGAAGATGTCGAAAATCTACCACCATCTACTACAGAAGCTTCGACATCTACATTTACACCTCGAAAACCTTTCGAGGAATTGGGCTCCAGGCAAAAACGAAGACGCGTTGATCAAATTAACCAATCGCTTTCGTTATCCCCGGATGAACTTAAAGCTACTACAATTGCTAGTTTAAGAAACACCGGAAATGAGGATGTAGGAAAAATTATGAACCATTTACTAAATCACCCCGAAGATCTAGAAAAAGTTAAAGAGTGTTTAAGTACAAGTAAACCGAAAAGTAGTACATATTCACCCGATAAGGCACTGTCTTTATTAGTTTCACTTAAATTAAGTAAGTGGCAGTATATAAGCCTAAGAGAAGCAGCAAGTGAAAATAGGTCTGATTTATACCCTTCTTATTATAAAATAAAACAAGCGAAGGCAAAATGTTATCCAGGGAAAGAAGACATAATTATAACTGAAGAAGGAGCTGCTATTAAACTGCAAGCTTTACTCAACTTGACGGTATCTAGGCTTTTAGAAGTGATTACTTTAGATTTGGATTCGCCAACTGAGTTACTGCTAATAAGCAAATGGGGTTTTGATGGAGCCTCAGGTCAAAGTAATTATAAACAAAAGACTGAAGCAGAGTTTGATGACTCAACTATCTTCATGGCCAGTCTAGTTCCTATAAGGCTTCAACAATGTGATGGAACAATTGTTTGGGAAAACGATCGACCCTCATCAACTTTCTATTGCCGTCCGATAATGTTCAAATTTACCAAAGAAACGCAGTCAACAGTGGTAACTATAAAAGCTAGCATAACCGAAGAAATAGAAAGACTTCAGCCAATCAAGTTCAATCAAGTTGAAGTTAAGCATCAATTGCACTTGACGATGATAGACGGCAAAATATCGTCATATTTGTCAGACACATCTTCAGCTGTCTGTGATATCTGCAAAGCAAAACCGTCAGAGATGAACAATTTAGAGTCACTTGCTCAAAAAGAGAACAACGAAGAAGTGTTCCAGTATGGAATGTCATCTTTACATGCCTGGATAAGAAGCATGGAGTGCTTACTTCATATCGGTAAATATAATTTTATTAGTTCATAATTTTTTTCACGTTATATAGTTACTTGTAAGATTTTTATTTAAGTGATATTTCTTTTTGTTTGCAGCTTATCGTTTGGACTTCAAGAAATGGAGTTGCAGGGGCGATGACAAAGAAAAAATGTCACTCAGAAAGAGCGCTATACAGCAAGCGTTTAAGAAAGAATGCGGTTTACTTATTGACGTAGTCAAGCAAGGAGTAGGCACAACCAATGATGGCAATACTGCCAGAAGATTTTTTAGGGATGCAGAAACAACAGCTCGCATAACAGGAATAGATAAAGATTTAATAGAAAGGTTTCATGTGATTCTTCAGACGGTTGCATCTGGAGAGAGCGTGGATCTTTCTAAGTTTTCCGAATTTTGTAGAGATACTGCACAATTGTACGTTCACTTATATCCCTGGTATTATATGCCTTCCAGTATACATAAATTGTTAGTACATGGGAGTGATATAATTAAGCACTTTGGTGCCATACCTATAGGTAAACTGTCGGAAGAGGCAGCGGAAGCTCGTAATAAAGATTTCCGGAAATATAGAGAGAGTCATTCTAGAAAGGTAAGTAGAACGGCGACAAATGAGGATATTATACACAATCTTCTTTTGTCTTCTGATCCAAAGATCACAAGTCTAAGACCTCGAATGGTGAAACAAAATATAATGGTTCTCTCTCCAAAAGTCAAAGAGCTTCTGCTGATTTTTCCCACAGAATCCGATATAGATTTTATTGATGTAGATAATTTACAAGATAGTCATAGCGATAGTGAATAAGATTTTTTGGTAGTTTGTAAGTTTCTTGTTTTTTTTATTAGTTTATAAATGTCAAACTCATAATTGAAAGGAAATAGTAATGTTTGATGTTGTTTATAGTTAGTTTTTAGTTTGCTTGTGTTAGTTGTAGTAATGTTAGTTTACCTTTACTAATTTGTATTATTATGTACCTATCTTTACTTACTATTCAGTATTAAATCTAACTTAAAATAACATTTCATAAACATGTTAAAGTCATTAAAACAAAGAAATTGAAATTCATAGATCCCTAATTAGCTTAAATTTACTACTACTACATATATTAGTAAATTTAAGCTAATTAGGGACCTTTTAAATGTATTATGATTAGTGTGATTAGCTTTAAATTTACTAATACTACATATATTAGTAAATTTAAGCTAATTAGGGACCTTTTAAATGTATTATGATTAGTGTGATTAGCTTTAAATTTACTAATACTACATATATTAGTAAATTTGAGCTAATTAGGGACCTTTTAAATGTATTATGATTAGTGTGATTAGCTTAAATTTACAAATTTACTAATACTACATATATTAGTAAATTTAAGCTAATTAGGGACCTTTTAAATGTATTGTTGTTAGTTGTTAAGTAACTATGTGTATTATTACGTGCTTTTACTTACTATTCCATATCAAATTTAACTTAAAAGAACTTACGAAAGTAAAAAATGTAGCTTTTTATTCGATATATTTTTTAATTTTTTTCGATCCATTTATTTGGCAGAGTTGCAACTTTATGCACACGTTAATAGCATCAAATGATAATAGACTAGACAAGGTATATGAAAAATAAAGTTTCAACGCGGGATCACACGCTACTTAGCAGGAATTTAAGGTTATTTGATCCGCTCCATACAAAAAAATAACAAAACACATTTTTCTACCCAAAGTATAAAGTTTAGGAAAAAATACATCAGAACAATTATTGTTGAGGTTAATGAGCTCTATCCATCGACATGAAGAAAAAAGTAAAAAAGCAAAGTTGAGCCCTAAGTCACTAAAATCATAGTTTCGACCCACTGTGCCTCGGTGCGCGAGTCCGACTCGGCGCTTGACCGGTTTTTTTATGTTAAGGCAACACGTTCATGGTGCGTACCGCTATAGAGTGGAACTCCTTGCCAGATTCTGAGTTTCCCAATAACTTGGGAGTCTTCAAGTCTCGAGTGAATACGTCATTGTAATAATTGTAGGCAAGCATGCACCATCGTCAGCATCGGATATCATCAGGTCAGATAATAATGACTCATTGAAAAAACATCGGGTCTATAGAGTTTGATGATGATATTAATTACAAGCGGCCTATCTCAGGATTGCTACTATTTGTATAATTAAAATTAAAACGAACCATGTTATAAATAATTCTGCCATCTTATTCTATTTTATGAATTATGACAATAATACTTGTGTGAATCTGTTAATTGATTATATGATTGAGCTAAGGATTACACCTTCAAATAAAAAAAAAATAAGTTTCCGAATAGGTAGTTACCTATATTCCGTTTGAAATAAGATTAGACATTTAAACAAACCTTTTTTACAGTCCGTTCAACCGATTTTGACTTCTATACCGTAGGCATAAGGATGGCATTAAAAGCAAAAAAAGTGGTTACAAACCAACTGTTTACTGCAGCTGTCATTTGTCATGCCGCCATCGCAATAGAAGTCAAAATCGGTTGAACGGACTGTAAAAAAGGTTTAGTTAAATATCTAATCTTATTTCAAACGGAGTATAGATACGACTGTACCTATATGAAAAGACATAGTCATCACAACATGTCTGTCTGTCATAAGTACTGACATAACACCAACATTGTACACTTAGTTTGCAATAAACGTTTTGACTTTGATTTCGAAACCATACATTAGTGCCAACAGCAAAACGACTGAGAAGATATTATAATGGAAATACCGACGTTTGCAATTAAAAGTATAAATACACCCAGTAACCATAAACTGCATGTCTTTTACAATTGTAATTATTTCGAATTACGATTGTGTCGTTATCCTAAGTACACGAGCAGTTGCACCACATGTCCTTTTGAAGGATATAATTTTATTACCAATTCAACTTAACTGACCGCAACAGTAATAGGAAAGATCAAAAAACGGAGTCGACATAAATTCTTGAATGCACAACAAAAAATTATTATGAGCAAGTATCAAACAGTTTTACATTTGCAAGTGAACAGTAATCATTAATGTGGGTTACACACAGCCTATTAAACTGTCAGGGAAATAGTCAATAGGCGCGTAAAAAGAAATTAGTGCCGTGGTTACCTAACAGTGCTTTTATAACTAAGTTAGTGCATTTACAAGCCGGCGATATTGTCAGCGAATCACTTCTAGACACAACAAAGAATATCTGATTAAGGGTACGCGAGCACGCGAACACTCTCGCATGCGCAATAGATATAGCGTCAACTTTTTACTCGTCTCATGATTGCTTGCACAACGATCAAAATTGTGTGATTTTAGTATACGCTATAACTGTGTTGCGTCACCAACCTAATAATGTTGGTGGAACAAAGACGAGCAATTAAATAAGTATTTGTTAAGCTTGCTCAAGTAAAAACTCTAAATTAATGTGCCAAGCTTCCTGATAATGAGTAATTATTGCAATTAGAGTACGGTCAGCGAGTTAGCTGTCAGGTATTTTATTTGCGCTCGCCTTGTTTAATTAATTAACTATAATATTTAATTAACGCATGTCATGCTGCTGATCTTTAAGCAGAAATCATTTTAAATGGACAAATTAGTTTTATACTAATTTGGTATTTTTTTGTATACTTACCTAAAAGAGATTGTTGCTCTGTTAAAACACTTAAAGATAGGAAGGTAGCTAAGCTAATGTCTAATGTCCACCCAGGATGTAATTATTAATTAAGCGTTAGTGATTTATTTTATTCTATCAAATCTATTGAGGCAATCACTTATTTACACAAAAAAATTGTTTTACCTAGAGAGCTTACATTAACTCTAAGGAAAGTAGTATCCCATTTAGAATTCCGGTAAAAATTACCAACTTGCTAATTGGATTTTGCAATTTTACATAGATTTGGAAATCTAAGTCTTAATTAAGATTGCAGAACAGTAAAACAAATCAATACATAGATATGTGGGAGTATGCTGACGCTGACGGTACACAGCGGGGGGAGAGCGGTGGGCGCGGCGCCGGCGCAAGTCGCGACACAATTATGTCATTCGATCACAACAATTACGTGGGAATACATTAGATCTCTGTACAATTATTGATTTTATTTGTTTTGTTTTGTCGATGATTATAACTCGCATGTGAAATGATAATAATCTCCAAGATTCTCGGATTATAATGACAGATAAATTGCACTTTTCTTTTCTTTGCCACTGATCTAGGTGACATAAGCAAAATGTGAGGGTTTTAATTATAACACACAACATAACAATACGAGGTAGGATGAGTCGTTTTAATCTAACTGATCACCATCCAAGAAGTCTCAAGCCCATGAGTAATTTGTGGACACGGTCGTAACTGTGTTCTAGAATTGTTTTGGGTCAGAACTTAAATTCGATACGCCTATAATATCATTAGTACCTAAAAGATAAAATAAAAGTGGGTAGGTACTAAGTTTTGTTTTAGCTAAGATCACCGATAGGTGAACTTCACCTTTATTGTGACCCCAGCCGAAATGATAATATTACTAAACAATCAAATATTCGCACACATTTTTGTTGTTATTATATTCTATAACATTATAACAATAGCAACGACATTAAAAGTCGCGTCTGTACAACAAAAAAAGTCGCCACACGGTCTACAAAATAAAACATCTATATAAACAAAACAGCAAAACAGTAAAAAAACCGTGTCTGTACATTGAATATATTAAAAAAAAAATATTGAGTGGGGTTTAGAAACGGTAATAGAGCAAGAATCCAAAAAAAAATTTTTGTCTGTTTGTCTGTTTGTTTGTACACGCTAATCTTCGGAACTACTGGACGGATTTGAATGTTTTTTTTTTGTTGTATAGGTATTAAGTCTGAGCAACATATAGGCTATAATTTATCTTGAAAACTTGAACACCTGATGCAGAACCGCAACAGACCAGCTAAACTATAAGAGATACAAAAATAGTACCATAGCAAAAATTGTTTCACGTGATGAGCATTTTCTGCTGAGAGAATAAATTTGAAGATCTGGAATACCTGATGTGGAACTCCAAGAGTCCAGCTACACTATAACATATATAGGAATGACGTCTTAGCAAGAGTTGTTCAACCTGATGAGCACTCTCTGTTGACGTATAAAAATTAAAGATCTGGAACACCTGTTGTGGAATTCCAAGCGCCCAGCTACACTATAACTTATATAGGAATGACGTTTTAGCAAAAGTTGTTCAATCTGATGAGCACTCTCTGTTGACTTATAAAAATCGAAGATCTGGAACACCTGTTGTGGAACTCCAAGAGCCCAGCTACACCATAACACATATAGGAATGACGTCTTAGCAAAAGTTGATCGGTCTGATGGGCATTTCCTGTTGACTTATAAAAATCGAAGATTAGAAACATCTGATGTGGAAATCAAAGCTATTATTAATTTTACTGTATGATTATAAAATAACGTAAGCTGGGAGTACCACCACGCGGTGAAGGCGGTAATAGTTTAGGGTTGATATTCGATGACGATGGTATATCACTGAAAATAAAATTTGACTCTACTGGCCAAAACTCCCGTTTATTTTTTTATTTTATTTCATCGAATTAATATGTCTTCGAGCTTATGTTATTGGAGTGTTTAATTTCCTTTTCCATTTATCTTTCTGACACGGTAGCCTACCCGGTAACGTAGGGGAGCAGTCACTTAGATTTTAATTGATCAGGTATCTTCACAATAAAACTATAACCATGCCTAGAAGGAGGTCAAATCTTTCCCAATGTTCCAAAGGAGCTAAAAGATTGAGGATCATAAGATCCCAAGAATCTACCGAAGAGCGTCAGGAGAGACTTGATGCTGTTCGAGAACATCAGGCTGCAACTCGCTCCGTGGAAACCTCTTCGGATCGCGAAGCACGCCTGCGTTCTCAGCGTATTTACGCATCTACATCCAGGTCTCTAGAGACCAGTGAAGAATATGATGCGCGACTGACCGCTGATCGTGAACGTCATGCATTGCCTCGCGAGTCGGAGACGTTCACGGAAAGAAAATTACGTTTGAGTTCTCAGCGTATATACACATCGACTTCGAGGTCTTTAGAGACAAGTGGGGAACGTGCTGCGCGACTGACCGCTGATTGTGAACGTCACGCATTGTCTCGCGAGTCGGAGACGTTCACGGATAGAGAATTGCGCTTGAGTTCTTAGCGTATCTACGCATCTGCTTCTAGGTTTCTAGAGACAAGTGCAGAACGTGATGCGCGACTGTCCGCTGATCGTGAGCGACATGCATTGTCTCGCGAATCTGAATCGTTTACCGATACAGAATCACGCTTGAGTTCTCAGCGTATTCGCACATCTACTAACAGGTCTCTTGAAACGAGTGATGAACGTGATGCGCGACTAACTGCTGATCGAGATTATCATATATTGTCCGAAACACGCACACAACAAAATATTCATAATCAGTTAGAAAGTGGGAGAGAAAGAATTGCTGGAGTACGGCATGAAGAGACAGAAGAAGAGCGCAACGAACGTTTGAATTCTGATCGACTTCGACATTCTCTGAACAGAATGTCGATATCATCTGAAGAATCGGATGTGTCTCAAGATATAGCCGTAGGGCATGGCGACCTTCCATGGGTTGATAAGGAACGGAGTGCATTTACGTATACTCCTATGATTGACTACGCCACATATTCCGCCATCGGAGGTATGGTTCAAAATTGTACTTTTTGTGAAGCTGTTAAATGGCAAAAAGAAACAAACGGTATGTGTTGCTCAGGTGGGATAGTACATATTGAAATATTACAAAATCCTCCAGAAATATTAAGATCACTGCTAATCGGTGTCCATCCACAGTCAAAACATTTCTTGGACAACATCCGTTCGTACAATAATGCGTTTCAAATGACATCTTTTGGTGCGAAACAGATTTCAGAAGGCCCATTTATGCCAACATTCAAAGTGCAAGGCCAAGTTTACCACCTTATTGGTTCATTATTGCCTGAAAATGACCCCAAGTTTCTCCAAATATATTTGGTATCCAATTATCAAGATCAGGCAAATATTAGAAAACAAAACTTTTCGCAATTGAACAATAGTCTGATTTCACTGCTTCAATTGCTACAATCCTCACTGGGTGTGGTGCCGGTGAGACTGTGTTCATACCGCGCATGCCACTTATCCAACAATTAATTCCCCTTTTAATTTAAGCGCACACAGTTCCCTGTGACTATATGCTTTGCCATGACAATAAATAAGTCTCAAGAGCAAACGCTTAAAGCCGCTGGTGTTGACCTGACAACCGGCTGTTTTTCTCATGGCCAACTTTATGTTGCTTTTTCAAGGGTCAGCAATGCTTCCGGTCTTTATATATTAGCTCCTGAAGGAAAAACCCCAAATATAGTTGATAAAAAAAAGTTATTTACAATATTATTGTTAATTCAGTGTACCCTTGGGATGCGCTGCGGAATTACGGGAACAAAAGTTTTTTGTTGTATAGGTATTAAGTCTGGGCAACATATAGGCTATAATTTATTTTGGAAAATGGAACACCTGATGCAGAACCGCAACAGACCAGCTAAAAAGTATAAGAGATATAAAAATGGTGCCATAGCAAAAATTGTTCCACGTGAAGAGCATTTTCGGCTGTGAGAATAAATTTGAAGATCTGAAACACCTGTTGTGGAAGTCCAAAGCCCAGCGACACTATAACATAATATATTATATAGGAATGACGTCTTAGCAAAAGTTGTTTAGTCCGATGGGCATTTCCTGTTGACTTACATAAATGAAAGATCTGGAACGTCTCGAATCGTCTCGCACATCCCGTTGTTTTCCCGTCCCCGGGCTCTTATAATTCGACATCAGACGTTTCAGATCTTCGATTTTGACGACCCCGTTATCGCTGGCATAAGCAACAGGATCCGCGTACGAAGTCGCGGGCAGAAGCTAGTTATTAATAAACTACTGGAATAATAATTTCGTAACTTATGAATGAAGTAGAAATTGCCATAATATCAAGAAACCGTGACTGATTGGCTACACATTTGATAACATTTCCGGAGTCACATCCGATGACGTACCTAACCTTGCTATATTTTTGGAAGACTTCATTAACAAAGGGCACATGAAAGACCAACCGCACCGGAAAAGTGCAGAAACGTTACGATTGTAATTAAAAGCAACAATTTCTTGGAAATCGATAGCAAAAAAAAAACAACTGTAACGCGACTCGATACCGAGAACGGAAACGCTCGATAAACGCTCTAGTTTGCCGAGTACAAGCGGCTAATAAATTTATTATCATTTTAAATTATCATATTTGTAATATAAATTGCGAGTAGGAGCCATAAAAGTGGTGTGATTAGAGTTTTTCAGGTGGTGGCTGGTGGCGGGAAGCGTGAAATTACTGCCGACGCACACTCGCCTAGCAGCGCTCACTGTGGTGTGGGTGCGAGGTCAAGCGAGGCTAGGCTATACGAATTAAGATGTGGCGATGCTATATATTGATGAAAAGACATTGAGACAGCTTTTTTCCCAGCCCGTCCCATCTTTGAAATCCTCCCTCCGGTAAACGCCCTAAGCCAAGGCTCGTACCCCTTAGGGGGTGCCCTTAGCGAGCGTTCACGTAGTTTATAAATTTAGTTTGTAAGTCCTTGGCTGGAGGCTTTGAGTGTAGCAGCTTAAGGCACCCACAGGTTTGCTCGGTTAAATAGTCATGGCCTCAGAGGCCAGCAATGAGATGCCCTACAGAAAAAAATTGGTTGCCTGTAAAGTCGGTATACGGGCGAAAGTTTTACGTGACAACGACTTTGAGTGGTAAAATAATTTTAATGTGAATATTCATTCGTATAGTAGGAAGAAGGATGAAATAATAGTAACAATTTAAAACATTTATTTATACAAAGAATTATATTTAAAACATTAATTGTTTTAAAGGAAGGGACGCGTGCCTTTCACTTTTTATGTCTGTCTCTCTCGCTCTTAGGCGGGCTAACCATGCCCGAGTGGAAGGGACGCGTGCCTCTCACTCGCTCTCATTGTGAGCGCATAACGTGAGCGGAGCGTAACGCAGTTTCTTGAAGTGTCACCCGGCAAACCAATTTATAAGACGTTGTCACGTCAAAAAAAGGAAAAAAGAGACAGCTTTAGATCCTTCTTCGTTAGTAAATTCCCAAAGACAGAAGTTGCGACCACAAGTAATGTAAGTTATCAATATTCTGTTTCTCATAAATATTAGACTGTATTTCTTAGAATCAGAGGACATATAAGACGTCCGACATTTTTTTACTTAACTTCTACAAAACATTTTGTACAACATGGTGTTGAACATTCACCCCGTATTGACAACAACACAACAACAACACAACAACAACCTTAAACTTGAACAAGCAACACTCGTTTTCATCGCAAACATATCTTATGTAGCACATACCCAACTTCTTCACGTAGACGCCGCCGTCGCTGTGTGAGTGTGTGCACACACCCGTGTTACTTTCAATAAACGCTTAGAGCATTTGTACTATTAAATAGCCTTACATGCGATTAAAGGTTCACGCGAGCGTGAAATGAAAATTCTAAATGCAGTATACAGATGGAATTCGCTGGAAGTAGTGTTTTTACTCCATATAACTCATTCAATGGTTCTCTTGACCCATGTATTTGTAGCTAGTAATGGAAGCGTCAAGTATGAGGAACATTATCGATTGCTTAATTAACAGCTTGTCGTGAACTCTTGTGTTATAAATTTTCATCGACGTAAGCAATGATGTGATAAAAATCTATATAGATACTTTCCTGAGGCGATGTGGATGATCTATATAGCGTAAAAATATCTAGGTTCCCATGTGTTGAATAGCGCATTTGTATGATAATGTGCACCTAGTCAAACAGTACACGAAGGGCGCTAAGTTTAGTCCTACCCAGGCGTAGCAAAAATGTATTAGATAATCATTTACACCCTTAGATCCCCTATAACAGAACGTAATATGTACTACACCATTACTGCTGCTTCCAAAGATTACTTAATAAGTGCAGAATTTGATTTTATAAATAGGATTACCTATGTAAATTGGCAACCGCTAATTGTTCAATTGAAATAACGGAGGAACAATATCCTAACTAATATTATGAATGCGAAATTGAGTTCATTTGTTTGTTTGTTACTCAATCACGCAGAAACGGCTAGACGGATTTGGATGAAATTTGGCACACAGATAGACCGTAATCTAGGTAAAGACATAGGCTACTTTTATCCTGGATCGCAGACAAAGTTGCGTGCAATAGCTAGTATCTAATCTTTTTTCATTTGTCTTATACATATGCGGATTCCAATATTTCTTTCTCCTGTCTGAAATACTGAAAATCTAATTTATTCACTGTAGAAACATTTGAGAAAACAAAGGCTATCCCTAATTGTTTACCCAGTCTTCTAACGTCTTCTCTCCCCTGTTTCTTCTTACCCTAGCAGAATACTGAGTCACCTCACCTTCGTATGGATGACACAACTATACGTATAGTTAAAGATATTGTATTCGTGTGTGTAGTTTTAATTGTGTATATAATCGCTGGCTGCGCCTGAGTCGCTCTACTGTGACCTAACAGTAATTGCAGCACTTTGCCGTTTTTTCCTTCGGCCATTAGTGCTCTTTACGAGTTGCACTGAGCATGCACGAATTGCACGATATAAGCATTAAAATTTATATTAGCGTATTCGTTATTTCGTTTGCAAATGTGGAAATAACATATTAGTTTCCGTGTTGTTATCTAAGATTAAACTATTTGTTAGTTGTGTAAGTGTTTCATGGGTTCAGTTACTTGTATGTAGAAATATAAGTTAAGAGTATGACTGTTGTTATTCAAATAAGCCGATATATATATATTTTTTTAAATGTTTTTCTACATCAAGCAACTATCACTAAGTTCCTGGAATTAAAAGTTATAGGTTAGATTTAGTTATTCGGCAAACGTAAGGTAGGATGCCCTCAGGCTAGATAGAGCAAAAAAGATGAAAAGGTTATGTCAAAGAGAAAAATAGTACAAAAGCCACTAGTAGTCCCGCGTCATAGACTAAAAGTATGCAAAAAAATTGTTGTACCATAGCGGTGAAAATATATAACCACTTAGCCCAAGAATTTAGAAGTGCTACAAATTTTGAATTTAATAGAAACCAGAATAACTGGTTGTGTGAGAGATGTTTTTATTTCATCAATGAATATTTTGAGTATAAAATGTAAAACTTATAAAATGATATGATATTCATTATGACATCTACACATTGGCATTACTTATATATTAATGAAAATTTTTCATTATTCTTGCTATTTTTTATTGACATGACATCATTATTATTGATCACTATTTTTAATATAAATTATTATTTTAAATGAATAGAATTGAATTTAATTTGAATTTTATTAATTGCATTGTAATCTAAATTTAAATTATGAAATTATCATTAGTATTTTTATGTTATTGCTAATTACTAAATTTTGTTGTACTGCATAAGTATAACCAAGATGTAAAATCTAAATATTTGCACGGCTGAAATGCCGAATATAGTGAAACCCATAGAACTTAAGAACTCATGTTAGCTACCTATATTCTTGCAAATAAATATATCATTCATTCATTCATTCAACGATCTTCACAGGGTGGCTACCGTTATAACAGCTGGATGAGAGTTGCCGAGGATTGGATTGATTGATATGCGATAGGAGAGATCTACATCCAGCAGTGGCCTGCTATAGGCTAATGATGATGAGATTTGGTGACTTATTGACTACTCAGGTATGTAGGTAATCGCATGGTACAAATACAATATACAGAGATTCTGGGCTTAATCCCCAAGTTGAGCAAAGTGTTAGTATTAGGTTTCTCCATAGATTTTTTCAGTACTTAGCTCTCCGAAGTTTGGATCTAGCCCAGTTGATGGTAAGTAATAGCCTCGAAGCTTTAACATGATTGGTGAAAGATGGGTTTGTACCTTACCTAACTGTTCCACCTGAGGAATACAAGCATGATGATTGGTTGATGATTACAGCGTTTTTACAAAACTCTACAGGAAAATCTGTCGAACTTAGAAAGTTTTACTTAAAGTATATGGACTATTAGGTTGCTCTGTGAAGCAGCCGATGCTAAAGGAGACGGCGCGGCGGGCCAGCTTCGAAGCTTTCTTCAAGAATTAGAGCAACACACTCGTATGTGGAACGCGCTATCGCAAAGAGTAAAGGGCTCGAAAACCTTTGCCCTCTGATA
This sequence comes from Agrochola lychnidis, assembly GCA_963680765.1. Taxonomy (NCBI): domain Eukaryota; kingdom Metazoa; phylum Arthropoda; class Insecta; order Lepidoptera; family Noctuidae; genus Agrochola; species Agrochola lychnidis. Next base: position 9,567,304 of record OY796850.1, read on the forward strand.
AAAATAAAGTTTTAACTACAACATTTATATTTGGTTTAATTTTTTAAGAATTCTGATAACAAGACTATTAAAATTAATAAAAATTATATATAAGTGTTGTTGACTTTTTCCATGAGAAATTTCTCAGTAGCAGCCCAGAGTCTGGATTTGTGCCCGGTTGATGGCAATAGGCTCGCCCCCTATTACATGGGACTAAAACATAACAGGTGAAATGTGGGTGTACTATAGATACAGCTCTACCTAACCCTTTAGGGAATACATGCGTGATATTGGTGCCGATTCTCTTGTACACCGAACTAAACTAACTAAACTATCACTAAAATTCCTTACTTTTGACTATGAGAATCTCAAAGCTATTCTGCAAAAAAAAATCTCTAAATTTAAAAATAATTTTGACACATCTAAATCGAATTTGACAACCGCGACTCCACACGTGATACCTAACCACGTGAATCTTTTTAGAGCCGGAGGCGCGCAGGGGGGGCAGCCTCGACGTGTTTTAAATGGATTTTTCACTTTTTGTGTGGAAAATAAGAAAAAATATTACCTACATGTAGAGTGTTAGGGGTTTAAAGGTTTTATAAAGGGTGTCGAAATTTTCATTATTTTTGCGATTGGACACACCGTTTTCGAGATATAAGCAAAAGAAAAAAAAAAAAATCAGTACTGTTTTTTCATCTGAAGTCGAGGTGTTGGTGTGAATTTTAGTTCATGACAACCAATTTTATTCCACATGTTTTTAGTCGCGATTAAAAATAGTCATATTTAGTTAGAAAATCTAAATTTTAGGTTAAAAACATCAAATTCAGAATAGCAAAATTGCCATTTTCACTAAACTAATATCTCAGTGCCATCTTAGTGCTGTCAAACTAAAATATAGTTAAGTTGTGTCACTTTAGTCTATTTCAGAATAGGAAATCGTCGTTTGACAGGAATAAACTAAATTTTGGTGATTTTTAGTTTAGTTTAGAGGCATTTGTGACAAGAGAATCGGCACCATTATATCTTAACTTGAATTTTGAAATGAACTTATTTTAGGTTAGTTAAAAGGCATTTGGCTAATAAGCATTTTTATGAGCGAAGCAAAAGACTGTTATTTAGGTAACTTTACTATGAACCGATCCCAAATTAAAACAGTAGGTACCTTCGCGGACACAGGCGGTGGACCACTTATCAACCTTATTACTAAGATCATAAGGGTGAAAAGCAGTCAGCCACCATTGTCCGTGGTTGTAAAAGTAATAGTAGGTAAGTAGAGTACAAAGAAGACAACTATGTGACATAGGGTTTGATTTTGATGTTCTGACGGTCCTTAACACTTTATTTATAGCTATTTATAGAGTCTTCTGCGTAAGTTGGTATTAAAGAAAATTTCATAGAAGAATGTGTTTCATATTCCGAAAAACCAGTTAGGCAAATTGAAAATCCCATTATATATAAACACACATTATATTAATAATTCCAACACATATCTATGTAGGTACTAATGAGGACGAATGTGGTAAATGTAGGTAGGAAAATAATATAATGTCAGCAATGAAGTGTTTAGAAGTGCCAATGCAAATGCAATGTTACAAAATATTATTTTTTTGGATAAAATATATAAAATCTTTTTTCAATACAATTTATTTTGGTGACATAATTATTTTGGTGTATAATTTCCTAAATTAAAGAAAGTAGCCTCTAAGAAATGCCAATCGTTAATTAAATGATATCTTACTCACATAAAAAATGGGGCGGTGCAAATAAAAAAATTGCCGTTGGCTTTTTTAAATGCCATCAAAAGCGAATAAAAATACCTTTTATTGTAATAGAGGAAGGAAGTGTTTAGAAGTGCCAATGCAAATGCAATGTTACTAAATATATATTTTTTTTTTATTAAATATATAAAATCTTTTTTCAATACAATTTATTTTGGTGACATATTTTGGTGTATAATTTCCTAAATCAACGTAGCCTCTAAGAAATGCCAATCGTTAATGAAATGATATCTTACTCACATAAAAAATGGGGCGGTGTAAATAAAAAAATTGCCGTTGGCTTTTTTAAACGCCATCAAAAGCGAATAAAAATACCTTTTATTGTAATAAAGACAATTATTGTTCTTTAATCCCAATAAGTCATTGTTGATAGCTTCCAGTGACACGTGAACTTTACAATATGATAGTACTTAAGCTGGTAAGTAAACACGTCTATATTTCATTGAATTTAACGAGAACAATTTCTTCTATGAAAAATTATTGTTCGTTTTTGTTTTTAAGAACGATTAAGAGGCTTACAACAGCTAAAGCGCGGTTACTGTCTTGCAAAATATGAAGCAATTAACTATTTACAAAAAATCCATTGATCGGAATAAAAAATTAAAACACTATTACGGTAATATGTTGCTTGTAGAATAATCTGACAAAAATTAGTATGATTGCATGTAAATTGATATGATTTTAAATCTTTTAAAGAAATTTTTTGAGGTATCTTCGTGATTTTTTCTATCGTATCAAATTAGTTCTTCCTAGCATATATCCTGAAGAATATTTTATATTTTTCTGATTTTGTTTTCGGCAGTGGATCATATACTTTTAGGCATTATAAAACTTGCGTTTAGGCACGATTAGGTCTTGTAGTCCCCTTAAATGGAATTATTTTGCCATCACGGGTAAAACCTTGATGAGGCTGGTTCATTAGCGTGGGGATTATTGGCACAAGAAAAGTGAGCCCTATGCTCAGCAGTGGGTGGCTGTGGATGATGCAGATGATGAATGAAATATATAAATAATAAATGAATAACTTACCTTAGGGATAATAAATATTAATTACGTAATAAATAAAATAATAATAAGTAAATAAAACAATAATGAATGTAATTATAATGTTACTAAATAAATAAACGTAGGTATATAATTTACAAAACAATAATTATAATTCTTAAATTGAATTCTGTATTAATAAAACAATATAACTTACTAACTACTTAACTAAAAATACAATTTATCACATTAAACGTCCATGTATGTGCTCTTCCTCCTCTCTCCTACTTGATCTATGCTGTACCCGACAGGGTCCATAATTATGATATATAATTATTTCCCTACCAACTATATACATTATGGTAAGCGATAAAGAATTTGAGATTTGAAATTTGGAATGTAACGAAAGTAAAGTTCTGAAAACATGGCGATCGATTGGTGAGTAGACTACGATAAGCTATGATTATAATAAAGGTTCTGGTTGCAGAAATGCAGAAGATAATTAAAATGCTTCATGAATGTTGATATCTGCCAGAGTAGCAATTGTCATATCACAACGCATGAAAGATGGATTGGTAATGGCAGTACCTACCTATGTTGTTGTTTTTGCCCATTTGCATAGCTATCCACAACCATTCGGCAGGCTTCCACGTCGAAAATTACACATTTTCGGTTCCTTGATATGGCCTAGTCCCCGACTACAAATAGCCGTCGGAAGATTAGTGGTTTCGGTTTTATGAACAGTGTTTAGAGGATTCCTTCGATAACTTTGGCTGTTGTTCGATTCGGCACGGAAGCGTATCGAATGGCGTTGAACAGTCATGCAGGTGTGCTAATTAGTATAAGCTCTCCTAAATATCGGAACAAGATAGGACAAGATAAGGATACAGATGTTCTTCGTTTCCAGTCTTTGAAAAACTCAACAAGGCTGCATTCCGAGAAGTGATAATATCGCGAATCCGACCAAAGTCCAAAGTCACAATTATTACTCAATGATCCTTATATTTTGTGACTATTAAATTTGGTCTGATTCGCGATATTATCACTTTTAGCGTAACTCGGAATGCGGCCCAAGTACCCTGTACCTACATACCGAAACACTACAAGAAATTAGGTTTCAGGGTTTTAAGACTCTGGATAGGTGTTCATTGCAGGTGTTTAGCGAGACCCTGAAGTTATAGCAACTATTGGCGCAATGGTTGAAGCTTTTAAATCTTTTGCTTATTGCACAAGTAGGGTGAAAACCACATCGAAATGCTCCACATGGCCTAAATCATTGTAAAATTCGCGGCATCGGCATCGGCAAATGACAGCATGCTCGCTAATTGTGTGTCGTATGTGCGATAAAATAGGCTGCCATTACGCCGGTTTGAGAGTGCCCGTAAGTTTCTGGTAGTTGCAAGTGAAATCATTCTTCATTCTTGGTGTTTTACATTATTCCGAACACTATTAAAAAATAATATATAATAATAATATAATGAATTTTAAATATGAATGTATATAATGTTTATGCTTTTTATTATTTTATTTATCATCACTATAATATTTTCAACACAATGTATTTTGTTATGAAATAAATGACTTGTGACTTAAGAAATGTATTGTTTTTAATATTAATTCCATTATTGGATTAATGTAGTTTCAAGAATGTGGTATATTTTTGTACTACGATTTACCCAATTCCAACACATGATAAAGTGAAGAAGGTTTGGTTAGGGAGATTTGATCCATAAGTAATGCATGAGGAAGACATGACCAGTGGTCAACTGAAGAAAAAACCGGCTAAGAGCGTGTCGGACCACGCACAATGCAGGGTTTCGTAGTAAGGATGAATATATCCCAAGGACAAAGTTAACATTGTAGTTGAAAAACATGATCTCCCATACATTCCAACTGCAAATGTAAGTTTGTACGCACAATATTGGGTGATTTACCATGTTATTTCAAGACTATGGACTTCTTATAGGTTTTCCTGTAATCTTTAAGTATAGAAATATATTCTGTATTTTTTTCAAAATTTTAGTTTCGTTATTTTCATCTATGTTTTATAAATTTTTATCTATTTTCATAAATATCTTAAAATATTTAGATTAAAAAAAATTGAGATCCTCACCTTTCATTTGATATTTCACACGGTACACTTTGCAAAACTTTTTATATGACCCCATATTCAAATTTTTTTTTCTTTCTTTTCTTAGTTAATTTTATTTATAAACATTACACATATTATGTACAAGTGTGTAAATAACTTATAACTAATTCGATAGAAATAACAAAATTATATACTAACTTAACTAGAACTATTTACAAACTAAAATATAGTCAAAATTCATTTATTTTCATTACACATCCCTGTTTGGGTCACAGAAATTCATATCGGTCCATTAGATTCGGAGCAAATTGACTGTGTCAGACGGGCAGATAGACAGACAGACAGACACACGAGTGATCCTATAAGGGTTCCGTTTTTTACCTTTGAGGTACGGAACCCTAAAAAGAACATGATTTAGAATGTGCTTAAAAATTTGAAGTTGTTTATTGACATCTTTAGCTGAGACGCTTACCCATAGTTACATTTGTTTTTTATTTCCTTATTTTATCGGAAATGGCTAGAAGAATGTTTATTGTTTTGTTAGTAATAATGTTAAGGGAATTATGAATACTACTGTTCTAATTTTCAATAAGAATTAGTTGTTTTTGACTTAATTAGGTATCCTCTTATTAAATTATTCAGATTTACTCCGTTTTGTCTATTTGTTCCCTATATAAATAGGTATGGTTAAGTCTCCCTACTTATAGTCAACTCTTCCATGCATTGAGAAGATTTTACCACAAATGGTTTTTTTAAACGTGGTCTGGTCAAGTGAATTATTGGTTACTTTGAGTTTATAAAATGGTAGATACCTATCATATATGTAAAACGAACAGTGTGTTTTTTACATGGGACAGTATGGGGAAATCCTAAGCGGTACACGCTCCAGGAAAAACTTTAATTTTTCGTGTGTTCATTTTAAATGCAAAAAATGTTGGCCTATTTCAGTTGTTGATAATGACACCAGAACATTGCACATTAAAATACTGTATTTGGCATACATTACCTACCTGAAATTAGGATACAATATTTTATCAACCAACTTCAGAAAAAGGGGGAGGTTAAGCATACGACGAGTTTTTAACATAACATAATAAAACGCCTGTCTTCTCCAAAGGGTTAGGTAGAGGTGCATCTATAGTACACCCACATTTCACCGTTCCATTGTAATAGGGCAAGCCATCAACTGGGCACAAATCCAGACTCTGGGCTACTACTAAGAAATTCCAGAAGAAGTAATCCAATAACACTTTACCCGATTAAGGAATCGTACCCAGGACTTCATGCTTTGCAGTATTGCTTGCGAACGAGGCCGTCGAGTTTAATTATTTAAACTTCATACACAATTTAGTGGTCTTATGCCCGTTTTCACCTTCACTAAGTGATACTTAAATGAATAAAAAGTGCACTGTTGGATTTTCATATATCAGCGGTGAGCCTAGCGTTGAAAATCCAACAGTAAACTTTTATTAAGGGATTCATTTAAGTGTCACTTAGTGAAGGTGAAATCCGGCATCAATGCCACAAGGCATTCTCTGCAAGTCTCGGAGATTGCTGGGCAGACTTACGTGGTTATTTTTTCTTCTGGTAGAAGACGTACGATGGTAGAAGTGTTTAATCTACTTAATAAAATTCTTAAACTCACTGACAGACGACGCACAGCCTAAACCGTTGGATCTAGACACGTGAGCACTAAGAAAGGATTTTTACGATACATAGGGATTAAATAGGGGATGAAAGTTTGTATGAAAGAGCGTCATGTTTGGCACACGGTTTGTAAATAATAAATGAGATGATGAATGAAAGGCGACTAACAAAATGTATTTACAAGGCGCCGGGCGGGGACGCCCTAGGAGGACATATACTGACCTTATTGGTGATGTTCTTCAGAAAGGCCAGGTGCGTAGTACTCGCAACCGGCGTGCGTGTATGACCAGATGTATGAACGTAAACGAGGCAAAAGGAGTATGTAAGCATCGTAGCAGGTGGCGTTCTGTAGTTTCTGCCTACCCCCATGGGAAGAAGGCGTGAGTTTATGTATGTATGTAAATAAGACGCCTGCGCGGTGAATCCATATCAATTTCATTAACTTATTTTGAGAAGGTTTTTTGAGCTAGCTTCAATAATAGGTTTTTAATCCAGTTCGTCTTGTTGATGATGTTGTTATCTTCTAATGGTTACTAGTGGTAAGGGAAAGTGCGGTAAAATCGGGACGCTAAGGCAAATATTTAAAACAAAAGTTCGCAAGAATATAAATAAAGTTTAATAGGCTGTATTTCGTTTGTTGCATAAATCACATATTTTAGAGTTGAGATTATGTTTTTCTTTATTGTCATAATCATTATATAAAAGCTATATTTTTATGGTTTTGCCCCGTAACCCCCTTACGTTTGTTCGAAACCGGGTACATCCAAATTTGCCCTTTAACAGCAGTAACAATGGAACTCATCAAGTTCTTCGAGTTCCGAACCCGTATAGCCTTCCTTCTTGGGCGCAATTCTTATCTTTAAGACATCATTGCACCCTTGCATGGCTCCTTTGTATAAGTATTTTTCAAATCAATTAATAATAAATGTACTAGATTCCAGTAAGATGCTGGTAGGGATCTTGACCGTACTTCCGGGATTGTCCTGATAGCCGTGGAATACCTCTCCACTCCTCATAAGCACCTCAGGACGTGTTGCCCCCTTGTCGCTACGACACTATGTGCTAGCGACCGTTTTCGGGGGCCCATTATTGAGTGTGCAAGTCACCCCCTGCCATTTTATCCGTGTGCATATAAAACATAGATCAGGCAGGGGCCATAGTCCTTCCATAGTTCCAGATGACCAGTCCACTTTAGCAACCCAAACCCATAGTCCGATATCTTTGTTTCCATATCTTACAATAGTTCTACACCAACCGGGGGTTGTCCTTGACTGCACTTGCATAGTGCGAACAGGGATAATCGTCGGTTGGTACCTCATTTCATTAAAAACGTCTAAGGGGCCTCTGCGAGTTGGCTTCGGCCCCTCATACGCCTTCCAAAGGTCCGGGACCCCTGGGTCTCGAGAAATGTCACAAATGTACTAGATAGTACCCCATATTACCCCGTACGGTTTTGCCCCAAACGCACTTTCGAAAGGCAAAAAGAAAAATAGGCTTAAAATATGGTGCATTCAAACTTAACTTTTATTAACGATTGCTAGAAAAAAAAAAATCACTTACCTTGATATACGAGTATTATGGAGCACTTGTTTAATCCTAGGAATATAGCATCAATTCATCATAAAATCTTTTTTTTTTTTTTTCGTGGAGTGTGCACCAATGCCTTTGAATGTTTGTTGACAAACTTATTAGAATGGCCAGCTGCATCGGGAAAATGCGCGCGTTAATTTGAAGTAGAGACTAAACTGCCTTGTCCCCGTTTTGGACTAATCCCCCTACTTCGTGTGGAGTATACAACAAAAAAGTAATAATTAAAAGCTTATTACAAATAAAAAATAACCAATTTAAAAGAACACCCAAAAATGCGACTACAATGTGCAAAATAATGTGTTTCAGACGTCGGCGTCGCGTCGGTGGCAATTTGGTAATAAATAGGTATAGATATATTTATTCCCAAAAATTTTTGTTTGATTTTGTAAGTATCTACTACTAAAGTTTTTCACTTTATAAGTTTGTAGACGCTTCTTTCTGTTTTTTTTTTTTGAATTATTTAAAAAAGTAGAAGTAAAGTGTTGGTTACTTTTCGCCCAATTGCTCTACAGTCATAACTCATAACCATTGCTGAATGTTCACACCCGATATCAGCGTCATAAATAAAATAAAAATCCGATAAGTACCAAATAGCAAAGTAATTCTGATATACTTTGTAGGTACAAATGATCCGGGTAGTAGTTGTAACGACCGACACACCCTGTTTCTGAGGTTTCTTAACCGTAGTTTAACTATTCGATATCTTGTTTCTGAATACTGAGAAAAAATACCAATTTAAATTGATAATAAATGTTATAATTACTGAGAGGTTATTGAAGGCCCAGAAACCAGGCGTAACAGGATGTTATTCAGAACAGACAGGAATATTCCCAATAACACAAATCCAAATATAAACCACGGCTGTGACGGACAGGAATTCACTCTATGGTTGGATTTCACAATAAGCTTAATTTTACATAGTTATATAAATACAAAAACCTAAAGGCAGCCAACGTGGATAATTATAATCATCAGAAATAAGAGTCTCAAGAACGCTCATCCATGCCAATCCAGTGCAGTCGTGAGAGTCCCATGCAGATTCTCAAGAATGTTTATGGCATTTTGGGGGGGCTTGAACTCCCAATACCCCCCTGCCTACGGCCCTGCGGGGATCAGTATCCTGATGGTTATAAGATTAATACGATTTATTTAAGTAGGTACCTAATTTAAAAAGAATGAGTTTGAACCGAAAAAGTAAAATTATGAGCAGTAAGTATATTGCCATACTTTGAACACTACTTCCCCGTAGCATTACTATTTTTTTATTTAAAGTAGAAATATTTTAAAATAAGTAGATATAGGATACTATGGCAGTAGGTACCTACCTACTCTTGTGTGTTTTTAAAATGTTTATAAATTATTAAACGACGAAATAAATGTAGGTAAAATGTGACCGCAACACAGGAAAACAAGAGCAGTCCATCGTTACAAATATTTAAATTTATGGATTGTTTATTAATAAAAATAAATAGGTAATAATAAATCCATTACATTTTAGAATCGTCTTTTAAAACGGAACGTTAATTAAAACAGTTTAGTACCGAGTAACAGGTAAATAAATGTGCGAGATAAAACAGTCATGATTCTGTCATTATTAACATGGTTTAAATTCAATGTATGTTAATTCCTCTTTATTTTTTGTTTTGCTAGCCTATATTGTATCCCACTGCTGGCCAAGACCTCCCCTTTTCTTGTCTTGTGCGATCTCTGGCCATGTTGACCTTACGAACAACAATAGGTAGGTACTTATTTTAGGAAGGTTTTGAAGTAACGATCCAGTACAACGTGACAGAAATCGTTTTATTTCTTTCATGTTGTAACATGGGTAAACTTACATAGGTAGGTAGGTATGCTGCGCTTTTGCCGACCTCCGTGTCAAAGGTTTGGTAGGTAATTATGAAGATAAGTAAGTACCTATATATTAAATTGCTCTTAGCACTAAGCGTACCGAAGACGTCTAACTAAGCTTGGCCCACCCTTAGGGAATTACCCTCTTTAGAAGTCTAATAACAACGAATGTAGCTCCCTAAGTACGTTCTAACCTACTTACCTATAAAAATAATAAGAATATATTTGTTTTTATAAGTGCTTTGACTTGATCTTTATGCCCAAATCATTGGTAAGTACGTATAGGCACCAACACACATACTTACGGTAGCTGTAGTGTGGACATTTTATACATTGTGAATACTGAAATTGACATTTCTTTGATGCAAGAATATTTTATATCAAAAAGTGTTATTAAAACAAGAGATAAATAACTAACCAGTCTGTATCATAAATATAAGTTATTCATGTTCGGGCACAAAGCTGCGGTGGCTGACACGCTAGCCTCAATTTGGCGAGCGTGAACCAATTACTAGAGTATAGTGTCGCCAACTTTCAGTAAAACGCCGTCATAAAGTGCGATATCCCGCTGCGAGAACGCTTTATTTTCCTATAAAAGCGTTTTATCCACGTATAAAAGCTTAAATCCGCGCGGAGCTTTCTCCCGGCGGCAAGTTGGTAAAAAGAGCATTAAGTTGGTGCGGCAACATGGCCGGGGCACGCCCCGCGGCGCCGCGCGGCGGTTGGCTGGCGGCGCGCCCTCCCGCCGCGCCATTGGCGGCCCGCCTCCTGCCCACCGCGCCAGTCGAGCCGAGCCCGCCGCGCGACCTACACACTGCCGCGCCGCGCCCGCGCATATCACACGCGATCCGTAACGCGCGATACACGGAACATTTTGTAACAGTTCTGCGCTCGCCGATTCGCAGTAAACTTTATTTCGTGAGAACTACAAATGTGTAAACTTTGTTGCCGTGTCTGATAATAATTATCTGGAGTTTCACTTTTAATAAATTCAAATTGACGTTGCGAACATTTGGAAGGAAAAGTGAAAAACAAACTTATCTCGATCGGAATTTTGGGAGCACGTGACTTTCAGTAGGAAGAAGGACTTACAGTTGTTGTGCCGGCGATGCGAGTTCGGAAACACTGTTGACAAAGTGTTGCTAAAGTTAGATATAATTGTTTTGGAATAATTTTGGACTGTGATGATACGGTGACTGGCGAGCTGGGGGCGGTCGAGCTGTGCGTGGGGCGGGGGTGGCCCGCGCTGGATGCGCTAGGGGCGGCGAGCGGCGGCGGCGCGGGCCCCGCCGGCGGAGCGCTGGCGATGACGGTGCAGCGGGACGAGCGCGAGCGCGCGCCACGCACCCGGTTCATGATCACGGACATCCTGGACGCGCCGTCCCGCGATCTCAGCGCGCACCGGGACTCCGACTCCGATAGATCGGCTACTGATTCACCAGGTACTCTTTTGCTTTTTTTCCTCCTTATTTATTTGTAAACGTTGCTATAAGTTAAGAAACGTTTGAACGTCAAAAAATGTATGGTTTAGCAGACGATAATCATTACTTGTGCAGCTAAAGCCACTGATTAGCCAGGTTTGTCACCAATTTAGGTGTTATGTTAGCTTAATAAATGTGCAGTTAAGCTAAGAAACTGGCGGGCTTGATATTTTTAAAATTGAATTTAAAAATATCTTAAAAATACCTATTGATACCATAAAATAAACATACGCTAAACTATAGTGCTTCGTTTTTTTTACATATTTGCGGCATTACCTTCATAAAAACATTGACATAGCTAACGATACAAATCTCGCAGTCGCAGTTGAATTAGGATTGTTTGTTAAATCGTAGATAGGACACTAAAAATAATAGAGTAGAACGGTGTTCGTTCGTTGTTGCTCAAATTAAATACCTATGCTAGATCAATAAATTAAATCGAATGTAACTAATGTTAATGTCAGTTACAGAAATATATGTCAAAATAGAAAAAAATACTTTTAAAATATTTCGTTTGTAATAATAAGAATTAGCTAACAGGTAGGTACCTACTTAGATACCTATGGTTTTATAAATTGTGGCAGCCATCATAAATTAGCTATCATAAATCTAACTTGTAAAAAGTAGAATGTATAATTAGGTGTGCAGAATTTATCCACGAATATGAAAAAGTAAGGAAAGAAAACAACAGGTACATATCTATAATAAGATACAAATCTATAATTAAAAACAAAAGATACTAGATAAACAAAAAAAAAACTAGAAAAACATCTACAAGAAATATTCTGAGGGGTTGCTACGAAGAAACCCAATTCGCCTACAGAGCGCTACGTCGTAGCACTTAAGATTTAACAAAAGACATCAACGCGACAATGCACTCATTACTCTTTATCTTTTCCGGAGACGGATTTTAAACGTTTTCCTGCAGGGTGTAATACTTACACAGTGTATAGTGCTCATTATGAAACCAGCAACACGGTAAGCACGGTATTATAATTTGATCTACTTCGATTGCTGGGAACCGCGATAAAGTGGCGCGTACAGTCACGCGACGACTCAGGGTGTCTATTAGGATACTTTACTTCGAAACGATTGTGATAAACACGTTAACTTATGTAATGTGTTTACGTGTTAAATGTACTGCCAGTGACAGAATGGCGTTTTTATGTCTATTCGATGTAAAGAGTAGCTGTTACGTCAAAACTAAAAAAATATTTTGGACTATAAATCCTAAAATTTGTTAACTTTTTAAACTTTAAGTTCTCTTAGCAAAACGCTACAATCTTATTACTATTTTATACAGAAAGTAGCGATAAAAAATAAGATAATTTTATATTGAAAAAAAAAAATGAAATAAAGGATATATAATATTTATTCAGTATTAAAAATTAGTAAAATATTAATATACAATCTTAGAAATAATTTACAAAGGTATTATAAATGTTAGATGCCTGTACTAGGATAAACCTGTATCACAGGCGGCATAAGTTCACACTTTATGGTAATTGAAGGACAATAAAATTCTTAACAATATTTAGTATTAGAAGTCTTGAAATAGTGACCTAATTCATTATTTTATACTTAGTTTACTTAAATACTATTTACCTTAATGATAAAAATAACAACAAAACAAAGTCTCAAAATACGTAATTTCTTATTTTGTTTGCGTAAAATAGTTTCTTGCACTTTATAACCTAGTTAAAACACATGATCTGATTTTGCGTCAGCAGAATTTGTAGGTGGGTGACATAGATACAAAAAACAAATATTTTTTCAGTTTTTTTTTTTGAATCGTTCTTTATTTAATGATACAACCGAAGATGTTGCACTACCTAAGATCTAAGATATTCAGTTGTGGTTCGAAGATTCCTAGGGCGCAGCTAAGTATCGGAAATCAGGCAAAGAATTTAAATTAATTCTTAGTACAGAACCATCAGTAGGCACGAGTCGAGCTCGTGCTTAAGTGCAGTTAAGTGGTTTTTAGCTTAAGGCTACTTTTATAATAGTATAAGTAAGTAGTAAATTTAATACCGTAAATATTAACAATCAGAATGCAAAGCTCAGTAGAGTTAGCATTAAAAAAAAACTATTTAAGACTCCTCGTTGATACTTCAACTGTTCAGCTTTAAGTCTTAAACATTTACCTATTACCTGAGTATCCTTTATTTTATTTTATTCTATTTGGGAAACTAATCAAAACATCGAGATTTCTGTGCTATATCTATACTCTATTTGAAATAAGATTTGACATTTAAACAAACCTTTTTTACAGTCTGTTCAACCGATTTTGACTTCTATACTGTAGGCATAAGGATGGCATTAAAAGCAAAAAAGTGGTAACAATACCAATTGTTTCCTGCAGCTGCCATTTGTTATGCCGCCAACGCAATAGAAGTCAAAATTGGTTGAACCAACAGTAAAAAAGGTTTAGTTATATGTCTAATCTTATTTCAAATGGAGTATAGAAGTTAAATATTAATGTACTTATTTTAGTAGTTTAGAAGAACTCAGCAGTCATACAGACAGACACGAAAAGTGACTTTGTTCGTACTGAAAACTGGCATATAGTGCAAATCTATCAATGTGATTAGAATGTGTCTGTCGCTGGTAGTAAGTAGGGTAGGGCAACCATTTATTATCCCTTTAAAACACATTTGTAAACCAACTACGAAATACTAAATGAGCTGACATTCTTTATATGGCACCCACAAATATAATGTTAGCTACAATCTTAGGCTATAACAACAAATCTGAAAATTAAATCGAGTAGGCCATTTAGGCGTCTTAGCAAAAATGTCAGCCTTTCCCAACTATGTTGTGGTCGGCTTCTAGTCTAACCGGATGCAGCACCCCTAATAATATTTTACACGGAGCGACTGCCTATCTGACTTCCATAAACCAGTTACAGAGTAACAGGATACCCCTTATTAAGACTTGTTGTCAGACTTTCGGGCTTCTGACTACCCGTAACAACTGTTGAAGATCTACAAATGACAGCCGGGACCACACGATATCACAAGTTGTATTTTGAATTAAAGCTTCTCAAAGTAACTAGCTTATCTATGTCTTCTTTCGTTTCGGCAAAACCTATCCGATTATTTGTTGGGAAATATAGCCAATGCACATGGAGCATAAGTACTTGCAAGCCGGTCATCAAAACGTTGTTCATTATTTGATGAATAAACAAACATCAAAAGTGTCTAGGGATCAAGTACGTTTTAGAGTATCGCCGCAATTGAGGATTGAAATTTTAACTTTTTTGGATCGTTATTTTTAGTAAATTTCAAGAAAACAAAATTTTAAGAAAACTCTTTATTCGAATAGTCGAATAAAGAGTTTTCTTAAAATTTTGATTAAAAATAGAAAATCAACTGTCAATCAGGATTCCTATAAAAGCGTGTAAAAGCGTTTTTACAAAACCATTTCAAATTCTGCATCGAACGGAACTGGAAAAAATTGCATCGATATGGAGCGATGACATCATTTGACACGAGAAGAGATGATGAGAGCCGTCGGAATGTTGCAAGCTGGTTCCAGGCAACGTACTGTGGCTGTCGCTCTTGGTACTACACAGAGCATCATAAGCCGCCTCTGGGAACGCTATCGTATAATGGGCAGCTTGGCCGAGCGACGTGGAGGAAGATCTTGCATCACCACTCGCAGACAGGACCGGTACAACCAAAATATTGCTCGAAGGAATCGTACCATGACCGCCATGATATTGGCTACTAGGGTCTACAGTTCTTCAGGCTTGCTGATAAGCGACCAAACCATCCGAAATCGTTTACGTGAAGTGGGCCTGCGTTCCCGAAGGCCGCTGAGAGTTCAACCTATAGCACCCCGCAATAGTAGGGCCCGTTTACAATGAGCTCGCGAACACACAAATTTGGAGGAAGAAGACTGGCGTTGTGTTTACTTTTCCGATGAATCTCGTTTCGGTATGAGGCCGGATACAAGACGTACTCGCGTTTGAGGAGGACCTCTGGACGTTAAGAACGTTTGATTTTTGTCAGGAAGTTCATTCATATGGAAGGGGAACAATAATGGTTTGGGCCGGTATTTGGATCGGTGGTTGGATCTCATCTGGATCAGGGGCAACCTCAGTGCTCAGATTTATGCGAAGAGGATTGTTTCAGACGTGATAAACCGTTTGCGAATTCGGTTGGGTGATTCATTTCGACTAATGCACGAAAAACACACGGCTAGAGTCGTAACAAGCACTCTTGCCGGTGCTCGCATTTACGTTCTGCTGTGACCTGCTCAATCGCCAGACCTCGACCCAATTGAGTACGCATGGGATATGCTCCAAAGAAGAGCTCTACCGAGTATAGATGCCGTGCATATCCCACAACAACTTCTATTCTTATTAAAAATACCGTGGGCGGGCCATTCCTCAAAGTGATTTTGATGAACTGATTTTAAGCATGCCAAATCGCTGTGATTATGTCATTCGAGTCAAAGGTGGTAACATAGTTTTTTTTTATCTTTACAATAAAAAAATTAAATATTCTCATTTTTGCATTTTTTTGCCATTTAATGGACGACTACTTAGGTTAATGTCCCACAATTCAATTATTTTATTTTTATGTTATTCTTACAAAACATCGGGATAAGTTGTTAGCTTAAACATAGGAATTAAAGTAAGAAGCCAGTCTGGAAGACTAGATTTGGTAAATATTAATTGGATTTTTTTTTATAGTTAAAAATTTACTTGATCCTTAAACACTTTTGATGTGTGTATTTGTTTTGTGGATGGTTATAAGAGAAAATAACACCAAAGAAACGATGGTTGGACTGTATGAAAGGTGATATGGTTCGAAAGTGGATGACTATACCGAGATGACGATTAATAAAGAAGTAAGTTTGATAGAAAAAGACATGTTGCACCGACCACAAATAAATTTGTCTATGGGCAAGAGAATAAAATAATCATGTTTGTTTTGTTGTTCTAAAGCTGGGCAAGTTTTAACAGACAGTCTTTTACAATCATGACATTTAAAAATGCCCAAATATCACAAATTGTAAACACTTAAAAAGTTTTGTAGAACTCCTAATTTGAATGAACTAGATTGAACGCCTCAGTTTGTCCCACCCACAGATCTATAATGTAGCTTCTACTAAGTAGGTTGAAACGAAAACGTTTACATTTCCATAGACTTGTAGCTGACTGCTGACATCTCAATTTGCAATAAAGTTACGCGAGGAATTGCTTTATTTTAGTTCGTTTAACTTGAATACTGTGGCTATTGCTCACTGACTTTATTTGTAATCTTGCTAATTTTACTCAGAATTGTTACATTTTGACCCACCGATACTTAACAAAAATCAACATGAAGAGTTGTTATCTTAAGTTCTTAATTAAAGTAAATTTTACAAATCGTTATTTTACTAAAACAAACTTAATCCGATCGATATAATGTCTTTACGGTGTTAATTTTCGACCTTGTTAGGGTCAAACGTCACGCAGGTGCATATGACAGGGAGGTGTCCGGTGCGGGGCGGGGAGTGGCGGGGGGATGCAACTCGATCCGGAGGCTTTTGTCACAACCGACCTCTTCCGATGCCAGCCGGGCGACCGACCGGCACAAATGTTGTGTGACTCTCATTTTTATTGTTTTGATTGAACTTTGAATATCGAAGATTTAGAGATATCTGTTTTTAACACGAAATTCTTTGAATTACTTTCAATAATTCTAATTAGTAGTACTTATACAGCCCTTTATACTTAACAATCTAACAGGCTAAAAAAAGTAAAAAATCAGGCGGGTTGGAAACGGCTAGCTCGGAATGCGGAAGTTATGTAAAGTCAGCAATTAGTTTTACTAAACAAAAGACATTCTCATAATGTGAACTCACAATGATTAAATACAGAGTTTAGGAAATAAGCAAAAAGGAAACATTAAATAAATAACAATAAACGTGGCGAAGCTACAAATAGACCAATTCACACAGTTCAAACCAAAGTCACGTTTAAATGGCAAGAAAAACAAGTTTTATATTTTTAAAATAATATAGAAAAAAAAAAAACAATGACCGAGCGCTAAGTGTATCTAAACTTAATAAATATTACGGAAACTTTAAGTGTATATACCTAATTAGAACTTTAACTATTCAAACTTTTTACGACTAAACGAAGGCTTATTAGCAAACATTATTTAATTAAGTGTTCTTAAGAGTTATTACCGTATAATTAATTATTTTTTTCAAATTATAATGACATGCGAAAAAATTGCGGTGTGTAACGCGGAACCAAACCTATGCCTATAATCTTATACTATTAAACGAGCAATATTTGTAAATATATTTGTTGGATTCACGTTCTCGAAATCGGCTCTAAAGATTTCGATGAAAGTTGCAACATTGTGGTATACGGGGGCGAACAATCGATCTAGCTAGGTCTCATATCTGGGAAAATTAGTTTTCTCCGTATTGTCACCCGAGCAGAGCTCGATCGCCCAAAGTTTAGAACAAGATAATGAATAATGACAAGAGAATAATGACATTAGAATAAAGACATGGCAGCATGGAATTAGTAAGTACTAATATATGGATTAGTATGAACTTTCCTATACTATTAAATGAGCATTTTCTATTTTCACTAGAGCAGAGCTCGATCGCCCAGGTACCTACTCCTAATAATTTGTTGCAAGATAATTATCATTAGGTCTTAAGTTAGCAACTAAATGATAATACGCAGAACTAATTTAGTGCCTATAAGTATAATAGGTTGTATGAATACTTGAAACTTCATGGGTAGAATACTATTTCCATTAGGAGAAGCTTCATTTTACAAAAATTAAATCATGCACTCTTTTTAGGTTTTTCCTATCTTACAATCTTTAATTAACAAAGAAATTGTAGTTTTTGCTTGCTACAGTCCTACACGATGAAATGTTATGTGTGGATGAAAGTTTGTATGGAATTTCGTAATTTTTTCCGATTCCATTGGGCACACAGCTTGTTCAGTATCGAAAATAATACCTACCAAAACAAGAGTTTGACAAGAGATCGAAACAACAAAGTATTTGTGTTGCCATTTAACAATGAAAGGAGGCTGTTACAAGTATTATAAAAGCATAGCTTTATTAAAACGTTTCGATCACAAAGCTGTTAACTACAACATTGGAAAGTTACATTCAATAAACTTGTGGGCACTTAAGGCGGCGTATTAAGGGCACTGCATATGATTATTATAATTTATTAATTTAAAGCCCCGACCGTGTAATCCCAGCTTCATTATAATTCCTCATTAATGTTTAATACGGCTCGGCTTCTAACTAATTAATGTACACTAAGACAAATGCTTGTTATCAAGATTTTATATTTACAACACGTTATTTGCATAAAATCTTTTAAATTACTATAAATTTGAATTAATCCGATCCGATTTCTGAATAAAGCTAATAAAATCAACTCTTCTTTATTAGTTTTGTCTCCAACAACATTCCCATTAGATACCACTAACATCCCAATCTTCCAAACAGTTTTTAATCACAAACGAGCTGTTGGAAAGTTCAATATAAATAAATTAACAAAACAACACATTTAAGACTAAGTAATGTTTGAGTTTAGATCGCATTATCCCATCGACGATTTAATAGTCAAGCGGCTAAACCCGAAGCGTTAAATAAATTAAATAATAAAATGTATAATGGGTTGCGATAAATACAACCCGTTCCTAACACTCGGCTTCGAGATAAGTAAGCCCTTATAAAACGGACCAAATTAATCCTGGCTCAAAGGACTCTCGGTGTCACACGGGGGAAAAAGAAAAAAACTGACGTCATAATCAGCTTTTGTCAAATGTCAAGCTACGTTCGCTTTTTAAATTTTAAAATAGCTCACCGAAATCCAACAGATCTGTATGAGCTCGGTACAGTCAAGTACAACTATACATTGTGACATTTTAATTTAAATTTTTCCATCAATTTATTTTGTACCTACGTCGTTCACGTAAAGACACCCCATGCTTATTATATTTCTTAACGTATACGTTATCTTACGAATTTACCTCCCAATTACTGTATTTAACATCCGTTGGAGGCAATTAAACGTTTCATGCAACTGTAAATACAAAACCTCTGCATCGTAATTTGAAAAAACCCACTTACCGAGAATGTGAAAAAATACAACGTTTACAGCAATTAGTGACCATACAAGCCAAGACGATTTAACTAAGTAATTAATCTATGACTACCTACTCAGCTGCACGATCAAATTGAATGTTTGGTTTTACGAATTGAAAAAAAAAAAACTGCAATGAAATTAACATTCGATGCATATTCGAATTTTGCTGCACAAATATCGTGTTTTCCTTGACATTACCAAATGAGTATCTTATCTGAACTGAGCGAGCAAAGCGATTAGTTTTCATTGCAAAACTTATTTATTATCATTGATCACGTGAACTGAACACTGCAAAATATCTTGCAAAGATTTATTTTGTGCCATTAGTCGTTGAGAAATACATTTTCGCGCATATCAAATAGCAAGGTGTTTTATGTTTAACAGGTGTTCATTTCCCACCCAGTTTCCTTAGTCACGATTACAGTACTACAATTTAATTAATTGTGAATATAGCTATTTGTCGTTGGCTGTACTTGTAGTGCACAACTGATGCCACTGGATCGACTCGTCACTCACTCGAAACGTCAAGCAAGCTTCACCTCGAGTCCGCACCATCGCATCACTAAGCTGCTTAGCATACCTTCCATGAAATTATCATCAAGCTAATACAATTCTTATTGACTGAACGATAAAGTCTCAAGTAACTTTAAGATTGTAGTATAACGTGACTTTTGGCATCGCGATAAGGACGAGAGAGGAAGGTGACGATTCTTTCATCACTGCGAGTTGATAACATCAAAGTTTTTATTGTGACAATAAATAGATTATCATTGATATAAATAGGGTCAGTATGAGTTCCCTCATAATACGGCTGCGATTGGCTTTGTGTCACATTTGACAGGCGATGCGAGCTGTGAAATTGGGTTCGATTTAAAATATAAAGGTTCGTCTCAAGACTTTGTGATTAGCTTTTTTTCCAGAGGGGATTATTTAGAGTTTGTTTAGTTGTAGTAATGTTACAACTGTCAACCATATGCTTTGATATGTTTAATGAGAAATTTAATCTGTTTTTAATACGTGTGTATTTAATTTAAAAATCGATTTATTTAGATTCAACAAAGTAGTCGTCAAAGGAAGTAAGAACTTCTATTTAGTACCTACACTAGTTAGACGCAAAAGTGTGGACTGCTAGCAGATGAACAAGCTCACCGAAGTGTTAAGTAGTAGAAATTATGCCGAGATAATCTTAAACTGACAGTGACTAATATTTATTTTTCTAGATCTCAAGATTCCGCTATAATTTACAACAGTAGGTAACCCACTCAGACTTTATATGCGAATTTTAAAATTAGACACATTTTACAACGTCAGGTTTTTTAATGGTTTAGTTTACTTAGCTAGCACTCGTAAGCGCTAAGTTAATACCAGTTTGATGTTTTATAAACTATATTGTTGTTATAACCTAACTACCTCAATTTTTCATCTAAATTCCACCCTTACCGCGTGCCTATCCATCTAGGTACCGTTTACCAATAGTAAATTATATCAATACTACCTGCGTCCCGTGGTTTCACCCGTATAAGTCTCGATCCCGTGGGAATATCGGGATAAAAAGTATCCTATGTGTTAAACGTGTATATGTTAAAGAGTAACAAGCATCCATCCATCCTCACAAAGTTTCGCGTTTATAATCAGCAGTTTATAATCAGTTCATCAGTTTATAATCAGCGGAGCAACAGCATCCTGAAAATGATAGCAGATAGGTTGGACGCGGCTGTGTTCAAACGATTCATCTATTTGCATGTGAGAGGTGCGGGTTGATGAATCGAAATTATTTTCTATTTTTATTTCTGTACCTACTAACATACTTTTAATAGCATTAATGGGAAAAAGTGTGTTCTGTATGGCTCCAAAAATGTATAATAAAATATCACAGTCATATAAAGCATTGCCGGTGAATTTGTTTAAAAAAAAGATGCGAGATTTATTAAAGGACAAGTGTTATTATAACATAAGTGACTTTTTGAATGACACTACCATACTTGGATTGAAGTGCCTTTAGAATTTAGTTTTATTTTGCAATTTAGTTTTTTTATGTTATTAATTTTTTTGTAAATTTTATAAATTTGTATGCCTTACGGGTGAAACATGTACGGACGCAATATTAATATTGTGACATCCTGCATGTTTAATTTGCATGTATACGCATCTTTAGACAAATAAAATTATTTTTATCTTTTATCTTTAAGCTTTTTGTAACTAATACTATGGGCCTTGGTTGTCTGGGAATAAAATATTTTGATTTTATTTTATAGTAGGTACAGCATAGGATATGATAGCATAGGTTTAGGATTTACATTTCCAGCATTCGTATTTCAAAGAAGTATTCTATGACTACATATAATAATCTACCATAATAACTAAGTATTTTAGCTTTTTCCTACTTATAGAGCTATCTTGCTTGGCTTCACTTTCCGAGACGACAAACGAGTTCCAACCCCCATGTGCAATTCCTAGAAACTAACTCCACAGATTTTTTGTACCAAATATCCGCATTTAACCCTTACATGTATATACGAGCACAAGCGTGTTACGAGCGATATTTCTCGACGATTTGTGAAACCAAGTCAGAGGCCCATGGGTGGCTTTAAAAACTCTGACACCAGGTTAGTCATTAACCACACGAAAAGAAGAAGAAGACCATTACACGTAACAAAGATATATCCAAACCAAAGATGCATTAAAATGCAGAGATCATTTACATCTGAGATTTCTGAAAACAAGAGATGTAGAGCACGAACGACGTAAGTTTGTACAAGTAGATATTACGATTGCTTATCGAACCTTATCTCATTGGTACTAAGGTACATATTAACGTGGCCTATGTACACGTAACTTGTGTGAACACACCGTGTAATAGCCTCTCAGAGTCCACTTGAACGGTAGCTAGAAAAGCTATCGGAAAATGCATAATTTTTCATTCGATTTCACATCGACAGGCCCGAATATGTCGCGAAACGATATCGCTTTGATACGTCGTTATTTTGTATTCGATACATTTGATATCGATATGTTTTTATGATGAAGCATTACGTCCCTTTTTTGGGGTTTAGTTGGATGTTTAATCATGCAGAGTGAATGTTTTGGACGTCTTGTTTTGTTTTAAACTGATCTTACTTAGCAGTTGATTCATCATGTTCTTCATCATCCACAGCCCGACTTCACCCACTGCTGGGCATAGGCATCTCTTTTCCTGTGCCAATCCTTTTTGATATCGCTCGCGACTTTATTAATGGATGGATGGTACCACATTGCATGAACTTACCTAATAAAGAATTTCTGGGTAAGTATGCCTAAAGTACTGAATAAATAGTAGATGACAAGGGGCTAAAATGACCCTTTATATACGAGGTAGTTTTAGTCCCGAGCTCTAGCAAGGGAGAAAATAGAAACCGAGCTATAATGGGTTTTTAGCGCCGTGTGTTACACTCTACTTTTCACTACGATTGCGAGAAAATAAAATAATCGAATAAAATATTAAATAATTTATTTTATTAAATATTAAATGTACAATTTGTACAATTCTGGTTATTTAACGAGATGTTTTTTCCCGGTAACTTAATTTCAGTCCGCTGTGAAGATTAATGTTGAGTTGTTTGTGGGGTAAACGTGGGAGATACACGTAGTTCTAAGTTGGGGGGTCCCTCGTTCGAATGTTCTGAATAGAGAATCAGCTGAATTGACTCATCCCTTGATGTCGATGGTCGTGTGTTAGTTGGGAGAATATTGATGCGTTCTGTGATACGCTGGGTGATAAACACAATAACAAATTTGTTTTGAATAAAGTCCTTCCGCTACTTGATCGGATCTCTATCCACCTTGGCGTTTTAGCGTTGTTATATTTGCACCAGAATCCGCCAAGAAAGTGGCGGATGTTCTTCGGAAACAATGGCCAGTGTACTGTTCCGGATTAGGCAAATTTTGATAGGTGGCGATGTCTTTTGGTATATTGTTAAATTTTTTGCCTATAACCTGCCTTGTGCATTTTCCGTTTTGATCGTTGAGAATAAATCTTGGCATGCCCACTCCACTCGACCGTAAATCTTGGTAGGCTTTAACAATTTTTAGAAATTCTGCACTTATAACGAATTTCCTCTCTTTATATGTCATTGTATTGGGCAGATTTATGGCTTGGAGATGGATTTCAGTTTCGACATCTTCCACTGTTATGTTAGTCAGTTCTATACCTCCACAGACACCGCTGATCCCAAAAATTAAAGCAACCTGTAAAACAAAAACTAAGTGTGTTAATAAAACTGTATTTTGATTGGTAGCTAGTAATTTAGTTTGATGAAAATAATAGAAAAACGTTTACAAATGTAAGTAGGTACAAAAGATTGCCAAGTATTTTTCATTTGGTGCCTTATTTACGAAATTCTCGATATCTTTACTCGTGAACACTTTGGGTTTCTAAGCTTTACAGCCGGTGGATAATTTCTTGAGAAATACATATTTATTTAATCTCTTTCTTTAATACATATTTCTTTGTGTCTTATGTGTATTGAATAAGTGCTTCAAAGGGTTAAACATTGATATTTTTTTGAAAGTTCATCACAATACGTAAGAAAAACTCCTTCCGTAAGCGAATCCACTCGTTTTCTGTTCTCCCTTCATAAACTTGTAAAGTATTTAAATAAATGCTTTGTGACCTTTACGGCAACAGATTGAATATTATTTCTTTTCTTTCTCTTCCATCTGCAAATTAGGGTCTCCATCATCATTAGATGATGACATTTTCAATGTTGTAAAATAAATTATAGTCAATTCAATTTGTAATTAGAGAAAAATTGTAAAGATGCGTGCGAATTTCTTCTGTAGCTGCAACGCAATGCATGCATTCTACCGAAGAGATCGCCGCTATATGTTACATTTTCAAAAATAAAATGTTCTTTTTTTATGAAACAATAATAGGTCGAGTCTTTATTCATGATAATTCTACATATGACTAAAGACTTTTACACTTCTCTTGCTCAAAAAGGCCGTCATTGTAGAGTACCTGAGCGGGGAAAAAATTGTATTTCTTGCTCTAGGGGAAAAAGTAATTTCTTTTTAATTTTTGTCTGTTCCAACGAGTCTTGAAAAACGAAAAATTCTTATGTAGAATAATCATGATTATGGACTCGACTTGTTACTGGTTCACAAAAAAAAAGAAGAACATTTTATTTTTGAAAATGGAACTAAATGCGGCTATCTCTTCGGTAGAATGCGTGCATTGCGTTGCGGCTACAGAAGAAATAAAAAAGGCATTTAAAAAAATTACATTTTCTCCTAGAGGAAAATATGCTATTTTATCCTCGCTCTGGTACGCTACAATGACGGACTTTTTGAGCAACATGAGTGAAAAATCATTTTTTTTTCCCACTTTCGAACACAATTATTTTCCTGGTCATAAAAGTAAAATGAACGAAAAAAAAAATTTAATATCTGCAAATATTTTATGACAGTTCCGGATTCAATAGGACCAGTCTTAACCAGGGAAATTATATTAAAATGCCTGTTGTAAGCGAACAATTACATTAATCACAATTGAACGTAATTGGTGCTAGCGCAAAATCACCGCATTGTTAAGCAGTATGTATTGACTTACGTGAACGATTAAATTAACGTACCTTATAGTTAACTGTTAAGTTTGTTCGCAGTTCGCGTTCTTACCGCGTTTTTCTATGTATAATTTGTCTTTCTCTATGGGGTTTTCCTATTCCATTTATTTATTGGTTATGTCAGCAATCCATTAGGGAAATTTAGGAGAGGTCATTTACAACCAAATTACCCCTTTTGACTCCTATGCAAATGTCAATAATTTTCGAGTCATTTGTCATTTTATATTTTTATTTCATAGTAAAATAGCAAGAAATCGGGGTATAAACGCAAGCAGTTCCAAAGAGGCGGCCCTCTTTGGAACTGCTTGCGTTTATACCCCGATTTGGCCACGCCAAGGTCACTTGCAGATATTTTTTTTAATGCGTTTGACAGCTGTCAGTTGAAGGGCATTGTAACCTTATTGTTTGTATAACGGTATAAATTTCGGCGTATCTTCATATTCTTCCATACCCATTTTGTAACTTTGATGTTTGTTGGTAGTTAAAGTTACCATTGTATTGGTTGTTTATTATATTTTACTCTTGTTTTTACTCAATTTATTCGGTGTATTTTAATTACATGCAATTTACATTTTCTTCAGATTTCCACGTTTTTCCGTCAATATCTTTAGAAAAGAACCAGCTAGTCTCTGAAACTCACCTTACATCCCGCAAGCGATTCATACTGATTCCACTAAATGGTTTACACAGAAAAATTACTTTCAAGTATAGTTAGTACTTTAACTCTTAGTTCTAAGAGGCACTAAAACTAGTAGACCATTGTTCAACTATATTGACAGGGAAAAATCTTTGCAAGTATTATTATTTATTGGGGAAATAAGGTAAGCGCCAGCAATCTTATGATCGAGTTTTTAGTCCACTAAACATCTTAAGAAGGTGAAGCTATACTCCATTTGAAATAACATTAGACATTTAACTAAACCTTTTTTACAGTCCGTTCAACCGATTTTGACTTCTATTGCGTTGGTGGCATGACAAATGGCAGCTGCAGTAAACAGTTGGTTTGTAACCACTTTTTTTGCTTTTAACGCCATCCTTATGCCTACGCAATAGAAGTCAAAATTGGTTGAACGGACTTGTAAAAAGGTTTGTTTAAATGTCTAATCTTATTTCAAACGGAGTATAGATTGCCCCAAAATACCCAATTTAACAGCTTTGCTTCAAGCAAGACCGAGAGCACGAAAGAAAACAGAAAATACCCGCTGAAAAAAAAACGTCGATCTATGCTGAGCATGGGTTGCTTGGCTATGATTGCGCGTGTTATGCCACAGTCGTGACATAACGCGCATGCGCGGTGCATTGTGCTGCGTCCGCGCCGCTCACACGCCGCCTGCGCCCGCGCGCCATTGTGCATCAATTCATTAAGAGTTAGCACATTCTGCATGAGAGGCAGCGATCTGAGCAACTTAATAGCATAATAAATTTTAGCATGAAAGAGACTGTTGGATTTATGGGTTCTAAATTTGGTTCGATGAAGGAAGTTATTTCACAAAGATAAACTCTTCTGAAAATAGTATAAAGTAAACCGGATACAAAAATGATAAAACTGTGGTTAAACTTACCCATAGCTAAAGGAAAAATCCGAATATAGACTTAAGGTAAGAAGTTAAGTTAGGCATAGTCGGTACCGCAGGAGACGCCCTAGTTGCCGTAGGCGTGGGCTTGCGGACGGTGATCAATGGGTAGCTCACCGTCCGATAAGGACCAGACCCGGGTCAACGGCGCGTTGTGTTCCACGCGCGCCTCAAAGAGATGTCAGCAGAACTGAAGGGGTCCGCTAGGGCCGATGCCTGCTGGGGGTACCGTGAAAACATACAGGCAACTGAAGGAACACGGCTGGGTTTTAGTCAGTAAGAGTTTGACATAAAGAGCGGGAGAAGTTATTTGATAATTTCCCACCCAAAAAAAAAAGGCTTAGTCGTCGCTAGCGCTCGTCACGTGTCCGCTACATTATTCTTGCATCGCCGCTCTGGAAAGCAAGCGTTACAGTAATTAGGCAAATTGTATAAACGGCATATAGACTATTATTTAGTTGCTCGCTACCGGTTTAGATTTTAATTGCCATTAGATTAGATATCTATTACACTGCAATGCAACTGACGTTCTAACTTTACGTAATACTACCCAAAATAAATATTTTGCAATCCGTTTCTTTTGTAATTTGATTAATTATTTCCTTTGTTTCAAGAATGTCGTCGTTAAGAACCTGGAGGTTATCTAAGCAGTTATTATACGTATTATTAAAAGGTTTATCTTAAACTTCAGCTATCGTAACCGTAATTCATGTTTGATTAACGTCCCCATAGAGCAATGAATAGAGAATAATTCCCACTAATCGAACAATTATATTAATTACGTAGTTAAGAGTGGGAGTACCTTTATAGTAATTAAAACAATCTATTGTTAAATGTATTTCCTACCGGGGATTACAGTTAATTAAACGGCTGACAAGCCTATAAATCTGCGTTATTCTTTCTAGGTTAAGTCATCATTGTATTGTGATCGATGTGCCTATTCAGTTCTTGGCAATTTTCACCTTTTGGGTACGTCTGATGACGATGGTATTTCATGTTGATCAGTCATTTAATTTGAATAATGTTCGTAATTTATTGCTTTATCGTTACCTTGTCATTGTTTATTAAGTGTTACACTTGTTATCTGAGAAGGAATAGGCAGAACCACAGAATGCTCTTTACACCCACTCTGAACAGTAACGACATTTTAGGCGCCAGCACCAGTTTAATACTTCCATTTAGGGTATCATTTTATCGCACCATATCGAGCGCGCTCTATAACTATCCTATCCAAAATGTCTGCTCTTTGTTATCTTCATATCTTGCCACAATTTTATTGTATTATGTTGTCTGTATCTAGAAATAATTGAGTCACTTCGATGTATGCAGCCTTGCATAAATTCAGTCGATCTATATCTTCTAGCTGTCATTCTCATTAATCTTGGTTGTCATTGAAATTCAATGTCTTTGGACACACCTGCCTTAATACTTTTAATTACTTAATTACAATCACTTGATATAAGTTATAACCATTGCATAGCTTTGTGAATGTTGAAAACCTAATTAAAATATTACAGTTTTTGTTGTCAGTCGATTCTAAAAGTTTAATTAGGATAATCGCTATTAGATTTAGAGATAACATTTTAGCTTGTGTTAACGTAATATTCAATTAAAATGAATGATAAAATTGCTTTTTACAATGTCTTTGTATCTTTAATTGATTAACATATTCACATGCATATATTAACATAAGAATTGGTGATTAGTACTGCTTACATAAAAGCCCACTAAACAAAGCTTTTAGCAAGTCGTTCCGTTTGACAAGTAAATACAACGGCCTTCACTATCAGATTTGTAAATCGAGCTATCGCTATAATTATCGAATAATTAAAACTAGTTTGAAATCAACCACGCGCACTTAAGTAACTTAATATTCAATTAGCGCCTAAACTTGTGTAGATAGATTGTGTACTTACGTACTGGATTGTCCTCTAAGAGTTATTGCGGGGACAGACAGACGGACGAGGCCGTTTAGTGTTGGCTG
The DNA here is from genome assembly GCA_963680765.1 of Agrochola lychnidis. Taxonomy (NCBI): domain Eukaryota; kingdom Metazoa; phylum Arthropoda; class Insecta; order Lepidoptera; family Noctuidae; genus Agrochola; species Agrochola lychnidis. Next base: position 9,595,991 of record OY796850.1, read on the forward strand.
TACACATTGGCTCAACGCGACACACGTTGGAATTAATTTAGCATCCATTGCAGTGTCACTGTCTTCTACAACCAAGTTCTTATACATAAATCCTGCAGTGGACGTCACCCAAGCTGGTGAGTGCCGACGTGTAGGGACAGCATAAGTCATAATTTCAATTATAAAGCCATTAGTGGGCCGCTCCTACGCATATTGTTTCATATTCACATTTAACAGAGGTCGAACCAGTGATTATTTTGTCGACGACAAAAAACACTATTATAGTCGGTTATTGAACGGGTTTGTTTTAGCGGATTCAAAGGTGTTATTAAATAAAGTAGAGTTAATAATACCTGTGATTTTTAAGGCACACAAAATTACTTGGACAGTTTGTCGGCCGAGGGGACAACATGTGAAAATTGCTTCTGTAGAAGTTAAATAGTGGGGTGTCGTGTGGTGGGGAACTTGAATAATGTACCTACGTGATAACCAAGTCGTACTATACACCGCTCTGACGTTAAAATAGGAACATTTAGGTAATCATAGCATTGTTAAAATTATCAACCTATATTATTTACGTTGTTATGCCAAACGGTGTTCGGTGGAATTCCCAGTTTATAGATTAATTCAATGAAGTCGTAGCTAACAACGTGGGTTGCCACTCGCAACGAATAACATTCGATACAGTTTTCAATGATCTCGGTATAATCGTCAACAGCGAGTGTTGCGCCACGGTGGCTCGGATCATGTGTCCGTGCTCCGATGCCAACTGAACCATTTAGCATTTGCGTCACGTCATCATACCGATTTCTCAATTAGTCTATTGAAATCTGAGTTAATGTGGATTGTGAACTGGATAATATTCAAAGCGCTTTCAGCCGCTGTGAAACCGATGACAACAAATCGATTGGAAATCTCACTCGAGAGTCTTAGCTAAATGAGGTTCACATTCAGCTCTGAACGTTAATAGCATTTTTGTATCGCCGGTAACGACCCGCGAATTATTGCACAACAATATGAAGGAAAATGATACACAATACCTATATCGGTGGCTATTTCAAGTGACGGGTATTTATAAAAGTTTTAGGAGCAGTCCTGATAAGGGCAGTAGCTTAATGCATTGTGTTGTACATTACTGTGCACTAATGATTATAATTTTCACGGTCGAGTAAGTGCAGTCGGCAGTTGGACCTTATTATAATAAATTAACGGCGGTGTACCCTAATGGCCTGCCTGTACATAATTATACTCAATATTACAAACGGCTAAAGGGTCGCTTGTAAAAAATCAGCTCGAACCTCCAACGAGCAGTTTATATCCAAGGTTGTTTATTACGGAAAACGTTTATGTGTAAACATTTTAACCGCTTGTAATTGAAAACAATTTTTTTTTGATCTGCATATTGATTGTGGTACATTTAACTATAAAAAGATTTTTATTTAAGTACACTAATGACGAACGGTTTGCTGCTTTGTTCGTTTAATGGAAATATAATTAGACTTGTTGGCATAGTATAATAAATTACAATATATACCTATATTAGCGCTGCTGCGGCTGCTGAGACCCTCAAGCGGCGCAAATACTGTAACCTTATTGGTAACTACAGTTTTGAGCCGTTTGGGGTCGAAACGCTTAGATCATGGGGCCCGAGTGCGCGTCTCCTTTTTAAGGAAATTTCTCGCCGACTGGTCTACACTTCACGTGACCAGAGGGCTAGCTCGTTCTTTGGCCAAAGAATTAGCATTGCCATTCAACGTGGCAATGCTGCCAGTCTTCTGGGCACGTTTCCGGATGACAGCGATGCGGATGAATACTTCGACGCCTAAGTGTCGTTTTGTTTTTATTATTTTTATTTATATAGATAGTTAGTTAGTCTTTTAATTTAGTACCTAATGTAAATAGTTAGCTGTCTTAAAAGGAAAATGAAATACTCAAATATTAGCCAAATAATATTATAAGTCCCATGGTAGAACTTAGTAATTTTATAGAAAAATCTGTATATCTATTTATATTTTACCGGTTTGGATCAAAAAACGAAATCAAAATAATTCATTTGCATAAAATGATGGGTTACATAAGTAGGTATTAGTAGGTTACATAAATTCAGTGCAAAGACACAATATTCAGCCATTTAACGATGGCATGCAAATATTTAGTAAGTAAACAATGTTTTGTTAGTTAGAAACACAACTATAGCAAAAAAATATAACAATTATTAGGTGTTCAGTACAAATATAGTAGTCAAATAGTATAAGTTTATGTTCATGTAGTTTGTACTGAACAATGAGGTTTAAATGAAATAATAAATGTTCAAAACACAACTTTGGTGCTACGCAATAACGAAGGATCTGCAACAAAACTATCCACCATGCGCTTACCCACTTGACTTCGACTTATTCCTACTCGCAAACAATTATCAGATCATCGAGTAGTTAAGACGCAGATATATGACAGTGACCTTGAATGGTTAGCTTGCGTGTTCTGTACTGAGCTCACGCAACGCGTCGTACGTCCAGCCAGTAATAGGACTCGCATATCAAGGAGAGCTGTTCCAAATTAGACGCATTATTAATTTATTACACGTAAAACAAAAGGTATTTTAATAAAACACGTATACTAAAAGATCAGTAATTTAATTATCTTTAAAATGGTGAAGTTTTCAGAAAATACGCTTGATGGATTTTGCATCATTCTCAGTTTTTTATCCGCGTTAGACATAACTTTACAAATTAATTTCACTATGTAATATAAACATAATCAAAAATATGCCTTTATTAAAATATTTAAAAAATGCTCTAATTTAACATATATTTTTTCCAAATCACTAATACTTCTTGTTTAGACGTCATCTTCGGTATAAAATCATTAAAAGTCAGCTATCGTCCCCTTAACGTAAACGTGACGGTTTGCGTTACAGCCGCCAAGCCTCGGGTTGCGGGCGAACGCGTACATGGGTGGCAAGCCGCAGCGGCCGCAACTCGCGACCGCAACCACCGCTCCACTGCGCTAATTCCTTGCGCATTATACACTTAATCCTTTGTCTCCTCACTGTGTTTAACACGTATTATATTATTTTGACTTTGAGGATATTACCTGGTTGTGGATAAGGAGCTTTTCTTTTGTTTTTAGGTCAAGAAAATGTACAGTGCCCGGGCGTAAAGATGGCACATCGACTTTATGAAAACGATCCTATGAAGAGCTTTAGAGCATCGTCTCTATTACCCATACTTTAGTCTTTTTTCAAAACTCTGTGTATCGTTTAAGGCTGGTTACTATATCCACTCTTTACCGGTAAAGAATCTCTTTGAAATAACATCTCTCGTATTTCGATTACCATTCAATTAAGAAACTCTAACTCGTTTTATAGGTGCTGTTGTAAACCTTTATATCAAACGTGCAAGCCGCTCAATAAAATCCTAATACACTAACTTCTTTATGGGTCGTATAACAATAAGCAAAAGAAACACCTATAAATATTTACCGTGAACTGCGAATTTATAAGCCATAAAAAGTTAAAATACACAAGGCATTTAATATCACATTATCAGAACTTTTCGGCATGTAATAAGTTTTATTAGAAGGCGTTTGAGAACAAAGAATACAAACAAAGAAATATTTTCACTTTAAAAGTTTTGTACCTACTTAGAATGTGTGCCTTAATCCTGTGCCACACGGCAAGCGTAGCGTATTTGAGTACGTCGTAGATCAAGTGTGGCAGCATGGTGTAGTGCAAGAAAAATGTGTTTCAACACACACTGGATTTGTGGGATGTGTGTCGTATGTGCTATATGAAATCTATTAGAACACACCCCTGGTTGCAAATACGTCTGGAAGATTGAAAAAAATGCACTTGTTGATCAATATATGAAACATTGCATTGGCATCAGAACAACAGGGTGTGCAAAGTTTCTAAATATATTTATTACTAGCGACCCGCCCCGGCTTCGCACGGGTATAAACCGGGTTATTATACATATAAACCTTTCTCTTCAATCACTCTATCTATTAAAAAAAACCGCATCAAAATCTGTTGCGTAGTTTTAAAGATTTAAGCATACATAGGGATATAGGGACAGAGAAAGCGACTTTGTTTTATACTATGTAGTGATTTGTCGGAGCAAGCTCTTGTTTCAAATCCATCAGTTTTGTACGGGAATCCGGCACAGGCTGCAATAGAATTAGTGCTCAAAATTTAAAAAATCTTTAAGTCGTTCGAAATCCCAGTGTGACAAAGCCAGAACTTGTAATGGGTAGTGTATGAGGTAGTGTGTATATCAAAGGCAAGTGTCGTGAAGGAAGTGACCGAGGGCACCGAGGCCCACTGACCGCAAGAAGCCCTACCGCGAGGGAAGGCTTCTGTGGTGACTGATGCCGAGGACAAGCACTCTCTAATAAGAAACACGTTTCAGCTGAGGTCGATGACTGAGACAGTGGGCTTGAGGGCTAAATATGATTATCGTGGTGGACTTTTTACATTATAATTAAGAACAGCATTGGTTACGTTATTAGATGTTTTATGAAATGCCATGGTCAGTTTAGACAGATGTAAAGCTCGTAAGTTTAAACAGTATTGTTTGTAGCTTTAGTATAACGGTCTATTAAAGTAAATTTTCACTTTTATCAAACCACAAGCCGTGCGCCCGATGGGGCTTCCCATAAGTAAAAATTTCGAACTTCCGTATAAACTTCATATCCCCTACAGAAGATGAATTTTCAAAAATCCTACCGTAGTGCTCGCCTTCGTTATACAAGTAACTATTGTGCAACAGTGCAGGCTGTGCGTCGTCTGCCTGTGAATTTAATATCTTCATTATGTAGATACTTGTGCCTAACTAATTATTTAATGACATTACAATGTGCTGCTAGACAGCGAAAAGTTTTTTTTTATCTTGTTATTCAGGTGTCAAAGTCAAAGTCAAATCATTTATTTCAAATAGGCCCATGTGTGGCACTTTTGAACGTCAAAATTTACAAAATAATAAAATTGATTCTAGTCGTCCCTTCCAAAAGGTAGTTTTCGTATGGAGAAGAATGGGCAAGAAACTCCACCGTTACTCTTTTAAAATGTTTTACAATTGTTTGTATAGGTACGTACATTATTTAAATAATTATATGTGAAGACGATGCACCTAGAATAAAAATACTATACCACAATAGGTAAAAAGAATTAAAAATGAAGCAACGATAGATAATTTAATATGTGATAGATACATGGTGCTCACATATTTACAAACATTGTAAAAGTAGACAATTTTCCTAAAATTTTGTAATTAATGAGTAAGTGTGGAGCAGGACCAGCATGTTTCCAAGCATTCTTATCTTGGATATAAGGTGTCTTTTGAAAGAGAATTTCTTAAAATTTTCTTGAACTAATTGATCATCATACATTCTTCTCCAACAGGTGTAAAAGATGATTCAGACGACGTATCAAGCAAGAGTTGTGGGGGAGACTCATCAGGACTGGTGAAGAAACAAAGGAAGGCGCGGACAGCCTTCACGGACCATCAGCTCCAAACCCTGGAGAAGTCCTTCGAGAGACAGAAGTACCTCAGCGTGCAGGACCGAATGGAACTGGCTGCGAAACTAGGACTCACGGATACGCAGGTTAAGACCTGGTATCAGAATAGAAGGTTAGTTATTGTCATATTTTTAATCTTCTTTTCCTGGAAGTCTGCTCTATTAAACGAGTCCTTCTCTTCTTCAATAGTAGGTAGGTACTAATAGATATAATATGGGGGACACACTCAGTGTCAAGAGTCAATTCGGAACTCTTATTACCTAAATACATATTTACAAACAACATATTTACCTTTTTGTTTTGTTTTTAATTTTTTCTCACTTAGTTTTAATCATGGTCTGACAGTTTGAGTAATTTATGTGGCCTACACAAATGTCCTTTTTTTGGTATTGTTCGTCGAATCGTTGAGCTCCTTAAATTCTGAGTTGAGCTACACGATAATTGACAAATGCGTGCACTGACTGGACAGACCCTCTCAATCTGTGTGATGCTTTCCTCTAAAGACCACTTCAGACATCAATCCACATGGCCTTCACATGATCTGACCAAGATTATGTCTGGACTTGTAAAAGAGACTGTGACCTCTGAGTTTGTTTCGGCCTTTCTTCTCAGAGTAGTCAGATAGGAAACGCCGACCTCATCTAGTTTTTAAAATATGATTGACGTGTAAAAGTGTTTGTACAAACCTACTTACAGAAATAAAATCATTTATCATTTATCAACAAATTAATGGGTTTTAAATAAATATAGTCTTTGAAGTAAGTATAATTTTGTAGTCTTTTCTTATTCTCGTTGCCGGGAAAAGTTTTTGTCGTAATCACTGATCTGAACTTGATTAAGGAATTGTTGTTAACGATCAACATTTCCTCATTAGCACGATTTACATTACTCTCGCAAGGTTCTTAACTTTTGTAATCTTAAGATTACTTGCCTCGGTATGATATACAATTGTTACCTACAGAACGTACCAGTTTTTCAGAATTAAAATATTTGGGATTGCGAAAACAATTTTATCATTTAGTCGGAACCAATGTCTACCTAATTGAGGAAAATGAGTTATGAAGAGTATAGAAGTTTTTACAGGCTATACCGTTTTAAGTTGGTATGTTTATAGTATTTGAACAACATGGCTTAGTGTGGTTTGTCGTTGAAATATTCATTATACACACACATACACGTCGTTTTCAGTCGATTTTAATAAATACTTAGGTATACTGTGTATGTGCGTTAGCAATGCCAATAATGCGATAAATTATACAAGGAAATTCACCAAATACATGTTGTTATTTAGTTGAACATACCTTATCAGGTTTTTAGTGAACTTGATGAGGTTACAAACTTAAGTTTAAAAGATATTTATTCTCAAAAAAGACACAAAGTCACTTACATGGGAAAAATGCTTCGTTCGTCACAATCGTCACTGTATCAATAAAGATATCGATAAGATATCCAATGAATTTAGTTTTTAGGAAGGGTGTTATTTGCGATTAAATTTTTTCTGTCTTGAATGCATCTTTTTTTAAGTGAAAACTTCTTGGGCATTTTAGAGATGGGACTAAACCATTGATTTCGCGACACCATGACGACACCTCATTTTTAGGGTTCCGTAGTAAACAAGGAACCCTTATAGTTTCGTCATGTCCGTCTGTCTGTCTATCTGTCTGTCTGTCTGTCTGTCCGCGGTCTAGCTTCGAGACCCTTAGTACTAGAAAACTGTCATTTGGCATAGGTATATATTTTAATTACGCCGACAAAAGTGGTAAAATAAAATTATGAAAAACATTTTTTTTTAGGGTACCTCTCATACACGTAAAGTGGTGATGTAATTTTTTTCTTTTTTTAACCCATAGTGAGGGGTATCATTGGAAAGGTCCTTTAAAAACATTGTGAGTTTATGAAAACAATTTTTAGATTCAGGGATCTGTTTGCGAAATATTAAGCTTTAAAGTGCTAATTTTTGTTAGAGTCAAGTGTCGTCCCCCCTGCCGGCTAAATGGTTGGTTTTGGGTGTGTGAAAAAAATCACAACAGTAGTTTATATAACGAAATTAAAAGAAAAACTATCACAGCTAAGTAGACTTTACAAGTTAACGAGTAATAATCGACCAACTTAACTTTGCAGTTGCAAAAACATGTTTTCCCATACATTCCGTATGGGAGAACATATTTTTCAACTACAAAGTTAAGTTTGTTTTTGGGATAAATTCATCCCAACTACGGAACCCTTCATTGTGCGTGTTCCGACACGCACTTGTTGTAAACGCGATTATGCTCTTTATTTATGTTCTATGCAAGTATTTTTACTTTAAAGGTTTTGTAAACGCGATTGTGCTCTTTATTTAGATAAGGTTACGGACCAATGTTCTATACCAGTATTTTTCTTCCACCAAGGCGATCTTGTTCAAGTTTTCACTTCTGTCGGTACTCCCGGAGCGCCACTACTCTTTTTTTCGTGTGGTTGTTGACTAACCTGGTGTCAGAGTTTTTATGCCACCCATGGGCCTCTGACTTGGCTTCACATGCATTCGAGAAAATATCTCTCAGGCATGCCGAATGCCGGTTTCCTCACGATGTTTTCCTTCATCGTTTTTGAAGCAAGTGATAAGTATTATACAATACGCACATGAATGCGAAAAGTCAGAGGTGCGTGCCTTGGGTTCGAACTCGAGACCTATTACTTGGCAGTCCAACCGTTACACCACTAGGCTATCACTGCTAACCTTATCACTGTTAACCTGCTTGAATGCGTGTTATTTTTTATTTTGTTTTAAAATAAGAATACCCGCGAAATTTCGCGTTGTTGCTTAACTTTTTAATTAGTCGAGATTACTTATTATTCTTTAGGTCATGCGTTATCTGAATATCAAAAAATATTTGGCCTAGGTCTTAAGGGGAGGCGTGAAAATTAATTCGCTCTTACAATGTGCTCCTTCAAAAGTATTTTTTCCAAATTTAGATCTTACTGTAGTAAAATCAGAAAACTAGCTGGGTTACAAATATAACTTAAGTATCTAGGTACTTCGATACCCAAACTATACAGGATGGCAGGGACATCGACGCGAAAACTGCTACCATGGATTCAGTACATGATTCTGAACCCCCTACGTTGAAATTTTTCGTCGGTAATTTAAAAAAAAAATCTGCTGTTCCATACATTTTGACCGCGTAGGTATTGCACTTATCTATGAATCAGCAGATTAAAAAAAAAATTGTTGACGTAAAATTTCAACGCAGGGGGGTTTCGCGTCGATGTCCCTGCCACCCTGTATGATAAGAAAAAATTGTGAAAATAAACGCTCTTTACTAATACTATTTACTTATTATTTTTCTTATTGCGTATAGTAAATTACTGTTTGGACTATTTGTCTGATCTGTTAGTACAAAGGTATCTGATAAAAATGTAAACAAATGGATCAGAATACGAGGATGCCAATTTGTAGAGCCAGTTACAAATTGAGTGCTTTGATTTGATTATTTGAAATGAAATGAAATGTAATTGTTTATTCTGTAAATAGGATATCGGAATCACTTTTACACGTCATATAAAAAAACATATTAAAAATAAGCTAGATGAGTTCGGCGTTTCCTATCTGACTACTCTGAGAAGAAAGGCCGAAACAAACTTAGAGGTCGATTTGAATACTTCAACCCGAAAGTCTAATTTTAAATCACGATAAAGATGTTCTTCATTTGAAAATTAAGGTTAATTTTATAACCTCAATTTTTGTGGATGACCTTTCAATTACTGCTTTTTAGGGTGATTAAAAAAAAAACTTGTTGAAAAAAGTGGTGAGATTTAAACTTGAAACTTTCTAAATACGTATGTGTAACCCTTTCGTGAGTGATTGCGTCAGAATTTAACCTGAACAGTGTTTGTTTACGCTTTCATCAAGTACTTATGAAACAGACTATAGGTACACTAAAAATGGAAACTAAGTAGGTTTAAGATTAGGCCAGCAGGTAATGTACTTTCAGTACCTTACCTTCTGGGCTAGGCTACTGTACTAAACTGCCTTATTATATTATGAACCGAATGAAATTGAAATACATCTCGTACGTAACATAGAGGTAGAGTGAAAGAAAACAATTAACTATCAATTTATTTTTACCCGACTGAGGCGAAACCCAAAAGGAGTATAATGTTTTATCGTTTGTGTTCCAAGTCACAGGTGGTTTATACTCGTAGAGTCGTACACGCCTCTTTCCTAGTTGCCAGCTTAAAAAACTGGAATGTGGCGACAATACTTTTGATCAAGACACATATTAAACAATATAAATAATTTATAAGTACCATTTCTTTATGTAGAGTTTCAGCTCACCTTGATTAAAAAACATTAAGTGTACCTAATGTATAACTTAGTTGTTCTTCTAAGCCTTGTCTAATGTTAAACTTCTTGCAATGTGAATATTAAAACAACATCAAGATAGATGTCGTGGATTAAAAACATAATACTGAAGCTAACTCATAAATTGCTCAAGCAAAATTTATAAAATTTATGTGAAATGAATTATGGAGAAATCAGTGCAAATACATTAAAAAAACTCACCGAATGCACAAGCTTCTCCTTTTTTTTTATTGCTTAAAAATTATCCAGAAGTTTAAAAGAAACACTACCGACGGGTACAATAATATTTGACATTTGTCCTAAATAAATAATGCTAATAAACCGTAAAATTTTTTTCAAACACTGGGAGTTAATATTGGTATCACTAAACGCTAGTAACTTGGGAAAAACGCCAGCAGTGGTCGTGAGATAGTCGGTGTTCTTCACAAAGCAATGCTGAGTCAGCGGGACCGTCGACATGTTACTGCTACTGCCAGAAACTGGGCTCCATTTATATAATTATACAGGAATTAAACATTTACTTCTTAAAAGTACATGCTTGTTTTTGCCGAAACTTTGTTTTTTATTCAACATTTTTTCACAGCAAAAGGTTAAAAATAAATAATGACGAATTAAAAACGACAACCATTAAACATTTTTTACATACTCGTTTCACTTCAAGTTCGCAATAAAGTCATAAAAATAATTTAACCTTATAAACAGAAATTTAGCTACAATTAATTGCTTATTATTTACATATTTAAGATTCTGAAGTACTATTGTATTTTATATGAAAAATATCGTAGTACAAAGGAGTTTTGTCGACGACAGTACGGCGGCTATTTCAAAAACAAACGTTTGTAATTAGGGTCTGATCGCCGCCTCCGATGCGTCCTTTACAAAAAACTACGGTAGCTAATAACAAACTATACTAATTTTCTATTGATTGAATACCATTTTTCTAATCAAGATTGTGCTGTGTTAAAAACTGACTATTTCGTTTTGATCGGAAGTGTACTAGAGCACAGCATATAGAGTTCATAGGTTTTTGCGCGAATAGTCCAGCAAAAGCTCTACATTTGATTAAACTTTTTTGTCGAAAAATTAGATTACATATCCTTGCATAACGGTAATATTTTTCAGAGTAGGTACTTGGGTACTGGTTATAATAATTCTCGAGTTAGCTTTGTGATTGCAAGTATGACAATATAGTGTCAAGAGTTGCGCAGGCGCCACACGGTGTGTTTATACCCGCACCGCCGCGTCTGCACCTTTTTGTGTAACTTTTTTTTTTGATTTTCTATAATTTCGGTTAAACTAATGTTTGGGCTTCGATTTTTCGGTTCGTGAAAGGGTGTGAAATCGTAGTTAATTGAAGGATGTAATGGGCTTTTGTGTGCGGTCACCTTCCTTTGGTTTTTGTAGCGGTTGCCCAAATAGAATAGTGCCACTACCTACTAATAATAGGCACCGATTTTCTGGTTCCCGGATACAGAATAAATTATACTAATATATGGATTATTTTTGAACAATGGTTACTCCTAATTTGGAAAAACACAAAGCTTTTTAATAACGACCCAAAGTGAAACAATTAATTTTAATTACCTATTTACAAGACACGCCGTTTGCTTTTTGCTTAATTATAAATAATTACACAGCTACATAACTTCTTGCCTACTTGCCTAGAGTGATTTTCTACAAACTATTTAAATGAAAAACATTATCATTTTGATTAAGTATTTGCTGCGATCAGTTTTAATTGGTATTAGATAATTTGTTTCACACATTCGCCAATTTTGTAATTAGAGAGTGGTTGTTGCGTTTTGAATTGCATTGCATTTTTCGCAATTAGATCAGTAATTTGTAGTGTTGTTACGTCGATATGAGCTTGATGGCCACATAAGCAACATAAGTGTCCCAGGTGGTAGCATTCCCACGCTACAGGTGTAAGAACCGAGGACAATTACTTACCACAATGTAATGCTGTACAGGTTAAAGTCTGCCCGTTGTATCACGGCACTTTAAAAGTTGAAAAGCTCAGTTTCCAAGAAACTCATTAGGTGTGTCCTTTTGAATGGAGTTCTTGAAGAAATAAAGCATTGAACTTGAAGCTGTAGTCAGTGACCACAAAATATGTGGATAGTCGCAGCTTAGCTGAAATCTTAGACTCTCATTTCGTTCCTGAAATGCATCTGAATTAAGTAGTACCTACAAACTTCTGATACAATATAACTGTAAACCATCCTTGGAACCACCGTGTGACCGTCGGCTCTCTCTCATCATCACAAAGGCTGCAAGTCACCGGCGCGGCCCGGCGCCGGCGCCGCTCCACACCTCTTATTAATCACCACACCGCCGACTATCTGCCTCCACCGGCCATTGGTGTGTGTTTACTTAATTGTTTTCAAATAGCTTCCTTATTTGATGAACTTAACCTGTGATGACGAATTGAAAGCTGAAAATGTAGGTTAGTTACATTTTTGTTACAATGAAATAACTAAAAGATTTATTAACAAACTAAAAATATGGTGTCGAAAAATTACTCTGCATCGTTCTCCGCTGATAAATGTACCCAAAAGACAGTATTTATTTTACATTATTTAAATACATAGTTCGTTAGTTAATTTTTTTTTTAGATTTATTTTTACCGTTTTTTTGAGAAATATCTATTATGAAATATAACCTTTTTGTTACTGAAAAACACAGTTAAAAACAAAAACATGACACAAAAAAGTTTTTAGAATAAAATTATAACATACTAAGTTTTGCTTGCAATATCTGAAATTAAGTAGGTACCAACAAGAATTTGTTTTACCTGTTAAGATCCAACTGCATTCGTCAAGGAAAATGTAACTCCATTCATATCGCTAAGCATTCCTCACTCGGAAAAAAACCCTCTAATATTTTCCTCTATGCCTATAACAAACAATTACTAATTAGTTGATACTATAATTCCATGCAAGCAATAGGTACGAGATCATTCCAAAATTAAGTTTGAATATCGAACCAAACAAACCTAGATATCGAACTTCTATAGATTGATTCACAGCATGATTCATCAATAGTTATAATATTTTGTCGGAACGATCGTGAATTCACAATAAGCCGAGGGCCGCGAACAAAATGTCGTTTATCGGCGTTTAGTCGTCGAAACGTGTAATCCATCGCGATTACCTAATGACGTATTCTGTAATGACGCTCGTAACAACACCTACCTGTGTTGCGACTAGTTTGGTTGCACGACTATGTCTGTTATTAAGTCGCATCGGAATATTCGAGCGAATTGTGGTAGCTGTTGACTTTATTGTTTTAGAAGTGCGAAATTGAGTGTCGTGTTTAGGAGATAGTAGATTTCGGTGTACTTATTATGATATCGCTTATGGATTATTACGCCTATTAATTTTTTTACAAGAAATTAATTTAAAGTTAAATTATATTAGAATTGTTATTGGATTAATTAATTGATCGTTCTTATGATGGGTGAGGGACGAGGTTGCTTGTATTGTAAATAATTGTAATTGTTTATGTTGTTTCTTTTGTACACTAACTGTGCAGATATTTCGACATAAATGTATTTTTGTTATGAAATAAAGAACTTGAACTTATCGAAAAGCATACAAAATTCTTAGATAAATTATTATAGACCTACGTATATACTTTTAGGGATAAACGCTCGATTTCAAATGTTTGATTTAACAGTTGTAGAGACGCAAACAAAAATTCGATTTCCTGGGTAATTTTTTAGAAAACCTAAAGAGACAAGTATATATAAAACTGACGGTATGAACGAATATTTTCCCATATGGAAACTGAAACGTATGCGTAAGTGTCAATATTCTTTAGAGACTAAACGGTTAGGGTTTCTCGTAAATTCGTATCATTTGTATAAACGCTGCCGATCACCCAGCAGGCTACGTGGGAGCCTCGAGTCACACCACATGAAACACTGGATATCCATGACTACTGATTATTTTTCGAGTTTCTGGTTTCATTTCATTTCGTGTAGTGTGTAGCGATGATCCTACTACCCGGTAATTGCAGATAAGTATTGAAATGAAATGAAATTGTTTATTCTGTAAATAGGATATCGGAATCAGTTTTAAACGTCATATTAAAAATAATATTTAAAATAAGCTAGATGAGTTCGGCGTTTCCTATCTGACTACTCTGAGAAGAAAGGCCGAAATAAACTCAGAGGTCGCAGTTTCTTTTAAAAGAATAAAGAGATTATATAATAAATTTAATAAAATTAAAAAAAATAAAATTGAAAGAATAAAGAGGTTATGATTCCAGGAAAAGGACGCTAAGACTTTTTTAGGCAGCATAGATACATATTAAATTAAGCACAAATATAATATAATATATAAAAACTGTCAAAGTTAACATGAATTCTGACTATAAAATGAAAATATGAAGACTGCTATAAATATACCCATGAAGGGCAGCATTGAACTTTATAATATATAATAATACCAGCCTATTATTGTCCCACTGCTGGGCAACGACCTCTTCTCATACAGAGAAGGCACGAGCATTGATCACCGCGCTTGCTCAAGACGGGTTGGCAATTTCAGACTTATATTAACTATAAGTCCAGGTTTCCTCACGATGTTTTTCCTTCACCGATGTCAGTAATGTCCAAGATAAATTCAGAAAGTACATATGAATTGAAAAAGTCACATTGGTATTTGCCCGAATTTGAACCCACAACCTCGTCCATGAGAGGCGAGGCCTTAACCATTGCATTGAACTTTAATATGTAGCAATTTCCTATTATTGCACCATTTAAGTCTCCCTCCGATCGATTACAAATCGAAGCATACCTAAAGAATCGTTAACAAGTCGATAAGTCGTAAATTACATCGAACAATCGGAACGGCACGTGCTTTTTAAACAATAGATTATTCAATTGATTGATTCTAGCATCCTAAATAGCGGCAGCTTTATTAAAATTCCATACGTGTGCTTACACATCTCTAATGACATAATGCGCGGGTTCCGCGACTCAGCGTAGCTACCGAGAACCAGACTAATCGGTTATAGCGAACCCTTCCAAATTACACGGCAGAGACACGGGATTCGAAGCAAGGACGCTCCGGTCGCCCGGCTTATCATTTAACCACTAATCATTATACTGCAAATGCCATTTCAGTTTTGGCCGGGTTTTAATAAGCGGATTGCGAGACGGATTATTCGTTCTATAGCAATTTTGCAGTTCTAAGTCTGGCGCATGATGCAATCTGATATTAGTGAACGTTCCAGTTGCAGGAAATGTTTTATTGTATACCTACCTACTTGTTCATTAAAATAAGATTACGTAGTTTAGATTTAGCAGACAAATTGCTACATTTGTTATTTCTTCAATTAAATGTGGTTCATATTTTTTGTTGGTCGCGCTACAGTCGTGAGTAATTGCATCAAATAGTTAATCGTTTGGATGACCTTTGCAATGTATAATTTCAATGAGTATATTCACCCGATGCTTATAAATTCCGATAAATAATGTTATAATTTCCTCGTACCTCTGTTATTCGCCTGGTTATTTTATTCATTGACGCGGCACGTTGAGGTCATTTTTTATTGAAATCCGGAGTAACGGAATTATTTATTTAAATATAGTCATACCAATAGATAGGTCACTTATACTGTTATTTGATGACTAAACTTGTAATTGATGAGGTGTATTAACTCATCGTCACTATCGCATAATTATTCTGAATAATATGTCTAAATATTTAGGTATTCGTAGCGTCGTCGTAGCGACGGACGTAGCGAGTTGCAGTAGAATAAAATTATGTAATTAAATATATTTTAAATATCGGTCCTGATAAGTTTATAAATCCAGCCAATGAATAAGTACGTATACGCAAATATTCTCGTATTATTATGCACAGATACACTACGCCATGTGTTGTTTTGTAAACTTAAAAGTTCATGTCGAAGATGTCGTGATCTAGACTTGTTTGCAAGCACAAATGATGGTGGAAATAATATGAAGTAAGTAGGTAGAGATGAAAAAGGAAAGTTCGTTGCCTAACAGCAGTAAGCAGGGTAACGGAAAGAGTTTTCACACTTTAATGAGCTAACTTGTTGATTTGTGAGATGTAACTTCAATAGTGTTTTTATCAATTTGTAGGCAATTTTTTGTATGAAATCCCCAAGATTAGGATAAAGTTGATCTATTGTAGATGTGATTGAGGAAAATCAACATTTTAAGAGTGAAACTTAGAAATAGAAATCAGAGTAAGTGAACTCTTGAAACTATGTTTAAAGTTCGAAAAACTTGAAATTTATGATTTGTTTCGCATGCGCAGAGGCGCATGCGAAACAAATCATAAATTTAAATCTCAATATAAAAAATGTGGGGCGAACTTAGAGAAGTTCGTCCCACATTTTTGATATTCCTTGTTCGCCTCACAAATAATCGGGAACAAAAAACATTTGTTAGATTCGCGTAGCGACCTACTACCTACCTACTTGAATGAGTAGATATTATTATGCACATTTTAAACTCTATCTTCTGCCATTCAATGAATTAGCTAAACGTCAAATTGTGAACTTTATGTTCATCGTATAGGTAAGTAAGTACTTATTCTTCGTTTCGTATTCAGTTTTAAAATACCTAACATCATTAGCATCACATAAAAAAATTCGAGGTAAACATAAAGATAAACATTATAAAGCTACAAAAACACGAATGCAAGTAAAATAAATTATAATGGTTACAAAAATACCAAAGTGCTTTTTAATTTTCAAATTAAAATGCAATTTAGTCCCAAAATAGCCTTCGGTATTACCTACTTAGTTCATAATTTTAAGCAACTTATTTAATAAAAAAATAATTCATTCAGTAATTTAATAAATATTTAAATACAGATGGTCTGTGACTCCTCTCGCCTCAGCTGAATCCAAGCCAAAAACCCATATATTTAATATAAGTGGGCAAAAGTGGCACTACTTCAACAAAATTACTGAAGTAGTTTTCCTTAAACCCTACCAAAACCGTATTAAATACCACAGCACAGCCGGAGGCTCAAAAATTGTTTCAGACAGGCATGTGTCATGTTCACAACAATAAAGGTGCTTAAACTTCAAACAATTCCCATAAGAGCGCTCACACAAACATGTTTCTGAAACTTTCTAAGCAGCGTATAAATAACGTTCGATAAAGCTCAAATTGGGCCCGACTACGTGTTAGAGCCTTAAGAGCGTAAGCGGGCGGCGCGCCGCGACTCGTTCCGATCGATGAAAGTGCTCTTTGTTTGCCGGATATACAAGCCGAATTCGCATCACGTCGCCGAAAAACGCAAACTGAGATAAACAACCTCCCCCCCGGAGAGGTCGTAAGCGGGATCGTTTTACCGGACAATTTTCGTCTTTAACGAGAGCTGTTAAGGCCCGTTTTTGGACGGGTCTCCTCGAACAACAATTGAATCAGTTCACGCAGCATCAAATCACTAAACCACTGGGCGGGGCGTACTCAGACTCCACCGGGGGACGGCGGAACAGGGACGGAGGAGAGCCGCTCTCGCTTCGCGCCCTCGAGTTAGACAGAGAGGAGCGTATTGTCTGTAGAGAGGTCTCGACTTGAGATGGCAGTCCAAATTTAAGTGCGCTCCGAGAGCTTTTTGTTCGTAGCCCGCGGCAGCAATAAAAAGAATAGTGTCACTGAGCAGATTGCCCCTCATTCAGCACTTGACAATTAAATAAGTGCTCTCGAGTGACGTACACTAAGAGCGAGCCGTCATAATATCATGATTAATGAGAGCACAGCTTTCTATCGATCATTTGTCAGCTACTGATAATTAAAGTGTAGTATTTAAATTAGGATCGAGTTTAATACGGCTTAAAGTGTTAACGTTATATTTGAAGTTAAAGGCTTCTATTGTAAGGCTGGTTTATGTATTAGGCTATGAATTAATTAGACAGATGATAATAAATGGGGTTACAAAAAATGTAAATTATTAAAGGAATGACGAGCATTAAAACATGAACTCCCCTCATTTGCATTTAATAAAATTAAATGATCCATTTATAGAAATTAATTAACGAGGTGGCCAGTGAAGCGACTGGTTGTGCGAGGACGCGGCTAACAATGGGCGCACACTACGCGACTAATAATAGCAATGATAATGCGACGAACGACTCCCCACGAATTAATAAAAAGCTCACTCAACGACAATAACCAACCACTTCGGAACTAATCGAGTACCCACAACGAAATTATATTAAATTCAGAAATGGGGATGCGTTTGTTTGTTTGATGCATGCGGAAAATATAAATGCGAATAATAGAAATAGACATCTATTTTTGTTTATTATTTTTAATGCTTAGTTGCATTCCTTAAATTAGTGAAGGGCTATTTGAAGTAAATAAGTAATTGAAACTTATAATATAATTATATAAATCAAAAGACTGAAAACCTACTTAGAAGAAACTTTGATACAATATTTTTCCTAAACAAAAAAGAAGCTTTTCTCACGTAAAACCCTAAAAACTGCTAAAAGTTTTATATTTTCAGCCATTTTCAGGGCTTTTAGTGAGGCACATAGCCAATTTGGTGCAATAATCGCATATTAAAATGTTATTGATGTTCATAAAGAAACTCTTTGAAAGTCCTATAGAATTTAGATCATCATTCTTTACAAGTATGCAACCATTAAAGTTTTTGCTAAATAGCATTGTGGGACAGAGCAGTTGTAAACTAAAGTAATAACCGTGAGTACTGTAGCGTAATTTATACGCGCTTACCCTTTTCCAACCGAATCAAATAAATCAAATTAAAGTAGTCGACCACGCTTCGGCGACTCCACTAGTGCCCAAGACGTTTTGTCAAATTTATTATTTTATTTACATTTTTTTTTATTAGTTTTACCACTGTGGTATCTCCATTGTACTCTCGAGTGCACTGTGACAAATTTGATGACGATTGGGGTCACAGCGCGTGATCTATCGCCGTAGGGTCCGTAAACGGCAGTTCACAGAATTTTAGAGTCGATTTAAGTTTGTAATGTGACATAAATCGTTTCTCTGTACTTGTGGGATTCTCGTAACGATTTATTTCGATTTCAAATGGACTGTGAACTTTTATCAATCGTACTTATTGCTATTGAGTAACATTTTTTATTTGAGTTCTTAATAGTTGTTATTATGTTCTAAGATTTCATTTCGGTACATTTTTTATCTCCTGTCTACGGAATATTACGTGAAATAAAAATATGTCCCAAAAAAATTCTGTAGAGACGGATTTATGTCAAATAAGTCAGGCGATGATGCAATATTCACGAGTGTCCGTTGACAATGCACATAATAATTATTCCTGAAAGAATTGCATGCTCTACGTATGATTAAACCAAAACCAACACAGTCTACATGTATTCAAACTGATTATTTGGCAACTTACACTCAAAACGAATAGAACGAAATCAATATTTGACATCTTTGATTGATTTTTCTATCCATTTTTGGGAGAATTTTGGTAATAACTAATCCTCAAATTGATTTTGCCATCTCTATCATTGAAAGCCCAGGGGATTATAGATTGCAGAAGTTAATCTTTAATCCGCTGGTCTCTAACTCTCACCGTAAATGGCCTCGTATTTTTTTCTGTCCTTTAATTGTTGAAGCACCAATCTTATTCTTCATCTCTTTTCTCTCACCAGGACAAAATGGAAGCGACAAACGGCAGTAGGACTAGAACTGCTTGCTGAGGCAGGCAACTATGCTGCGTTCCAGCGGCTGTACGGAGGCTACTGGCCGGGGGTGCCGGCGTATCCCGCGCAGCCTGCGCCTGCGGCGGCAGACCTGTACTACCGGCAAGCTGCTGCCACCGCTGCAGCAGCTGCGTCAGCCAATGCAAATACGCTGCAGAAGCCCTTGCCTTATCGGTGAGTTTTACATGTCTAGAAATAATTTCATCAGCCTTTGATCTAAAAACATCTGTAAGTAAAAATTGATTACAATCTCTTCCTTTACGATTTTTTCTGAGATATTTACAGAATTCTAGCAATAAGTAGTATTGTAAGATTTAAGTTTTTGAAATCCAAACATTGCATCGTCTATTTGCACTTCTGCTATTTATGTGATTAGTCCTACAACCATGTTGTTCTTTGTCACCAGGTTATACCCCGGTGCGCCGCTAGGAGGCGTCCCACCTCTAGGACTGGGCCTGCCAGGGCCGTCAGCACACCTGGGCTCGCTAGGTGCGCCGGCGCTCGGTGCGCTGGGCTACTACGCGCATGCGCGACGAACACCTTCGCCTGACCTCGACCCTGGCAGCCCCGCGCCCCCGCACCGCTCACCCCCCGACACCCCCGCAGACAGGCGCTCTGATGACGAGGACGACGATGAGCCCATACACGTATAATGTGAACAAACCCTTACCTACACATGACAAGTGAAAAATTCCATCCAAAGTGATTTTGACATTACAAAAACAAAAAGTGAAAAACAAAGTGATGAACTGTACATAGACGAGTGCTTTGGATATTAGGAAAGAAGCCATTTTCCGGTCAATTTACATATTTGGTTCCTCTTGACTTGGTTGTCATCCGTTGCACTGTTGTTTTGCACGAGAGTTTCTTGTACGAATATTACATTTCCAATATTCTTTCCTCGAGACGGACATTGCCTGTCCGAGATATGTGATATTATAAGTCCATGCAGATTTGATATTAAGAACGTGTAAAATATAATTGATGTCGTGTTAACTACTTATTGATAAACTAGTGATTAGACAAAGCTTTGTAAGTTACAATAGAGAATAAATAGGCTGGAATTCAAACATTCCGTTATCGATTAATTTCTATTTAAGAAATGTTCCACAAGGTTTGCTTCGGTGTTGCATCTTCGTGATAAAGAAATATTATCCATTGATTTATAAATAATATCAGTGATTGATCGTGATCTACGATTGCCAATTCAAGATCTCAACTCAAGGATTCATCTGAGCTATCCATTTTCCGATATATTTGATCTGCGTTTTCGTAGTTCATCTGTAGATTTGATTATAGCTACGCTAGTGACTCCATTCTGAATTAAATTATTTCTTCAAGCAACAGTGTTAAGTGGACGTTACCATTTTCCTTGCAGAGAATCTTAGACGTGAACATGTAACAAACAAAAGAAAAATTGGTAATCGTCAGAGACAAACAAATGAATCTCATAATGAGTGATATAATGACGAATGTATTATGATGTAGCACTGAAGTGCACTGTACAGTATTTAGTGACTCGGAACACCAGTCGACGACATTGTGCAAACATACTGTATATTATAATATAAATATATAACTATTCATATACGATGTATGTATTGTTAGTATTAAATACACAACTTAAAGTATTAAATGTATGTAATAAAGTACCTAATGCTATAATAGTAATAAAACAGCGATGTACTTAAGCAATCCGAGATGTGGCATTTTATGTCCCATAGATTTTGTGGTGTTTTGTAATTAAAATGTTGTCAATTAAAAATAGCAATTGTTTTTCTGTTGTCACACCTTTTACATAGATGTTCGCTTACGATTTTTTATTACGATTACGTATAAATATGCCAGATATTAATTTTATTTACGAAATTAAAGAAAAATGCACTCTATTAATTGGTTTCAATATATCAAGAAGTCGAAATTCCGTAATTAATAACTTTGACACTTTTACATAATTCTACAACGACATGAACAGTTATATGAATACATATTTCAAGTGACAAGTTTAACAGCATAAAAAATTGAGTTGCCAATCGACATGCAAATGTATTGGTCAAGCAAACAGAGGCAAACGAGGTTAAAGCAAAGATTAATTAGAAGTACTATATAAAAGCAAATTTAATACATTCTCCGTGGCACTTTACCAGTTGTAACGAACACCTAGCGGGCAGCCACGCGGCGTGGAGGTAACTCCGCTTTGTCACGCCATCGGCTCAGACTCGGTTAATAGGCCCGTGTTAAATTGTGTGTGCTATCTCCATTTGCAACTGCTCCATTAGGGCTGTTACGAATATGAGCCTATATACAAGCCGAGCTATGTGCAACGTCCTGATTGCACGCTATGTAACTTTATGTCTGTGAATAAAAGTGTTTATGTGTACGCCAATTTATTAGCGTGCTTGCTTAGTTTTTTGCGGCTAATGCCAACTTTTCACCGACTTTGGACATCCTTATTATAGTACACTTCTTTTGTTGTTCCACTTCATTCTTCAACGGTACTTTGTTTTTTAATAATTTGACATTTAACATGACGGACTCGTCAGGAATTGAAACAATTATAAAGTCGTAGAGTAGGTACGTGCACGTCATGGGCACGTCACGGCCGTCACGCCAGATTCGCGTTTCATAAAACAACTTGTCCTCGGTCGCGTTTACACAATCGGCCCTCACGAAAACTTCTCTTTGATTTCCTTCGAAACATTTTTAGCGGGCATAAAACCTATTTAAAAAGCAATCAGTCAGAGGCCGCTGATTGCCCACGGGGCACGCCACCGACCGTGTTCACAAAACGGAGCAATTAACAGCACCCCTCCCCCCACCACTGCACCCCAGTGTTTCCTCCTGCACAGATCTAATCGCAAAACGACCGTTTTCTAGAATCGCCTCTACAAAGCATTGCGTGCTTCAGCGCGTTGGGGTAACGCAGTGACCACGATCAACAACCATGTAACTTTGAAAATACAAACATATTTTACTTGATGCCTTGATGGTCATCATAACTTATTGGGAACGATAGGATCGTAGCCACCTGTATTGTGGGGGCAGTAAAGAAATATCCAATTAGCTATTCACATTGCTTGTGCAACTTATCAGCTATATTTTTAATTCAGTCGACTGCTTTTAACAATCTTTACTATAACATCAATATAAGGCGCTCATAAAATTATAATTTCTAAGTTGAACTGTTTACTCAAACCTTTTTTTACATAATCGTTTACAGCAAAAAAGTTGGAGCTGATATAATAACAGGGTATAAATGCAAAGTATATTTATTACACATATTTACGTAGGAACAACGCGTTACATAAAAACTAGACTGGTATCACGCCACGCCACGCCAATACCCACTCGTGCCGTATTAATATTTATGTTGTTTAAACGATGTTTAATCACAACAGACACGAAGAGTTTTTGCTGTCAGTTATAGTGAAATAAATATTTTCTGATTGAAATCAATACCTTACAAAATACACGAAATCACAGTGTAAAATTGATGACCTCTGATCAGGGGGCCTACCACCAGCTCATAAAGCAGTATTATTTTAATATTACTTCAGTGGGAGAAAGAGATGGAGTTATACGTCCTGTAGAGTGTCATCTCTTTCCCACACTGAAGTAATATTAAAATAATACTGCTTTATGAGCTGGTGGTAGGCCCCCAGTATAATTCAACCTAAAAGTAGTGATGACACTTTGGTAAGACACCTTTTTTTTAATTTTTTCGATATGTTAGTATCGTACTTTATCAGGCCTATTATGGTAAACTTACTAAGTGCTGAGATTAACTGTAATGAACCTTTCAATTACAATTAAAATATTGTGTGAATGCAATAAGCTGATAACAATGCCCTCAAAACACAAAAATAATTACAGAAATTTATGTTTATTGCCACATAATTTAATTAGAAAACATTGACCGCACCAGAATGTCGTGTAATAAAACATAATTTAATTGGCATTTAACTTATCCCTTTATCTGTTGTCTGTATCTATAGTAGGTAACTACAGACCTATAAGAATCTGTTATGAGTAGGAAAAAAAAACATGACGCTATGGTCAGTTTACTTAAACGACTTCCTTGCGTTGCATTGTTGCCGTTAAAAGATTGTTTAATTGAGTGAGTTATAGCTGATGCTTCCTGAATTCGCGTAATATTTAACATTTTATTGCTGTTCACCTACTAATGTTTCCTGCGCTTTCGGTAAGTACCCGTTTTAACAAAGCAAAATACGTTTCACTTAAGATGCATTGCGATCGTTAACTATAATGCGCGATAATGAACGAGTACTTCTCATTCTGAGAGCTATATTTGTAGATTAATTCTCTAAATGGCTGTATTGGCCCGGATACATCGAAATGGGTCTGTAAAGTGCCAATTTTGGGTAATCCTCGTTAACCACTGAGTATTACATGTGTTAATGATTGCATGAATTTATCTTGTGGGGTTTGAGGAACTGCTAACTATGCCACATTTATTCTGTAACAATTGCATCTACGAACGTACCTTCTTTCACAACTGTGCACGTTTATTTTTATTATAAAATTCTTTAACATTTTGTAAACCAAACTGAAACAGCATTTATGTAGTCTTAACTATTTAGGCAATCTACGATGAAAAAAAACTGTTAAAACTAAAAGCATTTTAGCAAACACTGTTCCATATACCTACTGAAGGTATTAAAGCATTTAACGAGTGTTTAGCACTAAATCAATGGGCAACAAGCGAGCCGGCGGCGGCGGCGCCCGCGCCGTTGCGTTGTAGATCTTTATCTGCTTCCGTCGCTGCCACCACTCGTAATTACTGATTACAAGCGATTTTAGGCTTTTTGTCCAGCGAGCCGACTACACACAGGCATTAAAATACCATATGACTCACTTATTTATATTCTTTAATTTAAAAAAAATACTTTAACGTTGTCACTTAAGGGCTACAAGTGATCGATTATAAACTGCTTTGTTGAGTCAAGGGAGCAACTGTCATTTGTAGGCAAAAAACACTTGATTAAGTCGACTGCTGTACGCGGTCTTTCTTCAAATAGACTTCAAAATAAAGCGCTTTTAACAACACTTGTTAAACATTGCTAATGCCAGTAAAATTACATTTCTATGAATTCAAATGTTTTCGAATGTCTCTCTATGGTGTTTAAAAATGTCGTGTAAAGCTCTTATCGGTACATGGCAAAGTCAAACAGACAACGATTACTGTGTACCAATGCCAGCATTAGTTCGGTGTAATTGTATTTGTGATCGATGTTGGATAAAGGGCTGCAACGTTTTTATTGGGACAGGAAAGCGATAGAGCGTCCATACACAAGTTATGTTTGAGCAGTGAAGTGTTCTACATCAACAGTTTTTATGGAAAACAAGCACTCACACGGGCAACTAAACTGGTAATTTCTGACCAATATTGGTCAAATACGTGAATCAGAAATGTGTGGTCATATTTAAAGTTGTGATACAGACCATCAAACTGAAGAACTTTCTCAATGGGATCAATATCGTCATCGCGAAAAATATCAGCTGCTCCGTACAAAACTAGAATACCAACTCGACCCAAATGTATGGGACAGCTGATAATTTTTATGTCATCACGACAATTTCAAGCCGCGATGGCACCAGGTAGCAAGTTGCTAGAGATACCGCCACTCCACACCATCTTGAACGTTATGCTAGATTGCTCTAGTACCTCGGGTAATCATCATCATCATCAGCCTATAATGTTCCCACTGCTGGGACACAGGCCTCCTCTCTGTGAGAGGGAGTGGGCCGTAATCCACCACGCGGGCCCAGTGCGGATTGGTAGATGTCACATGTCTTCGAATTTTCGGTTCTAGGACATGCCGGTTTCCTCACGATGTTTTCCTTCACCGTTTTGAGAGCAGTGGTGATGAAATAATTTACACAAAGTAAAGCGCCTGTCTGGGTACGAACCTACGACGTACAACTCGTAAGTCGCGGCCGTTACCACTGGGCCACCACTGCTCTCACCTCGGGTAATGGTTGCTAGCAACTTGCTTAAAAAATGACTCGTGTAGGCGCAGCTTAAGTTATATCTACATGAGCACTCGTTTATTGACAGTGGGAAAATATATTCTTTATATACTTCCTGCGGAATGCGGATGTTTGTTTACGATGCAACACTTATGTTATCATGTCTATTTATTAGAGCCTGAAGAATTGCAGTTGTCTTGTTGTCTGACTTTTTGTTTACTTGATGAAGAAGTTATTTATTGCAGCGTTTAGATATTAGGAGTATCTAATTCAAAGTCAAAGTCAAATCATTTATTTCAAATAGGCCCATGTATGGCACTTTTGAACGTCAAATTTACAAAATAATAGAATTGATTCTAGTCACCCCTTCCAAAAGGTAGTTTTCGTATGAAGAAGAATGGGAAAGAAACTCCACCGTTACTCTTTTAAAATGTTTTACAATAGTTTGTATAGGTACGTATATTAGTTTAATAATTATATGTGAAGACGATGCACCTAGAATAAAATTACTATACCACTGGATTAGATAGGTAAGTATTTTTTCAAGACATCGGAATATCTATATTTAATTGTGTTACAAGGTACCCAGAAGTGTTATTCGAAGGGGGGTGCGCGTGCCTCAACTGTTCCATACAGACATATGCAGGACTAACGCTGGGGAACGTGCACCTCTTCGTCGCCTTGTTGATTCTTACAACACGCATTTTATGGAACTGGATATATTTTGTTTATCTAAGCAATTATTTAAGAAAATGGCTCTGAATATTTTATCAAGCGAGTAATTTAAGTTAAAGTGAGCTAAGCTAACACAGCAATATTGTGGCAGCGACTTTTGTTTTATTTTTATTTTTTATCACTTGTCTTCAGCACTTCTTTTAACCTTTTGTTAAAACGTGGACAATGGTGTGGGTTACATGTTTGTTAAATCTTAGATTATTTCTCTGTAATTTGTAGCATGTAACTGTTTTTTGTCCCTAATAAATAAATAAATAAATAAATAAAATTTAAATAAAGTTATAATTTAATTTAGTGTGCATTGTATTGCACACTAAATTGAATTACATTTTCCATGAGTTATACTCAAAATCTGGATCTGTGTCAAAAAGTTTTCTTCTTATATCCGCTACAACTCTTGACTTTTATGAACGTTTTGGCTGGCCACTGAGGCAATCCTAAGATCTACACTCAGCAACGAAATCTTTGCATCTACCATTTTCACCACTCCTCATAACCATGCCTAATTACCTCCAAAACCATAACGTCTAACCGTACATTTACGCACGTTTTAAAAAAAGGTTGATATAAAGAGTAACGATATGTGAAAGTGGCACCACCACATTTCAGGCACCGCATAGGGATATTAAAATATTAATGTATAATACAATTAGCATATTAATCAGGCCGGTAACGTAAACGCAGCTAATGGGTGCCATTAAAATAGTGGAGCGGTTCATATTGTATGCACTTAATGCATTGTTACAATGCAGTGTGTGAATTAACACAGGATCTGCATAACAGGGATGTAGCTAAATGTGTAGCTAAATATCCTTTGTTAGCTAAAGTTTAGTACGGGACAACACTAAACGAAGATTAGGTAAGTAGGTATGTCCTGCATGCATGCAATGTGCAATTTTGACTCGTGGTATATACGGTTACTTACTTGGCAGATATTTCAAAACCAACTTCGGTGCAAATCTCCATAAATTGACTTACAATATGGACAAAAAAAAAACAGTAACTTATTTTCGTAAATGATTATGACTAATTTTGACAGTTCAACAACATTTATTGCGTTATTTACGTTGTTGAGCAGATTTTTTTCCAACTTATGAAGCAATGGATTAGCAATCTGTTTCAAATCGAACCAGATTGTAATTGATCATGTATAACGTAATTAGAGTACAGGTCTCTATATGAGCTATAGTTTACTCCAGCTTTTTCATTTTCGGACACCTGAATTAATATTGTTTCTTTCTTCTAAAAAGGCATCATAGTAAAATCTTAATTGCGTTAAAGATGGATTGAAACCAGCATGCGCGACCGTTTTGCAATCAAGGCTTAAACAATTTTTTCTTAACACATTCACACCTTACTCCATAATTCAAAACGTCTAGCATCGATAAGTAACTCAGTAAAAAGATCGCAACAGGCATAAAAGTAGGTAGGTACTATTTTAGATTGTTTTTTTCATCAAACACACTTCGTTCTAGTTATAATTACAAGCACTCTACAATAATCATTGGAATTAATGGAATCGAATGCAACACCTGTCTCTATCGAACAGTAAAAAATGCGTGGATGCACGAATTGTGGTGTTGTATGTACACGAATGGTAATAACTACCAGTGGAACTGAATAAATAACAGCGAAAGACTTAATTATTATCAAGACAAAGAATAATAACAGCCGCACGGGTTGATTCATCCGGTTAAGCTACGCTTGCCGCTGTTGGTCTGTGGATAGGTGACCATCTTTACATACCGAGACTCCTCCGTGCCTCGGTGCCTTGGTCCCGGCTGTCATTCGTGGATCTTTGACAGTCGTTACGGGTCGTCAGAAGCCCGAAAGTCTGACAACCAGTCTTACCAAGGGGTATCGTATTACCCAGTTACTGGGTTGTGGAGGTCAGATAGGCAGTCGCTCCATGTAAAATACTGGTATTCAGCTGCATCCGGTTAGACTGGAAGCCGACCCCAATATAGTTGGGAAAAGGCTAGGCAGATTGATTTTGAAGACAAAGAATAATCAAATTTAATATAAAAGGTCGCAACCCTATTTGTTTTTCCCGTGATGCGTGTCCCAAATAAAATATTTTTCTTTCTTTTCTTTTCAAATAACGCAATTCTAACAAAACTTAACTAATGTTTTTTTTCGTTTTTTTTTTTTGGTATTTTTATTTTTGCATAACTACAATAAAACGCTGCCTCAACCAAATTGCAGTTATGATCTTTCAGCAGCCGCGAAAACTCAACAAGAAAAACATCCATTCTTCATAATTTCGGCAAGTCGGTGCAGCCCTACGCACCTTGGCGGGTAAGTGCTACATAAACGCTATTATATTATAGCATTAATTGATTATAAAGACATTTTATTTGCACGCAATAGTAGTAGTAAGTGGAACAGGAGCGCTCCAGTTAATGATATCTTGCTATTAAGATACGTAATTGCACAGACACTGCGATTTGAATAGCAAAGCGGTGATTTTTATTTTATACCCGGTGATTCTATCGCGCCGTAATTAACCGTAGCATTTAGTCGCGCCGTAAACGATATGGCCGCGCGTTTGTTACACGAATAAAATCACTATGAATAATAAAATATTGGGCATTACCAAGCATTGCTATACTAATTCATTATAATTACAATTGTGCGAATTGCGATAAACCGTTTATAATAACAGTAGTAGGTAAGTAAGGACGTAAGAAAGTTTTTCGTTTCATTTCCTGCCTACTATGTTTTCTTTACGACATCGTCCAGGAATTTCATTGAAATCTTACATTTTATTTGTTCTTTTTTGTTTACATAGTCCGTTGATTAGATATTGTTAATAAAAAAAATTGGGAGCAAGTATTCTTAATTTACCTTTTCAATATAATATGCAAAATTACTAATCCCTAAGTAACTAAGTTTGATTCACAGGATGCATGCATACTGTATAGTTATCCATTTAAAGTTCATATCTACCTTTATGGGCTTACATTGTTTTTTTAATTGTCAGTCTGTGTTTCCTTTCATTTCAATCAAAATGATTAACAAAGTGTTGTGTTTAAAACCGCCGCGTGGCCGGTGAGGTCGCGGGCGGCGGGCGGCGCGGTGCGGCGCGGCGGTGCGCGATACGAGATGTTATCGCGCGACCACTGGGTAATTAGTCGTTTCATTTTAGTCGCGTCGCGTTCTGTCGCGATAACTCGCTGCACGCTTTGTATGCACTTTTTTGTAATTAATTTCTTTGTATCGATTGATTTACCACGTATTATTTGTGCCACGCACTATTTCATTGAGATATAACTGTTTATGCAGCCTTATGCAACCAGAACATACAGTTAAAGTCAGTAACTCGTGTTATTACAGGACCAATTAGTTTCGTTACATTTATATACAGAATGCGTACCATTTATGGCCTTTTATTATTGTGATTGGCTAGGTATCGCATCACGTCATGCGCTCGCGCAACGTTTTTGACAAGCAAATTGGATAATGCGCGGGAAACGCGGCGTGGCGCATTGTTCTGTCGGCGTCGCGATTGTCAGCGCTGTTTTCGAATTTTAATCTGCCATTTTGTGAAATTATGGAAATGAAATGGACGTTTCGCGGTTAGCTGCGTCCGAACCAGGCCGGTGTGCGGCGGCCGCGTGTCATTTTATTGTTACGATATTAAATTGTTTTTAATAAAGGTTGTAATTGATTCGGTAGTTAAACATTGGATGTAGGTAGGTAGTCGGAATTTATAAGCAGCTACTCTTCATAACAAGCTTAATTCGTATAAGTACGGTAAACAATTTTTATGACGGCGTAGGTACTTAAACGTTTTTTGGTCTAATTAGCTCAAAAATCCGTCATTACTTATTTAAGAAAGATTTCTCTTCAAAAGTACAAACACACTCAGCTCAAGCTCACTCAAAGAGATTCCAAAAGTTGTAATCATTGCGCGTATTACGATATCGGCGATATAAAAGTGAGATGGTCTATAAATATCCATTATGCGGGTAACCTGTGTTGGTAATGAGCGCGCGATATCGTCCGTTTTGTAGCGCGTAATCGCGATGTTATCGCGGCCCCCTTTCCCCCCTACGGCCACCCACCCCCTCCCTCGTCGGACCGTAGCCCCCTGCGGATTTTATCACCGTTTTTAAACTGCTCATTTGCCACTCACGTCTGTTAAATGTGGAATACAAGAATAATGTTTAGACAAATGTTTTTTTTCGCACTTTATTATTCATCATCAGCCTATAATGTTCCCACTGCTGGGACACAGGCCTCCTCTCGGTGAGAGGGAGTCGGCCGTAATCCACCACGCGGGCCCAGTGCGGGTTGGTAGATGTCACATGTCTTCGAATTTTCGGTTCTAGGACATGCCGGTTTCCTCACGATGTTTTCCTTCACCGTTTTGAGAGCAGTGGTGATGAAATAATTTACACAAAGTAAAGCGCCTGTCTGGGTTCGAACCTACGACCTACAAACTCGTAAGTCGCGGCCGTTACCACTGAGCCACCACTGCTGCTCTACTTTATTGTTGTTTTAGTTAAAATACTAATTGTTGTTTATCCTAGTTGTTATTAAAATTGTTTTTTATTTTAATTTTATTTACCATTGTAAATTAAACATCGTCTTTTAATAAGGAAAAGTTTATTACCTTTGAGTGGATTAATTCATTGCAACTACGAATTAAGTACAAACTTAGCAAACATGTCACCTTTATCCACTGTTCACTGTTTCTTTCGTCCGATAAATTCATTCATTTTTAATTCAAAAATGTTTGCAGCTCAAAAGGTAAATTTTTAAAGTTTGTAAAGTAACATAACCTGTTAAATTAACGAAAAGTTCACATTAAAGAACTCATTGTTACGTTAAGAATCGATTAAAAAAATTAACAAGAACAATGACTCTCCCATAAAAGGAGGTTTAATTATCATACGAACAGGTTTAGTTTTAACTTCACTTTAACGCAACGAAATTATGAATAATGAACTTTAATTTTAAGCTTCGTTACTTCTTGTCCGAATGATTTTAAAGAAAATGTTGTAAATTTCATATGATAGA
Source organism: Agrochola lychnidis (assembly GCA_963680765.1). Classification (NCBI taxonomy): domain Eukaryota; kingdom Metazoa; phylum Arthropoda; class Insecta; order Lepidoptera; family Noctuidae; genus Agrochola; species Agrochola lychnidis. Next base: position 9,627,277 of record OY796850.1, read on the forward strand.
TGATAATATTATCATTGAATTACTTTGTAAATTATTTTTATAACGTTGTCAGTTTATGAAATGTGATCTACCTTAAGAATAAATGCCACACTTTTTAGCCAAGGAACACTTATAAACAGAATTTTTTAGTGAAAATTTTCTTACACTTTTTCAGAATCAGCAGACTTCTTAGGTCAAAAGTATTTTTGACTTCTTGATTAAGTGTAGTCAGAAACCCGTCCAAAAAGTCCGTCGTATCAATCGTCGGTCCAAATTCAACATTCAGTCAAAATTATTTTTTACTCAATAAACTTAAAATCATTGTTAGGTAACCTAATTAAGAAATTATTTCAATGGAAAATCCTAATTACAATCCACCCTCGCGCTTCAATCGAGCACTTCACCCCAAAAGAGTTACTTACAGTAGCATTGCGAAATAACCCTTTTACAAAAAAGGTTTTAATTCAAATCAAAGTATATGTACTATGAAATGCAGTTCATTATTCATGCCACCGTTTTTACTGTTGCTGTATATTCATTGGCATTAATGAGGAATTAAAACAAACGATTAAATCGCGATTGGAATAGCCATATCGCTTTAATTACGTTGTTGATTTTCTATGTGATTAGGATTTTTGTTGAAATGTTATTTGGGACTGACGAAAAATAAAAAATAAACTTTTTACAAAAAAAAAACAACCGGCTTCAAAAAAAAATACTACAAAGTGAGAAATAACTTTAATTTCGGAAGTCGGTGGCAAAAAACGAAAATACAAAATCAAAGACACTGACTTCCGAATTAAAGTTATTTCTCAATTTGTAGTATTTTTTTTTGAAGTCGGTTGTTTTTTTTTTGTAAAAAGTTTTTTTGTATTTTTCACTTTTTAGTTGTGGTGCCTACCCCACACACATTCGAATACCACTACCAGACAGGAACCAGTGACAGGAACTTATCATATCATCTACATACTAAGTGGGAAAAAAATACGTATTAGTTAGCTGCAAAGCTAACTCAAAAACTATCCAAGCAAAGCTAATAAAATATATATGGGACCAACTTGAGAGCATATTCTTTCAAATAAAAAAAGATTTTTTTAAATCGGTCCACAAATGACGGAGGTATCGGTGGACATACATAAAAAAAAACAAACATACGCGAGGAACATATAACCTCCTCCTTTTTGGAAGTCGGTTAAAAAGTCACTTGCAACGTGCCAAAAAAATCTAAATATCTCCTAAATCACACAATAAAGCTACATGAAGTAAAAAAATCTTGAAAATAGTTTTATTGGTGTTTTTATGCGCTATTAAATAAGTACACTCGAATGTTGCTTTTTACTTCAAGAAGCTAACTAGCGTGGTTTCGGAAATATTTCATGATAATTTAGCGGCTTTTTCGTATTGCTCACCAGTGTGTTATTCTTTTTTCAATTAATTGTATCAATGACAAAATTTCAAATCTAAGTAATTTCATAACAATTTCGTGGCGCTGCAGCGCGACTGCCGTCTGGTATGTTTGCTGAAGTCAGGTGAAGCGCGTACGGATGGCTTTCAAGCCATCATGCGCAAGAAAGCAAACTCCTTGCTGCACCGTCTACAAAACAGCAGCAACAGCATCATAAATGCTATTGCTGCTCGTTTTGACTGTTCTTTGCAAAATCAGTGGTTATGAACAGCCATAGCCATCGGTTAGGTGTGGGTACTAATTCAACAATACTTCATAATTTATAGGAACAATTTGTTTTACTAACACATTAACATTTTGATTGTATTTTTGTATGTTATGATTATGTAACCTATATGTGTTTTGTTTGTGACTTAAATAAATAGATTGATAGATTACGAAGTCAAAACCAGTGGCATAGCGTACCTTGGCGGGGCCCCGTATAAAAATTTGTTTGGGGGCCCTTATGAAGGGTAAAGATTTCTCACAAAAGAAAAAAAAATGTTTGCATAAAATTAAAAGAAATATTTATTCATCATATTTATCTATCTGTCACTTTTTCCAAAATGTTTACAAACAATTCAAATTAAATATACACTCTCCTTGCCTTTTTTCGGCAAACTGATTTATTTAAATCATTTATAGCTGATGATGAATTTGGGAAGTTTTTATTAATTTTTGCTTCTGCACGTCGGGGGCCCCCGTGGCCCGGGAGCCCCGTATAATAGATACGACAGAAAATTTAGCGGTAGCTACGCCCCTGGTCAAAACAGCATTTGTTGAATAAGGCCATTTTATTTGACAGGTATTTTTGAATTGTAAGTATGTATATGTCATACCTACATTTATTTCAACTGGTAGAGCCCTTCTGGACTCTATCAAAATTGAGCTGTAATTCGTAGCAGTGCTACAGAGCACTCTAATTTTATTTGTTTACCTAATTAATAAAAAAAACCCATTCAGCACGTACTACGATCCTCACCCTCGTTTTGCTACGTGCACGTTAACACACCTGACATTTTTGGAGGACATCGTCAATAAGGTCAGCGTAATTAATAATACTCCTTAGTAAAGGCAAACAAACAAAACACTACCGAGTATGATCAACCGCACGTCGATGGTAAAACTTGAACTTCGAAAACCTGCTCACTGCTTAGAAATAAAGGCGCTGTTGAAGTCTAATTGTTACCATATACGTGTGGTAGTCTGTACATCTAGCATTAGTCGCTAAACAATTAGCTGGCTAGCTTCTTAACACACGTGTAAGTGGGCATATCGGGTGCGTGTATGTGTGGTGTGTGTCGGTAATTGCTGCGTCCGGCGGAAGTGGCCGGTTCCGACGGAGTCAGGTGACGGTCGCACCTGTGTGTGTCAAACACACACACATAGACACAGTGCTAGAGAGAATGACGTAGTGTTTTCCAGCTCGATCATAGACACCGTGTTTGGGGTGATTTTGATTAAACTTTGGAGATTCTGAACAGTCTTTGTTTACGTTTATTTGGTTTTTACGTAAACGTAGCGCACACGCCACCAACTGCACAAACGTAAAGGGAACAAAACAACTAGATTTGGGAACTATCATAACGGAAGAATTAGCCCGAGTGATCCAGAGGACAGAGTTAATTTATAAGGTATCTGATTTACATGACCACTTCAATCACAAGTGTCAACCTCATCACATGTTTACAAGTCTAACAACATTTGGTCCTTCCGTTTCAGTTAGAAAGAGGATTTAATTAATACTTTTACCGTGGTCAACATAAACCATTATGCAAACGTTAAATTAAAAATCTAGCTAGATTACCTACCATAACAAAAAAAAACTCATAAAATAGAACACCTTCCCACACATGACAAAACGCGAAACTTAATTTATTCTGATAGATGATATAATAAATTACGGACAAGCATAATATTACGACACAACAGTGCATTTGTGTCCAGTGACCATTGAAATTGCACATGTGTGTTGTAAACACATGGTTACTTTGTGTCTGTCTGTGTGCGACTAATTAGGTATTCGTCGATCGAACGATAACGACAACAATTAACTTTTGTTTCCAACATAATAATGTAAAAAAGTAATAACGTTTATGATAAAATTCAAAATTGTTCTAGAACGCCTTTTGAGTTTGTTTCTTTTTGAGTTTTTGTGCAACAGTCTATACATTTTGATTATTGTGAAGCTTTTTATCTTAACTATTGTGCGCACCACGAGTTGAGTAAAAGATGGGTTTATTTTGGATCTTTACAGATCAACCAATCTGCCTAGCCTTTTCCCTACTATGTTAAGGTCGGCTTCCAGCCTAACCGGATGCAGTTGAATACCAGTATTTTACATGGAGCGACTGCCTATCTGTCCTCCACAACCCAGTTACTGGGTAACACGGCAGGTACCCGTTGGTGAGACTTTCGGGCTTCTGACGACCCGTAACGACTGTCACAGATCCACGAATGACAACCGGGACCAACGGCTTAACGTGCTTTCCGAGGCACGAAGGAGTCTCGGTATGTAAAGATGGTCGCCCATCCACGGACCAACCCCGGCAAGCTTAGCTTAACCTTATGGATCAACCCTTGCAGCTGTTAACCACAATCTTTACAGATATTGAATTTATTTGGTCCTTGAATGAACGAATTAAAACAGGAATAACAATGCATCTACAGCAAAAAGCACATTCAATAATCACCCAGTATTTATACAAATCGCTCCGTATTCTAGACAACATCCGATCTAACCAACAGTTAGCTAATGAACTCGCCGCTAACATCAATCCAACAAGAGAACCAATTATTATATTGACGTAATTAAGCATTTTAGTCATCAAACTCATATTTTAAACACTCATGCATGACTTTCAATTTGCGGAAAAAAATATTACTGTGAAGAAATGTCGTGAGCTAATGTGTCGAGCGCGGGCGCAGGGAATGCTCGCCATTTTGTTTTTTTCTCTCCTCCCCCATAATTACGTAATTAGTGGCGATGCGAATTGGAAGTGCATTTGTTGTGGGTCCTTTTGTCCGCGATCGGTGCGCCTGCGCCCGCGCCGTACGGAACAGCTGTTCCACGGCCCGTTGAGCTGCGACTTTCTCGTTTGACAATTACGAGCTTTTTATAATTGATACGTAGGAATAGAATGAGTTCAGTTGTGTTTTAAATACCTTTAACGAAGCATGTCTGTTAATTTTTTAAATGGTTAAGGAATGACGATGTGTCCTAAAGTTAGTGTTCTATCGCAAACATGCATTCTTTTTAATATTCGTAAGTTAAGTTTACTTTCAGCTGTTCAAAAACCCACTACTGCCTATCTACATAAATGGTTACCTAACTTCAGTGAAGATGGTTTTCGTGAACAGCCCTGGCTAGAGGCCTTAATTTATTAAGGCATCACAGATAGCCCGTTTAAGCAGCTGATCACCTCCTAGGTTGATCTGCGAGATAAGGAACCCAAAAAAAAAAAACAGTGGCACTCCGGGAGTGCCGAAAGAAGAGAAAACTTGAAAAAAAAAATCGCCAACACGGTAATCAACACGTTGATGTCTTTTACTCCACGGTGTCGGTTAATTCCGTTACAGTGTCGCGAAATCAATGGTTTAGTCCCATCTCAAAAATGCCCAACACGCCTAAATAAATATTCACTTCAAAAATCGTGACCTTTGTAAATTTGCCTTCTGGTGAAATAGCGTTCCAGAAAGAATAACGCTATAATAAAGAAGACGAATGTAGAGTACGTTCGTTTTCGTTCGATATTTTTTAAAGTATGGGTATCCATTACAAATGTCGACCCATTAATGACCTATCATCACACAATGTATTACCAAAACATGAGTACAGTGTTCACAAGTCGATTGGACACGGTCGCGGAGGGTAGCCGGCTTGCCGCGACATTTGGCGCGCGGGCGTCGTGCGGCGCTGCACGCCACGCCACGCAATCGATCGCTAATCGATTACTCAGATATCAACCTTTGTTTATGATAATAATATCCAATTGCGAAACTACATCGAATGCCAGAAACATTAGCTCAAAGCAATATAAAAGCATCCATAAATACAATGAACGGAATTTAGATTTACCCATTCAAGATTTCAGATAAATCTTCCAAAACTGCAAAAGATTTAGTAGACTACCCAAGAATAGAACATTGATTTATAACTGTAAATGTGGAATAAATGCATAGAAACTCAAGTACGCCCCAATTTATATTAGATTTATTGCAGGATGTGGTGTGATGATATTCCTTTTCAATTAGCACTCAATGAATGTAGTAGCCGACTGGCGTTGGAGCGGTTGCACGATTCGATACGCAATATCGACGCGAACAACAACCGATGCTTCCATTCATCATTATTATAAATGTGCCACACTCGCTTATTTACGGAAATCGATATTTTTTTCGGTATCGACTTTGAATGCTTGATTTCGACACGTCGATAAACGTAACGCTATTGTATGGGATGACCCCGGCATTGTGCCGCTGCCGCGCTGGTGCGGTGGTGTGGCGGCCCGCTGAGCACATCGTCACATGAAAGTAGGAACAGCATCATTAGTTCCGCGTCTACATTATGTTATATTGTAATTATTGATTATAGCAGGTCACGGTTATTGGTGAGTAGCGTTTGTAAAACAGACCGACTTAATTAATGATAGGCAATTCTTTGTAGTTATGATTAGTTTAATTATCAATAACAAAAGCGACAAGAGAGCTGTTACGTGCGTCTAATTTTTCATCTGTCGCGTGTTTCCCATACAATTACTCAATCTATGACATGATAGCGGGGATGGTGGCGGCGCGGTGGAAATGGTAGCTGCAATATTGATAAACGTCGACGGGCAATCAGTGGCCGGGCAATTTGCGAGCGATTGTCCGTGGTGAGATGCGAACACACGCAAATTGGAAGCGGCTGCACGTTCAAACGGAGCTGTTTAGAGCTCACATCATAGTTAGTGCCGGCCAGTTACCGCGGAATGTTACTATTATTTAGTTATGTTTATGTACGGCCTAATTGACTTTACAAATGATTTCGATCGAGAGATAAGTACCTATTTGAATAAAACTACAAAGGCATAGGTACCTACTTTATTCTGAAATGTACAAATAACACATTTAAAGTGTTTCTTTTAAATTCTTATCCACACGTGCAAAGCATTTCCTCTACATTCTACCATCGATAAGTACAATATGCACATTACTGTATCCATTATTGTATAACCGAAGGCGATCGTGAAGGAAGAGAAGGGGCTCTCACGGGGTCACACATAAATATCTAATGAGAAATACGATTGCGCAAGAAAATGATATCGATATCAATTCGATATTCGTTCCAAAGCTAGCAATCACGAAAACAAATTTGCGTTCATTTCCTTTCCCTCGGAACAAACGTACAGCGAATCCGGCGTAGCAATATCTTTTATAAGGCGGTAGATCGTAATGGAAACCATTTCTCATCAATTTTCTAAATAAAGGCGCACAGAAGCTAGCGGATAAAACAAAGCGCGAGCGCTCACGACATAGATTGAACTGAATTATCGCTTTACCGCAGAACACAATCTACCCTCGAGTGTGCTCGTACCGGACTACCTCTACGTACCTACAGCGACTACATGCCTATAGCGTGGTATCGGGGCGCCGAGCCCGAGCGCCTTGTGCACTCAGCCCGGGACCAGATAACAAGTGTGAATTATGTTAAATCTAGACAGTTTTTCTCTCTTTTATCAATTTACTACTTCACTAAGTACAACGTTTGGCTCTGATCAAATTTAAACAATAATTTCACCTTTGCAATCGCGCTCGCTAACTTTGAAATTGTAGCAGTAAAAGGCGTACAGCTTGCAAAGCAAAATGCAGAGGTAGGGTTATGTTGTAGGTACGGTGAATGAAAGGTGTATGGTAATCATTAGATATTAATTGTTTAATACCTTCTACAGATAACCATTACGTTGATTATACACAAAGAAGGGTTAGAGAGTCAACGTGTCAAGATTACGGAAACCCAGCTGCTCACATCGCATAAAATAACAAAACAACATTTTTCATACATTAACCGTGTGCCTGTCGTAATCAAATTACATTTAATAGCGAATTTTCTGTCATTACAACAACAATATTAATAATTGTAAATAAAAGAATCACAGTAATTTCAGCGACAGGGCAATCAAAACGTCGAGTTACAAAACCACCAGCAAATTGGGTGAAAGTGTGACGTTAATATTCGTACGGATGACAAATGATCGAATCTTGCGCAGGAGTGGTAGTAATGAGACCAAATCAAATGGTGAACGTAGTAATTCGCGTATTAATGGAAGCATTGTGAGCGTTCGTGCTGGGAGGCATTACCGTCAGTCTGTCAAGTCGTCACCAAGAATAATGAAATCAAATATACTTAAGTTTTATCTTGCGACCTTCGCCTTTTTACTACTAGGAAATAACATTTAAAGAAAGTCTGCATGTATATTTAAATACACGTACAGCGCTTTAGAACCTTTACTTTCATTCATGACGTAGGTAATAAATAGCTCTTAAATGAACTTGTGGAATTTCAGTAAGGTTCACGAATTTAAAGAGTTACTTGTTCAAATGATAATTAGTTGTATTTAACATGCAAACTGTAGTGCTCTGACTGAACTCTTAAAACGTTTATGTACCCTTCTTGATCACAAACAACTAATTTGACACTTGCATGTAAGTAATTCAATTAGACGTACGCTACTCCTACTTTTCTGCTAAACTATACAGTTTTAATGATCAAATTATTATGATCAATGGCGCATTATTCAAAAGCCTATTATGTAGCTTGTAGCAATAACTTACCCAGTATAGATTACCCCAACGGGATATCATACAACCTTTTTATACGAAAACCAATAAATATTCCTGGGCCACTATCATTATTGACGAATAAGGTTGAACTTACAGACAATTAAATGTGTAAATGTGTGATAAATTGTGCCGCGGCCAGGTTTTATGGACACCGATAACGGAGCGTTGTTCGTTTTATCGACACAACTTATTGAACTATTTACTATTAATTTAAACAGACTTCGACCGATTAAACAGACATTTAGTGGAAACGTGCTTTATTGTTCGTACTGATTTATTTTTTAACGTGTAGGTGTGTCGGTGTGTTCTGTTGTTTTTGACTTTTAGAGGATGAATCTCGGATGAAAAGGATTGAATGAAAATGCTCGAAAGTTGGATCCTCACGCACGACTACATTGCCAGCGGGGTAGTTGCGTAACGTACTGACAGTAGCAATGGCTTTTGTTTTGACAGTTCAACAACATCCATTGCGTTATTATGTTGTTGAGCCGACAAATTTTTCGAACATATGAAGCAATGGATTAACAATATCCATCAAAATCGTTCAGATTGTGATAGATAGTGTGTTACGCAATTAGAGTGCAATCGAATTTAAATTAAAATTCAATGTAAAAATGAAGTTCTGATTAGATTTCATTTGCGATACTATTAAGGCATGGGCTTTTCTTCAAGTTAACTTGAAAACATACATTTAAATTAGTGGCATCACGGCAGATCCCAACACCAAATTAAGTAGGTATCATTAAATTCCAGCAATGTCTAATAGCTTTAGCTTTAAATAAAAGTAATCAAACTAACAAAGGATAATTGCTTCATTAGAAACAAACGCTTATATTTCCATGGCTTACCATATTTTTATGGGAAAACATTTAAATAAATTATACCATAAAGTATCGTATCTTTCATACATGGATAGGGTTGCCGCAAGATCTCAGAACTGTGGATTTAAAAAAATTTAAGATATAAGTATAATAGATACTTTAGTAATTTTTCAGGTAAAAAGAAATCTTCATTATATCAACTAATAAGAAAAATGTTTTCCTATAGGAAAAACACAAAAACGTTCGTTTAGAACTCGAGAATAGACGGAAATTGTAATACATGTATGTCAGAATGTGGTCGGGGTGGGTCAGGTTAACAGAAATGTATCCATTGAGGGATTAAACTTTATATTTTTCTAAACATTTTACATTAAAACGTAGCCATGTTCTAACAAGCCAGTCTCTCGCAAGCCCTGTCAAAACTGTCAGGCTGCCACGTTAGTGACAACCGCCACAGAGGTCTGCTAGGACGGAGGAGTTCGTACACTGCTGCTATACACATTTAGGATTTACAATTTCCGTCTATTCTGGAGTTCTAAAAGAACTTTTTACTACTTACAATAAAAGTAGTACCTGTAGGAAAATCTTTACTAAAAACTTTTTCTGAACGTTGCTTATGTTTTGTCGTCTTTCACCTCAAAAGTTATTAAAGTAGCATAATCAGCCTATAATGTTCCCACTGCTGGGACACAGACCTCCTCTCTGTGAGAGGGAGTGGGCTATAATCCATCACGAGGCCCAGTGCGGATCGGTAGATGTCACATGTTTTCGAATTTTTGATTGTAGGACATGCCGGTTGCATTTTGAGAGCAGTGGTGATAAAATTAAATATACAAAGTAAAGTGCCTGCCTCGGTTCGAACTCATGACCTACAACTCGTTAGTCGAGGCCAATACCACTGGCCCACCATTGTTCTGTTAAAGCAGACCTTTATATTATTGACCAACCCTACAGGTGCCAAGTACTACTGGATGGGTCATTTACGTAGTGGGCGCGTAACCGGTGGGCGACTCGTAACGCATTGGTTATCTACGCATCATTTACCCAAGAACTGTCTGATGCGACTGTCCTACGATCTAAATCTGCTTCTACCGGTAGCCGTCGGTAGCAGCTACGACACGTTTATTAACCGTTACATTTCAAATTATGACCATTTTAACTGATTTTGGGAGTGCTACGATAGTGCTCCGACACGTTATTATACTTTGCTTGTGAAGTTATGATCATTTTAACTAATTTTGGGAGTAAGATATAATTTTAGATTCATCATCATCTGCCTAGCCTTTTCACAACTATGTTGGGGTCGGCTTCCAGTCTAACCGGATGCAGCTGAATACCAGTATTTTACCTATCCCTTTTTTGCCTATCTGACCTCCACAACCTAGTGACTAGGTAACACGATACCCCTTGGTAAGACTGGTTGTCAGACTTTTTGGGCTTCTAACTACCCGTAACGACTGTCAAAGATCTACAAATGACAGCCGGGACCAACGGCTTAACGTGCTTTCCGAGGCACGGAGGGGACTTGGTATGTAAAGATGGTCACCCATCCACGGACCAACCGCGGCAAGCGTAGCTTAACCTGATCGATCGACCCACAAGCCCCTTTTAATTTTAGATTCAATGACCTTATTAATTGAATTAAATATAATGTTTATGGAAATGGTAAGCTATAGTGTACATTTACTTAAATCGATAACCTTATATTGTAATTTCTATAACGTAACGTATTTATCTAAAATGCAAGAATAATCTGATAGATCTTCTACATTCATAAAACAGGATTAACACCAATGTTAGTTTACTTTTAACTTTAGCTTATTAAGCCAACCAACTCGTAAGTTTACATCGTCTCTGCCTTCAGGCTGCAACAAATAGACGGGGATAATTTCCTACAATGTACGGACGAAGCCTAAACACATAGAACAAGCTCGATAAACGAATAAATCCTGGATAATAAATAGGTGAGGTCCTTCCCTGCACCTTATAATTTAGAATTCTACACGTTTCTACAGAGATATCTCTGTATGCAAATCAGTAATTTATCTACTTTTCTTTTTCAGAAATCACACATCAAAACCAGTCAACAACGCCAATACATTAATTGGAACGATTTTAGTAGTTATTCGATTTTCAGTAGTAAGTAAAAATATGGGTTGAAATTCATGGATATATAGTTCTTTGAAGCTAAGATTTAATTGTAGCTCTGAAGATTTTCGCTACATAATCTTTTCGCAATAAGTAAGCTTTCAGCTATGTTCAGCAGTGGACGCCTTCGGCTGAAATGATGATGATGATGATGAAGCTTTTCATCGTACAATCTCGCGGTTTTTTTTCAAGGCAGAAATTGCAGAACGCGAAGTGCTATTCCGTATACCCGGTTTTAAAATTTGAAAAAGACAGTATTCAAGCTCTGTTCGACTTTCTCACTTGAAAAATAGTTTAGTTTTATTTTTCATCATCTCGGGTTTGGTACGTAGCGTTCATCTTACTATAAGTGGTCATACTGTGACAGAAGCGTATCTAACTGGCGGACACCTGCGGCTACTCTAATGCGCCGTAATGTGCTGGCTCTGTCTTACGCTCCACCATGTCGAAGCGAGTCATTCGGTCACTCCGCCTCACCCTCGCGTTTACCGCACTTACGCGACCTTACGTCCAAATGACAAGCTGACGATTGTCGTTTGTATATTATTGTAAGTACCTAGTGACCCTTGCCCTAGCGTGTGTAAAAGCTCAAGGATATGCATAATATGCATTTGCCTAAGCAGTCCTAGAGCAGTAGTCTGCAATAATCAGTCTCGGTCACCAAAATGTTGCCTGCCTAAAAGTGACTCAAATAAAAGTCAACTGACCAACTGTGTATCGAATTCTATATATACGATATGATTTCCCTAGCATCTAAGTACTCAAATTATTTTACCATTGTAATGTCAGTAACTAATAGAGAGCATGGGATAACGGCACACCATCAAAGAAAAAAACAAAACAAAAATATAACGTTAACCTACGATAAAAACGTGTGATCAATAAAAAGCCAACCTATGGTCGTAGAGAACTATTTATTACAGTAACCAAATTAAAAGAGCATTACACGACAACAACTCCACCAAGGAGTCAACTAACAAAAAGTCTACAGCGACTTCCTTTTAAAAATGTAATCTGCGTCAAGCGCGCGGCGTGCGGCGTGCGGGGTAATCATCGAATATTCCGTATCTAACTACAACTTTATACCGCACGTTATCATGGCCGTATAATGAGTTATGTGTCTTGCTCGTTTTGTGTCCATCACGGGGTATCGGCGAAGGGCGTCATCCATCATCCGCTGCGACTAATTGCCTGCTACCTTGCTTCGGCTCTCTTATCCTTTTAATTCGTCCTCCGAACACCTATACAACGTCGGAGCGAGCTGTTACGAATAATTGCTTGCGAGATACCGACGTCCACTTGATTGCAAAATTAAAATGTAAGAGCAAAAAGTGCAAGCTGCATAAGTTGTTGTTAAGTGAGCATGTTATTTATCCTTTATGTATTAACAACAGCACCCTTTTACATAAGCTTTTTCATTTGCGCACCTTTAAATATGATTGTTTTCAAACAACATTAAAACCAAATATCGGTGTTAGGTGCCATTACTGATCCACGATCTCTCATACATCAACGAACCGCTTAATGCAATACAAAAATCGTGCTCGACCAATTCGTAAGCAATCCAGCGACTGCACTAGTGGCGGGGCTAGTCACGAACGATCGGCGAGTCCATTGGCAAATAAAAATAAGGCCGAGGACAGCGATCCCGAATCCTGCCGAAAGGGGTAGCTCGATTAAGTGTCGGTTTGAGTTTTATTCGCGCGGGGCGAGGGGGCCGTGTGAGCCGGCGCCACATTAATCATTAACACAGCCTGCCTAATGACACCGCCGAAATGGGCCCAATAGTGATGCACCTGATGTTGTCGACAGTTGTGAGACAGGGTTTATAGGAGTAATGATGAACTAGTGTGTTTTGATGGTATGACCCTTGAGTATGATAAACAATGAAAATGACTGTATCTCAACTAAGGCACATTGGCTAGAGTTGAGAAGTGGTTGAAGAGGTAGACATTTATACGTGTTTAGTGTGTCTTACTCTTATGAACAAGCTTGACCTCTGGTTTAATTGAAAAAGAGAGCTTTCAACTGAAAAGCTCTCTTTTTTTCAAAGAAGTTGATAAACTTCTTTACTACATATTATCTATGATAAAACCAGAATTCTAACTGGTACCTATAAGATATTGTTTTTTACAATACCTACATAAAAATTGAGCGTTACGAATAAAATTTCAGATTATTAACAACAAAATTATCGACATAAATACGCGCACATCACTACGCCCGATATTAGATGTCGCTATTAACTCCGCAAAACGTAATTAATCGAATAAGTTTATGATTGATATAACCAGTTTGTGGGGCGCTTAATTCACTTTCCCAATTCCTGGGTCCCCGGTCGCTTTTATAAAGTTATCCTTTAAGAAAATTGATTGGCTCTATCGCTACTTAAGTGATTTAGTAATGAATCAATTCAATTACTATAATACCTACTCCGAGTAGCGATCGAGGAAGCGTAAATAACAAGTGAACTTAATCAAAAGCAACATTGTAATTGCGTTATGCTGTTATTTCGTTATACGTTTAGATTTTCTATTGGTATCTGGTATGGTACTAATAAACCGTTGAGCTACGCTTCAGTTATTTTGGGCTACGCTATAGATTAATATTCAATTAATAAAAACATTAACGTCCAACAAGCTTAGTTTAGTTTACTGACATAACATACATACAATGGTGCCGATTCCCTTGTTCACAAACTAAACTAAATTTAAGTTCAGTGCATCTTTTTCTTTCTATTTCATTAAGAAAAGGACAGAAGATAAATTTTAGTTTAGTCCTGTCAAATTAATCATCGCCTGTCACTCTCCATACAAGTTTAGACGTGATTAAAAACTTGCCGACTAAAATTACGTCAATTTACGTCAAGCGCTGATTAATTTGACAGGACTAAACTAAAATTTATGTTCTGTCCTTTTCTTAATGAAATTGAAAGAAAAAGATGCACTGAACTTAAATTTAGTTTAGTTTGTGAACAAGGGAATCGGCACCAATGAACTCGATAGAAAATGAAGAAAAAATTGTTTTCCTCTTCACTTGACAGCCTTTTTCAGTTAGCAATTTTTCACTTAAAAAGGCAATAATTTATCCAGCTAAAAGTTTTTTTTATTGGTCCTAATTCACTAAACATACACAGTCCGATTGCTTTCACATTTTGTGATACGTCAAAAAATTATTTCATATCATATTATTATGATACCTATATGCACGACGATGATCTCGGCAGGGGTTTGTGGCTAAGTAATAAGGCCGCATGGGTCGATCAATCAGGTTAAGCTACGCTTGCCGGAGTTGGTCCATAGATGGGTGAACATCTTTACATACCGAGACTCCTCCGTGCCTCGGAAAGCACGATAAGCCATTGGTCCCGGCTGTCGTTTGTAGATCTTTGACAGTCGTTACGGGTAGTTAGAAACCCAAAAGTCTGACAACCAGTCTTACCACGGGGTATCGTGTTACCTAGTAAACTAGATTGTGGAGGTCAGATAGGCAGTCGCTCCATGTAAAGTACTGGTATTCAGCTGCATCCGGTTAGACTGGAAGCCGACCCCAACATAGCTGGGAAAAGGCTGGGCAGATGATGCACGACGATGATCTACGCAGGGTGGCTGATAGCAGCTGGATGAGAGTTGCCGGGAATTGAGCTGAATGGCGTGCAATTGGAGAGGCCTACGTCCAGCAGTAGACTGCTGTAAGCTAATGATGATGATGATATGCTATAAACATTTGACGACATAGCGGAAAAAAACACTTCTATCCATACATCTGCTAATTGGAAAGCAAGTATAATATATACATACATATAATCTTCTCGGGTAAAGTGAGATAAAGGAAATGGATTATTATTGTAATGTAGGAAATGGCAATACAACTCTCACTATTAAGTTACATTAGTAATCTAATTACCGCGTACTATCCGCTATGCATTGCGCCAAGATTTCTCACTAAGTATATTTTTTAAACTAGCCATAAATATTTTTAAGGCGCAACTAGCCGATACTTTTTCCATACAAATTTCGGGGGGGTTTTACTCCACTGTTACACATTGTACATCCAAAGTAAAACATGAAATCGTTTTGTCTTATTATTAATTTTGTCTGTACAAAAGCAGAATAGTAAAAAAAAGCAATTAAAAAGTTATGAGCCAACAAAGATTCGTTTTTCCTGCTAATTTTAACGCAACTTTGGGAGTAAATAAGTAATAAAAGAAGTATAAAATCTCCAAAACAAAGCTCGTTCCGACAAAGCTCAATTGTCGAAGATTATAATAAACTTTATTTGTAATTGATTTATGCAGTAGTTTTTTTTTAAAACTCCACCTTCCAAAGGACTTTTCGTAATTTTTACGCGCTCGTTTTACTAAAATCGTTCTGAACGGTGTTTGTGTGCGTACGAACTAGAGTTTGTGCATGTAGACCAGCGTCTAACTGCTCATCACTGATACTATCTCTGTCGGACACGATGCCAGGTGAGATAGCGTGCTTTTTGACCAAGCCCACCAATGAGTTCGAGCCCGCGACTAGTTCAACCTTAAGAGATGAGGAAAAAATTGAAATTCTATGGTTTCTGGAAAAACTGACAAACCTTTTTAAATAAAAATAGATAGACACTAAAACCCGTATTACAGAACCTGACTCAAGCATGACTTAAAACTAGTTTCATCCAATTATCATCATCTACCTAGCCTTTTCCCAAATATGTTGGGGTCGGCTTCCAGTCTAACCGGATGCAGCTGAATACCAGTATTTTAGATGGAGTGACTGCCTATCTGACCTCCACAACTTAGTTACTAGGTAACACAATACCCCAAGGTAAGACTGGTTGTCAGACTTTTGGGCTTCTAACTACCCGTTACGACTGTCAAAGATCTACAAATGACAGCCGGGACCAACGTAAAGATGGGTTGTAGTTTCAACCAATCAAAAGGCTTTAAACGAGTTTTAAGTACTGCTTGAGTTTTGAGTAAGGTTCTGTAGGGGCTTTAGAATAATCACCATTATCGTTTGACCATCGACTTTAGCATAGGAATTGTAGCCATGTGCTGCGCGTATTTGAAACTTAACAAAGTCGCTAACCTTCCTGAAGTCTTGTATCGAGCTTTACAAAAGCTGTCTATCGGAAATATTACATACCTACTTTGTTACTTTTACGTATACTCCATTTGAAATAAGATTAGACATTTAACTAAACCTTTTTTACAGTTCGTTCAACCGATTTTGACTTCTATTGCGTTGGTGGCATGACAAATGGCAGCTGCAGTAAACAGTTGATATTGTAACCACTTTTTTGCTTTTAATGCCATCCTTATGCCTACGGTATAGAAGTCAAAATCGGTTGAACGGACTGTAAAAAAGGTTTGTTTAAATGTCTAATCTTATTTCAAATGGAATATAGATAACGTAGATTCATAGAGATGTATACTGAGGCTAGCTACTGTCGTTCCGCTATCTTTATTTCATAGCAGACTATTTACATTATAGTCTGCTTCAAAATAAAGAGAAAAAAAACAGTGGTATTCCGGGAGTGCCGACAGAAGTGAAAACTTGAAAAAAATCGGCGACGCATTGATGTCTTTTACTCCACGCACCGCGGTAATCAACGCGTTGATGTCTTTTACTCCACGGTTTCGGTAAATTGCGTTACAGTGTCGCGAAATTTACAGGTTTAGTCCCATCTCAAAAATGCCCGTCGCGCCTAAAGAAGTTTTCACTTTAAAAAATATAATTACTTACGCAAAAAATTCAAATGAATTTATTAGAATTTTTTGACTTACGTACACAAAATACTTCATTTAGCACTTGATGATCGAGTACCCCTGACGTAGCAGCGTGAAAAAGGCAGTGTGAAAGTAGAGGGGGTGCACAGACGCAGGGGGTGATGGGGACGCAATTTGTAATATTTCACGAGCCAGTAGACGCTTATTAACTAGGCGTGCAAAAAATCGACGCCACAGTAGCGCTCAACCTTTGATCACAAATGGAAAAATCTAAATCACAATTTTAATTCGCCCATTCAAATGTGTGAGGCATTGATTTTTCTTTTCCCTATATAATAATGTGGCTCAAACCGTATTTACTCAAGTACTTCGATGTATTAAAATTATCAAATCTTAGTTAATTATTTAAAAATAGCAATTTATTCAACTAAATATTTGAAGTTGATACTACATGAAGATGATTTTACTTGAAGTTTTATTCAATGAGTCCAATTTTAAGAAAATTTTCAAACAGGAATATGTTCAAAACCTCCCTTGAGAATAACAATTAACAAGTAAGGAATAAATATCATCGTATTTCGTTCAATATTGGTGTTTGCAACGATGCAAGTAGAACAAGCCAACTAATAAAACTGTGCAGCACCTCTGACTAATGCAAAAAGTCGTATCTAGTCAGGGCCAGAGTATTACGGGGCGGAAAACAACAGGCACGTAGTTGGAAACTTACTCGATACCTTTATTATTTTATAAACAACACTACTTACATACCGTAAGTATTTAACCAATTTTTCTGACTTCAAAACCTTCTTTCTTGGACAATTTTCAGTCTGGCATTTGCACACTCTGTGTAAAAGGTTTTAAATTATTTTCAGCAAAATCCAATACCTACGAAGGATTCTAATAGGTTATTTTAATTTCTTACTTACTACACAAGAAATTCTTATTCTTAAGACTAATATAAGAATGCAATTTCTTATAAGATTTAAGGCTCGCCTCCTATTACATCGGACTTAAATACAACTGACAAAATGTGGGTGTACTATGAGAACACCTCTGCCTAACCGTTCAGGGGGTACAGGCGTGATGATTATAACTGATATTTAAATCTCTAACCATTATTAAATATTTATATCTTGTCATTATTTTAATTTCGAAACTAAAAATAACTAGTTGGTGTTTTAAGAATAAAGGTTTAATAAAGGCTTCGTGCACGAAAAAAACCCTCTTTTGTGAATTACTTATTAATTGTGAGAAAACTTGAAATAATTGAAAGATTAAGTCTATTTGACTATAAAAGTACAGCTTTCGTAGTGTTAATAGTTGAATCACTTTTGCGCTCTCCAAAATATAGTTTAATTCGCCTTTGATTCCCTTTATCAAGATATTGCACAATCATAAAATAAAATTTTGATTTTTATCTCAAGCATAGCTGAAAGCTAATGTTTATTTTTTTGATATGGTTTGCTAAATAATAGGAAAAAATGGTTTTTCCAACATAATTTTTCTGCTATATTTTAGATGGAAGTTGAAAAAAGTGATTGAGCCACATGCAAGTAAACCATAATGATGTTGATAATATATTTTTATTTTCAATGTCTTAATTAGTTTCTTGTAACAAAATGATCAAACGTCAGTCTCACGTTATTTTTTCGAAAAACTTGTTGCGAATATTAGTGATTATCCATGAAAACTTAATTTATTTGTAAAATCCCTGTTTTGTTTAAATTCTTTTTCTCTTTCTCACAACCAATAAACAAAATTGACCAAAATCAGTCGATTTCGTGCACGGCCCCTTAAGTCTAAGCTGTTTTTCCATCAGAAGGTTGTCACTATTGATTCATTCTATCCATTGGTCACTCATTCTGGCCTTTAGCCAAAGTGCGACACGAAAAAATACGACCACTTATTTTATTTGACCTAGCATTTGTCCGGACAGGCAAAGACATTTTGTTGAAAGAAAACATCAAATGTTTTTCAAAAACAAAAAGTCTAGGTCAGTAAATATTTATTTTAATTAATATGACAACCATCTTTTTGCTTAAAATGTTAAATATATAGTATAAAATACTCCTGCTTAACAAATAGGTGCTTTAATATAAATGTTTGGTGTAATTCGGAGGGAAGAGTGTGGCGGTTAGACTAAATATTCCGAATTATGAGTACAGACAGACAGTACCTAATTAGCTAACACCCACTTTCCACCCAACTCCTGCTACACCCAAAAAAAATACAGTTTTCCACGACTGACACTTGTCTACTTTTATTGGCGAAGCAGTACAAGTCAGCCGGTGTATTCTGTAAAAATATCTCCGTGAAAACTTAGGTGAAGTGATCTTGAAGTGAGTTTTTAATAGTGTTAATCAGCTCACTCCAAGCTCACTTCACCTTAGTTGTCAGTGTGATTTTTACAGAATAGATAGATACTGAATATGGCGCCTAAATGACATTGACAGGAGGAATTTGTGAAATTGTGCGGCGTTAGTTATGACTATGGCCACTCGCCAAAATAACGCCATAGCGTTGTTACATTACTTCTGTCAGTATATTTGTCGCAGCTTCCCAAGCCGTCCCTGTCTCGTGCACGTACTTTTTCCGAGAGGCTATTAATCGCGGGAGAAGCGGGGGAGGACATTTAGCCGCCGCTCGACCGCTGGCCACTCAATAAGCGCTTTGCAGAACACTGTATAGTGTCTAAAGCTGTGCGATCGATAATAAGGAATTATATGCGGCATCCTTCCGTGAGTATACGGAGAAGATACCTAAAATTAAGGAAATTATTGGTGGAGGTGCCAAGGAATTATTATAGGCGCGGATACCTGGCTCCCTTTTCAGCACATATGAGATGTATTTTTCGTATTTACAGTGCTTTTTATTTTTTACTTTGCATTTAATACAGTAAAGTTTTATGTAGATATGGAACCTTCTTCTTTATTGGTTTTATTGTGTGCAAATTTCAACAGGTAGATTCAGCAAATTCAAAATAAGAACATATGAACAGTGTTGCTGTTCTTGTAAGCAATACTATCTATTTAGTAGAAACACAATGAGCATTCTCTGTTCTTCAAATTACACAATTCCACATACAAATAAGTTGTAAGAACCACTCCTTATAAGAAGCACTCATCCCCAAATGACTTTGTTTCCCTCACCATGTACAACTCAAGAATGTACACAACTTCAATCACCGCCGAGTATATAAAGGGAAAACCGGAACGCCCTACCTTATTAGGTAGAACAAACGTTTAAACTATACGTAGAGACATTAATGCATTTTTACTTTGAGAAAGTTCCACAAGTTTACATATAACACGAAAATAAACCATAAGGCTTAAGAATAGGGTTGAGATTGGGGGAAAAGGGTGTTGTAAGTTACTTTGTCGTATCGAAGTGCGTAGGGCGGGCCGCCCAAACGTTTAGCAGCGTTTAACGAAAGCTTCGTGGGCGCGGGACACACCCACGGGGTCGAATTCTCGGCTCATCCATATTTCATATTAGGTAAGGTTATATTTTGTTGAACTTACTTACCTAAACTTGGAACCAGCATTTACATAGTAAACTTAGTTTGTAAATCATGTCAACAATACATAAGTGTCTTGTCGTTGTAAATGTACCTACTACAAATCTAGGAAAAAAACATCAAACTTTAATCAGCTCATAGCTTCCGTTGAAACTTTAAATAGGTTTACATATAGGTAAGTATTAGTTACATTTTTGACACGAACTTTTAGTTCTCAGATTAAGGCACGATTCGCACGGCATTGTACATTCAAATCCTGCTCATGTCTCGGATGTTTTTAAATTTTCTAACAAGGTTGCTACGTTGGCGATCTCAATCAGCGAAGGACTATTTCTTCACACCGCCCAGTGTTATATACAAAAGCTTATGCTTTAATACCACCCCTTCTTCACACCTATAGCAGTAGATGTAAATAATTCAGGCACTAGTTGGCACTGAGCGTCGAGGGTTGCACTTACACTCGTTCCAATTTAAAATGTCATTTATTTCTGCGAATGCAACCCCGCTACTACTTGCAAGCTTCAACCTTCTTGATACTATGGAACAACGGTGATTTTAAATATATTAAAAGTGGCGATGATTTGTGTGTGTACATGATGGCCCATAAATTCACATAAAGTTTCCTTTGGTAATTTCGAATGTTCGCAGTGCTTTTTCTTCTTTTCGTAACGATGAGTCATATTTTGTCCGACCTATACGTGGCGAAATGGATCAGCTAGCTGTGCTAAAATCGTGTTTTGTAGAAGTTTTGTAATTTTTCAGGTATTGTCCTTCTAGCATTTTTCCAATAATTTTGACATCCGCATGTTTTCAGTTTAGGTAAATATTCATTTAAATAAACTATTTTGTTAAATTACCTATTGTGTAAAATAGGTCGATTGTGAGACACAGGGACACTGTGTCTTAAGTGGCTTTGCTTCAATGAGATATAGCTTGTTTTCTAAACGTTAGATCTCGGTTAGCAATCTGAATTATTCTTTTATCGTGAGATTTCACAATTGCATTGTAATTTTGTACAATGGTTTATTGCTTTTCGCATGGTAAAGTTTAAATTGTTTGTAAAATGAAGTATTTGACGTCTAACAACAAAGTTAATTGATGAGAACCATTCGTTTAAATCAACATATTTAAAAAAAAGTTATCTAAAGATCAAATAAGACAAACTCTTGGCTAGAAATATTTTAACGAAAGATGATGCATATCATGATATGTCATAGTGAATACGGGCCACAGAGCAAATAGGTGAGCATTGTTCCTTAAGCTCAGCTTGTATGTTAATTTTCAGTTAGAAGCTTTACTTATACGAATAATTTGTTCATGGTACGTAAGCACGGTGTTCATATTTCGTACGTACAGCGTCTAGCAAGCTAAAACAACTCTGTCCTTTCAAGTATCAAAACTGCTTGGTCACAATACAGTAGGGTGGTGTAGCGAATAACGAAGGCGCGTTTGATATGTTAATTTATATAATTCGTAGCTTTTCACTGCTTTTACAAGCTGTTGCGATACGTTCTTCGTGTGAATATCTATGTAACACAATTTACTACTGCTATTAAGAGAAATGGAATAAATAAATGGAAATGTAGTTCTTGAGTGTTTGTTTATGTAAGCATACGGTCGAACTTAATCTGAGCCTGTTGCCCAACGTATCTTAACGTCATCGGTCAAAGTTAACAATTGTTTGCTGTGCTGATATGACTTACCATCGAAAAAATTTAGGCCTCTTAACTTAGCTCTCTTATTTTTGTTGTTCTTCAAAATAATGTTTTGATAGGTAAAATCTAACCGACGACGGTTTTGTTGCTTCAATTTTTTTCATGGCTCGTATAGCCAACATAGTGCATCTTTTAAACCTCCTTTCAGCCGTATAACACCTGCAAATTACCAAGGCTCTCATCAAAAAAACATAGTAAATCGCAATTTATTACCATGTCATGATTAAAGTATCACTGGTGCCGATTCTCTTGTCACAAATGCCTCTAAACTAAACTAAAAATCACTAAAATTTAGTTGATTCCTGTCAAACGATGATTTCCCATTCTGAAATAGACTAAAGCGACACAACTTAACTAAATTTTAGTTTGACAGCACTAAGATGGCACTGAGATATTAGTTTAGTGAAAATGGCAATTTTGCTATTCTGAATTTGACGTTTTTAACCTAAAATTTAGATTTTCTAACTAAATATGACTATTTTTAATCGCGACTAAAAACATGTGGAATAAAATTGGTTGTCATGAACTAAAATTCACACCAACACCTCGACTTCAGATGAAAAAACAGTACTAAATTTTTTTTTTCTTTTGCTTGTATCTCGAAAACGGTGTGTCCAATCGCAAAAATAATGAAAATTTCGACATCCTTTATAAAACGCTTAAACCCCTAACACTCTACATGTAGGTAATATTTTTTTTTATTTTCCATACAAAAAGTGAAAAATCCATATAAAACACGTCGAGGCTGCCCCCCCCTGCGCGCCTCCGGCTTTAAAAAGATGACGTGGTTAGGTATCACGTGTGGAGTCGCGGTTGTCAAATTCGATTTAGATGTGTCAAAATTATTTTTAAATTTAGAGAATTTATTTTGCAGAATAGCTTTGAGATTTTCATAGTCAAAAGTAAGGAATTTTAGTGATAGTTTAGTTAGTTTAGTTCGGTGTACAAGAGAATCGGCACCAATATATCCAGACGTCGCCACGTCGATTTTATGATAAAGTGGTAAAATCAATTTGCAGTACTTCTGTCCCGATACAATATTCTAATTTTAATATTTAAAAGTGACAACATTAAACCCACGCTCGCTCTTCTCTGATTCCACGTTCTGAATACGAAATGTAAACGGGAAGCGCGCGAAAAGGCGGCCATGTTGCTTTTAGCACCCTTTAATGGAAAATATTTGAGAATAAAACGAAGCGTCCTGATTAAAGTGTAAATGAAAGTGAATTGATATTTTAGCAACTGTTTGTAGATGCTTTACACGATGACGATTGTGTTTAATATTAAAGAGGCACGATGTTTTTCTTTTTGACAAGTGCTACTTGGAATTTTGTTTCGGCAACTGGTTTTCTTCCTTTTTGTAATGTTTTCATCTTACCTTACTATAAATAATGTCTTTAGTTACCCAACTGTTA
Organism: Agrochola lychnidis; assembly: GCA_963680765.1. Lineage (NCBI taxonomy): Eukaryota > Metazoa > Arthropoda > Insecta > Lepidoptera > Noctuidae > Agrochola > Agrochola lychnidis. The sequence continues at coordinate 9,650,854 of OY796850.1, forward strand.
CAATAAAATGTCTTGCTTTCCATAATTATAAAGATTAGGATTACAATTATTTTCATTCAACTTGCTAAAAAATAAAAAGTAAACAGAAGGAGAAAATCAATAAGACTAAATTCCTTCTCCTTTTTTTTTGGACTAAAACCAATAACTTATTGAAGCTTAGATGTTAACTCCTTCGTGAGATCATCTCGAAATTTCAAGTTTCAATTACTTTCCAATCATTTCAAGAGAAAGTCTTTCCAAGAAGTCTTGAGTAGTAAATTTAGTCAAAGCAAAACAGGCGAGTTCGTGTTACAAATCCTCAATTAGCGCGCATACAGCTCAGTTTAAGCCGGCGTTTAAATTCGTTAGGAGCGGGCTATGTTGTTTTCCTTCGCGGGTTTCTCATAGACTAAAACTAATAGATGTGCTACGCCAAGCAAGAATTAACTGTCAACTCTTTAGCTGGTAGAAAAGGTTCTCTTCAGACTCAAGTTACGCATCTTCAACTTGTAGAAGGGCATTATGCTGACAAAAAAGAGAAAAAGAAAAAGTAAGTTTTATACATTTTTTAACTTGTTTATGTAGCTCCATTTGATTCATTCTCCAAGGAAAAGAATTAATTGGCTTTGAGGGAAATTAAAATTACTAGGTGACAGCTTCGGCTACACAAAACATCAATACATTATAATTATGCATGTAGCCTTTTAAAAGTCTAAACTCAACAGATTAAGGAGATATCCCACTGACTTTATGTTATCTTGTCCTATCTACAATTAAAATCTTTGGCGGCGCCATCAATTGCGTATGTGAGCTGCGTAGCCCGCTAAGTGGATCTCCATTTTAACTCCTGAAACAAGCCGGTTGAGGCTTTCAGTCGGATCTCGGCATTTGCATGATTGGTATTACGCTGATTACCTCGCCCCCCTCTGGCCCCGCAGGCCCCGCCGGTTCTTCTGTCACGCTTCACCCCGCACTTTTCATTCGTGCCTCGTGCTGATTTCAGAAAGCTAAACACATGCAAATTAACGTTTTAGTGAACAGTGCTAATAGTAGTGGTGTTTCTTTATAATTTTGTAACGAATAATGGGTTCGATAAATATTTGTCTCATGCGACATGAAGGACTGCAAATTTCTTAAACTCCACAGCAAACCTCTTACTTGCACTTGCAAATCTCTTTCAGGACAATATTCCCCTGGAAAACCGGTAAGTTCCCTACCTAAACTGAAAGTGATAATACATAAAAGATTTCATATTAGCAGTAAGTTTTTACGGATTAAAACGTTAATCTGTCCCCCGCCCCCTGCTTTGCGTCACCTTCTCCCCGTACCGACTGTTGAAAGTGCTCCAGAAAGTGTCGTTTATGTACTCAAAGCATATGCAAATGGATGTTTTAAAATTTTAGGGAGAGAACGCCACTTTAGTCCCTGAAGCACTTGCGAATATCAAAATGTAAATTTACCCTTTTATGTTTACAAATCTTGTAAATGAAAGCGTTCATTTTATTGACTTTAGCCCGACAAACATTGAGTACACGGCTATTTTAATGTAAAACCCGTTGAAATATGCATAAACAATTTTCGTGTACACGTTCATATTTTATTTCATAGTATAAACGTTTTTATTTAAAAAAAAATGTATCTACCTAGGTTCAGTAAGAGTGCAAATTTTATATCAGGAATACCATTATATATGTAGGTAGATACTTTAGGTACGGGCAAGGCAAAACTTTTGTGAAATTGTGGCCCAAGACTAAATAAATTTCGACGGCATGTCCAAATGGCATCCATTTTGTTTTGACGATCTCGTCTAAGTTACGACGAAGTATCAGTCTCACGCAACAAACTGTTAAATAACACAGATTATGTTTTGGTCAAACTCCGTTTACCGGGTGTAAAGTGAGAAGTAGGAATAGGAAGACGGTGTTCCTCGGTCCGGTGCGCGCGCGCCGATCTCAGCTGATCGAGTTACTTGTATGCACACTAATGTCAATCCTTAATCGAGAATCGACGTGTTGTGAGAAAACCGTCGCCAATTATAACCAGGTATTTGCTATCTCGCATACCTACTCGTGTAGCAATTAAATGTTCAATAGAAATGTGTTGATTGCATTGATTTATAATTTATTTTTCGTGGAAATAATGATAAATCATTGACAGTTTAACGAGGAAGAATTCTTGGGAATCTAGGCGATTAAGTAAGAGCGGTAATCATTTAGAAGCATTATTATGTTCATCGTTATTTCAAGTCAAGTTGCAAATTCAGCTTTATCTGCCACGCTTTGCAAATCCATCAATAAGAGGAAACCCCCCTATGTAAAACCTATTTAGGTACCTATGTCGACATACCTTCACACCATAAATATATAACATAAGGATGATGCCTGGTTCCACATGATAAACGCTTGCCAAAAAAGTCATATAATTTTCGACACGACTTTTAATAGTTTTAATATCAGACATATACTTAATAATTACACCCTATTTCTGGTATCAAGTGTCCTTTGTAGGTGTTCATTACAGAATGTCAGATTTTTCGTTCGTTTAAACTCGTTGTGGCGCAGTGGTGCGAGAAACACGTCACGCCCCATGGATATATGTGACGATATCAATGCACTCTTTGTATCCGATTACTGTAATAATTTAAATAAATCTTCCATTACACTCATTAATACAGTGTTAATGGACTGCTTCAACGAGTCACGCCGATGTTTCATAAACGATGAAAAAGTGATAGATAAGGAAGCAACTTTTTTATGTTTTTGATCTAGAAAACAAATGAAGATCGCTCGCAACTGCAAGAGTTTCGGATTTCACTATTCATCATCATCATCATCAGCCTATAAATGTTCCCACTGCTGGGACACAGGCCTCCCTCTGTGAGAGGGAGTGGGCCGTAATCCACCACGCGGGCCCAGTGCGGGTTGGTAGATGTCACATGTGCTCGAATTTTTGGTTCTAGGACATGCCGGTTTCCTCACGATGTTTTCCTTTACCGTTTTGAGAGCAGTGGTGATGAAATAATTTATACAAAGTAAAGCGACTACCTGGGTTCGAACCTACGATCTACAACTCGTAAGTGGCGGCCGTTACCACTGCATTTCACTATTAGAGAATGATAATTAAAAGTGTAATTAAAATAAATGTCGATAGAGTTCGTTATGACGTGAATTCAATCAAAAAGAAAATCATCATACCTAGCAGGTGTATAGCTAACAAGCACTTCTTACGTTTTTTTCTGTATGCATATTTTCCTGCCAATCAGAACCAAAAAAATATATCTTTTCACAGTTAATAGTCACCAAGCAGCAAAAAGCGCAGTTTTTCTACAGCAATCTAATTTGTTATTACAATTAAGAAGCTTTTGTCTGTTAAAATAAATCAACGGTCAATTAAAAACAAAATCATTTGAACGCAAGTGGTCGTAACCGCAACGTCCCTTCCTGTCAAGTCGATACAGAGTAGCGTTCACGTCAAGCCAATGAGTTGAGAGCCCAGTGGCTAATACCAGCTGGATATCATGTTCACATACTCTATTAAACATGATAACCATCGTACCGGGTGTTGACCACACTTTGTTTAGAATAAAATTCAGTCTTCTATTGAAGTTGAGTGAGCAACGATTTCGGTCGAATGTAGACGGTCACTTTTTGTTGGTGAGCGATTTAACAGATAACATGGAAAGTTTAGCTACTTATATTTTTTGGGAGTAAAATTCAGCACCATGTTAGTAATACCTTAAAAGTGATTATTACGAGCTGCTACAATACCAATTGCATCGCTCGTAACCCATCAGAATTAGGCTCAACTTTTAATGAAATGGTGATTCATCATCAGTTTCATCTAAAACTCAAGCAGCTAATCTTAAAATTCAGCATTCAAGGCTGAAAATTACTTTCCAAAGTCAATTAATGATCGTATGATCAACATTATTTATGATATGATTCCACAATTTAGTAGAAATCCAAACAGAAACCAAGAATTAGCTGTTCGCAGCAGTATTAGCTTCGAAACCAATCAAGCGTACAGAAATTCTAATAGAATTTCCTTACATGTTTAATTTCACAATTTGCCTGCAGCTCGCACACTGGCTCGCCATATGTACACACATGACCACTGACAATCGGCTGTGTGTGAGTGCGTGTGCTCGGTTGCTTGTGGTCGCCGCGGCTCGGTTGGTAAACGGACGTAATCTCGACTAAACACTGATCAACTGCTAATACACCTTTATGTTGAGTGGTTGCAAAGATGCAGCGGTGGTATGGAGTTCGATTACTGAGTAAAAACTTGTGAAATTATTTGTTGAAGGTATAATATTGTTTTCTCACATACAACCTCAATCCAACACGATCTGATAACAACTTATCAGTTCGAAAGATGTTCGTAGCAGGCTCGTAGACTCCTACGCAGCGTTGATGTCTTTTTTAGAGGCCAGTGAGATAATCTTGTCATCAGTTACTACATTTTATCATGTTGAAGGATGTATTTTAACTTCAAGGGGTCCTTATTGTTCCTACTCCAGTTTGTTTTATCACGGTTTATACCTATAACTTTTTATATGAAGCGAGATAAAAATTCGCACGGTTCGTAAGCCAAACTACGATCTTATCAAAATACACACTTTTTTCGGAAACAATACAAGAATCGTTTTTTTTTTTCGATCTGAATTTTGGGTGCACGTTGGCTAAGAAAGAGGAATCTTTCTTAGCCTACGTGTACCTAATTTCTACTCCACTCTTTTCGAAAAATTATTTGAAATAATGTTGTCAATTTATTAATTGAGATAGAAACATTCAAAGCCAATCCACCATTTCCTGGAACCATTTCCTGGAAAATAAAAAACTCATAGTCACTAGAGGTCTGCTCACCCTAAAAAGGAAAAAGACATGTACTTAGACATACCACTTCACTTAGTTTATGCATCACTTAATATTATAATCTTAATATTAATGCAAAGTTGAGTAACCAGTACAAGTTATCGCAGATCCTCTCAAGTCATAATTATATACATTAGAAGTACATATTCCTTTTAAACGAGACAGTGAAGCTACATCACCGGGCAATAGTAAATCGATATGATCAAGTTAAACTATTGGTTAATGTATCAGTGACCAGTAAAGTGATACACGGTGTGGCTACCAAGTCGCACACATCAATATTACTCAGTGCGCCGTGAACATGAGGTATGTGGACTGACAGTTATAATGACAACATTTAAAAATGTTAGGCTTCTTGTGCTACTAATTATAATCTCATGGTATACATATCTTTTGCTGACTACAGCTGTAACATGCCACTAGGCAATCATGTCATTTGGTTTAAATAGGTCCTTATTTTTATCATCTTTTATATAGATTCTTTTCTTTTAGATTTTGTGAATGTGAGAACGTTGTAGGCTGTAGACTTGTGGACCATTTTCTATTTTACTAAGTTGTTGTTGTTGTTTTACTTGTTGATAGGCCTACACTGTCCTCCCATACCTATTAACACTGTAATTTCAAAATATTGTAGAAACAATTTATTTTGAAAAGAGTAACCGTGGAGTTTCTTGCCGGCTCTTCTCCAGAGGAAGCGACCAATTGGAACCGTGCACCTAGCTTCTGACGTTTCATAAGTGCCCTTGTAGGTTTATGTGTTTTTTTTTTTTTGACAAGTTATCGGAAACTTAAAGTAATTTGTGCAAACTTTAGTATTTTCCAATTTCAACTTGAAGTAGGTACCGCGGCGGGTGATTAAGAGGGTTTATCCTAAAAGTTGGCAACGTCGTAAATAGCTGTCAAATATTTACCTGTTTTGATTAATTTAGCAATATTACTGTATGCAATTAAGAAATGTGGCTAACTAGTTCCCTAGAATATTAATAAACTCTTAAATTCGGCAGCATGTCCCCCTGTACAAGAAAAGCTTATCTATGAAAAAGACCTGAGTTTACGACAAAGAAAAAGTGCAACTCACCGGCCATGACGTACCTATAAATTACTATCTTTAAATAAGCAGTTGCATTTAAAAAAATTACAGCTTGATACAAGCTACCCACATTTAGACAATCGCAAGCTTTTCCTTAACTGCCGACTTCGGCCTAAAGTTTAACTACCTACTTAATTATTTCGCAGCAAAATACTACACGTACACGTCCATATACTATGTGGGTACTTACACACACAGTAACATATATGACAGCTTACGTTTCGTGCAACTATGTGTGTGTTACGGGTTATGCGCACGCGCAATTTCGCAGTGTTTTGTATCGTCGTGTGACCGCAGGCTCCGTTCAACTGATACAGCGCTCTCAAGTTACAACCAAGTGAAATCGTTTCATAAAAGGCCCTTTTGGCTTCTGCAACACTTGGTAGGATTCTAGTACATCGAAGAATTTGAATATAACGTTTAAGTTAAAGTTGACAACGATACCTTACCTTTATGAATATGAATCTGTGGGCGAGTTTGTGAATCAAAACAGGAGGTGAAAAATATTTTTAGGAGTACCTTATGAACTGTTTCTAAGGCTCCGCGCAAACGGGCCACAGACCACAGCCACCGGCAGCTGGCGACAAGCTGTTTATATGATTTTTAACATGTTTTGTATGGAATCGCCGCACACGTGTAGCAAGTGGCATCCACTCGCGACTCAGTGTCCGCGACACGCCTCCGGTGGCGGCCACTCGCGACTCAGTGTCCGCGACATGTCACCAGTGGCGGCCACTCGCTACTTAAAAACGCCGACACTCGCCCACTCATGTTACAAATTGTAGCGGCCATCGACTGACTACTAGTGGTGGCCACCGACCACTCGAGGCAGCCACCGCGGCGACCACCTTCGTTTGCGCGGTACCAAAGGACGTGGCGCGCGACAGCCACCGGTGGCTGAGGTCGTTAGCCCGTTTGCGGGGAGGCTAAGGTCTTAACAATGATAATTTAAATTTGGTTTGATAAATAGACTGATATTTATGATAACTTTCATTACCAGAAATAAGTACAGATGCCAGCACATCAAGCTACCCGAAACTGTCAAATTTTCCCAATCAACTTTGAACCTTGGACATCAGCGATAAAGTTGAAAATCTATTAAATAAATTTTACAGATTGTAGTAGCTTGATGTGCTGGCGTCTGTACCTAGACGAATTTTCCGCGAACTTTTATAGCCCATAGCTTTCAAGAGAGGTTTGCTGGCAGCTTGCTATTATGTGGTTACCTTCCAGTTGGTAATTTAGTTATCCATCCAAAACTTTCGTAATCTAAAAACGATTGCTCGTCCTCCTACACCCAGCTAAGTAATATGATTTAACAACGTTAACAGCAATCACAATATTATCACTTTTTACGACACGTTTTCCCCTCTCGTAATGTGTTTAGCGTACGACTACGTTTGTGTGAGAGCACTGCCGTTAATTTGCTCATGAATAGTAACAAGTGGGGTCCGACTCGAACCATTAATAGTCTGTTTTTGCCACCTACACTGTGATTATTTCTAGTAAAACGGTTGTTTCTTGCTATTATTCAGTATTATACAAAGTGACTACTCCAGCCTATTGTTTTTTCCTATCGTGTCTGCCCGACTGTTTCCAAGTCATTAGCTACTACGCATGTATACCTACCGATATTGCTTCGCGATGCAAGTGCTATTTTATTATTCATTGTTTAAACGTACATTAAAAACTATTTTGCACGAACTGTTTGCTATCATCTGCGGTTTTTACTGGAGACTATTAATTTACGTTGATAATAGACACCATCTACATGTAAAATTATTCAGTTTTTTAATTATTCAGTGCGCAAGCTTGTAAATTCTAAAAACGTGTTTTAAACATAATTAACGATATTCAGCACTTCCTTAATAAGCCTGAGATTGTGGAGAAACGTTTAATATTCTTAACTAGAAGTTTTTCCAGCGACAGCGCCGGTGCGGCGCGACTCTATGAGGCTTTCTATGGAAAACGCTTATAATGGAGTTTCTTCTAAAAGTATGCGTCGTAACAATTATAATTGATAACGTTTCTCATTCGCTCAATTATATTAAATGGAGTGAATGTTAGCTGTTTCCCGGTTTGAAACAATAACGATAATCAGATGGCAACATCTCGCGAACAATGACACTGTGCGCCTGCTACGGTGACCATGATCTTTGGAAAAATACAATTAGGTACCGGTAAACTGTTCTAACTTTGAGTTTTCACAGAGTGCTTTATGTTTCGATTGTCATACAAGTAAAATGAAAAAGATATTACAGCTTTTTCATTATAGGCAAACATAGGACGCCAAGCGAAGTTAGAGCAGTTGACGGTATTCGATTAGAACTCAGGAAAGGAATTTTCATGACGTCTATAGATTATGGTCCGATCGAGAAATATACAGATTTCCAAAAAAGTATTTTCTTAAATAATTATCTTTATTATTTTGCTTTCCAGTAGGTTACCTATTCTTTTATCCTTTCAACTGTCATTAACGAGACACAATAGAATTTTAATTGTTATCCACTTCAATGAGGCGTCGTAACAGATGATGAGTTAAATACAAAAATTGCTGATTTTTCGCTAGGTATGTATGTACTCTAGGGGAAGTTCTCAAATGTGGTTGCTGAGCGTAAGGATTTGATTCACGGTCACCACCTCATTTACCTTGCTATGGGATGCCCCAAGGACACATAATATGACCTCCCGTAAAGTATTTTTTTTTAAATACTGCCACTACTGCTAGCATCGTTTTCTTCAAAAGAAATCAGTAATTATAAGTGGAAATACTAATCCACTCCAACGATAAATAAGTATCGAGGCGATGCCAGTAAATCAAAGGAAGTGAGACGACGCAACACCACCACGGGATATCATAAAACGCTTATAGTTTTCCTCCATGCGCCCATTACGCACCCATTTGAATATCCAATGCATTTTATAATTAGCTATTAAATAAACACTGACTTTATAATGTGTGCAAACGACTACCTTCCTAGTTGTATTGTCGGGCCAACAATGGACCTACATTCGCCTTCATCTGTCTATTGATACAATACAACGCTACACTTAAACGAAAGAACTTACCTACTTACTTAAAATTGGGCTGCATTTAAGAATTCGGCCGTTACGATTCGTACCGTACCACTTTGTGGGACAACTAAAACCTTCAACCGATTATACTATCTATATGAACGCTTTTCCAAGTCGTCGGACCAAATGCCACCGACTTCCACCGATTCCACCGTCGCACAGATGAGTTAAACATAACAACAAGACGAATGCGCAATGTGTTGGACTAGTAGAATAACCTCTCATGGTGCAACCCATAAATATTGTTAAAGCTTCTTGCTAATGCAGTAAGCAGCATTAATTTTAGGACCTTTTATGTAATAAGTATCTTTTACCGCCTCTATAAAAAGACTATCAGCAGTCGACGCCAACAAATCGGTAGGGAATCGATTAATCGGTCGTCGTCTGTGACAGGCCTACGTGCTAAGTACTCTATTTTTATCTATTACGCTATCTATCCGATTCATTATAACACGCAAATTGTCCACTATTACTTTATTCTAGAATGAGAAAAACTAAAGAATCAGCTGCTTTCCGTTAAGTTTTCTGGAGACAAAAATTAATAGTGAAACTGTTTTCGTACCTAGCCGTGATTTGTCTGCCAGAGGAAAAACGGTGAACTTTAGAGCCAATATATCTAGATTTAATCAAATATTTGCTAATGAACAGTATCAGCATTGAATCTATAACAATGGGAAGGTATTAAAATCAATCGTTTAGATATAAGTACCGAACCAATCCTAGATAAACCTGATAGTGTGGCGACTGCCAGCTTTTAGCCGAGTTCCCACGCCGCTGTTACTGTTAACCTAACTGCCGGTAAGCGGTGCACTCATAATACTTAAAAATTAAAAGTTATTGTATTTATGAAACGTGTGAGAATGTTTAATTAAATAAGTGGAATAAACGGAACTAAGCACTTATTAGAGCTAATGAAAGTGACGACACACTGGTAAACATTGTGGAAACAACGCGTAATGAGATTTACTTAATCCTCTAAGTTCTCAAGCCGATTAGGCAATATGAAACTATACACGAGTTAGTTAAAAACGCATTGAAGTTTTAATTTATGGCAATACAATGAGCCAATTAAAAATAAAACTTCCTTTAATTTGAGGCAGATATTAATCATGTTTAATATTATTCTGAAAAAAGCCAATTTTTCAAATAACAATGTCTTTTTAACCGTAGGACTTCAAAAATTAACTCTTTTTACTTTACAAAATAATACTCATATAGTTAGCTCTACGTCCATAATGTAATGGTCTGCATATTGTCAGCTTCTAGTAAAAAAAAATGGACCGGCGATCGGTAGCACAAACAAAGATTAGTTCCACATTATTTGACGTGTATCCTGGACTCATCGGAAATTAGTTGCGCGATCTGACGGGAGTACGCCCTCGGCGTCATGTGTTAGAGCCGATCATTAATGAGTTACAGCAAAAAAATATGTTCGTCTACACAATACAGGCGCATGACTCGCCGCTCCGCGATCAATTATTAATAAAAAGCGGGCCGCTTCATTGAAAGGGCGATTAGCTCAATATTTATATGGAATATTCGGTATCAACGGCGCTTTGTGGCCATAATTCGGTGGGTCGTGACGCGGCGCGTTTGACTCTCCCGCCCGCGTCACAGACCAACTGCTTCGGCTGATGTGTAGACTTGATACTGCGTTAATTACCTATTATATATTTGTACCAACTCATTTAACTAAATAAAACGAACGCCTAACAGACTATACAGAGCGGCAGGGACATCGACACGAAAACTGTTAAACTGTACCTAAAGAAGAAACAAAACCCAAAACGAGAAACACAACGCTACTTCATTTAAAGTCACACAACTGAAAACGTAAACTACCCTCTTTAGCAGCCTCTTAAAGAAGGTAAAAAAAATACACTGTTAGACTGCTATAAATATGCCTTAGCATCACACAACACAAAATAACTAGATACTTCCCAACGAACCTATTCACAAATTACCATTATTAAGTATAGCATTATGAAAACAGCAACCTCTATGAGTTCTCCCAAATGCAGGCAACATATTAAGGTACGCGTTTCTTCAGGCAACGGTACGGCCCGGGCCACCACGCTCGGCTCATTGTCCTACCGAATTGACTCGCCGACTCTTTCAATAGAATTCTTTGCCGTGAAAGCAGCCACTATATCGGCATAAATCTATTTAATCTGATACATTTCCCGAACATCAATCATATACACGCATTCGACACTAGCGAATTATTGGATCAAGATTGGATGTGTCATTTTATTTTGAATTGCGGTAGTAGGTACCTAAATGATGATTTCCACCAAACGGCTCGCATCGCATCGGATCGGAAAGGATACTAACGGATACGACGACAGCCGATCGCGTCCGGCAGGATGTCGACGCATACGATCGGCTCCGTACCGTCGCGCGTCGCTTGCGAACGTATCCGTTTCTGCGCCTAGTCAAATAGTTTCATACCTACCGTGTCGACATGTTCTAATTTTTGAAAATGGTTGAAGTTGACGTAGTATTGTTGGCTCCATGCGAACGGAGCCGATCGTGCGTCGCAGCATACTTTCGGCTACGATCGCGTGTCGCGGAAGACGCCCGCGGTCAAGCTGCTGTACACAGCTTGGTAATTTAAGACTTTAATTAAATACTGTGTATAGATAGTGCAATCCACGAAGACGCGCCCCACTCCGCGATTACTGTACTGTAAGCTGAACTATAGTACGGCGCAGAGCGGAGTGGGGCGCGTCTTCGTGGATTGCACTATCCATACACGATTTAGTATCGTTTAAAAGATTGTAAAATCCGTTCCGATCCGATGCGATGCGAGCCGTTTGGTGGAAATCATCCTTAAAGTAGTAAAATAGCCTAAAATCACCAAACATTAACAAATATATAGGTATGAAATCTATGAAGCTATCCTAATGAATGAAAACAATAGGCTACCTATCATGCTCTATCGAGTCTCCGTTAATACCTCGCGAGCATATTTTTCGGACGATAAATGAACTGTATATAGAATGCTAAAACAACAGTCTAATGCCAATTAATTATATTTGTATAATACATTTGGCATTACCGATTCGCATAGCAACCAATGGCTGCCAGAACAATTTTTCAGTAGAGCTGATGCTAATGAAAAGGCATTTTCACGAGCTTTGGCGCCGGCCGACATGCAAATGTGCTGTTTAATGACGCGCGAAGCCACGCCACACAACTATACTAGCTTTGTGACAACAAAACGTTACATTACACACAGTTTATTGCGAAAACTTGTTTCAGAACTGTAAACGCTCCTACCTACAACTTTACCGATACCTACATACGATCCGAGTCGAATCACAGGTAATGTGACTTTTGAATACATCTTGACCCCTTACTGGCCTGTATTGACAATCGTAATTTATGGTGAGAAACACGGAAAAACATATTGCAAACAGAAAATAAAGTTCAGGCACAAAACACTAACCATGAGAACTCAAAGAGAGACATTCTACGTCTAGCGGCGCCTATTGACTGATTTCAACTAAATGTTTTATGACTCGAGCATCAGTAAAACGACTACATCTTTAAGATAAATGTGTCACGATTGAGTCATTCGACCCGCCATCAAAATGAAATGCCCTTCAACCTTGAAAAGGCCAGAGAATGCGGCATGAAAGAGCCTCACAATACTCTTTTAATTTGTCATTATGCAGCAATAAAAACATGGTAAATGAGAGCGACAAAAAACTCGTTCAGAGACAAACAAAAACCGCGAGCTGGGGCGAAATTCGCAAATCATTCTACGATAATGACGGCCGCTTGAAAAAAATTTAAATATCAAAAGGCCGGACGGGGCACGGTAATGGTTTAAAATCATTTTTCATTCGAGTCACTCGTGAGTCAGAAATATGAAAACGGTAGCCATCACATCGGGCGCGCTTCCATTAACTCTAGCCGACTCGCGATTAGAATTTTGGACGAGCTCCATCTTTCATTTGTACCTTCTTCGGAATAAATAAAACAAAAATGTTGATCAATTACGGTGTTCGAATGAAACTACATAAGTACCTGCGTCGTTAATGGTTTTTATTTACAAAGGTCCTTTTTAATATTAAATCGCATGACTTATGTTATTTAAATGTCATTTGTTCTTCTTTTTCTTGTTCTTGGGTTGCGATTGGTCGACAGAGGGCAGCCCGCTATCGAATTCGCTCGCCGTATGCATGGAGCTCTGTTTCGATTGTCGGGCACCGAACGAACCGAACTTTGCTTTTGGGAATCTGTGAAGGAAAAACATTCTGATATAGATAAGTAGTAGCAGTAGATACCGATAGCACGATTATGTCTGCTAGAGTGCACATCACTATAGTAACACACCCTTAAGCGAAACCGTATCAATCGAAATCACATCAAAATTTACAGCACTAACGATATTAGAGATACTCAGATCTTTTACATACAGTTTAAAAACCGACCATTCAAGAAGTCTGTAAGCTGGTTTTATAACCGCTGGGGAGCGCGCTGTTTAACAGCGCGCGCTTGAACAGCGCTGCACTATGAAACGAGATTAGTACCGCGCATTCCGCTGCTATGAGACAGTCATGTACAATATGAACGTTACGTACGTACAAATATCTCAGCGTCTCAACGGCGTCACACTAAAACGCATACTGGTCGGAGAAGCGCACGAGCGGCGCGCGCTTCGGCAGCACCGGCGAACAGCGCGCGTTTACTGAACGGCGCTATTTTTTTTTTTTTTTTTTTTTTTTTTTTTTTAATAATGGCTTCTCGCAGTTTTGACCACTAAGGTCTTGGCTGCTTAACCGGACTTTCCTGTGGGTGCCATAAGCTTCTACACTTAGAGCCTCCAGCCAGGAGCTTTTTCAACTATTCTAAATTAAAATTAAGCGAATGCTCGCTAAGGGCACCCCCTGTGGGGTACGGACCTCGGCTTAGGGCATCGCTGACGGGAGGACAGCAAGAGGGGACAGGCTGGATCAAATTTGTATTTATATCATGATTATTATTCGGGGTATTTAAAGCTACGTGCTCAGCTGCAACAACTGCTGGCACCTCGTTATCGAGCAAGGGTCGGGGGGGGGTGAACGGCGCTACTCAAGCGCGCGACTTTTAACGCAACTACTACCCCATACATCTCCGAACGCGCGCGCTCCAACGGAGCTGCCACAACGCGTAACAATAAAACCAGCCTAAAGTTGACGGTTAACATAACTGAACACTTGCAAATCACATTCTCTACAAATTACTTGAAAGTCTGAAAACAGATTTGGTAAAAATATTAAATTAAAAAACTCACCCTGGCCGCTTCTTCTCTTCATCCTCATGAATAGTAAGTCTATTGCTCGGCTTGTCCTTATTGGTGGGATTGGACTTAACACGTCGGGCGAGCGTAGCGGGAGCGTCTCGAAGGGCGAAGGCCTTCGCCGCATGCCCCAAGTGCAACTGTCTGGAGTCCAGGTACTCCTTGACGTCGCGAGGATAGCCCGCGTAGAAACGGACCCAGGACGTGTATGCTAGATGTGAAGAAGGGTTAGGTATTTGAAAAGTTGAATCTTTATGCTAAGTCTTTTACATTATTGGCCAAAGAACACCAAGTAGTTCCACTCTCCGTGAGAGGAATTAGGCTGTAATTCATCACGAGGTCCAAATGCTGTAATGTTGGTGGATGAGTCGTTAACGAATTCTACATAACTATAATAGATGTAATATATTTCTGAAAAGTATAAAAATATAATCCTCCCGACCGATTTCGGTCGCAGTGGCCAATCTCAACGGAGACTAACCAGGTACGCAGGAGATATTATAGTGCTAGTGATGTGCCGGATATCCGTATCCGCGGATATCCGCGGATATCCGAAGGCGAAAAAGATCTGTATCCGTTACTTTTTGGCGGATCTTGAACGGATCTTTTATATTAATACATTTCATTACGTATACGTAATGAATACGTAATGAAATGTATACAGGATACAGATCTTTTTTCTCCCTCGGATATCCGCGGATACGGATATCCGGCACATCACTAGTGCAAACACAGATGTGCTCTCTGTTCCTTTACTCTCATAATCCGACAGGCGACACGACCCGAGAGGGATCAGGTGCAGGACCAACGGCTTTGCGTGCTTTCCGAGGCACGAAAGTGTCACACCACCAACTTCCAAACTCCGGGCTGCTACTGAGAAATTTCTAATGGAAAACCCAAAAACACTTTCCCCAACCCCCAGGTCGCAGAAATTGTGATTGAGTTTTTTGACTAATTTAACCCAGAACCGCTCAACAGTCGCGCTTGCGACCATGAGACCAACAGGGCAGTCAAAAGTAATCGTAATCGTCGTTTCTGAAAAGTAATTGTAAAATTACGGCCGTCTTGTAAATCCATCATTTTACGGGCGATAATTGAAGGTTCCGCTTTTTTTGCATTTTCTACCAATCAGTAATACATACCTCTACTAGCCCTCAACAGCCAGTCTCTATTGGTGTGCGCAGTGTGCTCAAGTCGCGCTTGCACGGCGACCGCGGCGCGCTGCGGCGTCGCAGCCGCAGGCACCACAGTACGCAGTGCTTCAAGCGCTCGCGACTCGTCTCCTTGACGCAACCTGAGTTTACACCAGGTAATAATTAGTTGCAGATTACATTAGACAATAATGTTATTATTGTGCAGAAAAATGTTTTGACGTTTGTTAAAACTCAAGAGAGGATAAAATGAATTTTAAAATTTTTATCACGAGATACCTAGCACAAGAAAAAATCATTTTGTAGTAAAAAGATGAGCTTATCAGCACAATTGGATGTAAAGCTGATATCGCAGGATGCGCAAATGAACAGAATGTGACGATTCGTGCGTGAAGATAAAGTTAACTACAACTTTTGGTATTTATTTTTTGGTGTACGATAAAGTATTAAATAAATAAACTATACGGCTCACCTGATCCTCCTCTCCTCCAAATGCCTGATGAACCGTGATTCACTGGGTAGTAGGAACAACACGGCGGCACCCACTTGAGCCGCACGCCCTGTACGACCAACCCTAAACGAAGGGGCATCTTCATTGTCAGTTATACGGTATATATGAGTCATCGATACGACAAGAAGTTAAATGGTCAGTTATTTAAAAATAGAGCGACCGGGATATTGCTATAATCGCTTGGATATCAAGAAAATTAATGATATTCTTTTTGCCTCTATGATACCTAGAGGGAAGGTCAATTATGAGCCAAAGATGACATGGCAACTACATTCCCATAAAACCAATGTTAAAAATTACACGACAAATTCTGCATTTATTAATAAAAAAGTTTATTTAAGTTTATAATATTCTTCAAACCTGTGAACATAGTCAGTAGCTGATGCCGGAACGCAGAACTGCAATACGAGGTCAACTCGAGGCACATCTATTCCTCTGGCGGCGACATCCTGATAAATTAATAACATTGAAGAAAGAGAAGAGTAAGTCTTAACCGATTTCGAAGAAACTATCACTTTTAACATCTGAGTTCGGATTGGGTGGTCGGCAGTCAACCGAAGATTGCCGCATATTTAATCGCCGCATGTTAGGATCGGACGAAGTTTAAAGGTGCCCCAAATTGCTTTAAATGTCTATAGTATTCGATATCAGTAGTAGCAATACAAAAAGATTTAATATCAAATCCCCATGCAAAATTCAGTGCATCTCACACCAAACAGAAGCGTCGCAGCGCGTAAGCGAGTGAGCGCCGCCGCCGCGGTAGCTACCGCCCGCTGCGACCGAGATTAAATCTGATACCATCTCGCCTTCGCGCCGTCATTATCTACACTATGGAGGACATTACACCGCGGCTATTGCTGTATTAATGCAATTAAAAACACACTACCACGTACAACGTATTCGTCGTGGCTAATTACACGATTAGAAAATTATTTTACGCTTCACCTACAGCGCTGACCAACCGTGGAAAATGTTCAAAAGATAAAGCGCTTTCTGTGGAATCTGCGATAAAAACCCTTTAAAACATGTAGTCGATTACTAATCATAAAGTCTGGAATAGATGCATTATCAAGACGTTTAGTTTTTATTGCACCATTTATTAGTTATTATTCATCTCAGGGCAAAAAATCTTGAAAAGGGTAAAGATTTATAAAAACTAAATCCTAAATTAGAACCAATTAAGTCTGAGTTAACAACAGAAACAAAATTCCTTTACAGATGTAAAAATAACTGAAGCTGATATCACGAACCTTATCCTAGAGTCCGCCACCACATTAAATGAACAATTTTACACAATAAACTTGTAATTAAGAATCCCTACCGTAACAGTAAGGTACCGATGTCGGCGTTGATAGATGTAATAAACATATATAATAGTACTTAATCGACGCGTATTGTGGCGGCGGTGTGGGAGCGCACAGAGAGCTAGATGAATGACCAGCTAATAGGCAGCGAGCCACAATAGCTAGCGACAAAGGTGAGCGGGAATACGGCCGCCATTATTGAACTAAGAATGTGATGATTAATCTGGTAGCACGTTTTTGAAGATAATAAATTGAAATTCTATTGTACGCGTAAACACGATTAAAAAATATTCAAGAGATCGGAATTACATGTGTTGTGCGCGGTAATAACTGAAGACAATGATGAAACGGTAAGATTGGAGGTGCGTGAGCATCGAAAAAATAAAAAAATATTAAGCCTGTTGGGAAGTTGCGACAGAGGAAGAGGACTTTTGAACTACGTTCGATCCGACAAAATAGGGGCTGAGTAAATGCTGTGAAAAGTCTATGATGACAATTCCAAATCGGAGCGTCACTAAATTTCTATAGAACATAGCTATAAAACTTACCGTGCAAATAAGAACTCCATTCCTAGCGGCGCGGAACTGCTTGAAAACCTCCATCCTCTGTTCGTGAGGCATGGATCCGTGCAGACTGAACATATCCAAGTCGACCGGCACTAGACCTCCTTCAGTAGGCTCTTCGTATTCCACTTTAAAATCATCCGAATCGTCTGATGATGATGAATCTTTGTCCTGAAAAAGACATTTAGTTTTAAGTAAGATTTCAAGATTTACGTTACAATTTTTTTTTAAATTTAATTTACTTACATCGTCTTCATTATCGTCGCCAGATTTCCTTTTCTTTGCTTTAGAATTTTTATCTTTATCTTGATTTTTCTTTTTAACTTTGACTTCTTTCCCAGTTAGCGCGGTTTCTATTAATTCTGAAAGGTAATCTACCATTTCCAATGTCGCCACAAAAACTATCATCTTACCACCTTTCTTGTTCATTACGCAGTGTTCCACGATCAGGCCGACTAATGTGACTAGTCTAAGTTTCATGGGGACAACGAGGAATGTCTGATTGACTGATACCGGCAGAACTAATTCGTCTTCTCCTACAGCAGATTTTACTGCTTCCGCGAAAGTATTGACAGCTGGAGATGCCTCATCTTCATCTTCGTCGTCACCACTCCCATCCTCTTCACTGTCATCGTCTTTCTCTACTATAGGGTTTTTAAGTTCATGGTCTCTTTGAGCTTTGAAGTATTCGTAGTCGGAATCACTGTCACTATCTTCATCAATTTTGGCGGTCTCAATTTTGGGTGGTAGTGCAGTATTACTTTGTGTAGAGCCCTCACTTTTAAATAAGTCTTTGTGGTTTAGGCCAGTGAATGCTTTCAATCCTAAAGTAATAGAAATCAGATTAAAATGTATTTGGGACCTTACATTTTTTATCATTTATAGAAACTCACTTACCTCTTTTAGCTTCTGTATTCTTTTCTTCATCAGGTACAAGAGCAGTTTCTTCTTTTTCTTCTTCTTCTTCTTCCGAATCCTCTTTGATTTCTTTTACTGGCTTAGATTTTTCTGTTTTCCGCTTTTCAGGAGCAATTTTGACTTCAGGTTTACTCTTTACTTCACTGGCGTTTTTACTTTGAATAGATTGATTAGTCTTTAGTGAATCCGCTATAACAGCCTTACCTTCAGAAGTGTCTACAAATACTGGATTCACTAGAGTAATTCCTGCCAGATTTTCAACAGCCTAGAAAATATTATGAAAGTACCTATTTGTTTATTATGTAAATATGAAATATAAATGCCAATCATTTTAATAATATTAATTCATTACGCAAATTACCTTTGTTAGAGTGGCTGATAGTAAAATAGTTTGCTTTTCTTTAGACAAAAACACATCAGTCAAATGGTGTTTAATCTCTGCTTTTTCTTCACTACTCTCATTGGTTTCATTAAGATTAGTTTCCTCTGTATCATCATCTGGATCTGGAATCTTCTTTTGTACATTTTGTTTCATAATAGCCATAGGATCGTACGTGGCTGCTTTTTTATGATCTTCGATAGCTTTTACGATAGCCGCAACATCTTTTTCGTAACCCATATCTAGTAAACGATCTGCTTCATCCAAAACTAAACATCTGCAAATATCATGTTGCTACACTTTTAACCGTTTTTAGGGTTCCGTTAGTACCTCGAAAGGAAAAAAACTGATCATTTCGTTGTCCGTCCGTCCGTCGGTCTGTCTGTCTGTTCGTCAAGACCCTTTTTCTCAGGAACGCGTGGAAGTATCAAGTTGAAATAAATATCAAATACGTCTACGGTCCTTTGGAACTCTAAAAAAATAAAGTTAATAGGACAACGCAATAAAAAAAATTACGACCTTTTATGCGACATATTTTGATACTTGCAAATAAATAAATTAATCAATCAATATCTTCATTCTAGATCATAGGTAAGTACATAATATAGGTCTAAAATAATTAAATTGTGATCAAAAATTTACATAGAAATTAAATTTACATTATTGTTACAAATTATTAAATTTCACATAAAATATAAAGAAAAACAAACAAATTTAGGTAGGTACTAATCAGTGGGACAAATCACCCCGTCACCCACCCGTTGACCTAGAATCATAAAATTTGCAAGGAAGCAAGGTCTCACAGCACAAGTAATGCAAAATATCCGAAAATCGTTAATTTGTAGTTTTATCACATTTTTTTTATGCGTTTAAAATCTTACTTTTGCAGTTGGAGAATTGACCATGACGTATATCGATGTATGGGAGACCATTTTTCAACTACAATATTAAGTTTGTTCTTGGGATAAATTCATTGTAACTACGGAACCCTTCATTATGCGTAGTCTGATACCCACTTGGTCATTTTTTTTATAGCAATAATTAGGGCAACCATCTTACTTACACTTCCTTCTAAACATTAAACACATTATATTTTTGTGCCAGATAAGGTATTCTAAAAGTGATCCTTCTTCAAGAGTAATTAAGGGATGGAGCTTTGCAGTACGCTTAGCATGACCACAATAGAAACGGATTTTGAACAGACAAAACCCATAGAAGACCCATTTCTATGGTTGTCATGCTACACGTGCTGGAAGTTTAGTACCATCATAATATAGCTTGCCGGGGTTGGTCCGTGGATGGGTGACCATTTCTACATACCGAAACTCCTCCGTGCCTCGGAAAGCACGCTAAGCCGTTGGTCCCGGCTGTCATTCGTGGATCTTTGACAGTCGTTACGGGTCGTCAGAAGCCCGAAAGTCTGACTACCAGTCTAACCAAGGGGTATCGTACTACCCAGTTACTGGGTTGTGGAGGTCAGATAGGCAGTCGCTCCATGTAAAATACTGGTATTCAGCTGCATCCGGTTAGACTGGAAGCCGACCCCAATATAGTTGGGAAAAGGCTAGGCAGAACATAATATAACTTACCCAATCTTGGCAAAGTTGAAAGAAGCAGTATGTCTTAAGTGGTCATTGATGCGACCAGGGGTTCCAACCAGTATGTTGATACCTTTCCTGAGTCGTGCTTTCTCTGCCTTCCTTTTTTGTCCTCCACTTAGTAGACCAGGCACAATCCAATGAAATGGCTAATATTAAATAATATACAAATCAATTTTAATAGTTTTTAAGCAATTTATGATTAATTTTTTACGTAGTCTACTGGAGACTGCTGTATTAAAAAAAAATTGTAAAATAAAATATGATTATTTGTGGACTTTGGATCAACATTTTTTCATGATGGTTGGAGTGAATTATTTGAATTAAATTTAAAAAATAAACAGTATATCTATGTATAGTACCTTGACTAGCTTAATAAATAGCTCATATGTCTGCACTGCAAGCTCCCTGGTTGGTATCACCACAATGACCCTGATACCGTCATTCCTGCTTATCTTAGGTCTTATGGCCTGTAGCCCCTCTATGATTGGCAATGCATATGCCAGTGTTTTGCCTGACCCAGTCTGTGACCTAGTTACAAAATATTATAAACAATATACATTATCAATTTAGTAACAGAAGCCAAAAAAAACTTGAGCATAATAAGTAGTAGAGGCCAGTTTTAGTTTTGTTTTTTAAGTCAAATAAAGTAGAATGTCACCTATTACAGACAGTAAAGGAATCACCTTTAGCTGCACAAACAATTGCACCACATACAAAATATTATGCAATTTGATAACACAATATTATTTTTAGTAAGTAAAAATAATTTGTTATAGAAAAGTTATAATTTAAATTTTAAACTCACCTAATGAGAACATCTCGGCCCTGCAAGATAACAGGTACTGCATTCTGTTGCACTGTCATCAGCTCTTTCAAACCTAGGTTTTGCTGCAAGTTTGCAACACTATGTGGATGTATATCTAAGTCCGTGAAGGTCTTGCCTGCAAACACCTGCTCCACAATTGGTTTTACAGCCCGCTGCCCAATACGGGGCACTTGCGGGTTGTTCTTAAATAGTGAAGATATCCAACCACCACTCCTAGGCTTGTTTTGCTTCAATTGTATAGTGTCACTTAGATCTTGGTAGTTCTTCCCTTGGTATTTGCCTTTATTTTCACTGAGATCTCGTAGTTTAGCCCCCAAATCGTCAGATTTGTCTTCTGTAGGTAACACTTTCGCCACCTTTGTAGGCGGACCTTCGGCATTTTTTATGACTGCACGATTGGTTGCAGCCAAGTTCTGGGGTCTTTTCCTAGCTATGGTCTTACCAGTAAACTTTGGATTGGATATAAATTTGTATTCCCCCGCATTCTTCTGAGGAGCACTTGGTTTTTTCTTATCCTATCAAAACAAACTAGTTAAAACGGAGTCTAGAGGAAATATTAAAGTTTACAACAAGTTCCCGCACTTACCTTCTTGGGCACTGATATATTTAATTGTAAGTCATCCATATTTCACGATTTCACAAGTTATTTACGTTTCATGGGCACAATAATGTGAGGTTATACGCACGTTTTGACGTTTGTTGTGTTGTGGTTGTTTTGACGTTTACAATGTTCGTTCTGAAACGTACCTACATTGCTGTAGGTATTGAAAAGAAGTGAAAAGTGTTCGGAAAAGTTATGTTCTTTCCTTTTAAATTCCTTTTATACCCATTCTTGAGATTTGTTTGCTCACACCATCATAGTAAAGCTTTGTTTTGTTTTAAAATGATAGCCAAGGGCGTCGCCAAGGGGGGCAAAGGGGGCAACTGCCCCCGCTAGCCATGTTTTTTTTGTTAAATACAAGGCATTTTAATGTAAAGAAACTCCAAACTTAACTACAAAGCCAATTTTGTTTATTTGGACGACTTTTATTTGATTTTTTAAAGCTCCATATATCTCCTAAACGGGGTCTAATCCGGAGTCCGGGGACGTAATATTCGTATCTATTTATTGGTGGTACCCATATCTGTTAGGTTTCAGCTCTACAGTTCTGTATAGTTTTGGTAAAAACGACCCGAAAGTTCCGTTTTCCATTCATAGATTTAATGTGGAAATTATTATTTTTCTTAGTTCTTATCGGGACTACCGAGTTGAAACAGATTTGTTAAGAATCGAATGTCCTCCAGCATCGATTTTGGCCTCACTGTGCGCTATAGAGGTTATAAGACTCGCACTACGAGAGTAATGCTTCATGTGCTCTTGACTCTTGACTGTAGCTACAAATCATACTTTTCCCATCCTCCATATATCAACTTGCCCCCCCTGGGCCATCGGCTGGCGACGCCCTTGATGATAGCTTTTATCTCGTAGCAGTCAAGGGCGTCGCCAAGGGCACGGAGCGGCAGCTGCCCCCTAGAGATTCAAATTAAATATAAGTAAAATCTTTTTTTTAAACCAGCTTTGAATAAACTAAAAATACCTATCAAATAAAAGTTACGTAAACATACAACTTTATTTATTTAAGTAAGTACTCCATACAAGTTTAGACGTGATTAAAAACTTGCCTACTAAAATTACGTCAATTTACGTCAAGCGCTGATTAATTTGACAGAACTAAACTAAAATTTATCTTCTGTCCTTTTCTTAATGAAATAGAAAGAAAAAGATGCACTGAACTTAAATTTAGTTTAGTTTGTGAACAAGGGAATCGGCACCATTGATTACCTACATTTTAGTTTGATAGTTGTTTCAATGATTATGTAGTAGGTACAGACGCCAGCACATCAAGCTACCTGAAACTGTCAAATTTTCCCAATCGACTTTGAACCTTATTTCTCAGCGATAAAGTTGAAAATCTATTAAATAAATTTGACAGATTGTAGTAGCTTGATGTGCTGGCGTCTGTACAATCACGGCGCAGTTTATAGTTATTTTACGTTATAAATTGGTTTCAGAGTCCTCCTGCGTTAATTTAAGGTACCAAGGTTCCTAAACACATAGATCAATAGGTCATTGAATTCATTGATACCATTTGATTCATTGATTCAAAGATAACCGACTAGTTGTCGCCCTGCCGACATAATATTTTCTTAAAAGATTGAGGCTTATCTTACAGTGTAAGCAAGACGGTCACGCCTGAAGCTTTTATGAAAATAATAAAGTTCTTTGTTTACGTAAGTTATATTTAGTACTGTTTAGTTCATTTTAAAAGCTTGTTTTTAAAAGGCTTTTACTTATCTAAATTTTATTTTGTACTTTTAGCATAAGAATCTGTTTAAATATCTGTTACACAAGCCATCGTTTGAAGCTATCCAAGTCATGCCATTCTTTTTAGAACGAGTTTACCTAATAATTGAATGCGGATACATTTTTTTTTTTCAAACGTTTCCTGCGTGTGCTGTGGACCACTGAGGAGATCTCTCGTATGGAGCCATCCTGAGTCAGCAGACAGTTCATGGTGTATGAATGCGTATATAACATTTAATGTCTGTGCTGTTGACCGTTTAGGAGTTCCCTATTGCCTTCAAAACTGCTGAGGGCCTACCACCAGCTCAAAAGCAGTATTATTTTAATATTACTTCAGTGGGAGAAAGAGATGGAGCTATACGTCCTGTAGAGCTTCATCTCTTTCCCACACTGAAGTAATATTAAAATAATACTGCTTTATGAGCTTGTGGTAGGCCCCTTGAACCAACTTGTAAAATTTCTACTTCGTAGGATAAGAGGAAGGGGTTCTAATTCAGCTTGCAAGATTTGACCCATACCTACATACATACTGGCAAAGTAACAAGACAAGTTAAAAAAGCTTGTAAAAAAGGTCTCGCTCGACCACTTTATTATTAAAATCTTGTAATTTTCAAAATTTTATCGGTGCATTCATCATGGCCAGACCATTTGAGGCAATTTTGTACCAAATTCTTTGTATTCTATTGTCTAATAAATATAACAACTTTGTTTACAAGTTTTATTTTATTTATTGTACCTGCAGTTCGTGGAGCTTTACACATTGGACTTTATACCGTTCTTATTACAATCGCTGTAGCGGTGAGACTCGCACTACAAGACGTACAGCTTCATGTGCTCTTGACTGTGCCTTTTCCCATCCTATCCTACTAATAATTTATAATATAAAAATATTATAAATGTGAAAGTTTGTGAGGATGGATGGATGTTTGTTACTCTTTCACGCTAAAACTACTGATCGGATTTGGATGAAATATGACACACAGATAGTTTATAACCTGGATTAACATATAGGATACTTTTATCCCGATATTCCCACGGGATCGAGACTTGTGTGGGTGAAACCACAGAGCGCTGCTAGTCCTCCATATATGAAATTGCACATTAGGACATTAGGTGGCTACGCTCTTGTTAGCAGTAGTATTGCTGGTCCCCAGATACAAATGCCGCGATCGCTAACAGTTTCAGACCGACAGTTACTTAGTTAATAATTGTTACATTGGTTCAGTAAAATGTAGGTATCATTATTATTACTACTGCTGTGAAATTGAGTGTACTGCGTACTCATACATAGACCTACCTTTAAATGCTTAGGTATAGAAAAATAACTTGAAATGACACAAAACAATACTAAGCAAAACAACGAGTACAACGAGCGAAGGGGATCGAATTCGCGCTACCACTCGACCTCAAGTGTTACGTGCCTGCTACACGGTCGCCAACCGTGTCCCGACAGAGGTGACCTTGGTGGTTTACAACCGTGTAGATGGTGGTTTACGCCCAAACTTCAAACAGCTCTGCCTGTCGCCAACCAAGGTCACCTCTGTCGGGGAAGCGGTTGGCAGCCGTCTAGCAGGCACTTAACGTGTCGAGAACCGGGATTGAAACCACACGACCACTCGCTCTACAACCATGGCCGGTCGTCCGACAACCGTTAGACTAATGCCGATGTAGAATTAATTCAGTAAAAACCGTCAGACTAAACCGATTTATTTTCCCAAGAACGACTCGTACACAATCCCACCCTCCCAATCCTCCCATTATACAACTTATTATAACTTAAACTGTAAAAGTATTTTGTAAGCAGTGTACTTATGAACACGTGTCCAAAACACAGTGATGATGCGAATTACGTACAGATCACGTGGCGACGCGTGGCGCTAAAATATACTTTTGTGCCGTCTATGGGGCGGAACAAATATTTGAATTTAAAACCCCATGTTTAATAGATGCCTTTTTTTGTGGTTTTCAATATGGATTATGATAGCCGTTTTTTCTGTAAGCGACGACGTATATACCTACCTACCTTTTACTGTAGCACTGAAATCTGTAGTAAAGTTGTGGAAGCATGCTTTTCATTCTCAATTAAATATACAATGGTGCCGATTCCCTTGTTCACAAACTAAATTTAAGTTCAGTGCATCTTTTTCTTTCTATTTCATTAAGAAAAGGACAGAACATAAATTTTAGTTTAGTCCTGTCAAATTAATCAGCGCTTGACGTAAATTGACGTAATTTTAGTCGGCAAGTTTTTAATCACGTCTAAACTTGTATGGAGAGTGACAGGCGATGATTAATTTGACAGGACTAAACTAAAATTTATCTTCTGTCCTTTTCTTAATGAAATAGAAAGAAAAAGATGCACTGAACTTAAATTTAGTTTAGTTTGTGAACAAGGGAATCGGCACCAGTACCTGGGCAACCGAGCTCTGCTCTGGAAGCCTACCACCAGCTCATAAACAGCATTATTTTAATATTACTTCAGTGGGAGAAAGAGATGGAGCTATATGACCTTTAGAGCTTCATCTCTTTCCCACACTAAAGTAATATTAAAATAATACTGCTTTATGAGCTGGTGGTAGGCCCCCTGGTCTTTTTCTTTCCTGTGGTTAGTGACTAACCTGGTGTCAGAGTTTTAAAGCCGCCCTTGGCTTCACATGCCGTCGAGAAATATCTCTCAGGCATGCCGGTTTCGTCACGATGTTTTCCTTCACCGTTTTTCAAGCAAGTGATAATTATACAATACGCACATTAATCCGAAAAGTCAGAGGTATGTTGGGTTTGAGACCATATGACTTGGCAGTCTGACGGTCACGCCACTAGGCTACTCTGCTCTGGTGAAATTAGTCGAGAATGCTCATTTAATAATATAGGATAGTACAGACCAATTCTATGAATAAGTATTTATTAATTCCATGCTGCCATGTCATTATTCTAAGGTAGCCATCTTGTTCTAAACTTTGGGCGACCGAGCTCTGCTCGGGTGAAAATACGGAGAAAACGAATTTTCCCAGATATGAGACCTAGCTAGATCGATTTTTCGCCCCCGTAAACCCCTATATTGTAACTTTCATCGAAATCGTTAGAGCCGTTTTCGAGAACGTGATTACAAATATACAGAGTGGATAAAAAATCGTGGATCAAACGAAACAGAGCGATAGTTGGGGTTATTTGCAGTATAAATATCTTTGTGGCAGAGCCCTAACTTGAGCTCCTTTAAAGTTATAACTATTCGAGGGGTTTTTTTTAAGGTTTTTTAGCAATTTTTTTTTGTAGGCTTTTTAACAATAATCGTAAAATATTCAATAAGACGCCAAACAGAACAAAAAAAAAATACGTATATGTTCTCTCATTTCGATATGTGCACATTATAAAGACTCACACTGCATATATATATATGTACAAATATAATATACAATACCTACCTATTTGTTTTAAGTACCTACGTATTAAAAACTATGTTAATGCAGTAAAAATTCAACTTTATTACAAAAAAGAACATAACATTATGAAGTCAGATCAGATTATACCATAAACTTATAGGTACGTATGTGTCCTCAATATATCAACATCCACCTTAAGTACACTTCCCATGTTTGCATAAACTCCATTGAAAGGAAGAACCGCTAAATCCGTGCACTTGAAATTCAGCAAACGCACGGTTTGGGCACACAGGGAAAATGGCGCGGGGGCAAAAGGACGGCGAAGGCGTGAGGGCGCGTCGTGATTACTGGCGCCCAACCGGGACGACCCCGCGTGCCCAGCGGTCCTAACACCCTTCTCTTATTTAAAGCAAACACGTTATGATTTTTGTGTGCTTTCAAAGTCAATAAGTTACATAATTTATTTCATTGGAAAGTTAGCTGTGCCCACAGTACTGCTTGCGTGGTGAAACACTAAATTTATCTTGTATGTAAAGAACCTATATTAATAAAAAAACATAACCCTTTTTTGAAGTTGGGTTTAAAAAACATAAATCAAATTATTTTATTAGGTGGTAGGTACTCGATAAAAAAAAAACAGTGGCACTCCGGGAGTGCCAACAGAAGTGAAAACTTGAAAAACAAATCGGCACCACGGTATTCAACGCGTTGATGTCTTTTACTCCACGGTGTCGGTAAATTCCGTTACAGTGTCGCGAAATCAATGGTTTAGTCCCATCCCAAAAATGCCCAACGCGCCTAAAGAAGTTTTCACTTCAAAAAAACTTACTGTATAAAATATTAATACATTTTCAATCAAAAATTAAAACAAAAACTTTTAAAATGGATAATGATATCAAACTAATATGAAACTAAAACAGATGCGTAGAAAAAGTAAGGTTCTGTTGTGGTATGGGTATATTCAACAGAAATGACAAACATATTCAGAACGTTTCTAAACCTCCTTTCATAAAAATAAAAGTAAATCGTCAATTATATATAGACAAAAAATCAAAATGGAACGAATATGATTCTAGAATTTGGCAAAACGTCAGTGTTAACTGCTCACATACCTAAAGCCAAAGAAAGTTAATAAATAGCTTTGAAAAATAAGGAAAGGCGACCTCAGGTAGGAACATAATAATTCCTCGCTATCGACGAAATCTGTGTTCTCTAATATCTATGTAAGTACCTACCTTCATAAATTATCTTCTCTATCCTCACATATAATGGACAAAGAAAGGCAGAAGAAGTTCTAATCTGAGGCTCTTCAACCCAACTACAATTTGACTAGACTAGAAAGCACTTATTTTCATCACATCACATCGTATCACAGCAGCACTCTCCCGTGCGAACAGTTAGTTGTATAGATACGAACACTATCATACCACAAATCGATAGCCAAGCGCGGTGAGCAACAACGACATCCAAGAAATCCTCGACCGTTCCTTGTATATTAAAAATAACCATCGATGGCACATATCAATCAATCAACTCAGCCTATCGCACACTGCTGGACATAGCCGCTCTCAGGCTGAGCCTCAACATCGAGTCTGTTCCAGCCACCTTTTCATGGGCGTCGGTCCATCAGCTAGGGGGCGTCCCATATACTACGCTTGTCACATGTCACATGTACCGCTTACGAAATTATATTGGTCCCTTCATTTTAACAGTAAATAGTAATGGCAGTTCCAAAACCGACTACGTGCAAGGAAGCAATAGCTAGATGGGAGAAGGCGAAAGGAGTGAGTTCCGCCGAAGCCAAAGTGATTGAGCTGCAGTTTCAGTGGCCTCCCATAGAAAAGATGGATGGAGCTCTATCCACTCTAGTGAGCTGCGAGTAAGATTTTTTATCTTGGGTTGAAAATTTCCCAATGTAAATAGGTCTCAATTTGAAAATGTATGTAGTATTGGATTTACCAATATTATGGAAATATATTCCTTGTAGATACTTAATATGACACATCCGGCTTTAGGAAGAGACAGTCACGCACATATAATGTAGGTATATACAATTAAGTGACGGACAGATGAATGCTCT
This sequence comes from Agrochola lychnidis, assembly GCA_963680765.1. Taxonomy (NCBI): domain Eukaryota; kingdom Metazoa; phylum Arthropoda; class Insecta; order Lepidoptera; family Noctuidae; genus Agrochola; species Agrochola lychnidis. Next base: position 9,680,219 of record OY796850.1, read on the forward strand.
TTGCTCTACTATGTCGAGGGATGGCCGAGTACTCAGTACTGTAGGCGGGTAGTCGCCTACCTCCTACATAATAAATATCGAATAATCAAATGTTTTCTATTTTCAGGAAATTAAGCCTATCATCGAACATGATTGATAAAATTGCTGGTATTGCCGGAATGAAATGTCTCAAGATTTTATCCGTTGGACGGAATTATATAAAATCTTTAGCAGGAGTGGTAAGCCTTGAGCACAACATTCTACATGACTAGATAATAAAATGTTAAATGATCGCCTATTTTACATTTCAGGGTTCAGTTCTCATGTAACTACTAGTTAGGGCTTACTAGACTGATGACAACTGGCACATAAATCCGTACAACAGCTGTTATCCAAATATCAAGCATTTTTTTGCAAATTTTTAGGATTTCATTTCAAAACAGATTCTAATTTTTTAGGAAACTGTAGCAGATACATTGGAAGAGTTATGGATAAGCTACAATCCGATCGATAAACTGAAAGGTGTCGGACAACTTAAACAATTGAAAGTTCTGTACATGTCCAACAACAACGTTAAGGAATGGGTGGAGTTCAATAGACTACAGGTTTGTTATCCATGTCAAATGCCTGCGTAATCTTTTTTTACAGACCAGTAATATGCGTAGGTAGAGATTATAGTCGACTGGAAATAAATAATGTTGCAGTCAGGCCATACTTTATTCCATCACCACTGTTCTCAAAACGGTGAAGGAAAACATCGTGAGCAAACCGACATGTCTTAGTGAAAAAAAAAACTTTTTTACAAAAAATACAACAATTATAAAAAAGTTTTTCACTTTTTAGTGAGTTGGTTTGTAATTTATCTAAGTTACAATAGCCTAATGTCAACTGCACATCAAAAATACCCAAATCGCTATGGATGTGCCTATAATATTTGAAGAGTTCCCTAGATTTCTCCAAGATCCCATCATCAGATCGTGACCAAATGACAATGGGATCCACTTGAAAGTATACCCTTTCAAATCGGTCCAGCCGTCTTGGAGTAATCGGGAACATATATTTAAAAATATATACATATATATTCCGACGAACTGAGAACCTCTTCCTTTTTAGGGTTCCGTAGTAAACAAGGAACCCTTATAGTTACGTCATGTCCGTCTGTCTGTCTGTCTGTCTATCTGTCTGTCTGTCTGTCTGTCTGTCCGCGGTCTAGCTCCGAGACCCTTCGTACTAGAAAGCTGTAATTTGACATAGGTATACATATTAATTACGCCGACAAAGTGGTAAAACAAAATTATGAAAAAAAAGTTATTAGTTAAATTTTTTTAGGGTACCTCTCATACACGTAAAGTGGTGATGTTTTTTTTTTTGTTTTTCATACCCATGGTGAGGGGTATCATTGGAAAGGTCCTTCAAAAACATTGTGAGTTTGTGAAAACCATTTTTAGATTCAGGGATCTGTTTGCGAAATATTAAGCTTTAAAGTGCTAATTTTTATTAGTCAAGTGTCCCCCCCCCCTACCGGCTTAATGGTTGGTTTTGGGTGTGTGAAAAAAATCACAACAGTAGTTTATATAACGAAATTAAAAGGAAAACTAACACAGCTAAGTAAGCTCTACAAATTAACGAGTAATAATCGACCAACTTAACTTTGCAATTGCAAAAACATGTTCTACCATACATTCCGTATGGGGGAACATATTTTTCAACTACAAAGTTAAGTTTGTTTTTGGGATAAATTCATCCCAACTACGGAACCCTTCATTGTGCGTGATCCGACACGCACTTGGCCGGTTTTTTTTTAAGTCTGTTAAAAATTAAGAAGACAACCAACGCGCATTGGGCCCGCGTGGTGGATTACGACCCGATTCCTCTCATGGAAAGGAGACCTGTGCCCGCAGTGGGAATAAGTTCAGACTGATTATGCTTAAAAACGCGGCGACGGACGCCGATGCATTAGTTGTCCATACAAACGTACCTAATACCTAAATCATTTGTAATTTGGGCATATTTCCACTATGTTATGTTATTCGGATTAAGACAGTGTTTATCTAGGCTCCTACGTCTTTTTTTTCCAAAAGACTTTTCTAAAATGACATTTAAACGATTTTAATTTCGCACATTTTTACAGCGTAAATGTCTTCATATTGTTTATTCTGTATCATAAACAACAATATTTATAATATTGTTTCTGCAGAAGCATAGCTTAAATGTATTATCAAGTTACAAATTATCGAAAGAAAATGGAAAATATTAAGTTTTCATTCACCATTTTTGGTATTACGGAACCCTTCCAAATTTATCATAAATTTTCGAAAGCTAGTACTGCTATCGCGTCAAGCAATAATTTTCAATGTGTGCGTGGTAGTGTTGCTCACTGTAGGTGTATATCGCTCCGACAGGCACTCACACTAGCGCAACGTGCTTGGAATTGAATTTTGCAAACATCTCGATTTGTAGTTGCGAGCCGTGTTCGCAGGCCTCTTAAGCAGGCCCTACTTCCATGAGCCTTCTTCCTCGGGATTTCAGTTTGTCCAATAATAAGCCGCTCAACAACTAACCTTTTTATAAGTAGGTAATTGGCATTAACTGATCAACTAAGTACAGGTAGAAACATGGTGGTAGTGTTGTGGTTATATCAGCTGTGAGTATTGTTACTATTGTTAAAGAAAGACCACACTTGAACTACAGACTGTAGTCAAGGTGAAAGCCGATTTCGGTTGCTCGGTTTTCCGAAGCTCTCTATTGAGCAAGGTGACTGAAGACCGACCATGCAGTCACACACTCAACCATTCCTCCAGTGCTTATTACTCTGTTGCTTACAACCAGACTAACTATTGTTCCATATTAGATATTGCTAGAACATAATTTTTAATATAGGTACCTACTCGTTTATTGTAAAATTTCATAAACGTTTTAATTTCTTTACAGGAGTGTCCTAATCTCAGAGACTTGGTTTTTATCGGGAACCCGATAGTTGATGCCCAACCAGACGTTGATACATGGCGTCACCAGGCTGCCAATCGACTACATCAAATAGCAAAGCTAGATGGCATTCCTATCATAAGGGAAACTGACTGATTTACTTTTGAGGTAGCTAAATTAAATTGTAATTTAGCAAATAAAGCATCAGCCAAAACACAGCAACAAAATATCCAATTATTTCATGTACCTACACATTTTGATACATAAATTATGTAAAACTATTTCGGTCGATATTTTGTGGTAGTAGGTATTGATCAGAGTCCCTCAAAATTTAAGTTCTCTGAATAAGAATTTTGATTGCGTGACACTTTCCGTAACAATGGGTGATAGAGGACCACTTGTTTAGCCTACGAATTGAAATGACGATAATATTCGAAATAATAGCCTCGTCGCATCGCCTCGCTTGCTTGACATTTATGACAGATTATGACTCTGGCAACACTAATAACTGCTGCACACGCCATCTATCTATTAGATGACGCAACTATAAATAACATGACAGCGTTAAGATTGAATTCCATTAATCGAATAATGATTGCGATGAACAGATTGAAGATTAGGTACAGAATAGTTTAACTAACTCCGTGAAGCGATTAATTGACTCATTCGTTGATAAACTCTATCGCCGTAGCTATCGAAATTTTATCAATACACACCTTATACCTAAGCACAGTAACATGTAGGTAAGAGCTCTAAATTATGCAGTTACTAAGTAGAGAGATAGGTAAACATTACTTCTATGTAGCAATTGACTACTCACATTTCCTCCGGAAATCGAATGCTATAGAGAAAAACGCGTGGAAATAGCTAAATAACGTAAATGAACACGTACTAAAAAGTTGCTTATTTTATCGCAAATCGTTCAAATCTTCATATGAATGCGTCGCTATTGTCCGTACGGCTTTATGATTCGTCATACGTCTCAAAGCCGGCTTAATAGCCTGCTTAATTCGCGCCAAAAGGAAATACGAATTGGCCGGGGACGCCATTGCCGGCGGAAAAGTCCCTATCTTCGTAGATGCGCGAATGGCTCCGCTATTGTGTTGCCACTAATAAAATTTAATGATGTAAACGGATAGCACGAATTTATCTAACTCAGGACTCATAGGGAGCGAGGCACTGAGGGGAAATCAATTAACGACAATATATCAGCTGTAAAGCAAATTGAATAAGGTATTGTTATACGATACTGTTGGAGTTTGATTATAGGCTCTCTTATTTATATTGCGAATTTGTATTTTTAAGTGCACGAATTAGGTAGCTTTTGGAGTGTAGGTAACCCATTGGAACCTAAGAATTATTAGTCGCAAGAATGTGTAAACTTATTATGTAGATAAAATTCTGTCCAGAGCTTTAAATCCATTAATGTAAGTCTGAATAAAATATGCAGATACCTAAGTAGGTATTGTTTTGGGAATAAAACAACTTCGCGAAAATGACTTGCTTATCCAAATTTTATTTGTTGCTTTTTTTACAATATGGTACTATTGTAGAAACTTAAATCAATGAACGTGCTAATGCTAACCCTCGTTGTTACAATATCACGTAAAATACGTATAAATGTAGGAGTAAATGTCATGTGTAAACAAGCCATCGAAGCAATGTGTATCAGTAGGTACGTAGGCGACATTTGAATAGAGCTCAATAATTTAATGGAAAACCGGTCATTGTGTACTCAGCGTAATGGACTGATAATTGTCCATCCAAACAGAAGTAACTCTGTTAATCAAAATGAAGCTCGCACCTTCCCTACGCATTATAAATGAAGTAAGCTCCCTCGTTAATGCGTACAAATGCTGCCGACCGCCACCTAGCCCGTCATTATTTAATTATTAACACTACAATCGACCTAATTTTGATTTCTATTTGACATTTCGATTACGCGCACGTAGCCGCCGGCGAGCAGCCATTTTGTGACATCTGTCCTCGATGTGTTACGAACTATAAAATTCAATTTCCCCAATCGGCCAGCTCGACACATTTATTATTCATAGGTCGGTACCTAGATGCCCGGCCACTAACAGATGTGATCTTTTACGTGAAGGAATATCAAAAAACATGACTTCGATATAAAGAGCAGTGATTCTAAGGGACATGAATTTAATATAAGATCATATGAATCCAATTTATGGGAATATTCGGGTAATATAAAAGAAAGTCCGAATACATTCACAAATAAGCTATTCAATCGCGTGACATCAGAGTTTTCCCGTTGCGGGAAATGAGTTTTCATTTCAGTTATTGAAAATTTGACTCAGTATTGTTTCTGAAAAGCTATTAATATTGTAGGAATGTAGCTCGTGCTTTATTGGCAAGCAATCGACTTCAGGTCACGCTACTGATCGCGTTTAATACTTGATTCGGTTGACTGATGGTCATGTTGTAATGACTGTATCGTCCCAGATGGTTGAAAGTTTCCACTCTAATTTAATGTTCGAATGGAGCTTTTATAAACGTACTTACGTATCTACTGAATATCGGGTTTGTGTTCTTCTATTAGCCAATTAATCAATCCATGTCCTCGGTAATGCACAATCCATTTGCTCGCATGTAGCCTAATTGCCGTTAGCACCGCCCAATAGCCGCATTAGGTTAAAACGCTGGTCGACCAGCCCGCCCCCGACTCGTACGGTAAACTCATGAAACTCACATACTCGGCTATAATGGCTGATTTTCTAGCTCACGAGATGTATCCCCAGCAAACGGTCGCGCTTACGCCACTCAAAGCGGAGAAAATGGCTTAAGTGCTTTCTCTATTATGCTTAAGGTCGTTCGTGAAAAGGATAATTTTCAACTCTCCAGCGCGCCCCCATTCCGTCCGGATGTGGAATTAGTAGGGATGTGACTACAACCATTCTAATACTTTCTTACTAGATAAAATATTTTTTTGAATTTTTCTTTGTAGGTGGTTACTAAAAACAAAAAGGTTTAAAAAAATCTAGGATCAGCATAGGTACCTAATGAGTAGGTAGGTACCTACTTGGAACACACGTGTAGATACTAAGATACAAAAGAAACTCAATACACCTAAAGATAAATTCATCACCGTACCTAGTAGGTACCTACTATTATTTTCCACTAAATTAATATCTTTCCTAGCCATGTTCATACTTTTCCAACGTCGACTAAGATAATATATTTTTAAGTTGGGTAACCTATTGTCGCGGCAAGCGTCGAGGGTAGCGAAATAAAGCTTTTCCAACAAACAATAGTTCCGGCCCTTTGTCGCACTCGGGAGTTGAGTAAACATTAGTAGTTGAGGGCATTGTGAGAGGTTTCCTCCACCTCCGACCTCCTTCAAGCCTCCGCCGCGCTCTGCCGACTCCAGGCCTAACAGTTTACGGCCAGATAACTCCCACTTACCCCTCATTACCTTTTGTTTGATAAGAATTGTTTGTTTTGTTTAAGAATACGTAAGTCTGCAGTATACCCATAGATATTTCTTTTATTCTTACAAATTGAAATTATAAGTTAATGATTATTCTGCTGAATTTGCTCAAAGTATTACTTAATGTATTATTTGCAAAAAAAAAAAAAAACAAAACTCGACTGCACACCATATTTCAGGTTGTTGGTTTATCCCTCGCCTGTAATACCAAATGTCTATAGATTGTAATGCTTGTTTTTCTCTTTTCAGTTGTTTTTGCAGTCAGGTTTTTAGTTTTTTAAATTACCTACCTTTTTTTAGCTTTTTAGTTTTTTATCATTTGTCATTCTAAATTACATTGAAACATATATGTAGGTAATTGCTAAATATATTTTTGTAATCACCTTTTCGTACCCTTCACTTTGATACCGCACTCGATAGGTTTGGAAGAATTTTCATTTTAAACATTTCATTTTGGCGCCAGTCAATCCTCCATTTTGATTTTTATAATTTTAATATGCCCAGTGATACTCGCGCAATAAACATAAATCTAACGACATATCATTCATCAAAATCGGTTCAGCCGTTTAGTAGTTACGAGGGAACATACGGACATAAATAGGTCAAACACATAAACCTCCTTTTTTGTTTTGCCGCAGTTGGGTATAAAACGGCTGTTTCTTTTAGCTTATAACCACGAAGTATAGTGCAAACAGTAGAAGTCACGATCGTATCATAAATTTCTTTCAACATTAACACCTACTTTCCATAATAGCCGATAAACCAAATTTAGTTTTCATGTTACGCACCCTCCACAACTACTTATAATAAGCAATGATCAATGGAGAATAATCCTATTGTGTCGCGCGCACACAAAAAACCATGTCGGAATTATTCCGCTACGGTTTCGCGCTAATATCTCCATTACATTAGAGTAGAACCTCATTGTTAGCCACACTACATCTACATGAAAAAGATTACGCGCCAAAATGTTGACAGTTGTCGCATAGACAATAGACAAGTGAGTGCATTTCGATATACGCATAATGGTTTGTGTTTATTTAATTTAAGTCACTGGCAACATAGAATAATGGCGTGTTTTCGCCAGCGGCGCTCGGCGTTCCGACTTGAGCCGGGAGCGCCTCGGGGCAATAAAATTAATGAAGCGTGGAGATGGGACCATTTTACTTGTATTATTCGTCTCCTGCGGCCTGAGACTGGAGCGAATGTCCATTAGTTCTGTTTTAACATGTTAGCGAGGTTGAAACGTTGTAAATGCGATTTACTTTGCAGAGAGGGTGGAAAAGTAGCCGGAGAGATTTGATCGCGATCAGTAGCCAAAGCGATCGGAAGTGATCTCAAATACCTATTTGTTCATAGTAAGAGTTCATAATTTATTTACGGCCAACTTTTAGATGCCTCCTTCTATTTACGTTTACAAACTAGTTCAGTAGACTCTACTTATTGGGTTTTACTATGAACACATATGTCATGTCAGAGTACCTACCTACTTAGCAATACATATCTGTAAGTAATAATCATGTGGTAAATGCTGCAAATAATACCGTAACGTGAACAAAGACCGCATTAAACCGCATTAGATGGTAACTGATGATCAGTCGATGGAAGAGCGAGTGGTTACGCGCGTCAAATTCCCGCGATATCATCTTAATCCGCCAATATTAGTCCTGCACTAACGGCTTATTGTACGCGCATGTGTGAAGAGCGTTAATTTTTAAAACTTTCAATGGATATAATAAAATAAATAAATTATGTGACATGACATGACGATCTGTTTTTTATGACTCTACATAAATACAAAGTCCCATTCTAGCTTCTTTTTTTTTTTAATTTTTCAACTGATACAATTAATGTAACTTACCTATTTTCTTCGCCAATTTTCTGGAAGTATTTCTATAATTTTCCCAAACAGTTCAAAAATTTCGATCCAAGAAAAAAAAACAAAACAATTCTTTACAAAACTTGCTCTTTAGAACCCAGACACTCATAATCACGCCACACACCAACATTCCGCTAACTGCAGAAAATTACATAGAAGTCATTCCTTTACAAAAGCCTCCTCGACCACAAAGGGTGTATCGCAGGCGCTAAACCGTCGCACGCTCATTACGCGAACATTTGCTACCACTATTAGCATATCAAATGGTCTTATCAGATGTAACGGCTGGCGCTTTGCACTCGACCACTGCACCCAGCTAATGTTCCTACGAGACAATAACGCGATTAGCGATATAAATACAGTAACAAGAGCATAAGGACGGATTTTAGCAGGAAAAGTACTCACGTCGATTCTTATCAGGCGTCGCGTTTACAAGGGTAAAGTATGTCTTTTTGAGATTCAAACGTATTTTATTACATAAAAGAGTATTGTGGATCGGTCGTCGACGCAACGGAGGTGCGCAATGTTCCTACAAAGAAATTTTATTTATTTATGGCAAAAAATACTAATCACACACTATCTTTAAAAGATAGCCCTACTTTTGACATCTTCATCGTATTCTTGGAGTCAGCGCTCCACACAGATTCGGTGCATGCGTTCCCATTCACCAAATCTGATTATACTGTACAGAGACGTAGGTACACGTTTTATTTATCCCAAGAAAAATCTACATCCCACATCCGAAACAGGGGCTTGCAAAAAAAATAACAGCGGAATTTGTTTTACACGCGAATGATAAACTTTTATGAGGTTGTTACGTAGCAACAATAGGCGGAGCGCTCCCGAGCCCCGGAGGTTTAGTGCGTCCGATTTCCATACAAAAACTTCTATTTCCCCGGCTAAATGGCACGTGAGAGAACATAAAACTGCGGGAAAACTACACCCAGCTACCGACTAGTTAACTATTCGGTTTTTATTTATTTTTACCCTTTGCAGGCAAGATAAATAACTGTGGCTGCAACGAGATCTATTATCAATGTAATCAGGAAATATACTCAGTAATGCTACATTTACTTTTGTAGAATGTAAATTCAAATGTAGGTACCTATTATAAAACATTAGCAACTCAACCAAGCTGTAATGGAAAAATATTTCCGACCGACTGATATCACATTCAGACTCAAGAAAACTTGGTTTGCTCAAGACTGCGTAAAGTTTTAAGATATAAAATGTAAGAATACTAAACGATTTTCTTCCCGTGACAATTTACAAAGATACCTTATAGGTATTCTGGAGTTTTCTTGACGAAAACACATCGAATGTTTCAAAAACATCAAGAAAAACATTTGATATGTACCAACGGCAACGACATAGAAGTCGATAAATCGAAGATCTAACAACACAGTTAAGTAAGTCATACTAACTAAATCCAAGAATGTTAAGTAGACATCATAAAAACTTATAGGGACGCTGGGTAAGAGACGTATCCTACACGCGTCAAGCTGATCTCGAGCCCACCGACTTGTGCCATCTCTTAGGAAGTGATTTGTCAGCGCCGCCCCCTCTCGATTGAATAATTCAAATAATCGAGGTATTTATATGTAAATAGCGAGCCACATCTCCATACGAAAGGGCCGATCGGTACATAAATTTGGCAAGACGACGAGAAAACTGCGACGCACCACCGATCTGATTTATTCGCTAAGTTTTAGAAAAAGTGGCGCGCGTCAGGAAATGTTTGTCTAATCGCGTTTATTGCCCCGACCCGGGATTTTGCGCCCCGCAGCACACAGGGGTGAGGCCGACTACGTAATACTCCGATGTTGTACGAAAACAACTAGATACTTACTTTATGAAAACAAATAAAAAGACCCCCCAAGAAAAAACCCAGCACAAATGGATCGAACCACAAATAATAAGGAAGACTCACTTCAAAAATTAAACTCACCCCATAAATAGGATAAGGAACAAAGTTGTCAACGGAAAATTGTAACATAAACCCTGGTCAGATGCGTAAAAAATATAAGCTTCTGAATGCGAGAAAATATTTCATCATCATCATCATCATCAGCCTATAATGTTCTCGTTGGGACACAGGCCTCCTCTCTGTGAGAGGGAGTGGGTCGTAATCCACCACGCGGGCACAGTGCGAGTTGGTAGATGTCACAATATCTCCGAATTTTCGGTTCTAGGACATGCCGGTTTCCTCACGATGTTTTCCTTCACCGTTTTGAGAGCAGTGGTGATGAAATAATTTACACAAAGTAAAGCGCCTGTCTGGGTTCGAACCTACGACCTTACAACTCGGTAAGTCGCGGCCGTCACCACTGGGCCACTACTGCTGCGAGAAAATATTTTACGGTACATTTATGTACAGTGGGCTGCATCAATTTAATACAACTGGGGTACCCAATTGATGCAGCCCACCGTACGTTATTCAAGATGCTGCAGGATTGGAAGATTTTCTTAATTGAGCTCATCGCGGATACTTACGTAACTGATGCTCCTTCAAAGAAAGCAATCCCTAAATGAAAACATAACAGCCTAATAACAGCAATTAATATCACTCTCTCAATTAGAGCAACCTATGACACTTATCCATGGAAATAATAACGTTGTTTATGAGCGGTGCTAGTTCACAGCAGCGCCATCATATGGCACTACACTATTAGTCATAGGAGCTGGCAACACCGGCTCATCAATCATTTTAGTACGAGCGGGGAGGAACGGGTAAAGTGTTAATAATCGCTACTGCCACTATTGTTCATTTCTAACTAAATTCACGTACGGAATGATATCACTAACCTGACGTAAAACCGTGGAACTTCATTAGAGGTAGATAGAGTTTTAGATAAGTTTTTATAGGGGTTGCTAGTCTACCCGATAGAAGATTATTATCTACGTGAGCATTGGGGGTACAATGGTGCCGATTCCCTTGTACACAAACTAAACTAAATTTAAGTTCAGTGCATCTTTTTCTTTCTATATCATTAAGAAAAGGACAGAAGATAAATTTTAGTTTAGTCCTGTCAAATTAATCACCGCCTGTCACTACTCCATACAAATTTAGACGTAATTAAAAACTTGCCGACTAAAATTACGTCAATTTATGTCAAGCGCTGATTAATTTGACAGGACTAAACTAAAATTTATCTTCTGTCCTTTTCTTAATGAAATAGAAAGAAAAAGATGCACTGAACTTAAATTTATTTTAGTTTGTGAACAAGAGAATCGGCACCATTATTGTCTTGCAATGTTGTAATTTAAGATACTTATAAATACTTTAATATTATGTTTCATCTCGTCACTCACGGCTGTGGGTATCAATGAATTCAATGACCTATTGATCTATGTTTTTAGGAACCTTGGTACCTACCTTAAATTAACGCAGGAGGACTCTGAAATCAATTTATAACGTAAAATAACTATAAACTGCGCCGTGATTGTACCTACTACATAATCATTGAAACAACTATCAAACTAAAATGTAGGTAATCAATGGTGCCGATCTCTTGTTCACAAACTAAACTAAATTTAAGTTCAGTGCATCTTTTTCTTTCTATTGCATTAAGAAAAGGATAGAAGATAAATTATAGTTTAGTCCTGTCAAATTAACGTGCGCTTGACGTAAATTGACGTAATTTTAGTAGGCAAGTTTTTAATCACGTCTAAACTTGTATGGAGTAATGACCGGCGCTGATTAATTTGACAGGACTAAACTAAAATTTCGACGGCCCCCACGTATACTATCGAAATTACAAAAAAGCCATTTTCGTTTTATTGCCCTAATAGCAAGTAGAGATAAAGATCTATGATTTTATATAAAAATGATGTACTAATTTGTATACCGTCAATTGTTTTTCAATTGAACAAAATCGAAATTGGCATATTCGGTAAAAAAGTAACCAACAGTAACCAAGTAAACTATCGAATGTGTAATATTAGAAAAAGTATAATAATTATCAAAAACTATAGTAGACAGTATAAAACGGTCAAATTTTCCACTTTAGATACATCGATAATATAACATTTTCGAATTTCATGTTCGACAAAAATCTAAATCTTAACTTAGAATCGCTCTCCTGTAAAGTAGAGGTTTTACAGTTTCGATACTTTACGTGGTGGCCGTCGATTTATCTTCTGTCCTTTTCTCAATAAAATAGAAAGAAAAAGATGCAGTGAACTTAAATTTAGTTTAGTTTGTGAACAAGGGAATCGGCACCATTACCAGCTTCATCAATCTAAAAATAAAATCCACGTTCATTTTGCTAAAAATTCTACATAAAATCTGCTCTAGACCGCTCTCGATAAATAACGTTCCGACCTGACTCAAGGGTAAAAAGTTCAACCCTAAAAAATACATTCAGCTTTATAGAACAGAGAAATAAGCAAGTGAGCAACAAAACGCACTTTATCAGGTGGCGGCCGCTTTATCCCGCTAATGACCAACCCCTCCGGAGTAATAAAAGTCGATATCAGCCTCCCTAGAACCAGCGCTGGCGAAGTGATCTTGATACTTATGATTTGACTCTTTTGATGCAAATTCTGAGTGTAGATTTTGTTTAACATGCTCTTTTGATTTGTCATTGAAACATTATTTAGTATCTACCGTTATTTAGATGTCCAGATATTTTGTTTAAAGAGACAAACGAAATAATGCAATGGAATCGTCATCCACATAGTTATCTTGACAATAGGATAGCTTAGGTGGCTAGGGGCTTTTTCACCCCTTTTGACCTTTCTATCGGGGAATTATATCTTTTCATACTAACGGATTCCAGTAATTTTTATAAGCAAACTCCCCCAGACTTTTAAAGAAATTCATGTTGCTTTTTTCGATATAAGGGTGTTTTCCAAGTACATATTCTATGCACCTACTTAGTAGACTATAGTAGAGAAAATAAAATGGCTAAAGGACCAAAAACATAGATTGGCGTATATGCCCAGCGAACCGCGGCTGAGAATTAGCGGCGGCGGGAAAGAAAAATGATTGTGACAGTCCGGCGAACACCACTAATGGAGTCTGCGTCTGCGAAATATCCCCACTTAGACCAGTAGTGAGTAGCCGTACCTACCCACTCATAAATACTTGAGTCGCTGGCTCAGCACTTTACCCACGTTTATAATTAAAACAACGGTCGTATGAACTATCAAATATTCATATTTTATTAAACTTCCATTATCCATGATATTCGAAACTTCCATGCCAGTTGTTAACGCACTAATCTTTAGTTTAAAAGTGATCAATAGTTAGATAACACTGTAATAGGGTGACTATCTGATTCATGTATCTACTTAAATTCAAATCGCCGTCGAAATACACAGAGGGCAATTCGAATGTAGCAATAACGGGGCCCCACCCCTTCAATACAATACAACACTCCCCTCACAAATTAAGTGTAAAACAAACCTAATGAAATTTAAATATCTTTTCGGCGACGCAATAACTGCACAAATAAAATCATGTCGCGGGGGAGAGTATAATCGCTTCTATTGTGTACACATTGTATGAAATTATTCTGTTGAGAAGTTTTACAACCCTGTCGCAATGCGATGGCAGTGTCGGCCCCTCTTCTTATTAGCTTTATGCGTGGGATGGTTAGTGTGACAAGGTAACAGGGGCTCATGACGTCGTAAGAAGGGGCGGGAATGCTCTCCAGACAGTAATAGGCTCTTGCGGTGATGATAAGCCTCTCATTGTTAGCTTGTTAGTGGATAATTCGCAGTAATGTGTTTAGCGTGCGTGGAGAGGAAATCTGCGTGCGGTGTTTGTTTTTAGCTATTGTTTTGGTAAGCAAAGTTATTATGGAAGGTACATACCACTGTTGTACCGTACTTATGTGCCGTTTTAGGTGTTAAATGTTTTTATGACACGCCATACCACCCGGCTCTATATTAGCTAAATAAGACGACACTTGACTAATCAGCCAAGTGTTGTCTAAGCGTGTTTACGCTTGCACATTAACACCGATTTTTGTCACGGATTTTGATCGATAAATATTCTTTCTGAAATTAGATAAAAGAACGTGCACAATATTTTCACATAATTGGACAAGTATTCAGCAGCGGAAACATTATTATTCTAGCAGATTAAGTCGAGTATCCAAATGAATCTCTTAAAAGACGCGCTCGCCCCTCAAAGGGGAGGATACTAATTTTCTTTCAACTTTAAAAGAAGGTTCCTTTCAAGGAGTGGAAAAAAGTTACAATCGAAAAGGAAATTTGCGTTTTAAATCCTCTAATGAAGCTGAGAAGTTTGTAATGGAGGGGCGAAAGGCTGGCGGCAAATTGAGGAAAAAACTTACGCTCGGATCTGAACCGAGATTGTTAGATAGAAAGAAGTATTAATTAATAGGTATAATTCTTGTTTGTGTATAAGGTATAAGGATTTGTATATAAGTAATTAGGGATCACTTATTGAAGTGAAAACTTCTTTAGCATCGTTGTGATTTGAAAGTCGATGAAACGAAAAAGCGACAGTAAAAAGAGACAGACACAAATTCATAAGATTTAACGTGGGAGAAAATGAGATAGGAAGCATTATACAGTGTTTCTTATGTTCTTGGTTCTCTGAAGCTGAAGAGTTTGTTTGTTTACTTAAACGCGCTAATCTCAGGAACTACTGGTCCGATTTGAAACTTCTTTCAGTGTTAGATAGCCCATTTATTGAGGAAGGCTATAGGCTATATATCATCACGCTAAGACCAATAGGAGCGGAGCACCAATGAAGGATGTTTCAAAATCGGGGGTTTTATTTTCCTTTTGAGAGCTTCCGCTGCGTGCGCTGCGTAAACGGTTAAAGTTTCGCAAAAATCATGTATGACAGAATTGTTCCCCTTTAAAAGTTCAAAAAAAAAGTCCGCGACAGCATATGTCTATCTTTTAAGGTTGGCTCACTATAACCTTTTTTATGCTAACCAAATTTGTTCTAAAATAATGCATTATTTGCGAAGGTTTTATAAACATGATATTAATCTTTATCCAAATAAATACGTTATTCACCACAAGTATTTAATTTAAAACAAAATTGCCCTTTACATCATTCGGTTTCAATGAATGTCTTAGGAGATATCGCAATTTTAAAATAATATCGCAGCAAAATAATGATCAAGTATTACGCGCGCATTTATGATGTGCATGAGGGGAAAGGGCGTGATATAAGATTTATAAGACCCAGTACTTTTACCTAACGTTTTAAAATTCCACTTTTACTGATAAAAGCGTGATGTTGGTACCTAAAATAGCTCCTTAACGTACGTATTATTTAAAAAAATATTTTCAGTCGCGGGTTAAAGTTAGCGTTAGCCCAAAGTAACTATTCCACGCGGACGAAGTCGCGGGCAGAAGCTAGTAAATTCATAAGATTTGACGTGGGAGAAAATGAGATAGGAAGCATTATACCGTGTTTCTTATGTTCGTGGTTCTCTTTGTGCTCTGCTTCGTACCCCCTACACTCATTCTCATTATCTTGAAACCAACATTTTTGAAGGTTTCACTTCTAGCACGTGTGAATTGCACACGTTTTTTTTTAACATCTCTTTAGATAGGGATCTACCTACTACTTATGTAAATTAGTCCGGAAATAATGCAAGAATCTTTGAGACATTACAACATAGACAAGAAATCATTTCATACGTCTATTTTGTAAGTCTACAAACAAAATAGATAAAAGCATAACAAGTCAGTTTATTCTTTTGTTTTTAAACAATAATAAAATTGCATAAAATAGCTGCGTAAGCGCGCAAAACATTTTAACTAACAGGTACTTAACACATTGCTCGCGCAAAACATACCGATCGCGCTTCGAAGGTGCCTCACCAATTAGACTATGAATTTATTACAACCCAACCCATTGTTTCAAGATGCTTGGTTACAACATGGACTGCATACAAGCGTACTTATCATATATTTATCTCATCGATTTACATCAGTGATTTATCTTACAAAACCGTTTAATCGATGTTTGGAGTAGTACATGAGAAATCTTCTGGCTCAACGCGGAGACATCATGTTCATGCTGACTTTATTCATAAGAAAATGGAAATAAAAGGTAATTTTTAATTTCCAAGATGAAGATAATTTTATTTAATAAATCAGTGGTAAAACTGGTGTCAAACTTCAATTAACAATTATAATTTTTTGCGGTATTTTTAGTAAATCTATTTAAATCGGTGTTCACCAAATCACCATATTTATTACAGAAGTGAACAGCACTAACAGAGAAATTAATAGTACGTGCAAGATATCGTTAGTTGAATACATACGAGTTATAAAATAAAGTAAAATCAAAGATGAGCTATGTTCACAAATAAGATCGGAAATAAAAAACTATTAAAAAAACTGCACTTTCGCTACGAGTGCTACGACGTAGCGGATGTTCTTATCTCTGCGTAGCAGGCTACGCTGTCGTAGCAGATAGCTAAGCAGCATATAGAGGCCTACGATAATAATAGCGACATACGGTCTGCCGAAATTACGTCGCTGAACTTCGGTGGCTAACTAGTACGTTTCGACGTATTTACTTATTTAAACTTCATGTAGATACAATAGTGGAACATGCGTATTAGGTTGCCATGACGATTGACTATGTTGAAAATTACATGTCGTAATACTAAACAAAATTGTCGCCCACCCGATTTTGTACGTTTACCCCAAAACGCGACGTAACCCGTGTCCTAATAATATAATATAAGCAATATAAGCAATCGTCGCGTTCATTGTCACATGTCATTTGTTCGGGAAACCCGAACGCGCGCTCTTTCGGCAGGACGACGCGTTCGGGTTCGCCGAACAAAATGAACGTACGAATTTGCGCTACGATCGCTTATATTAAGTCTCAGACAGGCGCGACGCGGCTCTGGGGGAACAATATCTATAAAAACTTCACGGAAATTGCTGTCCCGGTGTCGCGTCGCGCCTGTCTGCGGGAGCCTTTAGGACACGGCAATGGCGGATCCAGGATTGTCGTTTGGGAGGGGCTTGACCCCGCTGAGGGTAGGTTTTAGCAAAGTCCTAAACACTAATGACACTTGCAATAGGTATCACGTAGGCGCGATCGCGGCGACGGCATCGGCGTCACGTGCGGGCGGTACGCTGGCGGTGCAGGCAGCGTGAGTGGCGCGCGAATTAAAAATTCGTCACGAAAACAAAAATAGAAAATTTAAACTTGAAAACATAATACTTAATTAAGTTAACGATAATTGATGACAATTGAACCCTAGATAGTGTAATGCTTTCTAAAAAGTTTAATTAGAATAATATCAAGTTAACTTTAAGATTTGTCACGGAAGAACTCAGATACTTTTGGGGGGAGCTTGAGCCCTTAGCCATAACATGCATGAGGAGTGCCTACCCTATTTGTTTAGGAGTGCACAGAATACACCTTATTTCCAATTTTCATCGACGCAATATAGTGCAAATTGCCTCCGAGTAAAATGGCTGTGTGTATAGATGTAAAACAACCGATTTTAAACGTTTTAAATCAAATGTTGCGGTTTTAAACCCCAAATAAATCGTTTTAAACGGTTGAAAACTCGCCTACAAAAATAAAAGTACTGTGTTTTACACTTCATTAGGTACGAGCAATTTTTTGTTTATAGAAAATCAATAGAAAGTACCTACCTACATTACCTACTATACGAAAACTTATGTATGTAAGTAGGTATACCTACCTTATTTTTGGTTATGTGTGTGTAGGGTAGGCGAGCTGGCAACGTTGCGTCGAGTCACGACACGAGTGACGACTGACGACGTCAACGAGAGTGCGAGAGTGTGAGTTTGGTTTTAAACCGAATCAAATTGATTATTTAAATCATTTGTAAACAAAGAAAAAAAATTTTTTTACCAACATTTTTAACTTATCAATAGAGTTTTTATAACTTAGGTAGTTAATACCTACACTTGGTCGGACGGACTAACTAGAACTATAAGTACTAGAAGTATATCAATATCAGTATATCACACATTTAAAAAATCTTTACACAGTTTATAGGTACTCCGTTATATCCCTACCTTAGTAAAATCAAGAAAATGTAGTTATAATTAAGAAAAACATAGTCATCAACACCAACCGTTTTAAATCGAAAAAAAAATGGTTTATTTCGGTTTTAAACGATTTTTTCCGTTTTAAACTGATTGATTTAATTGGTTTTAAACCGGCCTTACATCTATAGCTGTGTGTCATCCGCATGGACGGACAGAAAGACGTGACGAAATTATAATGGATCCGTTTTCGCCATTTGACTACGGAACCCTATAAATAAAGTGTACCCGTGAACCATTAAGAAACAATACTCTCGAGTGCAATATTTCCAATTTCTTACCACTTCTTTGAGCATAAAGGGTCAAATTGAACTAAACTGCGAAACTCCGCAGACTTAGTATGATAAGTAAACATGACAAAACAAAAAAAAAATTACCTGATGATATTTTTTATTGCGGTCATTATAGTCAAGCTATAGTTTCTAACTCTGGGAAATTGGCAACTCGTACCTTATAATCATTTCGTTTGGCGATTCACGCTGCGAATATCGTACATAACGTACTGTTGACGCGAGTAATTTATCTCCTTTCGATAATCGCCTTTTAGAGGCGAGAAACTCTCCTCTTATAAATGAGAGCGAGTTGATCGTTGATTATGATTATAATCGCAGCTATTTTACGTATGTACTTGCGACGTGCGCGCAACATGTTTTCACCTATGGACATGACTAAGAGATCCCGGAATTCACTGGGATTTGAAAAATGTATTATTAAGGTCATGGCTGGGTGTTTTTTTAAAGGTATATGTAACGGGTAATATCTGAACTTTGATAAAACTAGGTTCACCCAGTTCATAGATTATTAGTAAACTTACGCGAAACAGGTGAGTGAGTAAAAATTTTGTTTGAATATCTAACAAGCCAACCCGATTTTCTTTATCGAGTTCTCGATAAATTGAAAGTCCCGGGATCCGGCAGCATGTTCATATTAACATAAACATGAGTTCTTTGGCCCGAAATAGCTCTACACCTATTCCGATCACTGAATAAAATATATGAAAATAAAAGATGTTTTTAATTTTGTAACAAAATTTATTCATGTATATAAATATTTTAAATATGTTACATTTAAATTCAATTCTGTGTAGCATTCATTGCCCAACAGTATGGCTAATTAGCTAATCGACAAAGACAAACAAAAAGTATACAGAATTTTAAAATAAGCGATTACACTGCAATTTTATTTTATTTGTTTCTAAATCAATTGGTATAATTGAACTACAGATCCATGAAGATTCCTATATTTTCTATGATTTAATTGTATTCGACAAACGTACTATAATTTGATTACCGTAACGTTAAGGAGAACGTATCCATATACACAAAGCCTGATTTACACGGAGCAATTAATTAATAGCCTATGGCATACTATAAGTTGAGGCAACAATAAACGTTGCACCGTTCAACATAACAGCGATGTTGCGGATATTCGCATCCCGTATCCGCAATTACGGAGCTTCCGTATTTATTTCAATCAATCAATGCGGAGCTCATGCGGATGCAGATGTGGGTCGAAAAGGGTGTATATAAATATAATCATTATCATCAAAATGGAAATTATAATCATTTAAATCATCATTATAGCTCTAAATCGTCACATTTTCACGAAATAGTCATATCCATCAAACACATAAAATTTCGAGAGCTATATAGATTTGATATGATTTAGTAATTATTTTATTATAATTGCCGCGAATTAAATTATGATCAACATGCAACGAAACGGCGCTGCAATTTGCCAAAAACGTAAGAAATTTTGAATTTCGCCTTGCCGACTTGACGGATCCTATAAAAAAAACTTGAGATCCGCATCCATGTGAGTCGCTAAAAATCCGCATCCGCGGATGTTAAAAAATCTGCATTAGCAACATCCCTGGTTTAGACGTGCAAGTCAAGCTTCAATTTTATTGTATGCCACAGACAAGAACTTTACATCGTGTAAATCAGGCTTAACTGAACATGAAGTAAATCAAAATGGAAAAAAATATAAATGGATAAAGATATGTGATATCAGAAAACATTGGAAGACATTCATCATGAAACTAGTTTTGCTATTTCTTCCTACATTGTAATAAATGACATGGATCAATGAGTACATAGTAGTTTTCATAAAATATTTATTTGCTCGACAGATAAAACATTAGGACGCGATGTCAATAATTATAAAACTTTATATTGGTGCCGATTCCCTTGTTCACAAACTAAACTAAATTTAAGTTCAGTGCATCTTTTTCTTTCTATTTCATTAAGAAAAGGACAGAAGATAAATTTTAGTTTAGTCCTGTCAAATTAATCAGCGCCTGTTAGTCTCCATACAAGTTTAGACGTGATTAAAAACTTGCCAACTAAAATTACGTCAATTTACGTCAAGCGCTGATTATTTTGACAGGACTAAACTAAAATTTATCTTCTGTCCTTTTCTTAATGAAATAGAAAGAAAAAGATGCACTGAACTTAAATTTAGTTTAGTTTGTGAACAAGGGAATCGGCACCAATGTGTTAAAGACATATTGATTTAAAATTAATGCTTGCTATATGGGCAGTATTGATAAGTGCTAAGAACTAGGCACTTGTGTGACAAGAAAATAATCACATACTCTGTAAAAGCTTGTGATACCACGTTAAACAGTAATGTATTAGATTATGTAAATTTTAAAATATTCAACAATAATAGAGCTGTACTATTTGTCAAAATTACTAATGGCACTTGTGGATTTGAGATTTACATGAATAATTATCTAAAATGATGCATGAATAACAGTCAATTATATAAGTAACTTAATTATATGCGTAATACGCTGATAGGTTCGCCAAACATATTGTATCTTTTATGGGAGATCATTACTTTCTTGAAGTTTTGGGGCTGCGTATGCGCATACGCAGCTGCGTGAGAGTTCTCTAGTTTTATGGCGTTTAAGGGTCGGCCGACCCTTAAGAATTAGGGAATCAATTTCGGGGCCGGTGAAGCGTCACCTCGTCACCTACATCTTGTCGTACTGCCTTCTTAATGCATCCCAGATAGACAAGAAAGTTATATAGACGTCCTATTTACAAAGTAATGTGTTTGGTCACAACCCTATAACACTTTACAAAGAATTTATCTACCGTGTCTTAACAACAATTTACAACCATAATAAATACAATCTTTTACGAAAACATTGATCAACTTTTTTGGAATATATTGGAAATAACAATAATAAGTACATGTAAAATAATTTCAACAAATGGTACAATGGGTTGTGTGTTCAGCTGTTTACTGTTGGACTGCTGCGTTCGCGATGATTGACGGAGAGTTGATGACCTCTCCGAGACTGTCCAGTAACTCCCTACGGTAGTCGTCGAAGTCGCCGTCAACCTGCGAAGAAAGGAAGATATAGAGTAAACAGACATTTTTTTATTTTCTTTAGAATTTTATGCTTGTTTATGCATTTTATACTTCTGCGCAATGTTCTTTTCAAAGCCTCGTATTCATGGTAAACAAAAGTTGCACAAGATTATTCTAGCAACATGGTTTTGGGTTGCGGAAACGTTGTTGGCAACATTGTATACTACAGTACAGATTTCCCAAGAAAAGCTTCGGGGATCACCGTCTATCTTCGGAAATACGAACGTGCGATGATAAGATCATAAATAGAGCTACTTGCCCATTTTGTATTACCATGATTATAAAATTATGCAACTTCAAAACACAGAACTTTTGAGTGAGAAATTACGATCTACGACCGGAGTAGTAACAAAACTTTTAGTTAAAGCAATGGCACGTAATATTTAATCGGAGAGGCAGCCGGATGGCGAGTGGTAATATGGGTATTGAAGTGATACCGAACCCCCCTGTACCGTCCGAATGGACCCCAAATGGACGGGGGCGGAGATATGGGGGATGGGGGCCGAACTGATTTTTTTATGACATGGCATTCTAAATTTAAGCTCTATTATGTACAAGGAATTTGTGTGTATCAATGCCATCCGATTGCTACCCTCCAACATCGTTATAATTGAAATAATGTCGTCACTGGAAAGGCAAAATTACTAATAGAATTTATAAAAGTAATTTTGCCTTTCCAGTGACGATGTATTCTTGAAACTCCTTGCCGATGATTAATCACCGAAAATGAGGGTTAATTTTATCAAAACCAGAGGGCATTGATACACACAAATTCCTTGCACATAATAGAGCTTAAATTTTGAATGAAATGTCAAAAAAAAATGTTAGGCCCCCATCCCCCATATCTCCGCCCCCGTCCATTTGGGGTCCATTCGGACGGTACGGGGGGTTCGGTATCACTTCAAGACCCAGATTACCGCTCTCCATCCGGTTGCCTTGCCGATAAAATTTTACGTGCCATTGCCTTGGATATTTATACAAACGCGAAATGACAGGTGCATTACGGGAAAGCGTTTTTTACAAAAAGCTTTGCCTCTGTGGGGGGTTACTCTGCGGCGTGACGTTCGAACTAATCCTTAATATTATAAATGCGAAAATAAGTTTGTTTGTTACGCCTTCACGCTAAAACGGCTGAACGGATTTGGATGAAATTTGGCACATATATAGATGATGCCCTGGAAAAGAACATAGGATACTTTTTTTTTCCCACGGGATCGAGACTTATGCGGGTGAAACCGCGGGGTGCAGCTAGTACGGAATAACCGAAACGCATACCTTCTCCGGTTTTCCTTTGTGTATGCAGGTAGCACATTATTTTGTTGCAAGCAACAATGTTGCGTAACTTTTGTTTGCCATGTAAACGGGGTTTTAAAAGGAACATGCCGCTGATTCGCTGAAGCAACTTGCCACTTGTTTGTGTCTATGTATAATGGGAAAACAAGTAGATATAATAAAAGTGTACCTCATTGATGGTCTGGTCCTCAATGACGTAGAGTGCGCAGTCCGTCTCCCTGATGAGTCGCTCGTCGTGGGACACTATGACGACGCCTCCCTTGTAGTCGTTGATCGCGTCCGCCAACGCGTCTATACTCTCGATGTCCAAGTTGTTTGTAGGCTCGTCCTGTAGTTACAATAGTATTATGTACGGCGTTCAATATAAAACACAACTATATACACGGTACTAAGTGTTTCTTAGCTTACCGTGGGCAGTCAGTCGCGCTACCAACACGGCTCTGTCTAATATTCGCTCGTTCCAATATTCCGATACGAGAATAATTGAGTTTTGTACAGTTTATCGAGTAAATTTTACCTACGAAATTGTTTTAAAAGGTTATATCCAGGTGTCTATCCCAGACAAAAAATCTATTCAAGGTTCGGAAATCTCTCCGGAAATCGTCCGGTCTTAATTCGGACGCAAAAATCTATAACAAAAGATGCCATGAAATCTTTACTTTAATTTCGGAAGTCGGTGTCTTTGGATCGGTATTTTAGTTTATTGACACCGACTTCCGAAATTAAAGTTATTTTTCACTTTGTAGTTTGGCAGTCGGATGTATATTTATATTTTTTTTTTTTTCACTTTTTAATGGGCTGGTTTATAATTTATCTAAGTTACAATAGCCTAATGTCAACCGCTCATCAAAAATACCCATTACCCCTCTATAGATGTGCCGATAATATTTGAAGAGTTCACTCGATTTCTCAAAGATCCCATCATCAGATCTTCACCAAATGAAAATAGGACCAACTTGAAAGTACACCCTCGCAAAAAACAAAAAAGATTTTTTCAAATCGGTCCAGCCGTCTTCGAGTAATCGGGGAACATACATAAAAAAATATAAAAACACCGACAAACTGAGAACCTCCTCCTTTTTTTGAAGTCGGTAAAAAATAGTATCTTACCAGAATAACGACATCAGGTGCCATAAGGGTCAGTTCCGCTAACGCGACTCTGGCCTTCTGCCCTCCACTGAGGTCCATCATCTTGATGGTATGCGCGTGACTGGCGAGCCCGAAGGTGCCGAGAGCCTTGCGCGCCTTCTCGTACTGAAGCCCGAACAACCTCTGTAGGTACTCGGCCGGGGTTTCTTCGGCTGTTAAGTGCTCGCCGGAATGCTGGTCGAAACGACCTATCCGCTGGAAGATTAATTTTACGGGTTAGATTTTGTGATGCATAGAGAAATAAATGGGATAATATAAGTGAAGTTCTTTTAAAATCGCGCTTTTACCTTACATACAGGTTTAGGGCCTTTGATACGCCTAATTTTAATCTTTTTTCGACGCAAGAGTTGCTATTGTAGCGGTTACACCGCCACATACGAACTACGCATCAAAGACATGACGTCACACAAATCCTGCATCGCGCAGTTAGAGTTTACCGAGCGATCGACATACATACAAGATTTCAACTTCAAACCGATGGGCAGTTGCCCGCCAGACACAACACTCGTCTGGTCGGAGGATCCTCCCTTTTCTATGGTGGATGAGTGAACTTTACACCCTGTTCCTCATACCACTAAACTATCATGAAGAGAGTAAAATAAACACTTTGGTTTATTGTCGAATTAACAGGAATACCATGTAGTCAGGTAGGTCATTTTGGTCACAACATCCAAGCTTTGAAAAATCTTTTTTTTTTTTGCTAGCCCACACTGTCTCACTCCTGGGCAAAGGCCTCCCTCCACTCCGTCCAACTTTCGCGAAACCTTTAAAATACATTAAATCATAAGTCTACTTACCAGTCTATGATTCCTGATGAGCTCTCCCTGTACGGGCGCTAGATCACCCACAAGCAGTTTGAGGAAGGTGGACTTGCCCACTCCGTTGGGGCCCACGATGGCGATACGCGAGTTCAGGTCTATGCCAAAGTCTACGCCACGGAACAGAGGTTTCTGACCGGGGAAGTTGAAGTTCACATCTGTTGGTAAAATTGGAATGTAAGAATGCCGATAATTTTGTTTGTGAGAATAACTGATCAACTTTTGGCCTGTTTTACCACCGCCACATTTTTTTTCAAGTCAAATTCAGTCGCACTTTTGATTTTCCTGGTAGATAAGTAGTGCCTTTCCGGACACTGCGAAACCGGCCCTTTGTTGAGTTTGTATAATCTGACCGAGTTTTCTACCGTATGTTATACAACACAATGTTGATATTTGTTTAGCAGTGAGAACTGCGCTGGGTGGCACTTTCGCATATTTTACATATTTCTTACGTATGTGGTGGTGGTGCGCACACATTTACAGTTAACGACAGTAAATAAGGCACAGAGTTTTAGAAATAGTTCAGCTTTGTAAAAAAGATATCTATGCCACCCATACCTCTGCAGCTCTGTGAAAGGCCCTTTTTAAAGCTTGATGTGCCATATACACTGCTACAAGAATGTTTGGGCTCTCGAATGACGTTGACAAGATATCGCTGTTGGTAAACATTTAGTGCAATTGTTTTGAAACAAAAACAAGATGGCCGCATACGTTCCGATTTTGGTCACGCGATAAACGCCCCGATATTGTAGTTTAATTATCTTACTAGTACGTACTGAGTAATCCGAGTATAGGCGGCTGCAGCGGCGGCGGGTCGGGGAAGGAGAACTTGACGATGTACTCCTTCGGCCGCTGCAGCAGCGCGGTCGGCGCCGCGCTGTCCTCGTCCTCGCGCTGTGCCTTACTGCGGTTCTTCTCTTGTTTGCGTGTTAAAGTATCCTTTTGCTTCTTTTCCTGTTATAAGAAACGGTGGTTTGAAGACAGTTAAAGAAAGAAAACATCAGGGGTGCTACAGACTTCGTCGGGTCGGCATGATTCGGCACAGCTGGGCGACAAAGTCGAATACAGATTTTGCCGCCTGACTGCTAAAACGTCATCATGCCTACCCAAACAAGTGTGACACACGCACTCTTAGCTTGCAAATAATGCTGTTTAAGGTATATTGATGGACTCACGTATGTGAGCCTCGGCTTCGCCTCGCCCCACATTTACACGATCATCCATCAATAACCCTGTTGCAGGCAGCGACAGTAATATCTCAAAACATGATTAAGGGGTGCTTTTCAGACTACTGCTAGGTTAAGTATTATGATTTTTTTATTAGTTTCCCTCCTAATTGATTTTAGATTGATAACAAAAACACTAGTAGACTAAGGTTATTAAACTGCTACCCAGTGACATCATCCGCAAATATTTGACGAACTCGAACAGTAAATACGAAGGATAGAAAAAAAAAGTCTCTCATATCACAATAGTGAGTAGCGGTGTGCTATTATTATTATTGTCCAATTCCCTAATTAATAATTAGAACTCACAGCTTGTTTCTTCGACTGTCCATGTGCCTTCAAGTCCTTAATCCTCTTCTCTTGCTTCTCATACTCCTTAATCATCTCCTTCCTCTTCTGTGCGTACATCTTCTTGAACATGGAATAGTTGCCCTTATAGTAGTACAACTTTTGCGTGTCCAAGTGAATGATCTCATTACATACGTTATCTAAGAACGACTGGTCGTGGGACACTACTAGCAGAGTCTTCTTCCAACCTTGAAGGTAGCTGGAAAAGGTAAGTTGTTGTATTTCTACATACAGCATTTTTTGTTTTAGGAACAATGTATCAGAATATGTACAGTATCCCGGAGTAATAACGATATAACGACTTTTATTAAAATACCTTTTGTTTTATGTATAATAAATTAATAAAGCGTCTAATTTGGGATAATACGCAAGCTAACCACTAAAGCCCACTGGCATATATCTGCATCTTAAGAGTTTCCCCTGAGGTTGCACCATCCTGGAGGACACGGTGGAGGTCTGCCCGGCTTGGGCGGAGCATCGCGGCGGCGGTGATATCTCGCGTCCGACCCTGATTCGGGCCATGGTACGGGGCGAGAGGAAATGGGAGGCCGTCACCTCCTTCTGCGAAGCAGTAATGCTCGCGAAGGAAGAGGTGGAACGCGAGGGAGAGGCAAAATTCGCGCCCTCACGCCCCTAACCGCCGCAGGAGGAGACGCCCAGGGCGTCGGGAATCGCGAGCCGATTTCCGGCCACCGTAGGCGCGAGCTTGCGAACGGTGAGCAATAGGTAGCTCGCCGCCCGATAAGGACCAGGCCCAGGTCGATGGCGCGAATTGACGGGGTCCGCTAGGGCCGTTGCCTGCCTGCCGGGGTTGCGAATAAGGCCGAAAGGGTAATCATGGTCCCCGGCAGCATGGCAACTGAAAGAAAACGGGTGGGTTTCCCACCCAAAAAAAAAAAGGTTGTTTCACCATTTTATGTGCTATATTTATGGTCGAATTCTGTACATATAGCTGTTATGATTGATACAAAACAACAAATAATTATGGCTGCACTTACTTGTCTAACCAAATGACAGCATTCAGATCTAAATGGTTTGTAGGCTCATCAAGCATCAGCAGTGTTGGTTCTATGTACAGAGCTCTGCAAATATAAAATAAAATTTATAGGGTTATATAATAATTTATTTATTGACACCAAAAAAAATTAACACTACATAACAACCATATTGCTTAAAAATAAATTTGTATGCTATAATGAAAATAATACAACATAGGAGCATCTGTAGCCGAACTAGGTGAAAAACCTGTATCTCGGCATACAGCGCCAAACCTCTTTGATAACGGACTGGAAAAAATTTAGCCAACATTTATAATTTTGTTAAATCTTACAGAATATTATTGATATACAGTATTTTTAAATAGAGAAATTGATCGATTACACTTAAATGAGTTGTGGAGTGTGGACGAGAGTGAGTAAGTCGGTGTGTGTGGGTGAGTGGGTTTTTTGGTATGCGAGTGTGAATGTGAACGTGTGTGTGATAGTATACGTTGAGAAGTTATTTAAAAAAAATCTTTTTTTTATGAACATGCGTAATAGTTTTATGTGCCAGATAAGCGGTACGCGACCTTATGACAAGCTATCCGTTTGCCATATTATCGAAAAAATAAAAGGTATATTATCTGCGTACCTAGCAAGTGACACCCTCATACGCCAACCTCCGGAGAAGTTCTTGGTGGCTCGGTCCTGCATCTCGCGGCTGAAGCCCAGACCCGCTAGTATACGACGCGCGCGCGGCTCGGCTGAGTCCGCGCCTATCGCTTTCAACTCCGCGTATACCTGTGGGAGAGATCTATGTTAAGAACGCGGCGACGCATGAATTGTCCATACAAACGTAATACCTAAATCATTTGCAATTTGGGCATATTTCCACCATATTATGAGGTTATTCGGATTTAAACAGTGTTTATCTAGGCTCCTACATCTTTTTTTTCCAAAAAACTTTTCTAAAATGAAGTTTAAACGAATTTAATTTCGCACATTTTTACAGCGTAAATAACATGTCTTCATATTGTTTTTTCTTTATTATAAACAGCAATATTTATAATATTGTTTCTGCAGAAGCATAGCTTATATTATCAAGCTACAAATTATGGAATTTTTTTTTGAAAAATATTAAATTTTCATTCATTATTTTTGGTATTACCGAACACATCCAAATTTATCATAAATTTTCGAAACCTAGTAGTGCTATCGCGTCAAGCAATAATTGTCAATGTGTGCGTGGTAGTGTTGCTCACTGTAGGTGTATATCGCTCTGACAGGCACTCACACTAGCGCAACGTGCTTGGAATTGAATTTTGCAAACATCTCGATTTGTAGTTGCGAGCCGTGTTCGCAGGCCTCTTAAATACAGGAACAATTTGTTTTATCTTTTGAAGTTGTTCTATTTGGACGACAGGTTGCGACAACAAAGCTTACACGCTTTATATTTTGGATAGCTAAAAGCTAAAATAAATCATGGCTGTCCCTCCAATCCTTTTCCCATTCATCCCTATTAGCCATCATCTCAGTGTCAGTGCTCATTGCTTTCCTAGCCCAATCACATGTGCTGGTACTCACGTCGTTTAACTTATCTTGTTTGCTGAGATCTCCTTTTTCTATTAAAGCTTCTAATTCTTTGCATTCCTTGAGCAATTCTAAAATAGAAAAGAAAACATTGTTATTTAAAACTTTTTTTACGGTTAGTTCTGATAATAGAAGTTGAGGCTTAGAAAGTAGTACCTAAAAGAAGAAAACAGAAGTATTTATATGATGGTACTTATTGGTACTGTATAGTGGTACTTATAATAAGTATGGTAACATAAAAATCTTACCAGTTCTCTTAACATCAGCCTCAAGCAGAGTATCAACAGCGCTCATATCACTGGCAGTGACCTCTTGCTCACACAACAGTATGTCTATATGGGGTGGGAGAGGGAAGGCACGCTGCGCCAAATGCCTCAGTAGCGTGGTTTTCCCGTGACCGTTGGGGCCCACCAGGCCGTACCGCCGACCGTTCGCGATCAACAGATTAGCGTTCACGAATAAATCTTTGCCTTTAGCAGCTATTGAGAAATTTTCCACTTTTATGTCCACTGCGTTTTCTAGGGCTGCCATTTGACCTGAAAAATATGAAATAATAAGAAATAGGAAATGTGGAATCATAGAATATATGAACCAATGTTCATAATATTATGCAAAAACGAAATGCACAATCCTCTTGGTGATTCCATCTGTGTTTAAGTACCTTTTCTTTTTTAAGTTAAAACTTCTTTAGATGCGTTGGGCATTTTTGAGATGGGAAAAAACAATTGAACTCTCGACACCGTTACCGACACCTCATTTTTGTAAACGCGATTGTGCTCTTTATTTATATTACGTTACGGATCAATGTTCTATGCAAGTATTTTTACTTTAAAGGTATTGGTTTTTTTTTTTTTGTAAACCCGATTGTGCTCTTTATTTAGATAAGGTTACTGACCAATGTTCTATACAAGTATTTTCTTCCACCCAGGCGGTCTTTTTCAAGTTTTCAATTCTGTCGGCACTCCCGGAGTGCCACTGTATTTTTTTTTTGTTTGGTATTTTATTAAATAACTTCTCCCGCTCTGGGCGGTGCGGGAGGGCGTGTCAGACTCTTACTGACTAAAATCCACCCGTGTTCTTTCAGTTGCCTGTATGTTGCCAGGGGCCACGGTATCCCTTTCGGACTTTCCCGCAACCCCGGCAGGCATCGGCCCTAGCGGACCCCGTCAGTTCTGCTGACATCTCTTTGAGGCGCGCGTGGAACACAACGCGCCATCGATCCGGGCCTGGTCCTTATTAGACGGCGAGCTACTCATTGGTCACCGTCCGCAAGCACGCGCCTACGGTAGCTGGGAATCAGCCTGCGATTTCCGACGCCCAGGACGTCTCCTGCGGCAGTTAGGTGTTTAAGTACTTGAAATATCAAATTATAAAAAGCTAGCTGCACTACATACCAGCAGTTTTCTGTGCCTGACTGACAGTGAAGTTGGCGTCGAGATCGCTGTGACCCTGACCTCCCTTCTTGGTCAGCATTTCCATTTGCTTCTCATACTCTTGCATTTTCTTCAACTTTTTCTTCTCTTTGTGACTCATTTTCTTCTCTGATGGCTCTTCCTTCTCTTCCTCGGGAAGTTCCGCCAGCTTATCATCAATCTCCATGGATGCTTCGTCAGCTGAACCCTCAGGTTCTACAATTTCTTCCTTCTTAGTTTTCTTGGTTTTGTCCTGTTCGCAATAAAGATACAACTTATTAAATAACATCTATACTGAAAGGCGCTATCTCTGAGATACGCCCTTTAGTTTTTTTATACCTTTCAATAGCTATAATTATTTCGCATCTAATGGTATAAGCCAAATAGCGCTATCTAACTTAAAATATTTGAAAAACCACCAAGAAGTTATTTTTTTTTTTTTTCTTAAATGCAATTTACAAAAAGTGTATTTTCTCAAAACATACTCCGATTGAGAAAGCGCCTTTCGGCTTAGCAGGGCAGTTTAATCAACCTAAATTACCTACAATCCTCTGTGAAGCGAGCGAGAATCCGTAAATTCAAGTTTCAGATGAAAATGTAAACAAATGGGTCAGAAAACTTGTGGATGCCAATTTTTTGCGCCAATTACAAATTAAGTGCTTTGATTTGATTACAGTCAAACCTGAGTAAGTGAGAACTGGGTAAACGAGAAAACTCTATAAATGAGAGTATGGGCGGTCCCGTCATTTTAACCTTCTAAAACATCTCTATGTGAGAAACAAAAAACTATAAGAGAAAGTCGTTTTAAACTCGTGGACCTCTATAACTGAGACTGCTACTTGCCTGTACCTCTAGCAGCGACAATCGAGCGTAATTTAACATTGCTATTATGACTCATTCTAAAATTTTGTGGAACTAACATCGTTTTTGTTTTCTTCAATTTCGAGGAGCTAACTAACATTGCTTTTGTATCGTATTCTATTCGAATGTCCAAATTTGTATTTTTAGAAACCTCTATAAGTGAGATAGGCTACTCCTGTACTTCTATAAGCTAGAAACTCGAGTTAGTGAGAAAGGTCCATAAGCGAAAAAGAGATCGCCATTCCTTGAATTCTCGCTTATTCAGGTTCGACTGCATTTGAATACTAAAATAAATAGATAAAGTTTTCACTTAAACACGAAACTCTAATTTCAAAAAATGTTTTATTTGAAAATAGAGTTTAACTGTGCATTTGCACTGGTGAAACATTCACAACAAAACGTGTTCCTGTCAAACATTGTATGGAACATTGACAGAAAGTAAAGATTTGAACATGTTTTGTTGTGAATGTTTCGCCAGTGCAAACGCACAGTAACTATGCGTTTGCACCAGAAAACATTCAACATGTAGATGTTTCGAAACTTGTCACATGAAACAAATCTCATTACTTGTTTTGTTGAACTTGCGTTCGCACTACACGAAACATGAGTAAGTCATAAGACAGATGTCAAGATTTGTTGTTATCTGCGTTCGCACTGTCTAGAAACATACACAATAGACATGTTTTGTATAGAGATTTGTCACGTTTGTGCTCGCACTGTTGTTTGTTGAGGTCAAATTATGTCTCGCAACTTGTCTATTGCTTGATGTTTTATGTTATCCGAGTATGGTGGTAAACATCTCGTGTTTATATCGAAACATGGAGTGGTCCAAAGTAGACACGGTGAAGTTTTTTTAGAAAGTCGCGCATCCAGTACCTAGGTTTCTTCCTAGGTTTTTGCCGTCCCAGGAATGCAATACTGGCAGCTACAAACAATAAATCGTCTTCATCGCTTGAATCCATTTTATTAGGAACCTACTTTTGATATTGGTTCCGATTCTCTTGTACACCGAATTAAACTAACTAAACTATCACTAAAATTCCTTACTTTTGGCTACGAGAATCTTAAAGCTATTCTGCAAAATAAATTCTATAAATTTAAAAATAATTTTGACACAACTAAATCGAATTTGACGGTCGCGACTCCACGTGATAGGTACTTGTTTGCCGTACCTCGTGAATTTTTTCTAGAGCCCCAGGCGCGTTTGCCTCGACGTGGTTTTAGGAATTTTTCAGTTTTTGTATGGAAAATATGAAAAATTATTACCTACATGTTGAGTTCTAGGGGTTTACGGGTTTTATAAAGGGGGTCGAAATTTTCAGTATTTTTGCGATAGGACACACCATTTTCAAGATATAAGCTAAAGAAAAAAAAGATACAGTACTGTTTTTGCACCTGAAGTCGAGGTGTTGGTGTAAATTTAAAGTTCATGACAACCAATTTTATTCCACACGTTTTTAATCGCGATTAGAAATAGTTCGGTTTAATTAGACAATCAAAATTTTAGGTAAAAACGTCAAATTCAGAATAGCAAAATTGCCATTTTCACTAAGTTAATCTCTCAGTGCCACAGGGCCGTAGCCAAGGATTGTGGGGCATTGTGGGGCAATGTCCTACCTTAAAATACCAATGCCCAAACTTAAAAAAAACAACTATTCTAAATATCAACTAATAATAAGCAAAATACTGTGAAGCTAAGTTATGACATCTAAACAATTCCGAATTAACCACGGCATCTTACAATCACAATAAAATAATTCTTTATTCTGAATCTTATTCAAATTCAGTTGTTTTAAGGAAAGACTTTATATTGAGTATCATTACTAATTTTTTTTAATCTGTATGGCACCCCCGACAATTATGTATTAACTGACTCGCACATTACAAATATCAGTCAAGAAAGTCAAAAATCAATTGACCTGTACCCTAATTGCGTAACTTATTTTCGAAAACAATTTTGCCTCATTTGTTTCATTTTGACAGTTCAACAACATTCATTGCGTTATTTACGTTGTTGAGCAGATAGTTTTTCCAAGTTATGAAGCAATGGATTAGCAATCTGTTTCATATCGAAACAAATTGTGATTGTGTTGGTGTTGTATTACGCAATTAGGGTAAAAAACAGATCAACATTTTTACTTCCGCCCTACCTTAAATTCAAGTCTAGCTACGGCCCTGCAGTGCCATCTTAGTGCTCTCAAACTAAAATATAGTCAAGTTGTGTCACTTTAGTCTATTTCAGAATGGGAAATCGTCGTTTGACAGGAATGAATGATATTTTGGTGATTTTTAGTCTAGTTTAGAGGCATTTGTGACAAGAGAATCGGCACCATTAGCCAGTTAATAAACGTTGCAATATTTTTGACTTTGTTTAGCATATTTATAAGTAATTTTGCCTTCGCTACGATTTGACCACAAATAAATCACTGTCAACATCATTAAGGCCGCATTCCGACTTACGTTAAAAGTGATAATATCGCGAATCCAACCAAATTTAATAGTCACAAAATTTGAGGGTTATTGAGTAATAATTGTGACTTTGGACTTTGGTCGGATTCGCGATAAAATCACTTTTGGCGTAACTCGGAATGCGGCCTAAGATTCACAGAACATAAAAGTCAGCATGAAATGTCAAAACAAATCTTACAACATGTTGCTAGATTCATACAGAACAGATACATTTTGATACGAAATTGGTTTGTAAAAACGTGTGGCGAAACATGTCAAATGATAAGAAACGTCAAACATGGTTCGGGTCAACAAGTTGAGTGACAATGCGAACGCGAGTCGATACATTGACACAAAATAGAGATTTGTTGTGATGTTTCGCCAGTGCGAACGCATAGTTACTGGCGAAACATTCACTTAAAAACATGTTGAAATCTCTAGTACCTGTCAAACTTTGTATGGAAAATTGACAGAAAATAGAGATTCCAACATGTTTCGTTGTGAATGTTTCGCCAGTGCAAACGCACAGTAAGGTTAACCTCAATATTTTTGTCTATGGTTTTTCAATTACAATTTAATAAAGTAATTCAAACAATGATTTTTGGAGAAAATGGTGAGGTGTAAAGTTGAAACTTCTTCTTCTTCTTTAATTACATTGTGTGCTTTTTTGGTTTGTGCTAAATAAATGTATTTTCTTTCTTTTTTGGTTTGTGCTAAATAAATGTATTTTCTTTCTTTTTTGGTTTGTGCTAAATAAATATATTTTCTTTCTTTCTTTTATTCATGTGTTACCCTTCATGTGGTACCCTTGATTGCGTTAGAATTTGACCTGAACAGGGTTTGTTTACAATTTCATCAGTATCTTTTGGGACAGACTAAACTTCTATATGCTTAATATTGTTGTGTGCGCAACCAAACTCCTTTCATAATGACTAAGAACATACCTTCGCCTTAACAGGTGCTGGAGGTGGTTCCTCAACTTCTGGTTCAGGTTCAGGGTCTTTTACTTCGAACTTCTTTAATTCAGCCTCTAAATCATCCATGTTGTTCTTCTTTTTATTTTTACCTGTTAATGTAAAATAATAATTCAGTAGGTTATTCCAATAGTGGCTATAAAATTAGTTATGTTTGTATTTTTTTGTTATTTTAGACCTTAATTGAATCATATTGCAAGACAATGCTTTCAATATAAGTACCTTTACTCTTAACTACAGGAATAACAATTTCTTCTTCATCCTCTGATGGCTCCATTTTCAATTCCTTATCACTCTCTTCATCTGGCCAGTCTTCTTTCTTTCCCTTGGCTGAAACAGTTTCCATAATAAATCATACAAGGTGTGAGCCCCACACAAGATGCCATTGCTGGTTAATAGTTCAATAAGTTACTTAATTTTATGTTTTAAAATATACATACCTTTTTTGTTCTTTGCCTTGGCAGCAGGTTTGGCTTGATTACTAGAAACATTGCTCACTACTGACTTGGAGTCATCTTGATCCTCATCCTCTGATGATTCAGCTTCTATATTTTTCTTTTTATTTTTTGCTGCAAAGTTGAATAAAAGTACTAATACACACTGTGTAATTATGCTTCAATTGCGGTCACCTATATTTTATCCCTTCATATTATATATCCCGAGAAGAACTAAAACTTCTGGGAAGGAACCATGACTTTATTACGTTTAGTGTTAAAGTTATTTAAACTTATGCTGACATCAGCAAAAACTGTTTTTATTTGTACATTTCAAAATAATAATATGATTTACGTAGATCATTGTTTTATTACAGTAACAATACAATATCTAACTCCATACAAAGTTAAGGTATTGTATCTACGATGTACAAAGAGAAATCGTTTTTTTTTTTTTCTATTTTCTCTAAATTGCGGTTTTCTCCGTATTCCTATCGATTCCGTATCTGATTTTAATTCTGAGCATGCATAATATAGTTACTAATAACACAAAATAAAAAGCAAATACGTTAACAGTGGGACTTCGGAAATATTAAATTTCTAAAGTTTCCATAGAATTTCTATGGAAATAGGGTTGTCAAATCGCATAATACTTATTTATTTTATTTTATTCAAATGGAAAGATGTATTATTAAATCAAATTGTTAATGTTTAAGTCGTTAATTTTCTTTACTCTTCGACATCCGAAGATATTAAAACATCTTCAGATGGTAAAATAACATTTTCACCATCTTTGGTTTCTTCAAGTAAGTCCTCGTGATTCAGAACATTTTCCGTTGATGGTTTTAAAAGCCAAAGAACTTTTTTATGTAGAACCAGACGCTTGTTATTTTTTTGGCGACTACCGAGTGACATCATGGATAAAAATGGATCAGAAGATTCTAAAGCTCGGTGAAATAGGTCAAGCACAGTTGTCTTCCGGTTTAATTTTCTCGTATGGTGTTCCTTATCATAACGCCAGAATTTGATCCGAGATTCTGAAGCTTGCTCACTCAGCATACCAATTGGTAACGGACTAGACTTTATAATTTGACTTCCGTGAGCTAATATTTTGTGGAGTGTAACTGACATGTAGCACCACTCGTATTTTTCTACATATTTAGTAGCGAAATTCGCACAAAATTCGTGAAACTTTTCAGGATCAATTTCAAAACTAATATAACATGTAAATCGTCTACAAGCCATTCTTCGACGCCTAGAATGTTCGCAAATGTTTTTCTATGTAAGTCCGATAGTACAGTGCGGGCTGTGTTTCCTTCATTGGATGTTCCTGAATTCGGACGTATGACATCGACTGCCAAAGACATTTTAGCATAAATTTTAGCTTGGATTCTTGTTTTCCGCTCCTCAACAATCTTGGCCTCAATCGTTTTTTTTAAGACTCTTCATTTTCGCACTGCTGGGTCATTTTTGTATCCTAAATGAAGAAGAAACTCAAAAATTCTAATCCATGCATGCAACGGGCTTAGACCATATTTTAGCGCTTCCGAATTAACTAGCCTCCTCGAAATCTTATCCAGTTTATTAAATTCTGTACATGTGGCATCGCCCGGTCGAGGCCCGGAAGGACATCCCCCCGCAGAATGGGTCGGGTCCTGCGGAGGCAATACAGCGCCATGGGTCTTTAACGGCTCCATGACGCCTCACCCCCGCTTCTCCAGACATCGGTTTTAGCAATGCGCTTGACGAGGGCGGACCCTTTCCCAATATCACATGATGTCCTTCATCGAAGAAAGTACACAAAACATGATTAAAACATCGATAATAATGTGCAACGTATAATTAAAAAGAATGTAGAATACCCATTAATAGCTTTTTCCTATTCTACTTTTCAACTCTTACGTGACAAGAGTCTAACTTAAAATACTTAATTTTACACCAAATAAAACCATTATATTTCATTTTACATCAAGAAAGATAGTAAATTGCCAGTCAAAGTTATCCAAGAATAGTAACAGTAAAGTACAGACGCCAGCACATCAAGCTACCCGAAACTGTCAAATTTTCCCAATCAACTTTGAACCTTATACTTCAGTGATAAAGTTGAAAATTCATTAAAAAAAATTGACAGATTGTAGTAGCTTGATGTACTGCACGCGTAGCATGACCACCGTAGAAATGAGTTTTGTCGACGGAAGAATAGACAAAATGACAGATTGTGATTGTTTATCTGTCATTTTGTCTATTCTTCCGTCGACAAAACTCGTTTCTACGGTGATCATGCTACGCGTGCTGGCGTCTGTACATAGGTGACAGCCCTAACCTCAAAAACAAAAAATTAAATAAGTAACTCAGAAGTCCCGCATTATACACATATGATTTTTTTTAAATAATATAGCGTATTATAATATAAAACTATTAATGTTAAAAAGAAATGCGGATACAATGAGACTAAACAAATATAAATATTTATTATTTTTTGAAAAAACTTTATTTTTCCTTCTATTTACGATTATTAAAAATAAATAAAACCACTGATCTAGTAAATATAACAGTCCTTTTTAAGACCTTATCTATAACAATTGCAAAATTATATATTTGAGACGAAATAATGCATTTCTATGGTTTCCATGGAGTTTTCTCAAGGTTTCAAATAACTTCTAAACTAAACATAATAAAGTCATGGTTCTTTCTCAGAAGTTTTAGTTCTTCGCTGGATACATAGGATGAAGGGATAAAATATAGATGACCGCAATTAAAGCAAAATTACAGTGTGTAACATGTGTAACAACCTCTAATTTCAAGGAAATAATGGTTGATTACTTTATTTTCAGTGCAGACTGAGAACCCCGTGGCTGAGAGTTTGATAGCATTATCAACATGAACCCATACCTAACACAAGTATTTGTGTAACATTTAAATACTGCCTAACTAAGAAAACCGATATAAATCCGAATTTTAATATTACCTAAAAAAATGCCTACTTACTTTTCTTTTTACTAACAGGTTTTGAAATTTCTTCTTCTGATGCTTCTTTGAGTTCAACATCACTTCCTTCTGAAGACCAGTCTTCATCTTTCTTACCTTTGCCTGTGAATAAAAATTGATATCAACTTCATTGGCAAATCAGAATGTTAGAAACATTGCCAAATACTGATATTCTTTTCAAATATAATGAAGTATTAGCATTTTATATATTGCCAAGTAAAGCACTCATTTTGTTATGTACTTGCATTACACTTGTACATGGCACGGGTGTGTGTATAATACACCCACATTATGCCACTCGTTTTATAACCAGGGGCAAGCCTGACAAGAGGGAGGCCTTTAACCAAGCAGAACTCTAGACTCCAGACTGTCACTAAGAAATTCCTGATGGAAGAATCCAACTACCATTACCAGCTTGACTTTATTAACTTCATCTATTGTAGTCACGACATAGTTTAGTATAAATTCATAGAAATGATATTAAAAAACTAAAACCCAACTACGACAAAAAAGTCATATAAAACAGTATGAACAAGACATCACAGACAGTCAATTTAAAAATCCAGAGTCACATGTAATCTGTTTGATTTATGCGCTAACACGTTTGACTCCGGGTTTTTAATTTGTCTGTATGTGATGTCTTGTTTATATCTTTTTAGATAACTTTTTTGTCATAGTTGGGTTTTAGTTTTACTTATAACTTTTATTTTTATTAAAATTATTTTAGGGTTATATATAATATATGTCGGATCCGGTCATTAGTACGGACACGAAACGAATCGCAAGCGCGCCACTGGCGACATCAAGAGTGATCTACCTACACCAAAATAGGCGCGCTTCTACAGAGTCGTGATGTTTTAAAGGCCACGGCGAGGAGGGCATTCAGCCTCTGGTCGCATTGGCGTCAAGACGTCGCGGAACTGTTCTCGATTCGTGGTGCTCAGTTATTGTCTAGTATGATTCATTTGATAGTAAGTTATAATGTAATCTGAACTGCAAACTGTTCTTCTATTGCGCATTAACCAACACTACCCACACTACGCCCACAGTAGTTAAAATATCGCTGATAATAACGACAGTCACATACCCGTCTCCGACATATATATCTTTGAAATCTGCCCATTTGGTACCCAACGTGGCACCATATTTTATTTTATTTTTAGTTCATTACTTTATGTCCTCTAGAGGGAGCCACATCTGACAAATTATGATGATTCGTTTAGAAGTTACGAGGGAACAGATGAACCATACATACATAATTATATACATATATACCCATCAAAATCATAAACCTCCTTTTGCTTCGCCATAGTCGGGTAAAAATATAAAGCTTACCTTTCTTCTTTTTATTAGACTTGGCTGCTGGTTTCGGTACAGTGTTTGTTGCATTACTAACTGTTGACTTAGTATCATCTTGTTCTTCATCAGAGTCCTGACTCTTCTTTTTATTTTTCCCTGAAATGATATGCCTAATTATGTAACTTTGTTTTTTTTTTTGTTTGAAATATTAAGTCCAGGACCACGACTGTTCCCGCGCCACTCTCCACCACGCAAGTCGCACCGCGGCGACACATGGCACTCTTAACATAACGTTTAACGTTTCTCGCTGCGACCGCAGACGCAAGACGCAGATCACGCGAACGGTGACGTCGTGGCTAAGGTACACACGGCTACACATCAAGCTATATATACATTTCCAGTATAAGCTGATCTCGCCCGCCGTACAATGCGAGGTCAGCTCATACTGGAAATGTATAGCTTGACGTGTAGCCGTGTGTACTTATAAAGTTGCTGTTAAGATATTGTTGTAAGATATTGGGTGCAAATATTGGGTATTATATTTTCGTAACATCATTTGATACCTATATCATGCGTTGTGATGCAGAGGAATGAGAAAAATGTCGTGAGGAAAGTTTTGAGTATGAATGTACAGACGCCAGCACATCCGGCTACTACAATCTGTCAAATTTATTTAATAGATTTTCAACTTTATCGCTGAAGCATAAGGTTCAAAGTTGATTGGGAAAATTTGACAGTTTCGGGTAGCCTCATGTGCTGGCGTCTGTAGCTAAATGGCTATAAGAGTAGGGGAAGACCAAAGAAACAATAGATGGACTGTGTGAAAGATGATATTGCTAGAACGGGGGTGAATACCAAGATGACGAGTGACAACTAATAGAGAAGTATGGAAGAAAGAAACGTTGTGCCAACCCCAAATAAATCGGGACAAGGACAGGAGGATGAGGAACCACTGCAGATTATAACCCGTCGCTTTTTTATAGTAGCTATTTTTTTTTTGAGTGCGCAAAAACATAGGCGCCGAGAAAAAAATCGCCAAGTTTTTTTCGGGATAGTGGGAGTACCTATTAAGGGTGGGGAAGATCGCGTGGCGGGTCTAAATTTATTTCCAAGCAATAATAAGGTCAATGACATCTTCAAGGTCAAACCCCAAAAGTCAAGGCTGAATACCCCAAAAGTCAAGTTCAAACCAAAAAATTACTAAAATCTTGTAACAAGCTCTCATGTTATGGACATACTTAGGTCAAGGTAAAAACAACATTTTAAGGCTTTTGTCGGCTCCTATTTCTGTGTGGTTTAAAAAAATAAACACGAAGGGGATGCCGGGGTGTTTGAACCTTTTTTTTTTTTTGGGTGGGAAGTTATCAAATAACTTCTCCGGCTCTGGGCAGAGCGGAAGGGCGTGTCAGACTCTTACTGACTAAAACCCACCCGTGTTCCTTCAGTTGCCGTGTTGCCGGGGGGTCACGATGTCCCATCGGTTTTCTTCGAACCCCCGGCAGGCATTGGCCCTAGCGGACCCCGTCAATTCTGCTGACATCTCTTTGAGGCGCGCGTGGAACACAACGCGCCGTCGACCCGGGCTTAGTCCTTATCGGACGGCGAGCTGCCCATTGCTCACCTTCCGCAAGCCCGCGCCTACGGTGGCCGGAAATCTTCCTGTGATTCCCGACGCCCAGGGCGTCTCCTCCTGCGACGGTTAGGGGCGCGAGGGCGCGAAATTTGCCTCTCCCTCACGCGCTCCGTCTCCTCCTTCGCGAGCATTACTGCTTCGCAGAAGGAGGTGACGGCCTCCCATTTCCTCTCGCTCCGTAGCATGGCCCGAATCAGGGCCGGACGCGAGAGATCACCGCCGCCGATCGTTTCCACGAGGACACGGCGATGCCCTGCCCAAGCTGGGCAGACCTCCACCGTATGCTCCACCGTGTCCTCCGGAGGAGGGTGTTTGACCCTAACCTGACCGAGTCAGGGTGCCCTAAGTCCCGAGCTCACTTCACTGGCTCTTGCATCCTAAGATCTCATTGCCTTTTTACTAAGGCAAGGCCTGTTGCAAACAGGAGTACGATAGACCCTCTCGACTGTGAATACATACGACAAGTGACAACTGTCAAATGTTAGGATCACTTACATCAAATTACGTTTTGTTACCCACTATCTTTTATGAGTGCAAATAAAACTTTAATATTTTTAATTTAATTAATTATATTTTTTGATTCATTATTGAGTTTGTTGTGGTATCAGCTATTTAAAAATAAATTAAAGTTAAAAACTTACAATATTAATACTAAAAACCATAAAATCCGCTGTCACTTTATCTGAACGCAAAACGGAACAACCTAGAAGCGGAATTCGTACATTATCTGTGGTAAAATGTCAATTTTAATATGTAATTGAGTTGCATTTTCTGAAACTTTAGGATTTTTTTTCTCAAAAACTAGGCCTTTGCGCAGTGTTATGTTTTGTAAAAGTGTTTTACATGAAGACATACACTCTAAAATTAGGAGGCTTCCCACGTGCGGGTTATAAGCCGCAGTGGAGCCAGAGGATGATAATGATGATGATCACTTGATACCAATGTATCACATAATGATGTGATGACACAACAGACTAAAGACACCTTGTGTGCTGCTATATATTTCTGTTGCATCACACACTTGCAAAGTGAAACATTAAGTACATGAAAATGTTTTTTCATGTAATATTTAGTAATGTACATGTGTAATGTAATATAATTTATAGTTATGGTCTGTGATGATCCTACTTGCAATGCAAATTATAACATTGCATTTTCTAAGCATATGTGCACCTTTCTTTTGTGATTTCTTTGCAGCTGGCTTGGGTACATCTTCATCATCGGATGCTAAAACCTTCTTCTGCACATTTCCTTCGTCACTGTCGCTCCAGTCGCCTGCGTTGCTTTTACCTTTCTTCTTCCCTTTTCCCTTACTTTTAGAGGTTACCTCATGATCGTTTGTTGTAGTCTTTTTCTCCTCAAAATCGTCATCAAAGTCTTGGTTTTTCTTGGTTCCCTTCTTTTTCGACATTTTGATGACTTAGTTCAAAAAATTTGGTGATGGAAAAATCACAGAAACAGCCAACTCACTTACTGTAAACTCACAAACTGCTGTGAACAAATTCTTTCTTTCTGAATGAAAGATGACAATATACTGTCAGTGTCAACCTCACTGTCAGTGTCATGCTGTCATGTCAACTTCATAAAAATCTTGTCTATGGTCATAAGTCGCCTCTTTATGGTCTACACCAGGGACCGGTACGACC
This sequence comes from Agrochola lychnidis, assembly GCA_963680765.1. Taxonomy (NCBI): domain Eukaryota; kingdom Metazoa; phylum Arthropoda; class Insecta; order Lepidoptera; family Noctuidae; genus Agrochola; species Agrochola lychnidis. The sequence continues at coordinate 9,722,971 of OY796850.1, forward strand.
AATACCGGTATTTTTCGGTTACCACCTATATATTTTTTACAGGTATTTTTAAAGGTTACCTTAATTCTTGAATATTGAACACAACTGGTATTTACCATATCTTACACGTGCTGTCGGCATTATTCAAAGGGCGCGCATCGCCTGTATGTATATGTAGAGTCGAGACCACCCACACGCCGGCGAACGCCGACCAATCTCGGCCCAGTCTGGCACGAAGCACGGCACAGCGTTGTTATTGCGTATAATACGGCAATCCACGATGTTTTTTTTTGGAAAATACGGCATACGGCAGGCCCCTCATTGCCGTATCACAAAATACGGTCATTGACTAAAAGTTAAACGAAACGTTTTTTCACTAGCTTATTCTATTCTATTTTTCTTTATGGCAATGGTGCCAATATCAGATGTGTTATAGAAACGTGCGGAGGAAAAAAAAGCTTAAGGGGGAAGAGTCAGGGTAGCCCGCGAAATTCAAATTTTCTTACGTTTTTTGCATTTTGCAGGTCAGTGTCAGGTTTCATGTTGATTAAAATATAATTCGCGGTTGTAACAAATATGGTTTTACTCAATTATAATCATTACAATCAGCAATACAATTCCATAAGTTGTCAAATGTCATGATTTCAATCATGACTTTTGACACCTTTAACTTCATCTTTGATTCAAAAAAAAAAAAAAACTCATTACAGTCAAAATAAATAAAACACAATAATTATAATTTCCTAACCGGCATTGGAACAACAACATGTTTGCCACAGCCATGCTGGACATAAGGGCAGTCCAGCCTATCGGCGATCATTGCCAGGGTGGCATTGGATGGTTTTGTTGGTTTGTTAAATCCTAACCCTAACTTAACTAATATTATAAAAGCGAAAGTGAGTTTTTTACAAGCTTTTATTTAACTCGACGCGTTAGTTAGCAAATCTTGCAAGCTGAATTAAAACCACTTACTTCCTCTTATCCTACGGGGTTGAAATTTTACATGTTGGTTCAATTTTGAAGACAATGGAGATGGGGCTGAGTGATGATTTTTCTGTATCAATGACTGCATGACAATGACAAAAAAATAGCGATGACGGGAACATTACAAAATCATCAATGATTTTTATTTGAGACTATGATCACGTCTAGGGTTAACAGGCGTCCGGATAAAGCCCGACATAGGCTATAAGGCTTTTTGATTGCGAGTCCGGCCAAAATAATCGGTGTCCGGCTTGTCGGGCTTTTGTTAGGCTTTTTACATTTCGCAAACGAGCGAGTGCCGAGCGTGGCTGAGCGCAGGCGAATCGACCGTCGGTCGCTCTCGCAGTCCCGCCCCGCCCCCCTGCGCCACGCCGCCGCCCGCTCTATACTTTGCGATCCCAGGACATGAGGACATAACGCAAACGTTGAAAGAATTTTTTCCTTGATAGGTTAGCAATGGTAAAAAAAACGGAACAGATTAATGTTGACACTGGTGCCGATTCTCTTGTACACCGAACTAAACTAACTAAACTATCACTAAAATTCCTTACTTTTGACTATGAAAATCTCAAAGCTATTCTGCAAAATAAATTCTCTAAATTTAAAAATAATTTTGACATATCTAAATCGAATTTGACAATCGCGACTCCACACGTGATACCTAACCACGTGATCTTTTTAGAGCCGGAGGCGCGCAGGGGGGGTGGCAGCCTCGACGTGTTTTATATGGATTTTTCACTTTTTGTATGGAAAATAAGAAAAAATATTACCTACATGTAGAGTGTTAGGGGCTTAAGGATTTTATAAAGGGTGTCGAAATTTTCATTATTTTTGCGATTGGACACACCGTTTTCGAGATACAAGCAAAAGAAAAAAAAATATTTAGTACTGTTTTTTCATCTGAAGTCGAGGTGTTGGTGTGAATTTTAGTTCATGACAACCAATTTTATTCCACATGTTTTTAGTCGCGATTAAAAATAGTCATATTTAGTTAGAAAATCTAAATTTTAGGTTAAAAACGTCAAATTCAGAATAGCAAAATTGCCATTTTCACTAAACTAATATCTCAGTGCCATCTTAGTGCTGTCAAACTAAAATTTAGTTAAGTTGTGTCGCTTTAGTCTATTTCAGAATGGGAAATCGTCGTTTGACAGGAATAAACTAAATTTTAGTGATTTTTAGTTTAGTTTAGAGGCATTTGTGACAAGAGAATCGGCACCACTGTAGCTAAAATATTGGTTGTAGAATTTAATTTAAAACATTCGATGTGTAAGGATTTTTACAACTGCATTTTGAAAGAAACTGAGCTTTTAAAGCAGGTTTCTGCCAACCAAAAATATGAATATGTCTGTGGAATTATTATTTTCTTGTCTTAAAGAGAAGAAGTTTTGTTATGTTTTGTATAAAGAAAACAATCTTTTCTTGCTAATACTTTTAATCCACACTGCTGTACTATTTCACAATCAAACGACGACTAACTATGTATTACATTTTACCATCGACTTTTGCCCCACCCAGAAACAACGATAATATCATAACCGTCATTTCTAAGTGTTGCCAAAGTAAAACAATCCATTCAGTTGCCATAATGAAATTACATAGAAGTTTCTGTTAGATAATTTGCATTTTGATAGTGTTGCCACAGTGGATATTATAAATCGATATAAAAATAATTTTTTTTTTTAAATTAATCAAAGAAATCACGACATTGTTTTTTTTTTTACTTTGGGAAGTAATAGCAGGTAATTAAGACTTATTTGTGCAATTGCCTTTCATTAGAATTTAAGAAGAATTTAAAAATATTTATTAATGTTTATCTAGAATTTAATTTTGACTGATGACTTTATTTGATTGTTTTATATTAAAGTACTTAGACTGATTTGGCATTCGATTTTATTTATATTTCATTAGACTTTAACAATATTTAGGGTAATAATAAGAAAAGCTTGATTTTACTTTTTTTTTTTTTTGTCGTACCTTTTGATACTGAGACACAAAATCTTCAATAGGTAATGTAGGGTGTCCGGCCTTTTTACCCAAATGTCCGGCCAAACTGGCTGGTCTGTCCGGCTATTAGGTTTGGCGACCTGGCAACCCTAATCACGTCAAATCTTCAAATGATTGTGGAACGACTTTGTGAAATTATTATTATTTAGTAGGCATTCGTCGTACTTGTCCACTTTAAGGGTTATCCTCTAAGTTAGATTGCGAAATTACATTTTTCTTTGTTTGCGACATTCATGGCAGTGTATTTAGAATAGTTTTGATTAATCATAGAAATTTTCCGCGCCCTATTTAGCTTACATATTTAATACCAGTGTAGACCAAGGAGTCTTTCCGGATCTCATGAAACACAGTAAAGTAGTTCCATTGTTCAAATCCGGTGATAGTAAAGAACCCAACAATTATAGGCCTGTGTCAATTCTGCCAGTTCTCAGTAAGGTGTTTGAAAAGTTGATGCTCAATCAAATGTTACGTCACTTTAATAAAAATTCCATCTTTCATGAACAACAGTACGGTTTCACCAAAGGGCGTTGTACTACTGACGCCGGTGTCACTCATAAAGAACATTTTTAAGGCCTGGGAAGAAGCACAAGATGCCATTGGAATCTTTTGCGACCTCTCGAAGGCGTTCGATTGTGTAGACCATGAGACACTTCTGCTGAAACTAGAACACTATGGGATTAGGAATACAGCTCTTGATTTACTTAGATCATACCTGAAAGATAGAAAGGTTAAAGTTCAGGTAAACGGCGTAAACTCATTTGGGTCTGAAATGGCAATGGGCGTTCCTCAAGGTTCGATATTGGGTCCATTCCTCTTTTTAGTTTACAATGGTGCCGATTCTCTTGTCACAAATGCCTCTAAACTAAACTAAAAATCACCAAAATTTAGTTTATTCCTGTCAAACGACGATTTCCTATTCTGAAATAGACTAAAGTGACACAACTTAACTATATTTTAGTTTGACAGCACTAAGATGGCACTGAGATATTAGTTTAGTGAAAATGGCAATTTTGCTATTCTGAATTTGACGTTTTTAACCTAAAATTTAGATTTTTTAACTAAATATGACTATTTTTAATCGCGACTAAAAACATGTGGAATAAAATTGGTTGTCATGAACTAAAATTCACACCAACACCTCGACTTCAGATGAAAAAACAGTACTGAATATTTTTTTTCTTTTGCTTATATCTCGAAAACGGTGTATCCAATCGCAAAAATAATGAAAATTTCGACACCCTTTATAAAATCCTTAAACCCCTAACACTCTACATGTAGGTAATATTTTTTCTTATTTTCCATACAAAAAGTGAAAAATCCATATAAAACACGTCGAGGCTGCGCGCCTCCGGCTCTAAAAAGATTCACGTGGTTAGGTATCACGTGTGGAGTCGCGGTTGTCAAATTCGATTTAGATGTGTCAAAATTAGTTTTAAATTTAGAGAATTTATTTTGCAGAATAGCTTTGAGATTCTCATAGTCAAAAGTAAGGAATTTTAGTGATAGTTTAGTTAGTTTAGTTCGGTGTACAAGAGAATCGGCACCATTAATGATTTACCCCAAATACTTCAAAATCAACCGAAGATGGTGTTATTTGCAGATGACACATCATTAATCTTTAAAATAAACCGACAATCACAAAATCTTGACGACGTGAATAGCTCTATTCTGCAAGTCCAAGATTGGTTTACGGTAAATAATCTGGTACTTAATAAAAAAAAAACCAAATGCATTAGATTTAAATTACCTAATGTTAAAAGTAGCGAATGTGACATCATATTGAATAGAGAAAAACTGGAATTTATTAATCAAACAGTTTTCCTGGGAATCACGCTAGACGAGAAATTACAATGGGGACCTCATATAACATCTCTTGCGGGGCGGTTAAGCTCGGCCGCTTATGCTGTTAGAAAGATAAGACAGTTAACAGATGTAGAAACCGCGCGTTTGGTCTATTTTAGCTACTTCCACAGCATTATGTCATATGGCATTTTACTGTGGGGTCGGGCTGCTGACATTGAATCCATCTTTATTTTGCAAAAGAGAGCTGTCAGAGCCATTTATAATCTACGTCGCCGCGAATCTCTCAGGGAACTTTTTAAAAGGATTAATATTATGACGGTACCTTGCCAATTCATTTATGAAAATATTATGTATGTAAGGAAAAATCCACATCTCTTTAATAAAATAAGTGATAGACATAATTTTAATACTAGAAATAAAGATAAACTAGATCAACCATTTTTCAGGTTATCTAAAGTACATACATCTTTTATGGGGTACTGTGTTAAATGTTACAACAAAATGCCTTGTGACATATTGCAATTAAATGAAAGAAAATTTAAAACTCATATAAAAAGTACACTTTGTAAACAAGCATATTACAAATTAGAGGATTATATCCAAGATAAGAGTGCTTGGAAACATGCTGGTCCTGCTCCATAGGACAATTTAGAATCAAGACAAAATCAAACTGGTTGCTAATTTAATTGTAAAATTTATTACTTTGTGTTTTAAGTATGACATTGATTTTACATTCTGTGATTACTTCCTTACACACTGACTTATTAATTGTAACATTTTAGGAAAATCGTCTACCTTTACAATGTTTGTAAATATGTGAGAACCATGTATCTGTCACAAATTAAATTATCTATCGTTGCTTCATTTTTAATTTTTTTACCTATTGTGGTACCTATAGTAATTTTATTCTAGGTGCATCGTCTTCACATATAATAATTATTTAACAAATGTACGTACATATACAAACAATATTGTAAAACATTTTAAAAGAGTAACGGTGGAGTTTCTTGCCCATTCTTCTCCATACGAAAACTACCTTTTGGAAGGGGCGACTAGAATCAATTTTATTATTTTGTAATTTTTGACGTTCAAAAGTGCCATACATGGGCCTATTTAAAATAAATGATTTGACTTTGACTTTTCAATATGTTTCCATATTAGCGATATTTGCTAATTTTTTTTTTTTTGTATTTCATGGCTGGTGTGAAAACTTGATCGCGTAAATACGCACCTTCCCTACAAGTACCTACATAATATTTCAATCTTAACTTCAAACTTTTTGTATAAGTGTGCACAGAGCATGTGTAAGTGTGGTCGTCCTCGTTTAATCAAAATAATGATTTACGAAACACAAAATGCTAGATAACACTTGCCGCGCTTAAACAACGCAAGCATAGTATAAAGAGAGGTAGTAGCTATCTTCATAGAAACGCACCGCGCGCGGCTTGTATGTGTGGGGGCCATAGCGCGCGCGATGCGTTTCTATAAAGATAGCTTACTACCTCTCTTTATACTATGACGCAAGTGACAGCATTGTTGCAGTGACGTGCGCCTAGCACCGGGCATTTAATCGAAACTGAATTCTGTGACCTAAGTATCTATCACCGATCATGCAGCCTCGCAACGTAGCATCCGAATCAGCGACGTTCTCGTTCATTCATGAAATGATTAAAGCATTGATGATTTTGTCGTTGTCATTGCATGATGAAATGATTTTAAAATATCGATGATTTTTACATGTGACATGATATCGGACCCAACTCTAGAAGACAATGCATTTATTTATGATGCATAATCTAATTCTTTCTTCCACCAAGGATTCTACCCTACAGCATACAGGATTTGCTCCACACGACTCCTCAGCAATCAACAACTGAGACAATCAATTTTATAAACGCATTCAATTACGATAGCCCGTTCTAAAGTTCACCATGATCTGGATGCTGCACCCAGGGTTGGCTCCCGAAGAGGGAACTTCGCAGCAGTCAACAGTACCCAAGTAACACACAAGCTCTATAACAAGCCGTACACCGGCTGGTTAGAGGTTCTTAATAACGGCATAGCCTCCATAAGTAAGCTCTACAGTAGTTGTACAAGCCGCTATAGCGCCGCTGTACCCCCAAAAGAGGCACCGGTTTATCCGGCCCACGGTTCTACAATGTCGATACAATGGTCGTAAATATGTGTTAGTACGGAGATACAAAGGTGAGGGGCTTGTGGCTAAGTAATAACAGCTGCACGGGTCGATCGATCAGGTTAAGCTACGCTTGCCGCGGTTGGTCCGTGGATGGGTGACCATCTTTACATACCAAGTCCCCTCCGTGCCTCGGAAAGCACGTTAAGCCGTTGGTCCCGGCTGTCATTTGTAGATCTTTGACAGTCGTTACGGGTAGTTAGAAGCCCAAAAAGTCTGACAACCAGTCTTACCAAGGGGTATCGTGTTACCTAGTCACTAGGTTGTGGAGGTCAGATAGGCAGTCGCTCCATGTAAAATACTGGTATTCAGCTGCATCCGGTTTGATTGGACGCCGACCCCAACATAGTTGGGAAAAGGCTAGGCAGATGATGACGGAGATACAAAGGTGCTATGCGAGCGATAGTGTACACCTCAGTATCTAAAATAAGCTTTTGTAGCGCGACTGTAGCGCTCGCATCTTATTTAGACACGTCTGTTTCTCTGAATTAGAGTTTACAAATCTATATTAGATATACAATGGTGTCGATTCCCTTGTTCACAAACTAAACTAAATTTAAGTTCAGTGCATCTTTTTCTTTCTATTTCATTATGAAAAGGATAAAGATAAATTTTAGTTTAGTCCTGTCATATTGATCAGCGCCTGTCAGTCTCCATACAAGTTTAGACGTGATTAAAAACTTGCCAACTAAAATTACGTCAATTTACGTCAAGCGCTGATTATTTTGACAGGACTAAACTAAAATTTATCTTCTGTCCTTTTCTTAATGAAATAGAAAGAAAAAGATGCACTGAACTTAAATTTAGTTTAGTTTGTGAATAAGGGAATCGGCACCAGTAGCGATATTTTAGGGAAATGAACAAAACTTATTGAAATTTTAACAATGACGTCTAAGAAAGTGATTGATGGAATAATTGGAAATAATTAAAAAATAAACAACAGGTTCCTTCCAACATTTTTCCTTTTATGCATGCAAAGTACTAGTGCGAGTACCAGTGTATTGTAAATATACACATATATTTTAGCTAAAATTTTCACGCGCTTGCCATTTATGCAGTTTTTTGCATATTTTTTGGATAAAAGTACATTTGATTAGAGGGTTTGAATTTTGAATTTAGTTTATATAATATAGTTTAGCTTCTTAGGTAGTTTCTTTAGAATCCTGGGTGAGAAAGAGTAACGTTTATTCGGTTTTTATACATATTTATGATATAAATAGATTATAAAAAATCATGAGAATTGCTTGTATTAAAAACTATAATGGCGTCTAGGTAACAACCACCTTCAGAGTTTACTAGAACCATTCTATCGCTTTTAAACCGCTAGTATCCATCATTGTACCTGACCTTCCGGTTCTATGATTGTGGTATTGACGCGCTATTGTACTCTTTTAGATGTACATCGGTAGTTAATATATTCTTTTAAGAGTCTAAGGTTGGACAACAGACTATTGATATTCTATTATATTATTTATTTATTTACTTTCTCATTATTCGTTTGTGTGTTTCTATTTATACTCTACTAATTAAATAAGACTTACTGCAATATTTCTTGTTTATATGTATACAATCAATTCAATATTTACAAATAACATCTAGTCTAATTATTTGAACCTTTAAATATGAAAACATTAATTGCACTTAAATACGAAAGTTTGTGAGCAGAGTATTATCCTATGTTCTGGTCGCCGTCACTATGTTCTGGTCGATTATTAATTATATTCCGATATTCTTTGCAATTTTTTTTTCTCACACTACCATGTTTTTTTCTTAATTTCCACGCTTTTTGGTTATCCATGACAAATTCACGCGATAATCTTTTACAAAATGGAGTCACAATGAAGCAATTAAATGAGTAAAACACTTTTGTGCCACTTCAGCCGCTATATTGACGCTAGAAACGAAATTTTTGAGCTTTCAGCATTATAAGGCGTGGTTTTCTTGCCTTATTCAGCTATTTACGATACAGTTGCTATAAAATTCACAACGTGCTACTATAGAATTATAATTCTCTGCTGTAGATACAGAGTTTCAAAGGCGGTAATAAGCACTATTTAACAGCTTAGACATTTAGAAATATGCAATATACAACCCAAAGTGCTTTAAAGGAAGCTTATAACTCCATTTAAACACTTTTAACTATTAAAGCCCTCTTTAAGATTTAGCGGTGTTTTAAAAGGTATTTATAACTCTTGAAAACCCATTATTTATTAATGTATGTAACCAATATCTTAGTGGCATCCAAATTCTGAGTCAAATGCGACTTACGAGGTTTTCCTAGAAAATAATCAAGATGTTTGTCGTTGATACAAGGTTGACTACCGGAATTATTCAAGGAAATAAAACAAAAAAATCATGAGTATGTAATTGACTGTGTCTTAGTCTATGAGTTAGTCTGATAACTCACTCTATTAGACAAACGAAGACAGTCCTTTTACAACACGAAAACCACTTTGAACAAAGTTTTTCAAATTAAAGAGCAAGAATTCACACGTCAACACAGCCCTCTTGCCGAGTTTATCCCTCTAGAACATATGAGGAGGTTCTTTTCAAAACTTGACTATTCCACTTTCGACAGAACACAATTTTTTTATTTTTTTTGGTTTGTGACATTGAAATTTACATGCAGCAAAAACAAAAGTTTGCCAAAACGTGATGAATCCAGCAGAAAAAATTCAATAAAACGCATGATTTCATCAAAAGTAGTTTAATCCACTATTTCCCTATATTTTTCAGTCAGTTTAGTTTCAAAGTCAGGTACATTTTTTTCGGTGCAGAGTTTTTATTTAACATTAGTTTAGTAACAGTAGTTAACATTAGTTGTAAACAAAATTGACTTGTACCCACTATCGTATAAAGGATGTTCAACGGCCAAGTCACACAACATTAACTATAATAATAAAGAAATCGCAGTAACTGTGCGTTCGCACTGGCGAAACATTCACATAAAAACATGTTGAAATCTCTGTTTTCTGTCAATGTATCGACTCGCGTTCGCATTGTCACTCAACTTGTTGACGCGAAACATGTTTGACGTTTCTTATCATTTGACATGTTTCGCCACACGTTTTTACAAACCAGTTTCGTATCAAAATGTATCTGTATGAATCTAGCAACATGTTGTAAGATTTGTTTTGACATTTCATGCCGACTATGGCCGCATTCCGAGTTACGCTAAAAGTGATAATATCGCGAATCCAATCAAATTTAATAGTCACAAAATATAAGGGTTATTGAGTATTAATTGTGACTTTGGGCTTTGGTCGGATTCGCGATATAATCACTTTTGGCGTAAGTCGGAATGCGGCCTTTTATGTTCTGTGAATCCTAATGATGTTAACAGTGATTTACTTGTGGCCAAATCGTAGCTAAGGCAAAATTACTTATAAATATACTTACTAAACAAAGTCAAAAATATTGCAATGTTTATTAACTGGGTAATGGTGTCGATTCTCTTGTCACAAATGCCTCTAACTAGACTAAAAATCACCAAAATATCGTTTATTCCAGTCAAACGACGATTTCCCATTCTGAAATAGACTAAAGTGATACAACTGGACTATATTTTAGTTTGAGAGCACTAAGATGGCACTGGTGCCGATTCCCTTGTTCACAAACTAAACTAAATTTAAGTTCAGTGCATCTTTTTCTTTCTATTTCATTAAGAAAAGGACAGAGGATCAATTTTAGTTTAGTAGTGTCAAATTAATCAGCGCCTGTCACTCTCCATACAAGTTTAGACGTGATTAAAAACTTGCCGACTAAAATTACGTCAATTTACGTCAAGCGCTGATTAATTTGACAGGACTAAACTAAAATTTATCTTCTGTCCTTTTCTTAATGAAATAGAAAGAAAAAGATGCACTGAACTTAAATTTAGTTTAGTTTGTGCACAAGAGAATCGGTACCATTGAGAGATTAATTTAGTGAAAATGTCAATTTCGCTATTCTGAATTTGACGTTTTTCACCTAAAATTTTGATTGTCTAACTAAATCTAACTATTTCTAATCGCGATTAAAAACGTGTGGAATAAAACACCAACACCTCGACTTCAGGTGCAAAAACAGTACTGTATCTTTTTTTTTCTTTTGCTTATATCTCGAAAATGGTTTGTCCTATCGCAAAAATAATGAAAATTTCAACCCCCTTTATAAAACACATAAACCCCTAGAACTCAACATGTAGGTAATCATTTTTCATATTTTCCATACAAAAAGTGAAAAATTCCTTAAAAAAACACGTCGAGGCTGCCCCCTGCGCGTCTCCGGCTCTAAAAAAAATTCACGGGGTACGGCAAACAAGTACCTACCACGCGGAGTCGCGATCGTCAAATTCGATTTAGTTGTGTCAAAATTATTTTATATAAAGAATTTATTTTGCAGAATAGCTTTAAGATTCTCACAGCCAAAAAAGTAAGGAATTTTAGTGATAGTTTAGTTAGTTTAATTCGGTGTACAAAAGAATCGGCACCAATATCAAAAGTAGGGTCCTAATAAAATGATTCAAGCGATGAAGACGATTTATTGTTTGTAGCTGCCAGTATTGCATACCTGGAACGGCAAAAACCTAGGAAGAAACCTAGATACTGGATGCGCGACTTTCTAAAAAAACTTCACCGTGTCTACTTTGGACTTTGGACCAATCCATGTTTCGATATAAACACGAGATGTTTACCACCATACTCGGAAAACACAAAACATCAAGCAATAGACAAGTTGCGAGACATAATTTGACCTAAACAAACAACAGTGCGAACGCAAACGTGACAAATCTCTATACAAAACATGTCTGTTGTGTATGTTTCTAGACAGTGCGAACGCAGATAACAACAAATCTTAACATCTGTCTTATGACTTACTCATGTTTCGTGCAGTGCGAACGCAAGTTCAACAAAACAAGTAATGAGATTTGCTTCATGTGACAAGTTTCGAAACATCTACATGTTAAATGTTTTCTGGTGCGAACGCATAGTGAGCCTCAAGGTTTTGTCTATATTCCTGTCGGTTAAGCCGAGTCTCCCTGTGCGTGTTTTTTCGAATAATTACACAAAAAACTTATACATAAACATTTATTTTCATACAAAACGTCGTGTTTGGTGTTTGGCCACGCCTCTTTGTTGCGATGTTTTTGTGTAAAAACACGCACAGGAGATCCGGGTTACTGTGCGTTCGCACTGGCGAAACATTCACATAAAAACATGTTGTTATCTCTGTTTTCTGTCAATGTATCGACTCGCGTTCGCATTGTCACCCAACTTGTTGACGCGAAACATGTTTGACGTTTCTTATCATTTGACATGTTTCGCCACACGTTTTTACAAACCAGTTTCGTATCAAAATGTATCTGTATGAATCTAGCAACATGTTGTAAGATTTGTTTTGACATTTCATGCCGACTTTTATGTTCTATGAATCCTAATGATGTTAACAGTGATTTATTTGTGGCCAAATCGTAGCAAAGGCAAAATTACTTATAAATGTACTAAACAAAGTCAAAAATATTGCAACGTTTATTATCTGGGTAATGGTGCCGATTCTCTTGTCACAAATGCCTCTAACTAGACTAAAAGTCACCAAAATGTCGTTTATTCCAGTCAAACGACGATTTCCCATTCTGAAATAGACTAAAGTGACACAACTTGACTATATTTTAGTTTGAGAGCACTAAAATGGCACTGAGAGATTAATTTAGTGAAAATGGCAATTTCGCTATTCTGAATTTGACGTTTTTCACCTAAAATTTTGATTGTTTAACTAAATCTGACTATTTCTAATCGCGATTAAAAACGTGTGGAATAAAACACCAACACCTCGACTTCAGGTGCAAAAACAGTACTGCTTTTTTTTCTTTTGTTTATATCTCGAAAATGGTGTCCTATCGCAAAAATAATGAAAATTTCAACCCCCTTTATAAAACCCATAAATCCCTAGAACTCAACATGTAGGTAATCATTTTTCATATTTTCCATACATAAAGTGAAAAATTCCTTGAAAAAACACGTCGAGGCTGTCCCCTGAGCGCCTCTGGCTCTAAAAAAAATTCACGGGGTACGGCAAACAAGTACCTCCCACGTGGAGTCGCGATCGTCAAATTCGATTTAGTTGCGTCAAAATTATTTTTAAATATAAATAATTTATTTTGCAGAATAGCTTTAAGATTCTCACAGCCAAAAAAGTAAGGAATTTTAGTGATAGTTTAGTTAGTTTAATTCGGTGTACAAAAGAGTCAGCACCAATATCAAAAGTAGGGTCCTAATAAAATGATTCAAGCGATGAAGACGATTTATTGTTTGTAGCTGCCAGTATTGCATACCTGGAACGGCAAAAACCTAGGAAGAAACCTAGATACTGGATGCGCGACTTTCTAAAAAAACTTCACCGTGTCTACTTTGGACTTTGGACCAATCCATGTTTCGATATAAACACGAGATGTTTACCACCATACTCGGAAAACACAAAACATCAAGCAATAGACAAGTTGCGAGACATAATTTGACCTAAACAAACAACAGTGCGAACGCAAACGTGACAAATCTCTATACAAAACATGTCTGTTGTGTATGTTTCTAGACAGTGCGAACGCAGATAACAACAAATCTTAACATCTGTCTTATGAATTACTCATGTTTCGTGCAGTGCGAACGCAAGTTCAACAAAACAAGTAATGAGATTTGCTTCATGTGACAAGTTTCGAAACATCTACATGTTGAATGTTTTCTGGTGCGAACGCATAGTTAGGAACCTTAGACTTCGCACGACTTTGTCTAGATTTCATTACTTTTTAGAGATAAACAAGCAGCTCCATCGAGACTTGGCTAGTTTTTTACAGAATGTTTTTGGTGGGATTTCCATTCTTTTTGTAGAAACATGGGCATATTGATTTATTTTATTAGATTTTCTTATTTGACACAGTTTTTTTCTTTTTAGGAGTAGTTTTTTTATTGTTACAAATCTTTCTTTTCTTTTTTCCGGTTCTGATCTTGTACAGTAGCAACAGTTTTTCGTATTGCCCATTCGCGTTCATTATTTATTCTTTTAGATGATTTAATTTCTGAAAGATCGGCGTGGTATTTACGCCTAAGCCGGTTGTATTTGGTGATCGCTGAAGCTTGAGCTTTTATACTCTTGAAGTCAACATTTATGAGGTGCACCCCATGAAGATTGGTTACTCGTGAAAGCGCCACGTAGGCTTGGCCACAAGAGAATATCATCCTCATGGACATTGGCACCTCGCCAATGTCCATGAGGGCATTTTTTAGAGACCTTGGCTCTTGTGAATTGTTAGGGCATACGCCACACAGATTAGGAATTGTTCTCTGTACACGTATGCCCGGCGCATGATCTCAAATTTTGACTTAATAGGCAATAATTCGTGAATCAAATTATTTGCGAATTCTACTACCAATTGTTTAGACTTTGTTTGGTCTTCCGGATCCCACCTCACTTTTTGTACAACGCCTATCGACCCATTCACTAAACCTAAACTAATATCAATGTTTCTCCTAAGCATTACTTTAGCTCCCTCTTTAATGATTATAGTTTCTTCCAGTCCAGCAGTCATCGACGCATCATCTTCAATTCAAATCTTCGAATTGTTATAATAACAACCTGCTAATTAACCTTAGCAAACCTCACGAAATAATAAGCGAAATCAACGAAATGCAAATAATCCTTCCTAATCCCTAGCAAACGTTTTCAAGCGCAGTAGAAAAATGTCGTAAACGACTGTAACGCGGCCGGTTGCCACTTCGCCATACAAGGTGAAACAAAAGGAAGGAAAAACAAACGTTTAGTAAGCGCGTTTTAAAATACAGTCAGCGCTATCTAGCGACGTGTGCGAGTATCACCGCCACTCTTAGTCCAATGCATTATATTTTGACCAAATTTTGAGCGAAATTGAGCGAAATTAATATTTTAGTGTAACTTGTTTATTTAATTTGTGTAATGTTCGAAAAGAATAAAGTTAATCGTTCGACTATTTCTTTTTGTAAACTTGTAATATAAGTATAAAAGCCAGTCTAGTCTTATCCAGAGTTTTCCTTTAATTTAATTTATATGCGTATTAAAAGCAGAATGGGAGGCATTCGCCCAGCAGTGAGACGCTATAGGCTAAATTAAATTAGATTAGAAGATGTGTCCCAATACGCTGGATTTTTGCAATGACAGTCGATTTTTTTATGTACCAATAGTAGAAGGGGGCATTACCATAACTCTAATACAGCTGAGACCAGCTGAGGGTTCTTCATCAGATACTTCAGACCTTCGATTTTTGACATCAAATGAAGCGGCCCACCAAGTTGAATATTTTTTGTAAAGGCGGTATGTCGATCTATAATAGTTTGGTTGGGCTCTTGTGTTTTCTAATCAGGGTCACCAGGTACTCCAGATGTTCGATTATCCTAGTTTTTATAGTTTTCCCTTTATGTGGCCATTAAACCCTAACTCTGTACCAAATTTCAGCACTCTGAGTTTATGGGAAGTACTAGTTCTATGCTGATGATCATGAGTGAGTGAGTGTCATAAATGCGAAACTTTGCTTTCGCTTAACTTCGGAACTAAATGACCCACAGACTTGAAATTTTGGATTTAAGTATGTGATTATAGCTTAGTGGATGACGAAAATTTCTGCGTTCTGGTCTTATCCAGAGGTTCTCAAATAGGGGCCTGAAAATGCGGCGAAATGGTTCCAGTAAAGGATGGTACGGCAGTGTTTGTTTCGCGCTCGACTTGGCGGGGGCACTGCCGTGCCCCCCGATGCTTAGTACTTACGAGGTTTTCTTTGAACGCGACAGATGGCGCATGGCGCTACAATCGAACATTCGAATTATAGGTGAGCTAGAAATGTGCGTTTGGAGGTTTTCTTAATTATTAGTTATTACATTAAAAAGTGTTTTTGGTAAAAAATTCGACTTACGAGGTTTTCACTCGTCAACGACGATACAGGCATTGTTTTATTTACGAGTGTCAACATAAATATGCGGTATAATTAAATGGCCGTATTTTTTTATTGCGTTGACTTGGAAGTTTGATTTTCTTTACAGCTCCTAAGGGACTGAAGATCTAAGTTTTTGATATCTATTTCAACTTTATGCCTCCATGCGTTTCTGAGAAAAAGGGTCTTGACAGACAATGAAGTTATCCTTTAACGGTTTAAAATTTTCATTTTGAGTGCGGAACCCTAAAACAGATTTATTATCTCCCTGTTACCTTTTCATGCCGTAACGGCTGAACGTATTTAGATGAAAGGCATAAGGACTCCTAATCCAGCTTATTCCTATCCGTATTAGGACATAGAATACTCTGAATTCCAGTAGCATGTTCCTGTGGGATATTCATCAATATACATTTCCGACATCCACGCGGGTGAAGCCGCGGGCAAAAGCTAGTAAATTTATATTATTATACAGGGTGGGAAAGAAATACGGTACTTAGGTACCTACGGTACGGTACGTTTCCTTCAGGTACTTAGGTACCTGAAGGAAAAGTACATACCTTGAATAATCACGCTAGCTTTCACTCAAACGAAACATTACATGTTCTTTTTCCCTCCTGGTGCCTTCTTTCTTTTGTATCCTGTTTATTATGTTTAGGAGTTTTGACCATGGTTTGATCTCAATAGATGGACTGCGGACTGTAAGCAGGCCCCTCTTTTCTCTGGGCATGTGCCCAGGGCCCTTTTTTTTGTGTGGTAAATTATCAAATAACTTCTTGCGCTCTGGCCGGAGCGGGAGGGCGCGACAGACTTTTACTGACTAAAACCCATCCGTGTTCCTTCGGTTGCCCTGTTGCCGGGAGCCACGATTTCCCTTTCGGCCTTATTTGCAACCCCGGCAGGCATCGGCCCTATCGGACCCCGTCAATTCTGCTGACATCTCTTTGAGGCGTGCGTGGAACACAACGCTCCGTCGACCCGGGCCTGGTCCTTATCGAACGGCGAGCTACCCGTTGCTCACCGTCCGCAAACCCGCGCCTACGGTGGCCGGAAATCGGCTTGCGATTCCCGACGCCCAAGGCATCTCCTCCTGCGGCGGTTAGGGGCGTGAGGGCGCGAAGTTTGCCGCTCCCTCACGCGTTCCGCCTCCTCCTTCTTCGCGAGTATTACCGCTTCACAGAAAGAGGTAACGGCCTGCCATTTCCTCTTGCTCCGTACCATGGTCTGAACCAGGGCCGGACGCGAGAGATCACTGCCGCCGATCGCCTCCACGAGGACACGGCGATGCTCCGCCCAAGCCGGGCAGACCTCCACCGTATGCTCCACCGTGTCCTCAGGCCGATCCACACAATGGTGACACCCGGGCGTTTCCTCCCGCCTTATCCTGAACAGGAACCTCCCGAAGCAGCCGTGTCCGGTGAGGACCTGCGTCAGGCGGAAGGTGAGGACGCCGTGGCGCCTCTTAAGCCACTCCTCAAAGAGGGGTCTTATCGCCGCAATTGTGGCGTGCCCAGCGCTGGGTTGCGACAATCGCACTCTCCATGACGCCCTGAGATCCCGCCGGAGCTCTGTCCGCTGTGCAGCGATTTCTTGCGGCATCGGAGTTAAGCCCCGGCGTTTCGCCTAATCGCGCCACTCCCAGATGTGTGCGAGGACCTTTACTTCCAGATCCCATGGCGGTAATCCGGCAAGGAGGTTCGCCGTCTCACAGGAGACCGTGCGGTATTCTCGGGCCAGCCGGATGGCCATGACCCTCTGGGACGCGTTCAACCAGCGGGCTGGCCGCAGCCTCAATGAACGCGCCCACACCGGTGCCCCGTAGAGGGCCATGGACCGCACGACCCCCACGTAGAGCCTCCGGCAGGAGGCGTTTGGATCCCCTGGATTGGGCAGGAGCCGCTTCAAGGCAGCCCCGGCCCGCTCCAGTCTGGGAGCCAAACGTCGGAAATGTTCCATCGGCTGTCGAGGACGAGTCCCAGATACTTCATCGTCGACTCGACACCGATGAGAACCCTCCCGCCATTACCTGGGAACCCAACGGTGGCGCATTCCGAGGACCATAAAAACCCATGGCCTCGGACTTGTGCAGGGCCACCTCGAGTCCCAGCTGCCGGATCCTGTCAACGACTGTCGCAACCTCGCGTTTCGCTAAGTCAGCCGCCGCCTGGTACGACCTCCCCTGCGCCAGGACCAACGTGTCGTCAGCGTAACAAACGACGCTGACGCCGCTAGGGAGGTTGGCGCGCAGCACCCAGTCGTATCCGATGTCCCATAGATGCGGCCCCAGGACCGAACCCTGTGGGACCCCGCATGATATCTCATGCCAGTTCCAGTCTCCCTGGTGATTGGGGTAGATGACGGTCCTGTCCGTCAGATAGGCCTCGACCACACGACAGAGGTAGGTCGGCATCCGGTGATACCGGAGTGCCTCCCTGATGCAACTCCAGGGCAGGGTGTTGAAGGCATGCTGCGCAAGACGACCCCACCCCGGGCCACAGCATCCATTGACGTGAGGGCCCGCACGCGCATGATGGCGTCCACCGTAGAGCGCTCCCTGTGGAAACCGAACTGGCTCTCCGCCAGATCCGGCCCAACCCGCACCAGCTGCCCGACAAGGCGGTCTTCAATCACTCTTTCAAAGAGCTTGCCCACCTTGTCGAGCAGCACAATGGGCCGATAGGCGGACGGAGAGTCCGCTGGGCGCCCCGGCTTCCTGATGAGGACCAGTTTCCCAATCTTCCAACGAAGTGGGAACTGGCCCCTCTCCATGCATGCGCTTAGGAGCTCCCTTAGTCGAGGCCCGAGAGCCCCCATGGCCAGGACCCAGGCTTTTCCGGGTATGCCGTCGGGTCCTGAAGCGGTATTTTTCGCACTCATCTTGCGTACTGCCACTCTCATCTCTACCCCGGTCACCTCCGGAGCATTGTCATCGTCGTCGGCGATGTGGTCCGCATCGGTCACCGCAGTAGGCGGAGCCATGGGCGGAGGTGTATGTTCTTGAGGGGAACAGAGCGCTCACCACATCCCCCACAAGCTGGGGCCGGAGACTCTGCATCAGCGGGGGAGCCCATGGGCGGAGTTTCTCCCGCACCATCGTGTATGGGCGTCCCCACGATCCCTGTTGAGAGTATCCAGCAACTCCTCGCGGTCCAGTGCCCTGGTCCGCAGGATCTCCGCTTGGAGGGCGGTCTTCGCCGCTCTGTACCCCTCGTACAGCTCCACCTGAATGGCTTCCGTATCCGGAGGGCGGATACGGAGCCTGCGGTGCCTGGCGTACCGGCGTCGCGCTGCAACGCACGCCCTGCGCAGAGCTTCCAGCTCTTGCGACCACCAGTACAACTGGCACGAAGCACGTCCAGGGCGAACCCGGGGCATTGCCACGTCACACACATTGGACATGGCCGCTCGGAACCACTCCGCCTCGTCGTTGATGTCAGCAGGCCTGTCCGGTGATGACACCCAGACCTGCACGATCGAGGCTTCCAGAAGAAGCTCCCGGTCCAGTTGCTTCAGCGCCCACCGCGGACCACTCGGGGCCTGTCGGACCGGCGCGCTCGAGGTCTGGGCGGAGACGTCAAACCGGATGTACCGGTGATCGGAATAGGTCTCCACCCCCTCCATGACGCGCCAGTCAATGACACGCGGCGACAGAGCGAGGCTGGCAAATGAAGGCTCGTACAGAACAGCGCGATATCGCGGGCGCCACATGGGTCGCGCTGCATGTCGCGCACGCGATATCGCACTGGTCTGCACGAGCCTTGAAATGTCCACCACCGATTCACCTCGCATCGGCACACACGTGGGGACAGAACCCCGGTTTAGGACAACCAGGCCTGTCTCCAGAGCCTAGCTAGTCCTCCACCATCCTGCCCCGTGTGTCCGTATACCGGGAACTCCAAACCAGATTCTTGGTATTGAAGTCCCCGAGGACGAGCACGGGGAGGGAACAGAACCCAATGACAACGACTCTTAACTCGGCAAGAGTTCGGTTCGGGGAGAAGTATACACCCACCACGACAATCTCCCCGAACCGTGCTGCCACGCAACCCCGTCCTCTCTTGACAGACTCGAGTACCGGCGACGGCCGACGAAATGAGGGTCACTGAGCCGCTCAGGTCCTCCATTCAGTCATCCCTGGGTGGGACAAAGTACGGCTCAGCGATCACGGCGATGTTAATCGACCACTGCGCCATGCTCTGGAGCAACAGATCCTGAGCGGCGGCGCAGTGGTTGATGTTCACCTGGAGGAGGCGTAATGGGGCCGTTATTGGCATTCCATATCTACCCCCTCCCGAGCCCCCTATGGGGGTACTGCCGCGGCGGCAACGGCGGCGGCGACGACGACTGTGGAAGCGGCAGCGGCTACGGCAGTAGTGGTGGTGGCGGCTGCGGCGGTGGCGGTGGCAGAGGGCTTTCCCCTGCCTCTGGCCTTGGCGGGCGGAACGCAGGCCTTGCTCCCAGCCCGGTGATCGGCCGGCTTGCCAGCCGCCGCACATACGACACAGTGCGGCGGGGCGTTACCCGAACCGGCCTTATGTCCGGGCTGACCACAGCGGAAGCAGTGGTCGCTGCGGTCCACCTCCGAGGTGCATTTGACCCCCACGTAGTGGCCCACCTAGCAGCAGAAGCATCTCAGAGGTCTGGGCTCCAGCAGTTTGACCTGCGTGGAAACCCAGCCCACCAAGAGCCTTTGGCCCTCCCCGGCTATCTTCTTGGCCGCCGTCACGAGGCAGCTCACCCTGATGGCTCGCATCCCCGTGAAGTCAAGGTGGATGGTGCCCGCCCTAACCTGCTCGACAGAGCACCGTCCAGCCTTAGCGACGGCGGCCACCACCTTCTCCTCTGTCACTGAGGCGTCCAAGCCCATGATACGCATTTCAGCGCATTTGGTGGGCCTGGACACTCGGGCCTCTTCCGCACTTATAGACGCCCTGAGCTTTTCGGCCAGAGCGTCAGCGGCCGGGCCACTGGCCGCACCGGGGACCTTCAGCATCCGGGCCTCAGTTGCCGTGATCTTCACTCGGATACCCTTGGCGGCGCCAATCTCCTCTAGGTCCGTCACTTTGTCCACCTTATCGAACACGTCTAGGTAGGACACACCCCTCTTCTCCGCCTCCGGCTGTAGTGTGATCGATCACTACAGCTGTGGACTTCGGAGCTCGGAGCCTAGCCGCGACGCTTTGCTCCTTGCGCCGCTGCCGCCTCGCCTTTCTTTTGGCCGCCCTTGCCACCTTACCGGCCTTCTTCTTCTAGTGTCCAGGGCCCTGCGATCGACGGAGGCCCCGACCTGCCCTAAAAAAATCATAAAAAATCATGCAGCTGCCGTTCCATTCTGTGCATGATTAGTCTAGTACCCGATTCAATGACCAAATAATATAATTGATTTGCAGTGCGATTTACGATAACTTTCTAGCCCCAAACTTATAATAGTTTAGTATTATGTTTCTTTTATTGGTTTTATTTAATTTAACCTTATGTGCCTAAGGCCCTATTGGAAGCCTTTTTAGCTAACCTATTGGAAGGTTAATGACGGCCTTGGACCTTAGTCGTTTAAACTTAAGAAACAAGGGCGGGTCGCTAGTCTATAAATATATGAATCCTTAATATTATAAATGCGAAAGTAAGTTTGTTTGTTACGCCTTCACGCTAAAACGGCTGAACGGATTTGGATGAAATTTGGCACATATATAGATGATGCCCTGGAAAAGAACATAGGATACTTTTTTTTTTCCCACGGGATCGAGACTTATGCGGGTGAAACCGCGGGGCACAGCTAGTATATATATAAATGAATCCCTATTTCCCTTGGTCACGGCATCACGCATGAACGGCTCAACCGATTTCGCAATTTTTTTTTGGTGTTTTTTATTTTCAGGAGAAGGTTCTTATGAATGAAAAAATTAAGAATGTTGCGCGGAAAGTAGATTGCACCCGTGCGAAGCAGTCAAAGATAAAAACTTTTTACAAAAAAAAACAACCGACCTCCAAAAAAAACACAACAAAGTGAAAAATAACTTTAATTTCGGAAGTCGGTGTCTTGTGTTTTGTATTTTCGTTTTTTGCCACCGACTTCCGAAATTAAAGTTATTTTTCACTTTGTTGTGTTTTTTTTGGAGGTCGGTTGTTTTTTTTTTTGTAAAAAGTTTTTATTTTTCACTTTTTAGTTGTGGTACCTACCCCACACACATTCGAATACCACTACCTGCTACCAGTGGCAGAAACTTATCATATCATCTAAATACTAAGTGGGAAAAAAATACGTATTTCGTAGCTAACTCAAAAACTGTCAAAGCAAAGTTAATAAAATTTATATGGGACCAATTCGAGAGCACACCCTTTCAAACAAAAAAATAATTTTCAAAATCGGTCCACAATTAACGGAGAAATCGGTGGACATACATAAAAAAAAAAATTAAAAAAAAACATACGCGACGAACATATAACCTCCTCCTTTTTGGAAGTCGGTTAAAAAAAGAATAGTGGGTCAGCATCTTTTTTATACGTCTGTGTGGGTCAGAAACAGTTTGCTGGCTGCATAAACAATTTTTTTTAAAAAAGAAAGAAATGATTATGACTTTTGTGATAGATACGAAAAAAGAACTAGATTATTCATCTCCATGTTCGTCTCAAAAAATTTAGCACGTTTTAGTGATGAAGACTGAAAACGTTTTTCTGCATTTTGTAGTTCCCGTTGTGTTTGTATTTGGTTTTATAGCTACGTGTGTAGGAGAAAATGTAAAAAAAAGTGTGGATGATAATAGAGATGACAATGGCGAAACAAACGAAGACTCCAAAGATGAGTCCCTGGACATTCCCGTTGAAAGTGAACCTAATAACATTACGTGCACTAGAAGACAAAATAGTGAAATGCATGAAATACGGACCGCCACTTACCAGCAATTTCCATTCATGGCCGCTATTATGTCTCAACAAAACGAATATTTGTGTTCTGGTGTTTTAGTTTCCAATGGAATGATTATAACTACAGCTAGTTGTACTCAATTGGCTATAAGTTACGTATTATTGAATACTACCACAAGCATAAAGGACGAAGGCTCGGTATCGCTTCATATTATCAAAAGTGAGAAATTCCCTACTTTTACTGGATCGGACTCATCAAAAGATGTTGGTATTATTTACACCGAGAAACACAATAATAGCTTTGCATCAAAAGTAATCCTCAGCAATTACACAAACCCTCGCAACGTCATCGATTTAGAAGGGATAGGATTTGGATTGAACGCCGATGTTGGCAAAAAAAAAGAGCTTCAGTTCATAGGCATGGAAAACCGTTCCCCGGACTCAGTAACAGAAGTTTTGAAAGTGTATTTTGACTGCGTTGACACAAAGGTAGTGACGTGTTTCAAAGACACGGGTGGCCCCGTGTTATTCGATAAAGAGCTTATGGGTATTGTTGTTAAAGGTCAAGATGAATGCTCTATAGAGATGTCGGCTACATATGCTGTAAACAAAAGGATGGTAGATGTTTTACCAACTTATGTTTTTAAAGCATGGCTTGATGAAAAAATAATAAAGAATAAAGTGGCAAAAGATGTTGCTTTAGTTGAATATCCGTCAAAAATTGTACGACGAGCAGCATATCAACGTCCACGTCAATATCAAGTTAAATCACAAACACCACAGACTACAACAACTCGTCATGTTCATAAAATGACGATGCAAAAACAAAGTTTTGGGACACGACTTATTGTGAAACCCACATATATTTTTACAGGATGTGTATGTATCTTGGCGCTTTATTGACATCTATGTTATTTATCTTAAAGTAATATAAATTGTTAGTGAAATTTTAATAAATATTTTCAGGTCTGTATTAATTTAGTTTTACTTGAACTTGAACATATTAAAACGATCTTCAGACACCAACAGACCGATAATTATCTAGTTGAAATTTATGCTGCGAACTGTGATCCGGGAGCAAGTCTGCTATTTTCAGACCAACGCGGTGGCGATGGCGCGGGCGGTGTACTCACATCGGCGCCATCTCCACGGACGAGAGAATCGCGGCGATAGTCACGCTGTGCCTTCAAATGATCGCCGCGATGGTGGCGCCGTGTGGAGATTGATTCAGTAGAATTTCTATTGAATTTGATGACACGGCGCGCGGCGTGACTATCGCCGCGATTTTCTCGCCCGTGGAGATGGCGCCTTAGTTTTGACGTTAACGGCGTACAAGAATCAAATCCTAATAATCCTAACTTAAATGCGTGAGTGAGTTTGTTTACCTATTTGTTTGTTTGTTACGCTTTCACACAAAAACGGCTGAACAAATTTGGATGAAATTTGGCACAAATATAGATGATGCCCTGGAAAAGAACATAGGATACTTTTTTTTTCCCACGGGATCGAGACTTATGCGGGTGAAACCGCGGGGCGCAGCTAGTATATATATAAATGAATCCCTATTTCCCTTGGTCACGGCATCACGCGTGAACGGCTCGACCGATTTCGCAATTTTTTTTAGTGTTTGTTATTTTCAGGAGAAGGTTCTTATGAATGAAAAAATTAAGAATGTTGCGCGGAAAGTAGATTGCACCCGTGCGAAGCATGGGCGGGTCGCTAGTCAAAGATAAAAAAGAATAGTGGGTCAGCATCTTTTTTATACGTCTGTGTGGGTCAGAAACAGTTTGCTGGCTGCATAAACAAATTTAAAAAAAAAAGAAAGAAATGATTATGACTTATCATTTAGCACATGGGTAGACCATGACCTGGGTTAGGACATAGGATACTTTTTATCCCAATATTTCCACGGGATCGAGACTGATGCGGGTGAAACCGCGGGGCGCAGCTCGTATCAAATACAGTATGAGAGCCCGCGACCAAAACCATGTCACATCGTTTTACAGCCAAAACCGTAATAAAATCTTTAAGAGTGATAGATACCCACAGTGGTCTATATCGATTCCCAGGGGTCGATGACGACCTGCAAGGGGTCCATGTCAGCGGGAAATAAAAATGGAGGTCCATGAGATGTAAATGGTGGGTTTCATTTAACCGTATAGTTCGGAAGCGCCCCCGATTGGACCCGAACACACAAACCTCCGCCGGCTCGGCAGTGGGTCCAATTGGACCCCAGAATGACGGCATGCGACATCCTTAATTGATTATGTAAATATTTATTAAGCTACCCATCAAATCTTATGAATGTGCGTTTATTAAGAGAGTTGGATAAAAAACTCATAATATGTTTACACCATTAAATCTTTCTTATTTAGCGCGTAAGATTATTAATTTACCTTTATAAAATTCAAGTCTGTAAATTGGGAATTTCGAACATCCAAATCCAAACTCCAGCACAAGGGCAGTGAATACTACATCATTTAATTATTTGACGAATTGATCCATTGTTCAAGTTAAATAAGTAGTGGTAATTAAGTTTTTTTGATATCCAAAGTCGAAGTTTCGCGCCAATCGTGCGTGTACATTCAGTGGCGGACTAACAGGGGGGCGGAAGGGGCGGCCCGGCCCGGGCCTCCGGTCTTGGGGGGCCCCCCAAATGCTTCCGCGTTCCCCTGATCAAATCCTAAACAAGACTTTAAAAATGTGCTTAGTACCTACATACTTTCATCAAAATCAAAACACTACAGCCATCTAGACTTTTTACGCGGTACTGATATTCTTTTAACTTTGCTGAACGGCGCGAACGCGTCCAATACGCTGGAGGAATTCCCGTCTTTGTAGCGGGTACTTCCCCAGGAATCCCTGTGTATCGCTTATACTTCAATACTTCTTGACCATTTGCATTTCGGTTGCATGATGCGAGAGGAGTTTTTCGGCACTTAAAATAATTAAAAATTGGTGCCGATTCCCTTGTTCACAAACTAAACCAAATTTAAGTTCAGTGCATCTTTTTCTTTCTATTTCATTAAGAAAAGGACAGAGGATCAATTTTAGTTTAGGGGCCGTTCAAGTATTACGTAAGTAGATTTATTACAATTATTTACCCCCGCCTCCCCCTTGTCAGCAAAAGTAAGCAAAGCTCTTACCCCCCCTCCCATGTTTACGTAAACATTGGTATATGCATTTTTCTTTAATGTAAGTATTCTGGTTTTTTTATTGATTCATGAGCAGCAGTTATAATTCTAACAAGTGTAAATTTAGATAAGTGAATAGCACGCGGTAATTCCGCTACTCGGTTCTGAGCGAGTACCTAAACGTAATCATTATTTGTGGGAATCCCCGAATATGCGTTTCGTTTTCAAGCATAGACATAGACAATATGTGGGTTGCCATTTGTGTAAAAAATAAATAATTGCTGACGTAATCACCATCTGGACCCCTCCACCCTCCATATCATCAAAAATAAGCAAAGCATAGACCCCCCCGCCCCCCTATAGTGCTTACGTAATACTTGAACGGTCCCTTAGTAGTGTCAAATTAATCAGCGCCTGTCACTCTCCATACAAGTTTAGACGTGATTAAAAACTTGCCGACTAAAATTACGTCAATTTACGTCAAGCGCTGATTAATTTGACAGGACTAAACTAAAATTTATCTTCTGTCCTTTTCTTAATGAAATAAAAAGAAAAAAATGCACTGAACTTAAATTTAGTTTAGTTTGTGAACAAGGGAATCGGCACCATTATCTTCGATCTACAATGGGTCGAGAGCGACTAGTTAATCTAGCCGTGCTTTCAATAGAAAGAAAAATTACCAAAGACATCGATTTCACAGAAGTTATTGAGGAGTTCAGTACTTAAATTGAAAGCACGGAAACACATATAACACGCTACAATAAATAAAAAACCCGGCCAAGTGCGTGTCGGACCACGCACAATGAAGGGTTCCGTAGTTGGGATGAATTTATCTCAAGAACAAACTTAACTTTGTAGTTGAAAAACGTGTTCTCCCAAAACATTCTGCATGGGAGAACATGTTTTTGCAACCGCAAATGTAAGTTGGTCGATTATTATTCGTTAAGTTAGAAAGCCTACTTAGCTGTGATAGTTTTCCTTTTAATTTCGTTATATATTATATGCTACTGCTGTGAATTTTTTCACATAGGTACCCAAAACCAACCATTACGCTTGCACTTGACCCTAACAAAAATTGGCACTTTAAAGCTTAATATTTCAAAAACGGATCCCTAAATCCAAAAATGGTCTTTGCAAACTCACAATATTTTTGAACGACCTTTCCAATGACACCCCACACTATGGGATTATTGAGAGAAAAAAGAACATCCTCACTTTACGTCTAGGTCTAGGGTAGGTAAAATCTGAATAAAAAAAAAAATACGATTTTATTTTATTTTACCACTTTGTCAGCGTGACTATGTATACTCATGCCAAATTACAGCTTTCTAGCACTAAGCGTCTCCGAGCTAAGCCGCAGACAGACATACAGACAGACAGACAGACAGACGGACAGACAGACAGACGGACATGACGAAACTATAAGGGTTCCTTATTTACTACGAACTATCTTTGATTTATTTTATGTAATTTTTTTTTGTCGGTCGATTCGTATTTTATTTTCCTCACCCATATCCATTCCATATTTAGTCTAAATAATTTAATTCGAATTTAAATTTCACTTGCCAGATTTTAACGAAATAAACATAACTTACACTTATTTATACTGACAAATGTGAACTGAATAAAAACTTGTAAAACTACATTTTTTTTAAAGCTCGGACCTCATTCAGTTTTGCTGCCCCAGCACGCGTAGCATGACCACCGTAGACACGAGTTTTGTCGACGGAAGAATAGACAAAATGACAGATTGTGATTGTTTATCTGTCATTTTGTCTACTCTTCCGTCGACAAAACTCGTTTCTACGGTGTTCATGCTACGCGTGCTGGGCCTCTGACAGGCTTAGTCCGCCATTGGGTGAGCAATTTCAAAATAAATTGTACAGCTTGCTGTAAAATTCGATTTTATTTATTATGTTTTTGTTTTTACAAATTTGACCATAGTGTAATAGGAAATACAGTATATTATAGAGAAAAATAAAAAGGAATGCGGAATTCGAGGCATTTTCCCGATAATATCGAAACAAAACCGACTTTGTGGCGCAACTGGTTCCATTGTGTGACTAGATTTAAAAGCAAAATTAAAGAAAAGTATGATATTAATTAGCCTTTTTTAAATGTAATTAAACTAATAATACATGTAATTAATTGATACATCAAAGTAGCCTTAGTTTCAAGAATTAACGAAAAATTATTGTTTTTTTTCGATTTTGTGACTCTGTCGCTTTTTTCTTAGCTATTTTTTTGTCTTACTATAAAATAATAATAGTTAACTTAATATGTGTAGCTTTAAAAAAAAAAATACATTTACTGTAAACATATTTGCGGCCGCACAGATATAAAAGGTAAAACTCATCTGATTTCATCGATTTAACATCATCAATTTAATGGGACAGTGACAAAATGGAAGATATAAAATTATAATGCTTTGTACACACGATTTGAAAATTGATACACAGTAGACTTAGTTAACAAATTTTTATATCAAATGAAAATGAATGAACATGTTTAGTCCTACTTCTCAAAATAAAATAATTACTGAAAAAATCAAGGAACAGGGGTAGGAAAAATAAAACAATAATTTTAAATATTCTTATATTTTTTTATTGTTAAAATTGCACTGGTTGACATCAGTCTTATTGAAAAATTGCAGGTTACTGATTAATAGGAACTTCATATAACAATGTGTGAGATCACTACGTAATATAAAATTAAGGTCATACTTGAGTAGACCTAGCGCCGCCGCTTTAATTAAAACTATCTTAAATGTAAACAAATTTAAAATTAAACAATACTTGTAACAATACTTATTTTTAAGTAAAGTAAAACTTACCTAACGTTTAAATGTTGTCAGCAGACTTCAATCTGAAAATTTGAAACTAACATTTAAAAAAAATTGTAACTTACATTAATTTGCAATGTGAACTAAGCTTTATGCATTCCGACCAGCACGCGTAGCATGACCACCGTAGAAACGAGTTTTGTCGACGGAAGAGTAGACAAAATGACAGATAAACAATCACAATCTGTCATTTTGTCTATTCTTCCGTCGACAAAACTCGTTTCTACGGTGGTCATGCTACGTGTGCTGTTGTGACTTGCCGTTCCGTTATACGTGAACGTCGAATACCTAAGTCACAAAACGGAGGTCACATAATGCAACCTTCTTGTAGTTTTAAATTGTTAAAAAATTACCCATCGTACTTAGCATTATTTACTTTTTGATATCAAATACTATGCAAATTTTGGAATGTTTCAACAATAGCAATAATTAAAGAAAAGTGATTCATACTAGTAAAACTTGATCACATACCTGAGCAAAGAAATTGAAACAGAACACTTCAACAATATACGTCCGCCCTGGTCACAAATTTGTTTGACAATGAAGCAAAATAGCGTCTCACAATGAAGTATGATATCGTCGCTGAGCGTGCAAGACCGCGGAAGAGCAGTTTGTAAATACCGCGTAACAGCAAAAGTCGCAAAGTTGACATATCGTGCCAACAGATCCTTTAAGCTTATTCGCTTATACTAGATCTCACGTGAGTTGAATTAGCCGATAAGAAGCCTCATTTTTGCCATCGAAACAATACCGCGTACTAGTAACATGCCTGAAGTTGGCAGCAATTCCGCGTATTTACCAATACCAAATCAAAGAAGAAGCCACAACACGATCAGTGCGTGCTCCCAAAAATAATTACTTTGTAGTAAATAGCTACCATGTAAGTGTTTTAATGTTGTTTATGACAATTATGACTTAAAAGCCACAACATACGCGTCATTTTTCACAGATTATTTAACCATATCATTAAATGATGATCCCAAGGATGTTGTCATATTCACAGATGGCTGTACAGCCCAAAACCGAAACAATGTTGTATCGAATGCGTTGTTGCGATTAACTATGACGAAGAACATAATTATAACACAGAAATATTTGGAGAAAGAACATACACAGATGGAGGTGGATTCGATTTACTCCGTGATTGAGAGGAAGTTGAACAATCGGGAAATCTTTTTACCCTCACTGTACGCCACTATCACTAAGGAGGCCAAAAGTAAACCATGTCCTTATGAAGTTATTACATCTGATTACACATTTTTTTAAAGACTTCAGTGTTAAAGATTACCAGATCTATGAATCAATAAGACCTGGTCGTGGGGCGGGTGATCACTGTGTTTTTGATATAAGAGCATTGAGGTATAATCCAAATGGCACAATAGACTATAAGCTTCGCTTTGCAGATGACTTTATTCCTTTGCCTAGAAGACCAAAGAAAGTATAATCTTTGATTGACAGCTTGCCTTCACTTTATGAATCAGGACAATCAATAACAAAAACAAAGTACGATCATTTACAGAAGCTTAAGAGTGTCATACCAGGAGATTGTCATAGTTTTTATGACAATTTAGCATATAAGTAATGTTAACCTGTTATAACAAAGATTTTAAATGCTTTGATTATTTGATAATTAATTTAAGAGCTACCAAACTGATTATGTCTTGTTATGTTCATTTTAATGTTGTTAATTACCTTTATTAACATATATTTAAGAATAAAAAGTGTTAAGGTTATGAAAAATATAGAGTAAAATTACCTTTTAAATACAAAACATTTAAGCAAAGACGGAATGCTGTGATTTTAATGAGAACCTAGGAGACTGTTAATTTTTTGTTGTGCTTAATTATATAAATATTGTCATAATATAATAAATAAGTGATTACTTTCTTATTTTTATTTATTAATGAAAAGTTAACATCTTTTCTAAGAAAATGTTTGTTTTAGAAGTTACTTATTTTTTTGTTATTTTGTCATAATAAATTCAATACTTTAAGAAAATGTTTCATTTGAAATCCGCGTATCTACTAAAAGTATACTATATTTTCAGTTATTTATCACTACAAAACCGCGTAAATAACTTTACACGGAATCTAAGCAAGCTATTGGTAAATTTACGTCATATTACTATAAAATAAGTCGCAAAGAAATAGTAAACAAGTTCAGTCGTAAAAATATATTTGAATGACCAAGATATTAAGTTTTTTCTTCTTCCTGTAAAATCGTGAAAACGCAGATACGCGGTATTTACAAACTGCTCTTACGCGGTCTTGCACGCTCACCGACGATATTGTTGTGTTGCCATTTCATGCCGAATAGTTCCACAATTAGAAGAATTTTTGCAAAAAAAAGCGGTCACAACACGGAATGTTCCGGTTAGTTAAAATTTCCGATTTCAATTTAGATTTCTTTTTAAGGCTCCGTGCTGCCGCACCGCACGAAATCACTGATTTTGATCAATTTTGTTTATTCGTTGTGAGAAAGGGGACGAGAATTTAAACAAAATTATTTGTGATTTGAAAAGTCCAATTCTTCGTCTTGTACATAGGGGAAAGGGATTTTTGAAATAAATTAAGGATTCGTGGGAAATCACTAAAATTTGCAACAAGTTTTCCAAAAAATGACGCGAGACTGACGTTTGATCGTTTCGTTAGAAGAAACTGCTTTTGACATTGAAAATTAAAAAATATCATCAACATCATTATATGGTCTACTTGTACATAGGGGAACCACTTTTTTCAACTTTCATACAAAATATAGCAGAAAAAAAAATGTTGAAATAACGTAACTTTCTCAAAACTTCAAGCCAAATAAATATTTTTTTCTAATACTTAGAAACACTTTTAAGAAATTTTGAAAATTATATATTAATTTTAAGTTAATTGTTTAATAGAATCTAAATTTTATTTTATAAATAAACAATTACTTCATTACGTAAATAAATGGCAAAGTGAACTATATAAACGATCGCGGAAAATCCATTCCGTCAGTAGCGAACGGGCCTTCCCAGCGTGAGGACGTATCACTTTGCGTCTCAGCACGCACACACGCACGTACGTGTCCGATGTTAACATATTCCAGAAATTGTACGTCGACTACCACATTTTGATCCGCATTTTATTTTAAAGTACTTTGCTTGTTTTTGAAGAACATTAAAATTTTGCATGCCTGGCAATAAATAAAATACCGGTGTACGTGTGTTCGTAATTCTTCTTATCCTAAACGGCTTGACTGATTTAGATGTTTTTTTTTTTAATTCTTTTTGTGTAACTTGGATGGTTCATAACTATAGTTGGACTCGCGTGGCGCTGTTGTCGCAGGACAACATCTGCCTGCTGGGTTCACTAGTTATATTTTGACTTTAGATTTCATAGTTTTGAATGATTTTTGGTAGGGGAAAAAGTTATGGGTTCGCGTCACCGATATGCCCGCGCCGATATGCTGTTGTAGCAATAAGTGAAGTATTTTTGGAACAAAGTTCTTTAACGCTACTGAAGACTACTTTAAATCAAAATAAAGATCCAAGATGACGGCTGCGAACATTTAAAAATATTTCGTCATGGGTATCGTTTTCATAGTTTTCGAGAATGCTAAAGCTGATAGTGAGGTCAAAATATAAATCCAAGATGGCGGCTGTGACAATATTCAGATTTTTCGTCATGGGTGTCTTTTTCATAGTTTTTGAGGATTCTAAAGCAGATTTTGATGTCAAAACGTAAATCTAAGATGGCGGCTGCGAAAATTTTCACATTTCTTCATAACATCACGCCATCAATTTCAAAGTGTTGGGCCCTTTGAAATTGATGGCGTGATGTTATGAAGAAATCTCATTTCCGCAACTTTTTCGCGCAAGTGGGTTCGCGCAAGTGTCTTTCGCGAAAATGTCTTTCGCGCAAGTGTCTCAGATCCCTTGATGGATACTGGTGCCAATTCTCTTGTCACAAATTAATGCCTCAAAACTAGACTAAAAATCACCAAAGTTTCGTTCATTCCTGTCAAACGATGATTTCCCATCGTGAAATAATTATAGAATATATTTTATTTTGACAGCACTAAGATGGCAATATGGTGCCGATTCTCTTGTATACCGAACTAAACTTACTAAACTATCACTAAAATTCCTTACTTTTGGCTATGAAAATCTTGAAGCTATTCTGCAACAAAAATTTTCTAAATTTAAATATATTTTGACACACTAAAATTATATTTGACAATCGCGAGTCCACGTGGTACTTGTTTGCCCTACCCCGTGAATTTTTTTTAGAGCTGGAGGCGCACAGGGGGCAGCCTTGACGTTTTATATAGAATTTTTACTTTTTGTAAGGAAAATAAGAAAAAATATTACCTACATGTAGAATGTCAGGGGTTTAAGGGTTTTATAAAGGGGATCGAAATTCTCATTATTTTTGCGATTGGACGCACCATTTTCGAGATATATGCAAAAGAAAAAAAAAAGATACAGTACTGTTTTTTGCACCTGAAGCGAGGTGTTGGTGTGAATTTTAGTTCAAGATAACTAATTTTATTCCGCACCTTTTTAATCGCGATTAAAAATAGTCAGATTTAGTTAGACATGGTGCCGATTCTCTTGTCACAAATACCTCTAAACTAGACTAAAAATCACCAAAATTTTGTTTTATTCCTGTCAAACGACGATTGCCCATTCTGAAATAGACTAAAGTGACACAACTTAACTAGATTTTAGTTTGACAGCACTAAGATGGAACTGAGATTTTCATTTAGTGAAAATAGCAATTTTACTATTCTGAATTTGACGTTTTTCACTTAAAATTTAGATTTTCTAACCGAATCTGACTATTTTTCGCGATTAAAAACGTGTGGAATAAAATTGATTGTCATGAACTTTAAATTCACACCAACACCTCGATTTCACATGCAAAAACAGTACTGAATCTTTTTTTTTCTTTTGCTTATATCTCGAAAACGGTGTGTCCAATCGCAAAAAATAATGAAAATTTCGACTCCCTTTATAAAACCCCTAAACCCCTGACACTCTACATGTAGGTAATATTTTTTCTTATTTTCCTTACAAAAAGTGAAAAGTTCCACATAAAACACGTCGAGCGTGCGCGCCTCCGGCTCTAAAAAGATTCACATGGTTAGGTATCACGTGTGGAGTCGCGATTGTCAAATTTGATTTAGACGTGTCAAAAATTTAGAGAATTTATTTTGCATAATTGTGCCGATTCCCTTGTTCACAAACTAAACTAAATTTAAGTGCATCTTTTTCTT
The DNA here is from genome assembly GCA_963680765.1 of Agrochola lychnidis. Classification (NCBI taxonomy): domain Eukaryota; kingdom Metazoa; phylum Arthropoda; class Insecta; order Lepidoptera; family Noctuidae; genus Agrochola; species Agrochola lychnidis. Next base: position 9,756,957 of record OY796850.1, read on the forward strand.
TCTATTACATTAAGAAAAGGACAGAAGATAAATTTTAGTTTAGTCCTGTCAAATTAATCAGCGCTTGACGTTAATTGACGTAATTTTAGTCGGCAAGTTTTTAATCACATCTAAACTTGTATGGGTGGTGATTAATTTGACAGGACTAAACTAAAATTTATCTTCTGTCCTTTTCTTAATGAAATTGTAAGAAAAAGATGCACTGAACTTAAATTTAGTTTAGTTTGTGAACAAGGGAATCGGCACCAATAGCTTTGAGATTCTCATAGTCAAAAGTAAGAAATTTTAGTGATAGTTTAGTTAGTTTAGTTCGGTGTATAAGAGAATCGGCACCAATCAAAATTTTAGGTGAAAAAAGTCAAATTCAGATTGGTGCCGATTCTCTTGTCACAAATGCCTCTAAACTAAACTAAAAATCACCAAAATTTAGTTTATTCCTGTCAAACGACGATTTCCCATTCTGAAATAGACTAAAGTGACACAACTTAACTATATTTTAGTTTGACAGCACTAAGATGGCACTGAGATATTAGTTTAGTGAAAATGGCAATTTTGCTATTCTGAATTTGACGTTTTTAACCTAAAATTTAAATTTTCTAACTAAATATGACTATTTTTAATAGCGACTAAAAACATGTGGAATAAAATTGGTTGTCATGAACTAAAATTCACACCAACACCTCGACTTCAGATGAAAAAACAGTACCGAATATTTTTTTTTTTCTTTTGCTTATATCTCGAAAACGGTGTGTCCAATCGCAAAAATAATGAAAATTTCGACACCCTTTTTAAAACCCTTAAACCTCTAGCACACATACACATATACTCTACATGTAGGTAATATTTTTTCTTATTTTCCACACAAAAAGTGAAAAATCCATATAAAACACGTCGAGGCTGCCCCCCCTGCGCGCCTCCGGCTCTAAAAAGATTCACGTGGTTAGGTATCACGTGTGGTCGCGGTTGTCAAATTCGATTTAGATGTGTCAAAATTATTTTTAAATTTAGAGAATTTATTTTGCAGAATAGCTTTGAGATTCTCATAGTCAAAAGTAAGGAATTTTAGTGATAGTTTAGTAAGTTTAGTTCGGTATACAAGAGAATCGGCACCAGTAGCGAATTTTTCATTTTCACTAAATTAATAACTCATTCAGTTGCAAAAACTGTACTTTATCTTTTTTCTGTTCTTTTGCTTATATCTCGAAAATTGTGTCTTATCGCAAAAATAATGAAAATTTCGACCCCCTTTATGAAACCCATAAAACTCAACATGTAGGTAATAATTTTTCATGTTTTCCATACAAAAAGTATAAAATTCCATATAAAACAGAATTGTTATGCCTCGTTGGTCTAGTGGTCGCAAGCGCTACTGCTGAGCATGAGGTCCTGAGTTCGATTCCCGGGTCGGGCAAAGTGTTATTGGGTTTTTCTATCTGAAATTTCTCAGTAGCAGCCCGGAGTCTGGATTTGTGCCCGGTTGATGGCAATAGGCTCGCCCCCTATTACATGGGACTTAAACATAACTGGCGAAATGTGGGTGTACCTGCTACAGGGACACCTCTGCCCAACCTTTCGGGGAAACAAGGCGTGATGTTATGTTATGTTATGTGTGTATACTAAACGAATATACACAAGCATTCCAGACTTATTTCATAAGCGTACCTACGTAACTTAACAAAATACCGTCTATAGGATCAAAACTGTTTAAGCGATCACTACGCTCGATGTTTAGGCGTGTGTGCGTGAACGGTGCACACAAACATAGCATCGCAAGAATTTACCTAAACTCTGTCGAGTGAATTCACAGCCAGGAGCCTTAATAGAAAATACGTAAATTAAAATATTATTGGTTACTTTTAACTGATAAATTAACTTTTAAGAATTCAAATTATATTTACTAAACCAGTCGCATAAACGAGTTTTTTTAGAAATAAACGATTTTCTAACGCCAGTTGGAAAGGGGACAGGTAAATTTGATGGTCTACAATATTTTAAAATCTTCGTAAATTTTATATTTAGTAAAGTAACGACAACACGACAATGTGTAGGTACATATATTACATATGTTTTTTTCGCTTAAATTAATATATACTGCTAGAAGTCATAAACAAAATAAAAATAAATGAACAAAGTCGAGGGACAAGACAAAAACCAGGGGTACATTTTTTTTTTTAAATTGCTCGGGTACGTTTTAACTTTTCACAAATATTTTCACACATGCACATGTAGATATGTAGATACGATTTAAAATGTGACAAATATTACTAAAAATATTATAAACAACTAGAAAATGCCTCTTAACGTAATATACGAACACAGGTCCAATAACACGTACTATTCATTACTATTCAATTTGTGTTAAAAATCGCTGACCATTATTGTTTTTTAGGGTTCCGTAGTAAACAAGGAACCCTTATAGTTTCTTCATGTCCGTCTGTCTGTCTGTCCGCGGCCTAGCTCCGAGACTCTTAGTACTAGAAATCTGTAATTTGGCATGAGTATACATAATCATGGGCACGCCACAATCGCAGCGATAAGACCCGTCTTTGAGGAGTGGCTGGAGAGACGCCACGGCGTTCTCACCTTCCGCCTGACGCAGGTTCTCACCGGACACGGCTGCTTCGGGAGGTTCCTGTTCAGGATAAGGCGGGAGGAAACACCCGGGTGTCACCATTGTGTGGATCGGCCTGAGGACACGGTGGAGCATACGGTGGAGGTCTGCCCAGCTTGGGCGGAGCAACGCCGTGTTCTCGTAGAGGCGATCGGCGGCGGTGATCTCTCGCGTCCGGCCCTGGTTCAGGCCATGGTACGGAGCGAGAGGAAATGGCAGGCCGTCACCTCCTTCTGCGAAGCGGTAATGCTTGCGAAGGAGGAGGCGGAACGCGTGAGAGAAAGGCAAATTTCGCGCCCTCACGCCCCTAACCGCCGCAGGAGGAGACGCCCGGGGAGGGAATCGCGAGCCGATTTCCGGCCACCGTAGGCGCGGGCTTGCGGACGGTGAGCAATGGGTAGCTCGCCGTCCGATAAGGATCAGGCCCGGGTCGACGGCGCGTTGTGTTCCACGCGCGCCTCAAAGAGATGTCAGCAGAATTGACGGGGTCCGCTAGGGCCAATGCCTGCCGGGGGTTCGAAGAAAACCGATCGGGAAATCGTGGCCCCCGGCAACAGGGCAACCGAAGGAACACGGGTGGGTTTTAGTCAGTAAGAGTCTGACACGCCCTCCCGCTCCGCCCAGAGCGGGAGAAGTTATTTGATAATTTCCCAACCAGAAAAAAAAAAAAAAAAAGTATACATAATCACGCCGACAAAGTGGTAAAATAAAATTACGAAAAAATATTTTTTTTAGGGTAGGTAGGTAGTAGGTACCTCCCCTATACGTAAAGTGCTGATGTTTTTTTTTTCTGTCCCATTGTGTGGGGTATCGTTGGAAAGGTCCTTCAAGAACATTATGAGTGTGTGTAACACATTTTTAGATTCAGGGATCCGTTTGCGAAATATTAAGCTTTAAAGTGCTAATTTTTGTTAGAGTCAAGGCCCTGTCAGCTAAATGATTGATTTTGGAAGAGTGAAAAATATCACAGCAGTAGTTTATATAACGAAATTAAAATTTCTGGGTGCTAATTCTCCCTACGCGAGGTTTTGCAGAGCTGTGAACGATTGCAGTGATCGGATCGACCTGCATTTTGACAGTTTAGGCAAATTGAAAGCTAACTTTTATAAGTATCTCTCCGAACATTGAGTTTCTTAGCCTTATTTTTTGCATTGCCAACTTTAGTTTGTTTTGATTTTGTTTTGTTTTAATTTATCTATTTTAATTTTGTTTAGTTAACTTATTAAGGTCTATTTAGTGCAACTCTATATTATTATAGTATTTTATTTCTATATATATATTTTTTTTTTGTAAGTTACAACATTTTGTGTGCATGCAGAGTTTACCTAGTGATTGTTACACTTTATTCTGATTTTTGCTTATGTTTCTGTTGCTTGTACCAGTGTATACAATTGTTGGTGAACCAAATAAAATAAATAAATAAATAAAAGGAAAACTAACACAGCTTAGTAGGCTCTACAAGTTAACGAGTAATAATCGACCAACTTATATTTGCAGTTGCAAAAACACGTTTTCTCATACATTCCGTTTTGGAGAACATGTTTTTCAACTACAAAGTTAAGTTTGTTTTTGAGATAAATTCATCCCAGCTACGGAACCCTTCATTGTGCGTAGTCCGACACGCACATAGCCGGTTTTTTTACGAATTTTGGCTATCGAGTTTACAATCGGCATGAAACTGATGTCTATGAGAATTGATCTACAATTTTTTCCTTTATTTCTTTTAAGTACCTACATACCGTTTACATTTTTAAACATTTTTGTAAAAAATCATTAAAAAAACATTTAATTACAAAAAAAAACAACCGACTTCCAAAAAACACTACAAAGTGAAAAATAACTTTAATTTCGGAAGTCTGTGTCTTTGGTTTTGAATTTTCGTTTTTTGCCACCGACTTCCGAAATTAAAGTTATTTTTCACTTTGTAGTGTTTTTTGGAAGTCGGTTGTTTTTTTTTTTGTAAAAAGGTTTTATTTTTCACTTTTTAGTTGTGGTACCTACCCCACACAAATTCGAAAACCACTATCTGCTATGTAAATAACATCTGTGACAGGAACTTATCATATCATCCACATACTAAGCGGGAAAAAGTACGTATTATTGAAGCTAACTCAAAAACTATCCAAAGTTAATAAAATTTATATGGGACCACCTCGACTATACTTGTTTTTTTAATCTTTCTCAGCTTTCACGAGATTCTCGTCATGAGGGACAGCGATATCAACAATCATTGCACGGCGCTCCCGTCGATCTATCATACTTATTGGCTACAATAGTCCTATCAGTGATGATAGATCGATCCCAGTACAATGTGGCGTGACCATTCTCGAGAACTGGGTCGGGTACATACCTGTAGTATGGTACTTCGGACTCCACAAGGTTGTACTGCAAGGCAAGTTGCTGGTGGATAATCCTAGCCACTAGATTGTGTCTATGCAAGTACTCGCCGTTAGCAAGACGAGAACAACCGGAAACAATATCGGATTGATTCACCGGAACGGTGGCATGCCCGACAGATGTTAACCGTACCGTCTTTGACAATGTATTTCCCATAATTATTCGTCATGATAACTTCATCCATAATGGCACAGACAAAACCTATGGTTTCCCCGAAGTGTTCGCCGAAACGCAGCCAGGATACAGACGCCAAAAAGTCTCAAATTCAAATAATTTATTTTCTCTTCACAAACAATGGCATCTTATAATTTAGACAGACTTGAAAAACTGTGACAATAGTTTGTGAGAGACTGGTGTCTGCACTAGGAATACCTGTATCGCAGATCACCAGGGTCCCACCACACGGTATGTAAACATAATCAATTAGTTAGTAAATGTGAAGGGATAGAGCATAACATAACATATAGACTCAGAGATTTAAACAATATAAACCAAAAAAAAAATAAAAAATAAGAATTAAATGCAAAAAAATAAATAAATAATGCTTGAACTATTAAGTGTCGGGAAGTTAGAGGGATGGACTATTTTGGATGAGTTAGTAATTAATCAGTTGCATTATAATCCAAACTAAGAAGCCATTCAACCAGAGCACTCTTACAGGCTTTTTTTGTTAGGTGATAGATCGTGGTAATACGTTTTATTTTATTATATAAATGGGAACCTAAGAAAGTATAAAATCTTTGAGAGAAGCTCGTTCTGAGGCCTTTAGCAGTTTTGCAGACTGAATATTTTCTGCGTTTTCCTGAGATAGAGAGGGGATCAAATATTGTGGAGGAGTGCTTCTTTAAAACAGTGTACATAACAAAAAATTGCATCACTGACAATACTTTGAAGTGTTTGTATAGATCTACTGTAGGATACAAGTATGGTAGAAAACAGGCCACCTTTAGTACCACCCGTTGGGCTCTTTCCAATGTTAAAATGTTCGATTTGGGAGCACCACCCCATGATGTTATGCAGTATCTCAGAAGAGACTGACACATTGCATAACATACCCACCTAATAACCTCTACATAAAGCTACGTGTCGAAGATTTTTGAAACGAAAGATTATTTTCGAATTCTTGACGTGAGGCTGTCTATATGTGGTTGGAAGCTTAAATGAAGCCAGGTCAAGGAATATGACAAGTACCTTCTTTTTGATATCAAGACCGTGAACAAGATGATCTGTCAGCTCATGAACAGTGTCGGCACAGGATTTTCCAGCCCTGAATCCAAATTAACCCTCTGAAATAAGGTTATTGCTTTCAAAGTATTCGGTAAGTCTGCTGTTCATGAGGTGTTCTAATAATTTAGAAAGAGTAGGTAGAATGGAGATCGGTCTATAATTGTTGACACAGCCTCTGTCCCCAGCCTTGTGGATAGGATGAACGAATGATTTTTTAAAGGTAACGGAAAGGTGCCTGTGTCAAATGCTAGATTAAATAAGTGGGTGAGTGGGGGAACCAAATAGTTCTTGTAATGCTTAAGGAACCGAGCAGAAATGGGGTCAACACTTTCAGAGCAGGTGTTTTTAAGTTTACAAATGAGGGAGTCTACCTCCTTTTCATCTGTGGGAAGAAAAGCCATTGAATGCGGATGAACGACTGAAAAGCTGGTAGCGGTAGGTACATATTGATTTAATATCTTCTCAGCGAGGGATTTACCAATACTGGAAAAGAAGTAGTTTATCTCATTGACTGACTTAAGGAGGTTTTCAACTTGTACAAGTTCCTGGGCGGGCGGCTTAGGTTTGGCTGTGTCGGTAATTTTTCTAATAACCTTCCAAAGCTTTTTGCTATTATGCTTCGCGCTACGAATCTCCTCTTTCTCGTATTCCTGTCTAATTTTTTTCAATAAGTCGTTACAAAACTTGCGGTACCTTTTGTACGTGATTTGTAATGACTCATCATTCGGATACTTTTTGAGCTTTTTGTGAAGGCTGTCTCTATTTATTGAGCATCTCAGAAGTCCAGGAGTGATCCAAGGCTTAATAATACGGCGACGGTTATTGACAGAGACAACCTTAGTATGAAGAGAAATTACATTAGTTAAAATATCTATCAGATAAGTAGCTGCTAAATTGACGTCGCTCATGGCGTACAATGGGGAAAAATCCAATCCTTTCAAAGCATCATCCAAGCCACTGTAGTCAATTACTTTTTTGAATTTCTTTGGGTGCATAGGTCGAGTTGACAAATTCAGAAAAAGGGAGGTACTGTCATGGTCAGTCACTGAGGAGTGCATTACGAAACAATGCGCGTTCCTTTTGGTTTTTAGGATTACATGATCAAGGCAGGTACGACCATGTGTGGGAAAGTTATGGGCTGGTAGTAGACAGTGAGACGCCATCAAATTAAGGTAGCTATGAGATCGAGAGTCAGAACTGTTTTCTGTAGAATCAATATTGATGTCACCTACCAATACAATATTTTTTGTAGATGAGTATTTTAAGAGAAGTTCGTTCAAGGAGTTCAAGAACCCAGAGAAATTTTTCTGCGCAGGGGGACGTTAAATAGCTATAATAATAGTGTCTATATTTATTTTTGTTAATAGACAGTTTGCATCAAGCAGTAAAGGTTCTTCAACAGATAATTTCATGCTACAATGATGATAAATTACCACGCCTTCATTTTGGGTAGTCTTAGTGGACGTAGAGTGTGACGTATAGTTCATAAGAGAAGGAATGACCTGAGTGCATGGCAGCCTTAATGGCAGCCAACATTCTGTCAAGATATGAGATCCCAATTTATGTTACTCCTGCTGAGCAATGTCTGGAAAAGTCTACATCAGGTCCGTGGAGAGCCCGGAAAAAGCGTCCGTGTAGCTCTTTACCCTGCCATACTTCCTTACGATCGTTAGTATCAAGTACTGCATCTACAATTATTATTATTTGGAATAGCCGCCATCTTAAAATCCAGAATCATCATCTTATTCGATATCAGCACTATCCCCCGAAAACCATGAAAATGACAGTCATGACGAAAAATTATCAAATTGTTCGGCCAATAGCCTCCATGTTTTACCGTTAATTTATCCCAAGAACAAAACAATTTAAGCTTGTAAGCACTATATTGAGAGATTTACCATATTATTATACGACCATAGACTTTTTTAAGTGTTCCAGGAATCTATAATCAACTAACAACTAATGGTATTAAAAAAAAAGATTCGGTGGCTCCGGATATAAGTGGAGTAATTTTAATGGTCAATTTTCTATAATAAAAAAATTAAAAAAACGTGTATGTCGGGGAAACCCCCGTCAAGAACGAAGTTCTTTTTCACGTTTAATTTCAAACAAAAACAAATTTTTCGCAGCCGCCATCTTGGATTTACATTTTAACGTCACTTTCAGCTTTAACGCATTGGAAAACCATGAAAACGACACACATGACGAAAAATTTTAACATTTTCGCAGCTGTCATCTTGGATTTCCATTTTGACCAAATTCACACTTTCTCTTCTCTCTCTCTCTCTATCAAATTGGAAGAAGACAGTCGCAAGTATGAACATTATTGCGCGTGACGATTTTATGCCAGTTTACTCCTACCGCAAGTCGCGTTAAAGAACTTCGTTCCATAAATAATATAGAATAATTAACATAAATATTTGAGACCCTCACTATAAGCCCTTTCGTTTGATATGTCACTCGGTATAGTTTGCAAAACTTTTTTTTTCTATTGTCTTATTTTTTGACGTGACAACGTCTTATAAATTGGTTTGCCGGGTGACACTTCAAGAAACTGCGTTACGCTCCGCTCACGTTATGCGCTCACAATGAGAGCGAGTGAGAGGCACGCGTCCCTTCCACTCGGGCATGGTTAGCCCGCCTAAGAGCGAGAGAGACAGACATAAAAAGTGAAAGGCACGCGTCCCTTCCACTCGAGCACAGTTAGCCCGCCTAAGAGCGAGAGAGACAGAGCGAGAGAGAGAGAGTGAGAGAGATAGGCATACACACCGGTTCATGTCTTGCGCTTCTATTTCGCTTAGGCGCCTGCATACAAGTTTACACGTTGCCAGTTAATTGTGTAGTGATAATGAAATTCAGTGCGAGATTCTTTGTATAAATTAATGTTTTAAATATAATTCTTTGTATAAATAAATGTTTTAAATTGTTACTATTATTTCATCCTTCTTCCTACTATACGAATGAATATTCACATTAAAATTATTTTACCACTCAAAGTCGTTGTCACGTAAAACTTTCGCGTATACCGACTTTACAGGCAACCAATTTTTTTTTTTTGTGGTATTTTACTGTGGAGACGGGCTGCAGACATCGAGTCTATTTTTATTCTCCAGAAAAGAGCGATCAGAGCCATATCTCCGCAGGCGCGATTCTCTAAGGAAACTGTTTAAGGATATTAACATCATGACGGTACCTTGTCAATATATCTCTGAAAATATCATGTACCATCGGGGTAACGCATATCTAAGCATTTTGAAAATAAAATCCCGTGCACACGACCCTTTTTTTTCGTAGGTAAGCGATAGGCCACTATAGTGGCCGAGCGCTGCCAGCAAGAATAGTCCTTACAGTGTACAGATATGCGTTTCTTCGATAGTACGTAAGAAAGAATTTACATCTTTTTAGCAAAAGAGGTGATAGACTCAATATAGTATAAGATATAGGGACCTATTAGTTCAACCAGGTTTCAGACTGGCTAAAGTAGATTCATCTTTCATGAGATACTGTTTAAAATGTTACAATAAAATTCCTCCCCACATACTTCAACTGAATGAGACGAAATTCAAATCTTGTATAAAACGCACACTATCCAGGCAGGCATATTATACGTTGGGGGATTACATCGCTGATAAAAATGCTTGGCTCAATGCTGGTCCTGCTCCACAACTAATTGATTAACATTTGCAAATACTGTTGGAGCTGCTGCATCTTTCCATTGTATAAACTCAATCTCCTTTGTATTATATAATTACATAGCACACTATGTGAGCACTATGTACTAAAGAGTTACCATTTACCGGGTAATATGTCTTGCATTGACTTGAATGTGCCCTGGCGGCTGTGAGTATGTCATGCTCACTCAAATGTTTCGCTGATGGTGGCGCGTGTGTTGGATCATTTACCTCCTTTCAAAATGGTTGAGCTGAATGGTGCTATGCGTGCGTCATGTTCGTGAATGGGCGCCGTCAGTTGGGACTGGTCATCTCTTAACTGCCAGGGCTTATTTTTAATTAATTTTAATTTTTTGAATTGTTTTTTTTTAATTACGGACGCTTCTCACGTGCACGTCTTTCTACATTGTTCTCACATGTATAATTTCAACATGAATGATGTAACCAATATTTTGTAACAATTTTTTATTTAAAAGAGTGTCCGTGGAGTTTCTTGCCCGTTCTTCTCCATAGGTACAGACGCCAGCACATCAAGCTACCCGAAACTGTCAAATTTTCCCAATCAACTTTGAACCTTATACTTCAGCGATAAAGTTGAAAATCTATTAAATAAATTTGACAGATTGTACTAGCCTGATGTGCTGGCGTCTGTACCTACGCTTTGGAATGGGCAACTAGCTTCACACCTATTTCTGACTGACCGATTCCTTGACAATTCAAAAATAGTTGTTTGCTCCCCTGGTAAACAATCTACTATTCCTTCACCGTTTTTGAAGCAAGTGATAATACAATACGCACATGAATCCGAAAAGTCAGAGGTGCATGCCTTGAGTTCGAACTCGAGACCTGTGACTTGGCAGCCGCCGGTCACACCACTAGGCAATCACTGCTGTTGAATAAATGGTGTTTATTTCTTTATATGGGCTTTTTACTTTTTCCATTCACTATATCGTTCTCAGCCCACATCAACACACAGCTGGATTTTATTTTATAATTAAAAGTATTTGCTTTTCCGTTAATTTATGGGGCGGCTAACCTTACAGGCCCAGGGCGCTGAATGCTAAAATACGCCACTGATTTACGTTACACTTCCGTATTTGGGTCTAAGAAATTCATATTTTTTCATTATTTTTTGTTTTGTTATTTACGTGTTTTTTATCTTTCTTTGCGTCATGTTTACCGTAAATAACCGAATTTTCTTTCTTTCTTTCTATATGTGTACCAAATTTCAACTTAATCGGTCCAGTAGATTCGGAGCAAATTGGCTGTGACAGTCGACAGACTGACACACGAGTAATCTTTTAGGGGTTCCGTTTTTTCATTCGTACGTACGGAACCCTAAAAAGTAACTGCCCTATCCACACTTTACGTGTATACTTACTAATATAATTAATAATTTCAAAAATAAAATTATTCTTGGAAAATAAACCAAAGAGTTTTTATTCAGTTTCAACACTTTTTTCATACTCGATTTATTGAGTATCGATTAGGCATAAATCATAATGCAACTTTTGAATCGAAATAAGAAAATTGGGTAGACGGTCAGCACTGTTTAAGAAATTGATGAAAATTGACCATTCACTCCTTATCTCCGAAACTACTACGCCTAAAATTTTGAAAAATATATAGAGAATGGAACTTTACTCATAGAATACAGGAAAACCTATAAGAAGTTAACATGGTAAATCTCTCACTATTGTGCGTACAAACTTACATTTGCTGTTGGAATGTATGGGAGAACATGTTTTCCAACTACAATGTTAAGTATGTTCTTGGGATAAATTCATCCCAACTACGGAACCCTTCATTGTGCGTAGTCTGACACGCACTTGGCCGGTTTTTTTTGTTCTAAGTCGACCTTCTTCTCCTAGAGTATCTATGTTCTGTGAACTTCTGTGGTCATGAGTGTCAACTGTCATGTCATAATTGTCAACTCGGAGATTCGCGTATTCGTCAAATCGTCAGTCGTGTATGTCAAAGTGATTTTTTTATTTGCATTATTTGTGAAATTGTGTTCTGCATGCGAATAAAACGAACGAATTATTGAATAATATAAAATACTTAGTCAAGTTTTGTTGTTATGTATTAATTTTGATCATACCTAACACTCGGTTTAAATCGGATTTCAGCATTATAGGAGACCCCGAGAATTCAGTAAAAAATAAATGAATAGTGACCGACCAGAGGGGGTAAGATGAAAGTTTTTTTATAACTCTTACTTTGCAATATTTCTATATATTACACAAAATCATTAAGCTTTTGAGTTCTGTGATTATGGCATTCGCACTATAGGAAGCAAAGATACACAATTCATAGCAGGAAAATGTCAGAAATTATAATATTGTTCGTTTTTTCTAAGAACTACTTATAGAGGTATATGTAATAAGTAACAATTTATAATGTTGCTATTGTATTTTAAAAGACACCTATCCACTCTTCACCATTACAGTGCTAATTATCCATTGTTATTCAACCACATAGATTTCAAAGCCAAATCACAAGTAGATACTTGTAGCAAAGAGAGCAAAATAAAATTATTTTTAAATATCCTTATTTTATGACCAACTCTGTGTGACAAGTGACAACTTTACCAATCATTGTGACCAATGACATTATTATAATTTACAGAAAGGGGGGGTTCCTTATCATCCATCAGCACGAAAGTCCATTCATAGCTATAGAAGTGATAATCTAATAACAAATGAGATAATGGGGAGATACGGATTAAATAAAAGTAACAAACAAAATGAACAAGATGCCAATGACAAGAACAATCTACTGGGAATAGATGTAGTGGATAATGTGATGAGGTAAGGAACTACCATTATCTATGGTTTACTTTATTGTCGTCATAATGGTGAAAGACCAGTTGTCCAAAGTTTAGTTTCAAGCTCATTCGATAGTCTTTACTGGGGGTCAACACCCCCCCCCCCCCCAAATCATTCAAGCTGTCGAAACCCTGAATGATTTATTAAAAATGGTACTTGAGCTACAGCAACCCCCGGGCATATACAAAAACATTAAGAAAAATAGAGAATATAAGATGCAAGAGCAAGCGAAGCAAACTCGGGAATTTGGGCACCAGTACGCTCGGGTTAAAATGAATCTATCCCAAGAACAAACTTAACATTATAGTTGAAAAACATGTTCACCTATATAGAATGTATGCGAGAACAAGTTTTTGCAACTATGTATTAATATAAGTTGGTTGATCATTACTTGTTAACTTGTGGACCAGCTTACTTAGCTGTGATAGTTTTCCTTTCAATTTCGTTATTTAAACTACTCCCTTGAATTTTTTCACATATCGAGAACCAACCAACCAATGGCTGATCTTTGCGTTATGCTCGTGAACGGGTGCTGCTTGTGGTGACTGGTCGTCTTGCTGATCATGGTTTTGTTATTGTTACTAGTAATTAACTGTACATTTATTTTACCTCGATGGTCCTAGTTTATCATTTATAACTTCCAATTTACAGCTTTATGTAAGCGGGCACGCCCTTTATGCCTGGAGGCTTTTATTTAGATATTTAATTCTTTTTACGTTTAGTTTTTATTTTTTAATTCTGCTTGAGTATAGTTCACGATGTTTTTGGTTGGTATATTGGCGTATGCTAGCTGACATATGGCCAATAATTTATACTTAATTAAAATAATGTTTTGTGTTGCATAATAATTTTGCATACTATTGTATAGAGTCATTTTTATTTTTTTCTAACTTGAACAGACAGCTGTGCTGCTGGGGAGTTTGTTGCGCCACTTCTTCTTCCCAGCTAAAGGCACTAGGAAGTGGTGAAGGGTGGGCGTTTTTGGGGGACTGTCTTATGTAATTTTGACGTTCGAAAAGTGCTGGTTCTCAGCCTAATTTGAATAAATGACTTTTGAATTTTGAACCATTTAGCTGGCAGGGGCCCACCCCCTAAATTAAATATCAGAAGACATTTAATTTCTTCTGATATTTAATTTCTTCCCATAACTGGTTACTTGTAGGCATCTCAGAACTTACAGTTACAGTACTAAATGTAACTGTTTCTGAAATAGTTTCGGAATGCAGTGGTACATTAAGATAAGTAGCTTTTTTACCATAGTAAACCCACATTCGTTTTTAATACCCCCTATTATAATACAACAGTTGCATAAATAACTATTTTGAAAGCGCATATGAATCAAACGCAGATTTTTCTTGGTACTTTAAGGTACGAAATATTAGGGTACGTTGTACAATTGAGAAAATGTAAGAAAGGAGCGTGCGGCTTGCGCGGGGCTCGAATTTGTACTGCCTCCCGCTATCCCCTGCGGGCCCTGCGATCCTTGCGGCCGCGCGCTCCCCTCTCACTTACACACACACATTTAAAATAAAATTCTACAGGTACGTAGGCATATCGCACCGCTTACAGCATAGTTTGGAAAGTATCGTTGAATCGGCCATAAAAATATTGCCGATGCCGATATATCGGCAAACTTCAAGTATCGCCGATATATCGGATCGGTATCGGTATCGGATGCATCCTTAGTTTTAACCTGACCTAACTCGTTTGGTCGGGGTACCCTAACTTAGTTACGAGAAAACATCAAAAAGATAAAAACAGATTAATTTATTAGGGTTCCGCACCTCAAAAGAAAAAAACTGAACCCTTATAGAATCACTCATGTGCCTGTCTGTCCGTCTGTCACAGCCAATTTGCCTCGAATCTAATGGACCGGTTATGTTGCAATTTGATACACATATGTATTTCTGTGACCCAAACATTCCGTGTTTGGGTCACAGAAATGTAACGTAAATAAATGAATTTTGAACATGGGCGTCACTTTTGAAGTTTGGGGGGGCAAATAATAAAATTTTAAAAAATGTTTTGAAGTGAAAACTTCTTTAGCATCGTTGTGATTTGAAAGTCGATGAAACGAAAAAGCGACAGTAAAAAGAGACAGAGATGTGTCTGTCTCTTTTTATATCTATACTTTATAATAGATAAAGCTGAAGAGTTTGTTTGTTTGCTTGAACGCGCTAATCTCAGGAACTGCAGGTCCGATTTGAAAAATTATATCATCACGCTAAGACGAATAGAAGCGGAAAACCAATGAAGAATGTTTCAAAATCGGGGTGTTTTTTTTTTCTTTTGAAAGCTTCCGCTGCGTGCGCTGTGTAAACGGTTAAAGTTTCGCAAAAATCATGTATGACATAATTGTTCCCCTTTAAAAGTTCTAAAAAAAAGTCCGCGACAGCATAGGTCTATCTTTTAAGGTTGGCTCACTATAACCTTTTTTATGCTAACCAAAGTTCTAAAATAATGCATTATTTGCGAAGGTGTTTTTATAAACATGATTTTTTTTTTCCGTTCTTGGCAATTGAGCCGGTGTCGACTATTCTGCCAGTGTTACGTTGAGACGGCAGCTCAGAGTAGCAGGCCGTCGGATTTTGTACTTTATGGGTAGATAAATGTTAGTAGCTGCAAGGACGAAAACAAGGGTTAATAAAACATGTATTCTAATCTACAAACTTATATAAAATAATGTACAACAAAAATATATTACATAGTTATTTTACGCACTAGTTAAAATTTTAAATTATTTTCATTTAGAAAGGTGGCTAGTATTTTTATAAGTTTGGGGGAGAAATGGAATAAAAGGGAATGGAAGTTAGTTGGGAGAGGAATGTTACATTTGGAAATTTTTCGATAGAGGTCGAAGGAATTGGTGTTCAAGGAGCAGGACAAAAATATATGATCTAAAGTACCCTCCGCAAGGCCACACTCGCATAATGAATTGTCCCGAACATGGATCTTGTACAGGAACACTGGGCTACAACAATGTCCGAGTCTTAGTCTACATAGTGACGAAACAGTTCTTTTGGACAATTTTGGGCATTTGAAAAACCAAGGTTTCCGTTGGATGTCGGGCTGTATCGCTGCGTAGTAGACGCCCTTGGTTTTTGAGGTATTCCGCCATGCTTTTGCCCACGAGTCAAATAACTTGGGCTTGGCACCATTTCGCAAATCGTAGTTATGAGCTACGTAGGTAAGTTCGTAATCTGCTAAATTCATAATGGTCGATCATTGGTCGGTCAATGGTCTCATAATAGAATTGTGTTATAATGGCATTGTCGTACAATACGACCAATGATACCGCCTAAGTCAGTCATTCATTTGTCATTATGTACGAGATTACCAATAAGTGTCAATAGCACAATTCTATTACGAGACCATTGACTGACCAGTGATCGACCATTATGAATTTAGCAAATTACGAACTTTTAGCAAAATGACAATGGGATCGTGTTGGAATGACGAATTTATAAAAATAGCAGACTTGGGCCCCAGAGTGCACGGCGAACGGTTCATAATGACGTGTTTAATAATTCAGCAAAATATCTGTTTGGTATGAAATCATTTGTTTCATATTCATTCACCATTTGACGTCGCTGCTCCTCGATAATAAGCCTCTTAACCCTCACAGTATTTCTCTAGAACAAAGAATAACATTGTATTTATTACACATAATAATTATTTGTCATTCACTAATCGAAGTATTAAACCTCATAATGAATTTAAAACTTTAAAGGCATCTTCTGTCTCAACAATACCTCTGTTCTATCAACAATACCTTTGATTAAGATTTATGTTTAGTAAAATATGAAATATATAAATGACAACACTCACACTTAGTCCGGTTTCATTAGATATTTGTGTAAATTACATTCAATTTTACGCAGCGCAATAATATTTTATCTCCCTTCAATATTTATATTTGACTGCATTTGGAAAATAATAACCACAACACCGCTAATAGTTAAATACTCGTCACCAACAATAACCACGAACCAATAAAGTTCTATTAAGTGAATACTCGTAACGAACTGCATATGTCTACCCCACAGAAATCGAAATAATTTACTTAGTTTTCTGTGGTCTACCTGCTAAACTTTAATATTTATGTGAACAAGACGAATGAAACAAAAAACGAATGATTATCGAACTAGTCATTCTTAAAAAATAACAAAAACTATGAATAATAATTATTAAAAAATTACAAGCAAACCGCAGATGAGATTCGACCTCTCGCTCGGCTCGCCATAATCGCACATACCAAAGCACGTTATCCACCGAGCTAGCATGCCATATACTGTATTGTTAGAAATTATGAACTACTACGAGTTGCAGACAAAGTGAGTATGTGTGTGTAATGTGCGTGTCTATAGTATTGTAACAACTTATAGAAGAAGGATGTAAGTCAAACCGAAGCGTCAGTCTATTGCTTTGTGAGATTGCCTATGGACTTTTGGTTGGTACTGTACAATATGGTAAAACATTAATTTTATGTATCTCTTACGGTTTATGCGGCGCACACCAGTAAAGCTTCCAGTCGGCGTGATTTTTTCCGACATCTTCAACAATCATCGTCATATTTCAGCCAATTTACACAAAATCATAATGAATTATACATCTAAACCTTGGAAGGATGGCCAAATAATCAATTTTAATTTGCCACTTATTCTGTCACTTCTTATGTCAGGGTCAGGATGACTGGACCAAGAGCGATTTTTGAAGTTTGAGCAATACCAAGTTTTAGTACCTATTTGGTACTATTTGGTACCAGACATCAAATAATTGGTACCTCGTTAAAGAGGGAAAACTATTACGAGGAAAGTGGTCAGCCATTCTGACTTCAGAATGGCTGGACCAAGTCGACTTCACCTAGTTGTAGGTGCTATAACTAGTTCATCTTTTCGTTAAAATTTAGTACCTCATTGGTACCTCAACATATGTTTTTCTTAAATTTTTTCGATAAGCCAAAATTAAGTTACACTTACAAGAAGTTTTGCATATATAATAATGTTTATTTTTGTACTAAGAAAATTACCGAAAATAAATCAACACATAAATATTACGTATATTTATTCATTGATTGACACATTAATATTTTTTACATATAAGTAACAGTGTGCATACATTTTGTTTTTACTAATTGTGATGTGAAGAGAACAGCTTGTGGGACAGCTCCCTCTATGGTCAAATATAGTGAAAAGAACTTTTGATTCGGAAATATCAGTCTCTACTTCGTCAAATGTCGAAAGATAGTGATAAAGTTTACGTGAACTGTGAATGCAATGTTGTATATATATTTGAAAAAATATTGTTAGAAAAAATATACAGTGCAGAGATAAAAGAATCCTGTACAAATGTGGACTGTCCTTTAAACCAAGTTAGTAGGAAATGTGCCTTTTTGCCACGTGAGTCTGCAAATTCAATGCTAAACAGTGACAGAAATATGTCGAGTTGTAGAATTTCTGGTTGTCAAGGCATAAGGTGCTTAGATTATAATTTGAAAGATATTGCTGCTTTTGAGCCCAGGTCTGACGTCGAAATTTGCATTAATGATTAACCTAAAAATATAACATTAAAAGGAATAGAGTACCACCTTTTGTCTGTTATAGAATTTGTACCACCGCCGACTCCGAAAGGCGTGGGACATTACAATTCACATTGCCGCAGAGGGTCCAAATGGCAATGTTACGACGACATGTCAAGTAGAATCACAATTAGTAAAAACAAAATGTATGCACACTGTTATTTATATGCAAAAAAATATTAATGTGTTAATCAATGAATAAATATGTTATACGTAATATTTATGTGTGTTATGATTTATTTTCGGTAATTTTCTTAGTACAAAAATAAACATTATTATATTTGCAAAACTTCTTGTAGGTGTAACTTATTTTTGGCTTATCGAAAAAATCTAAGAAAAACATATGTGGAGGTTCCAATGAGGTACTAAATTTTAATGAAAAGATGAACTAATTATAACGCCTATAACTAGGTGAAATCAACGTGCTCCAGATTACATGCAAAACTTCTTGTAGGTGTAACTTAATTTTGGCTTATCGAAAAAATTTAAGAAAAACATATGTTGAGGTACCAATGAGGTACTAAATTTTAACGAAAAGATGAACTAGTTATAGCACCTACAACTAGGTGAAGTCGACTTGGTCCAGCCATTCTGAAGTCAGAATGGCTGGCCACTTTCCTCGTAATAGTTTTCCCTCTTTAGCGAGGTACCAATTATTTGATGTCTGGTACCAAATAGTACCAAATAGGTACTAAAACTTGGTATTGCTCAAACTTTAAAAATTGCTCTTGGTCCAGTCATCCTGACCCTGACCTTCTTATCACTTCAAGCTCTTAATGTTAAGACCATAAAAATAAAATTAATTAATGTATGTTTTCAGCAAAATGTCTCGTCAAACCAGTCCACTATCAATACGAAAGAAAAAAATACCAAGAAGTAATTCGTATTCGCAGGATGAGGAAAACACTGATGAGACGTGGGTCAATATGCTTTGTAATGTTGCTTGTTATCACTTTCAAACATAAATGTGTTATTTCAATATGTATAACGAAACCATATTCTGATATAACATTAATGTTATTTTTTACCATATTGCCACACAGCATTTTTCATTAATTTCATCAGAACACCACTTGCTTAGCTTATTTCTGAGTCACCTGTAGTTAAATATTTTTTGCAGCCATTTTAAAATGTAAGGAATCTCGAGGAACAGTTTTTTTTTTACCACAACGTTCCCCATGCGGTAAAAAAAAAACTAGTGTTGTGAAAAGTGGGCAACCGCTACTGCAGCGGTTGCCCACTTTTCACTAAATTACCAGTTTCTGTACTTCAAAGACAACATATTCTAAACCTTTTGTATGTTTAACTTACCTAGCTATGTAATGCCAGGGTTTTCAAAAATCGCATTACTCTTGCTATTAACAAACCATTATAAGCTTTCATTGTTTCAAATGTGTGTCTTTTGCGTATCATTGTGGCATCTACTACTACTCATAAGCATTTTCAAAACACATTGCGGCTTCTCATAACATATTCATCATAAGCTTTCATCAGTCATCCAATTTTTATTTGTCTCATTGTGTGACTAAGCTTTTGTGAAAAGTCTATGTGTGTTCCATTGCAGCAATGTGCTTTCAAAATCTTTACCTGCAACTCTCCCATCACATTTACCTTACAGTGATGATTCTGAAATTGAGGAAAACAACTCTTTAACAAAGTCAAGAATTGAAGAGGAAAGTTATCATGGTATGATGAATAGAAGTAATAAGAGCTCGGAACGCATCCAACCCTCACCTTATCAACGCAAATTGTCCATTTCATCAAGGGAGAAAAGCCAACCCCAGTCTAGCAACGCAATACGAAACATTTTTCTCACATTATTATTGGGTATTATAGCTGTGATGGTACACTGGATGTTCCCCAATATGCTAACAAATAACAGTCAAGATAAATCTACCCAAACTGTGAATTATGATAAAATTATTTTTGAAAACAATATGAATAACCTCCAGGAAAAATATAATATAGATGATAATTCTATTCTAAAGCTTAAAACTGGTGAGTAATTTGTTAAATACATATTTGTCGGAAATACGGTACTGCGTTGACTATTCGGGAAGCCAGCGCTGCCCAGCGGCGCTCGATAGAGTCTATAACATAACGCTCGGACCGGCCGGAGCTGAGCAGAGTTCAACGGTGGTGGTCAGCAGTGAACACATTTAGAAACTGTCGCGCATTCCGAATAGTCGTGTCGTGTAACTACAGTGTGTGAATTGCTAGTGTGATTAATTTGATGGTAAATTATTATTTGATCTGAACTGTAAATGGTTTTTCTATTGAGCTATAACCAACATTACCCACAGTAGTTAAAATCTGGCTGATAATAACGAAAGATACAACTATCCTCTCTGTCATATTCATTTGTATATTGTATTATCATTCTTTTTATACATATTATCTAAACAATATTAAATCTTCATTGTTGAGAAAAAGATTAAGGCTGCATTGCTCATAGTTCAAAAGTAAAATAATATCAATGCAGTTGCATGACTGCAATGGTTCTGTGCTAGCAGAGGTAACCTAGAAGTTACATAACTTAAAGAAAGACTTTGAGAATGTTAAGCCCTTCAATTATTCTAGACTTTTAGAACAGAAGCTGTTAATCTTGTTGTAAAAGCCTGCTTTTATTATACTTTTGTTTCAAACTAGTATAAAACTTTACTATCATGTGGTCTATCCTGTCATTTTATCATGTAGACTTGGGTGTTCCCCAAGGTTGTATACTGTCGCCTCTTCTCTTTACGTCATGTTGTAAACAGCTACACCCAGAAACATGATGATGATACACTTTGTAATTCCAATATATTAGAACTTTTTAAAGGATATGAACGGCCCAGTCGACGTCAAATGTAATTTTCACTATGCAAGCAGATCCATGATCCATTACAGTATTTTGTCCTCTATCACTGTCCAGTAATTCCAAATAATTACAATGACTTATAAATTCAATACGTATAAAAATGTTTTTGCTGTATTGTTTCAGGTATATCAACAATATTCTCGAGAATGGATACTGGGTCCTTCATGTTTGTGTACAACAGTAAAACAAACAACTTTAATCCCGTGAGATTCGAAAAATTCGCAGATGAAGTTGCGTATACTGCCGCAAGATTTTTACGTAAGAATATTTACTATTTATTCCATTCAATATATGGTCGGGTGTTTAGATTTTATATGATACTAGCTGCTGCCCGCAGCTTCGCCCGCGTGGACCCTAATTATTTTTCTAAAATAAAAGTAGCCTCTGTTACTTCTTATAACGTCAGCTATCTTCCAGTGAAAGTCCCGTCAAAATCGGACCAGCCATTCAAACAAGCACTTCAATGTTATTTATTTGTATGATATATATTTTGATATACCCAAAGGAGCAATTCAGGAAAACGAATGCAAAAGAAAAACCAGCCAAGTGCGAGTCGGACTCGCACACGAAGGATTCCGTACCACCGTACGATATTTAGCAAATAAATGAAAATACTAAACGAAGAATATTTTTCATCTTAAATTTAAAAAATCGCAAAGATAAATTAGTTTTTCATAATGATTACTGTGAATTAATAATATACACCCTACTAAACTCACTCACCACCGCGTACCTACACATACTCGTATTCAGACACTTATTTTCGTACAAACGACGTCTCGTTCAGTGTCAGGGTATCCTGCTGTTCTCAAAAGATATTTTCGTTAATTTTGGCAAATGGAATATTCTAACTTGTTGGTCACTGACAGCCCTTTTAAATAAACTTTCTTTCCCAAATTAAAACACAACACTAATGGCACTACTTAACATAGTACAAGACTTTAGACGAAAATCTACGAGTAAACTGTCACACCGTTGAAACTATTCAATATTGTCAACATTAATAAAAAATACCGAGACAAATTTCAATATTCTATCGCTCAATATCAGAAGTTTTCAACACAATTTTGACAACTTTGCGGTAATGCTACAGCGAACTACTATTTGCTTTGATGTTATCATTTTAACGGAATGCTGGCTGTCTGACGGCAGAATTATAGATCCTCTGCCAGGATATAATGCATATCGCACATCGGTTCAGCTAAATAAAAACGGAGGACTAATTTGCTTTATTAAAACTGATAACAACACGGTAGCAACTGAACCTACAATACTAGACGCAGATCGACTTCTCATAACCATCGATTACAAAATCGCAATTCTAGGCATTTACAGATCTCCTTTTAGTAATATTGATCCATTCCCTGAACTCATTGGACACATTAAGCTCACTGGCAAATAGACAGACACTAAATTGTCAGTGGCGATATTAATATTGATATTTGCAACACTACCAGAGTACCTCTGTCTAATGTCTTGCCATGGGCTACTTCCTGCCATAACCAGCCCAACAAGGGATAAAGCGTGCCTAGACCACATATTTATAAAGACTCAGAACAAATTATATAGTTGTCGCTAATATTTCCTTATATAAACCTTCAACTAGTACTGCAAAGAGATGGATAAGTAAAACGGACACCGCAGCAGTTATTGCTGACCTTAACAGCGTTGACTGGTCTATCATAACAAAATACACAAATGTTAATACTGCAACCACATAATACACAAAAATTGTTTCATCTACTATATACAAACACACACGCCAAGTATAAATTGGTAGGAAATTGGCATGCATCAAACCATGGATCACCTTGGGATTAGTAAGTAAGATTCAACGTGACAAACTTCATAATGACTGTAAATCTGACCCTGACCAAAATAAAATATGCACTCGATATAGAAATATCTTTTCCAAACTTCTTTCAAAAATCAGGTCTGACTACAATAACCAACAGATTGTTGATAACAAAGACAATCCAAAAAATCTCTGGAAAGTAATAAAATCAATAGGAAACATATCTCCTAGAAACAATGAAAGCTCCCAATTACTGAGCCCCAATAGAGAAAAAGATACACTCAACTCCTGTAACTCACACTTTACCTCAGTAGGAACCCGCCTGGCAGATAAGATACTTGAAAAACTTAATCTATCTCATGAATCTTTAATAAAAACATACACATCCGACGTCTTAAACTCACATTCTCTCCTCCTTGAACCGACAGATGCGTACGAAATTATAAAAATTATAACTGACTTTAAAGTCGAAAGTGCCCCTGGTCCTGACAAAATTTCAGTTATGCTAATCAAA
This sequence comes from Agrochola lychnidis, assembly GCA_963680765.1. Lineage (NCBI taxonomy): Eukaryota > Metazoa > Arthropoda > Insecta > Lepidoptera > Noctuidae > Agrochola > Agrochola lychnidis. The sequence goes on from OY796850.1 coordinate 9,780,438, forward strand.
AGAGCTTTTAAGTCTTTTATATAACCTTTATCTCCTTATACAAACTATTAAAAAAAAAGTATAGGGATATGTAACTGCCTCGCGAAATAATCAAATGAGCGCTATAATTGAGGCTAAACACTGTAACTCGAATTATAGTGTATTGGATTGACACGTCAGTACAGTGAGCAATACTACCACGCACACGTTGACAATTATTGCTTGACGCGATAGCACTACTAGCTTTCGAAAATTTATTAATTATGATAAATTTGGATGTGTTCCGTAATACCAAAAATGATGAATATGAATTTTTTGAGTTTTTTTTTCTATATTTTTTTTTTTTCGATAATTTGTAACTTGATAATATAAGCTATGCTTCTGCAGAAACAAATTATAAATATTGTTGTTAATAATACAGAAAAAAACAGTATGAAGACATGTAAATGACATGTCTTCATGCTGTAATAATTCGTTTTAACTTCATTTTAGAAAGTTTTTTGGAAAAGAAAAGATGTAGGAGCCTAGATAACACTGTCTAAATCTGAATAACAACATAATATGTTTGAAATATGCCCAAATTGCAAATGATTTTGGTATTACGTTTATAAGGACAATTCATGCGTCGCCGCGTTCTTATTAGCTCAGCTTCTTTTACTTATCGTTCTAAGGGTCTGCATTGTAGAACTGTTATAGTTCTCCTTATAACTTCGTGCTTGTAGCTGGTAGCCCTGAATTGAAAATGTTCATTGCGAACCACCAATATTTTGATGAATCCAATAACATCATACAAAGGAATTTACTAGTAAAAAAATCATTCACCTGTATGAGAGGTACCGTAATAAAAAAAATTTTTTTCAAGATTTTAATTTTCTACTTTTTAATCGTGAATTCTATGTATAACCATGCTAAATTAGTCAGCTTTTTATTACCAAGAGTCTCCGAGTTAAACCGCGGACAGACAGATGTACTTGTCAAAACTAAAAGGGTTCTTCTAAAGGGTTCCCTCAAAAGAGGACTAGTAACTTGCCGTTCCGTAAAACCAATGTATGAAATAGTTTAAAATGTTCGTTCTGTTGTCTTACTACAAGTTAAATGTTATTTTTTCAGGTAACGACATCTCGTCAATAAAACACACAGTTGTTGAAAGCTCTGACCTCGATATGCAAGAACATGGGGAGCTGATCACTCGGTACCGGGATGATGTCGATAGATCCGGTGTGATGCTTGTCAAAGAGATCGATGGAGTTCCGTCAGATCTCGCAATGGCCTTTCATTACTATTGCGATGAATATGATCCACTCGTCAAAAGAAGTGCTATATTTTTCACACTAAATATGGCAAATTGTTCTAATACATCAGTTAAGGGTTAGTTACTAAATATTTTTTAGTTGTGTTACCGCATAGTGGTAAAGTGATGTTGTGATCGATTAACGAGTTTAACCACTAGTGTAGTAGGTAATTAAGATCGTTAATTGTACAATAGCAGGAAGTTAGTTTGAAAAATACTATAAATTGTTAGTTGTTATTTTCATACTGCAAAAAATATAAAAGTAAGAATTTCTTAAAATATTTCTGCTTTATGTGCAATTTGACTAATCCTCTAACAATATTTTTTCAGATCCAAAATCTACCCATGATTTCATTGAGAAATGCCTTGCCAGGAAATGGAAGACTGTGCCCCCAGAAAACATGAGACCTTTACTAACCAGAGTGGTAGATGTAATAATAGATGTCACCAGTGTGTTTTAAATCAGTATTTATAAAATAATGTATTAATTTGAATTTGTTATTACGAGTTTTTATTTATTCATAAGTTTAAATTAAAATTATTGAGAAAATGAAGACTTTCTTTTGTTGTTCTTATTAAGTAAATTTATTTAAAAAAATTGGTTTCACTAACATAAAATCGTGTCCAAACAAATAAATGAACACACAATAACATTGCATAGGATCTCAATTATTTGTGATCTTAATGACACATGTTCACAAAAAAAAAAAAACATAATTGGCCTTTTTATTTATGTTCTAAAATGATCTAATGACTACTGTATAGGCCAAAGTGCACTTTCAGTCAGGTCAGAGATGTTAAGGTCTGCCCCATCATTCAGGTCATCCAGACTGTCGGGCTCTAACTCATTGTTGTTGCGGGCAGGGGAGTATGAGGCGGGAACATCCTCCTCCTCGTCTTCATCATGGGACTCCTCGGATTCATCTGATTCATCATTACCTGGAACAAGAAATCAACAAAATATCAAATTGTGGTTTTATATCAATGATCATGCACAGTCGTTAAGAGATGTTAAGAATAAAGTTTTTGCTTGATAATAGGCCGAAGCGTTTTATGTCAATAACCTAAAAAAGTCTTCAAAGATATAGAGTAAGGGCAAATTTCACCAATGAAACTGGAACAACACCAATCAACACATCTGAACCACGTTTAAGAAATGTCAGTGTTAATATTTCCATAGCAATGATGACGCTGACAGATCTTGAATGTGTTTAAGATAGGTTGATCGCATTCAGTTTCATTGGTGAAATTCGCCTTAAGGCTCCGTGCTCGTAGTTCCGCACCGCACGAAATCACTGATTTTGATCAATTTTGTTTATTCGTTGTGAGAAAGAGGACGAGAATTTAAACAAAATTATTTGTGATTTGAAAAGTCCAATTCTTCGTCTTGTACACAGGGGAAAGGGATTTTTGAAATAAATTAAGGATTCGTGGGAAATCACTAAAATTCGCAACAAGTTTTCCAAAAAATGACGCGAGACTGACGTTTGATCGTTTCGTTAGAAGAAACTGCTTTTGATGTTGAAAATTAAAAAATATCAACATCATTATATGGTCTACTTGTACATAGGGGAACCACTTTTTTCAACTTTCATACAAAATATAGCAGAAAAAAAATGTTGAAATAACGTAACTTTCTCAAAACTTCAAGCCAAATAAATATTTTTTTCTAATACTTAGAAACACTTTTAAGAAATTTTAAAAATTATATATTAATTTTAAGTTAATTGTTTAATAGAATCTAAATTTTATTTTATAAATAAACAATTACTTCATTACGTAAATAAATGGCAAAGTGAACTATATAAACGATCGCGGAAAATCTATTCCGTCAGTAGCGAACGGGCCTTCCCAGCGTGAGGACGTATCACTTTGCGTCGCAGCACGCACACACGCACGTACGTGTCCGATGTTAACATATTCCAGAAATTGTACGTCGACTACCACATTTTGATCCGCATTTTATTTTAAATTACTTTGCTTGTTTTTGAAGAACATTAAAATTTTGCATGCCTGGCAATAAATAAAATACCGGTGTACGTGTGTTTGTAATTCTTCTTATCCTAAACGGCTTGACTGATTTAGGTGTTTTTTTTTTTAATTCTTTTTGTGTAACTTGGATGGTTCATAACTATAGTTGGACTCGCGTGGCGCTGTTGTCGCAGGACAACATCTGCCTGCTGGGTTCACTAGTTATATTTTGACTTTAGATTTCATAGTTTTGAGTGATTTTTGGTAGGGGAAAAAGTTATGGGTTCGCGTCACCGATATGCCCACGCCGATATGCTGTTGTAGCAATAAGTGAAGTATTTTTGGAACGAAGTTCTTTAACGCTACTGAAGACTACTTTAAGTCAATATAAAGATCCAAAATGGCGGCTGCGAACATTTAAAAATATTTCGTCATGGGTATCGTTTTCATAGTTTTCGAGGATGCTAAAGCTGATAGTGAGGTCAAAATATCAATCCAAGATGGCGGCTGTGACAATATTCAGATTTTTCGTCATGAGTGTCTTTTTCATAGTTTTTGAGGATTCTAAAGCAGATTTTGATGTCAAAACGTAAATCTAAGATGGCGGCTGCGAAAATTTTTACATTTCTGCATAACATTTGTTGGTCCCTTTGAAATTGATGGCGTGATGTTATGAAGAAATCTCATTTCCGCAACTTTTTCGCGCAAGTGGGTTCGCGCAAGTGTCTTTTGCGAAAATGTCTTTCGCGCAAGTGTCTCAGATCCCTTTATGGATACTGGTGCCAATTCTCTTGTCACAAATGAATGCCTCAAAACTAGACTAAAAATCACCAAAGTTTCGTTCATTCCTGTCAAACGATGATTTCCCATCGTGAAATAATTATAGAATATATTTTGACAGCACTAAGATGGCAATATGGTGCCGATTCTCTTGTATACCGAACTAAACTTACTAAACGATCACTAAAATTCCTTACTTTTGGCTATGAAAATCTTGAAGCTATTCTGCAACAAAAATTCTCTAAATTTAAATATATTTTGACACACTAAAATTATATTTGACAATCGCGAGTCCACGTGGTACTTGTTTGCCCTACCCCGTGAATTTTTTTTAGAGTTTGAGGCGCACAGGGGGCAGCCTTGACGTTTTATAAAGAATTTTTACTTTTTGTAAGGAAAATAAGAAAAAATATTACCTACATGTAGAGTGTCAGGGGTTTAAGGGTTTTATAGAGGGGATCGAAATTCTCATTATTTTTGCGATTGGACGCACCATGTTCGAGATATATGCAAAAGAAAAAAAAAAGATACAGTACTGTTTTTTGCACCTGAAGCGAGGTGTTGGTGTGAATTTTAGTTCAAGATAACTAATTTTATTCCGCACCTTTTTAATCGCGATTAAAAATAGTCAGATTTAGTTAGACATGGTGCCGATTCTCTTGTCACAAATGCCTCTAAACTAGACTAAAAATCACCAAAATTTTGTTTTATTCCTGTCAAACGACGATTTCCCATTCTGAAATAGACTAAAGTGACACAACTTAACTAGATTTTAGTTTGACAGCACTAAGATGGAACTGAAATTTTCATTTAGTGAAAATAGCAATTTTACTATTCTGAATTAGACGTTTTTCACTTAAAATTTAGATTTTCTAACCGAATCTGACTATTTTTCGCGATTAAAAACGTGTGGAATAAAATTGATTGTCATGAACTTTAAATTCACACCAACACCTCGATTTCACATGCAAAAACAGTACTGAATCTTTTTTTTTCTTTTGCTTATATCTCGAAAATGGTGTGTCCAATCGCAAAAATAATGAAAATTTCGATTCCCTTTATAAAACCCTTAAACCCCTTATACTCTACATGTAGGTAATATTTTTTCTTATTTTCCATACAAAAAGTGAAAAGTTCCATATAAAACACGTCGAGCGTGCGCGCCTCCGGCTCTAAAAAGATTCACATGGTTGGGTATCACGTGTGGAGTCGCGATTGTCAAATTTGATTTAGATGTGTCAAAAATTTTCTTAAATTTAGAGAATTTATTTTGCATAATTGTGCCGATTCCCTTGTTCACAAAATAAACTAAATTTAAGTGCATCTTTTTCTTTCTATTTCATTAAGAAAAGGACAGAAGATAAATTTTAGTTTAGTCCTGTCAAATTAATCAGCGCTTGACGTTAATTGACGTAATTTTAGTCAGCAAGTTTTTAATCACGTCTAAACTTGTATGGAGAGTGATAGGCGGTGATTAATTTGACAGGACTAAACTAAAATTTATCTTCTGTTCTTTTCTTAATGAAATTGTAATAAAAAGATGCACTGAACTTAAATTTAGTTTAGTTTGTGAACAAGGGAATCGGCACCAATAGCTTTGAGATTCTCATAGTCAAAAGTAAGAAATTTTAGTGATAGTTTAGTTAGTTTAGTTCGGTGTATAAGAGAATCGGCACCAATCAAAATTTTAGGTGAAAAAAGTCAAATTCAGAATAGCGAATTTTACATTTTCACTAAATTCATAACTCATTCAGTTGCAAAAACTGTACTTTATCTTTTTTCTGTTCTTTTGCTTATATCTCGAAAATTGTGTCTTATCGCAAAAATAATGAAAATTTCGACCCCCTTTATGAAACCCATAAACCCATAAAACTCAACATGTAGGTAATAATTTTAAATGTTTTCCATACAAAAAGTATAAAATTCCATATAAAACAGAATTGTTATAAATATACTAAACGAATATACACAAACATTCCAGACTTATTTCATAAGCGTACCTACGTAACTTAACAAAATACCGTCTATAGGATCAAAACTGTTTAAGCGATCACTACGCTCGATGTTTAGGCGTGTGTGCGTGATCGGTGCACACAAACATAGCATCGCAAGAATTTACCTAAACTCTGTCGAGTGAATTCACGGCCAGGAGCCTTAAGTCTATTGCTTGTTACTACTGATTATCATATTACGTCAACTCAAGGTGTTGATATATAAATTTATACAATAAACTACTTAAAGTGACGATTTAACCTTTTGACCGCCACGGATGTCTATGGATGCCAAATTAAAACGTGCTCATGACGCCTGGGACGGCATGGCATGTCGAAAATAACACTTTTTACTTTGTCGCTTGGCGTATAGAACACAGAATTTCGTTATTGACGTGGCGGTCAAAAGGTTAAATTGAATACTTAGTACCTTCTTCTTCATCAGTATCTGCTTCTTCTTCCATAGGCTCAGGGTCTGCTTTGCCCAGCGGAGCACGCTTCATGTACTGCTGCCCAATCGAGTTTAACTGTAAGTAAACCAATCGTACTTTAAATGTGAAAGCTTGTTAATAGCGAACGAAAGTGTTTATTGTCAGTCTAGTTACACTGTTTGTAATGTTAAACTAAGTGTTAGACTAAGCTTTCCTAAAAATTATTCATAGGCTTACAGTACCAAATCATGTAAAAATTTCATTGTATTTCGAAATGATTAATCTTCTATATATATGATTAATCTTAATATATATATATATATAGGTAATTATATGCTTTATGTATCTGTGTATTCTGTTGTATATGTAAATGGTACACCACTGACTACCTGCAGTATTGTCTCTCCTTTTCCATTTAAATCCATCCAAAGGTTGTCTGTAAAAGATCGCTTTTAGCGATAAGACCGCCCATTGTGTCACCCAATGTAAAATTTCTATATTAATGTCTGTAATTTTTATGGTGTACATAATAAAGAATATTCTATCTATCTATCTATCTATCTATCTTCTACTCAGTGATTTTAATCCTGTTAGGCTATATGGTGGGGGCCACTTATTTGGTCTGAGGCACTATGGTGACCGAAAAAATAAGAGATCTATGATGAGTGGTGCTAAGATTAGTAACTCAAAGTAAATTATATTCTATCTTTAGTGGCCCGATCCTTCCGTTATCCGTAATATTCACTGGAACAAAATATAAAGCGAGATACTTGCCCAATGTTGATTCGCCTGTTCTAACGCCGTTAATTCTGTTTCTTCGTCGCATGGACTATCAGCGTTAAACCACAATGAGTCCACTAAACGAGGAGTTAAAACTGGAAAAGGAATATTCATTGTAATAAAATTACAAATGTTTTCGAATTTCAGCAGTCACAACAAATAAACATCAACGTCAATACGTCAAATTGACAATGACATGACAAATCAATATTCTCAATCCGCAACCTTTCTCTGCTAGGATTTGTATTTTTGTGGATATTCTCGTTAGGACAACTTATATCTCAATTTTCCTAGATTCAAATCGTTAGATTCCTTAGAGTATATATCTTAGATTCGCGCTTCCGCGTCAAAAGATAGTCGCGATTCTGTTTCGTTTTGACACCTCTGACACAATGACGCAGTGACTTAACTTTATCATGGAAACGCTATAATTATAATGTGTGAGCTCATTCTTTACTGTATGGACGCCAAGCTGGAGTCATAATCATAACAATCAGGGACTCTCATTAATTAAATATATAACTATTAAAAAAGGGAGTGCCTCCGCTGTCGGCAGCCGAGATTAAAAACATCGGCTGCCGGCACATTATATACTCTGTGGCCGGCACCGCCGGCTCCCATAATTGTAACCGGAGGCGCGGCGTTTATGGAATCCCTTCCAACAGTCCCAACTAACTAAAGCAACTTTTTCTATTAGACCATTTGGGTGTTGTTTCAGAGTGGATGCACGTGACGTAACGCAATCTTTTTTTTTCGGATTCTTTGTGTGATAGAGAATACAGATCCACTTAAATTCAGAGAGTTATTCAACTTTGTTTAACATTAACAAATTGAAAGTATTTTTAAAACACTCCCATGACTCCCAAAAAATTAAAATGAATTTTCTAGCACCTGGAATCGATGAATAGACCCCCAGGAACCACTCAATTTTTTTTTGGCAAATAAAAAAATTTCTTCAGGCGTCCAGCTATTTTGCAAATAAGAGTACCTACTCATTCATGCACTGCCATCTTCTCATAACAATTAAACAAAAACCGCATGAGCGATCGCCCTGAAAATTGTATGGCTTACTTATGATATATTGAGGTAACTTAAGCTAAGCTAAAATTTTGTTAAGCTAAGATGATTATAATAACTTTAAAAAATTCGAGTTACTTGCATTTCTTCGATTTTTTAAATAAAAAATAACCATTTTAACATATATCCCGTTTTTTCAACGACTGTTGAAGTATACTTTCAAGAGTATAAATCTGATTAAAATATCAAAAGAAATCAAAACAATAGTTAACCCAATAATCAATAGAAATATCAATATTAAGGTAATATCTAGAACTTGACGGGTATTGGTGCCGATTCTCTTATCACAAATGCCTCTAAACTAAACTAAAAATCACCAAAATTTAGTTTATTCCTGTCAAACGACGATTTCCCATTCTGAAATAGACTAAAGCGACACAACTTAACTAAATTTTAGTTTGACAGCACTAAGATGGCACTGAGATATTAGTTTAGTGAAAATGGCATTTTTGCTATTCTGAATTTGACGTTTTTAACCTAAAATTTAGATTTCCTAACTAAATATGACTATTTTTAATCGCGACTAAAAACATGTGGAATAAAATCGGTTGTCATGAACTAAAATTCAAACCAACACCTCGACTTCAGATGAAAAAACAGTACTAAATATTTTTTTTCTTTTGCTTATATCTCGAAAACGGTGTGTCCAATCGCAAAAATAATGAAAATTTCGACACCCTTTATAAAACCCTTAAACCCTTAACACTACATATAGGCAATATTTTTTCTTATTTTCCATACAAAAAGTGAAAAATCCATATAAAACACGTCGAAGCTGCCCCCCCTGTGCGCCTCCGGCTCTGAAAAGATTCACGTGGTTAGGTATCACGTGTGGAGTCGCGATTGTCAAATTCAATTTAGATGACTGTCAAAATTATTTTTAAATTTAGAGAATTTATTTTGCAGAATAGCTTTGAGATTCTCATAGTAAAAAGTAAGGAATTTTAGTGATAGTTTAGTTCGGTGTACAAGAGAATCGGCACCACTGTTCCCTAAATTATCCTAAAATTGTCATGACAGTTAGTGGAGTAGGCCTACAGGGGAAACCACGGTAAAAAAATGCGCCGAGTACACTACCTCACAGGTGGCGTGGAAATGTGTGCATATCGTGTATAATGTGACTTAGAATCGCGATATCTCAGGAATGGTAACTCTTAGGAAAAAAATTATAAAGACCATTTTTGTGGAGAATTTTAAGATCTACAACTTTGGTATGAGGTTTTTTTTTGATAAAACTTACCGTTTTCGAGAAAAATAAAAAAACCTAAAATTTTGACCTTTGACCCCGAATAACTTTTGTAGCACACATGGGATCGATGGGGATTTTTAAAACTTTATTCGTAATGGTAAACCCCAGCTCTCCACCAATATTTGGCTTTTCGGGAATTTTTGTTATTTGGCCACTATTTTTATGTCTAAATTGACCGGACTATATGTATAGTCTTACAAAATTCTCTAAGGCAAAACCTAAAATTCTCTTGCAACGCAACTTAAGTGGCATGAATTCAGATGATCTCCGAAGAGATACCAACAGCATTGACTGGTCTCCTTTAGTCTGTGTTGAGTCGATTGACGATAAAGTCAACCTGCTGACGGACAACCTAGTGAAGCTGTACGATGTCCACGCTCCCATTCGTGCTATTAAAATTAAACATCTTCCGGCACCGTGGATTACAGACGATATAAGAAGTATCATGTACAGGAAGACTGTAACCAAAACGAAATTTAAGTGTCGGCCCTCGTCATCAAATCGGGAGATCCTTGTGGATGCTCGCAATCGCTGCAATAAGGTGTGTAGAGATGCCCAACGCCGCCATATCCACACCTCAGTTGAAAACGGAGATCCAGCTAAAGTCTGGAAATTTCTTAAATCCTTGGGAGTTGGAAAATCGCGCCAAGAATCGATTCCTAAAAACTTAAATATTGATTTACTGAATCAACACTTCTCATCTTCGACCCAATGTAATGGGACCATGAAGGCAGCTACAATAAACTATCTTTCGTACCATCCCCCATTTATTTTTAGTCAATTCTCTGATTGTGATGTTAAGAAGAGCGTAGTTTCAATCACATCTAACGCAGTCGGTAGTGATTGCGTAAGTCGGAAAATGATACTCCCTGTCCTCGACGAAATCCTTCCCATCCTATGCTATATCCTAAATTACTCTATAACCTATGGTGTTTTTCCATCAATGTGGAAAGAGGCAAAAATCACTCCTTTACCCAAAAAATCTAATCCTACTTCCTTTTCCGAATACCGTCCTATCTCTATCTTGCCTTTTCTCTCCAAAGTCCTAGAACGCCTTGTCCACAATCAGCTTAGTGCTTTTCTTTGTAAAAATAGTCTGCTGAATCCTTTTCAATCCGGTTTTCGTCCTGGTCACAGCACCACTACAGCCCTAGTTAACGTTACTGATGACATACGGTTAGGCATGGAAGGAGGAAATCTGACGGTTCTTTGCTTACTGGATTTCAGTAACGCATTTAATACTGTCGATTTCGATATCCTGCTTAGCATACTTCGCTCGCTTAACATATCTCCAACGGCGATTTACTGGTTTCGTAGTTACCTGTATGGCCGCCGGCAACGTATATGCATAGAAGAGTCTTGTTCTTCTTGGTGTTATACTTCTGCCGGTGTACCTCAGGGTGGCGTTTTATCTCCTTTACTCTTCGCAATTTTTATAAACTCTATTTCCAAAAAACTTCTTTCTTCCTACCACCTTTATGCAGATGATTTGCAAATATATAAACAAGCTGCCCTTACGGATTTGGCTGATGCAATTAATATCATAAACAAAGATTTGGGTTCAATTTGCGTGTGGAGTGAGGCACATGGGTTGCAGGTTAATTCTTCGAAGACTCAGGTCATTGTTATTGGCAGCTCAAGGATGACCCCCAAGATAACCTGGTCACAGCTTCCCCAAGTTCAATTTAACGGAACTGCTATTCCAGTAAGCGAAAAGGTTAAGAACCTTGGGGTTTGGATTGACAAACATCTTTCTTGGGGTCCCCAGCTACAGGACGTAAGTCGCAAAATTTTTGTATCTGGTAAGTCCTTGAGACGACTGCGGAACTTTCTTCCGACTGCCACTAAAACTGCGCTTGCACAATCCCTTTTACTTCCCATCCTTGAATACGCTGATGTCAGTTATCTTGATCTCACTGAGGCACAACTAGATAAGCTTGAGCGACTTCAAAACTTTTGCATAAGATTTATATTTGGCCTGCGCAAATATGATCACATTTCTGAATTTCGTACAAAGCTCAAGTGGCTTCCCATACGTCTTCGCCGGAATTCTCATATCTTATTTCAGCTCTACAGTATTCTGTTCAATCCTTCAACTCCCTCTTATCTTAAAGAACGTTTCAAGTTCCTTCATGACACACATAATAGATATCTGAGGTCATCGGAAAATTTGAGACTAGAGATGCCGATGCATTCCACCGGCTTTTATGACAAATCTTTTAAGGTTCAAGCAGTACGGTTATGGAATGCCTTGCCCGTGTCGATAAGGTGTGCTCAATCTTTGTCCACTTTTAAAATTCTGGTAAAAAAACACTTCCTCTCTCCTTAAACATCATCATTACATATAGTTCCTTGCTGTTGTTTCATGTTTATAATTTTATGTATATCTGTTATTTATCTAATATATATATAAATATTTATATAGGTAATTATATGCTTTATGTATCTTTGTATCTGTTGTATATGTAAATGGTACACCACTGACTACCTGCAGTATTGTCTCTCCTTTTCCATTTCAATCCATCCAAAGGTTGTCTGTAAAAGATCGCTTTTAGCGATAAGACCGCCCATTGTGTCACCCAATGTAAAATTTCTAAATTAATGTCTGTAATTTTTATGGTGTACATAATAAAGAATATTCTATCTATCTATAGTCAACCGCACATCTTTGATAACAATTTGACATTGACAGCGCCTATATTCCATAGCTGTGGCTTACTTACTTGTTTTCGAAATTGAAGTTACAGCAAAGGTTGTGTCCGAAGTCCGATGCCTTCTGACTAGTGGGACCGACGACCAAGTGGAAAACAGGGTTTTGTGGCGCAACAACTATATTATATTCATAAATAGTTAGAATTAGATAAACGGGTAGGTTGACCTGCTATGGGTAGTAACGACATATCACGTCCACAATCACCACTGCAGATTGTTAGAAGAGATGGAAAAAATAAAAATTTAATGTCAACTTAGTCCTTGACACGCTAAAAACATAACATTCAACACGACTGAGTCTCCTTATCGCAGTCGTAAACTTTTAACGAGCGCTTGTTCATTGTTATTTTCGTAAACATTAACAAGATGGGCAACTACTTTTTATGAGAAAGAAGCTATTGAGCATTCAGCCGTTAAATTAAACTTGGACTGACCGCATAAGTACTTATTCTTTCTTCGTAACGAACATGTTTCCGTATTTTAGTGAATATAGGACAATATTTTTCTCTTATTGGGTAAGTCAAATAAATTTCTAAAAGATGTGGGTCATGCGCAATATGCACATGCATGTGATTATTTTTAAAGAGGGTAGGTCCGTGCATTTTTTATTTCATTCAACTATGTTTATCTTATTACATCTTCTGTTGATGAAACGAATCTGTTAGAATCCGTTTTAGATACCTACAGACTAGAGATTTTATGGAGGTTGTTTTACCGGAACCTCCAACTCCGGCTGAGTTGGAGGTTGATTGATCGGAGTCGGAACCGGAGCCGGAGTCAGAGGCGGAGGTAGTAGAAAGATGTTCTACATAACACTTTTTATTGCCTTCATATTGAAATTAACTCATCACAGCAATTAAACACCGCTTTAACTTACGTCTGACATACGAAAAACAATAAACTGAACTTCGAGGTTCAAGCACGAGCGTGTACAAAAATTCCCCAGGTGTTTGTACTTTGTACGCGCTCTAGTCACGTGGTTCGCTGCGTTTCGTTTTTCTGAGCCGAAGTCGGAAAATTATCGGTGCCGAAGTCGGAGTCGGAGGTGTAAAATTAATCGGAAGTTCCGACTTTTCGGAGTCGGAATCGAAGCTCCGTAACATCTCTGCTACAGACTGACTACATTTTTAAATACATCCGAACCAAAGATGAAATGATTTATTTTGTTTTGAACTAAGAAATTTTTGAAACATTAAATTTAAATTTGCAGATACAGACAGCGTTATCGATGTCGTTATTGAACAACAATCCGATGTACTCCGTGGCTAATGAAGCTGAAAATTATTTATCAGAGTATATGATCCCCAAAGGGTATTTGCCAAATGAGAAAGATTTGCCAAAATCGACGATCTTAAAAAATGTTGGTTAGTCATGAAAGCAATTTCCGTTCTGATATTTGAACTATCGAAGAAATGCATAACTGTCTGTACACTGTAAGGACTATTCTTGCTTGCAGCGCTCGGCCGCTATAGTAACGATTACCTATGAAAAAAAAAGGGTCGTGTGCACGGGATTTTGTTTTCAAATTGGTTAGATATGCGTTACCCCGATGGTACCTACCTACAGGATGGATCTTTGAGCTGGGGCCAAAGATATCCGGCCGGGGCAATAAAGGCAAGTAGCCCTTATTGCCCCGTCTCAAAAATCCACTCTGTTTATGATATAATTTCGGTCAGAATTTCACTAAACCCCTACCTAACCCCTAACCCCTAAATCTAAATTCTAAACTAATATTAGAAGAGGTAATCTTTGGAGTACTGATCCGATTACAAAAAATATTTTGCTGATAGAAAGCTACACTATTGCCGGGTGCCATAGGGTACCTACGTTTCGTGGTATAATTGACTTCCACGCGGACGGAAGTCGCGAGCATAAGCTAGTCTCCTTTATTAGAACTAAGTAAATTGAATTCAGATTACAAAGAAATAGAGATTGTAACATCAGGGAATTTATTATTTTCTCTTTTTCAGATGGCGACGTTACTTATCTCCTTTCGAAGTTATCTGACGATGAGCTCATTAAGTTACTTAGCGAGCAACCTAATAAGAATGAATATAACTTAAACGACATAGCCAAAATTGCTTCAGAATCAAAGTTTGCTAAAAATTACAAACCCTTAGTCGATTTACCAAGTAAACCTTTACCAGCACTTAATGATATCCTCGAAAATCAGAAAAAAAAGAGATTTCAAAAAGTTTCAGACAAACCTAAACCAAGCGGAGCTTTCTTTCGGTTAGAAAATAAAGAAGTGGATCCATTTGCTCCTAACAGAGTCGAGGATCCTCAGTATGTTGCTATCCAAAAACTGAACAATTTATTGTATAACCGTCCCTCAGAAGTGGATGTAGATAGTAAGAGTGACGACGAAGATGAAAAAAAAGAACTGTTATTTGATGTTCTCGTAGCCCAACTAAAAACACTTTGCTGTAAAAGAAATAAACCGGCGAAGAAGAAGGACACGACCAACTTTAAACTTAAGGCCTTATTAAGTGACATAATGCCGCAAGAAATTGTTCAAAAACCTTACGTTACAGAGCATAAATACTCACAAACTACAATGCCTAACGAACATATGTTTTTAATTATAAACGACGAAATAAAGACTAATGAAGGTGATGATGGGCTCATCTCGGTCGATCCAGATAGTCTTGGATCAAATAGCAGTGTCATGTTTCTGGGTCCAATTGCAACACCTCTTTCAGAAGCTCAACTAAAAATTGTGGTAAGTATCAGTTTTTACCGTCCATTTTATTATAATCGGTTTCTAACCACTTTTAATTAACTCCATACCCTAATCTAAAGAAAATAATAGTAAAGATACACCAGAAATTCCGGCTATCATATAAGTATCGTTAATTTATAGTACCTACCTATCAATGTTAACTGTAAGATTTTTTTTTACTTTTCAGATGACACGTATTACGAATGAACTATCAAAACCAGAATATATGCCACTCTTGCAGCAAATTGCTGATGGCACTCTTAGTGATGACAATATAAGACTCGTCAATAGCTTGGTATCCGGACCTCAAACACGAAGATATATTAAGCCCCACAGATGCAACCACCAGTCCAAACTAGCACGAGTATATGGCGGCCCTAAATGGCTAGTCTGTACGGGATACTTAAATATAAATACACCCAGCTTGTATGATTAAACTTAGGTTTTGTTAAAAGTTTTTTATCGATTAAGGAAATAAACAAAGGCACAGTTAGAGTATTCATCTAGGGGAAAGAATACTTAAAATCTTGCTTAAAAACTGAGCAGACCGGCTAAACGCTCCGTTTGTTAAAAGAAACAACCTATTTGGAGACATGTAAGTTGGAGCAAAATGAATGCCAAATGATGCCAATGCATAATATTATAATTATCACAATCGACATGCATCTTTAATTGTCACATTCGAGTCCACCCACTTTTCATAGTGCTCATATGCCATGCCGCCATACATATGCGCCATATATAGCGGACCGTCCAGGGGGGTCACCGGCATTACGTTTGCGCTAAAGTGAACCAGGAGTGCTCCCGGAACTGAACGTATACCAACCCAAGACAATAAAATAAGCCAACTTGTGTCTAGCCTAAAACAAGTGAACACTGTTTTTACAATCAACAAAAAAGTTAGGGTTATTTCATTCTTTGAGTGCATAATTATTTTTATATTTTAAATTACGAGTCCCACGCTAGGTAACGATATCTACTTAGGTATGTACACAGCATAAGTGAACATTCAAAAAGAAGTTGGAAGATGGCTATTGTGTATTACGTTTCTCTTTTTATTTATCTTAAGTACTGCTAAACTCGAAGTCTTGGCTTCCTTAAGTTTGAAAAAACAACCGTCTGGATACCAAGATACTACCTCTTCCACTTCTTTTTCTTCTAAAATGGTTTGATCTGTACCCTAATTGCGTAATATCAATCACAATTCGTTTTGAAACAGATTGCTAATCCATTGCTTCATAAGTTGGAAAAAAAATATGCTCAACAACGTAAATAACGCAATGAATGTTGTTGAACTGTCAAAATGAAACAAATTTGTCGTTTACGAATATATGTTACCCTCAAGTTGCAACGGTTTCTCAACCGGAAGTTGCGGTTGCGATTACAGTTAATCGTGATTGCTGCAAAAACCGTATGCTACGAGCCAGTCCAATGCGTTTGAGAATCTTTAGTTATTGAAATGGGTTGGAGCTGTGCCGTGTATCCGAATAGTGACATCGATCTGTGTGCCTACGATTTCAGTCAATTTGTGATCTATAAAGGCATGGCATTTTACAATAAAACTACGAAAGTGATTCATTATTGTATAATAATTACTGTGAATAACTTTCGCAGAAAGTAGCACATAATATAAAATTAAGTAAATTATACAAAAGTATTTTTCATTTTTATTTTACTTTCCTTTCATCTGCCAACGGACCAACCTTGTACCCTTTTTTTTGGGAAATTATCAAATAACTTCTATCGCTCTGGGCGGAGCGGGACGATCCGGACGCGAGAGATCACCGCACTATGGATCACCGTCGCCGATCGCCTCCACGAGGACACGGCGATGAACCTTGTATACTTACGTCTATAGATGTAAAACAACCGATTTAAAACGTTTTAAATAAAATGTTGCCGTTTTAAACTCCAAATAAATCGGTTTTAAACAGTTGAAAACTCGCCTACAAAAAGACGGCGCGGCGGCCGCGCGCGGCAGTTTATATATGTCCATGTGTGTGTAGGGTAGACGAGCTGAGTCACGAGTGACGACGACAACGCGAGAGTGCGAGTTTGGTTTTAAACCGAATCAAATTGATTATTTATATCGTTTGAAAACAATGAAAAAAATGTTTATTTACCAACACAGTAACTTATCAGTAAAGTTTTTATAACTTAAGTAGGTAATACCTACGCTTGGTCGGACGGACCAACTAGAACTAAACCCGCTAAGTATATCAATAACAGTAGGTATATTTAAAAAATCTTTACACAGTTTTTAGGTACCAACGCCAGCACATCAAGCTACTACAATCTGTCAAATTTATTTAATAGATTTTCAACTTTATCGCTGAAGTCTAAGGTTCAAAGTTGATTGGGAAAATTTGACAGTTTCGGGTAGCTTGATGTGCTGGCGTCTGTACTCCCTTATATCACCTCCTCGGTAAAATCAAGAAAATGTAGTTATAATTAAGAAAAACATAGTCATCAACACCAACCGTTTTAAATCGAAACAAAATGGTTTATTTCGGTT
The DNA here is from genome assembly GCA_963680765.1 of Agrochola lychnidis. Lineage (NCBI taxonomy): Eukaryota > Metazoa > Arthropoda > Insecta > Lepidoptera > Noctuidae > Agrochola > Agrochola lychnidis. The sequence continues at coordinate 9,797,936 of OY796850.1, forward strand.
TTAACTGGCCTTACATCTATACTTACGTCACAATAAGTAACCTTGTATACCAACGGGAAACGCCGTTAATTATCGCGATGACAGACTTTATTCCGACGGGTTAAGGTCCATCATCGTGATAATTAACGGCGTTTTTCGTTGGTGTGGCCCGAGCATTACGAGTAGTTTACAAATTACAGCCGCATAGAGCTACAGCGCATCGCATCGCATTGTAATAGGTACCTACAAAAAGCGCGGTGCAGTGATGTAAGTGGATTTTAGCAATGTGTCGCGGCCCGTAAAAATATTTTTAATCTGTGGTAGTTGAAGAATTAGGTTAGAATTTTATCTGCTTGATAGTGTTAATTTTTACAAAATAAATAAAAATCAACGCTAGGAGAACTAGGAGTATTTAATAATGTCTTGTGATAAAAATACACCAAAGTAAAAGTTATCTTTCACCACGGAAATATACTAATAACTACGAAACCTAACTTTAACCTACCTACTTATGTACATCTTAAATATTAAAAAGTACTCTGTGATATCAAAGAACATTCCGTAAGTTATGAGTTGATGACTTGACGAGTGAAATGGATGACCGAAGTAATGACAGAAAATAAAGTTTTCCGATGTGGATGGTTAACAGAAGATCCACTTTACATAAAGTACCATGATGAAGAATGGGGGCAACCACAAAAGAACAACTATGCCTTGTTTGAAATGCTGTGTTTAGAAGGACAACAAGCCGGACTATCGTGGTTAACAATATTGAAAAAAAGAGAAAATTACCGAAAGAGATTTCATAACTTTAACCCTCGCAAAGTATCAAAATTAACGGAAAAAGATGTGAACAACTGTTTAAAAGATTCAGGAATAGTAAGGCATAAAGGAAAAATAGAGGCAATAATAAACAATTCTAAGTGTTTTGTAAAAATGGAAAACGAAGGCGAAGATTTTACGAATTTTATTTGGAGCTTCGTGAACCAAAAACCCATCGTTAATAGTTGGAACCACTACAAAGAAATCCCGTCTGAAACACCAGCATCTATAGCATTATCGAAAGCTTTGAAAAAGAGGGGTTTTAAGTATGTTGGTTCTAAAATTTGTTATGCTTTCATGCAAGCGTGTGGCCTAGTGAATGATCACGTCAAAACTTGTGTCTGTTTCAATAAATAGTAATTGTTTTTTTACTTTGAGGTTATATACTCCCGTTCTTATCTAAGCCCTGCCATACCATATACTGAAAAAGATTCAAAGAAACCATGAGCTCAAAACAAAAATAATACCTATCTAGTACCGCTTACCTATAAAACACTCATCTTCTGGAAAGTGGGCTGGTTGGAATAACCACCGCCAACCTGAAGTGCGGAAACCAAACCCCCATAACATAGAACTTAATAATTATTATGCATGGCTTAGGGCTATTTTATTTTGACAGGGATTTAGGGAATTTTGGGGTAAAAACGCGAAAAAAACCCCAATCTGGCAACACTGCTGACTCTTATATAATCAATATCTGCACTGCACCCGTCCCCACAGCAAAATATTGTAAGACATAACGCTATAAAAGTAACTAAAATAGAGCAGTCTCGCGGTATCCACGTCTGTTAGTTGGCGAATTTTCCAAACGGCGTAAGCAGCTGAACTTAGCGTCGCTGTACAACAACGGCAGCAGCTAGTCCAATGTCAGCATCCATCCATCTTCTCGGGGTTCAAAACTTCAACTCACAACTGAACTAGGTGAAGGTGAGAGTGAGAGTGTGCACAGCCGCACTCGGGTTGAAGCCCCTCGCTCGAGACTTTTTCGCGAGACGTAGTGAGAACACTGATAGGAATGTACAGACGCCAGCACATCAAGCTACCCGAAACTGTCAAATTTTCCCAATCAACTTTGAACCTTAAAATTCAGCTATAAAGTTGAAAATCTATTAAATAAATTTGACAGATTGTAGTAGCTTGATGTGCTGGCGTCTGTACACACGGCTAGACATCAAACTATACATTTCCGGTTTATGCTGATCTCGCATATTATCAGTGGCGGATTAACCACGAAGCAAGAGTAGCAATTGCTACGGGCCCCGCACAAAAGGGGGCCCCGCGTATCCAAATCCTACCAAACCTCCGCCTGAGCGTAATTTCTTGTGTGAAACTTATTAAGACGTGGTATATTAATTTTACTTGATGTCACAAAAACGTGAATAATGTAACCCCTTTTCCGAGTAAGGCCATCTGTCTGACAATCGGTAACAGATCATTTCATTGGCGAAAATAAAACTAAATTTCATACGGTAAACGCACAAGATTTAAAAAAAACCGCTCGTATATTTTCATTTCATTTCATTTATTTTTATTTATCAGACAACTAGATCCAATTACAAAAACAAAATACATTATATACAATTCTAGATGTTAGTAAACAATTTAACTTACTTGCTATGTTAGTACTTATATTCTACTACTGACAAGGTGGTTTTAATAAGATGCCTCATTATGGGGCTTTCGTCAGGCCCATCAGCAATAGCTTTCAGGAGGCTGTTGCCACTGTCCCGCAACCTTGTGAGAAGAGAAGCATTTTTTTTCCGCACTACAGCTGAGAAGCTATCCACTCTGGCTCGCGCAAACATTGCAGAAGCACTGCAATAACGGGGCAGTCGCAACAGCGCCCTAAAAGCGTTGTTGTATTGAATACGCACCGCATTGGCGGCACGTTTGGTACAGCTAATCCATAGAGCGCTCGAGTACAGAGATGTGCAGTATGCTTTAAAAAGTGTGATTTTGACCGCATCTGTACATCGAGCGAACCTACGGGCCAGCATATTCGCCCGCACCGCCAATGCCCTGCGTTCCCGCTCAACATCGGCATCGTCTTTCAGGTCGTCAGAAATGAAATGTCCAAGGTATTTGACTTGGTGTACCAGACGAATCGAAACGTCGTTAATTTTGACAGGTGGTACCCTTTCTGGACACTTCTTACCAACAGCCTTAAAGACCATGAATTCTGACTTGTTAACATTATATAGTAACCCATGGGTGGCAGCGTAGTCCTCACATATCCTAACCAATTTTCTAAGTGCACTGACCGAGGGAGCCAGCAGGACCATATCATCGGCGTAGCTTATGTTGTTAAAACACAACCCGTCAACATAGCAGCCCACATGCGCACTGCTGAGTTCCTCGATCAGTGCATTCACGTACAGATTAAAAAGATTAGGGGAGGTTAAGCCCCCCTGCCTTACGCCACATTCTAAGCTGTATGGTAAAGAAAACTTACTCCCCCAACGTACAATGTTTGTTTGGTTGCCGTACCAGTATCTAAAAACGTTCAGCAATTCGTTGGGGACACCTGCCGCTTTTAGTTTACCCCAAAGAATGTTGTATGAGACCCGGTCGAACGCCTTGGAGAGATCCAGAAACACCCCGTAAACTGGTGTACTCCTGCTAGTGTAGTACCTGACAGTGTGCTTAAGGCAAGCGATTGCACTTTCAGTGGATAAGCCAGGCCGAAACCCGAACTGTGCATCGTGCAACCGCAAATGTTTCTCCAGCTGTACGTTCAGCACACTGTCAAATACTTTAGCTACAACAGTTGCCAAAGAGATAGGTCTATAATTCGACCCATTAGATGCATCTCCAGTTTTGTTTTTAATTACTGGTACGACCACCGTTTTCAACATACTGTCTGGCAGGTGAGAGTGCGCGATACACACGTTAAACAGTAATGCCAGAACCCTAGGTAAGTGGCAACCCGCATGCTGTAAATGCTCGATACTGAGACCATCGTGACCAGGTGATTTCCCTCTTTTCATATTCTTAAGAGCTACTCTGATATCTTTAGCTGTGAAAAGTGTTGAAACTGGTCCCATTTGGTCCTCAGCATCGATCACCGACTGCGCTGACCCCAATAGCGACTGAACCATGAACTGTTCTTTAAACAGTTCCGCTACTAAGTAAGGTTCCGTAACTCCATCAACACTCACAGGGAGGCCCTGAGCCACGCTCATTCTACTGGTAGATTTCCAGAAACTACGGAAGTCTGAATTAGTGTGATGCGAGGCAAGTATGTCCATTCTAATTTCTTCTTGGTGATTTTGACACCATTTCAGCCTACCTTTAAAAACTTTCCGCGCTTCTACCATTTCTTCGAAAAGATGCCCTGACGACGGTCTGCCGTGCCAGTCCCACATACTGAACTTAGCCCGCGCCTCCCTGTGAGCACTGCCGACGTGTCTATCCCAACCTGCAACGCTCTTACGATACCTCGGTTTCTTTTGATGTGAGGAACTAGCTGCCAACCTTAAGGAATCTACTATGACACTGTACAAGTCATCAATCACTGCTTTATGATCAGAATCTGTACAAAACTTCCCACTACAAGATTCCAATTGCACTGGGAAATCTATATTGCGTAGGTGATTACCACACAGACGTGAAAAGTGCTCTATTTGAGCGTACGATCTTTCCCCCCACTTGACACCGTCGGATACTTGTGCACACGGCTGTACAGATTTTAGTTTAATTCGATTGAAATTACAATTAACGAGAAGCGGAAAATGGTCGGACCAATAAATGTCGTATTTAACATGCACACCTGTTATTAACGGTAAGGCTGCTTTGGTGATCACACAATGGTCCAACCATCTTCGACTTCCGTTAGCCTCACTAATGAACGTATAGGTGTCAGAACTCATTTTATTTATATCTAAACATAACCATTCCTGTTCACAACAAAAACTATTCAGTTCATTAAAAAACAATTGATTAGGATGCGCATTGAAATCACCCAAAATAATGACTGATTCCACATTACTTTCTTCTATAATTGCACTTATAGTTCCTAAGCAGTCCGTGAATTCAGTTAAATTTTCCGTACTATCTACAGGTAAGTACACACTAAATATTAGCACAAGACGGTCCTTAAGTAACACTTTAATAGCCGCAATACGTGGATTACCGCACGGCACTACGCACACACAACCGAACATACTTTTCCGCCATAGCAGCGCGACACCACCGTATGGTCGGCCTACTAACATTCCCGCCGACGTGTCGACTGCAGACGTTCCTGTGCTGCCGAACTCCTCATCGACTGCCGATAAACAACACAGGTCATGTGGCAACAACCATGTTTCCTGAAGCGCAATTATATCTACTTCTTTGCATAATAACCTAACTCCTTCCATTGACCTCTTAATCGACTTGCAATTGAACGATGCAAGGACGGTGTTATGCACAATGTCATTATTTGTTCTATCCATTAAATTGTATTTTTATTGATTGCCTCACCCATTTCTGGAGTGTCCACTAATTTGTTTTTAATGTGAACAAAACGACGGTAAATTACGCCTTGCGGCCAAAAGCGGTCATCTAAAAACATTCTCAGTTTGTGCTTTGGCACAAAAAGTTTGTATGCATGATGCTTATCATTCTTAATTTTAAGTTTTATGACCGTCACATTTTCTTGAGATTTTCTACAAATGTACTCAGTGATATCTTGCTCATTGGTGTCTGTATGTATGTTAGTGATAAAAAGTGGAATCTTACTTCCAACAGCCGCTTTAAAATTTAATTCAAGATTATCAGAACCACGCCCCATCCTACCAAGTGGTTTATTTTTCCTGTTTATTGACTTCTTATTTACAACGGTAGTCCATTTTTCAGTTTGTGCCTCATGATGTGCCTTCATAGTGTTTGTATGCATAACACCGTCCACACTATTTTTTACGTCAACCGATATATTTCGCTGTGACTGTGACTCATCGCCCGCACAAACAGCTGGCTGCACCGAAGTGTCGAGACCGCGCGAAACAGGTTTCTGTATCGAGAGTCGACGCTGCGTAGATAAATACATTTGTTCAATTTTTTCGGGTACTTTTGAATTATCACTGTGATTTTTACTGCTAGTTTCTCCAACATTATTACGGCGAATAACATTGTAATCAATGTTTTCTACTAATCCCATTGGGCCACTATCGCACTCAAAACTATGCATTAAACCCGCTCCCCTTTTATTTGTTACCTTACAATTTGAATTTTCGTTGTCACTGATATTGATATATATGTACAGACGCCAGCACATTAAGCTACCCGAAACTGTCAAATTTTCCCAATCAACTTTGAACCTTATGCTTCAGATGTAAAGTTGAAAATCTATTAAATAAATTTGACAGATTGTAGTAGCTTGAAGTGCTGGCGTCTGTACCTATAGAATTCGAATCGGCCCGATATTCGGCTCCACAAAAAGTCCGACGTGTGCACCCTTACTGTGCGTTCGCACTGGCGAAACATTCACATAAAAACATGTTGAAATCTCTGTTTTCTGTCAATGTATCGACTCGCGTTCGCATTGTCACCCAACTTGTTGACGCGAAACATGTTTGACGTTTCTTATCATTTGACATGTTTCGCCACACGTTTTTACAAACCAGTTTCGTATCAAAATGTATCTGTATGAATCTAGCAACATGTTGTAAGATTTGTTTTGACATTTCATGCCGACTTTTATGTTCTGTGAATCCTAATGATGTTAACAGTGATTTATTTGTGGCCAAATCGTAGCAAAGGCAAAATTACTTATAAATGTACTAAACAAAGTCAAAAATATTGCAACGTTTATTATCTGGGTAATGGTGCCGATTCTCTTGTCACAAATGCCTCTAACTAGACTAAAAGTCACCAAAATGTCGTTTATTCCAGTCAAACGACGATTTCCCATTCTGAAATAGACTAAAGTGACACAACTTGACTATATTTTAGTTTGAGAGCACTAAAATGGCACTGAGAGATTAATTTAGTGAAAATGGCAATTTCGCTATTCTGAATTTGACGTTTTTCACCTAAAATTTTGATTGTTTAACTAAATCTGACTATTTTTAATCGCGATTAAAAACGTGTGGAATAAAACACCAACACCTCGACTTCAGGTGCAAAAACAGTACTGCATCTTTTTTTTCTTTTGTTTATATCTCGAAAATGGTGTCCTATCGCAAAAATAATGAAAATTTCAACCCCCTTTATAAAACCCATAAACCCCTAGAACTCAACATGTAGGTAATCATTTTTCATATTTTCCATACATAAAGTGAAAAATTCCTTAAAAAAACACGTCGAGGCTGTCCCCTGAGCGCCTCTGGCTCTAAAAAAAATTCACGGGGTACGGCAAACAAGTACCTCCCACGTGGAGTCGCGATCGTCAAATTCGATTTAGTTGCGTCAAAATTATTTTTAAATATAAATAATTTATTTTGCAGAATAGCTTTAAGATTCTCACAGCCAAAAAAGTAAGGAATTTTAGTGATAGTTTAGTTAGTTTAATTCGGTGTACAAAAGAGTCAGCACCAATATCAAAAGTAGGGTCCTAATAAAATGATTCAAGCGATGAAGACGATTTATTGTTTGTAGCTGCCAGTATTGCATACCTGGGAACGGCAAAAACCTAGGAAGAAACCTAGATACTGGATGCACGACTTTCTAAAAAAACTTCACCATGTCTACTTTGGACTTTGGACCAATCCATGTTTCGATATAAACACAAGATGTTTACCACCATACTCGGATAACACAAAACATCAAGCAATAGACAAGTTGCGAGACATAATTTGACCTAAACAAACAACAGTGCGAACGCAAACGTGACAAATCTCTATACAAAACATGTCTGTTGTGTATGTTTCTAGACAGTGCGAACGCAGATAACAACAAATCTTAACATCTGTCTTATGAATTACTCATGTTTCGTGCAGTGCGAACGCAAGTTCAACAAAACAAGTAATGAGATTTGCTTCATGTGACAAGTTTCGAAACATCTACATGTTGAATGTTTTCTGGTGCGAACGCATAGTTAGGAGCGGTGCCTACTATCGGTGGGCATCGGTACGGCTCGGCAGAGCTCGAGCGCTTTACAGCGGCTTCGGACGTCTGAGGGCTGCTTGGGGCGGCTTCGGGCGCCTCAGAGCTGCCTCGGCAGTCGTAAGCATACCTAAGGACGCCGAGGCTGGTTTCGGCAAAACTAAGAATAGTTTGGGTGGCAGACATGTCGTAGAGCAGTCGTAACGTCACATGAAAACAGTTGTACGTGTGTATTTATAATGGTGGATGGACTTAGTTCTCATTGTTCATCTTGTTGAAAAAGAAGAGAAACTTGGAGCCTTAAGGCAAAAAAATATATTTTGGGTGAATAAGATTTGGAAGCAAAGATGTATTTTCCATGAATTTCATAAATTACGATGAATAAATAAAACGAACTTATACGTGTAGTTAATGAGGCTGTTGCCTTTTATTTTCCTCTGGGTGTTGCCAAGCTAATGGAGACGCGCGCGGTGAACGTTATGACTCTTCTGCGACTTGTCTGGCCACGAAAATGCCACCCGAGCTGCCCGAAACCAGCCTAGGCGTCCTTAGGTATGCTTACTACTGCCGAGACAGCTCTGAGGTGCCCGAAGCCGCCCCAAGCAGCCCTCAGGCGCTCGAGCTCTACTGAGCCGTACCGATCGATGCCCACCGATAGAGGGCGCCGCGCCTTACTCGACACTCAGCGCGCTTGGATAGACGTCTAATGAAATATTATGTAAGAACGGTCAAGACAAATATCGAACCTCGGGAGGCGCGAAATGCAAAAAATATTCGAATCCTAGTTTCTCTTAATACAGCAGCTTTTCTGCATAAGTCAACAAAGCAACTCCTATTTCTGTTTGTATTGTCAAAAGAACCTCTCCGAGGTGAGGTGCAAAAATTTTGTGAGCTTGTTGCGTTCGCTCTTGCATCTTTTCTTGCAAAATTCTCTTCCTTCATAAAGTTTTTTGAATAAGTATAATACAAATGGTGAATAAGGTAAGCTAACCAATCAGAGGTTAAAAAAAAATCGACATCGCTTCGCTCGCTCTTGCATCTTAGTTTCTCTTCTTTCATAAACTTTTCTACAATAATAGACAAAGTTACGTTTATTTCAGGTCAATGTCAATAGGAAGCCTGAACTTTTTTGCACCTCGGATAGAGGTGCAAAAAAGTTCGAGCTCGCTGCGCTCGCTCTTGCAATCAAGGCTCTCTAATAGGAATTACAATAAAATCACTGCCAGTATCAGCTATTCTAAAACTGAGCCATAAAGGTTTTTAAAAACTGTAGGTACTTTTAAAAACCTAAGATTCTTTAAAGTTAGCATTGTTTGAAAAAAGTCATTTGGTTGAAGTACCTACTTGACTATTTAGGAACAGGAGTAGAACGTATTTGACTAGAAACATTGATTTGACTAGTTTATCTCCTAAACTTTACAACTTAAAATAAACCAAGTTCTATTATAGGGGGCCCCTAGGTAGAATTTGCTACAGGCCCCGCGCTGGCTTAATGCGGCACTGCATATTATAGGATTACCGTACAATGCGAGATCAGCATATACTGGAAATGTATAGCTTGATGTGTAGCCGTGTGTACACACGATTTCCGTACAATGCGAGGTCATCCTCAAGGGCTTGCTACACGGCTACCAACCGCGTCCCCGACAGAGTTCACCTTGGTTAGTGACCGGGACAGGCAGTGCTGTTTGAAATTTGGTCGTAAACCACCAGCTCCACAGTTATAAACCACCAAGATCACCTCTGTTGAGATGCGGTTTGCAGCCGTTTATCAAGCCCTTAAATGGGGATAAAAACTTTGCTCACTTGTGCTGATCTCCAGCGTCTTATAATTTGACAGCTAGCCATATTTTTTTTGTAAACAGGTGACTTTTTTTACGCATAATTAATTATTGAGTCCAGTTGCACAGCTGTTTACTGCAAAAATGCGGGGCCCCATGTATTTGCCAAAGTAAGAAGAAAACTGTAGAGAAAGCTCTCCGCAAAAAAATTGGAATCCGATATTTCGTCGAGACAATGGTGCCGATTCCCTTGTTCACAAACTAAACTAAATTCAAGTGCAGTGCATCTTTTTCTTTCTTAAATAGAAAGAAAAAGATGCACTGCACTTGAATTTTATTATGAAAAGGACAGAAGATACATTTTAGTTTATTCCTGTCAAATTAATCAGCGTCTGTCATTACTCCATACAAGTTTAGACGTGATTAAAAACTTGCCTACTAAAATTACGTCAATTTACGTCAAATGCTGATTAATTTGACAGGACTAAACTAAAATTTATCTTCTGTCCTTTTCTTAATGAAATAGAAAGAAAAAGATGCACTGAACTTAAATTTAGTTTAGTTTGTGAACAAGGGTATCGGCACCAATGTGCTATCCTTTAAGCCTTTTATGGGAGAAAGTGGTTTATAAATAAGTGATGCTCCCAAGAGAACTTAGTCTGTTTTCATTACATACAGGCACTTGTGATGTGATATTATGTAAATTATAGTAAAGTATGTGTGTGTTTATATTATTATATTAGATCAGTGCTAGAAGTGCTATCTCTGAGGTTTTTCAGTCAGGAAGATCAAGGCCAAGTTGGTTTTCGACTCTGAAATGGTTTGTTCTATCGTACGACTCCAGTCTTTAACAAAAAACAAACTTAAAATCAACAGACACAAAATAACCTTTAAATTATAAAACGTTCTTAATTCAGTTTTTAACCTCATTTGAAATGTATAGCTTGATGTGTGGCCGTGTGTAGGTATAGCCGCCATTATAAGTGATCAGTAAAACTATCGAGAGTTCCTGCCATGTTCTTGCCATGTACAAAAAGACAACATGTAGGGAAGTGCATCGATCTACCATCTAAAACGCGATTAGGCTAGGCTAGCCTGAGCTAACTAAAAGAAGATATTAAAATGTCAGTCGTACATCTTCTTGTTGGAATCTGTGGAATTCATAGTGTTAATTATCGAACACTGTTTAATAATTACTAGGCCTTTTTTTTTTGTTATAACTACATTATAATAATTAAAATGGCATCTTTGGATACCTGATCGCGTTTTTACTATAGATACATAGCTTTATACGCAATCTGTGGTTGATTTTGTGACGCGATAACTTCCTTTTTCGTATGATTGCCACAATGCCACTTTGCTTTACCTTTTAATCCATCTCAGACGCGCCGGCTACACGTTAATAAAAGTCATAATGGCGGAACAACGTGAAAGAACTTTCCTCATGATTAAACCCGACGGTGTCCAACGTGGACTTGTCGGTACCATCATCGAGCGTTTTGAGAAGAAAGGATTCAAGTTGGTTGGCCTTAAATTCATGTGGCCCTCAGAAGAATTACTTCAGCAGCACTACAGTGACTTAGCGTCCAGGCCGTTCTTCCCTGGTCTTGTGAAATACATGAGCTCCGGACCTGTAGTTCCTATGGTGTGGGAAGGCCTTAACGCAGTGAAAACCGGCCGTCAAATGCTTGGTGCTACAAACCCAGCTGACTCACAACCCGGCACGATTCGTGGTGATCTCTGCATCGAAGTTGGCCGCAACATAATCCACGGTTCTGACAGTGTGGAGTCTGCCAAGAAGGAAATCGCGCTTTGGTTTGGTGAAAAGGAAGTCGTCGGATGGACACCAGCTGCTGAAAACTGGGTTTACGAGTAATCTATAGACACTGTTAATATTCCGTTATAACCTTTCACCACGTGTAATAGGTTATGTATGTAAAGCTTTTAAGTTTAATTCGTGATAAAACAATAAAATCTTAATTTTATATGTATGAGTTTACATTTTCATTCTCTAAATAAATTATCCCATGTAGGAACTGCTTACCTTTCTAAAAAAACTTTCATATTTTACTTATGCTTGCTACGTCAAAATTAGCCGCCAAGTAGGTACCTACCTAATGTAATGTAAACATTAAAACTATCAATACCAGCTCTGTAACATTGTCAGTAATTTCTTGTCATTCAGTGTAGAGTAAAAAATTAAAACCGTGCTCTCATTGCGGATTGGCGTACTTATCACATTCGTACTTCCTGGTTTCGAACCCGCATCGTCCTACTTGAGAAATGCCAAATGAGCCTTAACGAGCTTGATTGTCCATAGCAAAAGGCGCAACATTCGACAAATAAATAGCGCTAGTAGTAAACTAGCAGTGGTTTTTAAGTGTTGTTCCTGATGGAGACAAAAGAATCAAAACTTGTGCTAACAAACCAGCTTTCTTAACTTCCACGTGTATGAACTTTGATAAGATTTGGTTCCCATAAGTATAAAACGTTTTGCATTAGCGCGACTGCCTATTGGGTGTGCACTTTATGACCCAAATTATGAAAAGTTATTTTCCACTTGGCAAATGCGTAATTAATTGACAACAAAGTCAAAATTGGACTAAAATCTAAAATTGCTAATGAGGTAGGTCAAACTCGAAAGTTAATGTTATTCGTAATCATTACGGTGAATAGGTAAACATTATGTGTGAACATTACACCCTAAAAAATAATAAAACAACAAATATAGACAAAAATTTTACTATACATTCCATAATTAAAAATTCCGGGTTTAACTTACAAAACGCATCACTGTGACGCGGGTGCTTCTGGATGAGCTGTACTTACTATAATTTTATTAGATAATTAACGTCTATAAATAAAAAAAGGAGTAAATTGTATAGCAGCTAGTCTGAATAATGTATTGCAGAGAACCATTTACCTATAACAAAGTATTGCTTCTAATAATAGTAAGTTCACCCCATCCACATTCTATTAAAACAAAAAATCATCTCATTGGATATGCTAAAATACTAAATCACATAGGCTTTGTGACGCACCAGAATTCGTTTTATTTACATCTCTGAAAAATAAAATAAAAGGGAATATATGGAGCCTATAAAAAGAAAATAATATTATGATGTTACAATCCACAGCCAAAACCCTTGATTCTGGATTTTAAGTGATAAACCTATTAAATCAAATTTCAAGTAAAAGAAAATCTTCTTTACATGTTTATCACATTAATAACCTGTGTTTTACATGAACACATAAATAAGTCATTAATGCCGCAGCGTTTGCAATACTAATAAAAAAAACCGGTCAAGAGCGAGTCGGATTCGCCACCGAGGGTTCGGTACCTACCCATTATACCGCCATAATAAAATTGGTATCATTTTATTGGTAAAAAGATATGGGCAAATTTAGGTTTTCGCGAAAACTAGTTAGTACCAAAATTTACCTTATTTTTCAACTTTTTATTTTCCGGAATTTTCCCTTTATTTGTGCTTTAAGACCTTGCTTTTTGTCAAATTTCGTGATTCTTTCTAGGTCAACGGGAACTACCATATAGGTTTTCGACCCAAAACCTATATAGGCTTCCTATAGGACTTCCGGTTGACCTAGAATTGTCAATTTTGGTAAAAAACAAGGTCTTACAGCACAAGTAAAGGGAAAAATCCGAAAAATAAAAAAAGTTGAAATTTAAGGTAAATTTTGGTACTTACAAGTTTTCGTGAAAATCTAAAATTTGCCCATATCTTTTTATCGTGTTCACTCAGGACCTTGATTATACACCTAATAGGGACTATTAGACCTCAGTATCTGGTATAAATTTCAACTTGCTAGGTCCACCCATTTCTGAGAAAATCGGTGGTGACACACGGACAGACGGACAAGAGAGTGATCTTATAAGGGTTCCGTTTTTTACCTTTTGAGGTAGGGAACCCTAAAAGTACATTTGATCATCATTATTGATGAGAAATATTGCATTTGATCACCAATGAATGTAAGGTAGGGCGTCCTATATCACAAAATTATGTCCTCGGCCTTCACATATTCACAATCGCCTGAGTTTAGACCAGTTTGTCAACAAGGTTATTGAAATTAACTGTCAGGGTGGGATTCTCTTAAAAACAAAACAGCTGTTAAAATTTAAAGTGTTTGGTCTGCGTGGTGTTCAACTTCGACGGCCGGTGTGCTTTGTTGCTCACTATTCTGTGTTTGCTGTTGCTCTTGTTGATTTTGTTGTATTCTTGAAGGTAAAGGCGCGGTTTGACCTAAAAAAAAAAAAGATTTCATTGGTCTTTTGAATATATCGACACCGGAAATTTCAATTGTCGTAAAGGACATTGTATTATGTCCTTTACGACAATTGAAATTTCCGGTGTCGATATGGTGATTTAATATTATTAACCAGTAAGTATAGATTGTGCAATACACGAAGACGCGCCCCACTCCGCGATTACTGTACTGTAAGCTGTACTTTAGTACGGAGCGGAGTGGAATGGGGCACGTCTTCGTGGATTGCACAATCTGTACATTGTTTAATTTAGATGCGATTTTTTTTTTATGCGTACCATATTTGTCGTGAATCCCCCGATGCCTCTTGAGCGCGAACCTATCTGCAAAGGCAGCCGTGCAAATGTCACACTTGAAAGGTTTCTCTCCGGAATGCACTTTAGCGTGGTTCTTTAGGTGCGCTGCTTGACTGAACGCCGATCCGCACGTCTCACATCTGTATTGCACAAAACACATTTTAAAATGATAATAATTCAAGATTTATAAAGATGCGTTTTCGAAGACCGGACTGAGAGTTTCTATAAATTAAAGTAAATAAATAGCCTTCATTCTTACGGATATCCAAATTGAAGTTAAATAACAATGGTATTTAAAAAATTGCATTTCAATTTTAACCAATGTGACTCACGTGCTCAGAATAATTATTTATTTTATTAGGTATAGATAGTGCCATCCACGAAGACGTGCCTCACTCTTCTTCCTAATCGCTTAGGCTGGGAATACACGTCACATTTTGTTTCCGATTGTCTGCTCAGACTCTGATCGTATTTACTCGATACACATTCGATTTTTGCGTCAGCCTTTTTCTGAACTCAGTCGTTCCCGAACTTTCATACCGAGTGCTTACGTACGAAGCACAAAGATGGACGACAAATCTTTTTTTTGTACTCTCCACTGCCTGAGTCCCACAGGCAAACACGTTTTTCAACGGCTACAATAAGCCGTTCAATATCGTAATTTTCGCCCAATGTCCTAACCACAACGATGCGTCCTTTCAGTGTAAACGTTAGAATTTAAAAAAATCGGGCGTGTGTACCCAGCCTTACAGTTCAGCTACAGTAATCGCGTTTAGGAAGAAGAGCGGGGCGTGTCTTCATGGATGGCACTATCTATACCCAATTTACCTAAACTATCAAGGCCGTCTTAACCAGATTGGGCGCCAGGGCGCGAAAATCAGCCTGCACCACGTTACCAACGAAAAAAAAAAAAAATGACACTCCGGGAGTGCCGACAGAAGTGAAAACTTGAAAAAAAAATCGGCACCGCGGTAATCAACGCGTCGATGTCATTTACTCCACGCACCGCGGTAATCAAGCGTTGATCTGAAGCTGGTGTCGTTACAGTGACGCGAAATCAATGGTTTAGTCCCATCTCAAAAATGCCCAACGCGCCTAAAGAAGTTTTCACTTCAAAAACAAAATTTTTGTGTTAAATTTTTTATTAAAGTATCTTACTCCACAATAAAATAAGGTACAGACGCCAGCACATCAAGCTACCCGAAACTGTCAAATTTTCCCAATCAACTTTGAACCTTAGACTTCAGCGATAAAGTTGAAAATCTATTCAATAAATTTGACAGATTATAGTAGCTTGATGTGCTGGCGTCTGTACATTTTCAAACACCAAATTCTTTTTTTGGCTTTTAAGTTGACAAACTGACTGACAGTCTGTTTTGAAATTTACGTTCGATTTTAAAATAAACCGATCGCCTTGCGCCCCGTAAGACCTTGCGCCCGGGTGCTACACACCCCTTGCACCCCGGGTAAAGATGGCCATGTAAACTATTATAGATTGTTATCACCTCTTATCGAGCCACCTCTTCGATTGTTATCAAGCCAACCTAGGATAAATGCATGAATGCGTAACCAACAGGAAACAACAATGGTAAAAAGTCATACTGCTGCCTGAAATTTATCAGGGTTTATGCGAAACTAGCTGACCCGCTCTGGCTTTGCACGGGTGGCCTAAAACCATACCAGCTCAGCTAATAGAATAAACATTTATACTAAGGCATGCAAGGTAAGTACTTACTTGTATGGCTTCTCCCCGGTGTGTATACGTCGATGATTCCATAAGGTGGCGTGCCGTGCAAATCCCTTGTCACAGACCTGAATAAAAACAACCCTAATAAGGTCTATTTCTAGAAAATAAGTCAGATATTGGTATAATTTATCCAATTTACATTATTTAATTTGGATCTAAATACGGGTTGTCTACAGTAAATTTTAGCTTTTGCACTTTGGCCTTTTTGGATAAAATAATATTTAGGGCCAAAAATCTAAACACACGACACGCTTGTCGCCAAAATTTGCCAACAAGCTCGATCCTTACAGGACTGTGTTAGTACTTTTCGCGTGTTGCATATTCGCACCTAGGTTTTGAATTTTGGCCTTGAGTCTAGTCCATAAAATAGAAAATTTCATCTTGATTATGGCACATATTCACTACGTAGCTCACAATGTCCTTGTGCTTGTTTTGGTTAGACCATAAAATTAGTAAAATTCTATTCATTTGAACCTTTACTTACTTCGCAAACATATGGCTTCTCTCCTGAATGTGTTCTTTCATGGTTTTTCAAGTGTGGTGACTGTGAAAACTGCATACCACAAGTATTACATCTGAAAAATTAATCAATCATTTTCTATGACACATTACGTTATCTAACAATACAATGACAATATACATTCTTGTTTTCTTTTATTAAGATAATAAGATAAATAATTATTATTATGGTATGTATACCTATATGGTTTTTCTCCAGTGTGTATTCTCGAATGATTCTTAAGATAAACAGCCTTAGCGAATGCAATTCCACATATGCCACATTTAAAGTTCTTCTCACCAGAATGCAACTTTTTATGTGACCACAATGAGGAATATCTGGCAAAGGAACCTCCACAGATATTGCAGTGGAATGGTTTGTCCAAATTTGCATTATTTAACTTATTCTTATTCCCACCTACGAAAATAATGCCTGAACCATTGCAGTTCTGACATTTTGTTACTGATGCTAAGTTTCTCCTCTTCACGGGGTGGTGACCAGGTACTGAAACAAACGTGTTATTATTAGATCAAAAATATCGACGCATGCTTTATACCTAACGCCTTCATAGGAGACAAAGGCACAAAAACATAGATTCAGTATGATCGTTTTTGGGTCAAATTATGTTTTCTGATTTCAAAGTAACCTAGGTATACTCACAAGGTTTCTGTTGTTGCTGTTGCTGTTGTTGCGTTTGCTGATTGGTCTGCGCAGTCGCCAGTGGGTCCGAGGTCGGCTGCACCGCGTTCACTTCAAACTTAACATTGTCTTCCGCCGCCACGAATATTTGCGTTGCGTTCACTGACAACATAAATTAAATTTACGAGTTGATAAATAGCTAGATGTGTTTTTGTTAGTGATTAGCTTGTTGGTTAATTCTAGGTTCTGGGTTAGACAACCTTTTTTTTTCTTTTTTTTTTTGGGTGGTAAATTATCAAATAACTTTTCCTGCTCTGGGCGAAGCGGGAGGGCGTGTCAGACTCTTACTGACTAAAACCCACCCCTGTTCCTTCAGTTGGCATGTTGCCGGGGGCCACGATCTCCCTTTCGGACTTCTTCGCAACCCCAGCAGGCATCGGCCCTAGCGGACCCCGTCAGTTTTGCTGACTTCTCTTTGAGGCGCGCGTGGAACACAACGCGCCGTCGACCCGGGCCTGGTCCTTTTCGGACAGCGAGCTACCCATTGCTCACCGTGCGCAAGTGTCCGAGTTTACGGTGGCCGGAAAACGGCCTGCGATTCCCAACGCCCAGGGCGTCTCCTCCTGCGGCGGTTAGGGGCGTGAGGGCGCAAAATTTGCCTCTCCCTCACGCGTTCCGCCTACTCCTTCGCGGGCATTACTGCTTCACAGAAGGAGGTGACGGCCTCCCCTTTCCTCTCGCTCCGTACCATGGCCGGACGCGAGAGATCACTGCCGCCGATCGCCTCCACGAGGATACGGCGATGCTCCGCCCAAGTCGGGCAGAACTCCACCGTGTGCTCCGGGCGATCCACACAATGGTGACACCCGGGCTTTTCCTCCCGCCTTATCCTGAAAAGGAACCTCCCAAAACAACCGTGTCCGGTGAAGACCTGCGTCAGGCGGAAGGTGAAGACGCCGTGGCGCCTCTTTAGCCACTCCTCAAAGTGGGGACTTATCGCCACAGTTGTGGCGTGCCTAGCGCTGGGTTGCGACAATCGCACTCTCCTGACGCCATGAGATCCCGCCGGAGCTCTGTCCGCTGTGCCGTGATTTCTCGCGGCAGCGGAGTTAAGCCCCATCGTTTCGCCTCGTCGCGGCACTTCCAGATGTTTGCGAAGACTTTTGCCTCAAGATCCCATAGTGGTAATCCGGCAAGGAGGCTCGCCGCCTCACAGGAGACCGTGCGGTATCCTCGGGCCAGCCGGATGGCCATGACCTTCTGGGACGCGTTCAACCGGCGGGCTGGCCGCAGCCTCAATGAACACGCCCATACCGGTGCCCCGAAAAGGGCCATGGACCGAACGACCCCCGCGTAGAGCCTCCGGCAGGAGGCGTTTGAACCCCTAGATTGGGCAGGAGCCGCTTCAAGGCAGCCCCGGCCCGCTCCAGTCTGGGAGCCAAACGTCGGAAGTGTTCAATTAAATTCCACCGGCTATCGAGGACGAGTCCCAGATACTTCATTGTCGACTCGACGCCGATGTGAACCCTTCCCGCCATTACCTGGGAACCCGACGGTGGCGCATTCCGAGGACCATAAAAACATGGCTTCGGACTTGTGCAGGGAAACCTTGAGTCCCAACTGCCGGATCTTGTCGACGATTGTCGCAACCCCGCGTGTCGCTAAATCGGCCGCCGCCTGGTACGACCTCCCCTGCGCCAGGAGTGCCAGGACCCACGTGTCGTCAGCGTAACAAACGATGCTGACGCCGCTAGGGGGGAAGGGGGGGTTTGACACCCTAGTTGGGCAACCTTATCAAGCTAGCACAAAAACCTTTACCCCTATGCATTTTTCCAGAAGGGTTAGACAGAGGGCTGTCTAGCCCTTCTAAAAATATGTATGGGGTAATGTTACATATAGAATAACACTTAGTCCACTGCACCATGAACAGGACGTCAACGAGAAGCGAGATTACGCGGTCATAGTAAATGTACAGTACATTTACTATGACCACATAATCTCGTTTCTACTTCGGTGTCGTGATCTTGTTTTCTTTGACATCCCGTTCACGGCGCGGTGGATAATCAGCCAGAAATAAAATAATATACTCACACTGACTATTCCTCTGGTCTACAGAATCTTGTGCAATGCAGTTTTCACAGCGAATTAGCTTGGGTCCCTTTCTCTTAGGATTACTAGGAATAGGTCCACCACAAGTAATACATTTCTGGACCTTTTCTATTATAACTGGTTTAGCTGAAATAGAGATAAGAACATTGATTATGGCTGTCTATCAGAAGGCTTGATAGGATTGAATTTGCAAAATTAACATGCAGTATCTAAGTTAGAACCAAAACAGCAATATTTTCATCCATTGGAGACAAACCTGTTACAATATCTCAAAATTGAAAGGAAGCAGTAGTTGAAATTTTCCTGTTTAGCACCATTCTTACTTGTATTACATATTAGTCAAATAAATAATCTTGACCAAATCAATATTATAATACTGTGAGACTTTATAGTGTAATTCTTAAAACTTAACAAGCAGTGCATAGTATTTTGGGTTTGCAGTGCAACAGCTGTGTAACTGGTCTTTGACACTGGTTATAAAAAAACTAGCTAGACAAAACAAATAGAAGTCTTTAAATTTTCAAAACTTTCAAACTATTTGTTTTTCTCTTTAAAATTTTAAAATTAACTATAAGTAATACCTAAAATTGCACTTTTTTAATTCATATATTTCTATGAAGTCCATTTGCATGTTTTATACTTTTCGTAATTATACAGGGAAACCTATTATTACATACATACAATACTGTAACACACATACTCTGTAACATACTATGTGTATTGCTGTTGGTAGCTTAAATAAAGAAAATAAAATAAATCAATATGTGGTCAGCAGTGGAAAAACCATAAAAATAAATAGTGCCTACTAACTGTCTTGAATTTGTACGTGGTGTTGCTGCTGCTCACTGGGATCAGAGGAGAGGATCTGAATGTGTGGAGGCATGGCAACATCATTTCCAGTACTTACACCTGTCGCTACCACCGTAATATTGTTTTCTGTAATCAAAGAAGTCAGTGAACTTTTAGTTAATATAATAATCTCTCTCATAATTTTTTTAACAACAGTTTGAAACAGTGTTTTGGTATATCAGATTAAAATATAACAAACACCACAATTTGTTAACAAAATAATTGCTTTCATTCTGCTCTCTCAAGAAGCTAAATACTACTTGACTATTTCTTTTCACCTGTGAGTGGTTGGCTAAAACTGTATTATCAGCTGACTGGCTTTTTTTGATGGATCTATCTGTATATTCATTATTTTGGTCATGCCACCGCTAGAAGCCTATTACCATGTCTGTTGCCCAGAACTTTAAAAAATAAATGTACAATTCAATTGACAATCAAACAAAAGACAAAGAAAATTACCTGTATCCTGAGCATGTATTCTTTTATGAGCATTCAGAAGAGTAAGATGCCCAAACATCAGACCGCAAACATCACATTTAAAACTAATATTTGATATTGTATTCTGAATTCCATTTGGAGCAATTTGCATTTGATTCACTAATGCATAGTTGTAGGAAAATGGCTGGGCTATATAACAAGTCTTATCATCGCTGGTGGTCAGTTGTGTTATATTTACACCGCTGGTCACATTGCCAGCTCCACTAGTAGTACCTGTGCCTAGTTTGCCAATCATATTTACGTTGGTAGTATAACAAAATGTAGGAAACTCCTGAAATTAAAAACAAATACAAGTTTATGAAAGTGTAAGGAAGTTACAACATTTTAAAGGGCTGCTTAGCTGCTTAATATTTATTAAAAAAATAATAGTAACCAGTGAATTGTAAATGATTGTGCGTGCAAGGACAAAGAATAGTCTTGTAGGTGGTCAAATATATATTTCCAATCAACTCAGGCTATCACCACTTGGCTTTGAACTTAGCTGAACTATTAGAAATTCATACAGCTAATTGTTATCATCATATGTGGTAGGTACTCTTTATGATGGTAAGAACCTTTGTACAATCTATTTATTTATTTTATTGTACTATGTATTCCTAATGTTTTTGCTTTATGGAATAGGTTTGGTTTGTACCTTTTTACAGCATAAATAAGCGTTGTATTATTCTTGAATGTTTTATTGTTATTTGTGTCTAACCATAGGTTATGTGTGTGAACAAAACATGTATATTTACCTGTTGTTGTTGAGTCTGCTGAGCATTCTTTTGCTGAACGTTTTCAATATTTTTGCCTTGAGACTTTGGTGTAGGATGCTCTTGATACTGCAGCGTCGGCACTGTGCCGGTTTGAACGGTGTTCGTAGTGAACATATCGACACATAAATTAATTCATCACACAATTTCAATCAGCAGCACATTGTATATATCTGTTATAACATAAAATACACACTGTAAATATGTTTAAAAACATCTTTGCGCGTTCAACAAAAGCGCGGCTAATTGTACGTGAAAGAGAAACTCAAACACAAAGTGCGAAGGTAACGGGGAATATTTCTTATCAGTCTACTCTACTCGTAAAAAGATCATTCGTTAGAAAGGCAGTGTCTCCTGAAAAGTCGATATATGCAAGAAAAGGATGACGGAATATCCATAAGCGGTACGAGTGAGCGGACGCCATTGTACTCGAAGAGGTGAGACGCGGTCACGATTAAAATAAAAAAGTTGAAAAGGAACTGATTTGTAATAATTCACTTGAGCCAACCTGGTTAAAATTTTTCCTAAATACTTAGAATAGATTTTTATTATCAAAAGGATTCTGATTATTTTATTTCTGTCTCACTTTCTTGTCCAATTCTCCATCTCACGAAAGAAACGAAATGGCGATACAATACAAATAAAATGGCGGTTTTGAGGAGGGGCGGGTGCAACATTGCAATCATTGCCAGCGCAAAAATGTGATTTTATCGAGACTTGTGAAGGAAAGTGAAAATTACTACCATTTTTAACTACGAACAATAAAACTAATCCTCTTGCAGTGGCTGTATGCGGTTTTGTTTGATTGTTCTGCTGAAACTGCATGAGGACAGTGTGCTCAGTATACTTTGGGAAAGCCTAGATGGAAGCCGCGCTGCTTGCCAAAGCTATAACGATTTTATGTGTACGTAACAGTCAGTAGATCTTGAAAATGAGCATCTAATTTTGTAGTTACCCAAGATATTCTGGGCGCATTGTTTACAACACGGGGATGTTTCACCCAGGCCCGCCGCTGGGCGCTTCACCGCCTACGTGCAAAACTGACAATGGTGCCGATTCCCTTGTTCACAAACTGAACTAAATTTCAACTGAACATTTAGTTTAGTTTGTGAACAAGGGAATCGGCACCAATGCCGTCTCTTTACCCTACTGGGCTTTAGAGAAGAATTTGATGATGGTTGTTATGGAAGCAGGGCCGGCCCATTCATATTAGGCGAACTAGGCGACAGCCTAGGGCGCTCCTCGTATTGGGGGGGCGGCAATCGGCGGCATCAAATAAAAAAATTATACATTACATTTATTTTTTATTTACCCGCCGCCGCCGCCGCCCCGCTGCCCGCAAGATTCGAGGCAGAAGCCTTATAGTTTGACCGCGATCGCTGTATTGATCGCGCCTAAGAGATTTTTCTCGATGGTATGTGAAGCGAAGTCAGAGGCCTATGGGCGGCTTCAAAACTCTGACACTAGCACGCGTAGCATGACCACCGTACAAACGAGTTTTGTCGACGGAAGAGTAGACAAAATGACAGATAAACAATCACAATCTCTAATTTTGTCTATTCTTCCGTCGACAAAACTGTTTGACGAATTTGTTTTTATCGAATTTGTTTTTATCGACTTTGTTTTTATCGAATTTGTTTTTATCGACTTTGTTTTTATCGAATTTATTTTATCGAATTCGTGAGAAAATAAAACTACGTCCTTTCTTTTTCGTATGGTTAGTGACTAACCTGGTGTCAGAGTTTTAAAGCCGCCCATGGGCCTCTGACTTGGCTTCACATGCCGTCGAGAAATATCTCTAATACTCGGGCCACACCAACGGGAAACGCCGTTAATTATCACGATGATGGACCTTAATCCGTCGGAATAAAGTCTATCATCGCGATAATTAACGGCGTTTCCCGTTGGTGTGGCCCCAGCATAAGGCGCGATCGGTACAACGATCGCAGTCAAACTATAATTGTCAAATCAATTTTGAACAAAACATTATAAGTTTATAACATAGGTATAACAAGAGAAGCAATTTTGAATTCGTGATTTTTTTAGCAATGGCGCGAATTGAGGCTATCTACTAAACTCTCTTTTGATTTCCAGATGAACCGTACCGATGCGATGGTTTCGTAAATGTCCATGAGCGCATTTTGGTAGAAAAATTGGTAAAAGATTGGGAGTATTTTCAAGTTGTAGGTAAATAAAAATTAATGTACAGTTTTATTTTTTAATTTCGATGCCGCCGTTTGCCGCCCCCCTAATACGAGCGCCCTAGGCCGTCGCCTAGTTCGCCTATATGAACGGGCCGGCGCTGTCAGGGCCGGCCCGTTGTTTTTATCGACTTTGTTTTTAAAATCAATTTCGATAAAAACAAAATCGATAAAAACAATTTCGATAAAAACAAAGTCGATAAAAACATATTCGATAAAAACAAATTCGATAAAAACAAATTCGTCAAACAGTTTTGTCGACGGAAGAATAGACAAAATTAGAGATCGTGATTGTTTATCAGTCATTTTGTCTACTCTTCCGTCGACAAAACTCGTTTCTACGGTGGTCATGCTACGCGTGCAGGTTAGTCACTAACCACACTAAAAAGAAAGAACATTGTTTTATTTTGTCACGAATTTTCTTAAAAGGGCGCTGTTCCAGCCTATCGCCTAGGATGCCAGGAATTCTCGGGCCGGCGCTGTCAGGGCCGGCCCGTTCATATAGGCGAACTAGGCGACGGCCTAGGGCGCTCGTATTAGGGGGGCGGCAAACGGCGGCATCGAAATTAAAAAATAAAACTGTACATTAATTTTTATTTACCTACAACTTGAAAATACTCCCAATCTTTTACCAATTTTTCTACCAAAATGCGCTCATGGACATTTACGAAACCATCGCATCGGTACGGTTCATCTGGAAATCAAAAGAGAGTTTAGTTGATAGCCTCAATTCGCGCCATTGCTAAAAAAATCACGAATTCAAAATTGCTTCTCTTGTTATACCTATGTTATAAACTTATAATGTTTTGTTCAAAATTGATTTGACTATTATAGTTTGACTGCGATCGTTGTACCGATCGCGCCTTATGCTGGGGCCACACCAACGGGAAACGCCGTTAATTATCGCGATGATAGACTTTATTCCGACGGATTAAGGTCCATCATCGTGATAATTAACGGCGTTTCCCGTTGGTGTGGCCCGAATATTAGAGATATTTCTCGACGACATGTGAAGCCAAGTCAGAGGCCCATGGGCGGCTTTAAAACTCTGACACCAGGTTAGTCACTAACCATACGAAAAAGAAAGAACATAGTTTTATTTTGTCACGAATTTTCTTAAAAGGGCGCCGTTCCAGCCTTTCGCCTAGGGCGCCAAGAATTCTCGGGCCGTCGCTGTTGGTATCGTTTTCATGGTTTTCGAGGGTGTTAAAGACGATAGTGGGGTCGAAATGTAAATACAAGACGGCCGCTCAAAAAAAAAAAATTAAACTTTTCATCATGGGTGTCGTTTTCATAGTTTTCGAGGGCGCTAACGCCGATATGAGGTCAAAATGTAAATGCAAGATGGCGACTGCAAAAACTTTATTTTTGTTTTAAATCATACGTGAGAAATAATTTCGTTTCTGACGGGGGTCCCACGACCGCACACGTTTTTCTTAATTAAATGTCTATTTTCGCTGAAATCTTTCTTTTTCTCGTAGTCATGGTATAAAGTATAGTATGCAACTCTTGAATAAAACGGATTTATATCGAAGGCCATGAATCACTCGCGTCGCTCAGGATTCTAACACTGATCATGAATCACTCCCTACGGTCGTGATTCAATCGTTAGAATCCTTCACTTGCTCGTAATTCATCTATGGCCCTCGCTTTAAATCCGTCCTTTATTCACTAATTGCATAATATACTATTCTTCAAAAGATTTTTAAACAGCCAGTATTTTATTAAAAGCTTTTATTTAACTTGCAATGTATGTATGTTCGGGTGGACTCTTGCAACTCAATTTTGAAGCAGATATCTACAACCGATTGAGCTGAAATTTCGATTTTGAAATTTTGTTATTTTGTATTTTGGATGACAATACATGATAAGTTAGTGACGTCATTCTAAATCCAATATAGCGGACCATCCAAGATGGCAGAATAGTTATTTTTAATGCATTTCTACAATATGGGTATCAAATGAAAGGGTTTGTTGAGAGTAACTCGAAAAATAATGTGACGTCATTCTAAATCCAATATGACGGAATAGTTATTTTTAATGCATTTCTACAATATGTGTATCAAATGAAAGGGCTTGTTGAGAGTAACTCGAAAAATAATGTGACGTTATTCTAAATCCAATATGGCGGAACATCCAAGATGGCGGAATAGTTATATTTTATGCACTTCTGCAGTATGGGTATCAAATGAAAGGGCTTGCGGAGAATAATTAGAAAAATATTCTGACATCACTCTTAATCCAATATGGCGGACTTAAGTTTTTTATGCTTTCCTATAGTTTGGGTATTTAAATGAAAAGGTTCGCTGAGAATAAAAATGCAGGTTAAAAAAAGATAGTGATTATAAGCTCCGTTGCTCTAATCCACCTGAAAGGTGTAGAGACCTCTATTACCTACTATTAGAAACCTAGCCAGCGATAACTAAAAAGTAAAAAATTAATTATAAGCAAAAAAACCTTTTTTAAAAAAAGCTTTTATTTAAATGCTCTAAAAAGAAGAAAATAAAATTTTCTTTTAAAATTTTAACTATCAACTTATAACCTCATTATACACAATTTATATGATCATAAAAGCTTGTCGCGCGATTAAATAAAAGGTTTTTTGCTTATAATTTTTTTGAGTAAAAGAACTTTATACAAAACTAGCGGACCCGACAGACGTTGTCCTGTCAAAACATTGTCCAGCGGACAAAATTGTGAATCTAAACCATTCCCAGATCCCCTTGAACACACACAAAAAATTTCATCAAAATCGGTCCAGTCGTTTGAGAGAAGTTCAGTGACATACACACTCACAGAAGAATTATATATATAAAGACTAGCGGACCTGACAGACGTTGTCCTGACCGAATACCGCCACCTATCGGGTCCGATTGTGAATCTAAACCATTCCCAGATCCCCTTGAACACACACAAAAAATTTCATCAAAATCGGTCCAGTCGTTTGAGAGAAGTTCAGTGACATACACACTCACAGAAGAATTATATATATAAAGATATCCCTAGACGGTGTTGATGTGTGTATATTCTAGTTCACTAGTAGTAGTAGTACTGGTATCCATATTTTCTTATTTCCTTATTACGCGTCTCCGTCAGGATGAACGGTCACTTGCTTCCATCGTATTATCATTTATAATCCGAGCATTACATTATTTTTGCAGAGCGCTAGGTGAGCTATCGTGCTAAAATTGGATGGTGAAAAATTGTAAAGGCAATTAGTGATCCAATCTAGTGCGATCGTATGGGCTCTGCCTGCCACGCATGCTCATTTAGTGCACTAGCTAACGCAGCAGTTTAGCACATTCCAAATTGGATAATGGTGCCGATTCCCTTGTTCACAAACTAAACTAAATTTAATTTCAGTGCATCTTTTTCTTTCTATTTCATACAAAGGATAAATTTTAGTTTAGTCCTGTCAAACCTGTCACTCTCCATACAAGTTTAGACGTGATTAAAAACTTGCCGACTAAAATTACGTCAATTTACGTCAAGCGCTGATTAATTTGACAGGACTAAACTAAAATTTATCTTCTGTCCTTTTCTTATTGAAGTAGAAAGAAAAAGAAGCACTGAATTTAAATTTAGTTTAGTTTGTGAACAAGGGAATCGGCACCATTGTAACGCTTTCAAGTACTTACGTATATATTGCCAAAAGGTAAATATTTGACAGCTATTTGCGAGACGCGGGAATAGAGTGTCAAAAACGCTAGAAAAACACACAAACATGTACTTTATTACTAATTTATTCACGTTGTTCATCTTTTTGATAAGTCGTCTACTAGTTTTTTACAACTAAATAGTTTTAGTCTTTAGTTCTTTGCCTAAACTTGTTTTAGGTGTAAGCCGACGTTCGCATGGACGTAATAAAATCGCGGCGGGATTTTTTCGAACATTGGATTTTCAACGCTCTAATTAACACCGAGAGTTGAAAATACAACAGTGTTTTTTCGACGCGCTGGGATGCACTCTTGTTATGTTCTCAACGCTCGACATAGCATAGAGTTGAAAATCAAGTGCGCGATTAAATCCCGCCGCGATTTTATTACGTCCGTGCGTACGTCGGCTAATTGTGTAAACGAAAATGAAAACAGTAGACACAACATGTAGAAAATCATGTTTTTAGGGTTCCTCAATAGGAAAAACCGGAACCCTTATAGGATCACTCGTGCGTCTGTCTGTCCGTCTGTCACAGCCAATTTGCTCCGAATCTAATGGACCAACATTTTTTTTAAAATACATAGTATGTCTCTTTACTCATAGATTACAGGAAAACCTATAAGGTTATGGTCATAAAATAACATGGTAAATCTTTCAATATTGTGCGTACAAACTTACATTTGCAGTTGGAATGTATGGGAGCACATGTTTTTCAACTACAATGTTAAGTGTGTTCTTGGGATAAATAAATTCATCTCAACTACGGTACCCTTCATTGTGCGTAGTCCGACACGCACTTGGCCGGTTTTTTTTCGCTGAAATGCTAAAATGATACAATAATATTCGTTCATATTTTGTCTATTTTGAATAAAGATACTTATTTCGTATATACATGCCTAATTTACACTAGTTACACTTATAAAACAATAGTAAAAATATTGAGATTTTCATCGATTATAAATATTAACGTAGCAGCTATTATTATACAAAGGACTTTCATATTTGTACTAAGTTACAAAAATAATTTACTGAATACTACACCCTAATTGCGTAACACACGATCAATCACAATCTGTTTCATTTTGATAGTTCAACAACATTCATTGCGTTATTTACGTTGTTGAGTAGACAAATTTTTCGAACATATGAAGCAATGGATTAGCAATATCCTTCAAAATTATTCAGATTGTGATTTAACGTGTGTTACGCAATTAGGGTGTGCTGATTTGTGTTCGTGAATCGTGACGAATGATAAAACAATGGAACACAATTTTCATCGAATTCTTTACCAACACTACCATTTTAGTTTTATTTTACAGAGGCTTGATTTGTAAAATATTTTAATATAACATGTGGATTCGACAGTTTATTTCGTTCTATATCATTGATTATATTAGATATTCGATGACTCCAGTTATGACACGTTTCCGTTTTAATTTTCTCGAGAAGATTGTGATCGGAGCACCAAAAGTTCTTAATAGTTGCAATTGCCAAACAATCTCTTAATTTTTGTAACATATAAAGTACTATAAATGTCAGAGAATTTTTTGACCAAAATTTATCGTCCTTTTCTATGATTTCCCATAAAAATAATGTTTTAATAAAATAGCTAGCCAATTTGTTAAATCCTTGAATATCTCGGAAAAGCTTTAAAAGCTTTATAGCGCTTTTTAAATTACTCATATTGTCTGTATAATATCGTTCTTGATACGGAAAAGCTAGTCTCCAACTAAAATTATTATCACTAGGTTTTGGTACTGCAAAATAATTAGTGATTTTTGTCTTTCTAACTTTCTCAAAATCGATTTTTGAACTATAAGGTTTTTTCGGTAGCTCAAAAGCTAACGTTGGAACCAAATCCACATCAATAACGTAATCGTTTTCAATACATATTGTAATGGTATTAGCAGGACCCGACATCTTATAAATAATTTTAAAATTATTATTATTCACTTTTAAAATTCGTTTACCATCTTCTAGTGGTAATGTATTTAGAGCAGCATCTACGACACTTTGCATCCAGGATCGAAAACTTGTAACTGTTAAGCGGTGAGATCTGTCGCACCAAAATTCAGTCTTTTTGAAACCTTTCATAGCAGTGGCAGGCGTTTTCGACAGTCTGCGGAATTCTTTTGGCATTACAATACTTGTGTAACCATTTTGATTTTCACGGGCATCTAAAACAATTTTACTGTAATTAACGTGTATGGTCAAAATAACATTAATGTCGTATTCGTTTGGGTGGCCCACGCGCATCCCATCAAAATAGCTTCCTAAATATTCTAATTTAGGGTTCATACTGTCAAATAAACTGTCACATTCACGCATTATCTTCAAAAGTTGTTGAAGCACTTTGTAAAGAATAGAGTTATTGTTCTTCCTGTCTTTTTTTTTAATTCGCACATGTCTTTTGTTCACCTCTTGGAAAATTTCTTCCAATGTTTTCATATGTCGACCTCGGTGCCGACCGCGACGGCACGAGTTTGTCATCTTGCTGAAACAATAATTGCTTATGAATATTATTGGTATCATCTATCTTTTTTATGCAGGTAATTGCCTAAGAGTCCAGTACCCTAATTGCGTAACTTATTATCGTAAACGATTACGACAAATTTTACTTGATTAGCAATCTGTTTAAAATCGAATCAAATTGTGATTGTGTTGCATTACGCAATTAGGGTACAGTAGGTATTTATTTTCGTAAACAACTTTGCCTAATTTGTTTCATTTTGACAGTTCAACAACATTCATTGCGTTATTTACATTGTTGAGCAGATTTTTTTTCCAACTTTTGAAGCAATGGATTAGAAATCTGTTTCAAATCGAAACAGAGTGTGGTTGTGTTGTATTACGCAATTAGGGTACTGGTCATTTTAATATTAAACATGAAGGACAGCACAGTTGGCGATTGGCAATGGCAATGAGTGGGCGATTGGCTGCTGCGCTACAACAGTTATCGTGACGAGGCAGCGGCGGCGGCGCGGCGGCGCGGCGGTTCGATCCCCACCTGCATCAAATGTGTGTGAAACCAACAACAGTGTAAAACCTGGATATGTGATGGGATCCCAAGGGACCTATACTCCATAGGTTTAGGTAGTTAAATAAAGGTAAACAAAAAAAACACGTGACGAGACAGCTGTCAAGTAACCGACTAAACGTAATACCAGTCACTTCAGTTGTTATGCTACGTCACAGTTGAACTCTTCAATTTAGCAACGTTATATTTCGTTGACGTTTAGAAATTGGGCTCTTTACAATAGACAGATAACAAAATCTTATAAATCAAACAAAAAAAAATTGTGCTCGAGCAGTTACATCTACGAGAAGTAGTGAAGAATAAACGATAAAGTTTAACATACATTAATGAA
Source organism: Agrochola lychnidis (assembly GCA_963680765.1). Classification (NCBI taxonomy): domain Eukaryota; kingdom Metazoa; phylum Arthropoda; class Insecta; order Lepidoptera; family Noctuidae; genus Agrochola; species Agrochola lychnidis. Next base: position 9,828,440 of record OY796850.1, read on the forward strand.
AGAGGAAACTATAGTAAAAAACTAAAATAAATTTAATTTGATTTTATTGTTTTTTAACAAGAAAGTGTCATCTATAAAAACCCTTTTTACGATTTGTTTACCTTTTTTAACTACCTAAACCTATGGAGTATAGGCTTATTTATCACTTAAAGAGGTTTCCCAAATATTCAGGTTTTAAATGGCAGTTTTCATTAGCGCTTGCTACACAGTTGCCAACCGCGTTCTCGACAGAGGTGACCTTGGTTGGCGACAGGCAGAGCTTTTTGAAATTTGGTCGTAAACCACCAACTCTACGGTTATAAACCACCAAGGTCACCTCTGTTGCAACGCGGTTGGCAGCCGCGTAGCAAGCCCTTTAATAGCAAAGGGCTCCGCTAAGACAAGTTGAAATGTACCAACTTACCTACCGTTATTCATAAAGAGGACAGGACAGTCGCGACCGGCCCAGACCATGACCTCATTCTAATTATCAGTAGTAGAGGTTTGTGACATATCTGGGCCCACTTGACCAGTTTTCACTTACACTGTATAATATTATACGTAAACTAAAAGCCCCCAGGATACTGAAGAATGAAAGACCCCAAGTAATGAAAGATTGTTAAAAATAAATATTGCTAAAGGTGGCCCCATTCACAGGCACTCAAGTCCATAACAAATATAAATAAATAAATAAACATTCCACGTGAGATTTGGATAGGCTTTTGGAATGTTGATGTGGAAGTTCCACGTCAACATTCCAAAAACCTACCCAAATCTCACGTGGATTGGATGGAGTGGTAAATATTGAATGAAAACGCGCGGAGTGATGGAAATGGAGTTTCAAGGCTCTTATGCTTGGGCCACACCAACGGGAAACGCCGTTAATTATCACGATCATGGACCTTAACCCGTCGGAATAAAGTCTACCATCGCGATAATCAACGGCGTTTCCCGTTGGTGTGGCCCCGGCATTACAAAGTCACCGCTCGTCGCGCGACGTGCGGTGCCTTTGTGTCGCGCTGGTCTGCACGAGCCTCTTAAGGAGTGCCTGTGAATGGCCACCTTCAAATCAAACGAAGCGCGTCGCGTCGTTACTATGTCTGTAATGATTATTCCAAGTTGGATTTACAAGATTAGCCCTAAAGATTTTTTTTAATGTACTTAATAGTTTTACTGATAAATAAAATTGTGAAAAAGTACGGGATGGGGGAATGTTATTATTCTTGGAACTAACCTAATCAAATCACCCGAGACTCGCCCAATGATGCTCATGATATCGGGACCGAAATAGTCGAAAATTAAATACCTACATGAGTAAATTAAATTAATCATTCTTCCGTACTCATTCGTAATCTGATATAGAAACTTCCTGCCGGACAACGAAATAGAAATAGGATGTCGTAATTATAATAGATCTTTCATAATTATAAAATGTGTTTAAGTATTAAGTAATTTAAATTAGTAGTTTTCGTTTTAATTTCGTTATATAAACTACGGCTGTGATTTTTTTCACACATTCTTAACCAACCATTTAGCTGCTAGGGGGACACTTGACTCTCAACAAAAAACAGCATTTTAAAGCTTAATATTTCGCAAACGGATCCCTGAATCCAAAAAATTTCTTTAGTTTTTAATTTTTTTTAGTTTTCATAAACTCACAATGTTTTTAAAGGACCTTTCCAATGATACCCCATACTAAGGGATAAAAAAAACATTACCACTTTACGTGTAGGGCAGGTACCCTAAAACAAATTTTTTCATGATTTTGTTTTACCACTTTGTCGGCGTAATTAATATGTATCCCTATGCCAAATTACAGCTTTCTAGTACTAAGAATCTCGGAGCTAGACCGCGGACCGACAGATAGACGGACATGACGAAACTATAAGGGTTCCTTGTTTACTACGGAACCCTAAAAATGAGCTAAAAAATAGATAAGTAATAAAATAATAAGTAAACACTATTGTGGAATTATTTTACTAAACAAGGACAGTTTAAATAACAATAAACTAAAAAAATAATAATAAACCATTTGTGTTTTACATAACTAAAACTGCTCAAACTAATAATAAAATAAGATACTGTTGACTTACCTAACACGATCAAAATGCAAACACGAGTTATTAGCAGCAAGTATGAAACAATATTGAAATACAGTTTGATTTAGTTCCGAGCTTACACGTTAGCCAGTAAATAGCCACCACGTGTGTTCGCGCTATACTTGATGCACGCACGCGACTCGATTGAATAGCATACGGGCGAACGAAAACGCATTATACAGATAGTTCGCTTGCCATCGCCACAATTTCGCGCCTTTGCTATTGCGGTTTTTCCCCTTATTTATGTAGCGGACTTTTAGGTCATAGCATTGTCTTGTATTTAATGTAGGGGCTTTTTGTTCAAAAGTAACAAGGGAAATACCCATATAATCAAACAATGAGTGGAACTGTATATATATTTTTTTGTAGTTCGTATTGTACTACAGTGGAGGCAAAGGTGAATATTAGTTTTTTTATTTATAATTCAACTTTAAACAATTTTGTATCTTTTTGATTCCTACAATTTTTTAGTTAAGTATTGATAGATTAATTCTTTCAAACATAATATTTATAATCAAGTTAATGCTTGGTTTTACTGTATGTATTGAGTGTAAGTTTTAACTATTATAATAGCTTGTATATTGTTATTTGTTTTGTAATTGGGTTGGTTATGTTGATAGGTACTGCTTACCTTATGGGTCTATGACTTCAGTGACTGACTCAGTTTCAAAATGATTTTTGAACTTCTCAATAGCTTCTTGTAATGTCTTAAAATTGACAGGTTCTATGTTGTCATCAACTTCAAGCTTTGTATGTTGGAGATCGTGCCCTGTGAAAGAAAGTTTTTAAAATGTATCCAAAAAAAAAAAACATTGCTGTGTTATTTTTGTGATCATAGCAATTGGAAAAACAAAAAAACTTGGTTCATGACAAGTCAAGCCTACAGATTCATGATATGAAGGTATAGGTGTAGGTTCCATACCCGAAGTGTGCCTAACGGAACCCCATTACTTACTAAGCCTCCGCTGTCCATCCCACACAAGAAACCTGTATTTTTTTACTAAAGTAATAACATAGGTAGTGTTAATATTTTACGGTAGTAAAGAACACTGCACTTGGCCAATTTTTTACTCATGAATTATTTTGTGACAAAATTGCCTATTTCACAGTCTGAATAACCGCTAAGTACATATGAAGTTTACAAAAATTTAACAGAATTTGAATGAAATTATGTGCCTAGTAAATTAACAGGGACTGGGACTTCACACCCTCCAAGCTGAATTTTACTTGTTAAGTACAGGCTTTGGGACTTTGTGAAATAGGTCCTTAATCATGTTACATTACCTTCTTTGGGAGTAACATACGCATGTTCCATATTTAATAACTTTTTAGTCTTGCAGAGGTACTTTAAATTCTTTTCAGGCAATTTGTCGAATAAAGGATCTTCCGATTTTGGTTCTGGATCTTCTTCAAAAAACATGTATGTTCCAAGAGCATTTTCGTATTTTCCTATTTGAAAAAATATTAATCAATAATGACTATTTTATATTAAATTCTAGTTTCTTGTCTTCAAATAAACAAGTTTTATTTATATTATACTGGCAGCGCCCCGCGGTTTCACCCGCCTTAGTCAGGATCCTGTGGTAATATCGAGATAAAAAGTATCCTAAGTGTTAATCCAGATTATAAACTATGTGTGCTAAATTGCATCCAAATACTTTCAGTAGTTTTAGCGTGAAAGAGTAACAAACATCTATCCAACCTCACAAACTTTCGCGTAAATAAACAGATAGTCATCAATTAGTGTCACTAGATAGTGGTGATTAATAACATTTTGCACAACAACCTGTGAAAAACGTATCATCCATTTGAATGATAGGATTTTTTTTATTAACTCCCAATACATGAACTGCTCGATACTTTTCAATATTTACAGTGTCTTCAAACTCAGCGTACACTAATAATTCCTCTTCTGAATCAGTAATTTCTTCATTCATTCTAAATTTTATTTAGTTATTGTGGGTGTCAATGTTAGGTTATTTTATAGGATTTAGCACATTTGGCACGATTACGATTACTTCATTCATAAAATTTTTGTTTACATCAACAAGGACAACTCACAGATAAAAAAATGTCGATCACACTATCACAGAAGTGACACAGACAAAATTGGTACATCACTACGATGCATTTTATGTTACATCGATTTGGATATCAATATCGAAATGTACGTACAGTCAACCGCACATCTGTGTTATCAATAGGGCATCTGACGCGAAGCTGAGACAACAGATGGCGTCACCTAGACACTACGTACATAATGCAAACGATAAAGCGCGCGCTAAAATATTTCGGCTTCTTTCATATTTTAGATTCATTCCTATTCTTATAAATGTAGGCTAAAGTAATACCAAGTTAAAATTATAATGAAAACCCTTCATTCTTATAGCTTTCAGCTTCAAAATGCTCAGAATTCAACCCTATATGTTTTGTGACTATAAAATGCTAGTGACGCGACGTATAGCAATATCCCATTGCTAGCGAAATTTTTATTTTTACTGAATTAATGAACGCCTTCGTTCTTGCATAATATATTACATAATATGACACAACACTGATACACTGTCTGATGCATTCGTATTCCTGTAACGAGCGGCTATCAGTAAAATAATTTATTAATAGATTGTAGAACCACGGGATAACTCATTGGCAGTTATCAAACCACAGATATTTACTTTTAAACGACAGAAGAAACCTAAACTTCATGTTGTTCTGTTTACGTTACTTATTTATTTATCTCCTATAAATAATTATAATTACAGGTTTTTCATTACCCAACGCTAAGTTTGTACGGTTTTACATTTACTATAAACTTTTTGCTATCTAGTGTCAATACTATCTAGCGGGATAAATGAGGTTAAAAACTGAAAGCTCATAACAGGTGGCAGCACAGTTGTACATCTTTAAACCGCTATTGTTGTGTTAAATGTTTACTTTTGTGTCGATCACAAATTATACGAAAACAAGATAAATATGTATGATACTTGGAGTGTAGCACAATTAAAAGACGAGCTAAGGACAGGGGAAGCGTTTACCACTGGTAAAAATGCAGCTTTAGTGGAAAAGTCCATAAATTATGAACGTTTTATAATTTATAGGTTATTTTGTGTTTTTGACTTTAAGTTCGGTTTTTGTTAAAGACTGGAGGCGTACGATAACTTGATCAGAGTTGAAAACCAACTCAGGCATGATCTTTCTGACTGAAAACCTCAGAGATAGCACATCTAGCACTGATCTAATATGATAATATAAACACACACATACTTTACTATAATTTACATAAGTAAATTATAGTAAAGTATCAAAACAGGCACACACATACTTTACTATAATTTACATAAGTAAATAATAGTAAAGTATGTGTGTGCCTGTATGTAATGAAAACAGACTTAGTTCTCTCACCTATAAACCACTTTCTTCCATAAAAGGCTTAAAGGATAGCATATCGTCTCGACGAAATATCGGATTCCAATTTTTTTCGGAGAGCTTTCTCCCACAGTTTTCTTCTTATAACATCTTTGGCAAATACATGGGTCCTCGTATTTTTGCAGTAAACAGCTGCGCAACTGGGCTCAATAATTAATTATGCATAAAAGAAGTAGCTTGTTTACAAAAAATGTATGGCTAGCTGCAAATAATCAAACGCTAGAGATCAGCGCCATCTGAAGTGAGCAAGGGGCAGTTTTTATCCCCATTGGAAATGAGTTTATCTATTGGCACCACCAGCGCATTTAAGTCGCAGCAGTAATAGCGATTTTCGTAATGCAAGTTATTACGAAAATTATTGGTGTGTGGTTGACTGTACATTTCAACATTTTACGAAATATTTTTTACTAAACTCGCTGCACCACTCCACAATGGGTGTTGAGTTTTATCCAACATCATGCATCATTATCGTTTTAGTATCAAATGTTCACTTTGCAGTCTTTTAGGCCTAAATATCGACTTCTTGTGAAATCTAAGCACTAGAAAATCTAATATATATTTAATTAAAAACAACAAAATCTCAAATGAAACTTACTAAATTTAACAAAAAAGAAATCGATTGATATCAACGATAATAATGACTAACAACGATGTCGATGACATCCTTAGTGAATAAGCTGCCCTAGTAAGTACAGCACGGCACGCACGAAGTAAGCAGAAAATTTTTCGTAATCAGTAATTTTATTGTGAGTATTGTGGTATCAGCTGCGTAAAAATGTCTGACTGGGATACAGTCACGATTCTCCGTAAAAAACCACCAAAGGCATCAGCTCTGAAGACTGAACAAGCAGTAAATGCGGCACGCCGTCAGGGCTTACCAGTTGATACTCAACAAAAATATGGAGCTGGAACCAATAAACAACACGTTACCACTAAAAACACGGCTAAACTCGACAGAGAGACTGAAGAATTGCGTCATGAAAAAGTAACCCTTGATTTGGGAAAGCTTATAATGCAAGGAAGACAGTCTAAAGGCATGAGTCAAAAAGATCTGGCAACTAAAATATGCGAGAAACCTCAAATTGTTAATGATTACGAGGCCGGTCGTGGCATTCCAAATAACATTGTTCTTGGTAAGATAGAAAGGGCAATTGGATTAAAACTTCGAGGAAAAGAACGTGGCCAGCCACTACAGCCTCCTGGAGCGAAGAAATAACGGATTCCCTGGGAGGCGAAGACATAACTCCGATTTGTTTATTGCATAATTATAATTCTATCTCATTTTTGCTGTTGAATGTGTTCTTTATTAATGTATACTTACAAAAATAACAAAGTAAAATGATGTAAGCAAATTTTATTTTCCTCTGGAATGTTCTATCCGATGTGATGTGCAATGTGTTACCACCAAGGAAAAAAGTTAAGTTCACATTGAATTTGGAGATAGTGGTAAAAAGTGGTGATGTGATATGCAATAAAATAGCTATTTATGGTTGTTTTATCTTTCATTTTATTTGTGTACAAAAATATTCATGATTTTTAGGTTAGGTGTCGTCTGTCAACTATTTTCATAATTTCATTCTGTAATGGCAAACAAGTTATTCTAAACTATAATAACTCTGTTGAACATAATTCATATTCTAAATTATGCTAGTAAGTATAGTTACGTTCGTTTCGTTATGTGATTTAATCAGAATGTCATAAAAATTAGAAAATAGGAAACCAGTCGGTCGGAACTAATGTCGAATCACGTGTTTTGAAAGATTGTTTGCGTGTGTTGTTAATTGTTATTACTGTGCAAGGAAATTTTATCATTTTAATTCGTTATTATTTTGATAACACAACCGTTGTTACAGCTGCACAGCAGACGCCGGCGATATTTTAATTTCTGTAACTATGTCTTGGTAACTGCATACTTCTTAAGAGCATTAAAAGTTTTAAGCTGCACACTTGCACAGTAGCCAGATAAAGGATTTTCATAACGGCTTCGGCGCCATTAGTAAGAAATATTGTGGTTCTTTAGATCTTCAATTGTCATCGAGACACAATAGAATTTTGCTATGGCCTTCTAAAGGCCAATCAACAGATGATCGGAGAAGCGGCTACAGATCTCTTGTAGCGCCACTAGGCCCATATTATCCCACTTATAGTTTTACTATGGGTCTGCAGTGGTCGTAAATGAGAGTTATAATAGTTCTACAGAGGTGGTTTTAATAGCGATGGTTACCACTATGAGATTTCGAAAAGCTCTTGTAGCGCCATTATACCATCTTCATCTTATTTTGGCGCTCCTGTATCGTTTTATTATATATCAACGTTTTAAATGTGTAATTATGGTAGGTTAAAGTTGGTGTAAACTAAATATATTTTATTACAGTGAATCATACGTACACTGACAAGTAAGGAAACATTTTTAATAAGGATTGGATTATCAAAATAACTTTTATTTGTACACGTGAAATATCAGTAAGAGTACCTACCAGTTTGCTGTCCATATAATATGTATATTATCGTCAAAATTTACACGCGCCTTCAAAATATTCAAGTTTTTAATGCAAACATTTATTGATTTATGTTGACGAAATTGTATTAAAACATAAATAAGACTTAGAAGGTTACAGATAGATAATTATGGTCACAGGTAAGAAATGGTAACTTTAATTACGGCAAAAGTTACGAGCGTATGCATATATAATTTTCAAAATGTCGTTATATCCTTAAAAAAAATCCGTTTACCAAAAACTGCAATAGCGTCTCGATCAAGCAGCTCTTAGAGTTGGTTACATCTGTTCTAGAGGCTTGAGCCGTACAAAGGCTCTAGTGTTTGCTGTTGTAGAATTCAAAGTTTTACAGTAACGTGGTGCATTTTTTTTTCATTCTATTATTTCGGTCGCACTCCAGCTTTTTGCGCGTACTATTGAGAACTCGAAAGTTGTATAATGGTCTTTGAGATATCCCTTTATATAGCTTTGTACAGCTGTACATCACAATTCGACTGTATAAATGTCTAATATAGCGTTTTGAGCTCTAGTATAAAGTTATGTTCCTCCGTTATACAGAGTAAGTTTTTATCCAGTGCGCAAACTTTAACACGTGACAAAAAAAATCTGCTGTTCCCTACATTTTCACGAGTTATGCGAACATAAATGTAGGGAACAGCTGATTTTTTTTCGCGATTTCAGGTTTGGTCCCGTAGTAAAAGTTGTTCATAATGATGAGCAAAGTCACGTGTTAAAGTTTGCGCACTGGATAAAAACTTATCCTGTAGAGTAGAGGTTTAATTTTAATAGTATTTACTAGTGCTCTTGCAACTAACAAGAGCACTAGTAAATATTATTAAAATTCTTAAGATTCTATAACACTATTCTGTAACCCCCACGGTTGTATCGTATGATTCCTTAAACAAGTATGTGCCGTACAGTAGCCATATAATTCTCTCATGTAGCACTCAAGGCGATATTCTAGAGCTACACAACTCTATTATAGATTACTAATTTACCAGTCGTAAAAAATCTGTTAAAGAACCTAAGGTTTCACAAAATGCCTCCCTACGCTATTGAGCACTATAAAAGCAACTTATAACTCCTTTTAAACCCCTTTACCTACTGAAGTACTCTTTTACATTTCACGGTTGTATAAACGACTCCATTAATCAATAATACTTCTTATGGCTCTCTAGCGACGCTATTGCATGCTCTTTTGTCATTAAAATATATTTTTTTGCTATTAAACGGCTACTGTACCACCTAGCTGTTAAAGGGTTTTTAAATGTGCTACTGTACATCTTAAGGAAAATTGTACAGCACTTGAACGAATCCTGTCTGTATAGGAGTCGTTTAAGTGTTGTACAATTTTGGGTAGTTACAATTAGGTATTTGACAGCCTGGTAGCTGTCTACCAGGCTGTAAAATGCCTGTTTAAGCAGCTTGTGTGCTAGTTGGGATGCACTCGATATCGGTTGCTTGGAATAAGATGCTGAAGCAGTATTTTTGAATGATAAGGACTTGTGTACTGCTTACCTATTTATTTAGGATAGGTACTTACTCTGGTCTTTTTTAAATACTTAAGGTTTAGCTGCAGATTCAAACATCAATCAATCAATACGTAGTTTTAATAATAGAAAGAAAAATCCATAGATAACTCTTACAGACTAGGGTCATGACTACTCATGACTCATGAGTCATGACACTCACAACCCAGCCCAAGCCAGAGAGTGTTGCATGTTTTGCACAGAGAGGATCCCTTTGTAACCCTATCATAGGTAGATTTAAGATGTAAGAGTAAATTCGAATTTTTAGAAATTCCCACAAAATCAGAAATAAAAGGCGAACGAATTTGCTGGTTATGTGCCAGTAAAGATAACAACAATGCAAGCACAGAGCACTATATATAATACTGAATGCAAGGCAGCTTCTACACTAGCGTTTTGAGAAAACTACCGGCTATATTATATCTATATTTTGTGCCGAATCGACCATCAATCAATAAGTAAAGCGCTTATTACACTACCCAATCGGTTGGGTTAGGTAGGAGGTAGGTGTAATAACAGATAGAGAAATAAGCCCTACTACTAGGTCGATCGGGTATCGGTGTACCCGACCGCACTTGCCTGCCACCTTATCAATAGGGACCTACCGATTGGGTAGTGTAATAAACTTGTTTTTATAGCATACTAGCCTTTGCCCACGGCTTCGCCCGCGTGAATGTCGGAAAATACGCCCCCGGGATCGTGCTACCTAGATTTCATACATAATAAATAACAGAGGAAAAGGTCATTGACTCCCCAACTAGCAAAACAGTCGAATAATGAATGAGTTATTCAGCTACAGATAGAATAAATGTTGAGTCGTTGCCACGTAGTAACCACAATGTAGTGTAAAAGCGTTTATTACGACTTTTTAGCATTTTTTGCTTTTAAGTGCTTTAACCCTGTCGTATAAACGTTTACTCGATATTCTTATAGTGCATTTATTCAATAGTCATATAATAACTACAATTTCTCGTTTATACGACTTGTGGTGCAGTAATTGCGCTATTAGAGTAATCGATTCCCAAGTTTCATGTTTAGAAAGCTGATATATGGCTGCTACTTGACATTACTATATTGGAGCGAATTCGCCGAATAAAAGCTGCCTATTTACTGAAAAGTATCTTAATATCTATAATAGCATGCTAAATCGATTAGACGCATGTAGGTGTTTATATTGCAGTTACTGAACTTGAATCGTTATGAATGCTGGTTTAACACAATTACTTTACAAGCTATATAATATCTCATCCAGCGCACCAATATTTTATTGAAATTTTTTAACAATGTACGTGATGGATTACGAAACGGAAAAAAAATTATGGAAAAGGAAACAAAAATATTTTAATGAAGGAATATCAAAATTGTCTACATATGGCGGCATTATGTCTTATAAATGAGATAAAATCATACAATTATTCGACTAATCGATATATTGTGATGTAATAGCAATATATTTACTTAAATTTGTTTAATGGATCTTGATCTAACATTTTGATAAAATTTATTTGTTATTACTATTATATTATTAATAATTAGCGTGGCCCACAAATATATGTTTAATAACTCCTACGATTTCATCGACAAAGTTACTTGGCATGTTCATATACACATAGATATGCAAAATTCTATAGACAGCACATTGCTATAACATTCTACATTAAGTAACTATACTCCATTTGAAATAAGATTAGACTTTTAACAAAACCTTTTTTACAGTCCGTTCAACCGATTTTGACTTCTATTGCGTTGGTGGCATGACAAATGGCAGCTGCAGTAAACAGTTGGTTTGTAACCACTTTTTTTTGCTTTTAATGCCATCCTTATGCCTACGCAATAGAAGTCAAAATCGGTTGAACGGACTGTAAAAAAGGTTTGTTTAAATATCTAATCTTATTTCAAACGGAGTATAGGTATATTCAATACTTCCATATTTGTACATTATTTGTTTTAATAAGTCACACACAAAGTTCAGTTTCATAAAATAATGGAAAAATTGTGATGAAGTAATGATACACAGCGAAATTGTGGAATAACAGCAAATTATTTGCTTTTAACTGACAAAAATGATGATTAATGGCTAATCGGTAACATTTACTCCATGATTTTGTTGATTAATAGTAACGAAAAAGCATTAACTCCATCATTGGGCATGGAAAGGCAGCAATATTGCTATTGCTACTCTAAATTTGGTTCAGTTTTGCTTTTACTCAATATTTATTTCACAATTATGTTCCTTATTCAACAGTAACACGACTTTCATAGCACTATTAGCTGAATAATTTGCGCCCAAATCGCGTTGAGTAAACGTTTACTCCCTTTTTATACGACTTATTACTTCTACATTATTGAACTATGAGCTGAAACAGAAACGTGGCCTCGACTATTATAGCACATGTTTTTGCCAGTTGGGTCCTACCGCTGCACCCGCGTTGTTACGCGTAATTTTGAAACTGTGATATCTTTTAAACTATTCATTTAGATGATATGATGTAAAGACATATTTTATTGGATAAGGATTAATACTATACCGGTCAAAAGAGCTTCGGAAATAACAATTAAATTTTTGTCAAATTCTCAAAGATAAAAATGGTTATTGTGGGTCATCCTCAGAAGATAGACATATGCCATCGCGGACTTTTTTGTTGAACTAATAAGATAAACAATACCATAGAACATAAATTTGATGTATTTTTGTCGATCGATCCCTACATACCAGTCATATAGAATTTGCTAAACGCCTCACGCTGTAGCTTAATCCGGCACTGTTCATGCTTGCCTATGCTTGTTCAAACTAGATTCTCAGAACTTTATGAACATTACACAACTTTATGAATTGTTGAAAAAATACAAACAAAAAAAAAAACTGGCTTTTTACTATCTTGTCCGCCAAATGTATACAAGTCTGTATGGCTTTTGTTAGGCTTTTGGTGAACCCCGCCCCATCAAAAGATGCTGAACGAAAGCGCGCGAGCGACTCATGCGGACACGCATGACTCGCGATAGTAAAAAAAATGTGATTGAGTAGAGTTTAGTCTCAAATGATTAAACTGTTGAGCTGTTGAGGAATGCATACCTTATTTTTTTTACCGTATTATTCTGTTTTTTAGACATCAATATAGTTTTATCGTTTTTCTGTTTTTCTATATTCTCTACCTAACTTTCAGTAACAGTATACACAAATAATACAGTGTGAGTCTTCATAATGTGCACATATCGAAATGAGGGAGTCTATGCTTAATTTTATCGACGGAAAAAATGGTAATTTTTTTTTTAGTTTAAAAAAAAAAAAAAAATTTTACAAAAAATTTTTTTTTAAAAAAATTTTTTTTTGCTCTCTTTTTATTATTATCTTATTTATAAATTTTACAATTAAAAATTGAAGAAAAAAATACAGATTTTTACTAAAAAAACATGTTTATTTTCAATTGAGGGTAGTTTTTTTCTCAATTTTAATTTTATGTGGACGGCTACTTACTTTCAATCATTATGGAGTTTGTTTCATCGCGATAGCTGATTCAGTTTAAAAGTTACACAGTTTTGTTACAATTTTTTTTTTAATTTCATAAAAAGTATAAAAAACAATATTTAGATTTTTTAAATATTTTTTCTGTCGTTAAAATTAAGCATAGATTTCCTCATTTCGATATGTGCACATTATGAAGACTCACACTGTAGATATTTATTTTTTGGTGTCCGGCTTTTCTATTTTTGGGCCTGGCAACCCTACATACAGAAAAGGCAATACCGAAATGTTTCAGTAATGTCAAATTTTCAACGTCATTAGATTTGAATGAGTCAAAACCAAAAACTGTCAAATTGATTGAATGTAATGTTTACTTGTAATAGCGCAAAAATAACCTCACATTTGTTAATTTTTGTTTACAATTTTTTTCCAGGTTGCGTGTGCACATTACAAATACAAAACAAAATTATTACTACAAAACTTTGTGTAATGCGTTAAGTTCCTTCTGCCGTTTGGATAAAAATAATTACATATAACAGAATGGCTTTTTCATTTGGAACTCCAAGTACTCAAAGTTCAGCCTTCGGTGCTGCAGCGAAACGTAAGTTTATTGTATAACTTTTTAGATTAATTGCTTACCGGAAAATATGATTTACTAATAAATTTATCGTCAAATGCAAGTTGTAAGTACATGAGAAATGCTACTGCCGTCTGCCACTACGGATAATTCATTGTGAACCTCATCCTGCCGATTTCAGTTAGCACTTGTCTCAACTGCCTATTTACACAAGTCTAAAATGAGGTACTAACAAGCCTGTGGTATAAGTACATCTATAAAAGTTGCTAAAATAATGAGTTTAAATTTAATTATTTATCTGTTATGTTTCAGCTACCTTTTCCTTTGGGGGAGGAGCAACAACTACTACTACTACTGGTTTTGGCGGTTTTGGAGCCCCTGCCACATCTACAGGTTTTGGCTCATTCGGTGCACCAGCAACGAGTACAGGTAACTAAATAACAACTGTGACTGTGCCAATGGTTATAAACTAACCAAGACTTAGTTATGGATTTGTTTGCAGAAAGCACAATACTTTATGGCTGACTAATACTTTAGAGTAATTGGACTTGGCTGTCATTTAAAAAATTATATTAAAACCTGTACTAAATTACAATATTATCAGGTTTAATTATTTTTAAATTATCAATTCAAATTCAGAATGAGCTGTTTTGATTGTTATGATAGCTAGGTTATAAATAAAACATTATGCAAAAGAATAATGGCAAACGTAATAAAAAGCTTATTAAATGTGTTGTTTTATGTCACAGCTGCACCATTTGGAGCACTAGGCACTGCCCCTGCTGCTGCAGCACCCTCTTTATTTGGTGGGACTGGCTTTGGTGCCACTCCTGCTAAACCTACAACAGGTACTATCTAATGCACAGTGTCCACTTGCTAGAATTGATTGTGCAAGTTAAATTTTAACATTTACCAATTCATTTTATCTTCAGGTTTTGGAAATACCTCATTTGGTACCAACACATTTGGTGCTGCACCAGCATTCGGCGCACCAACATTTGGCAGTGCTGCACCAACATTTGGTACTAACACTCTTGGTGCCAATACATTTGGCAGTCCATTTGGTGCTACTGGCAATTTTGGTCAATCATTTGGAACTAAACCGAACACTGGATTCACTGGTTTTGGCAATGTTCTTGGATCAGCACCACAGTTTGGGCAGGTATTCATTTGAATGATAACATATTTATCTATAGTCCATTCCCCTTAACTATAGAATGTGCGTTGGAACCCTGCGTGTAATTTGTTACTCAAAAGCTTGAGTTTAATGGGCTCATCAAATGAATCCTGCTTTGTTGACAGCAGCAGCAACAACAACAGCAACAACAGCCACAGGGCCCATCATCTGCTCACGAGGCGCTGGTAGCAGCTGTGTTCAACTGTTGCGTCTTTGGGGATGAGAGGGACCAAGTACTTGCCAAGTGGAATCTCATACAAGCACAGTGGGGCACTGGTGAGTCCAATCATTCACCAATTTGGTCTTCTATTGTTTTGGCGTTCTATTTAAATTCAATATAAGAACTAAAATGAGAATAAGAATCATTTATTTGCAGAAAATACAGGTGTTACCAATTGTAAAAGTTGGTGGTTTTGTACAGTCCATATTTTGCCTGTTTAGGGGGCAAGCAAATTATTATTTTTATATTAATACCTATTAGGTATAGGTATGTTCTAATAGAATTTTTAAATTCCAATCAGCCAATACATTGTGTTGTATCTAATATCTAATTCATCCTTTTCTTTTTGACATGCTCTTTCCATAACAGTTTTGCGTCCAGGGTCATGCCAAGATACTTAGCAGTATTCGCGTATGGTACTGGTTGATTATTCATTCATGAACTCCGGGAAGTATTGTGGCTTTTTATTGGTGAAGTCAATGTGGATAGACTTGCTTTCATTAAGTTTGGTACGAAATGTTGCAGACCACTCATAGACACGATTTATGGACTCTTGAACCTTTTCTACGGGTTCCTCGTGACTATTTGCAACAGCCATGATTGCTGTGTCTTCAGCAAAGTTTGCAATTAAATCTTTAAATTGCAAACTTTAAATTAAATTAAATTTTAGCTCAGCAAAATCCCAGGTGTAACGAAGATACAGGACCGGACCAAGTACACTCCCTTGTGGTACTTCAGCTTTTATCTGCCTAAGGTCTGAATAAGCGTTTCTTTGCCTTATCATAAACAATCTGTTTGATATAGAACTCTATGATGTCTGAAAATTATTGAGGCAGTAATGTTCTTAGTTTATAAATGAGACCATCCTGTCATACTTTATCAAAAGCCCGTGCAACATCAAAGGAAACCGTGGAGCACACCTTCTTCTCCTCTAGTGTGATTTCAATAATTGGTAGTTCTGTGTACTTGGTCGAGCGTAGAGTATTTGAGATTTTCAGTTTAATTAAGAGGCTTCAATCTCTTTAGAAATAATTTCTCAAATACTTTCGACAACACAGGCAACAGTGAGATTGGTCTGTAAGATGTTATTTCATGAGGTGGCTTCCCAAGCTTAGTCATCATAATGACTTATTCTACTTTTCACATCTCAAGAACATGTTTTAACCAAAATGTAGCATTAAGGCGCAACTAGCCGATACTTTTTCCATACAAATTTCGGGGGGGTTTTACTCCAGTGTTACACATTGTACATCCAAAGTAAAACATGAAATCGTTTTGTCTTATTATTAATTTTGTCTGTACAGAAGCAGAATAGTAAAAAAAAAAGCAATTAAAAAGTTATGAGCCAGCAAAGATTCGTTTTTCCTGCTAATTTTAACGCAACTTTGGGAGTAAATAAGTAATAAAAGAAGTATAAAATCTCTAAAACAAAGCTCGTTCCGACAAAGCTCAATTGTCGAAGATTATAATAAACTTTAGTCGTAATTGATTTATGCAGCAGTTTTTTCATAAAACTCCACCTTCCAAAGGACTTTACGTAATTTTTTACGCGCACGTTTTACTAAAATCGTTCTGAACGGTGTTTGGGTGCGTGCGAACTAGACTTTGTGCATGTAGACCAGCGTCTAACTGCTCATCACTGATACTATCTCTGTCGGACACGATGCCAGGTAAGATAGCGTGCTTTTTGACCAAGCCCACCAATGAGTTCGAGCCCGCGACTAGTTCAACCTTAAGGCTCCTGGCTGTGACTTCACTCGACAGAGTTTAGGTAAATTCTTGCGATGCTATGTTTGTGTGCACCGTTCACGCACACACGCCTAAACATCGAGCGTAGTGATCGCTTAAACAGTTTTGATCCTATAGACGGTATTTTGTTAAGTTACGTAGGTACGCTTATGAAATAAGTCTGGAATGTTTGTGTATATTCGTTTAGTATATTTATAACAATTCTGTTTTATATGGAATTTTATACTTTTTGTATGGAAAACATGAAAAATTATTACCTACATGTTGAGTTTTATGGGTTTATGGGTTTCATAAAGGGGGTCGAAATTTTCATTATTTTTGCGATAAGACACAATTTTCGAGATATAAGCAAAAGAACAGAAAAAAGATAAAGTACAGTTTTTGCAACTGAATGAGTTATTAATTTAGTGAAAATGAAAAATTCGCTATTGGTGCCGATTCTCTTGTATACCGAACTAAACTTACTAAACTATCACTAAAATTCCTTAATTTTGACTATGAGAATCTCAAAGCTATTCTGCAAAATAAATTCTCTAAATTTAAAAATAATTTTGACACATCTAAATCGAATTTGACAACTGCGACTCCACACGTGATACCTAACCACGTGAATCTTTTTAGAGCCGGAGGCGCGCAGGGGGGGCAGCCTCGACGTGTTTTATATGGATTTTTCACTTTTTGTGTGGAAAATAAGAAAAAATATTACCTACATGTAGAGTGTTAGAGGTTTAAGGGTTTTATAAAGGGTGTCGAAATTTTCATTATTTTTGCGATTAGACACACCGTTTTCGAGATATAAGCAAAAGAAAAAAAAAATATTCGGTACTGTTTTTTCATCTGAAGTCGAGGTGTTGGTGTGAATTTTAGTTCATGACAACCAATTTTATTCCACATGTTTTTAGTCGCGATTAAAAATAGTCATATTTAGTTAGAAAATCTAAATTTTAGGTTAAAAACGTCAAATTCAGAATAGCAAAATTGCCATTTTCACTAAACTAATATCTCAGTGCCATCTTAGTGCTGTCAAACTAAAATATAGTTAAGTTGGGTCACTTTAGTCTATTTCAGAATGGGCAATCGTCGTTTGACAGGAATAAAACAAAATTTAAACTAGACTAAAATTCACTAAAATTTTGTTTTATTCCTGTCAAACGACGATTGCCCATTCTGAAATAGACTAAAGTGATTTTTAGTTTAGTTTAGAGGCATTTGTGACAAGAGAATGATGTGGAATAAAATTGGTTGTCATGAACTAAAATTCACACCAACACCTCGACTTCAGATGAAAAAACAGTACTGATTTTTTTTTTCTTTTGCTTATATCTCGAAAACGGTGTGTCCAATCGCAAAAATAATTAAAATTTTGACACCCTTTATAAAACCCTTAAACCCCTAACACTCTACATGTAGGTAATATTTTTTCTTATTTTCCACACAAAAAGTGAAAAAATCCATATAAAACACGTCGAGGCTGCCCCCCCTGCGCGCCTCCGTCTCTAAAAAGATTCACGTGGTTAGGTATCACGTGTGGAGTCGCGGTTGTCAAATTCGATTTAGATGTGTCAAAATTATTTTTAAATTTAGAGAATTTATTTTGCAGAATAGCTTTGAGATTCTCATAGTCAAAAATAAGGAATTTTAGTGATAGTTAGTTTAGTTCGGTGTACAAGAGAATCGGCACCCATGTCTAACTAAATCTGACTATTTTTAATCGCGATTAAAAAGGTGCGGAATAAAATTAGTTATCTTGAACTAAAATTCACACCAACACCTCGCTTCAGGTGCAAAAAACAGTACTGTATCTTTTTTTTTTCTTTTGCATATATCTCGAAAATGGTGCGTCCAATCGCAAAAATAATGAAAATTTCGATCCCCTTTATAAGACCCTTAAACCCCTGACACTCTACATGTAGGTAATATTTTTTCTTATTTTCCTTACAAAAAGTAAAAATTCTATATAAAACGTCAAGGCTGCCCCCTGTGCGCCTCCAGCTCTAAAAAAAATTCACGGGGTAGGGCAAACAAGTACCACGTGGACTCGCGATTGTCAAATATAATTTTAGTGTGTCAAAATATATTTAAATTTAATTTAGAAAATTTTTGTTGCAGAATAGCTTCAAGATTTTCATAGCCAAAAGTAAGGAATTTTAGTGATAGTTTAGTAAGTTTAGTTCGGTATACAAGAGAATCGGCACCATATTGCCATCTTAGTGCTGTCAAAATAAAATATATTCTATAATTATTTCACGATGGGAAATTTTCGCAGCCGCCATCTTAGATTTACGTTTTGACATCAAAATCTGCTTTAGAATCCTCAAAAACTATGAAAAAGACACCTATGACGAAAAATCTGAATATTGTCACAGCCGCCATCTTGGATTTATATTTTGACCTCATTGGTGCCGATTCTCTTGTACACCGAACTAAACTAACTAAACTATCACTAAAATTCCTTACTTTTGACTATGAGAATCTCAAAGCTATTCTGCAAAATAAATTCTCTAAATTTAAAAATAATTTTGACACATCTAAATCGAATTTGACAATCGCGACTCCACACGTGATACCTAACCACGTGAATCTTTTTAGAGCCGGAGGCGCGCAGGGGGGGCAGCCTCGACGTGTTTTATATGGATTTTTCAGTTTTTGTATGGAAAATAAGAAAAAATATTACCTACTTGTAGAGTGTTAGGGGTTTAAGGGTTTTATAAAGGGTGTCGAAATTTTCATTATTTTTGCGATTGGACACACCGTTTTCGAGATATAAGCAAAAGAAAAAAAATATATTCAGTACTGTTTTTTCATCTGAAGTCGAGGTGTTGGTGTGAATTTTAGTTCATGACAACCAATTTTATTCCACATGTTTTTAGTCGCGATTAAAAATAGTCATATTTAGTTAGAAAATCTAAATTTTAGGTTAAAAACGTCAAATTCAGAATAGCAAAATTGCCATTTTCACTAAACTAATATCGCAGTGCCATCTTAGTGCTGTCAAACTAAAATATAGTTAAGTTGTGTCACTTTAGTCTATTTCAGAATGGGAAATCGTCGTTTGACAGGAATAAACTAAATTTTGGTGATTTTTAGTTTAGTTTAGAGGCATTTGTGACAAGAGAATCGGCACCACTATCAGCTTTAGCATCCTCGAAAACTATGAAAACGATACCCATGACGAAATATTTTTAAATGTTCGCAGCCGTCATCTTGGATCTTTATTTTGACTTAAAGTAGTCTTCAGTAGCGTTAAAGAACTTCGTTCCAAAAATACTTCACTTATTGCTACAACAGCATATCGGCGCGGGCATATCGGTGACGCGAACCCATAACTTTTTCCCCTACCAAAAATCATTCAAAACTATGAAATCTAAAGTCAAAATATAACTAGTGAACTCAGCAGGCAGATGTTGTCCTGCGACAACAGCGCCACGCGAGTCCAACTATAGTTATGAACCACCCAAGTTACACAAAAAGAATTTAAAAAAAAAAACATCTAAATCAGTCAAGCCGTTTAGGATAAGAAGAATTACGAACACACGTACACCGGTATTTTATTTATTGCCAGGCATGCAAAATTTTAATGTTCTTCAAAAACAAGCAAAGTACTTTAAAATAAAATGCGGATCAAAATGTGGTAGTCGACGTACAATTTCTGGAATATGTTAACATCGGACACGTACGTGCGTGTGTGCGTGCTGCGACGCAAAGTGATACGTCCTCACGCTGGGAAGGCCCGTTCGCTACTGACGGAATAGATTTTCCGCGATCGTTTATATAGTTCACTTTGCCATTTATTTACGTAATGAAGTAATTGTTTATTTATAAAATAAAATTTAGATTCTATTAAACAATTAACTTAAAATTAATATATAATTTTTAAAATTTCTTAAAAGTGTTTCTAAGTATTAGAAAAAAATATTTATTTGGCTTGAAGTTTTGAGAAAGTTACGTTATTTCAATATTTTTTTTCTGCTATATTTTGTATGAAAGTTGAAAAAAGTGGTTCCCCTATGTACAAGTAGACTATATAATGATGTTGAAGATATTTTTTAATTTTCAACATCAAAAGCAGTTTCTTCTAACGAAACGATCAAACGTCAGTCTCGCGTCATTTTTTGTAAAACTTGTTGCGAATTTTAGTGATTTCCCACGAATCCTTAATTTATTTCAAAAATCCCTTTCCCCTATGTACAAGACGAAGAATTGGACTTTTCAAATCACAAATAATTTTGTTTAAATTCTCGTCCCCTTTCTCACAACGAATAAACAAAATTGATCAAAATCAGTGATTTCGTGCGGTGCGGCGGCACGGAGCCTTAATGAGCATGGTAAGCTTGACTATGGGGATTTTCTCTGTCTAAAATTAAACTTAATTTCTCTTGTTATTTCTTTTGGGCTAACCAACTTTATATTTGAACTAATTTGTACACCCTGAATTATACTCGCATTGTGAGTCTAGGCTTCATTTGGTTGGAATATTTTGTTCTAAATGCTCAGCGAACCTTAGGGCTTTTTTCTTGTACATGTCACCGTAAAATTATAAACTTCGTTAGTTTATAATCTATCGGTATTATTTCCGTTAGATTACAAACTGTCGAAAAATTGTGAACTGTGACAAATCATTTACGATTTAACGCATTATTTTTCGATAGTTTATATTATATCCATGAGAAACGAGCGCAGTAAGCGCTGCCGCTACCGCGGCAGCGCTTACTGCGCTCGCTCGACTCACGCGGTTGGTCACAGTTCTAACCTAACCTAACCCTAATTTCACCCAGTTCACAATTTTTCGACAGATTATGATCTAACGGAAATAATACCGATAGATTATAAACTAACGGTGCTCACAATCTTACGGTGACATACACATGGCTACACAACAAGCTATTCATTTCCAGTTTGTGCTGATCTCGCATTGTATATTATTTCCGTTCAATGCGAGGTCAACTTATACTGGAAATGTATAGCTTGAGGTGTAGCCGTGTGTATGCCACTGCCCATTTTCAATTTTCTTCTGTAAAAAGAGGAATTTCTTTCATCGGTCATTTCTTGTGCTTCGTAGCCTTCCATAGCGAGTAGCCTTTTTTAGTATCATTCGTTAATTGGCTAATGTAGCTGTTTGTCGTGGAGTCGTTGTCATACTGGTCTGATGCCATCTGTTTTTCCGTTTTTCGGTTATAAGACACCTAATTCCGGCAGGGAAGGCGGTTACTTTGACCCAGAGTTTTTTTTCTGGTGTTTTTCCAGGCAGCTTGCTGAATACTAGTTGTAAATTTGTTTAGTTCCAAATCCAACAGTCCTGGAGTTTTTAACGAAACTCTTAAATCTATTGTATTATCCAAGTCTATTCTTAAACTTTCCCAGTTTGTATAAGTATTTACAAGTGTAGGGTAGGATCCGATGCCATTCTGATAAAATTAATGATCTGAATTCATGTCGAAGCATTCATCGATGCTTCATTAATTAGTAGAGATATTCTTAGTTATAAAAAAGTTTATTAGGTTTGGGACTTTGCGTGGATCGCTTGGCCAATAAGTTGGTTTTCCTGTAGAAATAGCTTCACATTTTAGCTCTTTCATGGCACTCAAAAACTCCTTTCCTTTAGTGGTGGTTAGTCTTGACCCCCAATGCATTGAAGTCGCCACCTAAGATGAATCTTTGTCCGAGTTGAACCTCACATCATGGTATTTTTTTATATTGTATATTGGAGTAGATGACCGCTACGAAGATTGGATACAGTAGAGATTGAATACAAATCACCACAGCTTGAATTTCATGACAGTCATACTTAACTTCTTCATAATGACAGAGATTCTCTTTGACTACAAACGCGCTACCACCGCGGGCAGAATAGTCTGGGTGCAGTGCATGGTACACTTTATAACCTCGAAACTTTATTTAGGATTGCTTGTAAAGTGAGTTTCAGATATCAGGCAAACATCAATGTTTTCTGGACTACTTCTAATTCTTGTTGATGTTTAAGTAGTCCGTTTGAGTTCCATGCCATTATTTTTAATGAATTCATTTTTTCTGCCTGGCATTATAGCATTCGTAGTGCTATTTTCTAGTCTATCCAGAAGAGCATTAAATGAGGACATCAATTTAATCATTTCGCCCAATTTTCCTTCCATATCCTTATCGGCATTAACATTCTCACGAATATTCGCAAGGTTAAGAGTTTTAGCTGCAATATGCGCTTATTGTCACGTCATGGTTTTGTGTTTGTAAGCTAGTTTGCACTTTTTCGTTGATTTTGCGTTGTTTTTTTTTGTTGCCGGCTGCTTAATCGTTTTGTTTTTATGCCTTGCATTTCCCGGGCTACTTTACATCCTCTATAATCAGCAGGATATGGTTCCCTACAGTGGACACAATTTGGTTTCTCGTCTGCCGGTTTTTAGCAGTCAGCAGTCAGATTTGCCTGTGCATTTGACACTTCTAGGTTCCTTAACAGTATTGATGTGTATATCCGCACGCCTGGCATCTGTTGCATTGAGGTACTAGCCTCGAAGTATGAACAGGATGTACTTCTACTATACCTACATCCTAATATTGACTTAATGTTATAGATTTTATTTATGTCTTCGTCATTTCTGAAAGTCAGCATAAACTTGTTCAGAAGTTAATTTTTCTACCTCAATTTGTATGCTGCGTCATCAATTTGGAAACCTTTATTTTGCTAGTCCCCAATAATTATGTCAGACTTGTGAAATGAAGGTTTTTCATCATAACTCTTATTGGTACAGTATTCAGGACACCGTGTTGGACTTTTTATTGGCTCAGCTGGCTAACTGGTTGCAGCTGTACTTTGTTCTGCTTTATGTTAAGTATATGTAAATACCTCAGTTGTTGTTGAAGGGTTTTCATTTGTTTTTCCATAATAGAAATAACATTACGCAGTTGTTCATTATCTGCGCTTTTTGCGCTGTAGTTTTTGTACAGCAATTGTTCATTTTCGGTTTTTACCTTAATTTTGTGGTCTCGGCCATGTTAATGGCAAGTTAATAAATAACAATTATAATTGGAATGTAGGTTAATTGTGAGATCGCGGCGAGCGAGGTCCGGCCGGCGCGATTGTTTTGCTGCGTCTGCACGTAGAGCACGCGATCGACGCAACTAATCTCAACGAATATCAAAACACACTGAAGTCTTCTGCTTATGTGCAACATATAGCACTACAATGTTCTTCTGGCACGTGGCAAAAATTAGAACTAGCGACACCATCTTGTTTTTAGTTCCGTACTTCAAAAGGAAAAAAGGAACCCTTATTCCAATAAGGGTTCCTTTTTTCCTTTTGAGGTTACAGACAGACAGACGGACAGCGAAGTGAAGGATCACTTCGTTGTCCGTCTGTCTGTCAGTCTGTCAAGACTCTTTTTTCAGGAACGCATGGAAGTATCATTTTTAAATTAATATCAAATACGTAGGTTTACGGTCCTTTGGAGGTCAAAATCAAGCTTCTAAGTCGATGCAATAAAAAAATACGCCCATTTATGCGATATATTTTGATACTCGTAAATAAATCAAAACCTAAGGGTACTTCTCGTTGACTTACGACTCATAATTTGGCAAGTAAGGTCTCATAGCACAAGTAAAGGAAAAGTACTAAAATCGTAAATATATATAATGGTGCCGATTCCCTTGTTCACAAACTAAACTAAATTTAAGTTCAGTGCATCTTTTTCTTTCTATTTCATTAAGAAAAGGACAGAAGATAAATTTTAGTTTAGTCCTGTCAAATTAATCAGCGCCTGTCAGTCTCCATCAGGGTTGTAACGGATGTCATATAACGGATGAGGATGCGGATGAGGATATCGAGATAATCGGGTTTGAGGATGCGGATGAGGATACGGATATTGGAAAATTCCTTATTGAGGATGCGGATGAGGGTGCGGATGCGGATGTCGTACAAAAAGTAGCCCTTATTTTTTATAGTATTTATATTTGTATAGGTTGTAGGTAATTATTTGGTAGGTAATTTTTTTTTAATAAGTATTAAAGTTGTGAACTGAAATTTTAAATTGTGGAGTCAAATGCATAACTTTAATATTAAAAGTTAAGTAAAGGTAAATTATATTTGATAAAAAGTAACCTGCAGGCCTTTTCGTCTTCTAAGCGGTATCTAAGTTCATCAATTTATCATAGATAGACAAGAGCCTGCTCCACAAAATAATTGTTCGCTCGGGATACTTGCCAGTGGCGGTGATTAAAAAATTCGAATGATTTTATACCCAGTAAGCCGACGTTCACAGGGACGTAATATAATCGCGGCGATTTTTTTTCGTGCACTGGATTTTCAACGCTCTGCTTAGCGCCGAGAGTTAAAAATCCAACAGTGTGTTTTTTCAACGCGCTGGGACGATAGTGCGTCCCAGCGCGTTGGATTCTCAACGTTCGGCTTAACACTGAGAGTTGAAAATCCAGTGCGCGATAAAATCCCGCTGCGATTTTATTACGTCTGTGTGAACGTCGGCTAACTCAAATTGTGACATGTGACACCACAGTCGTGCCACCACTGCCACGTGTGGCCGATCGTGTGTCATAGGACAAGGACTTTGCGAATTCAGCCAACAGGAACGCGTAACTCACTTATCGGCGCGCCCATTTAGCTCGGCGCGATTTAAAAAAAATCCACTATTTGTGCGAACAAGGTAGGGTCACATCCTCATAGAAATTATGAGGATGCGGATCTTTTAAAATCAAAAGTTGAGGATGCGGATGTTTTGCGGATATCAAAATTTATGCGGATGCTCCGCAGTTGCGGATGCGGATACGGATATCCGTTACATCCCTGGTCTCCATACAAGTTTAGACGTGATTAAAAACTTGCCAACTAAAATTACGTCAATTTACGTCAAGCGCTGATTAATTTGACAGGACTAAACTATAATTCATCTTCTGTCCTTTTCTTAATGAAATAGAAAGAAAAAGATGCACTGAACTTAAATTTAGTTTAGTTTGTGAACAAGGGAATCGGCACCAGTACCTGCAAAAATAAATCACAAAAAAAAAATGCTATCACAATCTTACATTTGCAGTTGGAGAATTGACCGTGACGTATATCGATGTATGGGAGAAAATAATTTTCAACTTCAATGTTAAGTTTGGGATAAATTCATCCCAACTACAGAACCATTGGCCGGTTTTTTTCCACATTTTACAAAACAATTGCACAAGTGTTTGCCAACTGCGACCCCCTGGTCAGCTTCATTCGAGCGCCAAAACTCTAAAAAATCCTTGTATCCTTGTACCTAGCAGTTAGGGCCAGATCTGATTTCCGGTTTTACGCGACAACTGCATTGAAAATACGTGATTCGAGGTGAAAATACGGGACAGGCCTATTTTTTTATAAAAAATCAACATTAATTTTTTTTATTACTAAAATTTGGCATAGTCATAACCTATACAATTGCAAAATTTCTTAATGAAAGACTTTAAAAAACAATATTAAATATTTAAAAACAATTTTTTTATATTATCTGGAAGTGAAAATGTAAAATAATCAACTAAATAACCTATACAATGTATAGGTTATTTAATTTCCCTTAAAACACAACAAAAACACAACAATTTGTAAATGATTAAAAAAAAGCGGCCAAGTGCGAGTCGTACTCGCCCATGAAGGGTTCCGTAGCAGCAAGTAACGATAAGTTTACGATTTATGACGTATTAAAAAAAAACTACTTGCTAGATCTCGTTCAAACCAATTTTCGGTGGAAGTTTACATAGTAATGTACATTATATATTTTTTTTAGTTTTATCATTCTCTTATTTTAGAAGTTACAGGGGGGGACACACATTTTACCACTTTGGAAGTGTCTCTCGCACAAACTATTCAGTTTAGAAAAAAATGATATTAGAAACCTCAATATCATTTTTGAAGACCTATCCATAGATACCCCACACGTTTGGGATTGATGAAAAAAAAAATTTTGAGTTTCAGTTCTAAGTATGGGGAACTCCAAAATTATTTGTTTTTTTTCTATTTTTGTGTGAAAATCTTAATGCGGTTCACAGAATACATCTATTTACCAAATTTCAACAGCATAGTTTCGGAAAAAAGTGGCTGTGACATACGGACGGACAGACAGACAGACAGACAGACATGACGAATCTATAAGGGTTCCGTTTTTTAACGGAACCCTAAAAATGTGGAAATATCAACTAAATAACCTATACTTAACAAATTCGGACTTTTTTAAATGAAAGATAATTATATAAATATTTTAAAATACAACAATTTGTAAATTAGTTGGATAAGAAAATGTGGCGGTGGTATTACTATGACTTTCACTCACTCTCACCCACGTCATTCGATTGAATATGCGTTCGCGCGGATCGCGTGGAGCGCGCGCTTATGTTCACCGCTGTGTGTGAGGAAATAAATATTGTTCGAATTGGTATTTTTATCATATAATGCCATTGAATCATAAAATTACGGGACAATGTACTGTCCCGTATTGGTTTCGCCAAATTACGGGACAATGTATTCGTGCCTGAAATACGGGACAACCCGTAAAATACGGGACATCTGGTCACCCTACAAGCAGTGTACATTAAGGTGATCGCGAAGTATGGAGTATTTATGGATTTGTTTTTTATTTGAGTGGGATATTTACTTTATGCACTGCATTTTTTGCACAATCTGATGACCAATCAATGTTTATCTGAACATAACTTATTGAATTATTAGATAATAAATTAATAATGATTAGTCAGACAGAAAACCTTAGAAAGTTTTTCAGGCTCAACTTTCTGGTTATTTCATCAGTTTAAGTCTATACTCAATTACCTTTGCAGGGCAAGCCTACTATAGTCGTAACGCGCCTCCTTTGGAGCTGAACGAACAGAACCCGCTTTGCAGGTTCAAAGCGGTGGGCTACTCTCGGCTCGGAGGCCGCGAGGACAAAGACGGACATGTCGCCATGTTGTTCAACAAGGCTGAACAGGATATCAAGTATGTGTTTACAGGCAGCTTATATAATTTTCGTGTGTTTGCTCCAGGCTACCATTTTAAGGCTAGAACATCATAATTTGAAAGTGTGCCAGCATTATACCTACACCCTAATTGCGTAACACACTATCAATCACAATTTGAATGATTTTGAAGGATATTGCTAATCCATAGCATCGTATGTTCGAAAAAAAATTTGCTCAACAACGTAAATAACGCAATGAATGTTGTTGAACTGTCAAAATGAAAGCCATTGCTACTGTTTGTTACGATTATACCCTGCGGTATGAAGGAATAATACACAATAGGGATGATGCCTTGGTAAAAAAAAAAGAATTCTATTTAGTCCGTCAGACAGATAATAAAAAATATTAGAAAATCTACATACTCGTGACGTCATGGCACATTTTAACTCTTTTGATTACGTAAAAAATGACAAGATACGTGTCCAATATTTTTAAATAAACTACCGGACGGACAAAAAAAAAACATTTTTAGTCATCATCCTTATTAAAAACATATTAAAAAATAACTTTCCTTTATATATTTTTTTCAAACTTCTTTGCTTTGAGGTATTTTTTTAAAATTTCGGTTTAATATTTCTCATTATTTTAGTTTTCTCTCTGTAGTCGAGAGACAAAAACTTTAAAAAACCTGACAAAATATTATTTATTTTCTAGAAACAACCAGCAAGCCTTGACCACGTCGCTGCATAGTTTGTTAGGAAATAAACCTAACTTGGCCGTCAATATAGAATGTATTAAAGCTGTCTCCGACAACAAGACTCAGGTGCGTGCCAAGATTATACCGATTACTTATTAGGGTTTATTTATAAACGTTGCTTAAAGTTAAGTAATGATTAGCGACTGTTTAACAATACATTTTTGACGTTTCAACGTCACTTAACTTTAAGCAATTTTTATAAATAAATCCCATTATATCTTACCCTCTCTACACACATCGACCGAAACGTTATGTCATGTTATGGAGTTTGGTTTCCGCACTTAGTCCGTCAGGTGGACCATTGTGCATGGCGGCCGTTTAGTGGTTATTCCAACCAGCCCACCTCCCTCCAGAAGTTAATTAAAACTCCTGGTCTGTTCAGAACATCAGTGAAAGATCTGGGTGACCCGAGGGTTTCTGTTTTAATCTGGGTGACGCCTGTGCATTCGAAGAGTACGTGCGCGACGGTTTCCTCAGCCTCGTACGCCCTGCACAGAGGACTGTCCGTTATGCCTATTGTGTGGAAGTGTTTGTTTAGCGAGCAGTGCCCCGTGATGGTCCCCGTCACCAGGCGCAGGCCGTTCCTGTTCAGGCTTAATAAACGCCTGGTTAGCCTGCTATCCAAGGATGGCATAGCTTCCTTGGACTGCCTGCAGCCCGGTATCGAGGTCCACCAGTTATCCGACCGAAACTTTGAATTGAATATAGTGTGACGTTAAACGGAGATGGTATACTTTAGAAAATAGAGCGATCATTCATTCATTATCAAGAGAAATGTGCCAAAAAATCCCATAAAACAAGATGTGTCAACACAGCTACAAGGATCTTTTGGCGGTTGGTAAACTTATCGCACGCTTAATCCAATACTGTCACTATACAAAATTTTACCAAATCGACTTTTTAATGCCATCTGTTGGGAAACATGGAACAACGCGTAATTTATTTTATTTATTTAAGGATTACCAACGAGTAACATTACAATTATTATCTTTTACAATAGTAAAACTTCGTTAACATTATCCTGTAACGCACACTCAATTACAGGTAACCACAACTTACACATTATCGAGTACATAGTGCTCTGAATACATAATTTAAATTAAATCACTACATAGTATAAAACAAAGTCGCTTTCTCTGTCCCTATGTATGCTTAAATCTTTAAAACTACGCAACGGATTTTAATGCGGTTTTTTTAATAGATAGAGTGATTGAAGAGGAAGGTTTATATGTATAATAACCCGGTTTATACCCGTGCAAAGCCGGGGCGGGTCGCTAGTTAAGAATAAAAAAAAAAAAAGAAATTGTATACATGCCATTATAAAAGTTTAAACTTACACAAATACAATACAGTAAAATCAAGCATTTACTTGATTATCAATATTATGTCTTAATGAATTAAAATTAAAATATTTAAAAAATTGTAAGTAAAAAGTAGAATTATAAATAAAAATTAAATTTGATATAAATTAAAAGTATACATTATTTAATTATTGGAATGATAAGTTAAATGTCCTCTAACCGAAAGTGCTTATATAATTTGTTTTTAAAAGTTTTGAGACTGTCATGTATACCTACATTATCAGCAAATAAATGATTTCTTTCTTTCATGATTGATATCGATTTCAGCTTTGCGGCATAAAGCATTATACAATTTGGTAGCTCTCGTAAGAGGAGAGTTGTCACCTAAATTGGTTTTGTGAAAAGATTGTAGGTATGTGACCGTGGTAACCTGCTAGGAACATTAATACATATTTTAGATAGTATGTCAGTATTTAGGTATGTCAGTATTTAATTTAGATGTCAGTAATTTGAGTAGGAAACAAAGATCAAGTACTTTTGTACGATTGGTGAGGCTTTGAAATTTAAAGTGATGAACACGGTTTTTTATAAGATTTCAATTGTTTCGCGGTTTCATTTTGTAAGGATAGATGATACAAGAACCTCCTCTGGACTCGCTGAATACGTTGCTTATGAACGTTGTAACGAGGTGACCAAACCTGTGAACAGTATTCCAGATTATTGGAATCGCGCTGACACCATTCCAAAAGTAACAGAAATAACTGCTAGATGCCAGTGGCCCGCTTCGTCATTAAACAAAATATTCTTACTAAGCAAAACTGACCTTCAATGAAAAAGTATGTGTCGTCAAGAACAAAATTGCATAAGTGTCATTTTAGGGATTTACACTAAGTTTTTCTCATATTTTTTAGATCATTAGTTTGACACCATAATGTCATTTTTTGCTTAGTGTCACGTTTGTATTAAAATCATTAAAAAAAAAACAATAAAATAATGAACGTAAAAGTGACACTTTAAATACCGATATAATGTAAATATATACAAGTAATTTTTTTTGTTCTATAATTTGAGATACAACCTTTACCCGTAATTTCTATATCAAAGAAAAACTTAATTGTGCATAGATTCTTACGTATCACTCATATTCATACCACAAAAATCGTTTTTTGGCTCTCCTGAAAAGTGAAGTTTTTGGATAGTGACAGTATTGATTTAAGTGTGCGTTATGTGCAATTGTTTTGTGAAATGTATTCACGAAACAAGATGGCGGCGTAAGTTCTGATTTTGGCCAAGCGCCACAAAACCTTGTAGCACCTGTAGTAACCTGTACACTTACCTCTCTGTGTTGGGAATAGAGGTGTTTTTATGTGTTTTTATTAGGCACACTTTGCGCTCTTTCTGAATAGTGAACAAATCTGAACCATCATGCACTCGCACGCTCGGGCCGGTGACGCTTAATCGTGTATACTCGGCACCGAATCGCGTATATTCGGGTCCAGTCGTAAGTTTTCACTTCTATCGTGTGGTCATAAGCACTCCCTCTATCTTTTTTTTTTAAGTGAAAACTTCTTTAGGCGCGTTGGGCATTTTTGAGATGGGGAAAAACAATTGAACTTGCGACAGCGTTACCGATACCTCATTTTTAGGGTTCCGTAGTAAACAAGGAACCCTTATAGTTTCGTCATGTCCGTCTGTCTGTCTGTCTGTCCGCGGTCTAGCTCCGAGACCCTTAGTACTAGAAAGTTGTAATTTGGCATAGGTATACATATTAATTACGCCGACAAAGTGGTAAAACAAAATTATGAAAAACTTTTTTTTTAGGGTACCTCTCATACACGTAAAGTGGTAATGTTTATTTTTTTACCCCATGGTGAGGGGTATCATTGGAAAGGTACTTCAAAAATATTGTGAGTTTTCAAGAACCATTTTTGAATTCAGGGATTCGTTTGCGAAATATTAAGCTTTAAAGTGCTAATTTTTGTTAGAGTCAAGTGTCCCCCCCCCCCCCCCCTGCCGGCTAAATGGTTGATTTTGGGTGTGTAAAAAAAATCACAACAGTAGCTGATATAACGAAATTAAAAGGAAAACTATCACAGCTAAGTAGGCTCTACAGGTTAACGAGTATGGGAGAACATATTTTTCAACTACAAAGTTAAGTTTGTTTTTGGGATAAATTCATCCCAACTACGGAACCCTTCATTGTGCGTGGTCCGACACGCACTTGGCCGGTTTTGTAAACGCGATTGTGCTTTTTATCTTTATTACGTTACGGATCAATGTTATATGCAAGTATTTTTACTTTAAAGGTTTTGGAAGTATTTTTTTGGAAACGCGATTGTCCTCTTTATTTAGATAAGGTTACGGACCAATGTTCTGTACAAGTAATTTTCTTCCACCAAGGCGATATTGTTCAAGTTTTCACTTATATTGGCACTCCCGGAGTGCCACTGTTTTTTACACAGGTGGTGATATACGTAGTGGACAAGGGCGCGAGCGGGACGCACATCTCAGCGGCTGAGTTGGGCGCGTTCCTGAACGCAGGCAACGCGCGCAACGCGCTGGTTGGCGCCGGCTGCACCTCCGTGTCCGCTGTCACCGCGCCGTCGCCGCAGATGTTGGCGCAGTACCTGCAGACTGCGCCGCCAGGTGAAAAACAACCTTAAAAACCTACATGCAGGGTGTAATAAGACCCATGAAACAACTACACACTCTGTACATTAAATTATGTAACATACCACAAAAATAATTGTTGAGAACGAATTTTATTTTTGGTGTAAAAAATCGCTGTTTACGGTAGCGTTCAGTGTGACGCACGCAAACATTTTGCATACGATCAATGCATGCAACGGTACAGGGTTCGCTATTAAAAGTTAAGTTAAAACATTTAAAACTTGTTTTCGCAAAGTCGTCAGAAAGATTTGGAACTTTGACCTTCAATATCTCCTTATTATTATTTTTTTATACTAGACCATAAGGAACCTTCTAAAGGTTCCTTATGGTCTAGTATAAAAAAAATCACAATAACGACAAGAACAAGTAACTCTCGGCATCATTAAGTGTTTTTTACACTAGTTATAAAGTCTAGTTTCCGGTACAACTTCAATATTATTATTATGGCTGTGTGCCCGATGGGATTTCCCATCGGCAATAGTGACGAACTTCCATTTAAACTTTAATTCCATATTTAACCCCTTTAGGGAATGATTTTCAAAAATCCTACTTATGTGGTCACTTTCGGTATAAGTATATGGAGCTTTTGATCAAAATTTCAAGCTTCTAGTTAGACCCAGTAAATGTATTTAAGATTTTTATGAATTAGATTTTCAATAGCATTCTAAAATCGACTTAATGTAAACGTGTTTGAAGTTGATATTTGTTTTAAGTGGAAGTAACGTCAATTGGAAACAATAATAGTTATATGATTTCTTTAGCGATCGCTATGCAAAGCTTTGTGGTTTTAGAGTATAATACCTTTGTTTCAGGTATGGACATGCGACTATGGAAGCAAGCGCAGGCTGACAATCCTGACTCTGAAAACTACATACCCGTGCCTATTATTGGATTTTCCGAGGTAACCATATTATAAAAAACATACATACACACACCATGGGCGTACCCAGCATTTTTATATGGGTGGGGCAGAAGTAATAATAAACTCGATAAGTAGTAGAAAATTCTCTCGATAAAACTGGATTCATCGATACTGCATTGTTTCGCGCGGTAATTTTGTATTTCACCAAATGAATGATTAATTTTGTTACTTAATAAACCAAATTTTTAGCTTCGAGTCTGGAACCAGGGCGGGGCAGAGTCCCCACCTTGCCCCACCGTGGGTATGCCCATGATGCACACTCTCGCCTTCTTCCCATGGGGGTAGGCAGAAACTATAGAACGCCGCCTGCCACGATCCTTACAAACTCCTTGCTTCGTTTACGTTAAAAAAAAAAGAATAACAAAAATAATCTAATTTTAAACGAATTCTATTTTAGGCAGAGCTAAAGTTGTAGTATCGCAACATTTTGCAATAATAATTCTAATAAATAATTATTTCCAAATGTTCAACGGATAGGACATTACATTTATTCGTTTTAAGTGTAGCCGTAAGTACTTACGAGTGAGTTGCACTGTATTGAGGCTGAAAATGAGTAATGTAATGTGTTTTTAATCGACTTCATAAAAAGGGGGTTATGCATGCGACGATTTTTTCTTTTCATTTATGTACACCGATTTCTAAATTACTACTGGGCCGATTTACGTGATTCTTTTTCATTTGGTAGAAGACACTGGTGTTATGGTCTCATATCATTTTTATTAATTTTGTTTGAGTATGTATTTTATTTATTTATTGGATGTCCAACAGGCTACACAATAATCCTAATTTCTTAACTAATATTATAAATGCGAAAGTGAGTTTGTTTGTTACGCTTTCACGCTAAAACGGCTCAACGGATTTGGATGAAATTTGGCACATGGTTAGACCGTGATCTGGGTTAGGACATAGGATACTTTTTATCCTGATATTACCACGAGATGGAGACTTTATGCGGATGAAACCGCGGGGCGCAGCTAGTATGTATAAAGTATAAAAGATTCGGAACAAATATTAGTGTACGCTTCCAATCATAGGAGACCACATCGTTCACTTGTAATCTAGGAAGGTACAATAAGTTTGACAAGGACAAATTAATTCATATAAATAAAATACGTTAGTTTTTGAGTTATTAGTTGGTACGGGTCGTCAGAAACCCGAAAGTCTGACAACCAGTCATACCAAGGGGTATCGTATTACCCAGTAACTGCGCTGTGGAGGTCAGATAGGCAGTCGCTCCATGTAAAATACTAGTATTCAGTTGCATCCAGTTAGACTGGAAGCCGACCCCAACATAGTTGAGAGATGATGATGATATTAGTTTTTGAGTTCGTTTCAATCATCGGTTTTTACTCCCGTTCTCTGTGTAGATAAAGTTCCGCAGCCGCTGCCAGTCGGAGCAGGGCAAGCTGCAGGCGCAGTGGCTGCAGCGCGCGGCGGGCGAGCTGGCCGAGCTGCGCACGCGCCGCGCCGCCGCCAGCGCGCGCCTGGCGCAGCTGGCCGCGCGCCTGCACGCGCGCCGCCACACCCTGCTGCAGGTACAAGTGCCGACCACCACTTGCAATACGCCCGATGTAACTTGGCAGCTCTGAACATAAGCTCTTCGAACTTTCGCGCATGTTCTCTCACTCACACTCGCCTCGCCTTATGTCACCTATTGGTTCCTAAAAAATGTTGTTGCGTAACTTTCTGCGCGAAGTTCGAAACTGCCAAGTTATATCGGCCGTATTGTATGTATACTGATATTCCGAGAAAAGTATGCGTTTCGGGAATCATCGTCTATCTTCGGAAATACGAACGCGCGATGATGAGGTCTAATATAGTGCTGTTATAACCATGGAAGTACTTGCTTATTTTGAATTACGATGGTTACAAAATTATAGATTAACAACTCTATACAATTCCAAAAAAACTTTTAAAAAACTCAGAAGCTTTACCTATGTGGGTCGGCGCGACGCTCGTGAAAATTCATACCTTTTCTGATCTATGTTATGGGGTTATGCGTGGGCCATGGCGGCCGTCGGTGGTTATTCCAACTAGCCCACCTCCCTCCAGAAGTTGATTAAAACTCCTGGTCTGTTCAGAACATCTATGAAAGATCTGGGTAACCCGAGGGTTTCTGTTCTAATCTGGGTAACGCCTGTGTGTTCAAAGAGCACGATCCTGAAAGTCAGAAAATGCAAAAAAAAACTTTTTTCGGACATTTCGTAGCAAATGAGACTCCAACTAACTTTTATGACGGATAGACTGGCTGCTTTACCCAGTACCCTTACTTCCCCGCCTCAATCCACCCAGTATTTTTGTACCTTTTCTGATTTACCTGTTCTTGAATTTTAGATAGTTTACACGTATTGCCATTTAATCCACTATCCACTTTAGTATTATGTAGTCTAAATATATTTTTAATTGACAGTTTGTAAAAAAGGCCCAACATTTTTGGTTACATTGGAGTTTGTACTTTGTCATGTAGACCATTGAGTTTGTTTTTTCCCAAAACTCCTGTATTCAAATATTTATATAACCGAGCTGTGCACGCGTCGCGCAGGCAGAGGAACTGTAAAATGTTTATATACAGTCAGGAACTTGATAATTGAGCAGATAGATTTACTACGAGTACGTCAATATTGTCATATAAGCCATTCCATACAACAGAGAAAGAAATTGTGATTAAAATGTATGAACAATTTAAGTGAATACCTAGTCAATTTGCTTACGAGTCAAGTTCCTTGATCTTATAGTTGGGTAAACTGAGCCTTTTTAAAGTAACATTTGTATCGCAGGTGGTAGCCCGGCGGGAGGTTGTGGGTCGTGTGGGAGCCGCGCTGGGTCCCGAGGAGGAAGCTGCCCGGGCGCGCCTGCACGAGCTGACGTCACAGCTGGCCGCGCCGCCGCTTTACAATGTAAGTACAAAGTACTGTCACCGCACGAAAATCATAATCAATTTTGGACTTTGTAACATTTAACTCTGTACTTGCTAATCGATTTAGGTATAATGTATTTTTCACAGCACCTGCTCGATAATATCAAATTATGTCGTACAAACCTAACCTAAAGTAAGTCATAGTAGCCCTGGGGTCTAGCCGGACAAAAATATTGTACTGAATTGAATTATAACACCCTGGTTAATAATGTGATTTGAATTTGAAACCTGAACTAAAAATGCGTATGAAAACTTTTACAAAAAAAAAATATACAAAACTTATGAAAAAAAATAGAGCAGAAGGAAAGTAAGAAAAAGTAGGAGAAGTAGGAAAATAAGATTTTGCAAAAATGTGTTATCCCAATGGACTTTTACACAGATTTGTAATGCCAAAATAAAGATAATTCCGGTGAAAAATTTCCACTACGATTTATTTCGCAGCCTTTTTTTTTGCCTTTAATTTTACTTATTTTGTTGGGCCGATAGCCCAACAAAATAACCCAAGACCTAGACGACAGACACCTATGTGTCTGTCGTCTTGGGCGAGCTTGAATCCGTCGCTGCACTTAGGATTCTAGTCTTAACTCCCTCCCTTCGCTCAGGAGTATAGATGTAAAACAACCGATTTAAAACGTTTTAAATAAAATGTTGCCGTTTAAAACCAAAATAAATCGTTTTAAACGGTTGAAAACTCGGCTACGCGCGCGGCACTTTGTTGTATGTGCATCGTGTGTAGGGTAGGCGAGCTGACAACGTTGTGTCGAGTCACGAGTGACGACGTCAACGAGTGTGAGTTTGGTTTTAAACCGAATCAAATTGATTATTTATATCGTTTGAAAACAATGAAAAAAATGTTTATTTGCCAACACAGAGTTTTTAACTTATCAATTATAACTTAGGTAGGTAATACCTACGCTTGGTCGGACGGACCAACTAAAACTAAACCCGTTAAATATATCAATGTCAGTAGATCACACATTTAAAAAATATTTACATAGTTTATAGGTACTCCGTTATATCCCTACCTTGGTAAAATCAAGAAATAATAATAATAATAATAATAATAATATTTATTCAAAAAATTATTACAAGGCATAAAAATTATTACAGATTTGCTTAAATGTAAATTATATTCCTAAGACTTACGTGCCTGAACTAGGTAATCCTGTGTTTCAGGCGAGAAGAGCTAAAATAGACTTATAAATAAATAAATTATCTGCAGGTTGACAATAGATCACTAATTATATGTTGAGTAGCTTAAATCTTAGTTTCTAAATTTGATAAATACTTAACGTAAGTGAAATTTGTACATACTTATTCACTTTAACACAGTTAGTAAATTCTCTGTATCTTCGTAAGACATACTTTGGAGAGCATCCTTGAGAATACTCTTACAATTTATGTAGTTTAGGGAATAAATGTTTGCTTTCGAATTTAGTCTATTATAGAGAAGAGGACCGAGGTACAGGTAAAATTTAGATACAAAAGCATGTTTTGATGTATTTTGTGGACACACTATATCTTTACGCCTTTTATTAGTATACGCAGTGCTGTAAGAAAGAGCTGTGTGTTGTTTTAATACAATACCCATTATAAATAGCTGCCGAACTGTTAATACTTCACAAGATTTGTATAGGAGGTTAGTAGGAAAAAGGAAAGGGCGGAAAGTAGACACTTTGAGAATCGCCCTTTGAGCTCTCTCGATGGTTAGTAACATTGTTTTACCCGCTCCACCCCATGTGGTAATACAGTAAGTTAATATTGATTGACATAGAGCAAAGTAAACTTGTCTAACGATTTTTGGGTCAGCAATATAGCGTAACTTTTTAAAAACAAATATTAACTTGCGAATCCTATTATTTAAAGCTTGTATATGTTGTTTGAACGAAAGTGTTTCATCTATTATAACACCAAGGTATTTTGTTGTATTTGTCATTTTAATGTTGGGACAAACACATTGGTTATCTGGAGGAATTGTGCAATAATGAGCATGTAATGTCGAGGTAGTGCTTGTTGTTGATGTTTGCTTGCGCATCGAAAACTTAATGTAATTTGTCTTGTCTGCATTTAGTGTTAGTGAAT
Source organism: Agrochola lychnidis (assembly GCA_963680765.1). Classification (NCBI taxonomy): domain Eukaryota; kingdom Metazoa; phylum Arthropoda; class Insecta; order Lepidoptera; family Noctuidae; genus Agrochola; species Agrochola lychnidis. The sequence goes on from OY796850.1 coordinate 9,866,720, forward strand.
TATGTTGAAGCCATTTATTAACAATATTGAATCCATGTTGCGCATGCTTGTAGACATTTTTTTCTGAGTCAGCCGAAAATAGAAGGGCAGTGTCGTCAGCATAAGAAACAATTTGGCCGTGATCTAGATTTAGGTTACAGAGATCGTTAATATATATCAAAAATAGTGTAGGCCCTAAAATACTTCCTTGGGGAACTCCGAAGGACGTATTTTTTTTAGTATCGCTGAGAATATTATCAATCCTTACACATTGAGTACGATCTTCTAGATAGCTCTTAAATAATTTCAGCTGGGTGCCTCGGATACCTAAGGCTTCAAGCTTGTGCAACAGAATAGGAATAGACACCGTATCAAAAGCTTTGGCGAGGTCCAGGAAGATTCCTACTGTGTGGTTACCATTATCAAGTTCTTGTGCTACATAGTCAGTCAGATGGTGCACGGCATCGTCTGTTGACATTTTAGGCCTAAACCCAAACTGCCGTTTAGATAAAATTGCTTTATCCTCCAAGTATTTGTAGAGCCTTTTATTCATAATTTTTTCTAATATTTTAGATACACTAGGCAGCAAAGAAATAGGTCTATAATTTGTCACTTGATCTTTACTGCCTGATTTGTAAACAGGGACAACAACAGCTTTTTTGAGGCACTCGGGAAAAAGACCTGTAGTTAAACATTTTTGGAAAATATAAGTTAGTGGCGGTCCCAAAATGTGCCTGAACTGTTTAATAATTTTATTTGATATGTTATCCCAGCCAACTGCACAGTCGTCCTTCAAACTCATAATTATCGTTTCTACCTCAGTCTCGTCAGTGTCTAGTAACACAAAGGATGATGGAATAGTGCTACATGTAAATGGTGTGCTTGTTAGGTAATGTGACTGCCCCTGAACTTTTTCAGCCAAACATTTACCAACATTAACAAAGAAATTATTCGCAATGTTGGCAGATGCTAACTGTGATGAGTGTGCTTGTAATAAACCTGAAGATGACTGATTTTGCTTAGAGTTATACGTTATACTTTTAATAAAATTCCAGATTTTTTTACTATTTGTACCAGCTTTTTCTAGTGCAATTTTATCGTAGTTGCTTTTTACTTTTTTTAGAAGATTATTGCAGAAGTTACGATATCTTTTATACGACAGTTGCAAAATTAAATTATTTGGATTAGATTTAGCTTTCATATGCAGTTTATCTCTATTTTTCATACAGCGAATGAGTCCTGTCGTGATCCATGGTTTTATGTTGTAGTTTTTATTATTTCGCCGAGACATGACCGTGTTTTTCTGAATTGCATGTTGCACATTTTTGATTAGATACAACATACAAAACTGCGGATCAGCGGAATCGTAAACTGGGTCAAAGTCGATATTGCGTAAATCTTCTTCAAGTTTATTTACAATTAAACTAGAAATTGTGCGAGTGTCTATTTTTGGTAATTTACAATTTAAAATAAGTAGGGTAGCATTGTGATCGGTTATTGTGGAATTAGTTACAAGGGCAAGTGCAGGGAAATTTGTTTTGAGCATAATATGGTCCAAACAAGAGCCACTTTGATGTGTAGGAAGCGTGTGAGCAGGAAGCAAACCATGGAAGGCGCATAGGTTAAGGTATTCCTCAGCGGATGCGTCAGCACTTTCTGGAAGAATATTGATGTTAATATCTCCAACTAAAATTGTATTTTTGAGAGAGGACAGGTTCTGCAAGGTATTGTTTAGAGAGTCAGTGAAATTGTTTATATTTCTAAAAGAGGGTGGTCGATACAAGGCAAGTATCGCTAATTCTAACCCAATTTTAACTAACAATCTGTTACAGTCGTGTATATTTGGTTCCTCGACAGTCACATTGAGATGATTTCTTGTGTAAACTATCACCCCATCGTTCTGATTGTAGTTTATGTTACTTTTATACATATTATATCCCGGAATAAGTGGTATATTATATTGTTTGGAAAGCCAACATTCGGTTAATACAATAACGTCACAGTTTATGTCTAGACGTTGTAGGAAAGTGCTGAAGTTGTCGAAATTTTTAAAAATACTGCGAATATTTTGTGTTAGTATGGTTAGTGGACTAGTGTGGGAGGACAGATATTGTTTACAGTGTTCAACGTCACAAACGCGGGATTCAGATACAGAGAAATTATCTATGTCATTAATTAAATTACTAATCATAGTTATAAAAACAATAACACGGGCTAAAAAAATACTTAATTAACGGCGCTCTTAGGCGCCTCCATAATCAACAGAATTGATGTACCTTTTTTCCGCCATTATTTTCGCTGGGCAGTCAGTAGCACTTGTCTTATGATTGCTCGGCTTTTTGAAGTGCAAGCAAGTAGCACATTTTGGGTCCTCAGTCTTCTTTGTACATTCTTTAATGGAGTGACCTTGATCACCGCAGTGGCCACAGGTAACGGTGGTCTCCCGACATGATTTGGCCGCATGTCCGTATTGCTGGCAATTATAACAGCGTGTTACTAGAGTGAAGTCTCTCACAGGGCATGACGACCAATTTATAAACACTCTGCCTTTTGATATCAGGGCTTTACGTATCTCTGCAGATACTTCTATTATATAATTACAGGTCTCAGCGTCCTTCTTACCTGACTTATGGCTTAATTTAATGGAGGTCAAAAAGGTCTCTAGGCTGCAATTCTGAAGAGTCTCTGCTAGATTCTGGTGGAATAAGCAAGTAAAAACATCCTTTTCTTGCATGGATGAGGGCACTCCGATAACTACTAGTCTAGGCTTCCTTTTTGAGGGTTCGTCTACTGTAAGGCCTGAATTTGATTGCTGCATAGATTTTTTCACCTTCTCAATATCGTCCTTTGATTCAGTGCTGATAATGACACCGCCGTTTTTCGTCTTACGTAGTCCTCTTACCTGAAGTTTCATTTGCTCGGGGCATATAATTTTTTGAACAAGTGATTTTGTCTCCTCACTCGACTTCAGCTTGTCGTTAGGGTATATGGCAACTGAGCTTAGATTTATCGGCTGTATAAAATTGTTGGTACCTTGTTTAACCATCTCAGCAAAGGAAATTCCCGTTACCGGTTTCATTGAAGCTCCGATTGACAGCTTAAGGGCTTGCAGTTGCTGCGACAGATCAATTTGGTCTTCGAGTGTGTATGATATGAGTGAAAATGTTCAACACTAGCCGTTTTTAATCGAAAAAAATGGTTTATTTCGGTTTTAAACCTTTTTTTTATTGGTTTTAAACCGGCCTTACATCTATACACAGGAATTAACTCTGAATTCACTTGCAAGCTCGCTTCGGGAGCAATGAAGAAAATCGTTACAATTACAACTGATGAAATTGTTACGTGTAAGTGCACATCCGATCAGACCAAACTAACGCAAGTTCGCCTGTTCTGTTTGGCCTCTACTTGTGTGGTAGGCTTAGCAGATTTGTTATTCGTATCTAATAGACGAGGTCGTCACTCTGTACTAGTTTGATAAGAGTACCGAGTAAGTAATTTTTGAAAAATCACTCTAATTATTAGAGTGATTTTTCATAAATTACCTACTCGCCTTTATAATATTGGAGTCTAATATTATAAAGGCGAAAGTTTGTGTGTGTGTGTATGTATGTTTGTCTCTTCTTCACGCTCAAACGGCTGGACCAATTTGGATGAAATTTGGCACACAGATAGTTTATAACCTGGATTAACATATACGATAAGTTTTATCCCGATATTCTCACAGGATCGAGACTTACGCAGGTGAAACCGTGGGGCGCAGCTAGTCTATACATATTTATACCATACCATACCTTTTAGCTATGCCCCGCGATTTCACCCGCCGTTTAATTTGAAAGAAAACTCAGTTCGGCTCTTCTCGGTAATGCTTGGTCGTCGGGCAGCCACCCTCGGCCCTCGACCCAAGGCGTCGCATATCATCGCCCGCCCGCTCTCTTACTTTGTTTTTGCTTAGCGATTTTTTTCTTTTGGTTTAGTTCGCCAGAAATAGGCAAGAATTTTTCAAACCCTACTCGTAGTTCCAGAGATTTGCGTTTAGCGTTAACTCTTCAGCTTTATTATATTAGCATAGATAATAAGATACTAGGAGGACAGCAGTGGTGGCCTAGTGGTATCGGTCCGACTTACGAATTGTAGGTCGTGAGTTCGAACCCAGGCAGGCACTTTACTATGTGTATTTAATTTCATCACCTCTGCTCTCAAAACGGTGCAGGAAAACATCGTGAGAAAATCGGCATGTCCTATAAACTAAAATTCAAAGACATGTGACATCCACCAACCCGCACTGAGCCCGCGTGGTGGATTATGGCCCACTCCCTCGCACAGAGAGGAGGCCTGTGTCCCAGCAGTGGGAACATTATAGGCTGATTATGTGTTTATGTTGTGAAATAAGATACTATACTTCCCAATTTTAGTTGGGGCTGCATTTATTTGTAGGTAACTAAAAGTTGTCTGTGTAACTTCACGAGGAGTAGATAAAGCTAAGTCGCATCGGAATGTCGCCTTTATGTCTTGTAGTCTGTGATGGTAGAAATATTTCTTCACTCTTAGTTATATCTATGAGGTCCCATTATAATGTCTAGAATTTAATCTGTTGTTGAGTCACAGAATAGTACAGAAGGCACACTCCGCATTTTAGGTATGTAGCTACAAGTACGCGACGGGCTCGTCTTGTCGGGCCAATTCAGTGAGCATAACGTAGAAGATATAAGAGTTACGCCATAGAAAGAGAGGCAACTTCTAGGTGAATGTAACTGTAGGTAATTAGCGCTGTGCGACCTGAATTGCACTTTATTGTGTCGTGGCAAGAGTCGCTTTTTATTTAAATTATTTTTCGGAGTGAACCATCTGTACTTATCTGTGGTTGAGTCTCAGTTGTTTTAGATAAATTCTACCTGATTGGATATATTCTAAATTTGGTACAAAAAGAAGCGCTGAAAGCCTCATGAACACTACATCACATATGTAACATTGGTTTTCCATGTGATTATCTAAATGTCTGTTTCCCATCTATACGTACGGTACTTAGCCAGCATATGTTACTTATCACACGGGATCAGACTATTCTGATAAGCCAGCAGTGCAAAGTTACACATTTTAGTACAGAACGATAGAACGACCTTGTCTGGCCGAATGTTTGGAGCACTCGCCCTACGCGTGGTCGCTTATCAGTGACAATCGCGTTATCTCCAGACACCAGACAGTGTTATAACACAAGTAGATATATCGGTGTTACGCTGTTGTTGATAAACGAATAATTAACACCAGCAAAGAACAACAATGGCGTACTTACGTAGGTATGTTGTTACCTAACGCGATTTTTTGCTACAACGAGTCGTTCGAATTATGAGTATTTTAATAAAGCAAAGGCATTCATAATAATTAAAATAGTTCTGTGTTATACTTGTGCTATAAAATGACAATCATTTCTCCTATCTTTGAGTCATTTAATAGTATCTATAAAAGTCTTATGAAATACCTTTAGTACTAGATATTACTGGTTTAGAATGTAACTTTGGATCAAAACTAAATGGTTTGATTATCATGCAGGAAACGAGTGTAACCAAGATATGGGTACTTACTATCTTGTGGTATCAGTGATGTCAAATCTCCTTTATTTTTAGATAGATAAAATTGGCTTTTTTTGCTTGGTCATTAACAACGCATTTTGTTTCGCGATTGGGGGTTTAAAAATTGATCATTATCAGTACAATTAGATAATGCCGTTTATATTTTTCCTTATAAGGCCTACAAAAAACAGAGATGAGTCATAAGACTGACCTTATTAAAATGGGACCTTATTCATATTATCATGAAAAACAAAACATTGTTGTAACAACATCTTTAATGTTGCTAGCAACACGAAACGTGCAAAAAAACATGTTCAAGTTGTTTTAATTGTGTTTTCCATGATTGTTTTTATCAGTTTTTAAAGTACCTGATTAAAATGTTACATTGTAACTCAACAAGCAAATTGCGTGTTAAAATGAAATACACTTTAGGATAACATTCAAATGACGAGTTCTTACAGTAAATTTGTGTAGAGTTGAAAGACCAGGGTCGGAATAAAATAACCTAAGTCGGTATTTAGATGATCATGGGTAGGATGAAAATATTGATTAAGTAACTCTTCGCGGCGCAATCAGATCTTCTTGTTTTGGTTCTATAAAGCCTTTTTCAAATCCTTAGGGGCAACAAGACGTAATGTTACATACATATAACATCACGCCTTGTTTCCCCGAAGGGTTGGGCAGAGGTGTCCCTGTAGCAGGTACACCCACATTTCGCCAGCTATGTTTAAGTCCCATGGAATAGGGGGCGAGCCTATTGCCATCAACCGGGCACAAATCCAGGCTCCGAGCTGCTACTGAGAAATTTCTGATAGAAAAACCCAATAACACTTTACCTGACGCGGGAATCGAACCCAGAACCTCATGCTCAGCAGTAGCGCTTGCGACCACTAGACCAACGAGGCAGTAATGTTATGTTTATAACTTTTTCCGGTTGTTCTACACTTTAGGTAATGTATAATTATTTTAAGTCAATCAGTATAGGTAGGGACTTTGTATACCTCTGTCCTCGATGAATCTTTAAAATATAATTTACAAATCATTGTTCTTTTGTTTAATGACTTTACATGGCAGTGTATGCTATGAAACTGATTAGAATCTATGTCTTTATGTTTGCCAAATAGCGCTGACAAAACAATAAATTTTCATTTATCATTTTGTACATATACAATGATTATGGAAAGCAACGTTATTATATTTACACGTTTCCATAAAGTGACTTCTAGGCTACGAACAACGTTTGAATTACATAATTTCTTTTAAAAAAACCGGCCATGTGCGTGTCGGACCACGCACAATAAAGGGTTCCGTAGTTGGGATGAATTTATCCCAAAAATAAACTTTGTAGTTAACTAAAAATTTAATTGAAAAGTTAAGTTGGTCGATTATTACTCGTTAACTTGTAGAGCCTACTTAGCTGTGATAGTTTTCCTTTTAATTTCGTTATACTATAAACTACTGCTGTGACTTTTTTCACACATTTTTCCAAAATCAACCATTTAGCTTTGCTTTTTACCCGACTCCGGCAAAGCCAAAAGGAAGGGTTATGATTTTAGCAGTCTATGTATGTATGTTTGTATGTTTGCTTTTACGTGTGTTCCACCGTAGCGCCTAAACTGCTAAATCGATTTTAATGAATGATGTATCAATAGATTTGTAATAATGGTCCGGGTGACATAGGCTATATAATTTTTCCCTTAATTTAATTTGGTGGACTTTACACGTAAATTTCTAACCTCGAAAAAAATTAAAATGGGATGACCTTGACATGTTTGGTATCAAAAGAAAGGTTTTGACGAGCACATTCCAAATATGTATATAATGATATATTTTCAAAGTAAATAAACATGTTTAAATCTTTAAAAACAAGCAAAAGTGAGACTGCGCGTAGTATCGCAAGATGTTACCAACGTGCAGTTAATCAAATCTTAATAAATAGTAACGATTTATAATTCCACTCTTATGAAGAAAAACAAGTACACGAAATATTTATATTTTGGATTTCTCCGAAGCTCGATATCGATATATGGTGTTGGCGTCGAAATAAATCGCTCTATGGTTTCGTCCAAAGCACTATGCACTGTTATTGGAATTTAAAATAGGTTAATTACTGAACTATTGTATTACTCTTATTTACGTTTATCAAGTGTAAAAACGGAAAAGTATAAATAAAAAAATTAAGTTTAATAAAAAACTGTAACCCGACTACGGGAAAATAAAAATGATCTAAAAAGTACGAAACAAGCAAATATTTCAGACAGAAATAAAGACATAGGTACAAAAATGGTCAAGGTAAAGCCGTCGTCGCATGCCTTTATAATTTTGTAGGTGTTCCTGGCACCAACATGGTATACAGGCATGCGACCACGGCTTTACCTTGACCATTTTTGTACCTGTCTTGATTTCTGTCTGAAATATTTGCTTGTTTCGTACTTTTTAGATCATTTTTATTTTCCCGTAGTCGGGTTACAGTTTTTTATTAAACTTTATTTTAATTACACTTGACTCTAACAAAAAATAGCACTTTAAAGCTTAATATTTCGCAAACGGATCCTTGAATCTTAAAATGGTTTTCACAAACTCAAAATGTTTTTAAAGGACCTTTCCAATGATACCCCACACCATGGGATAAAAAAAAACATCACCACTTTACGTGTAGGGGAGGTACTCAAAAAAAAAAATGTTTTTAAAAATTTTGTTTTACCACTTTGTCGGCGTAATTAATATGTATACCTACGCCAAATTACAGCTTTCTAGTACTAAGGGTCTTGGAGGTAGACCGTGGACAGACAGACAGACGGCCATGACGAAACTATAAGGGTTCCTTGTTTACTACGGAACCCTAAAAAGGTCTTTGTCCTGTTGTGGAAAAATAATAATTGGCTTATTCTTCTTTCTTGTTGCCACGAACATTCGACGACGGCTCATATCAGCTTAAGCGGCTCAGACAGAAAACTCAGCAGTGTGCAAGTAAACGTTGGAAACGAGGCAGACGGCCCAGACAGACAATGATATCAGATAGGAAAATTTTGATAATTTCATAAAATGGTACCTTACGTTGCCTAGCCGACAGCGACAGCACGTTATATTTTATAATGTTTAATAGGCGCTGGTAATAAATTGTTCTGACTACCTATTGTTAGACAGCAAAGCCAGATATCTAAAAATTGTCTAATCGATAAATCTGGTTGTAACTAGTTATTTTGTACGATTCATTGTGAACGTGCGGTGTAAACCGCAACGACCGCATAATTAATTTATCATTAATTAATCGGTACTTAGGTATGCATGGTCGGAGGTAGACAAGCAGGTATCGAAGTGTCACGATACTATCACATCCCTATCACGCACTGCTAAACTTTTGTATCTAAACAAATCATGCGTGATACTGATGTGGAATTTTGGACGAGATAGACACTGACACTAACGATACATGAGCCACTTCGGTGCTTAGAACTTAGGTGCTATTGATTTGTTCAACAAGATAAAGAATTTTACATGCACTGCTGTCTTTTGATATAAATTAGCGATAAACGCTTGATACGTTTTGAAGTGACTATTATGGGTTGAAAAGTTACAATGGTGATGGTTACTTATGACTTGGTTATTAACAATAAGACACCCGGTAGGAAGCCATTTCTAGTTTTGATTTTGAAATGGATCTGTTTTCAATCAATTGGCTTTTCCAAAGAGTGACCTTGGCTCTTGCACACTGGTGTGATACCTTGGTTCAACCGAATTAAAATATTTTTATTTGTTGAACATAGGTAAATAAAAAAAAAAGATGTTAAATAATAAAATGAACAATGTCTTGCCGTCAACGGTGCACAAATATTCTGACTATAAATTAATTAGTAATAAATGAAACAAAACATTTATATTAACAAATAAAACTAAATTTTATTTATTAAAAATTAATAGATACTTAAAACATTATTCATTGTTATTTCATTTAATTATCATGCAATAAATTAAATCACATAAAAACATTAAAATTTATTTTTTAATAAACATTTAATTAATTAACAAATTAAAATTATCTAATAAAAAATAAAAAAATGTCAATAAATTATAATTTGTCGTCTAGATACTCATTAACACTTTAATTGGTTGAAGGACACTGAACGAGACACAATAGATGTTTTATTGTTAAACGCCTATGGGCGTTAGTGTCCCTCAAAGTGTTAATCGACCTGATATGACAACAAGCCCTTTCATAGTATTATATAGTGCTAACTTATGTCTAAATTATTATTTTCCTTTCCACTTAGAATGTAGACTATAATTATTAACTATCGTCTTTGTTTAGGGTCGCCTGAACGAGCTGCTTTGTGCGGTGCGACTGCAGCGCAGCGCAAGCGCTGGCGCGTCGCATGAACGTTATCACCTGGACCCTGGTAAGATATTTGAAACTACATCTTAATTCCTTCTATATTTACTAAATTGCTTGAGTAAAAATTAATAAAATTGGCTACTCAAGTCACTTGAATTGGTCGTTCAAGCCAGGACAAGCTATACATGTACATTGTACATATGTAATGATCGACGCAGGTGGCGTTGTGTGGTTTCTGCATACCCCCATGGGACAAAAGGCGTGAGTTTATGTATGTATGTAAGCAATACATATAGTATAGAATGGTCTAGGCGGTAATAAATCTCTGGTTTCGCATAAAGCGACTCGGTTGTTAGACATCTTATCGGAAATACGCTATGTGATGTTAAGAGGTTTTATAGTACCTGCAGTTAAAGATTAGGTGATTTATACTTCTTTATTTCTACACTAAAAATTCAGCCCGCGCCGCAGAGCCTGTAGCTTTAAATTCGTCCCCAAATAATCTTGATCCGATCCAGCCTGGCCCTTGCCGTCGGAGGGCAGCCCAGTCCAGCCCAAGGCGTCGCTGGGCTCCCCCAGCGTCGCCCTAATCCGAGGTCCGTACCCCACAGGGGGTGCACTTAGTGTGTAATCGCTTAGTTTATAAGTTTTTTGCTCTGGCTGGGCACTACAGGAAACTCCGGTTAAGCAGCTCATAACATCTTAGGTTGACCGTCGAGATGCCATAAAAAACAAAAAAACAAAAAATTCAGTCCATAGTCCGGGGAAGTACTTCCATTGTACCTATTTCTGTCGCCTAACAGCGTTGCGTGTATGTGACATGAAACATTTCAGCTTGTTTCTAGGATAACAATTTATCTGCAATGCCTCTGGTATTTTAGAAAAAAAAATACGTCAAAAAACACCACATAGCAGTGTTAAATATACATAATATCGTAAAAAAAATTGAACTAGTGTCATTAACCAGGGAGAAAACAGGAATACGTTAGTATGTAGTGAACGCCTACAACCACGTGACCGCGTTTCCTCTTAAGCTGTATTTCACTGTTTTTATTGGGTTTCCATCACGAATAATTGTTAAGTAACCAAGCATTTTTGGGCAAGCTCGTCGCCTACCTATTAGTTGGAGCTTATTGAGCTTGACAAAATTGGCATAATATTGGTGCACTCCTCCGCCTATTCTTTCTGAGAAAATAAGCATGATGTTTATTGATAAGTTTGTTCGTGTTTAGGTGCACAAGAAGACTTCAAGCAATTCCTGTCGATGCAGCAGAAAGGCATGGCTCACTTGTTGGACACTGCTCGTAAGGACCTCGCGGCGCTCGGTACGATCGCTGAAGGCATGTCCCGACTCGTTAGGGCTTAAGAGCGTTTACGCCATCCGCGCGCTGTTTAGCTCAAAAACAGTACTTTTCGATCCAGTTAATATCCATCAAACATTATTTTAAAAACATATTAATTACTAATCATTTTAGGAAATATTGTTGTCTAAACACTTAGTTAGGAAAAATTTTAGATTATTAGAGTATTTGTGAATTATATCAAGATTACTGAACAGAGGTTTTGTTAATTTTACTTCGAGCGTCAACTTTGACGCTTAAAATATCTTAAATCACTGATCACCCTAACAAACAATATTTTTTATCTAACTGCAAAGATTCTTAGGAAAAAAGTTAGTTAAAAGAAATTTTCAGTTTAGGTTCCCTACATGAGAAATAAAAATCCAAACAATGCGAAATTATAATGAAATTTTGGTAAATAAAATGTTTTTTTTTACCAATATATCTTCCTTAATTTAATATAATAAAAGGTTACTGTAATAGAAAAACATCTTCTTAAAAATTTGCAATCAAAATTTTTAACTATATGTGTTTGGTTATTTTTCTAGAATTTTTTTAAAACTACTCTAAAATTACTATAAAACTCCACGCGCAAACCGTTTCAAATTAGTCCGCCGTGAGGCCTTTCAGAGAGTGGATGTGTCGCTCGGCGCTCTGCCTGACCGCTGTTGACCTTTGTCGTGCGTACAACGATAATGCACGAATATAGCATGATCGCCACATCTTAGTACTTTAGTAAGTAAAATATTTTATTGAAGTGAAAACTAATTTAGGGTGCTAAAGTCGATATCGGTGCCGATTCTCTTGTCACAAATGCCTTCTGTTGTCACAAATGACTAGACAAAAAATCACCATTTAGTTTGGGTAGTAATAAAAGTTCCGAAAAAAGTTAAAATATGAGCATACTTAAAATTTGAAATTTACTGCTATAAATGCTAATTTTCCGACAGCTTATATGCGAATACAAATAAAGAAAGGACCGAATAAAATACTGAAAATTCCGAAAAATCAATACAGCATTTGCTGACGTAATAATTTTCAAACAAACAAACAAGCATACACCAAAGTATTAACTCAGTGCCATCTTAGGCCCGTATTACAGAACGACACTCAATACTCGAGCATTACTTAAAACTAGTTTCAACCAATCAAATGGCTTGAATCTAGTTTTAAGTAATGCTTGGGTATTGAGTGACGTTCTGTAATACGGGCCTTAGTGCAAGATGACACTGAGTTAATATTTTAGTGAAAATGGCAATTTTGCTATTCTGAATTTGACGTTTTTCATGAAAAATTTTGTTTGCCTAACTAAATCTGACTACTTTTAATCGCCATTAAAAAACTATGGAATTAAATTAGTTGTCATGAACTAAAATTCATACCCACACCTTGACTTCAGCTGCAAAAATAGTACTGTATCTTTTTTTCTTTTCTTTTGCTTATATTTCGAAAATGGTGTGATCTATCGCAAAAGTAATGAAAATTTCGACCCCCTTTATAATGCCCATAAACCCATAAAACTCAACATATAGGTAATAATTTTTCATGGCCTCCATACAAAAAGTGAAAAATTCTATATAAAACACGGCTGCTTCGTGAGGTTCCTGTTCAGGATAAGGCGGGAGGAAACATCCGGGTGTCACCATTGTGTGGATCGGCCTGAGGGCATGGCAGAGCATACGGTGGAGGTCTGCCCGGCTTGGGCGGAGCACCACCGTGTCTTCGTTGAGGTGTTTGGCGGCGGTGATCTCTCGCGTCCGGCCCTGGTTCAGGCCATGGTTACGGAGCGAGAAGAAATGGCAGGCCGTCACCTCCTTCTGCGAAGCGGTAATGCTCGCGAAGGAGGAGGCGGAACGCATGAGGGAGAGGCAAATTTCGCGCCTTCACGCCCCTAACCACCGCAGGAGGAGACACCCGGGGCGGGAATCGCGAGCCAATTCCAGCAATGGGTAGCTCGCCGTCCGATAAGGACCAAGCCCGGGTCGGCCGCGCGTTGTGTTCCACGCGCGCCTCAACGAGATGTCAGCAGAATTGACGGGGTCCGCTTGGGCCAATGCCTGCCGGGGGTTCGAAGAAAACCGATAGGGAAATCGTGGCCCCCGGCAACAGGGCAACCGAAAGAACACGGGTGGGTTTTACTCAGTAAGAGTCTGACACGCCCTCCCGCTCCGCCCAGAGCGGGAGAATTTATCATGGGTGTCGTTTTCATATACCCCGTTTACATTCAGCTCACTTCCACAGCAATGAGCAGGAAAGTGGGCAGGATGAGTATGTAAACACGATACTTCTCATACTGCTGCCACTGCTACTCGCGTTGCCCTACGCTCCCCAAATGAGTGGTTTTTTTATGCGGAAGTCAAAGAACGAGCTGCACGAGTGGCAGTGTTTACGTTCAGCTCCGCAGCTCACTTCTTACCGAGCGCCTGGACGAATCGGACGTGCGTGCCGCCTATTTATACGATCTATGAAAATGCCCTTCGAGTGGAATAATAAAAACACTATAACATATTTAGAACTATTGGAATCCAAAAACAGTATGTAGGATTTAAATGACAAAAACCACAAATTAAAACTAAGTTCACGACGTCTGGACACGTAGCATGACCACAGTAGAAACGGGTTTTGTCGACGGAAGAATAGACAAAATGACAGATTGTGATTGTTTATCTGTCATTTTGGCTATTGTTCTATTATCTATGGTGGTCATGCTACGCGTGCTGGAAGAGAATTAGTGAAGCTTTAGAAGATACTCCTTCCTATTGACGAATTGAAATCAAAGAAGTCACTGATGGTTACGTTTAGGCCTCTTTTGAAAATAAAAATTCATCTAGCCGATCTGTACCCCAATAATTGCGTAATAGAAAAGAGGACCACGCTCGAGGTTTGCCAGAGAGCTATGGAACGGAGTATTCTTGGTATTAAACTTGTGGACCGGGTTAAGAATACAACAATCCGTTCCATCACTAAAATATCTGATGTCACTCGGAAAGCTGCCACGCTTAAATGGAATTGGGCTGGACACATCTGCCGCATGTCAAACGATCAATGGGCCAAACTTACGACCCAGTGGGTCCCGCTTAATGGCAAACGACATCGCGGCAGGCCCAGACGGAGATGGCGGGATCAGCTGGACTCATTTAAAAAAGATTGGTTCTTAGAAGCTCTAGACAGAGAGAGGTGGAAAGAGGGTAGGGAGGCCTTTGCCCAGCAGTGGGACAATAAAGGCTAAGAAAAAAAAAATAGCGTAATGCACGATCAATCACAATTGTTTCGATTTGAAACAGATTGCTAATCCATTGCTTCATAAGTTGGAGTAAAAATCTGCTCAATAACGTAAATAATGCAATGAATGTTGTTGAACTGTCAAAATGAAATAAATTTGTTATAATCGGTTATGAAAATAAGTTACGCAATTAGGGTACCTACTGGAGCAGATGCAGACGATATATTTCATCCGATATGGTTTGTATTCGATGTTATGGAGAGGATCCACCATCTTCTACGAAGATAATTTTTTTTTTAATTTGTTTTTTTTTTTTAAATAAAGAACATAATTATGTATTGTGTTTTCTACACAGCGACGCTGTAATTATTTCGACATCTACCGTTGTTGAAAGTCGAAAGCGATATGAGTGGTAGGGCAGTTCTTTCGATCCTACTACGGCAGTATTTAGAGAATTATGGCTGGCAGCGCGAACAGTAGCGGCAGGGGCAGAATGTAAATGAGGCATTAGTTTTTGAGGGTATTAAAGTCGATAGTGAGGTCAAAATGTAAATCCAAGATGGCGGCTGCGAAAATTTTGTTTTTGTTTTAAATGATACGTGAGAAGGAACTTTATTCCTGAGTGGGTTCTCACAAACGCACACGTTTTTTTTTCAGATGAAAGCTTCTTTAGGCGCGATGAGCGATTATTGGTATAGGAAAATCTTATGGGTTTGCGACACCGACATGCTAATATTAACAGTACCCATAATGTAACTATGAGTATGACATGTTGCGCTTGTTGTTACTCGGAGTGATAATAAGATAAGATGTTTAAAAGAAATAAATATGATTCATCAAATTGTTATGCCTAATATAAAATAAACACGAAAAGAAGCGTATAAATATGTAAACTGTTCCAATAAAATATTGTAAAATTATTTATTTAATTCGTTTTTTTAATAATATTAATCATAGGTGTAACAATAAATTGAAGTTGGATTTAAATTCCAATTAAATATTTACTAAAAGAATTATTGCTCTAAATCGAACGGATCAACGTTTGTTAGTCTGACTATAAAGATAGCGAACGCGCCAACTCTACGCACACATGTACGCGCGCTTCTGTGTGAGTGAATTTTGCGAAGAATTTACCTAAACTTGACTTCCCGCGCTAGACGTAAACGCTCTTAAGTATAAATAATGATATTTTGATACTCCATAATCATAACATAATTATATTCCTTTTTTTTTCAATTTATAATTTAATTACTCCAGTTCGACATTAGGATACATGTTTTTAATAAGATAAAATACTTGTATTGCAAAAATATTTCCAAAATGAAACTTTGTGATTTGACTTCTCAATAATAGAGTTGTTTTTCTAAAATATATTATTTTCTACCTACTGTACTGTATTTGTTTTCATCAATAAGTGTATGAGAATGTATTGAATAAAGTTGATTGAAAGTTATTTTGATGTTTATCTGTATTTATCACCTTAATCAAAACTATCTCAATACAAAATTACAAAGCCACCAGATTTTTCCGGTTGACAAAAATATTCCACAGTCGATCGTCTTATTGTGCTGATAGAAATCTATTCGTTTTATATCTCGTTATATTTTGAATGCATGAGTTTTATTTTGTCATCTGATAAGGAAATAATCCGCTTGTGTGTCTCGTCACGTATCTACCATGTTTGTACTTTGATAAAGATGTGCTGAATATGATGAACAATACCAAACAGGTGCTAATATTTATCATAGACTTCGTAGCTTTGTACAACAACGAATTGTCTGTGCTCTATGGAAATGAATGAAAATCAAAAAGTATTTATAAATAAGTTTATTAAAAATAAATATTAACTCTTAGTACTTAAATCTAAAGGTAAGTCTGTGCGTCTGACTAGTTCTTCAATAGAAGTGTATTCACGTCGCTTTGAGCAAATAAGGTTCAAAGGCATCTCTTCCTCCATTGACTTGTATATCTGGGGACTCTCCTCCTCTTTTTTGAGTGAAACTTCTTCCAATCGAGGTTGGTCTTCATATGTGAACACTTTGTCACTAATACTTGATCCCAGTGTTGGGTAGCTAAGGGTACTGGAGTAATAGTTTCTGTACGCATGCTCGTACATCTGCGTATACTCCATGTAAGACATTTCACTTGTTGGAATTCTTACTGGGTAAATAGGTTCAAGAGGCCTGATATAGGTGACTTGATCCATAGGAGCGTAGGACACTGTTGTGGGGACGGAGTCTGACAGCATCGGCGCGTATGTGTATGTCGGTCGCGTCGGTGATAGAGAGCTGACGGGTGGATTGTACACTCTGCTAGCGTGTATTGGTGATGTGGGCTCTATACCAGTGTACGAAGAGCTATTTTCCTTTGAAGGTGAGAACGTGTCGGGGCTGTATACTTCGTCTGATGATTCTCGCCTTGTGACTTGCTCTGTGGTGTAATGTTTGTAGGTTTTGACGTGTTTCCTCAAACTGGACGGATCTGTGTAGCGCTTGTTGCAGCCGGGGACTTTGCAGCAATAGGGTTTCTCGACTGCATGTGTGCGTGTGTGTTTGAATCGGTCGCTTGAGTTTGAATACGCTTTACCGCAGCCCTGGTGAAGAAAAAAAAGACATAAATTAAAACTTACTGTTAACAGATTACGTTCGAAAATTCTTGTATTTTTCGGTTAAATTTTTTTTAGTGTTCGTAACATTTGAAGTGAACAATATATTTACCTCATAAGGACAAACGTAAGGTTTCTCTCCAGAATGTGATCTGAGATGAATTTTCAAGTTTTCAGCTCTGGAGAAGCTCTTGTTGCACTGGTTGCAGGTGTGTGGGCGTTCGTTTGTGTGTGTTCGTACGTGGACCAGCATTTTGTAACTGTTGACAAAAATAAAAAATAATAAGTAAAAATGCTCCGAAACATAATAATACTTAAATAACAATTTTCAAGTCTCTTTTCTTGCTTTAAATGTAAAGTCAGAAACTAACCGTGCATTGAAGCCTCTTTGTGGCCTCGTGCATCCTTTCCATCCGCAATAGAAGAGTCCATCTCTATGTGCAAGCGCATGAGCGCGAGCGACGTGCGCGGACAGGCGCGCCACGCTCGGGAATTGCGCGCCGCAGCCGCGCCACAGGCACACACCCTCGGCGTTGTCAACTGTGTCAGAAGAATTCCTCTCAGGGGACGAACCACCGGACGAATCTTCATCTTCCAACTGTAAAAAAAATAATTATAAAACATTTGATTTTTAATGAAACTTTATTGTTGTTTGTTGTTTTTTTTTATGTCTGTTGAATATTTGCATCTAAAAAATATCGAACCTGTGGTGGAAGTGGCGGCAAAGCTACAGGTCTCGCAAAATAGGGAGCGAACCTCTCGGCAGGCATCCACCGTGGCACCCTGCACCCATCCCGGGGTAAATCCGACCTCCAAGCCGGAAACACTAACATCGTAAACACTTGTTCACTAAGAAACTTCTAACAAATAAAAACTAGATGTGGTCACCGCGCGGTCGCTACGGACAATGATGTCGGTCGCTCGCGTCGCCTACTTATAAAACGTCTACGAGTGACAACGCGCTGATAAGAGGACGAGTCCCCCGCGAACATGATACCTCCATACATTTTTCAAAATTTTCCCTTCACAGTGAGCAGGTGACGTGTTTTTTCTATTTTATGAAAAATTACGATTTTTTCAAACTTTTTTTGACCCGAAGGTCCGTTGCAATAAAGGTTAGTTTGGCTTGTGTGGGTTGTATCATTAAACTCACGTAGCGACTTGTGTATGTGGGAGCGTTATCAGAAGCCGCCTGCCGCGGCTGCTGTCCAGTTATTACCGGTCCGATAGGCCGCGGTTCAATAGGTGACTGATATCGCAGTGTCGGTGTGAAGCGACCTCTTACTGGTTCTTATTGACGATCTCATTACTAATCGCCTTCAGGACAGTTGTTTCAAGAACAAAGCGTATTTGTGTCGTGGTGGCTATCACGTATTTATAGGCGGAACTTAGATCTCGGAAAGAAAAGTGTATTTAGATAGTAAAAAATATCTCACTATCCTAGAATAAGCATTTGTAAAAAATATCCTAAATATAATAAATTATGACTACCTACTGTGTCCTTTCTGAGTTTATCTCGGACATTATGCTATAGGGACACCTCTGCCCAACCCTTCGGGGAAACAAGGCGTGATGTTATGTCTTATTATTGACATCGGTGAAGGAAAACGTGAGGAAATCGGGACACTTCTATAATAATATAGTTAAGTTAAAAACAATACTGAAATCGCCAAACCGTCTTGGACAAGTGTGGTGATCAATGCTCGTGCCTTCTCTTTATGAGAAGAGGCCTTTGCCCTGCAGTACCTACAGTGGTACAAAAATAGGCTGGTATTATTATTGTTAAGAAATTATTATTAATAAATTATGAAATGATCTAATAGATCACGTTATTGAAGCGCTGTCTAAAGTGGATAGTCTCAAGTACTAATCTACGGGAAATTACGTGAATTCAGTTCTGCAAGTGTTAGTTAGTATTTATGTAACCTACCAGCAAAGTACCAAGAACCTAATACCTACCTACTAAAGAACCTAATACCTGCCTAAAAATATAACTCGTGGTAGATATCAGTCAAAAGTTTGACACTAACCTTTATCTTTGTACGTGCTACGTTTTCAACAAGTAGCACCTAGGCTTATTTCTTCAGAATATACCGTGATTCCAACGTGTTCTAACAAGAACCACGTATTTTGTTTGAAGATAAAATCTATCCGTCTTATCGCAAGAGCACTTTGCGACCACAAGTTCCGGGGTAGGTAAATTCCCTGTTCGGGCAGTGTAATTTTAACTTGAGTTAATCTAGGAGGACATTATTGGTAACAATCAAATTAACCACAGCCGTAGTAGGTATGTAAAGTTACATAATTTCATTCGTGAAATTAACTTTGATTACAACCGCAGATTTTAGTGACAAGGCGTGTCAAAGGCATTTTTAAGTTATCGATGTTACCGCTGAAATTGCGTCGTAAAAACGACCTTTATGCCTGAAAGTTAATATTCTAGATAATACCACCATTTCTGATTCAAATCCGCCAGACAGATATATCTAGCTGTCTGATAAAGATATAATATCAGCTAGGTCATCGGAAAATTCGAAGTGCGTTGTGACTTTCGAGCCTATGCGTGGCTCGACAGTGATGAGGGTGGCCCATAGAGCCGGTTACATCGTGGTAGGCTTATCTAATCACGTGGCTGGCTAGCCGGATCACTGATTAGACACCTACATACGAACTAACACGTCTAACACTACACCTGTCGCCCGCTTAGATGAGGCGAAGACAAATCTTTGTAGTTTCTTGTTTCGTTTTATTGGGAAAAGAAAACTTCTTGTATGACTTGTATGGATAAATATAATGTTAATGAGATAGTGGTTACAATTCAAACGTTGCTTTGCAGCTGAACTTGGATAGGTGAAAGAATTTCCGTGTGTTTGTTCTTCAGAAATCTGGTGTGTTTAATAAAGGGTTGGCATTTGTGACTTGAAGGCTCTAGTACCTATAACTACTTAGTTAGTGAACTTAGTTCGGCTAAGTCTCTGCCAAAAGTTTGGAAGAATGAAGCTGCGATAACAAAACATTTTTGGAAGCATTTTGAATTTCCTGAAAATTTCTGGCAGCATATTTGTTGTGCAACATTAAGCAACGTGACAAAGCACCTTATTCTCCGTAGGCACCGCACCGTGAGCAAATACTCTGCAAAACTGTGCGTCATTGAATACTTGTTCAAACGAGTGATAATGTTATCAGTGGTAGTGTGTGCTTGTGTGCGTGTCCTCAATAAGTGTGTACGCGTCCGTGACAGGCGCGTGTGAGCGCGCTCGGCCCCCTGCGGCCGACGAGCGGCGCGTGCGCCGGTTACGGCCGGTTCGCTTATCACCACTGTCGTCTTCAACGCTAACACAGTCTCAGTGCTAAAGTTTATGAAGGACTTAATAAAAATATACCTCCCATGTGCCACGCACGATACCGGCGTGTGCAATGATTAATAGCTTCATTAAGTCTTTATGGACAATTTATGTATTTTGGGGAAAATAAGAAATTTTATTCTATTGAGGGCAAATTGAATTTTTTTACTATCGTAATAATATTAGGTGATCGTATTATGTTCAGTTTATTTGTGATATAAAGATGGACACAACACATAACGCGAGGTCATATTTTTTTTTATTCATAATCGATAAAATTTATTTTTAGGTACCTATTCATAATCGATAACATTTATTTTCAGACGCTGAAAACATGTCCATATTTTTCCACAGGTTTGGCATATTGAATTATTGGGCAATATGTAGTTATGTGGGTTAAACTTCAAGTTATAAGTTACAATTCCTAGAAGCTGTTAGTGCAGTTACTGAGCAATACAGATTAATGGAGCTTTGTATAACATCAGATAACTAGAAGCATAAAATGCCAGTGAATTCTCCGCTGAACTTAAAAACTGCAGTAGTTTCCCAAATGCTTTGGTTTTATCAAGAGTCCCGAACACTTTCATAATAACGCTATTTGAAGGACCAGCACCTTAATTGCGTAACACACGATCAATCACAATCTGAATCATTTTGAAGGCAATTGCTAATCCATTGCTTTATATGTTCGAAAAAATTGTCCGCTCAACTTCGTAAATAACGCAATGAATGTTGTTGAACTGTCAAAATGAAATTGATTGTGATTGATGGTATGTTACGCAATTATGGTGTAGTTTGATCAATCCCAACCAGCACATAAGCTAAACTGGACATTTTTGAGAGATGAAAGTAGGGCATGCATTAGTTTATTGGTGGTGTGAGAGCTTTCAAGCTATCTCTTTCAAGCAAGTCTCTACTGCCACCGACGATGCTGTGGAAGTGGCAGAGTTTTGGGCCAACAAAATTTTATTCACTGTCGTGCCATCGAACCGACGAAGATCTGACCTATCACTTTCAGTGCACAAGTGTTTAGCGTTGTTGTTTTCATTGACGGACCATCCCATTGGATGCCAGAAAATCGTGACTAGTTAGTAGTTTTTATGGGCAAAAAAAATAATTCCATTATTTCTTAATAGCATTGCAGCAAGTATATAGCAATGTGCTGGTTCACATGTCGTCAAAGTAGACGTGTTTACTTGTCCGTATCGCAAAGTCCGCCGGGGGCAGGCGGACGAGCCGCCGCGGCCAGTTTGCGCCGGTTACCCCTTATCACACCCACGACGTTCAGTTTAATGTATTTCATCAGCATGCCAATGTAAGTAAACAGTTACCTAATAAGTTTAAATTAAATGCTTATAATCTTGAGATGCATGAAAGTGAATGGTTCAAAATCAATGGGTAAAAGTACCGGCAACGATAAGCGTAGGGATCAAGGGAAACCCTTTGACAATTCCCACACTGAAGTAAGATTAGAATAATACTGTTGAGTTGTTGTGTGAGGTGGTGGTAGGCGCCTTTTGTTGTACATAATGTAGTTATAGCATAGGTAATCAGACTACAATGTTCTCACTGCTGGGACAGAGGCCTCCTCACCGTGAGAGCGGGCCATTATCCACCACATGGGCCAATATCCACCACGCGGGCCCAGTGCTGGTTGGTTGATGTCGCATATCTTCCAATTTTTGATTCTAGGACATGCCGGTTACCTCACGATGTTTTCCTTCATTGATTTGAGAACCGTGGTGATGAAAGTACAAGGCTCAAAGTGCCTTACTTGGATTCGAACTTACGCGGTTATTTCCACTAAGCCACGATTGCACTGCCTGCCTGTTGTTACATATTTACCATTAACTGCTTGCCGTTTATTCAGTTATCCAAAGGCTGTAACACCAACCGTTTTACTATTTTTCTGGCGTAGAGAGCCAGTCTATTGAGCCCTCATAAGACCAAATAAAATTGGCAATAAACGTCTAATATTATTTAAAAATTAGTAATATTTCTTCATTTCTTGGTAATCAACGAAAGTCATCGTGATAGTGCGTACACTCGATTACCGATCTGCGTCGAAGAGTCGCTAGAATGAGGGCAATAATGTTAAATTCATCATTTGGTAATTGATTGGAGTCAAATCTGTATTGTCATCCTAACTACCATGTTCACACTTGCACAAATATTATTATCTACTTTTATGAAATTAATGTACCTTACTATTTAATTAATGTATGTATCCTATACCTTACATAGGTAACATTAGGTATGTTTGCAAATATGAGTATGTGTGAAATACCTGTAAAAACTGCCTAAGGTTAACTAATGTAGCAAACAGTTACCATGAATTCAGCTATGATTGAGGCTCACCAGCGTAGAAATTTTGTGTCGGTTATTATAAAAAGCTGTTTCATTATACCTACAGTATAATTAAGTCTCCATGATCGAGATGATATAATAAGTAGTTCCTGTTTGTTAATTCAAGGTTTGTTTTCCTGTCCTTGCAATAGTACCTACTTATCTTTTTCCGGAATAAAAATAATTTATCGACTACTGTTTATGTATTGAATCAATGAGTGGAGTCTGATGAAATCCATACAATATAATTATTAATTTTATGGATACCTATTCATTTTACTGAGATGGGAAATTATTATACAGCACAGCTAACTTACAAGGCAAAAGCCCTTCTGAGGACTTCCTTACGAGGTACCTACCTAGTTTGTACGTAGGGAAATAAATTAGAATGTTGCTCATTTAATTTATCTATTTTCTAGTCGACCCTATTACAGTCAATAGGGTCCGGTAATTAACATGTTGCATGAGATGTTGTTTGCTGCATGCGCAAACAATAATTCGAAGTTACTCTTGCTCTAAGATTCTTGAGCGTTGATTAAATTATGTTCAGAATGATTTACACAAGAAATTTCTAGTACCTATTGGAATTGTTCGCGTAAATTTTTACATGAATTATACGGTATATTAAATTAATGCAAGAAAGTGATTTTTGGTATTTTTACAAGAAAAACAAGAAACTTGTAAGTGATTATTGCGCTGGCGCAGCATTCGTTAGACGTTTTCATGAGTTTTAGTGTAGATATCATGCGGCAGGTGGATTATTTCATAGGTATGATGACGATATGAGCCAGACACCAATCTCGGTAGTAGTTGACGGCGGGCGATAACACCGATAACAGATAAGACATGCCTAATCCTTCAGTCTGATGGCATCATCATGTTGCAGTGTAATCATGCTGTCAATGCGTGATTTATTAATTACTAGCTTCTACCCACAACTTCGTTCACGTGGAAGTCGGAAGACACCACAATGTACTAAAATAACAGCCACATTTTTATAAAACTTTATGTACTTAAAATTTGAAGAAAATCTATCTGGTAAGAAAATTCACTCGGACAAACAGACAAAATTGTAAAAACTATATTTTCGGTATTAGAATTGTGAATTCCCAGACCTCGAAGATTTGTTTTTTATATTCTGTGTACAGTTTTGACTTCGCTACGATTTTATTTGAAGTATAGATAGCACGCGTTTGAAATTATAAATTCTTATACCTACCAACGCGAAGATTCTTACCCACGACAACCACCTAAATCTTAGTGATTGAAGATGTAACTTCACGATGTAACTTTTTGCGTTTTTTTTTTACGTCTTACTTTTTTTATTAAAAAGTATGTACAATTTACAATTTGAAATACTTTACTGTTCCATTTTTACTAAAAAAAAAGGAGGACCCTAAGAAAAAAGCATATCCATCAAAGAACTATTAGTTTCCTTGAAATGACAACATTATGATTATTTTGTGTTTGTATTGTGCCATTTTACTGTAGGTATTTATTGTTTTAATTATTATTTTAAAATTATGCTTTTTCCTTATGGATCTTGTGAATTCTTGTGGTCTGCAATAAAGATAATAGTCATAGGAAATTCTCATGATTAAAATATTATACCTACGGAAAATGGTACCAAGGTATGTACAATAAAACAAAAAATATGGTAGTGCATTAGTAATGACGAAGACCGATTTTCTAAGGCAAAATGTACTTTTATAGGAAAATATTAAATTCTGTTAGAGATAGACAATAGTTTTTATTACGACCGCTGGTTTAGGGCTCCCACACAAAACTGCGAATTCGCATCGCATTGTAAAAATCTGCGAGCTCGGCCTAGGCCGTGCGCACTGCAAATTCGCAGATTTTTGCGATGCGATGCGAATTCGCAGTTTTGTCCTTAGTCGAAAATAAAACTTTGAAGCCGCCGCCAGAATTGATACACATACCGACGGTGGAAATTTCAAATGTCGTAAGGGACATTGTATTTCCCTGTCCCTTACGACGTTTGAAATTTCCAGCGTCGATATTATTAAGGGATGACGGACCCTGATACTATAGACGCGTGATTTCGCGAAGTACTTATAGCATAGCACTCCATAGTTCGTCGGCTCGATAGGATTTTAGATCTGTCTACTTTACAAACGAAACTCGCAATAACATTATGCCTAATTATAAACTAGGTTGTTTACAAAAATAGGAGCGATTACAGTCCTGCCGCCGAGGATGTGTTCCTGACACTACCTTGTTTTGCGCTACCCTGTACTTATACCTAAATAGACTAGATAGGTACCCATACAGTGTGATTCTTCATATTATGCACATATCGAAATGAGGGAATCTATGCTTAATTTTAACGACAGAAAAAATATTTTACATAATCTAAATATATTTTTTTAGTTTTTATGGAATTAATTTTTTTTTTAACAAAACTGTTTAACTTTTAAACTGAATCAGCTATCGCGATGAAACAAACTCCATAATGATTGGAAGTAAGTAGGCGGCCACAAAAAACTACCCTCAATTGAAAATAAACATGTTTTTTTAGTAAAAATCTGTATTTTTTTCATCAATTTTTACAATAATTGTTAAATTTATAAATAAGATGCCCAAGAGAATAAAAAAAAAATTTTTTGACACAAAAAAATTAAAAAAAAACAAAAAAAAATTTGACCATTTATTCCGTCGATAAAATTAAGCATATAAATTCCCTCATTTCGATTGTGCACATTATGAAGACTCACTGTATAGGTACTGAACTGAAACGGAGGTAAAATAAAAAAAATCTAATGACATAAACGGGCTAAATCGGGACTTTATAATAAAAGAAGTGGATTGTATACAATGCGCCGACAGATATGATAACATTTTTTTATAATATCTTTATAATTTTGGTACCTACTTATCTAAATCAAGTGAACTTTGAACATAATCTTTAAAACTCAGGTATCAAGTAAACATTATACGTACCGCTTCCGTGATTGTAACACCAAAGTTCACATCATGTAGAAAGGTAAATAATACCTAAGTACCTAATAAATATAATGAGTGATACCATACTATCAACTTTACCGTTTATTGTAACGAATCGATCAAATATTGCAATACCTAAATATTATATTAAATTTATTGGATTTAAAACAATTTTGCGTAGTCTAAATGCGTTTTTAGTGTCATGCGGATTTTCTCACACACGTAGACCTCAAGGCAACCCCCACAGATAATATAATACTACGTACAGTACAGATACCCAATGACTCAATCCCATACAAAAAAATGACACCTGCCTACAGTGTTGTTATCCTAAAAATCTGAGCTGCCTTAAGTCACAGTCTGGACCCTAATTGCGTAATACAACACAATCACAATTTGTTTCGATTTTCAAATCGAACAAAATTGCTAATCCATAATACAGATTGCTAATCCACTGCTTCATAATTTGGAAAAATATCTGCTCAAAAACGTAAATAACGCAATGAATGTTGTTAAACTGTCAAAATGAAACAAATTAGGCAAAATTGTTTTCGAAAATAAGTTACGCAATTAGGGTTCTGGTTTGCCATATTTTAAGGGAAAAATACTAAATTGCCGTATTTATTTTAAAAGGTCCATTCATCATTTGTTTCTTCTCCATAAAGGTTTCTTAACGTTTCTATTACTTTAGATTCATGTTTATCTAATGTGTACTTGTCCTTGCTTCTCGCACATGTCGCGCGACATCTTATACTTGGTACAGTATCCTTAATTTTTGCCTTGATTTTAATTCAGTTGTCATCGATTTTTTGATAATAGATAATTTTAAATTTTTATAATTAGTGGTAGTTTCTGGGTTAGTGGCAACATTGACGAAATTTTATCCATAATAATCTGGTGTACAGCCTCTTCAGGGTGACTTTTTGAGTTTCATTTTCATTTCATTCATTACGTTCATTTACGCTCAGCACGCATAGCATGACCACCGTAGAAACGAGTTTTGTCGACGGAAGAGTAGACAAAATGACAGATAAACAATCACAATCTGTCATTTTGTCTATTCTTCCGTCGACAAAACTCGTTTCTACGGTGGTCATGCTACGCGTGCTGCTTAGCGCCGAGAGTTGAAAATCCAGTGCGCAATAAAATCCCGCCGCGATTTAATTACGTCCGTGCGGACGTCGGCTTAATGTTTTTAAAAATATCAAATTAAAACCGGCCATGTGCGTGTCGGACCAAGCACAATGAAGGGTTCCGTAGTTGGGATGAATTTATCCCAAGAACAAACTTAACTATGTTTTTGAAAGATTATTACTCGTTAACTTATAGAGTCTACTTAGCTGTGATAGTTTTCCGTTTAATTCCGTTATAAATACTACTGCTGTGATTTTTTTTCACATAAACCAGCCATTTAGCTGGCAGGGGGGGGAGGGGGGAGGGACACTTGACTCAAATAAAAATTAGCATTTAAAGCTTAATGGTGCCGATTCTCTTGTACACCGATCTAAACAAACTAAACTATTACAAAAATTCCTTACTTTTGGCTATGAGATTAAAGTATTCTGCAAAAAAATCTCTAAATTTAAAAATAATTTTGACACAACACAACCAAAATCGAATTTGACAATCGCGACTCCACGTGGTACTTGTTTGACCTACTCTGTGATTTTTTTTTAAAAGCCGTAGGCGCGCAGGCAGGGCAGCCTCGACGTGTTTTATGTGGAATTTTTCACTTTTTGTATGGAAAATATGAAAAATTATTACCAAAATGTTGAGTTTAATGGGTTTCATTCATCAGGGGATCGAATTTTTTATTATTTTTGCGATAGGACACACCATTTTCGAGATATAAGCAAAAGAACAGAAAAAAGATACAGTTTTTTTTTGCACCTGAAGTCGAGGTGTTGGTGTGCATTTTAGTTCATGAAAACTAATTTAATTCCACACCTTTTTAATCGCGATTAAAAATAGTCAAATTTAGTTAGACAATCAAAATTTTAGGTGAAAAATTTCAAATTCAGAATAGCAAAATTGCCATTTTCACTAAATTAATAACTCAGTGCCATCTTAGTGCTGTCAAACTAAAATACACGGTGGTAGGGACATCGACACGAAAACTGAAACCATGGATTCAGTACATGATTCTGAACCCCCCTGTGTTGAAATTTTTCGTCGGTTATTTACATAAGGAAGTTTTGATTTTTACTAATCTTACTTAAGCCAAAATCTACCGTTTATCGCTTTTTAGTGATTATTAATTTCATAATTGTTACCTATGCTGCCATCTATGTTTTTTTTCAAGACTTATTATAATTTGTTCAAGTTGAGACCCCATGGCACCCCCGAAAAGAACAATTAAAAAGATATATAAGAAAGAGGGAGTAGCAACTACCACATATATTATAGATAAAATGGTTATTTCTGAATCTATAGTAAAATAAAAGTTACACGATGAAAAAAAAGTAAAAAGAGGACTCACCATTGTTTTGTCCAGGCTCCTTGGCTCCTTCAAAACCTTATTATTAAATCTGCTTATGGTGTCACGTCAGCGGCTGCACCGGTGGCCAACGTCAACCATTATGACTTTTCCCGCCAAAACATCATGGCGACTTCGACCACACGCGAACTTCACCAAAATAAAAACTCGAAAATAGCCGCCTCGATTATGCCGCGGCGAAATTAAAATAGTCATACGTAATGTGACGTATGACGTGTTTTCCCCCCCAACTGAGTTTTCTTTGGGGTACGATGATTTTTTTTACTTTTAGAACTGAATACGTAGGTAACTTTTTCAAGTGGCCTGGCATACTTAGGTGGAATAAGTCGAGAACAAGCGGGTTTTTAATCATCAAATTCGTTTACGGAGTTAGTAAAAGGAATTCT
The DNA here is from genome assembly GCA_963680765.1 of Agrochola lychnidis. Classification (NCBI taxonomy): domain Eukaryota; kingdom Metazoa; phylum Arthropoda; class Insecta; order Lepidoptera; family Noctuidae; genus Agrochola; species Agrochola lychnidis. The sequence goes on from OY796850.1 coordinate 9,895,304, forward strand.
TCTATTATTTTCTATAAACTTTTCTCAGAAAAACAACTTTCTCATTTGCTAAGAAGATTTGCTACTTATACGGAGACAAAAATACCTTGTTAAGCGACCCCCAGGGACTTTGTCCTCGTCATTTCACCTGCACATAGATCAATGGAAAAAGTTTCTTATAAAATATACAGGATGGCAGGGACATCGACGCGCTTTCAGTTACCATGGATTCAGAACCTACACGATTCGGCGGTGAAATTTTTCGTCGGTTAATAAAAAAATGCTGTTCCATACATTTTGACCGCGTAGGTATGTAACTGCTGCACTTTTGTCGGAAGCAACTGTTTTTTTTATAACCGACGAAAAATTTCTACCCAGGCGCGCCTCAAAGAGATGTCAGCAGAATTGACGGGGTCCACTAGGGCCAATGCCTGCCGGGGGTTCGAAGAAAACCGATCGGGAAATCGTGGCCCCCGGCAACAGGGCAACCGAAGGAACACGGGTGGGTTTTAGTCAGTAAGAGTCTGACACGCCCTCCCGCTCCGCCTAGAGCGGGAGAAGTTATTTGATAATTTCCCACCCAAAAAAAAAAAAGGGGTCCAGAATCATGTACTAAAAATTCACGGTCGATAGTGACTAACCCGGTGTCAGAGTTTAAAAGCCGCCCATGGGCCTCTGATTTGGTTTCACATGCCGTCGAGAAATATCTCTCTGGCATGCCGGTTTCCATGCATGTTTGATGTGTTTTCGGTATCGGCATCCATGGTAAAAGGTTGTGCATCAAGGATGTCACCCTGTACTTACGTGTAAATACATATTTTGTATGGCTTGGGAATAGCCATTGCCGTCATCTGCGAGACGGTTTTGCTCCAAAATGCAACATTAGCTATGAAAGAAATAGTAGATTGTCATACAAGAGTCGAAAATAATTGATGACTTTCACCCGTGTTAAAAACTCTATTTTTCATTTAAAATTTAAGGAAAGTAAAAAATAAATTGTTTTTCTAAAATATTTAATGATAATAATCCTACCATGAGTACAAATGTTATTATTATCCTTAAATATTTTAGAAAAACAATTTTGTACCTACCTATTTAGTCTTTTTAAAATTTTAACTATGGAACACACCGCATCATCGCTGCGGGTCGTCCTGCTTATAGGTATTTTTTTTAATTCACACTGGCTGTTTATACACTCACAAGACTACAGCATTTTTTTTTTTGGTTATTACTCTATCATATCTATGATCAAAGATTTATGTAAAATAGACATAGGTAATATGAGTAATTTGTGAGCTTCGTAGATAGGTGTATGATATAACATGATAGTGACCCCTAATACATGTCTATTTTACAATTTCATTATATCTTTGATCATAGATCTATGATCATAGATATGATAGAGTAATACCCCCCCTTAGTAAAAAATTTCGTAGCCGACTACCTAAGCAAATTTAGTTCTATTTTAAAAGTATTTTACACAAATATGCAGAAAACACAAACCGACATAACAATAGAAAACAACACAGATGCATCATCAAAAGAACACCTAGAAACATTCTGGTCTATCATATGGGAAGAACGAGTACAACAAACAATCTGCAGCAAGAAGATACATCGTCGCCCTCCCCGCTAACTGTCGTACCTATCTCACAAACTGACGTATCTGCACTGACATTACCTAGAACTTTGTTTCGAAAAAGTTCTCTCTAATCGTCGTGTCTGTGTTGTTTATCGTTTAGAAGACAATCACGTATTTTGTTTTGCGTGAGTTTTGTTTGAGGGAAAAAATATTCTCACCACCTGTCGTATATGCACACATCTACAGTTAGTGAGTTAAAGATTAAGTCAAGAGCTATTTATAAAAAGTTATTAATTCATTAATAAAGCCACAGCTAACGCAACTAAATTAACATGATTGTAGCGCCCGACCGAAAAATTGTTGCCCTGGAAAAATATCAACTGCTAGTTACGACAGCTAGCGGGGAGGGCGACGACATGTGTCCGCGTAGGGTCTGTGGTGCCGACCTCGGGAAATCCTTCGTAATCGAACACAGGAGACGCTATTATAGGAACGCGATGTACGTCGCTTTCTTTATAGTAATAGTTTATCACGTTCCATTGGGTTTATTAAAACAGGTACAAGTAACGGGGAAAAAAATCAAACCTGCATCTTTGTATCTGACCGAGAACGACGCGTAGCGATCCCGCTTCGGATTTGTTAGATCATTGGTTAAAATAAGTCTGCAGACGATATTGGACTTATTTTAACCAGTGATCTAACACTCCTTTTGCTTCATTTACGTTCATACACGCGCGCCGGTTGCGACCTTTCTGAAGAACATCACCAATAAAAATGAAAAAAAAATAAAATAAAATAGTTTATTATTTTAACAAGTAAACCTTAACAACTAGTGATTGGAGCCTCCTTTTAAGCAAATAAGCCTGTGTTAGGAGACTCCGCTCTTCCATAACTTGAATAAGTATCATTTACTTGTCTTATACAAATGTAGGTACTTACTACGAAATAATAATATATTATAAAAAAAGAGAATTAAAGCTAAACATGCAGCACGCACGCAGGCATGCGAGTGTGTGAGTGAGAGTGAGGGTGTGTGAATGAGGGTTATATTTTATTCCAGCAGCGCTTCCGTGTCGTCATAGGTGAGTGGTTTTATCCAATCGCTAATAAATTTTTTAAATTCATTTTGTTTCTTATTATGTACGTAAATCTCTTTGTTAAGTCTATTGTATAGCTGAGCTGAACGTTTTTGGTATTGTATAATAAGGTCACTACATTTCCTTATAAGACGTCCCCTCCTGGCGTTTCCAGTCACATCTGCCTTGTAATCGTTTCAACATGACCAAACATGCCTGACACCTGAGATACAGAATATATGTTCTAGTTTGGGTGTCAGGTGTTTCACAAATTCGTGCATGTACTTAGTCGAATTACTATAAGGATCCAAGTTACTTAAGAAATTCATTGTTATCCCTTTTCTCTCCTTATGTATTAGGCTTATGAAATTAATTTAATTTAATTTAAACCATCTAAGCAATACTCTTTTTAATTTCTGTCACACATCTTCTTTTAAACCACAACTTACCTTATCACATCATTCTTCAGCGTATCATTCATAGTTACACCACACGTGCTTCGCAAGGAACGCATTCCCACAGCATTTATTCTACTTTCATGCCTCTTTAGGCACCAGCAAACCGTATTATTACTATGTACAAACAAACTCAGTTTTGTATTAGGATAGGTAAATGAACCAAGAACAACAATGCTTTATTAAAATAGGTGTATACATTTAAAACGTACACGTGAATCACCACATGCATTCATATTTATAAAGGTTACGTTGATAACCCTTTGTTTTTATACGAAAACTCAACAGAAGAGTCGACGAAGAGTCATCATAATTTAAGCCACAACAGGGACCGCAGAAGTGGGGGGCTGAGGGGGCCAAATGTCCCTCTAAGATCAAACCGGGGGGGCTTAGACCCCTCTAATTTTACTATTTGGTAAAGAAGGTTTCTCTGTGCTATCCTTCACAGAGCTTTGTTTTTAGGGTTCCGTAGTCAACAAGGAACCCACATAGTTTCGCTATGTCCGTCTGTCTGTTGTCAGTCAGTCAGTCTGTGTGTGTGTGGTCTGCTCTGCCGCTGCCTCAGCATTTCGTTCAGACGACCGCGACGGTTCGGTGCGTTGCGTGTAGAAATATGTTTCTATCGCCTTGTTTGGTTACTACCACCTACTACTAGCTTCTATTTTGGACCGTGATTTGCTTTTTATTGTGACGGAATTTAAAGTATAATATGTACACACGGCTACACATCAAGCTATACATTTCCAGTTTATACTGATCTCACATTGGATAGGATTTCCGTACAATGCGAGGTCAGCTTATACTGGAAATGTATAGCTTGATGTGTAGCCGTGTGTACATTCAATCGTTTTTGGAAGGGGGTGACCAAAGAAATTTGCCCCCCGTCATGGAGTTCTTCCGCGGTCCCCGAGCCGCAAGACTGCTGAATATAATTCTCTTCAAGCGCCGCCACATCGACTGGTCCTATGTTGTTTGCATCCAGCGGATCTTATTCACTTCGACCACAAGACTTTTCACCAGTACCCTAATTGCGTAACTCATTTTCGTAAACAATTTCGCGAAATTTGTTTCATTTTGACATTTCAACAACATTCATTGCGTTATTTACGTTGTTGAACAGATTTTTTTTCCAACTTATGAAGCAATGGATTAGAAATCTGTTTCAAATCGAAACAAATTGTGATTGTGTTGTATTACGCAATTAGGGTGCTAGTCATCCCATCGGTAAGGTAGGCCAGCAACAAAGTGAGCCGAAAAACTACCGAATATCTAAATTTTTATACAACAATTTAATAAGGTGTTTGATGTCCCTGTGCGTAGATATGTCTATTTTGTCCCTCGGGACATTAAGAAAATTCAAACTTCGTGTTTCGTCAGTTGTCGGATTTCTACCAGTTGCCCTTTGCACTTGGTGCAGACCGAACGCTCTCAATCGACTTGGAAGTATATAGAGTTGTTAGTACCCTTTTTTAACCCAATGTAATTTATTTAAAAGCATTACCCTCCTTCTGGGGCAGTCGGGTAAAAAATGGGAGGAAAGTCGCAGGCACGATAGATAGGAAAATAGTTCTACAGCTCTATATAGTTCACACGGAAATCAAAACAAAACAACAATAAAGTACTTAGTTCTGAATTCAAATGATTATACACGATAAATCTAATAATTGATGGACATGGAAATTAGCATTCGTTTGTATTCGGAAATGCGATGATACGAAAATAGAAATACTGTAGTTCTGTAAAATCACATAGATAACGCCATCTGTTGGGAACTGAATACAACAGTGATTTATTTTGTTATCATTTTTATGATTTGATATTTTGTATTGCGATGTATCTTTTTCATTTTATTATTTACCCATAAATTTAATTAATATTTAGTGTGACAGATCCTCACAAAGGAATACAGGGAGGACAGTAATATTATGCATGTAAAATGGAACCATTGAATATTTTCCGCTGTAAACTCTATAATACATAGATAAATACAGAACTTATTCTTATAAAATATCACCATATTTCTACAAACCAATGCGGCATTTAGGTACAGAACTACGCGACATTTGTCTGTGGGTCATACGCCACCGCACTGCTGTAGTGTGTTTTTTGTGTTGTAGCCCGTAGCAAGGTCTGTAGCACTGTAGGTATGTAATCGTGTAGTGAGCAACAGCTGTAGCGCTGTAGATCCATAACCGCGTAGCAAGGGTTGTAGCGCTGTAGCAAGGTCCGTAGCGCTGTAGATCCGTAACCGCGTAGCGAGGGTAGGAGCGCTGTAGCAAGGTCCGTAGCGCAGTAGCTCCGTAACCGCGTAGTAAGGGTTGTAGCGCTGTAGCAAGGTCCGTAGCACTGTAGATCCGTAACCGCGTAGTAAGGGTTGTAGCGCTGTAGCAAGGTCCGTAGCACTGTAGCTGCATAGCCCATGTAGCAAGGGTCGAGCGCTGTAGTTCCGTAACCGCGTAGTAAGGGTTCTTTTAAACCGTTTAATGAACTAATGGATGGATGCACAATTTTCACATTAGGATGGCAACCAGTCGGTTATATTTCAAAGTGAAAGCACGTGAACATATTCGTGAAAAGTTGGCAGCGCTGATTTGCTGGATTTGTTTTCTCCTCTACCTATCGTTATTTCTCCTGACAAAGTTTATTCGGTTTATATGTATGTATCTATGTATTAGTATGTAATCATTTTCAAGTTATCTATCACTTATGTTGCACCTGCCATGTTTTGTCTCTGCATCACCCTAAGGTTGACCGGTAGAAAATGCCTCAGGCATTAAGTCCACCTTTGTACAGTATTTTTTACTTGTACATAAAGTTTTAATAAATAAATTTTAACGTCTTCTTCCTCACAGTTTTTGTATATCAGACTTGGAGTGGAGCAGGTAGGTGAAGGTGCAGCTTGATGAGTAGGAGATTTAGGCGGCGTATTAAAACTCGCGACAGTATCAAAGCTCTGTCGTAATAAAACGAACATTTATCTTAATCAGCATATTATTTAATTTCACTATTTTTAATGTATTTCATGTCAACCGTCATTGTGACAGGAACATTGCATAAACAGAGGTAATGTATGGTTTTACAAAATTCGTCGAATTAACAATCTCTTTTTTTTAAATCAAGTTCTTAATATTGTCAAATTAATAGTTTTTATCACCTACTTACATTTAAATTGTTTATATAATTAACAGATTGCCTAATTTATGTTTTCATAGAATCGTAGGTTGCTTCTGTTGTATAATACAATTATTTTTGTACCCATATGTTACTTAATTATTCAAATCAATGATACCAGCGCAACTCAATACTTGCGTTGGTATTTTTGCCAATTATTGGCATCTGTTTATTTAATTATTGGGACACAAATTATAATGACATTAATAATACCTTCTCAATACATTCGTTTAAGTCTCATTCTGTGGTCTCATTTAAGTATAGAACTTAACTGAGTCTTTAAGTACCGATTGTTAAAATTAATAAAAAAGTTTAATAATTTTTTCATACTTTCGATGTTCGAACACAATATTATCGTATACTTAAGTACAGATTTAAAATTGAGCTACAAAGTTATCACACGATTTACTTAATAAAATGCAATAAGTAGTCGTGAAAATGGACAGTGTAAAAGTACAATAAATAGAAAAAAAAACGATACTTTATACTTAATTATTAAATGCTAATAGCAAGAACACAATAATGAAGAGTGATATAAGATTGTAAAGCAGAATACTATTATATAATTATATAGAATTTGACTTCACGTCGCTAATTGCTAAGAATAATAATATATTTTTATAAATAAGCTAGTAAAATCTGGCAAAAAGCTCCAATGATATTATTCTCTACTTCAATGAAATGACACTCGCTCATACTGAAATGCAATATTTTCGGGAATGGATAGAATTAAGTCTTTAGGCTGTTGTAGCGAATGAAAAGTGCTCGTGGAAAAGTAAGATTGGTGTTACAAAATAGAATTTCAAAACCAGGGAATTCGTGAAGCACTGTTAACTTTAAAAAATGCTTAAGTAAAAAATTAATTAAGATGTGAAAACTAAAACTATGATGAAACTGTCAGCAATGCAATGATGATAAAATTAAGTATACTAAGTTGTGAATGAGAAACTACTTCGATTTTTTATTTGAAATAGGTTCACGATGGAATAATGAAGCAGGCTATGTCGAGTTCCGTGGGAGCACGATCTTTATTCTAATGAAAATAATAAGTAGTAGGTATGATGGAAGAACTATGCGCATCGACATCATTGTTCTATTGTCCTTAGCTTTTATTTATTCTTCCGCCTGTTTCAACATAATTAAGTGCGTAAACTTAAGTACATCGCGAAAAAAAACAATACGATATTTTTATTAAGTACCTGTAGTACAGTCAAGCAGTCACTTCTTTTTTGAATAATTTGCTAATCATATTAAACACAGTAACATAATAAAATTAACGCCGATTCAAATTCTTAAATTCACTTTCGTTTCACCAAAGTTTAAGTGTATCGAAAAAAGGTTTCTCACAAGGAGAATCGTGGCGAATAGATTTCTCACGATTCGCAGTGCGGCGTCAGTGCATTGTGGGTAATATCAAAGATGTGTTCTAGTGATTAAAAAACATCTTTGAAATTACGCACTGATGGTTCAGACCTATATTATACTAGGATACCATGGTGGCGCAACTAAACAAAAACAAAATGTATATAGCCTTATGGTGGGTATTTCACCTGGCGTTCGATTAGTTGCACAGCCAATCATAGAGCTTTATACATTTTATTGCCAGCCAGTTACAATGGTGTCCTAGTGTTATATAGCTCTTAAGGTGCGGTGTGGCGGCGTGCGAGGCTCGCTTTGTAGACGGGTTCCTTGTCGCCACCGTGCGCTAGTCACGCGTACGTCTCCCTGAACCGCTTCTGTAGGTGATGGGCAGCGTTGAGCAGGCGGTTGTGCAGGGTGAGGTGCGTGTGCGGGGTGAAGGTAGGGGGCGGGGGGGCCACGGCGCGCAGGGGCAGTGGCGGCAACACGGCGTCGTTGTCGGCGTGGCAGAAGAACGCCACGCAGTGCCGGGCGCGGGCGCGCGCGTACTCACCCGGAGGTACCACCACGCGGTGCACCTGCGGAGACGTATACAATGAAAACACTTACATTTGCACGTATGTCAATAATTCCAATATAACAGGTAATTTCTCCTTGACGAATAGTCAATTATAGGATCTTGAGTAAGGTGATCCACAATCAGCATTATGTGAGGAGACCCAAAAGATTAGAGATGTCTGAGTAAAACTAACCAGTGCCGGAACAACGTTAGCTGTCCAAGCGGCGAGGAACTCTCCTGACTGAACGAGGATCGCTCCAGGAAGGTGTCCCACTTTCTCCCACTTATCCGTGCCGTTCAACTTCACCTGGAGACAAATATTTTTTTACAATAAGTCCTCAATTTGTTTGACATAATTATGGTTTGAAATAAAGATTTTCAGACGTCATTGCCCGTAATAATGACGCTTCATTAGCCGAAAACACAAAAATTATTTAAAAAACTAATGATAGTAATTTTTGGTGCAGGAGTCACATTAATCTGTACGAACTGCGCACGTGTAAAGTCATTACAGGGCAGCAAGTTTCTCTTCTTAAACGTTCATTCTAATTTAATAATTTAACGTTATTGTCTTTAGCACAATCAATGTTTGACTGCTTCTCACCTCTAGTCCTCCCTCGGAGTCCTGCGCCAATAGTGTAAAGGTGCCGTAATCGGCGTGTGCGCCACAACGTGTGTAGTGCACTACGTCGTTCTGGCAACAAGGACCCACGTCCTCAGGAGGTACCGGCGGGTAGTACAGCAGACGCATCGTCGACGGGTTGCGCCCTTCCGCCATCAGCATGCCTGAGTGACTCGCCAGCAAAGAGGTTGGCGGCACACCTGGAATGAGCAGATGGTTTTAAATGGTTAAGACTATGTTTGATGAAACCTTGTGTGGCTTACTGATATACATATGGGATTTATTATTCTCACCAAAAAGACAACATTTTCACGCTCAATTCGTTTAGGATAATGTCGTGTTGATTAGAAAAAGAAAACATGAAATATCTCTGTTTCAAATGACTGTTGTATCAACGAAAGTCTTTAGCAAATAAAACACATTTTGTTTCTAATTAACCTAGAAACGAGAACATTAGTCAATATTTGCACACTCACACTACTTAATCAGTACTCATTGGCCTTTACCGTTAATATAAATTCATTAAAGGTGCCAAATGACAATAAAATGTAAATTGGTGGCGCTAAATAAAGATGTCATTGAATCGAAGTCCAATTATGACAAAATAATAAGACTCTTCGCTTACTTTTGTGGCAGGCATGGCCATATAACGTGGGAACGAGACGACACGAGTCAGGTAGATATGTATTTACCGTTCTACTCGCTCATTCTATGACCTCGACTACTACTAGCTTTGGTGGTTAGGTAATACGGGCTAGTGTTCGCAACTCCACGTCAAAGCGCGAACTTTGGAAGTTCGTTGGCCATTTTGGACAAACAGTATTTTAATCTTTATAGTATTAAATTAAAACCTACCCATGGCATACGCGAGGGCCTGAAGCACGACTCGCGATAGGTTCGTGAGGTCCTGGGCAAGCGGCACGGCATGCGTGGTAAACTCGGGCACCTCCTCCTGCGCAGGCATCGATGACGCAGACAGCGTGGTGATGTTGAACGAGTGACGTAACTCCTGGGAAAGAAAGGCTTTATAAGTTGAAGTTTTCGAAAAAAAGCTGCATCATCATCATTCAGGCGACCACTGCTGGAAACAGGCCAACCGGACATGACAAGCATCACTACAACGACCGGTTCTATGTATCCCGTATCGAGCAGATTCGTGCGTCCTGGGTATCTCGTCATTGGTACCTACTGGGAAAACCTCTTTTTGGTTATTTTGAAGGAAGGAAGACAAAACTAAAAAATGTTGGAGGAAGGAAGAAATCGTATGAATGTATCAGCAGGAAGGCAATAAGCCCTTGTGTTCTGGGTATGGCCCAAACAATTCTATAGACGGATTTTGCTTTGAGTTAGTTTAGTTTCTAATAGGCTAGAAGTAGTTGCTCCATTTAAATGTCTTGTGAGACTTTCAAACATTAGCTATGTATTGTGCTAAGTAATAACAATGAGTGTGAAGGAGAAAGTCTGTCTAGGTTTTCGGGTTATGCTAATTTATGATTCAGCCGCTAGATGGCATCACTCGTCAGTTGTTCGTTCGTGGCAAATATTATGCAATTTTAGATAGTCGTAGGTATAGCATTAACATGTAATTACCAGCTAAATTACCGAGAAAAAATGTAATAACAATGCTTCAAACGAATATTCGAGATAAATATGTAACACTTTCAGACGAGCGAGTATAAACTAAATAAAGACATATTATTATGTAGTGTGGAGTACATTAACTAGGTGTGTTATGTATTTGAACCTTATCTGACCCGATAATGTAACATTTTGCAACATTAACGTCATTTCTGTATTTTCTGAAGGAATAGTCAGATGTAGTGAGAGCATACTTAGTGTGACTGTGTACCTATCTATATTTCGCCAGTTATTATTATGTACCTAATATGCTCGCATCCAGATCTAAATCCAGATCCAGTGACCCAAACATCCTAGTGGAAAAACTCAATGACATGAGCGACATGGGGATCGATTTCAGTCAAAGCATTGTAACATTTGAGTACTTATTTGAAATAGTTTACCTTCTTAGTGGTGTCAAACTGTTCCATCCCTGGTTTCACGTATCCGTGGTTGCTCACGGGGTTGCGGAGGTACTGCGCCTGGCAACCTTCCGGCAGCGCGCAGAAGTTGTCCAGGTCAGCATACACCGCCTTCAACTGGAAAATCAACACCTTCATTTTAAGAACTGGCAATAGGTATTTGCTGGACTGCTATGATTTGAGAAGTCTACGGCATGAAGGTAGGTACAGTACCTAGTAAGAAATCTGTACTTTGTGTCTGCCCCAAAAGTTGGCTGAAGTTAATGATATACAGTTGCTTAAATATACGTTTGGTCTAAAACTAAATTAGGACAAAGATGATCTAGTTATTTATATAATTATTCATCTTCATCCTTATTAAGTTTTGAAGCAAACGGTATGAGTTAGTTTGAACTCACAGGATATCGAGAAATACGAAATCAAATAAAAAATTATGTCGTCGCGTCATTGTTTACCATAATATGACCTTAGGATATGTTGATTATGACCATTTTTGCTCTTTTGTTTAAAATGTAATTTTAATGCAAACAGCCTTTTCCCGAGCAGCCTTGTTCAACTCTGTAGGTAGGTATGTCAAGTTGTCAAGATTAAACGAGAAGATAAAGCATATATTCCAAACTAAACATAAATAAATGAACCTAAAGATTTGTTCATGCACGTTTGCCTTGAAAACTGCATATTTTTAAAACTCTTAGTTTAGAGAACCAGATTTAAAGTGGAGTGTCACCAACCTCTACAACGATATCGATATCCTTAATCGATACAAACGTTTAGCTGACACTCGATTTCTGTAAGTCTACACAAAAATTCGCTAACAGACTTTCAACATATGCCAAATGATTTAATTTTATCATAACCACCAAACTGGCAATCATCAGTCACCAAATCATTTTTCGAGACATCTCCAAGGGGCCTACCACCAGCTCAAAAGCATTATTTTAATATTACTTCAGTGGGCGAAAGAGATGGAGCTATACGTCCTGTAGAGCTTCATCTCTTTCCCACACTGAAGTAATATTAAAATAATACTGCTTTATGAGCTGGTGGTAGGCCCCCAGGACATGATTGTGTTCACATGGAACTCTTGTTACGCTGCCAAGCAAGATAATATTAATATTGCAATACAGAGTATCTATCAGTTCATGACATGATGGCCCAGTGGTTAAGGCCTCGCCTTTTATGCAGGAGCTTGTGGGTTCAATTCCAGGCAAGTATTTACCAATAATGTGACTTTTTCAATTCATGTGTACTTTCTAAGTTTGTCACGGTGGACATAATTGACATTGGCGAAGCCGTCTTGAGCAAGCGAAGTGATAAATGCTCGTGCCTTCTCTGTATGAGAAGTTGCCTTTGCCCTGCAGTGGGACAATAATAGACTGGTATTATTATTCAGTTCATAAGGTTACACAATGAACCTTCTAGTACCGATAATACCTACCTTGAAACAACCGCTTCGAGTAATGTTCACTCATTCAGGAAAAACCGATGCGTTTTTAGATAAAACTGTTCCTTCCTTCTTTATTTCCCACTATTAATAGTAAATAATTTTATTCTAACAATGGTAGGTAAAGCCAAATTAACCTTTTTTTTTAAATACTATGCGAGTACCGTTACTGCCTAAGCGCTAGCTACACAATATGGGTGGACATTTTAAATAAATTAACGCTACTTAAACGCTATCGCCCTTAGACTAGACACCTATGAACAGAGCTGGGCAAAATACATGCTTTGCTTTAATTAAAATACAAATTACTATCTCTCACGTATTTAAAATACGAAATACAAAATACTTTTAAGTCGTGTATTTGAAATATAAAATACAAAATACAGTATTTTAACTATTTTTATTTAAAATACAAAATACAAATTACAAAATACAGTCAGGTGTTAGGTTATGTAAATAGAATAGAACTAATACAGCCCAGTGTTGCCGACTTTAAAGATTGACATATTTAACGGTCGCCATTTTGCTTACGAAAGCTATCGAAGGCAATTTTTTGCCCCCATTAATAAGATCGCTAAATGTATTTATATTCAAATGTATTTTGAAGCTATAAGTATTTGAAATACCAACTACAAAATACCTCAGCGTCAGGTATTTGAAATACCAATTACAAATTACATTTTTAAGAAGTAATTGAATTACAAATACTAAATACGTATTTGTATTACAATTACATATTTTAATTACAAGTAATTCAAATACTACCCAACCCTGCCTATGAAGTTGTCGTGTCGAGGCCGAGATTGCCCAGACGTTCTTAGTTAGTACTTACGTTTCCTCATGCCATCTGAAGATGATTGGAAGGATAACACGCACACACCTTATGGCGGAGTTCGATAGGTGACTTTGTCTCAGTTATCCGCTTGCTGTGAGTCATACAGTTTGATGGCTTATTGGTGAGTTAATTTATTTGTAGGCGAATCGACAACTCCAGAAATCGATTTGCCTGCAAATAAATTAAAAAAATAGTATATGCAATTAGTGAATAAAAGATGGATTTAAAGTGAGGGTCATAGATGAATCACGAGCAAGTGAAGGATTCTAACCAGGTGATTCATGGCCCTCGATATAAATCCGTTTTATTCAAGAGTTGCATACTATACTTTATACCATGACAACGAGAAAAAGTTTGTTTTTCTTTTGTTTGTGTTTTTATTTATGTTTTGTAAAACCGTTCATCTGAGTTTATCATAAACATTTTAGGCTGTAGATTTGTACATCATTTTCTATTTTGCTAAGAACCTGGTACTTGTTGATAAGCCTACACTGTCCTCTCATACCTATTAACACTGTAATTTGAAAACATTGTATAAGCCATTTATTTTTAAAAGAGTAGCCGTGGAGTTTCTTGCCGGCTCTTCTCCATTGGAAACGACCAATTGGAACCGTGCACCTAGTTTCTGACGTTTCATAAGTGCCCATGTAGGTTTATGTGAAATAAAATATTTTGAATTGAATAAGGTGTAACTAGATTGCCACCAGTTGGTTTGGATAGACGATTTATTTTGTTTTGAACAAAATAAATCGTCTATCGATGAACATCATTCATCTGCACCGTCTATCGACGGCAATTTAGTTGCACCTTAAGACCTTTTTCTGAATGCTCACCTTCTCATCAGCAATGCCGTGGTTGACGAGCACCGCCAGCCCTTTGGCGCTGAGCGCAGTGAACAGCTGATGTCCAATGCGTCTCAGCACTGATTTCATAGGGCACACATCTGTACCTGAAAAGATGAAAATAAAATGGTTAAATTAATGTACGAAAGGAAGTATATACATCATCCTATACATTGTGTAACTGAATTAATGCATATTATTGAAGTAGTTTGTTCAGAATCGTTTACTAAATCGATTTCTGTCAGTTTTAATATAGGTAATTGTTTATAAACCAAAATGCCCGAAGAACCTACTACGCTAGACCCATAACTGTGTGCGTGCGTAGATTTGTAATGAGACCACAATTTTCTCCCAAAATAAGTATAACTAAATTAATAAATAAATAATGTTTTAAACATAATAGTAAAAATTCAGTGTATGTATTATGATTGCAACATAATATTCTACTTGGGGTGTTTTGTGGTGTGCGTTAATTCCGGGACATGTTGTATATATTGGCAATCATAGTCTACCAGTTGGTTTCACCTACCACCTTGGCCGATACGGTTGTGTCTGTGTGTGTTTCATAATATTTTAACACAGAATAACTGGCACCTCGCTTTCGTAATCATGTTATCAATACGGGCAACAGCCGATCTATTCCGATAAAAATCTCATCATGAAAACTTAGGTCACAATATAAATATGGACAGTATGGAAACTAGGCCTATTTGTTGAAATAATTACATACGCTCCATTTTTAAAAAAGATCGCGGCGACTTCTCCTTTAGACATGGCACCCGCAACTTTGCCTGCAACTGACAGGTGACAGCACCGCGAGAATCACTTTGGGGTCACGTCAATAAGCGTGTCTGTGTGAGTGTGCAGTTACGAATGTTTACTACGTAGTTTCCGTACTGTTTATATTTATGCTGTGCTTAGGTGAAGTGTCATTTTACCAGATGAGTGGGATCGCTAGGGATTGACAGCTCTTCAAGTTCACTTCACCTAAGTTTTCGCAATGAGATTTTTACAGAATAGCACTACTAATATCCCTAGGGTACAGTTCTGAAGCTTCTGACAACCTGGGACGATTGCCATAGGTATTCAAATAAACTAAAACCAATTGGACATTCTCGATATGTGCTTATCTTACTCAAACATACTCATTCAATAATTCCGCGGCTACTTTAACCTCGCAGATCAACCGATTATAGCTCAGTATCAATTCAACCATGATCCCATCGATATACCTAACTATATATACTTAGCTAGTTTAACGATACATACCGTCATAATTAATGTGATACACAGGAATTTTATAATAATTGGCTTGACAATTTATGGAAGCTATAATATCGAAAGTGTAGGTATTATTTTAAATGATCGTGATTATTCTAATAATTATATTGTACCTACCTATCTGTATTTATTCCTACATTGTGAAAATACCTGTGATGTGATGGGTATTGAACTATTGATATTGAATGATGATAAAAGCAAAAATATAATAAACATAAAATTCTAAACTCATAATTAGAAGTAACTACATTACCAGCGGCTATTGACCTCTTCGTCAGTTGTAAGCACAAGACAGATTTTTTTAAATTATGTTATTATTATGTATTATGTTTTTAGATATTGATACCCATCACATGTGCGAAATTTCACTAGCTACTTTAATTTCACTAGCTACTTTAATTTCACTAGCTACTTTAATTTCACTAGCTACTTTAATTTCACTAGCTACTTTAATTTCACTAGCTACTTTAATTTCACTAGCTACTTTAATTTCACTAGCTACTTTAATTTCACTAGCTACTTTAATTTCACTAGCTACTTTAATTTCATTTGCTACTTTAATTTCACTAGCTTCTTTAATTTCATTTGCTACTTTAATTTCTCTAGCTACTTTAATTTCACTAGCTTCTTTAATTTCACTAGCTACTTTAATTTCATTAGGTACTTTAATTTCATTAGGTACTTTAATTTCATTAGCTACTTTAATTTCACTAGCTACTTTAATTTCACTAGCTACTTTAATATCACTAGCTTCTTTAATTTCACTAGCTACTTTAATTTCATTAGCTACTTTAATTTCATTAGCTACTTTAATTTCACTAGCTACTGTAATTTGATCCTTTATATTGTGAAATACCGCAATGGCCTACTTATTGCAGTATTTCAATTGCCTACCTATTGCTACATTTCTCATTATGATTAAGACTGCGGTTTTTTTTAAACAGCGTATGTTGCCTCCCCTATTATTTCCACTTCTCACGATATTCCGTGCTATTCTTAAAGAAGACGTCTTTATTAATTACATTTATTTTAGTTTTTTACTATTAATATACATTTAATTTTTTTGATAAAAGTTTGTTGTTAATGTTGATACGCGGAATTGTATTTAAATAAATGTTGACCTGAAAGATGTTGCATGTAAAATCGTGGTTCACCTCGTCTTGTGCAATATGAATAAAATATACGGCTGTCTGTACATATATTCTGAGTTAGCTGAAGGTCTGGCCGTGACACCGTTCTGTCGATGGCATATACACTGGCATTTTTGACAAAAAAATGCGGGTGTTATGAACAATGCCAAGTACAATTCTTCTGGCTGATGCAGAGGTGCTAGTGAGATATGGCGCCTATATTTCGAGTATTGATCAAGGTTATTTAAAAAATGAAAGCAATGCGATGTTCATTTTTAAAACATTAATAATATTCCTTGTTTTATTAATTAATAAAAACTCACTCAGGAATCACTATGTTAAGCCGGAAGTGTCAAGGTAGCCCGCGAAATTCAATTTTTTTTACGTTTTTTGCAATTTGCAGGTCAGTAATCAAGTTGTATGTTGATCTAAATATAATTCATATCAAATATTTATTTAAGTATAAAATTATAATCATAAAAATCATCAATACAACTCTCTAAGTTCATATAATCCTATTGAATGACTATTTCATGAAATCATGACATTTGAGGATTATTCTAACTTATGGAGTTGTATTGCTGATTCTAATGATTATAATTCTTTAAAGCCATATTTGTTACGGTTGCGAATTATTTTTTAATCAACGTACAATCTGACACTGACCTGCAATCTGCAAAAAACGAAAGAAATTTTGAATTTCGTGGGCTACCTTAGCGTATCCCCCTTAACGTCAAACAATTTTGCTTGTAAAATCGATACGATTATACAATAACTATTGTGGCAGTGACATACATAACTATCAACCACAACTTCGATAAAATTTGACCGTTAACGGCAACCGTCATCAGTTACTGACGTCACAACGCCCACTGTCTAGTTAGCCAACGCTCCACTCAAATCAATAGAAATATAACCGTTACAAATGAAAGACATGTGTGTTCAGAAGCCATCATAGAAGTTTATGGAGAGTAAATCTCATTCTAACTATCCAATTCATTACAGTTAGGTATCATTGTTTATGGTAACAAGTAGCAGCAGTCACTCGTAAATGAGTCATATTTTCTCCTACATTGGGTTTTTATCGTACTTAGTAAACTCTGATTCATGAACGAACAGTTAACAATAAATATTTATGCATTTGCGCTATGTATTCACGGCACGACATCTCATGAGTAGGATTTCTCATTATATTTTCACAATAGAAAGATGGTGCTGATTTCCCACGTAATTTTCATGGAAGTAGAACATTCTTGTTGACTTAAATCATCAATGAATATCATCATCTGCCTAGCCTTTTCCTCAACTATATTGGGATCTTATGGATAGGCAGCTTGTGGACAACCCGGTTACTGCGTAACACGATACCTTGAATAGACTGCTGGTTGAAAGACTTTCGGGCTTTTGATTACTTTTATCCCGTAGCCCGAAACGACTATCAAAGATACGAAAAGAAAAAAGAAAGAAACGAAGTACATTTATTTAGCACAAATTAAAAGGCACACAGCACAACATAATTTATACTACAAGTAAAAAGAAAGATCTACGAATGACAACCGGGACCAACGGCTTTCCGCACGACTATATATTTAACAATGAATACCTACTTTTAAACTAGCCCTTATGCAATTTATATTATGTAGGTAACTTACCTAATTTATGTTCTAATTTAATAATAGGAATGAGTGATTTGGCCCACATTTGATACGAGATGCCTGTCGCCGCGTGTCATAAACTGTGTTGTAACGTGAATGTTGACAGAACGTGAACAGATTGCCGTGTTGCTTGACAACGATACTTGGAAATATTCTGAGATATTTCAGTCTTTTATTAATGTTCAGACCAATATATTATGATTGGAGCTGGCTGCCACCCAGCTAAAGCAATAACATTTTAAAAATATTGTTTTAAGTAGGATTTATAGCCGGCCTGAACGCGTGGGGTTTTGCGAAACCCTTCATCAACACTGGCGTTCTAGCCGGATTTTGATTCGTCGCTAAGGGCGCCCAGTATCATAAAATTGGTGTCTGATCAGTTTAGTTTATCATAATGTTATCGTGTTCAAAAATTCGGAGCTTTGAAGCTCACGTTTTCGTATCGCATCGTATCGGTCGGGGGTCAAGGCAATTCAATACCGCGATTCCGTCATACTCAGAAAATAAAGTATTTATTTACCTCTCGGCAAGAGGGCACTTGAGAGCAGCCACAGGCGGCTTCAGCTAACCGGTTATCTTATTATGTACATACGTAGGTGTCTTTGAATTTTAATTGCGAATGTCGACAATCTTTGTATAGTTCCCGCCATCACGTTTTGCAGTCTCACGTTCTGTTTTTTACTCTACAATATGTGGCTACCACGATTCTAGATTCTGCTTTGAGATCTGTTATTTAGATGTCTTTACATATTCTAAATGCTGCGCTTGCATGTGCAAAGAATACTGAATTATCTCGGTGATTTATAGGCTCTCGTCGCCACAATTTTGCCTCCGTTCTCGTAACAATGTCTTCTAAAGAATATCAAGTTGCTATAGTCTGATTTCTTACGCGGCTGTATCCTTGTTGTGTTGCGTGTGGAGCAACATCTGTATCGCTAGTACTTGCATTGACACGATTAATAGGAAGGTCTGAAACTGTCGCCCAGAGAGCAGTGGAAACCCAGTGACCGCAGGTCAACCCAGACAGGCTTTACTTTGTGTAAATTATTTCATCACCATGCACTGCTCTCGAAAAGGTGAAGGAAAGCATCGTGAGGAAACTGGCATGTCCTACAACCAATTGCTGGCCCACGTGGTGAATTACGGCCCAACCCCTTTCATCGAGAGGAGGCCTGTCTCAGCAGTAGCAACATTATAGTCTTTTTTTTTGCTATGTTATGCTGAAACTGTCCTTCATTATAAATTGCCCTTGTTGGTCGACTTTACATAGTTATGTCGAAATGTCAGATCTTTCATGAGTATGCATTTAAATTAAAAATGAGTCACAAGCGCCTTTGTTTAGTGCGGGGTCTAGGATTGAGTATGGTGTCCGATACGGATCATGGACGGGACAGTGATCGTTGAGTTGTGGTCGCAACATATACTGACCTATTGGAACTGCTCAGAGTATTAATTAGTACAGAGTGTTAGTTTAATACCTACTGTTCTAAACTGACTGCCTCGTTGGTCTAGTGGTAGCAAGTGCTACTGCTGAGCATGAGGTCCTGGGTTCAATTCCCGGGTCGGGCAAAGTGTTATTGGGTTTTTCTTTCAGAAATTTTTCGGTAGCAGCTCGGAATCTGGATTTATGCCCAGTTGATGGCAATAGGCTCGCCCCCTATTACATGGGACTTAAAACATAACTGGCGAAATGTGGGTGTACCGGCTACAGGGACACCTCTGTCCAACCCTTGGAAACAAGGCGTGATGTTATGTTATGTTCTAAACTGTATGGCCCAGCTGTTTCTTTTTTCGCGATTTCAAAGTTGTTCCCTTAGTAAAAGTTATTCAATTCGATGGTATAATACATTCATAAGTGTAATGTGAGAGCGATGTAAAATGTTATGAGTATGATCTATAAATTTAACAGCTGCGTAAACTATATTCATTACTAAACATTTTAATAGCATGATGGTTTATGATTCATAAGCCATCACATCATAAAGTGTAAATAATAATATTGTGAATTTGTGACGAGTCATACCCAATTCTGATCTATCCTCATTGTTCAGAATAAGAACACCTGTCACTATAGTTACATAAGGGTTATATTCGGTTACTTTACATTTATCATCGTTGTAATTCATTTCCTATAATGTCATTGATATTAATGAAAATATTAAAAATACCCACGATAAATATTACTGTATTTCAAAATTATACTTTTACCTAGTCACACGTGTTAGAGTTAAATGGGGGTATTATTAAACATTTTAATAGCATGATGGCTTATGAAGTTATGAATCATATTCATAAGCCATCATCCTATTAAAATGTTTAATAATAAATTTAGTTTACGTAGCTGTTAAATTTATGGATCATATTATAACATTTTACATCGCTCTCACATTATCTTATATATAAAATTCTCGTGTCACAATGTTAGTTACCTTACTCCTCCGAAACGGCTTTACTGATTTTTACCAAATTTTATATGCATATTCAGTAGGTCTGAGAATCGGCTACTATCTATTTTTTATACCCCTAAGTGATAAGGGTTGTCCACCCCAAACAAATAATTTGCAAAACAACGTTTGCCGGGGTCAGCTAGTAATTTATAAATTCGACATTAATGATGTAGGTAACTAATATTATTGTAACAATATAATTTAAAAGAGTGTGCATGGAGTTTCTTGCCCGTTCTTCTCCATAGGTACCTACTATGCTTCGGAATGGGTAACTAATAACTAGCTTCATATTTCTGACTGACCGACTCCTTGACAATTCAAAAGTGCCTGTAAATGGTTTAATTGAAATAAATGCTTTGAGTTTGTGTTTTGTTTCCACAAAAGATTCGCGTGCATAAAATGTCAAACTAAAAAACAATAAATCAAATCATAACAAGTTAACAATAAACTTTGTACTTATAGCAGCGAATGAAGCAAAACAATTAATTGATAGTCAGGACAATACCAATGGTGTACAATTACATAACAAAGTTGAACAAAGTGCAAATACTGCACAGTGCAACGTGTTACCTAAAGTGTTATATAATTATGAAATTAACAACAAAAGATTCGCTACAGTTACTAATGTTATGACGTATACTTAGAGCTCTTAAACAAAGGCTCACGGAAGTTAAAGCGTGTTAGCCTAAATTAATATATATAGCTACGTTTTATTGCAGAACGTGACGAAATGAAGAAGGCCATCATGTTTTATCCGTTACTGTTACAGCATTTGAAATTGTTGAAAGAATACTCGTCTCAATTGCGATATCTTTGTAATTACATATGTATTTGTATTTACTCCCATTATCTTTGAGTTGCGTATAATTCATAGGAATATTTTGTGGTCCTTCAGCTGAGGTGACATATGTATGCTCACGTGCATGCAATAGTAGAACAAATAATCACCTCTGTGTTTGTTTTATTTCCTTTCTTTTCATATTTTTAACCGACTTCCAAAAAGGAGGAGGTTATATGTTCGTTGCGTATGTTTGTTTTTTTTTTTTTTATGTATGTCCACCGATTTCTCCGTCAATTGTGGACCGATTTTGAAAATTTTTTTTTTTGTTTGAAAGGGTGTGCTCTCGAATTGGTCCCATATAAATTTTATTAACTTTGGTTGGATAGTTTTTGAGTTAGCTACAAAATACGTATTTTTTTCCCACTTAGTATGTAGATGATATGATAAGTTTCTGTCACTGGTAGCAGGTAGTGGTATTGGAATGTGTGTGGGGTAGGTACCACAACTAAAAAGTGAAAAATAAAAACTTTTTACAAAAAAAAACAACCGACCTCCAAAAAAAAAAACACTACAAAGTGAAAAATAACTTTAATTTCGGAAGTCGGTGGCAAAAAACGAAAATACAAAACCCAAGACACCGACTTCCGAAATTAAAGTTATTTTTCACTTTGTAGTGTTTTTTTTTTTGGAGGTCGGTTGTTTTTTTTTGTAAAAAGTTTTTTTTTTCTAGAAACAATTATAATATTGATCCAAACCCATGCCTACACAACTTACGTATAATTATTCAAAATATTCCAAGATACATGAACAGTAGATATATAAATCTAAACAGGCACTAACAGCACGCTATGACTAATATCATTCTACTAACTAGTTGGTACCTACTTGGTACCCGCAATGGGTGTCGTGTCGAAATCACTCGGCCGCCTAACCATTGTGGGCCGATTAGGTTAGTAGGTCTGTGTTAGCTATCAAGTTTGCTACGTATATCTTTGCCCAGTTACAATTTTACAGTAAAGTTTTGTAAAATCTCGCTATCATATTTATGTTATTACAGCCATTGTTAAAGTTTAAAGGCGTGAAAGCAGCTGCAACGAAACATTTTATTAACAAAATAAAATATTTATTATGTTTTGCTTTTATGAGAATTATTGTTTTTTATTTAGCACCTGCCTTGCAGTAATTGGGTGCTGAGTAGTTAACACAGATGATTAGCAGTAAACTGCAAATCCCAGTTCAATCTCGCGTTAGCCCCGATCATGCGTGCCACATGTTATCACAAACCATTGCCACGATGTTACTGGCTGATGGAAAAAATTTGAACTACATTAAACATACGAATAAGGTAAACTAGAATGAAGCCTTCCAAGATTAACATTGGCTTTTCGTAATGAAAAAGCTGAACTGAAATGAACGAGTTCTACGGGTCAGTAACGTTTACGAAGCCCAATTATATTAGCAGTTCTTGTTTTAGTGCTTCTTTTAAATGATTATTCGTGATACTTAATATATCAACATGGTTCCTTTAAAAGAAAACACTGAAATGTTGTGAATATCATTGACAGTAGTTATATTATAAATATCAAATAACTAGTAACATAATATTTTTTGTGACAGCCAGTTCTCAAGTTATTTTGCAGTGTCATTAACTATTAAAAACATTGTAGTTCACACTATTTGGTCGCGTCATATATGCTCCTCAAGATACCAGTTACACCAGAGGTTACCTAGTTCTTGGCAACGCCTACACAACCATTTCTCTTAATTAATTAACTACTTACAACTGGCACTAGAAAGTAACGTGTGTCATCTGGACCATTGATAGATTGAGTCATTATAACACACATCAATAACAAACTTATCTTTATGGTTGGAGCTTAAACAAAAGATAAGTACCAGGTTATAAGCGTAGCCACATTTTATATGAGATTAGGCACCCTAATAATCATAAACAATATTTCGATAGCAAATTCATTCACTTTTATAGTAGGTAGGTGCAGTTTGAAGGACGAATGGCCGGTGGAGCAGATGAGTCCTGAAGTGGAGACCGCGTATCGGGCAAGCGTAGCGTGGGAGGCCCCCTCACTTAGGGGGCGAGGACAGACTGGATGCGGAAGGCGGAGGACAGGGTGTTGTGGCGCAGCCTGGGAGAGGCCTATGTCCAGCAGTATTAGTTATAGTAGACTTCGATAGGCTGAGTTGATTAATCTTCTTCTTTACGTGTGGTTAGTGACTAACCTGGGGGCCTACCATCAGCTCAAAAGCAGTATTATTTTAATATTACTTCAGTGGGAGAAAGAGATGGCGCTATACGTCCTGTAGACCTACATCTCTTTCCCACACTGAAGTAATATTAAAATAATACTGCTTTATGAGCTGGTGGTAGGCCCCCTGATGTCAGAGTTTTAAAGCCGCCCTTGGGCCTCTGACTTGGGTTCACAAGCCGTCGAGAATTATCTCTCAGGCATGCCGGTTTCCTCGAAAATTCGAAGACATGTGACATCTACCAACCCGCACTGGGCCCGCGTGGTGGATTACGGCCCACTCCCTCTCACAGAGAGGAGGCTTGTGTCCCAGCAGTGGGAACATTAATAGGCTGATGATGATGCCGGTTTCCTCACGATGTTTTCCTTCACCGTTTCTGAAGCAAGTGATAATTATACAATACGCACATGAATCCGAAAAGTCAGAGGTGCGCCTTGGGTTCGAATTCGAGACCTATGACTTGGCAGTCCGACGTTCACACCACTAGGCTATCACTGCTATACGTATATATAGTTGATTAATTGAGGTGCAGTTTTACTGACAACAGTCATTTCATTTTTGAACTTCCACCACGGAGTGCCGCAAGGAGCAATATTAAGTCCTCCTTTTAATAGAACAATAGTTGGTAAATCATTTCTTTCTTTGCTTTTCTACATAAATGTATTATTAATTACAAGTCGTGTGCCCAATGGGAGTTTCCCATTGGCAAAAATGATGTAGAGTACTTCCATACAAACTTTTATCCCATATTGAACCTTTAGGCGGTGAATTTTCAAAAAATCCTCGTCTTTCACTATTTACGGAACTCTTGTACAAAGTTTAATCTAGATCCAGCGGTTTAGGATGTGCATTGTCTGTTAGTGAATGAATGAATTTACGAAGATAGAACATAAATATTTAGGTTTCTTCATTTAAAACTGAATCGAAGCAAAAATATTTGTTTGCATTCTATAGATTCTGAATACATAGGTCATTTGAACAAAGACATCGCTAAATAAACACGTCTATTGTAATTAAGTACTACAATAGGGTGTGGGTTGTCCAATACCAGCTGCGTGCATGGAAAGGATGCCGTTGATAATAAATGCGTCTAGTCAAGTGCCACCGTGTTTGTGCGCTAATCCTAGTAATTGACTGATAAGGATCGGTGTGCTAGTTTTTTAGTTATCTTCAATGGTGGGAATCGTTTTATTGGGGCCGGTAACTACTCACTCTATACTAACTCACGCTAAATAAAAAAAATGGACGATGCTTTGACCGCTATTTTGCAATATAACTTTCTAAATATAAGTCGTTTCTAATTCGTCAAAAGTTTAGTTGATGAGTGGACCGAATATATATATCTATGAGCAAAAAAGCCGTTCTGACATTTTGTGCAGCAAAAGAAAAATCTGAAACTTATTTACAATATTTGAAATGTAAACAGAGAATGAAGTGTTGAATGTATTGATATAAATAAATATTTATTTACCAACCTACTCTTGAAATCCAATATCATGAGAAGGTGGAACCCGCAGTAATATTTATATACGTAGATATTTTTTGTAAATAACGGGGCATCATTGACTCTTAGAATTTTTTATTTGAATATTATAACCTCGTAATGAGTGAGATGTGTGTTAACCTTCAACGGCTGATGGATGTTTAGGTACCAAATTTCTTGGAAACGTTAAAGTACCTACTCACAGCTGAAGGCGATAAGATCGCTGACAGAACCCGAGATTACCTGGCGTGCTTCATACATAGGGACACACACACAGACGTAAACAGGATATGACTGTTTTTCAAACACGTGAGTTTACCTAATTCTATAATTCAGCACACAATTGTGACTAATTAATTTATTCCATTTCCTGGCTGGTTTTTCCACTCCTGCATTACTTAATATTGTTTACTGGGTAGAATGTTCAGGTATAGTAGTTTAACCTGAGGTCATAATAGTCTTAGGTTTATAGCCTCTATTAGGTGTGTATTTTAATCGGGTCTTTGTCTCTTTAAAGTGCAAATTTTTGTTAGACAAGTGTCGCCCCCGCCAGCTAAATGGTTGGTTTTGGATATGTGAAAAAATTCGACATTTGACTCTAACAAAAATTAGCAGTTTAAAGCTTAATATTTCGCAAACAGATCCCTGAATCCAAAAATGGTTTGCGCATACTAATATTATTTTTCCACTTTGTCAGCGTAATTAATTTATGCCCATGCCAAATTACAACTTTCTAGTACCTACTAAGGGTCTCGGAGCTAGACCGCGGACAGACAGACAGATGATCATGACGAAACTATAAAGGTTTCCTTGTTTACTACGGAACCCTAAAAACGGTTTAATCCGGCGGGATTGGGAATAGGGACTTCGTCATATAAAGGGGAATTGTTATAACGGAAATTGTTATTTTTCGGGACGATAACAAAGACGCGTCACGCGGCGCCCCTCTAGTCCAATGTGCCAACGAGTTCTTATTTTGAAAATTATAATTTCGTGTGGGATGTAGACAAGTTACGTTTACAGAGCAATCGTTATACGACGTGGGACACGTGCGCCGATCAACGTGAGTGCTAATTCTTATCAATCCACGAGTTAGCGCGAAAAAGAACACGTTTTGTAATGGCAACAACACAGTCGTTGGGATTCGAATGTTATGTATTCCAAGATTAAGGTTTCCGGTAATGACTAATGATTGATGAGGTAGGTATGTATGTAGTACCTACTTGTACCTACAGGATAAGCATTTGATATAGTGATTAAATCAGAGTTATCAAGACAAGAAGCTTATATTTATGTACAGACGCCAGCACTTCAAGCTACTACAATCTATCAAATATATTTAATAGATTTTCAACTTTATCGCTGACAGATAAGGTTCAAAGTTGATTGGGAAAATTTGACAGTTTCGGGTAGCTTGATGTGCTGGCGTCTGTACTTACAAAAAATGTGATATTTCAGAATTTTTCATTCGGATTTTTTGTTGTTTTACATGATTGTGTCGAATTACCTACCGAATAATAAATAGCGTAAGTAAATAAGATCTATATAGATTTTATTTACTTACATTGTTTATTAAGTAGGTATTTTGTTTAGCTCCCAACTTTATACGGTGCGGAGCTGCAGGGCCGAATTTAGGGTAGGGCAACAAGGGTTCTGGCCCCGGGCCTCCACAAGGAAGGGGCCTCCACAATTTGTATTTTTTAGATAAGAAAAAAAATACATCCTTTGTGTCAAACAAAGAGAAAAAAGTTTACATTCACAAAGTTTCACCTTTTCATTTTCGTTGTTGGTGATTAAATACGTTGAATTACTGTGGTCCCAAAAACCGAATAAATAGATTTTTCGATGTCAACGCCCAGCGTCAGTCTATCCATCGTGAAAAAGTAACTTTGAGTCTCATTTCCTGCAAAATGTAAGGGAAAAGTTTTTTGCATTTTCTGACTTTTCTAGTACCTACTCAAACTTCATCGGTACGATAGTATTTTGATCCTGATAAGAAACAGGATCGATTGACATAAAAAAGATTTTGCGAATATTGCCCATTTCCTTGCTGACTGTATTTCTTTTTTCCAAAATCTGTGAATGCAGATCAAAGTTTCGTTAAAAGTTAAGCAGTCTCCTAGATGGTTTTTCTGTAGGTACAACGGTTAAGGTACCTATTAACTACCCCATCTCAAAAATCCACCCTTCTTATAACTTATTAAAAACTGTGACCAAAAATTCGTCTATTCCAAAAAAAAAAAAAATCGGGTCCTCCACTTCTTGTTGCCCCAGGGCCTCGAGCTCGACGCCTTTAAATTCGGCCCTGCGGAGCTTTTTATACTTAGTTTGAAAGAGTCGAGAAATCTTCCTTGCGATGGTATCTAGGTACTTAAGTAGGTATAATGTATACCTACCTATGTATGCACTTAGGTATTTCATTGATTAAACTAACAAAGCAATCTAGCAAAATAAATTAAATACAGTAAAGGCATGAAAGTAATATTTCATTTTAATCACGTCCAATCTTATTTAACGATTTTAATCAATCCTATACATATACGTTGAATGTGGTCTTTGTTCTTTTTTGTAACAGAAAACAACTCCTTTTGTCACAGAACTCTTTGTTTTTCTATTCTATTTTAGGTTAGAAGGGAACCTAACTTACTTGGGGAGTTGGGGGGGTACGGGGGGGTAGGAAGGTACGGTCAAGGATCGATAATGTCAAAGGCTCCCGCAGACAGGCGCGATGTGAAACCGGTAGAACAATTTCCGTGGAGATTTCATAGAAATTGTCCCACCAGAGTCATGCCTGTCTGCGACAGTCTTAAAAACGCATTTTTCAAAGAACTTTTTTCCCACATAGCGGGCACGGGTGCATGTAAATATGTTTGCAATGACGCAGTCGGAGAAAAGAAAGGTGTACCTAAGTAAAAATGAACATGCTGTGCTTAACCTATTTATTCTCTGACGGTACATTACTTAAGCTGTAGAAAATCTATCTTTCTTGGCATTGTTTGAGTATTTCATGTTCTTAGAGACTTGGGTACATCTTTGTTCAGACGTTTGCAGGAAGTGAGACTGCGAACAAAAGGAATCTATCTACCATTGTTTTAGATAAGACCTTCTACGTCAGAGGCAAACACAAGGTGGCTTGCTAATGAAAAAATAATGAAAGTGTAAAAATGAAATCAGTAGATACCAAATAAAAAACGTGCTCATTTATAGAAACGTGAACGAAAATACACGATTGATTCAATGTAGGTATGCTTATAAAAACTATTTTTTTTTGTATTTATGTAACACCTTGGGTATTGATTCGGTAGTTTCACGGAAAACTTGATATCGCTTGGTATTACTTATTCTAAGAATGTTTTTTTTTACAATAGGTAACCAGTCTGTAACTATATAATACATAACATCACGCTTTTATTCCCCGAAAGGTTAAGCAGAGGTGTACCAACAATACACCAATATTTCGCCAGTTATATTTAAGTCCCATGTAAAAGGGGGCGACCCCATTGCTATCAATCGGGCGCGAATCTGGATTCGCGCCCGAGTCTGGGACTCGGGGCTGCCATTGAGAAATGTCGAAGGAAAACCCAATAACACTTTGCCCGACCCAGTAATCGAACCCAGGACCTCATGCTCAGCAGTAGCGCTTGCGACCACTAGACTAGCGATAACGAGGCAGTCAAAGTTTTAAATTAATATTCAACAGGTTTTAAATGATAAAACCTGTTGAATATTAATTTAAAATTTAGTTATTATCGTCATTAGTGCCTACACTTTTATTGGTCACGTTTTCCTTTTAATCAAGAAGCTGAAATTACAATGAACACTTAGGTAGGTACCATCGCGGAAAGTCATAACTTACCACCGTAAGGACTATCCTTGCTTGCAGCATTCGGCTGCTATAGAACCGGGGCGGTAACAGATGTGGTCATCGTGTTCACGGGATTTTGTTTTCAAACTGGTTGGGTACAGACGCCAGCACATCAAGCTACCAGAAACTGTCAAATTTTCCTAATCAACTTTAAACCTTATGCTTTAGCAATAAAGTTGAAAATCTATTAAAGAAATTTGACAGATTGTAGTAGCTTGATGTGCTGGCGTCTGTACCTATGCGTTTCTTTGATAGTACCTTCTACAATGAATTGTAAATATACCTATGAATGCACACGTGTCGTGTATTCAATTTAATAAAAAAATTGCTACAGATAAAAACTAACGTTGATTAGGTAATCAGAAACATTATGTAGGAACGGAGCTCACTATTTTTGATTAGATATTGTGTGTTTGGCGATAGTATTATTGATTTAAAAGTAGAGTATGGTCAACGTCATACTTACTTACCTTTGCGTTTTGTCAAAGTCAAATTGTTACGATGGACGAGGTACCTACAAAACTTTGGTTTCCCAGGAAAGCGGTTCCGTTATACAGGGTGGCATGGCAGGGACGACATCGTCATGCAACCTTATCATGAATTTGATACATGATTCTGGACCCCACTGCATTGTTATTGTTGACCGGTTATTTAAAAAGAATATTGCTTTTCCATACATTTTAACTGCGTAGGTCTGTATTGCACTTTTGTAGGAAACAGCAGGATTTTTTTTAACCGACGAACATATTCAACGCTTGGGGTCCATCCCGAATCAAGTATTGAAATGAAATTTATTTGCAAGAATTGTAATACATTACAGATGGTCGGGTTTTTTAACAGGTTCTAAAACAATTCGCTAAAATTAGCATGCAAAATTATATAAATTAAATAAATGAATTTAATTAATGGTATGGTAACAGATTAAAATATAATGGCCGCCATAAATCTGTCATTTTCAACAGTAGGTATTTGACATTACTTAAGGTGTCAAAAAACGCTCTGTATTTGAACAGCCGATATTATGTAACCGTTCACCGCTTTCTTCTTGGGAAACCAAAGTTTAAACTGTACCAACTTGTTTCACAATAACTTTGGTGTGAGACTGGAGGTGACTGGTGCAGAGCGACAGTTGTGTCCTTTTATCCTTGAAAGGACTAACAGAGGTCAGTTCTGCAGCGGAACGAAGGACCTTGGCCACTAAAAAATGGCTTTGGTATTTAGATTGTAGAGAATGCGATCTGTCAGTTTCATACTAACGAATACGTGTTTTGCGAATTTGATCCTTATTACAATTACAAATTGTCCAATTGACAGGTGTCAGAAATGCATTCTCTCAACGGCCGGAGTGCCGGACTGTAACTTGTAGGTAACCCACTGTGTACTGGATAAAGCATATCTATCTAATAAGAGTGAATAAAATGAAATGAAAGTTAAAACTTTATTGCAACACCCATAAGACAGTATAAAAGCAAATCCTCTTTGATTTTCCTCATAACTTTTCCTTAACCCGTCCTCTAAGAATTTTTTAAGAAGCGGTTGCGCAAGTTGCGCAGGGAAAAACATGAGTTTATTTAGATTACAGAACGAAATATATTTTGGTAGTTCGTTGAAAGCAGTAAATAAATAATCACAGTATAAATAATGCTAATCGGTAAAAACCTAGTAGGTCTGTGGGTTTTTACGAAACATGACAAAAACCTATTGAAAGTAATCATTTAAAGTATTATTCATTCATTATAGTATCTAACATAATATATATTTAAAAACACATAAAACACCTACGAAGGTAGATAAATTACATTTTAATAAACAAATCAATTAAAGTAATAGGTACTATAGAAGACACGCATATCTGTACACTGTAAAGACTATTCTTGCTTGCAGCGCTCGGCCGCTATAGTATCGCTTACCTACGAAAAAAAAGGGTCGTGTACACAGGATTTTGTTTTCAAATTGCTTAGATATGCGTTACCCCGATGATGGTACCATCGCGGTAATGCATATTTAACCACTTTCGTAGGTAAGCGTTACTATAGCTGCCGAGCGCTGCAAACAAGAATAGTCCTTACAGTGTACAGGGGGCCTACCACCAGCCTAAAAGCAGTTTTACTTTAATATTACTTCAGTGGGAGAAAGAGATGGAGCTATACGTCCTATAGAGCTTCATCTCTTTCCCACACTGAAGTAATATTAAAATAATACTGCTTTATGAGTTTGTGGTAGGCCCCCAGATATGCGTTTCTACGATAGTACCAACCTACCTAAGTTCTCTTTTTTTATTTGCTAACCAAACTAGCAGTTTCTCGTAAGCTATAATGATGACGTGTTAAGAAAGTGAAACTAGGCAAGTGTTTTTTGCAATGCTAATTACGTATCATACGCCTACATTCCCCGTAGGATTAGACAGACAGAGGTGTACCTATAGTACCTACACCCATATTTCATCAGTTATGTTTAAGTCCCGCATGTAATGGGGGATTGGGGGCGAGCCTATTGCCACCTTCCTCATCACGTGGTCACAAAATAAAAAATATTCGATTGTGACCTCATCAATTAAAAACTACATTTTTCGTTTTTGTTTTTCTGTTTTCAGCCGAAAATGAAAATCAGGCCGAATTTCGTTTTCAGCCGAAAGTTCGAAAAGTAAATCTCTTTTTTGGTTAGGCTCTACATTTTTGAGCCAGTCCATTGTTCTTTTTCTTCACTAACCCATAATGGATGTTGCTTATCCGAATCAAAGATAATTTATTTTTTATTGAGCTATTACAAAGGACTGGCGAGAAAAACCTATTTTTACTCAGAAGAACCCTACTCCAAGCAAAAGTTGAAGGGTTTAATCTATGGTTATACCCCCATTGCTAGAAAGAGATTGTTTCAGTAAAGGTAGCGATATTACGATTTTAATAAGGGTTTCTACTGGGAACCTTTATTAAAAACATATTACCTTTGAATCTTTGGAAATATTCAGTTTTCATTGTTGTATACCTAATTACCGAAATTGGCTTTTGAATACTTCATACTACTACGTATATTTGGTGATTAGGTATTTATATTCATTCATAATAAGCGTTGCCAAGATGTACTCGACGTATGTTTACGTTCGGGAGTGTATCGCATAGTATCTAGTAGTATTATTTACGTGAATCACGCAGTATATATCCTACTAATAATATTAAACTCGAAAGTTTGTGAGGTTGGATGGATGGATGTTTGTAACACTTTCAGGCAAAAACTACTAAACGGATTTAGATGAAATTTGGCACACAGATAGTTTGTAATCTGAATTAACACATAGGGTACTTTTTATCTCGATATTCTCACAGGATCGATACTTATGCTGGTGAAACCACGGGGCAAGAGCAAGCAAGCAAGAGCAAAAGGGCAGCAAGGGTAGCAAGAGTAGCAATTGCTACGGGCCCCGCACAAAAGCCGCGCGTATCCAAACCCGCCCGCCCACCGCTTGAGCGTAATTTTGTGAGTGAAACATATTAAGATGTGGTGAGTATCATATACTTGATGTCACAAATAACATATTTCTAAAAGTAGATGGCACGTATTGGGTATTGTTTTTTTTACTACTTTATACTTAAGAACCCATTGCATATCAAGGGCCCCTCGATTAAATTTGCTACGGGCCCCGCGTTTGCTTAATCCGGCACTGCACGTCAGTGTATTATTAGTAGGATAGGATAATTTTATTTATTTATAGTAGGATAATAAACCTCGGAGAAACCATTTGTTATACACTTTTTATATTCCCCTGTAAAATTAGGTACCTACGTTTCTTGCAATCACGAGGGCTTCACTGCACGGCGACGAAATGGATTTAAAAACTCGTTTCTATCTCCTTATTAAAATTCCTATAATGTAGGTATGTAGTAGAAGCAGGTTCTTACCTGCTTGTTTACCTCTTTTGAGGAAATGTTTGTATCTATGTATCTCGTATGCTTACCTGTAACAAAGAAAATTAAAGGTTTGAGTAAATTGAACATACCACTTGAATTTGTTCATTTAATTAAATTAAGTAGGATGCGTGTGATGTATATAATGTACAAAGTGTTAGTCGAACTCTAACACTTTAAATATATGAGCTAGGGTTGGTGTGCTTGGGGCAAGCTGCGATAAGGCTCCGCAGACAGGCGTGCCGTGACTCTGGTGGAACTATTTCTATGAAAACTTCATGGAAAATTGTTCTACCGGAGTCGCGTCGCGCCTAGCTGCAGAAGCCTATATACCTACAAACACATACAGTAGGATTAGCTAGCTGTCGCAAGAGTTGGCTTGGACTCTCTATGAAACTAAACTCAACAACATAAGTAGATAAGTACCATCGAAGAAACCCATACCTATACACCGTAAGGACTATTTCTGCTTGCAACACTCGTCAAAGGGTCGTGTGCACGGGATTTTGTTTTCGATTTACTTCGGTATGGGTTTCTTCGATGGTACATGGCTACACTGTGACTTACACTATTTAAAGATAAAAAAGCACTTTAGTGGGTACCTAGGCACCTATCTATAGTCATGGTTTCGTGGAAACAGAATCCCCTTCACAAATGTAGAGGAAAATATATTGCAAATACATAATGTAATCAACCAGCGTATCGCCAACTCAATATTATTACCTATTTTAGTTTTTGTTATTACATTACAGATAGTTTATCTTTAGTGTTTGTTCCTATTATCGGTCGCAAATCCGTATCGTGTTATCTAACGTATCAATAAAGAGCCATTAGTAAGCAACCATTATGTTTGCTGATTTCAGAGAAAATTAGACACGCTTCGCCTAGGGATGTATCATGTATCCCTATTCGTGTCTGATTTTCTCTGATTTGACAGATTTACAGTTTATTCCAGAAATCCCCACCGACAAATCCCCACCAGTGGGGATTGTTATTTTTTTTCCAGAAATCCTCACTAGTTAAATAAACTCAGCATTTTTTCCAATATTCTAGTCTTTTTTGGCATTCGCCCGCCGGCCGCTGCCGCGGCACCGCTCGCTACGCTCGCTCGCCTCGTGCGTAGGGGTCACAGTACTCACAGTTCTAACCTAACCTGACCTTTTAACTAGTGGGTATTTCTGGAATATACAGATTTTTCGAACATATGAAGCAATGGATTAGCAATATCCATCAAAATCATTCATATTATTGTGATTGAAAGTTTGTTACCCAATTATGGTGCTGGGCTTAATCGTAAGTCTGATGAGGCAGTGACCCACTTATCTTTGTCACATTCACATTTTGAAAGACGAAGATTAATCAGTAGTAAACACAGATTGATTCAGCAAACCATCACGCACTCATGTTTTCAATAACATTGTGAATCATTGAAATATTGTAAACTTACTACAGATGCTTTGCAAATAATTGGGGTTCAATACATTGTTATATAAAAGTAACAAACTGCGACATTTTCGTACAACAATGGCTTTGTAAAGCGTGCTTTTGTGGCTGCATGCATGAGGTACACACGGCTACACATCAAACTATACATTTCCAGTATAAGCTGACCTCGCATTGTACGGAAATCTTATACGATGCGAGATTAGCATAAACTGGAAATGTATAGCTTGATGTGTAGCCGTGTGAACTTGTAAGGGGTGACTATAATTCTAGTCCGTGGGCACCCCTTACAAGTACTGTACCCTTACAAGTATTAAGCATTTAGATGTGGTGTTGCGGGCACTAGCACAGATTAATTCACTATCCCGTTATACTATACCTAATATTCTAAGGGGTGTGCACACAACAGAATATCTACCAAGTAATTTAATGGTAGATAATTGAAATCGATTTCATATAAATTGATTCCAATTATCATGACTAACTGGTCCTTACAGGCAGACAACACAGCTACAGTTATCTACTTACTCTACGTGTAGGTAAATGCATGATTTATATGGTCTTAAGGTGTGATATATGTACATACACACGGCTACAAATCAAGCTATACATTTCAAGTCCAGATGTTGATCTCACATTGTATAGGTTTTCCATACAATGCGAGGTCTGCTTATACTGGAAATGTATGGGTTGATGTGTAGCCGTGTGTACATATCCAATTATCCATGTTTATTTTCGCTTCATCTGTTATATTTAACCTTACTTTTGCATAAGTTCCTGTCTCAAACCACTGCTAAACACATGTGGCATTCACACTGTTTGTCACGTTTTAACATTGTGTTTCGGGTTCAGTCATCAAGTGGCGGGTTAGCCTTCAGAACGTTGCAAGTTGGACAACTTTTATTTAAAATGAGTCCGGCGGGTTTAGTGTCTAGACACCCTTACTTTGCAAACACTATGTTAATAAAAGTGACGGTTGGCAGAACTACCAGTTTAGCCACTTTTACCCAACATTATTGTTAATTCGGCATGTAACTCGTTTCTCTTTTCATTTTATATTAAATACGATTTAACAAATTTATTAAAATTCAAGATGCTAAGGCCAGCGCACACCGGCGCGGCGCGGCGGCGGCGGACGACATCGAGGAGGATTTGCCGCCTGCCAGCGCACACTGATGGCATAGTGTAAGGAGAGGTAGTAAGCTATCTTCATACAAACACTGCACACTTAGCAAAATCTCGACCGGTTTCTCACGAGAAACGGGTCGAGATTTTGTTAAGTGTGCGTGCGGCGACGCATAGATACTATGGCCCCACAAATACAAGCCGCGCGCGGTGCGTTTCTATGAAGATAGCTTACTACCTCTCCTTATACTATGCCGGTGGCCTCTCAAGCTTGCCAAGCGACTACGCAACGCAGCGCAGTCGAAAATTTGCTTCTGAACGAGTTGCTTGGACTGCCTCTCCTCCGCGATCGTATGATAGCGGACTCCGGCGCATATCATACGATCGCGGGATTCGGTATCCTCCAGCGTGCTCTTCAATACCGCAGAAAGAAATCCTCTTTAATGCTCCGTGGTCGGTCTCTGAGCTTTGGAATGTTGTTACCATTAGTTAATCGAATTTACGTTTGTAAAAAAATGCCCTGCTCCGCCGTCCGGTGATGTGCGCTGACCTTTAATCTGTACCCTAATTGCGTAATACAACACAATCACAATTTGTTTCAATTTGAAAATAAAATCTGCTCAACAACGTAAATAACGCAATGAATGTCAAAATCAACTGTCAAAATGAAACCAATTTGCCAAAATTGTTTACGAAAATAACCAAGTTACGAAATTAGGGTACTGGATGATTTTTCAAATAAATAATAAAAAATCCTGAAAAGCCTGAAAAATTCCATTTATTTGCTTTGCTTTGCCGACTCTAGTTTATGTTGGTAGAGATAGTCTGCTTCAGACATTTTAAATGTTTGTCTTCTGTAATAAATTGCTTTGTAACATAATCTTTGGAATGTTCAATACATATGACTGATAATGAGCCATGTAATTAAAACTTTTAAATACAACGTAGAAACTATATGAACGTCGAACGATATTCTTTTGTTACTTCAACTGAAGATTCAACAAGTCACGTTACTGTACTATTTTAAAGAAAATGGTATTTATATTTTCTACGAACTACTTACTCAAATGTAAACGATTATTTACAGTTTCTTACAATCATTAATAAGCCCCTACAAGCAATGATAGGAACCTGTCTTCTCGGAACCATTCCATCCATTTTAGACATGATAACTTGACATGTCGTGATGGCTCAGTTGTTAAGGCCTCGCCCCTCATGGTTGTGGTTCAAGTACCAATGTGACTTTTTCAATTCATATGCACATTCTGTTTTTATCTTGGACATTACTGACATCGGTGCAGGAAAAAATCGATAGTTAATATACTGTTATCAATAAAATATGTGGTTGTTATACTTAAATCAGCACTTTTATTCACAAATGCGATTTGTAATCGCATATCACACGTCCGTCACTCATAGAGAGGGGGTGAACTGTCGGCTCACGGGCGCACACCGCGGCCTGCTCTTCCCTGCATGACGTCACGAGGCTGCCTGCACGGCTCATGTTCCTAACAATACCTAAGTCTGAAATCACCAACCCGTCTTGAGCGCGCGTGGTGATCAATGCTCGTGCCTTCTCTGTATGAGAAGAGGCTTTTGCCCTGCTGTAGGACAATAATAGACTGGTATTATTACTATTTATTTTTAACTTTAAAACAGTTAACACTTATCGCCATTACAAAGACCAAGGTGACAAGACAAGGATGATAGAAAGTGAAAATCTATTTCTGAAATGCCGTTCACCGGTTGCATTTCTGACTGCCCGAAGTGTTTATTTAAGGCAATGACTATTTACGAACACCTATTGTTTGCGCAAGAGAAATACAAGCCGCTTTGCTAAGATTAGAACTAGGTACCGCAGTTTTTATGTTAATCGTGTTTTTAGAATTTATTGTAAATAGATTCTATTCGTTGGCTATTTATTGCCTTGATAGTGTCTATTATCGAATGTTTTGTAAGCTTAGGCACGCTTAGTTTCTTTTATCAGAGGATTAGTCTATCTCAAGAGGATTTTTGGCACGCGGATGCTAGAAAAAGCCTTTGAGATAAACCGCTATTGATAATAGCTTACCCACATTTCTTGCTAGAGAAGTAGGTCTTATTGAGAATCATTTTGATTACGTGTGGAAATTTTACAGGAATATCAGCACCTAAAACTCTCTACATTCTGAGCTTCGTTGCTTAGGCGATATAAATAAATGTACCTACCTAACTGTTGTAACTAGGTAACTGTAAACCTATTCACGAGATGCATTAAATTCCACTTCAAAATAATTAAATGCCTTTGATGTGTCATTGTGTTCGTGAGACTTGAAGCTTGGAATCTGCCTTTCATTGTTAACGAGTGCCAAACTGACTGACTGTACCTAAATACCTAATTGAATCTTAGCACATTGTTT
Source organism: Agrochola lychnidis (assembly GCA_963680765.1). Classification (NCBI taxonomy): domain Eukaryota; kingdom Metazoa; phylum Arthropoda; class Insecta; order Lepidoptera; family Noctuidae; genus Agrochola; species Agrochola lychnidis. The sequence continues at coordinate 9,933,043 of OY796850.1, forward strand.
TCCTTAAGGATATAGTTAATGTAACTGCTTCAGTCTGCTTAATTTGTCTAGTAATGACAAACTATACTGTATCTACTGCATGAGGTCCTGGGTTAGGTCCCCAGTTCGTAGGTTTTCCCCATTAGGAATTTTTCAACTAGTAGTTAGCCTGGGGTTTGGATTTCTGCCCGGTTGATGGCAATAGAACTATCCTGGGGCAAATGGCTCGCTGGCCATCCTTATTACCCGGGACTAGTGCCACCGCAAAATGTGGGGTACTTCTGGCTATCCTATCGAGGATCACAGCCGTGATAACTATCACAGTAAATGTTGAATATTGCCGTAAATAGGATTTGGCACGGCTACACGATAAGCGGTTTCTCTAACGGAGTCCAACCTTGTATAGCCCCATTCACACAAATAACGCATTGACAAAGATGACTACCGAGAAATAAACGTTCGTTTGCTTTCTAAACATTTGTTATTTTTAATGGAGTTTCTTAACTGTTTAAAATTATCAACTGTTGTAAAAGGGGATTTTTATAACTTACCGGAATAAACGTAGCAAGAATATTTTGCTACCAACTTCGCGGCACATTACTTTGCATTATTGTGTATGCATCTTGATATTCTTGTCCCGTTTCTAGAACACCATTTCAAACCTTAAAGTTATGCAACTCTGGCCTCTGAATACCACATCAAGACATACAATGCAATAATGTCCTTAGTTCTATGCAGCTTTGTAATGCCAGTGCATAGAGTGAAACTCTAGCGCCTGTTACGACTTGATTTATGTCGTGTCGGAAAATATATGTGGGCAACTGGGCAACTCGTTGTTCACGAGGACGCATTCACGATACACGTGCCGACTCAATAAACTACTCATAAATCAAATTGAACCAATACAAGGCACACGGTGTAAGTGCATCGTTGCATACGCACTTGACATGCATCCAATCGGCGAATCTAATGAACGATAAGAATGATTGATGTGTGGCCTTAATTTTCAGGCTTACACTAAACAGTTCGCCTCTTGTGATGATGAGGTCGATATATGAACAATCTTAGGCCCATATTACAGAAGCTCACTCAAAACTCAAGCATTACTTAAAACTCTTTTAAAGGCTTTTGATTGGTTGAAACTAGTTTTAAGTAATGCTTGAGTATTGAGTGAGGTTCTGTAAAACGGGCCTTAGCTCTTCAAACTTCTTATTTCCTTGTAGCCCCTTGCTACAAGGAAATAAGAAGTTTGAAGAGCTAAGGCTGTAAATGCTGTAATAGGTAAACGTAAATCTTGTGTCTTCTGAAGTTCCCCAAACTAAGGACATGCGATTTCATTTCCTCTGCTATCGATTAACGAAATAGCGGCGTATATCAATCAACAATACTTATGCAAAACATTATAAAACACCATTGCGACATGAATACCAAATTACTTCGTTTCCTGAACTTATTAGTGTCGTCTTTGCTCGCCGATGTGATGTGTAATGCAAATATTCGCATTTGCAGCGAATTTGGTGACACAGATGGCACAGTAAACAATGGCAGAACGCGCGTCATTAGGAAGTACACGTATTTTAGTCGAGGACAATGGCTGGTTGGCTCATGGTGGCCGATTCTGTAAACCGACAACTGACCGTCGGTCGGGCCGTCAACCGGCAGACACCGAACGCCTTGTTGAGATGTTGTCTCAACAAATCGGCTCGAATGGAGGCCTCGTGAGCCTACGTTAGTACCTACTTTAGATGATTCTTTAGTTTACAGCTCACAGAGACGAGACTCCTTCGAGTGTTGATAGCTATGGCCGAAGACAATCGATAATTGAATATGATTATTTCTATTTGATCGTAGCGACCAAAATTAAATAGATGAGTCGATCGACTTGCAGTATTTTCGCACTTTCCGCTAGGTAGGTAGGTATTCAATGGAAACTAATGAAAATTTAAGATGGACTAGGTATAGGTGAAGAAAATAAGTTGGTTAGCAAAATACCTACTTAATATTCTCAAAGCATTGATATTTTGGTAATGACACCAAAAATTATCGCTTACTATGAAGTCATTTGAAGTTTTTCGAATGGCAGAGCAAACGTTTTCCTTTTAAGAGAGGAAAAATATTCTTTCAATATTTCGTCATAATGTTAACAAAATGGATGTTTATTGTAAGTTTGATGTTATTGCACATTTGTATAAAAAGCGTGAAGGTGAAATATAATAAACGGTGCAAAAACCTGTGCAAATATGAAAGAAAACATTATTTTTATTATTGCTCATACTTGGAAAGTACGCTGGAAGTTATCAGAGGATCAGATACTTTTCGTCCCTGGGAAACGAATTTACCTGCTGTCAAAAAATTTAAAAACTATGCAAGCCGTGTCCTAACTTTTTATACAGCCACTCTTTTAAATAGCGGCGTAAAATTGCAATAAAAAATATTATCAAAAATTTTGTGACATGACTTTATAATTTACTTTTCCCTAAATTATTATTTAATTTACATAGATTTAAGCTAAATATTTACCATAATCGAATATAAAAATACTGGCTGATAGAATGCCACAGAAAAAGAAACAAAGATATAATTCCGATCAACGACACCAGATTTCATTAGAGAAGAGGCTAGAACCGTAGTGGAAAACCTTTTACCGCCAAAATCAAAAGAAAGATAAATGTACTGTCTTTAAGAAAGGGCGCGCTGAAAAAAGCGTCAAGTGTTTTTCGGAAAACATGTTACAAACATATTTCAATGATTTATCTAAGAATTTTTATTTACTTTCCTCATATTCGAAATGAAAAGCAGTGTTTACCTCGGGTGAAAAACCTATATTGGCGCCCTCGCTCGTGCGTCAAACCATCTCGTGCCTAAATAGGTCCCTTTCATCCCTTGTATAACAATTTATTATTAATATTACACTTATCAAATTGTAAGCAGTATTGTTTATTTTAATTAACTTTTGACAATGGTCGAAGTAGAAAATGTAAGGAAAAACAGTGAGGAAAACCGACTTATCGCAACACCTTCAAGTCACTCTTTGCTAAAGAAATTAAAACTAATTAGGTGTCCTATTTATTTTAGATTGATCATTTGGTAAATATACAATACGTTAAAGTATTTTGTTACCCTCGCCAGATGTCACTTTCTCTAGTCTGGTGGGTGTACATTCGTGGTATAGGAAACCCAACTCGTTTGGCTAGCTTAGTTAGAAGAAAGAGCTAGCTCTACTTTAGTAGATATAAGTACCTAGATACTTGTAGGTAGATAGGAGGCAATCTAGGGATATCTAATCACCATTTATGTCTATCTTTTACCTTGTTTGTGAATACAAAAATGTTGCCTGTCAGATAGGCATGAAAAGGCGACTGTCTCTACCATATCCATTGTTGTGGAATATTGATACTGGCCGCTCTTAAACGCAGTTCAGGTGTGCCAATCGCTGGGCACGCCACAATCGCGGCGATAAGACCCGTCTTTGAGGAGTGGCTGGAGAGACGCCACGGCGTTCTCACCTTCCGCCTGACGCAGGTCCTCACCGGACACGGCTGCTTCGGGAGGTTCCTGTTCAGGATAAGGCGGGAGGAAACACCCGGGTGTCACCATTGTGTGGATCGGCCTGAGGACACGGTGGAGCATACGGTGGAGGTCTGCCCGGCTTGGGCGGAGCAACGCCGTGTTCTCGTAGAGGCGATCGGCGGCGGTGATCTCTCGCGACCGGCCCTGGTTCAGGCCATGGTACGGAGCGAGAGGAAATGGCAGGCCGTCACCTCCTTCTGCGAAGCGGTAATGCTCGCGAAGGAGGAGGCGGAACGCGTGAGGGAGAGGCAAATTTCGCGCCCTCACGCCCCTAACCGCCGCAATAGAAGGAGACGCCCGGGGCGGGAATCGCGAGCCGATTTCCGGCCACCGTAGGCGCGGGCTTGCGGACGGTGAGCAATGGGTAGCTCGCCGTCCGATAAGGACCAAGCCCGGGTCGACGGCGCGTTGTGTTCCACGCGCGCCTCAAAGAGATGTCAGCAGCTCCCGCTCCGCCCAGAGCGGGAGAAGTTATTTGATAATTTCCCACCCAAAAAAAAAAAAAAAAAAAAGGTGTGCCAATCGCAATCAGGTGAAATTGGCACTTAGTGAGGATTAAAAATAGGTATGTAGGTACCCAATATTGCAAACACTTGCTTTTTAAAGTTCGAACACATCTTTAAAGGGGACTTCCATCAAATTCGTAATTTGGGAAAAGGTGTAATACTTGTAGCTACCCAGTGTGCAGTTCCTGCTTCAGTAAGTTGTAGTTTTAATAAACCGAGTCTCACGCAATAACGGAGAAAACTTAGCGATAGGACCATAATAAACTTCAGCGACAGTTGATTCCGCTTCCTCGTCTGCATCGTATTTCCATCATCTACTTCAAATTATGCATAAAATTGCTCGTCAACATTACAGGCATGTCAAGTGCCATTAGTTTCGACTTCCTCATATCTAACATCATTATGTTCTGCTTCTGATAACAGGAAAATTATATTGTTCAGAGCAATTTTAAAATAAGTACCTATCGACTTATAGCGCATGTTATATATCTACCCATTATTTATAGGTATTCATATCTAATATACGGAATAGTTCATTTAAGGGCAGGCATTAAATGACAGAAATTGTTTCAGGTTACGTACTAAGTAAATTACAATACTTAAATGGACAATTTCCGTGTGCAATAAATATTTATATGGGCACGGGTTATACAGTTTCATGTCCGCGTGTTGGTTTAAAAAATCGTGATTAGACGCTATTTAGCAAAACAACACGTCGGCATGAAGTGAACTGCGTGGCCGAGTAACCGAGTTGGAGCGTTTGCAACATGTTACCAAAAGATAAAAAGAAATATAAACGAGTTCAACAAATTCGGGGAAGTAGCGGAACTTTATTACGGTTTTTGAGCGACGATGGCGTTGCCCCTGCGCAGGATATATTGAGATGCGCTCAGCGCAAGAGCACATCGCAGCTGCAGGGTTCACGCAGCTGTCAGCGGGACACACTGTCTCACTGTCAAACCGTCATTAACATTATCTCGGCTCATCACGGCGCACGCTATAATAAATTGCTTGTTTTACGCACTGATGCCCCGTACCCGTCACTCTACGATAGATTAGTCTTATCTCTCAATTTCATTCGGAATTACTCACGTTCAGCAGTTTCAGCGGCGTTAAAAAGCAAGTATTAAAATAGCTGAATTGACGTATAATTTAGAGTGATATATAAATACTCGGGTAGTCAGCGCGTGGCGTGACGCAACATGGCGTCTAGGAAACGGTGTGAGACACATCATCCACGTCGACGCAGTTCACATAATGGGGAAGCTATCAATTAGTTTCGCTCTATTTGGGAATAATGAACTTAACGCTATAGTGTGACTTCTGATAATTTACCTAGGTACCTACCTACTAACTTATACAGCAAAAGCAGATTATGGCCTTGATTGGAGACTATAATTCTGGTTTAGTGACTGCTCTCCTGGAGGGTTCACCTAGTTGCATATAGGATGCCAGGAGCCCTCGCGGAGGGCTCATTTTAAATGTAGGTTTTTCTTAGCGAATACTACATTATAAACCGACCTTATTCGCTGTCAATACCTGTGCCTGAATAAATAAAATAAAATCTGATGGATATTTTAACAATATTTATTAGTATATGCGTTGGTTTTAAAATCCAAGATTTAATTTTATTTTGTTCACGGTTACTAATGTTCACAAAATAATTAAAAGGTTGGAAACTAATTACAGCGACAAAACCCCTTGAAACCACAATTTTACTTCGTTTTACAAACGCACGGTTTTAAACCTAATGCCGTTGACCGGCCGCGATAATGCCGGTAACCCTCCTGGAGGTTTCACTTCTAATGTATGGCGGCATGGCGTATGAATTCTATGAAAAGTGGGTGGAGTCGAAAGTGTTAATTACTATAACGTGAGATAGAGCTCCTATTAAATCTCACATGTTCAACACTCCTGAGATAAATATCAACAATTATCTTGTTCAACATGGTGTAGGTTATGGTGTACTGATACCTAATCTTTTATTCATTAGCATTTTAGATTGTATTTTAGTAGGTAGGCAGAGATGCCGCTAGTGCCGATGCTCGATTTGAGTTTGTACCAATGAGGTTGCAATATAATTTTGCTCTAAATACTGGTCATTATTGACGAAAAAATCTTAGTATGCCATTAAGGTTGAGAGGAAAAAATAAATAAAAAGAAAACTCTAATGGCATCACTTAATTTTTTTGACGTATTGGAGCCAGTTGTTGATGGATGCATTAAAAAGAATTTGAAAAAAGGTTGCACCAGTCTGATTTGTTTTCTGATGCAGTTTTTTTTCTGCTTTCTTTCTTTTTTGTTTAAAGTTTTTTTTTTTTTTGTAAATTTTTTATTTGTTGGTTTCTTAGAGTATTCCTACGTCACGTTCTTTCATATTTTCAGCTTCAATTTGGTTCAGTGGGTTTAGGTTCTGCGTTGATGAATCAGGCAGTCCGGATATCTCTTTATTATAAGTTTAAAAACTAAATATCACAGTTTTTTAAGTAACTGAAACTTTGATTAGTCATTCCTTTCTCGACGATACAGTCATCCTAAGAGATTCACGGAAGAGAAATGAACTCGTATTTTTTTTTGTGAAACGACCTGTCAAACGTACGAATGATGAATGACCGCGAATGTGGGTCAGTTGTCGAATGGCGCAGGATCAAATGTGACAGTCCAATTAACACGACGCGTTGAATACGATGTAAATAGTAGTTTCCATTGTGTTTGTGTACATAACCTACCTCGGTGACGTTTTATGTGTCGGTAACGGTTAATCTAATCACGTAATTTTATCTGATAGAGGGATATAAAACAAAGGTTATGTTAATAGGTAATTTATGCGATGTTTTTTTTTAATAAAAATTAGAGCTTAGATGAAGTGCCATATTGTTTACTTTTTTGTCTATGCCATTGTCATTGTATTGTAACCCAATACCAACACCTAAATCCAATTCACAGCTCCTTTCCAATTTACAGCTTTATGTAAGCGGGCACGCCCTTTATGCCTGGAGGCTTTTATTTAGATATTTAGTTCTTTTTACGTTTAGTTTTTATTTTTTAATTCTGCTTGAGTATAGTTCTCGATGTTTTTGGTTGGTATATCGGCGTGTGCTAGCTAACATATGGCCAATAATTTATACTTAATTAAAATAATGTTTTGTGTTGCATAATAATTTTGCATACTATTGTATAGAGTCATTTTTATTTTTTTCTAACTTGAACAGACAGCTGTGCTGCTGGGGAGTTTGTTGCGCCACTTCTTCTTCCCAGCTAAAGGCACTAGGAAGTGGTGAAGGGTGGGCGTTTTTGGGGGACTGTCTTATGTAATTTTGACGTTCGAAAAGTGCTGGTTCTCAGCCTAATTTGAATAAATGACTTTTGAATTTGAATTTGAATTTAAAAGCGGAGGCTTTTAGGTGTTGGTATTGGGTCTGCCTTTTAATTTTTGCACTGGGATTTTGTAAGCGGCGCGCGGCCTAGGTGCTGTATACCTAGCCGAAGCGGAGTGGCGCGCCGCGCAGCACGCGTAGTATGACCACCGTAGAAACGAGTTTTGTCGACGGAAGAATAGACAAAATGACAGATAGTTATTGTTTATCTGTCATTTTGTCGATTGTTCCGTCGACAAAACTCGTTTCTACGGTGTTCATGCTACGCGTGCAGGTATGCCATGTCTATGCTGTACAGCATAGACATTGCATAGACCAAGGGAAGCAGAGTAGGCGCGACGCGTAATTTCTTTTTTCACATATATGTCGAGTGGCAGATGTAGGGATATATACCTACTGTAAGTACCTAAGTAATTTTACATGCTTATGTAACTATGTTGCTTGTTGTGTCCCACATGTCACCATAAGTCTATAACAACCTTGTTTTGGTCATAAGTACCTACACAAATCAAGATTTAGGGTGCCTTTTCACCAGAGATGTGCTATGCAGATATGCTGCGAAGATGTGAAAGCTAAGCAACAAAACTATATGACCGTTTCCACTAATGCTAAGCTGTGTAGCGGAGCGAGTAAGATGTGCTATGAAGATGAGCCCCCACGAGTTACGAGGATATGTGATGCATCGACAGTAGGGAAGGCACGCGGGAGCGGCTGCGGCTGCTCTGCACATAGCTACTACACCACTCGCGCATAAAAACATAACAAAACATAGCTTAGTTGAACTAATTGCCACCAGTGCTATGCTATGTGGATCAATGAATATGATTGGTGGATATCAAACGCATCTATAACAACGTAGCATGGCACATCTCTGGTGGAAAGGCACCCTTATGGCTGCTACTGAGAATTTCCTCACGGAAAAACCTAATGTTAATTTGATCAACTCGGGTATCAAATCTAAAACTCCACGTTCAGTAGGCTATCTACATACCTACTGCTAAACCAACGGGGATTTCAGTTAGGTTGTTTAAAATGTGATGGTCTTTTCTATCGAAACATGCGCAGGCGTAGGTCGTCGGGTTTAAAAACAAAATAAATATCTTATCAATCTTGTTTTTGATTATATTTTGCAATACGACTTCGGTTTATTTATCTTATCTGTTTCTGTCCTTCCTTCAGTATCTAATAACAAATAACAAGATAGATGTCATTCCTTGAAATATTAAAAGGCGTTCTTCAAGTGTTTTCATAAATTCAGCCTCTGCATTTTTACAACTAAGTTGTTTTAAGTAAAATAAGTACTCACTGATATCTATGTCACTATGTGAGCAGTGTATAAGTACTTAATTATCTTCAACTGTACTCCGTTTGAAATAAGACATTTAAACAAACCTTTTTTACAGTCCGTTCAACCAATTTTGACTTCTATACCGTAGGCATAAGGATGGCATTGAAAGCAAAAAAAGTGGTTACAAACCAACTGTTTACTGCAGCTGCCATTTGTCATGCGACCAACGCAATAGAAGTCAAAATCGGTTGAACGGACTGTAAAAAAGGTTTAGTTAAATGTCTAATCTTATTTCAAATGGAATATAGCATTGCATTAAAAATCTAATTGAGATTGAGATCTGTTTTATGAGACGTATGTAGAGTAAGTAACTACTGGATGCATTTAAAAATGAATGCACATAAGTGGGTTTACATAAGTAGGTAGGTAGGTTTGTAACGTTGGTATTTCCGGACGCGACGTCATGTAATCATCCCGAGAAATGTTTTTGTTCTGTGAATGTAGAGGTGTACCGAATATGGTGTTCGGTTTTGAATAATTATTTTCTTTCGAATTTTTCAAGCCCGAAAGAAGGAAATCCCGGGTCGGATTTCAATCACGAATCATTTCTTTAAGCTGCGATTTAAAAGCTTAACTTTTTTTATAATGTCAGTCGCAATAAAAACAGACAGTGGCATTAATGCTCAATAAAATAATGACACCGAAGCACTGATATTATAGAATTTGTAGATAGTGTTTTGTTTAAAAGATGCGTGCGCACGAGGAGGCGTGGTGTGTCGGCAAATGCATTGATAGCGTGCGTTGCCTGCTCGGGTGGACTTACAAAGGGACGATAGGCCGTTGCCCCCACATTGCAAACATGTCTTTTTTTACGTCTGCTCCGTTTAGACTTCGTTTCCGACGTATTCATGTGAATAAGCAAGTATAACAATCAGGATTCCTTGGATACTCGAAACGGTAACTTAAGTTTTTTACTGGTAGCTAAACGAGGTACCTAATCACTTAACAGTTCTAAAAACTGGAAATTCCTGCTAGGAAATAGTCTGCTAGTTATAGGTAATATCTCGCAAAGTATTATCATGAAAGTGCACTTATTGCACATTGTTAATGAGATGACATAATCAATTCACTTTAACGACTAATTAGCAGCACTTAATGATGTTCACGTAATCGTTAAACGTGTTTTAAATGCAAAAGTACCTATCTAAGTGCAGGTAAGTGCCTACCTATTCACAGATTTTTTTTGACAGTTGCAAGTCCGTGTAGAAAGTGAGGGTAAGTTGCAATCCACTTCAATTATTTGATCATTAATATGCCTCTAACTTCGTAATATGAATTGATGCATATAACTGTATGGTATAAAACTAATATAGGACATGCAACACGCATCCCACTTACTCATCGCTTCAAAGAATTCGTTCCTTCCTTTGTTTACAATTTACACATAAAACCCTCATCACATAATAGGTAGTGCCCTCTTTAAACGTCCATGGTTTACATGCAGTATCCAATAGGATGGTAAAACTTTAATTTATCTCGGAATTAGGCGGATGAACTACGATGAACGGTTCAGATCGGGTGTCCGGTCTTTGAACTCGAGAGCGGGATGCCGAGATTGTTTAATGACAACAAATAAAGCATCGGGTGCACAGCTGTCGCTCGGCTGTCGGCTTGCACGCGAGATCGAGGGGCCCCTCTATTATAGCGAAGGGCCTGTAGGTAGGCAACTCGATGTATTTCATTTTTGTCTGTTTTAACATCCTTTATAACAAGAATTTGAATACACTACGCTTTACCTGAACCCCGGACTAGTACCGCGCTTTCATCTTTTGAGCACTTGGGGAAAAAAAGAAAAAAAACATTCCTACGGCCAACTCATTGAATTTTAAATGATACCTATCAGAAGCTTATAACTATAATTACGCAATAACCACAAGCGATAAACGTACAGAATTTTGCCAAGTGAATGTACAGTAGTTAGTGTCTAGGTAGTGTATCTGATCAATACAGGACTTTCGCTGATCAATGTGTCGCGGGCGATGTCTCTGTGAAGCTGATGTGGTATAGCTGTGCAGATGCTCACCTATATGCGCCAGGTCAATGATGGGGATCTCGCAGCGCGCGAGCAGACTCTCCTCCTGCTGGGCCGCCATTGTCGTTGCTTGATACAACCGCTCTGATTTCCACACGCCGATCGCTCGTTCAGTCAACTCCTTATCACTCGACTTCCACAGTAATTAGCAATTAGCGAACGCGACACCGAAAGATAATTTAAGGTAGAGAAACGATAGATAAGCACTTAATACACCGTAAACGTTAAAGTTTATTGAAGTTATGAATGGTCTTTTGATTATTCCTGGTATAGAAGCGTTCAGAACTCATTTGCATAACCTTGTAGTTCTTGCTCGAGGCGTTCGTCTTTCTGACGTAGCAGCAATATGCTATACTGACTTGACACATTAAAAATTGGTTTCCGTTGCTTCTCTCACAGTAACTATGTGTAAAGGTTGGTCCCGCGTGTACGACTCGACGGCGTCGCGCGCCCCCCGTCCCTCACAGCTGGCGAGTTTCGAATGTCTCTCGTTGAATAAACTGGCTCACCGTGTGCGATGAGCGTTACCCTGGCGTCCGATGTCGGCTCTCACTTGTATATCATCGCGCAGACTTTCGCAACCGAGTGGCGTGTCGAAACAGCTCTGCCTTGAGCACGCTGCCGTGTGGAGAAAGCGTATTGTGTGACGGGTGTGCGCGAGTGGCTCGGCGACCAGAGTAACACTGACGAAGGCGAGTGGCGAACTGGCGATACTGGCGAGGCGCTCGCGAGCGCTGCTGCGATGGCTCGACTGACTCACGCGGCCCTTGTTGATCGTTGCTCACTTCGCGCCACTCGCGTGGGGCGGCGGCGTTGCCTGTTTCGGCGCCGTTATACCGACTCTAACCTCGTCTAGTTTACCATTCAATCGTCTGACTTGTAGTAAACGTGGATTGGCAAACTTTGTTGCTACCTGAACAGACTGAACTCAGCCTTATCTGATAGAGATTAAGATTCACAAATTATACAGTTGAATGAGATAGACTGGCTTATCAGTGCCATCCATCATGTACTTACACCTAATCACAAGGGTGATACAGAACAACCCTAAAAATACTGATTAATTGAATTTCCGAATGATATAAGTTAAATATTGTATGAGACCATTAAGTAACGCCATCTACACTAAAACGTATGTAAAATACTGTGTTAAGCGCCATCTATGTACACTAAAAACTTACATGCTAAAATAAAATAAAAAATCGCATTTAATTTAGTGGTTTATATAATTTCCAATTCTACGAGACTGCCACTTGCAACCGGCACATCCGCTTCGATATAATAAAAAAAATATTTGTTAAATAATGTATAAAAATATAGGACGCAAACCCTTAACAATACAATGACATTGACCTTGTAAATATGTCAATCCACACTTTTGTTTTAGTTGAATAAATAATCAAATGCTTTAATTTACAGTGAGATTGTTTTATTTATATAGGGTTGGTAGTATTAATTTACAGTTGAGTGTTGCTTTTTCATTTGAGGCATCTTTCGAAGTACGAGGACCCGACGTAGCCGCCTCGCATCGCTCGCTGCACGTGCTGTTCAAACAACCTCCTGTTACTTTGCAGCTCGTCCGCAGCCTCCTTGTTTAGAGGATCTTCAGGATTTGGTTCCTGAAAAATAAAAGCAACATATAAATAAATCACATTTATTATAATTTTATAGTTGTTGACTACCTCATTTGTTTTGTGGTTGCAAATGCAACTGCTAAATGTGAAGTCCTGGGTTCGGGTAGGGCGGTTTTATTAGGTCTTTTAGGATTGGTGCCTGGCAAACATTAATTACATGGCGAAATAAAAGCACTTAAACTTTATCGGCCAAATTAGGGAACACATTGATGACTGTGGGATAATATCTATTTTTATTTGCTGGCCGCATTTCATAGGGAATTTTTCATGTCTGATCATTCAGTTGCTAAATCTAAAGTATATACTCAGTATATTTTTGTCTAATTTAAAACCAATGCTAGGCTGCATGACATCACATCACTTAACAATTATAGCCCCATTTAACATTATCAATGTTCACTTGAAATGATTAGTCATTGTCTTTTATCTGTATGTGCTAGCCAATTTTGTGTAGTGTCATGTCGTTGTACTATTGTATAACAAGATGGGCTTGTTTACTCAATCATTCCGATTTTGCCAAAATTCTATGCTTTGAATTACAAAGTATGTTGAAGAGAACCAGAAAACAGTTGTCTATATTATTACAGTTCATAATAGTTTTCTTGTCCTTATCTCAATTTATTTGCAGTCAGCCGCAATTTATCTTTTTCTTCCATATACCTCTACTAGTCATAATTTCGGTTGTTACCCCCTTCTTGCTATATTATCATTTATTTGGTACTATACTTTTATAGCCATCCACAATCATACACAAAACTTTCCTCACAACATTTTCCTCATTCCTCCGCATTACTAACAGATATTATTTTGAGTGCATGCATGGTTTACTACCTCTAACAGAGAGGAGGAAGAGTCCCCACAGTGGGAATGTAAAGGCCTGGCTGATTATGTATTACTTATATCTTCATCATCTGCCTAGCACTTTCCCAACTATGTTGGAGTCGGCTTCCAGTCTCACCGGATGCAGTTGAATACTAATATTTTACATGGAGTGACTGCCTATCTGACCTTCACAACCTAGTTACTAGGTAAAACGATACTCCCCCCTTAGTAAGACTGATTGTCAGACTTTTGGGTTTCTGACTACCCGTAATGACTGTCAAAGATCTACAAATGACTATGTATTCCTTATATGTGCCATCTTTATGTCATTAGAATGTTATTATATTATAATGTGGTATCTTCATAATGTCCTCACCAATTTTATTTATTTATAAAGATTTTTGTAAGTAGATTACTTGTCAATTTAAACAATACATGATGTTCGTAACGTTACTCAATTATATCACATGCAGACTCTGCTTTAAAGGTTCATATTCTGACTGATGGTTGAACCATCAGAATACTCATGGTTTGTTTTACCTTTGGATAGTTTTACATGAATTCTGTTGTTTTAAAAGTGCTGTACTGCCTTAGCGGACACCATGAAGACCTTTTATTAGAATGTATCAAAGTCTAACAAATAAAGTCATGACCATGAGCAATACAATGAGTAGGAACTAGTGCCACTGTGAGTCATATTTATTTTGGTAGAATGGTAAGCTGCAGCCAAAATGTAATTGAGGCAAAAGCAACAGGAAGGAAAAACTAAGGATTAGTGGCATTTGACAATCCCTGGAGGCATGGCTGAAGCCATGGGCTGAAGGTTGTGTAATTGTCTATGATTGAGGCTGATGATGCAGTGATATTAATACAGAATACAGTTTGTGCAGACAAAATTCACTATACAATTACATTTGAAGAAATCCTTACTTAAGAAACTAAATGAAATACATGCAAAATAATAACTTATGCAAAACACGTACCAAGAATAAATACTGGAGTCCATAAACTATAGAGTTGACAGTAAGCACAGGTTTCCAGTCTTCTCTTAAGATGTTGAGACACACGTTGCCCTCCAGGTCTATGTTCGGATGGTATACCGCTGTTTCACACTTCACCTTAGGTGGCTCATGAGGATAGTTTGGTCCTACCTATAAGGTAATGATAAGTTTTTAATAATCATCAGAAACATAACGCCTGGCAGAATATGGGTTGGATTTATTTGAGGACTGCTGCTATAATCATGCTAATGGTTGCAGTCAGGTTTTAATGAGCTTACAACATATTTAATGTAAAAGTATAGTGATCTAAAAATCAACCTGTTTTTCCTATAGCCAAGACGCTTGCATGGCCTTTCCAGTTAGTCATATCAGTAACAAAACCTGTGACTTCATGTAATGTAAGCAATAAATAGGACTATAGGATTTTATCATTATGTTTTAGAAAGAGTATTTCTTAGGATATAGGTAGACCAGCTGTTAACATTACCTTAAAACTAAATACAAATCTTCCTCCTCTATAAAATCCTTCATCAGGGCATATGATTAGTTTGAAATTAAGTAAATCATCTGGATCTGGAAACTCTGTGTTGCATGTCTTGGGCAAATTCAATTCATTCAAATCTGAAAATAAAACATTTCAAGTTATATTTAGGTGAAGACGTTGTAAACATTTTAGTCACCAGGTACAGTTGTAAAAATTTGCCTCAGGATCATAACAAGGAAGTCTTTGAGGAATGATTTTATTGGTTTTATAGTCCTACCCTACCTTAAAACTCATAGCTAGCCGAAGATAGACCATCTTAAGTTTGTGTATATGAATTCTTCACAACAGAATTAAAATAACAATGAATACACAACGCGTAAATTGTTCTATATTCTGAACTTTACCTTTTGTGATCCGCAACTGAGCGGCTGATGCTTTTTTCTGTGAACCTCCTGCTCTTCCTGAGCCTTCCTCATCTTTCTTTTGTTGTTTTAATGAAAAAAGTTTAATCATTGTCCTAACTAATCGATAAAATAGAAATTATTAGAAATAAAACCACGATCTATTTTGACAGCTTAAATTTTTGTACGAAACTTCAGGCAGGCAGATTGCAATTTGTAAATAAAAAAGGTCTCTTTTATTGTATTGGCAAACCTAATTAAAAGAAAAAAAATAGTAACATTTGACCAATCAGCGTCCAGAAAATTCAGCAATGAAATCTCACTTTTCTCATTCGAAGCTACAGAATGCCTAGTATATACTATAAACAAAATAAATAGCAATATTGTTTCACACCTATAGAAATACTTTAATTATTTTGTCAAGAGGTTTCTCACGGTTTTGCGTTAATAACTAATCTGTGGACTAAAGCCGGGTCTCCTGCGCATGTTTTTTCGAAACATTATACAAAAAAGCTTTCACATAAACATTTATTTTCATACTAAGCATAGACAAATGTGTATGACCACGCCTCTTTGTTGCGATGTTTTTGTGTAAAAACACGCGCAGGAGACCCGGCTTTAGCTCAAATTCACTCCATAACTGGCTCACTGGTTCGCACAATACTGCTCGCGGACTGAGTGAGATCAAGACTGAGCAGCGGAGCGGCGGTGGGGAGAAGGCTCCAAGGCGCCAATAGTTTATAATAGGTAATTAAGTTTCTTTTTAAGGTGAAAATAATGGTTTAAAAATAAAAAAAGTGGTGGCACTCCGGGAGTGCCGACAGAAGTGAAATCTTGAACAAGATCGCTTTGGTGGAAGAAAAATGCTGTATAGAATATTGGTCCGTAACCTTATCTAAACAAAGAGCACAATCCCGTTTACAAAAAATAATACTTCCGAAACCTTTAAAGTAAAAATACTTGCAAAGAACATTGATCCGTAACAAAATATAAATAAAGAGCACAATCGCGTTTACAAAAATGAGGTGTCGTCATGATGTCGCGAAATCAATGGTTTAGTCCCATCTCAAAAATGCCCAACGCTCTTAAAAAAGGTTTCACTTCAAAAATTGTATCTGCTAGTTAGTTCAGTTAATAGATTAAGTTTCATGACCTAATTTGAAGTATTTTTTGAATACCAGCGGTTTATTGTTTGGTTTGGCGGTAAGTTTGAAATTTATTATATCGAGAAATTTTTATGGAATCGTGTTTTCGTCAAACATTCTACTCAAGTTTACCATACAGAGTGTCAGGGACATCGACGCGAAAACTGAAACCATGGATTCAGTACATTGAAATTGTTCGTCAGTTATTAAAAAAAAAAATCTGCTGTTTCATAGAAAAGTGTAATACCTACGCGGTCAAAATGTATGGAACAGCTGATTTTTTTTAAATAACTGACGAAAAATTTCAACGCAGGGGGTAATCATTACAATCAGCAATACAACTCCATAAGTTAGCAAAAGTGTTAAATGTCATGATTTCATAAAATCATGACATTTGACACCTTTATCTTCTTCTTAATTACTATTGCTGAGTGTAATGATTATAATTGAGTAAATCCATATTTGTTACGATCGCGAATCATATTTTAATCAACATAAAACCTGACACTGACCTGCAAAATGCAAAAAACGTAAAAAAATTGAATTTCGCGGGCTACCCTGACGCTTCCCCCTTAACAACAGACCAATTACGTAGCGTACTCGTGTTCGTCCTACAACAGTGCAGCCAACATTACGGCATAGGAACTATTTGATGAATGAAAGTACTCTATAAAGCCGGGTCTCGTGCGTGTGTTTTTATACAAAAACATTGCAACTAAGAGGCGTGGTCATAGGTGGTCATACACATTTGTCTATGCTTTGTATGAAAATAACTGTTTATATAACTGTGCGTTCGCACTGGCGAAACATTTACAACGAAACATGTTGGAATCTCTATTTTCTGTCAATTTTCCGTACAAAGTTTGACAGGCACTAGAGATTTCAATATGTTTTGTTGTGATGTTTCGCCAGTGCAAACGCATAGTAAGCTTTTTTGTGTAATGTTTCGAACAAACATGCGCAGGAGACCCGGCTTTATACTGTTTAGGTATGTACTAATTCCATGGCTCAGAGACAAGATTTTCTAATGTTGCCGCTTGAAATTTTGAATTATTTTGCGTAATTCATAATTAAAAAAAACATTGAAAAATTGCTATATTGCTGATAAGCTTCGTAAATAAAATAAATTTACAATTTATGAATTAAATATTACTAAACAGATGCAGGATGGGAATTTGGTTGTGAAATTTCGCGACTTTCGATCACGTAGTGTGACAACCCCGACAGAATAATTTGTCAAACATTTTTCGTTTCGATGTGTCGTTCTGTAGTATTTTTTTGAGTTTTATGAGAATACTGTAATAAAGTGGTGTTTTTTGTTTTCCATATAGTTATTAATGCACTATCCTCATGTAGTTGCAATGATATTTGAGCTCAAGCTATAATTAAATCTTGTGTGTACATAACATTCGATACAAGATGGCAAGTGAGGATGTTATAGAATTGGGGTCTTCGGACGATGAGGCAGAACCGGCACCGAAGAAGGTATGCAATCAAAGGATTATTAAATATCAGTTTTATTTGGTGCTGTAAGATATATAATCTATTACAAAGTGAAAAGGGTTTTTCAGGGGGAAATAAATGACTTAGTGTGTTTATTAGCCAGATTATTTTACTTACTGAAATGTTTTGTTTCAGAGTAAACCAATGCCAAATGCAATGGTGTGCATTCCAAGAAAAATACATGATGTTACTATAAGGCCTTCTAAACTAAATTTAACAAAAGGAGTACCTGCAGTAAGAGCAGTTCCTGCAGTGAAAGCAGTTCCTGCAGTAAAAACAGTACCTGTAGTTAAACCAGTACCTGCAGGAAAAGGGTTACCAAAATCAAAAGAAATACTTGCAATCAAAGGAGTACCTGCAGCAAACAGTGTTTTTACATCAAAAGAAATTACTATTGTAAAAGCAGTACCACTGGCAAAGAAACGAACAACTGTAACAAAAGTTTCAAGTATTATGCCTAATCCATTTGCAAGCAAAAGTAAAACCAATGGCAAGCCTATACAAAATAATATTATGAAACCGCATCTCAAAATGGCTAAACCTATAAAAATCCTAAAAGCCTCAACATCACATCCCAATGTTTATTTTGCAAAATCAGCAGAAACATCTAATCTTAGTAGTGGTACTTCAGGACTTTTGAAGAAACCCAATAACATACAAAACAACACATCTCTCAATAATTTACCTGCAGGCATTACTGTAAAGAAAACTACTCAGGCCTCTAATAAACCCATACTTTTTATGAAAACAGCTAATCAAATGTTCAAGCCTAAATTAAATTCAAATCAAGTTAAAGACATCCAAACTGTGGAATTAGATGATGATGAAGGCTCTCGCACAATTTCAAGTCCTGCTTGGTATTTAAGACCTGAAGAGCAAACAGATGATCATACATTAGAGCAAGAGAATAATGCAGAGCCACAGCTCCCTACCATGATTGAAATTACTATAGAAGACAGTCCCATAAAACCTGTACTGAACAAAAGGACTTGCGAAATAGGTGCTGAACTGGCTATCACTATAGATGATAGCCCTGTTAAGGCAACTGCAGACAAGAATGCATCTCCAAGTGGGAGTGATGATGAAACAACTAGTACTAAAGAACGTAACAGTAAGAAGAAGTTGGAATATCCCAAAGAAGCTGGAGATGAGAATAGAAAAACACTGGAAATAGAAATAGATTTTCCATTTGAAGTTAGTTTAGATACAAACGGTAGAGGCAAAGATAAAATTGATAAGTTTCAAGAAGTTAGTATTGTTAGTGTTCAGGGAGCTCCAGAGCCAACTCAAAAACATGATGGTGCAAAAAGAAGTAACCAAAATATAAATTCCAAAACATCAAAAGAAAACAAAATTGAGACTCTAAGTAGTAGTGCCAAGAGTGAATTTCATTCTGTGTATCAAAGCTTCATAGATACTTGTTTTCAACTGGAAAACTCTGAAGACATGCAGAAAATAGTAGATAAAAAAATCAAAGCTTATTATAGGCAAGTTCCAAAGGAGTATTCAGAATCTGAGGAGTTTGTTGACATGGTTGCAAGTAAAATACTTGCTATGAAGGCTAGCCCTGAAAAGATGTATTTGTACATAAAAGATATTGTTGATGAATTAAATATGCAAAGAAAGATTGCCAAATCACAGATACTAAACCCGGAGACCAAAATGGAAGGTTTGGATATTTATATTTGTGAAATGATTACTTTGATTAGACAAATATGTTTATTTGTTTAATCAACTGTACACTGTTGTGTACAAAAAATATCAACTGTAATGTCCGTAGTCTAACTTAAAAACGAAATTAATTAAATAAATAGTATTTAAAAATGTGAAGAAGTCTTCACTTTTTCAATAGTAATAGTAATGCATCAATGAACTGCTTTTTATTTTCTTCAGAGCCAGACCAGCTTGCATTTGGAGAAGAAAGTGAATATGATTCAAAACGCCAAAGACAGATACGTAAGCTAGAGAAGACCATAAAGAAACTTCATAGAGCTATTCAGAAACTAGAAGAACAAGAGGTTGACTTTGATGATGAAGATGACTCTGTTTATTTATTAACTGAAAGGTAGTAAAATGACTAATCTACATATTTACATGTGAAAATGTTAATGAGTTAGCATGTTCACATTGATCATCTGCCTAAAATTGTCCCTATTTTATTGGGATACTAGCTTTTGCCCGCGGCTTCGCCCGCATGGATGTCGGAAAATATCCCACAGGAACATACTACCGGGATTTCATACATAATAGCCGAGAAAAAGGTCACTGACACCTACCGCTGCGTCCGCGTTGCCGTCAACCAAAATTACATAGATTAGTTACGCGTAATTTTGAATTTGTGTTATCTTTTAAAGTATTCATTTGAATGATAAGATGTCAAGGATTATCATAATCTAAATTAAATGTCCAATTTAAATAACATATTTTATTGGATAAGGGTTGATATAATATTGGTCAAAATAGCTTCGGAAACAACAATGAAATTTTTATGAAATTTTGAAAGATAAAATGGCTACTGCGGGTCATCCTTAGAAGATAGACATATCGACGGTTGAAAGGCTAATTGATCTAAGCGACATTTTGTAAAACTTGCAGGAGGACAGATTAGTTATTTTTTTTGAATCATAATAAGATATTATGATTGATTGATTTAAATAAATAAAAGTCTATCAAATAGTTGCTTTTATAAAAAAAAAAAATAACTATAATCCATCCTCCTGCAAGTTTTACAAAATGTCGCTTAGATTAATTAGCCTTTCAACCGTCGATATGTTATCGCGGACTTGTTTGTTGAACTTTGTAAGAGCTTCAATCCTGTAGAACATAAATTTGATGTATCTTACGGCTTACGCGGCGCACGCCAGTAAAGTTCCCAGTCGGCATGATTTTTCTATCGACATCATCGACAATAATCGTCATATTTCAGCCAATTTACACAAAACCCTAATGAATTATACACCAAAACCTTCCGCGTGTATCACTTCGTTCATTGGTGAAAACCGTTTGAAAATCCGTTTGGTGGTTTTTGAGTTTATCGCGTTCAGACAGACAGACGCAGCGGGGACTTTGTTTTATAATATGTAAGGATGTGTGAAAATATCAGTATTTTACCAAGCAGCAACTATCTTCTGAATATCTTAGCAAATAGGGGGCGTGGCCTGCTTTGGGGGGTATAGAGTGACACTAGGGGGCAGCTCCAAAAATGTTTATGTTCCTGGTAACAGAAACAATACTTTGATGTATCATGAGGTAGCAGTGACCTGAACATCTCGTAAAAGAATAACAGTAATCTAATTATAGTAATAGCTTTTTATGCCAGTAAACATTACAGTTATTATCTTTTACTGTGAAACTAGGCTCTAGGGTTATTATTCTCCACACAACTACAGTATGCGAAATAAAGTTTATTTTTTCGACAGTACTAGTATACGTATAGAAATAAAAAATGTTAAGTTTAAACGTTTTCTATTGTAAGTAGACATTAAAAACAATTTTAATGTTATTTTTTACAATGTAATAACATATCAAAGACTAGTTCTTATATTTTTATTTCTTTCCAGGTACAAAGAACGAATGGTGCGCGTTTACGCGAAATTTTGTCAATTGACAAATACAAAAATGCCTTCAGAGCCTCGTATAGTAATAGACGCGCGGCCAGGTCAACCGGCGGGGCCGGCAAAACGTCTTGAAAAGTCGATAAATAAGAAAGTCCCGATTGGCACACCACTACCTTTCCCAGACTTTCACGATGTTCTTCGTTGTGTTAGAGACGCGAATGATGAAGACAAGTTGTGCTGGAATGAAGCTGACATTATGGAAGAAGGTATCTACATATAAGAATATACATTATCAAAATCAGAAGTAGCCTAATAGGATTGCAATTTTATTTATTTACGAAATAACACTTAATATGTATAGCTTTGACACTAATTTAATAAAACTTATTTGTTTATTAGCTCGAGACTTATTTACGAGATGTGGCAAGAAACTTCAAAGGCGTAGACAAGAGAATGAGTGGCGACTAGCAGCTTCCAGAATTGCCTTAGAAGTCGATCCTGCAGAAAACAATGATCAGCTGAAATTCAAGCTAGACGCAAATAGGAAGATAGCGGCAAATAAGGAGACTGAAATATTTAATAAGTAAGTTTTGTTTCAATTACTTTTAAAATCTAATCTAATTTAATTAGCCTGCACTTTTCTATCCACCAATCATAAAACCAACTAAGACCCGCCTACCGGCCGCTCTTTAAATGCCACTTTCCAGTTTTGCAGATATATCTCAAATCGTTAATTAGTTATTTATTTAATAATGTGCCACCTTTTTTTTTGGGTGGGAAGTTATCAAATAACTTCGAAGCGGAGGGGGAGGGCGTGTCAGACTCTTGCTGACTAAAACCCACCGTGTTCCTTCAGTTGTATGTTGCCTTTATGTTGCCTGTATGTTGCCAGGGGCCACGGTATCCCTTTCGGAATTTCCCGCGACCCCGGCAGGCATCAGTCCTAGCGGATCGCGTCAGTTATGCTGACATGTTTTTGAGGCGCGCGTGGAACAAAACGCGCCGTCGACCCGGCCCTGGTCCTTATCGGACGGCAAACTACCCATTGCTCATCGTCCGCAAGTCCGCGCCTTCGGTGGCCGGAAAATGACCTGGGATTCCTAACACCCAGGGCGTCTTTTGCGGCGGCTAGGGGCGTGAGGGCGCGAAGTTTGCCTCTCCCTCACGCGTTTCGCCTCCTCCTCCGCGAGCATTATGCTTCGCAGAAGGAGGTAACGGCTTCCCATGCCCTCTCGCTCCTTACCATGATCTGGACCAGGGCCGGACGCGAGAGATCACCGCCGCCGATCTCCTCCACGAGGACACAGCGGTACTCCGCCCAAGCCGGGCAGACCGTGGCCTCTGGGCGATCCACACAATGGTGACACCCGGGCGTTTCCTCCCGCCTTATCCGGAACAGGAACCTCCCAAAACAACCGTGTCCGGTAAGAACATGCGTCGGGCGGAAGGTGAGGACGCCTTGGAGCCTCTAGCCACTCCTCAAAGAGGGGACTTATCGCCGCAATTGTGGCGTGCCCAATAATCTGCCACCTGGCGTCGTGAATCACCTACTAATAGGCATACGTGCTTTTTCAGATACGCAGACAGACAGAATCAACTTAAGTTAGAAGCTGTAGAGATTGGAGATAAGGAAGCGGATGAATCACCTGTTGAGAGTGAAGAGGAAGAAGCCAATGATGAAAGTGTATCATTAAAGAACAAAGGTAAAAGGAAGGAAAGGTTGAAAAGACTTATACAAGAAATATCGAAAGGGCCCAGTGAAGGAAAAGAAAGCCAACCATCAAAAGAACCCGTGGTTAAAGAAAACGCTAAAAAACCTGAAGAAAATGAAGAAATTGTAACAATTAAGGAAAATGATGCTAAAGATAAAGAAAATGATGCTAAAGATAAAGAAAATAAGGAAGATTCTGGTGAAATCTTAGAGAAATCTAATGACAAGGATTCTCATGATGCTGCAGAAACACTTTCTCTAAGTAGCGATGACAGTAATGTTTTAGAGTCAGATATAGATGAGCTCCATCTATTGCAGAAATTGCACTCAGGTAACGAAGCTGAAAGTTCAACATTTGAATCCTCTGATTCTGATAGTCCCATAGCTATCTCTGACTCAATAGAATCTAGTAGTGACACTAAAAAGCAGTTCAGTGATGTCATCAGTATCGAAAATTCAAGTTACTCAGAAAGTGAGGCTGACAAAGTCGATAATATACCTGTTGAAAATACTGGAAGTGTTGTGTGTGGTGTAGTACCGGACCGCCACCCGAACAATGAAACTGAAGCTCCTGTTGTTGTTTGCATGGAAACAGACAGTTCAAATGTTACAGAAAAATGCCAAAATGCTGCTATGGGCATGGACAGCTTAATTTCTGATTCTAAGAAGGTAAACAGTAAATCTAACAACAACGAATATAATGAGCCGGTTGAAGATATATTACTTGCGTCATCAGATGAAGAAACTGGTGGAAGTCAAGAAGAGGGGCCAGCCTCTGCTGAAGTTGTGTGCATTAATCTTAAAGATGATCTCATTTCAATCGATGAAACAGTTGTAGGCACAGTTGATGATAATGAACACAAAAAAGACGTTCAAAAAGAGCCAAGTGTAATCATACCTGAAAAGGTAAGTAATGCTGATGAACCTAGCGTAGTAGAAAATAGTACTAATGATGATCATATTAAAGATGACAATAAAGTTACAGAGAAGTCGAATGCCATTGAATCTATATCTATAGAATCATCACAAGAAATAGCACCTAGTGCATCCAAGGAAGAATGTGCTCAGAATGCTGTCAGTGTTGTATCTGATGATACCAAATCCGCTGATACTGTTACTAATATGGATGTTGATGAAGCAGACGAAGTATCGGAGACGAATTCAAGCGAATTAGACCATTTACCACCTGCACTATCTACAGAAACTCAATAACCCAAACTTATTAAGTATGTTAAAATTGACTGAAGTGTAAAATTTAAATATATTTTGTTTACATTTGTATGAGTACACATTATACTTAGCTATGATTTGAATGTGCATGGTCAAAAAAATGTCATCATTTTGTACTCATTCTGTGTGAATGCAATTCTGCCGTGTAGACAATTTGTTATAAAATTATATTCTTTCTTTTTATATGATAATGCTGTCTATGAACTATTAATACTGCCTCGGAAGTCAAGCCCAATTGAATAATGGAGATAAATAACTTATGGAATAAAGATGGTAATTGCATTTATCTACACCCATGCTATAAAACCTCTATAAAAGTTTCTGAAACAGTTAGCTTATTGCCAACATTAAAACGGCCAGTGTCACCATAATATCATCCAAATGAGTGTTATAATGTTGTACTAAATTTAATTGTGCAACTCGAATTAAAAAAAAGAACATCATGCACGCGCGTTTCACTACCACAGCGCCGTAAAAAAAAAAAACTTATAGTTTATTCGAATTCACGTCGATAATAGTATTGCAAAATTATATTACTTTGTTGTTTACAAAAATTAGTGATGGAAGCTTTGATAACACACCACCAGATATTTCTAATGCAGCATTGCATGCACAGAAAAGTTGAGAAAACAATATTGTACACCTTAAGTATGGTTACAGAACCTTTTATAGACGATTCATATTATGGGTGTAGATAGTCTTGTATGCAGCTGTTCATAATTAGGTATTAAAACACTCATGTGATACTTTTATCACCACACACTATTATCAACCCACATTCGTGTTTTAATACCCCTTATTATACAACAGATGCATAAATAACCTGTGTTGAATTTTAATTTCAATAATTTTATGTTTGCACATAAGTTTCATTCTATCTAGTGTTAGTTCTTTTTTAAATAGGTATGATTAAAAAGCAATTGATCACAACCGTAATCTTAATTTATAATAAATAGTCTTTCAGACGCGAATAATCTTTTCTGTTTTGTTATTTACGAATATATTATTGATAATACGACTGCTTCGTTGGTCTCTTGAGGAAATGGGTTCGATTCCCAGGTAAAGTGTTATTGGGTTCCATTAGGAATTTCTCAGTAGCAGCCCGGAGTTTAGAAGTTGGTGGTGTGATACCCCCGTGCCCCTGAAAGCATGAAAAGCCGTTGGCCCTGCCTCTGATATCATCCCGGTCGTGTCGGATTGCGGTCTTGTCGGACTATGAGAGTAAAGGAACACGAGTGCACCTGTGTTTGCGCACATGCTTGTGCACTATAATATCGGCGCACATGGCAAATATCCGTTGAGATAGGCCACCGTGACCGAAATTGGTCGGGAGGTTTATTGGATCAACAGGGCGGAAAGTTGAAGTGGACCCGAGAGGGACGGTACCCTAAATATTGATGCTACCAATTTTTACTCACATCCGATTTTTTTTATCTTAGTAAAACGCGGCTTTTCAAAAATGTTCCAATGCTGGAACATTTTTGAAACGTCGCTTGTCTATACCGGGAATCGAACCAACTCAAATGCGAAACAACAAAAAAGTTCGAAGCAAGCCCACCTTTCAAGCAGTCTTATGCACTTGTTGACAGTTATTTTAGTTCAATCTCGGATACCAACTGCATCAGACTGCTTGAAAAGTGACTTTGTTACCCGACTACGGCGGAGATTTATGATTTTGACCGGTATATATGTATACTCATCTGTTCCGTCATAAGTTCTACACGACTCGTTATAATTTTTCATTTCTCATATTCTTTCTGAAAGTAGTGTTTGTTTGATCCAAGTAGCGGATGGAAAACGCTGCTTCTCACCCTTGGGCGGGAAATTTCCTCATAGTAATTGCTTCCCTCTCTAGGGTGGGAATGAATTTTAAAAATAGAGCTAAAGGAGAACATTCATTTTGGGCTAAATTATGAAAGTGCCGACCAAACAAAAAAAAAGTTATATTCCGTTAGAACATGTTATTCTCTTCACTTTTCACTATGGGACCAAATCTGTAGGGTCATTCCCTGCGCTATTATTAAATATGCGTAAAGATTATACATTTTTGGCTATTATTTATGAAAGTGCCAGCCAAACAAAAATTACGTTTTATTCCGTTAGAGCACATTATTCTCTTCACTTTTTACTATCGGACCAAATCTGTAGGGTTATACGCATTTGAACGCATTCGCGATGTCGTTAATCAGCACCTGTCAGTCTCCATACAAGTTTAGACGTGATTAAAAACTTGCCAACTAAAATTACGTCAATTTACGTCAAGCGCTGATTAATTTGACAGGACTAAACTAAAATTTATCTTCTGTCCTTTTCTTAATGAAATAGAAAGAAAAAGATGCACTGAACTTAAATTTAGTTTAGTTTGTGAACAAGGGAATTGGCACCACTGACAACCTTAGAAACAAAAAGGAGACAGGAAGTACATACTTACTTCATTTGCCACCAACTCTTCTATTATAGTCTGAGCAATAGGTATTATTAAATTGTTGCTCCCGGGAAGCCCAGGTGTAAGTGCGTCAGTTCCCAAGCGGTTCACGACACCTTAAACACAATTCTTCCTCCATTATGATGCACAAAAACGAAATTGTTGCAAGTACAATTATTGCGATGATCAGACTGATTTTTATGTCAATCTGACTTAATTTAGAACAAAACATAGTAATTTTGACGGTCCCGATAGAGGTTGTGATTTATCACAACTCTTGGTGCCTATTTACAAGGCCAAATTGCAGGTCGGTACCTGTTGATATACCTAAATGTTTCAAACTGTTACCTACGGTTAGGGGACGGACGGGCAAGAAGGATATTTTAACTTTGGATAAAAAGAAAAACTAGTGTAACATAATTCATATTCATCAGTTACTTATTATTATAATCTTTGGACATTTAGCTTTGTTATTTGAGATCAAACATAAGAAAAAAATAAGCCTTCTCCAACTCAGATCATTTAAAAAAAAACTGTCATAATCCGTTTTGCCCGACCAGGGCGGGCAAAATGGTGACATATTTACCTATTATATATTTACTTATTATAGGTATACCTATTTAGAACAGATGACGCAACCAACAAAAGGAAAGTACGGCATTGACACGTCTAATATTAACAGACGTTAGTGAAAATATCGTAATTTAGACATCCAAGAATGTAATAAAATAAACACGATGTTCTTACAGCTGTTTTTACAAATTTTTTCTTCGAAATTGTAATTTATCGCACAGAATTTAAAGTTACACTTCCAAGTGGTCGGCGGACCACTGTCGGTTAGCGCGTCTGTGGGACGCGTTGAGCAGTACTAGAGCTGTCTCTTTTTATCGATCAAGCAGCGATTTGATGGTTTTATTCTTCTTGCCCGACATCTCCTTCTTGCCCGTCCGTCCCCTACAGTTACAGTTTAAAATAGCCGTATTAACCCAATTATTGAGCTATTTCAATATACTACTAGCAGAAAAAGCGTGTATAATAGCAACAGCGTGCCTGAATTGAATCTCAATTAAACTGGCGAAATGTGGCTGTACTATATGTACATGTCTGCCCAATCCTCCGGGAATACAGGCGTACTGGTACTTATGTTAATGAGTTCAAAAAAATCACTTTTTCACCTCAGCACCTCAAACAAGCAGGTGCAAAATTCGATTTTGTTGTGAGTGTGACACAAAGTAACTTTTTAATTATTTTTTTTTATGCCGAGAGCTGTGCTGGGTCTACTCACAAAATTCAAAAGATAGTATGAACTTAACTTTGTTCTGTCACTTAGATACGAAAAGAGCGAGAGATACAAGTTGAATCGAAGTTCGATTTTAAAATTCCATAGCTAGTAGACCCAAAAAAGAAACAAACAATAAAACGTTCGGATACACATAAAACCGTAAAATTGCAAATTATTTGAGGTTTTATTTCGATGAAATCCAACTTGCAGTAGGAGTGCACTGGCAGAAATCGTCACGCGAAAGGGCGCTTGCGACTATCTTCTTCTAATTCAAAGAGAAAGAAAGAGAGAGAGATAGATAGTGTGAATTTGGTCAAAAAGCAAACCCAAGATGGCAGCTGCGAAAACTTTGACATTTTTCGTCATGGGTGTCGTTTTCATAGTTTTCGAGGATGCTAAAGCCGATTATGAGGTCAAAATGAAAATCCAAGATAGCGCCTGCGAAAATTTTGTCATTTTTCGTCATGGGTGTCGTTTTCATAGTTTTTGAAGGTGCTAAAGCCGATTATGAGGTCAAAATGTAAATCCAAGATGGCGGCTGCGAAAATTTTCAAATTTTTCGTCATGGGTATTGTTTTCATAGTTTTCGAGGGTGCTTAAGTCGATAGAGAGGTCAAAATATAAATCCAAGATGGCGGCTGCGAAAAGTTTGTTTCTGTTTTACTGAATGTTCTTTGGTTAGGTTAGTCGGATACGAAATTTTTTACTAAGGGTTTGTTACACTATCATATCTATGATCAAATATAATGAAATTGTAAAAAAGACATTGGTATATCACCCTTAGGGGGATATTACACTATCATATTATATCTTACTAGCTGCGCCCCGCGGTTTCACCCGCATAAGTCTCGATCCCGTGGAAAAAAAAAGGATCCTATGTTCTTTTCCAGGGCATAATCTATATATGTGCCAAATTTCATCCAAATTCGTTCAGCCGTTTTAGCGTGAAGGCGTAACAAACAAACTTACTTTCGCATTTATAATATTAAGGAAGGACACCTATCTACGAAGCTCACAAATTACCCATACTATGTCTTTTATACAATTTAATTCTCAGTTCTCAATTTGATTAAATTTAATTTTTATGACAGTTTAAAAAAAATAGAAAAATATCGAATAAAAAAAAATGTTGCAGTCTTGTCAGTGTCTATATCTATAAACAAACAGACAGTAAATTAAAAAAAAAATACCTCTAAGCGGGACGACCCGCGGCGGTGATGCGGTGTGTTCCATGATTAAAATTTAAAAAATTATACTCATGTTATTAGTATCAATCAATATTTTAGAAATAGTAAATTTTTTTACTTTCCTTAAATTCGAAATGAAAAGTAGAGTGAAAGTCACGGGTGAAAGTCATCAATTCCTACTCGGACTAGGTCATGTCACATTTTTTCTTATTATCAACCTTTTATGTTATATATTTAGAATCGTTCCCTCAAGCCCTTTATTTTGATACATCCGCCATTTTGTATTTTATTAAAACAATCCATCGCGCGACCTTGATGAGTCGATAGACACCTCATGTAAATCCATCCACCCGTTCGGATGGTTCTAGGGTAATATATGAAAAACAACCCTACCTTAGCTGTCGCATAGTCGGGTAAACAGATATCTAGTTTTATGCTGTGAATTTGACGAAGATATAAAATTAGGTCCCTGTATGACAATAGAAAGCGTCCGTCTTTCGGACTTATGATAACTTTTTGCAGAGAAAAAATTCAAATCCAACGAGGCGGTGAAAATCGATCGATTCCCTTCCCCAGGATTTCTATACCAGAGGCATCAACGAACTTCCATTAAAATAGCAAAAGTGTGTCGACACTAATGGCTAATACCTCGAATACATAAATATATTTTTTTCTATGTAAAACGGCAATTTCATAGGTACCTATACTCCGTTTGAAATAAGATTAGACATTTAAACAAACCTTTTTTACAGTCCGTTCAACCGATTTTGACTTCTATTGCGTAGGCATAAGGATGGCATTAAAAGCAAAAAAAGTGGTTACAAACCAACTGTTTACTGCAGCTGCCATTTGTCATGCCACCAACGCAATAGAAGTCAAAATCAGTTGAACGGACTGTAAAAAAGGTTTAGTTAAATGTCTAATCTTATTTCAAATGGAGTATAAAGACCTAATATTTCGTGTAATGGCTGCTGCAGAGGAGGTTTCTCCTGTGGATTTCTCCTAATCACTTTAAGGTATTTTGGTAAAGCTACGTAACTACGTGGACATGTTTATTTCGTACTTCCAATCATTGCACTTGATTGAAATAATTAAAATGAAAGTTAAGGTCGTCACAACATTTATTTACAATATTTACAAAGGTCCACTGTTAAGTACATAATGTTAAATCTATCCTTATTTAAACGAGTCTTCTGTAATTGTATAAAGCTCAAATGTCATGTGAAACAGACTGGTCCGGGGGTGAAAGTGAACTGGTGTTCCGCATCAAGGAATGATAGAGGTTGGAAGTCACTGATCGGCAGGCGATCTGCCCTAGATGTTTTTATTTCCAGCACTATTTCGCCGGTTCCCTCCTGAAACATTAAATAATGAAAATGGTTAAAAACACGTCCATCTGTTCATCCTCTTCAGACAACAGTTACTGTTCGGAAGCATAGATTAATTAAAAAAAAACTCCTTAGAAATGCGGAACTGATGGCACTATTTTGACCGTGTTGAGAGTTATATCGTTTAAAATTTAAACGAAATACTTAACTCTATAATATCTCTATATTCTGAGAGTAGGTACCGGTCTATTTAAAGTTTAAATAGATCGGTACCTACCTACTTCCAGTAGGTACCACATAACTATTTAAACGATATAATTATTTTCAATTCTTTGTTTTTTAGAACGAAACCAAAACAAGTAGGTACTCTAATTGCGTAATACACAATCAATCACAATTTGTTTCGATTTGAAACAGATTGCTAATCCATTGCTTCATAAGTGGGAAAAAAAATCTCAACAACGTAAATAACGCAATGAATGTTGTTGTACTGTCAAAGTGAAACAAATTTGTCATATTCGTTTTCGAAAATAAGTTACGCAATTAGGGTACATGAGCCAACCATTAGTATTAACATGAAAAGTATAAGGTATGGATATTTTCTCGTTATTTTCTGAATATTTAAGCGAGAACTAATCTACAGTTAAAAAAATGTTAAAAGTATAACCTTGCAGTCGTCTTTAATCAGTTGTGGTTCTCTGAATTCCACGGAATTGTAGCCGAAAAGCTTGAGGTTGTTCTGTCTGGTCAAATCGGGTGGGATGTCGGATCTGAAACACAGTTTAGATTGTTGAGAAAACTTCACAAAAGTGTTTTAGAAGATTTTGTGTGATGACAAATATTAGAGAAAATGTACCTTTGCGGGGCCTTGGTATTCACACAGGAGTATGTGAAGTTCTGCCTAGCCCCGTTTGACAGCAATCTCAAGAATCGAAGTTGTATAGCACCAGATCCTTCACCATCGTAGGTAAGCTGAAAAGTAATGCTTGTTGCTAATAATGACACTCTTTTGGAAACTATTAAGTAGGTAAAGTCGGGGAAAATAATTGCTAAGCAAATTGACTACCAACTTAAATTGTTCGTATATTCAAATCGCAACTGTCATTCTTGACAGTTCTCTTCACTGTCAGTATGCTGTCAGTAGTATGAAATGGTTGTAACACGGCAAATTGACGTAGGTTAATTTTCCTAACTGTACTTGAATACCTAAGTAGAAAAAATCTAAGTTTATATTTACCCTGAAGCCATTGTCAGATTGTGAGAATTTGTGGGCGCTGGCATCAGCGGTGTAAACAGCTGGTTCTCTTTCATCTGGGTACAAGCAGGTGCTGTGGCCCTTACAGTACACTTTGATGGGCCGTCCGCTGGTTGCACCTCCACGTGCATCTATCCAGTAGTACCCTATGGAAGTAGGTAAATATTTAATAATACATCGTGTTTCACAGAGAGCTTACACAGAAGAGCTCGATACTGGATGGTATCAGCCGTTTTGCCGATACTGCGAATAGAGCTAATAATTTCCATTATTACCCTTAATTTCTAAGAGAAGTATGTAGGTTACATAATAGCACGCCTGCATTCCGGAGGGTTTAGCCGGATTCATATTACTGTGCAGTTGTGTCGTGTCGTGACGCCTTCTGACGCAGTGTTAGCCAATCAAAACTCGTTGTGATTTGACGAAGTCATGAACAGATTTGTTTGATTGGTGAATCCCGCGTCACGACACAACACGACACAGGCCGCATTCCGAGTTACGATAAAAGTGATAATATCGCGAATCCGACCAAATTTAATAGTCACAAAATATAAGTGTTATTGAGTAATAATTGTGACTTTGGACTTTGGTCGGATTCGCGATATTATCACTTTTGGCGTAACTCGGAATGCGGCCACAGTAATGTGTCGGTGGCTATAATAAGCAGAGGTACACCGATATTTCATCAATTCCCATGTTTTAGAAGGTGAGCTTATTTCCATTCACGGGTCCAGTGATCCAGTCTCCGGTTCGCTACTATCGCTACTGAGAAATTCCAGGTAGAAGAACCCTTTGAGAACAAAAGATGAGAAGTTTATGTTATCAATATCTAAAGCGCACATGTCACACACACGCACAAGTCGCAGATGTCCAAGTTCCTTTTAAAAGCAATAAAAGTATATCTTACCGTCAGTGAGATTAACGTGCGACGTCCTAAGATCACGACAGGACAGTGCTGGATAGCTCCTGCTTCCTCGAGGTCTCCTCACCGCCTCGAGTGCCCCGCGTGCAGCCAACACACCCGTCATCACTTCCTTCACCCATTCTATGTCTTCCTCTGTCAAGTAAGTTTTGTGATTGTAAATGTGAGGAGATAATGGTGCTGGTTCACAAACTAAACTAAAAATTTCAGAGCATCTTCTTCTTTTTGTTTCATTAAGAAAAGGACAGTAAATAAATTTTAGTCCTGTCAAATTAATCAGCGCCTGTCACTACTCCATACAAGTTTAGACGTGATTAAAAACTTGCCTACTAAAATTACGTCAATTTACGTCAAGCGCTGATTAATTTGACAGGACTAAACTAAAATTTATCTTCTGTCCTTTTCTTAATGAAATAGAAAGAAAAAGATGCACTGAACTTAAAATCTAGTTTTGTTTGTGAACAAGGGAATCGGCACCAATGCAGTTTTTTACAAAATTCAAATACATAATCGGTTGGCTTGATGTTGGGCATTTTCACAAAAATTTATAGGGTATAAAAGAAGTGAGATGTAATTTCAACTTCTTTTTTTATGCGAGATTGTACTTGTTTGCATTGCCTCAAATTCTATATTTTACGATTCCCAGCTTAAAACCAATAATTAATCACGTAATTATGAGATATAAAATAAAATAGAGGGTAAGTCAAGGATATTTCGTCAGGTTTGTTACTTAAATTAAATGCGATTAAAAAATAAACAATCAAAACAATCAAATTTTCTTTAATATTTAATAAAAGAACATAAGTTGGATCTACTAAATCAATTTGAGAAAATGCGATATATTATAATATAACCAAGAAAAACAATTTTGTTACCAGTGATGACATTCGAACGTTACGATATTCTATTATTGAGTTTAAAATACGAAAGCATACATTATGAATATAAAACTTATTCTGTTATTAAATTTGTCATTTAATTAACATCGGAATTTAAGTAATTAATGCTTTAAATTATCAATAAAAAAGATTTTGACTTGAAAATTAGGGGGACAGTAACAAAGCTGACGGTAACAAAATTGTTATGAAGCATTTACACTAGTTTATGTTTTCTTATATTAATGAGATACTTTGTTGAGTTTGTTTTTTTTTTTTTTAATCAAGCAAAATCTACACAAAATTGCAAGCTAATAAAATATTTAACTACTCAGTACGAATTTACATTTAAAATGCAAGACGTGGATTCAAAATTTAGATTATGAAAATATAAGTATACACTTCTTTTTATCAGGCGCGGTCGCAGCCCAAGATTTTGGGGGGGTCACCATGGGTGCCGCCGAGGAATAGCTTTAGGGAGGTATCTAAGCCACGGTAACCCGTGGCTGTAGTAGTTTTAAAAGTTAGTAATATAAGTAAATCATTCAGGCTCCATACAACGTGAAAGATTTTGGGGGGGTCATGACCCCCAGGACCCCCCCCCCTCGGACCGCGCCTGCTTTTTATAAAGACTATGATATCATAACCTCCTTTAGACCAAGTTGGTAAAGTAGCATGTGTAATATTCCTAACAGTCAGTTTTATTACTTAGGTTGTCAGGCCTCTATGTTACCACACAAAACTGACGTAACGTTACCTTACCTTTGCGCGATTTGTATTAAATTTAAATAGGTACAATTGCAGTGATTCGTCATTAACTATTTATTTATGAAGCTACATGTTAAAGCTCTCAATAACTACCACAATCATGTTGTTTACATGTTAAATTATACAACATTTTGGTAACTTACCTTGACAGAAAGTTTTCTACCGAGCGATGAGTGCTACTACGCAACGCAATTTATAGTGTTTCGGGCAAAACTGACGAATACAAAATAGTGGATGACTTAAAGCTTCTGATTTTGTTATTATATGAATAAAATCTAACAAAATTTTAGTTATGTTCATGGAAAAAATACGGTAACAAACTTGACGTGTCAGGTTGCTCACAATTTAATTTCTACAATAAAATTTCCATAATTTAAAAAGTTTAAGATAGAATATTTGAATTATGCTTTAAAATAGTCTACCACAATCTCTTGAAGAAATAAAATAGTATACCTGCAGTCAATTCTAAGGATAAAATGCAATTATTGTATGTTCAATATAGCTGCACCGTCCAGGGACAAGTCAAAATGCTATCTCCCTATCACTTAATTAATATTTAATTTAAATAATCGAGTACTTGGGGAGTTAAGTTATTAATGGAATAATAACTAGATGTCTACTAAAACTAACGGTAATCGTTTTTTGTTGATACTGGTAATATTAGAAAAGAAAAACGACTATCTTTTCGAGGGACAGGGCTAAACACACACCTATGCATTTTTGTGAAAATGCCCTGTTAGATTAATCACTTTAGTAAAATCATACTGTCACGATTTTACTATAGTGATTGTGTGTCTATTCCTTGAAGATTGGATGTTACTCCCCAGCATTAAAATAACCCCTTACGACAACTGTAAGAAAAAACCGCCCAAGTGCGAGTCGGACTCGCGCACGAAGGATTTCCGTACTATTATCTATAAAACGGCAAAAAAATCATGTCTGTTGTATGGGAGCCCCCTTAAATATTTATTTTATTCTGTTTTTTAGTTATATTGTTATAGCGGCAACAGAAATACATCATATGTGAAAATTTCAACTGTCTAACTATCACGGTTCATGATATACAGCCTGGTGATAGACAGACAGACAGACGGACGGACAGCGGAGTCTTAGTAATAGGGTCCCATTTCACCCTTTGGGTACGGAACCCTGAAAAGTAGACTGTATTATGTCAGAAAACACATGACACAGGATTGAAATCTTACCTTCATCAAAATTGTCTTCAGTAACAGATTCCATAGATTGTAGTTCTACACTGCGTCGTCTTCTGGTGTATGTCGAGAATAGTTCAGCAGGTATCTGTGGTGCTGGAGCGGGTGGGCCCGGTGGTCCAGGAGTTCCCGGCGGTCCTGGTGAACCTGGCCTTCCTTCTGGTCCCGTTGAGCCTTTTGGTCCAAGTTGGCCTTCGGGCCCCGCTGGCCCTATCGGTCCGGTGTCTCCTTTTATTCCCGGAGGTCCTTCGGGTCCCTGAAATAAGAGAATTGTCGAAAATAAGATAATTATCGAAATCAAGATAAGTAGGTATTTGTAAATCAGTTTTGACTTGACGAACAATTTTAAAGAAAAATTGAATGCGTACCATTTCTCCTTTAGGTCCAGGTGGTCCAATTGGACCAGGCAGACCTTGTTTGCCAACTTCGCCTTGATCACCTTTCAATCCCATTGGCCCAGTATCACCAATGTGACCCTTTGGCCCTCGGTTGCCTTTGTCTCCTCTTATGCCTTGGTTACCTGGAGGCCCTGCCTTACCTGGTAGACCCGAAGGTCCCATTATTCCTGGAACGCCATTTTCACCCTGAAAAAATTACATCTTTTCATCACCTTTATTAATTGCTGTTTGTTTCTATGGATTGCCAAACAAAGTCCCACAAGTCGATACGTACTGTATTTCTATTTTCTTAATGTCACTCGACAAACTTCGTGTTTCGTTAGTTGTCGGATTTCTATCAGTTGCCCTTTGCACTTGGTGCAA
The DNA here is from genome assembly GCA_963680765.1 of Agrochola lychnidis. NCBI lineage: Eukaryota > Metazoa > Arthropoda > Insecta > Lepidoptera > Noctuidae > Agrochola > Agrochola lychnidis. Next base: position 9,969,357 of record OY796850.1, read on the forward strand.
ATCGGATGCTCTCAATCGACTTGGAAGTATATAGAGTTGTTAATACTCTTTTAACTTAATGTAATTCATTTAAAAAATGGGAGGAAAGCCCCTAAAGTCGCAGGCACGACAGATAGGAAAATAGTTTTACAGTTCTATATAGTTCACACGAAAATCAAAACAAAACAACAATAAAGTACTTAGTTCTGAATTCAAATTATTATACACGATAAATCTAACAATTGATGGACATGGAAATTAGCATTCGTTTGTGTTCGGAAATCCGATGGTACCCGAGGGACATTAAGAAAATAGAAATACTGTAAGTACGATGTTATAAATATAGAGACGTGTATTTACATTAGGACCTGGCAGCCCTCTTAATCCCCGTTGTCCTTCTGGCCCTGCTGGTCCGGTGGGTCCATTTGGTCCTTGCTCTCCAGGAACACCTTTGGGTCCCATATCACCCTTATCTCCAGTAAGACCGGGGCTACCTTGGAGTCCTGCTGGACCTTCTGAACCCTGTTAATGAAAACCATGTAATTACATCAGTAACTGATTTATTTATAAAATTATGAAAATAGTTTGATCAGAATAACGAGCAGAATCAATTGAACCGCTTTTTAATATAGGTCACATAAAAATAAAAAAAATCTTTATTAAAAACGTTGCCGTGTCTATTTATTAATAGGTCAAGCCATCACATGCGCAAACCCGCCAAAATAGGTAAACAAACACAAATTGTTGTCGACCAATTTAAATTTTCTCATACGCGGGATAATAATAGCTTTTATTTCAATGCAAATGCGAATCTTACGAACTAAAAAAACAGTATGAGCTGTTTTAGTTCGTCGATTTTTTTTCTCTCTGAAATAGGTCAATTGAATTAAAAATCAGTTGGGGTGTCTGAGGTTTTGCGCATTAAACGTTACACGTTGTATATTATAAAAATACAGAGATGTGTTGAGGTTATCACATTTAGTATAGCGGTAAATACAAGTTGATATAAATGTAATACACTAAAAACTTTTTACAAAAAAAAAAACAACCGACCTCCAAAAAAACACTACAAAGTGAAAAATAACTTTAATTTCGGAAGTCGGTGTCTTGGGTTTTGTATTTTCGTTTTTTGCCACCGACTTCCAAAATTAAAGTTATTTTTCACTTTGTAGTGTTTTTTTTGGAGGTCGGTTGTTTTTTTTTTTTGTAAAAAGTTTTTATTTTTCACTTTTTAGTTGTGGTACCTACCCCACACACATTCGAATACCACTATCTGCTACCAATGACAGAAACTTAACATATCATCTACATACTAAGTGGGAAAAAAATACGTATTTTGTAGCTAACTCAAAAACTATCCAAGCAAAGTTAATAAAATTTATATGGGACCAATTCGAGAGCACACTCTTTCAAACAAAAAAGAATTTTCAAAATCGGTCCACAATTGACGGAGAAATCGGTGGACATACATAAAAAAAAACAAACATACGCGACGAACATATAACCTCCTCCTTTTTGGAAGTCGGTTAAAAATAAAAATTTGCGTAAACATTGTAATAAACCATCCTTGATAATTTAGTTTACTGAAATGCCCATGTAAGCAGTACAGGGACGCGCGGGGCGATGGTGCGTTTACATGATGTTAAAAACACAAAAAGAAAATACATTTATTCGTCGTTTCATTTAATGTGATAACCTCACCACTACTCTGTATATTACAAAAACCGGGGTTTTATTAAAGTTTTCGGGAAACTTACAGGATTGCCGGGCATCCCAGTTTCTCCGGATTTCCCTGGTGGACCCACTGGCCCAGGGGACCCTGGAGGCCCGGTACTACCTTCAGGCCCGTCAGATCCTGGTTCACCCTTGATGCCTTGTGGGCCTGTTTCACCTCGCTCTCCTGGGAATCCAGCGGATCCAGTATCTCCTTTAGGTCCTTCGGGACCTGGAGGTCCTTTAGGACCAGTTTCTCCTTGTAATCCTGACGGGCCATCATCGCCTTTAGGCCCGAATGCTCCTCTAGGTCCCTGTAAATATGAAATGAGAATCAATTAGTAACTTGTTTTTTTGTAAAGTTTTAATCAGATTTCGTTGGTTGTAATAATTATTTTTAAGAAAACATTAAAGTTCTAGTCGGTTGTCTTTTAAAGTGAAGGCACGTGAGCATATACGTAAGAAGTTGACAGAAACATCCCAGCGCTGATTTGCTAGATTCGTTTTCTCCTCTACATACTGATAGTTATTTCTCCTCCACTGATCGTTATTTCTCCTCTACCGATAGCTATTTCTCCTGACAAAGTTTATTCTGTTTTTATGTATGTATGTATTTATTCTTGTATTTTATAGTTATTTTCGTGTTGCACCTGCCATGTTTTATCTCTGCATCACCCTCTAAGGTTAACTGGTAGAAAATGCCTCAGGCATTTTTTTTACTTGTGCATAAAGTTTTAATAAATAAATAAAATAAATGTTTACCAGTTTTCCTTCAGGGCCTTGAACGCCCGGAGGACCGGGTGCCCCGGGACTACCAACATCTCCCTGTTGTCCCTCAGCCCCACGTGGTCCTGCTTCTCCTTGGATACCTTTAGTTCCTCGTCGCCCTGGCGGTCCTGTAGGACCAGCGGGTCCTGTTGCTCCTGTTAAATGTAAAATGTGGGTGTTAATATGGCTTTCAAACGATCATTGTCATGTGCGGGAATTTTAATATGGCGATGGAGCATCAGGATACAGTTTCTTATTTATTGTTACGCAAGCTAGTACATGAAATTCATACCCAAAGCCCCAGCATCTCCTTCATCTCCTTTGGATCCCTGTTGTCCTTTGGTCCCTTGTGGTCCAGCAGGCCCGAGAGGTCCAGGTGGGCCGCGGACTCCGTCTGCGCCCGGTTGTCCGGGTGCGCCTGTCTCACCGGGCGGCCCTTTATCACCGGGTACACCTACTGGCCCAGTTTCTCCCCGAAGACCTTGTATACCAGGAGAACCGGATGGACCCTGAAAATTAAAACGTTAAAACAGTTATTCAGTGGGAACTGAAACCCATCAATTTTGAAAATTACTATTGCTATTTTAGATAAATTCTTTCGCATCATCATACTTACAGATTCCCCCATTGCTCCTTTAAAGCCTTTTTCTCCAGGTGGTCCTGCTTCACCTTTGTCACCGTCTTCGCCAGGTGGCCCTACTGGGCCAGGGGCTCCAGTTAATCCTCTTGGTCCAGGCAATCCGTCACGACCGATTGGCCCTTGAAAGATAATTTAATTTCGTTAAAATATTATTATCAGAATTAGAGACATAAACTTAAGGGGGATGCGATGAAGGTAGCCCGTGAAATTAAAATTTTCTTATATTTTATGCTTTTTTTTAGTTTTGTTACTTCGTTATATGCAAACAAATTGAATTGGCTTCAAATGTCATGATTCAATTGGGCTATTTACACTTAAACGAGTTGTTTTCATGATTTTAATGATTATACCGTTTATAGGTACATATTTTTTACGGTCGCGAAACCTGATACAGACCTGCAAATAACAAAAAGACATAAGAAAACTTGACTTTCGCGGGCTACCCTATGGCGCTTTCACCAGAATATGTTAATTAGGTGATCATGTTACTGACCTACTGGGCCTGCTTCACCAATTTCGCCTTTTTGTCCGCCAGGTCCTGGTGATCCTCGTGGTCCTTCTCGGCCTTGTGGTCCCTGCGGTCCTTCGTTACCAGTCTCACCGGGCTCTCCCTTATCTCCTCTGATACCCGCTGGACCAGGTGGACCTAAGTCGCCTTTAGCTCCAGGAATTCCCTGTTACAAACGCATTCATATTTTAGTTCTGGTTTATATAATATAAACATAACATTGTCATTTCGCCAGCATAGTAAATGTTTATTCAACGGAGTAATTTGTTATTTTTATTTGCTTAACAAGTAACAACAATAACAACTCACAGCTGCTCCCGGCAATCCAGGCTCTCCGTTATTTCCTGGTGGGCCTGGAGATCCAACCGGCCCTGGTTTTCCTTCGGGGCCCGATGGTCCAGGTGGCCCTTCTTTTCCCACTTCTCCTGGAGTACCCACGTCTCCCGGCGTTCCAGGAATGCCAGAAGCACCAGGTGGGCCCGGTGGACCAGGCTCGCCATTAGAACCTTGAGGCCCGACAGGCCCTGAGGGTCCTGTAAGTCCTGTTGCACCGGCTACACCCTGTTTAAAAAATATATGATATCAGGTTCAAATTAGGATGAAGATGATGTAGAAATAATAGTATTTATAGCACTATTGCTAAAAACAGTTTTTGTTTATTTCTAACCGTAGGGCCTCGTTCTCCAGGCGGACCAGGTAAGCCAGCTTTCCCATCAGGTCCGGGGGCACCTATAGCTCCTGGGAAACCTCGTACGCCTTCTAACCCTTGTGGTCCTCTCTCGCCAGTTGAACCTGGGGGTCCTGGCTGTCCTGTATCGCCTTTCGGTCCCGGAGGTCCATCCGACCCTCTACGGCCGCGTGGTCCTCTGTAACCCTAAACGTGGCAAATATTATGAAATTACTTTTTGCTATGAACTTTTATCAAAATAATGCTACGGCGAGTGAAAATTGGCGTTCTGATTTGATTAAATTCGTGAATTAGACAAAACTCACCCTCGGTCCCGTTTCACCCCGATCACCTTGCTGTCCTACCAAACCCTGTGAAAAAAAAAATGATATTATTTTCAAGTTAACTATATCTTAATAAATAAAGAAGTTAAATGAAACAATTTTTATATGAGTAGGTACTAGTAAAAACTCATTTTCTTAAGATGTAATGAAAATTACTTACCATTAATCCCTTCATGCCTCGTCTGCCTCTTCTTCCGGATGCACCCTTGTCACCCTTTTCACCTTGGCTGCCAGGATATCCTTGTGGGCCTTGAGGACCTGTCGCTCCTTTCTCCCCAGCTGTACCAATAGGACCAGTTTCACCCCGTGGTCCTTCCACACCCTAAAATCAAGTGAGATTAGTGACCGATACGATCATACGAAGGCATCTGTGTATTAAGATAAAGAAGAACTTTCTTGGCATAAATATTTCATTTTTACACAAAAAATCGCAATAAACTCGAACTCAGACCACCCAGAATCAATTACGGGAAGAAAAACATTTTATACGAAGGAGCGGTACTATTCAATAAGTTACCAGTAGTGCTATTCTGTAAAAATCTCACCGTGATAACTTAGGTGAAGTGAGCTGCCAATAGTGTCAATCCTTAGCAACTGACAGCTCACTCCACGCTCACTTCATCTAAGATAACACGGTGAGATGGTTACAGAATAGCACTACAGATAATATAGTTAATGCAAAAACTTTAAATATATTTAAAAAATTGTTAAAAGTTTATGTTCTAGAAACACTAACACTTAGCTAGAAATTGCCTGCATGTTTTAAAGTGGAACTTTTGTTACATCGTCTCAAACTTTTTCGTCTGTGTGTTGCATGTCGCGTGATGGTCGGCCGCAGAGTAGGGATAGAGCAGCCAAGGCCAATATGGCGGCGCCTATAGAAGTTTCACTTTTAGCGTGGTTTCATAAAACCATACAATCCTTTTTTTTTATAACTAAAATAACCTTTTGGATTGAATTTTTAGAAACCTAGTTTTCAATTTGTCGAATCACGGAATCTTTGTTACCATAGAACTGTATGATTTATTTGTGTGTCTCATATAATAAGTGAACTATTTTTGTGTTCTTATGAGAATAAATTCTTTAAACCGAAAACGGAATATAAAAAAAAAAACTCTTGCCAAAAGGGCAGTTCAGATAACTGAAAAGTAATTTTACCTTTTGTCCTTCAAGTCCTTCAATGCCAGGGGGACCGGGTTCTCCTGTTAATCCCCGTTCTCCTTTCGGTCCCACATCACCCTTTTCTCCTTCAACCCCTGCAGGTTAACATTATTTTTAGTATTCATTTGTTTACGTAAAACAACACGATAAATATGAAACATAAAGTTCTTGCCTCTTATTCCTTTATCTCCTTTGTCTCCTGATAAGCCTCGTGGACCCTCATCTCCTTTTAGACCACGACTTCCAGGAAATCCCAGCATTCCCTGTAAATATCGTTTGTTTTACAACAATAATAATTACCTACCAATATTGTAGCTGTTCTTAAGTGTCAGTTTTTTTAATTTTCTTTAATGCTTATATAATACAAACCTGTGGACCCTGAGGGCCTACGTCTCCTGATGCTCCCTGCTGCCCTGGGTTGCCGGGTGTACCTGGTGACCCCTCCGGGCCGGGTAGCCCTGAAATACCTGGTTTTCCTTGAGGTCCCTGGAAAACATACCAAAATTATGATAAGGCGCAGAATTAATAATTTGATTGGAATCAAAATAATCACGCACCAAACAAAGAAATACATAACTTTATATGTTTTGAAAGTGTTGTCATATTTTTATAGTACCTGAATTCCTGGAGCCCCAGTAGGACCTTGTGGTCCCGATGAGCCTGGAGAACCTATAGTGCCTGGCTGTCCTGGTGGGCCCGGTGGACCCGGTTGGCCAGACGAACCCTTTGTTCCATGGGGTCCTTCAAAACCAGGTATTCCTGGATAGCCGATTAGTCCTGGAAATCCTCTTGGTCCCATAAAGCCTCGGGGTCCCTAAGATAAACAAATTATGCAGTATGAGTAAATTAAGAAATGCAACCTTGAACCTTACAAGTTTCCATAAAGAAGTTTATTTACCAATTCCCCAGGAATTCCGGCTGGTCCAGAAGGTCCGTCATCTCCCGGTGGTCCATCTTGACCAGGCGCTCCTGCTTCACCTTGTAACCCCGCACTTCCTCTCTCACCTTTGTCACCAGGCATACCAAGTAGTCCAGGATAGCCCTGCTCGCCTTTAGTACCGGGAGCACCTGTTGATCCCCTCTCTCCATCTCTGCCAGCGTGTCCTCGTCGTCCCAATCTTCCAGGTGGGCCTTGTAGACCCCTAGGGCCTGGTGGACCCTAAAATTAAAGTCACACCGTAAAACTATAAGTTTTCTACAGAAAATAAAAATCAAAATGATGTAACATTTTGTAGACTTACTGGTTCCCCTTGCTCTCCCAGTTCTCCTTTGGTACCTTCGGGGCCAATCTCGCCTTCTGGGCCTGGTGGACCCGTCAAGCCCATTGGTCCCTCTGCCCCTCGCATTGCAGCCTGTATATTTTTTTCAAGTAATTAATATAGACCTTAAAAATACGCTACTTACAAAAAGGTGTCACATTTAAAATGTTTAAAAAGAAGATACCATGTGTTGAGAGAACATTTGTCGAAGAGCTTCCGATTGAGCGTCGGGTCCTTTGTCGGTTGACGACTGTTGTAGCTGCAAATAACATTAATTTTACTGAATATAGTTTGACAAAACAAAGAAGATTGAGGGATAATATTCCCATTACGTTAAAGATTTATTTTAGTACTTACAGGAATAACAAAAACGTTTCCTGGAGGCCCTGGGAATCCTTGGGAGCCCTCAAAGCCAGGCTTTCCCGATTCTCCCTTGGGTCCTCTAGGACCTTGCGGTCCAGGTGGCCCGGGGTAACCTCGAGGGCCCATATATGTACTTGAACCGCCGCCGTAGTCGTAGAAAGTCTCGGATGAGTCGTAGTTTGTTGTGGAATTGTCCTGAAAGAAGTAGGGATAATTGCTAGAGGAATTGACAAGAGAAATGTAAGCATTTCTACACATCATTTAAGGTCAACCTTTTTAGCCTTTTTTTTAATGCATATAATACACATGAAAGATCACTGAACTTTATTGATAAACAATGTAAGAAGTAGGTACATAGAAAGGAAATCGATTTCTAAAATGGACCTCCTACCACAAATAAATAATCTCTTTGTAAAAATGATCCAACTTCATCCAACCTAACCTAACCTTCCACAATAAAAATTACATGTTATCTCACTTGGGTAACTTCCGGGGGATGTGTGAGCCAATCTGTGTCTTCGGTGGTCGTCATAGGGCTGTACGTAGTCTCCGTTACGACTAGGGTTGTCGACACATCCGCTTCGTCATCATCCCCTCGTTTAGACTGGAAACAGATACGTTATGGAAATAATCTCACGTGTCATAAAAACATGATAAATCCATTAAAAACCCCATATGAGGTGTGGGTGGCATCAAATAAAAAATGAAAGGAATATATTTTTGTTGTTCAAATGAGCTTTTTTTGTAAATTATAATTGACATTACATGACAGACCTATTACGTTTCCTTTATAGATTATCGAAGAATGGCGTATGCTTTGTCAATTCACCACAAGATTTACGAATTAAGTAATTTAAAAACAATTTACTTATCTGCAGATTTAACTGAACTAATATTAGATTACCTATAATATTAAACTTACTCTTGGTGTAGTCCGTTCCAAAGCGTCTTCAGGTTCAGGTTCGTTCTCGAAAGGAGTCAGTGACGGCGGTGCAGGTATAAATTCGTTATTATCCGTAAACGAACCGAAAATGCTATTTTCATCTGAAATAAATGCACGAACTTTTAACAACAGAAACTAGTACTCTTTAATACTGAAAGGTCTTTAAAATGTATAACTTTGATACCTGGATCCGTAGATGATGATGCTGAGTACTGATTGTTGATAGGGAATGAATTGGCGACTTGCCATACTGGCTCAGGAGTAGTCAGTACTCTGGTAGGCCACAGATTATCCGTTTCATTTCTATCAAAAAACCTGTTTCTGCTGTGAGTTCCGAATCTCCTTCGTACATCGTCTTCTGTTAAAGTCCCTAAGTTTGGATGTTCTGTAGATTCTGGTCGAGGTTCAACATAGAGTATGGGATTAATTTCTGGTTCTAACTGTGCCGCTGGTATAATAGGAACGTATGGCGATCCAGGCCCCCCTTCACAGTCAGGAGCTATTGATAAACACATGTTGTAGGCGACGTCCGGTTTGCTTGCGAATTGCAGTAACTCGATTTCACCCTAGAAGATAAGAAATAAGATAAATTGTTGTAGTTTTTTTACGAATCGCATGTAGTTTAAGTACCCTAGTAAAATATTGGTAAGTCTACTCTCTCGTACATAACTTTGTTCCACCTAGAGATATTTCGTTAATGTCATTAGAACTAAAATCAAAATTCAATTCAAAGTGTTTAAGACATTTTTACGCGAATTAAATAATTTCATGTTAATTATGAACAGTACTCTAGAGAGCGACTGAGCAGTAATTTTAATTCAAGAATAAAAGTTTATTCAAAGAATGAGATTAGCTTCATAATGGAACCTTTTAAATGTATTGTGCCAATGGGACTTTTAAATAATGGCAAAGGGTATTTTTTTTAAATAGACTTATTATTTTTTAACTTGGGTACCTACAGTAACGTGTGAAATGCAGTTGGGGTTACTATAATAGTAGTAATAGTAGTTTTGTTAGTGGCTAAGTACTAACAGCCGCTCGGGTCGATCTGTCAGGTTAAGCTACGCTTGCTGGGGTTGGTCCGTGGATGGGTGACCATTTCCACATACAGAGACTCCTCCGTGCCTCGGAAAGCATGTTAAGCCGTTGGTCTAGGCCGTTGGTTCGTGGATCAAGGGGTATCGTATTACCCTGTTACTGGGTTGTGGAGGTCAGACAGGCAGTCGCTCTATGTAAAATACTGGTATTCAGCTGCATCCGGTTAGAATGGAAGCCGACCCCAATATAGTTGGGAAAAGGCTAGGCAGATTGATTGAGTAGTTACTATAATAATTTGAAAATTACTTCTGAGTTCTTATCGAGAGTTCGGGATTATAGTAAATTATGTGGAAGAAGTGAGAGCAGTGGTGGCCCAGTGGTAACGGCCGCGACTTACGAGTTGTAGGTCGTAGGTTCGAACCCAGACAGGCGTTTTACTTTGTGTAAATTATTTCATCACAACTGCTCTCAAAACGGTGAAGGAAAACATCGTGAGGAAACCGGCATGTCCTAGAACCAAAAATTCGAAGACATGTGACATCTACCAACTCGCACTGGGCCCGCGTGGTGGATTACGGCCCACTCCCTCTCACAAAGAGGAGGCCTGTGTCCCAGCAGTGGGAATATTATAGGATGATGATGATGTGGAAGAAAGTCCAATACAGCACTGATGCACAAAAGTGTGTTCTGCATGGCGCCAAATATATTTAATCACATTCCGCCACACATTAAAGAATTAAATGTCAATCTATTTAAAAAAAAAATTAAAGAATTTTCTAATTCAAAAAGCATATTATAGTATTTCCGAGTTTTTAACAGACAAAGTATTGATATAGTGTTATTTTTTTGTTGTTTGTTTTGTTTATTACTAATGTTATTTTATTAATCTGACTTGTGTGACATAATATGTAGATTTTTATTCCTAATTACTTTGACTTTTGACTGGCTAATTTTGTTTTATTATAATTTCTATGACGAGTTGATGACACTATTCTGCAGTATTTATTATAATTTGATTGATTAAGTTTTAATTTAATAAATGTTAATTGCTTTGAATAATGGACAAATTTATAACTATTTGATGTTTAATAAATAAAAATAACCAACGTGTTTATATTTGTACGCCGTTAAGGCAAAACATGACTGTGCCATAATCTTATGTAACATCTTGCATGCCATGTGTGTATACTTATGTTTTGGACAAATAAATGATCTTATCTTATCGTTAATTTTAGTATTTGTATAAAATTATACTCGATTCGAACGCGTCCGAAGCTTAAATACGATAACAGTCGTTACAGTCAAGTATGACACCGTATTTGGCATGTCATGCGGAGGAATGAGGAAAATATCTTAAAGAAAGTTTTGAGTGTGAATGTGGATGGCTTTATAAGAATATGGGAAAACTAGACAAACGATGGATGAACTGTTTGAAAGATGATAAAGCCTCGTGCAGACTGACGCGACGCGACGGTTAAACGCGACTCTAAGCCCACATTCGCGCGGACGTAAAAATGTCGCGACGGGATTTTATCGCGCACTGGATTTTTAACTCTCTGTGTCGAGCCGAGGGTTGAGAATCCAACAGAGTGCAATTCAGTGCGGCGCAAAAACACACTGTTAGGTTTTCAACTCTTGGCGCTAAGCTGGACTTACAATACAATTTCTAAGGTCACGATAGAAAAATTATCGGTGTCGCGCAAGTCTGCACGAGGCTTAATATGTGGTGACGACTACCGTAATAACAACAAATAGAGAAGTATGGAAGAAAAAGACATTTATAAAACGAAGTTGCCTTTCGCGTTTGTCTGTATGTCCGCATTGTTCTTCTAAACCACGCAACAGATTTTGATGAGGTTTTCACCATCATTTAGAGAATTTATTTCGAAAGGTTTATGGGTATAATACGTTAGTATTAAAGTTACGTTCACCTAAGAAATCTCAATGTTTTTTTTGTCAAGTCATAAAAACCGTGCGAAACAGGAGGGCGTCGCTAGTAACATAATAAATTGGGTTAGGGACAGGAGAATGTGTTATATTTGTCAACCTACCTCGTAATACTGGTCGGCAGTGACTTGGGTGCCAACCACTAGTGCACCGGCCAGGTTGAATGTGCTGCCGGGCTTGCGATCCAGACGTAATGTTCCTCTAACTTCACAATCCACTAGAAGAGTAGCTGAATCGCCTTTTATACTGATCGCTATGCGATGCCACCTAAGAGATACCAAAGTTATATTTTAATTTTCATAAAACAATGAAAACCCATATATACACTACACACACACACACCCACACACTATACATGCACTCACACACACACACACACACACACCCCCCCACACACTATACATACACTCACACACACACCCTCACGCACATTTATATCTATAATTCGCATGGTGTACATAATAAAGACTATGTTTATTCTATGCATAACAAAACTCTATAGGTACAGACAATACCATGTAAATCTGCCTTTACAAATTAGATATTGTTGCATCAATAAGCTTTCATGAGTGATCTGTCGCGTCCGGCCCTGGTTCAGGCTATGGTACGGAGCGAGAGGAAATGGCAGGCCGTCACCTCCTTCTGCGAAGCGGTAATGCTCGCAGAATTGACAGGGTCCGCTAGGGCAGGCACTGCTGCCGGGGGTTCGAAGAAAACCGGTAGGGAAATCGTGGCCTCCGGCAATAGGGCAACCGAAGGAACACGGCTCCGCCCAGAGCGGGAGAAGTAATTTGATAATTACACACCCAAAAAAAAGGGTGTATTTACGTAGAAATCTGGTAACGAGCGCCGACTAGCGTTGACAACCAGCGCATAACAGCGCTGATAAACGCTGGCATATTGGTACCGGTTACCAGCTTCCTACATGAATACACCCCAGGTTACAATCTTACTGGCTAGCAAAAAAACCGGTTTATTTAAAACAATGCGAGCAAAAGTAGAACTGATACAATTTCGTAAACTAAAAGAAAACATAAGTAGGTGTTTTAATCATTATTATTTGGAAACATCGTATAAGTATTTGGACCGGCGACGTTCTTCAGATACTTTTTGTTCAAACATTCGGTAATTTCACAAAAAGTTCGTGATGCCGAAAGTTTTTATTATTAGATAAAGAAATACAAAGTATTCTGTAGCTTGTATCTAAACTGTTTCAAACTAAACAATTAGAAATGTTATCGAAGAATTTAGTCTATGTGAAGTCCGACTGAAGCAATCAAATTAAATGTGCCATAAACGGCACATTGGCGGTGGGCCAATGTGCCGTTTGTGGCACATTGAGTTTAAGAACAGGCTTTGTAGAGTATCGTCTCCTGTTCTCCATGTCTCTTTACTAAAACTCGTCGTTTTTACGCCCGAGTATGTACACCTTCGAAACAGGCTTTTTTGTTTAAAAAAAGGAAAAATGCACTTACTTTCCATCAGCGATATCCACCCGGTACGTGAGGAGCTCATGATCGACCGGATCTCCCCGTGTGTCCTCATAGTACAGTTCTATCAGGTTGCCCACCACCAGTTGCAATTGTTCGTCACCGGCGTCCGAATACAAGATGAATATCGGATATTGATCCGTTCCTGTTCAGAAACACATTTTTGTTTTTAGGGGAATCAAACATACATCTAACATAACATCACATAGTACACATAGTATGTAATAGGGGGCGAGCCTATTCCCATCAACCGGGCACAAATCCAGACTCCGGGCTGCCCAATAACACTTTGTCCGCCCCGGGAATCGAACCCAGGACCTCATGCTTAGCAGTAGTGCTTGCGACCACTAGAAAAGATTAGTTTTTTTGTATGTTTGTAATGAATAAACTCAAAAACTATAAGACCGATTTAAAAAAAATCGTTCACCAATAATATACTGTATTATCACTGAGTAACATAGGCTATAATTTATAAAGCTATCACGCGGGCGAAGCCGTTGGCGGAAGCTAGTTTATTATAAATTCATGGCATTGCTTGGATATCCAAACAGATTTGGGTAGATGCATAAAAAATAATTACTTTGAAGACAAATGATTAGGCTCTGTGCTAAAAAATCGTCCTACAATTTTCACCATCGTAGCACACTGCGCGCTACGCCGTAGCAAGGCGCGTAGCGCAGTCGAATGTAACCTTTTGTAAAAATCGCGTTCTAAATAACAAATTAATTGTTTATTTTAAATTGTATCGTATTGTGACTTGCTTAGTTTCTTGAATTTGCCTGTACAAGACACATTTAAAAATATATTTCGCATTGGATAATGATGACACAAATTCTTGGTAACGCAATTTCCTGTCGTTATTACGCTGTTTTGTATTGTCACATTGAAGTACCTTTGTAATGGGGCCGTTTGAACCCTCTTTATATTCGGAAAGCCGGAAAACCCCTGAGAGAAAAGTGATTATGTTGTTTAGGTTATACCGGAGACGCGTTTAGATAGGTACGCAAGTAAAGGAGAAGGTGTTAAGTGCTAAGGTCTTTTTTGCGATTAAGTACTAAGTATAGGTTTTTTTTTCGTGATGACCCTGTTATTACGACCTCACTTCTTATTTATGGGTTCAAATCCGGGTAAGTATGTTAATGTGACTTTTTCAATTCATATTTACTTTCTGAGTTTATCGTAGACATTACTGACATCGCTGAAGGAAAAACATTGTTAGGAAACCTGAACTTGTAGTTAATATAAGTCTGAAAACCACCCGTCTTGAGCAAGCGTGGTGGTCAATGCTCGTGCCTTCTCTGTATGAGAAGAGGCCTTTGCCCAGCAGTGGGACAATAATAGGCAGGTATTATATTATTTACTAGCTTGTGCCCGCGACTTTGTACGCGTAAAATTTCTTGGTCCCTGATCCATCGCGTCGTATCGCATCGCCCGCCCGCGCGTGTACTTCATTTTCGCTTAGTATCCTTTCCGACTTTTTTCTTTTAGCTCGGCACCTAAGGCTCATAGCGTTAAAGTCTATAATAACCTTCCTCAAGAATTGGGTTATTAAATGCAAAAATATTTTTTTAATTAGGCTGATAGTCCCAGAGATTAGCGTGTTCAAACAAACAAACAACCTCTTCAGCTTCATTATTAGTTTTAAATTTTAAATAAATAAACTTTTACCTGGCAGTCGAACCACAGCTAAAATTGAGAAGTCTTCTGGAAAACTGTTGAAGAACATTCCAGCAGCCAGTCGGTGCAGGGTGGCGTTCTCATTCAGGGCGATAGCTGTGTAGTCGGAGTAGTTCTCTAGGGGTGACTGACAACGCCCCGGGGCCCGAGTGACCCCGTCAGGGAGCTCCTCATTGTCCCGAACCACAGACAAAACGTCGAAAAACTCGGTCTCATTTTCATCTGAAATATAAAGTTACATCAGAATTTATAGTAGATTATCTTATCTACGAACATAGTCCCATAGGATCTAACAGTTTATTCAGTGACATGAGCTCCAGGTCTGCAACAAATACGATGTCGATAACTCTAACCTAATCCTGTTGACCTCTTACTCTAACTTCGATTCCCAGTGGAGGCATACGCCTGATCCAACCATTATTTGGTCTTACAACTTCTACTATTTATTTTTAGAGCTACTGTTTTTCTTAGAAGGTGCCTCAACTTTCTTTATCAAAATTGTATGCGTAGGCATGCGTCTCGATATCGAAATAAAAGCGTTTGAACTAATAATATTTACTCACCATCCCCGTTGCTCTCGTTGAGTGCGCAAAACAATAATAAAAGGAGAAATAGTCCTTTTGTCTGTGGAGCCATTGCGGCCCGAATAAATATGAGAGGTGGTTTATATTTATATTTGGTCCCATCCCGGTGGGCGCGCTGGGGTATTAGTCAGAGGCCGTGGGGTGTCGCAGCCTCTTGCCTTCCTCGCGGGAGCGGCGGCACATGTCGGCTAGCCAGCGGCGGCAGGCACGGTACTGAGCCTCCGAGCCGCTGGCTCCACATCACATCGCCAGCCATCTTTATTGCATTGGTGTCAAAATAATGAACGCTAATGAAACGACAGAGATCGTAAACTGCGTTCATTGAATGTTATTTGAAACAATTATGAATGGGACAGTTGATTTATATTTGCAAAGGCTGGCCGTAGTTTATCATGATTTAAAAGTTTGGGCTAAGTCTAAAAGTTTGGGCTAAGGAAAGATTAATAGCTATGTTGAAATAGTAAGTCGAAAACAAACTCCACATGAAAGTTTAGTAAACAATGATAACAAATATTGTGTGTTTACTTTTGTAAAATGTTGTTGTCACCTGGCATGCGTATATTGATCAAATCCATCAACTCTCTAATAGAGATTCATTTGTTTTGCGACTAGGCACAACATTTTATAGCACTAAAATACCCAAGTCAATGTACTTTTTTCTAAAAACGTAGTAAACTCGCGACAATCTAAGAAGCCCGATTTGACGTTTCACATTTTACATGCAGTGATAACTTTGTATGGACGTCTACGTAAGAAATCGTAAAATCTAATTCATAATCCTAATTAATTACTATGTAATCCATACACTATAACAATGAGTATCATTCGTAAGCACCAAGTTTCACTTTATATTGGAAAAAAGCGCTCAAATACATGAAATAATCGTTTATTAATATTGCGACAGGACGTTATTACAATGTCATGTCGTAGGGGTTCTTGCCGTATGTTGTGACCATTTTAAGCCGTTTTTTGACCGAATGAAATCGATGTTCTGAAAAATCGATACTTTTACAAACATTACATTTAGAAAAAAGACACACGTATAATTGCTGTATTATTAAATGTTTAAATATATAAAAACAAAAACCATCGAAAGAAAATTATAACGGAAGACTTTAGAAGAGACGTACATATTGACTTTATGATTGAAAATGAATTTATTATAAGGGTAACCGACGAAGACTATTTATTCAACTGATGATAATTTTTCTGGTTCAGTGACGAAAGTGAATAAAACTGTTTAAAATTTTGTGAATTTATTTATTTACCTGATGATGAGGATGATGCCGTGTAATAAAACGATACGCGTCGAAAATCAATTTTAAGCAATGTAGATAAATTGTCGGTAATAAACTCTTAAGTATGATAAATCGATATGTCCCGAGAATCGGTTTTTAAAGCAACCGATTTTTTTTTTTCCATCACTTAGTATTTTGATAGGTAGGTGTCAAATCGGGCTTCTTAGATTGATACAACTTTAAGTAGGTACACATTATGGTCATTACTTTTAAGTCTTTGTAAATATTTGTGTTGAATTCGTAATTAATTTATTACGTTTTTTTACCGTTTGTAACTAGTACCTAAGTTACAAACATTAAAGGTTTTGAATAATTTACAGGGTGTTTTTTTAGATAGTTCTTCAATGGATTCGCGGGTCTTCACTTCCAAGTTGGGAACACCAAGAGATTCTCCGTATCTCCAAGGCACTCGGCCTATGCGATATAAATAACCTTGATGCATGAAACAACAGAATAAAGCAGCAAAGTTTGCCTCATTACTAGTGATCGGATAATCGGATGCATATTTACCTTAAGTGTAGGAGTTGGCTATTATGGAATGCACTTTTGTATCGAAAAAATCCTGGGAATTCGGAATCGACAAATTTAGTTTTTTTTACTATAGAATCAAATCGGGTGTAGGAATATTTACTTTGTTTAAGGTGTTGGCTAATATTATGGAATGCACTTTTGTATCGAAAAAATCCCGGGATTTCGGAATCAACAAATTTACTGTTTTTATTATAGAGTCAAATCGTGTGTAGGTACCTACTACCCACTATTCCTCTTACACTCAACATAGTCATAAATTGATGTGGAGCTTAAAATTAACTTCAAGTAAATACATATTAATAATTATGTAATCCCCGTTTTTTTTTTTTAAATAAATACCACATGCTAAAGACGACGTTTCCTCACCATGTTACAGACTAGTTCCTTATTCCCGAATTTTCTGGAATCCCGGGATTTATATTTAAAAATATATGTTTTAAGAAGCCGCTACCATAATTTCCTAACCAAAAATTAACTTTAGATAAATATGCATCCGATTATCCGATCACTGCTCATTACACACTAGGTGCGACGTACTTGTGGTTTGTGGGATTTTTATTTGTCACGGAACTCTGTCTTATGGCAGCACACTATCGTCCAACAGTCCAACACTCCAACATGACTCCAGTCTGTCCCAACTCACGATTGATCAAAACAGACTGTCCAACATCGTCTAACCTGCACGAACTATTGCCAGCTCCACACTATCGTCCAGCAGTCCAAAACTCCAACATGACTCCAGTCTGTCCCAACTTGATCGATGAAAACACACTGTTCAACATCGTCAAACATGCACGAACTATATCTCTACTCGTGGAAGGTTGGACGAACAGTTGGACTGTTGGACGGTAGTGTAGAGCAGGCACGATATTTCACATAGTTCCTTCCTGATACGCAGTTTGTCTTGGGGACTGGTAGTACCTACCTACTGCTAAAGATAGGCCATACGACATTTCCGATGTATTTTGCAGGTACTGTGACTGCTACGAAAAGCAGCGAGTTGTGTTTGACGAAAATGCATCAAATTGATGATCGTATAGTATGGTGTTATTAGCGTAGTTTGGCAGGCAGCTTTTTTTTTAACCTATTTTGTCTCACTGCTGGGCAAAGGTCGCCCCCATAATTTTTCAGTCTTTTTTTACCTTCTCCGGCCAGTCGGTCAGGAACGAGTCCAAATCGTCACGCCAGCGCTTTTTAGGCCTGCCCCGGTGGCGACGCCCGCCATCAGGCACCCACTGTGTGGCGATCCTGGCCCATCTGTTTCCATGCATCCTATAAGTGTGACCCGCCCAGTCCCATTTCAGCCTCGCAGATTTATCGCCAACATTGGTGACACCTGTCTTGGAGCGTATTATGGTGTTGCGAATTTTGTCGGTGAGTTTGATTTTTAAAATGCTACGCTAATTAAACAGCAGCGGCAGCTTAAACAAATAAAAAAAAAAAACTATAAACTACTTAGCTCCCATGTGGTGGCAAAATACCAGCTCAGGAGATGCGTGGCTTTGAGAAAATAAAGGCTTAGAAAATAAAGCTTTTCACATAATAATAACATTAACAGAACATCGCCGATGGTTCAACACATAAAAGTTAACAGTCTCTTGTTGGCAATGAAAAGCAAATCAAAGTACGATCTGCTACAAACTTACATTGCCTCGGTCGTTTCTTTATCTCTGGAACTGAAATAATCAACACCATGCAGGTTTCAGAGCTGATTTAACTTCTCACGAAAGATCTATTTACAGAAACGGGCATGTTTGACTTAAGCCTACGTTAGCTTCAATTAGAATTTCACGACACGAATGAGTAATTTTATACCGTAAGTACGTAGGTACTCTACTCACAAGTCAGAGTTGGGGTGAGACGATGCATATATGTACTTACAAACCTGTACCTACTGCATAATCGATTGCGAAACACCATTTGCGGGGGTCCCCAGATTGTTGAAGCGTGCCCCGACCTTTACAAATACGGTCGTGGTTGACCGTGCGTGGCCACTTCGCCTTATTATAATCGTAGAGATTTTTACAAATCCTTTATAATCATTTTCGAAACAGATATTTTAAATTCAATCCACGAAAGTGGTACAGCCTCCCAGGAGTACTCGCTGCCGTGAATCGGCGTGGCGGAACCAGCTAAGTGTTCTGTTGTACAGGAACGCTACTGATTAGTCGAAAGCATGTTATGGAGTGCTTCAAGTCGTTATTTAAAAAAAAAAACAGTGGCACTCCGGGAGTGCCGACAGAAGTGAAAACTTGAAAAAAATTAGCACAGCGGTAATCAAAGCGTTGATGTCTTTTACTCCACGCACCGCAGTAATCAACGCGTTGATGTCTTTTTTATGGTCAAAAGCTTGTGTCGTTACGGTGTCACGAAATCAATGGTTTAGTCCCATCTCAAAAATGTCCAACGCGCCTAAAGAAGTTTTCACTTAAAAAAATTAGACAGTAATAAAAAAATACAGGGTTAAATAAACTTTAACCCTGTAGTTTTTTTACTATAAAATTTTTTGATTTAGGGAAGCAACAGCTGTTAGTGTGTATTTCTTGAAGATAAAGCTTCTCAGTTTTTTATACATTGTTAAAAAGAGAATTTTGGATTATTAATTGATAGGTTTTGTTTGAATTGAAGTACATGTGACTGCAGAGAATTTCACACCATTCGAATTTTATACACCAACAGCCTGGAACGAAACCATTTTATTGAGAAAATAAATATTTTCATTTCGTGCACTCACTTGAGTTGTAAAAGGTTTTGTTCATTTATAAATGTCACCCCGTAGAAGGTATGGAAACCTGCTTGGCATTCAAGAATAACATAATATGACTCAGCTTTACCGATCTGATTTACGACCACATTTCTTAAGTAATTGTAACACCCAGATAAGTCTACGTTTACACGGCAACGGACTGCATGTTTTTTTGTAGTACTAAGGCTGGATTCACACGGCAACATCCTGCTGACACGATTTAAGGCGTCTTCACACCTAAGCACGCGCGCGAACCGTGCACGCTAGGCGCCTCCACACCTGCGCAATTGAAGCTCACGCGCACGAACCGTAAAGTGAAGGTGTCCATACTATGTTCCTAAGACGCACGCGAACCGCACTATTCGTGCGCGCGAGAGGACATTTAACTTGCATGCGAACTGCTGGCTAACCGCTTGCGAACATGTCCAAAGTTGTTCATACTATGTCTGTTCATAGTATGAACAACTTTGGACATGTTCGCAAGCGGTTACACAAAAAGTGTTTCTACAGCATAAAAGAATTTTTAGAACATACAAATATTTGTTGAGTATTAGTTAGTGAATTTATTGTAGATTAAAGGACATTTGTATATAATAATAATGCGTGATAATAATGTGAAAATAATGTAATGATAGTGTAATGAAAATGTAATGTAATGATAATGAATGATAATGTATATGTACTAATAATAGAATCTGCACAATAATTGTGACATTTTAACATTCATAATTTGCACGCTTGCTCGCAGGCAAAATACAACTTTAAGGCTGTAAGATCTTCCCTTGTAAACCGTGTATTTTCTTGCAAATAAACAATTTGAATTTGACTTGAATTTGAATATGTTCCTGAGATACACGCGAATCGCACTGTTCATGCGCGTGCGCAGGTGTAGACCCGTCTTAAGGCTACATGGATTGCCATGTGAACGTAGTCTTACTGGCTCTAACTACGAATAGGCATTCAAAAATGATGTCAATAGCTGGCATAGTTACAGAGCTCAACAGAAAACATTACGCATCAGTAATTGCTTTTTACCGAAGAAACCTTGGATCAATTGATCGATGTAATGAACGGAAGGAATTTACAATACCCATTACTGAAAATGACAATTTGTTTAACGTAGTATGGCGCCTATAAGTAGGTACGAGTTATGAAATATTTCGAACTCATCAATTGGTCGTAAGGTCGAGTCTGTAGTGTTTTTCATCACTTCGAAATTCACGTTAGTGAGGAGTCAGGAGATTTGAAGTGAATTTTAAGATAGATTTAAAGTATACAGGATGGCAGGGACATCGACACGAAAACTTAACTACCATGGATTCAGTACATGATTCTGAAACCGCACTGCGTTGAAATTTTTCGTCGGCTATATAAAAAAAATCTGCTGTTTCATAGAAAAGTGCAATACTTACGCGATCAAAATGAATGGGATTTTTAAAGGATACCTATGAAGCATTTCATCATCATCTGCCTAGCCTTTTCCCAACTATATTAGGGTCGGCTTTCAGCTTAACCAGATGCAGCTGAATACCAGTATTTTACATGGAGCGACTGCCTATCTGACCTCCACAACCTAGTTACTAGGTAACACGATACCCCTTGGTAAGACTGGTTGTCAGACTTTTTGGGCTTCTAACTACCCGTAACGACTGTCAAAGATCTACAAATGACAGTCGGGACCAACGGCTTAACGTGCTTTCCGAGGCACGGAGGGGTCTTGGTATGTAAAGATGGTCACCCATCCACAGACCAACCGCGGCAAGCGTAGCTTAACCTGATCGATCGACCCGTGCAGCTGTTGTTACTTAGCCACAAGCCCCTCCTTACCTATGAAGCATTTGCGGGCAGTTAAAGCTGAAGGTTAAGGTATAATGCTACCTATAGGTATACCGAAATCGTATGTTCATACTACAAACTAAGTAGTACATTAGCCAAGAATCTATTCAATATTTTACTGGCATTACCTATCCATTGAAGTTAATGTTCAGAAACATTTTATGGTAGCCATTATTTAGCGAGTACAATGAGAATAATTGCGAATAAATTCGTGTTTAGCTAAGTAGTACGTGGTAGTCAATCATGTTAGTATTCACAAGGCGTAATATTTCTCATTGCAGCTGTGACCTAAATATGCAGAGCAAGTCGTAATTCAACGATTTATGACAGTGCGACGTTTAAAGTTTTTGTCGTATTGAAAGCGAGGCGGTAGTCAGTACCGGTGTGATTCTGGCCGTGAGTTAACTCGATACGTACTCTGTATGCATATAGGCTAATAATTTCGTGATATTTGCAGAACAGCTTTAAAAAAAGTTTTTTTTGGCTTTTATTGTATAATAAGTATTAATTTTACAGCCGCGCCGTACGTAGCACAGTCTCACTTTTGCTTGTTTTATAACAATTTAAACATATTTATTCACTTAGACAATATAATATATATATACATATTTGTAATAGTGCTCGTCAAGCCCTTTCATTTGATACCCAACATTGCACAATAAAACATTTTATTTTTTATTTCATGACTTTATGTCCTCTATAGGGCGCCATATTGCATTTAATGTGACATAGCTTATAAATAGCGGACAAACAAGACGCTTCCAATGATACCTAATTTGTCAAATTGTGATCGGTAGTTTAGAAGTTATGAGGTAACAGATGAACATACATACATACCGGTCAAAATCATAACCCTCTTTTTTGCTTCGCCGTAGTCGGGTAAATAGTATCTAGACTGGGTATGTTTATGTGTATGTGCAAGCCCGTAGCTCAGGTGCGCGTGGAGATCTCGAAGCTCTAAATGTGCTCAGTTGTAGGCCGACATAATCCTCCGTTTACCCCAGACTGCGGTTATTCGACGAAGTTTTCCACATGAGACGAATAAAACTAGTAGGTATTGTTTGAATAACAAGAGCGAGTTCACAATTAATACTGGGTGGCCAGTTAACAGTGTTCCAAAACAATTTCTTAGAAGCTTCTTTCCAATAACTTTCCGATATATACATCATGTATTTTCAGCGACATCAAGGAATAGTAGATTGTTATACAAGGGTCGAAAGGGCTTTCACCCGTGTTAAACACTTTGCTTTTCATTACGAATATAAGGAAAGTAAAAAAAAATATTTTTTTCTAAAATATTTATTGAAAACTAGCGGACCCGACAGACGTTATCCTGTCCGAACAGCGCTACCTGCCGGGTCCAATTGCATTTTCAAACCGTCCAAGGGTCCACTCAAATATACACACAAAATTTCATCCAAATCGGTCCAGCCGTTTAGGAGGAGTTAGGTGACAAACACATTTACAAAAGAATTATATTTATAAAGATAATACAGAGTTAGTATCCCGCCAAATTATTTCTTTTTTAAATTTTAAATATGGAATACACCGCGTCACCACCGCGGGCCGTCCCGCTTAATAGGTATTTTTTTAAATTTATATTGGCTGTAACACTAGCAAGACCTCGGCATTTTTATTTAATCCCTATTTTTCTTAATTATGTAAATAATTTGGTGGCCGACTACCTAACCAGTTCTATTTTTAAAATTCATTTCCACTCCAGAGAGGGAAGCAATTACTATGACTCTTTTCCGCCCGAAGATCCCCATCTTCTGGCGGGAAAGAGTCATAGGGGAGCAGCGTCTTCCATCCGTTACTCGGATCAAACAGACACTACTTTATGAGTACGAGAAATGAAAAAAACATTTTGTTCGGCAAAAATGTTTTTTAAACACTTCTCAGTAGTTTTAATAAAACTCTGATGGACAGTTGGCTTTTTTTGGATAGTGACGTATGCCTTGCCTACAGACCGTTCACTATAACTTGTCCCTTGCCGTCATGTTGGCACCATTGCTTGTCAAGCTTAGTTTCAATACAAATAGAGTTCAAAATGGCGACTGACAGAACAGTGCTACCAATAGCGTTACAGGACAAGATATAATGAATGCACTGTAGACGCGATGCTATTTTTCGAAAGTGACGTCACTGATTTGTATTAAGTACTATCCGATCCGATACTTACCTACATTGTCATGTAAATTGTAGTTGGGTGTCATTCTGTTGAAAAACAAACGCTCCGCGATCTATGTAACACTGGCTTAATAAAACAGTCCACTAAACTATGTTGGGAAGTTCTGTAAGAAAGCAGATTCGGCGTAGTTATGCTAATGTTATGGCTCGTTAGCATTCCCTGATGTGAAGGAAATTCAGGACATAAGGCATAAGTGCAGCACTTGACAACACGACATTAGAGTCCTGAACATAACTAATGGCAGTCATGAAAAATTGACTACTGAATACCAACTTAAATTGTCCGTATATTCAAATCACAACGGTTATTCTTTGATGTTTCTATGAAAAGGCTGTAACACGGAAAATTTACGTAGGGTGTCTTTTACTTAGCAATCCAATTCCCTGGTGTGCATCTTTATTGTTTGCTAACCGAAATGTGGGCCCACGCTTGTAACCTCTAAAACCTGAACCGAACATTAAATCCTGTTCTAGACTTTTGTCATTTCGATTGCCCGAATGTGGAATATTATCTAATGTCTTTCGCATTTAACCCCTTCTATGAGCCTTTGATTCAACTAATGTGTTAGGGACGGCTTTAACCCTTGAAACTTCATTGTTTTCCAAAAGTCGGGCAGCCTTTGACTGTGTGACAGATAAGTGTAATTTTAATTCATGTAAGGCGAGCAAATACTTGTTTTATAAGGGCTCTAAAGAAAATTGCTTCCAGCTTGAATTTTTACGCTCATAGATCTCTTCACTACATATGGAAGTCAACCTTTTTGTACCGTGGCTATTATAGCCTTTGATAACCTCATACGAAAGCCTCAGGCAGTGTATTAGCCTCTTCTTTGAAGTCGGATAAGAGGAAAGAAAACAGGAAGGTGATATAGGTACGATTTATTTCAGGTCTCAGACATCCAACTGCTGCAAAACATATCGATTCTTTAGCCAAAGTCCTCGACGACGAAGCAATTCAAGAAATTAGAGGGTTTTAGTTTAATTAATAAAACATTAATCTAAAATCCCCATTTGAGCCTACAAACGCACCAACTAATTTTTGTTCCCGAAGACAGTCCGATTCGTTATTAGAAAGCAGATATATTATACTATTAAATGCACGTTTTAGGTAATTAAGCAGAATATTTAACTTTAAGACGATTTCCTAGAACAAAATATAATAGTGCGCCTCTAGGTTTCATGAATAACGTACACTATAACTATTTTTTAATGTCCCTCGGCAAACTTCGTGTTTCGTCAGTCGTCAGATTTCTATCAGTTGCCCTTTACACTTAGTGCAGAGTGGACGCTCTCGATTGACTTGGAAGTATATGGAGTTGTTAATACTCTTTTAACTTAATGTAATTTATTTTAAAAATGGGAGGAAAGCTGCTAAAGTAGCAAGCACAAAAATAGTTTTACAGCTCTATATAGTTCACACGGAAATCAAAACAAAACAACAATAAAGTACTTAGTTCTGAATTCAAGTTATTATACACGATAAATCTAATAATTGATGGACATGGAAATTAGCATTCGTTCGCATAAATGCGATGATACCCAAGGGACATTAAGAAAATAGTCAGACTGTACATTATGTTACCCAAGGGACATTAAGAAAATAGTCAGACTGTACATTATGTAGTTTTATATTTTTGATTTCACGTTTTCAGGATGAGTTTCTTGAAAAACTGTTTCTTTTAACAATGTCTGGTACAGTTTGGTAACTGTTGGGTACTTGCTGATGTCCAGTTTAAGTCTGAAAGAGAAAAAAGCTCTTGAACTCTTTCGTGTGCTTTCAATCAAAACTTTTATTGTTTGATGCAAACTGTGCTTTAGATTTCAGATCTCAATTTTCAGATAAAGAAAAAAGAAATGGAAAATAAACAGATCTGTCAAACCTTCGTGATAAAGTGAAGTGTTTTAGTTTTTTATTGGGCCCACACGATTATACGCTCACTTGTTAAAATATTGTCTATGGTAAAAAGTGAATAATGGAAGAAAAACATGGATTGTTGGCTTTGCGTTTCACTAGCAATTTGTGGAAGTCGAGCGGGGAGTGGTTGTAAAGCTTACATTGTAATATTCTCCATCCTATTACGGCCTAAATTATAATTATGCGTATAGCTTGAAAGATTGTTTAATTAACACGTTAATTACTAATTAGGTCTATCATCAGTAAAGCCCTATTATCATAATTGAAGGGCTTTTCTTGTTTAGCGGTCAACGTTTGGCCTGTTTTTTGTAAATAATGAGTAAATATTTGCCTGTATATTTTGGGATGTATTTACTTGTTATCTCGAATGAACTGTAAATCATGACAATTCACTTGTCATGGGTTACACTCTTTATTTTCTAGGCCTTAGAAAACCAACTGTTTAAAATAAAAATACAAGAAAGCGTTAGTTTACAAGCCCACCTGGTTACGGCATTGTACAGCTGAGGCACAAGGCATAAATCAGCAATGGTGATCTGGTCTCCAACGCAATATTTCCCAGCTGTCTTCTGCAGCAGTTCTTCCAAGGTCTGAAGACCACGGTCAGCCCAATATCTCGTGAACTTCGTGTATTGCTCCGTCGTCTCGAACTGAGGCCTTAGGCCGATGTTTTGTAACGGCTGGATGCCTGAGACTATTATCTGCAAAAGAAAATTGTTGAGGTTTGTCCCTTATACGTCTTGTGAAAGTTGGTGATTGGCAGTTCCGGAGATTTCCTTGCTATTACCCAATAAGATACAGGCTATCTAAGTTTATATAGAACGGCCGCCGTAACACATGTCACGTCGCCAAAAGTTACATACTGTACACATAGACCAAAAAATCTACCTAACCTTTCCAAACTATGTTGGGGTCGGCTTCCAGTCTAATCGGATGCAGATGAATATCAGTATTTTACATGGAGCGACTGCCTATCTGACCTCCACAACCCAGTAACTGCAATGGGTAATGCGATACCCCTTGGTAAGACTGGTTGTCAGACTTTCGGGCTTTTGACGACTCGTAACGACTATCAAAGATCCGCGAATGACAGCCGGGACCAAACGGCTTAACGTGCTTTCTGAGGTACGGAGGAGTCTCGGTATGTAAAGATGGTCAACCATCCACGGATCAACCCCGGCAAGCGTAGCTTAACCTGATGAATTGACCCGTGCGGATGTTATTACTTAGCCACGAGCTTCGTACACATAGACCGAAGATACGTTAAAACCAAAGCAAGTCAAGACGGAAGACCGGCGGCGACATGAATTCCGTCCTGAAAGTTATAGTTAGATATTTACTTGATATTTTTTTGTCAGTCTCTGAAATCTACTGAAGTCATTGTTATCAGTCCGCAGAAAACAGAAGGCAAGAAAAAAAATTGTTTTTCGCTGACGCAATTGAGGGACTTTAGATAATTTAGAGTTTCATGATAATTGCCGCTCCAACGCGAAAGGGGTGCCGTTGGAGAATTAACACCTCGAATACCCTTTAAATGCGGACAGGTTAAATGGCAAATTCAATTAATTATATAATTCGGAGAACAGTTGGCGAAAGTTTAGCCATAAACCGTTTTTTATTATTGAGTTTGTCAGCATCGTAACCAAGTTAGAATTAATTATCCTACCTACGTAACGTAGAGACTAATTAATAAGATATAAGTACCTAAGTACTATATGTTTATACAGCGTGCATCAGGAATGTGTGCATAGTTATAGTACGTTCAGTGCCGGAAGCCCTCCTGGAGGGTTCACCTAGTCGCATATGGGATGCCGAGAGCCCTCGCGGAGGGCTCATTTTAAATGTAGGTTATTCTTAGCGAATATAGCATTATAAACCGTGAAAATAAAATCTGATGCATATTTTAGCAAGATTTATTACTGAATACGTGTTGGTTTTCAAATCCAAGCATTAAAATAAAAAAAAATTGTTCGTGGTTTTCAAATATTCACAAAAAAAAATTAAAGGTTGGAAACTACGTATAGCAACAAGATCTCCTGAAAATACTATGTTTTATAACACGGTTTTAAACCTAATGCCGTTGACCGTCTGCGATGGTTAACTTTAGCGCAAACGTAATGCCGGCAACCCTCCCGGAGGGTTCATTTCCAATATGTATGGCAGCATGGCATAGTTCTATGAAAAGTGGGTGGAGTCGAAAGAGTTAAAGGTGTAGTACAGACCATGAAACTGAACAAGTTTCTCGTAATCGCGAAAAAATAATCAGCTGTCCATGGTAACAGTTTTCGCGTCGATGACCCTGCCAACCTGTATAGTATAATTATGAACTCCAATTTTCTGACTAACTGACAGACTACTCAAAAGTATACAGTGTGAGTCTTCATAATGTGCACATATCGAAATGAGGGCATCTATACTTAATTTTATCGACGGAAGAAATGGTCAATTTTTTTTAATTTTTTTTTTTAAATGTTTTTGTATAAAAATATTTTTTTTTATTCTCTTGGGCATCTTATTTATACATTTTACAATTATTGTAAAAATTGATGAAAATAATACAGATTTTTGCTAAAAACACATGTTTATTTTCAATTGAGGGTAGTTTTTCTTCTCAATTTTAATTTTATGTGGACGCCTACTGACTTCCAATCATTATGGAGTATGTTTCATCGCGATAGCTGATTCAGTTTAAAAGTTACACAGTTTTGTTACAATTTTTTTTAATTCCATAAAAAGTATTAAAAAAAATTAGATTTTTTAAAATATTTTTTCTGCCGTTAAAATTAAGCATAGATTCCCTCATTTCGATATGTGCACATTATGAAGACTCACACTGTATGTAAATGGTTTGATTGGAATATAAATGCTTTGAGTTTGAGTTTCTCTTATACAAACCTCACAGAGTTCCCTCATCCTGGCCTTCAGTAGCGGGGATTTCGGAGTCAGGGCGGGCTCGGGGTGAGTATCTTCCAGATACTGCATGATAGCCATGGATTCCACCAGAGTCTCATTATCTAAACATAACATATAACATCATATATACTTAACGGTTAAATAGGTTTGACATAGTCGCGGTTATAAAACGGGGAAGCGAGATGACACGAGTCGAATTTTCAGAAATTTCGTACTAAATACCTATCCACATCCTTCTCACACGTTTCATGACCGCAACAGCCCCGAGTTTTGAAATTTAGTGTGACATTTCAGTCTGTCGGTGTCCATTGGAAACCGACTAACTAAAACGTTGAACAACAGCACTAGTATCATTATTTATTCTGTGACAAGAGACACGATATTCCAATACAAATATGACGCAAATAATTGTTATGGATTGATTGACTATTTACTGAACAATCAATCGTTGTCAAATGGTGTGACTTGAATTGAAGCAATCAAAAGTTGTAGGCACTTAAAGAATACCTAGAGAGAGATAATATTTCAATAGAAGTGTTTAGTAAATCAAAATAATTATTTTATTCAATAGATTCTAATTTGATCCTGTCTCGGTGATGCTGTTGTGACTACAGAACCATTTAATTTGTTAAAAGGTCTCACTACTCATTGATCCTCCTATAACGAAGCTGTCCCTCGAATTGCCAAATAATTCACTTAATTCGTCTCCTATTTGATTTGCAGGTAAATTAAGCGAACTTTACAAATTCCTCGAGGCGGAAAGTTTGAGCAAATAAGCTTGCCGAGTCGTAAATTATTTTCGTAAGTAACACAGGGTGTGATTCAATTTGAACCTTCTGCCCCGGAGATAAATGTGTTTATGCTGTGGCGATTAGCTCTTGTTTTCTGTAGCAGCTTTGATCGTTGTCCCGAGAGCACAATATACATAATTTCTGTCAATATTTGTTTCCACACTAGTTTTCCACATACGGACTTATCGTTTGACGCGTATTTTGTCATTCAAACGCTATATCGTCTGCTTTCTGATTGTAGGTATTGTCCATTGTTTACTTGGTTCTCTGAAAATTAATCAATATATTGTGTAGGTGTGAGGTCTGTCCACACCTTTTGTTATTACTATTTCGTCTCATATTTATTGAAATGTTTCTAGTGGATGAGTATTCGAAGTGAATTGGATTGCCCGGGCATTATCATATCTAATCATTGCATGGTAACTGCAATGTTAACAGCTATTCAAATCTTGTAGCGAATACACACCGAAACTGTTGAAAAAAGAAAAAAAAATACAGTTTATTTCCATAGCAAAATAAGTATTATAAAGCTTGTCATGCAAAAATATATCTTTTGTCTTTAGGCAACATCCAGTGGAGCGTCAAAATTCAGAAGCAACCAAGCAGCAGAATGAGCACAATTAAATAAGTCCAATTAAATCAAGTCAAAAATTTATTCTAATTTGTTTCGTCTAACAAAGCTGTTACAATAATTGCGTCTCAGATCATCAAAATACTTTACAGTCGCATCGCAATTGCCTATTGTCTTGCAGTCGTAAAGTTGAACAAACTGCTGAGATAAATATATAGGAGCCGTCGCACTTTGCAGGATTCAATGACCCAAATAGTTACCAATTCATTCAGAGTTTTTCTATGTGCGATGTTATTAGGTGGCGACACATTAATTAAATAGCTATTTGCGGAGTTATTGACCGGTCCACTTAAACAAACGGTCGCTCGCCTCGAGCACGCAAATTGTGTCTGATTGTAGCGGACCGCGGACCGACGACACTGCTTGAATTTTTAATATTGCAGCTTTAGACCTTACTAGAGCGAGCCCAACCACTTAGCAAAGAAAATAAAAATATTTTAGGTTCGCAGTTTGAGTGCATTCTAATGGGTCCATTTATTTACGTGACCAGCATAGATTTATTTTAAATTTGTTTTTTTTTGCAGTTATTTAATAAAGACTAAATAAATAAATACTGCATAATAAAATGGTGTCGGTTGTGTTATACAAATTCTTATCAAAGAGTTTTGAAGTATACATTTCAAATTAAAATCACTTTGAATAACAATACTTAAATACTCGTAGAATTTTCAATAAGCCCTCAATTTATTTGCACTCTGATCATAGTGATCGATCATACAAAACAGTTTACCAGATACGAGAATCTGAACTTTTATCATCGTCTGTAATCTTCGCTAAACCGTTTCACAGCGACTAACGGATCTTTAATACCAGAGATCGCAAATTATAGGGGTGAGCACATAATCAGCTCTAATGTGTTTCTGTTGGGGGCTTGGGGTCTACCTCTAACATGAATGGTACTGCACTTATCAATCTGAAGTTGTAAATAGTGATAGGGCAATAAACTTGAGATACTGTGATAGATTTATATTTCTATTTTGTACACAATGTATTTTGTTTACGATAGAGCGTACTTTCGGCTTTATGTCTGTATTTTATTGCGAAAACTCCGAATGTTTTCAAATAAACTTGCTAAGATTACATTGATCACGTAGATCAATGTAATCTTAGCAAGTTTTTGTCGAATTTTTATGTCATGATCTTAAAAATATGTGGGGGCTCGTGGTCAAATGGCCGCACGTGCGGTCTTGCCGCAGTCGGTTCGTGTATGGGTGACCAACTGACCATCCATTACATTACATACCGAGACGCCTCTGTGCCTCGGAACGCACGTTAGGTCTTGTCCACATCACCACGTCACGACGTCGTCGTTAACGTGAAACTAGAGAGAGTGACACTTGTAGAGTTTCGCGGTAACGTCGTCGTGATGTGGTGATGTGGATGTTGTGGCCAGATCTTAGAATTGATCATTTCATGAAATGATCAACCATTTCATGAAATGGTTGCATTTCATGGAATAGAACATCGACCGCTAGCCACATCATGATGTGGTCTGGCCAAATCATTGAATACTCAACGTTTGACGATATGAACAGTTAAACGCACGACTACTTCATGATGTGGCCAAACATTAGTGATCATATCGTAAAATAGTTAGATCATCCACCGGTAGAGGCGTTGATGTCGCTTTGTTTTTGTTGTGCATCATGGCGGTGGACTTCGATTCGATTGAAAAAGCAATTATAAATATGCAAATGGAAGATAAAAGTGCAGTGAAGTATCGTTATTATACCAAGCTACGTGACTTTTTTGAAATTCACTCGAAATACGAGCGCAACCTTAAAAAACCACGGAGTTTGGAACGTATTTTTTATTATTATTTTGTTTATATTATAATTTTTTATTGTTTTATTTATTTTGTAATCCCTTAGAGGGATTTATATGTGTACGTAGGTGTGTCCGTGGCATCACAGCGGGCCCTATCAGAATACCAGCGCTGCGGTATTTATTAAAATATCGCAGCATTATGCTGAGATATGGGCCTTTTTGGCCTCGCACAGGTCGTTACTATTTTTTGTTAGTTTAAAATGCTCTTCTCTGATTTTTTAATTTAATTTAATTTTTTATTTCTGTCTGTATTTCCTGTGCGTGTCCCAAATAAAATATTTTTCTTTCTTTTCTTTCTATTTCACAGGTTAGTATTTAACTATTCAAATCTTAGTAATTGTTATTTTTCTTCTAGAATGAAAGCTATTTAAAATGTTTTATTTATCCATTGACCCAGATTACTAAAAGTTAATGAATGCCAGTATATTTGCATGGATACCGTACTTAATGATATGGCCAAACGTCGACTGACATATCATTAAACGTTGACGTTTGAACGATATGGTCAATTTTAACTGGCCATTTCATGAAACACAACCATTTCATGAAATAGTCGATCATTTCATGAAATGATCAATTCTAAGATCTGGCCACGACATGGACACAGCGTAAGCCGTTGGTCCCAGCTGTCATTCGTAGATCAAAATATTGTAAAGTGTGCCTCACATTTGCGCCGGCGATTGTACCGGGCTGACGACTTGTGACAAGGCTGGGAGGTATGATCCGTTTTTCCTCTTTCAATATTGTCCTTCATTAAACCAATCAGCTTGGGCCTAGTGTTCTAAGAATTGAACGTAATCTATGCGGGTGCTATTCTTATTTCTATTTATATCTGTGACTAAAGAGATTGTCTCGCGACACAAATGATAAATCTAATTTCTAGTCGCTAGCTATTCGATACTACGATATTCTCTGTTACTATGTACGATACCATTCATTTCAATTTAATATCGAGTCGTGCAATATTTGAGCTGTCGATATTAATTTTGGAAAATTACTTACGTCTGTAATTTTCTCTGGTTTTCATAAAACGACTTTTATTTGATCCAAGCCACATTGTGCCAATACTTTGCAGAATCTAGGATTGATGGATGCTGTTTATTTATTTACTTACAAAACAAAGGTACCATAACAATCAGGAACTATAGTGTATTTTTATTTACTTGCCCAATTTGGCAAACAAATATGGCGTAGATACAGAGCCTTATTCGAAGCAGTTTTTGAAGTAGGTAACTCATCCTTATGTGCTTCTTACAAAGATCAAGAACTTTAGTCCTACCTGCACGCGTAGCATGACCACCGTAAAAACGAGTTTTGTCGACGGAAGAATAGATATAATGACAGATTGTGATTGATTATCTGTCATTTTGTCTATTCTTCCGTCGACAAAACTCGTTTCTACGGTGGTCATGCTACGCGTGCTGGTGTACACTCGTGATTTTCATAACGTGTTTGTTGACCAAATTAGTAAAGCAAGGAAAAATACACTGTAGTTTCTATCTATCAACTCGGGCTGAGATATATGTATGTAGGTGCTACACCTACTTAACTAGGTACAGTTAAGCGTCGAATGTGATAGACGGCTTATCAATCCGAATCGAATTCGGAAATCAAGTTTTAGACACAAGAGTACCTTGTGACGTACTTATATTTGCGATTGAAGTGTGCCTACGTGTTAATTAACGGGTTGGTTATTAGTGAAGCCCCAAAGCGCACTTCATCGGGCCAAGAGGCTATTGTGACCACGATGACATCAGCGAATATAGAACCGAATGCATGTTCAAACATTCATCGACCTAATATTATGATGAAGCTTGGGGTCGTGATTATGCTGAGTTATTGGGAGGAATCCGCCAGTTATTAGACGGTTAATGTTGATTATGATTTATGGGGCTCATAACTAATCATTTGTTTTTTGTATAGCCGCTGACCCGAAATTTTATTCACATTAAACATGAACAATATGTCATCTCCGTTTACGGGGTGTTTATAACAACGTACCTCCATTACCTACCTAATTTTGTTGCTGATCTGACACATGACTAACACTTAGGCTACAGACACGAATAAAGAGGGCGCGCGGGGGCGGCGGCGGCGCACAGTGGAAGAAAAAGACTTTTTTTGTCAAAAAATCTGCATACACCACAATTTTTGACGTATCGCTGCCATTTTTTATACACTTCCGAGATAACACACTTTGGTGTGCCACTGCCCACTTTTCCTTAAAAGTCAATACTATAACCGCTAAAAATCGGGAAATAAATCAGTTTCCAGGGGTTTTTCAGATTTCCCTGGTCATGAATTTATTGTCTGTTTATAAAAATTCAAAATGGAAACCAAAATGGCAGCCTAAAAAAAAAATTGCTTCATTTGCCGATTTTATGAGGTTATGGTATTGACTTTTAAGGAAAAGTGGCAGTGACACACCAAAGTGTGTTACCTCAGGAGTGTCTAAAAAAAAATGGCAGCGATACGTTAAAAATTGTGGTGTAGGCAGATTTTTGAACTAAAAAGTCATTTGTTTCCACTGTGCAGCGGTGCGGGGAGCGGCGCGTTTCAATGCATAGATTCATATGAAACTGGCCTCGATGGCAGCGGCGTGGGGAGCGAGAACAGTTCCATATAAACTATGCATTTGAAACCCCCCCCTCCTCGACCCTTGCTCGAAAACGAGGTGCCAGCAGTTGTTGCAGCTGAGCACGTAGCTTTAAATACCCCGAATAATAATCAAGATAAAATCTAAGTTTGATCCAGCCTGTCCCTCTTTGCTGTCCTCCCCCCAGCGACGCCTTAAGCCGAGGCTCGTACCCCACAGGGGGTGCCCTTAGCGACCGTTCGCCTAGTTTTAATTTTGAATAGTTTATGCCCCTGGCTGAAGGCTTTAAGTGTAGAAGCTTAAGGCAGTCACAGGAAAGTCAAGCAGCCAAGACCTTAGTGGTCAAAACTGCGAGACGCCAAAGTAAAAAAAAAAAGCGCCACTCTCGCGCCACCGCCGCCCCCACCCCGCAATCGCTGACTTCGAGACCGAGGCCTCACAAGTCTTATTTCCAATAAATGTAATGTCTTTATGTACAATGTAGGTGTGTACCTACCTTCTGCCGATGGTCCTTTCGTTTCTGTAATAAAGGAACAATCGCGTTCTCAAAACTATGTCAATACGATCGAAACACAGAAAGTGTATTTGAAAATGAAGTCATGTGGAAAATGGTCGTCCGGCCATTTCCGCCACTTAATCTGAATAAAAGGGGTTTAACAACCATAGGCAGAGGGTTAAAACTATCTGTTAACGACTTCAAGGATGATTGTATCTACCGAACGAGGCAGCAGCAGTTTTAGAAACGTGTTATTCGAAAGTTAGTAATTAATTACACTTCGTGATATTAAGGCCACTCGTCCACGACGCTTGTCGAAAGTAATCAGTTCCAAACTGAAATCACCAATGAGTAGACATGATGCGCACCAGTACCTATTTCAATGGCGATGCTGCCGTCCTTACGAAAAGTGCAATAACTCGAGTTTTGTGCCGAATTGAGATACTTAAGTACATATTCGGAATTTGCAGAACGAGATCTATATATTCTTTTTAGACACTTTTTACGTATCTATGACGAAGCCGGTTTACCTTGTATAGGTACCATGTATAGTGTTGGAGATACAAACAAAACAAAAATAAAATCTTTACACGCGTTTTTCTCGAAATCAGGTTTAACCTAGTTATTGCACTTTTCGTAAGGACGGCAGGATGGCGGTCCGCATACGACTGGACTTACCTACTAAATAAGTAACTATACTTTACTACTGTAGTTATAAATGTGTGTGAAGTTGTGTGTGTGTTGTATATGTGTGTGTATGTTGTTGTAAATGGTATTTCTTCTTTCGTTTTATTTGTCATTATTCCTTTCTTTTATTTGTGATTGGTTACGTTGTGGACGTACCGCATAAATATTTCATTAAAAGGCTTAGTACGACTCATGGTATCAATTCCTTTAGATTTATCAAGTTTACTTATGCCTGACGTCAATTCTTATTATTTAGTTTCCGAAGACACCCACTCTTTGAAAATTAATTAATTGAACAAATGTTGCAGGTTATATTTTAACTTATACGAAAATATTTGCTATTCCTACCTATTTGGTTCAGTCAATTCGTGTTGGATGATTGGAAATTTAACTTTGCACGAATATTTATTAGTTTATTATGTACTCAATTTGTCCGTTTCAACGGCTGACAGAATTGAATGAAATGGAAAATAGTCGCCCCGAAAATAAAAACTACGTCATGATAAAAACCGACGCGAGGTTAGCTAGCTGGAACCAAGTTTCAATACACAGTGGGAATAAATAAAGAAACACTAACGGAAAAAATACGTACATTATATTTACTGTATTTTGATAACTCAATAGTGTTGGAATGAGTTATCGCATTTCGTGAAATTAAAATCCTTCACCACCAGCAAAGCGGTGATATCGAAGATCCGAATATTTCTACTCATTTCCTTTTCGTTAAATCGAGCGGATATTGGTGTATTAGGCGGTTTTATCGACGGGCGAAGGTGTGGATATAATAACCTCGTATCATACGTCTCTATGACGTACTCCTACGTACGTCACACCCACCTGCATAAGTGATGGAGGAAATAAAACGTTCACAAATTAAATTACGAAAACAGCTCAAAATGAACGCGGGAAATTTTCACTCTTTCCTGAATTTGTGACATACTTTCAGAATTTTGTTTCTCACAAATTCACAATGTCGCAATGGTCCCGAGGTTAAGGCACCTGCTTTTCAAATACGAGGGTGCGGGTTCGAAACCAGGGAAGTCCAAAAGTGACATTATCAATTTAATATGTAGGTATCAAATTTCCAAGAGTATTTTATGTAGTTATCACTGGCCTACAATGAAGGAAAACATCGTGATCATCGTCATCGTGAAGTCTTCTAAAAAATGTGTTTCTTGAGTTTCGAAGTCAGTAACATATCTGTCTCAAGATATAATATTATTCGCGTAGATAAAAGGACGTTGCTTATCAATTGTACTAAGAGCTTGTCCACATTACCACGTCACGACGTCGTGAACGTGAAACTAGAGAGACTGAAACTTGTAGAGTTTCATGTTAACGTCGTCGGGTCGTCGTGACGTGGTGATGTGGACAAGCCCTAAGTATGGGTAAGTCTGAAATCGTCAATCCGGAATGAGCAAGTGTGGTGATCAATGCTCGTGGCTTCCCTGGGTGTCAAGAAGAGAAAGAAGAAGAGAATTGAAGAGAAGTGGCCTTAGCTTTGCAGTGGGACAGTCATGCACTATAAAAAAATGTGTGTCTGGCCAAAATTTTCCGTAACCTAACTTAACCGATATGTTTTCTGAATCATCATCAGCCTATAATGTTCCCACTGCTGGGACACAGGCCTCCTCTCTCTGAGAGGGAGTGGGCCGTAATCCACCACGCGGGCCCAGTGCGGGTTGTTAGATGTCACATGTCTTCGAATTTTTGGTTCTAGAACATACCGGTTTCCTCACGATGTTTTCCTGCACCGTTTTGAGAGCAGTGGTGATGAAATAATTTACACAAAGACAACTCGTAAGTCGCGGCCGTTACCACTGGGCTACCACCACGGAAAAGTTTAGGTTGTTGTTAGTCAATTTTGTAAAGAATTACTTTGCCTGGCACTTTACACAAAGTAAAGCGTCTGTCTGGGTTCGAACCTACGACCTACAACTCGTAAGTCGCGGCCATTACCACTGGGCCACCACTGCTCACTTTTCTGAATAACATCCTCATATTATCACATACAGTCGAATTTCAATGTCCGCGTCATTTAAGTACGTAATCATATTCCGTAGCGGAATCTTTTACAAGAATGACTTATTATTTCTTTTGCCTAGGGGAAATTACTTTTTGGTCCTTTTGGGATATTGTGGGCACAATCAACCCACATATATTTACAGCGAAAACGAATGATACATACATTGTGTTCGTCACAATGGTGATGTAATATTTATTTTCATCCCTCACCTCGACCCCGCGATATTAATTTAATATCAATTGAAAAGCTGTTTTCTGAAAATGTAGGAAGTTGCTTACTTTGAAATGCTACTTTAAATCCATAGATTTATTTTTATGAAGACGAAGGAGAATGTTTTCATAGATTCGACAAGACATTTTTTGATTCAGTGGCGATTTTTGTCGGTTTTTTAAAACGCCTAGTCTTTGCTGTAACGATGACATTGAACAGGAAAAATGATTTGTCATGATCATATCAGTTCTACTACATAATGATTTGTCTTTTTCATATCTATATTGATACCTTCTGACTATGGATTTGTACAAACGATTCGGTGACTTGCCGATTTTCAAACATCGGTTAGCCTATGGGTCTTGCGTCACATGAAACTTCTAAAATATTTCCATCGAGGCTGTTGGCACTCAGTAAGGACTCTTTAGAAACTCAACCACTAAGTATAAGCACTAAACGAATGGGGTTAGAAGTTTAAAATAAGCACAAAACAAAAGAACGGGAATACCTAGGTACCAACATACTTAATATGGGATGACTAACTCTGGTGTGACTACATGGTTACAGTCAAGTACAGTCATGAGCATAGATACCTTACAATTACGGGGGAGTCAACAGCGATTATCTCTTACAGTACCTATTGATAGAAATTGGAAAGTGTTACCATAGCATGAAATAGGTATTTTTCTCAAAGTTGCAATCTTTATTTTACGAGAAAATTGGTTTTGAATTTTGCGTAAGTGTAAGGTATTTAGGCTCTTGCCTGTACCTACTTGAATTGATATGCTGAATTTCTGATGTCATAAACGAGCATTCTCCCAAGAGAGTAGATACTGAAGCAAGTTAGTTTGAGAAATCATTGTGTAAATGAAGATGAAGACATCGTGCACTTATGCTGTTTTCGACCAGTTAATAAGCAGCACCATATTTGCGTAACACACGTTTGATCTTAATCTGAATCATTTTAAAGGATATTGCTAATCCATTGCTTCATATGTTCGAAACATTTGTCTGCTCAACATCGTAAATAACGCAATGAATGTTGTTGAACTGTCAAAATGAAACAGATTGTGATTGATCGTGTATTACGTAATTAGGGTGCAGGTCAATCTTGGGCGGAGCATCGCCGTGTCCTCGTGGAGGCGATCGGCGACGGTGATCTCTCGCGTCCGGCCCTGATTCGGGCCATGGTACGGAGCGAGAGGAAATGGGAGGCCGTCACCTCCTTCTGCAAAGCAGTAATGCTCGCGAAGGAGGAGGCGGAACGCGTGAGGGAGAGGCAAATTTCGCGCTCTCGCGCCCCTATCCGCCGCAGGAGGAGACGCCCTGGGCGTCGGGAATCACAGGCAGATTTCCGGCCACCGTTGGTGCGGGCTTGCGGACGGTGAGCAATGGGTAGCTCGCCGTCCGATAAGGACCAAGCCCGGGTCGACGGCGCGTTGTGTTCCACGCGCGCCTCAAAGAGATGTCAGCAGAATTGACGGGGTCCGCTAGGGCCAATGCCTGCCGGGGGTTCGAAGAAAACCGATAGGGAAATCGTGGCCTTCGGCAACAGGGCAACCGAAGGAACACGGGTGGGTTTTAGTCAGTAAGAGTCTGACACACCCTCCTGCTCCGCCCAGAGCGGGAGAAGTTATTTGATAACGTCCCAGCCAAAAAAAAAAAAAAGCGTACTGGTCAATAAATTAAGTTTCTTTGAATTGAAAACGACCAATACATGGTTTGATTTTTCATCAAGTTGTTTTTTTACTTTTGGTAAGCCTTATTTTTTGCGTTTTCAGACATGTCCTTATAGGAGTTTAGGAGCAATATAATACAATGTTAATGACCTCATCTTACTTTCATAAATTAATGCCGAATGCAAAATACAACTATTATTTTCTAACTTACTTCAATCTGTTAATTGCTTACCTATAAGCAAGGCGGGCACTTTCTGGTTAGGGTTGATAGCTCGGTATTCCTCGGTGTTCTGCTGGCCTTCCTTCACGATGTCCACGGGTCTCTCCTCGAAAGGGATCCGCTTCAAATGTAGAGCAGCTCGTACCCGCCACGAACACGAAGACAGCCAATAGGCGTAAAGGATCGCGCGGTTTTCAGCCTTCGAAAGTAGGTCAAAGTTTGTGGTTCAACCTTTTTTCTTTTTCAAAGGCTAAATTTTTTTTTTTTTCTCAGGATGTATATGATGATTGATATTGATGATACTAAGGTTAGTACCCATCTATTTACCTACTTTGTTAACGGAAACCGTCAAGCCAGTCGTTTTCTGACAAAGGTTTTAAGAATCCGTCGCTCGGCATCCAATACCGCGAATGTGACATTTTTGACAAAAATCATTTTTAAATGCAGCAGTGCTATTCTGTAAATATCTCACCGTGAACGCTTAGGTGAAGTGAGCTTGAAAGTGAGCTGTCAACAGTGATATGCCCCAAGTATTTGGTGGAATGACAGCTCACTTCAACTTAGCGTTCACGGTGAGATTTTTACAGAATAGCACTGCAGGATCACTTATTTGAACGTGTAGAATGAAATAAAACAAAAATCTGATTTTCGTCAAAAATGTCACATTCGCGGTATTGGATGCCGAGTGACGATATTATATTTAAATGCGAAAGTGAGTTTGTTTGTTACGCTTTCACGCTAAAACGGCTGAATGGGCCATATGGGTAGACCATAACCTGGGTTAGGACATAGAATACTTTTTATCCCGATATTCCCACGGGATAGAGACTTAATGCGGGTGAAACCGCAAGGTGTAATGTGCATAATCTAGCTATCTATTGCTTAAGTATACCTACAGAATTTGTAGATTCGTAAGGTCAGAACAAGACTGTCTGTCGTAAAGTCAACATTCCTACATTTCCAAGTAGGTAGGTAGTCTAGCCCAACTAGAATTTCCAATCGTCTTCTTTAGAAAGTGGTAATGTGACCGTTAGTTTACCGACTCAATAACAAATAAAACTCGTCCAGACAACCTGAGAATTTATTTTTCTTGAGATTGATTAAACTCCTTGTAAGTAAAACCCCTAAGTATAACACTATACGATATTTAGGGGATGCGTTTTTTTAATAGGGATTCTGCCTCCCTTTCTCTTACACCTTCCTGATTTAGGGAAAGGGTCCCTGAATATCGCGTAGTGTAATGAGTTAATGAGGCTTTCACAAAACTGTGGGTACCTACACTAGTTTCACATAGGTTAATTCACAAGTAAAATACACCGGTTGTCTTAAATTGCAGTCAAAGATGTTTATGTTTATCTTTATTGCAATCCATAATGTACACATACCGGTGGTGGGGAAAAATAAATTGAAACAATTATGGACCCTGTGGGGCACAGCAATATTATAAATAAGTAGGAGACAGGAAGCTTATTATTAATATTTAAATTATGTCCTATTTGTCTATTATTATTATTTTTGGAGCTGTCTATTCTACCATCATTAAGGCTGTTTTTAAATTAAATAATAAAACTAGAATGCTTCAAATTCGAATACTTTTCAAATTTATGATTTGAGATCTTTATGGTTAACTAGCTGCGCCCCGCGGTTACACCCGCATAAGTCTCGATCTTGTGAGAATATCGGGATAAAAAGTATCCTATGTCCTAACCCAGGTCATGGTCTACCTATGAGCCAAATTTTATCCAAATCCGTTAAGCCGTTTTTGGCGTGAAAGCGTAACAAACAAACTCACTTTTAGCTTTAGAGCCAAGATCTTTAGAATCTCCGTGATTTTGAGGTTATACATTTATATGTAATGTTTTTACGAGAGTTCATTATTTTCCTAAATACTTAGTAAGTATTCGATAACTTATGATATGACGTTTTCTCATCAATTTGCTTTTTAAATCGAATAAAAAACGAAAAAAAAAAATGTCTTGAAACTACAATTCAATTAAAAAAACTCAGATCCCGTTTCTAACAATCGCGTCCTGTTGCTAAATGAATATATCTAAGTCTAAGAGCCTAGTCTGACGTTATCTGACGTAATCTTAACAAAAACAGTCTGGCATAGGTACATACTGGACCATCAATCATTACCTACTGTTTGTTTGACTGACATTAATTGATGTAGGTATGCATTGCTAAGTTGGTAGGTAATTAGACTACTAACAATTTAGCCTATAAGTAATGAATGAAAATGGTGAGGTAGGTACTTACCATGTCAGGTGTCTGCTTAATTTGAGCTAGGTGTCTAAATGACTTGGACTTGATCTTTTATTTATGTAGTGCCTCGAGATAACACTTATCAAAACATTGATTGTTGTGACTTATGAGTGTGACAGTTCGACTGATTGTTGATTTTGTTCAAGAATACCTTAAACTTTGCCAGTGATTTCGTGCGTAATAAACGTTTTTAAAGTGCCTTTTTTTCAAGTCGATTATCTACCAAATACTTAATGTTGTGAAAATAAGTTTGACCCTGTTTTCTTATATCTGTGGCGTGCGATTCTCTTTGACGTAGTTCCCTATATAAAACCTAGATGTCACTGTTACCAATAAAACTTCGTAAGCGGGAAAATTCAAAACTTTTCGGGTTATAAATAAATTATTAAAGCTGATATACAGTTCATTTATTTACATATATAATGACATATACGTAATTCTTTTATTATCACTATTATACTATTCAAATACTTTTTGTTTTTTTAAACCTTATAGACACAATAGAAGTGGAAGTTATATAGATACCTATTACATTCTATGGATTATTAACAAATAGTTATATTTCAGAAGACAATAAGCATTGATTTTGCGCACAAGAATAAAAAAAATCGTTCACAGTCAATAATTTTAAATATTTATTTGATACATACATACCTTACTGTTATATTATTGTTTTTGAATGTGTAAACAGTCATTACAAATATTTGTTATAAATTATTAATTACTACCAGACAACCATCAAAAGTGATAGTAACGATTTGGTCATTTTATTGTACTATTCAGCATTTTAAAGAAATCTATTAAATCATTCAGTCAACCACATAATGGAAATATTTGTCAAGAAAATATTTAGCTCTCAGGAGAGGCTTTTAGAGATAAAGTTTTCATGAAGGTGCTGTATAAAAATAAATAGTGCTGCTTTTTTCCATGCATGCTTCGTGAACAAGTTCCAAAATCGTCGATTAAAAATACTGAGCAAATTTCAAATTTTATTGCTTCAATACTCATTTTCTTCATAAACATGATGAAACATCTATCGCTAAGACAAAGATAAACTGGCCTGAGATACGTTTATTTCACAAAAGCACGTTGAACAGAAATAAATCTCCACTGAACAGGATAATATCAGCTAGTGACATATTATTTCCTACTGTTAAAATTTTTGGAGTTGACCTACTACACTGTTGCTACTGCCATCCAATGTTTTCTTATCTTATTCCTCATTTGTTTATCTAACACGTAACTGCAAATGAATTAGAACTTAAAAAAGCTTCAACAGTTCTAGTATATTCATCCCCATCGTAGTGGTGAGCCGGGTGGTCGCATGAGTGTCGCTCTGGTCTCCGCCGTGAGGGCATCTCCTTCTTCAGAGTCCGGTAGACCGTAGAACGTGGGTTGGTGTCGTCGATGCTGTAGTTCGTGCCCCTTGTGGTTGAGGCTCTGCAGACGGCTCCACAGCGAGAAAATCCTCTTGCTTACAGCTCTGGTCTGGGTTGGGTTGTCTAGAATACACAAAAATATTCATTGAATAACTGGAAAGTAGGTGAATCCATCAATAGAAACTACTCAATAATATTCTTTGGTATAATATGCGGCACGGATTTGTGTTTTGGAACCAATTCTAGTAATGTAAATAACATTAGGAAATAGTACCTACACATAAAGTATAACTTTCTACACAAAACATTACCAAATATAAAACGAATAACTTGTAGGATTTTGTGGAAACGATTAAATTTCAAGAAAATGCAAACAAATTACGTGTCTGCAAACTATATAACCGGGTCAGTTAAAAATTATTACAAGTTTGAACTCACCTGTTATCTCATTACTTTGCGTACTAGCTACACCTTCCCGTTTAACTTTTATGACGTTCAGTTCGGGGTTTTCATTTATGAATTCATTCTTTTCTTCCTCTCTCAGATTATTAGATTTTAGTTCAGAATTTATAAGATCAGCATATTGGGCATTTGCATTGTAAATATCTTTATTCAAGTTTGCTAAAAGCATTTTAAGTATTAACAAGGGGTTAGTCGCAGCTATCCCTGCATCGTAGACATTATTCGTACCAGGGTTACTGTCTAAGTAGATTTCGTTGGTTTTATCATTTGCATCTTGATTATCAGGTGCAACTTCATCAGTGTATATCTTATTAGGGTCGGCGCCGAAATTCCTTTTATTCGTATTTTGTTCACACGTATGGTGGAGGCGATCCAGTTGTCTCGGATAGTTATGCCATTGCTCTTTACGAAAACCTTCTCCATTGTAGTTGTCATCTTTACTTATAATATTGAAAGTATCATCATTTTGATTATTGTCCGCATTTGCATATTTGAGTAGTAATTTATTAATAGATCGTGGTTTATTCTCACGTGCGATGTACGTTTTGTATGTTTCATCAAGAATATTTTTTGTTTGATATCTATCACTAAATATATTGTCATTAATATGTTGGGTACCAAAGCTGAGTTGTTCTCTGTTGAAGTCATTGACGGACATTGGAAGAACATTACTCGAGGAGAGTGCCACCATCGCAAGGAGCAGTACGGGGACGATGTGTTGCCGCATCTGTAACAAGAAAACATTATGATTTAAGATGAGTGTGTCGTGACAATAAGAACTGAGATGTAAATTAAATCTCAGTTAATTGGTTTAAGTAAACGTCTCGCGACGA
The DNA here is from genome assembly GCA_963680765.1 of Agrochola lychnidis. NCBI lineage: Eukaryota > Metazoa > Arthropoda > Insecta > Lepidoptera > Noctuidae > Agrochola > Agrochola lychnidis. The sequence continues at coordinate 10,013,969 of OY796850.1, forward strand.
CGACGGCATCGTTCGTCTGCATTATTAATTAAAATTCTAATTCACCTGATTTGCGTCTGACTAGTTGAGAATATTCAAAGATTAGGCGCTTGTAGATAGAGTGAGTAAGGGACGTAGCATCGTTCAACAGAGGTGATTTGCATATCTTTTGGTCGCGTTCTCGAGATAATTCGGCACATGGAGAAGTTGCGTGCAAACCTCTCAACATTAATAAGGTTTCGGCAAACAGCCTCGCTAAGAGAAAATCAATTCACGTTTATTTATCTTGCCGCGACACGAATCCTAACTTTTAGGTTGCTTCGTTAAATTGTGTAAAGTTTATTTACTGAAACTGTTAATATTTTATATAAAGTCCCCAAGGTACACGAAATATGCCTACGTACAAAGTTTTTTCACTTTCAGTTTTGTTTTATTCATTTATCGAGGGTATTTATTTTACCTAGAAAATAAAACATTGCCCTGGGGTCGGTTCCCGACATATTAGTCAATACTCTTGAGAGTGGTAAAATAGCTACCGATCAATGGGTTGGAAAATAAATTTTAAACGAAGCTTCAACAAGACAACACTGAGGACTTATATAGACTAACACTTGTTATGAATTAAGGAATTGCAACTGCGTGTCTTACTTAGGTAATGAGGACCACACCATTGCAGTCTTTAACACTTTCGACTCTACCCACTTTTCATAGCATTCATACGCCATACATATTGGAAATGAACCCTCCGGGAGGGTTACCGGCATTACGTTTGCGCTAAAGTTAACCATAGTGGACGGTCAACGGCATTAGGTTTAAAACCATGTCATAAAACACTGTAAAATGAAGTAGAGTAGTGTTTTCAGAGGGTCTTGTCGCATAAGTAGTTTCCAACCTTTTAAACTTTTAGTGAATATTACGACAGTTTATAATGCTGTATTTGCTAAGAAAAACCTACATTTAAAATGAACCCTCTGCCCCGGCATCCCGTATACGACTAGGTGAACCCTCCAGGAGGGCTAATTTTAAATGTAGGTTAAGGAACAAGCAAATCATCACACTTGTTCAGGTTTTTTCCCCATCACCTTGTGATGTGAAGCCATGAAGTTTATCTAGGTAGGTACGTGTGAAGCTTAACTTAGGAAGGACTTGTGAAATATGATTCTTTCCACATTGATATTTAGCAGATCCCTCGTAGGAAGAGGCCTTATCCCCTGGGCCATCACGATATTGTGTTGTGTAACGTTAAACAAGAAACTTGGGAAGTCACGAGTCACCCAACGTTATTTACATTCGTTTCCGTCGACCAGACAGTTGGCGTCGGTATTAAAAAGCAATAAAGGTTATTAATGGATGGCAGAAATGTTCGCAATTAACAAAGTCCTGACATTTTCGGACGTTACAGAAGAATATTGAACAGAAGTGACTTAATGCTTAACTATCGGTTTGCAATACTTTCAGAATCTTGTTCCTTTTACTTTTATGTTCTTTTTATAGTGTTATTGTTGTGTCACCAATCGCCATTTCTTCGCCTATCATTTAAATTGATCTATAATAATACATTTATTATACTTTCTAAATTATTAGAAAAATTATTGTGTGTAGAAATACTTGTTGATGCTTTTCTGAAACTGGACGATCAATAAAGATAAGCTGAAGTTGAAACTGTATTTTAAAAATGGTTCAAAATATATTAAGTATATTCGTGTCTCGGCCAGTTTTGTCTAATATTATAATAAATTGAGTAGATATCTACCAAGCATTCGATTTTCATGAAGTTTATATATATGGAAAGGGTGATTCTTAGGAAAAGTCCGATGAGAAACTAAATCGAAAAGTTTCGGGGTATTGGATTGGAAGTAAGAAGTTTTCTGGCATACAATATTGAGTAGGTATTAGCTTATAAATAGTTTTATATGCTTCGAATTCGTTTTTTAATCTTCTTTGTGTTACTTAGTTATTCAAAACTCATTGATTTTTTGGGATGATACTTCTGGTATAAACGAAGTACCTACCTAAGAGAAGAGAAGTTTTCAAAAATGGACAAAATCAAAACAAAAAACCTGGAATCAAACCCATTTATTTTAATTATTTCATGTGTATTTCATTTGTTCCTTTTCACAAACATACATTCATAAACTCACACCTTCCCGGCTTCGTCCATACTCATCCCCAGTTCTTTTTTTTTTTTTTTAAATGTCTTCTCGCAGTTTTGACCACTAAGGTCGTGGCTGCTTAACCGGATTTTCCTGTGGGTGCCATAAGCTTCTACACTTAGAGCCTCCAGCCAGGAGCTTTTTAAAACTATTCTAAATTAAAATTAAGCGAATGCTCGCTAAGGGCACCCCCTGTGGGGTACGGACCTCGGCTTAGGGCATCGCTGACGGGAGGACAGCAGGAGGGGACAGGCTGATTGATTATTATTCGGGGTATTTAAAGCTACGTGCTCAGCTGCAACAACTGCTGGCACCTCGTTTTCGAGCAAGGGTCGGGGGGGGATTCGTTTACTTGGGGAGTAGATCGCGTACGTAAAGGACCTCGGCGGCGAGGTCGGAATGACGGGAGGCGTCTGTTTATGTGCACTGTACTGGTGGCCCTATTCTGCTCCTGGAGGAGTGTAATGGGGTCATCTGGGTCGGAGAGTACATGCCTAGGACTGCGGATCTGACTGATTTGGGACGGGACATAATTGGCTGCCCCGACTATCAGAGGGTTCCGATGTCGAGGAGCGGACTCAAAGTAGCGCTTGGCCATGCGTTTGAGAAACTGGTGGATCGTAGGGATCTTACAGTCGAGGTGGAGGATCTCGTTTCTGACGTACCACGGGGCTCCCGTGGCCTTGCGAAGGAATCGGTTCTGAAGGGTCTGCATCCTATGGATGGAACGGGGTTTGGCGTGGGCGAAGACTGCTCCCGCATAGGTCATTATGGGACGGACACACGCTGTGTAGATAGGCAATTTGCACTTTAGTGACAATTTGCTGCGTGAATTTAGCATACAGTGAAGCCTACCTAGAGCGAAAGCGGCTCGCGAACGAACCGTCTTTATGTGCTCTGAAAAGGAGAGATGGTGGTCTAAGATCACACCTAGGTACTTGGCTCGCTTCTCCCAAGGGATCGGCTTGCCGAACAGGGTGATCGTTCGGGGGGGAGGGGGGGGGGTCTGGATCTCGGTTTCGAGAATGAAACCGCTTGACTTTTGTCGGGATTAACTTCGATCCTCCACCGTGTAAACCAGGCGCCAAGGTTATTGACGGCCCGTTGTAGATTTAGGAGAGACGAAGGGGCGCTACCTTTACAGATGATCGCAGTGTCGTCTGCGAACAGAGCGAGCTGCGTCCCTCTGTGTTTGGGGATATCGCTAGTGAACAGCGTGAACGCGAGGGGGGCTATCACCGAGCCCTGAGGGACTCCTGCCCTTATGGGGCGAGGGGAGGATAGGGTTCCTTCGATACGGTAGCGGAAGGTGCGATTCGACAAGTAGTCTCGTAAGATGAGTACGAGACGATCTGGCACACCGAGTTTGTATAGCTTATATAATAAGCCGTTGTGCCAGACTTTGTCGAAAGCTTTCGCTATATCGAAGAAGACCGCGCATGTCGGATAGCCGCGGGTGAGACCACCTTTGACCAGCTCGACGATGCGGTGGACCTGATGCACGCTAGAGTGCTGAGTTCTGAAGCCGAACTGCTCGTCAGGTATGAGGCCCTTAGTCTCGGCGTAGTCTCTGAGACGCTTATAAATAAGCCTCTCGTAGATTTTGCCGAGAACTTTGAGCAGACTGATTGGGCGGTAACTGGAGGGCTCGTTTTTAGGTTTGCCGGGCTTTGGGATACCTATGACCGTGGCCTCTTTCCACGTCTGGGGAAAGATGTTATTGCTTAGAGCACCATTGAAGATGGTGGTCAGTAGCATGATCAAGTGGGCTGGGAAGAGCTGGACCACCCTATTGGTGAGTCCGTCTGAGCCGGGGGCTTTACGCGTATGCAGACCTTTGATTATATCGTGATCCCCATCTGGTTCGATGGGGGGCAAGGGAAAATCAGGGTCTTCAACGGGTGGAAGGGAGGCTCTACGTTCGACTTCGGCGTCGACCTCATCGAGGTGAGCTTTGTCTACTGGTAGGGTGCTGGGAGAGCATTGAGCTTCTAGACTGTCGGCTAGGCACTCGGCTTTGTCGATGTCGTCGAAGGCAATGGTTTTGTCGGGGCGGACTAACGGGGGTACGGGGGCCAACTGGGGGGACCTGAGTTTCCTCTGGAGTTCCCAGAAGGCTTGATGAGAGGGCTCTAGATCGCTCAGCATCTTATCCCATCCCGCTTCACGCAGCTCCGAAATGCGTGTCCTAACAGATCTCTGATAGTAGCGCATATGGGCTTTGTTGGAGGCACAGGGGAAGACGCTATAGGCGCGAGTAGCCGCGTTCTTCTCAGTCATCAGGGCACGCACATCGTCGGGGAGATTCAAGTAACAGGGTTCTGTTGCTGGAACCTCCCTCGCTCAGGACGGTCTGTACGTGCTCCGTGAGTGAGTCGATCGCGGCAGTCGTGTCGGCGACTGAGTCGAATTTGTCGGGGATAGAGTCTAGTAAGGGGGATGTGTTGGATTTCAGCTGAGCGCTTACTTTCCTCCAGTCCGTCACCTTTTTAGTGGGGAGAGGTTGGTCAGGGTCGGAGGGACCTATGCGGGAGGTGAGTTTAACGATTACCGGTCGGTGGTCAGAGGTAAGCTCGTACACCGTTTCTATCGAGTCTAGTCTTAGATTAACGTTCTTAAGGAGCGTTACGTCGAGTACGTCAGGGGTATGACTGATGGCATGGGGATAATGAGTGGGACTCATCGGAGCGATGATGTCGAAGTTTAGGGAGGAGGAGAGGTCGAACAAGTGAAGACCTCTGGTATTGGTGGTGGAGCTATTCCAAGAGGGATGTTTCGCATTGAGATCCCCCGCCGAGATGACGGAGTCACTCATGTTGAACAAGAGTTGGAGATCGTCCGAGAGATTTTGGAAATTTTCCGAAGCGTTGGGAGAAATGGGAGGGATATAGACCGACACTAGAGTGATCGGTGCGTGACCGGTCATGCCCAGATGGCATGCTGATACTTCTAATCGGGAGAGGGGGGAGGGTCCATTTGGATGCAGTACAAATCCTTTTTGTAATAAATAAGGGTGCCACCCCCATGACAGCGCGTTCTATCGTTCCGAACGATACGATAGTTAGCTATGGAGGGATTGCCTCTATGGGGCTTTAGAAAAGTTTCCTGGATGAGGAGGATATCTAGCTGATGAACGCGGAGGAAGTCCGCGATTTCATCTCTTTGTTGAACTAAGCCATTGGCATTGAAGGTGCCTAGCTTGAGGGATCGGGGTTTAAACCTAACCTGAGTGGTGTTAGACATGTTAGGGGGTAGAGAAAGAGGTGAGGGCTTGCGTGATCTCCGGATACGCATTGAATACGTTTCTGATTGCCGCTAAACTACCCGATTTTTTAGCTGCAGAGATATCCAGGGCCATCTGCGTAGCCCTGGGGGAACAGAATAGTTCGAACGCGGTACTAATAACGTCAAAACGTTCGTCTACGGGTTTAACTTGGGCCACGGGAGTGGGAGCGGAGCGCGGAGGTTTGGGAGCGGTGGCGGGTTTCGCGGGGGGCGCAGAAGGCTCGAAAGAGGGGCCGGGGAAGCCGGGGGGAGGAGGGAAGTGACGGACACGCGGGTCCATCATAGTATAGAGAGGGGTATGGGGGGGGGGCGGAATACCCAGGGCTGGGAAAGCCTGCTGGTGGTTGAGCATAGTCCAGGGACTAGGTCTCTGAGGGTTAAGCCGCTCAGGAATCTGGGAGGAGGGGAGGGGATGGAAGTCCCTCTGTTTTTGCTGCCTCACGTCTAGACGTTTGGTCAGCTTGTTTGAAGTAGCCTTAGGGGCTTTAGAGCAGCCGCGGTAGTTGGCTGTGTGGCCCTCGAGGCCGCACAGCACGCAACTAGGCGGTCTGAGGCATAGACTACGGTCCTTTGGACGCGAGCAGTCAGTGGTGCCGTGGTCACCCAGGCACTTTACGCACCTGGGTTTTGCATGGCAATTCTTTTATTATTTATTTATTTAATACTTCAAGCACAGAAATGTACAGAGGCGGACTTTTGCGAATGGCCATACAATTGACTCATCCCCAGTTCGAACTCGCCCGCTTTTTTATATGCTTATCAGCTGCAAGGGTACAGTTTGTCGGAAAAGTGCTACGATGTAGAAAATAAATACACACATGTCTAAATAATAAATACTGATCACGTATTCATTTTATTATGGCAGTCTTGATCTTTTTCTATATATTTTTTTTACAAAATGACCTACTTAGATTCCGTGAAAATAGTTACTAATTATTAAATATTGCATTCCTAGAAATTTTACAATAAATTAATTGAATTATTGTATTTACAGACTGTGTCTTTTTTAGTAGAGAGCTTCAATTACATAGGTATTGTACGAACTGTATTTTTTTAGAAAAAAGTTTTAATTTTAATGTGTAATCAAAGTTTTAATTATTGTACTTGCGAACTGTGACTTTAAGAGATTAGATAAACGAATGGTCGTTTTAAACGAGCGGTTAATACCTATGTTGTTTATTAATGTTGATTATATTTTATAGATGTTGAAAAAGCACTAATAGTACCTACCTACCTACTGTTAATTTTATACCGCGTATTATGAATTTATGACTGAATAAAAATAAAAATCATACTAGCACTTTTCTTACTATCAGTACTTTTGCGCCTTCTAGCTATACTTGTATTTAGATATATACGAACCGGGCGAGTTCGAACTGGGGCTGAGTATGGACGAAGCCTTCTTTCCATGGGAGTAGGCAGAAACTATAGGACGCCACTTGTTACGATCCTTAGATACCTACTCGTTTTGCTTCGTTTACGTTTAATATCTGGATGATCGGTATTTTTTTTGAACGACGTTTTCTAAAAATGAAACTTAGCTAGATCGATTTATCGCCCCCGAAACCCCCTGCATATTAAATTTAATGAAAATCGTTGGAGCCGTTTCCGAGATTCAGATTATATATACACAAGAATTGCTCGTAAAAGGTCTTAGATAGATACATCAGCACCCTAATTGCGTAATACATGATCAATTACAACCTGAATCATTTTGAAAGAGATTGCTAATCCATTGCTTCATAAGTTCGAAAAAAAAAAAAACTGCGCAATAACGTCAATAACGCAATGCATGTTGTTGAACTGTCAAAATGAAACAGATTAGTCTCAATCATTTACGGAAAAGTGTTACGCAATTAGATAGCAGGTATTCAGCTGCATCTGGTTAGACTAGAAGCTAACCCCAACATAGCTAAAAAAGGGCTAGGCAGACTGAATTAGATAGCTGATCATACTTCCTTTTTTACCAATTATCTTTAAGTTAGTTTAATATAAACTCGTTAGGTATCTTTATTCCTGAAAAACTGAAAACAAAGACTAGCTTACATTCCCTTATTTCTGTACTGAAACATAAATGAGGTTTTCAAGCCCAGCAAAGATACGAAGGTAACGTTAATTGTAAAAGTTAGCAAGCCTTAAAATACCTTTTAAGTAAAGCCACAGAGATAACAACTGTTTTGTTGACTTTAATCTGTTCTTGAGCCCCTACTAATCTTCGTTCAGCAGCCTGGCGACACGCGGTTAAAACGTAAGTACCTATATCATTTACTTAAGTAAACAATCTGATTGGTTGTAATGCTTTCCTCTACAGCCTGATATCTTTTTGATAGAACGCAATTTGAATCGTCTTACAAAGGCAGCCTCTTTCTAGGGTCAATGAAAAGTTCCTATGTTCTTATTACTTTCTACCGACAAAAAATTAAAATTAGTTTTGGAACAAGGAAAAATCCCTCATTTGTATTGTTGTTGTAGCCATGTTGGTTTTTGGGGTTAATCCGTTTATATGAAAAAAATTATAAAATTATTACCAAAAAAATTTGTACAAAGAAATTACATGTAAATAATAATAATTGAATAGGTAGCTATTCAATTATTATTATTTTCATGTAATTTTTTAACTGCGTCGCCGTGGTAAACCAATAAAAATGGCACGGTGCTTTATATTATGATACAAGTGTGTAATGAAAATGATCAATGCACATGCGTTTCACACGACGTTTTTCAACACACTTGCGAGGAATAAAACATTCTTGTTGTAAGAACTTATGCTACAATAACGTAATTATAGAGACGATACATTTAGATTTATAAAGTTCAACTGACTTTTGTTGCAAGCTACTGAATATCCGGAGGCTTTTTTAAAAACTTTTCAACGTCAGTTGGTGACAATACTTTAGATTTCGTATTTTTGATATTAGTTAACAACACAACGAAAACGTTAACAAATATTTATGGAAAATGGCGCGCAGGTTTTGTTTTTTCCGCGTGCTGCGCCAACGCTGCGCGCGCAGGTGTAATAAAAGGCACTGACAAAACCGCTAAACAGCCTGTATAAAAAATATAATAAACACAAAGAAATGTTTTGAATACGCAAATTAAAGTTAATATGTAGATATAATTTGATGAAATATTATGTAAATTTGTCATGTTTTATTTCATATTCATATTCATATTCATTTATTTGCGTTCCACAAGGTAAAAACAAGATGTTAACAAAAGGCTTAAAGCTAAGAGCCATTGTAGACCCTGTCAGGGCACAGCAAAATTCATTATTAGATTTAGATAGGTATTACATAGCTAATACTTAAGTTAAAAATACAAGTAACAGAAAACTTAAAATTAAAACAAAACTATACATGAAAACTGAATTATCACATTCGCATAAAAGTCAATAACAATAACATAAACAATTCTATTTTTGGTAAGTAGGTAACTATTTTCTTAAAATACTATTATTGCGTTTATATGTATAAAGTTATATTTACTTAGGTACTTAATATTATTACAGACATTAAATAAGAGATCATATTTTAAGGTTACAAATTATAAGGTTACAATAAAGAGATAAGTTTTACTTATATCACAATTTGAAACAATTTATTGATTCATTCGAGTAGATAGCATTTCATAATTTAGTCATTGTGTATTTGGTAGTAATGTTATGTTCAATTAAATAATCTTCATGATAAATTTACACATTGAATATATTTATTGTAATTATAGTCTTTAATTTAAGTATTCATTCACATTATAATAGCTTTTCTTTAATAGAAATAATTTTAATTTATTAATAAAGATGTTGTATTTATTTATATTTCTTATTTCTTCCGGTAACTTATTATATATTTTTATCGACATGACATAGGTACTTGAGGAGTGCATTTTCAATCGGGATGTAGGTATGTTTAATCTATTTTTATGTCTTAAAGTAATTTTAGTTTGTATGTCTTCTCTTTTTGTGTAGAATTTCGGGTATCTACGTACAAATTTACAGATTTCAAAGATGTAGAGGCTCGGTAAGGTTAAAATTTTGTGTTCCTGGAAATGGGGTTTACAGCTATCTGTTTGTTCAATATTGACTAGAATTCTAATAAGTTTTTTTTGTAGGGTGAATAGTGTGGGTGAGTCTGTACTATTACCCCATAATATGACACCGTACTTAAGCCATGCATAGGCATACGCGTAATATGTTACCAACGCAGTATCTATGTCTGTAGTTTTTTTAATTTCCCGAAGGGCGTAAGAAAATTTTGATAATTTTGCTTTCAATTTCTGGATATGCGACTTCCAATCTATGTGTGTGTCTATGTCTAGTCCTAATAGGGTGAATTTATTTACACAGTTGGCATAAAAAGGCATGAAGTCTCTTAGATGAGATTTAAAAAAGCGCACAAATCCGACTAGTAAAAAAATAGTTATCTGTAGCGCACATTACCGTACTAGTGTGGTAATATATAGTAAAAAGCACACATGTTTAATACACTGCATTATGAACCTAAAAGCGGTTCAATAAGAGCCACTTTACGAGCAAGTGTGTTGAAAAATTTATTTCATCGTACCTACATTCATATAATTTTCTCTCCTGTGACTCAACCGCAAATGACTTCTGGAATAATCATAAAAATAGATGATTTGGAAATTTTAAAGAGTCGTAAAAGTTTATTACTTATCCCGAGGAGCTAAGCCTGCGTGATATTTGAACTTTCATTTCATAAAATGCATCTGCGGATGACTGAAAACGAAATGTCTTTTTTAGACGAAGTGGCAAGGAAATTTGTGATCTTGATTATAAATTAGTGATGTGCCGGATATCCGTATCCGTATCCGCGGATATCCGAGGGAAAAAAAAAGATCTGTATCCGTATCCGTTACTTTTTGGCGGATCTTGAATGGATCTATATTAATACATTTCATTACGTATATGAAATTTTAAAGATATGTTGCAATGAAATACTGTTAACTTCAATTCAAATTAGTAAAAAAAATATTTAATCATATTTATTATAATTCAAGTATAGTAAGTACCAGTAAATTAAGTTATAACTTATAAGGTAGTAATTAAACTATCTTTGTAGTGAGATCAAACCTCTAATTTTTGTGCTATGATAATTGAAATAATTATGTGAGTTAACACATTAATTAAAAAAGGATTGTGTGGTTTTATGAAACCACGGTAAAAGTGAAACTTCTATAAGCGCCGCCATATTGGCCTTGGCTGCTCTGACGAGCGTCTTTCACTTTATCCCTACTCTGCGGCCGACCGTCACGCGATATGCAACACACAGACGAAAAAGTTTGAGACGATGTAATAAAAGTTTCACTTTAATATGTTGTTTTCTAGAACTTAAAAAATATACGCCATACTTAATATTGAGTAATGGTAAATTATATTTCAAAAAGAGTTACTTGGCAGCTTTGTCCCCCAAAAGTCAGTTACGATGAGGAACATAAATAATTCCTGCTGAACCTGAAGAAAGTTGAGATCCGTATTCGCGGATCTAGACCCATAAGATCCGTATCCGTATCCGCGGATCAGATTTTTTAACGATCACTATTATAAATTGTAGTCGCTTTTATGATAATAAATAGTGCTGATCGACTTGGGAGGATTGAGTTAGGTTTCACTGACATAAAATAGTAATAACGCAAATGCATTGTAGAATCTACATAGCACGTGTTTGCCTGTTAAATATTTTAGGCGTCAATAACCGTTTAATATGATGATGTGTCATGGGCTTCGATCAACAATTTGTTGATCGAAGGACATGGGTGTCTTTTCATAGTTAGCTTTTGGACAACATAGCCTTGATATTTTTTATTCTAATATGGTACTTATTCAAACTACTGAAAGTCCATTATTTCTTCACTAACGATATTTTCTTTAAAACTTCGAATTTGAAAAAAAATAAGAAAATACAATATTTTGGCCCATCACCACGTCTACTATGCTATCTTTGATTATAAAACCTAACTTAATAAAAAAATAGTTGTCGATATATTTAGTAACCTGTTCTTCTTAGCTATTTCTAAAGAGCCATAAAAAACTCTGAAATAAATCTACAAATCAAAATCGAATCTGATTTCTTTTAGGGTTTTTATGGCTCTTTAGAAATAGTTCGTATTTTATAATGGATTTCCGCAAGGTCACGCCTGAATCAATTAACTAACCTAACTTTAAATTAAGACTTTACTGAGAGGGGATTACATCACTGATAAAAATGCTTGGCTCAATGCTGGTCCTGCTCCACAACCACAACTAATTGATTAACATTTGCAAATACTGTTGGAGCTGCTGAAGATTGTAAGACCATCTTTGCATTGTATAAACTCAATCTCTTTTGTATTATATAATTGCATAGCACACTATGTGAGCACTATGTACTAAAGAGTTACCATTTACCGGGTAATATGTCTTGCATTGACTTGAATGTGCCCTGGCGGCTGTGAGTATGTCATGCTCACTCAAATGTTTCGCTGATGGTGGCGCGTGTGTTGGATCATTTAGCTCCCTTCAAAATGGTTGAGCCGAATGGTGCTAATCCATGCGTCATGTTCGTGAACGGGCGCCGTCAGTTGGGACTGGTCATCTCTTAGCTGCCAGGGCTTATTTTTAATTTTCATTTTTTTGAATTGTTCTTTTTTATCTTTTTATTACGGACGCTTCTCATGTGCACGTCTTTCTAGATTGTTCTCACATGTATAATTTCAACATGAATGATGTAACCAATATTTTGTAACAATTTTTTATTTAAAAGAGTGTCCGTGGAGTTTCTTGCCCGTTCTTCTCCATAGGTACCTACTACGCTTTGGAATGGGCAACTAGCTTCATACCTATTTCTGACTGACCGATTCCTTGACAATTCAAAAGTGCCTGTAAATGGTTTAATTGAAATAAATGATTTGAGTTGAGTTGAGTTGAGTTGAGAGGCCTAAAAATTCAAGACATGGGCACGAATAGCCACAATGTTTTCAATCACCGAATTATTTCATAAAACCTATCAACATGGGCTCTTTTTAGCTACAGGTAATATATACTCCATTTATTATACTCTATTTATTAAAGCTATATAATGGCTATATAACATAATAATATAATAAATAAACATTTATTTCTCTTCCACAAAGGCGCCTTAAAAATATAAAGATTACAATATCTGATAAATCCTTTGTGGGAGACTGGTATCTGCACTAGGAAAACCTGTCACACAGATTACCAGGCCCCCCCCCAAAAACAGTGTTTGATCATTAAATCATAAAGATAATATTTACAAATTATATTACCTATAGAGAGAGAAACACTAAAAATAAAAGAACAAAAGATACAAAATTAAAAGTTATTATTGAAAAGTGTTGGTATCTGTGAAGTATGGTGTAGTGTAGATCGTGTGGTGTGGTGTAGTGTGGTGTAGTGTGGTGCAGTGTGTTGCAGTGTGATGTAGTGTAGTGTGATGTGGTGCGGTGTGGTGCGGTATGATGTAGTGTGGTGTACAGGCCAGGCTGAAAAACACATTTATCTTAAAACAATAAGGAGCCTTTCAGTGCTTTCGTAATCAAGGTTCAGGAAATACGTGGTGAGAACTTGCTTGCACTTTGCTTTAGTAAGAGGGTATATTTTTAAAGTTGAGTTTATTTTATTGTATAAATAGCTGCCAAGGAAACAAAAGTTGCGGTGCGAAAGACTACTTTTACACAGTTCAGTAGAACATACATTTGTTTTAATGCGTTTATGAGCGTTTAAGGATGAGTTGTAGTACAAAGTTGAATGTTTACGCAAGATTGTTTGAACGATAAACAGTTGCCGAACAGTAAGAACCTTGCACTTAACATAGAGTTCAGAGGTAGAGTGAAAAAACGGTAAAGCATGGGCCACCTTTAGCACTGCTCTTTGTGCTCGCTCGATTTTAATCATAAATGACTTAGGGGCCCCGCCCCAAACAGAGATGCAATAGTTTAGTACAGATTGACAAAGTGAAAAGTATACTGTTTTAAGAACTTTTGCATCTGCAACACGTCGTAGGCTTTTAAAAATGAAGATGAGCTTCCTAATCCTCTTGGACAACAGATCGATGTGGGAATTAAAGTTCAAGTTTTTGTCTATAGTCACACCGAGGTACTTGATAGAGTCTACTTTTTCGAGTTTTGGGCATGAGCACGAGCAGGAAGAGCTGTTGTTACATGAGTGAGCCGTGATATTTAATAAGGGGTTTTGAGTGAAGTGAGTGTTTGTTAATGTAAATGTTATGTATTTAGTCTTGCTTGTATTAAGAGAGAGTAAGTTGTTGTTTAGCCAGGTCATAACTAGCGAGAAACCCTTCTGAGCAAAGTCGTACACTTCCTCCCAAGTATCTCCATAGAAAAGAAGAGCCGTGTCGTCCGCGAATGTAATAATCTTGCCATTAATAAGGTTTAACTGGCAGAGGTCATTGATGAAAATTAAAAAGAGGGTAGGCCCTAAAATACTTCCCTGAGGAATACCGATATTGACTTCACAGTCATCACTCAACCATTCATCTACTACAACACGTTGAGCTCTGCCATTCAGGTAACTTTTGAACAATTTTAATTGTTCGCCACGAATTCCGAGGTGTTCAAGCTTCTTCAGTAAAAGTGGCGCAGAGACGGTGTCAAAAGCCTTCGCTAAGTCGAGGAAAATCGTAAGGACCTTTTTTCTCTCATCCAACCTAGAAACTATGGTATCAGTAAGTTGATGTACGGCATCGCTTGTTGATCTGCCTTTACGAAAACCATATTGATTATCAGATAAAAGTTTGTTTGTTTCTAGATAGTTGGTTAATTGCTTGTTAATAACTTTCTCAAGAATTTTAGATAGTGTAGGCAAAATGGATATTGGACGATAGTTATTGACACAGTCCCTGCTACCAGACTTGTGAATTGGGTGAACTAGGGATTTCTTGAGATCCGAGGGAAATTCACCAGTGGAAAGGCAGATGTTGCAGATAAACGCGATAGGGTCAGATAATAAGTTACAGTATCTTTTAATTAATTCACTGGGAACGTCGTCACACTTCACGGCACTAGTGGTTTTAAGAGATGCTATGATGATTTTGATCTCATCCCCATCAGTGGGCAGAAGGACAAAAGAGAAGAGACAAGGCGGTAGAGAAGAAATCTGGTATGAGGCAGGGTCAAACACTGTGATAGATCCCGCCAAAGACCTACCGATGCTTACAAAGAATTGATTAATCTCATTGACAGAGTCTTTGGGCTGATTTGGATCAATTAGATCCATGGGTGGATTTTTCTGTTTAGTAGTGTAGGTGATTGTTTTGATGGTGTCCCATAATTTTTTAGTGTTACCCTGACATTTAGAGAGTTCAGCCTTATCATACTCTTGTTTAACTTTTTTTAGAATGTCATTACAAAAATTACGATAACGTGTATAGGTTATTTTTGCAACTTCGTCATTTGGATACTTGTTAGACTTAAGATGAAGATTGTCTCGATTGCGCATGCATCGTAGCAGTCCAGGAGTAATCCACGGCTTAATCAATCGCTTACGTCTTGGAACAGTGATCTTTTTAGTACAAGCAATCATTAAAGTGATTAGGGTCTTAAGGAAGAAAGATACAGCTTCACTAGCCCTATCTAAAGAGTAAATACTGTCGAAATCAATAGTTTTCATTTTTTCGTCGAGGGATGGATAATGAATACGTCTTATTGTTTTTGAAAGATGGTGTGAGGAGCTCATATGTGAAAGGCTTATAATGACGCTATAGTGGTCGGTTAGTGTCGTACGAGCAACAAAACATTTCACCGAAAGTTTTGCCTTGACAATTACGTGGTCAAGGCATGTTTGAGAATGGGTGGGGATATAGTACGCTGGCAACATACCGTGAGAGGCTAATAGATTAAGGTAAATTTCCGCTCTTGCATCGGAAGAAGAAGGCGCTATGTCTATGTTAATATCGCCAGTAAGAAAAATATTATTGTATGACGATAATGTTAGTAAAATATTGTTTAGTGATTCAAGAAATTTTGACACATTTCTTTCCCCCGGGGGGCGATAAATACAGAGAACCACAGTTTGTGAATTGATAATGATAATCAGACAATTGCCATCTATGAGCGATGGTTTTAATATCTTATAGGTAAGGGTAGATTTATAATAAACAATAACGCCCTCGTTTTGTGTCCTGTTAGCATGTGTGTTTGCGAACTGGTAACCACTTATGAGTGGAATAAACGGTGTCCGAGATAACCAACATTCCGTTAGAATGATCACATCCCAGTCAATTCCTGATCGTTTGATAAGGGTTTGCAATCCTGAAAAATTTCGGTTAACACTTCTTATATTTTGTACAATAATGTTCAAAGGGGAATTTTCGGTATAAATTAAACTGGAGCAGTCATCAATAGCACAAGTCCTGGAGTCAGCAACCGTTAACTCATCCAATTCATTATTTATTGATAATTGGGAATTATGATCGAATTTTCCGTAAATGCATAAATGTTACTTTTATAAAGCTCTGTTGTAAATAAAAGGTTTTAATGGGTGCAGTAGCTAAGTGGGTATACAAGCCGTGAGAGAATGCGTTAACATGAGCCTTGGATGTAGTATTGTGTGTTCTAAAAGATAGATGACTGAGAGTGAGAGTGTAGAGTTTGATGATCTGTTTAGTGGAGTTTGCGTAAATACAGACAAAAATCAATGAAATGAAACGACAGTTATTGTATCATATTGTTTAAATTACTGCACTTTAGAGTTATTTTTAAAAGTTAATGGTAGGTAGATTAGCTTTGTAGTTATCGTGTAATAACGGAGTTGATTATACGTTTATATTGAAATAACGAAAGATAGAAATGATAACCGTTGTTTGTCTAATGTTTTTAGGAAGGTACTTATATTCATTTTACAGAACAAAAGTTCGCAACTTTTGAGGATATGATTACGCAGCGGTCAGGGTAGTCCACTTTCTGAGTTGTCAAGGGGTTCCATTCCTAGGATGTAGAAAATAATTGCTGACCATGTTACATACATTACGTAATATGTTTTTTAGAGTTCCGTACCCAAAGGGTAAAACGGGACCCTATTACTAAGACTCCGTTGACCGTCCGTCTGTCTGTCTGTCCGTCTGTCACTAGGCTGTATCTCATGAACAGTGGAAAGGCAGAAACGACAGAACTCCCTGCTACGATCCCTACATTCTCCTTTTGCTTCATACCGCACGCCGGTTGCGACTGTTACGCAGTACTGACGTGACCTTTCTGAAGAATATCACCAATAAGGTCACTATTGTCTCGACGGGCTTTTCACAATGGTGTGCTGGTGCCTACGTTTAAGTAAGTATGGAATCGAATGATGGGTGTGGCAAATGAAGCATGAAAGTAGAATAGATTTAAATGCTGTGGAAATGCATTCCTTGCGAAGCTTGTTTTTTTAAAGTGAATATTTCTTTAGGCGCGTTAAGCGATTTTTGGTAGGGGATAAACCTATGGATTCGCGTCACTGACACGCATGGCATGACATATAGGCCATCCTTAGAAGATAGACATATGCCATTGCGGACTTTTTTGTTGAACTTTTTAAGATGAATGATCCTGTAGTATTTAATCTTATGTATTTTTTACGGTTTACGCGGCGTACGTCAGTAAATCTCCCCCAGTCGGCATGACTTTTTCCGACATCATTGCCATATTTTAGCCAATTTACACGAAACCTTCAATGAATTATACACCAAAACCTTCCTCATGAATCACTCCATCCATTGGTGAAAATCGTTTGGAAATCCGTTCGGCAGTTTTTTAGTTTATCGCGTTCAGACACACAGACATACGCGGATGGGGACTTTGTTTTATATGTAAAGGATAAGGATGTACCTAAGGATAAGGATTAGGATTTTGTACTAGGCTTGCGCAGCCCATCATGTTTTGACTAATAAATAAACAATATGAAAATGTTTATAATTATTGCGCGGATTGCCAATAGATGTGAAAAGCAGACTAATGGTAATAATTTCAATTTACAAATGATTTTTTTTACTCTTCATACTATAACTAGGTAATGTATAAATAAAAATAAAAGCATTTATTCTAAAAGTTCACAAAACTTTAAAACATTTATTTCAAAGTTTTCACTTCTCTCGGCAGTCCCCATGACTGCCTATTATTTATTATTCCCCTTTTATTATTCGTAGTTTTCAAACATACTGCAATATCGAAAACCGTATTGTTACGATGTTATGATATAGTACTATACAAGGTGTTCCTTTTGATATCCCATAACTTTAGGGTATTAATGAGACCATGTCACAGAATCAACTGGCATATGAATTATTTTTCAATTTTGTATTCGTTAAAATAATTCGACAAAGTCTCAATTATCTATTTTATGTAAAACATCCTTAAGTACGTGAAATGTAATTTAAAAAAAAATTAAATTCAGACTATGAAAAAAAATATGACAACGTCGCATTTTCTTAGCTTTAAATATGAATGATTGGTTTGAATAAAAATGATTTACTCGTATTTATCAACGAAACTTAGATATGACATCGAGAGTTTTTTTTAAAGATAACATTACTTAGACCTATTAAGTAAGATTTGTAGGCGAATCAATTTCTGCAGTTGTCTAAATTATCTTCGTGCGAATGGCCTCAAGAAAAAATTATATTATTTAAAAGTGACGCGTCGCCCGTTTCCGGCGAGTAAATTCGTGCGAATCACCAATAACTTCAATCACTTCTCACTTCACAAGGAATCACTTTTCAAGGTTTTGCGTTTCGAGAAGAATTGGCTCACTCACTACCGTAGCTTTAGTGCACAGACTACAATTATATACTTCAGTGATTACCTGATTACTTACGACTCTCGGGTCACAGGGTCCGAGTGCGCGTCTCCTGTATAAGGTGGATCTGCAGTGATAGCCCGCAAAATTCAAATTTATTGATGCGGTAAATTATTTGAAGCAATGGCTTAGCAATCTGTTTTAAAATTATTCAGATTGTGATTGCAATGTGTTTTAAAATTATTCAGATTGTGATTCACTGTATATTACGCAGTTAGCGTGCTGTAATTCGACGCCTAAGTGTTCTTTTGATTTTGTATTTGTTTGTACAATTATTAATTAGTTGGTTAGTCATTTAATTTAATACCTAGGGCAAACAGTTGTGTTAAATATTGTACAGACGCCAGCACATCAAGCTACTACAATCTGTCAAATTTATTTAATAGATTTTCAACTTTATCGCTGAAGTTTAAGGTTCAAAGTTGATTGGGAAAATTTGACAGTTTCGGGTAGCTTGATGTGCTGGCGTCTGTACCTAAGCATTTTAATGTATAGTACTAAAAATTAAAATGAATCACACTACGAAACAAAATTGTAATGATTAATGAATGACACACAAAAACGATACCCACTATCATTCACAAGCTTACAAATCAATTTGGAAAGTAGTTAACTTGCATATTCATGATTATGAATGTATTACGAAGAAACGTTCATATTTTTTTCATAGAAAATGAACAATTTGTTACCGCCTACAGAAATATTTCGGTAAATCGATTCTTTTAGTAGGTTTCGCCCTTTAACGGACACGTAAGTCAGGTTACCCTTAACTTTTTGGAAAACTGAGTCCGTTTTCCCAGAATATATTACGCGTTTTCTTTATTGATATTTTTTATTCGTGTTGCCTGGAAACCGATGGCGGTATCAACACTGTCTCATCAAGTAACATGGTGCTTCAGGAGTTGCCAACCTCGGAAATCTTTCAAGGCATCTTTACGAAGATGATTCATTTTCTACTATCATTGATATCTACTATACATTCTGCTATAGCATTATCAGCCTATAATGTTCCCACTGCTGGGATACAGCACAGGCCTCCTCTCTTCGAGAGGGAGTGGGCTGTAATCTCCACGCGGGCCCAGTGCAGGTTGGTAGATGTCACATGTCTTCGAATTTTCGGTTCTAGGACACCTCACGATGTTTTTCTTCACCGTTTTGAGAGCAGTGGTGATGAAATTAAACCTATACACAAAGTAAAGCGCTAGCCTGGGTTCGAACTTTAAACCCACAACCAATAACTCGTAAGTCGGGGCCGTTACCACTGCTCTCCTATAGACTCGCCCCTATGACTTTTACAATATGTTTATGTAGCAAAATGGAAGTGAATTCATACCTCTGCCTATACGGCGAGATGTTGTGTTATGTTTATGAGTCATACATTTTATGTTCAGCAACAGAATTAGTCGTGTGTTGACAAAACGTAAACTCTGATCTTCCTGTCTACCGCTGCGCAATGCGTGCGGCGCGCGACGTGCAAATTGTCATAATGCTCAAGCGATGTGAAATGTTGTGTATTACGACGGTCGGTTGCTTGCTGCTCCGTCTGACTGGCGCCGCACACATGGAGCGTCTGTCTGCGGTCAGGGCGAGGGGGCGACTGAGGTAGGAAGCGGGGGGCGTCATGGCCGCCGCACATGCCACCGCCCGCCGCCATGCCGCATACCGTGGCGTCGTTGTAACCTTCGCGCAACGTGACGGCGAGCGCAGCGTCCTATTTCATTTATTCTACATACAAAATGAGCATGTTTGACGACGATTTGATTGAAAATGTTAAGAAGTACCCAGTTTTATACCGCAATAAAGGAAAGAACTATAAGAACATGATCACTAAAGGCAACTGTTGGATCAAAATCGGTGAGGTACTAAATAAAACACGTGAGTACCTAATTTCTTTTATTTAAATTTTTATTAAACTTTATTTGCGGCTGTTGTTCACTTTGGGGTATATAAAAAGGCGAAAGCGTCAGGGTAGCCCGCGAAATTAAAATTTTCTTACGTTTTTAACATTGTATGTTGATCTAAATATTAGTGTCTGTTTGTAATGTCAAAATAACAGCTTTTTACTAAATGCACAAGAGAGTATATACGGTATTTACAACAAAAACACAATTTTAATATTTTTATTTGTCTGTCTGTTTGTTCCGGCTAATATCCGAAACGGCTGGACCGATTTTGACTGGACTTTCACTGGCAGATAGTTTTGTTATAAGGAGTAACTTAGGCTACTTGTTTTAGGGATCTATACAAATAAATAAAATTGATGTATAATAATAATTATGTAGAATTCCACGCGGTCGACATCGCGAGTAACAACTAGTTTATTTATCCTTTCAACTGTCATTAACGAGACACAATAGAATTTTAATTGTTATCCACCTCAATGAGGCATCGTGACAGATAATGAGATAAAAAGAACATAAAATGCTTAAAAAAATCATCAATACAACTTTCTAAGTTCATAATAATAATCCTATTGAATGACTATTTCATGAAATCATGAGATTTTAGGATTATTGTAACATTAGGAGTTGTACTTATTGCTGATTCGAATGATTATAATTCTGTTAAGCCATATTTGTTACGGTCGCGAATCATATTTTAATCATAAAAGAAAACAACCTGAAAATTTGAATTTCGCGGGCTACTTTAGCGCATTCCGTTGTAAGTAATGATTAGCTACTTTATAACCATACGTTTTTGACGTTTGAACGTCACATAACTTTAATGTTTTGCGTGATTCTTACTAATTACGTGATTACAGTTATCGTCCAATATAATTATTATGTTATTTATAACCTTAAAAAAAAAAAAAAAAAAAAAAAGGTTATAATAATGAACGTGTTGCTGGGTCGCTGCAGTAGGTAGCCAATGTGTGTCCCGCTCGGAGATGGGTAGTTATTCTAATAACTAACCAAATAGCGGCTATTCAAAAAATAGCAGCGGCTATGATATCTGTCAACACGATAACTAGCTATTGGTTACTGGTTAGCTAGAATAACCGACAAGTTTATGGCACAACGGGTGGCCGACATAGTATGACGTTTTGCAGCCGTCCCGGTTAGGGTTGCCAACTATACTGTTAAAAACAGTATTATACTGTTTTCCACTCTAAAATACTGTTTACTATTCAACAAAAACAAGTCGGTGGCAAAAAATTAATTAGGTAAGTACCTATACAAAACCAAAGACACTCGAAATAAACAATAAATAGACTAAAAAAAAAACTAATAAATAGTCTTTCGAAATAAAGATACCTATTTTTCACTTTGTAGTTGGAAGACGGTTGTTTTTAAAAAGTTTTTTTCCGAGCTACTGTTTATTTTTCCATTTTGACCATAATATACTTTATTTCTTGTACAAAAAGTTGGTAACCCTAGTCCCGGTAGCCGGCTAGCTAGACTAGCCGATAGCTGGGAGTTCGGTGTGCGCGCTCATTGTGAGTACCTGAGTGAGCCGACACGTTAGCACGGACGTAACAAAATCGCGGCCGGATTTTATCGCGCACTGAATTTTCAACTTTCGGAGTTAAGCCGAGCGTTGAGAATCCAACGCGTTGGGACTTGGGACGCGCTCTTGTCCCAGCGCGTTGAAAAAACACACCGTTGGATTTTCAACTCTTGGCGTTAAGCAGAGCGTTGAAAATCCAACGCGCTGGGAGGCACTCTTGTCCAAGCGCGTTGAAAAACACACTGTTGGATTTTCAACTCTCGGCGCTAAGCAGAGCGTAAATCCAATGCACGAAAAAAAATCGCCGCGATTTTATTACGTCCGTGCGAACGTCGCTCGGCTTAGTATTGCGAGACGCGAGTGCGAACTTCATGCGCATCACACATCTCTTTCTCGCAATAGTCACAAATTCACAATATAGATTAGAGAAAGAGAGAGCATCATATTTAGTAATTTCGTATTTGTTTACATTACATAACTCATAAGTTAACAAAACATTTAGAAAATAAAAAAAACAATTAATTTTACTACGACATTCGGCAACAAGTAAATATAATACGTGACCCAATAGTACATTAATCATCGACATAACATATGGCTATTTTCTAAAATGGTTCTCATCTAAATGGGTACCTATTTGTTTCTAAAACATTTTCATAACCTATGTTTTTTATTATTAATAATGCGTATGACTTACGTACGACCTACGAGGGGAAGTCATTTCGTTTCAAAGGAGTAAAAAATAAAAACAAAGTAAATAAAAAACGAAATTATATCATCTAGACTTGTTGCCGCGGCGAGGATCGAACCCGGATCGCAGGGCAGTTGAGCGTTATTCAGGTCCTACATAGCTACGCTGCGCCGCCGCTAACACAAGTCAACCATTTATTACATAGCCAAATAGCCAAAATAGCTGGCTATTCCATCACAAATAGCCGGCTAGTTAGCCATCTCTCTACCAAAGTTCAAGGTAGTACAGAAACTTGTACCGTTGCGTTCACAGTACTCATAAACATGTTCTCCACAGGTACCGTCACAGTATAAATAAGTACAGTATTCTATCTTCATAGAAAACGTCCGAAACGATGCGCTTCGAAATCTCAGTGTAGGTAGGTTTATGTATATAGGTAAGCACGCAATAGTATCGAGTGCGCGGCATTTAGCCGACGTTCGCACCGACGTAAAAAAATCGCGGCGGGATTTAATCGCGCACTGGATCTTCAACCCTTGGTGTTAAACCGAGCGTTGAAAATCCAACGCGCTGGGACGCACTCTCGTCCCAGCGCGTTGAAAAAACACACTGTTGGATTTTCAACTCTTGGCGCTAAGCAGAGCGTTGAAAATCCAGTGCACTAAAAAAAATCGCCGCGATTATATTACGTCCGTGCGTACGTCGGCTCGGAGGCGGAAGGTTTAACTACCGAGCGGCCGGCTATAGGTAATTATTTCAAGGTCACTGCCGAGATATAGTACTGCAACTTTTTATTCTGTGCTACCATCGTGTTCGGTCGGCCCGCAGTTTTTTTTTTTCTGGAATGGAGTAAACGTTTCTTGTATTGTTATGGACTTGTGGTGTTTACTTGGCGGTTGCTACGTGCACAGGATGTTTAATATTATTACTTACCCATTTACAATGCGTCATGCGTTAAGTTATTGAGTTATTTATATCTTGGATATTATAGCTATGATTGTATGAATTTATATTGCTGCCCCTTGCAACATGTTTTGTGTTTTGTATACCTATTGTTTCATAATTTAATTATTAGTCCCCTTACATTTTACTCTTTTTATTTTTATCTTAAGTATAGAACTATTTCAAACACAATGTAAATTGTTTGTGAATAAGTAAATTGAATTGACTTATAAACGTTGCTTATAGTTATGAGACGTCTAAACGTCAAAAAATGTATAGCAGACGTTTATCATAATTTAACTGTAACATTTAATAATAAAGGTGGTTGTGTTTTAGTTTTAACAAATGCAATTCAATCGTAACTAAAGCTCCAATGGTATTTAGGTGAGTACATAATTATGTCATGGCCAGCAGGGACTGAAACCGGTATGTGATCATACCGGTTTCGGTACGGGTATTTTTTCGGCTACAACATTTATCTTTTTATTGTATAGGTACTTTACTTAAATTGAATACAACCAGTATTAATACCGGTTACCGAAATAGCAATGACCTCTATCTTACACGTGGTCGGCATTAGTCAAAAGGCGCGCATCGCCTGTGTGTGTGTTCAAAGAGTCGAGTCTCCCGCCTCCCGCGCGCCGGTGAGCCCCGACCAATCACGGCCCGAGCTGGCACGGCACGGCAACAACGCGTCTTTCAGTTTGCTAGTGAGTGTTGGGTTGTTTAGTTGGCTTGGTAAATTATAGATAAAACACATATTATTATACTTAGAAATGGGACGAAAGCGAAAAAATCATGTTTATGGATATTTTACCTACGAAAAGGAAACAAATACATCTAAATGTGATATAGAAGATTGCAATCAAGTTATGAAGGTAAGTAAATTTATATTTTTCGTTGGTATTTAAGTAAAATAAAATATCTAGGGCTCTGGGCGAAGATTTTCCTTATCAAATAATGTCCCAGGTGACACCTATGTCTAAATCAGCTTATCACTTGAATATCGTTATTACTGTGGCTAACATGTTTTTTTGTAAGTACCTACCTAATTTATGATTTCGAGCGAATGACGGTAGTCAAACAGCACAAAAAGCGTGGCTAACAATTGTGCATCTGTCTCGCCTGGCCAGATCTTAGAATTGATTATTTCATGAAGTGTTCGAACATTTCATAAAATGGTTGTATTTTATAAAATAGAACATCGAACGCTGGTTACATCATGATGTGGTCTGGCTAGATAATTGAATATTCAACGTTTAACTATATGAACAGTTAAAGGCACGACTACTTCATGATGTGGCCAAACATTAGTGATCATATCGTAAAATAGTTAGATTATTCACCGGTAGAGGCGTTGATGTCGTTTTGTTTTTATTTCGCATCACGGCGCGGCGGCGGTGGCATACAACAAATCGAACAAAGTAGAGTGACCACTCAAAAAAGTCAAGACACGATAAATTGATACATTAAAGACATGAAAACATGATAAATTATTTTAAAAAAATATATAAATTGAACATATAATAAATTGAAGACATGAAAACATGATAAATTAATTTTAAAAAAATTGTTTTCTTCAAGCCTCGTACAGACACGCGCGACGCGACTTCGGTAGTTGTTCTACCGTAAAGTTTTCTTGGAAATTGTTTTGTTAGAGTTGCGTCGCGCTGCCGCGTCGCGCCTATCTGCATGAGGCTTTACACTTTACATCGATATAATGTGATGATTTGTTGTGTGTGATTTCATGTGATTTTTTTTGACAAACGAGGTGTCATTGAAAGAGCTTCCAATGGACACATCGTTTCTCAAAATACGACGACCAGTTTAGGATTTATGAGCGAACAGATGTACATACATACATAGCCTGTCCCAATCCTAACCCTTCTTTAGCTTTGCCGTAGTCGGGAAAAAAATGTAATACACATATTTTTTACAGGGTAACCATGGAACAAATTTGCTCCACCATCTTGCTTCAAAACACATTGCAGAATATAATATGGTTTTAAAATACAATGACCTAGCCAACGATGCTGCATATAAGGAAAACTGTGCTGAAGGAACTTCAGGTATGACGTCTACAAAACTGTGCATTGCAAGAGTGTCTTAGGCTGGATTTAGTGTTATGCTGACGTCGGTCGTGTACCGTCGGTTGCGCGTACCAAGACTTCAACGATAAATGGACGTGTATAGTGTAGCACCGAGGGTCAGCGAGCGCGAATCCATATAAAATGGTACGCGACCGATGTCAGCGCTGACAGTCGGTGGAACACTAAGGCCGCATTCCGACTTACGCCAAAAGTGATAATATCGCGAATCCGACCAAAGTCCAAAGTCACAATTAATACTCAATAACCCTTATTTTTTGTGACTATTAAATTTGATTGGATTCGCGATATTATCACTTTTAGCGTAACTCGGAATGCGGCCTAAATCCAGCCTAAACCTCGTGACAGTACATGGTCGTCCATTCGAATTATTAGGCGACACCGCATTTCGCAACATCATAAAACTAATTCCTAAGACTGGGAAGTATCAATATTTTAAATTCACACAGCATAAAATCATTGGTGCAAGAGAAAGCCGGTGCTGTTCATTCCTCAATACGTCAAGAACTAAAAATCAACTGATTTCTTTGAAATTAGATTGTGCGACACGTCATGACAGGTCGTTTTTTTTGGAATCAACGTACAATTTGTTAGACATAACAAAATTATTATTAGGAACCTAAGAGTTGTACAAATGCACACTCGCAGCACCGCTGAATTTTTGAAAGAAAAACTATTATGGGTACCTACTTCGCAAATACCACACCGTAACAATTGTTTAGTATCACAACTAACAGTGGATCGAACATAATAAAGTTAATTAGGCTTATAAACGATAATTTATTACAACCAAGTGAAGAAAATTTGTGAGTAGATACAAGATGAAACTGACACTGATGATGAAGTCAATTGGACGAAGAGGGTTTACCATGCTCAGTATTACTTGTTAGATGCCACGCTCACATTTTACAATTAGTCATCAATGATGCTTTAAATAATAAGAGTAACTCTAGGTATATCAGAGATGCACGTGTTATTCGGTGTTATACACGTTCGAACTCTGAGAACTCCAAAATTCCTTAACATTCTTCATAAGGCACGGAAAAGAAAACCTGTTTTAGACTGCAGCATCTGGTGGCACTCAACTGTTGGTATGTTGGAAAGCCTAAGACGGCTTGAAAAAAAAATGTTGTTCTGCTATAAATAAATAAATTTTACTAATTTACAATGTAATAATATAATATAGTAATATAGTAACTGCTCATTTCTTTTTTTTAACTTTAATTCAAATACTCCGCAAAAAGGCTAACTAAATAAACGTAAACAGTACAAGTACGACGACCTCTCAGGTATTTTTTTTTTGACTAGGGCATTTCGCAGTTTTGACCACTAAGATCATGGCTGCTTAATCGGACTTTTCGATCTCCCTGGTAATTTTTAAAGTATTATACTGGGTGATTTTTTTACCGTCTCTAAATTTTTACAGGTGTCCTACCCATGAATATAAACAACTTTTATTACGGGAGCAACTCTGAGATCACGAAAAAAAAAAAAATCTGCTGTTTCATACATTTTGGTCAAGTAGGTATTGAACTTTTGTATAAACAGCTGATTTTTTTTCGTGATTTCAGAGTTGCTCCCATAGTGAAAGTTGTTTATATTCATGGGTAAAACACCCTGTAAAAATTTAGAGACGGTAAAAAAATCATTGGGTATAATGCCAACAAATTGTCGGCATTGGATATTCTGTTTCTTTCTCGTAATCAAGGTCATTTTTAGGTAACCGATATTAAAACGGTAACTTAAATAGAAGTAGCATGTTTCTTCTTCTTGGTTACCCAGACAGCGGTAACCTTAGTCGTAAAAGTAACCAAAATTCTTCGATACCTCTACCGTAATTTATAAAGGTTTTCGGTCCCTGATGGCCAATGGTTAGAATTGATAATTTCATGAAATGGTTGTATTTCATGAAATAGAACAGCGACAGATGGTCATAAATGCTTTATTCATGCTTATATTTCATTTCCATATCATGATTATACCACTGCATGCATGGACTTCCTGGCATGATTTTAAACGTTCTTGGCATCCAGGAGTCCTCCAATACCGTGTACATCTGGTATATGGCCCAGGGTTGTAACGGATGTCATATAACGGATGAGGATGCGGATGAGGATATCGAGATAATCGGGTTTGAGGATGCGGATGAGGATACGGATATTGGAAAATTCCTTATTGAGGATGTGGATGAGGATGCGGATGCGGATGCGGATGTCGTACAAAGAATAGCCCTTGTTTTTTATAGTATTTATATTTGTATTATAGGTTGTAGGTAATCATTTGGTAGGTTACCGTAGCGTAATTCGCCTGCAAAAAACTTCAGTTCTACAAGCAAACAAAAAGTAAACAAAAATATGCCACCCAGTAACTCAAATTGTGACATGTGACACCACATTCGTGCCACCACTGACACGTGCGGACGATCGTCTGTCATAGGACAAGGACATTGCGAATTTAGCCAATAGGAACGCGTAACTCACATATCGGCCCGTCCATTTAGCACGACGCGAGTTTAAAAAAAGTCACTATTTGTGCTAACAACTTAGGGTCACATCCCCATAGAAATTATGAGGATGCGGATGTTTTGCGGATATCAAAATTTATGCGGATGCTCCGCAGTTGCGGATGCGGATACGGATATCCGTTACATCCCTGATATGGCCTCATACCAAACCGAGATTCGTCAGAAAAACATACAAAATGCCACTCTTCTTCTGCCCAATTTTTGTGTTCACGAACCCATTGTAAACGGGCTCTGTGATTGCTGGGTGGGTGGTACACGTAGCAGCCTTCAGGAACGGAGATTGACTTCATGCAAGCGATTTCTTATGGTTTGATTGCTTATTTATTAATATCCCTGAAGAGCTATGAAGCCTCGTTTTTTATGATTATGTTGTGGGCATACTAGATAAAACATTATTTTATAATTTAAGAATAAGTAAATTATTATTTTATTGTTCTAATTCATATCAAAATGTCTCCTACTGTAGACTGTTCGGACGCTCAGTACTTCAGTTTGATACATGTTTAAAATTATTTCAGGAACAATAAATAAATTATTTTAATTATATAAACAAGTAAAAATTAAACAACTTTTCATATTAGCGTAGATAAAAATAGCCGCTGTTTGGACTGCGCAGCCCATGAAAGAAGTCCGCATTATGAAATTGGACAGATTCAAATACAGTTTAAAGCTCTAAATTCTTCAACTAATTTTGTATTATCTGATCATCACTTTTTCAATATGTCGCTAGCATCTTCTCAAGCAAGGCCTTCCAATAATCGCAATTCTTTGTTTGAAGCTAACTCACCTGCAAGTACAGGAACTAGTAATGCTACAACTGAGCCAATTTTTTTTTCTGAGAGATTGACACCTGATAATCCAATTGAAAACGTATCTTTTCAAAGTCATAGACCTATGAAAAGCGCACATCGTGGTCGTTTCATTTTATACGACTCGTGAGTCTTCCGTAGAAATGACGCTAAAGAAACGCCAAATGCCTTTTATAATGGACGATTCTGACGATGAAAATAATATATATTTGAATATTTTTTTTATACAGAAAAGGACGTCCAGTCTATGGACATTTTGTTTTTTTTTTTATATTTGAAGATACCTACTGTAATTTTCGAACATTATTTGCTTACTATGCGGAGTGAATACTATTTTGAGCATTTTAAATTAGGTTTTCCAATTGAGTCATACTTTTGTGATTACTTATTACGGTATATGTTATCACCTGTAGAAAACTAAGTCTTTTCTGTGGAATTTCTACAGCAAAGATGTCCATTCTGTGGGCAATTTTTAATATATTTTTATTTTCTTAAATACCTGAATTTTCGATCATTATTTTGTCTTTTAACGAAAGTGAATTTTGTTTTGAGCATTATAAATAATTAAGTTTTACAAACAGATCATAATAATGTGATTGCACAAATAAGGTTTATGTCTTTTCTGTGGCCTTAAAAAAAATGTGAGTTTTAGATATAATATGTTGATTATTAAGAATTATTAGAGACTATTACACAAATAAAGGCTGATTTTCAAAATCATATGTGAAGTTTTATTTTTTGAGAATTATGAATTATATATTTTGTGTTTGACCCATTTGTCTGATGGCGTCATGACGTCATGCTGTGAGCATATCCGGCATTTATTTTCGTGAAGAAACCTAAATTATCATAATATCGTTATAACTTGAAACATAATTAAAGTTTGTTTGTTACAGCTGAAGAATGCAAATCAAAATGGCGAAATATACGAGACAATTATATGAAAAATAAAAAGAAAAAGATTACTGGAAACGCCACTTCATATTCCAAGTACGATGACGAGAGACTGAACTTCTTGTCAGAATCACATGATGAAGGAGAAACCACAAGCAACAGCATCGTGGACAACGCTACGCAGGATCCTATTGAGATTTCTTTCGAGTGTGTGAAGGAAGAATACGATTCATCTGAAGACGTTCCATTATCAGGGTCACCATTCGTAATGGGAACATCAAGTAGCAGTAACGCAGAGCAGCCTACTACATTTACTCCAACAATAGTTAGTACTACTTGTGAAGCCAGTCAGTCACTGGCTGCACCACAAAATTTCACTGTTCTAGAGCAAAATGTAATTCCACCGCCAAAAAGACCAATCAAACGAAAGATAGACTCGATCATAGATGAACTGAAAAAGGATAGAGAAGAACGGAATGTAATTTTACAACAATTGGTTACTAAAGCTACTTGTCCCACGGGAAAATCCCCTATCCATAATTTTTTCTCCAGTATGGCTGACATTGTTTGTAATTTCCCGCCAGAGAAGATTGCAGAAGTACGTATGAAAGTGTGTACCGTGGTCAGTGATGTGGAACTTTCAGTACTGAGAGATAGGAGTCAGCCTGGCGGCAGTTTTTAAGTAATATTATTATGTATATGCATATAATGTCTAAACTTCGATTCGTGCTATCTATGATTATTGCTATTTTTGAGAAATATTTAATTTAATTAAATAAAAAATTATGGATGTGGAATTGTGGTTACTAAATGATTTATTTTTGTAAACAAAATTGGTTTGAGTTTACCTATCTCTCAATGATTTTTTTTTCGTCACATATTTATGCCCGATTGCCCATTACAAAATACCTAGAGCAATGTCGGAATTCGTTGTCTGTGGCCGTGTCTCCGGCCAAATCTTGCGAACTCTAAAGGAAGAAGCCGTACTTCATTACAATTCAATCAAAATAAATTAAATCGGTTTGTTTATATGCAAATAGTTTGGTCCCTTAATTAATACCCACACTTCCTAAGATATCCGAGGACACGGTTAATTGAAGTACCTATTTATTGTCAACTAGCTCTTGCCCGCGACTTTGTCCGCGTAGGATTTCTTTATTTAACGTAAAACTGTTGCTTCCCATTACTGAAAGAATTTTCGCAATCAGATCAGTAGTTCCGAAGATTGCCCCCTGCATACAAACTCACCAATTTTACCTCTTATACATACACACATGTAACATAACATTACACCTGCATTTCTCGACAGGTTTAGCAGAGGTGTATCTATGTATAGTACACCTACATTTCGTCGTATGTACAGTACAAATATGTTCTTAATGTCCCTCGGCAAACCTCGTGTTTCGTCAGTCGTCGGACTTCTATCAGTTGCCCTTTGCATTTGGTGTAGACCGGACGCTCTCAATCGACTTGGAAGTTGTTAATACTCTTTTAACTTTATGTAATTTATTTAAAAAATGGTAGGAAAGCTGCTAAAGTCGAAGACACGACAGATAGGAAAATGGTTTTACAGCTCTATATAGTTCATACGAAAATCAAAACAAAACAACCAAGTACTTAGTTCTGAATTCAAATTATTATACAAGATAAATCTAATAATTGATAGACATGGAAATTAGCATTTGTTTGTATACGGAAATGCGATGATTCCCGAGGGACATTAAGAAAATATAAATACTGTACCTATTTATAATAGTATAGATGATAGATCGGCCTTAGCTGCTGCTATTACTAAAGGCAGTAATGCAGTAGTTGGCCGCCTACAAGCTCTGCAACTGCACGTCACTCCGTATCGTCTGGATTCGAGTGTAATTCGGTCAGTGCTCGGCAGGCGTCGCCAGCGAGAAAGAATATTAGGCAAATGTGAGATAGAATGATACAATTTTCCAAAATGTTATCATTGTACAGGATGTTTGATAAAACGAGGGAAAATACTTTCAGGGAGTATAGTACTTGTGAAAATGAAGAACAACTTTTACTATGGGTCCAAATGTGAATTAAATAAAACAGCTGTTTCATACAAAAGTACAGTACCTACTAACACATCGCTAAAAAAAATTTAACCTAAAAGAATGTATTCCGATACGGAAAAAATCAATAAAAAGTTATGAGAGGACTGTAAAGCATAATTTTCTATGTGAAAGGTATGCTAGTTCAAAAAGACAATAATATGACTAGAAAACTAATAAAAGCACTAACACAAAAGGCTTCATGTAAATGCTCTACCAATAAACAATACCCATAAATTAATTTGCTGTTAATGTTTTTAAACTGATTAAAATATTGACTTCTCATATAGAATATTGAAGCTTTGATAAATTAGAACATTACTTACTATTTTCTTAAATAACATAACATAACATCACGCCTTGTTTCCCCGAAGGGTTGGGCAGAGGTGTCCCTGTAGCACCGTACACCCACATTTCGCCAGTTATGTTTAAGTCCCATGTAATAAATGTGTGTTTCATAAATAATTCAACTTATAAATTGAACTAGTAATTTATAGTACATAAGTACCGATAAAAACGGAATAAACGTCACTGAAAGGTTAGTTAATTTCATTTATTCTGTGTTCGACAGGTAATTTGGCCTCTTGTCCGTAAATGCCTATTGCTTCACGTCGACACACTAATGTTTTGAATTCGGTTCCATTACGACTTCCTTTTTAGTTTCCACTAATAAGGGTATACCGGATAATTACGAAACTGCCGCACGTTTTCTCGCATTTTCTCACCTTTTTCAGAAAAGCTGAAAGGGATAATGTAATCTACGAATATATCACTAATGTTGAACCGATTTTGAAAGGCCGTTGAAGCATAATTATTGTATTATGAAGGGTTTATTACGTTACAAGCCCTGAAACCCTTTTAGTGCTCTTTTCTTAACAAACTAGCTTCTGCCCGCGACTTCATCCTAACCTATAACTTTCCTCAAGATTTGGGCTACCCAATGCTAAAAGAATTTTTAAAATCCGACTGGAACTTCCCGAGATTACCCCCTATATACAAAAAAAGTTAACTCAAGTGCGGCTGTAATTATTTAGCCACGAGCTGCCTGTGTCCGCATCCAAAAGGACCTCTAAAATATCGCGTGATCAAGCTGCAAAGTATTCGAAGAAGTAAAAGACCATTAATTACGAAGTAAATAAAGCGACAGGTATATAGCAACTAAAAACGTCGATAACCGACCGACCGCGGTAAATTAAGTAGGATCTATCCCTCCGGAGAAAAAGATCGACATACAACTTTAAAAAGTAAACACAGTTATCTATTCGTTATGGTCAGGAACTTGTTGAAAAAGGGTCCTAATATGTCTCAAGATACTAACAGGAGAAGGTTAATGGAAGCCGATCTCAAATGTAGAAGTATCATTAAAAAAACCGTTCTTCGACGAGACACATTAAAAACACTCAAAAAATATCATGTCCAGTAAATCATCGAGGTCTTAGACTGGCCCTCACAGTCGTAGTCGTATCCTGATTAAAAGTGTTTGGGCGTTCCTGAATCTAAAGATGTGTGTAATAAATACACTTGTCTAAACATGCCTACTTAAGCCTAACATAAAGTTCATAATTATCGACGTCATTTAACCACGACGTCGTCGCCAAAAAGTAGTGGAAAAGTGCTTCAAAGATAGCACGCGATTACAGACCCTGGAAGAGTCTGGAAACCGTATCATTCAAAATTCAAAATATTTTATTTTACATAAACCTACAAGGGCACTTATGAAACGTCAGAAGCTAGGTGCACGGTTCCAATTGGTCGCTTCCTATGGAGAAGAGCCGGCAAGAAACTCCACGGTTTACTCTTTTCAAAATAAGTGTTTTCTACAATGTTAACAAATTACAGTGTTAATAGGTATGACAGGACAGTGTAGGCCCATCAACAAGTACCAGGTACTTAGTAAAATAGAAATTGGTCCACAAGCCTACATTGATAATAACTGAATCACTATTGCTATAATTTTCAGTCAATTTTTAAATTAAGTTTGCTGAATTCGATCTTGTCGTACATGTGTGTTACATAGCCCCTAGTACCACGATTAAAGCAGGCGACCAGAGATATTTTTTCAGCTCACCAATCAAATATAAAATTCGTAGCACATTCGTAGCTTCGTAGACTCGGCTACAAAACGTAGGCTTGTTATTGCGATTTAAAA
Organism: Agrochola lychnidis; assembly: GCA_963680765.1. Classification (NCBI taxonomy): domain Eukaryota; kingdom Metazoa; phylum Arthropoda; class Insecta; order Lepidoptera; family Noctuidae; genus Agrochola; species Agrochola lychnidis. The sequence goes on from OY796850.1 coordinate 10,047,824, forward strand.
GGTAACTAAGTATTTTTTTAACTAAAGGTTGAAACGTATGAATAAGTTGATTAAACTTCAGACCATCTGACGTTTTGCATTTTATAATAGAATTTAAAATAGAATTGAATTTTGAGAAAACGTAAATACTCGAAAACTAAAGTTTAAGCATAATATTAGCAGCCGATGCTAAATTGTACTATTCACAATATCAGGTCATGGTGCTGTACATGCGATTGTGATCAACCAGTTGATCTCCAAAAAGGCTCGACGTACATAATGGTGTGTGTGTGCCTACGCTTATGTATGGAAGTGAATGTTGGGTGAGGCAGAAGAAGCATGCAAGTAGAATAAATGCTGTGCATGTGTGTGTGACTATGAATGATAGGCTGAGGAATGATGAGAGAAGGGAACGGTGTGGTTTCAAAGATGTAGTAACAAAAATTGAAAAGAGTGTGCTTGGATGGTTTGGTCATGTTGAGAGGATGAATGAAAGGCAACTAACAAAAGATATTTACAACGCTGATGTGAATGGAAACGCCGAGACGCCCTAGGAAGACATATAGTATGGTGACTTTATTGGTGATGTTCTTCAGAAAGGTCAGGTGCGTAGTACTCGCAACCGGCGTGCCTGTATGGCCAGATGTGCGATAGATATAGATGTGCGATGTGCGTGTATGAACGTAAACGAGGCAAAAGAAGTATGTAAGGATCGTAGCTGGTGGCGTTCTATAGTTTCTGCCTACGAAGACGTGAGTTTGTGTATGTCATCACGCCTAAATCCGCCCGTCTATCACTCTATACAAGGGTTGTCAACCTTTTTATATCAAATATAGTATTTTCGAAGCCATTGCCTGTAAAAATATAGTAGATGGCGAAAAAATATAGTAAGTAGGTATTTTAAAAAAATGTATCTTTGTGCGCATACTTTTTGTTACTATGAGTATGAACCTTTATTAACAGGTTATATTTTTTTAATGTCTCTTAACTATTTTTACACCTTAAATTAAGGTTACAAAATACCAATAATTCAGCTTTTATGAGATTAATACTGGTCTTATTGCGATCATCTCTCCATTTTGTATTGAAAATAAAATAAAAATATAGTAGTTTCGCCTACTATATTTTTTTATTAAGAAATATTTGGCCTATAATATAGCAAGATTCTATTATATATAGTAGGGTTGGCAACCCTACCCTACACACATTATGTCACTCTGTATTATGCAATGTACGCACGGCTACACATTAAGCTATAAATTTCCAGTTTATGCTGATCTCGTATTGCAAAAGATTTCCGTACTATGCGAGATCAGCTTATACTGGATATGTATACCTTGATATGTAGCCGTGTGTACCGTAGAACTTGTGTTTGGAAAAAAAATCTTTCATTTGCTTTAGCTATTATTAATAAATCCTTGGCCGCAGGAGTCTGTTCTATTAAAAAACGGTGGACTTCTGCTAGCAATGAATGATGAAATTCTGGTTGCCTTTGACTATCCGGAGTAGGTACTCGTATTCAGCGGCTTTGATAAAATTGAATTCTATCAAATGGAATTCTTCATTCCTATTTTTCCAATGACTGAGAAAGAAATAAAAAGAGGTTATCAGAGGATGTAGCTTTGTGGTTTTATTAAAAATGACAGTTGTGTTGTCGATTTTGTCTGGTAGTCCTCTAATCATGGCGGTAAAAATGGGGGATTTTTGTAATTTTTGGAGGGTCATATTTTCTTTACCAATTAGTTGCTGAAAAAAAGGAAATAACAGGGACGTGCCTACAGCAGACTTTGATCATATGAAAAAAATTGTTCTAGAGGCAATATTCAGGAAGAAAAAAGGAGAATACGGACAGCTGAAATTGTATGGAGAATCGCAGGCCCTGTTCCCTCTAAAGGCCTGAAACTGCGTTAAGCGGGCACCCGCGACGGACGGGCACCTGTCGTGTGTCGACGCGCGTGGACACGCGGTTGGGTCCGTGGGAATATTTACGCAGTGTTGCTAGTTCAATTTTAACGGTGTGCATGCACAGTCGTGTCGATGGAGAACTTAATATATTAAGTACCTAGGCGACCGAGCTCTGCTCTGGTGAAAATTGATAAGGCTCATTTAATAGAATAGGGTAGTTTATATCAATCCCATGTATAGTACATACTAATTCCATGCTACCATATCATTATTCTAATATCATTTCCTCATGTCATTATTTTATTCTAAACTTTGGGCGACCGAGCTCTGCTCGGGTGAAAATACGGAGAAAACGAATTTTCCCAGATATGAGACATTGAGACCTAACTAGATCGATTTTTCGTTCCCGTATACCCCTATATTGCAACTTTCATCGAAATCGTTAGAGCCGTTTTCGAGAACGTGATTACAAATATATGTATATGTTACGGCTAAAACCCAAAGTGCGGCTACACCTAGATTTAGCCGGCTATAACTAGGTGCGGTCGGTAGCAGTTAGTTAAACTTGCCTAAATGGACCCAGTGTGTTATGTGGTCACAGTTCTAACCTAACCTAACCTACTCTTCAACCATTTTCATTTGCTACAACTAAATTTAACCAACTGCTACCGGCCGCACCTAGTTGTAGCCGGCTAAAACTGGGTGTAGCCGCACTTCGGGTTTTAGCCGTGACATATATACAAATATTGCTCGTTTAATAGTATAGGATTACATTGCAAAACCGCGGGCGTCCATCGCACGGAGGCAGGACACGTGGCGCGTGCACGGGACCCGCTTCCCCGCGACGGACGCCCGCGCGTGTCTCCGCAACGGAGCACTTTTGTATGGAACCGCGCGGACGTCCGCTTAACGCAGTTTCAGGCCTAACTTTATAAAACACTAGTGAGCCGTCAAAGAAGTAGTAAAAACCGTGCGAAGCAGGCACGGTTTTTACTACTTGACAAAATGTAGAGCTTTCTTTATTTTGGGTAAATCTTCCGGAATAAATTATCGAAATGTTGATGAAAACTTTTTAAAATCCGTTGCGAAGTTTGGAAGAATAATGCGGTCACACAGAGAGACACGAAATAATAATCCTAACTATATAATATTGTAAATGCGAAAGTGAGTTTGCTTGTTTGTTATGCTTTCACGCTAAAACGGCTGAACGGATTTGGATGAAATTTGGCATACGGGTAGACCATGACCTGGATTAGGACATAGAATACTTTTTATTCCGGCAGTACGTTCCCGTGGAATAATTTCCTATATGCACGCGGGCGAAGTCGCTGGCAAATGCTAGTATAATATACAGGTTTATTGGTAAAACACCAACAACCTCTTAAGGGGTCAATGTACTCATCATTATGAACAACTTTTAGTACGGGACCAAACCTGAAATCGCGAAAAAATATCTGCTGTTCCCTACATTTATGTTCGCTTATTTCGTCAAAATGTAGGCAACACCAGATTTTTTTTTCACGATTTCAGGTTTGGGACTATAGTAAAAGTTATTCATAATGATGAGCACAATGACCCTTAAGAGGTTGTTGGTGTTTTACCAATAACCCTGTATAATTTAATGATAATAATAATTATTATACATGCGAAAAAGAGTTTGTTTTTTTACGCTTTCACGCTAAAACGGCTGAACGGATTTGGACGAAATTTGGCATATGGGTAGACCATGACCTGGAGAAGGATATAGGCTACTTTTCATTCCGGATCGCAGGAGAAGTCGCGGGCAACAGCTAGTTTATAATATGTATAGGATAGTGGATAAAAATGGCCCGTCAACCAGGGGACGTACCTTTTGAATAATTTATTTTATTAGTTTCAGCTCATCTTATCAAAGCAAAATCCTGTGTTGTATTCGCTCTGAAGGCAAACATGTAGTTTATTTATTTGCATTTCCTTCCTTAAATATGGGGCTTATACATATTTGTCTTAGACCTATTTAAGAATTAAATGCATAGAAATAAACTTGTTTCCCTCCAGAAGGAACTTAACATAGGTGATAATTGTCTTTTAACAAATGGAGTTCGTCTGTATTTAAATATTGTTTATTTCGATGAGATTTGATTGCATGTAGCGGAGATGAGAATGTTGAGATGGATGTGTGGAGTGACGAAAATGGATAAAGTATTAAGAAATGAATATATATGGCAGGGACATCGACGCGAGAACTGTTACCGTGGATGAATAATACATGATTCTGAAACCCCCCTGAGTAGAAATTTTTCGTCGGTTATTAAAAAAAAAATCTGCTGTTTCATAGAAAAGTGCAATACCTACGCGGTCAAAATGTATGGAACAGCAGATTTTTTTTTTTTTATAATCGACGAAATGTGCCACCCTGTTTAAGGGGAAGTTTGAAAGTGGGGTCAGTTACAGAAAAGTTGAAAGGAAATCGTTTGGATTGGCAATGATGGCATGGCGTTGGCGCGTGACGAGGAGGGAGGAAATGCATGTGACTAAAAGAGTGGTGAACATTTATTGATAGAGAGGGAGAGGAAGGTCAAAGAAAAGAAGGAAGGATTGTGTGAGGAATGTTAAGAAAGAGAAGGAAGTGAATGATAGCGTGACGGTTGACAGGGGAGAATGGAGAGAAAAACGTGGTGCGCCGACCACAAGTAACATAGGACAAGGGCAAGAAGATGATGATAATATAAAATGGTGGATTTAAAATCACTTTACCGTATCCATTAATTGTGAGCGCGCCTGATTCGCTCGAGCGACCAATGAGTCGATGCGACGGTAACATTAGCACAGTATTGTTTATCCGGCCAGATATTGTTGATTTCAACAGAAATAACTCAAATAAAAAAAATTAAAAAATTAGCCCGTATTGTCCCACTGCAGGGCAAAGGCCTCCCTTTCTATTTTCCACTCAACCCGATCCTGAGCCAATATAGACCAATCCCTCCTAAAAGCGTCAAGTTCGTCTTCCACGATGCCTCTGGACGTTTTCAGGAACGCATGTTGTAGTGGTCTTAGCCCACAATGCATCCGACATGCGGCAAACGTGTCCGGCCCAGTCCCACTTGACCTTGGCTGCTTTTTGGGTGACGTCAGCGATTTGTGTCTTAGAGCGCAGTATCGTGTTCCGTATCCGGTCGGTAAGTCGAACTCCAAGGATACTGCGCTCCATCGCTCGCTGGCAAACCTCGAGCCCGGTCCTCTGTTGAACTGTCGAAGACCAGGTTTGAGCGCCATATGTAAGGATAGGGAGAATGCACATGTCCATTAATCCATTATTCAAATGGAATGATTTAATTTGTGTCCGTATGGATTCAGGAGCCATGTCTCATATTTAAACGCTAGTACTACCAATATTTAGTAGTATAATAAATAAGCTGATTTTGTAGGCCCGATCCTGGAATTTGTAGTAAAACCCATAAAAATAAATATCTGCTAATTTACTTCTAAATATTGGTGGCACTCGCGTTTAAATATGAGACACGGCTCCTCAATCCATACGGACACTTTAATTTAGGTTTATTACTGAAGAGCGCCGTGGCCAGAAGCATGGAAGAGTTAAATTAGGTTGAGGTATACAGGTTTTATGACTACGTTGAGACCATAAGTATACTATATGTAACCGGTCAGACCATAGTCAGATCGATCTGACCGATATTTGCCTGTTCAGATTGGTTAATCCATGTATGATAAACCGCGGTGCGGCATTTCGTATTGCACGCCACTGCTTTCAATCCTCGGCCAGTTTTATATATGCCTATTTATTACCAGCGGACTTGCGTAGATCGCCATTCGACATAGCCTGAGGGCGACCTACACTTCGGAAGCAAAAACCGATAAAAGCCTTTATGACTTATCGTTCACAAGCTTTTAAGTAGAGCCGGGATCGTATCGAAGGGTGCAATTATTGCCGCAACTTTAGAGGCGGTTTGTTGTATTTCTGTCGAGTTGCGGCACGGATGGAGGATGGTTGATATACAGGGTGACTTGTAATTTGACGTATTCCTTCCAGGACATGATTGTGTGACCCATTTGCAACAATTAAGCATCCCATGAAGCCTAGGCGAAAATACATGGAACTCGAGAAAACCCAACGATTGCCATTCAATTTGAGAGTTTAGAGAAAAGTGATATTAGTGAAAAATTCCGGAAATTTAAAAAAAAAATGTAAAAAATGGGGTGTATCCGAATCTCATGAATTTTGCCCTAAGTTTTAAGTACTTAATAGTTGCAAATGGACATGCACTGTCATGTTCTGAAAGGAATACGTCAAATTATAAGTCACCCTGCACAATACTATAAACAGGATTTGGGAGTACTATAAATCTACCATTTTAGCATTTATACCAGTCATAGCAAGAGCAAGTAGTTTTAATTTGATTAAATACATACATTATTTTTATTCCGATTCATGGCAATGTATAAGATTTATTAAATGAATCACAGGCTTATTTACACACTCATAAACGATTAAATTCATCAATATTATGGGTAGCTCGCCGTCCGATAAGGACCAAGCCCGGGTCGACGGCGCGTTGTGTTCCACGCGCGCCTCAAAGAGATGTCAGTAGAATTGATGGGGTCCGCTAGGGCCAATGCCTGCCGGGGGTTCGAAGAAAACCGATAGGGAAATCGTGAAATCGTGGCCCCCAACAACAGGGCAACCGAAGGAACACGGGTGGGTTTTAGTCAGTAAGAGTCTGACACGCCCTCCCGCTCCACTATGGAAAATAAAGGTCTATATCTGATTAAAAATCAATAACTTTTTTATTTCTGAATATTATGTTCTAAAATTTTTCACAATTATAGAATAGTGTATACGGCTTCAAATGGAATGTAATTTATTATGATTGAATTTAAAACCATACATTAAAGAATAAAACAAATACAAAATTACCAAAAATTACCAATATTTATTTTTTAACAATGAATACTATTATTTTAATGTTTACAAAAACCAAATATCATATAGTACATCAAAATACATTTAAACACGAAAAAAAAAATTGAAAAAAAAAATGTGATTAAAATCGAACACAGATTAATTAATTAATTGTAATGTTTACTAAATGTTATGTTATTTATATTTGATGAACTTCGGGATCTAAAATTAATTCGTTCACGTTCAAAAGATCTAAGGTGTCTTCATGAAGTTCCTTCACGTTTTTAGTATACGGTTTTCTAATGCTGGTTATGTAAGGATCTGAAGTATAAAGAAGAGTATGAAATACATCCTCGTTTGTAGCGGATCTTGAGCATTTTCTAGCATGATGTAGACGAATTTTTTTATAATCCTTATTGCGAGATTCTTGTGCATCTACGGAAAGTTGACCAATAGGAAGTACTGCAAAATGCTTTATGACACACGCGCTAATATCAATGATAAATTACAAAACTTACCGCAAACCATTAATGTAAACAGCAACAAACAACAACACAACCGCAATAGAAAGCGAACGGTTTTCCGTTTTCTGAGTATTATCACATTTTTACTAATTACTAATTTTTATTAATTTCCGAAAACCGCAAATATCCGCAGCTTTTTTTTATTTGATTATGTTTATGGATAGCTAGGCTACAAATCAACATTAAATGTAAAGCAGGGGTAAACGTAGGCAACTGTCAAAAGTCTCGATGAACTTTAAAACTTTTTTTTCACCATATTTTCTTTTGCAATTATTTTAAAGGTAAATGTTAACATAATTATAAATACATACTAGTTGTTTTATATTCTTCAAAAGACGAGGTTTCCAGAAATATATAATACATTATACCTTTTCCTGTAACGTAGAACAATAAAATCAATTTGAAAGTGATGAAATGAACGGGCTTAACATGGACGCCCGTCAAAACTCTAAAGTTTGTGGTGTTGTAAAAAACTCATTTCATATACCTAATAATTTTTTGATATTATAGTCTATTTTAGTCCTTAAACTATTGAGTAAAATAAAAAAAGCATGCCAGTAGCGACATTGACAAAAACCATTTTTAATCAGCAGTTGTTCTACGATTTTCCATAGTGCGCTCCGCCCAGTGCGGGAGAAGTTATTTGATAATTTCCCACCCCAAAAAAAATAAGGCTTACTTACACACTCATAAACGATTAAATTCATCAATATTAAGAGCTTAAAATAATGTCTGAAATTGAGCATGAAATGCAATCAAAAGTTGGACCAATTACTTAGGTACAGAACGAAACAGCTGGCGTGACTGACGAATTCCCAATTTTCACAACTGTACGACCAAGTCTTTAAACAGAAACTTTCTTACTTTTATGCTCAATGCGCTTCATGTGTGGCACAATGAGTTTTTGCTACGAACCATTAAATTACGTCTAAAATGGGTAAAGTTGAACTTTTGATTAATCATGTGTGCTTACTGAGCTTAGCTCCGTTCGGAGCTATTTATTAAGTTGCGAACTTATGTCAGACTGGGGGCTTTGCTAAAGTAGGGACTTGATTCTGTGCGGTGATATTCAAGGTACTTTAATGCTTCTATAATTTCTATATCGTTGTTACTTTGAAGATTAATTGTGAAGATTTCGGCGTTTAGCTACAGTTATAATTCTTTGAAGGTTTTCTACTTAAACACAAAAATTAAAAAAAAAACAAAATATACTGAAGTGTTGAATACGTATAGGTATCATCAGGGTAACGCATATGTTACCAATTTGAAAACAAAATCCCGTGCACACGACCCTTTTTTTTTCGTAGGTAAGCGATACTATAGTGGCCGAGCGTTGCAAGCAAGAATAGTCCTTACAGTGTACAGATATGCGTTTCTTCGATAGTACATCTCCCTATGAAAATCTAAAAAAATATCTGTATAATATAACAAACAAAAATTTCTTGTTTTACTTGAAACCCAGAATATTCTTGTTTGAAAGTTTTTGAATGCAAGTTTTGTGCCTGTAAACTTTTTATGAACACAAGTTAAGATTTTGTGAGACTACGTTAAAAAAATTCAAGTCCATTTTATACAATAACCATGATTTAACACTTTCGACTTCACTCACTTTTCATGGAACTTATACGCCATGCCGCCATACATATTGGAAGGGAACCCTCCGGGAGTGTTACCGGCATTACGTTTGCGCTCAAGTTAACCGTCGCAGACGGTCAACGGCATTATAAAACACTGTAAAACGAAGTAAAAAAGTGTTTTCAGGGGGTCTTGTCGCTCAACGTAGTTTCCAACCTTTTAAATTTTTTGTGAACATTTGTAACCGTGAACAAAAAATAACAACGATTTTAAAACCAATGCAAATACTAATAAATCTTGTTAAAATATACCTACATCAAATTATATTTTCACGGTTTGTAAAGCTGTATTCGCTAAGAAAAACCTATATTTAAAATTAGCCTTCCACGAGGGCTCCCGACATCCCATATGCGACTAGGTGAACCCTCCAGGAGGGCTCCCGGCACTGAACGTGTTAAGTGTAATAAACAGTACAAAACATTATTATTACCCCTCGAAGGCTTGGCTTGTGGCTTCGTGAGCCTCGCCTTGGTGTCTCGCGGTTTGAGGCATTGTTTTAAGACAAAGTTTCATTTACTTAGTTTAAAGTTCAGGTTGCGCTATATTTATTTGATTCTGAACCACTGTCAAACGATACAATTAAATTCAATGTTGTTTGTTTGCGAATTATCTTTAACTTTTGGGTAACATCTTACAGCAGTTTTTTTCATGATCTAATAAATAGGATCGATTTCAGTCGTATTAACCTAGTTGTTTATTTTTAAAGATAATAAATAGGTGTGTTAAAAATATAGATGGTATTAAAATTTTACAAAAAAACAACCGACTTCCAAAAAAACACTACAAAGTGTAAAACACTATAATTTTGGAAGTCAGTGTAGTCGGTTTTGAATTTTTGTTTTTTGGCACCGACGTCCGAAATTAAAGTTAGTTTTGACTTTTTATTTGTGGTACCTACCCCACACAAATTCTAATAACTCTACCTACTATGTAAATAACAGTGACAGGAATTCATTTTTCATTTCTCATACTCGGAAAATAGCGTTTATTTCATCCGAGTAGCGGGTGGAAGATGCTGCTTCCCATCCTTGGGCGGGAAAGACTCATCATACTAATTGTTTCCCTCTCTAGGGCGGGAATGAATTTAAAAAATAGAAGTTAATTTGGTTAGGTAGTCAACTACGAAAAAAAACACTAAGGGGGGTATAACTTTACTTGGGTAGTTTTTGAGTTGGCTTCAATACGTATTTTTCCCACTTAGTCTATCATATGTTATCATGATGATAATAGTAGATTGTTATACAAGGGTCGAAAGGAATCAATTACCAGGCTATAAGTCCAAATAGGAATTGATTACTTTCACCTAGTTGTGTTAAACGCTCTACTTTTCATTTCGAATTTAAGGAAAGTAAGAAAATTTTAGTTTTCCTAAAATATTTATTAATAATAATAACATGAGTATTCTAGTACCTATAGTCTTTTTAATTTTTTTATGTAGAACACATCGCGTCACCGCGTCGCGGGACGTTTCGCTTTTGGATATTTTTTTAATTCACACTGGCTGTTTATACACTGACAAGACTGCCGCATTTTTTTATCGATATTTTTCTACAAGGGGGGGATCTACGATTAAAGATATAATTAAATTTTGAAATAGACATATTATGGGTAATTTGTGAGTTTTGTAGATAGGTATATGATAGTGTTATATCCCCCTAAGGGGGATATACCCAAAATAAATGTCTATTTAACAATTTCATTATATCTTTGATCATAGATCTGATAGAAGTAAAGTTAATACAATTTAAGGAACCACCGCGCAAGCTTCTCTACCAAAGGAAATAGAATTTCAAAATCGGTCCTCAATTGACGAAAATATACATACATTTAAAAAAATACATATAGACAAACATAGAACCTCTGTATGAATACTATATGAATACTATCTGTTTTACTACATATTATAAACTAGCTTCCTCCATCGGCTTCGCCCGCGTGATATATCTTTATAAATTATATTATAAGTTACTCAGTGATAATATAGCATTCTACTGGTGAAAGAATTTTTTTAATCGGACCAGTCGTTTTTGAGTATATTCATGATAAACAAATATACATACAAAAAATCAAATCTTTTCTCTTTATAATATTAATTTTAGATTAATAAAGTCGCCTTTCGAGTCTGTGTGACCGCGTTGTTCTCTTAAAAAATTTTCTTTAAATACTTTTCGTGATATAAAAATGCGCACTTCAATATTTAATAAAGTGGACTGTGTGGTTGGCGGAAATTAATACCAGCTCGACCGACTCAGGGATTATATCTAGGGTAGCTTGGCAGCGTCCACTGTAAATGAATTCGTTTGCGAAGCGTGGATGTCTTCTATATCTGTGTAGGTGCAGTCACGAGCATAACCTTACCATTACGCAAGATTCAAAAGCGATTTTCACCAAAAGTATTCATAGAAATTGTATGGTGTTACGGACAGTCTTTTCAAAACCTTATCTACTATTATGAAATAGGTTTTTCTCAAAGTCGCAATCAAGAAAATAGCGTGTAGGATTTGTGGTTTTGTGGAGGGGCTAAGTAATAACCGCCGCACGGGTCGATCAATCAGATTAAGTTACGCTTGCCGCGATTGGTCCGTGGATGCGTGACCATCTTTAGAAAGAAAGAAAAATATTTTATTTGGGACACGCACAGGAAATACAGACAGTAATAAAAAATAAAATTAAATTAAAAAATAAGAAAAGAGCATTTTAAACTAAAAAACTAACAAAAAATATTAACGACCTGTGCGAGGCCAAAAAGGCCCATATCTCAGCATAATGCTGCGATATTTAAATAAATACCGCGGCGCTGGTATTCTGATAGGGCCCGCTGTGATGCCACGGACACACCTACGTACACATATAAATGTTAATTTTCTTGAACAGTTCCCTTATAGATTCGCGTCTGCGGAGGTTGTAGATGGCTCTGACGGCCCTCTTTTGCAGAATAAAGATAGAATCAATATCTGCAGCCCGTCCCCACAGCAAAATACCGTAAGACATGATGCTATGAAAATAACTAAAATAGACCAGTCTCGCGGTATCCACATCTGTTAGTTGGCGGATTTTCTAAACAGCGTAAGCGGCTGAACTTAGCCGCCCTGCAAGTGATGTTAAGTGAGGACCCCACTGTAGTTTGGAGTCAAGCGTTATCCCCAGGAAAACCGTATTTTCGACGAATTCTAGTGTCTCCTTATTCAATACAACGTGACATTTACTACTTCTAACATTCGGTAACGCGAAGCATATTATGGGGTACTGTGTTAAATGTTACAACAAAATACCTTGTGATATATTGCAATTAAATTAAAGAAAATTTTAAAACTCATATTAAAAATACGTACATTTTGTAAACAAGCATATTACAAATTAGAAGATTATGTCCATGATAACAGTGCTTGGAAACGTGCTGGTTCTGCTCCATAGGATAATCTAGAATCTCTGGTTGCTAATTTAATTGTATATTTTATTTTATTTTAATATATTACATTGATTTTACATTTTGTGATTACTTCCTCACACACTGACTTATTAATAGTAAAATTTTAGGAAAATCCTCTTCTTTTACAATGTTTGTAAATATGTCAGCATCACACCATGTATGTATCACATAATTAATTTTTCTGTCATTTGCTTCATTTTTAATTCTTTTTACCTATTGTGGTACCTATAGTAATTTTATTCTTGGTGCATCGTCTTCACATATAATTATTTAACTAATGTACCTATATTTACAATTTTTTTAAACATTTTAAAAGAATAACGGTGGAGTTTCTTGCCCGTTCTTCTCCATACGAAAACTATCTTTTGGAAGGGGCGACTAGAATCAATTAACTTTTTTGTAAATTTTGACGTTCAAAAGTGACAATCATCATCTGCCTAGCCTCTTCCCAACTATGTTGGGGTCGGCTTCCAATCTAACCGGATGCAGCTAAATGCCAGAATTATAATGAAGTGACTGCCTATCTGACCTCCACAACCCAGTTACTGAATAACACGATACTTGGTAAGACTGATTGTCAGACTTTTAGGCTTCTGACTACCCGTAACGACTGTCAAAGATCTACAATACACCACAATAAAATACACCTAAGGCCAGAAATAGACACAAAAACAGACAGACACGCAATCAGTTAATGAAGACATCTAGATAAAACGAAAAACATCAAAGTTAGGATGATTGATGAGTATACACCGACACAAGTGTGAGTTGTGACGGCTCGATGCCGCGACGTACTCCTATGTAGATTGAACGGAAATCGTTTTTAGTATAATCTCGGATTTCCATCACTATATCCAGTAAAGCCAACCCTCACGTGCTTTTGTGACTTGTGACCCGAATTCAGAACCGAAATGCGTAGAGGACGGAAATTATTCCAATAATATCAAAAACTGAATTTATCTATAAGTTTGTTGTGGGTATGTTTGAATTGCCCCATAGATATGGGACTTAAACATAACTGGCGAAATGTGCGTGTACTATAAATACACTTGTGCCTAACCCTTCGGGAAAATACAGCGTGATATTATGTTATATTTTAATTATTTAACATGACACATATTACCGGCGGGTGTGATGTTATATTATGTTATCTATTTAGGTAACATAACATAACATCACACCCGTGTTCCCCGAAGGGTTGGTAACATAGGTATGGTACATTTCGCAAGGTATCTATATACCTATTTTTCAAAGTTGAAGCCTTAATAAGTAGAATAGTTAGTCAGTTGGGGATCTAACTTTGCTCAATTTACTTCTACAAATTAATTCGATGAGTAACTTTTGGCAAAAATGACTGACTTATTTTATTTTTATAATAATTAATTTGATGAGTAGAAATTAATTTGGTGGCAGAAAGTACCTATTACTACTTTGTTCAGGTCCGTCACCTTTAATTGAAATAACAAATTGCCTTATCTAGTTCCCAACGAGGTAGGCAAAGGTGCATAACTGCATAAATAGGTTTTCACATTTCGACAGTTTTGCGTCATTTTCTCGAGCGAAAATTATCTCAAAATTATCGGAGCAGTTTACGCGCGTTTGACAATTTGCCACATTAATTTTGCATTTCGGCATTAAAGAACTAAATAATTCTAAGGCCCGGACTCCACCAAAGCGGAGATGTGCGGAGATGTCCGAAGCGGAGACGAGAAGAGATGTTTGTCAGCTAGGGTGTGTCCACCGAAGCTGTGCGGAGATGCGTACTGGCTAGACTGGATTTGACCGATTCCATAGTATAAAGAGTTCTAGTAGGCTATCTCCGGCCCAATCCGCGATATAATTGCCTACCATACTTGTCTGTCTCAGGGTTGTCACTTTTAGCTAAATTTTTATTCAGTGCCCAGAAATTGGCTGATTGATTCACAATTCGTCAAATATTTACTTTACTATACCTACAATACTGAGAAATCGGCTAAATGTAAACAAAGCATTAGCGGCATATCAATTGACAGATCAAAAGTAGCCTGTACCTAATACATTTTAGTGGGAAAGTAGGTCTATCTGATAGATAACTATTATAATACAACAAAAAATAAGTAGGTATCTCATCATCAAGTAAAAATTATATGCTAGAATAAGTGACTTGGTTACCTTTTCTGTTCTGTAGGTAATCTGAACAGAGACAACTCTGGAATCGATGAATTATTTAGACACCCAAACGCACAGCAATAATTTCTCCTGCGATTATCACTCATTTTTCATACATTTAGCAGTGCCGAAAAGCCGCGACGCGCAAACCTTGTGCGGCGTTAGGCCGACTGGCGCACTCAGAAACGGGCGAGATTTTGTTAAGTGTGCGTGCGGCGACGCATAGATACAGGCCGCGCACACATACAAACCGCGCGCGGTGCGTTTCTATGAAGATAGCTTACTACCTCTCTTTATACTATGCCGATTTAATGTTGACCGCTCACTGCACGTCGCTCACATCTCTTCTCGTCTCCGCTACGCGCCGTTGTGTCGCCAGCTAGCGAGGCACCGCTCACATCTCCGCTTTGTACCGCTGCCCAGCACAATCTCGGCGAGGCACAGCTCACATGTCCGCTTCGATCGCGCCATACAAATATGTTACATCTCCGCTCAGTTGTATCCCACTGCAGCTGAGTGGAGATGAGATGTGTGAATTACGAAATTCTATTTGTTGTTTAAAACACATCTCTTCTTTCGTCTCACCTCGTCTCCGCTTTGATGGAGTCCGGGCCTGATGAAAACTAAACATTTCCCCATAATGGTTCTTATTATTTTCAAGTAGAGAAACATTTAATAAAGCGAGGACTTCCATATAATATATTACAGCCTAAAACTCTACAGCGAAGTGTTTACTGAACAAGGTTCACGAAATTATTCGACTGAATTACTTACATGTTTTTAAAGGTTCTAAATTTTCTGATATAATTACGCCATTTATTAAAATAATAAACTTTAAGTTAATGTTAAGTAAAGTTATTAAATCAAGAAACTCATTACCATGTTCGGTTTTGCTTACCTACGGGTTTGTTTCGGGTTTCCCGACTAATTACGGACTCAAGTAGAGCCCATAATTTGTACATAATAATAATTCTGATAATTATGTCTCGCATACCTATTTATAACTTAAATATATGGAAATTACTAAAGTTCCTACCGTTTTTAACCGACTTCAAAAAAAGGAGGAGGTTCTCAATTCGACTGCATTTTTAGGGTTCCGTTGCCAAATGGCAAAAAACGGAACCCTTATAGATTCGTCATGTCTGTCTGTCTGTCTGTCCGTCCGTATGTCACAGCCACTTTTTTCCAAAACTATAAGAGCTATGCTGTTGAAACTTGGTAAGTAGATGTATTCTGTGAACCGTATTAAGATTTTCACACAAAAATAGAAAAAAAACAAATCATTTTGGAGTTCCCCATACTTAGAACTGAAACTCAAAAAGTTTTTTTTCATCAATCCCATACGTGTGGGATATCTATGGATAGGTCTTCAAATGATATTGAGGTTTCTAATATCATTTTTTCTAAACTGAATAGTTTGCGCGAGAGACACTTCCAAAGTGGTAAAATGTGTGTGTCCCCCCCTGTAACTTCTAAAATAAGAGAATGATAAAACTAAAAAAAATATATGATGTACACTACCATGTTAACTTCCACCGAAAAGTGGTTTGAACGAGATCTAGTAAGTAGTTTTTTTTTTAATACGTCATAAATCGTAAACCGCAATTTACCTTTTATTCAGTGTTACTTGCTGCTACGGAACCCTTCATGGGCGAGTACGACTCGCACTTGGCCGCTTTTTTTTAAATATTTGTAACCTACCTCAGAACTTTCGACTGGGTGAACCGATTTTGATGATTATTTTTTTGTTTGAAAGCTGGTGCTTCCCGTGTGGTCCCATATAAATTTTATTAACTTTGCTTGGATAGTTTTTGAGTTAGGTTCAATAATACGTATTTTTTTTCCACTTGTATATGGATGACATGTTAAGTTCCTGTCACTGTTATTTACATATCAGGTAGTGGTATTTGAATTTGTAAGGGGTAGGTACCAAAGGTGACAAAAAACGAAAATTCAAAACCAAAGACACCGACTACTGAAATTAAAGTTATTTTTCGCTATGTAGTGTTTTTTTTTTGAAGTCGGTTGATTTATTTTGTAATTTTTATTAATTAAAAGATTGATCAAGGCACAGTCGTCAGATCAAATGTACACTAGAATATAGAGAAGGTTGCAATGAAAAAAAATTGAGTTTAAAAATGTTAGCAATGGTCGGCATTGACTTACTCATACGCAGCTCAGGGTCTACTCGACGTGACATCTTTACGCCCGGGTCAGTCACTTGCATAAAACCACACATACACATCATCTACCTAGCCTTTTGCCAACTATGTTGGGGTCAGCTTCCAGTCTAACTGGATGCAGCTGAATACCAGTATTTTACATGGAGCGACTGCCTATCTGACCTCCACAGCCTAGTTACTAGGTAACACGATACCCCTTGGTAAGACTGGTTGTCAGACTTTTGGGCTTTTAACTACCCGTAACGACTGTTAATGATCTACAAATGTCAGCCAGGACCAAGGGCTAAACGTGCTTTCCGAGGCATAAGTCTTGGTATGTAAAGATGTTTTTTTTTTTTTTTGTAAAAAGTTTTTTTATTTATTTGCACCACTTTCTTGCCTTATCTTATATTATTCGCTCACTGCTTTATTTGTATCAATACCTCTTATTATACAGTAGCATATTCGTTGATTAATATTATTTATTTTCTCTATTTACTTCAAAAAACACTGCACAGCTAAATTGACAGCCGACTGCATCGCAGAATCGCGCCATAGATAATACACTCTCGCGCCGCGTCCCTTCGCTTGTCATAGATTGTAATAGTCCATACCTGACAAGTGATGCGGAGGTTGGAACGTCACGTCGGGCATGCGTCGATTCTTCAATGGTTTTGATTTTTATTATTTGTTTATATGTATTATAATTTTTTATTGTTTTATTTATTTTGTAATCCCTTAGAACATCATGACGGTACCTTGTCAGTATATATATGAAAACATTATGTATGTTCGAAAAAATCTACACCTTTTTAGTAAGATAAGTGACAGGCATAATTTTAACACTAGAAATAGGAACAAATTAGATCAACCACGTTTTAGATTGTCTAAAGTTCACACTTCTTTTATGGGGTACTGTGTAAAATGTTATAATAAAATACCACTCGATATTCTTCAACTAAATGAGAAGAAATTTAAAACATGCATTAAACGCACACTATGTAGACAAGCATATTATAAGTTGGATGATTATATCGTAGATAAAAATGCTTGGGTTAATGCTGGTCCTGCTCGACAGCCACTTGGGCTCACTAGTTAAAATTTTAATATTTGGAAGAGTTGCTTTCCCTTTTTTAAATTTTGTTTTTGACATTACGAACTTAATGTTTATTTTTTATTTTACCAAGTAAATTGTTTAATGATCCAATTAGATAATAATGATTTTCTTACTTTTTGGTAGTAAAATTCTATTCATTTCTTAAATACATTGCAAACTATAGTTTTGTTTAATTTAGAAGCATTTTTAGATTTTTTGTAAATGTGAGTACCATGGAGCCGTTTATTATGTTATTAAGACGTATGTTGACTTGAAAGAGCATGGCAGTTGAGAGAATGTCAAGCTCACTAAAATGTCTCGCTGATGGTGGCGAGTGTGTTGGATCATTCGGTTCCCTACAAAATGGTTGAGCTGGATGGTGCTGATCCACGCGTCATGTTCGTGAACGGGCGCCGTCAGTTGAGACTGGTCATCTCTTATCTGCCAGGGCTTAGTTTTAATCTTATATTTTCAATTGCTTTGATTATTTTTTGTACATTGCTTTCACATATAGAAGCAACAAGAATAATGTACCCAGAATTTTGTAATATCTATATTTAAAAGAGTGGCCTTGGAGTTTCTTGCCCGTTCTTCTCCATACAGATCTACGTTTTGGAATGGGCAACTAGCTTCAACTTTCTGACCAACTGACCGATTCTTTGACAATTTAAAAGTGCCTGTAAATGGTTTAATTGAAATAAATGCTTTGAGTTTGAGTTTATGTACCCCATAAATGTACTTTAAATAGTCTGAAAAATGGTTGAGCTATTTTATATTTATTTCAAGTATTAAAATTGTGTCTATCACATTTGTTTTGATTTTATCAAATCCCAATGTTCAAATTAAGAGTTCAATGGATTATAAACTATAAATTCGTAAAGAAAAAGATTTGTCTCTTATAATATTAGATACCTATACAATTGTTTCGCCCTACCACGCTGTATTCTAGCAATTTATACGCCTTTTATCTCAAAAATAAATTGGAATGGAAGAGATACCTATTATTTTAGAAATATCGAAGATTTATGAAAGATCTTACGATGTTGAAAGGTGATTCTCATTTGTGAGTGAAATTAATAGTTTTCCACTTAGATAGGTTGTTCATATTTGTTATGCTCTAGCGTTAAATTACTTTCTAGTTTAATTACTGAGGTCTATAGTAATGCTTCAGGCGTGACTTTTGCAGATTCACATTTCGACGGCTTAATCGAAAGATATTGAGGTTCCAAAGTTAATCTTAGACAGACAAATTCAAGGTATTTACTAAGCATGTTCGTATTTAACTCCTGAACTTTCCAACTGGCTTTGATTACGACGAGAATGATAGAAATGCGTGAATCACAAAATTGTTGGGAATGCGCTGGAACCTTGTTGGCACGGATTAATTTTAAGATTTTAAGCAATTTTGATGGAATTTAAGCAAATCGCGCCGTCTTGCCTTTTTCCGCCAAGTCCATTGTAGAATTCGTAATTCTTATTATCATAATCTATTGAATTTTCTCAAAGGATTAATTCTTTTTCTCTTTACAATGGAATTTGTAATCCTTCGATTTTCCTAATCCTTGCATAAAACGTTTATCTGATTGTATTATTCTTTTGTGTAATTTGGTCTTTTGTGTGGCAATAAAGAGGGTTTTGTACGGATGCAGCTATAGCGTAAGGTTAATGAACTTAAAGTTTGATACCAAAACTTAAAATACCTATATTTGCAAACATCTTAAAAAAAAACTTTTTTCCAATACAACTGGTTTTTTACTTTAATTTCGGAAGTCGGTGTCTTTGGTTTAGAATTTTTGTTTTTTTTTTTTTTGTAAAAACAAATGTTTTTCTCAATTTAGTTGTGGTACCTACCCCACACAAATTGGAATACCACTACCTGATATGTAAATAACAGTGACAGGAACTTATCATATCATCCACATACTAAGTAGGTAAAAATACGTATTATTGAAACTAACTCAAAAACTATCCAAGTAAAGTTAATAAAACTTATATGAGATTACCTCGAGAGCATATCCTTTCAAACAAAAAAATAATTTTCAAAATCGGTCCACAATTGACGGAGAAATCAGTGGACTCTCATTTTAAAAAAAATACCCTACGAATTTAGAACCTTTTTCTTTCTGGAAGTCGGTTAAAAACACAGAATTTACAGTATGAAACCAGATCGAATAAAAATATTAAATTGAGTAGACAATAGGTAGTAGGTATTGTAAGAGTACCTACCGACTAGCCGATATCGTACGATTCCTACGACCCATTGAACCCAAGAACCTATGTAACGTCTTCCAAGTAATTACTTGGTGAGATATACCCCTTCAGTGCCTCGTAAAGGTCGCCCCGACCGGAATCCTTTTAGGTAACGTAACTTAATAGTGTTTAAAATCGACTTACCCGACATTATTCAATCAAGACCATTTGCTATAAAGTTCGGCGTCCATTGGACTGCACGGCAAGGCAATTTTAAGAAACGAAAAGGAAAAACGAGTATTTATTGAGACTAGCACAGGAACATTAGAAACTATACTAAATACAATCTTTGATTCAATAAAATCTTGATTTCTTACAGGGTTTTTTATGGCTCTTTAGGAATAATTAAGTGGAGCTGGTTACTAAATATATCAACGTCTATTGTATTTCAAATACAATCATACAAAAAAAAAACAAAAGTATATTAAAAAAATAAAAACAAAGTCCTGCTAGTGGTCAAATGCAAGCCTATCAAATTAATTATAATAATGGTCGTAGCTAGGGTTTCTCATTTCCCGACTTTTTTTTGTTCCCGGATACCGAGACTTCTCGAGCACCATTTCCCGGGAATTCCCGAGAAGTCGGGAATTTGATTAACCTCAATAAAAATGTATGAAAAAAGTTTTAAAATAAAATACACATTTTCGTAATCAACAATATTATTATCAGTTCATTTTAATCAGTCTTCATCAATTAACTAAAAAATATGCCTTCTTAATTTCCTTTGTAATCACAGAGTTTTAAAACTAGAATAAAATATTAAGTAAAATCTTTAAAATTGACAAAATATCAATCACAGATATATTTTTTTATAATTAGCTGTTACTGACAAATGTGATGATCATTTTGATTTATAATCACAGAGTTTTAAAACTAGAATAAAATCTTTAAAATTAAAATCTTTAAAACTTTCGACTTCTCTATTACTAGTATGGAGAAGTCGAAAGTTTTAAAGATTTTATTTCAAAGATTTAAAAAAAATACAACATGTTGTTTACGATACCAGATAAATATAACATGGGCGGAACGCTGATTTATTTCTAGGTAAAATATGTATTTATAAATATGTATTACCTATTGTTTGTTAAGTTGAAAGAGTCATAAAAGTGAGAGTTCGTTTAGTAAAATGTTGGGAATTGGATCTAATATGAATTTGTATTAAAAGATATGATTAAAATAATTAACATAAATCGAAAAACAAACTGCACTAGGAAACATAAAAATAAAAAACTAAAATAAGATGGTTCTGCGATTGCACAATTTCACAACAATAGGGATATTCATATTTATTTGCTACTTATTCCATAAATAAGTTCTGTAATCAAGAAATATAATATTAGGTAGGTACTTACATTTATTGAGAAGGCTGATATTTGGAACACACACAAGTCTCCGGCGACTCTAGATAGGCGCACCGACACAAGCTACGCCGTCAAATGTTTGCGAGTGACTGACTGAACTAAACAAACAGAGAGATCACGGGGTGGGGCGGGCGGGAGGTGGGTGCATTATTGGGTAGTAAAAGGATTATAAAGGACTAGCTGCGCTCCGCGGTTTCACCCGCATAAGTCTCGATCCTGTGGGAAAAAAAATCTATATATGTGCCAAATTTCATCCAAATCCGTTCAGCCGTTTTAGCGTGAAGGCGTAACAAACAAACTTACTTTCGCATTTATAATATTAAAGGATTATGTTAGGATATTTTAATTTCTCGACTTCCCGGGTACTCAACCCTTTTTTTTCCGTTTCGACTAAGGCCAAATTTCCCGGGTATTGCCGCGTCGGGACTTCTGGATGAGAAACCCTAGTCGTAGCGTAGCTACAAAAACATAATATTACGCTTTCGAATTTTGCAAACAATCTGTGATTCGTGGGTTAAAAAATCCCTTGCCGTGCCGTGCCGTCCCGTCAGTGGGCGTTGAGCCTAAGGCTTCAGAAATGATATTGTTCGTAAAGGTTCGGGCTTCGGGATATCGTAAATGTAGGTCGTAGGTCACCGATAGGATACTGGACAATTGGATTAAAATATGATAATGTTATCTTTATTCGAAAATTCGATATGGCTGTATTTACTTTCTTACAATAGATACTAAGTTCGGCAAATTCGTTTTATTGTAAAAAAAAATCTGGACAAACTGATCTGATTGGCGTGGAAGGTAAAAAATTTAAGCTACAATTTGACAAAGAATAATAAGAAAAAGTAAAGAAAGAAAGAAAATGTTTATTTGGACACAGTTCGTGAAACACAAAATACTAAACAAAAATAAAAAGTGAAAATAATCTTTTGATAATCAATTAAACATCTGTATCCCGCAGGTCTTTCTTATCAAGCTAAAACTTGTAAGCTGCGACCTTTAATACACGTTCAGTGACCTCAATTTAATGTTTTATTATGCATACAAAAATAATTATTTATGGGTATCTAATTTAATAATTGAAATGTCAATGTTATTATAATTGGCCGGTCGGGCTGGTCAATATGAAATATGTAATTCAATTATTGGCTGCAGCAATCCAAATATACGATTAAATTAATATTAACGGTGACTTTCAAAGTTTTCAATGTTTCATTCTATTTTATCTTAGTCGTAGATTTCTTGAAACTACAATATGTAGTACGGGTTTATTGAAAGTAGTTCAATTTCCACCAAATCTGCAATACCAACAAATCAAATCTACTAGGCTGTTTAGACGCAGATATATGTCAATAACCTTGAGTGGTTAGCTTGCCTGTTCTGTACTGGGGTCCTACCACATGCTCATAAAGCAGTATTATTTTAATATTACTTCAGTGTGGGAAAGAGATGAAGCTCTACAGGACGTATAGCTCCATCTCTTTCTCCCACTGAAGTAATAATAAAATAATACTGCTTTTGAACTTGTGGTAGGCCCCCTGAGCTCACGCAACGCGTCCTACGTCCAACCAGTAATTTATAGGACTCGCCCATCAAGGAGCGCTGTCCCAAATTAGACGCATTATTAATTTATTATACATAATAAAAGGTATTTTAATAAGACACGTATAGTAAAAGATCAATAATTAAATTATCTTTAAAAAAGTGAAGGTTTCAGAAAAATACGCTAAATAGATTATGCGTGATTCTCAGCTTTTTATCTGCGTTAGACATAACTTTACAATTTAATTTCAATATAAACATACATAATCTAAAATATTCCTATATTAAGTTATTAAGAAAATGCTCTAATTTAACACATATATTTTTCAAATCATTAACACTACTCGTTTAGACGTGATCTTCAGTATAAAAGCATTAAAAGTCGGTTATCATCGCGTTAATATAAATATTGTAACAAAGTTAGTTCCTTGACCTGGGTTAATAAACAGGTAGATAGGTACTGTAGAGGCTTCAACCTGACATGGTTTTAGCATGCAATTTCCGCGAGTCTGTTAAAAGTTGATGGCATAATTATGAGACAAACATTGATTGGTATTGAGAATAGAAGAAAAAAAAAACAACCGACCTCCAAAAAAAAAAAAACACTACAAAGTGAAAAATAACTTTAATTTCGGAAGTCGGTGTCTTGGGTTTTGTAGTTTCGTTTTTTGCCACCGACTTCCGAAATTAAAGTTATTTTTCACTTTGTAGTGTTTTTTTTTGGAGGTCGGTTGTTTTTTTTTTTGTAAAAAGTTTTTATTTTTCACTTTTTAGTTGTGGTACCTACCCCACACACATTCGAATACCACTACCTGCTACCAGTGACAGAAACTTATCATATCATCTACATACTAAGTGGGAAAAAAATACGTTTTTTGTAGCTAACTCAAAAACTATCGAAGCAAAGTTAATAAAATTTATATGGGACCAATTCGAGAGCACACCCTTTCAAACAAAAAAAGAATTTTCAAAATCGGTCCACAATTGACGGAGAAATCGGTGGACATACATAAAAAAAAAAAAAAACATACGCGACGAACATATAACCTCCTAATTTTTGGAATGAGAATTATTGCGATGATGGACTTTATTCCTACGTAACGTCCATCATCGCGATAATTAACGGCGTTTCCCATTGGTGTGGCCCCAGCATGACTGAATATGGGGTGTAGACTGTGTAGAGGTAATTACGAAAGGATTTGTCGAAACTACCCCTGAATCCCTGATCCGAATAGCGGGGGCTGAAATTAATTAGCGAAATAATCACTACTCGCTGGTTTTGTAGTAATAAATACATGATGACAAAGCGATGGAGTCATAATAATAATTATGGATCGGTTGGAGTACCATCACGGTACCTAACCTCGTTTTCTGAAAGGCTCATCCAAGCCTTTGATCATCAACTGACAGCTGTTGGGATTAAAATGATATAAATAACAAAAGTCAATTAAATTACTTGACAGATGATTTGGCAATGTTTATAACGCTATTGTGATAAATAGGGACTTAAAACTGTACCCTAATTACATAATACACGATCAATCACAATTTGAAACAGATTGCTAATCCATTGCTTCATAAGTCGGAAAAAAAATCTGCTCAACAACGTACATAACGCAATGAATGTTGTTGAACTGTCAAAATGAAACAAATTACCAATAATCGTTTACGAAAATAAGTTACGCAAGTCATTTTATGAAATCTACAAAACAGTTTTGTGTACTTTAAACTGCATTGAAATATACATTAAAAGATGTTCATCATAACTTCGCCCACTGCTGGACATACGCTTTTCTTCTCTTTTGTCAATTCACACGCTCCTTTGCCAGCCTCATCCAGGTTTTGCCTGCGATGTCAACAATGTCAACAACCAAAAGATGTTATTTAATAAAAATAAAACTACGACTATATACCGACAATCTTCCAAGCTTGTAAGTTTAAAAATACCAGTGGTAGACGTAACAAAATGCAATTAAATAGGTATTCGTGGAAAGGAAAACTCATAAAAGCGGGAAGCGAAATAACACATGTCATGCATTTTATTGAAAAAGGAAACAGCAAAGATGTGTTATTGTGAAATGGAAACCACTGAAAATGTTTTTCGCATCGGTGCGCGGTCTTGTGAATCTCGCGCGCTGAAGGGTTAGGTTGCGGCTCATTAACCCTAAATTACGTTTCAGATGATACTACAAGTCATGGAGAGTGCTTTTTTATACACATGGATAATCGTATGTAGCTAAATTGTTTTGGGTGTCCCATTTATTCAATTGGTTTTATTTAGCTGAAGAATTGACTCACATACTAAATAATATTAGAGGAGCGTTACTAGCTACTAAATAGGTATGCAACGGTGAACAAAGTAATGTTAATTAAGTTATGATTTCATTACAGAGGCTTTGACATTTCCGAATTTTTTCTTCACTGCGAATTGTACAGAAAAAATATCTGAATAGCAAAAAACCTGAACGTCTCGCATTTCAGGCGATATCAACATTGTTATCTCTAATGTGCTTTCTATCACGTTTCTTTTAGTTCTAAGAACAAAAAGGCTGTCTAAGGTTGTCTTGTTAGAATATGAAGGTAGTAAGTAGTAGTAGGTACCTATAATATTCAGAAAACATACGATAGTCGCAACTGGCTTCATAAATAAATTCGTTGTTGCGTTCGGACCGTCGATGTCTATCCGAACTTTGACCAACTGTTTTTAAAACTCTCAAACTGTTCAAATGTTCAAAAGAAAATATTTTCCACAATGTGACTTTATGTTGTCATTCAGTTTTTTAAGGTTATGTTTTTCCTTTTGAGTTACGGAACCCTAAAAAACCCTTATAGGATGTATGTTTGTTAGTCTGTCAAGACCCTTTTTCTCAGGAACGTGTGAAGGTATAAGTTGAAATTAATATCAAATACGTAGGTCATATACGCTCCGGCATCGGTCGCGAACGGTTGTGTGCTTGCGCTCTCCCGCTCTTGACTCATTGCTCTGAGTCATATATTCGTTGCATTACGTAACGATTTTCGTAGTCGCTCGACTACACCCGATCTCCGATCGTTTATCGATCGGGCATAGATCCCAAAAAGGCCTTTTTCAAGGCTATCTTATTTCTTTAACAAGAGATTTTCGTCTGTAAATTCACCAGGCCCCTTCCGGGCAAAACCACAGTTTCGTGGTCACTCGGTGGATACCATACGGTGCCAACGAAGCCGAGTGGGGTGTTGACCCAACACACCCGCCGATCCCCTTCAGGGTAAGGCAGTGAATTGGCCGGGTCCCAGTGTTTGGCCTTGGGGGATCTCCTAGTCAACACGTGGTGACAGTTTTGCTTCCACAGCAACTCACCTAGCGTGGTCGGGTATCTTCATACCCTTCACACTAGACTGGTTAGGACCCCGTTGCACATTAAGATAGGCAACGGGCCAAATCAAGCTTAGGGCTCACCGATAGGCACTCATCCTCCCTGTCTTACCCGACAGGGAGGGATTGTACACATCCCCGGCATTCCCACCGGGGAGACAGGCATAGTTAGGCCATTCCCCCCCCCCCCCGCCATTATGGCCACCAAAAAGGTAGATCTCGAGCTTCTCTCGAAGAAATTAACCCTATTTCTCGAGTATATACTCGAATCGGAGCCCTCCCTCCGAGGTAAATACAAGGAGGAGCTCTCCTGCCTCTTGAGCATCTCAAGGGGCGAAAACCCCGACCAAGATGTCAGCGTCGCTACGTTCAGCGACGCTCTTGATACCCCTCCGACTGTAGAGTCGCCCAGACCCCCCTCCCCCTCCCCCTCGTCGGAGTCAATGGACACCGACGCCCCCGCTGCTTCTTCAAAGCAACCCTCCTACCCTTCTGGCTCGGAGGAGGAAGACGAGCCAAAGTCCGCTGCTTCCTCTACCTCTTCCTCCCCCTCCGACGACGGCTTCATAGCCGTCCAAGGAAAGGGAAGAAAGAGGAAGAATAGGAAGCAGACCTCTGCGCAGGCCAGTAAGGTCGCCGCAATAGAGGACTCTGACTCCTCTTCATCCACCGTCACCATCAAACCAGCTGTGGTTAAACAGCGTGCTACCGTCGCGACTTGCGCTACCGTAGCTTCCCCCTCCCCCTCCACCGCCCCACCGATCTCGTTTACGTCCTCCGCGAAGGCCCCCCCCGCGCCCCTCGCCCCCCGAACCGCGTCATCCTCCGCAAAGGATGCCCCCGCGCCCTCTGCCTCCCCGTCCGCATCATCCACCGCGATGGATTGCTCCGCGCCCATTAGTTCCGGCCCTAAGAAGGTCGCGCCTCCACCTCCTGTCTTCATACAAGACAAGGAGAAGTGGACGGCTGTATCCAAGTGGTGTATGGAGATGAAAATCTCCTACACAAATGCCCGATCTACCCAACAGGGTATTAAGGTTCTAGTCCCTACGTCGAAAGACTACAGGGACCTTACCAGAGTTCTGAGAGAGAGAGGTGTGTCATTCCACACCTACTCCCTCCCAGAAGATAGGCAGATCCGTGTGGTGATCAAAAAGATCCCCAAGGAAATCTCTCCCGCCGAAATTTTAGCCGACCTTCAGTCGCAAAAAATCCCTGTAGACGAGGTGCACCGCATGCATCGTTCGCGCGGCAGGGAAGCATACGACATGGTATTAGTCGTGTGCTCCCCCACCGAGGGGCATCACCCCATATTCAACATTAAGACCTTGTGCAACCTCATGGGCTTCTCGATCGAGAAGCCCTGGAAGAACAGCGCGATCGGACAGTGTCACCGCTGTCAATTGTATGGCCATTCTCAAAAGAATTGCCATGCAAAACCCAGGTGCGTAAAGTGCCTGGGTGACCACGGCACCGCTGACTGCTCGCGTCCCAAAGACCGTAGCCAGTGCAACAGCCCGCCTAGTTGCGTGTTGTGCGGCCTCGAGGGCCACACAGCCAACTACCGCGGCTGCTCTAAAGCCCCTAAGGCTACATCCAATAAGCTGACCAAACGTCTAGACGTGAGGCAGCAAAAACAGAGGGACTTCCATCCCCTCCCCTCCTCCCAGATTCCTGAGCGGCTAAGCCCTCAGAGGCCTAGTCCATGGACTATGCTCAATCACCAGCAGGCTTTCCCAGCCCTGGGTATTCCGCGCCCCCCCCCCCCCTCATACCCCTCTCTATACAATGATGGACCCGCGAGTCCATCACCTCCCCCCTCCCCCCGGCTTCCGCGGCCCCTCTTTCGCGCCCTCTGCGCCCCCCGCGAAACCCGCCACCGCTCTAAAACCCCCGCGCCCCGCTCCCACTCCCGTGGCCCCAATTAAACCCGTGGACGATCGTTTCGACGTAATCAGTACCGCGTTCGAACTTTTCTGTTCCCCCAGGGCTACACAGATGGCCCTGGACATCTCTACAGCCCAGAAATCGGGTAGCCTAGCGGCAATCCGTAACGTCTTCAATGCGTATCCCGAGATCACGCAAGCCCTCACCTCTTTCTCTACCCCCCATCATGTCTAACACCACTCAGGCTAGGTTTAAACCCCGATCCCTCAAGCTTGGCACCTTCAATGCCAATGGCTTAAATCAACAAAAAGATGAAATCGCGGACTTCCTCCGCGTTCATCAACTAGATATCCTCCTCATCCAGGAAACTTTTCTAAAGCCCCACAGAGGCAATCCCTCCTTAGCTAACTATCGTATCGTTCGGAACGATAGAACGCGTTGTCATGGGGGCGGCACCCTCATTTATTACAAAAAGGATCTGTACTGCATCCCAATGGATCCTCCCCCCCTCTCACGATTAGAAGTATCAGCATGCCATCTGGGCATGACCGGTCACGCACCGATCACTATAGTGTCGGTCTATATCCCTCCCATTACTACCATCGCTTCGGAAAATTTCCAAAATCTCTCGGACGATATCCAACTGTTGTTAAACATGAGTGACTCCGTCATCTTGGCGGGGGATCTCAATGCGAAACATCCCTCTTGGAATAGCTCCACCACCAACACCAGAGGTCGGCACTTGTTCGACCTCTCCTCCTCCCTAAACTTCGACATCATCGCTCCGATGAGTCCCACTCACTATCCCCATGCCATCAGTCATACCCCTGACGTACTCGACGTAACGCTCCTTAAGAACGTTAATCTAAGACTAGATTCAATAGAAACGGTGTACGAGCTTACCTCTGACCACCGACCGGTAATCATCAAACTCACCTCCCGCACAGGTCCCTCCGACCCTGACCAACCCCTCCCCACTAAAAAGGTGACGGACTGGAGGAAAGTAAGCACTCAGCTGAAATCCAACACATCCCCCTTACTAGACTCGATCCCCGACAATTTCGACTCAGTCGCTGACACGACTGCCGCGATCGACTCACTCACGGAGCACGTACAGACCGTCCTGAGCGAATGCTCCAGGGAGGTTCCAGCAACAGAACCCTGTTACTTGAATCTCCCCGACGATGTGCGTGCCCTGATGACTGAGAAGAGCGCGGCTACTCGAGCCTACAGCGTCTTCCCCTGTGCCGCCAACAAAGCCCATATGCGCTACTATCAGAGATCTGTTAGGACACGTATAGCGGAGCTGCGTGAAGCGGGATGGGACAAGATGGTGAGCGAACTAGAGCCCTCTCATCTAGCCTTCTGGGAACTCCAGAGGAAACTCAGGTCCCCCCAGTCGGCCCCCGTTCCCCCGTTAGTCCGCCCCGATAAAACCATTGCCTTCGACGACATCGACAAAGCCGAGTGCCTAGCCGACAGTCTAGAAGCTCAATGCTCTCCCAGCACCCTACCAGTAGACAAAGCTCACCTCGACGAGGTCGACGCCGAAGTCGAACGTAGAGCCTCCCTTCCTCCCGTTGAAGACCCTGATTTTCCCCTGCCCCCCATCGAACCAGATGAGGTGCACGAGATAATCAAAGGTCTGCATACGCGCAAAGCCCCCGGTTCAGACGGACTCACCAATAGGGTGGTCCAGCTCTTCCCAGCCCACTTGATCATGCTACTGACCACCATCTTCAATGGTGCTCTAAGCAATAACATCTTTCCCCAGACGTGGAAAGAGGCCACGGTCATAGGTATCCCAAAGCCCGGCAAGCCTAAAAACGAGCCCTCTAGTTACCGCCCAATCAGTCTGCTCAAAGTTCTCGGTAAAATCTACGAGAGGCTTATTTATAAGCGTCTCAGAGACTACGCCGAGACTAAGGGCCTCATACCCGACGAGCAGTTCGGCTTCAGAACTCAGCACTCTAGCGTGCATCAGGTCCACCGCATAGTCGAGCTGGTCAAAGGTGGTCTCACCCGCGGCTATCCGACATGCGCAGTCTTCTTCGACATAGCGAAAGCTTTCGACAAAGTCTGGCACAACGGCTTAGTATACAAGCTATACAAACTCGGAGTGCCGGATCGTCTCGTACTCATCATACGAGACTACTTGTCGAATCGCACCTTCCGCTACCGTATCGAAGGTGCCCTATCCTCCCCTCGCCCCATAAGGGCAGGAGTCCCTCAGGGCTCAGTGATAGCCCCCCTCGCGTTCACGCTGTTCACCAGCGACATCCCCAGACACAGAGGGACGCAGCTCGCTCTGTTCGCAGACGACACTGCGATCACCTGCAAAGGCAACACCCCTTCGTCTCTCCTAAATCTACAACGGGCAGTCAATAACCTTGGCGCCTGGTTTAGACGGTGGAGGATCGAAGTTAATCCCGACAAAAGTCAAGCGGTTTCATTCTCGAAACCGAGATCTAGACCCCCCCCTCCCCCCCGAACGATCACCCTGTTCGGCAAGCCGATCCCTTGGGAGAAGCGAGCCAAGTACCTAGGTGTGATCTTAGACCACCGTCTCTCCTTTTCAGAGCACATAAAGACGGTTCGCTCGCGAGCCGCTTTCGCTCTAGGTAGGCTTCACTGTATCCTAAATTCACGCAGCAAATTGTCACTAAAGTGCAAATTGCGTATCTACACAGCGTGTGTCCGTCCCATAATGACCTATGCGGGAGCAGTCTTCGCCCACGCCAAACCCCGTCACATCCATAGGATGCAGTCCCTCCAAAACAGATTCCTTCACAAGGCCACGGGAGCCCCGTGGTACGTCAGAAACGAGATCCTCCATCTCGACTGTAAGATCCCTACGATCCACCAGTTCCTCAAACGCATGGCAAAGCGCCACTTTGAGTCCGCTCCTCGACATCGGAACCCTCTGATAGTCGAGGCAGCCAATTATGTCCCGTCCCAAATCAGTCAGATCCGCCGTCCGAGGCATGTACTTTCCGACCCAGATGACCCCATTACACTCCTCCAGGAGCAGAATAGGGCCACCAGTACAGTGCACAAACACAGACGCCTCCCGTCATTCCGACCTCGCCGCCGAGGTCCTTTACGTACGCGATCTACTCCCCGAGTAAACGAATCCCCCCCCCGACCCTTGCTCGATAACGAGGTGCCAGCAGTTGTTGCAGCTGAGCACGTAGCTTTAAATACCCCGAATAATAATCATGATATAAATACAAATTTGATCCAGCCTGTCCCCTCTTGCTGTCCTCCCGTCAGCGATGCCCTAAGCCGAGGTCCGTACCCCACAGGGGGTGCCCTTAGCGAGCATTCGCTTAATTTTAATTTAGAATAGTTGAAAAAGCTCCTGGCTGGAGGCTCTAAGTGTAGAAGCTTATGGCACCCACAGGAAAGTCCGGTTAAGCAGCCACGACCTTAGTGGTCAAAACTGCGAGAAGCCATTCAAAAAAAAAAAAAAAAAAAAAAAAAAATACGTAGGTCTACGGTCCCTTGGAGCATTAAAAAAATCAAGCTTCTTAGTCAACGTAATAAAAAAAATCTGTCATTTATTCGACATATTTTGATACTAATAAATAAATCAAAACATATATTACTTCCCGTTGACTTAGAGTCATATTTGGCAAGAAGTACAGTACAGTACAGCACAAGTAAAGGGAAAAATGGTTAATTTGTAGTTTTATAAAATAAAAAAATAAAAAATGCAATTATAAACTTAAGTTTTTAACCGACTTCCAAAAAGGAGGAGGTTATATGTTCGTAGCGTATGTTTGATGTATGTCCGCCGTTTTCTCCGTCATTTATGGACCGTTTTTGTTATTTTTTTTTTTTTTTGAAAGCGTATGCTCTCAAATTGGTCCCATATAAATTTTATTAACTTTGCTTGGGTAGTTTTTGAGTTAGCTACAAAATATGTATTTTTTTTCCCACTTAGTATGTAGATGATATGATAAGTTCCTGTCACTGGTAGCAGGTAGTGGTATTCGAATGTGTGTGGGGTAGGTACCACAACTAAAAAGTGAAAAATAAAAACTTTTTACAAAAAACGCAACCCAATTCCAAAAAAATAACAATACAAAGTGAAAAATAACTTTAATTTCGGAAGTCGATGACAAAAAACGAAAATACAAAACCCAAGACACCGACTTCCGAAATTAAAGTTATTTTTCACTTTGTAGTGTTTTTTTTGGAAGACGGTTGTTTTTATTTTGTAAAAAGTTTTTTGTAATTGAAGAATTGATTATGACGTACATCGATGTATGAGAGAACATATTTTTAAACTACAATGTTAAGTTTGTTTTTAGAATAAATTCATGCCATCTTCGAAATCCTTTATTGTGCGTGGTGCGACACACACTTAGCCGGTTTTTTTTATGTAAAAGAGCTCGATCATAGATAAGACAGAAGCTACAAAAGGTTACAAATTAAACATACAGAAGGCAATAAATTACAATTTCCATCAGAGCGGTGCGAGTGTTAATTAGGGTAATTATTTATCTGCTAGTCAAGTCATTAGTTACTGTAACCCAGATTCTCTCATTCACTATAGCGGATTTGGACTGCATTATGTTGGGGACACAATAATAATGTTTGCGACCTAGTTTCCAATGAGTCGTCAGTGTGATGTCACACCTGTTTAAGTTCTGAATTGGAGCGTTAAATGTACTATACTAATTCAATAACTCAAGCTTATTGCAATTTGCAGTTAATGTGGACAAAATACAAAGAGCAAATGACGGGGTCGCGTCACACCAGTCTGCACGAGGCTTAAATCATAATTAGTTTCGACGGACCCTATTATACGTCGCATGAAAATCACGCATGTCCATGAAACACTATTTCACAGGAGGAAAACAACATCGTCCAACATAATGACATCATCGTCATGAACACTGACTAATTTGCATTTGGAGATCTACGAAAATACAGCAGTGAAATAAGAGAAATTAATTCAATCAATCTGCCTAGCCTTTTTCCAACTATCTTGGGGTAGGCTTTCAGTCTAACCGGATGCAGATGAATACCAGTATTTTACATGGAGCGACTGCCCATCTGACCTCTACAA
Organism: Agrochola lychnidis; assembly: GCA_963680765.1. Lineage (NCBI taxonomy): Eukaryota > Metazoa > Arthropoda > Insecta > Lepidoptera > Noctuidae > Agrochola > Agrochola lychnidis. Next base: position 10,081,069 of record OY796850.1, read on the forward strand.
CCCAGTGACTGGGTAACACGATACCCCTTGGTAAGATTGGTTGTCAGATTTTTGGATTTCTGACTACCCGTAACGACTGTCGAAGATTTACAAATGGCAGCCGGAACCGGGAAGCCGATCCCAATATAGTTGGGAAAAGGCTAGGCAGATTGATATTGACCTTAGAAAATAGTAGCTTGATGGACAAAAATTTTAAAGAATTAAAATATCTGTGTTATTTCGCTTTATTTATTTGTTGACCTATCTTGGATAGAAACACCAGCACGCTTAGCATGACCACAATAGAAACGGGTTTTGTCGACGGAAGAATAGACAAAATGACAGATAAACGATCACAATCTGTCATTTTGTCTATTCTTCCGTCGACAAAACCCATAGAAAACCCGTTTCTATGGTTGTCATGCTACGCGTGCAGGAGTTATTAAACAGCTTCACCGTGTCGTCGAGTCTCAAGAAAGCACAGGTATCCCTAGTTGTTTCGCAGAACATTTTCTTCAAAAAATAATTAACAACGGGTTACTTACAAGGTTTTAGTAATAAAAATGTTAAACTAGAAAGGGCATGGTTAATGAGAAACATAACATTTCCACTCGTAACATCTTAAATTTGTTTTTTTAAATTTATTTATGAGTGGGGGGGGACTATTGATGATTACTTTTGGGTGGGGTAAATAATATAACATCACGTCTATATACCGAAGGAGGGGCTTGTGGCTAAGTAATAACAGCTGCACGGGTCGATCGATCAGGTTAAGCTACGCTTGCCGCGGTTGGTCCGTGGATGGGTGACCATCTTTACATACCAAGTCCCCTCCGTGCCTCGGAAAGCACGTTAAGCCGTTGGTCCCGGCTGTCATTTGTAGATCTTTGACAGTCGTTACGGGTAGTTAGAAGCCCAAAAAGTCTGACAACCAGTCTTACCAAGGGGTATCGTGTTACCTAGTCACTAGGTTGTGTAGGTCAGATAGGCAGTCGCTCCATGTAAAATACTGGTATTCAGCTGCAACCGGTTAGACTGGAAGCCGACCCCAACATAGTTGGGAAAAGGCTAGGCAGATGATGACGTCTATATACCGAAGGGTTAGGTAGGCAGATGCGTAGGTACCTAGGAATTACATCCATATTTCTGCTAGTTATGTTTAACTCCCATGTAACAGGGGGGGAGCCTATTGTCATCAACTGGGTACAAATCCAGACTCTGGGCGGCTACTGAGAAATTTTTGACGGAAAAGCCCAAAAACACACAGGAATCGAACACATGAACTCATGTTCTGCAATAGCGCTTTCGACCATTACACCAACGTTTAATAAGTAAGTCCATGTTGAGATAAATAGAGATTTGTGTTTATGATTATGAATTTAAAGCGGTTTTTTGGCTAGTATATAAATAACTGCGGGAGGAGCTGGAGTCAATTCGTCACAAAATTAAATTCAACGTCGCCATCGTCTCGAACAAACTCAAATCAATCAATATTTCATTGATTTGCTCAGTAAGTACACCAAGCCACGTCTTTCAAAATCTGTTTTTTATTAATGACAAAAATATATGATGTTATTGTTATCCTATTGTCTTTTATTTCATTAGGGGGTTTAATAATGCAAATACGTAGGGAGGTTTTTGAATAATTAGTGTAATTTATGAAACAATGTCATAGGGTCGCAGTAAACGCAGGGTTGACATTGACGTAGGACAGCATACAGCTGCCCCAAAAAAGTTCACTGGATATTTGTTTATGTAAATACATAATGTTTTCATAGTATGTAGGTAGCGACTATTGAGTTTAACCAGTACCCTAATTGCGTAACTTATTTTCGTAAACAATTATGCCTAATTTGTTTCATTTTGACAGTTCAACAACATTCATTGCGTTAATTACGTTGTTGAGCAGTTTTTTTTTCAACTTATGAAGCAATAGATTAGCAATCTGTTTCAAATCGAAACAGATTGTGATTGTGTTGTGCTACGCAATTAGGGTAGGTACTGATTATAAGTTCTGACATTATTTAAGAGGCAATATTCAAACTGTTAGGGATAAAACCCGCCACACCGGACGAGCGTGCGAGCGTGATAATGGCGTGATCCGGCGAAACCTGAACTACGATTTTTTTAACAGCGACATACCCCTGCTTCGGTTGCAATGATTTGTCAAGACATCGGAACTTTTTTAATTTATACAAGCTTAGTTTTTGTTTATACTAAACCTCTTAAGGGGTCATTGTACTCATCATTATGAACAACTTTCACTATAGGACCAACGCTGAAATCGCGAAAAAAAAAATCTGCTGTTCCATACATTTATGTTCGCATAACTCCTCAAAATGTAGGGAATAGCAGATTTTTTTTCGCGATTTCCGTATTGGTCCCATAGTGAAAGTTGTTCATAATGATGAGTACAATGACCCCTTAAGAGGTTTAGTATAAACAAAAACTAACGTTGTATAAGTTTAATATTCATGATTAACGTCTTCCGGAATAAATTCTTAGAATTATGATGAAAACCGCATCAAAATCCGTTGCGTAGTATATAAGAACGCGGTCATACAAAAAGATACGAAATCATCATCATCATTATCAGCCTATAAATGTTCCCACTGCTGGGACACAGGCCTGTGCCGGTTGGTAGATGTCACATATCTTCGAATTTTCGGTTCTAGGACATGCCGGTTTCCTCACGATGTTTTCCTTCACCGTTTTGAGAGCAGTGGTGATGGAATAATTTGCACAAAGTAAAGCGCCTGTCTGGGTTCGAACCTACGACCCACAACTCGTAAGTCGCGGCCGTTACCACTGGGCCACCACTGCTCTCACACAGATACGAAATAGTAGATTGTTATACAAGGGTCGAAAGGAATCAATTTATGTTGAATTCAAAAATTCATGATGACTTTCACCCGTGTTAAACACTCTACTTTTCATTTCGAATTTAAGGAAACTAAAAAAAATAGTTTTTCTAAAATATTTATTGATTGACATGAGTATTCTAGTACTTATCAGTCTTTTTAAAATTTTAAATATGGAAAACACCGCGTCACCGCCGCGGATCGTCCCGCTTGTGGGTATTTTTTTAATTCACACTGGCTGTTTATACACTGACAAGACTGCAGCATTTTTTATTGTTTTTTTTATGAGTGGTTTATTACACTATCTTTGATTGTAAAATAGACATTATGGGTAATTTGTGAGCTTCGTAGATAGGTAGGTATATGATTTAATATGATAGTGTAATGTCCTTATATATCCCGGGGGATATTATACCCATAATAAATGTCTATTTTACAATTTCATTATATCTTTGATCATAGATCTGATAGTGAATACCCTCCTTAGTAAAAATGTTCGTAGCCAACTTATCTAAACAAATTTAGTTCTATTTTTAAAATTCATTCCCGCCCTATAGAGGGAAGCAAATACTATGAGTCTTTCCCGCCCAAGGATGGAAAGCAGCGTCTTCCACCCGCTACTCGGATCAAACAAACTCTACTTTCCGAGTTTGAGAAATAAATAGTAGATTGTTATACGAGGGGCTAAAATAACCCATTGTAACGAGGTAGTTTTACTCCCGAGCTTTAGTGAGGGTGTAAATAGAAACCGAGTTATAATGGGTTTTAGCGCCGTGTGTTACACTCTACTTTTCACTACGATTGCGAGAAAATAAAATAATCCAATACAATATTAATTTACCTTTATAAAATTCAAATCTGTAAATGCGATTATCGCCATTTTGATGACAGTCAAGGTCGAGGCTAAAAATATAAAAATTGGGGATTTCGAACATCCAAACTCCACCACAGGGGCAGTGAATACTACATCATTTCATTATTTGACGAGTTCATCCATTGTTCAAGTTAAATAAGTAGTGGTAATTAAGTTTTTGAGCAGTGGTGGCCCAGTGGTAACGACTGCGACTTACGAGTTGTAGGTCGTAGGTTCGAACCCAGACAGGCGCTTTACTTTGTGTAAATTATTTCATCACCACTGCTCTCAAAACGGTGAAGGAAAACATCGTGAGGAAACCGGCATGTCTTAGAACCGAAAATTCGAAGACATGTGGCATCTACCAACTCGCACTGGGCCCGCGTGGTGGATTACGGCCCATTCCCTCACATAGGGAGGAGGCCTGTGTCCCAGGAGTGGAAACATTTATAGGCTGATGATGAATTAAGTTTTTGATATCCAAAGTCGAAGTTTCGCGCCAATCGTGCGAGTTTACATTTTAACTTTTCACAAATATCACACATACACATGTAGAAACGATTTAAAATATGTGTGAAAACTACCTCGTTACAATGGGTTATTTTAGCCCCTCGTATAACAATCTACTATTTCGTTTTTCTAGGCTCGTTGGAACAGACAAAAATTAAAAAGAAATTACTTTTTTCCCAAGAGCAAGAAATGCTATTTTTCCCCGCTCTGGTACTCTACAATGACGGCCTTTTTGAGCAAGAGGAGTGAAAAAGGGATTTCTGTATAAATAGCGACATCTGCGTGACAAAAGTATCGTGAGTTTGTTCTGGGCAGAACGGACATCATCGAACCGTTTTGTCCAGAACACACTTGAGATTCTGTAGCATTAGCAGTAGCCTAGTCGTAATTCCTACAGTGTCAACACACTAACAGCGGACTAGAGGAGCAAATACAAGACTCTAACTCACAAAAATTGCGCTTGCTGGACCTCAGCCTTTTTTTGTTCTGAAACTTTATTTATGAAAGTAACTTGGTGTGTTTTCCTAGAGAGCGTTTTTTGACACTGTAAAGTCAATCTCGGTGCCATCATTTTTATATGGCGGCCGTCACTGTGCCCGGTATGTGGCGGCCACTGCTCTTTTAGGAAGCCGTAGCTTCAGGCCCAGTTTCCACCAAAGCGGAGAGGACAGCAGGTGAACAAATAAACTTGGCATTTGTCCGATTAGCTTCAAGCTAGGCTAATTTAAGGGTTGTTTGCGCTGCTCATCACTTTGGTGAAAACCGAACCTAAGGCTATGTGTTGTGCCGATGTCGTAAAGTGGCTATTTGACATCCAGTGGGTGTAGATTTGTCATCCGTCCGGATAAAGCCGGACAGTGTTAGGCTTTTTGACCTCTTGTCCAGACCAATTTGCCTGCGTCCGGCCCGTCTGGCTTTTTAAGGCTTGGAAACTATTGCAAAAATGTTAATTGTGGAATTTAATTTAAGTAACTTGCAAAGCGTTTTATGATAAAATTATTAAGGAGGTTGTTGAGAGGACGTTTCTACCAAAGAAAAATATGCAAATGAAAATAATAATAACGATTAAAATTTTCTTATAAAAATTTGTGTTATAATTATAATTGAACTTTTAGTCAAAAATCCTTTTTTATGACGTCCGTCCGCCTGTGGGACCCAAACATCCGGCCTTTTTAACGGGTAAGTTCGGTTTTCTGATTTTTAGAGATGGCAACGATAGGTGGGTGTACCAACTACTTAATTAGTGTAAGTAAATAACGTAAGTTTCAATAACTGAGTTCGGAATCATCTGTCTGTTACCTGTTTATACACTTGTGTCTCATTCATGAAACAATTCGATCAATTCATAGTTTGATTTTGAAAAAACAATTTTTAATATTTAATCAATACGTTTTTATTTTTCACTTTTAACTTGAGTAGTTACTAATTCCTTGGAAGGTAGATTTTTAAGAATGTTGCGCAAAAAGTCAATACGATTAAATAAATGATCGTCTTGCGTAGAGGCAATTAAGTACTTAGTTGATAATGAGAATTTATACAAAATTAAGACCTTGATGAGACAAACGATTCACAGAAGATTTATCTTAATAAAATAGTTCATTCATGAGGCATCTAATGTCAAATCAATAAAACTCGGGCGCCGATGGACAGCGGCTCGGCCAACTGTAAAAATTTAATGCCCCTGTACACTATCGATCCGCCAGTGTACGAGAATTTCACACTTTCCACGTGCTACGCTAGTTAGAACTCATTTGCCTTATTCATTAGACCGCACGAGGTCAGAAACATTCACTGCGCACCAATTTGGAAAAAATTGTGCTTACAGACACAAAAAATAAACTTTTTATTATAATTTAAGGAACAAACAAACTTCCTCTACCAAATAAAAAAGGATCACGTAAATCGGCCCATGAATCACGGAATAATCGGTGGACAAAGATACATTAAAAAAAAAAACAGTGGCACTCCGGGAGTGCCGATAGAAGTGAAAACTTGAACAAGATCGCCTTGGTGGCAGAAAAATACTTGTATAGAACATTGGTCTGTAACCTTATCTAGATAAAGAGCACAATCGCGTTTACAAACAAAAAAAAAAACCAAAACCATTAAAGTAAAATACTTGCATAGAACATTGATCCGTAAAATAATAAAATAAAGAGCACAATCGCGTTTACAAAAACGAGGTGTCGGTAACGGTGTCGCGAGTTCAATTTTTTTTCCCATCTCAAAATGCCCAACGTGCTTAAAGAAGTTTTCACTTCAAAAAACTCGCCGAATACATAACCTCATTCATTTTTGAAGTCTGTAAATAAATCTTATCTTTTCATTGAATCTGCTTTCTAGAATGGACACACAGTCTTACGAAAAATATATTTTACGAAGATCCAACGAAGCGTGCATCAACACGAGCTCATGTGTAATCTTGTACGAGGTATGGTTGTAGAATCTCGGCAAAAATAGGCACACTAGACCCTAACTTACCTTATGCTAGATACTTGTGTATTTAGATTCGATTGATATTCTATGTGATCAAAGTCGTGCTTCGCCATGCATGAAATCTGTCTACTTAATTGTGAGCATGCGCCTAAGATTTAGCTACCAATACACTTATCCATCGATAGACGTCTAAATATCAGCCAATCAATTCTGTAAAAACGTGAAAACTTAGGTGAAGTGAGCTGTCATTCCACCTGTAGTGTTATTCAGTAACCATCTCACCGTGTTATCTTAGGTGAAGTGAGAGTGAGTGAGCTGTCAGTTGTTAGATTGACACTATTGGCAGCTCACTTCACCTAAGTTATCACGGTGAGATTTTTACAAAATAGATCGGTTGTTATTTTTTTTAAGTGAAAACTTCTTTAGGCTCGTTGGGCATTTTTGAGATGGGAAAAAACAATTGAACTCGCGACACCGTTACCGACACCTCATTTTTGTAAACGTGATTGTGCTCTTTATTTATATTACGTTACGGATCAATGTTCTATGCAAGTATTTTTACTTTAAAGGTTTTGAAGTTTTTTTTTTTGCTAACGCGATTGTGCTCTTTATTTAGATAAGGTTACGAACCAATGTTCCTAACAAGTATTTCTCTTCCACTGAGTCTTCTTCCAGATCTTGTTCAAGTTTTCACTTCTGTTGGCACTCCCGGAGTGCCAATGTTGTTTCTTTTTTCCTTTAATGGTCAACCAGCAATTATTTACACTGTTAAAATTGATAAAATAACTAGCTGCGCCCCGCGGTTTCACCCGCATAAGTCTCGATCCCGTAGAAATATCGGGATAAAAAGTATCCTATTTCCTAACCCAGGTCATGGTCTACCCATGTGCGAAATTTCATCCAAATCCGTTAAGCCGTTGTAGCGTGAAAGCGTAACAAACAAACAAACCAACACTGCCGTCCTTTAACTAGAAAGCCATTAACTCTCAAATTACCAATTTTTACTTTTATTGAAAATGATAGAGTTTAAAATTCTCTATCTTTCTGTCTAAGAAACATTTTTACAACATAAATAGTTCCAGAGATATGACAATTGCCAAACTTAAGTGGTAATGGGCAGGGCACATTGCTCGCAGAACGGATGGCCGATGGGGTCGAAAGGTTCTGCAGTGGCGACCACGTACCGGAAGACGTAGCGTTGGAAGGCCTCCCACAAGATGAACCGATGACCTTGTGAAGGCCGCAGGAATCCTCTGGATGCGGAAAGCACAGAATCGGTTGAAGTGGCGGTGCTTGGGGGAGGCCTATGTCCAGCAGTGGACGTCTTTCAGCTGAGATGATGATGATGATGATGATATGACAATTTTGTAGGCCGTTAAGTAACACAATTTATGATGATTCCATCACTAGAAAGTGTTTAACCCACACTTCTTCTTTAAGAGTTTCTGGACAGAAAGGATTCTTTAGGACCAATATGGGCAACCTTTATCAAGTTGCGTGCCAAACTTAATAATATTAATGCAGTCGCGGGCCATAACAGGAAATAAAAAAGGTTATTTTATTCATCTATTTATTAGGTACACTTTTGAAATTAGCAAAATAACGCAGTGTGACTAGTAAGTAATAAAAAATAAACATGATTTCAAACATCGAACCAACAAAATGCACGCCTGCTCATTTGACAGATTTAATTTGATTGGCTTGATTTAATTGAGCACGTATTTCTACAACTTCTTGCGTAGTGAATTTCGTTAAGTGCGAAAGGGATGACAAGTAATCTTGTGAGGCTACAAGCGACTGCACCACGATACTGCGATACCATTGAGTCTTTCGATATGAAACCTATTCATTGCTTACGCACGCTGCAATTTTACTTACCTATTGTACATCAAGTGAGCAAAACAAGCAATGGTTATTATTTATGTTGACAGTTTTCATTATTTTTATGTTATTTAACTTTAGTTCTCTACAGTGTGAGTTTCATAATGTGCACATATCGAAATGAGGAAATCTATGCTTAATTTTATCGACGGAAAAAATGGTCAATTTTATTTTTTGTTTTTTTTTTATTTTTTTTTGTATCCAATTTTTTTTTTGTTCTCTTGGGCATCTTATTTATAAATTTTACAATTATTGTAAAAATTGATGAAAAAAATACAGATTTTTACTAAAAAAACATGTTTATTTTCAATTGAGGGTAGTTTTTTTTCTCAATTTTTATTTCATGTGGACGCCTACTTATGTACTTCCAATCATTATGGAGTTTGTTTCATCGCGATAGCTGATTCAGTTTAAAAGTTACACAGTTTTGTTACAATTTTTTTTTAATTCCATAAATGTATTAAAAAAATTATTTACATTTTTTTAAATATTTTATCTTTTGTTAAAATTAAGCATAGATTCCCTCATTTCGATATGTGCACATTATGAAGACTCGCACTGTATAGTTACAGCGCGCGTACCCTGTTTTTGCGCGAAATTTCAAAATGTCCCGCGGGCCGGGTCAAAAGCCGAGGCGAGCCGGACGTTGCCCATATATGCTTTAGGATAAATAAAAAAGAATATCAATTTGATGTATCCAACAATCATAGTTTTTAAGAAACAACGATTCCCGTGTTTTTTGTTTTTTACCATTTTCTCGGAAATAACTTTTTGGGCTTAACGGCGTTCTAGTTAAAGGACGGTAGAACAAACAAACTCACTTTCGCATTTTTAATATTAGTTAGGATGTTTTACTAAAATCTAAGGTTAGTGTAATAATTTCTTATAGGTTACCACTGTATGTCCCATAAACGTCATAATGTGCAAAAACACTACCAATTTAAAAAATAACGTGTGATATTGAGATTTTTAAAATACTCTTCTAAAGCAAGCCTTATACCTACATAAAGCATACAGATACCGATATTTAATCATCATCATCATCATTTCAGCCGAAAGACGTCCACTGCTGAACATAAGCCTCTCCCAAGCACCTCCACTTCGACCGATTCTGTGCTTTCCGCATCCAGCGGATTCCTGCGGCCTTCACAAGGTCATCGGTCCATCTTGTGAGAGGCCTTCCAACGCTACGTCTTCCGGTACGCGGTCGCCACTCCAGAACCTTTCGGCCCCATCGGCCATCTGTTCTGCGAGCAATGTGCCCTGCCCATTGCCACTTAAGTCTGGCAATTCTTCGGGCTATGTCGGTTACCTTGGTTCTCCTGCGGATCTCGTCATTTCTGATTCGATCACGTAGGGAAACTCCAAGCATAGCCCTCTCCAATCCCTTTGGGTGACTTTTAGCCTTCTGATATTTATTTGAGCGATATTGAACAAAACAAAAATAAAAGGAAATCAATTTTAAACATTGCTAACAGTTATTCAGTGGAACTTGCCATATGAGTGAGAGTGCACGTCAACAAGTTATGGCTATGAGACTAGTGTTTTAGTGTAGCATGATGTCTAATCGTTTCTTATAGAAAGAGACTCTACGAAAGGCCCAGCAAAGAAATTAGCTTACCCACAGACGGTTAAACTCTTGTCAAGTGATTTGATTGGTTGTTAATATTTTAGTCAGCTAATATAGCAGTTATTTAATCTAGGTGTTAGACATGAATTGCTTACCAAATGGGAAATCAAAAAGTTAATTTGAAAAGTTTATAACGTTATTAGGTACATCAATCTGCCTAGCCTTTTCCCAACTATGTTGGGGTCGGCTTCCAGTCTAACCGGATGCAGCTGAATATCAGTATTTTATATGGAGCGACTGCCTATCTGACCTCCACAACCCAACAACTAGAGAATACGATATCCCTTGGTAAGACTGGTTGTTAGACTTTCGGGCTTCTGACGACCCGTAACGACTGTTAAAGATCCACGAATGACAGCCGGGGCCAACGGCTTTACGTGCTTTTCGAGGCACGGAGGAGTCTCGGTATGTTGAGATGGTCATCCATCGACAGACCAACCCCGGCAAGCGTAGCTTAACCTGACGGATCGAACCGTGCGGCTGTTATTACTTAGCCACGAGGTCCTCACCAGTTATTAGGTATACACCCAGTCGAATTGATCAATACAGACGTATCATACATAGGTTCATAATCAGCATAATGTTCCCACTGCTAGGACACATGCCTCCTCTCGGTGAGATGGAGTGGGCTGTAATCTACCACGCGGGCCCAGTGCGGGTTGGTAGATGTCACATGTCTTTGAATTTTTGATTCTAGGACATGCCGGTTTCCTCACGATGATTTCCTTCGCCGTTTTGAGAGCATCATCATCCTACCTACCTAGCCTTTTCCCAACTATGTTGGGGTCGGCTACCAGTCTAACCGGATGCAGCTGAATACCAGTATTTTACATGGAGCGACTGCCTATCTGACCTCTATAACCTAGTTACTAGGTATATAACACGATACGCCTTGGTAAGACTGGTTGTCAGACTTTTTGGGCTTTTAACTACCCGTAACGACTGTTAATGATCTACAAATGTTTTGCTTAGTGCTTAAGATTAGACATTTAACTAAACCCTTTTTACAGACCAATTTTGACTTCTATTGCGTTGGTGGCAAGACAAATGGCAGCTGCATTTAACAGTTGGTATTGTAACCACTTTTTTGCTTTTAATGCCATCCTTACACCTACGGCTTAGAAGTCAAAATCGGTTGAACGGACTGTAAAAAAGGTTTGTTTAAATGTCTAATCTTATTTCAAATGGAGTATAACTACCCGTAACAACTGTCAAAGATCTACAAATGACAGCCGGGACCAACGCTTAACGTGCTTTCCGAGGCACGGAGGGGTCTTGGTGTGTAAAGATTGTCACCCATCCACGGACCAATCGCAGCAAGCGTAGCTTGATTGATCGACCCGTGCGGCTGTTATTACTTAGCCACAAGCCCCTCCGTTTTGAGAGCAGTGGTGATGAAATTAAATACACAAAGTAAAGCGCCTGCCTGGGTTCGAACCCACGACTTACAACTCGTAAGTCGGGGCCGTTACTACTGGGCCCCAGTAACAACTGTTTTGAAAGCTCACCCCAACCTTTAACAATCGGTGGTTCCAGCTGACGAAACTACATATCAAACCATCAATTAACAAATTTTCTTTTAAATTACTACAGTCTGTTCTTCATTTAAAGTATCCAATCACTGCATTGTAGATCTAGTATCGAAATTGACTTATGCCTCAAAATTTTGCAATAAAAGGCTCTGATTGGATAGGATATCTATCGGGACTGATCGAGGCTCGACCCGGCCCCGTCCACAAATAATTTTGCTAAAGACACAAACTGTGCCAGTGGGACATCGAAAATAGCTTTATGTTACACAAAATGTGTGATGGAAGTGGAGGGACTACCGCTGTTTAATCTATTATTCAATGGAACGACATGTTCAGTCGATAACCTTTTACCGAAAGACACCAATGCCTTTTTACACAGTTTTTGTGGTCACAACCCGCAACGTTCGTGTCATAGAGTTTGTTTTGTTTTAAAACAACTGCTGGCTTTCATTGTTTGGTTTTTAGGGCGATCATTTGTCTATGGTTGCGTGTAAAATTAGAGTAAAAATATTTTATATTTCAAATTGGTTCTCTGTTGTTGGATTTTGTTGAATTGTCATAATGTAAACGATAAACGTCTGTCATTCGTTTGACCAACAGGACCTCATCTGCAGATCAAAATAAAAATAAACAGTCATTTATTTCTAAAGTTCGTTTTTTAATCCCATAGACTAATTTGACATTTCAAGTGATTGTTGTTTGTTTTTTCAATTTGGAGTTTGACATTTTCACCTGTCAAATTAGTCTCTGGGATTAAAAAACAAACTGTGCTAGGCTGAGAATTAACACTTTTTGAACGTCAAAATTACTTCCTAGTGCTTTAGCTGGGAAGAAGAAGTTTAAATGTATCGATCCGTGATACAAATCTGTGTTATTCAGGAGTCTCAGTTCAAACTATACCTACTCAAATATTTACATTGAGAAAAAATTATTTAATTGTATCCAGTGTACCTACCCACCACCTCTGCCCAACTCTTCGGGGAAACAAGGCGTGATGTTATGTGTTTAGTATTGTGTTTGTAAGTATGTATATCGTAAGAAATTGAATGGATATGAATTAAAAATAAAAGTAATTGATTTATTTTTCTCCACTGTTCCAATTGAATCATCAATAAAAGTCACACCTACGTTCTTCTACATCGAATACTTTCTACTAGAGATGCCGCGAATTATAGCTAATAGTCGAATACCGATTAATCGCCATTCCGTATGGCGAATAGTCGAATACTCGCTATTATTGAAACAAATATATAAATTACTCGACATAAAATAATACAGTTTATTTATTTTCTGAGGCAGGTTTGATTTATGAAAAAAAGCGCAACCAACTTGATCCCAAACGTGCAGAAAAGCTAGTTTTTCTGCACCACAATCTGCCCGTTTTGAACATTAAATATTAAATTATTTAAAAAGCCTGACTAATTAACATCAACGTAACTGATTTTTGGCTAAATTTATATTAATGATAATATACTAAGTGTGTTTTGTTTTTAAAGATTAATAAAAGTTTAATTTTTTTAAGTCAATAAAATTTGTCTTTGTAAATATGTCGTTGGTGTGCCTTGCTTAATAAATAAATAAATAAATAAAGTCTACAGTTTTTCTGTTCATTAAAAGTTTATTTTTATTTAAGAAACAACTAATCGCCGAATGTCGAATAACAGAAACTATTATTCGGTATTCGACGAAAAACAAAAAAAAAACTGAATAATAGAGAGTATTCGCGGCATCTCTACTTCGTACCAATATTTCGTACTGTATAAAAACGTTCCAAAGGTAAAAATATTACTAGAGCGGCATCGGGCATGGCATCATCTCAACAAATGCAGTTAAGCGCAATCTTCTCCTAATTCAGTCGCTCGCAAATCTCATCGCACAATCTAGCCTATTTATGGCTGACCGTGCTCTGCAAGCCGTCCTTTAAAACAATATCTTGGTTTAGCAATATCTGGGCTCTTATCTCTTTATAGGCACTCCGTTAAATGGCGCATTCTCTGCAGTGTTTCATTTAATTCAGCAGCTGTGCCATCAAATTTGTAGGTAGGTTTATATTTATCTAAATTTATATTATTTGGTTCAATTGGAACTAGCTTATCGATTCTATCTATAAATTTCTAAACGATGTACATAGTTTGTCATTTACTGTTGACTTGTAAATACGATGTTGAAAGTAATGCAACGAACTGCATTGTACCAATATTATTTAAGCCCATATTTCATTCAACGGGTTTTATTCTCAACACAGAATATTTCCTAGAAATGTTCGTTTGACCAGTTTTTATTAATATTTCTCTCTTGTGATAGTTTCTGTTTCGCGCTGCGTTCCCATCTCGAAAAGTAAACTGTGTCAGTTTTTCATTTCTTTATAACCTTTTAAAGGTATTGTCAACTGCTATATACTGTTTTTATTTGATGAGTAATCTGTCTAGCCTTTTCCTAACTATGTTAGCGTCGCTATGTTTCCAGTCTAACTGGGTGCAGCTGAATATACATATACTGATATGTTAAAAAATGAATTTGGGTTGCTGAATGACCTAGTTTCTATATATTATGTTATTTATATATACTAGAATACCGTCACGACAGTCAAAAGGCCATCCAATAAAGGGCATTATTCGGAAATATTCTTTTGACCGTCCATCAAACAATGATAGAGCGCTCATATTGAAGTGAGAATATGGCGTATGTGAACCGTGGTAAATGAAAAAACCAATATAATATATCCACCAAATCTTCATAAAATATAAAGAACTTGCCATACATAACTTATATTTCGGGTGGTGTCAATTCTCCCAAGTTTATTTTCATTTTCAATCGACAATCGGAAATGTCTCGTACAGACCTACAATACTAGGCGTAGATATTTAATTGAATACCATCCGTACCTATTCTAATATAGCTATTATGAATACGAATATGTCTCCATTCGTGTATCTGTTTGTTTGTTAAGTTTTCAAGGGTAAATAAACAGCTGAACTCATTTTCAGGGTGTTGAAGTTTTTATAATGCACTAGGATATGTTTGATAAGCCACTAGGAAGTGGTAAAGGGTGGGTGTTTTGGGGGACTGTCTTATGTAATTTTGACGTACGAAAAATGCTGATTCTCAGCCTAGTTTGAATAAATGACTTCTGAATTTTGAATTTTATGGAACACAACATTGCGTGCCAAAACCAAGGTCACGGACGTTACCCAGAAAGCCGCTAAGCTGAAGTGGGACTGGGCCGGACATGTCTGTCGTATGTCAGATGACAAATGGGCTAAAAGAACTACTGATTGGATCCCACTAAACGCACGACGACATCGCGGCAGGCCGAGACGAAGATGGCGGGACGAGCTTGACTCCTACCGAAAGGATTGGCCGATACTAGCAATGGATAGAGTTTTGTGGAAAAGGGAGAGGGAGGCCTTTGCCCTGCAGTGGGACAATACAAGCTAGTTATATGGAAAAATCATAAATTGACGTGGAAGAAGGTGCGAGCAAAACGCTATCTAACAGCGATAAAAGCGTTTGGTATACCTACGTTGTAAGTCTACCACTTATTATCTTTCAAGCCTGCCAGTGTCTGGTAGAAAACATAAACAATATGTGGAGAATCAATAATTTATTAGCTCCTTATCATTCGGTCGTAAATGTCGTCGACGAATTACTACGACTGTCAGCGACGTACTAACCCTTGGTAGTGGTGAGTAGGTGTTACTCCTCAATATTGCAGTTTTATTGCTTGTAAAAGTGTAAACCTATCTTTTTTACACCAAGTGTTCCCAGTTTTGAGTAGTGTTCATTACGACAGCGAGTTTATTATGCATTCTGTAGAAGAATACTTAACTATTGTGAATTGTGGTAGTAAAATTTTATAAGGATGTAAGCACTGTTTCTATGATAATTTGCAATAGACTTTTGTTGAGTTAAGTATAGATTTTCGGGAAATTTATAGGTATATATGTAAAGACTTTGATTAATTAACTGAAATAATCCAACTAAGGACGTAGGGAGACTTATTTACAGTGAAATATATTCATCTTATACCTTTAAACGAGCAATTCTTGTATATATATAATTTGAATCTTGTAAACGGCTCAACGATTTTCATGAAATTTAGTATGCAGGGGGTTTCGGGGGCGATAAATCGATCTAGCTAGGTTTCATTTTCAGAAAACGTCGTTAAAAAAAAAAAAAACCGAGCCAAGACCAAACTGGTCATCTAGATATTTAAAAAACATAATAACCTAAAATGCTAACACTAAAATATATGTAGAAGTATGTAAATTAGGGATGATTTAGAAATTAGACAATGAAAAGTAAATTAGCAATCAGTGCCATAAATAAAAATCTTCTGATCAAAGTAAAATCATTGAAGCTATCGCGAAAGTCTCCTATCGCTTTATTTCATTAGTCTTGGACAGACTTAATTTAATAATTGGATTATACGATTTTTCTTTGTCTGGAGCATTTCTGAGAATTTTATAAACCTTAAGAACTATAAAAGGTACTTATATAGTGAAAAGTACAGACACAGGTGCTGTTTAATTGGTTACCAAATTAATTCTATTTTTGGACTTACTTGGAAAAATTCTAAAAATTTTTGGTAATTGTAAAAAA
Source organism: Agrochola lychnidis (assembly GCA_963680765.1). Lineage (NCBI taxonomy): Eukaryota > Metazoa > Arthropoda > Insecta > Lepidoptera > Noctuidae > Agrochola > Agrochola lychnidis. The sequence continues at coordinate 10,097,353 of OY796850.1, forward strand.
ATAAAATAAGTTAATATACAGGCTGGCATCGACGTGAAAACTGTTATTACCATGGATTCCGTACATGATTCTGAACCCTCTATGTTCAAATTCTTTGTCGATTATTTTTTTAAAAATCTGCTGTTTTATAGAAAAGTGCAATACCTACCTACGCGAATTTCAACGGTTCACGGTTCAGAATCATATACTAAATCCAACAGTTTTCGCGTCGATGTCCCTGCCACGCATTTTTTTTTTTGGGTGGGAAATTATCAAATAACTTCTCCCGCTCTAAGTGGAGCGGGAGGGCGTGTCAGACTCTTACTGACTAAAACCCACCCGTGTTCCTTCGATTACCCTGTTGCCGGGAGCCACGATTTTCCTTTCGGCCCATATTCGCAGCCCCGGCAGGCATTGGCCCTAGCGGACCCCGTCAAGTCTGCTGACATCTCTTTGAGGCGCGCGTGGAACACAACGCGCGCAAACATTTCAAAAAATAAAATACATTCAGTACATGATTCTGAACCCTCTATGTTCAAATTCTTCGCCGGTTATTTAAAAAAAAAATCTGCTGTTTCATAGAAAACTGCAATACCTACGCGATCAAAATGTGTGGAATAGCAATTTTTTTGTTTTAATAACCGGCGAAAAATTTCAACGGTTCACGGTTCAGAATCATATACTGAATCCATGGTAACAGTTCTCGCGTCGATGTCCCTGCCACCCTGTATAATCTTTAGATTATGTCAATGTATATTAGTTTAATCATTTTATAGAATTAATTTGTATTAGGAAAATTTGGACCTAATCGGTATTATTTCGTATCAACAAAAATAGCGCAGAAAGTCACTCTTGTCATAATCCCTAATATTGCAATTAATTCCTTATTATTGGAATTAATAGACGACGCAAAAGTAGAAAGAATCATAGAGTAATATAGATTGTATCAACAAGCTGTGTTGATCTATGATTCTGTCGACACAAGTCAGTCGTGGAAAGTTATTATTGTTCTCGTTGATGTTTTTGTTTAGATTCGTTCAATTTCTCTTTGTTAAAAATAAAGTGGAAACTTCACAAAAGCCGTTTTCATAAACCACCTTGCATTTTCTTAGCTTTTTGTAAAGTTAGGCTGTTTTTTAGGTCGCCGCATGTTCATCTCACTTCTAGCTATCTTTTGTGACGGTCGCTGTCTATGATGGGGTGCCCTGATTGTTAGTCAGATACTAAAGGCTAAAGACTGTAGTACCTACACACGTTACACATGAAGATACTTAGTACACACGGCTACACATCAAGCTATACATTTCCAGTTTATGCTGATCTCGCATTGTATAGGATTTCCGTACAATGCGAGGTCAGCTTATGCTGGAATTGTATAGCTTGAATCAGCTTGATGTGTAGCCGTGTGTAGGTACCTATGCAGAGATGTAAAAGATACCTCAAAACAAGTATCTGGAATACAAGATGCAAGATACCTTTAAGTAATGTAGTAGGTATTTGAAATAACAGATACAAGATGTTTTAGAAATAGTATTTGAAATACAAGATACAAAATACGTTTTTGCTAAATACTTTTTTAATGTATAAAATACTTTTTGAAAGAAAACACATTATTAATTTTAAGGTTATACGAGTAGAAACCATTTTTCAGATTACCATTTTTAGTAATAATTTATTTAACTTTGACAGTTTGACATACACGACACGACTTAAAACACATGTCAGCACGGTAAAATATGGCGCGGCGACGGTGGCAAGGCAAAAGTAACTAGATCATACAGCCTTTAGTTAAGTTGATAAATGAATTTATTTAGGGTGCGTTCAGATTTATCTTTATGATGGGATAGCAATGATAATTTAAAAAAATGTATACGAATTACTTAAAAGTATTTTACCAAACTTAGTATTTACAAAATACTAAGATACCAAAAGAATGTATCTAAATACAAGACACAAAATTAAAATTTATAAAAAAAACAGATTTTAGATATAAATACGTATTTCGTATCTTCACTGTATTTCAAATACTTGTGTCTAAGATAAGTCACACCTCTGTTAGTATGACAGATTTTGAAGCTGTAGTGAGCTGAGTTTGAATTTTCACATTTTGTCGTTTTAAGCACAGTACCCAGGCTTTTATACGACATATCGAGCTTTAAAAACCGGCCAATTGCGAGTCGGACTCGCACACGGAAGTTTCCGTACCACCGTACAATATTTAGCAAAAAACGCCGAAGAAACAATTTTTAACTTTATTTAATTTTATTATTATGTTGTTATAGCGGCTATAGAAATCAACTGTCTACTTATTGCGGTTCATGAGATACAGCCCGCTGATAGACAGAGGGACGGATGGACGGACGGACAGCGGAGGCTTAGTAATAGGGTTCCATTTGGCACCATTCGGGCACAGAATCGTAAAAAGAGACTGTCACTCGGGTATGGGTGACAGAGACAACCCTCGATAAAGTCAAACTTTTTCTTAAACTCGTTTTTCCATATTTTGCCTTGAATTTAAGTGCATGCTGTTGTGTTTTTGATGATCTTACTTATGTATATACAATAATATTATTAATGTGAAAGTTTATGTGTTTGGATGTTTGTTACTCAATCACGCAAAAATGGCTGAACGGATTTGAATACAATTTGGTACACAGATAGTTTATAACCTGGATAACTTATAGGATACTTTTTATCCCGCTAGTACGTTCCTGTGGGGTAATTACCGACGCCCGCGCGGGCGAAGCCGCGGGTGAAAGCTAGTAAATCAATAAATTCATCCTAACGCAGTCCACACTGGAAACTACTTTTACTGTTTACTAGACCAACTTAGTCCTCAAGTATTTTAAAATAATCTGTACTTAGCCAGGCCAAGCGGTAAAACTACTAAAAGATTTAATAACAATAAATTAAACTCGTAAAACAAGTTATGGCATGTTCAGGTGGGGCAAACTTCAGCGTAATGAAGCCACGGCTGCCTGTGACTGCGACAAATGAATGCCGAATTAGGGTCCTCCGTAAATTGTGAGAGATGTCATGTAGGTAGGCAGAGTTGAGAACAATTATAGCGTAGAAGAAATATGAGAGATGGCGAGTCTCATGATCTGGGCCTCAAGTCTGCAATAGCAGTAAATCAATGATAGACCATTCTGACACTATTGTAATAACAATAGTGTCAGAATGGTCTATCATTGATTTCTTAATTGTTGATTTTGACAAATTTGGTAATCTACTAATATAATGGCGTCATTATGACTTTCCAATAGTCAGCCACTGACACTCCATTGAAAGAAATGGCACTTATTGGTAATCTCGTACATATGTAAATGACAAATGAATGACTTAGGTGGTTGCATTGGTCGTATTGTACGATAATGCCATTATAACACAATTCTATTACGAGACCATTGACCGACCAATGATCAACCATTATGAATTTAGCAGATTACGAACTTTTAGCAAAATGACAATGGGATCGCGTTGGAATGACGAATTTATAAAAATAGCAGACTTGGGCCCCTGGAACTTTGAATAAATTGTTTCTGCACTTTTTATCTGTATTGGATTGCATTTTAGGTTTGTCTATACAATTTTGCCGAAGTCCGGACTTTCGGAGTGAAATATTTTGCAAAACTTTTGACCTAGACGACAAAACTAAGTATGTATTTACTTAGGTTTGTCATCGATTAAAAATATTGTAAAATATTTTTAAAGATCATCTGGTTTGTATGTTGTCTATCTACTTCTTTAGGTAAAAACTAACGAAGATGAACCAATCCAAGTCTGAAATATCTATAAATAATAAATAAAATAATAATAAATAATTATATCTATAATTTATCATATATTACTTCTGCAATATTACATAATTCTTTGTAATTCTGCTTACAGGTTATTTTTTTTTTTTTTTGTAAATTTGTGTAGTCTGTAAATGTGTTATAATTGTGATTTAAATAAATGAATAATAATAATAAATCTGCTGTTTAATACGTTTTGATCAGGTAGCTATCCCAGAGTCAAAGCCGAAATGTCTCATATCTAATTCTTATAATTGTGCATTCCTAATTACTTTGGCATTAAATTGACTAATTTTACTAAACATTATGAGTTGTTTACTCAATTCTGTAATACATTTTAATTTTTTAAATTCTAATTTGGACTATTAATTATTTGAATGTTGGATAAATTTATAATTATTTAATTAAATGTACCTACCTACTTATATTTGTACGCCGTTAAGGCAAAACATGACTGTGGTAAAATTTTATTGTAACATCTTGCATGCCATGTGTGTGTATACTCATGTTTTGGACAAATAAATGATCTTTATCTTTTAAAAATAGATTGCCGTAACGAAAGGTAAATATTATGATGACGTATGTTTTCACTTTAACTATGGAGGGAAGTGTTTTCATTAGAATACGGTTATCGTCACGAGAATTTGGGCCAAGGTTGCCCTGTTTACGGTTAATATGTTAATAAGTTTCTACATTCTTTAGTCTTATAAACAACATCTAAATAAGTAACTTATGTTTGTTACACTTACTATTTTGTTAAAATGAACGCGATTATCATAACGAGTGTTTTACGCAATTAGGCTGCTTATTTTTCTGAATAAAGTTTTAAAAGCTTTACTTGAATTGCGTAAGAAGTTGAACAGGTTGTAATACGCCGAAAACACGTGGGTACCTACCTACATAGGTTACAGCAGGTGTTTTTAATTTCTCAAAGTATTTTAATGGTAATACAAAAAAGCGGCTGCCGTGCCTAATAACCTGACGTTTAGTCCGACTCATCCCGAAATAACAGGCTGGATTTTAGAATCCGTAATGAGGCTCTCACAGACCAGGGATCAGGGAAGCATCGCACAATATGGAGCCGGCCTATACCTACTCACTCAGCCGTGGGTGGAACTGGCTGCCAATGATGATGATGATGATTTGCGAATCTTTGTCGTCACCGTTGGGGAATCGGATAAGCGATTGAATTCGACGCTACAGATAATGCCATCCACGAATACGCGCCCCTTTCCTCTTCCTAATCGCTTATAGTACAAGTGTGCAACATACCACTAGTGTTTTAGTTTTGTCGTGTTTACTGATTACGCACTCATAAATTATGTGATAAAACTACAAATTATCAATTTTTTGGATTTTTTACTTTACTAGTACCTACTGTAAGACCTTGCTATTCTAGGTCAACGGGAAGTACACTGTAGGTTTTGATTTATTTGCGAGTATTAAAATATGTGACATAAATGGCCGTATTTTTTTTACGTTGACTTTAGAAGCTTTTTTTTAGAGCTCCAAGGGAACATAGATCTATTGTATTTGGTATTAATTTCAACTCGATGCCTCCACGCGTTCTTGAGAAAGTGGGTCTTGAAAGACTGACGGACGGACAACGAAGTGATCCTATAAGGGTTCCGTTTTTCCTTTAGAGGTACGGAACCCTAAAAAAAAGATGGCGCGGCGTTAGTTCCGATTTTGGCCACGTGCCATAAGATCCATGTAGGTACAGTTATACCTATACTCCGTTTGAAATAAGATTAGACATTTAAACAAACCTTTTTTACAGTCTGTTCAACCGATTTTGACTTCTATACCGTAGGCATAAGGATGGCATTAAAAGCAAAAAAAGTGGTTACAAACCAACTGTTTACTGCAGCTGCCATTAGTCATGCCACCAACGCAATAGAAGTCAAAATCAGTTGAACGGACTGTAAAAAAGGTTTAGTTAAATGTCTAATCTTATTTCAAACGGAGTATAGGCATCTGACAGAGTTGATTCCTCCAACGTATAAGTATTAGTTGTTCTTAGCAGCATTGATAGCATAGTGTTGTGACCGTCAGACTACCAAGTTCGAACCCAAGGCACGCACTTCTGACTTTTCAGATTCATGTGCGTATTGTATAATTATCACTTGCTTCAAAAACGGCGAAGGAAAACATCGTGAGGAAACCATGCCTGAGAGATATTTCTCGACGGCATGTGAAGCCAAGTTAGAGGCCCTTGGAGCCGGCTTTAAAACTCTAACACTAGATTAATAACTAACCACACGAAAAGAAGAAGAAGTTGTTCTTAATCTGGATTGTTGTTCATGCGGGATTAATGTTTTGTTGACACACCATGATTAGGGTTGCAAAATTACGTAATTTTACGGAAAACGCTGGTAAAATACGGGTATTTTACGGACATTTATATAAATTACGGTAAAATTACCGGTGACATAATTATGAAGTTTTAAATTTTAATTTGTGCTGTCCTCTGCTCTACACATAGATGGTATTATTATAATCCATGACATGGTGTGATTCATATCTTGAATTATAGACTTAAGAATTAAATTTTAGGGATTTTTAGTACCTACACGTGAGTCGCACGAGCCCAGTTTTCTGTTTTTTTTAAAGTTCCAATATTACTTATATTTCTGGCAAATTTCATTCAAATCCATTTACTTATCCGTTAATAGTGAGGTAGTGACATACACATGATACACACAAACATACTTACCTACTTCCATATTTGTAGTGTTTTAGTGGGTATGACTGTATGAGTATGTTTAATACTTTTTTTACCGAAAATTACCATATTTTATCGTAAATTACGTAAAATTACATTTTTCCGTATTTTACCAGGGTAATTTTACCGTTTTACATCCCAACCCATGATACAGGAGAAATCCTTAATGTGGGGTGACTTTCAACTTAGGCAAAGTCTCTAAAGAAAACTTCAGTGTCAGTGATATTATAAGTAGCTTATACAATGTTCGGTATGTTATTTTTACGCCTGCAAAACCTTCCGCGTGTTTTAGTTATAGTTATAAGGTATGTTCTCTTCTCTTCCCGTTCTTTAAAGCTTCGCATTTTATAGGTTTCTTGTTCAATATCGCACAAAGGGCCGGTTAATAGCCAACGAAATAACAATAAAAATTACTGAAATCAATTGTAGCCCTCCTTGGGACGTCAAATGTTTTATGGAAAAGTGTTTTTATTATTATAACTTCTTCTTTATTTCTTCAGATATAAAGAAACTAGCAGCGCCCCGCGGTTTCACCCGCGTAAGTCTCGATCTCGTGGGAATATCGGGATAAAAAGTATCCTTTGTATTAATCCAAGTTATAAACTATCCATGTGCCAAATTTCATCCAAATCCGTGCAATAGTTTTTTTGCGTGAAAGAGTAACAAAGATCAATTCATCCTCACAAAGTTTCGCATTTATAATGTTAGTAGGATGTAATATATATATATATAAAGTAGGAAGGATAGGATAGGATGTATCAATTAATAACAGTGTGGTTTCGGAACCAAAATAGTTATCAATAAAAAATCAATCTGCCTAGCCTTTTACCAACTGTGTTGGTCGACTTTCAGAGGAACCGGTTGCGGTTGAATCTCTGTATTTTACATGAAGTGACTGCTTATCTGACCTCCACAACCCAGTTACCGGGTAACATGACTTGGTAAGACTGGGTGTCAGACTTTCGGGCTTCAGACCACCCGTAACGACTGTTAAAGATCTACGAATGACAGCCGGGACCAACGGCTTTCCGAGGCACGGTGGGGTCTCGATATGTTATGAATGGTCACCCATCCACGGACCTTCGATCGACCCGTACGGCTATAAAATAGCTATCAATAAAAGGAAAATAAATCAAACAATAAAGTTTGATGGCATAACAAACGTTATAAAAATACCACGCAACAATTATAGAAAATTGATCGATATAGGTAGTAGCTGTTGCATGTCCCCATGTTAGGTAAAAAGCAACACGAGATGGTTATCGTTTATAACACTGATTGCTAATCTCGAAATTTGAAACACGAAATGTGTTTTACACTGTATAGGTACACCTCTGGCTATCCCTTCGGGGAAACATAGGCGTTATTATTATATGTGTCACCGTAAAATTATAAACTTCGTTAGTTTATAATCTATCGGTATTATTTCCGTTAGATTACAAACTGTCGAAAAATTGTGAACTGCGACAAATCATTTACGATTTAACGCATTATTTTTCGATAGTTTATATTATATCCATGAGAAACGAAGCGCTTACTGCGTTCGCTCGACTCACGCGGTTGGTCACAGTTCTAACCTAATCTAACCCTAATTTCACCCAGTTCACAATTTTTCGACAGATTATGATCTAACGGAAATAATACCGATAGATTATAAACTAACGGTGCTCACAATCTTACGGTGACATATATATTACTAGCGACCCGCCCCGGCTTCGCACGGGTATAAACCGGGTTATTATACATATAAACCTTCCTCTTCAATCACTCTATCTATTAAAAAAAACCGCATCAAAATCCGTTGCGTAGTTTTAAAGATTTAAGCATACATAGGGATATAGGGACAGAGAAAGCGACTTTGTAGTGATAATAATAACGCCTATGCGTTAGGCGTTATGTTATAGTAATTTATATCCTATACTATTTAAATGAGCAATATTTGTATATTTGTTTGTGTATATTTGTTTGTGTATTTGTACTCACGTTCTCGAAATCGGCTCTAATGATATCGATGAAGTCGGATATCCAGATATTGGAAGTCGCATATCCAGAAATTGAAAGCAAAATTGTCAAAATTTTCTTACGCCCTTCGGGAAATTAAAAAAACTACAGACATAGATACTGCGTTGGTAACATATTACGCATATGCCTATGCATGGCTTAAGTACGGTGTCATATTATGGGGTAATAGTACAGACTCACCCACGCTATTCACCCTACAAAAAAAACTTATTAGAATTCTAGTCAATATTGAACAAACAGATAGCTGTAAGCCCCATTTCCAGGAACAAAAATTTTTAACCTTACCGAGCCTCTACATCTTTGAAATCTGTAAATTTGTACGTAGATACCCGAAATTCTACACAAAAAGAGAAGACATACAAACTAAAATTACTTTAAGACATAAAAATAGATTAAACATACCTACGTCCCGATTGAAAATGCACTCCTCAAGTACCTATGTCATGTCGATAAAAATATATAATAAGTTACCGGAAGAAATAAGAAATATAAATAAATACAACATCTTTATTAATAAATTAAAATTATTTCTATTAAACAAAAGCTATTATAATGTGAATGAATACTTAAATGAAAGACTATAATTACAATAAATACATTCAATGTGTAAATTTATCATGAAGATTATTTAATTAAACATAACATTACTACTAAATACACAATGACTAAATTATAAAATGCTATCTACTTGAATGAATCTATAAATTGTCTCAAATTGTGATATAAGTAAAACTTATCTCTTTATTGTAACCTTATAATTTGTAACCTTAAAATATGATCTCTTATTAAATGTTTGTAATAATATTACCTAAGTAAATATAACTTTATACATATAAACGCAATAATAGTATTTTAAGAAAATAGTTGCCTACTTACCAAAAATAGAATTGTTTATGTTATTGTTATTGACTTTTATGCGAATGTGATAATTCAGTTTTCATGTATAGTTTTGTTTTAATTTTTAGTGTTCTGTTACTTGTATTTTTAACTTAAGCTATGTACCTATCTAAATCTAATAATAAATTTTGCTGTGCCCCGACAGGGTCTACAATGGCTCTTAGCTTTAAGCCTTTTGTTAACATCTTGTTTTTACGTTGTGGAACGCAAATAAATGAATATGAATATGAAAGTTGCAATATAGGGGTTTACGGGGGCGAAAAATCGATCAAACTAGGTCTCATATCTGGGAAAAATGGTTTTCTCTATTTTCACAGCCTCGGGAATGTGATACAACGTTGAAATACCTGGACGATATGTTTATCTTTTTTCACCCGAGCAGAGCTCGGTCGACCAGGTACCAGATTAATAAGTGCTCAACAGAAATGAAGTTTAACATTGTAGATAACTTTTTAAGAATATTATTTACATTTGAATTCCACTGTTCAGTCAAATATGCGTAGGATCCTGGGATTGCGCGCCTTTCACGTTGGCACGTTAGGTCGGAATGCAAGTAATTATAAGAAAACCTTTTTTAGCAAAAAATTCTAATTATACAGAGAAACATTTATTTTTAGAGGTCCTGTGATGCAAATTCCTTGTCCTCAAGAATGGTTTAATTCATTCTGTCATATCTTCTTCTATATTTATCTATCTAAACTAATAGTATAAAGAGAAAAGATTAGAATTTTTGTATGTTTGTATGTTACTCTTTCACGCTAAAACGGCTGAACAGATTTGGATTAAATTTGGCATATGTGTAGACCATGACCTGGACTAGGATATAAAATACTGTTTATCTCGATATTCCGATAAGATCGAGACTTATGCAGGTGAAACCGTGAGGCGCAACTAGTGAAAAAAAAAGTTATTCTTCTAAATTAAGCAAAATTCCTCAAGGTTTATGTGAATAACATAGTTTTATATTAATTATAAAACTTACGTTATTTATTTTAATAAATCTTCATGTTTTTGTCAAGTCGTACTTGCAAACCGTGCGAAACAGGGGCGGACCGCCAGTGGAAAATAAAGCCATCATTTCTGTCTAATGTGTTACCAATTACAAATAAAATAAGAAAACCTTTAGATATCCTTTTTATCGAACACTTCCAAAGAATACGAGCATGTTGAGTATTATTATGCCACAAAAAACCTGTATGGCGATACGTAAAAGCTTTGACTGATGTCAAGTTAATGGTTTCATAAAGATGGCGCAATTTGCCGAGATATAGGCAAGTGTAGGCCTTGTCTTTAATGCCGAAGGCGTTTTGAAGGGTTTGGCTCGGCCTACTTACATGTCTTTGAGCCGATTGCCATACTGGAGATAAAATACGTGGATAATTGGCTACACTTATTTAAATAGACAGTGATAACCGAATATAAATATAAAAAAAAAATATAAAAACTTTATTGTTCAAGTAAACAGTACAAATTCAAATAGCACTAGCCTCCACACTAGGATTCTCTGTGTCGTGGAGACTAGTTTCTTTCGTCTTACAACTCTAATACATAGTAGATACTAGAGTTGTAAGACGAAAGAGACTAGTCTAGAGATAGATTAGGCAGTAGCGATATACTTTAGCAGTGAGAGTAGTCATAGGTCTTGAGTTCGAACCCAAAGCACGCACCTCAGACTTTTCGGATTCATGTGCGTATTGTATTAATTATCACTTGCTTCAAAAACGGTGAAGGATAACTTCGTGAGGAAACCGGCATGCCTGAGAGATATTTCTCGACGGCATGTGAAGTCAAGTCAGAGGCCCATGGGCGGCTTTAAAACACACTCACCACACGAAAAAAAGAAGAAGCAGTATACTTTGGTGTTATAGCTAGCTAGTTCACTAAAGGGTGACTAAAGCAATCGTAATAGGCTCGCCCCCTATTACATGGGACTAAAACATAACTGGCGAAATGTGGGTGTACTGTGGATACACTTCTGACTAACCCTTCGGGGAATACAGGCGTGATGTTGTGTTTAAGCAAACAAAAAGCGTAGTAGTCTGGCCACCCTAAGTCTGCATAAGTAAAAAAACTTAAAAAAAAAAACCGTCTTCCAAAAAACACTACAAAGTGAAAAATAACTTTAATTTCGGAAGTCGGTGTCTTTGGTTTTGAATTTTCGTTTTTTGTCACCGATTTTCGAAATTAAAGTTATTTTTCAGTTTGTAGTGTTTTTTGGAAGTCGGTTGTTTTTTTTATTGTAAAAAGTTTTTATTTTTCATTTTTTTGTTGTGGTAGGTACCTACCCCACACAAATTCGAAAACCACTACCTGCTATGTAAATAACAGTGACAGGAACTTATATCATCTATATACTAAGTGGGAAAAAGTATGTATTATTGAAGCTAACTCAAAAACGATCGAAACAAAGTTAATAAAATATGGGACCACCTCGAGAGTATACCCTTTCAAACAAAAAAAAGAATTTTCAAAATCGGTCCATAATTGACGGAGAAATCGGTGGACATATATAGGTATATAAAAAAAAGAAAAAAAAAAACAAACATACACGACGAACATATAACCTCCTCCTTTTTGGAAGTCGGTTAAAAATACGGTGGAGTTTGAAAATTTATAGACGGCAACACCATCCTGTCCTACAAAAAAAGAATTTGATACTTTGTTTGTCTTTTTGATTTTGATATGTTATTTTGCTTTTATTCTGATTTATTCCTGGTAAAGAATGGTCACTTCGGCACGATGCAGTGTGGATTTGATACAGTTTTTTCATCGTATGGAGGTGGAGCATAGGTACGACATAGTCTATTACACATAATCTATTATGCAAAAATAAAAACGCAATATATCAAAATCATTAGATCTACTTACAACCCAGAAACTGACATAACTGACTGATGTAAAAGTAAAGTATACCATATATAAAAAAAATTGGGGTTACCCATTTATTCCATTGCAGGCTTAGCGTGGTCAGACTCTATATATAATTGTTAGGCAGCAGTCTTCCGATCTTACATCCACAGTGTGTTAAGACGCAGATATATGACAGTGACCTTGGGTGTTAGCTTGCGTGTTCTGTACTGAGCTCACGCAACGCGTCGTACGTCCAGCCAGTAAATAGGACTCGCCCATCAAGGATATTATTATAAGTTAATAGTCTAATTTGGGACAGCGCCCGAATTAGACGCATTATTAATTTATTATACATAAAACAAGAAGTATTTTAATAAAAAAACGTATACTAAAAGATCAATAATTAAATTATCTTTAAATTGGTGAAGATTTCAGAAAAAATACGTTTGATGGATTTTGCGTGATTTTCAGTTTTTTATCCGCGTTAGACATAATTTTACAATTTAATTTCACTACTATAATATACATATATTAAGTTATTAAGAAAATGCTCTAACTTAACATAAATTTTTTCCAACAACGTTTTGACGTGATCTTCAGTATAAAATCATTAAAAGTCGGTTATCGTCGCCTTAACCTCAAAATTGTATTGGCAATTTTTGAAATATTTTAATAGTTCTTGCACTTATAATCTATCGAGGTACAAAGGTATAGATCTAAATATAGATGTATGTATCTACGATAATTTTGGTTAGCTTTGCCTAACGAGCCGTGAGCCATGCTTTGCCTCATTAGCAAACGCATCAACTAGTTTATCCGTCGGCAGACCGTGAGTAGGTATAGGTGGGTTTAGACGACACGAATATAGAGTTAGAGCTAGAACAAGAGCACAGACCGTCGCTGTTTGCTGCTTTTTAAGGTTCCGTACCTCAAAAGGAAAAAAACAAAACCCTTATAGGATCACTCGTGTGTCTATCTGTCTGTCCCTCTATTTGTCACAGCCAATTTTTTCCGAATCTAATGGACCGATTAAGTTGAAATTTAGTACTCATATGTATTTAGAGGTGAAGGGTGGGCGTTTTGGGGGACTGTCTTATGTAATTTTGACTTTCGAAAAGTGCTGATTCTCAGCCTAGTTTGAATAAATGACTTTTAAATTTGAATTTGAATTTCTGTGATCCAAATACGGACGTGGTACGTAAATAAATGAATTTTGAATATGGTGGCCACTTTTGGGGGCAAAAACCAAAAAAAAAGTTTTGTAAACTGTACCGTGTGACAGATCAAATGAGAGAGCTTATTATAAGGATCTCATATTTTTTTTATAATTTTAAAATAAATAATTTTAAAGATATTTAAGAAAATAGATGAAAATTGAAGATTGGGCCCTTATCTCCAAAGTACAGAGCCAAACTTTAAAAAAAAAAATACATAGAATGGTTCTTTAGTCATAGATTACAGGAAAACCTATATAAGAAGTCTATGGTCTTAAAATAACACGGTAAATCTCTCAATATTGTACGTAAGTTTGTCTTTACTTCTTGACTTTTCATTCATAATATACAGCGTGTATCAGAAAGGTATGGACATATTTAAGGGAGAAGAGAGAACTTTCTCCTAAGGAGCAACATCGTAATCGAAAAAATTATTAACTGTTCCATACAAAATTTTAATACCTACTCGAACCAAATGTATGGGATGACTGATTATTTTTTCGCTATTATGATGTTGGACCCAATGGATAAAGTTTTTTAGTTTCATGGTCACCACATCCTTAAACATGACCACACCTTTCTGATGCTGACATGCTGTATATTATCATCCATAATCTTTTTATTTCTATTTAGTATATTGCATCACATTTTAATTTTTAACCGACTTCCAAAAAGCAGTAGATTATATGTTCGTCGTGTATGTTTGTTTTTTTTTTTTCTTTTTTTTATGTATGTCCACCGATTTCTCCGTCAATTGTGGACCGATGTTGAAAATTTTTTTTGTTTGAAAGGGTATGCTCTCGAGGTGGTCCCGTATAAATTTTATTAACTTTGGTTTTACAGTTTTTGAGTTAGCTTCAACAATACGTACTTTTTCCCACTTAGTATGTGGATGATATGATAAGTTCCTGTCACTATTATTTACATAGCAGGTAGTGGTTTTCGAATTTGTGTGGGGTAGGTACCACAACTAAAAAGTGAAAAATAAAAAAAACAACCGACTTCCAAAAAACACTACAAAGTGAAAAATAACTTTAATTTCGGAAGCCGGTGACAAAAACGAAAATTCAAACTAAAGAAAGACACCGACTTCCAAAATTAAAGTTATTTTTCACTTTGTAGTGTTTTTTGGAAGCCGGTTGTTTTTTTTTAAATAAATTATATTTCTTTAAGTACCTACGCTGTACTGGTACAGCGTCTTAATATTTGTTTGCTGCACCGGTCAACGTCATTACGTCGGCGCCGGCTGTCGCTGAAAACCAGCGCTGGGGCTCTGTCTTGCATAGATAGATAGATAGATAATTGATTGATAATTTTTATGGTGTACATAATAAAGAATATTCTATCTATCTCTGTCTTGCATAGAGTCGTAGCATCATTATGCTACGACTCAATGCAAGCATTCTGAGCGATAGCCGATTTGCGTGGATGTGACGCATGCTTCCCCCAACTTTTTCTCATTTTTGTATTCTAAACTATTTTTTGCGTCATGTTTACCGCAAATAAACGTTTTATTTTTCTTTATTTTTTTTCATAACAAAATCCATCTATTATTCTGTATCTACGGTCTCCATCCAACAACATTTACGTCCTTCACTCCCCTAGTCACATGCGTTTCATCGCTCCTCATCTTCACCCCTTCCACTTTCATTCATCCCTCTTCATTGAATATCTAATAAAGCAATAAAATTACATACTCAAGCAAATGTTTCACTCACATTTTTGGAGCCGATGGTATATTTAGAGCGAAGTCAAAGGCTGGCAATGAAAGGCGTCAAGTGTAATTAAATAAGATCAATTTCTCTGAAACGGTTGTAACAAAGTCATACAAGTACATGTACGTACTTACAATAAATATGTCATACGCACAGATTTAGAGTAGGCTAGATACCGCAAGTCGACCGACCAAGCGTGCCCGTAGTTCGTGCAATACACAAACTTGACGCGCTACTACTTTAGTTTATGTTCGATCGCGCCAGTGGCGAGTTGCGTCGTCGAGGACATAAAAATGCCAAATTTTGCCGTTAAAAACTGTAAAAACTCTTCTAGGGTAGTAAATCGAGTCAATGGAGGTATTACCTACCATCGCTAAGTAATTTTGTTGTTCAAATAGCTGTAATTAATTTTTTAAATCATTTATTGTGATATTCAAGTAACACTACTAAGATTAAAAAGACAAGATAAGATAATTCCTATTTCACAGTATTCGTTTCACATTGCTGGCATTGCTTTGAGGGACCATCATTGGGCGCTTTGTGTATACGCAATGTAACAGTGACACAATGTAAACGACAGAAACAGTGTAAGTTTCGTAGTACAGAGGCTTTTGTAATTTTTCTGTCGAATGGTGATACTAGTGATGTACTACTTGTTACTTTTAAATCGATTTGATTTATCGAAAATGGATTTTGACAAAGTTATGAGAATTGCATTTTGGACTTTTGGATAAATCCATTTTAAATCTTTTGAGACTGTTTTGTTTGTTAAAATGAATTTACACCTTTTTACAAAAATTTCCGATGTAAAAAAAACTCCAATGCGTTCTCAATATGAAAACCAATTGAGCGACATAAAATGTAGAACCACTTTGATGAAAAAGAGCTTTTTTCGAAAATTTATAATAAAATACTCGATAGTATAAAAAATATGCCCCTATCAAAATTTAAGAAAGTTCTCACCTCTCTATTAATAGAAAAATGTTATTATACAGTTCAAGATTTTATGAATGATAATTTTTAATGTATATTTTTAGTTTATTTTCGGTTTTTTATTACTGTTTGTTTTATTTAGTTTTTTAAGTATTTTTAGCTTTTTTTATATTATTTAATTAAAATTTGTACGCCTTCGCGGCAAAACATAGCGCTCAAATATGTTAACCTAACACCAATAAGTAAATTACTAAATACCTATGTTTTACAAATAAAGACTGATTCTGATTGGAATAAATAATGCGATTTTGGAGTATAAGTATTTTGAATTTAAACTTCATGTTTCCGTTTTCTGCGTGATCTCGTTTGTAAAGAAAAATGGATTGAAGCGACGGCGACGGGTAAAATAGACTGGTTTCCTTCAAAATTTAGTACAATTTTCTCTATACATTTTTAAAATGGTGATTTTGTAATAGCCAATAAATGCAGACGATTATGTGAAACAGCGTATCCGACTATTCTTCTTTCACTAAAATTCCTTACTTTTGACCATGAGAATCTTAAAACTATACTGCAAATAAATTTTAAAATAATTTTGACATATCTAATTCGAATTTAACAATCGCGACTCCACACGTGACACCTAACCACGTGAATCTTTTTAGAGCCGGAGGCGCACAGGGGGGCAGCCTCGACGTGTTCTACATGGAATTTTTCACTTTTTGTATGGAAAATAAGAAAAATTATCACCTACATGTAGAGTGTTAGGGGTTTAAGAGTCTTATAAAGGGGGTCGAAATTTTCATTATTCGTTTTCGAGATAAAAGCAAAAGAAAAAAATATTCTGTACTGTTTTTGCATCTGAAGTCGAGGTGTTGGTGTGAATTTAAAGTTCATGACAACCAATTTTATTCCACACGTTTTTAGTCGCGATTAAAAATAGTCAGATTTAGTTAGAAAATCTAAATTTTAGGTGAAAAACGTCAAATATCTCAGTACCATCTTAGTGCTGTCAAACTAAAATACTACGGTTAAGTTGTGTCACTTTAGGCTATTTCAGAATGGGAAATCGTCGTTTGACAGGATTAACCTAAATTTTAGTGATTTTTAGTCTAGTTTAGAGGCATTTGTGACAAGAGAATCGGCACCAATAGCTGATATATACATAGATGTTCGATTACATTATTTGACTAAGAATTTAAAAATGACTTCTACGAAGAGACAAATATATAATAAGCTTGTCCTGTTTCAGGGTCAATAAAATTATGTTGTTGTGGGTTACTTTAATAATAAAAAAACTGGAAATATGATGATTATTTTTTTAAGAATAAATTCAAACACTTCAAATGTTTCCATACATTATTTTCAGTAAGCATACAAAAGTATTTAAACTTATTACTTTTGTATTCTCATTCCTCTGTCATCGAATCGATTTTAAAATCGATTAAAGTCGTAATTTTACGTCAAACAAATTACTATATTTAACAACACACACGTTTACGTCGAGCACATCACTAAATTGCTGGGGTGACGTCATCGTAGGTACAAAAAAGATGACACGCTCGGTTTTCATACTATTTATTGAATATGCGGTATCTAGCCTACTCTAAACCTGGGGTCATACGGTACATCCCCGAAGGGTGACGTAGAGGTGTACCTATAGGTAGTTACACCCACATTTCGCAAGTTATGGTTAAGTCCCATGTGATAGGGGTGAGCTTATTGCCATCAATCGGGCACAAATCCAGACTCCGGGCTGCTACTTCCTGATTTAAAAACCAAATAACACTTTGCCCAACCTGAGAATCGAACCCAGGAGCTCATGCTCAGCAGTAGCGCTTGTGATCACTAGACCTACGAGGCAGTCTTAGTAGAGAATTTATTGTTTGTGCTATTTATATCACCAACGTGGATTATGAGAAACAAAGGTGCAGACTTATTTCTTTTAATAAAATTTTATTAGAATTGCACTAAAAGGCTCTTGAATGGGTCACAAAGTTTTATAAAAGGATCATTAAAGTTTGAAAGTCACCAGAAAAATCTTTTTAATAAAACGCTATATTACTGGAATTATGCAAATTCCAGACACACCAAAGTTTAGAGTGTTTGTAACAGTACTTAGGTTCTTACAGCTGAAGTAGTCAAGAGTCGAGGAAAGTTATTCTTGTAAAGAAAAAAGTCTTAGTACTTCGGTCAATCTGCGTCAATGCGATTATTTGACCAGCCTGTGCGGTTCGGTCTAAGTTCATTTTATATTATTATATTAAGTTCGTCTAAAACTTTGAACTTTATGTTACGGTTGTTGTTTCTTGTTGAATGGTAATTTTCTCTTTATGAATTAAAAATAACTTAAAGTCCGCCCTGGTTCAACATTACTCGTGCGGAAAAAAACTTTTTATTTTGATTTAAGCATCTAACAAAATAATAAATATCAAATTACACGCTAATGTTGCAATTTTATTTTTATTAAAAGGAAACCACTATGAAGAATGTTTTATTTTATTTTGTTACAGTTTTGATTTAATTAAATCATGCAACTCAGTCTCCAAGTGACACAAACTACGCGTACTGCGCGGCTACGCATGCTACGAGGCTACGCGTGCTACGACACTACGCACGCTACGAGACTACGAAATGGTTTCTCGTAGCATTCGTAAAAAGACATAGGAACAGCATCAACTACAACTATTTAGTGTTATTTTTGAAAATGATTATTAGCTGTTTTTCTTGGAAGCTGCTAGTGCCATGTACACACGGCTACACATCAAGCTATACATTTCCAGTTTATGCTGATCTCGCATTGTATAGGATTTCCGTACAATAGGCGGTCAGCTTAAACTGGAAATGTATAGCTTGATGTGTAGCCGTGTGTACCACCAAATAATAAAAAAGCTTTCAAGAATACTTGCCTTCATAAACACCAATATTGTCTATTAATGCTATAAGTGCTAATGAATGAAAGTGGTATCAATTATCAGACGGTCATTAAGGCTCAGCCATCACTAATGACTGCTGTTGGAATTTCCTCAAGATTCCTTACGCTCTTCTCATTTAGTCGCTGATGGCCGGCCACGGAGGCGTCGGCATTCGTCTGATGCGCCCTTTACAGTTACAGGTAATTCCACTCTTAACGAACTGCTATATAGCCACTTCAAATTATGAGTAACACCATTCCCGCCCGGTTTATCTGAGTTTATTAAGCGGAGTATGTTGATAGTAAGATTTGCGTTTTGTTTTTATAGAAATTATGAATAAAGTTAAGATGCTATTAAGTCACAATTTTAATCAGTTTCATGGCTGAACGTTGTGCTATCTCCCGTAAAGTATATCAAAAGTCAAAATAAAACTAGAGATGAAGAGATATTTTGGTTTCGTACCAGTAGTGGTTTTGTCGCTAAACTAGATATTGCAAGATGTAGATAAACGACCTTTTAATGACCAAAAAAAGGAGCTGTGGGCTGTTCGGTAGATTGAAATATTAAAACGATTTTTTTCCTTAGAATTTGTGACTTACTCTGCCTGCACATGTACATAAATAAACAAGACCGCAGAGAATTAGCACTGATTAACGCCAGCTTAGCCTCTGTTAAACAACCAGTTTTTTTTTTTGTGTGTGAAAATAGCTTAAGATAACCAGTCCCCGTCAAAACATAAATCCATTTAAAAACCGTTACATTGAAAGAAAGAAAATTAAGTTTATTTGTCACAGAAACACGTGCATAAAAAATAGTAGATTGTTATACGAGGGGCTAAAATAACCCATTGTAACGAGGTCGTTTAATGGGTTTTTTAGTTATAATGGGTTTTAGCGCCGTGTGTTACACTCTACTTTTCACTACGATTGCGAAAAAATGAAAAAATGTAATACAATATCAAATAGTTTATTTTATTTAAATGTACAATTTGTACAATTCTGGATATTTAACGAGATTTTTTTTCCGGCAACTTCACAGAGGACTGATGATTTCAGTCCTTTGTGAAGTTGCCGGAAAAAAAATGTTGATCGAAAAAGATGTTCTCACTATACAATAGATAACATTTTCACTGCTGTAAATTATATTACGGCCACCAATTCAATTCGTAATTAGAGAAAAATTCTAAAGATTTCGCGCCAATGCCTTTTTTATTTCTTCTGTAGCCGCAACGCAATGCACGCATTCTACCGAGCCGCATTTAGTACCATTTTCAAAAATAAAATGTTCTTCTTTTTTTTGTGAACCAGTAATAAGTCGAGTCCATAATCACGATTATTCTACATAAGAATAAAGACTTTTTCGTTTTTCAAGGCTCGTTGGAACAGACAAAAATTCAAAAGAAATTACTTTTTCCCCTAGAGCAAGAAATGCTATTTTTTCCCCGCTCTGGTACTCTACAATGACGGCCTTTTTGAGCAAGAGGAGTGAAAAGATAATTACTTACTCGAGTAGAACAATAAAATAAAACACGACAAATTTAAATATAATCACGAGCACAAAACAGAAATAGTCGGCAGCTGCTGGCACATCATGACTGTGACAAGAAGGCTTCCACTCAGCATGATGCTGTGCTATAGGGACCCACAGCACAGCGCTGATTTTCAGTGGTCACCCAGTCATTGCCATAAAGTTCATAAATAAACAACAATCATGCCTTCGGTGCGATCAAATAATCTGACCACAAATAACAAAGTTAACTACCTAAGTACTCGACAGTTTCAACAAACATAGAGAGATTGACTAAATCCGACCCATCCCGCCAATCCGAGCTAATTCGATTCCAAACTTGATTTTGCTTCGAATTCAACATTACGATTCCCAATTTCATTTTGACAAGCAAGTGGAGCACGTAGCGACACTCGTGTGTTCAGATCGTAATGGTGCTGCCAAAGTTTAAGAGCATACCGTTTTAAATTGAAAAGATACGCCAGTCAGACTCCAATAACGACTATTTTTCGGTGAAAAAATTGGATTTTTAGCCGAATTTTGCTCAATGGTCGCAAGCGTGATTGATTGATTTTAAAGGTCTTGGTTTTTTTTGTTTTAGTCAATGTGGGTATACCTTTCTTAATCCTATATAGACAGGGTAAAGGTAGGCGGAACGTTGTGGTTTTTCTAATACAAAAATTGAATTTTGTTTGCCTAGTTAGGCCTCCATAAATCTCAAAATCGATGGATAGGTACCAAACAAAAAAAAAAGTAGTCGCATATGATCTGTAACATCTGACATCTTACCTTGGTAATAAGCAACATTAAGGTAATAAGCAACATTAAAGGGGCGGGGCCTCGTCAAGGTCGTTTCAAACAGCTAACTAGCAGCGCGCACACTCATTGGTCAAATCAAATAGCACGCGCTTCCCCGACTTCCTGTGACACACTTGCGTCCTTTTTCACAAAATCACTCCCACAGATTTGATTATTTAGATTTTTTCGATTATGTTTTGATTGCAGAAAACCGAGAGGAAAGATGTTACACATAAAAAAATATCGTATTTTTAGGGTTCTCTACCCAAAGGGTGCCGACTCTTTGCAATAGTTTTGTTTTTATAATGGAAAATATTGTACGGTGGTACGGAATGCTTCGAGTACAACTGCAAGTCCAACTTGCACCTGACTGCTTTTTAAATTTGTTATCTGAAACCGATTGTTTCGCAAAATAAAAAAAAAACAAGCTGCAGAGTTTATAATAAAACATGACCTCAGAGGGGCGGGATACTCCGTCCATATAATTATACCTTTACAGCTCCGTTACTATGTTTCACTACGAAGACATTGATTTATGTTGTGGCAAATTGTGAATGGCATCCGTTATATCCAAACTAGAGCATTATTTTTATGAAACTTCCTATTTCGCGAAATGATTAATGGTGACTGAAATATGGTGGCAGTGGATTGTTTAGCTATTTTTTTTTATTTCACGGAATTGCATACAACTCTGCGCTCAATATTTATTTATCCATAGTATTTTCATCCATATTAAACAATTTTTTTATGTATTTTGGCGATAGAAATGTGTCAGGTGTATATCGACGGCCACCACGTAAAGTATCGAAACTGCAAAACCTCTACTTTACAGGAGAGCGATTCTAAGTTTAGATTTAGATTTTTGTCGAACATGAAATTCGAAAATTTTATATTACCGATGTATCTAAAGTGGAAAATTTTACCGTTTTATACTGTCTACTATAGTTTTTGATAATTATTATACTTTTTCTAATATTACACATTCGATAGTTTACTTGGTTACTGCTGATTACTTTTTTACCGAATATGCCAATTTCGATTTTGTTCAATTGAAAAACAATTGAGAGTATAAAATTAGTACATAATTTTTATATAAAATCATACATCTTTATCTCTACTTGCTATTAGTGCAATAAAACGAAAATGGCTTTTTTGTAATTTCGATAGTATACTTGGGGGCCGTCGATATTTGGAAACGAGTTCCATATTTAAGTGATACGATATTAATTATGAATATGCAGAAAATACAGGTGTTACCAGTTGTAAAAGTTGGTGGTTTAATGTACAGTCTATATTTTGCCTGTCTAGGGCATGCAAATTAATTTTACATTAATACCTAATAGGCACTAATAGAATAGTAATTTTCTGTAACTATATCTTATTGAATTAAGTACCTATGTTCTGTTATTGGAATCATCTGAACTAATATCATAAAGAGAAAAGATTTGATTTTTTAAGCTATTTCATAGCTTTTATCGCGGGTTTTGAGCGCGGCGACCGAATCAAGAAATTCCGTAACGTAACGAAAATAAAACCTAACACCCCCCACTCCGCCTACCATGTAATGACGTTGAAACGTGATGTTGTCATGGAGGTTACAAATGCTATGCAATAGCTTTACCGCGGCAGTCCCCGAGTGCCACACGTTTTTTTTAGTGTTTGTATATTTATTTATTTGTTCGTAATGAATAAACTCAAAAACTACTGGACCGATTTTAAAAATTCTTTCACCAGTACAATAATATATTATCACTGAATAACTTATGTTGTAATTTATAAAGTTTTCACGCGGGCGAAGCCGCTAGCGGAAGCTAGTAATCAATACTTTAGTGCACTACTGAGCGATATATCATAATTTCATTTGGTAATATTGACAACTTGACAACTTCGAGAATCAATCTGCCACGCCTTTTCCCAACTATGTTGGGGTCGGCTTCCAGTCTAACCGGACGAATACCAGTATTTTACATGGAGCGACTGCCTATCTGACTTCTACATGCAGTAACTGGGTAACACGATACCTACCCCTTGGTAAGATTGGCTGTCAGACTTGACAACTTTGAAAAGGCAGCCTCTTAATACGAGAAGTAAATCTAAGGTTGGCTACAAATACAATGTTCCTTAAATTAGAACGGGTATTCCTTCAAGAGTTACCCACACGTACAATTTTTACAAATGGGTAATTCTGCTGTAAATAAACAATAACCCTTTTCCAGTCAGGGCCCACATGATTGGATCACAGCTATATTGTTTTAGTAGGTACTCAGGTTTGTTTCACGAATAGCGAAAGTATTTGATATTGTATTTGCGATTCTTACTAAAAACTTTCATGTAAAGAACGCCATTTTCCACGGTAATAAATTTGACCGTTTTTTTGCGGCGTTGGCGCCGACTGAATGTTACATGAGCCTTGACACGATTTAATTCAAATGTATCAAATCCAAGGCTCAACCCATTAGCTGCAGACAGTTCCACACATTGGACTAAGAAGTAGGTATCTCGATGATGTTATTTATTGCATTCGGGTTGTATTTGCAACCGTTTTTTTTGGGGTTCCGTAGTAAACAAGGAACCCTTGTAGTTTCGTCTTGTCCGTCTGTCTGTCTGTCCATCTGCGGTCTAACTCCGATACTCTTAGTACTAGAAAGCTGTAATTTGGCATGGGTATACATATTAATTATGCCGACAAAGTGGTAAAACAAAATTATGAAAAACATTTTTTTTAGGGTACCTCCCCTACACGTAAAGTGGTGATGTTTTTTTTTTCCTATCCCATGGTGTGGGGTATCATTGGAAAGGTCCTTCAAAAACATTGTCCGTGAAAACCATTTTTGGATTCAGGGATCCGTTTGCGAAATATTAAGCTTTAAAGTGCTTGTTAGAGTCAAGTGTCCTCCCCCCCCCCCGGCAGCTAAATGGTTGGTGTGAAAAAAATCACAGCAGTAGTTTATATGATGAAATTAAAAGGAAAACTATCACAGCTAAGTAGGCTCTACAAGTTAACGAGTAATAATCGACCAACTTATATTTGCAGTTGCAAAAACATGTGAGAAAAAAAACGTGAGAAAATGTTTTTCAACTACAAAATTAAGTTTGTTTTTGGGATAAATTCATCCCAACTACGGAACCCTTCATTGTGCGTGGTCCGATATGCACTTGGGCGGTTTTTTTGGTTGTTTATTTTGTTATTGTATTTTGTGTTTCACGGGCTGTGTCTAAACAAATGTTTTTCTTTCTTATTTTAAGATTTTTAGGGTTCCGTACCTCATAAGGAAAAACGGAACCCTTACTTATAGGATCTGTCTGTCAGTCTGACAAGACCGTTTTTCTCTGGAACGCGTAAAGGTATCAAGTTGAAATTAATATAAAATACGTGGGTTTACGGTCTCTTGGAGCTCTAAAAAATCAAGCTTCTGAGAGTGAACGCAATAAAAAAATAGGGCCATATATATAGCCCTATTATATATGATATATGGCCCTATTTTTTTATTGATATTTATTGATTTATTCGCAAATAAATCAAAACCTATAGGGTACTTCCCGTTGACCTTCAATCATGAAATTTGGCAAGAAGCAAGTTTTCACAGCACAAGTAAAGGAAAAAGTCCGAAAATTATTAATTTGTAGTTATATCACAAAAGTTTTAAAAGTGTTTTTCTTTTTTTTGCCATTATAAACTAAAATGCGCAGTTGGAGAATTGACCGTGACGTATATCGATGTATGGGCGAACATGTGTTTCACTACAATGTTAAGTTTGTTTTTGGGATAAATTCATATTAATTACGGACCTCTTCATTGTGCGTGGTCGGACACGCACTTGGCCGGTTTTTTATTAGAGCAGCATAATGAACACTAAACTAATCTGAACTTTTATAACAGGCGTGGAAGCCGAGAGATTCTTTACGCTATTTTGATCATATTTTTGTACTGGAACCTCCCAGGTATGGTCCATAGTACAAAAAAAAAAAAACAAATCCAATCAAAACCGGTCACGGAGATTTTGCAAGTTCCAACTTTTTATGACGTTTTTTGCAAAAACAAATAATAAATGACAAAACTTTAAATACTCCCACGATCCTGTACCATTGCATGCACCCATAAGCTCAATGTTTTGCGAGCGATACATTGAGCACTACCGTAAACATCGAATTTACTTATCAAAATAATAAAATTCGTTTCCCAGCAATTATTTTTGCACCATAGTTTGACGTACAGTATACGTAGGTGACAGCTGCTTGTAACCCTGTATGACGAGTTAAAATTGGATATACTGTAAACTGGCTATCAATTTTTCACGAATTTAAACTGTGAGGGTAGGTACCTAACCAAAAATTTGCTGACGGTGGAGTTTGTTTTTTAACCGACTTCCAAAAGGAGGAGGTTCTCAATTCGACTGTGTGTTTTTTTTTTTTTTCGTATGTTTGTTACGCGATTACTCCGTCAATTATGAATTGATTTTGATGATTCTTTTTTTGTTTGGTAGATCATACTTCAGAGGTGGTCCCATATAAATTTTATTAACTTTGCTTGGGTAGTTTTTGAGTTAGCTTCAATAATACGTATTTGTACCTCACTTAGTATGTGGATGATTTAATAACTTCCTGTCACTGTTATTTACATTGCAGGTAGTGGTATTCGAATTTGTGTGGGGTAGGTATCACAACTAAAAAGTGAAAAATAAAAACTTTTTACAAAAAAAAAAGTCGGTGACAAAGAACGAAAATTCAAAACCAAAGACACCGACTTCCGAAATTAAAGTTATTTTTCACCTTGTAGTGTTTTTTTTGAAGTCGGTTGTTTTTTTTTTTTTGTAAAAAGTTTTTTTCTAAAGTTCTAACAATAGTTGCTCCAAACATGGTAGAAGTGTATCAAACTCCTTAGAACAAACTTCTAGGACATTTTTTTTTCATTTTTTTATTGTGCTTTTAAACTGCTTTATCAACTTATAAGCTTTATGTACGGCACGAGATTTTGTAATGTTTCAATACCAAACACGGATGCATATTTGGTCTTAAAGTAACGGACAGTTGCGTACCTATATTTAAGTCTCATAAATTATTAACCTTCCCATGCCTTTATATCCTTGAATTAGCAATATTTGTAATAACAAATCGATATCTATTTGCAACTTTAATAGAAACTAGAAAACGAAGTACAGCTATGAGATCGCAATACCAGAATCTATTATGCACGGGCGTATTTAAAATTAGCTTATTAAAAAATATGTGATTTGTATGGCTCCTGTAATCTTTAATAAAATACCTGACCAAATTAAAAACTTACCGTTGCAAAAATTTAAAAAACGTTTCACAGAATTACTTGTAGATAAATGTTTATTATTCTGTGCAGGATTTCTTAAATGATAATTTTTTGTAATATATTATCTTTATTATCCAGAATGTACATGGATTCTATATATATATGATTTAACAACTTATTTTTATGTACCTACATTCTAAGCAAATAAAGACCTATTCTATTCTATCTAAATAATGTTTTAAGACTCAATCACAAAACAATGTCCTAAATTCTCAAAATCTGAATTTAGTACATAGTTTAATATGTAATTTTAGCTATTTTGGTGCCAAAGCTGGCTCACTTGTCAGTACAGCCCTCTGCCTATTCGTATATATGTATATTTACTATGTATAGGGAATAAAGGAGGTGTGATGTTATGTTATTTTCAATGAGCGTCCCTATACCATATTTTAGGACGGGCCGAAAATTCCGTCAGAAAGAGGCCGGTGGTTGGGAAGCTATGTAGAAATCTTCATTGTCATGGTATGGGCATGTTATGCGGAGGAATGAGTATCATGTATGGAATGTTTTGAGTATGAATGGTGTACGGCTATTGGAGTAGGGAAAGACTAAAGAAACGACGAATGGACTCTGTTAAAGATGATATGGCCAGAAAAAGGAATCGATGAAGACATGCTGCACCGATGCTAAATTTTGAATAAGGATTGGATAAAGAAACGAAAAAAGGAAAAGAAATAAGAAAGAAAATACGTTTATTTGCGGTAAACATGACGCAAATAAAGAAAATTTTTTTTCTTTCTTTGCGTCATTTCAAAACACACGAATAAACGGATGTTTTGATGAGACCTAAAATTCCGTGTGTATTATCATTTACAAAAAAACAAAACTGTTTTGGTGCAATGTAACTTTTATCAAACCGTGCACAAATGTTTGTAAATTGAAGTCCTCATTAATTCTAATACAAGCCTGTTAACTAATAAAAAATCTAAAGTTTAACATCATATTCATATATAAATATATGTATTGAATCTATTTCTTGCTTTATCATTGTCAGTGAGTAGAATTAATTATAATCTCCCTTTTAAAAAGTTTTGGGGTTGGCTTGCAGTTTGTGGTGAATTGCGCAGTATCCCGAGGGGTTCAATCAATCTGCCTAGTCTTTTCCCAACTATCTTGCCGTCGGCTGCCTATTTGACCTCTACAACCCAATAACTGGGTAATACGATACCCATTGGTAAGACTGGTTGTCAGACTTTCGGGCATCTGATGACCCATAACGACTATCAAAGATACACGAATGACAGCCGGGACCAACGGCTTAACGTGCTTTCCGAAGCACGGAGGAGTCTCGGTATGTAATAATGGTCACCCATCTACGGACCAACCCCGGCAAGCGTAGCTTAACCTGATGGATCGACCCGTGCAGCTGTAATTATTTAGCCACGATTACAGTATATTATTTTTAAGCATAAGTTAAGTTTTTTATTTTCCTGTAGCAGACCGTTGCACTAAAGTTAGTTATACGTATTTGGAGAAACCTAAAATTAATTTAGAAGTTCTGTCAACTAATGTATTACTAATTTATTCATTCGGTTATTCAAAAGGAATTCATGAAATATTAAAGAAATTATTTAAACTTTACGCGCTTAAAATAACTTCTCAACTTGAGTCAGATACAAATCCGTGGCTAAAAAATATGTAAAGTTATTAAAAGTTAGAACAAAACAAACTTACCTTTACAGTCGACAAAAAGCACAGCAACAAAAACTATATCGACATTTATTAACAGGTAATAAATAATACTGGTGTTTAAACTTTAAAACAACTTTAAACTTTATTTTTAAAAAGAATAAGAGTGGTATTAATTCGCAGCCTCACTCACGTTTTTAAGAACAATTATTATATTGTCGTTTATATTATTAGTTTTATATTGTTTTAGTTAGTTGGAAATTTTGTACGATCGCATGGTTGGATCACATGGCGCGGGCACGGTGTAGCCTGGGCGGCGGTTCGCGACTCTCTGCCGTCCGCCCAAAGCCCGCCCAACGCTAACTTGCACAGTAACTTTGTACGCAGTTTCTAGTTTTAGCGGATAACTTGGAGTTAACTAAATTTAGGAGCTGGTTTTCGGAATGCCCGGACTTCAGCTTGATTCCTGTACGATACATTTACTGTTTGTTTCGTATACATTTATATGCGGTCAAATTAAATTAATTAGCGAAATTACACAGACGTATTGGATATTGAAATGTCGTGGCCAGATCTTAAAATTGACTATTTCATGAAATGGCCAGCTAAAATTGACTATATCGTTTAAACGTCAACGTTTAATGATATATCAGTCGACGTTTGGCCATATCATTAATGTAGGGGTATCCATGGTTTAAGGTATAGTAAAAATTTATTTATTTATATATACTTTATTGCTTATTACTTTATACTTTTATCCATCCAAAGGTTGTCTGTAAAATATCGCTTTTAGCGATAAGACCGTCCATTGTGTCACCTAATGTAAAATTTCTAAATTAATGTCTGTAATTTTTAAGGTGTACATAATAAAGAATATTCTATCTATCTATCTTATTGTATACCACAAAAATACATAACGAAAAATAAATCTAACACTACAAAATATACAATGGGCGGCCTTATCGCTTTCCGCAATCTCTTCCAGGCAACTTTGGAATGGACAGTTATTTCCTTGCACAATAAAATGGGGCTGTCGTTGGCCAAAAATTGCCAAAATTGCCAAGTAACTGCGACCAACTTGGGAGTAGCATTGCCGTCCATACGAAAAGTGCAATAACTCGAGTTTTGCGCTGAATTGAGATAAGAACATATTCGGAATTTGCGGAACGAGATACTCTAAGGATCTATACCTATATTCTTTTCAGACACTTTTTACGTATCTATGACGAATTTGCCTTGTATACCATGTATAGTATTGGAGATTACCTATAAACAAAACAAAAATAAAATCTTTACCCGCGTTTTTCTCGTAGTCAGGTTTAACCTAGTTATTGCACTTTTCGTAAGGACGTCAGAGCACTCGCCGACGGTACCGCTCTCTTCGTTCGTTCGGCTCGTGCGCTGTTTACATTTTTTTTAAACTAATTTTTAGTGTTATGTTGCATTTTACGCCGCTGCAGCGGCCGGCGAGCGCTACTTCCAAGTTGATCGCTTTCCATAATATCATATATTTGGAAACCAAATAAAAGTCCATCGACTTTTTTTGCGTGGTCACCCTACTTTGATTTGTTGTATGCCACCGCCATGATACACAACAAAAACAAAGCGACGTCAACGCCTCTACCGGTGGATAATCTATTCACAATATGATCACTAAATGTTTAGCCACATCGTGAAGTTAGACTTCCTTTAACTGTTCATATCGTCAAACGTTGAGTATTCGAGATTCTTTCTCTGAGAAGAAAGGCCGAAACAAACTCAGAGGTCGCAGTCTCTTATAAAGTCCAGACATAATCTTGGTCAGGCCATATGAGGACCATGTAGATTAGTGTCTGAAAAGTTCTTTTGAGGAAAGAACCACACATATTTGAGTGGACCTGTCCAGTCAGTGCAAGCATTTGTCAGTAATCGTGGAGCTCAACTTAGAACTTAAGGAGCTCAACTCGACGAGCAATACCAACGAAAGGACATTTTGGTAGGCCGCATAAACTACTCAAACTGCCAGACCATTACTAAAACTAGAAGAGAAACAAAAATAATATCCACATAGTCCTCACATTCACAATAGTTAAAATAATATAATACTTTACAAAGTAATCATGTCATTTTGAATATAATTTTCAAAAATGTCAATGTGTTTATAAAACTGGTATATGTTGATTTTACATAATAATTAAAATGTCTAGTTTTATGGTTTTATCACAAGGCTTAGCAGAGCGAGCAGTTCAATCCCAAGCTTTTTTATCTTCTAAATAATCTGAAATTGTATAGTACCCTTTTTACAAAGTTTGGTTTTAATACAGATTTTAAATCGTTTAATGGGTAAGTTTCGAATGACAATGGGGAGTTTGTTGTAAAAGCGTATACATTGACCCATGAATGAGTTGCCTACTTTGTGGAGACGTGTGCGATGTACAGCAAGGTTGTGTTTATTCCTGGTATTTAAACTATGAATATAGGACATTTTCTTAAAATCTGATATATTTTTGTGTACATACAATAGGTTTTCAAAAATGTATTGTGAGGCTACAGTTAGAATATTTATTTCTTTGAACTTTTCTCTAAGGGAAACTCTTGGACCTAGGTTGTAAATGGCTCGAACAGCCCTTTTCTGTAGAACAAAGATAGTATTAATGTCCGCACAGGTTCCCCAGAGAAGAATCCCATATAACATAAGACTATGAAAATAACTAAAATAAACAGTTCCGGCTGTATCTATGTCAGTTATCTGTCTAATTTTTTTAACAGCATAGGCGGCAGAACTTAGCCTTCCTGACAATTTTTCTATGTGTGGGCCCTGTTACCGACACCGTGCAGTAAAAGACATCAACGCGTTGATTACCGCGGTGCGTGGAGTAAAAGATATTAACGCGTTTTTGTTTTATCGTGTTTAAGCATCGATACCTATCAAGTATGTGAAGTTTTTCTAGTTTAATTAATTTGACCTTGAATCTTAGGTTTAGTTACATTCTCCGCTCGTATATCTATACCTATACAGGATGGATTTTTGAGATGGGGTAGTAAGGGCAGCTACCTTAACCGTTGTAGCAACAGGAAAGCGGTCTTAGGAGACTATCCTTAACATTTGAGAAATTTAGATCTGCATTCACAGGTTTAGAAAAAAAAATACAGTCCGCAGGCAAATAGTAAATATTCACAAAAAAAAAAAAAATATGCTAGTATTATCAATCCTGTTTCTTATAAAGATCAAAAACCTCTAATGTACCAACTCAGGTTTGAGTACTAGAACAGTCATAAATCGCAAAAAACTTTTTCCATACATTTCATAGGCAATGAGAATCCAATTTCGTTTTTTTTTAAATTATCGATAGCCCAATTCTTGAGGAAGACTATGTAGGCTTTATACATATTAAAATCACGCTAGGACTTTTTAGGAGTCAAACAAAAAGAAAAAGGTCCGAAAGAACGCTAAGTAAAATCGAAGTCAGGAATCGCGGGCAGGCGATGCGATGCAACGGGGAGGGTTGGGGAGACAAGAAATTTCACGCGGATGAAGTCGCGGGCAGAAGCTAGTAGAAACAATTTCCATTGTGTTTACAATAGTATAAAGCAGATGCGGGTGCTTTGTTTCTGCCCAACTGATGCACGTTCGCATGTTCAGATTGGCTTCTCATACATGGCTATTGTTCACAGTATATTTGCTTGATGTAGCGTGCTTAGCACGGTAGGCGTATGACTAACCATTTTGAGACTTTGGGAACGATTTCTCAAAACCCATAAATATGTAGTTGGTCATAATGTTTTTCTACATAACACACAACATCGCGCCTCAAATTCCCGAAGGGTTAGGCATTGGTGACATATAGTACACCCACATATCGCCAGTTATGTTATTTTTTACCCGACTACGGCGAAGCAAAAAGGAGGGTTTTGATTTTGACCTGTATGTATGTATGTTCATCTGTTACCTCATAACTTCTAAACTGCCGATCATAATTTGACAAATGAAGTATCATTGGAAGCGTTTTGATTGGCCGCTGGTTATAGGCTATGTAACGTCACATTAAATGCAATATGGCGCCCTCTAGAGGACATAAAGTAACGAAATAAAAATAAATGAATTGTGCCATGTTGGGTATCAAATGAAAGGCCTTGATAAGCACATTACAAATATGTATATATATCATATTTTCCAAATAAACTAATATGTTTAAATTATTAAAAACAAGCAAAAGCGAGACTATGCTACGTAAGGCGCGGCTGTAAAATTAATACCTATTTTACCATAAATGCCGTGATGGTCCAGTGGTTAAGGCCTCGCCTCTCATGCATGAGGTTGTGAATTCAAATATTCAGTTTTGTAATTCAAACAGGTACCACTGTGACTTTTTCAGTTCAAATGTACTTTCTGAGTTTATCTTGGACATTACCAACATCGGTGAAGGAAAAACATCGTGAGGAAACCTGTACCCTAATCGCGTAATACAACACAACCACAATCTGTTTCGATTTGAAACAGATTGCTAATCCATTGCTTCATAAGTTAGAAAAAAAATCTGCTGAACAACGTAAATAACGCAATGAATGTTGTTGAACTGTCAAAATGAAACAAATTAGGCAAAATTGTTTACGAAAATAAGTTACGCAATTAGGCGTACTGGACTTATAATTAATATACCTATATAAGTCTGAAATCGCCAACATGGCTTGAGCGCGCGTGGTGATCAATGCTCGTGCCTTCTCTGTATGAGAAGAGGCCTTTTCCCAGCAGAGGGACAATAATAGGCTGGTATTATTGGCAAAAGGTGTATGTAAGGATCGTAGCAGGTGGCGTTTTGTAGTTTCTGCCTACCCCATGGGAAGAAGGCGTGAGTTTATGTATGTCTGTATGTATTATTATACCATATAACCCAAGGAAAATATAATTAAGCTGCTCTGCAAATACTTTATCACGAAACTATAACCCCAAAATAATTTAAATAAAAAGTAAGTTCAAAAACTAAAACCCGACTAAAAGGTATGAAACAAGAAAATATTTCAGACAGAAGTCAAGACATAGGTACAAAAATGATCAAGGTAAAGCCGTGGTCGCATGCTTGTACACCTACAAAATTATAATGGCATGACCACGGCTTTACCTTGATCATTTTTGTACCTATGTCTTGACTTCTGTCTGAAATATTTTCTTGTTTCATTCCTTTTAGTCGGGTTTTAGTTTTTGAACTTACTTTTTATTTCTAATCTATATAAACTGTTACCATGGATTCAGTACATGATTCTGAACCAGCAACAAATCTGCTGTTTCATAGAAAAGTGGTCAAAATGTATGGAACAGTCGATTTTTTTAAAATAACCGTAAAAAAAAAACAGTAAAAAAAAGGTTCCAGGTGTACTGAATCCATAGTATTCGCGTCGATGTCCCTGCCACCCTGTATATAAAAGGAGAAACTGACTGACTGACTGACATAATAACGCAGAGCCGAAACAACTGGGACTAGGAACGTGAAATTTTGCTCACAGTTTCCTATTATAATGTAGGGGAACAGTAAGAACGGGTTTTTGAAAATTCTACCATTAAGGGGCGAAAAGGGAGGATTTCGTTTGTATGAAAAATCTTATTCCTTGAGTAATAAATTTGAAACTTGGCATAGGCTTGCATGAATTCAAGATAGTATTTCAATCATAAGACGTTGTGCATAATTTCTGAGCAGTAACCCAACAGCAGTAACATAACTGGCGAAATGTGGGTGTACCTACTACAGGGACACCTTTGCCTAACCCTTCGGGAAAACAAGGTTTGATGTGATGTTATGTTATGTGTAACCTAACAAAAAGTATGTAGCGGTTACACCGCCACATACGAACTACGCATCATAGACATGACGTCACACAAATCCTGCATCGCGCAGTTAGAGTTTACCGAGCGATCGACATACATACAAGATTTCAACTTCAAACCGATGGGCAGTTGCCCGCCAGACACAACACCCTTCTGGTCGGAGGATTTTCCCTTTTCTATGGTGGATGAGTGAACTTTACACCCTGTTCCTCATACCACCAAAAGTAGTATTGGCTTGCATGAATTCACGACAGTATTCAATCATTATGTGATGCTACTAATAGGATTTAGATGGGGTAGACAGATAGTTTATAACCTGGATTAACACATAGGATACTTTTTATCTCGATAGTACGTTTCTATAGGATAATTTCCGACTTCCACGCGAGTTAAGCCGCGGGAAAAAGCTAGTTTATCACTAAATAACAATGTACTTACTTACACCACATATCTACCATAACCTACGTAGCCCGCGTTTGCTCTCGAGTCGAAAATATTCAGCATTTTTCCGAAATATTCTGCAAATAGACGATATACTTAGACAAACTCGGAGAAAAGTGCAAATTCAGCATCATAAATTATTTGTACATTAGAAGCAATTTCTTATGAAACTACTTAGTTTTCTGTTGCGATGTGCTTGCTACGAGGATTTGATTGCTTATAGAGTTGTTATAAGTAATAAATAAGGGACAATTACAAGATAATTATTTAGGTATTCGTTACAGTTTTTTATTTACACCCATGCTATAAAACCTCTATGAAAGTTTCAGATACAGTTAGCTTATGGCCAACATTAAAACAGCCAGTGTCATAGTTAGTAACTATTGCACCTGCTGTTCGTAAGATATAAGTGAAGTTAAAAACGCGTGTTTTTTAAATTATAACATAACATTACGCCTGTAATTTCCGAAGGGTTAGGCAGAGGTGTAGGTACTTTCGAAGAAACGCATATGTGTACACTGTAAGGACTATTTTTGCTTGCAGCGCTCGGCCGCTATAGTATCGCTTACCTACGAAAAAAAAGGGTCGTGTGCACGGGATTTTGTTTTCAAAATGCTTAGATAAGATATGCATTACCCTGGTGGTACCTATAGTACACCCACATTTCGCCAGTTATGTTTTAGTCCCATTGCTAGGGAGCCTATTGCCATCGACCGGGCACAAATCCAGACTCCGGGCTGCTATTAATAAATTCTTGGCGGAAAACCCAATACCACTTTGCTCGACCTAGGAATCGAACCCAGGACCTCATTGCTCAGCAGTCGCGCTTGCGACCACTAGACTAACAAGGCAATCCAGGCAGGCTGTTTTTTTAATTATATTATTCTAATACGGAGGGTGAGGGGCTTGTGGCTAAGTAATAACAACCGCACGGGTCGATCGATCAGGTTAAGTTACGCTTGCCGCGGTTGGTCCGTGGATGGGTGACCATCTTTACATACCAAGACCCCTCCGTGCCTCAGAGAGCATGTTAAGCCGTTGGTTTCGGCTGTCATTTGTAGATCTTTGACAGTCGTTAAGGGTAGTTAAAAGCCCAAAAAGTCAGACAACCAGTCTTACCAAGTCGTGTAACCTAGTAATTAGGTTGTGGAGGTCAGATAGGCAGTCGCTCCATGTAAAATACTGGTATTCAGCTGCATCCGGTTAGACTGGAAGCCGACTCCATCATTGTTGGGAAAAGGCGAGGCAGATGATGATTTTTCTAATACGGAGTTCTGTCTAACAAATAAAAAAATGGTAACCAAATAGTGAATAAATAAATGTAGTTCCCAATTTATTTCATGCATAATCGATCAACTTGAGATTAACGTGTTTTACGAGAGAAGACATAATTTTCCGCTCAAATGGTTTGATTACACCGAATCGAGATTCTGTTCAAGAAGTATGCTCAAATGTTTGGCCAACACCTACTCGGAAATTATTCAAGTGTGGGACTTCAGTGTTGAAATGTGACGTATATACAATCATACATAAATACATAACGTCTTAAAATTATTGTGTATTTTTTTAAACTGGTATCTGAACCGCTTTCGTCATCTCAATCTCCCTAGCCTTTTTCCAACCATGTTGGGGTCGGCTTCCAGTCCAACGAGATGCAGCTGAATACTAAGTATTTTACACGGAGCGACTGCCTACCAGTACCCTAATTACGTAACTTATTTTCGTAAACGATTATAACTAATTTGTTTAATTTTGACAGTTCAATAACATTCATTGCGTTATTTACGTTGTTGAGCAGTTTTTTTTCCAACTTATGAAGCAATGGATTAGAAATCTGTTTCAAATCGAAACAAATTGTGATTGATCGTGTATTAAGCAATTAGGGTACTGAACTCCACAATCCAGTTACTGGGTAATACGATACTCCTTGGTAAGACTGGTTTGTCAGACTTTTGGGCTCCTGACTGCCTGTACGATTGGCAGCCGGGACATGACCGGGGAATTGCTTAACGTGCTTTCCGAGGCATGGAAGGGACTTTCGTCATCTGTTTTATTTAGATTTTGATCAGGTAAGTTCTAATTATTGCATTTTTGTAAAACAGTTAATTTGTTTAGATATGTCTAACGTGGTCCCATGGTCAAAGTAGTTGAAATTCAACAAAGGGTTATATTTCCATATATATCTACAAGTTTGCTTAAAAAAGTTTGTTGGAAATTCCGCAGTTTTGATTAAACTATTTATAGCATAACTTTTTCATTTCTCATACTCGGAAAGTAGTGTTTGTTTGATCCAAGTAGCGGGTGGAAGACGCTGATCCCCACCCTTGGGCGGGAAAGACTCATAGTAATTGCTTCCCTCTCTAGGGCGGGAATGAATTTTAAAAATAGAACTATATTGGTTCCAAGAAAAATTACTAAGGGGGTATTACACTGTCGAGTCTGTGGTCATGGATTTATGATCGAAGATAAAATGGAATTGTAAAATATACATTTGTTATGGGTATAGCCCCCTTGGGGGATATTACACTATCATGTTATATTATATACCTATCTACGAAGCTCACAAATTACCCATGTTATGTCTATTTTACAATTTAGTTATGTCTTTAATTATGGATCTGTGATCGTAGATATGATGGTGTAATACCCCCTTTACAGAAAAATACTGATTTAAAAAATGCTGCAGTCTTGTCATTGTATAAACAGCCAGTGTGAATTAAAAAAATACCTAATGGCGCATCCACACATAGGTACCAGAATACCCATGTTATTATTATCAGTTAATATTTTAGAAAAACTACAACTTTTAACTTTCCTTATATTCGAAATGAAAAGTAGAGTGTTTAACACGGGTGAAAGTCATCAATTCCTACTCCGACTATAGCCGCCCTCAATGCGCTCGGGCGTCTAAATACCTCGTATGGGAATTGATTCCTTTCGACCCTTAAATAACTATCTACTATTATCATAGACTTGTAAAAGTGTTCGTTAATGAATTCACAGAAATAGATTTAGTTTATCATCCATAGAAGTATTCATAACATAACATAACATCACGCCTTGTTTCGCAGGTACACCCACCAGAAGTATTCATGTCTGGAATAAAAGGTTATGAACGTAAATTTTGGGAACAAATAGAAGATGCGGTATTCGCTTATCATTCGAGTGATTCTAATACAAACACCAACAATTTCGTGTACAGTGTAGAAATCTTATTTCTGGATAACTCACGTCTCGTCTGCAGACACGAAATTGTTCTTACAAGGAATAACAATATTTACGTAGGTAGGAATATGGCTTACATGTGCGGCCATAACGAATATCGGTTAACACCCCAATTTAAAAAACAATTGTTGAAAAAAAATTTGTCTTTATTCGTGCCCCTTTGATGGCAATAGGCTGACCCCCTATTACATGGGACTGAAACATAACTGGCGAAATGTAGGTAAATTTACTACTTATATTACAACTGTACTATAACTACACCTCTATCTTACACTTCGGGAATACAGGCGTGATGTGATGTTATGTTATATTTCAAGGAAAATTACAAAGGATAAAAGAAAGAAAGAAAAATGCGTTTATTGGAATTACAACAGAAAAATACACTACACAACTATAAAAACAACAATAACTATAAAAAACAGAAAACAATGATTATAATGCCAAAGGAGTTTACAGCTAGAATCCCCTAGGAATGCCAGGGGAAATTAATTTGCCTGTGTCGCCACGACGACTAGCTGGTCTGTTCTGCTCAATTCAAGCTCATTTCACCTAAGTTTTCGCGGTGAGATTTTTTTCTGAATAGACGCCGCAGTCCTGTGCTTCGGATTCCGTTCTGTTATTGCAAAGAGATTATTTAATGTCTCTGGGTTATTGTTATATTATTTATTCGGACTTATTATTGTTCTGTTTAAGTCGAAAAATAATATCCGTTTTCTCGCTGGCCGCGCCGCCAGAATTGATGCACGTTTTAGAAAATTTTACATCACTTTTCTCAGTACTTCTGGCGATGAGATTCGCCACTTGTTCTACGATGTTCTCTTCTTGTTACGTAAAAAAGTACTGTGTTGTAGAATAAAGCGTTCTATGATTTTACGATGTGTATTTTACATTTGTGTACTTCACAAATGTCAAAGTCAAACTGACGGAACATTCCATCTTCAAAAATGAGAGCATCTTCTAAAGAAGAAGAGATGAAAGTTTATGCGCCACCTAGTACTGTTATTAAACCAAAAACAACCACAAAGTTTCCTTTAAATCCATATGCTGGGGGCCGTACGAGATAAGCCGAGATTTCCTCTACACCTCGGTGTGTTTATATTTTATTCCTCAACTAGATTTGCGTTTATACTAACGTGCTTGTTACCGACTCTCTAGTAGAAAAGATAGTCTCTGAGCTTTCTCAGAGACGTATCTTTTATACTCCGTCGGTCATAGCTCCGTGGAAAAATGCGTGCAAATATGAGATTGGCATTGCCTTATTTATTAGATATCATCTCCCAGACCGCCTACAGTTGAAAGTAAAAAGATTTCTACCTAAAATAACATAACATCACACCTGAATTCCCCGAAGGGTTAACCAATCGTTTAAGTCCTATGTAATAGGGGGCGAGCCGTCAACCGGGCATAAATCTAGACCCCGGACTGCAACTGAGAAATTCCAGATAGAAGAACCCAATAACATTCTCACCGACCTCGATTCCCGGGTTAAGGGCTACTGCCCTTGCGACCACGAGACCAACAAGGCAGTCCTGGCGGTAGTTTTTTTACCTAGTAGATACAAATATCTTCTTGTGTATGTTGCCAGTGATGGTACTGAAATGTGAATCTTCACAATGGGTGTCATAAAAGGCTCATCAAACTCTCCCAAAGGACTAAGCTTGGAGTTGCAAACGTGGACGAACTTTTTGAAGCTTTTTCAATGTTATTATGTTGGTTTTGTTTGAACATCGTTTGTCCACTTCTTTATTACTTGTTGGCCTGTTATTCAGTTAAGTTACACGTGGTTGATTAGGTAGTTCTGTTTTAGTTACGTTGTTGATTACGTCTGTAGTAAATCATTAAAATTATTTTATATGTTTTTATCGATATTTGAAGAAGCGGCGTAGTCTTGTACTTACATACACTTCTAAAGTTTCATTCGAAGTTCTTTTTTTTTACTTAGGTACACATGGATGTCTATATACATTCTCACAAACTCTGTTTTCGCATGGAAAATTATAATAAAAGAAAGTAGTAGCACTGGGTACATATATATAAAAGTACAGCTGTCAATGTATTGAATTTAAAATGGCATTGAATTGCAACTAAGTAACAGAGTACTTGGATAAAATATAGTATACAAAAATAACTCTTTATTTTGCGAAATCGCCACAACATATTCATATTCATATCTTTATTTGCATTCCATAATGTAGGTGTAAAGGTGTTAGTTACAATGGCTTAAAGCCAAGGCACAATCACGGACCCTGTAGGGCACAGCAAATAATTTTAATTAATTCTTAATTCTTAAAATAAA
This sequence comes from Agrochola lychnidis, assembly GCA_963680765.1. Lineage (NCBI taxonomy): Eukaryota > Metazoa > Arthropoda > Insecta > Lepidoptera > Noctuidae > Agrochola > Agrochola lychnidis. The sequence goes on from OY796850.1 coordinate 10,137,415, forward strand.
ATTAAAAAACAATTTTAAATAATTATGTTCTACACAACATTATGTTCTAATTGTGTTTTGTACATAATGCTAAGTATGCCAACAGATACATACCTATACTCCATTTGAAATAAGATTAGACATTTAAACAAACCTTTTTTACAGTCCGTTCAACCGATTTTGACTTCTATGCCGTAGGCATAAGGATGGTATTAAAAGCAAAAAAGTGGTTACAAAACCAATTGCTTACTGCAGCTGCCATTTGTCATACCACCAACGCAATAGAAGTCAATATCGGTTGAACGAACTGTATGAAAGGTTTATTTAAATGTCTAATCTTATTTCAAATGGAGTTTAAGTAGGTACGTTACCTACATTATGAATAATAAATATGACGAGAAGAAAAGTGAGTTTTGCTAAGCCAGAAAGACAAAGCCATGAAAATCCATGGTTAATACGCTGTCTCGTACTTCGAAGGCTAGGTATTTACCTAACTCATCAAAAACGTCTTCTAATCATTACATCCTTTGATAGAGATCACAATTTTCCAAGAGATTCGTCCCTAAATAAGTAATTTATTTCTAAGCTCTGTACACAACTGAGATAATTTTGTAAATATTTGTTTTTTTAAATAACGTCCCGTATTAAAAGCTTTGCTAGAGACAAAATGAAATGGAGGTATGTTGTGATAGGTACCTACGGTTTCATTTCACTTTGATGCACGAGTAATTACTTAGGTTATAAGGTGGGTTTATCAAGTAACTTGTAATTCATCTCTTATACTTTATTTTTATCTTGTTTATAAGAGTTTAATTTGTGGATAGAAATAAGTTTTTTGGAGTTTCTTCATACAAACCGAGGCGATGAAAAATATACTTCACTAACATAACATCACGCCTTGTTTCCCCGAAGGGTTGGACAGAGGTGTACCTGTAGCAGGTACACCCACATTTCGCCAGTTATGTTTAAGTCCCATGTAATAGGGGGCGAGCCTATTGCCATCAACCGGGCACAAATCCAGACTCCGGGCTGCTACTGAGAAATTCCAGATAGAAAAACCCAATAACACTTTGCCCGACCCGGAGATCGAACCCAGGACCTCATGCTCAGTAGTAGCGCTTGCGACCACTAGGCCAACGAGGCAGTCCACTTCACTATGCGCTCTATTTTGCCCTTATTAATTTATTTACCCTTTTTTGATACTAAAGAGTCTGCTGTATGTACTCTTGAACTCGTTGTGAAGTAGCTCGCACGAAAAACTATACTACACACACTACACTAGACTATACAGTCAAACCTGGATAAGCGAGAGTTCAAGGGACCACGACCTCTTTTTCGCTTATGGAGGTTTCTCAGTAACTCGAGTTTCTAGCTTATAGAAGTACAGGGGCGCCTTTTCTCACTTATAGAGGTTGAGGGTGGTAGAAGAAAAAAAACCAATGTAATTTCCACGAAATTAAAGAATGAGTCATAAATCGCAGATGTTAAATTACACTCGACTGTCGCTTATGGAGATACAGGAGTGGCCTGTCTCACTTATAGAGGTTGAGTCTGGTTGGAAAGGGTAGAGAAAAAAATAAACAATGTTATTTCCACGAAATTTAAGAATGTGTCATAAATAGCAGATGTTAAATTACACTCGACTGTCGCTTATAGAGGTACAGGAGTGGCCTGTCTCACTTATAGAGGTTGAGTCTGGTTGGAAAGGGTAGAGAAAAAAATAAACAATGTTATTTCCACGAAATTTAAGAATGCGTCATAAATAGCAGATGTTAAATTACACTCGACTGTTGCTTATAGAGGTACAGGCAAGTAGCAGTCTCAATTATAGAGGTCCACTAGTGCAAAACGACTTTCTCTTATAGAGGTTTCTGTCTCACTTATTTTAATTTATTTTTATTCAAAAGGAACAACAAACAGCTACAATATAAAACATAGGAACAGCCCACAACGCTGTTCACGGATTAACTACAGGACAGTGACAGTGAAAATAATCGCTAGGGTTACAAATACATTTTTTTTTCTTAACTAACATGTTAATAGATGTATTAGACGGTTAAAATGACGGGACCAGGCAATTACTCTCATTTATAGAGTTTTCTCGCTTACCCAGTTCTCACTTACCCAGGTTTGACTGTATAACATTATTTACACAATTTTATTTGTATTTTATGTTTCACGAACTGTGTCCAAGTTATTCTTTTTTCTTTCTTTTCTTTACCACGAGATCTTTTTTGCCGTCAAGCAGCGTTGCTGTGATCCACTTTAAAGAGCAGTCAAAGCCGGTGTAATTATGCAAATGAGATATTCCAGCACCCTAATTGCGTTAAACACTTTCAATTACAATCTGAATGATTTTGAAGGATATTGCTAATCCATTGCTTTATATGTTCGAAAAAATTGTCTGTTCTACAACGTAAATAACGCAATTAATTTTGTTGAACTGTCAAAATGAAAGGCATTGCTACTGTTAGTATGTGTAATGTTATTTTATGTGTGTAATTTTATTATACTGTAAACGAATTTTTGAACGACCAATTATTATAATGATGCATTTTTAATATTTTTTTTTACTTTTTGATAGTAAGTACTATGACTATTTATTAGTATTTATTGATTTTATTGTATTTTATGTTTCTTTTTTATCCTTTTTTTTCATGTATTTAATTAATTTAAAATACCATTTTTTCTAATGACAAAATCCAATGACACCTAACGGGTCACTTATCAATTTGTATGTCTTAATTATGACAAAACATAGCGCACCCCTATTTATGTAAACACCAATGTTTCACAAATAAACTGATTGATTGATTGATATGTTACGCAATTACCCCGCAGCTTTGTCTCTGGGAAAGCAACGCTTTAGCGATGTCTCTGGTACCTGTTGCAGATCATGTCCCTAGCGGCGGTGTTCAACTGTTCACTTAACTTTTTGTTGGTAAGCTTGCTTTGTTTCCTATCCAATAGAATAAAAACGTCAATTTGGTAGTTGAACCTTACACCCACATTCACAACTTAGAAGGAAAATTCATTGGTTTCCCGCACCCTTTTATTTTATTATTAATCCTCCAGTTGCCTATTATACCACCTACGGAAAGAAAGGGGTGACCTAAATACCTACCTACCTCTTTTGGGGATAACTATGTCACTCATTTCTGTCGCGTGGGTAGTAGTTAATAAGTTACTTTCACTCTGTAGAAAACAAGAAAGGCCCGAAACACTATTTAGCTTTGAAGATTAGAGCCCGTACACACTTACCACAATCACACCACATCGCAGCGATAAAATCTGGGCAAGCAGTAATAAATAAAAATAATTTATTTCAGGTCCTAGACCCATAAAATACAATAGACGTGGATATATTTAGTAACCTGTTCCGCTTAGCTATTTCTAAAGAGCCATAAAAAACTCCTGAAAGAAATCGACACCGAGCGTTAAGCGCAGACTACGCTGCAGTCTGCGCTTAGCGCTCGGTGTGGCAACACGCCGTGTTCGGTTTCGCCACAAGTCCATCGTCATCTTGAGGACGTCTCGTTGAGAGGTGAAATACGTGTCGATTTCTTTCAGGAGTTTTTATGGTTCTTTAGAAATAGCTAAACGGACGTCTATTATATTTTATAATGGATTTCCGCAAGGTCACGCCTGAATCAATTAACTATCCTAGACCCATATTAAATACAAAAACAATACACATAATTGTTAATTTTAGTGTCCCTGTTTGAGTCACAGATAAATGTCAGATCAAATCAATTAATGTCAAAAGCACACAGCAAATTAAAAAACTGGCCAAGTGCGTGTCGGTTCACGCACAATGAAGGGTTCCGTAGTTGGGATGAATTTATCCCAAAAACAAACTTGAGTTGAAAAATATATTCTCCCATACGGAATGTATGGGAAAACATGTTTTTGCAACTGCAAAGTTAAGTTGGTCGATTATTACTCGTTAACTTGTAGAGCCTACTTAGCTGTGATAGTTTTCCTTTTAATTTCGTTATATAAACTACTGCTGTGATTTTTTTCACATACCCAAAACCAACCATTTAGCTGGCAGGGGGGGGGACACACAAGACTCTAACAAAAATTAGCACTTTAAAGCTTAATATTTCGCAAACGGATCCCTGAATCCAAAAATGGTTTTACAAAATCACAATGTTTTTAAAGGACCTTTCCAATAATACCCCACACCATGGCATAAAAAAATAAAAAATGGTACTCTAAAAAAAAATGTTTTTCATAATTTTGTTTTACCACTTTGTCGGCGTAATTAATATGTATACCTATGCCAAATTACAGTTTTTTAGTACTAAGGGTCTCGGAGCTAGACCGCGGACAGACAGACAGACAGACGGACATGACGAAACTATAAGGGTTCCTTGTTTACTACGGAACCCTAAAAATTAAATGAAATAGGACAAATTAAATTAAGCAAGTGAAGTTATGTCAGAAGCAAAAATTTAAATTATAATATTTATAACATTAAATAAAAGGACAAATCAAGCACCAGCATTATGCCTGCACAACAAACAATACCCAACGTAGGAGCAATCCAGTCGCTGAGCAATCATCGCCAGGACCACTGTCCTGGCGATGATTGCTCAGCGGATTGGATGATTGGAATTAAGAGGGTACCGAGCTTTTTATGCACACAAACATGTTTCTATTAAGCTTATTTTAAGTAGTAAACAGTTAAATTAAAATGTAAGGAAGTAAATTGGTATTACTGGGGATATATACTAGACATCATCCGCGATGGAAACACGATTTGATAAAGTTGGCTCGATAGAATATATTCGCAAAGTCACCTCTTATCGAGTATTTTTTTCCTCTATTTTGCTACTTTTTTATATAAATAAGTAAATTCATATTATGATTAATTTACTAAAATAAAGTTCATAGATAACTCCAGCGTTTCTCCGCGTTAGTTTTTTATTTAAGAGCAATACGATAAAAATAACAACGAAAAACATTGAAAAAGTGCAAAAGTGTGGTTATTTTCTTTACTCTTTACACGTAAAGAAAAAGACAGAGACAAAGGCAAATGGTCGGTCCGCTCTTAAGCAGTGGTTATGTGGTTACGTTATGGCTAGTGTTTGCAGTCAGACAGATCGTTGTGTTTGCGATGTGGCCGGCCGCTAATGCGCGGCCTCCTGGAGGCGTCGCGACGCCTTGATGTGGTCGGTATCCCCCACACGGTTGATGTTGACGGCCAAATGAGGTCCGTGTGAATAAACTATTCATTTTCATTAACCCCTTCACGTGTTGTCGTTGTGGTGTGGTTGTAGTACGTGTGATCGGGCCCTTAGACAAATTCCTCTTTACGGAAATATTTGTTTTTACTGGATCGCAAAATGTTTTCATATTATTATTGGAACAAAGTAAGGAGGTCCGCGCAGCCTTTGTAGGATCTTGAATGGCGAGAATACCAAACTTTTTGCTCTGACTTTTAACAATGAAGCACGCAAGTCCTTTCTTTTGTGTTTCTCTTAGTTATTGGGTATAAGTTAAAGGTCGCCTATTAATAATAGTGCTATTTCATCAACATTTTTGGTTATAGAGCAATCAGTAGGGGTGATCTGTAGTAAAACCTTATTTATAAAATGTCGTTAATCTTCTTCAATTTTTTTTTTATTAATAAGGTCGGTGTAAATATCTTATCTTATATCTTATCTATATGTATAAAATTCTCTTGTCACAATGTTAGTTGCCATACTCCTCTGAAACGGCTTGATCGATTTTATGAAATTTTATATGTAGGTATATTTGGTAGGTCTGAGAATCGGTAATCTATTTTTCATACCCCTAAGTGATAAAGGTGGTCCACCCCAAACATAAACAATTTATATGGCAAAACAACGTATGCGGGGTCAGCTAGTATACATTCATTTCAGCCGAAAGACGTCCACTGCTGGACATAGGCCCCCCCCAAGCACCGCCACTTCGACCGATTCTGTGCTTTCCGCGTCCAGCGGATTCCTGCGGCCTTCACAAGGTCATCGGTCCATCTTGTGGGAGGCCTTCCAACGCTACGTCTTCCGGTACGTGGTCGTCACTCCAGAACCTTTCGACCCCATCGGCCATCCGTTCTGCGAGCAATGTGCCCTGCCCATTGCCACTTAAGTTTGGCAATTCTTCGGGCTATGTCGGTTACCTTGGTTCTCCTGCGGATCTCTTCATTTCTGATTCGATCACGTAGGGAAACTCCAAGCATAGCCCTCTCCATTGCCCTTTGGGGACTTTTAGCCTTCTCATAAGGCCCATTGTGAGCGACCACGTTTCAGTACCATAGGTCATCACTGGCAACACGCACTGGTCAAAGACTTTCGTGTTGAGACACTGTGGTATGTGGGACGAAAAGATATTGCGTAGCTTCCCGAACGCTGCCCAGCCGAGTCGGATTCGACGATTGACCTCTTTCTCGAAGTTGGACCTACCTAGTATACATAAATTTATAAAAATCTTTATTACTAGAAGAATGGGTACAGTAAATCTCGTTATGCACTGGTCTTATGTAATATGCACTTAGGTGTCAAAGGAGTTCTTTGGCACTCGTACTAGGATTACCCTGTATCACGAATGCCATCACCTTCCTCCGGACCAACTAGGATAGTTCTTTATATTTACAATAAATTTTGAATAAATTCTAAACAAAAATACAATTAACTTATACAAAACATGTATATACACAAAAGGAGTATGTGTGTGTGTGTTTGGTAGTGTGTATCCAGAAGTCCAGAATGCATGTGTGAGTATTCGTTGGTGAAAAAGTCGGCTAACCCACTAATTGTATAATGCCCGTTTTCACCGACATCCCCTAAGTTTAAAGGATCCCTTAGCATGGTTAGGAGGCTGTTAGAAGGTGGTTTCTGTTTCACCAACAGTGAGGGGTCAGTTAAAAGTTAACGTTTTAACTGACCCCTTACTGTTGGTAAACCACCTGCCACCTTCTAACAGCCCCCTAACCATGCTAAGGGGTCCTTTAAACTTAGGGGATGTCGGTGAAAACGGGCATAAGTCTCTCAGATTCTTCGTATGTGAGACTTTTCAGCCAGTTACTTACAGCGTTCCTGCATTGCTGTCGGGTAAGTAAGTAAATATTTAGAACAGCATTAAGTTTACTGTAAACCCATGAACCCAGTATCCAATAATGCCGCTGAGCGAGAGCAGTTCTATGTCTCTCCGTACTACACACTCTCTTTCTTTTGCGCTTGCTTTCTCGTAGCCGTAGGGAGTGTGGTATAGTGGCATGTTTGCGCATTGTTATTTAGAGCACAAAGAGTATCTGAAGGGTTTCCTGCAAATGACTTTAAGGACCGATCTTTGTGCTCGTTCAAGACATAACATACTAACAGCAAAGGTGCCACCCCAGACAGAGATACAGTAGCTCAGCAAAGATTGGGCAAGCGCAAACTGTTTTCAGTGTTTTAAGATCAACATAATTAAATCAAATATATTAGAGTTAGGAGACTATATAGTCTATTCAGAAATCCGGGAGCCACACAAAATAGTGTTCGATAATATAATTAACCAAAGCTGAAGTTACATAAAACTGGGTACTCTAATAAATGACGAAACTAGAAAAGTGTCTTCCCTCACATTCCTTTCTATTTATATCCCAACAGATTTCCATTAAGACCTTTTAACTTTTAAAATCTTGCCACTTCTTATTTTGTTTGACTACAGGGCACAGAAAATAAAGTTTTGAAACTTTTACTCGACATATTTCCTTTGAAGAGTTTGCCTATATGAATGATCTAAGAATTTAAGGAACTTACAGAATTAAGCGGCCGTTAATATGGCATATAGAGTTTTGGGCAAAGTTAGGTTTTGTAGAGCGTCGTCCCCGACACTCATACCTTTTCTAAATAATTGATGTGTTAACGCCCGAGTAACTAGGGAATTACCTGCCGTTTCAGCATTTAATCAATTTCTCCAAATCAGTTTTTTCTTCTTATTGTTAATGTTCTTTGGAAAGGTCAGGTGCGTATTACTCGCACGCAACCGGGCGCGGCGTGCGTATGACTAGATGTATGAACGTAAACGAAGCAAAAGGAGTACGTAAGGATCGTAGCACGTGGCGTTCTGTAGTTTCTGGCTACCCCCTTGGGAAGAAGGCGTGAGTTTATGTACCTATAAAAATATGTATGTATCAATTTTCACAACTGCTAGCAGTCCTCCTGTCCTGTCAATGTGGTTAATCTCGTCTGTCGCGAACTAACCAGTTAACCATACTACCAAATTTTCTGACGGGCTATGCCTACTGGCTGATCTTTCCACCACGGCATAAACTATTCTCTCTTGTGTCACACGAGGAGAAGAGAACTTCAAACTAACCTTTAATTAGCATCATGGCATAGTCAATAACTATGGGATGTTCGGTGCGTTTCAATTAAACTTTAAGATCAAAAGGAACAAACGGCGCAGAGGAATTAATTCGCGCGTCAAGAAGCGGTCGTTTCGTCCCTTGAATTAGGAACGGAGTAATTTCCGAGGAGACGTAAATAAGATGTAAGGGACATCAAGCGAACATAACGAAGTGAGAACGAACTTTGTAGCCGACTGACATTTTAAATGTCAAACATTTTTTAATGTAATTGAGACGAGTTTCCCAGTTGATGTTGGTAATTAATGGAAGATGACACAGGTAGGTCTCATCATGGATTTATTAAACTGAATAATGTGCGAGAGCTCTTCATTTTTTTTTCGTTAATTCTTTCGCATGCCTAAAATAAAATTAGAATTTTAATGATTCGATACAAGGAAAAGTAGGACCCACCAAAAATATTTAATGTAAGGTAGGTTGCCAAGACTCACATAACGCTTTCAATGTTAAAAAGTTATCACATCAAATATAGAGCCAAGTTCGCAATTCTACAAACCTTACATCTTCAACAAAATGTATGGCTTCAGTGAATCAGTGATGAAATCGACGTATTTCAGGTATTAATAAAATCCAAAGTATAAAAGACAAATGAAACTTATTTATAAGTCTGCTAACCTCATCTTATCCTGAGAATGTCAGCTTTCTAGAATTATCCAGGCCGAAGCTTATGAGGGTTAGAAAATACGACGAAACGCTTCGACGTTTTTAAAGTTATAAATCAAACGAAACTTAACCTCGACGTCAAAAATATTCATAAAATGATGAAATGATAAAGTACTTAAAATATTGTTTAAAACAAGTCAGTGCAAAATAAGCACAACTTAAATAAAATAAAGTTTTCTAAAGGTATCTACTTAACAAAGTTAAAAATAAAATATTACAAAATTATGCTAATAAGTATGTGCTACGAGTATATAAAGAAGATTAAATATGGAGTTATGGATAAAATAAATCCTAAATGAAGAAGTTAGGAAAATTGAATTTCAATTTGTTATTGGAAGTCAACATTGACAGCCGAAATTCTATCGCAGGGGTTATTTATTACCAGTAACGATGTTTGGAAGGCGAATTGGAACCCAGATAATACACATCTGTGTATATTTTGAATATTGCCTACAGATAATACGGGCTCAGGACCTTTCTTTTTGATGTGAAACATCTAATGCGGCGGGTCAGATCGGCTGTTGGCGTGGCGACGCGGCCAACAGCCAACATCCAAACGAAAAAATAAAGTTTTTTTCTTGTTTTTTTATTCAGATTTAAAAAAATATATTGTATTTTTTTTTTTATTATGGCATATTTATTTCTGTAATAAACCGTCCTTTCATGCATATTTTCTATACAAAATAGTTTCGATGTTTCACATCTGTTTTGGTGACTCGCTTAAGGCGCAACTAGCCGATACCTTTCCATACAAATTTCGGGGGGGATTTTACTCCACTGTTACACATTGTACATCCAAAGTAAAACATGAAATCGTTTTGTCTTATTATTAATTTTGTCTGTACAGAAGCAGAATAGTAAAAAAAAAGCAATTAAAAAGTTATGAGCCAACAAAGATTCGTTTTTCCTGCTAATTTTAACGCAACTTTGGGAGTAAATAAGTAATAAAAGCAGTATAAAATCTCCAAAACGAAGCTCGTTCCGACAAAGCTCAATTGTCGAAGATTACATTTGTCGAAGATTATTCGTAATTGATTTATGCAGTAGTTTTTTCATAAAACTCCACCTTCCAAAGGACTTTTCGTAATTTTTTACGTGCTCGTTTTACTAAAATCGTTCTGAACTGTGTTTGTGTGCGTGCGAACTAGAGTTTGTGTATGTAGACCAGCGTCTAACTGCTCATTACTGATACTATCTCTGTCGGACACGATGCCAGGTGAGATAGCGTGCTTTTTGACTAAGCCCACCAATGAGTTCGAGCCCGCGACTAGTTTGCTTTGCAGTTTAGCAGATGTTATGTAAAACCAAAACTGTAATTTTATGAAATAAAAAATTAAAAAAAAAATTAAAAAAAAAGATAGCTGTTTATAGTAGCTTTACTCTTTGTGAAGGAGGACGTCCAGGGAAGTAGTCATTAATTTAAACTTCGTATATTTATTAACGTTCCCAGTCTACATATAAAAATTCAGTCAAATATACGGATCCATTAGTTTAATCACTATAGACTATCGCTAGTCAGAGATCGGCAAAATCCATAGTCGGCCCATCACTACTAAGTATTTTTCATTTCTTATACTCGGAAAGTAGTGTTTGTTTGATCCAAGTAGCGGGTGGAAGACACTGATCCCCACCCTTGGGCGGGAAAGACTCATAGTAATTGCTTCCCTCTCTTTGGCGGGAATGAATTTTAAAAATAGAACTAAATTTGGTTAGGTAGTCGGTTACGAAAAATTTTACTAAGGAGGTTTTACACTGTCGAGTCTGTCTGTGGTCATGGATCTGTGATCAAAGATATAATGGAATTGTAAAATAGACATTTATTATGGGTATATCCCCCTTAGGGGATATTACACTATCATATTAAATCATATACCTATCTACAAAGCTCACAAATTACCCATGTTAGGTACTTATGTCTATTTTATAATTTAGTTATGTCTTTGATCATGGATCTGTGATCGTAGATGTGATGTTGTAATACCCCCCTTATAGAAAAATATTGAATAAAAAAATGCTGCAGTCTTGTCATTGTATAAACAGGCAGTGTGAATTAAAAAATACCTAAGTGGGACGACCCGCGGCGGTGACGTCGTGTGTTCCATATTTAAAATAAAAAAAAGACTAATAGGTACTAGAATACTCATGTTATTATTATCAATTAGTATTTTAGAAAAGCTACAACTTTTTACTTTCCTTATATTCGAAATGAAAAGTAGAGTGTTTAACACGGGTGAAAGTCATCAATTCCTACTCGGACTATAGCCGCCCTCGATGCACTCGGGCGTCTAAATACCTCGTATGGGAATTGATTCCTTTCGACCCTTGTTTAACTATCTACTATTTCATTTCTCATACTCGGAAAGTAGTGTTTGTTTGATCCAAGTAGCGGGTGGAAGACGCTGATCCCCACCCTTGGGCGGGAAAGACTCATAGTAATTGCTTCCCTCTCTAGGGCCCTTGTATAACAATCCACTATAGTTTGATTGAAATAGTAGATTTGTTATACAAGGGTCGAAAGGAAGCCGGTGTGGGCGCGTTCATTGAGGCTGCGGCCAGCCCGCCGGTTGAACGCGTCCCAGAAGGTCATGGCCATCCGGCTGGCCCGAGGATGCCGCACGGTCTCCTGCGAGGCGGCGAGCCTCCTTGCCGGATTATTGCCATGGGATCAGGAGGCAAAGGTCCTCGCGCACTTCTGGGAGTGGAGCGAGGAGGCGAAACGCCGGGGCTTAACTCCGATGCCGCAAGAAATCGCGGCACAGCGGACAGAGCTCCGGCGGGATCTCATGGCGTCATGGAGAGTGCGATTGTCGCAACCCAGCGCTGGGCACGCCACAATTGCGGCGATAAGACCCCTCTTTGAGGAGTGGCTTGAGAGGCGCCACGGCGTCCTCACCTTCCGCCTGACGCAGGTCCTCACCGGACACGCCTGCTTCGGGAGGTTCCTGTTCAGGATAAGGCGGGAGGAAACACCCGGGTGTCACCATTGTGTGGATCGGCCTGAGGACACGGTGGAGGTCTGCCCGGCTTGGGCGGAGCAACGCCGTGTCTTCGTAGAGGCGATCGGTGGCGGTGATCTCTCGCGTCCGGCCCTGGTTCAGGCCATGGTACGGAGCGAGAGGAAATGGCAGGCCGTCACCTCCTTCTGTGAAGTGGTAATGCTCGCGAAGGAGGAGGCGGAACGCGTGAGGTAGAGGCAAATTTCGCGCCCTCACGCCCCTAACCGCCGCAAGAGGAGATGCCCGGGGCGGGAATCGCGAGCCGATTTCCGGCCACCGTAGGCGCGGGCTTGCGGACGGTGAGCAATGGGTAGCTCGCCGTCCGATAAGGACCAAGCCCGGGTCGACGGCGCGTTGTGTTCCACGCGTGCCTCAAAGAGATGTCAGCAGAATTGACGGGGTCCGCTAGGGCCAATGCCTGCCGGGGGTTCGAAGAAAACCGATAGGGAAATCGTGGCCCCCGGCAACAGGGCAACCGAAGGAACACGGGTGGGTTTTAGTCAGTAAGAGTCTGACACGCCCTCTCGCTCCACCCAGAGCGGGAGAAGTTATTTGATAATTTCCCACCCAAATAGACTATAGTCCGAGTAGGAATTGATGACTTTCACCCGTGTTTAATAATCTACTTTTCATTTCGAATCTAAGGAAAGTAAAAAGTTGTAGGTTTTCTAAAATATTAATTGATAATAATGACATTGATAACATGAGTATTCTAGTACCTATTAGTCTTTTTTAAATTTTAAATAAGGAACACACCGCGTCACCGCCGCGGGTCGTCCCGCTTATACTTAGATATTTTTTTAATTCACCCTAACTGTTTATACAATGACAATACCGTAGCATTTTTTTATCAGTATTTTTCTGTAAGGGGTGTATTACACCATTAAATCTACGATCACAAATCCATGATCAAAGATTTAACTTAATTGTAAAATAGACATAACATGGGTAATTTGTGAGCTTCGTATATGATATAATATGATAGTGTAATATCCCCCTAAGGAGGATATACCCATAATAAATGTCTATATTACTCTTCCATTATATCTTCGATTACAGATCCATGACCACAGACTTGACAGTGCAATACCCCCTTAGTCAAATTTTTCGTAGCCGACTACATAACCAAATTTAGTTCTATTTTAAAATTCATTCACGCCCTACAGAGGGAAGCGATTACTATGAATCTTTCCCACCCAAGGGTGGGGATCAGCGTCTTCCACCCGTTACTTGGATCAAACAAACACTACTTTCCGAGTATGAGAAATGAAATAGTAGATTAGTAGCCAAGGGCTGTAAGGCATCAATTGCAGCCCGAGATATTTAGGCGCACGAGCGCAGCGAGGGCGCCTATAGTTCGAGGGTGCAATTGATGCTTACAGCCCTTGTGGGATGAAGCTTTCTTCAGCAGAAGTTGATGGTTGCAGATCATCTCTTGAGAAAGATGTTTCATTTTTTGAAAGCTGAATAGTTTTCGTTATTTGGTTGGTAATTTTACTTTTATTTTGTATGGAATCTTCAATGTAACCTTCAGCCACCTTGTTGGATTTCCACCCACCGTGCCTTTTTATAGTGGTTAAGTTAGCCCCAGCATCGGCTAAAAGTGTAGCCGATGTTCTCCGGAAGCAATGACCTGTGTACAATTCCGGGTTTTCTAACTTTAAATAACTTGCGATTTGCTTCGGCATACTTCTGATGGTATTTTTTCCAATAACTTGTTTGTAGCATTAGCATGTAGCATATATATCATCAGGGGCTTCATTTATGAATGTTTTCACGTCTTGCGCTGTAAAAACCTTTGACTTTTTGCTTTTGTGTCCAGCTGATTGTCTTTTTAGAAAAGATGATAATTTTGAAAAGTTCTTGATATTGATGTCGTGTTTAGTACTCATAGTTGCTTTTAACATTGAATAAATGCACCACAAACTAGATGGTTGCAGCTTTTTTGATAGCTCACTAAAGTATGTTAAGAATAGGTACAGTCTCAGATAAAGACTTTACTCGTTTTTCTTTTCGCCACTTCATGAACTCGTCGTAAGTTTCTCTTTAGATCTTTCAGGCAAAATATTGTTAATTGCTGCTTCAGCTTCCATTTTCATTGAATCGGGAGTGCAGCTTATATCTTCATCACTTGCAGAACTCATGTTTTTTTCCTATTTAGCACGTAATTATAAAAAAATCCCAAAAACAAACAATATTTAAAGTAAAAGTTTTCTATTCCCGCCTTTTTTCATCATTTTTTTTTAAATTTTTTTTTCAACAACGAAATTGAGCTTCGCCGTTCGATATTTAAAATTGATGACTATTATACTCATACGAAGACAAGGCTGAATAGCGAAGCGACCCCTTTTGTCATTGGGCTGAATGCATGATGTCTATTGCCAGTATGATGGTTAGATGTACGCGAACTTTTTGAAAGAGTGAAGAGTTTTTTTTTATTACTTACCGCCCTAGGGCTTTTCTAGCTACATTATTACCCTAGAGCGCTAATTGGTTACCTACAAGCCCCATTTGGGGGTAATAAGGACCTACTTACCGAATATGAGAGATGTAAAAACTTTTTTTATACCATTCCCCCTCCAAAAGCTTATTTTATTCACTGAAAACAGTGAATAAAAAGCACTTTTAATCACTATTTTGGTGTTTGAATTTAGAACACACCATTATATGACATATACAACCTCCTTGCGAAAAAATACTCGATACAAACTCCTTGTGCAAAGAATACTCGACAAACAAACTCCTTGTTCAAATAACTCTTTGAGATTTGATTGGTCGACATTTTCGACAAGGAGTTAGAAAAGAGAACAAAAACTGTTTTGTGTTCTTTGCTGTCATTAGTAAATTGGCGCTATTTTAATAATAATAAGAAAATTACTCTTAATTTTAGTAATTGTTCCAATTTTAATGTGCATTTTAATTAATTTAACCTTCCTTTTTCTTCATTAAATGTATATTTTCTTTCACTAAAATTTTCTCGTAGTCATAGTATATATAAAGTATAGTATGCAGTTCTTGAATAAACCGGATTTATATTGAGGGCCATGAATCACTCGCGTCGCTCAGGATTCTAACACTTGAATCACTCCCTTCGGTCGTGATTCAGTCGTTAGAATCCTTCACTTGCTTGTGATTCATCTATGGCCCTCGCTTTAAATCCGTCCTTTATTCACTAATTGCATAATATACTATTATACCATTCCCCCTCTAAAAAGCTTATTATATTCACTGAGCACTTTTAATCACTATTTTGGTGTTTGAATTTAGAACATCAATCACAAATATATTCGAACTCCATCTCAATGCCATACAACCTCCTAGCGAAAAAATATTCGATTCAAACTCCTTGTACAAATAACTCCTCGAGATTTGATTGGTCGACATTTTCGACAAGGAATTTAGCATTAGAATAAAAACTGTTTTGTGTTCTTTGCTGTAATTTTAATAATAATAAGAAAATTACTCAGAATTTTTGTAATTGGTCCAATTTTAACGTACATTTTAATTAAATTAACCTTCATTTTTTCTTCATTAAATGTCTATTTTCGCTTAAATGTTTCTTTTTCACATAATCATGGTATTAAGTATAGTATGCAACTCTTGCATACAACGGATTTATATTATTATTATTTATTTTATATGTTCAGATTACAAATAACGAAGGTCAAGAATCACTCGTGTCGCTCAGGATTCTAACACTTGAATCGTCATGAATCACTCCCTGCGGTCGTGATTCAGTCGTTAGAATAATTCACTTGCTCGTGATTCATCTATGGCCCTCGCTTTAAATCTGTCCTTTATTCACTAATTGCAGAATATACAATTTTTTTATTCGAGGTTAAGTTTTATTTGATACCTAGTTTCAAAATTCTTCTATGCACTAGTCTTCATTTATTGTCTCCATATTGTATATTCCAGCAGCGTTATTGTCTTGTAGGCTATCATCCATGCAGCGTCCCCTAAAGGCTGATTATCCTGTCTTGTGGTTTGGAGATTATCACCAATCTAATCTCCAAATCACAATTTGCCACATTTGCCCACGCAATCTGGGATCGACAGTGCCTTATTACGGTGTCCAAATAAAAAGAAAACTGAAAGTGTGTTTAAAAATTTATCATTTATTGTTTTATAATGAGCATTATAACCTAAGACTTAAAAACTACTCACAATCAGTAACAAGTCTAAATGACAATGCAAAATTTAACAACTAATTATTTCGATTAATATAATCATTAAGATAATGGGTAAAGTTTCGAAACAAATGCTTATCTTCTAAGGCACCTGGCCCACAGTCGGCAATTAAGGACAAGCGTGCAGAGCTAGCAACTAAAAACGAGATGGCGAGCAACGAGTAGCGAGGGTGCGACAGCGACAAGCGATTACTCGCTGGTGTGCGTATGTAACAAGCGAGAGTCCCCAATGAGTATTGTGCCCGCCAAGCGAGCGTCGCTGAGTGAATACTCTCTTTGATAGCTCTTACGACAATCCAGTATTCGATCAGTCAGCGATTTGAACAGTCAGCACTCAACTACACTGAAGAGCAATATTAAAAAGCCACTTTCAAAGTGCCAGAAAAATCTAAATATCTCCTATACCACACAAGTTAGCCACATGAAGTAGAAAAAAATCTTGTATACAGTTTCTTAGTTGTTTTTTATGCGCTATTAAATACGCTTGAATGTTGTTTTTTACTTCATGGAGCTATCGTGTGTGGTTTCGGAAATATTTCATGATAAGTTAGTGGCTATTTTATGTTGCACGTCAGTGTATTAATATATGTATCTCTTATACTTAAAAGGGGCTTATAATATTTTGTACGTTTCTTGAACGAGAAAATCGTTGATGGCTTGTTGCTTCCTCGTCGGCGGTGGGACAGGTGCCTTAAGCTGGATATTCACTACCTGTGTCCACACACAAAATGTGCTACGCGTCTATTTTGTCGTGATTGCCGATTTTATGCAAACACTAACGGGGCACAGTTGATGTGCGAACATAGTGGATACCCACCTTTACAAACATACATAATATTACTTCGAAAATTATTTTTAACGACTAGTTATAAAACATTCCTAACATTTACGAGTGCTATTCGTGCGAGAAATATTTGACATAGACTATTCAAGACGAATACAATGCCTTGATGCATAGAACATACGACTATAAAGATCTTTATTTTGAACTTAAACTTAACATACAACAGGTTTGCAGCTTAAAAATAAACACATATTTTTGTCAGCCCAATAAACTTTTCAGTTATTCATATCATTAATTTCATTTTGTTACCAAATGCAATTAAATTGAGTCAAATTAATTAGCTGTCAACGGACCGTATTTCATCTTAATTATGCATATTTTAATTATATTTAATTATTATTTGGATTAAGATAACAGCAGATGAAAGATGCAGATGATCTTAGCAGCATTCATAACAGATTTGATTTGAAATAATAGTATTTGTTCCCAAATTTTAGAGATGCGTCAGTACATTTTCATTTGGTATTTTAAAAATCACAATAAAATGCATTTTACTCTAGGTAGGTACTCACAGCTACACATCAAGCTATAATTTCCAGTGTAAGCTGACCTCGCATAGTACGGAAATCATATTCAATGTGAGATCAGCATAAACTGGAATTGAATAGCTTGATGAGTAGCCGTGTGTACTAGAGACTAAAATACAGGTAGGTACCTTCTACAACCTTATGTATCGGACCTCTACAAAATCATTTACAATAAATGTTTACGAATATCGTGAATCAACAGATTCTTCAGATAGTTGTCATCATTCGCAAAACATTCGACGATGTCAAAATGATCCATGCCGTCTTTGATCTCTAAATACATATTCTGCATCAGGCAAGTGTTGTGTAGGATCTCGAAGAACTCTCTGGATTGTTTTTTGAAGGTAGGGCTATCATGTTGTCCTGCTAAAATGTATAAACGTATCCTCCTTCCTTGCAGGTGAGTGAAATCGTCAAACTGGGGCGACAGGGGTACTGCCCACTCGTGCGGTAGCTGAACAGCGTCGTTTACAGACGTGTGGACAATCTCCCTGAGGTCGTATACTCCTGAGACGAGGAACGCTCCTTGAAGGCGGGACGCTCCTGGCGTATTCTCGAAGAAATCTGCACTCGCGAGGAGTTTGGCGACGAGGTGCGCACCCGCCGAGTGACCCGCGAAGTACACGCCTCTGGAAATTACAAAGATGGAGTGAACATTTTCTGCTGACAAGTTAATAAGGACTTAGGTAGGTACCGATTTCGTTTAGAACCTAAGTATTTCGTTTCTAAATATATATATTTTTTTAAATTGTGTTTTTCATTTCAGACTCTTACTAGTTTCCACAAATGGAAATAGATTAGAAACGCATACCTTTGACAAATTATTAGCCTACAAATAATTAAATACCTTACATAGTCTGAATACCTTCAAATCAAGCCAGTGAATATTGAATTGATCATTTGATAAAGTATCTCTGAATTGTTTTGAGCTTACCAATTCGAACTGAATATAAAATTCTCTACATAAATTGTGAATATTTTTGTCCGTCGAGCTTATCTATGTTTTCGGTTCATTACATCATAATTATTTATCTAGGTGAAGGGTTATCTTACTTGGTGGCCATTTTTTCTGCGTACTCGAACACGAATCTCGCAGCGTTTCTTATTTGGCCGATGATTTCAGCGAGGGTGGCGGTCGGGCAGAGGTCATAGCCGACGACGATGGTCTTCACCCTGAACTTGTGGAGGGGACCTGCTGGGTACCTCGAAATCTCGCGGGAGAGCTCCTGCCAGTAGCCGCCGTGAATATACACGAGGATCGGTGCATCTGATGCGGAGAAATACATATGGGTTTTATTAATCATGACGTTATATCTAGGACAAGTGAGAAACTTGTGTTGTAAAAGATGACAATATTAAGGGTTTTCTCTTTTATGTAGGTAGATATCCCTAACGCTAGTAGCATGGCGTGTTTTGTTCTCTGTCTTTTCGGTTCACTATACCATAAGAATGAGAGAGATGGAGGGCTTAGTTTTATAGATAATCGCAATAGTGTGGGATCACGGTAGGGTTGCCCTTGCACAAAAGTTTATTTATTTTGATATTTCCGTTGCACGGCTCATTCTAGCGGAAGGGATTTATAGATCTGTCGTCCCCAGTTTTACTTGCATTCTAGGGGAACTAATAAG
The DNA here is from genome assembly GCA_963680765.1 of Agrochola lychnidis. NCBI lineage: Eukaryota > Metazoa > Arthropoda > Insecta > Lepidoptera > Noctuidae > Agrochola > Agrochola lychnidis. The sequence goes on from OY796850.1 coordinate 10,156,625, forward strand.
GAAATCAGTTTAAGCTGGCCTTCTAATCTATCAAAACTCCGTAGATAGTAGGCCAGCTTTAGGCAAATGTTACCACCGACGACGTGTGGTTATCTTTAGGTATCAAGACATGGTGTATCTGTTAGCTAAATGTAATCTGAATCCGTTCAGTTTGGGATAGGATAACAAAGTCAAATAATTAAGAAATAGCAATTAAAAAGCTTGTGAACGTCAAAATTTGCTTTACTTTTGAAAGAAAATAGTGCTTCTATTTTTTTTACGTCTTACAACTATCGTTACAGATCTTTGACCTAATTCGATAGTGTGGCTATCAACTTTTATTATTACCAAATATTATTTATATCAGATTTATTACAACGCAATATGTAAATTATGAATGTAATTATGAAAGAAGTAGTACTTAAACAGCAATATACCTACTCAATGATTCTAGGCGCCTCTTCCAGTTTCGTATGGAGAAGAATGGGCAAGAAACTTTATCGTGATTGATAGATAGATATCCGTAATTCCATAGTAATAAATTCATAAACTAATCAGTCAAGATCAGTTTATCTGCCAATCAAGCGATAATGGTCATGTTCCCAGAATTAAGGCAAAGTTCATTGTTATTGCTGAGTTCAGAAATCATTTGTTTGGTACATATTACACAATTATACTATCAGCAATTCTGCGTTTCAAAGTATGTACATTTGCAATAATTTGAATATTCAATGAAAATAAAACTGCAGCATTTCAATATCATTGATAGGACATTCGCGCTAATATGATTGTCAATGACATCCATCAATTAATTCTAATTTCATTCTCTATTACACATAATTCTACGGAATTACAATGTGCTTTTAATTTGGCTGTCAGTAAAAATTAATTCCGCACAAAATATTGAAACAGGTATAGTAAGTAAGCTTCAAAAAGATATTACACATAGTTAGACAATAAAACATTTTGGAACACAAACTGTAGACAATCAAACGAACTTTGTCGATGTACATACATTTTTGAGACTGACTGTACAAGATGATTGGCTCAGTTGTTTGCTGATAAAATTGCGAGGTCTTGAGTCTAGGCAGTCGCAAGGATCTATCAGATTACCTTTTAAAAAAGAAATACTACAGTTCTAGCAGTTAGTGTTTGTCTTTATGCGTTCGATTGATAGAGCTACTAAGTAACTCGGGGCTAAGTAGGTAAAAACAGCAGCATGGGTCGATCGATCAGGTTAAACTACGCTTGCCGGGGTTGGTCCGTGGATGGGTGACCTTTTTAGGGTTCCGTAGTAAACAAGGAACCCTTATAGTTTCGTCATGTCCGTCTGTCTGTCTGTCCGCGGTCTAGCTCCGAGACCCTTAGTACTAGAAAACTGTGATTTGGCATAGGTATATATTTTAATTACGCCGACAAAGTGGTAAAATAAAATTATGAAAAACATTTTTTTTAGGGTACCTCTCATACACGTAAAGTGGTGATTTTCTTTTTTTTCTTTTTTTACCCATAGTGAGGGATATCATTGGAAAGGTCCTTTAAAAACATTGGGAGTTTGTGAAAACCATTTTTGGATTCAGGGATCCGTTTGCGAAATATTAAGCTTTAAAGTGCTAATTTTTGTTAGAGTCAAGTGTCTCCCCCCCCTGCCGGCTAAATGGTTGGTTTTAGGTGTGTGAAAAAAATTACAACAGTAGTTTATATAACGAAATTAAAAGGAAAACTATCACAGCTAAGTAGGCTCTACAAGTTAACGAGTAATAATCGACCAACTTAACTTTGCAGTTGCAAAAACGTTTTTTCCCATACATTCCGTATGGGAGAACATATTTTTCAACTACAAAGTTAAGTTTGTTTTTGGGATTAATTCATCCCAACTACGGAACCCTTCATTGTGCGTGGTCCGACACGCACTTAGCCGGTTTTCTGTGATCTTGTGATCTTTTCATACTGAAACCCCTTCATACCCCGGAAAGCACGTTAAGCCGTTGGTCCCGGCTATCATTTGTTGATCTTTGACAGTCGTTACGGTCAGTCAGAAGTCCAAAAGTCTGACAACCAGTCTTGCTCTGGTTTATGGAGGTCGGGTAAGCAGTCGTTCCTTGTAAAATACTGGTATACAGCTACATCCGGTTAGACTGGAAGCCGACTCTAACATAGTTGGAAAAAAGCTAGGCAGATAACAGTTACGGTTTCACTCTCCTGTAAGTAGTTATAAAACTAAAACACAATATCCAAATCCTAAGCTAAATAGCTTAAGGCGCAACTAGCCGATACTTTTTCCATACAAATTTCGGGGGGGTTTTACTCCACTGTTACACATTGTACATCCAAATTAAAACATGAAATCGTTTTGTCTTATTATTAATTTTGTCTGTATAGAAACAGAATAGTAAAAAAAAGCAATTAAAAAGTTATGAGCCAACAAAGATTCGTTTTTCCTGCTAATTTTAACGCAACTTTGGGAGTAAATAAGTAATAAAAGAAGTACAAAATCTCCAAAACAAAGCTCAATTGTCGAAGATTATAATAAACTTTATTCGTAATTGATTTATGCAGTAGTTTTTTCATAAAACTCCACCTTCCAAAGGACTTTTCGTAATTTTTTACGCGCTCGTTTTACTAAAATCGTTCTGAACGGTGTTTGTGTGCGTGCGAACTAGAGTTTGTGCATGTAGAACAGCGTCTAACTGCTCATCACTGATACTATCTCTGTCGGACACGATGCCAGGTGAGATAGCGTGCTTTTTGACCAAGCCCACCAATGAGTTCGAGACCGCGACTAGTTCAACCTTAACATTCGTTTAGAAATGTCATAATAACCTTCCCTTCATCTCATGCCCTTCATTTCTCAAATAAATTGAAAAAAGACGTATCTCAAAAAAAGATATGTGTTTTCTCAATTTATTTGGTATGAATAAGTTACATTGGACTTCACATCGGGAGATATACTTCTGGCGTCACGTATTGTGAATTTGTGAACGCACATTAGTATACGTGGCGTCGCCTGTGTAATGTTTAGTTAAAATTATAAGTAGTCAGGAACGCACCCTTTGTAAGTGGCAACACGAAGCCACGGTCCGGGGGCGTTACCTACAGCGTGCCTTTGGAGTAGCGTCGCTCGCTTTCTTGTCAATCGTCGCGGGATAGACTAGATGTTACGTCATTAGTATTTTGTCCCTACGATTCTAATTAGTTATAAGTCCTAATAGTGTAACTAACCACAGTGTAAAGAGTACCTAACGTTAGAACTTCATACGTGTAACAATTATATGATTATTTCTGCAAGTTGAAGTTTCTCTTCCGCTCCTTGACTCTGTTTCACCTCCAATACGCGTAAAAGGAGACAGGTGGAATACCTTCCACCTATGTCCCCAAATACTTACGACTGACATTCGGTATTCTTATTGTTTATTTTTATGGTTTCGCTCGTAATGTGCCACATCTGTTGCACCTATAGCTCCGGGTTTTGTAATGTGCCACAAACCCTTTACTGCTACAAACCTTTATACAGGGAAATATGAACCACTAATGCATTTACGTTTTTACGCGTAACGTTTAAGCCCACGTTCGCGTGGACGTAAAAATATCGCGGCGTAATTTTTTCGCACACTGGATTTTCAACGCTCTGCTAAGCACCGAGAGTTGAAAATCCAACAATGTGTTTTTTCAACGCGCTGGGATGCACTCTGTTGAATTCACCGAGATTTGAAAATCAATCAATGTGAACAAGAGTTGGAAGTTTTGAAAGATATCGATAAAATACCTAACAGAAATGTTTTTTGCAGATTGCACCTATTATGAAAGTCTTCTGCGTACTGTAGAAAAGACTTTCTTAAATTACGAGTACCAATGTTTTATTTTAAGTTATGCTTAATGGCACATAATTTGTAATTCTTTTGAGAAATAAAATATCTTTAACGGTAAGTAGTAGGTAAGCTTGACAGATTAGTAAGAAAAAGTGAGTTAAGGAAATTGTTTACTTTTTGATAAATGCTGCATGGCATTTTTTTCGAAAAGTAGTTAGCTAGTCTTTAAAAACATACCTAGGTATTGAATTTCACCGTGTGTGCAACCCATAGACTAGGCACAAGTGCGTTTGTTAATTTATTGCGTAACAATATAGAATAATAATTGTGATGACATCAATGAGCAATTTGCTTACAGACAAGAGAAACGTGTGGTTCCTAACAATTAGTTTATTATATCATCTTTGCTTTCCATAAACTTTTAACATTATTTATTGGGAAATGTATTTTCGACTTGGCGTCAACCCAAAATTATCAATAATAATTATAAGTACTTATTAATATTTGCACAATAAACATTTCATACCAACGAATGTTTGTTAATTAAAACAATATTAACTCTGAATGCTGTGCTACATGGCTTTTATCATAAAAAAAGTATAATAAGTATTATATGTATGTTTTTGTTGGTGAGTATTTCGCTCAACATCAAACAGATATGTTAACGCTTGATATGCACGATGCAATTTAATTGCCAGTGGCAGGCAATTAGTTGACTGACGGGAAAGTCCGAAAGGGATACCGTGGCCCCTGGCAACATACAGGCAACTGAAGGTAAACGGGTGGGCTTTAGTTAGTAAGCCGATGTTCGCACGGACGTAATAAAATCGCGGCGGGATTTTATCGCGCACCAGATTTTGAACTCGCAGTGTTAAGTCGAGCGTTGAGAATTCAACAGAGTGCATGTCAGCGCGTCGAAAAAACACACTGTTGGATTTTCAACTCTCGGTGCTAAGCAAATCGTTGAAAATCCAATGTACGAAGAAATCCCACCGCGAGTTTATTTATTACGTCCGTGCGTACGTCGGCTAAAAGTCTGACATCCCAGAACGGGAGAAGTCATTTGATAATTTCCCAACAAAAAAGGCAATAAGTTGAAGCAACAATAAAAGTTGCAACGTCTGAACAGTATTTAGACGATGCAAGTCAATTCTTGCTTCAATTTTATTTCCTGCCTACTTACAAGTGGGGTTTATTGAGTGATACCTAGAGTTGATACAATTAGGTCATCATCTGCCTAGCCCTTTCCCAACTATGTTGGTGTCGGCTTCCAGTCTAACCGGATTCGGCTGAATACCAGTATTTTACCTGGAGCGACTGCCTATACTGACCTCCACACAACCCAGTTACTGGGTAGCACGATATCCCTTGGAAAGACTGGTTGTCAGACTTTCGAGCTTTTGACTACCCGTAACGACTAGGCTGTCATATATCTACAAATGACAGCCGGGACCAACAGCTTAACATGCTTTTCGAGGCACGAAGCGGTCTTGATATGTAATGGATGTTCACCCATCCACGAACCGACCTCGGCATTATTTGGTCCACATGATTCAAATAGGTAGGTATCAAGTATATATATATTTTACTAGCTTTTGCCCGCGGCTTCGCCCGCGTGGATGTTGAAAAATATACCACGGGAACGTACTACCAGGATTACATACCTAATAGCCGAGAAAAGGTCAATACGCCCGCGTTGCCGTCAACCATAATTACATGTAGTTACGCGTAATTTTGAATCTGTGACATCTTTTAAACTATTAAAATTTATTTAAATGATACGATGTTGAAGGCATATTTTAATGTAAATAAAATGCCCAATTAAAATAACATATTTTATTGGATAAGGATTAATATAATACCGGTCAAAGTAGCTTCGGAAATAACAATGAAATTTTTATCAAATTCTGATAGATGATAATAGTTACTGTGAGTCATCCTTAGAAGATAGATAGACACATTATTATGCCATCGCGGACTTTTTTGTTGAACTTTTTAAGATGAACAATACCGTAACTTTTACGATTTCTGCGGCGCACGCCAATAGAGCTCCCAGTCAGCATGATATTTTCCGACATCTTCAACAATAATCGTCAAATTTCAGCCAATTTACACAAAGCCTTAAGAATGCGGCGACGCATGAATTGTCCATACAAACGTACTACATAAATCATTTGCAATTTGAGCATATTTCCACCATATTATGTTGATATTCGGATTGAGACAGTATTTATCTAGGCTCCTACGTCTTTTTATTTCCAAAAACTTACCTTTAAATGAAATGTAAGCGAATTGCATTTCGTACATTTTTACAGCGTAAATGACATGTTTTCATATTGCTTTTTCTGTATTATTAACAACAATATTTGTAATATTGTTTCCGCAGAAGCATAGTTTATGTTATCAAGTTACAAATTACTAAAAAAAAAATGGAAATACATTAAGTTTTCATTCATATTTTTTTGTATTACGGAACACATCCAAATTTATCATAAATTTTCGAAAGCTAGTAGTACTATCGCGTCAAGCAATAATAGTCAATGTGTGCGTGGTAGTATTGCTCACTGTAGGTGTATATCGCTCCGACAGACACTCACACTAGCGCAAAGAGCTTAGAATTGAATTTTGCAAACATCTCGATTTGTAGTTGCGAGCCGCATCGCCGGCCTCTTAATGAATTATACACTAAAACCTTCCGCATGAATCACTCCGTCCATTGGTGAACACCGTTTGAAAATCCGTTCGGAAGTTTTTGAGTTTATCGCGTTCAGACAGATAGACAGACAGACGCGGCGGGGGACTTTGTTTTATGAAAATGTAAGGATAAAACAAAAAAGAAACCGTGGTGAAGCGGCCTTGTCCTATGAGTAATTAAACTATTTAATTGAGGTAAGTTCTTGGTATTTCAACAGTTATTTTGTAATGCAGAGCCTCGGAAATATACGAAGGTTCTTACTAGTATAAAAATAAAATTGATGAGTTGATTATTATGTCATTTACCGGTTTAAAACATAGCTGCATAGTGAACACGGCGTCATCAAACTACCTGTTTTGTTATTTTTAGAAGAATATAAATATTAATTATAATATCAGATTCATGAATATTTGACTAACTCTAACGAGTAATTTTGTCACTTTTCGTGCAAATATAAAATAAAAGTATAACTCTAATATTTTATTAAACAAAATGTATGCAAGTAGGTAATATATACTTCATAAGTGATAAATCAAATTAGAACATTACTGACTCTTAAAAATGTTGCTGTTTTTAGGGTTCCGTACCAAAATGGTGAAGAGAAACCCTTATGGTGCGACTCAGTCCGTCTGTCTGTCACAGCTGGATATCTCAAGAACTACTAATGCTATCAACTTGAAAGGTGATGTCCGCTTTTTGTAGGGACGTTGGTTTTTTATTCCGAGAAAAATCTAACCAGCATCAAACTACATCTAAATAAAAACGACAAAATATGGAACTAGGAACCACTGAAATAATATTTTTAGACCCCTCCATTTAAGAGAAAAATTATAAACTATTTAAACTACAAATATTTTATTTGTTGATGGCAACTATGACAAATATGATATAAATTGACACATGGTACTGTCATTACTGTCAATTAATTGACAGTGATGACAGTAACATGTGTCAATTTTGATAAGTTAACTATTTGAATATGTCAATATGACATAAATTGACACAGTACTGTCATTACTGTCAATGAATTGACAGTAAAATGTGTCAATTTTGACAAGTTTACTATTTTATGGGGTGTGTTCACTATATTATCCTAGATAATTAGAAAGGTTTGTTCGTTTTAGGAGTAAATTCTTACTAAAATAAAAAACGATTTTTCTCAAAATTGGAGGTCTTTAAAAATGTATGATATAGTTAAAACCACTAGTTTTTGGAATGTCTATCCAAATATATTTAACTTATCCTGGTTAGAATGATTGAATAATAAAAAACCATTTTAGGACATGTCCTTTGGAATGGTTTTAGATGACGTTAGCCTATTATGCAAATAAGAAAGATTTCTTTTTTGCAACAGTGACTGAACGAGGTTCTTAAAAATTCAAAGTGGGGCTACTAGGGCATGTAGGGTATCATATAAAAGAGCGTAGCGCGATAGTTACGTAGCAGTTTAAGTTATATTTAAATTACTTATTAGCTAATAAGCTAGATTGTAATGTGAATAAAGTATCACCAATTGTGAAACTTTATAAAGGGAAAAAAAAAATCTGAAAGAGCACTATTTGCACATTCTCAAACATTTCCCTTTTGTTTTAGGCCGCATAGTTTTCGACGTTTGACGAAAAATTTAAAAAAAAAATAAGGGTATCTACGAAGTTTTCATAGAGAAAAATCATCAACAAAAATACTATCGGTCAAGAGATGGCGCTGACCTAAAACTGCAATATTTTACACCGCAATGTATAAATTCTCTGACGAATATAGGCCTCGCCTATGAAAATTTTATATGATGGTACGGAACCCTCAGTGCGCGAGTCTGAGGATTTTTTTATCTTGACAGACATAGCTGCTCGTACAAACACCTTGTACTGGTATTGACAGCCCTAGATATACTTACTAAGTTACCTTGAAACGTCACAATTATTTGTTAAAAACGTAAATGAATAAGCCTGGTACACTTATTCACTGAAGCCTTCGGTACATTATTGTTAGTAATATTATGTTTTATAAGTGGAGGTGTTTCTTATTAAAATGTTAAGACGTATTATTAGTGCTAGCAAGCATTGCCGATTTCCAAGCCGATTTAAGTACCTATTTGGCAAAAAACATAACTATAGGGACCGATCAGTACCCTAATTACGTAATACAAAACAATCAAACAAAAAAAAAAACAAACAAATTGCTAAAAAAAAACAAAAAACAAATCGCAAATCGAAACAGATTGCTAATCCATTGCTTCACAAATAGAAAAAAAAAATCTGCTCAACAACGTAAATAACGCAATGAATGTTGTTGAACTGTCAAAATGAAACAAATTAGGCATAATTGTTTAGGAAAATAAGTTACGCAATTAGGGTACTGGAGGGTTAAAATAATTTTCGTTTATGGAAAAGAAAAAGCTGGTACCGTTTGGTAAATCTGTTCCAAGAATGTCAAGTTTCTGTCCAGGCGTTGATCCATACTCAATCTCCAATTTATGTGGGATGTTGTTTGTTGCTTCATCACTTGCTGTAAGATAATAAACTGTGGTTAATAAGGGACAGACTTAAAAAAAAAACGTTGAAGTGGATAGTAGAACAGTCAAATAATAAGTCTTAGATTTTAGGTAAAAGACTGAAAAATCTGATAGGGTGCAACTAAGACTATCGACTAAGTCGATCGACGCTAAACTACACTATATTGTTCGTCTATTGTTTTTTTTATTTTTATTTACGAGTACAGATAAAAACCTACTTGCAGAAATAAAATCTTTTTTCTCAAACATGCTTGGAAATTCGATCATTATTTTGACAACCTTCTTCGAGATAAATTGAAATTGCTGTACTGGTCAAAAACAAGCGAGCATCCGGGGCCCATAGATAATACGGCCCGGCCGGCAAATAAATTACTATGAAAACTCATATCTGTCGCGTTATTTAAAAATGGAACTAACTTTTTACTTCAACACATAGCAACCAAGGAGGTAACTTATCAAAGATTTTATTTAAATTTCGAACTGGCTTAGCAAATAGAACTTTGTAAAGAAGAAACAAATGACCTTATTGACGCGTAAAAAAATTTCTTTGTTTCTGGAACTTTTAATTAATTTACTTAGTTTTAATTTCCTTGCATTGTTTGAGAAAAGTACTATACAAGCCTTGGCCGCAATCAGGCATTGATGGACTCACGTATGTGTGCTCGGCTTCGCCTCGGCCCACATTTTTACGATCGTTCATCAATGCCCTAATTGCTGGCCGCGAGTCCGCGACAGTAATGTACTATTACTCAAAAATGCATGTAATGTGGTCATTATTTTGACAACCTTGTTTGAGCAAAGTCGACCTTGCCGTTCTGTTTCAAGGAGCGGCCGACAAAGTTTTGCTGGTCGCTCTAACAGGCCGGCAAAATATTGCCGGCCGCTATTTTGACGTTTCAACGTTTTAAAAAATCAAATGCAAAAAGATTTTATTTAAAACACAGCTGTTTGTATTTATAGAGATAGGTACAAAAAGATTTTATTCCATATTTGGCTGTATAGTTCCAACTACCATAGTTAAAAAAAAAAAAAACAAAGAAGTAACAAAAGCGCCGTTGAGCGAAAATTCTATTTTTATTTAGTGACTTTTTCGCTAAAAATGATCTCCCAAAGCGAAAATTATTCCGATTCAATGTGTTTAACACCGCCAGACATTAAAGATGAAGCTAAATTAGTGGTTGAAAATTTAATACCGCGGAACTCAAAGGAAAAATATAAGCTTGCATCTGAAAAATTTGTGCAGTGGAAAATCAGTAGGAAATCTAAATCTTTACTTGCTGGTTTTATTTAGATTAGGTACTTGCATTTTTGAGTAAAGCACTATACAAGCCTTGGCCCATTATGACTGCTTCGCTGGTCACGCTATGATTGCCTCGAGCTAGCCTAGCTACGCTCTAGGCCTTCCAGCTTGGCCATCATTGCAGCCCTTGCTGTCCTCGCTGTAAAGGCCTCGACCTACGGCCTCGGCCTTTATCTCAGCTCGTCCATCAAGTGCTGCACGCTGACCGCGCTGTGTCGGCCTGGAGCTGCGCTACGCTGCGCTGTCGGCCATCATCAGCGCGACCAGCAAAGTAGTCATTATAGACCGCGGCAGTAATGTACTATATCAGAATATGTCATAATAAGCTCTCTTGGTAGGTACAATTCTGAAGACGAACCCAGACCGCAGCAGCAAAGCCGCTCAACCAATCAAGACAGACCGCAATAAAGTGACACTACTGGTTTCTATGTAACTCTATGAAAGCACTTCCATAGCTCCATCTACGGCCTGTTTATATGGTGCCTTTAAACCTGATGGTAATTGATGATGTGGTAGATGTTGGAGCACGCTCGCCTTGACGTCCGTAAGTAACCTCATTTCCAACTCTTGACTTGAAGAATCTTAGGTTATAGCTAACGGGAAACTCAGCTCCAGCAGGGAGTTCCACTTGTTAGCTGCAAGCAACTTGATCCCTGATCCGTCCTTACCTGCTGTGACGTGCTTCACGTGGTTTTGAAGCACTTCCATGGGCGTGGGGAACCTCTGCGACCACCGACTGGGGGAGTACTCCCGCTCAAGATCGATCGCGTCCAGAATCACCGACATTGTGGTCTGCTGTTCTGCCTGGAAGAATAATTATTGCTATGGTTAGGTATATTATTATTTTTACGTCTCTTGACATTTCTCCGGACCCTGGGGTTCCGGACTTTTGGAACGCGGTACGAGGGGCCGAAACCAACTCGCAGAGACCCGTTAGACGTTTTTGTTAAATGAGGCACTAACCGACGATTATCCCTGTTCGCACTTTGCAAGTGCACCCAAGTACAACCCCCAGTTGGTGTAGGACTATTGCAAGAAATGGATACAAAGATATTGGATTATGGGTTTGGGTGGCTAAAGTGAACTGGTTATCTAGGACTATGGAAAGACTATAGCCCCTGCCTGCCTGCCTGTAGAAAAAATTACAGTAGCCCTGCCACTTTATCTATGTATTTTATACAAAACATATAGATAAAGTGGCAGGACTACTGTAATTTTTTCTACACACATGCACACTTGGTCTAAAAGTGGTTCCTTCTTATTGCATCGCTTTTAGGTTCACAACTTCACATGTTCACAATGCAGTACATTGAACAGCCGTGCTTTTTCCTTTGCATTCCTGCACTAGTGCGGGAAAGTACGCCACTGATAACTGACTATATAGCGTGGATCAGAAAAAACTTTCGAAATTAACTAACAGTCCCATACATTTGATTCGAGTAGCTATTGAAGTTTTGTATTCCTATTTTTTTTTGCAATAACGATGTTGGTCTCATGGAGAAAGTTGTTCAGTTTGATGGTCTGAACTGTCTCATAAAAATGATCACACATTTTTGATACACTCTGTATACAGCGATGTGCGATTGAGTCAGAGATGTGCGGTTTTGCGACAAAATATTGTGTTTATGAGACGTTATTTACTTTTCCTCTGCAAATGTGTTGAAAATCGTCGATATATAAGCGTGAGCATTTGTCATTGCACACTTGCATCATAATATACTTACTATTCTTGTCAGGAGTTACCATAAAGTTAAAGCAATTAAATTTTAAATCAAAATTGAATTACTGTCATGCGATTTTGATCGCCTGCCCAGCAAATGATTATGGTGGGTCGCTTTTTCACTACTCCGTCATGGCACCCATTGATAGAATATTAAGTAAGTAAGTAATTCGTTCATAAATAAGATAGGAAGTCTTATGTAGAAATCTACTGTTTTGGTTGGTAGGTATATCCGCACTTATTCGCTGCTAAATAATGTAGATATGGCGTTTGTGACCGGGCTTAATTCAAACCAAGAATAGGACATAGGTATTCGTTTAGGAATATAAATACTAAATGTTGGATCCATATTATATTTTGTAGTTACTTAATCATGCCGAAACCGGTGACCGCTTTTCAAGAATATCTTTAAGGGGGAAGCGTCAGGGTAGCCCGCGAAATTCAATTTTTCTTACGTTTTTTGCATTTTGCAGGTCAGTGTCAGGTTTTATGTTGATTAAAATATGATTCGCGGTCGTAACAAATATGGCTTTATTCAATTATAATCATTACAATCAGCAATAGTAATTAAAAAGAAGACAAAGGTGTCAAATGTCATGATTTCATGAAATCGTGACATTTGACACCTTTGCTAAGATACGGAGTTGTATTGCTAATTGTAATGATTATAATTGAGTAAAACCATATTTGTTACGACCGCAAATCATATTTTAATCAACATAAAACCTGACACTGACCTGCAAAATGCAAAAAACGTAAGAAAAATTGAATTTCGCGGGCTACCCTGACGCTTCCCCCTTAAAGATATTCTTGAAAAGCGGTAACTACAAAACATAATATTGAAAAAAAATCTGCTGTTCCCTACATTTACGTTCGCATAACTCGTCAAAATGTAGGGAACAGCTGATTTTTTTTTTCGCGATTTCAGGTTTGGTCCCATTGTAAAAGTTGTTCATAATGATGAATAAAGTCACGTGTTTAAGTTGAAAACCTGTATTGTTGGTACATAGGTAGGTATGTAGATAACTTCATGTCATAAACTCATATCATTGTACTTTACCTTTTTCCCTTCCTTGATCTTCGTAAATGTTCTATTCCGTCGAATCACTTTCAATACTGTCCTGAACAAGTCTATCAGTTGAACCATGTAACATTTCATGTCGGCAAGTCACTAACTTTACTCCGCAGCGATCGTTATCGCGGCTATTTTAAGTAAATAGAGCGAATGCGAATCCAAAACATCAACAAAGTTCGCGATAAGCGTACCAACAGTGTTTATCAAATAATTACATCATTGCACAGATGTTTTATGTGAACACCTCACTGCTATCTAATCTTTGTTCGAAATAATGTTGGTTTATTGGTTTAGTCGGAATTTGAACTATTCACAGTAGATGTTATAGGTACTCATTCTCTGAGTAACCTTTACGGCTAGGGAAGTAGGGACTTTGAGCGGGAAAATGCGCAAAACGGCGCGAAAAGCAGTCACATTTTCCCGCACAGATCAAAGTTTGTATGTTACTTAAAATAGACATGTGATTTTATCCGATACTCTTTTGTCCTTGCAAGTACAAAGCCAACCAGTTTTTTGTATCACTTGGAGGAACGAAAATAGAACACAGGCATAGATTTATTTAAAAAAAAAAATGTAAACACTAGGTACTCATTCCTTTGCTGTAATTTTTTGTGGACATTTTTTATTTAGTACGCGAGTCATTGTCATTTTGACATTATGTTACTGTTTAGCACGTTTATGAAATAAGTCAATTTACACCAAACTTGTGTATTTAAAATCAGTAAAATAAAACAAGTAAAATAATACAACTTTTCAATACACGTACTATTTTTTTTTTTTATAAACACTAAGAACTGTTCGTAATTCCACAATAAACTAAATAATACTGCGCTAAGTGCACTACAGGCCCTACTAAGGGGAAGAATAAGATAGAAACATTTTGTAACACTTTCATTCGTGTCTACTGATATCCGTTTATTTCGACGTCAGCTTGCGTGATAAGAATATCTAGCGTGATATGAAATCATTACTATTTATTCTAGTTTGATTATATTTTCAGGGTTCCATACGTGAGATCGTGGCCCCCGGCAACATGGCAACCGAAGGAACACGGGTGGGTTTTAGTCTGTAAGAGTCTGACACGTCCTCCCGCTCCACCCAGAGCGGGAGAAGTTATTTGATAATATCCCACCCAAAAAAAAAAGGATTATGGAATCCTCTTTTTTTTTTAAAGAACCCTGAGAATGAAAAAACGGAACCCTTATAGGATCACTCGTGTCGTGTGTCTATCTGGAATGTATGGGAGAACATGTGTTGCAACTACAATGTTAAGTTTGATCTTGGGATAAATTCATCCCAACTACGGAACGCTTCATTGTGTCCAACACGCACTTGGCCGGTTTTTTTTTATTAAAACTTATAAACGGCGTCTTTATCACGCCGTTAGGTTTTAATTTTAAGAAGTAATTAAGACTTATTTCAAAACCCGTTTTGAATTCCCAGAAACGGTTTAAAAATTGCCAACAGAATAAAATTAATATTTAATAAAAATATTGTCTTAAAGGGAGATGTCCCTTTAAATCCATCCAAAGGTTGTCTTTAAAAGATCGCCTTTAGCGATAAGGCCGCCTATTGTGCTACCCTAGTACCCTATGTAAAATTTCTACTTACATAAAAAAGAGTATTTATTCTATTCTATTCTAATATTAAGATCAGGGGGCCTACCACAAGCTCGAAAGCAGTATTATTTTATTATTAATTACTAGGCTAGGTGCTATTCGGGCCGCTCTCCTTCATCTTTTCCACACTGAAGTAATATTAAAATAATACTGCTTTATGAGGTTGTGGTAGGCCCCCAGAACAAATACTGGTATTCAGCTGCATCTGGTTAGACTGGGAGCTGACCCTTAATACGTAGTAAGGAAAAGGCTAGGCAGATGACGATAATGATAAAGATAAGAAGCACAAGCCTAAATATTTACCTCGATTATGACACAATAAAGCTATTTGTACAGTTAAGTTATAAAATTGCGTCACGTGCATCGCATACATAATATTCTCAGCGGGGTTATCTAAAGTGTGTTGTTGTTATAAATTCACTCATCGCATTATGTACGTTCTGCGAGTCTGCTTTACTGAACCTTCAAAAGGTTTGATTGAACATTGAGCACGCTTAATTAAAATACTTTCGAATAGGAAGTTGCCATAGGTAGGTGCAGAAGAGCCAATGGTAGTGGTGGTGGTGTGGGACATGCAGTGAGAAAACCAAATACATGCAGTTATAAGGAGCGAGAGACAAGCCGTTGAAGGAAGCAAAATAAGTCCTATCAATCAATCTGTCAATCTGCCTAGCCTTTTCCCAACTTTATTGGGGTCGACTCCCAGTCTAACCGGATGCAGCTGAATACCAGTATTTTTTTACATGG
The DNA here is from genome assembly GCA_963680765.1 of Agrochola lychnidis. NCBI lineage: Eukaryota > Metazoa > Arthropoda > Insecta > Lepidoptera > Noctuidae > Agrochola > Agrochola lychnidis. The sequence continues at coordinate 10,172,081 of OY796850.1, forward strand.
AGCGACTGCCTATCTGACTTCCACAACCCAGTTAGTGGGTACTCCTTGGTAAGATTAAGTAGTTAGACTTTTGGGCTTCTGACTACCCGTAACGACTGTCTTAGATCTAGGTACTAATAACAGCCGGGACCAAAGGCTTTCAGAGGCGCGGAGAGGTCTCGATAAGTAATGGACGGTAACCCATCTATAACCAACCGCGGCAAGCGTAGCTTAACATTCGATTGACCGCTGTTATTATTTAGCCACGAGACCCTCCTCCTTCAGCCTATCCTCCATCTATACTCCGTTTGAAATAAGATTAGACATTTAACTACTTAAACCTTTTTTACAGTCCGTTCAACCGATTTTGAGTTCTATTGCGTTGGTGGCACGACAAATGACAGCTGCAGTAAACAGTTGGTTTGTAACCACTTTTTTTGCTTTTAATGCCATCCTTATGTCTACGGTATAGAAGTCAAAATCGGTTGAACGGACTGTAAAAAAGGTTTAGTTAAATGTCTAATCTTATTTCAAATGGAGTATAGTACAAAACAAGTCTATGCTATTGCATGACGATGATTGATTCATTTATCGTCATCGGCAGAAAGGAGTTGCAAACAATCAATATATACCAAATTGACTTTAATAGTTGAATGATAATAACAACAAAATTGAACTGCTTCTGCGAAATGGGAAATCCAAGGTTTGCGTAACATGATATCGACACTAATTTGTGAATTAATTACATTAATTTGCATTATTTTCCGTGTACCAAGTACCTAACTACTTTTCAATTAATTTGTACCTACCTACATCGTTTTTTTAATATGGTTTGTCATGGCTTGTACTCCTGCACTTTAATAAGCTTCATATGCCTTTGACAGGAGTAGGTTTTCGTGATCCTATTTGATGGAAAGTGCCGTCATCCACCTGAGCTAGGATCGTTGCGGTCAGCTAGAGATGTCATGCAGTGTTCCACAAGGATCAATACTGGGACCGCTACGGTGGAATACCGGGTACGACTGAGTGTTGCGCGGTGCGCTATTTTACGATATCAGCATCACTGCTACACTGGCGACACACAGGTGTCAACAAGGAGCTATGCAACTTCAAGCAAGAGGTTATATTTGCGACAGCTGCCATTTTATTATGAAGGTAATTGGAATGGCCGACAAGCCAACAGCAACCCTGACGGGATGTGATTTTTTGCCATCGCCGCTTGTGTGTATGAACGGTTGGTAACAGAAGAAAATCTACACGGATTGCAGGTGGCATTTATTCACACTCAATCTTCGGTTCATTATCAGTTGACTGTGACTTTCCCTCAAAAGAGCGCAATAATGATAAGTACTGTGTCTTGTGCACTGTTTCCTTAGACACGATTCCCAAGAACAAGCTACTGTGAACAGATTTGTGGCGACATCTACATCGCCACATGCGAACTACACATGAAAGAGCTGACGTCACACAAAATAATGACGTCACACAAATCCTGCATCGCGCAATTAGAGTTTATTTATTTAATACTTTAAGCACATACATGTACAGAGGCAGACTTAATGCCATAGGCATTTTCTACCAGTCAACCTTTGGGTGATGCAGAGACAAACAGTGGTAGGTGCAATATCGAAAATGTGGAATAAATATTTATTTAAATATAAGCATATAAATACAGGCTGTTTGGCAGAACGTTGAACATACGAAACTGGTGGATAGGTGGGGTCATCTGCTACTTACTCAGCCCTAATTTATTTGGTCCTGGCGCCCTGGATATTAAGTTTTTTTTTTTGCTTTCTTCTAGTTTCACAACTTTCTTAACTTTAAAGTGTAATTTTTATGAAAAAATGGGTAAAACAGACATTTTTTTTAAATCTTTAATATTGGCAGATTCTTATAACAGAAAAATGTAAAAAATACTTAAATCCTAATTTCAACCTGCATTAAAAAAAATATCCAGGGGGCCAGGGCCAAATAAATTAAGGCTGAGTAAGTAGCAGATGACCCCACCTATCTACCATTTTCGTATGTTCAACGTTCTGCCAAACATCCTGTATATACCTATTAAAACAAAAACAGTTAACCGCGCGATCGATATATATTATATCGACACTGGAAATTTCAAATGTCGTAAAGGACAGGGAATACAATGTCCTTTACGACAATTGAAAATTCCGGTATCGATATATGACGTTCCGACGTCAATCGTTGGGCAGGTGCCCGCCAGATACGACACTCGTCTGATCTGAGGATCTTCCCTTTTCTATAAAGGATGAGTGAAGTTTACACCCTGTTCCTCTTTCCTATAAAGATTCAATCTCATTTCCAGAATATAAGTAGGGTACAGGGCAAAACTTTAGAAGGTTCCAATTCAATTTATTTAAAAAATATCCGAACTGAGTTGAACTGTTTACGGTGACTCAGTTAATAAAAATGGTAGTAAATGGCAAAGCACCATCTGTAGAATAAGCGTGGTGTTCTCGACAAATGGTTACTTTCAATCGCGACAAAACCTCCAGAAACACTTCACAGTCCACACAAAAATAACAAACAACCAGACTACTTAATTACACTATACGTTTTACGAGCGCAGCGGTACTTACTTATCTTTAACAAACTCGTTTCATAAACGCTGCCCACTAACGACTGTTGGCATTAACATAATATTATCATATAGATACCTACTTATCAACTTTTATATGTCTACGGAAAATCTTCATGGCAAATCTTCTTCTTTTCGTATGGTTAGTGGTGTCAGAGTTTTAAAGCCGCCCATGGGCCTCTGACTTGGCTTCACATGTAGTCGACAAACATCTCTCAGGCATGCCAGTTTAATGGGAGACCGTCACCTCGTTCTGCGAAGCAGTAATGCTCGCAAAGGAGGAGACGGAGCGCGTGAGGGAGAGGCAAATTTCGCGCCCTCGCGCCCCTAACCGCCGCAGCAGGAGACGCCCTGGGCGTCGGGAATCACGAGAGGATTTCCGGCCACCGTAGGCGCGGGCTTGCGGACGGTGAGCAATGGGTAGCTCGCCGTCCGATAAGGACCAAGCCCGGGTCGACGGCGCGTTGTGTTCCACGCGCGCCTCAAAGAGATGTCAGCAGAAAAAAAAAAAAAAAAAAAAAAAAAAAAAAAGGCATGCCAGTTTCCTCACGATGTTTTCCTTCACCGTTTTTGAAGCAAGTGATAATTATACAAATACGCACATGAATCCGAAAAGTCAGAGGTGCGCTTTGGGTTCGAACTGGAGACCTATGACTTGGTAGTCTGACGGTCTCACCAGTAAGCTATCACTGCTCACTGTTCGTGGCAAATGCATATGATATAATAACAAATATCTGTATTTTTTTTGTTTTAAACGACTTTTTCTAAAAATGAAACCTAGCTAGATCGATTTATCGCCCCCGAAATCCCCTGCATATTAAAACTCCCTGAAAATCGTTGGAGCCGTTTCCGAGATTCAGATTATATATATATGCAAGAATTGCTCATTTAAAGGTATTACATAACAGGGATAATCGTCAGTTGGTGCCTCATTTCATTAAAAACGTCTTACGGTCCTCTGCGAGTTGGCTTCGGACCCTCGTATGCCTTCCAAAGTTCTGGGACCCCAGGGTCTTGAGATATGTCAAAAACATTTTTTTAAATAATAATGATTGTTCTCCAGACCGCTTTTCGGCCATGGCGACCAATCTCAGCAGAGACCATCCTTCGGTGCGGGAAGTATCATAGTGCACAAGTATGTGTGCAGACACAGGTGCACTCTTTCTTCCCTCACTCTCACAGTCCGATGAGACGGCAATCCGACACGACCGGGGAGAGATCAGGCGCAGGGCCAACGGCTTAACGTGCTTTCCGAGGCACGGGGTATCACACTGCCAACTTCCAAACTCCGGGCTGTTATACTAAGAAATAACACGGAGTAAGATAATTATACGGTAAAGAAAGACAGAGCTAAGTAGCTGTTAGGTCCCAAAGACCGAAACCATAGAATCATTAAAGAACTCAGCATTCTAGGCCAGCCTTCAATAATTGGACATAGAAATAAATAAAACAGAATTGCAAGAACTCAGCCGCCTGTAGTCCCTGGGTGAAATTGACGGTCTATTCTATAAAAAAACTCACTGTGAAAACTGAGGTGAAGTGAGCTGTCAGTCTACTGGATCTTAGAGCGCTAACACACTGGGATGCCATGGCGACGTCGCTGGCTACCTACCGTAACCGAATTTACAAAATAAGTAGCCAGTAACACACGGGCGTCCGTCCAGGCGATCAGTTGACCACTGAGTTAGGGAGGCGTCATCAAAATCAGCTTATAATGTTCCCATTGCTGGGATACATGCCTCCGCTCAGTGAGAGGGAGTGGGCTATAATCTACCACGCGGGCCCAGTGCGGGTTGGTAGCTGTCACATGTCTTCGAATTTTTGGTTCTAGAACATACCGGTTTCCTCACAATGTTTTCCTTCACCGTTTTGAGAGCAGTGGTGATGAAATTAAATAGGTACACAAAGTAAAGGGCCTGCCTGGGTTCGAACCCACGACCTACAACTCGTAAGTCGGGGCCGTTACCACTGGGCCACTACTGCTTAGGGAGGCGTAACTTACTTGTATACAAAATACTGACGAATTGGCTATGCGTCGCCCGGTCGCCAAAGTATTAAGTCTCCACGTAGGTCGTGGCTACCCTTCCAAATTGACGGTGTCGCCAGACCGTAGCTAAGTGAGTTAACTGTCATACATTTCAATACGAATTGTTTGGATAAACACATTATATATTACATATTGTTTGTGTATGTAGCCGGCGACGTCGCCATGGCGTCCCAGTGTGTTAGGGCTCTTAGGGTTTGACACTATTGACAACTCAGCTCACTTCAACCTGACTTCACTTAAGTTTTCACGGTGAATTTTTTACAGAATAGATCGGCAGCCGAGTTGTGAGTATTCTAAATTGATAGAGATAAAGACATAATATTAGAAAAAGATCGTTAAAAAAGATTGAAAGTGATCGTTATAAGGCCCCAGTGATCCAGGAAAATACATTAAAGTACCTAAATAATTTCACAGGACATTCATAATTTTCGCAGGAATCTGCTGGATGCGGGATGCACAGAAGTGGCTGTGCTTGGGGGTGGCCTATGTCCAGCAGTGGACGTCTTTCGGCTGATGAATGAATGATAAATGAAATAATTTATAAATACATCATGACGGCTTCATGTGTGGTTTGCTTGTAAATGCATAGCGATAACTCGGTGAAAAGCGTTCAAGGTGAAGTAACGCGAGCGATATTATGCCGTTGCCAACATGTCGCCCGCGATAAACGAGCCAATGACCCCTATATTTTTTCAGACACACGCAGATGCACGAGGCGTGTGATGACTTTAATCGAAGCCAATATACCAATGTGCTGGATGAAGGCAATCATAATGAAAGACATAAAAAGACAAAAAAAAAATCTTCAAAATCGGTACCTACTCTGTAAAAAGTTATCGTTGCCTTGAAAACCTCCTCCTTTTATTCGTTTGTTTAAAAAAGGAAGAAGTCGAAAAAAAACCGGAATGTATTTTCGTTGGGTTGGGTTAGGTTAGATACCGCATTTGAGCAGGGCCTGTTCCCTGCTCAGTGGAAGACAGGTCGTCTGGTCCTGCTCAGGAAGGTGGGACGCCCAGCAGACTCGCCGTCCGCATACCGGCCTATAGTGCTGCTAGACGAGGTGGGTAAGCTTTTTGAACGGATAATTGCAGCCCGCCTCGTCGGTCACTTATACAGAGAGGGGCCGGATCTGGACGACAGTCAGTTCGGCTTTCGGCATGGGCGCTCCACTGTTGACGCAATAATGCGGGTGAGAGTCCTGGCGGAGGAAGCGGTATCCCGGGGAGGGGTTATGTTGGCGGTGTCCTTGGACATCTCCAACGCATTCAATACCCTACCCTGGAGTTGTATTCGGGAGGCATTGCGATACCATAGGGTGCCCCGCTATCTCCGCCACATCGTTGGGGCTTATTTGGCGGAAAGGTGTGTCACCTACAGGGGACGCGACGGCGAGGGCCGGCGCGATATGTCGTGCGGTGTTCCACAGGGCTCGGTCGTGGGCCCGCTCCTGTGGAACATCGGTTACGATTGGGTGCTGAGGGGCGAGCTCCAACCGGGAGTGGACCTGACGTGTTATGCGGACGACACGCTGGTTACGGCCCGGGGGAGCTCGTATAGGGAAGCAGCGTTGCTGGTGACGGCTGCGGTCTCACAGGTGGTGGGTCGCATACGACGCCTGGGCCTGGAGGTGGCTCTCAATAAGTCGGAGGCCGTGGTCTTTCACGGCCCTCGGCGAGCGCCACCGCCGGGATCAAGCGTCGTGGTTGGAGGGGTCCAAATTGCTGTCGAGTCTACCATGAAGTACTTGGGACTGGTGCTCGACAGCCGGTGGGACTTCGGCCCCCACTTTCGACAACTGACGCCTAAGTTGATGGGTGCCGCGGGTGCGTTGTCGACGCTGCTTCCCAATCTGGGAGGCCCGAGCACCGCCTGTAGGCGGTTATACTTGGGGATCGTGCGATCCATGGCCCTGTACGGAGCCCCGGTGTGGGCTTCTGACCTGACGGCCGGCAGCATCGCAATACTGCGAAAACCGCAGAGGGCGATGGCCGTCAGGGCTATCAGGGGGTATCGCACGATCTCCTACGAGGCGGCTTGTGCACTGACCGGATCCCCGCCCTGGGACCTAGAAGCGAGAGCCCTCGCTTCACTGCACCGGTGGCGCGAGGAGGCGCGAATACGGGGAGGTGGACCGGTGCAGCGTGAGATCGAGCTTCGTCGGTCTCAGCTCCGCGAGGTCCTGGTGACGGAATGGCGGGACAGGCTTCTGCGCCCTACCGCCGGCCTTGCTACCGTCGACGCGATCCGACCAGTGCTCGACGAATGGCTCGGGAGGAGGCACGGTTCCCTGTCGTTTCGGGCGACGCAGGTGCTCTCGGGGCATGGCTGCTTCGGGAAGTACCTGTGTCGCATAAACAGGGAGCCGGACGCTCGGTGCCATCACTGCACCCACTGTCGGGAGGACACGGTGCAGCATACACTAGCAGAGTGTACCGCATGGGAGGAGCCGCGCCGTGCCCTCGTATCTGAAGTCGGAGCCGACCTGGCGCTGCCGGCTGTCGCTCGTTCGATGGTCGGGAGCGCCGAGTCGTGGGATGCGGTGATCTCCTTCTGTGAAACCGTAGTTTCGCAGAAGGAGGCTGCGGAAAGGGAGAGGGAGATTGAGACCACTCTCCTGATCCGTAGCAGGCGGACTGGGCGTCGGCGGAGGGCGGACAACGCCCTCTTCCAGCCCCCATAAACAGATCTGGAGGGACGGCGGACTCGGGGACGTCCGCCGCCCCCAATCCAGCAGGACCCGAGGTGGCAGTGCGTTGTGTTCCACGCGCGCCCCTATTTGACGTCGCGGGGGGAGTCTCACCTCACTCCCCCCGCGGGTATGAAGTGGCCTGCAAAAGCGGGCCGGCACCAGTCGGGGATCATGGAAGGCGCACTAGATCTCATGATCCCCGGTCCAAGTGTGGGAAGGGAACACCGGGGTGGTTTTTAGTCAGTAGGAGTCTGACAGACCCCTTCGTCTGCCCCAGGGCGGAGGACATCCATGAGGATTTCCCACCCCGGAACAAAAAAAAAAAAAAAAAAAAAAAGGTTAGATACCGCATGGGTACTGGTTGGGGGGAACCGCGCCGTGCCCTCGTATGAAAAGTCGGAGCCGATCTGTCGCTGTCGACTGTCGCTCGTTCGATGGTCGATAGCGCTGAGTCGTGGGATGCGGTGATCTCCTTCTGTAAAAAAATCATTTCGCAGAAGGAGGCTGCGGAAAGGGAGCGGGAGATTGAGACCACTCTCCTGATCCGTAGCAGGCGGACCGAGCGTCAGCGGAGGGCAGATATAACGCGCTCTTCCCCCCGTAAACAGGTTCGGAGGGACAGCGGACTTGGGGACGTCCACCGCCCTCCATCCGGCAGGACCCGACATGGCGGCGTGTAGTGTTCCACGCGCGCCCCTATTTAACGTCGCAGGGGGAGTCTCACACCTCACTCCTCACACCCCTACAGGTATGAGCTGGCCCGCAAAAGTGGGCCGGCACCGTTCGGGGATCATGGAAGGCGCACAAGATCTCATGATCCCCGGTCCAAGTGTGGGAAGGGAACACCGCGTTTTTAGTCAGTAGGAGTCTGACAAACCCCTTCACCCGCCCCAGGGCGGATAACATCCATGAGGATTTTCCACCGCGGAACGAAAAAAAAAAAAACCGGCCAAGTACGTGTCGGACCACGCACAATGAAGGGTTCCGTAGTTGGGATGAATTTATCCCAAAAACAAACTTAACTTTGTAGTTGAAAAATATGTTCTCCCATACGGAATGTATGGGAAAACATGTTTTTGCAACTGCAAAGTTAAGTTGGTTGATTATTACTCGTTAACCTGTAGAGCCTACTTAGCTGTGATAGTTTTTCTTTTAATATCGTTATATAAACTAATGTTGTGATTTTTTTCACACATCCAAAACCAACTATTTAGCCGGCAGGGGGGGGGACACTTGACTCTAACAAAAATTAGCACTTTAAAGCTTAATATTTCGCAAATGAATCCCTGAATCCAAAAATGGTTTTCACAAACTCACAATATTTTTGAAGGACCTTTCCAATGATACCCCTCACCATGGGGTAAAAAAATAAAAAAATAAACATCACCACTTTACGTGTATGAGAGATACCCTAAAAAAAAAATGTTTTTCATAATTTTGTTTTACCACTTTGTCGGCGTAATTAATATGTATACCTATGCCAAATTACAGCTTTCTAGTACTAAGGGTCTCGGAGCTAGACCGCGGACAGACAGACGGACATGACGAAACTATAAGGGTTCCTTGTTTACTACGGAACCCTATAAAGGGTTAGATAACATCTAAACAAAATACTGTATCTTACTATTAGTACCTAGAAGGTCGCAGTAGGTGGCGTTCTGTAGTTTCTGCCTACCCCCATGGGAAGAAGGCGTGAGTTTATATATATAAAAAAGAATAAGTAATAATTTTCTGATAACCTTTATTAGATTCATATGGTTAATTCGTTTTACCGATAAATAGTTCGGTACTGCTGCTTGCATTCTTGCGGAATTAGGATACAGTTCGATAACTTTTTAACAAACGAACAGTCATCAAGTACTTGTTTTTTTTTGGAGTTTACTCCACACGAATCGATTTACAAATAAGGCCCCGATATGAAAATTTCATGCGGAGTGAAAATACAAGCGTTAACTTTTTGTATTGTGTTTTATTGGCAAATAAAACGGAATAAAATTTTGAAAAAAAAAAACGTATTACATATTTCACACTTCGATCTAGTATTTCGGCCGTGCGATACACGATTACTTGCACTTTACTGCATCCAATGAAATCGCAAAGACAAGTCTAAATTATGAGCTAATTATTGTTTCATTTGAGTTATATTAGGGTGGCGGGGGGTTGTATGTGTATACTTGTATATAGGGCGGGGGGGAGGGTTAAGAGATGCGTTTAATTACCCTCTTTGCCTATTGCATATTCAAAGACATGTCGAGTGCCGGAGCTGACACACACACACACTTTTTCACTCTATGAATATTTCACTACATACCTTATTTACGAAATCCTAAACCAGTACCCTAATTGCGTAATACAACACAATCTGTTTCGATTTAAAACAGATTGCTAATCCATTGCTTCATAAGTTGGAAAAAAAAAATCTGCTCAACAACGTAAATAACGCAATTAATGTTGTTGAACTGTCAAAATGCAACAAATTAGGCAAATTTGTTTACGAAAATAAGTTACGCAATTAAGGTTCTGGGCATCACTGTTCTATTATTGAATCACCATTTACCTTGTACGAATTTATTTACATAACAATTTAGCAAAACCAGTAAGCAGATAGATTCCAGTTCGACGCATAAATTATATATCTATAAAATTACATAAATACTTTCATAGTTGGATAATATAGGTATATCTCCATCTGTTTCCTTAAGGCCAAGCCACACCGAATGCAAATGCAATGTGCTGAGTGTGCCACGTGCGAATGTGGGAAACTTTCTTTTGAGATTTCACATCTAATGCATTGCAGTTTCAGTATTTCAGTACGTGTGCGGTGTGTTTGGTTAGGGTGACATCTCGCATAGTGTCTCCTACATACCTAGACCTAAATACCTCTTTTTATGTATGGATCCTATTGGGCCGAGGTATCTCTATCAGACTCTAAACCACACGATATTCTTTCAACTACTTACCTCTGCTCAAAGAACAATAGGTCTCGCCCTGCACCCTTATCAATCTACCTAGCCTTTTCCCAACAATTTTGGGGTTAGCTTTCAGTCTAACCGGATGCAGGTGAATACTAGTATTTTACATGGAGCGACTGCCTATCTGACCTCTAGGTACAACCAAGTTACTGGGTAACATCCCTGAACTGACCGCGGCAAGCGTAGCTTAACCTTCGATCGACCTGTTTATCATTTACAAACGAGCCCTGCACCCTTATGTAGGTCAGTATTTGGATTGACTCAATAGGGTACCTAGTTGCCTAGGTAAAAAAAAAGGAAATTCTATTGAGTCCGTCTTTCAGATAATAAAAAAATATTAGATACGTATTTTTTGCTTTATCATATTAATAAAAAATAACTTAGAAAACACGCATTAAAGTTGGGGGGAGTGGGTGCTCGCTACGTTACAACGCAGTATTAAATCTAGCAAGGCATGACGTCATGCTACATTTTAACTCAATGTATCGCCGTAATCTTTTGATTACGTCAAAAAAGAAAAAATACGTGTTCAATATTTTTTAATAATCTACATGACGAACGAAAAACAAATTTTGGACACAGGCCTACCTATTATGTAATGTGTTCTACCCCAGAAGTACCTAAGCATACAAACCTGAAAATATCGATAGAATGCTACAATCACGGAACGCAACAAAATACTCTAGAAACTCTAAACCACATTCCGTACCTTTATAGGGACGGTTGACCGCAACAAATCAATTGATACCCAACGCGGATATCAGTGAAGTATCGATATGACACAAGCGCAGTATCGAGTATCCGTAAGCTTGTATTAGGTACTCAAGTTGTACCGTACCGTAATCGAATCTAGTCTATTGGGTTCAGAGATGTGTCAGGAGCAATTGAGTTAATTTAAATCTCTAGAGCACAAGTGCGCCAATCACAGTGTTTTCATACTTTTTTTGTTTATTATCAACGTTTCTACAGCGTTCTTCCGCTACAGCTCGACAGTTTTAAATAAATCGAAAAAATCATTGAGCAGTGTTAGGGTCAGCTCATTGAGCTCGCTATGGGTAATATTGAAGTAAGTAACAGATACAACCGCTGTTTTGTGCGTCAAACTCCTAATTAGGTTAGGTAAGTATCTAATAGGTAGAGAGAGTTGGATATATACGTATCCAAACTGAATATATGTGGATCATGCTCTGTGGTAGCCAAGGCAGAAAAATAATTTAAAAAAACAACCGACATCTCTGGCAGTGGTTGCGGAACTTCAAAGCCTTTAACTAAGCTCAAAACAGTTGCTCTTTCTACAAACTGAACAAACAAATTAACCACAACAAACCGTCCATCGATCCCTTTCAAGCCTTTAAAAAGCGTCGTGAAGAGTTTTCCGTACAAAGAGCGCGGATACTTCATAAAGAGGACGTTTTACTCTACTGCAACCGAAGGGGGCTTAATAAGGATCATTTTAAGCTTTAAGGCTCATTTAAACTTGGTTGATCCGGGTAATTAGTTCAATTTTCACGGCAACTGACCAGTTAAATATGAGTTGGTATATATGTCGTAGATGGTTTGTCGAATCCGCTGTTTTACATAACGGAGCTATTTCATGAAACAGCTCCTTTATGTAAAACAGTCTAAGTTCAGCTGGATTGCCATTGCGTTACAGTTAACAAAACTTCTACCCATGTTTAGACGTAATGCAGAATACTTAGCTATCTGTAGTCACAATAAGCATTTGATAATTCTGTTCATTTACTGCGAATCGGTCGCAGTAAATGAGCTAGGACACCCTGACCAATTGCTTTAGGTTAGTTTAGAACTGTGACCAACGGTGTGCGAGCCGAGCAAGCGAAGCGAGCGGTGCCGTAGCAGTGGCCGGCGAGCGCTACTTCCCAGTTGTTCGCAGTTACTTGACTATCTATATTTAGTATTTTTAGGACTGACTATCATAAAACTCTGATAACTTTATATTGAAATTGCCCTTAAAATCACTGTTTTCACTTGAGTTAGGGTCATTTTCACTCATAATACTCGTTTTGTTTATTTCTGTTTCGGACGCCATTATTGTTGTTATTAAAATCTACATTCTGACGTTTAATTTTTTTCCGCGGTTTTACATAACCTCTAATCGTTGAGCCGCTGCATTAATAAATGCAAAACGTTCAGCAATTCTGCGTGTTCAGTAATTATGGAAAATCGCTAGTGTCCGTATGGATTGAGGAGCCATGTCTCATATTTAAACGCGGGTACTACCCATATTTAGTAGTAAATTAGGCGATTTTGTAGGCCCGATCCTGGAATTTGTAGTAAAACACTTTAAAAGATACACGACTTTTAAGGTGGCTCCTCAATTCAGACGTCTGAATTGAGGTGCCACCTTATAACTCTAAAACTAGCCGACGGATATTTTTGAAAATTTTGTAGGATTTAGTAGTACTTATGCGTAATCTCTACAAAAAAAATGGGTTTTGTACGGCTGAATTTGAGATAGCTACAATGTTTTGATTTTTCATAAAAATCCACAAATTTCACCGCGCTGTTTCTCAGAAAGTAATTAACCAATTACAACATATTTTTAGTATAATTTAGTAGTAAATACGTTCTAATTTGTAGTATAAAAGAAAAATGGAATAACTACATAATTTCGCTAATACAACACATTTTATGTGGCTCCTCAATCCTGACGGTCTATGGAAAATAATATGTTCGTAGCTACTAAAGTAGTTGATCAAATCGGATAACAATAGCACCAATATTTAGTAGAAATTTCTACTAAATATTGGCGTAATCCAAAATCCTGTACATTCAGTATTTCAAAAGAAATTAACAAAATAAACATTCCTTAACAATCTAGTGTGGTACGAGAGCCCACGACCAAAACCATATCACATCGTTTTAGGGCCAAAACCGTATAAAATCGTTAGTTTAGATGATTCCTGAACCTAACTCGGTGGGAAGTACCGGTCAGAAACGTCTCAGTTTTACGGAAGCCTATTTTTGCTAAAACGTCGTTATGCTGTTTTTTATAACAAGCTGTTTTTTAAAATAGCTAGCAGTTGTTGGTAGCAACTTACCAATAAATTACTCAATAGATATAGTTGCACAATAATAACTTAATGTCTAGGTAATCAAATACATATATAGGTAAGAAATGTTCCTAATTATTTTCACAATTCAATCTAGAACAAAATAATGATCTAATTAGCGTAATGATGCCATATTCTAGGCTAAATCTAGGTAGATTGTTATCTATTATTTTCGTCCTTGCTGATTCCATCAAGGTGTTACTTTTATTGTTATCATAGCGATTACAATGAACGACGAGGGCGATGGCCATTGCGATTATTTAATAAAGCCTGAGGTATTGTCGAATCAATTAGGTCGTACCAACAAGCTTGCTTCTCGATAGGTAGGTATACTTATCTACCGAGTAGAGGCTTTTGTTACGAATCTATATTTAATAGTTACTACCTATCAAGGTCGTAATTATGCTATAATCGGAGATAATTCTATTATTATTTTTAAATTCGAACAATAATGGCGTAGTACCTTAAGAGGCCGTGCACGAAATCGACTGATTTTGATCAATTTTGTTCATTAGTTAGGGAAACAAAACTATTTGTTATTTGAAAAGTCGAGTTCTTTGTTTTGCATGTAGCTCAAAGGAATTTTTCAAATAAGTATTCATGGAAAATCACAAATATTTGCAACAAGTTTTCTAAAAAATAACGTTAGACTGATGTTTGATCACTTTTTTACAAGAAACTACTTTTGATTTTGAATATTTAAAAATGTCATAAACATCGTTATATGATCTACTTGCATGTGGCTGAACCACTTTTTTCAACTTCGATACAAAGTATAGCAGAAAATTAATGATGAAAATAACATTTTTATTTTAAACCCTGTCTGTATTGTATTTTTTCTTATTATTTAGCAAACCATATCAAGAAAAGTAAAAATCACATATTAGTCTTCAGCTATCCTTGAAATAAAATAAAAACGTGATTTTATGATTATCCAATATCGTCGTGTAAATCAAAGGCGAAATAAATGATATTTTCGAGAGCACAAAAGTGATGCAACTACATATTAACAGGTACTGTGACTGACACGAATGGTTTAGCACCACGAAAACTGTACTTTTATACTTACACAGATTTAATGTTTAAATTATTTCAAGCTTTCTTACAATTAGATAAGTATGTTATTGATGAAAAAGGGTATTATTCGTGCACGGAGCCTTAACTACAGTGTCAAGGATCTTTTGGCGCCTGAATGACATTGACAAGGGGGCGTTGTAGGTTAAACATTAGTACAAAGGTTTTGAGAAATACTTATACTCCGTTTGAAATAAGATTAGACATTTAACTAAACCTTTTTTACAGTCCGTTCAACCGATTTTGACTTCTATTGCGATGGCGGCATGACAAATGACAGCTGCAGTAAACAATTGGTTTGTAACCACTTTTTTTGCTTTTAATGCCATCCTTATGCCTACGGTATAGAAGTCAAAATCGGTTGAACGGACTGTAAAAAAGGTTTGTTTAAATGTCTAATCTTATTTCAAACGGAGTATAGGTAGTATTGGAAAAGAAGATGACGGCATTAGTTTCGATGTTTGCCTCGCGCCTAAAGAAACTTGTACAACTATAACATGTTTTAGTACAGTTCGTAATCAAATGAAAATGTTCAAATTTTACTATGACACAGTAAATTGTTGACTTGGAGCCAGTCAGAAATATCGAAAAAATATTTGCTATCTCTGCTTATACAGGAGGATCCAACATCGAAGCGCAAACTGTAACCATGAATTATTATTCAGCACATGATTCTAGAGCCCCTCGAGTAGCAGTTTTTCATCAGTTGTAAAAAAAAAACTGTTGTTGCATAGACTAATTAAGTAAATAATTGGCAAAACTTCACTGACATGATGATGGGTTCTGCCTTGCCTGTCCGTAGCAATAAAACAAAAACCGGCCAAGTGCGTGTCGGACCACGCACAATGAAGGGTTCCGTAGTTGGGATGAATTTATACCAAGAACAAACTTAACTTTGTAGCTGAGAAACATGAACAAAAACATGTGTCTCCCATACATACTGTATGGGACAACATGTTTTTGCAACCGCAAATGTAAGTTAGTCGATTATTACTCGTTAACCTGTAGAGCCTACTTAGCTGTGATAGTTTTCCTTTTAATTTCGTTATATAAACTACTGTTGTGATTTTTTTCACACCCCCAAAACGAACCATTTAGCCGGCAGGGGGGGGGGACACTTGACTCTAACAAAAATTAGCACTTTAAAGCTTAATATTTCGCAAACGAATCCCTGAATCCAAAAATGGTTTTCACAAACTCACAATATTTTTGAAGGACCTTTCCAATGATACTCCTCACCATGGGGTAAAAAAATAAAAAAATAAACATCACCACTTTACGTGTATGAGAGGTACCCTAAAAAAAAATGTATTTCATAATTTTGTTTTACCACTTTGTCGGCGTAATTAATATGTATACCTATGCCAAATTACAGCTTTCTAGTACTAAGGGTCTCGGAGCTAGACCGCGGACAGACAGACAGACAGACAGACGGACATGACGAAACTATAAGGGTTCCTTGTTTACTACGGAACCCTAAAAAAGGAGTTCTTAAGAAAAGAATTTTAATTACTTACCTAACAACTAAGCCTGGGGTCAACGCCCTCGTGTTTTTTTTTTTCTATTAAGTAGATACCTACCCATCCCGTCCGTTTTAAGTTTCGCTAATAAGAATTACAAATGCCCGCTGTAAGGTTGCAATCTTCTTCTTTTTTTTTGAGTCGAAGTTAATTTGTTAAACGAGTCGAGCTTTTTTTAGATCCTCAGAAGTACAGGACACTTAGGACATGCCAACAGAATGGAGTCCCATTTTTTTGTTTTTTTTTTTGTTTGGGATAATATCAAATAACTTCTCCCGCCCTGGGTGGAGCAGGAGGGCGTGTCAGACTCTTACTGACTAAAACCCACCCGTGTTCCTTCAGTTGCCATGTTGCCGGGGGCCACGATTTCCCTGCAGGCATCGGCCCTAGCGGACCCCGGCAAGTCTGCTGACATCTCTTTGAGGCGCGTGTGGAACACAACGCGCCGTCGACCCGGGCCTGGTTCTTATCGGGCGGCGAGCTACCCATTGCTCACCGTCCGCAAGCCCGCGCCTATGGTGGCCGGAAATCGGCTCGCGATTCCCGACGCCCAGGGCGTCTCCTCCTGCGGCGGTTAGGGGCGTGAGGGCGTGAATTTTGCCTCTCCCTCACGCGTTCCGCCTCCTCCTTCGCGAGCATTGCTGCTTCCACCACCATGCCTGTACCATGCTTGCCATGCGGGCCATGCTTGTACCATGGCCCGAATCAGAGCCGGACGCGAGAGATCACCGCCGCCGATCGCCTCCACGAGGACACGGCGATGCTCCGCCCAAGCCGGGCAGACCTCAACCGTATGCTCCACCGTGTCCTCCGGGCGATCCACACAGTGGTGACACCCGGGCGTTTCCTTCCGCCTTATCCTGAATAGGAACCTCCCGAAACAGCCGTGTCCGGTGAGGACCTGCGTCAGGTGGAAGGTGAGGATGCCGTGGCGCCTCTCTAGCCACTCCTCAAAGAAGGGTCTTATCGCCGCAATTGTGGAGTCCCAATTTAAATAAAATGCCTACTGCACCGTTTCTATGTCAAATTACAATTTCTGTTTCAATTGCCAAGCAAGGCCAACAGATCGACGTGCTTGTAAAATAATGATTTTATTCTTCCGGTATAATCAAATCCAACCTATTTTGTCATGTCACTTCCTTAAAGGCAACACAGGCCTAAATATGAGTAAATAAACTTAGTTAGAGCAGTGGTAGCCCAGTGGTAACGGCCGCGACTTACAAGTTGTAGGTCGTAGGTTCGAACCCAGACAGGCGCTTTACTTTGTGTAAATTATTTCATCACCACTGCTCTCAAAACGGTGAAGGAAAACATCGTGAGGAAACCGGCATGTCCTAGAACCGAAAATTCGAAGACATGTGACATCTACCAATCCGCACTGGGCCCGCATGGTGGATTACGGCCCACTCCCTCTCACAGAGAGGAGGCCTGTGTCCCAGCAGTGGGAACATTTATAGGCTGATGATGATGATGAAACTTAGTTAAAACTTTTGAAGGTTTACTAAGTAGGTAGGTATTGCTAACCTATGTACTTAAGCTTGTTTTGGAACTAAGTTCTTCGTCACGTACCTATCGAAAAAGCGTTATGCCCGGAAACTTCAGTTTCTAGTGTCAAAAGTTTTTTTTTTTTATACAGAGCCATCTAGTATAAGCTTGCTGAAAATTTAAACTAGATGGCTTTGTATTAATTAAAACATTAATACAGAAAGAGACTACTCTGTACTACAGAACAAAAAAAAAAAAAAATTACGCTTAAGTCTTGAGACTACACTAGATGGCTCTGTATTAACACGGCAAAAGGAGCTTCGGTCTAACCGGGTGTCCCGCGACACTTACCAACTTTTTTTTTTCTCCAGTACCCAATTACGTAACTTATTTTTCCAAACGATTATAACAAATTTGTTTAATTTTTACAGTTCAACAACATTTATTGCGTTCTTTACGTTGTTTAGCAGATTTTTTTCCAACTTATGAAGCAATGGATTAGCAATATGTTTCAAATCGAAACAAATTGAACGTGAAACAACGACAGTCTGATAAGTTTTTCTTATTCGTCACATACCTACTGGTTCCCATTCAGCCCAATAGTTCAGCAAATTTTGAATTTCGCGAGCCCGCCATTTATTTTTACCGCGGTATCCGAGTGCATTTAAATAGGCCGTTGTTCTTTGAATCTATTTTTGAAATTAGTTCAAATAGACAACGTGGGTGACCTTAATATAGTTATGATACGTCTGTACCTACCTGTAGGTAAGTAGGTAGGTACCTAGTTACTATTCACAAAGTTGTGTTTGTTACTAGGTAGGTACTTAGTTGACGAACTAGGTACTTACTTAGTTGTTAAGAATAAGTCTACACCTTCAGCTAGGTATATATTTAATCAATCGGCGTTGAAATTACAAGCTTTTGTACACATTGTACTAGGTATCTATGTACCTACCTATCAGAGTAGGTACCTCCAAACGATTACTGACAAATGCTTGCACTGACTGGACAGGTCCACTCGAATCTGTGTGGTTCTTTCTTCAAAAGACCATTTCAGAGACTAATCTACATGGTCCTCATATGGCCTGATAGCCTGACCAAGATTATGTCTGGACTTTAAAAGAGACTGCGACCTCTGAGTTTGTTTTGGCCTTTCTTCTCAGAGTAGTCAGATAGGAAACGGTGATTCCGATATCCTATTTACAGAATAAACAATTTCATTTCATTTCAAACCAGTCTACGACTCTATCAACTCTATTTTAAGTTTATTTAAGAGGCATACCTATCTGCTTCCAATTTAATAAGTAGGTAAGTATCCATTGTTGATTCGTTACGAATCATTAAGTAATTTATTTGAAATCTCATTAAAATTCTTCAATTCTTTATCTTTTTTTTGGTCTAATGGTCGCAAGCGGTACTGCTGAGCATGAGGTCCTGGGTTCGATTCCCGGGTCGTGCAAAGTATTATTGGGTTTTTCTATCTGGAATTTCTCAGTAGCAGCCTGGAGTCTGGATTAGTGCCCGGTTGATGGCAATAGGCTCGCCCCCTATTACATGGGACTTAAACATAACTGACGAAATGTACCTGCTACAGGCACACTTCTACCCAAACCTTCGGGGAAACAAGGCGTGATATTATGTTATGTAATATTAATTATTCTTGGAAATTTGGAATTATCACGTAGGCACTTATTCGAACAGTAACTGAAACCATATAGCTAAGTAGGATAGGTACTAAGGTATAAAGGTAGGTATCTACTAAATCATGTACCTAGGGAGATGTAGTAAGGAAAGTTACAGTAATGCAATACTCCCTGTGAACACCGGAATAATCCCTTTTAAAACAATTAAAAAGTCAATGAACTGACGAAACTTGAATTAAATAACTTTGTGAAAACAATTCTTACCTAACACCAATAAAAGCGAATTTGTTATCTACCACTTGACATTTAGATACTAATAAACTACATTGCTGACAAGCAGCTTTTTGATAAGTACGTAGGTATATAAAATAACATTAATTGCTATTTTTAGAATTTCAACTTTTCATCCACATTAAAATTCGACAATGACATTGAAAATCCAGCTTCAAGGAAAGCGTAAACAGGACACAAACACGCTTCACGCTTTGATAAAAAAAAACATGTTTATTATGTACCTAATTATTTAGATTTTTATTACTCATTATTGATCACCGAAGGTCAATAAATAAAGTAGTTAAGATAATGTAAGCTATTAATACCGCAAGCAAAATAAATACATTTTATAGCCCTCTAAGCGACGCTGTCTAGCGACTGCATGTAGGCGAGAGTGTATAGTCATGATCATACATAGCCATAGGTCCTATATCTAACGTGTTGTGTACACATTGTATGAGAAATCGTTTAATACCGGCTTACTTTTAGCACCAAAACCCGAATCAGCCACGCATGACACAATACTTGTCAGGCGCACATTATTCTACTCATTTATTTTAATCAGCACCTCTAAAAAGTAAAATGAACCACCTACCTTATATACAAATGTCAAAATATCACAAGTTTTTAGTAACGTCCGCTTGTTTGTAAACAAAGACGGCGTGGAACGCGCGCGCACCCGTGTTCGAATTTAGAATCGAATTGAGCGTCGTCGATTCGCCCGATCGCACCACGCCCGCGCAACGACTGGCCGCGACTACAAAACCCGTCTAATTATAAATCGAGTAAGAGCCCGCTCGAAGTTCTACCGATAACAATGTTATTTACGCTTCGTTTACGTTATTGTGAAGTCTTAGGGCAGCGAAATAAAGCCTGATAAGCTAATTGCGAGACAACTGATCAAAGAACATTAGTAACGTCTTAATGATTGCCAAACAATAGCAATATACAATCATTGTTACTTCGTTTACAAATAGCCAATTTAAATAAATAAAATCTTCCTCTGCACGCTTTAGGCAAAAGCTTTTGCTCTTTTTGTCCTGGCGTGAAGGCGTAGGTAATAGGCAAACAAACACATAAATACCTAATAAAAATAAATACACTTTCGTATTTATATTTAATATCGGGCAGGATATTAAATGATAACACATTTAACTAAATATGCAAATTATAACTCACACACTACTCACCCTCACTCTTCACACTCTCACTCATACTCACACATAATCACACGTAAACGCGCGACTTGGCCCTTTTTCTATCAATCACATCTCTTTAATAAAATAAGTGATAGACATAATTTTAATACTAGAAATAAAGATAAACTAGATCAACCATTTTTCAGGTTATCTAAAGTACATACATCTTTTATGGGGTACTGTGTTAAATGTTACAACAAAATACCTTGTGACATATTGCAATTAAATGAAAGAAAATTTAAAACTCATATAAAAAGTACACTTTGTAAACAAGCATATTACAAATTAGAGGATTATATCCAAGATAAGAGTGCTTGGAAACATGCTGGTCCTGCTCCATAGGACAATTTAGAATCAAGACAAAATCAAACTGGTTGCTAATTTAATTGTAAAATTTATTACTTTGTGTTTTATGACATTGATTTTACATTCTGTGACTTCCTCACACACTTATTAATTGTAAAATTTTAGGAAAATCGTCTACTTTTACAATGTTTGTAAATATGTGAGCACAATGTATCTATCACATATTAAATTATCTATCGTTGCTTCATTTTTAATTCTTTTTACCTATTGTTGTATAGTAATTTTATTCTAGGTGCATCGTCTTCACATATAATAATTATTTAACAAATGTATGTACATATACAAACAATTGTAAAACATTTTTAAAAGAGTAACGGTGGAGTTTCTTGCCCATTCTTCTCCATACGAAAACTACCTTTTGGAAGGGGCGACTAGAATCAATTTTATTATTTTGTAATTTTTTGACGTTCAAAAGTGCCAATGGGCCTATTTGAAATAAATGATTTGACTTTGACTTTGACTTTGACTTTATGCCCTTTTTTTTAGTTTTTGTATAATTTTAAGTTACCCATTTATTTAATTTTTCTGCATGTTTACATTGTCTACATTAAATTGCATAAGATAATGATAAGTGGAAGCGCGAAGTCTCCTAACACAAGCAATTCCTTGCTTAAAAGGTGATCTCCAATATTATTGTGTCCAATGCCTTTTGTAATTGAAATAAACAATTTTTTTATTTAGGTATAAGTAGGTAATAAACAGATTGGAATTGAATAGCAATATCTTTGAACTAGCTTCTGCCCACGACTTCATCCGCGTATTTATTTGGATAAGGATTAATTAATATCATGTTTATAAAAACACCTTCGCAAATAATGCATTATTTTAGAACAAATTTGGTTAGCATAAAAAAGGTTATAGTGAGCCAACCTTAAAAGATAGACATATGCTGTCGCGGACTTTTTTTTAACATTTAAAGGGGAACAATTCTGTGATACATTATTTTTGCGAAACTTTAACCGTTTACGCAGCGCACGCAGCGGAAGCTCTCAGAAGGAAAAAAACCCCCGATTTTGAAACATTCTTCATTGGTGTTCTGCTCCTATTGGTATAAGCGTGATGATATATAGCCTATATATAGCCTTCCTCGATAAATGGGCTATCTAACGCTGAAAGAGTTTTTGAAATCGGCCCAGTAGTTCCTGAGATTAGCGCGTTCAAGCAAACAAACAAACTCTTCAGCTTTATATATTATTAGAATAGATTTCTATAATAATATTAACATTAATTTATTTTTGCTTCTGTAACATAATATTCTCTGAAAATGGAGAGGTCTAGCTCTTGTGATACAGGAACTCCTAGTACAAGAGCCCAGGGACTTTGAAGTGTGAAAATAAAGAAATTATATTAAATCTACCTATCTAACCAACAAGGCAAGGTGTCTATCTACTTTGTGGTCCAGTGGTTGCAAGTGTGGCTGTGAGAGTGGGTTCGATTCCCAAGACGAGCAGAGTATTTATATTTCACCACCATCAATAATTTCTCTGTAGCAAACCAGTCTGAATTTGTGCCGTTTAATGAAAAAAGGCTCCCCAGTCAACCTACATAGGTCGTTTTCAAAATTAATGTAGGTACCTACCTATATTTATAGTCCGCGCAATCCACGAAGACGCGCCCCACTCCGCTCCGCGCCGTACTAGAGTTCAGCTTACAGTACAGTAATCGCGGAGTGGGGCGCGTCGTCGTGGATTGCACGGACTATAATTGTATGTAATCATGTGTCCATGAAACTTATTGGTAAAATAAAATACAGTTCCAAATCCTTACATCCTTACATATTATAAACAAAGTCCCCCGCCGCGTCTGTCTGTCTGTGTGAACGCGATAAACTCAAAAAATACTGAAGGGATTTTCAAACGGTTTTCACATTTGTGTTACTTTTGTGTCACGATAAAGGTATATGTCACGGTAAAGAATACTGAATGGCTCGAGTTGATACGGTGACTGACGATCCCTTTCCGAGTTGATATGTCTGCTATGACCTTAACACAAAATAAACACAAAAAAAAATGTACATTCATTTTGAAAACGAACTACATGGGACACAAATCTGTCGAAAAAGTGACTACAAACTTCTTTAAAAGTTTCAATTGACTTCAATTGTCAATGTCAGAAGTTTCAAAAGTCTCTGCTATTTTAGCAAGCTCGATAGTTCTCAAGCATTATTTGTGACTTAAATTTAACAAAAATGCCACTAGCAATAATTACAAGGTGAACATTTCGGTTATTTTTAATACTTTGTATCAAAATGCATTGCATTGCATGCATTATACGCACATATTTCAGCGTCGGTCTACAGGTTCCGAAAGTACCTCTTACTCCTTGTAGGAGGTAATATTCAGTAGCCTGGGCCTGGGTGTAGCCTTGTTGCCGCAACATGGCCGCAACTGCCTGCCTGTATGTTGTTGTCAGCAACATAACAACATGGCTAGCTGTAGTTATTCCCCAAAGGGTCAGACACAGGTGTATTTAAATTTTCCAGTAACATTCCATACACTTCCTGGTTTATATTATATTGATGATAATAAAATTCCAGTGACGCACCATCGAGGCACAGCATACTTATAATGTTGAACATAGCCGGCGTCATCGCTTGCATAAGCACCTATGTTCTGCTTGTGCTAACAGCTCTCAGTAAGTGTTGTGAATTAACTTAACGGCACGGTTTCTTTACGATACGGCGTTTACACCGCGCCGTAGAAAAAACGTGTCTGTCAACAAGCTTCTATATTCATCCATGCAACACTGACGCCCGTGCCTACACACGGCGAATAAACCGTAATTTTTTACGGCGGAAAAACGTATATGTACAAAATGCTTGATATCATAAGGTACAACAGTCAACCGCAGTGGCGGACTAAGCCTATCGGGTACCCGGGGCAAACGAAATGGTGGCATCCCGCCCAGGTATACAGCAAATTTGAAGAACTAGAAGAATGTAAAATATAACAAGCGAGCGAAGCGAACTCGTTTGCACACTGCCTCGAAAAGGTTAGGTTGTTTGTTTTGACCATTTTTACAGAAATAGGAGATTCTTTGTCGATTAACGATTTATACGGTAAAGTTGGAGTACCTTAAACGAATACAGGATGCTAGACCTTACCGACCCTAACGACCCCATTACCCTCCTCAAGGAGAGCAATAGGGAAACCAGCACAGTGTACAAAAATAGACGCCTCCCGTCATTTCGACCTCGCCGCCGAGGTCCTTTGCGATCGCGACCGCGTCCCCGAGTAAATAATTCTCCCCCTCGACCCTTGCTCGATAACAAGGCGCCAGCAGTTGTTGCAGCAGAACACGTAGCTTTAAATTCCCCAACTAATAATCATGATCAAAACTTTTGATCCAGCTCGTCCCATCCTTGATGTCCTCCCTCCGGTTGACGCCTTAAGACGCAGATATATGAAAGTGACCTTGAATGGTTAGCTTGCGCGTTCTGTACTGAGCTCACGCAACACGTCGTACGTCCAGCCAGTAATAGGACTCGCCCATCAAAGAGCGCTGTCCCAAATTAGACGCATTATTAATTTATTACACGTAAAACAAAAGGTATTTTAATAAAACACGTATACTAAAAGATCAGTAATTTAATTATCTTTAATATGGTGAAGTTTTCAGAAAAATACGCTTGATGGATTTTGCGTCATACTCAGTTTTTTATTCGCGTTAGACATAACTTCACAAATTAATTTCATTATGTAATATAAACATAATCAAAAATATGCCTATCTTAAAATATTAAGAAAATGCTCTAACTTAACATATATTTTTTCTAAATCACTAACACTACTCGTTCAGACGTCATCTTCAGTATAAAATCGTTAAAAGTCAGCTATCGTCCCCTTAAGCTGAGGTTCGTACCCCACAGGGGGTGCCCTTAGCGAGCGTTCACCTAGTTTTAATTAGCATAGTTGAATAACCCCTGGCTGGAAGTTTTAAGTAGGCACTCGCAGGAAAGCCCGGTTAAGTAGTCATGACTCAGAGGTCAAAAAAAAAAACAGGATACTAGAGCGAGCGAAGCGAGGTCGAAAATTTTTGCACTCTAAATACCTAGATTAAATCGTTTGAACATTTATATAGAAAAAGGAACTACTTTGTCGACGCATTCAGAATAGTTTGAGAACAAAAGATGCAAGAGCGAGCCAAGTGAGCTCTCGTCGAACATGTTAGCACCCCGCCCCAGATAGGTAAGGTTTTCTTTTGACTGTTCATATAAAATAGGAGTTACTTTGTCGAGTCTTCTCTCTGAAATTTTAGCACTCTAGGTATTTATATTTAGCAACAAAGACTGTCTTTAACTTACTGATCATATTTTGGCATTCTCTGGGATTCGTTTTTATGCGGTCTTCCAGGACCGCACCTGCCGACCGTCCTTAGATCGCCAGTGGTCAACCGCACGTTCTGGTAACAATTTGATGTTGCCAGCAGGGACTGAATTACCCAAAAATTAAGGTACCTTTAAATTTCAGTATGACGTCATACCGTTATATAAGGGTTACCGAAATATTTCGATACCTTTATTTTTTTCAGTAGCGGAATTTTGAGGTTGGTAATGCATACCGGTATATTTCGGTAGCAGTACCATTAACCTTTATAAATGTATCGGTAGCAGTACCTAAACCTTAATAAATAGGGGTTTTCTTTGACGCACCGCCGCCACACTCTGTCTGTCGTTCACTTGCTGATTGTAACTCAGTACCTATTGGTTTTTATTTTCGATCGGAAGGACACGACTGTGTAAGCACCCGCGCCGCGCCGTCTTCTTTCGCCGTGCTTCTGCCACTTGTATAGATAACATTTTTTGTAGCTGTGATAACTTACACAAACAAATTGTAAATAAGTTGCCATCAGATCACAGTGGACAAACAATAACATTTTGCTTCTACATACCTTTACAAAAAATTCAAATAAGGTTTAGGCCAATTACATGTAAAAGTTTAAAGAAATTAAATAATTCTTTGGCCAATAAATTATGTGTTCAGAGTTTTAATAATATAGGTGACCTAAATGAGTTTTACACTGAGTTCTTTTTACTATTAAACACGCAATTGCAAAAGTATTTACACAAAGTTCTTATTTAGTGCTTGGGCGACTCCAGGTATTCGTAAAAGCAGGGAAAAACTATTTGAACTTTATGGCCTAAAGCAACATATGAATAATACAAGCTTTCATAAGTATACTGCAAAATATTCAAAAACTTTTAAAAGTGTGTGCAAAATAGCCAAAGCTCTTTATTTATTTAATACTTCAAGCACACAAATGTACAGAGGCGGACTTAATGCCAAAGGCATTTTCTACCAGTCAACCTTTGGGTGATGCAGAGACAAACAGTGGTAGGTGCTATAGCGAGAATTGAGGAATAAATATTTATTTAAATATAAACATATATTTCCAATTATATATACATATAAATAAAATTAAAAATATACAAAAATACTACTAAAGCAAATAAGAAAACAATGGGAAATCATTACCGTTGTGATGATACTGCCAGCTTCCTGCGAATGTGCTCGCGAACTTTAACTTTAAAAGATAATCGGTTGGTCGCCATCCTGATTTCCTGGGGGAGCGCATTCCACAGAGAGATAGACTGCTCTTTATATTAGCAATAAAAACTACCTGGCAAATAATAAAACAGGTAGGAAAAACCAGCGAAATACTGAATTTAATTTAGAGACTGCACAAGGCCCCATTAACTCAGATATAGATATAACTCAAGAATTTGAAAACTTTTTTGCTAATATTCCCATTAAAACTACTGAAGCTTTAAATTACTCACCCGCGCTTTCTGCTGCCTTACTTAGACAGAATGTGAAGGCATGCCCTTTAAAATTTAGGTTTCAGCATACAAACCCCCAGGCTGTTATAAAAGCTTTTAAAGATCTTAAAATTAAATCAACAGAGGATCTCTGGGAAATGTCCGTAAAAATCTGTAGATCTATTATCGAAACCATTGCGCCCTATTTATTAGCTTACATATTTAACACCAGTGTAGACCAAGTCCAAGGAGTCTTTCCGGATCTCATGAAACACCACAGTAAAGTAGTTCCATTGTTCGGTGACAGTAAAGAACCCAAAAATTATAGGCCTGTGTCAATTCTGCCAATTCTCAATAAGATGTTAGAAAAGTTGATGCTCAATCAAATGTTACGTCACTTTAATAAAAATTCCATCTTTCATGAACAACAGTTCGGTTTCATCAAAGGGCGTTGTACCACTAACGCCGGTGTCACCCTAATAAAGAACATTTTGAATACCTGAGAAGACGCACAAGATGCCATTGGAATCTTTTGCGACCTCTCAAAAGCGTTCGATTGTATAGACCATGAGACACTTTTGCTGAAACTAGAGTACTATGGGATTAAGAATACAGGTCTTGATTTACTTAGATCATACCTGAAAGATAGAAAGGTTAAAGTTCAGGTAAACGGCGTAAATTCATTAGTCTGAAATGGCAATGGGCGTTCATGAAGGTTCGATATTGGGTCCATTCTTCTTTTTAGTTTACATGAACGATTTACGCCAATTACTTCAAAATCAACCGAAGATAGTGTTATTTGCAGATGACACATCATTGATCTTTAAAATAAACCGACGGTCGTAAAATCTTGACGACGTGAATAGCTCTATTCTGCAAGTCCAAGATTAGTTTACGGTAAATAATTTTGTATTTGGTTGACGACAAGGTTGCGTTCTTTAATGACGTTGTAGTCAACCTCTATAAC
This sequence comes from Agrochola lychnidis, assembly GCA_963680765.1. Taxonomy (NCBI): domain Eukaryota; kingdom Metazoa; phylum Arthropoda; class Insecta; order Lepidoptera; family Noctuidae; genus Agrochola; species Agrochola lychnidis. The sequence goes on from OY796850.1 coordinate 10,199,726, forward strand.
ATCCATGCTCCCGTCAAAAAAGTTAAGATAGAACGCCCACCTGCACCATGGATGACAAGAGGAATACAGATGGCAATGCGATGTAGGGACCGTGCGTTCCGTAAATTTAAAAGGGAGCGTATCAGCGTACTGATGAGAACTGGACTTTATTCAAGGCTACAAGGAATAGATACAATCAGATGATACGCAATGCTAAACGCCGCCACATTCTGAATACTATCAATTCTTACTCTTTTGCCGATATTTGGAAATTTCTTGGAACTCTTGGTATCGGCAAATCGCTATATCTAGACCTTTCTAACTCAATTGATTTAGACGATCTTTACCGACATTTCTCCAATGTTCCTACCATGGATTGTCTAACCAAGCAACAAACTCTGTCTCTAATATTTGGTCTAACGCGTCCATATATTAATCCTTTCAGTTTAATTCCAGTCGAACGAGGAGAAATCAGAAAGATCATTCTCTCCGTCAAATCAAAAGCGGTGGGATGTGACAATATCACCCGTGGTATGATCTTAACCATTCTTGATCATCTACTATCTGTGATTACCCACAAAATTAATTTTTCCCTTTACATCGGAGTATTCCTTCCCTATGGCGTAAAGCCTATGTCCGTCCAGTACCTAAGGTATCTAATCCCTCTCTCTCAACCGACTTTCGTCCAATTTGTATCTTTCCCTTCCTATCCGAAGTGCTCGAGGCTTGTGTCCACAAACAATTCTCCAATTTTGTTTATTGTAATTTACTCATTAGCCCTCTTCAATCTGGGTTCAGGTCTGGCTACAGCACTGTTTCTGCCCTCTTTAAATTATCTGGCGATATAAGGACAGGACTTGAAGATACCGAAGTTACTGCTCTAGTGTTGGTTGATTTCTCGAATGCCTTTAATACCGTCAGTCACGACATCCTGTTAGCCATTCTGTCATACGTTGTGGTCTCTCCCGAAGCACTGAAATGGTTCTCCTCTTATCTTCAGGAACGTTAGCAGTCCGTTCATGCTGGGGATTCTTCTTTATGCTGGTGTGATTTAGAAGCTGGCGTTCCTCAAGGCGGTATACTTTCCCCTCTTCTGTTTTCTATTTTCATAGATCTTATAACTTCTGAACTCCTGTGTGCGTATCATTTGTATGCAGATGATTTGCAGTTGTACTGTGAGGGGAGGGTTGATAAATTACCTGACGCCATCGACAAATTAAACAGGGACTTGATAGCCATAAAAACCTGGTCTGATTGATTTTGGGTAACAGTAAACTCTAAAAAGTGTCAGGCGATCATCATTGGGAGTCCTCGTAGCATTAGTAAGATGGATGGTACAACCTTGCCACCAATCCTCTTCAATGGTACGATTGTTCCATTTAGCAATGACTTGAAAGACCTAGGCTTGCACATTGATACTACCCTTAACTGGCGTACTCACGTCGCTAGGGTCAGCCAAAAGGGAACACTTCGGGCTCTGTACCGCTTGAAAAACTTATTATCATCGAGTACAAAGACAATGCTTGTGCAGTCCTTAATTTTCCCAATCATCGATTATGGTGATGTGTGCTATTATGACCTGAATGCAGATCTCCTCAACAAATTAGACCGTCTCCTCAATAATTGCATTCGATTCGTATTCAATCTGCGTAAATATGATCATGTCTTTGCGCATCGATTGCTTCTAAAGTGGTCGCCCATACGCCAGCGTAGAGAGCAAAGGGCGGTGACCACCTTGTTTTCGTTTCTTGTCTCTCCCTCTTCCCCTAGTTATCTAGCTCCCCACTTCTAGTAGATTTGCGCAAACCATGATAAAAATCTACGCTCATCACATAATCGTCTTCTTCAATGTCCCACTCACCGACTTCATTCACTCTTCCTTCTTCGTTCAATCTATCTCTCTGTGGAATGCGCTTCCCTTGGAAATCAGTATGGCAACCAACCGATTATCCTTTAAAGTTAAAGTTCGCGAGCACATTTGCAAGAAGCTGGCAGTTTCATTACAACGTTAGTGTTTTCCCGTTGTTTGTCTTATTTGTTTTAGTATATTTATGTGTGCTAATTTTATATATGATCTTCATATTCATATTAATTTATTCATTGTTTGTCACAGGTGAAAAGACAGTTCTTACAGTTAACATTATTGTATCACTGTAACATACCCATGGGGTATACAATATTTATATGTATGTTCATGTTTTTATGATTAGGTATATATTATTATATTCATAGTTTTTAATAGATATATGTATATCCTTATATTTAAATAAATATTTATTCCACAATTTTCGTTATTGCACCTACTACTGTTTGTCTCAGCATCACCCAAAGGTTGACTGGTAGAAAATGCCTATAGAATTAAGCCCGCCTCTGTACATTTGTGTGCTTAAAGTATTAAATAAATAAATTGATTTTACATTCTGTGATAACCTACTTCCTCACACACTGACTTATTAATTATGAAATTTTAGGAAAATCGTCTACTTTTACAATGTTTGTAAATATGTGAGCACTATGTATCTATCACATAATTAAATTATCTGTCGTTGCTTCATTTTTAGGGTTCCGTACCCAAAGGGTAAGAACGGGACCCTATTACTAAGACTTCGCTGTCTGTCCGTTCGTCTGTCTATCACCAGGCTGTATCTCAAGAACTGCGATAGCTAGACAGTTGAAATTTTCACAAATTATGTATTTCTGTTGCCGCTATAACAACAAATACTAAAAACAAAATAAAATAAATATTTAAGGGGGCTCCCATACAACAAACGCGATTTTTTTGCCCTTTTTTGCTCGATATCAATAATGGCACTTGAAATATTCACAAAATACACAGTTGTATTTTTACTTTAATAATAAATAATAAAATTAAAATAAAATAAATATTTAAGGGAGCCCCCCTTAAATATTTATTTTATTTTAATATACAACAAACTTTAATGTACATTCCGGACTCGCGCACGAAAGGTTCCGTACCATTGTACGGAACCCTTCGTGCGTGAGTCTGACTCGCACTTGGCCGGTTTTTAATTCTTTTTACCTATTGTGGTATAGTAATTTTATTTTAGATGCATTGTCTTCACATATAATTATTTAACTAATGTAGGTACGTACCTTTACAAAATATTGTAAAACATTTTAAAAGAGTAACTGTGGAGTTTCTTGCTCATTCTTCTCCATACGAAAACTACCTTTTGGAAGGGGCGACTAGAATCAATTCTATTATTTTGTAAATTTTGACGTTCAAAAGTGCCTTACAAGGGCCTATTTGAAATAAATGATTTGACTTTGATTTTGTCTCGCATGTGTTTCGGTACCGAAATCGTATAAAGGTTAAATAACTATTTAGCTCAACCCTTTTTCATGAAGAAATCGGTATAGCTCAACCTCTATTTTAAACCGGTACCGATATATTTTTGAGGTATTTTCACCTTTAACCGTAACCGCTTTCAGTCCCTGGTTGCCAGCGCCTTATGTCATAGCAGTAGCCGCACTGCAGGGAGGGTGGACCAAAAAACCTTACGAATATCTAAAGATATATATGTAGGTACATATTTTGAAGTGGCTTTCCGTGCCTTTGTGCGACAGCGTTGTTCATCTAAACAACGCAACGGATATTGATGCGGTTTTCACCACTATTTAAATAATTTATTTCAGGAAGGTTTATGTGTTTGGTGATACATTTTATTAAACTTACCTACATATAATAAGAAAACTCCATGTTTTTCAAGCCGTAAAAACTGTGCAAAGCAGGGGCGGGTCGCTAGTAAATAATATTATTAATTCATAACTAAATCTTTTTCAGATGTGATTTTCAAAGAACCTGACGTTACTCCGGTGATGCAAGATCACGTTACAAACTATACTACACTAAATATAACACCTAGGAAAACTTGTGATACACCATTTCGTCGGAATGAAGACAGTTACTTGTATTATTTAGACATGTTAATGTTTTAAAAGATGACTGCTTCATTTATTTAAGTACCTGTATCTATCTTCTACTTATTTATTTAACCATTTATGTACACACATATATAAACAGACAACACAAAAAGATCAGAAAAATACGATCTATACAGGGTGTAGGTACCAGAAAAGTCAAAGGACAATGCTTATAATGTATGGAAAAAAAAATCCAGGCCCGGCGCAAACCAAATGTAACTCAAATTGTAGGTTAAAATGAGTAATTAAATACTGTATTGCCCAAGTGTGTGAAATTGCTATTTGAATTTTTACAGGGGTCATATTAGTATTAGTAAAAGGAGTATTAAATTGTTACAGTTGTAATAATCCTGCTTCTTACGTGCCTCGATTGTTATCTCCTTCGAAGTTTTTCGTCATCCTGAGGTCATCCATATGAATGACGAAAACTGTGTCCTAATATAGTGTCGTATACAGCTACATCCGTACTATCTTAATCTTCTTCTTCTTAATATATATAAATTACGTGTCACGTTGTTTGTCCGCGATGGACTCCTTAACCGATTTTAATCAAATTTGCACACCGTGTGCAGTTTGATCCAACTTGAAAGATAGGATAGCTTACATCTTAATTTAGGAAAAAAAAAAGATATGAAGAAAAAGTATGTTTTTATAAATTATGGTAGGGTAGGTAGGGTAGTAAGTGATAAAGATGGTCCACCCCAAACATTTATATGGCAAAACAACGTTTGCAGGGTCATACTAGCTGACCCTGCAAATTTGATTAAAATCGGTTAAGTAGTTTAGGAGTCCATCGCGGACAAACAACGTGGCACGTAATTTATTTATATTAATCTTTTATATATATTAAGATTATAAATTCGAAAGTCTGTTACCTTTTCACGCCTAAACTATTGAACGGATATCGATAAAATTTGGCAAGGAGATAGATGGCATCCCGGGGAAGGACATGTAGCAGTACCTAGTTCGGTTGTTAGTCCGGTTGACCGAACTACTGAAACTTTCAGTTGCGATAGTTCGGTTCTAACAAAGCACCGAACTACTGAAACTTAAATATGTACCCCTTTAGTTCGACAAATAAACTAGGCATATTGTTAACACCGTTAACACGTATTGTATATAGCAACAGTTCGGCAAATAAACTATATAATACTCGTATGTACATACTATTTACATTTTAACCTTTTCACCGCCACGGACTTCAATAGAAGTTCCAGATTTTCGTGCCACCAGCGCCACGACTTCATTAGAAGCTCTTCATTTTAACTATGTTATAAAAAGAAATTTACTGTATTTTACAGGTTTTTTTCATTTTATTATTTAATATAGCAGTCTAATACCCTGTTTTTTTTAAATTTTACACACAAAACAAGCCGTTATTTGTCTTAAAATTGACAAAAACAAAAACTCCGAACATTTTTAATGTCCCCAGAACGCCAAGGACTTCATATATAGTCGGTCAGTGATGTGACGCAAAAGTGTTCACTGTTTGATTTCGATCGTAAAAATATTTATAAATACTACTATCGAAAACAATTTGAGGTCAATAAAATATGAACTTAGTTAACTACTTTACAACAAAGGGAAAATTAACCAATTTAGACCTTCAGATGGGTGCCGATCCGTAATTAAATAGTTCTTGTTATTGTTCACCAATCCTTATCGATAAATTATATTCCCATCTCTACAAAAAAGTTAGTTGTCACTTCCCCGAGCGCCACGGACTACTATAGAAGTCGTTCTGTGACGTCATAAGCGTACGGGTGTCAAGGTCACTTTGGCATAGTGCAGCAATTGTAAACGGGAAAGCACGCACGCGTCCTTCTTTCCCGCTTTGCTTGTGATAAGAACAAAATGATTTTAATTGTATTCTGTTGTGTGACTAAATAAATAGTGCAGATAATGAATAAAATTGAACTCTCATGAGTTACAAAAAAAATTGCAACGTGTGGAATCTGACTCGAAAGTGGAGGATATTGACACAGATGATTCTGGTGTCCTTAACTCCATCTAGGTAATAATCATAGTCTTTCCATAATTTTAGATAACCAGTTCATTTTAGCCACCCAAACCCATAATCCAATATCTTTATTTCCATATCCTGCAATATAGTCCTACCTACACCAACCGAAGGTTGTCCTTGGGTGCTCTTGAATAGTGCGAACAGAGATAATCGTCGGTTGGTGCCTCATTTAATTAATTAAAAACGTCTTACGGTCTCTACGAGTTGGCTTCGGCCCCTTGTTCGCCTTCCAAAGGCCTGGGACCCCAGGGTCCCGAGAATTATTGTCAAAAGACGTAAAAATAATAATAACGGTCATTCATAATAAAGTAAGAAAAAACACGGGATAGACAAAAATGAAAGAAAGACCATAGACATCCTTAACCAGAATTGAATTTATCGTGCTCTAAACACCAAGGACTTGAAATGAAGTCAACGGATGACGTCATGAAACTAATAGAGATGTACCACATTTCTTATAGCTCTAATTGAGTTATGCATTTTTTTCTTTGATACTTATAATTTATACTGTTTTTTCTTACTAGGGATACTGTGAAATAAAACAAATATGGAAATATTTAATCAGTTTTTATTTATTTCTGTAAAATTATAATAAAAACTTAACTGAACGCGTATAAATCTCATTCATCGATGTGACGATACCCTCATCACTACTGTTTACTATATATTTCGTTATACATTTATAGCTTGGCGCTGGCGAGGCATCGCGTTTTGTGTACGTGGGCGGTGAAAAGGTTAAAAAGTACACGTAAAAAGAGCGACTTTGTATAAGAATATCTCTGTAGAAATTTCCCCACAAGTTAATTTGTACTTGTGCTTCTCGAATAAAGTCGTCTCTTTCAATATACTTCTTGCTTCTTTTTGGCAATGTCTTCTTTCCAAATGTTTTGCAATTAGCAAGAGTAATATCATCCTTCAAAATGTGTAAAATTTGTAGCAAGGTTGGATTTTTTTTAATTAGCCCATTTATTTTGAAATTGGTTTCAATTTTTTATTGTGAGATTTAAGGGATTGGAAATATAGTCATAGTCCATATCTTGAATTAACATTTAGTCTTTAATTATTCGGCACACTTGGTCAAAAGTAATTACAATTTAAAGTCATAAACTAACCTTTCTATTTATGGGTTGGTTAGTCATAAACTAACCTTATTTTATTATTTATTTATCTACTAAAAAGTTGCCGGGAAAATAGGAAAATTCGGGAAAACTGAAAGATCATTTTCAATGGGAATTTTGTATGAATTATTGAAATTTGCACAGGACAACATCTGTCGGGTCAGCTAGTCTATACATATAATAAAACAGTAAAAAAACTGTGTCTGTACATTGAATATATAAAAAAAAAAATTGAGGGGGGTTTAGAAACAGTAATAGAGCACGAATCCAAAAAAAAAAAACTGTCTGTTTGTACACGCTAATCTTCGGAACTACTGAACGGATTTGAATGATTTTTATTTTGTTGTATAGGTATTAAGTCTAGGCAACATATAGGCTATAATTTATCTTGGAAACTTGAACATCTGATGCAGAACCGCAACAGACCAGCTAAACTATAAGAGATACAAAAATGGTACCATAGCAAAAATTGTTCCACATGATGAGCATTTTCTGCTGATAGAATAAATTTGAAGATCTGGAACACCTGATGTGGAACTCCAAGAGCTACACTACACTCCAGCTACACTATAACATATATAGGAATGACGTCTTAGCAAGAGTTGTTCAGCCTGATGAGCACTCTCTGTTGACGTATAAAAATTGAAGATCTGGAACACCTGTTGTGGAATTCCAAGCGCCCCCAGCTACACTGTAACATATATAATTATATAGGAATGACGTTTTAGCAAAAGTTGTTCAATCTGATGAGCACTCTCTGTTGACTTATAAAAATCGAAGATCTGGAACACCTGTTGTAGAACTCCAAGAGCCCAGCTACACCATAACACATATAGGAATGACGTCTTAGCAAAAGTTGTTCGGTCTGATAAGCATTTCCTGTTGACTTATAAAAATCGAAGATCAGAAACATCTGATGTGGAAATCAAAGCTATCACTAATTTTACTGTATAATTATAAAATAACATAAGCTGGGAGTACCTCCATCATTGAAAATAAAATTTGACTCTACTGGCCAAAACTCCCATTTATTTTTTATTTTATTTTATCGAATTGCTCCGTGGGAACCTCTTCGGATCGCGAAGCACGCCTGCGTTCCAGCGTATTTACGCATCTACATCCAAGTCTCTAGATACCAGTGAAGAATATGATGCGCGACTGACCGCTGATCGTGATCGTCACGCATTGTCTCGGAAGTCGGAGACGTTCACGGATAGAGAATTGCGCTTGAGTTCTCAGCGTATATACGCATCTGCTTCTAGGTCTCTAGAAACAAGTGCGGAACGTGATGCGCGACTGTCCGCTGATCGTGAGCGACATTCATTGTCTCGCGAATCAGAAACTTTTACCGATACAGAATCACGCTTGAGCTCTCAGCGTATTCGCACATCTACTAACAGGTCTTTTGAAACGAGTGATGCGCGACTAACTGCTGAAGTGCTGATCGAGATTATCATACATTGTCCCGAACACGCACACAACAAAATATTCATAATCAGTTAGAAAGTGAGAGAGAAAGAATTGCTGGAGTACGGCATGAAGAGACAGAAGAAGAGCGCAACGAACGTTTGAATTCTGATCGACTTCGACATTCTCTGAACAGAATGTCGATATCATCTGAAGAATTGGATGTGTCTCAAGATATAGCCGTAGGGCATGGCGACCTTCCTTGGGTTGATAAGGAACGGAGTGAATTTACCTACGTATACTCCTATGATTGATTACGCCACATATTCCGCCATCGGAGGTATGGTTCAAAATTGTACTTTTTATGAAGCTGTTAAATGGCAAAAAGAAACAAACGGTATGTGTTGCTCAGGTGGGAAGTACATATTGAAATATTACAAAATCCTCCAGAAATATTAAGATCACTGCTAATCGGTGACCATCCACAGTCAAAACATTTCTTGGACAACATCCGTTCGTACAATAATGCCTTTCAAATGACATCTTTTGGTGCAAAACAGATTTCAGAAGGCCCATTTATGCGAACATTCAAAGTGCAAGGCCAAGTTTACCACCTTATTGGTTCATTATTGCTTGAAAGTGACCCCAAGTTTCTTCAAATATATTTTGTATCCAATTATTAAGATCAGGCAAATATTAGAAACCAAAACTTTCCGCAATTTAACAATAGTCTGATTTCACTGCTTCAATTGCTACAATCCACACTGGGTGTGGTGCCGGTGAGACTGTGTTCATACCGCGCATACCACTCATCCCCAATAATTTCCCCTTTCAATTTAAGCGTACACAGTTCCCTGTGACTACATGCTTTGCCATGACAGTAAATAAGTCACAAGGGTAGACGCTTAAAGCCGCTGGTGTTGACCTAACAACCGGCTGTTTTTCTCATGGCCAACTTTATGTTGCTTTTTCAAGGGTCAGCAACGCTTCCGGTCTTTATATATTAGCTCCTGAAGGGAAAACCCCAAATATAGTTTATAAAGATTTTTTTTAAAAGTTATTTGCACTTCCGGTCTTTATATATTAGCTCCTGAAGGGAAAACCCCAAATATAGTTTGTAAATATTTTTTTTTAAAGTTATTTGCAATATTATTGTTAATTCAGTGTACCCTTGGGATCCGCGGCGGAATTACGGGAAGAAAAGTTGTTTTTTGTATAGGTATTAAGTCTGGGCAACATATAGGCTATAATTTATTATAGAAAAAAGAACACCTGATGCAGAACCGCAAAAGACCAGCTAAAGTATAAGAGATAAAAATGGTGCCACAACAAAAATTATTCCACGTGAAGAGCATTTTCTGCTGTGAGAATTAATTTGAAGATCTGGAACACCTGTTGTGGAATTCCAAAGCCCAGCGACACTATAACATATATAGGAATGACGTCTTAGCAAAAGTTGTTTAGTCTGATGGTCATTTCCTGTTGACTTACAAAAATGAAAGATCTGGAACGTCTCGAATCGTCTCGCGCATCCCGTTGTTTTCCCGTCCCCGGGCTCTTAGAATTCGACATCAGATGTTTCAGATCTTCGATTTTGACGACCCCGTTGTCGCTGGCATAAGCAACAGGATCCGCGTACGAAGTCGCGGGCAGAAGCTAGTTTAAAATAAAACCAAAATATTTATTGTAACTTTATTAACTTTAAATAAAAAGATAATACAATGTTTGCAATTATAACGCCGGCTGTGCTATTACAATCTATAGATTAAAACTTCAACATTCTTAGTCATTCAATCGTAACTCTTATTCTAATAAGGCTACCCTTAAATTCTACCACTTTCACTCTTAAGTAAGGGCCAATTAATGCAGTTTATTTTTATTATTGCTTGCATAATTTAGTAACCGCACGACATAAAAAAAGTCTATATAATTATTGGGAATTCTGAATCTAAGTAGAATTCCTTATATTATGCATTGATATAAATTCGCTAGCATCCTTACAAAAATCAACTATTTTATTACAATTCCACACCCAGTACAATGCTATAAATGCACGCACCTAAATCTGTGCACTCTAATAAATATAAGAATCTACAACCAACCAAAACAATTGATTCGATACACCCATCAAACAAAATACAACCGAATTATCACACGATCCAATAAAAACAGAGCATTAATAATATGTTTGAAAAGCAAACTTGTAATGAATAAACATTTTACAATAAGTGTATACCTTATGATATGGTAATGATATGATAAAAAATCTACACTGGGTCCAGCCAGCCACCAGGACTTTTATTTTATAAATCATTATTATTTATAATATAACTAACATGCAATTCAATAATAAACCTTACCTATATAGCTACCAGTATTTCGTTAAGGCATAACTGAATATTTATATTGTCCAATCTATCAGGAAGCATGTTATCTTATATAGTAATTGATGGCATTTTATTGACATTAGGTATTTTGTAAGCTTCATTCCTTAGTCCTGAGGTACACGAGTGTAACAGTAATTAAACATGCCTGTTTACACTCGTGTACACCAGCTATTATTGTATACCTAACTAGTTTAGAGAGACAATGTCAAAATTATAACACATAAAGAAAATTATTTTTTATTAAAATACATACCTACTTATGCTTTGAGTAGGCAAGTACAGTAATGTTTTAAAAGCTATAGCTTAAATACGAACAAAAAAGTAATAGGTAGGTACTTCAAGAAAAATTCATACAACATTTTCGTTACATAGAATTTGCAAGTATCGGTTTCAAACCATAAAGGCTCATTTACACGAAGAGCTTCTCGTCCGTTTTGTGGCGAGAAAGTGCATGCGAGTCTCGTAAGAGATACTCGTCCAGCAAAAAACATAAAAATTTGCCTTGATTATGTCATAAAACTCCTCAAGCAATAATCGCCAACTTTCCAAATGCGACAAAAAGTACAATAAAGTTTGCATGACTTTTTTTTCAATAACCGCTTCTTTCCGAGGCTACAAACTCTCTCTATGTAAATGAGCCTGTATTCAAAGTGTTGAAACAATCGCTGCAACAACAAAATGTCTGAGAAATTGTATTAAAACTGAATACATCCAAATACAACGTTGTTGATTTAATCAAATATTTTAATCCTAATTGTTACTACTTTATAATCAAGTGCACTTAATGAATTCTCACTACATTAATAGTTCCATTTGTTTGAGTTATTATTAGCGTACTTATACCTACAGAAATACTAAATGTCCCATGTAAATGGTGCACAGTAACTGAAAGTACAGTCATAAAGAGAGCATCGTCTCCTTATAGTTATGTCTGAGCATAAGCACTCTTCAAATATTTTGTTCCCTACGATGCCTGCTAGAATAGTACCGCCCAAGTTGAACATCTAGAATCCTAGGATCCAACTCTACATGGGTCACTAAGTACCTCGCAAATGACGTATACGCTTATAGGCATTTATGTCTGTTGTTTGATATAACAACTGAGCATGATAATTTGACTTTTGAATTAATTCATGTACTTATTGCAAAGCATTCAAATCCCAAAATTCTTCTCCCTCTTCTAAAAGCAAATGACTAGACCTTAATGAAATTCCGTTTGTATTATAGAAATCATAATGAAGTAGTTTTTGTAATGCGACATCAGGGCAAAAATGTATCGTATCAGCAACACTATGATCGCTCTGACCAGATACAATTTCTGATTAATCTGTCTGCTTAACGTTTTACTTTTCTCAGATATACAACGTGTAACGTTAAATGCGCAAAACCTCAGACACTTCAACTGATTTTTAATTCAATTGACCTATTTCAGAGAGAAAAAAAAATTAAAAAAATTGTAAAGGTTTTATGTGCTGTTATAGTTCGTAAGATTCGTATTTGCATTGAAATAAAAGCTATTGTTATCCCGCGTATGAGAAAATTTTACTTGGTCGACAACAATTTGTGTTTGTTTACCTATTTTGGCGGGTTTGCGCATGTGATGGCTTGACCTATTAATAAATAGACACGGCAATGTTTTTAATGAAGATTTTTTGAAAAATGTGACCTATATTAAAAAATGGTTCAATTGATTCTGCTCGTTATTCTGATCAAACTATTTTTAGGTTTTGCGCATTTAACGTTACACGTTGTATGGTTTATGACTACTTTTGTTTGTTTCTTGTAACTTAGGTTTACACCCTGAAGTCTCATGTAAAAAATTCAGCCTGTATATCTTATTGTTACGGTCGTAAGTTTGACATTCGTTACGTATAGTTCACTTGAGGAACTCGACGGCGATGGTTTCGGGGCCGTTAAAAACCGTGGATCGTTTTATATCTCATGGACGGAGATTACGTTCACTTACTAACATTGTTCCATATTGTTTACATAACTACATGTGTGGGTATAGGGCAATATCACACGCGATATGCTTAATATTATGTAAGTATGTACTTATTAATTTGTGTTTGGGATAGTGCTGTTGTTGGACAACACCACCAATCTGTATCACGATAGGCTCACTGACTGAAAGCCTCGGATCCTCGATCTCTTCACTACCTACTCATACAACTAATTATTCGTTTTATTTAGTGCCTAATATATTTATGTAACCATTATTTGATATACTTCTAATCAAGATTCATGAAATGGATTCTGTATAAATTACGTAGTTTGTCATTTTCTTGATTACATTTAAGTTGTAACTTAAAAGGGTCATGTCTTACCGAGTATTATTTCAGTTACAATTGGTGATGGACGATTCTACTCTTAATAATATTTATTCTCAAACTGATAAGCACAAACTTTTGCAAAAAGAGAATATTGATGTATAAATATTTATAGAAGCCCAACTAATGGCCACAGTGTACCTACACTACTTGCAGTGATCAAATGTGCATGTGCACAGGGTCATCACACGAGATATGTGAAAAACTACTCTTACGTAAGTAATGAGGAATTACTCCGGCAAGGCTGCATATAAATTCACTACCTATAGCAATTAGCAATTTTAAATAGCCTTATTGCATTTGGTAAATATGTTCATATTCAGCATTAAAGAGCATCCAAACTGTGAATGACGATTTATATTCATATTAAATCATAGTACTGACTCTTTCAGAATTACCCCCACAAATGCGCCCACGAACGCTACAACCCTGGATTGCTTTGCGATAACACCTGTGTTGACCTACTGAAAGTAGTTGGATGTAGGTAGACTGTGCTAAAACTAAGAGGGCTTTTAACTACGACTAAATAGAAGAGCACTGTTTGAACCCTTACACGTTAATACTTAGTAAAAAATAATGCATCTCTAAACTATACGTGTCTATAATGGAAGCATTAACAATCGGTCAATTCCGTGAGTGCGAAGTTGCCTAAGCTTAATAATTAAATGCGTAAAGAATGAGAAGTAAAATTGCTTGAACATTTTGTTCAAACAATTTTGACCCCTACATCGTTATGGTCCATCTTTTACATTTTGATATAATGACACACCCGCAGTGCTATACACAACCAGAGTTCACTAATTTTAACTACCAAGTATTTTTTCCCCATTGGAATATAATGTTAAAGCGCAAACTTTAGTCGTGTAAAATGTATGGAAGATTAGGATTGATAGAAACATGGTCAGTCTTAAATATAAATAAACAGTAAGAAAATCAACTAGCATCGGTCTTAAGTAAGTAAATAAATTAATAATATCCTATATTGCATGCTATTCACGAATATTCAATTCGATGTTTAATTTATATAATAAGAATACAATAATATCAATTATGTACTTGCTAGGTAACGTTAACAATACGACATGAAATGATTCTATGGTGAGTTCTAGTACCGACACAAAACAGTTGTGCCTAGCAGAAAGACACAGTCTTAGTGTGAAGGTACTTGCTTATGATTCTGTCTTCTATGAGCATAAAATATTTAAAAAAAAAGCCGGCCAAGTGCGTGTCGGACTACGCACAATGAAGGGTTCCGTAGTTGGGATGAATTTGTCTCAAATACAAACTTAACATTGTAGTTGAAATACATACTGTTCTCCCAAACATTCCAACTGCAAATGTAAGTTTGTACGCACAATATTGAGAGATTTACCATGTTATTTTAAGACCATAGACATCTTAGGTTTTCCTATAATCTATGAGTAAAGAGCCATACTATGTATTTTTTCAAAATTTTAGGTCCATTTCATCTATTTTCTTAAATATCTTTAAAAGTAATTATTTTAAAATTATATAAAAAATATTTTTAAGATCCTCGCAACAAGCCCTTTCATTTGATATGTCACACGGTACTATTAACAAAACTTTTTTTTTTAAATTTTCTTGCTTGCCCCAAAAGTGACCGTTACACGTTCGTGTTTGGGTCACAGGAATACATATATGTACCAAATTTCATCTTAATTGGTCTATTAGATTCGGAGCAAATTGGCTGTGACAGACGGACAGACAAAAATCTATGGGTTTTATAAAGTTACCAATTAATTCCGGAAAGGACTAAAAAAAAAGTTATCAGCGTCAAAATGTTTTTACATTTTGTTCTCCTCGCCTCTAGGAACTCAACAAAAAAGTCCTGTGTAAATCTGACCACTATAAACTATTTCCACTTTTTTTGTATTTTTTTGGTCTACTCGCAGTCAGTCGACCTTCGGATACTCTGATAAAGTTGGGTTGGCATGTGAACTATCAAAAATCACTTCTCACCCCAACTTACGAACTAGAATATTTGGGCATATCATCGAAAACAAAACTAATTTGACTTCTTTTAAAAGTGTAGCGCTGAAATTACTAGGTTTAATTCTAATTTCGGGAAACTTTCTTGTTTAACTTCACTCTCGAAGAGTACAGATTTTTCTCAAATTGTCCAGCGAATGCATATCAAGCGAGTGCAAAAGAGTGTTACCACCTCTAGTGACTCAGGAGTTGCAGTGGTGAGTAAAAACGAAGGCAAAAGTGCAAAAACAAGTGAGTACACAGATACTCACTTTCTCACCAGACCTAGCGGACGCGGGCTGGGGAGCGCACCAAAAACAACAGCATATTATCAGGCAAATGGAATTGCCATCAACAAAAATGGCATTCCAATGTGAAGGAGATGTTTGATGTGCATGCAGCCTTACTCTAACAAGGAGCATACGTGAGGGTTGCACACGTTCTAGTGCAGTCCAACAATCGGACCCTTATATCTTACATCAGGAATGGCAGAGCCACCCACTCCTTAGCCCTGTTGAGCATAACAAACTAACTCCTTCACCTAACCAAGCAGCACAACTTAAAGCTGTCGGCAACGGGAAGGTTAAACCTGTACCCTAATGGCAACTACAACCCCAAGCCAAGAACGACATATTCAGAAAATGGGGCGTACCAGACGTAGGCTTGTTCGGCAGTACGACACCTGGGACTTGGCAGATGGGTCAGCAATTTCTTGCGAAGCCTTCAGTCAAGATTGAACAAAAACAGCCCTGCTATTTCTACTTATTGTGCTTGAAATATAAAAATATTTTAAAAAATACTTCAAAGAAAGAACAGCGTTAGGGCAAAGACCTTGCTTGTGAGTGAAAACACTATGATACTCTCAACGGTCGGTCGCCGGAACAAGTGCTGGCGTTCATAGAGGAACAGGTATGTTTATAATTATTTATGCTCCTAAAAGCTAGAATCATAGACAACATCTTTTGACGAACACTCTTTCTTTTGGTACATAATTACTGTAATGTGTATATAATCGAAATAAATATAATTTAATTTTTGCGCAAAATAGTTCATAAAGGAGACATTCAGGAAATGTACAGATCTAAATTGCCCTTTTATCATAGATACACTATTAATATCAGCATTTAAATATGATTTAGTCATGGGCTGTAATTTTTATAAAAGCATTTAATAATTTGTGGGCCTAAACAAAGATTATTTTACGTTTAACTGGTCAACAACTTAACTTCGCGCACAGGATTTGATATAAAGAAAGAAAGAAAAAGTATTTATTGTGTTATATGTGTAAACAATAATTGAATGTTGATTGTTAATCCTTTGTGGACATTCGTGGAACACACCATAGTAAGTACGTGGTATAATTATTATTGTCGTACCGTTAGCCTCACCTAATGCATTACGGGTGTAAAAATACACTTAACGAAAAACATTCGTCTTATAATTACAATGTTTGTTAGATCGTGCATAATGCGTAGATTCGAGAGGCTTCGTTAAGGGTTTTTCACGCATAACACAGATTACAATAATGTGTAGACAGTATAATACAACAAAAAAAATTCAACATTGAATAAAAAAAAATTTAAACCTATTAATCACATTCTTTTAGCTTTCGGGCTTATTGAAATAATGAGAAAAGCCAACACCTAGGCCTCAAATAAATACCTTAAGTCTTGCAATAGCAACGCCACTCTAAATATTAGGAAACAGCCAATTCTTTTTTCTGGAGCAAAAGTAATGGAACACTTTCTGAAAAACAAGAAGAAACGATTAAATTTCTTCTGTCCACGAAGAAGGCAAACTAGTGGTACTCATCATTTTAGTGGCTTAAGAATATCATATTAATTTGTAGGAAGAATCATAAATTCATTTATTTATTACTAGCTGCGCCCCGCGGTTTAACCCGCATAAGTCTCGATCCCGTGGCAATTTCGGGATAAAAATTATCCTATGTCCTAACCCAGGTCATGATTTACCCATGTGCTAAATATAATTAGGATTTCACATAAAAATCTTGATGAAGGGGTCAGTCAAGTCGTCCAGCGATCATCGCAGATACAGTATTGGAGTTGGCCCGCATCCTGCGCAGTCACACCGAAATGTTCTTTGAAAATATTAGGTGCGCCCAGGAACCGACTATTTTTGCAACTCCAGAAACGGGCGCAGCCTCATACATAACCCATCAAGGTTTTTTTTTTAATCAAAAGTTAAGTTGTATGGAAACAAAAATATACTTACAAGATATGAATCTATTTACTCCTCATGTGTATATTATGTAAAAAGTCGAAGTGAAATGTTCCATTATAGTGAATGACTGTAGTAGTTAAAAGTTTGGTATGTTCACTGTGAGATTGTATAATCCTCTATTGGGTTAAAATCTTTACTTTTCATGTGGGTCTCGTTGTGCGCCATCTTGTAACCCCACAAAAGCATAGCTTCTTTGCACGCCATCTGAAACATTATTATTGATCGATTACTAAATATTTCATCTCCCACTGAGGTTGTTTACCTCACAGCGCGTGCAGTATGGTTTCGGTCGTGTATACGTCTTCAGATAATAACATGTGGTTCTTTATTTACTTTTATAAGGTATTTTTGCTTCGTTACACAGACTTATAATATTTAACGTCATGCTTCCGCACACTGCATGCACCTCCGCGGTGAAATCACAATAAATCCGACGGAATACAAACCAGAAGAGTAAATAATAAAATAATATCTTTGATAGAATCTTCCTAATATCATCACATCAAAGACCTTCGACGCGATTGTTAACAATAAATTGCCGGGCAGTGTGTTCAACAACCTTGGTAAGAAAATGTTAGGTCTGCGACCAAGGAAGCATAGCGCTCATATTTTAAGAAAAGCATATTTCGAGAATATCAAATTATGCGAATAACATTATGAGAATGACGGTGACATTTAAGACTGCACTGGCCGTGAGAAAACTTGTTACCGGCAATGGTTGTCCGAAAGTCAGACGTGAAAGCGAACGTGCACTAGATTATTAGTTTGAATAGAGATAGATATACTTGGTTAATTTATTAAAACCTCCAAACTAGTTTCGGTCAAAGCTGAAAGTGCAGACACAATCATAGACAGTTCGTGTGCAACATTTGACCCACTCAAGTGTTCGCCTTTTTTTCATTCACCGCAATTTATAACAGCGTGTCCAGCTACGCTTTATTCCGTAGTCTGTCGCTTATATTATATTATATTATACAAAGTGAATCTTTGCGATATTTGACGATAAAAACTATGAGCCGAGTGGACAAAGGAACTATGAACTCGATTTTGGAGATAATTTAAGGTTCCACTGTTAGTTTTTTGCAGATTCTATTAGTTTAGCAAGGTATCGAAACCATTCTTTGATGCAACCAGAATGATTTTGTATAATATACCTATTCAGCAACAGTTAGAGCATGTGTACACGATGTGGCGGCGGAGCGGTGTCGCTGGGGCGTCATACATACAAATACCCATGGTAATGCCACACGGTGCGTTCAGGCTCGTGCAGGCCAGCGCGATATCGCGGACGCAACAGGCAGCGCGACCTTTGTTGCGCCCGCGATATCGCGCTGGTCTGCACAAGCCTTTCCGGTGTCACACCGCATGTACACCGAACTTGCAACCCGCGACACGAGGCGGGGAGGTGTGTACGCGTTGCGACGCCGTCGAAGCGGCACTGCTCAGTTAATTGTTTGTGCGGCAGAATGCATAGATAACACGCTTAAATGGTACACACTTGTTAGTTTCGAACTTTTTGTAAATATTTTGACGGATGATAACATATAACAAAAATGGCCAAGTGCGAGTCGGACCACGCACATTGCAGAATTCCGTAGTTGGTATGAATTTATTCCAAGAACAAACACATTGTAGTTGAAAAATATGTTCTCCCATACATTCCAACTGCAAATGTAAGTTGGTCGTCTCTCTTTAACTTGTAAAGCCTACTTAGCTGTGATAGGTCTCCTTTTAACTTCATTATATTGGTACCTGCCGTGAATTTTTTCACACATCCAAAAACGACTATTTTTCTGGCAGGGGGACGACACTTGAATCTAAGAGCGTTACGACGACGGCGCCCAACCGCAAAAATTTCACCGCCAACTCATCGCGTGAAAAGCCTCGTACAAAAATTAGTACTTTAAAGCTTTATATTACGCAAATGGATGAATCTAAAAATGGTTTTAACAGACCTGCAATGTTGAACGACCTATCCAACGATACCCCACACCATGAGATAGACGAGAAAAAAAAATATGATCCCCACTTTACGTGCAAGACAAAAACGTTTCTTTTTCAAGATTTTATTTTAACACTTTATTGGCAAGATTAATATGTATATATACCCAACCCATGCCAAATAACAGCTTTCTAGTACTAAGAGTCTTTGAGCTAAACCGCGGACAGATAAACGGACAGACATGGCGAAACTACGGAATCCTAAAAATGACGTCCCCATGACAACGAACGATAAAGGTATATTGTAGTGGAACGTTGTCAAAAAAACAGATGAAATCTTTGCAGCGCGGCGCCGCTGCGGTGTAACAACAACGTTACGGCGCTGCAATCAACGCCCGTGTGACCGCCAATGCGGCGAAATCTTTGCGGTGCGGCGCAGCAACGCATCGTGTGCACAGGCTCTTACGTAAATACAATGATAAGGATTTTGAAGTAGGCACTTATAATGTATGTATGTTATTGCAAATTGAAAATTATTGCAAAATTAAACATTTAATTGAATTACAATTGCGTGTAAACGAACGGTTGATTAACTGAAAATGGCAGATCCAGATTTCAAAAACTTTTTTCCAAGTGCAATATCCTTTTTTCTCGATTACTGATAACACGGACCGATAGTTAGAGGACATAGGAGGACTTATATCTATTTCTAAAGTCAAATAATATTTTGCAGTGCATGGAACAGAGATGAGATTTCATGAGAGTGGTGAAGGGTGGGCGTTTTGGGGGACTGTCTTATGTAATTTTGACGTTCGAAAAGTGCTGATTCTCAGCCTAGTTTGAATAAATGACTTTTGAATTTTGATTTTTTTTGAATTTTGACTCCTTAAGGCAAACACGTCGTTCGTTCATCTAAATAAAATACGAAGGGTTTAGAATTACAGAGGAGTTTGTTGCGCCACTTCTTCCCAGCTAAAGCACTAGGAAGTGGTGAAGGCCGAGCGTTTTTAGGGGACTGTCTTATGTAATTTTAACGTTCGGAAAGTGCTGATTTTCAGCCTACTTTGAATAAATTACTTTTCAATTGACGAGGAGCGGAATATCATAAGTTTGAAGACCTTAAAATGTTTATTAATTAAAAATTTACTACGATATCTACAACAACACAACAATAGAACAGTATAACCCATAGAACAAAGCAGAATCGTTTAAAGCCTCTATCACAGATAATAGTACAAAAGCCACTAATAGTCCCGCGTAATAGACTAAAAGTATGCAACAAAAATTGTTATACCATGGCAGTGAAAATATATAACCACTTAGCCGAAGAATTTAGAAGTGCTTCAAATTTAGAATTTAATAGAAAACTGTATAACTGGTTGTGTGAGCGATGTTTTTATTCCATCAATGAATATTTTGAGTGTAAAATGTAAAACTTATTTATTATAATTATCATGACATGTACACATTGACATTACTTATATAATATTGAAACATTTCATTATTCTTGCTATTTTTTATTGACTTGACATCATTGTTATTGATCGTTATTTTCAATATAAATTATTATTTTAAATGAATAGAATCGTACTAATTTTATTAATTGCATTGTAATCTAAATTTAAATTATGAAATTATTATTAGTATTTTTATTTTATTGTTAATTATTAAATGTGTACCTACTGCATGCTATAAGTATAACCAAGATGTAAATCTAAATATTTGCACGGCTGAAATGCCGAATATAGTGAAACCCATAGAACTTAAGAACATATGTACCTATATTCTTGCAAATAAATATATCATTCATTCATTCATTCATTCAATATAATAATACTACCCTCTATGGAAATGACAACAAAATCAATGTGTTTTTTTTTATAAACATTTCTATGATCCTGTCTATTAATCACGTAGGTAATGTTTTTGCAATTTTTACCCCCCCCCCCCCCTGGTGATATGTGGTTAGAGGTCACGCACCGCTTTTCGGTTTAGGAATTGCGCATGCAACGAAAACATAAATACACGTGATAACTCACTACACTCTCCCCCTTGTGATATTTAGTGATTTTTTCCGAACCCTCCCCCCCCCCCCCCCCGTCGACCCTCACGTGATTAATAGACAATCCCTTACTTGGGGTCGGCACAACACGATCTCTTCTTCCATAAAGATTTAAATATTTCTATCTACACACAAAACTACTTTATATTATAACCACAGGAAAAAATGGGTTAAGGGCCGACGCAGACCTAGCGAAGCGCAGCGCGGTTTTCACTACCAAACAAATATCAACCTTGTGCTAGTAGAATCCTTAATATTATAAATGCGAAAGTAAGTTTGTTTGTTACGCCTTCACGCTAAAACGGCTGAACGGATTTGGATGAAATTTGGCACATATATAGATGATGCCCTGGAAAAGAACATAGGATACTTTTTTTTTTCCCACGGGATCGAGACTTATGCGGGTGAAACCGCGGGGCGCAGCTAGTAAAAGTATAAAATAAACCTTCCGGCGATATATTCCGCCAATTGTCAACGTTCAAAAAATAGTTGAGCGATAGCTTCCGTGATGTGAAAGAAATACTTGACATTAGAAACCATAGGTTTACCCGCGATACGTAAATTTAATTCGCTTTATCGTACCTGATTTATAAAAAAGAAAGAGACGGCAAGCAAATAAAACCGATACAACCGTTGCTGTCTAATAGTTTTTTTTTCAGTATTAGTTGGTAATCGACTGCTTGAAGGGATAAATATACATACTTCTATTAGTAAGAGAGAGCATCAACGCGTACAGAGGTACGCGGTGTGGGTAATTTATTTTCGACTTTATTTTAAGAGAAATCATCATCTGCCTAGCCTTTTCCCAACTACGTTGGGTTCGGCTTCCAGTCTAACCGGATGCAGCTGAATACCAGTATTTTACATGGAGTGAATGCCTATCTGACCTCCACAACCTAGTAACTAGATAATACGATACCCCTTGGTAAGACTGGTTGTCAGACTATCGGGCTTCTGACGACCCGTAACGACTGTCAAAGATCCACGAATGACAGCCGGGACCAACGGCTTAACGTGCTTTCCGAGGCACGAAGGAGTCTCGGTATGTAGAAATTCTCACCCATCCACGGATCAACCCCGGCAAGCGTAGCTTAACCTGATGGATCGACCCGTGCGGCTGTTCGTACTTAGCCACGAACTCCGCACTATCGCTCTTCTTTATTTTAAGAGATGCAATGTTAATATTTGTTTGGCAAGGAAAGCCGCGTAGTACTACGCTTAGCCAGGTGTGAGCCGGCCCTTAAAAGTTTAGTCATAACTTCATAAGTGATACACCTATAGTAAAACTTTTCTTACTAATATTAAACAAAGAGTAAGTTTTTAACATGTGCTAACTGATCTTTTCCAGCTCTAGACGACGTCCATGGCTTCATGAACTTGATTTAGTTTTTCATTGGAAGACATTTTTTCACTGTAAAAAGTCATTTATGTTAAAAAAAACTAGGGAAGCTTTCAACAAAATAATTTTATACAACAGACAGTGGAAAGATACGTTATAAAATGCCTCAACTGAAGTCAGCGAAATTAGCTTATAAGCTAATTTCGGTTATTTGGTCATAATTATACACAGCCTGACACACATCTTTGACAATTGTTGTGATCTTCCTGATAATACATGTTCATTTTTAGATATATGTAGGAAAAGATACCTATTAGAGTAGTAGTACCATTATAATTATAACATACCTGTATCTCATCTACATAATCAAAGTCCAGTGCGTTCTTCCATCTGAAAGGCACATCTCGGGAGATTCTGAAGGTGGAACTCACACCGGCCACCTCCATATTTGTATGCGACTGCAGGAACTCATCAATCGATTGTGTGGCACTAAGCCTTAGGAACTTTAGAATTTGATGAGTAGTAATATTAGGCTTCAGTGCTAATTCTTCGTATCGTAACACCCTGGAAACATCTAGATAGATTAGCCATATTCAGTACATATATTTTATAGAAATAAAAATATATATTGAAGTTCCAAAACAAATGCTAGATGTAGCAAGTAAAACTTGAAGGTCATACTCAAGGGCAAAATAATTTATGCACTCATTGTATGAATTAAAATATAAATAAAATGGTGTGGTGGTGTGGTAAATGGTGTAAAATGTGTAAATCATACTTAATTTCCTTCAATATGTCCAATGTTTCAGAAGTTTCCCTATATATTCTAAAACAACAAGCATTGTATTTGTTATCAAATATTTTATAAGTGCTTATTTTATTTCTTAAAATTTTTAAAGGAAAAAAATTTTTGGTCATTATATCCAGCATGTATTTCTTATGAGCTCAACTGTCATTAATGAGACACAATAGAATATTAATCGTTATCGATCTCCAGGAGAGCTTGTGACAGTCAAAGGGTTTTCTTAAAATGTAGAAAATTTATGACTAATGTGGAACATTAGTCATTATTTTTCCACATCTTTTAAAACTACTTGAAACTTTTAAAACTATTCTACCTTTGCAGATAAACTCTGTTGATAAGGTTTATTTTTATCAAACTAAATTTTGTATTTACTTACAAATGTGTGCATAATTTTACTTATTTATAAAAAATTTGTTATAACTAATAATGTTTCAAAGAAAGTATAAGACCATAGAACAAGCATGGTATAAATTCATTTAAAAGACATGTGCGGCACACAAACTGTTGACTGGGAAATATTATAAAACTGAATTTTAAAAAAACAGATCATTACAAAATCACTTACATAAGTCTATCAGGATATTGCTGCTGTATTCGGCCTGCCGCCACATAGTCACTGATCATGTCCGCACAAACAAGGGATGGCTCCCAGCAATCCCGAGCAGGTTGGCAGAAATCACGGTGCTGCCTGGACTGCATCACACCACGAGGGTCACGGATCAATAGTATCACTTTCACATTTAGCCTAAAATTTAAAACAGGTAGCTCAATAACAATGTCTGAAACCCTTCTAATTTAATTAAACTTAACTATTAGTTAACAAATTGTTAATTATTAACTATTATCAATTTACTTGCACAGTTTGAAATTGAAACAAACTTTAAACTAGTAAACCCAAACAGTATACTTATTATTTTGTCTACAGTAAATAATGTGGTGATTAATAATAAATTAGTAGAGTAACAGATATCTATTGAATGTTGTTATTATTTTAAGCATAAATATTAATTGCAATAAACTCACTCTTTGTCATCCAGTATTTCCTGGATGAGCCGCAATCTTAGACGTACAACCTTCATGGTTTGGAAAGGAAAGAGCTTACATAACCGTGATGTGAATTCAGCATCATAACACAGTTCTTTCTTATATTTACAATGGTCCCAAAGTCTGGTGTTATGGCTAAACTGATTCCAATGCTTACTGCCATACTTAAAGTAATCTTCTAAGCCTTTATAATTACATTTTAACATAGTCTTGATGGTGCTCAAGGCTTGATCAGATTCTGGTGGCCCCCTTATTTGTATAATTCCATACTTAAGTAGTGGTTCATAATGATAATAAGTACCTGGGATTGCATTTAATACTTCTCCAAGAAATGTGGTTCCTGATCTCCATGTTGATATAATTAAACTTTGCAGGGGTCGGCCCCCTGATTCCATAACTAAATCTTCCAATACATGAGCACCAGTTTCAGAAAAGTTGTATTTAGTGAGTTGATGTTTGATTTTTGATCGTGTTTTTTCCAGTAACTTCTTGATATCTGGAGAACCGTCATACGGGACTGTGGGTATATGTTGTGTATAGGTTTCCTCTCCATATTCAACTTTTAAAAAGTTTCTAACATTTCTCCGGCTTTCAATGGACGGACGATAATATGTGTTATCTGCATATCGACTTCCAGCAAGAATTAGAAGAACACTGAGACCAAATGCGAAACATATTGAGTAAAAGTTAACTCGCCGCAACATCACGTTATAAAAACGAACAAAACAATTTCGAAGAATTTGTAAGGATGAAGATAATTTATTATACAATTTGCGTTCTACCAATACACACTCACTGTCATTTTTTTATTGGATTTGATGGCATTTAAATTATAATTCCATATTTTTCGTTTCCGCGGAAACACCGCATTGCACCTTCACCGCCATTTTGAACGAATGACGTACAGTTTGTCAAAAATAACTTTTTAATTTTTCTTTGTATGACAATGACAACGGAAAGTTACTTCACTCTGCGCTAGCTTTGTAAGCTCACTTACGTTCACTTGAAGAAAATACTTAAAACTGAACAATCTATTCAGATTAGAATATTATAAAATAAATCTAGATAGAAATATTTTATAAATACAGCACGATAGCACTGCCGAAACTGTTTACGTGACCAACTTGAACCGCTGATATTCTTATAGTAAGCTGTGAACGTATAGGTACGTAGCGTTTGTTTAGGTATTTTTGCCTGTTCAGATTCACTGATTGGCTAATGCAGTAAATACAAAACGGACAATAATTACTAATACATAAACTCCGAGAGAGACTTTTAGGTACCGTCAACTGCCCTAATTTTGCCTGGCGTCCTATGTTTGCCTATAATGAAAAAAACTGTAGTTATCTTTTTCATTTTCCTTTATGGCAATCAAAGCTGAGTTTTCATAGAGAGCTTTAAGTTTCGATTGTCATACAAGTAAAATTTAAAAGATATTACAGCTTTTTCATTATAGGCAAACATAGGACGCCAGGCAAAGTTAGGGCAGTTGACGGTACACCGTTACAGGCAGTAACTGCCTGTAGAAAAAAAACGAACGAGCCTTACCTACAGTAGTCGCGTAGGTATACCTACCGAGTGACTTGTAATTTGACCGTTGACGTATTCCTTCCAGGACGTGATAGTGCAACCCATTTCCTACAATTAAAAACCCCATATAGCCTAGGTGTCAATTCATGGGATTCGAGAAAACCCAATTTTTAAATATTTTTGAAAATTTCCCAGAATTCGACACTAAATATCATTTTACTCCAAACTCTCAAATTGAATAGCTTTCATTCAATTTTGACCTGTGACCTGGTTATTTCGACCTGGGTGCCTAACGCGTAATGGATTGCTAGGAGGTGGATTGTTGTTCAAAATGGGCAGCTCTATGGCTTAAACATACAAGCCCTTAGGTACTCTTCCTTTAACTTCTGTCTTTGTAACTCTTGAAGTGAAGATAGTTCCTATGTGTTCCGCTACATGTATTATTCTTTACCTTAGTAGGTACTTCTACTGAAGGTACCGGTGTCGAGTATACACGGCTTGTCATATGATCCCAAATATAAAAATATAGAGGAGTAAAGACGTCGACGTCGGCAAACTATTAGAGTAGGTATGTACACGGTGCGTTGTATGTATATGTATATATAATGTAATACGTGCAAGCGACAAGTGACCAGCGAGTCCTGCCGGGGCTGCGAAGAAGTCTGAAAGGGAGATCGTGACCCCGGCAAGTGCCGGCAACATGGTAACCGAAGAAACACGGGTAGGTTTTAACCAGTAAGAGTCTGACACGCCCTCCCGCTCCACCCAGAGCGGGAGAAGTTATTTGAAAATTTCACACCCAAAAAAAAAAGTGACCAGCGAGTAGACAGACCGTGAGTCATGTTAAAAACTCAAAAGTCGCTCCTCGACGACCTGGGTGCCTACTGCCTAACGTGTGATGGATCGCTAGGAGGTTAGAAAGTAGTGGGATGGCATTTCCACACAATTTTTAAATATTTCAACAATTTGCAAATTCGACCTTTGCCAGCATTACCTATCGACTGTTTTATCAGCACCTCTTGATATTTTTTTAACTTGTGTACCTTGTTAGATAGCTCATTATGATGATGTCTTTACCGTAATTTGTGCGATTAAAGCCCTAATAACATTTTGAGATAACTGGTGTCACCGTGTCAAAGTTCATGTACTTAGATGATATTTGAAAATGATTGATAAGTACATCCTTTAACTTTTAACTGTTTGATATTTTAGACGATTTGGTTACATTGAAAGGTTTGCTAAGGTATCCAATTGAATAGCAATGAAGGCCATTCATTCATGGGCACGCCACAATCGCGGCGATAAGACCCCTCTTTGATGAGTGGCTTAAGAGACGCCACGGCGTCCTCACCTTCCACCTGACGCAGGTCCTCACCGGACACGGCTGCTTCGGGAGGTTCCTGTTCAGGATAAGGCGGGAGGAAACACCCGGGTGTCACCATTGTGTGGATCGGCCTGAGGACACGGTGGAGCATACGGTGGAGGTCTGCCCGGCATGGGCAGAGCAACGCCGTGTCCTCGTAGAGGTGATTGGCGGCGGTGATCTCTCTCGTCCGGCCCTGGTTCAGGCCATGGTACGGAGCGAGAGAAAATGGCAGGCCGTCACCTCCTTCTGCGAAGCGGTAATGCTCGCGAAGGAGGAGGCGGAACGCGTGAGGGAGAGGCAAATTTCGCGCCCTCACGCCCCTAACCGCCGCAATAGAAGGAGACGTCCGGGGCGGGAATCGCGAGCCGATTTCCGGCCACGTGGGTTACACTACCACGTCCGGGAAGGAATACGTTAAATTAAAAGTCACCCTATATCATGTTTATTTATCTAGGTATCATGTGTAACTTTACATAACATTTGATATCTCACTTTGGTAATAAGCAACATATATCCTGAAAAAATGTATTCAGGTATTATTTGAAATGATATTTCGTAACGAAGAATAATAATTTAAATGAAAATTGTATTTTATTTATAAACAATAGGAGTAGATACCAAAAGTAATTTTTTTTTGAAGACAGATATTTTTGTTCAATTTGGGGAGAGCGGAGATAATAGACTTATGATATCTAAAATAAGAGACTTAAACTTGTGATTTCAAAGTATTTAAAAACCGTTGAAAAAATGGGTGAAAATAACAAAACTTGTTTTTAGTGTAAACATACTCGTTTTATTGTAAACCAAATTCTTTTCAGTCTTTTATGAACCAATAGGAAAATTATACAGATCACGAAACAGTACAAGTTATCAGTTTTTTATGGGGTTCATACTAAAATAGCGAAAAATCTCTGGGTTTAAACGCAAGTGGTCCGAAAAGGGGCGGGGCCTCCGTTTCTGACGGCCAACTCTAGCACCGCGCGCGCTCATAGGTGTAAATCAAATAGCGCGCGCTTCCCTGTCCCTTTTCACGAAATCATTCCCACAGATTTCCCACCAGATTGCAGGTAAGTGAGAAGAAAAATGTTACACATCAAAAAGTATTATACAGACAGGGTGGCATACATGGACGCGAAAACTATTATCATGGATTCAGTACATGTATAATGAAGAACTAAGATTTTTAATTGCTTTCCAATCGATTCATAAAACTATTACATGGTCTGTTGAATTCATATTGAATCCATTCAGTTTACAGTAGAAGAACCTGATTATGAAACCAGCAGCATGAAACTACAATTTTATTGGAAAAAGCCTTCAGCCTCCTGTTTCAGCAAATGAAACCCTCACTCAGTCACTGGGGAGATCATTCGCGTCGAGAAGTCTGTCACGTTCGTGCAGCATAACTTCGCTAGGAATGGGCGTTATATAACGTCACTAGTTACAATAACTGGCTACGGGGCATGTACTAACCAAATAACTAGTTTTGAGTCACACATAAACACGTGATTTTTGTAACTAGTTCCATCACAATGCAGTGATCGAATGAAAAGAGTGAAACAAAACAAAAGTATTCGTTCCAATAACTTAAAGCTTGTGATATGTAACGTATTACGTAGGTAACCATTTATATTTTCGTTTCGCAAATAACTGTAACACTTCGGTAGAATCACCGTGTTGAATCATCGAATACCTAGAATTTGAAAAAAAACTAGTTACTAAAATCACTAGTTTTCAAAACCGGTGACGTCCTCGTAATCACTAGTTACGTTACGTTTCGCAAAAATCACGTAACGACCCACCCCTGTAACTTCCATACTCACAGTGTCGATATTATCGAGTTTGACTTTGTAGTTGGCTGGGCCAGCTCAGTTTCTTACTCGTAAGCTTGCTGCTTCCGATCGCCAAGTCTTTACTTTGAAGCCAATACGACTTGCCTGTCATTTAAACGACCAAGCAGTACAAGTACACACGGCTACACATCAAGCTAAACATTTCCAGTATTAGCTGACCTCGCATTGTACGGAATTCCTATACAATACGAGATCAGCATAAACTGGAAATGTATAGCTTGATGTGTAGCCGTGTGTACCAGCAACCCTTCCCGGGTTTGAACTAGATAGCTTCCTAAGTATATCTCTAGATTTAGGTAATTGATTTAGGTACATGGTCAATGATCTGTCTGATCTGAAATCCATACCGTGTGTAGCTGTTCTGTGTGTGTATGAACGACTAGTAAGAAAACGATACCAGTTAGGTAAAGAAGTAAATCGTTGTTGAAACTGAACAGTCCGATGGTTCCGTGATGCGTATGGATCTGAACAGACCGATTGGAACAGGGGGTCTAATCCATAACCACAAAATCTGCAGTATCAGCTGAAGTTACGGGCGTTTCCTACTCCATATCATACATTGGGGTTTAATACATTGGGGTTTATTTATATAAACGTTGCTTAAAGTTAAGTAATGATTAGTAACTGTTTAACCATACATTTTTGACGTTTGGACGAAAATATTTATGCAACGTTTACAAATAAACCCCATAATGTTTAGTTCGGGGCCCGAACTATGAATGAATAGAATTGATTGAAATTTGTCTCTCCCGAAATATGGATCAATTTGCCCGTCCGAAAAAATAACACTGTTCAACAACAGTTCTCCCACCTAAGCGATTTATATTGTTTTTGTTAGGTATTCTTCACCTTACTACAAAAATAATAATACTTACGTTTGTTTAGCTCCCGTTATCAAGATAAATGACTAGCGTGAATTCTCCATGTTTACACTTTTGTTTTTTACGATACTTTATAGAATAAGCAAACTATTGAAACAAGTTCAGTCGTGTTCGAAACGCAAGACATTAAGCTACAAAAATGCCACGCAATTGCATAAATTCTCCCGATCAGTTTTGTTATGTGTGTGGAAAGTTCACAACAGATAGCCAAAAAAAGTCTATCACTCCGTATATCAAAGAGTGTTATTTTAACTATTTTAAAATTAGAGTTGCCAATCCTAGATAAATCGTGGATGCCACATGTCTGCTGTACAACTTGCTACAAAAACCTAACCGATTGGTCTCATAAAAAATTGAGATGGTGCCCTTTACGAAACCGGTCATTTGGCGTGAACCAAAAGATCACATTACTGCTATTTTTGTCTCACTGATCTCAAAGGGCAAAACAGGAAAAAAAAAACATACTCTGAAGTATTCCGACGTGAGTTCGGTTGACAAAACTGTTTTCCGTTATGAAGATTTGCCAGTGCATTTATCACTAGACAATGAGACATCATCAGACAGCCCGGAAGATTCGTCCTCTGATCCAGAGTTTCATGACCCTTCTACTAGCAATGCTCCAGTCCTAGTAAGCCAAGAACGACTCGATGATCTATCCAGGGATGTGAATCTATCGAAAGAAAAGGTCGAACTTTTAGGATCACGACTTAAACAGTGGAATTTGCTCGAACCCGGAATATCGCAAACGCCACAGTTTTATTCTTGATTTCTTTTTTCTAAAGAGGAAAGCCTCCTGTTTTGTAATGATATTAACGGCCTGTTGGTTAAATTAGGCCATAAGTATGTTCCTTCCGAATGGCGGCTTTTCATCGACTCCCGTGCTTCTAAATAATGGTAACAAACTTCCGTCCGTTCCTGTAGCGTACAGTGCTAATTTAAAAGAAACGTATGAAGTGATGAGACCTTGTTTTAGACAAAATAAACTACAAAGGCTTCCAGTAGACCATCTGTGCCGGTCGTCCTACACCTGAAAAGCCAAAAGATCTAAGCGATCGGAATCTTTAAACCATTGTTAATATTATAAATAATTGTTTTAATTAAAAATCATGAATATAATGATTAAAAAACAACAAGTGCTAACTTCGATTTTTTATTTATCGTGCGTTTATACTTTGGCTACGAAGATTAAAAATATATATATTTTCCTTAGGTGGGAGAACAAAACTATTAATTTGTCGATTAGTGTAATTTGACCAACTATACTTTCGGACGGGCACGTATCTTCGTTTAGGGACTAGTAGACCCCCAGCTTCGTCTGTAACTTCAAATAATAATATTATGATTATATTGATTCCTCTATGCATAAAGTTTAGTTGTAGTAGGTTAGGTATTATTTAGTGCTATGGGTATTTTAAGAGAACAATTTTGTCATTTATATCTATTTACTAGTTAATGCCCGACATCGCAATGCACTTTTTTTTGTTTGGAACCTTCTGTGGTGCGCATACAACAACATACCAAAGTTTCATCACAATCGGTCGAGCCATTTTCGAGTTTTTGCGAGACTAACGCACGGCAATTGATCTCTACATAGATAAGTTTGATATGTAGGTAATAGAAGGTTAACAGAAGGTCGGCAGCCCAGGCAGTCCACTAACTCGCATTTTTGTTAGAAGAATTTACCTAGGTACACACGGCTACACATCAAGCTAAACATTTCCAGTTTATGCTGATCTCGCATTGTATAGGATTTTCGTACAATGCGAGGTCAGCTTATACTGGAAATTTACAGCTTGATGTGTAGCCGTGTGTACTCAATTTACGCAATATTCTCGACTATTCTCGAGTGGCGGTTGGTAGGATGGACAGTCAGCCTCAGCACCACTACCACCATAGTATAAGGAGTTCCTACCACCTTCTTTCTTATATCTACGACTACCACAGACCACCCGCAACTACCACTGGCTATAAGCAGGACAGGCACGTCAGTGTTAAGACCTTGAGCAGGCCTAGCGTAGAATGCGCGCCATGAAAGAAGGCTGGCAGAAAATTGTGGAACTACATTTTATGACACTAGCGCCGCATCAAAAGGTAGTTTCAATAGAATACTAGGCCTGCCTAAACTGGTTTTTAACACGCTTTTATTAGGTCGACCTGTATGTAACTATGTAATGAAATCTAAGGTAACTAATTTAACCATCTTCCAAGGGTCGTAGCGTAATGAAAATTGGCAGCTGTATGTAGTTCTGATGACAATACAATAATATTGTACTGTCAAACTGATCTGATGATGGAGCCGGAAGATATGAACTGGAACTTCATGATCGAAAATCGTATCATAGCTGTTTTGGATTTCTTGGAAAAATCTTGTAATGAACTTTTACCACGATTAGGTTTCAAGGTCTGATGATGAAGGTGGAAGATAGGCACTGGCATTCCATGATGGAATATCGTATCATAGTCGTGTTTGCACTTGTGAGAAAGGCCACGTAATGTTTTGGTTTTACGTGCATTTCTAAAAGCGTGTTTTTCTAGAGTTTTTTAAACTATTAATTTATTTTACCACTGACGTGCGGTCGACTGTACTATGTAATTTAATATACCTATTGTAACACTGCTAGGTATTGTATAGTGTTGCCTACACTATAAAATACTGTGTTACAATTACAATATCGTATAGTAAATCTAAGTTCTCACTCCGACTGTAATTTTAATGAAAATATATTCAAGTAAATAACGGAAACTCATTGTCAATGTCTAACAAAGCGTGATATTTTAATGGCTACAATAAAAACACCAACTTTACAAAATATTTTTATTTTATTTGTTTATAATCATTGAATGGCAATTACCTGCCTAAGTATCAAAGTTTGGGTTATTGTTATGTGAACACAGTGCCCACACGGCTACACATCAAGCTATAATTTCCAGTTTATGCTGATCTCGCATTGTATAGGATTTCGGTACAATGCGAGATCAGCTTATATTGGAAATGTATAGCTTGATGTGTAGCCGTGTGTACCTAATTTTGTTCACTACCTTCATTAGATAATGTAGATGACACCAGGTACCAATTTTTATTTACTTACCTAAGGCTGCTTGTCCACTGGAGCGGAGCGAGGCAGCTAGGGAATGCAATTTCGTTCTCGCGAGATCTCGTTTTCACGAGATCTCGTTTTCGCGAGATGTCGGCCTTTTTAGCGAGATTGATCTCGGCCGAAAAATGGGCGAGATCTCGTGAGTTTAACGAGATTGCGCTCGAGCATAAAAACGTCTTATTCGAAGCGGTTCTTTGGACATATTGTGCTTTCAAAATATTTCGTAATAATGGCGTGTGATGTGAACTGAACAAGCCTTTCATTTGATTGGTATATTTTGGTAATTTATCTCTAATTTCTAATAGATCTCTGAGTAGGTACAGTTTTCTTTAATTGATAATAATATCTCAGTTTAATAGTCAATTCAACTTAGTTAATGAGTTTCATTTTAGTTTTTGACTTCTTATTGTTTTGTTATGAAATAACTGTTTTATTATTAAATGTCTTTTGTTTGATATTAGAAGAGAAGACTGGTTGTTTACTTCATTTCTTATTTGATTAGATACGTCAAAGTTTACTACTTAAAAGTTTATTTAAAAAATTCGTAAAAATAAATGTTTATTTCATTATACCTATAATTCTTATGACTTTTTTCCTAATTAATTCAAATATTGTGATTATATGCAAGAATAAACACACAAAACTGGCTATCTCGCGAGATCTCGAAATTGGCGAGATCTCGCGGTATTATTATTCAAAGACTCGCGAGATCTCGCCTGAGCCCCAATCTCGCGAGATTGCATTCCCTAGAGGCAGCGGAACGGAGAAATGTGCCAATCCAATATTAACCAATAGAATCTAAACTCCGCTTCAGAGCTCCGCTCCAATTGGTTAATGTTGGCACATTTCTCCGCTCCGCATCCTCGCTCCGCTCCAGTGGAGAAGCAGCCTAATAGAAAGGACTTATAGTCAATACTAGCTTCTGCCCGTGACTACGTCTCTGCGTAAAATTTTAGGCCCCGACCATCAACCGCGTCGCATCGCATCGTCCGCCCGCAGCGTTGCTTCGTTTTCGCGTAGCGTTCTTTCAGGCATTTTTCTGTATGCTTGGCCTCTACTAGCGTAATTTTAAAATAGTGTATTCCTTCCTCAAGAAGTGGGCCATCAAATGGAAAAAATATATCGAATCCGACTGATAGTTTCAGAGATTAGCGCGTTCTTCTAACAAACAAACTCTTCAGCTTTATTATATCTATACTAATATTATTTTGTTTCTTTGTAAGTTTGTATGTAGGGGGTAATCTCCGAAACTACCAGTCGGATTTGTAAAAATTATTTTTGCATTGGATAGCCCAATTCTTGAGGAAGGTTATAGGCTCGCGGACTATTTCCAGTTTATACTGATCTCGCATTGTATAGGATTTCCGTACAATGCGAGATCAGCTTATACTGGAAATGTATAGCTTGATGTGTAGCCGTGTGTACCTGTGACCAATTTTATTTATACATAACCAAATCACAATAAAACCCAAAGGTGTACTGCCGCACTAATTAATTAACCTTTATTGAATCAATCATTCATTTTATTGAGTACATGTCAACAAAAGGCTACATTTTTTTTATTGTTTTTTTTTTATTTGTTCACATTGGACACAGTGACATAATAATACCATCATTCTTAAAAATAAAATAGCAACAATAAGGTACTTATAGGAACACCACATGAATAAAACAATAAACTAGAAAAATAAGCAATCTAACTTAGTAATATATAGCTACTGCCGGCGACTTCGTTCGCGTGGAAGTCGTAAAACACCACAATATACTAAAATAGCAGCCACATTTATAAAAACTCCCCTAAACCTATAATAAGTTTGTAGTTTTGATCTCAGTAGTCAAAATATACAGAGAGAGTCAGGACTGGTGTCCTCCCCACTGGTGTTTTCACCAATGGACGGAGTGATTCTTGCGGAAGGTTTTAGTGTATAATTCATTAAGGTTTTGTGTAAATTAGCTGAAATATGACGATTATCATCGAAGATGTCAGAAAAAATCATGGCGACTGGGAGTTTTATCTACTAGCATGCGCCGCGTAAACCGTTACAGATACATCAAATTTATGTTCTACAGGATTGAAGATCTTAAAAAGTTCAACAAAAAGTCTACGATGGCATATGTCTATCTTCTAACGATGACCCACAGTAACCATTTCTATCTTTCAGAATTGGATACAAATTCCATTGCTATTTCCGAAGCAATATTCACAGGTATCATATTATTCCTTATAAAATAAAATATTTTATTTCAATTGGGCATTTAATTGAGATTAAAATATGCCTTGACGTCATATAATTTAAATTAATGGTTTAAAAGATATCACAGATTCAAAATTACGCGTAACAAAATAATTATTTATGGTCGGAGCGCAGCGGTAGGAGTCAATAACCTTTTCCTGGACTATTAGGTATGTAATTCCGGTACTGCCCGGTAGTATGTTCCCGTGGGATATTTTCCGACATCCACGCGGGCGAAGCCGCGGGCAAAAGCTAGTGATTAATATGGATACTCATGCCCAATTACAGCTTTCTAGTACTGGGTTGGTGGGTTTCTGGTACTGGACATGGCGAAATTATAAGGGTTCCTTGTTGACTACGAAACCCTAAAAAGGGTGGCTTGGTAGGGCAAAGTGGAATGATTGGTACTACTTTGTGGTGCTGCTAATTTCAAATTATTAATATACTACATAATTATTACTATACTATTATTAATTATTACCATAGACGTGCGGTTACCAGTAAGTTTTATTAGTAATATTATAATACTCTACTACACTACGTAACCAACTATATGGCCCTTTCCAATCGTTTCTCCGAGGAAGAACCACAAGCATATTTCCAACCCGACCAGGAAGAGCAGCCAGGCTTGCTTCACCGTTATGTAAAGGAAGCATTTCTTTTTGATGAATTCCTTCATTAAAGCTAAGTCAGCAACAAGTTTCTGCGGACAAAAGATTTATATAGGTAGTTATACATATCACGTAAATTCCTAAAATATATCAACTGCACATTATGGCGATGGAGGAAAGGACTGTACATTCGAGGGATGTTTTTCCAAAAATCAAAAGTTCATAACTTAGGTAACCAGTAAATCTGTTTCCACTAATAACCCAATTTTGTTAAAGTATGTACAGATTTGTACAACCCTGTTTAGTGTTGATAAACGTAACTAGAATAAATTAATTCAGGTTTGGGGTTAACGGTCGAAACTGGTTTGAAATATTAACTGTTTTCAGAGTCCTGGTTTTATTTATTACTTACTGGAAAACTACTTATCCAGACACAAAAATCGAATTAAGTACCTATTCATAATATAAGGCAGAGGGAAACACTATAACACCCCGCATTTTGTTATAATATTTTTAAGACCTATGTAATAAAGGGAGGTACTCCCTAATTTAAGAAAGATTGGTCCTTGGAAACTCTGGATAGAGAGAGGTGGAAAGAGAGTAGGGAGGCCTTTGCCCAGCAATGGACAATAATGGATAAGAAAAAAAAGACATATATATATAATATAAGGGGTGAGCCTATTGCCATCAACCAGGCGCTAATCCAGACTCCGGCCTGCGGCCTGCTACAAGAAATTTCTAATGGACAACCCCAATAACACACCCGACCTGGGAATTTAACCCGCAGGGTTTCACGCTCTTTGTCAGAAGGGGGTACCGTGGCCCCTGGCAACATACAGGCAACTGAAGGAACACGGCTGGGTTTTAGTCAGTAAGAGTCTGATACGCCCTCCCGCTCCGCCCAGAGCGGGTGAAGTTATTTTATAAATTCCCACCCAAAAAAAAAAGGGCTTCACGCTCAGTTGTCGCGTAAACCAACGATGCAGTCCAGTTAAAACCTGAGTAATCCTACAGACTATCCTACTTTAATAATACTAATTTTAATTAATTCATATTTATTTAGCCGTTTTTGCATGATTGAGTACCAAACAACCAAACATACAAACTTTCACATTTATAAAATTATATGGATTATTTTATAATTTTTAATTTTATATCATTACTTAATATATATATTTATATATAATTTACGCAAAAACGGCTGAACGGATTTAGATGAAATTTGCGCAAATATAGTTTATGACCCTGGATACTAGATCTGACATAGGATACTTTTTATCCCGGTATTATGTTCCCGTAGGATAATTAAGGCGCGGTCAAAAGCTATGTATCTGAAATCCGTTTCCATATTGCACTAGCTGTAGTTAGGTAGCCTACCTACCTACTTAGTAAAATACCGTCTAACGTACCCGCGACTCTATCCACATACAAGTTGGTAGGAAAACAAACACCACAAATCTCTATGCATTTGCAATTTTGCATGCTAATATAGTAAATACGTATTCTGTACATGGATTCCTCACAACTGTAACAACAGATTTTTGTACCTACATTCTTTGCAAATAAATATATATATTCTATTCTATTCTACACAATCATTAAAACCAAGTTCTACGAATTTGAGGCCATGGGAGGGTTGGAATGATATGAAAGAAAACGTGAATGACAGCGTGACAGTTGACAGGGGAGAATGGAAAGATAAAATGGTTGCGCCGACCACGAGGAAAACCAGCAGGAAAAT
The DNA here is from genome assembly GCA_963680765.1 of Agrochola lychnidis. Classification (NCBI taxonomy): domain Eukaryota; kingdom Metazoa; phylum Arthropoda; class Insecta; order Lepidoptera; family Noctuidae; genus Agrochola; species Agrochola lychnidis. The sequence continues at coordinate 10,237,653 of OY796850.1, forward strand.
GATGATGATGGAGGGTTGGATCGGGGTTGGATTGGATTTCACTACCCCATGGTACCCGAGATGAAAGAAAGCCTCCTCATTTTAAAAGTCGCTTAAAAATGTCAATAACTCTGAGGCGGATTGAACAAACATTTTGATGCATATCGCGACATGATAAAGGCAGTACAGCGGTTTTCAAACTTTTTTGGGGTCGGAACCCTTTTGGAAAAAGAAATATTTAACGGAGCCTTAATAAAAAGTAAAGCGCTTAATTGTAGTCCAGTGTATTCTGCATAGACACGCGATTAAAGCAAATGCGGCCAAATCTAAAATTAGTTCTTGACGAAGCAGTAAAAATAATGAATTTAGTCAAATCTTGTGTCCACTGCAATTCCTATGGTTTTCAATATTGTGTGAAGATTATGGCAACAAACTTAATTAAATATTCCTGCTCCATACAGAAGTGAGATGGTAATGTCGGGGTAAAATCTTAACAAGGCTATTTGAACTTAGAGCGGAATCACAAGCCGTGCGAAACAAGACTCTCAAATCAACCTATACATATACAGCTACTAGCGGTCCCGACAGACGTTGTCCTGACCGAACAGCGCCACCTACTGGGTCAAATTGTATTTTCAAACCATTCAGGGACCCACTTAAATATACACATAAAATTTCATCCAAATCGCTCCAGCCAGTTAGCAGTTAGTTGACAAACACATTCACAGAAGAATTATATATATAAAGATAAAAACAAATACCGCAATAGACTGGATGCCGAACCTGACATGCAACTGCAACTCTCTTCCGCTTCGGCTGTCAGGGAAACGTAACTGGTAACTGGTTTCCATGAAGGCTTTTTTTATATTTCTACGTAATCTACCAATCTATCTGTTTAACCCTTTAGTATTTTATTTAATTGTGACCAGTATTTTCGTAGAGCCCCCACAGAGACTGTAGGGCACAAGGGCTCCGCGGAGCACACTTTGAGTATCGCTGGTATAGTAGGTAAAGATGTATAGAATACCTAACGTGCGTTGTTTGTGTGGTAATGGCATATATACTTATAAGAAACTTATTGTAATGGTCGGTAGATTACGGCCGGAACATGACCACATGCCATTTACTATTATTTGTTAGGTCGTTATGAATGAGTTTGTTATTGTCCTTTGTTCCTTTTCCGGGGATATGATGCACTTTGATACCAGGATAACAGAGGTCGATATTCGAGATTTTTACTTATTACAATAAATTTATTTAAATGGATATTAACTTATAATAATTAATTAAAAGTGGATTTAAATTTACATACATACATACATAACATCACGCCTTGTTTCCCCGAAGGGTTGGGCAGAGGTGTCCCTGTAGCAGGTACACCCACATTTCGCCAGTTATGTTTAAGTCCCATGTAATAGGGGGCGAGCCTATTGCCATCAACCGGGCACAAATCCAGACACCGGGCTGCTACTAAGAAATTCCAGATAGAAAAACTCAATAACACTTTGCCCGACCCGGGAATCGAACCCAGGACCTCATGCTCAGCAGTAGCGCTTGCGACCACTAGACCAACGAGGCAAATTTAATTTAATTTAATTTAGTAAAATGATCAAAAATTAATATATGTACATATTGCCCGACGCTTTCATAAAGTTGAAATAACCCCTTTCAAATTCCTTTATTAAATACAATTTAAGAAAGAATTCTATTTCACTTAATTTGAACAAAAAAAAAACAGTGGCAAATGAAAACTTGAAAAAAATCGGCACTTGGTAATCAACGCGTTGATGTCTTTTTAATGGTAAAAAGCTGGAATCGTCACGTGTCGCGAAATCAATGGTTTAGTCCCTTTTCAAAAATGCCCAACGCGGCTAAAGAAGTTTTCATTTCATGAAAAAAAAAACATGTGTGCAATTTACACGTGGTAGAAGTGAAACATTCAAAAATAAAAAATAAAATTGTTTTTATCACATCTATTAAAAAATTTCTGGTTTAGTCCTCGTAAACAGGGACTAAAATAGCTTTTTAATCCCTAGGGATTAAAAGTGATTTGAATTTGGAACGTGGATATTGTTAGTAAAAAAAAAACTTTTTACAAAAAAAAAAACAACCGACTTCAAAAAAAACACTACAAAGTGAAAAATAACTTTAATTTCAGAAGTCGGTGACAAAGAACGAAAATTACGAAAGACACCGACTTCCGAAATTAAAGTGAATAAAAAGTTTTTATTTTTCACTTTTTAGTTGTGATACCTACCCCACATAAATTCGAATACCACTACCTGCTATGTAAATAACAGTGACAGGAAGTTATCATAATATCATCCACATACTAAGTGAGGAAAAAATACGTATTATTGAAGCTAACTCAAAAACTACCCAAGCAAAGTTAATAAAATTTATATGGGACCACCTCTGAAGTATGATCTACCAAACAAAAAAAGAACCATCAAAATCAATTCATAATTGACGGAGTAATCGCGTAACAAACATACAAAAAAAAAAAAAAAAACAACATTCAGTCGAATTGTAAACCTCCTCCTTTTGGAAATCGGTTAAAAAGTTCCAATCGCCAAAGAGATCAAACACGAACATTGTATGAACAAGTAACAGGCTGGCAAGAGAAAGTGTGAATTTGGTCAAAATGAAAATCCAAGATGGCGGCTGCGAAAATTTTCAAATTATTCGTCATGGGTGTCGTTTTTATAGTTTTCGATGGTGCTAAAGCCGATAGTGAGGTCAAAATAAAAATCCAAGATGGCGGCTCCGATTTTTCACCATTGGTATCGTTTTTATGGTTTTCAATGGTGCTAAAACCGATAGTGAGGTCAAAATCAAAATCCAAGATGGCGGCTGTGAAAATTTTCAAATTTTTCGTCATGGGTATCGTTTTCATGGTTTTCAATTGTGCTAAAGCCGATAGTGAGGTCAAAATCAAAATCGAAGATGGCGGCTGTGAAATTTTTTAAATTTTTCATCATGGGTATCGTTTTCATGGTTTTCAAGGGTGCTAAAGCCGATAGTGAGGTCAAAATGAAAATCCAAGATGGCGGCTGCGGAAATTTTCAAATATATCGTCATGGGTATCGTTTTCATAGTTTTTGAGGGTGCTAAAACCGATAGTGAGGTCAAAATACAAATCCAAGATAGCTGCTGCTGAAATTTTCAAATTTTTCGTCATAAGTGTCGTTTTCATAGTTTTCGAGGGTGCTAAAGCTGATAGTGAGGTCTAAATGTAAGTCCAAGATGGTAGCGACTTTTGTTTTAAATCATACGTGAGAAGGAACTTCGTTAACTGCACACGTTTTATTTTCTCATAGAGGGTGATAAAAAGTAGAGTGTTCACCTCGGGAGCAACACTATTTTAAGCTCGAGTGAAGTACTTTGAATCCAGAGCGGAGCGAAGGATTCAAAGTACAGAAAGTAAGTTTAGAATCCTTCGCTCCGCTCTGGATTCAAAGAAACACTCTCGCCTTAAAAATTGTTGTTTGCTCCCTTGGTAAACAATCTACTATTTTGTACGCGCACGAACACGTATTAACACACGTACACACGGCTACACATCAAGCTATACATTTCCATTCCAGTATTAGCGGACCTCGCATTGTATGGAAATCCTATACAATGCGAGATCAGCATAAACTGGAAATGTATAGCTTGATGTGTAGCCGTGTGTACAACGCTGAGGCCCAAGCAAACTCCCACTATGCCTTTGTAAACACGAGTGAAGGGGTTACGAAGCAGAGCATAAAGAGAACCACGAACATAAGAACACACACAGACACACCTCCACACACCCCCACACACACAGACACCCCCACAAACACACAGACACACCCCCACAAACACACAGACACACCCCCACATACAGACACACCCCCATACACACCCTCAGACACACCCCCACACGCACCCTCAGACACACCCCCACACACACCCTCAGACACACCCCCACACACACCCTCAGACACACCCCCACACACACACTCAGACACACCCCCACACACACACTCCCCCCCCACACACTATAATGCTTCCTATCTCATTTTCTCAATCTTATGAATTTATGTGTCTGTCTCTTTTTACTGACGCTTTTTCGTTTCATCGAGTTTCAAATCACAACGATGCTAAAGAAGTTTTCACTTCAAAAACAAATTCAAACCTTAATTTGGCAAGAAATCTACAAGCAACAAATAAATAATTAGGGATCTAAGGTGGAATACTATTTTAAGTTTGGCCACCAGCCCAAGCCATTTTGCTGTGCTTGACCGAATGAAGTGCAATATGCTGGTATTTTGCTGAGAGCTGAGCGATCCCATAAACATGCTAATGTTGGAATGGGAAAGTACTGAAATCAGTTGGCTGTTTCCCAATTTCGTAGTTACTTTTATGTTGTTTAAAATACATGAATGTATCAATTACCTATGTAATCCACCCCCGTTGATCTTGCAGTGGTCGCAAGCGCAACTGCTGAAATTGACGTCCTGGGTACGATTTCAAGGTTGGGCAAGTGTTATGAATTTTCGCAGTAGGAGCAACCAGTCTGTTTTTAGCCTGGGTAATAGCAGCTTCACACCCAATTAGGTACATGGGACATAAACATAACTGATACTGGCGTAATGTGGGTGTACATAGGTCCTAATCCTCTGCCTACTGCACCTTAAGGTCTTAGGGAACTATTATACTACCTTCCCCTACCTGTAACTTTAAACTGTAATGTATCTATATCTGTGTGTGTATATTTAACTTGTATCTTGTATCTTCGATCAAGTTGATCAAAAGACATGTCAATTATATTTTTGACCAGAACTTCTTCGTTGGGTTGGAATTGAATTTGTAAGATAAAAAATTGTAATTGAGTACTTTTACTTAGGTACCTTAATTTCACCTGTGTTTGGTAGCGACACCTCTACGGTGTAAAATCCTTTTATAACTTTTATTTTCTTTGCAAGCTCGGACTTGGTCGCGGCCTCTGCTTTTTCTAAACCAACACAGAAGTTTATTGTAATGATGTAAGTATAGAAGGAGATTAAAAAAAAAATGAAATGGAAGAAAAAAAAATTTAAAAAAATAAAATTAATAAAATAATAAATAAATAATATAATTATATTTTTTTTCTTTTTATTTATAATTTATATAATATAATTTTAATTATTTATTCAAATGTAGCAGTTATGATGTGCGATAGTAATGAGGATAAGTACTAGTGATGTTTAAAGATTTTGTTAAGATTTTATTCTGGCTGATACTTACCTTGATAACTAATTATATAAAACGAAGGTAAACATATGATTTGAGCGAATGATAACGACTAAAGTGCAACTAAAACCGAAATCCGACTACGAAAAAATCTAAACATTGAAAATAATGAAGACGAGAAAATGTTCCTGTCTGAGATCAGAGCCGTGGTCGTATGCATACTTAATCAGCCTATAACGTTACCACTGCTGGGACACAGGCCTCCTCTCTGTGTGAGGGAGTGGGCCATAATTCGCAACGCGGGGCCAGTGCTGAGTTGGTGGATGTCACAAGTCTGCGAATTTTTGATTCGGACTTGCATGCCATCGTATTAATATCCTAACTTCTTGTTTAGTTTACCCTCACCCACAGGGCAAAGCGGCATACGAACAGGGTGGCCACGGACCACGGCCACGCTGGCTGGACTCATTGAGGATGCCTGATGGGACATCGATCCTTTCTGAACAATCAAATTAACCTCTTATCACGTCCATCAGTTTCTCTTTGTTCCTGGTTATAGCTGGTTTGTATATTTCAGACAATCCATGCTGCATCATCGTCCACCTGCCACCTGTGGAAGTGTGGATAGGTCAAAATAAGGAATAATAATGATTTATCTTTAAAACGATGTTTCTTAAACCCTTCATTGTCAACAAAAGTTGTACAATATTGCTGTAGCAACATAATTTTGTGTTGCTGTTGAATCTGTTGCTCGCTCGACACTGTTCTGTATGCCATTCGCCAGCAACAAATGAAAATACCCTAATACACATCTTCCTATGAGTGCAATAAAGTTGCGTAAAGGTTGCGCAACTTTTGTTTATCATGAACTAGTGACCCGCCTCTACCTCGCATGGTTTTTACTACATGATAGAACATCGAGATTTCTTTATATATTAATGTTATAAAATTATAAATCTTTCCGGAATAAATTCGCTAAATGGTAGCGAAACCCACACCAAACTTCGTTGCTGAATTTAGAAGAACAACGCGATCACACAGGCAGATACGAAAAGTTTATTGTTGTTTTATTGTTATTTAAGAATGCGAGGCTGTACTGCACTGCACCGCTGTAATGAAAATAAGTACTTACGGAAGATATTCGCTAGTTTTGCTACATTCACACTTGTAGACATTTTGAGTTTTATTTGGCTAAGTAAAGACTAAGTAATTATTCTTCGTCAGGCGTGTTTCCAAATATGTACCTATTCAGGCCTATTTTTTACTAATTCTCTATGTTGATATTGTATGAATTCCGTAATTCTGTAACTGTCAAAATACATTTTAATGTCAATTTTTTTTTACTTTTTATTGTATTGTTATTAAGTAGGTAGGTACATAATTCAAAATCTTTGTGAGTACCTAGGTACTTTTTTTTTGGGTGGGAAATTATCAAAAATTTCTCCCGCTCTGGGCGGAGCGGGAGTAGAGCGTTCCTTCAGTTGCCTGTATGTTGCCAGGGGCCACGGTATCCCTTTCGGAATTTCCCGCGACCCATGAAGAGAATGAAGAGCGCCTGTCCCACCTATGGTTTGCTGATGACATTGTAATATTTTCTGAGGATGATGTAGAGCTGCATGTTGGCAGATCTTCATGAAGTGAAAACATTGGCTTGAAATAAGCCTCTCAAAAATAATATACAGCCATCTAACCTATATCACTCAACCACTCTCCGGTAGACTTGGTACGTAGACGATTATAATATTTACTTGGGAAATTTGTATCGTTTAGCAAGAACCACAACATTGAAGACAAAAGACAGGCGAATCGCGAAAACGTGGAAAAAGCACTGGTCATAAAGAAATCATGAAAAAGGAAAATAAAGAGATCCAATGAAAAAGGAAAATTTCTGCCCACTACCACAGTCTATACACTGTGCCACTACTTACGTACGGTTGCCAAACATAGATTCTCGACCCTGTACCACTAAAAAACTTACCTCATCTCAAAGAGCGCTAGAAAGAAGTACGCCTAAACATTCTGATAAAAGAAAAAGAATAAAGTAATCGACGCTCTCTCCTTCGGTCAAAAAAGTGGAAATGGGCCGGACATGTTTCCAGATACACTGACGATAGGTGAACTAAAGCAGTCCACCGGTAGCTTGGAGAGGGCCCACCAGCGCAGCGGCAAACCAAAGGCACCATTGAAAGACGAGATAGAGGCAGTCGCCGGCAAAAATAGATTTTATTACCGCATCAAATAGAGACAAATGGAAGGCTCTGGAGGAGGCCTTTACCTATAAAGGGGTTCATGCAACCTGTTTTAATTGTTATCTTTATATTTGTTTAATTATTAACTTTAAGTCATTCATCACACATCACATATTCAGTGTTACATTTATTTTTAAGCTATTGCATAGCTTTTGTCGCGGGCTTTGAGCGCGGCGACCGAATCAAGAAATTCCGTAACGAAAAAAACCTAACACCCCCCACTCCGCCTACCATATAATGACGGTTTCTATGACAACGTGATGTTGTCATGGGAACGTAATTTTTGTTTTATGTCACACGTCATCATCCCAAGTGTAGCGTTGACAAATAGGAAGTATGGAGGTTACAAATGCTATGCAATAGCTTTACCACGGCAGTCCCCGAGTGCCACACGTTTTGTTTTAAATTATTTATTGATTATTAATGGCTAATAAATAGCTTAAGCCAAATCAAATGATTCATTAGCCTATAATGTTAGCACTGCTACGACACAGAGAACCGACTTAAACACTAATATTAACTTAAGGGGAAGATAGCTGACTTTTAATGCTTTTATACTGAACATGACGTCTAAACGAGTAGTGTTAGTGATTTGGAAAAAATATATGTTAAATTAGAGCATTTCCTCAATATTTTAATATAGGCATATTTTTGATTATGTTTATATTACATAGTGAAATTAATTTGTAAAGTTATATCTAACGCAGATTAAAAACTGAGAATGACGCAAAATCCATCAAGTGTATTTTTCTGAAAACTTCACCATTTTAAAGATAATTAAATTACTAATATTTTAGTATACGTGTTTTATTAAAATACCTTTTGTTTTACGTGTAATAAATTAATAATGCGTCTAATTTGGGACAGCGCTCCTTGATGGGCGAGTCCTATTACTGGCTGGACGTACGACACGTTGCGTGAGCTCAGTACAGAACACGCAAGCTAACCATTCAAGGTCACTGTCATATATCTGCGTCTTAATGAGGAAAAACGAAAATTTTATCAGCCTAGGGTAACAGGCCTCCTCTATGCGAGGAATGGGCCGTAATCCACCACGCGGGTCCAGGTGCGGGTTGGTGGGTGTCACATGCCTTCGAATTTTTGGTTTTAGAACATCATCATCATTTTTGGTTCGTTTCCTCACGATGTTTTTCTTCACCAGCTAAAATATACCTAGTATTAATGTAATCGGAATGTATTAATTTACAATTTAGATAAATTGAATTGTATTTTTGGAACATCAACAGTACAAATATTAATAATGAAATGAAATTATTAATAGAGAATAGGCGATATTGTATAGATCTACCAAGATCTATACAATGTCGGCCATCGGCATGTGCCCACCCGTATTTTTCTGAATATTCTTGAAAAATTATCGAAAAATAACTTTAAAAGGGAGGTCTGTCTTTAATATTTTTCATATTATTCAATTTTTAATGTTTTGAGTAGCGTTTGCCATATCTCCGATGTTATCGGTTCGATTTGGATTCTGTTCATTATTTCTAAAAGCTCATGAGTTATTTTATCGGATTAACTAACATTTTTATTAAAATTTGTCAACTATGCAAAGAAAAAAACGGAGGTGAAAACATTTTTTTCTAAAGAAAACAGTATTTAAAAAAAAACAAGTGTAAGTTCAAACAATGAAAAAAAAAAAGTCAAGATATCTTGACTTTTTTTTAAATTTTTTTTTTCAAGTTATTCTTCGATAACTTTTCATGAACATTCAAAAAAATGCGGGCGGGCACATGCCGGTGGGCGACATTGTATTTATAAAATTCTCGTGTCACAGTGTTAGTTGCCATACTCCTCCGAAACGGCTTGATCGATTTTTATGAAATTTTATATGTATACTAGCGGACCTGACAGACGTTGTCCTGACCGAATACCGCCACCTATCGGGTCCGATTGTGAATCTAAACCATTCCCAGATCCCCTTGAACACACACAAAAAATTTCATCAAAATCGGTCCAGTCGTTTGAGAGAAGTTCAGTGACATACACACTCACAGAAGAATTATATATATAAAGATTCGGTAGGTCTGAAAATCGGTCGTAATTTATTTTTCATACCCCTAAGTGATAAGGGTGGTCCACCCCAAACATTTTTGCCGGGTCAGCTAGTAACTTTATAAAATCACTAATTTCGGTCTGCACCCCACCGCGTCGCATTGCATCGTCCGCCTGCGCAATATCTATTTCGTTTTCGCGTAGCGTTCTTTTAGAATTTTCTTTTTACTCGGCTCCTAAGGGTCATAGCGTGATGTTAAATAGCCTATAACCTTCCTCAGGAATAGGACTATCAAATGCAACAAGAATGTTTAAATCCGACGGTAGTTCCAGAGATTAGAGCGTTCAAACAAACAAACTCAAGTTTCAGCTTTAATAATGGTATATACAAGATTTTATTGTATTGTTTGCATGAAATAAAGAGGCTTCTTTTATTTTATTAAAGAAAAATTCAAAGTCAGTTCGGCTGTGTTGCTTTTTTCCTAAAATATTTATATTTATAGACCACAAGGAACTACGACAAGGAATTATTTAATCGGTTTCTTAAAAATGGTAAAGCAAGTACGAGTTCGACCATACAAATAAAAATAAAAATTTAAATAAAATTGTTTTCATTCATTCATCATTTATTTGATCAAAGACGTCTACTGCTGGACATGGGCCTCCCCCAAGCACCGCCACTTCGACCGGTTGTGTGCTTCCCGCATCTAGCTGATTCCTGTGGGAATTGTTTTATATAAATTTTAAATTCACATCATAAAAACTAATAGTAAAATATTTTTCATTTCTCATGCTCTGAAAGTAGTGTTTGTTTGATCCAAGTAGCGGGTGGAAGACGCTGCTCCCCACTCTTGGGCGAGAAAGACTCATAGTAATTGCTTCCCCCTCTAGGGCGGGAATGAATTTTAAAATAAAAATAGAACTAAATTTGGTTAGGTACTCGGCTACGAAAAATTTTACTTAGGGGGCTATTAAACTATCATATCTATGATCATAGATCTATGATCAAAGATATTATGAAATTGTAAAATAAACAATTATTATGGGTTTACACTATCATACACACCATACATACACTATAATTATTATATCTATATGTATATATCATATACCTATCTACGAAGCTAACAAATTACCCATAATATGTCTTTTATACACTTTTATACAATATAATTAAGTATATCTTTGATCATAGATCTATGATCATGGATATGATAGTGTAATATAGAAAAATATCGATAAAAAAATGCTGCGGTCTTGTTAGTGCATAAACAGCCAGTGTGAATTAAAAAAAAATATCTATAAGCGGGACGACCCGCAGCGGTGACGCGGTGTGTTCCATGCTTAAAATTTTCAAAAGACTAATAAGTACTAGAATACATAAGTTATTATCATCATCATCATCAGCCTATAAATGTTCCCACTGCTGGGACACAGGCCTCCTCTCTGTGAGAGGGAGTGGGCTGTAATCCACCACGCGGGCCCAGTGCGGGTTGGTAGATATCACATGTCTTCGAATTTTCGGTTCTAGGACATGCCGGTTTCCTCACGATGTTTTCCTTCACCGTTTTGAGAGCAGTGGTGATGAAATAATTTACACAAAGTAAAGCGCCTGTCTGGGTTCGAACCTACGACCTACAACTCGTAAGTCGCGGCCGTTACCACTGGGCCACCACTGCTCTAAGTGCTGCTCTAAGTTATAATTACCAATAAATATTTTGGCAAAATTTAATTTTTTTCTTTCCTTAAATTCTAAATGAAAAGTAGAGTGTTTAATTAACACGGGTGAAAGTAATCAATTCCTACTCGGACTATAGCCCTCGCTGCGCTCGGGTGTCTAAATACCTCGTATGGGGATTGACTACTTTCGAACCTTGTATAACAATCTACAATAGTTTTATTAATGTGCATTTAGATAGGTAGAATAAAAAAAACTAATATTGGATGAAAAGATCCATCATCGAGCCGAGAGTCACATATTCCCGTTATAGATTATTATTTTGTATGGGGTCATTCTTGAGAACTATGAGAACCGGCTGGATAATGGTTAACGAGATTTATTGAAGGTAAAAGTCACATATTTTGGGTTGTTGTAATTTGGTCACTGTGTAATTTAGTCCCTTGTCAGCAACCGGGCACAAATCCAAACTCCGGGCTACTGCTGGGAAATTCCTAGTGGAAAATCTAATAACACTGCTCGACCTTGGCTAAACCGAGGACATAAGGTCCTCGGTTTAGCCTGAGCGGTAACTCTTGCGACCACTAGACCAACGAGACAGTGAAACTCGCAGACAGTTGTTTTTTTTAATTTTGCCTGATCCGCTGCCGCAGGTCTGATTGAAAACTAGTTTCACTTATTTTTTTTTTGGCGGCTTCTTCTTTGGCTTAGGCTTAGCTTCTTTTGCTTTGGCTTTTGGATCTTCTTTTGGTTTCTTAGCTGCCTCCTCAGCTTTCGCTTTTTCTGCTAAAATGTTGGCTTTTTTAACAGCTTCGGCTGCCTCCCTTGCTCTCTCTTTAATACGCGCCACTTCTTTCGCTTTCGCTTCAGCCTTTACTTTATTCTCATGTGCTTGTATTGCAGCTAAGATTTCAAGCCTTTTTCTTTCCTTTTCAGCATCCATTTCTTTTATTCTGCCAGCTATAACTTGAATAAAACCGTTTGACATTTTTCCAGCAAAATTTTCCAATTTCTTACCAATTGGTCCATTAAAGATGTTTACTGTAAGTGGCGGTACCACTTCAACTTTTGCATACTTCCATGAAGTAGCTCCAAAACTCTGTGCGGATTTCGCAGCACCTAAAATGTACGTATAATAATAGGTATAAAGTAAATTATCACTTTACACCATCTGTTTTTGTCTAAACTATTTAATGGCTACCTCTAAAGGTTTCAAATCAACCTTTCCCTTTTATTTTATTTTTAGCCTTTTCTATTTCTTTTTCAAGATATTCGATTTCACTACGTAGCTGTTGGTCTCGATATGTTTGCGTTTTGAGTTTCATTGTTCTCATTAAGTTCTCAGCCCTCGTTTCTAATATAGTTAGAAATCTATTGTTCACAAGTGGCTTTGCACGAGTCTTCATAATATGTAACTTAGATGAACCCCAACCTTTTTCTACAACATATTGAATTGTTTCCATAGAAACTGCGAACAAAACAAATGCGGACTTATTTTGAATGTTTTCACTATCAGGTATTAAACTTCTTTACATATTTTTTAAACAATAAAGGTAACATTTAATTATATTGCACTTGATTTTGCATAACCCACTTTTGTTTTGCAACAGTTTCTTTAAAATATATTATATAACAAACCTAGTGTTACGTCAAGGGCCTTCCTGAACATCCTAGCCGACATGTAATAATATCGAGGCTTTTAAAAATTTGCTTTAAAAAAATACCAATAATTTGATTGTAGATTTCTATAAAATGAATGTGCTAAAACTTAGCTGACCCACAAAATAATGAGAAACTCATGGACCTATCTTCCTATCTTAATTGTCAGTTTGTTGACGCTGTCTAATTTACTTTATTATTTGACATTGCTTAAAACAGACAACGTGTCAGTACAAAGTGTTAGCAATAAAGGATTAATACAACCTCTTTCGCAGACATCCGCCTTTATGCAACGGACGGCCATAAACTATATACCTATTCTAAGTCTTGTACAAAAGTATTATATCTTTCGAGGTTTTATGTGTGACTAGCACAAAAAATTTTTCGCTAATTAATCGAAATTTTTCGCCATAAACATATAAATTTTTAGGTCACTGGTTCAAAAGTTATAAGGGTTTATAGGTGGCCGATCTGGGGAGCATTTCCTCAGCTTGGCCCAATTGAATCTCAAAAGCTAGGGCACCTAGCGAAGATCTGTTTTCTCCCAAATTTTGTCACTGATTAGTCGCAATTTTTCGCCAAGTCACAGATTTTGTCGGGTCTTAGTTTAGAAGATATAATAAGTTAAATTTCCAAGAGATAGATCGAATAGTTTTCGTAATATGTAATTTCGACTAATTAGCGACAAATTTTTTGTGTTATCAAAATTAAAATCCCTGATAGTGGCCATTAGCCCCGGATCTAGATTTTTTTTGAGGCGGGACTAATACTGCCATCTGCCGCCCCCCGCCAATGTTTTATGGAGATGCGCTAAGATAGCCCGCAAATTAAAATCTTCTCAAAATGAAAAATAATTTATCGATCGATAATACACCAATCCAACAGGGGCGCCAAAACTGTTGTAAAAAAAAAAAAATGAAAGATTGTACGTGCTGCGCGTCTCATTTATTGCATAGTTGCGGTGTGCTGGGTGGTGCACTCTGTTTGCTATGTTTGAATTTGTCGCCCCCTGAAGTTGGCGCCCGGGGCGCATGCCCTGGTTTGCCCCCCCCTAGATCCGGGGCCGGTCATGTCAGTCACACGATTTTTATTATTCCGCAGCCAAGTAGGTACTTAGTTCCTTATAACTTATAAACTCGACGAACAAACTTTTAAACTACATTATCATCAACGCGTGGTAGATGCACCTTATAAATTTAGTAATTAGAAACCCGTATAAGTATGCAAATAAATTTGCAATGCACGGAATGACCTCGAAGATCAAATTACTCTATACTCCTGATGCGATGTGTTCATAACACCAGAGGAGATTTTTCAACTGAGACAGTACTTTATTATGGCGTTGGTATAGCAGCAGACATACGTGACCATCAGTCCTGTCTTGAGGTGAGAGGGTTGTCCTACCGCCGCTTGTAGGTACCACAGTATCTGTATGTACCTACTTACTTACGATGAAATGTAATCACGCACGCTGCTGAAGCAAGCCTGCAAATGTCTGCTGGCTAAAGCGGTGTTAGCATCTCCTGTCGTTTCCGCTGCGCGCCATTGCCTTCTTCCGAGTTACTATTCTCATCTTCGCTTTGATCGCTGCAATCCGCTGTTCTTTTGTGTGCTTAAGCCTGCGTCAAATAAATTTACTTTCTTTATTTCTTTCTTTCAAACAAATATGAGACATATCTCCTTTCCGCTTGACCTTTGCCCACTGAAGCTAAGCGGAGAAGAGTTGAGTAAAAAACAAAATCCTATTGGTTATTTACCACACATCTCTCCACTCCGCCCAACACGGCTAGGTGGATACCAGTCATAGAGCCTCACGTCTTATCGTGCTTTTCACACGAACAAGGAACACATCGTAGAAATGCAAGTGCAGTGTAATCAGAATCACCCAGCTCTATAAATCTATAGAGCTTGGTCTCAGTTGTATTATCTACTCAAGTGGTACACGTACACAACATAGAGTTAAGGCTTCCGCAAACAGGCGCGACACGACACCGGTAATTGTTCTACGGTGAAGTTTTCTTAGATATTGTTTGATTAGAGTCGCGGCGCGCCTGTTTGCGTGGGCCTTTATTGAGCAATCTCTCTAATACTGAATCGTTGTCCCAAATAAATTGGCTTTTAATTTAAATCGCAGTGCAAGTCTGTTATGTAAAAAATGGTGGAATTTAAAATCTTTAGACGGCAACACCATCCTGTTCTACGAAAAAGAAATTGATACTTTGTTTGTCTTTTTGTTTTTGATAGGTTATTTTGTTTATATTCTGATTTATTCCTGGTAAAGAATACACACTTTAGTACGATGCAGTATGGATTTGCAGTATAGATTTGTCGTCGTATGGAGGTAGAGCATAGGTACGACATAGTCTATTACACATAATCTATTATGCAAAAATCAAAAGGCAAAATATCAAAATCATTAGATCTACTAACAATCCCGAAACTGACATAACTGACTGACGTAAAAGTGTACCAATTAAAAAAAAATTGGGGTTGCCCATTTATTCCATTGCAGACAGCGTGGCCAGTCTATAAGTAGACGGTATTGTGTGAGCACTTGGGCAGTAGGTATAGGTGTGTGCCCATATATATATGTAGTGTATAGTGCTCAGCGCAAACGCGCGTATTATGTACGCGCGTTTGCGCTGAGCACTGTACAATCAACCGCACAGTGGTAGCACCGGAATTTGCTACAAACTGCTAATGTACAGTTGACTCAAACTCAAAGCTTATTTCAATTAAAACAATTACAGGCACATTTAAACGGTCAAAGCGTAGTAATTTCTAATAGAAGAACGGGCAAGAAATTCCACAGACACTTTTAAATCAAAATTAGGTCAACATGAATTATTCATGTTGACTAGGTATTTAATAGGAGTCAAAACATTCACAAGTCCAAACGTAAAAACGCATGAGCTTTATGCTTAGGCACAGATAATATAATACGCTTAGGTAAATAATAAATGGAAAAAATATTTCGTAATTTGAACAATTAAGAATCCCAAATATTTGGCTTTCATTTAATAATGATTGCATTTACTTTACTTTTCCGTTATGAACAAGATTTCCTTGACATACAAATATGGATAGGTGTTTTGTTTGTAAACTGTAAACTAATTAACCTAATTAAAAAATACCGCAGTTGGTCTACATAATACTCGTTGAAGGTGAATAAAAGGATGAGCGCAACTGTCAGGTCTGCCCGTTTTCTTGTTCGGGTTTACAGATTTTAGAAATCTGTAAACCTTTCTGCCAAATCCGTTGCGGATACCGTGTAATGGGAACATAAGAGACAGACTTACTTTTACATTTGATATGGATATTACTATAAATTTGTGTTTCAAGGATATACAATGTCGCCCATGGGCATGTGCCCGCCCGCATTTTTCTAAATATTTATGAAATATAATAGAAAAATTTTTTTTTTTTCTAAATCCCCCTTTGATTTTATCAACTTACACTTGTTTTTTTATTAGAAAAAAATGTTTTCACCTCCGTTTTTTTTTTTTGCATAGTCGACAAATTTTAATAAAAATGTTAGTTAATCCGATCCAAATCGAGCCAATAACATCAGAGATATGGCAAACGCTACTCAAAACATTAAAAATTGAATAACATGAAAAATATTAAAGATAGACAGACCCCTTTAAAGTTATTTTTCGAATTTTTTTTCATGAATATTCAGAAAAATACGGGCGGGCACATGCCGATGGGCGACATTGTATATGTCACCGTAAGATTGTGAGAACCGTTAGTTTATAATCTGTCGGAATTATTTCCGTTAGATTATAAACTGTCGAAAAATTATAAACTGGGTGAAATGGGTTAGGTTAGGTTAGGTTAGCGGCGCCGCGGCAGCGGCCGGCGAGCGCTACTTCCAAGTTGCTCGCAGCCAAGCGCAAGGTGCATTACGTCGCAAGTCGCAAGCTAGTTTGGTATCAGTTCACAATTTGTCAGTTTTTCATGGATACATTATAAACTATCGAAAAATTATGCGTTCAATTGTAAATGATTTGTCACAGTTCACAATTTTTCGACAGTTTATAATTTAACGGAAATAATACCGATAGATTATAAACTAACGAAGTTCATAATTATACGGTGACATATACCTATAATAGTCCTCCAGACCGTATTTCGGCCATGGCGGCCAATCTCAACGGAGACTAGCCTTCAGCGCGGGATATATTTTATTGCACAAGTGTGTGCGCAGACACAGGTGCACTCTCTCTTCCCTCACTCTCATAGTCCGATGGGACGGCAATTCGACACGACCGGATAGAGATCAGGCGCAGGGCCAACGGCATAACGTGCTCGAGGACCTTTACACGCAACACCCTGTATCCTCCTTGCCTCAGCTGCGGTCATTGGCTGTTAAAATTCCAGAACTCCGTGAGATAAGCGATCATCTGCCTAACTTTCCCAGCCCAACCATATCGGGTTCGGCTTCAAGTCTGAACGATGCAGTTGAATATCAGTATTTTACCTAGAGCCTAACTAACCTCCACAGACCAGTGACTGAGTAACACGATACCCCTTGATAAGACTTTCTGGCTTCTGCCTATCAGTAACGACTGTCAAATATCTACGAATGCCTGTAGCTAGTAAACTGTTACCAGGAATGACTGACCATAAGCCGCTTTATGCTTACTTCACTTGGAACGTTTTAGAGGGACATCGCCGTTGAAGCCCACCGCTATGTTTAAACTGATGCAACTATTTCTAACTGTCGATGCTAGGTTTAGGGAGATCAGCAGGAACTTCCATATGAGAATACTACTTCATAAACAAATATTGTTATCGTTTTATGTTACACTTAGATACCTACTGATGTCCCAATTACAAAACTTCTTTTGAACATTTTCCTCTCGCTTTCCTGCAATCTGTGGGAGTGACTTCGCGAAAAGGGACGGAAGTGTGTAACAGGAAGGCGGGGAAGCGCGCGCTATTTGATTTGACAAATGAGCGCGCGCGGTGCTAGAGTTGGTTGTCAGAAACGACCTTGACCAGCCCTCGCCCCTTTAATGTTGCTTATTACCAAGGTGAGATGTCAGATGTTACACATCATATGGTACTACTGTAAGGCTCACTCGATTTTTTTTAAAATGATGACTTCTTTAGTCGCGTTGGGTATTTTTGAGGTGGTAAAAAACAATTGAACTCGCGACACCGTTATTGACACCTCATTTTTGTAAACGCGATTGTGCTCTTTATTTATATTACGTTACGGATCAATGTTCTATGCAAGTTTAAAGATTTTGGAAGTATTTTTTTAATTGTTCAAGTTTTCACTTCTGTCGGCACTCCCAGAGTGCCACTGTTTTTTTTTTCAGCCCCGTTGGTTCGTGGTCGCAAGTGCGACTGCTGCGCGTGGGGTCCTGGGTTCGATTCTCAGGTCGGGCAAAGTATTATTGGGTTTCTCCATTAGGAATTTCTCAGCAGCAGCCCCGAGTTCGGAAGTTGGTGCTGTGATATCCCCGTGCCTCGGAAAGCACGTAAAGCCAATAGTTCTGCGCTTGATCTCATCCTGGTCGTGTCGGATTGCCGTCCCATTGGATTATGAGAGTAAAGAATGATTTCTGTTATACCGTACCGGGCACGAATGATTTCTGTTATACGTGCCAAACTTCCCGAAGATTTCATGCCACACCGTGCAGCGTCCGTGTCGAGTCCGAATCTTGGTCCCTAAAAATTGAGCAGACACGGCCGCGGCTCGCGACCGTAACGGTCTAACATTAATCATTCCTAAAGGAACATAGAGTGCACCTGTGTTTGCGCACAAGATTGTGCACTATAATATCTCCTGCATACTTGGCTTAATCTCCGTAGAGATTGGCCGAAATCGGTCGGGAGGATTTATTTATTCAAAAAAAATCTCCATTGATCTCACAGAAGATCGATTCTCCCGATAGACAAAAGTGTTATCGAGGTGCCAAAGATGAAAACTTAAACCAAGTTATCTCAAATTCATAGATAGATAGATGGGTTAAGTTAGGTTAGGTTATTGGAATCGGTCGTAAGGCATTAGCTACATCAAAGGCATTGGGCACTGCGCAGTAGTATTCTTGTAACATTTCGTCTGTAAATTACATGGCCATTCGTTCATTGATAGATTTACCTTAAACCGTTTACGTTGACAGTTTACAGGTATAAAACAATAGTATGACGATGACGAAACGTCGTAGACCGCAACGACGAATAATAAAATTTTAAGTAAGTACTAGTCATCCTTTGAATCAAGGTTTTGTCAATAATTACGTACTGTCACATAAAATCTAAAGTTGAAAGGAAGTTATAATAAGTAAGGCGATACGCACACGACGTCGCGCACTGACGCGGCAGGCAGTGAAGCGGATCTCACGGCTTGTATGTAATCCGTTGATGCCTGTACACCGCGTGACCGTACGGACGAGCGGCGCTCGCGCTACCACACGAGACACCGTATTGCAGCGCGGATCAGTGTGGGATAAGGGTATGTTGCACTTTTTGAAAATGGATTTCGAGGTCCGCGCGGCGCATCGCTAGAAGCCAATCCGCACGGACAGGCGCGTCTCCGCGCGGGGCACCGCACCGCCACAAAATCCGCTTCGCCGTCTCCGCCCTCCGCGGCGGTGAGCGGCGTCTTGTCAAAACCGCCTAAGTACGTCTTGGAGGCTACAATATTCCACGTAACTGCCACTCATCATGAGTCATGAGTTAATATTACTAAATTACTATGATTCCATGTACACTTTATCCATAATTTATGGTAAACGGGGACAAGGATGGCCCATAATTACAAAAATTAATAGTTACTTGTACCTGTTACAAACTCACTCTCGACGCTATGTTATGTTATACATATAGTACCTAAGTACTTAAAAGTGAAATTGAAAGATTGTCATACTATAATTTTGGGCTAAACTTTTGGATTGATGGGTTGTATATCGAACAATTATTATTTATGGTTGTAGACATCAATAACGCTTGCCGAGGTCGGTCTGTGGATGGGTGACCATCCATTACATATCGAAACTCCTCCGTGCCTCAGAAAGCACGTTAAGCCGTTGGTCCCGGCTGTTAAATCAAATTAGATTTGTTACAGCTGTAGTGGTAATCGTGTCATTTGGTTTAATAGGTCCTTATTTTTATTATTTTGTTAATCTTTGATATAGATTCTTTTCTTTTAGATTTTGTGAATGTGAGAACGTTGTAGGCTGTAGACTTGTGGACCATTTTCTATTTTACTAAGTACCTGGTACTTGTTGATAGGCCTACACTGTCCTCTCATACCTATTAACACTGTAATTTGAAAACATTGTAGAAACAATTTATTTTAAAAAGAGTAACCGTGGAGTTTCTTGCCAGCTCTTCTCCATAGGAAGCGACCAATTGGAACCGTGCACCTAGCTTCTGACGTTTCATAAGTGCCCTTGTAGGTTTATGTGAAATAAAATAATTTGAATTTGTCATTTGTAGATCCTTGACAGTCGTTACGGGTAGTCAGAATCCCATAAAGTCTGACAACCAGTCTTACCAAGGGGTATCGTGTTACCCAGTAAGTGGTTTGTGGAGGTCAGATAGGCAGTCGCTCCATGTAAAATACTGGTATTCAGCTGCATCCGATTAGACTAGGCTGGAAACCGACCCCAACATAGTTGAGACAAGGTTAGGCAGATTGATTAGTTTGAAGACATCCATGGGCGAGAAAAGGTTAGACTACCCAACAAGCAAAATAATCCTGGAGTGCGATTTTGTAATTCTACATGGACTTATAAAACTCCGATGATAGTTTTGGTGGCTGCTACTGCGCTTTTAACAGCATAAATACATGCTGTTTTTACTCAAGTACGTTTAATACCATAATTTGTACTTATATCAGTATATAGGATCATATTTCCTGACAAATATAGGATCAAGACTCCTATAAATGCATGAAACAAGAGTAATTGCACTCAGGAGTAATTACTCCGGTAACTCAAGACTTATATGCGCCTATAAGATAACATCTGCGGACCATTTAAATCTTAATACTCCTGTATAAGCATGTACCAGGAAGATATGCACTGAGGAGCAATTACTCTTGTTATTTTTACTTATAACTTCATTTAAGCTAATATTTTATGACCAATTTAAGTAAATTAAAGTTAAATTACTGTAAATCATTTATGTATCTGCTTTGGTTTTACATAAACTAAGTAAGTGTTAAATGAATTTCATATCCACGTTTTAAAAATAATTAATCACCAAGATTATAACAGCACTCGGTAGGATAAATGTTTTCTATATCGATTTGTCGTATGCCGTTTTAAACCTAGACATATTTATATAGGCATTCCACAGTAGTGTTATTGGCTAAGTAATCTCAAACAATCCTGGTTAAAACTATTAAAAAGCCACTTTTGCTTGTAACGACCAGTACAGGCGAAAACACGCTTCATATAGTTTTGCAAATTCTATTGTAGGATTTAACATCAGCCATTTTGTTTACAACTGTTTTTGTCTACAAATATTGAAAATGGATTTAAATAACTGGAAGCAGTTTAAAAAAGTGGATTTTATAAAAGAAAAGTTAAAAAACATTCAAAGAAATGTTAACCGCAGTGAGCAACGATTTTTTAAATTTAACTGGTGAAGACCGCATCGCGAATTCTAGTGAAGGTTCCGGACAAGATAATTGTAGTACTACTTTATATGGAAGAGGTTCGGGCTATGAAAGTACCAAATCTTTGAGCGATATTGAAAGTGATAATCAGGAAGAACTTTCGGATTATAACAAAAATGTAGAACTGCTTTATTCTATTAAAAACTGGACTTCAATATTTCACATGCTGCATTAAACTCTTACTTGAAATTTTAAATAAGATAATAATCAATGTTTTGCCTAAAAACATTACTAGATACCAATAGGGAAAACCTATACATCAGTATTTCAGCCCCAGGACACTATAGGCACAACGGTTTGATCAAATGTTTGAAAAAAATTATAACAATGTTTCTTGTTTACCAGATGAGATTTCTCTAAACATAAAATGTTGATAGATTACCAGTTTTCAACGGCTTCTTTTTAAATTCAATTTGCATTTTTCGTAGTTGCTATACGTCTATGGTAGCAACTACCACAAATTAAAAAGAAGCCGTTTACTAGGAGTTCATGGTACTTTTTTGACCATCTCAAATCGACAGCATAATACTCGCAGGTTTGCCCGATCGGTTCACTGACGACGTTGCCAGATTTAACAGCATGGCTTGTAAGAAAATAGAGAAGGCTGTGTCCGTACCTATTGTGTTATTGTAGGAGATCCATAAACATTTGTGTAATATTGCCCAGACATCAGATACTTAAATCTTTTCAACTGATATCTTTGTAAGTTAATTTAAATATAGGTAAGTATAGGGATTTTCACTTTTACTCACATAGAAGTAGGTAATAATAAATATTGTGTTACGTAGTACATATACAGTTAGGTACTAGTTACAAATTTCGCATTCGTCTCTTGGGAAGTGATCATAAATTGTGTAAGTAGAACAATTCTCACACCAAAATCAATCTTGGTATACTGCCCCCGATAGAAAAAAAGACGCATCTTACATTTTTTCCCAGATTTGAATTATATATCAGGCAGATGCACCTTTTTTCTGATTCCAGCAATGTATATAACTCAAATCTGGATTTTTTTTAGATGCGTCTTTTTTTTTATTTAAAAATCGATCGATATCCAGGAACATCGGCATGGTCTTGTTTAAATCGTCGGCAACTTGTTATATAATTAAGTCAAATAAAAACAATGTTTAAACTGATGTTTAACCTAGCACGTAGAACAAACCCATAAAATATTCCTTTAACTTACTTATCTATAAATATCAATCGATTTTCATCTGGGCATTGCGGAACTCTAATCGGTAATAATGGCGAATCTTTCTCGTTTTTGAGATAACCCAATATACTTATATTGGTACTATATCACACTTGGAAATGCTAAAAATACTTATTTTAGCACTATGTCATACTTGGAAATGCTCACTAAGAAAATGGCAGCTGCCTTCATAATATTTATTTAATATTAATTAATACTAAAATGTAAATAAGCAAATTTCAAGAGGCGCTTTAAAATTTTGATCAAAACCATGATAGATTTCACTGAAAATTCACATTCCCCTACGAATAAGCTATAAAACTAACAATTTAACAACAATAAGATTTTGTTTTTCTACTAAGGTTGACATTAATAAATTCTGATTGTTAGAAGTACTTATCCTCAAGATATTAAAATATTTTTTTACAGAGCACAACAGCGACACTTTGACAGTTCACAATATATTATAGAAGCATTTTTAGGTGCGTATTAATCTCATTTTTGACTATAACTTACTTATATTGAGATTTACAGGAGTAATTGCATTGACGTAACTCAATTACAGGAGCAATATAGGCGTATATGGCATTTCAGCGGTCTAATATAAATACGTTATGAGTAAAAGTAGACTTATAAAGTGGGCCCTTTTCGAGGTTTATATGCGGATATAAGTCTCATATAGTCCTCGATAAATGATGGTTCTAGGACAGTTTAAAAACCACTTTTTGCTAGTTGGGTAGATACGGTTGTGACAGGTTACGGTTGTTACAATCGCAATATTAGCGAAACTATAAGGAACACCCTCTCCGGGTGTAAGGGGAGAGAGGAGCGCCATGCGGGTCTGAACGTGTTTCACAGTATTGCTACAGCCAACGCGCGACGTTGACGTCAAATTATTGGTAGTCAAATGAAAATTGTCACAGTCGTACCCAGTCTACCCCACCTATTGTATTAAAATCTGCTTCAGAAGTGAGTCCAGTGGCACGTCGATGTGTCTTGAAGGGACCGATGGCCGGCGGAGCAGACCAGTCATTAAGTTGCGATCGCGAAGCAGCATCCGTTAGCGCGACATTGACCCCCACCTAAATGGACTGACAGACCTTGAAAATATGGTTGGGACAGTTGGATACGGAAGACGGAAAACTGGGATTCGAAGCGCAACTTAGGAGAGGTTTATGTTAGCGAACTACGATTGACTGAGTTGACGGTTCGAACTCATTGGTGGCGTGGCTAATATGCATGCTACTCGTATTTAGTAAAGTTATTTATTTACTTAGTATTTATTTAACTAGTTTTTATTTGTAACATAACATCACGCCTTGTTTCCCCGAAGAGTTGGGCAGAGGTGTACCTGTAGCAGGTACACCCACATTTCGCCAGTTATGTTTAAGTCCCATGTAATAGGGAGTGAGCCTATTGCCATCAACCGGGTACAAATCCAGACTCCAGGCTGCTATTGAGAAATTCCAGATAGAAAAACCCAATAACACTTTGCCCGACTCAGGAATCGTACCCATGGACCTCATGCTCAGCAGTAGCGCTTGCGACCACTAGACCAACGAGGAGTCTATTTATTTATATATTACTTAGTGAAATAGACGATGATTTATAAAGAAAACGAGCGCGTTATATTTCATGAACAGACCTTTGGGCGTATAGATATTATAGAAAAACTGCTGAATATATCTACTCAAAATAAAATTATTTGAACTTTTCAATAATTTATCTATCTCTGTACGGTTTTCATTTTGCCATTTTCATACTACTTAAGTTATTTATTTACGCCCAAAGATGTGTTGAAATATGGAAGTTTCGACGCTCACGACTTCCAAACCAATACTTTATTCAAAATTCTGCTTCCATACAGGGCTAGATAATAACAAGACAAATTGATATAATTTTTAGTTTTGAACGTACACCGTCAAACAGACGAGTAATCACCATACTACGTTTGTATGGAAGAATGACCGACCAGTGTACCCACCCTTCAGGTTGAACTAGTCGCGGGCTCGAACTCATTGGTGGGCTTGGTCAAAAAGCACGCTATCTCACCTGGCATCATGTCCGACAGAGATAGTATCAGTGATGAGCAGTTAGACGCTGGTCTACATGCACAAACTCTAGTTCGCACGCACACAAACACCGTTCAGAACGATTTTAGTCAAACGAGCGCGTAAAAAATTACGAAAAGTCCTTTGGAAGGTGGAGTTTTATGAAATAACTACTGCATAAATCAATTACGAATAAAGTTTACTATAATCTTAGACAATTGAGCTTTGTCGGAACGAGCTTTATACTTCTTTTATTACTTATTTACTCCCAAAGTTGCGTTAAAATTAGCAGGAAAAACAAATCTTTGTTGGCTCATAACTTTTTAATATCTTTTTTTTTTACTATTCTGCTTCTGTACAGACAAAATTAATAATAAGACAAAACGATTACATGTTTTACTTTGGATGTACAATGTGTAACAGTGGAGTAAAACCCCCCCGAAATTTGTATGGAAAAAGTATCGGCTAGTTGCGCCTTAAGTCCCCAATGCAATATTGCAAGATTACGTAACATTGTGAACTCGTCATCCATCGCTTAGTAATACGTCATAAGTCACATAACAAGCTCTAATTGTTCTGTCACAACGCGCAACGCACGACAGTCGCGTGCTACGTACACTTTCGCCGCGGTCAATGATGTTGCAACACCAAATTGTCCCCAAGACGTTGCAAGTCACGTTACATCTTACCGGTTTAGATAATTAGCACATATTGTCCCACCAGACGGTCAGACAGTGACCTAATGCGGGATTGGTGTACAGTCGCCAGCAAAGTTGGATACCTACTTATAAAGTTCAAAATTCACTCCAGCCTGCTTTTGGACATAACTTGCGGGCCGCTAGCCTCTAGCTAGACCACTGGCCAGTGGGCCGCATCAATTGGGTACCCCAGTTGTATTAAAATTTTAATACAACTGGGTTACCCAATTGATGCAGCCCACCGTACATTAATTAGGGTAACAATTAAAATATTCTGGTATCCAATATCCTTTTGACACCTAACTTTATTTGGATATTGGAATGGCGACATTGGTGAAGATTTTTAGAAAAGTTTCAGGTAATAGCAAATGCCTAGATACCTATTAATAAGCTGAACATAAACTGCAGGCGCTGAAAACTGAAAAGCATATTTTTTTTCAGAATAGATTCCTAAGTTTACTGTAGTTTATAATTATGTGTAGGTACCTATATTGTGTGTATTCTTGTTATTTTATTACCACACTAGCTGCGCCCCGCGGTTTCACCCGCATAACTCTCGATCCCGTGGGAAAAAAAAAGTATCCTATGTTCTTTTCCAGGGCATCATCTATATATGTGCCAAATTTCATCCAAATCCGTTCAGCCGTTTTAACGTGAAGGCGTAACAAACAAACTTACTTTCGCATTTATAATATTAATAATTAAGGATTATCAAGGTATAGAGTAGTGGCAGTATGAGGTTGAATCAAATCGATCGATTTTATGTTTTTTTTTTTTCATGTTTATGAAAACATGAAAATGCGAATTACATCCCTACCCCTATATTGGTTGGTAGTTGATTCATGAGCAATATATAAGATAAAACACACTACCCTAATTCTAGTACTATAAGAACTTTATTCGAAACTGTTGATCAGCAAAGGAAGTAGAATTAACATTGTTACTCAAATTCAAAATATTTTATTTCACATAAACCTACAAGGGCACTTATGAAACGTCAGAAGCTAGGTGCACGGTTCCAATTAGTCGCTTCCTATGGAGAAGAGCCGGCAAGAAACTCCACGGTTACTCTTTTCAAAATAAATGGTTTCTACAATGTTTTCAAATTACAGTGTTAATAGGTATGAGAGGACAGTGTAGGACGGTGTATACTTTTACATAAACATTTAATTTATTTTTCTCGTTTTATTTTTGAAATAATATACTTAACATAAAATCATCACGCTTGGATTCCTAGAAAGGTTAGGCAGAGCTGTGTTTATAGAGCACTCTCATTGCGCCGCCAGTTATGTTAACGTCCCATGTTACAGGGGGCGAGCATATTGCCATCAATCGGGCACAAATACCTGAGAAATTCCAGATAGAAAAACTCAATCACATTTTGTGTGACCCGGCAATCGAACCCAGGACCTCATGCTCAGCAGTAGTGCTTGTGCAGTACAGTGGACCACTAAACACAGAGGCAGTAATTTTTTTTTAAACTGTTGCATAGCTTTTATCGCGGGCTTTGAGCGCGGCGACCGAATCAAGAAATTCCGTAACGTAACGAAAATAAAACCTAACACCCCCCACTCCGCCTACCATGTAATGACGGTTCCCATGACAACGTGATGTTGTCATGGGAAACGTGATGTTGTCATGGGAACGTTGTCATGAAGGTTACAAATGCTATGCAATAGCTTTACCGCGGCAGTCCCCGAGTGCCAGACGTTTTTTTTTTTTAAATAATGATCCTAACTAATATTATAAATGCGAAAGTGAGTTTGTTTGTTTGTTACGTTTTCACGCTAAAACGGCTTATCGGATTTGGATGAAATTTGGCACATGGGTAGACCATGACCTGGATTAGAACATAGGATACTTTATATCCCGATATTCCCACAGGATCGAGACTTATGCTGGTGAAACCGCGGGGCGCAGCTAGTTTTAATATACAGTCGAACCTGGATAAGCGAGAGTTCAAGAAACCGCGAACAATTTAACGCATATAGAGGTTTATCATTATCTCGTATTTCTAGCTTATAGAGGTACAGGTGTGGCCTTTCTCACTTATAGAGGTTGAGGTTGGTTGGGAAAGCTTGAGAGGAACAAAAACAATAGATATTAGTTCGACGAAATTTAACATCATCATCTGCCTAGCCTTTTCCCAACTATGTTGGGGTCGGCTTCCAGCCTAACCGGATGCAGCTGAATACCAGTATTTTACATGGAGCGACTGCCTATCTGACCTCCACAACCCAGTAACTGGGTAATACGATACCCCTTGGTAAGATTGGTTGTCAGACTTTCGGGCTTCTGACGACCCGTAACGACTGTCAAAGATCCACGAATGACAGCCGGGACCAACGGCTTAACGTGCTTTCCGAGGCACGAAGAAGTCTCGGTACCTATGTAAAGATGGTCACCCATCGACTGACCACCCCTGGCAAGCGTAGCTTAACGACGACGAAATTCGACGAAAATTAACAATGAGTCATAAATATCAGATGTTACATTACACTCGACTGTCACTTATACAGGCAAGTAGGAGTCTCAGCTATAGAGGTCCACGAGAGTATATGAGTTTCTCTTATAGAGGTTTATGTTTCTCACTTATAGAGGTTATAGAGGGTTAAAATGACGGGACCTGGCAATTACTCTTATTTATAGAGTTTTGGTGAGCAGTGGTGGCCCAGCGAGCAGTGGTGGCCCAGTGAGCAGTGGTGGCCCAGTGGTAACGGCCGCGACTTACGAGTTGTAGGTCGTGGGTTCCAACCCAGACAGGCGCTTTACTTTGTGTAAATTATTTCATCACCACTGCTCTCAAAACGGTGAAGGAAAACATCGTGAGGAAACCGGCATGTCCTAGAACCGAAAATTCGATGACATGTGACATCTACCAACCCGCATTGGGCCCGCGTGGTGGATTACGGCCCATTCCCTCTCACAGAGAGGAGGCCTGTGTCCCAGCAGTGGGAACATTATAGGCTGATGATGATAGAGTTTTCTTGCTAACCCAGTTCTCACTTACACAGGTTTGACTGTAATTTTAAAAACTGAAGTTTCAACTAAGTTTCGTTACTCACTGTACAAACAATACAAAGTGTGAATGAAACAGTGTGTGTATCTTGTAAACAATAGACACAGCATTGTGAGCGAAGGTGAGTGTGATTCAGCCGTGACTGAAGATATTTGAGGTTAATCAGTTATGTAACGAAACCTCATCATTATCAAATACTTGGTAATGTTTAAGTGTGTCGGTTACAGTTGTTCACATCATTGTGATGGTAAGGTTCTGCGTTGCTGACATTGAACACTTTTGGTTGGCTTTTGCACAACGTTTTTGACGAAATACTGGAAATATTTTATGCTCTATTGATGTTGTTTTTATGAGCTTGTGGCGCACGGGTCAATCCATCAGGTTAAGCTACGCTTGCCGAGGTTGGTGCTTGGACCATCTTTACATATCGAGACTCCTCCGTGCCTCGAAAAGGTCCCGGCTGTCATTCGAGGATCTTTAACAGTCGTCAGAAGTCCGACAGTCTGACAACCAGTCTTAACCACGGGGTCTCGTATTACCCGGTTACTTGGTTGTGAAGGTCAGATCGCTCCATATAAATACTGGAATTCAGATGCATCCGATTAGATTGGAAGCCGACCCCAACATATTTGGGAAAACGCTAGGCAGATTGATTTTGATGTTGTTTTATAAGAAAACTAGCTCACCCGACAGACGTTGTCGTGTCTAATAATTTAATAAGTACCAAAAACCCATAGAAAAAAGAACTTTCAATCTGTAAAATTTAATAAGTACCAAAAACCCATAGAAAAAAGAACTTTCAATCTGTAAAAATTTCGAGGATATTTCTCAAAGGGAAACGCCTATTTTTGGCCATGGTTTGCCCAGCAATGTGGGAAATACAAAAAAAATACCCATTTAGTAACTAAAATATTGCTATTACTTATTTGTAACGAAACCTCCGGAATTAAAAGCCGATTTAATCAAGACAATCGTTTATTTCCTTATCTAACACTTCCGATTGTTAGTCAATCCTGTCAAAGTAGGGATGGCAACTTTTACTGAAAAAAATCGATACACTCAAAACCGGTCACCAAAAATAGATTTTTGGAAAATCGATTTTTTATTATGTAGTTGTTACAATCAACTCAGGCTATCGCAGACCTCTGCTGGACATAGGTCTTTCTCAGGCTGCGCCACAATACCCTTTCCTCCGCCTTCCGCATCCAGTCCGTACCAGCCAACTTTTTAAGGCCGTTGGTCAATCTAGCTGAGGGGCGTCCCACACTACGCTTACCGATACGCAGTCTCCACTCTATAACTCGTCTGCTTCACTAGCCATTATTCCTTCGACGAATATGACCTGCCCACTGTCACTTCAGCTTGCTTACTCTGCAGGCTATGTCGATAACTCCGGTTCTTTTCCGGATAACTCCATTTCTGATCTTAACCTTCAAAGAAACTTCGACCATAGTCCGCTCCATAGCGTGCTGAGCAACCTTGAATTTGTGGACTAGCCCGACTGTCAGTGTCCACGTTTCGGCACCGTATGTCATAACGGGCAGGACGCACTGGTTGAAGACCCTAGTCTTCAAATACTGCGCGATTGGAGACGACAAGACTTGACAAATTTTTCCAAACGCTGCCCAAACTAGCTGGATCTTTTCTGTCGGCTTCTTTCTCAAAGTTGTGCCTACCGAGATGGATGAGTTGCCCTTAATAGACGTGCTCCTTCACAACTTCGAGAAGCGACCCTTTGATGTGGATTACATTTGGCAAGACATGCGAATTGTACATACATGACTTTCGTCTTGTCCAAATTCATGCCGAGGCCAACCAGCCGAGAAGCTCCATTTAGGCTGTGCAACATCTGGTCTATGTAACTGTCCCAGCGTCTCGTCAGCGTCAGTTGTTACCTCTTTTGTTATTTTCTTTAGAGACAAAAAAAAATGTTATTTCATTTTAAACACGATCCATTGAACCGATTCCGTATTTTCAGTTTTTTTTTAATATAGATTTTTCGAATAATCGATGTCATGTCGCATCCCTACGTTAAAAATAATTGTAATTGACATCTGATTGACATTAATATTTCACATTTTGTTTGGTGCTGTGTTTTTTCGACTACGTATTTCTATTTTATTTTCCGACGATTTTGATTACGATTATGGACCCTGTAACCGCTTCCGATGACGACCTTGCTTTACATTGGATTCTGTACCGGCCTCTTACGACGACACCAGCTTGCCAATGGATACCGTACCTGTTTCTCGCCAAGGACCTGACACGAATATGGAACCTGAATTACACGAACTTACCAGCTTACCACGGAGCCATCTCTGTGTCAACTGAGGCGTGCATACACGAAGACTTAAGAGATTTACCTTAAGCAATGTGGAAGTTCGGTTTATATTTCAACAATGGATTGCTCCACAACAAGTAAGTTACTTTATGAACATACAAGGTACATACTCAGCAACTTTTACTGCATAGCTACTTTACGTTAGGTTTGAATTGAATAATTCGGTTGGTTAGTGCCACAGAAACCATAGGAATAAATATTTTAAGTTTGTTTTGTCTCAAACCATTGCCACATATTTTATGTGACATAAGTAATGAATTGTATGATCATCAAAAATGGTATCAAAGACCGATGTCATTCAATGTATTATACATAAAGACCTTGTGATGCTACAGCATGCTAATAGGTATAAATGATTTTTATGACAGTATGCAATTATGTTTCAGATAATAGTCTGATGTGTGACCAATGTTGGATGTTGGCAAGGAATAACAGCCTTCTGCACTACAAGAACGAAATGTTCGGCATCGACAAATATGATTGTGTAAACTGTGGTCAATCTGTATTAAGAAAGCACTTTCATCATCTATACCAACGCAAAACAGGCACAAGAGACATACAAATAAGAACTATAATTGCAGAATGGATTGTACCAAAACTATAAATATGTTTTTTATTAACCTTTAATTTATAAAAGACCCACCGAGTTCTATGTAAAAAATAGTGGTTGTTTCTTTATCTATAATGTTAACCCTAATGCCTACAACTTGTTTCTTTCATGGGCGTCACTTGGCCAAAACCTCCTTATCAAATGGGCATTTCCCTTTCTTCCCATAAAAACTTCATAATCAGCCTATAACGTTCCCACTGCTGGGACACAGCTAGGCCTCCTCTCTGTGAGAGGGAGTGGGCCGTAATCCACCACGCGGGTCCAGTGCGGGTTGGTAGATGTCACATGTCTTCGAATTTTTGGTTCTAGGACATGCCGGTTTTCTCACGATGTTTTCTTTCACCGTTTTGAGAGCAGTGGTGATGAAATAGTTTATACAAAGTAAAGCGCCTGTTAAGGTTTGAACCTACGACCTACAAACTCGTAAGTCGCGGTCGTTACCATTGGGCCACCACTGCTCTTGCTAGGCCATCACTGATCTTAAAAACCATAAAAACTTAATTCGAACTATTACGATAATTATAAAACAAAAAATAGCCAAATCGGTCCAGCCGTTCTCAAGTGATGCGGTTATCAACGAATAGCATTTCATTTTTATTATATACATTATCGACCTGAAATAGAATGTCAGATATTAAGTAGGTACCTACGTATTACAACATATCAATATAAATAGGTAACTCAAATATAAATCAGATGTGCAAACATCGTGATTGATTAATAAATAAGTCAGTTCTTCGTAATGTTGATATTAAGACATAAGTTATCTGTACAAATAGCTCTATTCTTAGCTACAATCATAACAATATTCAGTTATTTCAGAACATTTGGTTTCGAAACAAACACGAAAATTACAAAATATTTGTTCTATCGATACGCAATTAGGAAATGAATGATGACAATTAGTGATGTCCGGATATCCGTATCCGCGGATATCCGAGGGAGA
The DNA here is from genome assembly GCA_963680765.1 of Agrochola lychnidis. Lineage (NCBI taxonomy): Eukaryota > Metazoa > Arthropoda > Insecta > Lepidoptera > Noctuidae > Agrochola > Agrochola lychnidis. Next base: position 10,269,928 of record OY796850.1, read on the forward strand.
TAAAAGATCTGTATCCGTATCCGTTACTTTTTGGCGGATCTTGAACGGATCTTTTATATTAATACATTTCATTACGTATATGAAATTTTAAAGATATATAGCAATGAAATACCTACTGTAAACTTCAATCCAAATTAGTAAAAAAAAATATTTATCATAATTCAAGTAGAGTAAGTACCAGTAAATTAAGTTATAAGGTAGTAATTAAACTATCTTTGTAGTGAGATCAAACCTCTAATATTTGTGCTATGCTAATTGAAATAATTATGTGAGTTAACACATCAATTAAAACTACATTTGTTGTTTTCAAGAACATAAAAAAAAATGTCATAATTAATATTGAGTAATGGTGAATTGTATTTCAAAAAGAGTAACTTAGCAGCTCTGTCCCCCAAAAGTCAGTTACGATGAGGATCATAAATAATTCCTGCTGAACCTGAAGAAAGTTGAGATCCGTATCCGTATCTGTATTCGCGGATCTCGACTCTTATGATCCGTATCCGAATCCGCGGATCACATTTTTTAACGATCCGGCACATCACTAATGACAATATAACGTTACGTGTTACTACAAAATTACGAATTACACGATTAAATTGAAATATTATTCAAACTGCTGTAGCAATTAGCGTTAACATCTAAATAATTTCATACCTACTACGTTATGTTGTTTTATGTTCGAACGTAATGTATCGTCACGCATGTTTGTAACGATTATTTCGAAATACATCATACAACTTCTTTTACCTATATCATTTAGTTCCTGTAACACAAGGCCTACTACATAAAGCCTTCTTCTGCTTGTTTTCTTTTCAATAGACCAACTCAAATATTTTTCGACCAGCATCCTTACTGCCTAACACACTGCCAAACACAATCCGAACGATTTTGAAAAATATTGCTAACCAATTACTTGATAATAAGTTTGGAAAAATCGTCTGCTCAACAACGTAAACACAATGAATGTTTTTTTTGGTCTAGGGCATCTTGCAGGACTTTCCTGTGGCTGCCTTACTACACTCTACTGCTCTACTGTTCTGTACTGTTCTGTGTGTGTTCTGTTCTGTTCTGTGTGCTGTTCTGCTTGCTCTACTGTTTTACTTCTTATTTATTCTTTTTTGTATATGGGTATTTTGCCTGAATTAAAACACCATTTTCTTTTTAAAGCCTCCAGCCAGGGGCAAAAAACTATGCTAATTAAAACCAGGCGAGCGCTCGCTAATGGCACCCCCTGTGGGGTATGAACCTCGGCTTAGGGCATCGCTGGGGAGAGGACAGGCTGGATCAACACCCAGTCTGACCCAGTTCTCCTTCTTCCGCTTCCATTCCAGGACCTTTTGAGGTCTCCAGTCCATCTAACTAAGACACTTTAGATCCCAGAATGCTACGCTTGCCAATACACGGTATCTCTAAGCATAGCTCGCTTCACAGCTTACTGAGCGAGTTACCTACTATAATCTGTGGCAACATTACAGGCTGGAGGTAATCGTAACGATTAATATCAAATATGAAGGAAGCCACGACAATGCACCGCCGCTCACTATTTCAAAACATTTGAACCCGTTCTTTTCTTCATGTGTTCTTGCGAATGCTGTTGTAACGCATCTGCCGATGTGCTAATAGACTAGTTATTTAGAGATGCGTTAATGTAATGCAATTTGCTGGATAAGTATTCAGCTGTGATTAGGGAAAAAGAAGGCTTATGAAGTTGAATTGTTTCAGGCGAATTTAAGTCGTATAGTATCGATAAGCTCAAGCTCTTTTTTAAAGCTCCAATGAAAAATTAAAAGTTTTCTGGGGAGTCTTCAACTTGCCCACCCCTGAAAATAAGCAATATTAAATTTTATCCTATCTGATACACTTGCAGTGTGCGTTAAAACTGGTATTATTCGTGGTACGGAGAAAATCATTAAATATTGAAAAGGGCTTCATTTATATGCATAAGTTATATGTAGTTATACAGCTGCTACTCGACATTATCACACAAGTGTTGCAATAAATTACCAACTGATCGAGTATCATATCAGTCGGCCGAGGACGGACCTAGTAGGCAGAACAAAGACATAATTATAGAGGAACACTTACACTTCAATACTTATGTGATCAGCTGGGCTAAGGGTGATCCTTTAGCCCATCTGACTCGACTTACTCGTTACCTTTACGGTAAACCTGACTTTGCTGCCATTAACGGGGAAATAGCAGCTATAGACCGGATGAACGTATTTTTTGAAATTTCGTTTAGTGACGTCGTAAAATACTTTTATGCTACTATAGCCGATATTCAAAATAAGTATGTGCCAACTAAGACAGTTTCTCACAGCTCAGCACTCAAACGCTTGATTAAAGAGAAGGCTAAATATATCCGTAAATTTAAGACGTGTGGCAGACTTGACGAGGCGACCTTTAAACATTTACGTGAGCGGCTTAATAAACTTGAAGCGGATTGTTCCACTAACTTCTTAGCTGATACAGAAGCCTCCATCGAAAGGAATCCTAAACGCTTTTGGAGCTTTGTGAAGCAGCGATCTAAGTCCAATGTAATACCCAGTTTCCTCAAGTATGGTGATCTGACGATTTCTTCTCCCGAGTCTATTTGTAATGCATTTTCTTCCCACTTCTATTCTACTTTTCTTGATTTGTTCTTGTTTTGTTTCAGTTCCATGACGTGATAGTGTGCGTGCGATGGCCTATTGCCATCAACTGGGCAGAAATCCATGAACTGCTGCTCATATTCCTAATGAAAAACACTCAATAATATTTTCTAGGTCTGCACGCTAATTGTGCAAGTCATCAGGTCACTTATAATCACAATGTCCCCCATTTTAAGCTGTCCCCGGCGAATAAAACCGTAATCGTAAAAACCAAACATTACAGGAAAAATAAAAAACAGTTTTTTGTGAATATCTTATTATCTAATAGCGGAATTGTTCAAATACCAAAAGAAAAGTGATTTTTTACATTAATTGCAATACACCTTAAAAAATCTCGTAACTTCTGAAATAACCGTAGGAAATGAATAAAAAAAATTGACAGAGTGTAATCGGACCTCTAAAATAAAATAGCACATTTTATTATGTTTGAAAAATTCATCTGTAACGTAAACAGCAGAATGAAAATTGTTAAATTGAATTGATTAATTAAAGGATTGTGAATAGTGATTTTGTTACTTCATTAGGCTGCTGTGCGCAGTTACCCCAATACGTTAGTTACACTTTTTCCTGCCTCCAGAATGTTTTTGTGCTTCGTTCACAGGTTCGTTGCCTTCGGCGCCTAACTGGACGGTTTTTTGCTGCTCATTAGTTACCAGACAATCTCGATTGACTCTTGATATGAATAGCGTACGACGTCATAGTTTTAGAGTTCAACACTTTAATTTTTAGATATTATTCAAAAAAGAGCCTAAACAGACAGAATCGTGTAGGGACCACTTCATCAGACTTAACATTTTAACAGTGCCATGTCTGTATATTCTAGTTTTGTTAACCAACTTTGTTAAGAACTTTATCTACACCCATGCTATAAAACCTCTATAAAAGTTTTTGAAACAGTTAGCTTATTGGCAACATTATAACAGCCAGTGTCATAGTAACTATTGAGTGTTACAATGTTGTACTAAACATTACGCAACTCGTTTCAACGTTCAAGCGGGGGACAGCAGCAGCCGCTGCACGCATGTGTGTGTGATGTGCTGCTGCAGGTGACGTACATACGTGCAGTTGTACTGAATTTCGTGGGAATTTCTTTATTCTTGATCTTGAATTACAAACACCCAATGGTTTCAGAAACTTTTATAGAGGATTCATATCATGGGTGTAGATAAAGTATTGTATGCAACTGTTATAATAACGTATTAAAACACGAGTGTAATAATAGTATTACATGAGTGAATACCCCTTATTATACAACAGTTGCATAAATAACTATTGCACGAGACCGATGAGGAAAGACAAGGTAGAGATAGTATTCGTAGGAAAGACTTACCTTCCACAATCCAACCGAAATTGAACGTGGTTCATCACAGTCCCAGAGTTCAATCGGTCTTTTTATACAATAAGTTGCCGATATAATTCAAAAGCATAAGCAGCATAAACTTATTAAAACAAATTAAAGAAATATTTATTGAGGAAGGGCTATTACAGTGGTGCCAATTCCCTTGTTCACAAACTAAACTAAATTTAAGTTCAGTGCATCTTTTTCTTTCTATTTCATTAAGAAAAGGACAGAAGATAAATTTTAGTTTAGTCCTGTCAAATTAATCAGCGCTTGACGTAAATTGACGTAATTTTAGTCGGCAAGTTTTTAAACACGTCTAAACTTGTATGAAGAGTGACAGGCGCTGATTAATTTGACAGGACTTAACTAAAATTTATCCTCTGTCCTTTTCTTAATGAAATAGAAAGAAAAAGATGCACTGAACTTAAATTTAGTTTAGTTTGTGAACAAGGGAATCGGCACCACTATCGATAAGTTCTTAAATGACAAACGACAGCCACTATCAAATTAATTACTTGTGAATTAATTTTTGTGTTTGTAATGTGTTTTTTTATACTGGATAATGAATTTGAAATTGAAATGCAATGTTGGTGATTATTTGATTTATTGGTAAGTACTGAATTATTGACATAAAATTATATACTAGTGATATTGATACATTGAATGCGTAATGAATTTTAAATATAAATGTAATGTTTCTTTACTTGTTATTATTTTGTTTATCATCACTGTAATATTTTCAACACGAAATAAATGACTTATGAATAATTATCAATTTAAATAAAGAGGAGCTCGTGGCTAAGTAATAACAGCCGCACGGGTCGATTCATCCGGTTAAGCTACGCTTGCCGAGGTTGGTTTGTGGATGGATGACCATCTTTACATACCGAGACTCCTCTGTGCCTCGGAAAGCACGTTAAACCGTTGGTCCCGGCTATCATTCGTGGATCTTTGACAGTCGTTACGGGTCGTCAGAAGCCCGAGAGTCTGACAACCAGTCTTACCAAGGGGTATCGTATTACCCAGTTACTGGGTTGTGGAGGTCAGATAGGCAGTCGCTCCATGTAAAATACTGATATTCAGCTGCATCCGGTTAGACTGGAAGCCGACCCCTATATAGTTGGGAAAAGGCTAGGTAGATTGATTGATCAATTTAGATAACCATTAGACATATAAATTTAAATTACACCACTTAGTTACAATACCTAAACAATTAATTATTTTAGAAACAATCTCATCATCTGCCTAGCCTTTTCCCAACTATGTTGGGGTCGGCTTCCAGTCTAACCGGATGCAGCTGAATACCAGTATTTTACATGGAGCGACTGCCTATCTGACCTCCAAAACCTAGTGACTAGGTAACACGATACCCCTTGGTAAGACTGGTTGTCAGACTTTTTGGGCTTCTAACTACTCGTAACGACTGTCAAAGATCTACAAATGACAGCCGGGACCAACGGCTTAACGTGCTTTCCGAGGCACAGAAACAATCTATTGGCTACATTTCCTGTGTTTTAGGTTACGTATACTTTTGCATTCTCTACAAAGCATGTAACGTTATCTTACAAATGTGGAGGATCTACAAGCCGATGCAGTTGCATTTTGGATTTGAAATTTCGTAAAAGTATAATAGCGCGAGTGAGTTAGTTTTTTAGTGTCAAGAGTATCTACATTCTCCATACCTATTTATATCAAAACATGTTATATAGACTGAAAAAAAAAGCTGCTTGAAATGATTATAATCAATTTGTAACAAGGTCACTTAAAAACTTGTACCTATGACTTTAAAGTTGTGAATTACCTTAACTTAACTTAGTAAATAAGTACCTACAAACACAATCAATAAAACTTATTACAAAAAAAAACAACCGACTTCCAAAAAACACTACAAAGTGAAAAATAACTTTCATTTCGGAAGCGGTGTCTTTGGTTTTGAATTTTCGTTTTTTGTCACCGACTTCCGAAATTAAAGTTATTTTTCACTTTGTAGTGATTGATTTGATTTTAAAAGGTCTTTATTATTAACATAATAATATAAAAGTGCATACAATAAGATCCTATTCTAATTGTGTACAATCTTGAAAATAATAAGTTTTTAGGCTAACTTACCTTTACAAACATTTTACACTGAGTTTACTATTCATATTCTTTAAACATTTTCCAATAAGTCCTTATATGAACACAGCAATATTCGAAAGCACTAAAGTCTTAGTAGCACTGACTCTAAACGCATACCACTACTGTTTACCTACTAAAGGTAATGCACTCAACTAATACAAAACTGATTGAAGAGCAATATAAAACATTACAATAGTATAAGTAACTTAGATTTAAACATAAATCTTATCGATGAGCCAAAACAGAGAAATGATAATTCTAGACTGTGGGTAATTTGCGTAACTTTACGCCGAGTATGCCTACTGCGACCGGGTGAGAGCAGCACGGTCGGTCCGGTGGTAGGTACTTATTGTTATTCACTCAGAAAATAGTGATGTGGTAAACGATATCGATTATAGGTTGTTGAATACGATAAGTTATTTGATCTACTTTTTCCTATGGATGAAATTAATGGGTTATAATGTTTGGGATTTTTAATTAAATAGAATTTTCTGGCTGATTTTAAGATAACATTTTTAATAGTTGGAAATTTAATTTGTTCGTGAACTCGTTTTAAATTTGTACGAAAGGCAGTGTTATATGATATTTTGATTGCCTTATTTTGAACAACTTGCAACTTATTGTAGTTTTTATCAGTCATGCTACTCCAGGCTGGCGCAGCATATGTCAGACATGGTCGGACGAGGGTGGTATAAATGCGTAACTTTGTGGCAGCGCTTAACTTAGACTTTCTGTTAAGAATAGGTTTTAACGCACTAATAGCCTTCAAACCCTTTTCGCGAAGCGCATCAGTGTTCTCATTCCAGTTAATTTTACTATCTAGAACTACGCCAAGATATTTAACCGAACGGCTCCAGGGTATGGAGTTATTTTTAAAGTTGATGCGCCTGGAAGGTAATGATCGTCTACGCGTGAAAAGAATAACTTCCGTTTTACTAGAATTTAATTTTAGTTTCCATCTGGTGAAATACGTGTCAAGTAGGTTTAGCGCAAGTTGAAGCCGCCCAATTATTAAGTCTATATCCTCTGAAGAAGTATATGATGCAGTGTCATCAGCATATATTGCGAGATGTGTTCTAGGTTGTTAAGGTATGTCATTAAGATAAAGGATGAAGAGAAATGGTCCTAAATTTGAACCTTGAGGTACACCAGATACAATAAATTTCGCCATAGAACAGTGTTCACCTATGAAAACTTTGAAATGGCGGTTAAATAGATAGTTTTGGACTATTTTGACAAGTGAGAGAGGAACGTCGTTAACGAGAAGCTTGTGAAGTAGTCCCTCGTGCCAGACAGTGTCAAAGGCTTTTTCTATATCTAGCATCACCATTCCCGTCGATTTGCCTTCATTTAGGTTGTGTGCGATGTGCTCCGATACCCTGGCCAACTGCTGAGTAGTTGAATGTGCCCTACGAAATCCAAATTGCTCTGGTAGCAGTAAATGTTCTGTAACTTTTAACAGCCGGGTAAGAATAAGAGACTCAAGTAACTTGCCCAGGCTCGGGAGTAGGCTTATGGGACGATAATTTGTAGGGATGCTGCCATCTTTGCCAGGTTTTTTGAGAGCGATTATTTTTGCCATCTTCCAGGATGCAGGGAAGTAGCCTATTCTCAGACAACCATTGAATATTTTTGTGAGGTAGACCAGGGCCTTTTGAGACAGGTTTTTAAGTAGCCGATTGCTAAGACCGTCTAGACCAGGAGCTTTGCGAGGTTTTAATCTAAGGATGATTTTCCGAACTTCTCTAGGTCTAACGAGAAGGGAGTGACTACTTATGTCTTTGGAATTTAATGTCGCCAAGGATTCCTTGACAGCAACTTCAGTTTCAAGATCGCTGGTCCATTGATGAGTGAGACTCATATTACCAGCAAATGCATCGGCAAGAGCTTCACACTGCTCCGATGCTGAGGACGTCATTTGATCGCCTCTGATTTTTAGGGGGGGAATATTACAGGGGTTATGGTTGATTGACCGGGCTAGACGCCATATATCATTACTTGGGTTATCCACTTTTGAAAGCTTATCATTCCAAACACTGTCATTCAAGGTCTCGATACTGGCTTTAATTGATTGTTGTAGCTGGTTAACTTTTAAGAACAGTTGACGTCTGAGGCTAGGATTGTACTCATTCAATGCCTTTCTGCGAGTGTAATTTTTGAGTTTAATTTGACTCTTAATGCGCCTTGGTAATTTTAAACGACCTTTGTTTATTTGAATAGTAGGAACACTCGCCTTCCGTGCATTTAACACACTGTCAGTAAATTGATTTACAGCAGCGTCAATACAGGGTATTGAGTCCATTATTGCACTAGTTAGTGTGATGTTGTTGTCCAAGTGTGATCTGAAGTATTTCCAGTCAGCTTTGGCAAAGTTAAATTCTGATTGGGATTTGGTGCTATACGTTCCACCTACAGTGAAGTGTACTGGTAGGTGATTTGATGAAAGACTTGTGAGAACTTGAGGTTCACTTACATCGTGAGTGTTGTTGACTAATATAACGTCTGGAGTGGAAGGCTCGTGAGAACTTTGGTAGTGCACTAGGGTAGGTGAAGAAGGTGCCAGTATCTCATAATCGTTATCTACCATGTGGTTGAAAAGGATTTTGCCATGTAGATTAGAGGTTGTGCAATTCCAGTAAGGATGTTTGGTATTTAGGTCACCCATTATCAGGGATTTGTGATTTGCACATAGCAATAAATCTAGATCACTATCAAGCAGAGGAAGATTAGGTGATTGGTAAGTGGAGTAGATAGCCAAATTATTCTCTGGTGTGGTTACCTGAATACCTATACATTCTAAATTATAAGTATTTGGAGTGGGAAGAAGGGAGTGTATTATATTACTACGGACCAACAGTGCTACTCCCTGCCCGCAGCCATCAGCCTTTTTGTCGTGCCTATAACAATTGTAGCCAGGAGTTTCGAGCTTGAGACTAGAAGAAATTCTGGTTTCACACAAAGCTACAATGTCTATGGATAAATCACTTAACAGATCAAACAATTCTGTAAGTTTGGTGCGAATACCATCGGCATTCCAGTATAAGATACGCAAATTATTACCGTCAAACATATTGGCCAAGGTGGGTCAGGATTAATATTACCTTATCCATCATACTGTTGCTAGTTACAAATTGGTTTTTGATGGATTTAATTGTCATGAGTATTGCTAACATGTCAGCAGTGGCCTGATCTTGCGTTCCAATTTGAGGTTGAGCTCCAGTGGTGCTTGATCCCATTGTATTTGCCACGACAGTGTTCCAGTTTCGCCCGTCAACATGACTGCTTTTCGCGTTAACTTTAGCGTCTTGAGTCGCTTTTATTTGTTCTTGACGGTTCTGAACAAGTTTTAGGTATTTTTGTCTCTCAATACATTGTCGAAAATTAGCAGGATGGTTACCTTTGCAGTTGCAGCACTGTGCCGGAGTGGTTCTGTCTTTTTTGGGACAGTCAGCCGAAGGGTGGGATTCAGTGCACTTGACGCAACGTGGACTTAAATTGCAGTTTCTTGAAGAATGGCCGAAGCCTTGGCATCTGAAACATTGTGTACCAAACGGGTTTCTTGCTTGGTACTTGCGTACTTGCACTGCACAGTTGCTAAGGTAACGAATTTTTTGAAATTTTGTAAAATCGCTACCTGCTGGGAGCTGTACTAAGAAGGGAGGACAAACTCCACTGCCCTTGTTGTTATCAGGCAGTTTCATCATGCGAACAACAGCGTCTTTGAAACCCAGGGTCTCGAGTTCTTCTGCTAAGCAATCTTCTACGTAGGCAGGTAGGCCAAAGATTACCGCTTTGTATCTTTTCTCATCCTTCCGCGGATAGGTATGGAATGCTAGATCAGCAGCTTGGAAACCATCTTTTACTGCTTGATGACTTTCCGAACTATAACAAGAGACTACAATTTTGTTGTTACCTCTGTATTGTAGATCGAAATTTTTTGTGTGCTTTAGAACGAGATTTTTGATGTGATTATGAGTCCACTCAGATTTCACTTGTAAGATAATAGGTGGGATATGACCCGATTTTCTCCTAGGAGTAGAAGCTTCCTTGAGACGAGCAGCAAAGACGTTCGTTTCTTGGGGTTGATTGGTGCGAAGAACACTGAACCGGTTTGAGGTTTTGACGGGATTAGGTTTACTCGTAACAGTAGCAGGCAGACCAAACTTTGGTATTTTCCACTCACTGGTATCAACAGGTCCTTCCAGTGGGCGTTTGCCCACAGAATTTGAACGTGTTACAAAACGCTCCATGGCGAGCGCAAAGGTCGATGTATCGTGGTATCGATAACAGTCTTTTCCATCACTAACAATCAAAGTATTTTTGTGAGGTAGGCAATTACACTGGCAGCGCGCGACGACACAAGGAGACACAGCACGCGTGTCCACAACTCGCGCGCGTAGGACCGAATCTACTCACTTTGTAGTGTTTTTTTTTAAGTCGGTTGTTTTTTTTTTTGTAAAAAGTTTTTATTTTTCACTTTTTAATTGTGGTACCTACCCCACACACATTCGAATACCACTACCTGCTACCAGTGACAGGAACTTATCATATCATCTACATACTAAGTGGACAAAAAATACGTATTTTGTAGATAACTCAAAAACTACCCAAGCAAAGTTAATAAAATTTATATGAAACCAATTTGAGAGCATACCCTTTTAAACAAAAAAAGAATTTTCAAAATCGGTCCACAATTGACGGAGAAATCGGTAGAAATACATAAAAAAAAAAATTACAAACATACGCGACGAACATATAACCTCCACCTTTTTGGAAGTCGGTTAAAAAATATGACACATCAAGCTTTTGAAAAAGACTGTTACGAAGGAATGAGTAACAAATACAACGCTCTACAAAACCATACAATTTCTAAACCCGATGTACCATAATAATGTTTAATTTTATAACCACTTCAAAAGCCCCTTCTCTATGAATATCCGCGAGCGGAACCCAGCAACGAACGTTTGGAGTTTTATAAAATCTCAACTCAATTTAAGTGTAGGTGTTGGTTGGTACAGTAATATTAACGACATGTTTTCCAAGTAAGCATTAGATTCTGTTCTCAAACTCAAACTCAAAGCATCTATTTCAATTCAACCATTTACAGGCACTTTTGAATTGTCAAGGAATCGGTCAGTCAGAAATAGGTATGAAGCTAGTTGCCCATTCCAAAGCGTAGGTATCTATGGAGCCCGGGTCGACGGCGCGTTGTGTTCCACGCGCGCCTCAAAGAGATGTCAGCAGAATTGACGGGGTCCGCTAGGGCCAATGCCTGCCGGGGGTTCGAAGAAAACCGATAGGGAAATCGTGGCCCCCTGGCAACACGGCAACTGAAGGAACACGGGTGGGTTTTAGTCAGTAAGAGTCTGACACGCCCTCCCGCTCCGCCCAGAGCGGGAGAAGTTATTTGATGATTTCCCACCCAAAAAAAAAAAAAAAAAAAAAAAAAAAAAAAGGTATCTATGGAGAAGAACGGGCAAGAAACTCCACGAACACTCTCAGCACAAACCTATCGAATTATTACGGAAGTAGTCATTTCTATCAAAAGTCAATGTCAAGGTATTTAGGTAGATACCAATTTCAATTATTGGTAGAATATTTACAGATACTTTTCAACAAAAAAAGCAACTAAGCCTACCTACCTACTTACCTATTGGTGTCCATTTTTTGTGTTAAGTCCCTAACTGTAGTCTGTAATTAATCAGTTATAAAATTTGCAATTTGTACACAACATTAGTGGTAATTTTCTACGCTCTAATAAGTTAAAGCGTTATACCGTATTGTAGACGAAAGTGGATTGTTCATTGTGGATCAAAAACGACTAGTTATATAAAAAACTAAACTTGTTTAAGGAACTATTTAAAAACCCACTTTGGATTCTAAGTAATGGGTATTTGCAAAGTGGATCTTGTAAAAACCCCTATTATGATATAGCTAAGATAGAATTTCCTAAGGTAAGGTATACAGGGTTATTATCCAAATGAATGCCTAAGGCATTAAGTCTGTCTTTGTACCTTTTTTGTGAGTGAGAAGTTTAAATAAATGAACAATACGACCGACATAAGCCGACGTTGGCACGGACGTAATAAAATCGCGGCGATTTTTTTTCGTGCACTGGATTTTCAACGCTCTGCTTGGCGCAGAGAGTTGAAAATCCAACAGTGTGTTTTTTGTATTACGTCCGTGCGAACGTCGGCCTACTTGGCAGTTCTGAACATAGGCACTATTGACTATCGCCCATGTTCTCTCACTCACACTCGCCTCACGTCACCATATTGTTCCTAAAAATGTTATTGCGCAGTCTTCTGCGCGAAGTTCGGAACTGCCAAGTTATATCGGCCGTATTGTACTAAAGTTACAAAAGATTGAGTTTTTGAGCTCTAGCTGTGTGATTTTTTAACCATAATTTTATTAAAATTGTAATTCATGATTGCTGTATCTGTAATCTGTAATTTATATGGTGTACAAAATAAAGACTATTCTATTAAATTTCTAAATCATAAGTATACATGTGACGCCTTATACACAGACAGCAAATCTCGTACTTCCAGACATTCCCACGGGAAATCAGAGCGAACGGCCCGTTTCCTCTTATTAGATGAATACTGTCATTAAAAGGGCAGCAATCTGCAAGGAACTGCCTATTATAGTAGAAAATTAACTGAGCCTATAATCAACGCCTGTAATCCATACTATTATGCAATTAATATTAAACTGACAAGAGTTTAATATTAATTGCATAATAGTATGGATGTTGAAGAGGGGAGGAGTAAATTTGAGAAAATTGCATATCTTTAACAAAGCCTTAGGGCGTTATACCATAATCATTTGCAGGAGAGAAGGAAGTCTCAAGTTCAACAGTTGGGAGGTACTTGGTAGCAAATTGCTAGACACTTCACATGACTGTTAACTTTACGTCTAATATTGCATAATATATGCAACTGTTTTCCCTGAAGGGTTACGTAGAGGACGTCTCTGGACGTCTAATAATGATCTGCTATATGAGTGTATGAAAAAGCCCCTGAGCATCTGTCCTGAGCAAGGCTGATCTCTAATAGTTAATTAAAGTATACTTGCTTAATAGGGATGAATGAATTAATGAAATGCACCGATCCTAGCGTGGTTTAACCAGACTCGATAAATCGAATGAACCTCAAGATTTGCACTAGCCCCTGAAGCCTCATGTTGCATGGTGCTATACAGGCCATTGCATATCACGGAGTAGACTGGGTGACACGGTAATTGTAGGAAAGACGTGCCCTCAGGATAAGGAAGGATTTGCGAGCCATACAGGATATGCATCCTTGAGTAGGCAATGGAGTAGTGGAGAGACGGGTGATATTTATCTAAGGATGGGCATCTTTTAACGACGTCGCCGCCAGATTGCTTTATGTCCAGCTTCACCGGTGAATCTTTCGGCGGGGTTGACTGCTTTCTCGACTCTTTTCTATGTCACTGCTATGCTGTGTACCACGTTGGACGATGACAAAAAAAAAAAATTGTCGGTCCCGTAGATTATTAAAAAATATTGCACACGTATTTTTCTTTTTTTACTTTATCAACAGATTACGACGATTCATTGAGTTAAAATATGCCATGACGTCACGAGTATGTAGATTTTATACTTACTTGTGATGTAGCGACCCCCACTCCCCAACTTTAATGTGTTTTATCTAAGTAATTTTTATTAAAGCAAAAAATACATATTTTTTTTTTTATTATTATTATTTGACTGACGGACTTAACAGTTTTTTTTTTTTTTTTTTGACCCAGGCGTCTTCCCTATTGTAACCAAAATGGAAGAAATCACTGGCTCCTGAAATATAGGTACTCTAAGCTAGCTCTGGAGCCAGGGTCTCAATTTTTTCAAATTATGGCAATAAAGAAATGATTAATTCGCCGCCCCCGCAGAATAAACGCGTAATTGCTATTGCGGCGGTTTTGATGTTAATCAATATTCATTATGTATTATAGGGCAAAATACATCACCTCAATTTTACACTTGCGCGTTTATTCTGCGGGGGCGGCGAATTATTTATTTATAGTTTAGACTAACTATAATCAGCCTGTACCGAATTCAGCAAAGTCGAGTATGTACTTGTTCTTACGACATGGAGAGATATCAATATGAATTGTCAGTCGCCTGATAATGATTTACCGCGGCAAGGTCTACTAAACCTTTCTATAGTTTCAGAATTTGAAAAGCATTAAATTGCTTGTTAAACGTCAATGTCAGTAGCATCAGTAGGCACAAAAAAACTCAAGTAAAGCCAGGTTAAAAGGCTAGATTACAGTATAATTACACAACTACATATTTGCTTATTAGAACTGTGTGTATGTCTATCAATCGTGCATGACGCCATTAGTCGTGTCGTGACGAGATGAGCCCCACGAATACTTACGTATTTGTAAGACAGTCACGGTATTCAAATATTTTTTTAGATTTCTCATTCACCATCATTCCTATGTTTAATTATAAGTCTTTAGAAAAATTAAGGAAGCGTTTATGAATGAGGAAACAAAAGCTAAAACTCATATTGGTAAATGTCATGTAATTAAACAACAAGGTAAAGCCTTGTGTTCATCTTCGTCTTATGTGTTCCGGGAATCGCATCGCATCGTATTCATTCTGGATTAATGGTTCAATGTTAATACATGTGTTTTGAATACAATTTATCTAAAGCCTAAACTTACAGACTATATACTCGTATGTAGGTAAGTTACATAGTAACGAAGAATTTTTATCCGTTTGTCTGGATGTATGTTCTGGATTGGCGCAAAAACGGCTGAACGGATTTGGATGAAATTTGGCACACAGATAGTTTATAACCTGGATTAACACCTAGGCTACTTTTAATCCTGGTATTACGTACCCGTGGCCCGTGGGATATTTTCCTAAATCCACGCGGGCCGCGGGCAAAAGCTAGTTAGACATAACACTTAATTTTAAAGTGAAACTTTTATTACATCGTCTCAAACTTTTTCGTCTGTGTGTTGCATGTTGCGTGACGGTCGGCCGCGGAGTAGGGATAAAGTGAAAGGTGCTCGTCAGAGCAGCCAAGGCCAATATGGCGGCACCTATAGAAGTTTCACTTTTACCGTGGTTTCATAAAACCACACAATCCTTTTTATTGTACATGATGGATGTTTAGACGCTCATACGAGGATTCTGTACTCTTTCATACTTTGCTAAACAGTTTATTAATAACGAAATCATAGTAGATATACCTATTGTAAATCAAGACGAAAATAATTTGCCGCTGGCACTAGTCTAAATAGGTACGGTCAGCGACAAGAGTCTAAGGACTTTAGTTTTTTTTAACTAAAATATTGAGCTGAATATTTAATTAAAATCGGAACAGAAGTAAAATTAAAAGAATGTTTTAAAAAATACTGAAATATAACGTATCGAATATTGTTGTGTTAATTTAGAAAATGTGTTTTAAGTACTTAGCAGTTTCAATCGACTTTTGTCGCTGACCGTAGGCCTGTGGCTTTTCTAGCACTAAAGTGCAGTTACTGTAAAAACAAAACAACGCGACAATGTAAACTTAGAAGCCATTTACTTAAATAAACATTAGTATCAAGTTACATTGTATATTCCATTGCGTGCAAGGATGCTCTACGATACGCCACGGCTGCGCGAGAGTGCCTGAGCTTTACCTATTAGTATTAAAAATAACAATGTTGTAAACTAGACTCGTTTTAAAACGATCTTGTGGATAGACATGACTCAAAAATAATACATCTCACACATGGGTTAGTTCATGATTACGTCATTTGATAACAAAAACTTTTTTTTCTTAGGTTAATGGCGGATCTGGCACATGATGTACCTTAAACCTCTGTTTAGGTTGAAATCGATGTGAATCATTGAACTCCACCCAAAACACAGCAATTCTGTTTTACAGCACTAGGTAATAGGTTAGTTTCATAGAATGAACTCAGAACTTCTAGCTCCATATCAATGTGCAAGCATGGGAACAAGTGCCCGTTGTTACCGGAGATTGGGGTCTTAACCCAGACTGCACATTATAGAGGAGCCGGGTGGACCATGGTGTGCCGATATCTACCCGTCTGGCGTGCGATGCATATATCCTGCTCTTTCGACTCATGGTATAACAGAAGAGACCTGGCTCTGCAGTCTCGACATAGATAGCGATCGCTATAGGACCGCATTGGCGTCCCTAAACACACGCGACGTGTTTGACAAACACGTGATTTTGTCGAGACTGCAGCCCCTGTGAGATTTTAGTCGATAAAAGTCCGACATTATCCTCTGTTTTCCTTAAGGGGACGATAGCCGACTTTTAATGATTTTATACTGAAGATGACGTCTGAACGAGTAGTGTTAGTGATTTGGAAAAAATATATGTTAAATAAAAGCATTTTCTTAATATTTTAATATAGGCATATTTTCGATTATGTTCATAGTGAAATTAATTTGTAAAGTTATGTTTAACGTGGATAAAAAACTGGGAATGACGCAAAATCTATCAAGCGTATTTTTCTGAAAACTTCACTATTTTAAAGATAATTAAATTATTGGTCTTTTAGTATACGTGTTTTATTAAAATACTTTTTTTACGTGTAATAAATTAATAATGCGTCTAATTTGGGATAGCGCTCCTTGATGGGCGAGTTCTATTACTGGCTAGACGTACGACGCGTTGCGTGAGCTCAGTACAGAACACGCAAGCTAATCATTCAAGGTCACTGTCATATATCTGCGTCTTAAACACAAACCTCAATCCTCAAGGGACCCATGAGTATTTCCAGTTGTTGCATTGCGTGGTAAAGTATTTTGAGCAAATCTAGGTATAGGTTATTCTGAATCATAAGCTGACTGTAAAATAAGACCCTGCCCTCTACTGATTCGTGCATTCATAGAATTTATAAAGGAAATAGAAAAAATACGATAATTACAGAAACTTGACTACCATTCAAGACCGGTTGAGAATCTTTGAAATATGCAGAAATCGTGACGGCAAAGATTCAAAAGACTTCCATGGCGTCAGTAGGTCGTGTGTTATCATCAAACATCCTTGGGATGATACCGTGATGATCTCACACGGATCAGTTCCTATTCTTCTTAATCGTGTATATTCTATCCGAAGCTAATTAACTGTTTTATTCATGTTGGGTTTTACCATTACGAATTTCTCAGTAGCAACCCGGAATCTGGAAATTGGCGGTCTTCACCAGGAAATCGTGTTATGGGTTTTGATAATTAAAGTGAAACTTTTATTACATCGTCTCAAACTTTTTCGTCTGTGTGTTGCATGTCGCGTGACGGTCGGCCGCGGAGTAGGGATAAAGTGAAAGGCGCTCGTCAGAGCAGCCAAGGCCAATATGGCGGCGCCTAAAGTTCGCTTAAAAGTTTCACTTTTACATTGGTGTCATAAAACCACACAATCCTTTTTTATATATAAAACTTAAGGTAGTAGCCACGAAAAAAACGTCTGGCTAGCTCAAAAGTTTCACCAGTCAGTGAAAAAATCGGATTGAGGATTTATATAATAAATATTGTAGAATATTGTAAAAAAAATATCTTTAAAAACGTGCAAAAAGCACATGTGCACTCTCTTTTCCACTTCACTCTCTTATCAAAATACAGCATATTTTGATAAGAGAGTGAAGTGGAAAAGAGCGTTTACATGTGTCTGCGTACACACACTTGTGCACTATAATATCTCCAGCTACGAATGGCTAGTCTCCGGCAAGATTAGCCATCATGACCGAAATTCGGTGTGTATGACTAATAACTAAGTATTCATGTAGACAAGTATAAGTATAATTTGATTGTAAATTATAATTCGTATGGACAGTTTCCACGAACCCATCGTTATAATCGTCCACGGAGCTCCCTAGGCATTCGAAACGATTCTGAAGAAGGAATTCAATATAAAGAGGCCTTCCTTCTCCATAAAACTGGCCAGTAGGTGACCCCGGTGGTTCCGACGCACTATGTGGAGATTGAGTCGGTTTCGGGTCATAAACCTATAACTTCCATGTTTTTATAGATATACTGCAGATGTTTTTTTAGATAATCTATAATAAATAAACTTTAAAATGATATACAGTTTAATTATATAAATATTACTTAAAAGTCATAAAAAATATTAAATATTGAAAAATTATCAGAAATTTCCGACTATCCTTATTAAATAATGTGACCTAAAATGTAATAAAATAATTGATTTGAAACGTGTGCAAAATGTGGTAGAAAGGACTTATTATCATTATGTGGTTATGCGGTTTCCGATATGTTTTATTGATAATTGATTGTGTATGTGAACTAAAATATGGTGAGAAATACTCGATATTGGTGCCGATTCCCTTGTTCACAAACTAAACTAAATTTAAGTTCAGTGCATCTTTTTCTTTCTATTTGATTATGAAAAGGACAGAAGATAAATTTTAGTTTAGTCCTGTCAAATTAATCAGCGCTTGACGTAAATTGACGTAATTTTAGTCGGCAAGTTTTTAATCACGTCTAAACTTGTATGGAGAGTGACAGGCGCTGATTAATTTGACAGGACTAAACTAAAATTTATCTTCTGTCCTTTTCATAATGAAATAGAAAGAAAAAGATGCATTGAACTTAAATTTAGTTTAGTTTGTGAACAAGGGAATCGGCACCATTATCTTAACACTAGCTTTTGCCCGCGACTTCGCCCGCGTGGATGTCGGAAAACATCCCACGGGAACGTACTACCGGGCAGTAGCGGGATTACATTCCTAATAGTCCCGGAAAAGGTTATTGACTTCAACCGCTGCGCTCTATACATAATTATTTTGTTACGCGTAATTTTGAATCTGTGATATCTTTTAAACCATTTATTTAAATTATATGATGTCAAGGCATATTTTAAATCTCAATTAAATGCCCAATTTAAATAACACATTTTATTGGATAATGATTAATATGATACCGGTCAATATCAATCCTGTAGAACATAAATTTGATTTATCTGTAACGGTTTACGCGGCGCACGCCCGTAAAACTCCCAGTCGGCATGATTTTTTCCGACATCTTCGACAATAATCGTCATATTTCAGCCAATTTACACAAAACCTTAATTAATTATGTACTAAAACCTTCCGCAAAAATCACTCCGTCCATTGGTGACAACCGTTTGAAAATACGTTCAGTAGTTTTTGAGTTTATCGCATTCAGACAATTCGCATTCGCAACAGACGCGGCGGAGGACTTTGTTTTATAATATGTATAAGGATAAGAATGTAAGGATAAACTGCAATATAGTATAACCTACGTTTTTATAAGAAATTTTTACTATTTCATGTTATAAATAGAACATAAAATATGTTCTGCAATGAACTTGCAACTTTTTTTTGCTTCCTGTATAATAATATTAAATTTCCTGCCAAATAACATCATTTATAGACCTTCGGCAAATTTCGGCAACTGTCAAAACTCTAATTGATACGCAAAAATTATATGTCATGAGATAAATATTTCCAGTAACAATATAACATATTTATGCATACCAAACAAAAGTATACAACGTTAGTTTTTGTTTATACTAAACCTCTTAAGGGGTCATTATACTCATCATTATGAACAACTTTCACTATGGGAACAACGCTAAAATCGCGAAAAAAAAATCAGCTGTTCCCTACATTTTGACGAGTTATGCGAACATAAATGTAGGGAACAGCTAATTTAAAAAAAAGCCATAGTAAAAGTTGTCCATAATGATGAGTACAATGACCCCTTAAGAGGTTTAGTATAAACAAAAACTAAGCTTGTATATTATAAGCTTTCTGGAATGGCATAATACTTGTATAGTTTTCATTGCTAGCTCACCAGAAAATAATCCAAAGAAAAAACCAACCAAGTGCAAGTCGGACTCGCGCACCGAGGGTTCCATACAAACCGCGTTCATGAGGAAAGGGGTAGTAAGTTTAAAATTATTAAAAATATTTTTATTAAACGATCTAACAAAAAAATTATGCTTTTCGCAATTTTTCCTTTATCTGTGCTATAAGACGTTGATTCGTACCAAATTTGAAGATTCTGAGTTCACGGGAAGTACCCTGTAGGTTTTGATTCCCTTACGAAAATGACCCACTGAGTTCTATGTAAAAAATAGTGGTTGTTTCTTTATCTATAACGTTAACCCTAATGCCTATAACTTGTTTCTTTCATGGGCATCACTTGGCCAAAACCTCTTTATCAAATGGGCATTTCTCTTTGCAGCATAAAAGGCTGTATCTTTTGATTGCGTTGGCTTAAAAGTTTGTTTTTTCACAGCTCTAAGGGACAGTAGACCTGAGTATTTAATATGAATTTCAGCTTGATACCTCCACTCGTTCCTTAAAAAAGGGTCTTGACAGACGGACAACATAGTGATCCTGTAAGGGTTCCGTTTTTTTCCTTTGGAGGTACGGAACCCTAAAAAATACAAATTAAAATGTTTTTGTCATAATTTTATAATCATCGTATTTAGATGCTCTTTGCTTTAAACCAGTACCAGCCATATACATGAGTAGAATAATAATAGTAGTAGTAGTATAATATGTATAGTAGATTTACTTCTTAGCTACAGTTTGAGGCATAAAACAAGTACCTGCGCCGAATTTTACAAAATGTATTTATGGCCAGGCTCTCTTCGGCACCTCCACATAGTGCGACGTCCAACTCCAAATTGCCCCACTCGCAGCTCATCATCGTTTCGTTTGCCCAGTTTCGCATTGAAGTCCCCCATGACAACAGTGAAATGAGTTTTAGAGCCATGCATGGCTTTGGAAATATCTTCATACATGGTCTCCACCTCATTGTCAGGGTGTGACGAGGTCGGGGCGTAAACCTGTACGACCATCAGCGAATATTTTGCGGATATACTGAGTATTAGGTACGTCACCCTGGTCGACACACTCCCGATCTTCACCACGTTGCTCACAAGGGACTTATGGATGATAAACCCGACCTTGGGGCTGCTGGTCGCCTTCCCGGAAATAGAGCAAGTTCCCGGATTTGAGTATTATCTAGTCCTCCTTCTCTCTTCGGACTTCAGATAACCTTACTATACCCCATCGTAACCAGCTCAATTCTTCCTCGAGTTCAATGATCTTTACGTCGGTCCGAAGTGTACGCGTGTTGAATGTTGCCAGGTCCAGTTTCTAGTGATTGTTAGCCGGATCTCTTCCGGGGATTCTTGGCACCTCTTGCCTCACCGTGGCCTTGACCGCTACCGTAGCCAAAGGCAGATGGGCCGCCGGGCACTAGAGGCCATTTCTTTTTGGTGCTTTTCATTTTTTTGGGGGGGGGATGCGACCATCGCCACGCTTGGCAGGCGGGTTGGCGATCGCAGTTTGGTGTTAAAAATGCATAGAGAACGCTGCTGCCCATTCTCTAGTAAGTCCGTTAGTCGCCTTTAACGACACCCATGGGAAGAAATAGGGTAGTGCTATTCTTTAAGTCCGGCACCACACAGCTGATTAATAGTGCGTTATAGTTCAGAATAGACAGAATCACGAAAAGCGGTGCCATGAAGCAGGTACGAAACAATACATCACTCAGCAAACTGCAAAAACTGCCGTTTGCATGTTGCACTGTCGCTAAGCATGTCAAAGTCAAAGTCAAATCATTTATTTCAAATTGGCCCATGTGTGGCACTTTTGAACGTCAAAATTTACAAAATAATAAAATTGATTCTAGTCGCCCCTTCCAAATGGTAGTTTTCGTATGGAGAAGAATGGGCAAGAATCTCCACCGTTACTCTTTTAAAATATTTTACAATTGTTTGTATAGGTACCTACGTACATTATTTAAATAATTATATGTGAAGACGATGCACCTAGAATAAAAATACTATACCACAATAGGTAAAAAGAATTAAAAATGAAGCAACGACAGATAATTTAATATGTGATAGATACATGGTGCTCACATATTTACAAACATTGTAAAAGTAGACGATTTTCCTTAAATTTTGTAATTAATAAGTCAGTGTGTGAGGACAGAAAAATCAATGTCATAAAACACAAAATAGTAAATTTTACAATTAAATTAGCAACCAGTTTGATTTTGTCTTGATTCTAAATTGTCCTATGGAGCAGGACCAACATGTTTCTAAGCACTCTTATCATGAGCTGCGCGGCACTCCCTCCCCCCAGTCCCACCTGCGACGGAGCGACAATGATGCGCGCGCGTCGTCGATTCGCGCGCTTTTCGAACTATTTGATATCGGTTGTATTTAATCGGCGATGCCGATATATCGGTCGATGTATCGGCATCGGAATCGTTACATCCCTACTTTATTTATTATTTAAGCATTTAAGTTTTTTTATAACGTTTCTTGCCCATTCTGTTCCATACGAAACATACCTTTTGGAAGGGTTGCCTGAAAGAATTATATTTTTTTTGTAAATTTTGGCGTTCAAAAGTTCCTTTTAAAATGGCCTACTTAAAATACTTTGAGTTTGCATTATGTATTTTCAATTAGGTACATGGCAAAACTAAAAATCTTT
This sequence comes from Agrochola lychnidis, assembly GCA_963680765.1. NCBI lineage: Eukaryota > Metazoa > Arthropoda > Insecta > Lepidoptera > Noctuidae > Agrochola > Agrochola lychnidis. Next base: position 10,292,536 of record OY796850.1, read on the forward strand.
AAGGGGTCATTGTACTCATCATTATGAACAAATTATACAAAGGGAATACAGGTACAATGAGGGGTCATTAAGAGTTTTCAAGTACTTATTTCAAATAGTCTGTACTACCTGTACCTATACATTTTTTTTTTGCAAACCTATTTTATCCTACTGCTGGGCAAAGGTCCCTATACATTATCAATACCTATTTAAAAATAACCTCTCTGGTTTAAACAACTAACTTTAGTAACCCCATAATATTTAACTAAATGCTAGATCGCTAGTTTTAATAACTGAACGGTATGATTATATATATATATCTAATATTATGATAAGGTTGAAATAAATTTAAATACCACAGTCGCTTTGCCTCTTGCGCGTTCACTTGCTACAATTTTTAGATTTACTGAACTGCACCCTAATTGTGTAACACACTTTCAATCACAAACTGAACGATTTTTGAAGGATATTGCTAATCCATTGCTTGATATGTTCGAAAAATTTGTCTGTTCAACAACATAAATAACGTAATGAATGTTGTTGAACTGTAAGATAAAGATAATTTTATTTTGCAAATATGTGTAACAGCAAATGATGACAAAAAAATAAGAGTTCAGCCATATTTTACCATGCAGGCATGCAAAAGATTTACATTCAACTTATAACTAAATAATTAAATACAATTTTAAAATTACACAATGAACTAAGTACAACAAATAATATATATACACTAGCTTAAAAATTCTGTCAAAATGAAAGCCAAATGAATGCTACTATTAGTGTGTTACGCAATGAGGTTAAAACTGAAAGCTTATAATAGGTGGCAGCACAGTAGTACGTCTTTAATCCGCCATTGTTGTCTTTATGTTTACTTTTGTGTCGATCACAAATTATACGAAAACTAGATAAATATGTATGAGACTTAGAGTGTGGTACTATTAAAAGACGAGCTAAGGACAGGGGAAGCGTCTACCACTGGTAAAAAAGCAGCTTTAGTGGAAAGTCAATTAATTATGAAAGTTTTATAATTTATAGGTTATTTTGTGTTTGTTGACTTTAAGTTCGTTTTTTGTTAAAAACTGGAGATGTACGATAAAAATAACCTGATCAGGTCGAAAACCAGCTCGGGCATGATCTTCCTGACTGAAAAACTTCAGAGATAACACTTCTAGCACTGATCTAATATGATAATATAAACACACACATACTTTTACATAATATCACATCAGAAGTGCCTGTATGTAATGAAAACAGACTTAGTTCTCTTGAGAGCATCACCTTTATACCACTTTCTCCCATAAAAGTCTTCAGATTTAAAAAGGATAGCACATCGTCTCGGCGAAATATCGAGTCCCAATTTTTTTTCGGAGAGCTGTCTCATAAATTGGTCAATATTACATGAAATGTATTTTATATTGCATATATACAGGCATAAACACACTTCATAAACTTTAATACTTACTATATGAATAAAAAAAACTTTTTTACTATGATACTAAAATTAAACTGATAAATGGTCTAGACACTATTAGTAATAATGACATTACATTCAAGTATTGTCATTACTATTGACAGTGTGGTGGTTTGAATGTTTTAATAGTTTTACGTCAATATTGGAACGAATGACAGTAATGTTAATGTATAATGCCTTGTGTATAAAAAATGTGTCGTCACAATCGTAAGTAATGTAAACGTTTTAGTGATTAAGGCGAAAGCGTCAGGGTAGCCCGCGATGGTGCGGCTAGTGGCCCGGCCGCTGACGCTCTGGCTGAAAAGCTCAGGGCGGCCCTAAATGCGGACGAGGCCCGAGTCTCCAGGCCCACCAAGTGCGCTGACTTGCGCATCCAGGGCCTGGACGACTCCGTGACGGAGGCAAAGGTGGTGGCCGCCGTCGCTAAGGCTGGAGGGTGCTCTGTCGATCAGATCAAGGCAGGCACCATCCATCCTGATCACACGGGGATGCAAGCCATTAGGGTGAGCTGCCCCGTGACGGCGGCCAAAAAGATAGCCGGGGAGGGCCAAAGGCTTTTGGTGGGCTGGGTTTCGGCGCAGGTCAAACTGCTGGAGCCCAGACATCTGAGGTGCTTCCGCTGCCAGGTGGGCCACCACGTAGGGGTCAAATGCACCTCGGAGGTGGACCGCAGTGACCTCTGCTTCCGCTGTGGTCAGCCCGGTCACAAGGCCGGCTCGTGTAACGCCACGCCGCACTGTGTCGTATGTGCGGCGACTGGCAAGCCGGCCGATCACCGGGCTGGGAGCAGGGCCTGCGCTCCACCCGCCAAGGCCAGAGGCAGGGGCAAGCGCTCCGCCACCACCACCGTCACCGCCGCAGCCGCCGCCACTTCCACCGTGGCCACTGCCGCTTCCACCGTCGTCACCGCCGCAGACGCCGCCACTTCCACCGTGGCCACTGCCGCTTCCACCGTCGTTACCGCCGCCGTTGCCGCCGCGGCAGGGCCCTCGCAGGGGGCTCGGGGGGAGGCAGAGATGGAATGCCAATAACGGCCCCATTACGCCTCCTCCAGGCGAACATCAACCACTGCGCCGCCGCTCAGGATCTGTTGCTCCAGAGCATGGCGCAGTGGTCGATTAACATCGCCGTGGTCGCTGAGCCGTACTTTGTCCCGCCCAGGGATGACTGGGTGGAGGACCTGAGCGGCTCAGTGACCCTCATTTCGTCGGCCGCCGCCGGTACTCCGTCCCTCGAGTCGGTCAAGAGAGGACGGGGTTGCGTTGCAGCACGGTTCGGGGAGATTGTCGTGGTGGGTGTTTACTTCTCCCCGAACCGAACTCTTGCCGAGTTCCACAACTCCCTTGCGGAGTTAAGAGTCGTCGTCGTCGGGTTTGGTTCCCTCCCTGTGCTTGTACTCGGGGACTTCAATGCCAAGAACCTGGCTTGGGGTTCCCGGTATACGGACACACGGGGCAGGATGGTGGAGGACTGGGCTCTGGAGACAGGCCTGGTCGTCCTAAACCGGGGTTCTGTCCCCACGTGTGTGCGGATGCGGGGCGAATCGGTGGTGGACATTTCGTTCGCCAGCCCCGCTCTGTCGCCGCGTGTCATTGACTGGCGCGTCATGGAGGGGGTGGAGACCTACTCCGATCACCGGTACATCCGGTTTGACGTCTCCACCCAGACCTCGAGTGCGCCAGTCCGACAGGCCCCGAGTGGTCCGCGGTGGGCGCTGAAACAGCTGGACCGGGAGCTTCTCCTGGAAGCCTCGATCGTGCAGGCCTGGGTGTCATCACCGGACAGGCCTGCCGACATCAACGACGAGGCGGAGTGGTTCCTGGAGGCCATGTCCAATGTGTGTGACATGGCAATGCCCCGGGTCCATCCTAGACATGCTTCGCGCCGGCTGTACTGGTGGTCGCAAGAGCTGGAGGCTCTGCGCAAGGCGTGTGTTGCTGCGCGACGCCGGTACGCCAGGCATCGCAGGCTCCGTATCCGCCCTCCGGATACGGAAGCCATTGAGGCGGAGCTGTACGAGGGGTACAGAGCGGCGAAGGCCACCCTCCAAGCGGAGATCCTGCGGGCCAGGGCGCTGGCCCGCGAGGAGATGCTGGAGACTCTCAACAGGGACCCGTGGGGGCGCCCATACAAGATGGTGCGGGAGAAACTCCGCCCATGGGCTCCCCCGCTGACGCAGAGTCTCCGGCCCCAGCTTGTGGGGGACGTGGTGAGCGCTCTGTTCCCCTCTAGAGGGGATCATACTGCTCCGCCCATGGCTCCGCCTACTGCGATGCCCGATGCGGACCACACCGACGACGACGATTCTCCTGAGGTGACTGAGGTAGAAATGAGAGTAGCGGTACGCAAGATGAGTGCGAAGAATACCGCCCCAGGACCCGACGGCATACCCGGAAAAGCCTGGGTCCTGGCCATGGGGGCTCTCGGGCCTCGACTGAGGGGGCTCCTAAGCGCATGCATGGAGAGGGGCCAGTTCCCACTTCGTTGGAAGACGGGGAAACTGGTCCTCATCAAGAAGCCGGGGCGCCCAGCGGACTCTCCGTCCACTTATCGGCCCATTGTGCTGCTCGACGAGGTGGGCAAGCTCTTTGAAAGAGTCATTGCAGACCGCCTCGTCGGGCAGCTGGTGCGAGTGGGGCCGGATCTGGCGGAGAGCCAGTTCGGTTTCCGCAGGGGGCGCTCTACGGTGGACGCCATCATGCGCGTGCGGGCCCTCACGATGGGGGATGCTGTGGCCCAGGGCGGGGTCGTCTTGGCGGTGTCTCTAGACATCGCCAATGCCTTCAACACCCTGCCCTGGAGTTGCATCAGGGAGGCACTCCGGTATCACCGGATGCCGACCTATCTCTGTCGTGTGGTCGAGGCCTATCTGACGGACAGGGCCGTCATCTACCCCGGTCACCAAGGAGAGTGGAACCGGCAAGAGATGTCGTGCGGTGTCCCACAGGGTTCGGTCCTGGGGCCGCATCTGTGGGACATCGGATACGACTGGGTGCTGCGCGCCGACCTCCCTAGCGGCGTCAGCGTCGTTTGTTACGCTGACGACACGCTTGTCCTGGCGCAGGGGGGGTCGTACCAGGCGGCGGCCGATTTAGCGACACGCGGGGTTGCGACAATCGTTGACAGGATCCGGCAGCTGGGACTCGAGGTGGCCCTGCACAAGTCTGAGACCATGGGTTTTCATGGTCCTCGGAATGCGCCACCGTCGGGTTCCCAGGTAATGGCGGGAGGGGTTCACATCGGTGTCGAGTCGACGATGAAGTATCTGGGACTCGTCCTCGACAGCCGGTGGAATTTCGTGGAACACTTCCGACGTTTGGCTCCCAGACTGGACCGGGCCGGGGCTGCATTGAAGCGGCTCCTGCCCAATCTAGGGGATCCAAACGCCTCCTGCCGGAGGCTCTATGCGGGGATCGTGCGGTCCATGGCCCTTTACGGGGCGCCTGTGTGGCCTCCTTCTGCGAAGCGGTAATGCTCGCGAAGGAGGAGGCGGAACGCGTGAGGGAGAGGCAAATTTCGCGCCCTCACGCCCCTAACCGCCGCAGGAGGAGACGCCCGGGGCGGGAATCGCGAGCCGATTTCCGGCCACCGTAGGCACGGGCTTGCGAACGGTGAGCAATGGGTAGCTCGCCGTCCGATAAGGACCAAGCCCGGGTCGACGGCGCGTTGTGTTCCACGCGCGCCTCAAAGAGATGTCAGCAGAATTGACGGGGTCCACTAGGGCCAATGCCTGCCGGGGGTTCGAAGAAAACCGATCGGGAAATCGTGGCCCCCGGCAACAGGGCAACCGAAGGAACACGGGTGGGTTTTAGTCAGTAAGAGTCTGACACGCCTCCCGCTCCGCCCAGAGCGGGAGAAGTTATTTGATAATTTCCCACCCAAAAAAAAAAAAAAAAAGGGTAGCCCGCGAAATTCAAATTTTCTTATGTTTTTTTGCATTTTGCAGGTCAGTGTCAGGTTTTATGTTGATTAAATATCATGAAATCGCGACATTTGACACCTTTGCTAACTTAAGGAGTTGTATTGCTGATTGTAATTATTATAATTGAGTAAAGCCATATTTGTTACGGCCGCGAATCATATTTTAAGTAAAATAAACAATATCCTGAAGGTATGGATCCATAATGGTTTAATCCTAATATTTACTAAATAAAATATCCAACGTGATTTAAACAATTATTTAAAATTATTAATTAAATTACTCCAATAAACAATCACTATCTTAATCAAATGTTCGCGTAATGAGTAATGACACAAAACCCACACATGAAACTCTCAAACGTTTTACTGTTCATCAAAAGGTGGTGCCATTTATGTCTTGTTGCTAATTTAGGTTACTACTTTTTAATCAGAGTAACTTCATTTTTATTAACCATCGACTCAAAAAGAGGGGTGTTATAAGTTTGACCGCTATATTTGTCTGTGGCACCATAGCTCTTAAGGGGACGATAACCGACTTTTAATGATTTTATACTGAAGATGACGTCTAAACGAGTAGTGTTAGTGATTTGGAAAAAATATATGTTAAATTAAAGCATTTTTCAAATATTTTAATATAGGCATATTTTTGATTATGTTTATATTACACAGTGAAATTAATTTGTAAAAGTATATCTAACGCGGATAAAAAACTAAGAATGACGCAAAATCTATCGAACGTATTTTTCTGAAAACTTCACCATTTTGAAGATAATTAAATTATTGATCTTTTAGTATACGTGTTTTATTAAAATACCTTTTATTTTATGTGTAATAAATTAATAATGCGTCTAATTTGGGACAGCGCTCCTTGATGGGCGAGCCTTATTACTGGCTGGACGTACGATGCGTTGCTTGAGCTCAGTACAGAACACGCAAGCTAACCATTCAAGGTCACTGTCATATATCTGCGTCTTAAAAACGGGTAACTGATTTGAGTGCGGTTTTTTTATTTGAAAGCAGGTTTTCTAGCGATAGTTCTTAGATATATTTTATCAATATCGGTTCAGCCGTTTGAAGATTATCAGCTTTTTTCTAGTCTCGATAGTTATAGATAGATGGTAAACAGAGTCTGGTGATGAAGTAGGAAAGAGAAATGAGGAAATGTTTTTAAAATTTTAATTGTTAAAATTGTACTTGTCAATATTGGCCATAGATTAGGTAAATACTTACGTAAATTTCACCTGTGAAGTTTTCAACGGCGCCGGCGGTGAAAATCAACAGTACCACACATCTTTTAAAAACAGAGTGTCTTTGAAATTCAAAGATATTCCTAATGGTTATGAATCCTTTTTTTTTTGTGTGAGAAATTATCAAATAACTTCACTGCATGTCAGACTCTTTCTGACTAAAACCCACCCGTGTTCCATCAGTTACCTGTATGTTGCCAGGGGCCGCGGCATCCCTTTCGGACATTCCCGCGACCCCGACAGGATGACGGGGTTTTGGAACCATTAAAACGTCATTCCTTTAATAAGCAGTCTGTTAGACATTAAGTAGGTACTTACCTAGGTATGTATAACAATCTTCGAATATTCTTGATAGACCCGAAGTTCACACCTAGCTCACGTAACACACTCCGTATGACTATACCTTTCATTTTGACAGTTCAATAATATCCATTGCGTTATATTTGCTTTATTTTTATTGTACTTTAGACTTTATTGTAGGTATCATTGGCGTTTAGTCGCAGTATGGAATTCGATCGTCATTTAATTGCTTACAAATATCCCGAGGCCTTTTGAACAGGGCCGCATTTAGGGCAGGGCCACAGGGACGCTGACCCCGGGCCTCCGCAAGGAAGGGGCCTCCAGAAATTGTATTTTTTAAATAAAAAAAATACATCATTTGTGTAAACAAAGAGAAAAAAGTTTACTTTCGCTAACTTTCGGCTTTTTATTTTCTTTTATGTCCTACGTTGTTGGTGATTAAATACTTTGAATTACTGTGGTCCCAAAAACCGATTTAAATAGATTTTTCGATGTCAACGTCTAGCGTCAGTCTATCCATCGTGAAAAAGTGACTGAGTCTCATTTCCTACAAAATGTAAGGAAAAGTTTTTTGTGTTTTCTGACTTATCTAGAACCTACTTCGTCGGTACGATAGTATTTTGATGAAAAATCGGGGCCTCCACTTTTTGGTTGCCCCAAGGCCTCGATGCCTTTAAATCCGGCCCTGCTTTTGCCTTGTCATAAGTACCGTATTTATGTAAGGTCAGTTTGCAGTGTAAGAAGTGGCGAATCTATGCGTGAGGTCAATTGGAGTCATGGCCATCCCTGAAGGCTGGCACGAGTTGCAGTCATCTCAACATAGTCTCTTTTCCAAAATTTTCACTTTTTTGCCAAGCTTTTCATACTGGTCGCACCGTATGTAACTGCAGTGACGAACAGCAGTCGATATCACACTTACTGGTTTTTCCACTGTGGGAGCCCGAACAACACAAGGAAAAATCTCAAGGTGGCCAAGGCCATCTACTTTATTCTATTCAGATAGCACCTTTTTGCGTGTTTACAAATGCTTCTTCGTGCCAACACTTTTGTGGAGTTGGGCTAAAGAAGCTTTCGTGCGGACAATTTAAATATGAGCTACGTATACTTCTTCAACCCAACACATAAGCTGGGTTGAGGCGAAGAAGTGAATGCGGTTTGTTTGTACGTAAACGTGTTTATAAATGCTTCTTCATGCCAAGTCTTTTGCACGGGTTTTGTACTAAAGAAGCTTTTGAGACTAATTATTGTAGAGCTATGTAAGCTTCTTTAACCCAACACATGAGCAGCCTTGAAGATCTGTAGTAGCAAAAGTATATTATGTTTTGACGCGAAAGAAGAGTGTAAAGATTCACCAAGATTAAAAATCAATGTCAGTTCCACAGATCGCCCACTGACCTTCCAAAGACTTTTCCCTATCGTGATATAAGCCGCGTCAAATCTACATAGCCTCGCCACGGAGTTTACTTAATTCATCAGTGTTCTTCCTCGTACTGGCTCATTCGTGATCTCTCAATTATTTCAATATAGCTCCATCACAATAATTGCAGCCAAAACTATTATTTGTTATCTAACGCGTTCCTATGTATACAATAGCTAATGTCACTGTGCATGCAGTCAATAACTATAGAAATAACTTGTTAGATAACATGGAAGTTATTTTGTCACTATAAGACATAAAGAAAGAAAGAAGAAAGAAAGAAAAACATTTATTTGGACACAGTTCGTGAAACACAAAACACAAATAACACAGTGAAAATAAAAATAAAAAATGTTTTAAAAACAATAGTATGTGCCTCACGGCTGCGCCAAAAAGGTTCATTTCAGCATTAATGAATGCCAAACAGATACTGTCTGACGCTGGTTTTCTAATGAACCCTTAAGGACAAGTGACGGAGAGTACAAACAGTTTCAACATACCTAATACATAATTTGTCCATAAGTATAAAGGACACCCACATTTCTCTAGCTATGATTACGTTCATTTAATGAGAGTGAAGAGGGAGCTTGTTGGCTTGGTATCAACCGGTAAAAAACCGGGAAATACATGGACGTCAATGGAAAAACCAAGTTACATTTTGTGGTGGGGAGTCAAAGTCAAAGGCTACTTATTTATTTCAAATAAGCACATAAAAGGAACTTTTGATCGTCAAAATTATTTATTTACCATTCACACTTACATTTGTTTTAACAGGTTCAATCCAATACAGCAATGTAGTCACAATGTCCACTGTGTGGCACAAGTCATACCCTTCGTAAAGTAAAGTATTATACCCCTTTGTAAAGTATTATATTATTTTAACTATTGTAAATGTGAGGACTATGTGGATATTATTTTTATTTCTCTTCTAGTTTTAGTGATGGTCTGGCAGTTTGAGTAGTTTTTGCGGCCTACCCAAATGTCCTTTCTTTGGTATTGCTCGTCGAGTTGAGCTCCTTAAGTTCTAAGTTGAGCTCCACGATTACTGACAAATGCTTGCACTGACTGGACAGGTCCACTCAAATCTGTGTGGTTCTTTCCTCAAAAGACCTTTTCAGACACTAATCTACATGGTCCTCATATGGCCTGACCAAGATTATATCTGGACTTTAAAAGAAACTGCGACCTCTGAGTTTGTTTCGGCCTTTCTTCTCAGAGTAGTCAGATAGGAAAAGCCGAACTCATCTAGCTTATTTTTAATATTTTTTATATGACGTGTAAAAGTGATTCCGATATCCTATTTACAGAATAAACAATTTCATTTCATTTCATTTCTTCGGAATTCCACCAACGAGCATGTAAAGATATCCACTTGCAAAGAGACGCTGTTGAGTATCTTAATTGCCTGCCCCACTGGTGCAAACTTTAACAAGTTTGTACTGGCCACCGGGACTTTAAACAGCCTCTCTCTCGGTCCTTGCCACAGCCTACTGTTTGAAACGAGCAATCCCAAAGATTTTAGGTTTTGAGGATTATTCAGCATACCACGAAAAACCATAAAAACATAATTAACCAGTGCAAAATTGCGCCTTACCTCCAACTTATAGTAACCAACCATCTTTAATACAAAGAGGGTTGGATACATAAGTGGATATAATGGGTAGACGCCAAATTGCTTCACCATTATCGAACACACATGATCAAATACACTTCATGCTCTGCAGCCGCAAGACTAGAACAACGACGCAGTAAAAAATAACTCTTACAAAAACGCATTATTTAATCAAAATCGTTATTATGATTAATTTAATTAATTATTTAAGCTATGCTTGGTCCGTGGATGGGTGACCATCATACATGCCGAGACTCCTCCGTGCCTCGGAAAGCACGTTAAACCGTTTGTCCCGGCTGTCATTCGTAGATCTTTGACAGTTGTTACGGGTCGTCAGAAGCCCGAAAGTCTGACAACTAGTCTTACCAAGGGGTATCGTATTACCCAGTTACAGGGTTGTGGGGGTCGGATAGACAGTCGCTGCATGTAAAATACTGGTATTCAGCTGCTTCCGATTAGACTGGAAGCTGACCCCAACATAGTTGGAAAAAGGCTAGGCAGATTAATTGATGTTATATGATTAATGGTACATATGTTAAGGAGTTCATTCACCAGCTATATAAATCAACAATATATCCCATAAATACTAAGATGACATGTACGAATACCTACCACACCACTGTACATGAATATTTATTACATGTTCACTAGATTCTAATTTAATACCTTTGAGTTGCATCGTAAACTAAGTTGCACAATAATAGTTTTCTTTTTGTGTTATTTATTAGGGTCTATAATAGTCCCAAGTGGCGCCTCTCGACAGAATTTACGTGTAATAATATTGCCAACAAGTAGTCTGGACTTTGAGATATAATCATATTTCGCCACGTGGGTAGTCGGGCGACAAATAGGAGACGCCACAGTAACTCAGGAGAAGTACCTTGGGCCATGAAGATTATTATATTCCTTATACGGCTCCCTGAACAATAACATAAATTGTGGATTCCTAGTTTGTTTTGCTGATTGAGGCTCTTTGCTTCTATGTTCGTTTTTAGGGTTCCGTAGTAAACAAGGAACCCTTATAGTTTCATCATGTCCGTCTGTCTGTCTGTCCATCTGTCTGTCTGTCTGTCCGCGGCTTAGCTCAGAGACGCTTAGTACTAGAAAGCTGTAATTTGGCATGGGTGTACATATTAATTACGCCGACAAAGTGGTAAAATAAAATCATGAAAAATGTTTTTCAGGTAGCTCCCCTAGAGGTAAAGTGAGGATGATTTTTTTTCTCTCAATAATTCTGTAGTGTGGAGTATCGTTGGAAAGGTCGTTCAAAAATATTGTGAGTTTGCTAAAACCATTTTTGAATTTAGGGATCCGTTTTCGAAATATTAAGCTTTAAAGTTAAATTTTTTGTTAGAGTCAAGTATCCCCCCCCTGCAAGCTTAATAGTTGGTTTTGGGTATGTGAAAAAATTCACGGCCGTAGCATATATAACGAAATTAAAAGGAAAACTATCACAGCTAAGTAGGCTTTACAAGTTAACGAGTAATAATTAACCAACTTACATTTGCGGTTGCAAAAACACGTTCTCCCATACAGAATGTATGGGAGAACATGTTTTTCAACTACAAAGTTAAGTTTGTTCTTGGGATAAATTCATCCCAACTACGGAACCCTTCATTGTGCGTGGTCCAACACGCACTTGGCCAGTTTTTTTTTATATTTATGAATATAAAGTATTTCATTGCCCGCTGTGTTAACGAATCGGAAATTATGTAGGTAGGTACTATCCTCTGTAACGAAGAGTTGTATGTTTGTGATTTTCTCGTCAATGTTTGCTGATCACCGACTAAATATTCAGTAGTTGAGGCTTCAGTGACAAACAAACATCATCACAGACACATCAAACGACGCACACGACACACTGCTCTTTCATAAATACTACTTCCATTCATAAAAGGCCTCATTCGCGGCATGTTTTAAAAAAGGAATACTTAAGGCGCAACTAGCCGATACTTTTTCCATACAAATTTCGGGGGGGTTTTACTCCACTGTTACACATTGTACATCCAAAGTAAAACATGAAATCGTTTTGTCTTATTATTAATTTTGTCTGTACAGAAGCAGAATAGTAAAAAAAAGCAATTAAAAAGTTATGAGCCAACAAAGATTCGTTTTTCCTGCTAATTTTAACGCAACTTCGGGAGTTAATAAGTAATAAAAGAAGTATAAAATCTCCAAAACAAAGCTCGTTTCGACAAAGCTCAATTGTCGGAGATTATAATAAACTTTATTCGTAATTGATTTATGCAGTAGTTTTTTCATAAAACTCCACCTTCCAACGGACTTTTCGTAATTTTTACGCGCTCGTTTTACTAAAATCGTTCTGAACGGTGTTTGTGTGCGTGCGAACTAGAGTTTGTGCATATAGACCAGCGTCTAACTGCTCATCACTGATACTATCTCTGTCGGACACGATGCCAGGTGAGGTAGCGTGCTTTTTGACCAAGCCCACCAATGAGTTCGAGCCCGCGACTAGTTCAACCTTAAGGTAGCTACTCAAAAACTGGTTTCTTACAAACAGTTATAAAAAAAGACTTTTTTGTGAAGTGCCACGCAATTAGGATTCTAGTACTGTTTATACGATAATAATGATGTGTGTACCTATTTACGCAAAGTTTTTCCATCACACTGATCACAATCGTGACTGAAAAGTTCTACGGTCAACGTATAAAAGATCAATAAAAATCTGCCTAGCCTTTTCCCAACTATATTGGGGTCGGCTTCCAGACTAAACGGATGCAGCTGAATACCAGTGTTTTATATGGAGCGACTGCCTATTTGACCCCCACAACCCAGTAACTGGGTAATACGATACCCCTTGGTAAGACAGGTTGTCAGACTCTCGGGCTTCTGACGACCCGTAACGACTGTCAAAGATCCACGAATGACAGCCGAGACCAACGGCTTAATGTGCTTTCCGAGGCACGGAGGAGTCTCGGTATGTAAAGATGGTCACCCATCCACAGACCAACCCCAGCAAGCGTAGCTTAACCGGAAGAATCGACCCGTGCGGCTGTTATTACTTAGCCACAAGCTCCTCCGTGTATAAAAGATCAATACTGAATCAAAATTTCAAGTTACCACAATAAGCAAGCCGAAACAGTGTCTACTATCTACCAATAATTAATTGCTCCAAAACATCTTACACGAGCCAACGCCAAGTTTTATAACTAATAACAGCTTATCAAATGAGAGAGATGAATTTAATGGATGGGTGGAGTAAGTCGAAAATAATTGAACAGTTCCGCATTCTATTGACCTTGTAAGTTGTACTCTGTACTTGTACTTACGTAATTGAGATGGAGAGCAAGCCTGCGCCTGCGCAAGTTAGATGACATACTTAGTTAGAGTATAACATGGTATTAATGGACAGAACTGGGACAAGATGGAGAATAATTTATAATCCATGGGTAAGTACATGTAGATAATAATCTTTGGGATTTTATGAGTAAATCGCGATAACAGCAGCTTTATGAACTAAGATTGTTATACAGGGGTGCCGATTCCCTTGTTCACAAACTAAACTAAATTTAAGTTCAGTGCATCTTTTTCTTTCTATTTCATTAAGAAAAGGACAGAGGATAAATTTTAGTTTAATCCTGTCAAATTAATCAGCGCCTGTCACTCTCCATACAAGTTTAGACGTGATTAAAAACTTGCCGACTAAAATTACGTCAATTTACGTAAAGCGCTGATTAATTTGACAGGAATAAACTATAATTTATCCTCTATCCTTTTCTTAATGAAATAGAAAGAAAAAGATGCACTGAACTTAAATTTAGTTTAGTTTGTGAACAAGGGAATCGGCACCAGGGTGGCTTAGTAATAAACCAATTATTTAAAAAAACAAAAAACTCGACTGCAAAAACACATAACTGAAAAGAGAAAAACAAGCATTACAATCTATAGAATTTTGGTATCGCAGGCGACAAACAAAAGTTACACCAAAATTTCAGGTTATTGGTTACATACATACCTGCATACTATCGAAAAACATCCCTCCTTCTGGGGCAGTCGGGTAAAAACAGTCGCACGGATCGATCCATCAGTTAAGCTACGCTTGCCGGGGTTGGTCCGTGGATGGGTGACCATCTTTATATACTGAGACTCATCCGTGCCTCGGAAAGTACGTTAAGCTGTTGGTCCCGGCTCTCATTTGACAGTCATTACGGGTCGTCAGAAGCCAGAAAGTCTGACAGCCAGTCTTACCAAGGGGTATCGTATTACCCAGTTACTGGTTGTGAAGATTGGATAGGCAGTCGCTCCATGTAAAATATTGGCAGTCAGCTGTATGCGGTTAGATTGGAAGCCGACCCCAACATAGTCGGGAAAAGGCTAGGCTGATTGATGGATATAGAGTAATTGAAAATTCAACGTTAAACTGTTACATAACTTTAAGTAAATGCAATCTTTAATGTTTGGAAATTTGTAAACGACAAATATTTAAGCACTTGTAAGAGCTAATCGTACATTATTTACCTATTATGTAGATATTAGACTGTAAACTTTGTGAATAACAAATAAATAATTTACGTTATGCATATTTATTTATCGCGATGAATATTGTTCTGTTGTCAAAATTAAGGGGATTGACATTCCTAGTGTGTTAAGCAATAAGGATGCGATTTATGACTCCTTACGATAAAAAGGTCGACGAAAAAAAGTTTAAATTACTATAAATACACCCACATTCCTATATTTCATTCACAGCGTGTTTGTACATTTGGTAACCACAAGTAAAGAGCGCGTCGCTTAGTGAGATAAAAATAATAAACATACTGAACCTCTTTATTATATTAGTATACATGGTTATTGGTTAATTATGTCGGTAATCCGTTATAGGGATGTAGGAGAGGTCATTTGCAACCAAATGACCCTTAAAGACCCCTATGCTAACGTCAACCATTTTCGAGTATTTTATATTTTAAAATAAAAGAATAAAATGTCAAATGACTCCAAAATTGTTGACATTTGCATAGGAGTCAAAAGGGGTTATTTGGTTGTAAATGACCTCTCCTACATCCCCTTAATGGATTACCGACCTAAAACCAATAAAACCTTGTAAAGATATACACCGAATATTTTGAGAGGGGCCTTAAAATATAATTATTTAAACGAAGTACTCGAGGGAGATATAACCTCGATTAACAGAAAAGTAAAACTGCATGTTATTAGATTAAGTTTTTTTTTATATCACCTGTATTGTTTCACTGATCAGCGATAGTGCTGCTGATACGGATCCAAAGCTACAAGAAATAATAGGAAAAAAAAAATACAAAGGTAACATACGAACATAAAGGCATGCCATCTTCCCAGGGGGGTAGGCAGTAAGTACAGAACGTCACCTGCTACGACGATCCTTACATAGTATAAGCATAGGTAATTTGCTCATTACTATACTCCATTTGAAATAAGATTAGACATTTAAACAAACCTTTTTTACAGTCCGTTCAACCGATTTTGACTTCTATACCGTAGGCATAAGGATGGCATTAAAAGCAAAAAAAGTGGTTACAAACCAACTGTTTACTGCAGCTGTCATTTGTCATGCCACCAACGCAATAGAAGTCAAAATCGGTTGAACGGACTGTAAAAAAGGTTTAGTTAAATGTCTAATCTTATTTCAAACAGAGTATAAGTCATCATGATTACGATTAGCTACTTATTTATTAGCAGTGTTGGCCCAGTGGTAACGGTTGCGACTTACGAGTTGTAGATCGTAGGTTCGAACCCCGACAGGCGCTTTACTTTGTGTAAATTATTTCATCACCACTGCTCTCGAAACGGTGAAGGAAAACATCGTGAGGAAACCGGCATGTCCTTACCAAAAATTCGAAGATATGTGACATCTACCAATCAGTGCGGGTTGGTAGATGTCACATGTCTTCGAATTTTTGGGCCCATGTAGTGGATTATGGCCCACTCCCTCTCACCGAAAGGAGGCCTGAGTGAGAACATTATACTTAGGCTGATTATGTATATTTCTTATGTATTTATTTAGTTATTGTAAGACCAAAATGCCACTTTATTACAAGATATGCCTATTCGGAAGAATGCAATCCAGACTTTTAGAGATACAGTTAATCGGTTAGTTGCCTATCATTACACTAACGATAACAAAGAGATTAGCCGTTTGTGTTGACAAGATGGGTAAATAAGACATGTCATCATGTACTTTTCGCTGTGAAATTTCCAACACCGGTCCAAAGGAAACCCTAACATCTTCTGCTGCTTAACCTTTTCGCAACGTTCTGTAAAGACAAAAATAATTCAAGAAAGAAGGAAAAATATATTTATTTGGCACATAAGCCAGCCAGTCTATGCGGATGCTGCCGAATACGTGTCCGTCACCACACAATCCTCACCTTTGAAAACTTCATGAAAATCAATTTTGAGAACGCCAAAAAATTGTCAAGAAATAGTCATAAATAGACACCAAGGTTAAAAAATAGTCGCATTATGATTCCGAAGTTATAGCTATATAAGTGGGTGAGGATTGTGGGGTGAATGTCTCCACACAATCCTCACCTCAGTGCAAGTAAACGGCTGGGAGTATCGACTTGGTTTCAATTTCAAAAATAGTCAAGAACTAGTCGTAACGCTATGCCAAATCTCGAAAATAGTCATTAAGGGATTCCAGAGATATAAAGGTATCTTGGTGAAGATTATGCGGTGAACCTTTCTTGCCAAAATCCTCACCTGATTACCGCGGAACACTTAAGTTTTTGAATTTGAATTTGGTATCAAAAAATAGTCAAGAAATAGTCGTCTCCAACCATGATGTATCATCTCTAGGTTTCGATATAGGTATCATTTCACATAAACCTATATGGGCACTTATGAAACGTCAGAAGCTAGGTGCACGGTTCCCATTGGAGGTTTCCTATGGAGAAGAGCCGACAAGAAAATCCACGGTGACTCTTTTAAAAATAATTAGCTTTTACAATATTTTTAAATAACACTGTTAATAGGTATAGGAGGACAGTGCAGGTCTTTCAACAAGTACCAGGTACTTAACAAAATAGAAAATGGTCAACAGGTCTACAATCCACTAAGCCTACAGCGTTCTCACATTCACAAAATAGAAAAGAATCTATGTTAAAGATAAACAAATTAATAAAAATAAAAACCCATTTTAAACGGAATGGCATAATTCCAAAGTTATAGCTATAAGTTGGTGAAGATTATGGGGTGAACGTCTCCACACAATCCTTACCTCGGTGCTATCAAATGGCTGGGTGTATCGAATTGGTTTCAATTCTAAAAAAATTACAAGAAATAGTCGTAACGTTATGCCAAATCTCGAAAATAGTCATTAGGACCAAGCACTCCAAAGACAATATCCACACAAACTCGGCCCCCTTGCACCCCACCACTCCACTATGTGCTAAACGCTAACGCATGAGTAATAAAGTTGAATATCGCGTGCGCTCTTTGGTCGTGTTCGAGCACGGAACTAAATGTCGTAAGTCTCAATTCTTATTTCGTTTCTAACTAAAGTAATAATTGATCTAGAGAAAAAATATCTTATATTTGGATAATAAACTACATTTTCTTACAGTCAATAATTATTTTAGACATAAAAGTCGATTAATCTTGTTTTTGTTGATTAATCTTTAAAAAAGACATGATTTTCGAATAAAAAACGAATCGAGCGAAAATGTTCCAATTATGTAACTGTCTTATATATAGAAAGAAAAAGATCCAATAAATCGTATACTAAAGTTCCAATTTGATTGTATGTGTGACTTTTTCAGAATATTTATGCAAATTAACATACAATTTAGGGAGCCTCCTCTTAAGGGATTCCAGAGATATAAAGGTGTCATGGTAAGGATTACATGGTGAACCTTTCTCGCTACAATTCTCACCTGATTACCGCGGAACACTTAAGTTTTTTAATTTGAATTTGGTGTAAAAAATAGTCAAGAAATAGTCGTCTCCAACCATGATAATTTTCAACCTGGTTAACTATGTAGAAGTATGGTAAACGTCCATGTAAACTTCTACAAACGTATTACTTCTAAGTACGTATAATTAGTGGTCACCTTATTTTTTTGGTTGTATTAAAAAATTGTAAGTTATGTAGCTATTTTAGGTAGGTATTTTAAGTACCTATGTGTTATATACAACGTATTTCATAATCATAACATTAAAACAAAGTGCCCCCGCCGGATTTTCATGCGGTTTTCACCATTTGACGGAGTGATTTATGAGGCCTGGTTTAGGTGTATGGAATTATGCTACCCGTGCGAAGCCGGGTCGGTTGTATTTGAATTTACAGAATATCATGATTTCTGTTACCAAGTACCTACTTATATAAAATATTGAATTTTCCTTGCAAAACACGGTCGTAACAGATTAATTAAAGTAGAGATAAATAAAAACAAGATTTTATTATTATTCTGTGGCGGGAGCCTCCTTTAAGCTAAATAAAACCTGTATCAAGCACAGCTCTTCCTTAACTAGTAGGCACTTAAAGAGTCAATACTATAGTCACTTGCTTGTTTTCATAAAATAAAGTAAATTATATTTTATTTTTTACTAGCCTACGCTGTCCCCCTCCTTCCACCTTTCGCGAGCCCGCGCGTCCTCCTTCCAATTTTGACGAAACCAATCCAGCTCATCCCGCCATCTCCTACGTGGTCTGCCGCGACCACACTGTCTCAGGGCACCAGTTCTGTGCTAATTGGGCCCACAACCTACCTATTTAAACAAAGTCAAATACGAAAACGTAAGTGTTCCGCGGTAATCAGGTGAGGATTGTGGCGAAAAAGGTTCACCGCATAATCTTCACCAAGATACCTTTAAATCTCTGGAATCCCTTTCGTAATTTAGCATAGCGTTACGACTAGTTTTCAACTATTTTTGAAATTGAAACCAAGTCGATACTCCCAGCCGTTTGCTAGCACTGAGGTGAGGATTGTGTGGAGACGTTCACCCCACAATCCTCACCAACTTATCCCATCATCTGTTACGACGCCTCCTTGAGGTGGATAACAATTAAAATTCTATTGTGTCTCGTTAATGACAGTTGATTCTATTGTGTCTCGTTAATGACAGTTGATTCTATTGTGTCTCGTTAATGACAGTTGATTCTATTGTGTCTCGTTAATGACAGTTGATTCTATTGTGTCTCGTTAATGACAGTTGAAAGGTTATATAGCTATAACTTCGGAATCATAATGCGACTATTTTTTAACCTTGGTGCCTATTTATGACTATTTCTTGACTATTTTTTCATCATCATCATCATCATCATTAGCCTATAAATGTTCCCACTGCTGGGACACAGGCCTCCTCTCTATGAGCCGTAATCCACCACGCGGGCCCAGTGCGGGTTGGTAGATGTCACATGTCTTCGAATTTTACTACTGACTATTTTTTGCGTTCTCAAAATAGATTTTCATGAAGTTTTCAAAGGTGAGGATTGTGTGGTGAAGGACACCCGAATACCAGTATTTTTACATGGATTATTTTGCAGTGCTCACAAATAATTGAAGTGAAAATTTCTTAAGGCGCGTTGGGCATTTTTGAGATGGGGAAAACACAATTGAACTCGCGACACCGTTACCGACACCTCATTAAAAGTATTTCCTGCACAGTAAAATTGCTCAAGTTTTCACTTCTGTCGGTGCCTCTGGTTTTTTTTTCATAATAACGTGTGGTGTAACTTATACAGGCTGTTAAACGTGGGACATACTTTATGAGAGTGTCGTACTCATGAAACTAAACTATTTTCACAGTTCACTACTGGACTAACACTGAAACATGAAAAAAAAAATTAGCTACTCCCTACAGCTTTATCGCGTTGGTATTGTACTTTGTAGGGAATAACTTTTTTTGGTATATACAGGTTTTCAGCTCGTGGCTAAGTAATAATAGCCGCACAAGTCGATCCATCAGGTTAAGCTATGCTTGCCGGGGTTAGTCCATGGATGGGTGACCATCTTTCCATACCGAGACTCCTCCGTGCCTCGGAAAGCACGTTAAACCGTTAGCCCCAGCTGTCATTCGTGGATCTTTGACAGTCATTACGGGTCGTCAGAAGCCCGAAAGTCTGACAACCATTCTTACCAAGGAGTATCGTATTACCCAGTTACTGGGTTGTGGAGGTCAGATAGGCAATCGCTCCATGTAAAATACTAGTATTCAGCTGCATCCGGTTACATTGGAAGCCGACCCCAACATAGTTGGGAAAAGGCTAGGCAGATTGACAGGTTTTGTCGCATAGTAAGAGTTGTTTATATCTATGAGTAATCTCCCTTAAAATATGTTCCACAAAGTCAAAGTCAAATCATTTATTTCAAATAGGCCCATGTATGGCACTTTTGAACGTCAAAAATTACAAAATAATAAAATTGATTCTAGTCGCCCCTTCCAAAAGGTAGTTTTCGTATGGAGAAGAATGGGCAAGAAACTCCACCGTTACTCTTTTAAAATGTTTTACAATATTTTGTATACATTAATTATATTAATTATATGTGAAGACGATGCACCTGGAATAAGATTACTATACCACAATAGGTAAAAATAATGAAAAATGAAGCAATGACAGAAAAAATAATTATGTAATGGATACATGGTGTTCACATATTTACAAGCATTGTAAAAGTAGGTACGATATTCCTAAAAAAATTACAGGTGACACTAATTAGTCAGTGTGTGAGTAATCACAGAATGCAAAAAAAAAAAATATGTTATAATATTTAATTATACAATTGAATTAGCAACCAGTTTGATTTTGTCTATACTGTAAATTGTCCTATGGAGCTAGACCAGCATGTTTCCAAGCATTCTTATCTAGAATATAATCCTCTAATTTGTAATATGCTTGTTTACAAAGAGTACTTTTAATATGAGTTTTAAATTTTCTTTCAGTTAACTGTAACGTTTACCTAACACAGCTTCTAGTCTACTAGTTATACTTATTAGGAGAGATAGATCCAGCAGGAAGCGAGTCAGTTGCGGTCACCGCATATCTAATACCGAATACCTACGTAATGCTGGCATGTGATATCAATTCTCGTAATACATTGCGTGCGCGCGATACACAATGGATACTATTGTCATACACATTTGGGAGATCATACATAGTTAGGTAGTTATATATATACCTACTACAATTTATTTTCTGAATCATTGCCAATCACCTTCAACAGTTGTTTGTCTTCGTGCTAATGACGTGACAATTTTATGTGTAACATCTTTTCTCTCGCTTTCCTGCAATCTGTGGGAGTGATTTCGTGGAAGGGGACGGAAGTGTGTAACAGGAAGCCGGGGAAGCACGCGCTATTTGGTTTGACCAATGAGCGCGGGCGGCGCTAGAGTTAGCCGTCTTATGGTATCAACCTATTATCTGAGAGGTTGTAAACAGGATGATGATGATGATGATGAATATTGTTTATCTTTTTACCCACGACGGAACGGAGATGGTATATGCGTTTGGGGTGAGAGGATGTTTGTGCAAATCCATGTTGCTATTTTTCTCCAAAACGAGTAGTCCGATTTTGATGCAGTTTTCAGTTATGGGTTCGAGTTTGATTGGTGCATGTTCTTAGTTAGATGTTATGGTGATAATTCACCAGGGGGCGCTGCAGCAAAAATTTTTTGTGCAAATCCATGTTGCCATTTTTCTCCAAGACTACTAGTTCGATTTTGATGCAGTCTTCAGTGATGGGTTTGGGTTTGATTGGCGCATGTTCTTAGATAAGTGTTACGGTGACAACTCACCAGGGGGCGCTGCAGTAAACATTTATTTGTGCAAAACTTTTATCCTTTTTCAATTACTTTTTAACCGCCGTGGGTTTTTTCAAAATATTTAATTTTGCTTTTTTTTTTATGTATACAATTCTTCTGTACGTGTATTTGTCACCTAACTCCTCATAAACGGCTGCACCGATTTGGATGAAATTTTGTGTGTATATTTGAGTGGACCTGGATGGTTTGAAAATACAATTGGACCCGGTAGGTGGCGCTGTTCGGACAGGACATCGTCTGTAAGGTCCGCTAGTATCATATAGGTATATGTCAGACAAGATGTCAAATGCTACATATCATATGCGACTACTGTATGGCTCGCTTAGCTTTAGCATCGGTTTCATTTTTAATACCTATAATTATTACAGTTACATATGTACGGTGGGCTGCATCAATTGGGTAGGTACCCCAGTTGCATTAGAATTTTAATACAACTGGGGTACCCAATTGATGCAGCCCACTGTACCTACCTATACTCCGTTTGAAATAAGATTAGACATTTAAACAAACCTTTTTTACAGTCCGTTCAACCGATTTTGACTTCTATTCCGTAGACATAAGGATGGCATTAAAAGCAAAAAAAGTGGTTACAAACCAAATGTTTACTGCAGCTGCCATTTGTCATGCCACCAACGCAATAGAAGTCAAAATCGGTTGAACGGACTGTAAAAAAGGTTTAGTTAAATATCTAATCTTATTTCAAACGGAGTATAGGTACTTGGATTATTCGGCTACTATCTATTTTTCATACCCCTAAGTGATAAGGGTTGTCCACCCCAAACAAATAATTGGCAAAACAACTTTTGCCGGAGTCAGCTAGTTATGTATAACATACCTACCAATGTGTAGATACCTAGGTACTACCTTGTTAGGTACTTTGCGAAATTGCACTTAAAAATATTCTTTCAAATTTAATATTAAGTAACTAAAGTGTATCTATGTTAAATATACTTAGGTAGTTCCAATACGATTCAGTCTAGTACTATTCCAACAGATCAGGAAATTGTGCAATACGTTTTCTATTACATTACGTCGTGGCTTCCATGCCGGCAATCCCGGAAGTCTGACTCAATAGCACATTTGTATCTCAATGTTATACCCGGCTGACCCCTCTACATCCAGGATATTCGCAAAAAAAAAAAACTTTTTTATGAAACTCAATACCTAACTCAAATCTTCCGAACCGGACGGCTGGTTTACACTTTACATAAATAACCCTAAACCGTACGAAATCTGGTGAGCATCTCATAAATCTTTGAACCTGGCACGGTGTTTAAATGTAAATATAAGAAGATCAGATATGCATAAATTTTATCCAAACCCAGTTACTAAACCCTCAACATTGCAAGAGCTCGGCGGTTACAGTGCAGTGCTAAAACATCGTGTCATCACTTACGCCCAATTCGAACCCCTTTGAATGGTCCCAGCCAGACGTTGTTTGTTGCTAATCTTAGACGGGACAAAAAACGCAGTCGGGTTGTGGCCCTTCTTTCACGGTCCCTCGTCGCGCGTCGTCGCCGGTTGCTTCCGAGCCGCGCCGCGCGGCCGCACGAGTGCGGCCCGACCAGCAGTCCGCCGCGCGCCGCCAACCGGGTTGCCTGTGTCGCATCGGTACATGTGCATTACAAAAACTTGCTTCATCGCAAGTTTAAACATATAAGTGCATAAAAACCGACTGATATCCCATGTATTTTTGGACAGTGCTCATACAAGCCGTGTAACGGCACGATTGCGTGCATCCTGGCCACGCAAATGCGGGTTTTGTACATCAGTGGGTGGAAAAATAAACAGAACACTCCGGTAAGTTTATTAATGTTTTAAATGGCTTATCTTTACTTTCTATCTCAAGAGAAGGAATGCTCCCGGGAGGCTGGGGTCCTCATTTTGCAAGAAAGTGTCAACACAACTCCCCAAGTTCCCAAAGAATTAAATTCGAATGTGTCGTCAAGAGGTGCTGTTCGTGACACTTTAAATCTCGGCGATTGTTTAATTAAGTTCCCAGCGAAAGTGAAAACGTATCTTTTTTATCAATCGACTCATTTCTCGACCGATATGTACTGTTCATTAAAACGGTAATAATGATGTAGGTATATGTTCACATGCGGAACATGTCTGCAGCTTATCGTCATAACATCATTCATACTTCCGTGCAACCAGTGTCAGCCAGTGCTGATATAAAACAGGAAAATAGCAAAAACTATATATTTTTCATATGTAAAAGTATAATAATATGCGGTTAAACTTTTCGCGAACAATGGTCTAAATAGGTACCTACTCCAATAATCTTTTGCAATTTCAGTTTTGAACACAGTAAAAATTAATGGAGACTATTGAACTTACAAAACACACATAAGTTAAATTTAGAAACAAGTCTTTGAGAAGGTCGAAAAATTACAAAAAAAGAAGCTGCATGAATTCAACTGGCAATCTGGTTTTATTACACAACGATATCTTTGGATCATCTAAAACATTTATAATGATGCTACAAAGTTGCTCCACTGAGCTTACGAAAGACTTTAGGAAAAGGAACATTCATCCATGCGGTCTATTCAGATACGAACAAGTAATATTTCTATACTCAATTATTACGTAAAGCACCCACTACCCTTTGAGGTAGACGTTGCCACATTAAGTAGGTACCCATACAGTTTAAAAAAACTTTAAGAAATATCTAAAGTTGGAGTAGCTAATGCATAAAGGTTAAAGGCACATAATGAGTACCATATTAAATCCGCTTACGTTGCTTTATAAATGAATTCCACAGCATTAATATAAATCAAGATAAGTGAAAGCTTCTTCACGCTAACCATTGTCAACAGCAGGCTACCAGTTTTATGCATACCTAGATGTCAACCTGTATACATATGTATATTCATAACTAAACACTATTGTAATTAATACTACTTATATGTTTTTTTCCGGAATTCAAAATTGACCTTTGAACATTGAACATCAACTTCTGGAAATCTAAGGTCAACGTAAAGAGAACCAGAATTTGACCAGTGCACGAGTGCTTCATCGATCAATCTGCTAATATCATTCTTGATCTGATCCTTACCGGTCAGCAGTTTTCAATTTGTCCTCATTTCATTTTATTCACATCCGATTCCTAAAAGTGGATAGACTATCACCGGTGGAAAAGACTTGTTCCTTAACTAGCGATGAATCTTATTTGCATATCAGATTGGTATATCAGACTCTCCTTTGAAGAGATCAATTCAATAAAAATGAGCTTGGAAATATTTGAGCAGGAAGTAATGAACAAAATTAACAGAAAGCATATCAATGAGGCACCTAAAAGCGCTCAGATTTTGAATAATTACATTAACTACAAGTGCTGTAACAAAATTCATCAATATTAACACGCTCGAAAGGGTACGTGACTGCACTTTTTGCAACGGGCATGACTCAGCGACCACCCTTCAACTATCTCCATACATAAACATGCCCTTGAATATAGCAGTATTCCCTAATGAATACGCTGCCATACCTAGCGTCACGCTTGAATCACGCCCCTCTGTCGTTGGCCTCACTAAATCAATAGACCGGCACATATATACGGCGACAGACCGACAGACCGACAGCACATACGGCACGCAGGACACACAATGGACCAGACGGACTAAATAGATGAAAGGTGAATAGCTAAAAGTTAAACAGATTCGGTCAGTGAAGCGTGTCATGTAGAAAGTTATCATATATTATTGTAATTGTAACATAAAAAAATTTGGGACAATATACAATAAGAGGCTAGTTAGATTCAAGCCTGCTTGCAGTATCATCCTCTGGAAAATTTTCTCACCCATGTTAGAAAATTTTTGAAAGAGATTTTGTATCAATTGCTTCTGCAATAGAATCGAAATCACTTTATGATTCATAACTCCTATAAACCACTTGAAGCTTGAAGCAACTAGGTACTTAAATCGTTAAATTGAATATTTATCAGCGTTAAAATCGTCAATGGCCTCTCATATTCAAAGTGACTCGAATGACGTACGTGTCCGAAGAAAAATTATTTTCTGCGTTAAATTGGTTATACACAGATAACCAAAAGGTTTTTACGCGCGTGTCATTTAAGAGCGCACATCCAAGCGTAACAATTCGCACAATTGTCTGTTGGCAGTATTCTTATTAGTCTGACAAAGAACTGGGTCTATTCATAAGCTCATCCAACTGACACGACCAGGTAAACGTGTCCGCTCAAAATACAGCAAACCTTTACGGCTGAACGAAATTGTAATTGGTTTTGGGGGCCATCTTACGCTGGTGGTTAGGCTCCCACCCTTTGCTTTCAACGAAAAGCACTTTAGTGACTGCTAAAGCATCAACTTGATGAATTTATAGCTCGCACAAAGGGAATGGAAAGCAATATTTTATCATGTTGATTGTTTACCTCTTCAAATATTGATGGAAGTAATGCTTTAGTAGTTAAAAAACCTATTGTTAGAAAAAATAGGATTGTTTCAACGTGGGACGTATCATCCAACCAATATCCAACATGGTCTGTTGACGATACGTCCTACTCAGAGAGGATAGCATTTTGGAATGTGTTTTCTGCCTGGAAATGTCTGCCTCTTTTTAAGGAAAAATTTATTCCAAATATGTTTTTATCTCAAAGAAACTGAGACAGAAAAGCTGTAGATAGTAGATACTTCTTCTGTCAGACCTTCAACTAATATGTTAGTAAAGAAACTGTGAAAATTTTTAAGATAATCTCAAGTATGACAAAAATTTAAGCCATGTCAGGTATTCGGTTTTCTATGGCTTCTAAGTAGGAATAATTATTACTACAATATGTAGGTAATTCGTTTAAAACTACACCAGTTACACGCTAAAAACTTTACAAGACAATAATTTTAACATCATTTGGTTGCTTCTGTCGTAGTATCTCACACATATACTTTGTACCAGAATTTTGCCAGTTCTAGTCAGAAGTCAGAAGAAACTACTCGCAAACTTTACAAACGTAAATATCGGCAGTTTTGTCGCTGAGCTACACAATCCATAAACGAGCCTAGAGCATGACCTGTTGGCCACATGAAACTACCTCATTGTCAAACATGATAACAAAACCGTTTTGTCACAAGACAAAACTGTTGTGTCTATGCCTCTAGCGGCAGACAAAACTGTTGTGCCTTGCGCTGAGTGCCCTGTCTATATTGTGCTGTACTACGTCTACAATAAAGTACCTGATAAGTTAAAACCTCTTAGAAAACAAAACTATAATGATAACGAATGATCCCAAGCCGCGTGCGTGCCAGCCAATAGTGGTTCAACATTTAGTGGCAACTGGCAAGCCAGGTTCGAGTGTTTAGATAAGTGAGTACAATGCGCCGAGCTGCATTCCACGCCACCGACTGAAGTAAGGAATTAGCCATAACTTATTTTAGAGCCTTTCGCACCGTCAGCTCGACAACAAGCTTCGTTTCACACAAGCGCGGGCGCACTAGCCTTGGGACCTTTATGGCATGTGCGGTATTGTTTTTGCCCACGCCGAAGTTTTATGCGTTGACTCTGGTAGAAATTTTAAAGAGAATGTCTTCAAAATTTGCAGATTGGTAAGCTGAGGAAGATGG
This sequence comes from Agrochola lychnidis, assembly GCA_963680765.1. NCBI lineage: Eukaryota > Metazoa > Arthropoda > Insecta > Lepidoptera > Noctuidae > Agrochola > Agrochola lychnidis. The sequence continues at coordinate 10,319,819 of OY796850.1, forward strand.
CAAATAAGTTCAAAGGAAAATGCTGCCTTGACAGTACAAATTCGATCTGGAAAGTGCAAAACTAGCAATCTGATTTCGATAAACAGTATTTCGACGCATGACTAAAGTTAATTACTTACCAACCTATTTTCAATTTACGAAGCATATCATTTATAATTATATTAGCAATCAAAAACGTTTGCCATTTTCGCCATTTTTTGGCCAACTTACCATAATATCAGCGTGGCAGTGCATCTACAGGGCCGGGTGCAATGGTCGGACGCTAATCAGAATCTATCAACGGTACTGTTACATTACATTTGTATAACAAAAGCTCGGTTACGACCAACGTTGTAAATAAATTCCTGGTTAGCAATAAAAGTCGTGGTATGTGGCATTCACACCATCGGCCATTTCAGTAATTAATAATTAATAGTCTTGACTCTTGAGAAACTTATGAAAACTTAGATTAGGTACGTATCTTAATTTTGTACCAAATTAGAGTCAAGAAGGTTTATTGGTTTATTCGCACAAATTTACTCGCACATTTTGAATTTTATGCAATAAAGTTAAAAAAAAGTACCTACACTAACTTTACTACATAAAAATTCAAAATGTGCCAATTGCCCAACACGTATTTCTGGAGTTGTCAATTCGCCTACAAATAAATTACCTACCTTTGTGCGAATTGCCTCAAGATTTTTTTTTTTATTATTTCAAAGTGTCGATTCTCCCGTTTTGGGCGAGTAAATTCGTGCGCCATCAAGAAAGTAACTGGTGTGGGTAATTGCGTGTTATTATATTAAAAAATAAAACAAATATACCTAATAGAATACAACTCAGTTCAAATTGGCTATCAAATCTTAAAACGAGTTATATACAATTATATAATACATTTGGTATTGTCTTTGTTATACCGAAGATCTAAAACATCTAACCTGGAATCCGCAGCGAATCTTGACCTACGTCTACTGATGTGCCGTTGTACTCTTTGTACATGCAATTGCTTCCGTTTTTTTCCACTTCTTTTTAATTTAATGGCATCAACGGTCCCATCTAGTTTTTGTGCGTCGGAATGCAGAGTAGGTAACATCTTAAAGCAAATAAAAAAATCTAATCACAAGATATTCTGCAGTCCTCTTTCGAGTATTTCAATGGCTGACCTAGCTCTTTTTTGCGCGTAAGTTCCAAATCCCAATAGCAATCTCGGCCCTCGGGGATAAACGACTGCGAAGACGGTATTGCAAGACGATTGGAAAAAGGAATACATGTATATGTCAACGGTACCCGGCTGTAAATACGGCATATCGAGTTTCAGAAAAAGTTCCGGTCTGTACCTACTTACAATGCCGAACTTTTTCTTTAACTTTATGAGCCCTCTTGTTGTCTCTGTCACTCAAACCTGTCCTGTGTGACGGACACGACAACGATGCTATACCACATGCAACTATGAAACTAAATAAACCCACTTCATAATTATGTAAGATCCACGTGCCAGTGTTGATGCTGTAACCTGAGATTTAAGAGATATAAGCTATGTACTTGCGCCGCGGCTGCGTTAATAGGAATGCTACTTCAATCGTTCCCTCAAGTGGAGACCGAGTTTTAAATTTCTAGACGGTAAACATGCGTCGAGCTTAACGAATGAACAAAATTAAAGGCAGAAAACCAACATGACGTAGTCCAAAGAGATGTTTAGGGTGAGAAAGGAACTGGAAATTAACGTAGCACTCCATCAAGCCCCAGAGACCGTAGCAAAAGGAGATCGAACAGAAAACGATAAGAAGTCACGATTCGGGCACATTGAGGATTTCCCCAAAGGAATAAAAAGATAAGGAATTAAAAAATCCCATTCCCAAGTTAACCCAAGCTTGTCACCGTCTGAGACGTATAATAGCCAAGTGTTTAAACATGCTACCTCATTTCGCCTCCACTCTCCACTAGATCTCAAACTATTGAAGTAGCATTCCTATTTACGCACCCGGCTCGACTTACCTCCTAACGTAGACACTCCTAATAATTACCCTCTGTCTACTTATAGCCGCTTCTGTGCGATAAACAAACATGCGCCGTGTTCAGTATCAAGTGTAATTAGATACCGAGCTGTGTTTACTTTTTAGTAAGCTTTGGCTAATGCAATCGATGCTTCGACTTTTAATGAGTTTGCAACGTTTTTATAAGCTTAGTCAACGAATTAATTTATTAAAAGGTCAATGAATCGATTACCTTTAGTTGCCTTTTTTTACTGTTTCTATCGCTTTTAAGTTGCCAAATATTAGTAATAATACAAAACACACACCTACGCCCAATTTCTATTGATTTTTCTCCTGTTATTGATCTAAAGGCGCTCCCTCACCGAGAGCATTCGCCTGTAATGTAACAGTTCAGATTCGAGCTACAACAGTGTGTGGGGAGAACCGAGGTAATGGTAATATAGTAATGTTCCAAATTGAATCTTGGATTATTACATTACAAGCAAATGCTCCCGGTGGGGCCGCGCCTTAACACTTTTTTTCGTAAAATCTTAGTCGTTTTTTTTTCTTGGGCACTATTTTGTTCCAATAAAGCATTTCAAGTTCAAGATAGATTAATAAACGATCCTTTTAAGACATTTGTTTCCGAACGTTTCGTAATATGGCCGACAAATCAACTTGTTGAGCTAGTTAACATAATGGAAGCGTAATCAATAATCATTTATTTTAATGTTCAAAACTGTATGTACCCAACGGTACCGAGGACTGGACGCTAGGCAAGTGGCATTCCTATGAGCACCGTGCAGCGTGCGTGAGCGGCGCCACGCCACCGTGATCGACTTACAGATTCGCGCCCGTTGCACTGCTGCACGCTATTTTTACTAAAACTACACAATAAAACGAGTTTTATCTATAAATAGCGCGAACTTGCTCATTACATGTCAATGATGTAAGCTCTTACCCTAAATAATTATGAAAGCTTTTTCCTTGTTTAGAATTCAAAACCTTGTTTAGAATTCATTGCCAACTGAACGTTTAGTTGGCAATACATTCTAAATAAGGTATGATTCATAATTATTTCGGATATAAATACATTCTTAGCTTCTTCATAGCATTGTCTTGACCTCTTGCCAAAACAAGCTATATACAAAGAAAACCAATATTCAAATTAAGTAATGCCTAACAATACTGCATTTGACATTTTATGGTTTTTGTTAGTTCGTCATAACCACATTTTAGTTTGATTTACACAAGATGGCGCCAAATAACTGCTTGAATAAGCGTTAACTAACAATAGATACTTAAATGAAACTCATGCATAGCTATTTTCAAAGTCTCACAGAATGCATGCCACAATGTCTGGAATCGCGAGTCATATTATTACGGAATAGAGAAACAATAGAATCCATCAAAAGTGTGAAGAGATGCCATTTGGTTATTTTATATGTTCCTATTTAATTAGTCGCTTACAGTTATACTGTTAAAGCAACAGCTCAATACAGTGCTGGCTTTACGCCAAAGCATCGGATATTTTACTGCAAAACCGTTTTCCACCGACAATCAACCTCGACCACCCACCATGATTTAATGAAAGCCTTTTACGACTAGCCAATGTCCCGCACAAAGTAACAAAAGTCACACCCTTATGGCACAAACCACTTAACTCTTAGATAGAGCCTCTTGAAGCATTCAAATGACGTTAAGAAGGAAAAATGTTGCGGATGACGACCATAATTCTCGAAATTGCTACGATGAATCTTAAAAAAAATCTATTCCACAAATCTAAATAAAAATAAACTGTTGCGGTCATTAAATAAGCTTTACTATGAACTTGAAATCGAAGCCTGAAGCTATAAAGTCGTGGGAATTTCCAGCTCAGGTTGAAAGGAATAAAAAAGGGTTATGATTCATACATACCTTTACGCGCAGTTTGCGTACGTCATTGATCAAGAGTATAATACGAAATACGAAGAAATGTACAAACATTTGAGAGATTACTTATGATTATACTGCCACAAAAACTAAGTGGAAGTGACGTGGAATTCCACTGTTCTCAATGGAGATACGTTGAAATAATTGATTGAGTATCCATTCATTGGTTGTCTCGCACAAGTTAGAATGAACGGAAGGAACGAATACTTTATGGTGAACCAAGGTGAGGGGCATTGCCATGTTGATACTTGCGTGACATATAGTGAATCTATATTATTTAATTAAAAACCTCTCGGAGCTAGTTAACATCGGTTGAAAGTATGCAATCCAATAAGGAAGTTGTTTATAACAATTAAATCCCCCAAAATTGTCTTACCGTAAACGAAAACCGATTAATTGAACAATAAGACAGGTTTACACAAAACAGGCAACTTTGGCCACCAGGAAGCCCTATCTGATACCTGATATCCTTGATAATGGCTGCTGTATTTAATGCAAGCCGTTGAAGAAAGTAAATTTATGTTCATACATTGTTTTTACAGTGAAATAATTGGTTGAAATCTTAGGTATACTGACTATACTGAGTGAGTCCCAGGTATATTTTCATCTAACGAAAAAATTAATGTTGTTGTTAACAATAATAACACACATAAACATAACATCGCGCGTATAGTCCCCGAAGGGTTAGACAGAGGTGTACTTAATATACACCCACATTTTGCCTCTTACGTGTAAGTGCCATTTAATGGGATGAGCCTATTGCCATCGGATCCTGAGTACCCCGTTCCCCCAGACCCCCGTCCCAGAGGACCCCGATTAATTTTTATCTTGATAAACTCAATTAAAAGTCAGTTTAGCTTAAAAGTACCGTCAGCAGATGACAACCGGGCACAAATTCAGATGAAAGAAATAAAGTCACCTAAAGCCATTGAGTTAAATGTACTTAGTACATTTAACTCAATGCCTAAAGCTAATAAACCCACCTTTATTGAAGTTTATTGTATCTTAAAATAATTTGCAGCGCTAGTTTCGTTTCGATTTGACTTTCCTTATCTTTTTTGTTTTGCTTAGTCTGGAACGTGACTTGGCAGAAGAAATAAAGGAAGCTGTTAGAGCCAGGTTCTGTTAGTATGTTACCAAAGTAGCGTTAAATCGGGTGCCTTGACCTGACAATGACTGGCCTTATTGTCACAATCGAATATTTTTGTACTCTCGCCAACAAAAACAGGTAAAAAGAATCCTCCAAATCTGATTACCTGTAGATAATCCGAGTAACAAAGTTGCTGATTGAAATACAATAGATACAATTGAATAGACAATGACATTCAATACGGAGAGTGGAACGGCAAGGGCGTTGAAACGCTTGAGTTGAGACCCACTTAACCATACCTCAATGAATAACAACAGTACTAGTTGTCTGTCATGTTACGAACCTGTTATTTTGATCAGATATACATGAATACTGGATATTATGAAAGAGGTGTTATTATTATATTCTAAAAAATAAAGACGTAGCCTTAATACAATGAAGGAACTGGTAAGTGTTAAGATAGATAACAGAAAAACCTTAGTTGCCAAATTCAGGTGAAAAGGAAATCGTTTAATTTTACAACAAACAATAACAAAGATCCCAGATAGATTAATCATGAATCAACAATAGCTGTTGATATTCATGATCAACGTCAACGATCACAAGTTCATGATTAGACTACAAATCGTTGTGGACACTTCAATCGTTTATATATCTATCTACGCCGTTTTGCTATAACTGATAATCAACATATTGTATTATCCTTGTGTTAAAATAACTTGGCTTGGAATCCAGAAATAATGTAATGCAGCTTAATGTAAAACGGCAATGTTTACATTCTATTGGATTCCAGACTCTGCAATAGGTCAAATTGCAGATATTACTCAAAAGATCGCTTTGAATGCATCCGTGCAAATGTCAAAGGAAACCATGGCGAACAGGTAAAATACTTGGAAGTGTTCCAAATTTTGTGTTTACGAAACACTCTAGTGGAACGAATGGTTTTAAGTACTTTTGAATTTACCTCCCGGAGTGAAAGATTTATGGCCCGAAGACGCAGTAGCGATTAATGTAACTCCTCAATAGAAGAAGGTACTACCTTAATTCGTAGGTGTAATCCAATTTTAGAATCTTAATAATTTGTCTTTATATGAAGCATGTTTTATAAGTAACAATTTAGAAGGTATATTTGAACAGATTTCGCCATAGTTCACCGACTTCTAAACTATTTAAATCTGTTTCCAGACCAGATAACAGTTTAAACAATGCTGGGAAATAAACATGACCACATTTACCATTCTAAAAGGATACTTAGGAGAACGACTTCTCCATTCGAACATAAAATGGCTGATTAGGGAGGAATGCGAACGATTCTGAGTCACAAGTAAGAACTACAAAATGTATCTCACAAAATCGCCTTGACCCGCACAATTACGTCGTGTGAGCAATCTGTTATATAGACAGTGTATCTAGGCTCATTGAATAGCCAATAAGTTTGACCGTGTAGGCAGGCACAATTGTTGCGCACTGCGCTTTCGTATCGTTTATAGTGCCGTCCTTGAATGCGTTTGTGTTACATTTAATCATGCTGCATTTTAATTGTGGTAATTGCCGCTTTAATTATGCCATATTGATATTTGTCTACATTTTATTCACGTTGTTTACATATAATTTAAAACGTAAACGTAAGTTGTTGATTATTCAGGAAAATGATCTAGCTACTTCATCGTAGCGCCCCACAGAGCTACCGTTACAACTCAAGATCTTTTTGTTTGTTTTGAAACATTATTGCCGAGTACCAGTCAACATATTATTGCCTTAATTGACAAGAACTGAACCCTGAATATTAAGTACATCATCATCATCATATTCATCATTTATATTCTTAAGTGTATATTTCCAGTCAATGGAAAAATAATATAGTAATATTTAAATTAATCAAAATGAAAAAAAGGCAAACGTTTTTCTTCACCAACACAAGCTTATATTCAAAAGTAAGTGAACAGTTTGTATTCATCGTCAATTTTATCTCAAACAACTTTTATGTCACAAAGACCTCATCGTGACACAGGCCTTATATCAAAAGATTTTGGTATAGGATACTAACATTTTTTAGTTACTACCTAAAATTCTGCATATTTAATAGGCAGTGAGCTAATAATATCAAAAAATAGCATAGTAAAACGATCTGGATGATTATAGTACGGTAATAAGTTTATGTAGAAAATTATGAAGTGTAATGTACAACGTATGTATATAGACGAATCACTTATCCTGAATTATACTTTTAGAAATTTTAGATACATAGTGTCAATGTTGGTAGTTATGAAATTATACAGCTACTTCATTATTTTATATATTTGGCACTGCAAGCCACGTGTCATACCTACATGTCTCGGAGATTGTAAACAGTTTAAAATCGGGTTTGGTTACAATAGGAATAAACAAATTGTATCTCATAAAAATTGTAATGCCATCTTTTATTATGTTTTGTAAATATACGGGATTCCAAATTCCAATTACCGAAAATTCAGTTCGCAACAAAATATTGTCTTAAATTACGCAAAATAATATGCTCCAAAGTTTGAACATTCAAATAAGTTTAAGAGTATCATAAAATATTTACGATGGAAAATGCAAAAGAGTTGCGGGGTCCATTACACTTTAGCGCGATTAAGATCGTGATTCTGGCAGTGGTCGGGAGGGCCTTTTTTGTAACTTGTGGTTCTCGGAACTTCCTTAAAGAAGCATCAATTTGCCGCGGCACGGCTTCAACGACGTCGGGCCGACGACCTTCGCCATAGTGAGTCATTTATACAGTGATTAAGTTAAGGAAACGAGATTGTTGGACAACGACCACATGGAGGGAACTACGTGAATTAATTCCTTACTTAACTGCTAACAGGTCCATCACACCCTCATTGGCGAAGCTTCGTATTGTACCTACTCTACACTCATAAGTCTTTTTGGTGGAATACCTCTTCGAATTGACGATTGCATCGCAAAAAAAGCTTTTTATCAAGAAGAGCGTACCTTTTTGGTGTATGCTTGTTTCGTTACTGGCATAGCCTTCGCACATCAACTTTAACAGTCACTTCGTTACACTATTACCGTAAAACATTAGCAAGTCACGGTTATTCATTGAGGAAAACAGGCGTAACTATTCAATTAAGTGAAATGTTATCAAAGACTGGAAAGTAACGATAACGCTTTTAAAGTATCCAACTCTCAAATTCACGACCGTTCCCCAAAAGTGGAAGCTTAAAATGTATATAAACCCGTTTGAATTAACGAAAAAATGCAGGCGTAATAAATAGAAAATGTCAACTAACTATAAAATGTAAAAGCATTTCGTTTCGAGTGCAATGCAAACCGGAATGAATCATAAGTATCGGTACGGGTACAGTTTTTGGCGTTCTTTTGCATAACGGGTTCCAATGCCAAATAACATGTCTTTTCCTTTAGCCTGCTCTGTTCCTGAATTTTTATATAAGTACCTACTTACATTCACAACAAGCATTTTGGAATTCCCATAAAATAATCATTTGCAATTCATGGAAACGATGACTTATAATAACGATACAGGGAACCAATTACAATATTATAATTAGCTTGAAGGTTTATAAACAAAGTCGTTCGTATATTTGTTATACTTGTCTTAATTTTGATTGAAAAAATCATTGAATTTTTTGTCATCACTTCTGTGAAGCCCTACTGTTTACACAGGCCTGCAAAATGAGGGTCATAACTTCCTCTCGGGAATTTGATAGCTGATTCTAGGGTATTTTGGTGCGTTGATTACGAATATGTACTTAGTTTTTCTCCATCACCTCCAGATTTTTCAAAAAAGGTACAGATAGAAAATAGGAAAAAAACACAAGTTGTCACATTAAAAATATATATATTTAAAAAAGTACAATACTTTTAACTTTACAAACTACTAATATATAATAACAACTTATTACTAGTCTAAATTACATATAAATTTTATTTGTGGAACCTGGTCCTTTTTTTCTGGAAGCTTCGGTTGTGAGATTTCCACTTAAATTTCTGGTTTGGATCGTCGCGCTTCAATAACCAACAATAGTCTGCCATCATGCTAGTATTCCATCTTCGATGATACCGGACTTCAAGCTCTTTCAAATCTTGGTGAAATCTTTCGCCTTGTTCTTCGCTAACGGCTCCTAGATTTTCTGGGAAGTAATCAATGTGCGAATTTAAGAAACGAAATTAAATCAGTGCGGGTACTTATATAAAAACCCTTTGGTTTATCATTATTACACCCTTTTCTAAATATTCATAACTATTAGGTAATAATACCTAATCATTATGTGTTAATAAGCTTATTACTAAATTAAGCCAAAATGAACCGTTTTCGACATGGTTAATGCGAATTACTTATACTCATTATGTAGTAATTAACAAATTACTGATTTCGATTAATTTCTATCTCCCCTTACACTAATTAAATGCAATAATAATTTCTCAGACCACTGTGCAACCATCTTTCACATGAAATTAATTAGCGACAGCAACAAAAAAACAAACTGGTTCGCGAAAAAAAGATTATATAATACCCAAAATGTAGAAAAATTTAAATCTGAATTAAAAAATCAAAATTGGAATGAAATAATACAGTCAAATAAAAATATAGATGAAAACTACATTGCGTTTAATAATATATTAAATAAAATTTTAAATGTATGTATTCCGCTGCAGCATATAAAAATAAAAACGATATATAAGAAGTACTGGCTAACTAAGGGTATTAAATTATCTTGCAAAAACAAAAGGCTACTTAAAATACTTACCATTAAAACAAACAATCCCATATTATCAAAATATTATAAAAAATACGAAAAAACCCTAAAGCAATCTGTAATGACAGCAAAAAAACTACAATATATAAATAAAATAAAAAAGTCAACAAATAAAGTAAAAACTATGTGGAATATAATAAACGAAAGAACAAATAAATCAATAACAAACGAAAAAATTAACATTAAATTACATAAAAATGATGACTTGATCACTGAACCTAAGCAAATAGCTAATATTTTCAATGACTTCTTTGCTTCAATTGGGGAAAAAACCTCACCAGCAAAAGGAGCCCCAGTGATGTGCCCCACAGAAAACACCATGTTTCTCAGCCCTGTCGATCCCTATGAAGTAAATAAAATAATAAAAAATTTGAAAAATAAAAAGAGCTATGGAGTAGACGATCTTCCCCCATTTCTTCTTAAGCAATGTGCAGACGAACTAACCCTACCATTTTATAAATTAATTAACCAATCGTTTGAAGAGGGAACCTTTCCCAATCAACTAAAAACCGCTCTGATAAAACCTATACATAAGAAAAATTCTAAAACTGACCCTAATAATTATCGCCCTATCGCGCTGTTACCAACTGCGTCTAAAATCTTTGAGAAGGCTATGTGTGACCGTGTATACTCTTTTTGTGAAAAATATAAAATACTTGACGACTGCCAAAACGGTTTCCGTAAAAACAGGTCTACAACGTTAGCAGTCTACAAATACGTACAAGAGGCTCTAGCTATTATAAATAATAAAAACTACGCCATAGGTATGCTGCTCGATATTACCAAAGCCTACGATAAGGTGCAATTTAAAATACTATTAGACAAGTTACATGGGATAGGAATACGCGGAAAAGCCCATGAATGGTTTGCATCATACTTAAAGGATAGGGTACAATTAGTAGAAATTGAATATTTCGATAACACCACAAGTGAAATAATTAAAACAAGATCCGACATTAAAGCAGTTAACGCGTCAATTCCTCAAGGGAGTGTGACAGGCTGCCTTTTGTTTCTTATCTATATAAACGATCTTCCTAAAATTATAAACGGACCATGTGTTCTATTTGCGGATGATGTCTCTCTGCTCACCTCATGCCAGAACGATGACAATATAAACGCCAAATTAAACTCCCTTCTTTCTACAGCTGTAAACTGGATGAATAACCATAATCTAGAAATTAACTTCACCAAAACAAAATTAATTACTTTTCATCCCCATCAAAAATCCCCATTAAAACTAAATTTCATTTTTAATAATGCAAAACTGGAACAAGTAAATGAATTTACTCTTCTTGGTTTGTCTATAGATACCCACATAAATTGGAAATCCCATATACAGAAAATAAGAGGAAAACTATCCAAATTACCATATGCCCTACGCGAGATTAAAAAAACTACCAACCTTAACTGCACTTGTCACCTACTATGCATATGCCCAGGCATGGCTCAGCTATGGGGTCATGCTGTGGGGTAACAGTACAGATTCACAAACGATTTTCATTTTACAAAAGAAGTTAATTCGAATAATAACCAACATAGAACAAACAGATAGCTGCAAACCACACTTCCGAAAACACAAAATACTCACACTTCCCTGTTTATATATCTTAGAATTATGTAAATTTGTCAGAAAACATCCAGATTTTTACACCACTTGCGAAGAAACACAAACAAAATACACCTTTCGACACAACAAAAACAAAATAAACATACCTCAATCCCGTCTCAAAATGCACTCAACCAGCCCTTTAGTTATGTCTATAAAAATGTATAATAAATTGCCAAATGACATTAGAGAAGTAAACAAAACAAATATATTTATTAATAAATTGAAACAATTTCTGGAATCCAAGTCATACTACTCAGTACAGGAGTTTTTAGATGACAAATCGATTGCAAACTAAAAATATTCTTTCTCTCATACACCAAATATTATGAAATATAATATAATAAGGAATATAGGAAATCAAATATAAATATGAATACATAAACAATAACATAATTTAATATTAATGAAAATACTTTTAAGAATTTAAATAATAATTACCTATATTATTCTTATGCAATATTTAAAATCCTTAATATACTATATCTATATACACAAACCTAATAATATACAATATATACATAATTATACACCCAATTAAACAAATCTAATAATTTATAATAATATTGAATTGCTACTTAACCCTCTTCCTCTCTCCTAATTTTGCTGTGCCCGACAGGGTCCATATTGATCTTTTACTTGTTATACCATCTATGTAATACATATGGAATGCAATAAAGAATTGAGTATTGAGTATTGAATAAAAAATAAGCTGAAATAATTTAATGACGTTTTATAAATTTTAAAATGTAGGCGCTCCGACATTTTTCAGCAAAATCTTAAATATACAATATCAAAAAATCCTGACGTTATGGATTTCTTTTATTTTTTTTTCTCGTAATCAACACATCTGAAACTATAGAAACCGTTACTCAGATTTCAAAGAGGAAAACCATTGCAGGCCTGTGTTATTATTTTTAATTACAACAGTCATATTTTAAGAAGGTACCTAAGTTTTTAACTCGATTTTTTATTGAGTAGGTGGTCACCGTACCCATATTATATCTGATTTATGTCATTTTAATCAACCCAGTGATAACATGGTTATCTTGCATTACTTAAACCTCTTTAGGCAAAGTTGTTTTATAAATCTCAGCGACAACAACGACTAAAAGCCCAGTCCCTTCATTATAATAATGTTTATTTAATTGAGATAAACACATTACCAGCATAATAAAAAACAAACCGCGAGATAAGCGGCAATTGAGAGCGCGTGCGCAAATTACAAGTTGCGACCTTTTAAGTGACACGCGCGCGCGCCGTTATGACTGTATTGTCGTGTTAATGTATTAAATTATCCAGATACCTACTTATCACCTTACACTCAACAATTATCGGCAGATTCATAATAGGGATGGCGATCTGAGATCGATTAATCGAAGATTCGATTTTTCAGGCCCAAAAGATCGATTTTTTAAATCGATATGCAGTACTGAATCGATTCAGTGAATCGATATTTCACCCTTGAAAATCGCCATTCGATTTTTTCGGCTTGTGAGCGCCTTTTTTTAATTGCTACATCGCAAGTGATGAGCGGAACCGCTTGGATCCCAGTAGAATTGACAGACTTGTTTTTGAAAAGTTTATATATGAAGCATTAGGAACTTTAAGTTTTTCATGTAATAAATACATTTTGAAAATAAATGTCTTCGTTCATACCTGATCTGACTTTGATATGGTAATAAAATAATTGTTATTGTTAAATTCCCTGAATTTAAAAAAAACTGATTTTACTGATAAGAGATCATTTATTCTGGTATCTTTTTGTTTTTCATAAAATGGGTTTATATTTACATTATAAATGCAAGCTTGAAAAAAGAATCGATTTTTTAGAAATCGATCTTTTAGACCTTGATTTTTTTGTGAATCGATAAATCAGCTTACGATTCGAATCGATTTAAAAATCGATCTTTTTCGGATAGAATCGCCATCCCTAATTCATAATATGTTGCATTAAGGCTAAATGTTTCATGGAATACTAACCTATACCACACTGCTTTCAGAACTTGGTATCGTTAGTAACACGAAAAGTAAAGATTCGCGAAATCATAAAAAATGCAACTCCACCCGGATAAAGGCTCGTGCAGACCAGTGCGATATCGCGGGCGCGACAGGCATCGCGACCCATATCGCGCCCGCGATATCGCGCTGGTCTGTACGAGCCTTAACACGACAGGCTTTCTTACAATGTCGTAACTACTCCTGAATTTTGACTCAATTTTCCGGGCATCTTACATAATGCCTGGCTTTAATAGACACAACTACAACAGCCTATAAACTTATTTATGTGCCCATAAATAATAATATAAACGATCTTTATCCCCTCTGGTAGCTGATCATCAAGTGTTTATGGCCCAATCGTTCTTGCCTTCACGTCTTTTTCCTCAATATTCTCATTTATCTGTACGTGAGCCCAATATAAAACTGGCTGTTTCAGAACTTCCTTGACAGTCTGCACCTGATACGATTTATCAAGCATGTTACGTTTCAATTATTAGATAAACAGTTGTTCGCGACTTCTTCTGCATGTATTTTTAACCGACTTCTAAAAGGAGGAGGTTATCAATTCGGATGTTTATATATATTTTTTTTATGTATGTTCGGGCATAACTCCGTCATTTATAAATGAATTTGCAAAATTATTTTTTATTTGAAAGGGTATGCTCTCGAAGTGGTCCCATTGTTATCTGGTCAGGATCTGATGACGGGATCCTGGAGAAATCGAGGAAACTCTTCAAATGTTATAAGCACAACTATAGCAATTTGGGTATTTTTTATAGTTACTCGTGCAGTTGCTCTCGGAAAGCACCATTTGGTGAAGTGGAACTGATAATGAAGACCACAGATGGCCATCGGGACTATTCAATAATAAGTATTGAACGGGTTGTGATTCAATTACTTTAATATGGTTGTCAAGCAATTTATGCTCGTCACAATGCATATGGATAAGTGAAGCTGATGGTGAAGTACAAGGAGAACTCCTTAACGATTAACGTCCCTGCATCGGGAAAAGCAATATTTTGTAAAAGGTGATGAGCAGTTGGCATTAGGCTAATGAAACATAGATAAATTACAAATTGAACTAGTAAAAAGCGAGAAATAAAAACTTTTTTACAAAAGAAACAACCGACTTCCAAAAAACCACTACAAAGTGAAAAATAACTTAAATTTCGGAAGTCGGTGGCAAATAACAAAATACAAAACCAAAGACACCGACTTCCGAAATTTAAGTTATTTTTCACTTTGTAGTGGTTTTTTGGAAGTCTGTTGTTTTATTTTTTGTAAAAAAGTTTTTCATATGTAACATTTTCCTCTCGCTTTCCTGCAATCCGTAGGAGTGATTTCGTGAAAAGGGACGGAAGTGTGTAACAGACAGCCGGGGAAGCGCGCGCTATTTGATTTGACCAATGAGCGCGCGCGGTGTTAGAGTTGGCCGTCAGATGGTACCAACCCATTTTCCGAGAGGTTGGTACTGTCAGCCAAGGTGTCAGATGGTCCACATCATAAGGGAATACTGTAAGGCTCGCTCGTATTGGTCGTTACAGTGGGTCAGGCGTGAAAAGGTAACACACAAACAGAGTTACTTTCATATTCATAATATCGTAAGGATGTATGAATTATAGTGCGATAGTTATTTTGAGGTCATGTTGTTCATCTTTAGCTTCCTTTGATCTTGAATCATTCTCTTCGTTAATCGTGGCCAGTGCCCATAAAATTAAACCAATATTACACGCTGGCTTTGAAGTTAATCAAGCAAACAATCGATTTTCTTTAACAGAACCAACTCTAAACTAGAGTTCCTTACACCTACTTAGATCTGAAGTATTTAATTTATAAGCCCAATCGGTGTGACTCCAATATTTCTCTTCTAACATACATAAACTCACGCCTTCTTCCCATGGGGGTAGGCAGAAACTACAGAACGCCACCTGCTACGATCCTTACATAGTCCTTTTGCCTCGTTTACGTTCATACATCTGGTCATACACGCACGCCGGTTGCGAGTACTACGCACCTGGCCTTTCTGAAGAACATCACCAATAAGGTCAGTATATGTCCTCCTAGGGCGACCCCGCCCGGCCCTTCCCTTTACATCAGCCTTGTAAATACATTTTGTTAGTCGTCTTTCATTCATTCTCTCAACATGCCCAAACCATCTCAGCATACCCTTTTCAATTTTTGTCACTACATCTTCTTTTAAATCACACCGCTGTCTTATCACATCATTCCTCAGCCTATCATTCATAGTCAGGCCACACATGCTTCGCAAGGACTCTTCTAAATCATATAAAAATCACATCGCTTGAAATCTCTTTGTTTAAAAAATACCTTGTGGGTTTACCTAACGAGTTATGACAATATATATTTACCAGCTAAAACAAAAAATTAAGGGAAAACAGTCGTTATTTTTTAATGTAGATCCTAATCGCTGCCACAATAATAATGCTGGTCATAATAACGAAACTATGCAAAACAAATCCTTGTGCTAGTTTCGTTGAAAACTTTTATATCCGTACGTTTTGATCGTATTATTCGCAGATGATACTTCCCTCATTTTTAGGGTTCCGTAGTAAACAAGGAACCCTTATAGTTTCGTCAGTCCGTCTGTCTGTCTGTCTGTCCGCGGTCTAGCTCCGAGACCTTTAATACTAGAAAGCTGTAATTTGGCATAGGTATACATATTAATTACGTCGACAAAGTGGTAAAACAAAATTATGAAAAACATTTTTTTTTTAGGGTACCTCTCATACACGTTAAGTGGTGATGTTTATTTTTTAATTTTTTTTACCCCATGGTGAGGGGTATCATTGGAAAGATCCTTCAAAAATATTGTGAGTTTGTGAATACCATTTTTAGATTTAGGGATTCGTTTGCGAAATATTAAGCTTTAAAGTGCTAATTTTTATTAGAGTCAAGTGTCCCCCCCCCTCTGCCGGCTAAGTGGTTGGTTCTGGGTGTGTGAAAAAAATCACAACAGTAGTTTATATAACGAAATTAAAAGAAAAACTATCACAGCTAAGTAGGCTCTACAGGTTAACGAGTAATAATCGACCAACTTAACTTTGCAGTTGCAAAAACATGTTTTCCCATACATTTCGTATGGGAGAACATATTTTTCAACTACAAAGTTAAGTTTGTTTTTGGGATAAATTCAACCCAACTACGGAACCCTTCATTGTGCGTGGTCCGACACGCACTTGGCCGGTTTTTTAAAATCAAACGTCAGTTAGTCAACTTTGAACAAGTTAATGATGCACTCTCTAAAGTCGTGCATTGCTTTAATGTAAATAATCTTCTCCTGAACAAAAAAAGACTAAAGTCATTAAATTTTCAATGCCAAATGTCAGGCAGCTATCCACGTTTGGGTTAATGGAACAGAGTTGGACCCTGTTGAGTCGACAGTTTATCTTGGAATCACTATTGACGGTAAATTACAATGGGGCCCACACATAGAAAAATTGTCAGGAAGGCTAAGTTCAGCCGCCTATGCTGTTAAAAAAATTAGACAGATAACTGACGTAGATACAGCCAGAATTGTTTATTTTAATTATTTTCATAGTCTTATGTCATATGGGATTCTTCTCTGGGGAACCTGTGCGGACATTAATACTATCTTTGTTCTACAGAAAAGGGCTGTTCGAGCCATTTACAACCTAGGTCCAAGAGATACCCTTAGAGAAAAATTCAAAGAAATAAAATAATATTCTGACTGTAGCCTCCCAATATATTTTTGAAAACGTATGTGAACAAAAAATATCAAAGGAGACGTTTCATTTTTGTATGGGATTCCGGCCATAACATGTACACTTTAGAAAACCTGGGAAACGAACCCCTGAATACAATAAAGACTATTTTATTTCATAATATCTAGTATTTTTTGGGCACAAAATAAAAACCGAAAATGTTTGACGTTTGTCAGGAGAAATACGACCATCGACAGTCAGCCGTGACAGGTTGGTCAAATGTCAAATATCATTACAAACAATATGTCTGAATTTTTCGTCCAGAAGTACCTATAAATCTACAATCCACAAAAGTAGCTTTTTGTTTTTTAATGATGAATCACACTTTCTAATTAATCAAAAAAGTTGTTTAAGATCGCTATCTTATTATAGTACAGAAATACATGCCTTTCATATTTATATAAATAACGTCTACCTGATATTATTGTGTTAAAATATAACAAGATTTCTGGACGAAAGCAGTATGCAAGTAAGACGACGCCATGATGAATAGAATGTGGCAATAATTTGTTAAACTATTATTTTTTGTGCCGAAGTAATCAGGGGAATAAACCGGAAAGAACATTTTTCCTCAATTCTTGGAAATCTTTCTATTTTTTTCTTTGATGTACACTTTATGGCCGAAAATGAAACATCTCCTTTTTATTAAAGTATGTGAACAAAAAAATATCAAATTTTAAGAAAATGTCCGATATTCATAGTTTAAATACTAGGAATAAACACAACCTTGCTGTACATCGCACATATCTCCACAAAGTAGGCAACTCATTCATGGGTCAATGTATACGCTTTTACAACAAACTCTCCATTGACGTTCGAAACTTACCCATTAAACGATTTAAAATCTGTATTAAAACCAAACTTTGTAAAAAAGGGTACTTTACAATTTCAAATTATTTAGAAAATAAAAAAGCTTCGGATTGAATTGCTCGCTCTGCTAAGCCTTGAGATAAA
This sequence comes from Agrochola lychnidis, assembly GCA_963680765.1. NCBI lineage: Eukaryota > Metazoa > Arthropoda > Insecta > Lepidoptera > Noctuidae > Agrochola > Agrochola lychnidis. The sequence continues at coordinate 10,337,857 of OY796850.1, forward strand.
CCATAAAACTAGACATTTTAATTATTATGTAAATCAACATACACCAGTTTTATAAACAAATTGACATTGTTGAAAATTATATTCAAAATGACATGATTAAGTACTTTGTAAAGTATTATATTATTTTAACTATTGTGAATGTGAGAACTATGTGGATATTATTTTTATTTCTCTGCTAGTTTTAGTGATGGTCTGGCAGTTTGAGTAGTTTATGCGGCCTACCCAAATGTCCTTTCTTTGGTATTGTTCGTCGAATTGAGCTTCGAGTTGAGCTCCACGATTACTGATAAATGCTTGCACTGACTGGACAGGTCCACTCAAATCTGTGTGGTTCTTTCCTTAAAAGACCTTTTCAGACACTAATCTACATGGTCCTCATATGGCCTGACCAAGATTATGTCTGGACTTTAAAAGAGACTGCGAGTAGTCAGATAGGAAACGCCGAATTCATCTAGCTAATTTTTTTTATATTACGTGTAAAAGTGATTCCGATATCCTATTTACAGAATAAACAATTTCATTTCATTTCATCCATTTAGAACACCCGCATAAACGTTATTCAAGTTACCCAAGTCGGAAGTAAGCCGCAACCCACAATTCTACTGGTGACTGCAAACAAAGGGTACCCGTGCTGTAAGTATCTTGTGTGCAGCGAGCATAGGGTTTACAGTTGACAGATATCCGAGATAAAGCAACCTACAAGTCTACTGGTGACTTCAAACAAAGGGTACCCGTGCTGTAAGTATCTTGTGTGCAGCGAGCATAGGGTTTACAGTTGACAGATATTCGAGATAAAGCAACCTACAAGTCTACTGGTGAATTCAAACAAAGGGTACCCGTGCTGTAAGTATCCTGTGTGCAGCGAGCATAGGGTCGACACTTGACAGATATCCGAGATAAAGCAACCAACAAGTCTACTAGTAACTTCAAACAAAGGGTACCCGTGCTGTAAGTATCTTGTGTGCAGCGAGCATAGGGTTTACACTTGACAGATATCCGAGATAAAGCAACCTGTAACTTCAAACAAAGGGTACCCGTGCTGTACCTTGTGTGCAATGAGCATAGGGTTGACACTTGACAGATATCCCAGATAAAGCAACAAGTCTACTGGTGACTGCAAACAAACCTAGGGTTTCTTAGGAAAGTGTTTCCGTCATATTATGACGGAAATATTGGTGAAAATCTGTAATTTTCACCAATATTTGACATTATGATGCCCAATAACGCTCTGTATGTGGTCAGCCGTTATTGTGTGACCGTTGTCCGCTTTCTTAGGAAACCAAAGCTTTACCTACTATAAGATGATTAAGTGATTTGATTTGCTGATGTTATTTCAATAACCGAATCACAGCAGTTTACATTAGTTTGGTAGTCTGATATAGTTTGATCGAAATCGCCAGCGCCTTAGGGATGCGCGGCGAGGCGAGGGGTTGGACGCAAATGAACGGCCTGCACTGCCCCCCATCTCGCCGCGCACATAACTAAGGCGCAGTACAGCTATCTCGGTTAAACTATAGCAAATTTTTGTGTTGATTGATTAGCTTTTCAGACACTGAGTATGTAACTCACGAGCATGACTTGGAAAAGGTTCAACATTTAAAAAATCGGAGCATATTGTTTAGTCACGCACTTTATAAAATTCGTAAATCTAGTCTGCATAGCTATTCACAACCATTCGATACGCTTCCGTGCCGAATCGAACATCAATCAATGGTATTGAAGAAGTCCTCTAAACGCTGTTTCCAAATCAGAACTTGAAAATTTTGTCACTCAAATAGACGACTTCCGACAGCTATTTGCTGTCAGGGGCAAGACAAAACAGGTAATCAAAACTGTGTAATTTTCGACCCTATAGTCTGTCGAGTGGTTGTGTATAGCTATTATAATTATTTTGTTTCAACATTCGGTTTGGTTGACAACAAATTTATTCAGTTTGATGCCTGGCAACCCTACGCGCACTATACAGTTGTTCACCAACCTTCTAAGCTAAGTTACAGGTTCCCCGCGGTTGCGGTGAAAGACAACAATTTGTTTCGAATTAGTTTTATAAATTGTGTGTTTCGCAAATTAAATGACAAGGCTGGTTCACGATGCTCGTGGTTAGAACCTTGGCTTCTGTTGTGATGATGTGCCACAGCTTTGTTTATTAACTCTCACTTCATACCTTGTACAATGAGGAAAATTTATTGTTTAGCGGATTGGTACACCACGTGAATTTTCAATAATCAGCTATATAATGCTCCCACTGCCGGGACACAGGCCTCCTCCCAGAGGCAGTAGGCCGTAATCCACCACGCGGGCCCAGTGCGGGTTGGTGGATGTCACATGTCTTCCAATATTTGGTTCTAGGACATGCCGGTTTCCTCACGATGTTTTCCTTCAACGTTTTGAGAGCAGTGTTGATGAAATAATTTACACAAAGACAACTCGTAAGTCGCGGCCGTTACCACTGGGCTACCACCACGGAAAAATTTAGGTTGTTGTTAATCAATTTTGTAAAGAATTACTTTGCCTGGCTGTACAAACAAGAACTGGTGGGCTTTTGTACCCGCCGCCTGATCATAAGGCAAATATTTATATTCATTTTTTAAGCATGTAAGAGAAAAATACCGTATTCGAAGAAACAATCTGATTAAAATTTGAAACACCAAATTCTTAAGATAAAAAGCTTTACCACAAAAGTTACGAACTTAATAAGGAAGACATGAAACTCCAAATCAAAACAAAATTAGTTTTGGAAGTGTAGGTACATTACGCTATTATAAAACCAGTAGCTTATAATAGAATATAGCCAGGGAGACAAGACTGATGTTGTCTATCCTTACATCTGACCGCGCAAATACGTGATCTCGTACAGAATTCGATTCAGAAAATAAACCGTTTGTCTCACAAAATGACAGTTCTAGGTCTTTGAACTTTGCCATCTGACGTGATCTATGCAACAGTAGGATCAACATACATCATAAAACCAGTACTGTTGGTACTGTTATTAGGCTTGGCTTCACAACGATAAGTACTCAACAAATTACAATTTAAAATAATTTCGACTGTTACAAGGATGATGTCTACATCTACATCAAAATGTGTTTTTGTTACTGAACTGTTTTATTTGCACAGAAAATTTGAATCTCTGTCTTCTTCATTTCTCTGTCTGTTTCTTTTTGTTTAAATATAACAAAATTTGAGAACTATGATTTATGCTAGAGCATAAAAAAGTAATTATTGAATGGAAAATTATCAAATTATTTCTAAAACATTACCATTGGTCCCTTGCACAAGTTTATATTGGAGCCACTATGAAAGATCTCAAAATAATATTGATATAACAAATGACAATGGAAAGTATTTTTATGGGAGACATTTTCTCCATAATTTATGAGCTATAAATATTATCAAAAGTGACATCATGCTTGTGCATGATCAACGATTACAGCCTACACATTCATTGATGGCTTCATTTGAAAAGTAATTTTAATTTAAAACAGTTGCAGAGTTGCTAGCAAATTCCTCTTAGCATATTTACATAAAAAGAGCCGCATTACTCGTCAACTGAACACATCCTATCCACAATAGAATTGTCCTTGTGACGCGACGGTTTCTTATTCCTACAATGTGATTTAAATAGACAGTGTTGTCTATTTCAATTCTTATAATCATTGATGGTTTTGAATGATGTCAGTGCAATTATCAGTTCTTTATTTCTACTATTAGCTACATAATTATCGTCCATACATCCTCTATTAGCATCATCAAAAACAACATCTTATTATTAACCTAAACCTAACAGTCGTATTTCAATAAGTAACGGTGCTTTTTAAACAAAGACCTCCAATCCAATTTGCAAATTACATCATTTACAGAAACAGTGCTAGCTAAATGCAAATGCTCGTTTTTTTTCGTATTGTTTTGAGTTCATGGAACCATATCGCCCATGGAAAGGTTAATTGTTGTAACCGCGAAGACGAAGCAGAAAAAAAGCTCCTTGTCTACTTCCGACAATCCTATTATCTACAGGAGTTTTAAGTGCTCCGAATTTGCCTGGGAAAAAATTTACTAAAAAAGTTAATGCAATTTGAGCTTTATAATCACGATCGTTTTCTAGACTTTGTTCTGTAGTATTTCTGAATTATTATAAGGAAACGTGTGGTTGTAGTATAAGTACACCTCTGCCTAACCCTTCGAGGAATACAGGCGTAATGCTAATGCTAGCAATTGATTTAAAAGTATTGCCGTTACGCGTTTATATCAGTCACAAGAAAAACCGTTTACCCTATTTTGCATTTCACTGCTTCGAAGATACCTCCAATTTCCGCGAACACATTTCATTAGCCTACTAGACTATTAATGACATTCGTCTGCTTCTTTCACACAGCTCTTGAAATCTAGCAATTTTATTTGCATATCGTGAGTCGTCGCTTCCAGTTCGGGGTACAGTTCGTTGTGTATGCGCACCATGGCCGCGGCTTCCTGAGTCGATGTGCCAAGCAGTATGAGACTGTATAAGCATTACAACTGCTGCCAGTCATTGATGTTAAGTGACCGGATAAGGCGGCATTAGCAATGACGCCGTATCTAAATCTAAATGATTAAGACTATGATCTTTTAAGTAACGCTGTAATGTAAAAAGAGGACTGTAATAAAGATACGAAATAAGAAAAAAACTATCACGCTTTTAAAGTATTTCTAAAACCAGAAAGTGAAATTATTTGCTGAACAAATCATTATAAAAATAAACTAATAGGCGGATTTACGAACATTAAATATGATAGTAGGTAGATTATACATAGGTAGCTACCTATATGCATGAGTACATTGTAGATAAACAAAGCATCATGCGCTTTGGAAGTGGATAATATCATTCACAGAGTCGACAAATAAAATTTGTCGTCAATTGTCGTCCAGGTTTACGTCACGAACATTTTATTTTTCTTAAGTTCATTAACATGACATGGATGCACAATTTTGTCATGTTGTCATCCACCCATAAATTATTTCAATTAAAATGCGGATGATAACTCATTCAATATTGATGAACTATACGTTTTCAAACCGGTTGATTAGGATCCATGGTTGAATGCTCCTATACAGGTTTGTATTATAAATGATTATCGATTCCTATCTGCTCTTCCCAAAATAGACTGTGGTGTGAAATGATCCTAGGTATTTTTAAAAACAACAAGTTAAAAATATCTAGTATAATATACAGGGCTGTTGAACCTACGGGTACGTTGCGTCATTGGGTGTCGATTATTTTATGACAGATAATAAATCTCTTATAACAATTTGATTTAAGAAAATCTGCTATGTATTAAAGAGACATGTAATTAGGCTGCAGCTGAAAATCTGCATCAGGTACCCCACCAGGCACCCTGTATTGTCATCTGACATTATTTACTGAGCTGAGGCCCTTTCGGCATTGAAAGCATTGTTTTCTGTTGTTTATAGTTTTAACACGTTCAGTGCCGGGAGCCCTCCTGGAGGGTTCACTGAAGTCGGATATGGGATGCCGGGAGCCTTCGCAGAGGGCTCCTTTTAAATGTAGGTTTTTCTTACCGAATTCATCATTATAAACTGTGAAAATAAAATATGTTGTATATTTTAACAAACCTAATGCCGGTGACTCTTCTCGAGGGTTAACTTTAGCGCAAACGTAATGCCGGTGACCCTCCTGGAGTCAACTTGCAATATGTATGGTGGCATGGCGTATGAGCTCTACGAAGAATGGGTGGAGTCGAAAAGCTGTTTTTTTGCTGTAATGCCAATTCAAATGACAATAAAATGAACATTTTTTTTAATACATTTTTCTATCAATTACCTCTATAATTCACAGTCTGATTCCCTCAAAACATGACATAAGAAAGTGTTGTAGAAGAAACGGAAGTCTTTGATTATTATCATTAGCACAATTTTCTCCCGATGTTCGACTGAGTCTTACCATCTTTGTTGACAGGTTCATATATCTTGTGAAAATTATCACTTTCACACGAAAACGTTATGTTACGTGGAGGAACGCCAAATGGAGCGAATTGCTTCTGCAAATAAACCGAAATTGAGTCGTCTTATGTAACTTATTCGAACATCATGTTGAGTAAAATATCAATATTATTGTCATTTTGAAGAAAAACATTTATCTGTAGGACTGTTCTTTCCCTCAGATAAATGTTTTCCTTCAAAACATCAATAATACCTAGTGACATTTTTTACTTAGACTAATTTCATGAAGAAGGGAAATACCTAATTGAACAAAAAGAGCAGTTCTATCCAGATAGATAAATAATAAATTTTCAGGAAAATACACAATCATGTAGTTGTAGGTATTTCTATTTTGCAATGTGTACCTACACAATGCAAAATTCATGATTACCTACCTCATCATCATTTCAACCGAAAGACGTCCACTGCTGGACTTAGGCCTCCCCCAAGCACCGCAACTTCGACCGATTCTGTGCTTCTCTCGTTACCTACCTACGTGTAAACAATGCCAAAACAAAGCTTTATAAACTATCTAGTCAAAATGCAAAACTATTGTGATCAAGAACTGACTTTATGGTCAAAAACATTCTTACATATTTTATGTAACAGACATCTGGGGGCCTACCACAAGCTCATAAAGCAGTATTATTTTAATATTACTTCAGTGTGGGAAAGAGATGAAGCTCTACAGGACGTATAGCTCCATCTCTTTCTCCCACTGAAGTAATATTGAAATAATACTGCTTTTGAGCTGGTGGTAGGCCCCCTGAAAGAAAGAAAGAAAAAAAAATATTCTGCCCATATATTATTTCCACAAGAACAAGAAAATGTAAAGGTGGGTACTGACCGGTATTACAGGGTGTAATGTAACATGTTACAAAGCGAGCATTCGTGCAGTCAGTACGTGGAAACAAGCACGAACACCCGAGCAGCGAGCCGCTCGTTGCTCGTTTCGAGTGCTCCGCCCACTGTCGGTTTTTGGCGAATCCCTTTGATTGTTACGCGGTTCAGTCAGTACAGTACGCCCGCGATAAGTCGTCACGAGCGCACGTGCCACACGTGTCGATTCTTGGCTATTGTATTTAGAATCTGGAGCGCGGGTGACCAATGAGTTCGAAACGAACATGTTACATGGATTTTAGGACATGGCGTAACGTAAAATGCTCGCTACGAATGGTAGGTGCATTAGGGCCCGTAACACCGGTCAGTACCCACCTTTAGGCTCTCATAAAGGCTCAGACAGGCGCGACGCGACTCTAGTAGAACAATGTCTATGAAAACTTTATGGAAATTTTTCTAGTTGAGTCTTTACGAGAATTACGCAGCAAAAACTATTTCCACTATTACAAAAGGGATTATAAACTGCAATTAACATTTTACAACGCATATCCTAGTAATAAAACCCGCAGAGGATGTGGTTTGTATTTATTAGCTGCTCTTGGCTCCTGTATGCTTTATAAAGTAATGTTTATTTATTTATTTGTTAATTCACTTAATTAAAGCGTGGCATTTTAATGACTCGTTTTATTACTTTTAAAGTATATCTTCTTCCTTTATGCATTCGTTTTCGTCGGTTTAGTCCACCCACTTTTCAAAGAGCTCCTATGCCATACATATGCGCCATATATAGTGGACCCTCCAGGGGGGTCACCGGCATTACGTTTGCGCTAAAGTGAACCATCCAGAAGGGCTCCTGGCACTGAACGTGTTATAGGAAAATATTCACAAATATTTAAAACAAACGGAGAACATCCACTTCTGAAAGTAAACCTCTTCCTGGTACTTACAATGAAAAATCACCCTATATATATTTCAGGAGGCTGGAGGACCCTACAGAGCTTCCCTCTGCCATCTTGTACGTAACACTATACACCGTGACATTTTAGTCGTCTTACAAAAGCGGCCCACTACATGTGCCTATTAAACATTTATAAAAAAATATAAATAATGTAACAATTTTGTAATTGCTCCTAGAGGTATTTTATGTCGGGGACATTGAGTGGCCCTTTGTAAGACGACTGAAATGTCACGGTTTTTTTTTTAGGTATGGTATCTCGTAGTTGACCTCTAAGATCATGACTACTTAACCGGGCTTTCCTGTGGGTGCCTTAAGCTTACTATACTTAAAACCTCCAGCCAGGGGTAAAATGTCACGGTGTATACATATTTAACCAAGGGCACTATTACCCTAATTTCGTAACGCACTTTAATTCACAATCCGAAAATTTTGAAAGATATTGCTAATCCATTGCTTCATAGGTTTGACAAATTCGTCTGCTCAGCAACGTAAATAACGCAATGAACGTGGGTGAACTGTCAAAATGAAACCCTTTGCGATCAATTGTCATTTTATGTATTATGCAATTACCCCGCTTAATAGAATTATCCAAAGCAAAAAGATTTTTCAAATCTGACAGGTAGTTCCGGAGATTACCCCCTACATACAAACTTACAAACAAACAAATTTTACCTCTTTACAATTACCCCGCCGAATAGAATTGTCTAGTAAAATAGTCTCCAATAGTTTATTTTCATAACTAGCAACCCGCCCCGGCTTCGCACGGGTATAAACCGGATTATTATACATATAAACCTTCCTCTTCAATCACTCTATCTATTAAAAAAAACCGCATCAAAATCCGTTGCGTAGTTTTAAAGATTTAAGCATACATAAGGACAGAAAAAGCGACTTTGTTTTATACTATGTAGTGATATGTTTTCACACAAAATCTACAAGTTTGTTTGCAAAGGTTTCTTTCAAGGGCATAAATGAAATTCATTGTTTTAATTACATTACACATAACACATAAATACATAACAATCAACCCATTAGCAAATTCATATCTAGCGTCCATGAAAATTATACGGTCGAAATGAAAATGTTTTAAAAGTAAACATTTTGGCTGTTACTCGCATTGCGTGCCCCATTTTTTCTGGTCAAATGCCACTCATAATTTGAGAGTCAAGTAGCTAACTAGTTTATTTTCTATTGAATTATCTAGACCGATTAAAATAACCAGAGGACTCTAAATAAATTACCTCTTTTCTGAAAACTCCCGTTTAAATAAAAAATACTGTCTCGTTAGTCTAGTGGTCGCAAGTGCGACTGCTGAGCTCAATGAGATCCTGGGTTCGATTCCCGGGTCGGGAAAAGTGTTATCGGGTTTTTCGATCTGGAATTTCTCAGTAGCAGCCTGGAGTCTGGATGTGTGCCCAGTTAGGGCTCCCACACAAAACTGCGATTTCGCATCGCATTGCAAAAATCTGCGAGCTCGCAGTGCGCACGGCCTAGGCCGAGCTCGCAGATTTTTGCAATGCAATGCGAATTCGCAGTTTTGTGTGGGAGCCCTTAGTGACAATAGCCTCGCCAGGTCGCCCCCTAATGGGAAATGTGGGCACCTCTGCCTAACCCTTTGGGGAATACAAGGGTGATGTTATGTTATATTAAATAAAAAGGCTTTAGCTGATCATGTACGCAAAATCGCTAATCCCAACATTAAATTTTTTCAATCTTTATTCTGAAGCTTATCCTGTAACTGTGTGTAATAGATTAGGTATCTGTTGTGGCTTGATTGAGTAAAAAAAATATATAAATAAATTAGTGATGTGCCGGATATCCGCGGATCTCCGAGGGAGAAAAAAGATCTGTATCCTATATCTGTATTCATATAAAAGATCCGTTCAAGATCCGCCAAAAAGTAACGGATACAGATTTTTTTCTCCCTCGGATATCCGCGGATACGGATATCCGGCACATCACTAATATAAATATATCAAAAGCACCTGAATATACATACCACCTAACCCTTTACTAATTCTAGTCAGATCATTATTCCTTTTTGTAACACACTTCCTTATAGTAACCAAATTCCAAAACAAAACATGAGTGTGTATGCATTTCTGTTGTAAAATAAACATTTGTCATGCTTTCCACGTCTACAGACTAGCTTTAAGTGGCATTATAATCCGTTTAAGTAAAACACTTTCCCTTGTGAAGGTCGCTCTGTGCTTTGAATGTTACGCCTTGCGCCCGCGCAACTGTCCGCTATGAATAAACTATTGCTTACATTTTACATAATGAGATGAGCATACATAGAAATTCTGTGTTCGTTTAAGTTTATTACTTGTATGACCTTGAACATTCCATTTTGTTACATTCATATTTTTGTAATTTGTGTAATATTTAAGAACACTGTCACTATGACTTGACTATCGGTTGTATATGTATATAGGTATACACAGGTAAATGATTTGAAATATCAACCTATAGATCTAGCTAAATATCTTCTAATAGCCATAATTATTTATAAGACTGATAATGATAATTATCTATATACGACACTTGGCAGAACTTGACCATACCTACTTACCTATACATAACAGAGGTAAGTATTATGCTCTTGCAAATGCATATTAAGACGTAGATATATGCCAGTGACCTTGAGTGGTTAGTTTGCGTGTTCTGTACTGAGCTCACGCAACGCGTCATACGTCCAGTCAGTAATAGGACTCGCCCATCAAGGAGCGCTGTCTCAAATTAGACGCATTATTAATTTATCGTACATAAAACAAAAAGTATTTTAATAAAACACGTATACTAAAAGATCAATAATTAAATAAGCTTTAAAATGGTGAAGGTTTCAAAAAAATACGCTTGATAAATTTTGCGTGATTCTCAGTTTTTATCTGCGTTAAACATAACTTTACAAATTAATTTCACTATGTAAATATAAGCATGATCTAAAATATTCCTATAATAAGTTATTAAGAAAATGCTCTAATTTAACATAATAATAATATTTTTTCCAAATCATTAACACTACTCGTTTAGACGTGATCTTCAGTATAAAATCATTAAACGTCGTTTATCGTCGCCTTAAAACTAACAAATCGATATTACGGAGGAAGTTGATACGAGTTATACGACTGGTTTGTTCATTACTTTATGAGATAAAACTTTTTAATTACTTACAGCACAATTACTTACGTACCTGTTAGGCCGTAATTGAAATGAGAATATATTAGCTCAAGTTACGATTATCTATACATATATAAAAATAGTAACGAAGTCAAAACTGTACATTGAATATTTTTTGAAAAAGTAATTGCTACGAGGTGTGTGAACTGTGATGCCGAAAATTTAGTTTTTTTTTAAATATTTTGTCCGTTTGTCTGGATGTTTGTTCTGGATTGGCGCAAAAACGGCTGAACTGATTTGGTTTAAATTTGGGACACAGATAATTTATATCCGGTATTTAACACATAGGATACATTTAATCCCGGTAGTACGTTCCCGTGGGTTATTTTCCGATATCCACGAGGGGAGCCGCGGGCTAAAGCTAGAAAATAAATAAAATAAAACATTGAATTTCTCAACCATAAACTAGAATTTAAAGTACCACTTTAGCACATTTGTTAATAAAATGGCAATTACTATCTTATCGAGCATAGACACAGTATTGATGCGTTTTCTATACGTCAGCAGTATTTCGTTCACTTTATCGCACCGCTGTACTATTTAATTACGTTGGGCCACTTAGCTCAGGTGCTGCCATCTACTGCGCCGGGCGCGTATGTTCTCATTAATCTGTTATTTGCGATGTACTGCCTTTTCTACTCTCACTCTTAGTATCGTTTTGGCTTCATTTAATTAATTAATTTACTCTCGGTCTCTGAAAAGCTAATCAAGACCAAAAATACCTGAGAGACTGTCAAAATTACCATCTATCAGTGTACCATTAGTTTGCAATTTTTTTTGTAACCAGAAACCGGTACCTTAATTCCGTAAAACCCTTTCAGTCACAATCTGGGGGTTTTGAAAGATATTTCTAAGTTTGAAAAAGTTGTCTGCTCAACAAAGTAAACGCAATGAACGTGGCATTGTCATTTTATGCATGTTACGCAAAATACCCCGTTGGTATTCTTCTTTTCATACATCGATGAATGATGCAACCAATTTTTTTCGTTTCATTGACTAAGAAGATCTGATTTATGCTAAAAGCACGCTGTTCTCTTATTTGAGACAACAGTAGTGTCAAAAAAATATGACCAGTACATTCGTACGTGATTACAACTTTTAGATATTTTCAAGTGACTCGCCTTGTAACATTTTTCAAGGTTTATTTAGTGTTTTAAGTAGTAAGGTGACACTAAGTGGTTCACTAACGGTAACACAACTTCATGCTTGTAGTAGTAGGTACCTCCTACCTTCAAGGAAGTATGTAACTATACTCCATTTGAAAAAAGATTAGACATTTAACTAAATCTTTTTACAGCCCGTTCAACCGATTTTGACTTCTATTGCCTTGATGGCATGACAAATGGCAGCTGCAGTAAACAGTTGGTATTGTAACCACTTTTTTGCTTTTAATGCCATCCGTCAGAATCGGTTAAATGGACTGTAAAAAAGGTTTGTTTAAATCTTATTTCAAATGGAGTAACCTACATCAGCCGATATGTAAAACTTAGGTGAACTTGAGATTGAAGTGAGCTGTCAACAGTGTCTATCCCTAGCATCAGTTGGAATGACAGCTCACTTCAATCTCGTCTAATGTTCGTTTTTTTTCTTCAATTTGGAGTTTGACATTTGCACCTGTCAAATTAGTCTCTGGGATTAAAAAACGAACTGTACACATAAGTTTTCACGGTGAGATTGACAGGTATTTCTGAACTACAATGTAATACAGTTTACATGGTCTAGGGCTGACCCACACACATAATATTTCATAGGTGATCGATGGCCGCACTTCGCCACACGACGAACCGCAAAAGTTTAACTATTTGCATAGTTGAGGGAAACTGAATAGTTAAAATCACTGGAGGCGAATTCCTGGTTGGCATAAGAACTTACGATCTATTGTACTGGCCGTCCGTCATGACAATGTAACAGATGGAATGGACACGAACTATTTTCGCACCTGAACCGCAGTCTGCACTATTTCAAACTTGGGAAATTATTTTTTGTTGTTACTTGTAGATCATTTTTAACCGACTTCAAAATAAGGAGGAGGTTTACTATTATATTTAACCAACATGTGAAAAGAATTTCAGCAGCTTTAGGTATGAAATGAAATTGTTTATTCTGTAAATAGGATATCGGAATCACTTTTACACGTCATATTAAAAAATATTAAAAATTTACTAGATAAATTCGGCGCTTCCTATCTGACTACTCTGAGTAGAAAGGCCGAAACAAACTCAGAGGCCGCAGTCTCTTTTAAAGTCCAGACATAATCTTGGTCAGACCATAATAATACGAACTATTTAGCTTCGCAACGAAAAATTATTAAAAATGTAGCTATATCAAATTCAAAACCACGTGCAAACCCAATTAAAAAAATCATATTTAAATAAACTACACAATACACAGAATCAACGTAGGTATCTATGTAGTTAAAGCAATTTTCCAAACAAAAACGCAATCTACTAATTAAATTTTGCGTTTTTCCCACAAGCTGATGATAGATAAAAGTCAGCCATTACTGGCGTAAGAAATAAAACCACAAAAGGAGCCATTGAAAGAGTAATAGCGGGTAAAGTGGACTGGTGGTCATCTAATAACTATTAGGTACATCGTTCACAGTAGTTTTACGGTCGGATGCTATTACGACCGCAGCCAAGGTCGGATTCCGGTTAACCATCAAAATAATTGATTTTCTCTATCGCAAATATCGTGTTTTTTTTTGCCTAAGCAAATCATACATTGAAAAGATATTTTTAGGGTTCCATACTTCAAAAGAAAAAATAACCCTTATAGGATCACTTCGTTGTCCATCCGTCTATCTGTCAAGACCTATTTTCTCAGGAGGTATCAAATTGAAATTAATACCAAATACGTAAATCTATCCCTTGGAGCTCAAAAAAATCAAGCTTCTAAGTCAACGCAATAAAAAAATACGGCCATTTATGTGACATATTTTGATACTCGCAAATAAATCAAAACCTACAGGGTACTTCCCGTTGACCTAGAATCATGAAATTTGGCTGAAAGCAAGGTTTCACATCACAAGTAAAGGAAACAGTCCAAAAATTGATAATTTGTAGTTTTATCACATAAAAAAAAATGCGATTACAAACTTACATTTACAGTTGGAGAATTGACCGTGACGTATATCGATGAATGGGAGAACATGTTTCTCAACTACTAAGTTAACTTTGTTCTTGTCCAGCCAAGTGCGTGGTCCGACACGCACTTTGCCGGATTTATTACTGTTACTTTTTTTATGATGATTATTTATTAGTGATCACAAAGTTTTTTGAATGCTTAAAAGTTACTATTATAGCTGCAAAAGGCTATGTCAATTTAAAAAAAAAAACGTGTGGAACTCGGGGACTGCCGCGGTAAAGCTATTGCATAGCATTTGTAACCTCCATACTTCCTATTTGTCAACGCTACACTTGGGATGATGAAGTGATGATATAAAACAAAAATTACGTTCCCATGACAACATCATGGGAACCGTCATTACATGGTAGGCGGAGTAGGAGGTGTTAGGTTTTATTTTCGTTACGTTACGGAATTTCTTGTTTCGGTCGCCGCGCTCAAAGCCCGCGATAAAAGCTATGCAATAGCTTAATAATAATGAGATAGTGAAGTCACAGTTAACTTTAGCTGGGTAGGTCAACGAACTATAACAAATGACGATTGACGCACCTATTTTTTATTACTTTTTTTTCTCTCTACAATTTATTACTGTTCATTTTGATAGGTGTTGAAAACCCCGTGTTCCCCTTTTAATTTTTTCAGAGGGACTAATGACAATGACGTCACAGAACGTCCGTCCTTCACCGATCTAAGTCTATAGTAATGTTATTAATCATAACGAAGTACGTACTTAAAAACTAATGATGTTTGATATCTTCAATAAACAATATTACGATAAACGGCCTCACGAAGTCATTACGCATTTCCATTATTCATAGGTCGTTCGCGTGTCCTTTGAAAGTCGATAAAAAGCCCTAACTAATACTGACCACTTACGAAGTTAAAGCCCTATACAGACAGCATGTATTAGAAAAAAGGTCATATTGCCAACATGACCTTTTTTCAATATGATATTGGTCATATTTAAGGGTGCGATACAGACCATCAAACTGAACAACTTTCTCCATGGTACCAATATCGTAATCGCGAAAAATTATCAACTGTCCCATACAAAACCGCAGATTAATACAGACACTTTGCAAAATCATTTAAATAAAAAGTGACTCTTGTTACGACACAATAAAGTGCAATTCAGGTCCTACAGTGCTAATGACCTACAGTTATATTCACCTATAAGTTGCCTCTCTCTATCGCGTGACTCTATACTCCGTTTGAAATAAGATTAGACATTTAAACAAACCTTTTTTACAGTCCGTTCAACCGATTTTGACTTCTATTGCGTAGGCATAAGGATGGCATTAAAAGCAAAAAAAGTGGTTACAAACCAACTGTTTACTGCAGCTGCCATTTGTCATGCCACCAACGCAATAGAAGACAAAATCGGTTGAACGGACTGTAAAAAAGGTTTAGTTAAATGTCTAATCTTATTTCAAATGGAGTATAGATCTTCTGACTACGTAGCACTCACTGAATTGGCCCAGCAAGACGGGCCCGCCACGTACTTGTAGCTTCATACCTAAACTGTGGAGTGTCCCATCTGTTTTCATCTGTGACAAAACTTAAACTACAGTACTCAACAACTCGACCGAAATGTATGGAACGGCTGATAATTTTTTCGCGCTTTGAGAAATTTGTTCAGTTTGATGGTCTGTACCACACCCCTAAATATAGCCACACCTTTCTGATACATGCTGTATATTGGGGCTCGCTTTTATAATTCAGAGTAGTATCAAGGCCAGAAAAGGTAGGACAAAGTAATTCTTTATTCGAAGCTACGTCAATGGCGGTTGTTTTTATGAATCGATCGTTTCAAACAAAAACGTAATTGAGCAGTTACTTATTAAGACAATGTCAAGGAAATGATATCATTTATCAATGAAATTATTATGACAAGTTCATTCTCATGAGATAATTTGGAATGCATGTGAGATTGTTTGTAGCGAATGTACCCACTTAATGACCGTGGGAAATGTTAATTGAATACCTTACACTTATTGTAGTGGTAATATTAAACGTAATGATCGATCAATACCCTAATTCCGTAATACACAATCAATCACAATTTGTTTCAATTTGAAACAGATTGCTAATCCATTGCTTCATAAATTGGAAAAAAAAATCTGCTCAACAACGTAAATAACGCAATGAATGTTGTTGAACTGTCAAAATGAAACAAATTAGTCATTATCGTTTATAAAAATAAGTTACGCAATTCTGATTAAACTAAACATTGCAGAGAGAGATTTTCACTCTATCAAGGTGTTTTTAATTCACATTAGGTTTACATTTTGAATTTAAACATAAAATGTTGTTTTAAAATGCATAATTATTTTTGCTGCCTACTACATATATTTTGCATGGGAATGGAAATCATGTTGCAATTTAATTAATCTCTTCAAATGTCACGAAGAGTAAAGATAAAATCAGTTCTCTGCTATAAAATACTAATTAGTCTTAGGTAATAAGAAACTCAAAAGACGGCTAACATCTTAAAGCCGCCATGAAGGCGCCTCATAACTAGACTGGATACGCATTTGAGATAAATCGTCTTTGGTCCGTCGGGGAACTAGGCTCGCATGTCCGGCGCATCGGGAACACAGATAAAATGCATGGATTAATCTATCCCAAGTCGAAAGATAGCCATCTAAATAACGAGGATCGTGACCAGATAGAGACTAATCAGAACTCAGCTTGCTAATTAAAGATTAAAAATGCTCGCAAGGCGCCATTACCGTCGCCCAATTAGCGAAGATGAAACTTTATAATATACTTAGACTTGAATGTTCGCCAAGTTTTATGCTGAAATAAAATGCACATTTTATTTATGAGCACTTTAACAGATTGCTATTTAAAATGCATCACGAACTAAAACAAATTCTGTCATGTGATAAATTTAAATGAAAGCACCCTTTTCGTACAAGCGTGTTGTTTTACAGGTTTGAAAATAAACACATTCCTAAAAATTTACGTCCTTTATATAATTTTTTTAAAACGTTCTTTGAACTCTATAACATAACGAAATAACATAAAGTCCAAAGTACCTACCTAAAGTTTATATGGTAGTGTATACTATGAACAATATTGTCAAACTTTTTTACTGATGGAATACTAGGCTTTTGGCTACTTTTGTATTGTTGTATATTTTGTCCAGTTTTTTTAAATGTGCGTTTTGTTTGTGCAGTTTCTTATACGTAGTATAAGAAAAGAAAGAAAACTCATTTATTCAGGTAGTATCATGGGTTTCATGATCTGCAATATAATGTTAAAATTAAATTGAAATTCCTTTGATTCGATTAGTGTTATATGGAAGAAAATTATAACCATTTCCCTCGGCGGGTGCAATCAGTCTCGTTCATTTCCTGAACCAATCTTCGGTAAACATTTGTAATAGGTACTCAAATGAACATAAGATTAACGAAATGAGAAGGAGAAGATGTATATATTTTAAATTGGTGTTTTGTTTTGTTCCAGGGGCAGGCGCGGCACCATCGTGGCGCCCCACAGATCCGTGCTGATGACACAATAAATTGTGATGCTGACACGAACAGAAGCCTATAGAAACTTACGTCCTAGAGGACGAAGAAGGACGTTGTAGCTAAAACCTTATAGTTAACACTAGTTCTAAAAATGCAAGTGCCTAATTTTATAATAATGTTGGGTAATCGCCGTAACTTTATATTTAGAATGAGCATCGTGTTTAACATCGCCGTTTTTTTATACGCGGCGGTGCATTACTCCGGGAACAGCGCGCAGGGGGTCGAGTGGATACCCATCACCAGCGACGGCTCGGAGAGGGTTGCTGAGTCGAGGTACCTCACAGAAGATGTGCGAAACGATACTTTGCTGAAAGTAGCAGAACCTAGTGCGCGCATTTTTGGAGAATACACTTCTCAGAAGGTGGTTCCGTCGACGATGTCCACAGTTAAAAAGACTGTATCCAGCACCGCGTCCGACGTAGAAAAGAAACTAAGTGCAGTGCCATCTGAAGCTAACATTATTAATGAGACTCTCGAAGTGTACGATGAGAATGTTTTATCTGAATCTGCGCTGACGGTGCTTCGGACATTGCTCGCGTGCAACGATAAAGACTATCTCCCTGAGACGATGCAACGTGGAGAGTTCTGGGTGATGAAGAACTACGTACGTGCCAATCATGGTCCCATTGCATGTCATGAGACCATCACGTATACGACGCACGGCGGCTTCGAGTTCCTCGACAACCTGGTTCCTCTTATAGAACGGTAAGTTTTGCTTTATTTAATTAATTCTAAGATTGCAGTTGAAATTATAGCGTCTTGCGTTGGCGTTTCGTCACAGTGTTGACACTCACTCACGACTTCTTTGGCAACAGTTATCGTCTGAGCGTTGGTGTCGGCGTTGTGTGGTGCCATAATAATATAAACAATACCCGAATTAAATTAGTACAACAATACTCTATTCGTTTTTTGTTTGTTTTCCGGTGTTTATATGCATTTAGTTACAAACTTAGGCACTTTTCCTGGTGTCAGCGATGTGGAAGAATTGTTAATGCCCTATGATGCCTTTCTCCTTTTATTATATATACTCATTCATATTAATCTTATTATTTTAAGACTGTTCGCTTATAAGAGTTGTAAGTTATGTAAATATTATCTTGTATGAAAATAAATATGTCAGAAGGTTAAAAAGGAAATTGAAGATAGGTAGTAAGTATTGTTCGAGTCTTGAATTAAAATAATACCTACAGTTCAAAACGTAAGTATTAAACTCTTCGGTGCATTATCCATTGCTTTAGACAACCTGGGATTTTGTTATCTTTATAACTTCCTATAAGTTGTTAGATAATAATAGAATCTGGCCACGCTAACTACACATAAGTAAAAAAAAGAATAGTTACTTTATCACGATGCAGTGTGGATTTGATACAGTTTTGTCATCGTATCGAGGTAGAGCACAGGTACGAAAAATCAAAAGGCAATATTTAAAAGCATTAGATCACACATCAACTTTTCGATATCTTGTAAACATGGTTTTTGGCTATGGACGACATAATTATCCTTTCTCTACATAAGCGATATACGAGTTTTCGACTAAATTGTGCGAAATAGTCGATAAAAATAGATATTATAAAGAGGTAACATTTGTTTGTTTGTTTGTATGTAGGGGTTAATCTCCGGAACTACCAGTCAGATTTGAAAAATTCTTCTTCGGGTAGCCCAATTCTTGAAGGTTTTAGCCTCGCGAACGAAGTCACGAGTAGAAGCTAGTTTTTGATAAAGTGTTTCCATGAGGTAGAATTTATACACATTTATAACTTAACTCACTGACAGGTTTATCGACACCAGAGACAAAAAAAAATGTAATTCCATAGTCAAAACCTCAATAAAGTGTGTTAGAGCTCTTTCTCACGGTTTTGATACAGTGGACATTTAATGTCAGTATATGTACGGTTTATAGATGCAGTATCTACTTGTTAGACTAACAGAAAAATTACACGCGAAATTCATGTCTATCCACTAGAAAATAGCGTGGAAAATGGCGTGTACTATTTAGCAGCTATTACTCAGCATGTCGCCTGAAGGAAAATAAAAAGTTTTATGCTTTATGTTTTGCAGATTACTAGGTTTTTATGTCTTGCCAGACTGCACTACTATAACACTAGAAAAAACACTGATAGCATGGATTATCACAAATTAAAATAACGGTGATTTTCGTTCATGAGGTTCCCAAGACACGGAAGCATTATGGTGTCGTAAACCAACCATAAAACTAGTACTAAAGATACTAGAAACAGCCACTTTGTGAAACTCTAATCATCATTAAAAACTGCTGAAAATTGCTTACGTAATTAAGACCTGCCAATCAAATCAATTAATTTTTAATGGAATTAATAAAGATCCTTTTCTTTTTTTTTCTCAAAAGAATTATGTTCCACTTAACTAATGAATTAGCTGTAATTTGGCATGGGTATACAATTATACACATTGATCACGCCGCCGATTTTTTTTTCTCGTCGCTCCATGTTGTGTGGTGTGGTTGGATAGGATAGGCCGTTCAAAAATGTTGCGGATGTGTGAAAACCATTTTTCGATTCTATGTTAGAGTTAAGTACCCCTAGTAACCCCTCCCCCCTCCCTGCCAGCTAAATGGTTGTTTTTAGGATATGTGAAAAAATTCACGGCGGTAGTAGATATATACCTATAAGGAAGTTAAGTTGAAATGTATGGCAGAACAAGTTTTTTAACTGCACAATGTTAAGTTTGTTCTTGTAATCCATCTCAACTGCGGAACCCTTCATTGTGCTTGGCCAGTTTTTACAAATAAAAACCTCGTCTAAATGTCAACAGGCTATGTATGGCAACACCAACACCTACCTGACACTGATTTAAAAATATAAGTATAGGTTCTAAATGTCTAATTTCTTGACGTGTGGCCAAAATCGGAACTAACGCGGAACATCTTATCATTTCAATAAAATTTCTATGACAATTTCACAAATGTTTACCAACAGCAGCGCCCCCCCCCTGTGAATGTTAGTCAGACGACAAAAGATCCTTGTAGCATTCTATCTGGAAATAACAAAATGAAAGGAAAAACAACATGCCATCTACAGTCTACTTATAGAGGGCAATCATGTTTGCGAAATATAATATTATTAGGTACGGTACTGTATTTCATGTATGATTGTCCCATTTTAGTTATTCGAAACTCATTTTTGCCGACTATTTCGTAATTTATATGAACTACACAATAAAATGAGTCGATCAAAAGCACATTCATAATGCTCTATAATTATCCCGTACTGATGCAATAATTTGAATGAGTGCCTTTTATGTAGGGTACCATTTGAATGCATTATTGAGTTGTAATATTTTGCTGTCAAAAGTGAAAGTTGAATTACCTACGTGAATTAGGTACCATGCCAAGATGCAAGTTCTATTTTCGATTGAAGGTGAAGACAAAAGATGATAAGTACTTGAATTACAAGTATTCGTAAAAACTAAAGCTAAATTTGAATACAAAGGAATTGAGCATTTAAAATTGATGTCGTGTCTAAAACAAATTAATTGTCGTGCTTATACGCACAATACAGCCGATATAATGTTATTATTACTTTTTTGATAGCCCTGTGCTTATCGCTAGGGTTGCCATTTATACTTATTTTATTTGTACGTCATCTGTGTTGTAGTTATGTCTGACATACAAGCGTTATTTTCATGTCTTTAAAAATTATCTTTAAAGAAACATAACTACTTACCTATGTCGAATTATAAAATATTTTGCGTGGCATGTTAATTAGAAATAAGTACCTAAGTGCCTGCACTTACCTACCTACACTCGTTTTCGGAAGGCAAAGCAAAAATAATAGCTGACAGATTGTCAAACTCATGTCCAGTGATTTGATAGCCTGTTGTTCTTTCAGTCAGGAAACCACAGCAGTTTTACGGTTTTGACAATCTGTCATCTAATATTTAACTCTTCTAACTTAACAGACAGCTGTTCTGCTGGGAAGTTTGTTGCGCCACTTCTTCTTCCCAGCTAACAATTCCAATTCTAATTCTTACTAGCAATTTCGGGCGTTTTGGGGGACTGACTGTCTTATGTAATTTTGACATTCAAAAAGTGCCGATTCTCAGCCTAGTTTGAATAAATCACTTTTGTTTTTTATTTTCAGAAACCGGGTATTAAACTACACATAGTTAAAACGTTTTTAAAATTCGAACTGCTGACCCTGACTCTAAAATAGGTTTTGACAGCCCTAGGGTCGATTGTCATCGTCACCTCACACGAAGCTGCGTTGACCGACACAATGGGCTCTACGACGCGCCACAACGAAACTATTCAAACAGTTTTATAGCAATGTTTCTCTAAATACTTCTATGCATTTTAAAATTGGTACTTTTAACTATTTACTGACATAAAAGTAGGTTTAGTTCAGTGTCTTGTGTACTTATTGTATTACCATTATAGCTTTTTTTCCCGCCAACACTGACCAAGCGGAAAATATTTACAGGAATATGAACCTTGACAGTAGTGCTATTCTGCAAAAATCTCACCGTGATAACTTAGGTGAAGTGAGCTGTCAATAGTGTCAATCCTTAGCAACTGACAGCTCACTCCACGCTCACTTCACCTAAGATAACACGGTGAGATGGTTACAGAATAGCACTACTGGTTCCCGGTGGCCTTAAATAAAATTAATTAATTAATTACATTCTCCTCATCCCTGTAAGGTATAATTAAGAAATTGTGTTAATTACTTTCTCATCCACTTGGATGCATCTAATCGATATAACTGATCTTTTAGTATAAAAATATAAGTCTCCCATGAAATTCTGATTAAGTTGCAATGCTGACATTATTGGCGACTAATTGACATTGCATTAACATGAAACGGTAAATAATGTAATTAATTAAGTAGCACAGTTTTTAAAGAAGAAGCCCAGCACCATGTTTTTGGAAGCAGACTGTCCCCTCATACTTCGATGTAGAGCGAAACTAACTAAGTATAATTTCTGTGACTGACATCCATAGAAAAAATAATTTTCTCGATGAAGCTTGAAGCGTGAGCGATTGGTAAAAGAAAACTGAGTTAATAATTGAATTTTAGAGCCACATAAATCAATAAATGTTGGCTTTAACGAGAGGGTTAGAACACATAATTAAAAATGTAAGTGTATATTAGTCCAGATAGTTTGTAAGTTTTTCTAATGCCAACAGTACTCCGGTGGCGTTTAATTTTGACAGCTATTATTAATGAACTGCTTAGCGACCTCTTAACGCTAAATAGCGTTTATAAATACGAATTTTGCTAATCAATTGCTTAACAATTGATTTATGTTTATAAATAACTGTTTATAGAATACAATTTTTATACCTGACAAATGTCGCCATGTTAAATGGCATTAGAACGGTTAAAATGGCAGTTTATCAAAATGTCATAATACTGAATAAGTATGTACCTACTCCAACATAAAAATATCATGACATTTTATTAAACTTTATGTTCAATGAATTAAAGAAAATATTCAGAAATGTGATATACTAGCTACTGCCCGCGGTTTAGCCCGCGTAGACACTAATTCTTTTTCTAAAATAAAAGTAGCCTCAGTTACTCCTTATAATACCGGCTATCTGCCAGTGAAAGTCCTGTCAAAATCAGTCCAGCCGTTTCGGAGATTAGCCAGAACAAACAAACAGATAGACAAAAATGTAAAAAAAAAATTGTATGCATTTAATAAAAACCTATTATTTTATAATTACAAACAAACACATCAATTTTATTTATTTGTATAGATTTGACAAGATTGCTAATAATATTTTATTGATGTCGAGTGGTTTAAGAATAATGTTGTAATGCGTTTTAAATGCACTTTTACAAACAGAATGGACATGAAACATTTAAATGTTTCATCTTTTGTAATGAATTGACCTTTATATATGTACCTACTAATGAAATGTTAAAGCCATTACGTAATTGAAATTGATGCCTCGTTAGTAATTTTTTTATTAGGTCACGTGAATGTTATGTTAACCTTTGTTTATTCGATTGTTTTTTAAAGCTTTCATATTTCAGAGGGATGATGACATACATGTCGTGTAGGTCATTGGTTAAAATCTAGGCAGGCGCAATTATATCCTATACTATTAAAAACGAGCAATATTTGTATTTATATTTATATATTTGTACTCAAATTCTCGAAAACGGCTCTAACGATTTCGATGAAAGTTCCAATATAGGGGTTTACGGGGGCGAAAAATCGATCTAGCTAGATAGGACTCATATCTGAGAAAATTCGTTTTCTCCGTATTTTCACCCGAGCAGAGCTCAGTCGCCCAAAGTTTAGAACAAGATAATGAATAATGACATGAGAATAATGACATGGCAGCATGGAATTAGTAAGTACCTACTATCATGGCAGCATGGAATAAGTAGGTACTATACATAGATTAGTATACTATTAAATAAGCATTCTCTATTTTTACCAGGGTAGAGCTCGGTCGCCCAGGTACTGACCTATGAACTGAGTAGGTACTAAGTAATGTAATTAAATCACTTATTGAAATGTGTACTAAGCAAAAGTACCACTCACACAGATGTTGCAAATAAAATATCTGTATCAGTAAAGTAGCAGTCCATTCTACCTTTGTTTTGTATGGCAAAATGATCACAATCGCTTTGTCTTAATTAGTATTGCGCTGATAACTACAATTGAAAATTAAGAAATCAGTACCTGTATGCAAACGCTTAGGAACATTTAATTAGCACAATACAGTGTGAGTCTTCATAATGTGCACATATCGAAATGAAGGAATCTATGCTTAATTTTAACGAAAGAAAAAATATTTAAAAATATCTAAATATTTTTTTTACTTTAAAAAAAATTGTAACAAAACTGTGTAACTTTTAAACTGAATCAGCTATCGCGATAAAACAAACTCCATAATGATTCGAAGTAAGTAGGCGTCCACATAAAAATTGAGAAAAAAACTACCCTCAATTGAAAATAAACATGTCTTTTTAGCAAAAATCTGTATTTTTTTCATCAATTTTTACAATAATTCTAAAATTTATAAATAAGATGCCCAAGAGAACAATAAAAAAAAAATTTTTGATACAAAAAACAAAAATTAAAATTTTTTCCGTCGATAAAATTAAGCATAGATTCCCTCATTTCGATGTGCACATTATGAAGACTCAGACTGTATGTTACATATCTGTACCTATGTGCGCTTATATTGGTAAATAGTAAATCTATGTGTGCTAACTTATGTAAATCACGATGTTACATAATATATTTTCAAGCCAAAGTATAACTTACGGTTTGAACTTTGAAAGATGAGGTATATCAGTTCCAAACTGGTTATTTTTTCATTAACAACTATGAACTCTGACGTTAAGCTATTTTTATAATGTAAATAATCTTAATTCAAGTGTGTACGGTCAACCACACGTCATGTTAGTAAATCCTATACTATTGAATGAGCAATAATTGTATAAATATATATAGGTATTTTTTTTTTTTTAAATCGCATTCTCGAAAACTGCTCTAACGATTTCGATGAAAGTTGTAATATAGGGGTTTACGGGGTTGAAAAATCGATCTAGCTAGGTCTCATATCTGGGAAAATTCGTTTTCACTATTTTCACAGCCTCGGGATTGTGATACAACGTTGATATACCCGATAAATGTTTATCTATTTTCACCCGAGCAGAGCTCACTTGAACCACGATAACCCAGGCTACGAAAAAGGTACTGTTAAAGTCAAATTATTACCGTGGAAGTGCGGTTGACTATACATCTACTGTCTCAAGACTATTTATTAAATTAAAAAAATATGACAAACATTTGTGATCTGTGTACTGAAATAAGTGTACGAACACAATAGTTTATTAATAATTCACTGTCGTAATGCAGCAAGAACAATTTTGGCATGCATACTAAAAACATTATAAGCTACGTTGAGGTCCACAAGATTACGTTTACAATATTTATAAACCCATTAAATCCGAAAACAGGTATCCTCAACGTGCTCGGTCCATAACCAGCGCTGTCCTCGAGCGAGGACAGAGGGCAAACTATCATTACCAACTAGTGACCATGTCATTGCCACTCTAGTTGTATTCCTGACCTACGTATGGCCACTAATTACTTTGACTAATCACATGCAAACGTTTGGTAAAGTCGTTTGTCCTTTCTCTATTTTGACGTTAAGGCTTCCGCAGACAAGCGCAATGCGACTCTGGTGAAACAATTTCTGTGAAACGGAAATTGCACTGTCTGCGGGAGCCTTTACCCCTCCAAGTTATTTCGTTGCGCAGTCAATTTACTTCCCGCAACTTAGTAATACAAAGTTGCAAGAAATGTTAAATGGTAGATCATTAATTTACTGCACCAAGGTTATTAAACATGCAACTTTACCGTTTTAAAAGAAAAATGTGGAAAAGTTTGTTTTAATGTTAACTAAGCTTTGTTAAACTTTAACCTCTTTCAAGGTAAAATTAATGTTTTAACTTTCATGACGTACATTTTTAACTTTTTGGCAAAAACCTTGCAACAGTTAGCGTCCAATAAAATATTAGTTATCACCTTGAAGTCGGATATGACTCGTATTTGGACTGGACCGCATGACGACCTTTAAAAACTGTTATCAAGGTTGTGGCCCGTCAATCGCTCACACATAGAGCTCTGGATCCAACAATGGACAAGAGATAAGTGGTACAATTTGCGAACACGTCGCGTATCGGCGGATACGGCGATACCGCACCGGCCGCCAGCGCCCGCGCAGCCATATGCCAGCTTCCACTGGCCGGCCATATCCACATGCACACACGCTGCTGGCCCCGTTTCGGTGCTATCACAGCTCGCACATTACCGGATTTACGGATGAATACACGTGAATATGCACTTTCATATTTATAAATGAATGCTAATTAATTACGCATTTATTTCGACTTAGTTACTTATGCACGCTTTTACTTATGTTATTCGAAAATAAAGCTGTAATTAATTTAAGTGCACATGCGCTTCGGTGTGAATTTCATTATTCGAAACTCAGTTTCCTTAATTAATAGTTCGATAGAAAGCAAAGTGCTGATTAAGAATGTCATCAAGCGATGACAGTGTTTTTGCTCAATTTAATTGTCTTCAACTTTACCTAATTGAAACGAGTGAGTTCATCCTTCTAAATATTTTCTTCACTAACTCGAATGACCCCGAAAGCATGAATAAAAAGTGCGATAGCCGAATGTTCTTAATTAATTCATAGATCTAATTCGCGGATGAGAACAGTGAAACGTCACGCAGAGTCCAAATATATGAGTTGTCAAATAACCTAGTATGTTAATAAGTATGACACGGAACCGGTTCGCGTTCATCTCTAGTTTCCACGACGAAAAGTGAAAATGCGCGCATCGAGGTGTGTTGTGTTGACATCGACTGAGTGAAGTAAACATTGTGTATCTCCCGCGTGTATCACTCCCACTTAACACTTATGTATGTGTCTGAATATCGTGCTAAGGCCTATTCTGTGACTTAATATTGTGCTAAGGCCTATTCTGTGACTTAATATTGTGCTAAGGCCTATTCCGTAACTTAATATTTCAGTGAACCATTTTTATAAAAAGTAGGTAAATTGCTCTTTGGTCTTATTGTCGCAAGCGCTACTGCCGAACATGACGTCCTGGGTTCCATTCCCGGGTCGGGCAAAGTGTTATTGGGTTTTTCCATTAGGAATTTCTCAGTAGCAGCCCGAAGTCTGCATCTTTGCCCGGTTCGCCCTCTATTACTTGGGACTTAAACAATACTTAACTGGCGAAACAGATACTAGTACGGATACGGAGTAGATACTAGGTACACCTCTACCTAACCCTTCGATGATTACAGGCATGATGTTATGTCTATGTCCATGTTATTTTTGTCAGTCCTGTGATGGACTGACAAAAACTGGACATGAGTTTTTAACGTTCGGGCGTTGATTAACCTCTCAGTCTTCCTTAATACTGAGGTAAAATCCACTATCTCAGTCATCATCAAACTAATCCAGATGCAGACGGCCATAATGTCTTCCTCCTAAAACAACCGGGTCAAGGCATTTCGCCATTCAACCAACTCAAGCCATGACTAAACCAAATTATCTCGATCGGCTCAAAAACTAGCCGAGCTCTAACAGTATCTGCCCACACACATGCGAAACTTGACGATGTAGATTTGTAGAACTAGACTAGATTGTAACAACTTTTGGCAACGTGCCTTGTGACGACGGAGCACGCGTAAAATATTTGTAGTCGTACGAACCTACTACGTCAGTTCATTCAAAATTGTAAGCGTTTAGAACATGAATCATTTTTGTATCAAGAATGTTTCTGCTGTACCATTTACAAATGTTATCATTATCTACTCCACATATTTATCATACGAAGTTTCTAGCAAAGCCACAGAATAGTACATTAGTACAGTATAGTTACAAAATTTGTATTTGTTTTACTAGCTTCCGCCAACGGCTTCGCCCGCGTGATATCTTTATAAATTACAGCCTTAAGTTACTCAGTGATAAAATAGCATTATACTGGAGATATAATGTTTTTAATCGGTCCAGAAGTTTTTAGGTTTATTCATTACAAACAAAAAAACAAATCATTTCTCTTTATAATATTAGAGTAGATTTTGATAATTATGAGTGTTTTATAAAGGCATAAAAAGTTAAAACTTAAACAATTTTATTGTGCAGGAAATACTTTTAAATTTTAATGAGGTGTCGGTAACGGTAACAGTGTCGCGACTACAATTTTATTGTGTTTTTCCCATCTCAAAAATGCCCAACGCGCCTAAAAAAGTTTTCACTTCAAAAAAGGACCCTTTTTTGGTTGGTATTTTTAAAGTATGAAACTATGAACCAACTTTAGACTTCAAAAAGTAATTAATTCGTAAAGAACGGTTGACTTTACTTTCTTCGGTTGACAACATAACCGGTTTATAAGAAAATGAAAACAATTGCGTAAGAGCATGGCCCTCACTTTTACCCAATACTTGCTTTTTCTTTACTTAACTAATAGAGGTAAAGAAGCTGAAGTATTCGCTTGGGTTATGTGGTAATTGATTGGTAATGGTGACTAGAACAAATAATATTTTAGAATTTTTTACGGATATTTTTAAAGATAAATGGGACATTGCGCGAAACGAGGTGCATAGATGGCGCCATCAGCACAAGCAGTAAACAAAACGTCAAAATTGTTTTTGAATTTCAAAAATCGCCATTTTATTTTTTAGTTTGTAGTAAAATTTATAGTGAAATCATGGCGTCGTACGATCATTTAAAGTGCTGATTAAAAATTCCATTAAGATAGCGTTTATTAGTTTTCTAATCTCGAGGAAATTACAGTGCGCTTTATTTGAACATCCCAACACGCAGCAAATCATTTATAAAATATCAATTAAAATCTATTTAGTTATAATTCTGTGAGAAAACATTTTACTGTTTGTGCTGCTAGCGCCACTAGTGATGAAACTTGGCGCTATTTTCTCTCACATACGATAATTTCAATTTACTTTTCTCTCGAAAACACATCACGCCTAATAAATACAAATTTTTATGCATTCGTATTATTTAATTTATAAAAATACTAACTGCGCCCCGCGGTTTCACCCGCATAAGTCTCGATCCCGTGAGAAAAAAAGTATCCTATATTCTTTTCCAGGGCATCATCTATATATGTGCCAAATTTCATCCAAATCCGTTCAGCTGTTTTAGCATGAAGGCGTAACAAACAAACTTACTTTCGCATTTATAATATTAAGGAAGGATGTAAAGCATACGTATGACGTGCACTGTAGGTACTGTGAGCACCACGCTTGGCTGCGGTACCTACTCGGTATCGTATTAAATCAAAGAATTCTTGAAGGGCGTAATTATATATAATTCATTAATACAAAGTTATATTGACATAAGTGCGACCGACGCCTGGGGCTCGACTCTCGTTTTTTCATCGACAAGTGAAAACCCTATCAAAATCCTAATTTAAATAAATCTTGTCAGATTGTTCGGATGACGTACAGCGTTCTTGCCAGCCTGGATAGCATGAGGTTACATCCCATGATAAAACCTCACAGTACCTACTTAAGCCTCGAGCAGATAGGCGCGACGCAACTAGTAGAACAATTTCCATGAAGTTATCATAGAAATGGGTCTACAAGAGTCGCGTTGCGCTCGCCTGTCTGCCTTTACCCAAAGGCATAACATAACGGCCTAGTTCTTAGATAATGAAAACGTAGGTACTTACACTTTATTGCATCGTAAACACCGTGCACATGATTAAAATAAATCGAGTCAATCTTAATAAACGGTTGCTTTACTCCTTTTCTTGTTGTACCGGCCACGGAATATCTAATTTCATGGTATTTTAGTTGTTAGTAGGGAGAAGCAAAAACATTTTCGTCTGTTCACTATGGTTAAAGCGCAAAAAGATCTTATTTATTGGCTCAATAAGCAACATGCAAATTATATATTTCCAGCACATGAAGCATGACCACCATGTATTATCTATGGTTTTGTCGACGGAAGAATAGACAAAATGACAGATTGAGATTGTGTATCTGTCATTTTGTCTATTCCTTCGTCGATAAAACTCGTTACAAAATCTTACAAAAGTTTCAGAAACTACGACTTAGATACATCAACTCTACACAAGAGATACAGAAAATGATTAGGTACTCTAGCTATGCATAGTGTACATTTACGGCATAGATTATAGACCGTGATCTAGGGCGTCATTCTAGGAAACGCCGAAAGCTCTAAGCTAGCAATTCAACACAATAAATTGCTGACAAACACTTTCCCTATAGAGCCCTGCTTAATAAAGTTGTTACAATTTTCACATTGGTATAATCGATCATTTCATAAGGATAGCTCTCGTTGTAATACCAATTGTAAAGCAACGTAATAAGGTGGTAATTACAGTAATGTTGTCATGACGTAGGTGGCATGCGGGTGTCGAGTGACTAAAACCAGTTGGAGCAAAACGACCACGTGTTAGCCTGTTTAAGTGTTCAAATTATATTATAATAGACTCAAATATACATATTAAGGACAAAGCCTCAGGTTGAACAGTTTCAACGTCAGACTAATATTAGAATGTCCAATCCAAATCGAATCTGTTATCATTATCAACGTCCAAAGATATTATTTTAAGTAGTTACTTTAGCTAGAATTGAAACACGATATATACGTATCGTAGAACAAATAATAATGTAACAGCCCTTAAAGGTAGGTATTTGTAAAGACAATGTTACATCCATTATCTCAAACACAGGCAACATAAACCCATCCCTTTGTTTGGTTACCGGTTGCACGGTTATAATAAACTTGTTGTTTGTTAGTTGCACAAACAGGATTCTAATGGTAACCGCAAACAACACGAAACTAAGGAGGAGTTCGCGTGAGCACCGACATTGAATAATGAGAAGCCCGAGAGATGCCACGAAATTGAAGTGTGTTTTATTTTAATGAAGCCGATGTGGGTCAGCCGTTGTACACAACCGCTGATTTACTAATGATGCAACTTACCTGGAAGCAATCTTGATTGATTTAGAATGTAGGAAGCCATTAGTGGCTATAGAGATGTTTATACCCGGTGTCTTATCGAATCCTATTTGTACGACTGAATTTATGTACGAACCAACTCGCGTCTAGAAAATGACCGGTAACTGTAATTTAGATTACCGTCGAACGCATGCGTCATAAAGCCAACCATTAAGCTGTTTCATTGCAGACAAATGCGATTTATAGTGCTGGGTGTAGCTTGTAGCCGTAAACTTATCTCAGGCGACTGCAGCACGAAACCGACAGTAAGCGCAAGCGCAGGTTACAGTTTTAATCACTTTAAGATTTCAAAAATGTGGATCACTTTTATCGAATATTGGAGCATGACTATTGAGGTATAGTACATCTGGGGCGTCCATGCATACATTGGGGGCAAACACATTAAGAAACAGGTGTACTTGGTCGGCGGGAGTGCGGCCGCGGGCGCGGTGAGGTGCTCGCGTGACGCTTGCGGTCAACCCAGATGAGCCAAGTGCACCGTCTCCCATTACGGCATCACCATCTCTGTACTGTTATCCGCATAGCGACTGCGGTCACACATGTAGGTCGAACACTTGAACATTAAATTAAATTTATGGTTTGTAAGAATTCCAACGTTAATTGCGACCATGTGAGTACGTGCCCAGTTAGCGATGATCGATCGACGGTATTTTGTATCGGCATATACGTCAAAACTGTAAAAAGTCGTCCATGTATATGGTTTAATCGACACTGAAATTCTCTATTTCATTTTACGATATGATCAGCAGGGGTTTCGTAATAGAGTCGATGTAAGCGTAATCTTAATTTACTGCTCATATTTTCTTTTGTAACCCGCCCATAGATATCGAAGCTGCACGACGTGCATTGTGCTTTTACCGATGTGCCTGTAAAGGAGCCATACCAATGAATGGAATGTTAGATAATAGTTGGTAAACAGTGTAAAAGGTTGAATGACGTTGTCAGCTTACAAAATCAGCCTCTCGAACAAGACAAGCATTTCAACAAAAATTAAATTCTGTGGATATTACAATAGGCCTCTAACGATATCGAAAGGATGGAGAAAACTCCAGACAATTTAGTTATAGCCGCTATTAACGTGAAAAAGCGGTACAGCTCGGGGAAGGGGATAGAACCCCATCAATCACTTGTAATCCGTTTTTGACTATCGATCACGTCGCCCCACTGTTACGTCAGTGGCTGATGCTGCTATATAATGACAAAAGCATATAATGAAGTACCCACTTCATCGACTTTGTGACTTGGCTTTTTTGTTTTTGTTGACTTTTTTTTAGCTTTATTGAGATAATAACGGTGGTAGACAATGGCAGAAAAGATCTGAATATCAGACCATGTTTCAAGTAGTTTAAATTGGAAAACATAGATAAGCTATTTACAATTTTAGTATAAATGCAGATTATGGAGCTGGAAAATTACTTAGAAATAGACCATTGGCTGGATTCGGTTGCTTTCAAGCTCATTTTTATTGATTCTACAAACACAGGTATAATTTCATGCTTTTATAGACACTCAAAATATGATTACCTCAAAATAATTTGATGCGCTGAATCAAATAAAACTTTTAGCGAAAGATACGAATGATAGTGTGTACTTTTTTGTAACGGTGGCTCTGATTATGAAAGTATAATACAAAACAATGTACTATCGTCTTGTCTTCACACGAATCATAACTCATTGTAGCAACTCAGCTATAATACATGTGTGCATCAAACTTGCACACAATCTTAAACGGGCAAATGTTATTTATTGCCGATACCACTGTGCTCTACATGCGTGAACCCATATTGTGTATGTAACTCAATGTTAAACACTGCGATGATTTATTTTCAAAAAATTACTGTCAAAAAAACGTATTCTTTCAAACTGATATACGTTCTTAATGTAATTCAAATTCGAAAGAACACTTCACCTTATAGACTCACGGTTTTCTTCCGCACGTTCTATTTGGATAACCACACAAGTTCATTTGGTTCCCAGCAATGATAACTTGGCACTTTTCACTCTTTGGCCAGCGGCGTCTTCCTGGTAATAAATCAAATTAGGCTGCGATCAGCATCTGTCTGCGTCTGACAAGCGTGGTGATTTATATATTTAGCATTCAATATTAATCATTGGGAAACCCATGTTCAGTCTTTCTACCGAACTTTTTTCAGAGCACCATTTGCAGCCGTCTGTTTTTAAGACATTCTTCGACTAATTTTTTCACACTTTTCGTTCGTTCAAAGATCTGCCTTAATAATAGGACTCTCGAATTTGTTGACTACAGCGATCGTAAGAAACTTCCCATAGTTTAAACACACCTAATAGAACGCCCAACTAGAACAAATCTATTGATGCTAGATTCCGTACTTCGTCAGCGATTGAAGCGTTTCTAAATAAGGCAAACAAAGAGTTAGGAACATTCGCTATCGACATCCTCTGACAGAGGTCAATGGCGTAGTTAGTCCGAAGTGTGTCACATAAATACATGACCAGCTAATATCATAATAATTACATGTGGCAGACCAGTTACTACACAATACTCATGTTTTATGCTACATCGCCTCTGATTACATTGCAATAAGTACCTACGACATTACGAATTTACAACGAAGCGTATGTTCGTGTAATCGGAACGAATGACTGAACTATATGATGCTTGATGATAACAGAGTTTTGCATTTAAATATTGGTCAGTCATGTTATCTAATTATAACAGAAGACCGAATTTGTGCACTGATAGAAATACAACAATTAACCGCTGATTTACGACATACAGCGAATTTTTTTTTTAAATCTTTTGGTGTGATGAATACTCGTCCTTTCCCTCCCTGAATGTGAAGAGTAGCATCATTCTGGAACAGTAAATTACATGCTAATGTTAGGTAATAAATACACATGCTTCTGAATTGTAAGCACATATTTTAATGCCAGAACCAGTCGGCGAGATTAATTGATTATATGTCGTTGATAATAAAATAGGACCTACTCTAATATTGATAACAGTTTCCTGTTCTATGAAGTTATGTACGCATATTGACTTTTATGTAAATTTTAATAGCCATTTTGATAAACTTTTCCTCTAATAACACTAATTAAGTAGGTACACGCATGTAAAACATTTTGAAACTGTTTAAACTCGTGTATCGTGCTTTTCATTGGATCGAATCGTCAACTTGCCTTTCATGATTATTTTGATAAAAGGTCAACTTTCATGTTCAGGTTCAAGTATTTCAAAACCTTTACGGACTAGATCTCCATTAAGGAATGGCCTACAACACATTAGCATGAACTGCGATGGATGGATCATGATGATAATGACACCGACAGAAGAAACACTCGTGACTTTTTGCAGAACACATTGACCTCCATAAACGATAAAATATGCTGTTGTTCATACATTATTACGAATGTATGTATAGATGTACATAAATCCCGCTTTCCTCCCTTACAAGGTAAGTCGAACTCGGAGCAAAACACGGAGCGAATTGATACTCAATGTTTAACTGTATCTAAGGTTGCCATTTTATCAGAAAAAAGCAAAAGCTTTGGCGACCTCGTTTACAAGACAGCATTTTGCGGAAATCTATAAATTACTGAATACATTTTGAAAGCCAATAACGCCAAAAAATAAATACAGACCGTTATCATAATGATAAAATTTTAAAAGAATCCTGATGCTTCCGCAAGGTTGACAGCCCTACCAGTAACACACTGAATAGCCAAGAAGAATGATACATGTTCATGTGAGCAAACTTTTCCTCCGTTAACTTTTACGATGTGTGCAAGAGCATAACTGTGAAGCCAGCCCTTAACCTCATAGAAATGTAGGATCACAGCGCATTCTGAATAGGCAGAGGTACTTAGCCGACTAGCTGTGCTATGTGGCATTCAACGTGCGCATTTCACGACATAATTATGTTGGTGTTGCTAAACTTATGAATGAAAAGCTATAAATCTTACGTTTATTATGACATTTTCTTAAAAACGTTTAATAACCCGTGGATCGGTTTGTAACGGGAATGGTTTACTTGCTTTAGGAGTCTGTACTAGGAGATCATAAAGCTGACTTCTCTCACAATGAGATACACCGCCCCCGCAGAATAAACGCGTAAGTGCTAATGCGGCGGTTTTGATGGTTACAATATTATTTTCAAATACGAAAAGTTATGACTTTTTAATTTATTTAAAACTTAAATAAAAAATCTGCAATATATTATATGCGTACCATAATTAAAGCCCTACATTGTGTACAGTATATTACCATACTTATCAGGTGCAACTGAGACGGCGTTGTCCATTGCGCGTTTGTTCTGGTGATTTCTTTTTTTACGGATTTTTGTTGCTTTATTCGTTTATAGTTATATTCCTACCGATATACTGTAACATAATGTAATTATTCCGACGTTGATGATATATTATCCAGAACAAAAACTAATCACCTGTTACATTATCAGAAACTTTCCGACTGCACCAGAATAAACGCGTAATAGCCTATTAACTGTACTGCGAAAAACGCAAAGAAAATTCAAGTTATACGTACATACATACATAAACTCACGCCTTCTTCCCATGGGGGTAGGCAGAAACTACAGAACGCCACCTGCTACGATCCTTACATACTCCTTTTGCCTCGTTCACGTTCATACATCTGGTCATACACGCACGCCGGTTGTGAGTACTACGCACCTGGCCTTTCTATTCAAGTTATATAACATTACAAACACAAAAAAAAACAATAGTTGACAAGAAAAAAACTCAAAGTAACATTAACGATAAAATAAAACTAAAATATTTCTGTAAAATATTTTTTATCAAAAACTCGATAACGGTACCTGTTTATCACTATTAATTAGACCGCCTACAAAAAACAACTACTAAACGACATGAAAAACAAACTTCTGTTCGATGTACATATTCATAAATTATGGATCAATATAGATTTTTATTTTTCCTGTAAAGTTGACTTTTTACACTTGCGCGTTTATTCTGCGGGGGCGGCGATATAATATTACATCTCGAGATATAAATTAATATCGCTCACCGTACTTTTAAATGGAACCGAGATGTAATGTATACATAAATATATATATTACATCTCCGTGTAAACGTAATATATTATATTACATCTCTCTTTTGTTATCTCTCGGAAATACTAAATCTTATAGTGAGAACTCAGCTAAACACGTGTAGCATATCAAACAGGCTGAACACTAGTAAAAGTATTTATTGACCTAAAAATACAATGAAAGTGTCGATCAGTCAAGGCGAAGTACCCGCATTAACACATTACACTACAAGACTTGTTAACGTGAAGATTCTGAAGAATTACTTAATCGACGATTAGATTCAGAGCAAAAAGTTGATTACCTCGTCAGAGTGTTATTACTGCAGTATGCGACAACACTTTTTATAGTGCGTTTTATGAACAGCTTTATTTGTCTGGAGATAGCGAGAAAAGTGAAGGCCACTGCACAAACCTTTTGAAAACCTGACACAGCTATTTGTATAACGTGCACCTAAATTACTTTTAGGGTAAACTTTGGGGGCGTCTGCAGTAATAAAAGGGTAGGGAACTGCGAAGGTATTTTGAAAATGAAATTTTTAGGAGGTCGGATGGAAACCGAGGGTTGAAATATTTTTGTACATATTTCTTTCTACGGTAGATAGGTATGAGAATTTCCCTTTGTTTTTCCAGTATATGCATTTGCCTTCCATAGTGTTTTTTTTTTTGTTTTTTTGCTCTTGTTCTCGCTCTCTCCAAATAAATTGGGAAAAGATTATGGTGACGCTCTTGCTCTCACGGTAAAACGGACTTAGAGATAAAAATTGCGCGTGAAACGTCTTAAATAAGTAATAAAGAATAAGAGAGATTTAGTGTGTGTGAGAGAGAGAGAGAGAAAGAGAGAGAGTTATATCTTTCTTCTCCTCTCATGTAACGAAATGTGCCTAAGCATGACGCGTCCTTGAAATTTCACTCTCAATTTTTGTCCAATTATCGAATCGCCGCCTAAGAAGTTTCACTTGACAAAGGTTTTAGTTTAAGACACAGATATATACCAGTGACCATGAGTGGTTAGCTTGCATGTTGTGTACTGAGCTCACGCAACGCGTCGTACGTCCAGCCAGTAATAGGAATCGCCCATCAAGGAGCGCTTTCCCAAATTAGACGCATTATTAATTTATTATACATAAACTAAAAAACACGTATACTAAAAGATCAATAATTAAATTATCTTTAAAATGGTGAAATGTTTCAGAAAAATACGCTTGATAGATTTTGCGTGATTCTCAGTTTTTTATCCGCGTTAGACAACTTTACAAATTAATTTGATTATGTAATATAAACATAATCGAAAATATTCATATATTAAGTTATTAAAAAAATGCTCTAATTTAATACTGTTTTTTTTCAATCATTAACACTACTCGTTTAGACGTGATCTTCAGTATAAAATCATTAAAAGTCGGTTATCGTCGCCTTAAACCTAACAAATTGATGTTACGGACGAAGATGATACGAGGTATACGACTAAATAAAAATAAATAAATAATTAGCCCGTATTGTCCCACTGCAGGGCTAAGGCCTCCCTTTCCTTTTTCCACCCAACAATACCCTAATTGCGTAATGCAACACAATCAGAATCTGTTTCGATTTGAAACAAATCGCTAATCCATTGCTTCATAAGTTGGAAAAAAAAATCTGCTCAACAACGTAAATAACGCAATGAATATTGTTGAACTGTCAAAATGAAACAAATTAGGCAAAATTGTTTACGAAAATAAGTTACGCAATTAGGGTACCGATCCTGAGCCAATATAGACCAATCCCTCCTAAAAGCGTCAAGTTCGTCCCGCCATCTACGCCTGGGTCTTCCACGATGCAGTTTGTTAATTACTCTATGAGATAAATAAAACTTTTTAATTACTTACAGCACAATTACTTACGTACCTGTTAGCCGTAATTGAAATGAGAATTATATAAGCTCGGTTATCGTCGCCTTAAAACCCTTATCTGGACAGACAAAGCCACCGTACAATACTGGCCTGTATTTGTGCTCGTATGTATGTCAGTAAACACCGAAAGATGTTTACACACTTACAAAGTTACAGAGTAAACAAACGTCATAATATCTACCTGCTTATACAAATATGTAGGTACACGACCTTCAGGATAACGAACAATATTTTGATACGTAAATCAAGCTTTTTATGAGCGTATTATTGATATGTAGAGTAAATATTTGTTCCTTCATATTTTTATTTTTTCTTTCACGGGATTCAATGAATGGTTTGGTTATGGTTTTTAATGGCGACTTGGCAAACGGATAAAAAATGGGAAAAGGCTGAATTTTAATTAAATTAAAGAAATATTTCAATAAAATAAAAATCGCAAAAATGTAGATCCGACAATGTGAATTGCTACGGTCGATTTAGAGATGTCTGTCTTGAAGTGAAAACTTCTTTAGGCGCGTTGGGCATTTTTGAGATGGGAAAAAACAATTGAACTCACGACACCGTTCCCGACACCTCATTTTTGTAAACGCGATTGTGCTCTTTATTTATATTACGTTACGGATCAATGTTCTATGCAAATATTTTTATCTTAAAGGTTTTGGAAGTATTTTTTTTTTGTAAACGCGATTGTGCTCTTTATTTAGATAAGGTGACGGACCAATGTTTTATACAAGTATTTATCTTCCACCAAGGCGATCTTGTTCAAGTTTTCACTTCTGTCGGCACTCCCGGAGTGTTTAGCTAGTTCTGTACCTAAACAGAAATCTTTACGTACAGACGCCAGCACATCAAGCTACTACAATCTGTCAAATTTATTTAATAGATTTTCAACTTTATCGCTGAAGCATAAGGTTCAAAGTTGATTGGGAAAATTTGACAGTTTCGGGTAGCTTGATGTGCTGGCGTCTGTACGTCAAAACATTGAAATCAAAACTATTTACTTTGGTAATAAATTCTGTATAGGTTAGGTAGTTGTCGAGGCTTCAGCGCACACGACAAAAATGTTTGCATAAATTAGTTCATGAGCAACATAATTTGGCAGGTGATATGCGTCGACCTTGCGTCAGGTAAATAACTAAATAAGTGCCTAAGTACATAGGCATTAGCGCTGTCATCATAACGTGATGTGCAGAAACATATACAGGTTGTCCGGTTTTTTTTTTTAATTTTTACCATTTTTTTTTATCTTTTTTAGATTTTTCTTCACCGCGACCACAAATTAATGAATTCCATTGGTTATTTGTTGTTGTAATATTTTATATTGACTATGCCGACAGAGAAGCAGTAAATAATGTAAATAGAAATTGCGTAGTATTCTTTTTATCGTATTTGGGATATAAATTTCTGTTGTTTTTTTTTTTAGAACGGCCATTTTGTTTATTAAATGCAATTTCTAGGTTATCCATTATTTACTGGACACTATATACAGCGTATATCAGAAAGGTGAGGCCAATTTTTTTCGCGGTTACAATGTTGGTCCCATAGAGAAAGTTTGTTCAGTTTGATGGTCTATACCCAAGCCGTTTTTGACCATAACTTTCTGATACATGCTGTATTTACGGCTCATGTCATGAATTCATGATTCTCTTATTTCAAGAGTTTTGTAAGTGACATCTTTCGTGGTATCGTGTCGTGTTATTGAGTAAAATATAAACATTCGGAAATATCCTCGACGTTCTCAAAACTCATGCAATTTGTTATACTTATAACTGATTGACTGTTAACAAAATGTATAATTTCCGCTTTCAAAACTGGCGTTCTTGAATAATATTATGTTTTTTTTTTTTTGCTGTAGACAATAAGGAAAAACATTTCTCATCGAATCATAATGTAATTTTCACATTCAAAGAATCTGAGAAATCGATTTGACTCGAGAGTTTGCAGTAAACAACAACAGACAAGTCTGGAGTTCCCCACGTTACCACCCCCGTCTAGACTTGTAAAGGATCAAATTATCACTATCCTTTCGTATGTAGGAAGAAAAGGTGATCGGTTAGTAATTCGTATGCCAAACAAGATGCCCCTTAACACATCCAGTGCCGGGAGCCCTCTTGGAGGGTTCCCCTAGTCGCATATGGGATACCGCGACCCGTCGCGGAGGGCTCATAAAAAAAATCAAATAAAAAATCAAATCATTTATTTCTTTGCAAAAAATGGATATAGTAGGTACATAGGTGTTTTTATAGTAAAGTTTGTGTTTTTGTTTTGTTTTAGTTTTTATTTTAAATGTAGGTTTTTCTTAGCGAAAACAGCATTATAAACCGTGAAAATCAAATCTGATGTATATTTTAACGAGATTTATTAGAATGTTCATTGGTTTTAATATCCATGCATTTTTTATTTTTTTGTTCACGGTTACAAATTTTCACTAAAAATCTAAAAAGTTGGAAACTCCTTATAGCGACAAGACCCCCTGAAAACACTATTTTACTTCGTTTTACAGCACGTGTTTTATAATACGTTCTTAAACCTAATGCCGTTGACCGTCCGCGATGGTTAACTTTAGCGCAAACGTAATGCCGGTAACCCTCCCGGAGGGTTCACTTCCAATATGGCGGCATGGCGTATGAGTTCTATGAAAAGTGGGTGAAGTCGAAAGTGTTGAAGCGAAAGCGTCAGGGCTCCCGCGAAATAAAATAAAAACTTACGTTTTTTGCAATTTGCAGGTCAGTATCAGGTTGCATGTTGATCTAAATATAATTCGCGGCAATTTCAAATATTTATTTATAGAATTATAATCATAAAAAAAACAACCGACCTCCAAAAAAAACACTACAAAGTGAAAAATAACTTTAATTTCGGAAGTCGGTGTCTTGGGTTTTGTATTTTCGTTTTTTGCCACCGACTTCCGAAATTAAAGTTATTTTTCACTTTTTAGTGTTTTTTTTTTGGAGGTCGGTTGTTTTTTTTTTTTTGTAAAAAGTTTTTATTTTTCACTTTTTAGTTGTGGTACCTACCCCACACACATTCGAATACCACTACCTGATACCAATGACAGAAACTTAACATATCATCTACATACTAAGTGGGAAAAAAATACGTATTTTGTAGCTAACTCAAAAACTATCCAAGCAAAGTTAGTAAAATTTCCTATATGGGACTAATTCGAGAGCACACCCTTTCAAACAAAAAAAGAATTTTCAAAATCGGTCCACAATTGATCGAAGAAATCGCTGGACATACATAAAAAAAAAAAAAAAAAACATCCGCGACGAACATATAACCTCCTCCTTTTTGGAAGTCGGTTAAAAATCATCAATACAACTCTCTTAAGTTCATATAATCCTATTCAATGACTATTTCATTAAATCATGACATTTTAGGATTATTCTAACATAAGGAGTTGTATTGCTGATTCTAATGATTATAATTACATAAAGCCACATTTTTTACGGTAGCGAATCACATATTAATCAAGATACAACCTGACACTGACCTGCAAATTGCAAAAAACGTAAGAAAATTTGAATTCCGCGGCTATCTTAGCGCATCCCCCTTAACGCGTAGACTACCGTGTTCAAAATCGATCTCACGTTCGTTACCACGCGATGGCAAGGTATCGTCGCAAACACCACGTCGCGTCGTCGTGTGAACTTGATATTACTTCCCTTTTCTTTCTTACACAGCTCTATCTGTACCCGATTGTACTGTCGTAAAACTATTACATTTTATTTCACTTTTATTGCATGCCGGTAATGAAAATTGCGTGTACGAGCATTGAGCAATCTACGTCGATATATATTCAGTTTCCCGTGAGAGATTTCAAATATTTAATTGGAGACTGGTTATTTATAATTCGTGATAAAACTGTATCAATTTTATAGCACGATAACTTACCTACCTATGAACTTCAGTTAAAATTGGCAACAGTTTAACAAACTCCCCATAGAGTCCGATTAAAAAAATCAAAATGATTAAATATATGATCTTAGGTCGTTTGACATTCTTCAATATGCACGTTGTACTTAACTACGTGTGATCTTTTAAACCACTCTTGTTTTAAAATAGCTAAATATTTTCTCATCACCAGGTGAAAATTATAAATGCAATTATTGATTTAACAGCTGCGTGTGCCAGTATTGCTTCCCCGGCGCCGGAACACCAAACACACTTAGTACCCGCCAGCCTTGTTTACATAGAGCCAGTAAAAACGACTAGCGTTCAAGGCGAGTTGCTAAACCACGATGCATCGTAAACTTCACCAAAGACTTTAAACAAATAAACTTCTCTTCTAATTCTGTTTTTTCTTCTAA
Organism: Agrochola lychnidis; assembly: GCA_963680765.1. Taxonomy (NCBI): domain Eukaryota; kingdom Metazoa; phylum Arthropoda; class Insecta; order Lepidoptera; family Noctuidae; genus Agrochola; species Agrochola lychnidis. The sequence continues at coordinate 10,380,262 of OY796850.1, forward strand.
TATTTTTACAAGACTTCGTTTGATAGTAAATAGTCTGAAATTTATTGAGTCTAGACAGTTTAGTAATGATGTTAAATTATGTAGATCCAGGATATTAAAGTAAAGTATTTTATACGTTGTCTGGCGTAACTTACGGTAGTTAAACAAAGGACTAAACCATGTTCGAGTTTTTATTATCTAGATAGGTGTTAGTGCTTTAAAAACTTTATGAAAATTGATTATGAAAACTTCTCACAATTTGCTACTTGCTTTGTTCCCAACTTTGTTTGTATCGAAAATACAATCGAAGCCAATGCCTGTAAAAATATAGTAAATGGTTTAAAAATACAGTAGGTCAGCATGTATATTTTTATTTTTTTGTATTTAAAAAATGTCTCATAACTATTATTACTAGAGATCGGATATTCGGATGCATATTTACCTAAGGTTGAGGTGTTGGTTAATATGGAATGCACTTTTGTATCGATCGCAAAAATCTCGCGACTCTGGAATTGATAAATTTTGTACTTTTTATCTATAGAAATGCTAGCTAATGTTGTAAAGTAGGTTGCCAAATTGGCATAGCACATAGCGACAAACAACTCGGTGTCTTGAGTTTCGTAAAAAAATGTTTAGTGGGTATTTAAATTTTTATGTTAACACCGCAAAAGTAACCTTCATAAGAGGGCTGATAAGTCATTTCCATATCATGTATCTGATTAGTTGTGCATTCCCGGATGTTATGGAATTCCGGGATTTACGTATATTTTTTTATTTATTAAGAAGCCACTTCCATAATTTCTTAGCCAAACTACTAACTAACTTTAGGTAAATATGCATCCGAATATCCGATCTCTAATTATTACACATTAAACTCAGCTTTTATGAGATGAATACCTACTTGGTTATTGCGCTCATCTCACCATTTTGTACTCTGAAGTTGCTGGTATAGAAAAAATAAATTGTATTTTTTTAAATTAAGTAAGTAAATCAGAATCACTGAGCAACACTTGTTGCCGTTTTTCAGCAGTCGATTTAACAAGTTTTTGGTCAGAAAGAGCTCAAAGAGCAATATCCAGAATTTAACTGATTTTGCAAACATGTTAGTTAATTTTTCATCGAAAATATACCTAGTAGTTTCGCCTTCAATTTTTTTTTTTTTTAAATATATTATTTAGGCCTCTAATAAAGCAGGATACTGGGTTAGGATAGGACAATACTAAATAGTAGGGTTGGCAACCCTACTTGCATGTACAGTATTCTTATTATAAGAAAATACTTACAATAGATATCAAAATTCTTTGCGTTGAAATTAACATGCGATGTAATAAAATAACACGCTAATGCCAGGTGTAAACGGGGCATAGACGCGAGGTTACCAGACTGTCGCACCCTCCCGATTAAGCTCCCCGTTCCGATTCGAATGTTCCACAAAATGAGGCTAGCCTGTACCTACTACATAACTTAAATGTACAGTCACCATGTACCCAGCGCGCTCATTGAATTGTGACCAACCCCTTTCAAATTATGAACTAAACGGCACACAAAAGGGTTTGAGTCAAAAACAGACGCAGTATTCGTGACTAAACACAGTGTAAGTTGTGCAACGTCGATTGTTTTAAAAGAGAATGTGCTTGCATACTTGCTTGTATTAAGAAACATCTCGATGTGTGAAATTCGATATTAGCAACAATTAACATCGTAATGTTCCAATGCTAACTTAACATTTAGCTGCACTTCTTACGGTTCGAGTAAGTGGAGTGAGACTTCCTGTAATCTGAACAATGCTCGCAGATAGTGAGTCACCGATTAGATTGTCTGATATCACTTGAAACTGTTTTAAGTACTTAACCGCTGGGATCATTTGCATACACGTGCACCGACCACTATGTAAACTATGTAATTTAAAGCGAATGTTATTCAATAACCTCCTCATTTACTTACTTATACACAACTAGCTTCCGTCAGCGGCTTCGCTCGCGTGATATCTTAAGGGGACGATAACTGACTTTTAATGATTTTATACTGAAGATGACGTCTAAACGAGTAGTGTTAGTGATTTGGAAAAAAGACATGTTAAATTAGAGTATTTTTTTAATATTTTAATATAAGTATATTTTTGATTATGTTTATATTACATAGTGAAATTAATTTATAAAGTTATGTCTAACGCGGATAAAAAACTGAGAATGACGCAAAATCTATCAAGCGTATTTTTCTGAAAACTTCACCATTTTAAAGATAATTTAATTATTAATCTTTTAGTATACGTGTTTTATTAAAATGCCTTTTGTTTTACGTGTAATAAATTAATAATGCGTCTAATTTGGGACAGCGCTCCTTGATGGGCGAGTCCTATTACTGGCTGGACGTACTACGAGTTGTGTGAGCTCAGTACAGAACACGCAAGCTAACCATTCAAGGTTACTGTCATATATCTGCGTCTTAAATTATTACTCAAGGAATAAGACTTTTCATACAAACGAAATCCCCCCCTTTCGCCCCCTTAAAGGTGAAATTTTCAAAAACTCCTTCTTAGTGCTCTCCTACATTATAAAAGGAAGCTGTGTGCAAAATTTCACGTTCCTAGTCCCAGTAGTTTCGGCTCTGCATTGATATGTCAGTCAGTCAGTCAGTTTCTCCTTTTATACAAATAGATATACATACCATTGTGCAGCATCGCTGCGTTCAACACCACAGTTATCTAAACCGCGCACCCCACTTATCATTTCATCTCGGATTTCTTCAGACGCGACAGTCGCACTGACATTTAAAAACTTATTGTGTAAATCACGACCTTTCCGTTACATCACGGTTCATATTCAATTACATATACAATGTTTTTATATAAAAAATGAAGATGGTAAAAAGCCGAGCGTGACAACGCCCCTTAAGTAAAATGTCACGTGGCTGTGGCAGCACTGTAGCATCGTGACCTAAAAAGGCGGTGGCAGGCACCTTAGTCTCTTTTTGTAGCAGGTATTCCATTAATAATGTCTTTTGTTGGCTATAGCAAACGTTTTTCATTAACAGCGAGCAATCGATTTACATTGTGGCTGCGTTTTTAGTTTTCGCGCTTGTCCGCGAACGAATCAAACGCTGAGTGTATGAACTGATTATTTTCTAAACGAGTCGTGACTTTCCAACGATAAATCAATGTCGAATAGATAACATTACAAAGTTCCAGACACAGCTTTTAATACATGTAATTCTAAGCGACTGACTTCATAAAATGGAAACTCGCCTCATTGGCAACACTTCTAAAAGAAACAATTTCTCAATTTATTCTTGACTTAATCTGAACCAGTACCCTACACGATCAATCACATGTGTTTCGATTTTAAACAGATTGCTATCCATTGCTTCATAAGTTGGAAAAAGAATCTTCCAATTGATGCAATTCGGTACCAATTTTATCACTATAATTAAAAGTACCGTTCATTTGCTATCAGCTGTCTATTAGTACTCCAATAAATTTACCAGCACCCTAATTGCATAATACACGATCAATCACCATCTGAATAATTTTGAAACAGATTGCTAATCCATTGCTTCATAAGTTCGAAAAAAAAATCTGCTCAACAACGTATATAACGCAATGAATGTTGTTGAACTGTCAAAATGAAACAAATTTGTCATAATCGTGTACGAAAATAAGATACGCAATTAGGTTACGGAGCTCCAATAATTTATCTACAGATGAACCATAAAACGGAAATAAAAATTCGAGTAAATAAAAATGAACTCATGGCATCCCCGTCTACACGAACGGCACAACATTTCAGCTGGAAGTGTCGGTTTGCGAGCAACCTGTGGAGGCGCAAATGTCCTCGGTCACGCGAACTAGGCGGCTCCGACAGTTTATTGATTAAAAATAATTACTATTACTACGCGCTTTCAAGCGTTTTTCCCTTCGATTCGATAAATCCTCGACAGCTCTGCTATCTAATTACGTAACACATTTTCGTAAATGATTAAGACTAATCTATTTCATTTTGACAATTCAACAACATTCATCACGTTGTTGAGCAGAAAGAAGCAAAATCAAAATCAGAAAGCAAAATCTTACGGATTTACAGTTTTACAAAATTATGCGAAATGAAAATCGTTCTGTGAAAATTTAAATAAAAAATACTATTTCTTGGAAACATTATTGTTTTTGATAGGAAAAAGACTTATCAATGAGTAAAGTAACTATTCACGAATAATTTGATGAAAGGAAAACAACTAGAAAAGGAATTTTTCATTACGAGATGCTTAAAAATCTGTTTTAAAGGTAGAGATTTTTCGATATTTCGGAAAATTTTGTAAAACTGTAAATCCGTAAGATTTTGCTGAACATAATTATATTGTGTTGTTTTGGTAGGTATTGACCCAAGCTATCACCCCCTGCAGTATGTCGTACTATTTACTGGTCACCCTGTATAGGTGCACCTCTGCCTAACCCTTCGGGGGAAAAAGGCGTAATGTTATGTGTTATAAACTAATGAGATCTGTTTCCTTATCCCCAGATGGATGGCACCAGTGAGCTTGGCGATCCACGCACCAGGTTCAGACATTATGCCGACCGTGAACAGCATCAGATATCTTCGTGACTGTGTGGGCAACGATCTCGTGCTGCAATTCGCCACCTTCCACATCTTCTTCTCCAACAAACATATACCTAGCAATGTAAGAATGATTTAATAATCACTAAATCAATCTGCCTAGCCTTTTCTCAACTATGTTGGGGTCGGCTTCCAGTCTAACCGGATGCAGCTGAATATCAGTATTTTACATGGAGCGACTGCCTATCTGACCTCTTCAACCTCTGTAACTGGGTAATACGATACCTCTTGGTAAGACTGGTTGTCAGACTTTCGGGCTTCTGACGATCCGTAACGACTGTCAAAGAGCCATCACGAATGATAGCTGGAACCAACGGCTTAACATGCTTTCGGAGGCACGGAGGAATCTCGGTATATAAAGATGGTCACCCATCCACGGACCAACGCCGGCAAGCGTAGCTTAACCTGATAGATCGACCCGTGCGGCTGTTATTACTTAACCACGAGCTCCTCATAATCACTAAGTTTTTTTTAACACCGGCGTAACAACCAAGAAACTCCTCGATGCCCCATTTGTTCGAATCAAGTGTCTTAAAACAATAAAATTGAAGCAACAAATAAATAGCATCGTCTAAACACAACTTTTATTGTTGCTTCAGCTAAAGGCTCCCGCAGACTGGCGCGACGCGACTCTAGTAGAACAGTTTCTATAAATACTTAATGGAAATTGTTCTACCAGAATCGCATCGCGCCTGTCTGCAGCAGCCTTTATGGTATGCCACATGCTATTAAATAGCACCGTGTAAACCAGTACCCTAATTGCGTAACTTATTTTCGTAAACAATTTTGCCAAATTTGTTTCATTTTGGACATTTCAACAACATTCATTGCGTTATTTACTTTGTCGAGCAGATTTTTTTTCAACTTATGAAGCAATGGATTAGCAATCTGTTTCAAATCGAAACAAATTGTGATTGTGTTGTATTACGCAATTAGGGTACAGGTTTAAATGAGAACATAGTTATGACGTCATAAATATGAGAAAACAAGATGGAAATTAAACCATAACATTACGAAATTGCTATTAAATGTTACATATAATTGGCTACCCACACAGTTCTGTTGTTTACTCTAAAGCTTTATGTATTCGCAATAACGAAATGAATTATAGAACAAGAAATTACTGCCATGTCAATGGAGAGATTTAGATCACGACTCAGTGCCAGCATTGTCCTTAATGTGGTTCCATGATGACGCTAGATTCAATGTTAGTTATTTCCTAGAAGAACTAATTTATCACTATCCACACTCATTATCCTCGATGAAATGATAGTTTTTACACTATTAGCAGTTAGTAAACTAAGCTGGTGTACACATCATCATCGACTGCCTATCTGACCTCCACAACCCAGTTACTGGGTAACACCATGCCCCTTGGAAAGATGGATGTGTGTGTGTGTCTCAATTAATACTTATTCCTTTCTTTCTTTTTCTTTCTTTATTTTTCTTTCTTTCTTTTTCTTTCTTTCTTTCTTTTTCATTCTTTCTTTCTTTTTCTTTCTTTCTTTCTTTTTCTTTCTTTCTTTATGTGTCCTAACGGACTGGACAGCGCCAGTGCGCCTGAACTTCGCAGACAAATAGATCGCCAATATTATGTACAGTGGGCTGCATCAATTGGGTACCCCAATTGTATTAAAATTTTAATGCAACTGGGGTACCCAACTGATGCAGCCCACTGTATATACACACGATCACCTCTAGTCACAGTAATTTCATGACTACATAGATAGGTAGACAAAGTCGTCGACCGCTCCTGGCACAATTCCGGAACATAACAATAGTACTGTCTGGCAATGAGCCAGGTAGGAAACTTCTGTTCCTTGTTTGTTCACTTTTAGCTTAGGAGCTGTATGGTGCTAAATTTACCGTCTAAAATTCTTTCGTTTTACTAAAACACTCTATTTGAATCACTAAATCCCATTTTGCATGTCAACTGCAGCAATATAATATTCCATTTTTTTTTCTTTCCAGATACCCAACCCTGATAAATTTCTGAAGACGCCTTTCAACTGCACGGACACACCACCTTACGTCGTCAACTCCTCCACAACGTACAAACAACAAAAAAATCTGTTGTATCCAATAAATGTCGGTAGAAACATAGCCAGAAGCGCAGCTCTCACTCACTTCGTTCTGCCATCAGACATCGAACTGTACCCCAGTCCAGATTTGGCACCCAAGTTTCTGAATATGATCGCAAGAAACGAAAAACCACTAAGTACTTCCAATAAACCAAGAGTCTTCCCAATAAGTTTATTTGAAGTAGCTAAAAACTATTCTGTAAGTATAGAATACTAGAATATACGTACGTTCATTTGTAACCCAATACTAGATCACGGACCAGCTCCTGTTCCCGCTGGATATTTTCAGAAAAATAAGCTTCAGCTTAACTGCACCACCTGCACCACCTGATAATAGTTATTTATGCAACTGTTGTATAATAAGGGGTATTAAAACACGAATGTGGGTTTATCACATGAGTGTTTTAATACCTAATTATATCAGTTGCATACAAGACTTTATCCACACCCATGATATGAATCCTCTATAAAAGTTTCTGAAACCATTGGGTGTTTGTAATTCGAGATCAAGAATAAAGAAGTTCCCACGAAATTCAGTACAAGTCCACGTATGTACGTCGCCTGCAGCAGCACATCACACACACATGCGTGCAGCGGGTGCTGCTGTTCCCCGTTTGAAACGAGTTGCATAATGAAATTTTGTACAACATGTAACACTCGTTTGGATGATGTAATGGTTACTATAACACTGGCTGTTATAATGTTGCCAATAAACTAACTGTTTCAGAAAATTTTATAGAGATTTTATAGCATGGGTGTAGATAAATTCTGTATTAGTTCCGGTTAACTTATGTGACTGATCATTTTATAAAATTCTGTTCCGTTTTTAACATCACATTAGCGTATCCAAAAATTGAGAAACAGATCCTTAAAAATGTAAGATTTAACTAAATGTAATTACAGATGTTGTAATAATTACTTTTAAGTGGTGGTTTGACGTCTTCCTCTTATTTTGATTATGAAAATCAAGGTTTGATCAAATCTCTATGTCCTTTTTCAGGCGCCTACGACAAAAACAGAACTACAAATAATGTTAAAAAACAAAACTGCCATACCTTTCCACAAATACGTGTGTCCTACGTGCCACAACATCCCCAATGGTAAAGAGTGGATGGCTGCTCCGGAAGGACAATGTAAGAACCCATCTATTAATTTAACTTAAGATCAAAGTAACAGACAGCGACGAAAGTGGATTAAACTTTCTACCCGAGTTCTTTCAATCATAATAAATTATTGAGCTCTTTATTTTAAATATAATCCGAGTAATAACGTACATTTAGAACATGCAAACCCTTATTCAGTACGTAGGTACACTCTGAAAACCAGTGCATCGAATGATTTTGTGTCATGTATAAGTCACAGTGTTAATCGACTTTCGTTGCTGACCGTACAGTGTGCGTAACGGTTTTCACATCATTTGGAATGTAATCTCGCATACTCAACTGTTCATTGCCAAAACTGTGGGTACCGCGAGACGATCAGTGATGCAGCGGCAATTAATCTAAGTGCTGTTAGTGTCGTGAGCTATTTATGCTGTCTGTAGCATGGCGTGGCCGTCGTATGGGGCATTCTAATTGCGTATTATGGTTCAACGACCGCGCCTTACCCGCCGTTCCCAGACGACCGGCTTCAACTTCTTACGCCAATTTGCAAAATCACTAACTTTCTGATTCAACAATGCGTCAATATCAATAATACGTAAATTATATCAACCTCGTTGCAATCCGATAACTCATTTTTGATAACGATTTTCTCTTCTATGAACACACGGTAATCATTTTTGATGGACTATTGCAGATATGGGAGTGTTTCACGTGGGCAAGCGGCAAGGAAAGCACTCGCATTGGGAGCCAATCTTCATCGGAACTAATGAAGAACCTTATTACGATGAAAGACTGAGCTGGGAAGGCAAGCAAGACAAAATGACACAGGTAACAAATAGCCTCATTAAAAGGTTTATCACCCGTATTTAGGGTCTAAACAACCTTCATGACTTTGAAGATAATTAACATAAATTAAGTTGATAATTAAACTTTTAATTTTTATTCCAGGGCTACATCCTGTGCGTTAAAGACTATGAATTCATGATCCTCAACAATGCCTTTGCGGTCCACAAGCCAGGCATCAAATATTACAGGAAAAACGTTAAGAGGGATAAGATTGGCTCGAAGCAGTCTTCCTATGTCAGAAATGTCATCCTCCCAGAATTAAAGAAACTATTCGGGGTCAAAAATGGGTGCGTGCTGTGACGACACTTAAGAATCAGGATCTTAAAAGTGATCAGACCTAGAAAACCTTAGAGGTACAAAAAAGATACCGATGCAGGCGAATTTTATAAGCTTACAGGGTTCAATTTTCCGCCTGATTTTGGAAAATGTTACGATGGAATTGTGTCCTAATAAAACATATCACTACGATTAAACTAGAAATGCAAAGTAACGTTGGTAAGATTTATACGCACATTTACCTGTGAAGAATGTGAATATGTATAACGAAGCTAGTAACGTACTATCCCAGGCGTCCCTATTTACAATGCATCGGATGCATTTAAAAAGTCACGCTTCAGAGGCCTTAACCACTAATACTAGGGATTTTATGCTCTAATGTTAGAAACATGTACACGTCCGTAATTTCTAAGTCAATGTATGGTAACGGAGGAACCAGAGGATGTTCCCCCAACACAGAAGGAAATTTTGTTTATATTTCCAAGTTATTAGCTTTGGTTTGGGAAGTATGCCACTTACTATTTGAAATACCAAATATCAGTTGTGACTAACTTGAGAAGGATGTACTGTATAAAATGCAATCTAGCCTTTGTACTCGCTACATGGAAGGCTCAAAACAATGTAGTTTTAAAGACATGCTTTAGCTATCTCTTATTAGTTTTAAGGTGTAAATATTTAGCTTGAGAGGGAACACTAGCAGTGATGTGCGTGTATAGTGTAAGAGAGTACTTGACTCCTGATATTTAAGTGCTTTTTTACAAGCAGCCGTTTTTATTTTGTATAGATTTTATATTTCATGTGCTTTTAAGCTTACACACAAAGTGTATTATTAAAATATATATCGTACTGTTGAGATATTCAATGCCGCAATATTAAGGGTCGAACATCACATAAAATTGAAGTCAAGTTAAAGCCGGGTATCATGCGCGTGTTTTTTTCGAAACAATACACAAAAACATCGCAACAAAGAGGCGTGGCCATACACATTTGTGTATGCAAACACGATGTTTTGGATGAAAACAAATGTTTACATGTAAGGTTTTTGTGTAATGTTTCGAAAAAACACACGCAGGAGACCCGGCTTAATGAAAACAAGCATGTCAAGAGATATCTTCAAAGATATCGTTTATATTATAAAAACAGATCTTCAGCATGTGAGTCCAATTTAAATACTATTTCCTCACATCTTAAGTTTAAAATTGTTTATACACATTGTCGCTCATATTTATACTGTACGTAATGCACGTAAGTCTTTTGATGTTTGTATTTATTTTTACTCATTCTGAAATGCATTTTTAGTCTGTACTTCAGTAAGTAGGATATGCGCTAGAGGTAAAAATACTTGTAGGTAGAATTTTATAATAATTGTCTATGTACATTATGGGTGTAAGAAAATGTATTTGTAAAGTTTCTTTAGTTTATTTTTTCTGTGATTTTATTCGAATTTATTTTTTAATTCTAGTATTAAATGATAAAATCACAGAGAAATTCCTCGTGACATGTGGAAATGCATCTACGATTTGACTTAAATTGTATTGTAATGTACCCATGTATAATGTTGATAACTGTAATAGCTTTTAAATCATAAAAATGTAATAGGTATCTACTGAATTATCTGATAGTGAACTATGCTGACGATATTATAACTAGAAGAATATTTTAATTTTTATAAGCAGTAATTTTTATTACAAGTCAGGCAAAAAATCTTTTGTTTATGGGCAATAATTTTCATTACAAATTGCGCTAATCTAAACCATATTTTATAAAGCTAAACTGTTGTGTTCACGAGATAATCGTATTAGTTATATTGCTTTGACTGGTTCCTATATTTATGTACTAACTAATCGTTTTGCTCACCGTAGGTAATTCACCGCATACAAGACCAAAATAAACACTACGTAAAACAGTCGGTTAATTATAGAATTAAATCTGCATCGGTTGAATAAAAAAGTTTAATAAAATCCTAACCAATTGCAGGGCACTTCTGGTTGGGTGTACTATGCCAAATCGAATGCCAAATAATCGAATATCAATTGATCGACCACTATAAATCGAACATCTAAATACTCGAACGTTCTTAAAATCGAATGGTTAATAAATCGAACATTCAATATATCGTATACTCAATACATCGAGTGTTCAAAATATCGAATGTTTGTTTGATCGAGCGTTCAACGCATCGCATATTCATTCTATCGAAATATCAATACACTGAATACTTTTTATATAGAACTAGCTTTGCGATGCGTTGAACGCTCGATCAAACAAACATTCGATATTTTGAACACTCGATGTATTGAGTATACGATATATTAAATGTTCGATTTATTAACCATTCGATTTTAAGAACGTTCGAGTATTTAGATGTTCGATTTATAGTGGTCGATCAATTGATATCCGATTATTTGGCATAGTACACCCCTTCTGGTTAGGTCATTAGGTAAAAAAAACATAATGAATCAATATCGGCATACGTAATGTTTAATACCACGAAAATTAAGAAGATTAGGGAAACTATTGGAAAAATCCTGCAATAAAACTCAAACGGTACCTTACCATTCGATATGTACTCCAGGTACAACCGATACAGATCATTTTAGAAAAAGGGGTAGGTTTTAATTACTCTTGTATACAAGCGTTTATCAATTCATTTTTTCCGCTTAGTTTATTTACCCGAAATAGCTGGATGTGACTTTCCGGAATCTGGCTTTCTGAATGGCCATGTCGTTTTCGTGGTCACAACTAGTCATACGAAGATATAACATTATTAGATTCAAAAGTAATTTAAATATTTTGACATTTGTTTTTTTTTTTCTTTTGGAAATTGCTTAGGTACCTAAAATTTTTTCTATGTATATATAATAAATAAATGATGCTAGGCTTTGTTATTACGAAATTAGTTTTAAATAAAAGTCAATAAAATACAGCCTACGTAGTATATATCATTATGTATAATATACCTAATATAATATGAGACACTGATGTGTGTTAGCCTTATTGTGGTAACTAGTTGTAGAAACTATTTTAATTAATAAAATAGAAAACAGAAGTGTTAAGCTCACCACGTTCGATATTTATGTTTAGAATTATGGTAGTAAGTAGATAATTTAATTTCGTAGAATTCCTTGTAGTATGTTGTATAGAAATATTTTTTTGCGCTGCGACCGCAGGAAAAATTATGAAGACTTATTTTCATTTTGGAAGTATGCTAACTGGTCCAGTAATATGCTCTTTAATTTTAAATCTGTGTCCATAGGAATTGAACTATTTGTTAAACTGAAGAGAATGTGAAACAGCTTATAAAGAGAAGATATAACTCGTTGCTCAAGCGCAGACGGCAGAACCATATCGAAACTACGCATTGAATTTTTCAAAACTGTTAGTTCCGGAGATTACCCCCTACATACAAACTTACAAACAAACAAATTTTACCTGTTTATAATATTATATAGTATAGATAAGAACAACGATATTTTCAATATTTCACAAACAAGGTTTCACAAACATTCTACTGAAACTGCAACATGTACCAGGATAAAAAGTATTTTTTGTAACTATCCAAGACACGGTCTACCTTTGTGCCAAATTTCATCCGAATCCGCTCAGCCGTTTATGCGTGAATGAGTAACAAACATCTTTACAAACACCCACATAATGTTATTAAGGAAGTAAGGCTAGCTGATTAAGTATTGTTTTAGTATTAAACTTATTAGTTTTATTCAATGGGTCCTGGTTTTGGTAAACGCATGTGGTGAGCTTTCGCTCAAAGGCTTCAAAGTGCCTCTTAGCTCGTAAGTGCAATATAAACCTAAAGTCTTTTAAATGTGATCATTTATAAAATATTTATCAATATATAATCTAAATACTACGTTTTGTAATGTTTTCGTAAGAATCTACAATAATGTAATCAGCCCGAAAATCGAACTAAAACAATAAAATTCTTACATTGTAAACTGTGTTTTATTATGTTAGTGCTTATTATTTACCTATGTATTTTTCTATTTTTCATGATTGTACCAAACTACATCACAGAACGTTCAGCATAAAATCGCAACTACAACAGAAGAACCAGGTACATACCACTAAAACTTAAAGAAGTAAATAATCTTAAACTTATGTTAAATAACCAACATCAGAACCAAACTCCATACCATGACAAAACAACTTAGTATGGGGATCTTACAGCATGAGCGTCGGAAGGGAGCAGGCCTGTAGTGACTGTCAGGAGGTCTACTTGAGTCTTTGAACCTCTCGAACTCATCGTACGTTGGTATACGACTTTGAGGCTGTTGGACAGGAGGTGGCGGCTCCTCGGCAGGAGGTGGTGTCTCCTCGGCAGGTGGTGGCGTCTCCTCGGCAGGGGGTGGCGTCTCCTCGGCAGGGGGTGGCGTCTCCTCGGCAGGGGGTGGCGTCTCCTCGGCAGGAGTGGATGCCTGAGAAGGCTGTTCCTCTTTACTTTCGTCATTCTCAGACGACAAGTATACCGGACAATGCATGCTCATGTCTTGCAACATAATCATCTGAGGTGGTTTAAGAGTGTTATCCAGGTTAAAAGTAGAATTTGTAGGGAAATCAGGTAGATACACAGTACTGTTTAAGTTTGTCCAAAGTCTAATCCAGTGAAATGAGTTGCGGTATAAAATAATTACAATAACTGCGAGGGAAAGCGATAACGCATGGCGACCCGATGACATTTTCATGTCAATAGGGATATATATCACTTTCCTCTATGGTGCAGTATCTATGGTCAATATTTATTTATGCCCATTTATGGCCCTACACGGGAATTTTTAATTACTCTGCATTTTTAAACTACAAAGGTACCTAATTCCCAAAATTGATAACCTTAAAGCAATTAATGTCTAAAGATTACCTACACGTCTCCGCAGCTTCAACTCCTACGCGGCGTCTGCGTAGTTTCAACTCTACGTAGTGTCTGCAGCTTCGCGCCTACGCGGTGTCTGCGTAGCTTCATCGCCTACGCGGCGTCTGCGTAGCTTCAACGCTACGCGACGTCTATGTCACATCATCGGCTAAGCGGCGACGGCGTTTCCATAGCTTTATCGCCTACGCGGTGTCTTCGTAGCAACAATACAACGCCACGCTGGATTTAAACAGGAGGCCTTACTTTGATCTCCTTCTTTAAATTTTTTCATATTCTGATTAATGGCACCAAATCAAACAAGAAATGGCCCTAATTCCTACAACAATTTGGTGAACATTTCTTATAATATTTAATTCTTTACGATACAGTTCAATGTTGATGTTGAGTCCGATAATATTAATATAAAAACATTAATAACAAAAGAAGTAATAAAACCAATACCGTGGGATCATTAGTTAGTATTATTAATTACAATCACCAAAAACGTGTTACACACTAAACTTAAAAAACTAAAATCACTGGTTCTACGGCACGAACTGCCAAATAGTCCACGTCTTCCATGCCCAATGTGACTTGAAGACAATGAAGAGGGAGTATCATCTTCTTCTTCTTCTTCTTGCTCTTCTGGACCATCATCACTTGAGTCATCGCCACCTCCACTATCGTTTTCACCCATCAGACAAACAGGATAATGCATTCTTGCGTCTTCTAAGCTCATCGCCTGAATATGAGGTAGTATCATCGTCTCCGGGTGAAAGGTGCAACTTACAGGTATATTAGGGACACCTGGTAGATACGCCGTACCGTTGAGGTTTATTCGAAGTCGCATGTTCAACCAATGGTAGGAGTTTCGGTAGAAAATTATTATGAAAATCACGAGGGAAAGCGGTACCGTATGAGCTGTCATTTTGATGAAAAAGCGCTCATAGATTAATAATTGTACCTTATGCTATAGAGTTATAATACCAAGAAGTTTATATTATAAAGCAAGGTAAGTACTCTGAGCAAATCAAATCATATCGCCAAGGTTTTGATTTTCGGGAGTCCCCCAGGTTCATACTCTACATTACATTCGATGGGAATATTTTAAAAAGCAATTTTACAGAACCAGCACCCTAACTGCGTAACACACGATCAATCACAATCTGTTGACAGTTCAACAACATTCATTGCGTTATTTACGTTGCTGAGCAGACAAATTTTTCGAACATATAAAGCAATGGATAGCTGCGGTATTTATTTATTTTTAAATATCGCAGCTTCATGCTGAGATAGGAGTCTTTTTGGCCTCGCACAGGTCGTTATTATTTGTGTTTGTTAGTTTAAAATGCTCCTTTTTTATTTTTGTTATATATATATATATATATTTTGTTACTGTTTTATATTTCCTGTGCGTGTCGCAAATAAAATATTTTTCTTTCTTTCAACATCCTTCAAATTTCAATTATGATTACACAATTAGGGTGCAGATTCTGCAAAATAAGTTTTCTTTCAGGAATATTCACCGACGGCTCCAAAACAGGTAGTGGCACAAGTGCTGGAATCTTCTCGGAGGACTTCAACATACACATAGCCACACCATTGGGAGTCCATAACACAGTGTTCCAGGCCAAATGCTGGGTATATCTCTTTCCACTTCAGCCATCATGGCCAGGGAAGTTAAGGACCACTCGATACGAATACTCTCAGACAGTATGGCTGTTCTGCAAGTGCTAAACAGTCAGACTGTTGACTCTGGGCTGATATACGAGTGCCACCAGCGCCATAATGACCTCAATAATATAACCGTTCAATGGATCAAAGGACACAGCGGTTCGCGAGGCAACGACGCAGCCGACGAACTTGCCAGAAGTGGGTCCAGCATGGCACCAGTCGGGCCTGAACCCATCGCGCCACTCCCCTTCGGGTCCTTACGCACTCTGGTAAGGAAACAAACCAGGGACCAACATCACAAACTATAGTTTGACCACGGTGAGTGCAGGCAGGCCAAGGAGGCACACCCTATAATCGATGACCGCCTCACGAAACAGTTTTCCGACTAACAAAACAGCAGCTGCGTACAGTAACAGCAGCTGTAACTGGCCATGCGTCATTTAATAAACACCTCTTTGTCACTGCATGGAGGACGACGAGACAGCAGGTCATATGCTGTTAAACTGCCCGATGGTCGCCACATACAGGGCGCAGTACTTCGGTTACCCAGGTACCCTACATGAGATTGTCAGTGACACCAAGGCGTTGCTGGCCTTCTTTGAGGAGCTGGGGTGGATCGAATAACCGATTTTCCCACCCGTACGCAAAATATGCGCTCTGACGTGGAGTTGCGGATACCAGCCCTATTACCTATTACCTAGGGTGCAGATTTTTCTTTTCGAAATTCTTGAAAAATAAAACATCACAAAATTCAACAAAACAATAGTCTGACCCTGTATCCGTTTCTGTCTCCATCTATGTATTTTAAGTACTGAAATATTTAAAATACTTACAAATAGCAAGTATTAAATACCAAAAATGTTATTTTGAATAAATCAACCAACAACTGTGAAATCTCAAATTACACTAACATTCCAGACGTGTGTCGCGGTGAATACAAATTGGGTAGCGGACAGAAGTAGGGGGACCACACAGAGACCTAGCAGACCGTTCGGCTAAGGTAGCAAATAAAATAAAAAATAAAATAATTTATTCAAAAAAACTCAAAGTACCAAACATGAAAATCCGTTTAGTACAAAATTATAACTGTTGCAGCGGGAAATTACAAAACTTAAATGTCAATCTGAAAAAGAGTAGGTACCGATGTGCTAAATGTAGCGTAAATCTCTCAGCATCTGTTTCATGTGGAGGTCGTTGGATGAACTTCCTCTCGGTGAGAGGGAGTGGGCCGTAATCCACCACGCGGGCCCAGTGCGGGTTGGTAAAGTCAAAGTCAAAGTCAAAGTCAAATCATTTATTTCAAATAGGCCCATGTATGGCACTTTTGAACGTCAAAAATTACAAAATAATAAAATTGATTCTAGTCGCCCCTTCCAAAAGGTAGTTTTCGTATGGAGAAGAATGGGCAAGAAACTCCACTGGCTGGTAGAGTCACATGTCTTCGAATTTTTGGTTCTCGGACATGCCGGATTCCTCACGATGTTTTTCTTCACCATTTTGACAGCAGTAGTGATGAAACAATTTACACAAAGTAAAGCGCGTGTCTGGGTTCGAACCTACAACCTACAACCCTAAGGTCCGTATTACAGAACGTCACTCAATACTCAAGCATTATTTAAAACCAGTTTTAACCAATCAAATGGCTTGAATATAGTTTTAAGTAATGCTTGAGTATTGAGTGACGTTCTATAATAAGGGCCTAAGTCGCGACCGATTTTGATGATACAAAATTTTTTTTACAAAAAAAAAAAATCGACTTCCAAAAAAAAAACAGTACAAAGTGAAAAATAACTTTAATTTCGGAAGTCGGTGTCTTTGGGTTAGAATTTTCGTTTTTTGCCACCGACTTCCGAAATTAAAGTCATTTTTCACTTTCTAGTGTTTTTTAGTTGGAAATCGGTTGTTTTTTTTTGTAAAATGTTTTTATTTTTTCACTTTTTATTTGTATTATTTACCCCACACAAATTCGAATACCACTACTTGCTATGTAAATAACAGTGAGAGAAACTTAACATATCATCCACATACTAAGTGGGAAAAAATACGTATTAATGAAGCTAACTCAAAAACTACCCAAGCAAAGTTATTAAAATTTACATGGAACCACCTCTGAAGTATTACTTACCAAACAAAAAAAGAATCATTAAAATCAATTCATAATTGGCCGAGTTATCGCGTAACAAACATGCAAAAAAAAAACATACAGTTGAATTGGAAGTCGGTTAAAAACTAAAACTGTCATTCCATAGCTTATAGTTACCAGTCTCCTCAAAATAGTCTTCCTTGGTGTGATTATTTTGATAAAAAAAATTATCAGTCTCAAGGTAGTTCAAATGTAATCAGGTCTAGGTAATCAAATCAAATGCATTTCTGTCAAATTACAATTTTTTTACAGAATAGAGAAACTTTTGCTTCATTTAAATTGAAGATATATAAAGAGTACTACAAACAGTTCAGTTGGTCACCCTACAACAGACACGAGTCAGATAAGGAAGTTGATCCAGGTAGACGGCACGTGCCCAGCATTGCAGACACTCTATACTCCGGTTTTCCCGCATTTGGCGCAAAATTATATGTCCTTGGCTTTGCTCAAACAAAAATGAACAGTATAAGGGCCGACTTGACAGCACTTCATGAGGAATATGATGAATGTGACGAGAGTAGGATGACAAAAATACGACTTAACAATAAACGTTTTACACTCAAGATTCCACTGTAGTAAATCAAGACGCGGGATTCCTTTAAAAACTTTTTCTTTCTAGTTTGATATTCATCACAATTCAAGTAAGGTAGGTAGGTATGTTGCTCATAATAAGATGCTCTACAAGGTCAAATTAAATTAATTAGCGACAAGCTTCAAACGCGATAAAACAACGTTTTTTTTTTTGAGGTCAACGATCGCTTGTAGTTTCGTTATTTGAAGTATAGCATAATTAGCCTATAATGTTCCTACTGCTGGGACACATGCCTCCTCTGAGAGGGAGTGGGTCATAATTTACCACGCGGGCCCAGTGCGGGTTGGTAAATGTCACATGTCTTCGAATTTTTGGTTCTAGGACATGCTGGTTTCCTCACAATGCTTTCCTTTACCGTTTTAAGAGCAGCGGTGATGATATGATTTACACAAAGTAAAGCGCCTGTCAGGGTTCGAACCTACGACCTACAACTCGTTAAGTCGCAGTCGTTACCATTGGGTCACCACTCCTCTTCATTTTGAAGTAGGAGTTGAGAAAATAAGTTTTTTTTTTTGTTTTATCGTTTTTAGATATCGATACCGATCATGTTTGTGAAGTTTACACAAAGAAACTTAATTTTTAAACTGATTTTTTAGTAACTACAATATCTATCACAATATCTATTCCCCAAAAATAAAAATCTATTTTTTTTTTTAATCTTGTTTAGAAATCGATACCCATCACGTTTGCGGAGTTTTGCTAGTTAATTTAATTTGACCCTCTACAGTCACGAGCACTAATATGTATTATTATCAACGTTTTTTGAGCTATTTTCTCCTACTGTATTGATTTTAATTGTATGTTGTTAGGAATATAGTATTTTGGAACCCACAGTCCCAAACTACATAGGGCATAATGTCAAGTTGCAATCGTTATTCCACGTGAAAATCATTTTGAATTTTGGTAAGCGTATGCATACTTTTGCTCGTAACTGTACACCTTTACCCACTACATTATGTACTTATGTAGGTAAAGTAGATAGGTGTTGATAGTTGATCCCGTCGTTAAGATGCACACAACTTTTACGACAGAATAACTATGTTCATGAATAACCCTTCAAATATTTTACACTTCTCATTTTTATTTAAATCTGATGTTTTTGAGTACGTAGGTAACCACAAGTCCGTTCGTCTGCGTTTTCGTACCGCCCCAGTAACCTATTTCATTCGGTCAATCGATTCTCACAATTCGCACGCTATGAAAAGCTTTCATTTCTGTCACAAAAAATTAAAACCGTTTTCAGTTTAGAAGGGATTTTAAACTGAAAACGGTTTTAATTTTCTGTGCAGGTGCTACTTAATAAGTAACACAGAAATTCAATTTATTTAATAATGACGATTTATAAATATTTTAATGTTGGTATATTATGGTACCTATTTAAGTCCTTCCTCCTAAATAATAGTTTAAATTATGGAACAAATTTTATAAAAAATAAAGGCTTGCACAGTTTTAATATTTATATATGAAATATTAATTAGATTCCAGTAGCGTCCTTGACATTAAAAAATAAGACAAAAGTTCTCTCAAGTTTAAAGATTCTCGAAATATCGAATAATGACATGTCATTAATGTAGCCTCCTAGAACAGAACAAGTATATTAATTAACGCCTGAGAATATTTATACATACCTACTCGTATCTATAATTTGCCTAGTGACTAGTAGGTACTCGTGCCAAGGCTCGGATACCGGTTAAATTTTCAAACCGTTATTATGTAGATACTTGACGCAAAAACCTTTACATTTGGTTTTGTTCGGATAAACCGGTTTTGGAGTACTCTTTACATAAAGGTATTTTCGGATTAAACGGATTAGAGCAATAAAAACCGGATATTTTTTAAAGTTTTTGTTCAGCGCGGCATCCTCACAAGTAATCACAAGTTGCAACGTGTCTACCGATACGCCGCTCGTCGAATAAACTGGTTAACTTAGCGTGCAGACCAGCGCGATATCACGGGCGCGACAGGGAGCGCGACCACTGTAGCGCCCGCGATATCGCGCTGGTCTGCACGAGCCTTAAAACGTTCACGTTCTTATGAAAAGTTCGGAGCAAAACCGAAATAAACCGGTATTATTTTAACCGGTTCCGAGACTCGTGTCTAGACTAGTAGGACCTAGTATTAGAAATTAATAATTGAAATAAATTCTACATATTAAGGCTATTATTGTCACCGTCATCATTCTGACGATGCCTGCCCTTATCCCAATTTATTTGGGGTCGGCGCAACATGTTTTTTCTTCCATACTTCTCTATTAAGGCCTAATCAGATATTAGCAATATCGCTGTCGCGCTCGGTAGCGATACCGGTCCGCCTGGTTAGTCTATTGGACCAGTATCGCTACCGAGCGCGACAGCGATTGAATAGGCCTTTAATCGTCATCTCGGGAGTCACTCCCTTTCTAACTATATCATCATTCACACAGCCCATCCATCGTTTCTTTGTCTTTCCCTACTCGTATCCACATTCATACTCAAAACTTTCCCCACGACATTTTCCTCATTCCTCCGCTACTGTTGTCACCAAGCAGCATTATTTGTGTTCGGGTTTAAAAGGTGGCTGGCTCAGGTACCTTACCGGTAGGTATGTAATATTTTATAGGTACCTACAGGTATATGATTGGGCCTGATAAATGGCATTAGGCTCCCCTCTTAAGTTAAGTACCAGTCCCAAGACTGGTACGTAATTTGCTAAGTGTGAGTACATCCTATACGTGACCTCTGCGTAGTCCTTCGAGGCATACAAGCGTCATTTTATGATATAAGTGTCTCTAATTTCTATATAGGTAGTATACTAATACGACTCACTAACAGCCGCTCGGGTGGATCTGTCAGGTTAAGCTACGCTTGCCGGGGTTGGTCCGTGGATGGGTGACCATTTCTACATACCGTGCCTCGGAAAGCACGTTAAGCCGTTGGTCCCGGCTGTCATTCGTGGATCTTTGACAGTCGTTACGGATCGTCAGAAGCCCGAAAGTCTGACAACCAGTCTTACCAAGGGGTATCGTATTACCCAGTTACTGGGTTGTGGAGGTCAGATAGGCAGTCGCTCCATGTAAAATACTGGTATTCAGCTGCATCCGGTTAGACTGGAAGCCGACCCCAATATAGTTGGGAAAAGGCTAGGCAGAACGAACTAATACGACTGTCATTATTGATTCCAAACACTCTTCAGTTATGATGATGTCACTATGTCTAATTAATGTGCAATACATCTTCTTGGTCAATATAGATGCATTACATTAACCACTTCTCATGACAGATGTTAAGAAAACAGTCTTTAGGTAAATAGCATAACTATATGCCACTTTTGAACATCAAAATTTACAAAAAAATAGAATTGACTCTAGTCGCCCCTTCCAAAAGTTAGTTTTCGTATGGAGAAGAATGGGCAAGGAACTCCACCATTACTCTTTTAAAATGTTTTACAATATTTTGTATAGGTACATTAGTTTTATATGTGAAGACGATGCACCTGGAATAAAACTACTGTACCACAATAGGTGAAAAGACTTAAAAATGAAGCAATGGTGCCGATTCTCTTGTACACCGAACTAAACTAACTAAACTATCACTAAAATTCCTTACTTTTGACTGTGAGAATCTCAAAGCTATTCTGCAAAATAAATTCTCTAACTCTAAATTTAAAAATAATTTTGACACATCTAAATCGAATTTGACAATCGCGACTCCACACGTGATACCTAACCACGTGAATCTTTTTAGAGCCGGAGGCGCGCAGGGGGGGCAGCCTCGACGTGTTTTATATGGATTTTTCACTTTTTGTATGGAAAATAAGAAAAAAATATTACCTACATGTAGAGTGTTAGGGGTTTAAGGGTTTCATAGAGGGTGTCGAAATTTTCATTATTTTTGCGATTGGACACACCGTTTTCGAGATATAAGCAAAAGAAAAAAAAATATTCAGTACTGTTTTTTCATCTAAAGTCGAGGTGTTGGTGTGAATTTTAGTTCATGACAACCAATTTTATTCCACATATTTTTAGTCGCGATTAAAAATAGTCATATTTAGTTAGAAAATCTAAATTTTAGGTTAAAAACGTCAAATTCAGAATAGCAAAATTGCCATTTTCACTAAACTAATATCTCAGTGCCATCTTAGTGCTGTCAAACTAAAATATAGTTAATTTGTGTCACTTTAGTCTATTTCAGAATGGGAAATCGTCGTTTGACAGGAATAAACTAAATTTTGGTGATTTTTAGTTTAGTTTAGAGGCATTTGTGACAAGAGAATCGGCACCAATGACAGATAAATTAATTATGTGATAGATACATGGTGCTCACATATTTACAAACGGTCTAAATGCCAGCACACTCCATAATTTATATCAAATCGAACTATAAATTCATAATGTATCCTTAGTTCCCAGGACCTTCACTGAGTACAGCTCATCCGTGACCTTTAGTAGTGACGTAAGACATTTTTTGTAAATAACGTGTGTAACATTACAATTCATAGAATGACCATTAACGATGGTGGATGACATTCTAATGCGAGCTCTACTTCTTTGTCATCACTCATCGCGCATAAGTTTCTTGTTATTTAGGTGCAACTTAATTGTGGTCGATTGCGGTCAATCGACGACGATCGATGTCTTCATCCCCTAAAAGGCGTCCCCTAAAAACAACTCCTAATGATTGCAATGGGGTATTCAATTGGTGATGGGTAAATCAAACGCGAAAAATAGGTTTATTTGCCACAGAAACACATGCATACATAAAAGACATTCACTCCCTTCTCTTTCATATAATTCCTCACACAATCCATGCATCTTTTGTACGTATTATTGACTATTTTGTTAGCAGAAGTGAATCTGTCTAACTCCTCGGGGTATACAGGCGTGATGCTATAGGTATAAAATAATCAACGTACACAGGTACAGACCTGTATAGGCTGATTATTTTATACAAAAATCAATTGGTAGGTTTATAAAATATTCGAAGTTAGCTTGAACGGGTACATTCGCCACAAAGTAAATTCGTCACATTTTTGTATACTCCATACATTGAAAGTGTATTCGCCACTTGCATTCCACAGCATTATGTCGTATGGCATTTTACTGTGGGGTCGGGCTGCTGACATTGAATCCATCTTTATTTTGCAAAAGAGAGCTGTCAGAGCTATTTATAATCTACGTCACCGCAAATCTCTCAGGAAACTATTTAAAAGGAATATTATGACGGTAGCTTGCCAATTCATTTATGAAAATATTATGTATGTAAGGAAAAATCCACATTTTTTTTAATAAAATAAGTGATAGACATAATTTTAATACTGGAAATAAAGATAAACTGGATCAACCATTTTTCAAATTATCTAAAGTACTTATCTTTTATGGGGTACTGTGTTAAATATTACAACAAAATACCTTATGACATATTGCAATTAAATGAAAGAAAATTTAAAGCTCTTATTAAAAGTACGCTTTGTTAACAAGCATATTACAAATTAGAGGATTATATCCAAGGTAAGAGTGCTTGGAAACATGCTGGTCTTGCTCCATATGACAATATAGAATCAAGACAAAATCAAACTGATTGCTAATTTAATTGTAAAATTTATAATTTTTTGTTATATAACATTGATTTTACATTCTGTGATTCCTTCCTCACACACTGACTTATTAACTATAAAATTTTAGGAAAATCGTCTACACAGTTTTACAATGTTTGTAAATATGTGAGCACCATGTATCTATCACATAATTAAATTATCTGTCGTTGCTTCATTTTTAATTCTTTTTACCTATTGTAGTGTAGTATTTTTATTCCAGGTGCATCGTCTTCATATGTAATTATTTAACTAATGTACGTACATAAACAAACTATTGTAAAACATTTTAAAAGAGTAACGGAGCAGTAGCGGAGTTTCTTGCCCATTCTTCCCCATACGAAAACTACCTTTTGGAAGGGGCGACTAGAATCAATTCTATTATTTTGTAAATTTTGACGTTCAAGAGTTCCATATATGGGCCTATTTGAAATAAATGATTTGAATTTGCATTAAAAATATGTGTAAATTCGTCCATCATTTTTGCATAAAATACTGGTAGCAAGCAAAGTTATTGGATTTTAGCGCTCGAAATGAAAGATAGATAATGGTGCCGATTCCCTATTTCACAAACTAAACTAAATTTAAGTTCAGTGCATCTTTTTCTTTCTATTTCATTAAGAAAAGGACTGAAGATAAATTTTAGTTTAGTCCTGTCAAATTAATCTTACTTCATGATAATAGAGCTCTGGCAAATTAATTTACATTCACTTTTTTCCGTGGCGGACCTTGCTTTGTGGCGAATGTACAATAACCCGTTTGAACGAAGGAAATTGATAAATAATAGTAACAGTACCCTACTCGTAATTGCGTAACTTATTTTCGTAAACAATTATGCCTAATTTGTTTCATTTTGACAGTTCAACAACATTCATTGCGTTTTTTACGTTGTTGAGCAGATTTTTTTTCCAACTTATGACGCAATGGATTAGCAATCTGTTTCAAATCGAAACAGATTGTGATTGTGTTGTATTACGCAATTAGGGTACTGGTCTTTCAATAGAACCTCCACATATATTGATGTCATTCGGTCTATAGATATTATCATAAGATTCGGTCAACTCTCCACGCATACGTAACAGTTGATAAAAGGGCACCGTATTGTGAAAGGTTTGGTGGTCCTAATACATACATATCTATTATGTAACGTATCTAAAAATAATTTTAACATTCTCCTTCTTGGAACAACATTCTTACATCAGTTTAGTTTTTACGAATTTGCGTAGTTCTGTAATTTCTGCCGACCCCCATGGAAGAAGGCGTGAGTTTATGTACCTATGTATTATAGCGTGATGATAAGTCAGTTTCTTTTTGTTTCACTTTTCGTTCTTTCAAATTTTTAAGCTATTGCATAGCTTTTATCGCGGGCTTTGAGCGCGGCGACTGAATCAAGAAATTCCGTAACGTAACGAAAATAAAACTTAACACCCCCCACTCCGCCTACCATGTAATGACAGTTCCCATGATAACGTGATGTTGTCATGGAGGTTACAAATGCTATGCAATAGCTTTACCACGGCAGTCCCCGAGTGCCACACATTTTTTTTTTTTTTAATCTATTTCCAGTTTGACGTACCTATAGTACCTACCTGGATTTCTAGGTCCTTATAATCGATAATAATACTTCAAAAATAAATTCTCAGGGTGGTATCATATTATGCTTGAAATATAGAACGACAGTCGTAGAAACTGATAAAGTCACAAGCCTGTAATCCCCCGGTAAACAAATGACAATAAAAGCTGAAACAATTGAAACATTAACCAATGCTGTATTATATGCTCTGAAATAACGGTATATTACAGGGACCGCGGAAATGGGGGAGAGGGGGAAATGGCCCCCCTAAAATCAAACGGTGGGGGCAAAGAAGGTTTAGAAAGAAAAGGTGTAGAAATAAGTTTCCTGTCGCCTTGTTTGTTTACTTGTCGCCCCGTTGTGCTATTCTACGAGTGACCTACGATGGCGCAACGGGGTGGTACACATGGCTACACATCCAGCTATACATTTCCAATTTATACTGATTTCGCATTGTATAGGATTTCCGTACAATGCGAGATCAGCATATACTGGAAATGTGTAGCCGTGTGTACCTACTATTTTGGACCGTGATTTCCTTTTGTTTTGACGGATTTTAAATTATATCATTTTTAACCGACTTCCAAAAAGGAGAAGGTTATTATGTTCGTCGCGTAAGTTTTTTTTTTTATGTATGTCCACCGATTTCTCCGTCATTTGTGGACCGATTTTGAAAATTATTTTTTTTTGCTTGAAAGGGTATGCTCTCGAGGTGGTCCCATATAAATTTTATTAACTATGCTTCGATAGTTTTTGAGTTAGCTTCAATAATACGTACTTTTTCCCACTTAGTTTGTGGATGATATGATAAGTTCCTGTCACTGTTATTGACATAGCAGGTAGTGGTTTTCGAATTTGTGTAGGGTAGGTACCACAACTAAAAACTGAAAAATAAAAACTTTTTACAACAAAAAAAACAACCGACTTCCAAAAAACACTACAAAGTGAAAAATAACTTTAATTTCGGAAGTCGGTGACAGAAAACGAAAATTCAAAACCAAAGACACCGACTTCCGAAATTAAAGTTATTTTTCACTTTGTAATGTTTTTTTGGAAGTCGGTTGTTTTTTTTTTTTGTTGGAACGGGCTGACCAAAGAAGTTCCCCCCCCCTCGTCATGGAGTGCTTCGTTTTTGGAAGAGGGTGACCAAAGAAGTTTGCCCCCCTATGTACTTCATTTTTGGAAGGGGATGACCAAAGAAGTTTGCACCCCCTTCATGAAGTACTTCCGCGGTGTCTGTATATTAATATCGCATACCAACTTAATCATTATTCAATAAATAAAAATAAAAAATCAAAAAAGGATGTCAATATAATTAATAACTCTTCGAGCGTTTGTCCTGTGAGTTGTTATATAAAAATCGTGTGCTACTTAGGAAGCGCACATTTTCCGAAAAAGGTATATATTATCCTTAATTGCTAAATTCGTTAACCCAATAGAATAATGGCAGAAACATCAATTAACTCCAATCACAGGTGGGAACCTGTCAAACTTCTAGCACCGTCTCGAGTTCTGTGCTGATGTAACACGGAGATGAGCAGGTTTCAACACTGGCCGGTGCGTCCCCAAGGTCGGCAGCGATCGCCCATTCAATACCTGAGCGACACTCGTGCGCACATCAGTACGGGGTAGCATACAGCATGGACAAGACTTTGATAGTGTTTGCGTGCCTCTTCGGCTTCGGTAAGTACCTTTGTACCTTTTTTATGTCTATTTCTTTTCAATATACCAAATAAAAACGAAACGATCGTAATATGATAAAAAAAATGCAGTGCTTTTTAGAGAAAATTACTTGATCAAATTTTTTCTTCTCAGGAAAAGTGCAAATCTTACATGTTAATAGACCGTGATTCTTATACGCACGTTTCAGTGCAAGCTCTGTGCAATATAATCTCACTATCATAAAGTCAAATGAGCTCGTTTTCCCATTAATTAATTAATTAATTACATCGACACGTGTCGTATAAATATTTCATTAGGGGTTAATATATTGCCTGCTACCTGTAATTAATTAAACGGGTTTTAACAACTAATTAAAGACGGAATTGTTTTAACGGCTAGTTACCGGTTAACAATAGATAAAATTACAGTGGTAAACAATTGTTTCATGCTTTTAATTACTTAATTGGTCAATTAAACAACTGTTTGAATTAAAGAATGTTTGTACTTACGATGTATAAGGAAGACGTTTTAAGTTTATTTTAATACTTTTGTATTGGTTGACAATGGTGCCCATTCCCTTGTTCACAAACTAAACTAAATTTAAGTTCAGTGCATCCTTTTCTTTCTATTTCATTAAGAAAAGGACAGAAGATAAATTTTAGTTTAGTCCTGTCAAATTAATCAGCGCTTGTCACTACTCTATATAAGTTCAGACGTGATTAAAAACTTGCCTACTAAAATTACGTCAATTTACGTCAAGCGCTGAATAATTTGACAGGACTAAACTAAAATTGATCTTCTGTCCTTTTCTTAATGAAATAGAAAGAAAAAGAGGCACTGAACTTAAATTTAGTTTAGTTTGTGAACAAGGGAATCGGCACCAATGTATATACAAATTCCGTTACCTCAATAATTTTATGCAGTATTAATTGCTGGTCAGGTACCCATTTTTTACCTCGTATCTACCTGACTATAAACACCTACACGTACAAAATATTAGGCACTAATCTACTTAGGAAATACAAATCCCAGCATTCGTAAAATTTTTGTTTCTTATTTTAAATATTGTTTTGTTTTTTACATTGTTCTCACATTACGTTCGTAATATCTTGATTTAAAAGAATGTCCTTGGAGGTTCTTGCCCGTTCTTCTCCATAGAGATCTACGTTTTCGAATGGGCAATTAGCTTCATCTTTTCCACTAATTCGCCGACTCCTTAACAATTCAAAAGTGCCTGTAAATGGTTTAATTGAAGTAATCGAGTTTGATTCATCCAAAATTTACGAAATTCGGTCAAGACAATCTAGCCCTATTTCGGTACAGAAATATAGGTAAATTTACACGTTTTTGTCCACATAACTGAGTTAAAAGTGTCATTTATATTTTCATATTTTGATATCATCAGCGATGTCATTTGTCATAAAAATTTCCTCTGCTGAACCAAAGGTTAGAGAGTCATAATTAAATGTCACAAAAAAAAACGGATCAAAAAACGGATTGATGATAAATGACATTATGTTGTAGGTAATTATGTGTACGGTAGGTAATACTTAGATATTATTTCCATGATAAGCACGGATTCTAGAACTACTCATCTCATATTTCATACTGAGGTAGCAGTCTGTCCGATTTGATCGATAATACATAATTAATGCTTGAGTATCGTTCTAGAAAACGAAAAGAAGCCTGTATGATTTATTTCCCTAAACTTACATATTTCTAACTGGCAAATATAACTATTAAATATTTTCTAAGTCGAGTCAATAGTTCACGTGGCGAAAGCAGCGATCGTCACGTAAGCCTTCTCTAACTTTAGTAGGTCTTAGCACAGAACCTAAGACGTCTTGTTTGTAAAACTAATAGCTTGTTTATGCAGTCGTAGTATTTTGAAATATTTTGCTCAGTTTAGCATTCCATGGAAAATTTTGTATTTCTTCACAGAACCTACCTATGTCGTAAAACGGCCAATTATTATAACACCATCGTGAACTTGATTCATTTAAAATAGAATGCATCAGTGGGTATTCGAATAAATTATGACCTTCAAGGTCAGAGGAGGATGAGGAATCTACATAATTATAATTAACTCACTCAAGAATTCGGTTTTGACATCCTTCATTTATTACATACGTAACATTTTGTTTACCTGCTCGCCAAATTGAGAAGCTTGAGGCCTGTTAATATAACATTTAAATCGTACTTATCCTTAATATTATAAATGCGAAAGTAAGTTTGTTTGTTACGCTTTCACGCTAAAACGGCTGAACGGATTTGGATGAAATTTGGCACATATATAGATGATGCCCTGGAAAAGAACATAGGATACTTTTTTTTTTCCACGGGATCGAGACTTATGCGGGTGAAACCGCGAGGCGCTGCTAGTAACGTAATAACTAGCAAAAGGGCACTAATGCGTTAATAATGTGGCACATCAATAAACATTTAAAGTTATTTATGATTAGGTATCGCAAGGCTTATAGAATTAAATGGCGATTAGATTAAATCATAATATGGATGCTGCAGCTGCGGACGCTGACGAATACTTTGAGAGTGAACAACACGTACGTAGACCTATATTACCAGTACCACGCGGTTAAAGATCTGAGTCAAAAAGCTGAGATTCGGGAAATACCAAAGCCTTAGAGGTGATAAAGCGACAGATGAAGAAATTTCCGAAATTCTTGCTACTCATACCAAGATGTGGTACAGTGACTAATATTGTAGGATGCTGTAGGGACTCTTAAGAATTTCGCACATTATAAGTATTGTGAATAACCAAATGATGCAATTCGTGACATATTACATACATGATGTGTCAGCTGCAGGCGTTCCGCTTTCACAGTTTTAATCTGTGTAGCCAATCTGTAGCTGTCCAACAATAGTCAGAATCTTAATAATGGGAGTTTACCACATTTTTGTACCAGCCTAGTTTAAAAATTTCTTTCCAGGCTTAAAAAGCCGTTAGGTCTTTGCAAAAATAAATGGACAAACTGTGTTTTGTTCTACAAAGACTAACAGTTCAGTAGAGTACATTCAATTTCTAATTTACTTATTTTTACCGGTGACAATTAACATAATAATGTCGGCCGATGAGTCATTCTCAAAATTATCACCAGCCTAGTTTCTTAGCTTCTGTGTTTCCATTGAAATTCGAAGACGTGTATTGTCTTATTGCATACAAACTACAACAAACAGTTCTATTGTAGTCATCACTTATTCATCAACTGTCTCCATTTTTCTGAACAACATGCTAATTTACTTCATGCCTCAACAGCGGTCGCTCAGTTTGGTGGCTTCGGCGCCAGTCTCAGCCCTGGTGCCAACTCTAGGAACCAAAACCAGCAGAGCAGACAACAGTTCCAAGAAGCTCCCAAAGCATTTAATTCTGCTGGAGCGTGCAATGAGCTGAACGAAAGATACCCCGTTCCCGGCAGCTGTGACAAATACATTGAATGCATTGTAAGTACCGTTCTCATATTAGTAACATTGAATTAGTGGATATAGATATGCATTCGTATATGTTTCAGCTTTGAATATTACGATCATTCATGGTAGTTTTAGTTGTAGACAGAATAATAACCAAGCAAGTAAACAATGTCCAGGTATATTCTGGAAGAGAAGAATCAACTTCCTCCACGTTTGCTGCTCCTTCCCTGGTTTATGTCAATTGTATAAAGGTATTTCCTACAATTCTTACAGGCCGAATGCTCGTCTAGCTAATGGTCTACAAATACATCGCCTACCGTTTCTCGGTAACCACAGGTTACATTACACTCCAATTTACTTTTTGATCCCAGACATAACAATTTCCATTTACATGAACCTCTGTACTAAATTATTCACCCCCTGGTCATGTATGTGGGAAAGTGTTGACACAGACTGGGATCTTACTTTTAAAATAGGTCGTGACTACATTAAAATCTGCGTACTACAAAGGCACTGACATAAGCTCCATTCTTTCGTGTGTAATCATGCGTCTCCTCTCATGAATAATTCACTTAATAATCACAGATTCTGGTAATAAAGTTCGCGTTATTTGCTAAACGTGATACGAATGTGAGATTTTAAATGAGTCTAATCTTTGATTATTATTAGGTGTTACTAAACGGATATTGTGACTTTTATTAAAAACTCTATTCTTAAAATTATTTTCAATGTCATCAGCTTCGAAGAGTGATTAAACTTTCCCGTAAATATTCCCTTGAATATTCTTAACTCTGTTGTCTGGTTCTCTGTAGTCTATATACACCTTAGTTGTAGAAACACGGAATAATGGAATCCATTCATCTGCAAACACGAAATGAGTAGAGATTAATATTAATAATCAATAAAATTTGAATGACATAATAATATATTTAATTCTGTTTTACGGAAATTGTGACATACTTAGGAATGCTCAAGCAATTAATAAGTCACTTCGACTAAAGAGGGATTGACCCATGACATTACACATCAGGTCACAACAGCTTGGTGCAAATAGTCAATCTATTATTAGGTCAAGAGAATGGCCAACAGAATCCTCTTGTGCATTACTGCGGTCACCAATCTCTTTGCCAACGTCATCATTATGGAAATATGTTATTGTAACACTCCAGAAAACAGCTAGATCACCATTCTTTACATCTCTAATAGCGGTCATCGCAGTAGTCATCACCTTTTTTTTCAGATGTGATGATTTATCTGTATTAGTTCATAGAACTTCGGAGGAAAAGCCGTGCCCCGATGACAAGATAATTAATGTCTGTATTTGTTTACAGAATGGAACTTCGGAAGAAAAGCTGTGCCCTGATGGTCTTCGCTTCAACCCCAACTTGAAATTCACCGCTTACCCGTGCCAGTACCCCAACGAATATGATTGTCTCGAAAGATCCGCGTCCCTACGTGAGTAAAATACGAGTTTTTATTTTAACCAGAGGTAGTCAAAGGTGGTCAAAGTGATTTCTGAAAGTCGCTAAAAAAGTGGCCCCAATGCGTGGACCGGAATAATTAATATTTATTTTCCTCAATGATTTTATATAATACGTCAATCGCCACTATTAATTCCGATCGATCTTATCTGACGATAGAAAAATTGGTCCTAGTTGAAGTAAAACACATGCCATTGTGGCTTTTTGCATTATTTCCGATGGGCTACTAAATACTAAATTTAAAGCAAAATGTTAGGTTGGATTGAATGCCCGTTTTTACTTAAACTATGCGAAAACGGGTATTAGGGTTTAATTACTAGTTAACTAAAGAAAATGCATAATGTATGCAGAGGATCAGAAATACTTAAATGTTGAGGATCGCAGACTTCTTAATCCGACAATTGATCTTATTTTTCTTACCGCCTTGTATCATAGATATACTCAGAAATGTATATTACATTCAATTCTATTTCTGATACACAAAATAAATATTCCAGCTGCGTACTGAGCTGGAATATTTATTGTGAATTACATAAATTAAGTGAACTTTTGAAGGTAACCGCGGTAGGTGAAGGTTTTATCACGAAAATTTAAGGCTTACTTCAAGAAATACATGATTTTTTAAAGTCGAGTGATGACTGTATTTATTCAGTTTGCTTGTATAAAGCTCCCAATACGCGTTGGGCGAGCGACGAACGCGGCCAACGTGTACTGGTCGTACTGGGGGTTATGGACGTTGGACGAGCCCGTCGATTGCGTGTATTTTGCGTTAGCCGAGCGTGCTCTGCCAACGGGCTCGCTCGCCCAACGTGTACTGGGGGCTTTTAAGTTGTTTCTCAAGATTCATAAAACATTTCTAGTTTACCTTTTGACATTTTCAACCGGTAACACATTAAACAAGTAGGTAATAAAATATGTGACCTCACGTGCACAACAACTTGACAGCTTGATTTTTATTCATTCAGCGAGACACGTGTATCAAATAGGCAAATAATTAAATATAGACATTTATTTTTCCAAATCGCACCATTAAGAATCTGTCTCTTACTTATCAATCAGGAGGACTCTCAAAGAGGGCATTGCCGTCTCCTCTTATCACGTCGTTATTTAACCTAACTCTTTAATTGAAGTTTTAACAATAACTAGATTCTAAAACCAGAGGTAAACCACCTCACATACGCACGTGTCAAATATATTTTTTTATTACTCCAGAGCCCGCTCAGCCAACTGAGCTGTGCGAGCACCAGTTCGGTTACTACAAGCTTGGAGATAGGAGCAACTGCAGTTTCTTCAGGAACTGCGTCGGCGGAGTAGCTTACGACTTCAAATGCCCCGAGGGTCTGGCCTGGAGCTCCGCCTCCTACCGCTGCGATTGGCCTGATGAGGTTGAAGACTGCGATGCTGAAGGTAAGAATACAGCTCCTCTTCTTCTCTCCTACCTGGCTCGATCTTTATAGAAGAATAGTTTATGGCGTTGCCAAAATAAAAAGCTTCGTGCAGACAGGCGCGACGCGAAGGCACGACGCGACACCGGTAATTGTTCTAATGTGAAGTTTTCTTAGAAATCGTTTTGTTAGAGTCGCGTCGCGCCAGTCTACACGAAGCTTTAGCCAGTTATAGTTTGACCGAGACCGCTGCTGTATCGCGCCTTAGGCATGTGCGCGGCGAGACGGGGGCCAGTGCAGGCCGCTCATTCGGCAACAGGCGACGTTGCCGAATGAGCGGCCTGCACTGCCCCCCGTCTCGCCGCGCATTCCTAAGGCACGGTACAGCGGTCTCAAACTATAGCAAGATGGTAGGCTCATGATGCTCCGTACGTAGGATAGTCTATATTATAGAATTGGCACTCGTTGAGGCTATATTATTGCACCCCAAATACACCTCTGGCTTTTCTCCCCTCAGAAACAAGTTTAAATCTGTACTTACGTGCAATGTTATTGCTAATTTGCTCATTTAAATTTTTAATCGACATCCTTGTCCGTGGCAACTAAAATTTCGATACATGATAACTCAAGTTAGCATGTTATGAGCACACACCGAATTGTGAAAGTATTTACCACTTGGAAGTTATGTCGTAAAATTCTATAATAACAAAGAGAAGGTACTGAGAATCTTATAAATAAATATATATTATACTGTTTTTGTTATTCTAAACTAGACCCAAATTCTTTCAACTCATAAAATGACTCTATTTACAGCTTTCCTCGGCTTCCGCTGCCCGGACGTTCCAGTATCAAGGGAGCTTGGACCCCCTGCCGGCTTCAGATTCTACAGGTATGTAATACATTACATAAATACGTGCAATACTTAATGTATGTACAAAAGCCCAACAATTATTAAAGTGATAGAAATTGAAATGCCAAGAACTGGTTACATAATAGGCGACCGGTCAGTCGGTGTCAGCGTATGCTTAAATGTCAGCAGATGAGCGGTGACCTTGCTTATATAACCTCGTTATTAGAAATACCAACGGTTTGCTCACATCCTCTTATGATGTATGATAATATAGTGCCTAGTTGCCTACATTACACATTCTTGTCGTGCCACTTTTTATAAGTCTCTACGAAATTTTCTTTATTTCTGGTCGTGTAGATTTTTCCCAGAATCCGACCTCGACGTTGCACTGTAAAATTTTATTGAATAGCTTTAATGTATTCCTTGACCATGATAATAATTTAGATTGGATGCAAAAATGCAATGAGCTTCTTCTGTCAACTGAATCAAAGTTCAAGCTCGTGTGAATAAAAGAAACAAGACTTGCACAAGGTTAATTAATAAAAAAGATAAAAGTGTTGTTCCAATTTAGTACAAGTCTAGCATTCATTTCTTGTGAGTAATAAATTAACTACTTTGCATATAAATTCATAGACCGGATTAATATTTTATTACTTACTATTTTAATATCTTTTATATTATTTTAAGTCTTTTTTTTAACAGTATTCTTTTCATGAAAGCGATTCTCCCCTCTAGATAGAGGGTAGTATCGCTTGATAACAAGTTCGTTTTGATATTCAATTCAGAACCAGTAGTGCTATTCTGTAAAAATCTCACCGTGATATCTTAGGTGAAGTGAGCTGCCAATAGTGTCAATCCTTAGCAACTGACAGCTCACTCCACGCTCACTTCACCTAAGATAACACGGTGAGATGGTTACAGAATAGCACTACAGGATTCGTATTCTAGCATGATGCCATGAATCTCGATTTAGAAATTGATTTGAATTAAGATTAGTTTAAATCTATCAGCAGTTTTGTATCAAGTTTCATAACATAACATCCTCTTTTTTAGAATCACTTTGAAGTCTAACGTCATTTAAATATTACAGGGCCGAAAACGACTGCCAGAAGTACTTCCTCTGCTTAGGCACGAAGCCACGCGTGCTATTCTGTGGAAAGAATACTGGCTACGATGAGTTGACCAACACCTGCTTATCGGCTGATGAGGTGGACGCCTGCCCTGTAGAAATCAGGGCCGAGGCTGCTCGCGCCAGGGAGGAAGCCACCCAACTCCTCGCTAAAGAAGTGGAGTTCAGCGCCAAAACCACTAACAAGAGGCGATACTAAATCAAACCAGCGTAAAGCTGGGTATCCACGACAATCGCGCAACAACTGTGCTGTACGCAGCTGCTCGTCGTATGCTAACATAATGGATATGCACGTAGCCCAGTTCTTTATTGCGCGAACATTGACAGTGGATAGCCAGCTTTACAAATAACCTCGCACCTTCTGCATCACATTTAATCTTTGATGCTCAGCTTTTGGGACATGACCTAGTTTGCCCCAAAAGTAGTTCTAGTCTAAAACTAACAATTGAGTTACCACAGCGTCTGTGTTATGAAGTCATAGAATATTGTACCATGTTTTTTATTTTTAATATATCCTGTATCCGTTTCATACCAGGCGATTGTGCCGCAAGTAAAAATATAAGGATCTAGTGTAAGATTTGTCATAAGCATAACTGATAAGCTGCAACTTTTTTATTTTTTATAATTTAATGTTAAAATCTTAACATCAACCTGCATCACCATTTTGTATTTAACAACTTGTACTTCTTGTAGGACGACATCTGTGTCATAGGACATCTGTGTGTGTCTGTGTGTTCCGATACCAAAAATTATGGTATCAATAAAATAAGAATGTTGAATGTCGTGTTACAATATTACAATAAAATATCTCAAACTTGAAACGTGTTTTTAATCACCATTGTTATATTACGGCCGAACCAACTTTTTTGTACCGTTAATGAAAGTCAATTAAGTAAGTATCTAATCTGATGACATATTTTGGTATAAAAACTAATTGGAACGATATTAGGTCACCATTCGGGAGTTCCGCATCAGGAGAGCAACGTGAAGAAGTAAAATGTTATCTCACCTGTGTGCCGCCCTGGTGTTCGTAGCTGCCTGTAAGTAATATTTGAATTAAATGATTATTTAATTAATCAACATAATTAAACTACTTGCATTGCATTAGTTTCAAGAAATTGTTTCAAAATATTATCCTTACATCGTGATGTATATACCTAACTACAAATCATACATTGAGAGTTGACTAGGTACAGTTAGGTAATTAATAACTGTTACATTTCCATATTGCCCAACCAGCACAATCTGAATCATTTTGAAGGATATTGCTAATCCATTGATTCATATGTTCGAAAAATTTGTTAGCTCGACAACGTAAATAGCGCAATGAATGTTATTGTCTGTCAAAATGGAACAGATTGTGATTGAGTGTTACGCAATTAAGGTGCTGTATTTTATAACATCTTCTAAGTACTAAACCGATTATCAGGTTGAAAAACAATAAAAAGTAGTAGCATTTGAACATTTGGCTTTACTATATTTTTTATTAACTCAAAGAAAATATGTATAGAATAGATCAGATCAACGTAGTGATAAGAAAGGGGAGTCCAATTAACTCAGTTTTTTCTACCAAACAGGCACCGCTCAGGTTCAGATATCCGCCAGCAAACCTGACCCTCAGAACGCTATTTGCAAACAGAGAAATGCTTTCTACAAGGTGGACATTAGCTGCGACTCCTACGTAGAGTGCACTGTAAGTATTCCAACATAACACCACAACGGCGGTACTCCACGAAGGAGCGAGTAGGGAGAAGGGAGAATCTTTACAGTCCTAAATGCCACCACAAAAAGAGAAATAAGCCCCAAAGAAACTGTCAGGCTGTGATTTAGACAATGCCTGTGGAAGACCGCTTATGATTTCTATTATTTTCAAAAGTTAAGTTGAAAGGAAATCGTTTGGCTTGGTATAGGCATGTGATGAGGAGGGAGGAAACACATGTGACTAAAGGAGTGACAAATATAAATGTTGATGGATGGAGAGGGAGAGGAAGGCCAAAGAAAATATGGATGGACTGTGTGTGTGAATGATAAGAAAGAGAAGGGAGTGAATGATAGCGTGACGGTTAACAGGAGAGAGTGGAGAAAGAAAACGTGTGCGCTAACCACACGTAACATGGGACAAGGGCCAGAAGATGATGATGATTCAAAAGTTAAGTTAGTAGCTATCTTACAAGATAGCTGAAAGTAAGTGGGCATCCTCAGGGCTCAGTTCTAGGTCCTTGTTTTTTCTAAGTAAGTATGCGGTGGGATAAATCACAAATTCGTTATTCTCACAGGAATTCGTCGCAAAAGAAATGTCCTGCCCAGACGGCCTCCACTTCAACCAGGACGCCAAGTGGCCCAGCTACCCATGCGGATACCCCATGGACGTGCCTTGTATAGGCCGTGGTGCTTCTCGTAAGTAATACAGGATCAACATCCCAGTGGATGTGTTTCATTTATACTATGCGATGAATGTATTCATGACCAGGCCAAAGATACTTCTTAGAAAACTAACAGCTAAATGTACATAAAGATGCACCCTACTTATTAAATTGACTATTGATAAAAGAAAGCCATAAAGAAATGCGAGGAAAACCATTAGGTGAATTTCACAAATGAAACTAAACACGATCAGTACATCTATTTATTTATTTATTTAAGGAAAAACAAACAGTAGCACAATAAAAAACAGTCACAATATCTTAAATATAACATTTTGAACAATTATGCTACCCACTACGTTTTCCACAGATTACAATAGGAAGTATTTAAAGACTAGCTAGTAACACAGATACAAAAGTTATACAAACGGCTTTATCCTGGAACTCATATCTGGATTTTTTAATTTATAAAAGAAACAAAAAAATAAAATTAAAAGCAAGTTTGTATGCGTAAAGCATTGTATAATGACGCAATGTTTGATATTAGATCAAACATTACATCATTATACAATACTTTGCTGATCCTTTAGGGTTGCTTGGATTTGCTTCTTAAACGCATTTTTACCAAGAAAAAGAATGTCGATTGAATTAAACTCATTGTTATATGTCTCAACTAAACGATGAAGTGGTGAACGCGAGCCAGCGTTGGATTTACAAAGACGAGTAGCAAATAGACGTCGAGAGCGTACCTCTCGTACATGAACTGTTCGAGGAACCAAGTAACATAGACTCCCAACTAAGTCCGGACAGTCAAAATGATTGCAGCAAACATTCTTCCAGAAGTTTCCGTCTTGATTTTAAGGTTAGAAGATCATACTTTTTAAGAAGTAAGTGGTATGACATTTTATTCCGAATCTAAAGTGCATTCAAGAGCTGTCAGTCTCACAACAATGATATCAGGGACAGCTCTTGAACGCAGTTTTTTAAATGTGCCGATAGCATTTAGTTTCATTGGTGAAATTCGCCCTTATAATAGCTTCTGATATTTTATATTGGTTGGAATGGTTATATTGCTAGTTCATTGCAATACACACTCACACTTTTATACGATTTATTGAAATTTTCTTTTTGTAGACACACACGTTACTATTTCGCTTACAATTTAAAAGGTAAACATCGGGATGGATTAAAAACAAATTGACTTGCACAGATAGAATCTAGCAGCTATTCCATCCCAAAACATTAAATTGCCGTGAACTACTCGGATCTAATTTAAACAACCAATTTATGTCCAGAGTCAGCCCAGCCAACAGCCGAATGTCCCCACCAGTACGGTTACTTCCCGTCACCTGTCGCCACCTCTGACAACTGCGGCCAGTACCGCATGTGTGTGGCCGGCAAAGCCATCGAGATGATCTGCGCCACTGGCCTGGCCTTCAGCCCCGATACCGGCCGCTGTGACTGGCCCGACCTCGTCGCCTCTTGCAAAGTTGACCGTATGTATACCTTATTACTATGTAATCTTCCAGAAGGATACACAAAACTCTTTATCATCCCGTGCAAGTCGAAAAAGCTGTTGAGGGGTAATGATCTAGTACGAATGTTTCTCATCTTCATGATCTGTGTAATTGTGAATTTTTACTCCTGCCGTGTGAGAAGCAGTAGGCAACTCTTTTATCGTGTCTACATCTCATGCTTCTAAGTAGAACGATATTTTTAACTAAGTATTTTTTTCTTTAAAGTAACATTTATAATTATTATTCTCATACATTTCAGAGTTCCTCGGATTCTCTTGCCCAGCTGCCCCCACTGATGCCGACGGCACGCTTCTGGATATCGTCATCAACTACAAGTGATTTTCTTAATTTTACTCACTTTAGATCTCTTTTCTAGTTGGTTCATTTGTCTCAATTCAAAACCAAGGTTTATTACGATCTGCCGCGATCCCCTAAATCTGATCCACTTGTGGAAAAGACTGGTTCGTTAATTGTAAAATGGATCCGTTTTGGGGATCAGACTGGAATAACATAACTCAAAAAAACAAGAAATTGCTCATTACACCAAAGTCTCCTTATCTTCTCTAACATTTCTCTTTCTCTCTCTTTGTAGATACCAGGACAACTGCTACTACTTCTTTTCGTGCGAAAAGGGCCGCGCTCGGTTGCTCTCGTGCGACTCCGGCCTTGCGTTCGACCCAGCTTCGGGTCGATGCGTAGACGCCGATTACGTCAACTGCGAAGTCACCCCCCCATTGGCCATTGCTCAACCTCAATAATTTAGTGTTACATGTGGACTCATCATACGCTTCGATCCCTATGTATTTTTTACTATTTCATAAATGTTTAAAAAAATTATATATTGTGTTCATAATTTTGTACCTAGTATCCCTAATGACAGCTTAGTTTTCAAATATTAGCATGAAAGCAGATACTTAAATATTAACATGATTAAAATAAATACTGCCTGACGAATGACGACATTATTCAACAACTTCAATAATAAATAGCTACTACAATGAAATCCTACGAATTGCAAACGCTCTTACCAAATGAGAATCACCATACTTTATAAAAGTAACAACTTGCCATTGTCATCTCTTGTTTGTTATAAAAATAACAAGTAATAAAAGTAAGTAGTAATTAAACTGTCTGTCTACACGTATATTTTCTTACCACCTACCTACATTTTCAATTAATTAAGCAATACTAATTAAGTTAATCGGAATATAATTGACAATTTAACCTAAGATTGTGTGGTAGATATATGGTAATGGAAAAGATTTATACCAACTACAGCAGACTCTTGCACTGTATAAATAAGTAACAGTATTATAAAGGTATAATACTGTTACTTATTTATACAGTGCATCGTTCCGGCGTTTTCTATGAAGGCATAGAAAACGCCGGAAAGATGCGCTTCGAAATCTCAGTGTATACAGGAACGCACGGACGCGGAAGGTTTGTCTACCGAGCGGCCGTAGGTAATTATTTCAAGGACATTGCCAATATATAATACTGTAACTTATTTATACTGTCATTCTAGACATTTTTATGAACACAAACCTGTTCTTAAATAGATAGGTGCTCATCCTTCCTATAATCTATGTAAACTTAATAATAATATAAAGAGAAAAGATTTGATTTTTTTCTTTGTTTGTTTGTACGCTTTCACGCTAAAACGGCTAAACGGATTTGGATCAAATTTGGCATGTGGGTAGACCATGACCTAGGATACTTTTTATCCCGATATTCCCACGGGACCGATACATATGCGGGTGAAACCGCAAGGCGCAGCTAGTAACTAATATAAATGCGAATGTGAGTTTTTATTTTACTTTATTTGTTACGCTTTCACGCTAAAACGGCTAAACGGATTTGGATGAAATTTGGCATGTGGGTAGACCATGACCTGGGTTAGGATATAGGATACTCTTTATCCCGGTAGTATGTTTCGGTGAGATAATTTCTGACGTCCACGCGGACGAAGTCGCGTACAAAAGCTAGTTTTTTATAAGATC
The DNA here is from genome assembly GCA_963680765.1 of Agrochola lychnidis. Lineage (NCBI taxonomy): Eukaryota > Metazoa > Arthropoda > Insecta > Lepidoptera > Noctuidae > Agrochola > Agrochola lychnidis. Next base: position 10,421,381 of record OY796850.1, read on the forward strand.
TAGACCTACAACTCTTAGGTATAATTTTCCTAGTTTACATACCCTGCAACGAATTTCATTCGTGTACAAAATATTTAACAAATCTGAATAATTATCATATCGCAAAGGACATGATAATTATTCAATATTTGCAGTTGCAAAAACATGTTTTCTCATACATTCCGTATGAAAGAACATGTTTTTCAACTACAAAGTTAAGGTTGAACTAGTCGCGGGCTCGAACTCATTGGTGGGCTTGGTCAAAAAGCACGCTATCTCACCTGGCATCGTGTCCGACAGAGATAGTAGTGATGAGCAGTTAGACGCTGGTCTACATGCACAAACTCTAGTTCGCACGCACACACCGTTCAGAACGATTTTACTAAAACGAGCGCGTAAAAATTTACGAAAAGTTTATTATAATTTTCGACAATTGAGCTTTGTCGGAACGAGCTTTGTTTTGGAGATTTTATACTTCTTTTATTACTTATTTACTTCCAAAGTTGCGTTAAAATTAGCAGGAAAAACGAATCTTTGTTGGCTCATAACTTTTTAATTGCTTTTTTTTTTACTATTCTGCTTCTGTACGGACAAAATTAATAATAAGACAAAACGATTTCATGTTTTACTTTGGATGTACAATGTGTAACAGTGGAGTAAAACCCCCCCGAAATTTGTATGGAAAAAGTATCGGCTAGTTGCGCCTTAAGTTCGCTTTTGGTATAAATTCATCCCAATAACAACAACGTACTTGGCCGGTTTTTATATTGCAGTTGTTGCTTGCCATGTTGCGATTACGCTTTGGGTGATAATTAGGTCGAAACATGGTGTCTCTCTAGCCACTCCTCAAAGACTTATCGCCGCAATTGTGGCGTGCCCATCGCTGGGTTACGACAATCGCACTCTCCATGACGCCATGAGATCCCGCCGGAGCTCTGTCCGCTGTACCGTGATTTGTCACGGCCGGCGTTTCGCCTCCTCGCGCCACTGCTAAATGTGCGCGCATTTATTTTTCGATGACATGTGAAGCCAAGTCAGAGGCCCATGGGCGGCTTTAAAACTCTAACATCAGGTTAGCCTCTAGTCACACGAAAAGAAGAATAACACAACACAACATATACAATAAAATAAAACCTGAATTCGATGAAAATTTAACGGTATTGCACCAATCATGGCCGATTTTGTCATTTCCTGCTCGATGGCAGAAGCTGTTCATGGCTGTAGCTTAGTAGTGTCAAAAGTCGTAAAACAGATACAACATATGTGAATAATAATGAAACTAGTAATTGAAAATGCTAGGCAGAAATTGCTGCTCAGGACAGAAATCAAATAGCGAACGGCTTTGCTCGCGTGATCGTAGGTGGATCCTAAAACTTTTTACAAAAAAAAAACAACCGACTTCAAAAAAAACACTACAAAGTGAAAAATAACTTTAATTTCGGAAGTCGGTGTCTTTGGTTTTGAATTTTCGTTCTTTGTCACCGACTTCCGAAATTAAAGTTATTTTTCACTTTGTAGTGTTTTTTTTGAAGTCGGTTTTTTTTTTTTTTGTAAAAAGTTTTTATTTTTCACTTTTTAGTTGTGATATCTACCTACCCCACACAAATTCGAATACCACTACCTGCTATGTAAATAACAGTGACAGGAAGTTATCATAATATCATCCACATACTAAGCGAGGTAAAAATACGTATTATTGAAGCTAACTCAAAAACTACCCAAGTAAAGTTAATAAAATTTAAATGGGACCACCTCTGAAGTATGATCTACCAAACAAAAAAGAATCATCAAAATCAATTCATAATTGACGAAGTAATCGCGTAACAAACATACAAAAAAAAAAAAACAACATACAGTCGAATTGAGAACCTCCTCCTTTTGGAAGTCGGTCAAAAAGTTGACAATCAATAACTATTCCTTTTTACAGCCTTAAGTCGTAAAAGGCAGAAAAGATAACGTCAATTAACGTCATGATTATGAGCAAGAACATCCTTCGTACACGACTCAAGCAGGTAGGTAGGTTTAATTAAGAACCATCCCATCTGCCGTACCTAACTACGATGGCCACAGTAGAATGCTTCAAATGCCCAAAGATGGAAAACTCTATGAAGGAACTAATGCACGAATCGAGTTTAGTGTAACAAGAAAATTTATGATTCGTAGAATATTATACTTAATTAATTGTTTTAATCAAAGGTACTTACTTAATGTAGATATACCAATTTAAGCATCAGATCAACTTACAAAAATAACAGTAGGTATAATATCTATCTATTATTAGAAACGAACATTCTTAGCAGCATCGACCGCAACTATCAAAGTTCATCATTAAAAATTAATTTAATAATCAGTGACTATATTTAAAAATGATTTAATTCCAATCAATTTAATAACGGTAACATTAACGTGTTCCATTTATAAACAAAAGAAAATAGGGCACTATTTACAGTGAGGTGCGCACTGTCACACCTGGAGCATCTCTGGCGAACCACAAACATGTTACGGACAGAATTACTATTAATACTACCATTGGTAGTGGCTGGTAAGTTACAATGTCAGCTTTGCTTTTGTATATGGTTGTGATAAGCTTGATATTCTTCTGTTTACAAGCGTTTGTTAATTATGTTCATCTTGCAGTGACGGTTGGTCAGGCGAACAGAGGATACTCGTACTATGGAACGTCAAACGTGCGGGATCAGAGGCCACAGCCCATTTATGGACAAAGGCCGTTACTTTTGCCGGGGAGACCAATGCCGGTGACTGGTCCTGTAACTGCTGCCCCAACGGCCCCGGCAGCGCCAGCACCCGTACTCGATGGACCCTCAGCTCCCGCTGCATCACCCGCACTAGCAGCAGCTCCGTCATATGCTCCAGTTCTCAGCCCTCGTCCACTCTACACCCCTGTTTACAGACCACTTCTTCCCCCGCGCCCCATTAGGCCAGCGCCGTCGAATACAGCTCCTTCTCAACCTTCTGTCATTGGTGAGCCCCAACCACCAGTAACAGAAGTTGCACCTCCCCTACAACCCGTAGAAGCAAACACTCCTGAAGCTCCCATTCTGCTAGAACCTGCAGTCGAACAGCCAGAACCCGCACCAATTCCTGATCTAGCTGGCCAACCAGGAGAGCCGGTCGTAGTTGAACACTTACCTGAAGCAGGACCAACAGGAGAGCCAGCTCCGATTTCCGAACAATCTCCTGCGCCGGACCCAATTCAACAATCAACCGTGGTATCTGAATCTATCCCGCAACCCGAGCCCATTCGACAACCCGAGCCTATTCAGCAACCTTGGCCTATTCGACAACCCGAGCCTGTCCTGCAACCTGAGCCTGTTCTGCAACCTGAGGCCATCCCACAATCTGAACCCATCTTACAGACCGAACCCATTCGACAACCCGAGCCTATTCAGCAACCTTGGCCTATTCGACAACCCGAGCCTGTCCTGCAACCTGAGCCTGTTCTGCAACCTGAGGCCATCCCACAATCTGAACCCATCTTACAGACCGAACCCGTCGTGCAACCCGAACCCATCTTTCAACCTGAACCCGCCCTACAATCTGAACCCATCCCAGAGCCGGAACCCATCCAACAACCTAAGCCCGCCTTGCAACCCGAGTACATCCCGCAACCCGAGCCCACCCAGGAAATTGTGCAGGCCCAAGTTCCAACAATTCTTCCAGAACGAGATGCCGTGCCATTCCCAGAACCAGCACCGAAGCCAGTTTCAGCTCTCCAACTTACCAGCTTAACTCGGTCTATGAACGTACCCCAATCACCTACGCCAGTGGCATTACCACCCCTTCTTCCTAAACCTCAGCCTGTTCGGGAACCTGCTTTTGGTCGGCACCAACAATCCTCAATTTCGCCAATAATTTACTATCCAACTGTTATATATCCTACACAAACTACCTCATATTCATATCCCCCTACACCACCACGGACGGTAGCTACTCAGGCACCCCCGGTGGTAGACACCACACAATCACATCCAGCGGTGACTCAAGCATTGATGCAATTAAAGTTTGACTTCCAATGCAAAGAAGGAAATGGATATTACTCCGTTGAACACGAATGCGACACCTATATTGAATGCAAGGTACGATATAAACCTGATAAGTGTTTGATTAAAGATTTTCTGCTTACTCTGAATAACTCAAAAGATTACGATGCTTATTTTTCGTAAATTGCACACCATTCCTCTTCCTCTTTGCAGCAAAACAGAGCTATGAAATATGCGTGCCCAGATGGTCTTCACTTCAATCCTGCTGCCAAACACTACGAATACCCATGCGCTTATCCCTCAGAAGTAAAATGCATGGCAGGTGACCAAGAACGTACGTATTTAGACATATATTTATTCTGTTTGGGTTCTTCTCTTTGTCTTCATTAGAATTCCTACAAATGCCGTTTCTAATCTCATTATATGTTTTTATTTTTAGAGAATCCTAACCCTACAGACAAATGCCCAAATCAATACGGATTCTACTCGATGAATGACGGCGACTGCAGCAAATTCATTATGTGTCAGGAAGGCTTAGCCACTATAATGAACTGCCCTATGGGTCTGGCTTTCAATCCACAAACGAGCAGCTGTGATTGGCCCGCTAATGTCCCGAAATGTAACCCTAATGGTAAGTTGAAAACGATATGTACCTAATTCCACTAAAGTAGGTTTTTTTCAAATTAAGAGCGGACACGACGATAAACATGATTTCAATTCTAAAGCATAATTACTAATCATTCGACTTTCTTTATTTGCAGTATTCGAGGACTTTACTTGTCCAGACCCCCCTGAAGACGAGGATGGGCAGGTTTCTGATATTATCTACAAATACAGGTACCTACTTGCCCAATTTTTATTTAAAACGTAAAACAAAAAACTATAAATGTAATCTAATTTAAAACTAATCCTTTTAATGTTTCTCTAGGTACGGAGGACAATGTAGACTGTACTTAGCCTGTCAACTCGGGCATCCTCGGCTCCTGAGCTGCGAACATGGGCTTTCCTTCGATGACGCGTCCCAGGCCTGTATCGATGAAGACTATGTGACAGATTGTTCAGTTCCCTCTCTTGAACATTTAGAATAATAATTGTTATAAATTAGAAATAGTTTTTTTAACATAAACATACAAAACATGAGAAAACACACGTTTTATTCTCCACGTTATAGGTATAGTCACATACATCCACGGCAAACTTACGAAACTGCAGTTTAAGTGAAATCGATATTTTGATGAAAAACTGTAGGTACCTATTACCTAGTACACACCTACACACCGTGGAAAATTTACGAATTTTTATCTTTGACGGTTACCGAATACAAATTGTTCGTTAAGTCTGCGTTTTATGCATAGTAAACTTACGAAATTCACATAGGATGGTTTAGCGTTGTATCTAAATACACACACTTTGTGTTGTCATCTGACAATATGCTGAGCTGAGGCCCTTTTGGCATTATAATCATTGTTTTTTGTTTTTATAGTTATAAGGTGTATTTTTTCTGCTGTAATGCCAATAAACGCATTTTTCTTTCTTTCTTTCTTTCTAAATTTAACATAAAAAACTTTATACAAAAAAAAACAACCGACTTCCAAAAAAAACACTACAAAGTGAAAAATAACTTTAATTTCGGAAGACGGTGTTTTTGGTTTTGAATTTTCGTTCTTTGCCACCGACTTCCGAAATTAAAGTTATTTTTCACTTTGTAGTGTTTTTTTTTGGAAGTCAGTTGTTTTTTTTTTTGTAAAAAGTTTTTATTTTTCACTTTTTAGTTGTGATACCTACCCCACATAAATTCGAATACCACTACCTGCTATGTAAACTGGGCACTCTATACGTCCCCGTAAAGTTTTACAGGCTACCGTGAGCTGATCAAAGCTTCTTCTCACCACCAATGAATTAAAACCCAACATCCCTAAAAGATAGTTGGTAGGGTACATATAGGGAAAGAAATGGTATAGCCTCAGCACGCGTAGCATGACAATGACAACCATAGAAACGGGTTTTCTACGGGTTTTGTCGACGGAAGGATAGACTAAATGACAGATTGTGATTGTTTATCTGCAATTTTATCTATTCTTCCGTCGACAAAACTCGTTTATATTATGATCATGCTACGCGTGCTGGAAAAAGCATCTTAAGACCAGGCACTCCAAAGATAATTTATAAGCAAAATCAGCCCTCATGCACCACACCACTCCACTATGTGCTAAACGCTAACTGTGCGTTTGTACTGGCGAAACATTCACTTATAAACATGTTGAAATCTCTGTTTTCTGTCAATGTATCGACTTGCGTTCGCATTGTCACTCAACTTGTTGACGCGAAACATGTTTGACGTTTCTTATCATTTGACATGTTTCCCACACGTTTTTACAAACCAATTTCGTATCAAAATGTATCTGTATGAATCTAGCAACATGTTGTAAAATTTGTTTTGACATTTCATTGCAATTTGCCGACTTTTGTGTTCTGTGAATCTTAATGATGTTGACAGTGATTTATTTGTGGCCAAATCGTAGCGAAGGCAAAATTACTAATAAATATAATGAACAAAGTAAAAAATATTGCAACGTTTATTAACTGGGTAATGGTGCCGATTCTCTTGTCATACCTAAATGCCTCTAAACTAGACTAAAAATCACCAAAATATTTATTCCTGACAAACGACGATTTCCCATTCTGAAATAGACTAAAGTGACACAACTTGACTATATTTTAGTTTGAGAGCACTAAGATGGCACTGAGAGATTAATTTAGTGAAAATGGCAATTTTGCTATTCTGAATTTGACGTTTTTCACCAAACATTTTGATTGTCTAAATAAATCTGACTATTTCTAATCGCGATTAAAAACGTGTGGAATAAAATTGGTTACACCAACACTTCGACTTCAGGTGCAAAAACAGTACAGTATCTTTTTTTCTTTTGATCTCTCTTTTCATCTCGAAAATGGTGTGTCCTATCGCAAAAATAGTGAAAATTTCAATCCCCTTTATAAAACCCATAAACCTTCTAGGGGTTTCAACATGTACGTAATAATTTTTCATGTTTTCCATACAAAAAGTGAAAAATTCCTTAAAAAAACACGTCGAGTCGAGGCAACCGCAGCACTATGCGCGCCTCCGGCTCTAAAAAAAATTCACGGGGTATGGCAAACAAGTACCTACCACGTGGAGTCGTGATCGTCAAATTCGATTTAGTTGTGTCAAAGTTATTTTTAAATATGAAGAATTTATTTTGCAGAATAGCTTTAAGATTCTCATAGCCAAAAGTAAGGAATTTTAGTGATAGTTTAGTTAGTTCGGTGTACAAGAGAATCGGCACCAATATCAAAAAATCTAAAGTAGGGTCCTAATAAAATGGATTCAAATGATGAAGACGATTGATTTTTTGTAGCAGTATACTGGCAAGTATTGCATACCTGGAACGGCAAAACCCTAGGAAGAAACCTAGGTACTGGATGCGCGACTTTCTAAAAAAACTTCACCGTGTCTACTTTGGACCACTCCATGTTTCGATATAAACACGAGATGTTTACCACCATACTCGGATAACACAAAACATCAAGCAATAGACAAGTTGCGAGATTTGACCTCAACAAATAACAGTGCGAACGCAAACGAGACAAATCTCTATACAAAACATGTCTATTGTGTATGTTTCTAGACCAGTGGTTCTTAACCGGTGGTCCGCGGACCACGGGTGGTCCCTGGACCCAACCGAAGTGGTCCGTGTAGCCATCCTAAAAAGATTAAATAAGTGGCAATGAATCAACACATCGACGCGTATTGAAGAAATAAAAAGAAAATTACACTCCATTTGAAAATCTTAAAGTGAATTCAATCGCTATTTTGCTGACTATGAGGACAAAAGTATTTGGAAACTGATCCGCAATCCTTTCATTGTCAAAGTTTCTGGGGTTTCTGATGAATATCAAGAAAAAGTGATTGAAATGCAATACGATAGTAACTTAAATCTTGAAGATTTTTTGAGAAGACAACTTTTTCCCAAAGATTCGAGAATCGAGAAATTACTATACGGTACCACCTAACTTTGTTTTCATTAACATATCTATGCGAGCAGGGGTTCTCGGCGCTTCTGATAATCAATTAAAAACAGTGCCGACATCCGTTTGGCTTTAAGCGGCATTGAACTAAGAATTCAGAAGTTACTAAAGAGTATGCAGTCACAAAAATCGCATTAAAATAATATACTTCTATTATACAAATACTTCTGCAGTATAACATTTTCGTAAAAAAAAATACTGTTATGCATCTTTTATTTATAAAAAGAACAACGATTCATTCATTTAAATTTACTGTACATTACCTTTAAACATTTAGTGGTCCATGGCAAGATCGAAATTTTGGCAAATGGTCCCTACCACTAAAAGGTTAAGAACCACTGTTCTAGACAGTGCGAACGCAGATAACAACAAATCTTGACATCTATCTTATGACTAGAGATCGGATATTCGGATGCATATTTACCTAAAGTTACCCTGTCCCAACTAACTTTCCATCCCTACTAACACATTCTTCTCCAAAGCTCTTTGCGGCTTTGATGTTTTTTATCCGTGTCAATGAAATCAAATTATGATGATTTTTGTGTGGTTTGTGATCATTTATGTACATATTTAATAATATAACTAACAATAATGTTTATCTGTTTGTTTCAGTGTACTACTAACTATGCGTTCGCACTGGCGAAACATCACAATAAAACATGTTGAAATCTCTAGTGCCTGTCAAACTTTGTATGGAAAATTGACAGAAAATAGAGATTCCAACATGTTTCGTTGTAAATGTTTCGCCAGTGCAAACGCACAGTTATACCCGTCAACAAGTTTCACACAAAATTCAATGATGGTAGTTTTTTAATTCATTTTTTTTTTGTTTTTTTTTTTTTGTTTCATTCCTTCGCACGTTTTCTCGTAACACATCTGACATTGGCAGAATTGTCGACATCGGCACCATTGCCATAGAGAAAAATAGAATAGAATAGAATACCTAAAGTTAATATTTGGCTAAGAAATTATGGAAGTGGCTTCTTAACCGCTCAGGCGCGGTGGGTGGTCCGCGCCGTGACAGATTTACGACCGCACTTGAATAAACAAAAGCATCGGGTTTCATGATAACGTCTATAGTGTTTTGTTTATGTTTTTTGCTACTCGAATAGATTAGAGATACATTGTAAATGGTTACAGTCTTTGTTATCAACGTTTACTAATCTTTATTACCCGTTTTTTTTTTGTTTTCTATGTTCTAATGTTTTTACGATTTCTAATAAAACTACCGTACCAATTCACACGAAATTTTTCAGGGTACATTATGGATAGATAAGTTATCTAATAAAAGCGTTTTCAGAGAAAAATTTTTTTCCAAAAAAATTCAAAAAATCTAGGTTTTTGCTGATCTAGAATTTCTAGTGCTTTCATAACTTTCTCCGTACCAAAAAAATATTTTTTATGTATATTTTTTTGTAAAAAAATTTTAAAACCCTGAAAAATTTAGTATTGAAAATAAATAAAACACTTACCGATCAGATCCATACAGAAAACTCACAAAATATCACAACTTTCACTATCACGAGAACTTTCACCTACACGTTTGTTTACACTTTTTTTGGTTGGGTCAAAATAGGTATAATCTAATGTTATTTAGTGCGAATATTATCTAAAACGATGTAATATTTACTTCAAAATGAAAATATCACCACTTTCCGACGATTTACACACTAAAACCATTAAAAAACGAATTATTACTGCGAACGCGCGCATCCCGGGAGTGACGTTTTTACTGTCATTTTGACCGCGCGGGAATGTCATTTTCAACATTTTTTTATAGTGTTGCCCATTTATATTTTTGCTTTTAGTCGATTTATTTGACAAGAATATCTATCTGACCATAGACTGCAAAAAATTTCAAACAAAAATATTGATTACAGCGAATACGATTGACAGTTGTATGTCGTGTGGAGTCTTGTTGCCAATTGGCAACAACGGTCCTTTAGCGGAATAAATAAATTAACATAAATCCTGGAATTCCATAACATCCGGGAATGCACAACTAATCAGATACATGATATGGAAATGACTTATCAGCCCTCTTATGAAGGTTACTTTTGCGGTGTTAACATAAAATTTATATACCCACTAAACATTTTTTTACGAAACTTAAGACACTGAGTTGTTTGTCGCTATGTGCTATGCCAATTTGGCAACCTAATTTACAACATTAGCTAGCATTTCTATTAGTGATGCAACGAATACTACTTTTACGAATACGAATACGAATACGAATATCAAACCTACTATTCGGCGAATACGAATACGAATATCTCGCCATGGTAATAAAAGACTAATAGTCTAGTACTACATAGACGCAGCTATTACTAACGTTCGTCTAAGTTACTTAGGACTTACTATCCTACCTTTTGTTCATACAAAAGAAATACAGACCATATAACTCGGAGCGGAGCGGAGTCTCCTAATACAGGCATTTTTTGCTTAAAAGGTGGCTCCAATCACCTACCTGTTGTCATGTTTTTTTTGGTTCAGAAATAAACAATTTTTTTTTTTTTTAACTACTTATTTGGTAATTTATCGAAGTGTTTCCATGTCACTTTGATCTCGTTTACGAGAAGACATTATCTATTCAACTTCAACTCCTTTCACTTCGCAGCAACCTCAGAAAATAAATAAAACAATACTCTCTTGCTTGACTTGTGCTTTCGACTGACAAATGAAATGAAAGGAATGAATGAATCAATCAGTCCATGGTTCGTAATGATAGGAAAACTCCCGGGCCGCGGCACTGTATAAACTATGACCGGGGAGTCCCCCGTCGCGTCGTCGATGCGGTTAAGGCCCTTGCACACGTCGTATTTTTACGTGCCGATGACGCGCGTTTTCCAAGTCTGCCAGTAATTAGATTTGCGTGCAAACATTAATTTTTAAATATTCGTATTAGTATTCGTATTAGTATTCGCCGAATACGAATATTCGGTAAATGTCTACTATTCGGCGAATACGAATATTCGTATTCGTATTCGTTGCATCACTAATTTCTATAGATAAAAAGTACTAAATTTATCAATTCCAGAGTCGCGAGATTTTTGCGATCGATACAAAAGTGCATTCTATATTAGCCAACACCTGAACGTTAGTAAATATAATACATTCGATTTTATAATCACAACTCTTAAAGTCGATCCGGGAATCCCGGGATTTTTTCGTTACAAAAGTGCATTCTATAATAGCCAACACCTCAATTTTAGGTAAATATGCATCCGAATATCCGATCTCTACTTATGACTTACTCATGTTTCGTGCAGTGCGAACGCAAGTTCAACAAAACAAGTAATGAGATTTGTTTCATGGGACAAGTTTCGAAACATCTATACTCCGTTTGAAATAAGAACAAACCTTTTTTACAGTCCGTTCAACCGATTTTGACTTCTATACCGTAGGTATAAGGATGGCATTAAAAGTGTAGCCTATACCTACAGTTCGGCCGCTCTGCCAATATAATATCTCCGAGGAACAACGAAGTTTGCCGAACTTGTGGCTAGCGGCTAAACTCGCCGCCTCCACCCCGCGCTCTTGATGCGCCCCTCGCTCGCCCTCGGCACTTCGCGCTAAACAACCCGCCAAGGCAGGCAGGAATATAAACTCGCTCGCGCCGCGCATTATTTTAAATCCTTTTTTGTTCATAAAATAATAAACTGAATTATTATCGTGAGAGCTGTGTTTACTCTGAAGAGTTCCTTACACACCCCATACACAGACACTACAGTGGTGACCCCGACGTGATGAATGGCCTTGAACGTGAAGTAGACTGGTCACAATATATGTAGGCATCCATAGTTTTCACTCGTTCTAATTGTAACGCCGTTTTGTTTTGTAACAAACTCTGTAACTCTTGATCGTTTTCCTGTTCGTTTTCCAGTTCTTTGTAGTTGATGGTAGTATCGATGCTTTCCAGTCGTGAAAATGCGTCGGCGACTACGTTGTCATTTCCCGAGATATGTTTGATCTCTGTTGTGAACTGGCTGATATAATCGAGATAGCGGTGTTGACGAGGTGAGCAGTTGTCTCTTCTTGTTGTGAAGGCGAATGTGATGGGTTTATGATCGGTGAACACTTTAAATGTTCTCGCTTCGACCATATACCTAAAGTGTTTTATTCCTTCATGTATTGCGAGCAATTCGCGGTCATAAGTGCTATGTTTCGTCTGAGCAGAAGATAACTTGCGAGAAAAGAATCCTAGCGGTTGCCAGCTGTCATTTATTCGTTGTTGTAAGACAGCTCCGATGGCCACATCTGAAGCGTCGGTAAAAAGTGCTAACTCCTCAGCTTGTGGATCAGGATGCGAGATGAGAGTAGCTTCTAATAAGTTATTTTTGCATGCGTCGAATGCTTCTTGTATTTCAGGTGTTATGGTGATGGGCGTCGATCCTTTGATTTTTGGCCCACTTAAAGCTTGATTGAGAGGCCCTTGAATTTGAGCGGCGCCAGGGAGAAATTTTCTGTAAAAATTGATCATCCCTAGAAATCTTCGTAACTCTTTAGCATTTTTAGGGAGGGGGTATTCCTGGATTGCCTTTACTTTTTCTGGAAGGGGACGTATACCAGCTGCAGATACGTGGTAACCCAAGAAGGTAACTTCATTAACACCTAAGACGCATTTGTTGGTGTTAATTACTACTCCATATTTTTTTAATTGGTTAAATAATTTTGTTAGGTGTCCAATGTGCTCTGTCTCCCCTTTTGAAAACACGAGGATATCATCTAGATATCCGAACGTGAAGTTTAATCCTTGAAGAATTTCGTCTAAAAATCTCTGAAACGTTTGGGCGGCATTCCTCAAACCAAAGGTCATGGCAGTAAATTCAAAAAGTCCAAAAGGTGTTGTGATCGCTGTTTTTTCAATATCGTCTTCAAATACCGGTATCTGATTAAATGCTTTTACGAGGTCAATTTTTGAAAATATGGTGGATCCTGACAGCTGGTAAGCAAAGTCGTGGATGTGCCTCACTGGATACCGGTCAGGTATTGTTCTTGCATTTAATTGCCTATAATCGCCACATGGCCTCCAGCCGTCATCTTTTTTGGGCACGAGATGTAATGGGGACGACCATGGACTTTCAGAGCGACGAGCTGTTCCATTTTGTATCATCTCCTCAAATTCCTTTTTCGCGATTATCAGACGGTCCGGTGCCAATCGACGTGGTCGTGATGTTACCGGTGGGCCAGACGTCGTTTTAATGTGGTGCTTTGTATTGTGAATTGGCATATTTAGTGATCCAGCTGGTCTTGTTATTTCCGGATAACATCGTAGTAAGTCGAGATAAGTTGAATGTCCTGTAAACATTTTCAATGACAGCATTTCATGTGTTATTTCGTGAGTTGAAGGCGCGCCGACGGTCATATTTGTTATAGAGTCGATCAATTTCTGTTGCCTGCAGTCTACTAATAAGTTATAAAACTTAAAAAATCAACGCCTATGATTGGCCTTGAAACATCAGCGATAATAAACTTCCAAGAAAATTCACGACGTAATCCGAGATTGAGACTTAGTTGATACGTACCGTATGTTGGTATCGGCGTGCCATTTGCAGCGACGAGTTCATAGTTCCCTTTGTTCTTACATTGTAGTTGTTTACGTAAGTACGATTTAGGGTAGGCACACACGTCTGAACCCGTGTCGACGAGAAACTGTATGCTGGTACGTTTATCTGTGATAAATAGGCGGCCTTTACACGTAGAGCAGTCGTCAGCCGCCATTACTGACTGCTTTTGCAGTTTTCCGGCTTGAAATCACACGGCTGAAGACATTTGGTGGCCTTCTCACCAAACTTGTAATGGTACCAACATGTTGGATGATTTTTATTACGTGATTGAGATCGGTTTTCGCGGGATTTCGAGCGGTCTTCGCGTCTACTTGATCTTGATCGGCCTGAGCGGGAAAATCGTTGACTTTTTGCGTTATTATCTCGACTTGCTTGGTAAGCTTTATCATTTGTTTACAAATGGTATCCATTTCGCTCGCTCCATTTGTTGATGTTGCCGCAATTTGCTGACCTCTCGGAACGAGATCGTGTACTCTGTCGGCGAGATCTGCTAACACATCAAGACGCGCGGATGCCTGTGATGCGATTATGGACTGTATGTTACTCGGCAGGCGGCTCGACCATATTGTTTTTAAAAATTCTTCAGGTACTTTCGGACCAGCGAGGTGCTGCAGGTGTCGTAGAAACTGCGACGGCTTCCTGTCGCCAAGCTCTTCATGTGTCAGCAGTTGGTGCACTTTTTTCTCGCGGGATTCTGAGAGTCGCTTTATGAGCTCTCAACCGTAACCATTGATAGGCTAAAACCTGCCTACATGGCTAACAACAATAATGGCTCAAAAACACCACCCTTACCACAACCACCATCACTACCACAATCAGCTTTATCTCCAGCATCGCCACCACCGCAGCCGGAAACCACCACAAGAAGCGGAAGAACCGTCAGATTCCCGCGATACCTTTCTCACTATCGACCGTGAACCGGTCTCAGCGGGGGAGTGATGTAGCCTATACCTACAGTTCGGCCGCTCTGCCAATATAATATCTCCGAGGAACAACGAAGTTTGCCGAACTTGTGGCTAGCGGCTAAACTCGCCGCCTCCACCCCGCGCTCTTGATGCGCCCCTCGCTCGCCCTCGGCACTTCGCGCTAAACAACCCGCCAAGGCAGGCAGGAATATAAACTCGCTCGCGCCGCGCATTATTTTAAATCCTTTTTTGTTCATAAAATAATAAACTGAATTATTATCGTGAGAGCTGTGTTTACTCTGAAGAGTTCCTTACACACCCCATACACAGACACTACAAAAGCAAAAAAAGTGGTTACAAACCAACTATTTACTGATTTGTCATGCCATTAACGCAATAGAAGTCAAAATCGGTTAAACGGACTGTAAAAAAGGTTTAGTTAAATGTCTAATCTTATTTCAAACGAAGTATACATGTTGAATGTTTTCTGGTCAAGATGAATATCGCCTGCGCTCTTTGGTCGTGTTCGAACACGGAACTAAATGTCGTAAGTCTCAATTCTTATTTCTTTTATAACTAAAGTAATAACTAATAACTGATCTAGAGAAAGAATAACTTATACCGATTTGGATATTAAACTACATTTTCTTACTGTCAATAATTATTTTAGATATAAAAGTCGAGTACCTAATCTTGTTTTTGTTTCAATTAAAATCTTAAAAAAGACATGATTTTCGAATAAAAATGAATCAAGCGAGAATGTTCCAATTACGTAACTGTCTTATATTTGGAAAGAAAAAGACCCAATAAATCATATACCTACTAAAGTTCCATTTTGATTGTATGCGTGACTTTTTCAGAATATCATGCAAATTAACATACAATTTAGGGAGCCCTTAAGAAGGTTTTCTGTACCGTTTCAAGCATCAGTGTTTGAGTCGCGGAATAGGGGTGCCAAACCTGCGTTTGGCGCCTGCGCCTGTGCCTGTGCACTGGACTCGAGTTTGCTTCGAACCAGAGTGGTGTACTATCGAAGAAACGCATATCTGTACACTGTAAGGACTATTCTTGCTTGCAGCGCTCGGCCGCTATAGTATCGCTTACCTACGAAAAAAATCGGTCATGTGCACAGGATTTTGTTTTCAAATTGCTTAGATATGCGTTACCCCGATGGTACATAAAACAGCCTAATAACATTTGGATTGCGAAAGTCACGAGCATTTCGCAAAATAAATCCCAGTCGCCTGAAAGATTCCTTCGCAAGGGTAGAAATGTGATCTCTAAAAGTAAGACAGCGGTCGAAAGTCACTCCCAGGTCCTTTATGTTGGTGACACGAGTAATTACCTACTTCACCACCCAAACAATAGTCATAATGGATTCGTTGCAGCCTTCTACCGTAAGACATGACGTAACACTTGCTAGGATTGAAAAACTGCTTATTTACAATGCTCCACTCAAAAATGGCGTCAATATCCCTTTGTAGGAGTTTGCAATCTCCGTCTGTTCTGATGTGTGCGACAAGCTTTAGGTCGTCGGCATAAAGAAGGCATTTGGCGAACTTAACATTTGCTATGAGATCATTGATCATGATCAGGAACAGTGGCCCCAGTACCGATCCCTGACTTACGCCTGAGCGTAGTACGTCATAAGGCTTGGACTCGAAGCAGACATGTCTGACAAACTGCTTGTGTCTTCTTCACTTCTTTTCCGACTCCCGTAGGTAGTCGGAAAAGAAGTGAAGAAGACCCGATGAGAAACAGATGGCCCCAAGCTTTGTCAAGAGCACATCGTTGTCAACTCTGTCGAATGCTTTCCGGAAATCGATTTACAGAGCGTCAACCTGCGTACAAGCCACTAGATATGTAGTCTACATGAATCAGTGGATTCGAATTTACAGAGCGACCCGGCCGAAAACCGTGTTGACCATCAGACAGAGACATATTTAGGCGCTTGTTAATGGAGTATATGCTCGAAAACTTTGGCAATAATTGGCAGGATAGCGATGAGCCTGAGTTCCTCAACAGATGTTTTGTCACTGGTTTTAGGGATGGGAGTGACTCGGGAAGTTTTCAATTGCTCAGGCTATATACACCGGACTAGAGGGCTAGGTTAAAGACATGACATAGAGGAGCTGCCAAGAAATCATGACACCTCTTAAGGATAAAGGTAGGAATGTTGTCAGGGCCAACCGAGCTACAGGGTTTGAGTTTAGCAATCCCATTAACTACATCCGGTGGGGTTAAAACGGGAAGAAGAATGTTATCTGCCTCACTGGTCATACTTAAGTTTATTGGGTCCAATTTACGTGTATCGGGCAGAAACACGCTAGCAAAATATTGAGCAAACGCCTCTGCCGCTTTGACACCCGAAAAAGTATCACCATTGAGTATGATGTTTGGCTCGAAACCGCTTTGATCGCAGGCTAGAAACATGCTGCCAAAACTGTCGCGGATTTTTGCTCAAGTTATCTTCTAAGGTATTACAATACAATCTGTAAGCGTCCTGGGTTCTTTCTTTTAGTTCCGATCGCAGAACACTAAACTCCGCTAAGATGATATCGCGACAGTTTCCATTCATAATGCAGTCTAGTTTTACGCTCAGTAGGTATCGTTTACTATATCTTTAGTAGGTGAACCAAACTGTATACCGCCAATTTCCAGCAATCATTCTCTTCTTCTTTGGAATGGAAGAATCTAATAGGTCATAAATTATTTTGTAAAACTTTCCAGCAGCGGAGGAAAAAACGTCGTGCCCTGGAGCAGAACGAATTTGATCTAGATCAATGTTGCTGTGGTCCAATTTTTCCCTGTCCTTATGCGTTATGAATTGTGATGGTAATCGCAATATCTAAAGGAGGGTGGTACAACCGTACAAGTCGATTGGAACCAGCTCTGCTGAACCTATGACATGCTCGCAGTTTAGTTTGGTACCCTCTCGAGCGAAGATAGTAGAGCAAGATCCCAGGGCCGCTAGTCCTCACTTATTTTCTGATGAACAAAATGTGTAATATTGAAATCAATAAATAAAAATCAAAAGCTGATAAAAGTTCTAAGCTCTAATATTACCATACAAATAAATTATATTTAAAAAAAAATCATTTGCAAACTAAACCGTGCTTTTTTTGAACTGGCAATATTTACAAGAAGTTCTGTTTTCCACGCACTAATATTCAAAATCCATGAATGTGATTGGTGGGTAACCATTTCAGTAGAACGACGACCAATCATACATTTATTTTGTGTACAATCTTCAAGAGAAAACAATTTCCTATTTCCGCCAAAGAAGCGCGGTTTTTGTAGCCCACAATAATTTGAATTTGAATTTTTATTTACAAGAATCAAGAATGATAACAATATGTGCAGATGTATAATTTTGCATTCATTTTGATATTTTGAACGGTGGAGTGCCGTGTGATAGGTGTATGATGAATTGATGACGGAGCAAACGGCAAATACCCCGAGACATTCCGCTAGCGCAGCCCTGACGGACATCGCCCCAGTTGCCCCTTCGGATCGAGCGGTTGCGTAGTCGCGACTCACGGCCGTAGCATCTGAGCCCTATTTATTTTTTTACAATCAGTGTGTTCCTAAAGTGAATTTAAATGTAAAAAAACAATATAAAGTCGATATCCTGTCATTTGTGTTATCTCAAGCATTACTTTAGTTCGATGTCTAGCTGTACACAAAATGGAAGATTCCTACATTATCGCTAATTTCCACACGCTTTGTCGACTGTGTCTGCACAAAAGCACATTCTCGACATCGATATTCGCAGCTGCGCCGGACGACGAAACAAATGTTGCTTTAACCTCCAAACTAGCAGAATGTCTCGAGTTGCAGGTAAAATATTGCAAATTTCTACTGATTTTTTTATTGGTTACAGTATTATTTAGATCCTGGTATAATAAAACATGTTCTTTCAGATTGATCCTAATGATGGGCTGCCTAATAGGATCTGCTACAAATGCTTGTTCAAAGTTGATAAATGTTCAAAATTCAAGCTACAATGCATTCAAAATGAAACCAGGTTGAGACAAATCACTACAAGAGCTAATGAACTGGACAACTCTAATTCATCAGAACTTAGCAGCTACAACTATGGTTCACATTCTCAGGATGGACTGAAACCAAAACCTGAAGATTACATTGTTGAAGATAGTGTTGTGATGGTTGTTGATCCAAGCCTTGACTATGACTCCTCAGAGGAGTCTGAAAATATGGACCCTGTTGAACCAGAAGTTATTGAAAGAAACAACACTCCAGATGGAGAGCCAATAACTGAATCTTTTTTCAAAAATGTATTCATGTGTCAATTCTGCGATCAAGCTTTTGTTTCACAAGAAAAATGTAAGGAACATGAACATGCTTACCATGATCCCAATTTACCATTTAAATGTGTTGAGTGTAGTCTAGTCTTTGCTGAGCGAAGTCAATATGTACAGCACACCAAACAAGTACATGGCAATGATAAACCCTACCACTGTCCAGAATGTGACAAGTGTTTTGGGAGACGCTCTGATTTGAGGAAGCACTCCATTGTTCACACTGGCATAAGGCCATATCAATGTCAATATTGCTTGAAAAGCTTCTCCCGCAATACTAATCTTAGCAAACATCTGCGCATTCATGCTGGACACAAACCACATGTGTGCCCTCTTTGTCCAAGGAGCTTTGTGGCAAAAGGAGATTTACAACGTCATGTGCTTGTTCATTCAGGGATGAAGCCTTTTGCTTGTAGGAAATGTCACTTAACATTTGGTAGAAGAGATAAACTTATCAAGCATGAAATGCGTCATACACCTTTAAGCCCCGGGAAAAATACAAATTCATTTATTTTGCCTAACCATGAACAAGATACTCATGATATGGTAGTGAATGTCAACCCTTTTAGCAATCTTATGACTTCTCCTACTCAGCTACATCCAGATTCATCAAATACTGATTATGATCTGCCGAGAGTCCCAGATCATATATCAGGAGAGAGCAGTTTTATGAAAGTACAGAAAAATACTTCTGCTACAAATAAGCCCACCCATCATTCCCCACCAAAACAGAAAGCTGCCGCAAATAAAAACAGGCCTAAAAATATTAAATGTCATCAGTGCCCTAAGAGGTTTAGCTCTTTAGATTCCTACAAAACACATGTGTCTATTGCACATATTGGATCCAGGGTCTTCCAGTGCAAAATATGTTTCAAGAAGTTCCCTCGCAAAAGAGAGTTAGACCGTCATGCAGCTCTTCATTCTGGTATGAAACCATTTTCATGCAGTCAATGTGATAAAAAGTTTACTAAAAAAGACAAACTTGATAAACATGAGCAAACTCATGAATGCCTGGTTGTGAATATGCCTTGCATAGAATGTGGTGCAACCTTTGAAAAGAAACCTGATTTAGTTGCACATATAAAATCACATTTTACTGAAAATTTTGATGATAAGTTAACTGAAGCTGAAATTAAGAAAGAAGAAGACCCTGAATTTAATTTGGATGACAATTTCTATGACCTAGAAACTTGAGATTTTGAACTTATTATTAAACTTATGTCAGAATAATTCTTTGCACCACAGTGTAACTTGTTGTTCACTTGCTTAGTACTTAATAGATAAGTATACAGGATGTTCAGTAAAGAATGGATAACCTTGAAATTTACAGCCTTTCTAAAAAAATAAACTAATATCCCAAGTAGTACCTAAGATACGATTTTTTTTTTTAAAATAGTGTTCCAATTTCTAGTCTATTACTTGTCTAGTCTATTTACTGCCTCTCTGTTGTCATCTGTTGTTTGTACAATATTATAAAAACATAATTCTCATGGAATTCATTCATTTGTGGATATGGTGAAGAATGTAAAATAGTATTTTTTTATAATAGCTATAATATGCTATTTCAAGGTTATCCATTGATTTCCGGACAGCCTGTATAATAGAGGGTTATGGTGGTGATTTTTTTACATTGGTGATTGAATGTATGTAAAATATTTGTTTGATTTGGGATTATGTGAAGTCTGAATCCCCATTCTATAAACCCACCGTATGTGGATTATTAAAATAAAATCTGAACACTATTGTTAACCTTAAGAATGACTAAACCATTTCTAGCATTAAATGTTTTTGACCTTCTCATATTGAGGAATAATTTAACCAAAAATTATGTTAATACTTTGTTGTGTA
This sequence comes from Agrochola lychnidis, assembly GCA_963680765.1. Taxonomy (NCBI): domain Eukaryota; kingdom Metazoa; phylum Arthropoda; class Insecta; order Lepidoptera; family Noctuidae; genus Agrochola; species Agrochola lychnidis. Next base: position 10,442,071 of record OY796850.1, read on the forward strand.
TCATTGTTATTATTAGAAAACCTTGTATTGAATAGATAGGTATTAGCAATAAATAAAGTATGGTAACAAGATTATTGTTCATTCATGTTACACAAACATAAAAATGGTGTATCACACAACCATTTACCTAGGTTTTAGAGATCAATAACCCTAAAATGGACTTGAACAAGTAGTGAAAATTATTGACAAAATTTTATTGTGTAGTAATTAGATCTGAAATTATGAAAGCTATAGCTGTCACGTAAAACTGCCATAATATTGGGCAATTAGTCTATCCAAAGATAACTGTACCTATGTTATGTCTAGTATTTTTTTAATCCATGTAGGTATGCCTGTATTAAAATTGTGACTTACCTACATATTTATGTAGTAGGTAAGAATGCACAAAAACTGTCCCTATCAAGTGATAACTGTAGATACATTAGATAATAATAAATATACTTATGGTGACTGTTTAATTAGTTAGTATATATAATATTATACTGCATTGAGTTCTGTCCTGATATTTGCTTTAAGTTTAGTACAAGGTCCTATGGATTTTATATTATTGCAAAGTAACAAATCCATGCATTTAAGAATACATACTAATAAAGTAACTAGAACTCTGTACTTTACAAATGTAGTTACTACATATTTTAGAATTTTAAAATATTCAAAAACGTTAAAAAAAAGTCCTGTTAATTGTGTCTACTTAAGAGAAGCTAGTCTTTAGCAGCAGTCAATTTAATATTGGTTTCAGTATTGCACAAAAACAAACAAAAACTTATTCAAATAATATTAATCTTGAATCATACATCAGAATAAACATTGTTTTATTATTATTACCCGACTACGGCGAAGCAAAAAGGAGGGTTATGATTTTGATCATTATGTTGTGTTCATCTTTTCCCTCATAACTTCTAAACTACTTAATAATTTGACAATTTATGAGGAGTCGTTGGAAGCGTCTTCACGTCCGCTGGTTATAGGATATGTGACTTCACAATTTAATATGGCGCTCTCTCTAGAGGACAGTCATGAACTTAGTCTTTTTTAATGATGCCATCCTGGGTATCAAATGAAAGGTAAGCGCTTTCTAAATTAGCACATAAAATAAAATATATGTAAATTTAATAAAAAGTCATAGAGACTAAAACCAAACTATTACGACAAAAACGCTAACTAAAAAGGTACCTATAACCAAGACATCAGACAGATCGACAAATGAAAAAATCCGGAGTCACTCGTAATCGATTCGTTCGATTAATGCCCTAACACGCCGTGTGGCTCCGGATTTTTTATTTGTCTGTTTGTGATGTCCTTGTTTATACCTTTTTAACCGACTTCAAAAAAAGGAGGAGGTTCTCAGTTCGTCGGTTTTTTTTTTAAAAGGTTATACTTCCAAGTTCGTCCCATTGTCATTTGGTCACGATCTGATGATGGGATCTTGGAGAAATCGAGGGAACTCTTCAAATATTATAGGCACATCTATAGCGATTTTGATATTTTTGATGAGCAGTTGACATTAGGCTATTGTAACTAAGATAAATTGCAAACCAACCCACTAAAAATTCACTTTGTAGTTTGGAAGTCAGTTGTATTTTTTGCTAAAAAGTTTTTTTAGTTGGTGTTTTTGTCGTATTTGGGTTTTGGTGTTCTATAACTTAAATTTTTTTGTACATAGGTACTAAATGCAAACTATTCAGTGATGTGCAAATAATTATATAGGTCTATATGTAAATTTTATCTGCAATAAATGTTGTCCACTAAATGATCACTCTCTTTTACTTATATATTTACCTAAAACCTTGTTAAATTGTTATTACATATTGACAAGTTGCTGAACTAGTAAATAAAATCTAAAAGATAGGATATTCTTAGGCTAAGGGCAGGGGAGTATGATGATTAGTCTTCTCGAGTCAATGAAACAAAATTATATTCACATTATATTTATTGTTATCCAGCTAATGGATTAGCATGTATTGTAACTGAAGTAATTTTCGCTTCTGTAAGTGGCCGGTATGTTTTTGGGTTGACAGCCATTTTTTCTAAATCATCAAGTGCTTCAAATCCGTCTATGATTCTGGAACAAATTTTACAACATTTTTAGGTTTGATGGTTAAAAGTACCTATAGGACTTACACCTAGGGCAGTAAGTTAATGGAGTCCATCATAAAACGAATACCATTCATGATTATCTTATGCACTAAGGTGTAGTCATTCAATTGTACAAATCAGCCTATGCTTGGCTGGACATAAGAGCCACACTAACATGACCATATATCCAGTTTTGAACGGGACCGTCCTTTTTTCGGTTCTTCGTCCCGGTGTCCCCGAAAAATGCCTGGGGATGCAAAATTTACCCGTTTACAGAAACGGCACCGCAGTAACGTTCAGGGGCAAAATATCCAATTTTCAAAATGTCCAACGGTGTCATAATGACCAAATCCCAACGTCCAATCTTTGAGAATGTAACTAAGTATTAAAAAAAGCGTTTTGATGAGTTATTGAACAAATTTGCTACATTCTCAAAGATTGGACATTTTGGGAGTTGGACATTTTGGGAATTGGACATTTTGAGAATTGGACATTTTGACAATTGGACATTTTGACAATTGAACATTTTGACATTTTGAGAATTGCGACATTTTGCCCTTGAACGCGCGGTAATCAACGCGTTGATGTCTTTTACTCCACGCACTGCGGTAATCAACGCGTTGATGTCCACGGTGTCGGTAAATTCCGTTACAGGCGAAATCAATGGTTTAGCCCAGGGCCGGCCCGTTCATATAGGCGAACTAGGCGACGGCCTAGGGCGCTCGTATTAGGGGGCGGCAATCGGCGGTATCGAAATTAAAACTTAATACAGTACATTTATTTTTATTTACCTACAACTTGAAAATACTCCCAATTTTTTACCCATTTCTCATGTCCGTGACTACCACAGGACCACCAACGCCAATCGCTTCCATATTTAGTAAATAATTAGTACCCAATTGGTACTAATTAGTGCTCGAACGACAAAATTGGTACCTTAGTAGTTTTCGAGAAACTCGACATTGAAGGTGGTCACGCTCCCTTCAGCAGGACCACCATGAGCGCTGAAAAAGGGGGCACGCTGCAGCTATTCTAAGTATACAAATAATTAGTACCCTTAAATGTGATTCATTGTGTAAAAAAAAACAGAACTAAAACATTTGTATTTACCGAGAAATCAACGATGATAACTTTCGCGCGCTCGTTCAGCAGGACCACGACTTTGAATGTTGATTCCAAGTTTGACGAGCTTGTCGCTTTCCTCAAACCTACATAGAAAATTAGTACTTACCCTGCAAGATAAAATTTGTGCCCAAAATTCAAAATTGGTTCTTCAGTAGTTCACGAGATATACCATGCCATTGGGTCATTTCAAGATTTCCCTATTAAAAACTATGATTTCTTCCCAAATTTATACAAAAATTAGTGCTCCTAAAGAAGTTATAGCGACCAAAAATTCAGATTCCTAAGTGTTGTATTTTAAGAGAAATTAGCTTTCATTACTTTTCTATACTAAATCTCCGCGTATAACCCGACCAAATTAAGTTGTCAATGGTATTGAGCAGTCTATCTATTCCGTAAAAATCTCACCATGAAAACTTAGGCAAAGTGAGCTCGAAGCGAGGTGACAATAGTGCCAATCCCTAGCATCAAGTGGAGTGACAGCTCACTTCATCTAAGTTTTTACGGTGAGATTTTTACAGAATAGATAGACTGCTCAGTACCATTTTCAACTTAATTTGGTCGGGTTATACGCGGAGATTTAGTATAGAAAAGTAATGAAAGCTAATTTCTCTTAAAATACAACAATTAGGAATCTGAATTTTTGGTCGCTATAACTTCTTTAGGAGCACTAATTTTTGTATAAATTTGGGAAGAAATCACAGAGTTTTTAATAGGGAAATCTTGAAATGAAAATTTTACACCGTGACCACCGCCACCCCACCCAATGGCATAGTATATCTCGTAAACTACTGAAGAACCAATTTTGAATTTTGGGCACTAATTTTATCTTGCAGGGTACTAATTTTCTATGTAGGTTTGAGGAAAAAGACAAGCTCGTCAAACTTGGAATCGACATTCAAAGTCGTGGTCCTGCTGAACGAGCGCGCGAAAGTTATCATCGTTGATTTCTCGGTAAATACAAATGTTTCAGTTCTGTTTTTTTTACGCAATGAATCACATTTAAGGGTACCAATTATTTGTATACTTAGAATAGCTGCAGCATGCCCCCTTTTTAGGCGCTCATGGTGGTCTTGCTGAAGGGAGCGTGACTACCGCCGGACCACCTTCAAAGTCGAGTTTCTCGAAAACTACTAAGGTACCAATTTTTTCGTTCGAGCACTAATTAGTACCAATTGGGTACTAATTATTTACTAAATATGGAAACAATTGGCGTTGGTGGTCCTGCGGTAGTCACGGACATCATTTTTCTACCAAAATCCGCTCATGGACATTTACGAAACCATCAGTACGGTTCATCTGGAAATCAAAATCGAGTTGAGGCCAAGCCAAACCATTGCTAAAAAAATCGCGCTTTTAAATTTATTGCTTCTCTTGTTGTGTGGTATAATATTTTGTTCAAAATTAATTTGACTATGTCTAATAAAGTTTGACCGCGATCGCTGTACCGATCGCGCCTGAGAGATATTTCTCGACGGCATGTGAAGCCAAGTCAGAGGCCCATAGGCGGCTTTAAAACTCTGACACCAGGTTAGTCACTAACCACACGAAAAAGAAAGAACATTGTTTTATTTTGTCACGAAGGGGCGCCGTTCCAGCCTTTCGCCTAGGGCGCTAGGAATTCTCGGGCCGCTGGTTTAGCCCCATCTCAAAAATGCCCAACGAGCCTAAAGAAGTTTTCACTTCAAAAAAATAGTCACATTAGTCATAAGTACCACAGCTACACATCAAGCTATATTTTTCCAGTTTATGCTGATCTCGCATTGTATAGGATTTCCGTACAATGCGTGGTCAGCTTATACTGGAACTCTATAGCTTAATGTGTAGCTGTGTGTACCTCACAGGGACGCCATGGCGGCGTAGCCAGGTCGCGTCGCCAACAAAATGTATGGTTGGCTGAGTAACTGAGTAGACACCAGATGAACCATCCACCATATAACTGTATACATTTACTTGGCAGCGCGACCTGGCGACATCGCCATGACATCCCACTGAGGTATGGCTCTAAGTCTATCCAGGTGTTCAATCATAAGCAACCTGATGGCCTCTAACTTTACATTGGCATATATTTGGCTTTGTTCATCTCTAAAATTTGTATTACTTTGCATACCAAACTAAATTAAAGTAGCTTTTAAAGCTTCTTGTCTTACCTGCCAAATAGCGTATACTTCAAATCTAAATGTGGTTGTTCTCCATAGGTGAAGAAAAATTGGCTACCATTCGAGTTAGGCCCATTATTGGCCATGCTCACCATACCTCTTGCATTATGCTGTAAAAATAAAACATATATTATTAATACTTATGCTTATAATATCAAGCTAAGAAAGTCTATTGACTCTTCACCTATAATTTACACTATTTAATTAAAACTGGTCAGTGGGTCGTTTTAGGAGCAGAGTTTTATTTTATTCAAGAGTTATTTAAATATTATCTAAATATACCTTCAACTCTTCCTTAAATTCATCTTCAAACTTTCGTCCCCATATAGATGTGCCTCCTTTTCCAGTGCCAGTGGGGTCGCCTGTCTGTACTATGAAGCCCTAAAACAAATAACAACACAAGAAATACACAACTCATATTTCTATTCAAATCTATAGGTATACGTGTAATAAAAAGGCACCAGGGCTTACCTTAATATTCCTATGAAATAAGTTACCGTTGTAATAATTGCTAGCACATAATGCTAAGAAGTTCTCACAAGCTTTTGGGCATTGCTCACAATATAATTCTACTTTTATATCCCCAACGTCAGTATGCAATGAAACAGACATTTTGCCTTAGAATTTATTTATTACTTACTTTAATATTTTCCTAATCTAAAACGTATCGCGCATAGCATGAAAAATTTTATACATGTAAATGTAACTTTCCTACTGTTTGACGTTTTAGGGATTATTTTTTTGTTCTGTCAGTGTCAGTAAGACGTCCTGTCTAACCAGGGCCACATTCCGAGTTAAGCTAAAAGTGATTATATTGCGAATCCGACCAAAATAGTCGGTTAGTCACAAAATATAAGGGCTATTGAGTCATAATCTTATATATAAAATTCCCGTGTCACAATGTTAGTTACCTTACTCCTCCGAAACAGCTTCACTGATTTTTACCAAATTTTATATGCATATTCAGTAGGTCTGAGAATCGGCTACTATCTATTTTTCATACCCCTAAGTGATAAGGGTTGTCCACCCAGAACAAATAATTGAAAAAACAACGTTTGCCGGGGTCAGCTAGTTGTGACTATAAAATTTGGTCTGACTCGCGATATTATCACTTTTAGCTTAACTCGGAATGCAGGGCAGGTCTCGCCAACTACAAAAATTCAAAACTCTGTGGTTCAAATGAGACTCCAACCCAGATGACCCCATTACACTCCTCCAGGAGCAGAATAGGGCCACCAGTACAGTGCACAGAGACAGACGCCTCCCGTCATTCCGACTTCTCCGCCGAGGTCCTTTACGATCGCGACCGACTTCCCGAGTAAATGAAACTCCCCCCCGACCCTTGCTTGAAAACGAGGTGCCAGCAGTTGTTGCAGCTGAGCACGTAGCTTTAGATACCCCGCTTAGTAATCATGATGAAAACCCAAGTTTGATCCAGCCTGTCCCTTCTTGCTGTCCTCCCATCAGCGATGCCCTAAGCCGAGCTTCGTACCCCACAGGGGGTGCCCTTAGCGAGCATTCGCTTAATTTTAATTTAGAATAAGTTTAAAAAGCTCCTGACTGGAGGCTCTAAGTTTAAAAGCTTATGGCACCCACAGGAAAATCCGGTTAAGCAGCCAAGACTTTAGTGATCAATAACTGCAAGATGCCCTACAAAAAAAAAGGTTCAAATGAGGTTATTTAAAAACTGAAAGCTGATAGGTGGCAGCACAATAATACGTCTCATTGTTGTTTATGTAATTATTTTTGTGTCGATCACAGATTATACGAAAACTAGATAGATATGTATGAGACTTGGAGTGTAGCACTATTAGAAGACGAGCTAAGGACAGGGGAAGCGTCTACCACTGGTAAAACAGCAGCTTTAATGGAAAAGTCAATAACTCTATCTGCAATTATTATATTATGGATTTCTCTCTTTTTTACGGTAAAATGATTAATTATGCATGGCTTAGGGCTATTTTATTTTGACAGGGATTTAGGGAATTTTAGGGTAGTCACGAAAAAACCCCCAATCTGGCAGCACTGACCGCGGCTTTGAACGGACGTACAGGCGTTAAGGGGGAAGCGTCAGGGTAGCCCGCGAAATTCAAATTTTCTTACGTTTTTTGCATTTTGCAGGCCAGTGTCAGGTTTTATGTTGATTAAAAATATGATTTGCGGCCGTAACAAATGTGGCTTTACTCAATTATAATCATTACAATCAGCAATACAACTCCATAAATTAGCAAAGGTGTCAAATGTCATGATTTCATGAAATCATGACATTTGACACCTTTATCTTCTTCTTAATCACTATTGCTGATTATAATGATTATAATTGAGTAAAACCATATTTGTTATGACCGCGAATCGTATTTTAATCAACATAAAACCTGACACTGACCTGCAAAATGCAAAAAACGTGAGAAAATTTGAATTTCGCGGGCTACCCTGACGCTTCCTCCTTAAGGCTCGTGCAGGCCAGCAGTATCGCGGGCACGACAGGCAGCGCGACCCGAGTCGCACCCGCGTTATCTCGCTGGTCTGCACGAGCCTTTATCAGTGTTTCCACTTTTAGGGAAAGATTACCAATAATAAGCATGGTTTAGGGATATTTATGTTGATAGGGATTTAGAGAATTTCGGGAAAAAATTGAACTTAAGCTGGTAACCCTCTTGTTTATAGTAGGCAGCACAGCAGTTCACAGCACTCTTCAATGTATTACTTAACTCGATGGCACCACCGATTTATCAAAAGGGATTCCCTCAAACTCGTTATGAATGTAATCCTTTTGTTTACTAAGTTAATTGTACTATAATCGATGTCCGTCGGGTATATCCGTCGATAAGGATGACATCGGAACTAAGTCGCATTATACCTCATTATACTGTCATTAACGAGACACAACAGAATTTTAATTTTTATCTACCTCAATGAGGCATCGTGACAGATAATGAGCTAGAGTTGGTCTATTTTGTTAAGTACCTGGTACTTATTGAAAGACCTACACTATCCTCCCATATCTAGTAACACTGTTATTTGAAATTCAACAATTCAACGATCATTTATTCTCTCTTCACAATGGTGACTTAAAAATGTTTCGGCTGTATTCCACCTTTGTGAGAGACTGGTGCCTGATATAGGTTTTTGGGAAAAACCTGTGTTACAGGTCACCAGGATAGAATTAGCTTTTGCAGGGTTATCGTGCAAGAGTCGAAGTTAAACATACCTAACAAAGAAAAACTAAGTAAAAGTTAAAACAATATGCTTAAAAACTAATAAAAGAAGAAGTAAAACTTTAAAAAATACCTACCTATTATTATGCAAAGGTACTACTCACAACATGACTCAGTAGTCATGTTGTGAGTGACTGTTTATCTTGTTTGAGTAGGAGATGTCGTAGGTATGTGAGTAATTCAGATGAGCAGTGTGTGAGTGAAAGTGACTTTTGTGGAGTGAGTGAGACGAGAGTTGTTTTTCAAGGAGGTGACAGCTATGTATGTGTAGGGTTGATCAAAATAAGGATTATTTCAGAACGGTCAAAAGATTCTCAGTTTTATGATAGTCTAGGGTTTTTAAGTATTTTTTTATTACTTACAGCTTGATCAAGTTTTTGGATATAGGTTTAGGAATTTATTCAATTTATTGTAAAGATAATGCCCAAGGAAGCAATAGAATCTTTTAGGGAGCGTGGATTTGAATTGAGCCGTGGGACATACCCTACCCTTTCGTTTGCAAAACTCAACAAACAACAACCAAACTGCATTTGAGAATGTTTTTCCAGTAATGTACAGACGCCAGCACATCAAGCTACCAGAAACTGTCAAATTTTCCCAATCAACTTTCAACCTTACACTTCAGCGATAAAGTTGAAAATCTATTAAATAAATTTGACAGATTGTAGTAGCCTGATGTGCTGGCGTCTGTACGTAGTATGAACGTTTGTCTGACAGTGAGAATGTCCCATTCTTTGTATAGGTTAGTAGTCGGAAAACGAAAGGGGAGACCAGTTCCAACCTTGAGTAAGGCACGCTGTGCCCTTTCAACTTCGATGAGGTGTGTTTTGCGGCACCTACTCATGTTGTGATGCAGTAATCAATAAGTGATTGGCATAATGCGTAGTAGACCATCTTAATAGTCTTTCGGTTGGCCGAGTGTCTTAGGGTTTTGAAAATTTAAATCACTTTTCGTAACCTGGTCACGAGGGTTTCAATGTGTGGTTTAAATGAGAGATATTGGTCAATAGTGACTCCAAGGTATTTAATATTCTCGGTCATTTCAAGGGAAGAACATGAGCACTGGGTATTTTCAATGCCACAGGTGTGAGCAGTAATCGTTAGAGTTGAGGGTGGGAGCAAGTTAGATCTTTGAGCAAATGCTATGTACAGACGCCAGCACGTCAAGCTACCCGAAACTGTCAAATTTCCCCAATCAACTTTGAACCTTATACTTCAGCGATAAAGTTGAAAATCTATTAAATAAATTTGACAGATTGTAGTAGCTTGATGTGCTGGCGTCTGTACTTTATTTTAGAGACGTTAAGATTCAAAACATTGTCTTGCAGCCAGTTACTAACACGGTTTAGACCCAGTTGTGCAACATCGAATACCTCCTCCCATCCGTCACCACTAAAGAACAGTGCAGTATCGTCAGCAAAAGTAATGATCTTTCCCTTTAGAAGAGAAAGTTAGCAAAGGTCATTAATGTATACCAGGAATAGTGTTGGGCCAATTATACTTCCTTGTGGTACACCAAAATTTACTGAGAGCTCGTCACTGAGCGAGTCATTTATCCTTACTCGTTGTTTCCTACCAGTAAGATAGTTCTCCATCAGTTTCAGGGAGATTCCTCTGATACCAAGCCGTTCAAGCTTTTTTAGAAGGTGCGGAATAGAGACTATGTCAAACGCTTTTGCAAGGACGAGGAACACCGTAAGGCATCTCTTTCTGTCGTCCAAGCTGACCACAATAGAGTTTACCAACTCGTGAACTGCATCATTGATACTTTTGCCAGTTCTTAAACCAAACTGTGAAGACGAGAAGAGACTATTTGCTTCCAAAAATTTAACTAGACGTTGATTTATAAGGCGTTCCAAAATCTTGGACAGAGCAGGTAGAATAGAGATGGGCCAGTAGTTATTAACACAGTCTCTTTTTCCAGCCTTATGGATGGGCTTGATAACAGCTATTTTAAAAGCTTGTGGAAGCCCGTTGATATTGACAGATTGCAGATATGTGTTATGGGAGAAGAGAGGAAATTTGCGTATCTCTTAATGATTTTGCTGCTAATCTGATCGATTCCCACTGCATAATTTTCTTTCAGGCCTCTAATGAGGTTGCAAACTTGTTCATCGGTAGGAAGAAGGACAAGCGAGTTTAAAGGAGTTTCAGATATGTGATCACTGGTGTGGCAAGGTGCTGTAGATTTCGAAGTGATGATTTTATTTGCCAACTTTGCTCCAACGTTCACAAAGAAGCTGTTGACGTCATTTATGTCCGCCTCGGGACTATTCGATGACAAGAGGGACGACGAGAACTCTGCCCTCTTGTCAGACCCACTAATTTTTTTAATGACATCCCATAACTGTTCTTTGTTAGCCTTTGCATTTTCAATCTCCTGCTTTTCATACCTCTTGTTTGCTTTTTTTTAGCAAAGTATTGTAAAAAACAATTATTTTTAAAAGAGTAGCCGTGGAGTTTCTTGCCGACTCTTCTCCATAGGAAACGACCAATTGGAACCGTGCACCTAGCTTCTGACGTTTCATAAGTGCCCATGTAGGTTTATGTGAAATAAAATAATTTGAATTTGGTTTGTTTCGTCTCTTTAGAATACTAATAAATGTTTTGTAATCCCGTCAATTAATTAATGTTTTGTAGGTATTTAATGCTATTTATTGTGTCGAATGATTTGTTATTATTAATTATCATCATGCCCCAAACCAAGGAATAAAATTTTTGAAGTGAAAACTTCTTTAGGCGCGTTGGGCATTTTTGAGATGGGAAAAAACAATTTTGTTGAACTCGCGACACTGTTACCGACACCTCATTAAAAGTATTTTCGCCATTTCCGGCACCGGCGTTACACAGCACGCTGGATGCGTGCACGATCGTATGTACGCTACGCACCGTGGTCCGTGCCATAGACTAATATTTATAAGTGAATCCGTGCCCTTGGTGGGATGTACACATGTACAGATGCCAGCACATGAAGCAAGGATGACAAGCAAAAATCGTGAAGCGTTCCACATTTATTGGCCTTGCGGAGGGTACTTTAGATCATATATTTTTATCTTGCTCTTTGAACACCAATTCCTTCGACCTCTATCGAAAAATTTTCAAATGTAATTATCTAATTTCCAACTAACTCTCCCTACTAATTTCCATTCCCTTTTATCCCATTTCTCCCCCAAACTTATAAAATACTAGCCACCTTTCTAAATGAAAATAATTTAAAATTTTAACTAGTGCGTAAAATAACTATGTAATATATTTTTGTTGTACATTATTATATATAAGTTTGTAGATTAGAATACATGTAACCCTTGTCTTCGTCCTTGCAGCTACTAACATTTATCTACCCACAAAGTACAAAATCTGACGGCCTGCCACTCTAAGCTGCCGCATAGCTGCCGTCTCAACGTGACACTGGCAGAATAGTTGACACCGGCTCAAATGCTAAGAACGGAAAAAAAAGCTACTACAATCTGTCAAATTTATTTAATTACTTAAAGATAAGGTTCAAAGTTGATTGGAAAAATTTGACAGTTTCGGGTAGCTTGATGTGCTGGCATCTGTACACAATCTATTACTATACTCTATGGACGAACAGCAAGATGATTGGTGAATATGGCGCTGTATTATTATTAGTCTGTGGCCTGTGCAGACCTGTGGCTTCACTGTTGCCAGATGGGGGGGATTCCCTGCAAATTCGGAGTTTTTTTCGACTTTGGGGGGGGAGGTTCGGTGAGAAAAGTTCTTTGGTGGTACTTTAGGGGGGAAAATTAAGTTGGGAGAAATGTTGGTGGTTTTTTTGAGTACCTACCTCAATCATTCATCCACAAACACTATTCCCATCAGCACTCTAGTGTAACGTTTGTATTCTCATCACTACTTACTTACTTTAATTTCCAACACTAAAATATTATATTATAATATATAATATATTATTATAATAATATATTGTTACAGACATGTTGCTAAATTGGTCATTGGTATCTTGTCCCTGCCATTTTAGAATGCATTTTCGCAAGTAAGTAAATATTATATAAGACCGATTATGCAACCGAATGGCAATAGAACCTGCTGAATCGATTCTCAGGATACGCTATTCACCGCCAAACGGTTGTATACATTTTGTTCCTACATCGGAAATGTAAAAAAAAAGGATTGTGTGGTTTTATGAAACCACGGTAAAAGTGAAACTTTTAAGCGAACTATAGGCGCCGCCATATTGGCCTTGGCTGCTCTGACGAGCGCCTTTCACTTTATCTCTACTCCGCGGCCGATCGTCACGCGACATGCAACACACAGACCAAAAAGTTTGAGACGATGTAATAAAAGTTTCACTTTAAAAAATTAACTCTGAAAACGTGTAACGAAAGTGAATTTGAAAATAATTGTTTAAAAAATAAAAGAATATTTTGCTGTTTTATTTCTTCTTTAGTAGTTTTGGGGATTTTTAAAAAAAAGCCAATTTTCGGGGGATTTCGAAAACAGTTGGGGGGAAATTAACATAGTCATCTGGCAACACTGTGTGGCTGGCTTCAGCTTGTATTCACCATTTACTTCGCACTTGTATGATTGTATTGTATTTTAGTCTGTGCTTGTTTGTATTGTATGTATATTTTGTTTTGTGTATTGCATCCTGTGTTTGTATCAGTGCGGGGGTAAATTTATTTCGACGGATTTAACGAGTAAAACTTTGGTAAGTACATGAATAATCATTTTGTAATTTGTAAGCAACTTTGGTAAGTACAGCTTGAGCGTGTGTAGGCCTTTGGGCCTACCACACGCTTAGTGATGGGTCGCAAGAATATTCTCTTACTGAGAATATTCTCGGATCGAGAATATTCTGCAATGTTCTTTTTGACAGAGAATTTACGAGAATTTAAAGTTGGAAGTAAAATTACAAAATTTTAATACAACATTTTGATTTCAAGGTCCACTTCAGGACCTCTTTTGTTGTTATTTTATACTTTACTCCAAAAAAGGTTACTATATGAGATTTCGGAGTGGAAATTGCTTGTTTCTTTAGTTAACAAATATTTGTTGCAGCTGTCGTTGCGCGCTTGCCTTTTCTGCCCGTTTGAGGGTGATCACCTGTGTGTGCCACCACAATAAAACCGGTCCGCGCCGTTCCCAAACATAGACGGATGGGAGTTCGTTCTTAACTTGGCTGAAAGACAGTATTTCAGTCAATGAGGTTATACAATACTGTATTGTATAATCTCATTGATTTCAGTTCAACAACTGTTCGAAGAAGTGTCTTTTTTTTTGGGTGGGCAATTATCAAATAACTTCTAGCAGGGCTATTGACGATGCCCGGGCATCGAGAGAAATAAAAAAAAGGAATATTCCGACCGAAATAAAAAGAACTAGGCATTCCTACGAAAAAATTATAAATAAAATGAAAGAGGAACATTTATATATTAAGGAGAAAGAAGAAATAGTTCTTCATTCGGAAACATGTTTCTATGCCGACGATTTCGACAAAGACTGTGGCTTGCGCGTACTTAACTGTGCCGTGTGGTAACGCCATCCGTGCGAGAAGCCTGCGCAGCAGTGTGACCACATTAAATTTTACGAAAATACCGAGGCACCTCAAAAAAATACTGAAATATACCGACTTACATAGGACAGATATACCAATAAAAATACTGATTTTCTTAACACGTTTTATTAATTCATACTCACAATAAATGTTAGTTATATTTTAACATCCTTTTCGAAGGATTAAAATTTACACAACCTCCTTCATCCTTAACACCTTGCTTTGTTTTAAAAATAGCTGACACATTTTTGTTTATAAGTCGGTGTCTTTGGTCCGTTTTTATTAAATTTATATGTGAAAATATGCGCTCGCATGCAGCATTCGACACCGGTATACATAGAAGAGATTTACTAAAACTAGTTATATTTTTGTATTTTAACATGCCATCACTCTTAGAAATTTTCCCAACTTCCACCCAAAATTGTTCACACGAGATGGGTGAGCCAGTGCTGGAAGATTGTAACAAATCACTTACTTCGCGATCAAACTTTAGGGTTCTATATTCTTCGTCAATTAACTGCATTTGTTCTGGCTGTACTTCGCATGGGAAAGTTTCTATCACATTTCGTAAACTGCGAAATTCTTTATGCACGGCAGTGTGTGGGTCAAGAAATTTCAGTTCTCGAAAAACTGGATTTTCAAAAGGCAAACGTGATTTCAATTGCGTGCTCAACTCAATTAAAAATGATTGGCACCTTCTGAAAAACTCAGCAATCTGTTCTTTCATGTTTACATTTTCCCTGTGTTTGATTAATTCTTGGCCTACTTGAATACCTAAGTACATATCTTTCAATGGCAAATAATTTACATTAGACTTTGGGTCTAACGTAAATACATTGTCCGTACCTACGTTTGATGTAATTAGCTTTCATGAAGCAACCCAAAATCGACAAGTATATACTAGATGCATCATCAATTCATCATACAGTCTCATCAATGCACGGATAGTCGCCTTGAAAAATTATGTTAAATTTGATTACAATCGGCAAAATGTAGTCCAAAAAGTAAAAGTACAATTTGTTTATATCAGTGGTAAAAGAATAAAAATTCTGATGACATATTGCGATCACTCAAGTATTTGTCTTGAAAGAACAATTGCAATGCGGAGGATTCAGATTCAGATTCGTTTATTTGCAAAAACATGTGTAGATAATATACATGGTATGATGCTTATTATAGGTGTCACAAAGTATTTTTTGGCTCAACATGTTTGACCATGGCTGGTGTACAAATTTGGTCGAAAGACAATAGGATTTTAATTAAAATAGGTACAATGAACAATAATATAAATAAATCAACAATTAACAATAATATTAAATTAAATAACGTCAATAGTCATCATTCAAAATAAATAGATTAGATTCAGTCAGTGTCTTCAGAGGGATTTATCATTTAAAAATTCATTAATATTATAATAGGCTTTTTCTGTCAGTATTTTTTTAAATGTTTTCTTAAACTGGTCTATATTTAATTTCTTAACACATTTAGGGATATTATTGTAAATTATTGGCGCTCTGCATACAACGCTTTTATACAGTAGCGCTGTCTTAGCTGGCTGAACACGAATTTTACTATTATCCCGGCGATTACGTTTTATAATGTCTGATATTCGAGGAAACAAATGGGGGTTATTTCTCACAAATAGGGTTATTTCCAAAATATACAGTGACGGAAGTGTGAGTATTTTATGCTTAGTAAAGAGTGGCTTACAGCTTTCCGTACTTTGGATACCAAACATGGCACGTAGGCATCGCTTTTGCATTATAAATGCCATATCTTTATTTGTTGAGTTGCCCCAAAAAATAATGCCATATCTGAGGACAGATTCAACAAGGCCATAATACGCCGAGAGTAAAACATCAGTGTTGACGGTTGGAGCAAGTTGGTACAAAGCATAAGATTGACTACTGATTCTTTTACATAGTTTCTCAATGTGTTCTTTCCAATTTAGTTTGCTGTCTATAATTAAACCGAGAAAACGGGCTTTAGTTACTTCATTTATAGTACTATTATCGTGAATCAAATTTACATTTAATGGATTATGCAATCTTTGCCCAAAGTGCATTATATTTGTTTTTGATATATTTATTTTTAAATTATTATTATCAAGCCAAGAAATTATAGATGTCAGCGAATTATTTATGTCAAGTTTGTAATTATTAATGTCCTTACATGCAATCGAAACTGTACTGTCATCAGCAAATAATGTCATAGGTTGAATCGTTGCCTTTGGCAAGTCGTTTATATAAATAGTAAACAACGGCGGCCCTAGCACACTGCCTTGAGGAACACCGTATGTGACATATTTCCTCACGGAGCTGAAATTTTCTTCTCTTTTTGTTTTGGGATTCACTCTAGTTATTACTGTTATCTGTTGTCGATTCGTTAAATAGGATCGAAATAAATCTAAAACATTGCCTCTTATGCGTCAAGTTTACTGATTAGTATATTATGATCTACATAATCAAATGCCTGTGACATATCGCAATAAATAGCACAAACTGGAACTGTTTTGTTTAGGGCATTGCAATTGTTCTTTCAATTGCAAGGCCCGTATTACAGAACCTCACTCAAAACTCAAGCATTACTTAAAACTCGTTGAAAGCCTTTTGATTGGTTGAAACAAGTTTTAACCTTTTCACCGCCCACGTACACAAAACGCGATGCCTCGCCAGCGCCAAGCTATAAATGTATAACGAAATATATAGTAAACAGTAGTGATGAGGGTATCGTCACATCGATGAATGAGATTTATACGCGTTCAGTTAAGTTTTTATTATAATTTTACAGATATAAATAAAAACTGATTAAATATTGCCATATTTGTTTTATTTCACAGTATCCCTAGTAAGAAAAAACAGTATAAATTATAAGTATCAAAGAAAAAAATGCATAACTCAATTAGCGCTATAAGAAATGTGGTAAATCTCTATTAGTTTCATGACGTCATCCGTTGACTTCATTTCAAGTCCTTGGCGTTCAGAGCACGATAAATTCAATTCTGGTTAAGGATGTCTATGGTCTTTCTTTCATTTTTGTCTATCCCGTGTTTTTTCTTACTTTATGATGAATGACCGTTATTATTATTTTTACGTCTTTTGACAATAATTCTCGGGACCCTGGGGTCCCAGGCCTTTGGAAGGCGAACAAGGGGCCGAAGCCAACTCGTAGAGACCGTAAGACGTTTTTAATTAATTAAATGAAGCACCAACCGACGATTATCTCTGTTCGCACTATTCAAGAGCACCCAAGGACAACCTTCGGTTGGTGTAGGTAGGACTATATTGCAGGATATGGAAATAAAGATATTGGATTATGGGTTTGGGTGGCTAAAATGAACTGGTTATCTAAAATTATGGAAAGACTATGATTATTACCTAGATGGAGTTAAGGACACCAGAATCATCTGTGTCAATATCCTCCACTTTCGAGTCAGATTCCACACGTTGCAATTTTTTTTGTAACTCATGAGAGTTCAATTTTATTCATTACTAGCGGACCCGACAGACGTTGTCCTGTCAAAACATTGTCCAGCGGACAAAATTGTGAATCTAAACCATTCCCAGATCCCCTTGAACACACACAAAAAATTTCATCAAAATCGGTCCAGTCGTTTGAGAGAAGTTCAGTGACATACACACTCACAGAAGAATTATTTATATAAAGATCTGCACTATTTATTTAGTCACACAACAGAATACAATTAAAATCATTTTGTTCTTATCACAAGCAAAGCGGGAAAGAAGGACGCGTGCGTGCTTTCCCGTTTACAATTGCTGCACTATGCCAAAGTGACCTTGACACCCGTACGCTTATGATGTCACAGAACGACTTCTATAGTAGTCCGTGGCGCTCGGGGCAGTGACAACTAACTTTTTTGTAGAGATGGGAATATAATTTATCGATAAGGATTGGTGAACAATAACAAGAACTATTTAATTACGGATCGGCACCCATCTGAAGGTCTAAATTGGGTAATTTTCCCTTTGTTGTAAAGTAGTTAACTAAGTTCATATTTTATTGACCTCAAATTGTTTTCGATAGTAGTATTTATAAATATTTTTACGATCGAAATCAAACAGTGAACACTTTCGCGTCACATCACTGGCCGACTATATAGAAGTCCTTGGCGTTCTGGGGACATTAAAAATGTTCGGAGTGTTTGTTTTTGCCAATTTTAAGACAAATAACGGCTTGTTTTGTGTGGAAAATTAAAAAAAAATAGGGTATTAGACTGCTATATTAAATAATAAAATGAAAAAAAAACCTGTAAAATACAGTAAATTTCTTTTTATAACATAGTTAAAATGAAGAGCTTCTAATGAAGTCGTGGCGCTGGTGGCACGAAAATCTGGAACTTCTATTGAAGTCCGTGGCGGTGAAAAGGTTAAGTAATGCTTGAGTTTTGAGTGAGGTTCTGTAATACGGGCCTTAGATACGCAATGCCACCGGCATGCCAATGATGTATGTCAGTAGTAGTAATTTGTATATTTGTGTTAGCAAAAAACGTCAAAAAGAAGACTTAAGCAAGGTTCGCAAAAAACGCCAAATTAGTAGATTGTTAAACGAATGGGTTTTAGCGCAGTGTGTTACACTCTACTTTTCACTACGACTGCGAGAAAATAAAATAATCCAATACAATATTAAATAGTTTATTTTAATTTAAATGTACAATTCTGGATATTTAACGAGATGTTTTTTTCCGGCAACTTAATTTCAGTCCTCTGTGAAGATGTTCTCACTAGATGATGACATTTCCACTGTTGTAAATTATATTACGGTCACCAATTCAATTCATAATTAGAAAAAATTCTAAAGATTTCGCGCCAATGCCTTTTTTATTTCTTCTGTAGTCGCAACGCAATGCACGCATTCTACCGAAGAGATAGTTGCATTTAGTTACATTTTCAAAAATAAAATGTTCTTTTTTTTGTGAACCAGTAATAAGTCGAGTCCATAATCATGATTATTCTACATAAGAATAAAGACTTTTTCGTTTTTCAAGGCTCGTTGGAACAGACAAAAATTAAAAAGAAATTACTTTTTCCCCTAGAGCAAGAAATGCAATTTTTTCCTCGCTCTGGTACTCTACAATGACGGCCTTTTTGAGCAAGAGGAGTAAAAAAAATATTGTGCACTGGAGTAGTATGTTGACTTGTCTTAATTGGTTGAACAGTGTAAACAATTGTAGATAGACAAATAAATAAAATAAAACTATTTCAATTCTTAATTGCATATACATATACCTATATTCGAGGCGTATTCATTCAGATTTATAATAATATAACCGCTAGGCTGTATGTAGGTCATATCGATAAAAGTTGTCGATAACATCGAATGTTTTTTTTTGTAAAAGAGTTTCGAATATTTTGTTTTATAAAATAATAGTACACACAGCTCCATTAAGTAGTTACCCGCCTAAAAAACATGTGCATGGATGATTCTGTAATGGATAGTCTGAAATAAAAATATTTTTCGTACCACTTGCTCAAAAAAATGACATTCTATGCCACAAAAAGCGAACATAACAATAGTCATTTTTAATCTGTTAAAAACAGGGAAAGAAAATTGTAAAGGCCATTTCATGAAAGAAGTCCCGCGGACAATTGTGGAACTAAATTTGACTGATGGGGAGATCGGCCATTTTGTCGTTAGTCGGTGTTATCAAGGTGCGTTTGTTGTGGTAGGTAGATATTTTGTGATTTTATTATTGAATTAGTGCGTTATGAGGATTATTTACGATGCCAAAAGTTGTAAAAAGTGCAGGACGAGAAATGATATTAAAGGTGAAGGAGTTCTGTGAAGCGGAACATAAGAATCACGGTGTTTTAATACCAATAAACAATGTTCGCAAGAGAGTCGCCGCCATGACAGGTAAATTTTGGGGCTGCCATATACAGATTTTTTCCCCGATTGATTTCTTATAGATTGAAATTAAGTTTTTTTAATGCAAGATTTTTATTAAGGAAAATTTTATAAGGAATTAACACAACAAAACAAAAAAAACGTAAAGTTATATTCACCAATAATGTAATTAAATACGAAAACAATCATTCAAACTTGTTCATTTTATTTCAGGTGTGTCAGAGAAAACTGTAACGAGAGTTACAAAAGAAGGAGCAACAGCGGCGAAAGTTATCGTCACCCCAGGGAAGAATCGCCCGCATCCTAAAAAGTTCAACTTGGATGGATTTGATTTGTGCGCTATACGGCAAAAAATTCACAGTTTTTATGTTGTCAGGAAAGAATTACCAATATTGGCTAAATTACGTGCAGCTTTGAGAGAAGACACAAATTTTCAAGGAAGCATCACCACATTGCACCGTATATTGCAAAGTATCGGTTTCAAGTATAAGCGATGCCAATCGAAACGTAAATTACTTATGGAACGTTATGATATTACCGCATGGCGTTCAAGATATTTGGAGAGAATCCGAAGAAATCGCACTGTGGAGAAAAAACCTGTAGTATATTTAGACGAGACTTATATACACAACACTTATCACGCCAAAAGTTGCTGGTAAAGTGAGGACGAGCCTGGGATGTTCGTGTCAGAGTCAGCAGGGAGTCGTTGGGTAATTGCTCATGCGGGAACTGAAAATGGTTTTGTTAATGGTGCATTGTTAATGTTCAAATCACAATCCAAATCCTCAGATTACCACGATGACATGAACTCCACTAATTTTTTTAAATGGATGAGTGAAAAAGTCATTCCTAACCTACCTGAAAGGTCACTTGTGGTAATGGACAACGCTCCGTATCACTCACTGCACTCAAATAAATAAAGCGCCTACAATGTCAAGTCTTAAACGCGACATGCAGGAATGGCTGCGAGAAAAAGGACTATATTTTGAAGAGACTTGGACAAAAGCTGTATTATTTGCATTAATAAAACAAAACAAAGGTCCACCTACATATGCTGTGGATGAATTATTAAAATCTCACAATCATGAATTGTTAAAATTGCCGCCTTACCACTGCGATCTCAATCCGATTGAAAAAATGTGGAGCCTTGTAAAGAGACGGGTAGCGGATAAAAACGTGGATCAAGATCCAAAAGAAATTGTACGCCTAACAGAAGAGGCTTTTGAGACTGTTACAGCGGAAGATTGGGCAGCTCAATGTAAACATGTACAGCATTTGGAGGAAGAGTATGTAAAAAATGATGGTCTTATGGATGAAGAAATGGATCGATTTATTATATCCATGGCTAGTGATAGTGAAACGGAATCTGATTCTATTTCTATTCACTCTTCTGATAGCGATCGTAGTATGACTAATAATCATAATTATTCAATAAAACTTTGAATAAAACTTTTAACTTTTAAATGTTATTTTATTTTTCTAATTTAAAGTTGGTCGAACATCTCCATTTTATGTTTTAGAAATTACAGGAAGATTTATTTTTCACTAATCTGACCTTAGCAGTATGGACATCAAATCTACCTATATTAAAAATACATTACATTAAAATCTCAATTTTTTTTCTTATATAAATATTCGTGTTTATGAAACTAAATGAACGATAAATTATTTTCTCTGATTTCCCCATATATAACTCTGGCAACATTATGTCGCGCGAATACAGCGCTGTGTCTGCGGGACTTCTTTCGTGAAATGGACTTTACTGAATTTCATTCATCCTCTAGGGGATAATGTGATTTAAATTTGGAATACTTACCGAAATTTATACTGAACTACATCTGTGTTTACTCCATTGAGTTTGTATATAAAGCATTATACATCTTTTTAAAAAAGGAATACGCATTTATTATGCAGTGATGATTACGAAAACCGACGAGGCCGTATGAGCTTGATGCCTTTGCTTTTCCGACAAAAAAATATTAGTCTAGGAATTTGCCGCGTTTTTGTTTTCTTCAAATACATAAACGTTAAGTTTATTTTAATTTATTTTTATAAATAAGTTAATGTTCTAAAAATACGTTACGATGTTAAATCAAAGTGACAGTGAATTGTCGGATTCCATCAGTGCAAATGCTGCCGCAATTATAAATAATTTGCTTCCAACAAAATTCAAGGAAAATTATTTAAAAACTTGTGAAGAATTTTCAACGTGGAGAAGTGCGAAAGGCCTATTAATTTCAGAATCAGTACTTCTTATCTATTTTGATTATTTATCCAAGACAAAGAATCCGAATATACTTTGGTGCATATACTCAAAACTGAAAACTACAATAAGCATCAAACACAGCATTGAAATAAATAGATTCACGAAATTACTGGCTTTTTTTTAAAAGAAAATCAGAAGGGCATTGCGCAAAGAAGTCTAAAATTTTTACGACTCAAAATGTGGAAAAATTTCTTAATGAAGCTCCTGACGAAATTTTTCTGGCCACAAAAGTAAGTATACATGATTTAACTATGAATATTTCGTATCTTAGTAATGGTAATTATTCAATATATTTACCTGTTTTTTATCTTTGTAATAGGTGGCCTTAATTTTTGGACTCAATGGTGCTTGCCGCGGATGTGAACTTGTAAACTTAAAGGTGGAGGACGTTGAAAATCATTCCAATGAGTTACTGCTGATTATTGTAAAGGAAACTAAGACAAAGAAAAATCGGTCATTCATTGTACAAGGACAATATCCTAAAATCATTCATAAATACCAAGCATTACCTCCCACCAACATGGAAAACAATAGATTTTTTATAAACTATCGGAATGGGAAATGTACTCGACAAGCCATCGGCAAAAATAAAATTAGCAATATGCCAAAGGAAATTGCTAAATATTTAAAACTTAAAGATGTTGAACTCTACACCGGTCACTGCTTTAGAAGAACTTCGACGACTTTCTTGGCGGATTCAGGGGCGGATATTACGTCAACAATAAAAAGACACGGTGGTTGGAGCTCTGATAGAGTAGCTGAGGGTTATATCGAAAGCTCAATCGCGAATAAAACCATATTAAGCAGTCAAATTAACAAAAATACAAAACTTAATCCATCATCATCTTCGTCCGTAACTCACGATGCACCACCACCACTATCTCCGACGTATACTATCTACAATGAAACGAAAGTTCTTCAGACGCAAGAACAGAGAAATACTCAAATCAACTCATCAACAATAAATGTACCAAACAAAAATGTAACTCTCTCTATCAATAATTAATTGGACCAATGTTTCGAATGTTAACTTTTACTTTTAATTGTCATTATTTTTAATAAATGCTTATCTCTTATTATTATTGTGTTATTTTTTTCGCAAATGGTACGAAAAGTAGAGTATTTTCCTCGGTTTAGTCTTGGGTGAACTTAAATCCCTCGCTACACTCAGGACTCGTCTTAATCACGAGCGTCACCCGCGACAGAAGACACTGTTTTATCCCCTTGGTTAATAATCTACTAATATATACCTATATAAGATAGGATGTTCAAATCAAGGCACGAAATATGCTTTTTGTCATTCATTATACATTCATAAAAAAACAGCTGTTCCATACATTTTAACCGCGTAGGTATTGCACTTTTCTATGAAACAGCTGTTTTTTTATTAAATACCCGACGAAAAATTTCAACGCAGTCAGTTCAGAATCATCTTCTGAATCCATGGTAGGTAACAGTTTTCGCGTTGATATCCCTGCCACCCTGATATTTTTTATAGTATTTTTCTATTTTGCTTTAGTAATATTTATAAATAATTTAAAAAACTTTAATAACATTTGTTATTGTTATTATTTAACAAAATATTGATCATATATTTTTTCAACAAAGATTGATATTTTACAATTTGATTTGATAATTTACAGTTATCATAATAAACATATTTTGCTGAATATATATGAACTGATACAAACGGGTCCCTAGACAAGTGATATCATATTAAATTAACGCAAACGATAAAATAGGAAACGTTAGAAATAAGCAATAGATTTAAGTGAACGTATACATCAAACGTTGTAGTTATAACTCGAGGGTATAAATTAATTTTATAAAGAAAACGTTACCCTCAAATTATTTACCGATTAGACAGAGACCTAAAAATAAATTGACTCGGACGATAGTAGATAACAATTTCATCGCATTTCACATGGGCTCGCTGGCTAATTCGTCAAACTGCCGGTATGAGCATGACAACGTTTAGTCGTTCAGTGATGCGATGGTTGGAATCCAAGTCGAAACAATGAATTCTTTTTGAAGTATTTTTTAGATTAGATTATTCATTACGAATTCAATGTTGTAGCAGTGTAACATTTTAAAATTTAAGGGGCTAGCACATACTGACGCTGTGTGTACCTATATTTATTTTATTTTATATTTTGTAAAGTTTTGGTTGTGTAATGTAATTCTAATTTTGAGAAATTTATTTTTAGACGTAATGGCGAGCTGGAACTTTAAGCAGGCCCAGGACGTACCGGAGGACTTCGGGTCGCTTTTCTTGGAGAGTGAGTCGGAGGACGAAGACCCAGAGGAGTCCCTCGAAGTTTTGGAGCCCGAGGAGCAGGAGGAGGTGGACGTTGCATACCTCGACTTCGCATACGTCGAACCGGCTCTGGAGGTAAATCCTTTTTTTAGGGTTCCGTATCTCAAAAGCAAAAAACGGAACCCTTATAGGATCATTCGTTTGTCTGTCTGTCACAGCCAATTTGCTCCGAACCTAATGGATGAATTAGGTTGTTTGATACACATATGTATTACTCTGACCCAAACACGGACATGTAACATAAATAAATGAATTTTAAATATGGGGGTCACTTTTGGGGAAACAAAAAAGAAAATTAAAACAAAAAGTTTTGCAAACTGTACCGTGTAACATATCAAATAAAAGGGCTTATTGCGAGGATCTCGATTTAAAAAAAAATTATATTAAATTAATACATTTAAGAAAATAGACTAAAATTGACCAATCCCCAAGGATCTCTCTCAGAAACTGCTGAGCCTAAAATTCCGAAGAATGGTTCTTTAGTCATAGATTACTTACAAGAAAACCTATAGGAAATAGAATTCTTAAAATAACTTGGTAAATCTCTCAATATTGCGCATACAAACTTACATTTGCAGTTGGAATGTATGGGAGAACATGTTTTTCAACGACATTGTTAATTTTGTATTTGGGATAAATTCATCCCAACTACGGAACCCTTCATTGTGCGTGGTCCGACACGCAATTGGCCGGTTTTTTTTTATCTTAGAGCGGATGGCCAGGAATCTTATGTTGTCTTGTGTGAATGCTTTTATTTTGTGTGAGCCGTTAGGTTCAGTAGTAGTGATTTCATTTTAATTCTTTGATTTTTCAGTATGTTGAGTCGCCACTGACGCTCCTCGGGTTATATACCCAGGAGGGAGAGGAGATCCCTTTGGGTCTTCCTCAAAGTCATCCGATGGCTCAATCCTCGCCTGCCGTTATGTAAGTAAAAAAAACCGGCCAAGTGCGTGTCGGACCACGCACAATGAAGGGTTCCGTAGTTGGGATGAATTTATCCCAAAAACAAACTTAACTTTGTAGTTGAAAAATATGTTCTCTCATACGGAATGTATGGGAAAACATGTTTTTGCAACTGCAAAGTTAAGTTGGTCGATTATTACTCGGTAACCTGTAGAGCCTATTTAGCTGTGATAGTTTTCCTTTTAATTTCGTTATATCAGCTACTGTTGTGATTTTTTTCACACACCCAAAACCAACCATTTAGCCGGCAGGGGGGGGGGACACTTGACTCTAACAAAAATTAGCACTTTAAAGCTTAATATTTCGCAAACGAATCCCTGAATCCAAAAATGGTTTTCACAAACTCACAATATTTTTGAAGGACCTTTCCAATGACACCTCTCACCATGGGGTAAAAAAATAAACATTACCACTTTACGTGTATGAGAGGTACCCTAAAAAAAAATGTTTTTCATAGTTTTGTTTTACCACTTTGTCGGCGTAACTAATATGTATACCTATGCCAAATTACAACTTTTTAGTACTAAGGGTCTAGGAGCTAGACCGCGGACAGACAGACAGACAGACAGACAGACAGACGGACATGACGAAACTATAAGGGTTCCTTGTTTACTACGGAACCCTAAAAACATGTTTTAATCGAAATAATTACATTGAGTTAATAATATTTGTAATAACGAAAACCATCTATTTCAGTTCGCCGCCACGAACGTCACCGTCGACTTCCTCTGTCCCCATGGAGGTAGATACAAGTGGGCCACGCGTGATGCAGCCGTAAGTTATAAAACATGTTTTGATTGAAATAATTGTAAAGGAGATGTTTCATTTTCGGCCATAAAGTGTAGGTTAATGAAAAAAAAAGGAAAAAAAAATCCACGAATTGAGGAAAAATATTCTTTCCTGTTTATTCCCCTGATTACTTCGGCACATAAAATAATAGTTTAACAAATTATTGCTATATTTTATTCATCATGGCGTCGTCTTACTTGCATACTGTTTTCGTCCAGAAATCATGTTACATTTTAACATAATACTATCACGTAGACGTTATTTAAATAAATATGAAAGGCATGTATTTCTGTACTTTAATAAGATAGCTATCTGATACAACTTTTTGATTAATTAGAAAGTGTGATTCTTTATTTAAAAAAAAAATAACGCTTTTGTGGATTGTAGATTTGTAGGTACTTCTGGACGAAAATGGCTAGCTGTCGATGGTCGTATTTCTCCTGACAAACGTCAAACATTTTCGGTTTTTATTTTGTGCCCAAAAAGTAGTAGATATTATGGAAAAAACAGTCTTTATTGTGTTTATGGGTTCGTTGCCCAGGTTTTCTAAAGTGTACATGTTATGACCGGAGTCCCATACAAAAATGAAACGTCTCCTTTATAGTAACGAAAACCTTTTATTTGATAGGCTATGCCCGCCGCACGCTCCGGTGTCGCCTACCCTTGCTGAGGACGCGGACGATGCTAGTCAGCTGTAAGTTTTTTCATATTTGCACTTTAACCTTTTCTTCGTGATTTACATTTATTATTAATATATTTCTAAATGTCTTTGACATATCTCGGGACCCTGGGGTCCCGGACCTTTGGAAGGCATACGAGGGGCCGAAGCCAACTCGCAGAGGCCCCTTAGACATTTTTGAGTATTGAGGCACCAACCGACGATTATCCCTGTTCGCACTATGCAAGGGCACCCAAGGATAACCCCCGGTTGGTGTGGGACTATTGCAGAATATGGAAACAAAGATATTGGACTATGGCTTTGGGTGGTTTAAGTGGACTGGTTACCTGGAGCTATGGAAGGACTATGGCCCCTGCCTGATCAATGTTTAAATGTACACGGATAAAATGGCAGGGGGTGACTTGCACGCTCAATAATGGGCCCCCGAAAACGGTCGCTAGCACATAGTGTCGTAGCGACAAGGGGGCAACACGTCCTGAGGTGCTTATGAGGAGTGGAGAGGTATTCCACGGCTATCAGGACAATCCCGGAAGTACGGTCAAGATCCCTACCAGCATCTTACTGGAATACTTCCTTCCTCCGAGCACGTTTGCTCTTGCGAATCTCCACTCAAGCCGGCCAATTAAGGCAAGAATGAGGCGGGAGCTCTGTTCCTCGTCAGTGTTCACTCCAGCTGGCCAATAAAGGCAAGCCAGAGGTGAGGAACAAGACTTCTCCCGGGAGATAGGGTCCGTGGGGTCGCTACTGCCCAACAGCTCGCCACATGCTGCCCTGCGGGTTTTTGTATCTCTCTTGGTCTGGCTCCTAATCCCAGACCTGTTCCGGCAAAGTAAACTCTACCGGCACAGGCCTAGAGTTCGGAGCGCGCAAGCCCCACCACGACGTCAACGTAGAGATACGACGGTGGGGTTATTATTAATATTATTATCATCATCAGCCTGGATTTTCTCACTGCTGGGCAAAGGCCTTATTCTGTTTCCACTTCTCTCTATCCAGGGCTATTTGGAACCGGTCTTTTTTGAAGGAGTTTGTGCCCATTGATCATCCAGATGTGTCTAGGCCAGTTCCATTTTAGTGTGGCAGCTTTCCGAGTGACATCAGCTATATTTGTGATGGAAGGGATGGTAGTATTCTTAACCCGGTATTCAACCTTAATACCCAGAATACTTCGTTCCATAGCTCTGGCAAACCTCGAGCGTTGACCTCTGCTGATTTGTCAAAGACCATGTTTGAGAGTCATAAGTGAGGATGGGAAGAATACACACAGATTATCATGCATGTAAAATTATATTTGACTTTTTTTAGGGTGGAAGTCTGCATCATCTTAGACGAAGAAGACTGTATTCCTCACGATGGCGACGACTTTCATTTAGCTGACGAACACCACACGTACCAGCAAGTGGTAGAGCGACCGTCGACGTCGACGACGAGTGGTCGTACGCAGCGTGGCGCGCGAGGGGGACGCCCACGCGGGTCGCGAGCATGCCGCACATACTGGGCGACAGGTGAGCCCCAATGGAAAAAGGGTGATAGGTGTGTGCAGGTGCATGTGGATGACGACGATGTGCCCGAGGACTTGAGAGCAGCTATATTGAAAGTAGTGAGAAATAGGGAGGTATTGAGAGAACGGGCGATAGCGAGAGCGAGGAGGCACATGCCGCCAGGTTCTGAAGTGCATGATGAGAATGAGGAGTTTTTAGATGCAGAGGACGGCCAGGACGAGGCCCTGCTTACCGAGATGGGCGTTTCTAGTCGTTTTGAATGGTCGTCCATGCACGATTATGCAGGCGACCGGGAAGAATTTCTGCCTCAGCAAACAGGGCCTACTGTCGCTCCTGAGAATGCGTATGATGCGTTTAGGCAGTACTGGGATGACGGAATCTTGTCACATATTGTGACTGAGACCAACCGATACGCTCAGGGGATAATAAGCTCATCCGCTTCTTTTGCCCAGGATTGGTATGACACGAACGTTCATGAAATTTTAATCCTATTTTCCTTCTGGATGATGCTCGGAATCATCAGGATGCCCACCACAAAATCTTGCTTCGCTGTTAACCCACTCCTTCAGACGAACGTTTTTAGACAAATGATGTCCCGCCGTCGTTACGAACTTCTTTGTCGCGCTCTCAGTTTCAATGACAACCGCAATAAACCGACTGACATTAATACTGACCGTTTATTTTCTCTTGGTCCCGTTTTGCAACATTTAAATTCTCGCTTCAAGGAAGTCTATGTCCCATCCCAAAATATTTGCATTGACGAATCCCTGACTTTGTGGAAAGGAAACCTTTCCTTCCGCCAGTACATAAAGACAAAGGCATCCAAGTTCGGAGTGAAGACCTTCGAACTGTGCGAGTCTTCAACCGGCTACCTTTGGTCTTTCTTTGTGTACGTCGGTGGTACCACCTCCTATGATCCCACTTACCCGTCGACGTTGCTGAAAAGCACGTTGACAGTCCTAACACTTGTCCGTCCTCTCCTTGACAAAGGGTATACTCTTTTCATGGACAATTGGTACAATAGCCCGTTGCTGGCCAGATTTTTGAAGGCACATAAAACTGATTGTGTAGGGACATTGCGCACCAACCGTAGCCATGTGCCTCCACTCATATCGCTGTGCCAGCTGAAAAATGGTCAGTTCGTAGCCCGTCATTCCGGCGATGTTGTTGTCATGGCCTACCAGGACAGAAATCGAAAGCTCGGCACCATCTCTACCTACCACGGCATTAAACAAGACCTGATGAAGCCGAGAAAATATCGTGAGGCTCAATACAAACCTAAATTAATTTTGGATTACAATAAGAGTATGGGAGGCGTTGATCGTAAAGATCAAATGCTGGAACCATATCTGCTAGAAAGAAAAAAATGCTCTAAATGGAATATGAAGGTCTTCAAACGCCTTCTCAATTGCTCTATTTTAAATTCACGCATTATCTACGAGGCTTCGCACCGTAAATCCAAAGATCATTTAATTTTCCGGTTAGAATTAGTGGAACAGATACTTCAAAACCACCACGGCCACATTCCAAAACCCACACGCCATCCTATCACCGCAATAGCGCGCAAGAGCATTCTGGCTCAGCCGAAGTCCTCTTCAGATCACTTTCCTTGCCAAAACGACGTATTACCCAATGGCCGCCGTGCTCGTCGTCGGTGCTTGCGGTGCAGCCAGCTCGGTGTCCGTAGATCTTCAATTTACGTGTGCACTAAATGTAATGTTCCACTTTGCATAGAGCCCTGCTTCAAGCTTTACCATATGGCGAATTCCTAATTTTTCTCCATTTATAGTGTTTTTTATTTCTAGCTTGACAGACAGACATCATATAGACTGACATTTTCACTTTTGTTTTAGTTTATTTGACATTTCACACATTTTATATTTCTAGCTTGACAGGCATACCAAAAGAATGTACCTTTTGTAATTTCCACAAAGTCTCAACTGACACAGACAGACAAATAGTAGTCACTCCTTTTCTCGGTCATACCATTCTTTACTGTCTAAACGTCATGTATGTGCGGATTGAGTGCGTGTCCATTGGGGCTCAGCAGTAGCCTAATTGCGGAAAACATACAATGCCCAATCTCTTTCATTTTACCTATGCAACCACGTTTATTTTTTTATGTACGTTGTCGAGCAGACGAATTTTTCAAACGTATGAAGCAACAATTCAATGTGGAATATAAATTTTATCCCTTTCAAAACCCTTCGAATTATAATTGTCACATCAGTGTTACGCAATTGGTGTGTCAGGTTAGATAACAGGAGTCTGACTTGCAGAATAAAACTACAATTGTTTACTTTCTTTATATTATTTAATTACTTACTGTTTCTTATAGAAACTTGGAGCTCTAGGGCGCTCAAATGAAAACAATAGTTTTCCAATAACTGGTTTATTGGTAGTTTTACAATATAATTTGATTATTGTAACGAAATTTAGCAGAGCTAGTTGCTACTTCTAGTTTGGTAGGTGAATAATAATAACATGAAGGTAGAAATTTTTCATTAACAATTTAGAAGTACCGACATTAAACACAGAAAGAAAATATAAGAAAAAGAATATGATTAGCAATGACTCGCGCGCGTAGTGTCATGCTATTATAATAATATCAGGCGCGAACACTTACATTTTGTAATAAGGCCTCGGTCTCGAAGTCAGCGGGCAGCGGGGCGGCGGCAGCGGTGGCGCGGCATCGCATTGTTTTATATCGAACCGCTGGCTCCTCGCGCCGCTGCCTTCGAGGCTAGTTACATATAAATCTATGCATTCGAACGCGCCGCTGCCGCCGCCGCCACGCTGCCCGCTGGCTTCGAGTCCACGGCCTAACTGTTTGCTCTATTGTCAATTTTGTTTTTCTTTATAAATTTATGAAAAATTTATAGATAGATAAGAAAAATATAGGATTATGAGTCAGGCTCGCGAAATAAAAAAGTACATTAGTTTAATTTATTTTTATTATTTAGTTACTCACACTCTGTGACGTAAACATGTTCCTGGAACTATTATCTGCCTTATGTAAAAAAAATACTGTGTAAAGTAGTAATTTTTTGTAAACAATACAGAAATAAAACTCGAATTGTGTTAGCAATCATCAATTTTATTTTATCCATGGTAAAAAAAATGTAAAATTTTCTTCTGTGACGTAGTACATGTTGCAAGAACTACTGTCGTCCCTATGTAAAAAAAAGTGTAGGCAAAGTTCAGTTATTTTTAGTTAACAATACAGAAATAAAATTCAAGAATTGTCTTAAAAAATATAAATTTTCATTTTATCCATGTAAGTATGTAAAAATTAAAAAATTATTACGCACTCGCTGACTAAACAGATATTTAAATAAAATAGTCATTATTGTCGGGGACCTCCACAGAACGGTCCCCCCGACAGCAATGACAATTTTATTTATCTGTTCAGTCGTGTTTTTTAATGTTTCTGATTATTTATTTTTTACATTTTAGTGACAAGTTTTATTTTAATACATGTCATGCTAGGTGGCAAAGCAAATATTCAAATGCTTTGTAGGTTTGTTGTTTGTCTGTTGAACTGTTTTGTGTTTGTTAATTTAATGCAATAAGGCCCACTTGCGCGTTCATGGGTTAGCTACATCTGTGGAGTTAACAGCTAACTCAAGGTTAATGCAAACAAAATTATTGGATTAAGGGGGCCCTTCCCGATCCATCTATCGTCAACGCAAGCATGATCGAAAAGCATGTTGTTTCATCTAGCGCAAGTGAAAACTGCTAACAAGCAAGTGAGAACGCGATAACATTGTACGAAAAATAGTGTACGGAAACTTGTTTCAGGAAATACGTTTTTTTGAGTAAGCTTTACTAGTTTGTAAAATAAATGTTTGTCATTTAGAATCTCCATTACATGTGCAAGGTTTCTATGCAGATGTTTTCTTTACTTTTACAATTTATGAGTACATTATGAACGGCCAAAGTTCAGGTAAAAATTGTGCAAAAATGCAGATTTTCGGAGGCTTGTACTGAATTTATTTCTCGAAATTTGAATTTTTTGGTTTCATAGAAACCTAGAAATAGTGCACAAGACACTTATTAGTTTAAAAATTTCAAAGAAAGATGTGTTACGACGCCATAATGACGTACGAGCGTTTGTATGAAAAGTATGATGGGTTGGCCGCTCTTAACCCTGAGTTAGCTGTTAATTCCGAGTTATTTAGCTAACCTATGAACGCGCAAGTGGGCCTAAGAGTTGTACTTAATTAAATACAA
Organism: Agrochola lychnidis; assembly: GCA_963680765.1. Classification (NCBI taxonomy): domain Eukaryota; kingdom Metazoa; phylum Arthropoda; class Insecta; order Lepidoptera; family Noctuidae; genus Agrochola; species Agrochola lychnidis. Next base: position 10,474,793 of record OY796850.1, read on the forward strand.
TATTAGAAACGTTTTTTTTTTATAAGATGATTATTTATACACAGCTATTAAATAAATAAAATAAAATCTTTTTATTTCTAGACACATTTGGCCCATAATGTTGTTAGTAGAAACGACTTACAAACTATTATTAGTTAAAATAATTAAAATTTAATTCAAGTATTTGCCGCCCACTGGGGCTCCGGGCACACGCACTTGTGTGAACCCAGTGCCCCAGATTGCAGTATTTGTTTGTGATTTCAAAACGTTTTTATTATTAGTTTATTTTAAGTTGTATCTTAAATTCATAGTAAGTAAGTAAAAATTTATTTGCATAGATTGCAGGTACAGTATATAAGATGTAACAGTTGAAATATGGGTGATCCTTGTACAATCTACCTTATATTAGGCATGCAACATTATTATGCACGAGAGACCACAAACACTTTTGTGGTCTTATTTCAAATTAGTATGATCCAATCATAGCCAACATTAAGACGTCAAAATGCTGCAGTGCGCGTTTAAAAACTCTGTAAATAACCACCGTAACACCAAGGCTTTGGAAGAAATATCTTTTTTTCGATAAGTTTAAATCATTAAGTGTTTTCATAAAATAAAAACAGAATTAAATTGTATATATAATTCAATTAGCTAATATTATAATAGTTTGGCCAATGTTTGCTACAACGCACCAACTATTGTATCAAACATCGACTGTTCTCGAACAGGGAATGCATGGAGTAGTGTTGGTTATTTTATAATGTTATTTTTGTTTGTAGATTTCCTAGTGACCCATTTCGCTGTGCAGAATGGGTATCTATTGTCGCGAAATAAAGAGGAGAAAAATATACAACCCTTGTAAAAAATCGGGAATATGTTCGATTCATTTTGACAGATTCGACATATCTGGAAACACTCAAAGGCGTAGATTACTAAAAACAACGGTTCCCAAATTGCAGGTAATAGTAAAATAGTATCTACTGCATTTTGAATCGGTCAAAAATATTTGCCACCATACAAAACAAACCTATAAAATATATATTCTGCAACTCTACGTCTTTCAATACTTACTGTGTTCTGAGCATTGAAATGTAATACCAAGAACTACGTTTAGTTCCACAATAGAATAAGCACGAAATTATAAACAAAATATTTTTAACCTTATTACAATATTAAGTTTCATTTTAGAATAAATATTTTTGTACTGATGACTTTTATATTCAAGCGAAAATTGCTTATAAACCTTTCTGCGATGAAAGGACTTAAATAAATATATTTTGTAATGGTAATTAAACTGTATGTATAAGCATTAAGGTTTATAATAAACTGAAGTTGTTAATATTATTAAACTTTTTTCTAAGAAATGTAGATGTTTACCTGTGTGCAAACGTGGCCACTTGAGCGACGTATTTTTGTTCCTGATCCTTAATCTAAAGTCCCCGTCACGAGAAGCTATAAATTTTGTAAACACACATTCAGGGGTTTGCAATCTTTGGTTAAAATAAAATAAAAACAGTTTTGTACTATTTTTTTACAGGGATATAATTATATTAACACACACATCTAATTACAAACAAACAATATAACCTAATCCGCGAAAACACCACAAACAAACAGACGCATTCGAAACTCGAAAGACAGCAGAGACAACGTCAGCGTGAACTTACTTCAAAATCGTGGCCCAAATGTTTACGTTCCATGAATCAGATGCGTTCCAGTACCACAAAACCTTAGACGACAGCGCTTTATATCGCTAAAATATAACCCGATCAAGTGAAATTGCTCATTAGTTTCGTATAACACGTACGTTACTTTGACTTCATTGAATTTGGGATTATTTGTTGTTGATTAAATTGTCGCTACGTAACTTGGTAGAAGTTCTTTATTTACAAAAATTATAGCTTCTCGTGACGGGGACTTTAGTACTATTATTGATCGAAGGTAAAACATGTCAAGTGATGAAGTGATTTGAAACGTCAAACATGCTTCGCGTCAACAAGTTGCATGACAATGCGAGTATACATTGACAGAAACAGAGATTTTTTTGATAATCTTTCGCCAGTACAAACGCACAGTTATTTCAATACCTTTGCTAATAAAACCATTCAATTAGATACAAAAAGGATTTATTAGGATCATAACTACACTAACGAAAAAGTTATTCACAACCACCTTCTCTTTCATTTTGCTCATGAGTGTTTCCACCGATGCCTTGATTTGCATAGTTGCCCAGTAACCTCTGGCCGTTAGGGTCGAAGGGAGATTTAAAGTGTAAAGTCGCCTTGTGTTTCTGTCCCAAGACTTCGATCTCGTAATCGCCTTCTTTCAAAAACTCTTTGGTTACTTCTGAGCCTTTGTTAGTGACGTAGCCAATACCTATTGGTTTGTCTAGGTAGAATGCATAATCTCCTCTTCTTAGGTAGCCTACGGGTTCACCATTTCTAAATATAGCTTCTTGTCCGAAGATAGCAACCTGCAAAAATTAATTAAATTCCCAATTAATAATTTATAAAAATAGCGAGCGCGCTGGTGCAAAGTATCATGAATGTTGATCAAGTCAAAGGGTTAGGTAAGTTGTAAGTGCTGTTGCTTGTGCTTCTTACAATCTCCACGGGATGATGGCGTAACGTTATGTTTTTACGCCGGAAAAAAATTGTAACCAGTACCCTAATTGCGTAATACATGATCAATCACAATCTGTTTCGATTTGAAACAGATTACTAATCCATTGCTTCATAAGTTGGAAAAAAAAAATCCAACTCAACGTAAATAACGCAATGAATGTTGTTGAACTGTCAAAATGAAACAAATGAGTCATAATCGTTTACGAAAATAAGTTACGCAATTAGGGTACTGTTTCTATTCATCATTCTTGCCCTTATCGTTATTTTGTTAGGATCGGCGCAGCAGTACATCTGTTACTTCAATACAGAGGCGGCGTAAGGCGTGGGCGACGTGGGACACCGCCTACGGCCTCGCACCTTGAAGATTTATGCATTACATAAAGCCGTGAATGTGTCGAAAATTTTTTACTGAACCTAAAACGATAAATATATTGACATGAGCCCTCCAGGAGGGTTTCCGGCACTAAATGTGTTATTTTTTTTTTTTTTTTTTTTTTTTTTTTTTTTTTTTTTTTTTTTTTTAAGTAGGTTTGTACAAACACTTTTACACGTCAATCATATTTTAAAAACTAGATGAGGTCGGCGTTTCCTATCTGACTACTCTGAGAAGAAAGGCCGAAACAAACTCAGAGGTCACAGTCTCTTTTAAAGTCCAGACATAATCTTGGTCAGATCATGTGAAGGCCATGTGGATTGGTGTCTGAAGTGGTCTTTAGAAGAAAGCATCACACAGATTGAGAGGGTCTGTCCAGTCAGTGCACGCATTTGTCATTTATCGTGTAGCTCAACTCAGAATTTAAGGAGCTCAACGATTTGACGAACAATACCAAAAAAAGGACATTTGTGTAGGCCACATAAATTACTCAAACTGTCAGACCATGATTAAAACTAACTGAGAAAAAATTAAAAACAAAACAAAAAGGAATGACCCATATAGTCTTCACATTCACAATAATTAAAATAATATAATACTTTAAAAGTAAATATTCATGTCATTGTATATATAAAAATCATTAATGTCAATGTGTATATAATAAAATAAAAAACCCAGAAATAATCTTGGTCAGAGCATTTCATATGAGGACCATGTAGATTTGTGTCTGAAATGATCTTTTGAGGAAAGAACCATACAGATTTGAGTGGACCTGTCCAGTCAGTGCACGCATTTGTCAGTAATTGTGCAGCTCAACTCAGAACTTAAAAGGAGCTCAACGATTCGACGAACAATACCATAGAAAGGACATTTGGGTAGGCCGCATAAAGTACTCAAAACTGCCAGATTATCATTAGTAGTAACTGAGAAAATTAAATAAATATATATACATGAGCTACATAGTCCTCACATTCACATTAATTAAAATAATAATAATGTTATACTTAACAAAGTAAATATTCATGTCATTGTGTATATAATTTTGAAGTTTGCAAAATAAACAAAGTTCCAAAAGTAAAAAATAAAAATAATAATTGGAGCAGCTTAATCCCAAGCCTTTTTGTCCTCAATGTAATCTTTAACGGTATAAAAAGCTTTCTGGCACAACTTACGTTTAATGAATGATTCAAATTTATTAAGGTTTAGATCTTGTACGTGGCTTGGAAGTTTATTATAAAAGCGTATACATTGACATCTGAACGAGCCACCTATTTTCTTGAGCCTTGTTGTAGGTACAACAAATTTGTGTTTGTTTCTAGTATTTATGTTATGGATATCACTGTATTTTTTAAACAATTTTATATTTTTATGGGCATATAAAAGATTATCAAAAATATACTGAGAAGGCACAGTCATTACATTAATCTCCTTAAATTTATCTCTGAGAGACTGTCTCGGACTTAATTTATAAATTGATCGAACAGCTCTTTTCTGCAAAACAAAGATAGTCTGAATGTCAGCGGCATTTCCCCACAACAGAATACCGTACGACATTACACTATGAAAATAGCTAAAGTACACTAAACGGGCTGTCTCTATGTCAGTCAAATTACGAATTTTTCTAACAGCATATGCTGCGGAGCTTAGCTTTTTTGACAATTTATCTATATGTGGGCCCCACTGAAGCTTAGCATCCAAAGTTAAGCCCAAGAAAACTGTGCTATCTTCAGGATTCAATTCTTCGCCCTTTATTAACACATTAGTTTTCACCTGCCTAACATGAGGTAGGGTAAACTTAATGCATTTGGTTTTTTTTTGATTAAGAAGTAAATTATTAACATTGAACCAGTGAACTACTTTTGAGATCGCGCTATTTACATCGTCAGTAACCAGCTGCTGACGTTTAAGTTTAAACAAAAGTGAAGTGTCATCCGCAAACAACACTATATCATGGTTATCCTTTATGAGGTAAGGCAAGTCATTAATATAGATAAGAAACAAGAAAGGACCAAGAATTGAGCCCTGGGGGACTCCCATTGTTACTATAGATCCGGGAGATCTTTTTCCATTAACGTCAACACTCTGAATCCTATTACTCAAGTATGAAATAAGAAGATTCAGAGCGCTGTTCCGGATCCCATAGTGGCGGAGTTTCCTGATTAACGTTTCATGAAGAACGCAATCAAACGCCTTGGACAAATCACAAAAGATACCCAAGGCATCGCATTTATCTTCCCATGCATTATAAATATGACCTAAAAGTTCAACACCGGCATCAGTAGTTGAACGACCCCTTGTAAAACCGAACTGTTTGCTATGTAATAATTTATGTCTATTAAAAAATCTTTGCAATTGCTCTAAAATTAATTTCTCAAAAATTTTACTAAAGGTAGGTAGTACTGAAATAGGTCTATAATTAGTGGGGTCTGATGTACTACCTGATTTAAACAAAGGTATTATTTTACTATTTTTCATCAGGTCAGGAAACTCCCCACAGTCGATACAATTATTAAAGATAAGAGCTAAAGTAGGTGCTACAATGTCAATAATAGACTTAGCAACTTCTACAGAATTACCCCACAGATCTGCAGTCTTTTTTACATTTAAAGTGTGAAAGGTTTTAATTATGTCTCTACAGGTAATATGTTCAAAAAGAAAGTCCGAATCGCAAACATTAACATTTTCCTTTAGCAAAGACTCAGCAACAGAAGGTGATGAGTTTAGGGATTTAGTAGTTGAAACAGGAATATCTGAAAAGAAATTTTCAAAGGCCGCGGCGACTTGTGAGTCTGATTTTATTATGTTGTCATTAATAGACAGGCTGTAGTCAGTATTTCGGTTATTAGACCTTCCCGTTTCACTATTAATAATATTCCAAGTCGTTTTAATTACATTACTACTATTTTTAATCTTCGAACTCAAATAACGCGACTTGGCCATACAACAAACTTTTTTAAATAATTTTGAATAATTTCTAACATATAAATTAAATTCAGCTGTGTTTACATAAGTCCTTTCATTGTACAGCTCATAAAGCCGTGTTCTACTTTTATGAATACCAATGGTAGCCCAATCACTAAAAGATGCGTTACTATTAACCGAAATAGTCTTGGGAATAAAGGTGGAATTAAATTGCTTACAGTATATATTAAAGAAATCATCATATAGATTATTAGGATCAGCATGAATAGACAAAACTGGTAAATTATTAATAAGTTTAACTTTAAAAGTCTCCAAGCGACTTCCAGTTTTGGGGTTAACCGTGATATCCTTTTTAGCCACTTTGTTGTTTTGGTTTGGGATAGTAATCCTCTGCCCGCAATGATCAGAATCTAGTAAATTTATAATTTCTTTGTGGCTTGGTATAACATCTGTATAAATATTATCTAAGCATGTGGCACTAGTAGGGGTTATTCTTGTGGGCTCCAAAAATAGGTTTACAAGATTGTAGGACTGAAACAGACTTACTATTTTACTACAAGAACCTGAGTTTTCTAATAAGTTAACATTAAAATCACCACTAATGATAATGGACTTATTCGAGTTACAAATCTTGTGCAACACCTCATCCATTACCTTTTCGAAACAGTCATACAATCCTGAAGGGGGTCTGTACACACTTAATACAATAAACTGCTCCAATTCTATACAGGCTATTTCAACTGTCCGCTCAACAGATAGGCTCACAATATCCTTACGGTCTTTAAATTTAAGCTGGTTACTTACTAAAATTAATGAGCCACCATGTATAGCGTTAACTCTGCTGAATGAACTACCTACCTGGTGATTATTAAAGTTGAACAAGAACTGGTGGCTTTTAAGCCAATGTTCTGTTATACAAAGAATATCAATACTATTAAAATTCAAAAATAATTCTACTTCTAAATCTTTGTTCATAAATCCTTGAATATTTTGATGCACCAGGTTAATACTATTTACAGATTTTAAACTTTTATTTGATTTTATAATACTATTTACAGATTTTAAACTTTTATTTGATTTTATTTTGCAATTCTGTACACTGTTGCTAGAGGTTGCCTCTATTGTCTTAATTTCTAATTTAAATTATTATCAATGTCAATTTTTGATACTGAATTATTTAACATGTCAATTCAACATGTCAACATGTCAATTATTTAAAGCTTAATATTACGTAAACGGATCCCTGAATAGAAAAATGGTTTTCACATACCCGCAATACTTTTGAATGGCCTATCCTATAACTCGACCTATATACATACCTAAAAATTTGACAACTGTTCAACTGTATTTTTTTTTCGTCTTGTGCCAACGGGCCTCGTAAAATGTAACTCACCCACATCAAATTTTGATCTTGCCCCGCCACTACTTCGATACACCTCTTTCATTCATCTCATTGTTCACTCCCTTCCCATCCGTATTGTCTTTTACAGAATCCATCCATCTATAAAATTTCTTATTTGTACAATACAAACCTTATTATCAAGTGTGAAATACGCGTATTTCTTGGTGACTCCGTTAGTTCTCGCACTAGTGACATGTTCATTTCCGATGTAATCGCCGTCTTTTCTGCACGTGAAACCTAAACCAGCTTCTATCGGATTGTCATCGGCTCTCAAATCGGAGTTCCATAAGTGATATCCTGAAATTAAATTAGAAAATGTTTCATACTAACAAAAGAAGATAATAATTTCGACCAACATTACTTCTTGTTTGATTAGAAAACAAGAAAGAGTTGAAAGAACATGGACCTTAAATATACAGGGTGGCAATTTAGTGACCTGCATCCGTTAAGGGGGTGATTCTATCTGTCATGCAACACCATACATGTCCAGTATAACTATTTTCTTAATTTCCCTCGGAAAACTTTGTGTTTCGTCAGTCGTTGGATTTCTATCAATTGCCCTTTGCACTTGGTGCAGACCAGACGCTCTCAATCTACTTGGAAGTATAAAGAGTTGTTTATCTCTTTTAAGTTGATGATATTTATTTAAAAAATGGGATGAAAGCTGCTAAAGTCGCAGGCATGAAAATAGTTTTACAGCTATAGTTCACATAGCAAAACAACACAACAATAAAGGTACTTAGTTCTGAATTCAAATTATTATACACGATAAATCTAATAATTGATGGACATGGAAATTAGCATTCGTTTGTATTCGGAAATGCGATGATTCCCGAAGGACATTAAGACATAAGAAAACAGTCAGACTGGATAACATTCGTAAAAAAAAAACAACTCATACGTGTATTGAAATAGTCTACTGTTGTATAGTTTTTTCCACGAATCTGATATGAGTTTCATGGTGAAAGTTGTTTAGTATTACGGCTAGAATCACCCCCTTGACGGATGCAGATATCTAAATCGCCACCCTGTATAACATATCCGCATTGCTTGACAATTTGACTCTTTCAAGTGATATAGTACCATAAACAGATTCATGATCATCAGTCAGTCGAAAGATGTCCACAGCTGGCAACATATTATATGCTTTTGCAAAACATCGCCACTACAACCCTCCTGGGGGCCTACCACAAGCTCATAAAGCAGTATTATTTTAATATTAGTTCAGTGTGGGAAAGAGATGAAGCTCGTCTGCTGGACGTATAGCTCCATCTCTTTCTCCCACTGAAGTAATATTAAAATAATACTGCTTTTGAGCTGGTGATAGGCCCCCTGTCCAGTGGTACAGGTAATGGCAGACTAAGCCCGTCAGAGGCCCGGGGCGGCAAAGCTGAATGAGGCCCCCGCCTTAAAAAAAAAAGTAGTTTTACAAGCTTTTTATTCAGTTCACATTTGTATGTATAAATAAGTGTTTTAGACTTTATTTAACAGTACAAATAGAGATGCAAGCCGCGTGAGTCACTGACACCGCGGTGACACCTTTTCGGTGTCACCGGGACTTGACGGCATGGGCAAAATGACACCTTTTCGGTGTCGTCGGGGCTTTAGCGGTATGAGGCCAATGTTTATTTTTCAACGTAAATAGAATGTAGTGAATGTAAATGTGAACAAGAGAGAACAAGAACAAGAGTGAACTATTTGCACTTCATTCATTCAGGGATTCCTGGGGAAGTACCCGCTACAAAAACGGGAATTCCTCCAGCGTATTGGACACGTTCAGCAAAGTTAAAAGAATATTAGAATGTTTTGATCTTAATGAAATTATGTAGGTACTAAGCACATTTTTAAAGTCTTGTTTAGGATTTGATCAGGGGAACGCGGAGGCATTTGGGGGCCCCCCAAGACCGGAGGCCCGGGGCGGGCCGCCCCTTCCGCCCCCCTGTTAGTCCGCCACTGGGTACAGGCCTACAGCGCGACTCACATCCAGCCAACGGATGCCCGCGTCCTGCAACAGGTCGTCGGTCCACCTCGTACCGACAAATCATGCATACAAATTACTCAGCTGCTATAACTTATTTTAATTTTGGATTGTGTTCTATGGTCGCTTTTAACGTGCACGTCTTTCTACATCGTTCTCACATGTATACATTTAACATGAATGATGTAAAAACTATTTTGATTTAAAAGAGTTCATGGAGTTTCTTGCCCGTTCTTCTCTCCATAGGAATCACGCGCCACGAAAGATGAGCCTTGACCGCGCCTCCCGCGCCCTTTCCGTCGCCCCGATGACGCCCCGGCGCAAACCTTATACGACGTCAGCGTACTGTGCAAGTCAAACCACGTGGTGTGTTAAGTCTCATCTTTAGTGGCACGTATTGTACTATACTTCGGAATGGGCAAATAGCTGACCGACTCCTTGACCATTCAAAAGTGCCTGTAATTGGTTTTTATTGAAATAGATGCTTTGAGTTATCTCTACCTTTTTCAGCACTCAACGAGGTCAAAGCTCTCCAGCCAGCATTTTTCAGTCCCTTAGCGCGACTCAAAGCCTTGTACACCGGTATTGCATGAGCGGACGGTACATGGAGCTCCCATCCCAGTTCACCGGACCATGTGACCCGAAGTGCTCGGCAGCGGTATCGTTTATCTTCGGGAGCATTCGGGGAACGAGTAACGTGTATGCTACGGTGCGTGTTCACTGGGAATGCGTCGTTATCGAGACCTGCTTCTGTGTAGCGCTCGAGGATGCGTTGGCTGTGAAAAAGATTAGTAATTGTTTATTTAGAGTAGGTTAGTCTTACCAAGGGGTATCATATTACCCAGTAACTGAGTTGTGGAGGGCAGATAGGCAGTCATAATCATAATGTTTCCACTGCTGGGACAGAGGCCTCCTCTCTTCGAGACGGAGTGGGCGGTAATCTACCACGCGGGCCCAGTGCGGGTTGGTAGATGTCACATGTCTTCGAATGATTGGTTCTAGGACATGCCGGGGGGTAGGCAATCGCTCCTTGTAAAATACTGGTATTCAGCTGCATCCGGTTAGACTGGAAGCCTACTCCAACATAGTTGGGAAAAGGCTAGGCAGATATATTTATTTAGAGTTGGTATACCAAAAGTATATACATTACTCATGGGAAAAAATTTGATGGTACCTTAGGAGTTTTTGTTCGTCCCGACAGTAAGTCGTAACGGGTCTCCAGTCGTTCGAAACTTCGTTATTATAATCAAGTTTTATTTTTCAAAAATTAATTCATATGAAGATGCAACTGGATTGCGGTCGATCGGGCGGCGCCGACACGTCGCTATTTGAAATCTTCAAATATAATCGATTGTCCATATAGATCGATGAACAACTGATCACCTATGTGAGTATTCACTTTTATGTAAAAATGCATGGTTTGGTAAATTTTACAAAATTCATCGACGTCGAATAACAACAGTCGGTGTCGATCGACCGTAATTCGGCTGCCATGGGTGGTGTATGGATCGATTTAAACGGTCGATATCATCAATATCAACAAACGAGTACTAACTTTAGTCGAAGCTCAAACTTTCGAGCTCGTTATCTAAACTAATTTTATAAAGAGAAACGATTAGACTTTTTGTATGTTTATTTGTTTGTAATGAATAAACTCAAAAACTACTAGACCGATTTTAAAAATTGTTTTACCAGTAAAATGCTATATTATCATTGAGTAACATAGGCTATAATTTATAAATATATCACGCGGGCGAAGCCGCTGGCGGAAGCTTGTCCTAACAAATATTATAAATGCGAAAGTGAGTTTGTTTGTTTGTTACGCTTTCACGCTAAAACGACTGAACATATTTGGATGCAATTTGGAACATGAATAGAGCTTTAAATTTAAAATGGTTTTAACTGACCTGTCAGGTCCCTGTACGCTGAGGATGCAAAGCTGTTTGGTGACGTCAGTGATGGTGGCCCTCAACTTGTGAGTCTGGATGATTCGGCGCATGTGCGCCAGAGTGTGGTTCGCACTGAAGCCGCTTGTCACTACGTAGTAGCCTCGACCCTGGTGACACAAACAATTATAAAAAAAGCGGCCAAGTGCGAGTCGTACTCGCCCATAAAGGCGGAACCCTTCAGCAGCAAGTAACGATAAGTTTACGATTTATGACGTATTAAAAAAAAACTACTTGCTAGATCTCGTTCAAACTAATTTTCGGTGGAAGTTTACATAGTAATGTACATTATATATTTTTTTTAGTTTTATCGTTCTCTTATTTTAGAAGTTACAGGGGGGGGGACACACATTTTACCACTTTGGAAGTGTCTCTCGCACAAACTATTCAGTTTAGAAAAAAATGATATTAGAAACCTCAATATCATTTTTGAAGACCTATCCATAGATACCCCACACGTATGGGATTGATGAAAAAAAAAATTTTGAGTTTCAGTTCTAAGTATGGGGAACTCCAAAATTATTTGTTTTTTTTCTATTTTTGTGTGAAAATCTTAATGCGGTTTACAGAATACATCTACTTACCAAATTTCAACAGCATAGCTCTTATAGTTTCGGAAAAAAGTGGCTGTGACATACGGACGGACAGACAGACAGACAGACAGACATGACGAATCTATAAGGGTTCCGTTTTTTAACGGAACCCTAAAAAAGTGAGTTTTTGAACAGGGATCGAGTTGGCGATACTTACTTAAAATTATTAACCTCAAACGGTGCAAATATAACAACCATATTGGAAGTTATATGTTTGAGCCATTTGGGGTTGTAACACGATGCACACCTCATCGCGTTTCGTGGGCTTATCGTGATTTTCAGAACATCGCAAAGTGGTTAGTCGACCCTTCACGTGACCAGGTCCAGATAGCTGGCCTATTTTTAGGCCAAAGAATCAGCATTGCTATTCAACGTGGTTCAAACTTTTGACGAATTACGTACTAAAACTGTATAGAATTATTTTTTTAAAATAAAATTATTTTTTAGTGCTGTAATTATATTATTGAAGTGAAAATTTCTTTAGGCACGTTGGGCATTTTTGAGATGGGACTAAACTATTAATTTCGCGACACTAACGAAACCTCATTTTTGTAAACGCGATTGTGCTCTTTATTTATATTTCGCTACGGATCAATGTTTTATGCAAGTATTTTTACTTTAAAGGTTTTGTAAACGCGATTGTGCTCTTTATTAATATTGCGTTACGGATCAATGTTCTATGCAAGTATTAAGGTTTTGTAAAAGCGATCGTGCTCTTTATTTAGATAAGGTTACGGACCAATGTTCTATACAAGTATTTTTCTTCCACCAAAGCGATCTTGTTCAAGTTTTCACTTCTGTCGGCACTCCCGGAGAGCCACTATTTTTTTACTGAATAAAAAGTTAAAGTTTTAGTAGAAATCTGAATCGACATCAATGTTCCGACACTGTTACAGTTCCAAAGAATAAAAACCATCGTTATCAACTCAGGCGCATACCTTAAAGATGGGCTCATGTAACTGCCCAGTGCCGCTGTCTAGTATAGTGACTGTCACATCCGCTTCCACTCCGCCTTTTTTGTTCAACATGAGAGAATACACCACCCTGGAAATAAGAAAGATTACTTACTTTTATACCATTCACCGATAAGTAATGAAGAAAATGGTTTTATATGCAAGATGTAAGTGTACAGTACAGTCAGCATCAAAAATAGTGATAGACTATTAAACTCTATCCCAATGACACAAGGGATGTTTCAGAATGAACACACACACAAGTACATTCGCAGAAGACTTTTATCCAACTGACTTGAACGGATAAAGTGTTATATGATTTATTTTTTCTATTATTACGAATTTCTTAGTTACAGTCCGAAGTCTGAATTTGCGCTCAGTTGATGACAATGGGCGTAATTTCGGCGAACTCTCTTCAGTTCTGCCTACCCTTATAGCGAGTCGTAATAAAAATAAGGCGTTGCCAGCTCGCGTCACCGCTCGCGTCCCTTCGACGCCACCGCCACCGACACGGCGTTCGGCTCGCCTCCGCGCCCGCGCCGCTACTGCTCGCCCGAACAGTCCCGCATAAGTCACCCAACCGCGAACACGCGCGCGCCAAACGCTGATCGTCGTCCGTTAGTTACTATAATAATATTATTTTTGTGTCCATGTTTCTATACAATAATTATAGATCACCGCTAAACCGTAGTTTCCTTGCACACACCAAGCCTCCTATACCCTTTAGAAGTTTCCAGTCGTAATGTTATATTGATACATGCCTATCATTAAGTTTGGAGAGGTCAGCAGTGAAGGCGAGGTCGGCAGTGCGTTGCGCGTCAGGCCCGGTGAGGTAGAACTTGCCGTAGTAAGACATGTTGAACAGGGCCGCTGCGTTACGACTTTGAAGAGCTTCTTGACCGATCTGGAGGGTAAGCCGGGTTCAAGGTTATAGTGCGAATACTACGGGTTGATGAAAAAACTATTTAATTATTTATGTGTACCTGCACAAAATTACAGATTATAGAACCCAAGGCGCTGTATGTATAGTGAAATTTACAAACTATGTTACATACATACATAAGTAAGATATGATTAATAGTATAAAACAAAGTCGCTTTCTCTGTCCCTATGTATGCTTAAATCTTTAAAACTACGCAACGGATTTTAATGCGGTTTTTTTTAATAGATAGAGTGATTGAAGAGGAAGGTTTATATGTATAAAAAAATATACTAAAAAAAACCCAGTTTATACCCGTGCGTAGCCGGGGCGGGTAGTTTAAAGATTTTTTTTTTTTTTTAATACATGAACACGAAAAAATAGTAAAATATTTATATTATATGTGACAAAGGCAAGACTGACATTGTATTCTAAATATAGGGTGTTAGGCAGAACATACGAAAATGGCGGATTCGTAGGGCCGTCTGCTACGTGTTTAGGCCCAATAAGCAAGCCAGGCCACACGGATTTTTAAAAATTACTTTTTTAAACTTTATTCGAACTCAAACGACAATAATACTAAAAATAACAAAACTGGTAACATTTTCATTTTCATCTAGAATAATTGTAGTATCGTTCGTACGTTCAACCGTCTGCTTAACAGCATTATTATTGTATTTTGCATTTCTTTTTTCAATAATTGCCTTTGAATGTTGTAAAGTTGAGTTGGGATATTTTTTTAAAGAGTTGTTTTATTATACTTTTATTTTCCGTTCAAATTACTGGAGAATTCCAGGATTTCCATAATCTTACGTCTTTTAAACATATAAAGCTTATTAGGCATGCTTTGCCCCAAAACATACGAAAAAGTACGAAAACAAAAAAAAAATGTTGTAAAATAGCTACAAATCATAGACTTACCAAGTCATGGTGTTTAGAGAAATCAAACGAGTAGTCTCCCTTGAGGATCTCTTCGTAGCGCCGGTCGTTATTTCTAGGATAGTCTGTGTCAGCGCCGCCCCAGTCATACTGCTGTACTCTTATCTGCAACGAAACATAAAGCACAGTGAAACCAAGTAATTACCTTCCTTTAGTTGATTAAAATGTTCTTAAATAATAAGATTTTCTTTAGTTTTTGTTGGTAAAAAGGAATGGTGTAAAAAATGCAACAGCTTATTGACTAGTCCGTATTACATATTATTGCATAGTTGGAATTTTAACTCTCGGAGCTGAGGTGAACGTTGAAAATCAAAAAGTGCGTTTTTTTAGGCGTCACGCGTAAAACTATGACAAGAACAACCCACTCTCTCTCCAGGGACATAGAAGGCCGGTCTTTCCCAGCCAGCCCTGGACTGCATGACCGCTCCATCATCCACCAGCTCCTGATGCAAGGCGTCGTGGCTCACGTCCCGTCCCGCCAAGTGTTCGTCGTTCGGGAACACTATGTTGTAGTTCCGCGCGTACGCTTCGTGGCTGCTCTCGCGCATCCAGTGCGCGCGGGATATCTGACCGAGAGTGAAGCGACGGATGTCGAATGTGAACATGTTGTAGTCTGGCCTGTGGGTATTTGTAAAGGTGTTGTTAGTCTACGTAAGCTCTAAGAGAAAAAAGTTGGATTGTGTTGAAGTGACACGGGGTGTATCATAGAACGCCACGAAGCAGAAGATTAAAAGGGCTGATTTTAACGCTGTTGAAACGATAAAGGTGTGTTCAACCAGAATGCTATGCTAATTAAATATATATTGTGAATGTGCAATCTACATATAGATAATGCAATCCACGAAGACGCGCCCCGCTCCGCTCCGCTCCTTACTAAAGTACAGTAATCGCGGAGTGGGGCGCGTCTTCGTGGATTGCACAATCTGTAACTAGTAAAGGAGATGTTCGCTTTTTGTAGGGACGTTGGTTTTTTATTTCGAGAAAAATCTAACCAGCATCAAACTACATCTAAATAAAAACGACAAAATATGGATCTAGGCATCACTGAAATAATATTTTTAGACCTCCATTTAAGAGAAAAATTATAAACTATTTAAAGTACAAATATTTTATTTGTTGATGGCAACTATGACAAATATGATATAAATTGACACATGGTACAGTCATTACTGTCAATCAATTGACAGTAATGACAGTAACATGTATCAATTTTGACAAGTTTACTATTTTATGGGGTGTGTTCACTATATTATCCTAGATAATTAGAAAGGTTTGTTCGCTTTAGGAGTAAATTCTTACTAAAATAAAAAACGATTTTTTTCAAAATTGGAAGTCTTTAAAAATGTATGATATAGTTAGAACCACTAGTTTTTAGGATGTCTATCCAAATATATTTAACTTATCCTGGTTAGAATTATTGAATAATAAAAAACCATTTTACTACATGTCCTTTTCAGGATGTCTCCATGCATCGTAAATTGGCCCCGTATAGGTCCTGTAGTAGAGCTTCTGCAGTCATCCTTTCAGAAACAGGCATAATTTTTCTCGATACAATAATAATTATGGTGAAATTTAGGCTTAGATACTAAAGTAATATCATTTCGAAACGGTCTATTGCATTGGTCCACGCAATTACTATACAGCCAACACCTATACTAATATTGTAAAGAGGAAAGATTTGTATTTTTGTATGTAACAAATAAACTTAAAAACTACTGGACCGATTTGAAAAATTCTTTCAGCAATGGATAGCTACATTATCAGCGAGTAACATAGGCTATATTTTATCCCCGTACTCCCACGGGAACGGGAACTACGCGGGTGAAACCGCGTGACGTCCGCTAGTTCTTAGATAAAACATACTCGTATAACCAATATTATTAAAGAAAAAATTGATAGTAGTTAAGTAAACAACTGCATATCATTGTTAATTACACATAAACATACTGATGTAAAATAGGTAAACAATAAATCTATTGTAATGTGCGGAGTTTTATGCAAAGGCGATAACGGTGATAACCTCATGTTATGATGAGGTCACATTCCAAAAGCTGAAGAAACTATTTACAAAATACAGCGAAAATGCTAGACTTAACTTGTTCTGAGAGAAAGTATCAATCATAATAGCTCAGTTAGTCGCCAATCATAATAGGTAGGCACGCCGCTTTTTAGGACAGAGTCACACCGGAATGGCAGCGGCGAGCAGTGGCCGGCGGCGGCGACGCCAGCCGACAAGAAGCGCGTGGCGCGCGGCCGCTCATTTCGTCGCGGGCGGCCGCGCGACCTTTTCAAACTTTTCAAGCGATACTGGTGTTTTAAGTATGTAGATAAAGTTTAAAATTATTTCACACTGAAAATGCTCGCCGCATCGCTGCCATTCCAGTGTGATTTGGCCATTAGACATAAGCCCAGATACACACGGGCGATTTTTTCCCACGGCGATTTTTTTGCGCACACCGTATTATCAACGCTCTGCTTAGCGCCAAGAGTTCAAAATCCAACAATGTGTTTTTCGACGAGCTGGGACGCACTCTGTTCGATTCTCAACGCTCGGCTCAACACCGAGAGAAGAAAATCCCGCCGCGTTATTTTTACGTCCGTGCGAACGTGTACTAAATATGGGCCTCCACGAATGCTTGTATCCGCGCACCTCGTGCCGATATGAGGAAATAAGAGTACATAAATAAAGTAGGTATTCACCTTCCAGACACGATCCACTCTGCCATTTGTATGCCGCATCCCGCAGAGAACATCATGCCGGCTGAGTTGTACCCGCAGTTGTGGTACAGACCTAAATCAAATATTCTCGTGACTTACGAGTACTACTGCCACGTTCATAGAACAATTTAAGAAGGGTATAAAATAATGATATAACAAAACATCGAGATTCTTTATTACATGTGTGTTAAAAATAAAAATAAAAATGTGATAAATCTTCCGGAATAAATGCTGCGTCCGTTGCGTGGTTAAAAAGAATAACGCGGTCCGACAGACAGACAAGAAAAGCAGACTCTAATTAATAATATGTACAGAATATCTATCTTTAATCTAATGGGTTTAATTCTTAGGTAATCCATCGATGTAGATGAAACGTTAGATATACCCAGTGGCGTAGCGTGCCTTGGCGGGGCCCCGTATAAAAATTTGTTTGGGGGCCCTTATGAAGGGTAAAGATTTTTCACAAAAGAAAAAACTAAAGTTTGCATAAAATTAAAAGAAATATTTATTCATCATAATTATCTATCTGTCACTTTTTCCAAATTTTTTACAAACAATTAAAATTAAACATACACTCTTCTTGCCTTTTTTTGGCAAACTGATTTATTAAATAATTTATAGCTGATGATGAATTTGAGAAGTTAATATTAATTTTTGCTTACGCACGTCGGGGGCCCCCGTGGCCCGGGGGCCCCGTATAATTGATACGACAGATACGGCGGTAGCTATGCCCCTGGATAGACCCCATTTGGGAAGGGTAAGTAAGGTAAGGGTGAGATTTTCGTGGCATTATTACCCATAGATAGATCAGACTGAACTAGTTCCGAAGTTCGCCCGTATCAATAATTTCGGTGTGTATATTGTCTAGCGAAGTAGGTATAGAACATAGAAGTCGTGAGCAAAGTATTATAATCAGTTCATAAGCGTTGCATCAGATCAATAACATATCTACAATATGACGTATATAAACACACAAGTGTATCTGAGTACGTTGACCAGCTGACCTACATAACATTAAACTGTTTAGACGTTAACTTATTATCTATGTTTATTAACTAGCGATTTTTTATCACGAACTTTGTAAATTATTTTCCAAATACTCAACTGTTATGTCGCGTGCAACAATGACGAAAAAAAAACTAAAACTCGACTACGGAAAAATAACTGAAAATCATGAAAAAATAATCAATTTCTAGTAGAAGCCATTCAGCCGTTTTAATGCAATTCATCACACTATCACACTAATATTACAAAGGCAAAAGTTTGTATGTGTGTGTGCATGTTTGTCTCTTCTTCACGCTCAAACGGCTGGACCAATTTGGATGAAATTTGGCACACAGATAGTTTATAACCTGGATTAACACATAGGATATCTATATCTATTTTTATCTCGATATTCCCAGTTGATCGAGACTTCTGCGGGTGAAACCGCGGGGCGCAGCTAGTTATTAATATTATTTATTTATTTATTTAAACTTTTCACACACAAAAAGGTACAAAGGCGGACTTAATGCCTTAGGCATTCTCTACCAGTCAACCAAGGGTGGTGAAGAGATTGGTGGTGGATTGGATTGATTGGTTGGTTGGTTGGATGGTGGTTATTTAGGTCACTAGTTAGCCATATTTCTATACAGTAATATTATCACATTAATCAAAACAGGTACATAATTGAAAGCTATTTGCGACGTTGCCAACTTTTAGAATGAACGCTCTTAAACATCTCTCTAAATCAGAATTAGCCTCAAATGTAATGATTTAATGAAAAAGTAATTCAATAGAATTGAGATCGGAATGATTCTTCTAATGATTATAATTCTGTAAGTACATATTTTTTATGGTTGCGAATCATATTTTAATGAAGATACAACCTGACACTGACCTGTAACATTGCAAAAAAACTTCTAAAATTTCAATATCGCGGGCTACTTTTGCGGGGATGCACTAACGCTAAACATATTTAATTATTCTGTCTCTGACATCTTCAAAACGTGTTTAGTGATTTGTGGTGCAAGCGAGCCTTAGTCATCAAAATGCCGAAGCTTACCGAAAACATTCGGGTCCTCTCCAAGTAGCGGCTTGTGGTCGGGCGTAAACGACTCGGGCCCACACACCGTACTCTTGATGCCAACTGTACTGAGCTTGGGACACAGTGACGTGGCACTGGTCATGTGGATCCCGAAGACGTCCCAGTCGAGCTCGTATAAGTGGAACTGAAGGTGGTCTGGTACCTGGGGGTGAAGAAGGGTTACAAGGCCTACAAGGTTCTTTTGGCGCGTGACCAACATCAGAACACCGCCATCTTGTTTTTTCAATACATTTCACAAAACAATTGCACAAAGTTTTACAAATAGGGCCACCACCAAGTGCAAAAGATCCTTGGAGCAGTGTATAATAAAAATGTTAAGATGGAAGCCTAGTTGTGGTGATTCCAAACATACATTTCGGTATCGACATTCGTGGAGGGAGGTTATACTCAAACTCAAAGCATTTATTTCAAATAAACCAATTACAGGCACTTTTGAATTATCAAGGGGTCGGTCATTCAGAAAGATGAAAGCATTCCAAAGCGTAGTGTAGTAGGTACCTATGGACAAGAACGGACAAGAAACTCCACGGACACTCTTTTGTTGCAAAATATTGGTTACATCATTCATGCTAAAATTATACATGTGAGAACAAATATATTAATAATAATAAATAAATAATGCACCCACTACTAGGTCAATAACCGGTGTTGATAACAAAAGATTCGGTTCCTCGTAAATTGGTTCAAACAAAAATAAGTGTAAGATTCTGTTGGGAGTCTCAAAACTTTGTGTTACAAATTAAAATCGACATCGAAACTTCATTTCGCCCAACGGTGGGATTTCCTATCGGCCAAAATTACAAAACTCCATACCTACTAACTTTAATCCTGTTTAGGGGAGAAACTTTCTAAAATTCTTCCTTAATGTGTTAAGGAACACTTGTAAAAAATTCCCTGCTCACAGACCCAGAGATTAAGGCTGCCTGTCCACTGGAGCGGAGCAGAGAAATGTGCCAATATTAAAACCAATAGAATCTAAACTCCGCTCCTATTGGTTAATATTGGCACATTTCTCCGCTCCACTGCCTCGCTCCGCTCCAGTGGACAGGCAGCCTTAGCCGGGGCATTGTCTGGCAGTGAATGAATTTACGATTTTTATCTCAAATAGAAGATTATAAAAATTACCTGATCAAGCATATGCGGGTTGCTTTCATATCCTCCGACATGGCACGACTCTCCCTGCACCTTGATATACAAGTTCACGTCATGGTCTCGAATGTTGGGACAGCCCCGGACTTCGGGCGTAGCGTCACAGACTACGTACGAATGCTTGAACGGAAGTAATGGAAGGCTGGGAACCCCTGCAAATCTGGCAACGCGAGGACCCCATGCACCTATGAATAAAAATAAGGTTACAAGTGAACGTCTCAATGACGCCTAGTTTAATTATGATACAGAGGACGCATCTGAAACACATCAGTATATTTACACCAACTGCGATAGGAGTCGCGGCGCCTATCCACGCGCCCAGTAAACATGTAAACCATTTTTGTCCTCAAATCTTTGAACTTCCTACATCGAACATCGAAACTATGATCCGACGTTGGTACACACTTAATTAGTTGTAGCAATATTGATTATATGGTCTGGTGGCAATTTAGCATTATAACGTTAATTTTTGTCTGATTCTAAAGCATCAAAAAAAAAAAAAACAAACGACAAAAGGGTATACGATGGGTGAGTTGAAAAATAAAAGCATATTATTACCTCCACAGTTGACAACACACTTAGTCTTGATGACTCCCTTGTCAGTGTGCACCGCTGTAACTTCCTTGTTGCCAAGTTGATTGTGAGTGTAATGGATGTCGAGCACTGGGCAGTCCTCGTACACCTATGAAAATTATCTTTTGTTATATTAAGTATTTAATGAAAAACATTATTTAATTATTTCACCTCTGCCTAACCCTTCGGGGAGAGCAGGCGTTTTGTTATGTCTGTTGTTTGATAAGCTTTGTATAAAAAAAAAAAACAGGGTAGTTCGGACTGATTCAAAACTTTAACTAACCAGACTAAGGCTGCCTGTCCTTTGGAGCGGAGCTAGGCAGTGGAGTGGTAGAGCTCTGAAGCGGAGTTTAGATTCTATTGGTTAATATTGGCACATTTCTCCGCTCCACTGCCTTTTTCCGCTAAAGTGGACAGGCAGCCTTAAGCGACCACCTTTAATATGGCACATCAGGCTTTAAAAAAAGACACAGTTATGAGAAACCGAGACGACACTCTACAATACTGAACTTTTGCTAAAATTAGATGTGCTATATTAAATCCCGTAATAAACATGCCTGTAACTGGCACAAAAATAAGCAAGTAGCTTGCATGCCATCGTGTCATTCACGAATCAGAAGAAGTTAATATGGTTTAATGGCATGCAAGCTACTGGCATACATCTTTCTCGCCGCGCACATACCTAAGTCACGGTACAGCGGTATCGGTCAAACTATAGCAGTGTAGCTAATCATACGAATAAAACAAAATATACTCGAAAAGTTAGAATAAAACCAAGACTTACTTTTCCTCCATTTTTTGTGGCAACTTTAACAAGTGCATTACACGCCATGGAAGGGTCAATAGTGCCGTCTTCAGGCGAATACAACGCCATTTCAAATACTGATGGGTCTAAGAGAGGGAACTTCTTTTGAGCCTCATGTGGGTCCAGAACTTCGCTGGGGATATTCAAAGCTTTTCCTAATGTGTGGAGCCTCATATATTCTTGTGTTCGGACCTAGAAGAAAATACATTTTAAATATTATTGTCACAAATGTACAGGCTATATTAATTGATTGGCCTCTGCAACAGATCCTTAAGTTACTATAAAATACTTAATTATAAAATAAACGTTTTTTTTTTCCATATTAAATTAGTCGTAACTTCACAGACGTCAGTGAAATTTCTTCAGCTAATTTAATTGAACAATTAGACACATAACACCGTGTCCAGCGTGTCCTGTCGTTGCCACGTTACAGGAACTGATGGACGCTACTGGAGGTAGCAAACTCGTAGCCTTATTTTGGGCCAACTCGTCGATTGCCATCGACGATTGTATACATCAATGAAAAGTAATTTATCAAGTTAGATGGGAGTACCTATTGATACTCACTTTGCTCCGTGATATGAACATGCCTCCGTTGTTGGTCCAGCCCGCATAGTCGCCAGTTTCCTGCTCTAGGGTACTGTACACTTTCCTCGAATCTCGCAACAGTTTCACTTCCAAGTCGCAGGGTCTGAGCGACCATACTAGTCCTATAACATGTTAAAATTATAGTATTTACTTATTTAAACGGTTTATCGATCATTACTGCATGTTCAAAAAAGGGCTTTTTGTGCGCTTATCGACAAGTGCGTATATAGGACACAATAAAGCAACGCGAGTATCTGGATTCATGCATGTTTCGCGCCTTAAACGCGTAAGTACATGTGAAAGAAATGAGGTGCCGTGTTAGCTAATATTTGGGCAACGCCCGTGTCTGTACGCACATTTCGGCTTGCTTGTATGTAGGGAATTGGATTTATAGTGTTATCTATATACCGGATGACTTTTTTTACCGTCTCGAAATTTTTACAGGGTGTTCTACCCATGAATATAAACAACTTTCACTATGGGAGCAACTCTGAAATCACGAAAAAAAAATCTATAGGGGGGGATAAGGGTGGCCCACCCCAAACATAGTTTATATGGCAAAACAACGTTTGCCGGGTCAGCTAGTTCTAATAAATATGTTTGTAAGTTTGTATGTCCACCAGTCGGATTTGAAAAAATATTTTGCATTTGATAGCCCACGTCTTGAGGAAGGTTATAGGCTCACAAATAAAAGCAATGGTAAGGATCTTAAAACATAAAAAATCAAATGATATTTTTTTTAAAGACTGAACGAGTACTTTACCAGCAGTGTGCCATGTCGTCCCACTGGTCAACTTTGCTCTCTCCAGCAAAACAGCATTCACCCCTCTCTTAGTGAGTTGGTACAGTGTGTTGCATCCTGCTATACCTCCTCCTAAAAATATCAAAACAATAACCATGTAACTTACTTCTTCTAACAATCAATTTTGAAATTTAGGTAGGAAAAATAATAAGTAGCTTGAGATTTTTCTAGTTACCGCGGCGTCATACAACAACACTAATAATTTACTATAATAGGACTAGTTTTTGTTTCCTTTATTTTAATGAATGGTTCCCTTTATGTCGAGACCCTTTACGTCGAGCCGAGAACCTTGTCTCGCTTCGTTTCTTCACCCCGCTTCTACTACCTTTACGTCGAGTTTAATTATATCATATTTGAAGTACAGCCAGGTTCACATATTTTATATGTATTGTAACAAAAATATTTATTTGTTTTGTTGTTATAACGAACGTCACAGGACAACGAATCCAGTAGAGGGATGGCATAACAGGCTAAATAGGCTTAGTAAAAGACCTCCGCTACGCTATTAACTCCAAGGGCCTCATTCCCAACGAACAGTTTGGGTTTCGTACCCAGCACTCTAGCGTGCATCAGGCCACCGAATCACCGAACACATAAGCGCTGGGTTCCAGCGTGGTTTGTTGACCGGTGCAGTATTCTTCGACATAGCAAAAGCGTTCGACAAAGTCTGGCACAACGGCTTAATATATAAGCTTTTCAAACTCGGGGTGCCCGACCGTCTCGTTCTCATCTTACGAGACTTTTTGTCAAATTGCACCTTCCGCTATCGAATCGAAGGTGCTCTATTCCGTTCCCATTCGTGCCGGAGTTCCTCAGGGATCCGTAGTGTCCCCTCTTATTATTACGCTATTCACCAGCGATATCCCTATAAGTAAAAAGGCGCAGTTGGCTCTGTTCGCAGACGATACGGCCATTTACTACAGAGGCTTCGGCCCCGACTCGACAGCCGCCATTCTCCAAACCGCAGTCGATAAAGTCGGCGCCTGGTTTAGGAAATGGAGAATTAAAGTCAGTCCCGCCAAAAGCCAAGCGGTTCTCTTTTCGAAACCGTTTAAAAAGACCCAACCCCGTCTCCCCCGACCCATCACCATGCTAGGCAAGCCTATCCCTTGGGAGAAGCGAGCCAAGTACCTAGGTGTAGTCCTCGTCCACCATCTCTTCTTTAAAGACCACATAACCCAAGCCCACGCGCGAGCCGCATGGGTCCTTGGAAGGCTTCACTATATCCTAAATGCACGTAGCAAATTGTCACTACGGTGCAAATTGCGTATTTACATAACGTGCATTCGCCCAATCATAACCTATGCGGGTGCTGTTTTTGCACAAGCGAGACTCACTCACATCCATAAGATGCAGACATTACAGAACTGTTACCTTCGGAAGGGCTCGGTGAGCCCCCTGGTTTGTTAGGAATGAGATCCTCCATCTCGACCTAAAAATCCCCACCATCCACCAATTTCTCAAATGCTCTTCCAAGCGTTACTTCGATACTGCCGCCAAACATCGCAACCCTCTGGTTGTCGAGGCCGCTAGTTACACTCCCTCTAGTGTCAATCGAACTCGCCGCCCTAAGCGAATCCTTACCGACCCTGACGACCCCATTACCCTCCTCCAGGAGAGCAGTAGGGAATCCAGCACAGTGTACAAAAACAGACGCCTCCCGTCATTTCTTCCTCGCCGCCGAGGTCCTTTGCGATCTCGACCGCGTCCCCGAGTAAATGATACTCCCCCCGACCCTTGCTCGATAACGAGGTGCCAGCAGTTGTTGCAGCTGAGCACGTAGCTTTAAATTCCCCGACTAATAATCATGATCAAAACTTTGATCCAGCCCATCCCATCCTTGATATCCTCTCTCCGGTTGACGCCCTAAGCCGAGGTTCGTACCCCACAGGGGGTGCCCTTAGCGAGCGTTCACCTAGTTTTAATTAGCATAGTTGAATAACCCCTGGCTGGAGGTTTTAAGTGTAGTAGCTTAAGGCACCCACAGGAAAGCCCGGTTAAGTAGTCATGATCTCAGAGGTCAACTACGAGATGCCTTAAGTAAAAATAAATAAAAAAATACGCTATTAACTCCCATCAGCACACTTAGAGATGAGGCTAAAGAAGCTAGATTTAAGATAGAGCAAGCAAATGTCAATAACCAGAAGCAAATAAATAAAAAATGCTTGGCTATTGTTAGGCGTACTTATTTAGTAAAATAGTTGAAGATTTTAACAAAATTGATTTAATTATTTGTCTTAAACGACTGTCATCTGTAAGATTTGATAATTGACTATTTTCTAATTATTTAAAATACTTGTTAGGTACCTAGGTTGATACAACGATATGAATAATGTAAATTAACAACGCTAATTTTGATTAACAAAGTTACTTTTTTTAGAAGAATTATTTACTGTAAAACTAAATGCTGATTTCCATTTAGGTACACTAATAGTGATGATTATATTATGATTTATATAGATTAAGAAAGATACTTATTGGAGAAGAACTGTTACTTATAAGATAATCTTATAATGTTAAACGAGCAATATTTGTAATCACGTTCTCAAAAACTGCTCTAACGATTTCGATGAAAGTTGCAATATAGGGGTTTACGGGGGCGAAAAATCGATCGTCTCATATCAGGGAAAATTCGTTTTCTCCGTATTGTCACCAGAGCAGAGCTCGGTCGCCCAAAGTCTAGAACAAGATGGCTACCTTAGAACAATGACATGGCAGCATGGAATTAGTAGGTACTATCCTATACTATTAAATAAGCATTCTCTATTTTCACCAGAGCAGAGCTCGGTCGCCCAGGTACTATACTGTTAAAAGAGAATTGTTACTTATTTGAGTTACTTATAACTTAACCATAGTGACAACAAATAATAAAACAATATTTTAATGATTCTGGCTTTTAATTTATACCCTGACTGTACCTATGAACCAAACTCGACGTAACGGTAATAGAAAGCGTAAAATAGCAATATTTTGCAAGAACAATAGACTCTCAGACTTGACATAAAGTATTTAAATTTTGATTTGATGTTGTTTTAATTTTGTTTTGACTGTATTAATGTTATTTTAATAGTAATTTTGATTTGAATTTATTTATTTTTTTGGTTTTTATTGTAATGTTGTTTTTCGAGTTTAGTTCTACTAACATATTTTTGTAAGTTCTTATACTAACACAATATGGATATTTTTTGCCGAAATAAATTATTTGAATTTGAATAAAGGGACTCAACATAAAGGGAACCATTCATTTTAGAAATATTGTTTTTGTAATCGAGCGAATTGACAAAAACTAATAAGATAGATAGATAGAATTCTCTTAATTATTTACATCATAAAAATTACAAATATAAATGTAGAACATTTTACAAGGGGTAACACTATGGGCGGTCTTGTAAGTAATTTTAATCTAACTTTAATTTTTACGTAATAATTATTTTAAAACTTTCAGGAGAAAACAACAACTTAAGATTTGAGTTACCGCGGCGTCAATTCAACAACATTACTACAAGACTAGCGAAATTTATAATAATGATTCAATTGTAGTAATAAGAAATCATTATTCGATTATTATTCGACAAAGAACAAACAAGCGAGACTAAAAAAACAAACATTATCCATTTAAAAAAACTTACCGATGATCACAACATCAGCCCAAGACACAACCTCGTGATTCGTAGCGAGCAACCTTTTTTCATTTCTAAACGTTTTTAAATAATTTACCGCTTGGGTCCTAATGGCTCCATCTCTAACTAATTTAAACATTTTTAAAACTACTAAATAAAATGCGAAATGTTGACTAGAACACTGTTCATATAAGAATGCTTTACACAATAAAGTTGATAACCGCCGCGCATCCTATCTTCTCAAGTTATCAAAGTTCAAGCTATTATTTTTGGTTTATCACGATGATTGCTTCGTTCGTCATTTTAAACTTGCGAGCGTAAACAGTTTTAATTTAAGCAGAGGAATGATTAAAACCGAAAAATTTCTGTAAACAACATTTATTTTTGAATATTTACATTTATTTTTACAACTTATTACATTGACTAATTAATAACGTGTAGATAGTTTTATTATGTTTACAATATAACAATTTATGTAAAAAAACTAATTTTGCATTAACACTTGTTTACATCGCAGAAATCTCAATTTAAAAGCCCAGTTAGAAGACATCAATCAGTGCTGAATGAGCTATCAACATATAGCCTCTTTGTAAACACTAGAAAGTATGTCAATATTTATATTTTCTTATCGCTAATTATTGTTAAAATTGGACTATATAAACTTTTACACGATAATCAATTGTGTATTTATATTTTGCGAACCAGTGTACGAAATATATATCTTAAATGCTTCATAATAATAACTTATAGTACATTTACATAATTACACATTATTCGTAATATTATACCAGCTAGCTACATATTTTATGCAACACATACATACATAAATAAAATGGAATACGTTTTCCTATCAAACCATCATACTATAAAATGTTCTAAATCCAGTCAGCCGCTTATACATTCAAGGAATTATGACATACCATTCGTTTTAAAATGACGTGGCATCCAACGTCCATAGTTTAAAAATCCCAGTGCTCGCAAGCACCCTTCATTTGTAACATCGACAAAAAAAAAAAAGGTTGTAGATAAGCAATCGTAACCAACATTTAAAAAGTCGTCATTGATATAAAATATTTAAAACATTAATACTTATTAAAATAAAATACTTAAATAGTAGTTAATTAAGATTTAATCAAATAATTTTCAAATGGCGTATGTACGTTAGACCGCACATCAGTGTTCTATTGATCCTCCGTACAACGTAAGGCCAGCTCAAAGTGTTAGCACTGACGTGCTGCCTACTGTACTAAATGTAAAATGAAAAAATAATACGTGGTTATAGTTTTTGGCATGTTCTTTATCAAATTCCTTCCCGACTCAACCTAAAGTTGTATCATCGAATGATTTCAAAGTTCTAAATCCAACTTTCTGCTTGGGACTGTTCTGTGCCATCCTGATCGGCAGTTACCATACGAATGTATGGCAAAAATAGGTACAGTAACTGTTTGAAATTCTGTAAAATATATTTATCGGAACTTATAAGGAGCGTTGACCTTTGGCATTACTAACGCTTTAAGAAATACAGATATAATAGAATACCTTAGAAATTGGTCATTGTCACAAAGTCATATCTTGAGACCGTATTACGTTTTTAGCACAATATTTACACTAAGCAAAACTTACTATTCAAAAAGTATCTGGATTTAGATGCCAGAGTTCATTGGAGACAATGGAACACATAACACTGAGAGGAAAAACAAAAGATTGCACCACGCACTTTACAGCAAACAGAAACCTGCGTTTGCAATCTAGTTTCCATACAAAAGTAAACAAATATGTTTTTGGAAAAAATATTTTACTACCAACACATAAAGTTCTGTTTGCGCTACAACTTTAGCATGTTTCATGACTTTCAATAGTGCTTTTTAGGGTTCCGTAGTAAACAAGGAACCCTTATAGTTTCGTCATGTCCGTCTGTCTGTCTGTCCGCGGTCTAGCTCCGAGACCCTTAGTACTAGAAAGCTGTAATTTGGCATAGGTATACATATTAATTACGCCGACAAAGTGGTAAAACAAAATTATGAAAATCATTTTTTTTAGGGTATCTCTCATACACGTTAAGTGGTGATGTTTATTTTTTTATTTTTTTACCCCATGGTGAGGGGTATCATTGGAAAGGTCCTTCAAAAATATTGCGAGTTTGTGAGAACCATTTTTGCATTCAGGGATTCGTTTGCGAAATATTAAGCTTTAAAGTGCTAATTTTTGTTAGAGTCAAGTGTCCCCCCCCTACCGGCTAAATGGTTGGTTTTGGGTGTGTGAAAAAAATCACAACAGTAGTTTATATAACGAAATTAAAAGGAAAACTATTACAGCTAAGTAGGCTCTACAGGTTAACGAGTAATAATCAACAAAGTTAACTTTCCAATTGCAAAAACATGTTTTCCCATACATTCCGTATGGGAGAACATATTTTTCAACTACAAAGTTAAGTTTGTTTTTGGGATAAATTCATCCCAACTACGGAACCCTTCATTGTGTGTGGTCCGACACGCACTTGGCCGGTTTTTGATAGTCATTCTGAAATCAACTAAATTAACACCAGCATAAAATTGATATTTTACATCAATTCGAAACGGATTTGAATACGGAATATAACAATCGTCTTTTACATTGACAGTTCTCTATTTAAATGTGAGCGAATTATAAATACAGGCCATTAGCGATAGAAAAACTAAGTGCGAACTCGCAGGACTATCAATTCCTTCCGTCCTTCGGTAATGCTAACAGAGTTTATTATATTAATGCAAAACTTACTTGTGCATGTATGTATACTAAGACAAGCTGGCCTAGAAAAAGTCCTTGTTCAATACGGTCACAGTGGCTTACCTGAGTACCATAAAACACGAAATTAGGGTGGCGTACCAAATATGTTGATACCACCAAACACAAAGTTTTAGTTAAAAATGCAACTGTAACGTATAGTCAATAGAGTCCATTTTCGAGACGTTATAATGACTTCTCAGACAGACAGATGGCTGTCATAGAAGTACAAGTCCTCGTTTCATACGTGGTGTGGGCTGGCGACCCGCGGCGGGGTCAGGCCCAGGCGGTGCTGGCGCGCCAGGTGGTCGCCCGCCGCCGCCGCCGCCGCCGCCTCCAGCTGCGCCCGGATGGCCACCAGCTCGCGGGTGCGCTGGTAGATAGGGTCCTGAGGGGACAAAATATGGTTACGGTTGTTGTTAGACCAAAATTGTTTTAACAGTAAGAGGTCAACCGATGTTAGAACAAACTTGGGATTTTTATAGTGTGAAAATAATTTTAAAAATGTCCTTATCGGCGGAATTAAAGCCGGATTCAAAATATATTTTTAGTTAATACACAATAAGTATAGGTAAAAGTTAAGCTAAAAATAATCCCTAATTTCCTGTTTGGTAAAAAAAATATGCTGTCATAAACTTTTCCACTTGTGGTGTACAAATAAAATAACCATTTAATTAACATGGATAGGACAGGATCACCTTCACTTTTCGACTAACCTGCTTTAAGAGTATGGTAAGCTCCCTACACGTGACACTAACCTGCTGCCTCATAGTAGGGTTCCACCGACAGTACAACGCCTTCCACAGCTTAATGACTCTCAACGACGCGACAGGCACGAGCACGACTTGCGGGCGCGAGTACGGCGAGGGAGGGGAGTTTGCGCCGAATGATGGAGGACCCCAGTACAGAGGATTTAGGTACAAGTCCTGGCGACTGTTGATGTACGACCAGAGAGATACTGTCTTGGTTTTTACTTCTGTAAAGGAATGTTTTTTAAAGGTCATGTTTTTAAGGGTTAATTTAGAGAAGTAATTGTGGGTACACATACGAACACATGTAAATCGTAACATGAAATGTAACATATATGTTGAAACGAACATGCCGTCCAAATACATATATTAGAGATGGGCCGAATGTGGTTTGAACCGAATCCGAAATTCGGCCGAACATTCGGTTAAAATGAAAAGTTCGGCCGACGTTCGGCCGAACTTCGGTTCAATTTCGCGCGCTTTCTCGAGAGCGACACGTCGTGACTTGTTTACGCATTTACTTCAATTATTGCTAGATATACTCCGGCCGCACACGGCGCTTCCACCGCGTGGCCTAATAAGAAGAACAGATTTTCAAGACTAATAAGAAGAACTGATTTAATTTAAGGTTTACATTTACAATGTTCCTAACTAAAATAAATGACCATGATTGAGTAAAAGACAAATTTTATTTTACAGTAATGCTATTCTAATAATAATTCTATTAAATTTCAGTCAAAATAGTACAAGTAGGCATTATTTTTCTTGTGCCGAA
This sequence comes from Agrochola lychnidis, assembly GCA_963680765.1. NCBI lineage: Eukaryota > Metazoa > Arthropoda > Insecta > Lepidoptera > Noctuidae > Agrochola > Agrochola lychnidis. The sequence goes on from OY796850.1 coordinate 10,506,049, forward strand.
TGTTGCGCATCTGAATCGAATTTTGGCCGAATGCCGAAGTTCGGTTCAAGCTGCCGAAATTCGGTTGAACCGAATGTGAACCGAATTTCGGACCATCCCTGGTGTATATGCAATGCAACATGAACTGCAACAACTACAAGGCGTAATTGTTTTAACGTGTGTCACATTTCATGTTACGTTTTTCATGTTTCACTCATCATTGAATGCGTGGAAATGGAATACTAAATGAAAATTGTGTTAAGGTTTTACATCAATTTTTAGGGTTCCGTAGTAAACAAGGAACCCTTATAGTTTCGTCATGTCCGTCTGTCTGTCTGTCTGTCCGCGGTCTAGCTCCGAGACCCTTAGTACTAGAAAACTGTAATTTGGCATAGGTATATATTTTAATTACGTCGACAAAGTGGTAAAATAAAATTATGAAAAATTTTTTTTTTTAGGTTACCTCTCATACACGTAAAGTGGTGATGTTATTTTTTTCTTTTTTTAACCCATAGTGAGGGGTATCATTGGAAAGGTCCTTTAAAAACATTGGGAGTTTGTGAAAACCATTTTTGGATTCAGGGATCCGTTTGCGAAATATTAAGCTTTAAAGTGCTAATTTTTGTTAGAGTCAAGTGTGTGTGTGTGTGTCCCCCTGCCGGCTAAATGGTTAGTTTTGGGTGTGTGAAAAAAATCATAACAGTAGTTTATATAACGAAATTAAAAGGAAAACTATCACAGCTAAGTAGGCTTTACAAGTTAACGAGAAATAATCGACCAACTTAACTTTGCAAAAACATGTTTTCCCATACATTCCGTATGGGAGAACATATTTTTCAACTACAAAGTTAAGTTTGTTTTTGGGATTAATTCATCCCAACTACGGAACCCTTCATTGTGCGTGGTCCGATACGCACTTGGCCGGTTTTTTTTAAGTTACAATTGTCTGAGCGGGATAAATCCAAAATCTTTGAAAAACTATTATTTTTTCTACAATAAGTGACTTTTGTGCAAGACATTATTTTGGGTACCATTGCTTCTTTGATATTCATTGCTTTGCGACAAACCATTAAGTATTTTATTTCTATCAAAATAGTCTTCACCACCCACCTTCCTTCGCCCTTTCCCTTTCAGTATTAAACAGGAATGTTCCAAATCTGCAAGAGTACAGATGATCCACGATCGTAATGAGCAGTCTCTCTGTGAACTCGAACGCAGTCGGGAACTGTTGTTGCAGCTGCCACACGCAGTCCACCCACTGGACAAAGACTGGGGACCGATCTGCATCCGAATGCCGCTCGTCGCCGTGACCGATACGCTGTAAAGTAAAACAAATGTCAACATAACATTATCACGGCAAAATTATCCCGAAGGTTCAAAGCAGAGGTGTGTTGTATAGTCCAGAAACATTTCGCCAGTTAGGTTTAAGTCCCATGTAATAGGGGGCGAGAGTAGATATAACCTTGAACTAGGGGGCCGTTCAAGTATTACGTAAGCATATTTATTACAATTATTTACCCCCCCCCCCCCTTCCATGCTTACGTAAACATTGGTATATGCATTTTTCTTTTAATGTAAATATTCTGTTTTTTTCGGTTGCACGCGGTAATTCCCCTACTCGGTTCTAAGCGAGTACCTAAACGTATTCATTATTTGTGGGGATTCCCGAATATGCGTTTCGTTTTCAAGCATAGACAATGTGTGGGTTGCCATGTGTAAAAAAGTAAATAATTACTGCTGACGTAATCACCATCTACACCCGGACCCCCCATGTCATCAAAAATAAGCAAAGCATAGACCCCCGCCCCCTATAGTGCTTACGTAATACTTGAACAATCCTTAGGAGCAAATCCAGACTCCGGGCTGTTACTAATAAATTACTATTGGAAAAGCAAAATAGCACAAAGTAAATACAATTATACCACCCGCCTGCCTGTCCATTGGAGCGGAGCGAGGCAACGGAGCGGAGAAATGTGCCAATATTAACCAATAGATAGATTCTATTGGTTAATAGTGTGGACAGGCAGCCTTACTGTCGGGAACGGCAAGGTCAAAGTTTTTATCACATAGACTACGTATGTGAAAAAAAAAGTCGGGGAGGTCACGAGTTTTTCCTTTCCCGTTAGTCAGTGTTGTCTTAGGTGACAATAGCATGTTGACGGGGTCCGCGAGAGCCGATGCCTGCCGGGGGTGCGAAGAAAACCGAAAGGGAGATCGTGGGCCCCCGGTCACAGGGCAACCGAAGGAACACGGGTGGGTTTTAGTCGGTAAGAGTCTGACACGCCCGCTCCGCCCAGAGCGGGAGAAGTTATTTGATAATTTCCCACCCAAAAAAAAAAGTGGCAATAGCAGACACACAGATACATCATGCCCCGGATGAATACATACGTAAAATACTTTTTTCGTAGAATATATCAAGTAGTTCACCTACGATGCGATTGCAACCGCGGGCAACAACAATTAGGCTTTATAATACTCTGCCAGAATTAACCCTAAATAAATAAAAATTCTGTTTCTAATAAGAATCCTGAGGATGAACATTTGCTCCGTGACTACGCTAATAATTTCATCACCGTCAAAATATCCTTTGATAGCAGTAAATGATTAAATTTTTCAATTGTAATGCCAAATAAATGTACCTATTTTAAGCATTGTTATCATTTCCGTTCTTAAATACAATGAGGGGAAAAATGTCGATAAAGGATAGCGTGTGATATATGATGATACTGAAATAATCCTACTCATATTATAAATTTAAAAGTTAGCTTTGATATTTGGTACTCAATCACGGCCATAGTAGTCGTCATTATGCGCTCACGTCCACGGCTACTGAAGAATCCCTAAATCCCTAGCCATAACCGTCAAGTCAGTTCCAACAGCCATAGAAGAACCATAGTTGATTTGACCATATTCCAGCTTCAACCTCATCATTTCAGCCGAAAGACGTCCACTGCTGGACATAGGCCTCCCCCAAGCACCGCCACTTCAATCGATTCTGTGCTTTCCGCATCCAGCGGATTCCTGCGGCTTTCACAAGGTCATCGGTCCATCTTGTGGGAGGCCTTGCAACGCTACGTCTTCCGGTACGTGGTCGCCACTCCAGAACCTTTCGACCCCATCGGCCATCCGTTCTGCAAGCTTCAACCTACTAAGCTACAAAATAATATTAAAAACATACCAGCTGGAACTTATGTCCAAAGGACAGCCATTCCTTTTCGATGAGCACTTCGAATCCTCTAAGCGTGCGGTAATAAGGGTCTAACATCAGCATCGCTAACGCTGTGAGTTGAGCCGTGCGGTCCCATCCGTCCGAACAGTGGACTAGCACTGAAGTCTTGTGATTCTCCACCTGTTTCATTCAAAAGTTTTAATGACAGTGTCTATGGGTAAAGATCGTCATACTCTGGACGCCTGCGGAAAGACATCGCCACCGAGGTCGACCGCGGCGAAGTGGTGTCATCATTATTATAATCAGCCTATAATGTTCCCACTGCTGGGACAAAGGCCTCCTCTATGTGAGAGGAAGTGGGCTGTTATCCACCACCAGTGCAGGTTGGTAGATGTCACATGTCTTCGATTTTTTCTAGGACATTCAGTTTCCTCACGCTGTTTTCCTTCACCGTTTTGAGAGCAGTGGTGATTAAATAATTTGCACAAAGTAAAGTGCCGTTCTGGGTTCGAACTTACGAACTACAACTGGGTAAGTCACTGCCGTTTCTACTGGGCCACCACAGCTCTCACTCGTCGTACGGAAGTGGTATGACGATCTAGATTGGTTTGCAGGGCAAATATAGTCAGATATCGCAAACGACAGAAAAATATGGAAGAAAATGGGAGAGGCTTTTGCCCAGCAATGGGCAACGTAGGCAAACAAAAAAGAACATTCCAACCCTATTGGTCAAGATAAACACTATTAAGGGCCGGTTTCACCACCTCCAATTAGGTTCTCGTTAATTTACTTGTCAGATAATATCCAACAAATTCTGTTCCATTTTTGAATTTATTCGTTAAGTGGCGGCTAGTCGGCCATCGTGAAATAGGCCCTTAATGTAATAAATACAATACCTAACTATTGTATAACTTTTGTGGCAAAAAAAATCCTACTTAATCAATATTAATAAGTTAATTTAATTGTAAAGTAAAATATTTAATAGATTACCTTGTCTACTATACGAACAGCTCCCGCCAATATACATTTGATGTGTTTAAGCCACTGACTGGCTTCAATGCCACTAAACCATCTGGAAATGATCAAAACTGTTAGACAAATATTTATCAGGTATATAGTTATTAAAGACACGGAATTAGCTCTTCGAAAATGTGATGTCGTAGCTTTTGACTCCAGTCCGCGCACTTTTGTATCTTTTATACATCGATCACTAATAAAGAACTAGATACACAATGCCAAGCAAAAGTTCTCTTAAAACTGTCATCAAATTGTGTTTAGGTAATTCTAGTTGAAATAAATATACATTCATGTAAATTCAACCTTAAACGCAAACTTTAAAGTTGTTTTCACAAAGCTATGTACAAAAAGCAATAATTTTTTACGACCTACTCACTGGTCAACATACATCAAATCAAATTCAACCTTAAACGCATGTTTTAAAGTTATAATTACAAAGTGCCAAAAAAAGCAATAAAGTTTTACGACCCAGGCTCGCCACTAGGACAAGAAATGAGTGGAGTCGAACTGTCCAATATTTTTTGTTTATACTGTAATTATAAATGATCTTTTTTTTAATTTCGTTAAGTTTAGTGTATAAAAAAAACATGTGTGCAATTCACACGTGGTAGAAGTGAAACCTTCAAAAATTTTGACTCAAACTCAAACTCAAACTCAAAGCATTTATTTCAAATAAACCAATTACAGGTACTTTTGAATTGTCAAGGGGTCGGTCAGTCAGAAAAATGAAGCTAGTTGCCCATTCCAAAGCGTAGTAGGTACCTATGGAGAAGAACGGGCAAGAAACTCCACGGACACTCTTTTAAATCAAAATATTGTTACAAAATATTGGTTACATCATTCGTGTTGAATTTATACATGTGAGAACAATGTAGAAAGACGTGCACGTTAAAAGCGTCCGTAATAAAAATATAATAACAATTCAAAAATTTAAATAAATTAAAATAAAATAAACCGTGGCAGCTAAGAGATGACCAGTCCCTACTGACGGCGCCCGTTCACGAACATGACGCATGGATCAGCACCATTTAGCTCAACCATTTTGAAGGGAACTTAATGATCCAACACACACGCCACCATCAGCGAGACATTTGAGTGAGCATGACATACTCTCAGCTGCCAGAGCACATTCAAGTCAATGAAAGACGTACCCAGTAAATGGTAGCTTTATGGAATGTACAACATGGTCACAGTGCTCACACATGTGATATGCAATTATACAATACAAAGAGATTGAATTTATACAAGGAAAAGATAGTTTTACAATCTTCAGCAGCTGCAACAATATTTTCGAATGCTAATCAATTAGTTTATGCGCCCTTGTGGAGCTGGACCAGCGCTGAGCCAAGCATTTTTATCAGCGATGTAATCCCCCAACTTATAATATGCTTGGCAGCATAGTGTGCGTTTTATACATGATTTAAATTTCGTTTCGTTCAGTTGGAGTATGTGGGAAGGTATTTTATTATAACATTTTAAACAGCACCCCATGAAGGATGAGTCTACTTTAGCCAATCTGAAACCCGGTTGAACTAATTGGTCCCTATTTCTAGTCCTATAATTGTGTCTATCACCTCTTTTACTGAAAAGACTTAGATTTTTCCTTACGTACATGATGTTTTCATAGATATATTGACAAGGTACCGTCATGATGTTAATATCTTTAAACAGATCCCTTAGAGAATCGCGTCTGCGGAGACGATATATTGCTCTGATGGCTCTCTTCTGCAGAATAAAAATAGACTCGATATCTGCAGCCCGTCCCCATAGTAAAATACCGTAAGACATGATACTATGAAAGTAACTGAAATAGACTAGCCTCGCGGTATCTACGTCAGTAAATTGACGGATTTTTCTCACAGCGTATGCTGCTGAACTTAGCCGTCCTGCTAGAGATGTTAAATGAGGACCCCATTGCAGCCTTGAATCGAGCGTGATCCCCAAGAAAACAGTTTTATCGACAAATTCTAGTTTCTCCTTATTCAATACTATGTCACAATCACTACTTTTAACATTTGGTAAAGCAAATCTTATGCATTTAGTTTTTTTCCCATTTAATACTAAATTATTAGCAGTGAACCAATTTTGGACCTGCAGTAGGGCGTTATTTACGTCGTCAAGATTTGATGCACGTCTATTTATCTTAAAAATTAAGGAAGTGTCGTCAGCAAATAACACCATTTGTGGTTGGTTTTTTAATAAATGGGGTAGATCATTAATATATACTAAAAAGAGGAAAGGACCCAATATCGAGCCTTGTGGAACGCCCATTTTTACTTTTAAACCGATTGAATGGACACCATTTACTTGAACCTGCTGCTGTCTATCATTTAAATAAGATTTTACTAAACTGAGCGCAAGTTTACCTAGTCCGTAATGCTCAAGTTTCAAGAGCAAGGTTTCATGACTCACGCAGTCAAATGCCTTGGAGAGGTCACAAAAGATTCCTATGGCATCTTGGGCCTCCTCCCACGCTGTAAATATGTGTTTTAATAAGGTGACACCAGCGTCAGTTGTACAACGTCCTTTGGTGAAACCATATTGCTGATCGTGCAAGATTTGGTTGGCGTTAAAATGATTAAGCATTTGATTGAGCATTACCTTTTCGAAAACCTTGCTGAATACCGGCAGCACAGATACTGGTCTATAATTGTTAGTGTCTTTACTGTCCCCAGATTTAAAAAGTGGTATAACTTTACTGTATTTCATTAAATCCGGGAAGACTCCTTGATCCACACACAAATTAAATATTAAAGCTAAGTACGGTGCTATAGTCTCGATTATGGATGTACAAACTTTGATAGATAATCCCCATAGATCTTCGGTCAATTTGATTTTAATTTGCCGAAAAGCTTTTATAACTATCATAGGGTTTATATGTTTAAATTGAAATTCAACCGGGCAGCCTGGAACGTTCGCTCTTAATAAATTAATTGAGACATCGGGTGAGGAATTTAAAGCTTCTGTCGTTTTAGATGGTATATTAGTAAAGAAATGTACAAATTCTTGCGCTACTTCTAAGTTAGAGCTAATGGCACCACGTGAAGTCTCCAATGTGTACTCAGTGTTTCGTACTTTGTTCCTATTAGTTTCATTATTTATAACTTTCCAAACTGTTTTTATTTTATTTTCTGCTGATTTAATCTTGTTGCTAATATACAGAGCTTTAGCTATCTTGCAAGTATTTCTAAAAATTTTGGAATATGTAGCAACATACTTGTTGAAAGTTTCAGTATTAATGTAAGGCTTAAGGCCATACAGCTCGAACAGTCTTTCCCTACTTATCCTAATACCTCTAGTTGCCCAGTCACTAAAAATAAAATTAGGGCAAATATTTTTTGTTCTCTTTTCAAAAGTTTTGTTGAATTCAGTGTGCACTACTGAAAAGAAATCCTCATACAATTTATTTGCATCGTCCATATTAGGGCCCAGAGCATTTAACTTATTATTTAGGGTACTATTGAATCTATTTAATTTGCCAGTTGTTATTGGTCTAATTTGTATTTGCACTTTTTGAATAGGTGTTCTAAATTTAAAAGTTACCGTTTGTCCACTATGATCAGATGGTAAATAATTTACGATGGCTTTATCTAAATAATCACAACCGCAGAAGACATTATCGATACAAGTAGCAGAAGTTGAAGTTACTCTAGTTGGTTCTGTAAAAACATTTGATAAATTGAACGATTTAAAAAGGCTTAATATTCTACTGCTATTTGAATTATTTTCCAGAATATTTATATTAAAATCACCACAAATAATTGCGGCTTTGTTACTGGATGCAAGTTTCGCTAGGACATCTTCCATTATTGACTCAAATAAAGAAAAGTTCTGATAATTAGGGGGTCTGTATACGCACACTACAACATGCTTATCCAGCTCAACACAGGACAGTTCGATGCAATGTTCAACTGATAAACCAACTATGTCATTACGTTCCTTAGATTTTAAACAATTTTTTATCAAGATTAGAGAACCTCCACGCAGCATAGATTTACGGTTAAAACAACTGCCCACATTATAGTTCTCATAATTAATTAGCATTTGGTAATCCTTTAACCAATGTTCAGTAAAACAAACAATGTCAAACTTTGTTTTTTCTAAAAACATTTCGATTTCTAATAATTTGGAAGAAATACCTTGAATATTTTGATGAAATAATTTCAAGGCATTCTGCTGATCTCCTTTTTGATAGTTATTAATTTTGGAGCAAGAAGACACCTTGTTGTTGTTAGGTATAAGAATATTCTTACTGGTGCCTTCTGTTGTCTTACAAACTAGTTTAAATGACTATCCGGAGTTAACCCCAAGATTTCAGTGTCATCACCAGGCAGTGAGCTCATAGTGAGTGAGGGAGATGGAACCTCCTTCGTACAATTTGTAAAAATATTTATAGCATTTGAGCTACATTTATTCAAGTTCACCACCTTATTATTAGTATTATTACTAACCACTGTGGTGTTAATAATACAAGACTGCGACATACTACTTATGTCTGAGTTTATAAAAAAAGCTAATAGCTGTGCTATTATGTGTCTAAAACTAACAGGCAGATACACAGTATCCCTAGTCGATTTTAAAGTTTCCACAAAACTGTTGGTGTCAAAAAATACAAACTTGTCACTATAATGACTAACTAAGAATTGCATATGCTTATTAAGCATATGAATATAATTGTTTTGTCTATTCGTCAATTTTTCAAAATATGGGAAAGCACACAATATTATTTTACTACAATTTAACTTTAACAATTCAGTTACACAGTCAGTGATTTCGTCTTTTTTAACCTTAGAACTATTACCTACAAATACAGTAATGTTGGTTTTAGGATTGTAAACATTTCCTGTTACTGATGCCATTATTCTTTTGTAGGTAGACCCTGGCATACAATAATTTTGAATAGAATAACACAGGTTGTTACTAATTAATTTACCTAAACCCCTTCCTATACTATCTGAGAACATAACTGAATGATAACAATCATGACTACTAAAAGATGGACAACTACCAATCTCAGGCTGTATCACTTGTGATAGATCTTGTACTACATCAGAAATATCTTGGTTGAGAATAAAACCTTGATTCAAACTCTCAGTCTGGGACGGGTCCTCCGTTGCCTCAGGCTGGACAGCAACAGGGTTTGAAACCTGACAAGTACACTGACACATAACTAACTCATTTGCAGCAAGAATATGTTCTTTAATTTGGTTCTGAGAACCCACATATTTAATGTAAAGGGAACTAAGTCTTCCCTCGAGTAACTGTATGTCAGACTGTAAGCGCTGTGTATCAATTTCATAGATTTTTTTGCTGTCTTCTAATTTAATTTGATAATTGTTTAATTTATTGAGTAATTCAACACGTTCTTTCCTCAGTGGAATATTTTTGGAAAAGTGTTTTTGTTGTTTTTTAATTTGATTACATTTTTTTATTATTCTATTCAGTTTTGCATATTTTTTAATTTTATTATGACTAACTTTATAACTATAATTCTGTTTCAGCAAGGAATCTTCAGTAAGGTCAATAGTTGTTAAGGAATGTGGGTTACAATTAGTATTTATTAATTCATTGTATAAGTGGTTAGTTTCTTTAACCCGAGTACATTCTTTTTCTTTCTCTAACCGGATAATATGACTATTGGCATGAATTAATTCATCTTCAAGGTCCCTAACTTTGCTTAAAGCCTCCCCATACAAATTACTACAGTTGTTGAAACCATCCGTGACCACCCTCAGTTGATCGCGTTCATCAACAACATTTACATATTGCTGATGTAGGTCTACTAGCTCTCGTTTAAGGCTTGAGTTTTTGTTGATTATCTTCTGAACTTCCTCCTCACTTTCGTCATTCTCTTGTAACAATTGTTTACATTGGGCTTGAGATGCTTCAAGATTTTGGAGGGCCGTTCTCAATTTAAGTTCCATATCCTGAGCAGTAGCCTTACGGGTCATCACAGGCATGGTTTCAGGATTTGTTACTGGAATTAGAATAAAGAAACGGTGAGAACAAGTAGACAGACAAATAAAGTAAAGGTAGAAATGAAAGGGAAAATGGGAGAATTTAGCGTTATTAGTGGAGAAATGAGGTAGGCTACTGAATTGGCTTAAAGAGCTATTTTATTTATATCAAAGCTATATTATTAAATTGAATGTAAACTTTTGATGCTTTTATTGCCTTTTATGATTTTACTTTTCTGTGAGTGGGTAGCTTGTAAAGTTAATATGTATTTGATATTAAAGTATAGCGATCATACAAAAATAACGATCATGAACGTTTATATTGTTGTATATTTTATTAAAGATCAGATTAAGATTAACAGAATCTTGGCTAAGTTACGTTTTCTACTATGTAAACAATGCGACAAAAACCGAATGCAGAGTGCTAAATCAGCGAACTATTTATGTTAAAACTTAACTAGGACGTGTAACATAGGTAAAGCGACGATTGTGTGCTATTATAAAGTAAAAAGTAAAGCAATACTCCCCGTTTAAATCCGTAGTTCGATAGTCAGCTGTTGATATTTTTAGGTTACCGGTGTGTAACCAAACACTGTGTTTACTTCATATATTTACAGGAAAACAATAATCCTGAGTATTTATGCAATTATATTACGTTTACACATATAATTACACCATAATATTACTTAATTATTAATTAAAAATAATTTTAAACTACGGAACAAATATTTGACATGTCACTCGAGCAGTGTTGCCAGTCCTCCCAGACTTTCAGATAATCAAAATAGGGAAGAGGATAATTGTAGGTTTTAGTAATGATCATAGTGATACAAAGTTTGATAATTAATTTATATTTTATTCGTGTATATTACATAGATTTATTCAGACTCAGAGCTTACATTTTCAATACACATCTACTGCGCGCGCATTTATGATGACTTGATCATTATTTTACTGCGATGTTATTTTAAAACTGCGATATCTCCTAAGATATTCATTGAAATCGAATGATGTAAAGAGAAATTAATACATCTGATGAGTAATGTATTTATTTGGATAAGGATTAATATCGCGTTTATAAAAACACCTTCGCAAATAAATTTTAGAACAAATTTGGTTAGCATAAAAAAGCCAACCTTAAAAGATAGACATATGCTGTCGCGGACTTTTTTTTAGAACTTTTAAAGGGGAACAATTCTGTCGTACATAATTTTTGTGAAACTTTAACCGTTTACGCAGCGCACGCAGCGGAAGCTCTCAAAAGGAAAAATAAAACCCCCCGATTTTGAAACATTCTTCATTGGTGCTCCGCTCCTATTTGGTCTTAGCGTGATGATATATAGCCTATAGCCTTCCTCAATAAATGGGCTATCTAACACTGAAAGAGTTTTTCAAATCAAACCAGTAGTTCCTGAGATTTGCGCGTTTAAGCAAATAAACAAACTCTTCAGCTTCAGAGAACCACGAACATAAGAAACACTGTATAATGCTTCCTATCTCATTTTCTCCCACGTTAAATCTTATGAGTTTGTGTCTGTCTCTTTTTACTGTCGCTTTTTCGTTTCATCGACTTTCAAATCACAACGATACTAAAGAAGTTTTCACTTCAAAATTGTGAAAGCATATTTTATTCTATTCCATGGTGTATACAGGGCGGCAGGGACATTGTCTCACACACAACATCTTTGACGTGCTATAATTGATATTCATTTTCCATACCTCACTGGATCTCGAGGAAAGCTAAAAAAAATGTGAGTGAGTATGTGAGTTTATCTCACATCTTTAATTTGATTACATGTACTTAGTCAAAATTAAATGTATAAAATCATACTATAATATTTATAGAAACAGCAAAGAAGGCTCATTAAACTAAAAAAACACTGGTACTCTGGGAGTACCGATAGAAGTGAAAACTTGAACAATTTTACTGTGCAGGAAATACTTTTAATGAGGTGTTGGTAACGCTGTCGCGAGTTCAATTGTTTTTTCGCATCTCAAAAATGTCCAACGCGCCTAAAGAATTTTTCACTTCAAAAAAACAATCCTCCTTTAATAATTAAAAAATAATAGCGTCTCCACAAATGGAACAGAGTCAACGCACATAACCTGAACAATTTAAGTGAGCATGCGATAGTATGATTAATAGGTTTAGTAAGAGTCTTTACAATTGAGATGCTTTTTAACTCCTGCTGTTTAATAAGACTTAATTTTAAAAAAGTTTTTACGATGATTTCTTGGCAAAATATCAGCATTTACGGTACAGTGATAACAATTATATAATAATAATATTAATACTTATCGAAAATATGAAACTCCAACTTTTTTTAGCGTCCTAGATGTGTGATTTTTACAATTTTTTACGAGTTGTTTACAGTCGGAGCGTCCGAATGCTACTAAATGAAAAGAGCACCCAAATGTTCAATTGGGTGCTCATTCAGTGAGGACATTTTTTGGCGCTGATTGTGTATCTAGTTCTTTATTAGTGATCGATGCTTTTATACGCCTATGTCCTTAATTTCATCCAAATCCGTTCAGCCGTTACAACGACGTGACTTCACGTGACTGACCAAGTACTTTTTAATTATATTATTATACAACTATTTACACTAGGTACTTACTAAATTAAAAACTATACAAATAAATACAAAAACAAAAGGAAGGACACTTAAGGCGTCAAAGTATTATTAGTTCGGATAACACCGTCGGTTTGCGTTTGCGGATAACCTAATTTTATTTACAGAATCCCAGGACGACCTCCAACGCATGTTAAAAGAACTTTATGATCCTTCCTTACAAGTTGGCTTGAGAAAAAGCATCTCTAAGACAAAGGTGATGTTAGGCGTCCCGGATTACTCAGTTTCAGCTGTTATGGTTGGAAAAGAGCATCTGGAGGTGGTTGACTGTAGGTATGCTGTATTTCAAGGAGAATACAGTTTGGGCATTTAGTAAGCTAGACCATATTATTCGGCCCAAAAAGATCCCCCAGTGCCTAAAAACCCGACTATTCAACCAATGCGTCCTGCCAACAATGACCTACGGTGCTAAGACATGGACACCCACAAAGGAGACTGTCCCTCGCATACAAGTAGCACAAAGGGCCATGAAACGAGCCATGCTTGGCATAACCCTAATAGACCGAGTGCGTAACACCGAAATCCTACGGTCGGACCAAAGTCTACGATGTCGGGGACAGAGCGATGCGGCTCCGCAGGAAGAGACGCCCTGGGCGTCGGGAATCGCAGGCGGATTTCCGGCCACCGTAGGCGCGGGCTTGCGGACAGTGAGCAACGGGTAGCTCGCCGTCCGATAAGGGCCAGGCCCGGGTCGACAGCGTGTTTTTTCACGCGCGCCACAAAGAGATGTCAGCAGAATTGACGGGGTCCGCAAGGGCCGATGCCTGCCGGGGTTGCGAAGAAGTCCGAAAGGGAGATCGTAGCCCCCGGCAACATGGCAACCGAAGGAACACAGGTGGGTTTTAGTCAGTAAGAGTCTGACACGCCCTCCCGCTCCGCCCAGAGCGGGAAAAGTTATTTGATAATTTCCCAAACAAAAAAAAACAAAAAACAGGGCGATGCGGCTCAAGTGGAGTTGGACAGGACATCTAGTTAGACGCAGAGATGGCCGATGGAGTAAAGCTGTGACCGAATGGTGGCCAAGGTCAGCCCAAAGAAACCAGGACCGTCCAAAAGCGCGTTGGGTTGTTGATATCGTCAAAGTCGCGGTAAACACCTGGGTGAGGGACGCACGGAACCGGGAAGTATGGCAAAAAAGGGAAGGTCAGCAGTGGGCGATTCCGGGCTGAAATGATGAAGAGTTTGGATAGCGAATTGGCTTTAAGCGGCTGTAATGAATGAGTTCATCATAGTCAACGTTAACCTCTCTAATACTAACAATAAATTTTAATGTTTATGTTTAATATTCGCTTAAAAATATCTTAAACATTGCGGTCACTCACCTCGTCTGGTCTATTTGCGGGAAGCAGAGCTCCTTCAGTTTGCGTAGACTCTCCCTCATCACGTGAATGTTATGTATATCTAGGAACACAAGGTCGGCGTTCTGATACGCGTCCTCTGACTCATATCTGTAAACAATTAATATTTTTCGGTATTGTTTTATGGTAAACAAGCCGAAAGATCATTTGGTGGTAAGTGGTCACTGCTGACTATCATCACACATCAATAGATGAATCAGTACAAACAATGGATAAACTTTTTCTGTATTAGGTTTCGCAGCCAGTTCAGACTGAAGTTATTAAGTGTTACTGAGCTAATAAAATATGATACGTGTTATCGACACGATAGAATATAAGAAGAGAAGTCAGTAACTCACCCTCCCCCTTTAGCTTTATTCGCGACAGCATTGGCAGTAGGTCGAGCATCCATGATGAACAGCTTGTGTGCTTGAGCGTTGGCATCCATTATAAGTTGTATGTAACGTTCGTCTTCGCGGCTGCGTTTACCACTTACCTGCAAAGATTTTATTTATTTATGTAAAAATCAGTTTTACCAAGGGGTATCGTTCCAGGAACTGGGTTGTGAGACAAGACTTATCACTTAGGCAGATGATGACGTAATAAAAAAACAGTGGCACTCCGGGAGTGCCGACAGAAGTGAAAACTTGAACAAGATCTTGAAGGCGATCTTGGAGCGAACATTGATCCGTAACCTTATCGAAATAAAGAGCACAATCGCGTTACCAAAAAAAAATACTTCCAAACCTTTAAAGTAAAAATACTTGCATAGAACATTGATCCGTAACTTTATATAAATAAAGAGCACAATCGCGTTTACAAAAATGAGGTGTCGGTAACGGTGTCGCTTGTTTTTTCTTATCTCAAAAATGCCCAACGCGCCTAAAGAAATTTTCACTACAAAAACATTTTTACAAAAAAACAAAAACAACCGACTCCCAAAAGAAAGACTACAAAGTGAAAAATAGCTAAAAACGTTTTTATTGTTCACTTTTTAGTTACTTACCCTACCCCTCACAAATTCGGGTCCCACTACCATTGACCATACAGCCCGATGGTCGTTGCCCACTACTTGCTATGTAAACAACAGCGACAGGAAGATTTATAACATCATCAACATACACCAAGTGGATTAAACACTAGGGATGGGTCGAAATTCGTTTCACATTCAGTTGAACTTTGGTTCAAATGCCGAATATTCGATACAAGGCCAGCGCGGTCCCAGCGCGGAGACATTATAGGCTGATTAAGCAATTGTGAATATGAACAACTCACCATACTTGAGTAGTAATTTCCGTAACTGTTCAATAAATTAATATTTTGTGGAACTGTTATTTTAATTAAAAACTAATTACGACTGCTTTCCCTTCTAAAAGTTGTTCATATTCATTGGTGTTTTCATTCCTTAAAATGTGACTACAGTGTTTTGGTACAGTTGGGTGTTACTTAATACAAGGTAATTTTATGACTTTCATAGTTTACAAAAAAATTATACCAAAAAGAAATTCGAATAATCTACATATTCTCAAGCAGACGAGAAGTGTGTTAATTACTCTAATGATTATTGCAGTCCAATGACGTAAGTTAACGCTTCATAACAAGAATACTGAGAAAAAATCAATAATGAACGTCAACAATTATAATTCCGTGGTATTCTCATTTACACCTACACAGAAATCCTGTGATTAGTAAGAATAGAAGCGCAGCCGGAAGCTGATTTGGCGGTGAAGTCAGAAGTATAAATCAATGAGTGATATGATAATTAGTGATGTGCCGGATATCCGTATCCGCGGATATCCGAGGGAGAAAAAGATCTGTATTCGTTACTTTTTGGCGGATCTTGAACGGATCTTTTACTATACAGATACAGGATACAGATCTTTTTTCTCCCTCGGAGATCCGCGGATATCCGCGAATCACGGATATCAGGCACATCACTAATGATAATTATTACAGTGGCATCAATCAACGATCAACTTTTAGGGCCGGCGTACACTTGGCGAGGCGTAGCGCAGCGCGGTTTTCACTGCCAAACAAATATCGACCTTGCACAAGTTGAAATAAAGTTGAGAATAAATAAACGTTCATTAGCTCGAGAGCGCATCTAAGTGGAAAGATTCGCGCATCTCATGTTATTTATTCTTGACTTTATTCAAAGGAATGCAATGTTGATATTTGTTTGGCAATGAAAACTGCGATGCGCTGCGCCTCGCCATGTGAGCGTCGGTCCTAGCTGTTCTTTCACCAACTCGATCGGCTACGATACGCCTGAGCAATTGGCTTTTTCATATTTTTAACGATCGAACTAGCCGACGCGACCTTTCGAGTTGGTGTAGAAACACCTTTAGGAACAAAACACCGTGACCTGGTTTTAGTCATTCAGTCATAATGTGGTTAAACCCAATTATCAACTTTCTAAGACTAGAATGACACTTAAAATTCACTGTATAATAAATGAACAATTGAATGACTTCTCCAAGGAATACCCACTGACCCATTAAGATCTTGAGTAAATTCCCTTTATGTGCTAAATGACTGGTGAGCTAGAACATCATAAACCACTGAATTACGTCATATTTCAATCAAAATTTTAAACACATGATGGATGACCAAGTTTGTTCCCAATCTACAGAGCTTAGTCACAGTAGGTACAATATTTATCAATGTATGAGTGTTCAACTAATAAAACCAAATTAGAAAAAATTGGTCTTTTAGGCTCGCCCCCTATTACATGGAACTTAAACATTTCTTAATATTTGATTTGTACCAATTCATCATCATCATTTCAGCCGAAAGACGTCTACTGCTGGACATAGGCCTCCCCCAAGCACCACCACTTCGACCTATTCTGTACTTTCCGCATCCAGCGGATTCCTGCGGCCTTCACAAGGTCATCGGTCCATCTTGTGGGAGGCCTTCCAACGCTACGTCTTCCGGTACGTACCAATTACCCATAGTAAATATAATATTGAAAAATGTTAAATTTTGTCTAATTCTTGTGTGCCCAGGGGCCCGGCTTTCCCTAAGACGGCCTTAATTGTAGGTGAAATAAATGAAACATGTGTTCAGATTCAAAGATTAATAGGATTGGGATTAATGTAGAAAATCCTTTGTAATGTGAGTGTGGAAATCCATCCGGGTATTCAATGAGATTCTCTCAAAATATTGCACTTACAATAGACTTTCTGTCTGAGATCCAACATTGTTATAGATACGCGAACAATAACTTATAAGACCTATTATAATTATTATATGAGGCAGATACAGCTGCGACCGAATTGCATGCAACTTATTGGAATATTTGTGTAATATTAAATGAATGTTCTGATTTGCAAGAACATGAAAGTTTTACTTATTAATATGTTACCCCAGCCTTTCTATTTGCACATTAACTTGGTTGTCTTATAATACGTCTATTATGTTATGTTTAGAAATCATTATCCTGCATGACAATACGTAAGTTTATCCTTAAACCGGAGGGTTAGTCATGCTATAATTCTTGCAGACAGACACACACAGTGAAATTTCTCATATAGCTTGTTCCTCATAAAAGAAAAAGGGGTTAACTCACCCCAACCAACGGCTGGCTACACCGAGTGATAGTGGCCTGAGAGCTGGGGTGTATCCACGCCAACACCGGTATCCTTCCTCTCGACCTGAAAGTGGCCACGGCGCGTAGCAGGTCTTCGCCCGCAGCTGCTGGCACGGCCCATACTGATGGGTAGCTGTCGCAAACTTCGTACTTGTCATTGATCCGGGCGATACGCCACATGTCGTTGTTTACGCCCTGGTGACCATGGAGGATTTTTAATGTGGAGGATTGTATATGGACTATATGGTTTGTCATGTACAGATAGCTACTTAAGTACTATACTACTTTTCTAAGGTACTCTTATGCATGATCAGTATTTAAATTAATGTAGCTCTGTATACAAAAAAATAAATGATATTCAAGGAAGGAACTGAAATTTATTAAAACACTTGGTGTTCCAGGAACATTGACTGTATTTTGTAAGTTTTTTAGAGAAATAAATTGTTTTTAACCAGCTTTTTATAGAAAATTAAAGTGTCTGTAATTAATTTTAATAAGGTTTATCAATTTGAACCACTAATTTATATTATCTTACCATACGCCTCAGCTCTGCAATAGGTTCATACACATGCCATCCATCTTCAGGAAAGCTCTCTGAATAGCTAAATGCAAATAAAGGAAGTCTATGTGATAGCGGGAATGCTAACTGCTGCAATTTCTCGAATATTCCGCGTCGAGAATGATTCTCTTGTTTGTGTGCAAACCTCAAGTTTCTCATGTCCTGCAATGAAATATGTATTATTCATTAATCATAGAAAACAATAAAATATGTGTAGTGTTTGTAATTTGATAATAGATTGTTACCTTGCAAAATATTTCAATGCCATATGAGTTTTCTCCTTTTGATGAAGCTCCACCAACCTTTTCAATTCGAGATACCTGAAATATGTTTGTACATCATAATGTTGTATAATTTTTATGTCTACATCATCATCATCCTCCCGTCCCATCCCATTATTACTTGGGCTAAGCAAAGTAAGTCCTTAAACTGTGTTTACATTACAAACCCTATTCCAGGAACTGAGTGATGACTCCGAATAACTGTCTGTCCAAAATCATCAGTATTGGTTTGGTAGTTTCAAAAACAGCATACAGCATTAAATAAACTCATATCTACAGTACTACATGTAGGTATACAGCTGTCCTAACGAAAAGTGCACTTACTCGAGTTTTGCGCCGAATTGAGATAAGGTCAAATTCAGAATTTGCAGAACGAGATCTATATATTTTTTTAGACACTTTTTACGTATCTATAAAGAATTTGCCTTGTATACCATGTATAGTGTTGGAGATATCTACAAACAAAACAAAAATAAAATCTTTACCCACATTTTTCTCGAAATCAGGTTTAACCTAGTTATTGCACTTTTCGTAAGGACGGCAGTATACAAGACCACAGGACAGGAGTAAAGTATAATAAAATTGTCCTCATGTTTATAGAGATGTAACTGATTGGTATAAAAAAATTAAATACAACTTACAACACCTAGGGGCACACTGAGAGTACTTTGTAATGCAGCCGTATCCGTTGGTCTGAAGTGCAGCTGATAGTTGGTCACTTTAAGAACTCCCCGAGAAGGTCCACTGTATGGGCACAAGTATGTCACATCTCGGGCTAAACTCATCACTTTCTCACCATCCAGGAGTTGAATGTCCCCCAGAACGTGAGGCTGAAAAGAAAGGTAAACTTAAAGGTATGGAAATTAATTGGTCAGCAATCATACAGCAATGTAACATGATACCAGCCTTGGACAGCTCTTGTTGCCTATGATTGTGGATGCAATTAATAAATAGGCAAATATGAATAGATCTGTTTCTGCTCATTGCAACAGGGAAACACTTATAAACAATTCGTTCTACAAATAAACAGTAACGCACAGCAGTGACTAATCGCGAGCTTATACTAAGTTACAGGAAGCAGGGAAGCGGCTGTTATAAAATTCAATGAGAATAAATTAATCCTTTTAGGAAACTTACGGAGTCTTGTCCGTGTTTAGAATTCAATGAACTCGATTTTGAGTCCGAGTCCAATGAGTCGGAACTGGCATTCTTTGATAGCGAAAAGTCTGAATTTAATAATTCAGAACTGTTGTGTTTATCCATCGTCAGCGAATTTTATGTCTTGAATACGGAAAGAAAACTATAAGAATCCTACGCCTTTCCTTTTCAAAACATGAAATTATCAAAATAATGACAGAAATACAGAATTTCCTCCATCCAGGAGTTCCACAAACGTCAATTTGATTTGATTGAAATGAATGAATGATTTTGATGTCAGATTCAGGCCGCATTCCGAGTTACGCCAAAAGTGATTATATCGCGAATCCGACCAAAGTCCAAAGTCACAATTATTACTCAATAGCCCTTTTATTTTGTGACTATTAAATTTGGTTGGATTCGCGATATTATCACTTTTAACGTAAGTCGGAATGCGGCCTCAGATGTGCGTGAAGTTTTGTAAGATGAATGAAAATGAAACCAACAGATGAGATTTGGAAAATGTATTTTATTTTTACATATTTATAAATAAAGACTAAAAAATACAAAAACAATTGAATTCTAAAATGAGTCAAAATCTACTAGGAAGAAGTATGGAAGAGAGTAGAGGAGGAGGAGAACCAGTGACGGTGCACAGTGTTGCAAAAATAACGCCCATATTTCCCCAAATTTTTATTTGTCTATGAATAAAACAGCATTTCCGGCCAACAAAAGCGCGCATTAATCAATAAGAATTATTGAACAAACAAAACTTTTGTTTCTGTGGTTGCAATCTTCGTTGTTGAGTGTGTTAGAGCAAAGATATTACAGACTTATAACTTATTTGGTAAAATTATATTCAGTAAATTACTTTTATTTCCTGTGTGAGTGAATAATTTTTGTAAATGATTTGAACCTCGATTGATGAACTATGAAGTTTCCAGAAAGTGTAAAATTCACTACTTACTTAGCTTATAAGCTTGCAAAAAATATAGAACCTACAAGAAAAATTCAGTCAGAAAACTTCGAATGGGATTCAAATATTCCAAAACCTCTTGTTTCTTTATGCATTGAGAAATTGGCTGAAAATTGGATGGGTTAGTGTTCAAAATGTACAAATTATTACTTTTGTAGGTATTTTTTTAAATTCCAGTAGGTCTCATTACCTTTCTTGTCTTTCATAATTTTTGAAACACAATTTACTTACATTAGATGCCTGCAGAATATACACCGGGCAGTAGGTACTTTCCACACATGAATATTTAGTGTTTCAATCAATCAATCTTGTAACATAATTAGATAAAAACGTGTGTCCTTGAACGAATTCGCATAATTATGTTGTGTATTGCAGGGTACCCCAAACTACAACATTTGATTGCTAAAGATCGTGAACTATTTCTGCAAATCTTGGATACTGATGTACCACTTCAGATTTTAGTGGATAATATCAAAAGTGACATATTCTGGAAAAGATGCTACCACTCAAAATTCTCGGATTCACCTCTTTTGGCGGATGATAAAAAATGGATTAATGTTTTTATGGAACGGCATTTTGCTGATATTTTAGAAAACATGAATCCAAGGCAATACGATCCTGAAAAGGTCAGTTGAGAATGCTTCTGAATCCATGTGCGTGGGTGGGTCATTAATTTTCAGTTATAATAAGCAGCCAAGTTCTGCCGAATGCTCCTAATAAAAAAGTGACATATTCTGGAAAAGATGCTACCACTCAAAATTCTCGGATTCACCTCTTTTGGCGGATGATAAAAAATGGATTAATGTTTTTATGGAACGGCATTTTGCTGATATTTTAGAAAACATGAATCCAAGGCAATACGATCCTGAAAAGGTCAGTTGAGAATGCTTCTGAATCCATGTGCGTGGGTGGGTCATTAATTTTCAGTTATAATAAGCAGCCAAGTTCTGCCGAATGCTCCTAATAAAAAAGTTGACCAAAAGAATTACATGAAATAGATGAAGTGTTTTATTTTAAATTTGTTTAGGTGAATACCTTAGTGAAGCTTTGTGGGCCATACATTCAAAAGTTGTCAATCCGTAGCTTGGTACCGACTGATATTCCAGTACAGAGAATGGCATCACCAGAACTGGCTCACTTAGTTACAAGTCAGCGCCAAAATGGGAATAAACAGCAAGCAAAAGATAAAGAAGTAATCTCTAGAGGTAAGCTAAAGCGACATTCAGAAATGCGAAATATTAGGCGTACGCTGCGATGAATGAATTAAAAAAATATCGTAATTATACCTTTTATTGTTGATAATGTTTAATATTTTATCAATAACTAGAAACAATTAGTTTAATC
The DNA here is from genome assembly GCA_963680765.1 of Agrochola lychnidis. Classification (NCBI taxonomy): domain Eukaryota; kingdom Metazoa; phylum Arthropoda; class Insecta; order Lepidoptera; family Noctuidae; genus Agrochola; species Agrochola lychnidis. Next base: position 10,528,030 of record OY796850.1, read on the forward strand.
ATTAACAGTAGAGCAGTGAAAGCCCTAGTGCTATGACCATCGGACTGCCAAGTAATAGGTCTTGAGTTCGAACAAGACATGCACCTCTGACTTTTCGGATTCATGTGCGTATTTTAGAATTATCACTTGCTTCAAATCGGTGAAGGAAAAATCGTGAAGAAACCTGATCTTGAAGATCCTTGAGAGATATTTCTTGACGGCATGGAAGCCAAGTCAGAGCCCAATGTGCGGCATTAAAACTCTGACACCAGGTTAGTCACTAATCTCACGAAAAATAAAGAAAGAACACTAAAAGTGATTATTCAGACATATTATTAACATTTCTGCCTCACTGGTCGTCTAAATGGTCGCAAGCGCTAAGACTAAGCATGAGGTCCTGGGTTCGATTCTCGGGTCGGTTAAAGTGTTATGGTTTTCCATCTGACATTTGTCAGGAGCAACCCGGAGTCTAAATCTGTGCCTGGTTGATGGCAATAGGGTCGCTCCCTATTACATGGGACTCAAGCATAACTGGAGAAATGTGGGTGTACTATAGGTACACCTCTGCCCAATCCTTCGGGAAATACAGGCGTGATGTTTATGTTATGTATTAACATTTATTATCATATTAAATTTCATAGTATCGATCGACACGATCGTATTTGTTACTATCGTCATCGTTTCAAATGTATGCGTGGCACGTCACGTTAACTTTTCAGATCATATATCTCTTCATGCTGCTTTGGGCAGTTTGATAAACTTAGTCGAATTGCATGTAACATACCAACTGCGGTCAATTGGAGTAGAATACCGTACAGATCAATTTCAATTTACAAATAACGATGCTAAAAATTTGGCACTTGGATTAGAAAAATGTGTGCAACTGAAGATTTTAAGGTATTGTTTATGTATTGTTCTGCAATCCTCCAATCTTAACCTATGATGGTCATTTTATTTTTGACTGTTTTTCACGTATATAACTGAGATTTTATTATTGCCTCTAGAATTACAAGAAGTGATATGAATTGTCAACGCGTTAAATACATACTTCGGGGACTTTCGGATAACTTAAAATTAGAAATACTGGATTTTAGTCATTGCAAAATAGGTGATGATGGTGCTTCGTCAATTGGAAAATTTATAATGAGACGCGCTGCTTTACGAACTCTCATATTGGCGGATAACTTATTTGGTAATATCTTATGTAACAAAGTACTATAGTGATAAAGGACATCATAATCTTGATAAATTACACCAGCCGAAGTAAAAACAGAGTTATGGTATCATATCTTACAGGGTTTATAAAGTGATGAAGAATTTTAACTTTTTAGGTCCCTCTGGTGTTGAAAGTATATCGCATGCACTTAATCATTCCGGGTGCGGGGTTCGCACGCTAGACTTAAGGCTTAACACAAAACTTGGTTCTGAAGGAATCGCCCATGTAGCCGTATCTATTGCAAGAGGATGCAATCTAATCAGGTAATGAGGAGTTATTATAACTTTTTAAAGGACGGTGTTGTTGCATAATTTCTAAATTGTGTATTTTACAGCTTAAATATATCAGGTTGTGGAATAACACCTGGTCCTTTATTGACGCCGCCAGCAGGAGTATGGTCAACTACGAGTGCAGAAAATCCTCCAACTTGTGGTGACCTACTAGCACGAGCGATTGGTTTAGTGAAAACTCCTTTACGTTCACTTGATATAAGTGTAAATGATATTGGTTCCGTATGTATTTTTGTTGTTACATTTGTAATTAGTTGACCGTTGCAACTTATAACCATAGAACCATTAACTTGTCACATTCATGTAACAAAAATTCATCTACTCATTTTCTGATTTTATATTAATATATTTTAGCCAAGCGATGATATCCTATCAAATGCTATATGTCTAAGCTACATAGTCGATCTAAATTTGAAAAGATCTGGAATGGGATCAATGGCTAAAGTGGTGGCAGAGTCAGCTGCTGCTGCTCAAAGATTAAGAAGAGAAGCTGAAAGGGGAATAAGATTCAGAAGAAGTGCAGGAAAACTTGTGCAAGCAAGTAGAGTTGCAAAAGGAATGAACATTGGTAATTGTATAAAATGATCTCATCGCCAATTACATCATCAAACATATTTAGCGTAAATGATTGAATCAAAAGAATATGTAGGTACCTAAGCACTTTTATATTTTTTAGATACAGACCCACTTTTGTTGGCGCAGCAGTTGTCGGCTCGGCCTTCTATAGTCTCCGTGGCATCGGAAGAAGGAATGCACAACATACAAACTCAGCCTTTACCATCAGATTTTGGTTTTATACCGGCATTGAAGGTAAATAAAATAAAAATTATGTTTTATAAAATCATCATCTGCCTAGCCCCTTTTTCCAACTATGTTGGGGTCGGCTTCCAGTCTAACTGGATCCAGCTGAATATCCTAGCATTTTACATGGAGGGACTGCTGAATGTTTTAGAAAACAAGAATGGAAAAATCTTTATTTTGTCCAAGTTTCAGACAAACCGATAGGTTTGATCAATATTATTATACTTAGTAGATGAATATAACATTATATTGATTTATTTAAAACCTTACAAAATTTACATAATAGTGAAGGTTAATAATAATACTATCGTTCTTACAGAGTCCGCTGCCATCTTCACGGGCTTCCTCGATCACAGGTCCACCTACATCACGAAGGTCAAGTCATCACGCTATTTTGGAACCAGTCAAAGTAATTATTCCGTCTGTATTTAAGGCTTTATTTGAGAGCGTAGCCTAAGTAACAGACTTGTTTCAAAAACAGTATGACACTGTAAAACTCCATACAAATCTTTACTCAAATCTAGTTTTTCAAAGATTATCCATAGAATTTTTTCTCTTATTGCTCAACGTACTAGCAATCACAATCACTTGCCTTTTGGTAATTATTTAATAATATTTATTGCACGGTGTACATATTTTGAAAAACAACTCAACGTAATGGGTGTTCTTTTAAGCTGTCGAAGTAAAGGCAATTTTCATTTGGGTAGATTACGAGTACATAATGGTAGTAGGGCTCGGGCCTAAAGTAACTTCAACAATAAGAACTTTGCCAAAAACCAGAAAAATTATGTTTCAGGAAGTTCGGCGGACAGCACTTGTTCGTCGAGGGTCTGACGGCTCATTATTGCAACCACGCAGTGCACACTCGCAAAGACATATCAAAATATTTGTTTCTTAATTTTGACAAATTAAATCAATTTTTCAGTACCTTGGAGTTTTATTTGACCTCAAATTGTTGGAAATCCTCAAAAGCTGGCAACATATTCCATAGACAATCTTCACAAAAACACTTCTATTTTTCGGACTTCCGTCCGTCAGTGTCTCAGTGCAATGTAGCCAGTCTTTCGAAATGTCATGTCAGTCAGCCATGTTTATTTCTATAGAATGTGTTTTGAAATGGTGGTAGTGATAAAAAACAACATATTAGTGGAAATATTTTCGTAATTTTACTTGTTATCAACTGTAGTGTTTTAGTGAATCTTCAATGTGTTTTTTTGTGTAAGTGTGGATTCTATTGCCGTGAAAATGAATTGGGGTATTGAGCTTTGGGTAAGTGTCTACGACGTTAAAATTCCATGTCGGTTGTCCAGCAAATTGTAATTTGTATAGCTGCTGTTGTTAGGAGTAAATGTACGTAGAACATATACTGAAACGCACTGTTATTTATTAATCTAACGACTTCAGATAGTCATACATTGCACATAGTACTTTTTTTCGGATATCTTCGAAGATAATCGGAAGTAGAAAGTTTAATGATAGTTTCGTTGAGTTCGCAAATAAAATTAAAGAATTGTAATGCTATATTTTTAGCTATATTGCGAAATCTAAAGGCTTTTATTAAATTGTAGTTTCTACTGTTTTGATGATGTTCAATAGTTTGCTAAAAACTTTCTAAACAAGTGCACATGAAATTCAGTACAAAATACATTCTCATGTTTTGTAATAGTAAGTAAGAGGCTGTTTAAATCACTCCACTCACAACACATTACTACATAACATCTTTTAGCACTGATTAAAACGCATAATATATATTTGTCCAAGAAATAAATACTTGGTAACAAATGGGAATTTCATAAACCAATCAAAGTAATTTTTGAGATGATGGCAGCATATAACCATTTTTTTAAATTAGTCAGAAATAACTTAAGCAAAAAATGATCTTTTGTGTGAGTTCAGGCCTTTAGTTACAGCCCCTAAGAAAACCCTCCGACTGATTTCTTTTACTATAATAGTAAATATCCATATTTAGTTTCCAAATTAACTTTTCACCAAAAATAATTTGTTTTACTATAGTAGTCAGTGAAAACAGCATACAGACAGGCTCACTTTCACATTTCTAAAATTAATGAGGATGTTTCAAGAATAAAATAGAATAATTGGAATAAATTAAATACAGTTTGGAATTTATTTAGAACATTTTATGAATGAGTTGTGTTGTATTGTAAGACTTGTAAGTACCTGTATTACATCATACATGTATTCTAATTAATGTTCTTTAAACATTAACATTGAGTAGGGAAGATTTCAGTAAGTATGTGATTATTTATACAAAACTGCCTTTAAATATAATATTCTCAATAATAATTATAATAGTAAAACTTGTTCAATTCTAACTGCTATTTGCTAATATTGGTAGTTTCTTTTCCTTTGCAACCTTTCAAAATAAAAAATAAAATGAAGTTCTTTAAAAACATATGCAGTATCAACTAATTTGGTAAAAAAAAAAATTAGATACACATGAAGTCAATAAAGTTAAGTCATCAAGTCATTCTCTATAGCCAAGTCTAATCTTTCCCAAGTAATAATCATTAGGGTGAATGGTTCCATTTAATTTTCTAACGTATTTGCTTAATTACCTAGTGATTCAAACATCCAATCATTCTTAAAGCTTCCATTAAGTTTTGTGTATAAATTATTCCACTGATTTATTAAAAGAAAAAATATAGGCAAGTACTAACGATTATTGTGTCACCAAGTTATCATGCATTCAGTACATTCAAATGCCTTGAGTTTCAGTGTCACATTATTGAGTTAAATATTCCATCTTGATAACTGGGTCAGTGTTCGGATGTGACATGATATCATGTAGTGCCTTATACTCACAATATTAATTAATTTGATGCCGATAAATATTAGACCATAGTAAGTAAGCATTACATTATCACTACACTTTTTATGATTCAGTTTATCAAAACAAATAAATAATGTTTAGTTCCCTGTCTTAAAGTAGTTTTACAAACTACAAAATCGGAAATTAATATTCATACCAATAAATGCTACCGATTACAAAAAGGTAACAAACAAGCCAATACCTTGCATAATCAGCCTATAGTATGTTCCCACTGCTGAGACACAGGCCTCCTCTTTGTGACATAGTGGGCCGCAGTCCACCACGCGAGCCCTGTGCGAGTTGGTGGATATCCAAAACTTTTCAAAGATAACAATTTTCATACTTGGCCAGTTTGGTCTCAATTCCTCAAGCAAACAATGGGTAGTGGTTGAAGTTGAAACACGATGTGTCTGCCCAGTATTGTGTGCTAATTATCTTGACTGCATATACATAAAGAGACTCACAAGGTTCCATGTCATCCATTAAAATGTTGGCAAAGCAAATCCTAAAAACACTTCAATTGTCCTCTTGACATGTCAATCCACATATAATTGATATCAATTTCGTTCAATATGCTGGCATTAAACTTTGTACCAGTAGTGATGAAAAGTCGTTATCTGGCCTTTATGACAGAAATACAGCTACTTATTCATATGTAAATGTAATCAGGTATCAAGGTCAAAAATGTAAAAGTTTTGGATTTTAAAGTTTTGGTTCTTGTTTAACGCGATTTGGAAACCGCGCCTTTTTTAGACCTAGTTTTTTAGTGAAATTTGCATCCGCGAATCGCATTGGAATCTCGCTTTAATAGGTCTAGGGTGTCGACTAGCTTTTTAATGGTATAACCGACCGACTGTTTCGCTAATAAATAGCGAAGATTGACATTAGGGTCATCGCACTCTGTACGCATACAGCAACGCTCTGTGTCGCTGATAGTGTATCTATTTGGATCTATAAGTGTGCGAGAGTGGTCAGTGTTGGCAAGCTGCAAGGCCGGTGGCGGCCCGCATTCCGCTCGACTTGCTGCCTAGTTGTGAAATGGTCCATTCGTTGCACCTACCTATCATTATGTAGATGGACTCTTGATGCAAAAAAGATCAGCTTAGCATTTTTTCACAATAAGTACGAAATTGAGAATTTAATATTTTGGCTCGTATTTTGAAACAAGCACAAACCCGGTCACCTTTCAAGGTTGGCTAATTATGTGGTAACGACTTTAATAATATTCAGTAGCTCTTACTTGAGAGAAAGTTTTGCATGTTAAACATTATGTTTGCTACTTTAATGCGGAGTCGCCAAGCTAAATGTTTTTTGAAACAGTAGTAGAGCATAAAAAAGTGAAATAGCGATAAATTGACATTACTCAGCAGTCAGTAGCTAGTATCATGTACAATTCAATTACAGTGCTGTCCCTGAATTAGTTCGTAAGCGTTTTGTAATGCGACCTGGATAGCGGCCACAGTCAGACACAACGAACACAAGCACGGTATTAGCCCAGGACTGTTAGATTGCTTTGAAAAACTGGAAAAAGAATTTGCCCATGTCTTTCGTTTTTTAACCGACTTCCAAAAAGGAGGAGGTTATATGTTCGTCGCGTATGTTTGTTTTTTATTTTTTATGTATGTCCACCGATTTCTCCGTCAATTGTGGACCGATTTTGAAAATTATTTTTTTGTTTGAAAGGGTGTGCTCTGGAATTGGTCCCATATAAATTTTATTAACTTTGCTTGGATAGTTTTTGAGTTGCTACAAAATACGTTTTTTTCCCACTTGGTACCTATGTAGATGATATGATAAGTTTCTGTCAATGGTAGTAGTATTCGAATGTGTGTGGGGTAGGTACCACAACTAAAAAGTGAAAAATAAAAACTTTTTACAAAAAAAAAAACAACCGACCTCCAAAAAAAACACTACATAGTGAAAAATAACTTTAATTTCGGAAGTCGGTGGCAAAAAACGAAAATACAAAACCCAAGACACCGACTTCCGAAATTAAAGTTATTTTTCATTTTGTAGTGTTTTTTTTTTGGAGGTCGGTTGTTTTTTTTTATGGGTACACGGTCAGTATGACGCAGTTTTTTTTTTTTTTTTCAAAAATTGTCCATTCGTCAATATTAAATTTGCTTGCACCCAAAAGACCCCTAAACAATAATTGAACTCTCTGCTTATGTCATCTGACAACCCTGCTTGGCTCTGTTCAACAGACAAGGCTTTGAATCCCGCACAAAATCAATATTTCAGTTTATTGTTGCATATTTACTTACGAATCATGCGCAAGTCAGAAACTTTCGCCTTTGGGATATATATTTACCAATAATGTATGCGTTTTCTTTCATATTAGTTATGTCATAATATCCAAAACGAAAAAGCTTTCTAAGAAAAGCTGCAATTATGTTTCTGACTTTGGCAACACAAGTCGCTCGTTTGTAAGCACTTACCGCAGTGCCTCTAAAGAGGTCCAAACTTGTAGCGTTAGAACGTAATGCTAAATGTTATTGCGTTTCAATATACCAGTACTAGTAGTAAGTATTAACCTATTAACTAAGTACTAGGCGTCAGCAAGCGTTGAGTTTTCATCAAGTATGCACGTTAACATGCATTGCCTCGGTGCACTACAAGCGGTATCCTCGTTATCTCCATCGATTACTTATCTGATTAAACGCCATGCATCAATCAGAACGTAGGTAAATAGGTACCCTTCGATTACGACGTGCTGGTATACAGTTACATTGATTACGTCTACCATCATCTATCTACGAAGTACTGCCTTCTTTTATGACCGATGATGAAGCAAATCTTCATAATTCTAATAGGTACAGTTATTTTTTTTTTGTAATTGTAGTTTCAAATGCCTTTTTTATTGCGGACGTATCTCTATACCATTTAATTATTAACCAAAGTATGTAGGTTTTAAGCTCAGTAGTGAAAATCTCTTCAATACTTACGTGTAGATTGTCGAGCAATAATTAGATGTCATTACGTCCTCGGTAAGAGACGTTGCGCTTGATTGGTTTCTATTGACACGTAGTTACTAGGGCACTGGGTTGTAATGAGAAACTAAGGCTCAATAAACATTTAACAAATAGGTTAAAAGATTTTATTGAAGGTTGTTCAGTAATATTTGTTCTGAAACCTTAACTGATCTTAGTTCAGGTTATCAATACAAACTTACAGACTCTATACAAAATTGTCAATCATCCGGAAATCGTTTAAAGTTATCTGTAGACTTGATAGACTTACAAAAACTTCAAATGCCAGGCGGAGCAGTTGCATTGGCTGGCACGATAAGTTTTTCCTTACAATATTTTTCCGTTGAAAAGGAAAAAACAACTATTTAGAAACATAAATGTTGTTATAGCAAGTTTCTTAATATTGATGTAAAACATCAAAGTTTTCCTTAAAATATGATTACTACGCGACATTTATCAGTCAGGAACACATTTGTACCACACAATGAGACTGTACACAGTTACATACTTTCCTTAATTAGGTACATAATTTGATATGACTAAATAATACAAGTTACTTATTATATTATACTGTCCTTGATGAGCAGTAAGTACTATTTAAGTCTTGACACAACATTTTCCTCAAAGTTAAAACCCGATTTTCAAACTCAAAAGTTAAACGAGTTTCCGATTGTGGGCTGGCCAAAACGAAAAAAGGAGCCTACCTATTATGGGTTCCTCGCTGGACGATGATGTCATCATAATGTTTCTTATTGTTTACTACGCCACAACGTAGATTGTTTTACGACATAGAATTGAATTGAATTGGGCGGATTTGGGCGCTGACTAAAAGCATATAAATTTTATGTAGTAATATCAGAAATGTGATGAGTCCATTGGAAAACCAGCCGAGCAAAATCGAATATTAGAAAATATTATTGTTTTTTTTACACAATGTTCATTCTTAATTTAAGTCAAACCAGTCAAACTGGTCTGGTGATCACAAATATGATTTTATATCTCTCGTAAAAGAACCTAAAATTCTCCAATAGTAATGATCGTCGTAAAAAATGCTGAAAGTGAAACCGTTAAACTCAAACCAATTTGTTTGATTCGTTCAAAGAGATGAAAACTACTGTCTATAAAATTTTATAGAAGTCATATCTGTTTTAATATCGACTAGAATATTTTTTGATAAATGCTACGTTGTATTTGTGCTAACTTTATATACAAGGCTTTAAAAATGCAAGTTTCACTTTGTAGCTGGGCGAGCCGGTATAATGGGCTACTTAATTGGATCAGGTTCGAATTACATTTAGGTGTGACCTTTAGAAACACTACCCTCAATAATCTTGATGGCTGCCACACCTGCGCTGTTCTATTTTACTAAGTTCATAGTGACATTTCAAGGTCTTTTGGACGTTTGTTGATGTTAGTTACCAGAATTTGTGAATTTATTTAAAGTGCATTTATTTATTTTCTGATCCGTTGAAAACATGCTGCCATAACATATTTGCGACGTAGGCGCGCGCACGACTCATTTGGCGAGTGGTAGCAGGTCCAGTCGCAAAGCCAGGCGTAGAACCGGTTCGACCAGAATAAGCAGGACCGCGCCAAATAATGGCTAAGTATAACGTCAATAAAGTCAAGCAAAAAACAATTCTATAGAGGATATTATAAGGTTTCAAATAATTAAATTATGACAGACCCAGAGGACGTCAAGTAGTTTTAGCATCTTGCGAACTGTGTTATTTTTGAGATCCCATACGTTCGAATCGAATGTATCCTCCCTCGTTACTACCGCTCCTTAACTTTGCCCGTTTTTGCGTGAATACGGATACTTTTCTTCATATTGATTATGCATTTAGCTCGTGGCTAAGTAATAATAGCCGCACGGGTCGATCCAACTGGTTAAGCTACGCTTGCTGGGGTTGGTCCGTGGATGGGTGACCATCTTTACATTCCGAGACTTCTCCGTGCCTCGGAAAGCACGTTAAGCCGTTGGTCCCGGCTGTCATTTGTAGATCTTTGACAGTCGTTACGGGTAGTTAGAAGCCCAAAAAGTCTGACAACCAGTCTTACCAAGGGGTATCGTGTTACCTAGTAACTAGGTTGTGGAGGTCAGATAGGCAGTCGCTCCATGTAAAATACTGGTATTCAGCTGCATCCGGTTAGACTGGAAGCCGACCCCAACATAGTTGGAAAAAGGCTAGGCAGATGATGATGATGATTATGCATTTCCAATTTTGTTAATTTAGGACACCCAATAGTAAGCTTACTGTGAAAAAACTCACCCTTCATCAAACATCCACTGTTATTACTACAATATACTTACATCACTATCAATAAATAGCTGGTTCTTTCAATGTTGACGTAATCATTTGAATGAGCTATTTTAAATTCAAAACCCATCAAATATTATAATACCATTCATTTTATATAGAAACCAACCGATGTTCATAGGCCGTTACATTCGCGAAAGTTAAAACACATGGAGTTTGCACATTACGAGAAAGTGTAACTAAATGTATCGGTTGAGATAATCTTCGATGTCGTGCTGAGTCGGGACGAGAATAGTGTCAAGCCTGAAGCATCATCCTCAGACACAAAGTCAGTCGTAAATGTCACGACCTATTCAAGTTGCCATAACACACTTAGACATCAAATTACATAGCAATGCTGTGTTGTTGTTGATGACGATAAAAAGCAATAACTTGTGGCGCAACTGAAGAAGTAAAGACTATACTTGACGAATGTATTGAAAGTTTTGTATATTACGTAAAGACAACACGCGAAGTCCAAGAAATCACCAATCTTCCCACAGAAAGAGAAGTAATAACGTACGAATCTAAAACCATGTTAGCAAGTCCAAGAACAATGCAAGCCGCGTATGAGGTCTGATGGAGGTGAGGGGCTGGAGTAATTAGAAGGCGATGGAGCAATTATAGTTGATCCGGTGCGCGGGCGCTCGCTCGCTAAATGCGGTTCCGAAACTTGGGTGCACTCACACGCAATAAAAAAGTGGATTAGGAAGAAGTGTTATTAGATTTCATAAAAAAACATAATTGAGGTTATCGTTTACAATTAAAATATCAAGACTGAGCGAATAATATTATTAAATTGGTTACATAATGTCAACTCGGATACATATTCCGAAACGCAGCGCGAAAGTTCTGCTTTTCACCAAATGGCTCGTGATATCATGCACGAATTTATTTTATTGTATAATTTATTTTATAGGTACCTACTACATGTCTGTCTACGTTCATTTGATGAGTTAAATTGTTTCATTCTTGTTTTGATTTGAACACTGTCATTCTGAAGGAATCTCTATGTACGTAGTTAGTTATTAAATGACGTATTTTGCCAGTCGCTGTGGTTTTGTATGATAAATCTAAGCTTAACTTGGCTGGATTCAATGACACATTTTTTTTGCTAAAACAAATACTGGCCTATTTGTGGCCCGACAAGATGAGCTCGCTGCGTATTTGTAGCTTGATACCTTTTTTTTTTTTTTTTTTTTTGGGTGGGAAATTATCAAATAACTTCTCCCGCTCTGGGCGAAGCGGGAGGGCGTGTCAGACTCTTACTGACTAAAACCCACCCGTGTTCCTTCGGTTGCCCTGTTGCCGGGGGCCACGATTTCCCGATCGGTTTTCTTCGAACCCCCGGCAGGCATTGGCCCTAGTGGACCCCGTCAATTCTGCTGACATCTCTTTGAGGCGCGCGTGGAACACAACGCGCCGTCGACCCGGGCTTGGTCCTTATCGGACGGCGAGCTACCCATTGCTCACCGTCCGCAAGCCCGCGCCTACGGTGGCCGGAAATCGGCTCGCGATTCCCGCCCCGGGCGTCTCCTCCTGCGGCGGTTAGGGGCGTGAGGGCGCGAAATTTGCCTCTCCCTCACGCGTTCCGCCTCCTCCTTCGCGAGCATTACCGCTTCGCAGAAGGAGGTGACGGCCTGCCATTTCCTCTCGCTCCGTACCATGGCCTGAACCAGGGCCGGACGCGAGAGATCACCGCCGCCGATCGCCTCTACGAGAACACGGCGTTGCTCCGCCCAAGCCGGGCAGACCTCCACCGTATGCTCCACCGTGTCCTCAGGCCGATCCACACAATGGTGACACCCGGGTGTTTCCTCCCGCCTTATCCTGAACAGGAACCTCCCGAAGCAGCCGTGTCCGGTGAGGACCTGCGTGTAGCTTGATACCTAAAATGCGAGTGAACCATCTGTATTCATTTGTGCTCATACCAACTTCCATCCCCTATTCTACGCCTTTTGGCGTAGAATATTCATAAATCCAGAAACACGTGTTTTATTTTTTTACCAAAACCACATTTTCATTGATTTACCAATTTTCGGAAGCTATTTTACTCTATTAGGGGTAGAATTTCCAGAAATCTTGGAACATTGTGTTCTATAGTTTTAAACCGAAAGTACAAATACCAATAATTATTATTGGTTTTACTTGAAAAAAAAAATCAAATTTCCAAAAATCCTTTCTTGGCGGATGCCTTCGTCACAAAAAGAGCCAAGTTCTGTCTAAATTAAATTTTTCCAACTTCAGCAGTGTAGGTTCTGCGTTGATGATACAATATTAGCGTTTCTTGAAAATGTACAGTTTTCTGGGGTTGTTCTTAAGAGCGGTTTCGCACTACGTCCGATCCGAATCCGAGAAATGTCGGTCCGAAGTAGCCATAGTACTAAGTATGAGGGGTTGTGCACTAGATCCGATCTTTGTCCGTCCGAATTTAGAACATTCCCAATTCGGATTGAATTCGGATCGGAGTAGTGCGAAACCGCTCTAAGGCTTGGTTCGATCTCCTTATGGATTTATGACTGTAAATAAAGATACAATTTAGATTATTCTCAAGTTTGTACAAACTAAATAAGTATGACGATTAGATATTGTTGTTTGATTACCATCTATAACACTTTAAATTAAGTAATTTTATACCTCAATAGGAATCGGTAGCCAATTAATTTCTCACGCCAATGTTTGAGCAGAATTCGAAGGTCAATGTCTGTTTCACTGTAATGACAATCGAATGATTCAAAACGAATCAACAGTGAACGAATAGGCAGAGTTACAGCACAGTGTATATTTTATGCCCCGAGATTCAGTACCGTAAAATTTTCAAAATTCTGAAAAGACAGCAAGAATTCAGTGTACATTTACATTCGTACTGTATAGTAAGGAATTATCCCATTATTTTAATGTTAACGGAATTTTGCCGTTGCGCAGTTAAAGAAAAGCAGTTCTTGCAAAACCGTTACTGACGCATTGCACGGTAAGCTTGAAGCAGGAAGTTTGAAACACGTGAACTAACGAGCTGGGTTAATCGTACTAGTTAATATTACTTCGGGTTATCTCACAACGTTGCAATCCCGACATCTCGTAAGACAGATCGTGTTGCTTTCCTGGCTTCGATGCGCTGGTTATCTTTTTGATTCATAAAGTTATGCCTTTCAAACTTGATTCTGCTGAAGATTATACCTTCAACATTTAACGGAGTTAGTGCTACAGTCGTAATAATAACTGTAGCTGCGGAGTCAGAAAGTAAGCGGACATAATAAAAGCGTTTCAAAAAGTGGGTACAAACTATGATTGTCGGTTGTACGTAGTGTAAAATAGAAATAGGCACAATGAGCATGTGTGTGTCAGTGTGGCTCGTAATCGTACAGCAGGATTTCTCCGCTTGGCACGTGCTAGTCAACGCACGCTCCGGACCGCTGCCGCACCTTTCGTCAATAAGAGTTTCATCTGCTACACCGCGCTTCTGTTTACATATGGCAACTGTTTCTACATTCAAGTTCGAGGTTATTCACTTCCAGGTGCTGTGACCAACGAGCTCTTGTTATTTTTACGATAAAAACAACAAACGTATTCGATTTATACGTAGTAGGTACCTACATCCAAAACTTAAATTACACTGAAGGACGAATGCGATCACAAAGAAAAACTGCGGAAACGATCTAACCATGTAGAGTTGCAGACTTAGTTTTCCGCTACCAATTAGAATCTGCATAAACCTGCTAATTAGCGTTTGTTTTTGTTTCAGGCGAATAGGTAATTGTTACGCAATTTGTTGCATAACAGGTAACGATTCACTTAAAACCATCATTGACGTAATTAGCGAGTTATCAATGTCGATCAACATTGATAGGCAAATATTTAGTTGATACGCGTTGCATTACATGTCTGATGTAATTGAATGTTATGTACAAAAATATTTTGATATTGTTTGATAACAATGAGAACATTTCATTATGTTAGATTAGTATCAGTATCAGATAACTTTATTCGTCGCTTGTTCCTTTCTGTCTTTCAATGAATCCATTTATATTCAGAAATCAAAATTTTCGAGATCACAACCTCTTTGAAGTTGGCATGGCAAAAATAGCAGAAAAACAAACTAAATATGGGATAATTAGCCGTAAATTAACCGTGAAAACCAAAAATTTACCGCAAATACGGAAACCCAAAAATCTGTTTGCATGCTAACTTCAAATGAAGTTAGCATGCAAAAATCGTAAAATCATTTAGAAACATCCTAGGGAACTCTACTTGAGCACATAATTTGCCGCTTATTAGCCGCTGGCAATATAGCCCGAGACCTGAGAGTTTTTTTTTTTTTTTTTCGAAATAACGTCTACTTTTCATATCGGCGGCTCGCTGATCTTTGTAAAAAGAACTCAATCGCTCCGGAAAACTGTTATTGGGCCTGAAAAATGCTGAGATGGTTGCCCCAATTAACCGGGAAAGCTAAGCATTAACCTCTAACAGGTATACCTAAAAATTTCAGTTTGCCGGAGCGATCGGGTTCGATTTTACAAAGATCGGCGAGCCGCCGATATGAAACGAATGCGTTATATCGAAAAAAAAAAAAAAACCCTCAGGTCTCGGGCTATATCGCCAGCGGCAAATTATGAGCTCAAGTAAAGTTCCCTAGGATGTTTCTAACCGATTTTACGATTTTTGCATGCTAACTTCACTTGAAGTTAGCATGCAAACTGATTTTTGGGTTTCCGTATTTGCGGTAAATTTTTGGTTTTTACGGTTAATTTGCGGTTAATTTATGGCTAATTATCCCATATTTAGTTTGTTTGTTTGCTATTTTTGCCATGCCAACTTCAGAGAGGTGAGATCACAGTTACATTAACTACTATAAAGTTCGTTATCGATCGTAACTGGATGCGAAGGGCCGGTCCTGCGCCCATTACTGGTGTTTACATAGCCATTAGCCTCTGGCATTAGATCGATTTCCTGTTGCTTCAATTCAGCCGGCGCAGCACTATAGGGAGAAACATTATGATGATTGCATGAACTCAAGTTCAAACGATGAAACGACCCGAAGAATAAACATCTTTTATCTCCTATCAGTCAAACTGTTTAGTATCACCGCTTGTTTGAATACTAAATATAGCACGTTCAAGGAAACGATCGACATTTCAGTATCATTTCGTTGATCGTGAGAATCTTCGTTAGATAAACCACATTTGTTTGATTAGATAAAAAGTTATCTGATGAATCGACAACGTGGCTTTAGTATACACTTTTTCTTGATTATGTGGTATTAGCTCATCATCGTTGATGTGGGTGCTATTTTGTTCGAGTATTTCTACATATTTACGATGCTGCAAGAGGTTAAAGATAGACGACCGGTTTGGCGTAGTCTAGCACGATGCAGTTGTTCAGCATCAACGCATCGATATTGATTTCACTTGTATTTATTCAATCTCATGAGAATGAGTCAACGTTTGTAATTGTAATCATCGTTGTTTTGTTCATATGCTCTCGTCAGTTTAATTTGCATACTTCCTGATGCTTAGCAAATAGGTCATGATATGTACTGGTCATAACAGAATATTCCGCGGCAGCAAGGCCACGTTACTACATAACGAGTACGTACAAGCATGATACTTGTGGCAGTTCATTCTTATTCGTATTCGCAACACCGGCTGCTATAAAGATATTATCGTTATAACGAATGCCTTTGAGTGCGTCGATCTTTACCAGCGACATGTTGCGTACTACATGTTGTAGTCATGTGGCGACGTCGTATGTCTAGATTAAGTTTCTTATTATAAGTGGTTGCTTTGACTCTTTGAGGACTAAAAACTTTTAGCTGTTCATGAAGAAAGCGAATGTTTTCCATATTATATTTTGCATAATCCATCCATCTATGAGTTGTTTAATCAACTTCTGATATAACAAGTGATGGTGGTGAGCGAAAGTGTCGAGGCTGAGGTGCGGCGGACCGGACCTCCCTCGCGCAAGTGGGTGATGGTTCGCGCTCCACCTCCACAACTGCCGTCACACCTGACTCGCTTTCCTAGAAATTCTCATATTTATGATTGCAAACTCGGCCGTGATATCAAACTGAGATTAGCTACACACCTTAATTTACTGGCCACGCATTGTTAACTACGATTTTTCTTGAAAATTGTTTTCAACATTACCTTCCACAATCGAAGTTTTGTTGTACGAATATACTCTTACGTCACGCTTCATGTTTCAGTGAAAGGTTCCAGCTCGACTTGAAGACAACTGTGCTGCTGATCATGTCAATAAAATGGCTATAGTATCTCTATAGTGTTAGGTTCCTGCATTCACATTCCATAGTGCAGGTGAACGTGGCTTTTAACTTTGTTGTTGTTCTCATCACGCTTACTTGGAACCCATCCACTCTATAGCGCTTGTTAAACGGTAAAGTGGACTGTATTATACCGTGTAGGCAGTTATCGTACGAGGCGGGATTGAGGAAGTGATCTGCAGGATTAATGTTAGATTTGCTCAGTGAAGCTACGCAGAATTTTATCATCTTTTAATCTCAAAAAAATGAGAACATTTTTTAATCAAGCCGCTTTGTTAAAATTGGTTAGCATTTTAATCCTAATAATAAATTCATTCTCTATGACAGTCTGGATATATTCTGAAAATTATATTTCCATTTCCATGCAAATGTATGTCATTAGTGGAACGCATCATAGAAAAGTTCCCCTTGCTCTTGTGAACAATAGTCTTGTATGTTGACGACTATGTGAATTCCCCGTAAGGTTATGATTGCGCGCATTCCGCGTGAGAATTTGCCTTCGCACGATGTTGCCGGCTCAACTCAACGTCTATCCGTGCAGCTGCTTACCAACAATATATATTTTCAAGGTTCAATTGTGAAAGGAATCGTACGTCAGATAAGAAACTGATTTTACTAGAGTTTTGGTTTTTCTAACAGCATTTATTTGTTTAAATACTTGTACCATGTTATCTTCGTTGTTTACATAGCTTCAATGCAACACCATAACAGTATAACATAAAACACTTGTTCCCTCCCTACTGGCCGGTTGAAAGGTTTGAATGCGTCACTTGTTCGTTACATGCTCTCATGTACTGTTTTGTGATTCAACCGTCCGAATGAATGGGTATTGCATCGATCGATGTAAACCATAGTGTACCCTACCTACCTATACATTGAAAAATTTCCTCATTAAAATTAGCGTATAATTTTACAATAGTTTATTTTTGATTCATGATCATGATCAATCACGTTGGAACAGAAATATTTAACGCGATTAAACGTTTCTTTGAACATATGCTTTGGGACATTTTTTAATAATATTGTCATGTGTGCAGTTGGTGCATGTCACGTGCTTAAAATGAATGCACTGCGATCGGAAGTCCTTCCCTCTAACAAGCCACATGCTACACTTGGTATTATATCGACGGTTGAAAGGCTAATTGATCTAAGCGACATTTTGTAAAACTTGCAGGAGAACGGATTCGTATTTTTTTTAAATCATAATAAGATCTTATTATGATTGATTGATTTAAATAAATAAAAGTCTATCAAATAGTTGTTTTTTTATGATTTTTTTTGCAGGAGGACTGATCATAGTTATTTTTAAAAAATAACTTTGATCCGTCCTTCTGCAAGTTTTACAAAATGTCGCTTAGATCAATTAGCCTTTCAACCGTCGATATAATAGATAACGGCTTTTTCTATTTGATATAAATCATCTGTTTATCACTGCGGTTCTTCTGAAGCAGTTCTCCTTTTCGCGAAACATAAGTACTTCATTAGTAATTCCATGTGTTTCATTATGTGCTGCAGATGTAATTAAAATATATTTTACGCTTTTTAAATTGGTTTGTTTACTCCGGTATCTTTCAGTGGCGAGGGAACCTGCGTGTTACACATTTAGTCCATATTATTGTGAGCAGCGTCCATCGTTTGGGTTAACGCACTCTTGCTCATCTGATTCCTTGTATATTCTTCCGGGTTGATTTCATTTATTAGGTATATTTTATATGTTTTACTTTCTTGGCATATAAAAAACCGCTGAATTAATATGGGAACATCAGATTCATATAAGTATCTAAGTTTATTCCTAACAGGCGTTTATTTTTATCAACGACTCATTGTTTCATTCGATCACTGATAATGCGTCTGCTTTAATACATGACACAATCAGCTTAATGTTTTCTCGTGGGAAGTTTTCAGTAGTACTTGTACGTACGCGAGTACTTGGTTCAAGAAACAATAAATCACTTATTTGAAGCGTCATCAGCTTTGATATAGGTATTTTAATGAGGCATGCGATGTTTACGACTGTGGCGTTTAATTTTAGCTTCGATTGTTCATTAATCGCTCTATTCTGGCCACTTGAAATGCCGAACGTTTTTGCCAGTTCAGTCATCATAATAATACGGGCGCCGCTGAAACCAAAATAGCTACTCCGGCGAGTTTTCGGCAAAAGCTGACGTCATACGGGCCATTTGGACAATGTTACAGAACTGTTGTCTTATAGGCACAGTTATAGGTCTAGCTCGACATAACCATAACATTTTTAAAAGGTTTAATGGTTTAAGCTTTACAATAATGAATCGATTTAGCCTACCTTCCTAAGGAGATGCTGGTTTGTTTTCGTATTATTATAAAATAATTGATAAACTGATGTCAGTGTGCAGTGACGATCCCTAGCAACATGGTCGGACGATGCCATTACACCTGCTGCGGTTAGCCGACCCCTCTGACCGGTCCCGCGTCCGCTCTACTGTGAAATTATGCACATCTGCTCTTTACAACCTTTGTGATACATAATTTTCATTTATATGTGGCGTTTTGTACGCAACCTCATGATTGGATACAAATTTCAAGGTCGTGCACCCATTTGTTCGAGTTTCTTGACTTAGAAATTTTGGATATTCTGAAGAAAAAGAGTACACATTTGAAAAAAAATATATTCATTGGCAAATGCAAATTGATCTAGTATTTTTAATCCAGCACTGGAATACAGTTATGGTAACGATTTACTTGCGCAAATTTAGGCTTGCGCAAGTAAATCGTTACGTGTGTTGGAAGAAATTTGCGCAAATTTCTTCGAACACAACTTCTGGATCGATGACCAATGTAACACTTCAATCTAGTCCATCATCACTGTGATGATTGATCATTTCGATCTAGCGCTGGATTTGGCCAAACCAGTAACATTATTGAAACGCAATTAACAGCAGCCCTAGTCTAATCCAGATACTGGATGCTGGGCTGGATTGAAAAGTGTTTACATTGGTCTAATAACGATCTAGTGTCACTAGCTTCCACCGCTGGATTGAAATACTCGATCAATGTAAATTAGCTTTTTATGAAGTAATATATAAAAGTCAATATATGCATAAATTATATAATTGCTTTGTCAGTAAGATTCGAGGATTACTCACTAATGTTTTCCCAACTGTTTTAAGTACCCAAGTGAATTACGTCATTTAGTTGTATTGTACACATAAAAGTGCGTATCGTTGGGAACTGAGACCGTGGTTGATCGACAGGGCGGCGGTCGGGTATTTACGTTAGTGTAATTGCACTACTCACATTGAAACGTCAAGAACAGTAGGCTCTTGTGGCCGACCGGCTGGTTGGCGCCTATCTGACGCACAACCGTATGCACTACAACCGACGGCACATATTCCCGAGACCATTTCATCTCCGTCTCCTTGCTCGTATCAAGTTTTCAAGACCTTATAACAACAGCAAAGAAACGACAAACATTCCATACAACATAATAAGTGGAATGAACATTTATACCTATGGTTTATTCTTTATGTTCTTGAAATCACCTCAAGTGGTTACGTTTACTTTCCAACAATGTGCTTGCATTTTTCCACGAGAAAGCGGAAACGCGCGTGTCTCAACAATGGCTCGACTCGTGCTGAACCACATTCTACGTCTGTACTGTATATTATTCCAAGAACTACGGATAAGTTACTACAAATGACGAAGGGGCTCGTTTCGGGAACGTTGTTATTGACAAAACAGAGAATTCTAAATAAACGAACGTAACGGACCAAACTTAAGAATCCTGGTGTTATTTAGCTAACCATTCAAGTGGTTGGAAGTTACCCAAATGATTGTAGGAATCTGTTCTCCAAAATAATCGATACCATACGCATTTCGATTCCGTTCAAGTTCGCATTCTCCCTTGAACGAAGGGGCACGAAATCTTAGGGCCACTAATCCAATAACGCATCCCTCTTGTTGGGGTGATCGTGTTGTCGTTTACATATTTGCGATACTTTCTTGTAGAACTACCTTGATTCTATATAATCTTCCCACACTATTCTGAATGAATCATAGTACCGTTATCATCAGCCAACCAATTAAATACAAAAGAAAAAAAGAAAACACTTAAAAAAACCCATAAGGTAACAAAACGAAACTTGATTAGTAGAATTTTGGCATCATATAGTTGGTTCGTAGAATGATTTATGGCCCCTTTGGCCTACACTTCTTAATTTCGATGCATGTACATTTTTCTAGGGTTAGTCAGAAAGTTCACAATACTCTACGGAACTCATGATGTAGGTAGATGGAATATATTATTTTAGAATCCTAGTTCATTCGGGATAATAGTAGTAGGTACCTTCCGAATACACCACAATTTTGTTTATCCTAAAAATAAAATGTCAACGACAGCTACTATAATAATGTGCGTCCTATTGTAGTGTGCGGAGAATAAACTTAATAGCAGGAAACAAGCCCTTTGTGTTTCAACAATGAGCAATAGAATGACAAAAACTTTTTTAGTATCCAGGCCTGCACAATGCACCCGCGGGCTGTCTTCGTCCGCCTTCCCACGTACTCCTCTTCTGTAACTGGAAGGATCGTAGACCGTTGCAACCGTGTAATTATCTAAAGGACGAAAATTATTCCTACGTTTTATGAAAAGTGAGGTCTTTTCGAACCACTTTCGTGCTGGACGATTTTTGGCTCTCTAAACAAGTCTTTTCTCAAAAATGTAGACAAACTATGTATTTTATAAAGATATATAGTTTAACAGATCGCTATTATTGGATGTCATCGACAGACTGATGTGAATTGTGGCTGGGAAAGAGTTCTTCAGGCGACGAGAAACATTTTCAATCGTTTTTTGCTTGGTCTGACTCAAACTACAATTGACTAACTTTTCTCGCCTGTGGTCGGACTATAAAACTGCAGACAAGGATTATTTTGAAACTGCGAGCTGCGTTTTAATTACACATTTTAGCCTCTGTTGTAGACATGAATTCAAAAACCGTCTATGAACTTTCAGACTACATGAACAATGGTA
This sequence comes from Agrochola lychnidis, assembly GCA_963680765.1. Classification (NCBI taxonomy): domain Eukaryota; kingdom Metazoa; phylum Arthropoda; class Insecta; order Lepidoptera; family Noctuidae; genus Agrochola; species Agrochola lychnidis. The sequence continues at coordinate 10,549,700 of OY796850.1, forward strand.
GTACTGTTTTACTATTGCAGCAATTTGTTTACATTACATGAGGTAAAGTGTAGATTATTTCAAACATAGTTGAGTTTTTGTTTCAATATAATAATTTTATACTGAGGTTCCTTATTCGAAGCCTATTGCTTTGTTTGTAGTGCTGAATTAATTGAAAAAGGGGCACCAAACGATTTCGTACAATGTTCTTTCATGACTTTTGAAGGAACCATTAGTTTCTTCTTTTTTATTAAAATAATTATTGTTTGTAATGGTCTGGCAAACCAACTTATAATATGGTTATAGTTATGTTTTTGTAGGTATTGATTTTGTAACAGATCGATCGCTCCTTATGTAATGGAGCGGCTGTGTTTGGCACAGTTTTGGCCCAAGTCGTTGCACCTCGCAGATCTCGTGTGCGACTTTCACAACTTAACTGTTTTGTTATGAAGGCCTTGTCCGTGCATGCACCGTGAACGATTTACTAATAAACGTTAATTCTCTTGTTTTCCATATTTAGTTCTTATGGCTGATACGATATATTTCTACTTATTAAGTTGGTGCAGTGCTGTGTGAAAATATGAAATTTTTGTATCATCGTTATTAATGAGAAACGGTGTCCTCGCGTTACTTTCTACCGGCGCGAGAGCTGCTTTCCACCACTTTTACCATCAGCACTTACACGGTCCCTTACACGCATGGTCAACATTCATAGGGGTTTCTGGTTCAAAATGTTCTTCAGCCAGTGTCGTTACTTACCTAACTAAAGCCAATGCTAAAAGTGGTTGAAAGTTTGATTAACATTTTCCCATTTGTCTTTATAATTTTGACTGATGGACAAGTTTTGATTGTTCGTCGAGTACTTAGTTGAAAAATTATATGAAGTCTGTATGACTTCATTGTCATTCAAATGATTAAGAGATGAGATTAAAAATAGCTTAAACTTAGCTCTAGAGCACTTAACTGGAACCTTAAGCCATGCCTGAAACATTTTTATTTAGCAAGAGTACTAAAGTTATTGAATTGAAAGAGTAACAACAATAGTACAAATGACCAATAATGTATTCAAATTACACAATACTCAACTTTTCCCCAAGGCTGTACGGAATTTTGATAGCAAATTTATTTTCTTAGTGCATTGCATAAACGTGTAGACAACAAAACAGTGTAGAAAGTACCAAAAGTTACGGCCATAAAAGATCGTACGTGCTCGTTGGATTTGAATTAAATAATGAAGGTGCTGGCTGGCCCGTAATGATGGCACGTTTGGTTTAGTCTTTTGCAAGGTTTAGCATTAAATGTCGTGGTTTTTGTTCGAAACAGGGATTGATTTGTTTTTTAGCTTTAGCTTTATCAAAATTCTTAAAACTCGCATGAACTTTTGAGTCATTTAAACTTTGCTCATAAAATTACCATCCTGAACTGTATGTTTGTACAGTTTATATTTGTATTTACGACTATAGTGGTGAAATATCTACTTTCAAATTTAATGTAGTGTAATTCACAAACCTTAACCTAATTGAGTGATGAAATGTGTTGAAAATCGGAAATTACATAGAAAGAGCCATTCGAGTTCTATGAATTTTCGATCAGAGCAACCTCCTACAAAACCTAGGCTGGATTCTTCAACAACTACAATACTCGCTGTTCATCTACAATACTCGCTATTCAATATATACGACAAACTGTTGTCTCTTGAAAGAGACAACAGTTTGTCGTATATATTGAATAGCGAGTATTGTGTAAGTTAATTTATATTTTGTTAGTGAAGATGAAAGTGAAATTGTTACTACGCATTGAAGTATTTTGGGACGTGGCTTGCATTTATTTATGGAGAATGTACCTTCATAAAAAGAAAGCTCTGCACATAAGTTATGTTTAATTCATAAACTTGCAAACCATACCAAAGATTTAAACGATTCATGCCGTACGATTCAGTCTAATTAATTTCAATCCTATATTAAAAGTGCATATTATTATAACCCTCCTCGTTGGTCTAGTGGTCGCAAGCGCTACTGCTGAGCATGAGGTCCTGGGTTCGATTCCCGGGTCGGGCAAAGTGTTACTGGGTTTTTCTATCTGAAATTTCTCAGAAGCAGCTTGGAGTCTGGATTTGTGCCCGGTTGATGGCAATAGGCTCGCCCCCTATTACATGGGACTTAAACATAACTGGCGAAATGTGGGTGTACCTGCTACAGGGACACCTCTGCCCAACCCTTCGGGGAAACAAGGCGTGATGTTATGTTATGTTATTATTATAAAACTACGATGCCTCGTATTTTTATGCTTATCAGAGTAAAAATATAAATAAATAGAATGAAGATCTTCCGTAACCTAGATTGATAACGCCGGAAATCGGACGAAAGTGTATGAGATAACGTTATTTATATAGTAAAACAAGGCGACGACCACAGAAAAATATATTTGAAAAAGACTTCTTTTGGGTTGGGTATAGTATCAATATATCCATACATTAGTATATTAGGCAAAGTAAAATGTCACGTACTATTTTGGTATCAATTTATATTTATTTGTGTCTGAGCGGTTGTCTGGCCCAAGGCGAATGGTCGGGGGCGCGACATTGAGTCACGCAGGGTGACGCAGGCGGGGTGCGCGCCCCGACACCCCATGACGTCATCAACCATGACTCACATCTACCAATATAGGATTCGACAACGCTTGGACCGAACCGAGTTTAGACTGCAAATGAAATGTGAAACGTTCTGAAAGGAAGTCGTCAGGTTTTATTGTAATTTCACCCTTCTAAGTTTATTCTTGCTGACGATGACGGCTTACAATATTATGAATGAAGCGGCGAAGTTTTCATATCATATTATCATTCAAATTCTTGAAATGTCAGATTATCATATCAATTTGAGATCATGGCCGTAATCTATTCCAAAATTAATTCTCATAGCTTTCTAAAAACCTTCATCATCAAATTATTGCTTTTATGTGTTTGGGTGTTTCATTTACGTGTTGGTTTCTTTAAAATTGATTATGATTAGGTATTTATTTAAAACCGCACTTTAGCGTAAATAACTGCTTAGGTCAGACAAAAGTACGTCACTTCTTTTTTATAAATAATTGGTTGAAGGACACTGAACGAGACAATAGAAGTTTTATTGTTATTACGTCTATGGGCGTTTAGTGTCCCTCGAAAGTGTTAAACAAACTTGAACTGTGTCATCGGTCATTAGGATTCTCAACACATTTACAAATTACTTTTTAAATTTGAACATCATTGCGATAAAATAACAATCACTATGTAGGTTGACATTCTAATCTAAAAGTAAATTGTGTATAGTTAGAGGTTTATGAACTGAACTCTTATAGATGTAAACGTTTAATTCGGCTTAGTGAATGTTGTTAGAGCAGACCATGAAGATAAATGACCAGAACGTATTAAATATTTTACATAAACCACCGAAATTAATGTTACAACATATGACGTATTTGTTTACAATTCCAATCTTGATTAATTAAAGCCGAACTCGGAACTGGTATTGGAAAGTGTAAGTAGGTAGGGTCGGTTGGCATTTGTCGTATTATGGATATAAATTATGTCACTTGTAGTGGGTCGTTATGCAAGTCTACTTCAATTGCATAAAGTAAGAGCAGAACCTGTATGCCGTGGGTGTACCAAAGGGCGCGGGTTCCTTGTGTAACTGGGGGTTCCATTTCTGTATACAAAGCAGTATTTTTAATTTGACACGTGTCTATCGTGGTACTAATGGTTTTAGTTTTAGCGTTGGTAACGAGTGACGTCGATAGTGAGGATTATCACAAACAGATTACTTGTTTAAGCTAGATCAAGTAAACACCAAGATCAGCGATTGCAAAGAAAACCATGTGGTGAAAATGTTACCAAGTCAATGTATATTTACAGTAGATATAGTTATAGTTGTAGTCACTTTCATTAAAATTAAATAGTTGATAAGCTACGATAGGGTTGGCATATCCTTAAGCCTCGTGCAGACTAGCGCGACACGACTCTAACAAAACAATTTGTAAGAAAACTTTACGTTAGAACAATTACGGGTGTGGCGTCGCCGTCGCACCAGTTTGCACGAGGCTTTATGGATTAAAATCCCCTTTGGGTTAAGATTTTTTTTTTAAATTTATGACCAATAGGTATCGTACCTACCTAATAAAATGACAATTATGTATGTCATACATAATTAAATTCTATATTACTATAGTATATATAGATAGGACGTACTCTGTGATCATGATCGACTATAATACATCCACCATAATGAAATCACAAACAAAAAAAGTAACTAAACTATGACTTTTCAATAGGAAAATAATCTGTTATTTGGCTAAAAATATTATGACATCTAGTTTACAATGCTCTAGTTGACAATATGGTACGGGATGACCATGAGGTAAAGGTATTATCACGTTTATGGCGTTCAAAATTTGTACCTAATTAGAATTACCTACTAATTATAACGAGATCATTCGGGCTATAGGTCAGACGCGATTAGTACTACCTATTTAATCGAAATGTGTGAAACCATAGAATGGCAAAAAATATCACAAAACGCATCAAGCAATGACAGTCCATTGCTGGACATAAGATTCCTTAGCTATTTAGCTTTTTAAATATATTTTTTTTGTTTTGGGCGGGATCAATAATATGAAAAGTATGCCAAGAACAATTTGTGTTCGTCCAATCAATCAATGGAAAGACGGAACAGAAAAGCAACAAACACGGAATCCACATTCCTCATTTCCAATAACGATAAAAACGAATTAATTCTAGAATCATGCGAAATATAGCATAACCAAGCAAATGCTGCATCGGCTCAACATTCACTGAAGCCAAATATTTTCTTGAGTTATTTAAAATAATTCATTTGATCATGTATAATCTATTAACTTTCTTATCTTATTAAACCTTTCTTCTTCTTACTTCCTCGGGAGATCTGTACTAAATTCTGTTGAAATCTTCTCCAGTTTTTTGGCGTGAAGCTGAAACAGACAATGAACCACTTGCTGTGCAGTATCCTAAGATCCTTACACACCTACACTTTTGAGGAACTAATGATAGCTGCTGATGCTGCAATAAAATTAACCAGAAACATTTTCGTAAAAAAATTATGCCTAATTTGTTTCATTTTGACAGTTCAACAACGTAAATAACGCAATGAATGTTGTTGAAATGTCAAAATGAAACAAATTTCGCGAGATTGTTTACGAAAATAAGTTACGCAATTAGGGTACTGGGTCCCAATATAATTGAAATACTAGTTTTTAAATTGGTACAGACTTCACATCCAGCTTGTTTAGCTGCTGGTCGATAGCTATTTTTATAAAATTCAAAACCTTATCTGGGTATAAAACATGTCTAGTTTATTTGAATTAAGTATAGCAATAATTTGTTTGCAAGCATTTTTAGGATCATGCATTTTACTAGCCAGTATCCTAATTACGTAACACGCTTCGGTGACAATCTGAAGAATTTGAAAGATATTCCTAATCCATTGCTGAAAAATTGTTTGAAAAATTCAACTGCTTAGCAAAGCAACGTAAACAACGCAATGAACGTGGCTGGACGCTCAACTGTCAAAAGGAAAACTTGCGATCAATTGTCATTTTAAGTGTGTATGTGTGTTTAAGCTGATACTTGTTACATTAATAATTTAATATACTCTACCACATTTAGTTACTTTTAATGCCATAAAAGCTGTTATTCCCGTTGACGTTAAAATCTCCTTAAACAACAATTCATTAAGCATATTATTATAGAATTCTGATATTGAGAATTAAATTAGGTACAGCGAATTGAAATCATGGCAAAATAATACATTATAATTGTATAATTTTTTGGCTATCAAGCATTATTTATGCGCTTAATTAAAGATAAAAGTAACTATGGTTCATGATTGGGAATAACCGGCACATGGGTGCATGGAATTGACAAAGTCATTCTTAGGAAACCAGAAGTTTTTTTTTTTTACGCAGAATGTTGGTTAAGGGCTCTATTCTAATAATAATAATATTACAAAAAGGTAAAATTTGTTTATGTTAGTTTGTAGGTATGTAGGGGTAAGAGTAATCTCTGAAAGTAGGTACTTTTAAGTATTTTTAAACTGGTTTTGAAGAATGTGTAAATGCGTACATTTATTGTTGATTCCATAATTTTTATATAATCTTATCTAGTCGTGCGGCCATTGTTGTCTGATTAACAAACGATGAGTAATGTGTGCTAATCACAATCAGCAAAGGACAGGGACAGGGCGTTCCTCCACTGTGACTCATCGTCGGACGAGCATTCGATCAAACAAATCTGTTTTCCGACCCAGACTGTTCCGGTATGACTCCGCCGTCCACACTTCCAATAAATCTTGATGAGTTCGAGATATAGCGGAAGTGAACATTGTGCAAAATGCATGAGAACTTACCGAGTAGCGTCTCCCTGCATCAAATCATACGTGCAGCTATACACATCTGTCCAACTATAAGATATGGCAGATATAATCTCGTAAACCATTCGTGTTATACGATACACTTGTCGTGGTGTGTGTGACATTGGCATTCAGGTGAGACGTTCAGGTAGATACATAGAACGCAAGGTCATTTGCCATACCCGTTAGCAGTTTAATTGTATTGTTAAAATTTTAACAATAAGCATATTTATTGACACTAACCGAATGGCTTGATTATTTTGAAATAATTACATTAATTTCGAGAAATGGTTACAGCCGGTTGTCGCAAAGTGGTCCACAGTCAGGCCGGCTCTAGGCTCTTAAAATTCTAGAATGATAAAATCATGTTAGGCATTTAAAATTAATAGATCTGCTAATTCTCAAAGATCGTTAAATTATACATGCCTAGACTCAGCCTAGATAACGGACTGTAATGATTTCGGCTCAGATTAGTGTGGCAGACGTTGTTGATATTGTGTATTAGCTATGACAATATTTGGCTATCGCGTGAAGAGACGTGCCAATTACAGAGTATTGATGGCGTCGACCGTGTCGCAGTTGTGCACGAACGCCGTGACAGGTTCACTGACACACCCGCCCCGGCTGCCAAATATGACATACATTGTATGGGAATTAGACACGATTACTGTAAAATACATGTTAAAGTAAATAAGCCAAGACGTTAAATCCCTTCGTCGCTCACTATGTTCATCGCATCGAGTTTGTCATCTTAGGTCAAAAGAAATAATTATGTAAAAGACTGACTGTTGAGAAGACGGGTTAAAAATAAAGACCCGTTTCAGGACTCTTCCTAAAATCTATGTACCTATAAATTATTCCATATGAGTGCAATTTAAGGACGAATAAGGCAATATTTCGAATAATCCTTGATCGTACGATAGGCTCTTTGTTCTTCTAATTTTGTACTAATAATAATTTATAACAATGACTAGCAATGTCATAAAAATGTTTCAATGCATATATGGCAAATTGTCACGTATCGACTGTCAAATATGAATTTGAATCGTAGTAATTAGCCAAGGTAGTCGGTAGAACACGTGTCGGTAACCGCGCTAAGTGTGCTCCGCATACTGATGACTGCGATCATGGTCTGAACATTGCGTGTGCGCATTCCTCGGCTCCGGCGCCGCCCACCAACCGCCTTTTTGAACCACACTCATGTGTAGGACCACAAGTTCATCCAACGTTTCTCGATAATTTCGTTACGTTAGAGGAGTAAGTACGTATTGTGTGGCGCAGTACAAGTTTGTGCATTACATGCTAATTCAGAAGATAGAGAGACAAGTTTGAGAACAGAAATGGAACACATGAATATTATTCAAAAATACATAAATTTGCCTCGTCGTTTGAGCTCTTAATAGACTTAGCCTAAAAGCATTTCTTATATTTAAAAAAAACCGGTCAAGAGCGAGTCGGACTCGCACACCGAGGGTTCTGTACCATCGGCGAGGCCTTTATTCGTCAGAGAATTTTAATACTGCACATTGCCGTGTAGAATATTGCAGTTTTAGGTCAGCGCCCTCTCTTGACCTATAGTGGAACTAATGTAATTTAAGTTGAAAATTTCTGAAAAAGTGTGCTATTTAGAGACATCTTTTATTTTTCCTGTAATCTTTACAATCACATAGAATAATTTCAGATTTTTCTCTGTGCAAACTACGGAAATAAGGGGGAACGATATTTTTTTTACACTTTTCGTCAAAAGTTGAAAATTATGCGGCCTAAAAAATAAATGTTTAAGAACGTGCAAATAGCGCTCTTTTATATGATACCCCACATGCCCTAGTAGCCCCACTTCGAATTTTTAAGACCGCCGTTCAGTCCCTGTTGCAAAAAAAGATAGTACATATTTTTATTTCTTTCTTGCAAAATTGTTGGGTAAACGTCATCTAAAACTATTCCAAATTTCAAGTTGATAGAATTAGGAGTTCTTGAGATATCCAGCTGTGACAGACAGACAGACTGAGTCGCACCATAAGGGTTCCTTTTTACCATTTTGGTACGGACTATTCCAAATTTCAAGTTGATAGAATTAGGAGTTCTTGAGATATCCAGCTGTGACAGACAGACGGACAGACAGGCTGAGTCGCACCATAAGGGTTCCTTTTTACCATTTTGGTACGGAACCCTAAAAACAGGGTTACCAGAAATGCGTGAATCAGATAGCAAGTGCTATCTGGTTCACGCATTTCTAAAATTCAAAAGACTAGGTAACCCTGTTTTTAAATATAAAAACAAACGACGAGGCTAATTTATGTATTTTTGAATAATATTCATGTGTACCATTTCTGTTCTCAAACTTGTCTCTCTGTTTTCTGAATTAGCATGTAATGCACAAACTTGTACTGCGCCACACAATACGTACTTACTCCTCTAATTAAGTAAATTACTTCAGGCATAATCTGTAATGTAATTGTATAAGGTGCGGAGCCGAGTATGTTTCGCACTAAAACGTACGTCAAACGTATCATAGTTGTCACAAATCAGGTTCTCCCACGTCCAGTCGAGCCACTCTCGCACTGCCGTGCGGACTTGTGCGATGTCGTTCCAGCATCAGGGTTAACGAACCGACCCACCACACTAACACATAACCATTGTATTTTTTGCGCGATTATTATAGTACCTACGAGTGCGACATACATTCATTTCTTAACTGTAAAGAGACATTGGTAATTTATCATTGATAAAATACACAATCATTTTCACTCAATAGCAGTCAAGTACCTCATTCTGCAAGTCAAGTTCATAAGTATCAGATAAGATATCTTTTTAATTTGCTACGTAACTCGTGGCCAATGATCGGCTATTCATATTTGACGTTTAATTTAATATTTCGAAGGTAAAACGCTAATGACAGGCTTTTCAACGCAACGGTATATTTCTTAGTCTGTATAGACCGCATATTATCATAAGAAACACCTTTGTCTATGCTCTTTGCCATGATACTCTAGTCTCGCTGCCTCAGACATAATAATATGTATAAGTTTGATGCCGTTACATAGATATGAGAATAGACATTTGAAATTTGAATTTTGGGGAACAAAGATGAAGAAAATAAATGTCGATCAAATACTCTACAAATAAAGACTGTTGTGTGATTGTGTGTTTTTGTTTCACAAAAATGATAATCTGCCATAATAGTTTCTGCTCACACGAAAAGTGCCAACGGTCACTGAATACTAATCAAATTCCACTCTACTTCTAGAGTTCTAGACAGCCGAAAGAAATATGCCATTAAGAAAAAAATTGGTCCTAATCAAGAAAATTTTAAACACGGCGGGAGTTTTTCGTGCGAATGAAGACTAAGATAAACACATTAATTTGTGTCAATTTAGTCTGTTCAAAGCAACGTACAATAGATTCTTCCTCGTCTATTATTTCTTTATTGTCCCACTTCTCTTCATCAACTATTCAGACGATTTGCTCTCTCCAGACGGGATCGAGATACTTAACCGTCTCCATTCCAGTGTTTTGGAACTTTTTTAATATAAATGTTTGCGAGACTCTGTCATGTCTAAAAATATTCTATTCACATTTCATATTATGCGTGCTCACAAAACGTTCATTGCAGCTGAGTAGTGTCACTACGCATTCAATTAATGCTATTAGACGCCAAATATTATCACGTCCGTTATTTGTTTGAGCGTACACCACTGGAGCAATAATATATTATGTTGTTCACGAATCATGATAATGCAATATTAATGAGGTGTGCAGGAATGAGCTTTTAAATTGGAGGTGTTTAAAGTGAGAGCAGTGTCGTTGCACTCTGTATACGTAGCTGAAGAGTCAAGGGCGACTGGGAAGTACAGAAGCGTGCGCATCACGGCACGCGATCACTGTATTCCCATCTGCCACATCACCCTCGGTGGGAATGGGAAGGCCTTTAAGTACACTCATTTATGAAACTGGGATTTTGCTGAATCCATTTCCCACAACCGTAAATTGTTAGGAAAATAACTATAGTATAGTATAATAAGGTGTAAAAATTACTAGCTGCGCCCCGCGGTTTCACCCGCATAAGTAGGATCCCTTTGGGAATATTGGGTTTAAAAAGTATCCTATGTCGTAACCCAGGTCATGGTCTACCCATGTACCAAATTCCATCGAAATCCGTTCAGCCGTTTTAGTGTGAAAGCGTAACAAATAAACAAACTTACTTTCGCAAATATAATATTAGTTAGGATATACAATATTATAGTTAAGATAGTTAGGATTTCAAATTTAACAATGAGAATGAATAACCTTATTTCAACAACAGCAGTTATCGGTATTACTCGTCAGTTTCCCGCTGGGATGGCCGGCTATCGGCACTCGTTTCCTCTGGTTTTTTATAATCATTAGGTATTTCATTGTTTTGCTGTACACTTTTAAAATAAAACGTAATTAATAAAAACTATGACTAAACAATAACCTAACAGAACCGTAATTATAAAATATTATTTCTCTTTGTTCACAGGATCAGTATGATAACTTAGCCGCCCATACACATAAAGGAATTGATTTTTTAGACAAATATGGAAACTTCGTAAAGGAGCGGTGTGCTATCGAATTAGAATATGCAGGAAAACTCAGGTGAATTAAATAGCTTGCAAATTAGTTAAAGCTAAATTTAAATTTTAAAAAGAAGACTTAACGTTTTTTATTAACGGCCAAAAGTAATATAAGCTAGATCAAAAATAGCTTTTTGTGCGATTTAAATGCAATGTTACCATAAAGTCTACGATAAGACGATTTACTTTTATCTTGCTGGTATTAATGGTATAATCTAAATTATGTTATAAATAACGATGACTGTTGCAATTGCGATTATTACGCTAATTATAACAGCGTGTTTTTGTTTATTAAATAATAGTGCATAACATTTATTTTTCTTATTAAAATTATTTTATTTTCTACAGGAGGCTTGTCAAAAACTATCAACCAAAAAGAAAAGAGGAAGATGAATACCAGTGAGTATTTGAATTTTATTGAGCTCCGTGCTGAGTAAGATATGAATCATGCAGTTTTTTCCAAGAACACGTCTTATTTACCTACCGAAGCGTCACAAATACCTGAACTTTTCCTTTGCAAGGACGTTGATTCATTGCTAATCTTAACTTTATAACGCCAGCGATAAAAAGAAAAGTAAAATCAACATGTAACTGTACAAATTTTAGTGTAGCATGCATGATATACGAGTAATGTCATGTTACTCTAAGGCAGTTTATCGGAAAACTGAATTTGGCACGCCAATCGTGCAGCCAAGCATTTTTACGGTTGTAAATTTGGTGACGCTTAATTTATGTGACTATAATATCGTTGGTTGCACAATATTTAGTGCACTACAGAAACGAGTTTCGGTTCTTGCAGCATTCGGATATTACGAAGGAATTTTTGTTTATTATGTGTAAATTGATGATACATTGATTTCGATCTCCCATCTTATGTATAGACTTTCTAACAGTATCCACAATGAGTCTAAAATGTCAGGGTTGTTTACTCGACAGCTAACTTTATCATTATCCGATATGTAATGGTCCTTCATCTGCCTAGCCTTTTCCCAATTATGTTGCTTCCAGTCTAACCGAATGCAGCTGAATACTAGTATTTGATAGTCGATATGTGATGGAACATTTAACCAAAAATCTTTCATAGCCCCATAAAACTTACTGCACGTTTGTTTACTGCTGTAACAACGAGTAACAATCATAAAATTTCCAGGTATACGGCGTGTAAAGCATTTAAACATTTACTTCAAGAGTTAAACGATTTCGCGGGCCAGCGGGAAGTGGTCGCGGAAAACCTACAGTCCAATGTAGTACGAGAGTTGCATCTACTCGCCAAAGAGCTGCGAGAAGAAAGAAAGGTGAGGAAATCATTATATGAATAAACTTTAGCAGATAAACTTTAGGATCATTCTCGACTGCCTCAAACGGGTTTTGTAGTTACATCCGCGACTGCTAAGCGTGAGCCTGGGTTAAATCCCCAGGTTGGGCGAAGTGGTATTTGGGTATTTCCATTAGGAAATTCTCAGTAGCGAGTACCAGCTAGAAGTCTGTATTTGTGTCCGGGTATGGCCTATTGGCAATAGGCTCGCTATTCACTATCTAATAAATAGGACTTAAACATTACTGGCAATAAAGTGGGGAACACTTACTAAAATAATTTACCTCTAGGTGCCGATCCCGTCCGGGAAAACAGTACCCTAATTGCGTAATAAAACACAATTACAATTTGTTTCGATTTGAAACAGGTTGCTAAACCATTGCTTCATAAGTTAGAAAAACAAAATCTGCTCAGCAACGTAAATAACGCAATGAATGTTGTTGAACTGTCAAAATGAAACAAATTAGGCAAAATTGTTTACGAAAATAAGTTACGCAATTGGGGTACTAACAGATTTGACGTTGTTTTCACATTCTCGTAATGTTCTTCAATTGCCGAAATGTGCACATTATTAAATACAACAAAGTATCCTACATAAGTCTTTCAGAAATTGTGCATTAATAATACCTAATGTTTATTAAGGAAAAATATAATTAACACGTATGACGACTGCTAGGATGATAAAAAACTGCAGCGACTTACAAAACAACCACATGTTTGTTTTTATTCGGGATATGTCAACGGAAATAGTCACGTAGACATCTGTCTATGCTGTAATTATCACCTGATGTTATCACAGTTCCGAGGTTCTATTTGTTGAAGTCAATTTTAGTTTGTGGAAGGTTAATCTTAAAACAGCCTTAATTTTTAAATCGTGTACGCTTGATTGAACATACTTCTGAGTTCTGAGACGCCACAATACAGTGTGGCATGACCGGTACCTTTACGCAGGGCTTCTAAAAATAAACATGACTACATCGACTCGCTTATAATTCAAAATCGAATCTTGGGATTCAAATAACTCTGATCTTGATTGTCTTCCTTGAAACTGTTTTGTTAATCTTTTGATTATCCAATATTGTGTTTAATTACAGCAACATTTAAACGAAGGTGCAAAACAAATGGGAGTGTTGAACTCATCGATAGGTTCTTTGGAGCGAGCGAGAAGATCTTACGAGCGAGCGGCCAGGGAATCGGAGCGAGCACTGGAGACCTTCCAAAAGGCAGATGCTGACCTTAATCTGAGGTGATTATCTAATACACTACTTACTTCACTCCAACGATAATACTGACTTGACCCAGAAATTGTACAGCTGATTAAACAATGCGTAAAGTGTACAGCGAATTGTACACGCCGTGGTAATCGAATTTTAATGCTGTGTTATTTCAATGTTAACATTGATTTCGCTGCTAACTGAATTAGTTCTGCGGTTCTTTACATTTTTTCCTTAAAGAGAGTATAAATAATAGTCTAGAATCTTATCAGTGTGGGCGTAAGTTGGCAGCAAGAAAATATATTCTTGACCTCATATACAATGACGTGTTGGCATAGGTTCAATACTTAGTGCACAATAGCAAGGGTAAACCGTATGGGGTTGAGGATGCCACACTGTCTGAAGTATTCATGCCAATTTTTCTGTTTGGATTTAAAATAAATAACAAGAAATATGTGACTCCAACGAAGCTAACTTAAATAGCTCCGTAAGATGGTGATTTACTTGATAATGAGCCAAATGGAGCGAGGGTAAACGTTGCGGTCAGATGGTTCACCTTTTAGGAGATATATTTTACTGACCAAAGACGGAAAACTTTACTATATCGGCCCACTAAACGTCTATCTTTAATGGGTCTGTTAATGAGCGCAACCATTAAAATTCGTATCGGGGGGACACTGCTCTCTGTCCTCTTGACTCTATTTTAGTCCCCTATTTACGACACCTGCTAGATAACAAGGGATGGTTTCTTCTTCGACGGAATCACGCAGACCAATATTGCCAATATTGGACCAATAGTTCTTGGTACCAATTATTGTATGAAAACTTCTTCCATTTTAAATAATATCTATTTAATTCGAATTGCAGTCGAGCGGAGGTAGAAAAACAGAAAGCGAACATGAAAATTCGGAGTCAAGCGTGCGAAGACGCGAAGCAGGAATATATGGATCAGCTGCGCAAAACTAATGAGGCGCAACGGCAGCACTATGAGCAGCGACTGCCGCATGTCTTCAAGCAGTTACAGGTGAGTACCTTTTATTTTGGCATCGTCTTCGTCCAGTCGAAAGCCGTCTACTGCAGGACATAAGCCTCTCTCAAACATTGTCAAAACGATCGGTCCTGTGCTTCCTGCTTTTCCTCGAAGCCAAAAGTCAAAGACAAATTAATTAATTTATTTTACTAAACTTTCTCAACTGAAAAAATCGGGACTATTCTGATTTTTGTATTTGTATTTTACGTTTCACAGCTTTTGGATAACATATGAATCTTGTTTTATTTCAATCATTCATCAAACGCTATATCTCAATTTTTTTATTTACACAACATAGTTTTTATCCGAGAGATAAATTAATAGAAAAATATTTATTTCTTAGTAGACACGCTTCGAATGACACATGCTTTTAGGTTTACTTAATGAGCAACTATAAATTCACACCTAAGAGCTCCTTTGAATTTTGGATATCTCTCTTTGGTTTCGAGTGACAAATACCGTTGGGACACAATCTGCGACATCTAACGTGTACATATCCTAAAATAATCTTGTGGAAACTCAACCCGCACGACACGGCGACCTAACCAATAAATTACAACACTAATGATTTACCGTCTCAAACGATAATTTACCATATTTAAATAATATGCTCAGTTACTTCACAATTTATCACTTTTTTCTTTCGATACAGGAACATTATTTGTCTTATTTAATTACATTTGTCAAGAACATTTGAATTATAATTCAATGACACTTTAACACGTTGATTAATGAAAATTTGTCATGTTGCTTGTATAAATGGGACCGATAACAAGATGCTCTCTGTTGTTATGATTTTTTTTTAAATGAATTATGAGTCGTAACTTTCTTCTGGTCGTAAACATGAGCCATTGTGTGAGTTTGAAGAAATTCAGGAAAATGTTGGGCCCAATAGTGCAACCACTTTGTACGGTGCATTCTGGCGGCACGCCAACTGGGTCAAATGGGAGACACATAAAACACGTCCACTATTTTCGTATAATTTTATATGGAAATGTGTTTATTCTTTTAACAACTAATTTTCATGTTTTCAGGATTTAGATGAGAAAAGGATAAAAAATATCAAGAACTTCATGTTGAGTTCAGTGGACGTGGAAAGGAAGGTGTTTCCGATAATTATGCAGTGTCTCGATGGTATGGAGACTGCAGCAAATAGTATTAATGAAAAAGAGGTAAGATAATTTTTGATCATTTGTTTTATGATTTACAAGTATAATAAGCCATAGTGTCAAATGAAAAAAAAAATGCATTTTCGTCGATTATTAACTCGGATTAATTTAAGACTTGTGTCAAATAGTGAAAACAGCACGCAGATTCAATAGATCATATTCTTAGACACGCATAATCATGAGTAAAGTAAATGAGACAGTGATTCATAGAAATTGTTTAATCTGAAACTCGAGATAATTTTATTACATTCTTCTTCATATTGCGACGCATTTTGCTATTGTTATTCTAATAGTAATTATCCACTTATGTTATACACGTGGATTGAATATTGTATATTTTGTTTACGGGTAGTGGCCATCTTTCAAGTTTACATAACATTAGAATTGGTGTCACATATTGTATGGTTTGTTGATCAACCGACCGTTGACTAATAATAGCTTTTAACTTAGGTGTCGTGATGTTCTCATGATACAATGTTTACAATTTAATGATTCAAAGAAAATAGTTTATTAGCAGCTTATTAAACATTTTATAAGTATCGTTAAACTAAGAAATGGGTTACAATAATAGTTACGGCGAATTTTATAGCCTATCGAGATCTAACGACTTGGAGCGACCTAAAAACTAGTGCCAATTAATTCTTGGCATCGTTTGAATTTTTGTACATAAAAAATCCACAAGTAATGACATCGCACTTCATACGTCTAGGAGTATGTACTACATACTTCGTGGAGAGTGAAGTTCGGCTCCAGACTTTACCTAGCATTAATATAATTTAAGGATACTAACATTAAATCTGCCTAGCCTGGGATCAGATGGATTGATGTTAGTATTTGAGATTTGAGCTCGACTCTCAGTCTAACAGCTGTCGATACAGCTGAATACCAGTATTTTACATGGAGCGACTGTCCATCTGACCTCCACAACTCAGTTACTGGGTACCACGATACCCCTTGGTAAGACTGGTTGTCAGACTTTCGGGCTTCTGGCGACCCGTAACGACTGTCAAAGATCAACGGCTTAAAGTACTTTCCGAGGTACGAAGGAGCCACGGAATGTAAAGATGGTCAATTGATGACCCATCCTCGGACCGACCGTGGCAAGAGTAGCTTAACCTGATCGATCTACCTGTGCGGCTGTTATTACTTAGCCACGAGCACCCCTTTTTGGATTCTAACATAGTTTTCTTTATTAACATCACTGTATGAATTCTCTGTGGTCTGAAATAAAAGTTTATTATTATGTTTACAGGACACAAAATTAGTTATAGACAGGTATAAGTCAGGTTTCGTGCCGCCCGAAGATTTCGCATTCGAGACGGCTTCGGGAGCCGATACCACGGACTTAGCGACGACCCACCACCACCCACACAACCACCTCACCGCGGCGCGCGGCACCGTCTCAGGCAACAAGATCAAGAAGAGAGGCGGCCTGCTGTCTATCTTCAGCTCCAATAAGGTGAGAGGAACATATTGATGCTCCACAAGTGTGACAAGGACAGATGCTTTGGGTTACTCTATCATGTGTATGTGCTACGTAACCAGTGGATAGATTCAATAGAAGAAGTATCTTGTAGTCTATACTTCTATATGAATATAGTCAGTGTTTTATGAAGACAGCATTGTTTCAATAAAGGTTCGCACATTTTTATATCAAGTTTATTCATCTGCTTCTATTATAATAATAATGTGCCGCATGTGTGTGATCTAATGCTGACTTCATAACGTAGTTAGAATTATTATTTTATTTTGTTACAGCTGCTATCTTATCGTATTCAAACATACGTTAAATTTAATTTTATTTCGGAGCAAATTATAAGGTTATGGGGCTGTGTGCTTGAAATTATGTATGGGCTTCATATCAGCTTATTTGTAATGAATTTTTAAATAATTATAATGTAGGTACTTGCATGGTATGGTACTATAATTTATTTATTCAATTTGTACAATACGATTTGATGTTATATCATTTTTATGTTATTAAATTGGTTCATTATTTACACAGCTGGTGTATAGTCATGAAACATTATTATAATAAAATCAATTGAACGAGGAAAACTGAAACCACTATGACTAAACGCCAGTCAGGTTCTTATTTTATTTGTGTGTAAGTTGGAGGTACTAATTTATTTTTATCTTTCAACCCCTGTTCGATCCCTACCTAACATGGGTACAAATAACAACCAATTGATATTTTGGCTGTCGCCGTTGGTGCCATGTCATGTTGAAAAAGTAAGTCGCCCCGCGGTGGTGGGGATGCAAGTCATAAGCATGAGTCACTAGCTTCTGTTACTGTTGATAAACAACAAGCAATTATGAATAACACCGTCTTAAAAAATGTTTCATACAATACTTATACTTTCCTTTTTTCTCAATCTGTCAATGTTATACTTAAACGTTATTTTATGACTCAAAAAATGGGTGGACTTTGATTAGAACGCATTTTTCGGAATTACTGCCCTAAGACGTAAAATGACTGGGCATGACACGAGAGCAACAGAAGCTTAACATTTGAGTGATTTAGAGTCAACCTCACGTCCATCCGGGGGACGGTGGCAACGCCTTTATTTTGTAACATGAAGGCTGGTTTTCGAAGTCCAACTGTTGATGAATAACGTTTGGTTGATCGTACTAGGGTATATCTCTAGAGCAGGGGTTCCTAAACTTTTAAGATAACGGAACACTCACCAAATACCTTTTGTTTTATGGAACCCCATTTCAAATGATAACAAATCAAAGATTTAAATAAAAACAAAAACTTTCCTTCTTTACTTTAACTTTTAATTTGAAGAATGAAATTATTTCACTGTTTTATCTATATTGCTTTATAGTTCGGTATTATGTCCGACAGTTGTTTGCGCATGTCTGGGGTAGCATCCAATCTCGACCTGAATTTGGTTTTGGTATATGTATAAGCTGAATAACCTGTTTCACAACGATACGTTGTGACAAATGGGAGCACAGTTAAGATAGCCTCTTTGGCTACTTCAGGGTATTCACTACTAACACCAACCCAAAACTCATTCAGGGAGATAGACTCAAAAGTGTGTTTTTAATGTGGATGAATTTTCAAGATCTGTGAATGCTTCATAATCCAGGACGGTCAGCATTGCATCAAAATAATATTTGTACTTAACTGTAGTATTATTTAACATTTTATTGGGTGGTGACTTTTATAAGGAACCCCTAGGTTCCGCGGAACCCACTTTAGGAATCACTACTCCAGAGACTTCTACTAAAGTTCCTAAAATAACGTTGACAGCAAAATTTTCGACACACTAGCCAGTAATCACTTTTATGTTGCGTGATCTACAGCTATTATCGACATAATCTCGCTTGTTTTGGCCGGTCGGTCCGAAGTGTTTCTACCCCATGTTAATGTTGTTTGTTTGCCTCCCGTCCCGCGCGCGCCGATAACGCTTGCCACAGAAGATTGTCGAGGCCTGCAACTCGATTAAGGTCAGTCCCGTGTGACAAGAGGATTCAATCCCAGGATTCCGGCCCTATTCCAGTCCCGAAAAAATCGGGATTAAAAAGTCACTTTCTTCACTCACAAAAAGCATTTTAATTCTGATTATAATAATTTTTGTCGAAGCACTTTCTTTTTGTATGATTCCATGTAACGGGGAAACTTGATTAGGTGCTTTATCAATTAAAAACAAAATATAAACGAAGACTTTTAAATTTTTCCAAATTCGAAATCCCGGAACTATCCAGGAATTCCGGGACCTTCTAGGGATCCCGGGATTGTCTTATTTATAATCCCGAAATCCCAGGATAGGAAATAAGGGCCGGGATCGAATTCTCTACGTGTGACTCGTGTGTCGTGGTGCATTCGGTAATGTGTGATGAGATTGTTTATTGATCTGCTAGTATTAGTTACGTCGTCGTTTGTTATAACAACGATAATGTTTGTGTATTGATTGAACTGTTGTGTGATGTAATGTATGTAACCATCTGTGTATTAGATGTGTAGCATGCTCGTGGTTCTAAAAGATATCTGTCATTTTGTCGTAGTAGTCGAAGGTTGTCACGTATCTTGTCATGGTTGTATATTAACGTGGATATGCTCAGGTAGAATTCACGCCAGCATTTTACGTGTATCTAGCTCTGACAAATAATTTTTGAATTGTCATTGCAGCACGACTCAAGGTTCATAAATAAGAACAATACAGTAAATCAATCGTTGTTCAATGTTTGCGTGAAATTCCTCACAAATTGCTCTCAATGGCATGATGTTGATTTATGTATGAAACAGTTAAATAATGAGTAATGTGATTCTTTCATGAGATGACCAATAAACTTTCTCTTCGACACACAGTTGGATGGTTTGTATCGCTTGTTCTAACTAACCATGCCTGCACGGCTTCCATTGGTTTGAGCGCACTCGCATTCTGTTTTCATGTTTATATCTGTTAATAGATGTTGTGACTAAGTATTTGTGTAGCGTTTATTATTCAATATAAATATTTAATATGTCATATATATTTAGATTTACGGGTATATGAATTAAACAAGTTTACCTACAGTTATTTGAATGCAATCAACCGGATAATGACCATTTACCGGGAATGTCGGACAGTTGGCTACCAAGTCTGATGGAGTTATGTAGTTCTGAATTTAACATTTAGAACAGAACAAAGTTTTTGTGATTTTTAAGTGATTTTAGATTTGTTAAGCATGTTTATGAAAAACCTTTTCAAGGCTAAACATAAAGTAAGGATATTATACAGAATTTATGATTTCCAAAGTTTTTGATACAGCGTGGTATTTTAGTGGAGTTAGTAGAGTTCGTGGTGTATGGTTGCATTTTGCACTGACCAAAGAGTAAAGACTGAAGATTAAAGTGTTTGTTTGCGTTACAGAATAACATGTCTATGGATGGAAAGGAGGATTATTCAGACTTGCCACCGAACCAGAAGAAAAAGAAACTTCAAGCAAAGGTGGCAGAGTTGAGTAAGCAGGTCAGTATGTTCCTTTAATTATTGATTTATACTTTTTGTTTTTAAAATAAAAATATTACGACCTTTTGCTGAAGATAATATCTGTAATACCCAAGTCGTTTCACTTGCCTCTGGCATATTACTCATTTGATAGCACAGGGAAAACTATATTTAACTTGTCAACTATACTTAGTTTACTTAAGAACAGAAGCTGTTTGTAAACCTATAATAATAATAAATAAATAAAATGACGCCAAATCTATTGCATAACGTCACCGACTTGTTAGACAAAAATCGGTCACCGACAAAAAGCGGACGGCTATTGTTCGCCGCCTGTGTAGTAGTAAATAGGGAGGCAGTAAATACGAGTGAATACGCACAACGTATTCACTCGTATTTACTGCCCCCTTGTCTCGAATATCAACAAAACTTGTATCGACGAGATTTTTTCATACTTGAACCGATTGTAGGATTTTGTGTGAGAAGTATGCTTTGAAGTAGAGAACTATCATAATATTAATAATGTTCATTTTCGCCGACTTGTGACGATTCGTCACTGACGAGCTGATTATTGTCGGTCAAACGCGACCTCTAAACATTAGACAGACTAATGACTAACTGGTAATGTTTTAAGTAGGTAAGCACCTATATCTACTGCATAAAGACTTAAATAGTTCTACAATTTACCATAATATTATGTACTATAGTTTAATAACGTGGATAGTTTGTATGCAAACAAAGGATTAATATAAACAAATGCGTTTCAAATTGATTGATGACTCATACGCCGTCGTAAAGCATTATGTAATGTTTTGATTTCTAAGGTAATACTTGTACAGTACAGTACCTAAACCATGCGGTCATGGTAGAAATTCGACGTTGACAGCACCTTTATTACTTAGTCGTAAGGTCGGTTTTCGCAGTTCCAAGTGTCAATACTGACGTGCGGTATAGAAAAAATCTTTGTCACTTGTTACAAGATCGGCGAGGCACTTTTTCAGTTAATACTATTAATACTAGCTTTTGCCCGCGGCTTCGACTGCTCGGAGGTTGGAAATTATGCGTACTAGCGTACTACCGTACTACCATACTACCATACTATCGTACTACCGTACTACCGTAACGCACACGCCAGTAAAGCTCCCAGTCGGCATGATTTTTTCCCGACATCTTCAACAATCATCGTCAAATTTCAGCCGATTTACACAAAACCTAAATAATACACCTAAACCTTCCGCATGGATCACTCCGTCCATTGGTGAAAACCGTATGAAAATCCGTACGGTCGTTTTTGAGTTTATCGCGTTCAGATAGACAGTCGCGGCGGAACTTTGTTTTATAATATTTACCTAGTGATAGTGATAGTTAGCTAGTTACGCACACATACCAGCAACGTAAAACCCCGGTTCCAATAGCCGATTGCGCTTTATGTTTTCCTTTTATGCGTTAATAAACGGTCAGAGTTATACAGTTTATAAAATACATAGGTACATACATGACATAAAGCCATCGTGGTTGGAGCAAACACCTTTTGCATACAAATGGTTTTGTCTATCAGAACAGTCCACTATTCCTTGAGTAGTTGAGACGACCTTCATAGGATGTGATCTCATCAAAACTTAGCTTTTTATATTTTTAAGGTCTGGCAGAGGTCGCTTTTTGCTACTTATAATATTATTTTTGAATTACTACATAGAATAGCAGGCATGCGTCATTTATTTATGGCATATCATATTTGTAAATTTATTGTGTGACAATGACAACGAAATTTTTAGTAAAATAGTAGTTTTTGAGAGAATCGCGGATATGAACCTTCTTTTTTTAAATCGCTTCAAAATTTAGTCTACTTAGGGCTCGTCCATTAATCACATGATGTTTTTTTAGCAACTTTTTAACATCCCCCCTTCCCCCTGGTGATATTTCGTGTTCTTTTCCGAATCCGCAACCCTCCCTTTCGAGGCTTTTTTTTTTGGAGTGGGATATTATCAAATAACTTGGAGAGCATGTCAGACTCTTGCAGACTAAAACCGGGTGGGTTTTAGTCTGCAAGAGTCTGACATGCTCTCCAAGTTCCTTTGGTTGCCCTGTTGCCGGGAGCCACGATGTCCCTATCGGTTTTCTTCGAACCCCCGGCAGGCATTGGCCCTAGCGGACCCCGTCATCCCTTTCGAGCCTTCCGTCTCAAACTCAAAGCATTTAATTTAATTAAACCATTTACAGGCACTTTTGAATTGCCAAGGAGTCGGTCAGTCAGAAATATGAAGCCAATTGCCCATTCCAAAGCGTAGTAGGTACCTATGGGGAAGAACGGGCAAGAAACTCCACGGACACTTTTAAATAAAAAATTGTTACGTGATTAATGGTCGATTCCTTATCCATATTTTCATGTTCTTCTCCGATTTCCAACTAAAAGAACCGTAGTATGAATGAATATTCGCACATTTGCTCAAACAGTCTATTTTGTTACAGGTGGCTCAAGAGCAAGCGGCGATGGAAGGTCTCATGAAAATGAAAGGAGTTTACGAAACAAGCCCTGCGCTCGGAGATCCCATGACTGTAGAAGGTAATTTGGTTTAAATAGTACATATTTAATAGCTTTTAATAATCTCGGATCGGGCGGTGTTATTGGGTTTTTCCATCTGGAATTGCTCAGTAGCAGCCCGTAGTCTGGATTTGTTCCCGGTTGATGGCAATAGGCTCGCCCCCTGTTACGTTACATTGGACTTAAACATAACTGGCGAAATGTGGGTGTACTATAGGTACACCTCTGCCCAACCCTTCGGGGAATACAGATGATGTTGTTATGAATGTGATGTTACGTATATTTAATAGCCCTCGATCGAATAATTTTGATGTTACCTAGGTATTCTGTCCGTCAGAGGAAAACTAAAGGTTTTGTTGGGCTCCTACCGCAAAACGCCTACGTGTTCTTTGTTATTTATTTAATTTCCCCTTTTATAAAATGTTTTTTTATTTAAAATAAATGATGCAATTATGAATTATGCTACTAAGGACTGTTCCTTTAATTATTCCAATTATTAAACTTTATTAGAATAATTTTGATGGAGGTGTGCATACGGCGGGTGCGAAGTAATAAATTGTGAAAACAGCGCAATCAAGTAACCAATTAAAACAATTATTGGTATAATATAGTAATAATTACGTTACTAATTTTAATTGCACTAATTATAGTTCATCATGTTATGTAGTTATAAACATGCTCGCGCTCTTATTATTTTATTGAAATATGAAAGCAATTGAGGGCTATGCTTGGAGTTTCCCTACGTGATCGAATCAGAAATGAGGAGAACCGTAGGAGAACCATGGTAACCGACATAGCCCGAAGAATTGCCAAACTTAAGTGGCAATGGGCAGGGCACATTGCTCGCAGGACGGCCGATGGGGCCGAAAGGTTCTGGAGTGGCGACCACGTACCGGAAGACGTAGCGTTGGAAGGCCTCCCACAAGATGGACCGATGACCTTGTGAAGGCCGCAGGAATCCGCTGGATGCGGAAAGCATAGAATCGGTCGAAGTAGAGGTGCTTGGGGGAGGCCTATGTTCAGCAGTGGACGTCTTTCGGCTGAAATGATGATGATGATGAAAGCAATTTGCAAATGATGTTTTCGCTATTATATTATTTATAAATGATGGTGTCTAGCTTCCTACATTATTTATTACACTAACTTTATAAACTGTAGGCTATAGCTAAAGGTTCGGCAAACCTCGGTCTTGTTCAGAGATTATGTTGGCGGTACGGCCCAACTGTAGGTATAGCCTAGCAATAGCCTACATAAACCGTTCAAAACTAAAGCAAAAGCACTTATTTGCATACAAAAGAGGCTTGTTTTAAACACATTTTTGTACAACAAAAAAATGAAAGTTTTTTTTTTTTTGTATTACCAGGTCAACTAAACGAGTGCTGTGACAAGTTAAAGAAGCTTCGCGTTCAGTTGAACAAGTTCGAAGAGTTGCTGGCCGAGGCCAACAGTCAGGTCGGCGCGCCGCCTCTACACCCCACCGCGCGGACCAACGGCCAGGCGCCCACGCAGGCCACCAGGTATGACGGGG
The DNA here is from genome assembly GCA_963680765.1 of Agrochola lychnidis. Taxonomy (NCBI): domain Eukaryota; kingdom Metazoa; phylum Arthropoda; class Insecta; order Lepidoptera; family Noctuidae; genus Agrochola; species Agrochola lychnidis. The sequence continues at coordinate 10,574,431 of OY796850.1, forward strand.
ACTTGTTGACTAATGAACTGTGTAGTACAGTAGGCTATGAGTGTGAAAAGGACAAAAAAAGTTCTTAACTTAAGCTAAGGATTGAAAATTATCTCGTACTAGCTTCCGCCAGCAGCTTCGTCCACGTGATATCTTTATAAATTATAGCCTATATTACTCAGTGATAATATAGCATTCTACAGGTGCAAGAATAAAAAAAAAATCGTCCCATAGTTTTGGAGTTTATGCATTACAAACGAAAACAGAAATCTTTTATAATATTATTTTAAATATTAGTGTAGACGCAGATCGTCCAAAACGCACGAGTCTGCGCCTTATGGGCCTACCACATGCGCAAGCTTCACCACAGTTTTGCCTGCGCACGCCGGTTTGTACACGGAACACCGTGTATAAATCGCCGAATTTTACCAACCACACGCACGGTGTTCCGTGTACAAACAAGCCTGCGCAAGTAAAACTGTGGTGAAGCTTGTGCGTGTGGTAGGCCCATTAATTAAATGTTGATTTTGTTTTGCTGGACTCATGTTTCACATCATACAGGCTATGTTGCCAGCCATGTATTGTCAACGAATAAACATGATGCTGCAAAAATGTTGAGCAATCATTTACCATGAATTTTTCTCTAGAGTTGTTTTCTCCTCCTCCTTCAGTCAGTTTTGCTCATTACTGAGCGTTGTGAGCTCGACTAAACTTTTTTTTTTACGATTTCCCTCCCTTTGTGATGATCTTTGACTTGTTGTAATGCGCCGGAGACTTTGCTGTCTAGGTGTTGCTTCACTTGGTCAGACCATCATATAGGGCTACGTCACCTGGGTCTCTCGATCTTTCTGATAACCACAAGTAAAGTAAGAGTATCTTTCTAACCAACCTCAATTTTCAGCATCGGCTCAAACAGCGAGTCCCTCTCCCGGTCGGCGTCCGAGTCGTCGGTGAGCACGGGCACGGGCACGGCCGGGCCGGGCGCGCGCGCGGCGGGCGGCTCGCCAGAGTCCGGCCTGGGCGGCGAGCTCGCCACCGTGCACCACGACCACGAACACGCCAACGGCGACCATGACCAAGACGAAAACGACCATGATAATGACCATGAGTCGGACTTTGATTATTATTACTGCGAGCCTGATTTGCAGCCTGTGGGGTACTGCAAGGCGTTGTATGCTTTTGAAGGTGAGTTGAATTTATTAGTGATGGACATTCAATAGCTTCATTCATTACACACAAATATTGGACTCAAGATTGGGATTGAGATACATTATTAACCGTAAAGTTTTTTTAATTAATCGCAAATTTTTAATCACTCCCGTCAGTTGACGATTGGCATCAGAAAAATCATCGTTTATCCTTAAAAAACCTCGTCTATTAACAGTACGTCCATGATAACAATTTGATTTCTTTATTTCGTAACAGTAAGGGCAGTTTTCGTAGTTCAATTACAAGTTCAATCACTTGCGAATGAGTATACACGTAATCTTACTGCCCCTTTTATATAAAAAAAAAACAAGTTAAATAACACAACATTTTCGTCTCCCAGGAATCGGCAGCGGGTCCACCATGAAGATGGAGTGCGGCGAGAGACTGCTGGTGCTGGAGACGGACGCGGGCGACGGCTGGACGCGCGTGCGGCGCCACCACACGCGCGAGGAGGGCTTCGTGCCCACCACATACATCGCCACCACGCTGTACGCTGATGCCAACGCGCACTAGCGGGTGACTATCATATTATGTTATCAGTTTAACACTTTCGAAATTACGGGGAAGATAAAATTTTGAGAATAATACTGGAAAAATTATCAGATGCTGAAAATAATGAAACTTTTAAGCTATAAGGATGTGTTCAAGAAGCATCTAAGCGCTTGTGCTATTGATCCTGCAGGTTGAGAGAAACTTGTTTCACATAGTTTTCGCACTCTGCTGGCAAACTCTATTGCAATAGTTGTGACCGGCTATTTAGAACTAAATTCGGTCTGGCGAGTCATATTAGGACACACGCTGGAAAATATTATGGGTCTCCGTTATCGAACTCGATGAGGAGGACTATACGGGTTACTCTGAAAATTGCGTTTTTTTTTTTGCGAATTCGATTGCTTCCATAGTAAAAGTTGTTTATATTTGATAGCTAGAACACCCCCTTCAATTTTGTTGTTTGTTTTCAAAGTCACTTTGTATATACTGAAAATTCAGTTAGGGATCAAGAGAGTTTAAACTATGTACGGCGCTTAGTCGATGTAATGTAGGTCCGTCCACATTCGTCGCCGTGCTACGATACTTGGGGTGCCTTGTGCAATAAATCGCCTTATCTGTGTACTTGTGTGATTTGTAGTATTTGTTTAAAATGTTTGGGTTTGTTTCAGAAGTGACGTCCCACACGCTCGCTAGCGGCGGCAAGCTGACGGGCGGAGGCGCGCGGAGGCGCGCGGAGCCGCGAGAAGCTCGCGTCGCGCACGCACGCGCATACATTGAAATGTTTTGTGGCCTATATAGTAACAAGTATTTTTGCTATAATTTATCGTATCGAAAATGTTCGCATTATTTTTTTATCGTGTTCTTTCTATTCCGATTGTTATCCTGGCGTAGGCCACCATTGAACAAAAACGGAAACATTCCATGATCTTATTTATTGTGTATATTGTTGGTTTATGGCATACATATTTTCATGTATGAAGTATACCGTAATAGCGTAATGTTAATTGTAATGTGGTGTAACTCATCTAGATCTTCATTGTGCCAGCTGTTTACGTAATAAGTTTATATTTCGTACTTATGATAGTTGTAATCTTGCTTTTATGTTATTTGCCATTGAGTATTTGAAATTATAGCAAAAATAGATAAAGTGTAGGTGTTATGAAATGTGTAAAATATGTAAACTTAGACTTAACTTCAAATGCTATCGACATATTATAATGATTTATGAATAACATGTAATATGGATTCCTGTGACAACTATCACATGCGATGTATTGTATAATACTTACTTTAATTGAATTTTATATAGGATAATATCTAATAAAGCTAGCTAAAAGTCACGATTAGCCGATGTTATTTTCTGAATATACGCTGTTTGCGGGAACGTATTATAGTTCATGTATTTATATTTAGGTGAGATGATGTATGAGAGTGATGCATACAATTTTTCTACAAATATAAAATTATGCGACAATCACAATGATCTTTGATTTCTTTCTGCTCTAAGCCCATACATATCATTAAACACGAAGACTCGATTAGACCGAGGTCGCTGGCCTTGTGGTGACAAACTTTACCATCCATTGTGTGAAGTTAAGAGATGTCTTTTGAAGTTTGGACACGAATTTCGACAAAAGATTGAAAAACGGTCACTTATTTCAAACGGTCTGTTCGACCTTGGCCTTGCAATAAGCTGCCTATTCAGTAGAGAAACGAAAACTGAGAACTATGAGAGAAACACTGGGTTTTATACGTGTTGTAACCTGAATATTGGAATTTTGTTGGTTATGAACAAATACAAAGGGTTTGCAACAAAGTATTTTTGTTTGTACGCACAATATTGAGAGATTTACCATGTTATTTTAAGACCATAGACTTCTTATGTTTTCCTGTAATCTATGAGTAAATAACTACTACATAACTATGTGTGTTTTTCAAAACTAGGTCCTGTAGTTTCAGAGATAATGGGGGGGGGATGGACAATTTTCATTTCTTAAATATCTTTAAAAGTACTTGTTTAAAATTATTTAAAAATATGTTTAAGACCCTTGCGACAAGCCCTTTTATTTGATATGTCACATGGTACTGTGAGCATTACTTTTTTTTAAATTTTCTCTTTTTGCCCCTAAAACTGACCCCTATATTCAAAATTCATTTACGTTACACGTTCGTGTTACGTTGTGTACACAGAAATATATGTCAACTTAATCGGTCTATTCGATCAGAGCAAATTGGTTGTGACAGACGGACAGACAGACACACGAGTGATCCTATAAGGGTTCCGTTTTTCCTTTGGAGGTACGGAACCCTAAAAACAACAGTTACCTAATAAACAAAATTACCAGAGTGGAGGAACTAATTATCGCGCCACAGCGAGTCCATACAAACGCTGTGTATGAAGGTTTGTAATTAGATTGTGCAAGTACGGTGCTAAGTTCCTTTCTAATCGGGGCACCGACCTAGCGTGGCCGGTGGCCTTACACCACACGACCTTAATGGTTATAGGTTCAAAGTACTGATGCAACTTGAGCATGACTACGCAAATATAAACAACGAACGCATAGACAAGAGTACACAGATAAGACAACGACTGTTTTTGTATTTTTTGGACATGCGGCCTGTTTGACAGTAACCGGAAAGGCAACATCTACTGGATAAAATAAAAAATGGGACTTTATTTTTGTAAGAAATTATCTGCCAGATAAGTTAACCAGAATATATGAGCTGGTGAAACAGGCTACAAGGTCCGGGCGTAGCTACTTATAAAAGGTAAACAAATAAGCTTTAGGTACTAATTTTAGTTGATTACAACTGCAAATTATGCTGGACACAATGTTTAACATCAGGAACATATTTTTTAGGTAGTGTATAGAGATAACTTGATTTTAAAACAAGCAAACAATAATAATTTTAATTTAACAAACATATACAAATTCAATAAAAAGGCAGCCGACTGATATTATTATTTATTTCTTTAATTTGAAAACATTGGTCCAATGTGGTTAGTACAGACGCCAGCACATCAAGCTACTACAATCTGTCAAATTTATTTAATAGATTTTCAACTTTATCGCTGAAGTGTAAGGTTCAAAGTTGATTTGGAAAATTTGACAGTTTCGGGTAGCTTGATGTGCTGGCGTCTGTACATAGAACAAACTTATCAAATAAGGGTTAGTATTTATTAAATGTATACATAATTATTATTCATCCCTGCAGCACGAGCAACCTGACAGTGTCTTAGTATTGGTGCATCATGCTGTTCAGCTAGGGTTTTCAAAATACTGTTGCTGCTCGCCCTCATTCTGCTTATTCAGGATGCGGCTTTCTTCCTCATAATGGCATAAAAGTCGTCAGTTTGTGCTACAGCAAACATGCTAGACGCGCTGCAGAACCGGGGCAACCTCAACAGCACTCTGTAGCCATTATTATATTGCACACGCAGAGCATCTAGAGCCCTCTGCGTAGGTACCGTTGACCCACAAACTGCCCGTGTAGAATCCTTGACAATAAGCTTTAAACAGAGTTATTTTGACCTCATCGAGCGAATCTGTGAGCCACCATGTTGCACGTAGAAGCTTACTAGCTTCTAAGTGCAACATGGTGGCTGCCCTGCGCTCACGATCCATATCTACCCGATCTTTGAGGTCCTCCGTGACATAATGTCCCAAGTATTTAAACTGGGCGACCCTTTTAAGCGCTCGTCCATTGAGGGATATTCAGGGACTTGTAATTTAGATGTTTCCCGGGAGCAGCAAAGATCATATGGGTCTGGATTGGGATTCTGGTGTCTAACATTTCGGAGGGGGTAGAACCCCTAAGCCCCCCCTGCCTACACGATTTTTAAAGGTAAACTCACGCCCATGGTGATAATCAGAAACTACAGAACCATAAACCTAGTATGTTTCGTGTAAGTAAATAAAATAATACTACCCTACAGCAAAAGCCTACGCTTACGCCTGTAGGCATGTACATAAGTGTTTGATTAAGTGTTGCTTATCGAAGTTATCAGCAAAACACACCTAACCTGTAACCATGCAAGATGGTTATATTCACTTCGGCTCTATAGTTCGTGTTCAGTATGATAGATGGCACTCACAGAGAGGGCGCCAGAGTCCCAGCCCCAACTACGTCAAAAATCAAAATTAAAATCATTTATTAGCGTAAATAAGGTAAAAAGGTAAAGATAATTTATAAAAATATGATAATTTATAAAATATTTTTTTTACTACCTTTTATTTCGGCGTGCTTTGACATAAGTACTTAATTTTATGAAATTTCATTTAATTGAATGCAGTAACTAAACGTTTTACTATAGATGGCGCTACGTGTTGCCCATTGAAAACTACCCGCCTAAACTAGCTTTGAACGAGGACCATAATATATAATGAGACTGAAGAATTGGATTATTTATAAAAAAACGTGACAGAAATCGTCACAAAAGTGCAAAATTATGCAGCGTAATCCTAGATGGCTGTCAACTTTTACATTTTCACTTCAAAAGACTTATTTATGCAATCGTCACCAGTCGACATAATATCCTCACGTTTTGGAGAACAGTCGGCACAACGTGATGAATGATTAATAGTTTCACTGGATCTGGCTTCACGACATTGACTATTGTTATAAACATTTGCAGACACAGAGCGTCTGTTGACATGACATACCGCTTAAATATTGATTGATAAACTGATGTAATAGTTTACGCCAAATTAATTAAATATTTATTTTAAAAAATAACTTTCCTCATCGTGTATGTTCGCATGAGACGCAAGGTGCTTACATTGCGTTCGCTGCTCCATTGGCCGAGTGCACCGCCTTCCGTGTCTCGCCACGCAATCATTGCATAATTGGATTCGCTAACCATCAGACATTTACACGCATTTAACAACCATTGCAGACTAGTTAGCGCCATCCTGAGCTATTATCCATGTCTACAAGCCGATGTACAACAGTTTCAGCGAGTTTAACTTCATAACTGGACCACTAGAAGTCCCGAGCTAAACGAGTTTTGCGGGAACTGCGGGTACACCATCCCGAGGTCGGGGATTGTGCAAATATTTAAATGGTTTTCCTGCTACGGCTGAAATAGCTGGGGATATTGTATAATAGCTATCCTGGGATTGAAAAATTGCAGCTATCATTGGAATGTGCAATTTCGGTGAACATTATTGAGACAGATCGTTGAACTCCAATAAAATTATGGGAACCTTTAAATGGATTTTAAAATGTCACGTGATACAAGTAGGCCAAGTAAGTTATATAATCTGAACAAGTTCTCATTGAATAAGGTGCTAAGGCACATAAGTACGACCTAGATAAGTAATACAGTTGTAGGTACTCCTACAGAGAAGAGACTAAGTGCTACCAGCAAACACCAGCCTACCTATTTAAATCATAAATAATATTTAAATTACCAACCGTTGTATAATGGCTCAATAAAAACTGTCTCTCAGGTTATAAAAGCAAAATAAAATAGCTATTATGGTGCAAAATTATAGTTTTTATTATAACTGTTCTCTGAAGAGATCTGGCGGTGGTAGATAATGAAAAACATTTCGTGCTTTTAAATATTTTATTAGGAGGGTAGCTGTAGTATGTCAGTGAAATATTTTTCCATATCTATTATTACTCCATTAGAAGATACCTACCTATATACCTAAATGGGATAATATTATGGCCTGAATTTCCTATCGTAGCTGATTTCCATATAAAAAACATAACATTCGGAGCACGGGAAGGTACCTACATTTCTTTTGAATTGGGTAGGCAAGACATACCTACCTAACAAGTGTATTCCAAAGTTTTCCTGGAAAACATCCGGGGTTCTTCCTTCCTATGTGATTTCCTTAGCACAGGGCTAAAGAAAAAAATATCATTTAATCTAATATCTGATTGACCGATAACTGATTAATAAAAAGTTAACACGGTCCGCGGGCGCGTATTTGTTGAAGTAACGTATTATGTAACCCTTCCATCTGTTAAACCACTCCAACAGGTTTTCATTGCAGTTCTACAGCTACGTAGACAAGTGAAATGTTGGTCGTAAACGTGCCACAGCATCCGCGGACCGACTGCGACCAACAACCGATTGTTCAGACAATGAGTCGTTTGCTGCGGTTAGCTAGAGTTGTAGAATTGCTCACTGTTCGCAACCCACCGGGGAAGTTCGTGGCACTACGCTTCGTGAACTACTCGCATCTCCACATTATACGAATAAAAGACGAGATCACGAACAGGGTTAAGAGCTTTTGGAATAAAATTCTGCGCTGTTCAACTTTGAATTGCGGGTGGTATGGCGGCGGTTGTATCCGAGTAGATACGAGGATCCTCATGTTATACTTTGCTACTTATGTTTCCATCATGCTGCATGAAAACGGCTTAAAAGATTTTTGACTTTTAGTACCAAACCAGTCGATGTAGAAGGAAAAAGTGAGGCTCATCTGAAACAAATAGACGTCAAAAGGACGTGATATGATGATGGATGTTAAATTAAACTTCATGTCAATCTGACTTGTATTATCTTGTGTGTAGATCTAGTAGGCCTACCTACCTCTCAGATTTTTCAGTTTCATGACACACTATACATGTCCGTCCTTTTTTTTTGGGTGGGAAATTATCAAATAATTTCTCCCGCTCTGGGCGGAGCGGGAGGGCGTGTCAGACTCTTACTGACTAAAACCCACCTGTGTTCCTTCAGTTGCCATGTTGCCGGGGGTTACGGTATCCCTTTCGGACTTTCCCGCGACCCCGGCATACATTATACGTCCTAAGCCAACGATACTTCAGGTTCCCACATTGATTTGGGAAATTCCTCTATTATCTACAAAACATAGCCATAGCACACGATGAAGCAAGATTTAAGTAATGTTAACAAAACCGCGTCCGTCTTCAAACTAGTTTAACTACAGGATTTACGTACAATTTCATTGACGACCCCGGATTTATGTGATATCATTGACGATCTTAGCTGTTTTATCATAAGTATGCATTCATCTTTTGTTAATAATTAAGTATGTACCTACTCATTTACAACAAAATAAAGGGTCCCCGTAACGATCAATTGCGAGCAATTAATTTGTCAATTTTTACGTGATTGATACACATTGATGCGCAAATTGATCGTTTGCCAACACAATTGAAGTTATTGACAATATAAATTGATGGCAATTGATCGTTTCGAGGATCCTAATGATACCTACCTACTAATGTAACTGCAAGTTGATTCTTCCTGAACTGTCTTATTATAAGTAGTTTAGGTGTTTCTAATGTCTGAATCACACTGAAAAGATATTTCTTATCTGAAGTCACGGTTCAACAACAGTGTTACCTAAGATCTCAAAAATATTAACCAATGTGTTAATCAATATTAACCAGCGGTAGGTAGTTGAAATAACATTAAAAAGTAAGTCATGTAAATAAAACATATCAACAAATTACTACTGTAAACCCGAAGATAAATCTGTAATCATGGTTGCATAGAGATTGAAGATTGCGATGGACAAAATACTTCAGAATATTAAAAAGTTTTATTAATGAGGGTAATTGGCTCTCAACTGTAACAAACTGAAAGTCCACAACATTCCCAGTGAGTCCTCAATGAGGAGGAATTCCGAGAAAACTCATGGCCTCATTACAACTAAGTACATAGTTATTCCAAAGTCTGGGTAATCGCAGATTATTTATCTTCCTACAAATGGGAACTATGAAGCAGGAAAATGTAGGATAATACCTATACTAAAAGCCTAGCTTTTTCTATTTGAAAAAGGTCTAAGGAAAGTCAGAAATGTTTTGAAATTCTCCGTAAATAATTAATTTACAAGTATTTTCATCATAGCACCTAAAGAGGTCTTTTGTTGTTAATGAGTCTACAAATCATTAATTTAATAACTGTCATCAATTTGTATATATAGTTTCATTTCTTTCATAGATTTACATATTTTCTACCTAGAAGTAACTTTTGCGATATATGTTAAAAATCTAGGATTTTCTACTGTATCGGGCACATACATATCCAAAACAACTATCTGTAAGAATGCAATGCAAAAGCAACGTGCGGAATCAAACACTTGACTTGTAGCGCAGAAACCACCACTTAGCTAGTAGGTAGCTACTGTGCCAGCGGTACCTACCATCAACAATATACTAATACAAATTACAATTAAATTTTTAATAAATACAAGGGGGTTATTTTAGTACTGAAAACTACAAGTTTTTATTATAAGATCCGACAAGCTAATACCTATCTACTATGTAGATTCTTGCTATTACGTAGGTAATAGGTTTAATTATTTGGTTGTGGTTCACAGCGATAAAACGTTGAATTACACAGTGTGGACGCCATTTTAATTGCTAAGAGTGAGAGCTCCATTAAAATCCACCCACATAATGTGCTACAGTACCTAAATGAAGAAATAAGAATATAATTCTGTTCGAGCTGTAATTTTGCTGCCGTAATTAAAAACCGATTTTTCACCTTTCAGCTAAGTACTATACGTGACAGCTAGCTGTAGGGATCTTATAAATCTATTCGTTTTTCAAAAATCAGATGATGTCATAATCGGGTTTTACAAACCGCGAAATATTACAGATGCGGAGCAAAGAGGGTTTCGAGTCTAAATGTGGATGACTATAAAAATAATGGAAAACCACGGGGAAGGTGGATGGATTGTGTGAAAGAAGATATTAAGGCAATAAAGAGGTGAATACTGAGAATATACGGTCATAGAGATCTATGGAAGAATAAGATATATTATGCAGAGCCGATCTCAAAGTTGGAATGATGGTTGCAGGATTATAGTATTTTTTGTATTGAATGAAAAGCAAATAGAAACCTATGATGTATAACAATGTGGATGTACAGACGCCAGCACATCAAGCTACTACAATTTGTCAAATTTATTTATTAGATTTTCAACTTTTTCGCTGAAGTATAAGGTTCAAAGTTAATTGGGAAAATTTGAACGTTTCGGGTAGCCTGATGTGCTGGCGTCTGTACAGAAACGTTTATATTTAATAGGTTGATGGTTTTCCAACAACGAACAATTTAATATGTTAATTCACTCAACCGATTACTGACAATTACCCACCGCCAGTTAATTTCATTAACTCATAATTGAGTTTCATGTTTCCACACGTTGAAATCAATACCTATTTGCTACGCTTTTCTCAATTTTCGACAAGTGTTTTGAATTTAATTAATAACACCAAAATACAATTTTACAAATCAAAGTATGAATTTGTACCATAAATATTATAGTTTGGTATAATGAGGCTATGTTTTCGGCAAACATAGGAATGTTTGCCGCAATAGCAACCCCTTGTGAAACTATAATATATCACATTAAATCTAACCACGTTTCGTCGGTAAGCCACCAGGCACAAGGTAGAGCAGCGGATTAGCTTCCCTCCTCCGGGAAAAAGGTCACACCTGAGGTAACATGCTCATGGCAAATGAGTACAATAGAGGATTACCTCCGCACCGCTACGAATACCTGGTACGAATCGAAAACAATTCCTCGCAAACAAGGAACCAAGACCAAGCTATAAATCAGCTGGAAAATACAGAGATAGAATAGAATATTAAAAGCGCATCCGAATATCCGGAATGAAGCCGAATTCATTGAATATTCTCTTGCTATTCGGCTGCTCAACAACCGCAAACATTCCGGCAACGGTTAGGGTCTTTCGACATGATATTAATTCAAGACCCAGTAAAAGAATTCAAATCCTTTTGATTGAGTAATCCAAACTGTTATCGGGGTTACCTACTTGCTTAAATACGATATTTCGAAAAGAAAACTTGTGTTCGCTTCGAGAAATGAATGACATCAGTGAAGGGTTGCTATTTATGCGATGGGCGGCACCGAGGACGACGGTGGCATGTTCTTGTAATATACGAGTAGTAATACGACTTTCCGCCCGGCGGCGGTGAATACTAAGGACGTGTAATTTGTCAGGCCCCTAAATATTAGTCGCTCGCGTCATCATCACGGTTCTTCGTTATTGCAGCGTCCCTCGCTTACACTTAATGAAACTGAAAGCGTTCAATTAATTTATTTGTAAATAGAGTATGATTTTCAACGATATTAATTAAGTATTCTGCAATGGCTTGAATAATAAGATCGTGTAGCCTTTAATAGATGAGATGGGCATCCGTTTACGCATAAAATCTCACGTTGACATAATAGGTGGCAAATGTTAAGGCAATCCGTTGTAAGTGATATTAATTTGATGTAACACACTTTCATACCGGTCGGCGGGTGTTGGTCTGCGGCAGCGCAGTGTCCGCACGACCGTCGACTCCTGCGCAGCACGCGCTCGACCTCTCCGCTCACCGCTGAGCAAGCTTCGCGGTTCGCTCCGCATCGGCTAACTTCTTTAAAAAAAAATCATAAGTAACGCAGAGACAGTGAATTTTATTCTATTGTGACCATTTAAAAATAACTGGTAAATATTTAACGGGATATAAAGCCACCGAATTAAAGGTTCGTATATTTTATTTTATTGGGAAATGTGGAGAAATAATATTATTGCTTTTGATGCTAGAAATGGGTTTGTCTATTTGGTTTACTGTGGACTATAACACCAAAAGTCAACATTACATTTAAGTGAAAAGTAGAGCAGGTTGTATAATGCAGTGGTCCCGGACAAGGAGCAGCTCGAAGCGACAATAGTCACTAGTAATGTTTTACTTACTAGTTTACTTACACCTAGGCTATAGAGGAATAGTCGCAGTTCTAAGTAGGTAGGGAAGAAAGTGTCGTTACCAACTTACGTAGACTCGGAGGTCACCGACGAAAGTTTGTGGTTGTAGTGTGATAAGATGCTGGCAGGTAAGAAACGCGAAGATTTCAAAGCGAAAAAAAGAACTCTATTAATTCTAACAACCCAACGAGTCTACTTTGCAACTGAGAAAGTGAAAAGTAACGTATAAAGTCTAGCAGGTATCTATTGCTAAATATCTTATCGACGTGTTGTAATCGCGATTGTCACTGAAGTCATTAAGCTTTAATGTCCAATGGCCGCAAGCGCAAGCTGCCCCAACTTGGCCACAAGCTCAGTGCAACAGAGCAAGTTAGTGTAATGGTTGCAGTTAGTGCTCTGTTAAGTACCACAAACACTCTAGGTGTGACTATTACCTGCGTCTTTACAACAAAGTGGCTTTAATAAATTAGATAACAAACACTTTTCTCCAATCCAAAAGAAAACAAACACTTAATTTAATTATCGTCGTCTAATAATGGGTCCGTGCCATTCAGCCAACGAAGTGTAGGTACTTCGAGTAACAAAATAAAAGTTAAGACCCAATATCTCTAAAACTAATTCACAATTCCAATTAATCAATGTTCATGAAAAGTGATCCATCTTAATTCGGCGGTGAAACATTACGGTCGAAATAAAACCACAACTGAAAGTTTCGCTAACAATATATCGGTAATAGCCAGCATTATATCTAGAGGTTACAGACAACCAACTTTATTACAAGTTTTGATTTTATTATCGTGCTTCGTCTTGGGAATATTGATACAGGTGTATTATGCTCCATGTTCCCAGAGAATGACATAAAATAAATAAAGTTTATGGCTCAGAATGTCGGTTATCCCTCCAAGTTAAATAAAAACGTAAGGGTAAATCCTGATAGGAAGTTCGGGAATAAAATGACAACCATGATTCTCCCCAGAGCATCATCCGTGAACAAAGCGACCCGCCACATTAACTTCGCTGTAAACAAAGAGCTATAAAAGAGTTTCACAATCAATAACATTACATTCGAATCATTATAATGCACACGTTATTAAAAAGTGGTCAATGTTTATCATAACCGAGTTAATCATCGCCGCGGAATTCAGGCAATATTATTGCATCGACCACTTGCGTAAAGTGGAACAAAAAGAACCTGTCCTAAGTTGCCGCTCCATTTCATACGATGCGCACTGACGATGAAAGTGGAAAACATCGTTTGCTATAAAGCCTTACACCCTACGCAATATCGAATGCGCTTTGCGCTGCTAGAGCAGTGGCTCCTAGCAAATATCGACGTTTGAATAACTTCGGAAACAGGAGTCATCTCCGTAAATAAGAGATCGCCGTCGCAGGCTCGCCTCTGAACTTTCACCGTTTGTTAGTTTTGCTCCACCGACAAAGATGTCATGTTGCGTCACAACATTTATTTATGCCACTAACAAGGCGCGCGCGCACCTTTATATAAGTGTATAACATATTTCACGGTGAGTCTAGATAGTATGACGAGTGACGTCAGTAAAAGCTCCTTACCAGTTAATTGTGCAATTCAAGACCGCGGTCATTTATCTACTATCGAGAGGGAGAGGATCGGCTTTTGTGTGAGCGATTGACCCTATTTGGTGGCGATCGTCCCGGGCCCCAGCAATGAATCACGTCCACTATGCTAGTCGCCGACTGATCGCAACTTAACAAACTATTCAGCAACTCCGCCCACAAGGACCACGATGATCCGAGCTAGTTTAAAGTTTCCTATAAGTAGAACTTGCAGGCGGAAGTCGGAAGAAAAGTAAATCAGGATTTATTAACTCTTTCTCTCGGAAATTGTATACAAAACAAAGAGAAGTTAATAACTTTAATCATTATAAACCTCGGTACTGCCTGCAAGTTAGAAAGAAAGAAAGAAAGAAAAATAAGTTTAATTGTCACAGACACACGTGCATAAAAAAAGAGAACAATACAATAAAATAAAACAATACATTTAAATATAATCACGAGCACAAATAGAAATATGCGGCAGCTGCTGGCACGTCATGACTGTGACAAGAAGGCTTCCACTCAGCATGATGCTGTGCTATGGGGACACACAGCACAGCGCTGATTTTCAATGGTCACCCGTTAGTTAGTATTTTAATTAAATACTTAATTAATTACTTATATTAAAGCGCGGTGCTTATTGCGTATTGATCTTAATTATTTTATGTTATTTTGATAGGCCCTAGTTCAAAGTGACATAGAGTTGAGAATAGCCCGACTCTATGTGACTGACCTAGGGCTATTCATCTCGACCTAGTAATTACATTAAAAGAGCTCATATCATAAAGTTGACACCTACAAGCATGTCAAGGTTGTCGCCCGAAGCATTACAATTTTACGTCTGAATTTCTTCTAACTTTTCATTAGGGGCGATGATAAATTCATACTTACCTGGGGAAATCTCCACAGCTAGCGTTTTTTTCCCGTGAACAGCCAGTACTCGAGCTTAACCTATGCAATATTTAAGCAGAGTCGTTTACCCTTTGCGAGCATAACTTCTATTTTACAGACTTGTATTTTTCCCCGCATTTCCTCTAAGTATTTTTCTTCGTTTGATTCGGAATTCATGACATGTTCTTTTAAAAATACTACGAGATTGATTTACTCCGGACTTTTGGAGTTTGTGAAATGGATGGCTCAAACGGATGATTTATTTCAAGTTCAAGCATAATTAGTTGTCAAAGAAAATGAGGAAAACGTTACAAAAAAAAATTGCGGTTATTTTCTCTTTGTAACATTTCGGTAAAAAACCTCACGACTTTCGTAAGATATCCTTGACATGTCATTTGCCAAAGATTGGTTACAATTTATTATTATAAGTTACAAAAATAACAGTTTAGTTAAAAAGCAGTACCAGTAGCATGGCTTCAAGTTTCAGTAATTGGTTTACAAAGTTCTCAATTTAATTAAGGACTAATCTGAAAAACATTACAAGGTAAATTAAAACTTCGGGTTCCGGATTAAGTTTTAAACAGAGTTTTGGGCACCTTTCCCACTGATAGCAATGCGGATGAATTTTTTGATGCCCAATGATTTGTTCCTATGTTTTATTTTATTTTTTCCTCTGTATACAGGGTTATTTTTAAAACACCAACAACCTCTTAAGGGGTCAATGTACTCATCATTATGAACAACTTTTACTATGGGACCAACCCTGAAATCACGAAAAAAATATCAACTGTTCCCTACATTTAATGTTCGCTTATCTCATCAAAATGAAGGGAACAGCTGATTTTTTTTTCGCGATTTCAGGGATGAATACAGTGACCCGTTAAGAGGTTGTTGGTGTTTTACCAATAACCCTGTATAGTTAATTGTATTTAGTTGGACAAAAACAGTTTTGAAAAAAAAATTTGATTGATACTGGAACTTTTCTTACAAAAAAAGTCTAACCTAAGATCATGTTCTACAAATTCTAAGCAAATAATATTAGTTGAGTAGGTATATCAATCAACTAATTAATCAAAATGCAAACGAGCTGCGCTATAAACCATTAGAGGGCGTCTATCAAATATTCTTTTATTTCGCAACTGTAACTCGAGACTGTATAAAATAATGGTTCGTTCAGTCTTTTCTTACAGTGTTTTCTTAGCCAGATTAATAATCCGTGTCGGATGGCCGTGCCGAGGACGGCAAACGCTCCGGAGTAATCGTCTTATTTCCAAAATAGCTCGTTATCGCGTTCCGCAACTGCTTAGTAGACTTTCACTGCTCTAATGATAAACCAATCCACAAACGTACCAATTTTCGTATTTGTACAACAATAGTGGATATGGAACAGTGTAATTTTATACTTATTGTTAATGATGTGATTTTTTGTGACGTAAGAGAGTAGGTAATAACCGCAACTAGGTTAATAACCACCCCTCGTTCACACCGTACATACGTATCGTAATAATATTATGTATCATACAAGTGAGACCGCGCAGCTTCGCTCCTCGCGCTCACCTGGCCTTTATTGCGCGAACTCAATTGTCATGAGTCCACAATTTATTCATTTTTGTAAGCCACCTGAGTTATGGTTTCATTAATATAACTTGCGAGCTAAACCTTGAACATTACACAGCTTTCATTCTGAAACAATTTCTAGGAAAATTTCGGGTAAAAAGACTTGTTATTCTATGTTTTGGGACTTGATTTCTATGTAGGTACCTATTTTATCCATTAAAATGTTTAATGGTGGGTATGAAGACGGACATACTGACATGACCATTAAAGTTAGAACTAAAATAAAAACGTTAATCGTAAAGGATTACCTGATTCGCAAAGTGTCACACACATCATACAACACTTGCACAGATGAATGCTTGACTTGAATTATGAATGACTGGGAATGATATTAATTTGGTAAGACAAGGTTGAGGTGATATTTGAAACGGTAATAATGGAAAAGTTTACTACTACTTAATATTAACGAACTAGATAATCATTTACAAAGTTTTCAATCATTTACAATTTATTTCATATCGAAACAGATTGTGTTGTATTACGCAATTAGGGTAGGGGTCTCCTGCGTGTGTTTTTTCGAAACATTACACAGAAAACCTTACACATAAACATTTGTTTTCATACAAAACTTCATATTTGCATACACAAATGTGTATGGCTACGCCTCTTTGTTGCGATGTTTTTGTGTAATGTTTCGAAGAAACACGCGCAGGAGACCCGGCTTTACAAGTCGGCTTGGTTCCTTGCAGATGGTCATGGTGGCTTTATTACACGCTATCGGTAATTTCTTAGCCGACACTTTACAGCCGCGAAATCGATACCACTGCAAATCGCAATTGAATCATATCCTTACAAAGATATAACTCTTTAAAACTACTTCCACTGAACGGACTCATCCTGAACTGTTCTATATTCCTACAATTTCCTCTTCTCATACCACTTATAAAACTTTCAAACTGATCCCTTTTCGTAGTTCGTCTAAAGAAAAACTAAAGCGTTTTCATCAGTACAATAAACAGCTAAAAGGTTCACAATACACATAAAAACGTTTGTAAGTACAAAACAAGAAGGACGATACATTAACAGAGACATTTATGTGTGTCTCCAAATTGTACATAAAGAGAATGAGGAAATATTTCCTTCCGGCGATGATTCTTTCAGAAATACTCGTGAAACTTGGAGCTGTATAGGCAGTAACTAACAATGACGGAATAGGCATTCATATTTTCTTGTTCAGAAATAATAGGAATAGTGGAAATTACTGAAGAGGGTTTATCCTATCCTAAAAGTTGGCAACGTTGTAAATAGCTGTCAAATATTTATCTGTTTTGATTTTGACAATATTAATGTACCTATAGAATTAAGAAATGTGGCTAACTGGGGAACTAAAATATTGATTATGAAATGCAATAATTAATATCGTAACACCGAATATTATCGTTTTAGATGTAAAAAATGTATTTAGAAACTTTCCAAATGCCTTTTTTACATCTAAATCGGTTACAACATCAAATTTAGTGTGTAGCGCGCACGTTTCCGAACGTCTTCAAAGCACAATTTGCAGCGTCGTTAAGTTGGCAGGACTGCCGATATCTAACATTTTCTGTTGACACGATTGTCTATAAAATATGGCCTACATAGAGGAGTTTCTTTGCTGCTTCATTTAAAATAATATTGTTTAGATCTAATCTGCCTTCACCAGCGAAGGGACGATAAGTGTTATAATATTGTAATTCATTATGAATATTCTAGTTCGCTAGTTAGCCACATTTCTTATTTCCATACAGTAATATTCTGCCCTGCTAAGCCCAAAGGCGGTAGATATCTCAACCGGGGTAAGTTTAGAGAAAAATGACTTTTTGTAAATTGTAATTAATGGACAAATAGGGATATAAAAAACTTCTTAGTAGTTTTTTTTAATGTTTTAAGTTAGATAGCGCTATTTCGCGTATTCCATTAGAAGCGAAATTTTTGAAGCTATTAAATGGTCTAAAAAAATCTAAAAGGGCGTATCTTAGAGATACCGCCTTTTGGCTTAGCAGGGCAGTTTTGCCAAATTAATCAAAACAGCGAAATATTTGACATCTATTTGCGACGTTGCCCACATTCAGAATAAACGCTCTTAGCAGTTGGCTTATTTCACTCTAGCTTCTGTCCGCGACTTTGTCCGCGTAAAATTGTTTGTTTTGACATAAAATATATATCATATGACA
The DNA here is from genome assembly GCA_963680765.1 of Agrochola lychnidis. Classification (NCBI taxonomy): domain Eukaryota; kingdom Metazoa; phylum Arthropoda; class Insecta; order Lepidoptera; family Noctuidae; genus Agrochola; species Agrochola lychnidis. Next base: position 10,593,048 of record OY796850.1, read on the forward strand.
CTCGGCAATACTGTAGCTTCCCATTAGTGACACAATTTTCGGAATCGTACGAATAGTTCCGAAGATTAGACATTTGACCTCTTTATAATATTACAAGTTTCCGCCAGCGGCTTCGCCCGCGTGATATCTTTTTAAATTATAGCTTGTAAGCTGACGTTCGCACGGACGTAATAAAATCGCGGAGGGATTTTATCGCGCACTGCGTTGAGAATCCAACGCGCTTGGACGCACTCTCTTCCCAGCGCGTTGAAAAAACACACTGTTGGATTTTCAACTCTCGGCGCTAAGCAGACCGTTGAAAATCCAGTGCACGAAAAAAAAATTGCCGCGATTTTATTACGTCCGTGCGTACGTCGACGTCGGCTTACTCATAGCATTCTAGTGGTGAAAGAATTTTTAAAATCGGTCCAATAAACAAATATTTTCTCTTTATAATATTATTTTAGATGATAGTAGTATTAGACTGAAAAACATTTTTACTTTTGTTGTCTGTTTTTAATATTCCGTTCATAAAGTAAGTAACACGTATTTTAATTATCTCTCGGTTTTCTCATTATTCTTTCTATGCCGCAGTAATACTTTGCTTATGAGCTTATGATACCATATTAGTTCCCAACTCCGCCGTGACGCTTTGATATTAATCCGATGTGATATAGTTTTTGAGTTAAAATCTGAATTATTAATTATGTATGCGTAATTACAGTAGCAGATAATATGTATACGTATATTGTTTACATAATGTACACACGGCTACACATCAAGCTATACATTTCCAGTATAAGCTGACCTCGCATTGCACGAAAATCCTACACAATGCGAGATCATCATAAACTGGAAATGTCTAGCTTGATGTGTAGTCGTGTGTACAGACGCCAGCACATCAAGCTACCCAAAACTGTCAAATTTTCCCAATCAACTTTGAACCTTAAAAATCAGCGATAAAGTTGAAAATCTATTAAATAAATTTGACAGATTGTAGTAGCTTGATGTGCTGGCGTCTGTACAAGAACATGTTATGGTACAGTGTAGTACAAAATTATTAAGTAACCAAGTACTTATACATGAGATAAGTAGGCAACTAGGTATTGTTAACTCTAGTCAATCTCTTGGTGGTTGGTACAACAATTATCGTTTGTGCAAGTTAAATTGAGAGTGACTATCTTGGTTCTTTGCCTAGATGAGTATATTAGCTAAGAGTTTAAGGGGCCGTGCACGAAATCGACTGATTTTAATCAATTTTGTTCATTAGTTGTGACAAAGAGAAACAGAATTTAAACAAAACTATTTGTGATTTGAAAAGTCGAATTCTTTGTCTTGTACATAGCGGAAAGGGATTTTTCAAATAAATTAGGGATTCGTGGAAAATCACTAAAATTCGCAAGTTTTCCAAAAATTGACACGAGACTTACGTTTGATCGTTTCGTTAGAAGAAACTACTTTTGATTTTGAAAATTAAAAAATATCATCAATATCATTATTATGGTCTACTTGTACATAGGAGAACCACTTTTTTCTTGTTTTTTTTTTGAAATAACCGTTTTTTTTTAAACTCTTTGAGTAATGTATTTTTCCTATTATTTAGCAAAACATATCAAGAAATTTAAAAATCACACTTCAGCTATCCTTGAAATAAAATCAAAATTTTGTTTTATGATTATACTATATCTTCATTAAGTAAATCAAAGGCGAAATAAACCATATTTTTGAGAGCGCAAAAGTGATGCAACTATTAACAGATGCTGTGACTAACACGAATGGTTTAGCACCACGAAAACACTGTACTTTTATACTTACACAGACGTGTTTCAATTATTTCAAGCTTTCTAAAAATTCGATAAATTATTGAGGAAAAAGGGTTTTTTTCGTGCATGGAGCCTTAATCCAGGCAGATCTAACCGACCTACATCTAAATCACAAGGCACACAGTCTGCGGTTTGAACAGTAAACGGAGAGCCGTCTCTCGACAATTTAATACTGACTTATCTTTATGTAAAGTCTACCCAAAATTCTTGACAAAGATGATAATAAATAGCGTATTATTTTTAACTTTCTACTTATTGACTTAAAGCCTTAGAGGCAGTCCTTTCTGTTTTGTAAAGGCAATCGAGTAAGAATATGCATGGTTAGATAAGTTTCACATGACCTTGTGCAAAGGAAAAGGTGCCATCGGCGTTGACATAGAAAGCGGACAAGCGTTGCAACACTGGCAATGACGACGGCACTTTTTGCAGCTCTACTAATTCTGCGAAATTAGTACCGAATTAATTAATTACTTATACAGTAACCTATATTTTCAAAGAAAAATATTTTGAAATTTTATTTCGTAAGTCGATGTGAGGATGGCTCTATACGAATGTTCCTCTTATTTATCAAGTACCTACGTGGTCCTCGCAAATTCCATTTGTCAACCTATGTAACTACCTACTCCTGAGGGATCAAAACTTATGTAAGCATGTGTTAAGGTGACAGGTGGCTTTAATTAAAAGCTGCCTTCCCTGAACGTAGATGTAAAGCATTTCAACCTACTGAGGCTCTATGTTTAAGTGACAATACTTGCTTTCGCTAAGTGCGTCACTGTCTTCGTCTAAAAATAGTAACTGTATTTTGTGAGTGGAATGAACTGCAACTCTTATGCATCTAGGCAACGTCGTATAATAAGGATGATGCCTAGGTAAAAAAAAAAGAAATTCTATTTAGTTCGTCAGTCAGATAATAAAAAAATATTAGACACGTATTTTTTGCTTTATCATATTAATAAAAAAATATTTAATAGATAAAACGCATTAAAGTTGGGGAGTGGAGGTGCTAGGTCACAAGTACTTATGACGTCATGGCACATTTTAATTCAATGCATCGCCGTAATCTTTATATTACGTAAAAAACTAAAAAAATATGTGTCAATTTTTTTTTTTGATAATATTCGTGACGTTTTTTTTTGTGTTCATCCCTATTAATGAGAACGGACTTATATATATAACTTATATGTATAACATCACGCCTTGTTTCCCCAAAGGGTTGGGCAGAGGTGTACCTGTTATAGTACACTCACATTTCGCCAGTTATCTTTAAGTCCCATTTAAGGTAGGTAAGGGGCGACCCTATTTCCATCAACCGGTCATAAATCCAGACTCCGTGCTGCAACTAAAAATTCCTAACAAAAAACTCTATAACACTTTACCCGACCTGGGAATCGAACCCAGGACCTCATGCTCAGTAGTTGCGTTTGCGACCACTAGACCAACGAGGCAGTCGAATGAGAATGGACTCATACATGCATAATAAACTCACGCCTTCTTCCCATGGATAGGCAGAAGCATGACCGCAATAGAAATGGGTTTTGTCGACGGAAGAATAGATAAAATGACAGATAAACAATCACAATCTGTCATTTCGTCTATTCTTCCGTCGACAAAACGCGTAGAAAACCTGTTCCTATGGTTGTCATACTACGCGTGCTGCTACGATCCTTACATACTCCTTACAGAACGGACTCCTGTTAATTAAATTAGAAATATTTGTATAAGAAGAGTAGTAGCCTGATTATACTCATCAAGAAACACTTGAAGCTTTCAGTTTCGAAGAATGACATCGAAAAATAGATTATAGGCTTTGAGAAGGGTAAATTTTGTGCTTTAGGGAACTATGACGAACAAGAAGTCACCATGATATAACATCACTGTAGCCCTCGCGATATAATTATGCATATACCGGGTGATTTTTTTTACCGTCTCGAAATTTTTACAGGCTGTTCTACCCATGAATATAAACAACTTTCACTATGGGAGCAATTCTGAAATCACGAAAAAAAAATCAGCTGTTTATAGAAAAGTTCAATACCTACTTGACCAAAATGTATGAAACAGTAGATTTTTTTTTTTGTGATTTCAGAGTTGCTCCCATAGTGAAAGTTGTTTATATTCATGGGTAGAACAGCCTGTAAAAATTTCGAGACGGTAAAAAAAATCATCCGGTATAATATACCTGACTAAAGTCCCCGTCACGAGAAGCTATAATTTTTGTAAATAAAGAACTTCTACCAAGTTACGTAGCGACAATTTAATCAACAACGAATAATCCCAAATTCAATGAAGTCAAAGTAACGTACGTGTTATACGAAACTAATGAGCAATTTCACTTGATCGGGTTATATTTTAGCGATATAAAGCGCTGTCGTCTAAGGTTTTGTGGTACTGGAACGCATCTGATTCATGGAACGTAAACATTTGAGCCACGATTTTGAAGTAAGTTCACGCTGACGTTGTCTCTGCTGTCTTTCGAGTTTCGAATGCGTCTGTTTGTTTGTGGTACTAAGGTTTTGTGGTACTGGAACGCATCTGATTCATGGAACGTAAACATTTGAGCCACGATTTTGAAGTAAGTTCACGCTGACGTTGTCTCTGCTGTCTTTCGAGTTTCGAATGCGTCTGTTTGTTTGTGGTGTTTTCGCGGATTAGGTTATATTGTTTGTTTGTAATTAGATGTGTGTGTTAATATAATTATATCCCTGTAAAAAAAAAACAGTTTTTATTTTATTTTAAGTACCCAAAGATTGCAAACCCCTGAATGTGTGTTTACAAAATGTATAGCTTCTCGTGACGGGGACCATATGTTAAAATTATTATATTGTTAGTAACATCGTTAAAATTCCGTGTAGGAAGGTACAGTGTTTAGACATAGAAAGAAAGAAAGAAGAAAGAAAATACATTTATTTAGCACAGACCAAAAAAGCACACAATTAACAGCAGATAAAAAATAAAAATAAAAATCAAACAATAAGTGTAAAGAAATTAGCAGGAGAGTGTGCCTCACGGCTGCGCCAAAAAGGCCCAGTTCAGCAAAAATGCCAGACAACAATAAGTGCCTGACGCTGGTTTTCAACTGGACCTGAACAAAGACATCACAATGACATCACAAAGATGAGATAAGGTATTCCAGTGAGCCTTATGATATATTATTCACAAAGACGATCATGATACTCGTCTTAAATAGGAGAGAGTTTCTACACAAATAATCATAATATCAAGGGTTCTGTATCTACAAGAGAAAATGAAATAGTAGTCGAATTATTAAAATTGTTAAAAAATAAGTACTATTTGGACGTCGAATTCATATTATCAAATTTCATTTGAACCTAATCCTGCCCATTCGATTATCGGAATTCGTATTTTGACAAGTAATCCTGAATACAATTGAGTTGGGATTAACTCTACAGTTTCACGAGATATAGGTATTTTAAGCGATTATTAGCTACTACACTACTATTCTACATTTAAAAAAGTTCTTAATTCGATTTATGTAACAAAACACACGTACATAATTATCGCGATAATAAATCCCTGAACTTGACAAGGCGGAAATGGACAAGAAATTATCCGTTGAACGTCGGGCAAACTAAGACGGATTAGTAGGGTTCGCCGTGGACAAATGCTTATGCTTATGTACCCGACATATACATTTCTTTATTCAGTAAGGCCGTAATTCAAGCGACAACGGGATAATAAGGGTACTTTCGTTTAAAAATGTTCCGCAAATAAATTCCCTGGTGCGTAAGTAAAACATAAAGTAAGATAGATACCTATTACAATGCCCAACATGAAATATCAAGTTTAACATGTTTAGTGCCGGGAGCCCTTCTGGAGGGTTCACCTAGTCGCATATGGGATGCCGGGAGCCCTCGCGGAGGGCTTATTTTAAATGTAGGTTTTTCTTAACGAATACAGCCTTGAAAATAAAATCTGATGTATATTTTAATAAGATTTATTAGTATTTGCGTTGGTTTTAAACTCCAAACATTTTAAATTTTTTATAATTTTTTGTTGACGGTTACAAAATAAATATGAAATTCACAAAAAATTAAAAGGTTGGAAACTACGTATAGCCCCTGAAAACACTATTTCACTTCGTTTTACAGTGTTTTATAACACGGTTTTAAACCTAACGCCATTGACCGTCTGCGTTGGTTAACTTTAGCGCAAACGTAATTCCGGCAACCCTCCCGGAGGGTTCACTTCCAATATGTATAGCGGCATGGCGTATAAGTTCTGTGAAAAGTGGGTGGAGTCGAAAGTGTGAACGCTTAAGTAAATTGCTAAGTTGGTTGTTACGATATACCACGTGTAAGATAAGAAAAACACAAATAAATAAAGACTCGGTATATAGGTACGTATCTATGTAGGTAGAATTCTAGTACAAAGTCTCTGTGGGTTGAAGTATCTACAGGTCTCAAATCTTATTAAAGCGGAGCCCCTGAAAGCCTTAGGGGCTTTAGTCTTATTAATGCTCCTGCAATTGATTTTGTTTGCAAGGTAGAAGTCTCAGTAGATACTTACCGTAAACCAGCCCTCAGCTCCTAATTTCTTTTGACAGGCTCAAACAACGGCCAGTTGAAGTCATTGTTTTTTGTTGTTTTACTTGTATGAGCTCCGTCGCGAATGTATTCAATAGACCATTCGTGGGGCGAATGGCCTTATTTTTTGGGTTGGAAATCACGACGTGCCGTCGACTCGGGTCTGGCCCTTATCAGACGGCGAGCTACTCATTGCTCACCGTCCGCAAGCACGGGCTTTTTTTTTTCCGATTTCCGGCCACCGTAGGCACGGGCCTACGGTGGCCGGAAATCGGAAAAAAAAAATTACCAATGAATTGTAACTATTTTCAGAACTCGGGGCGAATTGACCTGAGTTCTGAAAATAATTACAATTCATTAATAATTTGTTGATTAAGGCCTGAGATTTATGATCGCTTCCGATACGACAATACATAAAACTGAAATTGCCAATAAGAAAATATTATCTAATCAGAAAACCTATTCTGAAGCGTAGTTTCCTTTAGAGAAAGAAGACAAGAAACTTAATGGTAACATTTTTTTTTTAATTTTATAGCTTTTGCCAGCGGCGTCGCCCGCTTGATATCTTTATAAATTAAAGCCTATGTACAGTGATAATATAGCATTCTACTGGAAAAACAATTTTTAAAATCGCTCCAGTAAGTTTTGACTTCATTCATTATACACAAACATATTTTGTTTTCTCTTATAATATTATTATTAGTGTAGACAAATAATTTACGAATTCCAATATGATAATTATAATGTTGAAGTGGTTATAAATATCTACCTAATTTTTAATTCTTAACATTAATACAAAATAGTAAAAAAAAAAATTGGAGTGCTAAATTTTACTGTCAATAATCTTTTCCATTAATTAATGGGTTATTTTCGTACCATTAAAAAGGACGGGGTGGCGACAACAACCCTACAGTTTCAGGAACCTTCATGAAACATTCATTTATCTGGCTAAGTCGAGTTTAAACCCGGCTGGGTTCCGTAGATTAACACTGGTTTAATATCCATAATTAAGACAAATATATTATTATTCAAGCTCGAGGTTTCGGCTTGTTTTATCACTTTCAATAAAGGAAGTTGCTAAAGGTATATGTTCGCTTCGGTTATCACCTAAGTGAACTATTATATCCTGACTCAAACGCAACATATTTACTTGCTGTAAAAGTCTTAGCTGTAATGCAGTCTCATTTTTATACTTTTTTATTTTAGGTATGAGGTAACATGTGACCTTATATAAATGTTGATGGATGGAGAGGAAGAAGGACGCCAAAAAGATAGATGGATTGTGTGAGGAATTATATGAAAGAAAAGTGAGTGAATGATAGCGTGACGGTTGACAGGAGAAAATGGAAGAAGAAAACGTGGGGCGCCAACCCCACGTAACATGGGACAAGGGCAGGAAGATGATGATGTCACTTGTGCCTCTACCAAGACGAGATAGCTCCCAGGATTCCTTCGTTGGGCATAATTATAACACGTTTCTTTGTAAGATGTTATTAGAAAGAAGGGTTAGACAGAGTACACCCACATTTTGCTTGTTATGTTTGAGCCCCATGTAATAGGGGGTGAGTCTATAAATAATATTACACAATATTACATCCGACATAAATAATATTAATGTCCAATTAGTCAGCAGAGTTGACAAGGGGTGAACTGCCCGGGAACAGATGAGCGTCAATATTGGAATCTGATCAAATTGTATTAGTTAGCAATTACACAACCCTTCGTTGTACTCGCTGATTGATTAAATTATTAACTATAATCTATGGAGTTTAGGCAGACAATCTCAGAATTTAGGATTTAGTAGATAAGCTCCTTGGCTCCGTGGTATATTATTTAGGCAAAATAAATACTATGAGTTATTTCTAGTGCCAAAACGATTGCTCTATTTTAGTTTGAAGGTCATTGTTGTTGTTGAAATTACGGGCACACTAGGTTTCATACCTTTGCCTGTAATATTGACAAATCATCCGCAATTATCTTGAGCCATACATGTCGGTAGTCAGTCTCTAATAGACAACAGAGTTTAAATCACATAATTATACAGGGTGGCGATTTAGTCACCTACATTCGTCAAGGGGGTGATTCTATATAATTGCCTTATTAAACAACTTTCGCTATGACACTCATATCCGATTCTTGTAAAAAAAAACAGTTTCTATTCAACCGTAAACAGGCTATTTCGATGCATGTATGAAAAGGTTTTTAAGTAAAATGTAAGTTCATAAGTATATGAGTTTCTTTCAAAGCGAAAGTTGTTTAGTATGACGGGTAAAATCACCCCCTTGACGGAAGCGGGTGACTAAATCGCCACCCTGAATTTGCAAAACAAAGTTCAAAACCACATTAGTCATTAAGCTCGGGGTACACTCAAACGGATTTGGCACAGATTTCACCACAACACGGTCCTCAATTCCCGGTTTACGCACTCTAAGCCATGCCAAACCGCTAAGGAGATATATACAGAAATAAAACAAATGACTCCAAGTTAATTCTCAGTTTAGAAAACGATAGGCGATAATCGTCTTTTTTAACGTGAAAACATCTTTTCGCTTGGATTCAATATTTATGACCTTCGAAAACATGTAAGATTTCAATCGCTAATAACTACAAGACTTTTAATGCGAGAGTCATGGTTGAGCACGCATAAGATTGGCCATATTAATAACAATTTTGAGGCAGGATTTAATTTGCCTATGACGTCACATCGCGAGGGCAGGCGAATGCGCGCGAATCTCAATTTTTTTTTTCATACATGTCGAAATTCCAATTAGTATAGTGCAAAAACATGTTCAGTTGGAACGGTGATTCTAGTGACGTTCCTTGAAAAAGAACTACCAGGACCTAAAGAGATATAACAAAAATATTTCTTAAAACAGGGGTAAAAATGCATATGAAGTTGACAATAGCAAAAGATTTCATAAATAGCCTCATTCGGCCGTAAAACTGCACAGAAATGTAAAAAATCTCAATTGAAGAAAGCGTGCATCATAACAATTGCAATGAACCTAAAAAATCACGTGCCCACAATAGCAACGGCAGTATCAAAATTAAGATGTCGTCTTATATCGGCCGTACCTAAATCTGCTCAGAACTGAAAAATAACACAATCGATGAAAACTTACATCATTAGGAATGCAATGAACATGAATTTTTGTAATTCATTGTAAATATTAAAACATCGTTAAAGAAATTTGTTATTATTTCACGACACGTTTTCACGAAATTGTGCCGCGGGCTCGAACTACGCCTAACTCAATTTTTCAAATTTATGAGTAAGAATGTTTTAATGCTAATTAGGTACACCTGATCATTTACGTGTAACAAAATATCAAACCACTCATGTGTAACTCCTTCAAGAACCGAACAATGAGCACGACGATCAACGTGTTGTTGTGTAACATTTCATCGAACCTGCACATCTGATATTTCAACGAAGAGTAAACGCAAAATAGAAAGGAATGTAACAGGGGAATGCTCACTCACCGTGAGCATAACTTCCAATTTATTTATTTTCGAACAATTTATTTACTTCGAGCACCGTATCGAGCATTCGCAGGAACGTTACATTACATAGACATGCTTTTGAAAATTGATTTTTTGCTTGTATTGTACCATTCGTAAAAACGTTATGTTATATGAAAATGCTCGAGCAAATGCTCTACTTATCTTTAGAGAAACGTTAATACAAAAAAAGGATTGTGTGGTTTTATGAAACCACGGTAAAAGTGAAACTTCTATAGGCGCCGCCATATTGGCCTTGGCTGCTCTGACGAGCGCCTTTCACTTTATCCCTACTCCGCGGCCGACCGTCACGCGACATGCAACACACAGACGAAAAAGTTTGAGAAGATGTAATAAAAGTTTCACTTTAAAAATAATACCTATCGCTCTTGCGGGTGTTATTTTACAATTTGCTAAATCAACCAATTTATCCTAAAATTGTAACACCGTTAAACACTCTAAAGTTTCGTCCGTACGTAACGCCGCGTCGTACCTTTACTCTGTTGATACTCAGATCCTGATGTTGAATTGAATTCGAAGTAATATGAACATGAGTTTCAGCTTAGCTGCAGCCATACACCACAATAACGTGTTGAATTCAAATCGCAATTTGCATAATTCGCAGTTCCGTAGAACACGGTACGTCGTGATTAGGGCTTTCAGTCTCGCTGCATTTTTGAGTCCCGGGAAAAAAAATCGAGACTTGATGCGGTCTCGAAATTCCCGGGAAAAACGAGACTTTCGAGACTATTTCAAAAGTAACTCTCAAAATTATAGGCTAGGCGTTTATGTAGTCAAAACAAGATATTTCAATCAAATACTTTAATAAACATACAACAACATACTCAAATTATAGAATAAAAATTATTTAAGAGAGTTTTTTCATTTTTATAGTGGGCACGTAAAAAACAAAGGGCGGTTTCAGATAGAGAGGACCTGATTTTATTACAAAAGTAACCCGCGTTAGAAAAAGCTCTCTCTGCTTCTACGCTAGTGGGGGGGATAGATATTAAGTAATTGTAGCAATGGTTTAGGTACTTCCCCCTGTCGCCTCCATTTTCAAAGAGAGCTTTTTCCACGTGCAGGGTTGTTTGCAAGTCATGGATAGACATGGAAGTTATATTCTGAACTTTGTCTTCTTGGGGGTAAAGCAAATTATTAAGCTCACATTCCAACTGTTCTCCTGTCGTTAGACTTGTGAGCTCCGCAATCGTCGCATCATTTGAATCACTGGTATTTCCGGGATAATTGTCAGTTGCTTCTTCAGGTGTGGTTGTGGATTTATTTAGCCTTTCGTACAATTCTTTCAACGACACTGTCATTTCATCGTTGCTTAACGTTTGGAATGCTCTTGCATCCAACTTGTTTTCAAAAAACTGAGAAGGACTGCGCAAGTATTGTAAGATACTTGCCTCAATCAGTCTATTTTCTTTAATACGGATACGCAGTGAATTGGCGAGACTAATGTTCAAAGAATTTTGTTGTACGTCTAATTTCTTTAGACAGAAATTGAGGGCAGTATCCGCTGTTAAAAGAGTAGCGTCTCGCCTACACAGTGCTTCTAAGGTCACTTTCATGATACCAAGTGAATTTGAGATTGTTTCCCACTGGAGTCTGTAGTATACTCTGATTCAGTGAACTCTATTCCGGACCCTACATCAATTAGAGCTTTTCGAACGCATATCTTTATTTTTAGAAATCGTTCAAGCATTTCCGCTAAACTGGACCATCTCGTCTTGCAATCAATTATTAATTTTAGTTCTCTGTGGAACTCTTCCTCTACGTATTTCCTTAATACTGTTTGTTTCATTGGTGATTTTCTGAACAACTTTGCAACTTTTCGGACTTTATTAATCACATGTTCATAAATTATTTCTTCATTTTTTCGCGGCTTGCTGCTCTCAATTATTTCAAAACTTCCACTTTCGTCTTTTTCATCATCATCCTCATTTTCATCGTCGTCATCCTTTATATTCTGTGGTAAGTCATTCTGTATTTCACCGACTTGTTTTTTTATACAATACATCTAGTATCGCCAACTGCATACCATGTGCCAGACACTTTTGGTGATAAGCATTGACTGACTTTCCCATTTTTTTCATTACACTACAACCATCTGTAGTCAGACTAATAACGTCAGTGTCTAAATGAATATCAAACTCCGACAAACGTTCTTTTAACAAATCTACACAAACAGCAGCAGGCATGGTACCAGATATCTTAACGAGACCTAAGTTTTTGTATTTATCACCTTCAAAAAATGGTGAGTGTATGTTTACATTCATGTACCTCTTGTTTTGAGTTGAGGTCCACTCGTCTAAGGTACAGCTAAATCTAACTCCGCTCTCTTTCATTTTTTTTATCTCATTTACTATCAGAGACTTGACATAGTCGGCCTGTTTTTTGACCATGCTTGATATGGTAGCTACAGATGATGGTAGTGTGTATTGAGATTTTTTGAACAGCTCGCGTAAATCTTTAGATTCGATAAAGGTTCGAAATGGTATTCCATCCAGAGCAGCCATTCTCGAAACTTTAACTTCAATTCCGTCAACTCTCTGAAAGAAATCCGTCATCTTAGCTTTTTTTTCGGGTGGTTTATAAGTTTCATCTTGACTCTTGCATTTGCTTGTTGAAGTTGTGCAAGCGATATTATCAGATGATGAAGCAAGTCGTACTTCTTGCTTTGACAATATCATGTTATGCGTACTCTTAAGATGTTTATGAAGACCACTTGTATTTCCTCCTAAAGTCTTTAATATTTTGTGGCATGTTTTGCATTTGGCAGAAGCATTATCATTGGCTCGCAAAAAATAGCACCATACCGAAGACTTATCATGCATTTTAGCAGGTACATCGCAATAAAGCATGCTGTTGTCTAAAACAATGAAAAAAAAAGCCCATGACCACACACAAAATCGATTGTATAAAATACCAGAATACCGCCCTATTCAGAATACGACTACAATATAACCTCAAACTAGCAAAAAACAATATTGTGTAAACTAGCATGTTAAATCGATAGTTAGTAAATTAAGAATTAAGAAATATAGTAAAGCATAATATTCTGCGTTGTCATGCAATCGAGTAACAAACTTAAGTAGGTAAAACATAAAATGCATGTAAAATATCACAAGTCAATAATGAGTATAATTTAGGTGAAAACTTAAGCTTCTAACGTAACTATGATACATACGAGTATCTTTTAATTTATCTGCTAATGAACACATCGTAGCTAATAACTTCGCAATTTCACAAAGAAATATCAAAATCTGTGTCGTTTTTCAACAAGGTTATTCAATCTCCACCACAGAACACTAATACAGTGTTGCCATTTAAGCAAAGTAAAAAAATAATGTTGGTTTAGTAGTTTATTTTATTTTTTATAGGTACTGTTTATTTTGTGACTTAGTCTCAAAAGTCTCGTTATTCCCGAGACCGAAAACATCAGTATCGAGTCTCGAAAATATCAAAAAATCGTCGAGACTCTCGAAATTTTCGAGACCGAGATTCCCGGGATGAAAGCCCTAGTCGTGATGGCAAACAAGTTACGAGGGAGCACCTGAAACAGTCGTGCAACTTAATTGAGTGCACTAGTTTGAGCGATAACTACCTGTTATCACAAACTGTGTTTATTTATTGCACATAAATGTTTTTCAGGCGTGACCTTGCGGAAATCCGTTATAAAATACAATAGACTTGGATATATTTTGTAACCTGTAGTGCTATTCGGAAACCATCTCACCGTGTTATCTTAGGTGAAGTGAGCGTGGAGTGAGCTGTCAGTTGCTGAGGATTGACACTATTGGCAGCTCACTTCACTTATGTTATCACGGTGAAATATTTACAGAATAGCACTACTGTTCCGCTTAGCTATTTCTAAAGAGCCATAAAAACCCCTGAAAGAAATCGACACGTCGTGTTTCACCCCTCAACGAGGCATCCTCAGGATGACGAATGCGTTTGGTCAGTTGTTCTGCGTTCAGCGGTCGGTGTGGCAACACGCCGTGTTCGGATTCGCGACAAGTCAATCGTCATCCTGAGGATGCCTCGTTGAGAGGTGAAACATGTGTCGATTTCTTTCAGGGGTTTTTATGGCTCTTAAGAAATAGCTAAGCGGAACAGCCTATTGTATTTTTAATTTTTTTCAAATCAAGAAAATACACTAGTGGTCTGTTTTATCATTATGGGCTCCTTGCTCCTATTATTTGGGGTAATTTTCTTCCAATACATGTGTAAGTCGCTGTTTCTTAGTATAATTTTTTTATTATTTCGTTTTTAGGGTTCCGTAGTAAACAAGGAACCCTTATAGTTTCGTCATGTCCGTCTGTCTGTCTGTCTGTTTGTCTGTCCGCGGTCTAGCTCCGAGACCCTTAGTACTAGAAAGCTGTAATTTGGTATAGGTATACATATTAATTACGCCGACAAACTGGTAAAACAAAATGACGAAATAAATTTGTTTTTAGGGTACCTCCCATACACGTAAAGTGATGATGTTTTTTTTTATTTTTTTATTCCACCATGTTTGGTATCATTAGAAAGGTCCTTCAAAAACATTGTGAGTATGTTAGAACCATTTTTGAATTCAGAGATCCGTTTGCGAAATATTAAGCTTTAAGGTGAACATTTTTGTTAGAGTCAAGTGGGACCCCGCCTGCCAGCTAAATGGTTGGTTTCACATATGTGAAAAAATTCACAACAGTAGCTTATATAACGAATTTAAAAAGAAAACTATCACAATTGAGTAGCATGTTTCTCAACTACAAAGTTAAGTTTGTTCTTGGGATAAATTCATTCCAACTACGGAACCCTACATTGTGCGTGGTCCGACATGCACTTGGCCGGTTTTATTATTTATAATTAGAGGTCAGACAGTCCTTTCTATTGAACTGATTTCTTTCAGGGTCAGCTCTATTAGAAAATCCTTCAGGTAAAAACTTGATTTATTTTGCAATCTTAAATTACATACATACATATACATACATATTATAAACTAGCTACTGCCCGCGGCTTCGCCCGCGAGGACCCTTATTCTTTTCCTAAAATAAAAGCCTCCTTATAACATCAGCAATCTCCAGTGAAACTCCCGTCAAAAGCAGTCCAGCCGTTTCGGAGATAAGCCGGAACAAACAAACAGAAAAACAAAAATTTAAAAAACTGTTTTTTTGTTATAAGTACCGTACATATACTTTCATAAACACTTAGTAAAAAGCTGTTATTTTGAAATTAAGAACAGATACTTCAATTGTATGTATGTCTTTATAGGTTAAAGTCGCTTTTCTCGTCTGTCTGTGTGACCACGTTGTTCATTTAAACTACAAAACGGATTTTGATGCGGTTACATATAATCAAGAAATCTTGATGTTCTGTTAAGTCGTAAAACCCAAGCGAGCAGGGGTGACTCACCAGTATATCTTCTTATATATAAAATTCTCGTGTCACAATGTTAGTTACCGTACTCCTCCGAAACGGCTTTACTGATTTTTACCAAATTTTATATGCATATTCAGTAGGTCTGAGAATCGGCTACTATCTATTTTTCATACCCCTAAGTGATAAGGGTTGTCCACCCCAAACAAATAATTGGCAAAACAACGTTTGCCGGGGTCAGCTAGTTTTGTTATAAAAAAACAGTGGCACTCCGGGAGTGCCCACAGGAGTGAAAACTTGAACAATTTTATTGTGCAGAAAATTCTTTTAATGAGGTGTCGGTAACGGTAACAGTGTCGCAAGTTTAATTGTTTTTTCCCGTCTCAAAAATACCCAACGCACCTAAAGAAGTTTTCACTTCAATAAAAGATTGCAAAATCGACCACTATCGACCTACATTTCTATACCCGGTCACATCTGACAGAGGCTTTGTTAAATTCGACAGAACTGGAGGTGTACTTCGTCAAGTTCTAACAAACGCTTTCAAAGGCCTGAAAGCCTTTGAAATTCAAAAGTTAGGCACCTTTGTATGCGCTGTCTGTGGTCTATACTCGTATAGAACCGTATTGTCAGCTACGTATTGCTATATGCTTCTAGACCAGTTTAGAAGCACTGTTTTTTTAAGGCTTAAGAGTAGGCTCCCTAAATTGTATGTTAATTTGCATTAATATTCTGAAAAAGTCACGCTTACAATCAAAATGGAACTTTAGTACATGATTTATTGGATCTTTTTCTTTCGAATATATATAAAACAGTTACGTAATTGGAACATTTTCGCTCGATTCATTTTTCATTCGAAAATCATGTCTTTCTTAAAGATTATTTAAAACAAAAACAAGATTACTCGGCTATATAACATAAACATAACATCACGCCTTATTTCCCCGAAGGGTTGGGCAGAGGTGTACCTGTAGTAGGTACACCCACATTTCCCCAGTTATTTTTAAAACAATCGGCTACATACTATTCGGCTATAGGTATGTCTAAAATAATTATTGACAGTAAGAAAATATCGTTTATTATCTAAATATAAGATATTTTTTCTCTAGATTAAACTTTAGTTATGAACGAAATAAGAATTGAGACTTACGACATTTAGTTCCGTGCTCCAACACGACCGAAGAGCGCACGCGATATTCAACTTTATTACTGATGTGTCAGCGTTTAGAACATAGTGGAGTGGTGGGGTGCATGGGGGCGGAGTTTACGTGGAAATTGTGTTTGGAGTGCCTGGTCTTAAACTTTCGTGTTGTAAATGCAAGCAAAGGGTAACACGGGCAACAGTAGGTACTTATATAAATTACAAAACTACTGTACTGACAAGTAATGTACAAATGTTGCGGTAAGACATGATGCATAGAAAAAACGATATATGACTACGATCACGATCTACTCAACGAGGACGGACAACGAGGTAGAGAATACAAACCGATTATCACAATATACTCTCACCCACTGAATCGTCGTGGGAAATCTAAAGGAAAACAACGTTAAAGAAAGCGCAATTTCATATTTCCACAATATAGGTACCCCTTGGATTCTTAAATTCAAATTCAAAATTCAAATTCTTAATTCTTAAAAATATTTTTTTACTATATTATGGATAACATGTTAAACTTTTGAACGACCAAGTCGCTTGCAATAGCAATTTAACATTGTTTCTACAAATCGGAACATAGCATGATCTCAGTCGAGCCACCTCAGTAAATTTCATGATAGTGATGCGAAATAGTAGATTGTTATACGAGGGGCTAAAATAACGAGGTAGTTTTACTCCCGAGCTTTAGCGAGGGAGTAAATAGAAACCGAGTTATAATGGGTTTTAGCGCCGTGTGTTACACTCTACTTTTCACTACGATTGCGAGAAATTAAATAATCCAATACAATTTAAATAGTTTATTTTATTTAAATGTACAATTTGTACAAATCTGGATATTTAGCGAGATATTTTTTTCCGGCAACTTAATTTCAGTCCTCTGCGAAGATGTTCTCACTAGATGATGACATTTTCACTGTTGTAAATTATATTACGGTCACCAATTCAATTCGTAATTAGAGAAAAATTCTAAAGATTTCGCGCCAATGCCTTTTTTATTTCTTCTGTAGCTGCAACGCAACGCACGCATTCTACCGAAGAGATAGCCGCATTTAGTTCCATTTTCCAAACTAATATGTTCTTTTTTTTTTGAACCAGTATTAAGTCGAGTCAATAATCATGATTATTCTACATTAGAATAAAGACTTTTTCGTTTTTTAAGACTCGTTGGCACAGACAAAAATTAAAAAGAAATTACTTTTTCCCCTAGAGCAAGAAATGCTATTTTTTCCCCGGTCTGGTACTCTACAATGACGGCCTTTTTGAGCAAGAGGAGTGAAAAAAATATTTGGTACAGTACACGCTTAATCTAATCCATTTGTAGTTCCGTAGTCGACTGTCGATTAAGCGCTTCACTGGCTGATACCCTACCGTCAGTAATACCAACCTACTGTAATGAGATGAGACCTTCCTCTATTTGAGAAATCAGTCACGTCGATCCTCGATGTTGTACAGAACCTTTTTGGACCCTTTCTGGTATGACAGCATTATTATTGTTGTTCTATCTTCTGTACCTTGTTAATCATTGTGCTTCCTTTCTTCCCTTGAGGTAAAAGCATTTATTACGTGAGTTATTAACTATTGTATTAGCGATGCAGCTGTCGGATTTGTCTTAATGAGAAGCTTATTTCATCCGTGCTAATAATAGACGATGGAATATTTAATGTTAGATGTAATTATGTAAGACGATTAGAAGTCAATAAAAACTAACTGTGCATGACATTTCAATCTGCCTAGCCTATTGACAACTATGTTGGGGTCAGCTTCCAGTCTAAGCGGATGCAGCTAATATCAGTATTTTACATGGAGCGACTATGCCTATCTGACCTCCATCATAACCCAGTTACTGACTGATTACTGGTTTAGTAATTGGTTGATGAGAAGTATAACA
The DNA here is from genome assembly GCA_963680765.1 of Agrochola lychnidis. Classification (NCBI taxonomy): domain Eukaryota; kingdom Metazoa; phylum Arthropoda; class Insecta; order Lepidoptera; family Noctuidae; genus Agrochola; species Agrochola lychnidis. Next base: position 10,611,312 of record OY796850.1, read on the forward strand.
AGATGCGCTATCAAAAAGTTTAAGAAGCGGTAATTCATATTCAGACGATAATATAAAAAAAAAACTTTTTTACAAAAAATACAACCGACTTCCAAACTACGTGAAGTGAAAAATAACTTTCACTTTCGGAAGTCGGTGTCTTTGGATCAGTATTTTAGTTTTTTGACACCGACTTCCGAAGGTCCAGCCGTCTTCGAGTAATCGGGGAAAATTCCCGACAAATTGAGAACCTCCTCCTTTTTTTGAAGTCGGTTAAAATCCCCTCTAGTAATATCTGTATTAGTCCCACGTCCGCGTCAATACAATATTTACTTATTCCTCGATCAATCAGATCAAAATATTGGTATTCGGCCGCATCTGTTTACATAGGGAGCCGACCCCAATAAGCTCGGCAAAAAGACTGGCTTGATGATATTGATTGATCAGTATCAAATAACGCGCGCCGGGAAAAAGGGAAAAGGGATAATACGACAGTGTTTTATTTTCATTAATCAAAAAATCAATTGATTACTTCAAACAATGTTAAGTTATTCGAATCTAAACACAAGCTCGGTAGCACGGCGCTGCGGGCGTACGATTGATTTATTAACGTTGTTCTAAACAACAATGAAAGTCATGCGAAACACGAGCTTCGAGTGTGACGTAACGTTCGATATTTGAAATTATTTCCACTTCGTCCATAATACCAACAATCGATGGTCAATCAATATCGATTGTCAATCGATAAGTAGTTAACAAAAAGATTCAATTGACCAACTATTATGAGATCTTATAAATCAATAAAGAAATCTAAGTAACTAAACAAACATGCATTTATGGTTTTTTTGTTTAGACGATAAACTACCTAAACGCCTAAATCTATTAGAGATGGAATGGTGTTCAGCTGAAAGTGTTAGTGTAAGCTTAATTACAACACTTTATTTTGCGGTAGGAAAGGGAGGTGTGTGCGTTTGAGGATATGTTATCTGTTACAGTCATTTGTTAAGTGGCCCCACTGAGTGCAGACCATTTTCACCGGCTTTTTGTACCACTTGGCTCAGCGTGACCACGGCTCAAGGGTATTGTGTAATGGACACAGATACACTTTGCTCTTATATATGCCTATTATCACTTGTAACTTTACAACTCGGTAATGGTGTGGCCCTGCTGTGGTAACAAATTGCGTGAGAGGCTTATTTCCCTAAAAACTTCTCACATTGAACGGGGCTAGTATGGGAATAGTTGAAACTTTCTCACTTTTTGCCATCCAATTCAAAGTTTGAATTGCCTAAATTTTGGTAAACTTGCCGGAACTTCTTCTAATAGTACAGACCTACTGAATTAGATCGAGCTATACTTTCGCATTCTCATTTTCTATATTTTCGATTCTTAAAAAAAAAAAATATTTTAGAAGAAGAAATCCAATCGGCAACGATCACAATGCAAAATCTGTTGGACAATTGGTACGCATAAATTCCAGACATTATCGAATCAGCACAATATTCAAATATGGAGAATGCGTTGTGGTGACGACCGCTGACAGCGATAGCAGCTGCGGACCGCAGACAGCCTACTCCTGACGCGGAAAGCGCGCCATCCAGCTATCTAGGTCATCCATGCATCAGAGACACGCACTTGCGATAAGCCGCAATCACGCGAATGACCACAAAATTATTCCATTCCCACAGTTTAAATGAATTTGCGATACTACGCACCTCTATTATGTGAATTTATGTAACTAAATAGTTACGTATTACTTACTACGGCTCGGTGCTGCTTGTTATTGCGATGGAATAAAAAAACACCTGTTTGACAGGTGTTGCTGCACTAGGCCATGGTCAGATATACGATCTCTTATAATATAATTGTTGGGTAAAAAGAAACAATCCAAAATGTTTTATTACTTATTGTAGAGACCTCTCGCTTCGTTCACATAACTTTTCCTCGTAAGAGCCGTATAATTTTACATCCGATATTCAGAATGATTTTGTAGAAGAATGCTTATAAATACTAAGAAAACGGATTCTAATTTTTTCGATTTTAGGTCAGATTTCAGTATTCCGCTTTTCTTTATTTAGGTAAATTTCAATGAATATTTTACACTATATTACTTATGTATTTGGGGTCGATTTTTCTGTAGGCGGTGAGCGAATGCTTCGTGAATATCACAGAAAATGTTTATAATAATGATTGGCTTACGCCTCTCCATCATACACATCATCATCATCTGCCTAGCCTTTTCCCAACTATGTTGGGGTCGGCTTCCAGTCTAACCGGATGCAGCTGAATACCAGTATTTTACATGGAGCGACTGCCTATCTGACCTCCACAACCCAGTAACTGGGTAGTACGATACCCCTTGGTAAGACTGGTTGTCAGACTTTCGGGCTTCTGACGATCCGTTACGACTGTCAAAGATCCACGGATAACTCTCCACTATACACATGAATCCATTAAATTAATTATTTACAACTAAAATTAAATTTAACATAATTAATAATTAGGAGAAATGCAATCGCTGATCACATTAGCAGTTTTTGCGCGTTGCACAATTCATTGCATAAACTAATCGGCATTAAAACGCGAGCAACAATGGTGAGCGTGTGGCGATGCTCACTGGACTGTTACACCAACTATTTAGATCGGTAAACTACTTGTGACCTATTGCTTCACTAGGTTTGAATTCAAATCGATGCGTAATCGCATGGAAAAGTTTTGTTTGTTTGCACAATTGCTGCACTAACATCACATGAGATTACTAATAACTCGTTTTGAACTATACCCACCTAATTTCATAATATTCTTGTTGCGGACACGTCAATGTTATATCTAAAACTTAGATCTGACTTAGCTTTACTTGTTTATTTGGTTTCATTGTTCAAGCATTCATTCATATAGTAGTTTACCGAAATGTTTCTCTCATGCGGTTTTCCGTAGCGAATGCAAAATGTGTGTTTGCACCAAACGCTAAAACCGCATGCGGAAAAAATCTGGCTTGTTTATTTTTTTACCGAGTCACTGTAAAAATCTAAATGGTCGCAGTGATATCTTTGACCGCAAACGTATGGGAGAACCAATTTTTTTCGACCGTTGTAGTGTGAATGTGGTAGTAAACTCTATTTTTCCTCACAAATTGTATAATTAGCTGAGCTGAGCTATACGCAGTGGCATGAAATTCCTTTACTACAAAGTGTTGAACCAAATATCCGCTAAGCAGTAGCAGGTTGATAGTCCATAAATACTAAAAGTACCTGCTCAGGCAACTCTATAAAGTACCATTTCGTAATTCTTCATTAGTATTGCCAGTCGCACTGAAAAACTCTAAAAGTTCTTAAATAATATGAAAGCAAGTACAACAATAAGTATTGTTCCAACAAATTAATGATTTTAAAATAAAATTGGGACTCTGAAAAAGTGTTATGACAGTATATTTTAAATTGGTAATGACAAGAAAACAAAACAAAACAAATAATTCGCCCACGAAATTAGCCAAGCGGTTAATTTGGAAACTATAACGAACCAAATTGTTTGTTTGTCCACTTAAAGTGGACGCACGTAGACCACTCAAATCACAATTACGTATTCAGCAGCAGACTCCATATTTATTCAAAAAAGCATCTTCAATAGACTCTAATTGCCTTCGGTTTGGATCGCTTTTGTGTTGTTAATCAACGCACTGCGATTGTTCAAAACCCATTGTCCTCTTGTTTGGTCGACCCTTGGCTTTATTACGACATTTTTGTGAAGACAACCCTGTCAGGAAAATATTGTAATAATAGAACGTGATAAAATATATGTCACTTTGTAACTGACACACTACGTATTATATGCTTATTTTTTTTTTTCTTAGCCGTTATTGTCCCACTGCTGGGCAAAGGCCTCCCTACTCTCTTTCCACCTCTCTCTGTCTAGAGCTTCCAAGGACCAATCTTTCTTAAAGGAGTCCAGCTCATCCCGCCATCTCCGTCTGGGCCTGCCGCGATGTCGTTTGCCATTAAGCGGGACCCACTGGGTCGTAAGTTTGGCCCATTGATCGTTTGACATGCGGCAGATGTGTCCAGCCCAATTCCATTTAAGCGTGGCAGCTTTCCGAGTGACATCAGTTATTTTAGTGATGGAACGGATTGTTGTATTCTTAACCCGGTCCACAAGTTTAATACCAAGAATACTCCATTCCATAGCTCTCTGGCAAACCTCGAGCGTGGACCTCTGCTGAATTGTCAAAGACCATGTTTGAGAACCATACGTGAGGATGGGAAGAATACACACGTCGATGAGTCTTCTTTTGAGGGATAGAGGAAGATCGCCCTTCATTAGATCTTTCATGGCCCAATAGCTCTTCCAGGCATTTTCGGTGCGTCTTGCAACGCAAATGCGTCGTATTATATGCTTGCTTCAAGAATTTATTTGACTGAGACGGTCGCTCTTGCTAATTGCCTCTAATCCCTTGCTATTAAAAGAGTATGAGGTTTCATGTATTAGGTACATGTAATTAGAGCAAATGCTGGAGTTTCGAACTCCACGTCAAGACGAGGTGCTTCAGAACCCTACAGTTAGGAATACAAGGTCAGACCGAATTGCCATACATATACTTTTCCCGGAAAATTTGGCTTTACGTTACGACGTTCATGCGAAGATTGCTACGATTTCTTATAAAGTAGGAACATTCCGATTTATAAATAAAAAACTTTTTTTCTTAATAAATACAATAAGGTTGGTATTTTTTAAATTCTACTTACGGGTAGTCTTAGAAGCCTATGAACGTAACTTTATTCGATCCAAGTACGATCGTAATAATTTTAATAACAGCGACAGCCGATATTAAATATTCAGGAAATGTTGTCCGGGTAACGCAATTTTGCGCAATTTTGCTATAAAATGTTGACAAAATTTTAATTTAGTCGGAAAACAAAATTATGGCCGCCCTCGTATTTGTCCAATAAAAAGGGCTTGTTTGTTGTTGAATTATACTTTGTTAGACAGCGCGTAAAAATTGTGAAAAATATTAGTGAAGTGTCATCAACGTAATGTACGAAAGGTGAGATATATTTTTCTTATCGCCGGCTCGGAAGTTTCTTTGTGCTATTCATAACGTTCTTTGAGAGCTTGCTCCTGCAAACATTTTTTGGTGTTAGATCCATTACCGACATTATCAACGAACTCTTCAGAGCCCATCTTCTACAAACATATTTTTAGCACATTTTTTATCAGGAGGTGTTCCATCTTTTATTATATCACTGGTATATAATATCACAGCTGTAATAATAATATATTGTATCATCTTCATATAATATTCATGATTTCTATCATATTCATGCATCATTTGTATCCATGAACACACACACACACACACACACATTATCACATTGGCAGGAAGGAGGAAATTGAAATGAATAAACGAAAAACTACAAAAAATAGATTACACAATGACCCGAGTTTTTAATTAAATTATGTTGAATGTGCTGCAAAGTGCCTCGGGATGATGCTGTGTAAAAATCTTCATTTTCAGAACGCTAAAATGAATCGCGAATATTTTACAAAATCGATAAATCCGTTATTTTAAAATGCATTTCTTTTGGTTTCAGGTATTACTGCAGTATGGTGAATGTGTGATTAAAATCCAAGCACTGTGTTAAAAGGAATGCTTGTGTGATAATTCTAAGATGTGCGTAAAAACATTTGATTCAAGAACGATGTTCGTTGCGACGATATTAGTGTTAGTGAGTGTTGTGGGTGCGAATGTGAACACTACCAGTGTGTCGGGGGCGTCCCGCATGGCATGGATGAAGTCCCTGCTGGACCACCACAACTGGATGCAGTACTTCAACAACGGCAGCCTGGCCGTGCCTCTGAACTGTGAGACAGATCTGAGGACATACCTGACAGCGCTGAACGACGGACAACTATGGGCCTCAAAAAGTAAGTTAAAAAAATTTTTTTGCCACTCCGGGAGTGCAGACAGAATTGAAAACTTAAACAAGATCAACTTGATAGAAGAAAAATACTTGTATGGAACATTGGTCCGTAAACTTATCTAAATAAAGAGCACAATCGTGTTTACAAAAAAAAAAACTTCCAAAACCTTTAAACTAAAAATACTTGCATGGAACATTGATCCGTAACGTAATATAAATAAAGAGCACAATCGCATTTACAACAATGAGGTGTCGGTAAAGATGTCTCGAGTTCAATTGTTTTTTCCCATCACAAAAATGCCCAACGCGCCTAAAAAAGTTTTCACTTAAAAAATCGAAGTCGGATTTCTTCCCATCAGTGCCTTCAATTTTCTTGTGGTTATAAGTTTCTGAAACTGTAATTATCACTTGTTATAAGATACCTATTAATTATAATGGTAAATCATTATACCGCAACTAATCTAATACACTAAAACGATTGAAACAAATTGCACTATCAACGTTAATAGTTTCTGTTCACCTGATTTATAATGGATGCGGTATTCTCGCCAATCGCGGCTCCTCACTTGAGTTGCATAAGCGTCAGCTTTATGAGTCGTAAAGAAAGCAGCTGGAAGTGCGCAGGCACCCGCCGCCCGCGCCTCCATCATGCTCCAACTAGGTCGCTGCATACTTTACAAGTTTCATACGAAATGCCAGTGCCGAAATTATACATTTAAATATTTTACCAAAAGGTGAAATATGCATATATGCATTGTTCTCGCAAACGCACTGAATAATCCCTCTGGAAGTTATTTCAGAGAAGAGGTTTTCTCATTAACCTATGTGTATTATCATTAAAAGATTTAGGACCATTTTCAAATTTCTTGTAATCCCTTAATTGCAGCCACAATTTGCTAATGGCAGTGCTAAATCCGAAAGTAATAGGGGATAATCTCTTTCACTGAGGCCGGTTTTAATTCCGTGATAAGAACTTCTCCGACGGAACATTTCAGGAATCGTCGGGGTGTTCTGTTTATATAATAAGTAAGTAGGTAGGTACTTCAAATGATTACGAATCACAACGGGCCCGCCATTGAGGCGCAGGCGCGATGTTTTCATTCGCATCACATTCGATCATTACTGTCCGTTCATCCTCACCAATCATGCATAAATGTATTCTGGAATAACTCTAGAAATGTATTAATATTAAACAGGCAACGAATGTTTATTGGATTTTTGATGGGAATATTTTTTGGCGCCAAGTGTACCCAACGTCGATAACATGCAACAGCTTGAATAAGTTGAACTTATACTCTCGAGTGCAAAGAACTTTTCATTTCCTCGTGTTCAATAGATTATTACCCTGCGCTGTGAGATAATTTTCCCGCACTGCTATTCCCAACCACCCTTCGTAAGTCGTAAATATCCGACCTCTTGAATCTTCACTGAACGTGACCGAAATGAGAATCATATCTTTTCGTCACGGTCACTGTTTGATTCGAATATCATTTATCACTGCTCTATGGTTTCACATCAGACTCTTGACTAGCCTCATTCATCTCGTATCTCACCCGAAGGTAATAGAGCAAGCAAACTTTCGCTCGCACCGAATGATTCATCATCTGTCTCGAAACGTTAATAATCACAACGGAAATGCTACTCTTTCTATTGTAATGTATTACTTTAATATAGCTTTTAAGTTCTCTAATATTACGCCCATAGATATACTAAGTAAATACTTACCTACTAGAGGTAATGGATTTCAGTAATATATAGGATATTACTGAAATTCGTTACCTCTAAATACATATATCTCATATTCCTCTACCCAAATATATCGATATCTTGTATTTACTTAGTATACCTATGGGCTTACAAAGTTACAAATAGGCTTTCAAGTAATGAGTATGGAAAACCAATTACAGAACAAACAGATGTGTACTTTAATTGTATTGTCAGACACAAGCTGTGGAATAAATTAATTCCAGAATTTACCTACTTTTACGGCGTTTTAATTTAAACATTGTCCTACAGCATTCCCATTTTTACAGTTAATTAAATAACTTTTTATACTTAACATTATATGTATGGTAAAGTTAGTTGAAAGCAAAGTAACGTATTAAAACTAAAACAGTGATTGAATTGAGAATAATAAAGTTAATCTGTTTCGTCTCTTCAGAATCTTAACGTAATATTCTCCGTAGAAATACACAACAAAGTAAATAAACACACATATATTGCGACAACCGTCTCTCAGTATATTTGCCAATATTCTGTCGTGTTATTTTGGGATCAAGGGAGATTCACCATGGAAGCAAAACGCTTGCAATATTGCTATTGGTTGCCGTCTGTTCAAATGCTCGTAGATTTAATTTTCAATTCAATTGTATTTGTAACCGCAGAAACGTGAATAGACGGGCTGTTGAGGTTTTTCACGCCAACGGCAATATGAATAGCTTAATATTTTATCCGTTTACAAAATTGCAGCAGGTTTTTTTCGTGGAACCACAGTTCTAAAATAGTTTTTAAAACGATAAACAATATAGGTACATATACACTTCTCATCAGAAAAATCTAAACACTTCCGTTTTTATGGTTTCTGTCCTAATTTAACACAAAAGAGTTTTCATTCCATGAAAAAAATCAAATGATTGTATAGCTGGCAGTTTGGCCATTACGAAAATTCTAAATTCAAAATTAGAATTTCATTTGTTTATCCTATAAATGAAATGATTCACTGTTTTGAGACAAATGTGTGTTTAGAGTTGGATTTTTCACCTTTGAAAACTAAAAATTAACGCTTATCTTAAAACTTTTTGTTCTATACATAAATCAATAAAGGTCATAATTAGAAGACTAGCAAGGAATTAGTTGGTAGTTATATTTATAAGTAATCAAGACAAACGTACATACAATCTCTGAAAACTCGATTAGATTGATGTAACTTTGATTGTGTCTGTGATTGTAACGGAACATTAGAAAAACAGTGAAGCGTCAAAGTACGGAACTCGCCTAAGGGAAACAGAGACGTCACTCAGAGCCAGGGCTGTTAATCGACTGTCAATCATTCACAGAGCAACTTTGGATTCCAATCATTCGGTCAGTTCGTGACGTTGCTAGTTCTTTGCGGTAACTAATTCCAATAAATTCTCTTATCCCGCTGTGCTTTCGTAAGACAGCACAAGCCAATGTCTAGAGAGTTGAGATTTACGTCTATCGCTACCATACTACAGTTAAGAGGGTTGTAAATAACGTGTAAAACTCGGGTTATCTCTGTTCTGCAGCACCATGTCGCAGCTGACATTATTTCTGAAAGCATTATTTTGTCTATCGCGATAAGTGTTGCGGATCTAATCAACGATTTTATCTACACCCATGCTATGAATCCTCTATCTATAAAAGTTTCAGAAACAGTTAGCGTATTGCCAGCATTAAAACAGCTAGTGTCATTGTAACCATAATATCATCCAAATGAATGCTATAATGTTGTACTAAATTTCATTATGCAACTCGTTTCAACGTTTAAGCAGGGGACAGCAGCACTCGCTGCACGCATGCACATGCGTGCAGCGAGTGCTGCTGTGTGGTGATGGTGCAGGCAACAGTCATAGTGCAGCTGTACTGAATTTCGTGGGATTTTTTTATTCTTCATCTTGAATTACAAAGGAGATTGGAGGAGCTCGTGGCTAAGTAATAATAGCCGCACGGGTCGATCCAACAGGTTAAGCTACGCTTGCTGGGGTTGGTCCGTGGATGGGTGACCATCTTTACATACCGAGACTCCTCCGTGCCTCGGAAAGCACGTTAAGTCGTTGGTCCCGGCTGTCATTTGTAGATCTTTGACAGTTGTTACGGGTCGTCAGAAGCCCGAAAGTCTGACAACCAGTCTTACCAAGGGGTATCGTGTTACCCAGTACTTAACTGGGTTGTGGAGGTCAGATAGGCAGTCGCTCCATGTAAAATACTTGGTATTCAGCTGCATCCGGTTAGACTGGAAGCCGACCCCAACATAGTTGGGAAAAGGCTAGGCAGATGATGATGATCTTGAATTACAAACACCCAATGGTTTCGGAAACTTTTATAGAGGATTCATAACATGGGTGTAAATAAAGTTTTGTATGCAACTGTATATATAATATAATTAGGTATTAAAACACTCATGTGATATCACACGAGTGTTTTAATACCCCTTATTATACAACAGTTGCATAAATAACTGTTACTGACTGGCTGACGTAGAACGAATTTATTTAAATAGAGAACATATCCTCGTGAATTTAAATCTGCGTTCCCTTCAGCGAATTTACCCGGCTTTACAATGTACAACAAAAGCGGGAAATCGGGGAATCTATTACGTCGCATTACATATAGTGGGGAATGATTTTTCAGGGAAGTAGTCCGCGGTAAATGAAGCTAAATGAGTGTGCTCAGACAAATGAATAGGCAAGGTGATGCTGCGCGCCCATCCGCACAAATGTACAACTATCTGGAAATAATGCTCATTGTGTGGTTTCGCTGCGAACATCTCATTTATTTAACACGGTTGTTCGTTTGTGTACCTACTGTTGAACAATGCGCAATACGGATCTGGGTAAATTAACATGTCCCTATAAATTACCCTATTTCACAATCGGTAGGGCGGCAAATCGGGCAACACAGGGCAATTAAGTTCTTGGCTGATGCTAGCACAAATTACGTGATTTGCATCTTACTGAATTGCTGTATAGTCAGCATCAAAAGTACATTAAGATTCATAAATGCAAACTTACTTAATAACACTGCTCCAATGGGACAGGAATCCTAACTAATACATGTGAAAGTGAGTTTGTTTGTTCGTTTGTTACGCTTTCACGCTAAAACGGCTGAACGGATTTGGATGAAATTTGGCACATGGATGGACCATGACCCGCAGAATGACATATAATATTTTTATCGTGATATTCCCAAGAGATCGAGACTTATGCGGGTGAAACCGTAGGGCGCAGCTAGTAATTTTATAAATGTTCTTATTTATTTCTATCACGATAAGAAGTCACCAAAATGTCGTGTTTTGTGAAGACAGAAGCCGATACTATGAGATCTATAAACATTAATGCAATGGCCCCATTAGTTAGGTATATTACCCCAAACAAATACTTCACAATTAGAAAAACATAAAAGACAGGGAAACTGAAACGAGCATTTGAAAGATTTATGAAATCTTTTCGAGTTTTGTTTACTCGCAAGACACGAATGTGATTATTTTCGCTGAACATAAACCGATTTTCCGAACATTAGATTCCATAAATCAGGAAAGTTGACTTATTGTGAACTGTGAAACTAACTCGCGCCCACCTGAAACTTTGCTCGTTGAAGACAGCTTGTATTGACAACGAAATGAATCTCTACTGAAACTTAGGGAATATACTTTTGAATTTGTGGATAAGCCTTTTAAATCCCGTAAAACAGTTAATATGGGCGTAGAACTAATGCATCCCACCGATCTTTCCCGTTTTGCTCATTTTTGCTGTTATGGTACGGATTTGACATCTGAGCCTAAATAAAGAAATAACTTGTTGTTATTTTACTATCCTAATAATGAAAATGCAGTAAAAACCGCGCATAAATCTGGGTTTGCAGAAGCCCGTACGTTTTGGACCGTAGCCTTCAGGGGTTACAAGCAATAACTAGTAATGCATTCGGTAGTATGCAATGGATAACCTTTCAACTGTCATTAACGAGACACAATAGAAGTTTAATTGTTATCCACCTCAATGAGTCGTCGTAACAGATGATGAGTTATATAGATTGTGTTAAGAGAACGGGGTACGAGCAGAGTAATTGCAAAACACAAAAAAAAAATGGCAATCGGTCTCAATGTCTTTCATTTTAACAGTTCAGCCACGTTCATGGCGTTATTTACGTCGTTGAGCAGGCGAATTTTTCAAACCAATGCAGCAATGGATTATGAATTTCCTTTAAAACCCTCGGGTTGTGATTGAAAGTGTGTTACACAATTAAGGTGCTGGAGTAAACTATCGCTTGTATAATGTGGTAATTTTAACCAAATTCTTTATCAATCAAATCAAATTATTTATTTGCTTATTACAGGTAGGTATATAAACCGATGTTACCTATTAAGGTGTGAAAATATTTATATTATTGTTAATCTAATTAATTAAATAATTATTAAAATAACATTACTAAATTATTATATTTCAATTAAAGATGACATGCTCATGCTTATGGTCTGTACGGGACGAATATTAAAAAAGCGGCCAAGTGCGAGTCGGACTCGCCCATGAAGGGTTCCGTAGCAGCAAGTAACATAATAAAATTGCGGTTTACGATTTATGACGGATAAAAAAAACTACTGACTATATCTCGTTCAAACCATTTTTCAGTGGAAGTTTACATGGTAATATACATCATATATTTTTTTTAGTTTTATCATTCTCTTATTTTAGAAGTTACGGGGGGGGGACACATTTTACCACTTTGGAAGTGTCTCTCGCGCAAACTATTCAGTTTAGAAAAAAATTATATTAGAAACCTCAATATTATTTTTGAAGACCTATCCATAGATACCCAAACGTATGGGATTGATGAAAAAAAAATGTTGAGTTTCAGTTCTAAGTATGGGGAACCCCCAAAGTGTATTGTTTTTTTTTTTCTATTTTTGTGTGAAAATCTTAATGCGGTTCACAGAATACATCTACTTACCAAGTTTCAACAGCATAGTTCTTATAGTTTCGGAAAAAAGTGGCTGTGACATACGGACGGACAGACGGACAGACATGACGAATCCATAGGGGTTCCGTTTTTTGCCATTTGGCTACGGAACCCTAAAAATGCAAATAGTTTCACATTAGTATTACCTTACTCAAGTCTGTGTTTGGACTCTTTGGAACCTTGACAGACGATTATCATGGGAATGTCTCAACTTCAGAAATGTATCCCAAACACTTGAAATATTCATATAAAGACCATCCCAGGCTGCTATGGAACAAGGTCGCGAGTCGTAAAACATTGGACTACAGGGATCAGGGATGTGAAAAGTGTATCGTGACACCTCACGAAGGTCACCACCTTCTTACTTTATTTAGTTTTGATTTTTGTGTAAATATGATGAATTTGGACAGTTTTATCGGATCTTCGTAATTACAAGGATGTTTTAGATGCAGTTACATTTCGTGGATCAAGCAACAATAGTTTTTGGTGTTGTTATTGAAATAGCTAGGGTGCAATCCGCATCAGTGTTGTTCTTAGTTAAACAGATCATGAAAATCAAAAGGAAACGTTTTTTAGGAGATGTACATATTGTCAACCCCAGTACAGTATTTCTATTTTCTTAATGTCCCTCGGAAAACTTCGTGTTTCGTCAGTCGTCGGATTTCTATTAGTTGCCCTTTGCACTTGGTGTAGACTAGACGCTCTCAATCGACTTGGGAGTATATCAAGTTGTTAATACAAAGAGTAAGAACTACTAGTAACTTAATGTAATTTATTTTAAAAATGGGAGGAAAGCTGCTAAAGTTGCAGGCACGACAGTTAAGAAAATAGTTTAACGGCTCTATATAGTTCACACGGAAATCAAAACAAAACTACAATAAAGTACTTAGTTCTGAATTCAAATTATTATACACGATAAATATAATAACTGATAGACATGGAAATTTGCATTTGTTTGTATTCGGAAATCCGATAATTCCCGAGGGATATTAAGAAAATAGAAATACTGTACCCAAGTACTCCCACAGTAATCGTTACAAATAGAATAAGACCCACATAAAACGGAACAGAAATGTTTAGTGTAAGAAACAAATACTACGAGAATCTATTCTTGTTTTAGTGTCTAGTAAACACGCTTTGATTTTCAGTTGAGAGCAAAGTTAAACTATCTTGTTACTTACTTAAGTAGGTAGGTAGTTTTCGTGGATTCGTTTCAGTGTTTGTATAATGTGCCAACATTGTCTGTGTGGACATTTGACTTAACAATTTGTAGGATGACAAAGTTTATCATACAGAAGTTCTACTTTGGCACAGATATGAGAATAATCAGTGGAATACTAAATTCAAGGAATTGAAGGTTTAGAAAAAAGTTCTTAGATTCTTGTTAACACTTTCGACTCCACCCACTTTTCATAGAACTCATACGCCATGCTGCCAAACATATTGGAAGTGAACCCTCTGAGAGGGTTCCCGGCATTACGTTTGCGCTAAAGTTAACTATCGCGGACGGTCAACGGCATTAGGTTTAAAACCGTGTTATAAAACACTGTAAAACGAAGTGAAATACTTGTCGCTATAAGTAGTTTCCAACCTTTTAATGACCGTGAAATCTTGTTAAAATATATATTAGATTATATTTTCAGAAAAACTTACATTTAAAATGAGCCCTCTGTGAGGGCTCCCGGCATCCCACATGCGATTAGGTGAACCCTCCAGGAGGGCTCACGGCACTGAAAGTTTTAAGTTTCAACTGATCCCGACAACACAATAACGGTGATGACAATTTTTGGCTAAATATTCACTCTATAGTTACAGACAGATTGCTTATTTAAATCCTGCGTGCTGTGTCTTGGTAAAGTAATAAAATGCTATAGCCAGTTGATTTTCTCAACTTCGTCCAATTAATGATTCCGAAGCACGTACAATCGTACATGTTTACCAACCATGCTCGTACGTAGCTTTCTGTTTGAAGTTGTGCGGTTTCAGGCGGCAACGTCCCGATGTATAATTTATTTACCGCCAACCTTCGTCGTAGGTATCGTACTTGGTACGTACGTGCTTGTGACGCAACCCTTCTCGCCGGTTCACGGCCTATACCTTTATTTCGTAATTATTTACCGGCAAACTCCGCCAGAGGACACTTCGCTTTAAAAGAAGATTAGTTTTTTAATTTACCCCTCTGTGTGAAGGATACGAGAAAACTTTGAACGTAAACAACATGGTACTTAAACAGTTTATTTAATTATTCTTTTATTTTAACAGGTGAACATTTGCATTGTTTTTTTAAATAGGAGGCAATTTTGTAATCTTAAATTTTGTCTTTTGTTTTCTCTTGCACTTTGCGAAACATGTTTTTACCCGACTACGGCAAAGCCAAAAGGAAGGGTTATGATTTTAGCAGTCTATGTATGTATGTTTGTATGTATGTATGTTTGTATGTATGTATGTTTGTATGTATGTATGTATGTATATGTATGTTTGTTTTTACGTGTGTTCCACCGTAGCGCCTAAACTACTGAACCGATTTTGATAAATGAGGTATCAATAGATTCGTAATAATGGTCCGGGTGACATAGGCTATATAATTTGTCCCTAAATTTAATTTGGTGGACTTTACACGTAAATTTCTAACCTCGAAAAAAATTAAAAAGGGATGATCATGACATGTTTGGTATCAAAAGAAAGGTCTTGACGAGCACATTACAAATATGTATATAATATTATATTTTCAAAGTAAACAAATATGTTTAAATCGTTAAAAACAAGCAAAAGTGAGACTGCGCTACGTAGTATCGCAAGATGTTACCAACGTGCAGTTAATCAAATCTTAATAAGTAGTACCGATTTGTAATTCCACTCTTATGAAGAAAAACAAGTACAACGAAATATTTATATTTTGGATTTCTTCGAAGCTCGATATCGATATATGGTGTTGACGTCGAAATAAATCGCTCTATGGTTTCGTCCAAAGCACTATGCACTGCTATTGGAATTTAAAATAGGTTAATTATTGAACTATTGTATTACTCTACTCTTATTTACGTTTATCAAGTGTAAAAACGGAAAAGTATAAAATAAAAAAATAAAGTTTAATAAAAAACTGTAACCCGACTACGGGAAAATAAAAATGATCTAAAAAGTAAGAAACAAGCAAATATTTCAGACAGAAATCAAGACATAGGTACAAAAATGGTCAAGGTAAAGCCGTCGTCGCATGTCATTATAATTTTGTAGGTGTTCTTGGCCAACATGGTATACAGGCATGCGACCACGGCTTTACTTTGACCATTTTTGTACCTATGTCTTGATTTCTGTCTGAAATATTTGCTTGTTTCTTACTTTTTAGATCACTTTTATTTTCCCGTAGTCGGGTTACAGTTTTTTATTAAACTTTATTTTTTTATTAATTTGTAAAGAGGCTATAAAGTGCTTATTGAGGCCTAAATGAATTGCGAACAAGTATTAAAAGAATGACAACTATCCAACATATCGTTATGACAACCCGTAACGAAAAATATAAATAATAATTAGTTAGTTATAAATATTTAAATGGTTTGGTGAATGGTGCTGTACATGCGATTGTGACCAACCAGTCGATGTCCAACAAGACCTTTCTTTTGATGCCAAACATGTCATGATCATCTCATTTTTCTTTTTTCGCCATTAGAAATTTACGTGTTAAGTCCACCTTATGAAATTTAGGTAAAATTTATATAGCCTATGTCACCCGGACCATTATTACGAATCTATTGATACCTCATTCATTAAAATCGGTTCAGTGGTTTAGGCGCTACGGTGGAACACACGTAAAAGCAAACATACATACATAGACTGCTAAAATCATAACCCTTCCTTTTGGCTTTGCCGTAGTCGGGTAAAAAGACTCGGCTGGCTGTTCACAATGGTGTGCTGGTGCTTACTCTTATGTATGGAAGTGAATGTTTCTTGCGAAGGATGTGTGATATAATTATGAATGGCTAAAGGATGATGTGATAAGACAAAACAAAAGATGTAGTTAATGACAAAAAATTTAAAGAGTATGCTTAGATGGTTTGATCATGTTGAGAAGATAAAAGAAAGGCGATTAACAAAAGGTATTTACAAGGCTGATGTGAATGGAAACGCCAGGAGGGGACGCCGTAGAAGGACATAGGTAGGTATACTGCCCTTATTTTGGTGATGTTCTTCAGAAAGGTCAAGTCCGTAGCACTCGCAACCGACGTGCGTGTATGACCAGATATATAGACGTAAACGAAGCAAAAGGAGTATGTATGGATCGTAGTACGTGGCGATTCGTGGTTTCTGCCTACCCCCGTGGGAAAAAGGCGTGAGGTTATGTATGTATGTATGTACATGTAATAATATTTACAAGCTAAGTAATTTTTTACGTAACTTGAAAACTGTTTTCAGTTTGCTGTAATCAAACTTAAGGTAGGCAGGTGGCGAATTTTACAACTTCTACGACTTCAAGTAGAATTTGTAGAAGTTGTAAAATTCACCGGCAAATGTAAACAACCTTCACCTGAGCTCGGACAGCGAAAGTAATTTGTTCAGTGCGAGCTCCACATTCCTTTACTGATTGTCCTGGACCAAGACATTAGGATTGCAAAAATATGTGATGCTGTTGTGTTCGAGTTTGTTCAAATATTCGTAATCACCTGAGTATGTAGGTAGCGTGGATTTTCCTCTATAATTTTCGATTTCATAATTTATTACCTTACACAGGCTGAGGGCTTTCTATATATTTTATCCATATCACTCTGTTTGCCCCTTAAATGTGTTACCTAAATAATAATTAATTTATGTAGGAAGTAATAGATACCATCTGTGAAAAAGAAAAAAAATATACACTTACAAAGTAGTCGAAAGCCTCGTCAGTAGTTAAAAGTAAAAAAAAAAAACAATCAATTATACACAATTACTACAAGCAAGTTATCAATTTAGTCGAGTTTCATTTTTACACCACCTGAAGATATAGGAAATATAGATAAAACAAGACAAGATCGAAGGTCTAAAATTATTTTCAGAAAATACTTTCAAAACGTCTCCGAGTTACGTTTTCCCAGGCGTTTCTTGTATTTCACAACAGTCAGTTTCATAATTATTTCGTTGAAATTGATTCAATACGTCCGAATACACAGATCCGTTATGCCCTTTCTAATTTCACGCCGGCCTACTCGGTATAAATCTACAGATTACTACACAATATCCGTCAATATTTAGACAGATTGCAATAAGAGACGGCTCACGATTAGTAATAAGTATATTTACGGAACAAATATTACACATTTAGATGTGTTTGGATTTCAATTAACATAAGACTTCCTTCCATTTTTTAATAATTGTTATCTTACGTCTACGAAAAACATGTATTGTGTGTTGTGAAATAAAAAAAAATCATTGATACGGCATGCCATTTCCTGTATTAAGTCGATATCCGTTTACACCACATTTACCTGCTTTAGTATATCCGTTTAAACTTACCGAACTACGGTCAACTTGCTACAGTGAGAATAAGTTTCTTAACTCTCCACACAAGTGCGGACCTACGGGTTACATTACTTACATAATACACGAACTAGTTTACGTAGCTATCCAGTTATGAATGAAATTATAAGAGCGACCCACTTGGCGCATATTTCGTCGAGATGATCATGTTTGCGAGGTGTAGCGCGGCGTGCCCCTGCATCTCTCCCGCGCTTCAACTTGATGCGCCGCCGAGTTTCTTCCACGTGGAACCGGCAGTCAACAGTGTATACAGAATATTGAATCTACTGAAAATATAATTTACAAAACAATTGTGATAAGAGATCTAAGGCTAGAAATCTATAAACGTTACTTACTTTGGCTTAGAGTTATTCTGTTCACCGTCGCACAACTGTCAAAGTGTAAGATAGAGACGGGAACTAGTCTAAGCCAAAGCCTGTGCTAAGTAACGTTTATAGATCTAGGCATAAGTTTCTACATTCCGTAATCCTGCTTTCTTTTTGTCAAGGAAAGTCCTGTACAGTATCCAGAATCGGTATCCTGATTGTCTATGACGTTTCACCAGATCTTGACTACCTTCTAAGTATGGACGTTATTTTATGTCACTAGTTACAATAACTGGCTATGGTGCATGTAGCCGAATAGCTAGTTTCAAGTCAAACTGTAAACACGTTATTTTGTAAGTAGTTACATTTTCGATGCAGTCAGTCCTAAGCCTGAATAAAGTATGAAGGGAAGTTTATTTGTGTTAACATTACGTTATTGATGTAACTGCATATGTAGCAACAAAAACTTATTCGTTCTAAAAACTTAAAGCTTGTGATATGTTACGCATTACGTAGGGAACAGTAAAATTTTCGTTTCGCAAATAACTGTAATACTTCGATTGAATCACCGAACAGAATTTGAAAAATAACTAGTTACTAAAATCTCGTGTTTTCAAAACAGATGACGCCTTTGAAGTCACTATACTCCGTTTGAAATAAGATTAGACATTTAACTAAACCTTTTTTACAGTCCGTTCAACCGATTTTGACTTCTATTGCGTTGGTGGCATGACTAATGACAGCTGCAGTAAACAGTTGGTTTGTAACCACTTTTTTTGCTTTTAATGCCATCCTTATGCCTACGGTATAGAAGTCAAAATCGGTTGACCGGACTGTAAAAAAGGTTTGTTTAAATGTCTAATCTTATTTCAAACGGAGTATAGTTAAGTTACGTTTCGCGAAAATCCGTAACGCCCACCTCTACTACCTACATAGTCTATTCTTATCAGTCATATTAAAAATACCGATTCAAGTTAAAGTACTTTAGCAAAGATACATGAAATGTTTAGTAGGTAAGGCAACGAACATTGATGAACCGACTCGTGTACAGCGCAACCACAAAGCGCTCATGTTTAATTAGAGGTATTATTGGAATGCCGCATTTCTCTCCCGTGGAGTTATATGCGAGATACAAAGGGAACAGCACGTTTATATGCCTGAATAATGCAAACTGTTCCATCACGTGCCTCACCTCTTTGTTTACCGTATAGTTCGGTAATACATTCATTCTCTGTTTACGTCGCTTTACCTGTTATTTTCAGCAGCATTCGTTTAATTTATAAATGCTCTTTTGTTTAACATAACATCACCATAATTATTCTGTGAGACTGTTTTGTGAAACTAGACAGCAAAATTTACAATAATGGTTACAACAAAAAATCACAGAATGTCTAGAATGTCGGTGTGCCTCATGGCATAGGCCTCCTCTAACAACTTCCATTGTTGTCTGTCGCGAGATATCCTCCTCGAGTTTGAATCTTCTGTCAGCTTTATTTCATCCTCCCATCGGGAAAGCTGTCTTCCCTGATTTCTTTTGCCATCCCTTGGTTACCACTCTGTCACTACTTTGCTCCATAACAAAATGTCTCGAATGTCGGTGTACCTCATGGCCTTCTCTAACAACTTCCATCGTTGTCTGTCGCGAGGTATCCTCCTCCAGTTTGAATCTGCTGTCAGCTTTATTTCATCCTCCCATCGGGAAAGCTGTCTTCCCTGATTTCTTTTGCCATCCCTTGTTTACCACTCTGTCACTCCTTTGCTCCATAACAAAATGTCTCGAATGTCGGTGTACCTCATGGCCTTCTCTAACAACTTCCATTGTTGTCTGTCGCGAGATATCCTCCTCGAGTTTGAATCTGCTGTCAGCTTTATTTCATCCTCCCATCAGGAAAGCTGTCTTCCCTGATTTCTTTTGCCATCCCTTGGTAACCACTCTGTCACTACTTTGCTCCATAATAAAATGTCTCGAATGTCGGTGTACCTCATGGCCTTCCCTAACAACTTCCATTGTTGTCTGTCGCGAGATATCCTCCTCGAGTTTGAACCTGCTGTCAGCTTTATTTCATCCTCCAATCGGGAAAGCGGTCTTCCCTGATTTCTTTTACCATCCCTTAGATACCACTCTGTCACCTTGCTCCATATCTCTTGATTAAAAACTTGTAATTAACTACTCCCCTGAAAATCTTCTTGATTTTCCAATTGACTGTAGTTGTAAGTAGGTTATAGGTACGTGTAGGTACACTGGTACAGCTGGTTGAACATTCAGTGGTAATTTGGCGAATGCTTTGGTTCAAGCTGTCGCATGTTGTAATGTAACCGGTTCTGTTCACGAACAATCGATGGAATTGTAACACGAAACGAATAAATCTAGATTAACAAATATTGCATATACAAAGAGGTTTAGCATATAAATTATAATGATGTAAGTTGGTAACTTAAAACCCAGGTCAAAGAGATAGACCAAAGTTAATTTGCAGATTCTCATCTAGTTATTATGCGGTTAGGCGGCCATTGTATAATATTAATACCGAATTATAAGCATGGATTTGAATACACAACTAGAGCGTAGGAAATTACTCACATAATTCAGAGATATGTAATATTCTATGTAGTAGGCATAGTAATATTAGGTAATAGTTTAATTAAAAGACAAAGAATTATTCTTTATTATAGAGACGAGCCTTAGCAAGTGATGCTATTGAGAAACGTGTGCGCACCGGCTTGTGACGTAAGGTGCGCGCAGCCGACAGCGCTGCGGCCGCGCGAAGCCAAACTCTTGCGCAAAATACGCCTCATAACGTGTAAATCGCAAATTTCATAAGTAACCCGTGAAAGTAAGCGATTCATTTCACTCACACGCACCGCTGCGGCGGGCGTATCGACGGTTCTTGGTAAACACGCCACGCTTGTGGTGACATAATCTACGTAAATCTCATTCCATCAACTGGCTAACGGCTATATCTGTATTTTATGTTAATGTTACGATTATTGTATTTGCTTTTCGCGTTTCAAATGAGGTGCTAGTGAATTTCTCTTTGTTAATTGCAGTCTGTTTCCGTGTTAATCTTTCTCTACGTGTTTTTTGGGAAAACTAAATAAGTAGTTTAGCGTCGATTTTGCAGTTCGAGGTTCGGACAAGATTGTGATTGATTTTTTTTTTCTAATTGATCTTCAGAAACTTGTTCCTGCAATTTTATGATCCGTCCTCCTGGACGGATCATAGTTATTTTTATTTTTTTTTGAATCATAAAATACAACTATTTGATAGACTTTTATTTACTTAAATCAATCAATCATAATAAGATCTTATTATGATTTAAAAAAAACAACCAATCCATCCTCCTCCAAGTTTTACAAAATGTCGCTTAGATCAATTAGCCTTTCAACCGTCGATATGTAGTTCGGGATTGTAACAGAACTCGACCCATGTGACAGGAACATAATCAAGTAGGGACCTACTGTATCGGCTGCAGTAGCTTTACCTGTCGGCGAACATGGGTAAGCGATTATGCTCTGCTTACCACTGCGAGCGAGGTAAGCGTGACGGTTATGTTATGAAATTAATTGCTTGTTGCATGAGGAAAATTAACACTGTTATTTTCTGACGAATATCTTAAGCAAGATCCGGTTAAGAAATTTATTCTTCGTAGAATTGAAATGGTAATACCTACCAAAAACTTATATAGGTAATACATAAATATAACATTATATACAGAGCTGTCAAAATTAATGATGATGAGGTAATCTGACTGACATGCAACTTCGTCTTTTCCACTCTAATCGAAGCACGAAACATTTAATCGATATTCTATATTTAGTAACTTTTTGTTAAGGCTTACGTCGAGCGGCCTTATCCTGAGTGCCAATTAAAAATTAATCAAAGCGTGATTTAATAAGGTCGACAGTAATACCTATCCATTGAGTGTTACCTTATTGAATCTCTTTAAGGTATTAATAGATAGCAATCAATGGTAGCGCTAGCTACCGCGATGTCTAATTAGTATGGCGATATCGATTTAGCTCCATAACTTACGTAGCGGTACATTGTACAGTGTAATAGCGTTACAAGGCATCCATAGTTTGATAATATCGCGTGCGGCCTGGCTAACATCATTCTATCTACTTCGACACAGGCTGGGATAAGTGATTTTGTATTGGCTTGCGAAAAAAGATTTAGAAGCATATTTTGTTTTGTAAATAAAATATGCTTCTCGTTATAAATAGCTTGGTCCTGAAACTTGGTTTCAAAGCTAGAATTAATAGTTGTTTATGCAACTGTTGTATAATAAGGGGTATTAAAACACGAATGTGGGTTTATCACACGAGTGTTTTAATACCTAATTATTTACAGTTGTATACAAGACTTTATCTACACCCATGATATGCATCCTCTATAAAAGGTTCTGAAACCGTACCTATAATATTGTTTTCTCGACTTTTCTGGTAATAATTGGTTAGAAACGGCCTTAAATATCTGGTGGTGTGTTATCAAAGCTTGTATCACTCATTTTTGTAAACAACAAAGTAAAAAAAACTTGAGAGGTGTCAAGGGACACCCAAATGGAACGAAGTTCCTTTCGATTAATTAGTGAAGGAATTGTAATAAAATTTTATTTTTTTAAGTTAGGTATAATAATATTTTTTTTATTATTCACTGTTCAATGTGAAATAGAAAGACGAAACGAAAATAACTGGCTTGCTTTCTATGAGAGAGAGAGAGAGAGACAGACAGAGAAACACGCGCACGCCCCACGGCTTACGACTATAGCAAAAAGTGTCGTTACAACTTTTGGTCTTAATTTTTTCCGTCTAGCCCCCTTTCGCAACGCGCAATAAGGAACTTCGTTCCAAACATTTTTGCAATACTAATATCGAACAAAAATGGCGGGATACGACGTGAATTCGAATAAACTATAAGTTTTTTAATTTTTATTACGGCGCTGTGGTAGTGAAACGCGCGTGCATGACAATGCTCTTTTTTTGAAATTCGAGTTGCATAATTAAATTTAGTACAACATTAAGGCTAAGTTCACATGTAACGCATGTTAACGCGTGTCAACGCACGATCAAATTTAAAGAGAGTTCAGATGACGAGCGCTAACGCGCGTTGCGAGAGTACGAAAATTCACAAAATTGCAAAAAAGTACTTGCAATCGTGATGAAAGTGCGCGCTCAACTGAACAGCAAATGGACGATACATTAATATTAAAGCGTGCGTCAACGCGCGATCACTTGCGACTAGAGACTTTTTCTCTGAGCGCTGCGTTAACGCTCGCTGACGCGCGTTAACGCGTGCGCATGTGATCGGTTGTTAGGTAAAAATCAGGATATCTAGACGCGCGATTTGAAAACGCGCGTCAAAATTTTGCCATCTGAACATAGCCTAAAACACTAATTTGGATGATATTATGGTTACTGTGACGCTGGCTGTTTTAATGTTGGTAATAAGCAACTGTTTCAGAAACTTTTATAGAGGATTTATAGCTTGGGTGTAGATAAAGTAATTAAAACTGATTTGGGAAAATGAGGTGAAACTGCTTCAAGTCTCTTTTACTGCGAGACAGCATGATTATGATTAATGACATAACATGTATCCCCCGAAAGGTTAGGCAGGGGTACCTAAAGTACACCCACATTTCGCCAGTTATGTTTAAGTCCCATTTAATAGGGGTGAGCCTATTGCCATCAACCGGGCATAAATCCAGGCTGGAACTGAGCAATTCCAGATGGAAAAACCCAATAACACTTTGCCCGACCCGGGAATCAAAACCAGGACCTCATGCTCAGCAGTAATGCTTGCGACCACTAGACCAACGAGGCAGTCTAACCTAAACACACGAAATCATAAATAAATAATTATGGTTCGCGTCTCAAACTGGAATAACCTGAGTTGAGTCAACAAACACTCGTTATTGTGAAGATGTTGACACGAAATGACTGCGTGCATCTACCACCACGCATTGCAGTCTGTAGTGCCGGCGGCGCGGCGGTTGCCTCACCACGACCACACAGCGACCGAATGGTGTAAGCCAATCGGTCAATTAACAGGAATTTGCCCAATATTTCACAACACGTTAACGTCAATCCTTTGTAATGAAATATTTAATGGCGGCAAGTGGAACGGATGTATGGACACAGTGATGTTTGTAGGTCCCTGGAAAGAATGAACGAGTTATTTGCTAACTTTATGGCTACATTTATTGGCCTCCAGTGAATATTCGTGTTTTTGCAATGAGAGTGACCAATGCTTTTGGAACGAATATTTGTCAGTTTATATATGCAACTAGAAAGTTGCAGGAAATGAAATGAAATGAAATTGTTTATTCTGTAAATAGGATATCGGAATCACTTTTACACGTCATATAATTTTTTTTATTAAAAATAAGCTAGATGAGTTCGGCGTTTCCTATCTGACTACTCTGAGAAGAAAGGCCGAAACAAACTCAGAGGTCGCAGTCTCTTTTAAAGTCCAGACATAATCTTGGTCAGGCCATATGAGGACCATGTAGATTGGTGTCTGAAAAGGTCTTTTGAGGAAAGAACCACACAGATTTGAGTGGACCTGTCCAGTCAGTGCAAGCATTGGTTTGTGCGAAGACACCTTAAGGTCAAGTTTAAAAACAAAGTTCCACTCTACATAATCATCCCCACCCTAATACTGTGTGATTTTATAATCCCACCAGACAATCACTCACTTTCTTCTCGTTACCTACCTTGAACTTACAATAACTTGTCCTTCAAAAAGTTTGTTTAGGAGCAAACTGTTTTATGCCCCGATTTGTCAACCCTCGGATATTTTCGAGAGAGAGAGAAACGCTACCAAGTAATAAATAACAACATAATCAAAATATCAAATTGAAGTGTCATTCACGTTGCCACAAATTATCCGTTGTTCGCGAAACGTAATTTTTAAATTGTTGCCGCAACAGCGGTGTTTTCAGATATATTACTATAGTGTATTCAGGCATAACGTAACAAAACCTTTTCGCAATGAACGATTATATTTTTGCGCTGATCTGAAAACAGGGTTATAAATAGAGGAAATATAGCGTTGAACCAAAGTGTTTTAAACCTGTGTCCCTGTTGCAAAATTTAAAACCATTTCCCTGGTTTATTCCGGGTATGCTACTATTGGAGTTACATTTCCGTATTTTTTGTTTGATTGCCTCTGGAAAACCGAAAAGCTTTTAGAAAGCTCCACTATTTTTTAATATTGTCATGCATGAAGTGAAGTGGATCCTTATATTTTCATATACATCTCTCTATCCATAGTATGATTAGTAAATGTCTATGAAGTCACAACGCCGAAATATTATATTACAGCGTCTTTGCGCGATGTCGTCGCCGCCGCACGGAATTTGAGCAATTTACGAAGATATCAAGTGACGCGCGAGATGTTCCATTACTTACGTAATCAGTATAAGAAATATATTCAAACAAGTGCAGAATTGACCGCAAAGTGGGTCGTTGTCCGACCGTGACTGCAGGTGCATACGACGCGCAGTCGCGGCGCCCGCGCCGACCGCGGCTCGGTGACGGTGACGGTCGGCGACGCATCCACACGAGGCTTTAATTACAGGCTTGGGAAACAAATGTACACAAATCAAATACCCCGATTTCCTTGTTTCCCCACTTAATGTGAATGTACCCGACATTGACAAGGGTTCCTTAAATATGTAACATGCGACCTTTTTATGAGACAAATGTATGCACGTTTTTAAGGCCTGCTCCTGCCTGCCAGGTGGACCTTACAGAAGTCGACCGCAAAAGGGACCTGTGGCCTTTTAAGAATTCACGCAAA
This sequence comes from Agrochola lychnidis, assembly GCA_963680765.1. Classification (NCBI taxonomy): domain Eukaryota; kingdom Metazoa; phylum Arthropoda; class Insecta; order Lepidoptera; family Noctuidae; genus Agrochola; species Agrochola lychnidis. Next base: position 10,637,513 of record OY796850.1, read on the forward strand.
AAGAGATTCCAATGCAAACATAAAATTCATGCCATTTGGAGTGTTGAACCTACCTACTACAAAAGGTTCTAACGGAACCCTTTGTCTCGATGGCTCGCTGCCATCTTTGTTTCTGTTATTCGACTATTCCAAAAAGTCCAAAATACTTTTCTTTGGTATTCGTTACAGTTTCCATTTATTTTGTCTCTGGTGTAGAATTGTAATGATCGCTGCGCGAATTCGATTAAAAATAAACGAGATAACGTGCCTGAAGTAACTAATTCAAATGATATAAATTATTCAAGCCTTTTACTCTTTTAAATATCAAGAGAGAAACATTTGATTGAATGTGAATTGGATACAATCCCATTATTTATATCGTATCTAGCTATGTTAGATTCTTAATTAACTCCAACGACAAAGCATTAATAGATGGCAGTGTGCAGGTTGATCCAGATACTGCATTACTCTATTCATAAGATCTAACATTGTTGTAGTCTATAGGTCTAATTCCGGATATAGTGAACGCCTAGCTTGTTACGACTCCTGTGGTTATCTGTGTCAACCCACAGATATCTTAGTTCAAACTTTGATATCAATTTACAAAGTAATCAATATTGGGATAGTTAATTGAATATGTATGTTGTAATGTTCACAGTCTATACAACCTCGTGTGATTCTGATCAATTAAGTTATACTGTTATTGTAGTTAAAATAGCAGCTGGTGCTCGGTAGCCGAAAGTTTTGTTATCACTTGAGTGGCTAGTGTCAACTGAAGTGGACATGTGGCCATTATTATTACTTAATCGAACATAACACTTATGTCCCCGATGGGACATAAAGGATGTTTTCCTGGAATCGACTTTGATAACAAACAGTAGTTTCGTTCAATATCGTAATCTCCTAGAAAACTCTTCGCTCCTAGCTGTCAATAAAAAGGAAGTTTGATGAGTTTTATTTTGGTTCTTGCGTGACTTTGATAAATCGGACGCCACATTCACGATAGAAAACAATAAATTGTTGGTCCTTACACGAAATATTTCGTTATCAAGGCGTTCAAAAAGTAATTCATTTGACTATTAGATATTAGTATCTTGCCGGGATTGCGGAAAAGTCCAAAAGGGATACCGTGGCCCCCGGCAACATGGCAACTGTAGGAACATAGGTGGGTTTTAGTCAGTAAGAGTCTGACATGCCCTCCCCACCACCACCGGCACCTTGAACCCTGTTCCTGAAGCCGCTGCGTTGAATTTTTTAAATAAAAGTATTATAAAATACAAACGATATGTATATAAATGAAATAATTATGTATCTAATTTAATTATTTTCATCCTTAGGCAGGTAGATTTTCGATAAATAAAAAAAAAAACAAATCACAGAGTTTACCACAATATTAAGAGTACCAAATAAAAGTACCTTAATATCACAAACTTTTCATAGGTAGCACGAGAAACTAAAACAAGGGTTATGGCATAAAAGAGTCGCTCCAAGTTTTGCTCTACATTATAACAATGACTCTCCAGGTTAATTTATTGCAGAGAGGGTTACATTCATTCAAATATCTTACCCAGATGTGTGATGTCCCACCGTATTCACAGATAAAATTGTTCTTCGGGATAGGCTTTGCATGATTTAATATCTCCAGCCTTGTTTTATAGTCGTCGTACGAATCTTATTTAACGTTCTCCTTTACTGCACCTGCGATACATTTGTAGTTTCCGTAGCCGTAAAAGTGTCCGTAATGGAATCGAAATTTTAGACCGTCGCGTCGCGCCGGCTGCTGTTCCCTCAAAGTAAACCAGTATAAAGCAGAAATCTTAACTTCGGTTTAATAAAATAACACAATATAATGTGCTTTTGTAGCCTAGCTTGAACGGAACCGGTAATAGTTTTCACGAACGAACTGTTTCTAAAGTTTTCTTTATAACCCATCATATAGCTCGGTAAATGTGTGGGCATCACGAAAGCTTTCTAACAAAAGGCGCTTCACCACGGAAGCTTATATAATACACTTAAGGCGCAGATAATAGAACCCCCTGTGGAGTCTCATCTAGAGAGGGCAATATTTCACTGAATTAATAAGTGTGAAGGCTATAAATCATTGGAATTGTGCAGCGCTATACGTGGCCGGGATCTAAGTCCGGATAGAGCTGCAGAGCGCCGGGTATCCGAATTTCGGCCGTCTGTAGCACTATCATGTCGGAAGCTGCAACTAATCTAATCGAGGCGGTAAACAAAATTAGTCAACTGTAACGAGCGTGTTTATCTGAACGACTCTAGCATTATTCTATTTACGAATCAGTATTTGTTGACTTGTTCCTTTGATATCTTTTATAGACCAGATTTAGAATCTATAGGTATATTTTCTGGAATAGAAAATAAAGCCTTCAAGTCATTATTGTCAATGCTATTTAACTGGGAGCATGAATAAATAATTCTACATTAAACACACAAACAAAAGGGAAGGACAGAAAAGGTAGTCATTTTTATTATTGAGGTCAGCTGCGTGCATTAATTGCAGAATTAAGAATTAATAAAAGGATCTTGTTCCCCTAATACCTGGGATTAAGCGAATTACATCGTTTTAAATAAAAACTTCGATGAGATCGCTTCGCTTCCTGTTGAGAAATCGTAATTTTCCCGTTTTTCCTGCTTTGTTTAGGCAAGATCTATTAATATAAGAACAAAAAACCACAAAGTTGAAATGAAAACGAAACCAAAGTGATGATCTTAATTTATTGCAAATTGAATTTAATTTGTTAACATTTTGCCCGCCTTCCGGCCGTATTTCTTGTCCGTGCATTTTTATAAGAATTTATAGTGATGGGCAATTTTTCTAGGCTGGATTTCACAAGCCTAGTTTCATATCCAAGGTCTTAGTTTGCTTTTTCTATCTGGATGTGGAGAGCAGAGCCAAGAGAGAGGAGAATTTAGTAATACTTTCTTTGATGGTTATTATTTATTATAGTGATTTTGTCAAATTCTGTTCAGGAAATAAAAGTTAAACAACGCTTTTATTGTAAGAAAATAAAAGCGTGGTCTAAAGAATTAATTTCCCTTCCCCCTGTTTGTTAATATGTAAATGAAGAGAATTTTCATTCAGAGACAATTCCTATTATTATGACAATGTAATTGCCGTCGACGTTCGTGGCTGTTTCAAATTATCAAATTACAATTAACTCTCTTTACTTTGGCTTAATTTGAACCCTGTCCTTGGTGTAAGCTCATACTATAAACGATTTAGAAGTCTTAAGTCTTATTATAAGAGCAAAAGAGACGAATTTCGTTTTTGAGATGGATATTTTAAATGAGCTACAACGTCGTGGCCGTCGAATCTCTTTAATTGGATATTAAATTACTAAATCACGTCAAATCAAAGTCTGCCTCTGTCTGTCAAAGATTCCCGGGTCGGGCAAAGTGATATCGGGTTTTTCTATCTGGAATTTCTCGGGAGCAGCTCGGAGTCTGGATTTGTGCTCGGTTGATGGCAATAGGCTCGCCCCCTATTACATGGGACTTGAACATGACTGGCGAAATGTGGGTGTACTATAGGTATACCTCTGCCTAACCCTTCGAGGAATACCGGCGTGATGTTAAATCTAATTACTAAATCTAAGTTTAGTAAATTGATTTAATCTTGAAATAATGGAAAATCTGTATTTGTGACTATATTTATTTAATAATAATGGAAAATCTGTATTTGTGACTATATTTATTTATTTATTTATTGAACATTTTGTAGACTTAACAGGTCAACCCAAGGCGTCTACAAACAAGTTACATTTCGTATACGCGTACAGTTACAATTTGAGCTTAACATATTATATTATTAAATACTAATGCTTAACTACTAACTTATAATGAATACAGCTTCGATGAGTTAGCCTGTATGACATTGTGTGAGGTGGACATTTACCGCAGATATAACTTTGCACAGTTTGTCAGTGAATAGGTCCACATCTTGAGTAAGTACGATCGAGTTGAGGAGCGTAAGAGTACGTCGCGTAGTTGCATTTCTTTTGGCACGGGTGCGGGAGCCAGCCACAGCCAGCAGGGGCCGCCGCCGACGCAAACCGTGTTCCCCCGCACCCTGCATGGCTCCCATTAATCTATCAACCCGTACTGTCCCTCTGCTGGGGCCAAGGCCTCAATCTTCTCTTTCCATTTCTGACAGATATTTGCTGTTGTAGGCACGGGTAGGTAATCCAATCCTACTGTACGATTTTATGTACCACTGATTATGCAGAAGTTTGTATTAGTGATGCAACGAATACGAATACGAATATTCGTATTCGCCGAATAGTAGACATTTACCGAATATTCGTATTCGGCGAATACTAATACGAATACTAATACGAATACTAATACGAATACTAATACGAATATTTAAAAATTAATATGTTTGTACGCAAATCTAATTACTGGCAGACTTGGAAAACGCGCGTCGTCGGCACGTAAAAATACGACGTGTGCAAGGGCCTTAACCGCAACGACGACGCGACGGGGGACTCCCCGGCCATAGTTTATACAGTGCCGCGGCCCGGGAGTTTTCCTATCATTACGAACCATGGACTGATTAATTCATTCATTCCTTTTATTTCATTTGTTAGTCGAAAGCACAAGTCAAGCAAGAGAGTATTGTTTTATTTATTTTCTGAGGTTGCTGCGAAGTGAAAGGAGTTGAAGTTGAATAGAAAATGTCTTCTCGTAAACGAGATCAAAGTGACATATGGAAACACTTCGATAAATTACCAAATAAGTAGTTATATGGTCTGTATTTCTTTTGTATGAACAAAAGGTAGGATAGTAAGTCCTAAGTAACTTAGACGAATTTTAGTAATAGCTGCGTCTATGTTGTACTAGACTATTAGTCTTTTATTACCATGGCGAGATATTCGTATTCGTATTCGTATTCGCCGAATAGTAGGTTTGATATTCGTATTCGTATTCGTATTCGTAAAAGTAGTATTCGTTGCATCACTAGTTTGTATTTAAAAGTTCACACACAATTCCGAAAAACTAAATCAATCAGTGAGCAGAATACAGGTACATGGATGGAAATAGTTGAAAAATTAACAAAGTTTGTTGAAAATTGTCTGGGAATTCTAAGAGTGGCCAGGTCGATTGTGGTAGAACGGAGTTAGTAGTTATTTTTTGTACACTGTCGACTCCACCCACTTTTCATAGAACTCATACACCATGCCGCTATACATATTGGAAGTGAACCCTCCGGGAGGGTTGCTGGCATTATGTACTTTTGCGCTAAGGTTAACCATCGCAGACGGTCAACGGCATTAGGTTTAAAACCGTGTTATAAAAACTGTGAAACGAAGAAAAATAGTGTTTTCAGGGGGTTTTCTCGCTATACGTAGTTTACAACCTTTTAAATTTTTTGTGATTATTTGTAACCGTGAACTAAAAAAAAAAGGTGCTTTTATTTTAAATTTAAATCTTGTTAAAATATACATCAGATTTTATTTTCACGATTTATAATGCTGTATTCGCTAAGAAAAACCTACATTTAAAATGAGCCCTCGAGGGCTCCCGGCATCCCATAATGCGACTAGGTGAACCCTCCAGAAGAGCTCCTGGCACTGAACGAGTCAAGGTACATTTAATTTTATTTAATATCTTGCTAGTTTACTACTTATGAATACATAGTTTCATATTACTCAGCGCTTTTCTTCGGCGAGAGGATGAAATAAAATGTTAATAGCCTCTCGTTTACAACTCTTTTACTAACTCAGTTGAACCTTCCTGCCATACCACATCTAACAATGTGTTGAAGCAATTTGCGACCGTAGGGAATTATGATGAAACACTTTGTAGCGAATTATATTCTGAAATACGTCAAAGCTGGCACTTAAGAGCGTCATGTACATTAAATTGTATTAAAACGCAGCGCAGGAAATAGTTTGACGACATTATGTTGCACACAGTGTGAAATAATGTCAGTCTGTAGGAGTTGTACCAAATGAAGCAACATATTAGACAATCTTAAATGTACAGAGTAACAACCATTAATCATAGTGAGTTTTTGAGATTCAAGGCAAAATGGTATAAATGCATTTATGGGATGGAGATCGATTTTAAAGAAAATTAAAGACCTTTTTTAGTTTAGTCAGGAATTTAATCGGATTTTCAAATGTGTTAAACCTTTCTCGCGTATCATTTGTATGGAATATTTTGGGTGAGCAGGATCCCGATGAGCCTGTGAAGGCCGCAGGAATCCGCTGGATGCGGAAAGCACAGAATCGGTCGAAGTGGCGGTGAGACGTCCACTGTTGGACATAGGCCTCCCCGGCCTATGTCCAACAGTGGACGTCTTTCGGCTGAAATGATGATGATGATCCCGGTACAGTAACGGAACATAGTTATGTGTATTGTGTCTTAGTGACTTGTGTAGGGGCACGGACGAAGTTTCGTAAAAAGAATTTGTTTCCTACAGTCAGCGCCGGCCCGAGAATTCCTGGCACCCTAGGCGAAAGGCTGGAACAGCGCCCTTTTAAGAAAATTCGTGACAAAATAAAACAATGTTCTTTCTTTTTCGTGTGGTGAGTGAATAACCTGGTGTCAGAGTTTTAAAGCCGCTCATAAGCCTCTATTTTGGCTTCACATGCCGTCGAGAAATAATATCTCTTAGGCGCGATCGGTACAGCGATCGCGGTCAAACTATAATTATAGTCAAATTAATTTTGAACAAAATATTATACCATACAAAAAGAGAAGCAATACATTTTAAATCGCGATTTTTTTTAGCAATGGATTGGCCTCAACTCGATTTTGATTTCCAGATGAACCGTACCGATGGTTTCGTAAATGTTTATGAGCGCATTTTGGTAGAAAAATGGGTAAAAAAATTGAGAGTATTTTCAAGTTGTAGTTAAATAAAAAAATAAATGTAATGTATTATTTTTTCATTTCGATGCCGCTGATTGCCGCCCCCCTAATACGAGCGCCCTAGGCCGTCGCCTAGTTCGCCTATATGAACGGGCCGGCCCTGCCTACAGTATTCCCTGGGTGTTTGTCATGTCGCCCGTACTAGTTCGCTTTTTATGGGATTTTTATCAATATTATAATGATCAGCACCCTAATTGCGTAACACACTTTGAATCACAATCCGAAGGTTTTGAAAGAAATTTCTAATCCATTGCTTCATAGGTTAAAAAAGTTCGTCTACTCAACAACGTAAATAACTCAATTAATGTGGCTAAACTGTCAAAAGGCATTGCGATCGATTGCCACTTTATGTGTGTTAAGCCCCACTGGATTGTGAATGATTTCCTAACCAATTCTTTTCTCTGTATCCAGTATTCGACGCGTCAGGCCACTACACGCCCAACGTGTTGTTTGGGAACGAGTACTGGCTGGGCTCGCAGAACGCCTGCCGCGACCTGCAGCTGACCGAGTACTATGCGCACACGCCACCCTTCCCCACCACCTTCTATGTCGCCAAGATCAACCTCACGGTGGACAACGATCATCTGCCACAGGTAACATTATTTTATTTGTATTTAATAGAAAATCTTACTCACCGATTAAGGTACAAGTCCGTAGCCGACTGCAGGCCGCAGCAGAAGGCGACATGTCGTCGCGACACTACTAATAATAATAATTAGCCCGTATTGTCCCACTGCAGGGCAAAGGCCTCCCTTTCCTTTTTCCAATCAACTCGATCCTGAGTCAATATGGACCAATCCCTTCTATAAGCGTCAAGTTCGTCCCGCCATCTACGCCTAGGTCTTCCACAATGCCGCTGGACGTTTTCAGGAACCCATGTTGTAGTGGTCTTAGCCCACAATGCATCCGACATGCGGCAAACGTGTCCGGCCCAGTCCTACTTGAGTTTGGCTGCTTTTTGGGTGACTTCAGCGATTTACGTCAGTATCGTGTTCCATATCCGGTCGGTAAGTCAAACTCCAAGGATACTGCGCTCCATCGCTCGCTGGCAAACCTCGAGCCCGGTCCTCTGTTCAACTGTCAAAGACCAGGTTTGAGCACCGTATGTAAGGATAGGGAGAATGCACAATCTATTAAATACCGTGTCGCTAGCTACGGAAGGTATTTCACAGAAATACATAGAAACCAGCAGTGTCGCGGCGACACGTCGCCTGCTGGTGCTGCACTGCCTGCAGTTCGCTACGGTATTGTACCTTTATGATGAGAAGCTCATGATATTATTATTTTTCTGATAAGAAAGCAGTTCTTACCTACTTACTTCTCTTGCTCTTGGATATTACTTATTTGGTAGGTTTTCAAAAAGTTCCGCTTTTCAAAATATTTGGTTAGATACTGTTTTTAAATCTTGAAACTGATTCTAAATGTAGAGTGTACGTAAAGACCAACGTATTTTTTCCCTAATAAACGAAAATTGAATGAAAATTTACTGCATAACTTGTTTTTGCAGTGTATATTAACGGAAAAAATGAAATACTCTTGTATCACTTTTGCAATGTTGAATGAAACATTTTATGTTGAAGTTTTTATGAAGTACCTATTTATGTAAACTTGTTTAAACTATCATGCAGTTGCAACATTTCGAATATTTCATCAGCTATCACTGTTTACTTTCTATTTGATGGAAGATGTGAACGATTGCGTGAAGTTCATACTTTCCCTCCATGACTCGGCCTTTGAATGACAATTCAATCCCAGTTACGTGATTTGACCTCTAAAGGTTAATCATGCAAACGCATGCACAGAGCAAATATTTATTTTGTACTTACTTTTTGTCAAAGTTTTACAATTAGGTTTTATGGCTTAGCATAATCAGCCCATAATGTTCCCACTGCTGGGACACAGGCCTCCTCTATGTGAGAGGGAGTGGGCCGTAATCCACCACGCGGGCCTAGTGCGGGTTGGTAGATGTGACATGTCTTCGAATTTTTGGTTCTAGGACATGCCGGTTTTCTCACGATGTTTTCATTCACTGTTTTGCGAGAAGTGGTGATGAAATAATTTACACAAAGTAAAGCGCCTGTCAGGGTTCGAACCTACGACCAACTACTAAGCTCGTAAACTCTTAACTTGTGGCTTATGTTATTTAAATACAATTCTTTTGTTTTGGAAATTAGGTATATTAACTTTAGTCATAAAACTTAGTAATCATAAAAAAAAATAAAGACAAAAACACAATAACAACCAAGCCCAACAAACAACAATAAATAAACTTCAAGTATATATCGTAAACGCGCCGTCATTTGAGCCTGTTATTATGGTGTGGGCACAAAAGATAAACAGAACCAGTGAACAACTCACCATGACCATAGCCTTGTAGTGCGGGACTGCGGCTCTAATTCACCCGTAGGTCAGGCAAGTTTATATAAAAGTTTTACTACCTCGCGGCGCAAGTTCCAACCTTCTGCGTCTATAGAGTCAACTTAATTTGCTTCATTCCGATTCCCTGCAGTGTTGTGGGAAAACACACCAGTTTCTATGAAAAGGCAAATAAATAATATCGTAGTTCTTGTATAGTTTAAGAGCTCTTGCGCCCATGAAAACCATAGTCGTATTCTGTAAATTTCAGTTAATACGACGTATGTTGATCGAAATACAATTCGAGAATATAATCATGATGATAAATTGACTTTAATTTAAATACACAGGAGAGATGTCATCAGTACGACGGTAAATTAAACTTCGTTTATCTAACTATTGACATCTCCAGTCTACAAACAAAAAATCAATCAAATCAATAATACCCATATATATAAAATTCTCGTGTCACAGTGTTAGTTGCCATACTCCTCCGAAACGGCTATATCGATTTTTATGAAATGTTATATGTATATTCGGTAGATCTGAGATTCGGTTGTAATCTATTTTTCATACCCCTAAGTGACAAGGGTGGTCCACTCCAAACATTTATATGGCAAAACAACGATTGCCGGGTCAGCTAGTCTATCTATATAGTCAATACAACTACACTCCATTTGAAATAAGATTAGACATTTAACTTAATCTTTTTTGCAGTCCATTCAACCGATTTTGACTTCTATTGCGTTGGTGGCATGACAAATGGCAGCTGCAGTAAACAGTTGGTTTGTAACCATTTTTTTTGCTTTTAATGCCATCCTTATGCCTACGGTATAGAAGTCAAAATCGGTTGAACGGACTGTAAAAATGGTTTGTTTAAATGTCTAATCTTATTTCAAACGGAGTATAGTCGGTTTGAAAAAACCTTTATTTAATTTCGATCGATTTAGTTATGCGTCGTTACCATAGAAATATAAACTTATATCTATGGTCGTTACAAAATACTCCTGAAAACAACCAAATACTCAAACACAAAACAAACACAAACACTGGCAATACTAATGTATTGCCAGTGTTTCATTAATTATAGTATCTTCGTCCCTACTGACTACTGACCTACTACTATTTAAATGGGAAATGCCAAGTTTCCATGCAAAAGCCTCACACCAGCCACACCCAGCCTCTGACTGCCTCGTTGGTCTAGTGGTCGCAAAGCACTACTGCTGAGTATGAGGTCCTGGGTTCGATTCCCGGGTCGGGCAGTGTTATTGGGTTTTTCCATCTGGAATTTCTCAGTTGCAGCCCGGAGTCTGGATTTGTGCCCGGTTGATGGCAATAGGCTCGCCCCCTATTACATGGGACTTAAACATAACTGGCGAAATGTGGGTGTACTATGGGTACACCTCTGCCTAACCCTTCGGGGATTGCAGGCGTGATATTATGTATGTATGTAGAATAGATATTCTATTCTATTCAAATTAGATAGAGCAACACCATAACCTACTCTGACGATAGCTGCGAGGCATTGTAGGTTTTCCCAAAACCGAGTTTTCGCTTTTCCTAAATTCGGGTCTCTCTATTTTCGCCTTCGGTAAATGAAGGCAACGAACCTTAAAGCCATGATATGAATTTATATGACCATAATAAACGTTAACTTGAACTACTTCCGATGGATAACGTACTTAGGTGGAAGGCGCGCATTTTAATAAAAACTGATGTCCGATTGAGATTGGATTACGAATATTTAAAGAGTATAGTAGTAGTTACAGTTCGTGCCACTAAAGATGAGACTTCACACACCACGTGGTTTGACTTGCGCAGTAGACGATTTTTGGGTCTCTTTAGTGGTATGAGGTCTACGCCGGGGCGTCATCGGGGCGGCGGAAAGAGCGCGGGAGGCGCGGTCAGGACGGGAGGCGCGGTCAAGTCTCATCTTTCGTGGCACGTATTGTACCGTCAACCGCACGTCAGTGGGAACAAAACCAGTCTTTCTTTGATTCTTTTTCGTGTGGTTAGTGACTAACCTGGTGAGTTTTATGCTTCCGACTTGGCTTGACATGCCATCAGGAAATATCACTCAGGCATGTTTTCTCACGATGTTTTCTTTCACCGTTTATGAAGCGAATGATAATTGTACAATTCGTGCCTTGGGTTCGAACTCGAGACCTATTACTTGGCAGTCCGACGGTCACACGACTAGGCTATCACTGCTAAAACAACCAGTGTAAGCTGGCCTCGTATTTTATTGAAACTCCATACTAAGCAAGACCAGCTCAAGGTCAAAGTGTTACTTACCACTGATGTGCGGTTGACTGTACCTAAATAATGATGATATTTCTATAGGGAAAAAATCACGCTCTAAAAAGTATAATAAGAAAATATTTCAGACAGAAATCAAAACATAGGTACAAAAATGGTCAAGGTAAAGCCGTGGTTTCTGTCTGAAATATTTTCTTGTTTCATACTTTTTAGAGCGTGATTTTTCAGTAGTCGGGTTTTAGTTTTTGAACTTACTTTTTATTTAATTTATTTTGGGGTTTTAATTTCGTGATAAAGTATTTGCAGAACAGCTTAAATTTTATTTTGTTTGGGTTTTATTGTATTACAGGTATTTAATTTTACAGTCGCGCCGTACGTAGCTCAGTCTCACTTTTGCTTGTTTTTAACAACTTATGAACTTAAACATTTTATTTACTTAGACAATATTATATATTTACATATTTGTAATGTGCTCGTCAAACTCTTTTATTTGATACAGCATGGCACAATTAATCATTATAATTTCTTTAGTTTATGACTTTATGTCCTCTAGAGGGCGCCATATTGCATTTAATGTGACGTCACATAGTCTATAACCAGCGGACGATTAAGATGCTTTCAATGATACCTCATTTCTCAAATTATGATCGGTAGTTTAGAAGTTATGAGGTAGCACATCTGCTACCTCATAACTCTACCAATACCTCACCCCACCACTTCTTACGAGTACCTCATACATACCGGTCAAAATCATAACCCAAGGAGGGTTATGATTTTGACCGGTTGCTTCACCGTAGTCGGGTAAATAGCTGAAAGATTTCCCCTTTCAAAAACAAAAACCCTCTTTGCGACCCGGTTTTCGTCGTATTTTACCCATATGGGTGTTTAATGCTATAAGAAAAACGTTCACTGTATTGAACAACTACTCTGAAGCTAAAACTAAACTAAAATAATGGTTGCTGGGCCGGACTTATGAGGAAACAGAAAGTTTACTTTGCAGAACACACACACACACACACTCTTTGAAAGAATACATACCCTCACTCACACTTACACCACACACTTACTCACCTTAACTGTTTTTGTATCTATAATCTATGTTATAAATTTTCTTTGTACTTAAATTATTGTAAATTTTATATGGAATTTGAATAATAATATTGCGCTAGCAGAACATTAAATTGTTAACTTTGTGTAGTGTTTAGGTCACCAAGATACAGGTGTGTCTAGTTTGGGACCCGCTGTCTAATTATTCTAAGCCTTCTGTTAGTGAGAATTTCATACCATGCTAGGTTGTATATTTAAGAACGTTGTGTAAGCTAAATAAATGAATTTGAATTGTGGGTGCGAAATGTGGGTGTACTATAAATAGCCTACATCTCTGCCTAACCCTTCGGAGGTTACAGGCGTATGTTATTAAAATATAACTTTGCGTGGACCCTTTTCAAATTTGAGACTGTCAGTCAGCGTATTTTTATTGCCTGTTTAAGCAAGTGAAACCATAAGTTTGCAGTATTGAAATACCTTCTTTATTTTGCTAATTTCAACTCTATGTACAGTGCCGAAGTATTAATTATTAACATAAAATCAAACCAGCGACCCGCCCCTGCTTCCCAAGGTTTTTACAACTTGACAAAACATCGAAATTTCTTAATTATCTATGTTTAATATAAATGTATTATACATATAAACCTTCCGAAATACATTCTCTAAATTATGTTGAAAACCTCATCAAAATCCGTTGCGTATTTTAGAAGAACAACGCGGACATACAGACAGACGCGAAAAGTGACTTTGTTTTATAATATGTATAGATGAACCAAAGTATTACCAACGTATATAAGATAGTAATACTCTATATCTATAGATTATGATGGTCAGAAAGTTTTCATCCCCCGGGAGGCGCGAGGCGTGGATGAATCAACATTTATTAACGGGATATGGAACTTGGACACGTATACTTACTAATATTATGTGGGTATTGCAGTTTGAATGTCTATTTATTATTCTTTGTGTCTGAGATACATTATATTAATAAAACAAACTAATATACAGTATTTCTATTTTCTTAATGTCCTTCGCGTATCATCGCGCGGATTTCCGAATACAAACGAATGCTTATTTCCATGTCCATCAATTATTAGATTTATTGTGTATAATAATTTGAATTCAAAACTAAGTACTTTGTTGTTGTTTTGTTTTGATTTCCATGTGAACTATATAGAGCTGTAAAACTATTTTCCTATCTGTCGTGCCTGCGACTTTAGCGGCTTTCCTCCCATTTTTTAAATAAATTACATTAAGTTAAAAAAATATTAACAACTCTATATACTTCCAAGTCGATTGAGAGCGTCAGATATGCACTAAGTGCAAAGGGCAACTGATAGAAATCCGACGACTGACGAAACACGAGGTTTGCCGAGCGACATTAAGAACATAGTTTGTCTGTACATGAAAGTTTAAAGAAGATTTTACTTCGAATAAATAGCAGCATTGTCATGTGTCAATTTATTCCATTATTTTTTATACATTACACAATCTATTAGGCAACACCAGTGAAAACAGACCATAAAATGAATGTTGTTGCAACATCAGGCAACAATTCTAATAATTGCACGATGTCAGAACCTGTCAAAACGTTATGGCTAATGAGTGCTACGATACCTAAAAACCAGGTATTAAAGTCCACTCAGTGTCATTTGACTCTGGCCCGTTCTCAGATAAATACATGGCTAGTCCATAACCATTAATTGTTCACTTGTTAATTAATCTAAATCGCATAACCGAACCACAAAACATGTTTCCAACCACCTGCATTTGTTTTCAAAAAACTAAAAAGAAAATCTGCCAACCCATTACCTACTTAAAACAACTTAACTTTACGACCGGCTTAACTTATTTAACGTAGGTGTAAAGTAACAAAGTTGAAGACAACCTTTTACAACGTTGGATTGTCTCAAATTCTTAAACAAAACATTGTACGGAAAACTCATAGTCTGGAAAAGAAAAATCTAAAGCATTTGTTTACTTAATGCCTTAGGGTCCGATCACACGTACCACAACCACACCACATCGCAGCGTCAAAATGTGGGTAAGCAGTGGTTACGTGTGAATAGTGTTGCTGCAGCTTCTTGCAGTTGTTTTGTGGTAACTACAAATTTTCGATGTGGTTGCGTTGTCGCTAGTATTTGCGATGTGGTTACACTGTGGCTAGCGTTTGAAGACAGACAGATCATTATGTTCGCGATGTGGCCGGCCACTAGTGCGTGTTGACGCTGGTTGTTGTGCTTTGGTTGTGACGTGGCCTTGATGTGGTCGGTATCGCCCAAACGGTTGATCTTGACGGCCAAATGTGGTCCGTGTGTATAAACTATTCATTTTATATAAATTAGCGCCCGTCCACGTGTTGCCATTGTGGTGTGGTATTGGTGTGGTTATGTTACGTGTGATCGGGCTCTTAAAGACGAAGAAAAGCGATGGGAACCGCCAGCTGTCGTGTGTTCCCGTACAGCTGACAGTCGTACACCGATACATCGTGTGAGAGCATTCGTCACGTTGACTGACATTCAATTACGTGCCTCGACCTTACACAAAGGTCACCCGGTGATATCTGCTCGGCTAATGAATGGAGTGCATTGAGCAACCCTGGCCGTAAATTGGTCCCAACTATTTGGATAAAAGTTTAGTGTACAAAACTGTATACGGATCTAATGTATTTTTCCTCAGAACTTATTTGAGTTTTGGCATTAGTCACTTTAAGTCGGAATTAATGAAAGTCTTGAAGCCGATAGATTACCTAATGATTACATCAAAAACTACTTCGAATTTTAGATATCTTTTCAAAGCCCAAAATCTTAGCTGAGTGCCATTTTTGTTTGCCAAATAAGACTATCATCATCTGCCTAACCTTTTCCCAACTATTTTGGGTTCGGCTTCCAATCTAACCGGCTGCAGCTGAATCCCAGTATTTTACATGGAGCGACTACCTATCTGACTTCCACAACCCAGTTACTGGGTAATACGATACCCCTTTGGTAAGACTGGTTGTCAGACTTTCGAGCTTCTGACGACCCGTAAAGACTGTCAAAGATCCACGAATGACAGCCGGGACCAACAGCTTAAGAATGCGGCGACGTATGAATTGTCCATACAAACGTAGTACATCAATCATTTGCAATTTGAGCATATTTCCACCATATTATGTTGATATTCGGATTGAGACAGTATTTATCTAGGCTCCTACGTCTTTTGATTTTCAAAAACTTACCTTTAAATGAAATGTAAGCGAATTCCATTTCGTACATTTTTACAGCGTAAATGACATGTTTTCATATGGTTTTTTCTGTATTATAAACAACAATATTTGTAATATTGTTTCCGTAGAAGCATAGTTTATGTTATCAAGTTACAAATTATCGAAAATAAAATGGAAATACATTAAATTTTCATTCATCATTTTTTGTATTACGGAACACATCCAAATTTATCATAATTTTTCGATGCTAGTATTGCCATCGCGTCAAGGAATAATTTGTCAATGTGTGCGTGGTCGTACTGCTCACTGTAGTTGTATATCGCTCCGACAGGCACTCACACTAGCGCAACGTGATCGGTTGGAATTCGTTCGGGGTATTTTTTGTCAGTATTAGGTAGTTTTATTATTAGTAGATTAGGTATATTATATAGGTACTTTACTGTGCTTATTTGTTTACTAAATTAAAGCAGCTGCCGACTACTTCTGTTTTGTGCTCGTGATTATATTTAAATCTATTGTTTGATTGTTTTACTCGAGTTAATTATCTTTTTGTATACACGTGTTTCTGAAAAAAAAAAAAAAAATTATTCTATCTTTTCTTTCTTTCTATCTTCAGATAACATAAATGTGTTTACAAACATCCGTATCTGGACAAACGAGTACTTATGTTTCATCAGTAATATTAATCGGTAGGTACCTATTTATGCGTCTAAAGACCCTCAGCGAGTCGTAGAAACATATAAATTATACACACGGCCGAAACGCGGTAGTCCAGGTATAGGTGGCTTGTTGAGAATCAAACGTGCTGGGACGTACTCTCGTCCCAGCGCGTTGAAGAAACACTGTTGGATTTTCAACTCTCGGCGCTAAGCAGAGCGTTGAAAATCAAGTGCACGAAAAATTTCGCCGCGATTTTATTACGTCCGTGCGAACGAGGGCTATATTATAGGACCAGGTTTTTATACTAGGTATTTACTTGCAAGTACGCCGACCAAGTGCCGATCCGAAATACTCGCAAGACTATTTTATTTCTTATTTATATTTAGTTACGGATCAATGTTCTATGTAGGGCTTTCAATACCGGGATCCCGGTATTGGCTAATACCGGTATCCCGGACATTATTTGACATTTTTCAATACCGGTATTGAAATGTCCACTACCGGGATACCGGTATTGGTGATTTTATTTTATCAGTAGACACTACAGTGAAACAATTTCTTTTTATTACCTACACATTATATTTCCAACCAATTTTATAATTATCAGGGTAAGTTTTAAAAACTGCGTATTTTAATTCGACAGTTAGTTACATTTCATTACTACTTGTGCTACTAACTGGAGGCAGAAATAGAAGCTAAAACTCAAAGGGAAGTTAGGACCCATGCTTCTTCCAGCAGGCCTAACATGACACACGCGATAATTATCCACGCTCGCGCGACTAATTTTTGTCTATTTCGTAGTGTTATCGTTTTCTGATAGCTACGCCATACAAAATACTTGACTCGTTCTGTCAAACTTGATGTTTTGTCAACAAACCCAAACATGACACGTTATTTATCTCGATTTTTGACAGTTCAACACGAGATAATCAGTTATTTTGTCGTATTTAGTCGTCCTCGATTTTGACGACGAGAAGAGTAGACAAAAAGACAATGATATTATTTTTTTAATTGTGGGTGTACACCGGTGTACTGTAGTAGAGGGGTGCACTACCACGTAGATGACTATTACTTTCCAGTCACTTTGCCAATTATGGTGATTAAATAAATAAATTAACGAAATCTAGGGATTATAGCTGTATGGTAATATCAAATATTCGCAACATAATTACTAAAATCACCAGTTTATTTCCTAAGGGTGGTGATTAACAATTTTATGGTTATAATAGCGGAATCAACTCCACCTGCCAATTTATTTGAACGCCAGTCTTTTTGGTGACTGGTGATTAACAAAATTTGCAACGTCATGGACTTTATGGTGACTGTTAAACTTCGATTTGTCAAATTGCAATCGTCGGCCCATTTGTCATTTGTGGTGATTATCTAATGAGTATAGGTGCTACTAATTTTAATTTCCGTCAATTTGTATTTTAATTTAGCATGCCAAAGAAATGATTTAATTTTAATCAAAAAGTCGGTTACACAAAAAACTAATCATAAATAATTAAAAGAGAGAATAATTAAGAGAGACGTTTATTCAATAAAGTACATAATTCCATGCATAAATTGAATGAATGAAACAGAACTTCAAGCCGATGCTGCTATCATAAAAATAATTTGTTTTTAATCACTTGCAACATCGGTATCTCGTCGCGCGATAAAGTAGTGTCAAAGTGCCTTTTTCGAGTTTACTCGCCGTTTGCGGTCATGTAAGGGATTAGAATGACGTCAAAACAACGGCGACAAATTCCGATAAAACGAGAAAAAGAGCGTTCTCGCACTTGTCATGTTAACCCTGCAGCACTGATATAGAGTCTATTGTAAGAGTTGAATTGGGCGGCCGAGAGATGTATATTGACATGGCGTATAATTATTTACTGAGCATTCTACCTACGAGCATAGAGGTAGAGAGAACGTTTTCCTTGGTTACATATTTGTGCAACCGTTTAAGGGGACGATAACCGACTTTTAATGATTTCATACTGAAGATGACGTTTAAATGAGTAGTGTAGTGAGTAATTTGAAAATAAAAAAATGTTAAATAAGAGCATTTTCTTAATATTTTAATAGAGGCATATTTTTGATTATGTTTATATTAAATAGTGAAATTAATTTGTAAAGTTATGTCTAACGCGGATAAAAAACTGAGAATGACGCAAAACCTATCAAGCGTTTTTTTCTGAAAACTTCACCATTTTGAAAACAATTAAATTATTGATCTTTTAGTATACGTGTTTTATTAAAATACTTTTTAATAAAACACGCAATACGCACAACGCGTAAACACGTAAACACGTAATTTTAATAATGTGTCTAATTTGGGACAGCGTTCCTTGATGGACGAGTCCTTGATGGATGGCTGGACGTATGACGCGTTGCTAAAAATAAGCGCCTTGAAAAATAAGCGCCGTGGAAAGTAAGCGCCGTGGGATAAAAGCGCCGTGGAAAATAAGCGCCTTGGAAAATAAGCGCCGTGAAAAATAAGCGCCGTGGAAAATAAGCCCCGTGGAAAGTAAGCGCCGTGGGATAAAAGCGTCGTGGAAAATAAGCGCCTTGGAAAATAAGCGCCGTGGAAAATAAGCGCCTTGGAAAATAAGCGTATGAATAAAAAAATCCAAATCCTCACCACTGAGTCTCGCAAACAAAGGATGGGTCAATCAATATGGCAGCTTTACTTTGGGAAGAGGAAGTCTTGATGACAAATGAAAATCATAATTTGACATATTACCAAACTCTCTCTCCCGTGGCGCGGAGGCGCGTATTTAATTCTGGACACACAGAATAAAATACGCGGCAAAAATACGCCGCACGGAATTACGGATCTCCGTGCAGCGTTCAGCTGACTGTTTTTATAGCGGACATAAGTAGTTCTTAAATAGATGTTACGGTAATAACTCACTAGAGGGCGCTGCAAGTAATATATCTTTTTTTTTTTTTTTTTTTAATTTTTTTTTTAATTTTTTTTTTTTTTTTCTTTCTTATTTTTTTTACCGGCCGTGGAAAATAAGCGCCGTGGAAAATAAGCGCCGTGGTAAAAAAGCGCCGTGGAATATTAGCGCCGTGGAAAATAAGCGCCGTGGTAACAAAGCGCCGTGGAATATTAGCGCCTTGGAAAATAAGCGCCTTGGAAAATAAGCGCCGTGAAAAAAATGCGCCGTGAAAAATTAGCGCCGTTGAAAATAAGCGCCGTGGAAAGTAAGCGCCGTGAAAAGTAAGCGCCGTGGAAAGTAAGCGCCGTGGAAAATAAGCGCCTTGGAATGTAAGCGCCGTGGGATAAAAGCGCCGTGGCCGTTTTTATTTTTAAAATGCTTTTTGCATTTTAAAATTCAAATTTTCTTACGTAAAAAACGTAAGAAAATTTGAATTTTGCGAGCTACCCTGGCGCTTCCCCTTTTTTTAAAGGGGAAGCGCCAGGGTAGCTCGCAAAATTCAAATTTTATAAAAATCGATTGTGTTTTTTTTTTGTGATTTTTTTGTTGAGAGAGAGAGAGAGAGAGAGATGATTGATTGTTGTTGTTTTTTTTTAAATAGATCGCTAAATTGTAATTACTTAGATACTTTTTTTTTTTTTTTTTTTTTAATATCATTCCCTCTATCTGCAATCAGCCCTCTAGCTATAATCAGATTGTGTGTTCTTTCCTGGCAGTTTGAGATTGTTCACATCCTGCGATGCGTCATCTCGTTATTAGATATTGTTAAGTGTTGATTAGATTGACGCTATTCGCTCTCTTTTAAGTCTGTAAGTAGAGTCTGAGGACTTGAGAAGTATCACAGCGAGTTCATTTTTGTGTCGTTGGAGTCTTTCCTTATAATTATTGCAGGACCTTTCTATAACCTCCTTGATAGTTGGGATTTGTAGGTACTCATGAACTTCAATGTTTTTTGTGAACCAAGGTGCACTACATAAGGTTTTTAATGCTTTATTTTGGAAGCGCTGTATTATCTCAACATTTGAGTTGCTTGCTGATCCCCAGAGCTCTATACCATATGTCCAAACAGGTTTAAGGATGCATTTGTAGATTAGAAGTTTATTTTCTAAGCTTAGTGATGACTGTCTGCCTATGAGCCAGTGAATGTCTCTTAGTTTCATGTTAGCTTGATCCCTTTTGGTCTTTATATGTTCACGCCAGGTAAGTCTTCTGTCGATGTGCATACCTAGGTATTTGGCAGTACTTTTCTGTGGCAGCACGTCTTCACCGAGTGTCACTTGTGGGCAGTCTCCTCTTCTTAGGGCGAAGGTAATATGGACAGACTTGGCAGCACTAGCCTTGATTCTCCACTTTTTCAGCCATGATCCGATTTTATCCAGGTGGTCTTGGAGTTTCGTGGATGCTGTAATCTGGTCTTTATCGCAGGATAGAACTGCGGTGTCATCAGCGTAGGTTGCAGTAACTATTAGCTTTGAGGTGGGTAGGTCAGCAGTGTAAACTGTATACAGTACAGGGCCTAGCACAGAACCCTGGGGCACTCCAGCTTCTATGGGATAGAATGAAGAGAGACAGTCTCCAGTTTTAACTTGGAACACTCGGTCCTCCAAGTAAGATCTGAGCAGCATGTATGCGGTGTGTGGTAAGCAAATTTTTAGTTTACACAGGAGGCCCTTATGCCATACTCGGTCGAATGCCTGTTGTATGTCAAGAAAAGCAGCTGAGCAGTACTCCCTTCTTTCCAGGGATTGTCGGATTGTGTGAACCACTCTGTGTATTTGTTCCGTCGTTCCATGGTGTGCTCGAAAACCAAATTGATGCTCCGGGATTGTCCTTTGTTCCTCAAGTATAGGTAACAAAGGGGGGTGAAGTTGCTCCCGTCCGTAGGATTTACCACCTTCTCCTAGGCCCACCCTACACGTATCCCCCGGGTGGTGCTAAATGAGCAACAACGCCGAGCCACGGGCGGCGGTTTAGAAACCCGTTAACTGGTCTCCACTGGCCTAGAAGAACTAAATACCTTCTAAAAGAGTGGCCATAGTGCCTTGGGAAAGTGCTATGAGATTATCTCCCAACCCCCCTTTTATGAAATGTCGAATAATAAGAGCGAGTTTTTGTCGTGCGATCCGGCTAACACCCGGCGCCCTCCGGTATCCGGGCCGGTGGGTGAGAAATTGATTACCGAAGACTCCATGGAAGTAGGCGACCAGGCTTCTATGGTAGTGAATACTACTGGCAGCAAGAAATATGTACAGCAAGCCTTCCACCCTAGCTTGTTTATGAGTAGACAAAGAAGTCAATCCCTTGGAAATAGACCACAGCTTGAATCTACCAACACAGCTCCCCCAACACAAGAAGAACAGAAAAGTCAGACACCTACTAATAACACACCTTGTCCTCCTGAATGGCAAAGAGTTCCAACAGCTAGAGCCAACAAGCGAAAGAAGTTATCACAGTCGCCATCTCCAGAAACAACCAAAACTACCAATAGGTACGATGGCCTACAGATTGACCTGACAGAAGATGAACCTGAACCCAAAGAGAAACGCCCAAACAAACCTCCACCGATTATCTTATATGGCATTGAAGACATCAATAAATTAACTGAATTGGTTAACACTGTTGCTGATAAAGACGATTTCTTCCTAAAAATTGTAAACAAAAATCAATTAAGAATAAATTCTATAGACATAGAAGCATATAAGAAAATTATTACCCTAGTCCGTGAAAATGGACTTATAGGCCACACTTTTAATATAAAGGACCAACGTTGCTGCCGTCTAGTAGTAAAAAAACTCCATCATTCAACTCCGCACAGTGCTATCATGGAAGAAGTCGAAAAAACTGGAAATAAAGTACAAGGAGAAATTATTAATGTAAAATATGGTCCAGAAAAGAAACCAACGTCGACATTCTTTGTTAATCTCGTGGCTGGCCCAAACAACTATGCTGCTAAAACAATAAAATCTATTA
Source organism: Agrochola lychnidis (assembly GCA_963680765.1). Taxonomy (NCBI): domain Eukaryota; kingdom Metazoa; phylum Arthropoda; class Insecta; order Lepidoptera; family Noctuidae; genus Agrochola; species Agrochola lychnidis. Next base: position 10,659,821 of record OY796850.1, read on the forward strand.
ACAATCAAATTGTTATAATTGAAGAGCCTAAGAAAATAAACACAATACCACAGTGCCAGAGGTGTCAACAATACGGGCATTCTAAAAATTACTGCATGCGGCCATACCGTTGTGTAAAGTGTGCACAAGATCACAAAACATCCGATTGTCCTAAAAAGGACCGAAACACCCCCGCCACCTGTGCGTTATGTGAAGGTGCACACCCTGCTAACTACAAAGGGTGTGAGGTGTACAAAGAAATACTATCTAGAAAAACAGGTAGACAAAAGTCAACAAAGGTCACATATATCACTACCACACAAAATAAACCAAATAATGTACGACAGCCAAATCTTACCACAGAATCACACCAACAACAATACCAACCGTTCGAGAAATCCAGACATGCGAACCAAAATTTCATAGGCACAAAGTCCTATTCAGATGCTATAAAAACGCTACCCACAGCATATGATAATAACTTAGAAATCCTACTCACACAACAAGCTGTAAAGCTAGATAAATTATTAGAACAAATGTCAACAATGATGAACCTTCTCACAACAGTAATCAACAAACTTGTCCATTGAAATGACCACTCTAAAAGTAGCAACGTGGAATACAAACGGGTTAATTAAACACAAATATGACATACAAACTTTTTTGGAATATGAAAATATTGACGTACTCCTTGTATCTGAGGCACACTTAATACCAAATCACAACACAACGTTACAAAATTACAGCATATATGCGACATCTCACCCGGACGGAACTGCTCATGCAGGCACAGCTGTAATTATCAAAAAACATATCAAGCATGAGATTCTTCAGGAGTATAAAACAGAACCAATACAAGCAACTACAATAACGGTACAAGATAAGCGGGGATTTATAACATTATCAGCTGTATACTGTCCACCTAAGCACACTATAAAGGAAGAAGCGTTTACAAATTATTTCAGAACCCTTGGACATAGATTCGTATGTGGAGGTGACTGGAACGCCAAAAACGTACACTGGGGATCACGACTTACTCTACCCAGAGGCCGAGAATTGAAAAAAAGTATAAACAAGAACAAAGTATGTGTACTAAGTACAGGTGAACCCTCGTATTGGCCTACAGATCCAAATAAAACACCAGATCTTCTGGACTTCTTTGTGTATAAAGGATTGCCAAACCATTACTTAAATGTTGAGACTTGTCTAGACAGCAGTTCAGACCACACACCAGTAATAGCCACAATAAGTACCACCATCATTGAAAGACCAGTAAAAGAGCGACTATACACCAAAAAAACCGATTGGGATGCTTTCAGGGACTACATAGACGAAAACCTCAACTTGAAAGTGAAACTTAAAACAAGGGATGACATTGAAGAATATGCAACAACATTAACAAACCTAATACAAATAGCCGCGTGGAAATGTACCCCGGTTACCACATTAAAACAAGGTAGTAGGAACGTACCCAAGGATATAAAAACAAAGATCCTGGAGAAGAGAAGACTCAGAAGAGTGTGGCATTGTAGTCGACATTCCAAAGACAAAAGGGCGTTTAATAAAGCAGCCGCTGACCTAAAACAGTACCTCAAAGATATCGAAGAAGAAACCCTACAGAATAAGTTAGCAAACTTGAATCCCGAAGCTAAAAACGAGTATTCACTCTGGAACACTGTAAAAAGTAGTAAGGAGGCGCCTCAGGTTGCACAACACCCCATCAAAAAGAGTAACAACACTTGGGCTAGAACTGACGAAGAACGGGCTGAGGTGTTTGGACAATTCTTGCATGAAGTCTTCACTACGAATGTCGGTGATATAGAAACTGAAAAAGAAATACAAGACTATCTAGAAACTGATTTGCAACTATGTCTCCCAATGCAAAGCTGCTCACCCCGCGAAGTCCAAAGAGAAATAAAAGGTCTAGAGTTAAACAAGGCTCCTGGATTTTGCCTGATAACAGCTGAAATTCTACGACAACTACCTAAAAAAGCAATAGTCGGTATAACGCACCTTTTTAATGGAGTAATTAGGATAGGACATGTTCCAATGATATGGAAAACATCAGAGATAATCATGATTCTGAAGCCTGGCAAACCCCCGCATCTTGTGTCTTCTTACAGACCAATTAGTCTATTACCAACATTATCGAAATTGTTTGAGAAGATCGTCTTGCGAAGGCTAACACGAATACTTAACGAAAACGATCTCATTCCTCAACATCAGTTTGGTTTCAGAACTGGCCATTCGACTATAGAACAAGTTCACCGAGTTGTCAACAAAATAAGAGAAGCTCTCGAGAAAAAACAGTACTGCTCTGCTGTCTTTCTAGATGTACAACAAGCATTTGATAAGGTTTGGCACTTGGGCCTGCTTTTCAAAATTAAGAACCGACTTCCACATAACTTTTACCTGCTTTTAAAATCTTATTTGGAGGATAGAATATTTAGAGTTAAAATCAATGACAGCTACTCTGCCTTTCAGGATATAAAAGCCGGGGTACCACAAGGTTCCGTTTTGGGCCCTACTCTGTACCTTATATACACTGCAGATATACCCACAACGGATGATATTCTATCTGCCACATTCGCTGATGACACCGCTGCACTTTGCAACCATGAAAACCCCAGCGTAGCGTCTTTAAATCTACAGAATCACTTGAACAAAGTCGGCAAATGGATGGAAAAGTGGCGCATCAGGGCCAGCTCCAACAAATCGGTGCATGTCACTTTTACTCTGAGAAAGGATAACTGCCCCCCACTTAAACTTGGAAACGACGCTCTACCCCATCAAGATTCAGCAAAATACCTAGGCATGCATCTTGATAGGAGGCAAACATGGAAGCCTCATATCCAAAAAAAACGCGACGAGCTAAACATACGGCTCAGAAACCTAAACTGGCTAATAGGCAGAAGGTCGCATGTCACCATTGAAAATAAGATACTCATTTATAAAGCTATAATCAAGCCGGTTTGGACATATGGCGTAGAGTTATGGGGATCAGCAAAAAACTCTAATGTGGAGATTTTACAACGGTTCCAGAATAAGGCACTCAAAATAATAACCAATGCACCCCTATTTATCAGAACCAGTGAACTGCATGACTATACAGAAATGAAAACAGTTAAGGAGGAAGTCGAACACAGAGCAAAAGCATACAAAGACCGTATAAAAGCTCATACTAACACCCTAGCAACAGCGTTATGTGAACCAATAAACCACAGAAGGCTCAAAAGACAACACATATGGGACCTTGTTCACTAACAATTCCTAATTTAATAAGAGACAGCTTCCTCACTGGAGGAACAGTTCTCTCCTGTCAATAAACTCCCACAACAAATCTGCTAAGGGCTTCTCAAGCCGATCGCAAGATGATATTGGAAAAAAAAAAAAAAAAAAAAAAAAAGTATAGGTAACAGTCGTTGTAGCAATAACTTCTCGAAAAGTTTTGACAATAGAGGAAGAAGACTTATTGGTCTGTACGAGGAAACTTCTGTAGGAGGCTTTCCAGGTTTAGCTACCATATTAATTATTGAGACTTTCCAGATGAGAAGGAAATAGTGTAGTCTCAACACTGCATTGAATAGGATGGTCAGCAAGACAATTCCTTTTCTTGGTAGATGATTAAGGACTTCTGATGTAATGAGATCAAAACCTGGTGCCTTTTTTTTCTTCAAGTTATTAACAGCTTTCCAAACTTCTGTTGGGGTACACAGTCGCAACGGTAGAGACATTTGTTGATCACTGTCAAGGATTTCGTCAATTTCTTCTTCTGGATACATGATGTCAGATTCATTTGGTTTGAATACATCTTTTAGGAATTCGGCAAATAGCTCCGCTTTATCCGCAGGTTTCCTCGCCCATTCACCATTTGGTTGTCTTAATGGAGGCATGTGTTCTTGTGGCTGTTTCATTGGCTTAGTTATTTTCCATAGGGAATAGTCGTCTGCTTTGTGAGGTGATAAAGTTTTTAGTTTATCTTGTAGTGTGGCGTTTTCGTGCCCTTTAAGCATTTCCTTTAATTCCTTTTGTGCTTTGTTGAGGACTCTTTTATCATGTGCGTTCCTACTTGTGTGCCATTGTCGTCTCAGTCGCCGTTTTTCAGATATCGTCTCCCTTATTTTAAGTGTATAATCCTGTTTTTGAGGACTGTATTTTATACATGGCGTAGACATCCAAGCAGCTGTTTGGATAAGGTTCGTTGTATACCAGGCTGCATTTTCTATGTCTTCATCTGTTTTAAGGGGAATGTGCAAGTTGGTATTTTCCTCTATAAAGTTCTGGAATGAGTCCCAGTCAGTTTTACGATTGTATAGCGTCTCGCGGGGCTCTTTACAAATAATTGTGGTGCTCAGTGTGCATATAATTGGTGTATGATCAGAGTTGCCGTCCAGGCATGATTCGACTTTTGTGTATAGTCCAGACATTCCTTTAGTAACAAAGAAATCGATGAGATCAGGTGTTTTGTTGGGATCTGATGGCCAGTAAGTTGGCTCTCCTGTAGTCAGTATATTGAGTGAATCTGAATCTATTGCCTTCTTCAACTCTCTGCCTCTGGTCGTGGTCAGTCTGGAGCCCCAAAAGATATTTTTGGCGTTCCAATCTCCTCCAGCGACATATCTACCACCTAGCGTGTTAAGAAAGTCGCTAAACATTTGTTCGTCGACTCGATGCCGAGGCGGGGAGTATACTGCAGCGATGTTAATTGGGCCCTGCCAGTCGTCTATCGATACTACAGTAGCCTGTAGGTATGCTTGCTTAAAGTTTGGGAGAGGGTGCTGTTTTATACTTTCTTTTATTATAATTGCAGTCCCAGCGTGTGATGTTCCATCAGGATGATTGGTGTAATATATATTATATCCTTTGATAAGGATGGCTTTTTCGTCAGTCATGTGTGACTCTGAGATTAGAAGAATATCTATCTTGTTGTGTTTAATGAAAATTTCTACTTCCTGCTTATTAGGAGGCAGGCCATTTACGTTCCATGCTGCAATGCGTAGGAATTTCATTTATTATATTGGGCAACTAGAGTAGTAAGGAGTCCCATTAGGGTGCCTATTTGTTGTATGAGAATATCTATTTTCTCTGATTGTTTAGTGATGATTTGTTCTAGTGAATTTGTTGGCTGAGATTGTATGTTCTCTTGTTTTTTGTTCCAGTGCACAGTGTATCCGGCGTCTTGAATGCGTGGATTTGGTGGTTGTTGTCTAGCGTGACTACTTGGCTTTAATTGTGGAAAGTCATCTGATTGAAAGCGGACAGTATTATTTCTTGGAATGTTCATATTTGGTAATGTTGGTTTTTTATGGGATAGCTGTGAAATTTTCCTTGAGCGAATCTCTTTGTATACTTGGCACCCCTTATAGTTGGCAGGGTGGTCTCCAAGGCACAATGCACAGGTGGCTGGTGTATTCCTGTCTTTTTTAAGGCAGTCTATAGTTCTATGTCCTTCTCCGCATTTAACGCATCTGTAAGGGCGCATGCAATTATTTTTAGTGTGCCTTGTACTTAGATACTGATTATTCAAATTTACAAAAAAAACAAACAAACAGAAGACAAACACAAGAAACAGAAGTTTGCAATTTAAAGTTGTATAAAAAAGTGACTAGTAAATACTAGTCACAAAACTGCTTTTTAAATAAAAAGCAGTTTTTTATTATTTTGTGTGCTTTTTAACTACTACTACTACACTTTTTTACTACTTAACTCATTAGTTGTTAAATAAAAAAACGATATTAAGTAAAAAAATAGTCTCATACCGGGATCCCGGTGTTGGATATTTTCTATACGGTATTTATTATACCGGTACTGCAAAAACGCTTGCATAGAACTCTATGCATCTGCATCTGCATCTCTATGGATCTGGAAGTTTTTTTTTTTGTAAACGCGATTGTGCTCTTTATTTATACTACATTACGAATTAAAGGTTTTGGAAGATTTTTTTTTAATGCGATTGTGCTCTTTATTTAGATAAGGTCCGTACCAATGTTCTATACAAGTATTTTTCTTCAAAGTATTTTTTTCGGCTACTCGCTCCTTCGACGCTCGATGCAATTCTGCTCCTTATTTATATTTACTTATGGATCAAAGTTATATGCAAGTATTTTTACTTTAAAGGTTTTGGAAGTTTTTCAGACTTCTTTAGGCGCGTTGAGCATTTTTGAGATGGGACTAAACCTTTGATTTCGCGACACTGTAACGCAATTTACCGAAACCGTGGAGTAAAAGGCATCAATGTTGATTACCGCGGTACCGATTTTTTTAATCTGACGTGTAAAAGTGATTCCGATACTTATCCTATTTACAGAATAAACAATTTCATTTCATATCTACTAGATTTTCTCTACAAGGCCTAGATCCAGAGATATTCTAAAACATTGAGATATTGGCATTGTAAAGAAATTTCCAAAAAACGCATTACTAGTCTGTACATATACTAACGATTCCCCAAAGTATTCAACAGAAATAAAGCAAGTAATGAACATACCTAATTCCTAATAATAAAATATAAATGCCGTCGACTCGTTATGAATGAATGGTAAGTAGCTATCTATCCAGTCACACACACACACGGATGCGCACCGCGTCCGCCGCCCGCCTGCTGTTGTCAAACAGAGATAGCAATATTCCGAACGAATTTTGCAAACGTCTCGATTTGTAGTTGCGAGCCGCGGGCGCAGCGCTCTTAAGAGTGCTTATACTAAAAGTTGGCCACGTCGCAAATAGCTGTCAAATATTTACCTGTTTTGATTAATTTGGCAATATTACTTTATGGAAACATGAAATGTGGCTAACTAGTGAACTAAAATATTGATTATGAAATGCAATAATTAATATCGTAACACCGAATATTTAGTTTTAGATATAAAAAAGCATTTGGACATTCCAAGTGCCTTTTTTACACCTAAAACGGTTACAACATCAAATTTAGTGTTATAATTGCAAGTTAGCCACATTTCTTGTTTCCATACAGTAATATTGCCAAATTAATCAAAACAGGTAAATATTTGACAGCTATTTGCGACGTTGCCAACTTTTAGTATAAGCCCTCTTAACGTGCTCTCCGAGGTACGGAGTAGTCTTCGTATGTAAAGATAGTCACCCATCCACGGACCAATTGCGGCAAGCGTAGCTTAACCTGATCGATCGACCCGTGCGGCTGTTATTACTTAGCCACAACTCCTTACTTCGCCAAATAAGACCATTAATAATAAAAACTAAACTTTATTGAGCCAACACTGGCTCTATTTGCTGGGGCAATTGATTGGTTCCAAGCTTATAAAGGATAACCTTTCAAAACTCCCATTTTGTTTTTAATTGGTGCTCCGGGCAACTGTTTCATCGACTGGTTTTAATGTTGTTTACAAGTTTTATGCCGCATGTTGGTAGAAAAACAAAGTCGTTTCAGTTATTTCTTCTGTTGTTTGACTTTTTAACTAACCCGACTGATGTTGGGGCTTTAGGGTTTGAACATAATTAATCTCAGCTTCTGTTGGTTTAATAATAAAACGCTTCATGAGTTTTCGCTCTCCAACGGAAAATTAATGATCGCCACAATTTTTTCTAGCTAGCAACATATTTAAATATACCTTGTTATTTCTTCCACTAATCTCCTTCTTCTCCAAATCCAGAGCAGACTGATGTTGGTTGGAGAGTGCGTGCCCGCATCCTGCGACAAAAGCGCCATCACCTCGCTGCTAGGCGCCGCTGAAGGCGCCGCCGCTGCGCAGGCGTCGACTGCCGGCCTGCTGGCATCCTTCGCCACCCTCAACGTGCGACCCGTACCTGGAGATTACGACCTCTTCGCTGACCCTAAACTGCAAATATTAGGGTAAGATGCTGTTGGTTATTAAGTCAAAAGTGAAGGGAAGGGGAATTAGGGTAAGTTTTGAACTTGTTTTCACCAGAGCTGTGTGAGGGCGATTTATAATAACAGAGTAATATCTACCTACGGTCATGCAAGGACCCTCGTGCGTTAGATAATGATGACCAAACAAAAGATGGAGTTAAAACATGGAAAAGTTGCTGGCCTTGTGGTAGTATTTAGCTAATGTTTAGTGAGAGCTGTGTCCTAAATAAGCTCATGTACTTGACATTACATTAGAATAATAATAATCGTGTTTGTAAACATGAATGTAAATTAATTAAATGTTATTAGTTAAATTACTACTTAGATTTAATTAATTTAGCATTTTTAAGGCCAATTTTCATTTAGAAAAGCAGAATTTTGCAAGACCTATTTGGCTGTGTCCTAAATAAGCTGATGTACTTGACATTAAATTACAATAATGATAATCGTGTTTGTAAACATGAATGTAAATTAATTATATGTAAGTCGTTATATACTACTTAGATTTAATTAATTTAGATTTTTTAAGGCCAATTTTCAATCACAGAATTTTGCAAGACCTATTTTTATTCTGCATTTATTTTAGTACATATACATTCGTGTTCAGTAATTATCACTTTGAAGCAGTAATTTTTTATTTGTGACTGCATGAACCTAAAACGACGCAATATCTTATATTCCTTACAAAATAGGTACTCAGTTTTGGGCACTGAAATTACTTTCACAAAATAATACCTATTTACATTAATACATAACTTAATTAACTAGGTTCATTATCAAATAATGAGGCAGGTAGACTTACTATGTAGAACTAATTAATTAATTCATCTCAAAGCATATGACGTATTATGTAAATCACTGATGAAAGCCAGGACTACATTATCTCATCACCATTCAAGGTTGATTTACAGTTACGAGAACATTTACATAATTAATAACAAGGAATGCTAATAATTTGATATCCAAATTAAAGTGAAAATCGACCATAGATGAGGACTGATATTGTTTTCTTTTTTCTTTATATGAAACGTTTAAATGCAAAGAGGTCGCACGATTCCATATTCAAAGCTAAGACGAATAAGTTCATTTTTTAAAAAGGTCTCTATATAATTTAACCTCTAATAAAATTAGCGAACATTTTAATTTATTACAAAAATTAATATTATTATGTACTGCTTTATTTTTACGCATAAATAAAACACACGTAATAAAAATACAATAATTATGTCATGGGCGTATTTTAATAATTTGAATGCAACCAAACGCATGCATAAAATTATAGACTTATTAAATTGAATACAGCTGATATTGAGTACAGAATATTATAATACAAATAATTATGTAAAACGTATTTTGCAACTCTAACTGTAGTACATGTTATTTTTTTTAAATAAAATATCCTCTAGTAGGCAGTATGCGTGAAAACCTTTGCCTTCCTGTTTTCAAAATGTTTATAGTTTTTTTTGGCGCGGTTTCCAAAAATTTGTAAATTTGGCAACAACTACAGTTATTTTAAACTGAAATAACCTCGTGAGTAGTGTGTGGCTTTCGCTAATGTTACAAAGTGCAATTTTCAAGCTTTTACGATCGTGTTTTTTTTAAACTGTTGACCTACGCAATTTTGATTTAAATGTGTTTTGAGTTCATAATTTCATTGTATTTTGTAATTTTAGTATTATGCAATAATAAGTCAGATATATAGCATAATGACATGACGACTAGGTTATCCTAATGATACCGGGATTGCGTATTTTAGTCTTGACCTACAGTCACAGACATTACGTATACTAAGTTTAGAATGTACTAAATTTCACACATTCACTTCACTCAAAGCACTAAACACGAATGTCTCTGTTAAGGTCAAAATTATCATTGCCTAATAACTTTAACACTTTAACGTATTGCTCGTTTTGTCTGACAACCCCTTTACAAAGACTGATGCTGAAACGTCTTAGACGAAGATGTATTATCAACATGAGCCAGTTAGCAATGCAACTCCAGTACTAACAGCAACGATCACATATGTTCGGTCACGCACATATTCTACAAGGAGAAACAAAGGCACTTAACTTTAATTTTATTTTATGAAAACACGTAGACCATTAGCATTTCGGATTTAAAAATAATTCCAGCAGATTAGAATGGCAACACTGCGAGCAATTACTGTTTTTATGCAGTGTACACACTGGTCTCATTGTTTTTATTCCATATTTAAATGTGAAGTTGCTGGCCGTTTTGTGCTAAAGTGTGAGTTTGCCAAAATACCAGTTGTTATACAAGGTTCTGAACGAGTGCCAAGAATCTCGTTAAAGCCTCTCCTGGCCGTCGCCATGCTTGTATGATAACAACTACAGTTTGGAAGCTGTTCAATTTTAAATCATGTTAATAGTTCCACCGCTAACAATGTTATTAAAGATTTTGTGAGAAATTCTGTAAACTTGAATTATATACAAAACTGCTAGAAACAAAATGCTTTTTGAATATACGCCGAGATAAGAACTGAATTATGAGTTAATATGAACTCTGTTTGTAAAAATTGTGTTTTCTTGTAGAACGGTGGTGACCCTGGTGGGAATCCTGATGTTCCTCGCATCTCTATACGAGGGCTACCTGGAGCGCAAGTACCGGCTGATGAAGGACGACGACCTTGAAGTGGCAGCCGACGTCAACCATAAGCAACCTGTTGGTACTTTCGTTTATAATATCCTTCTTTTTCATAGCCAAAAGATCTTCTGTACCAGGGCAATAGTATGAGATATTTAGCTTTAGAAATAGACAGTGAGACACTCACACAGGTAAGCGCAGGCCACACTGAGAACGAAACTAAGTTCGTTTACTCATGTAGCTACCGCGTGTTTACTTACTAATAAGGTTTACACCGCGAAATGTGAACCGAAGTATGAAAAAAGGGTTAGCAACATGAGCAATTTTAAACAAACTTACCTTCGTTTCCAGTGTGACCTGTCCTTTATAGTGGCAAACACAACGCTCTGATAACACGACATTTTTTTCAAACTCGTTGTGTCATATATTCTTACGCGTACTGTACGTCATGTTGTGAACCGACGGCAATAAATTAGGATGACCTGCAAACAACGTGGTACCGACAACAAGGAAAATACGTTTTCCCGGATTCGCAGAGGTGTCTCATTAAACATACCGTGTGATTGAGCATGGCGTGTAACAACCAGTCACGCCCGTCCCAGGTCGAAAGGTCGCCGTATTTTCCAGCCAGCGGTTCCATACAAATTAATTTGAAATAAGCCCAAAAACAAACGTGACCGAACGGCATTGTGTGGTCGCTGAAACAGTAAAGAGACATTTATTATTAAACCGAAGAGTTCTGTACCCACTCAAATATTAAAATCTCGAACTTTTTAACGGGAATTATTGAAATTTTTATTAAGTCCTTTTTAACCTTTCGTTTTTTGCAATGACTTTTCTGTTTAATCAAAACGGAAGTTTTTATATTCTTCTATAAGCTTTTCTACGCACTCATTAAAACTAGATGATATTGAATAAATCACCACATAATAGCACACCTAATATCAATAACAAGAGTATGGATGTTAGCAGCTTCGAAAATAATCGACCCGTTCAGCCAGGGCATCGCGTCAACTCACTGGGTGAGCGAATCTTTTGTGCCATTCAATGTTTTGTCCATATTTTTCCTATATTCACACCAGCCGGCTTTAATATTCCAATTAATAAGCGAATTTTAAACTCTCCATTATTGAAGTAGAACAGACATTAATTACGTACCAATGTGCACCAATTGAGGTCATAAACCTACTCACAGTCTCATACTTATAGAAGATAAAAAAAACCGGCCAAGTGCGTGTCGGACCACGCACAATGAAGGGTTCCGTAGTTGGGATGAATTTATCCCAAAAACAAACTTAACTTTGTAGTTGAAAAGTATGTTCTCCCATACGGAATGCATGGGAAAACATGTTTTTGCAACTGCAAAGTTAAGTTGGTCAATTATTACTCGTTAACCTGTAGAGCCTACTTAGCTGTGATAGTTTTTCTTTTAATTTCGGTATATCAGCAACTGTTGTGATTTTTTTTACACACCCAAAACCAACCATTTAGCCGGCAGGGGGGGGGGGGGGGGGACACTTGACTCTAACAAAAATTAGCACTTTAAAGCTTAATATTTCGCAAACGAATCTCTGAATCCAAAAATGGTTTTCACAAACTCACAATATTTTTGAAGGACCTTTCCAATGATACCCCTCACCATGGGATAAAAAAATAAACATTACCACTTTACGTGTATGAGAGGTACCCTAAAAAAAAATGTTTTTCATAATTTTGTTTTACCACTTTGTCGGTGTAATTAATATGTATACCTATGCCAAATTACAACTTTCTATTACTAAGGGTCTCGGAGCTAGACCGCGGACAGACAGACAGACAGACAGACAGACAGACAGACAGACAGACAGACAGACAGACAGATAGACAGTCAGACAGACAGACAGACAGACAGACGGACATGACGAAACTATAAGGGTTCCTTGTTTACTACGGAACCCTAACAAAGGTTAGTTCAAAATTATAATTGCTTTTCAATTAAGTGTTACAAAATGGTTTAAAAAAATATATATGAAGTCGAAAATATGCGTTATCAGTGTTAATGGGTCCATTATCATCACCAAGGTATCGCATCGCGGGAGGATACGGATGTGGCGCGGAGGGCACATCGTGGACACGCGATTAACGACCTTGATAAAACGGGAGAGGCGTTAATTGAATGTCACAGTTAGATTTTGTTTACATTTATCAAAGATTTAAGATCTTTTAACATTTTTAATACAATGGACTGCCAGCTTCATTAAATAGAAAATAAAGTATATTTTCAAATTAGAAGCAAATACAGACGGAAGTTTCTCAGATGATTATTAAGGTCTAACTGTCGGTATAATCGGTTATAATTTTTTTCCCAAATGAATAATTATGTGAAAAGGGTTGGATGTCATTGTTTGTAGCCAATGAACACTTCTGACGTCACGATATTTGCAGGCCAACAACAATGTGCCGGCTGCCGATGGGAAGCCAGTGACCGCAGACAATGGCGATAGGGACCTTCGACGGGAAACTTGTGGTGAGTACCCAATGCGCATTATGTGGAGAGAGCTACTACACACACAGATACTATGTAGATGTATACGAAGTTGATAAATTGTGTTTGAAGAACTCTCTAAGTCTAAGAGGTCGCGAAGCAATTTCTGATATTAATTAAGAAGATAATGAAAAATATACGGACCTTTTTAATGGCCCTGAACAAAGAAAACACAGACAATGAGACTAAAATAATGTACGGACTTCGAAATTTATTTATTTTCTTCCAACTAAATGAGAATATATTAAAGATAATGAACCCAAAGCTTTATAAGAAAGTTCTCAAAACATAATGATCAAATTATGAAACTACTTATTCAAGGAATTATGCAAAGAAAATATTTAAAGAACTGACGAAACTTTCCACTTTGTTCGGGTATAAAAAACCTGCCAATTCTTCATAGCTCTGAAAATAAAGTTTGTTCATAAGCCGACAATTAAGAAGTTTGAATAAGTTGAAGTCGTAAGGTCAAGGAATACAATCGCTGAGAGGCAAAACTTTACGGCCACCTCGCAAATTACGACAATGGGTTTTGTACGTACGAGATTTGTAAGAATTTAATTTCCTTAATATTGCTTTCGTAAGTATATTTCGTTAAACACATCTAGGTAGAAATCAGAGTTATGAATTTCCTTGGATTAGAATGGCGTATAATCGCTTGTTTGATAATTTAAACAGTAACAATTTCAGCGGGTTGGGAATAAGGGAGTTTACATTCTGCGATTAAACCAGCATTACCTACATACATAGACATTTATGTTACTAAACGTAGAGCATAATATACGAGCGATGCTATGAAACATAATTAATTGTTATTCGCGGTGCTAATAGCATGTTAAGTAACCCTAATGTTGTGGCTATATGTCTGCGCTAAGTAAGTTATCCAAGTCAGGCGGACATTAAGCTGACGATGACGGCATTTCCCCTGAGACAACCTTCCACTTAATGAGAATTAGACAAAATTTAAGCTAATGTGACACGTTAGTAGCTAGATATTACACCGTCATTTCAATAAGAAGTACCTACTGTAGTAAAAACTCAGAAGTAATTACTTGGACTTACGCCTCGGGTTTTATGATTTCTCCAAGCCGCCAAATCCTTTTCCAGGTTTATTTTATAAAATTATGTCGCTGGATATTGCACAATTACATTGTGAAACAATGTTATCAAATTGAGTTGCGATCCATTGTTTGTGTGGCAACTCTAAAATAAATAGCAAAGTGAAATAGTCGACTCAATAAATCGGAAAGAAGAATCAAAGCAATTTCATTGTTCTAGGAAAACGTTCTCAAGGAACTTTGAAGTTGTGATCCTTTAGTGGAACTTATCTTTCTTTCAATTCAAGTTGTTCTTTTCTGTGTTCAGGAGTATGGTCGGAGGTGCTGTTATCGTTCTCCATCTTGTCGAACGGGCGGACGATCCTCAGCACGGACCCTCCCAACGACGGGGCCCTCACATGTCTTCACGGAATGAGGTACGTTTCTTTTATTACTGAACTTTTTTCGTCCCGTATCAGCTTATGTGAATATATGAATGTAAATGTACGTTCCCAATCATTTTATTTTACGTCAGTGTGTCCGCGTCCTATCTCAATCGGTTCTGAATCAAATCTTGTACAAAGAGCCGTTGATCTAAAGTATTTGTACTAAAGCCTGATTGGAGCGTGTTTCTGTTCTGTTGTTTAGTTTTACGCGCTTTTAATTGGTTTTCCTAAGTAAATCTAAAATATAGGCATTGTTATTTGTGTAGGTATCCAATAGATAGATTTAATAGAGTTAGTTCTCAGCGCTATTCCGCCGTGGGTAACTAAAGTTAATTAAACTTTACAAATTAGTTCCACTTTAATGGTCAGTAGTATATTATTAGGGTGGTTTTAGTATGTACTTAACTTTCGACTCCACCCACTTTTCATAGAACTCATATGCCTTGCCGCCATACATACTGGAAGTGAACCCTCCGGGAGGGTTGCCGGCATTATGTTTGCGCTAAAGTTAACCATCGCAGACGGTCAACGGCATTAGGTTTAAAAGCGTGTTAAAAAAAAACACTAAAAAACGAAGTAAAATAGTGTTTTCAGGGGGTCTTGTCGCTATACGTAGTTTCCAATCATTCAAATTTTTATGTGAATTTTTGTAACCGTGAACAAAAAAAACGCTTAGATTTTAAAATCAACGCATATACTAATAAATTTTGTTAAAATATAAATCAGATTTTATTTTACGGTTTATAAAGCTGTATTCGCTAAGAAAAACCTACATTTAAAATTAGCCCTCCGCGAGGGCTCCCGGCATTCCATATGCGACTAGGTGAACCCTCCAGGAGGGCTCCCGGCACTGAACGTGTTAAGTATTGTACTGTTCGTCACTGTTCTTTAGTCTATAATAATATTGACTGGCGGAAAACCACGCTTGAGAAAATTTTAGGTTTGGGCCTGTCAAGCTTATGAACTGTAAGAAGCCTACACTATTCATGTTTCCAGGTTCATGTCGGTGATCTGGGTGATAATGGTGCACACGTACCTGACCATCTTCTACGTGGCAGACAACAAGACTATGCGCGTTATCACTGAGAGGAACTTCTGGTACCAGTCCGTTGGGAACGCGTCGTATTGTGTCGACACCTTCTTCGTTATCAGGTCAGTTATTAAATTTATTTTCCTCATATTGTTTGAGGCCAGTAAGCCGCGAATTCAGTGCCGTTTCTGTAATTGCTGAGCGGGGTTGCTCTTTAGATGATTTCAGAAACGTGCTGTACTTATACATAGATGCATCTCCGCTCTGTAGATGACTGTTAGACAATGCTACCTACCCTACCTTATTTTATTTTTTTTGTATTGTCTTAAATAACACTGTCCTCCCATACCTAGAAACACTGTTATATGAAAGTATTGTAAAAGCCAATTATTTTTAAAAGAGTAACCGTGGAGTTTCTTGCCGGCTCTGCTCCATAGGAAACGACCAATTGGAACCGTGCACCTAGCTTCTGACGTTTCATAAGTGCCCATGTAGGTTTATGTGAAATAAAATATTTTGATTTTGATTTTGAAAATAAAAATGTGTGTCTTTTTATTATGAGGACACTGGCTCCTGCAACACAGTTTTATAACTAACGCAGGAGTCAGAGAATTCTATCTTTGGTTGTAAACATTGTGTGTCAATAAATGTTTTCTATATTTTTCTTCTATTTACCTTCTTGAGACACTTTAGCAAACACATGAGTCGACCAAAATTATGATGTTGAGATGTTCCGTGTGGCACATAATGTGGATGTAAAAAAATATACCCGAATAAAATGTGGTTTCTACTGTAACGCAATAATACACCGATTTTATAATATTTATTGCGATATGCACTCATTCTTCATCATCATCATTATTATAATTTAAATCCATGCGTAAGATGTTCCTACCAATTTTTCATGGTTACGTGATTCTAAAACACGCTTAACATTTATATAACAATGTAAACTAGGTTTATTTAATGCATTACCTTGCTAAACATTGACCTTGAGTAGAAATAGAAAGTAAACAATATTAATATTCATATCCTCGTAAAGTCAAAAAGTACAATCGCATTTAAATAATTATGTAACATGCGTAAAGGAGTTTGCATTGCTCCGAAGGCATTTTTATTACCAACTAGCTGACCTGACAAACGTTATCCTGCCCTTTCAATAATTCATACAAAAATCCTATAAAAAGCATGTTCAGTTTTTCTCTAATTTGAATATTTTCCAGGAAATTTTTAACTTTTAAAAAATAATTCGGACTGTCACTAATATTTTAAAACAAATAATAGCCACACGGTCAAACCGTTCTCAAATGACGCGCATACCAACGAACAGCATTTCATTTTTATTATTTACAATATAGAAATACAATTTAAATTGTTAGCTCGCAGCTTCTCACGCATAAAAGGTGTTTGATTTTCCTGTAAGAAAAGTACTTACCTCATTTTGTACCTTTTCGAGTTCCGAAATACCGCTCTAACATTCCATTAAAATCGGTTCAAACGTTTAGCTGCGCAGTTGTAAGAAAAACTTTTGTCAACTTTCTTATAAGTGAGAAGAATTCTGCCGACTTGACCTAATTGTAAGGCGTGTTTGTGTACCTTTGTAAATATACCAAATTTCATCTTTGTATCAAATTAATCCAACCCATTGAAGATTCATTTTTAAACTGAATGTGTAACTAATCACATTATATTCCGGTATTACGAATACCCACGGGACTGTCCACACAATTTTGCTACACAAACACTTAATTACGATTAAATACAAATGAATATTTGATCAACGATTAGCTGAGCTTCCATCGGAGCGACAATAGAACCCTTATCTGCTTTGATATCCATCAGACTGTTTGACCGTCACATCCAATTACGTCCGAAACTCCAAACGGACTGCAAACGGCCGTCGTTGTCAATTTAGAATAGTTACAGGGACAGTTATAGATTTTTCGAGTGGTAAAAAGGCACGGACATCAATTCCGTTTCTCATAAAACTGTTTCATACACCACCTACGTTTTAGATAGCTCTACTAGGGTTTTCATTCTATTTTTGGCGAACATGGTTGACCTTTTTGTGCCGTGTCCAGTACAAATTGACATGTGCCGTGGGCATGACAATTTTCATTACTGTTTTTGGTACACGTAAAAGAACAAAATAAAACAACAAAATTATCGTATCGTTACCCGACTCTATATTTGTATTTATTGTAGAAAAAACTTATCAAAACACGCGTAACCATAATACAATTGTTATAACAATGTCCAATTTATTTGGGCAGTTCGAGTAGTTTGTTTTTCCTCCTTTTGTGTTTGACAGCCCTGGTAAGACCGGGTGCACAAGGGTAACTTCGTACGTGTTATAAGACGGGTGTAAATCAAATTAATGTGGTTCACTTGGGCGATGTAATCAAGTAGATAAGTTATTTTTATTAGCTATAAAAGTGGATCTGATTAAAGACAACAAAGGGATGATAGATGCTCAGCTGTGTCTAAAATTATTATGATCATGAATAAAATCAATCGTGTTAGTATACAAATAATTAGTTATTATTGATGTTAGAACTTTTTACTTAATGTTCTATACATTAGGTATGTATTAGATTTTTTTTATAATGTCGCTATCTTAGGGCAATATTTTATT
The DNA here is from genome assembly GCA_963680765.1 of Agrochola lychnidis. Lineage (NCBI taxonomy): Eukaryota > Metazoa > Arthropoda > Insecta > Lepidoptera > Noctuidae > Agrochola > Agrochola lychnidis. The sequence goes on from OY796850.1 coordinate 10,677,925, forward strand.
AAGAATCTCTTCCACGATGGCTATCAGTAAATGACCTAAAAGGGTCGAACATTAGCTTAATAGTTATGAATCTCCTTTATACGGCCTCACTCAATATCCTTTGTTTCATCAACTGAGCAACTCGAATGATCTTACAATAAACTGGACTTCGCAACTTAAGTCTTCAATAACCTACTCGCATTAGTGACCTGCACACATAATTATAATGACTTGTTTGCATATGAAATTTTGAATTCTGTGACGCTGACAATTTCAGTATCTTTTAATCTTCGTTTATTTTAATTGCATTGACATTTAATTTTGAGACCTTTTTAATTTGTTCTACTCATTCATTTAGATATTTTAATTGCATTGACATTTTATTCTGAACTACACAATTTTATTTTTTATAATACTTGGCAGTATCGTGAATTTTTATTTTATTTATTTTTTTTGTTACAGTGGGATACTCGTCACTATTTTATTTTTACGGACAGAAGACAAAAAGGCTGCAAAAAAAGCTGAGCAGCAAGACAAACAGGACATCAACAAGAATCTTAATGGCTTCAGTAATTCCGCACTCTCCATCTCTGTGATAAGCCAACAATCTTTTAAGGAAGATTTATTGGACAAACCGAAAAGCAGCGCTTACTCCATAGCAGAATTTGTAGCTATGATCAAGTCTTTCTTCATTTTATTCTCTTATCGATTAGTGAGACTTACGCCAGCTTACGGTTTTGTGATTGGTTTAAACGAGATTGCTCTTAGGTATTCGCACGATAGATCAGTGTTCGAGCCAGCGATTTTCGACCATATTACGTGTGACAAGTTCTGGTGGCGCAACCTGCTGTACATCAACAACCTGTACCCTCAGCAGGAGATGTGCATGGTCTGGTCGTGGTACATGGCCAACGACACGCAGTTCTACGTCGTTGGAATTATACTGCTACTCATTTCTGTGAAGTAAGTGTGAATATGAAAATAAAAAGCGATGTAAAAATTCTGTGACATAATGTAGCGTTGATTTGTACTGGTTTCCGTATCTCCTAGAGTAAATGTACAAATTCTCGGATGCCTTTTTTCCGTGGACACTCTTTTCCTAAAGTAAAAAAACCGGCCAAGCGCGAGTCGTACTCGCCCATGAAGGGTTCCGTAGCAGCAAGTAACATTGAATGAAAGGTAAATTGCGGTTTACGATTTATGACGTATTAAAAAAAAACTACTTGTTAGATCTCGTTCAAACCAATTTTCGGTGGAAGTTTACATGGTAATGTACATCATATATTTTTTTTAGTTTTATCATTCTCTTATTTTAGAAGTTACAGGGGGGGGGACACACATTTTACCACTTTGGAAGTGTCTCTCGCGCAAACTATTGAGTTTAGAAAAAAATGATATTAGAAACCTCAATGTCATTTTTGAAGACCTATCCATAGATACCCCACACGTATGGGATGGATGAAATTTTTTTTTTTGAGTTTCAGTTCTAAGTATGGGGAACTCCAAAATTATTTGCTTTTTTTCTATTTTTATGTGAAAATCTTAATGCGGTTCACAGAATACATCTACTTACCAAGTTTCAACAGCGTAGCTCTTATAGTTTCGGAAAAAAGTGGCTGTGACATACGGACGGACAGACAGACAGACAGACAGACAGACAGACAGACAGACAGACAGGCAGACAGACAGACAGACAGACAGACAGACATGACGAATCTATAAGGGTTCCGTTTTTTGCCATTTGGCAACGGAACCCTAAAAACCGGCCAAGTGCATGTCGGACCACGCACAATGTAGGGTTCCGTAGTTGGAATGAATTTATCCCAAGAACAAACTTAACTTTGTAGTTGAGAAACATGTTCTCCCATACATTCTGTATGGGAGAACATGTTTTTACAACCGCAAATCTAAGTTGGTCGATTATTACTCGTTAACTTGTAAAGCCTACTCAGCTGTGATAGTTTTACTTTTAAATTCGTTATATAAGCTACTGTTGTGAATTTTTTCACATATGTGAAACCAACCATTTAGCTGGCAGGGGGGGGGACACTTGACTCTAACAAAAAATTTCACCTTAAAGCTTAATATTTCGCAAACGGATCTCTGAATTCAAAAATAATTTTAATATGCTCACAATGTTTTTGAAAGATCTTTCCAATGATACCACATATGGTGGGATAAAAAAATAAAAAATAAAACATCATCACTTTACGTGTATGGGAGGTACCCTAAAAAAAAATGTTTTTTATGATTTTGTTTTACCACTTTGTCGACGTAATTAATATGTATACCTATGCCAAATTACAGCTTTCTAGTACTAAGGGTCTCGGAGCTAGACCGCGGACAGACAGACAGACAGACAGACAGACAGATAGACAGACAGACAGACAGACAGACGGACATGACGAAACTATAAGGGTTCCTTGTTTACTACGGAACCCTAAAAAGATTGTTTACTGAATTCTTACAAGTTGTCTTAGAAACTATTAAGCCGATTTATATTATGAATCCGTTTGTAAAATCTTGAAACGGTATTCACGCAGCGCGATCCTAATGTAATACACTTTATTCAACGAGCTACCTACTTTTCTTGGCTAACTTTGCGTATCGTATTTTCATATCGTTATTTTATTTCTTGGTCTTGTTTCTTGTGGAAGTAGTATATTATACACCATATTTCTATTTCCAGACATCCGAAGTCCGCGATGATATCGCTAGGGTTGCTACTGGTGAGCTCATGGGTAACAACCATCTACATATCAGTGTGGCATCAATACAAAGCGCGGATACAGGAGCCCTTCGAGATGTTCGACCCGCTGTACGACAAGCCTTGGTCGAGGATCGGACCCTATTTAGTCGGTAAGAGGATCTAACTTTTTAATATCACGAACATAAATCCTAATCCAATTATAGCAGGGAAACTAGGAAAAATGCTCGTCGATCTTAGTAAAACTTGTATCAAATTATGGATAGACTGTGATGGATGAATGTGTAGCAAGAAGTAATTACCAATTGACTAAGTATTCCAAACCCCGGCAAAGTTACACATGTTCCGCACTCTCTCAACTTTTTGAGATTGAGGTTGAGGTGAGGTTTTTTATTATATCTGTATCGGCGAAGCTCTCAGCTTCTTAAATCGAATCACCCTCTGAAGCAATTTCAACTTTGATAAATTATGAAGAGCGGGCGAGATTGGATGACTGGCTACTATACCTTCTTCTAAATGGATTTGCACGTCATTTTTCTTTAATGTTAGTGTTTTAAAACATTCATAGGTTCTCCAATGTGAAATATTTTCGTAGAACATTAGTCTTTCCAAGGATTACTTTATCTTTAAAATCCGGAGTTACACTTAATCTGTTCGACTTATGCCTTAACACGTTTAACTCCGGATTTTGAATTTGTCTGTCTGTGATGTCTTGTGTATACCTTTTTAATTGAATTTTTGTCGTAGTTGGGTTTTAGTTTGTATGACTTTTATTTTTATTTAAATTATTTTGGGGTTATAATATAAATATTTTTGAAAGCCCTTTCATTTGATAGCCAACATGGAATAATATTTTTTTTTTAAGTGTAGTCCATGACTTTATGTCCTCAAGCGGGCGCCGTATTGAGTATTTATTGTAACGTCAAATAGCTTATATATAACCAGCGGATTATCAAGACGCTTCCAACGATACCTCATTTGTCAAATTATCATGAGGAGTTTAGAAGTTATGAGGGAACAGATAAACATACATGCATACCGGTCCAAATCACTTTTCTTCTTTTTTGCTTCGCAGTAGTCGGGTAAAAAATATACTTAACTTACCAAATTCTGCATGTCCTTGTTTATCATAAACCTGTTTCGTGTTACATACAGTTAAGCATTATTACGAAAGTAGGTGTCACTCGCGAAAAACATCCTTGGTCGCATTGCGTAAAGTAAATAATATTATAAGTATTTAAACTGTCAATAAATATGTATGTCACACTTAACATAACATCAACAACATATTAAACAACTTTCATTTTCCTATTGTTAACATTATTCTAACTACATGCATTTTTTTACGGCATGGTCTGTTGCGAAGGTTCATTGTTGGACTTCATTTGTTCAACTTCAGTAGCCTACATTCTGTTAGGTATGAATGCAGTTTCAGTTCAGGAAACAATGTCGGGGATTTGAAAATCGCATATTTAAATAGGTCGAAATGGCTGGCTCAGCTAGTATGCAATAAAATAAAGCTCTGTTAAAAATTATTTGGGTCGATACAAGCCGGCCGCGTCGAGCCCGTGCCGAGATCGCGCGGAATGCTCGACGCGCCACTGATTGTGTAGCCCTTCCGAACTCGCCTCCTCGCGTAATCCCCGAAAATGGGCCTTTTACTGAGATTTTATCGATTTTACCAGAAAGCTATACGCTCACTACATTTCGGTTTCCTTTTGCTGGTCAGTGAGGGTATCATAAACGCGTTCGACAAAGCGTAAATGGTAGACTGAACAACCCGATAACTTCGCTCACTGCTCAGCCCGTTTCACACTGTACGTACTCGAAGTACCCGACATGAACATTCACTATTATCACTAGAACCCCTTTTCTTGCGCAATTTACATGAGAACAAACTTCCTTTCTATTTCGACATTTTCTATTCTCTAGAATTGTGTGTGTATTTTGTCGTTTGGACATCCAATTATGTATATTGTGTTTTGTCTTACAATTTCCTGCTGTTATTCTATTTGAGCACGCTCCTCGGATCTGATACAAATAGACATACAAATACCTTGAACAGCACTGTCTGGAAGGTTGTCTGAAAGTAGATCGTGTGTGTAAAAATAACTAGCGCAGCACGAGACAGCCTGACGCGAGCGAGCCGAGGTCGTTGAAAAATTTATTAGAGTTTTATTATCGGAAGAAAGTACGGCTGCCTGTCACCCTCAACCGTCTCATCAGTCAGATTTATTCCGCACTTAAAATATACAACACATGCGTGTGTTCAAACCAATTCTGTATGGCTTCCGATTGTAATCTCCGTAGCTCGCCAATTTACAAATATTTACATACATTATACTGTAGCAGCTTTGAAGTGCTGTATTTGGTATTCTAACGAATAAAAACATATATTCCAATGTTCAAAACGAATGACTAAGTTATTTCAATCAACATAATTGCTCACAGAACGAAGATTTATATTTTAGCTCCAAAAACATTGCTTATAACGGAAAAGAAAATTTACATGCGGATAACCTTCTTCAGGAAAGTAATGAGCCTTGTATTTGTTCTAGGTATGGTGGTGGGATGGTACTTGCACAAGACCAGGTGCCAGTTGAGGCTACCGTACTGGGTGGTGGCGCTGGGCTGGCCCGTGGCGCTGGCCATCATCGGCAGTCTCATCTTCAGCATGGTGGACGGCTACTTCGAAGTGTGGCCCACCGCCTTCTATATTAGCATCGGGCATTCAGGTAATAATATCCTACTTATTCTATCTTGGCTCATTCCCCAGGTATATAGCAAATAATAAAAACTTTTTACAAAAAAAAAAAACAACCGACTTCCAAAAAAAAACACTACAAAGTTAAAAATAACTTTAATTTCGGAAGTCGGTGTCTTTGATTTGAATTTTATGTAAAAAGATTTTATTTTTCACTTTTTAGTTGTGGTACATACAAATTCGAAAACCACTACCTGCTATGTAAATAACAGTGCCAGGAACTTATCATATCATCCACGTATTATTGAAGCTAACTCAAAAACTATCCAAGCAAAGTTAAAAAAAAAATATATGAAAACAAAAAAAGAATCATCAAAATCAATTCATAATTGGCGGAGTAATCGCGTAACAAACATGCAAAAAAAAAAAACTGTCGAATTGAGAACCTCCTCCTTTTGAAAGTCGGTTAAAAATAGTTCTTGTTATCCATTCCATCATCGCCATCCAATCCATCCTTGAATTTTATTATCAGTTGAATAAAAGAACATAATCATACTCTGCAGCTTCTAGCAAAATAAGGATATCTCCACATTGCTAAAATTCCCCTTGATTTACCCATTCGTGTGCAAAGTACACGAATCCGATTAGTTGGACAATGGAGTGCTGAGTTGCCAACATTACCACCCCACTAAGGACTACTACGGTATTTGTGGTCCTATCTAAATGACCAATTTAAAAGATTGTTGGCACACTTACATTAGAATTTATTAGTAATTTACGATCGGCATTAAAAAAAGCGAATTGATAAGAATCGTAGTAACCGCTCCCAAACCTCATACTAAAAGTTGAGACTCTTTTAAAATTTAATTTAATCAATGATAAGGCTTTGCGAAGACTAGACTACGCCATAACGATTACTTAGCCTATTTTCCGAGTTATCGAATACACACTTATACAGCGTTATAAAAAATAGAAAAAAACAATAGAAATCTTTAAAAAAAATTTTTCGAATGCAATTGGATATACTTATATTCCATTTAAAATAAGATTAGACATTTAAACAAACCTTTTTTACAGTTCGTTCAACCGATTTTGACTTCTATACCGTAGGCATAAGGATGGCATTAAAAGCAAAAAAAGTGGTTACAAACCAACTGTTTACTGCAGCTGCCATTTGTCGTGCCACCAACGCAATAGAAGTTAAAATCGGTTGAACGGACTGTAAAAAAGGTTTAGTTAAATGTCTAATCTTATTTCAAATGGAGTATAGTCAGTTATAAAAAAATATTTTACCCAAAACCAAATAATGGACCAAAATACAAAAAGCCGGTTCTGAAATAAACGATCGTAGCACATTGCTACGCCGTAGCTCTGTGCGTAGCGAAGCGTAGCAGGAGGCTAGTGCGTTGAAAACCACGTACAAAACCAGAAAAAAAAAAGCTTTTATTTAATTGATTTTAGTTTCTTATCACTAGTAGAATATTCTATCTTTCTATCTAGTTTACTCCCTTGAGTTTGTTCTGTATTAAATAATGTTGGAGTTAAAACTTCGCTAATAGCTTTGCTCCTTTACTGTTGTCACAGAGCATTTAACACTTTTATTATTAAAGGCTTGGAAACGTGTTTACCATAATCTTTTAATGATCGCTCTGTTATTTCAATTAAACTTTATGTTTTCCGGAGTTGTTTACCGGGGGGTGTCGTAAAAGATTGAGAGGTTCCCACTTAACAGGATAACAGGTCAAACTAGATTTGAATAATGGTAGAATGGCTGACTTACTATGCTAAGGAATGCAAGAACTATTCCTGCACCGCTTAAAATATACAATGTTTGACTTACAGCGCAGCTGTTGTCTTATCGTATGGATTTTTTGTTAATATAGAAAAATACAGAAACAATAACAAAGTGAGTTAAATTATAGTGTGACGATGGCCAATTCCTATTATAAAAGTAACATTCATTAAGTCTACGTTAATTTTAATTCTTTATTTTTGTATTGTATGAACCTTGAGTAACATAAGTCCTTACTAAATTGGCCCCGTAAAATGGCCATACCAATTTAGGTTTATTTATAGATTCAAGGTCAACGCACACATATTAAAGCTGCACGGGATTGGTGGTAAGCCTGCTAGCTGATACCGAGCAGGGGCGATGACGTTAGGATGCTCATACGTGTGGTAGCGAGTGTGTTGGATCATTCGGTTCCCTACAAAATGATTGAGCTGGATGGTGCTGATCCACGCGTCATGTTCGTGAACGGGCGCCTTCAGTTGAGACTAGTCATCTCTTATCTGCCTGGGTTTATTTTTAATCTTATATTTTCAATTGCTTTTTTGTACATTGTTCTTCATTATTCTTTTTGCTTCTATATGTAAGACATATAGAAGCAAAAAGAATAATGTACCCAAGATTTTGTAATATCTATATTTAAAAGAGTGTCCTTGGAGTTTCTTGCCCGTTCGTCTCCATAGAGATTTACGTTTTGGAATGGGCAACTAGCTTCAACTTTCTGACTAACTGACCGACTCTTTGACAATTCAAAAGTGCCTGTAAATGGTTTAATTGAAATAAATGCTTTGAGTTTGAAGAGTTTCATAGAAAGAATCCACACGGCTCGAGTTGAGGCGATGCTAATTCCGTGCAATTCACCTTTAAGAGACTCAAAATCAATCTACCTAGCCTTTTTTCAACTATGTTAGGGTCGGCTCCCAGTCTAACCGGATGCAGCTGAATACCAGTATTTTACATGGAGCGACTGCCTATCTGACCTCCACAACGCAGTAACTAGGTAATACGATACCCCTTTGGTCAGACCGGTTGTCAGACTTCCGGGCTTCGACGACCCGTTACGACTGTCAAAGACCCACGAATGACAACCGGGACCAACGGCTTAACGTGCTTTCCGAGGCACGGAGGAGTCTCGGTATGTAGAAATGGTCACCCATCCACGGACCAACCCCGGCAAGCGTAGCTTAACCTGATGGATCGACCCGTGCGGCTGTTAGTACTTAGCCACGAGCTCCTTCTTCGCTCCTCCTCCTTTAAGAGACTACATTATAATAAATCAATTGTTCTATCTCCTTAGCCTGGGGTGTAGCAGTAGCGTGGGTGGCGATATCCTGCTGCAGCGGGTACGGCGGGCTAGTGAACTCAGCGCTCTCCTACCGAGGGTTGCTGCCTCTCAGCCGCCTGACCTACTGCGCCTACCTCGTGCACCCCACCATCATGATGTACACCTCCTTCCTGCTCGACGGACCCTACCACATGCAGAACTCCACAGTGGTGAGTACAAAGAGTGATACACACTACTGCAAGGATCTCATGGCGCTCGAATGCCATTAATAGAGAGGCGCTGTTGTTATTAAACTTTAGTGAAATGTATTGAAAAAACAAGATGGCGGCGTTACTTCCGATTTTGGCCACGCGTAACAAGATTCTTGTATAGCTATGGAGTAGTTAATTGGCCACCATACCACAGATTAGTACAAATGGTTCACTCTGCAAAATCATTAAAATAAAAGCGAATCTTGCACACACAACAGTTACAACACACTAAAGTGCAATTCACCTCCCTAACCGCCGCAGGAGATGCCCTAGGCGTCGGGAATCGCAGGCCGATTCCCGGCCATCGTAGGCGCGGGCTTGCGGACGGTGAGCAATGGGTAACTCGCCGTCCGATAAGGACCAGGCCCGGGTCGACAGCGCGTTGTGTTCCACGCGCGCCTCAAAGAGATGTCAGCAGAACTGACGGGGTCCGCTAGGGCCGATGCCTGCCGGGGTCGCGGGAAAGTCCGAAAGGGTTACCTAGGCCCCTGACAACATACAGGCAACTGAAGGAACACGGGTGGGTTTTAATCAGTAAGAGTCTGACACGCCCTCCTTCGCCCAGAGCGGGAGAAGTTATTTGAAAATTTTCCACCAAAAAAATGGTCGCACAGCGCTAATTACCTACAGTTATATTCACCTAGAAGTTGCCTCTCTTTCTATTGCGTAACTCTTATATCTTCTGACTACGTTACGCTCACTGAATTGGCCCGACAAGACGAGCCCGCCGCGTACTTGCAGCTTCATACCTAAAATGCGGAGTGCGCCTTCTGTACTATTCTGTGAACATACCTATTTCTGCCACCAAAAAACGTTGCTGCGTACGGTGTAAGTAATTCCAGACAAATAATTAATCCATGGATTGATTGACAGAATCTGCGATGCCTTTGGTATTGCAGTTGTCCATTTTGTTGATTGTTATTTCATTCAAATGCTACATACAGTTCATCAATGGTCAACCTGAAAACATTTTAGATTACATATTATACCGCTTAGATTAAGTGTTGGATCCATAATTATTCTATGTTACGAACACCATTAAAACTCAAATCATTGTTTCCATTCACATCCAGGAACATCGTGCTAACAACGTGAACTCAATGTAAAATAATATTATAAAGAGAAAAGATTAGATTTTTGTATGTTTGTTTGTTTGTAATGAATGAACTCAAAAACTACTGGACCGATTTAAAAAAATATTTCACCAGTATATAGCTATACTGAGTAATATTAGGCTATCCTACTAATATTATAAATGTGAAAGTTTGTGAGGATGGATGGATGTTTATTACTACGAGTATCTATCTGCCTAGCCTTTTCCCAACTATGTTGGGGTCGGCTTCCAGTCTAACCGGATGCAGCTGAATACCAGTATTTTACATGGATGTTTATTACTCTTTCACGCAAAAACTACGGAACAGATTTGGATGTAATTTGGCACACATATAGTTATTAATCTGGATTAACTTATAGAATACTTTTTATCCCGATATTCTCACGGGATCGAGACTTATACGGGGCAAACCGCGGGGCACTGCTTAGTAATTTCTAAAGATTTCACGCGAGCGAAGCCGCTGGCGGAAGCTAGTACCTACTCAATATATTTATTGTTTCCACATGTGAACTTAGGTGGTCTTACTCGCCTGCACAGCGTGATAAGAACATAAACTCCCCGAAATTACTCGCAAAAACAGTCTATATTCAACAGTAGATAAAAAGGTAGTAAAATGTGATACCTGCCCATTATCCAGGGAAGCGGGTGACTCATTAGCCACTCCCTGACTTCGCCCTTTTCAGCAAATATATGCGTTAATTTACTGCCCTACACAGTATCATAAATATTCGTAGTAGGTACAGTTACGAGCAAAAATATTTACACCCTTTGAGAAAATCAAAAGCGTTTTTTAGGAGAGTTGGTTTTGATTCAAATGTGACAATCCGTAATAGTTTGTGTTAAAAGATTTTGTCAGCACAAGACCTTATAATTTCAATCAAGAAATTGTTTTGCTCGTAAATGTACTTATTGTTTCACTTATTGTTTCTTTTCTCGGAGTTTGGATTTGTGCCCGGTTGATGGCAATAGGCTCGCTCCCTATTACATGGGACCTAAAACATAACTGGCGAAATGTGGGTTTGCCTGCTACAGGGACACTTCTGCCCAACCCTTCGGGGAAACAAGGCGTGATGTTATGCGTTTATTACAATAGTCTCCATATGTTTATTTCGTTTTGCTGTTAACTTGCAAACATTCAGTTTGATGTCGCACAATGTTGTAATGTTCAAGCCGGATGGACGCAACAATACACAATTGGCTAGGAATTCTCTTCAGTTCTCATTCCGTATTGAATTTTATTGAACACAAACAATTTATTAGATATGTTGTTTTTTCAGTAGAATAGTTATGAGTATTTTATTTGCTGTTTTGGTAACGTGAGGATAGAATAAAATAAATGAATCACCAGATTTTATCAAAAGTGATATTTTATCTAGCCGGGCTAAAATCATAAAGAAAATTCGTCCTGCAAAGATCACAAAGCGTAGTTTTGTTACCGCCTCATAAAGATAGGAAACTGTTGTGTTCCCGAGTTATCTCACAAATAGATTGACATTTCCTAGAAACAGCGTGTACCTAATAGGAAACCGACAACTGCTGTCGCTTAACCAAGAGGTAAAAAAATAAAATAGATATCGTTCTTTTTTCGTTTCGCTAGCTAGGACGTTGCGAAACCTATATAGCATCCATATAACCTTATGTAGGTAAAATACTGATTGTATTTATGTATATGTCACCGTATAATTATGAATTTTGTTAGTTCATAATCATCATCTGCCTAGCCTTTTCCCAACTATGTTGGGGTCGGTTTCCAGTCTAACCGGATGCAGCTGAATACCAGTATTTTACATGGAACGACTGCCTATCTGACCTCCACAACCTAGTGACTAGGTAACACGATACCCCCTTGGTAAGACTGGTTGTCAGACTTTTTGGGCTTCTAACTACCCGTAACGACTGTCAAAGATCTACAAATGACAGCCGGGACCAACGGCTTAACGTGCTTTCCGAGGCACGGAGGGGACTTGGTATGTAAAGATGGTCACCCACCCACGGACCAACCGCGGCAAGCGTAGCTTAACCTGATCGATCGACCCGTGCAGCTGTTATTACTTAGCCAGTGCAGTGCAGTGTTAGTTCATAATCGATCGGTATTATTTAGGTTAGATTATAAACTGTCAAAAAATTGTGAACTGTGACAAATCATTTACAATTTAACGCATAATTTTTCGATAGTTTATAATGTATCCATGAAAAACTGACAAATTGTGAACTGGTATCAAACTTGCTTGCGACTTGCGACGTAACGCACCTTGCGCTAATATTAAATAGCCTGCGTGGCTGCGAGCAACTTGGAAGTAGCGCTCGCTCGGCTCGGGCGCGGTTGGTCACAGTTCTAACCTAACCTAACCCATTTCATCCAGTTCACAATTTTTTGACAGTTTATAATCAAACGAAAATAATACCGATAGATTATAAACTTACGGTTCTCACAATATTACTGTGACATATACAACATCGTTAATGTCAAGTTCAAGACCACATGCTAAAACTTGAAACCATTACGAAACTCGAACTTCTGAACTTCCTTTTCATTTATTTAATGTCTTCAACTCGAGACGACGGGTTAGATAAATACAGGGTCCCACGAAGGAATTCGGGACAGTGAGATTAAAACAGCCGTATCTTATTGCCGAAATAAATCTCTCATTTGGGAGACAACGATAGCGCTAAAGTATACACGACCGAAAACTATAAGTAAATGACAGATAAACATTTCATTACTGTCGCCTCCTTCGTAAAATGTGTCATAAAGTACGGTTTGAAAGCTACAATACGCTTGTGTAGGGTACTTGACGGGCCCAGATTTATGCCACGCTCTCGACATCCATTCAAACGTTGGCGCATGAAAGGCGGCCCTTGAATTGTGTGAAAAACTTCTGATTCATTGTAAAGTACAAAAAAATTTCACGACACAAGACCGACAGGCAGTCACTGGTCATTCTTTTGTCAGTATTTTTCCAAGTAAACTGTATCTTTTATATGCCAGCGCTCATTAGTTGATGTCAACGTAACTGCTGTACCATACTTAGTTGGTAACTAGTTACTGGTCGCCCGACACTCCTAATTGACACTCGAGACCGATTTTGGATCGAACATTTTGGAAACGAGATAAACCTTTCAGGATAATCACATTACGCACTTATTGTGGTGTACAGTAAAATGTTGCATGAACTTACATAAACAAAGGAAATATCGCAAGAAAATAACAGTGTTTGAAAGAAAATTATGCGTTGAGTTGTTTTCCATTAAATGCTGCTTTACAACAAAGTGGGTATTTGATCCTTCTTAATATTTAATGGATTCGTATACAAAATGTACACATTTTCACCCTCATCGGAAAATCTTCCGTAGGCTGTAGGTGTTGAGTGTTGATATGTACTTACAGACAGCTATATTGAATAGGGTCGGTGTACCTCTTATTATCGATGTGTGACAATATACATTATTACATATCTATAGGGCGGGCACGATGTTGACTGAGGATAGAGGCCTCCCATAACCTTCAGAATGCCTTATTGAAAGAAAAACATACCAATGTATATACACAATAATTTGCCACGTTTTCTCCTTTTATTTCTGTGGGTCCTTCGTAAGCCTTTTTGGCTTTATTAACCGACATATAAAAGCAATAACAAAGATTCATTTAATTTAAAATGATATTCAGGAATCCCATTTCATTTCCCTGTTTTATCGCCGCAGAAATGTCAACACATATGCCTTATTCTGAGATGATATTATCTCGATAAAAGGTTTCTATAAATAATGATCATGTTCGAATCATAAAGTGGCTGTTAAATTTTATGACGTCTCATAAAGATCACGAGATCTTATGTCATAAAGATTTCCATTAAGCACTAATTAGAATAAAAGGCTTTCCACGAGATTTTACCATCTCAGGCATCTTTTCAGGCAGGTTCAAATGAAACTTGGCATCTGCAAGTTTGATAGTAATGCACTGCGACGTACAGCAGCTGTGCCATAACACAAAACTTAAAAACAACTATACATTACATAGTGCACTGAAATGGTTTCAGAGTAAGTTCTTAGTACTGAACGTAATGGCACGGTACTGTTCCCCTAAAATCTAAAATGGAACTTACCGTACACTGTTTACGTCAACACAAACCGTGAACTTTTTTGTGGATGCTCTCAAACATGTACAGACCATGAAATATTTTTAGCTGCCACCGTTAATCAAACACGAAGGGTGAACTGTCGCCTAATTAAGCCAAAACCAAAAGTCGAGGTGATAAGTTATCCCGTCAGCTTTATCCCGCGCATACTCCGGGGAACCGACAGTTTGCGGCCAAAAGATTTATATCACGTCGTCACCTCAAAAAGGAGTTAGTTGTTTCACGCACTTTACTGTTCTAGTTGAAGGATAAGGGGGAATCTCCCTTTTTATTCAGCGCCCTCCTCCTCCCCCAAGTAACATAAAATTCCTACGGACTCATATAAATGTTGAGTTCTGAAATTGCACTCAAACCATAACCTGAATTTAACTTTTACGTTCCCACATACAATCAGCTGAAATGTTTTCCACAAATAACATTTTGGTGAATGAAGTTGGAAGGTATTCAAAGTTTTGTCGGAATCACTCCAACCTGTGTTTACTGTGCACTACTGCATTGTGCAGGTAAACTCAAATATTACTCAGCACATCCAAAACACAAGACTTGAAAGTTTTCAAATCACATGAAGTACATTACATTATCGTTTATCTGATTCTAGTTCCATGACAACTAAAGTCGGATATAATAACAACAAAATTATACATTAAACACATAACTTTATAGCCTTGTAGTATCAAAGGTTGTAGAAACGGACTCCTCTGTTTACATTAACACTAATTTGGTAGTAATTAAGAGGGTAATTAATGTTGGTTCTCTTAAATTAACGAGCACTTATTAAAGTGACTTTGAGCGGAACTACGACTCGCCCGGGAGGCTCTTCCTCACGCAATAAACCCTCGGTTACCATTAATAAACATAGTAATATTCTTTGCACATTACTTTTATTTAAGGCGAAGTTTATAACTTTTCCCAGTTGTTTAGAAAAAGCACCAACGTTTTATCAAAAGAAAGTTGGTAGGATTCCGAATATTTTTGTATTTGTATTTTCACGGGAATCTCGCTTTATCTTCTAACTAGTTGCGCCCCGCGATTTCACCCGCATAAGTCTCTACCCCGTAACAATATCGAGATAAAAATTATTCTATGTCCTAACTCAGGTCATGGTCTACCCGTGTGCCAAATTTCATCTAAATCCATTCAGCCGTTTCAGCGTGAAAGCGTAACAAACAAACTCACTTTCTCATTTACAATATAGTTAAGATTTTCAATACGATCGATGGCCTATTAGGATGAACTCCGCATTCGATGATTTTCGATTTAATTAGAGAAAATTCCACTGTGACAACAACTTAAAAGTTCGTTTCTATAAAGACTGTGATGTCTCGTTATTCGGGTGTATTTAAAATAAACAAACAACAAGACAGTACACTGTTTCTTTGAAAGGAGTCTTCAATTTTATTTATATTTCTGTTTATAGCTCGCAATATACTCCGGGTATGCAGTGATGGCATTCTTGGCGTCGTTCGCCATTTCACTGGCGTTCGAGGCGCCCGCCGTCCGACTCCTCAAGATCATCAGCGGCGAGCCCCGGAGCAAGAAGAGCTCCTGAACCACACAAAAGATTCCATGGTCGTAGCATTGACACGTGCAAAATAAACGTGTTGATTACATGCGGTATTTGTTCAACGCGCACTCATTGATTTACAACAATTGTAAATGAAATATTTTTTTATTCCTTTTAAGATATTACTTTCATAAATGTTAGTACGAAAATCCGGTACCCGGTATATTTGAAGACTTAATTTCTTATGCCTACTTTTATCAAACCTACCCCAGTGAAGTGCGCTCTATCGAAGCTTTATTTAGGTTATAATTGTAAAAACCCAAAACGTTAAGGACTTGATAGTTACCAATAAAGACTTTTTACGTGTTACCAATTCAAGTTCATATCTTTTTATCTATCGGTTTCTAACATAACGTTGGCCAAATGGTTGGCCCATTGGTCGTATCCCGAGCAGTTAGATGTGATATCGATTCAAAGGGGTAATGTTTTACTGTTTTATCTATAGATGAGAATGGCACATTGTCACAAGAGCGAGTCATCACGAGCTCGCTGACCCAGTTGTGAAGTTAAACACATGCTTGTTCAACTACTTACTTAGATTTAGGCAACTGATTGAGACGCAGTTGAAGTTTTGTTCACCTGCAGTATATCCAGCGCAGTTAACAGAGCATTGCATTCATGATCGTGTTCGTGCGTGGATCAGATTAAATGTTGTGGTTGCTCGGGAATTTAATAGAAACAAAGTGATGAAATAATAAATTGAAACGAAAATAATAGAAATTATATAAAGAAGCAAGACTGCATGCTGGAATAATAATATCTTATAGCCCTTTATAAAGCACGTCATCTTCGCACTGACGTCGACGTAAATCAATAAAATGATTTCTCCAATTGTCGAATACCGTGTCGCTCCAGAATATGATAATTTATTATGATTACACTCCATAGCCGCGCTACATGCAGTGAATCAATCACTGGCTCACCGCACGTTATCTCTGCGCCACATACATAAATCCTCTTTGTGTAATAACTAGGTTCTTGTTAGGACTCTAAACCGCACGTACTTCGTCTCCACCGATAATGTTTTTGTTGCTAACAACCAGACAGACGCTATAGTTGAATATATACCAGCAATGTTTTTGAAGTGAAAATTTCTTTAGGCGTGTTGGGCGTTTTTGAGATGGGAATTTTTTGCGACTTGTTACCGACACCGTGGAGTAAAAGACATCAACGCGTTGATTACTGCAGTGCCGATTTTTTTTCAAGTTTTCACTTCTGTCGGCACTACCGGAGTGCCACTGTTTTTTTTAAGAGGTTTTTTAAATATTTGAACTTGCACTGTTAGATAAAATGTTTCCTCGCTTACTCGTCAAAAGTCCATGCAGAAATAAAACATTACCCAGTAAATTACAATGAATTAAATTAGGGTCAGAGATTATACAGTGTTAATATAATATTGTTTTTTATATAATTTCGAGGACCTATTAAATATTTTCTACCTCTAATAAGTACCTAGTGATTTATGTTCAGTTAGTCCTTATTTGACGGTAGTGTAGGAGTAGGTCCAACAGAAACTTTGCTTTCATTGGTAAGCTAATACAATGATTATATTTTATGTATTTCTTATCAATAGTTAGCAAGGAAAGTTTAGCGTTTAGGTTATTTTTATGGTAAAATATTTTAACATGTGATATTTCATTGAATATCTAGAGGTCCTTGATAACTTGTTCATACAATTCGTGGTATTTTTAGATGTTACGTTTCAGAAATTATTTGATACAAGAGTAGTTTAATGCATGTCAGATAATAATTATCATTTAGTTTTGTATAAAGAATACTAATTCACCGACCTCAACTGAAAATAAATTATAAATATTCGACTAAAATACTCTGAAACCACGTTACATATTGTAAATAGAAGATTTTATAATAAAGCATTATTTAATTACTCTCCTGTGTATTATTAATTTTATCCCTGTTTGAATGTGCTGCAGATTTAAATAATTAATTGCATAATAATGAGCAATTGAATTGAATTGAATTGAGCTCGTGGCTAAGTAATAACAGCCGCACTGGTCGATCCATCAGGTTAAGCTACGCTTGCCGGGGTTGGTCTGTGGATGGGTGACCATCTTTACATACCGAGACTCCTCCATGCCTCGGCAAGCACGTTAAGCCGTTGGTCCCGGCTGTCATTCGTGGATCTTTGACAGTCGTTACAGGTCGTCAGAAGCCCGAAAGTCTGACAACCAGTCTTACCAAGGAGTATCGTATTACCCAGTTACTGGGTTGTGGAGGTCAGATAGGCAGTCGCTCCATGTAAAATACTGGTATTCAGCTGCATCCGATTAGACTGGAAGCCGACCCCAACATAGTTGGGAAAAGGCTAGGCAGATGATGAATGAGCAATTAACTTTTGTGAACGTGATTCAACGTTCCTAATCCCTGCCATGTGTTAACTGTGTCATCCCTCGCCAGTTTCCTCAACTTTGAAGGAGAATTACTGCAATATTCTTTGGATTTGTCTACTACATCAGTCGATATACAAATATCTATTGTCTAAGTATAGTATTGTTCACTTTAGATCTAAAAAACAAAGTAAAAGTAAGTATTTAAGTGATTTTGAAGCACTTAGGCTTATTAACGTCTAGGATCTGTTTACTATGAAAAACCAAACGGCATGCTACAGTCATAATACAACTATATGCCTATGTATTAAAGTTTATAACAGTTAGGACCGGACAGTGTCTATTTAAAATTTAAAGCAAAGACCGCAGGCTAAATACATACGGCTAAGTAGTAAGTTTTTGCTTTGTTTTTACCCGACTGCGGCGAAGCCAATAAAGAAGGGTTATGTGTTTGATCTGTATGTATGTATGTATGTATGTGTCCATCTCTGTGATCCCTCGTAACTACTAAACGGCTGAACAGATTTTGATGAAAGATATACGTCGTTAGATTCGTCTTTATTGCGCGAATGTCACTGGGTAATGTAATTTGGAATGGGAAATGGTAAAAAAATATCCTAACTAAAAAGTGTAAAATGAAAAAGATAATTTAAAAAATCTAAAACCCGACTGCGTAAAAATTGAACTTTAAAAAAGATGGAAACAAGATGACCTATTTCTGTCTCTAAAACAATCTCTTGCAGGCATCTTCTTAAAAACAATCAAGACCTATTTAATTGCCTCTGATCTCATGAGATTGTTTTAGAGACAGAAATAGGTCATCTTGTTTCCATCGTTTTTAAAGTTCCATTTTTACGCAGTCGGGTTTTAGATTTTTTAAATTTACTTTTTTTATTGTTGTTATCCCCTTGTGTCGAAACGAGCTAAAAAAGTAATAATTCATGTCGCATGCCGTGGTGAATAGATTAGTCTGTCAGCGTGGTTGATAGTAACTGGGCTATCAGGCCTAGGGTGCGCCGGACGTATTTAAGTAGGTATCATACAAGTGGAAGTTCCAGTAAATACAACCCATAGCGTGAATGATTTACCGTATTCACCACTCATTCAATTCCAAATAAAGGATTTTATTCCGGTATAAAATTACCCTGTATTTCAACAGAAAAATAAAATAAAACCCTGTCGGTTCTAAACTCCGCATTTATTTCAAAAGCATTATTACACAGCGAAACGAATAAAAGTAATGGGCTGTAAGAGCAAATCGTATCAGAATAAACGGAAAATAATACTGAGCACCTGAAATGAAATCAGTGGATGGGGCGGTTCATGGTGAGATTAGAAACGTGAGCTTTTGTGCGGCACAGGACCCGTAGAGTGCGGTGACAGAATAGTCATGCGATCGATCCGCGGTGCCTGCTGCCTGCCTGGGGCGTAACAGCATCTACACACGATGCGTTACGGCGGCGGCGCGGCGTATTTCCAATCTATATAAGGCCAGAACGCAGCCATAGGAAACTGCTCGCATATACATTGTAATGTTATTTTGAAACCTGTGATTACAATGTATACACAAATTTTGCGTATTGCTGGTGTATAGTTTGTAACGTGGATGAGCGTGTCCTCGTTCCAAACTATACTACATCACTTCGCCTGTTAAGAGTTTTATAGATAAAGTCTATAAAAAAAGGAAAGAACAAATGTGTGAACTGGGTGAAATGGCTTAGGTTAGGTTAGGTTAGAACAGTGACCAACCTACTTCCAAGTTGCTCGCAGCCAGGCAGGCTATTTAATATTAGGGCAAGGTGCATTACGTCGCAAACAAGTTGGTTACCAGTTCACAATTTCTCGCAATCTAAACTCGATTAATCCGTATGCGTACTGGCACTGTATATTAAGGAATGAGGTAGTTAATTTGGTCACTACGAAATAAACGCGAGTATTTGTGTACTACTCTTGTATAGATTGGAAGACCTTAGTAAAAAAGTAATTTCCAATCTATACGCGAGCAGTTTCCTATGGCTGCGTTCTGGCTTTGTATAGAATGGAAAGACGCGGCGGCGCGGCGTCGAAACGGAGTCGCTGTGGCGTCCTACATACAACTATCCATGGTATGCCACACGGTGCATTCCGGTGTCGCACCACACGTACACCGGACTTGCAGCCCTTGAGACGAGATGGGGAGGGGTGTACGCGTTGCGACACGCGGCACCGCTCAGTTGTGCGTTGTCAAAAACACAGATGGTGACAGATGACAATTTACGCGCTTTGCGGCGTCACAACTTCACGGCACCGCAACGTCCGTGTGCACAGACTCTTAGGCAGCGATTACCATATCGGTTACAAAGAGGAACGAGCGCCAGTAAATTGATAACACTATGAAGAATTTTGATTTTCTCCAAATAAACGAGGATTATGTGAAGACGTCAGGTGAACACAAATATAGGTGTAATTTCGGTAGATTTACTCAAGGTGTTGGTATGTGTACGTATCCTGATCCCCCTGATCCCGACACGGAGGCAATAAGAAAGAATATTTTAATTCTTGAAGCCTTCAGGAGCGGCCTCGGCAATGCGTTGCGAAAATGTTTTCCCTTTACTAAAAATATGGTAAAAAATGGTATTCATTTTGAGCTTTCAGTAGAAAACGGTCTTAGGTATTGGGGTAGGTACAGACGCCAGCACATCAAGCTACTACAATCTGTCAAATTTATTTAATACATTTTCAACTTTATCGCTGATGTCTAAGGTTCAAAGTTGATTGGGAAAATTTGACAGTTTCGGGTAGCTTGATGTGCTGGCGTCTGTACACTTGCATACTTGTATAATGCATTCAGGGATTAGCGTCGGTTAGTGTGTCATTTCATTTCACAAAGCTCGCTAAGGGGCCTCTGCGAGTTGGCTTCGGTCCCTCGTACGTCTTACAAAGGCCAGGACTACTTGCTTCAGAGTTAAGTTAAGCTTAAAAAATATTCATAACATTCTATGAGGCCAATATTAATCAACATTATGATGGTCCAACCACAGATTGATAGAAGACCTAATAAAAAAATGCAATGCAAATAGTATAACGCGATTGCCTGTTTTATGTCCCATAACGCATAACCCTAATATCTTCTTTGTCCACAAACAACTACGAAATAAAAACATTACTTTTACAATAATAAAAAAGGATTGTGTGGTTTTATGAAACCACGGTAAAAGTGAAACTTCTATAGGCGCCGCCATATTGGCCTTGGCTGCTCTGACGAGAGCCTTTCACTTTATCCCTACTCCGCGGCCGACCGTCACGCGACATGCAACACACAGACGAAAAAGTTTGAGACGATGTAAGTTTCACTTTAAAATTATCATAAAGAAAAGCATCATACTACGACAGTTATAAAGCTAATTAAATTAAAATATTATTCATCAAGTACCTAACTACGATTTGTTCTCCTCCCTAATCTCAATTGATTTCCGGGTTTGTTGAAATTATCTTATAAGTCCCCGTGGGTATTTACGATATTGAATTTCCCCCAATCTGGGTAAAGTTGCCCACTCTTAATAATGAAGTGGTGGTATGTAGTTACGGGGTAAACTTAACCGAGGAATTTATTTAGAATTGTATCTTATTGTTTGAAAACTTTTATTCTCTTGTGAATTGTATTGGTAAAGGTTGTTATTGTAATAACAAATCCTTTTTTGCATGTAGTGTAAAATAAAAACACGGATCACAGCACGCCTAAGCACCGTGAAAGTGCATGTCGACTTCAAACCAAAGAGCCTTTGCAAGTAGGTACTTCGAATTCAATCAACTTAAGGGATTGGAATATTCTAAGTTATTATTATTTACTCGTTATACCGTAATTCGTTTCCCAAATCTGTACCTTTGTACTTGTAAACGAGTACATACATGCCGACAAGGGAATACATTATCTGATTAACTTTACGAGCTCACAACTTAGGTATGTGCCTACATTAAACATTGCCTTTAGACATCGTACAACTTGTTAACATGAAACTTGGCTATGTAACGTATACTTATTCAGTTAATAACCTTCACATAAGCATTTACCTCTGTGTTGATTTAAATACACAGCTTAATTGGAACAATAAATGTCTTCTCGCCTGAAGTAAATCTGTCAAGTAGTCACATTGTTATGAAAAACTTATTGTCTATCTACAGAACACCACAAAAGGTACAATTGTAACAATAAGTCTAAGAGGACAAAGACGTCGCCGTCGTCGTGAAAGGGTTAAAAATATATTTTTGAGAAATGAGCATTTCACAACGCCCGGGCCAAACGGTTTGCGACTGGTACTCTGGTTTACTTTAAGATCCTACCTATTATTCTAATTGCTTTGCCGCTTTCACTGCAAAAAAACTGCACACATTTTTAGGGTTCCGTGCGTCGGAATGATGAAACAGAACCCTTATAGGACTCGTGTCTATCTGTTCATCTGTCACAGTCAATTTGCTCCGAATCTAATAGACCGATTAAGTTGAAATGTATGTGTACCTACCTACACAAGTACATATATCAATTTTTGTTACCCAAACACGGGCGTGCTACGAATTCAAATGAATTTTGCATATAGGGTTCACGTCTAGGAGGAAAGAAAAAATTTTGTAAACTGTACCGTGTGACTCAGTGTGACATCAAATGAAACGGCTTACTGTGAAGGTCTCAAATATATTTTCAAAATAAATAGTTTTAAAGTTATTTAAGAAAATTTATGAAAATTTACCATTCCTTTATCTCCGAAACTAAGGAGCCTAAAATTTTGAATCATCATCATCTGCCGAGCCTTTTCCCAACTATGTTGAGGTCGGCTTCTAGTCTAACCAGATGCAGCTGAATACCAGTATTTTACATGGAGCGACTGCCTATCTGACCTCCACAACCTAGTTACTAGGTAACACGATACCCCTTGGTAAGACTGGTTGTCACACTTTTTAGGCTTCTAACTACCCGTAACGACTGTCAAAGATCTACAAATGACAGCCGAGACCAACGGCTTAACGTGCTTTCCGAGCCTAAAATTTTGAATAATGTACTGAAAATAGTTCTATACTTATAGATTACAAGAAACCCTATAAGAAGTCTATGGTCTTAAAATAACATGGTAAATCTCTCAATATTGCGCATACAAACTAGTTTACGGGAACATGTTTTACAACTACAATGTTAAGTTTGTTCTAAATACCAACTACGGAAACCTTCATTGTGCGTGATCCGACACGCACTTAGCCTGTTTTTGCTCTCTTAATGGGGGAAGGCGCAAGTCGTTTTATTACTGACGAACTCGCTGCATCCACTATCATGATGCCAGTGGAACTGCCTCGACAACATTTTAAATTCATAAATTCTTCGTCTTTTCGTGTAGTGACCAATCTTATGTCAGACGCCCATGGGCCTCTGACTTGACTTCACATGCCGTCGAGAAATATTTCTCAGGATGTTTTCCTTCACCGTTTTTTAAGCAAATGATAATTATACAATACGCACATGAATCCGAAAAGTCAGCGGTGCGTGCCTTGGGTTAGAACTCATGACTTATGACTTGGCAGTCCGACGGTCACAATCATAGATATAGATATACCTAGATAACGCAAGAGCAACTACTTCGCGTGCCATTTTCGTGCCCAGCTTACGTACAATAATCGTAAGCTGCCACTTTCGCGCTCAGTCTGCATCGGTGCCACGCTTATCGGAAGTCAGTTAAAAAATTGAAAATGGTTAATTACGCTGTTATAAATTATAAAAACTGCAAATGCGAGGAGAAAAAATAAAAGAGACGTTTCCTAGTGCTTGTGACGACATAGTAGGTAGTCAAAAAATGGCACGCTTGGTTTTCATACAGATCGTGATACTTGCGTTATCTAGGTCTATCTATATCTGTGGTCACAATACTAGGCTATCACTGCTTAACAATTCATAAACTAATTTTTGTAATTAACACTGAGGGGACTAGAAAATATTGGCTATGCGATAAAACTTCTTATGATTAATATACTCAGCTGGCCAATGCCGGTGTCTTCCATCGCCTGATAAATGGCAATATATCTTGTTTATCCACGAGAAGTTTCTCCGTTTTACCATTGGGAAATAAAAGAGTACATAATCAAGTCGTGTATTTAGGTAGGTACCTCCTTATAACTTAGCAGGTTCAAGTATTTAATAAGCATAATATTGCGAACAACGAAGTTATCTGAACTATTTAGATTCGGGTCGCAGTTCAGACGATGTTATGTGTACTATTTAGCGATAGCAACATCTTAGCTAAACATTTGGTGTTAACGGAAAATGTGAAATTAATTTACCCCTAATATCAACAGCTAGAAGACGCGTGTATTATTTCCATTGAAAATTTAATTTTCACTTTGGATATGAAATACCTAGCGAAGGTATCAACACAGTTTTATAACTGTGGTAGGTAGTAAATAGATGATTATAATTAACCGATCGAATGAACCAGGGTTAACAAAATATTTAATAATGCGATTTATAATTTTTTTGTTAACGAATCAAAATCTGCCTAGCCTTTTCCCAAGTTTATTGGGGTCGGCTTCCAGTCTAACCGGATGCAGCTGAATACCAGTATTTTACATGGAGCGACAGCCTGTCTGACCTCAACAACTCAGTAACTGAGTAATACGATACCCAAGGGGTATGGGTTGGGGATACCCAAGGGGTATCGTATTAGATATTATAAGACTGATTGTCAGACTTTCGGGCTTCTGACGACCTGTAACGACTGTCAAAGATCCACGAATGACAGCCGGGAGCAACGGCTTAACGTGATTTCCGAGGAACGGAGGAGTCTCGGTATGTAAAGATGGTCACCCATCCACAGACCAACCTCGGAAAGCGTAGCTTAACCTTATGGATCGACCCGTGCGGCTGTTAACCACGAGCTCTTATATTTTGTTAACGAATGAAATCCATTAAAAATTAATTATAAAGTAACAAAATATAACGAATGGCCATATTATACTTAGACATTGTCCACATAGAAAGCTCCCACATCGCTATTCATCTCTGACCACTGGCGTAATATTCGGACGCCCAATTATTAACCTCGCCTCGGGCAAAGGAATTGCTTCCACTTTCACGTGTGCCATACTGGCCGAATTCAAAAAAAATTGGTTATTCAAGTTTGAAATTATTGTACCGAACAATAATGAAGTTTATCTGAAATTTTGTGCGTACCTACATAATAGCTTGGGATTGTAATTAATTGCAATTATCATTAATACGCACAGAAACTAACTTAGTGTGAACGTGTCAAACTAGGGCAATTTACAAGAGGAGAAGTCACGTACCCTCACGAGGTTCCAAGGGCTCGACACGGCGGCGCTACCAAAACATTTCAAGTGCCTAAAGTTCCCTCAACCGTTAATCGACGAACGTTCTTGATTCAAGTGGGTGGTCTAGTGGTTAGACCACCTATCTCAGACCCAGAGGTCCCGGGTTCGATTCCCAGTGGGGCCAAAATTTTCTGCTCGGTTTGGTTGGTGGTAGGGCTTGTTCTAAGTCCATCTGGCTAGCTACCACAATCTTATCTAAGTCTGTCGCCATAACAACAATGTTAACAGCATTCTTGTTTTTCGGTAATTAGAGGTAAGATAGCCAGTTCCTCTGTGGTTGAGGATTTCGGGGAAAGCTCGCTTTCACTTACCATCAGATCAGATGCAGGCCAAGAGATTCGCCAAAATGGTTAAAATTAAAAAAAATGAACACCGACAGATTCCTTCCCTCTTTTCAAATTTTCTGAACGCTAAAGATACCGGACAAATTCAAAGTGGAAACAAAATAAAAGTTGTTGTATAACTGAATAAAATGAAAATGGGGAAGCGATACAAAATGTAACGAGTTTCGAGTTCCGCCGGAGAATTTTATACCCGGCCATGAAGTCCGTTATTCGAGTACTAGGAACGTTTGGCTGAAGTTCATACATGAAGTTAGCTTTCTGTGAGCTTTCACTACATTATAACATATCAAGCAGTTATGTGTGTTTTCTGACAGTTTGTATGCGCGGGTACCTTAAACTTTTCAAATTTTCACGTCGCCTTGGTATACTGAAATGATAATGCGAAAAAGTTTTAAAATTGCAAAATCTCATCCAGCCCGTGACATATTTTAAGATTTTTACAGAGGTAAAAAAGAAAATTCCTCAGTATATTTTTTCGTTTAAATGATCATCTTCCAATAATAAAGATATTTTTCATCGCGACGGAAGGTTATTGGATTTTAAAGATTGATGGCTTTAAGTAATTATTGTTGATTTACTTCATATACGTATGTAAATAATGTAGTGAGATTATCTATGATTTACTTACTACCAGAAACTGTTTAAAATAATGAAAGATATATTATTAAAAAAATATTTAAACTGACATTGCTCTCATCGACCTTCGCGCACTTTACGACCCCCCATTTTGGGACATAGCTATAAAAAATATATTTTTATGTCCCAACTAACTTCATGTCTTCAATATGAATCCCTCACCACTACCCAATTTCTTTAAATGAACTGACTACGTCTTCTAAAATAATTCATATTATAGTAGGTAGGTACGTGGTATTTACTTTAGGGAAGGTGGTCCCTTTTATGGTTCTCATCAGGGATATCTTTTTTATTTTATGACCGTTCAAGAGCCCTATATCCTGCAGAACTGGGGCGAGGGAAAAAACCACAGCTCTTTCGCGAAATTATTAGAACAATAAAATCAGCTTTCGTTTTCGTGATATTTTTATGCAGTAAAGTTATTAGAACCAACATGAGTTGAACCCAAGCAGTGTTTAGAGATGTTTATAGGATCAAACATATTTTTATTTTAGTGAAAAATTGGCAATAAGTTGTAAAAAACAGGCTATTTTGAACATATTGGTTGATTATCATCAACCAATGTTCAAAATAACCTGTTTTACCTCCATTTTAAGGCGTAGCGTCGTTCACGCTGCGACCGTCCTGCGCCCCTCGCTTTACGCGTGTGAACATTGCCTGACTGTTCCTAAATTAGGCTGATAACATTTTCATTTTTCCTAATTATGTTAATATTAGTGTTTAAGTCGGTTCCCCCCACTGATAACCATTATTATAGTGGATCATATCTATCAAAGTCACGGATTTAATTTACATTAATCATCTCAACGACTTAATTGTTCTGGGATCTAATTAATTTCCTAACGGAAATTGGATTTTCTCTCATTTTCTGCTACTGCTTAGCTTTATTACAGACAGTAGCTAACATTGTTTCCTCTCGGTGAATTATAGGCGCGATAATGGACGTCTTTAAGCTTACACTAACGATAACGCGATACACGCCCCCTGTGCAAACACTATGCTATGTAAACAGGCAGGAAGGCGCCTCAGAACAGGCCCTGGCCATCGACGCGTTTATCTGATGGTCCCTCATCACATCGTCCCCCCCCCCCCCCGCACCCTTCGCCCACACTCAAACCCGCTAAAATTAGTTGACGACTTGACGCGTTTCATGTCAAACAACGTCGATTCGTTTGAACGGACACCTTTGAAAAACATTCTTAACGAAGGACATCTTTCAAAGGGCCGTTTATTGTCACTCGTCAGTAGGTAAGTACTTCTGTCCGCGAGCAGTATCGTCTAAAATAAAAAGAAATGAACTGGAAACTGAACGACGGGCATTTGTTTCTAGAGAGATTTATAGGGATTGAACCAAGGGCGGATCCAGGGGGGGTCATGGGGGTCATGATCCCCCCCTGGGCTACGTTTAGGTCAACCACTGGTATTTTTTCTAATCTCATTGATAAATTTAATCAAATAAATACTTTGTGTGATGTTGCCACGTAGGATGTTTGCCATTACGACACATGCGAACGACATGCAAAATAAGACTATGTGCTGTTATTATAATTATGATGATTGACCGTGGAGTTTTCTGCCGACTCTTTTTCATAGAAAACGACCAAGTGAAGCGATTCCTAGCTTCTGACGTTTCATAAGTGTCCATGTAGGTTTATCTGAAGCTAGCAACTAGACGTAGAAATTAAATACCCCAGAATAGTGTCAAGACAAACCGCCCCGGCCTCGGTCCTGGCGGCCCCCTAAATCTTAAGAAGTACTTTTTAATGATATCCCAAGCACGGTCAACATAAATATTCAGTAAGAAGCAGTTTAGAGTTGGAGGCTGAAGATGAAAATTTTTCGAGCTCGCTCCGCTCGCTACAATCTATATTCTCAAACTTTCTGCATAAGTCGACAAAGGAACTTGAAAAAAAACCTTATCTCCTATACAAGGCGGTGTGCTAAAATTTTCGAGCTCGCTTTGCTCGAACTTGAATTCTATGTTTTCCTAACTCAAACTTTTCTGCATAAGTCGACAAAGCAATTCCTATTTCCGTAAGGATGTTTAATAGAAACCTAACCGAGAATTCCGAGACGAGGTGAAAAAAAATTCGAGCTCGCCTTGCTCGCGCTCCCCTACATTTTTGCTTTTCGTATCCTACTGATGAAGAGACGAAAATGCAAAAATGCGAACCTGTCCTGACTGACCCCGACTATGTAGCCCCCCCCTGACTCGAAGGCTGGATCCGCCCTTGGATTGAACGTT
The DNA here is from genome assembly GCA_963680765.1 of Agrochola lychnidis. Taxonomy (NCBI): domain Eukaryota; kingdom Metazoa; phylum Arthropoda; class Insecta; order Lepidoptera; family Noctuidae; genus Agrochola; species Agrochola lychnidis. Next base: position 10,706,374 of record OY796850.1, read on the forward strand.
ACTTAAGTGTATTTATTTTCAGACAGTTAGTTTTCCGGAGCCCAATTAAATACGTTTTGGGAAAAGCTTAGATCAGTTAATGAAGAAAATATTTAATTTTCATTATGAAAATGGAGTAAGTATTATTCTGGTGACTATAAACATTTTTGTACAATAAAGGAGTATCGCTGGTATTTATTTGACCGAGCGAGCGAAGGGTCTGCTTCAAGTCTGGCAAAACTTGCTTTCGTGGTGTCAGTTTGTTGGTAGTTCCCCTCTAGAGGTTGTATTTCACAACCGATTTGGACGAAACTTGGTATACAAGTTTTCGACTATTGAATTTTTTTGTCGTCGGGGATTTTTGAGAGGTACTTCCTCCAAAAAGGGGCAAAAAGGGGGCTACTGGATATCTCCGCCTTATGAGCTCCGATTTCAATGGCTCTTTTTTATTTGAAACGTAGTAATTTTAAGTTGGTCTCATAAAATTTGGTGAATATCTGATGACGATCTTCGGCGTGATGAGCAGAATAGCTCCTCAAAATACAGTAAATTGCTCACTTTTAGTTTTCTACTAGTGAAATCGGCCCTTTAACTACTAGGTAGGGATTGATGGAGCAGCTGGGACCACCTGACATCACAAAACTAGAGAATTTTGAAAATAATTTTCACAATTTAAAACGGGGAATTCTGAAAAAAAATTGGTTGTCTGTAAAGTCGGTTTACGGACGATAATTTTACGTGATAATGTCACAAGCCGAACGCTTAGGCCGATCGTGCCTCTCTATCGCTTGTTCCGCGCTCTCGCTTGCACGCTCGGCTCAGGCGGAACGTGACACTTTTTCGTGCATGCGCACAGCCGGCGTTCATCGATTTATAAGACATTATCACGTCAAAAAAAACAGTATTCCGCGTTTTAAATAACTTTAATGGTATATTAATTGTTGATCAAAGATGATATCTCGACCACACAAAGAATTTAAAAGAGGATACAGGGGAACTCTGACTTCAGGATTTCTCTATCTACTCCAGTGCCTTGTCTCCATCATAAACAATTACAGGGTTACAGCTAGAGCACGACATTTTTTTGTATGTAGCTTTCTCCCAAAAAATATCCATAGGTAGGTACCCAAAACAGGCAAGTCAGATTATCATTGTTTATTCCGATGTTAACAATAAGCCCCCGTGTATACACGTCAATTGTAAATTCTTATGGAACCTATGAATCGAGGCAATTGAAGTCAGTTTAATAATTAATGTATAACTTTCCCACAGAGATGGTAGCAACTGGATCTGTTCTCCAACCCCACTCGAGCCGAATATTAGATCCGATATGCCTTGCTCCATAGCTCGGGCAAGCGGCATAAAGCTCTCGGGCGAATAGAAATTAAAATTTAATTCTGCAGTCGAAATATAGAAAAATATCATTTACTTAACAAAATTTAACTTTTTCAGTCTTTCAACAATAACGGGAAGCTTAAAAATCTGTGTAGTAGTAAAAACAAAAATAACAATTTCGGCCTTAGTTTAAAAGGGTTCCAATAAAAAGTTCGTTTACATAATATTTAAAAATATATGTAACCTTTTTGAATGTAATGGAATGAAAAGTAATGGCCACTGCGTCCAAAACAAATTGATGTGAAGCCATTAAAGTTTCGTTTCATTTTTTGTATTTAAAAAATAGCTGTTATTGCGATTTGTCATTAAAATTGGCCTGTATTATTGTATACATTACAAATGAACCTTTTTGGTTGTATTTAATTTACTGCAAGTTCTATTTGGCTTTATGTTTTTAGATATCAGCAATAATTTGGGAGTAAAGTTTTTGTTTGCATATTATATATCTAAATAATAAAGCAGCTAGATTTGTTAACAAATAGATAAGTAGATAGAATGAATCCCTTTGAGCACGCATGGGATATACTTCAAAGAAGTGCTCTGCCAAATATGGATGCCGTATACACACCAGAAAATCTTTTTCGCCTGTTATAACGAACGTGGGCGGCCATTCCGCAATCGCTGAAATCGGCGGAAATACAGACTACTAATTGTTTATTTTACGCAATAAAAACTTTTGTTTTTATCTTTTAATCACATTTTTATGTCAGGATTAAATAAGGTGAAAAATCCAGTGTAAGCAAAAATCGCGAAACGTCTATTAATACAAAAGCAGAGAGTACTTCGTCGATCTACACCAGCGGTCGGCAACCTTTTGGCAGGCAAGGGCCACAAGGTGGCAAAATAAACTAAAGGCGGGCCGCACTTGTGATATTAACCCTTTTTTTTTTTTTTTGGGGTGGGAAATCATCAAATAACTTCTCCCGCTCTGGGCGGAGCGGGAGGGCGTGTCAGACTCTTACTGACTAAAACCCACCCGTGTTCCTTCAGTTGCCGTGTTGCCAGGGGGCCACGATTTCCCTATCGGTTTTCTTCGAACCCCCGGCAGGCATTGGCCCTAGCGGACCCCGTCAATTCTGCTGACATCTCTTTGAGGCGCGCGTGGAACACAACGCGCCGTCGACCCGGGCTTGGTCCTTATCGGACGGCGAGCTACCCATTGCTCACCGTCCGCAAGCCCGCGCCTACGGTGGCCGGAAATCCTCTCGTGACTCCCGACGCCCAGGGCGTCTCCTGCTGCGGCGGTTAGGGGCGCGAGGGCGCGAAATTTGCCTTTCCCTCACGCGCTCCGTCTCCTCCTTCGCGAGCATTACTGCTTCGCAGAACGAGGTGACGGCCTGCCATTTCCTCTCGCTCCGTAGCATGGCCCGAATCAGGGCCGGACGCGAGAGATCACCGCCGCCGATCGCTTCCTCGAGGACACGGCGATGCTCTGCCCAAGCCGGGCAGACCTCCACCGTATGCTCCACCGTGTCCTCCGGGCGATCCACACAGTGATGACACCCGGGCGTTTCCTCCCGCTTTATCCTGAACAGGTACCTCCCGAAACAGCCATGTCCGGTGAGCACCTGTGTCAGGCGGAAGGTGAGGACGCCGTGGCGCCTCTCTAGCCACTCCTCAAAGAGGGGTCTTATCGCCGCAATTGCGGCGTGCCCAGCGCTGGGTTGCGACAATCGCACTCTCCATTCCGCCATGAGATCCCGCCGGAGCTCCGTCCGCTGCGCCGCAACTTCTTGCGGCATCGGTGTTAAGCCCCGGCGTTTCGCCTCCTCGCGCCACTCCCATATGTGCGCGAGGACCTTTGCCTCCAGATCCCATGGCGGTACTCCGGCAAGGAGGCTCGCCGCCTCGCAGGAGACCGTGCGGTATCCTCGGGCCAGCCGGATGGCCATGACCCTTTGGGACGCGTTAAGCCGGCGGGCTGGCTGCCGCCTCAATGAAGGCGCCCACACCGGCGCCCCGTAAAGGGCCATGGACCGCACGACCCCCGCGTAGAGCCTCCGGCAGGAGGCGTTTGGACCTCCCAGATTTGGCAGGAGCCGCCTCAAGGCAGCCCCGGCCCGGTCCAGTCTGGGAGCCAAACGTCGGAAATGCTCCACGAAGTTCCACCGGCTGTCGAGGACGAGTCCCAGATACTTCATCGTCGACTCGACGCCGATGTGAACCCCTCCCGCCATTACCTGGGAACCCGGCGGTGGCGCACTACGAGGACCATAGAAACCCATGGCCTCGGACTTGTGCAGGGCCACCTCGAGTCCCAGCTGCCGTGATATTAACCCTGGAAGCTCAATATACCTACCTACGTATAATTGGTCATATCCCATAGAAAAAATAATAATGCTATTAAAAATTGTAAAACCATACGGAGTTTAATTCGTACATGTTATACTTACATTATGTTTATATGTTTGGGATTTATAGCTAGAAAAATAACCACCGTAAATCATTCTGAAATGAAAACTACAAAGTACCTAAATAGGTAACCGATTTTATACAAATTTCAGTGTGATGAATGAGGTTGCATTTGGGAGGCTATTTCCTGTATGTTAGCTATCAAATTTGTAGTTGTAATTCATAGAATGACTCTCAAATGCTCATCTGTGAGACGAGAAGCATATTTATTTTTTATATAATTTACAATTGAAAAAGTTTGCGCGTTATTTATAACTTATTTACAAAACATTCACGGGCCACAAGTAAGACGTCCGCGGGCCGCGTGTTGCCGACCGCTGATCTACACAAACGAAAACATTTTATTTAATCAATTTAAATAGACATTTTAATTTAATTTCAATAGGGCAATAAAATACCTATATTTAATTTTATTACTTTGATCTCTAGACACTTTTGATGTGAGTGTAATATGAAATGATGATGTTTAAGGAGAGAGGAAGTGTTTTTTACCAGAATTCTAAAAGTGGACAAAGACTGAACACGCCTTATCGACACAGGCAAGGCATTCCATAACCGTACTGCTTGAACTGTCAAAGACTTGTCATCAAAGCTGGTGGAATGCATCGGCATCTCTTGTCTCGAGTTTTTCGATGACCTCACAGTTACATCCTACAGCATTTCTACTTAATTATTAAACAATAAATTGATTATAAATTATTATGCCTCATAGAAAACCTGAAAGGTACACAGGCTTAAGTCAATGTCAGTGACTCGTATTTCCGTAACTATCTCTCCAAAAGCGCAATAAGATAATAAAATCAAGCTCACAAACAATATCCTACTGAAAACTGATTTCCTTAATAAATTCAGTGTCATAATTTTAGAAACAATAATAAATTAAACGCGACGGTACTTCGCAACATGAACCGAGACGAAATACTTAGTAATCTTGTTGTTGTTCGGGGCTCCGTGGGCCCGTGGCTGATGCTGCGATAACTCTCCCTTAATTGGACCACCAGTGCTTTAATAAAATGAAAACTGGACCTGAGGGGACGGGGAACAGAAAGGATTCAAAAGCGGATGCTCGCTTCTCACGACCGAAATTCTATGAGCAATTAGTAAGAATAATCGTTTGCCTACACTTGGAATTACCTCATTTAATATTTCTCACTTATTTTCGAGCGAACCTAACAGCTGTTACGAACATACCGAACGTTATATTTTTAAAGATTTATAAGAAGCCAACGTAGGTACATATTTTATTCATTCAGTGTCTGATCGCTTTCAACCCGCTTTACCTTCCGTACGTAAATAAGTATTTTCCAATACTTTGGAATTTGAGGTTGTTTTCATAACAGTATCTATACATATAATAAAATCGTAGCGAAGTCAAAACTGTACATTGAATATTTTTGAAAAAAAGTAATTGCTACGAGGTCTAGGATCGATTCTAATGCCGAAAATATATTTTTTAGAATTTTTGTCTGTTTGTCTGTTTGTCTGTTTGTCTGTTTGTCTGTTTGTCTGTATGTATGTTCCAGCATCGCGCAAATTCTACCAGACAGATTCTGTTAAAATTTTGCATAGATATTCCCTGTGTGTCTGGTCAAATTATAGGGTATAAATTATCACGCTATTCACTATGGGGGATGGGCAATATTACATTATGTCGTATTTTTATGTTCTAGCATGACGCAAATTCTACCGGATAGATTCTGTTCAAATTTTGCATAGGTGTTCCCTATAAGTCTGGTCAAACTTTAGGGTATAAACTATCACGCTATTTACTATGGGGGACGAGCAATATTATATTATGTTCGTATTTTTTGGAAAAAATCGCGCCAATATTTTAGGATATTGTGATGGTAATCGATTTAACTTTTAGAATGATTATCATCACGCTATACCTTTATGGAACTGAGCAGTCAATCATGAAATGTATAGGAACGGCTATTTGAGATCAAGTTCAACAAAGCAATTAACTCATCGGTTGGACGATTGCTTTGCAAACATGGGGTTGTAAGTTCGATTCCCAACTACGGTTTTTGTTTTCTTTTTTTTTTTACATTTTGTCACACGATTTTTTTTTTGTTTTTATTATGTCCCTATAATATATTATAATAAAATCGTAGCGAAGTTAAATTTTTTGAAAGAAAGTTATTGCTACGAGGTCTGGGATCGATTCTTATGCGGAAAATATAGTTTTTAGAATGTTTGTCTGTTCCAATTGTAGGGTATAGACTATCACGCTATTTGCTATGGGGGATGAGCAATATTACATTATTTTCTTATTTTTCTCTGCAAATTATAAAAGGACGCGCCAAAAGGTTGGGATATTGTAGATAGTTACCGACTTAACTTTTTAAATGATTATCATCAAGCTATACATTTATGGAACTATGCAGTCAATCATGAAATAATTATATAGAAACGGCTATTTTAGCTAACTTTCAACAAAGCGAATAAGTAAGCGGTTGGACGAATGATTTGAAGTCCTGGTAGTAAGTTCGATTACCATCTGTGTTTTTAAACTATTTTTTTACATTCTGTAAAACGGTTTTTTTTATTAATGTAGGTATTAAGGTATTAGGGTCTGTGAATTAATTAATGTTTTTTTTTTTTTTTTTTTTGTTTTCTTAGCCGTTATTGTCCCACTGCTGGGCAAAGGCCTCCCTACTCTCTTTCCACCTCTCTCTGTCTAGAGCTTCTAAGGACCAATCTTTCTTAAAGGAGTCCAGCTGTGTCCAGTTTGTGAATTAATGTATTAATTCACAAAAAAAGGGAAAACTTCGTAAGCTATGGAAACCTACAACGTCACAAGAACTTTACAGTCACAAAACATTCAAGGTTGTATTCTGATCATTTAAGAGCTAAAGACTGTAGGAATAAAATTATTTTTTACAGATTTTGAGAGCAGATTTGTCCCAGCGATTTTAAAATATGTATGTGTGTGGATCTTCTGGAATCGCTGCCACACTGCTTCCTGGTAACAAAACAGCGCACGCCATGTTTAAGATTCCCATCGATTTAGAGAGCAACGAAACGCCTGTTTGTGGGGTGTCACGCAACAGAACAAGAGATGTGTGCATAGGGATTGCGCTTCATCGTATAGTATGAATGCATTATGGCAAATAGAAAAGCAGTGGAAGCTGTAAACAGAACCCTGGAGGACATCCGCAGGAACCAAGATATGATGGGTGGTGTCACAGTTCTGACAAACAAAGTGAATATTTCGTTGAAAAGGTCGACTCTATGGTGGAGAGTTCATAAACTGCACTTGACCATCATCATATGAGCTCGGTTTGGCGTGAATTCAAATGCTCAAGAATTCTCCGATGTTCTTCTAAAAGTTGGTGAAGGCACTTTACCAGAGACTCTTGGTAGAGTAGATCCCACTTTAGAAGATCTTATTCGTTCTGATATACGAGGACATCAGTCAAATACCGTACCAAGAGAATTCTTGGGTGTGTGTCCATTTTAACTCCGAAAATGATCAAGCTGCAGCGATCAACCACAGTATTCTCTCACAAATTGAAGGGAGTGAAGTGATATACACCTCCATTAATGCCACATATTACCCCGTAGAATTTCTCAATTCGCAAATGGCAAGTATCTTTTCCGGTTGTATATCTGTGTAACGAAAACCGGCTCAAAGTCATGTCTTTACAGAGAAACGTCATCGAGACGGAAATTCTAACAGGTTGTGGCGATGGCGAGACAGTGTTTATAGCGCGTATACCACTATTTTCCCACCATTACCAGTTTAAGCGCGTGCAGTCCCCTGTGAGCGTATGCTTTGTGATCAACAAGTCACAGGGGCCGACATCGAAGACTGAAGGCTGCGGGTGTCGACTTCAGGACAAGCTGCTTCTCATACGAACAACTGTTACGTCGCTTGCTCCCGATGTATATTTTGGCTGCTGAGAATAAAACTACAAACGTAGTATACAGGGAGATTTATAAAAATTGTGGCTATTATTGTAGTAGTATATTGTGATGTTTTACGACTTCCACGCGAACGAAGTCGCGGGCAGAAGCTAGTTATTTATAATATTTTATTTTCAAACGTTTTTGGTCATAGGAAGTTTATAAAATTACATATTATATTCTGTTAGATGGCCTTAATACAATCGAAACACAAGAAAATATGGATATTATAGCGGTAAAGCACCTTGATGTCTTTGAAAATACTACAGATACAAATTTTGCATGACGGAAAATCATTTTGCGCCTACACATTAAAGTACGATTTTCTCCGCCGCGCCGAAGCGCGCCATATGCGTGCACATGCGACGGGAGCCGACTGCATCCGCCCGTCTGCTAAAATCCAATGGATCGTGTACGCGTGCGCAGTCGCCGACACGCTATCATGATAATATCGTGCAGCTGCCGCCTAAGTAATTTCTGTTCTATGCTCGTGATTTGTTATGTACTTTGTGTTGTTCTCTGATTACTCTTGTCTTTTATGTATGCACGTATTTCTGTGACAAATAAACCTATTTTTCTTTCTTTCTTTCTTTCTTTCTTATAAGAGCGAGCTAGTGCTACGCGTCTAAGTACTCATCGCATTCAATTATTCCAACTTGCCGGCCGGCGACGACAACCGAGCGCACGCGTTTGTAGCCGAACGGAGCCGACCAAACGCGACGGCAGTCGAACGCAACCGTCCGCGTACGCGGCGAGGCGCCGACAGAATACCGACGCATGCGCGCGGATCCAACCGTGTTCATAGCTTTGTAAATTCCATACTATTATGACATTTAAATACTTCTTAAACGATTCAATTTCCTTTAACAAATAATAAAATGAGCTCCAGTACGGTCCGACGCGTGCCGCCCTTTGTAAATAGTACAGTACATGTACTTAGTGTGTTGTCTACTTACGAACAATTGAACCTTGTTACGAAGTTTTCAAATTACTGGGAACAACAACGTGCCCATTGCCCGCAAGATTACAGAACCATTTATCTTAATATAAAACACGGGAGGAAAGCTAAGCAGCCTGAATTACCCACTAATAGAGTATTTTCTTTTTCAGTCGTAAGACATTACCTACAAACGTTACGTCATACAAAACACTTCATTTATAATATATAGAACAAATTCTTTGCCTACCAATCGTAGCATCATTCATCATCAGCCCTTAAATGTTCCCACTGCTGGGACACAGGCCTCCTCTCTGTGACAGGGAGTGGGCCGTAATCCACCATGCGGGCCCAGTGCGGGTTGGTAGATGTCACATGTCTTCGAATTTTCGGTTCTAGGACATGCCGGTTTCCTCACGATGTTTTCCTTCACCATTTTGAGAGCAGTGGTGATGAAATAATTTACACAAAGTAAAGCGCCTGTCTGGGTTCGAACCTACGACCTACAAACTCGTAAGTCGCGGCCGTTACCACTGGGCCAACACTGCTCTCCATTAAGCTGGTCCTATAAATAATAAGTAACCAATTAATTTACGGCCCTGTACAAAAAGTGCTCATGTTTTTATAAAGTCTACATAACGTAGGATATAAAAAAAAACCTTTGGTTTAGATTGCCAGCACTACTGTCGAGCATGAGGTCCTGAGTTCGATTATGTGGATGTACTATAGGTACACCTCCGCCTTCGGGGAGTACAGGCGTGATGTAATTATAAACAAATACGTGATCCAAGGGTACCTAATTTTCCTTCGCACCTAAATAAACAAGTTCACAAATTGCCTGTACTCTCAATTTTCATTACTTTAACACTTACGACTCCACCCACTTTTCATAGAACTCATACGCCATGTGCCGCCATTACATACATATTGGAAGTGAATCCTCCGGGAGGGTTACCAGCATTACGTTTGCGCTAGAGTTAACCATCGCGGACGGTCAACGGCATTAGGTTTAAAACCGTGTTATAAAACACTGTAAAACGAAGTTAAATAGTGTTTTCACGGGGTCTTCCAACCTTCCAACCTTTTAAATTTTTTGTGAATACTTATTTGTAAAGGCGAAAAAAGTAAAAAAAAAATTGCTTTGATTTTACAACCAACGCATGTACTAATAAATCTTGTTAAAATATACATCAGATTCTATTTTCACGGTTTATAATGCTGTATTCGCTAAGAAAAACCTATATTTAAAATTTTCCCTCCGCGATGGCTCCTGGAATCCCAGACGCGACTAGGTGAACCCTCCAGGAGGGTTCCCGGCACTAAATTTTTTAACTGCAGTAGAATTCCCGGTACATTGAAATATATCCTGAAAAAGAAAACACGGAAGCTTCGACATTATTCGCTTAAAATATTAATAAACGTAACGAAAGCAGCAAAGTTTGACAAAGTGAGCGCTGTTCAAAGTAATAAGTATGCCGCACAAAGTGAGGCTACGTTAGTTCAGTATTTTATATTAAAATCGAAGGTTTATTAAACCTTTTGTTAAATAATAATTATGTTAAAAGAAGTAAGTTTTCATAAATAATGCCGTACAAACGTAAATAAGTAATGTTTATCGCAGCTGCTTTTGATATAAGTCCGTAGGTGTGTCCGTGGCATCACAGCGCGGCAGCAGTATACCAGCGCTCCGGTATTTATTTTTTAAATTAAATATCGCAGCATAATGCTGAGATAGGAATAGCAGCCTTTTTGGCCTCGCGACCTGTGTGAGGTCAAGAAGGCTGCTATTCTTTTCTCATATTTTGTTTTCATTATTTTATTAGTTTTTAAATGTTCCCTTTTAGGGTTCCCTATTATTTGAGCACGCCTCAGTAGCGGCGATAAGTCCCCTCTTTGAGGAGTGGTTAGAGAGGCGCCACTGCGTCCTCACCTTCCGCCTGACGCAGGTCCTCACCGGACACGGTTGCTTCGGGAGGTTCCAGTTCCGGATAAGGTGGGAGGAAACCCCCGGGTGTCACCATTGTGTGGATCGCCTGGAGGACACGGTGGAGCATACGGTAGAGGTCTGCCTGGCTTGGGCAGAGCACCGCCGTGTCCTCGTGGAGGCGATTGGCAGCGGTGATCTCTCGCGTCCGGCCCTGGTCCAGGTCATGGTATGAAGCGAGAGGGCATGGGAAGCCGTCACCTCTTTCTGCGAAGTAGTAATGCTCGCGAAGGAGGAGGCAGAACGCATGAGGGAGAGGCAAATTTCGTGCCCTCAAGCCCCTAGTCGCCGCAGGAGACGCCCTGGGCGTCGGGAATCCCAGGCCGATTCCCGGCCACCGTAGGCGCGAGCTTGCGGACGGTGAGTGATGGGTAGCTCGCCGTCCGATAAGAACCAGGCCCGGGTCGATGGCGCGTTGTGTTCCACGCGCGCCTCAAAGAGATGTCAGCACAACTGACGGGGTCCGCTAGGGCTGAAGCCTGCCACGGTCGCGGGAAAGTCCGAAAAGGTTACCGTGGCCCCTGGCAACTGAAGGAACACGGGTGAGTTTTATTCAGTAAGAGTCTGACATACCCTCCCGCTCCGCCCAGAGCGGTAGAAGTTATTTGATAAATTACCACGAAAAAAAAAGGGTTCCCTATTACTAAGCCTCCGCCGTCCGTCCGTCTGTCTATCAGCGGGCTGTATCTCATGAACCGTAATAGGTATACAGTTAAGATTTTCACAAATTGTGTATTTCTGTTGCCGCTATATCAACAGATAAAAATTAAATAAAGTTACAAGAAACTTTTTCGGCTTTTTCGGAGTGTGTCTCTCTCTTGAGGTATTGGTATGCAAACCAGAAAAACCATGTGAAGTGGGCAGGGGCGGTGTCGGAGGAGTACAAATTGGAATGTGGCGTTAGGCAAGGTGGTTTAAGCTCCCCTCTATTGTTTAACATTTATGTTGACCAGCTTGTCGAGCGGCTCAGTAGCACACATGTCGGCTGCTACATTGATGACACTTGTTTTAACAATATTAGCTATGCAGACGATATGGTGCTGCTGAGCCCCTCTATAGGCGGGCTAAGGAAACTTTTGTCTATTTGTGAGAAATACGCGGAGGCGCATGGGTTACAATATAACTCTAAAAAGAGTGAAATTTTAGTATTTAAATCAGGCAAACAGCCTACCCATGTGCCTCCTGTATTTCTCAATGGAATAGCCCTAAAGCAAGTTCAAACTTTTAAATATCTGGGTCACATTGTGACAGGTGACCTCAGGGACGATGAAGATATTGAGCGGGAGCGCAGGGCTCTGGCGGTGAGAGCTAATATGCTTACACGCAGGTTCGCGCGATGCACGAGAGAAGTGAAGGTTACGCTATTCAAAGCGTATTGCCAGTCCTTCTACTCGAGCGGCCTGTGGGTGAGACATACGCAGCGAGCCTACAGAGCCCTGCGCACTCAGTACAATAATGCATTCAGGATGTTGTTGGGTCTGCCGTGGCGATGCAGCGCGTCTGGGATGTTTGCTGAAGCGCGCACTGATGGTTTCCAGGCCATCATGCGCAAAAAAGCAGCTTCCCTGCTGGCCCGTACACGGGATAGCAAAAACAGCATTCTGAACGCAATAGCTGTACGTTTTGACTGTCCCATTCAAAATCAGTGGGTCATGACTTGTGTAGGTGTGGCGAGTCATGGCAAATAAAATAAAATTTATGTATTAGGTTAAGGTTACTATGGGTCTATGCCACCCGCAATAAAGTTTTATATTATTATTAGTTTTTAACTATTCTCGGGACACTGGGGTCCCGGACCTTTGGAAGGCGTACGAGGGGCCGAAGCCAACTCGCAGAGGCCCGTTAGACATTTTTAATGAAATGAGGCACCAACCGACGATTATCCCTATCCGCACTACGTAAGTGCATCCAAGGACAACCCCCGGTTGGTGTAGGACTATTGCAGGATATGGAAACAAAGATATTGGGTTATGGGTTTGGATGGCTAAAGTGAACTGGTTATCTAGGACTATGGAAAGTCTATGGCCCCTGCCTGATCAATGTTTTAAATGCACACGGATAAAATGGCAGGGGGTGACTTGCACACTCAATAATGGGCCCCCGAAAACGGTCGCTAGCACAAAGTGTCGTAGCGACAAGGGGGCAACATGTCCTGAGGTGCTAGAGGAGTGGAGAGGTATTCCACGGCTTTCAGAACAATCCCAGAGCCCGGAAGATGGTCAAGATCCCTACGAGCACTTACTGGAATACTTCCTTCCTCCAAGCACGTTTGCTCTTGCGAATCTCCACTCAAGCCAGCCAATTAAGGCAAGAATGAGATGGGAGCTCTGTTCCTCGTCAGTGTTCACTCCAGCCGGCCAATGAAGGCAAGCCAGAGGTGAGGAACAAGACTTCTCCCGGGAGATAGGGTCCGTGGGGTCGCTACTGCCCATCAGCTCGCCACAAGCTGCCCTGCGGGTTTCTGCCCTTATTATTATTATTATTAATACGGTACGGAACCGTTCGTGTGCGAGTCCGACTCGCACTTGGCCGGTTTTTTTACTGTTTGTATTTCGTGTGCGTATCCCAAATAATTTTTTTTCTTTCTTTGTGATAAAAACAGGTTTTAGAGCTTTCTGCTGATGTGATCACAGCATTGCGATGCATTCCCAGCGTACCTCCTATAGAAAAACTAAACGTTACATAATAAAAGTTCTTAAATAACTACCAACATTATACACGTTATCTTACAAACCTAACAATACACCCCATATTTAGTTATGTAATGATTAACATCTGTTTTTGACGTTTAAACGTCTCTTAACTTTAAGCAACTTTTTATAAATAAGACGGATATTGGTGCCGATTCTCTTGTCACAAATGCCTCTAAACTAAACAAAAATCACTAAAATTTAGTTTATTCCTATCAAACGACGATTTCCCATTCTGAAATAGACTAAAGTATCACAACCTAACTATATTTTAGTTTGACAGCACTAAGACAGCAATTTAGTGAAAATGACAATTATGCTATTCTGAATTTGACGTTTTTCACCAAAAATTTTGTTTGTCTAACTAAATCTGACTATTTCTAATCGCGATTAAAAACGTGTGGAATAAAATTGGTTGTCACGAACTTTAAATTCACACCAACATCTCGACTTCAGGTGCAAAAACAGCACTGTATCTTTTTTTTTTTTGCTTATTTACATCTCGAAAAAATTATTAAAATTTTGACCCCCTTTATAAAACCAATAAACCCCTAAAACTCAACATGTGGGTAATAATTTTTCTTATTTTCCATTAAAAAAAGTGAAAAATTCCATAAAAAACACGTCGAGGCTGCCCCATGAGCGCCTTAAGCTCTAAAAAAAATTCACGGGGTAGGGCAAACAAGTACGAGTACCACGTGTGAAGTCGCGATTGTCAAATTCGATTTAATTGTGTCATTATTTTTAAATTTACAGAATTTATTTTGCAGAATAGCTTTTTAAGATTGTCATAGCCAAAAAAAGTAAGAAATTTAAGTGATAGTTTAGTTCGTTGTACCTACAAGAGAATCGGCACCAGTGTCGAATAACAAAAGCAATGAACGATGTGTATAAAGTAATAAGTACCTAGTAATAACAAAGAGTTTTATATCGGATCTATAGATTGTGGTATTATCATAGACAAACTTTCTCTCTTCGCACTGTGTAACGTAATAAATACGCCTTTCCAGACCATTTGGTACCACTGTCGAGGACCACAGCCTCTCATATGTGCTAGTTATCAGATTTATGCTCCAATAAGCCTACTAGACTTTTCCTTGGTATGTTTTTTTTACGTACGAGTTAAGAGTAGGTACGTGCTTAATTACAGCTGTGCCTTTAACCAAGTAAGTAAAGTGAGGGAAATCAATTGTTAACCAAATTGACTACCACATTAAATTAGTACGTACTAGCGAACCGCCACGGTTTTTAGCGCTTTAATAATACACCTAAACCTTCCTCATGAATCACTCCGTCCATTAGTGAAAACCGTAAGAAAATTTGATCGATAGTTTTTGAGTTTATCGCGTTCAGATAGACAGACGCTGCGGGAGGATTTTGTTTTATAACATGTAGTACAACAACAACAACAACATGTAGCAGTGTCCCGCGGTTTCACCCGCATAAGTCTTGATTCCGTGGAAATGTCGGGATATGAAGTATCCTATGTGTTAATCCAGGTTATAAACTATCTGTGTGCCAAATTTCATCCAAATTTGTTCAGTAGGTTTTGCGTGAAAGAGTAGCAAACATCCATCCATCCTCACCAACTTTCGCATTTATAATATTAGTAGGAAGTAGGATAGGAAGTAGAATAGTAGGATAGAATTCAATTCACATCTGTTATTTAAAAAAAAAAAAGAAATAACACGGCAATATGACGTAGGGGGTCAATTTGCTTAACAATTGACCGTACCTATGCTTAGTTCTATTCCTTGTTGAATGAGCCTAGCGTGAATACCGATGACCTTGTTTACTTGATCGTTCGTTGGGATACTGATTATCTTGTGTCTGGAAAATCCAGCAAAAAAAAAAGAAAACTTCTTTAGGCACGTTGGGCATTTTTGAGATGGGAAAAAACAATTGAACTCGCGACACCGTTACCTCATTTTTGTAAACGCGATTGTGCTCTTTATTTATATTAAGTTCGAATCAATATTCTATGCAAGTAGTTTTACTTTAAAGGTTTTGGAAGTATATTTTTTTTTAATATTCTAGTTTTCACTTCTGTCGGCACTCCTGGAGTGCCACTGTTTTTTTTTTAATGTTCCATTTTGTCAAAAAACATACCTTTACATTAAAAAACTGCCGTCAAAGCAGAACTTCAGTATGAAGGATGACGACCGAAACTCTTCCTCGCCTTTGCACTGAAGCAGCCATGAAAAATACATTAGGCGATAGAATTATTTTTTCTCGCTTTGACTCTCTCCAGCACTGTATAAAGGTCGGCTCCAAACGACAGCGATTCTCTACTAATTTGCAAGAAAATCATATTTCTCGACAAGGCGACGCAGAGGCAGAACCCGCGATAAATCGTTATAATATTCCTTTAAGCAATACATTATAATGCGAGAGAAACATAATATCTTAGTGTCTGTGTTAATATAATGAGCATCCAGCCATAATTTACAAAGCTTCGACTTAAATATTTATGTTTTAGGCACCTACGTACAGATTTAATTTCAGCAAAGGCGCTTAAAGCACTAGAAGATAATAACCTTTATGAAATATTCATGAGATAAGAAACTATTTTCTAAGTAATAATAAAATAAACACGATAATTTACTAGATCTCACATCCATTTTCTGTGGAATTTATATAAGCACCTACGAGCGCCGCCCCATCTTTATGAAAAAACCTCAAGTAGGTAGAGCTAAGTTTATGAATTCATTGTTTTCCACTTTGTAAAATTAAAGTCAGATAAAACCAGGGTTGGCTTAATCGCATGTGTGAGAAAGCCCTTTCACATTGAATTTAAAAAAAAAATTGTAAAAAAATTATACTTTAAAATATTCACTCAAAAAATTACTCTCCATGTAATTAGTCATATCTAGGAACGATTATCATGAAATTGAATGAAACCGAAATTAATTATATTAAAAGAAATACATCATTTTGACTGAAAAAAGTAAGCAACGATTTCATAAACCTTCTTAAATCAACGGGAATCCTTAAAAAATGTGTTGCTAGTCTCCTGGGAAATGATTATACATTTTAATTATATGCTAATAAAGCCTGAAACAATACTAAGAAACCGACGCACTGCGTACCCGGTCCACCGTGACGGCACCCTTCGCTCAACCTACATCATTTTTATTCAGCCCACGTTTAAAACAACGAGAACCAAGTCGTTTTATAGTTTTAATGCCTACATTTTGGCTTATAAAACTACTAGGTGGCCGGTTGAATAAAACATGGCGATAAAAGATGAATGCTCTTTTCATTTGAGACGATAATATTTTTCATATTTATTTTTTATTTTGCTCTACATACCTACATCAATGTCGAGTGTTGCAAATTGTGCTTTATTTAAAATGTAAATACTTCCTAGTTCGTGTTAACTACTTAATTGAAACTTAACAGTGTTCGAAGCTGTATCGAATATTTGGAGCAGTACGCGAGCACGCTATTAATTTGATCAACAAACTTGTTCTCTGTGTAACAATCTCAAAACTTAACAGCAATATCTTGCAACAACTTTTGATTAACTTACTTGTCACTAGTGTATGTTGTTGTGGCCAGTTTAAATGATGATCATTTAAATTGACCACAAAAATTAAGTAAGATTGAAACTTTGAATGACCAAATTAAAATAAAAGCATATTGTAAATAGAAAATTGGTCGGATTGTCTGATTAAAGCATTTCGTTTTTACGATTAATTAATTACTCAAGCCGAAGGGCACTGACAGTCAAACAACATATATAGATAAATTAAACGTGGTGTAGGTTAGGTACAGAAATCACGGCTAGCACAACCCAGTATCGTTGCAATCAGAGAGCCGATCGAACTTTCCAGAATTTTCCAATTCCGAATATAAGATCCGTATCGGATGTATTCCGATTATATTCTCACATTACAATTTTACGTGTTAATATTATTTATAGACAGGTAACACGACCATCTGTAAAACGAATCGAAGGAAGCTGCGATTAAAATTACGAAATAATTTGGGATAGCTGTCTATATTCCGGGAAAATCAAGATAAAATCACGTTTACGTACCGTAAATCTTTGCTTTTATTATTTCAGTTTCGTGGGTGAATATAAAAACATAATTCTTTTTTCAGTGTTCGGAGAAAAATTTACGTATCTTCATCATTTAGCTTCGTCACTCCTAAAACAAGTCTCTAGAAATTCTCAGAACAAGACAAACAAATATATACTTAAATAACATTTATATATATCACTTTAGATACGTAGGCTACCTATCTAATTTATAATTCTACAACTAGGTACTCAGGTGGCTTAATAATTTCAAAAATTCATGAGCTGAGAAGCTTTCTACTTTTGGTAGCGATACCTCCCTATTACTTAGAACACGTACATTATTCCATAAATATCTTATTTAACCTATTCATTACTTAAAATATACGATAGTCGTCAATAACGTTTTATTTAAAAACTTAACATACTGTCCAATAAAGGATTAAACTTTTAGAGCTGAGAAAGAAAAAGCTGAATTTCATCGACAAACTTTTAAATCTTATATACTTTTAAAGCAAACGAAAGTCTGAACAATCAACTTGGAATTACAATAGAACTTCTACTGTGTAATCTTCAATATGTTACGGCTAGTTACAGACAGTTTTCTTCCTTTTCAATCGTCTACTTTGAAATCTTAACGAAGTTCATTGTTGACTCTATAGTAAAGGCTTTTTTATACTTGCCGATCTATTCTGTAGAAATAACAACGTGAAAACTTAGGTGAAGTGAGCTTACGGTGAGCTGTCAATCTCCAGTCAATATCTAGCTACCAATATCTAGTGTCAATCCCCAGCATCAGGTGGTATGACAGCTCACGAGTCACGTCAACTAACCTAAGTTTTATCGGTGAAATCTTCACATGATACACCGACTGTTCTTGTAGTTATAGGAACACGTTTAGGGCCTTAGCACACCTCCGACGCGAAAATAATAATGCAAAATCTTTTAACGAATTCCGCTGCGAAAGTTACTACATTATGTCCTGATTCGAGTTAAATTGTAGCAATCGGAGAAAAATATCATCGCTTTCGAATGAACTTTAGGTCAACTTCGGACATCTTGGATTACTTCGCGTTTACAAAAAAAAAAAGTTTTGCTTTATAAACTTTTCGATAGATACGTACGAAACAAACGCGGCACCGCAACAAAATGACGAGCTAAGCGCATGCGGTGTAACTGGCTTCCGAGCAGAGAGAGCAGCTGACTAAGGTATACTTTAAATAATGAATGGGTAAAATAAGATATTTATGGAATAATAAATGTTGTAACAAAAGTAGATGATTTGCCACATTCGAGTCAAATGACGGCAGAGAATCAAACCCTGGACGAGTTAGATTATGGAATAAAAGGTGCAGTTTAAGTAAAATAACACTATACATTTAAAAACAAAATGAAAAACGAAAATATAAAATAGCCGTCAGGTTTGGAGGTAAAAAAATTAAATAACTGAAAGACAGTTAACGAAGTTGGATCCTAATTTAATTGCGAAAGCGTTAAGCCCATCAGTTTACGTTATTTAATCTAGATGTTCGATGTGGCGTGGGTAGACGCTTCGATATTCGTTTGGTTTTACAGAAGGTCGTTCAACTACAGACGCGGGCGTGGAATTACTGGAGAGCATATTCGAGCCCTGGGAGGAGTCGCAAGATGCTCGTTCAACTACAGACGCGGGCGTAGAATTACTGGAGAGCATATTCGAGACCTGGGAGGAGTCGCAAGATGCTCTTGCCATTTTCTGCGACTTTTCCGAGGCCTTCGATTGCGTACATCATGATACACTCATCAGGAAACTGTACCACTATGGTATGAGGGACAAGGCTCTTGACCTTCTGACTTCTTATCTGAACAACAGAGTTCCGAGGGTCGATGTTAATGGCAATAGATCTGCGGTCACCATGGGCATTCCACAGGGTTCAATTCTTGGTTCTGTCTTATTTCTAATTTATGTAAATGATTTACCTTACCATATAAGGGATAATCACAAGATCGCATTATTCACAGAGGACACTTCCCTCATTTTTAAATCAAACGTCAGTTCTCTAAAGTTGTGCATTGGTTTCTCCTGAACGAAAAAAAGATTAAACTCATTAAATTTTCAATTCCAAATGTCAGGCGGCTATCTACCAATGTTCAAGTTAATGCAATAGAGTTGGACCCTGTTGACAGTTTTTCTCGGAATCACTATTGACGATAAATTACAATTACAAAAATTTTCTATGTGTGGGCCCCCCACACATAGAAAAATTTTCAGGAAGGCTAAGTTCGGCCACCTATGCTGTTAAAAAATTTGACAGCTCTCATGCCCCTAACCGCCGCAGGAGGAGACGCCCGGGGCGGGAATCGCGAGCCGATTTCCGGCCACCGTAGGCGCGGGCTTACGGACGGTGAGCAATGGGTAGCTCGCTGTCCGATAAGAACCAAGCCCGGGTCGACAGCGCGTTGTGTTCCACGCGTGCCTCAACGAGATGTCAGCAGAATTGACGGGGTTCGCTAGAGCCAATGCCTGGCGAGGCTGCGAATATGGGCCGAAAAGGAAATCGTGGCCCCCAGCAACAGGGCAACCGAAGGAACTTAGTCAATAAGAGTCTGACACGCTCTCCCGCTCCGCCCAGAGCGGGAGAAGTTACTTGATAATTTCACACCCAAAAAAAAGGACTATGTTGATATTATTATTATTTTAATTTCTCTGCTAGTTTTAATGATGGTCTGGCAGTTTGAGCAGTTTATGCGGCCCACCCAAATGTCCTTTCTTTGGTATTGTTCGTCGAGTTGAGCTCCTTAAGTTCTGAGTTGCGCTCCACGATTACTGACAAATGCTTGCACTGACTGGACAGGTCCACTCAAATCTGTGTGGTTATTTCCTCAAAAGACCATTTGAGACACTAATCTACATGGTCCTCATATGGCGTACCCAAGATTATGTCTGGACTTTAAAAAAGACTGCGACCTCTTATTTTGTTTCAGCCTTTCTTCTCAGAGTAGTCAGATAGGAAACATCGAACTCATCTAGCTCATATTTAATATTTTTTTAATACGACATGTAAAAGTGATTCGGATATCCTATTTACAGAATAAACAATTTCATTTCGATAGCTATCGATGGACCGCGTCGTATATCGTGTATAAACGCGTGTTAAAGAACTGGTCGCGATGAACCTAATTCGAACCTAAATTCTAATTTTTTTATCACCGAAAATCAACTAAACTGAATAATATTAAAATAAAGTAAAAAATCTGGTAGGAAAACTTCGGTGGTAGGTCTGCTCCAGGATAGCTCGCACCAGAGCGAGATGTCGGGCCGTTTTCCAACCTGGCTCTCAGCAACGCATGGCCGGGTTCAGTCATCGATCCTCCCGCGCCGCCTGCGGAGCACCGGGATGCGGCACTCTACTCCATCCTGGCTCACGGCTGCCGAAGGCGCCGCGACGTATAAGGACCGGGGAGCTGGCTCTGGTGAGGCCGAAATCGGCCTTTTCTAACTGGATCCGAGATAAACAGCATTTTAGTCCAGAAGGAAAGGCAAAACTTTGTAGGTGGGCTAGATGATAGACAAACAACTAGAATACTCACAAATATATACCAAGAATACTCAGTGCAGGGAGAATATCCTCGATTGGTCCCGGGAATGGGCACAATTTAACAGCAAAACGCTTCATATAATACACGGCTGTTACCAAAAAAAATATAAAATTACCGGACAAGATTTTAAATTATGTGTTTCACGTACGAAGGTAGCTGATGACTGAGCATTAACAACTCAAAAAACTTCAATCTTTTTCATCTTTTGTTTCCATGAATTTGTGTCAGAAAAAAAGGTTATTTCACGAAATAAGAAAATTAGACAACCTATTTTCATGCGAAGAGGTTTAGTTAGCAGTGGAACACTGCCATGTGTTCTATTTAGGTGAGTTGGTATGGGTACCTAAAGTAGCCAAACAATTATTATCAAATAGGTACCTACAGAGAGCCTACCATTAACACTTTCCACTCCAGCCATTTTTCGTAGAGCTCATACGCCATGCCGCCATACAAATTGCAAGTTGACTCCAGAAGGGTCACCGGCATTACGTTTGCGGTAAAGTTAACCCTCGAGAAGTGTCACCGGCATTAGGTTTGAAATCTTGTTAAAATATAAAACTGATTTTATTTTTACAATTTATAATGCGGAATTCGCTAAAAAAAACCTACATTTAAAATGAACCCTCCGCGAGAGCTCTCGGCATCCCATATGCGACTTGATTGAACCCTCCAGGAGAGCTTCTGGCACTGAACGTGTTAACTAAGTTTCGTCCAACATAGAGTGCACTTGGGTGCCGATCTGCGAAATCACGCGGATAAGAGATAGAATCATAATCAAATCCAGAGCCGTCTTAACCACACTGGGCGGGGTGCGAAAATCACCATACAAACGAAAAAAGTGCCTATATTTTACTAGGTATATTGAATATTTGTTAAGGACCTATATTTTTTTTATTGTGATTATGCACGATATGTGTAGGCGTATAAGGCGATCGGCTTGCACCCCCTTAGAACCTGAGCACCCCTGGGTAAAGACGGCCCTGATCAAATCTGTACGTTAGAACAGGCGGTTTCGCTTCTGTTTCGCTTGTCGCAACGGACACGTCATGGCGGAACTATTGTGATTTCGCTGCTATGGTTTCGCGGAGGAGGTGTAATACCCGCCTTATGTATGCCCTGGAGTGTATAAGTTAGTACAATTAACTGTTCCCCAAGGGGGTACGTTGGACGAAACTTGGTTAATGGAAGGTTCTCTGCAGGTATTTGATAATTGTTCGGGTACCGATCGATTGTTAGCTTAGGACTTGGAGGACATGCTGGCTGATGTATGGCGGCCCCTACAGCCCTGGCCTCCACACGTGCCACGTTTGACTTATTGCCTTACTCACGGACCACCCCTATATATACAAACCCTTATTTATGTTTTCGTACCTTTCGGAGTGGGTAAGTGGAAATTACATCACCTTTATTTGAAAGATTAGCCTTTTATTCTTTAAACAGATGCATAATATCTCCTTCCCTGGCTACCATTTCTTTAGACTTAGAGTATCACTTCACCACGTATGACGTAAGGATGCTACAACCCGTTTCTAGCTCAAGTTTACAAGGCCTAGCCCGCACTGCGATGAAAAATCGCGCGAAATCTTTATCGCAATTCTGTAATGGTGTCTTTTATACGCTCTGGCGATTTAAAATTCGCACTCTTGCAATACCGTACGCTGAATATAAACCGCGTGAATAAAATTCGCAGTGGGTACGTCTTATGTTAAGCTTAGTTTACGTATTTTACACAGGTAAATGTCAAAGCAATGTGATTGCGAGGCTCTTTGACCCGACCCGTCTTTGAGCCTCGTTTGCCGTTTAACAAAAGGCAGTCAAGTTTTAAAGATAACGCCCTCATGCGCGTTTGAAATCCAACTGACTCTGATGTTCATCATATTAAAAAAAAACATGGTTATAAAGAAAACATACGGGTGATTAAAAACCGTCTACATTTTGCCTTAAACTATCAAAGAAACGTAATCATATTGAGGAAATGAAGCGTTCACAAAATAAATCAAGAACTATGTGGAACATTATTAAAAATAGCCTTAAACCAGATTCTAAGTGCCATATTAAAATTGTTACCTTGCGTTATGATGACAATAAAACCACAAACACACCAACATCGGTTGCTAATATTTTTAATGACTTCTTTGCCTCGGTCGGCGAACCGCTACTCAACAACACATCGAATACATGCCCAGTTCTTACACCATCAATAAATTCCCTATTCGTCCAACCCGCCACGGAGAGTGAAATCTATAATATAATACGCAAAATGAAAAACAAGCGCAGTGCCGGAGTTGACGAAATACCATCTTTCCTAATTAAAGAATGTATTAATGAATTGACACCACCCATAACCAAACTAATAAATAAATCCTTTGACGAAGGTATTTTTCCGGATAAATTAAAAGAAGCTAAACTACGACCAATATTTAAAAAAGGCGGCAAGCCTCAAGATCCCTGTTCCTACCGACCAATAGCCCTTCTACCAACTATATCAAAAGTTTTCGAAAAAGCAATGTCCAATAGAATTAACAAGTTTTTGGAAAAATTCAATCTCTTGGACATAAATCAGTTTGGCTTTAGGCAAAAAAGATCGACCACACTCGCGGTATATAATTACGTACAAGAAATATATAAATACATCAATGACAAACAATATGCCATAGGTTTGTTTCTAGACATGACCAAAGCCTATGATAGGGTTTCCCATGACATTTTATTACAAAAATTAAATGGCATAGGACTTAGGGGTACTGGCTATAAATGGCTAAAATCTTACCTAAAAAATAGAAAACAGTATATTGAAATAGAATATTATAACAAAGAAACAAAAGAAATGCAAATTGTAAAATCACGGACAAAGATTATTAACCATTCCATTCCACAAGGTAGTGTGTTGGGGTGTATATTATTTATTATATATATAAACGACCTACCTAAAATAATTGACTCGAAGTGCGTTCTATTCGCGGATGACGTATCGCTAGTGTTTAGAAGCACTGAGAACACCGAAACTTTGACCAACATAGAAAATACTTATGAAATAGTTAAATCATGGCTAGAGAAGCACAATCTGCAAATTAATGTTAACAAAAGTAATCTACTACAATTTAGGACATACCAACGAAAGCCACTAAACATAAATAACCTTATTAATAAATTAAATATCCCAGAAAGAGACGATCTAACGCTTCTTGGTTTAACATTGGACAATAATCTAACATGGAAAAAGCATGTCGAACATCTGAAGACTAAATTATCGAAATTTATATACGCATTATGCAAATTAAAAAGTAACACAAATTATGAGACCGCGCTCTCAATATACTATGCCTATGCTTATGCATGGTTTAACTATGGCATAATATTGTGGGGTGAAAGTACTGACTTTAACGATATTTTCATCATGCAAAAGAAATGTATACGCATCCTTATGAACATTAAGCCATGGGAAAGTTGTAAACCACATTTCATAAAAAATAAAATATTAACGTTACCCTCCCTTTACATATTACAAATAGCTACGTTCGTGCAAAAACACAGGAATTACTTTCGATCAAACATAGAAGCAAACCAGAATTATAACCGACGAAACAAAAACAAATTGATTACACCAACACCAAAATTAAAAATAATGAAAAATAGCCCCAACTATAGAATCGCAACAATTTATAATAAATTACCGAATTACATAAAAGATGACAAGAATATAAATTCATTCTATAGCAAACTTAAATTACTTTTATTAGGGAAATGTTTTTATACAGTAAACGAATTTATGACGGATAAAACTTTTTAGATGTAGGTACTTAATAATTTCTTTATTTTTGTTAGATCCAGCCTGATCAAGGACATAAATATTGTATAATTATTCCAGTGACATTGAATCTGATCTATTTCATTTTGTATTGTATTGTAAAATGACTTTGTATTTGGCCTATTCCTTATTTTATTCGTGTGTTATTTTGTTTGACTTTATGTTGTTTATTGCTTTTGATATTGATTGAAATCATGTCGACGCCTTGACATGTGTTTTTATTTTACTTTTATTTCAGAGTTGATTGTATTTTTATAAGTTTTGACTAAGATTGAGACAGTTGTTTTACAAACTCAACAGAAAACCATCATTGTTCTTTGCAGTGCCCTGACAGGGTTCATGTACAGAGACCGACAGTGGATATTGTAAATATGTTATGTGCATGAGAGCAAATAAATAAATAAATAAATAAAAAATTTAAAAAAACTCAAAACCTTTGAAAATGGAACTTTGGAATGCCTGCGATAAACTTAAAAGAATAAAACACTTTTTGAAATACATTTTACGTGTTTGTTTATACATTCAGTGAAATAACACAAAATACAAATGTCAATTTATGACAGTTGTATTTTGAATATACGGATATTTTACGTTGGCAGTCAATTTGATAAAAAATGTATATCCCGACTTTACCTACATTTTCGCCTAATATGCAACACGTTTCTTTGTAATAAGTCTTACGAAAAATGAAGTGGGTCATCGGAATCACCCTGGGGGCTATTTGAGCGTACGCCCCCGCCATCCATCGCTGGGGTCGTTGCCGGGCCAATACCGTATATATTTAGCGCTCCATTGGACCCTATAAATCAAATTTCCCATAGGCGGGTCTTATCTAAATCACTTTCCCATGCGAGAAACGGTTCATATTGTTTCGCCAAGAACTAAGAAGTGTACTTAGATACCGTTTAGAGCAAACTACATTGCTTTAGATTTCAACTCTAATATTACTAACTTAAGACGCAGATATATGCCAGTGACCTTGAATGGTTAGCTTGCGTGTTCTGTACTGAGCTCACGCAACACATCGTACGTCCAGCCAGTAATAGGACTCGCCCATCAAGGAGCGCTGTCCCAAATTAGACGCATTATTAATTTATTACACATAAAACAAAAGGTATTTTTATAAACACGTATACGTAAAAGATCAATTATTAAATTATATTTAAAATGGTGACGGTTTCAGATAAATACGCTTGTCTGTGTCCTAAGCAGCCAAAATATAATTTAAAACTAAATTATCGGCATTAAAACAGCGGCAAACTACATTTTCGGCATTAGAATCGTTCTCAGACCTTGTAGCAATTACTTTTTTTCAAAAATATTCAATGTACAGTTTTGACTTTGCTACGATTTTTTTATAATTAAGTATATGTATAATTAAGGCCTTTTGGTGTGTGTGATGTGACAAAGTAGTTAAATGTAGTACTATAAAAAAACCGGCCAAGTGCGTGTCGAACCACGCACAATGAAGGGTTCCGTAGTTGGGATGAATTTATCCCAAAAACAAACTTAACTTTGTAGTTGAAAAATATGTTCTCCCATACGGAATGTATGGGAAAACAAGTTTTTGCAACTGCAAAGTTAAGTTGGTCGATTATTACTCGTTAACCTGTAAAGTCTACTTAGCTGTGATAGTTTTTCTTTTAATTTCGTTATATAAACTACTGTTGTGATTTTTTTCACACCCAAAACCAACCATTTAGCCGGCAGGGGGGGGGGACACTTGACTCTAACTAAAATTAGCACTTTAAAGCTTAATATTTCGCAAACGAATCCCTGAATCCAAAAATGGTTTTCACAAACTCACAATATTTTTAAAGGACCTTTCCAATGATACCCCTCAACATGGGGTAAAAAAATAAAAAAATAAACATCACCACTTTACGTGTATGAGAGGTACCCTAAAAGAAAATGTTTTTCATAATTTTGTTTTACCATTTTGTCGGCGTAATTAATATGTATACCTATGCCAAATTACAGCTTTCTAGTACTAAGGGTCTCGGAGCTAGACCGCGGACAGACAGACAGACAGACAGACAGACGGACATGACGAAACTATAAGGGTTCCTTGTTTACTACGGAACCCTAAAAAGGGAATGCAAATAATACGGGTTAAATCGAGCTTTACCACATAATTTTTAATTTACATTAATATACTTTAATGTACATTAATTTGAAAAACAAGCCACTGGAATTACTTCCCATCGGCAAAAAAGACGAACTTCCATACGAACTTTCATCCCCTTTTTAACCCCTTTATGAGAAAATTTTCAAAAATCTTTTCTTAGTGCTCACTTTCGAGACCAATGCGTACCGAAGAATCAACTAGGCCGTCCAGCATCTGCTACAAGTCATGCAGCGATTCAGCCAGTATGACAATATCATCTACAAATCTCAAGTGTGAGATGTACTTGCCGTTGATGTTAATACCACGTCCTTCCCAGTTCAGCGTCTTAAACACATCCTCCAATGCGGTAGAGAACAATTTCGGGAAAATTACGTCCCCTTTTCTCACCCCTCGACGCAGGAGATATGCGTTGTCTGTCAGCGAATACATGAATGAATTTATAGAATAAAAAAATAAGTAGATTAAAAGCTGTTCGTATTTTAATGTCCCAACATAAACGTTGTGAAAGATTGGAAACTTGACATTCCTATTTTAAATTCAGCTCGATACGTAGCACGCAACAAAGTGGAAATCGAAAACACGTACAGTATTACTATTTTTTTGAATGTCCCTCGGCAAACTTCGTGTTTCATCAGTCGTCGGATTTCTATCAGTTGCCAAAGCTTTGCACTTGGTGCAGACCGGACGCTTTCAATCGATTTGGAAGTATATAGAGTTGTTAATACTCTTTTAACTTAATGTAATTTATTTTTAAAATAGGAGGAAAACTGCTAAAGTCGCAGGCACGAAAATAGTTTTGCAGCTCTATAAAGTTCACACGGAAATCAAAACAAAACAACGATAAAGTCTTAGTTCTGAATTCAAATTATTATACACGATAAATCTAATGATTGATGGACATGGAAATTAGCATTTGTTTGTATTCAGAAATACGATGATTCTTGAGAGACATTAAGAAAATTTTCAGTCTGTACCTATGTATATTAGCCCTCGGAACAAAAACTCGATCAGCAATAGCCGAAACTCAATAGTTAGGCGTGATTCCGGCGAAGCTCTCCTATATGACGGTACGAAATGGAATAGACAATAGCAGAGTAAAACGTACTACCTCGTATACATGCACTACAGTATTTGGAACGGATTATCTGTAGTAAGCCGCAAATTGAACACGACACGCTGTATAGCCTCAAGGATATTGTATGCGTACCATCGCGCTAACGACCTCTTCACTTGCTTGGAACCTGTCTACCTATATGATGTCTGGCAGGAGCCATTATCGTATGCCTCGGAGGATACAAGTCATGCGCGCGATGAGGTTTCGCATAGGCAAAAATTGACGAACTTCCATATTCAACTACTTTAGGGGGGGATCAAAAAACTTTAGTAACCTTGTAAACCTTCGATATGAAAGGAACTCGTGTGCAAAATGTTAAGCTTTTAGACCCAGCGGTTTATACCTTGCGTTGTCTGTCAGTAAAAGAAATGTAACATTTTTAATAAGTATTTCCTGTTGACTTACAAAAATGAAAGATCTGGAACGTCTCGAATCGTCTCGCGCATCCCGTTGTTTTCCCGTCCCCGGGCTCTTAGAATTCGACATCAGACGTTTCAGATCTTTGATTTTGAAGACCCCGTTGTCGCTAGCATAAGCAACAGGATCCACGTACGAAGTCGCGGGCAGAAGCTAGTTTTTAATAAGTATAAAATAATGTCGACTATACCATCAAAAGATAAAGCATTTATTTTAGCAGTACACGATTAAACGAAGACAATGAAAATCGTTTGTTCAAGAAACTGCCAATTTCCTCTTTTTAAACTGAATTTTAAGTTGCAAACGCCTGGATTGAAGATATTATTACAAATCTGGAGGGACACTTTCAATTTCCTTTAGCAAGTATACTTAGAACAAAGTTGTTTACATAACCAAAGTTGTAGTGACCGTGCGAGATTTCCCTTGGGGGAAATAATTAGCAGGCTAGGAGGCATTCGAGTGTATAATATTTGTACATTGTAGCAACAAACTCTCGAGTTAAGTGTGTTGCGCGTCGATGAGTGACAAATGGAGCTCTTTATCACTAGCCGGCAGCCCCTGCAGGCACAGTGTTCAGTTTACTGAGAAATTGCCACTGTACAGTCGCGGTCAGATACACATCACACTCGAACGTGACCTACTTCGCTAAACCATTCGGCGATTCTTTCATCTTGTGACGTTGATATATGCAGTTTTAACTGAACTGTTCGCCTTTCTGAAATGTTGTTACGTGTTTTATTTATTCGTTCTTTAGCAGATATATGATACAATACCAGTGATGAAACTTTAAACTGTTTATTTGTTCTTAATAAATGGTCAGAATTATATTTAAATAAACCTTACAAATAAAGTAAAATCTGTTTAAGTATGGCCTTCTTTCATACCTACATATAATATAATTAATTACCTACACAGGTACGTTTATAAGTTTCATGAGTATTCAAATTAGCATGAATATGAAAAACTTTATCCAAATTAGTAACTTTTCACAATTTTACAGTCAAAGAATTTAATGAATACTTATGTAACATACTTCGAAATGAAATCGTCTCTTCAATAGCTTCTGTAAGTAGGTACTTATTACTTACCTATATATGAAACAAATATGAATCGATTGGATAGCATTAAGCGCGGCGCCCACTATCGGTGGGCATCGGTGCGGCTCGGTACAGCTCGGGCGCTTTACGGCGGCTTCGAGCGCCTGAGGGCTGCTTGGGGCGGCTTCGGGCGCCTCAAAGCTGCCTCGGCATTCGTAATCATACCTAAGGACGCCTAGGCTGGTTTCGGGCAGCTCGGGTGGCATTTTCGTGGCCAGACAAGTCGCAGAACAGTCATAACGTTCACCGCGCGCGCTTCCATTTGCTTGGCAACACCCAGAGGAAAATAAAAGGCAACAGCCTCATTAATTACACGTATAGGTTCGTTTTATTTATTTATCGTAAATCATTAAACAAGTTATGAAATACCTCGAAAGTATATCTTTGCTTCCAAAGCTTATTCACCCAAAATATTATTTTTTGCCTTAATGCTCCAAGTTTATCTTCTTCTTCAGCAAAATGAACAATGAGAACTATGTCTCAATCTACCATTATAAATACACACGTGCAACTGTTTTCACGTAACGTTACGACTGCTCTACGACGTGTCTGCCACCCGAACTATTCTTAGTTTTGCCGAAACCAGCCTCGGCGTCTTTAGGTATGCTTACAACTGC
This sequence comes from Agrochola lychnidis, assembly GCA_963680765.1. NCBI lineage: Eukaryota > Metazoa > Arthropoda > Insecta > Lepidoptera > Noctuidae > Agrochola > Agrochola lychnidis. Next base: position 10,736,464 of record OY796850.1, read on the forward strand.
CGAGGCAGCTCTCAGGCGCCCGAAGTCACCCGAAGTAGCCCTCAGGCGCCCGATGCCACCGTAAGGCGCCCGAAGCCGCCGTAAAGCGCCCGAGCTGTACCGAGCCGCACTGATACCCACCGATAGTGGGCGCCACACCTTAAAGTTCAGATAAAGTTGTAGACCTCGCGCACCGCAACCATAAGCCCCTAATTTATTTCAATGCCGTTGATCGTGGCCGCTTAGTCATTGTTTTGAACTTCGACTTCAAAGGATTATCGACCTGCACTTTCATTGCGTAACACACTTTAAATCACAATCTGAAGGATCTTTTTTTGAAGGATATTGCTAATCCATTGCTTTATAATTATGTTCGACAATTTGTCTGCTTAGCTACGTAAATAACGCAATGAATGTTGTTGAACTGTCAAAATGAAAGCCATTGCTACTGTAAGTGTGTTACGCATTTACCCTGCAGATTAGCACTAAGGCGATTAACACACGGCACCGCGCACCGCCGCGGAAGTGAGAGGTGAGAGCATCCTCGACCGCGCGGTCGGGCGGTGTACATGTGTTAGGCATCAACGGATTTATTAGAGGTCAATGCGACATGAGATCCGCTTCACCGCCTACCGCGGCGGTACGCGGTGCCGTGTGTTAATCGATCTAGCCGAAATACCAATATTCACATATTCATTAAGTAGGGTAGTACTACCTAATTAAAGGAATTAATATCATGTTTAAACCCCAGAATACGCGCCAACTTTGAATAGACATGAGCTGAAAAGTTTTACAATCAAAAATAGCTACCGTTTTCTCAAAATATCTTTAGGAGATACCCAAATGAAGTCGGTACCATTCTGAAATGTGTTCACTAAATGTCTGTAAAAATACTCGGTATAAAAGTAACCCTACTAAAAATGTAGCCAGATAAATTCAAAAACAACTTTTTAAAACTACATATATACTATAACTAATTATACACAACATCCACATTTTAACAGCTGTTTAAAATTCTAGAGGATAATCTCTCAAGCTCTGCTAACACGGAGCAAGAAAAACTTTAAAATTTAAACTTTAGCGAGCATGATGTAGTTACAGCAGCGGTCGCCAATTGCTCATCTCATACGACAACTTAAATGCTCGACAAATAACCAGAGTAATGACCGCTACAGATCAGGATAATTACTTAGTTCTGAAAATTAACCTTTTGTAAATTAACTGAACTGTAATAAAGTATCTTCAGATCTGTTTAAAGTTATATTACTTAAATAATCTTTGCAATCTTAATCAGTAGCTTTAAAACTGGATAAAGCTCGTAAGACTTCGCAGAGTCTTTTCCGTTTGATCCCCAGTTCGAGCGGAGTGATTGAGGCTTTTCCTTTATATCCTATTCAAATTCACGAGATATTGGCTACACAACATACTTAGTAGGTACGTGACGAAACTCATTCTTTAGGTATCAGGCGTATCAGAAAACTAAACATAATAAATTATTAGCGAGAGTTCCACCAAAACCACCGCAGTCTGTTAGTCGGTAAGTACCTACTAGAATTACACGGCAGATTAGATCAATAAGTAAGTAGAGAGTTTGTTGAGAGTTCCATATACATATTTTATTTACCAATCGGTACAGACATTATCCTGCCGAGTGACTTGTAAAAAAACAACCTACTGACCCATTCACATACTCACAGAGCACTTACCAAGTTAATGCATATTCAGCGTGCATATACGAGGGCGGAATGACCCTTGACTAGAAAAGTTTGGCAAATAAAACTATCGTACAACTATTGAACGAAGAGAGCATCACGTGTAAATTCCAACTGTATTTACATAACGTTGGTTTGAAAAGAGCTTATTGGCTTTGAGCACAGACATTTGAGCTGTGAGAATAGGGTTGCCAACCCTACTATATAATATAGTATCCTGCCATATTAGAGGCCTAAAGAAAAATGTAGTAGGCGAAACTACTACATTTTTATTTCATTACAAAATGGCGAGATGATCGCAATAGGGCCAGTATTTTAATCTCATAAAAACTGAATGGTATTTTGTAACCTTAATTTAGAGTGCAAAAATAGTTTGAGACAAAAAAACCTGTTAATAAAGGTATACAGTACATAGTAGCAAAAAAATATGCATTTAATTAATAAAAATGGTTTTGAAACGTACATATTATGTAGGTATTTTTTAATTTACAGGCAATGGCTTCGAAAATACTATAATCGATATAAAAAAAAGTTGGCAACCCTATGTGAGAACCACATGATCTTATCTTTTGTCGCCATTTCGGGTCGAGGAAATCTCCTTGTGCAAACGAGCTTTTAGTAATGCTCAGCGGAATAACTATTCTGTGCTGTAATCGTATTGTACAGTAGGCCACAGTCGCACATCAGTGGTAACAAAACCTATACAAGCTTGTCTCGCATTCTATAGAAACTCCCTCCTGCGTTAGGCCAGCTCAAGGCCCAAGTGTCACCACCGACGTGCGGTCTACTATACTTGCATAGAAAGGGCATTTGTCTAATAAGAAGATACAAGATGCAGTTTGATAATGTTTAGTGATAATTCAAGAATTTTACGTTACGCGAGGAGCAACTTTGACCTTTCATTTTGTGGACCATTATTGGTGTTTGTAAATTGTATATAATACTTTCGACTCCACCCACTTTTCATAGAGCTCATACGCCACGCGCCATACATATTGGAAGTGAACCCTCCAGGCGGGTCACCGGCATTACGTTTGCGCTAAAGTTTACCCTCGCGGACGGTCAACGGCATTAGGTTTGAAACCGTGTTATAAAAAACTGTAAAACGAAGTAAAATAGTGTTTTCAGGGGGGTTTTGTCACTATACGTAGTATCTCTGGAAGTATTTTCATGTACGTTGGGGTGGGGACGTGGAATGAAAAAAAAAAAAAAGAAAAGTAGAATAACTCGCTATTTTTTTGTGAATATTTGTAACCGTGAAAATGGTTTGTCACACCTAAAATATTGACCTCCTGACACATTTTTTTTTAATATATAAAAATGCTTGTATTTTAAAACCAATGCTTAAACTAATAAATCTTGTTAAGATATATCTACAACAGATTTTATTTTCACAGTTTATATTGCTGTATTCGCTAAGAAAAACCTACATTTAAAATGAGCCTTACGCGACTAGACTGAACCCTCCAGGAGGACTCCCGGCACTGAACGTGTTAAGCAACACAGCACTTGTTTCATTCTGTTTTATGTTGCTATTGTGTAAGTTAATTATTTTCTTTTTTTGTAAGTTAATTCTAGAGTAGTGAAAATTAGGTCATTTACATTACTAAATCTAAAAACCTTCGAAAGAAAAGTGCTCAGTTGATAAGATAATACCGACCATGTCACCACATTTGCGGTCCTTCCTTCATTGACAACAGTTTCCTCTCTATTTCTCGGAGAACAAAGACTGACCGCAAACAATTTGATTGGCTTCCGTAATTGGTTTGGCTTCACGTCTGTTTCTAAAAGTCAGTCGAAAAGGAAAGCAGTCTCCATTTTCACAGTAAACACGAATATTATAATATGATAAGTTTGATATTGAGCGCTGCATATAAATGCGAATATTCCGCGTTTTGTAAATAAATTGAGCGAGAAAATATGAAATAGAAGGTTGCTGTAATATCGTTGAAAATACAAGTAAAATGAAACTATAACAGTTCAGTTGTTAAGAAAATGACAATCTAAAAATAGACAGAAATAAAACGTTACGAAGTTTGTTCGACGATAAACACGTAGCGACGTCGACGGCCGCCATGCTCGCGGCTCCTCAGCCGTAAAATGGGGTTACTACCACCGCGCCGCCGAAACAGCCCCGATATTTCATTGTCTAGCTGAGCTGAATCCACAACTGTAAAGGATTAACTGACGTAACTGTTCTTCGGTTGCCCCGTCTGTTTTTAATTTGCCACTTCAGGACATAACTGCCTTTCTGAGACTCACCCAGTGAGTAATTGCAGTTTCATTGAAGAAGTGAAATAGAGCACCAGTGCCTCAGTAAAATCTTTTTGTTACTCTTTTATCTACCTCACCCATTTATTAGCGTGAATAAAACGTTTTACTATGAACATAACTCAAGCAATTGCTTTGCATAAAACTGCAGAATGCTATTTCATTTTAATTTGATAGAATTCAATAAAACCTATTTTCTGCAGTGTCTCTGTCCCAAGTTGTAATAAAACTATCCGACGTTATCTTTCAACCAGCTGAAAACTAAATGTCATGTTGAATTCGAGAAGCAATTTCATTTCTCAAGTGACTTGAAATTCATCGCATAAAATATCTCGAATGTCCCGAATTCATTCATGCAGTGTGGAACATGTGAATTTCGACCGGTGCACATTCACGAATGTCATCGGAGCATCCAGCGTGCGGTGCATCGACAGGCGGGCAGCCACAGTCACTTGTAATTCAATCAGACGACGTTGTCAGACTCGGAATTTTAATTTCCTGCCTTGTCGATCCAATTCACTAATTTATGAATTCTACTCAGTGTCACCTACCTATGTATTTTAACAATGTACCTACTTACGTTAAGTTGTATTCACAAAGGTAACGCATTTACCTGAAATATCAGGCAAGGATAATATTATTTCATGTAGAGCTTAAATATTTTAATACTGACAATTTATTCATTGCATATTCAAATTAGGTAGGTACGTAAACGCAAAGTAAGTGAAGCATTTTATTATAATACAGCTTTAACTATATTGTTTTCTTTCATAAGACAAAAATAGACGGTAAAAATAAATCGGATGATTTAATGCACATGGACTGGTCTATAATGCTAAAAAATGTGAATACATGGTCTTTGGGGTCGATGGTAAGTATCGGGAAGATGCCCTCGAACTTGCTATAAATGGTACGCCAATTCGTAAAGTCACAAAGTTTAAATATCTTGGGCATTTTCTTACAAGCAACCTCAGTGACCATAGGTGATATTGAGAGTGAGCGTAGAGCTCTGGCGGTCAGGGGTAATATGTATGTTGGCACGAAGATTTGCTCGGTGTACTGACCAATTGTCAGAGTTTTTACACCGGTCGATATCTTTGGGTCAACTACTCGAAAAGGTCGCTGGATGTTCTACGCGTCCAATACAACAATGTATTTAGGATGCTGTTGCGACTGCCTCGTTTTTGCAGTGCATCTGGAATGCTGGAGGTAACAGATAGATTTCATGCCATCATCCGCAAAAAATGGCCTCACTCCTGAGCAGAATAAGAGGCAGTCACAATAGCATCCTGAAGGCTGTGGCAGGAGATACTTCCTCCGCCATAATAACGCAAATTTGTGCGAAGACTTATACCATAGTTAGACCATTACCATTTCTTATTGTGTCTAGATGTTGGGTGGTCTTCTCACAAATTCGTCTTTAGTTTTAAGTTATAACTATAGTGCATAGATGTTACTAACAATCTATGGATATTTTTGCTATCTGAAATAAAATGATTTTATTTATTTAATTTGAAGGTTTTCGAAGTCCATTAGTGAACGACTAAAGGTCGCTAGATACTAGACGGGTGGCGGGCGTTAGGACGTGGACGAACCAGAGACGGAATGTGGTATAATGAAAACACAGATGGTGTTTAATGCATACGCACCGCGACAATGACGCGAGACTGACGTGCTAGTGTGGAGGACAAGAGAAGGTGGACTGGATTGCGAGCAGAGCGACTGTGTATACCAACGCAGCTGAGCCACGGAAGAGACGTGACGAGCACGAGGCGGAACGCGCGCGGGGCGGGACATGCTAAATATCGTCACTGATGATATTTTTCCCGTCCCTTGGGTGCCACGTCGCCATCCCGTCGTATGTTCTTTCGTATACATTTTCGATGAAACGATGTTTCCAGAAATTGAGTTTCCGTTCCGTCCGGATTAATAGTAGATTGTTATACGAGGGGCTAAAATAACCCATTGTAACGAGGTAGTTTTACTCCCGAGCTTTAGCGAGGGAGTAAATAGAAACCGAGTTATAATGGGTTTTAGCGCCGTGTGAAACACACTCTACTTTTCACTACGATTGCGAGAAAATATAATCCAATACAATATTAAATAGTTTATTTTATTTAAACGTACAATTTATAGGTACAATTCTGGATATTTAACGAGATGTTTTTTTCCGGCAACTTAATTTCAGTCCTCTGTGAAGATGTTCTCACTAGATGATGACATTTTCACTATTGTAAATTATATTACGGTCACCAATTCAATTCGTAATTATAGAAAAATTCTAAAGATTTCGCGCCAATGCCTTTTTTATTTCTTGCACGCATTCTACCGAAGAGATAGCCGCATTTAGTTCCATTTTCAAAAATAAAATGTTCTTCTTTTTTTGTGAACCAGTAATAAGTCAAGTCCATAATCATGATTATTCTACATAACAATAAAGACTTTTTCGTTTTCCAAGGCTCGTTGGAACAGATAAAAATTAAAAAGAAATTACTTTTTCCCCTAGACCAAGAAATGCTATTTTTTCCCCGCTCTGGTACTCTACAATGACGACCTTTTTGAGCAAGAGGAGTGAAAAACACATTACGTACCTATGCAGCGATCTTTACACAGCTATAGGGCAATGTTAATTAAATGACGACAGGACCCTCCAAGCGTGTCGTCACGCTTTGTACGTGCCGTTGTAATCCCATACGGATGCTGTACGACAAAATGACAGGAAATGTGACTTAAGAAATCATAGTTTTTTTCTGTAAATAGAACAGTTGAATATTTTGTCTTTAACGCTTGGTTTTTGTTATTTGAGGGGCTCGTAGCTGAATAATAACAGCCTAAGCTACGCTTGCCGTGGTCGGTTCGTAAATGGGTCCGGATAGTGGATCGGATCCATTCGTATCGAGACCCCTCCGTACCTCGGAAAGCACGTTGAATCGTTGGGCCCGGTTATCATTCGTAAATCTTTGACAGTCGTTACGGTTAGTCAGAAGCCCAAAAGTCTGACAACCAGTCTTACCAAGGAGTATCGTTTTACCCAGTGCTTAACTGGGTTATGGAGGTCAGTTAGGCAGTCGCTCCATGTAAAATACTGGTATTCAGTTGCATCCGGTTACACTGGAAGCCGACCCCAACATTGTTGGGAAAAAGCTAGGCAGATTGATTGATAGGTTTTTGTTATTTTGGGGTCAACTTATAACAAAAGTCAGCATGAGATATAAATACATGATAAAAGTAAAAGAAATCCTGAAAGGTTTTAAACGATCTTGCTTGCCTCTCTGGTAGGTGCACTATTACCCTCCCTACCCTCTACTTTATTAATGATACGTTGTACATGTGTACTTACTTGGAAAATGCAGCAGAACCGACCGTTAGGTGCAGCACTATGTAGGTGTTCCTAAGCGGTCATTCCAACACACTATTTATTTTTCCAGCAGTATTCTCTGCTCTAGAAAGCATATTGTTAATTGGTTTACTGAAATTGCCAATCTGTCTCTAAACTACTTTCTTAGTTTTATAGTTTGTTTATATTTTTAATTAATTTCATGATAAAAGTTTATTAGGTGTTATCGAATAATTATGTCAGAATGCAGACGAACTTTAGTTTTAGTCCTACAACTTGATAATAGACTGTTAAAAACGAGTCGTCGTCCTGAAATCTAGTTTAAATTTATCTCTAAATTATCAAAAATATCTTCATTATTATTACTGAAAAATCTCGATACAAGTCACGCATAATAACCTCTTGACAGTCCGGTGCCTCTTGACAGTCCGGTGCTCTCCTGGAGATCGATAACAATTAAAATTCTATTATTTTCTTTTTGGACTGTTGGAGGTATAATTAGTTTTGCTGGCGCAATCTATATTTTCAAAAAAAAACAATCTACCTTGCCTTTTCCCAACTATGTTGGGGTCGGCTTCCAGTCTAACCGGATGCAGCTGAATACCAGTATTTTACATGGAGCGACTGCCTATCTGAACTCCACAACCCAGTAACTAGGTAATAATACGCCCCTTGGTAATACTGGTTGTCAGACTTAACGACGTAACGACTGTCAAAGATCCACGAATGACAGCCGGGACCAACGACTTAACGTGCTTTCCGAGGCACGGAGGAGTCTCGGTATGTAGAAATGGTCACCAATCCATGGACCAACCCCGGGAAGCGTAGCTTAACCTGATGTATCGACCCGTGCCGCTGTTAGTACTTAGTCACGAGCTCCATATTAATTAGCTTTTAAATACACAGTTTAATCCATATTTTCAACTGTGTATTCAAAAGAAAGTATTATTTTGTACAAGTTTACTTAAATTTTGTGTTCTGTAGACTGTTAAGATGTTTAATTTTCGAGATAATAGGAAAAAAAATTGGAGTGCCTATTTTTAATACAAAAATTGTCGAAATCTTGAATAACACTGATGTCATGTTTTTGTATAGCCTCATATTAGCATATCTTGATTATTCCAATTATTTAAATTACTATGTAAGTTACTACGATCTGACTATGTTTTTAGATGGGTATTCTGCGTTAACGTAATGTCACCAGTTTAAAAAAACAACTGTCTGTTCTCGTAAGTAATAATCTCTGTGACCAAGTATTATTATGCTTATTTTATTTAAGTATCACTATCACTTTCCAGGGGCAAATAAGATTTTGCAAAAATAAAATCTGTCTTACAAGCGCCTAATTATTATTCTATTATATTTTCGTTTATTCACTTCCATTCTTATTCAATTACATTTTTAAATATTTCTTAAAATATAAAGGATAAAAAAACATTTAAAAATATAAAAAAATAGAGTTCCGCCGGTGTCGGGAGCAGGGTCCAAGCTACCGGTGGTTAGGGCTGCAGAGACAGGAACCTTCTCACAATGCGGGCCGTATCGAGGAGTACTGCCTTCTGAATCAGGCGCTTGATCCAACCGCCTAACGAGAGCCTCGAGAGATGTTGGTCGAGGCTTTCGGCCATCAGGCCATTTGCCGTTACGACAATCGGCACAATGATAGCCGAGCTCACATTCCACATGTCAACAACCTCGTGTGCTAAGTCAAGATATTTCATTTGTTTCTCTTTCTCAGCTTTCACGAGGTTCTCGTCATGTGGAATGGTAACATCGACTATCATTGCGCGGCGCACTAATCGATCTATCACTACTATATCAGGCTTATTTGCTATAATAGTCCTGTCAGTAATGATAGACCGATCCCAGTACAACGTGACATGGTCATTTTCGAGAACTGGGTCGGGCACATACTTGTAATACGGTACTTCAGAGTCCACTAGTTTATATTTCAAAGCAAGTTGCTGGTGAATAATCCTAGCCACTTGGTTATGTCTGTGCAGGTACTCGCCGTTAGCTAGACGCGAACAACCGGAGATAATATGTCTGATGGACTCACCCGGACGATGGCATGCCCGACACACGTCCACCGTACCGTCCTTCATAATATATCTCCGGTAGTTATTCGTCAAGATAACTTCATCCATAATTGCACAGACAAAACCTTCGGTTTCCCCGAAAAGGTCACCGAAACGTAGCCAGGATACGGACGCTAAGAAATCTACACCGGGCTCATGAAGAGCCCGATAGAAGCGCCCGTGAAGCGCCTTGCTTTGCCATACCTCCTTGCGGTCATCTGTAGTAAGTACTACAGGTTTGCGCCAGTTCTCTTTAGCCATGGAGAGCGGGGTGAGCCCGTTGTCCACTGCGGCCACATCACGGTGCATACCCACATCGGTTTTCAAAAAATATTCCCTGAGGCTGCACACCTCGCGGTTGTGGAGGGTCTTCGCATTTAAAAAGCCTCGACCCCCGCACTTCCGCGGGATGTACAGTCTCATCACCGATGAACGTGGATGATGCATCCGGTTCGCGGTCAGGAGTGTACGGACCCTCCTGTCCAGGGCGTCCAGTTCGGTCTGAGTCCATTTGAGTATGCCGAAAGAGTACATCAAAACCGGCATGACCCAACCGTTGAAGGCGCGCACCTTGTTTCCGCCTGAAAGGAGACTAATTAATACCTTCTTCAGGCGACCAAAGAAGCGCTCCTTCAACGATTGCTTCATGTCAGCAACGTTGATGCCTAACGCTTCCGACATACCCAAATACTTATAGCTTTCAGCTGAGGAGAGGGATCTGAGGTGTATGGAGTCCGAGAGTTGAGTTCCCTCGGATTCCATAATCTCCCCTCGCTTTACATGCATGACTGCACATTTGTCCACACCAAATTCCATCCTGATGGCGCCACTGAATGTTTCAGTTATCTTCAGTAGCTCCATCAGTCGCAATTTGTTAGGGGCAAAGAGTTTCAAGTCATCCATGTAGAGGAGGTGAGATATGGCCTGACCACCTCTCCTCAACCTATAGCCTAGGCCTGAATCCTCCAGCAGTGTGCTCAGAGGATTCAGGGCTAAGCAAAACCAAAGTGGACTTAAACTGTCGCCTTGAAATATTCCCCGTTTAATCCATACAGGTTCGTCATTCCCCTGGATCTGTCGACATCCTGGGTAGCGAAGGACCGTCCTCCATTGCCCCATACACGACAACAGGAAGGTGCGCAGAGTTGCATCTATCTTGTACAACTCCAGCACCCTCATGAGCCATGTATGTGGCACCGAGTCGTAGGCCTTCTTATAGTCTATCCAGCATGTTGACAGATCCTTGCGGGATCGACGAACCTGTTGGCTTATGGCCATGTCGATGAGGAGAAGCTCCTTAGTACCGCGGGACCCATTCCTACATCCATTTTGGGAGACTGACATAATTGAATTACTGTCAATATGTGTGTTAATTTTCGTTCTCAAAATGGATGTAAGAAGTTTATAGACCGTCGACAAACATGTGATCGGTCTATAATTCTTGGGTTCCGCGGGACTACCTGACTTATGGAGCAGGTGGGTAACGCCTGTTGTAAGAAACTGTGGTAGCGACCCAGACTCTAGGGATGACTGGAATTGAGATGCCAGGCGAGTGTGTGAACTACTCAGCCATTTTAACCAAAAGTTGTGCAGTCCGTCCGGCCCCGGTGATTTCCAGTTCGGTAACGGACGGACTGCTCTGGCTACGTCTAATGGCGTGATTAGCACAGTGTTCATTTCTGGTATATTTTCACACACTCGCTCGACATCCTGCATCCATCCTGCCTCAGTGTGACAGACGGGCACCGACCAGATGCTGCGCCAGAATGCACTCGTGGCAGCATCATCCGGGCGGCGCACGTCCGTCACATTTTGTTCAGGTCGCTGCCAAGCTCTATATACCCACCTCTCATCGTTCTGGAACATGCGATTCTGCATGTATCGGTCAACCCGCCGCTTATACCGCCGAATACGACTCGCCCATACACAAACTTTCTGCTTCAGGAAGTCGATGCGCTCTGTAACACGGGACATGTATTCTTGAGGACTGATTCCAGTCCCCGAGAATGCCCGCCTTACAAAGCGCATCACTCGTGGTCGTGTATTTCCCTCCCTGAAGCAGTATAGTTTGCCGATGAGTACCCTGGCCCCATCGATACGTCGCTCGATTCTGTACTGCCAGGCTGGTACGGCTGGTTTGGGTCGAGTAGCTCCGTCGCAGTTTGGAAACTTGACGTTGGCTAAACGACATGCCGCAACAGCCGCGCAATACAGGATCGAGTGAGTGTCAATGAGATTCTCGCTGCCTTCGAAAAAATTTGTGAGCTGCGAGTCCAAGGCACACACCAGCGCCCTATTTTTGTGCATGGGTAGGCGTGGTAATCGGGGTCTAAGTTCGGTCGGAGTGTACCTATACTCGCGGAACGCATCCTCCAGTGCGTTCCTCAATCGTTCGTTACACTGGCTACTTACTGTGGCAACCCTATCATCCTCCTCTTCAACGCCATGATTGAACCGCGGCGGGATTGCATCAATATTTGACGTTTGTGCCGCGGTTTGTGCCCGAGTTGAGACGATGTGATTGCTCAGTACCTCTGAGCGCAGCCTATCAAGTGCAGCTATTATATTTTTTATTATGGCAAGCAAAGCCGATGTCGACCATTCTTCCAATTTCTCTTAAAGTGAGTTTGAAAAGCAAGTGTGTATTGAGATAAATTAATAAATAGAATGATAAAAATCTTCGACGATATAGTTGAACTTAATTAAGATCTTGTAGGGTTAGTACTGGACTCAAACAAACAAAAAGATAAAATTACATTAAAATTATTATAATTGATAGAACATTAAATAAACATGTACTAGGTACATCCACACAGAATTTTTGGGGAATTTTTTAATCAGTGCCACAAGCAGTTCTGGAGAGGAATATGTTAAAAGGGAGGGGAAATTAATAGGAAGAGGGATTTTGAATATAAGGACATTAAAAAAATATGTGATCCAGAGTCAGTAATTATCAAACATTGAGTTATGATGACACTGAGGATCTTCTGCTGGGTAATTTACAGTGATAAGGTACTATACATATAAATATAAGTTTAAATCTAACCTTATGCGGATGTGTACCGGTTACAGCACTTTCTTTTTAATTTCACACACCCTACACCTACACACCACATACGCACTCACACACATCCTACACTTACTCACTACACACACACACATGCCTTCGGACCCTACATTTATTCACCTCACCACACAGCTAAACGTTTTTCATTTCATTTTGTGTTTTCTTTTCATAGATTATATCCTGTTTTTCTTTTACACCATTTGCTTTTTGTTGTAACGTCCCGTTTAATTATATAGTGGCTTTGTCTCGTTTGTTACGGAGAATCACTGACTCCTAAGATACAGGCACATACACCTAGTTTAGGAGTCAGGGTATTTAAATTATTGTGACCTAGTTATAAGCCTTATAATATGGTCTTAGTTCTATGGTTCTTGTACTGTGATGGCTTTTGGTGAAATAAAGAATTTATTTATTTATTTATTTACAGGCAAAGTTTTTACTGCTGACGTAAAGCAAAGCAAGTCCAGACCATAGACATAAATTCAAATTCAACAGACATAGAGAATGGACTGAGCGTTCCGTATTCAATTGTGCAGTGAATACAGACCGAAAAGTACGAAAAAGACAAAGCGAATGTGCGGCCAGTAGTTGTTTCTTTCTAGAATTCTAATTGGTCCAATAATGTTTTGACTTTAATGTATAAACTTTCATGCCTGTAAAATATCAGTAAGTACAATCTTTGAAATTGAATCGATTTATTTATGAATGAATCAAATAGTCAAGACCACAAGAATAAAAAACGAGCAGAAGGCAAGCTTCCTAACAGAGTTCAAAATTCTTACCTACTTTCATAGGGCTGTCACTCGGTTATTACAGATTAAAAAACCGGGTAAGTGCGAGTCGAGATTCGGCGATGAGCACAGACGGACGAACGGATGGATGGATGGATGGACAGCTGGACAGCTGGACAGCTGGACAGACGGACAGACGGACAGACGAACGGACACGCACTGTGACTGAGGTGATCCCGTGAGTTTTCCGTTTTCCAATTACGGTACCGAACCGGTAATTATTTTAACAGTTTGTTTAAAATTAAGTAATACCTATTTAATTAATCATACTGTGAAATAATTATACACACAATGCGTGCATCGTTGTTGAACTGAGACCCTCCCATTTTTAAAGTTGGGTAATAAAATGAGCAGTGGTGGCCCAGTGGTAACGGTCACGACTTACGAGTCTAGGGTTCGAACCCAAGCAGGCACTTTATATAAATTATTTCATTACCACTGCTCTCAAAACGGTAAAGAAAAACATCGTGAGGAAACCGGCATGTCCTAGAACCAATAATTCGAAAACATATGACATCCACCAACCCGCACTGAGCCCGCTTGGTGGATTACGGCCCACTCGCTCTCACAGAAAGAGGAGGGCTATTTCCCAACAGTAGGAACATTATACCTAGGCTGATTAAGCTTATATGCTAATAAAACACGATAGTAAAGTATGTAAGTAATTATTTTATACTGTCAAATAGTTATACATACATAGATGCATACGTTGCTTGCTTTTACTGAAGTTGGGTTTTCACTTCCGGGTGTCAAAGTAGTGACAGTGTTCTAAGAGTGCTCCCGATTTTATTTGAAATACAAGTGGAAAACAATACAGACAAACCTAAAACTGCACGAAACCAATCGGTAACAGAAAGGGAAAACGGAACTTACTTTTCAGCACAATAATACACAAACGGAAAACAACAAACCTAGTGAATAGAAGCAAGAAATAGTGACGATATTACAGTTGAAGGTAGAAGGAAAAAATAAAACATTTGTGCAGCGGTGCCAACATTGTGCGAATAATTACGTTCCAAACCACAAAAACACACAATATTACATCGCGACTTGACATAAGTGTAGTGGTGCCAACATTGTACAAAGAATTACGTTCCGAATCACGCAAAGCACTTATACTATAATACAATATGGATAACAGTGGCAAATTATTCCAAATGATGAAAATTGAATTAGAAAAACTAACTACAACAATTACACAGAGCGTAACTGCCACTTTGATGCGTGCTATGGATGATAAAATAAAACCAATTATAGAAGAAAATAAATGCCTAAAGGTGGAAGTAGAAACATTGAACAGGAAAATAAAATATTTGGATGATGCGAACAGGAAGAACAATTTAATAATGCATGGTGTCAAGGAAACAGAGAATAACTACGAAGAACTATTTAACTTAATAAATTACACCTTGCAAAAGAAAAATGTTAGTGTGGAAAAATTTGAAATAAATAAATATCATAGATTGGGACGTGAACAAGATGGAAAAACAAGACCTATACTAATCGCCTTTACATCATATAAAAAAAAAGTAGAAATATTGAAGAACAAAGCAAAACTTCCAGAACAGATTTACATAACGGAAGATTTTTCAAAGGAAACAATAGAACTACGCAAAAATCTGCAACAACAACTGAAACAGGAAAAAGATAAAGGTAACGAAGCCTTCATTAAAAACAATAAACTTATAATAAAAAGAAAACCAGAAGCCGAAAAAAGGAAAAGAGATTCATCTTTGTCACCTACGAACGTCCAAACACCAACACGTCCAACTCAGGGGGTAAAAAGCATTATAGCTCCAACCAAGTTGCACAAAACAGACGCATTTGCTTATATGCGAGCCAGATCTCATTCAATGTCAGAAAAAGACCCGCAACAGCATAAAATATAGGAAATACCAGGCACCGGAAACGTGAGAACAATAAACAATACAGAAATAACTTTAACAAAAAACAAACAGAACCCCAATACGGTTGGTCACCGCGGGGCGATAGACCAACACCCCCAAAAGCTTGCGGCAGTGAAGCCCAACGGATCTCTACCCAAAAAACAATTCTCTGAAAATACAAAACTAAGATCTAGAAATAAACTCAATATAGCTACACTAAACACAAGATCTATAAAATCACAAGATTCTTTACTAGAACTAGAACATGCATTGGAAACAGTTAACTGGGATATTATAGGCTTGAGTGACGTGAGAAGAGCAGATGAGAAAACGGAAGAACACGACAAATACATATTATACCACATCAATGAAAAGCCTGGAATATACGGAGTCGGATTTATGATCAAGAAATACCTGAAAAACGAAATAATAGAGTTCAGAGGAATATCAGACAGGATAGCCATTTTGAATATAAAACTCCCTGGATATAGACAACCAACTTCAATCGTTCAAATATATGCTCCAACGGAGACTACTCAGAAAGACATAAAAGATGAATTTTACAAAAAACTCAACCAAATTATGCCTAATTTGTGTAGAAAAGTTATTATAATGGGAGACTTTAACAGTAAAATTGGAAAAAGGAATAAGAACGAGGACAATTTAATGGGACAGTACACAACCGGTAAAAGGAATGACAACGGTCAAAGATTGATTAATTTTACTTTAGAAAATAACTTACACATCATGAATAGCTACTACAAAAGGAAACATAATAGAAAATGGACATGGGTGTCCCCTGATGGGAAAACAAGGAATGAAATAGATTACATTCTCACAAACAAACCAAGAGTGTTTTTGAATGTTGATGTTGTCAACCAACTCAACTACAACACAGATCACAGAATGCTTCGAGGACAAATGTACACAGTGGAACCAAAAATAAAGAGGAAAAACATTCAAAGTAATAAAAAACCATTATTCTTACCAATTGCAGGAAATATTCTAGAATCATTAGAAAATCATTTAAAAGCAACAAAGAGGGCCAAAGATGTCCAAGAGAAATACGACACTGTCGAAAAAGAATTAAAGAAAGCTGAAAACAAAACTAGAATAAATAACGACACTAAAGGCAAAATAGGTACAGAAGCAAGAAGTTTAATCCTGCAAAGAAAGTCTTTGTATAAAGACAGGAAAACCAACAAAAAGAAGATAGAAAACCTAAGTAAAGAAATATATCTGCAAATCAGGAAACATAGACAAAAAAGAAGGAGCAATATAATAAATTATTACAAAGAAAAGTCAGGTGGAGTCAAGAAAGCATGGGACGAGCTAAGAGAAAATACTAACTGGATAGACAATATGATACACCATAAAGATAAGAAAAACAAGACAAACCGAACAGAAATACTAGAAGTAGCCACGGATTATTACAGTGAGCTGTACAGCGACGACATAACACCAGACGAAAATTATAAATTAATTGATTTACATAGTAATGAAGAAATTCCATGTATAATGAAAGAAGAAGTAGACAAGGCTATTAAATCACAAAAAGAGGTAAGGCACCGGGAGAAGACTGTATATCTAACGAACTTCTATTAGGGACATCTGATGTAACATTAGACACTATGACAGACCTATTTAACGAAATTTTAGACACAGAATATATACCCCATCAGTGGACCACATCAACTAATACTACTTCATAAAAAAGGAAAGAAAGATAATATAGCAAACTACAGACCCATTAGCCTGATGTCTAACGTATACAAAATATTTTCTAAAATACTCCTAAACCGTTTAACAAGGACTCTAGATGAAAATCAACCCAGAGAGCAAGCTGGTTTTCGCAGAGATTTTTCAACGATCGATCATATACACACCATAAAAAGTTATCCAGAAATATAATGAATACGGCATGACTTATTATTTGGCATTTGTAGATTATAATAAAGCGTTTGACTCTTTAAAACATACAAAAATATGGGAAGCGCTTGCAATACAAGGTGTTGAAAAGAAATATATAAGACTAATTAACAACATATACAAAAACATGAAAGCAAAAATACGGACAGAAAGAGTAGGAGAGTACTTCCCTATAAAAAGAGGAGTCAGACAGGGAGATCCACTATCACCCAAACTATTCTCGGCAGTGCTTGAATACATATTTAGACGTCTCGAGTGGAGCAAATATGGACTAAATATCAACGGAATGCAACTTAACCATCTAAGATTTGCAGATGATCTTATTTTAATCTCTAAAGATCCAAGAAGCCTGCAAGAGATGCTTGAACAACTTGTGAACGAAAGTGATAGAGTCGGACTCTCAATGAACGCTGCAAAAACCAAATTAATGACAAACCTTGACAAAACCCCCATCACAGTCAACGGCATCAAAATAGAATATGTCGAAGAATATACATATCTCGGACAGATAATATCACCAAACGACCTCACTACAAAAGAAATAAACAACAGAGTACAGCTAGCATGGAAAAGATATTGGTCCCTTAAGGAAATCGTTAAAAACCCTCAAATACCACTCAAAGCTAAGGAAAAAATATTTAACTCATGTATTTTACCCATCATGACGTATGGGTGTCAAACATGGAGTCTGACGAAGAAAAATAAGCGCAAACTTGAGACCTGTCAACACAGTATGGAGCGTAGTATGCTCAATGTCAAGTTAAAAGACAGAATAAAAATAGAAACATTGCGAAAACAGACAAATATTAAAGACGTAACATACTGCATAACAAAACTAAAATGGAGGTGGGCAGGTCATATGATGAGGAGTAACAGGGATAAATGGGCTAAGGACGTAACCGAATGGTGTCCAAGACAAAATAAAAGAAAGAAAGGGAGGCAACGTCTTAGATGGGAGGACGATATTAAGAAAATAGCTGGTGTTGCTTGGAGGAGGATGACCCATAATCGGAAAGGGTGGCAAGCTTTAGGGGAGGCCTTTGCCGAAACGCAAGACAATCGCGATACCGGTGTCAAATTATGATTATTTAAGTTTAATTTGTTATTATATACTGTAGTTTAGTTTACTTTCATTCATGTTTTTATAAGATTGTCGAATAAAGGCTATTATTATTATTATAATACCTATTTAATTAATCATACTGTGAAATAATTATACACACAATGCGTGCATCGTTGTTGAACTGGGACCCTCCCATTTTTAAAGTCGGGTAATAAAATGAGCAGTGGTGGCCCAGTGGTAACGGTCACGACTTACGAGTCTAGGGTTCGAACCCAAGCAGGCACTTTATATAAATTATTTCATTACCACTGCTCTCAAAACGGTAAAGAAAAACATCGTGAGGAAACCGGCATGTCCTAGAACCAATAATTCGAAAACATATGACATCCACCAACCCGCACTGAGCCCGCTTGGTGGATTACGGCCCACTCGCTCTCACAGAAAGAGGAGGGCTATTTCCCAACAGTAAGAACATTATACCTAGGCTGATTAAGCTTATATGCTAATAAAACACGATAGTAAAGTATGTAAGTAATTATTTTATACTGTCAAATAGTTATACATACATAGATGCATACGTTGCTTGCTTTTTTTGAAGTTGGTTACTTATTAAAATACCGTGACTTATAGACGGACGGACAGACGGACATGGCGAAACTATAAAGTTTCCTTTCTGGTTTTACTATTTCACGAACGTAAGTGGTACCTACAAACCTACTAAAACAAAAATACGAAACAAATAGGAGACAAACAATAACTCGCTAATATAGGCGGTAAACCATAAGATTAATAAATAATAATTCATATGGGCATGTAGCGGAGATGAGAATGTTGAGATGGATGTGTGGAGTGACAAAAATGGATAAAGTAAGAAATGAGTATATAAGAGGAAGTTTAAAAGTGGCGCCAGTGACAGAAAAGTTGAAAGGAAATCGTTTGGCCTGGTATGGGCATGTGATGAGGAGAGAAGAAACGCATGTGACTAAAAGAGTAATGAATATAAATGTTGATGGATGGAGCGGGAGAGGAAGACCAAAGAAAAGATGGATGGATTG
Source organism: Agrochola lychnidis (assembly GCA_963680765.1). NCBI lineage: Eukaryota > Metazoa > Arthropoda > Insecta > Lepidoptera > Noctuidae > Agrochola > Agrochola lychnidis. The sequence continues at coordinate 10,755,632 of OY796850.1, forward strand.
TGTGAGGAATGATATGAAAGAGAAGGGAGTGAATGATAGCGTGACGTTTGACAGGGGAGAGTGGAAAAAGAAAACGTGTTGCGCCGACCCCAAGATAAGGGCAGGAAGATGATGAATTCATATGGGAAACCTTTATGGCCATCTTTATTTAGGATACTACCTATCTCGTAACTACATAATTCTGCAATAAGCTTTAAAAATGAGTAGGTATGGGTAGATATAGATAATAACCTGACAAAATCCTTTGGATAAAAAAAATAAAACCTTGCTTTTCCTACTATTATTGATACACACAGTACTTACAACAATTTGCCATTTTTATTAACCTAAATGTCCGCGTCACTCGTACCGCTCTGGCACACGGCGCACGGCGTACCCCTGAACGTTGGCTTCCGAATGAGCCGGCTCAAACCAGTTTGCCTCTAGCGGGCGCCGGTGCACCCCCCGCGCGCCTTGTCTGTGACACTGCACGCACACAAAGCTGTGCGTGTAGTAGTGATCTCGCGCAAAGCGTTTGTATGAAGCTTGCAGTCTGTTCCTTTTTTAGTCTTGTGGTCAAGACTAAGTACGCCTTAAAAAAAAAACTATTATTAATTTAACTAAAAAAATAGTTTTCTAATGAAAACTATTTTTTTGTAAATGTGTTTTTTATATTATTTCAGCTGACGATAAACCTATTACAGGCCAGCCGGCCACACTATACGTAGGAAATAACTGGAAAACACGTTACGAAAAGTCTGCATGAAATACTTTGAAAAGACCCGTGTGCCTAAAATTATCATCCTTTACAATAATAATTTGTAAAATACATTAACGTACAAATATGAATAAGTACCTGTCCTTTGCCTGGCCATTCATTTAGGTAATGAGTTCCATTTATCAAATTGGAAACCGTTTTTGGTTACAAAATTGATGTTGCTATGCAGACGTCGTTTTACTCACTAGGCTTATAAATAGACAGGTGCGACTTTAGTTTATTTGATGCTAATTTGTAGCACAAAGATTTTTAGAATCTCAAATTCATCTGTGTAATCAAAAGCTGTTCCTATATTTCGACGATACGCGATCAAAATATCGCTTGCGAATGTCCATGCATTATTTGGATAAGCTATAACATATGTATACAAGTGACATAGCCAGGCACGGCACTCAGTGTTCATGACTTTGATAGCAAGCCATTCCAACGAGCAATATTGCCCGGAGCCCGAGGATATGGTCCCTAGAGAGTCGTCACCACGTCCGGTAGTGATAATCTCTGGTTCACTTTCCTGCCGTTCAGACAGGGAGGGCGCTACTGCATCAGTACGGTCTGTACTTAAATATTGACGATGTAATATCGCAATCATTTGACCTTACCCACACTGGTTTATCTCTACAATGTTCTCGCTAGAATCAGCGGTGTTTTTTACATAACGATTACTGTACTTTAGTGCATTGTATTCTAAGACGATGATAAAGTGACGAATTGAGTCGAGATAAGTATCTCAGTATCGTCAAACGTAAGGAAGGACGCCCTCAGGCGAGGAGGAGCGACGATCTTCGCAAGGTGGCTGGTAGCAGCTAGATGAGAGTTGCGGATAATAGAGCTGAATGGTGTGCAATTGGAGAGGCCTATGTCCAGAAGTGAACTGCTGTAGGCTGATGAAGTATCTAACAAATCTGAAATTTAAAAAAACTTGATAATTAAAACACGTTAACAGTAATCTTCAGATAATTGTAACGCACCATAGTTGGCCCACGAAATTATACTTACCTATTATACAAAAACTTTAACAGAAATGGTAGGTATAGCTTCGAGCTACTATGAAAATTTCCGTATCATTTCCCAAGGAGGCTGAACCTTACTGCGTTATACCAAGTGAAGAGAACCATATAGAATAGAAAATTCTAGAGTTGGAGGAGTCCAGCAACCAAAAAAATGCGTATGCTTAGATAATAGAAAGCATTGTGGACAAAAGGTGCACTAAAGTAAATGAATTGTGATCATTAATGCCACAACGCGTTCTGAACGCTGATTATTCAACCAGACAGAAATAAAAGGCATTTTAGCGAGAGCTCTCTCTCGCTCGTCTACGAAAAGCATTTCCACGATCTTTTTATTTTCTTAATTTCACATAGTTTCTAAAATAGCTAGTAACTAATAAACGTGGTGCTGATCCATGCGTCATGTTCGTGAACGGGCGCCGTCAGTAGAGACTGGTCATCTCTTAGCTGCCACGGTTTATTTTAATTAATTGTTTTTGTTTTTATATTTTTATTACGGATGCTTTTAACGTGCACGTCTTTCTACATTGTTCTCACATGTATAATTTCAACATGAATATTGTAACCAATATTTTGTAACAATATTTAGTGTCCGTGGAGTTTCTTGCCCGTTCTTCTCCATAGGTACCTACTACGCTTTGGAAAGGGCAACTAGCTTCATCTTTCTGACTGACCGACCCCGACAATTCAAAAGTATCTGTAATTGGTTTATTTGAAATAAATGCTTTGAGTTTGAGACGTTTATAGTAATGAATAACATTAAAAATTAAAAAAGTACCTAATTGCTTCGAGGTGTGGGAACGAGTCTGACGCCAAAAATATAGTTTTTAGAATTAGAATTTTTTTCCGTATCTGTTGTCTGGATGTGTGTTCCAGATTGGCGCAAAAATTGCTGAACGAATTTGGATGAAATTTGGCACACAGATAGTTTATAACCTGGATACAACATAGGGTATTTTTAATCCCGGTAGTATGTTCCCATGGGATATTTTCCGACATCCACGTGGGCGAAGCCGCGGACAAAAGCTAGTAGCTAATAAAAATGTATCTATAATGTGACAAGTAATCTTGTTTAAATCTGTCCGGCTGTCGGATATAAATCATTCTTTGTCACAGATTTTTTCTCTGTCAAAAATATCAATTAAATAAAAGCATACCGAGGGAAGGTGAAGTAAAGATCATCGTGGATTTCTGGTTCTAAACAAAACAACGGAACAAAAAAAATACCTCCCTGACCTGACTTGAACCTAGTATTATTTTACTATTTACTACCCAAGTTATGTTATAAGGAGCTTTTAATTCCTTAGTATTCAAAGCAATTTTAAAATGGGTGACCTACATAGCCAGACATTATTTTTTCTGACACATCCAAGATACATTGTCCAATACACTTTAATGAATTCTAATGATTTTGCGCTTTGTAACCCAGCCATTGGTTGTTGATGGACTCAGTTCTGGAAAGACCTACTGCTGTTCTTGTCAAAAGAAGGTTATATTAACACTTCATACATTATCCTCCGCCATGTTGATTTTGTGGTTGCAAGGGCTACTGCTGCACTCCAGGACCTCTCCTGGATTCGGTTCCCAAGTCGGGCAGTGTAATTGGGTTTTTCCATCAACATTTTCTCAGTAGCACCTCGGAGTCTGGATTCATTGTGCTCGGTTGATGGCAATAGGCTTGCCCCCTGTTACACGGGACTTAAACATAACTGGCGAAATGTGGATGTACTATAGGTACACCTCTGCCTAACACTTCGGGGAATACAGACGTGATGTTGTGTTATGTTCCTATATAACATAAATATGATACATAGTTCCTTTTTAAATGCAGCAGACAATGAAGCACAAAATAATGGTAAACATAAAGATCTTCTATAGACTGATGCAAATACGTACAGCAATCGCTCAGATGATTATGAAGTACAGATTCGCGCCTGATGGACCAAAGCATATAGAAACTGATTCTTACAGCTATATTTTGGGGCCCGCGGATGGTGGCAAAGTCAAGTTCATTCCTCGTACATAAAACAAAAGAACAAACCAGAAACTGCTTAAAAACAAACATGTATTAACGTTCGTTTATTTAGTGATATGTTGTTCTTTGTACTAAACACCATGGATAAAAGTAGTCCTTTTTAAGAAAACTAAAAACACTTTATTTTATTTATAGATAGTGCAATCCACGAAGACGTACCCCACTCCGCTCCGCTTTGTACTAACTAAAGTACAGCTTACAGTACAGTAATCGCAGAGTGGGGCGCGTCTTCGTGGATTGCACAATCTGTACCCTACAAATGAAACCGCGCTTTATACGACAAAAACAAATGAACATTGTTTTTGTCCCTCCAGGGCACTCTAATCAATGCGTTAATGCCCTCAGCCAATTTTGCGATATTCCTACTCGATGGGTTATCGAAAAATACTCCTCAATTGCTATGCATGGAGAGATATCCAAAACAATTTCCTATCTGCGTGCAGTATAATTCAACGCCTTCTATTTTTTCCTTAGCAGAAATTGATAGATAGACAAAAACCGGTGCCTCGAACCTGAGAAAATTGCAAAGAATATTTACGGAATGAATACAGTATAAAGTTATTTTTGAACATTTACTAAATAAATTATGAGACAGGCCATTTTGTGAGAGCAGTTTTATTACCTAATCCATTATGAGAACAACTGCCAAGTTCCATGAAATGTCTACCTACAAGTCTAGTGTTAGGTACTAAGAGAAAGATACTAGATGAATTCTTCGGACGGCACGCGACTAATTCTGGCACTGGCAATATTTATAAGTTATAGAAAATGTCTGTTAGTGAAAATCCCTCTCACAGAGAGGAGGCCTGTGTCCCAGCAGTGGGAACATTTATAGGCTGATGATGATAGAAAATGAGATGCTTTTTATATTTTTTCCTTCTTCATCAATGATAGTAGACCCAAGAGTGAGGCTATAGTACCTAAATACTCACTGAGAAACTACCAGCTTTAAGGGAATATGAATTTTGAACAAAATGTGATGTTATAATATTGCTCGATAGCCACAAATAACCAAACATAGACAACCCATGTCATGACAGCTATAGACGATCAACCGTAGACTTCGTTAGCATAGTTCACTTCAACGAACACCGTTTATTGGTAAGAGTTAGACATCCGAGGAATCAAGTGACAACAACTTCAAACGCAGGTACGTAGTAACCCAACTAGCAAAACAGTCGAATAATGAATGAGTTGTTCAGCTACAGATAGAATAAATGTTGAGTAGTTACTACGTAGTAACTACAATGTAGTGTAAAAGCGTATATTACGACTTTTTAGCATTTTTTGCTTTTAAGTGCTTTAACCGTGTCGTATAAACGTTTACTCGATATTCTTATAGTGCATTTATTCAATAGTCATATATTAAGTTACACACAAAGTTCCATTTCATAAAATAATGGAAAAATTGTGATGAAATAACTGATACACAGCGAAATTGTGGAATAATAGCAAATTATTTGCTTTTAACTGACAAAAATGATGATTTATGGCTAATCGGCAACATTTACTCCATGATTTTGTGGATTAATAGTAACGAAAAAGCTTTAACTCCGTCAATGGTCATGGAAAGGCAGCAATATTGCTACTCTAAATTTGGTCCACTTTTGCTTTTACTTGATAATTATTTCACAATTATGTTTCTTATTCAACAGTAACACGACTTTCATAGCACTATTAATTAGCTGAATAATTTGCGCCCAAATCGCGTTGAGTAAACGTTTACACCATTTTTATACGACTTATTACATCTACATTATTGAACTATGAGCTGAAACAGAAACGTGGCCTCGACTATTATAGCACATGTTTTTGCCAGTTGGGCCTTAACCTTTCACAAAAAGGAGAAAAGCAAACAAAATGAATCGGTTACATTTTACCTAAAAGGCATTTAGGTAAAATGTAACCGATTTTATTTAGCTAGAATGTTTCATTTTAAATAGTGTTTGAATATTCACGAAATTCGTTTCAAATCGAAACGGATGAATAAATATTGGTCCTACAGTTCCGGGAGTTGGGTGCTATCTTTTAGGAAATTTCCTTTTCTTTTTAAATCTTTTTTTTAGATTTCAAAAAGCTTTATTCGTTTTTGATGTAAAAACCAAACCCCCTTTTTCTCAGTAAATTGTTTATAACTTTTGCAATTTTTGCGAGCAGAACTTTTTTTTTTAATAATCATCTACATGCTATTTCGAATTGAATGACACCTTGTCCATATTTTTCCGAGATTGCTGAAAAAAATTTAACAAAAGAGCACTTAATTGTTGACTTTTGACCTCACGATCGGATTTAGCACCTTCGAAAACTATAAAAACGACACCCATGACAAAAAATGTGAAAATTTTCGCCACCGCCATTTTGGATTTACTTAGTAACCAAATTGACACTATCTATCTGTCTCTCTCTTTGTTTCTCTTTGAATTAGAAAAAAACAGTTGCAAGCGACGATTTCTGCCAGTGCATTCCTACTACAAGCCGCGTTAAAGAACTTCGTTCCAAAAAATATAATAAAACAGCAATTAAATAAAACAAATGATTTGCAATTTTACGGTTTTATGTGTATCCGAACGTTTTATTGTTGTTTCTTTTTTGGGTCTACTAGCTATGGAATTTTAAAATCGAACTTCGATTCGACTTGTTTCTATTTCTCGCTCTTTTCGTATCGAAGTGAATGTGACAGAACAAAGTGAAGTTCATATCTTTCGAATTTTGTGAGTAGACGCAACATAGTTCTTGGTATAAAAAAAATTAAAAGTTACTTTGTCTCACGCTCACAGCAAAATCGAATTTTGCTCACTGTCTATACACAGCAAAACCTGCTTGTTTGAGGTGCTAAGGTGAAAATTGTATATTTTTTTAAATAAAATTAACTATTTAATATTGTATTGGATTATTTTATTTTCTCGCAATCGTGAAAAAAATCCCATTATAACTCTATTTCTATTTACTCCCTCGCTAAAGCTTGGAAGTAAAACTACCTCGATAGAATGGGTTATTTTAGCCCCTCGTATAACAATCTACTATTGTTCTTAATGGCTCCCAGAATTACACAGAAGTCCACGATCTCATTTTTTTATATTTTTTCTGAGAATAACTCAAAGAAACGCCATTTTCCGAGCCCCATTTCTTCTTACAAACACAAATAAGTTTTAAGAGAGCCACTAAAACGGTACACTACATTCACTATTCTTTTTGCGGTAGCCTCCTAGCCGCGTCCTTAGCAACCATGTTAATGATTGCAGTGGATTGATGAAGTAGGTACGTCACCCGCTGTGAAATTCTCGTGAAAACGAATCACTGTATTCCGAATCGTCTGCAGTATTCATGCGGATGCATCTCAGCAGCCACTGAGATGAAGCTGAAGATAATTTCAGCTCCAATATAAGGAAGGTTTAATAATATATAGGTAGCGATAAAAATAAACTTGGTACCTACTTACCTAATTTATGAAGAGACTGGAAGGACCGAGTACGTATTTTTTTCGTGAAGGCTTTTCCTTCCATCTGCATACGATAGAATAAAGCTCAAAGCACTTTTATCAAGGAATTTGCTTTTAATAAAAATTTCCCAATTTCGAGTAGAAGAACCTATAATATAGATACCTACGTTTTGTAACGTAGTATGTCGATGCGTACCTAAAGTATGTTTGCACTGCCGTACATTTAATATATACAATATATCACCATACATACAAACAAGATATCGATCGCACCCTAATGGAGGATTTTGTAACACAACGTTTCGCTAAAATTAGCGTACTTTACAAAGGTATAATAATAAGTAATCTAATACCTTTAAACGAGCAATTCTTGTATATATATAATCTGAATCTCGGAAACGGCTCCCAACGATTTTCATGAAATTTAGTATGCAGGGGGTTTCGGGGGCGATTAATCGATCTAGCTAGGTTTTATTTTTAGAAAACGTCGTTCTAAGAAAAAAACCGAGCAAAGCTTGGTCATCCAGATATTATACATTAACTATACAAACATGAATCACAGATGATTGCTGAATATTTAATCGACTGGGATTACCTGTCCTTTGCCTGGCTATTAATTTAGGTAATGAGTTCCATACATTATCGGAAGCCGTTTTCGGGATGTTGCCATGTAGACGTCGCTTTACTCACTGGGTTTATAAATAGACAGGTGCTACTTTAATGTATATTTATAAATTCATCTGTATAATCAAAGGCTGACGACCCTATACTTCCTATGCAAGATGATACGCAATCACGCAAAACATCGCTTGCAAATGTTCATACATTAATTAGATAAGCTGAGATATAGTTACAAGTGACATAGCCAGGCAATGCACTCAGTGTCATGACTTTGATAGCGAGCCATTACAACAAGCAATATTGCTCGGAGCCCGAGGTTATCGTCCTTAGAGAGTCGTCACCACATCCAGTTATGATAATATCTGGTTCTTGTTCCTGCCGTTCAGACAGAGAGGGCGCTACTGCATCAGTACCTACGTTCTGCACTTAAATATTGATGTCGTAATATCGCATCATTTGACCTTTCCCACACAGGTTTAGCTCTTCTATGTTCAATGTAAACAGCGTGCAGCGGTGTTTTTTATTTACATAAAGATGCACTTAAGTGCATTACATTCTAGATGCGATGATAAAGTGATGAATGGCGATTTGAATCGAGATAAGAACTTAACAAAATTGAATCTGAAAGTTTTAAAAACTCGATCATTAAAAACACGTTTACAGTCTTATTTCTTTCTTTTTCGTGAGTGACTAACCTGGTGTCAGAGTTTTTATGCCGCCCATGGGCCGCACATGCCGTCGTGAAATATCTCTCAGGTATGCCGGTTTCCTCATGATGTATTCCTTCATCGATTTTGAAGCAAGTGATAATTATACAATATGCACCAAGGGCGTCGGGTCTAAACAACTCGATTCCAACCGGCTTCCCTTCGAAAATTCGGAACCGCAACCACTCTATCGTCATTGAATAATCACACTATACCTACTTAATATAAGTATCTGATACACCATAAAATTAAAACATTACAAAACGCCTGCATTTATTTTTTGTCTTTACATCCCAACAACAAAACATTTCGCGCTAAAATAACTCGTAGGCGCATCTGGCTTATCGTGAATTCAATTTCTTTAGAAAATAAAGTCCATCATGACGGCACTTCGGTCACGTGACACCGCGGTTTCTAGCAGCCGGATAAGCCGATCTGCAACGAGTTACGAAAGGGACAGTAATAGAAAACGCGCGCGCGGAAACGAGAAAGAACTATTGCGATTGTCCACGGTCGTTCATGCACACGCATTTGATTCGGTTATTTTCGTTGAATTTTGTAATGCGTTCGGCTCGGAGTTCGAATTGTATCATAACTTATAAGATTGACAATGGTGCCGATTCTCTTGTACACCCAACTAAACTAACTAAACTATCACTAAAATTCCTTACTTTTGACTATGAGAATCTCAAAGCTATTCTGCAAAATAAATTCTCTAAATTTAAAAATAATTTTTACACATCTAAATCGAATTTGACAATCGCGACTCCACACGTGATACCTAACCACGTGAATCTTTTTAGAGCCGGAGGCGCGCAGGGGGGCAGCCTCGACGTGTTTTATATGGATTTTTCACTTTTTGTATGGAAAATAAGAAAAAATATTACCTACATGTAGAGTGTTAGGGGTTTAAGAGTTTTATAAAGGGTGTCGAAATTTTCATTATTTTTGCGACTGGACGCACCGTTTTCGAGATATAAGCAAAAGAAAAAAAAATATTCAGTACTGTTTTTTCATCTAAAGTCGAGGTGTTGTGTGAATTTTAGTTCATGACAACCAATTTTATTCCACATGTTTTTAGTCGCGATTAAAAATAGTCATATTTAGTTAGAAAATCTAAATTTTAGGTTAAAAACGTCAAATTCAGAATAGCAAAATTGCCATTTTCACTAAACTAATATCTCAGTGTCATCTTAGTGCTGTCAAACTAAAATATAGTTAATTTGTGTCACTTTAGTCTATTTCAGAATGGGAAATCGTCGTTTGACAGGAATAAACTAAATTTTGGTGATTTTTAGTTTAGAGGCATTTGTGACAAGAGAATCGGCACCAATGTGTGGTTGTTTTTTGACGTAATCGCATTAGAACCATATTAATTTGCATTTTTTTCGCTCAGTATTCATTAAATTCATTAGTTTATCATTACCAATAGTAGTAATATTTGTTTGTAGGTATAAAACAGTGATTAAGATAGTGTTTAAGTGTTTTCGTGTTTAGTGAAAGTAAAGTACGTTGTAATTAGGTATTTGGGGTAAGTAGATAGTTTAATAAGTAGAAATTACTTATTTAGAGTAGATTTGAAAGTAATTAGTACGATCAGTAGGATTAGGATGGCAGCATTAATAGATGTTGTTTGACAGATTATTTACTTTGTAAGGAAACATGCTTTTCAAGGTAAAATTTTGAAAATAAGAAACACATAATTAAGTTAGGCCGTGCTTTCCCAGATATGACTATCAATGATGTTAAAAACTGAAAGCTCAGAACAGATGGCAGCACAGTTGTACGTCTTTAAACCGCCATTATTGTGTTTACTAAATCTGTTTTTATTTTGTCGTGTTTTGATATGCTACCAAATTTAATTTGACCCTGTTTATTACCAATTTAGCAAAGTTACTGCTGCAATTTAAGTCTAAAAGAAAAAGCTTAAACAATAGGGACAATATCTAAAACATTTTTTTATCCTTCATGTAGATTATTAAAAAATATTCGACACGTATTTTTTATTTTTTTACGTAATCAAAAGATTACGGAGATACATTGAATTAAAATGTGCCATGACGTCACGAGTATATAGATTTTATACTGACTTATGACGTAGCCCGCACTCCCCAACTTTAATGCGTTTTATCTAAGTATTTTTTTTTAAATTTAATAAAGCAAATACGTGTCTTTTTTTGTATTATCTGAGTGACGGACTTAAAATATATTTTTTCACCCAAGCATTGTCCCTATTCATCAATACGTACAAGGCTATACCTATACGGTAATGTTAGTAGAATAATCGCGTGTTTTCGAAACGCTATCTAAACGCTACTCGACGTAACGTATGCAGTGGTCCTTTGCGCACCGATAGGTACACATACGTAATTGGCAGATATTTTTTTATCTACAAAATACCGCGTTTTAAATACCTAAACAAAAACACTGGTTTAAAATCACTCAGTATCTTGCTAAATCCAAGTAAACACCTTATGATATTGTAAGTCGAACACGCGAACGGGCCGGACGTCAACATGCTCGGTCTTATCATTCAATTGTTTCTTGTTTTTGTGATATCTTGTTTAACGATATTCTACCTTTTTTCCCGGAGTAACTATGGGTATTGGAAGAAACGAGGCGTTCCTTACGAGGAACCGACTCCATTCTTCGGGAGCCTTTCGTTCCTGATGAGGAGAAGTTTCTCGGACGTATTCTATGACTTAAGCAAGAAGTACAAGACGAGTGATTATTTTGGAATGTTTTTGTCATGGAAACCAGCACTTGTACTAAATTCGAAGGAACTTGCAAAGAAAGTCCTGGTGAAAGACAGTGACAGTTTTCAAGACAGATACATTTACTCAGGAGCGAAGGATGACCCGTTGGGCTCGTTGAATTTATTTACAGTAAAGGTATGTACGAGATTGATTGAGATAGTAATTTTACGATAAAATTGTTTATCAAATCTTAATCCTGTATTAATAAATTCAAGTCAAGTGTAACGTCGTGTATTTCGTATTTCATTAAACATTGTAGTTACGATAGCAAAAATATTATAAACCATTGAATCTGTCTAAATAATAAAATATAAAATAAAAATAGTTTATTTACACCTTCAAGTAAAAAATATGGTTTATGATAAAAATAGGCCTTTAGGTAAGTAAAGTTGCATGTCTAAAAATAGATGACAAGTGAAACCCAGTAGTGACATAAATCTTAAACGAGCAATTCTTCTGAATCTCGGAAACGGGACCAAAAATTTTATGAAATTTAGTATGCAGGGGGTTTCGGAGGCGATAAATCGATCTAGCTAGGTCTCATTTTTTGAAAACGTCGTTCAAAAAGAAATAATCCAGATATTAAATGTTAAAATAAAAGCAGTTTTGGATGTCGGTAATTTTAATTTAAGTTATTTTATCATAGCGTCTCCCGAATTGAGTAGTATTTTGCATGTATACAATACACATATTTATGCATGCAGTATTTTCCACGCAGACATCATATGCAGCTATGCCGAGATATTTTCTGCCATTCATTGAAGAGTTCCACTTTATTTATCTTATTAAGATTAAGATAATTTACCAATTGGCTCCAAGATACCAGGTGCCACTTGGTATATTGGGGAAAACTAGACGTACACTTTATAACATATTAAAATGTTCATATCAGTCTGTTGGAAGCATAATCAGCCTATAAGTATCCCACTGCTGGGAAACAAACCTAGTCTCTTCGAGAAAGAGTGGGCTGTGATCTAACCTAACCTAACCCAAATAATTCACCAACAATAGAGTCGATCTGGCGCTCGACGGCCGCTCCCGCATTAGCCTTCTAACCTAACATAACCGAGTCGGATTGCTCTGAATCGGGGTGTTAACCATTTCTTTTTAAATTCTGTTGGGCATCTCATAGCTGACCTCTACGGTCATGACTATTTAACCGGTCAATCCTGTGGGTGCCTTAAGCTGCTACACTTGAAACCTCCAGCCAGGAAGTGTTAACCATAATGATGGTATCAAAATATATATTAAACGATAGACCTAATGATTTTCGATTAAATAGACGTTATATCCAATAACGTTATACGAAATAAGTTTTCATCATCATCATCATCATCAGCCTATAAATGTTCCCACTGCTGGGACACAGGCCTCCTCTCTGTGAGAGGGAGTGGGCCGTAATCCACCACGCGGGCCCAGTGCGGGTTGGTAGATGTCACATGTCTTCGAATTTTCGGTTCTAGGACATGCCGGTTTCCTCACGATGTTTTCCTTCACCGTTTTGAGAGCAGTGGTGATGAAATAATTTACACAAAGTAAAGCGCCTGTCTGGGTTCGAACCTACGACCTACAACTCATAAGTCGCGGCCGTTACCACTGGACCACCACTGCCCTCAAATAAGTTTTAGAGTATATAAATTATATCGATAGTTGGAATATCTCACGTTTATTACATCTTATGAACGTTATTGAAATGAAAATATACCAAATAACTTTATATTATGTGAGACGCACCCGCGGCGAAGTGGTGACTGGCGAGTGACATTGTCCCTCTCCCTTCCACCCCGCGCTCGCCTTCTTCACCGCGACCACGAGCGGTTAAGCACGCGAGCAGGTTTTAACATGCATGACGTTCGCTTCGGCCGGATATCCGGCTATCCGGCTTCGGCATCCGCCGGTTATCCGATATCTGGTATACGGCCAAATCACTATCCATTGCAACTCTATTTATTAGTATATGCTTTGGTTTTAAATACAAGATTTTTTTTGTATCAGAAGGCCGGTACCTATTTCAAATTTGAAAAATAATTTTCACGATTATATTTATTAAAAAAATAAAAGGTTGGGCACCCCTTTTGGCCTGGTCCTTATCGGACGGCGAGCTACCCATTGCTCACCGTCCGCAAACCCGCGCCTACGGTGGCCGGGAATTGACCTGCGATTCTCGACGCCCAGGGCGTCTCGTGCGGTGGTTAGGGGCGTGAGGGCGCGAAATATTCCTCTCTCTCACGCGTATATTCGAACACAATGTGAATTGTTACAGAATAAATTAATTGAATTGAATTGCTCCGCCTCTTCCTTTGCGAGAATTACTGCTTCTGAGGTGACGGCCTCCCATGCCCTCTCGCTCCGTACCATGGGCCTGGACCAGGGCCGGACGCGAGAGAACACCGCCGCCGATTGCCTCCATGAGGACACGGCGATGCTCCGCCCAAGCCGGGCAGACCTCCACCGTAAGGTTGGACACCCCATCCGAGAGAGTTATTAAACTTTTCTTATATTTTTTTGTTTTCACGTCCCAATACCACCGCCTACATAAAAAAAATACCCCCAGAGATACTACGTATAACGACAAGCCCCCCTGAATATTTTACTTCGTTTTGCAGTGTTTTATAACACGGTTTCAAACCTAATGCCGTATTGACCATCCGCGAGGGTTAACTTTAGCGCAAACGTAATCCCGAAGGGTTCACTTCCAATATGTATGGCGGCATGGCGTAGAAGCTCTATGAAAAGTGGGTGGAGTCGAAAGTGTTAAAATTATGATCTGTTTTATAACCAGGTACCTATAATTGGGGGAACCCATTTATAATTTTTTTACACATGGTAGAAAATCCAAATGGTATCCAACGCTGCAGTGCCTGATTTCAATTTGTGAGATTAAATACTTGAATTCTAAATCGAGAAAATATCAGAGGAACCATCATCCCAAAAATGTGACCAAAAATACCTACCTATTATTGTTGACATTGACCTTGGCTTTAATGCACAATATTTTTACATGCGAAGTACATATTAATATTAGGAAGCATGTAAGATTTATTTCAAAGATAGTCGCGTGAGTCGCTTTCTGTCTGTCTAGCGTCTCTATTTGCATGTTAAGTCATTTATGTCATGGTGCATTAATCAAAGATCACCAAACCTCCCCTTATATTTATGTGACTTTCCGGATAACCGGGTATTCCCCCTGGGGTTATGTAGAAAAAAAGAATATTAAGTAAGATTATAAAGGGAAGTATTTGGAGAATACAAAAGTGATGTTTATTATGCTGTCAATAATGTACCCACACAATATGCCAACGTTCCCCACCGTCCTTTAAATAATCTGTTTGTAACCTTGTACCTTTATCGAAATATATATGTTTTCAGCGTCCAATGTGGATGCAGATGAGGAACGAAATCTCACCCATGTTCACCAGCATTCGGTTGAGAGGCATCACTGAACTGATGAACATCAACTCTACCGAACTCGTGCGCAGGATACAGAAGGACTACGTTGATAACAAAGAGCCTGTTGATCTTAAGGTAATTGCACCCTATACCTTATTACAGTGCCCAGGTGTCAATATGGCACCTCGAGCTTAATTGTCACACAATTATGAGTGACCGATATGGCGCGCTTCGAAGCCATTTTTAACTGACTTCAAAAAAAAGGAGGAGGTTCTCAATTCGACTGTATTTTTTTTAAATGTTTGTTACCGCAGAACTTTCGACTGGGTGAACCGATTTCGATGATTCTTTTTTTTATTTGAAAGCTGGTGCTTCCCGTGTGGTCCCATATAAATTTTATTAACTTTGCTTGGATGGTTTTTGAGTTGGGTTAAATAATACGTATTTTTTTCCCACTTAGTAGGTATATGGATGATATCTTAAGTTCCTGTCACTGTTATTTACATAGCAGGTAGTGGTATTCGAATTTGTGTGGGGTTCCACAACTAAAAACTGAAAAATCGGTCGGTTGATTTTTTAAGTAAAAGTTTTTATATCGAAAGTTTGACGTGATACATTAACAGACACGAAGGTTTTACATTACGTTATACTGTGATACATATACAGACTCTCGGCTTCATTAAGCGTCTTTTTAAGCGTTTTTAAGGTTCCGTACCGCAAAAGCAAAAAAACTGAACCCATATAGGATCACTCGTGTGTCTGTCTGTCCGTCTGTCATAGCCAATTTGCTCCGAATCTAATGAACCGATTAAGTTGAAATTTGGTACACATATCAATTTCTGTTTCCCAAACATGGAGGGGGAGTACAGAATCGGTCGAAGTGGCGGTGCTTGGAGGAGGCATATGTCCAGCAGTGGACGTCTTTCGGCTGAAATTATGATGATAATGATAAAATACGGACGTGTTACGTAAATAAATGAATTTTGAATATGGGGGTCACTTTTGGGAGACAAACAAGATAATTTAAAAAAAGTTTTGCGCGCTGTACCGTGTGACATATCAAATGAAAGGGCTTACTGTGAGGACCTCAATATTTTTTTTAATAATTTTTAAATAAATAGTTCTAAAGTAATTTAAGAGAATAGATGAAAAAAGACTATTAGCTCCCCTTATCTCCGAAACTACTGAGCCTAAAAATTTGAAAAAAAAAATACAAAAAATTGTTTTATAGTTATAGATTACAGGAAAACCTGTAAGAAGTCTATGGTCATAAAATTACATGGTAAATCTCCCAATATTTATTTTATATAATGTCTCCAACACCCTAAAGGTAGCTAACTATACTCCATTTGAAATAAGATTAGACATTTAACTAAACCTCTTTTACAGTCCGTTCAACCGATTTTGACTTCTATTGCGTTGGTGGCAAGACAAATGGCAGCTGCAGTAAACAGTTTGTAACCACTTTTTTTGCTTTTAATGCCATCCTTATGCCTACGCAATAGAAGTCAAAATCAGTTGAACGGACAGTAAAAAAGGTTTGTCTAAATGTCTAATCTTATTTCAAACGGAGTATAAAGTGATTTTATCTAGTAAAATCACTTTGTATCTCATTATAAGCGAACTACTACTTTTAAGTTCTTATGAGAAATAAAGTTCTTTTAACCCATATTGTGCGTACAAACTTAAATTTGCAGTTGGAATGTATGGAAGAACATGTTTTCCAACTACAACGTTAATTTTGTTTTTGGGACAAATTCATCCCAACTACGGAACGTTTCATTGTGCGTGGCCCACTCGCACACACACACACGGTGGACACGCACTTGGCCGATTTTATTTTAAACTAGCTTCTGTCCGCGACTTCCTCAAGAATTGGGCAATCCAATACAAAATTAATTTTTCAAATCTGATTGTTCGTTCCAGAGATTACCCCCTACATACAAACTTACAAACAAATTTTACCTCTTTATAATATTAGTATAGAAGTTCTCAGGTACCTAAATTATCCCAGGTAATGGCGGGAGGGGTTCACATCGGCGTTGAGGCGGCAGCCAGCCCGCCGGCTTAACGCGTCCCAAAGGGTCATGGCCATCCGGCTGGCCCGAGGATACCGCACGGTCTCCTGCGAGGCGGCGAGCCTCCTTGCCGGAGTACCGCCATGGGATCTGGAGGCAAAGGTCCTCGCGCACATTTGGGAGTGGCGCGAGGAGGCGAAACGCCGGGGCTTAACTCCGATGCCGCAAGAAGTCGCGGCACGGCGGACAGAGCTCCGGCGGGATCTCATGGCGGAATGGAGAGTGCGATTGTCGCAACCCAGCGCTGGGCACGCCACAATTGCGGCGATAAGACCCCTCTTTGAGGAGTGGCTAGAGAGGCGCCACGGCGTCCTCACCTTCCGCCTGACACAGGTGCTCACCGGACACGGCTGTTTCGGGAGGTACCTGTTCAGGATAAAGCGGGAGGAAACGCCCGGGTGTCATCACTGTGTGGATCGCCCGGAGGACACGGTGGAGCATACGGTGGAGGTCTGCCCGGCTTGGGCAGAGCATCGCCGTGTCCTCGTGGAAGCGATCGGCGGCGGTGATCTCTCGCGTCCGGCCCTGATTCGGGCCATGCTACGGAGCGAGAGGAAATGGCAGGCCGTCACCTCGTTCTGCGAAGCAGTAATGCTCGCGAAGGAGGAGACGGAGCGCGTGAGGGAGAGGCAAATTTCGCGCCCTCGCGCCCCTAACCGCCGCAGCAGGAGACGCCCTGGGCGTCGGGAATCACGTGAAGATTTCCGGCCACCGTAGGCGCGGGCTTGCGGACGGTGAGCAATGGGTAGCTCGCCGTCCGATAAGGACCAAGTCCGGGTCGACGGCGCGTTGTGTTCCACGCGCGCCTCAAAGAGATGTCAGCAGAATTGACGGGGTCCGCTAGGGCCAATGCCTGCCGGGGGTTCGAAGAAAACCGATAGGGAAATCGTGGCCCCCTGGCAACACGGCAACTGAAGGAACACGGGTGGGTTTTAGTCAGTAAGCTCCGCCCAGAGCGGGAGAAGTTATTTGATGATTTCCCACCCAAAAAAAAAAAAAAAAAAAGGTACCTAAATTAGAGAAAACCTTCAAAAAGAATCTTTTGGTACGGCCAGAAAAAAATATGAATATCATCGTTATCAAACATTTTCCTTAATTACTACCGATATATTTTTTCCGTTGGTCTCCATCCCTAGGCTCACAAAAACTGTTAGTGTAAGTGGAATAAAACTTTAAGCACCTCCCGAGGTGCTTTGAGTGGAATAATATTGATGTTTATAAAATCGATTGTAGGAAATATTGTAGGACGCTTCGAATAGAACATAATAATTTGTATTGCACTTAAGGCTC
The DNA here is from genome assembly GCA_963680765.1 of Agrochola lychnidis. Taxonomy (NCBI): domain Eukaryota; kingdom Metazoa; phylum Arthropoda; class Insecta; order Lepidoptera; family Noctuidae; genus Agrochola; species Agrochola lychnidis. The sequence continues at coordinate 10,773,712 of OY796850.1, forward strand.
CGTGCTACCGCACCGCACGAAATCACTGATTTTGATCAATTTTGTTTATTCGTTGTGAGAAAGGGGACGAGAATTTAAACAAAATTATTTGTGATTTGAAAAGTCCAATTCTTCGTCTTGTACATAGGGGAAAGGGATTTTTGAAACAAATTAAGGATTCGTGGGAAATCACTAAAATTCGCAAGTTTTCCAAAAAATGACGCGAGACTGACGTTTGATCTGTTCGTTAGAAGAAACTGCTTTTGATGTTGAAAATTAAAAAATATCATCAACATCATTATATGGTCTACTTGTACATAGGGGAACCACTTTTTTCAACTTTCATACAAAATATAGCAGAAAAAAAATGTTGAAATAACGTAACTTTCTCAAAACTTCAAGCCAAATAAATATTTTTTTCTAATACTTAGAAACACTTTTAAGAAATTTTAAAAATTATATATTAATTTTAAGTTAATTGTTTAATAGAATCTAAATTTTATGTTTTAAATAAACAATTACTTCATTACGTAAATAAATGGCAAAGTGAACTATATAAACGATCGCGGAAAATCTATTCCGTCAGTAGCGAACGGGCCTTCCCAGCGTGAGGACGTATCACTTTGCGTCGCAGCACGCACACACGCACGTACGTGTCCGATGTTAACATATTCCAGAAATTGTACGTCGACTACCACATTTTGATCCGCATTTTATTTTAAAGTACTTTGCTTGTTTTTGAAGAACATTAAAATTTTGCATGCCTGGCAATAAATAAAATACCGGTGTACGTGTGTTCGTAATTCTTCTTATCCTAAACGGCTTGACTGATTTAGATGTTTTTTTTTTTTTATATATGCCCGCGCCGATATGCTGTTGTAGCAATAAGTGAAGTATTTTTGGAACGAAGTTCTTTAACGCTACTGAAGACTACTTTAAGTCAAAATAAAGATCCAAGATGGCGGCTGCGAACATTTAAAAATATTTCGTCATGGGTATCGTTTTCATAGTTTTCGAGGATGCTAAAGCTGATAGTGAGGTCAAAATATAAATCCAAGATGGCGGCTGTGACAATATTCAGATTTTTCGTCATAGGTGTCTTTTTCATAGTTTTTGAGGATTCTAAAGCAGATTTTGATGTCAAAACGTAAATCTAAGATGGCGGCTGCGAAAATTTTCACATTTCTTCATAACATCACGCCATCAATTTCAAAGTGTTGGGCCCTTTGAAATTGATGGCGTGATGTTATGAAGAAATCTCATTTCCGCAACTTTTTCGCGCAAGTGGGTTCGCGCAAGTGTCTTTCGCGAAAATGTCTTTCGCGCAAGTGTCTCAGATCCCTTTATGGATACTGGTGCCAATTCTCTTGTCACAAATTAATGCCTCAAAACTAGACTAAAAATCACCAAAGTTTCGTTCATTCCTGTCAAACGATGATTTCCCATCGTGAAATAATTATCCTTTCAACTGTCATTAACGAGACAAAATAGAATTTTAATTGTTATCCACCTTAATGTGGCGTCGTAACAGATGATGGGTTAAAGAATATATTTTATTTTGACAGCACTAAGATGGCAATATGGTGCCGATTCTCTTGTATACCGAACTAAACTTACTAAACTATCACTAAAATTCCTTACTTTTGGCTATGAAAATCTTGAAGCTATTCTGCAACAAAAATTTTCTAAATTTAAATATATTTTGACACACTAAAATTATATTTGACAATCGCGAGTCCACGTGGTACTTGTTTGCCCTACTCCGTGAATTTTTTTTAGAGCTGGAGGCGCACAGGGGGCAGCCTTGACGTTTTATATAGAATTTTTACTTTTTGTAAGGAAAATAAGAAAAAATATTACCTACATGTAGAGTGTCAGGGGTTTAAGGGTTTTATAAAGGGGATCGAAATTCTCATTATTTTTGCGATTGGACGCACCATTTTCGAGATATATGCAAAAGAAAAAAAAAAGATACAGTACTGTTTTTTGCACCTGAAGCGAGGTGTTGGTGTGAATTTTAGTTCAAGATAACTACTACTGTTTTCGAATTATTGGTTCTAGGACATGCCGGTTTCCTCACGATGTTTTTCTTTACCGTTTTGAGAGCAGTGGTAATGAAATAATTTATATAAAGTGCCTGCTTGGGTTCGAACCCTAGACTCGTAAGTCGTGACCGTTACCACTGGGCCACCACTGCTCATTTTATTACCCGACTTCAAAAATGGGAGGGTCTCAGTTCAACAACGATGCACGCATTGTGTGTATAATTATTTCACAGTATGATTAATTAAATAGGTATTACTTAATTTTAAACAAACTGTTAAAATAATTACCGGTTCGGTACCGTAATTGGAAAACGGAAAACTCACGGGATCACCTCAGTCACAGTGCGTGTCCGTTCGTCTGTCCGTCTGTCCGTCTGTCCAGCTGTCCAGCTGTCCAGCTGTCCATCCGTCCATCCATCCGTCCGTCCGTCTGTGCTCATCGCCGAATCTCGACTCGCACTTACCCGGTTTTTTAATCTGTAATAACCGAGTGACAGCCCTATGAAAGTAGGTAAGAATTTTGAACTCTGTTAGGAAGCTTGCCTTCTGCTCGTTTTTTATTCTTGTGCTTTTGACTATGAGAATCTCAAAGCTATTCTGCAAAATAAATTCTCTAAATTTAAAAATAATTTTGACACATCTAAATCGAATATGACAACCGCGACTCCACACGTGATACCTAACCACGTGAATCTTTTTAGAGCCGGAGGCGCGCAGGGGGGGCAGCCTCGACGTGTTTTATATGGATTTTTCACTTTTTGTGTGGAAAAAAAGAAAAAATATTACCTACATGTAGAGTGTCAGGGGTTTAAGGGTTTTATAAAGGGGATCGAAATTCTCATTATTTTTGCGATTGGACGCACCATTTTCGAGATATATGCAAAAGAAAAAAAAAAGATACAGTACTGTTTTTTGCACCTGAAGCGAGGTGTTGGTGTGAATTTTAGTTCAAGATAACTAATTTTATTCCGCACCTTTTTAATCGCGATTAAAAATAGTCAGATTTAGTTAGACATGGTGCCGATTCTCTTGTCACAAATGCCTCTAAACTAGACTAAAAATCACCAAAATTTTGTTTTATTCCTGTCAAACGACGATTGCCCATTCTGAAATAGACTAAAGTGACACAACTTAACTAGATTTTAGTTTGACAGCACTAAGATGGAACTGAGATTTTCATTTAGTGAAAATAGCAATTTTACTATTCTGAATTTGACGTTTTTCACTTAAAATTTAGATTTTCTAACCGAATCTGACTATTTTTCGCGATTAAAAACGTGTGGAATAAAATTGATTGTCATGAACTTTAAATTCACACCAACACCTCGATTTCACATGCAAAAACAGTACTGAATCTTTTTTTTTTCTTTTGCTTATATCTCGAAAACGGTGTGTCCAATCGCAAAAAATAATGAAAATTTCGACTCCCTTTATAAAACCCTTAAACCCCTTATACTCTACATGTAGGTAATATTTTTTCTTATTTTCCATACAAAAAGTGAAAAGTTCCATATAAAACACGTCGAGCGTGCGCGCCTCCGGCTCTAAAAAGATTCACATGGTTAGGTATCACGTGTGGAGTCGCGATTGTCAAATTTGATTTAGATGTGTCAAAAATTTTCTTAAATTTAGAGAATTTATTTTGCATAATTGTGCCGATTCCCTTGTTCACAAACTAAACTAAATTTAAGTGCATCTTTTTCTTTCTATTTCATTAAGAAAAGGACAGAAGATAAATTTTAGTTTAGTCCTGTCAAATTAATCAGCGCTTGACGTTAATTGACGTAATTTTAGTCGGCAAGTTTTTAATCACATCTAAACTTGTATGGGTGGTGATTAATTTGACAGGACTAAACTAAAATTTATCTTCTGTCCTTTTCTTAATGAAATTGTAAGAAAAAGATGCACTGAACTTAAATTTAGTTTAGTTTGTGAACAAGGGAATCGGCACCAATAGCTTTGAGATTCTCATAGTCAAAAGTAAGAAATTTTAGTGATAGTTTAGTTAGTTTAGTTCGGTGTATAAGAGAATCGGCACCAATCAAAATTTTAGGTGAAAAAAGTTAAATTCAGATTGGTGCCGATTCTGTTGTCACAAATGCCTCTAAACTAAAAATCACCAAAATTTAGTTTATTCCTGTCAAACGACGATTTCCCATTCTGAAATAGACTAAAGTGACACAACTTAAATATATTTTAGTTTGACAGCACTAAGATGGCACTGAGATATTAGTTTAGTGAAAATGGCAATTTTGCTATTCTGAATTTGACGTTTTTAACCTAAAATTTAAATTTTCTAACTAAATATGACTATTTTTAATCGCGACTAAAAACATGTGGAATAAAATTGGTTGTCATGAACTAAAATTCACACCAACACCTCGACTTCAGATGAAAAAACAGTACCGAATATTTTTTTTTTCTTTTGCTTATAATCTCGAAAACGGTGTGTCCAATCGCAAAAATAATGAAAATTTCGACACCCTTTATAAAGCCCTTAAACCTCTAACACTCTACATGTAGGTAATATTTTTTCTTTTTTTCCACACAAAAAGTGAAAAATCCATATAAAACACGTCGAGGCTGCCCCCCCTGCGCGCCTCCGGCTCTAAAAAGATTCACGTGGTTAGGTATCACGTGTGGAGTCGCGGTTGTCATATTCGATTTAGATGTGTCAAAATTATTTTTAAATTTAGAGAATTTATTTTGCAGAATAGCTTTGAGATTCTCATAGTCAAAAGCACAAGAATAAAAAACGAGCAGAAGGCAAGCTTCCTAACAGAGTTCAAAATTCTTACCTACTTTCATAGGGCTGTCACTCGGTTATTACAGATTAAAAAACCGGGTAAGTGCGAGTCGAGATTCGGCGATGAGCACAGACGGACGGACGGATGGATGGACGGATGGACAGCTGGACAGCTGGACAGCTGGACAGACGGACAGACGGACAGACGAACGGACACGCACTGTGACTGAGGTGATCCCGTGAGTTTTCCGTTTTCCAATTACGGTACCGAACCGGTAATTATTTTAACAGTTTGTTTAAAATTAAGTAATACCTATTTAATTAATCATACTGTGAAATAATTATACACACAATGCGTGCATCGTTGTTGAACTGAGACCCTCCCATTTTTGAAGTCGGGTAATAAAATGAGCAGTGGTGGCCCAGTGGTAACGGTCACGACTTACGAGTCTAGGGTTCGAACCCAAGCAGGCACTTTATATAAATTATTTCATTACCACTGCTCTCAAAACGGTAAAGAAAAACATCGTGAGGAAACCGGCATGTCCTAGAACCAATAATTCGAAAACATATGACATCCACCAACCCGCACTGAGCCCGCTTGGTGGATTACGGCCCACTCGCTCTCACAGAAAGAGGAGGGCTATTTCCCAGCAGTAGGAACATTATACCTAGGCTGATTAAGCTTATATGCTAATAAAACACGATAGTAAAGTATGTAAGTAATTATTTATACTGTCAAATAGTTATACATACATAGATGCAGACGTTGCTTGCTTTTTTTGAAGTTGGTTACTTATTATAATACCGTGACTTATAGACGGACGGACAGACGGACATGGCGAAACTATAAAGTTTCCTTTCTGGTTTTACTATTTCACGAACGTAAGTGGTACCTACAAACCTACTAAAACAAAAATACGAAACAAATAGGAGACAAACAATAACTCGCTAATATAGGCGGTAAACCATAAGATTAATAAATAATAATTCATATGGGAAAACTTTATGGCCATCTTTATTTAGGATACTACCTATCTCGTAACTACATAATTCTGCAATAAGCATTAAAAATGAGTAGGTATGGGTAGATATAGATAATAACCTGACAAAATCCTTTGGATAAAAAAAATAAACCTTGCTTTTCCTACTATTATTGATACACACAGTACTTACAACAATTTGCCATTTTTATTAACCTAAATGTCCGCGTCACTCGTACCGCTCTGGCACACGGCGCGCGGCGTACCCCTGAACGTTGGCTTCCGAATGAGCCGGCTGAGCCGGCTCATTCGGAAGCCAACGTTCAACGACGACGTTCACGACGACGACGTTCGACGTTCGTTTCAACCAGTTTGCCTCTAGCGGGCGCCGGTGCACCCCCCGCGCGCCTTGTCTGTGACACTGCACGCACACAAAGCTGTGCGTGTAGTAGTGATCTCGCGCAAAGCGTTAGTATGAAGCTTGCAGTCTGTTCCTTTTTTAGTCTTGTGGTCAAAAGTAAGGAATTTTAGTGATAGTTTAGTAAGTTTAGTTCGGTATACAAGAGAATCGGCACCAATAGCGAATTTTTCATTTTCACTAAATTAATAACTCATTCAGTTGCAAAAACTGTACTTTATCTTTTTTCTGTTCTTTTGCTTATATCTCGAAAATTGTGTCTTATCGCAAAAATAATGAAAATTTCGACCCCCTTTATGAAACCCATAAAACTCAACATGTAGGTAATAATTTTTCATGTTTTCCATACAAAAAGTATAAAATTCCATATAAAACAGAATTGTTATAAATATACTAAACGAATATACACAAACATTCCAGACTTATTTCATAAGCGTACCTACGTAACTTAACAAAATACCGTCTATAGGATCAAAACTGTTTAAGCGATCACTACGCTCGATGTTTAGGCGTGTGTGCGTGAACGGTGCACACAAACATAGCATCGCAAGAATTTACCTAAACTCTGTCGAGTGAATTCACAGCCAGGAGCCTTAACAATGATATATTGTGCTAATTACTACGTGTAAGATAACACCACTCCTACGTATTTTTATAACTGGTTGTTGTTTGTAAGGGAACCTAGGCTAGTTTAAAATACATGTATTTATGTGGAAATATCTGCACATATCATAAATTAAAGCTTTTCGTGTCTGTCTGTGTGACCGCGTTGTTCTTCTAAACGATTTATACGGTTCTAATACCAACAACTAATACCACTGGTATTTGTTTCAACTCATATTTATTTTCTATTCGGAAGGGATACCACTCTTTAAATAATTTTTAACGTTCGAACGAATACCAACAACTTGAATTTGGTACAGTCAGCTCAGTCAAACCTAATCAAATTTTGTTTTCTAATATTTTTATGAGATCGTGATATAATGCTATCCAAATTCACTTCATTCCATTATTTTAACAAAGGTATTTTTTTTGCAAGGTCATCATAATCAACCATTCATCCATCAACAACCATCATCAACAATCATCTCATCAATCAAATCAATTCATCATCAAATAAAACCATTAGATGATCAATTGGATCATCTTGCAATTTTTTTTTTAGTGGTATCCGTTCGGAATAGAAAATAAATATGAATTGAAACAAATACCAGTGATATTAGTTGTTCTTATTAGAACGGAATAAATCTTCTAAACTACACAACGGATCTTGATACGGAGGCATCATTAAGATAATTTATTCCGGAAGGATTAAGTGCATAATACATATTAAACTTACATGTAGTAAAGAAAACTCGATGTTTTGCGAAGTCGTAATAACCGTGCAAAGCAGGGGCGGCTCACTAGTTAATTATAAACAAATTAATTATGACAAACCTTGTAGGTGACTCGTACGTAGTCATCATTACATAAGCCGTCACCATTAATGATTCCTTTGTACGTACAACTTATGCTGAAATGACTTTGCCATTTCGTATCACGTACTGACTAACCACTACTACTTATTTGTATATAACAAACTAAGAAGCGAATCATCACTAAAAATAGTATGAATTTCGAAGTAGTCCTCTTAGAGCACCCGTCCGAATAGCATCTGCGACTCAGCAGCCTACTGCTGGGATGTATTTGTTTTACAGGACGTTATTAAATGAAAGATATCGACACAACAAATTTCTTATGTACGTAAGTATGTGTAATTAATAAACATTCTAGTGATTTTTATCAATATCTTTCATTGAATAACGTCCTGTAAAACAAATACATCCCAGCAGTAGGCTGCTGAGGCGCAGGTGCTATTCGGACGGGTGCTCTAAGTGGACTACTTCTGAATTTTTACTGAACTGACAGTATTTAAATGGAAGGTTCACTTTAAGTTTCAGTTTACTTGGGATATGTGCATATTATAAACGAACTAAAATAAGATAATGTGCCAAGCTGATAACGAGTTATAGTAGTTAAGTCCCAATAATAATTGAGAGTAGGCTTATCAATAAATAAATCTTCATTGCTTCATGGAACGTGTGCACTTCAAACATTGCAGGTACTTTAGCTATTTAACTGTTCAGTTTTGGTTTTATATTTCTTCCTATTTTTATAAATAATTTAAATGTCACCACGAAATCATAATAGAAAAAGAATGTTATATTGTTCACAGGACTCACAAAAATACAGTCTAAATACCTATTCAACACTAATTGCATTAAATAATTACTTTAACTTGCTAAAGTACAACTTTTCCTGTAAGCAAAATTCTTTAGATCACGTAAATTTGATCGCGCCAATTTGCAAAAAAATGGCAAAGATTCATAGTCGATGAGCCCCACCGGGCGACTGATTTATGAATGAACGAGAGTGATGACAATACTTACGAAACGAAATGACGTCTTTTGTAAATGAAAAGTATTATTAAAACTAAAACTGCGTTTCTTAGAACTTGATACGTTCACTCTCTATGTTTTAAAGTAAATTCCATTAAATAACTCAAGAGCGTTACGCCATGATACTCAAAAAAACATAAAAATAGATAGACCTTTGCCATTTTTTCTCGATACAAAAAAAATCCTTTTTCAGAATACTAGGTCATATAGTCAAAAAACATACAAAAAAATGTTAAATCTGTATTCCATATACTTGGTACACGATAAAGAAAAGTTTTATTCAGTACATATTTTACATTATATTGATATTATAATTCAAGTATTCAAAGTATTCAATAACATGTTCATTACAGTCTAGTTATTCAATACGCTTCATATACAGTTTTAACATTGTATATTTTAAAAATACGAATGAAATCATATCAATTGTTACAATAAAGCCTGTCCCAATTACAATCACATTTCCAAAACTGGCAACATAAATATCTCCCCGAATAGTTGAATCAAAATAACAATGTTTTAAAGTCTTTTAAATTGAAATATTTCCAATGTTTTTCCAAGTAACGAAAACTGTGATTCTATTTCAAATATAATATTATCAGTTATTTTTTTAATGTTAATAATCTCTTTGTCCAGAATTTATCCATGTTCTTTCCGTGGCATTCTGGTTTATACAATTTTGGTTTATACAAAATTGTATTCTGGACTCATTTTGAACGACGTAAATTCCACCAGCTAGATGAAGTTTGACATTTAGCTCGATATTTGTGGTTTCAGAAACTTTTCTCAATGTACGCCTCAGACACAGTGGCGTACACCGTGTTCGGCATTCGCGTGAGTGCGCTGAAGGAGCTGACCTCACCCCTCTGGTTCATCACTCAACACATGGTCAAATGGACTTTCTGGCGAGGCTTCGAGTTCACCATGATTTTCTTCCTCCCCGCTATCGCTGAAATTCTCAGGTATTTTAATATTTTGAATTCCTTTTTTAATAGGCTAAACATGAAGATTGCTCATTAAACTGGGAACAGACGAACTCTGTTGGTATATTGATGAAACGCATCCGTCTACTGAATGATAAACGTATCTTGTTGAGTGACTACTTATCAATAATGATTAGTGATGCAACGAATACGAATACGAATATTCGTATTCGCCGAATAGTAGACATTTACCGAATATTCGTATTCGGCGAATACTAATACGAATATTTAAAAATTAATATGTTTGTACGCAAATCTAATTACTGGCAGACTTGGAAAACGCGCGTCGTCGGCACGTAAAAATACGACGTGTGCAAGGGCCTTAACCGCAACGACGACGCGACGGGGAACTCCCCGGCCATAGTTTATACAGTGCCGCGGCCCGGGAGTTTTCCTATCAATACGAACCATGGATTGATTGATTCATTCATTCCTTTAATTTCATTTGTCAGTCGAAAGCACAAGTCAAGCAAGAGAATATCGTTTTATTGAAGTGAAAACTTCTTTAGTATCGTTGTGATTTGAAAGTCGATGAAACGAAAAAGCGACAGTAAAAAGAGATAAACATAAATTCATAAGATTTAACGTGGGAGAAAATGAGATAGGAAGCATTATACAGTGTTTCTTATGTTTGTGGTTCTCTGAAGCTGAAGAATTTGTTTGTTTGCTTGAACGCGCTAATCTCAGGAACTAATGGTCAGATTTAAAAAAATATTTTAGTGTTAGATAGCCCATTTATTGAGGAAGGCTATGGGCTATACATCATCACGCTAAGACTAATAGGAGCTGAGCACCAATGAAGAATGTTTCAAAATCGGGGGTTTTTATTTTTCCTTTTGAGACCTTCCGCTGCGTGCGCTGCGTAAACGGTTAAAGTTTCGCAAAAATCATGTATGACAGAATTGTTTCCCTTTAAAAGTTCTAAAAAAAAAGTCCGCGACAGCATACATCACGCTTTTATCAGTAAAAGTGCACGGTTGGCGCAGTGGTTAAGCGATTGACTGCTGCGCTGCGTGTCGCGGGTTCGATTCCCGCACGGAACAAATATTTGTATGACCTACAAGTAGTTGTTCCAGGTCTGGCTGTTTGTGTATGTGAGTTTAAATGTTTGTAAACAACACAGGAGATATTCCTAGTGTGGGCCAACGTTTTTAAAAAAAAAATTGTAACAAGTAAGTAGTTATATGGTCTGTATTTCTTTTGTATGAACAAAAGGTAGGATAGTAAGTCCTAAGTAACTTAGACGAACGTTAGTAATGGCTGCGTCTATGTACTACTAGACTATTAGTCTTTTATTACCATGGCGAGATATTCGTATTCTTATTCGCCGAATAGTAGGTTTGATATTCGTATTCGTATTCGTATTCGTAAAAGTAGTATTCGTTGCATCACTAATAATGATCTAAAACAAAATAACATGCTTAAACTAAAAATTATAACTTCAAATCTAGTTCTCTTCAAAATTATAGCTGTAGGAAGCATTTGTATTAAAAGCAGGCGAAAATTTTCAGATTGAAGTTCTTCTCGCAACCTGCAACAGAATACATAAAAAAGATGTTCACGGAAGTTATCGCAGAACGACAGAAAACTGGCCAGACTAACGACAAGGATCTCGTTAATCATTTGTTAAAGTTAAAGGCAAACTTGAAACTACCTGCTGGATCCGACACCCGTAAGTTCACTTCTGGGAATCTACGATACGTATCTACTAAAGATAATTCAAAGAAAACCGGCCAAGTGCGTGTCGGACCACGCACAATCAAGGGTTCCGTAGTTGGGATGAATTTATCCCAAAAACAAACTTAACTTTGTAGTTGAAAAACATTTTCTCCCATACGGAATGTATGGGAAAACATGTTTTCACAACTGCAAATATAAGTTTGTCGATTATTACTCATTAACTTGTAGGACCTACTTAGCTGTGATAGTTTTTCTTTTAATTTCGTTATATAAACTACTGCTGTGATTTTTTTCACACATCCAAAACAAACCATTTAGCTGGCAGGTGGGGGGAGACACTTGACTCTAACAAAAATTAGCACTTTAAGGACCGATTTTTCAATCATTAGATAACTTTTACCTAAAGAATAAATGTGACGTTTTGACAGATTGTCCATACAAAAACTGTCAAAATGACAAACTTATTCGTCGAATAAAAGTTAACTGGCGATTGAAAAACCGGCCCTAAAGCTTAATATTTCGCAAACGTTCATATTTCGTAAACGGATCCGTGAATCCAAAAATGGTTTTACATACTCACAATTTTTTTGAAGGACCTTTCCAATATTACGCCACACCACGGGAAAGAAAAAAAAACTTCACCACTTTACGTGTAATTTTTTTCATAATTTTGTTTTACGACTTTGTCGGCGTAATTAATATGTATACCCATGCCAAATTACAACTTTCTAGTACTAAAAGTTTCGGACCGCGGACGGACAGATAGACAGACAGACGGACATGACGAAACTATAAGGGTTCCTTGTTTACTATGGAACCCTAAAAAGTAGCAGACAAAAAATACTGAAACCTAACGTATTTTTAATATCAGTTGGCAAAAAGTGTCTGATAAAAAAGAATTCAAACACAATCTACAATCAAATCAACGATAATGATCTAATCGTGAGATAGATGAAAATATCGTATCACTAACAAATAATATGAATGACCAATCAAATTGATACTTACTTCTATGGGATAGTAAATTCTTAATTGCAATGTTATCGCTGTACCTTCTTATCTTGCAGAATTAGCTGATAACCTAATGATGGCCCAGGTGGCTGTATTCATATTAGGAGCTATCGAAACGTCATCTACAACACTAACCTATTTGCTCCACGAGCTGGCTCACCACCCTGACGAACAGGTATCAAAGCATCATTAGCTAAATGATTGTTCATTAAATTATTGGTTCAATAATACATGTTACAAACATTCATTATGGAAGATAGTGTTGGGCTATCGAGGATTACATATCATATTTTGGAAACATAGCAATGCATTTACAAAATGGCTCGCATCCATCCCCAACCTCGCATTGTGCTTTTATTTATCAGATACGATTCTATTACTTTCCCTCTCTCTGCCCAAAGTCCGTGAAACACAAAATGTCACGTTTCTTTATCTCCACAAACCATTACTACAGTTTCTTACTAATATTTACCGTGTAATACAAGGGACCTATTTCTTCCAGGAGAAACTTTATAAGGAAGTCAGCCAAGCGTTAAAAGAAAGCGGGAAAGACGTTCTGGAGTACGACGATTTGTTGAAAGTTAAATATATTACTGCGTGTATGCATGGTGCGTACCGGAAACTTAGACAGATTTTATTCAGCTTTAGAATTTTTTAAGTGGAATTTCAATGTAAATAAATTTTCCAGAGACGTTGAGGAAGTATCCTCCAGTGCCTAACTTGGACAGGATGTGCAACAAGGCATACCAGCTGACCGACGAGCTGACGGTGGAAGCCGGTACGCCGGTGTTTGTGAACGTGGTAGCCATCCACTACAACGAGGAGTCGTACCCTGAGCCTGAACAATGGCGTCCCGAGAGATTCATCCACGCTACCGACAGCGATAACCGTGACTTCACGTTCTTACCGTTTGGTGAAGGACCGAGGTTTTGTATCGGTATGTAGTCACCGAAAAAAACATTTTACGTGCTTCAAAAAGATTGATTTTGCATTGTCAAGTCAATAGCTTATTATTATTTTAGACTTGAATAAGTAGGCATACTCTCGAGTTTTATTTTTGTTTTAATTTTCAGGCAAACGCTACGGAATGATGCAAATACGTACAGCAATCGCTCAGATGATTATGAAGTACAGATTCGCGCCTGATGGACAAAAGCATATGGAAACTGATTCTTACAGCTATATTTTGGGGCCCGCGGATGGTGGCAAAGTCAAGTTCATTCCTCGTACATAAAACAAAAGAACAAACCGGCAACAACTTAAAAACTAACATGCATTAACATTACTTTATTTAGCGATAAGTTCTTCTTTGTACTAAACACCATGGATAAACGTAGTCCTTTTTAAGAAAACTCCAAACACTTAATTTTACTTACCCTACAAATGAAACCGCACTATTTGCGAGAAAAAGAAATGAACATTGTTTTTGTCTCTCCAAGGCACTCTAATCAATGCGCCCTCAGCCAATTCTGCGATATTCTTACTCGATGGTTATCTAAAAATACTCCTCAATTTAGCAATTAAGATTGCTAAATTGAGCATGGAGAGATATCCAATACAATTTCCTATCTGCGTGCAGTATAATTCAACGCTTTCTATTTTTTCTTAGCAGAAGTTGATAGATTGACAAAAACCGGTGCCTCGAACCTGAGAGAATTGTAATACATAGTAGATTTTTTGCCGAGGGAGCAAACAAAGGATTCAAAGTACGTCACTGGAGCTTAAAATAGTGTTGTTCTCGAGGTGGACACTACTTTTTATCACCCTCTATGACAAAATAAATAAGTGCAACTAATGAATAAAAATAGTACCTACGTTTAATTATTTCATTCTCACTACTTGGAAGACACTAATTTTTAATAAAAATAAGAAATTTCCGAATTTGAGTAAACAATTACGAACGAAGACGGAATACATTTCGCGCGTTTTTTTTTTTTTCACAATATTTTTTTTTTTTTGGCTCGCTCGCTCTTTACTATATCATACAGCCTCTTACTTGTTCATCCAATGTTCGTGATTGATCTCTTTGGATAATGGAACTTTTACTAACAATATCCACTTCCAAATTCAAATCAATTAAAATCAATTAAGATAGAAAAGAACCTTACTAAAATTGGCGAGATATATATATTTTTTTTTTTGTATACCTCAACGGCATTACCCCATTTAGCCAGCCAGTAGGTAGTTTCAGCACGCTTTATTTATTTTAAAGGTTCCGTACCTCAAAAGGAAAAAACAAAACCCTTATATGATCACTTCACTATCCGTCCGTTTGTCTGTCAGTTTGTCAAGATAGATAGATAGATAGTATATTTTTTATTATGTACACCATAAAAATTACAGACATAAATTTAGAAATATTACATTGGGTCAACCCTTTCTCAGGAACGCATGGAGGCATCAAGTTGAAATTAATGTTAAACGTAGGTCTGTGCTCCCTTGGAGCTCTAAAAAAATCAAGCTTCTCAGTCGCAATAAAAAAATACGGCCATGTATGCGTCATATTTTGATACTCGCAAATAACAACTGCCAAGTTCCATAAAATGTCTACCTACAAGTCTAGTGTCACTAAGAGAAAGATACTAGATGAATTCTTCGAATGGCACGCGACTAATCCTGGCACTGGCAATATTTATAAGTTATAGAAGATGAGATGCTATTTATATTTCTTCCTACTTCGTCAATGATAGTCGACCCAAGAGTAGGGCTATAGTACCTAAGTACTCACTGAGAGGCTACCAGACTTATGGGAATATGAATTTTGAACAGGAAAATGTGATGCTGTAATATTGCTCGATAGCCACAAACAACCAAACATAGACAGCCCATGTCATCATCACAGCTATTGTATAAATGATCAACCGTATACTTCGTTAGCGGAGTTCACTTCTAACGAACACCGTTTATTGGTAACACAAAATTAGAGCTTCGAGGAATCAAGTGATTTGATCACATTAGGACATTTACAAATTAACAACTTCAAACGCAGATACCTAGTAGGTAACCTTTCACAAAAAGGAGAAAAACGAACCCAAAGAATCGGTTACATTTTACCTAAAAGGCATTTTTATTCAGCTAGAATGTTTCATTTCAACAAACATCCAATAAATAGTGTTTGAATATACACGAAATTCGTTTCAAGTCGAACACGAGAGGAAAAGGGGAAATAAAATTGGACATCGATAAGTGTCAACTTCACAACACAGCCGAGAGTGTATATTTTGTATTGATAGCTTCTATCCCATTCAGAGGATATTTTTGACAACAAATAGATAAATGAAAGGGAACGTTATTGTGGTATTTTGTATTGTTGGAGTCATACATCATCTTATCAGAATATCATGCTGACGTTAAAATTGTATGATCCAACGTTCGACAATACGTCAATTTTGGGGTATAAATACCATTATTTGAGCAAATCGATTTACTGTCAAACGATTCGCAAGTCACAGGTGAAGGTTTCTAATACATCAAACAGTTGTTATCCGCACACCTGAACACCTATCATACGTCCTACGTACCTACTTATTACAAAGCTTTTGTATAGAACAAAGGACTTGGCATAGAACACAATTTTAATATCATACATTCTTGTAGATAACGAAATTTTGCTTTATGCCTGAGTACTTTAAAGGTTTTTTCATGGAAACTACTAATAGGAAATTCCTGGTACAACTTTAAACGAGCCTAATGATGTCATGTTATACCGAAAACTGTGATGTCACTTTATTTTTAGGTAAAAGCTTTTTCATGAATGATCTTCCAAGAATTTGTTAAACTTCTAGAATAATGTGTCGCCTAGCCTAACTTAATAAGTAGGTGTATTCAATAATGACCCCTTTCTTTCAATCAACTTTTAATGTTCGTCTTGCACCGTACAACGTAAAGAAAGCAAATTCTTTTGTTCTCAATGGCTCCCAGAATCACAAAATACAAAATAGTTTAAGAAAAAAACATTTTCCGAGTCCCATTTCTTCTTTACACAAACAGGTTTTAAAAGTGTCATTAAAACGGTACACTATATTCACTATTCTTTTTGCGGTAGTCACCTAGCCTCGTCCGTAGCAACTATGTTAATTGAGCGGCGAGTTCATTTAGGATATGTAAACATTGATTGATTACACAGTGGATTGATGAATTACGTCACCGCTGTGAAATTCTCGTGAAAACGAATCACTGTAATCCGAATCGTCTGCAGTCTTCATGCAGATGCATCTCAGTGGCTTGAAGCTGAAGTTTATAAGTTCAGTTCCTTAATAAGGCATGTTGAAGAATCTATATATATAAAAAAAACAACTGACCTCCAAAAAAAACACTACAAAGAGAAAAATAACTTTAATTTCGGAAGTCGGTGTCTTGTGTTTTGTATTTTCGTTTTTTGCCACCGACTTCCGAAATTAAAGTTATTTTTTTCTTTGTAGTGTTTTTTTTGGAGGTCAGTTGTTTTTTTTTTATATATAATTCAAAATCGGTCCACAATTGACGGAGAAATCGGTGGACATACATAAAAAAAATAAAAAAAACAACAACAAACATACGCGACGAACATATAACCTCCTCCTTTTTGGAAGTCGGTTAAAAAGCGAAAGGTCACTCATTTACTCATCACGAAATATCGAAAACCGCTTGACGTATAAAGATGAAATTTGGCAGAGAGGTAGTTTATAGTTAGTAGACGTCCGCTAAGAACGGATTTTTGGAAATTCGACCTTTAAGGGGGTAAAAAGGGGGGATTTTGTTTGTATGAAAAATCTTATTCCTTGAGTTAATAAACATGAAACTTGGCACGAATACTTATCTATATAAATACAGCCGCCACATTACGGCCGCCACATTACGTTCGCCAAATGACGGTCGCCACATAGCGGCCGCCACATTACGGCCGCCACATTACGGCCGCCACATTACGGCCGCCATATAGCGGTCGCCATATAACGGCCGCCATATTACGGCCGCCACATTACGTCCGCCACATTGCGTCCGCCACATTACGGCCGCCACATTACGGCCGCCAAATAGCGGCCGCCACATAACGGCCGCCACATTACGGCCGCCACATTGCGGCCGCCACATTACGGCCGCCATATAGCGGTCGCCACATAACGGCCGCCATATTACGGCCGCCACATTACGTCCGCCACATTGCGTCCGCCACATTACGGCCGCCACATTACGGCCGCCAAATAGCAGCCGCCACATAACGGCCGCCACATTACGGCCGCCACATTGCGGCCGCCACATTACGGCCGCCACATTACGTCCGCCACATTACGACCGCCACATTACGGCCGCTAAATAGCGGGCGCCACATTACGGCCGCCAAATAGCGGCCGCCACATAACGGCCGCTGCATTACGGACGCCACATTACGTCTGCCACATTGCGACCGCTACATTACAGCCGCCACATTGCGTCCGCCAAATAGCGGCCGCCACATAACGGCCGCCACATTACGGCCACCACATTACGGCCGTCACATTACGGCCGCCAAATGACGGTCGCCACATAGCGGCCGCCACATTACGGCCGCCACATTACGGCCGCCACATTACGGCCGCCAAATAGCGGTCGCCACATAACGGCCGCCATATTACGGCCGCCACATTATGTCCGCCACATGACGATCGCCACATAGCGGCCGCAACATAGCGGCACCAAATAACGGCTGCCACATTACGACCGCCACATTACGGCCGCTGCATTACGGACGCCATATTACGTCTGCCACATTGCGACCGCTACATTACAGCCGCCACATTACGGCCGCCAAATAGCGGCCGCCACATAACGGCCGCCACATGACGGCCTCCACATTACGGCCGTCACATTACGGCCGCCAAATGACGGTCGCCACATAGCGGCCGCCACATTACGGCCGCCACATTGTGACCGCCACATTACGGCCGTCACATTACGGCTGTAAAATGACGGTCGCCACTTAGCGGCCGCCACATTACGGCCGCCATATTATGGCCGCCACATTACGTCCGCCACATTACGGCCGCCAAATAGCGGCCGCCACATAACGGCTGCCACATGACGGTCGCCACATGACGGCCGCAACATAACGGACGCCAGATAACGGCCACCATATTACAGCCACCACATAGCGGCCGCCAAATAACGGCCGCCACATAGCGGACGACACATAACCGCCGCCAAATACCAGCCGCCACTAACAACTGCCACATGAAAATGATGGGCAGCGGGGCTCCCCAAAAACGCTCTCGATCTCTAGAGACGAGACACAAACTCCGTGCGATTTGGATTAGAACCTGGATTAACCACATAGAATACTTTTTATCCCGATAATTCCCACGGGGTCGAGACTTCTGCGGGTGAAACCGCGGGGCGCAGCTAATATAACAATAAAAACCAGTGTTTGAAAAAATAAAGATGCATTTTTTTTTTCATGAAGGCTTTTCCTTTCATCTGCATACGATATAATCAAGCTCAAAGCACTTTTATCAAGCAATTTGCTTATAGCTTTTAATAAAGTTTTCCCAATTTCGTGTAGAAGAACTTATAATATATGTCGGATCCGGTCATTAGTACGGACACGAAACGAATCGCAAGCGCGCCACTGGCGACATCAAGTGATCTACCCACACTTCGCGCGCTTCTACAGAGTCGTGATGTTTTAAGGCCACGGCGAGGAGGGATTCAGCCTCGGATCGCATCGGAGTTAAGACGTCGCGGAACTGTTCTCGATTCGTGGTGCTCAGTTATTGTGCAAAATATCGCTGATAATAACGAAAGAGTCACATACCTGTCTCCGACATATAGACATCTACGTTTTGTAACGTAGTATGTCGATGGACACTCCAATTTCAGGCATACGAGGCATCTGTATATATCTATGTACTGCCGTGCATTTAAACATCCACCCAAACAAGATGTCGATCGCATCGTAATGGACGATTTTGGAACACAAAACGTCGCACTTTGTCTTCTAACGGACTTATCTTCAGAATATAAAAAACCATTGTCACAGCTTCTTTTCAGTAGCCCTACATAGGGAAACGAGTTTGTACAATTTCTTTATTGAACAAAAGTTTACGAGGAAATAAATGACGCCTTAAAAAAGCGGGAAAAGTCGAACCTGTCAATCAATGACTTATTAATTATTGCCATGTCGAGTTGAAAAAACTTTGAATAAGATTTATATTCAACTAACACTGATGCTAATAAGTACTCAATGTTTCTATAAAGTACTTCAGATTTTATCTAAGATATATTCCCTTTAGATGTAGCTGCACATCGGTGTTGCACTCCATAGCCGACCTGCTCATAATTTATTCTTACCTCATCGTACCATGGTCACCGCAACGAGCATTACCTTGACTGAATCAACGTCCTCAGAGGACAACAGGCAATCATTATCCTACAAGAATCAGTTAATCTTTTGGTACCTAAAGTTCTTTACTGCGTATCTGCGTACCTAATATTATGTAATAACTAAAATTACATACAGTAGACATAGTTTCAGAGAATTCATCTCAACCTTTGCAACACGACTTTTTATTGACAATAGTCTTGATTCTAGTAATAAACACACACATTACGGAATTCAATGTCAATGGTAGCTTGACCTTTTGACCTGCGCATGTCTTGCCAAAATGTTACGAACAGCCTTCAACACACGATTGAATGCCACACATCAGCGACCAACAACAATAAAAGGCCTATGTTGTTTCAAATTATCACCCCTGTAGGTATTTGTTTTATAAGTAATATCAGAGACATCACATGCGTTGGCATCCTAGAAGCAATCCTTATATCTTATAATATGCCCGTAGTTAGACTGGTCCTTTTACCCTTCAAACAAGAACAATGATAGCGCTCGTCCAGGGAAGCAACCGTACCATACCTTTTATTGCCGTAAGCAGTAAGAAAACACTTTTAAATTAACAACACTTGAACAAATAAAACTCAATAAGGTCTGTAGACCGTGAGCACCGCAATACCCGACACCCATCAATAAGGTTGCCACACCGCGAGAGACTATCCCGAAGAAAACCTTCTAATTGAACCTTCTTAATTGAAATAGAGCTTAGAGCGGCAATGTGGCGCTGTGTCTACTTTAGCACCCATAAAGTAGACAGATGACTTTTTTAAATTAAATTATTTAAGCATTGCGAGAAGGCATTACTGGATGAGTTTATGAGACACACCATTTCATATACTAGGTTATTAGTTATACGTCAGCAATCCGTTAAGGGGATGTAGAAAAGGTCATCTGCAACCAAATTACCCCTGATGACCCCTATGCCAATATCAACCTGTTTCGAGTAAGTAATTTGACATTTAATATTTTAAAATGTATGAGATAAAAATTTAAAATGTAAAATGGTACCGATTCCCTTGTTCACAAACTAAACTAAATTTAAGTTCAGTGCATCTTTTTCTTTCTATTTCATTAAGAAAAGGACAGAAGATACATTTTAGTTTAGTCCTGTCAAATTAATCAGCGCTTGACGTAAATTGACGTAATTTTAGTCGGCATGTTTTTAATCACGTCTAAACTTGTATGGAGAGTGACAGGCGCTGATTAATTTGACAGGACTAAACTAAAATTTATCTTCTGTCCTTTTCTTAATGAAATAGAAAGAAAAAGATGCACTGAACTTAAATTTAGTTTAGTTTTTGAACAAGGGAATCGGCACCAATGACTCGTTTTTTTTTTTTTTAATTTGCATAGGAGTCAAAAGGCGTCATTTGGTTGTAATTTACTTCTAGATTCCCTTAATGGATTGCCGACGACCCTGTACATCAGGATTATTGGTTACATTTTATATTTTATTTCATACATTTTAAAATATAACACGTCAAATGACTCGAAAATGGTTACCTATAACCATTAACCCTGTATATCAGGGTTATTGGGTACATTTTATATTTTTATTTCATACATTTTAAAATACAAAATGTCAAATTACTCGAAAATGGTTGACATTGGCATAGGGGTCACCAGGAGTAATTTGGTTACAATGACCTCTTCTACATCCCCTTAACGAATTGCCGACGTATAACTAATAACCCTGTATATTACCACCGTACCGTAACATTAGAGTTCGTCTCGAGCATAAATTACAAAATAGTATGAGTAAAATCCACGATAAACAATAGATCACGTGCCGACGCGATGACGATGAAAATTAACTGATAAGAAACCAAAATCATTTTTAATATCCCTTGCTAGTTAATACCACGGGCCCGTGATTTTAATCTACACGATTACGCTGATTAACTAATCTCGTAAATCGCTTACCTTATACAAAGAATAGGATTGGCGAAGAAATTAATTGAAAAAGAGGCACACCCTCTCCGTGTAGAGGCGGGGGTGAATCGGCACCATTAAAAGCATTTTTCGCGCGCCATTTTGCCACGGTATGCATGTATACTGCACAGTTTGTTTGGAGGGTAACGAATAAATGCGCTTGTGTAAATAGTAGGTCACGTAATGTTAGAAGTTTGAGCTGAGTTGAGGAAATGTGGCTGTTACTATGTAAATACGACATGAAAGTATAATGCAGTGATGACCCACGGCTTCAGTTAACAGGAATGAATGCACATAGGTAATGGATTATATCAGGCAGATGAGCTGCATCCATCTCTGATTGATTTCCCTGAGGGCTGCAGTGATCAACCGGCAGTTGCAGATACTCGCCAAGCAGTAGAGGAACAAACTAGTAGTTTACATCCACCTGGCAACTAATACCTTTATGCTCAATGCCTTCATGTATGGAACAGGCATAATCCTGGCAATGGGTACTATTAAACAACGACGAATTTGTCTCTCCATGACAAACAATGCGTGACGAAGTGCGAGCATTTGGAAAAGGTACAGTCACGCTCGTGTGCCGCTCGTGAAATAACAAGATGAAACCGCGTGTGTTTAAATACGTCGCATGTCCGAGGAATTGGGAACAGACGCCTAATAGCCACGTGATCACGTCGAGATAAACCCAGGAACGTGAAACATATATACAATGGAAGATGAAGGGAAAGAAAGGCCGAGGGATAACAAGACTACTTTAACTCAATGAAAAGGATACGGACCCTTATAGAATGTGTTTTTTTAGAGAATGCTTGAAGGTGAAAATGGGAAAGAAAACGTATGCAGTAAGTACCTGCGCATCAGTTTGAGGAAAATTCTCTTCTATTTCAGAGAATGAAAAATATAAATATTAGTAAAATAATAAACATGTCAGCTCACGAATGTTAAGGATTGTCCAATTAATGCTACAATAAACATTACACTGAAAAATTTAATGCTTTGATAAAAAGGTAAGCAAAAAAATATTCTTTATAAATTAAAAGTAATTTCTTTATGAAAATTAAAAAGAGCCAAATTAATATAAATGCCTGCTAACATTTATGAAAGAAAAATATTAGGAATGTTGGAGAGTTAACACTTCATAAAGCTCATGAAACATTGTTTTGCTGAAATTCCTCGTAATTGTTTCTTTGAAACTTTCCGATAATTCTTTTGTAAAAAATCCTTTGAAGAAACTTTATTCTTGACGTATTTTGAAAAAAATTGTGGAGCGGTTTTAAATAGATTCCATAGATAGATATTTTGCTGGTAAAAATCCAATCTTTAATCTTTTAATCCTGTCGGCGAGCCATTTTATCTTTCTAAAGAAGTCAACCGTTAAAAATGGGTGATAATAATTATGTACTTACGTCAGATAAACAGATTAATGGCTATCAGTCAAGATTTCTCGCATGAATGAAATAAATAATACCGCACCTGTTTCAGAAAAACGTGCCTTGAAGAGATGAACAATAAATACTACTTACTGTGTGCAATTAATTAACATGTTAAACGCCAATGAGCTACTGAACCTTTATTCCCCAGTTACTGGGTAATTGAACGTTTGTGAAATTACGGAAACTCATTAACTGGTTCACGGTTATTGTAGGTATTCGCCGGTATTCCCGGGAAATATGATTCTTAACGCCGACTAAGTTTCATGGTAAAAGGACTTTGCAACAAACATTTTATTTCAATAATTGTAGGTTTGTAATTTGTTTGAATAACAGCGCTATGCTTTCCGGGACTGGTCCGTGGATGGGTGACCATGTTTACATAGCGAGACTCCTCCGTGCCTCGGAAAGCACGTTAAGCCGTTGGTCTCGGCTGTCATTCGTGGACAATCGTTACGGGTCGTCAGAAGCCCGAAAGTCTAACGACCAGTCTTATATCAGGGAATATGATACCCCTTAGGTATCATATTCCCCAGTTACTGGGTTGTAGAGGTCAGATAGGCTGCGTTCCATTTAAAATACTGGTATTCAGCTGCATCCGGTTAGACTGAAAGCCGACCCCAACATAGTTGTAAAGGCTAGGCCGATTGAAGTTGTTTGTAAAAGAAAGAAAAAAAAAAGCATATTATAAGCTGACTACAGCTGTATCATGCCACTAGGCAATCATGTCATTTGGTTTAAATAGGTCCTTATTTTTATTATTTTGTTTATCTTTTATATAGAGACTACGTTGAAGACAAGGAAGTCTGGCAATAATTCCTTCTGCACATGTAGCTTCCCTGGTACCTCATTAACGGCATAGCAATGTAAATGTCTATTAACTGCTCCCAAATTACGAATGATTATTTTATTTTACTTTTTTTTTATCTACTTCATTGACATAATCTATTCAGTATTTGACATAATATACCTACAATTTTCTATATATTTTTTTTTTTAATCCAATGAGATTTGTTACAGCTGACTACAGCTGTATCATGCCACTAGGCAATCATGTCATTTGGTTTAAATAGGTCCTTATTTTTATTATTTTGTTTATCTTTTATATAGATTCTTTTCTTTTAGATTTTGTGAATGTGAGAACGTTGTAGGCTGTAGACTTGTGGACCATTTTCTATTTTACTAAGTACCTGGTACTTGTTGATAGGCCTACACTGTCCTCCCATACCTATTAACACTGTAATTTGAAAACATTGTAGAAACACTTTATTTTGAAAAGAGTAACCGTGGAGTTTCTTGCCGGCTCTTCTCCATAGGAAGCGACCAATTGGAACCGTGCACCTAGCTTCTGACGTTTCATAAGTGCCCTTGTAGGTTTATGTGAAATAAAATATTTTGATTTTGATTTGATTTAAAGTTTTTTAGGACAAATTGCTTCTGTTTCACACCACAGTAATCTTTCTTTCTTCTTATTCTACTTCTATTCGTATCTGGATATTGCAACTACCTGAATCCTTGTAGTCTATACATCATTATCATAAATTAGCTGCGCCCCGCAGTTTCAACCGCATAAAGAAGGTTTTATACCGGCGAGGCGAGGCGTGGATGGGATGGGTGAGAATTGAAATCACACTTACCCTTTTACACCGAAAGATGTCCAGCGCTATACCGCGCCGTCTCGCGATGGCCAGCGTTGCCTCGCGCCGGCTCGCAATGTCACGTGCCGGCCATTTCTACCTAGCGCGGGCTCGCGCTATCAAACGCCGTCCGGCCAGCCGTTTCGGACGCGCCGGCCACGGCCAGCCGAGAATATAGTATGCAGAGATGTCTCGCGATGGTCGGAGCGAGCCGGCACGTGCCAGCGCGTGCTAGCGCGTGCCAGCGCGTGCAGCGCGTGCCAGCGCATGCCAAGGCGAGACATCGCGAGTTAACGCTTGATGGAGAGAGACCGTGTGGGTCCTCAATGGCCGATGTGAGATTTGTATATCCGTTTTACAAAGTAAATAAATGCTCTATTCATAAAACAATAAAGTTCAATATTGTACTATTTATAATATTTCAATTCTCGCCTCGTACATCTTCGCGCATCTAGATCTTCTTTTACACCAAAGATGAGCAGGGCGTGGATAGATTTTTTGCCAAACATGTTTCAATTCTTGCCCATCCCATCCACACCTCGCCTCGCCGGTGTAAAACCACCTTAAGTCTCGATCCCGTGGGAATATCGGGATAAAATGTTCTATTTAAAATGTCTAATGTAAATGTCCTATGTCTTAACCAGGATTTTATTTGGATGATCCTAACCCAGGTAACTAAACCTGGGTTAGGATCATCCAAATAAAATCAGCTGTTTTAGTGTGAAAGTGTAACAAACAAACAAACAAATAACTCACTTTCGTATTTATAATATGAGTTAAGATTAAAGTCGCTTTCCGAGTCCGTGAAACCGCGTTGTTCTTCTTAACGACGCAATGGATTTTGATGCTGTTTTCACCATAATTTAGAGAATTTATTTCGGAAGTTTTATGTGTATAAACCATTAAAAACTTGCACATAATAAAGAAATCTCGATGTTTTGTCAGGTCGTAAAAACTATGCGAAGCCGGGGCAGGTCGCTAGTAATTCTATAAAACTCGACTAAGTTACGAAAGCACTATTTCCTGAAAGCAATTCACTTTCAACTCGCAATGTTTTATCCTGGAACAAAAATCCTAAAACGTGGTCGTTTATCCAGCACTCTGCCTTATGAAACATATATATATTTTAAATTTTAATCTTTCTTAACACGTAAGATTTATAAACTTGGTTCATATTAAAGAATTTAATTTGCTTCCTTTTCTTCTAAAATCTTTATACTTGAACACAATCAACCTATTAGGTAATTTTATTGAAAATAAAATAAAATTACTGGCCATAAACCGTGAAAAAAATCTCAGAAAAAAATAAGAAAAGCCATTTGTGTTTTCTTTATACTTAATACTTTTTTTACTGAATTTAAGTGTAAATATTTTTGGCCTGTACTTTTATAATTTCAGAACAAGAAATTTTGTATCCCATTTTTTATTTAGTGTAATATAAGAAAACATTCTTTGTCGGCATACCAATACCAACCCAACGTACCTAAATTAATAATTACTATTTATAGTAAAATATATTTTTACATTTATACAATCAACTTATTTGTTCGTGTTCGTTTCGAAATTTAATAACATTTTATTGATTTTGTAGGCAAATTGGACTGTACTTTTATAATTACTCATAGAAATTAACTCATTTTAATAGTCTTTTATTTAAGAATTCATTCTTTTTTAACGTAATTTATTTATTTTAAAAATATTTTACATAATTAGCTCGGTTAGATAATCTCAACCTTTAGTTTTTTTGGAACGAAGTTCTTTAACGCGGCTAGTAAACTTTCAGAAATCGTCACGCTGAAAAGTGTTAATATATATGTCGGATCCGGTCATTAGTACGGACACGAAACGAATCACAAGCGCGCCACTGGCGACATCAAGAGTGATTTACCGACACTAAAAAAGGCGCGCTTCTACAGAGTCGTGATGTTTGATGGCCAAGGCGAGGAGGCCATTGAGCCTTTGGTCGCATTGGAGTCAAGACGTCGCGGAACTGTTCTCGATTCGTGGTGCTCAGTTATTGTGATAGTTGTAATTTGTGATCATTATGTTAATTGGTGATTTTAATAAACGCCGTCGCACCCAGTGTGTGCATAATTTAGCTAGTGTGATTCATTTGATCTGTTTTTCTATTGCGCATTAACCAACACTACCCACACTACGCCCACAATAGTTAAAATATCGCTGATAATAACGAAAGTCACATACCCGTCTCCGACACATATATATATATATATATAAAACTTTATTTCGGGTATCATAGACCCATAGTAACCTTAACCTAATAAGTACATTTGATTTTATTTGCCATGACTCGCCACACCTACACAAGTCATGACCCACTGATTTTGAATGGGACAGTCAAACCGTACAGCAATTGCGTTCAGAATGCTGTTTTTGCTACCCCGTGTACGGGCCAGCAGGGAAGCTGCTTTTTTGCGCATGATGGCCTGGAAACCATCAGTGCGCGCTTCAGCAAACATCCCAGACGCGCTGCATCGCCACAGCAGACCCAACAACATCCTGAACGCATTATTGTACTGAGTGCGCAGGGCTCTGTAGGCTCGCTGCGTATGTCTCACCCACAGGCCGCTCGAGTAGGACTGGCAATAAGCTTTGAATAGCGTAACCTTCACTTCTCTCGTGCATCGCGCGAACCTGCGTGTGAGCATATTAGCTCTCACCGCCAGAACCCTGCGCTCCCGCTCAATATCTTCATCGTCCCTGAGGTCACCTGTCACAATGTGATCCAGATATTTAAAAGTTTGAACTTGCTTTAGGGCTATTCCATTAAGAAATACAGGAGGCACATGGGTAGGCTGTTGTTTGCCTGATTTAAATACTAAAATTTCACTCTTTTTAGAGTTGCGACTGTCTTCGTCTAATTCAAAGAGAAAGAAAGAGAGAGAACGCTGGCAGAAAAAAAAAGAATTATAAAAGAAAAGAATAAAGTGATTACAGTATCGTGAGATAAAATTGTACACATCGGCCCGAGTAGGTACACTGCATGCCGAGAGAGAAAGTGTGAATTTGGTCAATATGGAAATCCAAGATGGTGGCTCTGAAAATTTTTAAACGTTCATCATTGGTATCGTTTTCATGGTTTTCAAGGATGTAAAAGCCGATAGTGAGGTCAAAACGAAAATCTAAGATGGTGGTTGCGAAAATTTCAAATTTTTCGTCATGGGTGTCTTTTTCATAATTTTTGAGGGTGTTAAAGCCGATAGTGGGGTCGAAATGTAAATCCAAGATGGCGGCAATTTTTTTTTTTAAATCCTAGTACGTGAGAAAGAACTTAGTTCCTGATGGGGGTCCCCCGAACACACAGATTTAAAAAAAATGTAAAGTCATTCTAGCACGTTGTATTTAATTAATTATTTCTAATGTTACTGCGCAGTGGAACATATTGATAACTCTTTTGATTAAAATATATAAAATTAATGAAGCTAGTTTTTGTAAATTAATTAGATACAAATGTAGATACGGTATGAAACATTGATAATAATATAGTGCTAGTGATGAAAATCTAACCAAAATGAACGACCGTACCTACGTCCAAAAAATTTAACAAATATGGTTGATCCAATAGTATTCCGACAAATATAACATTGTCGGTAGATCGTGAGCTGTTGGACGTAGCGGGGCGCTCGGGGACGTGTAGCACTGCACGAGCGGTCGAGCAGGTCTGTGAGTCATCGCCGGCCGCAGATAACGTTGTATGTGAACAGCTGATTGACTCAAACAAATGTACGTTTGCAAATGCACTGTTGCGTTCAAAGGACAATAAAGTTGACAACGAACAAGGATGGACGGTAGTACAAAAACGTAGACCAGTGAGGAATAACCGTTTAAAGGGAAAGATGGGAAACTGTACGGTAGATACCGAATATAATTTTAGGGCAGCCGACCGAAAAATACCCATATTCATTACGAACGTACATAAAGGAACGTCAGAATTAGATATATGCAAATATATTTATAGTAAAACGTGTGAAAAAGTTACTTTAGACAAAATTGTAATGAAGAGGCAAAGTGACCATGACGCTTATAAGTTCATTGTATCTGCATCAAAATTACAGATGTTCTTGGATGAGAAACTATGGCCAAGTGGTATAATTTTCAGACGCTTTGTACATTTTAAGAAGCGATCTTCGACAGAGACAGTTAAAGTTTCTGATAACGGTCATTATCGCAAATTAAATGGCTAGTGACGTTCACAAATTTGCTACTTATAATTGTAAAAGTGTCAAGCGCTCTGTTGATGGAATACGTGAGCTGTGTAAAACATGTGACATGATAGCTCTTCAGGAGACATGGTTGTTGCCCTGTGATATTTCATACTTGAGCAGTATTGATAGCGAGTTTAGCTGCACAGGGACCTCGGCGGTGGACATGTCGTCGGGCATTTTACGAGGATGTCCTCACGGCGGTCTCGGAATACTCTGGCGGCAAAAAGCGTTTCCTAATGTGATAGTGGTGCAGTGCAATAATCCGCGAATATGTGCGATACGCGTAGTGTTACCTGAGCGGTCTATACTAGTGGTGAATGTTTACATGCCTGTGGACGCAGCAGCCAATCTAGTCGAGTTTACGGACATCTTCGGGTCGGTAAGCGCTATCATAGACAGTTGCAACATTGATTGTGTATACATACTAGGTGACTTTAATGCGCACCCTACTGAACAATTTTATAATGAACTATCGTTATTTTGTGAGGACCAGGAGTGGACTTGCATTGATGTAGAAATGTTGAAGGGCGTTTCTAATTCGTTTGATTGTTTCACTTTTGTGAGCGAGGCTCACGGATCACAAAGATGGCTTGATCACGTTATAGTCTCTAATGCAGCTGTGCCGTCAGTGCGCAGAGTGTGTGTCAAGTATGACGTACTGTGGTCGGACCACTTTCCGTTAATAATGGAGTGTAATCTAGGCGTAGTCTCACCTAAGATACTGGAATATAAACCGACTGTAAATGATGTTATATGGGGGGAAAGAAATGTAGATCAGGTTAACCTATACATGACTGAATGTCATAGACTCTTAAGACTTCTTGACTTTCCAGAGGAGTTTACAAAATGTGCAGATTATACTTGTAATATTTCGAAGCATAGGCAAGTCATTGACAGTTTGTATAACAATATTGTAAAAATATTAAGAGAGGCAGCATTGTGTGGCAAACATGGTAGACATATCCGTAAGAAAAAGAAACCTGTTGCAGGGTGGAACTTACATGTTGGCGAGGCACACAGGGAAGCTAAACAAAAATTTTATTTGTGGTGTTGGTATGGCAAACCAAATTCAGGTGAAATTTTTAACGAGATGTGTGAGGCCAGGAAAATCTTTAAAAACCAACTAAGATGGTGTCAGAACCATGAAGAACAGGTAAAAATGGATATCTTGGCCTCTCATCACTCACAAAATGATTTTCGATCTTTTTGGAAAGCCACAAACAAACTTAATAGCAAACCGGTTACTCCTGTGTGTATCGACGGCGTAAGCGATACCGGTAGAATAGCAGATCTGTTTCGACAGCATTTTACTGTCAAATCGCCATTGGGGTCCTCGCAGTCGGTGATCAATGTTAAGTGCGGTGAAAAGATAGGTTTTGGATGTACAACTAGAGAAGTGAAGTTGATAATCAAATCAATGACTAGAGGTAAATCTCCCGGCCATGACGGGTTGAGCATTGAACATCTTCAGCATGCTGGACCCCACTTACCGAGATTGTTGGCTATGCTGTTTAACCTTTGTCTAAGCCACTCATATATGCCTGAAGAGATGATTAAAACCATTGTTATACCTATCGTTAAAAATAAGACAGCTGATCTATCAGATAGGAACAACTACAGGCCTATCTCTCTTGCCACAGTGGTATCGAAGGTATTTGACAGCATGTTGAACTCACAGCTGACCAAACACATTGTACTTCATGACAATCAGTTCGGCTTCCGGGGCGGACTATCCACTGACAGTGCAGTTTTGTGTGTTAAGCATGCTGTCAAATACTACACAAGACGTCAAACATCAGTTCACGCATGCTTTCTTGATCTTTCGAAAGTCTTTGACCTGGTTTCCTATGATATTCTATGGAAAAAGTTAGAAAACACTAATCTACCAATAGAACTCATCAACATCTGCAAGTACTGGTACGGAAACCAGGTCAATGACGTGCGTTGGTCGGGAACCATGTCGCAGTCGTACAGGTTGGAGTGCGGGGTGAGGCAGGGGGGATTGTCCTCGCCAACCCTATTTAACCTGTATATGAACGATCTGATTGTGGCACTCAGTAGCACTCGGGTAGGTTGTCACATAGAAGGAATTAATGTAAACAACATAAGCTATGCTGATGACATGGTGCTACTGAGTGCATCAGTATGTGGCATTAAGAAACTGCTTGCTGTCTGTGAAGCATATGCCAGGCAACACGGATTAAAATATAATCCACTCAAAAGTGAAGTCATGGTCTTTGACGCCAGAGGAAGCAGTAGAGGGAACGTGTTTCCCAGCATTACACTTAATGGTACAGCTTTGTGTAGGGTATCCAAATTTAAGTACTTAGGACATATGCTGACCTCTGACCTCAGGGACAATGATGACATCGAGAGGGAACGGAGGGCGCTGGCAGTGCGGGCGAACATGATAGCTCGCAGGTTTGCACGTTGTTCGACAGAAGTCAAAATTACACTTTTTAGGTCTTATTGTACATCATTCTACACGTGCAGCCTGTGGGCCGACTATACTTAAAAGTCTTACAGTGCCCTCCGAGTCCAATTTAATAATGCGTTCAGGGTGCTGATGGGGCTGCGGCGATTCTGTAGTGCATCAGGGATGTTTGCTGAACGTCGCGTAGACTGCTTTTACGCTACGATGCGTAAAAGGTGTGCATCCCTGGTGCGTAGAGTACGTGGCAGCTCCAACAGCATCCTTAGCATGATCGCTAGTCGGCTGGACTGTGGTTACATCAATCATTGCTGCGCCATTTGTCATGGAGTGGCGCAGTAGTGATTGAGTTAACTATCTTTTTAAATGTTTTGTTGTCGGTAGTTTTAAGTATTACTAACACTAGTCCGTAAGAACATTGTTACTAACAAAATGGACACATGGTCTGAAATAAACTCTTTAATTAATTAATTAATTAATATATAGGCCTCTCTCTGAGAGGTATTTTAATATGTATACCAATCATTAACAAAAGTATATACACTAAAAACATCACACAAAGTATCTCCCAATTGGACAACCGTAGGGCGTCAATCATTGGTGTGGTGAGAGACCCCGAACTAATGCAATAAATCCCTTTGTCCCCGCGTGTCAGGGGTCCCAAACTTTTCCACGGGTATTTCAAGTCCTTCAGTCGTATGTTACATCACATCTTACGAAAGATATACAATCATTCTGGTTACAAAAGTCTTTATTTTTATCTGTAGAATCCTGTTGATTCCGTATTCAAGTTGATTATATTATATCACTATTCTGGCTCACTAACCACACCAAGCTTCTCGTGCAGGGCCACTTTCCTATCAACCTTCTCCCACTTTTCGTGGTGACTGACAGATGACATTAGTGACAGCAGCTACCTCACTAGAGTCCGCGCCACCACTGAAATCCATTTGACGCGGCGCTAGTGTCTATGTCAAAACTGTAGTTCCACAATTTTCCGTCGACCTTCTTTCGTGGCGCGTACTCTATTTGTTAAAAATAAGACAGTGTTTACATATTTATTAACGGCTGAACCCATTAACCTAGGCTTTTTTCAGTAAAAGACAGATCGCTATTGATGGTAGACAGAATAATTCATTCAATGTCGTCCCACATTTCCGTAAGATTCTTTGACAGATTATTGGGACATTAAAACCATAGATAGATAGCTCTTTCTATGTCCAGTATGCCAAAACTGGTGATAGATAGGTTATTGGGTTCGGCCGTAAATAGATACATTACACCAGTATTACTCAAAGTGTGTTCCGCGGAACCCAGCTTCCTCAAGAACTAATTTTAGATTTGACGACATTTGCTTCATCGTGTGTCTAAGCAGGCAGGATACTATGAAACTACAACTAGGCGCTTTACTTTTTATTCGTGATAATGCTCCTACGTCAAAAAAAATAATTGAAACTTAGATCCAGTGGAACAAGTTACGCAACATCTGAAAAAACAGCGATTAAACAAATGCCGCCAAATCTAAAATAAGTTCTTGAGGAAGTGGTAAAAATAATGAATTTCGTCAAAACTATCCACTGCAATCCTGATTGTTTTCTACATTGTGATGGCTGCAAACATAAAATACTACTGCTCCATACAGAAGTGAGATGTTTATCGCGGCGTAAATCTTTAACACGGCTATTTTGAACTTTAACCGGAGTTACAAACTGTGCGAACCAGGATTTTCAGCTCAACCTATGCAGCTATAAAAACCGCAATAGAGTGGATGCCGAACCTGACATGCGACTTCAACTCTCTTCAATCAAGCTCGACATCAAACAATTGATGAAAAGTAAAAATCTATTTCATGAGGCCATTTTATGCAAATGTTAAGTATTATAATTATTAATTAAGAATACCTACACATAAAAACCAGGTTTAAATTATTTTAGGACTCCGTCAAATATTTCGTTTTCCAAAAGGGTTCCGTCGCCAAAAAAGTTTGAGAACTGTTCAAACAAGTCAGTACTGCTTTAACAGCATCACCATCGTCATCACCATTCACCCGAACAGGAACTGTATTTCTTTTTTTAAATCATTATCTGTGTATTTTCCCCAGCTGAAATAGCCGGAGGGCTACTACGCTACAAGAAATTTTATAACGAGTACACGTATTGTTATAAACGATAATAGAATACGATTATTATTATTAAGTTTATTGGTATTTTGATGTTACTTATTCCTTATTATTAATTAATAATTACTCAATTACAAAAAACAATTGAAAAGATAAAAATACTTTGAATTATAAATGTATCAATGGGCAAAATTTTTGGAGTTGTCTGAATATTATATGTACAAGGACACAATAACTGAAAACAATGTTGAAGCATAACTCTGAAATAGTTTTTAGCATATTATTACCGCTAATACGCGGCTGAAGTTAAAATCTCCTGGCTTTTAGTTTCAGGGACTGTACCCTTACAGCTTACAGCTGGTGAAGTTAGTCACGTGAAAGGGTCGATTCACACGCCAACAGTTCTTTGTCAACTTCAACTTTTGAAATACCTACCACCACTTCAGTCGGTCACAGAATTTAATAAAAGTATTTACTCCCTCTCCAAGCAGATTTATTATCGAGATAGATCTTTTTAAACTGTAAACATAAAAATCCAATTAAAACAGACAAAAGCGACGTCAGGTTCAAAAAGTAAAAAAGGAACTAAAAATAACACTCGTTGGATTTTTCATAGAATGTTTGTAAATATTATGTTTTCATGCAGAACAAGCTTCACCTCTCAACGAGTTTTTGTACGAACATGTAACATGAATACAATAGGCCTGTGTCCAAATTTTTTTTTTAGACCGTCTTTCTGATACCTAATAAAAAGTATTTTTTCTTTTTTGACGTAATCAAAAGAATACGGCGATACATTGAGTTAAAATGTGGCATGACGTCACGCCTTGCTAGATTTTATACGACGTTGTGACGTAGCGAGCCCCCACTCCCCAACTTTAATGCGTGTTTTCTCAGTTATTTTTGATTAATATGATAAAGCAAAAAATATGTGTCTAATATTTTTTTATTATCTGAAAGACGGACTAAATAGAATTTCTTTTTTTGACCTAGGAAACTACCCTATTACATTCCTTATTTTTACTAAAGGGGTGACTGCATGGTAACAAAACCTAAAGCTAGTGTTCTCTCTTGGAATTAGTAAAGGTATTCAGTGGGCGCCCGGATTGGTTTCGACTGTAAAAGTATCACCACACTCGTTCATACACGTCAAATCGTCTCGTCAACGTGCATATTGGTATTCAACGTACCGTGTGCAAAATTCTTCTGTACACATGTAATAAACATCCCACCATGAGATGTAACATATTTACTTAAGAAATTCTGACTAATATTTTTGGCAGTTAATCGCAGAAGCAGACTGCTTATAAACAGCACTAATATTTACGGGCTTTGAAAACGATTTCCAAATAAAAATAACACTGGATTTATGTGCTTCCATTTGTTTATAGCTACGATATATTCAAATTAAAAGCTTTCAGAAATAATAAAAGACTTATAAACTATAATAAAAGCTGTTCAATGGCAATACAACAGTCGACTGTTGTATTACTATTGAAAAGCGTTTGTTGCTGTCTTAAAAATAAGAAGTCGAATAACACTGAAGACCCTTGCTTTCACTAAAAATAGAAATAAAATTGTCAACATAAGAAAAAGCAACAAAGAAGTTCTTTCTCTTCGTTATCGTTTTCATAGCTCTTAGATCCGTATAAATCATTATTAATACCTTCAATATTCATAAGTCCTATTCGTAATGAAGCGCGTGATTAGGTAGCTAGGTACTGGAACCCATATCGACGGTGGAAATTTCAAATGTCGTAAGGGACAGGGAATACAATGTCCCGTACGACATTTGAAATTTCCACCGTCGATATGTACCTATAGGTTTGTGGCGCTATCAGATATGATTTATGCTACAATCGATCGCTTCGACGCTTATGAGTTGCGACCTTACGACACAAATCGTAATAAGGTAATCTATTCTTAGATAGTAAACCACACGTGAACGTAAACTACGCCACGGAAAACGTTGATTCAGAAGCCCTTGCACGAAGGCGAGACGTAATCGTAACGTACATTTTAACGATTTGTATCGAAAATCATTTTTACAATTGTTTGGAAGTCGGTTGTATTTTTCCAAAATTGTATTCTAAACTATTAATTTAATTTTTTAAATCTTAGAATATTTTTATATTCTGACATTGTCACCATTGTCAACTAGGTTAGTCTCCGTTGTAAAGGCGGACCTACACTGCCACTAGTCGAATAAGACCGGATCCACCATTATTGTTACTGGCCGACATGCAATTATGAAGTAATTTGACTTATGTTTGAAATATTTAAAATGTTTAAAAATTTGCTACACAAGTGTATTAATAACCCGGAGTCGTCTTCTGAATAAATCAATCTACAGTCTTAAATAGTAGTTTTATTAGCCGATGGGCACCGGGGACCAGCCCATTCGACAGTAGTTTAATTAGCCGGCGGGCACCGGGGACCAAACCATTCACCCAGCTCCTCTGGCACTCCGTCCGTGGGAGGCCTCTGGCGTCGGGGCACTCCGGCGTAAGGCGCCGCAGCCCTTAATCCCTGGCCCCTCTAGGGTAGGGAGGTCTCCAACGCTGGAGGGCACCCCTCCCGCATGTCTCGTGTCTCCGAAAGTCCTCCGTTACTGCCTGCTGGTCCTGCTTCGCGTTCCTGACTCCAGGCCGTGGCTCTGCTTCTGCTTCGCGGTCCTAACTCCAGGCCACTACTCTGCTCCTACTCCACATTCCTGGTTCCAAGTCGCTGCTCTGGTGCGACGTTCCTGGCTCCGAGCATCTCGAACTGCTACTCCGATGTTGGCGCTCCAATCTACTTTTCTATATTTCTTGTATTCTTTTCCTTTTCTAAGTTCTTATGTTTTATTTTTTTATTATTTTACTTGTGACTTACATTTAGCTCCTCACCGAGCTAAACGTAGCGTAACACAGTGTGATAACGCTCTAAAGTCGATGTCAAAATGGCCGGGTACTGTATCCTGTAAAAGTACTATATGAATCCTTTTATCATCTTTTCAGTGATCTCCTCAAAACAAAATCGTTATAATGCCAAATCAAGAGTAACAGAAACACTTTGTCATTCTGTCTGAATAACATTTACTATATCTTTGATGGTTTGTTCGCATCATACACGGCGTAAAAGCTTTCTTATACTTTCATCCCCAGGGGGTGTAGGATCGTGTTTCGAAATATCTGCTCATCTCACGGCAAAGCAGATGACAGGCTCTGTTTGGATTACTTGTGTGATGTATGGTGATAACACAATAAAGTCTGAATTCCTTTAAGGATTGGTTCTTTTGTATTGCAATAATATCTTGATGCCTCAGTGGCGTAGCTAGTCCTAAAGAGTATATCTGTATCAATATATGTTGGGCCCCTTTTTTACACGACTGTTGTGAAGGTTAAAGGAAGGAAAGAAGGAGTAAGAGATATGTTTTTACAAAAGAAATAAAATAGTATTCAGGATGCTATTTTATTTCGGGAGGTTAAATTGTCATTGTAACCTTACTAAGAGAATGTGAGATAAAATTGGAGCATTCTGACTCGGATAAGTTACATTTTGTGTGATTTTACTAAATGAATACAGAATGTGCAGAGCAGAGCATGCAGCACTTGAGAATTAGAACGCACCTATAGTTTGAAGCCTTTGTTAGCCATAATCAAATTATTTTTAGCGAATTTTTACTTACACATGTCACGTCGAGCCCGACACCCTGCATGGGCCCCGACGGGGGGCCCTATAGCTCGAGGAACCCGTATCCTTGATACGGATCATTCGGCGGTTGCAACGCTCATATTGTGTTCTATTCAAAAAAGCTTATTTATGGTCATCTGCCAAGAATCACACCTAACTCCAGGCTACATATAAAATGTGTCCTTAGATAATATAAAGTTTAAAGAACACTGGTGGTCACACGTGGTAAGTCTACGAAACAGTCTATACCGCTACGAGAGCAATGAAGGGTGCCAACTTCTCATTAAATAATAATTATTATAAATGTTGCACCAACTTAATAAGTAGTGAAGTTTCTGAATACTTTTCTAGTTAAAATCACATAGAAGTAAAGTCACTGTACAAACAGTAACTTTCAAAATAAAGTAATAGAAATTAGTGACTTCTACTTGTTTATTTTTTTTTCTCAGGATCAAGAAACTTGAAAGTAAATGAAAATTAAACTCGTTAGGGACATTTTTCAGCAAAAATAAACATTAAAAAAAACGATATTACTGTAATTAAGTAAACGCCTTTGAGCCAAATGCAGCTGGTGAACTGTAGTACCGTTAAAAAGTAAGGGCGTAAGTAGTCATAATTGCTTATATTAAACTAATTCTCAAAATTAGGAGCCATTTGTACAAATTAGTTAATCTTAGGATTGCAAATAAGGAAAATGAAAAGGCTTAGTGAGCCCTAACATTAGCGACAGCGAAGAGAAAAATAAAACAAAGTTAGACTTGTGGTAAAAATCCATTATGTTCGGTGACTGTCTGTTCGGAATTGTTTGTTGTGCTCATCTTGTCTCGAGACAAGGAAGAAAAACGGCCATAATGGCCGTTAAAAATGAAACCCTACTGAATTATTAAAGCAAATTATTATCCTCTCTTGTACCGCGAACAATGATTAAATGTTCAACTTTGACAATTAAATAGAATGATGTCTGAAAGTAGACTGATAAATTATGCGCTACATTTATTTTAAAACCGGCACTCAAAAGTAATGAATTATTATTTCAACTTAAAGCACGTAATAAATTCACGGAAGCGTATTTATCAGCTCCTGAAAATGTACAGCAGGTACACAACCACGTCGAGCGTATTAATTATCAATCCTTTTATACATAATGAACGTCCAACCCTTCCGGACAAAGCTTTTACCCATTCAGGCGATGAGTTCCCGTTAGGTAAGTTCTATTTGATTCAAAAGGATTGTCTGGAATCGGCGGCGTTAGTGAAGTGCCGCGATCCGGGTCGTCGGACGAAATGCACCGACTCCCTAATGTTTCGGTTTCAGTCAGGCTCGGGTTTCCAGTATAACGGCGGGAGAGCTCCGGGCCGGCCGCTTGTCGCACGCTCCCAAACCACTCCGCGTAAACCGTACCAACACGAAACATATACAAACACCGTTCAAGACAATTCTAGAACATAATGATTTAAAAGTTTTCTGAAACAAGTTTTGAAGTGTCAGCGATGCATGTCGCGAGGATGACTTCGTTTAGTGCATAAAAGCGCGTTGCATCGGTGAGTGCAAAACCACATGACGTGTACCACTTTCTAGCGCACTTGCTTCGGAACTTTCAATTACGTACCATGTTCAGCACGAGGCGCTGTTTTGGTAAAATTATGTGACGAGAATAATGAGGGAAGCAAAATTAATTAAGAGTTCCTTCTGAAGCATAACTTTGGAATAACTTGCCTAGAAGCTTTCCTTTCGATTATTTTGATTGATCTAACTACTTAATTACATTAAAAATAAGTTGTATCTGGACAAATTATTTTAGAAATTAGCCGTAAAACACGATCAATACTGACTGACAAGAGTCAGAGACAAAATAAAATTTACTCTTCGAT
This sequence comes from Agrochola lychnidis, assembly GCA_963680765.1. Classification (NCBI taxonomy): domain Eukaryota; kingdom Metazoa; phylum Arthropoda; class Insecta; order Lepidoptera; family Noctuidae; genus Agrochola; species Agrochola lychnidis. The sequence goes on from OY796850.1 coordinate 10,812,667, forward strand.
TTTATGGTTGATCTCCTTCGGAATCCTTAAATAGTAAGAGTCCATTACTCCCCATCAAGAAAGTAGAACGTTAAAGGGTCTGGAACTGTTGCCAGGCTGGGCAATAATGGACCAGCTGAAATTAAGAGAACTTGATTTACATTTACGATGCTGCTAATTTCCACTAATGGCACAATTGACCTTGCTTCGGTCGGTCAACGGCGAACCATAATTTCACTAGCAAATATTTTTTAATTAGTTAAATAATTAGTTAAATTGTATCTACCCGTCTGACTAAAATAACTAATCACGTAGAATTGAAAACTCCGATTGCGTCCTCTTAAATTATTCTGAGTTTTAATTTAGTTTTGTGGAAAGATTTTCAAGCCCCGAAATTATAATTTGTTTTATTTTATTAATTACATGAAACGATAGCTTCTCACCTCTCGATTAAGATTCATTATTGTTGACTGATTCCAATATTTGATTAATTTAATGGATAAATGTTTGATTTAATTGCTTACATCAAACCTCGGCGTTGTAATGAATTCGAATATTTTAAAACCAAATCGAAACGTTTGAAATTCTCGATGTTTCCCATGCTCTTTTTTTTACAACTTCCTTTAATCCAACCTTATTTTGACGTTCAATTTAGGCAAATAAGGTATTTTTAAGTGTAAGGTAAAGGTAAATTGATACCGTTAATATTTGCAAATGCAAACCCTCATTAAATTATTTATAACTGTTATTAAAATCCGTCATGGACAAAACCTCAAGTCAAAGTCGAGTCAGATTCTATGCTCCAGCATATTGTTAAACTAAATCTCATTTAGCTGAATGTTAACAAAACTTCAGGCAAGATGTTCAGTAGAAGCGCGTGTCTCAAATAAGATAATTGTAGCACTGACAGACTGTTTGTTTACAGTCTGCTGTCTCGAGATGATAAGAAACGGATTTTCTTTCATTGCGTTCCTATTGCGTTCCATTTGATTAAACCTACGTTCCACGTTCAAATGTAATAATGTAAACGTACATGACTGCACGCGAACACGTGTGGAACGAAAATGTAAAGTAATTTTGCAGCTTTTCTTTTACGCATCGAGTTCATGTTACTTTTCACACTGTACTTACAAGTAAAATTATGTACTTACTAGCTTTCGCCAGTGACTTCGCCTGCGTGACATCTTTATAAATTATTTACTATATTACTTAATAATAATATAGCATTCTACTAGTGATTTTTTTTTAAATCTGTCCAGTAATTTTTAAGTTTATTCATTACAAACAAAAATATAAATATTCTCTCTTTATAATTAGTGTAGATATTAAGACCTATAGCAATGCATTAGATTATTAAATGGCCACCATACTTCTCTAAGATTTATTTATCGGTCATTTAGAGATTTCTGTTAAATACCTGCACTTGATAATAGTCTTTTTCCTTATGTAATAATAGACTGTTTATATTAGTATTTTTTTTTTATTGCCAATCATAGGGACTGCCGATAGAAGGGAAAACTTTGGAATAACTGTCTTTTTTTAAATTTATACATTAATTATAGTGAGGATAATTAAAAAAATTATTAATTTGTAAATTTAAATTACTAAAATTTGTCTAGTTTTCACATCTATTTGCAATCCGAGCAATAATTATAAACTTTTAATATAATTTATTTATTAATCAAAACATCATGGGCCCAGTACAAAATCCTAATATAATATAGTAAACTATTTTATAAACTCATCTTAGTATTTACCTATGTATCACTTTCACACCTTAACTGCATATAAAACCTTATTACGTAACTACTTATCAAAAACACTCGGTAAAAGTAAAAGCTGTAACTGTACAATTTTCGTCGGCACTGCTCGCCTGCATGCACTTTCTGCTGCTGCAGTAACCAAAGTTTGCTGATAAGGTTAAGAATAGTAGAAGATTCGTGGGAATTAATACACCATTTTTTAATTTCATTTTATTTTAACTAGGGCATCTCGCAGTTCACCTATGAGGTCATGGCTGCTTAACCGGGCTTTCTTGTAGCTGCCTTAAGCTTCTACACTCAAAGCCTCCAGCCAGGGGCAAAAACAGTTCTAAATTTTAATTTAGAACACTAGGCCAGCGCTCGCTAAGGGCATCCCCTGTGGGGTACGAACCTCGGCTTAGGGCGTCGCTGGGGGGAGGACAGCAAGAAGGGAGAGGCTGGATCAAACTTAGATTTTCATCTTGATTATCATACGGGGTATTTAAAGCTACGTGTTCAGCTGCAACAACAGCTGGCACCTCGTTTTCGAGCAAGGGTGGGGGGGGAATACACGGTCACCAACGCGGAACATTTATGTAATTTTCAATGGTAATTGCGTCGCCATCTAGCGGTTAATAGTCGAACTCTCTCGGCGAATAAATCCGAATATTACTTAATACTTCCGAATACTTCGTAAATGTTATTTCGTGTAAATATTATCTACAACGATGTAATAACTACTTTTAAATGAATATTCATCCACTTACTGTCGATTACATACAAAAACACATAGTTTTCAATAGAATTCTCAGGAGCATGACCGAGCCCAACTCGCGACCTTGAAACTTACTGCTATAGTTTGACCAAGATCGCTGTACCTTAGGTAAGAGCGCGGCGAGACGGGGGACAGTTTAGTCCGCTGATTCGTCAACGCTCACGGTGTCCCGCCGCTCATTCCTCATTGCTGCCTAGATGCGCTTTGATCGATGGGGATAGGCCCCCGCCTATCGAACACAGCACAACGCACGACGGCGCAAACATGTCGGTGATGCGAATACCTTAGTTTATCCCTTACCAAAAATCGCCTCAAGGAAGTTCACTTCCATAATCAATTTTACCAACCTGATGTTATCCTTACATAGTAATGAGATCAAAGTCTATCACCAATCAATACCAACTATAAATAACATTCCACCAGAATCATCAAACTTTTACGTTCGAAATCAAATTAATCTTGTGCAGAGGCAACTGACAAACTTTTTCAATAGACGTCCAGTGACTACGTTTTGCTAGGTTTCGGCAACTATAAACTCGCACGTCGAGTTACATTTGTTGTTTTACATTTGAGTGAAATTTCAACTGGTTTAGATAATTTAGGTAATAAAATAAGCATAAATAGAAAACCTGCGACTTTGTGTAGCATTTACCGTACCGACATAGTTTTTAGGTAAACCTTGACGCCTTCCCAAAGGCCATTGGGATCGTCTATGGTAATTATTATAATGATCAACAACTAACCCAATCTATGTAACATAATATCACGCCTGTATGCCCCGAACGGTTTGGCAGAGGTGTACCATAAAGTATCAAAGGATGAGCCTATTGCCATCAACCATCACCTATTGCCACATATCCAGATTCCGGGCTGCTACTAAAAGATTTCAGTTTTTCCATCTAGAATCTTTCAATAGCACTTTGCCCGACCTGGGAACCGAACCCAAGACCTCATGCTCATCAGTAGTGCTTACGACCTCAAGACTAACAAGGCATTCAATATATTTCAAGGCGTTTACATAGAAAATTTTCTGAGTTTTCCACCAAATATTGGGGCAACCAGCCATTGAAATTTAACTCCGAATAAATAAATAAATCAAGAGTCATTATTATTCCCAAACGTCGAGTAACAAATACCAAACAACTCATCGGATTCGGCCGCCCAACAATAATAACGAAATCAAATGGACGATTCGGATTCAATATTTGATATTAAAATAGAATTAATTGACGCTCGTCAACTCGAAGGTAAACTTGGGGCTGCAAAGATGAAAATTTAATTTGAAATTACAACAATGCCTTGCCTTGTATTTATTATTGTCATAAATTAAACATTTCTAAAATTAAAAAGAAACTCAAAAAACTAATAAAATGTTAATGAGACAACTTTATTTAACTTGACTTAAAATGTCAAATAAAGGTTAGCCTACACTGTAAGCCTATGAAAACTAAACAATAACTTAAGAGGCCTGCGAACACGGCTCGCAACTACAAATCGAGATGTTTGTAAAATTCATTTCCATTTATTTTTTTTCGATAATTTTTTACTTGATAATATAAGCTATGCTTCTGCAAAAACAATATTATAAATATTGTTGTTTATAATACAGAAAAAACAATAAGAAGACATGTCATTTACGCTGCAAAAATGTGCGAAATTAAATTCGTTTAAACTTCATTTTAGAAAAGATTTATGGAAAAAAAAAGATGTAGGAGCCTAGATAAACACTGCCTAAATCCGAATAACAACATAATATGGTGGAAATATGCCCAAATTGCAAATGATTTAGGTATTACGTTTGTATGGACAATTCATGCGTCGCCGCGTTCTTAATTAAGGCACAGTAAGACCTACGCGTTATTAAAAACCGTACAATACAAACGAACAGGTACATAGAGGATTATATTTCCTTTGTAACACAATATAATACAATTATGTACGTGTGACGATAAAGAACAAATTGGCAACACGAGAATCCAGCGAAAATTGAAGTGACTACGAGCGCGAGCTACGAATTGCTACGAACACCTCAAGAGTTCAGCGATACTCAACCTTTTTGTTACGTTTCATTCCATCCTCTTTTATCAGTGAAGCAATATTTTAACGACTAAAGAAAGAATATAGCTATTTATCTACTCTACATTGTAAATTTAAGGACTCGTGGCCAAAATCGGAACTAACGCGCCGCCAATTTGTTTAAAAAAAAAAAACATGTGTGCAATTCACACGTGGTAGAAGTGAAACCTTCAAAAATGTTGGCTTCTTATATCACGCCCTTTCCCCTCATGCACATCATAAATGCGCGCGCAGTACTTGATCATTATTTTCCTGCGATGTTATTTTAAAACTGCGATATCTCCTAAGATATTCATTGAAATCGAATGATGTAAAGGGCAATTTTGTTTTAAATTAAATACTTGTGATGAATAACGTATTTGTTTGGATAAGGATTAATATCATGTTTATAAAAACACCATCGCAAATAATGCATTATTTTAGAACAAATTTGGTTAGCATAAAAAAGGTTATAGTGAGCCAACATATGCTGAAAAAAGATAAACACATGCTGTCGCGGACTTTATTTTACAACTTTTAAAGGGGAACAATTCTGTCGTACATAATTTTTGCGAAACTTTAACCGTTTACGCAGCGCACGCAGCGGAAGCTCACAAAAGGAAAAATAAAACCCCCCGATTTTGAAACATTCTTCATTGGTGCTCCGCTCCTATTGGTCTTAGCGTAATGATATATAACTTATAGCCTTCCTCAATAAATGGGCTATCTAACACTGAAAGAATTTTTCAAATCGGACCAGTAGTTCCTGAGATTAGCGCGTTCTAGTAAACAAACAAACTCTTCAGCTTCAGAGAACCAAGAACATAAGAAACACTGTATAATGCTTCCTATCTCATTTTCTCCCACGTTATATATAAATAAATAATAAATAAATAAATAAATCTTATGAATTTGTGTCTGTCTCTTTTTACTGTCGCTTTTTCGTTTCATCGACTTTCAAATCACAACGATGCTAAAGAAGTTTTCACTTCAAAAAATTTTAGTGACATTTAAAAAACCTATGTTCATTCGAACGCCAAAACATCCTTGTAGCAGTATGCCTCGTGATGAATTAAGTTAAAGTAATTACTTTATGTTTAGAGCCTACATAAAACTCGGCGGGGTTAACCCGACCCCAGGGTAACGACACCTGATTCGTCTCCATCGAATGAGTCTTACAACCTGCGCGTTGTAACAGCTGGTACACAATAAATTATGCATAAACATAGAAACTAAACTTAGAGCTGTTTATTAACGTTTACGGTTTTGTTCACGTGTTTGTTTTGGGATGACTCGACTAGATTCTGATTCTAACGGTTTCCTTATTCCAGTCCATATCGATGATAGTTAGTTATATATGATAGGTAGTTCGCGACTTATACTGCTTCGTCCGAACCACAACCTCACTGTTATCAAAGAATTCTCTAAAACTTACGGGTTTGTTTTTGATAGTCCAAACCATTACCAATAGTAAACATGATAATGTCTTACGCAGGTAGCATAAGAAAGCTAATGGCCCGTTTCACCATCTCCAGATGAGTTTTTTGTTAACTCATATGTAGGAATTAAGTTTTGTTTTTCATTTATTCGGAGTATACTTCCTATACCGAAAGAAATACGTGACACAGGCCCTAAGACTTATTATCTTTTCCACATGCAGGTGTGAGGATGACGCGAGCATCGACGTCGCCGCCACTGCGCCTGCTGGAGCGCTTCGCCAACAGCACGCCTGCGCCGGCCACTACCCCCACTGCCAACAATGTTGGCCCACCAGTGCCCAAGCCTAGTGCCAACAACAAGAGGCCCACGCCCATCATTATATACCCCACGGGTAAGATAACGTAACCTAAGCTTTATTATGCTTATCGCTACGGGCGGAGAATTATTTTTCTAAATTGTTTTTTTTTATACGTGTACGGAAAATGAAAACGTTACGGAAAAAAAGTGTCAAACTAAAGATACCATATAAATAATAAAGGTTCCTAAAAACACAGTGTGTTCCTGTTTTTCTGCTTTCCTAAATAAATAAAAAATGTGACCATTCATAAATCGAATATTAGCCATCGACTGATTTTAATCAATTGTGTTCATAAGTTGTGAGAAAGGGAAACAGAATTTAAACAAAAGTATTTGTCATTTGAAAATTCGAATTCTTTGTCTTGTCTATAGTGGAAAGGGATTTTTCAAATAAATTAAGGATTCGTGGAAAATCACCAAAATTCGCAACAAGTTTTCCAAAAAATGACGCGAGACTGACGATCGTTTTGTTAGAAGAAACTACTTTCGATTTTGAAAATGAAAAATATTATTTACACTATTATATGGTATCTACACTTTTTTCAACTACCATACAAAATATAGCAGAAAAATATGTTGAATTAACCATTTTTTTGAACCCTGTCAGTAATGTATTTTTTCCTATAATTTAGCAAACAAAGAAATTTAAAAATCACACATTAGTCTTCAGCTATCTTTGAAATAAAATCAAAATTTTATTTTATGATTAAACTATATCTTCATTAAGTAAATCAAAGGCGAAATAAACCACATTTTCGAGAGCGCAAAAGTGAAGCAACTATTAACAGGTGCTGTGACTGATACGAATGGTTTAGCACCACGAAAACTGAACTTTTATACTTACACAGACTTAATGTTTCTATTATTTCAAGCTTTCTTACAGTTAGATAAGTTATTGACGAAAAAGGGTTTTTTTCGTGCAGGGACCCTTAAATAGTGAGGATGTTACTTCCCATCCTTGTGTCCTCCTGATAAAATCTATACACTCTTTATATTGCTCTCGAAGATAGGGAACTTTACACTCTAATCCGAACAAAACACTTCTACGTGCCGATGATACCTGAACTAATTAAATAACCTATTTTACTCCCTCGATCCCCAACCTTTTTATTAAGCACATCATATTTATAAACACGAGGGCAATTTTTCCGGACTGATATGTAAGTGGGACAGGTATTTACCTTTCTGTGAGGGTTATCTGAAACGCAGATACATGATAATGGAGGGCCGAAGCCTGGTTTACGCACAATAGAAGAAATGGCTGAGTGTGAATTGCCTTGTTATATTTTCGCGACCTTTCAACTTTCTGGGAGCACCTTAGGGGCTTCTGTATATTTTAACTTGACTGTTATAATGTCACGTAATATGCCGAATTTGACAGTTATTAGTTATTTCAGTTTGAGAAGGGGTAAAATGTCAAGCAAACAGTCCCATCCGTCCCTTTCAAAAGTTATTTTGGAATATACGTAGTTTTCAACCATACAGTAATGACTGTAATTTCCGTTGATACAGGCAGGGATTTAAGAGAAGGTTTGAATCTGAAATAGTTAAACGCTTACTTATCTAATGTTATCCAAATACCAAAAACGTAGGCAAGCTTAATCCTAATACAACGGCAAAAAAATTATACACCTAATTGTCCTCGTAAAAACAGATTAGTCACCAATTAATTATTGCTATCTATTATACATAAATAGAGTCTTAAATGTTGCCGATTCGACCGTGTAGAAACTAAGAACATCTCTAGTAGAATTGTACTAGCGTGCCTAATGACTGACTTGAGTGATTAAATAGGTAATCTGCAGCAGTTTAATCGTGCAAGTTCAATGTTCAAGGTTCCAATGTGATACACCAAGTTAACGGCTCTTAGGCTGGGCCGATCGATACATAATGGACATTGTGTACCAATTCAAGAATTAATGGGATTGCTTTTAAAGATAATAACTTAATTACCTAAAACAAAGGTCCTTTCATATAAAAAATACCACGAAACAGTCCACAGTGGAGTGAGATAAGGAAAGCCAGAAATTAATGTTGAAAGTCATTTGTTTTTCATTGAGCTTGAAGTTGTTATCGTGATATTTTGAATAGCACCATTATTGCAACATAATATCCTGGAGGCTTAAAATTTGCTTGATTATTATCAGGAACTGGGGCGGCAGTTTGGGTTGCCGACGTCGTCATTATGCCGACCGGCTCGTTTTAGGTGGAAAGTGAAAAAAATGAAAAAGTAATTAGGATGGAAAGGGAAGCCACGTTACGTTCTCACGAAATATTCTCCATTTTTAGGCAGAAAAAGGTTGATTTAATTACCGAGATCAGTGTCAGATTTATTTATGAAATTAAACGAAATATGTTTTTCGGCTTGATTTCAAATTAGCCAGCTCGATTATTATTTTCGCTCTTTAGCGGCAGCTATTTCAAATACAGGTATTTGAATGCCTTTGAAGCATAATTCCTACACATACTGCTCACCCATTAAAGCAATATGTAGTATAACATCTCGAATAGTCTGCCCTGCTAGTACAAACAGCCGGTGTCTTGTTTAATATTGGTCTCATTTATCGTAGACAAGGCTGCGCACTTAGCTGCCTGTGCCTGGAGCTTCCAACATCATAAGTACTACACATGTTGTAAAGCCGGCCATGTTGGCTTGAGATAATAAAAGAGTATTTTTAGCCCAACGATGAAAGAAGAAGATTAAAATTCGCTTTCTTTCTTTGAAATTGAAGTCATACAATTCGTTGAAATATAATCTAGTAGGTAGGTATGATCTGCGGCCTAATTGCGTTGCGATACACGATCGATTACAATTTGAATCATTTCGAAACAGATTGCTAAACCATTGCTTCATAAGTTCGAAAAAAAAATTTGATCATCATCGTAAATAACGCAATGAATGTTGTTGAATTGTCAAAATGAAACAGATTAGTCTTAATTATTTACGGAAATTTGCTACGTAATTAGATAGCTGCACATGTCATTGACTCATGTAGCATTTTGTTACAGTTTAAATATTAAATTGTTCAAGTAATCCCTTAGGTGGGTAAATATGTTTCAAAATTACTTTTATAAGTAGCTAAGTTACAATAAGTTCTGGCATATTCAATTACCTAAATATCAACTAAGAATAAATTAATTAAGTCCAGTTTTGAAGTAACTAAAACTTAACGTGGCGTTAACCAATTTTCACTTGTTTGAAACTTTGAATACTGTCTATCGATCAGCTGTTTTTGACAAACGAAATAAGGAGGGAATTAAAACTCCGTTTTTAATTAAATATTTAAGCAATTTCTAATTAATCTTTGAAAGTATTATTTGCAGAGCTAGATAAATTATTGAACTGATTAAAAAACCGGCCAAGTGCGTGTCGGACCATGCACAATGAAAAGTTCATGGGTCACGAAGCTATTAAGTTAAAATATAACGAAAAGCTTCAAAAATGTTTAAAATATGCAAAAATATTAACTAGTTGGCACTGTGAGCTGCGGCTCATCGCATCGTCAGCGCGTTTGCTCACTTATTTAGCTGCCACAAAGTGTTCAGAAAAATGCTTATCTCTAGGCTCCATTTCACTCTGCTCCAATTTCCACGAGCTTTTAGCTATATTTAAAATAGTAGGTAATTTATCCGAGTAGTATATGAACACGACTACATATTTTTGTTTTACACAAATTGTTATAGTTCTGTATTCCATCGCGTGGTGCGTGCCGTCAAAACATAAACAAAAAGTTTTGTTTTCTGCCCAGGTGCATGTTGACATAGACCTCTGGATGAAACACAAACATGTAGATGAAACATAAATACAAATAGCGAAACGAAAACGACACGCCTTGTTTTTTTGCCCTTAGCTCGGAACATTGTTGGAACTCATTGAGTCTGTCTGTCTTGGTACATGTATATGTGGCCCTACTTTACGCCGCCCTTTGTCTTCGGGAAATTACCAAAGGAATAAGACTATAAACGTACTTTTCATTGTTCCAGTGACGCCGGAATCGATAGTAGTGCCGATTGTATCGTGCATATTCGGTTTCCCATTGTTAGCGCTCACCGTTATCTGCTGTTTGAGGAGGAGAGCCAAAATGGCGAGGTGAGTTACGAGCTTATTGGTAATGACAAGGACGTAATGAAATAACAGGCCATTTACTGAACCACTGTGGTCGTATACTTGGGCGGCCCGATAACGTAATGTTCTCCACGATAAACCCTTCAGGGATCGTTCGTTCGCTTTTAGGTCAAATTTCGTTGATTTAGGACATTGCGAGACCTTTTCACATGCTACTTGATTCAGGGCCTCTTCTGCGACTACTTGTTCGATCGAGTAAAAGATAAGTTGGGCAAATAAGGCGAAATTTTACTAAGCGTATTTACATAATATATAGGAAGCTATGACGCGCATGATTTTGGTAAATGATTTTGCCTTTCACCGTAGAGTTACGTTAATACCCCATAAATGCGTTCCGCGAGGGAAGCAGTTACACGTAATGTGCGTGATAATGATGATTGATTCCACTGAGATCGTATACGGCTGTAGTTAAATTCAGCTTCAATGCTCCTACGGATTATTTAAAGCAATTTTGCGCACTGCAGACTAATAAAGTGAATATTTTATCGCACAGTACTGGAAAACAAGGAGTTGTTATGCCTAATAGACACGTAAATAGACGTGGGGGATGGAAGTGAGATAACATTTAATGTTGATGATGCTACCGGTCTATAGAATTTACCTCCCAAGGTATTTAGAAGAACACAAAATCTCTTAGCTTAGCTGGGCACTACACGATTTAAAGCACCTCTTCGAAAGTATAGCCAACTCACTTCTCAGGATAAAATGTCGTCATCCCAAGCATCCCATCCAGTAAAGAGTCTCGATACAAAACCAAACCACTTTAAATCCAGATATCCCAGTAGCGCCACTTTCCTTCAAGTGTTCAGTATAAAAGATATTTACAGGGAACGTGCCAGGCGGAGAAATTGCGAGTTGGACCGTGGGGACCTGTCAGTAGTGAAGATGTCTCCAGTGAGATCGAAGCCTCGAGCCGTCAGTCTGATCCGATCGCCGCGACCACCACCCACGCTTGAACTGGACACTGTGCTCGAAGAGCGATCCGACCCTGAACAGACCACACTCTCACAAGTACGCTCTACTGCACGTAGTAGTAACAGTTCAACTACGGAAGCGTCCGTACTTCTACGAAATATAGGCGCTGTTAAAGTCAAATTGTTATCACTTATCATGGATGTACGATTGACTGTACCTGCCACTCAGAGCCCACGTTATACTTACATTTTGTTATTTTGTAACTATACCGGTGATTTTTTTTACCGTCTCGAAATTTTTACAGGGTGTTCTACCCATGAATATAAACAACTTTCACTATGGGGGCAACTCTGAAATCACGAAAAAAAGCAGGTATTGAACTTTTGTATAAACAGCTGATTTGTTTTTCGTGATTTCAGAGTTGCCCCCATAGTGAAAGTTGTTTATATTCATGGGTAGAACAGCCTGTAAAAATTTCGAGACGGTAAAAAAAGTCACCCGGTATATACCCATTGCAAATAAACTGAATCTGGAAACAAAGAGATTACCAAAGCTCTGGGAAATAAAATACATTCCGCTGCTGCGATTTAAGTATCGTGATCTGAAATAAAACAATGAAACGTGACTTTTATGTGATCCTTGATATTATTTATTTAACACTTCGTATTGTTGTCACGGATAGACTTTATTATAACCTACCTAGCTGCTATTGTTCAAGTTTTTTTAATCATTTATTAGATTCTGTTTGTTCGATGTAAACGTTTTTATATCCAAGCTACCCAGTTTTACAATATTATTTCGTTTCTAGAAATCTTTAGTTGTTATATCATTGAAATGAATGTGAATGTGTGATAAATTCTCAAATAATCTTTGTACGGCTCCATTGTAATTTTGACAAAGGTCGTGGGACTCGTGGGTCCATCCCACGACCTTCATTCCTTTCTGTTCTCACTGACGATAGACCACGAAATCTAATGTAGATAATGTAGGTATCTGTCATAAAGAACAATTCATTTTAATTGAATATCAAACCCAATAGGCTAAGAAACTACCCCAAACCAAATCCAGATTAGCTTGGCGCCAGGAGTTCAAAGTGATCTTACGAATATCTGCTTCTTTTAAGTTTGTCATAACAAGGATTTATATTCGAAGGTGGAGGTCACACCGGACCGTGAAGTGGGCACGATACTGTTCGGGGCCGTGGGCGCGATGGGCACGGCAGCGGCTGCAGCAATGTGCAACCGGGATAGCTAGCGGCGCGGCTCGGTGCAGCCCGGCGCGCGCTCGCCGCTGTGGGCCGCACTCACGAGCCAGCCGCTCGACGAAGACGACCCCGATGACGACGAAACTACTGGCGACGACAGCTAGCAATTGGACGAGCGCTCCATTGTCGACATCGGCGAGCGCATGAAACTTTTCCTGGACATTCCACTCAGATTCTGAATCAGTAAATTGTGAACAAACACTATCCATCATGACTTCAAATACTTGAACAATTAATCGATTGTTATCTGATTTCTAAACGATGTAAATAGATTCACTAAGGAAATCCGACTTTATTCAATTCCGTATCATTATCTACAATTCTACATGTTTCCGAATATTGAAATTCAGTGTTTTGTGAATCGATTTCTCGTACAATACATACAATGTGTGTACTCTATTGTGAATATGTAGCAAGCTAAAGTGGAAATGTACTGGTCACATCTGCCCTAGAAAATAACTGAGCATTGAACGAGTTTCAGTATAGGCTTCGGACAATGAAGCGTGGCGGTCTCGTTCCGGACTTTGCTAAGAATGGCGACCAAGTACTTATTACCAAAAGTAAGGCACAATCGAAATCTTAGACTTGAAAAGGCCTACGTAGATTATGTACAGTCGAAAAATCTGAATCATGACCCACTTTGACGATAAATCGTTTGAAACCGTCAAAATAACAAAGATTTCCCTCCTTTACAGTGCATGCCGCACTTAGGACGTTTCAAATATTAAGCAAGCTATGTCAATACGGGTCGGAGATCTATGCAATTTTAACCTTTGTCATTATTGCAATAGATAATATTTTAGATAAAGCATTAATAATCATATTTTGAATCCAAACTCTTTGGAATTAAATATAACTCAGAACAAATGCTTTTTTTTCAAAACCATGTTCCGAACTCTTTCGATTATAAAATGACAGAGTCAAAAAATCACTCAGAAATTGGTGTCAAATAATAATTTCTAAAGAATAAAAAATAATTCGTTTATATTTACTTACAATGGCAGAACAAAGAGCTCGGATTATAGTTCTCAGTGAGCAAGGCTACGGTACCTATACGAGAAATATCTCGAGAGTTAAATATATCTCGAAACACAGTGAGGACCTGGATCAGGCGATATGAAGAAGAGGGTACCCTGGAAGATAGACGACGATATAATCATGGTGTTCATCAAATCACGAATCAACAGAAAACCTACATGCGTCATCATTACGAAGAACATCCGTTTACTCCCACTCGGTATTTTGCGGCACGGTACGACGTTTGTCTACAAACGATAAGAAATCATTTGCACTCCACTGGACTGCGCACTATAGACATCACGCTAAGAAAGTCGACTTAACAGATGCACACAAACTTGCAAGATTAAATTTTGCACGTGAATATTTAAACTTTGACTGGACTAACGTTATCTTTTCAGACGAGAAATCTTTTAGATCTTCTCAGCACGGTCGCATAACCTTGTGGCGTTACAATAATACACGATACGCTGAGGATCACGTAGTGCCGAATCAATTATCTGGCCGAATCTCAGCTAACATGTGGGGCTGGATGGGAACCGGAAGTGTAGGCGAGCTGGTTCAGATTTCTTCTCATGCGAATGCAATAAATTATGTGGATTTATTAGAAGAATCTATGTTACCGACAGTGCGAATGGTTTACCCGCGAGAAGAAGTTCCAAGATTTTATTATGTTCACGATAACTGTAGAGTGCATGCGGCCAGAGTCGTGTCTAGCTGGTTTAGCCAGCATCCAGAAGTTACGCTAATTCCCCGGCCATCTAAATCCCCGGACTTAAATCCAATTGAAAATTTATGGGGTTTGATGGTCCAAAAGTGGGATAATAGAAACGAGAGGACAAAGCAAGCAATTGAGCAACATTGCAACGAAATTTGGGATTATATGAGAGGAAGTGATATAATTGCAGTCGCCTTATTGGATCAATGCGTTCAAGACTATTGGCTGTTATTGCAAGCAATGGTGGTTACACTCGATATTAACTATTGTTAAATAAGAACGAGTTCAACATTATAATTTTTATATTTTTTAAGCGTTTTACTTTCCCGTTTCTTATTGTTGCCTTAACAAACTTTGCAAACAAAATTCAGTGAAGATGTATGCAAAAATGGCGGAATCTTGTTTGTAGCACATTTAAGGCTCTTACAGGCCGTTTTCATGTAAATTGTTCTACCGGTTTCGCGTTACGCGACAAGTCGCGCCAGTATGTAGAAGCCTTTAAGCTGAACGCATATTAAAATAAATAATAAATCAGGTAGATTAAAAACACATTGATTTTAGAACGACAATGCGTACGCGTCGTATTTATTTTGGGTGTGCATTCAGCTTAATACCGCACTCGTGTGTAAAAGCTCTTAACAAAGATGGAGACTGCAACAGATAATTCTCTGTGTAATTAAATGGCAGATAACAAGGTCGTTACCATGGAAATGTATGTTAACGCGACTTTCGACCTAATTGTATTTGAATATCTGTAAGAAAATAAGCTTATGGTGGATCATGATTCAAATTTGTCGACTGTACATCAATTAATAAACGCAAACTAATGACGAGGCTGAATAATAATTTTATCCAAGAAAGCTCTTTTGAGCTGAAATTCATCTATTGCGCAGAATCTCTATTCTGAAAATCACGCGAAAGATTTGTTATATTCGAGTCAATTTTGAAATGTTTAATTATTAATTCTCTCTCCTCGTTTCGTTTAAAATGGCAACGGTACATAGTTTTCCATTTAATGTACCTAATGCTATGTGAATGGTACAGTCACGAGCATAAATATATGAATATGGACAAATCGGCAATAATATGTTATGTCGGATTTTTATACTGTCAAAGTAATGTCAGATATTTTCGACCACAACGAGATATCACATTCTTCTGAATTTAACTGAGTAGGCAGATGTTTATGACGTAAGATAGACATAAAATATCCGTTAATATTGCATTGACATATATTTTTGAAGCCGATGCAGCATCCTATATTTTGGCGTCGCTTGTTTCGCCAGATAGTTTTGGTGTTCCTTCGATGTCACATGTTTGTGCTGCAACTTGTATAGGCCTTCCACAAATAATCACATATATTTGCCGCCATATATTAATGGATAAATCAAGAAATCGGATATTAATGTCGAGCTGTATTTATGCTCATAATTGTATCTATTAGTTCAAAGTGTAGTGACTGCACAACGAAACTGCTGTAGTAATATTTCGAGTCATTTTAAATTACTTATGGTAATTTTTAATAAACTTTTGTAAAGAAGAGATCTAATTGAATATTGTACATAATATACCTACCTAATAAGAACATCAGTAATGTAAATATTATCGTGCACTAACTTTAATACTGCACGGAGCTATTAGGCTTGACCCTTGTGCATAGCACAATATCACATAAAACTATTAAGTAGGTAGATACTAAAGCCCTTGCATTTATGTACAGGATGATGAATTTAAAAACCAAAATTTAAGATTACCTATGGTATAAGGAGGAATGACGTTATTTATTCGAAGATGTTAAGGTTAGATAAAAATCAAGGAAGATGACTAGAACCATTAGAAAAACATAGACAAAGTTTAGCACTAAAGTTGAGTAAATTATCAGGAGACAGTAGACATCTAAGTGCGATGAAACGAGACCAATTGTGAATTCAGCCAACATAAGTTAAATTTAAAAGTTACATATTAAATATTAGGTACTAATACTTAGTATTAGTACCTAATATGCTATTTACATTTTGTGTAAAATAATGAAAAACCGAATTTTGTATTCGTAGTTTCAGCTTTGTAGCCAATGTAAATAATCTCAATAAAAATACGATAAATTAACGGAACACGTACTCGTACTTTAGCCGACGCATTTCAGCGAACTTTTTGTTAAAATAAATACTCTTTTTACAGGGTTGTATAAAAATATATGTATGACTAACCATCTTAGTACACATACAAACACCTACTGTGGCATCTCTGAAAAAAGGCATGGAAAAACAACCTCAACCATGGCTGACTAAACAATATCACTGTCTAATCAGGCTGATAAAGGTGTGTAATTTTGGCATAATTGTTCAACTAGATGAATTAACCCTTTCCTCGCCGCTGTGCAGAACATTAGCGCCTTGCCTGATGGAAATATCGTAAGAACCATATAATTAAGAGCTCGTTAACGAACTTGTACGATGTACATTGGTTGTATAAGTGGTCTGGATACAGTCCAGAAACTAGCCATCTGAGAACGTGTTGCTTGAATTTAAGTTTTCAGCGCTCTACTGTACGTACTATACTCTGATTTTTAATTTGCTAGACTAAAATGACATTTGGTGTCGACATAAAAATAACCTAATAAATAATCTAGTTACCGAATGACTCTCACCAAGGACCACTGAATCATTCTCTACAGGGCCTTCCCTGGTCGTGTTGTCTCTGTATCATTTATGTACCGTAATATTTTTTAAAAAAAAAGGTCGATGGCAGCTGTCATTTTTGTTCAAAAATAAAAAATCTAAGTTCAGATCGATTACTCTACTATTTTAAACGCACCTGAGATAATAAATTTACTATTAGCTTTTTCTAGTGTCGTGTAAAGCTTTGGTTTCCACAAAAAGCGGTGAACGGTCACACAATAACGGCTGTCCAAATACAGAGCGTTTTTGACACCTTAATGTCAAATACTAGTGAAAACTATTTTCATGACAGCCGTTATATTATAACGGAACCGCTTTCCTAGGAACCCAAAGCTTAAGAGAAGAAAAAAATGATATTGTTAAACAATGCAAGTTAGTACAGTGAAAACCGTTTATAACAACTTCGAAGGAACCTTCGGATAACGGTTGTTATAGCCGATAATCGTTATAACCAAAAACTATGTTAAGTAAACAAAAATGTTTGAACCTCAAAATTTCGTTGTAATAACCGGCACGACGTTTTAAGCGAAGTCGTTATAAACGGTTTTCTCTGTATACACGTAGAATGTCTACTGCAATTTTTTTATTGATCCACACTGGTAAAAATTACATCCGGAAAAGTTGCTGTGTAAAAAGTATCACCCTATGTTACAATACAATAATAATAAATGTACGAGTACGTATGGATTATGGAACAATCGAAACAAATGTATATCAATAGATGAATAAAATTATGTTTGTGTTCTTCTAATATGTTGTGCTTTATTTACATTCCCTCTTACATCTATCACTACAGGGTAACTTACTGCGATAGTATACCTATACTCCATAGGTTTAGGTAGTTAAAAAAAGGTAAACAAATCGTAAAAAGGGTTTTTATAGATGACACTTTCTTGTATAAAAAACGATAAAACCAAATTAAATTTATTTTAGTGTTTTACTATAGTTTCCTCTTTTATTAATGTATGTTAAACTTTATCGTTTATTCTTAAATTACTTTTCGTAGATGTATCTGCTTGAGCACAATGTTTTTTGTCTGATTTATAATATTTTGTAATCTGTCTATTGTAAAGAGCACAATTGCTAAACGTCAACGAAATATAACGTTGCTAAATTGAAGAGTACAACAGTGACGTGGCATGATAACTGAAGTGACAGGTATTACATTTAGTCGGTTACTTGACAGCTGTCTCGTCACGTGGTTTTTTTTTTGTTTACCTTTATTTAACTACCTAAACCTATGGAGTATACTTATAAATTTTTAAGTAGGGTTCTATCGGAGCACTGACTAAACTGACAAGCTTTCAGCTCAAAATGTTCTGCCTTATTCATGCAATTCATGGATCCTTCCGCTGAGTCCCTGAACAAGCGCTTTGATTTCCGGTTCTAAAAAAAAAAAACCGACATTATGTGCAATCCGCAATGTGTTACAATGACCCACATAAAACCAAAAACCTGTTTCATTCATTGACCTCTAGTAAGAATTAGTTTGCCAAAACTAGTCTTTATAATGAAACTGTAAAGATTGATAATAGCAAGAATTTACTTTTATGTAACACGTGCGGCCTTCACTGAATGCCATAGTTAGATGATCAAGGTGAGGGCCGGGTTATGAAATCGTTTTGAATAGTCATTCTAGTCGGTAAGTAGATACAGTCGTAAATCTTCGATTAAAATTTTCAATGTTAAGTTCAAATAATTAATTATAAAGTATCGATCGTATGCAAATGTCTCGTGTCCACACATTCCACTTATAATAGGTAGATGGATACTTATTAAAAAAACAATACCATTCTAATGTTATTAAAAGTTCAAGATATAAAAGAACTATAAACTATAAACTTGTGCCATGGAGCTACTAGCTTGCTATTTTTGGCACTTTTCGAAATAACAAAAGCAAAACCATATCTATTAATGACAAACTCAAAATCAATTACTCAACATATTTGACCAAAATTATAAACTTCTCAAGACTAATTATAATAAATTGGGCAAAATATTGCAACGTTCGATTCCCAACTGCATCGTGACTATTATTTACCAAATTATATTATGCACAGCACACCCATGAACTCTACTCATTATTTACCTACCCATAAAAATATTAATATATATTATTAATATTTTTATGGGTAAATTATGTCACTAAAATTGCCTTGATCAGTCCAGTTCTTACTTCTCATATAGATTCTAATATCCGAAGGTCTGTATCACTCAACTTATTAGTGTGTTTATTATAATTTAATGTTTCCCCGTATCAACATGAGTATGTATTATTTTTCTGCGCCATATTGTTTAGCACTCTCTACGTAGAACAGTGTAGAGGTCGGCTAACCTATATGCCAAAGTTATTTCAGCTGAAATTAGGTCAACACCATGTGATCGGTGCTAAAGTAATCAGCTTTTAATAATAAGCCTGCCGATATTTAAACACGCTCGTTAGTAAACTGTTGTAAAATGTTCCGTACGTCCAAATGAAAAAACGGAACCCTTTTAGGATCACTCGTGTGTCTGTCTGTCCGTCTGTCACAGCCAATTTGCTCCGAATCTACTGAACCGATTAATTTGAATTTTGGAACACATATGAATTTTTGTGACGCAAACACGGACGTGTAACGTAAATAAATGAATTTGAAATATGGGGGTTACTTTTCGAGGGCAAATTAGAAAATTTAAAAAAAAATGCAATCTGTACCGTATGACATATCAAATGAAAAGACTTGTTGTGAGAATCTTAATTTTTTTTTAAATAATTTGTAATAAATACTTTTAAAGATATTTAAGAAAATAGATGAAAATTTACCATTACGCCCCATTATCTGCGAAACTACAGAGCCTAAAATATTGAAAAAATACAGAGAATGGTTCTTTACCCATAGCTTACAGGAAAACCTATAAGAAGTCTATGGTCTTAAAATAACATGGCAAATCCATCAATATTGTGCGTACAAACTTATATTTGCAGTTGGAATGTATGGGGAAACATGTATTTCAACTACAATGTTAAGTTTGTTCTTGGAATAAGTTCATGCCAACTACAATGCATGGTCCAACACGCACTTGGCCGGTTTTTTTATATGATCTCACTATTCTACTTTTAAACTGATTGAATCGCAAAACCTTGAAAGTATTCTGGAAATACGCAATGCATTTTGCAAATATTATGTGGAAGAAATAAACAAAAAACCGCGAGTTTAACTCTTAAAATAAGTATTGCAAGGTTACACACAAAATAAGTAAGTACAAAAGGCATTGTGGTGGTGAACAAATTATTCTAAATTGGGTCTCCAATTTCCCATTCTCTGAAATTGATCCCATCGCTCGGGTGTCTTATGTATCATACAACAATAAATCGTTCATAAATAATACGTATAGAGAATTACTCGAAACTCGAGTAAATAAACACATGATCAGTGAGTAATTGAGTGACATCGTAAAAAGTCGTAAGTGAGGCTATATGTTTGTGGCGAGGCGACCCCAACTATACACTGATAAATGACATCGCATCTGTTAGAACTCTATAGCGGAAGTGGAAACCACAACAGTCGACCCCTCAACCCGAGCTACCGATAAGGGATTAACCTACAGGTCGATATTCAATCAATCTGCCTAGCCTTTTCCCAACTATCTTGTGGGGTCGGCTTCCAGTCCAACCGGATGCAGCTGACCTCCACAACCTAGTTACTGGGTAACACGATACCCCTTGGTAGGACTGGTTGTAGACTTTTTCGGCTTCTGACTACCCGTAACGACTGTCAAAGATCTACGAATAAGTCGGAGCAAACGGTTTATCGTGCTTTCGGAGGCACGGCGGGGGCTCGATATGTAATGGTTGGTCACCCATCCACGAACCGATTGCGGTAATCGTAGCTTAACCTTCGATGGACCCGTGCGGCTGTTATTATTAAACCACTAGCCCCAATATTATATTATCTAAACTAATATTATAAAGAGAGAAGATATGATTTTTGTATGTTTGTTTGTTTGTATTGAATAAACTCAAAAACTACTGGACCGATTTTAAAAATACTTTCACCAGTAGAATGCTATATTATCACTGCGTAAAATAGGCTATAATTTATAAAGATATCATGCGGATGAAGCCGCTGGCGGAAGCTAGTTGATAATATGTCACAATGTGCAATAAGTAATGAGCATTGGAAGGGTTATCGGCATTAAAAATTGTGTTTCCTTGTTTTATTTTCAGCCCAGATATTCAAGTGACAAAATACTAAAAAGAGAACATTATACAAATACCTATGTCTTGTATTTACTTTATTTACATGACCAGTCTCTAGACGTGAAAGGTTTGAAATGTCTCTCGACCGTAGCCCTCAGGGCCACTAAAAGGTTTGGCAGGTGCCTTACTTATTATGACATCTGTCTACCATTTCTAACCGAGCAAATATTTGTGATCTTGAAGGTTTTTTGACATTTTTATTTAGTTCGAAAAGAACTGTTAATATTCAAGAGCCAATGAAGTGAAAAAGAAATACTGACAGGTTGAAAACCAACTACGGCGAATTCCAAAGTGGTACTGATTTTTTTTATTTTTTTCTGTTGGGCATCTCACAGCTGGTTCCGAGAACCGTAGCTGTTTAACCGGTCAATCCTGTGGTTGCCTTAAGCTACTACACTCAAAGCCTCCAGCCAGGGCACAAATACTAAGCTAAAAATTTTAGGATGAACGCTCACTAAGGGCACCCCCTGCGGGGTTCGAGCCTCGGCTTAGGGCGTTATCCGGAGGGAGGACATCAAAAGATGGGACGGGCTGGATCAAAAGGTTTTGATCATTATTATTAGTCGGGGAATTTAAAGCTACGTGCACAGCTGCAACAACTGCTGGCACCTCGTTTTCGAGCAAGGGTCGGGGGGGAGTATTATTTACTTGGGGGCGCGGCGGTCGAGATCGCAAAGGACCTCGGCGGCGAGGTCGGTATGACGGGAGGCGTCTGTTTTTGTACACTGTACTTGTTTCCCTATTGCTCTCCTGGAGGAGGGTTATGGGGTCATCGGGATCTACGAGGATATGCCTTGGACGGCGAACATGACTGATTTTACTCGGGACATAACTGGCGGCCTCGACAACCAGAGGGTTGCGATGTTTGGCCGCGGACTCAAAGAAACGCTTGGAAAGGCGTTTTAGAAACTGATGGATTGTGGGAATCTTTAGGTCGAGGTGGAGTGCCTCGTTCCTGACGAACCAGGGGGAACCTGTGGCCCTACGGAGGAATTTATTTTGCACTGTTTGCATTCTATGGATATGACGGGGTTTCGCATGAGCGAAGACGGCACCCGCATAGGTCATGATCGGTCGAATGCACGCCGTGTAAACGCGCAATTTGCACCTAAGTGACAATTTGCTACGTGCGTTCACCAGATAGAAGAGTCTACCGAGAGCGAAAGAGGCTCGCGAACGAACCATCTTTATGTGCTCTGCGAAGGTCAAATGATGGTCTAGAACGACACCGAGATATTTAGCTCGCTTCTCCCAAGGGATCGGCTTGCCGAACATGGTGATTGGTCGGGGGAGGGGGTTTTTGAGCCTTGAACGCGGCTTCGTAAAGAGAACCGCTTGGCTTTTATCGGGGTTGACTTCTATCCGCCATTTTGTAAACCAAGCTGCCAGTCTATTGACTGCGCGTTGGAGATTTAGGCGAATGATGTCGGGGGATCTAGAGCTGAAGTAGATGGCAGTGTCGTCTGCGAACAGACCCAACTGCGACCTACCGCAACCTTTTGGGATATCGCTCGTGTATAGCGTAAAAATGAGGGGGGACACCACAGAGCCCTGGGGGACACCTGCGCGGATGGGACGGGGAGTGGATAACGCTCCTTCGATACGATAACGGAAGACGCGATTCGATAAAAAGTCTCGTAAGATGAGTACGAGACGATCTGGCACGCCGAGTTGGTACAGCTTGTATATTAAGCCGTTGTGCCAGACTTTATCGAACGCTTTCGCTACGTCGAAGAATACTGCACCGGTCATAGTCCCGCGCTGGAAACCAGCGCTTATGGATTCTACGATGCGGTGGGCCTGATGCACGCTAGAGTGCTCAGTTCGAAAGCCGAACTGTTCGTTGGGGATGAGGCCCTTGGTCTCGGCGAAATCTCTGAGGCGCTTATAAATAAGCCTCTCATAGATTTTTCCGAGAACCTTGAGCAGACTGATGGGACGGTAGCTAGAGGCCTCGGTTTTGGGCTTGCCGGGCTTTGGGATACCGATAACCGTGGCCTCCTTCCATGACTGGGGGAAGATATTGTTGCTTAAGGCACCATTGAAGATGGTGGTCAAAAGCATTATTAGGTGGGCAGGGAATAGTTGGATCACCCTATTGGTGATGCCATCTGAACCGGGGGCTTTACGGACTTTAAGACCCTTGATGATGTCGTGCACCTCGTCCGGGAGGACGGGGGGCAGTGGACAATCAGGGTCATCGACGGGAGGGAGGGAGGCTCTACGTTCGACTTCGGCGTCGACCTTTTTCAGGTGAGCTTTGTCTACAGGTAGGGAACTGGGAGTGCATTGGGCCTCGAGGCTGTCTGCGAGGCATTCAGCCTTTTCGGCATCGTCGAATGCGATGGATTTATCGGGACGGGTCAGGGGGGGCATGGCTGAGACCTGGGGAGACCTGAGTTTCCTCTGGAGCTCCCAGAAGGCCTGATGGGTGGGCTCTAGTTCACCGAGTAACTTTCCCCAGCTCGCGTCCCGCAGCTCCGCTATACGTGTCTTTACAGATCTCTGTAAATAGCGCATATGGGCTTTGTTGGCGTTACAGGGAAAGCTATCGTAGGCACGTATGGCCGCGTTCTTCTCAGTCAGTAATGCACGCACGTCGTCCGGCAATTTCCAGCGACGGTCGTCCGTCGCTGGAACTTCCCTTGAACAATCGTTCAGGACGGTTTGTACGTGATTAGTAAGTGAGTCGATCGCGGCCGTGGTGTCGGCGACCGAGTCGAAAAGGTCGGGGATAGAGTCTAATTGAGGGGACGTGTTGGATTTCAGCTGTGTGCTTACTTTCTTCCAGTCCGTGATCCTCTTAGTGATAGGGGGGGCGTTCGGGTCGGAAAGACCTATGCGGGAGTGTAGTCTCATGACTACCGGGCGGTGATCAGAGTCTAGCTCTTGTACCGTTTCTATTGAATCTAACTTTAGGTTGACGTTCTTAAGGAGCGCCACGTCTAAGATATCGGGGGCATGATTTGGGTTCGTCAGCGGAAAATGGGTGGGAGTCATGGGAGCGATGACGTCAAAGGTCAGAGAGTTTGAGAGGTCGAACAGGTGTTGACCTCTGAGATTGGTTACCGAACTGTTCCAAGAGGGATGTTTGGCATTTAGATCACCCGCTATAATGAGCGAGTTACTCATAGCGAGTAGAATCGAGAGGTCGTTTGAGAGGCGTTGGTGATGGTAATGCCCCGTGGTGTTACCGGGGGGATTATAGACCGATACGAGAGTGATCGGCTCGTGACCTGACATGCCTAGACGGCAGGCGGAGACTTCTAATACCGAGAGGGGGGGAGGGTCTAGTGGGATGCAGTGAAGCTGCTTTCTATAATAGATCAGGGTGCCACCCTTGTGACATCGCGACCTGTCATTGCGAACTATCCGGTAGTTGGCGAGTGACGGATCACGATGGCAAGGCTTTAGGAAAGTCTCTTGTATTAAGAGAACGTCTATTTGATGATCGCGGAGGAAGAGCCCTATTTCTTCCCTTTGGGATTTTATGCCGTTGGCGTTGAAGTAACCTATTGTTAGGGATCGGGGTTTGAATCTAGCTAAGGCCTCGTTATCCATTGAAAGATTTAGGGGTTTGGGCGAGGGATTCTAGGGCTTGCGTAATATCCGGATACGCATTATAAATGGATTGAATCCTAATGATATTGCCTTGGGCGGCGACGATGAGTTTTGCCATTTCCTTTGCACGCGGGGAGGCAAAACACGCGAAATTTGATGTGATTATGTTGAACGAGGCAACACCTGACATCTGCTCGGTCGCGGGACCGGCAGTCGGGGGACGCGGAGCTTGGGGAGCAGGCGCGGGTTTAGCGGGGGGCGCGGCGGGCGCGGGGGGCGCAGAGTGCGCGGGACGCGCGGAGGGCGCGGGTGGCGCGGTGCCACGGAAGCGGGGGTCCCTAAGGTGGGGGGGGAGGAGATGGGGGGGCGGCGGGGGGGGGGGGGAAATGACCGTAAGAGGGCACCAAGGCAGGGCAAGACTGCTGGTGGTGGAGATAATTCCACGGACTAGGCCTCTGAGGGCTTAGTCGTTGGGGCATAAGGGCGGAGGGAATCCTATAAGAGGATGAGGAGGGAGTTTCCCTTTGCTGGCGGGCGCCGGAGCGCTTCCCCAGCTTGGGAGAAGAGGCCTTAGGGGCTTTTGAACAACCCCGGTAGTTAGCCGGGTGGCCCTCTTTGCCGCATAAAACGCAGCTAGGAGGTACGGTACATAGGGTACGGTCCTTGGGACGGGGGCAATCGGAAGTGCTATGCTCTCCCAGGCACTTTACGCACCTGGGTGTAGCATGGCAATTCCGCTGTGAGTGGCCGTATAACTGGCACCTGTGGCATTGTCCGACAATGCCACTCTTAATTGGTTTTTCAATTTCGAACCCTGTGAGATGACACAGGGAACGAATTTGGAAAATCGGATGGTAGCCCTCAACGGGCGGACAGATAACGAGGACCATGTCGTAGAGGTCACCGCCTCTGGAGCGGTGCATACGATGGACCTCGTCAACCGGGACGTTCTGCGACTGAAGGTCGGCGAGAATTTCAGAGGGAAGGATTTCCCTAGGGATGCGTTTTATAACAACGCGAACTTGTTTCTCTTCTGGGAGAGAGTAGGTGTGGTATGACACACCTCTCGCTCTCAGTAGACGGGTTAGTTCCCTATAGTCGCGCGACGTAGGGACTAGAACTTTTATACCCTGCTGGGTATTTCGGGCGCTGGTGAAGCTGATCTTTTGATCAGCGCACCATTTCGAGATGTCCGTCCACTTCCCCTTGTCCTGTACGAACAGGGGGGGTGGAGGGTAATCTTTTTCGCGGGGGGCGCGGGGCAATCCATCGCGGCGGATGATGCGGTCGGGGTGGCGGGGGACGCGGGGGGATCCTTTGCGGAGGATGACGCGGTACGGGGGGCGAGGGGCGCGGGGGAGGCCTTCGCGGAGGACGTAAACGAGATCGGTGGGGCGGTGGAGGGGGAGGGGGAAGCTACGGTAGCGCAAGTCGCG
This sequence comes from Agrochola lychnidis, assembly GCA_963680765.1. Taxonomy (NCBI): domain Eukaryota; kingdom Metazoa; phylum Arthropoda; class Insecta; order Lepidoptera; family Noctuidae; genus Agrochola; species Agrochola lychnidis. Next base: position 10,838,970 of record OY796850.1, read on the forward strand.
ACGGTAGCACGCTGTTTAACCACAGCTGGTTTGATGGTGACGGTGGATGAAGAGGAGTCTGAGTCCTCTATTGCGGCGACCTTACTGGCCTGCGCAGAGGTCTGCTTCCTGTCCTTCCTCTTTCTTCCCTTTCCTTGGACGGCTATGAAGCCGTCGTCGGAGGGGGAGGAAGAGGTAGAGGAAGCAGCGGACTTTGGCTCGTCTTCCTCCTCCGAGCCAGAGGGGTAGGAGGGTTGCTTTGAAGAAGCAGCGGGGGCGTCGGTGTCCATTGACTCCGACGAAGGGGAGGGGGAGGGGGGTCTGGGCGACTCTACAGTCGGAGGGGTGTCAAGAGCGTCGCTGAAAGTAGCGACGCTGACATCTTGGTGGGGGTTTTCGCCCCTTGAGATGCTCAAGAGGTTGGAGAGCTGATCCTTATATTTCCCGCGGAGGGAAGGCTCTGACTCGAGTATATATTCGAGAAAGAGGGTTAATTGTTTCGAGAGAAGCTCGAGATCTATCACTTTGGTAGCCATAATGGCGGGGGGGGGGAGGGAATAGCCTAACTATGCCTGTCTCCCCGGTGGGAATGCCGGGGATGTGTACAATCCCTCCCTGTCGGGTAAGACAGGGAGGATGAGTGCCTATCGGTGAGCCCTAAGCTTGATTTGGCCCGTTGCCTATCTTAATGTGCAACGGGGTCCTAACCAGTCTAGTGTGAAGGGTATGAAGATACCCGACCACGCTAGGTGAGTTGCTGTGGAGGCAAAACTGTCACCACGTGTTGACTAGGAGATCCCCCAAGGCCAAACACTGGGACCCGGCCAATTCACTGCCTTACCCTGAAGGGGATCGGCGGGTGTGTTGGGTCAACACCCCACTCGGCTTCGTTGGCACCGTATGGTATCCACCGAGTGAATTTACAGACGAGAATCTCTTGTTAAAGAAATAAGATAGCCTTGAAAAAGGCCTTTTTTGTGGATCTATGCCCGATCGATAAACGATCGGAGATCGGATGTAGTCGAGCGACTACGAAAATCGTTACGAAATGCAACGAATATATGACTCAGAGCAATGAGTCATGAACGGGAGAGCGCGCAAGCACACACAACCGTCCGTGACCGGTGCCGAGCGTCAAGTGTTTTTGAGTGGTACTGATGTTTTATTTTTATTTTTATACAACGTGGGGTCGATAATTCTATCCTAACTGATATTATAAATGCGAAAGTGAGTTTTGTCTGTTTGTTACGCTTTCACGCTGAAACTTTGGAAAAATTGGTAGATGTCTTTTTATGCCAGTACTACATTTCCATGGGATAATTTCCGACCCCACGCGGGCGAAGCCGCGGGCAAAATCTAGTACGACAATAAATGAAAATACCAACAATACTAATGCATAGGATTGTTTTGAAAATATGTAATAAATTCACAGCACACATATCAACTCGGAAAGGGGTCGTCACCGTATCAACTCGAGTCATTCAGTATTCTTTGTATGAAACTCCCTACTTTAACGCACACTAATCGGAATCGGAACGTAATCGCCTCGCCTCGGGACAAGCTCACGAACCGCGGTGCGGTGCTGGTTAACTTGCAGTTTCCGCGCTTACGGCTCGTCGTCACCGCGCTTACGTCTCTCCTCCGTACCCGAGCTTATATCTCTTCGTCCACTCTTGCCCCTCTCACCCCTCTCACGCGGCCTGCCTGCAGAACACTACTACCGCGCGCGTTTACGGCGCAGCGAGCCGTAAGCGCGGCGTCGCCTAGCCGTAGCCGAGTCATCGAATCGGAACTGCTGATCCGCTTTAGTTACGTACTTACGTTAGGTTGACGCCTGTTTGACGGCGAGGCGAAAGGCGATACGATGACGATCCCTTTCCGAGTTGATATGTATGTAAATCCTAACAAACAATTGAAAACAAACTAAATAATAGTGATGGGCCGACTATAGGTTTTGCCAATTTTTGACTAGCTAATATAGTGACTAAACTATTAGATATAATTTGTTGAATTTTCGAATGCAGACTGGGAACGTCATTACTCATTGGATATACGCAGTTTCATTCCACCGTGTAGATCTTAGCTATAAACACCGTTCGCAGGATATCTATTCCAAACATAAAGTATTGCAACACCTGTTTATCAATAAAGGGCCATAACTGTAGTTAACGACTAGAGAATTATTTAAACTACGATTAGTAAGTTCTCCACAAGATTTATTTTATGGGACCGCCGGCGAACTTTGAAATCAATGATAGGTCGAACTTCAAACTCAGCAGAGCGTTACTTAACCGACTTTTGTCCAACTTTTGCTAAAGTTTCTAACAGCGTTTAGCTGTTAAAGTGATAATTAAAGTCATTAAGTATTATTTAACTGTTTTCTTCAATCACGAAATCTTCTGGTTTGAAAGCTTACGTTGGTTCTGAGAATAAGTACCTACTTTGGTTTTGTTTAAAATTTTGTTCGATTAACAGAATCTCTTCCCAGCCACATTTCAGAGGCATGTAGTTGTCTCTAACCGTCGATTTTTTTTTTTTGTTTTCACAAATCCTTTGCACATACTTAAGCAGTAAGCAAAATATCAAATCAATCAAAGCTTTATTTTCATGTCAAGTAATTAATGAAATTCAGTCAGATTTAGAAATAGTTGTGTTTCTTTTGTGGCCTGCTAATCAAGTTGCACCGCGTTAGGAGGAGCTCGTGGCTAAATACTAACGTCGCTCGGGTCGATTTGTCAGGTTAAGCTACGCTTGCCAGGGTTGGTCCGTGGATGGGTGACCATTTCTACATACCGAGACTCCTCCGTGCCTCGGAAAGCACGTTAAGCCGTTGGTCCCGGCTGTCATTCGTGGATCTTTGACAGTCGTTACGGGTCGTCAGAAGCCCGAAAATCTGACAACCAGTCTTACCAAGGATATCGTATTACCCAGTTACTGGGTTGTGGAGGTCAGATAGGCAGTCGCTCCATGTAAAATACTGGTATTCAGCTGCATCCGGTTAGACTGGAAGCCGACCCCAATATAGTTGGGAAAAGGCTAGGCAGATTTGAAATGGAGATTGATTGTATTCCACCAGATTTAAGATAAGAAGCCAAATTGGCAATGGAAAACTAAAAAGAAAAATACATGAAAGTGTATGAAAATTTAATGATTTGGAAAAACGAGAAAAAACACAACATTTTGGCTAAGCTGTGCCTAGCCTTTTCCCAACTATGTTAGGGTCGGCTTCCAGTCTAACCGGATACAGCTGAATACCAACCAGTATTTTACATGGAGCGACTGCCTATCTGACCTCCACAACCCAACTCGGTAACTGGGTAATATGATACCCCTTGGTAAAACTGGTTGTCAGACTTTCGGGCTTCTGACGTTTTTCGTAAACGATTAAGACTAATCTATTTCTTTTTGACAGTTCAACAACATTCATTGCGTTACTTACGTTGTTGAGCAGAATTATTATTCCAGATTATGAAGCAATGGATTAGCAATTTGATTCAAAACGATTCAGATTCTGATTGATCGTGTGATTGAATAATGTGTGATGCATTGCTAGGAGGTTAGAAAGTGAGATGGCCATAAACCAGTTAATTAATTCGATTATCGCACATTTTTGTAATATTAAAACAATTTGTAAAATTTAACATTTGCTAACATTATCGACTGTTTCATCGGCATCTCTTAATATTTTTTTAACTTCTGGACCTCGTTAGATAGCTGATTTAATGAAGATGTATTTTCCGTAATTTGTACGCTTAAAGCCATAGCACAATTTTGAGATAACTGGTGTCAAAGTTCATGTACGTAGATGATTTTCGAAATGATTAAGAAACTTTTTCTTTTAACTATTTAATGTTTAAAAAAAATTGGTTTGTTAAAATATTAAGTATCCAATGAAATAGAAACGATGGTCATTCAATTTGAGAGTTTGGAGAAAAGTGACGAATTCTGGGACATTTTCAAAAATGTATAAAAATTGGGATTTCAGCTTTATAGGGTGATAAATTGTTGTAAAAGAGCCACGTCCTGGAAGGAATTTTAATGATAAGAAACTTTATTTTACACCAAATCCAAGAGGTATAAACAGAACAAAGTGATATAAAAGTCAAATGGTGGTCTTGTCGCAAGCACCGCTCTCTGTCTAGCCGAGCACACTATCTAGCCGAGGTGTATATAGACTTTCAGTTGCGAATTGTTACCTAGGTCAAGTTAGATGATAGTCGAATGCTGTAAGTTGATGCTTCACCATTGGCGAAGCCTATGATTTAACATTACCTACTTCTGAAAAAATACCGTAAGATTTAGTTATGTTTATTGCATTTGTTGTATAGCCTATTTAAAATAAATGATTTGACTTTGACTATAATAGCAAATTGCAATTCGAAGTTACTGGATAAGCCATTCGACCATATAAAATGCATCGTAAAGTCATCGGTCGTATCGTTAGGTATGTAAATAAATAAATATCGTTAAGATAAAGCAGGTACGCAAATGCCAAATTCTGAAGGCTACAATTCGCAAAAAACTCCACGGTTGAATTCTTAGAGATGTCGCAACGCAAGTCGACTTGGACTCCAATGGCAGCATTTCTATGGCAAAATATATATCGACTGTTGTTACAGAGATACGTTTACTGGTCCAGTGGCAAGGCCGCGGGTATGGACAGTAGTTTAAATGGCGTGTCGTTGCGGGCGCGCCTGACCAATCCTCGTTTCGTATTCGTCGTAGGCCGGTGCGCGCATGCGTGCTGCATCCGATACCATTCATCTATGAACATGCGAAGCTACTATTACACACAATTAACAGATGTGCTCGTTAAGTTACATAATGTGTATGTAGAACGGTGTCAGTGCAGTGATTTTTCATTCAGCTTTTCATGAATGAAGTGTTATAGTTGTTTTTTTTTAATGTGGTGAGTTTTAGTTTAATATTTATATTTTTTAATAGTATTTTAGATTTTATTAATATTTTCTTCCGGTACTTAAGTTAAACAATAATATTTAAAATAATAAATATAAATTAATTTTTGAAATATAAAAATAGGTAGGTCTGTACCTACCTACATAGGACTTCTAGAGTAGACGGTTTTCATTATAATAATCCTCAAACATAACAAAACTAAAAGCATTAAAATATGCTTAATAAAATTAAAATTAACAAACAACAACTGTTAATTAAAAAATTTAATCCAGTTAACTTTACTTAATTAAAATTAAATTAATCATCTAGGTGGAGCTAGATGAAATAATTAATGGACGTAATTACAAAACAACACATTTGATAAACACGCCAACACATGTAAGCAGGATAAGGTATCTATGTAGGCATTGCTTAACTTTCTTTTAAATATCTACTGAGTATCGGAAGTCTTACGACATTTGATACAAACTAGTGTTTAGCGCCTTACGCCTCTTGCAGTTTTCGCGCCACAAATATTGTACAAAAAACATTTACGCCTTAAGAAATGTTGTTGTTACTTAAATATAACGAAAGCATGAATTGGATTTGTAATAACTGCTGTTAAAATTTTAAGTAAGTACACTTAATTATCATTATTTCGATCGCTGCCTAAGGCACCTTTAGTTTGCCAACATGGATATAAATGGGTAGGACCAAGTTACATCTGAGGGATCAGTTTTAATTTTTGCTCTTCAGTATGACCTGAATTGAAGACTGACTGAAAATCCTCTTTAAAATGTTTCACTCTTAGATAAAAGAGAATCTTCCAGGGTGTTCCGAAGTTTGAGAATTCTATATTCTTGACAAATTTTAGAAACCTTAACTAAAGGAGGCATATGTAACTAGATGCCTTCAGGTAGAACTAGGGCGAGGCTAATGAACAAAGGTATCTCAAACATCGGAGCACTGAACATCCCGGAAGATTCTGCAATCTCATGATAACCGTGAAGTTTCCTTAGAATTTGTTTTGTTAAAGTCACGTCGCGCTAGTCTGCACGAGGCTTTAATTAGATAAACAGCGCTATTAAGAAACGGTACAGCATTATTGTGGAATGATCAATCTAAAGGGCAACGAGTCAACGACAAAGGTTAGGCTAGGTCTCCTAGAGACATGAAGTGGTCCGCAAAAGCGGGCCGGCACCAGTCGGGGATCATGGAAGGCGCACTAGATCTCATGATCCCCGGTCCAAGTGTGGGAAGGGAACACCGGGGTGGTTTTTAGTCAGTAGGAGTCTGACAGACCCCTTCGTCTGCCCCAGGGCGGAGGACATCCATGAGGATTTTCCACCTCGGAACAAAAAAAAAAAAAAAAAAAAAGGTCTCCTAGAGACAGGTTGTAAAGGCAATGAGTCAAGGGCACGCCACAATTGCGGCGATAAGTCCCCTCTTTGAGGAGTGGCTAGAGAGGCGCCACGGCGTCCTCACCTTCCGTCTGACGCAGGTCCTCACCCGACACGGTTGTATCCGGAGATTCCTGTTCCGGATAAAGCTGGAGGAAACGCCCCCCGGGTGTCACCATTGTATGGATCGTCCGGAGGACACGGTGAAGCATACGTTGGAGGTCTGCCCGGCTTGGACGGAGCACCGCCGTGTCCTCGTGGAGGCGATCGGCGGCGGTGATCTCTCGCGACCGGCCCTGGTCCAGGTCATGGTACGGAGCGAAAGGGCATGGGAGGCCGTCACCTCCTTCTGCGAAGCGGTAATGCTCGCGAAGGAGGAGGCGGAACGCATGAGGGAGAAGCAAATTTCGCGCCCTCACGCCCCTAACCGCCGCGAGAGACGCACTGGGCCTCGGGAATCTCAGGCCTAATCCCAGCCACCGTAGGCGCGGGCTTGAGGACGGTGAGCAATGGGTAGTTCACCGTCCAATAAGGACCAGGCCCGGGTTGACGGCGCGTTGTGTTCCACGCGCGCCTCGGAGATGTCAGCACAACGGACGTCTGCTAGGGCCGATGCCTGCCGGGGTCGCGGGAACGTCCGAAAGAGATACCGTAGCCCCTGGCAACATGGCAACTGAAGGAACACGGGTGGTTTTTAGTCAGTAAGAGTCTGACACGCCCTCTCGCTCCGCCCAGAGCGGGAGAAGTTATTTGATAATTTCCCACCCAAAAAAAATAGGGCAATGAGTCAATGACAAAGATTAGGATAGGTCTCCTGGAGACTCCATGGCCCTGTACGGGGCCCCGGGTAAGTTAAATCAGCTAGTGAAACTCCGCAGAAGTGATGGGTATCGATATCTAAACACGATAAAATAAAAATAAATTAATTTGATGATTTTGATGGTTTTTTATTTGTGGTCATCGACCCCAGGTAGCGTAGTCATTTGAATCAATGTGTTTTTTTATTGGTAAACTTCACCATCGCGATGGATAGGTATCGATATCTAAACACGAAAAATCTATACAAAACAGATTTTCTCAACTCATACTTCAAGTAACAAAACTACCAGCGTTCAATGACACCAAAAAAAGAATCACAAAAACTTTTTTATTTATTTTTATCGTGTTTTGATATCAATACCCGTCACTTCTGCGGAGTTTCACTAGCTAATTTAACTTACCCGGGGCCCCGTCTGTGAAGTATAAACGAAAAAAAATGTTTTTTTTAAACGGATATTTCAAGTGACAACACTACATTTTTTTTTCGGGTGGGAAATTTTCAAATAACTTCTCCCGCTCTGGGCGGAGCGGGAGGGTGTCTCAAACTCTTACTGACTAAAACCCACCCGTGTTCCTTCAGTTGCCATGTTGCCAGGGGCCACGGTATCCCGTTCAGACTTTCCCGCAACCCCGGCAGGGAGTGACAACACTATCTGCGGTTGATATATTTGACTCTGTGTATTCATTACAGTGGTAAGCGTAAGTCATAAGGGAAGAGATGATCGAGCTTTTACTCATACAATAACTCATTAAGACGCAGATATATGACAGTGACCTTGAATGGATAGCTTGCGTGTTCTGTACTGAGCTCACGCAACGCGTTGTACGTCCAGCCAGTAATAGGACTCGCCCATCAAGGAGCGCTGTCCCAAATTAGACGCATTATTAATTTATTACACGTAAAACAATAAGTATTTTAATAAAACACGTATACTAAAACATCAGTAATTTAATTATCTTTAAAATAGTGAAGTTTTGAGAAAAATACGCTTGATGGATTTTGCGTCATTCTCAGTTTTTTATCCGCATTAGACATAAATTTGCAAATTAATTTCACTGTGTAATATAAACAAAATCAAAAATATGCCTATATTAAAATATTATAAAAGTGCTCTAATTTAACATATATTTTTTTCAAATCACTAACACTACTCGTTTAGACGTCATCTTCAGTATAAAATCATTAAAAGTCAGCTATCGTCCCCTTAATAGTTATCAGGTAGGTAGTGTCACCTATGCTAATACTCAGCTTTGAAAACATATCGCTAACACCATTGAACATTGGAAACGCAACATCATGCCTACATAAACATAACTCTATAATTAGACCATTCAATAACTTCATAAGTAAAGATATATATATAAGTATCTCTTAGTAATGATACCTTATTATATGAAGTCATCATACATCAATAGCAAAGAACGACACAGTCACATTCCATTGAATACTTACCATATATAAACAAATTTTAAACGATTTACGATAGAAACAACATTTATGTACGTATTGAAGTAAATACGGTTCGTGTTAATAAATTGCACAAAGTAGTAAAAACCAGCTAATTGATTAGTGACGTGAGTTTCCCGTGCGATTCCAACCGCTTGCATAATAGTTAATACGAGCACACGTGTCCTTATTGCACAGCTTGATTAATCCTTAAGATTTTCTTTTAATTCAATTTGTTTTTGATGTGTAACATCTTTCCTCTCGCTTTCCTGTAATCGAAAACAAAATCAAAATGTAAAAAAATACTAAATAATCAAATCTGTGTGATTCCGTGAAAAGGGACGGAAGTGTGTCACAGGAAGCCGGGAAAGCGCGCGCTATTTGATTTGACCAATGAGCGCGCGCGGTGCTTGAGTTGACCGTCAGAAACGACCTTGACGAGGCCCCGCCCCTTTAATGTTGCTTATTACACATCATATGCGACTACTGTAAGGATTTCTCAGTTTTTTGTTTTGTTTTGAAATCCTCCTAGGAGTGCAAGCCATTTAAAAAAAAAAGTTCTCCTAGGAGAACTTCAAAATTAAAAACTCTTAGTAAAAGAACTCTGTCAAAAAAATTGAGCACCCATTCCATTTTGACCTTATTAAACAAGTCGAATAAAAATTATATGAACGCAAACTTTTGTGTTGAAGTTTTACGCGATTCTGCTTTTGGCACGATGCCATGCGAGCCCTGTAGCTGCTCGTTAACGATGGCAGCCTAAATTTCATCCAAATAAAAAGCAAACCCCAGATTACACTGTGTAGATGCACGAATACCCTGCAAAGATAACATGCAGCTGTAAGCAAAATCTTGTAGTTAGTTATTACATTGTTTTTATCGCTTGTTAATAATGTAGGTAGGTAACCTGCATACTTAAACGTCTTATAAAATTTCCATGGCCGATTGACAAGGGGATTTAAATATTTTAAATTAATAAACATGTTTACAATGCATCTTAATATTAAACTATTAAAAACAAACTATGATATGATGACCTCTGTTGTAACAGGTTCCATGCTGATCACAGTTACGTAGTCTTTCCATATATTTTTTTGTGTTACGTGTTGATACTCCGCCTTAATACAAGGCTAACCTGTGTGTTTACAACGCTACAATTAAGTGCAGTGTTGTGTTTTCTCCTTAACTAGACCTTTACAAAACAGTTAGGGCTTCTGACTTCCAGTTTCTAAACTACCGGCCTCAGTTTTGCAATAGATAAACCCGTTTGAGGAACATACATGCTTAATGTTCAATTTATTTTGTAACTTCATAAGTACAGTATCTGTGTATATATATGCAGAGTATACGATTTGATAGGAAGTTTTGCCCAACCTTTGATTTCAAAAATATTTTTATTTTTTGATGGTGGAAAACAAAAGCAAACATTTTAGTAACTGCTCGCAACGTCCTCAAAGTTAGGAATCTGTTGTGAAGTGGCGCGGCTTACAACCCCATCCCATTGGGCTCCGCGCCGCGATTTCCTTTTAGAACTCTCGAATTTGACGCGTAAAACATTTGATTGACTTCCCAGAAAATGATGTTGGACAAGTTGAAGAGCTTCGTCTCGAAACTTCTTTTATATTATTTATCAGAACGGTATAGTACGACATAGCTTTTTCCATTCTGTCGTTCTTCAACTTCCATCGCCAAAATTCGTCAAACACGACGATTTTTTGTGCAATTTAAGTACACATGAATTCAGGCAGGCATCGACAGGGTCAAAATCGTTAACACTCGTGAGTATACATAGCACTAAAAGCGATTCCTTAAACTAGTTTTGATTATTCAATTAGGTACATGAACGGAACTTTTAAGTTGAATCGACAAGGTGTTATAAATCTGATTCCTTCCATAACGAACAAGCCCATAATAAATTATAATCTTGCTTCAGAAATTCATTTCAAAAATAACTTCCACTTTCTAGAAGTCTATTTTATGGACAAAGTTACTGGAACATTGTTATTTTAGTCGCAGTGATCTTATGACGTAACGCCAGTCTCAAGTCTAGACTAGTCTAAGTCTGAGGCAGACAACCTGCATGGCCTAGATACCTACTGATCTACAATGCCGGTGATTTTTTTGAGATGGGTGACTGACTTCCAGTAGAAAAACTGCACTATGATAAATAGCCTTACAGAGAACAAACTAGTCAAAGGATCCATGAACCCAATTTTGGAGAAAACTAAAAATGATGTTTTAGTTTTATATAAAATCTTTTTTGTTTTAAATACTTACCACTGCGACACAAGATATCTTTTTATGATAATAAATACCTCTACCAATACTTTTTTTTGCCTTACGAAGAATATAAAATATCAACTTTCCTGACCTTCAACAAATTACTCGTTAATATGTCATACAAAAGATCCAAGATTAAAAATCTGCAATTAGCTGTTTCGAAAGTCGTGAACAAAAGACTAACAACTTTAGACTTGAACTTGATTTTTTACTTTTAAAAGTTGTGCGTCGTCGTGGTGCAGTTGTTTGTGCAGCCAACAACTCTTGAAGTTTTAAATTAAGATTTGTTAGGTGCGACACCACACCTAACAAATCTTAATTTAAAACTGGCCGGTTTTTTAAATTTTAAGCGGGTAGTGCTGCCAAATGTTCAACACTGAAATGTCTTTTTTTTGTGTTATGCATTTTGATTTCTATGAACTTTTAAAGAAAATTCCGTGAGTTTAAAAAACATTTTATCACAAAAAAAAATTGAAATATTCCTAGTTACTATCGAAAAGTTACGGAGAAAAAGATATGGCTTCAAGTTTGTTTTATTCACAAAAGGAATTCCGCTATCTACTTCATTGCAAATATCTGTGAAAGCTCGCGTGAAATATGTAATGTCGCGCCGCCTCTTCGTGCTCAATTTAAGCAAGATTCCGAGTATAGTATATAGTATATAAACATAAGGCCCGATAATATCGCCTGGAGTCATGAGCATCCATAACGACTACCTACTCTTTAAGATCACAAACATCAATTGATGTTGTAACACTCGTAACTAGTAACCACCCAATTTATCGTAAGTAATAGGAATACGCATTCTTTCAGGTCCTACTTTTATATGGACTTTATGAGATAAAGCTATCATTTTTTTTAAACATGTGGAATATGGAGATGCCAATATTTGGCTCATGGGTAAAATTGTAATTGACTATTTTCCGCATTCACTTCACAGGAAAGGAGAGATAAGGCAAAAAGTAGAGAATATAAAAATGAGAAACAGACAAAACGCAACATTCCAAATTCGTCACGTGTGTCGTTAATTTATAAATCAATCTTAAAGTTCATTGCTGCATTTAAATTGTGCTACGAAATTATTAAAAACTGACAACTTACATTATCACGCAAATGCCATCTGTCGAAAATCAAATATCTAAGAATTAACCATAGATACATTTGCTAAACAATACATTTACGAAATTAACTAAACTGGAAAGTAGGCTTTAATTTGTTAACATAAGTATTTACTTACTGTACTACAAATAAACGTTTTTTGCACTTAATTGTAGCCACAAATTGATGAATATTATGAAACAAAGATTGTAGACAATTAAATTAATCTTAGTCAGTAAGAACGAAATATTCCGTGAACGAGTCAGTGATAAGTATATACACCTACAGGAAAATAAAGTCAAAGGCAATACAATGTGATCCATGGGCATATTTGCGGGCATGCCCGCCCGCATTTTTTTGAATATTCACGAAAAATTATCGAAAAATAACTTTAAATGGGAGGTCTTGATCTTGAGTTTTTTTTCTTTTTTTAATTTTTTTTTCTAAATCCCTTATGGTTTTATGAATTACACTTGTGTTCTTTTAAATAAACACTTTTTTTTAGTTAAAATGTTTTCATCTCTGTTATTTTTTGCATAGTCGACAAATTTTAATAAAAAAGTTAGTTAAGTAATCCGATAAAATAACTCGTAAGCTTTCAGAAATAATAAAAAAAAATCCAAATCGAACCAATAACATCGGACATATGACAAACGCTACTCAATACATAAAAAATATTGAAGATAGATATTAAAGGACCCCTTTTATGATTTTTCGAAAATATTTCATAAATATTCAGAAAAATACGGGCGGGCACATGCCGATGGGTGATATTGTATAGTCAAAGTGTGGATAACATCGGTCATTGCTCACGAGACCCATTACGTAGAGTTATGTTAAAATGGCCACTAACTAAATAAGCCTTTATATGGCTTTGAATAGGTACATTTATGTGCGGTGCAATTAGATTTCTGCCGTACCTGCCGACCAGTTGCATTCTTACGAATCGCGAATATTCTTGGACAAAGCTTTAAGGCTCCCGCAGAGGCACGACGTGACGCGACGGTGCTACGCGATTCTGGTAGAACAATTTCCATGAAATTATCATAGTTTGTTTTTTTTAATCTCCTGCCTTTATACTCTGTCCTATAGGTATAGGCAGTGCACTATGCCACCGTACCCATCTAACCTTCTTACTAAAATATACCTATTTAAAATAGAGTACCTCTATCTACCGATAGAGGTACTCTATTTTTCATATCCCGTAGGATATCGTCGTTTTACGAAATAAAAGTATCCCAAATACTTCGTTGAAGAGCTATTACTATGCATGCCGACTTTCACTAACACAATCCATACCTGTGCCCTAATTGCGTAATACATGATCAATCACAATTTGTTTCGATTTGAAACAGATTGCTAATCCATTGTTTCATAAATTGGAAAAAAAATCTGCTCACCAACGTAAATAACGCAATGAATGTTGTTGAACTGTCAAAATGAAACAAATTTTTAATTTCTAATACTCGAAAAATGTTTGATCCAAGTAGCGGGTGGAAGACGCTGATCCCCACCCTTGAGCGGGAAAGACTCATAGGCCGCATTCCGACTTACATTAAAAGTGATAATATCGCGAATCCAACCAAATTTAATAGTCACAAAATTTAAGGGTTATTGAGTAATAATTGTGACTTTGGACTTTGGTCGGATTCGCGATATAATCACTTTTGGCGTAACTCGGAATGCGGCCATAGTAATTACTTCCCTCTCTAAAGCGGGAATGAATTTTAAAAATAGAACTAAATGTGCATTGAGATTGAGATTGACTATAATCCTAACTATATTATAAATGTGAAAGTTTGTTACGCTTTCACACTAACGGCTGAATGGATTTAGATGAAATTTTGCACATGGGTACACCATGACCTGGAGAAAGACATAGAATACCTTTTATTCCAATATTCTTAAGGGATCGAGACTTATGCGGGTGAAACCGTGAGGCGCAGCTAGTCCTAACTCCCTAACTAATATCATAAATGCGAAAGTGAGTTTATTTGTTTGTTACACTTTCACGCTAAAACGGCTGAACAGATTTGGATGACATTTAGCACATGGGTAGACTATCACCTGAATTAGGACATAGGATAATTTTTATCCCGAAATTCCCACGGGATCGAGACTTATGCGGTTGAAACCGCGGGACGCAGCTAGTAGTAGTAATATAAAGGAAGAAGATATATTTTAAAATGTACTTAGTTAAACAATATGATAGGATCTGTGGTGGCCATCCTACTAATAGTTTCTTCACCGGAGCGCCTATCAAGGACTATATGGCATTAAATGTGCGAAATTACGTGAGTGATTTTACAATAACGTTGTTTAAATGATAATATTATTCCATTTATCTGTTTATAGATACTCGACTTCCTTTCGTTTTATTTGCAGAGGTTACTCGCTGAATTTGTGATTACTTATGACATTTTTTACAAGTTTGAAATGTTCGAAAGCTACTTAAAAGATATCTACTTCAATTTTTTTTTTTTTTTGTTATCTATCCCTTATGTTGCACCTGCCATGTTTTTTCTCTGCATCACCCTAAGGTTGACTGGTAGAAAAAGCTTTAGGCATTAAGTCCACCTTTGTACAGTATTAATAGTAATAATATAAAAAACAACTTTTTCCAGGAAAAAGAATCGGTTTAATAAAAATATTGAATTAGGCACCTAAGTATTAAGGAATAATGTTCCCGCAAAAGGGGCTTTTGACATTCATAAATCACTTAGCATAAAAGATAAGGAATATGGATTGTCGTTAACACCAAAATATATATTTTCTCTCAGAAGAAAAGTTGCTTTATTTTTTTTCGTTTAAAACTGAATGAAAATTTAAGTACTTATAGATACTCACCCAAGCTTACAATACCTATCGACTAAGTAGGTAATAGAATTTATTAATTCTAAAACACATTTTAATCTGTATTACATTTATTTACTCCATTAAACACGTCTACTTCTATTTCAAGTTCGCTGAACTGAAAACTATTTATTTCCAAGACACAAGTTTCACTATTTTTTCTTTCTAAACGATCTAAATTCTGGAATAAACGTGAGTACGTTAATAAATTTTAAATCATGTTTCGCAATAGATTTCAAATATTAATCGAAGTAGGTACACACCTAGGCTAAATATTTGCATAGGCACGGTGGCGTGCAACGCACAGTGCACACTGCAGGGACGAATGACGAACTACCTACTTACACATCATTAGTGTGCACTCACATTAACACCAGAGCAGTGCTATTCTGTAAAAATCTCACCATGAACGTTAAAGTGAAGTGAGCTTGAAGTGAGCTGTCATTGCACCAAATACTAGGGATTGACACTGTTGACAGCTCACTTTCAAGCTACCTAAGCGTTCACGGTGAGATTTTTACAGAATAGCACTGCAGCTCGCTAACAGTTCTCGATGTAAGGCCAAAACATTAAATTATTTGAAGAGAAAAAAATAAGTTCTCCAAGCTATCAATTAAAAAGGTAATATACATTTCCATTTTAAACCCTATATTTTAATAAAAATTAAGGGTGTGGTATTCGTTAATTATTGTAAGCATAATCAGCCTATAATGTTCCGACTACTAGGACAAGCCTCCTCTCAGTGAGGGGAGTGCCGTAATCCACCACGCGAACCCATTCCGGGTTGGTAGATGTCACATGTCTCTGAGTCTTTTGGTTCTAAGACATCCCGGTTTCTTCACAACGTTTTCCTTCACCGATTTGAGAGCAATGGTGATGGAACAATTTACACAAAGTATAGTACCTGTCTAGGTTCGAACCTACGACCTACAACTCGTAAATTGCGGCCGTTGCCATTAGGCCACCACTGCTCAATTATTGTAAGGAAAACGATTTTTGTTTTATTAAAAAACAATTTTTTTATTGGCATAAACAATGTGTACAAACAAAGTGAAGCCCTGACTCCTGCGCTAGGTAAAAACACCAATGTTACAGGGACCAGTGTCTTCTCCCAATTAGTAAGTTCTAGATTTATGCAATAACAATCAATCTGCCTAGCCTTTTCCCAACTATATTGGGGTCGGCTTCCAGTCTAACCGGATGCAGCTGAATACCAGTATTTTACATGGAGCGACTGCCTATCTGACCTCCACAACCCAGTAACAGGGTAATACGATACCCCTTGATAAGACTGGTTGTCAAACTTTCGGGCTTCTGACGACCCGTAACGACTGTCAAAGATCTACGAATGACAGCCGGGACCAACGACTTAACGTACTTTTCCGAGGCACGGAGGAGTCTCGGTATGTAGAAATGGTCACCCATCCACGGACCAACCCCGGCAAGCGTAGCTTAACCTGACAGATCGACTCGAGCGGCTGTTAGTCACAACGGCGGCTGTAATAACACCATTTGAATTTACTAGACAAACAAAAACTATTAAAATAGTTATTAAATTAGTTATTTAGTTACATTCATTATTAAAATGGTTAAATACTCTATTAACGATCAAAATCGAATAGAGACCACTTTATTCTTTAAAACATAAACATAATATTCTCTGGTTCGATGCACTGTGATGCTGCCTGACCAACAGACCCCTATTGGCAAGTAATCGAACCTAAATAGCTGTGATTACAAGTGTGATTGATCCTAATTCTGTTCACGTATAAGGTGATCGCGGTTTATACGTGACTCGCTGAGCTAAATAGTATCGCACCGGGCATTCCTTGACTTGACTGTGTTACTGGGTAATTTAAACCAACTCAGTACTTACGTCCTACATGGTTAGATATGCGTATGCTGAACAAAATTCTGAAACAATAGGATTCTTTTGCTATCGAGTCACAAGTTTGCTTATGGAACGGGAAGGGAGGATAATCCCTTCATCTTACCCTGTACCTTATGATATGCGATCAATCATTGACAACAGAATACACAGATGGTTAATTGATTCAGGCGTGACCTTGAGGAAATCCGTTATAAAATAAAATAGATGTAGATATATTTAGTAGCCTATTCCGCCTAACTATTCCTAAAGAGTCATAAAAAACCCTGAAAGAAATCGACACGTGTTTCACCTCTCAACGAGGCATCGTCATGATGACGATTGACTGGTCAAGAACTCGAACACGGCGTGTTGTGACAGGCCGTATTCGGATTCTCGACACGTTTCGATATCTTACAGGGTTTTTTATGACTCTTTAGGTACTAAATATATCTACGTCTATGGGTTTTATTTATCTTAAGTTAAAAGTAAGTAAAAACTTATAACTAATTAATTGATAAAAATAACAAAATTATACACTAACTTAAACACAATTCACAAACTAAAATATAGCATCTACGTCATCATCATCTGCCTAGCCTTTTCCCAACCAGTCTAACCGGATGCAGCTGAATACCAGTATTTTACATGGAGCGACTGCCTCTCTGACCTCCACAACCTAGTTCCTATGTAACACGATACCCCTTGGTAAGACTGGTTGTCAGACTTTTTGGGCTTCTAACTACCCGTAACGACTGTCAAAGATCTACAAATGACAGCCGGGACCAACGGCTTAACTTGCTTTCCGAGGCACGGAGGGGTCTTGGTATGTAAAGATGGTCACCCATCCACAGACCAACCGCAGCAAGCGTAGCTTAACCTGATCGATCGACCCGTGCAGCTTGTTGTTACTTAACCACAAGCCCCTCAGCATCAATATAGCATCTACGTCTATTGTATTTTTAACAAAATGCACAGCAATTTTAACGAACTTATTATGTCTTAAAACGGCAAACGTCGTGAATGACAAGTGTTCAGCTATTTCGTGAGCACCTTGCTCTTATCCATATCATTTAACATAACAAACAGTTTACCTAATACCTACATAAATACTTACCTAAACATTTCGTTGCAACACCAATTTGCACAAACGATTTGTTTTCAAAGCAGTTCAGTCAAAATCAGGCTACGACAACAAAGACACTAACAGCTGTACTTTACTAGCGAATGAACCAAACTATCAGCGTAGTAGTCCTCCATGCATTACGAAATAATAATACTCATGTTACCAAAAGAATTAGGTCACAAAATAAGTATTAAATCAATAACCATGAAATGAAATAACAACTAACAAGGCATGATTCTGTTGCTCTACGCGTCACACATATTCAACAGAATTATGATGATTGATGAATAAATATTTCACACACAATGATCAAAAATTCAGAGAGTTGAATGCCTTCGGATGTCGCCCATTATGCTGGCCTGTGCTAGCGTGACTGGCAATGACTTAATCCTTCTAGTATTAGGTGATGGTCAACCATCCTCATTTGCACTTTGGGTTATAAAATAATACGTAATAGGTACGCATAGATATCAGTGGTAATAAGTCATAAATATGTCTGAATTATGGCCACATTTTTAGTACGGCAAGTTCATTAGCAAAAATCCCCAGGCAAACTACCATGGTCATTGTTGTTATTGAATTTGAAATCAATTTAAATTTTAGTACCAAGGACTATAATATAAGTAGCTAGATTCTTTGAATGTTTGTATCAATGAACAAAAAGTTCTAAGAAAGGTTTACGAACTTAGATACCTACTAGGTATTCAATATTTTACATTTAAAAAACCGGCCAAGCGCAAGTTTTACTCGCCCATGAAGGGTTCCGTAGCAGCAAGTAACATTGAATGAAAGGTAAATTGCGGTTTACGATTTATGACGTATTAAAAAAAAACTACTTGTTAGATCTCGTTCAAACCAATTTTCGGTGGAAGTTTACATGGTAATGTACATCATATATTTTTTTTAGTTTTATCATTCTCTTATTTTAGAAGTTACAGGGGGGGGGACACACATTTTACCACTTTGGAAGTGTCTCTCGCGCAAACTATTCAGTTTAGAAAAAAATGATATTAGAAACCTCAATGTCATTTTTAAAGACCTATCCATAAATACCCCACACGTATGGGATTGATGAAAAAATTTTTTTTGAGTTTCAGTTCTAAGTATGGGGAACTCCAAAATTATTTGTTTTTTTTCTATTTTTATGTGAAAATCTTAATGCGGTTTACAGAATACATCTACTTACCAAGTTTCAACAGCGTAGCTCTTATAGTTTCGGAAAAAAGTGGCTGTGACATACGGACGGACAGACAGACAGACAGACAGACAGACAGACATACAGACAGACAGACAGACAGACAGACAGACAGACAGACATGACGAATCTATAAGGGTTCCGTTTTTTGCCATTTGGCAACGGAACCCTAAAAAGGAGAATCTTTTGAGCACTTTTGTATATGGAAATTTAAGATCGCGAAAAGTAATTGGATTTCGGTAGAATGTTCTGGCGACGCCGACGGCACTGAAGAAAAAACGAATTTCAGAAGGCAGGCGTAGGTAATTTGCACAATATAAAACAGATTTCAGCAGCATTTGCAAAATTTATAAGCAATTTTACGTTCATTTGAAAGTTAAACTACTTGCTCACCATCCTAAGATCAAAACCATTTTATAGTTTTTGCGATCTATTGAATTAAAATGGTTGATGAAAATCAAACATGTAAGTCCCTGCGTGGTCATTTGTATTCTACAAAAAAACTCTAGACCTATTGAACGAACATCGTTAACCTTCAAATATCTGGACGTGGGTCGTTAAGTACCACCTGACTGTCAAGAGAATTTAGATTGTTAAATTAAACATTGACAGCGTGAAGATCATCCACAAGTATTCCTCAGATCTTACACATTACCTACGAGACTACGATCAACAACCAAGTAGACTAAATTAACTTCGCACCTGAATGAATGCCAAGCGATGGCGTTTAGCCCTCTAAATATAAGTAAAAGTCGTGTTACTGATAAATAATTTGTTTCAGGAATGAAGAATACATATAAAAACACATCATGCGATGGTTCTTCTACTTACTCTGCGTCACAGCGGCCAAGGCATTTGATAGCCGGAGATTTATGGACTACTGGACCGACTTATTTCGACCTCTACCTCGAAACCCAAGAGAAGGTTTCATACCTGACTATACACCAACAGACCAGGAAGAATTTGATTTCATAGTTATAGGAGCCGGATCAGCGGGTTCTGTACTTGCTAACCGCTTAACTGAAGTTCCACAATGGAAAGTGTTACTCATAGAATCTGGAGGAAACGAAAACTTCTTTTCCGACATTCCCATATTCGCTGCATTTCTTTCCCTCACACCTATGAACTGGGGTTACACTTCAATGCCCGAGCCGAGAGCATGCAGGGACTTAAGAGGCAAAGTGTGCTTCCTGCCCCGAGGCAGAGTGCTCGGCGGTAGCAGTGTGCTCAACTTTTTAATCTATCAACGAGGACATCCGGAAGATTACAATGACTGGGCTAGAATGGGTAATGAGGGCTGGAGCTACGACGAAATATTACCGTATTTCAAGAAATCAGAAAACATCGGTATCAAAGAATTAAGGAACTCGTCATATCACGGCGTTGGCGGATATTTAGATATAGAATATTCGCCGTACCACTCACCTCTCGAGAAACCATTTAAGCAAGCTGGTGAAGAACTCGGATATAAATGGAGAGACCCAAATGGAGAAAAAGTGCTCGGATTTTCTAAACCACAGGCAACCATGAGGCAAGGAAGAAGATGCAGTTCCTCGAAAGCGTTTTTGGAACCAATACGTTTTAGGCCTAACTTAAAAGTTACGAAGTTCTCGACTGTCTCAAAAATTTTAATAGACCCGCACACCAAAACCGCCACCGGCGTAGAATTTAGGAAGTGGAATATAAGGTAACTTGTTACTTTTGGCAGAACCCCTAAAATTATGTGATGTTTTCTTACCTATACCGCTATATTATTCTACCCCCTAATCAATTTTACAGTATGCAAGTGCGTGCTCGTCGAGAAGTGATCTCATCGGCAGGAGCTATAGGCTCCGCTCAACTGCTGATGGTGTCAGGAGTAGGACCAAAGGAACATCTGTCCGAGTTTGGGATCCCTGCGGTCGCTGACCTCCCCGTCGGATACAATCTTCAAGACCACGTCACGTTTTCCGGCAACGCCTTCATTGTTAATCAAACTGGAATGACCATGAATGACGTAAGTATTGAAAACTAGCTTTTGCCCTCGGCTTCGCCCGCTTGGATGTCGGAAAATAATCCACGGGAACGACTACCGGGATTAAAAGTAGTTAATCTTATGTGTCAATCCAGGTTATAAACTTATGAAACTATTTCCTCAAGGATTAATATCATGATACAAATGTACGTGTCTTGATTGACTAATTTGAACAAAAACGATTATTGTGACAGTACTAGGCATAAAGCCTCGCGGATTTTTTTGTGGGTAATGATGAGTACTATAAACATGTAGTACATTATTATTTATATATCATCAATAGTTTTTACAGCGCACGCCAAATACTTTTATGGGCAATTTTTTGTTACCTTGGGTTACATTTTTGTAATTTTCATTGGGATCTCTAATTATTTTGAACAATAAAATACGTCCTTGTTACTCGCTGATAATGAAGCTTTCTATATGTGAAAGAGTTTTTAAAATCGGTTAAGTATTTTTTTAGTTTATCCATTACAAACAAACATCCAAAAAATCAAATCTTTTCTTTTTATTATAATAAAGAGAAAAGATTTATACTAGCTTCTGCCCGCGACTTCATCTGCCTATAACCTTCCTCAAGTATTGGGCTATACAATGCAAAAAGAATTGTTCAAATTCGACTTTAGTTCCGGAGATTACCCCCTACATACAAACTTACAAATACCTCTTTATACATAATATTAGAATAGATATATTAGTTTAGACAAACAAACATACAAAAAAGCAAATCTTTTCCCTTTATAATATTGGTTTAGATAAAATTAAGTACAAATTAAAATCAAATCAAGAGAAAAATAAAATCCAACAACAAAAGTTGATAAGTGCGAACCCAGTCCCCTTTCCAAAAGTATTCTTGTTCTTGACCTCCGGAGTACACTCAACTGGCCGCATTCGAATGTGCAGGCTATATTATAGTAGGTTACGAGGGGGAAAACCGCTTCCTTTCCTACATAAATGAAAAGGTTAGTAGGTAGGTACCTACTCATGGATATTTGTGGCTACACTATGTTCATGCATTTAGCATTTGGCGCATTGGGCATTTTTGAGATGGGACTAAACCATTGATTTCGCAACACTGTAACGCAATAACGCAACGGGGAATTATTGTATTTAAATCCCTTTAAAATTGATTTCCGCAATTATATAGACAGCATCGAGATAATGACGTTCAAATGAATTAATTACATGCAAAAATTAACAGAGGTAACGAAAAAGCAAACGTCAGCAAAATTACTAACCAGAAAATTCACCAAACCTCAAACATTAATATTAATATTATTTAGATCACGTTTTTAAACTGAAATTAAAAACCTTTCCAAAGTTCAAGTTCAAATTGCAAGATCAGTGCTCGTCAGCATAAATGAATTAATTCGGCTAAGTCAGAGAAGCGCCAAGTATGAACGTTGGTACCAACTGGTTGCTTGAATTATGTATTTCTGTGCCAGTTTAGAATTTATTAACAAGCGTCCCTGCCCACCACCGCTAGCTAGGCAGCATGGTGATAACGAGTAATTTAACGACTCTATTCTTTGAACTTCATCTTCTGTAATCATAATTAATCTATCCATAATCTTAGCCATCATTGTAAGTAATTAGGTAAGTACTTATACTGCCCGGACTATGTGACCTAGGTAATGAAATGAATTGAAATTGTTTATTCTGTAAATAGGATATCGGAATCACTTTTACACGTCATATAAAAAAAAATTGCTAGATGAGTTCGGCGTTTCCTATCTGACTACTCTGAGAAGAAAGACCGAAACAAACTCAGAGGTCGCAGTCTCTTAAACTCCAGACATAATCTTGGTCAGGCCATATGAGGACCATGTATATTAGTTTCTGAAATGGTCTTTTGAGGAAAGAACCACACAGATTTGAGTGGACCTGTCCAGTCAGTGCAATCATTTGTCAGTAATCGTGGAGCTCAACTCACAACTCAACTCGACGAACAATACCAAAGAAAGGACTTTTGGGTAGGCCGAATAAACTACTCAAAATGCCAGACCATCATTAAGACGCAGATATATGACAGTGACCTTGAACGGTTAGCTTGCGTGTTCTGTACTGAGCTCACGCAACGCGTCGTACGTCCAGCCAGTAATAGGACTCGCCCATCAAGGAGCGCTGTCCCAAATTAGACGCATTATTAATTTATTACACGTAAAACAAAAGGTATTTTAATAAAACACGTATACAAAAAAATCAGTAATTTAATTATCTTTAAAATAGTGTAGTTTTCAGGAAAATACGCTTGATGGATTTTGCGTCATTCTCAGTTTTTTATCCGCTACGTTAGACATAACTTTGCAAATTAATTTCACTATGTAATATAAACATAATCAAAAATATGCTTATATTAAATTATTAAAAAAATGCTTTAGTTTAACATATATTTGTTCCAAATCACTAGCACTACTCGTTTAGACGTCATCTTCAGTATAAAATCATTAGAAGTCAGCTATCGTCCCCTTAAAACTAGCTGAGAAAATTTAATAATATCCACATAGTCCTCACATTCACAATAATTAAAATAATATAATACTTTACAAAGTAATCATGTCATTTAAATACATATAATTTTGAACAATGTTAATGTGTATATAAAACTGGTATATTTTGATGATTTTACATAATAACTAAAATGTCAAGTTTTATCACAAGGCTTAGCAGAGCGAGCAGCTCAATCCCAAGCTTTTTTATCTTCTAAATTATCGGAAATTTTATAGTACCCTTTTTTACAAAGTTTGGTTTTATTTAATATAGATTTTAAATCGTTTAATGGGTTTTCGAATGTCAGTGGGAAGTTTGTTGGTAAAGCGTATTGACCCATGAACGAGTTGCCTACTTTGTGGAGACGAGAGCGATGTACAGCAAGGTTGCGTTTATTCCTGGTAAGTATTTAAATTATGAATATCGGTCATTTTCTTAAAATTTGATATATTTTTGTGTACATAAAAATATATTGTGAGGCTACAGTCAGAATATTTATTTCTTTGAATTTTTCTCTAAGGGAATCTCTTGGACCTAGGTTGTAAATGGCTCAAACAGCCCTTTTCTGTAGAACAAAAATAGTATTAACGTCCGCACAGGTTCCCCAGAGAATCCCATATGACATAAGAATATGAAAATAACTAAAATAAACAATTCTGGCTGTATCTACGTCAGTTATCTGTCTAATTTTTACTTTAACAGCATAGGCGGCCGAACTTAGCCTTCCTGACAATGTTTCTATGTGTGGGCCCCATTGTAATTTACCGTCAATAGTGATGCCAATAAAAACTGTCGACTCAACAGAGTCCAACTCTATTCCATTAACTTGATCATTGGTAGATAGCTGCCTGACATTTGGCATTAACATTGGTATTTGGTAGGCAGTTCAGGCATAGAAAATATGGGGACACGACAAGCTGTTTATTAAATGACATGTAGACTATGTCATAAAAAAGTCAAACTCAAACTCAAATCATTTATTTCAATTAAACCATTTACAGGCACTTTTGAATTGTCAAGATATCGGTCAGTCAGAAATAGGTATGAAGCTAGTTGCCAATTCCAAAGCGTAGTAGGTACCTATGGAGAAGAACGGGCAAGAAACTCCACGGACACTCTTTTAAATAAAAAATTGTTACAAAATATTGGTTACATCATTCATGTTGAAATTATACATGTGAGAACAATGTAGAAAGACGTGCACGTTAGAAGCGTCCGTAATAAAAAGATTAAAAAAAGAACAATTCAAAAAATTAAAAATAAGCCCTGGCAGCTAAGAGATGACCAGTCCCAACTGACGGCGCCCATTCACGAACGTGACGCATGGATTAGCACCATTCAGCTCAACCATTTTGAAGGGAGCTAAATGATCCAACACACGCGCCACCATCAGCGAAACATTTGAGTGAGCAAGTACTATACTCCGTTTGAAATAAGATTAGACATTTAAACAAACCTTTTTTGCAGTCCGTTCAACCGATTTTGACTTCTATACCGTAGGCATAAGGACGGCATTGAAAGCAAAAAAAGTGGTTACAAACCAACTGTTTACTGCAGCTGCCATTTGTCATGCGACCAACGCAATAGAAGTCAAAATCGGTTGAACGGACTGTAAAAAAGGTTTAGTTAAATGTCTAATCTTATTTCAAATGGAATATAGTAGAGTCGTGCCCTGAGGATTCCGTCTCGAAGCTATGCCCGACAGCTGTTCTCCCATACCTACTGAGAGACTTACCATGTTATTTTAGGACCGTTGACTTCTTATAGGTTTTCCTGTAATCTATAGATAAATAAGGGGGAATTGTAAATTTTTATCTATTTTCACTATTTTCTGAAATAACTTTATTATTTTAAAATTGTCCCGTATAACAAGCTCTTTCATTTGATAAATATGTCAAACGGGACAGTTTGCAAAACTTTTTTTTAATTTTCTTATTTGCCCCCCAAAAATCATCATCATCTGCCTCGCCTTTTCCCAACTATGTTGGGGTCGGCTTCCAGTCTAACCGGATGCAGCTGAATACCAGTATTTTACATGAAGCGACTGCCTACCTGTCTACCTGACCTCAAAGTCAAAGTCAAAGTCAAATTATTTATTTCAAATAGGCCCATGTATGGCACTTTTGAACGTCAAAAATTACAAAATAATAAAATTGATTCTAGTCGCCCCTTCCAAAAGGTAGTTTTCGTATGGAAAAGAATGGGCAAGAAACTCCAC
This sequence comes from Agrochola lychnidis, assembly GCA_963680765.1. Taxonomy (NCBI): domain Eukaryota; kingdom Metazoa; phylum Arthropoda; class Insecta; order Lepidoptera; family Noctuidae; genus Agrochola; species Agrochola lychnidis. The sequence goes on from OY796850.1 coordinate 10,864,652, forward strand.
CGTTACTCTTTTAAAATGTTTTACAATACTGTTTGTATATGTACGTACATTTGTTAAATAATTATTATATGTGAAGACGATGCACCTAGAATAAAATTACTATACCTAAAAAGAATTAAAAATGAAGCGACGATAGATAATTTAATTTGTGATAGATACATGGTTCTCACATATTTACAAACATTGTAAAAGTAGACGATTTTCCTAAAATTTTACAATTAATAAGTCAGTGTGTGAGGAAGTAATCACAGAATGTAAAATCAATGTCATAAAACACAAAGTAATAAATTTTGCAATTAAATTAGCAACCAGTTTGATTTTGTCTTGATTCTAAATTGTCCTATGGAGCAGGACCAGCATGTTTCCAAGCACTCTTATCTTGGATATAATCCTCTAATTTGTAATATGCTTGTTTACAAAGTGTACTTTTTATATGAGTTTTAAATTTTCTTTCATTTAATTGCAATATGTCACAAGGTATTTTGTTGTAACATTTAACACAGTACCCTATAAAAGATGTATGTACTTTAGATAACCTGAAAAATGGTTTATCTAGTTTATCTTTATTTCTAGTATTAAAATTATGTCTATCACTTATTTTATTAAAGAGATGTGGATTTTTCCTTACATACATAATATTTTCATAAATGAATTGGCAAGGTACCGTCATAATATTAATCCTTTTAAAAAGTTCCCTGAGAGATTCGCGGCGACGTAGATTATAAATGGCTCTGACAGCTCTCTTTTGCAAAATAAAGATGGATTCAATGTCAGCAGCCCGACCCCACAGTAAAATGCCATATGACATAATGCTGTGGAAGTAACTAAAATAGACCAAACGCGCGGTTTCTACATCTGTTAACTGTCTTATCTTTCTAACAGCATAAGCGGCCGAGCTTAACCGCCCCGCAAGAGATGTTATATGAGGTCCCCATTGTAATTTCTCGTCTAGCGTAATTCCCAGGAAAACTGTTTGATTAATAAATTCCAGTTTTTCTCCATTCAATATGATGTCACATTCGCTACTTTTAACATTAGGTAATTTAAATCTAATGCATTTGGTTTTTTTTTTTATTAAGTACCAGATTATTTACCGTAAACCAATCTTGGACTTGCAGAATAGAGCTATTCACGTCGTCAAGATTTTGTGACCGTCGGTTTATTTTAAAGATTAATGATGTGTCATCTGCAAATAACACCATCTTCGGTTGATTTTGAAGTAATTGGGGTAAATCATTAATGTAAACTAAAAAGAGGAATGGACCCAATATCGAACCTTGAGGAACGCCCATTGCCATTTCAGACCCTAATGAGTTTACCTCTACTTCCCATTAATTACTGGGTAATACGATACCCCTTGGTGAGACTGGTTGTCAGACTTTTGGGTTTTCGACGACCCGGTACGACTGTCAAAGATCCAAGAATGACAGCCGGGACCAACGGCTTAACGTGCTTTCCGAGGCACGGAGGGGTCTTGGTGTGTATAGATGGTGACCCATTCACAGACCGACCACAGCAAGCATAGCTTAACCTGATCGATCGACCCGTGCGGCTGTTATTACCTAGCCACGGCCACCACGGGCCCCTCCTATTAATTGAATTAGTCTTGTAATTTATTTTATCATTTTTGCCCCCCAAAAATTATATTTAAAATACATTTAGGTTTACAGAAACTCATATGGGTACCAAATTTCAACTTAATCGGTCCAGTTGATTCGAAGAAAATTGGCTGCGACAGACGTCAGATAGACACGAGTGATCCTTTAAGGGTTCTGTTTTTGCATTCGGTCGTACGGAACCTAAAACAAAACAAAACAATCATCTCTACCAGGTCAAAATGCGTCATCAAGATTTCAGATACCTACTTGGTGCCTGGGGCCGGCAGGGTTCTCAGCCAACCGAACGAGAACAACAGCTTGAAAAATATGTTTTTGAAACCAATTTGTAAAAAAAAATAGGTATTAGGTAATACGTTGCGCTGCTGAGCTGTAAAATATTTTGCTCGGTAGAAAATTCCTACCCGTTAAATCTAATGTGTTTTTGGTACATAAGCTATTGTGGTTAATGAACACATTAACACTTGTTTAGCAGTAAATTACTTTAACGTGCCACCTATAACTAAACAAGGGAAGTTGAACGCTGACCCGATTTTAGCGCTGCTGACCATTGTTTTCCAACTTTCGCATCAGTTTTTCTGCATAATACAAAGCTAGTGTAGTTGCAGAACTCTAACAACACCAACTTTTATTTTACAGTACATTATTTACAACCTACTGTTACAGGGCGTGCCTATTGCCTTCTCGTTTTGTTTTAAATTAGCTTCTGCCTGCAACTTCGTCCACGTGGAATAGTTACTTTGGGCGTATTTATTTGGATAATGATTAATATCATGTTTATAAAAACACCTTTGCAAATAATGCATTATTTTAGAACAAATTTGGTTAGCATAAAAAAGGTTATAGTGAGCCAATCTTACAAGATAGACATATGCTGTCGCGGACTTTTTTAGAACTTTTAAAGAGGAATAATTCTGTCGTACATGATTTTTTCGAAACTTTAACAATTTACGCAGCGCACGCAGCGGAAGCTCTCAAAAGGAAAAAAAAACCCCCGATTTTGAAACAATCTTCATTGGTGCTCCGCTCCTATTGGTCTTAGCGTGATGATATATAGCCTATAGCCTTCCTCAATAAATGGGCTATCTAAAATTGGAGCAGTAGTTCCTGAGATTAGCGCGTTCAAGCAAACAAACAAATAAACAAACAAACTCTTCAGCTTTATATATTAGTATATAGAAGTATAGACTAGTATAGATTATTTTTGAGTAGGTACCTACCTACTTATAACAAACTGATTAGAAGAAGTATAGATAGGTACCGTTAGAAGAATCTCTAACAGGCATAGGCAAAGTTGGACTAGAGCGAGAATGAAATGTTCTTCTTTACATCACAAAGTAGTGGCAACTTCTGACTCTGCCTTCTTCATTTCACCATCATTTAATTTCATCATAGATTCCTGCGACTACCTACAGGATACAAATTTTAAGAAAAATCTCTGTAATTCATCGATAAGTCATTTAAAATACGTGTCTATGTTCTGTGCAGCTATCTGCTGCATCCCCGTTCGTGGCAGCAGCATACATGACAGGACGTGGTCCGCTGACCCTGCCGGGTGGAGCTGCTGGACTTGCCTTCGTCCACACTAAGTTCTCCCACGACTTCGACAAGACCAGACCAGACATCGAGCTCGTCATGGGAGCTGGCTCCTTGGCCGGTGATGCTGTTGGAATATTACGATCTTTACTTGGTAAGGTTACCTACCAAACAAAACCACCTGACGAGCACAATCACAACTGCACCATATTTTTCAAAGCAGAAAATCTTTATTCTAAGCAGCTCTGTTTATTCCATTAAAACTTTAATGAAAGTTGAAGACTATCAGTGATCTGGAAAATAACCTCTTCCGAGAACAAGACAACCACTTCAACTTTTAATGAATAACTTGAGTTTGTTCCTATTGCAGGAGTAACAGATGAGTGGTACTGGAAGGTGTATAGTTCTCTCCCATTCATTGTGAGGCAGCGCACATTTTCTTTAAACCCGGTGCTAATTCGACCGAACAGCGTTGGCCGACTGATGCTCCGTAGCCCAAACTTTGTCGACCATCCCAAAATCCATTTAAACTATTTCGCTGATCTTAACGATTTGCGAACTATGATCGAAGGCATTCGTATGGTAAGTGGAGATAATTATTACCTACCTACTTATATGATCTAATTTATAATTTCCTCTACAATGCGTCTGAACCAGTTAAAAATATTGCCACATTTAATTTCCAGGTAGAGAAAGTTATTGCCACCAAAGCGTTCCAGCGTTATGATACAAAATTGCACACAACGCCGTTCCCCGGCTGCGAGTCTTTGTTGTTCGACTCGGATGAATACTGGGAGTGCGCTATTATGCAGACTTCCATCACATTAGACCATCAAGTAAGTTGTATCTACTCTGAAGAAAATCTTGAAATCAATTATTCACAACTCTAAAAAGTCATTCCAGGCGTTAAGAAGTTGTGGTGGAATAAAAAAACACACACATTTATAGATACTTGCACCCTGAAAAAGAACACTCCTTTTTTTGGGCAGATGTGTAAAAATGGACGACATGGTTCGTAGAACCCCACCCCCATACCTACTTACTGACCTATGTCAACGGTTCACCCAATATTCCATGGCCAATGAAATTAAACTCCTTGTGGTTGCAGGTGGGAACGTGCAAAATGGCTCCAGCGGGCGACCCCACAGGCGTGGTATCGCCGAGGCTGCAGGTCCACGGGATTCGAGGACTGCGCATCGCTGACGCATCCATCATGCCTCGGATTCCCGCTGCGCACACGCATGCTGCCGTCCTCATGATCGCAGAAAAGGCCGCAGATCTCATCAAAGAAGATTGGGGAATATCTATTTAATCAAATTAAGAACCCAAACCCAAACTTTAGATACAAAACAGTAATTTATTACTAATCAAGCCGCGTAGCAAGAAATGGCCTATTTCCTCCATGTTTGTGAATATGGTCACTCTAGTCAAGTCAATGTACCAAATAAAACACACTTCTAGTTATTAGTTAAGAATGGAGAATAAGCTGTAAATTAATGTAGTAAGTTTTACTTTTTAGTTAAGGTTTAGCGAAAAGTTGCTACTTGTTAAGACATGCTTAGCGAAATCGTTGACTTCCAATAAAACGCGTACTTAGACTTTTTTGAAAACCAATAAAATGGTGCCGATTCCCTTGTTCACAAACTAAACTAAATTTAAGTTCAGTGCATCTTTTTCTTTCTATTTCATTACGAAAAGGACAGAAGATAAATTTTAGTTTAGTCCTGTCAAATTAATCAGCGCTTGACGTAAATTGACGTAATTTAAGTCGGCAAGTTTTTAATCACGTCTAAACTTGTAAGGAGAGTGACAGGCGCGGATTAATTTGACAGGACTAAACTAAAATTTATCTTCTGTCCTTTTCATAATGAAATAGAAAGAAAAAGATGCACTGAACTTAAATTTAGTTTAGTTTGTGAACAAGGGAATCGGCACCATTATCTACCAATCCTGATTATCGGCATTTACTGTCCAACCGAGAAAACAACAAAAGCAAAATGCTTGTATGTAAAAAAGCTTTCAGAGTGCTTGTGCACTACATTCGATCCGAATCTGAGATGACGGTAGGTACTACAGTCACGAGCATATAAATATATTGCTGTGTGTGTGACTGTACCAACAAAACGTCACAAATTGTTCTAAATTCAGACGGACTGAATTCGTAGCTTTTTTAAAGTTATTTTGTTTACCTCTAAAAAAATTTTTTCGCGACCTACCTTATCCCCCATAAAACTGAGCATGTATCCGACAGATACCAATCATAATAATATTTTCATGTGCAATACTTAATAGATAAGAAGATAGTTAATAAAAATTAAAGAAGATAGTTACAGTAACAAACCAACGAAATGTATCTACACAAAGATAAATGATTAAAAATTATGAGTGAAGTTTATTTATATGTATATTTCGATGGACTTTTTTGCCAAACGTAAACAAACATAAGTTTTAGGAAAAAGAACTGTAAAGCCTACATATAAGGTTCAGTTTGCACTACAACTTCTTTTTTTTCTTTGACTTTTCATCTATACTAGTCAGTCTAAAATCAACTTTATTTACACTGTCATAAAGTTGATGTTTGTTTAAGTAGAAATAACATATATTACAAAAAATGATAGACTTTAGCTGCGTCTATAATTTACCTATTGTAACAAAATATTATAAAAATTGAGTTATTGAGATAGGACTTCAAAGCGAAATCCAAAACTATAAGAAGTTGAGCAAAGAAATCATGAGCTTAGAAAATCAAAAATGCATTTTTATTTTTTGGCAAACATAGGTAATATGTCCATAATATGTCGAACAGAAATCAATTCCTGCAAAGGAATATTATTATGTGGTTACTCAAACAAAGGACCTTAACATTTTTTTGAATAGATACCACTTTTATCTGACTACTGATGATTGTAACATAATTAAGAAAGATAATTTAGAATACAGTTTTTAAACACTTTATTCCTAAAATTATTACAATACTACAACAATATACCTATCAAATAAAAGCAAACAATTTAATCAGGAGATGGTCCTGTCTTTGTTTTTCTGTTGAGCTTTCTGTACAAGAAGGATATTCTCCTCTCCATGTCCTTCCATTTAGTTGGTCTGGTTTGACTAGACCCAGTATGAGCCCACATTTTTCTTTTTCTCAGCAACATCTGTAACATTAATAAGATGTATGTGAATTATTTAGTGATAGATATTTAAATACTTTGTACATAAATAATGTGAGTGAAATAAATGTATTGACTGGATATACATAGATTGTTTCATTTAACACTTGAAAAAGTGTTCCCTAAACCTTATTCTGATATTTCTACTTACTTGATATTCATTGCCGTTTACTCCTCTTATCCATGATGGCACAGTGTACAGAGTCTTTACTGGGTGCAAATCTCCAGATCCAAGTATATCAATATAATCATTTTGACCAAATAGAGCTTTACGCTCTGTCCAAGCATTTGCTGGCCTGAAACAAAACTTATTAATGATAGTGCTTGAAAATAGAGGTTGTCTTTTTATCTGACTATTAAGTCAAGATAAAAGTTGATAATGCCTGAAAGAATTCTGTTGAAATGCCTCGTTACGTGATTTATTTCAGATGCCTTTTACAATAACCCCAGAAATTATTACCAGAAATGAATTTTACTATATTGTGTAGATATTTAAAATGAATGGGTTACCTGTATTCCGGTATAGGTAAAGGTTTCCCTAATGTCCGAGGAAGTAAACCACCACACCAAATCTTTTCTTCATATCCGTATCTTCTAATTAGGCGCGACTTATCAGCATGATACCGTGTTCTACAATAAATAAAAATGTTAGTCTACCTATACATAATAACTGTTATGGTACTGGCAACAGATATCAGTTATTCCTAACCTCACGATGTTTACAGTGGGTTTCCAAAAAATATTCAATACAGCAGATCCCAACCACGCCATTTTATTAAAATTGTAACATCAGTTGTTTGTTTAATTATTCAAAAATTAACAGTAGGTACACCAATTAAAATTAATACAGTTTTAAGCTTCACTTTATTCCTGAATCCAGCCGACTTGCCTTGCCTGTTTTTCGATGGATGACTTTGACAGTGATACACAGTGACAGTCAGACTGACAGACAAAGCGAGAACAATTTGGCACAGATTAAAAAAAAATCACCACAGATAGGTTAAAAGTTGGATAAGGCTAGGAATATACGTACGATTTTTTCATCAGGTAGTCGGATCCGATAGTCTGATCCGGAGGAACCTATCGGAAGGCGTTGGAGCCATTATTTTGTTTGAACATTCAACACACGTCCGATCCGGATAGTCGGATAGTTAGCATTGATTTGATAGCCGGATAAAACTATCGTATCCAACTATCTAAAAAATCGAACGTGTATTCCCAGCCTAAGCCAGTGGCAGGCAGTTGTAATGTAGGCAGCGAATCGTTGGCGATTTCAAAATTTCACGTCCTCACAGATTTTGAAGCAGCCAGTGAATTGTGTATGTTTATATTATCATGTTAGATCAGCAACTGCTATCTCTGAGGTTTTTCAGTCAGGAAGATCATGCCCGAGTTGGTTTTTAACTCTGATCAGGTTAGTTCTATCGTACGCCTCCAGTCTTTACCAAAAAACTAATTTAAACACGAAGTCAACAAACACAAAATAAATTATAAAACGTTCATAATTTATTGACTTTTCCACTAAAGGCTCTTACAAACAGGCGCGTCACCCGACGAGACACCAAGGCACCACTCGTCGTGCGACGAGTGGTGCCTTTGTGTTGCGCCTGTTTGTAAGAGCCTTAAAGCGGCTTTTTTACCAGTGGTAGACGCTTCACCTGTACTTACCTCGTCTATTAATAGTTTTACACTCCAAGTCTCATACATATTTATCTAGTATTCGTATGATTTGTGATCGACACAAAAGTAAACAAACACAACAATGGCGGTTTATAAAGATGTACAGTCGACAAATTTGAATCATGATCCACCATAAGCTTATTTTCTTACAGATATTCAAATACAATTAGGTCGAAATTCGCGTAAACATACATTTCCATGGTAACGACCTTGTTATCTGCCATTTAATTACACAGAGAATTATCTGTTGCAGTCTCCATCTTTGTTAAGAGCTTTTACACACGAGTGCGGTATTAAGCTGAATGCACACCCAAAATAAATACGACGCGTACGCATTGTCGTACTAAAATCAATGTGTTTTTAATCTAATATACCTGATTTATTATTTATTTTAATATGCGTTCAGCTTAAAGGCTTCTACATACTGGCGCGACTTGTCGCGTAACGCGACACCGGTAGAACAATTAGAAACATGAAAACGGCCTGTAAGAGCCTTAAATGTGCTACAAACAAGATTCCGCCATTTTTGCATACATCTTCACTGAATTTTGTTTGCAAAGTTTGTTAAGGCAACAATAAGAAACGAGAAAGTAAAACGCTTAAAAAATATAAAAATTATAATGTTGAACTCGTTCTTATTTAACAATAGTTAATATCGAGTGTAACCACCATTGCTTGCAATAACAGCCAATAGTCTTGAACGCATTGATCCAATAAGGCGACTGCAAATATCACTTCCTCTCATATAATCCCAAATTTCGTTGCAATGTTGCTCAATTGCTTGCTTTGTCCTCTCGTTTCTGTTATCCCACTTTTGGACCATCAGACCCCATAAATTTTCAATTGGATTTAAGTCCGGGGATTTAGATGGCCAGGGAATTAGCGTAACTTCTGGATGCTGGCTAAACCAGCTAGACACGACTCTGGCCGTATGCACTCTACAGTTATCGTGAACATAATAAAATCTTGGAACTTCTTCTTGCGGGTAAACCATTCGCACTGTCGGTAACATAGATTCTTCTAATAAATCCACATAATTTATTGCATTCGCATGAGAAGAAATCTGAACCAGCTCGCCTACACTTCCGGTTCCCATCCAGCCCCACATGTTAGCTGAGATTCGGCCAGATAATTGATTCGGCACTACGTGATCCTCAGCGTATCGTGTATTATTGTAACGCCACAAGGGTATGCGACCGTGCTGAGAAGATCTAAAAGATTTCTCGTCTGAAAAGATAACGTTAGTCCAGTCAAAGTTTAAATATTCACGTGCAAAATTTAATCTTGCAAGTTTGTGTGCATCTGTTAAGTCGACTTTCTTAGCGTGATGTCTATAGTGCAGTCCAGTGGAGTGCAAATGATTTCTTATCGTTTGTAGACAAACGTCGTACCGTGCCGCAAAATACCAAGTGGGAGTAAACGGATGTTCTTCGTAATGATGACGCATGTAGGTTTTCTGTTGATTCGTGATTTGACGAACACCATGATTATATCGTCGTCTATCTTCCAGGGTACCCTCTTCTTCATATCGCCTGATCCAGGTCCTCACTGTGTTTCGAGATATATTTAACTCTCGAGATATTTCTCGTATACCGTAGCCTTGCTCACTGAGAATATAATCCGAGCTCTTTGTTCTGCCATTGTAAGTAAATATAAACGAATTATTTTTTATTCTTTAGAAATTATTATTTGACACCAATTTCTGAGTGATTTTTTGACTCTGTCATTTTATAATCGAAAGAGTTCGGAACATGGTTTTGAAAAAAAAAACTTTTGTTCTGAGTTATATTTAATTCCAAAGAGTTTGGATTCAAAATATGATTATTAATGCTTTATCTAAAATATTATCTATTGCAGTAATGACAAAGGTTAAAATTGCATAGATCTCCGACCCGTATTGACATAGCTTGCTTAATATTTAAAACGTCCTAAGTGCGGCATGCACTGTAAAGGAGGGAAATCTTTGTTATTTTGACGGTTTCAAACGATTTATCGTCAAAGTGGGTCATGATTCAGATTTTTCGACTGTACAGACGCCAGCACATCAAGCTACCCGAAACTGTCAAATTTTCCCAATCAACTTTGAACCTTAAACATCAGCGATAAAGTTGAAAATCTATTAAATAAATTTGACAGATTGTAGTAGCTTGATGTGCTGCCGTCTGTACAACTGTGCTGCCACCTGTTATGAGCTTTCAGTTTATAACCTCATTGTCCGCCACCATACCCGCCCGGCTGCCCCATTTCATAACCTAGTAAGGACTTAAAACGAAATTTCACAGGAGAGCGCAAAAACGTGAATAGGGTCAGCCTTTGAAAAGTCAAGGTTTTGAAATGGTTCAAGTAACTTAGGTAAAGACGCCAGCACATCAAGCTACCCGAAACTGTCAAATTTTCCCAATCAACTTTGAACCTTACACTTCAGAAATAAATTTGACAGATTGTAGTAGCTTGATGTGCTGGCGTCTGTACAAGGTTTTAAAGTGATCACGGGGCAGTGAATGGGGCACTAACTAGGTTTCGATGTTTAAATATATCTGTTTGTAAGTGACTTTTCAACGCTGGTGTTTTTGTATTTGATGGAGACTTAATACTATGCGTTCGCACTGGCGAAACATCACAACAAAACATGTTGAAATCTCTAGTGCCTGTCAAACTTTGTATGGAAAATTGACAGAAAATAGAGACTCCAACATGTTTAGTTGTAAATGTTTCGCCAGTGAGAACGCACAGTTAGATTAGCAAGATTATGCAATAAAACGATTTTTGTAAACCGGCCAAGTGCGTGTCGGACCACGCACAATGAAGGGTTCCGTAGTTGGGATGAATTTATCCCAAAAACAAACTTAACTTTGTAGTTGATAAACATGTTCTCCCATACGGAATGTATAGGAAAACATGTTTTTGCAACTGCAAAGTTAAGTTGGTCGATTATTACTCGATAACTAGTAAAGTCTACTTAGCTGTGATAGTTTTCCTTTTAATTTCGTTATATAAGCTACTGTTGTGATTTTTTTCACACATCCAAAACCAACCATTTAGCTGGCAGGACACTTGACTCTAACAAAAATTAGCACTTTAAAGCTTAATATTTTGCAAACGGATCCCTGTATCCAAAAATGGTTTTAACAAACTCATAATGTTTTTGTAAGACCTTTCCAATGATACCCCACACTATGGGATAAAAAAATAAAAAATAAAACATCATCACTTTACGTGTATGGGAGGTACCCTAAAAAAAATATTTTTCATAATTTTGTTTTACCACTTTGTTGACGTAATTAATATGTATACCTATGCCAAATTACAGCTTTCTAGTACTAAGGATCTCGGAGTTAGACTGCGGACAGACAGACAGACAGACAGACGGACATGACGAAACTATAAGGGTTCCTTATTTACTACGGAACCCTAAAAAAGTGTCCCTTACTAGGTTTTGAAATGGGACAGCCGCGCCACTGTAGGCTGTCACTGTCTGTACCAGTCTGAACGACCAGAACAAAGACGCATCGATCTGTCTGCACAGCATAGTCTTGTCAAATAAAACCTCTTTCACTTTCCGAAACGGAATTCCATTTCGGAATTCCGTTTCGAATTATCAATTCGGAATTTCGAAGGCAGCAAATCCATACAAAAGAAAGGCCATATACAGACGGAATTTCGAATCGGAGAAAAATTCAAACGGAGAACTACTGTACGTGTGTGATCGATCCTTGATTTTGTATGGATTTGCTGCTTTCGTAATTCCGAATCGATATTTCGAAACGGAATACCGTTTCGGAATTCCGTAAGGCTGGGTTCACACGGCATTGTCCTGCACGTTTTCTTTGTATTCGTTTTTTTAACGTACAGACGCCAGCACATCAAGCTACCCGAAACTGTCAAATTTTCCCAATCAACTTTGAACCTTAGACTTCACCGATAAAGTTGAAAATCTATTAAATAAATTTAACATTTTGTAGAAGCTTGATGTGCTAGCGTCTGTACAATCAGCCGGGTGTTCATTCGTGTAAAAAACGAATAGCAGCAGTCTTCATGCAGTTTTCACAGTGAGTAGACGTTTGTGATGGATCCACGCTTGGTTGTACTTTTTAAACTCAAACTCAAACTCAAATCATTTATTTCAATTAAACCATTTACAGGCACTTTTGAATTGTCAAGGAATCGGTCAGTCAGAAATAGGTATGAAGCTAGTTGCCCATTCCAAAGCGTAGTAGGTACCTATGGAGAAGAACGGGCAAGAAACTCCACGGACACTCTTTTAAATAAAAAATTGTTACAAAATATTGGTTACATCATTCATGTTGAAATTATACATGTGAGAACAATGTAGAAAGACGTGCACATGAGAAGCGTCCGTAATAAAAAGATAAAAAAGAACAATTCAAAAAAATTAAAAATAAGCCCTGGCAGCTAAGAGATAACCAGTCCCAACTGACGCGACGGCGCCCGTTCACGAACATGACGCATGGATTAGCACCATTCAGCTCAACCATTTTGAAGGGAGCTAAATGATCCAACACACGCGCCACCATCAGCGAAACATTTGAGTGAGCATGACATACTCACAGCCGCCAGGGCACATTCAAGTCAATGCAAGACATATTACCCGGTAAATAGTAACTCTTTAGTACATAGTGCTCACATAGTGTGCTATGCAATTATATAATACAAAAGAGATTGAGTTTATACAATGCAAAGATGGTCTTACAATCTTCAGCAGCTCCAACAGTATTTGCAAATGTTAATCAATTAGTTGTGGTTGTGGAGCAGGACCAGCATTGAGCCAAGCATTTTTATTTACTTGGTAAGATAAAAAAATAAACATTTAAGTTCGTAATGTCAAAAACAAAATTTAAAAAAAAAGGGAAAGCAACTCTTCCAAATATTAAAATTTTAACTAGTGAGCCCAAGTGGCTGTGGAGCAAGACCAGCATTAAGCCAAGCATTTTTATCTACGATATAATCATCCAACTTATAATATGCTTGTCTACATAGTGTGCGTTTAATGCATGTTTTAAATTTCTTCTCATTTAGTTGAAGAATATCGAGTGGTATTTTATTATAACATTTTACACAGTACCCCATAAAAGAAGAACTTTAGACAATCTAAAACGTGGTTGATCTAATTTATTCCTATTTCTAGTGTTAAAATTATGCCTGTCACTTATCTTACTAAAAAGGTGTAGATTTTTTCGAACATACATAATGTTTTCATATATATACTGACAAGGTACCGTCATGATGTTAATTTTCTTGAACAATTCCCTTAGAGATTCGCGTCTGCGGAGGTTGTAGATGGCTCTGACGGCCCTCTTTTGCAGAATAAAGATAGAATCAATATCTGCAGCCCGTCCCCACAGCAAAATACCGTAAGACATGATGCTATGAAAATAACTAAAATAGACCAGTCTCGCGGTATCCACGTCTGTTAGTTGGCGGATTTTCCAAACAGCGTAAACGGCTGAACTTAGCCGCCCTGCAAGTGATGTTAAGTGAGGACCCCACTGTAGTTTGGAGTCAAGCGTTATCCCCAGGAAAACTGTCTTTTCGACGAATTCTAGTGTCTCCTTATTCAATACAACGTGACATTCACTACTTCTAACATTCGGTAACGCGAATCTTATGCATTTAGTTTTCTTCTCATTTAATACCAAATTATTTACAGTAAACCAATTATGGACCGTAAGCATAGCGTTATTTACGTCGTCAAGCTCCTGTGCACGTCTGTCTACTTTAAAAATCAGTGATGTGTCATCAGCAAATAACACCATTTGTGGTCGATTTTTCAGTAAATTTGGTAAATCATTTATATATACTAAAAAGAGGAATGGACCCAATATCGAGCCCTGTGGTACACCCATTTTGACTTTTAAACCCAATGAATTTACACCGTTTATTTGAACTTGCTGCAGTCTATCATTCAAATATGATTTTACTAAGCTCAGCGCAAGTTTATCCAGACCGTAATGCTCAAGTTTCAAGAGCAGTGTTTCGTGATCCACGCAATCAAATGCCTTGGATAGGTCGCAAAAGATGCCTATTGCATCTTGTGCCTCTTCCCATGCATTAAAGATGTGTTTCAATAAGGTGACACCGGCGTCGGTTGTGCAACGTCCTTTGGTGAAACCATACTGTTGATCGTGTAGGATGTTATTACGATTAAAATGATTGAGCATTTGATTTAACATTACTTTTTCAAACTTTTTTATATTGGTATAATCGAAGGCGCCAACGATTTCGTCGCCGTCAGAGCAGAAGGTTTTGGGTACAAAACCTTCTGCTCTGACGGCGACGAAATCGTTCTATTATTGAAGAATCAGGGCGTACTAAACTATTTGAGAAGTTATATGATAAACTAAGAAACGATGACGTTGCTATTCGATGAAAAACGTATGAACATCGTGTCGTGTGAACGAGACAGAGCTATACTATGTGCTTAGGTTAAAATGCTCTAAGACTATGTGCCACTGCAAGCCGAATACGTTAAAGTTCATTCGATTTGCTTGACAAGTCCGTTGAGTATTCGTTTAAACGCATAAACGGTGTACGATTTTTGCAGTACAAACGACATGTGAATGGTTCTATGTACAGACGCCAGCACATCAAGCTACCACAATCTGTCAAATTTATTTAATAGATTTTCACCTTTATCATAAGGTAGTATAAGGTTCAAAGTTGATTGGGAAAATTAGACAGTTTCGGGTAGCTTGATGTGCTGGCGTCTGTACAATGTAAGTGCCACTCTGCCACTATTTATTCGTTAAGACGTATACTGCAAAAAAACGTGCAGAACAATGCCGTGTGAAGCCAGCCTAAGTATGTGGCCGGTCTTAAAAGCCTATGTTTCCAGGCTTCCAAACATAAGTATAAAAAAACAAAGAACTAATCAAACAAAATGGCCGATGTTCTATAAAATAAAAATAGTTTTAGGAGAATATTGCGAATTTTATGGAAAGGCTTATTATAGTACGTATTACATTTACCAAGTTATTGCTTATTAGTTTCGTTTAATATAACGGTGTAAAATATGTTCCTGTTCTGTTTGAAAAAACCGTTCACACTAATCATTTACGCAAATAACAAGGGAAGCAGTGTTCCTTGTTTATTTATTCTTTGATAAATACAGATTAAAATAGCCTTACTTTAATTTGGATTAAAAAGAATTTGAAGCTAATTTCGATTTGTTCTGAAACGTTATTTATATTCATGCAGTGTTTAAAATATTATAGTTGTGCTTGTGTTTACTTGGGCGCGTAATTGCGTTGTTTGTTTACGTTTCATGATGTTGCAGTTTAAACAATAAATCTCCCAAAATGAATTTGTAATGTAAATACAAATTTCGTTTCCAGATATTGTTCTAAAATAATGTCTAAAAGAGATCAAGGCGACCGAAATGAAAGAAAGTTGGATTCGAGTGACTACGAAAACTTAATATCTCAACACAATTTATTTGAATCGTCTCGATCAAAACATCAAGAATTGCCCAGTTTCCCCGGATTTTCGAATGCTGAAACACAAACAAAAACTAGCGACATAAAAGAACAGGCGGTACACTCTGGTCTAGGTGCTTGGCATTACAACCCGTGGTGGATGCTGGCCAGCACGTCGCGGAACCTGCCGTCTCAGGATGACTACTCGGAACACAGTGATCAAACTAAAGTGAAACAGGAGCCCCCTGGTGCTGGCACTCCTGACAGGGACCCATTACATACTGACTTGGAACAGTTTCAAGCAGAAACAGTAACACCTCCAGTTGGGTTAGATTCGTTTTGTGATGACTGCTCCGACCCGTTTTGTGACTCAAGTGGAGCAATCTGTCGCAAACTTTTTCACTGCCCTCATTGCAGAAAGAGCTATCCCACAATTTTAGAGTTTAACACACACTTGACAGGAGTACATCCAGCACAAAAGCCCTTCAGATGTCAGATATGTTTGGAACCATTCCACAAGAAATCACATTTACGAAGACATTTAGATGCCAATCATACACGGAAAGATGTCAACAAGTGTTCTGTGTGCTCCAAATATATAAAAGATAAGAGCAACTTACGCAAACACATGCAAGTACACACAGGTCGTGTCCCTCAGAAACAATTCAAGTGTGATCTGTGCAATAACAAACGTTACATGTCATTAGACAGACTTAACAATCATAAGGTGGTGTGCACAGGTGAAAAAGTATTGAAATACTGTGACATGTGCACTAAAGTTTTTGATAATTCAAGATCACTCAACAGCCACAAAAAAGTGCATGCAAGGGAATTAAAGTGTGACAACTGTGGGGAACAGTTACGTTCATTAGAGCAGTTTACAAATCATAGAATGATTTGTCAAGGAACAACATCGGAAGCAAGTGGCAGTCATGGCCATGCTGGCCCAGGGCATGCCGGTGGCCCCTCCATGGGCCGCTGCTGCACCCAGCCAGGGATATGTGAACATGACAAACCGGCCTATCTGAATATACCTGGATATGCGGCTGGCAGAGTGCTTGATGCCACCCTTTCCACTTTAAAATCAGAGCTGAACTGATGACACATGCCGTAATGGCTTACAAAGTAACTAATTAATACATATAAATTAAACAGTTTCGTTTTTTACAAGATTACCAAATAGATAAATAAATGACAGTAATAATTTTCACAATTGAGAATTTCACAAGACTGATGCAAATATCCCGCCTCACGACTTGCTTTATTATTACCATTTAAATTTAGGCTTTAGTTAGTAGGTTAATACAGTTAGAGTAAGTAACATAGCCGTTTGAACATGTTCTTATATATTTACAGAGAAGAGGTTGAATATATTTGAATATGCTGAAATCGTTATAACCACCTTTAATTTTTAACTAAAAATAATTCATAACTGTTCAGTGAACAGTGATATAGAACCAGATCATACATGCAACAATCATTGTACGTTTATCAGATATTTTTTTTATTTAATTATTTGATATCTTTTCTATAACAATGCTTTTGACTGATTTAGAGTAAATGTGAATGTGCAGTATTACAAACATTAATACAATTTTTATTTTTCTATTTTGGAGAAGTTATAAGAGTATGTTATTTTTATAATTTTTAGAACATAATATTTTAGTTTTATGTTATGTACCTAAGTTGTATGTTGTAAACAGTCAGTGGAGACGTATGAGGGGCATGATATATTTTCCAGTGCTCTGATGTACTTTTTTCTCCAAAGACATAATTATTATGTAGATGTGTGTAGTTTCGTATACATTATGTAAACATGTATTTCGAATATTTTCTAAAGACAATTTTTATACACATAGCTATGGGACATTAAATTTGTTTCATAATGTTACACCTGTAGGGTAAGTTAAACTTGGTCAAGTGCAATGTACCGTTGGCGAAGCCTTGTGCATGTTATGGTTATTGGAAGTATTTGTTGTGTTCTCCTTACCCATAATATTTATTCTTGAAGTGTTATACACTGAAAAAATTATTGCTGCAATTTATAAAAATTATGTAAATGTAATGTTTTATTAAATATTTAAACACATTATGTGTACACACACCTTAATTATAAGATTCGAGGCTATAATATCTAATGCTAATAAGCCTTTATTATGCTAATACGACATAGGAGTGTATTACTATACTCTCAAATTTTATCTTGTATACTTATATTTTTTTAAACCTTATTATTTCTAATTTTATTTATTTTGTTCATGTTATGTGGAAGGAAGAGTACTTCTATTTGGAGGCTTTTTATTCATAATCAGTTGTTGCTATTTACAATTGTTTTTAATACTAATAGCTTAGTTTATTTTAATATCTTTATCGCTTAGTTACGTAGTTTATATTTTAAAGAATTTTAATATGTAAGTTCCATACTGGAATCTTGCTTTAACAAGCCACCGAAAATTTTATTGGGTTTATTATACCAAATTCGTTTTATAAAGATAATACATAATATTATATTGTAGTTACTTAACTGGTGACTTTATAAAGGCGTTTTGGTTGATTATGATCTAGTTTAAAAATTTGTATTTAATTTTTTTTTTATAACCATATCCCACTTCGAGGAGCAAGGCAACACTTATTTTAAAAGAGAAATCCTTTCATAATAATAATACAAGTTCAAAATAAAGTATCAATATCTTAACTCGATAAAAGAACAAAAAGATTATGTTTTTTTTTTTCTGGGTTCAACGACCGCTAGTAGTGTAGTTACTTGAAGTACGAATTAAGAAGTTAATTTTTTACATTTTGTCTTTTTTATATATCAATACACATTAGGTCTGTGAAGTTTACATAAAAAAACTAATATTCTAATTAACTACACTACACAGTTACGGTCGTTGACCCAAAAAAAAAACTTTTTTGAGGTTCTCAAGTCGAAGCGTATTTTTATTGTCGCTAGCTAATTCAATTTAACACTATAGCGTAGAGCGCCTTACTACACGACGTACCTACCTCTTAAACCGGTACCCTAATTGCGTAATACAACACAACCACAATCTGTTTCGATTTGAAACAGATTGCTAATCCATTGCTTCATAAGTTGGAAAAAAATCTACTCGACAACGTAAATAACGCAATGAATGTTGTTGAACTGCCAATATGAAACAAATTAGGTAAAATTATTTACGAAAATAAGTTACGCAATTAGGGTACGGGTAGGGTCTCCTGCGCGTGTTTTTACACAAAAACATCGCAACAAGTAGGCGTGGCCAAACACATTTGTCTATGCAAATACGACGTTTTGTATGAAAATCAATGTTTATGTGTAAGGTTTTTTGTGTATTGTTTCGAAAAAACACGCGCAGGAGACCCGACTTTAGCGATTCTAGCTATGTAGGTAACGTGAATGTAACGCCATCGGCCCAATAACCTTTTTGCAGTCTGATAACAGACAAAACTTTTAAATTGTCAGCCTTTACTCGGGCATTTTTCATAAAAAAATATTCTGTTCTTTCGTGCAGAGTAAGTAAGTTGCCCTGCTTGTCGGAATGCGCCACCGATACCCAATATAAGCCTAAAAGTTGGTCACTGAAAGTAAGAAGTCGGTGAATACCGAAAATGTGTTCTTTAGTTCAGTAAAGTAAAATTAAGGAAGCTATTTCGAGCTACACTGATTTAAATAAAAAGTGCGAATTGTACCCGCACGCCGAAGGTTTCGTACCTACCTTTTTATTATGAACATGAGCGCGACGAATATTTGTAACTTCCTTAAAAACGCATGCCGATAAACTGTCTTAACTTCGCCTGGCGCCTAAGCTGTAATATCTTTTTCAATCAAAAAATTGCAATTGAAACTAAGTTTTCATAGAGAGCTTTATGTTTTTCAAGTAAAATGAAAAAGATATTACATCTTCTTTTATTATAGGCAAACATAGGATGCCAGGCGAAATTAGTTGACGATACCTAACTCTTGTTATAAACCGATGTGGCGAATGCACTGAACATTAATTATTCTTAATATTTATAGACTCGTTCAGAAATAATTTTACAGCACAGCTCTAAATTACTCTCAAAACACTACAAAGTTGTCAGTCGTCTTGTTATTGTCACTAACCTGTAAGAAAATGTAATGTAAAGAATATATTTTATTATGAAATATTCATAAGTTTAGTGTAGAAACCTCTTAACATCGGGTACTGAATTTAAATCTGAGGGCGGCGGAAAATGACAATAATATTGTGTAATCTATTACAGAAACAGTCATATTCTCTTTTGTATCGCCACCACGTCCTCGTATGCGTACTTACGATTCGTGATGATCATGATTATCAATCTTTTTTTTGTAACCCTTTCCACTTCTCTGGTAAAGTTAATTCAAAGAAAATTATGATGAATTTAAATAATGTACTTTAAAATTAGAGACATAAAGTGCATTATTGTACGACCATCAAGGCAATCATTAAACGGATCCTCGGGCGTCTAAAAGCGCACGCGCGGTTGTTTGCACCTTATGTCACTAACGATAAAGTATATTATTTAAAGTCATAAAAAAATCTGCTCTGTACGTCTCTGCGCCATAGAAAGTTCAAGACCACGCCAACCACTTTCCTATCAAATAATTATTATTGTAAACTCTGATTTTCAGGATTTTTATTAGGTACCTTTTTAAATGTTTTTAGTTGATCAATGAACAATACATTATTAAGCTGAACTTGAACTAGACAGCATTATTGAAAATTTTAGTACCAGTAATATAAATACTTTCGGCTTATTGTAGGTACTCAGTGGTGCCGATTCCCTTGTTCACAAACTAAATTTAAATTCAGTGCATCTTTTTCTCTCTATTTCATTAAGAAAAAGACAGAAGATAAATTTTAGTTTAGTCCTGTCAAATTAATCAGCGCTTGACGTAAATTGACGTAATTTTAGTAAGCAAGTTTTTAATCACGTCTAAACATGTATGGAGTAGTGACAGGCGCTGATTAATTTGACAGGACTAAACTAAAATTTATCTTATGTCCTTTTCTTAATGAAATAGAAAGAAAAAGATGCACCGAACTTAAATTTAGTTTAGTTTCTGAACAAGGGAATCGGCACCAATGTCATTTTTTTTAGTACAGACGCCAGCACATCAAGCTACCCGAAACTATCAAATTTTCCCAATCAACTTTGAACCTTAGACATCAAGGATAAAGTTGAAAATCTATTAAATAAATTTGACAGATTGTAGTAGCTTGATGTGCTGACGTCTGTACATTGATAACAGTTGCGTTCGGTGTTCATAAATGAAAGTTTTAGAATCATGTCGTCAAGTACGGCAAAATCGCCTCAATTACCAAACTTCTGTAACAGCCTTTCAAAGTATTATAAACAAGATAATTCTTATCACTAAAGAAGATTAAAACCGATGATTTGATTTACGTAGATTCTAAATCAATGAATAAATTAATACGTTTAATTAAATAGACACACTGTTGCATCGGTGTTCCACTCTGAACAGCCTTTTCTAAACTAAAATGATGATTTATATACCGCCGACTTTGTGACTGATTCTGCCATTTGTTTGGATTGATATTATACAGAAAATAAATACCATTAGGTACCTAAATATTTTGTCTTTGTAGGTTTTTAGCATGGTGTGTAACTTTTAATGCACCTAGGTTTAAGAAAAAATGTGTTCATATGAATTTAGTTAGGTACATAGAATATAGTTCATCTATTTGATTAGTGATGTAGACTGTAAAACAGTGTAATGTGAATTACTGTACGAACGCATTATTTTCCGACTAAGCCTTCCATTGCGTATTACCTAAAATAAGCCAAATTCGATTTTTTACAGTTAGGTCATGTTATCATGGCTGTTGTGAAAACAATGCTGCCTTCGTTAACATTGTCCTTTATTTATTATGTACCTACCCTACCCGAATGTAGAACTTAGTTATTCAAAGCAAGTAAAAAAATAGCGTACCTACCGTTACTAAATATCACGAATAAATGACATTTCCTTTCTGTTAAAATGTTTTATTATTTACCTGTCTGCATAGTGCACAGTCATGTTTAAAATAGTTGGCTCAGCACTTAGCAGACTCAGTTACAAAGTGGCTAAGTAGTTTCGGAGATAAGGGTCAATTATCATCTATTTTATTTATTAAATATCTTAGAAGTATTTTTATTACTTACCCTTTTTTAATTTTCCTATTTGCTCCCGAAAAGTGACCCCCATATAAATTCATTTAATTACGTTACACGTCCGTGTGAAACCGGGTTTCCTGCGCGTTTTATCGAAACATACAAAAAACCTTACACAAACATTTGTTTTCATACAGAACATCGATTTGCATACACAATTGTGTATGGCCACGCCTCTTTATTGCGATGTTTTTTTGTAATGTTTCGAAAAAACGCGCAGGTGACCCGGCTTTAGGGTCACAGAAATTCATAGTAGGTATGGTATGTGTCAGTGGCGTAGCTACCTAGGGGCTAGGCGGGGCAGTGCCCCGGGGTCCTCAAGCTTAGGGGGCCCTCGAATCCTTCCTTTCCAGAAAATCTAGATCGAACTGAACTTTTGAAAATTTCTCCCATTTTCAAAATAAATATGATAGGTTGCGAAAACAGCTGTCCCATACATTTTGACCGCGTAGGTATTGCACTTTTCTATGAAACAGCTGATTTGTTTTAAAATAACCGACGAAAGATTTCAACGCAGGGGATTTCAGAATCATGTACTGAACCCATGGTAAAAGTTTTCGCGTTGATGGGTGACACCTCGTATATTTAATATTTTTACTTGATAAAACCTAAACCGTCTTATTACAAAAAACTGCTTAGGTACTGGTTTAAACCAAGACTTATAGGTCTAGGATTGTTACGGTAATAAAGCTAGTACCATACTCAAAAAGCGTTCTTATTACAAAACGAAGACTTTTCGAGGATCAGTTAGTACCAAAGAAGGTTCATAGTTTAAATAATATCCACAGATAAGCAACAAAAATGGCATTCTTTCATTCGTTCACACAGGCTTTATTTGAAGCAACGTTCTGTTTCTCTAAATGTTGACAATACTAGTATTTCTGCGAACAGTAGACCTCGCGAGCACAAACATTTTTACAACAATTAATATACCACAAAAGTTATTTACAACGGGATATTTACCATGTTTTTTGTTTAAAATAAGATGTTTTGTTTAATATACCTATCCAACTTATATTTTATTATTAACATTGAAATAAGTTCTCCTTGATACATATTTCTTATAACGGAATGCATGGCTGATTAATTGTTAATGTCAACGATAAGATGTCACGTCAATTAAGTCATAATTTTATTGTTTGTTTACTTTGGCTATCTACATAAATTAAGTAATTTTACAAAAACAGAAGGACTGAAATAACAATGCTATTATAAGTGAGCTGATGATTATCACAATAACATCAAGGGTTATCAAGATCGAGAAAAGAAGAAGTGTGGTTTTCGTAAAAAGTGCGGCACTGGGTACCTACTGCACCAACGCTGCTGTGCTTACATACAAACATCTATCGAAATTCATGAAGACTGGGCGAGAGGTGAAATGGTGATTCCTAAGCTCGCGGATAGCGCACGATACATACGTCGACTATTCGTGTGAACTTGTGAATATTGTGTATAATGTATTGTTTACGTGTAGTATTTTTTTTAGTTACATATGATTTACATTGAAAAAATTAAAATAAAAACATTTGAAATCTTTCGTTTTTTTAAATGCTTTTGAAACAATGCATCATGTTGGTGGTACAATAATAATAGGCGAGTAGGGAGGTATATCATTTGTTTCTAGTGATAAAAGAACCTTTACATAAATACCTTACAGACTCATAAATAAATTCAGTGTACACCCAAGTATAAACAACAAAAACGTATTCACACCACACACGGGAGTTTAGTTTTGGTCATGCTTCTCTGTAACACTAAACACAACTCCAGCCGGCCAAAATTCATGTGCTGACATCCATATAATACAACAAGGAATTACAATATTTACAAGCCCGCCGTACTGCCGTTCTGACCCGTGCCCGACAAACCCGCCTTGTGTGTGTGTTGAGCTTTACTGTGACATGGTTTGTTCGCGAGTTGAATCCTAAAGCAAACTTATCTACGTAAAGAAGGGAACAAACAAAGACACCTGTGGCGAAAAACTACCATCACCTTCTCCTGAGGACTTGGAAATAATGATGATTGCTCCTCACGTCATTGAAGTTGTCTGGATCCTGGATTTGTGCTCGGTTGATGGCAATAGGCTCGCCCCCTATTACATGAGACAAACATAACTGGCGAAATGTGGGTGTTCTATTTATATGGTACACCTCTGCCTAACCCTTCAGGGAAAACAGGCGTGATGTTAAATGACTACGATAGCAATGCATTGGTAAATAAAATTACATATACAGTTCATATAACATTTAATTAAAATTGATAAATTTTAGATCTTTACATTATTTATGTAGGAAATGTGTCTGTGTGTGAATATGTGTCCATTCTATTGGCCCAATTACTGTAGGAAAATAAGCAATACAGCGGAATTTCCTAATGCTTTCCTCCTGCTTATTTGGAGTAATAGGCATTTTATAAATCTTCGGGACATCCGTGACGAGTTTTTACATGTTTTGCTGAAAACTAGTTGAGACATACCATGTTAATCAGCTGTATCGTCTTGAATCTACGAATAAAACAATAATATTAGTATATTATTTGGATTTTGTCTAATGTTAGGTTAGTATTGACCAAGGTTAGGTACTTACATACTTAATGGCGAGCCCAGTTGCGTTATGCGCAAACCACTTGCACTTCAGGACTCAATGAGCATCCTCGAGGGTCGTGAGATAAATCCTCATGTAAAAAATCCACTAGTTTTTCTCCAAAACGTTTTGTGAACCTACACTTATTCTAAAATCTTCGTCACTCAATTCAAAAGGATTCACACGACGACGATGTCTGTAAAATTGCCGAGACGTCTCCAGGATATCCAAATCTTCAAAATCCATCAAGATAACCATATTAATATCCATTTTTAACGATTTTTGTATTATCTGACACACAACAATAATCAACGCAAACGTCAAATAAATAAGTACCAAAGATAAACTAGGGGACTCGGCGGACTAACTTTAGTACCATAGATAGTTGAGGAACTATAGATAAACTTCATTTTATAATAACGTTTTATTTAGTCATGGTACTAAAGCTAGTACTAATCCCAGTACCAAATTTAGATCGTGTTTTGGAATAAGACGGAAACAGTTTAGATAGCAGTTTTATTTGCTCCAGGGCCCTTGGTTACCTAGCTACGCCACTGGTATGTGTATCAAATTTAAACTTAACCCGTCTTATTACAAAAAACTGCTTAGGTACTGGTTTAAACCAAGACTTATAGGTCTAGGATTGTTACGGTAATAAAGCTAGTACCAGACTCAAAAAGCGTCCTTATTACAAAACGAAGACTTTTCGAGGATCAGTTAGTACCAAAGAAGGTTCATGGTTCAAATAATATCCACAGATAAGCAACAAAAATGGCATTCTTTCATTCGTTCACACAGGCTTTATTTGAAGCAACGTTCTGTTTCTCTAAATGTTGATAATACTAGTATTTCTGCGAACAGTAGACCTCGCGAGCACAAACATTTTTACAACAATTAATATACCACAAAAGTTATTTACAACGGGATATTTACAATGTTTTTTGTTTAAAATAAGATGTTAATATACCTATCCAACTTATATTTTATTATTAACATTGAAATAAGTTCTCCTTGATACATATATCGTATAACGGAATGCATGGCTGATTAATTGTCAATGTCAACGATAAGATGTCACGTCAATTAAGTCATAATTTTATTGTTTGTTTACTTTGGCTATCTACATATATTAAGTAATTTTACAAAAACAGAATGACTGAAATAACAATGCTATTATATGTAAGTGAGTTGATGACTATCACAATAACATCAAGGGTTATCAAGATCGAGAAAAAGAAGAGTGTGGTTTTCGTAAAAAGTGCGGCACTGGCTACTGCACCAACGCTGCTGTACTTACATACAAACATCTATCGAAAATCATGAAGACTGGGCGAGAGGTGAAATGGTGATTCCTAAGCTCGCGGATAGCGCGCGATACATGTCGACTATTCGTGTGAACTTGTGAATATTGTGTATAATGTATTGTTTACGTGTAGTATTTTTTTTTAGTTATATAAGATTTACATTGAAAAAATTAAAATAAAAACATTTGAAATCTTTCGTTTTTTTTTTAATGCTTTTGAAACAGTGCATCATGTTGGTGGTACAATAATAATAGGCGAGTAGGTAGGTATATCATTTGTTTCTAGTGATAAAAGAACCTTTACATAAATACCTTACAGACTCATAAATAAATTCAGTGTACACCCAAGTATAAACAACAAAAATGTATTCACACCACACATGGGAGTTTAGTTTTGGTCATGCTTCTCTGTAACATCTAAACACAACTCCAGCCGGCCAAAATTCATGTTCTGACATCCATATAATACAACAAGGAATTAGAATATATACAAGCCCGCCGTACTGCCGTTCTGACCCGTGCCCGACAAACCCGCCTTGTGTGTGTGTTGAGCTTTACTGTGACATGGTTTGTTCGCGAGTTGAATCCAACTTATCTATGTAAAGAAGGGAACAAACAAAGACACCTGTGGCGAAAAACCACCATCACCTTCTCCTGAGGACTTGGAAATAATGATGATTGCTCCTCACGTCATTGAAGTTGTCTGGATCCTGGATTTGTGCTTGGTTGATGGCAATAGGCTCGCCCCCTATTACATGAGACAAACATAACTGGCGAAATGTAGGTGTACTATTTATATGGTACACCTCTGCCTAACCATTCGGGGAAAACAGGCGTGATGTTAAATGACTACGATAGCGATGCATTGGTAAATAAAATTTCATATACAGTTCATATAATCTTTAATTAAAATTGATCAATTTTAGATACTTTACATTATTTATGTAGGAAATGTGTCTGTGTGTGAATATGTGTCCATTCTATTGGCCCAATTACTGTATTAAAATAAGCAATACAGCGGAATTTCCTAATGCTTTCCTCCTGTTTATTTGGAGTAATAGGCATTTTATAAATCTTCGGGACATCCGTGACGAGTTTTTACATGTTTTGCTGAAAACTAGTTGAGACACACCATGTTAATCAGCTGTATCGTCTTGAATCTACGAACAATAACATTAGTATATTATTTGGATTTTGTCAAATGTTAGGTTAGTATTAACCAAGGTTAGGTACTTATATACTTAATGGCGAGCCCAGTTGCGTAATGCGCAAACCACTTGCACTTCAGGACTCAATGAGCATCCTCGAGGGTCGTGGGATAAATCCTCATGTAAAAAATCCACTATTTTTTCTCCAAAACGTTTTGTGAACCTACACTTATTCTAAAATGTTCGTCACTCAATTCAAAAGGATTCACACGACGACGAAGTCTGTAAAATTGCCGAGACGTCTCCAGCATATCCAAATCTTCAAAATCCATCAAGATAACCATATTAATATCAATTTTTAACGATTTTTGTAATAATTGACAAACAACAATAATCAACGCAAACGTCAAATAAATAAGTACCAAAGATAAACTAGGGGACTTGGCGGACTAACTTTAGTACCATAGATAGTTGAGGAACTATAGATAAACTTCATTTTATAATAACGTTTTATTTAGTCATGGGACTAAAGCTAGTACTAATCACAGTACCAAATTTAGACCGTGTTTTGGAATAAGACGGAACTGGTCCAGTAGATTCGGAGCAAACAGGCTATGACAGACAGAGACTACACGAGTGATCATAAATGGGTTCTGTTTTTTCATTCGGAACACTGTTTTTTTTATATTTATATATATTATTTATAAATACTTATATTAATTTTACTATAGTATGAATTATTAAGAGACAGGTAAAGATCATTTATTTGTCCAAAACATGAGTATACACACATGGCATAAAACAACATGGCATTTAAATAATATAAATTGAAATTATTAACGCACTACGACGGTGCTAGCAGGTCGGTGACATGCATCCATAATCTTATACACATCACGCCTTGTTACTTCTTTCCCAGAAGGGTTGGGCAAAGTTGCCCTGTAGCAGGTACACCCACATTTCGCCAGTTATGTTTTTAAGTCCCATGTAATAGGGGGCGAGCCTATTGCCATCAACCAGACATAAAACCAGACTCCGAGCTGCTACTTCCATTAATCCCATTTTATCCCCTACCAAAAATCGCTCAACGCGCCTAAAGTTTTCACTTCAGAAAAACTCCACGGCTGAATATTATTATTACGCCGATATCGCGTCCGCGGGAGGCAAGGGATTAAAGGGGCGGGGCTTCGCCAAAGTCGACTATAACATCGCGCTCTTGGTCAAATCAAATAGCGCGCGCTTCCCGGGCTTCCTATAGTACACTTCCGTCCCTTTTCACGAAATTACTCCCACAGATTGCAGGAAACCCAGCAGAAAGTTGTTACACATAAAAAAATACAAACATACTTTAAAATTATATATTCTTTAAACACAAAGATCAAGAACTGTTCTCCTCGTTGATTATAATTATATCACGACACGCCCTCTTTTGACTGATGTTTTGATAATTTTAGATTTCTTCTCTTTCTTTTTCTTGGCAATATTTTCTGTCCTCTTCTTTTGTCTCTCGTCTTTCTTCTGTTCCACATTCTGTACTCTGGTGTCCCACTGTTTCTTACTTTGTTTCTTCTTTTGGTCCTAAAAATAGAAGATGAAATCAATTAGAAATTACATAGGTACTCTTTTTAATAATATATCAAGTTTTGCTAAACGAAATATTTGTAATGCATGAAAATGAGTTATGATAACAGATAAAATAAAAATTAGAAAAGGAATTCATAGGTACCATTTTCTTTATTGACTTCTTCAGTAATATGGGGTCATCTTTAACTTTCTGTCCTTCAGCTTTTTGCAGCACATTTTTCCAAGCTAGTTTTTGTTTTATTTCTTTTACTTTACCCGTGTCTTCTTTTTCTTCTAGCTGTTTGAACCTGTCTTCTTGTTGTTTAAGATTTTCTAAGATCCTTTTAGGGTCTCTCTCTGCTTTGTTGACTTTTTCTATTAAAAAAAAAAACATATCAGTAAGCTTCATACTTCCAGAAGATTTCTATATGTTGTATGATTATTATTATTATTTCTATATAATACTAGCTGTTGCCTGCGACTTCGTCTTCAATCCAAGATAATAAGTAGCCTATGTCCTTACCCATGTGCCAAATTTCATCCAAATCTGTTCAGCCGTTTTAGCGTGAAAGCGTAACAAACAAACTTACTTTCGTATTTATAATATTATTTAGGATTGTGCCAAAAATATGAGTCAAACATAAACGTTAGAAATGAAACATTTTCTAATATCTTACCTTTCTTGCCAACATTGGCAAAGTCAAATTTGGAGAACACAAGTTTGCCTTCATTGTTGAACACTGGTTTAGCAATATTGACTTTTGGTTTCTCCTCTGTGCTGGACTTTAACATTTCTGCAAAAGGTGCATCTACAACAGGTTTAACTTTTGGTTTATTTACTCTCTCTGTTTTCTTTATTTTCTTTTTCATTTTACTACTCAAGCTTTTCTTTTGAAGTTTATTTTTGAAGCTGAACTTGTTCTGTGATTTGATCTTCTCTAATTTTTCTTCAAGTTCTGCTATACTGCGGGCTCGCTTTGGCATTTCAACATCTTCATTACTCTTTTGATTCTCATTTACTATTTCAATATCCATATTATCATCATTTTCACCTGCAATTAATATGTCAGTTTTTGTAGATTCTAAAACATTATACTATTCTAATATGTACTTTGTTCAAAGCCATATTTTATACAAAAATATCACTGAAGCACCCTCAAATGAGAGGTGATTTATTAAAAACCATTGTAGTTGACAGATTTTTTTTTAAAATTTAAATAAAAAAGTTATTTACCTTTCATCTGCAGTGGTAAAGACATAACTGAAAATACATTTTTCAGAAAAGTGAATTCTTTGCTAAGCTCAGCTTTGATTTTTTTAATCATTACTTTCTTCTGTTGCGTCATTGTACAAATTTTACTGAAACTGAAATTTTAATAATGTTACAACCATTCAGTATGGTGGAGGGTGAGCGTACTTAGTCATACTTATTTTTTACTTAAAAGTTATTCGCTTTCTACTTCTTTGTCCTCCAATTTAAAACTAAATTCGATCAGCTATATAAATAGACAACAGTGTGTGAACAACATTGAAAACTTAATTGATAGCTCACTTCACCAAAGTTTTCAGGGTGAGGTTTTTACAGAATAGTTATACAGTAACAACAGGCGTAGCAAAGCGGATGCCAGATGAGCCCAAGAATTAAAGTTAACTATTTACTCATAAAAACCAATATCTACAAAAGAGGTAGAAGTAGCAATCCTACCTCCGCAGGAAATCCTACTCAATTCACAAGACAATTCATTACTTCGCGGTTGATTTTAACCAATGAAACTTGAATATCACAAAATATTAACATAAACGAATAGGTTACTTACCGTAGATTTATTGACTATTATGTTTCTATCTGATGAAAATATTACAATTATTCTAAAGACCACACGAGTAAACATAACCTCTTTCCAGTCTTGCCTTACGAATTACTTCTTCTTGGGTGACCTGTCAAAACTCAAAGTGTCAAGTGGTGTCACTGTCAAGCATGTAAGTCAGTCACAGAGTACTTCTTATCAAACGCATGGTCAGTTGCTCAAGTGTACTACTTTGGTGATTGGTCTGTATACGAGGTTGTACGCAGTAGTTGTACCGAGTGTATTCTTCTCACACCGACTACTTATAATGCTGAAGCCACATTGTCGCGATATCGCGAACTACTTTTCTTGCGCGCTCTCTCTCGCACACGGCTCGACGCGTGTTTTTACGCAAAAACATCGCAACAAAGAGGCCATTTCGACGGCCCCCACGTATACTATCGAAATTACAAAAAAGCCATTTTCGTTTTATTGCACTAATAGCAAGTAAAGATAAAGATGTATGATTTTATATAAAAATTATGTACAAATTTTATCTTACCTTCAATTGTTTTTAATTGAACAAAATTGAAATTGGCATATTTGGTAAAAAGTAACCAGCAGTAACCAAGTAAACTATCGAATGTGTAATATTAGAAAAAGTATAATAATTATCAAAAACTATAAACAGTATAAAACGGTAAAATTTTCTACTTTATAAACATCGATAATATAAAATTTTCGAATTTCATGTTCGACAAAGATCTAAATCTAAACTTAGAATCGCTCTCCTGTAAAGTAGAGGTTTTGCAGTTTCGATACTTTACGTGGTGGCCGTCGATTTGTGTATGCAAACACGACATTTTGTATGAAAGATAATATTTATGTGTAAGTAAGGTTTTTTGTGTAATGTTTCGAAAAAACACGCGCAAGAGACCTGGCTTTACGTGGACACCGGATAGGTGATAAATATAAAGTAAATCAATCGAATTTTGCCTTTAGACGATCAATCTGACATCATCAGTTCAATTCGTCAATCAGATTGAGACGAATCATAATGTATGGCGAACCTATGAACATCAATCGGCAACAGTATAAAAAAACGTGTATGATAGGTGTCAATTGCATCAAACCCAACTCTAAATCACCCGCCATAAGGTTAAAAGCGTGGCATGATCGCAAATAAAGACAAGGCGTTGCGTTCCTTACAATTATTATAACCATATCGATTTTCTTCAAATATAATTTCGAGAGATTCAGCTACATCCATAAACTGGAAGCCAACACCAACGTAATTGGGAAACGGTTATGCTACAAAACAGTTTTCAGGTGGATTGATTAATTGATAAATTTGAGAGATTTAATGATAATATTTGAAACGATTGTACAGACGCCAGCACATCAGGCTACTACAATCTGTCAAATTTATTAACCGACTTCCAAAAAGGAGGAGGTTATATGTTCGTCGCGTATGTTTGTTTTTTTTTTTTAATGCATGTCCACCGATTTCTCCGTCAATTGTGGACCGATTTTGAAAATTCTTTTTTTGTTTGAAAGGGTATGCTCTCGAGGTGGTCCCATATAAAATTTTATTAACTTGGCTTCGACAGTTTTTGAGTTAGCTTCAATGATACGTACTTTTTTCCCACTTAGTATGTGGGTGATATGATAAGTTCCTGTCACTGTTATTTACATAGCAGTTAGTGGTTTTCGAATTTGGGTAGGTACCACAACTAAAAAGTGAAAAATAAAAACTTTTTACAAAAAAAACAACCGACTTAAAAAAAAAAAAAACACTATAAAGTGAAAAATAACTTTAATTTCGGAAGTCGGTGGCAGAAAACGAAAATACAAAACCCAAGACTCCGACTTCCGAAATTAAAGTTATTTTTCACTTTATAGTGTTTTTTTTTTTTGAAGTCGGTTGTTTTTTTTTTTGTAAAAAGTTTTTTTAATAGATTTTCAACTTTATCGCTGAAGATTAAGTTTTAAAGTTGATTGGAAAAATTTGACAGTTTCGGGTAGCTTGATGTGCTGGCGTCTGTACCTATCATCCTAAACGATCAAAATGGTTTGAGTCAAAATCTACGTGTTTGAGGCAAACTGTTTGATGCGTTTTATTGTGCGTTCGCACTGGCGAAACATTTACAACGAAACATGTTGGAATCACTATTTTCTGTCAATTTTCCATACAAAGTTTGACAGGCACTAGAGATTTCAACATGTTTTGTTGTGATGTTTCGCCAGTGCGAACGCATGGTTACATTGCCACTTGCCAGTCTAACGTCTAACGTCCGCCCAGTTACCAAAATTTACCATAAAACCAAATCAAAAAGAGACATTAAAAATACCGGCCAACAAGTGCGTGTCCATGGTCCGACACGCACTTGTTGTCCGGTATTTTTTCACTATGCCAATTATTTCATTAATTTCATTCCAACTACGTAATTTCGTAGTTGGAATGAATTTATCCCACGAACAAACTTAACTGTAAAGTGGGTGATAGATGTGCGAACTAGGTTCGCGAACTTACTCTGCTCGCTGTCGGTGATACACGTGAAGCTTGCTCACACTGTATCGCGATGTTATCAAATTTTCTGAACCAAACTAAACAAACTTTACACAAATGTCGAAACAAAATGGCTGCTCGCGACTCGCAGCAATGACAGAAGTACGAAACTACAAACCAAGGCGGGCTACGAGCGAGCAACAAACCTGTTGGATCGTCGACGAGTGGTGGTTTCAAAATACGCGTACGCGTTGTACTTAGTATGACACAGGTGAAAAAGGTCACCGAGCCAAGTGCGTACGCGTACTTGCTCGTGCGTCTATCACCTACAATGATGAGTAATGAGCGTTCACTAGTTAGTGATAATTCATATTTCCAAGTAATACTGCCAAATTAATCAAAACAGGTAAATATTTGACAGCTTTTTGCGACGTTGGCCACTTTCAAAATGTATGTACAGACGCCAGCACATCAAGCTACTACAATCTGTCAAATTTATTTAATAGATTTTCAACTTTATCGCTGATATCTAAGGTTCAAAGTTGATTGGTAAAATTTGACAGTTTCGGGTAGCTTGATGTGCTGGCGTCTTTACGCTCATAAATCGATCTAGGACACAGTCAATTTTCCAATTGCAAATATAAAAAGCTTACTACACGGCTGCCAACCGCGTCCCCGACAGAGGTGACCTTGGTTGGCGACAGACAGAGCTGTTTGAAATTTGGTCGTAAATCACCAACTCCACGATTGTAAACCACTAAGGTCACCTCTGTTGGGAGTTGGGACGCGGTTGGCTGCCGTGCTGCAAGCCCTTTACAATTGCTTACACTTCTGACCAAAGAGTAATTTTCTGACAGTGACATAATCACTAATCATAATCACATACAATTCACAGTATTTGTCAACAAGGATTTCGGAATATTCGTCGAATAACAATAGTTTTTTGTTCATTTTGTAGGAGAAATAACGTATTGTATTAAAAATGCGTCTTCTTTTCGTATTAATTAGAAAACATTGCACTACTGCGCCCAAAAGTAATCATTTTCAGGAAGAAATGAAGAAAAACTTTATTGCT
This sequence comes from Agrochola lychnidis, assembly GCA_963680765.1. Classification (NCBI taxonomy): domain Eukaryota; kingdom Metazoa; phylum Arthropoda; class Insecta; order Lepidoptera; family Noctuidae; genus Agrochola; species Agrochola lychnidis. The sequence continues at coordinate 10,898,237 of OY796850.1, forward strand.
ACAAATTATTTTCAAAAAACGTTATTATCATGTGGTTCAGCAGCTATCGCTCTTCTTAATCCTCATCGTGGTGACATGATCGCTTGTTTAGGTGAAGTTACTGGAGAGGGTGCTTTAAAGCATATGCGACAAAAGATGATTGAAACTGAGGAGGGTGCTGAAATACTGAAAGAACAGCCGCGCATAAATTCTGTGACAGTTTCTTTTGAAAAACTCTCCCAAATGCCTGAAAACACCCTGGGTAGAGTGTACGCAGATTTTATGACAGATAACAATATTACAGCTGATTCACGTCTGCCAGTTCAATTTATTGAAGATCCAGAACTGGCTTATGTAATGCAACGCTACAGAGAAGTACATGATTTAGTGCACGCCACTCTATTCATGAGAACAACCATGTTAGGAGAGGTGAATATTCTACCAGTCACACATTGTAGTTATATGGATCTTTTATACTAATTGAAAACCCCTTTTAAAGGTTACAGTAAAATGGATTGAAGGCATTCAAACAAGCCTACCCATGTGCATCAGTGGTGGGATCTGGGGAGCAGGCAGACTGAAGCCAAAGCATCGCCAGATGTATTTGAAGTATTACTTACCCTGGGCAATCAGAACTGGAAAAGATGCTAAGTTTTTACAAGGTAATTTAAATATCAGTCAGATAAAGTGTTTGATTGATCATGCTTGTGAGGTTTAAATATTATTGTTACTTATTAAAACCAATTAATAATTTTTATGATGAATCTATTACAGGAATTTACTTTGAAAAAAGATGGAATCAAGATATAGATGACTTTCACAAAGAAATGAATATTGTAAGATTAGTGAAGAAGTAGTTCTTACCTCATATTCTGTGTAAATAAATGTGTCTTCTGTATTAGTTAGTGTGTATTAAAACTCATAAAGGATAGTATGTTGTGAGTGTGCTGTACATAATATTATTATCTTTGTTTATGTTGAAGTTTGGAAATAAAAAACATAAAATAACTCTGTCGGCAATTTTATTGCCAAATAGAAAATTTCTTATCATTATTATGTAAAAAAATAATCATAACAACATTTCTGAACTTCTTCCATTAGCGTTATGCAGGGTCGTAGTGCGATTACCCACTTCCACTATCCATTCATACCAAACCCTGCGTGAATCTTTGCAACGCCAAAATCTTGCAGTAATTATTTCACCTTTGTGCACTCGAAGAGGTGTCTGCAAATCAGAAATACATAGCTATTAATATAACTGTATCTTAAAAAGTTTTAAATGTCTTGAGTTTAAAGGTTTATATTTTAAGTCTTAGTATTATTGTGTTGTGGGTTTAAAATACCTTTATTGGAATGAAAACTGGGAACCATGATATCATTCCTGGGCTGTGTGTAGAAGGAACTATGCTGATCATTTCTTTTCCATACAATGTACAATCAAAATATCCTCCAAATCCATGCATGACATTATCTTGCTGGACCTCCCAAGTTAATATTTCTGATCTTCTATTATCTGTCAAAGGCAATTGCCTGTAATCTGTCATCTCTTGACCCTCATGATCCTTTGAGCCTTTTGCTGGATGTTCGAATGTGAAAACAAGCTGAAAAATACAATTAACATTTAACCAGGTGCTTTCTTTTTTGAAATTACAATAATTCTTATAGGCCATCTCTTTGATTATTACCTTTGTTTCAGCTATGTCATGTTTATTTTGCATGTAAACAACCCACAATGTCTCTAGATTTTTATCCTTTTGGTTTGATTGAGTAATGGAGGAGGCTGCTTTTGCTGCTGCCCACAATCGGGGTGAAGAAATTGGTGCCACATACGATTTGTATTCACATGGTATTGATATACCACCTGGCTTCAAGAGACCAGCAGCCCCATCTAAACATTCTGGGGACAATTCATTGTCACCCCATGACCCTGAAAATAAAAATCAGTTATTCATACAGTTACTAGCATTCCAATGAGCTTGCAGAATTTAGGGATCAGAAATAGCAAGGTTGTTGGACTTATTATTATTATTATATTATTATTTACCTAGTAACTCGGACACAATAATATCTGCCTTAGGAGATAGATTGATCTGACGCATGTCGCCGGGTATGACGACTACGTCGCGGTCACGCCATACTTCACGAACTTGAGCCGCCAGTACAACCACAGCACAAGGATTCTTTTCTACTGCCACTACCTGATGCAACATAACTTTTGTTACTACTAATACTATATTAACTAACAAATAGTTGACACACCCTGTTCTATGACTATTGTTAAATCTTTATAGTTATTAGATAATAATACATAGAAAGAATAAAAAAAAATGTTTTCACCTTGACTTTACTGCCAGTTATATCAGCAGCATTTAGTGTAGCCCTGACTAGTGGTCCTCTGCCAGCTCCCAGCACCATTACTGTAATAGTTTTCTTTTTTTTGTCTGCACTATCTCCCTGTCCCAGCTCTTGCGCATTTGCTGTAGAAATATCAGTATTAATCTGAAAATAAAGTGTAACGTAGCTATTGGTTACTAAAATTAAATAGTCTAGGCTAAAGATTCTTGGCAATAATAAGTTTGATTATGAGAGCTTTTAATGTTTTCTTGGTAATTAAATTAAAATACTGCAGTTTCAAAAAGAAATTTAAGCATTGAGGGTTGTTAGATTGTTGATGCACTCTAGATAAATCTAGAAAATATAAAGGAAGAAGCTGGACAAAAAATTACCACTTGAGATGGTCCTTTCTGCAGGTCAGTCAAAGCTTGAGCAATGGCTTTTTGATACTGGTCATATTTAATTGGATCTTTTTCAAACACATTGTAAGTATGTGTGTCCAAATTATCTGCCAATGGTTGCAGGGGAGTCTGTAGGTAATCTTCCCACCTAAAAAAAAAACACATTTCAGCATATCTTTATTCCAGCAGCACCAACTTTATAGCAGTCACTCTACCTATTTCATAATGCATAGTAATAGTTTTTAACTATTCTTTTGTGACTGGTATTTACAATTACTCAAACCCTGTAAGTTATCAATTCATGAAATATGTATAGTAACATTTATCATATCAATAATATTATATTGTAAGAAAAGATTAGCATACCCTCTAGCATAACTCAGCATTGGATCATCACCTAGATAGGGTCGTTTTTTCCAAATCCTGTACAGGTACTGCAGATAGAACTCCACATTGGATCTCCTAGCTCCACTCACAATGACCTGAGCTTCATGCTCTACCAAGCTCACCACTAAATGCTGATGAGCACGAGATAGCACTGGGAATCTACAATGATTATAACTTGTGAGTGACAACACAAAGGCTACATTATTATAACTTGTAAGTGACAACACAAAGGCTACATTATTAGCTTGCACTAGTGACTATGCAAGACAAATCAATAAGTATTATGAAACAGAATATAAAGTATGGACATAATGTGCAACAGTTAAATCAACCATTTGAGAAACAAGAAAATATACCCTTTTTTATTGTTATGGAAAATAGATGTAGGCACAATAATAGCTTTCACTGGCTCTCCCAACCATCTTTGAATCACTTCTTCTGTTGGTAAATCTGCAGACAATTCCAGAGCCACACCAACTCGCTTATCCCATTCTAGGCGCTCATGGAACTTCGACCACCATAACCAAGTCTCATTCCAAGCAGCATCATCTCCTGTTTCACTATCACAATTTCTCATTGTTTTCGTGCATGTCATAGGCACATGAACCCATATCAGAGATGGATGGTGGCTAGAATACAGAAAACAGAATATTATAGCCAGGTTACACACATCATACAGGTCACATCCTATTTTCATGGAAATATAATTACTAACCTGGTTTCATAATATGAATTGAGAATTCTTGCCAAATTATTAGATTCTCTACCATGCAAAGATAACATGATAGCAGGAAGACCAAGGCCTCGGCAGTAACTTAGTTCTTCGTTCAAGCAATCCTCATGACGCTGCCGGACGCCGGGAGCCGGAGAGTCAACGTTAAGATAAGGAGACAACCTTCCTACCATCCTATTCGTCCAGTCTTGAGGTGATAATATCATATCGGATCTTGTAAATCCTCCAACCCTGCCGGCACTTGAGCATGGTCTTCGAAAACGTGGGTGAACTATTGGTGAAACTATAAAGGAGTAATTGCAACGCAAAGCCTCTGTTAAACATGCTTGTATATCTGGAATAGATGTATACTCCAAGCCGCAAGAAATTTCTTGCTGCGACATAGCGAAAATCTTCCCCCTCACTAATAAAGTCTCGCGAAAAATCAAAGAAACCAAATCAAATATATTGTTGAATGAACAGGTTGCACAGAGTCACTTATCAGCACAGAACATATATACCAAAGAGTATAATAATAATATGGGAGATATATACCTTATCAGACAGAATAAAACTTTATTATCTGTATTCTGCTCAAACTTCAAAGTGTTGTCAGTTGCAATGTTTAGTTAGTAAGCTTTCTGAAAAAAAAACATCGTTTACAATTTGCATTAGCCCACGTTCGCACAATCGTAATAAAATCGCGGCGATTTTTTTTTGTGTACCTGATTTTCAACGCTCTATTTAGCGCCGAGAGTAGAAAATTGAACAGTGTGATTTTTCAACGCGCTGGGACGAGAGTGCGTCCTAGCGCGTAGGATTCTCATCGCTCGGCTTAACACCGAGAGTTGAAAATCCAGCGCGCGATAAAATCCCGCCGCGATTTTATTACGTCCGTGCCAACATCGGCTTATGCGTTTGCACTGGCGAAACATTCACAAAAAAACATGTTGAAATCTCTAGTTTCATACAATGTTTAAACATTGTATGGAACATTGACAGAAAATAGAGAACATGTTTTGTGTTGTAATTCTGGCTCCACATGCTTGCCAAACCATCACAAATTCAAACGTGTGGATTATACATTAGGTGATATTAGGAAAAAACATATTTTGAACAAGATACAACCTGGCACTGACCTGCAAATTGCAAAAAACGTACGAAAATTTGAATTTCGCAGGCATCAACTGTAGATTCACCTTCAAATTGTTTGATTGTCTCGGGATCGTCCAGGGTCGCGGTGGCTAGGTCGCAGCGGGCGGCCAGACGGGAATCAACGATTCGACGGTCAATGTGGCAGCCAAAAATCCTCAGTTGATTTCACGGCTTGCTTTTAGATGGACGTCGAGGAGATATCTGTGATTGTGTGTTTAGTTATGCGGAATAAGAAAAAGAAAAATACTCGAAAAGAACATTGGGTGTACCCATTATTACGTGAAAGGCAATCAAATAATAAATAAATTACTGCAGTGTTCAGCTATCTGAGCCCTATTTCACGAGATCAGGAGTCAGTCAGGGCAGTAGTTTTCTCTTCACGGTAACAGTTATCGACCTGCCGAGGGTAGTCAATAAATCCATACCATTGTTATTCGCTGACGACTTGAAACTAGTTCTTAAAATAAAATAGGAAACTGATCATGACATACTGCAGCAGGATTTAATGGAATAATGGAGTGGAGTCGTAACAATGGGTTGCATTTCAATGTGGCCAAATGTTCGGTTTTATAATTTACCCGTGCGCGCGACCCAAGTCATTATCAATATTGCATGGATGGAATCCGACTGCAACGTGTCTCAGAGGTTAAAGGACTTAGGCGTGCGCTTTACAACTGATTTAAATTTCCGTAAGCATACCATTGATTTTTGTAAAAAAGCATACCGCAATTTAGGGTTGGTCTTACGGCTAGGAAATAAGTTCACGAACATCAGTGCTCTGATCGTTGTAAAGACGCCAGCACATCAAGCTACCCGAAACTGTCAAATTTTCCCAATCAACTTTGAACCTTACACTTCAGCGATAAAGTTGAAAATCTAAATAAATTTGACAGATTGTAGTAGCTTGATGTGCTGGCGTCTGTACAAAGCGCTTGTATAAAGTCATTTGGAATGCAATGCTGTCGTCTGGTCGCCACATGAAACTAAGTACAGACGCCAGCACATCAAGCTACTACAATCTGTCAAATTTATTTAATAGATTTTCAACTTCTGATGTCTAAGGTTCAAAGTTGATTGGGAAAATTTCTCGCACTCGGCGGGTAGGTGCGCTCGTAGTCGTTAGACTACGAGCGCACCTACCCGCCGAGTCTCAGCTCGATTGGCTCAGCTGTTAAGCTGAGCCAATTTATAAAATTATATACGTTGTGCCTACATCCTTATCACCTAAGACAGCGTCATCGCTACTAGAAACTTCCAAAACCATCTAAACGCCGCCCGGCCCCTACGCACCCGATGACAGCGTGGCAACATTGTCTTCTTATCTGCGTGGGAACTATGCAACTAGTCGTCTTACTGCAACATTGTTAGCTTTTTATCTAAATATTCACTTCCTAGACAAGAACTAACATAAAATGACCATCCGCTTCTACCAACCACCTACTAACCCAGGGGTCTTCTTACACTAGTTTTCGGTAAGCCCTGAACTGTTAATTCCTGCTTAAGTGCAACGTCCCCCATCCACACTGCAGAAGACCGCATAACTTGGAGACACGTCGTGTGTGGTTGCGACTGGCGATCCTGGGGCATGGAGGGAACAAAGAAGAAAAAAGAAAGAACGTGCCCCATATGGCGCATCCCCACTAGGGCCGCGCGTATAATTGTACTCTGTGGCCGCGCTGCTCTTTCCGTGAGGCCAAGCCGCGCGACCCTAGCGTCTGTTTACTATTTCTTTTACTTGTCTATGTCGAAAGTGACACTGACCCCCACTGACCTGACCATAATGTCAAAAAAAAATCAGTTGTCAATTTTAAATGTTAGGTTTTTACAGATGAGCCAGTTTGTAATAAATAGGATAAATACAGATTTACAGTGAAAGACCAAATTAAACCAGAGGACATCTGTTATTTTGTATTAATCCTCTAACATAATGGATGAGATAAACCCATTGCAAATTTGGCCCCCACCGTCGTCAGTAAGCAATGGTGAGGATTTCAATAAAGGAGGAAGACCTGCTATGGAAAAAATTATAAAATTTGGCCCTCAACCACGATCGATAATAGCTCAGATGCTGTCAGAAATGAAATCCAAAACTATTGTTATTGAAGATGAACCAACAAGTCAAAATGAGCAATCACAAGAATTTATTGAAACAAATAAATCTGAAAAGCTTGTGTGTCAAACTTGCTCATATAGGTAACTTGTGTATTCCTACTCTCCATTTTCTCCAGGGTAAGATTATTTTGTTGCTGTAAATTAACTATTTACTATTTTTTTAGGAGCTTCAGTGTCGCAGAACACAAAAAGCATCAGTCTTCACATCAGCAACAGTTATGTGACTTTCCTAACTGTAGTTATTCTTGTAAATTGTCATCAAACCTCATAAAACACAAAAGGGTGCACACAAATGAAAAGCCCTATCTTTGTGAAAAATGCTCCTTTAGGACAAATTTTGTGAATTCTTTGAAAACTCACAAAAGAATACATACAGCTGAGAAACCATACCAATGTGATCATTGTAGCTATAGATGTAACAGTAGTTCAAATCTTAAAAAGCACTGTCACTTAAGGCATCCTGATGGAAATAAATGCAAATATAAGTGATCTACTAAACTGGCCATACATTTTGTGAAGTTAGTTCAATAAAGACTGCATTTTATTTATTTAAATTTTAGAGAAGCATTTTAAAATAGTGGCCTAATGAATAATTATCTGTAATGCTACTAATTGTTGTTAATGTTAAATGAGTAAGAAATAAACAAAGTCATGTCCAAAGCATTATATTTTTTACATTTACCTAAGTATATATAGATATATGATCCTAATAAAAAGTATATAATAAACTGGTATAAATGTTGCCCAAAGTACTTATATCAAGGCTTTCCTCTTAACACATGATAAAATATTCCATGATACTTGTAAATTATTTTGAGCTCAAATAGCGAGGTTACATGAATAATAAAAATAAAATAATACTAGTCTGGTTCACAAATCATAGGTATTTCAGTGTGTATCAGTGGCAATGTTCAGTAAAGTCCACTACAACGGATTCACGCCATCCAAAGAGGAAGTAACCAGTTGCTGATCCCAGGACCACGGCAGCACATAACCATGTATTGTATGTCATGAATACCAGCATCAACATATAACTCACTAAAACTTGCATCCCATGAAGCACTGTCTGCCACGCATGCGCTGTACTCAACATAGTAGGACTGAAATTACATTTAAAAACATGGTTACACATATAATGATGATTTGAAATAAAAGCCTAAAAGTGATTTGAATTGTCTGCCTCGTTAGTCTAGTTGTCACAAGCGCTACTGCTAAGCATGAGGTCCTGGATTCTATTAAATCGGGCAAAGTGTTATCGGGTAATTCCATCTAGAATTTTTTAGTAGCACCCTGGAGTCTGGATTAGTGTCCGGTTGATGGCAATAGGCTCGCCCCCTATTATTATAACATTTGACTCAAACATAACTGGAGAAGTGTGGGTGTATAGGTACACCTCTGCCCATCCTTTCGGGGAATACAGGCATGATGTTATGTTATGGAAATAAAAGCTACATAATTATTATTGTTTGGAGTGTTTGAAGTACTTACACATTTCTTTCAAGAACATGGGGCACCGGCCTTAAAAAGAACACACATTTGTTAGTAAAAAAGATTACAAGTTAATCAAAACCCAAAAAATAATTAATCTGACAACAACAGGTATTTATATGGAACATATGATTTCAATATAAATGATTAAATAAAATAGTTAAGTTGGTATTAGTAAAGGTTGTGAACGCAACCACAGGACGAAATAGGAAAAATAGCAAGCCTGTTCCTTTAATTTAACACACCCTGCACCTCTATCAGTCATCTCAAAAATTGACCATTTTTTTTGAGATGAGACGTCTAGGCGACTACCCAGAAACAACGATTAATAGAGCAACATAGTTTAAGGAACCAGAGGGATTGATGAGATCCATTTTGGAAAAACTGCATTTTACGTTTTTAGAAAAGTTTCTACTTTAGCCAGGCATGATGCAAAATACGTTTTGAAAAACCGGCCAAGTGCGAGTCAGACTCGCGCACGAAGGGTTCCGTACCATTACCTATAAAAACGGCAAAAAAAAAATCATGTCTGTTGTATGGGAGCCCCCTTAAATATTTATTTTATTCTGTTTTTTAGTATTTGTTGTTATACATCATCTGTGAAAATTTCAACTGTCTATTACGGTTCATGAAACAACAACCTGGTGACAGACGGATAGACAGACAGACGGACGGACAGCGGAGTCGTTTTACCCTTTGGGTACGGAGCCCTAAAAAGAACAACAGCCTATATGCATAAAAAGGCTGAATAGTTGTTTCATCCAGCGCAAGTGAGAACTGCTAACAAGCAAGTGAGAACGCGATAACATTGTACGAAAAATAACTGGTTTCAGGAAATACGTGTTTTTGAATACGCCTTACAAGTTTGTAAAATAATTTTTTGTCATTTAGAATCTCCATTACATGTGCGAGGTTTATATAAAGATGTTTTCTTTACTTTTACAATTTATAAGTACATTATGAACGGTCAAGGTTCAGGTAAAATTTGTGCAAAAAAGCAGATTTTTGGAGGCTTATTTTGAATTTGTTTCGCCAAATTTTTATTTTTTGCTTTCATAGAAACCTAGATATAGTGCACAAGATACCCATTAGTTTAAAAGAATTAAAGAAAGATGTGTTACAACGCCATAATGACGTACGAGCGTTTGTATGAAAAGTATGACGGGATGGCCGCTCTTAATATTGGGTACGTAGAAGCTATTCTGAAAAACTAAAAGTGCAGTTGTCCAAAATAGAGCTGTTGGTTCCTTTGACCACTTCGCTCTATATAAGTATTATTTTGCACAGAAGTCACAAATCTTAAAAAAAATTATCAATCGCAACATTCTTGTTCACCAAAAATTCAATGCACTAGAATTTGTAACAAGAAACCCTAGTCATCAATCAGGGATGATATAGTTTCAGATAGTGTGTTTAGTAAAGGTCATATGAATAACTTATTATCTTAAAATGTCATGAAACACCATGTAAATTCTAGTTTCTACGCTTTTTAACGATAACTTTCGATTCGGTCTTTAAATTATGGTCATTACTTGATTAGTTAAATATGTTTATGCATGTGCCTATTAGCGGAAATAGGCGTATCTAGTGATGTGCCGTTACCTTTACCAGTATTTTACCATACGGAAATATTCCCAGTAAGTTTCTATTATTACCGGTAATATTCCTTATCGCTGGTAATTTTGTTTAATATCGTCTTGTTGATTTCTTCAGTATAGCCATCTTATCGTCATCAAAATCTGATTCGGAGGTGGATTTCTGGAGGTACAATCATAATAATCATAATCGTGGAGATGAGGAGGTACACTCATAACAAATAACGGATTCTGAAAGCTCTGAATAGAAGACTGATTTTCCTTAAATATTTTATAACTTTTAAATTGTTAGTTTGTCGTTTAATTTTGTTTTTATTCATTTATTTATTCCCAGACATAAACTTGTCAAGAAATTTACTAAGTAACTTGATAGAAACAATGAGAAAATACCCATAAAGTTACTGTATGGGAAGTTACTCAGTAAGTTTCTCGAATATTACTACTCAGTAAGTTTCTCGAATATTATTACTCTGTAAGTTACTAGGAAAATTGGGAAAATAATATTTAAAATTAAAATAAAGTAAATAAGTAATAAAAACCAATAAGTTGTCTTTTTAAATAAATGAATTTGTTTTTTTTTAACTTTTGGTGTCATTTAAACTAGAAGTGGTGGTGGTAGTCTTATCGGATCATTCATAATCACAAATTAAATTTAAGAAGAATATATTTCGTCCTATGTTACTCTAAATGACTATTTTTTTAGAATGTTAATGGGAACGTTACTGGGAAAATACTCGACTGGAGTAAATTACTGGTAACGGCACATCACTAGGCGTATCTAATTATTGTTTTCTTAGATTTTGTTGAACATGGTGATTCATAAAGCAATCAAATATTGATCAAACAGAATAGTTTAGAGATAAGAGCGTTTTTAGTGTTATGCGGATGCGGCTGCCGCGCATGCGGGCTAGCTTATACATGAGCAAAGCGCATAGCACAAAAATGCCCTGATGACTAAAAGAAATGAAACCCCAATTAGGACCTATGTATGTAGTTGATTGTGTGATGGTAGGTACCGTCAAAAAAGATAATATTAAGCGAATTGATACCCTACGTTAATATGCCGTGTTATAGCCATTTAGAATATACGGACAATTTAAATTGGTAGTCAATTTGCTTAACATGTAATTTCCCAAACGACATAATTTTACTTACTGTACAACTTGCGGCTCATCTGGAGTACATAGATTTGAGACACCTTTATCTGGAGGTGCTACTGCACAATATTGGAGCCCTGTATACGTTTTCCACAATAGATGTTTTCTGTAGTATTTTAGGCTGAAACAAAGAACAGTTAAACTGTTATTTATTGTATTACAAGATTATTAACTATTATGTCGAGCCCTCATTCACGACTCCCGGCCACAGATTTTTACTGTACATAATAATTTTAAATTATTTAAAACTTGAATCCTACCGAAAGGGCTGGTCGTCATTAGCAAAATACAGAATTGTGTGGAAAGGGAGAGAGAGTTCTTTGCCCTGCAGTGGCACAATACAGGCTATTTAGATTTGATTTTAAATTATGATTATGATTAAAAAATCTAAGAAACTTCAATACAGGTTAGTTATACAGGGTTATTGGTTATGTGTCGGCAATCCGTTAAGGGGATGTAGGAGGTCATTTACAACCATGACCCCTTTTGAGTCCTATGCAAATGTCAAAAAAAATCGGGTCATTTGACATTTTATACTTTTATTTAATTCATTTTAAAAAATAAAATGTCAAATTACTCGAAAATTGTTGACATTGGCATGGGGGTCATGAGAGGTCATTTGGTTGCAAATGACCTCTTCTACCTCTTAATGGATTGCCGACAGATAACCAATAACCTAAAATATACCTATACCTGCTTTATTTAGATTTTTGTTTTCTACGGTTTTACTTGGGGAACTTTGTTTTCCTCCTCTCTAAGCTCTAAGAGACTAGGCCCAGGATACGGGTGTTACCATAGTGATATTATGACGAAGACTTAAATTGTTAACAAAATTCGATCATTATGAGCGTGATTATTAAAGCATAGCTAGACATAGGGCTGACAAAAGGAAATGTATGAAATTCAGAACTTTTTAAAGGAGAATTAGTTGACTATATCGATGAGATAGAGGTTAAATGGAAGCCTTGAAGTATAGAAAAAGGCAGGAGCATAAAACCGATTAGAACAAGATTCCAAGACATAACATTATGTCAATTCCCTCATAGCAAAGTATTTCCTAATCCTACGGAAGCCTTATCTTTGGCTGGGAGTCCTCCGGATGACGGCCAAGTGTAAGTATACCGCTTGCTTATCTTTAAGATCGCCGAAGATAATTTATCCACATAAACAAGAATGATTCAACATAAATCTTACCCTTCGTAAAGTAAAGCCATTAAAAATACTGCAAGGAAAGATCCAATAAATTCACCTATGTCCGTTACTTTCCACCAAGAAAAGAGAATGACTTCATTGAAACCCCCGTGAAACTAAAAATAAAATAATACAGATTTATGTGAAATTTTGTATCTATTTAAAATTCATATTTATAGTTTGACCGGAACCGTTGTAGGTATGTGCGCGGCGAGACGGGAGGCATTGCAGGCCGCTCATTCGTCAACCCTGCCGCCTCGTGTATTTCTAAGGCGCGGAACCGCGGTCTCGGTAAAACTATAGCGAGCAGTAGGTACGCGGTCGTTAATATTGCACATTGAGTTTAAAAAAAAGTTCCGTTTTGTAGAGCTTCATCTAGGTTACACATACTTGTGAAATATCTGTTTCTAAATCTCTTAAATGTGTCATATTAACACCCAGGTATTGTATTGGACCAAGGCATGCTGCTGAACTTTTGAACAAAACTTTACAGTAATAATAATTTATTTATTTACACTTCTAAGTCACAAATATCTGTGTAGCCCTGGCTCTTGTAGACTTGTACTAGGAGTTCATGTATCACAAGAGCCAATTTCAAGTTTGAGCAAAGGCTTCACAAAAAGAAATGCTGTGGATGATGATGATAAGCGATTTTGCTCAGAATATAAAGCATAATTACGGGCCTTAGGCACGTATAAATAAACTGCTCATAAATTTTCCCCCTCCTAATTTTAAACAAGTAAAAGTATCTAATTGTAATGACTGGCGTACGTTAAAACTTCGCCAGTAACTCCCGAGCAGCCCCGGATCTGGGGGGGGGGGGGGGCAGGCAAGACGGGCGCCAACTTCAGGGGGCGACAAATTCAAGCGTAGTAGACAATTGCACCACCCAGCACACAGCAACTTGGCGTCCCTGTTGAATTGGCGCATTATCGATCGATACAATTTTTCGCGGTGGCTAAGTTAGCGCATCCCCATAAAAGATTGGCGGGGGGCGGCAGACGGCAGTTTTGCCTCGCCTCAAAAAAAATTTAGATCCGGGGCTGCTCCCGAGAATCCGTTTTAAGTTGCTATGTGGATATTCGTTTATTAATACGTGCTTAAGCAACTAATAAAGCAAGAGCTGATGGTTGAAAAAAAAGAAGTTATGTGATTATTACAGTCATAGCCATATCATGACCTCCAGCATGATCCCCGTGAGCTCCGTGTCCGCCGTGTAAGGCATGTCCGTCATGTCCGTGGTGTGCATGTGTTCTTAAATCTGATCTGAAATCTCTACTGTCTTCACTGGCATTAAAGGTGTTCTGGAAATAGAATAACTCATTAGGTTCAGTTTATTCGAAATTCCTGCTAAATTCATGCTCGCTCCGCTCGCGCGCGGTTGGTCACAGTTCTAACCTAACCCATTTCACAATTTTTTGACAGTTTATAATACCGATAGATTATAAACTTACGGTTCTCACAATCTTACGGTGACATATAGGTATGTATACAAATTCAAGTCATTTATTCAAATTAGATTGAGAATCAGCACTTTTTGAACGTCAATACAAGATTAGTACACATTCCCGGTGGCTTAAAAACAAAGGCGGATACAACACAGACACCCATAATCTGTGCTGCATTATCTTGCGTATGGCTTAAAACAGTAATCGTCTGTCCGAATCCAGCTGCAACACAGCGGTTTGTAGTGCAGTCGTATTTGTTTGTATAAGGCAATTAAAATTCGGATTCAATGCAGACACCCATAGTATTATTTCCGTTAGATCATAAACTGTCGCAAAATTATGAACTGGGAGAAACGGGTTAGGTTAGAACTGTGACCAAACGCGCACGAGCCGAGCGACCGAAGCGAGCGGTGCCGCGGTAGAGCCGGCGAGCAATACTTCCAAATTACTCGCAGCTAAAAGAATAAATAATAATACAGGGTGGCGCTATAGAACTTGCATATTGCATCATCTTTTTTGCGGGGGTAGAAAGCGCACGGGCGCGGGCGGGGGGGAGCCTACATCGTTGGGTATCTGTCCTCTGTCTTATAGTAGGTACCTATACCGCTATTGTTCATAATCCAGAATTATTTTTTACTGAGCAGTGAAGCTGGGACTTAATCCGTATAGTCGCTCAACTGTCGATTTGCCTTTAAAAGTCGATAACAATAAAAATTCTATTGTGTCTCGTTAGTGACAGTTAAACTCTTAAATGATAATAATTAATAACAGACCAAAACGTCACACATTCATAGACTCCAAAATCTACCTTAAATTCTTTAGAGCTTAAAGGCTCTTTCAAACAGGCGCGACACAAAGGCACCGCTCGTCGCGCGACGAGCGGTGCCTTTGTGTCGCGTCGCGTGTCGCGCCTGTTTGTTAGAGCCTTAATTTGATTGTTGCGACTCCTTGTGTATTACAGTAACCATACAGTATACCAGATACCTATCTATACTATAAATAAATACTTATTTAATAATAATATAATTATAGAGGTATAATTTGGTTGTTTATTTGTTTGTATGTATGAAGGGGGTAATCTCCGGAACTGCCAGTCGGATTTGAATTTTTTTTTTTGCATTTGATAGCTCAATTCTTTAGAAAGATTATAGGCTATGTAAAGTCACGCTACGACCCTTAGGAGCCGAGCAAAAAGTTAAAAGTCAGAAAGAACGCTAAGCGAAAACAAAGATAGCGGGCGAGCGATGGGATGGACGCAGTGGGTGGGTCGAAATTTCACACGGGCGAAGTCGCGGGCAGAAGCTAGTTTGGAGTAAATTATCAACACCCCGAGTTGACGTCTCAATGACTCAACGCGCGTATGCAGAAAGTCAATTATTATCATATTGATAAACAACTGAACCTAGGTTCTACGCCGTGCGCACGATTCACGTTCCTATTAAAATTATAATTAAGGTGCGATACGATGGCGGTGCAAACCTGGCGAAGCGTGGTTTCCCTGCCAAACAAATATCTCTGGTCTCTTAAAATAAAGTCGATTTTTTTTTAAGTTAATCCCTTCACACGCACCAATGGAAGTTTACTATTTTCAACTACCTAACAAAAAGCTGATTAGACTTTGTTTCCCAGTGAAAACCGCCTTGCGCTGCGCTTATGCTGGCCACACCAACGAGAAACGCCGTTAATTATCGCGATGATAGACTTTATTCCGACGGGTTAAGGTCCATCATCGTGATAATTAACGGCGTTTCCCGTTGGTGTGGCCCGAGCATTAGGGTTGTTTCCCCTTATTAGTCAAAATCCGGGAAACTTTTTTTTACTTTTTATTTTAAAGTTTGGATTTCTGCCTTGACATGTTCGTCATTTCAGCGGGTTTTTTCTTTTGTCTATATCGAATACTAATAAAACACGCTAGCAGGCAGCGTTTGAAACAGGTATGGACAAAACGTATTTGAGTGTCGCGAGTTCGCGACTGCATTGGTCAGTAGCATGCTACCGTGCGCGGTCGTACGATTTTCGCCACTGTGTAAAGAAAAAGAAAGAAAATACGTTTATTTGCGGTAAACATGACGCAAAGAAAGAACACAAAACTAAAAAGAACAAGTTGGGGGAAAATATGCGTCACATCCATGCAAAACGGCTATCGCTCAGTAGGTATAATGCTGCTGCGACCTTATGCGAGACAGAGCCCCAGCGCTGGTTTTCAATGACAGCCGGCGTTGACGTTATGACGTCGACCAGTGCAGCATACAATGAGATTTAAATAAGATATAAAATAAATATACAATAATCCTCCATGTTATTTGTCAATTATTCCGCAAGCGCGCGTGAAATTTGAATTCCGGGAGAATTTTTTTTATTTGAAATTCCTTCCGGGAGCCGGGAGATTTAAATTTTCTTATCTGATTTCCGGGACAGGTGGGAACCCTAGCTTCGCCAGGTCTGCATCGGCCCTAATAGGCTAAGGACTCGGTTTTCGTCTTCTTACGAGTCACAGTTTCGTTTTAAAATACTGAGCACCTACCTACTTTCCGCGACTTGCAAGGTTCCGTGGAATTGTATTATGCTCAAGAAATGTGAATGGCCACAATCAGGCCACTATTAAAGGTCGATGAACATTTTATGTATGCAAGTACGGCACTCTGATAAAAACAAGTTTTACTTGTTAAGAATTATTTATTTATATTTATAGCACATTGAGATTCGGAATTTCGAAGGCAGCAAATCCATACAAAAGGCCGACCGCATCAGACGGAATTCCGCTTCGGAATTTCGAATCGGAGATAATTTCGAATGCAGAACTACTGTATCTCCGTGATTTTGTATGGATTTTTTTCCTTCCAAATTCCGAATAGAAAAAGTATTTCTTCGTATTGTAGAGCGTTACTGATACCCGTATGATAGTCTCTTTCTTAATCTCAATGTGCCATAAAAACGGCCGGCTACTGTAGGTCGTTTTTGTTACCTTTGCAATTTTGTAATACCCACAACATGATTTAAGGTTAGCCACGAGCGATTTTTTCTCGCGCACTGTATTTTGATTGCACCACTTATACCGTGTACACACGGTTCGATTTTAGTTGATGTTGATCAACTGCTAACTCGAAAGCGATTTGAACCGTCGTAAACAGACTTTCAATCAAATTAAATTTAAAATCGAACAGTGTATTTTTTTTTGAAGTGCTGGGATGCACTATAAGGGGATTCTCATTGCTCAACAGCCAAAAATCGTAGCGTAATAAAATCGCCCGTACGTACCTGGGCGTGTTTAAAAAAATCTAGTTTATTTAAACTGAATAAAGCGTTTTTTGAAAAAATACCCATGCTAATAACATGTTTAAAAATCAAACAAAAAGTTACATTTTTATAAATATGACTTAATTTTTTGCTTTTCATACATAATTTGATATGGTTAATGTAGCCTAATTAACCATATCTTTATAATACTGAAGCTAATCACAAAAAGCTAGGGTAGGGGCATACAATATCAATAATAACTTACTTGAATAATATCATCCTGAAATGTATCATTCATCGACATATCATGGTTAGGTGCTGGCATCATGTGGTCCATGTTCATATGATTACCATGCTCATGATTTGCATGATCCATATTCATATGAGCCATATGATCCATTTCTGTAAAAAAAAATTACCACTTAATAACAATCTCAGAGAATCTAATCATGTTTTAGCAGAACAGAACCAATGTCAAATAGATGAAAAACACACTTTTGAAGAGTTTTAGAGGGATCATTGGTGCTTATGATACTTTTGAGATTTCTGCAGATAACATTGTGGTACAAGCTAATGCTCTTGGCCTCTTGGTGTTTTAATTTTAAGCGTAATTCAAAACAGATCAAACAGATTGTTGAATAAACTATATGATGTTTTAAAACTGTGCCATCAAACTACTGAAGCAATGGTAAGTTTATAAAACAACAAAGCCAATACACTAAAAACAAACCATGTTATGTTAGGTTATTGGCAGGTATTTGCTTAGCTGTGTCTCAAAACAGATGTAAGAATAAGTTTATTACTAACACAAATATCAATGTGTGCACTCAATGTTTGCATAACGCACACAACTTTAATTTTAATACTTCATGATAGGTACCTCACTCATTATCTGTCACTTTATGATAGCAATACAAATAAATGTATAAAGTTACAGCAGTGAATCACTTCAGATTCAATTTTTAAATAGATTCCCTATTGTTATTTAACTATTTAGAATGAATAAACTAATATCAACAAGTAGAGGCCTTTCTCTAGAACATAAATAATTCTATGTATAATAATAATAATACAAAATAGGATATAAGAAATAAATAAACCTATAGGTATATTTGGAACTTTTAGGCAAAAGAATATTTGTAACAATAGTGAAAGTACATGTTAATATTAAATTAGAAAGTATATTTTACCATTCACTGGTGAACACAACAGATATTTAATGAACAGTGAAAGTAGAAACTGGAGCAACTTTTATCAGAACTTGATGAATACCAACAAGACAGTGTTAAATAAATATTTATACACACCTGTGTACACTTTTACACAGGCCATTTATAATCAATTTAAAAGTGCGAGACCTTGTTATCTAGTAGAAGGTATTATAAAACAAAATAAGCAATAGAGTTCTTGAACAGAAAAATGTACAACATGCAGTAACATTTATGTTAATACATAAAGTATTATCTCTTAAAGAAGACGTTGATTTTCTATTTTAAGTCAGCGTAAGAAACATTGAAGTTAGTAACATTTACATAATTATTATCACAGGCACTTACTCGATTTAAAACTTTAACGTGGCACTTATTAGTATACAATTTAAAAATAAAACGACGGAATTAGATAAAATGTTATAGTTCTACGTATTACAGATAGCAATTTTAAGTCATTGTATGGTGTTCGAGCTCACCAAAAATCTCAATCTCAAACCATTGGCAAAGCAAACTGCAACTGCTGTCGTCTGATCACTAACCTATGCTGTCATTGTCAAACAGACATGTCAGTGATTATGTCACATAAGCTGTCATTGATGTCTTGTAAACTTGAAATAGACAATAACGGAATTAGTAATTACTGATAACAATGAATTGTGTTATGAATGATACCAGCCTATTACTGTCCTCCTACTGCAGGGCAAAACCCTAGCATAGATCACTACGCTTGCTCAAAACGGATTGCATTATATTGTTGTTGGTGTTTTTCCTTAACCGACGTCAGTAATGTCCAAAATTAATTCAGAAAGAACTTATGAATTCATGTCACATTGGTACCAATGCAAGCAAGTGTGTACAGACGCCAGCACATCAAGCTACTACAATCTGTCAAATTTATTTAATAGATTTTCAACTTTATCGCTGAAGCATAAGGTTCAAAGTTGATTGGGAAAATTTGACAGTTTCAGGTAGCTTGATGTGCTGGCGTCTGTACATACTTAGCCGGATTTGAACCCTCAACCTCGTGCATGAGAGATAAGGCATTTAACCACTAGGCCATCACGAAATTAGTAATGATTATTGAAAGCGGTGTCAATATTCTACAAAAATAAACGTCTCTCGTCTCACGTCCACAGATTTTGATATTAGACCAGGGCCTTCAAAAATGGTAAAAAGTGAAAAAAAAAATTGTAGGATGAAACCTATTAGAAAAGGAGGGAAATATGATATAAATGAAAGGAAAAATAAATTACGGGCGATCTGAGTTCGGGAAGTGGGAGGGGGTGAATTTTTAAGGGTAAAAATTGTTTATCTCGATTTCCGGCAAAACTACAAGTTCTATGGAAAAAAGTTAAATGGCAAAGTTGTAGGTAATAAAAAGATATACAACTTTGAATTTACAATTTTTTCACATAACCTCAAAATTTATGTGAAAAATTCAAATAACATTTTTTCTACGAAATTTGGTGAAAAATTACCTTTTTATGTCCCAAATACACTGTAATTTATTTTATTTAAAATATTTATTTTTTCTATTTTGACTTAAAAAAAGAACCCTAATTTTCAATCGAAATTTCTCGTGTTAAAATATCAGCTTTTTTTAAAAAGTTGGTGGGCTTTTTGTTCGTTGAAATCTCTACTTTCTGATGGTGTAAAAAAATATACGTTACAATAGTAAATGTTCTCAGAAAATGCAAAAAATCGAAAAAATACTCGAATTCAATTTTTTTTTTTTAAAATAATTATGTACAATTTTGAGCTATTTATTAAAATTTACACTTTACTTACTCAAAAAACGTAAGATTCCATGTTACATTGATAAACGAAAAAATTGAAAATCGAAATAGACTACTATAATTAAGAAACAAATAAGTTAATATTTAATAAGACATCTACAATATTTTGAGAAAGTAGTAGAATCTTCTTATAATATTTGTAGATGCCTATTTATTGCTGTTTTAAGATAATTCATATACCTGAGTGACCTACGGAAAATTTTAGCCCATTGAAAGGTATTTCATAAAGAAGTGGGGAAGGAGCTAGGAGGATCTGGGCCTTACAACATACCTGTTATTTCGTAGCAGCTGTAAGAACCGTTAGCCAGTATTCGAGATACAGAGTGTACAACCTCGTTTTTAAAAATACACGTGCAGGCAGAGTTACTTTAACCGCTCACCCCCTAGCGCACTGATGACGTAATGATCTGTCAAGTCCGTAGACCTCCCACGCGGCAAAGATTTACGATCGTTTTGCCGGAAATCGAGATAAACAATTTTTTACCCTTCAAAACTCACCCCCTCCCACTTCCCGAACTCAGATCACCCGTAATTTATTTTTCCTTTCATTTTTATCATATTTCCCTTCTTTTCTAATGGGTTTCATACTACTTTTATTTTTTTTGTTTTAAAAATTATCGACCCTGGTCTATTTCTCTAGCGACAGCCGTTTGACAACCGATTTGCCACCTACGATATCAATATCTGTGTCGCGCGCGACTAAAGTCGCTGCATGTGTATCTAGCATAAGACGCCGAAACCGCAACTTTACAGAAATCGACAGCGTCGCATATAGTCAGAAAACCATGTCAAACCTTGGAGAAAAAGCTTAAAACAAGTAGTGCTACTTTCTGTTTTACTCATAACATCGCACTCTCAAATTTATTAATTATGTTTTTCGGATTTTAAATAATTACTCCAAATGGATTTGATCAGGATTTTATTGGAACTTTAAAAAAAGGGCTCGAGCGACTCATACGTACTAAAACACTTAATTCTCAAGTCAAGAAAGAATCCAAGATATTAATCACACCATGTCGTGGATTATAATAATATTATCTATGTGCAGAGGCAGAGCAGGCTCAAGTCCCGGAACCGCTAAGTGGCGTCATTACAATTAACCGTTAAAAATAAGTTTATAGTTTTGTTATTGTTTCAAATGTCAAGAACAAACCTGTAAACTTGAGCTAACTATAACTTGAACAAACAATAACAAAACAAAACTATTAACTTCCGGGGGCTTGAGCGCAGAGGACAACGTAAATTAAAATTTTAAACTTTATAAGTCGCCGGTAATTTAACCGTAATTTATTTAAATGACCGTAAAATACCCGTATTTTACCAGCGTTTTCCAACACCACCCTGCCGTTTTTTTACTGCGTGAACTGTAAACTCACAAAAATGCACGCACTACACGACTACAGTACAAAAAAGTGTAAGACAAAAAACCGCCATTCTAATGTTCTTATACTGGGGTTATCGCGAACTACACTTTGCGCGCTTTTTCTCATAACCGCCCGACGCACGTCTCGCTGAGCACATAGACTAAAAATATATATAAATAGCTGAGCAACAGAGAGCGCGCGCGTGAAGTATAGTTCGCGATAACGTTACAATGTAGCCCCAGCATTAAGGTATGGTCTAAGATCATGGATTTCAACTAAAATTTTTGGCTTTACGGTATGTACAAAAAAAGTGCGTAGGTTTCGCGATGATTCAGTTCCCCACAGGACCAACTAGCACAAAAGACTATCATTCTTATGCTAGGGCTACATTGTCGCGTTATCGCGAACTTTACTTCGTGCGTTCTCTGTTGCTCAGCGAGACGTCAAGCGGTGTGCGAGAGAGAGCGCACGAAATAAAGTTCGCGATAGCGCGATAATGTAGCTCCAGCCTAATAAATCATTCTCAAATACTCGCAGCAAGCAAGCTTGCAGCCGTTAAGATTTTTGGTCTTGCAACTTTGAATTGATTGCATCAGAAACAATAATTTCTATATTTTCTATGCTCTATACATCCGTACAAAATCCAAAGAATCTCAAGCACAGAGCTATCGTAATCAATCCTATGATTAATATGGAATCCTGAAAAATATTCTTATGAGAAATTAAAATACACACGTTTTCTACATTTTCTTATGCTGATTTTATAGAATTTTCCTTTCCAGTGCAAAATGAAAATTTTTACTCTGCCTAGAGACGCTCGTCATTCTTGGGTCTTGTTTGGCCGCCATGTCTGAAGTTCGTTGTGTCTTCGGAGGTCGTGTTGTGCTACTCTTTAATGTTTATAGATTTCAGTGAATTTAGTTACTATAAGACGATGAATTTATACAAATAATAAAGAACTATGATTTAGTTTCTTGTGTGGAGTGACTGTTAGACTGGAGCAAATCGATACATTTTGCGTTTGAAGAAGTTACTCTAACATCGTATTTTTAGTTCATCCGCCATATTGGCGTTAATATCTCTTCGTAAGTCTTTTTTCATAATTTTTAGCTTTACTGGTATTATTTTGATGTATTTTTCGTACTATTTTGTTGCTGTTTACATAGGGCTGCATAATTCGTTCAAGTAGAGAGTGCATGTTGCTTGTATTGAGCAATATTTTAAACTTTTTGTTCATGGCCTCTTTCAAGCAATTTTCCCCCATTTCTAGTTACTGAAATAAGGTAATTTTAGTGGTATCTAACATAGAAGAACCTTTTATATTTTGACAAAAGTATTGGCCACAATCAGTTTGTATTAGAATCAAACATTGTTTTGTAGATAGTTGTTTTATTGTACCTGATCATATTCTTATGAAATAGATGTTAAGAAACAAAGCTGTACGTTATAATTTGTCTCTCTAACTATATTTTCAAATATATATTCGTGCCAAATCTGTTATTTTTTATTGAGGTTTCTGCCTCTGCACCTGATACCTGCAAATCACTTGGAATGTTAAAGCTAAGCCCAAAGAATGTTCTAGAACGTTGATACGCTCTCTGAAGCGTCATTCTACTATGTATGTTGCTGATGACTCATTTGACCAGTTTAAATTTTCCATAATTCACCTTAAAAAACCTTGATTTAGTGTATGGTGGTAGTGGTACACAACTTCCAATTGTAAAAAGATGCATGGTGTAGTTGCTCACATGCATGATGCATGACAACGATTTGCAAAATGCTACCTGTTATAAAAGTAGGTTATGTGATGTCTATAGTAAACACTAAAACATTTAGCTTTTGGGCAGATGATCCCCAATACTATTTTTATTTTATAAACACTACACATTCATTTGAGGCTATGTATCATAACCAAGATAAATAGAAGGTTCAGTTGCATGGTCTCTATCAATTAACCTTGGGCACCTTAAGGTGTTACATTCTACAGTGACAGTGAATGCTCTTTATTTTAAAGCTATGTATTTTTATTACCTCTTTGTTTATTTATATAACTGATTGATGTGAATTTAAACAACATGCTTATTAGTATTACTTGAACCTTTCTCTCTAACCTATTGATAATTAGAACAGGCTTATTAAAAAAAAGCATCAAATCCAACGTGCATATATATGGTTAAATTAAAAAGAATACCCATGGGTTATAAGAGTTTTTATTCAAGTGTCCTTTCAAATTTAAAAGGCAAGAATATAAAACCTATGCCATGTTACCAAACATACTTTTATGACTAGTTGAAACGATAATCATGTGTCTTGTTTATACTTGTAAAAATTTAAAATGTGGTGTCCTTGTCAAATTAAAAATGAAAGTCTTTGGTCTAATTTAAACAAACTTTGCCATCAAAGCGTACTATGGATGTATATGCAGATACTACATACAGACAAAATTGCTCTTTTAATTTAACCTTGCATATTATTTAAAAAAATACTGCATGGCTTACTGATCCTTGAGGCCTGAGGCCTGAGAACAAAATTGCAACTTTGAAGTGGAAGAAATGACTCCTACCTACTTGATCATAGTGATTAATAACCTGCCATCTTATCTCTTCACCACCCTTGGTTGACTGGTAGACAATGCCCAAGGCATTAAGGCCGCCTTTGTACCTTATTGTGTGCGAGAAGTTTAAATAAACAAATGGAATTTAGAATTAGTAAATACTAACCAACATTGATAAATTCAAAATGATCTAACCAGTGTGTTTGTTTCGCCATTTGTTCTCAAGGGTAGTCAGATAGGAAATGTCAACTATCTAGCTTTTGTTTTAAAAATGCCATGTAAAAGTGATTCTGGTATCCTATTTACAGAATAAACAATTTCATTTAATTTCATGTGAGATAAAGAATAATTGTAAATTTAAAATACAACAAATTTTAGAATGGGTCATTTTACACATTGAAAATCATGCAAGCAACACAGTTGACAAAATAGGATATTAAATAAAAATGTACTTATTACTTACGAATTTGATACATTGGTAAATGTACTGCCACTGTGCTACACAAAGTATTTTTTTTGTGAAGTGCTGTGACTAATTTGGGCAGTTTTATTAGGTTTTGCTCAGAAAAGTGATCATCTAAAGTAAATTAGTTAAAGAGAAAAGATTAGATTTTTTGTATGTTTGTTTGTTACGCTTTCACGCTAAAACGGCTGAACGGATTTGGATGAAATTTGGCATATGTCGTGGTCATGGTCTACCACCATGACCTGGGTTAGGACATAGGATACTTTTATCCCGATATTCCCATGGGATTGAGACTTATACGGATGAAATCAATTATACACAGCTATTAATACAGCTGAGTAGACCAGTACCCTAATTGCGTAACTTATTTTCGTAAACAATTTTGCCTAATTTGTTTCATTTTGACAGTTCAACAACATTCATTGCGTTATTTATATTGTTGAGCAGATTTTTTTTCTGACTTATGAAGCAATGGATTAGCAATCTGTTTCAAATCGAAACAAATTGTGGTTGTGTTGTATTACGCAATTAGGGTACAGGGGAGCCAATAATTTTGTGATGACTTGGAATAATAATACACTTTATACCATAAAGTTCAAAGCTGTACCAAAATTTTCCCAGACTTCAACGACGCTCTCGGGTACGCTCGCGGAGCCTCCTTTAGTTTGGACTTTATGACACTAATATTAAGGTTTATTATTCAATTTAAAAAAATCCTCTGCACATCGTCTTTTATATGCTCTCAGCCTAAGGCGTAATACTAATTATACTTCTATACTAATATTAGATATAAAGAGGAAAGATTTGTATTTTTGTATGTAACAAATAAACTTAAAACTACTGGACCAATTTGAAAAATTCAGCAATGGATAGCTACATTATCAGCAAGTAACATAGTATATTTTATCCCTGTACTCCCACAGGAATGGGAACTACGCGGGTGAAACCGCGTGACGTCCGCTAGTAGTATAATAAACTTAAAGGTACGAATTCGACCGCAACCGCAAACCGCATCGAGAACGACGCCCAATCGCAATGATAGACTGCAGCGACACGACTGGCGTAAGCCGACGTTCGCACGGACGTAATAAAATCGCGGCGGGATTTTTTCGCGCACTGGATTTTCAACTCTCGGCGTTAAGCCGAGCGTTGAGAATCCAACACGCTGGGACGCACTCTCGTCCCAGCGCGTTGAAAAAACACACTGTTGGATTTTCAACTCTCGGCGTTGAGCATAGCGTTGAAAATCAAGTGCATGAAATAAAATCGCCGCGATTTTATTACGTCCCTGCGCACGTGGGCTAACTCTGAAAACAGTAGGCGGCAATGTCATCTTCGGCGATTGGGTGGCGTTACCGCCGCGGTTTGCGGTTGCGGTCGCCTTCGGAAGAGCACCTTAATCATGTTTGCGTAAGAATTTTTTAACTGTGTGACGGTCGCATTTTTAATATAATGTGTATTTTGTTACAGATCCGAAGACACTGCTGTCAATAAGCTGAGAGCCTTTGGTGCTTAATTTCTCATATTTCCCTACCCTGCATTCAGATGCAAGGTAAGACATTTTAACCCAAAGCTTTCATTGCATAGGTAAATAACAATGTTTTCTAAGTCATAGGAAATTTTAACAAAATGTGCTATTTAAAAAGAAAGACGTGTGAAATTTTATAACACCTTTGCAGATTGATTTCACCTCTAAAGAAATATTAGGTATGCTAGAAGGGAGTTTTATAACTTTCACTGTATTTCTTTCAGGTAGGATTTTTATTTGTCTATGAATGGGATGACCTGCTTCTAGGTGCAAAAGCACCAACATATTTTATTATGATAGAATGGTTTAGTGTTATAAGAGGATATAGCTGATGCCTCTTAGTCAGAAATTGGATGAGCCTCTTGTTACAATTGAGGTGAGAGTTCTTTGTTGAATACTCCTTACTATTTTCACATTAGGTTGTAATATCTACTACAGTTGTGGTGTCACTTTGGCAGGTAGATTGCTGACTCCAGCACAATGCAGCAGGCAGTCGACCCTCTCGCCACCACCAGCACGGTAAGTTTAATACAAACTTTATTTATTTATTGAGTCCACTTTAAGTTGTTACAATAGATAAAAGAGAGTATGCAATGTCTTTTATTATTGAAACTTTCTGGAGTTCCTTATAACCTTTTATTATATATTATTGTGAAACAGACAAATGTCACTATAAATTAGTAGAATTGGTATTAAAGTATAATTCTAAAAACAAGATGTTAGTTTGCTCAGTGCAGTGGCCGTAGTAATTAACCCGAATGTACGTATCATACAGCCAACGGCGGAGCCAGTTAATGGCGCGCCCCCTGACGAGCTGGCGCGGCGTCAGGGCCGGATGACAAATCAGCTACAATTTCTTCAAAAGAATGTAATGAAGGCAGTATGGAAGCATCAATTTGCTTGGCCTTTTCACCAACCAGTAGATGCAAAAAAATTAAACCTCCCTGTAAGTATTTTTGTATTATTTATTAACACAATACACTAAAAGTAATAATTATACAACCAAGAAAAACACCTAGGTAATGCTTATTTCACATGAAATATACATATCGACGGTTGAAAGGCTAATTGATCTAAGCGACATTTTGTAAAACTTGCTTCTGCATATTTATGATCCGTCCTCCTGGGCGGATCATAGTAATTTTTTTTGAAATTTTTTTCATAAATAAAACTATTTAATAGAGTTTTATTTACTTAAATCAATCAATCATAATAAGATCTTATTATGATTAAAAAAAAACAACCAATCCATCCTCCTGCAAGTTTTACAAAATGTCGCTTAGATCAATTAGCCTTTCAACCGTCGATATGTATTATGAATTTTCTTGTATTAATATATGTGTTTAAGAGTTTTAATTTAATTTCACTATTAATATTTTAGGACTACCATAAGATAATTAAGAAACCGATGGATTTAGGAACAATAAAGAAGCGGCTTGAGTCCAACTATTACTATTCAGCTCAGGAATGTATACAAGATTTTAACACCATGTTCACCAATTGTTATGTCTACAACAAACCAGGCGAGGATGTGGTGGTTATGGCACAAACTTTGGAGAAATTATTCCTGAATCGGGTAAGTGACCAATGAAACGAAATAAAAGAATTTTGTATAGTTTTACTACTTACTTTTGGGTCAAAATTTGTTTTGTCCTAAACAATTTATAACACAGTCATGAAGAAATCAGATCTTGTCAGTACTTCGATTAACTTTTTTGCCTAGCCAAAAGAACACTCAATTTCGATCCTGACTGATATTCAGATTTCAACGACAAATTCCGCCATCCACAGATAGCACAGATGGACAAGGAGGAAAAGGAGATCGAGGCACCGTCGAAGGGAGGCAAGGGCGGGGTGAAGAAGCGCGGCACGTCGACGCCGGGCGCGACGCCGTCGGCGGGGGCGGGCGCGACGGGCGCGGCGGGAGCGGGCGCGGCGGGATCGCTGCCCGCGCCGGCCGCGCCGGCCGCCGCGCCCGCGCCGCGCGCCGCCAAGCCCGCGCCGGCCGCGCCGCCGCCCGCGCTCGTGGGCTCCACCAACACCACGACGACGCCCGCGCTGCCCGCGCCGCCCGCCACGCCGCCCGCCACGCACGCCGGCCTGCCGCAGCAGGTGCGCAGCTTTTTTGCCTCAGATCATAATTACGACAGAGCTTTACGAGATCGAACTTAATAATCAAAATTAATATAAATGTGGGTTCTTCTCAGGTGGCGACGCAGCCTTCGAGTTTCCACGTGACCCAGCCGGCGGCCCCGCCCGTCTCCACGATACCGGCGGTAACATTATCCCAAACGCAGCCGGCTAAGGTTATTATTTTACTAAATTACTTGTGTCGTTCCTAGGACGCTTATTATTTTAATTTTATGTTACTCATCGAATTTTTAATCGAATTAGGTTAAAAAGGGTGTGAAGAGAAAAGCCGATACTACAACACCTATGGGGAGTTCTTTTGAAGGAGGATATACTACACCTACTATCGATCAGCAGAGTGGTCCCAAACCTGCCAAAATTTCCACAAGGAGAGAAAGTGGTCGCCAGAAAAAGGTGTGTTGAAACATTACAATATTGTAAAAACATTATTATACAATTTGGTACCATATCAAACTCGTGTTTACAAATAATACCACTCCCAACAGGCGAGCAGAACAGCAGACGATAGCTTCAAAATGGGTGGATTATCTCCGAGCGGGGCGGGCGCTTCTCACCACTCCGCCATGACTCCTCAACTTGCGAAGAACAAAGAGAAACTTTCTGATGCTCTCAAAAGTTGTAATGAAATTTTAAAAGAACTGTTCTCTAAAAAACATTCAGTAAGTTACTTTTCAAATATCTCAATATTACTCTTTTTCTGATTCTCAACGAATCCTCTGCTACACTTATTTTTTTCGACAGGGTTATGCCTGGCCGTTTTATAAACCTGTAGATGCTGAATTGCTTGGACTTCATGATTATTTTGATATTATTAAGAAACCCATGGACCTTGGCACCGTGAAACAAAAGATGGACAATAGAGCATATAAAACAGCCGCTGAATTTGCCGCCGACGTACGTCTAATATTCACAAATTGCTATAAATATAATCCACCGGACCATGATGTCGTTGCAATGGCTCGAAAACTACAAGACGTCTTTGAAATGAGGTAAACAAAATGTTTAACTGTGAGTGTGGATCGGTTAAAAAAAAAAAAAAAAACGATATTGTCATATTGTTTGTTGTTTTACAGATACGCCAAGATTCCTGACGAACCCGTCCATGTAGGCGTGCCACACATGGATAAGGGAAGCTCAGCGTCAAGTTCGGAATCGGGCTCTGAATCAGACTCTGAATCCGACGATTCAGAAGAAGAGAGAAATAACAAAGTTAAGCTTCTAGAAAAAGAATTACTTGCGTTGCAAGAAAAAATGAGGAAATTAGTAGAAGAATCTAATAACAAAAAGAAAGCCAAGAAAAAAGTTAAGGATAAGACGAAAAAACCATTACCGAACAATGCTGTGCCTAAAACAAATGCAGCAGCCGCATATGCGGCGAAGGCGAATAATATTGGTGAGAATTTAGGTAAGTTATATTCCTTTTAACACAAAAACAACTGACTTTAAAAAAAGAATACGATATAGTGAAAAATAGCTTTCGGAAGTCGGTGTGTCGGTGGTTTTGAATTTTTGTTTTTTGCCAATGATTATTTTTTACTTTGTTGTGTTTTTTTGGAAGTCAGCTGTTATTTTTTTTTTTTTGTAAATAGTTTTTATTTTTCAGTTTTTAGTTGTGCTATCTACCCCATACAAATTCGAATACCACTACCTGCCATGTAAATACCAGTGATAGGAAGTTATTATAACATCATTCACATAGGCTAAGTGGGAAAAATACGTATTAATGAAGTTAACTCAAAAACGACCCAAGAAAAAAAGTTCTATGGGACCACCACAGCTTTTTCAAAATCAGTCCACAAATTTTATATTAGGTAGATATATTAAAATAGACAACACAATAATTATGGCGGACATTTGTACAGCCGTTTGTGAAAGTGTTGGTCTGGAAATTACCACCTGCAACTGGTGTAGTTACAGGCACATAAGACATTTCAGTTTTGTTTGTGTGGTTTGTCATTTGTCAACTTGGTGGCAGAGTTCAGCCGAAACTAGTTTCAACTTCGCAGTAGTGGTTATAAAATCGGCGTTGATCTGAACAGTTGCAAATTGTGATTGTCGATCGACGTTATGAAAAGTATTATTAGGTTTCTATATCACACATAGTATCACACATATTCTGCCTGTATAATCCGAAAAGCAGACAGATATGGGTAAATTTTCAGTAGCATCTCCTATTTGAAATCATGCTTGGTAAAACAAATTAGTAGCAAACATTATTACAAAAGTGCATATCTACGAATGAAATGATGTATTTTTGAAGAGTGCCGGAAATCGTCCATAAACATAAGAGCCAAAGCTCAAAGCTGCCGTTTGCCCGTAGCGCTGGGCAGCGTGCGCGGCAAGCCGGGCGGCAAGCGCGGCGGCGGCGGCGCGGGCGGCAAGGCGGGCGCGCGCGCGCCGGCGCCCAAGAAGAAGGGCGCCGCGCCCGCAGCCGCGCCGCCGCCGCACGCGCCGCCGCACGCCGACACCGACGACGAGGACCAGGCCAAGCCCATGTCCTACGACGAGAAGCGACAGCTCTCGCTCGATATTAATAAGCTACCCGGTACGTATCTTTTTTTTTTATTCATCGGGCTGTTACCGTTTTAATATTTGTACCGAATGGAAACTTTCTGACCGATACTGATTGATTATTTAATTATTTTGTTCAACAGGTGACAAACTTGGCAAAGTAGTCCACATCATACAAAGTAGAGAACCCTCTTTGCGAGACTCTAATCCGGACGAAATAGAAATAGATTTTGAAACTCTAAAACCGTCTACTCTTCGAGAGCTGGAAAATTACGTCGCATCTTGTCTTCGAAAAAAGACACGTAAGCCTCATTGTGAGTTGAACCAACATTATTTACCTTTTCCTTGCTCCTATGTTTTCCTTTACCTTAACATATTCTCATTGTGTGTAAAATATATAACTTAATAATGTGTAATTTACCTGTGTAGAAACTGTACTCTAATTGCGTAACTTATTTTCTTAAACGATTATGACTAATTTTTTTCATTTTGACAGTTCAACAATATTCATTATTTAGCAGATTTTTTTCCAACTTATGAATCAATGGATTAGCAATTTGTTTCAAATCGACACAAATTGTGATTGATCGTGTATTACGCAATTAGAGTACTGAATGACTACAAAGCAATCGTTTACGTTAACATACCTGTAGACTTGTTTTCATCATAAAACAGTATATTAAAGTTATGTAGAACTTGATCTCCCTATTTCCATTCCAGCTTACTTACTGATAAAATCCCTCTCCTTAAACCCTTAGGCGAATAATGTTGGTGATACCAAAATTGTCCATTAAATGTTTATTAATATAAAAGTAAATCAAAAATGTATTGTTGATTATTATCATTGCAGATCGAAAAGTGTCTGGTAAATCAAAGGATGAACAAATAGCAGAAAAGAAACAGGAATTAGAAAAAAGGCTGCAAGATGTATCTGGACAACTAGGAACAAATAAAAAGCAGCAACAGAAAAAAGGTCAGTAATTAACTCCATCTAAAACCCATTTGTATTTGTTAGCGGTCGGTTCCGCCGCAGTAATGCTTTGGTTTCCACAGAAAGCGGTGAATGGTCACACAATAACGGCTGTCCAAATACAGACCGTTTTTTGACACCTTAAATGACAAATACTGATGAAAATGGCAGATTTTCATGACTACTGATAATACAGAGTGGTCTAAATAGTGATGTTACATTTATTTTTATTATGTCCTGAAAATCTGCGATTTTCATCACTATAAAGCGGGAATATAATTAGACTCATTGCCTTGGCGTTCTCGTGGTAATAAGATATTGAGTGAGCATAGAAATAAGAAAGAAGGAGATATGGCCGGTAGTTGAAAATGTATCGAAACCATTTGTCCCCACCACGTCGCCACAACTACACATGCAAATCAGTAAACCTAATAGATACGAAGTTGCGCTCACACTTGCAATTCATAAATCTACACAATCAATTATAAACCTTATGCCATCAAACACAGCGTGCATTTACAATGCACCGTACAACTTACAGAAAACATCGTTGTGCTGTACAAAAGCCATTTATTTTACACGCTAGTGATTGACTAAATCGGAAACTTATCGATTCTCCCATTAATTATTGTATTTAAAATATTGGAAGTTATCGATTCTCCCATTAATTATTGTATTTAAAATATTGGAAGTTCCTGAAAAAATTATAAATAAAAACGATTTACATATAAGATGATATAAATAAAGAAAATGACAAAAAAAAATGTATTAAATAAATTAATTAATTTCAACATTACAGTTACTGGGTTGTGGAGGTCAGATAGGCAGTCGCTCCATGTAAAATACTGGTATTCAGCTGCATTCGGTTAGCCTGGAAGCCGACCCCAATATAGTTGGGAAAAGGCTAGGCAGAACGAACGAATTAATTTCAACATTATGAGAAAATCGAAATAAGTATAAAACAAGATTTCACATGGGTCTTCCAACCAGGCTGACAAATTGAAGAATAAACTTTCAAAGTAATATAAATTCATACGACAATCGATATTATTGTCGATATCTTACGTTAGTGGATCTGCACAAGCAAATCACTAGCTCGTCGCAAGATACAGCGGCCGTACTACGCGATGCAACCGCATAACTAAAGTATCGTTTTGTGATTTTTACATTGCTTGTCCAGTCAGTAAGCGACATACTTAGGTAGTGGTTAAGAAACAATGTATTTTCTGCAAAAATAGTACAGTCGTATGAAAACAAAAATAACGTACTAAAGGCAAGAAATATTTTACGATTTGTTGTTTTTCATGATTTTCAAGATTAATATAGTAAAATACTTGTCCTGTTAAATGGTTCCATGATTTATAAAGATTTTAGTTTAGCTTCTATTTTTATTAGAAACCACTGAACAACACGGTATTCTTAAATGTTGTTACGATCGCGGTCGAAAGCGCACTAGTTCGCGGAGGCGGCCATTTGCCTATACCATGGAGCATTATGATCATGACGCGCGGACACAGACACGCCCCCATGCCACTTCTCCTGTTTTTTTTTTATATTTTTCTATGTGAGTGAGTGTAACCATATGTTTATTGTCAGCAGAGGGTTGTAAGGAGGCGCTGGGCGGCGGCATGTCGTCGTCGTCGAGCTCGTCCGACTCTTCCAACTCGTCGTCGAGCACGGACACCAGTTCGTCAGACAGCAGTGATAGTGAAGCAGGTTAGCCCACATTGCCGACGACTTACGTAATCAATACTATCATTTCGTTCACAGACAGACAGAAAGTATAGCACTGAGTGGTACCCTATTTGTACCATATGATGTAAATTACAGTTATTAGTAATAGATTTTAATGATACTTGCATTTAAATTAAGATGGATATTTCACTTTGTATGGATATGTTCAAATGCTTGAGATATATAAATAGATTTAGGTTCTAGCAATTTTTCTTAAAGATTTCAAAGACGAAAATATAAGTTTTTTACCTTTGCCAGTATTTTTTAAAGATATGACCGAACACAACCTTTTTTATTTAAAATGTGAAATGCAATTTTAACTGTTAAATGTGTTTCTAGTCTGAAATTGATGTCAGTGGCAGAATGAATGATAATGGAATGCCCATGGGAAAGTTGCTTGAATGAGTTAACATCTGCTGAGAAGTTATGTGTAGGTGTGTTATAAGCATGAAGTTAATTTTCTAAAACAACATCTTGGGGCCAAGGGTGACCCACAATATATTTATATTATAGTATTTATTTATTAAAATCTCATTGTTGAAGATTTAACATATTTTTATTTTATTGGCAGTTCTTTTTTTTCTCTCTTTTGTTTAAATGAGAGTGTAGTTTGCCTCCATCAAGTATTTTATTAGATTACGTACGACACGAAAATTATTGCGCGACGGCTAAACGTCTGCCGCGCCCTCGAGTATGTTCATGGCGATTGTGAACTTTTTAATGTGGCAACAACATGCACGTTCCTCTATTTTACCTTTACCATGAGGGTACTCAGGAGCGTGTGGCCGAGCGAAAGTTTTCGCGTTAAATAAAAGCGCCCATAGGCAATAATGAAAGGATGATATGATGTAAATTATTATGTTCTGTTTTGTTTCATTTAAATTAGCTAATATGCATGAAGAAAAGAATTGTTAGCCATAGTGTGATTGTGTTAGCTAATTGAATTGTTGAATGGGGATATCAGGTGCTAAAAGAAAACCACAAGATGACAACAAAGATTGGGTTCATTTGGCACCATAAAAAACAAAATAAAATAATGAATATCCCCAGTACTGTGTAACATATTGTTTGTGTTGAAAGTATGAGTGTGATTACTGTGGTAGTAGTTTTGAGTAAACATTATTTTCATAACTGTGATATTGGAGAGGGATACCACCTGAAGTTTGATTCAAATAATATATAATTCGAGTCTATAGTCTGCTGCGAAATATAAGAAATGTTGGTAAAGGCACAAAAACAGTTGTTAGTGAGGAGGAGAAGCCAGCTTTGGTGTTCACTGATACTATGATATTGGTGCCGGTAAGAATAATGTATTATTTGGTTTGCTTTCATGAACCAATAGGAAATACCTTTTCACATTAATATTTTTTTAACTATATCATGTCCTCAAACGCGGTATTATTTCATTTGCATCCTTGAAGTTTCGATCTCTTTTTATGGATTATTATTGGAAAGTTCAGATCTCACGGTTACTAATTGCTTTTGAGTGTGAAATTTAAACCCACTTAATATTGATTGAGGCTTGAAAAGTATAATAAGAACAAGGATAGATAGTAGTGTCGGTACGTCCAGTGTTGCGAAGCGAAGAGGATCTCCGAAAGCAGCTGGCGAGTCGAGCGCAGCCGTAGGGACTATTGCAAACAATTGTGTAAGGACGGATACCAACTTAGCAAGCAAAATTAGCCCCAAGATGGACTCAGTTCTCATTTTGTTACAATGGAGGATGTATTTTGTGACATGTTGTAGTTAAAAATTTATTTGATTGAAAAGGTATGTTTTATTGGTTTAATGCTTGATACACTTTGATGCTTGCTCTCAAAAACTTGATGTGACGTGTGAATCAAAATTGTCTATATAAACAAAAAATACCTAAAGCTGGCCTCCTTCCTTCACAAATTGTTTGCAAACTTTGTTATTGTCGAGGATTAACATACTTTTAAGCAAAATGTTATGGGCACCAGGATTTTTCCTTGTATCTATCAGTGCAATATCAGCACATTTGTTTGACAAGCATAATTTTTTTTTCCGGTATATCTCAGTTCGTTTATAATTTGTTACCATAAACTGACTATTAAGTATCTGTACCTATTTGGCATTCACTCTTTGAGATTTTATAATTTAATTGTTATAACATTATCTTTTGAATATTTACTTACATGAGCCAGTTTTAGTGTATCAAACATAAGAGAATGAGTAAAAATGTAAATGTTTGCAGTACCATTTTTGGTTGCCTGATAGATATCGAAAACAAAATTTTGAATGTACTACAATATAAAATAATACTGTGAGCATTGTAAGGAATAAGTGATGTAAAGAAATGTGGATATTTTATCCCAAGTTGTAGTCTCATGTTTGGTTGTAAAAACTCGAGCCATTAAGTCTTCAACTAAATCTGAACAAAATAATGTTTCTATCCATTCTTTGTATATAATCATTTTCTGTAACGCAATGCGCACTGTAAACCAGTGTCTTGAAGATTGGATTACATTACATTTGTAATTTTAGTAATTTTTTTTATGACAAGATTTAGGTCACTAATCAAGGTTTAATGCAAATATTCTCTTTGTTCGTGTTCTGGAACAAAACAATTTTAGTGGTTCTTTTTCGGCCAATTTGTTTGTATAATCGAAATTTTTACAAATTTACTGAAATATAGACTAGTATTTCTCAAATCTTGTAATTTATTAGGTTGAAAGAGGCCTAAAATAAATTTTATACTGAATACATTACACTTTTTACTAGGCATGTTAAACCGATTTTGAAATGTTGTAAATAAATTATTATTTGTCAAAATATCACATTTTATGATTGACCTGCTTGGTAAAATGTTGATCATTTTGCTTGTTTACTTATGTTTTATTGTCCTCTATTTAGAAAGTTTTTACACTACGCATATGTACCTATGTTTTTTTTAGATAATATATTCACATTGAGTAGCTCAATTGAATCAGACTAGAACAATTAGTATTTTAAATTTTGTTGGATGTTGCGAGAGTATAAGTGGAATAATTTTCCAATGAAATCACTATAAACAATAGTCCAATACTTACATAGTATATATTTTTATCAAGTACAATTTGCAGGTTGCTTCAAAAATCTATAGTATAAGTTAGTATGTAGTAAACATAATATTTTATCTAGAAGTCCCTTATTTTGTCCACAAAGAGACAAGAAGGGAAAAGAACAAAAAAGTTTACTGTATACATAATGATCTTTTATTTTGTCAAAATCGAGATTATCTGAAAAGACTTGGTAATCAATACTTGCTTGTTTTGGGGCCCGTTAGATACGAACGGATAAATCTCATTAGTTAAAGTTGGTTTAATATTTATCAATATTATAGACAAAATATTTTATAGTTAGAATTTAAAATAAAACAAAACTTACTAGTTAAAATTCAACACAGAAATGTTTTGACTAATCTAACGGGTTCTGAAGTATAGCAAACCGATTCAACTATCATTTTAAGCGAATAGTATGTACGCTTGGTGCAATTAGTTATTTGAAGGCAACATTTTGTTGTAATGTTAATGTAGAGAGTTGACATGTAAACAGAAACACCATGTGTGGAAAATTTTATGTAAGATTGATTTAATCAACTCATGACTTAAAATTAATAGATATAAGAGTGAGTGGAAATAAACTTTGTATATATATTTCAATATATAACGATTTAAGTAAATCTCTTAAGTAATTTATATTGAATTTCATTTGGCTGCCCTGAGATCTGAACAAATTCCTAATTCATGTTATAATGATGAAAACCAGATAATTTATCACAAATAGTTTTTGCATATATTTTAATACAACAGTGTGGTATCAGTGAACATAAACTATGTACACTTTGGCTTCTCCTCGCATTATTTTCTTTTTTCCGAAGAATTTGTGGTTACTGGATTGTGATGCTGTATCTCAAGTTAAGTATACATTTGTGCAGTAGTAGTTTAATTTCGTGGCACACAATCTATTTTGTGCATCTTTATTTCATTTCAGGTACCGGCCCCAGTAGGACGCCAAAAAAAAAAGCGAAGAAGCAGCATCAACACCCACCGCAAACTGTAAATATTAGTTTTATTATGAAATACGAATATGAATACGACAACATTGGGACATAATTATTTGTTAATCGTTTGTAGCAGAAATCCGTGCCTCCGGTGACAGTAGCGACGACCGTGTCCGTGCCCGCGCCCGCGCCCGCGCCCGCGCCGGCCGCGGCGGAGGCGGCGGCGCCGGCGCCCGATGCCGCGCCCGCGCCGCCGGCCCCGGAGCCGGCGCCGGCGCACAAGGACCTCAAGGAGGCCGTCGCGCCGCCGCCCGTCCCGCTCGCAGTATCCGCGCCGCAGCCGACGATACCTGTTAGCGTTATTCCCGACTCTTCCATCACGCCTATTGTTCGCGACACGGAGGACCAGAAAGTTATTCCTAAAATTGAACCTCGAAACGGACTGGATAAGGTTGATCCGTCTCAATACATTGATCCCATCGAACGGTCTTTGGCTAGTCTCGAAAGAAGCCTCAAGGCAGATGTGCCTATGGATGTTAGCGTAGGAGTATCAGAGTCGTCGATGCGTCTCGAGGAAGAGTTTTCACTACCTAAACCTCAAATGATGCCAGATGCTGCCCATCAGAACTTGATGGCACAACTAGGGGGCTTAGCAGAGGTTGCCCGTGTGCCTGAACAGATTAAAACTGAAATGTACCTTCCACCTCACAATGGGTTTATAGACAAAATGCCACATGAACGTGAGATGTTACGATCCGATATAAATCCTATTATTCCTGGCATGACCGGTGTACCACCCGTGCAGTCTATATTTGACCCCTTACCTTCTGCACAACACAGCGTAATCTCCCAGTCCCATCACAACATACAGAATGCACCATGTTTAATCACACCTGCAGCGAAAAAAGAAGATGTGAAGCCTCTGCTCACACCAAAACCAATCGAAGACCTTATGGGAGTTCCAAACATGGTTTCTAATAATATGTCCGACCGAGCTAAATATGAAATGGAAAAAAAGATGGAAGACTCGAAAAATACAAACTTTGCTCAAGCTTTCAAACTCAAACAAGAACAAAACTTAAAAAATGCGAGTTCGTGGTCGTCACTTGCACAGGCTGGAAGTCCACAGAGTATACCAAATATGGGAACCAATCATCAAATAAAACAAAAACCTGTCATGGATAGTTTTCAAGTAAGTGTAATTGTAGATTTTTATTGTTACTAAGAATAGCAGAAGATGTTGCTCAGTAAAATGTACATTATTGTAATTTTTTATAGGCGTTTAAAAAGCAAGCTAAAGAGAAAATTGACCGCCAAAGAGCTCTTATAGAACAGCAGGAATTACGAAAAAAGGAACAGGCTGAGAGAGAAAGACAGCGGCAAGAAACTGAAAGGCGACAACCAGACGAAGAAAAAATGAGGTGAGGAATTATTAAAATGCCACTTGTACCAAAATAAATCAAATTTTGAGATAACCTCTGAAAAATTTAAACAGTGTATTTTTAACTGGTAGAGTATGGGGCAATCCGAATACATAAGAGATACGGGGAATCTGTCTTAAGAAACATTAGCTTTTTTTTTCATAAATTGAAACTTTCCAAATGCCTTTTTTACACCTAAAACGGTTACAACATCAAATTCAATGTTATAATTGCAATTCATTATTAATATTCTAGTTCACTAGTTAGCGATATTTCTTAATTCTAATTCTATACATAATATATTTCATTCTTATTGCCAAATTAACCAAAACAGGTAAGTATTTGACAGCTATTTGCGACATTGTCAACTTTTAGACTAAACGCTCTTAATAATAATAATAAAAATAGTCTTTTATCAGGCGGAAACAAGGTGCGCGCCTTCAACGGTTGGGTCATGCCGGTTTTGATGTACTCTTTCGGCATACTCAAATGGACTCAGACGGAACTTGACGCCCTGGATAGGAGGGTCCGCACACTGCTGACCGCAAATCGGATGCATCACCCACGTTCATCGGTGATGAGACTGTATATCCCGCGGAAGTGCGGAGGCCGAGGCTTCTTAAATGCTAAGACCCTGCACAACCGTGAGGTATGCAGTCTCAGGGAATACTTCCTAGAAACCGACGTGGGGATGCACCGAGATGTGGTCTCAGTGGACAAGGGCCTCACCCCGCTATCCTTGGCTAACGAGAACTGGCGCAAACCTATAGTAGTAGATACTAATGACCGCAGGGAGGTATGGCAGAGCAAAGAGCTTCACGGGCGCTTTTACCGGGCCTTACATGGGCCCGATGTAGACTTTTTAGCGTCCGTATCCTGGTTGCGATTCGGTGATCTCTTTGGGGAAACCGAAGGTTTTGTCTTTGCGATTATGGACGAAGTTATGATGACGAACAACTACCGGAAATATATTGTGAAGGACGGCACGGTTGACATCTGTCGGGCATGCCACCGTCCCGGAGAATCAATCAGACACATTATTTCTGGCTGTTCTCGTCTGGCTAATGGAGACTACTTGCATAGGCACAATCTTGTAGCCAGGATTATCCACCAGCAACTTGCTCTAAAATACAGTCTTGTGGAATCAGAAGTACCGTAATATAGATATGTGCCCGACCCAGTCCTCGAAAATGGCAATATCACGTTGTATTGGGATCGATCTATCATCACTAACAGGACTATTGTTGCCAATAAGCCAGACATAGTGGTGATAGATCGATTAGAGCGCCGCACAATGATTATTGATATAGCGGTCCCGCATGACGAGAACCTCGTGAAAGCTGAAAAAGATAAACAGATTAAGTATCTTGATCTAGCTCACGAGGTTGTCGACTTATGGGATGTGGATACAGCAATCATTGTGCCAATAGTCGTTACGGCCAATGGCATAATAGCTAAGAGCCTCGGCCTACACCTGAGGAGGCTCTCGTTAGGCAGCTGGATGAAGGGCTTGATCCAGAAAGCAGTACTCCTGGACACGGCACGTATTGTTAGGAGGTTCCTCTCTCAGGAGCCCTGACCACCGGTGACTTGGACCCTGTTCCCGACACCGGTGGGCTACTATTTTTTATATGTTTATTTAATTATTTTATATAAAAATATTTAAAAATGTAAAAAGTATGTTTATAAATGAAATAAAAGATTATAATAAAAAAAGCAACAAGACTCAGTGTTAGTAACTTACAAAATAGGTTAGTAAAACATTAAAACAGAAACAATTTGTGACATCACTGCTGCAAGGTGACAGGCCCAGCCGATACCTTGCAGCAGTGGTTCACAAACGCACAATCTAGCCTGCCTGCTACCATAGACAGGATGCTGTTGGTGCTGCCCCGCACCCTGCTAACCAGGGATGCACATCGCTTCCGCATCACAGTGTAGAAGCAGTCAACGCGTGCTTCAGCAAACATCCCTGATGCGCTGCAGTATCGAGGCAACCCCATCAGCACGCTGAATGCGTTATTGTATTGAACGCGAAGGGCGCCGTATGATTTCTGAGTATAATGAGCCCACAGACTGCAAGAGTAAAAGGACGTGCAGTAAGCATTAAATATAGTGCGCCTGACCTCTTTAGAGGCACGCCTGAATCTGCGGGCAATCATGTTAGCTCTCACACACAGTGCCCTCCGCTCCCTATCAATATCATCTTTGAGGCCAGTGGTCAATAAGTGACCCAGATATTTAAATTGGTCCACCCTCACATACCGTCTAACTTCACTGAAGGCTTCTAGTAATTGCGAGTCCATAAAAATAAGTGAAATTGTTTTTTTTTTTAAAGTGTTTTGGTTTTTTTTTTCTTCAGTCTGTATGTACAGTGATATTAGGCCGAGCAATTTTCAAACACATTCGATTCGTATCGCGGCACCTTACCCAATCTTTTAAAACTTTTAAAGAAAATGTGTCGAGCCTCACACAGTGAAGGGTATCGTAGTTGGGAATATTTTAGGTACCCATGCATATTATTGAATTTATCG
This sequence comes from Agrochola lychnidis, assembly GCA_963680765.1. Lineage (NCBI taxonomy): Eukaryota > Metazoa > Arthropoda > Insecta > Lepidoptera > Noctuidae > Agrochola > Agrochola lychnidis. The sequence continues at coordinate 10,939,676 of OY796850.1, forward strand.
ACCGCGAAAATAAATTATTTTGCACCTACCGGTTATATATTATCTCGAAAACTATTGGCTGTCGAAAAGTCACTTAGAAACATCATAATCGTTTTTAATTATGGGAACACCCTACACGCGTATGTAACAGATTAATAAAAATAGGTAAATTTTTGACTATTTGCAACATTGCCAACTCTCAGAATGCACAGCCTAATGCGTATGGAGCTGAGTATATATCACTGAAGAAGCCATAAGCGCAATATTTCGAATAAAAAAGTCTCCCTTTTGGCGGGGGACGTGCGGTAGCTTCTACGAAAAAGAACAATAGCTATTGTATTTTTCGAGCTCGGAAAGAGAAGTCCATACCATCTATTTTTTTTTTTATCGATATCGATAATCATTCGGAATTTTGTCTGAACCCAGATATAAAACAGCTGATGCATAGATCAGTTAAATTTTAATAAAAACAACTATTAAATAAAAGTAAAAAAAAAAATGTTATAGTACCAACAATTAATACATATTTAAAAAATCAGTAGGTTCATAACACCTACTGATTTTTAAAATGAATCAATTTGGAGTATATAATATTGCGATATATAATTGAGTATATAATACATTTTTGAGGGTCCCTTTTTTGTAATGTACGCAATTCGTGTATCTGTATATTTGGTCATTACGGCTTTAGCTTGTTCTACCTCATGACTATTTAAGACATCGATATCATGATCTTGTGAGAACAATGTTTTCCCATCAAGATTCCACAGAGCCCGTGTTACGACAAGAAATTGATTTTGATTTTCTCTCTCTCTCTCGATCGAATTAGAAGAAGACAGTTGCAAGTATAAACGCTTTACGTTTTTTTTCTGCCAGTTTACTCCTACCGCAAGCCGCGTTAAAGAACTTCGTTCAAAAACAATTTTCTTAAACAACAAAAATACTAATTCGCCTTAAGAAATTATCGTCATGTCAATTTTGGTTTCATACATGACCCCAACCTTACGGTAGTCTCGTTATCATTTTTGCTAGAAGACATAATCGCATGGCAAGTGCATGTCAATTTAGAATAGAATAGAATGATTTATTTGTAAAATATAGGTAAAAGGTCATAGGTCAAGGTATATAATAGTTATATGTTGCGCTATGTTGTGTTGTTTACATTTTCGTAATGCAAAAAATTATATTTTGAACCTTATGAACATAAAAACGAGACATGGTGAGACGTCACGAAAGCAATGCGAGAAAAATACTCGATTCATGCCTTGTTTTATGTTGAATCATGGTTGAGTCGAATGAAAATTCAAAATGTATTACGAGGTTAGGATTTTGAATTTCACTGAAAACATGACTACATATAAAAAAAATACTTACATTTGGGAGGTTATTCCGTCTTTATTTAAGTTTGACGTATTTGAACGCTTTTTACATGTTTTAACAGCACAACTAGGCATTTTCACGGAGCACTGATGAGAAAACCGCGACTCAAAAACGATTAATGTTGTGCATTCGAATCGATTTGAAAGTAGTTTTTATGACCGTGTTAGAGCATTTGCTCTTGTACTTTAACAGAGGGGGAAGTGTTCGTAAGGCTTCTCCAGTGATATATACTCTAAGATATGGAGTCGATTCACAGAGTGGCGGCAGGCGTGCGCAAGGTGGAGAGCGCGGAGGTGGCGTCGCCGCGCGTGTCGCCCGTGGCGCGCGCCTCGCCGCCCGCTGCCGCCGCCGCCGCCGCCGCCGCCGCGCCCGACAAGCCGGCCGCGTCCGAGCGCGAGCGGCTGCGCCAGCGCGAGCAGGAGCGCCGGCGCCGTGAGGCCGTGAGTACACACACTACACACCTGGCTAGTACTAACGCGACGCGCGTCTCGCCGCCCACCGCCGCCGTCGCCGCGCCCGACAAGCCGGCCGTGTCCGAGCGCGAGCGTCTGCGCCAACGCGAGCAGGAGCGCCGGCGCCGCGAAGCCGTGAGTACCTGGCTAGTACTACTGGACGCACGGCCATACTGCTTTAGGCAGTGTTGTCGATCGACATATTTCTTGAAATCTATTAATCAGTTATTTAGTAATGACTGACTTAAATCAAAAAGTAATCGTTAGTTTGTTTTTCATTTAATTTTATGACTAACCTAAAAACGCACGAGTAGATGGCAAAGAGTGTAAGATAAGCTGTTCTTGTATTAATTAATTTTTTGAAGTGATCTAGTTTTACTTCATTGGTCTATGTCAGGCCTTAAGGGCCAGAATGGTCTAAGTTGACTGGAGTTGGGAACTGTTCCAGCTGACCTTCAAAAAGCTCAATATCCCATCTCAAAAAGCTGGATTATTATTCTTGGAATAATACTTTATGAAATAAAATTTGTTTTAATTGTTTCAGATGGCAGGTCAGATAGACATGAACATGCAAAGTGATTTGATGGCCGCATTTGAAGAATCACTGTAATGTGCTTTAAAGAGGACACTAATAAATTGTACATATGATATATAAATATTAATTTTACGTCAATGCAATCGATAATTATGGTGATAGTATGACACCGAAGTGAGTTTGTGATCGTTTAGTGCGTGAAACAGTTGACTAACATGTGGTTAAGTGCTGTGAATAGGTATACTTAAACTGTTGTAACGTCATTATTGATTTCGTGGTCACATATTATGGGCCTTTACTAGAGGGTTGCATTTTAATTAAAATTAACTTGTATTATAAGTTTGTATGTAAGGTCTTAAAGGTAAACAACTCTCTTTACATTCGTAAGTCTATATTTATATTTCGTTTTAGATTCGTCTTCTTCCTTCCATAATTGTTTTATAGTGTCTACTAATGACGATAGAGAATGGTAGATTGAAATCGGAAAATCAACATGTTTTATGTAATTGGTAAATAAACAATCAAATAAACTATGAAATCTGTTACACGACTTCACACCATTTCTCATTGCATCGCTGTATTATTTGAATGTTTCGAAAACAACAGTAAATGTTGACGCTTAGAAATTAAATAAAAAAATTAAAGTATATAATGCCATAATATTAGAATGTCGCTTTTAATTCAACGTGCAATGGGTGACGGCGTGGGTTTGTATTTATTAGTAAATGGAATTTCTGTTACGTATTCGATTTTCGATAAATATTGCTTAATGTTAGTAGATTTTTTATCAGTCTGTCATGGAAAACAGATCAAATGTCATACATTTGATTTGAAATATATTTATTTTACATTGGAATATGTCTTTTTGTGTTTGTAGATAGATAACTCCAGTGCAAATGTAGTAAATTTTAAACAAATTCTGCATACAAACTCATTAATATTAATGAGAATATAAATAATAATACCAATAATACAAATCTCCACAAAACATTGTATATTGTTAAGCAACTTTTTTAATTTCAGCCATTTACTTCTCAAATTCGAAATCAAATGTAGATATGAAGTAAAATATATTGACATTCCATATTGTATATATGTTGTTTAAATTGTTATTTATATTTTATTTTCGCCAATTTGTGCAGCTTTGGGCATTTTTGACAAGGCATAGTAAACGATTGTGTCACTGAATGTTATGAGAGGTTCATGCTTATATTTAATATAAGCACAACTAAGTGTTTCTTATAAACGTACCAAATTAAACTGTTTTAATGTACACATTATTTTCTTGAAGTTGGTATAGTTTTGTTTTAATTTCTTTTGGATCTCGTTCTACTGAACCCTCTTTCATGCTTAGTTGCATAAAAAAAAAAAATCTTGTTCCCACGTAGCTGATCATGCTATAAGGTCGACGGTCCAGTGCTACGTAGGATATGCACGGAAAAGTACCTCTTTCGTGCTTAGTTGCATAAAAAAATTCTTGTTCCCACGTAGCTGATCATGCTATAAGGTCGACGGTCCAGTGCTACGTAGGATATGCACGGAGAAGTAAGCCACGTTAGCTGCGCGTTCTTTTGTTTGCCAGCAACGCATTCGTGTGTAGCGTGGCCGTGGGTCGTAGTGGACGATCCTGCCTACAAATTTTAAGAACATGTGCGTTGCTTAGCCATGGGATGCTGTAGAGCGGCGCCTTAACGAACAAGGACACTAAAAAAAATCGTAATTTTGTAGGGTTATTATAAAAATATTTCTACACATTAAGGCTTATTTAGATTGATTCAGTATTTCGAGCACTGAAATCCAGTGACCCTGTACCGGGCACGGTACTTAATCAAATCAACGCCGATTACATCAGACTAGTAGTAATTTTAATTTTGTTATACAATTACTTCCCAGCGACTGGATTGAACTGGATCGGATCGTAAGGGGTCCAGCGGGGTGTGAGAAGCTGTCACCAGATTGAAAAATTAGAGTAGTTGATCTATTCTGGTTCAATGATGGACTGGATTAAAAACTATTTACACTTGTCCTATCGATCCAGTGGATTCGAGCGCCAGATCGAATGGGATAATACCGGATCAATGTAAATCAGCCTTTTCTGTTTAGTTGACAAGCATTGGCAACTTGTTTTTACCCGATTGCCCCAGAAGGAGGGTAATGTTTTTCGAGAGTATGTATGTATGTATGTCTATTTCTTTGGCACGCTCTGTAGCCTAAACGCCTTGATGGATTTTAACATGTGAGGTGTCGTTAGATTCATATTAATTGTGGGAGTGTCATAGGCTATATAATATTTATATATTGCATCTGCAAATAGAAAAAAAGGGAGGTACCCCTCCCTTTTTTTCTCTCTTTTAAAAAAAAAACATTATTGGAATCAAATAAAAGTTAATTTCTAATCTAAATATATAAAAACGAAAGGTCACTCACTCATTCACTCACTCAGTTATCAAGAAATATCGAAAACCGCTTGACGTATGAAGATGAAATTTGGTAAGACGGTAGTTTATAGTTAGTAGACGTCCGCTAAGAACGGATTTTTGGAAATTCCATCTTTAAGAGGGTGAAAAGGGGGATTTTGTTTGTATGAAAAATCTTAAGTGAGTTAATAAACTTGAAACTTAGCCGAATACTTATCTATGTAAATTATAAAGTTTGCCACTTTTAGTTTTTCTAAAGCACCCCCTAAAGGAGGATTGGGGGGTATCAAAGTTTGTATGGAAGAATTTTAACGAGCGGTCTAATTAACTCGAAACTCAGTATTTATAATTAAAACTGAAAATAAATAAAAACGTATATCAGGGTTTTTTGAAAATCTACCCCTAATGGGGTGAAACGGGGTATTAATTTTTACAATGAAGGATTTTACTGTGTAACTTAATTAACTTAAAAATTGGTATAAATAAACTTTATAGTCAAATAATGGAAACGTCACAATAGATTGTTCAAAAATTATTATCACGCTATTTGCTATGGGGAATGAGCAATATAGCATTATGTTCGTATTCTTATATAGTTTACCGCAAATTGTAAAAAGACTAGCCAAAAGGTAAGAATATTGCAGATAGTTACGGATTTAACCTTTTGTACCTTTATGGAGCTAAGCAGTCAATCATAGCATATACAGGGTGGATTTTGAGATGGAGCAATAAGGGCAGGTACCTTAACCGTTGTCGCTACAAGAAAACGGTCTTAGGAGACTGTCCTTAACATTTTGATCTGCATTCACAGATTTTGAAAAAAAATTAGTAAGAAAATTGCCAATTTTCACAAAAACTTTTTTGATGCCAGTCGATGCTATTTCTTATTAGGATCAAAAAACTATATTGGGCCAACTGAGGTTTGAGTACGAGAAAAGTCACAAATTTAAATTCATAAACTAACTTTTCAAACATGCAGGAAGAGTAGGTACTACAAATCAATGGTGACAATAATAGTAAAACGAACAATTTGTATTTTAAGAAAGGCATTTAGAATCATATAAACTTAATTAGAATCATATAAAATTTGTTAAAAAAACCGGTCAAGTGTGAGTAGGACTTGTGCCCTGAGGGTCCCGTTTCAAAGCTGTGCCTGCTCGGTTGCCCGAATTTCCAAATCTGGATTGAAGGACAAACTTAAAATGAATAACAACATATTATGTTGTAATGTATTAATGTTAATGTTGTTCTTTTTCAATTGAAAAAGAATTTTTATTAGAGTAATTAAATACAGACTAAATGTTACTTCAAGACACGGCCTTTGAATTTTTAATCTCAGATTGCAGAAAAAACTTAACTTTGCCGTTCATTATAGAACTATAAATTACCAATTTTCGGATTATCCTCTTGACCTTACTTCTCGCCAAACTTCATGCTGCTGGACCAACGGGAAGTACCAAATAGACTGGTTTATTTGCGAGTGTCCAAATATGCGGCATAAATGGCTATATTTTTTATATCGTTAACTTTTTTTTTGGGTGGGAAATTATCAAATAATTTCTCTCGCTCTGGGCGGAGCGGGAGAGCGTGTTAGGCTTATACTGACAAAAACCCACCCGTGTTCCTTCAGTTGCCTGTGTGTTACCAGGGGCCACGGTAACCCTTTCGGACTTTCCCGCGACCCTGGCAGGCATCGGCCCTAGCGTACCATGGCTTGGACCAGGGCCGGACGCGAAAAATCACCACCGCCGATCGTCTCCACGAGGACATGGCGGTGCTCCGCCGCAGCCGGGCAGACTTCCACCGTATGCTCCACCGTGTCCTCCGGACGATCCACACAATGGTCTCACCCGGGCGTTTCCTCCCACCTTATCCGAAACAGGAATCTCCCGAAACAACCGTGTCCGGTGAGAACCTGCGTCAGGTGGAAGGTATGGACGCCGTGGCGCCTTTCTAGCCACTCTTCAATGAGGGAACTTATTGCCACAGTTGTGGCGTGCCCATTATTGCATTGACTTGGAAATTTGATTTTCTTTACACTTCCAAGAGACCGTAGATCTAAGTTTTTAATATCTATTTCAACTTGATGCCTCCACGCGTTCCTGAGAAAAAGGGTCTTGACAGACACTGAAGTCATCCTTTAAGGGCTTTAATGTTTCATTTTGAGGTACGGAACCCTAAAACAGATTTATTATCAGCCTGTTACCTTTTCATGCCGTAACGGCTAAACGGATTTAGATGATAGGCATACGGATAGGCCATGACCTGGGTTAGGACATAGGATACTCTGAATCCCGGTAGCACGTTCCTGTGGGATATTTTCCGACATCCACGCGGGCGAAGCCGCGGGCAAAAGCTAGTTATTTTAATAAAACTAAAAAGCTTGAAATAAAAAAAGTTATTTAAAAAATAAAAAACCCGACTGCAAAAACACATAACTGAAAAGAGAAAAACAAGCATTATAATCTATAGAATTTTGGTATTGCAGGCGGGACAAACAAAATTTACACCATCGTTTCAGGTTATTGGTTTGTCCCGCCTGCAATACCAAAATTCTATAGATTATAATGCTTGTTTTTCTCTTTTCAGTTATGTGTTTTTGCAGTCGGGTTTTTTATTTTTTAAATAACTTTTTTTACCTCTGCAATCCAACAGCAACATGTCGCGGTATGTGATAGAATAGCATTCGGCACATTTCTGTATCGTGACGCTAACGTGTGACTGACACTGGCATGGCCACCACCAGGGATTTTAATTTAGATAACAAAAAAAAAAAAAATTGTCACTAATTAATCGAAATTTCTCGTCAAATATCAGAATTTGTCGGTCACTGGTTCAAAGTTATAAGGGTTTATAGGTGGCCGGTCTGGGGAGCATCTCCCCAGCTTGGTCCAATTGAAACTCAAAAGCTAGGGCACCTAGCGAAGATCGGTTTTCTCCCAAATTTTGTCGCTGATTAGTCGCAATTTCAAAGTCACAGATTTAGTCTAGTCTTAGTTTAGAAGATATAATGAGTTCAATTTTTAAGCAGAAACAAGTGCTAGATCGAAGAGTTTACGAATCATCTTCAATCTAGCTCTTACTTACGATAATTAGCGACAATTTTTATGTTGTCAAAATTAAAATACCTAATATTGGCCATGTCAGTGTCAGTCATACAACGCTAACGAATTTGTTCAGGACCACATCATATCACAGTGAATTTGGATTGGCTAACACTGTGCAAAAGGCAGGCGTCATACTCATGACACGACACAACACATGGTTGTGAATAACTCCTCTTGTGATAAAAACAAAACCAGCATATTGTATGACATTTGCGTGGGCGTTGGACGAATGCTGCTCGTGCTGGATTGAAAGAACAGTCTACTGCTTTGCTTTTATTGATCTTTTATGAGGCGATGGGAAGGAATCCTTCACACGGCTTATGAGGGTGAGTTGGACTAAGACAATGAAGGACGATCCTTTAACATCCTGGATATCTACCAAACCTAGGGAACGGTGAACTGATTATTATCAATGAGCAGCATAATTATGCCATTATTGATAGCCCGTTTTTCTGAGCCCTTTGTTGGGGCGATAGGCTATATAAAAAGTACTCTGCGGCGATAGGGAGGTTCTTTGGCGTAAGTAAAAAAAACGAGAGAGCCTTACAGTAGTCGCATAAGATGTGTAACATCTGACATCTCACCTTGGTAATAAGCAACATTAACCCTTTACCAGGCCTCGGACAAATCCTGCAGTAATAACACAAGAATAAAAAACGAGCAGAAGGCAAGCTTCCTAACACAGTTCAAAATTCTTAGGTACCTACTTTCATAGGGCTGTCACTCGGTTATTAACCTTTTCACCGCCACGCCATATCGGTATTCCTATGCCCTGTACGCCAAGCCCGAAAATCTTAATTAAATACCTACAAAAAAATAGGGATTTCAACATTATATCGATACCCATTATTATTATTTTTTTTATCAATACTTGCCAGATAAATGGTCGATCATTAATATGTTAAAAAGAACATTCCAATATTAAATATTTTACAACGTTCCACTCAAGTAGTTCCGAAGTTGTTAATAACATAAAAACAATGATTAAGACACACAACAGTTAAAATGAAAATAACTCTAGGTACAGCACTATTCTCAGTACTGATGTACCTCACTGTCGGGAATAGCCGACATTGGCGCCGTCGACGAGTCTTTTATAAGACATCGTTGCATGTACATTAGAGTTGTACCATAGTGTCATACAGTTTATCGATGTTAGTATCTAATTAAATTCAAAGGCCACAGTAGTTTGTTTTTATTATTCTTGAAATTTACACTTATTGCAACAATTTGGGTTGTTAATGGATTGAATGCAAATAAAACTATTTATTTACCAATCATTTAGTTTAATTATTGAGTTATATTATTAATAATTACTTTGAGATCATATTACTTACATGTCACTTATGAATAATATTATCACGTGATATTATTACATAGCAAATTAAATAAATTGTAGACATCTATGGTGTTTCATTTCATTTGTTAGTAACTACAAATGCATATTTATGTAAACTATTCATAATTGTTTCTGATTTATGAAACACGGTAGATTCACACCGAAGTGGCAGCGCAGCGGCCGGCACTTTTACTGTTAAACGATTTTAAGCTTTATCTCGACTAGGAAATGCGCAGTATCGCTTGAAAATTCAAAAAGGCATGCGGCTCCGCGAGACCTTGAGAGTTCACAGGCGATACTGCGCATTTTGCAGTTGAGGTAAAGCTTAAAATCGTTTGCTAGTAACAGTGCCGGCCGTTTGGTTTGAATTGTGCCATAAGCTAATTTTAATTTGTGGGTAAAAATTGATTGTGGGTAAAAATTGTTTTCGTAATTTCTCAAGCTCAGTTGAATATGATTATATAGGTACCCTTACAAAATGTAAGCGAGTAGGCGAAATAAGAGAGCACTCTTTAGAATATAATAACCAATTAAGTATGTACGTACTTACATGTAAAGCAAAACATAACTTTAAATTAAAATTAACTTACCTCTAAATCATCTTCATCTAAAGATTCAGAAAACTCATCGTCTTCAGTACCTTCCAAGATACGTAATAATTGTTCAGTGGTAAATACTTCTTGTTGTTCCATATTTCCCGCACTAAAATTCACTTTATACGCTTACGACGTCACGAGTCAGTCGACTTCTGCCGACAATGGCGCAGAGGGGACTGCTTATCGAGAGCTTGCTAGGGATGCGCATGATTGGCGATAAGGGAATATCGAAAATGTATTTACGCAACTATGTTTCAGTTTTTAATATAGTAAAACTACTTTTTTCTCAGTGCTTACAATCGTTTATATTTTGTTAGAACAATAAAAACTGTAATGACAAATATTACAATACCTTAAGTTACCTAAATTAATTTAAGAATATAATATACGTCAACATGATACTACATCACTAGCAGTCGGCTCTGCACGACATTGGCGTCATGGGACTTACTTTTTTAACCATAAATTATTTTACTTTTTATCATCAAATATTTAAATGAGGAATATGCATTTTTGTTTACTGTATGCAACTAAATAATGTTTAGACATTCAGCTTTCAAGGTGTATCAATAAAATACATAAAAGTAATGATTTAATAGGTTTATTTTGTATTTTTCTGCGACCTGTTTTTTGTCGAGTATAGCCGTCGTTGGCGCACAGGGCACGCTTGCTCATGTCGGCTATAGCCGACATTGGCGTTCAAAAGGTTAAAAATAAAAAAACCGGGTAAGTGCGAGTCAAGATTCGGCGATGAGCACAGCCGGATGGACGGATGGACAGCTGGACAGACGGACGGACACGTACTGAGGTGATCCCGTTAGTTTTCCGTTTTTCAATTACGGTACTGAACTGGTAATTATTTTAACAGTTTGTTTAAAATTAAGTAATACCAATTTAATGAATCATACTGTGATATAATTATTTATACACACACGCGTACACAGTTGTTCAACTGAGACTCTCCCTTTTTTGAAATCAGGTAATGAAATGAGCAGTGGTGGCCCAGTGGTAACGGTCGCGACTTAAGAGTCTGGGGTTCGAACACAAGCAGGCACCTTACTTTCAATGACGTCGTATACATTGAAACCTATCCCAAACTTATTGCATTTTTGAAAAGAATGTCAATGCAATAATTTTACTTTTAACTTTTAATTTTTTGATATACTTTGTTTTACAAATATACATGTGGTTAAATGTTTACCGTGTTGTATTTTTTTACCTTTAGATACTACGAATAATATATTAATATGTTCTCGCTGCTGAGGTGAAAATTGTATGTGTTATACGAGACCAAATTTATTTGCATCTCGTGTCTTTGAATCCCTCGCTGCGCTCAGGATTCTAACTTAGAATCACTCGCTACGCTCGTGATTCAATTATAGAATCCTTCGCTTACTCGGGATTCAAAATCAACACTCGCAGCAAAAACCTACTTTGCTCTTTTGTTGCACAAATAACTATTTCCCCTAGAGCAAGAAATGCTATCTTTTCCCCGCTCTGGTACTCTACAATGACGGCCTTTTTGAGCAAGAGTGAAAATAATATTTTGTACTTGCTTGTACAGACGCCAGCACATCAAGCTACTACAATCTGTCAAATTTATTTAATAGATTTTCAACTTTATCGCTGATGACTAAGGTTCAAAGTTGATTGGGAAAATTTGACAGTTTCGGGTAGCTTGATGTGCTGGCGTCTGTACCAATGTATGGAGAAATTGAATTCTTTAATATCTGTTTATTAACAAATCGACTAAATCTTGGCGAAAAATTGCGACAAAATTTGGGAGAAAACAGATCTTTACTAGATGACCTAGTTTTTCTGGTTCCGTACCTAAAGGGTAAAACGGGACTCTATTACTAAGGCCCGTATTACAGAACGTTACTCAATACTCAAGCATTACTTAAAACTAGATTCAAGCCATTTGATTGGTTGAAACTAGTTTTAAATAATGCTTGAGTATTGAGTGACGTTCTGTAATACGGGCCTTAGACTCTGCTGTCCATCCGTCTGTCTGTCACCAGGCTGTATCTCATGAACCGTGATAGTTGAAAATTTCACAGATGATGTATTTCTATTGCCGATAAAACAACAAATACTAAAAAACAATAAAATAAATATTTAAGAGGGCTCCCATACAGACATGAATTTTTGCCGTTTTTAGGGTTCCGTAGTAAACAAGGAACCCTTATAGTTTCGTCATGTCCGTCTGTCTGTCCGCGGTCTAGCTCCGAGACCCTTAGTACTAGAAAGCTGTAATTTGACATAGGTATACATATTAATTACGCCGACAAAGTGGTAAAACAAAATTATGAAAAACATTTTTTTTTAGGGTACCTCCCATACACGTAAAGTGGTGATGTTTTATTTTTTTATCCCATAGTGTGGGGTATCATTGGAAAGGTCTTACAAAAACATTATGAGTTTGTACAAACTATTTTTGGATTCAGGGATCCCTTTGCAAAATATTAAGCTTTAAAGTGCTAATTTTTGTTAGAGTCAAGTGCCCCCCCCCCTGCCAGCTAAATGGTTGGTTTTGGGTGTGAAAAAAATCACAGCAGTAGTTTATATAACGAAATTAAAAGGATAGGAGGATAAAGGATATCACAGCTAAGTAGGCTTTACTAGTTATCGAGTAATAATCGACCAACTTAACTTTGCAGTTGCTAAAACATGTTTTCCCATACATTCCGTATGGGAGAACTCAACTACAAAGTTAAGTTTGTTTTTGGGATAAATTCATCTCAACTACGGAACCCTTCATTGTGCGTGGTCCGACACGCACTTGGCCGGTTTTATAGATAATGGTACGAACCCTTCGTGCGCGAGTCCGACTCGCACTTTTGAGATATAAATGTTTTTTGGCCGGTTTTTGACATATAAATGTGGCTGAGCTGGGGAGATTCTCTCCAGGTCGGCCACCTAGAAACGCTGTATAACTTTTGAACCAGTGACCGATAGATTCTGATATTTGGCGGCTGATTCAGACTAATTAGCAACTAAATTTGGGAGAAAACAGATCTTCGCTAGATGCCCTAGCTTTTGAGATTCAAATGGGCCAAGCTGGGGTAGGCTTACCCCAGATCGGCCATCTATAAACCCTTGTAACTTTTGAACCACTGACAGACTAATTCTGATATTTGGCGACTAATTTCGACTATTTTTTTGTGTTATCAAAATTAACATCCCTGATGGTGGCCATGCTAGTGTCAGTCACACGGTGCGTGGCTATCCGTAGTCGTCGGCCGTGCGGGCTGGTCCGCGTCCGTCCGCAATATCGCGCACTATGGTCCATGACAAGCCGCCTAATATTCCATTCTAATATAATAGGTACTAGAAAACTGAATGTATGTTCTGCGATTTCGGCGGTCTCTCCAGTTCTGGAGCAATAGTGTTTGATGGCGTGCTTCTCTGACGGCTGCGGTTCACTCGTGCAAAGCGATGGCGAAGTAGATCCGAACTGTTAAGCACAGAATTAACACAGGATGGATGATATGGCGACAGGTCACAGGAAAAATCTGCGACTCCCGCATTCCCCCTATAGTAAGAAACCTGCTGTCTTGTATGCAGAGGCGTACGTAGCTAGTCCTAAAGGAGCCCTGTATCAAATTATTTTGGGGGCCCCAATAAGCTTTTTAACCGACTCCGGCGAAGCCCAAGAAAGGAAATTGTTTTTTTCAAAATAAATAATACATAATTATATAGCATACCTACCTACCGACTTGAAAAGTTAAGATTACATTGGGATTTTACTAAGAGAATACAAAAGCTAGCGAAGAGAGCTTATAAATTGCTGCATTCTGACTAGAGTTATATGGATAAGCACTCATTGTGATTTTACTACGTTCGAGGATGCGGGAGCGATAAGCGAGCTCAAAAATTAGAGTACTATTCAGTCAGGGTTGACTTGGATTTGACCGTTACATTTTCTGTGCTATTCGTTATTATAAATGTTATTTATTAGTTTGCCGCGGGCACGATCGTATGTTACTTTGGCAGACAGACAGGCCATCCGTCGGGCAACAGCGTGGCCCTTTTGTCCGCCGTGTGCGTTGTTATAGTATAGGATCCATATGCTCAATCGTTTGCGGCGAAATTGTCTGGGTCAGGATGACTGGACCAAGAGAGATTTTTGAAGTTTGAGCAATACCAAGTTTTAGTACCTATTTGGTACTATTTGGTACCAGACATCAAATAATTGGTACCTCGCTCTAGAGGGAAAATTATTACGAGGAAAGTGGCCAGCCATTCTGACTTCAGAATGGCTGGACCAAGTCGGCTGCACCTAGTTGTAGGTGTTATAACTAGTTCATCTTTTCATTAAAATTTAGTACCTCATTGGTACCTCAACATATGTTTTTCTTAATTTTTTTCGATAAGCCAAAAAAAAGTTACACCTAGAAGAAATTTTGCATGTAATCTGGAGCACGTTGATTTCACCTAGTTGTAGGCGGTATAATTAGTTCATCTTTTCATTAAAATTTAGTACCTCATTGGAACCTCCACATATGTTTTTCTTAGATTTTTTCGATAAGCCAAAAATAAGTTACACCTACAAGAAGTTTTGCATATATAATAATGTTTATTTTTGTACTAAGAAAATTACCGAAAATAAATCATATACAAATGTGCCTTTTTGCCACTTGATTTTAACAAAAACACCTTAAGTGAGTCTGCAAATTCAATGCTAAACAGTGACAGAAATATTTCGAGTTGTAGACTTTCTGGTTGTCAAGGCATAAGGTGCTTAGATTATAATTTGAAAGATATTGCTGCTTTTGAGCCCATGTCTGACGTCGAAATTTGCATTAATGATTTACCTAAAAATATAACATTAAAAGGAATAGAGTACCACCTTTTGTCTGTTATAGAATTTGTACAACCTCCGACTCCGAAAGGCGTGGGACAGTACAAATCACATTGCCGCAGAGGGTCCAAATGGCAATGTTACGACGACATGTCAAGTAGAATCACAATTAGTAAAAACAAAATGTATGCACACTGTTACTTATATGCAAAAAATATTAATGTGTCAATCAATGAATAAATATGTTATACGTGATATTTATCTGTGTTATGATTTATTTTCGGTAATTTTCTTAGTACAAAAATAAACATTATTATATATGCAAAACTTCTTGTAGGTGTAACTTATTTTTGGCTTATCGAAAAAATCGAAGAAAAACATATGTGGAGGTTCCAATGAGGTACTAAATTTTAATGAAAAGATGAACTAATTGTAACGCCTACAACTAGGTGAAATCAACGTGCTCCAGATTACATGCAAAATTTCTTCTAGGTGTAACTTTTTTTTGGCTTATCGAAAAAAATTAAGAAAAACATATGTTGAGGTACCAATGAGGTACTAAATTTTAATGAAAAGATAAACTAGTTATAACACCTACAACTACGTGCAGCCGACTTGGTCCAGCCATTCTGAAGTCAGAATGGCTAGCCACTTTCCTCGTAATAATTTTCCCTCTAGAGCGAGGTACCAATTATTTGATGTCTGGTACCAAATAGTACCAAATAGGTACTAAAACTTGGTATTGCTCAAACTTCAAAAATCTCTCTTGGTCCAGTCATCCTGACCCAGACGCGAAATTGACCAACCCGGCCCGCCCAGTTTCTAAGAAAGTACATAGGTTGTAATTTGAATAAGTGGATGAGGATGTTGTCATAATGCCAACTTGTAAGGAGTCGTCTAGCCAAGAGCCACACCCTACTGAAGGAAGAGGCTCTGGTTAGATTAGACAGTTGCAGGGTCGGAGCTTTATACAGAAATGTCCTCACCAACACTCCTTTTTTGGAAGTATCTATTTTTATCAATTTTTAAATGGCTGAAAAAAAAAAGGAAATGAAAAAGTACCTGAGGATTTTAGCAACGTAGGTGACGTACTGTAGTTAGAGCCTACCCCCATGAGAAAAAGGCGTGGATTTACGTATGTATGTAATAAAGGATAATGTAAGTTATAATAAGTATTTAAAATAAAACATCGAAATCCAATTGGAATAATAATATATCACATTCCTTGATCTTACTGTACAACTAGACTACAGACAAGCACTTATATATTATTACAATAATAATATGTATAGATATTTAAATAAATTCATGTTTGCCAAACATTTAGCCCAGTCAAATAAGGGTTAAACCTTGGAATGAAAGCCAGAAAGCTTCTTTTTTTTGCACACATCTCCGTTTTTAGATCCTAAAATGTTGACTTGCTGACACGAGACCTAGTGGTTGATCTTTATGCAAGTTCTTAGAACACAAAAACGGAAGTCTATGGAAAAACTCGTCTTTCAGACTTCCATTCCGAGGTTTACCCTTTATTTACCCTATTTGACGGTACTCATTAGGAGGCGTTAGTGTCCCACTCGATGAGGTATGCGGGCGGCGCGCCGGGCTCCAGGCGGCGCGCGTGCACGTGGCACGTCTGGCCGGCGCGGAAGTACGACTGCACGCTCGACTTCAGCGCAGACAGCTGCTCTGCGTCCACCTCAGCGGCAGTACTATTAGCTTTGTGGGGACTCAGCTGTAAACTCTTCACGCTGTTATTATTACTAGTGTTATTATTCGTATTTCTTCTTGCATTCTCATAATAATTCTTTTCTTGTCTCTGTCTCAGTCTTCTACCGTGAAATTTCACGTTATTTATGTGCCCCCCGCCTTGTGGAGTGACTTCACCGTTTTCGTTTGGGATTTGAGCAGGTTTGTTGTTATCATCAGGCAGAGGACATGACTTGTTCAGCTGTAAAAAGGAACGCTATTATGAATCGGGGAATAATATTTACCAAATTTTTATTGTATGGGTAACAAATGTCAGCTAAATATTATGTTTTGACGTATGTACCTGCGCTTGTAGATATTTCCGCGGCCTCCTGAATTTCCTTCTTTTTACCTCCCCATTAGGCCCGATCACGATGTCCTTTTCGCTAAGTTTTCTTTTCAATGGCCTCACTAGAGGACCCATAGCTGGATTCAAGTTCACCGGTAACGAGAATCGTGAGTGGTGATGGTTCTGCTTTCCATTTTGTTTATTGTATATGTTTGTTGTTGATGAGAATGGTTTCTTAGATGGGTAAGACATCAAAAATGGATTATTCTTCCCCTGGAAATCTTTCAGCGGTGGTATAATAACGTCTAGGGTGCCTCTGCTGGAGGTCTCGTCGCCCGACGACTCCATGTCATGGCTGAAGTTGCTAGTGTATGGAGGTATGCTATCCATGTGCTGCAGAGACATTATTTTGGAATGTTCGATAATGTTTTTAGTAGACAACTTAGATACTTCTAAGTTCATTGTAGCTATTCTTGTCGTGTGCGTGTTAATGCTGACGTTAGTGACGTCACTCTTGCTCACGTTCGTATTATCAACTATATTCTCTTTGGATATTTTATCTAACTTTACAGAACATGGAACTAAAGAAGTATTGAGAGATGGCACTGGAAGACTTTCTTCACAGATTGACTTTGCTTCGTTCGTAGTGTTTTCAATTAGCTCTGATATTTTCTCTATTTTATCGGCTTTGGCATCAGAATTTCTAGCAGTAGAGGTGCAAATGGAGGGTGAAGGTTGTTCGTCGATTTCAGAAGGTTTAACAGACTCATATGAACTAGTAGAATCGTTTTCTGAATTTGAGTTAGAGTTGAGATTTTCATGGAACCGCTTGCCCATCATTAAGTTTAACCAATGACCATCAACTGGCACAATCATACGTTGATTGTGATTTTTATAGGAACTTTTATCATTGTTACTACTAGAAGGTTGCGAACTGAAACAAACAATTGATATATTTGAAATGATGCTTTATGGTAATATATTTCAGTATAAATAAAACTCTTAAATACTACCTGTCATCAACAGCTGGAACAGTCTGCGGCGACGGCGCTCGGGGTAAAAACCGAAGTCGCGGTGCATATTCCCTTACTAATTCATCTGACAATGGCTCCCCTTTCCTGATCTGTTAATATAAAATATAAATATAATGATGGAATAATATATAATCGGCTGTAGACGTCAATTAAAAACAAGTACACGAACCTGTTCCAAAGCAGAAAGCTGCAGTGGAGGCGGCGGCGGTCGTCGCAAGCGCAGTCCCCAGATGGTCGCACGTTTCTTCATTTCGCGACCACATTTGAATCGCTTACGAGAAGACGTCAACGCTGTTAATATTTTTTCTCTACGCTCTTTTACTGGGGTTCGCCACATCTAGGAAGAGAAAAACAAATGAGGAAGCGACATTTCTAGAAATGAAACCAGTCTTATTATTTACTTTTTTCAATAAACGAACCTTCTCAGGTAATTGCAGTGCATGCCAATTGTCCATGATGTATGGCATAATAACACTATCTAGGTCGAAATAATTTGGCGCATTATAGGCAGTGAGATTATACAGAGCGAGGTGTGCCAGGTCCAGCCAGCACAGCTCCAGTCGCCGCAGATATTCCGCACCTCCGTTGCAGTGAGCGCACGCAAATATGTACAACCTAAAATAATAATGGATTTAATAAAACAAATGCTTGTTTATTTATCTATGTTGAGAAATAGTAGGCTCTTGTTGCAGTGGTAGACGTGTAGATTGGGTAAGGCCGCTTTCACATTAGGACGTTAGCAGCGCGATAGTAGCGCGGCAGTGGCAGATGCCTTCACATTATAAGAACAGCCGCGCGACAGCAGCGCGGCGGCCGCGCTGCAGTTTAGATTAGTGTGGCACACTTCATTTAAAAACCGGCCACGTGCGTGTCGGACCTTTTGTAGTTGAAAAATATGTTCTCCCATACGGAATGTATGGGAAAACATGTTTTTGCAACTGCAAAGTTAAGTTGGTCGATTATTACTCGTTAACTTGTAGAGCCTACTTAGCTGTGATAGTTTTCCTTTTAATTTCGTTATATAAACTACTGTTGTGTTTATTTGCACACACTCAAATTTAGCCGGCAGAGGGGGGATACTTGACTCTAACAAAAATTAGCACTTTAAAGCTTAATATTTCGCAAACGGATCCCTGGATCCAAAAATAGTTTGTACAAACTCTCAATGTTTTTGAAGGACCTTTCCAATGATACCCCTCACCATGGGTTAAAAAAAGAAAAAAAAAC
Source organism: Agrochola lychnidis (assembly GCA_963680765.1). Classification (NCBI taxonomy): domain Eukaryota; kingdom Metazoa; phylum Arthropoda; class Insecta; order Lepidoptera; family Noctuidae; genus Agrochola; species Agrochola lychnidis. The sequence continues at coordinate 10,958,581 of OY796850.1, forward strand.
ATCACCACTTTACGTGTATGAGAGGTACCCTAAAAAAAAAATGTTTTTCATAATTTTGTTTTACTACTTTGTCGGCGTAATTAATATGTATACCTATGCCAAATTACAGCTTTCTAGTACAAAGGGTCTCGGAGCTAGACCGCGGATAGATAGACGGACATGTCGAAACTATAAGGGTTCCTTGTTTACTACGGAACCCTAAAAAATGGACCATACCTAATCACGTGCGCTTGCTATGATTATATTTCAACATTCATATTATTATTTTTTCAATTAATAGTAATAATCTTTATTTCTCTGTTCACAAAGGTTTACATACATATAAACATATAGAGACAAGAAATATAGCGTTTTGACAAAAATGTGTAAAATATGATCCTTTGTGAGAGACTGGCGTTAATATAAGGATGCCCTGTGTGCAGAGGCGGCTCTAGCCAATGTAGCGCCCGTGTGCAATCAATACCTTGGCGCCCTCTAGCAGTGGCGGACTAAGCCTATCGGTGGCCCGGGGCGGCGAAACTCAAAGGGGCCCCCGCCCAGGAATCATACGTTGAAATATTTAGCACACTGCCTCAAATAGGTTAGGTTTTCTTTTGACCATTGATACAGAAACAGGAAAACAGGAATTACTTTGTTGACCTATACAAAATAGTTTGAAAATGTAGGATGCGAGAGCGAGCGAATCGAGCTCGAAAATTTAACACCTCGCCCCAGATAGGTCAGTTTTTCTTTTGACCATTCATACGTAAATAGGAATTACATTGTCGATTTACACAGAGAATTCTAAGAAAAAAGAGAATGTTGAGGTTACAAGAACGAGCGTAGCGAGCTCGACATTTTAGCACCCTAAGTTCATATTTAGCGTAGGGGGCCCCCAACTACAAACTGCCTTTTTACTGAACATGTTTTGGTCTTGTTTGGGATTTGATTAAAAAGTTGTCGCGAGCGACCCTCGGCGCCCCCTAAGGCCCTGCGCCCGTATGCGCTGCACACCCTGCACCATAGGTAAAGCCGGCTCTGCCTGTGTGACAGATCACCAGGCTCTCACCCCGCATTTAATCTAATTAACATTACAATGGTCAATTTTCAATCTTTAAACAAATAATTTTTTTACAAAGGTAAAAAAAAACAAACAATTAAATTAATTAACCAAAAATGACAAGTATTAATAAAAAGAACATCGACACTGGTGCCGATTCCCTTGTTCACAAACTAAACTAAATTTAAGTTCAGTGCATTTTTTTCTTTCTAATTCATTAAGAAAAGGACAGAAGACAAATTTTAGTTTAGTCCTGTCAAATTAATCAGCGCTTGACGTAAATTGACGTAATTTTAGTCGGCAAGTTTTTAATCACGTCTAAACTTGTATGGAGAGTGACAGGTGATGATTAATTTGACAGGACTAAACTAAAATTTATCTTCTGTCCTTTTTTTAATGAAATAGAAAAAGATATACTGAACTTAAATTTAGTTTAGTTTGTGAACAAGGGAATCGGCACCAATGTCAATAGACAATAGTCGCATAGACAATCAAATCAAATTGAGGTTGTATTCTGACACTTGCAACACGGGTCCATCGCCGATAGAGCAAAAGCGGCAGCCGTTCCGGCCGTTCGCTGCCGCCGCGCTTGTGTTTATGGTATAAAATTCTGACTGCGCGACGGTCGCGCGTCTGTCGCGCTGCTAAAGTCGCTTTATGTGAAAGCGGTCTTACTATGCCTAGGCGGGTTCAACTATAGTAAAGAGGGTTGTGATATTGAGAGTGTGGACAGTGGACACACAAAAAAAAGATAGTTAAAAAAATATGAGCCACAACAACCTTTCATAACTTGTATCCGATCTCAGTCACAATTCTGTGTACGTTTTTGTCGATCGATAAATCAACATGATGTCTGCATTTGTCTCGATTTTAACCTTTTAATTTATTATCAGCTAGCTTCCGCCAGCGGCTTCGCGCGCGTGATATCTTTATAAATTATAGGCTATAATTTATAATTACTCAGTGATAATATAGCATTCTACTGGTGAAATATTTTTTTAAATTGGTCCACTAATTTTTGAGTTTATTCATTACAAACAAATATACAAAAAATAAAATCTTTTCTCTTTATATTAGTTTAGATTAGATAAAATCGAGCAAATCTGTAAGAAGGTGACAGATCAGATCTTTATTGATCTTCAAAACACAGCATATCGAGCGTCTATAACGATCGTCAAATGTTGAGCAAATCTGCGGGTCGCGGTGCCCGCAGATTTGCGCGGGCGTCGTAAGTAAAGTATCATAACATTCGTCCGCATCGCGCACTATGCGGCCACCAGTCCTAGTCATGGCCAAGTTGTGTGCGAAATCCTTAAGCCTGTGACATGTATTTAGCACTCATACTTACTTATCGCCAGCATACAACGGATATTGTAAACTTGATACGCATCTTTGGTGAAACCAACGAGAACACCGACAGCATAGTAACATCTGTGAATAGAAAAATTAATTTCAATTTAGACGGAAGAATGCGACAACTTTGTTACGGAGGATCAAAAATTCAAAAGCATAATTCTGCAAGTTTAGTGCAGATAAAATCGAAAAATCGATAAAAGAGATAAAACCATTTTATTATTGAGAAAGTTTATAGAGGTCAACTTTGCAAGAAACCTCTCGGGATTTTACGGAGTAGGATTATTGTGTGTATACTTCAACTGAATGAGACAAAATTCAAATCTTGTATAAAACGCACACTATACAGGCAGGCATATTATACGTCGGGGGATTACATCGCTGATAAAAATGCTTGGCTCAATGCTGGTCCTGCTCCACAACTAATTGATTAACATTTGCAAATACTGTTGGAGCTGCTGAAGATTGTAAGACCATCTTTGCATTGTATAAACTCAATCTCCTTTGTATTATATAATTGCATAGCACACTATGTGAGCGCTATGTACTAAAGAGTTACCATTTACCGGGTAATGTCTTGCATTGACTTGAATGTGCTCTGGCGGCTGTGGGTATGTCATGCTTACTCAAATGTTTCGCTGATGGTGGCGCGTGTGTTGGATCATTTAGCTGCCTTCAAAATGGTGGAGCTGAATGGTGCTAATCCATGCGTCATGTTCGTGAACGGGCGCCGTCAGTTGGGACTGGTCATCTCTTAGCTGCCAGGGCTTTTTTTTTTTAAATTGTTCTTTGTTTTATCATTTTTATTACGGACGCTTCTAACGTGCACGTCTTTCTACATTATTCTCAAATGTATAATTTCAACATGAATGATGACCAATATTTTGTAACAAATTTTTATTTAAGAGTGTCCGTGGAGTTTCTTGCCCTTTCTTCTCCATAGCCTACTACGCTTTGGAATGGGCAACTAGCTTCATACATATTTCTGACTGACCGATTCCTTGACAATTCAAAAGTGCCTATAAATGGTTTAATTGAAATAAATGTTTTGAGTTTTTGTGCAACTAATATTATGGCCAATTTAAATGAACATCGTGCGCTAGTACCCTGTTGCTTACGAATAGCTGCCAATTTTTCGCTTTAAAAAGCTACACATCTTGATACAATTATTAAGGTACAAACTCAGTAAATTAAACATACCTGTGCGAGCCAATCGCTTTTTTCGCCGCAGTAACAATGTGTTTCATTTTGATCTTTACCAGCATCGGATACTGAAGCCGATGATGTTGTAGAAGCGGTCTGAAAACATACAATATTTAATAAAAAATCGATTAATTGAACACGACTAAGTAAGTTGGTAGTTTGGAATGGAAATAAACCTACATCACAGGGTGGGATGAGTTCCTCTTGCTGCCGCCGTTGCTGTCCGCCCTTAAATCTAAACATGTCTGATCGCTTGAGCGCCCTGTTCTCCGCCGCGGCCACTCTATACCTTTGGTCCACGCATCTTTTGCAGTGCCATGATGCACCTGTTACAAATTTTGAATTTTAGAAACGAATGATAAGCCGTCGAAAAGTTATTTAGTCAAAAATACATTTACAGTTAAAAATCGGCAGGAAACAAAGTTTTTTGTTTTTTTAATACAGGTGGTAATATAGGAATTATTAACAAAGTTAAGGCGAAAGCGTCAGGGTAGCCCGCGAAATTCAAATTTTCTTACGTTTTTTGCAATTTGCAGGTCAGTATCAAGTTGTATGTCGATCTAAATATGATTCGCGGCCGTAACAAATATGACTTTACTCAATTATAATCATTACAATCAGCAATAGTGATTAAAAAGAAGAAAGGTGTCCAAAAAAGAAATTTCATGAAATCATGACATTTGACACCTTTGCTAACTTATGGAGATGTATTGACGGTTGTAATGATTATAATTGAGTAAAGCCATATTTGTTACGGCCGCGAATCATATTTTAATCAACATAAAACCAGCACTTCGAGGGCTACTCTGACGCTTTCCCCTTAAGATTAAATGGCGCACTTTTTGCAGGCCTGACTGATGGTAATTTTAATAAGGTGCCATGTTGGGTACAGTATAGTTGGAGTCATGTCAGTGAATTTCTTCAGCTTCTTAAAAGAACTGAACTAGACTACAACTGGATTAGTAATAGCTATTGAAGTAGATATTCAGAGACTTACACCCGTATTTATAAACAAGTAAAAGTAATTACTTGAGTAGAAGTAATTACTCAAGTAATGATTTTTATTCTATAGTTTAGTAATTGCTTGAAGTTAGAACTGTCAAAAGTTAGAATTCTTAGCCAAGTAATAGTCACCATTTCCTTTACTTAAGAGGCCGGCGACGCGGCTCGCAACTACAAATCAAGATATTTGCAAAATTCAATTCCAAGGACGTTGCGCTAGTGTGAGTGCCTGTCGGAGCGATATACACTTACAGTGAGCAATACTACCACGCACACATTGACAATTATAGCTTGACGCGATAGTACTACTAGCTTTCGAAAATTTATGATAAATTTGTATGTGTTCCGTAATACAAAAAATTATGAATGAAAACTTAATGTATTTACATTTTTTTTTTTCGATAATTTGTAACTTTTTAACATAAACTATGCTTCTGCGGAAACAATATTACAAATATTGTTGTTTATAATACAGAAAAAACAATATGAAAACATGTCATTTACGCTGTAAAAATGCACGAAATGCAATTCGCTTACACTTCATTTAAAGGTAAGTTTTAGGAAATAAAAAGACGTAGGAGCCTAGATAAATACTGTCTCAATCCGAATATTAACATAATATAGTGGAAATATGCTCAAATTGCAAATGATTTATGTACTACGTTTGTATGGACAATTCATGCGTCGCCGCATTCTTAAGCATTGACACCCGTATTTATAAACAAGTAATTACTTGCTGCTAAGTAATTACTCAATGAAGTCATTACTTGAGGATAGAATGCTTCATTAGAAAATCTTATTCTAGAGTCGAGTAATGTACGTTACTTACTTGAGTAAATACTTGAGTAACAATCTACCCTCGATAGTTGTTTCCCTCTCACTCAGTTACTGCGTTTTGTTTCATTATAAGGCATACGTGAGATGTAGATTACTTTCCTGTAACTTAAATAATACCTACTACTGAAATTTTATTTTACTTTTTAATTTTAATACAATTATCATTAAAATATTAATTTTAATAAAATTATCATTAAAATATTAATTTTAATACAATTATCACTAAAATATTAATTTTAATACAATTATCACTAAAATATTAATTTTAATACTTACAATTATTAATTTTAATTAATAAAATACTTTTTTTCATGAAAATATGTGTAAATTAAAGAAGTGATTGTTGGAAGAAAAAAAAAAAACGTTTGACACGCCAAAATAAAAATACATATTTTTTTTTAATTATAGAAAAATAAAATAAAAAAGGACTTTAATTTACTGGAAACTTAATGAAATCAAAAAAGTCCGTAATTCTCGATAAAACCGCAAAATCAAACGCAAAATGGTCGAATTCTCAATGCTTAAGTAAAGGAAATGGTGACTATTACTTGGTTAAGAATTCTAACTTTTGACAGTTCTAACTTCAAGCAATTACTAAACTATAGAATAAAAATCATTACTTGAGTAATTACTTTTATTCAAGTAATTACTTTTACTTGTTTATAAATACGGGTGTGAGAATTCGACCATTTTGCGTTTGATTTTGCGATTTTATCGAGAATTACGAACTCTTTTAATTTTTATTAAGTTTCCAGTAAATTAAAGTCCTTTTTTATTTTTCTTTAATTAAAAAAAATGTGTATATTAATTTTTATTTTGTCGTGTCAAACGTTTTTTTTTCTTCCAACAATCACTTCTTTAATTTAGACATAATTTCATGAAAAAAGTATTTTATTAATTAAAATTAATATTTTAATGATAATTGTAAGTATTATAATTAATATTTTAGTGATCATTGTATTAAATTTAATATTTTAATAATAATTGTATTAATATTAATATTTTAATGATAACTGTATTAAAATTAAAAGTAATATAAAATTTAAGTAGTATCTAGGTATTATAGAAAATAAATTATAGAAAATAATACATAATATACAAAATAACATCTCACGTATGCCTTATAATGAAACAAAACGCAGTAACTGAGTGAGAGGAAAACAACTATCGAGGGTAGATTCTTACTCAAGTATTTACTCAAGTAAGTAACGTACATTACTCTACTTACATTCTAGTTGCGTTATGTTGCACGGCTGTTTGCGAGATAGACCACTCACTGATGCGTGGGTTGCACCATGCTATGTAATGTTCCTTGCTAGCTTGGTGTCTGAATTCTATAATTATCTAATAATATGGTCCAGTTGACACCGACTGTGAACTGCAGAGTTATCAATACAATGAAGTTCAAGCAAAAAGATTATGCACGACACCCACAAAGTTTTAAACAATTTTTTTTTTTATTATCATTAAACTTGATGTGTGATACTGTTAATTGATCTTTTAACGATATAAGGGTGCCAGTGGCGACTCTGCAAACCAGTATTGCTTTTCTGCAGAACCAATAGTTAGCATGAGCATGTGACTACATCTTCGAATTTGGTCAGTGAATCTAAAGAGTATGTACCTTGTTTAAAACAACAATATCATGTACCTAATTACGTTTCACGCAACGGCTGCTTGGGTGTGCAGCAGCCCTTTACATGTTTCGGTTTAATTAAGAACTTTATTCCCATTAAGACAAACGTCACTTACTTGAGAACAATATAAAATATTAGTAATATTATCCCAGTGAAAAATAAAATGGTTAGTTGTCAACCAGTAGGAAACAAATTCACTGGTTTCTTGCGATAAGGCGGCCCCAGAAAATAGATATTGCCGGTTTATAAAACTACATACCGCTTATCCACGCGTCGACGGGCGGCGAGTGACACTTGGCGTGGTAGCCTCTGCCGCACATGTCGCAGGCGATGATCGCGTTGGTGGCGGGGCCGGCGGCCGGGCCCTCGCGCCGCTTGCACACCACGCACATGATGCGCCCGTCGTCCGCAGGCGGGGCGCTCAGCAGCTTCAGCGACGCCACCGGCGCCCACGCCTGCGTGCCATCCCCGAACTTCACCAGGCACCGCGCAGTCCCCGTACCCACTTCGCATGAGTCGTTATCATTGCTGGTACTCAACTCTACTATTGTTCCTGATTTGAAGGAAACGCTGCATGAATATTCTGTTCTAACTTATTAATTTTGCAGTAACATTGCGAAGATAAGGAATCGATTCAACAGGATAGTTAGGCAAGAATAAAGCTTTATAATTATTTTACTACTAGAAGATCAATATAATATGCATTGAGTGCAGGTTAGCAAACACAGTCATTCCCGTAGGTTGTAAATACTTTGTAGTTTCTGCTGAACTCATCTGTAAGTACTTAAAATAGGGTATGATTGCAAAGTAGGGACTAATGTAGTATATATTTATAAACAATTTTAAATAAATACACACCTAAATAATACCGTCCATCTTTGTTTGGTACAAGAACATCATCCCCGCAGTGGAATGGATTATAATTAGTTTTTTCCGTGTTGGTTGTAGAGTCTGGCATGGCATCCTGTGTTTCTTCTTCTTTTTTTTCATTCTTTTTGCTAGCACATGGTGTGATCGTTTTGTCAAGGTCGCTCAGGAGGGCATCGATCAGAGACAATTGCGTTGAGACCTCTTTGAAACAAAACAACAAAGAAAATCAATAACATTTTTGGAATCTTACTGTATCTTAGTGATGTAGAGGTACAATTCCGTAGCCGACCGCAGGCGGCAACTGCAGGCGACGCGGACGTGTCGCCACGACACGATTGGTTTCTATGTAAGCAACGTGTTGCTAACTATGGAAGGTAAGTATTTCATAGAAATCAGTCGTGTCACGGCGACACGTCGCTGCAGTTACAGACTACGGTCGGCTACGGAATGGTATGGTGGGCTGCATCAATTTGGTACCCCAGTTGTATTAAAATTTTAATACAACTGGAGTACCCAATTGATGCAGCCCACTGTACCTTAAGTATGCTGAAAATAAATATTATTTCTGCTAATCCTCATTTCTTAGTGGTGATTATACAACATAAAGTGTAGTGAAAAGCTACTTATCAATCAATCAGCCTGTCAAAATAAGCAACACATACACAGGATCATAAGGAACCAATTCAATAAAGAAAATACATACTTATAAAACATTTTTAAGAATAAGATAGAACCAAAACCTTAACCCAAATTAATTTTAATTTAGCTTTGACTCTAATTTAATATGTTTAGGATCTAAATAATTTATTTAGGTACAGCATTTACCAAGGAACGTATGTTCAAATTACATATAATATAATACAGCAATACATCAAAAATGTTTTTTTTTTAATATGTGTATAATAACTTATAACTTTATAAGGGCAATTCTCACCAACTTTTATTATATAAAACGTTATTAATGACTAAGATCTAATACCAGAAATAATAGTATGATACCTGTTCGAGCCTGGACCATCTCAATATTTTGATAAAAATTTAAAATTTATTGCTCTTTAAACACCCCAAAGTACAGTCCCAGCAAAAAAAAAATCGAATTAAAATTACCTAATTAAAAAATGCATACGTAAGAATATAATACAGTAAACGCGTTTCTAAATAAAAACCATAACTTTAAATTGATTTCTGATATGAAAATATGCCACTTAAAGGACTGAACTGAATTAGGGACTGTTTTGCTACCCTTGGGACATCCCAAGGGTAGCAGAACAGTCCCTAATTCAGTTAACAAGTTCACGCCAAAGGGGTTTGAAGATTTTTGTATGGAGGGTGGCCCTAACGTCGGCCGCCATTTTGTTTTTTTTTCAAAATTGCGGTGCACAACGAAAGTTATATATTTAGATAGAGAACACTTATACAAACAAAAAATTTCATGAAACATAATATCCTAAAGCGTGAGATTTTGGAGTTATTCACCGAAATGTAAGTCGAAAACTGACCCTTGAAGAAACATATTATTTTTGTTTTTTTCTGTTCAGGTAAGCATATTGAACTATGAAAACATAATTGCATCATGTGTAGGTAATATTTTAGTTATGAGCGAACGAGAAAAGTATAGCCCCCGCCGAATGAGGACACCCCGATTTTTTTTATTGAATTGTGCGAAGAAGTTGCCATCTATTATGACTATGACTGATCCTTGGCTTTTAAGAGCCCGAATCCACTCAAGACACCAAAACAATCAAATTTATTTTGTCTACATCTTGCTGGATAATACCTACTTTGCAAGGCAGGAATAAAATAGTTGGCTACTATTGTAATTGCATTAGGAAAACGAACACTTGGATGTTGCTCCCATGTTATGTGTATTATATGGTACCATATAATACACATAACATGGGCATGACATCAAGAATATCCTATTCAGCCTCCCGCTGCCTTCTTGGACGATTCATACCGAATATGATTAATAAATCTTATGTTTTATCCACTAGGTATTCAATTACTTTATGTTTACCTACAAAAATATCATTGTAATTCGACACATTTATCTCATATTTTTATGTTCCTATTGTTATTAAAATGAACAAAATAAAAGATTAGTATTATAATATTTGTTTTCTTTCTCTGTCTGGTTCAGATTAACAATAAATAACTTAATCGACATGAATTAGCTACAAAATAAATAAATTAGTTATAACAATTGTCATTTTTATCTTTGAATATCTCAGAAACGTGACGCTTTATGATGTTATGTTAAGTTCGTTTTATGTTTGTATAAGTGTCCCCTATCCAAATATATGACATTTATTGTGCACCGCGATTTTGAAAAAAAATCAAAATGGTTGCTGATGTTAGGGCCAAAACCTTCAAAGCCCTTTATTTTATTCAGTAGTGGCGTCGTGGCGTTTAGACTGTGAAAGAAAATGAATGAAGAAGGGAAGGGATGTAGCGCTAAACAGGCTAATATCATTTAGTTCACCACCAATGCCGCGTTTGTCGCTGAACCACACCATCGGCTAGCATATTTAACATTCCTCTGATAAGTGGATTTTCTCATGAGAATAATTGTACTCTTGAGTTTTTCTTAGTTTAATCTTAAAATAATGCTTTCACTGTTAAAAAGTTATCAGATCTAGTGCCCCTAACTCTACAAACCTTACATCTTGGTCAAAATGTGTGGCTTATGGTAAGAAATTAAGTCATTAGTTTTTAAAGTTGTGTCATGCCATAGTTCAATGGAATGGCAAAGCCATATATTTTGACCAAGATGTAAGGTTCGTAGAGTTAGGGGCTTGGCTCTACACTAGATCTGAGTCTGATAACTTTTCAACAGTGAAAGCGTTATGCAAGTCTTGGCAACCTACTTTAAATGAAATGTTGAATACTTTGGAAAGTACCCTAGAGGTTTTATTTTATTTACAGACCTGCAACCCCACTACGGGGGTAAAAGGGTGAAAGTCATAGATTTCTTAATTTTTGCTGTTGTTTGTGTGCAAATCCTAGACTGCATATGAAATTTCAGTGTGATGAGTGAGAAGTCAGTGAGTCAGTCAGTCAGCTTTCTGCTCGTCTTGCTGCCAAGACTGCCATGCCTCCAGCAGATTCATCCAGGCAGTGTCCTGATCATTTTGTATGTAAAATTCACAAGGGACAGTTTAATTTCCTAACCCTGACTGATATCAGTCATTTCTGGTTTTTGGCACTGACAATATACTTTTAGTAACGAATCTATAACACTGAAACTGAATGTCAAAATATCTTCAAATCAAATCTCGTATCAAAGTTCATTGAGTTTACACTGTGTGATAAGTTCTGTTAAAGGTATAAAAAATGAGGAATATACTTTTCAATAGTTTAATAGCGCTAAAAGATGTTTTTCTTTCAAACTGTCATGGATTTTTTTAATTTGTTCATAGCTGAAAAAAAAACATTTTGAGACAGATTTTTGGAAATATTAACCTGGGATACCATTGTATGGTTGATTTTCTACATTGGTGAGAAGTACCCTAAAAATCTTTGCTTCAGTATAAGAAAACATTAGCAAAATAACTATTTGATTTGAATGTCTAAAAAATATGAATTCTTTTACAGATTTAGCAATGGATTCTGTCTTGTTATAAATTTTGCTTAAAATCTTTGCTGATCTCTAATTTAAATCCTAACTTTCATAGTGTTACTTACTTACTCGAGGTGGTTCTACATATAATGCAAAAGACAAAACAGCAACTAAGAAAAATATGTTATTTTTAAGCAAACATAGTTGAAGGGTTGAAAATCTGCGTGCAATGCTTAATGGGTCAAAATACATTTCATTATCACCCATCAGGGAAGGGTTGTGTTTTAATACACTTTAATAAACACAGAGATTGATGACAGGTTATTGCTATAAACCTGCAAACAACTAATTGGCAACGCAGTCCCCTTAGATTTTCAACCCTACAGTTATAGGTTAACAAAGAATTTAACTACACAGAAAATAAACTGTGAACATGGATGAACTAAATGATTGTCTTGATCTAGGTACTACAGAAATAGGGGAATACTTACACTTTAATTATATATGGGTCCACATGGTAAGCAAAAATAACAGAATCGGTAAGTGAATGTTTACATGACATAATAATACAGTAGATGTTTGCAATAAAAGCAAGGAAATGTTGTATAAAGTGAATAAAGATTTTTGGACAGACCTATGCCTTGAAATAAAACCCATAAAAACTATGCAAGCAGCTATAGCTATTAAAGCATTCTCACAGAAATTGTGTTGACATTACATGTTTTGTTAAGTATAAATTATCATGTTCAACTCAATCCAAAGGTTGCTTTCCATTACGGAAACAAACTCATTCAATTACTGTTTTAAAAACAATACTTAAAGAGAGCACAAATTGTATCACAACTGTAGCTCTAGACTTTAGCAAATGGAGGTTGAAACAGATTTATTTGGGTCATTTTATGTTACTTCAACATATTTTCCCTATACCATTTACAAGGAAAAATATTTTAGAGGCATGTGGGAGCTTACTGGAATGGAAAAGGGTACCAGTTTAAATAATGTGATAAGAATACAAAACATTATAAAACTCACATAATCACAGTTTTAATTTATGTAAAATGTAGTACTTTGACAATAACTTATGTTCAGATTAGAATTTATTTTCTAAAATCTTTTATAAAATAAACAATGTTTGTATTGTTCTGAAACTCAGAACTATGTCCATAGTGAATGCTTACCATAAAAAGTGTAAGTTGTAAAGTTTTCTTTCTGCAAATAAGTACCAACAAGTTTACATTAAAAACTTCTTGCTTTGTTTGTATTTATGGGCGTAAGTCATTCAAAATGACAACAATTGTAAATGGGACCGCAAGTATTATAATTTTTCAAGAATCCAGAATCACAGAATATGGTAAGTTTAGGTTTCTGTGTTACTTACAATTAGATTTATCGTTTGTCTCAGTTATTTACTCGTCGAGCGTGCCTACGTATATTTTACCAGATATTTTTTCTTAGAACGGTGTACATATTGTTCGGACACTGATTTTAGTGTAATTGTATTCTATAAACAATTAAATAGGGCTGTTAATGAAGGCGCACGCTGAGAAAAGTTACGAGTAAAGCTATCATCACAATTTATCAAAGCATTTGAAAAAAATAAGCTAAAATCTTCTTGTAACAATTAATTGCTACTTACCAGCGTTGATGTCCATCTCAATTATGATTTTTTTAACTCATTTAAAGCATTGGAGAAGCATAATTTGGACTCGAAATTTCATACTATATGAGCAAACACGTAAAGCATTGGCGCTTTTGCGGCCATTATACCAGTCAAACGTTTCACAGTTTTCCCGCGGTAACAAAATCTAACATAAAAATCATGGGTAAACTTGGTTGATAACGATTTTGTTAATTGACTACACTTTCTTTTATTTTAAATAAACACTTTTATTGCTAAATTCATACTAAATAACCATTATAAATTAAACAAAATAACCTTTCGAATTTCTTCTATCGGATATCAATCCCTCTATGCACGTCACTATTGTTGAATGTTGGAAGTACTGTTTTGAATGAATCTCTGTCCGTAATCATATTTGCTCATATTCACCGATTTTTGTAAAGTATTTTTATTTTATTAGTTTATTTTCAATATTCGTAAATATAATTCGCTTTATTTATTACCACTACCACTGTTAATTTTAAACCTTTCAATTTAGTTCTAGCCTGTAAGAACCTTTATAACTCATTATTTTCTCTATGGTTTAGTGCTAGGCCACACTGCAGCTTACCGCAGGCGGTTTTTAGCCGCAAGACTTAAGGGGTGATAGACGTGCGAGCAAGTACGCGTACTTATGGCTCGGCGACCTTTCTCGTCCGTGTGTCATACTAAGTCCGCGTGCTTTAAAACCGCTGAGTAAGTTCGTCGGCGATCCAACAGGTTTGAAATTTTGCTTGTAGCCTGCCTTGTGGCCGTACTACGACGTGTTAAAGCCATCCTTGTTCCAGTGTAAGAGAGAGATGGAGCGATACAACATTAATAGCACTGTTCCATTTTCACAGCGGAACAATAATAGCTATAACACGTCACAGTAAGGCCCTTAGTTTCGTACGTCTGATAACGCCGCGAGTCGCGAGACGCCATTTTGTTTCGACATTTGTGTAATGTTTGTTAGTTTGGTTCTGAAAATTCGAAAACATCGCGAAACAGTGTTACTGTGTGTTTGCACTGGCGAAACATCACAACAAATAGAGCTGACGATTGGGTCAAAAATTGTAAAAAAAATATTATACAAGTATTTTTTGCTTCAACAATATAACAAAAGATTACTTAGTTAAAACGCATTAAAGTTGAGGAGTGGGGGTCGCTACGTCACAAGTAAGTATAAAATCTACATACTCGTGACGTCATGGCAAATTTTAACTCAATGTATCGCTGTAATCTTTTGATAATGTAAAAAAAGAAAAAATACATGTCGAATATTTTTTAATGATTATATATGAGAATAAAAGACGGACAAAAAATATTTTTTTAGTCATCATCCCTATTAACTTGTTGACATCTCTAGTTCCTGTCAAACATTTATGGAAAATTGACAGAAAATAGAGATTCCAACATGTTTTGTTGTGAATGTTTTGCCAGTGCAAACGTACAGTGAGCAACCTTCACGTGTGTTACCAACGGCGAGCCGAGTAAATTCGCGAAATTAAAAACCGCGTACTTTAAATTCGCACGTCTATCATCCACTTTAGAGACACAAAGAAAAAAGAAAGAATTAAGGGGGAAGCGTCAGGGTAGCCCGCGAAATTCAAATTTTCTTACGTTTTTTGCATTTTGCAGGTCAGTGTCAGGTTTTATGTTGATTAAAATATGATTCACTGTCGTAACAAATATGGCTTTACTCAATTATAATCATGACAATCGGCAATACAACTCCATAAGTTAGCAAAGGTGTCAAATGTCATGATTTCATAAAATCATGACATTTGACACCTTCTTGATATCTTCTTCTTCAGTATTGTTGATTTGTATTATATTTTTAAATATTTTTCTGTCAAAAAAATTAAGCATAGATTCCCTTATTTCGATATGTGCACATTATAAAGACTCACACTGTATGAGTCCGTTCAGACACGACGCACGGGAACTGCGCGTATTTTTTCTATGAGTATCTTCACATTCGTTTAGACGTAACCGCACGGTTAAGCTACGGTTTCCTAGAAAAGCGGTGGTCGCACTTGACGGACGCAGTAACGGCTGTTATGTCATGAAAATGATGACAACGGCAAAGATTTAAATCGTTAGATTCGCCCTACCGCGTCAAAAGATCTAGTCGCGTATCTGTTTCGTTTTGACACCTCACACACAATGACGCAGTGACTACACTTGTTTGTCATAGGAATGCTATTTAATAATGTGTGAGCTCACTTTTCTCAGTATGGACACTTTTTCTTGTGACTAAAAACGAGGGCAAATCTAGCGATTTAATTATTGGGGGGCGGGGTTTGCTGGGTGCGAGGTGTCAACAACGCTCTTTAGGAAACCACACCAACTTTCAAAATCAACGTTTCAGTGACGTCATTCACCCGTAAATTACGGACGCTACGTGAGCGGTCATCGCTCTTCTAGGAAACAGTAGCTTTACCGTCACTCAAATGCAACCGTCACCGCCTTTGTCTGAACAACACATAAAGGCATTGACACTAAAGGAACGGTCAAACCTGCGCGACCACAACGTGGGACGCGAAGCGGGAGCGTCAACAACGCGAAACTTAACCGTGCACACATGCGCGACTTCTGCGCGAACCACGAACTCAAGTCCCGGTTTGCCGACGCGGTGTTCCCGCGTTACGGTCGCGTAGGTATGCAAGGCGCCATATATAAACGCAATCAGCGTCCCCCGCTTGGTATTAGTCAGACCCACCGTCTGAGGCATATTCTCACTGACCCAGATGACCCCATAACCCTCCTCCAGGAGAGCAGTATGACCACCAGTACAGTGCACAAACACAGACACTCGATATTCCGAACTCGCCGACGAGGTCCTCCGCGACCGTGACCCCCGAGTAAATGATACTCCCCCCCGACCCTTGCTCGACAACCATGCGCTAGCCCGCGTCGAAGCTGAGCCTGTAGCTTTAAATTCCCCGATTAATAATAATTATCCATATTTGATACAGTCTGTCCCATCTTGCTGTCCTCCCCCAGCGACGCTCTAAGCCGAGGTTCGTACACCACAGGGGGTGCCTTTAGTGAGCGCTCGCCTTGTATATAAGTTTAGTTTACGCCCCTAGCTGGATGCTTTAAAAGGTAGTAGCTTAAGGCAGCCACAGGATAGCCCGGTTAAGTAGTCATGATCTCAGAGGTCAACTACGAGATGCCCTACATAAAATAAAATCACCGCGTGGTAGATGCTCCCGCTTCACGGTTCCGCGTCCCCAACGTCGCTCAGGTTTGGCCCAAGCTTTAAGTCTCGTGCAAATTGGCGAGACCTGTCGCGCGACGCGACACCGGTAATTGTTCTACTGTGAAGTTTTCTTAAAAAATTGTTTTTTTGGAGTCGCGTCGCGCCTGTTTGTGAAAGCCTTTACACTTTACTGTGTTGTGTTGTGACGCGGGAGCGGGATACACCACACACGTAACAAGTATAATCGCCTGCGACTCTGTCGGTTACAAAATCTCACGTCCACACACAGATTTTGACAGCCGATTTGTCGATAACGACGTCAAAATGTGTGGACGTGGTAGACGAAATTCTAGATTTATAAAAAAAAAATAAAGCGTTCTGTAAAAAAGAACGAATTTCATTGACGTCTGACGTCTCTGTTCATTGTCAATGTCAAATGTATCTCAAAACGTCAATCCTGCACAATTGAAGTTGATTGAGCGAAAAAGTGATCAAGACTTTAAAAATAACACAAAAAATCCAAAAAAAAATTCAAGTCACTACATCCGTTTCTATTTCTCATGAATTTAATATTCTTCAGCTGTTTTAAATTCATATTAAATAATAAATTACAAGTGAATTAACTAAAATGGGTAATTCTGGTATTAAACAACATTATGAAACTGCATCGAAAACAGGTGTTTTACAATTATCTGATTGCAAGCTGAAAGAAATACCAATTGAAGCTCTTAATCTAAGTGAGATTTTAAGAAACTTAGACCTATCCAAGAACAGATTGACATCATTGCCTGATGATATTTGTAAATTTAAGCTCATGAAACAGCTCAACCTAGACACAAATAAAATAGATACCATTCCAGAATCCATAGGTAATATGAAGAAACTTGAGTTGTTCAATATATCTAATAATTTAGTTACATTCCTGCCAGAATCTTTTGCTAAACTGAGTAATTTGAAACAAGTCTATCTGAATAACAACAGATTAAAAGAATTTCCAAAACAACTGTTGGGACTGCATAGCTTGGAAGTTGTGGAGCTGGCACACAATAAGATAACAGAGGTGCCTAAAGGAATGTCAGAGCTATATGCAGCTGAACTCAATTTAAGTCAAAATGAAATATCAATCATTAGTGAAGACATGCATCAGGCTCCGAGACTTAAAATCTTGAGACTGGAAGAAAATTGTTTAAGTTTGGATTCCATCAAACCAAGTTTACTTAGAGACTCTAAAATGCACACCATTAACTTGGATGGTAACTTGTTTGAACCAAAACAGCTGGTGTCTGTTGAAGGATATAACGAGTATACTGAGAGATACACTGCTATGAAGAAGAAAATGTTTTGATGGATTTTCATATTGTTTTTGGAACTCATCAATCAAATACAAAAATATAGAAATGTCTTGCAAAACTCAAGATTTATTTTATTATTTATGCTTATAAGGACACAGTATTCTTGTAATAAATTCTATACCTACACCAAATCTAGTTTACTTACTTTTAGTGTTTATTATTACCTATACTTGATGTGATCATAGATTATAATAATTATAATATAACATTAATACTTATCTGTTTTACTTTTGTCAACTGGTTTTTTAACCGACTTCCAAAAAGGAGGATGTTATTTGTTTGTCGCGTATGTTTTTTATTTTATTTTTTTATGTATGTCCACCGAGTTCTCCGTCAATTTTGGACCGATTTTGAAAATTCTTTTTTTGTTTGAAAGGGTGTGGAATAGCTCTGGAATTGGTCCCATATAAATTTTATTAACTTTGCTTGGATAGTTTTTGAGTTAGCTACAAAATACTTTTTTTTTTCCCACTTAGTATGTAGATGATATGATAAGTTTCTGTCACTGGTAGCAGGTAGTGGTATTCGAATGTGTGTGGGGTAGGTACCACAACTAAAAAGTGTAAAATAAAAACTTACAAAAAAAAAAACAACCGACCTCCAAAAAAAAACACTACAAAGTGAAAAATAACTTTAATTTCGGAAGTCGGTGGCAAAAAACGAAAATACAAAACCCAAGACACCGACTTCCGAAATTAAAGTTATTTTTCACTTTGTAGTGTTTTTTTTTGGAGGTCGGTTGTTTTTTTTTTGTAAAAAGTTTTTTATGATTGTGCAGCAGTCGTGCATTGCTATAATAATGTAGCAAAACCCACATGCATAAAATTCCAGGAGTTTAGGAGCTGCAGGAAAACTCCACTTTGAAACCGTCACACATTTATAATTGCATAATATTTAAATAATACAAACTTACAATCTTAAATAATAATAAAATAATGTACAGTTTGCTTATAAAAGGTGAAAGGTTATAAAAAAAAAATATCACATCACTGTCAATGAGTAAAGTGCCTAAAAGGCCGGCAGCATTACCACATTGTATACCAATATCAATGCTGATTTTATGGTCAAAAAAATCACAACCCTTTTGGCTTTGCCGTAGTCGGGTAAAAATAGCCAGCCCACTGGTTACGATGCTGGTGTGACCACCTCAAAAGGCTGGAAGATAAACTCCCAATAGGGTCTTATTTCCGCCGCTCCAGCACAGCACGCCATGCTAGGATCATGGGATCGAGCAAGGGTGTGGACACATGTCGAATTTCAAACCGAAGGCTTATCCAACTTCTAAGCCATTAAGGAAATAAGGATATTCCGTCTGGTCTCCCATGGTCGCGTGCTATTGGACTTGTAGTATAGCTGGCAAGCTGACGGATGATGTCATGAGTGCCGTGCTACCCGACCTGCGCTCAGGACAAGCCACGGTGTCTGAGGCAGCCGATACCTTCAGCCCCGGACCTAGATTTTTTTTGAGGCGGGGCAAAATCTGGCGTTTGCCGCCCCCCGTCAATCTTTTATGGGGATGCGCTAAGTTAGCCCGCGAAATTAAAATTTTGTCAAAATGAAAATTTTGCCAGCACAACACATTAATAAAATTTTATCGATCGATAATGCGCCAATCCAAAAGGGGCGCCAAAACTGTTGTAAATAAGAAAAAAATAGAATATGTGCTGCGCGTATCATTGATTGCAAAGTTGCGGTGAGCTGGGTGGCGCACTTGTCTTTTACGCTTGAATTTGATGCCCCCTGAAGTTGGCGTTGCCCCGGTTTGCCCCCCCCCTATATCCGCGGCTGGATACCTTCATCGCATTGACAGCGATGTGGAGCCCAGCACGGAGCAACTAAACACAAACGTTAATAAGGCAAAGTCTGACACAGTGCACACTAATAGTACTTAAGACCTTTGACCGCTGACCTCAACGTCAAAGGTAGTCCGTGCGTCAATGCATAGATACCAAGCAGTAGGTGTATAGCGCAACGGATTGTGGACCACAAGGTAAACATCTGTAAATAGGTAATTAAGTAGGTATTGAAGTTTTGTATGGGTCAGCTGATTATAATAAGGCAAAGTCTGACACAGTGCACACTAGTAAGACGACCTTTGACCGCTGACCTAACGGTCAAACAAAGGTAGTCTGTGCGTTAATGCATAGGTATACCTAGCAGTAGGTATCTAGGTGTATAGCGCGACGGATGGTGGACCACAACACAAGGCAAAACTCTTTAGGTAAGTAGGTATTGAAGTTTTGTATGGGACAGCTGACTATTTTTTTACGATTACGATGTTGGTCCCATGGAGAAAGTTAGTACACTCTGTACCACACCCTTAAATATGACCACGCATTTCTGTTACAAACTATATTTATAAGAACGGTGAATTAGTAAGATCAATGCACGGCCAATTTTACAAAAATCTACCCCTGTCGGGGTGAAAAGAGAGTATGAAAAATTTCGTACCTTCGGTTACGGTTTAGAAATTTGAAACTAGGCACTAATACTTTTTTTTTACTTATTAGTAAATAATTAAGTTCGTAACGACTAATTTCCTAAAACTACCCTTGGGTGGAAGGAGTGTTGAAGTTCGTACCTAGGGCAAAGTGTGAAATCCGTGCGGACGAAGTCGCGGGCGAAGTGTTAATAATTCGATAAAGCGTTACATCTGGCGATTATGAGCTAAGTCTATACGTTGTTACCTACTATAACTCGCGTCCGCGTGTTCGTGTTATCCACGAACTAAGTAGTAGGTAGGTACTGTGTTATCGTACAACTCTGACGAGTGACGCGTCTAGTGCATTAATTAATTCAGCAGGAGGCTGAATGGCGAATGCCGATGTAAATCGAACGAACGAAGTACAAGTAGTTAGTCCGTTAGTCAGAGTTAGTTTAGTCTGTGCAGTCAGTGTTGTCGTAGTATCGCCGCGGTAAGGTCGCGTGACTAATGGAGCGGCTCACACATCGCGATCCCTAACATTCTAACACAAAAACAATCTCGTGAACATCGGGTTTAAAAAAAAGTTGTTATTGTTAACTGAGTTACCTATATAACCGGTATTGTGAATTTCATCAACGGGTACGGTCTCATAGTAAGTAGAATACATACTATATCTAAGTTTAGAATCACTAGTTTTTATTTGTTAAAAACGATGGTAGGTGCGTAGGTACCAAGGTATAGCTAGTAAGCAATTTAAAATCTTCAAACAAAAACATTTTACAAAAAAAAAACAACCGACTTAAAAAAAGCACTAGGTACAAAGTGAAAAATTACTTTAATTTCGGAAGTCGGTGTCTTTGGTTTTGAATTTTCGTTCTTCGTCACCGACTTCCGAAATTAAAGTTATTTTTCACTATGTAGTGCTTTTTTTTTAAGTCGGTTGTTTTTTTTTTTGTAAAAAGTTTTTATTTTTCAATTTTTAGTTGTGGTACCTACCCCACACAAATTCGAATACCACTTCCTGCTATGTAAATAACAGTGACAGGAAGTTATCATATCATCCACATACTAAGTGGAAAAAATACGTATTATTGAAGCTAACTCAAAAACTGCCCAAGCAAAGTTAATAAAATTTATATGGGACCACCTCTGAAGTATGATCTGCCAAACAAAAAAAGAATCATCAAAATCAATTCATAATTGGCGGAGTAATCGCGTAGAAAACATAAAAAAAAAACATACAGTTGAATTGAGAACCTCCTCCTTTTGGAAGTCAGTTAAAAATAGGCCTTATTGTTCAATAGCTGTCACGTTGTTTGGTTTGGGTAGGTGCTGCGTTTATTTATTGTTACGAAAATCTAACAAACCACCTACAAAATAATTATTAAGTAAATTCTAAAATTAACATAGCAGATAAAAATAATCCACTGGTCGCATAATTTAAAAATAATAATATGCATAATTAAACAAATTTAAATGAAAATGGAATAAATTCAAGCATCCTCAAAGGTATTAAGTAATGCCTGGTTAGGGCATCACTCGCCCTAACCCAGTCCCTGGTTAGAGCATCACTTCCCAAATAAAAATAGAAGATGGGACTCTATTTTAAGGGAAGTTCCACTGACGAAGTACGCTTTAAAATTGGCTGCCAGGGTAGTTTGAAGAGAGACAGGGTCAGGGCGACTTATGTAGGTAAGACCTATCTATTTATGTAAACTGCATAAGTAACTAGATCCCATACTTATATAGATCATAGAAACAAGATCCTTATTTCATTAGGTACCTGGTACTTTTTTTTTTTAGGTAGGGCTTCTCGTAGTTGACCTCTGAGATCATGACTACTTAACCGGGCTTTCCTGTGGGTGCCTTAAGCATAGTATAAAGAGAGGAAGTAAGTTATCTTCATAGAAACGCACCGCGCGCGGCTTGTATGTGTGCGCGGCTTGTATCTATGCGTCGCCGCACGCACACTTAACAAAATCAAGCCCGTTTATGAGTGCGCCAGTCGGGGCTAACGCCGCACAAGGTTTCCGCGTCGCGGCTGTTCGGCACTGCTAAATGTATGAAAAATGAGTGATAATCGCAGGAGAAATTATTGCTGTGCGTTTGGGTGTCTAAATAATTCATCGATTCTAGAGTTGTCTCAGTTCAGATTACCTACTGAACAGAAAAGGTAACTAAGTCACTTATTCTAGCATATAATTTTTACTTGACGATGAGATACCTACTTATTTTTTGTTGTATTAGTTATCTATCAGACAGACGAAGTAGGCAGGCCTATTTTCCCACTAAAATGTATTAGGTACCTACTTTTGATCTGTCAATTGACATGCCGCTAATGCTTTGTTTACGTTTACCTAGTTATGCCGATTTCTCAGTAATGTAGGTATAGTAAAGTACTTAACTAAGTACTTACAGTTATAAAATCGTAATTTCAAATATTTGGCAAATTGTGAATCAGATAAATAAAGCAAAGTTCGAATCGTAACCATTCGTAACAACAGAACAAAAATTGATTATAGTCCAAGAGACGGGCGTTATTTTTTTTAGGTTGTTATACGATGTTTTTTTAATATAATATTTTAGTCACTTTATTCAACTTTTTATGATAGATACCTAATGTATATTAAATGAGCTTTCCATTTCAGACGCCTTCAGTGGCTGCGCTTAATTGACGATTAAGATTCGGAAAGTATGGGCAGGGGCCCATGCTTTCCGAAATTATATTTGCAAAAGTTATTTATAAGGATGCGGATGTATTACACATTAAAGTTTAATTAATAACAAGGCATTTCGTAATAGTCGAAACCGAAGAAAGTATTTTTCTGTAGCTAATTTGTAATTTTGATATAAATGTGTGATTCAATATGTGTTTGTATTATTTTATGTTTGCTTTAATAAAAAAAAATTGTCCTTTATTTGCAAAAATACTACATTATGCCTATTAAAAAAAAAACTGACTAGTAAAATAATTTACTAAGCAAATAATTTAAACACAAGCTCTTAGTCTATAAATTCAAGGCGTTTTTTTTGGTCAGTTGCAAGCACGAAACCACCCACGGCTTTCATTCATAAAACTGAACAACTTTCCCCAAAAAACATGGGTTGATGAAATATGAAAAAAAAAATTGGACTTCCCATAGTACCTAAATCGATCACGTGATCAGCAAGTTTTGTATGGGAAGTCCTAATTTTTTGGGGTGTCTATGGATAGGTCTTTAAAAATGACATTGAGGTTTCCAAAACCATTTTTTCTCAAAGTCAATCGTTTGAAAGATAAACTCTTCCGAAGTGGTAAAATGTGTGTCGCCCCCCCTCTAACTTTTAAAGTAAGAGAGTAAAAAATCTAATAAAAATATATGCTGTAGATGTCAAAAAATACTTTCAACGAAAATTGGTTTGAAGGAGATATAGTTAGCAGTTTTTGAGATATAGCACTTTTTCAAAAACCGCAAATATAACTTTGCCATTCACACAAACAGGTAAAACCGACCTCACAAACCCTGAACCCAGACAACACAAGTAAAAAATAGAACTTCCCGGGGCCCTTGCCAATTTCTAGGCACTGAATTAAAATTTAGCTAAAAGTGACAACCCTGAGACAGGCAAGTATGGTAGGCAAGTATGGTAAGTGTGGTGGGAATGGGCCTGAGATAGCCTACTTGAACTCTTTATACTATGCCTTAAGCTACTACACTTAAAACCTCCAGCCAGGGGTTATTCAACTATGCTAATTAAAACTAGGTGAACGCTCGCTAAGGGCACCCCCTGTGGGGTACGAACCTCGGCTTAGGGCGTCAACCGGAGGGAGGACATCAAGGATGGGACGGGCTGGGTACCTGGTACCTACCTTCCTCTACATTCACACGATTTGATTATGGCGACTTGTTGTTCCGTCTGCCAAGTGCCAAGTCTCTGTTCCTAGCGAGCGAACTCATTATTTAAGTAGTAAGAGGGTGTCCGGTGAGGGTGAGGGTGAAGTGCCTGCTACATGGTCGCCAACCGCGTCCAGACAGAGGTGACCTTGGTGGTTTACAGACGTGTAGATGGTGGTTTACGATCAAACAAACAGCTCTGCCTGTCGCCAACTAAGGTCACCTCTATCGGGGACGCGGTTGGCAGCTGTGTAGCAGGCACTTGAGGTGTGTCTTATCACTAAGGCCACGGATAATTAGGTAGATAAACTGGCAAAAAGAAATGCCAAACATCGACCAAACAAACAAACTCACTTTCGCATCTTAACTTTTAATAATTATAATAAAATAATAATATTAAAAATGCGAAAGTGAGTTTGTTAGTTTGTTACGCTTTCACGCCAAAACGGCGGAATAGATTTGGATGAAATTTTGCACATGGGTGGACCATGGACTGGATTAGGACATGGGATACTTTTTATCACGATATTTCCACGGGATCGAGACTTATGCGGGTGAAACCGCGGGGCGCAGATAGTTTAAAATAATAGTTAGGCTAAGTACCCACACCATGGCGTTGCTGCCTACTCTCATCAATCGACTGAGTTCCTAAGCAAAAAACTAAAACCCGACTACTGAAAAATCACGCTCTAAAAAGTATGAAACAAGAAAAATTTCAGACAGGTACAAAAATGGTCAAGGTAAAGCCGTGGTCGCGTGCCTGTACCTACAAAATTATAATGGCAAAATTATGATCGGTAGTTTAGAAGTTAAGTATTTATGAGGTAACAGATGAACATACATACATACATAAATACCGGTCAAAATCATAACCCTCCCTTTTGCTTCGCCATAGTAGGGTAATAATCAATGAACAAACAAAATACTGCTATCTCACCGATAAGTTCCAACGTCGGTTTATGAAGGGACTTTGAACAGCGATTATATACCTACTGGGCTATTTACTGAGCTATTATATTCTTGTAGTTAGGTAGGTTAGGTATATCGAGTTAGTAGTCGCATTCATCAAATTTACTTATAATAGATTATGTGCAATCTATCGGAAAGATTACAGTAATCCTTTTTTGTTTTTTTTTAATAAAGTTGGCAATTAATCAGTGGTGTTGTATGATCGCTTCGTGACTGGTGGTCAGCAGGTTATCGGATCTCACGTGCAACGATAACGAAACTGTAAATAATTATTTCCAATCAGCTCCATATATTTATTAAACCGTTATCTAACTATCTTACTAGAAAAGTATTAGGTACTCAATATCTGAATTTCAGATAGGTATGATAGTACCCAGTTCCATGGTCTGACTGTACGTTAAAATTATTCTTAAATTAACATTAGCTTTATCTTCTCCATAACTGAGCAGATGATAAAACTAAAATTAATTTTAGTTGGCACTTAAGCAAGTACCTACTTATTTGCACAAACGTATAATTAAGGCGTTAATTAAGTAGTTGCATTAAGGAATGCAATTGTCGCCACGTGATTTGGTAACGTGTATAGTTAGAAATATCAGTAGGCACCTACTACATAAATGACTCATCATCATGCATGACGCATGGCGCTTGGTCTTCTATCTTCTAAGAAAAGGAATACTCGGTCTGTAGCTTGACGAAGTAACCCGAACGAGTGGTTTAACTTTCGGCAGTTTTGACTCTTGACAGGCTTGAAACACGAAGCCATTAGTTAATCAATTAACATAATTTTAACTTTATTAACAGTTAAATACGTTGGACGGGTGTTGTGTCGGTACAGTTAGCAACACAACAGAAGTCGACTAACACCTCAGTTTTCTAAATCTTAATATTATTCATCAAAATTGGAACAGAAGTTAAATTTGTAGAATTAGTAGGTAAGTAGTTTATGAAACTGTTGCATAATAAGGGGTATTAAAACATGAGTGTGTGTTTAAAAACCGAGCCGTAGTTACACGAATGTTTTAATACCTAGTTATGTGCAGTTTCATACACTACTTTATCTACTCTCAAACATTGGGATTGAAACAAATACTAAATAAAAGATCAAAGTTAAAGATCAAGAATAAATGTAAAAATCCCACGAAATTCAGTAAGTACTACAAAACAAATGAATGTCGCCTGCACCAGCACATCACCGCACATGCGCTACAACGGGTGCTGCTGTCCCCCACCAAAAGTTGATGGAAACTCTTTGGTGATATTAACTTCTTGGATTAGCGCTGTATCGTAATAGAAAAAAAATTGTTTTATAGTATTATTTTGTTAGAGAAAAAGTGTTATAATATGATTCTACTTTTAAATTTCGGTATTTTGTTTATAAAGTATGTCAATATAAACTCGTTTTGAAGTTCATAATTCGAATATTACGAGAGTAGATAAAAGTAGATTATCGAATCATTTTTTGTCAATTGAGATGATATGTGTAAAAGTAGCAGTGTTCTTTAGTTTTTGAACGTACTATCACATGAACATTGAACTTATCATGTATCTACAATAGAAAAAAAGTACATACCTATACGTATCATCACACGCCTCTATGTGGACCAGCCAAGATTGAACTCGATACATGCATACTGGTTCAAAAGTATCGTACACCAGTACCCTAATTGCGTAATACAACACAATCTGTTTTGATTTGAAACAGATTGCTAATCCATTGCTTCATAAGTTGAAAAAAAAAACTACTTAACAACGTAAATAACGCAATGAATGTTGTTGAACTGTCAAAATGAAACAAATTCGTCTTATTCGTTTATGAAAATAAGCTACGCAATTAGGGTAGGTCCTATATTCTGTAGAAATATCACCGTTCACATAGATGAAGTAAGAAGAGCTTGAAGTGACATGTCAATAGTGTCAATCCCTCCCTAGTCAGCTCACTTCACCTATGTTTTCATGCTGTGTTTTTTGCAAAATAGGTTGGAACAGTAACGCGACCTATCTTAAACCACAGATGAATTCAGATGGTTCACTCCGCATTTTAGCT
Source organism: Agrochola lychnidis (assembly GCA_963680765.1). Lineage (NCBI taxonomy): Eukaryota > Metazoa > Arthropoda > Insecta > Lepidoptera > Noctuidae > Agrochola > Agrochola lychnidis. Next base: position 10,985,596 of record OY796850.1, read on the forward strand.
ATGAAGCTACAAGTAGATACGCGGCGGGCTCGACTTGTCGAATTCAGTGGGCGTAACGTAGTCAGCACGCGTAGCATGACCACCGTAGAAACGAGTTTTGTCGACGGAAGAATAGACAAAATTACAGATTGTGATTGTTTATCTGTCATTTTGTCTACTCTTCCGTCGACAAAACTCGTTTCTACGGTGGTCATGCTACGCGTGCTGAACATAACTGGAGGTAATAGCGCTGTGCGACATAAATTGCACTTTATTGTGTCAAAATTTAAATTCAAATTGTTTATTTGCAAGAAAATACACGGTTTACAAGGGAAGATCTTACAGCCTTAAAGTCATTGTATTCTGCCTGCGACAAGCGTGCAAATTGTTAATGTTAAAATGTCACAATTATTATGCAGATTCTATTAATACATACATAAACTCACACCTTCTTCCCATGGGGGTAGGCAGAAACTACAGAACGCCACCTGCTTTGATCCTAACATGCTCCTTTTGCCTCGTTTACGTTAATCCATCAGGGGGCCTACCATCAGCTCATAAAGCAGTATTATTTTAATATTAATTCAGTGGGAGAAAGAAATGGAGCCATATTATGTCCTGTAGATCTTCATCTCTTTCCCACACTGAAGTAATATTACAATAATACTGCTTTATGAGCTGGTGGTAGGCTCCCTGGTCATACACGCACGCCGGTTGCGAGTATTTATTCTATTAATAGTAGGTACATTATTATTACTTACATTATCATTACATTATTATCACATTATTATCACGCATTATTATTACATACAAATGTCCTTTAATCTACAATAAATTCACTAACTAATACTCAACAAATATTTTTATGTTCTAAAAATTCTATTAAGCTGTAGAAACTCTTTTTGTGTAACCACTCGATAATATTGATTTAAAAAGCATGTGTTTAAGTCGTAGCAAGAGTCGCTTTTTATTTAAATTATTTTGCGGAGTGAACCATCTGTAGGTATACTAATCTGTGTCTAAAGTAAGTATATTTGTGGCAGTGCATGAAGTCACAATACAAACCGCAGGATCCTCTAACCCTGAAAAGTTATGCTTATAGTTATGCTTAGGTTTATGATTCTCAATTTGAGTTGAGTCATACGTGACCCCCACGGCTGACAGCCGCGCTTGCGGCTGCTGACTGAACCTATATGGAGATTGCGCGGCTGTTCCATTAGGCAAAGGTCGGTCGGCGGCGTTTGTGGAACCACTATATACGCTTTGGAATGGACTACTAGCTTCATCTTACTGACTGGCCGATGTAACAATTCAAAAGTTCCTGTAAATTGAAATAAATGCTATGAGTTTGAATTTAGCGACCTGCGAAACAGTACCCTAATTGCGTAATACAACACAATCACAATTTGTTTCGATTTGAAACAGATTTCTAATCCATTGCTTCATAAGTTGGAAAAAGAAAATCTGTTCAACAACGTAAATAACGCAATGAATGTTGTTGAAATGTCAAAATGAAACAAATTTCGCGAAATTGTTTACGAAAATAAATTACGCAATAAGGGTACTGGTTTGATACATACCTATACTCCGTTTGAAATAAGATTAGACATTTAACTAAACCTTTTTTACAGTCCGTTCAACCGATTTTGATTTCTATTGCGTTGTGGCTTGACAAATGGCAGCTGCAGTAAACAGTTGGTTTGTAACCACTTTTTTTGCTTTTAATGCCATCCTTGTGCCTACGGTATAGAAGTCAAAATCGGTTGAACGGACTGTAAAAAAGGTTTGTTTAAATGTCTAATCTTATTTCAAACGGAGTATAAGTATAAAAATATTAAAATTAACTATTTTAAATCACATGCGACTTGATGCGACATAATTATTTAACGCCATTTCCCTACTTACTTATAGTTTTTGTCAAGTTTTTACTGAAAAACTAGCCTGCCTAAATATTCATATTTACAAACTTCGGCACAACTACCTACAGTTTAAAAAAATTGGTTTATGATTTTAATACGATTACTTAAAGTATAACAATATTAGATTCATTAGGGCGGAATCGACCAAATGCCATGTTATACCAGAGTAACTAACCCTTGAATAATTTGACTCATTAGTCTTACTCTCAGATAACTTCATTTGCGTTTTAAAGTCACAAACGTAGAGTAGCCAATACTCTTGACTTGATGAATGCACATCGCTCCTTAAATACAAAAGCACCACAAGTCCAAATAAGCAAATTATACAGGAGCGGCATTTGCAAAAATAATTTGGTTTATTTTATGATTTTTGTATAAACTATGTGTATTACGTAGACTTTTTTTGTATCAAAAGATGCGTAATTAAATAGCCTTAACCATATTTCGAATGGACTCTGGAAAAAATGCAAGGGTTTTTATATATCAATGGCAAATAAGTTAGTTTTGTATATAGACTTAACTCAGTTACAGAAACGGTACAAAACAAAACTAACGTGTGTGCGTGTACGGGTGTTTTTGATCATAAACCGACGGCTGTTTTAGCGAAATGCAATTGTTTATAAAGCAGAATGCAAGATTTTATGTTTACATAAGTTTGCAGGTTTTTATTAGTTTCAACTGAATATTCACACGAGTTGTCATTGTTAGTTGAGTGAGGTTTTTCGAAACCGTTTTGTTGGAGATCTTGATTTTTTGTTGTGGATTTGTGGTAATTTTAAATAAATAATATATCTGATCATAGGTAAAATTATTTCAGTAAAGTAGAAAATAAATAAAAAAAACAGACGGTGTTACGATGAAGCAAAAACTTGCCGAATGGCAAATTATATCCCACTAATATAATAGTCAAACGACAAACCGCTCGATCATATTTGGTAAACGTTGCGTTATTAATAAAATATCGTTACAAATCACAAAACTACAAGAAATGATCAACATGCTCTCATGCTGTGAACCACAGACTGTAAACTATTTAAAACAAAGCATACGAAAACAGCTGGTAATGTAGCGGCCGCCATTATATAAATCTCGGATAACTTGTTTACTCGGTGCATTTTGGCGGACTAACGATTTACTCTCGGATAGACAGTTATTCCAGGATTAAGATTTGGTAAAACGAAAAGTTGTCTAACTCTCGAGTGATTTTATTCCTAGGATAAGACTTATACAAGTTTGGTCAATAACCTTATTCTTAAAAAAAAAAGTGTGATAGTTAAACTTTATCTTACAATCCTATTAAAATGTCCCTTTGTCAGTCTTTGTGTATTGTCTTTATCTTTCTGGTGTTGGAAATAAACGTTAGTATTTGGGTGCCAATTATAATATTACAGGATATATTTAAAGTTATTACTATATGTACTTACTTAATCTAAACTAATATTTTATGGAGAAAAGATTTGATTTTATGTCAGTTTGTTTGTTACGCTTTCACGCTAAAACGGCTGAACGGATTTGGATGAAATTTGGTATATGAGTAGACCATGACCTGGGTTAGGGCATAGGATAATTTTCATTCCGATACTCTCACGGGATCGTGACTTATGCAGGTGAAACTGAGGGGCGCAGCTAGTAAATAATAAGTTGTACATCATCATTTCAGCCGAAAGACGTCCACTGCTGGACATAGGCCTCCCCTAAGCACCGCCACTTCGACCGATTCTGTGCTTTCCGCATCTAGGCGTTGTGTAGTTGTACCTATTAACTAAATATTAATTAGTAGCCATAGGTAGGTAGGTATTTATTTAGGGAGTATCGTAAGTCTTTTCTAATATTTTGGAGTCCACAATGTAAATTTAAAAGTGTCTTATTTGCCCGCTTCGGGCGAATAAGCCTATTTTGGTGGCTCTTATCGAACACTTACCTAGTATTTACCTACCTGTACACCTAAAAAGGATCGCGAGTATACCTACCTATCACTTCTCGTATTTGTCTCAGTATATGCAAAATAAGGACAATTTTTGCGTCATTACGAAGTGGGCAATGACCATATCGCCGTTTGTTATCAATTAAGTGCTCAGTTGTCCCAGAGTGTTTTATCGCAGCGGGGTGGCACTGTGCTGCCGATATAATCAGCATAATATTTTGTTGTTTAATCAGTGGCGGGAAAAATAATCTACAATATTATACCAAGTGTGTGTTTTTTTAGGAATACACAGAGGCTCCAGCTCCTACAATGACGGCCAACGTAGTGTTGGGGTGCGTGATGGCGCTGCTCGTCATACTCTTCACAATCAGTTCCATTGCCAGATATTATATTAAGGTAGGTAACTGTTCATTTTTTATATTTTTGGTTATTGGTCTAGAAACCTACCTAAATAAGTACACATGTACTTATTGTACCTAAGCAGTTCTTACTGATAAGTGATATATATGTAGATCGTGAATAATATTAATTTATTGAAATATGAAACTAAAAGAGGGATTATGATAGGTTTATCTACATGCACATGATTAAATTCGCAATATTATCTGATGAAATGTTATATCTGTTGACTTTGAAGTTTGGACCACGACGAACTTTGCACAGTAGGTTTATATGTAGGATTTCTGTGTTATAAAGAAACTGTGTCATCACCAGTGATCGGAGTAGGTAGAGTGATTTGGGGTCAATGCACTGGCACGTACCTATATATTAGTATGGATATGCCCCCGGGATTCCGGGATTTTTAAATTATTAAGACTTTTTTAAGGAATTTTAAATGTTGTAATGTGTAGAATAAAGAATACATCAATATGAATAAGAAATATTTAACCCTTTTGCTGTCTTTTTAACAGTATATAGGTGATCGGACTCCAAGAAAAGAAAGGTATACTATAAAAACAATATAATATATTTTATCTACTCTCATAGCGTAATATTCGAATTATGAACTCCAAAACGAGTTTATATTGACACACTTTATAAACAGAATACCGAAATTTAAAAATAGAATCATATTATAACATTTTTTCTCTAACAAAATAATGCTATAAAACAATTCTTTTTCTATTACGATACAGCGCTAATCTAAGAAGTTAATATCACCAAAGAGTTTCCATCAACTGTTGGCGGGGGACAGCAGCACCCACCGTAGACATTCATTTGTTTTGTAGTACTTACTGAATTTCGTGGGATTTTTAAATTTATTCTTGATCTTTAACTTTGATCTTTTATTTAGTATTTGTTTCAATCCCAATGTTTGAGAGTAGATAAAGTAGTGTATGAAACTGCACATAACTAGGTATTAAAACATTCGTGTGTTACTATTAAAAACCTCGCCTACGGCTCGGTTTTTAATCACACACTCATGTTTTAATACCCCTTATTATGCAACAGTTTCATAAACTACTATTAAATGTTTATCTATCGCATTTTATAAATTTCTAATGTAGTAGTTTAAAAATCCTTACTTTAACAATATTTGATTCAATCCCGTAAGTACCAAAATGAAATCCCGGAAAAAAGGCTTATCCATGTTATGATTTCTATAACTATTCATGATGCGAGTACATAAAATCACTCTACCTACTCCGATCACTGGTCATCACTCTTCATGCCCCATATTCTGATTTGAAGTACTGAAGTATAAGAAAGAAGGAAAGTGCCGAAAACAATTTGAATGTGATGAATTGAAACTGATGACGGACAACACCATGTCCAAGGTGTCAAAAAATACGACTATTGAGGCTAACAAGACCATCAAGAAACTGTACCCTAATTGCGTTTGCGTAATACAACACAATCACAATCTGTTTCGATTTGAAACAGATTGCTAATCCATTGCTTCATAAGGTAGAAAAAAAATCTGCTCAACAACGTAAATAACGCAATGAATGTTGTTGCATTGTCAAAATGAAAAAATTTGGCAAAATTGTTTACGAAAATACGTTACGCAATTAGGGTACCGTTATCCCATGTCCATAGGTATAAATAATAGTTCCGATAAAAAACAAGCCCAAGCCCATTATATAAGTACTTACTAAAACTATTAAAATACTGTTGATAATTGGTTTAATTTGTTGTTTTCTTTTCAGTTCACACTGTTTGTGGTTATGTCGTTAATATTCGCCACAGCCCCAGTACCACTTATGTTGATCAAACCATTCGACCCAAGAAATGCGCTGTAAGTTATTTGCATATTTATTTCAAACAGTACCCTAATTGCGTAATACAACACAATCACAATCTGTTTCGATTTGAAATAGATTGCTAATCCATTACTTCATAAGTTGAAAAAAAAAATCTGCTCAACAACGTAAATAACGCAATGGTGCCGATTCCCTTGTTCACAAACTAAACTAAATTTAAGTTCAGTGCATCTTTTTCTTTCTATTTCATTAAGAAAAGGACAGAAGAAAAATTTTAGTTTAGTCCTGTCAAATTAATCAGCGCTTGACGTAAATTGACGTAATTTTAGTCGGCAAGTTTTTAATCACGTCTAAACTTGTATGGAGAGTGACAGGCGCTGATTAATTTGACAGGACTAAACTAAAATTCATCTTCTGTCCTTTTCTTAATGAAATAGAAAGAAAAAGATGCACTGAACTTAAATTTAGTATAGTTTGTGAACAAGAGAATCGGCACCAATGAATGTTGTTGGACTGTCAAAATGAAATGAAACAAATTAGGCAAAATTGTTTACGAAAATAAGTTACGCAATTAGGGTACTGGTTCTTGTTTCTATGATTATGTATTAAATAATTGATTCTTGATTTTTGGAAGTGAATCTATGATTCTGTCTCAAAACTCTGGATTTAATTATGTAGGTAAGTTAAGACTTTCACTGTCCGCGAAGCAGACACACAATAGTTAAACAACCGCCGTGTATAATAATTACGTACGTAATTACCTAACTGGTCAGTGAAAGTGTTAAAATAATAATAAGTATTAAAGTATGTACAGTCACGCGCACAAATAAGAACTTAAACCTACACTAAACAACAGGGGCGTCGCGTCCATATAAATCGATTCCTACCGGCTTCCTTTCGGAAATTCGGAACACAACCACTCTAATCGTCATTGAATAATCAAACTATAAGTATTTGATACACCGTAAAATTAAAACATTACAAAACGCCTAACTACATAAAAAAATTGTCTTAATATCCCAACAACAAAACACTTCCTGTGTTAACTTTTCTTAGATTGTAGTTGTTTATGGAATATAGGGTTTTTTACATTTTAATCTGACGAATTCATCAAAAAAAGATGTGCAAACTGAAAGACATATTCGTACCTAGCTGTTTCATGAGTTCGAGACTGGTAGGAATAGAATTATTTTGACTAATTTGCATGAAGCTCATAATAGAAAAGTAATGAAACGGTTTATTAACACCGTTATTTTGATGTGTAAACAAGAAGTAACTTTTCGTGGCCACGACGAAAGTTTTTTTTCCTTGCTGCCCCGGCTTACCTCCTCCATAAATTCACCCTGCGCCACTGCTAAACAAAATTCAAAAGCGATTTTCTCGTTGAATAACGATTGCATTTTTGAGATAAGATCTATTTTAAAAACTATTTGACTGCCTCGTTGGTCTAGTGGTCGCAAGCGCTACTGCTGAGCATGAGGTCCTGGGTTCGATTCCCGGGTCGGGCAAAGTGTTATTGAGTTTTTCTATCTGGAATTTCTTAGTAGCAGCCCGGAGTCTGGATTTGTGCCCGGTTGATGGCAATAGGCTCGCCCCCTATTACATGGGACTTAAACATAACTGGCGAAATGTGGGTGTACCTGCTACAGGGACACCTCTGCCCAACCCTTCGGGGAAACAAGGCGTGATGTTATGTATGTATCTATTTTAAAATAGTATGCAGGTTTCCAAAATACCTACTAAAAATTCGTAACAATATAAAGTTAAAATCAATACAGTAGGAGAAAATTACAGTTAAGTTACTTAGTGTTCACATAGGTATTAGTGTTCGTTATTGAACTTTCTCTTCTGTAGTAGAAATATCCAGCCATTGTCTAGATATAAAAACATTAAAGACCTTCAAAATGTGTGTCATTCACATTTTACGCAATACATATACACTAGTAGTCGAACAGATGTAAATGGATCTTGATAAGATAACCTATATTTTTTATTGTAATAATTTCGACTTTAAGGTAGGTTAGTATGCCTTAATATGCAGCAAGTCAAAATTCTTTCAGTACCTAACATTTATTTACCTACTTAATTGTATTTATTTAACTACTTCAAAATCGAAGTCTTCAAAGTTCAAGACATATTTTAATTCCTAAACAATTTATTACCATGTACACACGGCTACACATCAAGCTATACATTTCCAGTTTATGCTGATCTCGCATTGTATAGGATTTCTGTACAATGCGAAGTCAGCTCTGGAAATGTATTATGTGTGCTTGATGTGTAGCCGTGTGTACCTATACCGGATGTTTTTTTTTACCGTCTCGAAATTTGTACAGGGTGTTCTACCCATGAATATAAACAACTTTCACTATGGGAGCAACTCTGAAATCACGAAAAAAAAATCAGCTGTTTATACAAAAGTTCAATACCTACTTGACCAAAATGTATGAAACAGCAGATTTTTTTTTGTGATTTCATAGTTGCTCCCATAGTGAAAGTTGTTTACATTCATGGGTAGAACACCCTGTAAAAATTTCGAGACGGTAAAAAAAATCACCCAGTAAATATTTCTATTTGTTACCCTGTGATCTTAGACCCAATAAACTTCTCTAAACATAACTCTTGTGAGAATGATAATCTTCTTGAACATAAGTACGTCATCTTCCTACCTATGCAGTGTTTTAACGTAACGTAAGATACGGTGACAATTTAAATCATCACCTATTATTATCGTTAAATTGTCCTTGTGATTAAAGGCAATGCAGACAGGCACGATACGACAAGGCGACGCGATTCTGCGATATAATATGTCCATAGGACAATTTCTAAGAAAACAGATTCGCAATGCGACACGTCGTGCGACAAGTCGCGCCTGTCTGCGGTAGCGCCCCTGTCTGCGGGAGCCTTAATACACACCGTATTAAGTGGGCAGTATGTAATTTCAAAACAGTGTGATTGTGTATGGTCATGCTTAGTAAGACTCTATGTCAGATTTTTTAAATATACAATTATTTTTATTATATATTTAGGTAGGTATATTGACAAGCGTAAATACACTTAAAGCGATTTTCTCCTGTAGTATTGATACTTAGATATTTTATGGTGTTACGAACATAGTATGGTGCTTGTCATTTTGGGGGGGGGGGTGGCGTGGTGACCACGTACCGGAAGACGTAGGGTTGGAAGGCCTCCCACAAGATGGACCGATGACCTTGTGAAGGCCGCAGGAATCCGCTGGATGCGGAAAGCACAGAATCGGTCGAAGTGGAGGTGCTTGGGGGAGGCCTATGTTCAGCAGTGGACGTCTTTCGGCTGAAAATGATGAACATAGTATTATCGAAACCAAATTAATTCTACCATACAGTTCTGGGTATGTATTTTTTATTTATTTTCTTAAAGTTACAATTTATATTTCACGAGAAAATCGCTTTTGAACATAAGGTATTTATGCTCCTGACTGTACACCGAAATTATATAAGGTTTGCATTAAAATAAAATATAATAATAATTAATACAAGTTCACTGAGTCAATGTCTATATGGAGATGAAGATTAAAACGCTGATGTTTTCTCCTATGATGACCTTAAACCCTATTACAAGTTATGAGAAGATCTAATAGGTTAAAGTTTAATTACGTCTGAAAACAGATAAAATCTCAACATATTTATTGATATGTATAAAGCCAATATTGGCTTAGTATTGCGTGTAATTTTATCAGATATTTCCTGGTTTCTTTCCAGAGAAACTCTGATCAAATCTTGTACATAGGTACAGGTACTTATAATTAATAGAGTGTCTTTTGTTCTGCGTAAGCCTTGACACCGCGTAGAGGTTTCGTAGGCCCTTCGTAGGCTTCCGTAGACGCAGCGTCTACGCGGCGTAGGACTTGCGTAGGCGCTACGCTTTACGGAGAAGCGGCTTGCATAATTTACTCAGAACAAACGCCCGGTGCGAAAACACCCCCTCGGATTCTAAATACCCATATTCTAACGATATGTGTTAGTTTCATACTCGATCATAATAATATGATCATATCGGTATCTAAAAAGGCAAAACCAAGCTCAGGGGGCCTACCACCAGCTCATAAAGCAGTATTATTTTAATATTACTTCAGTGGGAGAAAGAGATGGAGCTATACGTACTGTAGAGCTTCATCTCTTTCTCACATTCAAGTAATATTAAAATAATACTGCTTATGAGCTGGTGGTAGGCCCCCCTGTAACACTTCATCGCCTGGAAATTGAACAGAGAACTGCGTTGTTGACTAAATAGCCTTCCTGTGTGTCATCACTACATAGTATAAAACAAAGTCGCTTTCTCTGTCCCTATATCCCTATGTATGCTTAAATCTTTAAAACTACGCAACGGATTTTGATGCGGTTATTTTTAATAGATAGAGTGATTGAAGAGGAAGGTTTATATGTATAATAATCCGGTTTATAACCGTGCGAAGCCGGGGCGGGTCGCTAGTGTTATCATGTATGAACCTGCATTATTTTAATAATAATCAAACTATTCAAATTAAATACGTTAAGTATCTTAAATAGAATGAATGTATCAGACTATTTTTATTTCGCATTGTGTTAATCAAATATTTCTATTTATAAGGAGGCCTCTTTTCATTTGTGTGTTCTTGCTAAATATCTACGTATGTAGGTACTTATGATTCATCTCTAATCACTATGCAATATGGAGGTTTCTCTTCGTTTTTAGGGTTCCGTAGACAACAAGGAACCTTAGTTTCCAGTCCGCGGCTTAGCTCAGAAACTCGTTAGTAATAGAAAGCTGTAATTTGGCATGGGTATACATATTAATCACGCCGACAAAGAGGTAAAATAAAATATAGAAAAAAAAGCGTACCTCCTCTACACGCAAAGTGGGGATGATATTTTTTTTCATGTCTGTCTCATGGTCGTTGGATAGGCTGTTTAAAAACTATTTTGCGATTCAAGGATTGGTTTGCGAAATATTAAGCTATAAGAGCGTTCATTCTAAACGTCGCAAATAGCTGTTAAATATTTACCTGTTTTGATTAATTTGGCAATATTACCGTATGGAAATATGAAATAAGCGATATTTTATATTTCCATTCAGTAATATTGCCAAATTAATCAAAATAGCGAAATATTTAACAGCTATTTGCTATGTTGCCCACTTTCAGAAGTGCTAATTTTTGTTAGAGTCAAGAGTTTTCCCCGCTGCTAGCTAAATGGTTCTTTTTGGATATGTGAAACAAATCTACGGCAGTAGTATATTATATCGAAGTTAAAAGGAAAACTATCACAGCTAAGTAGGCTTACAAGTTAACGAGTAAGCCCACGTGTGCACGGACGTAATAAAATTGCGGCCATTTTTTTTGCACTTGGATTTTCTACGCTCTGCTCAGTGCCGAGAGTTGAAAATCCAACAGTGTGTTTTTTCCGCGCTGGGACGAGAGTGCGTCCCAGCGCGTTGAATTCTCAATGCTCGGCTTAACACCGAGAGTTGAAAATTCAGTGCGCGATAAAATCCCACCGCGATTTTATTACGTCCGTGCGAACGTCGGCTAACAGTGCGACGAAAAAGTGGATGTTTTACGGTGTCCCTGTTTGGGCAGCGCCTTAAATTCGGAATGTCATAGTAATGTAAGCGCCATACCACGGAAAGCCTTTACCAATATAATTATGTCTCTTTAATTATCGATATTAATATTTATTGGAACATTAATATTATTGAGGATTTTTTGGGTTAAGTAGTTAGTAGATAATAGTTGACTAACTTACATTTGCAGTTGGAATGTATGGGAGAACATGTTTTTCAACTACAATGTTAAATTCATCCTAACTACGGAACCCTTTATTGTGCGTGCTTGGCCGGTTTTTGTATTTGTTAATGTTTAAGATAAAATATGTTTGTATGGATAAGATAACATAAAAAGATGAAGGCAGTTGTCAAACTAACCGAATTAACATCAAAAAGATTGTTAGTAGGTAGATAAATAAAAATATAGTTAGGTACATTATATCTTTGAAAGATGAAGTGATGACTAAACTAAAAGTGTAAGTACTAGTGTAAAACTGGTGCTAGATTTTAAACTCTTACGTAATTAAGCTTGTTAGTTTATTTACTTATATGTAAGTAAACAGGTAATCAAATAGTAGTACATAGAAAGGTAGGCAAGCTATTATTGTCTTAATAAGAGCAGACATAATATTATCTAATGTTATTGCGAGTCTTCTTAAAATATGTAGGTAGGTACAGACTTTTTTTTCTGCCGTAACAATATGTAATATGTAATAACTTAAATAAATTTTTGTATAGGTTGGCAGGGACATCGACGCAAAAACTGTTATCATGGATTCAGTACATGATTCTGAAGCCCCCTACGTCGAAATTTTTCATCGGTTATAAAAAAAAATATCAGCTGTTCCATACATTTTGACCTTTTTTAAAAATAACCAACGAAAAATTTCAACGCATGGGGGTCCAGAACCATGTACTGAATCCATGGTAACCTTTTTCGCGTCGATGTCCCTGCCACCCTATATAAAAATATATTTAAGTTATTACATATTATGTTATTATTGTTACGGCAGAAAAAAAAGTCTGTACCTACCTACATATTTTAAGAAGACTCGCAATAACATTAGATAATATTATGTCTGCTCTTATTAAGACAGTAATAGCTTGCCTACCTTTCTATGTACTACTATTTCGTAATAGCGTTGTTCTGATTGCGTTAGTGTCCGATGTATCCGGGTTGGTATTTTGAAACAATGCACACACCTACTTAGACGTGACATGTCAATCAATTTAAACCTATTTGGATTACGATTGGGCAATTAAGTTCTACTAGCATTATTATGATGCAGTTCAAGGCTTTGGTGCCGATTCCCTTGTTCACAAACTAAACTAAATTTAAGTTCAGTACACCTTTTTCTTTCTATTTCATTAAGAAAAGGACAGAGGATAAATTTTAGTTTAGTCCTGTCAAACTAATCAGCGCCTGTCACTCTCCATACAAGTTTAGACGTGATTAAAAACTTGCCGACTAAAATTACGTCAATTTACGTCAAGCGCTGATTAATTTGACAGGACTAAACTAAAATTTATCTTCTGTCCTTTTCTTAATGAAATAGAAAGAAAAAGATACACTGAACTTAAATTTAGTTTAGTTTGTGAACAAGGGAATCGGCACCTTTCTCTCTTTTTCCTTGTTCAAACTTTATTTTGGGACCGAATCATTATGTTGGACGACTGCGACAGGTCAGTCTTTACAAAAAATAATTTCACAAGTAGGTAATGCTGCCGATTCCTTTGTTCAGAAACTAAACTAAATTTAAGTTCAGTGCATCTTTTTCTTTCTATTTCATTAAGAAAAGGACAGAAGATAAATTTTAGTTTAGTCCTGTCAAATTAATCAGCGTTTAGTCGGCAAGTTTTTAATCACGTCTAAACTTGTATGGAGAGTGACAGGCGCTGATTAATTTGACAGAACTAAACTAAAATTTATCTTCTGTCCTTTTCTTAGTGAAATAGAAAGAAAAAGATGTACTGAACTTAAATTTAGTTTAGTTTGTGAACAAGGGAATTGGCACCAGTCTACCTAATTAGTATGTATACAAGTCTTGACCTTCTTATATGAAAAATGCAATTCTGTGCACTCAAAATACCTTAAAGATATGACACTTGGTACTTGTTTACAGACCTACACTGTCCTCCCATACCTACAAGATTAACACTATTTTGAAAACATTGTAAAAGCTATATATTTTTAAAAGAGTTTGTAACTTTGGAGTTTCTTGCCGGCTCTTCTCCATAGGAAGCGACCAATTGGAATCGTGCACCTAGCTTGTGACGTTTCATAAGTGCCCTTGTAGGTTTATGTGAAATAAAATTGATGTTTTGATTTTGACATGACCTAATTCTACCTACTGAAGTGCCTGCTAAACGGTCGCCAACCTCGTCCCAACAGAGGTGACCTTGGTGGTAAACAACCGTTTAGATGGTGGTTTACGACCAAATTTCAAACAGCTGTGCCTATCGCCAACCAAGGTCACCTCTGTCGGGCACGCGGTTGGCAGCCGTGTAGCAGGCCCTTTATTTTTATCAAAATGATTATTTATTAAGCTGAAAAAAAAAACCTGAAAAACACCACCGATTTGTAAGGTTGATTCTTATAATTTTCTTAGCTTTTTTTTCTTCAGATTATAATAAATATTATAACAATGAGTAAATAACATAACCCTGTGTGCTGTCGCGCAGTCGGGTAATAAACTCAAACTCAAACTCAAATCATTTATTTCAATTAAACCATTTACAGGCACTTTTGAATTGTCAAGGAATCGGTCAGTCAGAAATAGGTATGAAGCTAGTTGCCCATTCCAAAGCGTAGTAGGTACCTATGGAGAAGAACGGGCAAGAAACTCCACGGACACTCTTTTAAATAAAAAATTGTTACAAAATATTGGTTACATCATTCATGTTGAAATTATACATGTGAGAACAATGTAGAAAGACGTGCACATGAGAAGCGTCCGTAATAAAAAGATAAAAAAGAACAATTCAAAAAAATTAAAAATAAGCCCTGGCAGCTAAGAGATAACCAGTCCCAACTGACGGCGCCCGTTCACGAACATGACGCATGGATTAGCACCATTCAGCTCAACCATTTTGAAGGGAGCTAAATGATCCAACACACGCGCCACCATCAGCGAAACATTTGAGTGAGCATGATATACTCACAGCCGCCAGGGCACATTCAAGTCAATGCAAGACATATTACCCGGTAAATAGTAACTCTTTAGTACATAGTGCTCACATAGTGTGCTATGCAATTATATAATACAAAAGAGATTGAGTTTATACAATGCAAAGATGGTCTTACAATCTTCAGCAGCTCCAACAGTATTTGCAAATGTTAATCAATTAGTTGTGGTTGTGGAGCAGGACCAGCATTGAGCCAAGCATTTTTATTTACTTGGTAAGATAAAAAAATAAACATTTAAGTTCGTAATGTCAAAAACAAAATTTAAAAAAAAAAAGGGAAAGCAACTCTTCCAAATATTAAAATTTTAACTAGTGAGCCCAAGTGGCTGTGGAGCAGGACCAGCATTAAGCCAAGCATTTTTATCTACGATATAATCATCCAACTTATAATATGCTTGTCTACATAGTGTGCGTTTAATGCATGTTTTAAATTTCTTCTCATTTAGTTGAAGAATATCGAGTGGTATTTTATTATAACATTTTACACAGTACCCCATAAAAGAAGTGTGAACTTTAGACAATCTAAAACGTGGTTGATCTAATTTATTCCTATTTCTAGTGTTAAAATTATGCCTGTCACTTATCTTACTAAAAAGGTGTAGATTTTTTCGAACATACATAATGTTTTCATATATATACTGACAAGGTACCGTCATGATGTTAATTTTCTTGAACAATTCCCTTAGAGATTCGCGTCTGCGGAGGTTGTAGATGGCTCTGACGGCCCTCTTTTGCAGAATAAAGATAGAATCAATATCTGCAGCCCGTCCCCACAGCAAAATACCGTAAGACATGATGCTATGAAAATAACTAAAATAGACCAGTCTCGCGGTATCCACGTCTGTTAGTTGGCGGATTTTCCAAACAGCGTAAGCGGCTGAACTTAGCCGCCCTGCAAGTGATGTTAAGTGAGGACCCCACTGTAGTTTGGAGTCAAGCGTTATCCCCAGGAAAACTGTCTTTTCGACGAATTCTAGTGTCTCCTTATTCAATACAACGTGACATTCACTACTTCTAACATTCGGTAACGCGAATCTTATGCATTTAGTTTTCTTCTCATTTAATACCAAATTATTTACAGTAAACCAATTATGGACCGTAAGCATAGCGTTATTTACGTCGTCAAGCTCCTGTGCACGTCTGTCTACTTTAAAAATCAGTGATGTGTCATCAGCAAATAACACCATTTGTGGTCGATTTTTCAGTAAATTTGGTAAATCATTTATATATACTAAAAAGAGGAATGGACCCAATATCGAGCCCTGTGGTACACCCATTTTGACTTTTAAACCCAATGAATTTACACCGTTTATTTGAACTTGCTGCAGTCTATCATTCAAATATGATTTTACTAAGCTCAGCGCAAGTTTATCCAGACCGTAATGCTCAAGTTTCAAGAGCAGTGTTTCGTGATCCACGCAATCAAATGCCTTGGATAGGTCGCAAAAGATGCCTATTGCATCTTGTGCCTCTTCCCATGCATTAAAGATGTGTTTCAATAAGGTGACACCGGCGTCGGTTGTGCAACGTCCTTTGGTGAAACCATACTGTTGATCGTGTAGGATGTTATTACGATTAAAATGATTGAGCATTTGATTTAACATTACTTTTTCAAACACCTTGCTGAAAACCGGCAAAACTGATACGGGCCTATAATTATTAGTGTCTTTGCTGTCCCCGGATTTGAAAAGTGGAATAACTTTACTGTATTTCATTAAATCCGGAAATATCCCTTGATCTACACACAAATTAAATATTAAAGCTAAATAGGGTGCAATTGTCTCAATAATTGATTGACAAACTTTAGTAGACATGCCCCACAGATCTTCGGTAATTTTGATCTTAAGTTGCTTAAAAGCCTTTATAACGACCACAGGGTTTATATGTTTAAATTTAAATTCCACAGGGCAGGCTGAAACATTCGCTTTTAATAAATCAATCGCAAGTGAGGGGGAGGAATTTAATAAAGGAATTGAATATAATAAAGTAATGTTGATGTTTTGATAATAATATCATGACTGTCATGGAGGTATTTCGAGTGCACCGAATTGCATTTTACTTAATAGTAAGATAAGGGGGTCAAGATACGGACTATTGTACCTACACGAACTAATTACCTATTAAGTAGTCATGGTAAATTAGATATGAAATACCTACCCATAACACGAGCAATGCTTGTAAACTAACGTAAGTAATTATCGTGAACCGGAACTGATATGCAAATTATAGCAAACGTTCTCATGTTAATTAGTGAAATTAAACAAACATGAAGGCAGCGGCAGCAAATGGTAATGAGATAAAATTGCTTGTAATAATTAGCTTATTATAGGGTGGACTACGTTTTAAACCGTTTATTAATAATGGGATTCTTTATTTTTCTCTTCACAAAGGTTCACATAGTTATAAATAAGAGAGAAGAATTATAGCGTTTTGACAAAAATGCATTAAATATGATCCTTTGTGAGAGACTGGCGTCCATACTAGGAATTACTTACCTATATTGAAAAGCATAACATTCCTTCTGGGGCAGAAGTAGTATGTTCTTGACCGACATCTTCCAATAATGTATTTTCCTTCGAGAGCCAAGCGATCAGAATGCTTGGATTGTTAAGACGCAGATATATGACAGTGAACTTGAATGGTTAGCTTGCGTGTTCTGTACTGAGCTCACGCAACGCGTCGTGCGACCAGCCAGTAATAGGACTTGCCCATCAAGGAGCGCTGTCCCAGATTAGACGCATTATTAATTTATTATACGTAAAACAAAAGGTATTTTAATAAAACACGTATACTAAAAGATCAGTAATTTAATTATCTTTAAAATTATGAAGTTTTCAGAAAAATACGCTTAATGAATTTTGCGTCATTCTCAGTTTTTTATCCGCGTTAGACATAACTTTACAAATTAATTTCACTATGTAATATAAATATAATCAAAAATATGCCTATATTAAAATATTAAGAGAATGCTTTAATTTAACATATATTTTTTTCAAATCACTAACACTGCTCGTTTAGACGTCATCTTCAGTATAAAATCGTTAAAAGTCAGCTATCGTCCCCTTAAAGGTTTCCATATTACGTATCTTCTCACAATTTATTGTTCTGTGTACACACGGCTACATATCAAGCTATATATTTCCAGTATAAGCTGACCTCTCATTGTACGGAAATCATAAATATAATGGGAGATTACCTCATACTGGAAATATACAGCTAGATTAAATGTATAGCTGTAGCCGTGTGTACTATCGCGGAAAGCCATAACTAACCACCGTAAGGACTATTCTTGCTTGCAGCGCTCGGCTGCTATAGATCCGGGGCGGTAATAGATGTAATCATCGTGTGCACGGGATTTTGTTTTCAAATTGGTTAGTTATGGGCTTCCGCGATGGTACCTCTACCTGTGTACACACGACCACACATCAAGCTATACATTTCCATTATAAGCTGACCTCGCATTGTACGGAAATCCCATACAATACGAGATCAGCAGAAACTGGAAATGTATAGCTTGATGTGTAGCCGTGTGTACCTACCGATTAATAAAAAAGTCAAATAATTTTCTTTAAAAGTATATTTATTTGTTTTCCAGAATACCAGCATTTTTCCTGAGATGTTTCGCGAGGATACTCGGTCTTCGGTGGAAAGTAAGAGGACTGGAGAATGTGGATAATAGCCGGGGAGCGGTAGTACTACTAAATCACCAGAGTTGCCTCGATCTATACGGTATGTACTATTTATTGTGCCTATTTTTTTTTTCAAGGATGTAAGTTTGTCAAGAAATTAACATTATATCAGCCTAACAACCATTGGCCTATTGAAGGCTTCTTCAAGATCTTTAAATTAACACATAACCAAAATAATTAAGCCCTCTTATTGCTATTCATCCGACTCCGAGGGAGTGGTTTGGAAAACCGGAAAATTGTAAGGAAAAATTGTGTTATTACTTTTTCTCTTTGGCTAGGCATTTTCTTTCTTAGCTGAAAATCGATATTTATGATCTGTTGTTTGATTTTCAACAAATATATTGCTGGCCTAGGATAGGATCATTACCGTATTGCATTTTTTTGCACATCCCTCGTAATTTTAGAATGCGTAAAACATTTTTCGTAAGTAAAGTATTACTTGGTGATTGCAACACATCTGCATGTTGCATGCAAATGAATCAGTGTTTGCTATAGTAGCTACAATATTACTCGGAACATAAAATAAGATACATAGTTCAACAATCAATTCAGCCCATCGCAGTCTCACAACACCCTGGCCTCCACCTGCCGTATCCAGTCTGTCCCAGCCACTGAAAGTTCGTCGGTCCATCTAGCTGGGGCGCGTCCTACACATAGTTACTAGTTAAAGTTCGTGTAGACTGGCGCGACTTCTCCCGCGACGCGAAACCGGTAATTGTTCTACCGTGAAGTTTTCTTTGTTTTATTAGAGTTGCGTCGCGGTTGTTTGCGACAGCCTTTACATAGTTATGTGTACCTATATCTATTTGAATTTCGCTTGCCAGTTGTGCCAATAAAAATAATTGTTAAAGTCCATTGTCCATGATACGCCTTCTTCATTGCCAATATAAAACAATTTTATAAAAGCAAGGTCTTATTTTCCGTTTCGATTTACGTATCATATTCTTACGTAGAATTAATATTATGACTTGGGTTTGGTAAGCAGGCCCGGGAAAAACGAAAAACAAAAATCGGCATTGATTTTTATAAATGTTCATTTGCCCATAATGCGTGCCTAGGTGCCTACCTACATAAATATTGTAATTTTCCGGTCCTTATCTACATTATGGTAATTTCGTATATTTACTAGTTATTTTGAAAATTGTTTGAACAATGACAAATAAGACCCATAAGTATAGTAATTTACATTATTGCGATTATTACAATGACCGCATCAGAAACTATCATAGTGATGTTTCCTGTAGGTACCTACATCTATTACATAGGTAACTAGCTTTTGCCCGCGGTTTCGCCCGCGTGGATGTCGGAAAATATCCCATGGGAACTTACTACCGGGATTTCATACCTAATAGCCGAGGAAAAGGTCATAGACTCCTACCGCTGCGCCCGCGTTACCGTCAACCATAATTACTTTGTCTTTTTAAGATACTTAAACAATTCTGTAGAACATAAATTTTATTTATCTCTCACGGTTTACGCAGCGTGCCGACATCTTCAACAATAATTGACATATTTCAGATGAAATATACACTAAAACATTCCTCGTGAATCACTCCGTCTATTGGTGAAAACCGTTTGAAAATCCGTTCGAAAATCCGTTCGGTCATTTTAGAGTTTATCGCGTTCAGACAGACAGACAGACGCGGCAGGGGACTTTGTTTTAAAATCTAATATGTACCTTTAAACGAGCCATTCTTGTATATCAAATTATATATAAAATTGAATCACGGAAACGGCTCCAACGATTTTCATGAAATTTAGTATGCATGATATGAAATTTAGTAGGAGGTTTCGGGGGCGATAAATCGATCTAGCTAGGTTTCATTTTTAGAAAATGTCGTTAAAAAAAAAAAGTCATCCAGATATTACGTAAGGATAAGGATAATTAGGTACAGGCCGTACAGGTAGCAGGTACAAAAATCTGAGATGGGTATCTACGGAGTGGCAGGGACATCGACACGAAAACTGAAACCATGGATTCAGTACATGATTCTGAAGCCCCCTGTGTTGAAATTTTTCGTCTGTTATTTTGAAAAAAATAAGCTGTTCCACACATTTTGACCGCGTAGGTATTGCACTTTTCTATGAAACAGCAGAATCTTTTTTTAATTACCGACGAAAATTTTCATTGCAGTGGGGATCAGAATCATGTACTGAATCCATAGTTTCAGTTTTCGCGTCGGTGTCCCTGCTCCCTGTCACCCTATGTAGGTAGGTTGAGCCTATCTGTAGTAGTAGGATATAGTTACCCATGTAGACAATGCATCAGAAATTAGAGTATCAGCGCATAGTTACTATTTGAGCTAATTGTTTCTATAAATGTAAACAATGCATCAGAAATTAGAGTATCAGCGCACTATTTGAGCTAATCTTATATATAAAATTCTCGTGTCACAATGTTAGTTACCTTACTCCTCCGAAACGGCTTTACTGATTTTTATCAAATTTTATATGCATATTCAGTAGGTCTGAGAATCGGCTACTATCTATTTTTCATACCCCTAAGTGATAAGGGTTGTCCACCCCAAACAAATAATTGGCAAAACAACGTTTGCCGGGGTCAGCTAGTTGTTTCTATAAATTCATATATCCATATATGCATATTTTGTATGCATTGCCAGTTTTGCGATTAAGTATACCGATAAATGTCGTCCTCCTACATAAACAAGTACTTACTTTACACGTGACGACGGACGTTCCGCATGTTTACAAAATAAATTACATAATTTAATTGATACGAAGTTGACATAGGGAACATCTTACATACACATTGCTCGGTAAAATAAATATGATTGACATTAAATACGAACAGCAGGCTTCATTGATCGGACTACAAAAATTATTTAACTGCGATTCTTAATATTTACGACGTAATGTTTATCATATTTATGACTTTTAAGGTAGGTAGGTACATAAACATAACTGATTGCTATGATATCTTGAAATGGCCTATTTAATTTTTCAACCAGTATAATGGGTAGTGTTGATTAGTGGAACAACCATTTATGAAAATGACCGTCTGTCTTGTAGACCGCTCGGGGTCGTGGGGGGATTATTGCCATGTTAGGTACTATATCTACCTATCTATATATTTGTGAATGCAAGATTTAATTAGACCAGGGGCTTTACTGTGACGTGTTATAGCCATTATTGAAAAAAAAAATTCGTCAGGAGCTTCATTAACAAATTTTTCCACATTTTGAGACGTAAAAATTTTCGACTTCTTTGCGCAATGCCCTTCTGATTTTATTTTAAAAAAAGCCAGTAATTTCGTGAATCAATTTATTTCAATGCTGTGTTTGATGCTTATTGTAGCTTTCAGTTTTGAGTATATGCACAAAAGTGTATTCGGATTCTTTGTCTTGGAAAAATAATCAAAATAGACAAGAAATACTGATTCTGAAATTAATAGGCCTTTCGCACTTCTCCACGTTGAAAATTCTCATAAGTTTTTAAATAATTTTCCTTGGATTTTGTTGGAAGCAAATTATTTATAATTGCGGCAGCATTTGCACTGATGGAATCCGACAATTCACTGTCACTGTCGCTTTGATTTAACATCGTAACGTATTTTTAGAACATTAACTTATTTATAAAAATAAATTAAAATAAACTTAACGTTTATGTATTTGAAGAAAACAAAAACGCGGCAAATTCCTAGACTAATATTTTTTGTCGGTAAAGCAAAGGCATCAAGCTCATACGGCCTCGTCGGTTTTCGTAATTTTATTTAATAATCATCACTGCATAATAAATGCGTATTCCTTTTTCAAAAAGATGTATAATGCTTTATATTTGTCACCGTAAGATTGTGAGAACCGTTAGTTATAATCTGTCGGAATTATTTCCGTTAGATTATAAACTGTCGAAAAATTGCGAACTGGGTGAAATGGGTTAGGTTAGGTTAGAACTGTGACCAACCGCACGCGAGCCGAGCGAGCGAAGCGAGCGGTGCCGTGGCAGCGGCCGGCGAGCGCTACTTCCAAGTTGCTCGCAACCAGGCAGGCTATTTAATATTAGCGCAAGGTGTGCTACGTCGCAAGCAAGTTTGATACCAGTTCACAATTTGTCGGTTTCCCATGGAAAGATTATAAACTAGCGAAAAATAATTCGTTAAATTGTAAATAGTTCGTTGCAGTTCACAATTTTTCGACAGTTTATAATTTAACAGAATTAATACCGATAGATTATAAGCTAACGAAGTACATATTTATACGGTGACATATACAAACTCAATGGTGTAAACACAGATGTAGTTCAGTATAAATTTCGGTAAGTATTCAAAATTTAAATCACATTCTCCCCCTAGAGGATGAATGAAATTCAGTACAATTTTCTTTCCCTGTTTTTAACAGATTAAAAATGACTATTGTTATGTTCGCTTTTTGTGGCATAGAATGTCACTTTTTTGAGCAGGTGGTACGAAAAATATTTTTACACAAACAAAAATTTATATTTAGATTAAAATCTTACAAATAGACAGCAGTTTAACTGTCTATAATTTTTATTTCAATTCGTAAGCTATAAAAAGTGATAATACCTATTTACACTAGTCATCCTGTTAAGCTGGGTACAAGGTTAATTACAAAATAATGTTAATTTACATTATGTCACCTAATCCCTCTTTTACTCAGTATTATCTTTTATTTACGACCTGTAATTACTCCGCAATATTAATCCCTGATAAGAGAAAGCGGGTGGAAATTGATATTAGAAAGATAAAAGTTGATTTTGTTATTGCACCTGTCCCCTTCATTATTAATGATAATCAATTGTTTTTCGTGGAAAATTATAATGACTTATCGCAAATCTAATAATGTTATTGGCTTAGTACCTAAATTAAGCGCTTACCTAGCCAACTAGAGTCTTGAAAACTTTTTTGTCTTTTAAACATTACGACGAGCTTGTGGCTAAGTAACAACAGCTGCACGGGTCGATCGATCAGGTTAAGCTACGCTTGCCGCGGTTGGTCTGTGGATGGGTGACCATCTTTACATACCAAGACCCCTCCGTGCCTCGGAAAGCACGTTAAGCCGTTGGTCCCGGCTGTCATTTGTAGATCTTTGACAGTCGTTACGGGTAGTTAGAAGCCCAAAAAGTCTGACAACCAGTCTTACCAAGGGGTATCGTGTTACCTAGTTACTAGGTTGTGGAGGTCAGATAGGCAGTCGCTCCATGTAAAATACTGATATTCAGCTGCATCCGGTTAGACTGGAAGCCGACCCCAACATGGTTGGGAAAAGGCTAGGCAGATGATGAAACATTACGACGAGCAAAGATCTTGTGATGCTTCTGACAGTGCAGCGGTTTCTTTTTTTTTTGGGTGGGAAATTATCAAATAACTTCTCCCGCTCTGAGCGGAGCGGGAGGGCGTGTCAAACTCTTACTGACTAAAACCCACCCGTGTTCCTTCAGTTGCCATGTTGCCAGGGGGCCACGATGTCCCTATCGGTTTTCTTCAAACCCCCGGCAGACATTGGCCCTAGCGGACCCCGTCAATTCTGCTGACATCTCTTTGAGGCGCGCGTTGAACACAACGCGCCGTCGACCCGGGCCTAGTCCTTATCGGACGGCAAGCTACCCATTTCGCGACACCATGATGACACCTCATTTTTGTAAACGCGATTGTGCTCTTTATTTAGATAAGGTTACGGACCAATGTTCTATATAAGTATCTTGTTCGGACGGCGAGCTGTGACAGTGCAGCCCTAGCACATGTATGATACTAATACTAATTCCAGCTCTATAAAATGTTGAGTCAGCTAAGACACGGGAAGTTGTTTTTTATTCCCTTTATATATTTTATATTTATATTTTCTATTTTTTTTCCCTTTGGGGAATCTTCATAGATACCTAAATACGCCCGCGACAAGTCTCGTCACGAAAAGAACGTTGGCCATTTACCTGCGCATTGAGCGATTCCAGCCTATTCCAAAGTACTAAGTAGCTAATAAAGTACCTATTATGATTCTACAATAAAACAATTACACTTATAAAACAGTAGCCTAGTACTTTAGGATGCAACTGAACCCGTGCGCAGACATCCCCTGCACTCTCGCCCAGCGTTCTTTTTAAATGACGACAACTACCTATACTTGGGGAGAGCCGATGGTGATGTCATCCTACCAACTAAAACCACGTTGTTGTTCCTGACTCGACACCGCCCTCTTACATGCTCCGCACCCCATGAGATGTTACTCGGGGAGGTTAGGTGACCCTCATGGTACTTTTTAGGGTTCCGTTGCCAAATGGCAAAAAACGGAACCCTTATAGATTCGTCATGTCTGTCTGTGTCTGTCCGTCCGTATGTCACAGCCACTTTTTTCCGAAACTATAAGAGCTACGCTGTTGAAACTTGGTAAGTAGATGTATTCTGTAAACCGCATTAAGATTTTCACATAAAAATAGAAAAAAAACAAATAATTTTGGAGTTCCCCATACTTAGAACTGAAACTCAAAAATTTTTTTTTCATCAATCCCATACGTGTGGGGTATCTATGGATAGGTCTTCAAAAATGATATTGAGGTTTCTAATATCATTTTTTTCTAAACTGAATAGTTTGCGCGAGAGACACTTCCAAAGTGGTAAAATGTGTGTCCCCCCCCATGTAACTTCTAAAATAAGAGAATGATAAAACTAAAAAAAATATATGATGTACATTACCATGTAAACTTCCACCGAAAATTGGTTTGAACGAGATCTAGCAAGTAGTTTTTTTTTAATACGTCATAAATCGTAAACCGCAATTTACTTTTCATTCAATGTTACTTGCTGCTACGGAACCCTTCATGGGCGAGTACGACTCGCACTTGGCCGCTTTTTTTCTAATGGTTCACAGACTCAGAAAATGAGAGCGCATTTTTGTTTTACATGAGGTCATGAGCGGCCTTGCTCTATGATTCGTTTTAAAATTATCGTGTAAATCCATTACCTGCAACTGTTATCTTATCATTTCTATGAAAAGAGCAATCACCTGCAAGATATTGCCGTGACTACCACTGAACGATATTTATTTTAAATGCCTACGGTTCAAGCATGTTTAACTAGAAACAAAATAATGACGTCTTCATGTGGGTTGAGGCAAATTCTCAGAGTAATTTTTGTTATAGGAAATCAATATTTATTTTCGATTGGTATCTAACTCGCTGTAAAAGAATGTAGGTAGATTGTGGAACTGATAAGTAATACATATGGGGTTTCTTCTTCTATGACTTATAGTTTTGGATTCGTCCTCCACCTAGGCGGGATTAAATTTTCACTTCCAATAAGGCCGTACTGACCCAAATATTTTTGTTTTTAGCGCTCGCAATTATATGGCCGCTCATGTCTCGGTGTACGGTGGTTTCGAAGCGATCGCTGCAGTACCTTGTTCCATTCGGCACTGCAACATGGCTGTGGGGCACCGTTTTCATAGACAGAGGCGCACAAACAGCACGCGATGCCCTCAACAAGCAAGTCGATGCTATTAAGAATCAAAAGGTAAAGTTGCATAAAAATGTTACTTGTTAGAACATTTGACACAACTTTTTTATCTGGTTGATTTTTCAGTCGTAGATATATAAAATGTAAATCTAACTAACGGCAGCAATTACCCACTAAATGATTTATATGTACGAGATACAGATCAGAGCAGATTATGTCTATGGTTTGGTAATTAAGATTCTGTAGTAATATAAAGAATAACATCTTTTGATATAGGTTGGTTAGGTACCGTTCACGGATATTTATGTTTCTACTATTTATATAGAGCCTTCCTTTCATCACAGATCGATTGATTTTGATACCCGGTCACGGCGGTCACCTTTCGAAATAGTGTCAAGGTCGAGTCATGTCACAGTCAGTCAATATTATGATTGTACTCAGCGTACGCGTTTTCCTGCTAGTAAATATACGAGTATGTACGTATATTAGTCCTGTAAACAATGAGACCTTGTACTTGCCTTGTTTTACGTCGCATTTCGTCATACTGCATGATCTAATCGCTAGGAATGAGTTGGCATGGTATTTATCTGTCTTCCCGTTAAATTTTACGAGCGTGTACAATTTTAAGCTAATGTTTGATTTGCCTAAGTAAATATCCTGGGTTGGTCGGTACCGGATGACACCAAAGAATAGGCAACCACAACAGTTCTTTCAATGATTGGCTCTACTAGTTTCTTTGTTTCTAGGGTTAGGTAGAACCTTACCTCTACTAGGAACAAAGTTATCCTTTAGGTGGTAACAATATAAAAGGCAAAACCCAATTAAGTAAAAAAAAAAAAATGCGTTATGTATTTTCATATTTCCTTCGAGTAGGTAACCTAAGAAGGAATTGTAATGTTTTCTTGAAACAGCTGAATTATATTCGTTATCCTCAGAAATCGAAACGATTTTACGAAGTAATATAATAACCATTACTCGTTTTCTGAACAAGTATTAAAATAGCACTTTTAATCTTTCTAGTTTCTATTTTGTTTATCGATGTTGCAATCTCGAAACAATAGTTTAGGTACGCAATACCGTCATGCTTACACTACATACATTTATTATAGCTCGCGATACCGACGTTGAAGCAGACCCAGTTTTATTGTTGTCGTATTCAAAACATGAGTTCATTGTCCCAGCCATCGTAATCTAAATCGAATGTTACGTGCTTAAGCAAAAATAAATGGCTTTGAGAATGCTTACGTACCTAAATGGAAGCATAATACCTATTTGGTTTGTATATATTTCCCGGTCACTTACCGAGTCATACTACAGTAGATACTTAGTCATAATATCGGGCAAAGTACGAAATCAATTAAAGGTAGGTAATTGTTTAAAGGGTTATTGGTTATATGTAAGCAATCCATTAAGGGGGTGTAGAAGAGGTCATTTACAATGAAATGACCCCTTTTGACCCAGGGGTCCCGGACCTTTGGAAGGCGTACGAGGGGCCAAAGCCAACTCGCAGAGGCCCCTTGGACGTTTTTAATGAAATGGGGCACCAACCGACGATTATCCCTGTTCGCACTATGCAAGTGCAACCAAGGACAACCCCCGGTTGGTGTAGGACTATTGTAAAAAATATGGAAACAAAAATATCGGACTATGGGTTTGGGTTGCTAAAGTAGACTGGTCACCTGGAACTATGGAAGGACTATGGCCCCTGCCTGATCTATGTTTTATATGCACACGGATAAAATGGCAGGGGGTGACTTGCACACTCAATAATGGGCCCCCGAAAACGGTCGCTAGCACAAGGTGTCGTAGCGACAAGGGGGCAACATGTCCTGAGGTGCTTGAGGAGTGGAGAGGTATTCCACGGCTTTCAGAACAATCTCAGAGCCCGGAAGATGGTCAAGATCCCTACG
The DNA here is from genome assembly GCA_963680765.1 of Agrochola lychnidis. Lineage (NCBI taxonomy): Eukaryota > Metazoa > Arthropoda > Insecta > Lepidoptera > Noctuidae > Agrochola > Agrochola lychnidis. The sequence continues at coordinate 11,013,392 of OY796850.1, forward strand.
AGCACTTACTGGAATACTTCCTTCCTCCGAGCACGTTTGCTCTTGCGAATCTCCACTCAAGCCGGCCAATTAAGGCAAGAATGAGGCGGGAGCTCTGTTCCTCGTTAGTGTTCACTCCAGCCGGCCAATAAAGGCAAGCCAGAGGTGAGGAACAAGACTTCTCCCGGGAGATAGAGTCCGTGGGGTCGCTACTGCCCAACAGCTCGCCACATGCTGCCCTGCGGGTTTTTGTATCTCTCTTAGTCTAGCTCCTAATCCCAGACCTGTTCCGGCAAAGTAAACTCTACCGGCACAGGCATAGAAATATAAAAAACAGGAGAAGTGGCATGGGGGCGTGTCTGTGTCCGCGAGCCATGATCAAAATGCTCATGGTATATACAAATGGCCGTATCCGCGAACTAGTGCGCTTTCGACCGCGATCGTGACAACATTTAAGAATACCGTGTTCTTCAGTGGTTTCTTGTAAAAATCGAAGCCAAACTAAAATCTTTATAAATCATGGAACCATTTATCATTTAACAGGACAAGTATTTTACTATATTTGTCTTGAAAATCATGAAAAACAACAAATCGTAAAATATTTCTTGCCTTTACTACGTTATTTTTGTTTTCATATATCACAGCGACTGTACTATTTTTGCAGCAAATACATTGCTTCTTAACCACTACCTAAGTATGTCACTTACTGACTGGACAAGCAATGTAAAAATCACAAAACGATACTTTAGTTACGCGGTTGCATCGCGTAGTACGGCCGCTGTATCTTGCGTCGAGCTAGTGATGTGCTTGTGCAGATCCACTAACGTAGGATATCGACAACAATGTCGATTGTCGTACGAATTTATATTACTTTGAAAGTTTATTCTTCAATTTGTCACCAGTTATAGCCTGGTTGGAAGACTGATGTGAAATCTTGTTTTATACTCATTTAGATTTTCTCATAATGTTGAAATTAATTGATTTACTTAATTTTTTTGGAGTTTACTCCTTAAGAAACGATTTGATATTTAGCCTGCGGTATGAAAATTTTATGAGGAGTAAAATCGAGCATTAACTAAAAGTCAGGCGTTACGTTCCTTTCCGCACCTTTCACTTCGAAATTATGTATGTGTGTATAAATAAAGTATACTCAGCTTACTAAAATGCATATAAAACACAAATATAAGGTATTTACTCAATTAATTACACCTTTTTAGAACAAACATTTACAAATTATTAACTAAACAAAATTTCCACATATAAAATGACCGTATCTTTTTGTTCCGCGGGCCGATTTTCATGAACTGAACGTAACAAATGGTTTTAAGTTTAGACCTTTCATTTAAGACAAAATTAAAGAAATATCTTTACAAACAAAAAAGTGAGTTTTCAAGTTACGTAATTATGACAATTTCAATTTGTTAAAATTTCCTTCTAAATTAACTTTTAACACTGTTATTGGATCAAAATAAATATTTTAACACGAACCTAATAAGAATCTAATAAGTATCTACCTAGATCACAACATAATAACAATTTCTTACTGAAATCCAGTCGTGCGTCGGAGCTGCCACGCACACTTTTTGTGCCGTTTCCTTTATTCAGTTTATTCATATCATCTTATTACATTTAAATCGTTTTTATTTATAATTTTTTCAGGAACTTCCAAAATGTTAATACAATAATTATAATTAATGGGAGAATCGATAAGTTTCCGATTTAGTCAATCACTAGCGTATATGTAAAATAAATTGCTTGTGCATAGCACAACGATAACTTTCGTATGAGTGAGTTGTACGGTGCATTGTAAATGCACGCTGTGTTTGAGTTCATAAGGTTTATAATTGATTGTGTTATGATTTATGAATACGTAATGATTTATGAATTGCAAGTGTGAGCGCGACTTCGTATCTATTAAGTTTACTGATTGCGTGTGTAGTTGTGGCGACGTGGTGGGGACAAATTGGAGACATTGAGTTTCGATACATTTTCAACTACCGGGCATATCTCCTTCTTTCTTATATCTATGGGCACAGGCCTAGAGTTCGGAGCGCGCAAGCCCCACCACGACGTCAACGTAGAGATACGACGGTGGGGCTAAAACTCCATAATAGGCTACATAAAATGTTAGTGTGTAGGTAAAAAATAAAATAAAAAATAATAGTATTGTTAATATCTATACCTAACGGATGCCTGTGGCTGTCCTTATCCACAGATTTTGGAAAGGACAGCCGAAACGGGCAGCAACACCATTTAGGATGCTGTTGCTGCTGCTTCGTAGGCGATGCAGCAAAAAGTTATCTTCCTTGATTCTTGCGCATGATGGCTTGAAAGCCATCCGTACGCGCTACAGCAAACATAGCAGGCGCGGTGCAGCGTCACGGCAGCCCCAACAGTATCCTAAAAGCGTTATTATACTGGGTGCGCAGGGCTCTGTAGGTTTGCTACGTATGTTTCACCCACAGGCCGCTCGAGTAGAACGACTGGCAGGATGCCTTAAAAAGTGTTATTTTCACCTCGTTGGTGCAACGTGCGAGTGAGCATATTGCCTGTCACCGCCAAAGCCCTGCGCTTCCTCTCTATGTCCTCGTCTTCCTTGTCACCTGTTACTATGTGACCCAGATACTTAAACTTGTCCACCACTTTTAAGGCTGCACCGTTCAGAATGATAGGAGGAACATATGCAGGATAGTATTTATCCGCTCTAAATACCAGTAGTTCGCTCTTTTTTTGGAGTTGTATTGAAGCCCATGTGACATCGCAAATGCCTCACATTGAGACACCAGATTCCTCCGCTGGTTGAGGGGCTCAGCAGCACCATGTCGTCTGCATAGCTAATATTGCTAACACATTGGTCATCAATGAAATGCTATGCAAATGTCAACCATTTTTGAGTCATTTGTCATTTTATATTTTTATTTCCTACATTTTAAAATATAAAATGGCAAATTACTTGAAAATGGTTGACATTGGCATAGGGGTCTTCGGGGTCATTTGGTTGCAAATTACCTCTCCTACATCCCCTTGACAGATTGCTGACATATAACCATGACCCTGTATATTTCCCGGTTACTTGCTTACCTAGTAAGTCATACTAATGGTGGCTGTAGTCATAATATCGGGCATAATCCAAAGTCAATTAAAGGTACCTTTTTTAAGTAAAAACTTCTTTAAGCGCGTTGGGCATTTTGAGATGTAACTAAACCATTGATTTCGCGACACTGTAACGCAATTTACCAACACCGTGGAGTAAAAGATCGACATCAACGCGTTGATTACCGCGGTGAGTGGAGTAAAAGACATCAACGCGTTGATTACCATATATATAAAAATCTATTGCTGTTCGTTTGTCTCGCTAAAATTCGAGAACGGCTGGGCTGATTTAGCTGATTTTGGTTTTGAAATGTTTGTCGTAGTCCAGGGAAGGTTTAAACGGTGAGTAAATATAGAAAAACTCTGGAGAAAATTCACGTTCTCATACATTTTGCGTGGATCGGCTTTTTTGATATCTCAGTAGGTAGGTAGGGTAGGTTAGGAATTTTGTACTTATTAATTTTAAAATCCTAAACATGCACATTCATTGACTGTTAAGCGGAACGAAGTTTCCTTAGGATTATAATCTTGGACTGCTTAGAAAGACACATTTTTAGCTATAACAAAACTGGAAGTCATTAATTTTCCAGCGATCAAAATGACGGTAGGTGGCTCATTCTCCAAATAAAAATTGATTCTCGAAAATTCTAAACCTAAATATATCCATCTAATTGGTTAAAATTGAGGCCAATATGAAATAGGTTTCTTTTGACACATCCTTGTCGAAAACAATGCGGATTACCATTAATATCAATATATTATTTAAAAAATATACGCGTCAACTTGAGAACCTCCTTTGAATAGGTATCATAACTCATTTCGTTAGCACTAGCAAATGAATGAAATGAGTAATATGTTCGGTATTGCAATCAACCTTGAACGTCAATTCATAATATCTTGCGAACTTGTGAAGGTAAAATCGCAAAGATAGGCAAATGTTTACACCAAAAACATTATCGAAATATTTATTAAATTCCTAAGTGCTTTATGCCAGTTTTCACTATAAGACTTAAATTAATTATTACTTAATAAAAGCGCATTGTTGGATTTTCAACTCTCGGTGCTGAGCCGAGAGTTAGCGATAGCTCTAATTAGACACCACAATTAGTCCTCGCCTTGCATATATTTATAAACGACTAGCTTCTACTAACGTGAAATTTCTTGTTTTAACATAAAATGATATCCTATGTACACTCAGCTTCACATTAGCGAAAGAATTTTCGGAATCGGATCAGTAGTTAAAATTACACCCTACATCCAAACTCACCTCTTTAAAATATATCATATCATTTATCGACACAACCCTTTTGTACTCTACCTGGTGCTTATTATCTAATTGTTTGTTGTTAACTTATTTTTTAATTGTAATGACAAGCTAACCCACGTTCTGATCAAGTTGGAGCTAGCTGTATCTATACCAAATTAATTTGAGTACTTCCACTTTGCCCCACCAAGACGCCAAAACGGCAAAATGGAATGCCTAAAAATTTGCAGTGGAATCTGCCCCACTGGTTCGACTTGGTGGGGCAGATTCCACTAGTTTTAAATCTTGTGGATTCTACCCCACTAGGGTTGGCATCTTAGAATTTGATTTTATATTTGTTTGGAAAAGAAAGAAATGTATATCTAAGTAGAAATATAACCAGGACTGGTAACGATAGACTTAGTACATACCTAGGTAGTATTTTTAAATGAAAGTACAAAAATAATTGTTTGGTAATTTTTATTTAGGTAAGTACTATTTGTTTCTGAAAGGAATTGGGTTGTAAATCACAAATTAATAATAACACGATTTGTATTAAATAAAATAAAATCTTAGTAAATACACTAAAATAAATCTTTAAAATCACAGACATACAATAATTTGTTCTTACTGGTTCATTAATGTTTTTCATACTAAGTTCAAAATCACAAAGAAACAACTTAACTACATACAAACAAACAGCCATTAAACTACTTTACTGGTTGTAAGTAATAAAATCAACTATAATCACCTTATAAATAAGAAACAACTATATAGTTATAAGTAGTTGTTTAATTGTATAAGATTATTTTGTGTATTCTATTTATGGGCCTTAGTTGCTTGATAATAAAATGATTATTATTATTATATAGTTACAGGGGCATAGCTACCGCCGTATCTGCCGTATCGATTATACGGGGTCCCCGGGCCACGGGGGCCCCCGACGTGCGTAAGCAAAAATTAATAAAAACTTCCCAATTTTTTTATTATTTCGGAAATGACAACAGTCGAAAAAAGCAATTTCTTTTTTTCCCATAAAGCGAACGTTCAAAACTGCTGAAAGAAGTTTTTCAAAATTAAAACTGATAAAAAATTACCTAAGAACTTCGATGGGACATGAACGCCTGTCAGACCTGTCACTATTGTCCATAGAGGCAGAAACTTTAGAAAAACTAAAGTCATCATCAGCTAGATATAAATGATTTAATAAATTAGTTTGCCGAAAAAAAGACAAGGAGAGTGTGTAATTTGAACAGTATGTAAAAATTTTGGAAAAAGTGACAGATTTATGATGAACAAATATTTCTTTTAATTTTATGCAAACATTTTTTTTTTCTTTTTCAGAGAAATCTTTACCCTTCATAAGGGCCCCCAAACAAATTTTTATACGGGGCCCCGCCAAGGCACGCTATGCCACTGTACAGTTGTTTCTTTGTGATTTTAGTAGTTAGAATAATTAATATAATTTCGTTTTCTATTTATAGGGACAGAAATCATACTCAATTTGTGATTTTGAACTTAGAATGAAAAACATTAATGACTGGCTAGGTTGAGGTGATGTAATTATAATTGACTTCGCGGAGGTACCCTATGTATTTCAGCACTCAGAGGCGGCGTAAGGCGTGGGCGACGTGAGCTACCGCCTACGGCCTCGTGGTCCAAGGGGCCTCGCACCTCGAAGGTTTATGCATTGCATAGAAGCCGTGAATGCGTCGAAAAAATTCGTCCTAAAACGATAAATATATTGACATGAGCCCTGCAGGATGGTTTTCGGCACTGAACGTGTTAAAGCTTAATATTACGCAAATGGATACCTGAATAGAAAAATGGTTTTCACATAAAACGCAATATTTTTGAACGGCCTATCCTATAACTCGACCTATATAAAATTTGACAACTGTTCAACTGTTCTTTTTTTTTTTCGTCTTCTTGTGCCACCAGAGGGCCTCGCGAAATGTACCTCGCCCGCATTAAATTTTGATCTTGCCTCGCCACTGTCAGCATTTTTGTATATTTTCATTTTACCTACTACCTTTTCTTATATGTCTGGAGTTCAGAATACAGGTAGAATCTATTTTCTAAATATAGACCTTAATTACTTTATATATTTTGTTTTTTTTTTTTATCAACATAAATGAAAAACAATCAGTATTTTGAAACGCAATATTCATTATAAGTTGCGTGGAAACCGATTGTGTGAAACGGCTAGAAATGGGGAAACTACTGAAATCTGAGATGGCGAAATAGAGTATGGCAAAACAAGACATGCCCAAATAATTGGGAAAAGGGCTGGACGATGCTGATGATCAATAAAATTGTGTTAAAAATTGCTTATGCCCGCAACTTCGTCCGCGTGAAATTTCTTGTTTTATCATAAAATATATCCTATGACACTCCGCAATACTGCAGCTTCCCATTGGTGAAACAATTTTCGGATTCGGACCAGTAACTAGTTCCGAAGATAACCCCCCTACAATGCCTTACATACAAACTCACAAATAGGTACTTCATTATCAGGGCCGGCCCGTTCATATAGGCGAACTAGGCGACGGCCTAGTGCGCTCGTATTAGGGGCCCGGCAATAGGCGGCATCGAAATTAAAAATAATACTGTACATTCATTTTTATTTACCTACAACTTGAAAATATTCCCAATCTTTTGCCAATTTTTCTACTAAAATGCGCTCATGAACATTTACGAAACCATCGGTAGATACGGAAATCAAAAGCGAGTTTAGTTGATAGCCTCAACTCGCTCCATTGCTAAAAAAATCGCAATTTAAAATTTATTGCTTCTCTCGTTGTAAGTACATACCTATGGTATAATGTTTTGTTCAAAATTGATTTGACTATTATAGATTGACCGCGATCGTTGTATCGATCGCGCCTGAGATATTTCTCGACGGCATGTGAAGCCAAGTCAGACACCCATGGACGGCTTTAAAACTCTGACACCAGGTTAGTCACTAACCATACGAAAAAGAAAGAACATAGTTTTATTTTGTCACGAATTTTCTTAAAAGGGCGCTGTTCCAGCCTTTCGCCTAGGGCGCCAGGAATTCTCGGGCCGGCGCTGTTCATTATAATATTAGTATAGACGTCTACAGCTACACATTATAGTCTACTGTAGATCGAAAAGGGACATCATTATTTACCAATACTTTTTCCTTATCTTCAGCGAAAACTGCTGCTATTTCCTGAGGGCACGAGGCATTCTGGTGACAAGCTGCTCCCACTCCGCAAGGGAGCGTTCCACGTGGCCATGGACGCCGGCGCACCCATACAACCCGTCGTCATCTCCAAGTATCATCACTTGGACGGGGAGCGACACAAATTCGGCTCAGGTGAGTGACGGGAGGGACTTGTTTAGAAGAACCGGTTTCACCAACCGTGGGATGCCTTCTGTGAATATACGTTTGTGCTATAATTGAGTCATTTGAAATGTTTGTTTGTTTTTACATTTTAAGTATGTTAGAATGTTTCATAATGTTTCTCTCAGTAAATAAAAAATTTGCTTGCCTACAAATATATTTTTCCAACTTTTTAGGGTTCCGTAGCTCAAAAGGAAAAAAAGGAACCCTTATAGGATCACTCGTGTGTCTGTCTGTCTGTCAATCTGTCACAGCCAATTTTCTCCGAATCTAATGGACCGATTAAGTTGAAATTTGGCACACATATATCGGACGTGTAACGTAAATAAATTAATTTTGAATATGGGGTTTACTTTTGGGGGGTAAATAAGAAAATTAAAAACAAAAGTTTTGCAAAAAGTACCGTGTGACATATCAAATGAAAGGGCTTCGTGTGAGGATCTCAAGTATATTTTTTATATAATTTTAAAATAAATATTTTCAAAGATATTTAAGAAAATCGATGAAAACTGACCATGGCCAAATTTTTTGAAAAAAAAAAAACTTAGAATGGTTCTTTACTCAAAGATTACAGGAAAACCTATAAGAAGTCTATGGTTTTAAAATAACATGATTAATCTCTCAATATTGTGCGCACAAACTTACATTTGCGGTTGGAATGTATTTTTTAAATAACTTCCTCACCGAGAGAGAAAATCATAGCTTTCTAAACAATGGTTTGAAAATTCTGGCACACTTAACAATCATTTTATTTTACCTCATTTCAGGCGAGTTCATCGTGTCGATTCTTCCAATGATCGAGACGGAAGGCATGACCAAAGAGGACATCGTAAGGCTGATAGAGAAGACACAAATCAACATGCAAGAAGAATTCACAAAAATTTCGATGGAGACGTTAGCGCGGCGCAACCTACGCACAAAGGCTGATTAGATGAGGTACATAAGGTAAATTAACATGTTCATTATTAAGATTTGGTTCAGTCATGTCATTATGCCTTATGCCATGTGGTTTGTTACCACATGACATGACTGATTATACCTCCAATTAGTGATGCAACGAATACGGATACGAATATTCGTAGTCGCCGAATACTTTCTTTCATGACATTCGTAATAAATGACTTCCTAGAAATCCCAAAGATTCATTTATAAAATCATAAAACTTTCTTATTTTTTGTTTACATCTACAGATGGTCAGCAATTGTGGCGACCATTAAGTTTTTGTTTGTAGCTAAGTTGGTAGGAGTGGACACGTATTTAGCTAAAAAGAATCAGTTATAAAGAAATTTTCTGTGTTAACTGTTTTTTATCGACTTGGTACTAAAAGTTGAGCCCAGGGGTTTTAAATTCTTAAATAATGCAGTCCCAAAATGTGAGAAAAGTTATATTTGGGGAGACATTTTGATAAAAAAGCAGGTAAATATATGAAAAGTGTATAAATAAAGATAACCTAGTGATTTTTTCTTGTTTTGATTACCTTTAATGTAATCTAGTCTAGTATAAAATATTTTGTCACAATTTTTCATACATACTTGTAACTATTATGTTTTTTAAATAAAAAATTACCTATAGTTAATTTTAATGATTAAATTACATGTAAATATTTATATTGCTAAGCGTGTTTAACTTCCTTTCACCTTCTTTGACTAATAATTGCGTGTAGCTATAGTATAAGGTATTCGTATTCGGCGAATAGTACAATCGGTATTCGTATTCGTAAAATACAAGTAGTATTCGTTGCATCCAATCCATTCATTCTGACCAAGAAGTCACGAGTGGTATTAAAGTGATTTTTTTTTTCTTTTATTTTACAGGTAATTAATTAGATTTCATATCGACGTGTAAAAAGAGCTGTGATAAACAAACGTATAAAGAAATAGTTACTAAAAAATTAATTTGACAGTTAATTGTTGGTGTTTACATTGTTGTTCCCTATAGAAATGTGTATTTATATAATAAAGTTAACTAATTAAAAAGGAATGTTTAATTAAAAATGCATTTACCCTGTGATTTCTTTTTATTAAAAGATTTCACATACGAAAATATGTAAAAATATACATTTCATCGTCGTTTTTTTTTTCTACAGAATTGTCACACGAATACATTTTAATAACTAATAGTAGGTATTTTAGATACATCACAATATTTGCACAAATACAAGTACACTGATATACAAACGTGATAACTGGCCTTAATAGTTAATAAACCTTGGAAAATATGGTTTAAAAGATTTAGTAAAATTTTGGTATTTTAGGAACAAAATTTTATGTGTGATGTTGGTATAATATATATACCTTACAAAATATTACGTAACTGTCGTTGTCAACAATATTTGTAAAATTATCCATAAATTATAAAAGTCATGACTTTGACTGTCATACAAATAAAAGCAAAAGGTATTATGGTTACACTTTCTGGAAAAGTGGATTTAAATGTAGAACGGATTGATCGACATGTTTAAATGGCACGAACCGAGTATTTGGTTGATATGTTCGTTGGTAGCTAAAATACAATTAGGATTTTGGTTTAAAGTTTCTAAAATCCTTTTATGCTGATTGTACCAATGTGTCACATTTATTTATTGAGTGACGTAATTACATTTAAGTGCAAGCCAGATACCCTTTTCTCTGGCTTATTCTGACTAGCAACCCTGATACATTGGCAAGTTATTACAACTACATCCGGTTCCTGAAAGGCTAATAAAACTTGCTTGAACTTGAAGTCAAACCAACTTTACACTAAATGAGTCAACAACCCATGGAATTAAGTAGAAGATTTTGATTTAGTAACTAGTAAGTATTTATAATTGTTAAGCATAGCCTGGATTTGTCTATGGTTATAATAAATAATGTCAAAGACTGGTTGACCAAAAACTTAAGTCTATCACGAGGTTTGACTATAGTTTAAACTCCTATACGGATACCGCACTAGGGGCACATACAATATGATAATAATATGAAGCTGTAAGTAGTCAGCGATTAAGTAATAATACTATCAATAATAATGTCAATTATTAAAAAATAAAATAAGCATAAATTAAACAAACAGACAAATATTGTATATTTCTAAGGAAATTAAATAATTCCCATTGAAAAAACTGCGAGAAGTTCCTTCAAAATTAAGTACCACTAAAAAGCTATACCTACTACGCCAGAATACCCCACAACAACAACAACAGTACTCTATGTTGTAAGTTAAGCAAGTCTACTACTTGGCAAGAACGCTCGGAAAAATCATGTAAAAAATCGTGATTGTAGCCTCAAAAATATCATAGAGCGGAGGTCTGATAGTAGACAACGTCATAGTAATTAGTAGGATGTAGTCATGTAGATAGTGATGATTATGGAAAATTACAGTTCAAATGTCAAGGATTACTTGTTATTCCTATTTGCCTTGGAGACATAACTTCGTACTATTGTAATTAAATAATAATAATAATTTATACAATTAAATAATAATAATAAGCCCTAACCCGGACCCTGCTTGCGACACCGGCGGCATTCTTTTTTTTATATTTTTAAATGTTTTTTTTATTCTGTTTATTTTAGGAAATATTTAAAAATGTAAATTAATAAGAAACTAGATCAATAAACGAAATAATAATTTATCATTTATAAACATATTATTATTTTTATAAAATATTTATAAATGTAAACGATAAGTATATTAATGAAATAAAGAAAATAACTTATATGGTCGAAAGCATACCTTTACCTTTTAAGGAACGTTAGTTTGCTAGCTAATCTGTGATTAACATTATAAACGATAACAAGGAATTCCAATACAGCTTTAATCGTCCGGGGGTTTTACAATTTTTGTCTGTTTGTTTATCAGTACAAAATTATGTGAATATATACTAATGATTAGCATCGATCACTATGCTTATAAAAACTTAAAATAACTAAGATATAAACTAAGTTCGAGTATGATTAAGATTAAAACGGATTGCGTTGTGTGACAATATGGAATAGCAGCTGGAGTTTAACATAACTTAAAATCTAATCCTTACTTAGGATTTTACAAAAAATACTTGTGTTCAATTAGAGCATTTATTAACTTGTTTTACTAGAGAACAGACGGCACTTTTCTATTTTTTGTTTCTTCAAAATATTAAACTTACTGGTTATCTTGTGATGTAGATTAAAAAGTGAGAGCACATCAATATTTAGTGATCACGAGATTTTTTTGTATTTACAGATGTTGTGGATATTTTAGATCCGCACGAATGATTAGATACACTGGTAAAATACTACATTTTCAAAAGCTTAGTGAAAACGCGTAAACTATTCTATATTAATACATTAAAATACATATTATTGGTATTATGGCCTACATTAATATCGAATGGCATGATAAAAGCGTTTATTTACATTGAGTTACATTAAGTAAGTATATATTTGCTTATAAATTATTTAGTGATGGCACTAATGAGAGCAGCGGACAGATACGTTTCGTCTCTTTTTCGCGGTTGGCTATCAAATAGTATTTTATCTCTCTCTGTCATTCTGAAAATACTGCTCTTATTTTATGCCATCCCAAAATAATATTAAATATAATCAAAATTAAATATCATGACACATATGTCTACACAGAATAATATAATAATAATGACATAGTACCTACACATTTAAATAATTGGAATTATTTCAAATTTACGTTATTGAGCTAGCAAATTACCCAAAATGGAACAAAAGTAAAGTAAATTTAGACATTACTGAGACAGTTAATGTATTAATTGGGGCTTTAGAAGTGTCTAAAAGAGGTTACTATAAACATGCTGCTGCAGTCAAATTAACGAAGTAAGTTACACATCAGATAGAACACTATTATTTAAAGAAGCACTTAATACATTTTAAATAGACCAGTACTTCTGCACATCGTTCATCTTCGCTCACCATTGCTTTTTGCCCGGAACTGTATTTGTGTGTAATTACTAAAAATTGTGATGCTATTGACAATTTCTTTGGTAATTGTAATGAAACTTGCAACCGTAAAGCAGACTTTTTATCATCTGTTGCAAGAGGAACTTAACATAAATAAAAGCAAGACTTTTAGGCTTTTTAAAAACTTAATATCTTTGGTGGATATCTTAAATTGCTTAACATAACCAATTCAATTTAGCACTCTTATAAAAAAAAACGGTAATTATCATAATACATTTTCAAAGTATGGTATTTAAATACTACATACTTTAAATTATTACTAAAATATTATTATGAAAGATTTCGATTATTCAAAATTTCTATGTTGATTGTATCGATTACGTTTATGTAATTAATATTTTCAGAAAAATTAAACAATTTAATTTCGTTATTTACGCAGCCAATGATTAACAAAAAATATTTGCTAATTAACTTTGATAATCCCGTTATATCCGGATTATGATAGTGTTTCATGCGTGTTAATAATTATCATTTACAATGGGTACAAAAGTGGTCCCATTATAATTTTGATATAATTTAGAAATAGGTTAGCGTAGAATTTAAAATGGCACCGTAATTTTAATAAACATTACCTACTTTTCTAAAGTTGGTCATCTACATAATAAAATTCAAAAATTATCGATAAAACATCGGCCACAAATTTTGGTAACTTCTCGTATTTTAATTCACTTTTATAACAATCTAGAAGATTAATCGAGGATAACGATACACGTTGATGGGAATTTAACTTGAATACTTTTTCGAGCAACAACACAAAATAATAAGAATTGCAAATTTTATAAATTTGACGTCGCATTTGGTTACATAATGATGTTATTATGCAATAAATTGCCTCGAAGGCGTGAAAGTTTCCCTACTAAGTTGTTTTTTGGGAATTTTCTCACGATGTGAATTAAAGAATGATTACAACGTACACAGAATTTAAAATAAGTTATGATCGTGCTTTAGTAATTTCTTACAAGTGTAGTACTGATTGCGATGATGCTGAGGTATGCGAAGCACATCGAATCGATTCCACAGTTAGTCGTTTACATGACTAGAGAATAAAATTAAGTGTATCATACAATAGAGGAACATTTCCTTATACTTAACTAAATGTTGAGTAGCGACAAAATAAAAGTGTCGAAAGCTCATGAATGTAAATATTAAAATAAATAATACTGGTTTAATATAGGTACTATGAAGCTATTGACTACTGAGTACCTACACAACACGTAATCTTCACGTAAAACATAGTGTGCGGGAAAACATCGACCTTGTTTCACGAAGCCTTGTTAGATAATATATTATTAAATGCACACGCGTAAGTACTGATCGTAATAAAAATATTTTGAATATAGCTTGTCGCCATTTTTTTTTCAGAAAATCAGGATGGCACAAAATTATTCATTTAATTACTTAAGCCACATTTGGATTATTTTAATAGAGATCAAAATAATTTCATTATTATTCAAATATATTTTATTGCACTCAAATTTATTTTTATAATGTTGTTTTTATCAAAGCAAAAGTACTTATGTGAAAAATAATAAAATTATAACATTCATCAAATGAAATTCTGTAATTTATTGTCCGCTTTAATGTTTGGGACGAATGTTAAATAACAAGAATTTCTCAACTCAATAACTTTACGGTAAGTAGTTCTTTAGTAGAACATTGTTCAAATACTGAAATGGTAATAGCTTCAGTCAACTTAATGTGCGATATTGCTTAACGAGTGATTAAAATTCCGTACTGCAGCGGTGCAGAAACAAACAGTTTCACTGCAGTGTGAGTCGAATACAAAAAAAAAGGTCAACAAAGTATAAATCATTGTCGCGGCGTGCCGCCTGTCGCAACAAAATCATCTGCTGATTGCTAATTAACTTCACATGCTTAAGATTGTTTCTACAATAAACTATTTGATACTAATTTCTTTTCTAGCCTCGAGTCACTTGTAATGTAAAAACTTATTATGACATGTTTAGGATTTGACCAACGCTTTATAAGCGTTGATCTCAGCCAATATAGTTAAGAAAACATAGAACTAATATAAATTTGATAAAAATAATACTTCATAAAAGTTATACATAAATAAAATATTAGCTATAATGTGCAGCTATAAATTGTGTGACTTGCTCTTCTACCAGTCATTTTATTTTTCCGTTGATTGGTAAAATGGAAATCTAAGAAAAAAAGTAATTTCATTAATCAATGAGGCTGTCTGTAAGTCGATCGTTAAAACACAAAAGTGTGCCTTAAATATTATTCGAAAAGATGTAAATTCCTATTATAAAATCATGGAAACATTCATATATCTAGTGATTGGAATGCTCGCTATAGGTATATAGTACAAACATTTAATGAACCAGCATTATTATGCCGACCTAAAAGCTTAATAATAGAGTGACTATAAATTTAATACATAATAGGTGGTACCGTGGGTCGATGGCACTGGCAGCTCAATCAATCGCCAGTGGGTAGTTGGGAGGCAAGGCGCTTAGCACCTCTTTTGAGAGTTCCTTGTAAGCCGCATCCATAGTGTTGCGAACTTTGATTATTAATTCTGGTACATCTTCCATAGTCAATCCCACTGTTGGGACTGGCTCTAAACACTGGATAACTGCATGGCCTGGAAAGTAAAACCAATAACTTAAGAAAAATGTACTAGATACGATATTTATTAAAATACGTGGTTTGTCATTTTTAACCGACTTCAAAAAAAAGGAGGAGGTACTTAATTCGTCGGGATATTTTTTTATTTTTTTTATTTATGGTCCCCGATTACTCGAAGACGGCTGGACCGATTTGAAAAATTCTTATTTTGTTTGAAAGGGTATACTTTCAAGTTGGTCCCATTGTCATTTGGTTACGATCTGAAGATGGGATCTTGGAGAAATCGAGGGAACTCTTCAAATATTAAAGGCACATTTATAGTGATTGTTGAGCGTTGTAGAGTAGTTGATGAGCAGTTGGCATAAGGCTATTGTAACTTATATAAATTACATATCAACCCACTAAAAAGTGAAAAAAAAAAACACTTTTTTACAAAAAATACAACCGACTTCCAAACTACAAAGTGAAAAATAACTTTAATTTCGGAAGTCGGTGTCAAAAAACTAAAATACTGATCCAAAGACACCGACTTCCGAAATTAGTTATTTTTCATTTTGTAGTTTGGAAGTCGGTTGTATTTTTTGTGAAAAGGTTTTTTTCGATGAAATAGTGGCAATTTCAATTGTCATTTATTTATCTACATTATTCAGAACTTCATAATTATTTATTTATTTATTTAAACTTTTCACACACAAAAAGGTACAAAGGGCGGGGGCAGGGGTATAATTGATGATCAGTTAGGCCATAGTGTCGACACTCGTGACTGTAGGGCACGAGTACACGGCTGCCTCAACTGTGCTACTATTGCTTCACTTCGTCTGTATTATCAGAGCGTGAGTCCTTTCCTCACCATGTTTGTCTTTACAATTGGAAGCTATTATAAAATGTATTTACGTGCGTCGCATATGTATTTTTAAAACGTTTTGTTTTAAATCCAAGATCACGACAATGAACATGACTAATCTTCTCAATTCTTATACTTGAAGGTTATGCAAGGTGGTGAGGAGGTTGGTTGTCGTTGATCAATGTTGGTTGTGTTAGGGGATGCATTTAGATAACTGGAAGTCTGTAGATATTAGCTAATATATATAAAAATCAATTGCTGTTCGTTAGTCTCACTAAAACTCGAGAACGGCTGGGTCGATTTAGCTGATTTTGGTTTTGAAATGTTTGTCGTAGTCCAGGGAAGGTTTTAAACGGTGTGAAAATATGGAAAAACTCACGAAAAAAAAAATATGAAGAAAATTCACGTTTTCATACATTTTGTGTGGATCGGCTTTTTTGATATCTCGGTAGGTAGGTAGGGTAGGTAGGGTTATGCACATTCATTGACTGTTAGGCGGAACGAAGTTTGCCGGTTCAGCTAGTATCGGATAAAAATCATACCTTTATTAAAAATGTATTTCTTCCTATTAATAAAATAATAGGGCGAGAACACAACAGGAATGATTGGCACTTGGGCAGCAACCGCAATGTTGAACGCGCCCTTTTTAAATGGCAGCAGTTTTGTGAAATCTTTGTTCCTTGTTCCCTCAGGGAACAGCCAGATCTTCGTCTGCAAATAAAAAGATCATAGTAATCAGTACATATAAAGACAACTAAACTAATGTCCCCTACATAGAACATACCATTGAATACTCAATTGTATAAATTGCATACACAAACCTACATACACATTTGATCAGACTCGAGAAATATAGTCCAATGTGTCAATTAGCGGCGAAAAGATTGCTGAAAAAAAATGGCTCAAAACGTGTGATGGATCCGTTTGTAGGGAATATGTTAACTTATTTGGGCCGCATTCCGAGTTACGCCAAAAGTGATAATATCGCGAATCCGACCAAAGTCCAAAGTCACAATTATTACTCAATAATACTTATATTTTGTGACTATTAAATTTGGTCGGTTTCGCGATATTATCACTTTTATCGTAACTCGGAATGCAGCCTTGATAGTACCCGTCAATGGAGGTAGATCCTGCCGTCTGAAGGCACCACCGTCAAATCGTCGTTTATAGAGCTTGTTAAGCTTGGATAATACTCAGTGTTTCATATATTATTATTTAAATTATTCAACTGATCACCAACCTTATTTTTAATCATGACTTCTGAAGTCATTTTCAGTTGCTTGTACGCATCTTTTGAGTTATTTCTGTCAATGAACACGACTCCTGCAAGGTATGCAGCCAGTCCAAATGGCCATACATAGAATATTTCTTTTCTTGCTATAGCAGCTACTTTGTCTGCTACATGCCAAATATTGAACATTCCTGCAATGAACACAACCAAGAAACTCAGAATTAATATTATTGTTACAATTTTATTACATAATTAGCAGAGTGCCCGATTAGATTTCTCATCTGCAAAAACAAACACATTCATACAAACTTTCATCTCCTTTTTAACCGCTTTAGGAGATGAATTTTCTCACTTTCATTATAAACTGAAACTCTTGTGCTAAATTTCATGCCTTCAAAATCAAACAGTGCTGAGGTTTGGGCTGAGAAACCGTTTATTCCAATTAAACACATTACAGGCACTTTTAAAATTGTCATGGAGTCGGTCAGTCAGAAAAGTTGCCCTGTGTGTTGACTGTCAGTGAATGAATAAAAAATAAATTAAATATTTTTAAATAATTAAATAAATTTTTAAATATTTTTATTAAGAGGCCGGCGACACGGCTCGCAACTACAAATCGAGATGTTGGCAAAATTCAATTCCAAGCACGTTGCGCTAGTGTGAGTACCTGTCGGAGCGATATACACCTACAGTGACCAATACTACCACGCACACATTGACAATTATTGCTTGACGCGATAGTACTACCAGCTTTCGAAAATTTATGATAAATTTGGATGTGTTCCGTAATACAAAAAATTATAAATGAAAACTTAATGTATTTCCATGTTTTTTTCGATAATTTGTAACTTGATAACATAAACTATGCTTCTGAGGAAACAATATTACAAATATTTTACAAGTTTATAATATAGAAAAAAACAATATGAAAATATGTCATTTATGCTGTTAAAATGTACGAAATGCAATTCGCTTACACTTCATTTAAAGGTAAGTTTTTGGAAATAAAAAGACGTAGGAGCCTAGATAATATGGTAGAAATATGCTCAAATTGCAAATGATTTATGTTCATGTGTCGCCGCATTCTTAAGTAGTTAACTCATCATCTATTACGACGCCTCATTGAGGTGGATAACAATTAAAATTCTATTGTGTCTCGTTAATGACAGTTGAAAGGATAAGTACCATAATAACTTGGGTACCATTGTATGATTCTTACCACTAAAACATTAGTAAACAATATGCAGGATAATGAGTACAATTACACTGCTGTTATTCCAGCAGTATGCAAATAAGAGCAGCAGTGCATTGTCACATTTGCTAATGCCTTTTATGAAAGAAAAAAAATAAACTGTTTACAAAAATATTCTTCGTATGTTTATGGCAATTTATACAGTGTGAGCCCAGAACTAGAAGAGGAGTACTAACAAGAAATAAACCTAATTACTTATAAGGTTTATTTCTACAATCATTAACTCCTGTAACATGCAGGTATCAAGGGGCCTACCACAAGCTCATAAAGCAGTATTATTTAATATTACTTCAGTGTGGAAAAGAGATGAAGCTCTACAGGACGTATAGCTCCATCTCTTTCTCCCACTGAAGTAAGATTAAAATAATACTGCTTTTGAGCTGGTGGTAGGCCCCCAGGGCTGACAGGACATGATAGTAAAATACACAACAACAACAACAGCAACAACAGCTCTATATTTTGCAATCTCTAAAGTTGACTAGATTGTACAAAAAATTGTTATGGGCTAGCCATTGTGGGACTGACATTTCTTATCATTTATACCTTTAGTCAAATAGGCTTAAAAATGAACAAACTTTTAACAGATTTACTATTACTGATATCATTGCATGATTCATGGTCATAAAAACTATACAAATCTCTATCAGATAATTAATCTCTTTTATTTGCACTAAAATGTGATAAGACACAGAAGTTTTAAGTGCAACAAGTTCATTTAAAAATTAATTAACTTGTGTATTTGTTTCAATTAGTTTCTACTCATAAATATGTGAGGCTCTAGGGTTGTATATTGCCATAGCTGAAGCCATATTACCCACATAAGGGCACAATTTGTGCAGCAAAAGGTTGATGCACAAAATGTTGAATGCACACAAGGAGCTCCAAATGAAATTAAAATATTTCAGTTACATGTGCCGATGTGTGCAGTGTGGATGAGGCATAAGAATAGTCTTAGCATGACAATTGCCAATTGACCTCAGGATCATTAGATGACATCATTTTTTGTTGCACTATTAATAGGGTTGACATAAACAGGGATAACATGGAAATAATTAATTCTACATAAATATTTACTTGCGGCCAGCATAACTTTAGGCAGGTTCAAGCGTGACTTTATATAATAACAAAGTTAAAGTCTTCATTCAGTATCTTTTAGTTGAGCAACCCACACAGTCTTAGTGAAATTGGCTTAAAACTAAAATAATCATATTATTAACTACACTGGTGCCGATTCGTTCAGTGCATCTTTTTCTTTCTATTTCATTATGAAAAGGACAGAAGATAAATTTTAGTTTAGTCCTGTCAAATTAATCAGCACTTGACGTAATTTTAGTCGGCAAGTTTTTAATCACGTCTAAACTTGTATGGAGAGTGACAGGCGCTGATTAATTTGACAGGACTAAACTAAAATTTATCTTCTGTCCTTTTCACGATGAAATAGAAAGAAAAAGATGCACTGAACTTAAATTTAGTTTAGTTTGTGAACAAGGGAATCGGCACCAATGTGGGCTTTAATAAATAGGATAACATGGCATAGTGGATGAGGTAAGAGGAAGATAAAAATAAATAATTTTACCTAGAATGTCAATTGAAGACTGATGGTTGGACACCACCACAGCTCCACGGTCTTCAGCTAATACTCTTCCATTTCTCAATAGCCATTTTACTTCTATTATTTTGGTTACATGTTTTACTATTTGAGATCCAAATCTGTAAACAATAAACAATGACAGATGAGTTGTGATGATTTGATGCAATAATGATGTCTCTTTTCTCTTAGCTTTGACTTAATGTTGTAGCATCATTCAAGAGTTCTATGTTTGATGTGTGGGACAAACCCATTCAGTAAAATCCCTCTTTGAATCAACGTACAGGCTAGTGCGCTGAAGCTGACCTAAGTACTAAAGTATCGGTTTTTACATGGAAACAAAATGTATACTTACAGGGAATTCTTTACATTTTTTGGGTTGAACACAAAAAACGGCATCAATATCACTGCGGTCACAGAAGTCCAGATGTAAAACACGAGAAATTTCGATTTAAATTTCACGAAATTCGGTGTTTCCGACAACAATTGTTTCAAAATGTACGTAACTATGATAATCACTATCATATAAATGATCTTGTCCCACATTTTTAATACAACATTAATAATATCGCTGAACAATAAAACCGTCAAGCTTCTAAAAACAAAAATAAACACAAAACCTAAAGAAATCCTAGCGCGCAACCAATCATGAGAAACGAAATACTGTTTTACGAGAGAGCGTTCCAGCGATTTCACTCAATTCTATTGGTATTTGAGCGTGAGTTTGACGTTCAAGTTAAACGAACTTGGAACGTTGCAAACATTGATTGCTAGAAAGAGATAAAGACAGAATCGATTTGCAATGAACTATTTTTTTAAAGTCTTGATTACCTATATTCTAATAAAAAATCAGGAAAGCTTTTTGCTAAAGCTCTTTAAAGAAATTTCTCGTAGTAGTTTGCAAATAGGTAATAGGCCACTCCCTCGGCGTTCGGAAGCGCTATGGTGAATCTGAATCCGCAGGTTGTATTTACTGTTCATCGCATGCATGCAATACGGTAGGAAGGTACATACCGGTGATTTTTTTTACCGTCTCGTGATTTTTACAGGGTGTTCTACCCATGAATGTAAACAACTTTCACTATGGGAGCAACTCTGAGATCACGAAAAAAAAATCAGCTGTTTCATACATTTTGGTCAAGTAGGCATTGAACTTTTGTATAAACAGCTGATTTTTTTTTCGTGATTTCAGAGTTGCTCCCATAGTGAAAGTTGTTTTTACCAGTACCTATAGCCGTGATTATAATGGTCATCATGGCAACATGCTGGAGACATGTGGGGGTTTATTTATAAACGTTGCCTAAAACTATATAATGATTAGCGACTTGACTTCCATACATTTTTGACGTTCAAACGTCACTTACTATCGCAACGTTTTTTTATAAACCCGTTTTGTCGGACCGTATAATATGAATGAAAAACGAAAACCAATAAGCAGACTGCCTTGTTGGTCATAAGGTTTCCGTCTCAAGCACGACTCACGACTGTCGATGCCGATGGAAGCCGTGCCGATTGCGGGTCCTGGGTTTGATATTCAAGTCGGGAAAAATGCTTTTGGGATTTTCCATTAGGGATTTCGCCAAAGGCCCGGAGTCTGTCTGGATTTGTGGTAAAATACAACATGGGCGTACCCAGCATTTTTTTAGGGGTGGGGCAGAAGTAAGTAAAGTGGATAAGTAGTAGGAATTTGTCTCGATAAAACTCGATAACTACGCATGCGCACTCGATTCATCGACAGTGCATTGTATCGCGCGGTAATTTTAAATTTTAACAAATGAATAATAATTTAATTTATTTTAATTTTATCACTTTTATGAACCAAAATTTTTATGTATTTATTTATTTAACCATTTATGTACACACAAATAATACACAGACAAGACAAAAGGAACAGAAAAATACGTACAGACGCCAGCACATCAAGCTACTACAATCTGTCAAATTTATTTAATTAATTTTCAACTTTATTACTGAACCATAAGGTTCAAAGTTGATTGGGAAAATTTGACAGTTTCGGGTAGCGTTAGATGTGCTGGCGTCTGTACAAAAGTGATGCTTATTTCTAATGAAATCTCTTTCTTCCAGCATAGCTGCGATAGGACAGAGGAGTTTAGAGTTAGGGACCAGGGTGGGGCAGATGCCCCATGTTTTCATTTCCGAGAAGTTTTCATAGAAATTGTTCTACCAGAGTCCCGTCGCGTTGTCGTATCGCGCCTGTCTGCGGGAGCCTTGAAGAGGTATACAATTTGTAAGTTTGTATGCAGTGGCGGGGCAAGATCAAAGTTTGATGTGGGCGAGGTACATTTCGCGAGGCCCTCTAGTGTCGCAAGAAGAAAAAAAAGAAACAACTGAACAGTTGTAAAGGTCGAGTTATAGTATAGGCCGTTCAAAAATATTGTGGGTCTGAGAAAACCATTTTTCTATTTAGGGATCCGTTTGCGTAATATTAAGCTTTAATACACGTTCAGTGCCGGGAACCCTCCTGGAGGGCTCGTATACGCTTTCACGGCTGTTATGTAATGCATAAACCTTCGAAGTGCGAGGCCTCTCGGACCGCGAAGCCGTAGGCGGTGGCCCACGTCGCCCACGCCTTATGCCGCCTCTGTTTGTATGTAAGGGGTAATCTTCTTATTTCGTCATTTGCCTAGCCTTTTTCCAACTATGTTGGGGTCGGCTTCCTGTCTGATCGGATGCAGCTGAATACCAGTATTTTACATGGAACGACTGGCCTATCTGACCTCCACAACCCAATAACTGGGTAATGGCAATACGAAACCCCTTGGTTAAGACTGGTTGTCAGACTTTCGGGCTTCTGACGACTCGTAACAACTGTCAAATATCCACGAATGACAGCCGGGACCAACGGCTCCGAGGCACGGAAGCTAGTGAAGCTAGTCTTCTATCTAAATGAAAATTAAATGCTGTTCGTTGATAAGCGCACCATTTGAGGACGGCTGGACCGATTTAGCTTATTTAATAAGGTTTTTAGGGAAAGATACATTGGTTCCATTGTTGGACAACACAAAAGACCAGATAATTAGAAAATTTGGAAAAATCTGAAAGTGCTTTTTTATCGGAATTGGACTGGGGGCCTACCACCAGCTCAAAACCAGTATTATTTTAATATTACTTCAGTGGGAGAAAGGGATGAAGCTATATGTTCTGTAGAGCTTCATCTCTTTCCCACACTGAAGTAATATTAAAATAATACTTCTTTATGAAATTACGTAACTTATTTTCGTAAACGATTATGACTGTTTCATTTTGACAGTTCAAAAACTTGTTGAGCAGATATTTTTTTCCAACTTTTGAAGCAATGGATAAGCAATCTGTTTCAAATCGAAACAGATTGTGATTGATTGTGATGTTCAACACAATGTTAATATTGTTAATGAATAAATAAATGAATGAATGAATGATCGTGTATTACGAAATTAGGGTACATGTCAGCTACTAGGTACTAAAAACATGTTTTCGCTACAAAATCGTCTTTATGAAATAAACTTTTTAAGTTTTAAATTACAATAAATAACTTTGACACAAGACCCACAGAAGACATAATGCCTTTACACAAGGTGTTCCTTTTGATATTCCTTCCATAACTCTAGGGTTGAATGAGAGTATGAGACCATGTCAAAGAATCAACTGGCATATAAATCATATCTCTTTTTTTTTAAGGTAACACTAGTCTCGATGTGTGATATCGAATTAAGTTTCTTTGTTAGGTACGAGTAAATCATATTCATTAAAACCAGTCATTCATGTTTAAAGCTAAGAAAATGCGACGTTCTCAATTATTTTGAAGTGAAAACTTCTTTAGGCGCGTTGGGCATTTTTGAGATGGCACTAAACCATTGATTTCGCAACACTGTGACGACACCAGCTTTTGACCATTAAAAAGACATCAACGCGTTGATCACCGCGGTGACGACTTTTTTTCAAGTTTTCACTTCTATCGGCACTGTTTGCCTGTTGTTGTGTGCCACTGTTTTTTTTGGTTTATGGACAGAAATAGTCTGAATTAAATTTTAATTTTTTTTATATAAGTATTTCAAGTAAGAGTGTTTTACATAAATAATCGTGACTTTGTTGATTCTGTGACATGGTCTCATTAATACCCTAGAGTTATGGGATATGAAAGGAACACCTTGTATAATAATTTTATCAAGGCCGCATTCCGAGTTACGCTAAAAGTGATAATATCGCGAATCAGACCAAATTTAATAGTCACAAAATATAAGGGTTATTGAGAAATAATTGTGACTTTGGACTTTGGTCGGAATCGGGATATTATCACTTTAAGCGTAACTCGGAATGCGTCCCAACAAAACTACCAAGATATCTAGCACTTAGTAGTACAGTAATCATTTATCAACTTTCTAAGAAAGTTTTGTATGTTTTCCGCCATCACTCGGTGCTGGAGATTGAACTTCTTTGGCCAGCTGTTCGTAAGTACGCGACATGGTCCGATGCAGGCGCTCGGCGAGGGCTGTTACGTCCTCCAGGGTAAGTCCTATCGTTGACACTGGCTCCAGACACTGCATTATGACATGACCTGTAACATAGGTACTTAGGTTAGGTAGGTATTTGTTTCGTCGTAAAATTGCAGCTATACGGTGGGTTTATTTTGCATGACATCCTCGTTAGTGCCTTTTCACACGTCCCGGTTTCCGGATAGCCGGTACCGGGTACCCGGCAACCGGGACGTATGAAAAAGCACTTCGTCTAGTCAAGTGGTCGTAACGCGACTGCTGAGTAGGGTGTCTTGGGTTCGATCCCCAGGTTGAAAAAAGTGTTATTGGGTTTTTCCTAATGGAGTTTCTCAGTATCAGTCAGGAGTCTGGATTTGTAGGTACCCGTGTGATGGTGATATGCTCGTTCCCTATTTTATAGAACTTAAGGCCTATTAAAATTTATGTGATATCGCTGTCGCGTTCGGTAGCGATACAGCAGTCTAATTGCGTAATACACGACCAATCACAATCTGAATCATTTTGAAAAAGATTTCTAATCCATTTCTTCATAAGTTCGAAAAAATAACGTAAATAATGCAATGAATGTCGTTGAACTGTCAAAATGAAACAGATTAGTTTTGATCATTTACGAAAATGTGTTACGCAATTAGATAGCTGTACCCTAATTACGTAACTTATTTTCGTAAACAATTTTGTCTGTTTTGTTTCATTTTGACAGTTTAACAACATTCATTGCGTTATTTACGTTATTGAGCAGACTTTTTTTTCCAACGTATGAAGCAATGGTTTAGCAATCTGCACCCTAATTGCGTAATACAACACAATCACAATTTGTTTCGATTTGAAACAGATTTCTAATCCATTGCTTCATAAGTTGGAAAAAAATCTGTCCAACAACATAAATAACGCAATGAATGTTGTTGAAATGTCAAAATGAAACAAATTTCGCGAAATTGTTTACGAAAATGAGTTACGCAATTAGGGTACTGTTTCAAATCGAAACAGATTGTGATTGTGTTGTATTACGCAATTAGGGTACTGGTTAGTCACTTTGGAACAGTTATATCTCTACCGAGCGCGACAGCGATATCGGTTACATCTGAATAGGCCTTTATTAAACATACTAACTGGGGTTTTCTGGGTCAACTCGAACTTGAAACTGAACTGAATCTTACCTTTATTGAAAACATATTTATCCCTGTCAATGAAATAGTAGGGTGAATACACAACGGGTATGATCGGCACTTGAGCAGTCACTGCCAAATTGAAAGCACCTTTCTTGAACGGTAATAACTTCCCATCCCGCTTTGTGTTCCTTGTGCCTTCGGGGAATAACCATATCTTGATCTAGACAGAAGATTAAAAAAAAAAAAACATTAAATGAAATAATACATTGATTCAGGCGTGACCTTGTGGAAATCCTTTATAAAAAAAAAACACAATAGACGTTGACATATTTAGTCAAAAACCCTGTAAGAAATCGACACGTATTTCACCTCTCAACGAGGCATCATCAGGATGACGCAGACGCAGAGAACAGCACGTCCAGCGCTCGGTGTGGCAACACGCCGTGTTCGGGTTCGCGACAAGTCAATCGTCATCCTGAGGATGCTTCGTTGAGAGGTGAAACACGTGTCGATTTCTTACAGGTTTTTTATGGCTCTTTAGGAATGGTTAAGCGGAACAGGCTACTAAATATATCGTCTATTGTATTTTATGAAATGAAAAGAATTTGTTTATTCTGTAAATAGGATATCGGAATTACTTTTACACGGCATATAAAATAAAAAAATAAGCTAGATGAGTTCGACGTTTTCTATCTGACTACTCTGAGAAGAAAGGCCGAAACAAACTCAGAGGTCGCAGTCTCTTTTAAAGTCTAGGTCTATGGTTCCGCTAATAGGGAAAATTGATTATTTTATTACGGTTTATGAACAATCCACAAACACATGTCTATTGGTTTATAGACCTATAGGTACCTAATTATAACGTTGCCAAGGGCACTTTAAAAAAAAACCGTTCAAGTGAGTGTAGGACTACGCACAATGAAGGGTTACGTAGTTGGGATGAATTTATCCCAAGAACAAACTTAACATTGTTGTTGAAAAACATGTTCTCCCATACATTTCAACTGCAAATGTAAGTTTGAACGCAATATTGAGAGATTTACCATGTTATTTAAGGCCATAGACTTCTCATAGGTTTTCCTGTAATCTTCGTAAAGAACCATTCTGTGTATTTAAAAAAATATATATGCTCAGTAGTTTCGGAGATAAGGGGTCAAAATTGATCTATTTTCTTAAACATCTTTAAAATTATTTATTACAAAATTATAAAAAAATTCAGATCCTTACATCAAGCCTTTCATTTGATAGGTATGTCACACGGTACAGTTTGCAAAATTTGTTTTTAAATTTTCCATTTTGGCCCCGAAAAGTGACCCCCATATTCAAAATTAATTAATTTACGTTATACGTCCGTGTTTGGGTCACAGAAATTCATGTGTCTCCACTCAATTTCAACCAAATTGGTTCAGTAGATTCGGAGCAAATCGGCTGTAACAGACGGACTAAAACTAGTAAGTCATTTCTTACAAACAGTACCTATCCGCTTTTATAACAAGTTGCCAAAGTCGGTTACAGAACTAAGCGATGGAAAATTCAAAAACACACCTCAAACGTGTCCTTATCAAAAAAGCATATTATAAGATTAAGGACTACGTTGAAGACAAGGAAGTTTGGCAATTATTCCTTTTGCACATGTGGCTTCCCTGGTACCTTATTAATGGCATGTAGGTAAATGTCTATTAACTGCTCCCAAATTACGTAATTTTATGTTACTTTTTTTACATACTTCCTTGAACTCTTTTTATTATTTGACATTATATACCTACAATTTTCTATATTTTTTTATCAAATTATTTTTGTTACAGCTGTAGTGGCAATCATGTCATTTGGTTTATATGCCCTTATTTTTATTATCTTATTCAAACTCAACTCAATCTCAAAGCATTTATTTCAATTAAACCATTTAGAGGCACTTTTGAACTGTCAAGGAGTCGGTCAGTCAGAAATATGAAGCTAGTTGCCCATTCCAAAGCGTAGTAGGTACCTATGGAGAAGAACGGGCAAGAAACTCCACGGCCACTCTTTTAAATAAAAAAAATGTTACAAAATATTGGTTACATCATTCATGTTTAAATTATACATGTGGTAGTAGGGTGAGTAGGGGCAAGATGAAAAACGGGGTAACACAAAAAGTCGTCCATAGCGCCAGATTCTGTGCAGTTTTAGCCGTGTTGGCAACATTGTTAAGACCGCTATTTTGTTACGTCGCACACCTCAGTCACACACACACACACCTTAATGAGTGGTTTGTGTGAAAAATGCAAATGTCTGCACATCGACTTTTACGCAAGTTAATCGAGTTTTTTAATCTTACCCCGTGTCCTGTAACTTTAATTACATGGTAGGTAGGAGTGTTTTATTGGAATATCTACTTATTATTTGTAATTCTTAGTTGTGTTATAACATCTAAATATGGCTATTTTTCTTATTTTTGGATTTATTTCAATTTTCCGTCTTTACCCATCAATATTTGATGGGGTAAGATGAACATTTAAAAGACAAAGATGAAAGAAAGATGCGAAATTTTGTTTTGTATCTTCATAGTAGGATAAAGTAAAGGGTAAAGGATTTATTTGACTGATACTGATGTTTTATTGTCAGTATAACCTTATCCAATTAAAGTGGAAAGTTTGAGAACCTCTACTTTCAATGTTCCCCCGGTGGGGTAAGATAGATATATAGTTTTATTTTATCGTTTTATCTTTGTTAACTAAAGGTATTCGGACACTACAGACAGTTGAGAGTTTTAAGGGCACTTCAAACTTTAGACAAATGAACACCAACAACGTCTGATAATCATTTGAACAATTTTAGAAACTATTTCGATCTTTCCCCATCACCCTTTCATCTTCATGTTTCAGTTTCGTGATAAAAACATTTTAATTAATTTTTTTTTCTGCTTTCTTACAGATTTAGCAGGATGTTATCAATGTGATGGAAAAATACACTTTTTGCTCTTTACTCACTACAAAGATTTTTTTTGCATATACTAATATGTACTGTTCTACAAGACTTCAAATACAACACTGCTCATCTCATCAAAAAATCGTTCGATCTTGCCCCCACTCACCCTACCTAGATGTGCAAGTTAGAAGCGTCCGTAATAAAAAGATTGAAACAAAGAACAATTCAAAGATTAAAATAAATTAAAAATAAGTCATGGCAGCTAAGAGATGACCAGTCCCAACTGACGGCACCCGAACACGAACATGACGCATGGATTAGCACCATTCGGCTCAACCATTTTGAAGGGAGTTAAATGATCCAACAAACGCGCCACGCCATTTATATTTTATATAGATTCTTTTCTTTTAGATTTTGTGAATGTGAGAACGTTGTATGTAGGCTGTATACTTGTGGACAATTTTCTATTTTGCTAAGTACTTGGTACTTGTTGGTAGGCCTACACTGTCTTCTCATAAGTACCTATTAACACTGTAATTTGAAAACATTGTAAAAACCATTTGTTTTTAAAAGAGTAACCGTGGAGTTTCTTGACATGCGGCATGACGAGTAACGTAATAACGTTGCCACACTACGTCTCTGCCTACTTTCCTCGCTACTTCTCATGCCACTCGACGCTTGTGTGGCAGGGGCATTATATTAGTTTGTTGTGGTGTCTTACGACTTCCACGAGAACGCAGTCGTGGGCAGAAGCTAGAGCAAAATAATGTTCAAAGGGACCTTGTCACGAAGTAATTACTTGGTGCTCCTTGTAAGTAGTTACTCTCTCAATGATAACAACAAAGTAGGTATCAAGAGATAACAATAGTTTTAGGAATTAAGTAATTAACTTTGAAATGTAGTACGTCATTAATGTAGAGAATGACGCATATTTTACACATTAGTACAATAAAAACAGAGGTACTTGGTATCTCAGATAGCTGAGATAGGTATCTACACCTGTTTTTATTGTTATTTTTCATAATTTAGTTACCAATTTATATTTAACTTAGTCTTTTTGATATATAAAGCATCTCAATTCCCACGATCTCTGAGACAAGACGGCTATTTTTATAAATAGCCGTCTTGTCTATTATTATCTTACTTGTTGTAACGTATTTAAACAGAACACAAATAAAACATATAGGTATACTTGCTGAAGATAGATAACCTAAGCAGGTACTCCTACTCTTCTATTATTTTGTATCTATACAAAGTAGCTACTTGTGTCTCAAACTCTAAGCATTTATTTCAAATAAATCAATACGGTAGTCGCCTAGGTAAAATTCTATTTAGTCCATCTTTCAGATAATATAAAAATATTAGACACGTATTTTTTGCTTTATGATAATCAAAAATAACTTAGAAACCACGCATTAAAGTTGGGGGAGTGGGGGCTCGCTACGTCACAACGCAGTATTAAATCTAGCAAGACGTGACGTCATGCCACATTTTAACTCAATGTCGCCGTAATCTTTTGATTACGTCAAAAAAGAAGGTTTTTGAGCGAGTCAAAGGATGTAGTACGAAGCGTCGTGACTAGAGCAGTGTGTGGGCAGAGAGTGCAACATTGCGGCAGCGCGAGGAGCAGAGCGATGAGCAGCGCGAGGAGCATAGTGTGGCAGGGGTATTACAGCCACATTTTTATAAAACTGCCCACTATACTACGTTTGTGGTTTTGGTCTCAGCAGCCAAAATTTACAGAGAGTCGGGACTAGTGACGCGAAAGCAAGCTACGTACAGTTGTCCGTGTGAGAAGCAGCTCATCCAGAGGTCGACACCGCCTTCAGAAGCAATTTCCCGTTGCTTGCGACGTTTTTCATTGTTAGTGAATTAATGAATGCCTGCGTTCCTGCATCATCATCATAATTTTTGCCCTTATCCCAATTTATTTGGGGTCAGCGCAACATGTTGTATTAGTTCCATATAGCTTGTCCAGTCTGAAATGACGCACCCCACTACCGCATTACCCATAGAAATCCGCATTACCGTGTACGTACTATCGAAGAAACGCATATCTGTACACTCTGTAAGGACTATTCTTGCTTGCAGCGCTCGACCGCTATAGTAACGCTTACCTACCTACGAAAAAAGGGTCGTGTGCACGGGATTTTGTTTTCAAAGTGGTTAGATATGCATTACCCCAATGGTACCTAAATGCGATAGTGGGGTGCGTCATTTCAGAGTGGACAAGCTAATACTACCTAATGGCAACACTGACATATTGACTGATGCATCCTTACAGATTATTCCTGACGAACGGCTATCACTAAAATAGATTGTAAACACACAGGCTCATTAATAATCACCTAACCATAGATATTTATTTTTAGGGTTCCATACGTCTGAATGAAAAAACAGAACCCTTATGGGGTCACTCGTGTGTCTGTCTGTTTGTGCGTCTGTCACAGCCAATTTGCTCCGAATCTAATGGACCGATTAAGTTGAAATTTGGTATACTTACATATGAATTTCTGTGACCAAACACGGAGGTATAACGTAAATAAATGAATTTTGAATATGGGTCACTTATGGGGTAAAAAAAATGTGTTTTACTTACTCAACCGTGTGACATATTAAATGAAAGGGCTTACCTACTGTGTCTGTGAGGGTCTCAAATTTTGTTTTAATTTTAAAATAAATAAATTTAAAGTTTTTAAGAAAACAGATGAAAATTTACAACAACCCCAAAAAAAAAAAAAAAAGCCTAAATTTGAAAACCTGTAAGAAGTCTGTGGTCTAAAAATAACATGCTAAGTAAATTTCTCAATATTGTGCGTACAAACTTATATTTGCAGTTGGAATGTATGGAAGAACATGTTTTTCAACTAGGTATAATGTTAAGTTTGTTCTATTATAGCCTGTTTCTTTTATTATAACAATAGATCTGTACCCTAATTGCGTAACTCATTTTCGTAAACAATTTCGCGAAATTTGTTTCATTTTGACATTTCAACAACATTCATTGCGTTATAATTGTTGAACAGATTTTTTTTCCAACTTATGAAGCAATGGATTAGAAATCTGTTTCAAATCGAAACAAATTATGATTGTGTTGTATTACGCAATTAGGGTGCCGATTATCATAACCTGTTACAAGGACTATCAACTTTATATTCTACTAGCTTCTGCCCGCGATTAAGAAATCGTGAAATTTAGTGCTCTCCCGACCCACCGCGTCGTATCGCATCGCCCGCTCGCGCTGGTACTTCGTTACTTACAACTTTTTTTTTGCTTGGTTCCTTATTGTTATAGAGTGATGTTAAATACCATATAACCTTCCTCAAGACTTGGGCTATAAACCCCAAAAATAATTTTTCAAATTCGACTGGTAGGTAGTTCCAGAGATTAGCGCGTTCAAACAAAAAACAAACTCTCCTCAAGCTACTACACTTAAAACCTCCAGCCAGGGGTTATTCAACTATGCTAATTAAAACTAGGTGAACGCTCGCTAAGCAATGCACCCCCTCGTTGTGTTCCATGCGCGCCTCAAAGAGATGTCAGCAGAATTGATGGGGTCCGCTAGGGCCAATACCTGCCGGGGGTTCGAAGAAAATCGATAGGGAAATCGTGACCCCCGGCAACAGGGCAACCGAAGGAACACGGGTGGGTTTTAGTCAGTAAGAGTCTGACACGCCCTCCCGCTCCGCCCAGAGCGGGAGAAGTTATTTGATAATTTCCAACACAAAAAAAGGGCACCCCCTGTGGGGTACGAACCTCGGCTTAGGGCGTCAACCGGAGGGAGGACATCAAGGATGGGACGGGCTGGATCAAAAAGTTTTGATCATGATTATTAGTCGGGGAATTTAAAGCTACGTGCTCAGCTGCAACAACTGCTGGCACCTCGTTATTGAGCAAGGGTCGGGGGGAGTATCATTTACACGGGGACGTGGTCGCGATCGCAAAGGACCTCGGCGGCGAGGTCGGAATGACGGGAGGTGTCTGTTTTTGTTTCCCTACTGCTCTCCTGGAGGAGGGTAAAGGGGTCGTCAGGGTCGGTAAGGATTCGCTTAGGGCGGCGAGTTCGATTGATACTAGAGGGAGTGTAACTAGCGGCTTCGACAACCAGAGGGTTGCGATGTTTGGCGGCAGTATCGAAGTAACGCTTGGAAAATTGTTGGATGGTGGGGATTTTTAGGTTGAGATGGAGGATCTCATTCCTAACAAACCAGAGGGCTCCCGAGGCCTTCCGAAGGCAACGGTTCTGTAATGTCTGCATCTTATGGATGTGACTGGGTCTTGCTTGTTCAAAAACAGCACCCGCATAGGTCATGATTGGACAAACTCTCCAGTTAGTATTATTAGTATAGATGCTTATCAATAAATTTATTTTAATCAACCTTCTGGAGTGACTAGAAGATTAGAAATAAATGGAAAAAAATTTAGAAAGGCTTCGAGTTACAAGTTCACACCTGAATTTTTCCTGACCTACCGAGTCTCTCATGTAATTTTCCATTTTCTGAATTAATATTTTCGATATACTGTTATCAGTCATTCAGAAAATGGAAAATTTTACTACCTAGGTATATTCCGTTTGAAATAAGATTAGACATTTAACTAAACCTTTTTTACAGTCCGCTCAACCGATTTTGACTTCTATTGCGATGGCGGCATGACAAATGACAGCTGCAGTAAACAGTTGGTTTGTAACCACTTTTTTTGCTTTTAATGCCATCCTTATGCCTACGGTATAGAAGTCAAAATTGGTTGAACGGACTGTAAAAAAGGTTTGTTTAAATGTCTAATCTTATTTCAAACGGAGTATAGGTACATATAGTCATAAATATTATTCTGATTTCGACTCTTGTTTAGTAAAAACTAAAACAATGATTTTACCAACCTTGTCTTGGGTCATAAGCTGTGTCGTACTTTCCATTTTTTTTTTAGCTTCTTTCGGATTCTTTCTATCAATGAATATCGATCCACAGAGATACGTGACTAGGCCTAGTGGACCAGTGTAAAATACTTCTTTTTTCGCTATTATATACAGCTTTCCTACGAAACACCACGCTGTGTTCAGGCCTGAAATAAGTAGGAAGTAGATGATAACAAACCTAATACCTATTTATCTACGGTGCATTTTAGAAGGTCGTTCCAGAACTGTTGACCAGACATTATTATGTCAACAACCAAGAACGTACAAACTTAGAGAAGTGTGACGTGGACGTAGACGTCCATGATATATCGCCATGTTAGAAATGATAAAAGCGAACAATTAATATATTTTGCTTAATTCGAACATTTTTGCAACTAAAATGACTTTCAGTTGTGGCTAGGGTTACCATCCGTCCGGATTTATCCGAACATGTCCGGCTTTTTGGCCCCCCGTCCGGACTATGTCCGGCTCTCTCATTTGTCCGGACTTTTCGATTTTAGGGGATTTTCTTTAAAAAGATAAATTATTAGGTACTAAGAAGAAGAAAAAAATAAGATTAAAAAGTTATATATCCGGACTTTTTTGCAAATCAGGCTTTTTGTCAGGACTTTTCAAATATCGAAATGGTAACTTTAGTTGTGGTACAGATGAATACAGACGGTTCACGCCGCATTTTAGGTATGAAGCTATAAGTACGCGGCGGGCCCGTCTTGTCGGGCCAATTTAGTGAGTGTAACGTAGTCAGAAGATCCATGAGTTACGCGATAGAAACAGAGGCAACTTCTAGGTGAATATAACTGTAGGTAATTAGCACTGTGCGACCTGAATTGCACTTTATTGTGTCGTTGCAAGAGTCGCTTTTCAAATGATTTTGCGGAGTGACCCATCTTATTCATCTGTGGTTGTGGTGGGTCTACCTCTGAAAGACGTTTTAGTTTTCAAATGTTCTTACTTAGTGGGCATCCTAACTTCAAGTAACGTCATTGATTGACTTTTATCTTTGGGAGTTCAAGTCCGTTGTAAGTCTGTACACACGGCAACACGTCAAGCTATCCATTTCCAGTATAAGCTGACCTCGCATTGTACAGAAATCCTATACGATGCTAGATCAGCATAAACTGGAATTGTATAGCTTGATGTGTAGCCGTGTGTACATAGTAGTTCATTTTCTTGGTTACGAACTGACCTGCTACATCTAGAACCGACTGGTGGTTGCTAATGATGACAGCTCCTCGGTCCTCCGCTAATATTTCCCCATTGCGTATGTGCCATTCCAATCCGTATATCTTCGTTATGTGTTTCATCAGGCTCGAAGTTAACCTGAAATTTAGGTAAATCGATTCTTCATAAATAAACAGCTCTACCTGTACTCGACGTCAGTTACGAGATTAGAAATTAAATTGAAAAAAAAAAAAAAATGTTTTCTATTGGGTCTTCTTTGGTTCAGAAAGTTTTCAATCGGGTCAGCAATTTTTGATTGCGTAACACATACACTTATGTTGGGGCCACACCAACGGGAAACGCCGTTGATTATTGCGATGTTGGATGTTAAAGTGCTACACGGCTGCCAACCGTGTTCCCGACAGCGGTGACCTTAGCTGGCGACAGGCATAGCTGTATGAAATTTGGTCGTAAACCACCTTCTACACGGTTATGAACCACCAAGGTCACCTCTGTCGGGACGCGGTTGGCGACCGAGTAGCAGGCACTTGACCGCAGGTGTAGCCATAACTTATCGCGAGAATTTGACAACGGCATTCAAATTGGCGTTTGACGTTAGACGATAACTCGGGTGGCGGCAAATGAGCATTGACGTTGACCATTCTAGTGTGGCCCGTTAGTGTGGCCCCAGCACCAGGGAACACTGCGAACTTGCCTATTTTTACAGCCGATTTAAGTAAACGATTGATTTCTTTCTGAACTTAACATTAAAACATGCCAAAAAAATCTGCCGCCCATGGTCTATGGTGATACCCTCATCGCAGTGACCTGCGACTTCGGAAAAGGGACGCTCAGTGAGACCCAGCTTCTGAAAGTGCGATGAAGCCTTCAACGAGTAGGTCTGTTGTGACTTGTTGTTCAAATTAGATTGATATAGACCAATGGTTTAGTTCCATCTCGGCACGTTCCCATCTCGGGACCCATGTATTTATTTATCATGCCAATGAAAAATCCATAATGGACACAGCGTTTATGGAATCCCTTCCAGTATTCAGAACTCCAACTAACTAACCCCAACTAAAGTATTTTTTTCTATATTCTAGTCGTTTTTAGCACTCGCCGGCCGCTGCCGCGGCACCGCTCCCTTCGCTCGCTCGACTCATACGTAGGGGGTCACAGTTCTAACTTAACCTAACCTAATAACCTTTTTTTTTGCGAGTAAAAATATTTAACTTAATCTAACTAGTTTGGTTCCGGGTACTTAGTACTTGATTACTGGAATATGGAAATCATTGATTATGGAAATATAATACTGGAAAAAGAAGAATGCTTTATTACATGTTTTTTAAATTACGCCTACCCCGCCTATCTACTCGAATATGCCATATTGCCAACCCCGTTTTCCGCTTTTCCAAACTCAGCGCCGCCGGCAGTCAAGCGGCGCCGGAGGCACTCCCTAATAATAGTAAATATATATCGGAATTTTTCGATAAATAAAATTCATGGGTGCCGAGATGGGAAGGTGCCGAGATGGGAAGGTGCCGAGATGGGAAGGTGCCGAGATGGGACTAAACCATTGGTCTATGTCAATCTAATTTGGACAACCTGATGGGACAAACCAGACCAATCATGTAAGTAATTTTAATGACATTTAACGTCAGTATAATTTGGGCCTTTCAGCAACCGGGGGGTAGAATTATAGATCCACATACTGGATAGGTATTTATTTATTTTGTAGGTACTTACAATCCATTGCTGTGATGTTTCGGTCTAAACAACAAAACTGGAAAAACTATAATTGAAGTTAATGTTAAGAACACGTAGTAAAGAGACATCTTGAGATGGAATTTTAATTTCACAAATTCACTTTTAACTACACTTTTAAATCGAAGTAGGAAAACGATCACTGCTAAGGATATTAAAATCTTTGACAACATTTCGCCAGTTGTCAAAGACGGTATTGTGTAAATTGAACTTGTATTTTATTTCTATAAGTAAATGAAGGAGAGCGGAGATTGGGCGTCCAGTTATATCGTAAACACTGCACCAATTTGAACGCCGGCTGAATACTGTTATTCACAAAGTTATGTTAATCCTTAAATAAGTTTATAAACGCGCTGTACATAAATCGTAAACTGGTTAAGTGTGAGTGGTGCAGCATAACGCACACACTTATACACATCAGATACTTAATAAGTAGATACTAATTGATAGACACAGATTGCAGAAATGAGTGGTACTTATGTGGTTACAAATATGTAGGTTAGGTGGTTGTGGTTACCTATATAAAGGGTCCCCGAAACGATCAATTTGTAATTGTAGTAATAAGTAAAGTCAATCGCTTCAATTGCATTTGATAGACGATCAATTTGCGCATCAAAGTGTATCAATCACATATAATTGCAATTGATCGTTTCTCTTGTCCCGGGGACCCTTTAGATAAAAATATTGTAGGTTTCTCATCACCAATGATCGGAGTAGGTAGATTGATTTTACGTACTCGCATCATGAATAGTCATAGAAATCAGAACATGGATAAGCCTTTTTTCCGGGATTTCATTTTGGTACTTACAGGATTGAATCAAATATTGTAAAAGTAAGGATTTTTAAACTACTACATTAGAAATTTATAGAATGCCATAGATCAACATTTAAAAAATATTATTTTATTATAGGTATTGTTTTTATAGTATACACCTATCCTTTTCTTGGAGTCCGATCACCTACATTTAAAAAGACAGCAAAAGACACCGTACTATTAAAAAGACAGTAAAAGGGTTAAATATTTCTTATTCATATTGATGTATTCTTTATTCTACACATTACAACATTTGAAATTCCTTAAAAAAATAATAATCATTTCAAAATCCCGGAATCCCGGGAGGCCATATCCATACTAATATATACGTGCCAGTTCATTGACCCCAAATCAATCTACCTACTCCGATCACTGCTCATCACCGTTGTCATCACTAAGAAATAGAACCTTCCTACGTACATATGATGCAAGTTTGTTTTTTCATTGCACTCTCGGCTTCAATACGCCCTCACTTTCAGCTCAGGCTGCAATCCCATATCTAGTGCAATGATAAATGCTCACGCGTGAGCGTTTATTATTGCATAAATGCAACAAAAAAAAAATTGTGCTTTTCTTTTAACATCTTCGACTCTATCCACTTTTCATTCATAGAACTCATATGCCGTACATATTAGAAGTGAACCCTCCGGGAGGGTGGCCGGCGCGTTACGTTTGCGCTAAAGTTCATCGCTGACGGTCAACGGCATTCGATTTAAAATCGTGTTATAAAACATTGTAAAATGAAGTATAAACGTGTTTTCAGGGGATCTTGCCGCTATACATAGTTTCCGAACTTTTAAATTTTTTATGAATATTTGTAACCGTGAACAAAAAAATCACAAAAAAAATAATGCTTGGATTTTTGAACCAACGCATATACTAATAAATCTTGTTAAAATATACATCAGACTTTATTTTCACGGTTTATAATGCTGTATTCGCTAAGAAAAACATACATTTAAAATGAGCCCTACGCGAGGGCTCTCGGCATCCCATATGCGACTAGGTGAACCCTCCAGAAGGGCGTTCCCGGCATTGAACATGTTAATTATACATAACCTAACATCACGACTGTTATCCCGAAGAGTTAACCAGAGGTGTATTGATTCATTCTGCCGTCATATGGTGAAAGGCCGTAACTACTTTAAAGATTTTGAGTAAATTACAGTTTTGTTTTCAAGCTCAATCGATAGTCTTAACTTTAACAGTATATATCTGCGGCTAAGAATTAAAAACAATTTGAAGTATCACCGTATAGACAGAAATATAGAGAGCTTATTGCTGTATCCAGCCCGATACTTGTTTAACAAATTTTTGATAAGAAAGTTAGTTACGGCCTTTCACCGTATGACGGCAGAATATTGTCATATTCGTTTCATCAATCAACTCAGCCTATCTCAGTTCACTGCTAAACATAGGCTTCTCCCAGGCTACGCCACAACACAATGTCCTCCGCGTTCCACATCCAGTAAATCCCAGCCACTTTGTTAAGGTTGTCGGTCCATCTAACTGAGCGCGTATCGGCAAGCGTAGTGTGAGACGCCCCCGCGTCTCACACTACGCTTGCCGATACGCGCTCTTCACTCTAGGACTCGTCTGCTCCACCGACCATCGGTCCTTCGACAAACACTGCCACTTCAGCTTGCTTACTCTGCAGGCTATGTCGGTAACTCCTGTTCTTTTCCGGATAACTTCATTTCTGATCTTATCCTTCAAAGAAACTCCGAGCATAGCTCGCTCCATGGCGCGCTGACCTTGATCGTTTATCATGACACATTTCCTAATATGGCACATTAATTAGGTTGTAGGTTAGGTTTTAATTTTTACATTGTTACAGGTTAGGACTAAGTATTTTTGTTAAATTTCGCAAAAGTAACAGTTTTCATTAAACAAAAATATACAAAACCTGTTAAATGCGTCAACAAGTTTTTTTTATCTTCAGCTTCATATATCCGATCATCTGTCGCTTGGCCTTTTGAAGGCCATAACAATTAAAAATTCTATTGTGTCTCGTTAATGTTATGTTGAAGGTTTAATAAATATATTATGTAGAAATAAAAAAAAAACAACTACGACAAAAAAGTCATCTCAGAAGGTAAAAACAAGACGTCACAGACGGGTTCCCTCTATCTGGCAGAATCTTAATGCTCTGAAATTCATTTGGCATAATCTTCATTAAACGAATATTTTAAAGGCATAAAATTATTCAATATAATTATTGTTTGACCGAATTTTTATATGTCCGAATTTACAATGGCATACTTTTAAGATGGCAGAATTTTAATTGGCATAATTACCTTTAGCAAAGTTAAAATTCCGCATAATTTCGTTTAGCATAACGTTTATTTAGAGCGACAATTATTTGGTACAATTTCACTTGGCATACTATGAAGATGGCAGAATTTCATTTGGAATAATTTTCTTCTTCTATAAACTAGCATTTTTAACCTTAAATAAAAAAATTAAAACGTTGTCTTAAAAAGTCAATATGTTGTGCTACAAAATTTTGTGCCAGAAACGAATCGCTACAAAACCGACTCCACGTAGTCTTGTCTGCCCTAACCCTAGAGTGTAATTT
Source organism: Agrochola lychnidis (assembly GCA_963680765.1). NCBI lineage: Eukaryota > Metazoa > Arthropoda > Insecta > Lepidoptera > Noctuidae > Agrochola > Agrochola lychnidis. The sequence continues at coordinate 11,053,271 of OY796850.1, forward strand.
AAAACCGCGTAGGCGCGGAGGGGCGAGGCGGCCCTCGAGCTGAGGAGCAGGTGGTCTTAACGCTCGCCTTCGCGGCTGAGGTAAGCCGAAGCTGCGGTGGTGAGCGCTAAAACCATCTGCGACGATAAGCTCGCGTGGGACCGCCGGAGCTCCGCAGCGCCGGAGCCGTGACAGAAACCATGCCTGCTGCATGTTGCATGCTTGCTTGCATGCTTGCTTGCATGCTTGCTTGCTTCCCGCATAGTGCATAGTGCTGCATGCATGGTGTATGCTTGTGCCTGATCAGAAAGATGTAGCAATAACCATTATCGTCGTATGACATTTGTGTTCAATCAATTTTTACGTCTTTTCTTTTCTCGGGACCCTAGGGTCCCGGACCTTTGGAAGGCGTATGAGGGGCCAAAGCCAACTCGCAGAGGCCTGTTAGACGTTTTTGATGAAATGAGGCACCAACCGACGATTATCCTTGTATGCACTATGCAAGTGCACTCAAGAGAAATAGAATAGAAACAAATATATTGGACTATGGGTTTGGGTGGCTTAAGTTGACTGGTAACCTGGAACTGTGGAAGGACTATGGCCCCTGCCTAATCAATGTTTTAAATGTACTCGGATATAATGGCAGGGGGTGCACGCTCAATAATGGGCCCCCGAAAACGGTCACTAGCACAAAGTGTCGTAGCAACAAGGGGGCACCATGTCCTGAGGTGCTTATGAGGAGTGGAGAGGTATTCCACGGCTATCAGGACAATCCCGGAAGTACGGTCAAGATCCCTACCAGCATCTTACTAGAATACTTCCTTCCTCCGAGCACGTTTGCTCTTGCGAATCTCTACTCAAGCCGGCCAATTAAGGTAAAAATATAGGTGGGAGCTCTGTTCCTCGTCAGTGTTCACTCCAGCCGGCCAATAAAGGCAAGCCAGAGGTGAGGAACAAGACTTCTCCCTGGAGATAGGGTCCGTGGGGTCGCTACTGTCCGACAGCTCGCCACATGCTGCCCTGCGGGTTTTTTTATCTCTCTTGGTCTGGCTCCTCATCCCAGACCTGTTCCGGCGAAGTAAACTCTACCGGCACAGGCTTAGAGTTCGGAGCGCGCAAGCCCCACCACGACGTCAACGTAGAGATACGGCGGTGGGGCAATCAATTTTATTATTATGGTAACAAGTACAAAATTATCCTAACTATGAATTTTATGTAATGTGATAGATGAGTTTTTCAATTATTGTGGATATAATGTATGCGAAAAGATGATTCTATCTGTAAACTTTCTGAGATATGATAGTTCTGCCTTTGAATGATTATTGATATGAAATGTATGCCAAACGACGATTCTGACTGTGAACTTTCTGCGATATGATGGTTCTACTTTTTAATTATTATGAATATAAAATTTATGCCTAAAGATGATTCTGACTTACAAAGTTAAGAGTTTTTAATGTATGATAAATGAGTGTCTGCCAAAAGATTTTCTGCGAAATGAAGTTTATGCTATCCGCTGTTATCCAAAATAATATTATGACATAAAAAGTTCTGCTATAAAGGGTGGACCCGTCACAGACAGACAAATTAAGAATCCAGAGTCACACGTGTTAAGGCATAAATAGAACAGATTACGTGTTTTTAGTTCATTACCTACTTTATGTCCTAAAGGGCGCATATTCCAGTTATTGTGACGTCACATAGCCTATAACCAGCGGACGATCAAGACGCTTCCAACGAAGGTATCGTTGGAAGCGTCTTGATCGTCGTAAGCCCACGTGAGCTTAGAAATCAGCGTGGAAACGAAACTCATGCACACTTTTTCTTATTCCGCATTCCTTGCAGAAAAATCTAACCCTCACCATAAAATAGTAGGTACCTATTTATTACTGTACAGTAATAAGTACTACCTACTTTTAGTGAAGATGAACACCTGCTTATCTCCACCTCGTCCATTTTGGGGTTAGGGGTAGTTATGTACTCTGTAACTCCATTCATCTTTGGTAGGTGTAGATGAACGGGATTAGGGGTAAGTACTTTTCATTTTCCTAATTATTAAAACACTGTAGGTTCGGATCATGTTTTGTAGCTTAAGAGCAGTGTTGTTATCGTCAACTCTCTGTTAGGTACAGATATTTGAGTTTCATTTTCGTTTCATTCACTAAGCTAGTGAAAAAACGTTTCGTTTAATCTTTAGTCAATTGCCATATTTTGTGATACGGCAATGAGAGGCCTACCGAATGTCATATTTTCCGAAAATAATAATAATCGTGGATTGCCGTATAAAGGCTTGTGCAGACCAGCGCGATATCGCGGGCGCGACACTGGTAGCGCTGGTCTGCACAAGCCTTAATACGGCAATTGCCGTATTCAATAACAACGTTGCTTAAGAGCTACAGCTAGCAAAAAATGTCTTCTGTGTTATGTATTCATTAATACATAACACAGAAGACATTTTTCAATGACGCTCCCGGAAAAAGCGCGGTAACCAATCTACTGTCACAAACGTCAATGTCATCCTGACGGATGCGTTCCGTATGCTGCATCATTATTTAGTAAACTATCGTTCACAAACCACACTAATGACAAAAAAACATGCAAAAATTGTGTATGTACTATAAAAAAAAAAGTTGTTACTTTGTGTCGTTTCGGGTGATGCTGTAGGTTCAACTTGTCATCCTTTGTTGTCCAAGCTTTGTATACAGGCTTGGTTTGAAGGTACCGCTACTGTTGCCATTAGTTTTGATTCATCCGGATTATCCCAAGAACAGGCGTGAGGATACTATGTCGTAGGCATCTCACGATGGATTTTTAGGCAAAATACCTACGTCTGCCGAATGAGAGCAAGAGAAAGCCACTAAATACCTAGAGTTTTAAAGTTAATGTGAAATCTTATATTAAGTACCTGTGTGATTTGTTTTGGCAAGGCTAGGCACCATATGGCCATCATTATAATTATGTAGGTATAGCTGGAAACACGGCAGGAACTAACCTACTACAAACCGATCCTATGCATCCTTTCACAGGTTACCCACGCACGCCACATTAAATGACATTCCATTGAACACTCGAGATCGAATGCTCCGAATATCTAAGCATCAAAGGATCGACAGTTTATTAAATCAAATGCCTGTTCGAATATGTCGAGTTTCATCAAATGAAAAGGCTGATACTGGCAAGTGATTTGGTGTCCGTACAAATGTAAAGTTCGTCACAGACGTCACGGTAGCAATAGGCCTGTGTCCAAATTTTTTTTTAGTCCGTCTTTCAGAAAATAAAAAAATATTGGACACGTATTTTTTATTTTTTGACGTAATCAAAAGATTACGGCGATACATTGAGTTAAAATGTGGCATGACGTCACGCCGTGCTAGATTTTATACGACGTTGTGACGTAGCGAGCCCCCACTCCCCAACTTTAATGCGTGTTTTCTAAGTTATTTTTGATTAATATGATAAGATAAAGTAAAAAATACGTGTCTAATATTTTTTTATTATCTGAAAGACGAACTAAATAGAATTTTTTTTTTTTACCTAGGAAATTACCCTATTATGATAAAGGTACCCATCCAATGCATTCAGCTTTTAGGAAGAGTGTTATTTCTGATTAAATATTTAGCTAATTGTGTTTTGAATGCATTGAATGAGTGTAAATTTTACCTCTACCTATAGGTAAACTAACAAATAGTCAAAAAACGCATTACTTACCTATAACTTTACCTAGGTACCTATTGTTATACCAGATTACTCAACGCTTGAGTCAATGCCACATTAAGAACAACATTATAAAATATTATAATATTTCATGCGTATCTTTAAACGAATCTGTTAATTGTCTGTGTGACGTCGACGTCGAGGTTAATCTAAGTATTGTGTTACTAGTTTAAAAGTTTTGATCCAGAATACGGACTTTAGTCAAATTTCCTAGCAATACGCAAAAGAATGAGCACAATAATTGTAATTTTTAGTCAAAGGCTACGGGAAAATATCCGGAAATGCCTTTTTTGTGGAAATTAAAGGCATTGTTTCTTTTAAAAGTTACGAACTACGAGTTAAGAATATTTAATTATATAAAATACAACGAAGATGGCTTATAATGAAGCTTGGGATCACTTGGAATACCAGACGAGTAGGTAATAAAATTTTATTAATTGCTGTAATAAGAACAGCTAACTGTTTATAAAGGAATCCGTTAATTAAAATAAAACTATGTTCCAATATTGATGTTCGGGGTAAAAATATATTCTTTATTTACAAAGTTTTTCGCACGAATTTTTAGGTGTTCTGACCGATAAGTATTGGATCTTACATTTATTAAAAAAAAAAAACATATCATACCTTATCTAAATAAAGAGCACAATTGCGTTTAGAAAAAAATAATTCCAAATCTTTTAAAGTAAAAATAATGCAAAGAAAATTGATCCGTAACATAATATAAATAAAGAGCACAATCGCGTTTACAAAAATGAGGTGTCGGTAACGGTGTCGCGAGTTCAATTGTTTTTTCCCATCTCAAAAATGCCCAACGCGCCTAAAGAAGTTTTCACTTCAAAAAAAATCTGTGATTGGTAACTGGGTAGGTTTAAATAATATTGGAGTTGTTACATTTCATGAAACCTACATTTTTCGACGTAATATACCTCCAATCACAGGTATCTATACTCAGTGAATAATATAAGTACTTGGCAGCCAACTTAGGTACCAACATACTTTTGCAAACCCCTACCTACATTCATTGCAAATAAATGATTGATTGATTGATTGAATCGTATTTAAGCCTAGAATAATAAATCAACTGTCAAGTAAAAGTAAAGTAGGGTAAAGAAAAGTGGGTGGTAACATAAGTTGTAACACTTGAAAGAACTTAAAACCATTAAGTTTACGACGTTACACGAACTATCAAAAAGTTTTGCATGGAAACGAAGAGAATACCGTAAAGAAATGTACTTAAATTCCACTTTAATTGCACAATAAAATATCGGCAATACCAATAAAGCGCCTGGAAAATATATTTCCCAAAAGTTCTCGAACAAAATAAGACCAGAGTTGAAACTGTTCGTCGTAAGTTGTGTTAGTTATTTATTGTTACGACACCTAAGTTTGAACTTTCACGGCTGATACCGTCACGCCCCGACACCTTGACATTCTGGTACAATCATTATTATGAAAGTTCAGACTTATGGTAGGTTTTTTGTAAAAAATAATCGTTCTGCAACAACATACCATTAATATCTACTCGTGTTTGTCGAAAATACTCCATATTCTTATAAATGTCAGAACGTGATATCCAGAAAGTGTGTAATTTTTTTTTTTAAAAAGCCACTGTTTGATAACAAAGGAGTTAGACGAAGAAAATAATTATATGTCGTTAGTGGCAATTTTTGGACCTTATCTTTACATCTTGAGTTTGTAAAAAGAATGGGTACCTAGTTTTTTTTCTGATTTTACTTGTACATGGTTATATTGACCCCTAGACATTTTGTTGGTCGATCCAGGTTTATGTTGTTTTTCGCGATTATTTTTATTTCAATTGCAATTCCAGGAAACTAACTATTCATATTTACAGGCGCGTTTCTTTGTGTAAATTATTTCATCACCACTGCTCTCAAAACGGTGAAGGGAAACATCGTGAGGAAACCGGCATGTCCTAGAACCGAAAATTCAAAGACATGTGACACTACCAACCCACACTGGGCCCGCGTGGTGGATTGCTGCCCACTCCCTCTGACCGAGAGGAGGTCTGTGTCCCAGCAGTGGAAACATTATTGGCTGATTATGATTCATATTTAGGGAAAGCCAGCAATTTCTTTATCAGATTTGACTATTTAAGCCATTATGCGTCAGGCTGTACACGATTATATGAAAATCAAGAGCTCATTTTAAATTTTAATAATGCACAGTTTTTAAAATAATTTAGCCTCATTTTAACTTTTGTCCTTTTCTCACAGTTGGACGCAGTATAGGGCACTCCGATCAAGTGGGTTAGGTTAGGTTAGAACTGCGACCATCCGCGCGCGAGCCGAGCGAGCGAAGCGAGCAGTGAATCGGCAGCGGCCGGCGAGCACTACATCTATTTAAGTTGGTCGCAGTTACTTGACCATTTAGTATTTTTAGGTTCCCAAAATAGGAATTTTTGAGGACCACAAAAAGAGGTGCAGTTATTATATTAGAGTGTTCAATTATTGTTTTAGGAACGCAATATTGGAGTTATTAGAGGTTTGATAAAATACATGCCTTAAATAAAGTTACCCTTTAGAATATAATTCAAATAATGTTGGAACAAAATTATCTAACGCCGGTAATAATATTGTTCAAAGTTCGTGTCTTATTTAGTTGAAAAATTAAATACTGCTTAATCTCTTGAAATATTAGCGGCGCGGGTGTACAGTGGAAGTAGTAGAGTTTGCAAACCACTCTACTCTTGTATTTTCAGTGGAGTAAGGTAATCGTTACAAACTAGTTATTTAGGTGAAGATTGTTTATAAGTTGAGTGCTTAGGATTTAGGTCGTGTACACACGGCTACATATCAAGCTATACATTTCTAGTACAAGCTGAACTCTCATTGTATGAAAATTCTATACAATGCGAGATCAGCTTATACTAGAAATTATAGCTTGATAATGTAGCCGTGTGTACCTACCTAATCTATATTATGTTGAATTAAATGACTTTATGTGGAATAAAATATTAAAAGATGTTAAGAGATTATCTTACTTCCTACTATATATAATATAATAATAATAAAAATAACCCCACCTTCGTATCTCTACGTTGACGTCGTGGTGGGGCTTGCGCGCTCCGAACTCTAGGCCTGTGCCAGTAGAGTTTACTTTGCCGGAACAGGTCTGGGATTAGGAGCCAGACCAAGAGAGATACAAAAACCCGCAGGACAGCATGTGGCGAGCTGTTGGGCAGTAGCGACACCACGGACCCTATCTCCCCGGAGAAATCTTGTTTCTCACCTCTGGCTTGCCTTAATTGGCCGGTTGGAGTCAGCACTGACGAGGAACAGAGCTCCCACCTCATTCTCGCCTTTATTGGCTGGCTTGAGTGGAGATTCGCAAGAGCAAACGTGCTCGGAGGAAGGAAGTATTTCAGTAAGTACTCGTAGGGATCTTGACCATCTTCCGGGCTCTGGGATTGTTCTGAAAGCCGTGGAATACCTCTTCACTCCTCAAGCACCTCAAAACATGTTGCCCCCTAGTTGCTACGACACTTTGTGCTAGCGACCGTTTTCGGGGGCCCATTAATGAGTGTGCAAGTCACCCCCTGGCATTTTATCCGTGTGTATATAAAACATTGATCAGGCAGGGGCCATAGTCCTTCCATAGTTTCAGGTGACCAGTCCACTTTAGCCACCCAAACCCATAGTCCAATATCTTTGTTTCCTTAATTACAATAGTCCTACACCAATCGGGGGTTGTCCTTGGCTGCACTTGCATAGTACGAACAGGGATAATCGTCGGTTGGTACCTCATTTCATTAAAAACGTCTAAGGGGCCTCTGCGAGTTGGCTTCGGCCCCTCGTACGCCTTCCAAAGGTCCGGGACCCTAGGGTCCCGAGAAATGTCAAAGACGTAATAATAATAATAAAAATAATAACCCCATCGCCGTATCTCTACGTTGATGTCGTGGTGGGGCTTGCGCGCTCCAAACTCTAGGTCTGTGCCGGTAGAGTTTACTTTGTCGGAACGGGTCTAGGATGAGGAGCAAGACCAAGAGAGATACAGAAACCCGCAGGGCGGCATGTGGCGAGCTGTTGGGCAGTAGCGACCCCACGGACCCCATCTCCCAGGAGAAGTCTTGTTCCTCATCTCTGGCTTGCCTTTATTGACTGGCTGGAGTGAACACTGACGAGGAACAGAGCTCCCACCTCATTCTTGCCTCTCGCCGGCTTGAGTGGAGATTCGCAAGAGCAAACGTGCTCGGAGGAAGGAACTACTCCACTAAGATGCTGGTAGGGACCTTGACCGTACTTCCGGGATTGTCCTGATAGCCGTGGAATACCTCTCCACTCCTTAAGCACCTCAGGACATGTTGCCCCCTTGTCACTACGTCACTAGGTGCTTGCGACAGTGGTGGTCTAAGTGCGAATCTGCCACTGTCCATAAAAAAATAAAATGTGTTTTTTTGCGTCTGGTGACACTTAATGACATTATCTATGGTTCTGTTAATTCAGTTACAGTCAAAATCGCCTCTATCACATACAAAGAGTGAGATTCAAAACCTACACTATCCAGTTGTGAATTGGAAGATTTATTAAGCCACGGAACGTTTTTTAACTGCTGTGAACATTTTTAGAAACTGGATAGAGGCGGATTTGCACTTAGACCCCTCATATGTACATGGCGCACTCAGAAAGTTTTGCGATACAAAAAAAAAAAATTACTACTGGTTATAATTTTTTTTATTATTACTTTTCGAAGAACTTTCCATTAGCGTCTATACACAGTTTCATACGTCTAAACCAATTTTCACAACACGTTTTCCAGTCCGCATCAGACACCTCTTCAATCCCCTTCTTAAATGCAGCCAGTGCATCTTCCGGTGATGAAAACTGTTTTCCCGTGATTTTTTATTTTGGGGAACAAAAATGGTAAATCCATCCGTAATGATATCTTAAACGCGTTGAGACGAGCCTGCTACAAATTTTGCTATCATGTTTCGGCACCATTCTACCCGAACCACCTTCTGAGCCTACGTTAGATTTTGCGGTAGGTACCACCGTGAAACTATCTTCCTTACCCGAAGATGCCCGTGTAGAATTTCATGCACACTTTTCGATCCAATCTGTAGTATATGCTGAACCTCTTCATATGTAATTGCCTATTATCTTGAATTAAAATTTTCATAGCCAGCACGTTTTCTTATGTAACAACCGTCATAGGGCGGCCACTGGTTTCTTCGTCCGCCAAAGTTACTCAACCACGCATAAATTCGTTGAACCAGCGGAAAACAGTCGCTTTAGAAGGGCTTTTGTCTATTAACACCATTCGAAGTCTTTCAGACGATTCTTCTGGTTTTAGTCGACATTTGAAATCGTACAAAATCATCGCGCGAAAATTTACTCGTTGTAAATCCATTTTTCAGTGAGACAGTATTTCGATTTTCCTCGTAAAAAAATGTGGAGGGAATTTCGAATCTGGAATGTTCTATTTTTTTGTAATAAATAGTCATAGTTTTAATTGACATCAAAACCAGCCAGTGTCCCATAGACAAAAACTGTTAGTCGCAAAACCTGTGAATATTAATATAAATGTGAAAGTTTCTGTATTTGGATTTTTGTTACTCAATCACGCAAAAACGGCTGAACAGATTTGGACGAAATTTGGCACACAGTTTATAACCTGGATTAACATAGAATACTTTTTATCCCGGTATTACGTTCCGTGGGATAATTTCCGACATCCACGTGGGCGAAGCCGCGGGCGAAGGCTAGTAAGTTAATAAGAACAGAAAAGCTTACTGAAGTCACTCTTTTTGTGCTATAGTTTTAAATATTATCTACCTAAAATGAAAAACGACACGGTACAGAAAAAGTTTATATTAAATTATATTTTTGCTTATTAATTTATTTCAAAACACAAGTACCTACTTATGACCAAAACACTTACATTTTAATGCTTAACTTATTACCTATATTAATCTAAATACTAATAATACCTACACAGTCGTGGTTTCTATCCTACTAGAGTAAAGGGATAGTCTGCTGGCAAGGCGTTGAGGACCTCCTTGGATAATTCCTTATAAACTACAGTCATTTGTTGGTGGACCTTATTGATCAGCTCCGGTACATCATCCATAGTTAGACCTATCGTAGGCACCGGCTCCAGGCACTGGATGATCACGTGACCTGTAAAATACGAAACAGTCCACTTAAGAGTCTAGGTTAGTTTTCCGAAAATGTATTGTCGATGTCGTTTTCGTAACGAAATCTTTGAACTTGGAACTAATTGCAGTAAGAATCTGGTAGGCGCCATCTCAATTGAGATAGTAGCTCATTGGTGTCGATTCTCTTGTCACAAATGCCTCTAAACTAGACTAAATTTTGTTTATTCCTGTCAAACGACGATTTCTTATTCTGAAATAGACTAAAGTGACACAACTTAACTATATATTTTAGTTTGACAGCACTAAGATGGTACTGAGATATTAATTTAGTGAAAATGGCAATTTTGCTATTCTGTATTTGACGATTTTCACCTAAAATTTAGATTTACGAACTAAATCTGACTATTTTTAATCGCGACTAAAAACGTGTGGAATAAAATTGGTTGTCATGAACTTTAAATTCACACCAACTCGACTTCAGATACAAAAACAGTACTGAATCTTTTTTTCTTTTTCTGATATCTCGAAAACAGTGTGTCCAATCGCAAAAATAATGAAAATTTCGACCCCCTTTATAAAACCCTAACACTCTACATGTAGGTAATAATTTTTCTTATTTTCCATATAAAACACGTCGAGGCTGCCCCCCCTGCGCGCCTTCGGTTTTAATAAGATTCAAGTGGTTGGTATCACGTGTGGAGTCGCGATTGTCAAATTCGATTTAGATGTGTCAAAATTATTTTTAAATTTAGAAAATTTATTTTGCAGAATAGCTTTGAGATGCTCATAGTCAAAAGTAAGGAATTTTAGTGATAGTTTAGTTCGGTGTACAAGAGAATCGGCACCATTATTGTCAATCTTTTAACTAGAGTTTACCGTATGACTTAATAGGCTAGTTTTCCAGTAAAGAGTACCACCCTTAATCGTCATATGGATACCGTAGAAGGCAGAAATGACGATGATATTGTAACACATAAGTACAACTACTGAAACTGTTTTTTGTGTTTCGGGTTTCAGCTCCAATTTGGGAAGGTAAACATTAAAATAAATAAAATACAGAGTGGCAGCGACATCGACGCGAAAGCTGTTACCATGGATTCAGTACATGATTCTGAACCTCCTTGCGTTGAAATTTTTCGTCGGTTATTCAACTAAAATCTGCTGTTCCATACATTTTGAGCGCGTAGGTATTATTACACTTTTCTATGAAATAGCAGATTATTTTTCGAATTCATAAGTTACCCTCTACCTATTTTTTTATAAATGAAATTATTACAATAATTTCATATGTTTATATTAAAGGTTTAATTAATTAATGCCTCATGTTGCAATGAGTTTGTAACCATTATTAATCTATGCTTATAAAGGTGTTCCTAGCCGCTAAAAGTGTTGTCATTAATATTAGTGTAACTATTACTTTATTTTCTTTTTATGTACTACAGCTATGTATATTTTTATGTTACTAAAGATTTTTTCTAAACTAAACTAACCCCCTTCCAAAAATCGCCCAACGCGCCTAAAGAAGTTTTCACTTCAAAAAGGGGTAACCATTAATGCAGCAGTCCGTACTGAGATAAGGAAATGTTGTTAGCTTGTGTGGTCTGAGGTTCTTCTAACAAAAGAAACCTTTGTGAGAGAATTCAAAAAATATTTCCCTTTCTCTGAATATTTTCAGTTACACAAGGGAAGTTTGGTGTGGATTGTGATGAACCTTCCACTGGTAAGAAGATTAAAGTCCAAATTAGAATATAGATTGGCTACTTTTTGTCCGGAGAGGAAGGGTCACGGAAATTTTAACCTTTCAGATTGAAGTTGCAAAGCAAGATAGGCTGTGAAATCCTTTTTATTATAAGGCCTTAGGAATGTAATGTACGTGGACAAAATGTTCAATAGAATTTGTAAAGTAAAGTGACTATAATAAGGACGACTCTTTCAGAATTTTGATCGGCTTTTCTCACACCTTACTGCGAGAAAAAAAATACAGATTCGCGCGTACTTATGTAAAGCGTCAATAATAAATAAATCTTTAGAAATATTCATAATATAAATGTCAATATAAATATTTCCAGATCAGAGGGAAATAAATAGTGGGCGGAGCGGCTTACCTTTATTGAAAATGTATTTCTCCTTATTTATAAAATAGTAGGGTGAGAACACAACGGGGATTATGGGCACCTGCGCGGCCACCGCTATGTTGAATGCGCCCTTCTTGAAAGGCTGTAGCTTTGTATAATCTTTGTTTCTTGATCCTTCAGGGAACAACCAAATCTTCGTCTGAAAAAATAAATTATTCACTTTGTTTAACATTTAGTTTTGCCCGCGGCTGTTACTCGCTCATAATGTAGCTTTCTATAAGTGATTTTTTTTTTTAAATCCGTTAAGTATTTTTTGAATTTATCCATTACAAACAAACATACAAACATCAAATTTTTTCTCTTTATAATATTAGTTAAGATATTCATAAACGCTGCTTGAACATATTCTTTTTCATATTTTCCAGCGAAATGTCTGTTTGAATTCCCTCAGGATATTTTTTGACAGTTGTTATTTTTGTGTTCGTCTTGATCAAAGCTATAAACTGATTAGGTATTTTATAATGTTTTTGGAATACTCTTTGAACTCCTTGAGGTAAATTGTAAATCAATGGAATAATTCTTTTGTTTTCGACATCTTGTTTGATTGTGGTTGAATTGAATATAATTGTGGTTAGCAGTGTTAGTACCCAATATTTCTATTGTCATAATGTTCCTCGGGAATCATCGCATTTCCGAATACAAACGAATGCTAATTTCCATGTGCATCAATTATTAGATTTATCGTGTATAATAATTTGAATTCAGAACTAAGTACTTTAATAATGTTTTGTTTTGATTCCCGTGTGAACTATATAGAGCTGTAAAACTATTTTCCTATCTGTCGTGCCTGCGACTTTAGCAGCTTTCCTCCCATTTTTAAAATAAATTACATTAAGTTAAAAGAGTATTAACAAACTCTATATACTTCCAAGTCGATTGAGAGCGTCCAGTCTGTACCAAGTGCAAAGGGCAACTAATAGAAATCCGACGACTGACGAAACACGAAGTTTGCCGAGGGCCGAAGGACATTAAGAAAATAGAAATACTGTACCTACTTCTTTACTTTATTCCAATCAATCTGCCTAGACTTTTCCCAACTATGTTGGGGTCGGCTTCTAGTCTAACCGGATGCAGCTGAATACCAGTATTTTACAAAGAACGACTGCCTATCTGACCTCCACAACCCAGTAACTGGGTAATACGATACCCTTTGGTAAGACTGGTTGTCAGGCTTTCGGGCTTCTGACGAACCGTAACGACTGTCAAAGATCCACGAATGACAGCTGGGACAAACGGCTTAACGTGCTTTCCGAGGCACGGAAGAGTCTCGGTATGTAAAGATGGTCAGCCATCCACGGACTAGCCCCGGCAAGTGTAGCTTAACCTGATGGATCGACCCGTGCGGCTGTTTAACTTAGCCACGTGTTTCTCCTGTTTACTTCATTCCATGTTTTTATTATAAAACAAATTAGATCTAAAGTAACTAATGGCATAAGCAAATTGAACAGACAAAAAATTCTAAGAATTGAAAGCCGACACTGAAGTTGATACATTATTTAAACTCTTACGTACAAATCAAAAAACGTTTAGAAAACAAGTAATGAAAACAAAGCAGTGTATCTTGCAACAAGGCAATTTTATATCTGCGTTATATCCTAGTTCGTTACTGGCGCATTAAGCTAAATTTATAAGTTTAATATTATCCAAGCTTGGTAGCTTCCCCTATTTAATAAATGAGAGCAGTAAGTACGATGTACGAGGTTATAATGTTCACGCCACTATGCCGGGATAAAGGGAGGGAGATAATGTACTATTAATCCTCCCTTTTTTCTGTGTGGAGTTCTACCTATAAGTTTAATCTTTCATTTCAACAAAACTCTACTTTTGTTTCATTACCCGATTTCATAAAAGAAAGAAAGAAAGACGAAATCGCGGGCAAACGTAGAATTTATATTCTACTAGCGTTTGCCCGCGATTTTCGTCTTCGATAGCTGTTCGATTTTGATAACGGCGTAACACATTTTCATATATGATTAAGACTAATCTGTTTCATTTTGACAGTTCAACAACATTCTTTGCGTTATTTAAATTACGTTGTTGAGCAGATTTTTTTTCGAACTTATGAAGCAATGGATTAGCAATCTGTTTCAAAATAATTCAGATTGTGATTGATCATGTATTACGCAATTAGGGTGCTGGATGCGACAATCTATTGTTATAATAAAAGAAACCGGCTATGATAGCACAAACTTAACATTGTAGTTGAATAACGTGTTCTCCCATACATTCCAACTGCAAATGTAAGTTTGTACGCACAATATTGAGAGATTTACCACGTTATTTTAGACCATAGACTTCTTATAAGGTTTCCCGTATTTCAAATTGATATGTAATTATTTCAACAGACCCGTTAGAAAATAAAAGATCTGGCTGCGGTAACGTTACTCCAGTCGGAACTGTTTTTATCTAATAATTAAAAAAACTATCAGCTTACCAAATTAAAAAACTTGCTTACCAATTACAGAAGCTATAAAAGTATCTAATTATCTATTGCACTTAGATGACGATTTTCGACATTTTCTGGCTTGGGTAACGCACACTTTATTTTCATCTATTTTCTTAGATAACTTTAAAAATACTTATTTTAAAATTAAATAAAATATATATTTGAGACCCTCACAGTAAGTACCCTTTTATTTAATATGTCACACGTATAGTTCAAAAACTTATTTTTTTTAAATTTTATATTTTTCCCCCAAAAGTGACCCCCATATTAAAAATTCATTTATTTACGTCACACGTCTGTGTTTGGGTCACAGAAATTCATGTGTGTACAGATTCGGAGCAAATTGCATTGTGACAGATGGACAGACAGACACAAGAGAGATCCTTTACGTGTTCCGTCTTTCATTCGGACGTAAAAAAAACTAAGTGAAAGTAATATTTACATGTTCATCATATTTTTGATTGCCAATTGTATTTAAGGATATTAATTGTTACCGGTCAACTGCCCTAACTTCTCCTGGCGTCCTGTTTGCCTATAATGAAAAAGCTGTAATATCTTTTTCATTTTACTTATATGGCAATCGAAACTTTGAGTTTTATAGAGAACTTTAAGTTTCGATTGCCATACAAGTAAATTGAAAAACATATTACTGCTTTTTTATTATAGGCAAACATAGGACGCGCGGCAAAGTTAGGGCAGTTGACGGTACCTATTTTTTTATTATCATTATTTGTGAAATCGCGACAAGTTTGGTGGTGGACATTACTAGTATCTGTCATGACGTATGTGTTGTGGTATCGTTGAGATTGATGGTTTCAGTCGGTGCCATCACACATTAGGTCTGTTAAGAATAAATATGCTTTTCCTTTTTGTTAAAGAAAAGTAAACTATGAAAATATTTTATAGATAGATAGGTATGCGATACAAACTGTATCATTATGCCTTCGACACTTATACTTCAATTTTATCTTTATCCACAGTCATTTTCCTATTATACAGGAAAATTATAAAATATACCTACCTATAAATAAGTAAGTAATCCCCACACATATTTTTTTGCGTTTTTCTTAATGCGTGTGAAAGAACAGATTTTAATGGGATTGTTTTTCTTTGGAGACAGAAAAAGCTGTATATTATCGTGTTATGTTTAAGGGAAGACCGGACGATAAATTTTATTGCCCAATCCCCGAGTCTGCGTTATCGTAGCCGCAGGGAAGTACCCGTGTAGATAATATATTATGATACCAACCTTATTTTTTACCATGACGTCGGAGGTCTGCTGGAGTTGTTTGTAAGCTCCCTTTGCGTTGCTTCGATCTATGAACACGACGCCAGCCAGGTAGGCGGAAAGACCAAACGGCCATATGTAGAACAACTCCTTCTTAGCAATGGCCGCCATTTTATCAACCACCTCCCATATATTGAACATTCCTGGAAAATGAACGATCGAGTATGAATAAACACGAACGGTAAATAACAGTTGCAGATAATATCAATACTTAAACGTATTGGCAATCAATATAACGTCAAAGGTGAACGAACTTGAGGCACACGAGTACGTATTTGTACATGTGAAATTGAATGTTAATTGCTTTTCGGAATTGGTTTGCACTGGGATTAAAAGAAATAATATTTACTTCATTAATTGTGTTGATACCTACTTTAATTATTATTATTTTGTTTATTGTATAATTTGTTAACTACATTTTATTATATCTAATAGCACGTCAATCATTGTTTATTTCATCTTACAACTTGACTTCATTGATAATTAGGTCTAGCAGTACCTACATAATTACTATATATTCCAACGTTACTTCTAATCCATAAAAAAGTTAACGTCACACCACTTCGAAGTCGAAGTCGAACATCGAAGTCGAACATCGAAGTTGAAAATCGAAGTCGAACATCGAAGTTTAAGTTTAATTAAGATTTTTCAATAGACCAATACCCTAATTGCGTAATGCACGATCAATCACAATTTGTTTCGATTCGAAACAGATTGCTAAGCTGCTGCTGCTGTTTGCTTCATAAGTTGAAAAAAAAAATCTGCTCGACAACGTAAATAACGCAATGAATGTTGTTGAACTGTCAAAATGAAATTACCTAGTCATAATTGTTTACGAAAATAAGTTACACAATTAGGGTACAGTTTAAACACCACTTTCTCAGAATAATACAACGTCAATAGTAAGATACTCTCACCCATCACGTTTGTAAATTTTGTAATCACTAACCAATTCACAGTAACGTTGTGTATTTATTGTCAATATTTACCTAAGATGTCGAGCGAGCTCTGATGATTCGAGATGATGACGGCTCCTCGGTCCTCGGCTAGAATCTTCCCGTCTCGCAGATGCCATTCCAAGTCATATAACTTAGTTACATGCTTCAGCATTCGAACTGCTACTCTGAAAACGACATTTGTTTTTTTTTATTAATAATTATTGGCAAAGTGATTAGGTAAGTACACATTTATTATAATATATTTAAAACTAGCGGACGTTATTTGGTTTCACCCGTGTAGTTCCCGTTCCCGTGGGAGTACGGGAATAAAATATAGCCTATGTTACTTGCTGATAATGTAGCTATCCATTGCTGAAAGAAGTTTTCAAATCGGTCCAGTAGTTTTTAAGTTTATTCGTTACATACAAAAGTACAAATTTTTCCTCTTTATAATATTAGTATAAGTATAGATTGTTATGTTTTTCCTCATACCAATGTCTGTGTTATTGCATGAATTATCTTATTATTTTGTGTTAATACAGCTTTATTTATCAATTTTAAATTCAAATAAACAAATTGCAAAAAATAACAAGTGCGTGGTCTGACACGCATCACACACATCTGACACAATGAAGGGTTCCGTGGTTGGGATGAATTTATCCCAAGAACAAACTTAACATTGTAGTTGAAAAACATGTTCTCCCATACATTTTCAACTGCAAATGTAAGTTTGTATGCACAATATTGAGAGATTTACCATGTCATTTTAAGATCATAGACCTCTTATAGATTTTCCTGTAATCTATGAGTAAAGAACAATTCTCTGTTTTTTTTTTTGCAAAATTTCTGGCTCAGTAGTTTTGGAGATTATTTTTATATCGGGCACATAGTAAATTTTCGTCTATTTCCTTAAATTTCTTTAAAAGTTTTTCTTTTAAAATTATAAAAAAAACTGGTATCCTCGCAACAAGCATTTTTATTTGATTTGCCACAAAAAATACATGTATGTACCAAATATCAACTTAATCGGTCCATTAGATTCGGAGCAAAGCTGTGACAGACGGACAGACACACGAGTGATTCTATAAGGGTTCCGTTTTTTCCTTTTGAGGTACGGAACCATAAAATAAGTTCGTGTGTGTGGCGTCTGCAGGTGTTTTGTCTGAAAGTCTACAGTAGCTATATCGGTTATAGTTTTCGTTGGAAGCATGACTAATTAGGAGTCCAATACGCATTTCCCTAATGAATACATAAATTATCTGATTATAACAAAAGATAACAATGGAAATCATTCATATTAATTGAGATTATAAAACTGTGGCGTTGTTGATAAAAAACACCAGGAAATGGGGTTAAACGACGATTAATTTGATACAATTTAGTAGATACACCTATGTGTAAATAATTTAATTTAAAAACGTAAACGAAGCAAAAGGAGTATGTAATTATCGAAGCAGAGGCGTTCTGTTGTTTCTGCCTACCCCCATGGGAAGATAGCGTTTTATGTAGGTATTTTGACAATAACAAACCATACTACATTCAAAAATCCTATACTAATTTGTATGTATATATATTTGTTTGTATATATATTTGTTCCTACTCACGTTCTCGAAATCGGCTCTAACGATTTCGATAAAAGTTGCAATATAGGGGTTTACGGGCTTGAAAAATCAATCTAGCTAGGTCTCATATCTGGGAAAATTTGTTTTTCCGTATTTTCACCCGAGCAAAGCTCGGTCGCCTAAAGTTTAGAACAAGATAATAAATAGTGACATGACATTATTGACAATAATGATCATGGCAACATGGAATTAGTAAGTACCTACTATCATGGCAGTATGGAATTAGTAAGTACTTTCCTATACTATTAATTGAGCATTCTCTATTTTCACCAGAGCAGAGCTCGGTCGCCCAGGTATAAATAGTTAAGCTTATAATTCAATTTCGTTTTGACATCTGTCAAATATCTCTAATATCAGATGACGTTGTTTTTATTGGCCCTTTTTGTGCGTGAGGGCGCGGCCGTATTTTATCCGATGGTTCGATGAAGGCAGCTTCATGACAGTGAGATGGGTATGATCAACAGCTGTCATTTCACACCATGCCGGGGACATGCGAGATGTCTCAGTAATCCAAATTAAGGCGTTGCATAAGATGTTATCGCAGATGGGCCCCAATAGCCAAATCATTTGATTAGACCCTGGGTTCCGAACCTGGGGGTAATTACCCCCTCGGGGGTAAATCAGCTATTCTGTGGGGGTAACAAAGAACCTAATTTAGTGGGACTAAAGCTGGTGCCGAATATCCTGATAATAGCTAACAGAGCTTTAAAAATGCTTATAAGTACCCTTTTCCTATAGATATGATTGTAGTTTTTCAACTCTGGTTACACTGAAAATAAAGGCCAGAAACTGTTTCAATGTGGAACATGACTTAAGATGCGCTATAAACGAAACTAAACCTAACATAAAAAAACTTGTGAATGCAAAACAATACCAACCATCACACTAACAATTTTTACTTAATTCATTGTTTCATGTAAATATAAAATACGTAAGAATTATAAGCTTGTCTTGTTTGTATTGATAACCTTTTAAGGTCGGGGTAAAATCAGTTTTTCTAATAGGTCACAGGGGTAACACTATTGAAAAGGTTAGGAACCATTGGATTAGACTATAATCAAATAACCTATGTCTTTAAAACTACCGGTTATCGAAACGTACGTATATTTTTAAATAGCAGATAAAGTTATTATTTTTAATATCTAAATACATCACTTTTCTTTGATAATGTCTAGTCAATTTAATATTTGGACTAGGGACATTTCCTATCGTTTTAATAAGTAGGTCTGTACAGTCAATAACAAAATTATATGAACGAAGTGTTCATAGAGCTTTCAAATTCTTAGTAATTGAGCAAATACTTAACTAAAATCAGAAAAGAAGTAACATTTTAAGAAAATTAACTCTTAGCTGGTATAGGATACCTATGCTAAAAAGCAGACTATCCAATCATTTGTTTGTGTCAATTTATTGTTTTGTAAAAGTAGCAGTGTTAATCGACTTGTTGCTGACCGAACCTACTAGGTACCGACTATCTAAAATGTGTTTTTAAATTTAAATTTTTCACTATCCCTAATACAAAACTGAATTTTCCTACTACACGTGCCGCATAATCACCTACCGCTAGGTTCCACATGACCACGAACAGAAACTACCTACGTGCACCACCCGTATGCATTTTTAATTTACTAATGGCTCCGCAGTTAAAGAGAAGATCAACAAAGTGTAACACAATGTTTTTTTACCGTTTCCGTATCAAGCCATCCAATTACGTTGCATTTTATCTTTATGTCTGTTGTACTTTCAATGTTTTGTTATAAACGTATGTAGCTTTCTCGGTCTATTTAAGTACTCTGCTCTTTCTTTGACTTAAGTAGGTAAATGTTGTTATTGTTGTAATTGTTATTCATTGACAGGTCACCTACAGTTATTGATAAAATTAGTAGAAAACCGTGTCACGAGCTGTTTATGTTTCTTTACCAAAACGATAACATTAAGCGTCCGTCCAATGTTTGCGTTCCGTGTTTTCTACGCAGTGACCTAAGGAATTGATTGGTTCGGACTGATGAGGGAACTCACTAAACTACCCTCGCTTTCCCTAAGTGGCTTTTACTCCAAAACTTTAGCTTCGTTTATGTGGGGACACATTTAACTTGGGTTTATTTATCGAACTAAAGTTCTTTAGAAAAGTTCATTTGTGTGTTTAAAAGCAACTTTAAGTCCACTACCCAGCTGAATGAGGGACCTTTATTCGGGATATTTTTGTTAGATAGGAACTTTTAAGTAGTTAGTAGTTGCAACCTTCTTCTGTCTATATCTGGTCATACTGATTTGATTTGCAAAAGTATTTTAGGAAGACCTAGTCATGGTCAAAAATAAATAATACTTGCGAGGACCCAACGAGAATCGTGAATGACTTCGAGATTGTCACCACGAAATTTATTTTGTCAATGTGAAGTTTGCAGTTTCAGAAATGTCTTTTGAGATAATAATTAATAATATGTTTATGTCACCAATCAAGAATATTGCAGTTACAGCAAGCGAATGTCATCAGGGTGGTCATTTGCTATTTTTGTGGCGTTTGCGTCATGGAAACTGCAGAATAGTGTAGGCAAAAGAGCTCACAAGGATCATAATGCGTAATATATACATTGTTATATAGACCAGGTACAGATTTTGTGTATCCGCAACAAACCTGCGACTCGGAATGATCGTGACCTTGTAACTTATCTACGAATTACTAATGTTGGAATTATTACGAAATTACAAAGTTTCTCAAGCCTGACAGCGAACTTCTATGATGTATAATAAACACATCATTCATCATTACGTGGTAAAAAACAATGAAATACCCACCTAATTATTTTGTAAGAGAATAAAAAATATGAAAATAAAACATGTTTTTATCATCTTTATTATAATTAGGTGTCAAATCTTAATCTATTAAAAATGTTGCCAAATTCTATACACTTTATTAATAACGTTTTCGGGATTGATTTTCATGAAACCCATAATATGTCTTGTGGTTGCTTTATAAATTGCATCCAGTGCGGCAGGACGATGTTTCTGATAATTCCTTGAAAACCACGTAAACACATATATGATTACAGTTTAAGCAGCATAATTTGTGTGCTCAACTTTCAACTGCTTTGACAACGCTTTGCATTGTCAAACGTATTTTTCTAAGTTGTGAAATGCAATTGACGAGAATTTGCTTGAGATAAACACGCTCGCTGTCCAATTTGAGTCATATAAATATAAATTCAAATACTTACTAAAAAAATTATTAAAGTTGAACAAAATTTAATTAAACAAAAATATATTTAAGTAACTAGCTGACCCGGCAAACGTTGTTTTGCCATATTTATGTTTGGGATGGACCACCCTTATTACTTAGGGGTATGAAAAATAGATTACGACATATAAAATTTCGTTTAAATCGATTAAGCCGTTTTGGAGAAGTATGGCAACTAACATTGTGACACGAGAATTTTATATACATAGATGTTTAGGTGGAGTTTTGCCTTTTCCCAACTATATTGTGGACGGCTGCCAGTCTAACCGGATGCACCTGAATGTACCAGTATAATACAAGGAGTGACTGGCTATCTGACCTCCACAACCATAACCCAGTTACTGAGTATTACGATGCCCCTTGGTAAGACTGTCCAAGATCTACGAATGACAGCCGGGACCAACGGCTTAATGTGCTTTTCGAGGCGCGGAGGGGTTTCGATATATAATGGATCACCCATCCACGAACCGACAGCGCTAATCGTAGCTTAACCTTCAGGTGAAGGGTGAGCGTTTTGGGAGACTGTCTTATGTAATTTTGACGTTCGAAAAGTGCTGATTCTCAGCCTAGTTTGAATAAACGACTTTTGAATTTTTTTAATCGACCCGTGCGTAATTTAACCACGTTTGACAAGTAATCAACTTAAAATTCTCAATTCAGATGTGTAGCTAATCTCAGTTATGTAGCTAATGAAGTAATTTATTTCATTATTCCCACAACTCATAACGTAGTGGAATAATATCCAATGAAATCTTTATTTTACCTTTTCGTTACATCATGTTATTGCAAGGTAGGTAGATATATGTGTACCTAGTGATTTATAAGAGCGCTAACACACTGGGACGCCATGGCGACGTCGCCGGCTACGTATCCAAACAATTCGTATTGAAACGTATGACAGTCAACTCACTTGGCTACAGTTTGGCGACGGAGACGTCGCTAATTTGGAAGCGTAGCCAAGACCGACCGGCCCCTACGTGGGGACTGGATATTCTGACGACCTGGCGACGTGTAGCCAAGTCGCCAGTATTTTGTATACAAGTAGGTAAGTTACGCCTCCCTCACTCAGTGGTCAACTAATCGCCAGGATGGACGCCCGCGAGTTTATGCGTCACTTATTTGGAAACCTCATTTGGTTACGATAGGTGGCCAGAGGTAGCCATGGTTACATAGCCAGCGACGTCGCCATGGCGTCCCAGTGTGTTAGCGCTCTAAAGGATAACATGTACATTGCGTATAAGATACTCGTAAGTATTCAGTTAGGTAAGCTGAGTCACTCCATTGTAGAAAAACCCAGTAGTAGGTATTTGTAAATATAGGTAAGGTAAATCATTTTCCTTTATGTTTGTTTTACCTTTTATATATAAGGAAGTAGTTCCTATCTGACTACGAGTATCACACTAATATTATAAAAGCGAAAGTTTGTGAGTGTGTGTGTATGTTTGTCTCTTCTTCACGCTCAAACGGCTGGACCAATTTGGATGAAATTTGGCACACAGATAGTTTATAACCTGGATTAATATATAGGATACTTTTTATCCCTATATTCCCACAGGATCGAGACTTACGCGGGTGAAACCGCGGGGCGCAGCTAGTATTCAATAAAGGTTAAGGACTTTAGAGATTTAACGCAACTAACCGACCCCGAACCAGTCAGCTGTTAGAATTTATTGATAGTGAATTAATGCAAAATATGTAATGTCAAATGTGTATCTGTTTATTAGAAGGTCGTTATATTGTTAGTATAAATCTTTATCATTAAAGGCCGACATTACTAATATTTTTAATCGTGTTACAAAGATTATAAAAATTATACGCATGATTTTAATATTTTTGATTGTAATGTGCTTGATAAAAATGTCAATGGTGATACCTGTTTACCTATATTTTTTTATTCTGGTGTGACTTGAATTCGATTTGTATAATTTTTGACTTCTACCACTTTCTTTTGAAAAATCAAGAAAAATGATACGTTGCATTTTCTTTACTTTGCCACTTTTTTTTTTGCTTTTGTTTACTTTTCTCTTTTCTTTTACAGTTGCCTTTGGCCTTTGGCTTTGATCATTATTGGAAACATTATCGGTCGGAATAATAGTAAAAAAACACAAGTTTCCTTCGAAAGCGAGGCCATTAGGGCCCTTTCATGATTTTCCCTTATTTCTCATAGTTTCAGTTTTACGCTCAACTCCGTCCCAAGAACCCTCTCTGAATATTTAATTATTTATGTAATTTTTGTTCAACAGTTTATTAAAAAAATTGTAAAGGTAATTTTAGGTTACATTGTAGAAACGCGAAAATGCGAATCTAGTACACTAGCGAGAAACACATTCCCGCGAAAGACGCTTGCGCGAACCCACTTGCGCGAAAAACCATTTCCGCGAATGGAATTTAGCGAAATTCAATCGCAAAATAGAAATTCAAGATGGCGCCACCAAACATTTGCACTTTTCGTCTTGGGTGTCTTTTGATATTTGAATTTTTATTTTGACCTCATAATCGTTGCTAGCGCCCTCGAAAACCATAAAAACGACACCCATGACGAATATCGAAATTTTTGATTTTGAGCCCAGTTTTATTATCAGCAACCTCGAAAACCATGAAAATGACACCCATGTTGAAAAAAATAAAAAGTAAAAAAAAAAATACTGAGAAACAAAAAAGGATAATAAAAAATCAGACAATAACTATTGACGCCTAATTAAATTATATCTTTACTACCAGTCTGTCAGTAACTTAAACATAACTGGTGAATTGTGGCTGTACTATCCACAGTATAATACACTCCTGCCAAACTCTTTGAAATTCTTTGAAAGAGTGATGAGACTAGGCCTGTTATGAAGGAATTTCATTTCCTCAACTTTTTCTCGCATCTGTCTTTTCGCGCAAGTGTCTTTTGCGCAAATATTTTTCGCGCAAGTGTCGTGTCGTATAATAAATGATCAGTTAAAACGTGTAAAAAAAAAGCGGTTGAAAGCAATTAATATTAAATTGCACTTACTTGGCATTTCTCACATTTTTGGGACTCAGAAGAAAGTAAGGCCAAATCACAGCTGCTAACACCGAAGTTATAAAATAGAATATACAGAAATTAAAATAAAACTTGACTTTATTAGGTCCCGTGTCGTGTAACTTTTTGAGAATATACGTCATCACACATACTACTGTTAATATAAATATTTTGTACCACATCGTGATCGTCCCTGTCGGCACCAAACACACATTCGCACCGCGATATGTTTATGTCCATACTGAATTAATTACTTTATCTTGCTATTTATGTTTTATATCACTAGGATTCTGCAGAAGCAAGAAAAAACCACGGTATATTTTATGAAAGGGATTGTCAAAATATGTACCTGATACTATGGGTGCTATAGAGATCAACTGGTCGATCAAGTATTACTTCCAATACAGTTACCTCAAGTCTGCAACCAGTGTGTCCTGCCCGTCCATGACTTACGGTGCCGAAACGTGGATACTGACAGTCGGGCTGACCCACAAATTAAAGATCTTGCGAGCTATGGAGCGGACTATGCTCAGAGTCTCTTTGAAGAATAAAATCAGGAATTAAATTATCCGGAAAAGAATCGGAGTTAGCGACATAGCTTGCAAAGTAAGCAAACTGCAGTGGCAGTGGGCTGGCCGACCGATGGCCGGTGGAGCAAACGAGTCCTGGAGTGGAGACCGCGTATCGGCAAGCAGTGTGGGACGCCCTCAGCTAGATGAACCGACGACCTTAAGAAGTTGAGCTGAGATTGACTGCATGTGGAAGGCGGAGGTCAGGGTGTTGTGGCGCAGCTTGGGTGAGGTCTACTTCCAGCAGTGGACTGCGATAGGCTGAGTTGATTGACAGTTACCTATTGTGTACCGTTCGTAGTAGGTATATAGGTGTCAACGAACTTATCAAAGTACTCTATTATATACATATTTAGTGTATGTGTAAACGGTATTACAATATTATTGCCCATTTTAATATATTTCGGGTGCGCTGAAAGTGCTGCATGGATTTGACATTATTAGGTAGGTAGAGGTACGTCCTGCACCCCGGGCAGTCAGCCTCGTCACTAATATTCTTACCTTGAGCTATTCTTGTGTAGCTCATATATGTAGAAGAATATCATATTTGACGGCAATTGAGTGAAACAGTGGAAACAAGTATACAAAAATATTGAGAAATTATCAATTTTTAGAGTGAGACGTTCATTTAGGGTTAAAAAATGTAAATTATGCTCAAATAACAACTATGTGGTTTGCGTTATAAAAAAAAAGCCTAGACACATGATCGATTTTATTGCAGCACCAATATTAGTAAGAATGAAATGGTTTTCTCAATAGATTGTAATTATTATTTATGTTAAGTGGGCTGCATCAATTGGGTACCCCAGTTGTATTAAAATTTTAATACAACTGGGTTACCCAATTGATGCAGCTCACCGTACAAGGTGGTGCCGACGACGGTACGGTGTCTCAAAATCAAAATACGTCTCGACTTGGTCAACCCAAAATGATCCTTAATCTAGCGTAAGAATCTCTGATATAAATACTACTATTTATCCGAGATTCTACGCTTGCCCTACTGCAAGTACAGACATAACAAGGTGCTGTTTCCTACACTTATGTTAGGACGATAAGGAAGGCCGTTCACTCACCCTATCACCATTGCACCGTGGGATCAACAGTGGCGGAGAGAGGTCATATTCATAGGAACGAAGTATTTGGTGACTCAGGCTACACTCAAAGGGATACAGATGTCATCTTATTACAAAATAGAAACTTACAAAAAAACAATTTTTCATTTTGTAGTGTTTTTTTGGAAGTAGGTTGTTTTTTTTTTATAAAAAGTTTTTTTCAGTTTTTAGTTATGGTACCTACCCCACACCAATTTGTATACCACTGCTTGATAACTAAACAACAGTGACAGGAAGTATTAACAAAAATAAATCATTAAGATACACAAAGTCGATTAAATACGTATTATCGAAGCTAACTCAAAAATGACCCAAAAAAAGTTAGTAATAAAAATATGGGACTACCGCGCAATTTTTCTGTATAAAAGAAAAAAAAATTAAATCGATCCACAATTGACAAAAATATCTATGAATACATACAAAAAAAATACAGGCAAACACAAATAACCTCCTCCTTTTTTGAAGTCGGTTGAAAAAGAGGTTACGGAAATAGAACTTCTCTGATCTAGCACTCGAAAAGTTTTTGATCTACCACAAAAATTCGTAGTTTAGTAACTTTGGGCTTGTTTGCCAACCCGATAACCTGCACGTATTCTAAACCATCGGACCGATAAATATCGTGAGTCGGTCGGATCGGAGTGGTGGACACTCCTATCCGACCGACTCCGAAACGCCCTTATAATTCATTTTATTCGTTTTTCATTCGCTGTTTGAATATCTTTTATGGCATCAATAATGAGAAAAGATCTTACAAATAGAAGAGTCATCTAAGTAGGTGCATAATATTATATCTATGGGAATAAGGAATATGTTGTGGCGTAAATGGCAAATAGAATATTTGTAAGCCCATGAATACATATGGGTGTTTTTTTTCTTTAAATCAAACTGCCAATTTAGCTTCCGTTTTCCACAAAAAATTACGAAAACGTTCGCTACGGAAATGTACGGAACTGTTGAAAGATTGATGCGAATCGCGCCCCCGGGCCCGGCTCGGTATCTACCGGCCCTGACGTCACGTAAGGGCTGTTGTACATGGCGCATTTGCTTCAGTACCTGGCAACAATAATAACATTAGCTACCATAAGTTTGTTTAAAATCATTATTTGTGTATCAGAATCAAAAACGTTAAGATAAATTTCATAGGATTTGTACAGCGTATATGACAGCGTTTTTTTTTATGAACAATCTACATCAATGTTAAGTGTTCATAAGGGTTATTCCCAAAGTACTCCATTCTATTGTTCTAAAAAGATAAGAATCTCATACATCAATTCCCAAGTTACTCCAAGGAATTAATATTGTTCAAAAATACTTATTATTTTGTTCCCATTCTGCTCCATAGGTATCTGGAATTATTCTCAAAGTACTCTACTTTGAGAACATTTTAATATTATCATGGAGTAGAATTAAACCTAATTAAAAATATTATATTTTTCATGGAGTAGTTTGGGAACTCTTTTTGGAGTACTTTGAGAATTGGAAGCTCTTTTTGCACTACTTATATTATTGTTATTTTAAGTGAGAGTTTTAGGTAGCCTCACTCTCGAAAAACTCTTTACTACAACGGAACGTAAGTACGTTACAAAGCAGCAATATCGAAAGAAAATCTAAAAGAAAGAACGGAAAATGTTTATTGAATGACAAAGTACAGATACGGTGGCGACGATTTGTCGCGGCCATAAGTGTCTGTTTATATAAATTTTTAATTCCTTAAAATGGTTGCCTTGTTGGTCTAGTTGTCGCAAGCGCTACTGCTGAGTATGAGGTCCTGGGTTCGATTCCCGGGTCAGGTAAAGTGTAATTGGGTTTTTCCATCTGGAATTTCTCAGTAGCAGCCTGGAGTCTCGATTTGTGCCCGGTTGCTGGCAATAGGCTCGCCCCCTATTACATGGGACTTAAACATAACTGGCGAAATGTGGGTGTACTATGGGTACACCTCTGCCTAACCCTTCGGGGATTACAGGCGTGATGTTATGTAATTCCTTAAATAAGGGGAATTAATAAACGCAAGTGTTCATTAATTCCTCTTCCTGCAACACAAATATTAATGTTCAGCAGTTTTCCTTATCGTATAAATTTGTTTATTATATTTATATATATATTTGTAATCAAGTTCTCGTAAACGGCTCTTATGATTTCGATGAAAGTTGCAATATAGGGGTTTCCGGGGGCGAAAAATCGATCTAGCTAGGTCTCATATCTGGGAAAAATTGTTTTCTGTTTTCACAGCTTCGGGAATGTGATACAACGTTGAAATACCTGGACGATATGTTTATCTATTTTCATCCGAGCAGAGCTCGGTCGACCAGGTACTGGCGTATAAACAGGAACTGTTATTTCATGAAAAAAAGTAAGCTAAGTCTTTATTTGCCTTAAAAATGGTATAAAGTTGTTACAGTCAGGTATTAATCTAAAGTCCACATGTTTAGCTATACAAGATATGTATCAATTGCATGCAAAATAGTAATTATTAGTTAATTGTTGTTCAATATCACAGATATAAAGTCAATACAAATAAAATAATAGTTTCATCTTAGCATTATCCGTAATGACAAAAGTCCAGAAATGTATAATTTATTGTTAAAAAAATCTTTAATATCATAAAACATATGTTCTTTCAGCCATTTAAATAATTTGAATTTAAATGAGTTAATATTATATACCAGTTTTATTTCTTTTTGAATTTTATTATAAATGCGTATACACATGACTAGGAAACTTTTCGCATATTTGGCTGATTTAGGAGTATCCTGCAATTCAAGTCTGCATGGATCTCTATTTCGAGAGTTCAATTGATAGGCTTTTTTGAACAAACAAAAGATAATCGCAGTATGCAACCGCCCTTATACCAAATCAAGTTTACAACGTTATATCCTCATCGCTAGATAACTGCGTTATCAACGCTATCGTGCCGCTCACCTATGCAGCTATACAAAACTGATTAGAGATAGCATTCACCTTTATTGACGAGAATGTGTTTTTTTGTTTATCATATTTTGAGAGGCTTACCTCGGTTGTTAATCTGTTTGGTATAAGACTTAGTTTTTGTTTGACCTGTAATAGGGAATATGCATGTAATTGAAATAAGGGTCAAATATATATTTTTTTTAACTACCTATATTACTTCAGAATTATACCTCCATAAATATTTTTGATAAAAATTTCTTTTTGAGCAAGATTTTTTTTTTAAGTGCAAATAAACTGCGGGAAATTCAAATAATTGAAACGCGACGCTATTGGTCAGAGCGAATGTGACGTCAAAGTCTATGACAACAATAAAATGTCATTGTGTTTTGTAGGAGTGTTTGCGGTTCAGTTGGTTTTATTGTGATTTTATTACACATTTAGAAGCAAAATTACATTTGTTTCGTAAGAAATAACACGAGACTGTGGGAAATTACTGAAAGCGGTTTTGTGAAGGCCCAATCGAATAATTTGCCGAAAGTTGATGTGTTCATGATGAACACATTTTTTACATCAAATACTGATTTCATGTATGTTGAAATCAAAGGAAAGCTGTAAGGTAATTACGTATTACATAAAATGTTTATTTTATTTTGCACACCTTTTCTGGATTTTTTTTTTGTTATTTAAAGCAACATAACCAAAACAAATAACGTAAGATCGAAATCTACATTGTGGTCTAAAATGTTGTCATACAACTAGGATATTGAAAACATTTCGGAATTATTTTATGAGATGAAAATCTTGAGCACAACGAAATGAGATGCTTTTTGATTATAATTACTTACATTTCTTTTTTTATAGATCAGAGAGAATCATAATATGGTGATTCAGCAGTCTGATATGTACAAGATAAACGAGAGGTGGATATTATGTATAGTGAAAGCTCGGTTAGCACCTGAACATAATGTTTGTCACAAGTATTATGCTGTAACCCTTACTTGTAATGAGTCAGAAGAAACTGTCTTGTCCGTTCAGTGTGAAGACTGTGCAGTACACAAAAGGTAAGACAGTTGTTGTACAAAAGTATTTTTAAGAAAAGAGGGTAATGAAAGTGCAAAATATGTGAACGAGTTATATGAATCAATGTTTTTTTATTTATTTTACAGGAGGCTGTAAGCGTGCCACTGCCTTCTTAGCCTGGCACAGTGAAGACCCACCGTCTACTAGTGTGGATTATTATTGGAAAAAAATAAAGTTGTCTTCAGTGGGCACAAGTCTCAAATTTATTCAAGCAAAAGACATTTGCAATACAGATCCATTTCTCTAACAAAATGAGGGCACTTTACTGTGTAGCTCGCAGCGATTTTGAAGAATCAAAAAATATCAACATAGTTGATGTAGGTGATAGACAATATTGAGAAAATCTTATAAAAAAATGTTCTTTTCTTATTTTGGTGTGATTTTCCTCTTTTATATAAATAAACATAAATATGAATAAAACAAAATTTAATAAATCTTTTTTTATTAAAACATTCTGGATGTTAATTAGACCACAAGCTACTACTATAACATCATCTATAATAGGTATTAAGTTGTGGTCAACACAAGCATGAGGCAGTAATATGTTAAATTCTCTTAGTCTATTTAAAACACGTTCTACATGAATTTTTAATGCTGCTATTCTCTTTGACTGTTTTATATCTTCTTTTGAACTAGGAGTAGACTTGTAAACAGAAGGGGGTCTTATAAGTGTACAATCCAGTTTAGCAGGAGGCGCAGATAAAGCGCTTTTTGTTACTTCTAAATGTTTTTTATATAATGGTGGCTGCGACTTTGTATAATTTTGACATTGAAATTTGTGAGGAAGGATACCTTTCTTCAATCTTTGTGGTTTTTTTCTTGCAAATTTAATAGGTATCTTATACATCATTATATTATTTATCTGTATCTTCTTCTATCTGAAAACATAATAAATTAAATTGTAAAATTAATAGGAAACAGAATGTGTTAAAAAGCAGTGTAACACATGCAAATATTGTCTTTTGAAATTCAAACTGTGTATGTAGGTATAAAATATGGTAGGTTGTTAGATAATTTTGCATGATCGAAGCAAAATCCTCACTACAGAACCACAGAACACAGTGGAGATAATAATCTCCCCTGTGAAATTCGCAAAAGAGTTTTACAAACAAGGTTTTAGGTTACCTAATTTAAGATCGTACGGTTAAAATGTTGGCTTACTGTCGACATTATAACCTTGATTGTGTAGCAAGAAAACAAAAAAAAAAATTGATGGAGATACGAAGTCTCTTTTCATAATTTTACACCACTTTATGTCCGCACCTCTCGGGGCAGAAAAAACACTTTATCGGGTGTATTTCTTATTGTATTTCTGCAATTAGGCACGATGCAGTACTTGTATGTCGGTTTTTTGTATTGTTCTATAGAGGGATAAGGTGGTTCCATGATGATGGAACCACCTTATCCCCTTATATGGAGTCGACAATAGAAAAAACTGTAGAATTGCAGCAGATCAGAATACTTCTTCAACCTAACCTCACCAGTCACCACTCTTGACACTTGTTTGTTTCCCTGCATTCCGAAATTTGATAAAAGTGATAATATCGCGAATCCGACCAAATTTAATAGTCATAATTATTACGCAATAGCCCTTATATTTTGTGACTATTAAATTTGGTCGGATTCGCGATATTATCACTTTTAGCGCATTTTGCAACGCAGGGTTTGTTGTCATAGACTTTGACGTCATTACACCAAGCGCGCCAAAATGGAGGGCGTTTAAATAGCCCGAATCGGTCGGCAATTTTTAACATTTTTTTTAAGTACTTTAAATTGCTTTTTTGGCGTTGATTTTTTTTTACTATTGTTTGGCGATGTAAACTATCAAATAAAAAATAAAAAAAATACATGCATATTAAAAACATGCATGCATGTAAAATACTGGTATTCAGCTGCATCCGGTTAGACTGGAAGCCGACCCCAACATAGTTGGGAAAAGGCTAGGCAGATGATGATTCCCTATTCCGGGTCAGTGTACTTATCATTGTGAAAAACTTTTACTATGGGACCAGCCCTGAAATAACTATAATTCGTTTTAACAAAGAAACCAACAGCTGGTGTATCCTCGTTGTAATTCCTTCTATTAATGATTGGATCACTCTATATTGTGTACACGTGTCATCTTCGCAGCATTTACGAAGCGTCGTGTATAAACAACGTCAGCGTCACCTACGTGGCGTCAAAGCAGCTGCTAAGCAGTAAGCAGGGTCTGCATCGCAACTAAGCAGGTTCTATGTTGACGCTACGCAGGCCCTACGCCGTTGCTACCAAGACCTTATGCCACTGCTACGCAGGCTTTGCGCCGCTGCCACGTAGGCTTTGCGCCCATGCTACGCAAACCCTACGCCGCTGCTACGCGGACATGACTCCGCTGCTACGCAGGTCATACATTGCTGCTACGAGGGCCCGACACCGCTGCTACGTAGGCTCGACACCGCAGCTACGCACGCCGCGCGTGCTACACATGGTCTACGGGGCGTCAACGTCAAGTAGTACCTTTATAGTGTGTGATGAGAGTAAGTACATAATTATATAATATAACATCTGCTTATTAGGCTTAAAATAAGTCTACGGCTAGGTTAAATACACCAGGAGCTAATGCACTGCCAAAATCTCCAACGCCTGTGTAAATTATTAAATAGCTGCAGTCATCTTATTGATGTGCATTCTGAATCTGCCTTAATTGGTAAGTTCCGAAGTATGTACAAAAAAATCGTAAAATCATTTTAGTGTAGAAATTTTAATTTTGATTTAAATTTTAGTATTGATTTTGATTTTACCTGATTTTGATTATGATTTTTATTTTTGTTTTAAATTTGATTTTAGATTTGAATTTGGTTGAAAACATAAAGTGAGTTTAAGAATTCATCTAATTTTAAGTAGGTACTTAATAAGTAATGCATGATGTGCCTACAAGACAAATAAATAAAATAAAATATAACTATTTTAAACACTTCCTGCTGACGATGGTAAGACGATTTGAGATTATAAGTAGAAGAATGCAAGTTATGATTATTTCCGAAGTATTAACACTACTGTAGTTAATGGATGAGAGGAAATTTAAAACAAATCTGTACCGTACTCGATTGGGTAGGAAGTGAGGAAGTATCTAGAACATGCGAAACAATAATTTGACTGTTCAATGTTATTGGTTTCTCCCTTGGCTGTCGGGAGCTCTCCTGGAGATCGATAGCAATTAAAATTCTATTGTGTCTCATTAATGACAGTTGAGCTTATAAGTAATTTGCAAAATCTACTACAATATATGTATAAATGATTACATAATGTGATGTCATATTTAAAACCGAAGGTTGGCGTGACCTACAATTTGATAGGAAATAACACAAAGTTTAGTTCTAAGCGTGCCTAATGTCACAAAGTGTGGGCATAAAAGTTTTATGTACCTATCGCGTAGCTTAGTCGTAAACCAGACGTTACGGTATAGTAACCTACTTTCGAGGCGCGAAAAGCACACATTTCGAGGTTCACAATAAGTACTTATTTCGTTATTTTTATGACTGTGACTATTTTTAACCGACTTCCAAAAGGAGGTTTTTTTTTGTTTGGTAGATCATACTTCAGAGGTGGTCCCATATAAATTTTATTAACTTTGCTTGGGTAGTTTTTGAGTTAGCTTCAATAATACGTATTTTTTCCCACTGAGTAAGTATGTGGATTATATGATAACTTCCTGTCGCTGTTATTTACATAGCAGGTGGTGCAGTTGTATTCGAATTTGTGTGGGGTAGGTACCACAACTAAAAAGTAAAAATAAAAACTTTTACAAAAAAAAAAAAACAACCGACTTCAAAAAAAAAACACTACAATTCGAAAAATAACTTTTATTTCGGAAGTCGGTGGCAAAACACGAAAATTCAAAACCAAAGACACCGACTACCGAAATTAAAGTTATTTTTCGAATTGTAGTGTTTTTTTTGAAGCCGTTTGTTTTTTTTTTTTGTCAAGAATATCAATCGTAATAAATACCAAAAAAACAATAACTTGTTTGATTAATTACGAAGTTCTTAGATTAGGAAGCGAATTAATTGACTAATTAGCAGTTTAATGGGAAAACACACAAATTACCTTATTCAATTATGCCAATTAAGACTTGCATTCTATATTTGTTTCTGTGGCTCTCGTAATGAACTATGTCGTGTAACAAATGGATAATTTTATCCTGTGTGATAGCTATTTCTGTGTCTCTATGTGGTGCGTCGTCACTCCTGCCACCACTGCCATACAAGCCGTTGGATCCTAATTATCAATATCCTACATCGTACAGAGACCATGTCTACACCTCCTTGACTGAAAATGGTCAGAAATTATTTTACCCCGTTGGTATACGTATGTACCTTTTTTTTTAAATAATTACTGCAGTTTCTTTGTAATTATTATTGGTAAATTTGATGACATTACTTTATTACAATGTAATTAAGTGTAATAATAATTCTAAGATCGCGTAGCTTGGACCCTGTTCCCGATACCGGTGGACTACAATTTTTAAGCTATTGCATAGCTTTTATCGCGGGCTTTGAGCGTGGCGACTGAATCAAGAAATTCCGTAACATAACGAAAATAAAACCTAACACCCCCCACTCCGCCTACCATGTAATGACGGTTCCCATGACAACATGATGTTGTCATCGTAACGTGATGTTGTCATGGAGGTTACAAATGCTATGCAATAGCTTTACCGCAGCAGTCCCCGAGTGCCACACGTTTTTTTTTAATGTATATATTTTTTTTGTTTTCATAAAAATATTTCTAAATGTAAATTATATCTATATAGATGAAATAAAGGATTTAATAATTCTAAGAAAACATATTTAATAGTATCACCTACCACTACACCACAGTCAGTTTTGGAGAGCTGACAGTTTTTCATATGTACCTATATTATACCTATATTCTTGCAAATAAATATATCATTCATTAAACATGAAGGGATCAAGCAAAAACGATGTTTTTTTTTCATAATACATCTACCTACCTTCTTGTATTTTCAGATCCGTCGTGTGTTGCGAAAAGAGGTCAATGTATCGAAAGGGGGAATTGTCGAGGAAAGAAAATGTTATACATTTCGCGTATTTGTTATTCGCGCGATTTGGTTTGC
The DNA here is from genome assembly GCA_963680765.1 of Agrochola lychnidis. Classification (NCBI taxonomy): domain Eukaryota; kingdom Metazoa; phylum Arthropoda; class Insecta; order Lepidoptera; family Noctuidae; genus Agrochola; species Agrochola lychnidis. The sequence continues at coordinate 11,088,537 of OY796850.1, forward strand.
TGTTACAGTGAGTTGGAAATGTACCCCTTCGTAGAGCACAGCACAAAGTACCCTCAAGTCGTCCCAAATCTTGATTAAAGTAGATCCTTGAAAAACAAAACTTAACATCCTCGAATTCCTTGTTTTTTTAATTCTATCCCTAATACTTTTACTATATTTAGAAACATAATAGAAAGATAAATCTTTTAAGTTAGTTTTTATTTTCATTTTATTCTGTTTGTTACTCTAATTATGTGTGCACACAAATACTAAGCTTCCGCCACGGGGACCACCCATCCATTTTCCATAATTAACAGTAAACAAACGATCCAATCGCTTAAATGTTTATTCTATTTTTACTTCTATTTAGGGATCCAAAATATGATAACTCTATCAATCTGCGTCGTGATAGGAAGTAGGTAATTTTAAAGCTTAATCCAATCGTGCTGGTTGTGAGGCAAAATAAAGTTAAGAAAAAACAATGTTAAGACCCATGAAGCACGACAACAAACTGAAACAATCGCAACCGATGTAAACAACCAATGGATGATATTTATGGTAATGTTGTGGCGAGCACGGCGCGGCGGCGCGCGGCGCTGCGATATTTTCCCCTCGCGCCTAAATTTTGGTCACGCGCGGGACCTTCTCTTGAACCCTAACAAATGCTGTAATACGAAACTGTTATCTAACAAAAGGTCAAGTGAAATTAAGTTATCGGCAAATTACGTTTTAGAAAAAGATAAATAAAAGACATTTTATTGGCCTACTCCTACCTATCCATTAGAAAGACCCTACAACATTTTCTAGTCGACGTGGTTTAGTACTAGACAGGAATTACTAATGTTTGACCTTTGGAATGTAAAGAGACGGTAATTAATGTTGACAGCAGCTGGGAATTTGTCTAGACATTGCAAAAGTTTATATACCTAGGTGCGCGAAAACCGGGCCACCCCAAACAAATGCTAATTTCACGCTTTCAAGGCAAACGTGCGGCCGCTGAAGTTTATGAAATATATGTGTTTTATGTGAGTGACGAGACGGCAACGGAGTATATTTTCGTGTATTCTAACTAAGTAATGAATTACTCGAGCGCGAAGTACCTAGTGAAAGTGCTTGCTCGCGGTCTAGACCATCTACATATTGGTCCGGGGTCAATAAATAATCAGCATATTAAACGTATTTCAAGGGTTGCGATTCGATTACTTTAATATGGTTGCCACGCAATTTATGCTCGTCACAATGTAATAGGGTGAAGTGGAGCTGATGGCGAAATACCAGGAGAACTCCTCAACAATTAACGTCCCTGCATCGGGAAAAGCAATATTTTGTAAAAGGTGATGAGCAGTTGACATTAGGCTATTCTAACTTGAATAAAATACAAACCGACCCACTAAAAAGCGAGAAATAAAAACATTTTTATTGAAATATTGATTCACGTTATATTCTTGCATAGTCAACTCAACATACATACATACAAACACCCCCCTTGTTTCCCTTTTCTTGTTTTTTTTACTCTAGTATTGTTGGATAAACTTCACTTTACATCCGTCTTCTAGACAGAAGGAAAAAGCCCACTTTATTCATCTATGTATGTCCCATGTAAAAGGGACATCCAGAAAGAAGAAAAGAAGACAAAGAAGTAAACAAAAATGGCCGCTTCTCGTTAAACAAGAGCGATTGAGGGTCTCCAAGTATTAGCATACAAGAGGCTCAATGTTTATTTTCCCAGTATCGCCTACGTAACAACATGTGCAGCACTTTTCCAATTTATTACCGGATCGGAAACGGTTGGAGCGGTAGACCTGTCCTTGTTTTTTCATATCGGCGGTGTGAAGACAATTTGTTTTAGTAACTGCAGTTTTGGTGTCAGCTCAAGGTCGTACCGGTGATGCGAAATAGATTTTGATTTGAACCTCAAAAATGAGTATCTATTTACCTATTCAGTTTTTGAAGTGAAACTTCGTATGCGGCGATTTGATAATTGGGCGAGAACCGAATGAAATTTCAAGGACGCATCACGTTTACGCACATTTCGTTACATGAGAAGAAAGATATAACTGTTTCTGTCTCTCAAACTAAATCTCTCTTATTCTTTTCTTAGGTAATTTCACTTCTAGCACGTGTACGGTGTTGCACAACGTTTTTTAAAAATAATGCAAGCCTTCTTTCTCGAGTATACCTGCGAATCTAAGTCTAAACAGTGAACTCTTTTTGAAACCTTCTTTAGATATTATTCGTAACGAATTCAATGTTTTAGCAGTATAACATTTTAAAACTTGAGGGGCTAGCATATACTGACGTTGTGTGTACCTATATGGATCAGACAACGAGAAATTACAAAAAAACAAAAACAAATGCCTATGCCGTATGAGTCGCGAATACCAAATATGTCAACTTAACGCGAAAGCCTAGTTTAAGATAACGTAAATTAACCTAACGTCTATTTGGCTTGGTTACATTAATTCCAAACTAACGTCAAGTCGTAAAGCAATAAAGCGAACGACTGCGAAGCCGTTCGGTACAACAATATTGTAACCTGTATACCTGTAACCCGTGTAAGTATTACTAAGTCGGTTCCCGAATATATTATACAAGTTAATGCCCTCGAATCATTGAGCACAGATGGCAAACAGCTGTACATCTCAATTTAATCGTTAGTAGGAGGAGATTGATATACATAGCTTTACCAAGGTATACATTACCGTATTACGTTGTGTTTGTAAATTAAAGAATAAACTTGCAGCGTGTAACCTATTTTCTAAGAAGAAATTAAAGAATTTAGTTAAGTGTTTCATTCAATAATTTTACGATAACAATTCCACCAAGACACAAGACCGTTATTCCATGGAATTAGTATGTACTATTCACACCTGAAGAACACATACAATATAATTTGAATCAATGGATTTTCATGTTTTTTGTTTCTACTCGTACTTACCAAACTAGATGGCGCAGCAAGTGGCGCCGTTTAGTTAAGTTATGAAGTACTAGAAACCACCGAAGAGGTTGGATAACACTGGATTGACACTGGCTGATGACTGTCACTCTCAGAGCATCGCATCGATGGTTGTGTGGCGGCTGTCTTCTGGTGCCGCTGTCGTATTACCACGTCCAAGACGAACTGCTGATATGTCACTGAGCGCGGAGAAGGGATTTGACGGCTAACAGCTGGACGGCATTTTTTCGACGAGTTCGCAGCTTTGACTGTCTATGTAGACATATTTATGTCTTTGGAAGTGCTATATTCTGGCACATACCTGATGATATTGAAGCTGCTGAACCACTTACACGGTGACCACTTCTGGTAAAGGCTACCCTGCGCCGTTATAGGTATATAATAAATTTTTGTTACATAACGGTGCAATGGACATTACTCCTGAGCTAACTCAGGAGCTCCTGTTCGCCAGTATTGGTTATTGATTCAACGTTGTATTTTTTCGAAGGCTCACATGAAACCGCAAAGTAGTGTAGTTGTGCTGTTTGTAAGGCCTCTGCCTCGAATCTTGCGGGCAGCGGGGCGGCAGCGGCGGCAGCACGGGAGCGGGGCGGGCAACGCAGACCCGTTCTCGAAACTAGCAGGCAGATCGCGCGCATTATAGCGGCGTAGTGTTGTGTTCGTGGTTGTGTTGTCGAGATACTTGTTTTTATTCGCGAACGAAATGTCTGAACAACGGTGACAACATCTTTTTGATTCTTTTAGGGGTCGTGGATAAGTTACAAAAGTTTAAGGGTCGTGGATAATTTATAAAAGTTTAGGGGTCGTGGATAAGTAACATAAGATTAAGGGTCGTGGATAAGTTATTAAAGTTTAGGGGTCGTGGATAAGTTATATAAGTTTAGGGGTCGTGGATAAGTTATAAAATTTTAGGGGTCGTGGATAAGTTATATAAGTTTAGGGGTCGTGATTAAGTTATAAAAGTTTAGGGGTCGTGGATAAGTTACATGAGTTTAGGGGTCGTGGATACGTTACATAAGTTCAGGGGTCGTGGATAAGTTATAAAATTTTAGGGGTCGTGGATAAGTTATAAAAGTTTAGGGGTCGTGGATAAGTTATAAAAGTTTAGGTGTCGTGGACAAGTTACATAAGTTTAGGGGTGGTGGATAAGTTATACAAGTTTAGGGGTCATGGATAAGTTACGTAAGTTTAGGGTTCGTCGATAAGTTATAAAATTTTAGGGGTAGTGGATAAGTTACATAAGTTTAAGGTTCGTGGATTAGTTATATAACTTTAAGGGTCATGGATAAGTTATAAAAGTTTAGGGGTCGTGGATAAGTTACCTAAGTTTAGGGGTCCTGGATAAGTTACATAAGTTTAAGGGTCGTGGATAAGTTATATAAGTTTAGGGGTCGTGGATAAGTTATTAAAGTTTAGGGGTCGTGGATAAGTTATATAAGTTTAGGGGTCGTGATTAAGTTATAAAAGTTCAGGGATCGTGGATAAGTTATTAAAGTTTAGGGGTCGTGATTAAGTTATAAAAGTTCAGGGGTCGTGGATAAGTTACATAAGATTAAGGGTCGTGTTTAAGTTATTAAAGTTTAGGGGTCGTGGATAAGTTATAAAAGTTTAGGGGTCGTGGATAAGTTATAAAAGTTTAGGGGTCGTGGATAAGTTACATAAGTTTAGGGGTCGTGATTAAGTTATAAAAGTTCAGGGATCGTGGATAAGTTATAAAAGTTCAGGGGTCGTGGATAAGTTACATAAGATTAAGGGTCGTGTTTAAGTTATTAAAGTTTAGGGGTCGTGGATAAGTTATAAAAGTTTAGGGGTCGTGGATAAGTTACATAAGTTTAGGGGTCGTGATTAAGTTATAAAAGTTCAGGGATCGTGGATAAGTTATTAAAGTTTAGGGGTCGTGGATAAGTTACCTAAGATTAAGGGTCGTGTTTAAGTTATTAAAGTTTAGGGGTCGTAGAAAAGTTATAAAAATTTACGGGTCGTGATTAAGTTATAAAAGTTCAGGGATCGTGGATAAGTTATATAAGATTACGGGTCGTGTTTAAGTTATTAAAGTTTAAGGGTCGTGGATAAGTTATAAAAGTAAAGGGGTCGTGGATAAGTTACATAAGTTTAGGGGTCGTAGATAAGTTATATAAGTTTAAGGGTCGTGGATAAGTTATATAAGATTACGGGTCGTGGATATGTTATAAATGTTAGGCATCGTGAATAAGTTATAAGTTTAGGGGTTGTGGATAAGTTATAAAATTTTAGGGGTCGTGGATAAGTTATAAAAGTTTAGGGGTCGTGGATAAGTTACCTTAGTATAGGGGTCGTAGGTAAGTTACATAAGTTTAAGGTTCGTGGATAAGTTATAAAAGTTTAGGGGTCGTGGACAAGTTACCTAAGTTTAGGGGTCGTGGATAAGTTACATAAGTTTAAGGGTCGTGGATAAGTTATTAAAGTTTAAGGGTCGTGGATAAGTTACCTTAGTATAGGGGTCGTAGATAAGTTACATAAGTTTAAGGGTCGTGGATAAGTTATAAAAGTTTAGGGGTCGTGGATAAGTTACCTAAGTTTAGGGGTCGTGGATAAGTTACATAAGTTTAAGGGTCGTGGATAAGTTATAAAAGTTAAGGGGTCGAAGATAAGTTACCTAAGTTTAGGGGTCGTGGATAAGTTATATAAGTTTAGGGGTCGTGGATAAGGTATAAAATTTTAGGGGTCGTGGATAAGTTACATAAGTTTAAGGGTCGTGGATAAGTTATTAAAGTTTAGGGGTCGTGGATAAGTTATATAAGTTTAGGGGTCGTGATTAAGTTATAAAAGTTCAGGGGTCGTGGATAAGTTACATAAGTTTAGGGGTCATGGATAAGTTATATAAGATAAGGTGTCGTGGATATGTTATAAATGTTAGGCATCATGGATAAGTTACATAAGTTTAGGGGTCGTGGATAAGTTACCTAAGTTTAGGGGTCGTAGGTAAGTTACATAAGTTTAAGGGTCGTGGATAAGTTATAAAAGTTTCGGGATCGTGGATAAGTTATAAAATTTTAGGGGTCGTGGATAAGTTACATAAGTTTAAGGGTCGTGGATAAGTTATATAAGTTTAAGGGTCGTGGATAAGTTATAAAAGTTAAGGGGTCGTGGATAAGTTATACAGGGTTACTGGTAACTCGACGTATTCCTTGCAGGACGTTATAGTAGGGTTAAAATGCAACAAATTAAGCCACCAAATGTTCTACCGAAATTCAGTAGTTTTTGAATTAGTTAAGAGTTTTAGTTTTTTTATGAAAAATCCCAGATTAAATCATTTGAAACCAATTTAAAAATGATTTACGGCGCGACTGTACTGAAATTTAAGTTATTATCATAGTTGACGCCGTAGCAGACCTTTGTTAACAATTAAAAGTTCAATAATGCCTAAAACTTTGGCAAATATCACTAACCAAACAATTAATTTTTTGTAATTTTTGCTATTACTTCATAAAAAATGTAGTCTAGTGCAAAAAAAAACTACTACACCTGCACGCGTAGCATGAACAACGAGTTTTGTCGACGGAAGAGTAGACAAAATGACTGATAAACAATCACAATCTCTAATTTTGTCTATTCTTCCGTCGATAAAACTGTTTGATGAATTTGTTTTTATCGAATTTGTTTTGATCGAATTTGTTTTTATCGAATTTGTTTTTATCGACTTTGTTTTTATCGACTTTATATTTATCGACTTTATATTCATCGACTTTGTTTTTAAAGTTGATAAAAACATAGTCGATAAAAAAAAAATTGTTTTTGTCGAATTTGTTTTTATCGACTTTGTTTTCATCGACTTTGTTTTTATCGAATTGTTTTAATCGACTTTGTTTTTATCGACTTTGTTTTTATCGACTTTGTTTTTATCGACTTTGTTTTTATCGACTTTGTTTTATCGAATTGTTTTCATCGACTTTATATTTATCGACTTTGTTTTTATCGACTTTGTTTTTATCGAATTGTTTTATCGACTTTATATTTATCGACTTTGTTTTATCGACTTTGTTTTTGTCGACTTTGTTTTTATCGACTTTGTTTTTATCGACTTTGTTTTTATCGACTTTAAAAACAAAGTCGATAAAAACCAAAGTCGATGAAAAAAATTTGTTTTATCGAATTTGTTTTTATCGACTTTGTTTTTATCGACTTTGTTTTTGTCGACTTTGTTTTTATCGACTTTGTTTTTTTCGACTTTGTTTTTATCGACTTTAAAAACAAAGTCGATAAAAAAAAATTGTTTTTATCGAATTTGTTTTTATCGACTTTGTTTTTATCGACTTTGTTTTTATCGACTTTGTTTTTATCGAATTGTTTTTATCGACTTTGTTTTATCGACGTTATATTTATCGACTTTGTTTTTATCGACTTTGTTTTCATCGACTTTGTTTTTATCGAATTTGTTTTTATCGACTTTGTTTTTATCGACTTTGTTTTTATCGAATTGTTTTTATCGACTTTGTTTTTATCGACTTTGGTTTTGTCGACTTTGTTTTTATCGACTTTGTTTTTAAAGTCGATAAAAACAAAGTCGATAAAAAAAAATTGTTTTTATGGAATTTGTTTTTATCGACTTTGTTTTTATCGACTTTGTTTTTATCGACTTTGTTTTTATCGACTTTGTTTTTATCGACATTGTTTTTATCGAATTGTTTTTATCGACTTTATATTTATCGACTTTGTTTTTATCGACTTTGTTTTTGTCGACTTTGTTTTTATCGACTTTGTTTTTAAAGTCGATAAAAACAAAGTCGATAAAAAAAAATTGTTTTTATCGAATTTGTTTTTATCGACTTTGTTTTCATCGACTTTGTTTTTATCGAATTGTTTTTATCGACTTTGTTTTTATCGACTTTATATTTATCGACTTTGTTTTTAAAGATGATAAAAACAAAGTCGATAAAAAAAAATTGTTTTTATCGAATTTGTTTTATCGACTTTTTTTTCATCGACTTTGTTTTCATCGACTCGACATCGACATCGACAGACTAAATCATTTGAAACCAATTTAAAAATGATTTACGGCGCGACTGTACTGAAATTTAAGTTATTATCATAGTTGACGCCGTAGCAGACCTTTGTTAATAATTAAAAGTTCAATAATGCCTAAAACTTTGGCAAATATCACTAACCAAACAATTAATTTTTTGTAATTTTTGCTATTACTTCATAAAAAATGTAGTCTAGTGCAAAAAAAAACTACTACACCTGCACGCGTAGCATGAACAACGAGTTTTGTCGACGGAAGAGTAGACAAAATGACTGATAAACAATCACAATCTCTAATTTTGTCTATTCTTCCGTCGATAAAACTGTTTGATGAATTTGTTTTTATCGAATTTGTTTTGATCGAATTTGTTTTTATCGAATTTGTTTTTATCGACTTTGTTTTTATCGACTTTATATTTATCGACTTTATATTCATCGACTTTGTTTTTAAAGTTGATAAAAACATAGTCGATAAAAAAAAAATTGTTTTTGTCGAATTTGTTTTTATCGACTTTGTTTTCATCGACTTTGTTTTTATCGAATTGTTTTAATCGACTTTGTTTTTATCGACTTTGTTTTTATCGACTTTGTTTTTATCGACTTTGTTTTTATCGACTTTGTTTTATCGAATTGTTTTCATCGACTTTATATTTATCGACTTTGTTTTTATCGACTTTGTTTTTATCGAATTGTTTTTATCGACTTTATATTTATCGACTTTGTTTTTATCGACTTTGTTTTTGTCGACTTTGTTTTTATCGACTTTGTTTTTATCGACTTTGTTTTTATCGACTTTAAAAACAAAGTCGATGAAAAAAATTTGTTTTATCGAATTTGTTTTTATCGACTTTGTTTTTATCGACTTTGTTTTTGTCGACTTTGTTTTTATCGACTTTGTTTTTTTCGACTTTGTTTTTATCGACTTTAAAAACAAAGTCGATAAAAACAAAGTCGATAAAAAAAAATTGTTTTTATCGAATTTGTTTTTATCGACTTTGTTTTTATCGACTTTGTTTTTATCGAATTGTTTTTATCGACTTTGTTTTATCGACGTTATATTTATCGACTTTGTTTTTATCGATTTTGTTTTTATCGACTTTGTTTTCATCGACTTTGTTGTTATCGAATTTGTTTTTATCGAATTGTTTTTATCGACTTTGTTTTATCGACGTTATATTTATCGACTTTGTTTTTATCGACTTTGTTTTTATCGAATTTGTTTTTATCGACTTTGTTTCTATCGACTTTGTTTTTATCGACTTTGTTTTCATCGAATTGTTTTTATCGACTTTTTTTTAATCGACTTTGTTTTTATCGACTTTGTTTTTATCGACTTTGTTTTTATCGACTTTGTTTTTATCGAATTGTTTTTATCGACTTTGTTTTTATCGACTTTATATTTATCGACTTTATTTTTAAAGTTGATAAAAACAAAGTCGATAAAAAAAATTGTTTTTATCGAATTTGTTTTTATCGACTTTGTTTTCATCGACTTTGTTGTTATCGAATTGTTTTTATCGACTTTGTTTTCATCGACTTTGTTTTTATCGAATTGTTTTTATCGACTTGTTTTTATCGACTTTATATTTATCGACTTTGTTTTTTATTGAATTTGTTTTTACCGACTTTGTTTTCATCGACTTTGTTTTTATCGAATTGTTTTTATCGACTTTGTTTTTATCGATTTTGTTTTTATCGACTTTGTTTTTATCGAATTGTTTTTATCGACTTTGTTTTTATCGACTTGTTTTTATCGACTTTATATTTATCGACTTTGTTTTTTATCGAATTTGTTTTTACCGACTTTGTTTTCACCGACTTTGTTTTTATCGAATTGTTTTTATCGACTTTGTTTTTATCGACTTTGTTTTTATCGAATTGTTTTTATCGACTTGTTTTTATCGACTTTGTTTTTAAAGTCGAATTGTGTTCATCGACTTTGTTTTATCGACGTTATATATGTCGATTTTGTTTTTATCGACTTTGTTTTCATCGACTTTGTTTTTATCGAATTTGTTTTTATCGACTTTGTTTTTATCGACTTTGTTTTTATTTAATTGTTTTTATCGACTTTGTTTTATCGACGTTATATTTATCGACTTTGTTTTTATCGACTTTGTTTTTATCGACTTTGATTTTATCGAATTGTTTTTATCGACTTTGTTTTTATCGACTTTATATTTATCGACTTTGTTTTTAAAGTTGATAAAAACAAAGTCGATAAAAAAAAATTGTTTTTATCGAATTTGTTTTATCGACTTTTTTTTCATCGACTTTGTTTTCATCGACTTTGTTTTTATCGAATTGTTTTCATCGACTTTGTTTTCATCGACTTTGTTTTTATCGAATTGTTTTTATCGACTTGTTTTTATCGACTTTATATTTATCGACTTTGTTTTTTATCGACTTTGTTTTTATCGAATTTGTTTTTATCGAATTGTTTTTATCGACTTTGTTTTATCGACGTTATATTTATCGACTTTGTTTTTATCGACTTTGTTTTTATCGAATTTGTTTTTATCGACTTTGTTTCTATCGACTTTGTTTTTATCGACTTTGTTTTCATCGAATTGTTTTTATCGACTTTTTTTTAATCGACTTTGTTTTTATCGACTTTGTTTTTATCGACTTTGTTTTTATCGACTTTGTTTTTATCGAATTGTTTTTATCGACTTTGTTTTTATCGACTTTATATTTATCGACTTTATTTTTAAAGTTGATAAAAACAAAGTCGATAAAAAAAATTGTTTTTATCGAATTTGTTTTTATCGACTTTGTTTTCATCGACTTTGTTTTTATCGAATTGTTTTTATCGACTTTGTTTTCATCGACTTTGTTTTTATCGAATTGTTTTTATCGACTTGTTTTTATCGACTTTATATTTATCGACTTTGTTTTTTATTGAATTTGTTTTTACCGACTTTGTTTTCATCGACTTTGTTTTTATCGAATTGTTTTCATCGACTTTGTTTTTATCGACTTTGTTTTTATCGACTTTGTTTTTATCGAATTGTTTTTATCGACTTTGTTTTTATCGACTTGTTTTTATCGACTTTATATTTATCGACTTTGTTTTTTATCGAATTTGTTTTTACCGACTTTGTTTTCACCGACTTTGTTTTTATCGAATTGTTTTTATCGACTTTGTTTTTATCGACTTTGTTTTTATCGAATTGTTTTTATCGACTTGTTTTTATCGACTTTGTTTTTAAAGTCGAATTGTGTTCATCGACTTTGTTTTATCGACGTTATATTTGTCGATTTTGTTTTTAACGACTTTGTTTTCATCGACTTTGTTTTTATCGAATTTGTTTTTATCGACTTTGTTTTTATCGACTTTGTTTTTATTTAATTGTTTTTATCGACTTTGTTTTATCGACGTTATATTTATCGACTTTGTTTTTATCGACTTTGTTTTTATCGACTTTGATTTTATCGAATTGTTTTTATCGACTTTGTTTTTATCGACTTTATATTTATCGACTTTGTTTTTAAAGTTGATAAAAACAAAGTCGATAAAAAAAAATTGTTTTTATCGAATTTGTTTTATCGACTTTTTTTTCATCGACTTTGTTTTCATCGACTTTGTTTTTATCGAATTGTTTTTATCGACTTTGTTTTCATCGACTTTGTTTTTATCGAATTGTTTTTATCGACTTTATATTTATCGACTTTGTTTTTTATCGAATTTGTTTTTACCGACTTTGTTTTCATCGACTTTGTTTTTATCGAATTGTTTTTATCGACTTTGTTTTTATCGACTTTGTTTTTATCGAATTGTTTTTATCGACTTGTTTTTATCGACTTTGTTTTTAAAGTCGATAAAAACAAAGTCGATAAAAAAAAATTGTTTTTATGGAATTTGTTTTTATCGACTTTGTTTTTATCGACTTTGTTTTTATCGACTTTGTTTTTATCGACTTTGTTTTCATCGACTTTGTTTTTATCGAATTGTTTTATCGACTTTGTTTTTGTCGACTTTGTTTTTATCGACTTTGTTTTTAAAGTCGATAAAGACAAAGTCGATAAAAAAAATTGTTTTATCGAATTTGTTTTTATCGACTTTGTTTTCATCGACTTTGTTTTTAACGAATTTGTTTTTATTGACTTTGTTTTTATCGATTTTGTTTTATCGACTTTGTTTTCATCGACTTTGTTTTTATCGAATTTGTTTTTATCGACTTTGTTTTTATCGACGTTATATTTATCGACTTTGCTTTTTTATCGACTTTGTTTTCATCGAATTGTTTTTATCGACTTTGTTTTTATCGACTTTGTTTTTATCGTCTTTATATTCATCGACTTTGTTTTTAAAGTTGATAAAAACATAGTCGATAAAAAAAAATTGTTTTTATCGAATTTGTTTTTATCGACTTTGTTTTCATCGACTTTGTTTTTATCGAATTGTTTTAATCGACTTTGTTTTTATCGACTTTGTTTTTATCGACTTTGTTTTTATCGACTTTGTTTTTATCGACTTTGTTTTATCGAATTGTTTTTATCGACTTTATATTTATCGACTTTGTTTTTATCGACTTTGTTTTTGTCGACTTTGTTTTTATCGACTTTGTTTTTAAAGTCGATAAAAACAAAGTCGATAAAAAAAAATTGTTTCTATGGAATTTGTTTTTATCGACTTTGTTTTTATCGACTTTGTTTTTGTCGACTTTGTTTTTATCGACTTTGTTTTTAAAGTCGATAAAAACAAAGTCGATAAAAAAAAATTGTTTTTATCGAATTTGTTTTTATCGACTTTGTTTTCATCGACTTTGTTTTCATCGACTTTGTTTCCATCGAATTGTTTTATCGACTTTGTTTTTATCGACTTTATATTTATCGACTTTGTTTTTATCGACTTTGTTTTTATCGACTTTGTTTTTATTGACTTTGTTTTTATCGACTTTGTTTTCATCGACTTTGTTTTATCGACTTTGTTTTTATCGACTTTGTTTTTATTGAATTTGTTTTTATCGAATTTGTTTTTGTCGACTTTGTTTTTATCGACTTTGTTTTTATCGAATTGTTTTTATCGACTTTGTTTTATCGACTTTGTTTTATCGACTTTGTTTTTATCGACTTTGTTTTTATCGAGTTGTTTTTATCGAATTTGTTTTTATCGACTTTGTTTTTATCGACTTTGTTTTTATTCGCATACCCATATGTGTAATTGTTTAAGTATAATAAAGATGCCGTTTGCGAATTTGCAGTCGCGGAAAATGTAAAATATTTTGAATTTATCACATAAGATTCAGAGTTACTGAACTACCTATTGATCATAACTCATGTTGGCCTGAACCATTTAGAAAAAGGCCATGTCGTGCTAAAAAGTTGATTTAGTAATCAAGGTTGATTTAGGGACTGACTGCTCAGATTACCGTATAGGAGTTCTTCCGTTCTTCTCCGTAGGTACCTACTACGCTTTAGAATGGGCAAGTAGCTTCATCTTTCTAATCGACCCCTTAACAATTCAAAAGTATCTGTAATTGGTTTATTTGAAATAAATGCTTTGTGTTTAAGTTTGGAGCTTCTTTTAGCCTGCACTAGTAAAATGATCGTGTGGACCATGGATCCATCGCCCTTAGACTATTGACCTGGGCAAAATACCAGGAATTTATCCAATCGCATAACACAGATGTTCAAAATCACCATCAATCACCACCATTATCATAGTGTATCACAATAAAAATAAAAAATAAATTGTTGTATATTTTTGAAAAAAATAAATTATACTTAATCTGTCTCTAGTAGAAAGAAGACTATGTGGGTCATAGTTTCTTTTTTCTTTTTGCACTTCGTTTTACTCATGGTCTGGCAGTTTGAGTAATTTCTGCGGCCTACCCAAATGTCCTTTCTTTGGTATTGTTCGTCGAATCGTCTGAGTTCAGTTGCACGATTACTGACAAATGCGTGCACTGACTGGACAGCCTAGGTCCGCTCAATCTGTGTTCCTTCCTCAAAAGACCATTCCCAACACCAATCTACATGGTCTTCACATGATCTAACCAAGATTATGTCTGGACTTTAAAAGAGATTGTGTGACCTCTGAGTTTGCTTCGGCCTTTTTTCTCAGAGTAGTCAGATAGGAAACGCCAACCTCATCTAGTTTTTAAAATATTATTGACGTTTAACATTATTGTTTGTTTTGTAAAAATCTATTTACAGTAAATAAAATCATTTCAATCATTTCATTAGACTACCTGATTTAAAAAAAATTGGAATTGAAAATACTATGTAATCAGTTTTGCATAAGGTTGCTGAGACCATAGAGGCCAATTCAGCTGTGAAATTAATGTCTTACTTCTTTTTATTACATTGAGTCCCTTTACTGAGCACCTGGTTACAACGATCATACAGCCCTCGTCGTTGCCTGGGTAATTAAAAGATTTAACTCAAAATTTTAAATTTAATATGATTGACAAATACTAACAGCCGCTCGGGTCGATCTGTCAGGTTAAGCTACGCTTGCCGGGGTTGGTCCGTGGATGGGTGACCATTTCTACATACCAAGACTCCTCCGTGCCTCGGAAAGCACGTTAAGCCGTTGGTCACGGCTGTCATTCGTGGATCTTTGACAGTCGTTACGGGTCGTCAGAAGCCCGAAAGTCTGACAACCAGTCTTACCAAGGGGTATCGTATTACCCAGTCAGAGGTCAGATGGCAGTCTCTCCATGTAAAATAATGGTATTCAGCTGCATCCGGTTAGACTGGAAGCCGACCCCAATATAGTTGGGAAAAGGCTAGGCAGATTGATTTTTATGATTGATAAAGTTAACTTACAATTATAAATTCCAGTAAGTATTTTCAAAGAGTAATTCATTCTAAAAGCGATGCAATAAAGTATAAGTACGGTCTATAAATGTCACCCTTACACTATAAAGTTAATTTAGACTCTTTGTATACTCATTACAGGCAATTTAAACGTATGTAAAATAGGCATTCATTACGTCTGTGTACATTACTCGCCTATTGTATTAACCCGTTGACCTTAGAGTCAGCTTAATTACGAAGAATTTACGAGTATTGGAGCGCCCCAGCCTAGCCAAATGGAAGCTCGCCCATTTCCATCGTAAAGCACACACAGGCACATTTATGTAGGCTGTGGCAGCTGTACCTATAAATAAAACTATAAAATCATTCTTAAACCTAAAATTACAATGAATACAGCCCTATTCTTTGGTCAACAATAGTAAAAGCCATAATTATTTTCAGTGATAAACTAAATGCTTATTTCCAATCTGCCTACACTATAGTGAAATCCAGAGCTTTCATTGTTTTCATTTATTAATATTCCATATTTATGTGTCATCATCATCTGCCTAGCCTTTTCCCAACTATGTTGAGGTCGGCTTCCAGTCTAACCGGATGCAGCTGAATACCAGTATTTTACATGGAGCGACTGCCTATCGGACCTCCACAACAAAGTTACTGGGTAATACGATACCCCTTGGTAAGACTGGTTGTTAGACTTTCGGGCTTCTGACGACCCGTAACAACTGTCAAAGATCTACAAATGACAGCCGGGACCAACGGCTTAACGTGCTTTCCGAGGCACGGAGGGGTCTTGGTATGTAAAGATGGTCACCCATCCACAGACCAACCGCGGCAAGCGTAGCTTAACCTGATAGATCGACCCGTGCGGCTGTCATTACATAGCCACAAGCCCCCATATTTATGTGTACAGAATTAAATAGTCGAATTTATTTCTAGCATATTAATATTAGCTTACCTACGTTTGTATATAACTGTAAATTTTGTCAAAAACTGGTTTTAGTTTTCGGAACCGGAATGCGGTTTGGTTCCGGCCACGTTAAATTATGTATTATATTACAGTGGCAAATAAACTACTTGCTTAAAGTCGATCTCCTTGACCTATCGATGTAAATAAATAAATACTTATATAACTGTGTTCATTCTGGAGTAGGTGATTGTCAAGTGTGATTAGTATTGTATTTATTTTATTTTTGATTTGTTATTTCACTATAATATGCTGCATCGGTTGACGTCATCACGTCAGCGCTGGGGTTCTGTCTCGCATGGGGTCGCAGCATTTGGCCGTTTTGCGTGGATGTGACGCATATTTTCCCCCAATTTGTTAGTTACGTGTTTTTTTTCTTTCTTTGCGTCATGTTTACCGCAAATAAACGAATTTTCTTTCTTTCTTTCTATTTGTTCCACCAAACCAAGTACGATTTTTTATAAAATATCTACAATTCGATTTAAAAATCTGCCTCGACTGCCTCACTGGCTCTAGTGGTCGCAAGCGCTACTGCTGAGCATGAGGTCCTGGGTTCGATGCCCGGGTCGGGCAATTGTTATTGGGTTTTTCTATTTTGAAATTTCTCAGTAGCAGCTCGGAGTCTGAATTTGTGCCCGGTTGATGGCAATAGGCTCACCCCCTATTATATGGGACTTAAACATAACTGGCGAAATGTGGGTGTACCTGCTACAGGGGCCCAACCCTTCGGGGAAACAAATCGTAATGTTATGTGATATGTTAAAAAAAAAGATGTAGTGACACAATATTGACTGATATGGGTAAAATATAATTATTATTGAAACTACTTGCACCCTGCGGTTTCACTCGCATGAGTCTCGATCGGAATATCAGGAAAAAGTATCTTTTATCCTAACCCAAGTCATGGTCTACACATGTGCTCAATTTTATTTAAATCCGTTTAGCGGTTTAGCGTGAACGCGTAACAATTAAATAAACAAACAAACTCACTTTCGCATTTATAATATAACTAGCGACCCGCCCCGGCTTCGCACGGGTATAAACCGGGTTATTATACATGTCGAAGACGGGTATGTGACTTTCGTTATTATCAGTGATATTTTAACTACTGTGGGCGTAGTGTGGGTAGTGTTGGTTAATGCGCAATAGAAAAACAATTTGCAGTTCAGATCACATAATAATTTACTATCAAATGAATCACACTAGCTAAATTACACAGACACTGGGTGCGACGGCGTTTATTAAAATCACCAATTAACAAAATGATCACAAATTACAACTATCACAATAACTGAGCACCACGAATCGAGAACAGTTCCGCGACGTCTTGACTCCAATGCGACTAAAGGTTGACTGGCCTCCTCGCCTTGGCCATCAAACATCACGACTCTGTTGAAGCGCGCCTTTTTTAGTGTCGGTAAATCACTCTTGATGTCGCCAGTAGCACGCTTGCGATTCGTTTCGTATCCGTACTAATGACCAGATCCGACACGGCCATCCTGCTATGCACACGTCCTCGTGTGTTTACCTGCAACCAAAACTCAACAACAGTGCCTGTTCGACTCGGCCAATTCTGACCATTTACGGGTTCCAACTTTTGAGATAAGGAAACTTTAATCCTCAACACTTTACAAAACAATACTCCTACTTCTCAATGAACTCAACAAACTTTCGACTAATTATGGCAAAAATCATCAACCAGAGCCAGGTACCATCGTTTTCCACGTTAACAATCGTCTTTTCACTAAGAGCCTTAGAAACCCACACACGAGTAAACTACTCCAACGCCATGGCTCTCCAGCCGACTAGCAATCGCATTGCTCTCACACATCCAGCGCATGGATCAAAACTATGGTCGCTCCAGACCCTGACCTCCGCCAGTCTACCTACTGGCACGGTCCCGCACAATACGGTCGTTAGAGAACCCTACTCGCGTGGTTCCCATAACTTAGGTTTGCTCATCACCACTGTGATCACCATCTACTACGACTGGTACATGACCTACTGGCATCTTTCTTCACCTAACGTAAACGTGAACATCTGTAAAGTTTGTTTATTTAACTAACATCACATTTCTAATATCATTTAAATGATTGAAAATTTCATTCAATTCAAATTGTAGGCAGGGATAACTATTAAATAAGCAACATAACAATCAATTAGAGTCCAGGTACTATTGAGGATCATGTAAACTGATAATTTAAGAATTGACCCAAAGTCATTAACCAATTAACAAAGCCCCGGGTATCTCATTCGCGATCAACAATCACATGCGCACTTCCCAAAGGAATGCCGAGTCGTTCTTGACTCTACGATCTTGGCTACAAGGCTAGATCCGACCATACCAGCCAGAGCTATCGCGTACCCCGTACACGATACTCTGGTACGGTCTCCTATACGGTCTTGGCTACCAGGCTAGACCCGACCATACCAGCCAGAGCTATCGCCCACCAAATTCCCACGGTCTATCAAGTAGATGCCGATTTCTAACGGGCTATGACTAAGATGCTCTGGTACGGTCTCCGACCCAACGAATCGAGAACCCGTGCATCTCACACGAACAATTCAATTTGACTCTACTTTCACTATCCAGTTTTCTTCAAAATCCTCAATAGGCCCTCGGCCCTTGTCCTTGGCCCCTAGCCCTAGGCCCTTGGCTCTCGGCCCCTAGCCCTCGGCCCTTGGCCCTCGGCTCTTGGCCCTTTACTTCACGTCAAGCTTAATTTAACTACGCTCTTCGTTTTCCAATAACACGAAACCCCAAACTAAATTTTTGTTATATCTGCCTTTTTCTAATATTTTCTAACGCAATCTCACGGACTTCATCAACGTCCTATCGTAATAATTTAATTACTTTGCAAGTTGTGTCGGGAAGCACATCCCAAAATCAAAACAATTAAAACACAAAAACCTCAAGTTGGTGTTCGCTAATCGTTACGCTACATAAGATTGGTTCTGAGCTGAATACACGTGTTTGACCAATACCAGTCAACGCAACAACGTTATTAACTCGTTTGTCACTTAATTTGGCTACACAACTCTACTAACGAGCATTCAACACCAGAATCATTAACAACACTATACAGCTCCTTTTTATTTAACGTGCCTGAGGGTAATTGTGCAACGACTTCCACTCGCTGTTCACTCCTTGCAACACGTACTCCAGCATCCGACTGGCTGCCACTGTTCGTGCACTGGCGTCCAGCTGCACCAGCGTCCAGCTGCATCGGCGCCCAGCTGCACCGACGTCCGGCTGCACCGGCGTCCGACTGCACCGGCGTCCGACTGCACCGGCGTCCGGCTGCACCGGCGTCCGGCTGCACCGGCGTCCGGCTGCACCGGCGTCCGGCTGCACCGGCGTCCGGCTGCACCGGCGTCCGGCTGCACCGGCGTCCGGCTGCACCGGCGTCCGGCTGCACCGGCGTCCGGCTGCACCGGCGTCCGGCTGCACCGGCGTCCAGCCGCACCGGCGTCCGGCCGCACCGGCGTCCGGCTGCACCGGCGTCCGACTGCACCGGCGTCCGACTGCACCGGCGTCCAGCCGCACAGGCGCACCTGCGCACAGCCACACCGGCGCACTGCCGCACCAGCGCACAGGCACACCGGCGCACAGGCGCACAGGCGCACCAGCACACAGGCGCACCGGCGCACAGGCGCACCGGCGCACAACCACACCGGCGCACAACCACACCGGCGCACAGACGCACAGGCGCACCGGCGCACAGGCGCACAGGCGCACCGGCGCACAGCCGCACCGGCGCACCAGCGCACAGGCGCACCGGCGCACCTTTGGTCTCATAGTGCAGCGCACAGGCGCACCGGCGCGCAGCCGCACCGGCGCACAGCCGCACCGGAGCACAGCCGCACCGGCGCTCAGCCGAACCGGCGCTCAGCCGCACCGGAGCACAGCCGCACCGGCGTACTGCCGCACCGGCGCACAGCCGCACCAGCGCACAGGCGCACCAGCGCACAGGCGCACCGGCGCACAGGCGCATCGGCGCACAGCCACACCGGAGCACAGCCGCACCGGAGCACAGCCGCACCGGAGCACAGCCGCACCGGCGCTCAGCCGCACCGGCGTACAGCCGCACCGGAGCACAGCCGTACCGGAACACAGCCGCACCGGAACACAGCCGCACCGGCGCTCAGCCGCATCGGAGCACAGCTGCACCGGACCACAGTCGCACCGGAGCACAGCCGCACCAGAGCACAGCCGCACCGGCGCACAGGCGCACCGGCGCACAGCCGCACCGGCGCACAGCTGCACCGGCGTACAGCCGCACCGGCGTACAGCTGAACCGGCGTACAGCCGCACTGGAGCACAGCCGCACCAAAGCACAGCCGCACCGGCGCTCAGCCGCACCGGAGCACAGCCGCAACGGACCACAGCCGCATCGGCTCCCACTCGCGCATCCGCGTTTCCGGTTCCACCCCCAAATGGACACCATCTCGTGCCAGGGTCACCAGCTGGCGCCCCGTGAGGACGCTTCACCATCGCGAAACACCACCTGAAAATGAAGCAAGAAGCACGAATGGTTTTGCCGACGGCTGCGGGGCTGCTTGGCTCGATACTGAAGACGTCATAGATCTTCCTCTGCTGTCAATCGGCTTGGCTTGGCTGTCGTGCACCATGATCACGCATAAACGCTTGCATGCTTTTATTTTAATGTTCAAAAACGGTACGCCAACGGTAATTTTCAACGTTTTTATTTTGCGCCTGAACCAACACGAATCCCACTTATGATGTCGAAGACGGGTATGTGACTTTCGTTATTATCAGTGATATTTTAACTACTGTGGGCGTAGTGTGGGTAGTGTTGGTTAATGCGCAATAGAAAAACAGTTTGCAGTTCAGATCACATAATAATTTACTATCAAATGAATCACACTAGCTAAATTACACAGACACTGGGTGCGACGGCGTTTATTAAAATCACCAATTAACAAAATGATCACAAATTACAACTATCACAATAACTGAGCACCACGAATCGAGAACAGTTCCGCGACGTCTTGACTCCAATGCGACTAAAGGTTGACTGGCCTCCTCGCCTTGGCCATCAAACATCACGACTCTGTTGAAGCGCGCCTTTTTTAGTGTCGGTAAATCACTCTTGATGTCGCCAGTAGCACGCTTGCGATTCGTTTCGTATCCGTACTAATGACCAGATCCGACATACATATAAACCTTCCTCTTCAATCACTCTAACTATTAAAAAAAACCGCATCAAAATCCGTTGCGTAGTTTTAAAGATTTAAGCATACATAGGGATATAGGGACAGAGAAAGCGACTTTGTTTTATACTATGTAGTGATATAGATAAGATCTTTAGAACAGCCTTTCATTTGGGGTCCCCTTTAACCCTAACAGATCACAATAAAGAATCTTTCAGGGTTATACTTCCGTCCATGCGTGTTCCACGTAAACATCGCAACGAATCAAAAATGGTATTAAAAAGAATTTGTTCCTAAATTATATGCAAAGTGATCTCAAGGGGCGCGGTCAGTACGTGAGGGTTTTTCATTCTCTATCTAATTAAAACTTGGAATGAAAAATGAACGCTGTGTGTACTGATTACAAAATCAAAAATTAAAATTCTTCTGTGTTTACTGAAGACGGGCTCTTCAGTAAACACATGAATAAGTAGATTGGCGTCACTTACGTTAAAAGCGCTCTTGGCTACAGATGGTATTCGCCACATCTGCTTTTTAAACGAGAAAGCTTTCAAGGAGTTCTGGTTGAAAGTGGGATCTATTAATATTATTACAATTTATTAGCACCTGGAATTCTGTCTTCTCATCTTCGTATAGGAAATGATCGAGAGGTTTAAGGGCCTTAGTCCCGTTTAGTACCGTAAAATGGTCACTTTAAAAAGGAATCTTCTCATAAACGGCTTGGTTAAAAGATTTGAAAAAAATATATGTTTGCTATAGATTCATGAACAACATTTTTGAAACTGGATTTTTTCGTATGGCTAATACTTTAGCCTTAAAAAAATATTTAGCAAAACGCTATTTTTAGCTAATATTCCCTACTACTTTTAAACGGCTTTGATGTTTGTAAATATTTTTACACTGAAAAATTGGTGATTCAAAGTACTACAAATTTGAAACTGCAAATGTAAATCAATCAATATTTGCAAAGAAAATGTCCCCAATTAGAGATAGAGGGTCAGAGGCGCTCTGCGCGGGACGCGGGCGGCAGTCGTGCGTTAGCACTGAGACGGGAAGGCTGTGTCGCTCGCTGCTCCGCTCCGGCTATCGTCGACTATGCGCATCCGTATGTGTTAGTGCGAATGTTTACGAACTTATTGTATTAATGTGCGTTTATAGACTAGCTCGCGCTGCAGAGAGTCAATTCGATTGTGCGCGTAGGCGCTTTATTGTTGAGTATTTTTTATGTGCAATATTCTTAATACTTTTTTAAATTTACAAATTAACAATTTACAATATAAATTTAAAAAAATATGTAAATATAACATAACATCACGCCTGTATTCCCCAAAGGGTTAGGCAGAGGTGTACAGTCACGAGCAAATATGTATACACATAGCAAAATTAAAAAGCGATTTTCTCGTGGAATAACGTCTGCAACTTTATACCTATTTCATATTGGTATGGATTCCAAAATACTATGTTCATTACAGCATAATATTACAATCACAGTAGGAGAAAATCACTTTTTAAAGTTGCTAAGTGTATACATATTATTGCTCGTGACTGTATCTATAGTACACCCACATTTCGCCAGATATGTTTAAGTCCCATGTAATAGGGGGCGAGCCTATTGCCAAAAATCCAGACTCCGGGCTGCTACTAAGCAATTCTAGAGGGAACAACGCTATAGCACTTTGCCCGAACCGGGAATCGAACCCAGGACCTCATGGTCAGCAGTAACGCTACAACGGCGCAGTCGTTGACCTAAAATATTGTGCAAATAAATAAATAAAAATGGCAAGGCATATCAAGCACTGCAATCGGGACTATGAATGAGAATTAAAATTGATTGAATTTTAAAATGATGACTGTATTTTATAACCTTTAACAATTCCCATTTTGCGTCACACGTGATCTGTTCAATTTATATCATAACACGCGTGACTCCGGATTTTTAATTTGTCTGTCTGTGATGTCTTATTTATACCTTTTTAGTTGAATTTTTTGTCGTAGTTGGGTTTTAGTTTGTATAACTTTTATTTTTATTGAATTTTTTTTGGGGTTGGTTTTTTTGGGATTTTTTTATACGTATTTTTAAATGTGCTAATTTAACCCTTTCATTTTAGGTGTATATTGTGATTGACTTACGTAAAAAAATAAATCCTTATTATCAAAATGAAAGTCTTACCGGTTGGAGTGTAGCCTTTTAACCTACGGAGCGAGGATTTTTATTATTCGGGAAATAATAAAATTATGAAATACCCAATTTTATTGCAGTATCGTAAGCTTGACCATGGCAAACATGTAGGTTCTGAGAAATATGGCCCTATGATACACCTTTTCCAGTTAGGAGCTTTCGATTTTTTTTTAAATAAAAATCTCTATATTTCCAAAGTGGTGGCTCGGAATAAAATCTTTTCTAGAAATAAATTGTTGTTCTAGTCGAAAACCATGAGATGGTGTAAAAAAAAATCAGAGATTTTTGGTTTCTCATGTTGACAAATAAAAAAAAAATTTTTTTCCTCAAATTCATGTTGGGATGCTGTATGCACGAGGGTTACACAGGGGAGGTAAAATTTCGGTTATTTTTTGCCTAGGACGCACTGTTTTCGAGATATTTGAATTTTCGTTTTTTGCCTATTTCTATTCAAAAAAATATCCGTAAATTTAATAAGTC
Source organism: Agrochola lychnidis (assembly GCA_963680765.1). Taxonomy (NCBI): domain Eukaryota; kingdom Metazoa; phylum Arthropoda; class Insecta; order Lepidoptera; family Noctuidae; genus Agrochola; species Agrochola lychnidis. Next base: position 11,112,042 of record OY796850.1, read on the forward strand.
CTCTGCCCCTAACGATACGCAAGCTGAAAGATCGACCGTCACTCAGCCGACGTTCGCACGGACGTAATAAAATCGCGGCGGGATTTTATCGCGCACTGGATTTTGAACTCTCGGTGTTAAGCCGAGCGTTGAGAATCCAATGCGCTGGAACGCACTTTTATTTATTTTTTATTTTTATCTGCTGTTTTTTTTTAGTCTGTGCTAAATAAATGTATTTTCTTTCTTTCTTTCTTCTTTCTTTCTTCTTTCTTTCACTCTCGTCCCAGCACGTTGAAAAATCAAGTACACGAAAAAAAATAGCCGCGATTTTATTACGTCCGTGCGTACGTGGGCTTACTATTTTTTTGTTGTTTTTTTTTTAATTATTTTCCGAATATTTTAAGGCTCCGTGCACAAAATTCACTCGACAGAGTTTAGGTAAACTCTTGCGATGCAATGTTTGTGTGCACCGATCACACACACACGCCTAAACATTGAACGTAGTGACCGCTAAACAGTTTTGATCCTATAGATGGTATTTTGTTAAGTTACGTAGGTACGCATAAGAAACAAGTCTGGAATGTTTGTGTATATTCGTTTATGTTTATATTTATAACAATCAACATAAAAAAGCTATAATAAAAACATGTATTTCAGACAAAAAAGTCCATAGCCAAGGCAATTTGAGGTTGTTAATAACAATAATTTCGCTTATGACTAATGTTAGTAACTAAAAGTAAAAAGAAGAAACTAGATACACCGTCTACCATCCGTCCGTCTTTGTTTTTTACTTTTTGTATGGAAAACATGAAAAATGATTACCTACATGTTGAGTTCTATGGGTTTCATAAAGGGGGTCGAAATTTTCATTGTTTAGCGATAGGACACACCATTTTCGAGATATAAGCAAAAGAACAGAAAAAAGATACAATACAGTTTTTGCACCTGAATGAGTTTTAATTTAGTGAAAATGGCAATTTCGCTATTACGAATTTGACTTTTCACCTAAAATTTTGATTGATGCCGATGTTCTTGTACACCGAACTAAACTAACTAAACTATCACTAAAATTCCTTACTTTTGCCTATGAGAATCTCAAAGCTATTCTGTAAAATAAAACCTCTAAATTTAAAAATAATTTTGACACGTGTAAATCGAATTTGATAATCGCGACTCCACACGTGACACCTAACCATGTGAATCTTTTTAGAGCCGGAGGTCCGCAGGGGGGCAGCCTCGAAGTGTTTTATATGGAATTTTTCACTTTTTGTATGGAAAATAAGAAAAAATATTACCTACATGTAGAGTGTAAGGGGATTAAGGGTGTCGAAATTTTCATTATTTTTGCGATTGGACACATCGTTTTCGAGATATAAGCAAAAGAAAAAAAAGATTCAGTACTGTTTTTGCATCTGAAGTCGAGGTGTTGGTGTGAATGACAACCAATTTAATTCCACACGTATTTAGTCGCGATTAAAAATAGTCAGATTTAGATAGACAGTGGTGCCGGTTCCCTTGTTTACAAACTAAACTAAATTTAAGTTCAGTGCATCTTTTTCTTTCTATTTCATTAAGAAAAGGACAGAAGATAAATTTTAGTTTAGTCCTGTCAAATTAATCAGCGCTTGACGTAAATTGACGTAATTTTAGTCGGCAAGTTTTTAATCACGTCTAAACTTGTATGGAGAGTGACAGGCGCTGGTTTATTTGACAGGACTAAACTAAAATTTATCTTCTGTCCTTTTCTTAATGAAATAGACAGAAGATAAATTTTTGTTTAGTGCTGTCAAATTAATGATGCAAAAACAGTACTGATTTTTTTTTTCTTTTGCTTATATCTCGAAAACGGTGTGTCCAATCGCAAAAGTAATGAAAATTTCGACACCCTTTATAAGACCCTTAACCCCTAACACTCTACATGTAGGTAATATTTTTTCTTATTTTTCATAAAAAAATGAAAAATCCATATAAAACACGTCGAGGCTGCCCCCCCTGCGCGCCCCCGGCTCTAAAAAGATTCACGTGGTTAGGTATCACGTGTGGAGTTGCGATTGTCAAATTCGATTTAGATGTGTCAAAATTATTTTTAAATTTAGAGAATTTATTTTGCAGACTAGCTTTGAGATTTTCATAGTCAAAAGTAAGGAATTTTAGTGATAGTTTAGTTCAGTGTACAAGAGAATTTTCACCAATGGTGCCCTGTGCGCCTCCAGCTCTAAAAAAATACACGGGGTAGGGCAAACAAGTACCACGTGGATTCAAAATATATTTAAATTTGGAGAATTTTTGTTGCAGAATAGCTTAAGATTGCGGCGACGCATGAATTGTCCATACAAACGTAGTACATAAATCATTTGCAATTTGAGCATATTTCTACCATATTATGTTAATATTCGGATTGAGACAGTATTTATCTAGGCTCCTACGTCTTTTTATTTCCAAAAACTTACCTTTATATGAAGTGTAAGCGAATTGCATTTCATACATTTTTACAGCGTAAATGACATGTTTTCAAATTGTTTTTTCTATATTATAAACAACAATATTTGTAATATTGTTTCCGCAGAAGCATAGTTTATGCTATAAAGTTACAAATTATCGAAAAAAAAAAATGGAAATACATTAAGTTTTCATTCATAATTTTTTGTATTACGGAACACATCCAAATTTATCATAAATTTTCGAAAGCTAGTAGTACTATCGCGTCAAGCAATAATTGTCAATGTGTGCGTGGTAGTATTGCTCACTGTAGGTGTATATCGCTCCAACAGGCACTCACACTAGCGCAACGTGCTTGGAATTGAATTTTGCAAACATCTTGATTTGTAGTTGCGAGCCGTGTCGCCGGCCTCTTAAGATTGAAATTGATGGCGTGATGTCATGAAGAAATGTGTAAATTTTCGCAGCCGCCATCTTAGATTTACGTTTTGACATCAAAATCTGCTTTAGAATACTCGAAAACTTTGAAAAAGACACTCAAAACGAAAAATTTTAAAATTGTCACAGCCGCCATCTTGGATTTATATTTTGACCTCACTATCAGCTTTAGCATCCTCGAAAACTATGAAAACGACACCCATAACGAAACATTTTTAAATGTTCGCAGCTGCCATCTTGGATCTTTATTTTGACTTAAAGTAGTCTTCAGTAGTAGTAGTCTTCGTTCCAAAAATACTTCACTTATTGCTACTACAGCATATCGGCGCGGGCATGTCGGTGACGCGAACCCATAACTTTTTCCCACCCGGCAGGCAGACGTTGTCCTGCGACAACAGCGCCACGCTGGTCCAACTATAGCTATAAACCATCCCAGTGACACAAAAACAATTTAAAAAACAAACATCTAAATCAGTCAAGCCGTTTAGGATAAGAAGAATTACGAACACACGTACACCATTATTTTATTTATTGCCAGGCGTGCAGAATTTTAATGTTCTTCAAAAACAAGCAAAGTACTTTAAAATAAAATGCGGATCAAAATGTGGTAGACGATGTACAATTTCTGGAATATGTTAACATCAGACACGTGCGTGTGTGTGTGCGTGCTGCGACGCAGTGATAGTGACAGGATGGGTTTTCCGCGATCGTTTATATAGTTCACTTTGCTATTTATTTACGAAATGAAGTAATTGTTTATTTATAAAATAAAACTTAGATTACATTAAACGGTTAACTTAAGAGTAATATGTAATTTTTTAAATTTCTTAAAAGTGTTTCTAAGTATTAGAAAAAATTATTTATTTGTCTTGAAGTTTTCAGAAAGTTACGTTATTTCAACATTTTTTTCTTCTGCTATATTTTGTATAAAAGTTGAAAAAAGTGGTTCCTCTATGTACAAGTAGACCATAATTATAATGATGTTGATGACATTTTTTAATTTTCAAAATCAAAAGCAGTTTCTTCTAATGAAACGATTAAACGTCAGTCTCGCGTCATTTTTTGGAAAACTTGTTGCGAATTTTAGTGATTTTCCACGAATCCTTAATTTATTTCAAAAATCCCTTTCCCCTATGTACAAGACAAAGAATTGGTCTTTTCAAATCACAAAAGTTTTGTTTAAATTCTGGTCCCCTTTCTCACAACGAATGATCAAAATTTATCAAAATCAGTGATTTCATGCGGTGCGGCGGCACGGAGCCTTAAATGTTTTTTCTCTTTTCGATAAAATCGAACATAGAATATATTTTATTCTCCTTCGTTTTTCACATGATAGATGTTATTATAAGTTTACGTTATTATTATTATTAAGGGCCGACTTTTCAAGCCTCAGTTAAGTCGTTGAATAGTTATCTAGCGTATGCAATTATTTGGCTGTTTATAAGGCGAATTAATATTTTCAATTTTTCAATCGTATAATAGCTGAAGAATAGTTTATCTGTGGTCTTTGTTAACCATCAACTTGACACTATCATGTGCAAGTGAGATGCACAGATACAGTATTCAACGTGTTAGACAAGAATAGAAACAAAACTTATGTTTGACATTTTGACATAATCATAACATAAAGACATAATCATCAGACACTGACTATCTGACTATTGAAAAATCCAGAATCATGATATCTATGGAATAAACGCTTTACGATTCTTAATCTGAGGATTGAAAAATCAGCTCTTAATAAAACATGAAATAAATAGCAACCGCATGACACTTGTATGAAAAATTCGAACCCAATTCTCTCTGCGGCGAACGACGAAAGAAAAAAAAAACATAAATAAATAAGCGCGAGAGAATGTGACAACCGGCGACGGCGGGCGTGTCTGAATAAAACCGGTTTATTCAGGTTAACACGAGTTTTAAAATTATATTCTCTGTAACCAGTAACCAAAATTAATTAGATTTAGTCGAAACCGTTTTTGTAATTAACCGGTTAATCAATGAACGGTATTATAACGGATTTAAGAACAATATAAACCGGTTTCAAGCCCTGATCTATCTATAAAAAATAGCAACCTTGCATCCACCATTCCCTTCTGGAATCGTAGGCAAAACCAGCGACCCACGTGTGCGTGTCTGCGCCCCTGCATATTCTTTGGCCGTCGTTTTAGTGTAGCGCGCCACCGCGCGCTTCCAAGGGTGGGGGTTTAGCTCCGCCCACATACGCAAGGTCAGTGAGCCTACTAATCACCTTAAGGCGATTATCACACTGCACCGCGTCACGCTGCATGTTGCGTGTCAACGATCTGAATTGAACGCGCGTGGATGCATTTTCTGTGTGTTGGACTGTGCGTGTTTTCTATACAAACGGAGATACTTACAAGCAACGTTAAAACACGCATCCACGCGTTACGCTGCGTGGTGCGTGACAGTGTGATCGCCTAAAAGTCAACGATATGTACCTGTAACTCTAAGGTATGTACTATGAATATCGGTGTGGATGTTTTGTTGAGTTTTTCAAGTAGACATTCAACACGTTATTAAAGGGAATAAATAAATAAAAAATAAATTGAACTAACTAATTTTTTGTAAGTACATAATTTACTACCATGTATTAGCTTTAGTACTACTATCATTTTTTTAGCTAGCTCATTAAAATGTTCTAAATATTTTTCCACGCGTGTAGTTAGGTGAAGAGGAAAAAATAAAACTATTTGGTTTTAATGTTGTACAAAATAATAATATCTATAATTAGATTTTGTTTTATGCTCAGTTTTTAATGTTATGTGTGAACGTAGATTATAATGATGCGATAAACCATGTTTTTTTATGGTTCCCAACTTTATAAAGACTATGTTCTTTTGAACAACGTGGTAACGTGGTATTATCAGAAAATTTAATAAGTACTAAAAACTCCAATAAAAAGTGTTGAATTGTGCTATTTTAAACTTGTATATACTGCAGAAAAACAAACGATTTACTTGATTGTCCAATTGTTTTTAGCAACTGGACATTATTTTTAGAGCAGAGATAAAGAAGCTGGTAGAAATGAATAAAAGTAGAATAATATAACGTTAATTTTAATGTTAATCTTTTGTCCACGGTAAAGAGAGCGACAAATCTGTTTGATATAAGATATCTTTATCAAACGTTGATGCAGATAAATAAGTTGGCACAGAGTTATCTCGGCGCGACAACAAACTTCGTGCTGCCATCACTAACTTTGTGTCACTGCATTTGCATCACGGATTTGATAAGTAAAAACAAATTTTGCAAATGGCTTCGTCTTAAACCACAAAGAAATTTCGCGACTCTCACTGCAAAAGTTTTTAGAAAAAACAGATTGCAAAGTGCCCATTTGGCTGGGAAGTCACATGTTTATTCTAACTGGGTATAATAAATAGTTATATTATCAGGCAATTGTTGCGATTCTATGCCGAAAGCTTTTAAGTGTACCAGTTTGGGAATTGAGCTCAGGGTTTCGATTCCTTTCTCTGTAATAATTTAAATCCAGCCAACGCAACGACTTGATCGAGTTACCAACATACTTATTACCCTGTTTCCTTAAATAATAAGTACTGAGCCCACAAACAGGTTTGATGACATGACACAGTAGGTTACCTAGTTATAGTGATCATAGCAACAAGCATCATAATCATAATTTTCTTTACCAAACAACTCGTGAACTCCTACGAGTGTTCAAAAATTGGCAGTAAATTTTATGACGCGGAATAAACACGGACGGGAAAATGAAAAGGCGGATCAGGGAAACAGGACTCAGTCACAGCCCACAGGGTTTAGCGGAGGGCCCTTACCAAAAACCCTCATTATCCAGGCTAAAGTAAAATGAGAAACAGTGGATAACTAATTGAATCGGTACTAATTGCAATCGGAGCGCGGCGGCCGGGGTGGCCGGGCCCGCTCCGGTAACACGGTTAAAGCGGGGAACACGGCAGAATATTATATCATTTTCCGAGATATATTTGCAGTCAATTTACCCCTAACTCCCCAACACTAACTGAGTAGCTGAGGAAATTAAGTTGTGTATAAAACGGTTTTAAATACGAAAATTAATTATAATTATATCTGAGGGGTAATTCCCGTAATTTTTAAGAACGTTCGCATTCTAATCTCATTAGCAATGTGTCAACAATACAATCAATTTACCAACATTTTTGACAAGTTTGACAGATTGCGACTTGAATGTGAACGTTTTAAATGTACGAGAATTGGCCTTCAGGTAACATCGTCAGATGTGTTCAAAGTTGGGATAAGAAAAAAATTCTATGATTCCCGTGTAAAAACACAAAAAATATCACTAAGGTACTATACCTACCAATCGGCCGTGCCAATCGTTCGACAGCAGAATTTGTTGTTAGAAATGCATCTAGAGTGTTTTAAGTATATATTGTCATAACTGGGGAAAACTGAATTTTCTGAAAGAAAAACCTGCCTTTAAATAATAGAAGAGTTCGTAAACAAAATCGAAACGAAGGACTCTTAATTATTTACTTAGTTCCATAATAACCGATGTGATTCGATGAATAAGTAAAAATAAAGTTCATTAGAACTAGTTAGTAGGTGGAACGTAGCGTGGCGCGTCGGTCTGTGGTTAAATGTCGCGGTCGTCGCGGGAATGACGTCAGACAGGCCAAAAATAAAGCCTCGCTGCCCGAGCTGTTAACTACCCTCTATAGATCTTATTTTGCATGAGAACGTATATTTAGAATTCTAGTTTTGTCACGGTTGGATTCCTGAAAGGCTAGGTACAGTTGTACTAACGACATCGTTTGCTAAAAAAAAAAATATTAGGAATATTACCTTTGACTTTCTGGACGGCGCGGCGGCGTGACGTAACGCAATATACATGTGACAGCTTTATTGAAAACAAAGTTAGTTTCAGATATTCTTCATCAGTAATACACAGGGGTATAAACGAATAAAATATACATAAAATCCTCGTATCCCAAGATTAGCTGTAACAAAGTGAATATGTTATTAGTCGGATATTCCCAGCGGTAAACATAATGTGGATACGTCAAATCTAATCGAATGTCAGTTACCATGTGGCATGGTTGGTGTATCTACGTATTACGTACGTACGGGTTGTGTTGGGAAGTTATGTTCTTGACAGGTGGTATCCAACTACCCATCGGTGTTTCTAATAATTTCGTATTTGAATTTGGAATTTAGGAACATTTGAACCTACCTTCATTATGTTCTCATGTGACCTCTGAACGTGGGTGTCTGAGGGTAGCAAAATGTATTAATAAATGTAATGTGCGATTTGAATGATACCTACCTTAATTAAAATCAAAATAGAAGGTAAGGTACAAGTACCTATTGCCCTTAATGTCTCGGAATCAGGTTTTTTAAACTTTTGCACCTTTCTACCGATTATAAATTAAAGTTTGTGGATGGCAATACATTCTTGGTAATATTTTGTACAATATAAATGATAACACTAACCAAAAAGATCAAAGTTGCTCTTGGATCTCCAGTTGTTAACTTCAGCTCTGCTCTTCGAGAGCTGTATAAACGGGAGTCGAAATTTTTAGTCTCACGTAGTATCTTCTTCCGGCCGGATATACCGACATAATCTTTTCGGTAGCTTATGTCAATCCCATACATTTTGCAGTTTTCCATCATCGTTATCGCTGATAGAATGTCACTTTATCTGGTCATATAATTTCGTTTATGTAAATCTACTAGTTGTAGCATCGCAGAACTGCAAAGTCTGTGAAGTTCAAAAATTCACAGTTACTGGGCCGTTTACCTTACCTTCGATTCTATTTCGGGAGAGGTTGAATGAATACATTGTTTCAAGTTATATAATTATATGTATTCAGTTAGGTACTAGGTACACTGAAAATTCATGAATGCATCTAGAACGTGATTGGTTTCCAATCATTAATAATGCAGTAGGCAAGTTGCCCATTGTTTTTTAGTTATATTAAATTGCCGCTATGAATAACGTTATAATACATACTCTTACGCTATACGTAAGAGTATCATGCCATCGGGTATTACAAATATCCGGACAATAAATATCAACAAAGATCGCGTGGAAGGCTGCGATTCTGAGAACAATATCAATTTGGGCGTTGTTGTTTATAATGATATAAGGGGAAAATAAAGGACTCGCACGTAACATGCATGATTCAATTTTGTGTGAACGATGCCGCGTTATAACACCCTTGTATGTACCCGCTTTATATGAAGTACAATAACTTTTAAGAGAGGCATTCTTTTTTCAGGTTCTGTCGTATTTCGAGGGGTTTATTTCGACTTTATCCTCTTCTCGTGACGAGGTGAGCAGTGCTCGTGTTTGAGGCTTCGCAATTTAACCTTACGCTCATCAATTTCATCCGTGCATGAAACCTCATGTAACAGTAATTTTTTGGGTCGTAATATAAAAAGTCTTTACAAACCGTTGTTTTATTGATAGACGAAGAGCATTTATCTTCATAACAAACAATATTAAGTACATAAAATTTTTATATCTTTCAAACTCATCGTGTTATGATTAATAACTTTTTAGGGTTCCGTAGTAAACAAGGAACCCCTATAGTTTCGTCATGTCCGTCTGTCTGTCCGTCTGTCCGCGGTCTAGCTCCAAGGCCCTTAGTACTAGAAAGCTGTAATTTGGCATAGGTAGGTATACATATTAATTACGCCGAGAAAGTAGTAAAACAAAATTGTGAAAAACCTTTTTTTTTTGGGTACCTCCCCTACACGTAAAGTGGTGATGTTTTTTTTTATCCCATGGTTTGGGGTATCATTGGAAAGGTCCTTTAAAAACATTGAGAGTTCGTTAAAACCATTTTTGGAATCAGGGATCCGTTTGCGAAATATTAAGCTTTAAAGTGCAAATTTTTGTTAGAGTCAAGTGTCTCCTCCCCCTGCCAGCTAAACGGTTGGTTTTGGATGTGTGAAAAAATCACAGCAGTAGTTTATATAACGAAATTAGAAGGAAAACTATCACAGCTAAGTAGGTTCTACAAGTTTACGAGTAATAATCGACCAAGTAAACTTTGCAGTTGCAAAAACATGTTTTCCCATACATTCCGTATGGAAGAACATGTTTATCAACTACAAAGTTAAGTTTGTTTTTGGGATAAATTCATCCCAACTAGGTATGTAACCCTTCATTGTGCGTGGTCCGACACGCACTTGGCTGGTTTTTTTTTACATACAGGAATGCATTTCAAGGATGATAAAATAGTTTAAATATGAATTTTCCAGTCGTAAAATGTGTGAATAACTTTAAAATATCTGCATTAAGTTTGAATAATTCATTGGAAGCAGGTGTGAATCACCTGGAGGGACTGTATGTGAAGTATTTATAAACAGGGTAATGTTTTATACGCGGCATGCGACGTGGTTGTCACTGTCAGGGTCCTCGCGAAGGAAGCGACGTTGCACGCACTAGCTTGCGTGGAGCTCTGACCGGGGCTGACATGCTTTCGGCGATATCTACCTAAGTATACGATTAGTAAGTAAGTGTACTGTATTTCTATTTGCTTAATGTCCCTCGACAAACTTCGTGTTTCGTTAGTTGTCGGATTTCTATCAGATGCCCTTTGCACTTGGTGCAGACCGGACGCTCTCAATCGATTTGGAAGTATAAAGTTGTTAATACTCTTTTAACTTAATGTAATTTATTTAAAAAATGGGAGGAAAGCCACTAAAGTCGCAGGCACGAGAGATAGGAAAATAGTTTTACAGCTCTATATCGTCGCCCAGCAGTGAAAACCACGTAAGTGTTTATAACTAAATTTTACAGGAGGAAGAAAAAACTGTCTCCTGAAAAAAAAATGTATGAGTGGGGAAGATATTACCTTTTGTTTTTTTTAGATTTTATGCATTCCTTAGGTACGTATCACATTGTTTCTATAATCGTGTGCCTAAATAAGTTTGATGTGACTTACAAGGTTTTCATCACAACTTAATATTTTTTTGTAAGATTATGTAAGGTTTTCAAATTAAAACAATGTACAGTTTTGGTAATCAGTTTGTATTTTCTTGCCATGTTTACAAAAAAATAATAGTATTACGTAAGGGAACAATAAGACACGCCATAACATTTAAATTTAAAGGCGTTATAAAAGAAAAGACTTCTTCCAAAAGTATTTAAACTTGTACAAACAAAACAGAATAAGAAATAATATTTAAATTTCTTCATTTAAATATCGTATATTAATAGGTACTTAATCTAGCAAAGATTTTAATGCGTAAAAATTTACGCAATTTATTTAAACAAAATAAAATGTTTAGAAAAAACACAATAAAAACTTCCAAAAGTATAAACTTTGAACAAAACGAAAACAAAGTATTAAATGTCTCCATTACCTAGCAAAGATGCGTAAAAATTATCACATCATTATTATTAGAAGATCACAAAAGAAAACATTTTTAGAAATTATAATAAGTAATATAAAATTAAACCTACGCCCACTTTTCATAAACTCACCAAGCCTTAAAGAACACTTAGGCGACCTTTAGACGCGCAGTCTGACTGATAGATAACTGACTGACTGTGGTTTGAGTGACGCTTGACTGAGCGTGTAAGTACGTTGACTCATGTATGACTGAGTCACTGTGACCTCAGTCACGTACTTACACGCTCAGTCAAGCGTCACTCAAACCGCAGTCACTCAGTCATCCATCAGTCAGACTGAGCGTCTAAAGGCCGCCTTACTTGACTATAAACATTTTACATAAAGATGAGTTTAGGTACTTTAGCTTCAAACAAGGAATAAAAAATAGCAGTCTCTATTACGAGTACTTCAATTATAATAGTGAGATCCATTAATGTTTCTTACTTAAATCAATCAATAGCACGAACTAGTATTAATCTTAAATAATCAGACTTAGTTAAGCAGTCTCATTGTTAATCATATTTTAAGACTCTTCGCTCAAAATATTTTTTCTGCACGTGCACATATTTCCATTTCTCCCATTATCTGGACACTCATGGGGTAAACTGTCATAAAATAAATGAACGTCTTGGGGTAGAACTTCCTTAAGTTCCTGCAAATGGATGTATTTAGTTCGAGGTATAGGAATCCTTGCGTCATACAGACGAGGCATTGAGTCTGAATCTCTTGGTTTTTTAATTTTTCGGCGTAATTGCTCTAATTCTTCGGAGAACTCTTGTTTTATGTAAATAGTTCCATTAGTTCTGTACTCAATGCAACGCAAATCAAACACAGTTGCTTCTCCTGCTTTTTTGCCCGGTCTGATAGAGTTTAAATATGGCATTGAGCTAAACTTTCGGAAAATGCTGTGGTCTAAGTAATTTACGACATAGGGTTTATTCAATCGTGCATTTCGACAGATATCTATGTATTGGGCCGGGGAGTAAATTTCTCGATTCCTTAGTTGTCGTTCTATTGTGGAATGCATAGAATCTGCCTCCATTTGTGTGTGCCCCTTTTCAAGATATTTTTGGGTAATCGTAATTTCTCTTTGGACAGCGATTTGCAGTAAAGCATTTGAAAGTATAGCATTACGATTTTGATTCGTGCATCCATCGCTCCAAAAAATAATTTTCTTGACGTTTTGTGGAATGTAATGCTTAATAAAGTGCTGCAATATACTGCTAAATTCGTTTGCAGATAGACCACCTTCACATTCATGCCAAATATAACAATACCCGTCATTATTTTTTAAATTGAACAGAGTAAAGTTGTGTACTTTGAGTTTTGTTTTATAATAAAGTGCAGATGCTTTTAATGTAGGTGATAGAAGCACTGCTTGTAAATCAAAAGTAAATACCATTGTCTCAGGATCAGGATTATTTTTGTCTGCGGTTTTTTCTTGTCTTGCTCTTTCTTTTTTCTCTCTATGTGCTGTATATACATCTTCTGTAATGTTCCCGACTTTGAAGGCACAGCACACGTCACATTGGTCTTTTTTTGGTGAAAAGAGTGACAGATTCATAGCATCGAATTCTTGAAAGAAAATCTTCTGTGAAACTTTATATTCATTAATGCCTTTGTCTGAAAGTTGCTTGACGTATTCTCTGTACAGTTGTTCTTTGCTTTGCCATATCTGTTCTAAATATAGTTTGCTTGTCGTCTTCCGGCAGTAGTGTGATTCCAATTTCGGTAAATTATTTAAAAACTCTTTTGCATGATTTCTTCCAATGTCTTCGAACGCTTTTACGCTGTTATTTCTTCGGGTTTTTTCAGACTCCGACGCCACTTCATCTCTGTCTTCATTTTTGGCCCAGTTGTGTACAGACCATTCGCCAATATTCAAAGTATTTAAGTACATTTTTTTGCAAACTTTGTATTTTTCTCCCAGCACATTAAATGAGTACTTGAAAGTATTCCCTCTGCGAAAACTGTTTCCGCTACACTTCCGCTTGGAAACACCTTGTTTTTGAACAGTTTGTTGTACCCAATTTTTTTTTGTTTCCCAGGATAGCTTCCAGTACTTCTTAAATAACATATTTCGACCTTCTTCTGTTAATTTGTAGCAATCAAAATATTTGCAACGATCATTATGATCACAACGAGGCTGAACACTACGCTCGTTTTTTTCAAGATCGAACACAATTTTGCCGTCTTCTGTTTTTCTCCTCCCACTGTAACTCTCTCCCTTCATTCTTTTAATTTTATTTTGATTATAAGTCCAGTTTTCTTTATTTGCTTTGCCTCGCTTGGCGCGTTTTCGCTTCACTCTTGTCTCATCAACTGGTTCCAGGGTCAACGATTCATTTGAAGTATGTGATGTATTTAATTGTTCACTTGGTTGATAGTCGGTATCCCCATCGTCAGGAGAAAAATCACCATCCCACGGATCATCAAAGTGGAAGGAAGGACGTGGAGACACCGAATCAGCTCTACTGGTAGAAGGTATAGGACAGCTTTGTTTTCCAACCGTTGGTGATAAGTCCTTTGAAGATGTCACAAGCAAAGATAAGGACTCCTTTGAAATTGCTGCAAGCGATAGTGAAATAAGCGATGACGGCGTGTGGAAAGTTGAAGAAACTGGCGGTATTGGCATTTTTCCTTCACATGTAGGTAAGTGTTGATGGTTATTGTTGATGTTATCCTGAGTGATATATTCTTTCATGCTCAAATCTAAGGGAAGTTCATCAACAACCACGTCAAAACTACTGCTACGAGGGGCATTTACAGTAATTATTGAAATAGGTATGGGAGTGGATGATCTTTGATTATTTTTTTCTGGTTGTGGTGTACTTTTATTAGTGTCTGTGATGTGATAGTCGGTATCATGCTGTTTTTCAATCAAAGCTTGTGACTGCGAAGATTTCGTATGATCTTTTATTTCTACATCAGGTGAACTAGATTTTTGGAATATATTCGTAGGTTTTATTTGAATAGTGCACTGTTTTTTTGCGGGTATTATTTCAGGTGAAGTTATGACTGACCCTTTATTGTCTAAAACTAAGTCCTTCGGTGCAGTCACATTCGAAGAGTGACATTCAACTTTATTTAGTTTCGGTTGTAGCTGCAGCTGCTGCAGTGACTCATTTTCTGGAGCCATCTGATTAGATTTGGGTTTCTTTGTGCGACAACGACGTGGTCTTGGATTTTGTACAATTTCTGGAGAATATTTTCCAAGATCATAATTAGAACAGGTATCGTTAGTCAACTTGTAAGTTGCGGTATTTAGCATGGGATCTTGTGAAAATGGTAATATTTCGTCAGTACGACTTGGCGAATCAGTACGACTTGAAGAAATAAATGCGGAACCTAAGATGGGCTCTGGAAGTTGGAACTGCATTAAATCTTGCTGAATTAATGTATTGATAGAAGGTTCCTTGCCCGAGTCCTTCAAATATGTAACCTCGTCTCCAACAAAGTAGGAATTCTGATCATTTTCTTCACTTTCTATTTCAGACTCTTGCATTCTGTAATGAAATAATAAGAAATCAGAACTCGGATTGTATAAGTGAATTTTAATTTTTAATATAAAATCGCTAATAAACACGCATTTGCCCATACGAAAATTTAATTTGTGTGATTTTATCTTAGGAAATTACGTATATTCTTATACGAGGTTTGTGTAAAAAAATCCGGAAGTGTGAATAACTTGTTAAGGCATATACATGGTTGCATTTAAAATGAAAACCTCGTAAAGGGTCTTACAAGATTATATCTATAAGCGTGAATAACTTGTTAAGGCTTATACGTGGTTATACATGGTTGCATTCAAAGTGAAAACCTCGTAAAGGGTCATACAAGATTATATCTACAAGTGTGAATAACTTGTTAAGGCTTATACGTGGTTATACATGGTTGCATTCAAAGTGAAAACCTCGTAAAGGGTCATACAAGATTATATCTACAAGTGTGAATAACTTGTTAAGGCTTATACGTGGTTATACATGGTTGCATTCAAAGTGAAAACCTCGTAAAGGGTCATACAAGATTATATCTATAAGCGTGAATAACTTGTTAAGGCTTATACGTGGTTATACATGGTTGCATTCAAAGTGAAAACCTCGTAAAGGGTCATACAAGATTATATCTACAAGTGTGAATAACTTGTTAAGGCTTATACGTGGTTATACATGGTTGCATTCAAAGTGAAAACCTCGTAAAGGGTCATACAAGATTATCTATGAGTGGTATGATAGCAGTGAAAAACCCGTCACCAAGTTTACAAGCTTTTCATAGGTATAATACAACGAGTACGAGGTTAGGAATACATTTCAAGACAAAATCGTTAGAAATAGTAGTCAATTCTTCATAAAACTTATTAAATCATAAAGAGTACTTACTTTTCGATGTATTTTGACACTTTACAACACAAATTGGGCACTTTGTACACACTTTCTTCAATTTTTAATCCGGAATAACGCTATTATCAACCGTACTGGCGAGTTTCTCAGACGAAAATGGCGGAGCCTATTTTGATACAAGGTTCTCATAGCACGTCATAGATAGCGCTAGGAGTAGCTGATTCGAAAGTTTGCTAGAGTAATCTGTGCTTACCGAGTTTATCAATCCAAAGAACAAATATAATTTTTTTTGAGGAAATGAGACACCCGAGGTTTTCACTGCTGGGCGACGATATAGTGCATACGGAAATCAAAACAAAACAACAATAAAGTACTTAGTTCTGAATTCAAATTATTATACACGATAAATCTAATAATTGATGGACATGGAAATTAGCACTCGTTTGTATTCGGAAATCCGATGATACCCGAGGGCATTAAGAAAATAGAAATACTTCCATTAGAAAATTCTCAGTAGTAGCACGGAGTTTGGAAGTAGGTGGTGTGATAGTGACACTCTACCGACCGTATCTCAGAAAGCAAGTAAAGCCGTTGGTTCTGCGTCTGATCTGTACCCGGGCGTGTCGGATATCCGTCCCATCGGACTATGAGAGTGAGGGAAGAGAGAGTGCACCTGTGTCTGCGCACACACTTGTGCAACTACAATATATATCCGGCGTACTTGGCTCATCTCTGTTGAGATTGGCCGCCGTGACTGAACTTCAATCAGGAGGATATGAGGTGTAAGGTTATTGCATCACAGTTAGGGTTACCATCCATCCGGATTTGTCCGGACATATTCGGCTTTTTGGCCCCCCATCCGGACTATGTCGGCCTTCTCATTTGTCCAGACTTTTCGATTAAAGAGGATTTTCTTTAAAGAAGATACAATTTTACTGAAAAAATAAGATTAAAAAGTTAAATATCCGGATTTTTTTGGAAATATCAGGCTTTTTGTCAGGATTTATCAAATTTCGAAATGGTAACCCTAATCACAGTCTGCTTAACTTAACAGACCAGCTTAATAATTAATAAAAATTACCACTGTCTTACAGCGATTATGACATGCTTATATTATTTTGGGGCATGTCCCTAATGTAGGTAGGTATGTTTAGCTGACGATAGTTGATAATCGTAGTTATAAGCAGATTCAGGAAAGGCGTTGCTGCCGAACGATCCTAGCTAGTCACTTTTTAAGACAAAAACCTTGGCTCAAAAAGAGTTGTCTTTTCTATACAGAGTAAATAATATAAAGTGCACGATGCATAATTATACTTTTACTTGGAGTACAATTCTGCCTGCCTAGCCTTTTCCCAACTATATTGGGGTCGGCTTCCAGTCAAACCGGATGCAGCTGAATACCAGTATTTTACATGGAGCGACGGCCTATCTGATCTCCACAACCCAGTAACTGGGTAATACGATACCCATTGGTAAGATTGGTTGTCAGACTTTCGGGCTTCTGACGACCCGTAACGAATGTCAAAGATCCACGAATGACAGCTGGGACCAACGGCTTAACGTGCTTTCCGAGGCACGGAGGAGTCTCGGTATGTAGAAATGGTCACCCATCCACGGACAAACCCCGGCAAGCGTAGCTTAACCTGTCAGATTGACCCGAGCGGCTGTTAGTACTTAGCCACGAGCTGCTCCTCCTTTTACTTGGAGTACAATATTAGGCTATAAAATATCTCATTATTTTCCTTCTCCCTTCTCCTTATTTATTTATTTATTTAATACTTCAAGCACACAAATGTACAGAGGCGGACTTAATGCCAAAGGCATTTTCTACCAGTCAACCTTTGGGTGATGCAGAGACAAACAGTGGTAGGTGCAATAGCGAGAATTGAGGAATAAATATTTATTTAAATATAAAGATATACATAAACATATATTTCCAATTATATGTAAATATAAACAAAATTAAGCAAATAAGACAAACAATGGGAAATCATTACCGTTGTGATGATACTGCCAGCTTCCTGCGAATGTGCTCGCGAACTTTAACTTTAAAAGATAATCGGTTGGTCACCATCCTGATTTCCTGGGGGAGCGCATTCCACAGAGAGATAGACTGAACGAAAAAGGAAGAGTGAATGAAGTCTTTGCGGTGGGTGGGACATTGAAGAAGACATTGTGAGATGAACGTAGATTTCTATTGTGGTTGTCGCAAATGTACTGAAAGTGCGGGACTAGATAACTCGGGGAAGACGGAGAATGCTGTTTCTATGTCTCTATGAATACTGTTTCTGACCACCTTAATATTTAATACACAATAAAGTGGTGTTTTAGTAGCATTATTTCTAACCGCCAGGAAGTTAATATAAGGAAATAAAAAGCCTACGTGTATTTATCATAATTATCACAAACGTAAGACATACAAATAATCATAATCATTGAGCCAGTGATTAATATGTCTGTAGGCTAACATTTGCAGGTAGTTAGTAAATAAATGATAGGAATTATCGGATAGATAATATAATATGCAATTTATCAAGGTACAATCAAAACCGTTTATAACGACTTCGAAGAGACCGTTGGATTATGATTGTCATAGCAGATAGTCGTTATAACCAAAAACAATGTTAAGTAAACAGAAATGCTGCGACCTCAAAATGTCGTCGTAATAACCGGTACGTCGTTTTAAGGGCCGTAGTCCCGTTTATTACCGTAAATCGGTCACTTTAAAAAGCAATCTTCTCATTAACGGCTTGGTTAAAAGATTTGAAAAAAATATATGTTTGCTATAGATTCATGAACAACATTTTTGAAACTGGATTTTTTCGTACGGCTAATACTTTAGCGGCTTAAGCGATGTCGTTATAAACGGTTTTTAACCGACTTCCAAAAAGGAGGAGGTTATATGTTCGTCGCGTATGTTTGTTTTTTTTTTTATGTATGTCCACCGATTTCTCCGTCAATTGTGGACCGATTTTGAAAATTCTTTTTTTTTGTTTGAAAGGGTGTGCTCCGGAATTGGCCCCATATAAATTTTATTAACTTTGCTTGGATAGTTTTTGAGTTAGCTACAAAATACGTTTTTTTTTCCCACTTAGTATGTAGATGATATGATAAAATTCTGTCACTGGTAGCAGGTAGTGGTATTCGAATGTGTGTGGGGTAGGTACCACAACTAAAAAGTGAAGAATAAAAACTTTTTACAAAAAAAAAAACAACCGACCTCCAAAAAAAAAACACTACAAAGTGAAAAATAACTTAAATTTCGGAAGTCGGTGGCAAAAAACTAAAATACCGACTTCCGAAATTAAAGTTATTTTTCACTTTGTAGTGTTTTTTTTTAGAGCAGTGGTGGCCCAGTGGTAACGGCCGCGACTTACGAGTTGTAGGCCGTAGGTTCGAATCCAGACAGGCGCTTTACTTTGTGTAAATTATTTCATCACCACTGCTCTCAAAACGGTGAAGGAAAACATCGTGAGGAAACCGGCATGTCCTAGAACCGAAAATTTGAAGACATGTGACATCTACCAACCCGCACTGGGCCCGCGTGGTAGATTACGGCCCACTCCCTCTCACAGAGAGGAGGCCTGTGTCCCAACAGTGGGAACATTTATAGGCTGATGATGATGAGTGTTTTTTTTGGAGGTCGGTTGTTTTTTTTTTGTAAAAAGTTTTTTGACTGTATGTGCTACATCTTAATGTTAATATTATTTTATTTGTATTTCCTGAAAACTGACACTGTCGTGGATTTTGTCAAAAACGGGAATAAAAACACCGGCCAAGTGCGTGTCGGACCACGCATAATGAAGGGTTCCGTAGTTGGGATGAATTTACCCCAAAAACAAACTTAACTTTGTAGTTGATAAACACGTTCTCTGATACGGAATGTATGGGAAAACATGTTTTTGCAACTGCAAAGTTAAGTTGGTCGATTATTAGTCGTTAACTTGTGGAGCCTACTTAGCTGTGATACTTTTCCTTTTAATTTCGTTATATAAACTACTGCTGTGATTTTTTTCTAACACCCAAAACCAACCATTTTGCTGGCAGGGGAGGGACACTTGACTCTAACAAAAATTAGCACTTTAAAGCTTAATATTTCGCAAACGGATCCCTGAATCCAAAAATGGTATTCACAAACTCACAATGTTTTTAAAGGACCTTTCCAATGATACCCCACACCATGTGGTAAAAAATAAACATCACCACTTTACGTGTAGGGGAGGTACTCTAAAAAAAATGTTTTTCATAATTTTGTTTTACCACTTTGTCGGCCAAAGTACAGCTTTCTAGTACTAAGGGTCTCGGAGCTAGACCGCGGACGGACAGACAGATAAACAGACAGACAGACAGACAGACGGACAGACAGACAGACAGATGGACATGACGAAACTATAAGGGTTCCTTGTTTACTACGGAATCCTAAAAACAGTGGCACTCCGGGAGTGCCGACAGAAGTGAAAAAGTGAACAATAAAAAAAAAAAATACTTTTAGACCCTTTAAAGTAAAAATACTTGCATTGAACGTTGATCCGTAACATAATATAAATAAAGAGCACAATCGCGTTTACAAAAATGAGGTTTTGGTAACGGTGTCGCGAGTTCAATTGTTTTTTCCCATCTCAAAAATGCTCAACGCGACTAAAGAAGTTTTCACTTAAAAAATATGTTTTTCTTTTTTTTATGGAAAAATCTGAAACTGTTACTAAATAGTTTCAGATTTTTCCATAAAGAAAGATAAAGAATCATCCTGTAATGTACAGTCACAGCCAAAACATGTTTACCACCTTAAGGGCTATTTTTGATTGCTCATTGCACGATAGAATTTACTTTACAGACTCATCATCGTATCATCATCTGCGTAACTTTCTCCCAACCAGCTGAATAACAGTAATACATATTATTTCAAAAAATGGCCAGGCCATTAAAAAGGTTTTAGGTTGATGTCATCAACTCGACATTGGTCAAAGGTCCTACAGGTTAATTTGATCTTTTTCTATCGGTTCCTATGCAATAGTCTGCGCAGTACCGTAACTTCAAAGGGTTATTATGGTGAAATGACTTGATAAAGGAAAGACTTCGAAAATTGACGAAGGTTTAAAAGACTTGACTGTACATGTAGCACGCTTCATAGATGACTCGTTGACATCCGTAAAATGAAATTGGAAATGTCAAAGCCGCGTCGAAATGTTGCCACTATATAAAACGTAAAACGTTTTTTGAGGATGACATTCTCGTAACGTATGTCTATTTATTTTTTGTCTTTTATATCTATTTAGTACCTATATCAGTTATATTCATCAGTTATATCACTTGTGTATTTAGTTGCATCACATTTAAATTTTGAGAGCAGTGGTGGCCCAGTGAGAGCAGTGGTGGCCCAGTGGTAACGGCCGCGACTTACGAGTTGTAGGTCGTAGGTTCGAACCCAGACAGGCGCTTTACTTTGTGTAAATTATTTCATCACCACTGCTCTCAAAACGGTGAAGGAAAACATCGTGAGGAAACCGGCATGTCCTAGAACCAAACATTCGAAGACATGTGACATCTACCAACCCGCACTGGGCCCGCGTGGTGGATTACGGCCCACTCCCTCTCACAGAGAGGAGGCCTGTGTCCCAGCAGTGGGAACATTTATAGGCTGATGATGATGATGATGACATTTTAATTTTAATAAATTATTTGTCTTTAAGTACGCTGTACTGGTACAGCGTCTTAATATTTGTTTGCTGCACCGGTCGACGTCATTACGTCGGCGCCGGCTGTCGCTGAAAACCAGCGCTGGGGCTCTGTCTTGCACAGGGTCGTAGCATAATGCTGAGCGATAGCCGATTTGCGTGGATGTGACGCATGCTTCCCCGAACTTTTTCTCATTTTTGTAATGTAATATTTTTTTCTTGCGTCATGTTTACCGCAAATAAACGTTTTTTTTTCCTTCTTCTTTCTTTCTTTCAAAGCTGCACCACTCTCAAGACTTCCAACTGAGCGAAAGTAGTCAATATTACGGCATTCTGAGTTTCGACAATCGTGAAAGGAATCCTTTAGGCAATACATCTGAGCCGTTACGTCGATTACCGGGAAGCATTGCCTGTCGGAAGCTGCGCTGAACAGGGCTCAATACTCATCTGTCTGCATCCGGGCTTGTCTGTGCTATACCGGTGTCGGTACTTGAAGATCTAACTTCCGGATGAGATGTAGGTAGATATTTTAGGGTGAGGAAACAATGAAAATTAAATAGGTACTTGAAACTCGTTATCATTAAGACATAAGTGACTGCCAATTATTGATCCAGTTAGACTTAGATATACTTAGTGACTATCAATATTAATATAAATACTAAGAAATGCCAAATTATAACATTCTGAAATAAACGCAACAATATTAAATACAATTACCGTATCAGATAATTATGTAGGTATAAAGAGCTATATTAATATTATAAAGAGGAAAGATTTGTATTTTTGTATGTAACGAATAAACTTAAAAACTACTGGACTGATTTGAAAAAATCTTTCAGCAATGGATAGCTACATTATCAGCAAGTAACATGTGCTATATTTTATCACCGTACTCACACAGGAACGGGAACTACGCGGGTGAAACCGCGTGACGTCCGCTGGTAAGAAATATATTGATAAAATTGAATCAATCCAACGAAAATTTATTAAGCACTTAAATTAGAAAACTAAATCGGATATCCCAAATTACCCGGACTCCTGTCGATAACACAAATTTAATACTCTGGAAGAGCGTCGACAGTTAAATGATATGATGTTATTATACGACATACTTAACAATAAATTTGACTGTCCACAACTGGTCAGCAGAATAAACTTTAATGTCCCACTCAGACGTACCAGACATACTACTTTGTTATCGGTATCATCGGCCTCCACTAATTATCTAAAGATGTCACCATTCTTGCGTCTACATGCATTATATAATGATAAATTCCTAACATTGGACCACACGGAACAGACTTGAAAAAGAGATTATCAACATTCTCGATCAAACGCCGGATACCCAGCGAAGTCAGTAGTGCCAGTTTAGTCATACGTACATAGGCATACACACACACAAACACACGCAAACGCACATACAAACATAAAAACAAACATACAAACAAACGAACATATAAACAAACATACAAACAAACAAACAAACATACAAACATACATACAAACAAACATACAAACAAACATACAAACAAACATCCAAACAAACATCCATACAAACAAACAAACATACATACAAACATAAAACAAACATACAAACAAACATACAAACAAACATACATACAAACAAACATACAAACAAACATACAAACAAACATACAAAGAATCAAACATACAAACAAACATACAAACAAACATACAAACAAACATACAAACAAACAAACAAATATACAAACAAACATACAAACAAACATACGACAATCAATGGCAACATACGTCTCTCAGCAGTTCCATAGCTGTGTTTTGCTGGGAACTGTACCGTAATTACTTGAACACCATCTTCACCGAAATCGATATGTACTTATGGAATGTCTTCTGCATATAATTTTTTCGTTTGATTTTCTATAAAAGCGTGTTTTTTTTCAAATTCTTGCTTATTTTATGGATCTGCGACCTGGCCAACCTATGTTTTAACACTGGTATCTTTCCCTACCTTTTTAAGCGGTCCGTTGCTATCCCGGTGTATAAGAGTGGAGATAGAGACGACGTTAACAACTATCGGCCAATTTCTGTGTTGACTTCCATTTCTAAAATCATTGAGAAGCTCTTGAACTCTAGAATAGTTAGCTACCTGACTAAGTATAAGATCCTATCTTCTTCTCAGTGTGGTTTTAGGAGGGGTATGTCGACTCAGGATGCTACTGAGGAACTTGCAACGGTAATAACTAAGGAAGTGGATAAGGGGAACAAATGCCTAGTGGTCTTTCTTGACCTCAGGAAAGCCTTTGATACCGTCTCTATTTCTAAGCTTATACAAAGGCTGGAGAACTTAGGATTTCGAGGTTCTGCTCTCTCCCTTCTCAGCAGTTACCTTCGAAATAGAAAACAGGGGGTAAAAATTGAAATCCAGGTTAGTGACGAAGAGAACGCGACGTATGGCGTTCCGCAGGGCAGTGTCCTCGGCCCGACGCTCTTTTTGATTTATATTAATGAGCTCTGCAACCTTATTATTGACGGTGCGAGGATACTGTCCTACGCGGATGATACCGCTATTATCTTCTCCGCCAAGACATGGGACAAAGTTAGGCTTGAGGCTGAGAGGGGATTAGCCAGAGTTAGTAATTGGCTAAATGAAAATCTACTTACGCTTAATACCCAAAAAACAAACTACGTCTGCTTCACTAAATACGTAACTCTCAGCCGGCGCCTGACTTTAATATTAGAATACATTCTTGTCCTACCCCAACCCAATCTACTTGTAATTGCCCTATTATTCAGAAGGTAAATTCCATCAAGTACCTAGTTATTGTAGTAGACCAAAGGTTAAGTTGGTACCCACACCTCGAACTAACTATAGGGAGGGTAAACTCATATGGGTTTTTAAATCTCTGAGACATGTTATGAGTACAGAATTACAGAATAAAATTTATATTGCACTGGCCCAGTCTGTAATCATTTATTGTGTCTCGGTATGGGGTGGAGCAGCTAAGTCTTTTTTTTTTAGATCTAGAGAGGGCACAGAGATCCTTGATTAAAGTCATGTACTGTAAGCCCTACAGGTTCCCTACTGAATTTCTATACTCAAGCGCTAAGCTGCTCTCCGTCAGGAAACTTTACATCCTAAATCTGGTACTCAGATACCATAAAATTCTACCCTTTAGCCATGACAAACTTAAAAAAAGACGCTGTGATATAGTAGCCCCTACATACTCAGCACGTTTAATTTTTGCTAGTCGCCAAAATGTAGCTCAAGCCCCTCGCGTTTATAATAAAGTAAATCGCATACTTAACATTTACCCTATGCAGCTGTATGAATGTAAGAACATATTGAAGGAATGGCTCTTCACACTTAATTATGATGCCGTGGAAGATATTTTGGTTACACAGGGTTGAACGTCATGCATACACACACACTCACACACACACTCACACACACACCTTTACAACACCTTCACCGCAAAGATACACGCCCGCACACACTATAAATATTAATAATTATGTCACTCTCTGTATTTTACACTTTTCTGTGTACTCCGTAATTGGCGTAATGTTTAGAATAATAATAATGTTATACTTACTGTCAGCTGTGAAGTTACCATATATTAAATAAATAAATAAAAATAATACTCAAGATAACCTGGAACGTGCCTATGAATAAAGAAAACAGCCAGTGGATTTCTACTGCAAGCACGTTAAAGGACTTCGTTCCAAAATCGTGTGCGGTCGGGGGACCCCCATTAGGACCGAAGTTCCTTCTCACGTATGATTTAAACCAAAAACAAAATTGTCGCAGCCGTCATCTTGTATTTACATTTTGACTTTAACACCCTCGAAAACTATGAGAACGACACCCATTGCGAAAAATTTGAAAATTTTCTTTGATTTTCATGTTACTAAATTCACAGAGAGAGCTTCATACTTGCGACTGTCTTCTTCTAATCCAAGGAGAAAGACAGTCGCAAGTTTGAACGGTGTTTCGCGTGACGGTTTCTGCCAGTGCACTCCTACTGAAGGACTTCGTTCCAAAATCGTGTGCGGTCGGGGGACTCCCGTTAGGAACGAAGTTCCTTATGCAATACTCGCACGCACACATCCACTCTGTATTTTAACTCATTATCTGTTACGATGCCTCATTGAGGTGGATAACAATTAAAATTCTATTGTGTCTCGTTAATGACAGTTGAAAGGATAATAGAAAGAGAGAACTCGCATGGGAATAACGCTTTTTCCTTAAAACGATTTCTATCAGTCAACTTTTACCGCGAGCCGCGTTAAGGAACTTCGTTCCAAAAAGCGTAAACACTTTTGTTGTCATTGTTACATTTGAAATCTTTCATTAAACCCATTGATAAACCCTAATTGCGTAACTTATTTTTGTAAACAATTATGCCTAATTTGTTTCATTTTGACAGTTCAACAACATTCATTGCGTTATTTACGTTGTTGAGCAGATTTTTATTTCAACTTATGAAGCAATGGATATACTTATGACGTAACGTACGTATGTATTACGCAATTAGGGTATTGTACTAAGTTTGTTTCGCCATTTCTTCTCAGAGGTAGTCAAATAGGAAATCTCTTCTAGCTTAGTTTTTTTAATATGACCTGTAATAATGATTCCGATATCCTATTTACTTACAGAATAAGTAATTTCATTTCATTTAACTAAATGACATTTTTATAAGTGGTTCAGTTATATCACGTTACAAACTTACTACTAATAACATCAAGACAGAAGAAAACTTATAACATAATTTCGTTTGTTCGTCATTTATCACAAAATCGCAAAAAGCCAGACATATTTGAATTTATGAACATCATAAAATTTATTTAGTCTTGAACCAAGATGAAACTCTACAGTTTTGTAGTGAGGATCATGACTCATAATTTCTTTTCGTTACGACTTATTTAAACTGACAGACGTTAAAGTTTTAGCAGCTTAGTAGATTCGATTAAATAACTTGAAGATTTTTCACATAGAACAGCAGAAATTCTCATTCTAGAGAATTATGCCAACGAATGCATTTGCTTCCTCTGAGAGTCGTGGAGACAGTTTGTAGAAAAATAATCTTGTGTTTCCTTTGGTGTATGCAAACGACGAGTTCCCCAGTGTCGTGTCTTAGCTCTTATGTGAAGTACTACGCTTTTTAACATTAGAGACAGCCCGCGGCTTTGTCCACGTACACTATCGTAAAACGAAATTTTCTCTTTTCCTTGATAGCTTTTACACGTTGTTCTCGTAACAAGAATAAAATTGAATTGTGCTTTAGTGTGCCAATAAAACATGTTAGCCTTTGTTTTGCTTCTTCCTCTAATATACGTTTTTCAGTCGAGTGCTTTTTATTTATTCTGTCTTTGTTCGGTAAATTGAGTTGTGGATAAAAGTTATATCTTTTTACGCCCGTATTGCGGTTGATATACCTACCAACTCAATCATGTTTCATGAAGTTTTATTTAAAACTATATTTTTATTTATATTGAGCTTTGATTGGTTTCAAAACCAGCAGTGATTTATTCGTAAATGCTAGTCTAAAATATTGTATTCGAAAATGTAGTCAGTAGGTAAACAAACAGACTCGTTACGTTACGACAAAAAAAGATTCGTACATATAAAATAGTTTAATATTCAGTTATGAAAAAATAAAAATTATAAGTTGTTGATGTATTTCGAAATCACAGAGAATGTTGTTGTTTTATTCATGAACGCGGAATTTATTTCATGAAAAGCATTGCAAGGAAATGTTCAGCCAGCTTCCATATGGGAATACACTAACGTAGTATTGGAAAGTAATTTCACCTTTTTCGCTTGGTTTGATTTTTTTTTCAATTACACAGCTGGTGAAACAAACGTTGTGGTCTAAATTAAATTTTCCAGGCCTTTGCGGCTATTCCCTATGGCTTAAGACAAGTTGTTGACGTTATTTTATTACTGCTTGCTCCGTACTTATTTCTCTGTTGAAATTAAATAGTAATTGGTAAATAAAGCACGTAACGTATGTAATAAGGTGGAAAAGTAAGGCGAGCAAAGGAAATATAGTTTATTACCTACTAATAGCTAAAGAGCAGTGGTGGCCCAATGGAAATGGCCGTGACTTACGAGTTGTAGGTCGTAGGTTCGAACCCAGACAGGCACTTTACTTTGTGTTAATTATTTCATCGCCACTGCTCTCAAAACGGTGAAGAAAAACATCGTGAGGAAACCGACATGTCCTAGAACCGAAAATTCGAAGACATGTGGGCCCGCGTGGTGGATTACGGCCCGCTCCCTCTCACAGAGAGGAGGCCTGTGTCCCAGCAGTGGGAACATTTATAGGCTGATGATGATGATGATAATTCCTACTAATAGATACTATTTCAGTACCATGAGTGCAAAATGTTGTTTTTCGTTTTTGATTTTTTTTTAACAAAATTTAAAACTACCTATTAATAAAACGTCATCTAAATTAAATAAATCACATTAAAAACAGTAAAAAAATAAATCAATAATAATTAAATTAAATAATAATAATACATACCCAACCAACTTTTAATTTTAGAATAATCAATATTAATTAAGTTCAAAATAATAAATAACTAATAATTACCCTCATAGGTTTTGCTAATTCAGCCTTAATCTCTTGTTTAAATTATCTCGACAGTCCACATCACATAACCTTCGTTATTAAAATTGCGCGTGCCCCTTTCAACCGCACCCTGTACTATGATTAAACCCTTTTATAAGAACAAAGGAGGTTCCAAGTTCTTTTATCTTTAGTAGGTTCTGTCACGGAGAAATGTCCAGGATTAAAGATAAACAAATGACGTCAGATCTCAGCTGATTGCTGAAACCCATCTCTCTTCACAAAGTAATTTAATTCGCAGCTGTGCTAAAGATAATAAAAAAATAATCTAATAATATAGGGTACATTTAAATAAAATTAGGTAAAGCGACTAAAAAGTAATTCAATTAAATATTAGTCTAGTATTTTTAGTTCTGTTTCTTCACTAAAAAACGTAGAGAGAGTTCCAAACTTTGTAGGTACAATAGAAGCAACTTTTAATTGACTTTTTAACTTTAAGTTGTGTATTTTTCAAGTAGAACAGTGTTTTTTCTTCTAACACAGTAGTCTCATTACAAGTTAGGTTCGTTTCATCACTGTATCGAAATATTTTGTGCAATGTTTTTACATTGTGCTTTTAGCTTTTAAGTGCACTTCGCGAACCGGTCTGTGGAGTAGTTTTAAATAGAATTATTTATTCGGAAAGGTAGGGAGGTGAAGTAGATGATGTAGCTAAGTATATAGTGGTTATATCAGAAGCTCACGCGATACAATCACCGCTGTCGGAGCTCACGTTGTAAATTGTTATAGTAATAACGAGCTGGGGGTTAAATGTCCATAATTGTGAGTAACCGGGGTGCTAATTAATGGGCTAAGTGCAGTACTATTAGAACTATCAAGCGGTAGTTTAGTAATCAGGCATTTCCTTTACATATTACTTACAAAGTTTGAAAGGGTTCGTGACTATTTCCAGGTCTTTGGTCCTTGATATCAAAGAAAGAAAGAAAGAAAATAACTTTATTTGCGCCTAATATGACGTATACATTTTAAAATAAACTAAAAAGGAAATAAAAAAAAATATGCGTCACATCCGCGCAAAATGGGCATCGCTCAGAATAATGCTGTGACTCATGTGCAAAACTAAGCCACAGCGCTGTTTTTCCGCGATAGCCAGCGTTGATGTAATGATGTCGACCGGTGCAGCATACAGCATACGAATTAGGTATCTATAGTGGATTAAAACTACATAAACCAATTAAAAAATAAATAAATAAGAGTATTAAGGAGAATAATGATAAGTAACTGGCAATTGTACGAAATATAATATTTATCCGTTGCGCCGCCATCAACGCACGCAGAGGCACAACAAAACACTAAAAATGCGATCAGTGTGTGAGTTTTGTGTTGGAAGGTGTAAAAACCAGGTGCAGATGACAAACTCGGAGATGTGTAGATCCTCAACAGGTCAAGAAGGAGTACCACAAATTAAGGGCTACCTACTTATATTATGTTGTAAAACATCGTAGAATAGAATATATATCGCCGTTCCCGGAGAATAAAATGATAACTGCCATTATCTTAGTTTTTTTAGTCATTTTTGGGATCTGTGGGCACTAATACATCTGCTAAATTTTTTTCGTAATTTTTATGCAGCTAATTACGAAGTTACAAAATATAACAATAGTATTGAATGATTTGACACAGGCCTTAAGTTACAAGAATAAAGTGTTAATATAATGTTTTCAAAATGTATTCCCACTTGTTAGTATGACAAACAGTCATAGAATTATGTTTTCGTGAAAAAAAAAAAAACTTATTTTCAAAGCTGACAATCATCTCTCTACGTCCATTATTTATGGAGCAATCGACGAAAACATATTTTTTAAGTTTTCCTGAAAGTTCCGTTTTTGTATCATTTTATTCTCCGGGGACGGAGATATATGTAAAGACATATATTTGTCGTCAATCCCCCAATAGGTACCTAACCAATTTTAAAATCATCGAGTAAGTACCTACCTCAGATAGCACGTTAATCCGGTCCCGGTTCTCATTCGAATTCCTATGGCATTCGAAGGTTTATGATCGAATTAGCCGGTAAGTCTGACAACCACTCTAATCCTTGGTTTTCATAATTCCCTATTGATTGGGATGCGGTGGTCAGATGACCGTTGCTCCGTGTATCTTGTACAGTCGCCGTCAGATATATTGTAACAGACAAGGTGACCAAATACTTCTGAACAATTTAAAATGTCAATAACTTCCATAAATTACAAGTTGCCATTAATATCTGAATATTCATTACTTCATTAATGTCTGAGCAGATGCTTGTCAATAATTTGTATACACACAACTTACCAAAAATATCAACTCTTACAATGTCAAGTGTATCTACGCAGATGGGGTGGGGTGGTGAAATTTTTCCTCAACTGCTCAGATATTTAATTTTTGAAGCATCAGTTCCATAGCTAGAAACGGTTTGATTTTTGTTAAAAATAACGCAATACGATAAACATTTTAAATCTATCGTGGTACAGTGTTTCCACTTATGTTTCTGGTTTTTCCACAGTTTCCCTAAACTTCCCTAAAAAATCTTCAAGGTTTAGGGAGCATGATATATTAAATAATAAATAACACATCATTCCACATATTTAATAACATAAAACACCTACAAAATTTTCATGAATTAACGAGATCAGAAGCCGAAGCTGTACTTTTACAACACTTAAAAATATTTTATCGCTATTGTTCCGCGACCCAGGATGAAAAACAAATCAACTTTAGGTATTATGCGACTTAGTTCCAATGTTTTTTTAGCCCATAGACGTATTTTAGCCACGGTAGTAATAGCACAATTATTAACATGGTAAACTAAAATTAGACGTATACATTAATTATGAGTTGAGGGAATCCCCTTTAATAAATCGATGGCACCATAGAGTAAAGAAATTCATTGGGTGGTGGCTACTATTAACAATGGGGTTACTTAAGTTCAATTTTACCAAAAATTCCCTAAATCCCTGTCAAGATAAAATATCCCTAAGTTATGCATAATATTGTTCATTTTACTCAAAAAAAGGGAGATATCCTAAAGTTGAATCCT
This sequence comes from Agrochola lychnidis, assembly GCA_963680765.1. Classification (NCBI taxonomy): domain Eukaryota; kingdom Metazoa; phylum Arthropoda; class Insecta; order Lepidoptera; family Noctuidae; genus Agrochola; species Agrochola lychnidis. Next base: position 11,142,930 of record OY796850.1, read on the forward strand.
GAGGTTGCCTAAGAGATCACGGAAAACGATAAGGCCGCCCATTGTATATTTTGTAGTGTTTTTTTTTTTATGTATTTTTGTGGTGTACAATAAAGTATGTATAAATAAATCCCTAAAAGTGGAAACACTATATGTTTAACCAAAAAATTGACTGTCATACGCATTGCGGTTATAAAAGTCCCAAATTAAAATAGAATAAAGAAATAAAAATTGATGTATGAATCGCGAACATATAAACATGGTAATATAATATAGTCAGTCGGATTTTGTGCGTAGTATCTACGATACAAAACTGTACGTAATCCCTCGGTCCGATGTTTTGAAGTTATTCAATTCATCCGATGCACGGAAATGTGAAAGCGGATATAACGGAAATATGTTTTGCGTTTCATCGCGAATAGACGTAAATAATTTAGACGTAGGTAATAGTTGTTAATATAATATAACTTCGAGTAATAACCTACGTCACTGTCAAACGAAACAGAGTTGATATTTAACTTCATTATTTCATTATCTGTTAATCTTAAATTTCCAATCGGCATACTCACTATCATAGCATAACCATATGAATTGACCCAATCTTATTAAGCTATTTTATAATAATTTCGTAGGTATTTATTATTGACCTGTGCATGTCTGTCTGAAAACTGGGCTAAACCTCCTCTGATTCCATTTACTAGCATTTGATACATTTCTATATCTGTTAACTCTCAACTCATTTATATTATTTAGTTTTATAACTAAAATGGAAATGGACAGAGGCCCTAGTGTGAGTTTCTTTTAACCATTTCGACTTTACGCATCGTTCGCGTTCGGCGCTCCGATTGGCCCTTCACCAGTGAAGGCCAGTGAAGGGCCAATCGGAGCGCCGAAAGCGGTCGATGCGTAAAGTCGAGATGATTAAAATAAACTCATACTAGGGCCTCATGTAATATGATGAGAACAACGACGGAAATATGGACCAAAAAAGTTACCGAATGGTACCCAAGGAATGGAAAAAGACGTGAAGGAAGACAAGTGAAAAGGTGGGAGGATGCTATGCCAGGTTGATGAGACAGGAATAAGTGGAGGGAAATAGAGGAGGCTTATGTCGCTAGAAAGCCTGACCCTGATAGCTTATAACTGATAATGTAGAGTTAAGAGTCGTGCAGACAGGAGCGACCTGTCGTGCCGCGCCAAAAAAAATACTCTCTTGTGTCGCGTCACTATAAAAAAAAAAACTTTTTACAAAAAAAAACAACCGACCTTTTTCACTTTGTAGTGTTTTTTTTGGAGGTGGGTTGTTTTTTTTTGTAAAAAGATTTTATTTTTCACTTTTTAGTTGTGGTACCTACACCACACATATTCGAATACCACTACCTGCTACCAGTGACAGAAACTTATCATATCATCTACATACTAAGTGGGAAAAAAATACGTATTTTGTAGCTAACTCAAAAACTATCCAAGCAAAGTTAATGAAATTTATATGGGACCAATTCAAGAGCACACCCTTTCAAACAAAAAAAGAATTTTCAAAATCGGTCCACAATTGACGGAGAAATCGGTGGACATACATAAAAAAAAAAAAAAAAAACAAACAAACGCGACGAACATATAACCTCCTCCTTTTTGGAAGTCGGTTAAAAATACTCTCTTGTATGCGTTATCAGTTATTTAATAAACACCTCTTTGTCACAGGAGTCACAGACAGTCCGCTGTGCAGAGCCTGCATGGAGGACGACGAGACAGCAGCTCATATGCTGTGAAACTGCCCGGTGGTGGCTACATACAGGGCCAAGTACTTCGGTAACCCAGGTACCCTACGTGAGATTGTCAGTGACACCAAGGCGTTGCTGGCCTTCTTTGAGGAGCTGGGGTGGATCGAATAACCGATTTTCCCACCCGTACGCAAAATACGCGCTTTGACGTGGAGTTGCGGATACCAGCCCGTATTACCTATTACCTATTATGCGTTATCAGTCTCAACCTGATAAGAACCCATATCCATAAGAACTTTTCCTTAAGAGATTTGTTTTTATAGAAAAAATCTAACTTAGAGAGATGTATTAATGATTCTGTAGCGGTTACACCGCCACATATGAACGCCACATCAAAGGCATGACGTCACACAAATCCTGCATCGCGCAATTAGAGTTTACCGAGCGATCAACTTCAAACCGTTGGGCAGTTGCCCGCCAGACTCAACACTCGTCTGGTCAGAGGATCCTCCCTTTTTTATGGTGGATGAGTGAACTTTACACCCTGTTCCTCATGCCACTAAATTGGTGACCCCGAGTATGAACGTCAACGCAGCCTTCGTGCAAATACTTCGGCGTGACGTCATCATCATCATCACTCCCACAAGCTTTCGTGAGGCGAGTCACACAGCCAACACCCACGGCTTCAATGGGTATCCTGACCACCAGCATGCAGCGAACGCGCATTCCTGGTCATCACCCTCAGCGTCATCACCCCGACTACTGGGGAATTATCACAGACAGTTCCAACTCACCGCGAACTATATGGCACCCGGTTCCGACTCACTGGAACCACAGATAGCACTGTGAAGCATCGCAAGGTTCAGTCCACTATCGAGGAGGGAGTGATGTAGCGGTTACACCGCCGGGCAGTTGCCCGCCAGACACAACACCCGTCTGGTCGGAGGAACCTCCCTTTTCTATGGTGAATGAGTGAACTTTACACCCTGTTCCTCATACCACTAAAATTCTAATGATTATAATTCTGTAAATACATATATGTTATGGTCACGAATCATATTTTCATCAAGATACAACCTGAAACTGCCACCTGACATTGCAAAACACGTAAGAAAGTTTGAATTTCGCTATCTACCACTGTGGATTTTCCCAAGATCTTGTTTAAGTAAGAAGGGTCACAGGAATTAAATCCTATTTTTATTTATTTAACTTTTTTGAGTTAAGTCAAATTCTAGCACGCAGCATTTTGTACCTATTTAAGGCATTTCGGGGTCAGATTTTTACCATCAAAGGAGGGGGAGGCTGGAATGTGTCGTGTCTAGTTGTAACCTCCTTTAAGCCTAATTTTAGCACTAACTATTTCTACGTGCTTCGCTATGCGGCCAGGATTCGCAGTTTCGGGATAGTATTCCCCAGTGAGGCGAAACACATTGTCTTAATTCGTCTCGGGTGTGTGATCACAAATGTGGCAATTACGCTAATTACATCTTTAGGAAAAGGTAAAGATAGAGGCGTTTCAGACACAACTGAGGCATTTATTATTAACTAGCTGTCTCTATCACTAGTTTTGTATTTTTTAACTTTTTATAAATTGAGATTTGAGCTGTTCTCAAGTGATGATCTTTCATATAAACGAAAATTGATTTTTATTAAGCTATTGCATAGCTTTTATCGCGGGCTTTGAGCGCGGCGATCGAATCAAGAAATTCCGTAACGTAACGAAAATAAAACCTAACACCCCCCACTCCGCCTACCATGTAATGACGGTTCCCATGACAACGTGATGTTGTCATGGAGGTTACAAATGCTATGCAATAGCTTTACCGCGGCAGTCCCCGAGTGCCACACGTTTTTTTTTTAAATTTATAGTATAGATTTGTTTGCACCGATGCAACATCTGCTGGTCGTTTTTCTAGCTGTTAGGCCCGGACACCACCAAAGCGAAGATGTGCGGAGATGTCCGAAGCGAAGAGGAGAAGAGATGTTTGTCAGCTAGGGTGTGTCCACCGAAGCTGTGCGGAGATACGTACTGGCTAGACTGGAGCGGAGATGTGTGCTGGCTAGAGCGGAACTGAGCTGCGTGCGGCGACCGTTGGATATTAAGACGCAGATATATGCCAGTGGCCTTGAGTGGTTAGCTTGCGTGTTCTGTGCTGAGCTCACGCAACGCGTCGTACGTCCAGCCAGTAATAGAATTCGCCCATCAAGGAGCGCTGTCCCAAATTAGACGCATAATTAATTACTTTTTTATTTTTTTACGGGTTTACGTAAACAAAAGGTATTTTAATAAAACACATACAACGTGCCGCTACAATGGCGACATTAATTTAACACACGGGTAGGGCTAGTGGCCAGTAATCATAAATATATAATAAGAAAAAATTATTCGTTAATTGAAAAATTAAAATTTTCAAAAGCTCGCCGACAGGGCTCTCCCTTTCCTTCAATTCGCCTTTTCTTTGCATGTTATTGGTTTTATTTTCATTGATACAATGTTATGATCCGTGATCCCGGTAAATGACCTCTGCGCTACAGTTGTTAAGTAGTGATTGCACCAAGATGCTATTTTAGAATATTGAAAATAAATCAATAAATAATAACATTTAATGAAATTAAAATATCTCCATAAAACGAAAACGCTTATCCGTATACGTAATGTTAAATCAGCGCCACGCTGTATATACTAAAAGATACATAATTAAATATATTTTTTAATGGTGATGGTTTCAGAAAAATATGGTTGATAGTTTTTGCGTGATTCTCAGTTTTTATCCGCGTTAGATATAACTTTACAAATTAATTACACTATGTAATAATCAAAAATATTCACAGATTAAGTTATAAAAAAATGCTCATTTTTTTTTTGCCAAACCATTAACACTACTCGTTTAGGCGTGATCTTCAGTATGAAATCATTAAAAGTCGGTTATCGTCGCCTTAATGAAATTATGGCGCCGCTCACTACGCGTCGTTCACATCAGCTCTTCTCGTCTCCGCTGCGCGCCGTCGCGTCATTGGCTTACGAGGCACAGCTTACATCTCCGCTTTGTATCGCCATCCAGCTCAATCTCGGCGAGGCACAGCTCATATATCCACTGAAGCTGAGTCGAGGCGAGATGTGTGAATAACAAAATTCTATTGGTTGTTTAAAACACATCTCCTCTCCTCTCCTTTCCGCTTTGTTGGAGTCCGGGCCTTAGGTTGGAACCTTAAAAATGAACCATTATATTGAAATAGATCTATCCCGATATAATATCTAAGGCTTGCTAGTTATATTACTGTCATTTTTGCTCGGCTTTCCCATCAACGACTGAATCTCTCGTGATATTGCAATATCATGCCCGTAGGTATTCTCTTCAGACTTTTATGAAAGTGGACTTTTACTCTCCGTGTGATTGATCGTGTCCGCTTTACATGTAAGTCGGGGAAATTAATTGTTAATCACATTGACCTACTTTAATTGTCCATATTGACAACTGACGTTCTTAGACAGTTGTAAAAAATGGCAGTATTAATCCTACTATAATATTATAAAGACGAAAGTTTGTAAGTGTGTGTGTATGTTTGTCTCTTCTTCACGCTCAAACGGCTGAACCAATTTGAATGAAATTTGGGACACAGATAGTTTATAGACCGGATTAACACACAGGATATTTTTATCCCGATATTCCTACAGGATCGAGACTTACGCGGGTGAAACCGCGGGGCGCAGCTAGTAGAATAATATAAACTTTATTATTGGACTACAAAGGCCCACAGCGTGCTAGTATTACAAGTTACTTAAAATCTATGTTAGTATAACAATTATTATTAAGCACACACACAATCATGTGGGTCTAAACACTTTTCTTGGTAACAAAACAATATCAGCTGTTTTTACACAGTGCACGCATACAGTTCACCGACCTCTTGACATTTTTACAATAAAATGTTATTAAGGTGCTCCCTTACCGGACCTTTCGCCTGTAATGTAACGTTACAGAGTCGAGCATTCATCAATGAATGAGGCGAACTGAACATTACAGTGCGCAACCTCTAATGATACAATTCGAGCATTACATGAGTGAGGGAGGAGAACCGAGCATTATACTGCAAAATATGTGTATATTTTGATACAACTTGTAACATTAATGCGCACCACACGTTACATTACAGGCGAATGCTCGTCAGTCAAGGAGGCAATATAGTAACGTAATGCTCAAAATCGAATCTGTAACGTTACATTACAGGTAAATGCTCCCGAGGGAGCACCTTTAAGTTCATTGTTGAAATAATATCCACTATTTGCTTTATCAGGCAAAAATGACGTAGGGTGTCAATAAGCTTATCAATTAATGTCTCTGACTGTATTTACTTATAATCTGTTTACATTCTCGCGGGATTGCCTTATCCCACGTTTTGGTTTACGTATAAAAGGGATAAAATTATTTATATTTGTTTGTGCTCGATACATATGTTTTACTCAAATTATGGCCAAAGACATATTTGGTATTCGTATTTGTGCTCATTTCTTTATGGTAAATAGAACAGACTGACTGTAAATAGTAGTTCAGCTATGTATAAATAACATGGATTTGTACCCGGTTGATGGCAATAGGCTCGCCCCCTATTACATGGGACTTAAACAACTCGCGAAATGTGGGTGTACTATAATAGGTACACCTCTGCCTAACCCTTCGGGGATTACAGGCGTGATGTTATGTTTATATGTATTTAAGTATATGTATTTAGAGCCGAAGTCAACAATGAAACTTACCTACATTGAATAATGGATTAAAATTCGGTACTTATCTACTTAAGGCGATGATAACCGACTTTTAATGATTTTATACAGAAGATCACGTCTAAACGAGCAGTGTTAATGATTTGGAAAAAATATATGTCAAATTAGAGCATTTTATTAATAATTCAATATAGGAATATTTTAGATTATTTTTATATTACATAGTGAATTAGTCTGTAAAGTTACTGTCTAACGCGGATAAAAAACTGAGAATCACGCAAAATCTATCAAGTATGTTTTTCTAAAATCTTCATTATTTGAAAGATAATTTAAATATCAATCTTTTAGTATACGTGTTTTATTAAAATACTTTTTGTTTTATGTATAATAAATTAATAATGCATCTAATTAATTTGGGACAGCGCTCCTTGATGGGCGAGTCCTATTACTGGCTGGACGTACGATACGTTGCGTGAGCTCAGTACAGAACACGCAACCTAACCACTCAAGGTCATTGGCATATATCTGCGTCTTACGTGAATGCGAGGCATGCCTTTTAGCACTCAAAGTTCAATATAAAAAGGAAAACGGTACGCAATAACTTAAAAATAATTACCTGATAGAGCAAAGTAATGACTTTTGCATATACATCTAGCTCACCTTGATTTTTCAAGTTACATTTATTATGGAACGAACTTCTATAAAAAGCGTCGGTCGTGGCATTTGAGTGCCGACATGCTTTCATCGTTTCAGCGAGGTTTTACTTTGAATATTTCAAATGTTTCGACTGGACAGCGATACTAAATACCTGATTCAGGCCACCCCGGGCAACGTGTCTTGCCTACAGGCTAATACGGTTTTTAAATAAGGTTTGTGTTAAAAAAAGCAAAAGTTTGTCTAACTACACACACGAGAGGCAACTTAAAAATGAGTTTTTACGCTTAGAAATTTTTGAGTACCCTTTATGCGCTGGAGGTTATGTTTTAGCTTTAGCTACAGTTTTCTCAGCACATTTTGGCAACTTTAGCATACTGTTATACTGAACCATTTCATAAATAATTTGTGATGAAAACTCGAAATACAAAGGCCTCACAAAGATTTTTTGGCCACTAACTAGCTTTATTTTTTAAAACCTGTAGTTAAAAATGCATCAACTTTGATGTGGCGAGGTTGAGTGACACCGACCGGGCAACGTTCGGTGTCATTACACTTCGGTGTTTTTACGAGGGTCAAAGTTTACGTAATTATACTGTACGATAATAAGCACTTGTTAGAAATATGCTCTGAATTTTCAGAGTAAAGTTATAAAATGCAGAGCATACTGTCTAAGCCCTCGCTCTGTGCAGTGGCGAATTTTCCCTAAGACCCTGTAGGCCCGGGCCTAGAGCGGCCAGATATTATGGGCGGCAAATCGTGACAAAAAAATCACTAATGAAAACAAGAAATAACTCAAAGCACCTATATATTCTAAACGTTCGCGCACATTATGGCGGGCCGCATTGCACCGCATCGTATAACAATAACAACTTAAAATCATTTATGAAAGTATAGATAGTCCAATACGAAAGCACTGGGGGTCTTTGCATGCAATGTAACCCCTGGTGCTTTCGCATTGGATTTGTTGTTTTGTTGAATATAAGTAGGTATATAATACTATAATTTCTAAATTAGTTAGTTCCCGTAAGCAAACAAATGTACGTAACTCTTAACTCTATGGATAAGTAGGTACTTATCTGAAATAAATGAATATTATTATTATTTTTAGTTTTAACTATTCTCGGGAATCTGGGGTCCCGGACCTTTGGAAGGCGTATGAGGGGCCGAAGCCAACTCGCAGAGGCCCGTTAGACATTTTTAATTAAATGAGGCACCAACCGACGATTATTTCTGTCCGCACTACGTAAGTGCATCCAAGGACAACCCCCGGTTGGTGTAGGACTATTGCAGGATATGGAAACAAAGATATTGGGTTATGGGTTTGGATGGCTAAAGTGAACTGGTTATCTAGGACTATGGAAAGACTATGGCCCCTACCTGATCAATGTTTTAAATGCACACGGATAAAATAGCAGGGGGTGACTTGCACACTCAATAATGGGCCCCCGAAAACGGTCGCTAGCTGGTTATTATTATTTAACCCTGAACCCTCGGAAAATATTATAAACTAGTAGCTTATTATAGTTAACTTTTCTGAACCGATTTCGATAAAAGTTGGCAATAAAGTAAATTCATTATGTAGTCTATATGATGGGTGCTGAGAAAGGGGCGGCTGAGACTACATGGCCTGGGGCCTAGGGCGGCCAAGATTGCAAATCCGCCACTAGCTCTGGCTCTGCGGCTGTCGAACCACGTCCTTTCTTTGCATACATGTTGCAAAATAAGCACAATCACCGTCCATGTGTGGTGATTAGGATCATTTCCCCGCGAGATGTGACTCGGATGTTTATGGTTACAGATTGATACAAATAATCCCCAAATATCCAAAAACAAACATTTGAGTCTACTATTTACAAAAAACAGCAGTGTCCACAATTCCATATTCAAAAATTTTTTTGGGTTTAGAATACTAATTTATATATTGGACATTGCTGATTTTGGAACATTCATTGATTTTGTAATGTGATTTTAAACGGGTTTTTACTGTTTTTGCTGCATACGGAGTGGTGCATTAACTGCTATTTTACTGATACAATTCGAAACCATAGACAAAGCAATTTTTGCAAAGTGTGGACATTGCTGTTTTTGAAACTAGTGGACTCATTTATCAGTTACCAAGAAACAATAACTTCCTTTTACACTCTTTACTTTAAGTATACGTATAAACATAATTCACAACTTTAATTTAGCTGAGTAAATTTTCCAATTGTGCACGAATTTGTTTAGGGTGGGTGTTGGCCGCTGATAAAGAGAACGTAAAGCTATTCTCACTCGGTTAGCCATTCACGGGTTTATTTAGCGAGTACGGTGAGGAGGTTGCTCTAAATATTGGGTGTGGTTCTTAGTTGTTACAAGAAGTAGATCTAAGTGTACTGTTAAAAAGATGTAGGTGTTCATGAAGTCCAAAACATGCAAAAAAAAATCGGATAAGTGCGAATCGTACTTACTTGCACACGAAGGATTTCGTACCGTACTTAATACAAAATCGAGCAAAAAACCCCGAAAAAAAAAAAACACGTTTCTTTTATGGGGATCCCCCATTAATTATTAACTTTATTAAAAAAAATATTATAGCCGCAATAGAAACACAGTTTTTTTTTAATTTCAACTGTATACTTATTACGGTTCATAAGATACAGCCCGCTGACAGACGGACGAACAGCGGAGGCTTAGTAATAGTAGGGTTCTGTTTGGTACCCTTCGATTACGGAACCCTAAAATGTATTTGAAAAATGTTAATACTTGATTATTTGACGAAGTAGGTAACTGCAATGCGTAAGGTCTACCCTGTATAGCAAGTGTACCACTTCATGAAAAAATAGTAGGTAGTTACTGAAATCCAGACTCAAATTATCATAAGTATTGTACCTCTCTACTTCTTATAGTTACTAAACTAACTTATTCCAAACCATGAAATGCTTATGATGTTAACAAGATAACGCTAGAAGCAGGTGTATACAGTTATTTTGCTTCTCCTCGCAGCGTCAGGAAAACTCTAGTTGAAATAATCTAAGCGTATCTAAAGTTTCGTACGTGAGAAAACTGGGAGCAGATGCTTTAAAACTGATTATTTTAGTATCACAGCTGTACATGTAGATACCTTAGAAACTGACTAGACGAGACTTTTAGAGGACACTTTTTAGGGTTACTAAGACCCTATTACTAAGGCTCCGCTGTGTGTCCGTTCGTCTGTCACAGGGTTGTATCTTTTGAACTGTAATAGGTATCTAGAGACTTGAAATTGTCACAGAGTGTGTACTACTATGGTCTTTTTTAACAATAATAACAATAAAATAAAGTAAAATATTAAAGGGGTCTCCATACAAGAAATGTGTTTTTTGCGGCGTTTTTAACTTGATCCCGGTACGGAACCCTTCTTTTGCAAGTCCGACTCGCACTTGGCTACTTTTTTATTTGTTAAAGCTACGGTTTTCACGAAACGCACCTTTTTTTTTGGTGAGAAATTATCAAATAACTTCTCCCGCTCTGGGCGGAGCGGGAGGGCGTGTCAGACTCTTACTGACTAAAACCCAACCTGGTTCCTTCAGTTGCCATGTTGCCAGGGGCCACGGTAACCCTTTCGGACTCTTCCGAACCCCGGCAGGCTGAGGGGCAATTCCCGTATTTTTAAGAACGTTTGCATTCTAATCTCAGAGGTATTACAGACCCTCACTCAAAACTCAAGCATTACTTAAAACTCGTTTAAGCCTTTTGATTGGTTGAAACTTGAAACTAGTTTTAAGTAATGCTTGTGTCTTGAGTGAGGTTCTGTAATACAGGCCTCAGTTTTAATTTGTCAAAAATACAATCAATTTACCATTTTTGTCAACTTTTTGACATCGATTGTCGGTGAGATGAGATTGCGACATGAATTTGAACGTTTTTAAATACGAGAATTGGCCTTCAGATTACTTTCATAAAATATATTAGTGACTAGCTTTTTTTTTTTTTTTGTGGGTGGGAAATTATCAAATAACTTCTCCCGCTCTGGGCTGAGCGGGAGGGCGTGTCAGACTCTTACTGACTAAAACCCACCCGTGCTCCTTCGGTTGCCCTGTTGCCGGGGGCCACGATTTCCCGATCGGTTTTCTTCGAACCCCCGGCAGGCATTGGCCCTAGCGGACCCCGTCAATTCTGCTGACATCTCTTTGAGGCGCGCGTGGAACACAACGCGCCGTCGACCCGGGCTTGGTCCTTATCGGACGGCGAGCTACCCATTGCTCACCGTCCGCAAGCCCGCGCCTACGGTGGCCGGAAATCGGCTCGCGATTCCCGCCCCGGGCGTCTCCTCCTGCGGCGGTTAGGGGCGTGAGGGCGCGAAATTTGCCTCTCCCTCACGCGTTCCGCCTCCTCCTTCGCGAGCATTACCGCTTCGCAGAAGGAGGTGACGGCCTGCCATTTCCTCTCGCTCCGTACCATGGCCTGAACCAGGGCCGGACGCGAGAGATCACCGCCGCCGATCGCCTCTACGAGAACACGGCGTTGCTCCGCCCAAGCCGGGCAGACCTCCACCGTATGCTCCACCGTGTCCTCAGGCCGATCCACACAATGGTGACACCCGGATTAGTGACTAGCTGACCCAGCAAACTTCGCTCCGCCTAACAGTCAATGAATGTGCATATTTAGGATTTTAAAATTTCTACCCTACCTAGATATCAAAAAAGCCGATCCACACAAAATGTATGAGAACGTGAATTTTCTTCATAGTTATTTTTTTTCGTGAGTTTTTCCATATTTTCTCATCATTTAAACCAAACATTTCAAAACCACAATCAGCTAAATCGGCTCAGCCGTTCTCGAGTTTTAGCGAGACTAACAAACATATATATAGATGTCATTCGACGGTCAATTGCGGACGTTACGTGGTGGCTAGCGCAGTGTTAGGAAACCCTAGCTTAAGGCTTGCATGCATTAAATTATTGATTTATTTATTTACTTATTAAGGCACCAAGCCCCAAAATACAAATCACAAACACATACAATTATTTAAATTCATTACATCAATAAAACAAAATTAGTACATTACAATTCATTAGATCATTAAAATAATATAATAATATAAATTAAAATTCAAAATTCCGTACAATCACAAAATAAATTACATTAAAATAAAATTCCATTACATTACATTATCACACAAAAACAAACCAAAATATTACAATCTTTATCGTCTGTTGGCACTCCGATGGACTTTGAAACCAATACCTGTGGAAATTGCATTAAGGCTCCTGCGGACAAGCGCGACGCGACTCTAGTAGAAAATTTTCTATGAATTTTCTACCAGAATCGCGTCACACCGTTCTCGCGTCGCGCCTGTTTGCTAGCCTTATTCGAGACCCCACATAACGAGCACTATCTACAATTTGTTATGAACGAAGTTAATCGACTAAAGCTCGTTAAACAAAATCGGTTTGATTGCTCAATTGTATTATTGCGCGGCAAATGCAATCGTTCGCGAAATGTTCGCAGATTGTGACACGGTGACAGCACAGTAATTTGCTGAAAGTATTCTGTAAAAAGTTTATCCCTCTGCTGTGCAAAGGTCTCTCGCATAATTTTTCATTCCAATAATTGCCATTGCGAAATTAATTAATTTCAATTACGAACACTGATGAAGTTTATGTGATATTCAATTACACTTGGGTATATAAATAATAAAACATCATTTTAATTGTGAGACATTCGGTGAAAAACTCTCACAAAAATCGGATTTGGAAACCGGGCCGTTTTGTTTGCCCTTTCATGATCGGAAAAGCATCATTCTGAACCATATTTTTCGTGGAATGTTGATTCGAATCCGAAATGGAGGTCCTGTCCCCTCGTTCCGAAGCTAACGATCTACAAATTCTGTGAAGTATTTGTTTAATTTCAATACTTTTAGTCTAAATTGATACTTGGAATGTTTGAAGAATATGAAAATAGAATAATGGTTTCACTTAAGTAAAGCGCTTACAGTTGTAATGGCTACTTACTTAAGTTTTTTAAAAAACTCAACCCCAATCATTATTTCTCAAATCGGTACGAGGCGAATCACCAATAAGCTATGATTTGTCCGAATTTACGTTTAAGTTAATTTATTTGTAGGCGAATCGATTTCTGGAGTTGCCGATTCGCCTACAAATAAATTAACTTCATGCGAATAATATTATTTAAAAGTGTCGATTTGGCCGTTTCGGGCGAGTAAATTCGGGTAAATCACCAATAAGTTAGCCGCAAGATAGAAGATAGATAGAAGCAGTGATAGCCTAGTGGTGTGACCGTCAGACAAGTCAAATCAAGTCTCGAGTTCGAATCCAAGGCACGTACCTCAGACTTTTCGGATTCATGTGTCTATTGTATTACTTGCTTCAAAAACGGCGAAGGAAAACATCGTGAAGAAACCGGCATGCCTGAGAGATATTTCTCGACGGTATGTAAAGCCAAATTAGAGGCCTATAGGCGGCTTTAAAACTCTGACACCAGGTTTGTCACTAACCACACGAAAAAAAAAACATCAATAAGCCGAATATTTCATAATCATTAAAAATTTAACAAATAAGTGTTTACTATTCGTCGCAATCCAACATTTATGAGTGGTTCGTTCCAGATTGTTCTTTTACGGGTTGATTTGCTATCTTTTCCAGCCTATAAAATTTACCTACCGTATTTCCCACAAGAAGCTTTGCACGGTTCTAGCTATATGTGTCGATGGTATATTACAAGCCACCCGTGCCCTAATATCCTCCAACCAAGGTAAAAGATGGGGTTGAGAATCATTTTTTATTACATTCCGGCGCACTTTCACCCTTAGAGAGCAGTGGTGGCCCAGTGGTAACGGCCGTGACTTACGAGTTGTACGTCGTAGGTTCGAACCCAGACAGCCGCTTTACTTTGTGTAAATTATTTCATCACCACTGCTCTCAAAAACGGTGAAGGAAAACATCGTGAGGAAACCGACATGTCCTAGAACCGAAAATTCGAAGACATGTGACATCTACCAACCCGCACTGGGCCCGCGTGGTGGATTACGGCCCACTCCCACTCACAGAGAGGAGGCCTGTGTCCCAGCAGTGGGAACATTATGGGCTGATGATGATGACACTTTCACCTATAGTGCAGGAGTTTGCGAACATATCTTCAGTAATGATACGCAGAAAGTAAATAAGGTCTACATTCGTGTTTCCTGATACCTGAAATGCAGTCCTGAAGTGCGGTCTGTATTGAGCATGATAAAGTTTAGTTTCTCAAGTTAACCTACACTTTGGTTAGCCGAGTGTTTGGCTATGCTATGAATATCATAGTTTATTGGCATGCTAAGTAGTTTGAAACTGGACAGGTGATGTAGACAGTGTTTAGGAGGCAACAAAAGCCCCGCACGAGTATTCACGTCACTCAAAATTAGGTGAAACCTACGTAGATTTCAACAAGCTTTGAATGTATTTCTTGGAAGGTCGTACAATATAAACAACGTCCCTAATTATAAGATTTTCCGAGAAATACAAAATACAATACAAATACATACCTATGTAAAATTAACAGTGTTGTTCTTAACAAACAACAAACCAAGAACGAAAACTACCACGAATTAATTAAACTATGGTATGGTACATTAATTTTCATATCTACATTGGTTTTACACATTATTATTATTATAAAAACTTTGATAATATAATAAAAGAGAAGTGAATAAACGTTTAAGTTCGAAATAAAAGAAAAAATGCAAACTTTTGAAAGATAGAAAATTGTTTCTAAAATGCTAATACGATTGTGTAGATAATGGATTCAAACTAGAATTTGATGCAGCTTTATAAAACCAAAGTGATGAAAGTGAAAATTTTAATGGGTTCCTATTTTGTAAATACTGGGAAAAATGGAGTTAAACGCTTTCATTTTATATTCTTCACCTAACATCGATACCGTACATATAAAATCTATTTGCCGTTCCGTGGTCAACGCCGTATTAGGAAGGACCACGACTCGATACTCAGAATATTGCTTGAATTGCATCTACCCGAACGTGGAGTAATCGTGTTACGTGTACGTAACCACTCGAATTTGGAGTGAGTTCCTAGTAGTAGGCTGTTAGCCTCTTGCCTAAGGCTACACTGCATTTCGTTACTGCAGAATACTCAACACAGTTAGTGAAATACAAGGATCTGTATGACTGTTTGCATATACCTATGTATGTGAAGGTCTTGAGGATAAATCGATTATATTCTAATAATTCAATTGTAGTTCTTGTAGTAGAGTAGGCCAAATGCTTATTGTTTGCATTGTGAACCGATAGTCACTCTAGAGATCACTAATTGAACTAAAGATTATTAGGTACTTAGACTGAATCTAATGGAGCAAATCGATCCCTCGGTGGTCCGGTTAACTCGAACCATTCGAATAGGGTGAGAAATCTGAGCTAGCTATATCCAGAGCTGGGCAAAATACATGCTTTGCTTTAATTAAAATACAAATTACAAAATACTATCTCGCACGTATTTAAAATACGAAATACAAAGTATTTTTAAGTCGTGTACTTGAAATATAAAATAGAAAATACAGTATTTTAACTATTTTTATTTAAAATACAAATTACAAAATACAGTCAGGTGTTAGGTTATGTAAATAGAATAGAACTAACACAGCCCAGTGTTGCCAACTTTAAAGATTGACATATTTAGCGGTCGCCATTTTGCTTATGAAAGCTATCGAGGGCAATTTTTTGCAGAATGCACCCATTAATAAGATCGCTAAATGTATTTATATTGAAATGTATTTTGAAGTCATAAGTATTTGAAATACTAACTACAAAATACCTCAGCGTCAGGTATTTGAAATACCAATTACAAATTACATTTTTAAGAAGTAATTGAATTACAAATACTAAATACCTACGTATTTGCATTTAATTACAAGTAATTCAAATACTGCCCAACCCTGGCTATATCAAAGATTAGTAAGATTACCCAATCTCTGGTGAGTCTGTGGTCTGTGAGTACGCAAGTCATTGCGTATGTTAATGAATTAAGCATAACAATGACAACATTTCCACACCGTATTGCGACTACCGCAATGAATAAATATGAAGATTCATGAATTTTTCTCGGATGAAGCAATGATTGCAGCGAGGGAAATGATCTGAGTTTGTATTCAAACGAGAAAACACAGCGAAAAGTATAATTTGACTATAATTAAATTAAGCTGTCTGTTATTATTCATGTTGTTTTTACATATTTAAATTACATAGCTATTATAATAAAACTGAGACATTTACAACTGGAGACGTTCCAACTTAAGTAGCAAAATGTAGTTGCAGTAAGCAGCGCAAAGCCGCTAAAACAATGCCCAGACTCTCATATTAAATCTGCCAAGCACAAACCGGCCAAAACTCCATCCTATGTAATAATACAGAGTGGTGCAAAAATATGCGGCTCGCTACTCAACCGGACGAGTTAACTTACCGCTGCCGGGCCGGGCCGGGCAAGCGCCGGGATATGAACATCGTATTTAGAGAAACCGGACTACGAAGTGCTACCTGCCCGACGCTATTTGCGGAAAACCTCAGCAAAAAACAATCAATTCAATGAGTAGGCAGATAGATTCAAACAGGAAGTAAATTGAAATGTTAAATGTTTCTTATAGTTTGATTGAAATGGTTGCGAATGTTGGAACAAATACAGAGACTATCTATTTATGTTTGGTCTTCAAAAATGCTTTCACTGCGGAAAATACATTTCTATAACTTCCCTTTTATCCTTTAATTAAAGATTTATTACAAGTATTAAGTATTAATAAACTGGGGGAGAACATTGGGAAGATATTCGTTAATAGTCGGAGGGCTGCGGTATTGACGACAAGAACTTATATGGCGTTGTTGGGCGCTTGACCCAAATAAACATGGCCGAAAAATTCGTGACCGTCACGGTAGGCTTATACTTTGGAAATTGAATTCCGTGCTCAGCTTCTGTTTATCGTCTGGCGCTGATAGCGAGAGGTCATGCGCCAAATATCTCCCATTTTCTTATTAGATCTAATATCGGTGTATGTCGATTCGTTATTATGTCTGCTCCAGTAGGCACCCTTTAATTTCTTTTACCTACAGTATACAGTCGCTAAACTTATATTACCCTAATATTATGACTGAATTCTCCGAGAAATGATAGTTTGGTAGCTTCAGGAACTTCTACTTTATTAGCCTGGAGAATTTCTCAAGAAACAGTGGTGCCGATTTCCTTGTTCACAAACTAAACTAAATTTAAGTTCAGTGCATCTTTTTCTTTCTATTTCATTAAGAAAAGGACAGAAGATAAATTTTAGTTTAGTCCTGTTAAATTAATCATCGCCTGTCACTCTCCATACAAGTTTAGACGTGATTAAAAACTTGCCGACTAAAATTACGGCAATTTACGTCAAGCGCTGATTAATTTGACAGGACTAAACTAAAATTTATCTTCTGTCCTTTTCTTAATTAAATAGAAAGAAAAAGATGCACTGAACTTAAATTTAGTTTAGTTTGTGAACAAGGGAATCGGCACCAGTGCTTCCATGTGGATAGTTCCAGTTAAGGCTCTCGAGGGCAATGAAAATTTGATCGATACTTGAGGTTATTAGCTAGTGGTTTTGTGAAGTACGGTACCTACCTACCTACAATGCTATTTATAGTGTTTTATTGGATGGTAAACTAAACCTGTCCCTATCCGATGTTTGGAGTTACGGGCACAACAATTCCGGAGCCAATTGTCAAAGGGCAGCCCTTCCTGAAGGGTCACCTGCAAGTGTTTGCGCAATCCGAACCTATACATCTTTGAACAGATTCGGTTGAAATTAGAATGTTACACCTATTTCTTTTTGGGATGTGACCCACTTACCCATTTCGCTCGTGTGCCATCAACTTGGAAATCTAAGAAGTCGTGTACAACATACTTAATTGCAAAAACTTCAGAATTGTGTAACACAGCGTTTGTGTAATATGAAATAAAAGAGTGGCTGTGACTGGAATTTAATTGATTTGCAGAAATTGTGAATTATTAGATCAATTGGACGTAAATTAGCAAAAAGGATTCAACTCACACTATGGTCAAAAATTAAAAAGGACCTAAAGGTTAGTTACTTTAGGACCTTTTTCATTTTTGACCATAGTGTGGGTTGAGTCCTTTTTGCCAAACTACGTCCAATTTGAAATAACTAAAGTTATGTTCACCACAAAATGTTGAAGTTTGTGTATTAATTATTGTTAGGCATTTACGGGACGTTTTTATAATTACTGAAATAATTGACAAAAGAGCAAGATAATGACGATTTATCATTCTATTCTAATTGCTTCGTATTCTGGCACTAGAGTACCTCTATTATGTAGTGTAGATACTTCAAAAATAAGTACTCTGAAGTACCCATTAGTAAGAAAATCGACATGACAAAACATCGATATCAAAAGCCATTTTCATTATTTACATTCAAATACACAATGGGCAGAGTAGGCAATAATTTAGTCAGGTAATGTTTTGTAAAGAAAGTTATTTTACTTGTTCAGCGTTCAATTCAAACTAATAGTTATCCAAATGGATCTATTCACCGGCATTTGTGATACGAGAATCAGGTCGTATTGATTATAATCTATCTGTAACTATTCAAAATATGTCCGACATCTTTTTTGGTCTACTATTTTATTTGTGTCTTGTTTTTTTTTACGGAAACCGTTTCATAAAAGGATTAAAGAACGTTTTCATTTCTCGTTAAAGATACAACTTTAATCTGTTCTAAGTAGAGATATTTGCTTGGCGGATTTATTTTCTACGTCTCCGCAATGGAAAATAGACAACAACATGTTGGCTTTCCATTAATGGGATTAGAACACTGTATTTTGTAAGAAAAATAGGACGCTGCATTCCATTAAAAAATACGAAGGAACCTGCTTGAGATTCACAAATTAAATGTAAATCGCTCCAATTATTATTACAAGCTGTCGCTCCCGGAAATACCTTAAAGTTTTTCGTAACATTAAATCTTAACTGCAATTTCTAATAGGTATGCAAAATTGGCCTGGTTCCCAGTTCCCTGTAAATATTGGATGATGGACAAAGTTGGCAGCGGATACTTTACATACTTTGGCGTCTACACTTGATAACATTTACAACTTGCCCGTTATCTATGTTGTTTGGTTAATATAACCTATACTACCCTACAGCGATATTATTGATTAATAGCTTCTGCCCGTGACTCCTCAAGAATTGGGCTGTCCAATGGAAAGAGAATTTTTCGAATACGATTTCCAGAGATTGCCCCCTACATACTAGTGATGTAACGAATGTCAATGCGAATATCTCCTGTCAACATTCGCGAATGCGAATATCCAGTTTTTGTTTAAATTTGGCGCCATTTGTCTGGCTTGGTGACTTTAGCGGCAGTCCTGTTCGAACAAAGTGCGTTCCGTCTGTTTTTCGTTCCGAGAATAGCCGAGTTAATACGAACGCATCCGATTGAAGTGTTATTCCGCTCGCGTCGGTGTTTTCGTAAACAAAACAAGTGAATTTTGAGGTTACAGTGTGAATAGTAATAGTAAATAAATAAATGATACCAAATGATAAAGAGAAGACTGATACTGTGATTACGAGGTTAAGTTACTTTTTATTGGATTAAAAAATATAAGAAATTAATGGAATTGGATTTTCTTATATTAACCAACTATTACTACCTACTTAAAAAAATTACACACGCAAAAACATTCGCAATAATTTCGCGAATGCGAATGCGAATATGCAAAAATATGCGAATATTCGCGAATGCGAATGCGAATGCGAATATTTGTTACATCATTACTACATACAAACTTACAAACAAACATACAAAACAACAAATATTACCTCTTCATAGTATTACTATAGATATGGATTTAGGTCATAAGGTGTATGGCCAGACTCATAATACTTACTTACAATGCCATTTGTATGTCCATTACTGACAGTATCTCCTGGCCCCCGAAACATGGTAGTAGTAGGAACAGTGGGGTTTTTGTCGGTAGGAGTCCGACATAACCCTCCGTTTTCCCAAGACGGAGGGTATCCATGAGGATTCTTCAACGGAAAAAAAAATGTGTTTACCTTCTATTGTGTCGGTTTTTTGAGGAGTAGGGCGAGATTTCGGATAATTTAGGGAAAAAACTAAAAAAATCATCTCTTAATAACCGAGACACTTAGGACATGGGGTCTTTGGGTGAAACCTCGGAAATAACCCTCCCAACCCCCAAAAAAATTATGTCGGTCCATGCGGCAAACACCCTTAATATTGCATATTTCCACATATAGGTACGTCTTACTGAATTTTTTTCTAACAATGGACCCAATTAATTGCGAATGTCATATCTCTCAACGCGCAGCCTTGATATAAAGCATCTTAATTTGCTTTCATAAAATTTCCTAAAAGTTAAGGTAAAAACTCCGAGGGTGCCTAATAAAATACTTTTCAGCGTATTTAATTATTCTCCACGACAAAAGTACACGGTTTTTCGTCAAAGTTTATAAAGACATGTTTTCACTCTCTCTCTGTCGGGTAATTCAATTTCGAAATATCTCCTAAACTTAGCATTTAAGTACGAAAAAATTATAAAGAGCTCACCGCCCCTGAAATGGTGGGTGCCGAGGCAGACTCAAGTGCCTTTATTTGTAATTCAGATGCGGCAGTTGAAAGCGTGCTATCGTATGCCTGTCGTCGACTTTTAGGCGAATAGGCTCATCTGCGTCCCACCACAACATCGCGCAACCCGCTAATAACCTTTTCATCCACCTTCTGAATAGAAAACTAAACTCAGTGACGAGTTTTCTTAATATTTCATACTCTTTCGCACAAATCTGAGGGATTCAAAGTAATTTTGTATACAGCTCTAAGTTTGATAGACAGTTTTTACGCACCTTTGTTATGATGGAGAGGTAACTTGCTACCCTGAAAGTCAAGTCATTCATGGAACACACTGTAAAATTAAATTAATTAGTTAAATATATTTAATATCAACACGTATTGAGCAGATCCTGAAACAAAGGACCTTTAAAAAAACATCTTTCTCATGAAATGCATAACTTTAGTGACGAAACTCTACGTAGACACGTAGACACTTACGTAAGTCAAATGAAGCGTAAGAGAAAGTTTCGTGAAAATACTTCTTCACGTAAAATACCTATTTGCTAAAACATGCGAGTGCTGTGTGTGTACACTTTGTGTTTTCCTCCAGACAGCAATTGCTTCTTTGTCCCACTTTATAGAGTTTCCATTCAAATCATCCAACACACTCTGTTATTTTCTCTGAACGCTGGCAGGGTTAGCTCCAAAGCGGTTCTTTTAGTCGGATGATAAAAAGAGCGAAGTGATTACGCTACGTTTACAAAGATTTTCATTTCTATAGCGATGATAACTTGGCAAATGTAAAGTTATATAATAAAAATGTATTCCATTTAATATCATTATAATTGGGTAATATCAGTCCATTAGGCGAATGAACAGAAAATTGAATTGCAAAATAACGAGATTCACGAAAATCTACGTCTTTATAACGACGAATTTAAAAGTGGGTGGTTGAATCAGTTGATAATGCAATTACATTATAATTATTGTGGTTGAAATTGGAAATTTGACGTCACAATTCTAATTTGCCCTTGCAGCATTCGTATGAACTCATTACTTATGCATGACTAGAAGTATTGATTCGACTATATTTGGATAGGAAGGTTTCTTGTAATGTTCCAACTGTGACGTTAGTTTTAACCTTTTCATCACATGTTCAGTTCAGTTTTCCTTTTAAATTGAGGAGTGAGTTCGTTGAGGAAAGTTCCTGTCGCAATATTATTAAGTGTACGGACGAGAATAGACATCTAGTCAGCTAGTTCCGTCCGGAAATCTAATAACACGGTCGAAAACTTTAGTCACAAGTCTGCCGACTTCGTCGTCAGTCATCGTTTAATCCAGCTCTTAGAACAAATTGCTTCGTTCCTGCTACGCTTAGAAATAACCATCTCCGTTAATGAAAACGTGAAACTAATTTGTTCGGTTTTATAAAATGTTCATTGTTCTGACGGAGATTCTTTTTAATTCTTTTGCGGCTTTGGGAGTACTTACCTTTGTGAAAAATTAAATCTCTGCCCAGCGCCCCGGTGCGTCTCATCTGACTGCTTACCATTATTTTCACTTGACTAATGAGTGATGAATGAGGAAGCTTCTCCTTGCTAGGTACTGTAATTTTGTCATTCGTCAGAGGTAGCAACGTGGCAACTATAACTTATTCATTTTGAAAAATAAGTCATTGATTATTGATGGGCCTCAATAGTATCAGAAAGTTGCTCACACATGACGCGTGATAGATCGAATACGTTATTACAAAATGTAGAGATGCGCACTTCGCCCGTGGACGAACTATCGATTTCGTTTATAAAGGCTGCTAAAATAGTAAAACGTTCTAGTATTTCGCAGAATCACTCTGTATCCATTTTACTGTGATCGAAAAGGTAGAGTGTAAAATTAAATGTTTATTTTCGTGCTGTCGAGCGTCGCGATAAGGGTTTATAGAAATAAAACGTATTTTTACATTCAGATCATTCGATGACTCTTTATTTACACAGTGATGATTCGGGTGAAACGTTTAATACAACCAAACGTACAGATCACAGGAAAGTAATGTACTAATTATTACGAAGCTTATAATAAACTTGACATTATATAACTAACATTCTAGATAAACTTGTACGATCTCGGCCCGTCACCGCAGACACCCCGCGCCAGGCGGAGCCTCTCTCACTGACGGGGTCACAATAATGTATCGCAATCATTTCAAAATGTAATAAAATTTAGAATACCAACGATTTCCTAAATGTATTTAAAATTTAAGAAACAATATGTACAACGTTAGACAACAATTTGGTGACACCCGTAACAAAAATCTTTAATTCTATGCAGTCAAATCTTTCTAAGGCCGAATGCGTGATGTTAGTATATTATTATAATAATCAACAAAGATTGTGACTTATAGAGAAATATAAATAAAACAAATTTATATTTTTTAACAACAAATTGAAAACGTATTCGTTATAACGATCAAAATAATATATAATGACACTTTTGATACTATTTTGTGTTCAAAACAAACTTTTGATACATAGTTATTAATTGTGCGACATAAAACATAGGTACATCTCGGTAATAATAAATAAAGTAACATTTATTTTATGTAACATCGTTCCACAGTAATAGCGAACTTCAGACACAGCAATGCTACTTGGATGGATCTTTCTTTTAAAGTTGCGGAAATAAAACTGGACCGGTTTTTGAACACACGCCAAAAAGACATTCGGGTGCAGCCATTCTACACGAGCTCGGCTTGCATTGTGGACAACGATGTTACAGGTTTTCAGTTGGTACATAGGTAAACCTGTAATATTATTAATCTCATAATATTTTATCTTAACATTCACCTACCGGACCAAATTCTCGAAATAAAACAAAACTAAATACCATAAAGGGTCTATTCCTAGAGTTCTAGACTTGTCTCCATTTAATCTACTTATAAATATAAATGACTTGGCAGTGCTGTAACAACTGTATCATAATTCTAATTGTCTGTATGGTAACATGACGGATTTGTTTTTGAATTAATTTTATCGATTTGACTAGATAAATAATAATTGGATATTTTACTTATATTCTAGTGTTTGCTTGACTAGCTCTCCTCGTAATAATAATTTATATAAATAATTCAGCTTCTGCGTGTTTCTGTCGTGGTTTTTAAGTAAGGTGAAATTATCAAACTGATAATGCATATGTTGTAAATATATAATGTATGTGTTGTTCCTAACATGACTTTGGCATCCATTATCACTGGAGTTGAGCCGCTCGATTAATATTACATTGATCAAATATCTTACTTATAATTTCAAAAATGTCTTCTATTCAGATTTCATCATTAAGTACGTTTTATTGTGATATGTAAAACATAATGCTACATTTTATTGGAATTGTAGACTGAAACATGTATTTATAAAATTTACAAGGTACATTTTAGAGGTATTAGATCCAGACGTATAAAGGGAAACATGAAATTTTAAAGGTTTCTTTTAAAATTTAATATTGTTTAACATTATATATCAAATCATAGACAGACGGTACATCAAAGTCTTCGAGGATATTACTGGGATCTTATAATTTCATTTTTAACATTACCTTCATTTTATTATACACTGAGCAACGATCAATTACATTCAACTATTAAATAACAAGTTTATTCACATCTATGTTGGGTCTCGTAAACCGTGCACACTATGTAGAATCCTACACATTAAACGAAACAATGCGCACCGTGGGGTACAATATATAATAGTAATTGATTCGCTTGGTAAGTTCTGCGCGAACGTACGTACTTAGTCCAGTTAACTAACAATATAAGAACACTTTTATTTCTTATCAATATAAAAGAAATTCACTACGGCGCCATGAGAGTTCTATTCAACATGAAATTCAGCTATTAATCTAATATTTCTATCGAAGATTGCCTTGCGATCAGATGTGTTCGTCCTGTACATCTGCCGAGAGAGAAAAAGATCATTTAGTTAACAATGTATATATCTTCCCTCTATATGTACTATTTCGTAACCACAGCATCAACTGTTATGGTAATGTAAAATGTTTATTCGCTGAAGCCCCTGAAATATTCTTTATGAAATATGTGCTAGTCTGTATTTACGAAATCACACATATAGACTGATGATATACAAATATCCATTACCCATAAATGTTCAAATCTACACATTACCTAGCAGGTACATTTATAAGCTTGTAAAGAAAAGCAAATAAAATAAACATAAAAGCGATATTAGAATATATTTCCATTGTAGCAGTAAGTTTTCAAGGAGTTGGAATATCGGAAACAACTTTGGTGAGGTCAAGAAGTTTAGATGACGGAAGAAAAGATTGTTCAAGGTGAGTTGGAAATGTCCTTAAGATTTCATCATCTTACTACAAACTAAAAGAAGAAATGGAGATGGGACGATCACGGATAAACTAAAACTTCCCTTTTTTGATTCAATGATGCCATTTGAATACATTTTCAGCTTACTTTTTCCCAGACACTTTTTACCGCAATATATTCAGATAAACACAAATATAAGCGCAATTTACATAAAATAAAACAACCATATCAAACATTCATGCAAGGAAATCTCGTTAGTCAGCCTTTACCGACACCTACCATCATTTACCTACAATATACATATTTAATACCTAATGTTACATTAAACTCAGGTACGGCAATATAAATCAATGGAGTGCTGTGTGTAAATCATTATGTGTCGAATAGGGGTGTACTCCAGAAGGTTAGAAAGGTATAAAATATTCGTGAAAGTATAAATTGTTATTAGATTCGGTTAGTGCTCAATATCGCTAAGGAACTGGACGTTAATAAAGCACAAATAAGCACCAAGTATAGAGGGCCGGAGGACCGGAGTGCGGTGTGGTGGGTGACATGCATCTCTGGGGTGACAACAGGGGAACTACGGGCTCGGACAACATCTTCAAACTACTTACCTAACTACTTGGAGCTGGGCTCACACGTGGCTCACAACATACCTATGTACACATCGAGCTCCTCTTACTCTTCCTTTAAATGGTCTTTTTCTCCCCATTACAGACTATCGTGTGTCCTAATCGTTTCTTCATAACAATTCAACCGAACAAAGTGTTATTTTAAACATTAAATAAAATTAACAAGTGCATCATAACGAGATTTGACTGCATGAATTCCAAAAGCTACGCGTTGAAGTTATGCAATAAAATTTGAATATGAGAACAAAATGTGAAATGGACATTATTCATACTTATTCTCTATTAAACCAACCGTAACTTTCACATAAAGAAATGTAATCTGTCAACGTTAATATGAGGCTAAAGCTATCTAGATATTGTGCCAATAAAATAGAAATGTGTCAATTTGAAGAAATTCGTGTAAGTTATCATGTTTTTTTTAATATTCAAAAAATGCATAAAGAACAATCGTTGTAGCGATACTTAATGCTATAGGTTCTCGTCTGTAGAGACACAAATTAACACTAGTAACTAATAGTCTAATGGATTTTAGAGAGTAACATCTACAAATCGTAACTTACAATTGAGTATGTAGAAACAATTTATGAGTAGATCTCATAATGCTAAGAGTACCACTAAATCAGTCTAGTAGGAATAGTAGATAGGTTGTTTAGACGTAGAGACACGTGCAATTGTAACAGTACGTGTGAGGTAGAGTGGTCAGGCCGCGGTCTGACTGACAGCGGAGAACGCAGCGGGATTAAGGCCGTATTTTCGGCGGCAGCGGGCAGCGAGGCGGCGGCGACAGCGGCGCGATCAAATGCATAGTTTTATGGAACTATTTTCGATGGCAGCGGCGCATTTGAACGCGCCGCTCGCCTCCCCGCTACTCGCTGCCGCTGAGAATACGGCCTAACTTCTAAAAGTCTAGTTTTTTTTATAATATCAGGATCATATTTTTTTTAAAGATTTAATCAAAAATTGTTTAGACCTGAAAATTATTTTCTATTCAAACAGACCGCGGCCTAATTCAGGGGTATTCAACGTTTCAAATATGTTCGCATACGTGAATGAAATTAAGAAGCCAAGCGGTTTTCAGTTTTTAATAAAATAAATTAAACTTATTAATGCGAACATATTTGTAATATTGGTGATTGGACATAATGTTGGGCGTAATTTTAGGAATAATATCCTTATCAAGATAAATATTAAAACGCATTATCAATGCACTCGCACATTACGTTACAATGCTCAATCACTGACACGAGCTGACGTCACATCCGTTATTAATAGAGTCGTTCTGATTTAATGACGCTCACAACTCACTTGAAAGTAATATTTTACTACAAATTACTTTATTCAATCGATTGTAAACGGCGTGAGACTAAGTGGAGTTATAAGGACACAGTTATTTTTCAGGCTGATAAGGGATTAAAATAGCTGATCGTAAGATAAGTAATAACTTAATTAGTCTCACAGGTGATAGGTATAAAACAAGATCGCAATCAACACACTTTAATAGAACACAATGATTATAAACGTAACGAGAATATCAAAGGAAGGATTTTGGGTTTCACAGATGTCATTTCAGTGGTGAGCATTATTAGGTAGTGCAGGGGAATTGTCGAGGAGCTAGCAGAAGCTCAACTCGTGTTACCGAAGCATATTAATTAAACACGAGTCGAGCGGTGCGGGCGAGTCACTGGCTCGAGCCAGCTCGCCTAATGACCAGCCCAGACGTGGGTAATGAGGGTCGAGTGTGATTCCACCGGTGATTGACTAATCTCACCGCCATTCGATCGTATTTCCTTCACTAAAGAGAGCCATTTCAAATTAAATTGAATTATCGATTCAAATTATTACGTGCAGTTTAATAGGCCGACTTTATAGGCCGTTAAAAACGAATAGTTCATTAGTCAAGATCACGGTCTAAGAGTGTTTGAAACTTTACGGGATCGGGAGGTAAGGTGTGCGTTAGTTTATTTTAATTGAGTATTCAGGGTAAACCTTATAATAGTTCTAGTTTATCAAAAATAAGAACACTAGAAAATAGGTACAGGTACAAGTTTGTTTGTAACATCGTGTTTTTTTCTGTTATATTAAGAGGTCTGAAACAAATGTAAGATTTGAAATCATTAGAACAGAGTGGTGTTGAGAGAGCTTAGTAAGTCTCGGTGGAAGGGTGTCAGGGGTCAGTTAGAGGTAGCTCTCAGAGAAGTCAAGGTCAGAGACGGAGGCGCGCGAGGAGCGCGTGTAGTTGGTGGAGGTGCCGTAGTCGGAGGTGGCGGTGGCGAGGTCGGCCAGCACGCCGCCGCCGCCCGTACCTTGCGTCACGCCGGCCGCCGCCGCCTCGCGCTCCGCCAGCTTCTGTTTCAGCACCCGGATCCGCTCCTCCTTCTGCAATTACACTTTTAGATAGATACATAGAACACTCTAGAGAGTAAGCTTTCTGTCTTTTCTAGGGTTCCGTATCTCAAAAGGAAACCCTTATAGGATTACTCGTATGTCTGTCTGTCTGTCCGTCTGTCACAGCCAATTTGCTCCGAATCGAATGGACCCATTAAGTTGCAATTTGGTACACATAATTATGTATTTCTGCGACCAAAACACGGACGTGTTACGAAAATAAATGAATTTTGAATATGGGGGTCACTTTTGGGGGGACAAATAAGAAAATAAAATAAAAAGTTTTGCAAACTGTATCGTGTGACATATCAAATGAAAGGGCTTATTGTGAGGATTTCAATTATATTTTTATAATTTTAAAATAAACACTTTTAAAGAAATTTCAGAAAGTAGATGAAAATTGACCATTCCCCTCTCCTTATCTCCGAAACTACTGAGACAAATAAAAAATACTCAGAATGGTTCTTCACTCATAGATTACAGGAAACCTATAAAAAGTCTACGGTTTTAAAATAACATGGTAAATCTCTCAATATTGTGCGTACAAACTTCCTATGGGAGAGCATGTATTTCAACTACAATGTTAAGTTTGTATTTGGGACAAATTCATCTCAACTACATTGTGCGTGGTCTGACACGCACTTGACCAGTTTTTTATCTTACTTGCGACTCGCTAAAACTTATCTTATTATGCAAGAGCTGTAATTGTGCAACACGGTAAACAGTTTTGCTGGAAACCGTTTAAGTTTATTCGAGAAAATTAAATGCTATAGTACAACTTTGACTTTAAGTTTGTATTTCGAAACAGCAGCAGATGCTGTGCGTCTTCTGGTTCGTATGGCAATCTGATTATCTAAAACAGTTGACATTTCATTTTCATTATATTGTACTTATTTAAGTTTGGCGTCATTTAACCCAAGACATCTTTTCATAGGTTTTTTTTTATATCAATAGAATTAAGATATGAAATTTATCAATTCTATTGGTAGGAAATAACACCGGTAAGTATACAAATATTTTGTTCGAAATGAGTAAAAGCTATTGATGAGATATTTAATCAGAAAGGAGAGGAATATTACTATAACAAAGTCCGAGCACAATGTTTACAGGCCAATGTACGATAAACATTAGATCTAGAAAGTAGATTATTTTCTTTGTTCCCTCTTGTATTAGAAAATAGATGAATATAATTAATTAATTAGCTTCTGTTTACACAAATATCGAACGAGTCATAGTCGATAAATCAATGTAATCATAATAATGCCTAAAGATTAGAAGTTAACTGATACAGACGGTTGGAATTTTGGTAACGACCTAATCACTAATCATTCATGACGTAGGGTTTGGTATAATTTAATAATAATTATGAAAACTGATTTTTTACCAGATTTTTTTAACCGTCAAAAAGTTGTCATACTTGATCTTTTTTTTTTGTATTTTTATAGACTAACTTGGTGTTAGTTTACAGAGTTTTATGCCATCCATGGGCCTCTGACTTGGCTTCACATGCCGTCGAGTAATATTACTTAGGCATGCCGGTTTCCTCACGATGTTTTCCTTCACCATTTTTGAAGCAAGTGATAATTATACAACACGCACATGAATCCGAAAATTCAGAGGTACGTGCCTTGGGTTCGAACTCGAGACCTATGACTTGGCAGTCCGACGGTCATACCACTAGGCTATCACTGCTATACTTGATGATTATGATGATTATCTTCACCCTAGGTTTAGACCGACTACCTATTTGGCATTAATAATTTGAATAGAGACTTTCAAAATTGGCAAACAATTTCGAAGAACCTAAGGCTTACCTAAGATTACATCGCCGACACAGACAGCCCTTAAAACAAGGCATCGCAACATGAATATATCAACGAACAGTTTCGTCGAAAAGAAATTCGAACAAACGATTTTCGAACTGACTTTGTGAACTCAATTCATGTAGGTATGCAGTCAATTTAAACTAATTGGCACCATATCAAAGATTTATTTGATAATAATCTCACTAATTAGTTTTCAACGGGTTTGTTTGTAAAGAGCTGTCGAGTGACGTTATAGATAAATTGATTATAGGTGAACGCTAATTTATTAATGGTTCTAATGCGCAGGTACTTAATTGCTGCAATCGATAACACACAAAGTTATAGCTAAGTATAGCGTAATTAACAGCTATATTATGAATCCCATGGGTTTACGAGCACACTACAAGAGAGTTATAAAACCTCCATAATTTATAACAAAAAGGATTGTGTGGGTTTATAAAACCACGGTAAAAGTGAAACTTCTATAGGCGCCGCTATATTGGCCTTGGCTGCTCTGACGAGCGCCTTTCACTTTATCCCTACTTCGCGGCCGACCGTCACGCGACATGCAACACACAGACGAAAAAGTTTGAGACGATGTAATAATAGTTTCACTTTAAAAACTGTATTTCGAAAAATTCCGGTATTCGCGTATTGGCTGAGGTATTGTGTGGTTGCCAATCAGTCATGTTTTCCTTTCGTACATTTATGAATACGCATCAGTTTTGTTCTGTTTCACGAACGTGATGTGTGGAATACTATAACAACAAACAGAGGCATTACACACACAGACGCACGCAGACTTGGAAAACAACATGTATTGTGAGCTTTAGGCGCCTCCGTGGCTTATAAAAACTATAAGAATATTTATACAGTTAGTAGAAGGGTGCTTTATTTAACGGAGGATGTGTCGTAGTGTCTTCAGACGAGATGAATTAAACATGAAAGTGAAACACCTTTAGGTGCTAGAGATAAAGCAGAGAGTAAATACTTTTTTTGGAGGAAGTGTCAAGATTAAGCCTTTTCCTCAGACAGGAATCTCTCGTTTTGAATAATGAGTTTGCGAAAGTAATCCATTATGGATAGGGAGGGTGTTAAACGGAGAGTTGACTACTAGATGTTGTTCTTTAACTAAATTGAAAAGTAGGAACATAAATTCTGTTAATGAAGCATTTATAATACGACCGGTTGTAATCAGACACTGAAGGTAAATCAAAGATAGTAGCACAAATAAGCTGGCGTAGCGTAGCATGTGACAGAAATATGTGGGTACAGATAAGATAAATGTGGGAGGGGTGCATGATGCGGATACGACGCTGACGCTGTTGTAACGTACCTACTGATTTGATTCAGACCTAGTTGATTAGGATTTTTCAAAACTCAACTCCTGAGCATGTTCAAAGAAGAATTGAAGTTTATATGCGAACAAAATTGCTGACAATAGCTAGTAACTTTAGTAGACACAATATGTGGGTAAAAACCATCCGTTTATATTTTCACAATTCCATTTACCTTATATAAAATTCTGTCAATAGTTTGTAATGGACATGAGCCCCTTTCCAGTAAAGCCGATTGACAGGGTTTCCTTCTTACGAAGGATTTTATTTCCCGTACTTGTCAAGGTGAGACCCACATTATTTATGTACGACATTGTGAAGACTCCATTCCGTGATTGCATGCGAGTAATACGTAACAGGTATATCTGTGTAGCTAGTATGTACTTGCATTATGCATAAATGTATGTTTGCAAATACACTGCGACCTAAACGGTTTGGGAACATGAATATTTTTGGGACGTAACTGGAAATGTTTGAACGGTAACTAGAGATGAAGTGTTAAGCTTCAGTTTAACCAAACGCATCGACTTATATTTGATTTAGAGACTTGACTTGTGTCGGTGAATATCTTCAAAAACTATAAAAATACTTTTAGTGTCGATAAAAACGTTCTACATAGGCAGGATTATAGTGTTTTTGGTCCAAAAACTTCTTGTTTGTTGAAATCAACTGTGGCTAGTGAACCGTAAGTAATTGAAACATTATTTATCGCTTAGAACCTACTTATCTAATGTGTATCTGATACGAGCCCGTTTCTTTCAATTTGCATAGGAAAATGGGAAGGTTACTGGAAAACACCATTTTCACAATTTGCATTAAAAGAGCCTTCACGAGTGTAAAACTAGTAGACTGGTAAATAATTTCTCTGGGATATGAGCCGTTATCATAATAATTAATAATTACACTTGAATAAATAAAATTCTCTGGCAAAACTTCACCGACGCGATGTGTTCCGATCTTGAGATCTATGCATCATAAAAAAAGGTTTTATAAACTCATCCTTTCAAGTACCTGACTATGTATACATTTTTTTTTTTAAAAACGTTGCCCCACACTAGGAATTTCTCCTGTATCGTGGGTGCGATTACAAACATTTAAACTCACATACACAAACAGCCAGACCCGGAACAACTACTTGTAGGTCATACAAATATTTGTTCCGTGCGGGAATCGAACCCGCGACACGCAGCGCAGCAGTCAATCGCTTAACCACTGCGCCAACCGTGCCGTGACATTGTATACTAGCCGCGGCTGATGTCCGCATAATCAGCTGTGGTTGGTTTCTTAAAATGATTAAGGTCTATTTTTCTGTGACAGTTAGATAGTTTTAACACTGTTTCAATTTACTGGGAACTGTTGTCAGGACTGATATATCAGTTACGAGGTCGACTATACCAGAAACCTATAGATATCCATACGTCCGTCAAGTTTTTACTTTAACCCTGTACAACATGAGAGAAGTAGTGTAATATTAATATACCTGCGCGATGAGCTTCTGCAATTCTTCGTTTTCTTTGACTAGTTCCCGGTAGCGCTCCTCGTCGGCGGGGGCGGAGCCCGAGCCCGAGCCCCGGCCGCTCTCCGCACGCTCCGTCGGGTGACGGATCACTTCGATCACCTGTATTACCATATAAACTCTTATTTTACGCTTGCTATCACGCCATGCGATCGTAAGTGCATCTGAAGCGACATAACTACATACTGTTAGATGAAATGCATGTGAAAAGGATTATGTAAACAATATTTTATTTTTTGAAAGAGTTAACATGGAGTTTTTTGCCCGTTCTTACCCATAGGGCTCTACTATGCTTTGGGATGGGCAACTAACTCATTCTTTCTGACAATACAAAAGAGTCTGTAAATGATTTAATTGAAATAAATGTTTTGAGTTTCAGTTTGCAGTAGAGTACAATCAATCTGCCTTTCCCCAACTATATTGGGGTCGGCTTCCAGTCTATCCGGATGCAGCTGAATACCAGAATTTTACATGGAGCGACTGTCTATCTGGCCTCCACAACCCAGTAACTGGGTAATACGATACCCCTTGGTAAGACTGGTTGTCAGACTCTCGGGCTTCTGACGACCCGTAACGACTGTCAAAGATCCACGAATGACAGCCGGGACCAACGGCTTAGCGTGCTTTCCGAGGCACGGAGGAGTCTCGGTATGGAAAGATGGTCACCCATCCACAGACCAACCCCGACCAATCTTAGTAAATTAGAGGTCGTTTAAACGACTGAAAATTAATTACAAAACAGTAAGTGGTGTTAACACAATAACCACTGATGAATGATTAATATTGTTAATGAAGATGGGCTATAAAAACTACAAAACATTTTACACTAAAACTAAAAACTAATGTGTTTTTACATTACTTGCTACGAAAAATGTTTTTTATCTATCTAATTACGGATTAATGAATTAGGTAATGTGGTCTAATTAAGACTTAAAATTATAAGCATAAGGAAAATGTGATCTGCGTCATGAAGTAAAAATAAATCATAAATCAACTCTACAATCAGTGATAAAAGAATAAACAAGATTATGATTATTCCTTACGCCGCAATATCTTTCACATCAAATAAATACTACAAATAATGTGCATCGAACCAGATCGTCGAGATAATAATTAGATATCACACATTATTTCTGATTGAATGGATATGCACGTAGACTGATTGTAATGTATACACGGCTACATATCAAGCTATAGATTCCCAGCATAAGCTGACCTCTCATTGTACGGAAATCTTATACAATACGAGATCAGCTTATACTGGAAATGTATAGCTTGATGTGTAGCCGTGTATATTATAGATCGGTATTTATTTTTCAGGATATTTAGTATCGAACATTTATCAAAACTTTGAAATACAGGGTTATTTTCAAAGACTAACCAAATAAAACGAGTAGGTATAGAAAAAAAAAAAAAAAAATTTCATCGTAGGGGGTTCAGAATCAAGTACTGAAGCCATGGTAACAGTTTTCGCGTCGAAGTCCCTGCCACCCTGTATTTATACAAACTCATAATTTCTAACTTCTGTCGAGGTCTATCGGCCCGTAATGTGAATATAGTGCCGTTAAAGGCAACGTTAATATCCCACAAAGACATTTTTCCATTTAAACTGCCGCTTAACAATACCGATTATCATGTTAAATCGTGTGAAAGTATCTCTAAGGTAGGCTGGAATTAATTTCAGTAAGGGGAGCCCAACTTCTGCCGTAAATCACATTTAGGTTTATATTTTAATGTCTGAATCAATTCGACCTTTATAGTCATAATCTGCGCTCTCAATTTCAGAGGAAAATGACATCTATGTAATAAATAAGCATCATTATCTCCCTCATAAAAGTTCTGAAGACTCATTTAGTTTTCGGTTTTTTAAGTCCTTTTGGTAATTCACGATACGGTTGGGAAAAAGTTTCTTTTTAATCTGTTGAACGCAGGCTTATTCAGTAGATATAAAAGTTCTTCTTCTTTTCTTGTGGTCAGCGACTACCCTGGTGTCAGAGTTTTAAAGCCGCCCATGGGCCTTTGACTTGCCGTCGAGAAATATTTCTCAGGCATGCCGATTTCCTCACGATGTTTTCCTTCTTCGTTTTTGAAGTAAGTGATAATTATACAATTTGCACATGAATCCGAAAACTCAGAGGCGCGTGCCTTGGGTTCGAACTCGAGACCTGTGACTTGGCAGTCCAATGGTCACACCACTAGGTTAATCACTGCTCTGATATAAAAGTTAAATCTCATTTATTGTGCATAGTTTTTGAAGTGAATCTTCTTAGGACGAGAATTGAGAGTGAAATTTCCAAGACGCGTCACGTTTAGGCATATTTCGTTACATGAGAGAGAAGAAAGATATAACTCTCTCTTTCTCTCTGTCTCTCACACGAAATCTCTCTTTTTATTTATTTTTTAAGAAGTTTCTCTTCTTTAACGTGTATAGTCCTCCAGACCGTATTTCGGCCATGGCGGCCAATCTCAACGGAGACTAGCCTTCAGCGCGGGATATATTTTATTGCACAAGTGTATGCGCAGACACAGGTGCACTCTCTCTTCCCTCACGCTCATAGTCCGATGGGATGGCAATCCGACACGACCGGGGGAGATCAGGCGCCAAGCCAACGGCTTAATGTGCGCACCGAGGCACGGGGGTATCACACCGCGACACCGCCAACTTCCACCGGGCTGTTACTTAGAAATTCCTAATGGAAAAATCCAATAACACTTTGCCTGACCCGGTAATCGAACATTAGATCAACGAGGCAGTCAACTACAACGTGTACCGGGTGCTGCACGCGCATTTTTAAGCTATTGCATAGCTTTTATCGCGGGCTTTAAGCGCGGCGACCGAATCAAGAAATTCCGTAACGTAACGAAAATAAAACCTAACACCCCCACTCCGCCTACCATGTAATGACGGTTCCCATGACAACGTGATGTTGTCATGGGAAACGTGATGTCATGGAGGTTACAAATGCTATGCAATAGCTTTATCGCGGCAGTCCCCGAGTGCCACACGTTTTTTTATTGTAAACTTCGTGCGATAGGCTTTATCAATAGCAGGCAGTAGTAGGTACTTCTTGGGAGCTGGGATCTTTATAATTAAATAGGTCACTGTAAATTAGGTCAGATGTAATATTAAAGAACCAATTTTCTCTAGCAAGGTCCTAAGCAAGATAATATTTGTTGTAACATTATACGCAGACATTTATTTTAATAGCAAAATGTTCAGTGTATTTTATTCGTGATAATTCGTGACTGTTCAATTTAGTTTATGGCCTTAAATTTACCATAGACTAAGTCTATGTTACTCGCGTGTTTATTTAGATTTCAGGTGTGACCGTTATGATGTTTTGTATTTCAGAATACTATGTATTTTTAATATTGTAGGTTTATTCTTTTAGCTTTTCTGTTTCATGCAAGTGATGGAGAAATCTTTGTGTCTACTAAGAAGCCTTAACTGTGATTTTAATATGACTAAATGAACCTGTAACTATAATGTAAAGTCAAGGAACTTGATTGATAAGCAAATTGACTGTCAATCAAAATTGTAGTTCATTGTCGATCGTATGAAATAGCTATAACAATGCAAATTGACGTATTAAATTAATCTGCTCATAAATCAAGTTCTCTGACCGTACAAATGACTAACATGATACTATTTACAACTACATGTAAGATACATTTCAACTCGCCTACTCAAAAATGAAATAAAATAAAATTTTGTAGTTTTTCTCACCTTACTCACCTTAGGGATAAAAATCAATGCCATGCTGAGGAAGCAGCAGAACACAATGGCCAAGGAGACAAAGGCGAAGGCTGCGTCCTGCTGGCTGGCAATGACCAGGGTCACGGGTGCCGTGATGAGGCACAGCACTACCACGTTGTAGATACTCATGCCGACGTAGCGCGAGTCGTTGATCTGCCGGACCTTTACGGAGCGCGTCTCATAGGCAAGGAACAGGCCGAATACCAGGACTAAGCCTTTGTAGCCATACATCACACCTGGAACAAAGATGTGGCTGTAGGTACGGTCATGATTTTAATTGCTGGAAGTAAAAGAGACGTATCTACACTTGTACAGTCAATGAGTGAAAAAGTTAAGCTCCTACACTGCCACGTTTACGTGTACAAGTATGAGACGTATTTGAAAATTGTTTAAACCAATTTGAAGAGGTTTAATAGTTAGTATAAGACAATGTCGAAAGTTCGGCGACTGAGAAAATTCTTAAAATCCAAAAACCCAGTGGTCTGAGAATTAAAAACAGTTATTTTCTCTTGAAAGCTGCATTTGCGACTTCTGTACCAATAGAGGAGTAACACGCACAGCACACCTTTAAGAAAAAGGTGACACTAAACAACATTACAAAGAGAACAGTTGTTATTAACGACTCAAGAAAAACTTTTAAAATTCCCAAAGTTACCGTCGCTAATGAGTCGCAGTGGACTTGGAAGGAGATTTATATTATGTAATTTACTGTTTACGGTACTTTAAATCACTTCGTATTAAAACTCATCTTTTATAATTATTGTTGTTGGTATTAAGGGCGGGCGCAGATTTCAGTTGGTTTATTTTGTAATTAAAAGTTGGTATCAAATTAAACGGCTGTTCAAGTAGGTATTCTTTTAGATAAGAAATGGAGCCAGTAACTAGGGGCGTTTTATTCTTAGGATGTTTCAGTAAAGGTTATGGGGAATAATATTTTTGTTTGTGCAACGCGCATTGGAATATTCTGGAGTAAGTGATGCGTGAAAATGAAACGTTGTTGAAGGCAGAGAGGACACGTTCCACGCCAATACTAACATGTTTCACAAGCGTAGTTCCCTTTACAATTAAAATAATTGGATACATTTTAAAACGTTTGCCAACGATGTAAATAAAAATGGTGACGCAAAAGGGTCAAAAACGTTTCTGATTGCTCGTTAAAAGCCTTGTTTTTATGGTTTATTAGATCGTCACAGTATTAACATAACATTGCGTTACATGAGTATTTAAACCATGATCATTAAGCTTAGTAAACAGATTATGAGATTAGCCACCATGCTAGATTGAGAGACTTGTTAATAATATTAGTGCATACTGACGGGGAAGCTGCTCTCATCCTCATTATGCATAATATATCTCCATTAGGGAACACACATGACAATGCCATACCAACCCAGCAACGCCAAAGTCTGCGTTGCAGCTGCAACGCAGCGACATGTGCAGTCAACGCAGGAACTTACTTGTAAATTATGCATTGCGGTGCCACATCACACTGCTTTGTTCTAGCTTCACATAATGGTACCAAGAACTGAACTGTTTGATCATTATTTCCTCGGAACCTGACATCAAAGGGAAAACTTGATTGAGATGGTTTTATAAGCTTCTCTTTGAGAGCTACGTAATTTTATGAAATAATCCCATCCTGAAGAATTAATACATTTCGTGGGATTTACGATTCTTGACAGGTTGATATTAAAATCTAGTAGGTAGGTACCTAATTTTGGCCAATGTTAGGTTTATTACAATTCCGTCTTTTATTACCCGACTGCAAAGAAAGTTGAATTAGGTACTTAATTGTTTTAAACAGTAAGTAGTACAGACTTACCTATGTCTTGTTTTTGAAGCGAAAACTTCTTTAGGCGCGTTGGGCATTTTGTGTTGGGAAAAAACAATTGAACTCGCGGCACTGTTACCATTACCGACACTTCATTAAAAATATTTCCTGCACAATAAAATTATTAAAGTTTTCACTTCTGTCAGCACTCCCGAAGTACCACTTTTTTATTTAAAATTTGTAAGATCACACGTAGAGTTACGTCTATTCTAGCTACAAAGTCTGAGCACTTTCTCTTGCAAATTAGGTACCTAAGTGCTCTAAAGTCTAAATTGTATTCCAAGAAAATTTTGTCATTTGGCCATTACGCAGATGTTAACTTTCAAGATATCTCGCATTTACATATTATTTTCGAATACGTGTTACCATAAGGTCGCAGCTGTATGGAGCTGTATGCCATAATGTTTTTATAAAAGGTTGTCTCGTTTTTGATACAGATTGTATTTCCAGTTGTAACAGTTTTTGGCGTATGTCCACGGTTCGTAGTACGAGACGCCACCGGACGTACAACTACGCGTAGGAAGTCTACGAGTAGTTATGTTAGGAACATACAATCTAGATTCTAGAGTTTGGAGTATATGGCTGTTAGTAATAAAGTTAGCTCAACATGGCGCCTGCGAGCAGATTTTCATCTATTTTATGTGATCATTCATCAGTTTATTATTTTTAACCGACTACAAAAAGGAGAAGGAAGGATTTTATTAACTTTGCTTGCGTAGTTTTTGAGTCAGCTTCAATAATACGAATTTTTCCCACTTAGTCTATATGGATGATATTATACTTCCTGTCACTGTTATTTACATAAAGCATTGCCTTTAATTTCGGAAGTCGGTGTCATTGGTTCTGTTTTTTCATTTTTGCCACCGACTTCCAAAATTAAAGTTTTTTTTTGGAAAAAAGTTTTTTCTTTTTCGTCTGCGCATTGACGTCGTTAGATGTGTTCTTCGGGAGACGTCAAAATGGACGAATGGTAGAGCATATTATTATTATGAGTGTACCTACGATATACCTCACGAAAACGCTTGTTTTTTTTTATAAAACAGAAATAATTCTTGTTGTTAAGGACTTGTCAAAAATAAAGCAAATATGTAACTTTCCAAGTTGCAGAGCCGTAATTATTTCATATTTTTTTCGCAAAACCTGCAATTCCTGCAAAACCTACTATTTAAACTGACACTCACCAAGCCATACAGTATTGTGTTTACTCTCGCAATGTTCGAGCTCGGGTCGTATGTGCACATCGTCATCATGGTGCCTCGGGGCCTCCAACGGGAAGATCTCCACGCGTCGCTCTAGTGGGTCCCGCAGCTGCCACGCCGTGAGGAGTGCCACGTCCACCACTAGGAGGCCTCCAACCATTGTGTATAGCTTCCAACCGTGCATGCGCTTTTTCTGTTAGGAAGGTATTGATGGAAGTTCAGTATTTAGTAATCGCAGTTTAGTTGAAAGGCCATTTGCACCACAAATCATTAAACTCATTTAAAACATCATTCTGTTTCTGTCCATCGTTTGAAGATGACAAAGACAGAATGCTGTTTTAAATACGTTTAGCCTTAAACGCATTTAGCGATTTGTCATAAGAGCGGGTCTAATGCCCGTTTTCATCGACACTAAGTGACACCTAAATGAATTATATACCTAATGAAAAAGCACTGTTGGATTTTCAACGCTAGGCGCAGCGCCGAGAGTTTGAAAATCCAACAGTGCACTTAGAGGTCGGTGAAAACGGGCATAAGTGTAGCATAATTAAATGTAAAAGTTAATTAAAGTTGACTACATGTGATGTAATTAATTAAATGCCCGTCTTGATCACAAATCACCCTTGCTATAACTATGTACGCACTATGTAAACTCGTCATTCTGATAACACAATTAATTCAATTGCATTCCGTTAAACTAAATTAATCATGTGTTAACACTTCAAATACATATAGTTCTAGGTATATTTAGAATCCTACATAGGCACATAAGTAAATATCGTATTTTTGCTTCATCATTCCACTCAATTCCGTATATTCCGAAAAGGAAAAAAATTACGGCTTCTCCGAATAAAGTAAAATCAGAAGTCAACAATACAATATATTTAAAGGACGCAACGGGTGGGCGTCGTATCAGGTTCAAGAAAA
This sequence comes from Agrochola lychnidis, assembly GCA_963680765.1. NCBI lineage: Eukaryota > Metazoa > Arthropoda > Insecta > Lepidoptera > Noctuidae > Agrochola > Agrochola lychnidis. The sequence goes on from OY796850.1 coordinate 11,183,310, forward strand.
TAAAAAATCCCGATATCTCAAAAACCTTTTGCCCCGTATTTGCTTACAAGGGCCTCGTCGGATGTGATCTCAATAAGTCCTATAGGAAAACTTCAGAAGACGCAATGAAGTGCGGAAACAAAAAACGCAAACATTCGATATGTAAAGTGACACAAGACGATCTAATTTCCATTGTACAGTGTATTGGGGTTGAAAGGAGTTGCTTTTACATTCATGTCGTCGGTACTGGATCTGCCTTCAGTTAGATGAATGTGCCAAATACTTAAGAGATATTCGACAACAATTATGTCACATTACATGTAATTTATGTGAACGTTAATACCGAATGAGCGTTACAGACGTCTGTTTCACATTCATTCTAATGTAATAGCATAAAAAAAAAGATTTTCGTTTTTGTTTGGGTTAAGTGTGGAGTGAAATGCGATAGACACATAATGTGACAGGTGACATAAACTAGACAGGATAAAGACAGTAATATAATATAATACAATTCTTTCCTTCTCGGTTTATATATTATGGTATAATGGTACCTATTTACTGTACTCGTAAACGTTTGCACGCTCCGTAAAAACAGCCACTTAAAATTCTTCTCAAAACCTACGTGGGGTATTGCACGGAAATTCCAATTACCGAGTTGATTACCTTTGTTTCCACTTTAGGTTTAGTGGTGTGCCGATGTACCCGCCATACTTTAGTGAACATGGCGCCGTATGCCATAGAGAAGCCGGTGGCGAGCAGCCAGGCGCGCGCGGCGCACAGCCCGGAGAAGTGCTGCGGCATCACCCAGCGCCCGTCCACGCCCAGCGCGATGGCCGCACTCAGGCAGATGCAGCAGCCGCACAACATCACCGTGTTACACGCCGGGTGCGACCACTGAATCACCCTGCACACAATACTCTATGTTATAGTACTGCAGGATACCTACATCGAACAAAAATTACGACCCAACGTACCAACTTTAACGACTGCTGCATTGGTTCCACGTAATAAAAACCAAAACAAAGTAAGCGCACAACAGATACGGGATATCGACTTAGACGTTAAAACAGTACGATACTCTTGTTCCTTTTCCTTGTGTCATTTTATACTCCAGTGAAATCTTGTTCTATTTTCATTTCCGTCAAAGAAGAGTGGAATAATTCAGAAAGGAATAAAATATAAGCAAAAATAAAATAAAGATGGTGGTCCTCAACACTATCGGAGTTCCCCTTTGACTGTTCACTGCTTCAGATCATTTACATTCATCTCATCGCAAATTGCTCGTTTGGCATATAAAACTCCGCCGTCGGGATATAACAACGACCGGCGAGCGACGCAGCGAGAAGCACTGTTTTATATTAGCTACATTTGTTTTCGATAAATATAACACGAGCTTAGTTTCTTGTTTTCAGTGCAGAAAATTGCTAATTTCATCATGAGTGGGTTCTAAGTTAACTTTGTAAATGATGTGGGAAGTGAATAGTATTTTTTAAGACTAACAAGTGACAACAAACACCGCAAAAAACAACAGTATTCATTATTTTTGTATTTAAAAAATCATGCTACGATAATTTCAGTTGGACACGTTCCGAGCATTAAGAGGCTTACAACAGCTAAACCGCCGTCACTGTCGGACTGCATAGAAAAGAGAAAGAAAGAAAAATAAACACTAATGCGGTAATAATGTTGCTTGTAGAATAATCTGACAAAATATCAGAAACATTGCATGAATATTAATATGATTTTACTCGTTAAAAGAAATTTTTAAAGGTATTTTCGTGTTTTTTTTTCTAGTTGCATTATGTTTTCAATACACTATCTTACTAGCATATATCCTGAAGAATATCAGATATATTTCTGATTTTGTTTACTGCTGTGGATCATAATACTTTTGGGCGTTATAAAACTTGCATTTAGGCACGTTTAGGTCCTGTAGCCCTCTTAAGTAAATTAAGTGGATTCTCTTAACAAGACCCTTGTCAATATCATGCACTACCCGATTTCAGCAGCAACTTCAGGGTTGACGTTGACAAAGGATCTTTAAACAAGATATATAGGGTTTCTTACCTCCGGTGTCTGTGCAGGATGTTGAAGACAATTAGTGCAATGGCGGCGAGGATCCCAGCGATGCAGAGAGCGGTCATGCACGCAAAAAGCGGCAGAGAGACCGTCCGTAACTCGTTAACTACCACCGTGCGATCCGGGGGCACCTTCCCACCTGCCCAAACCCAAACCCATTTCATGCTTCAGTAAAACGTGTGTGACGCTCGTAAAACACACATAAAACTATTAGCTATAGGTATATAGGAAACGAAAGAAACTGTATCTGCGCGATAAAATTGCTGCCATTTTCCTCTTACTGGTAATTTTTCTCTCGTTCAGCTAACGAAGGAATGTTTTCTTCTTTGAATTTACGATACTAGTAACTTGGTTGTTATAATTACTAAGAACTACGCGCTCCCAGTCCCTTGAGGAAATATTCCTTTAAAAGAATTTTATTTTTTTTATGTTTTGTTGTTTCGTGTGCGGTTTTTCCGCTGAAATATTTCGGGCCCTCGTTTTTATGTACTCGTATTTTATGTTAAATTGTTGTAAAGGTTTTATATGACACTAACAAAAAATGTTGGTTTCGAGATACGGATACGTACAGTTTTGGCAATAAACGTGACAACGTGAGTGTTAAATAGTGAATTTATGTTTTTCTAGATAATGTTTTGGACACATTCACTGTAAAATATGGATCCTTTTACAAAAACAAGAACTTAGCTCTTGGCGTTCATAGTAAAGACAGAACTTTTACATAGAAAGTTTACAAACATCTGGTTGCCCGTGAGCTGTTTCTACTCCAAAAAGTAATATTTCTTGGTCAAAATGTTCTATAACACCAACTTAACTACTCAATGAAAAGAATCCAACAAGTTATTATTTTAAAGTGTTATACCTTATGCTGGGGCCACACCAACGGGAAACGCAGTTAATTATCGCGATGATGGACGTTAACCCGTAGGAATAAAGTCCATCATCGCGATAATCAACGGCGTTTCCCGTTGGTATGGTCCGGCATTATAATGTTGCCACATTGTCGCGATAAGGGGAACTACATTTCGCACGCTCTTTCTCGCACACCGCTCGACGTCTCGCTGAGTAATGCGATAACGCGAACTATACTTTATTTTATTTTATTAATGTTCTTAATTCAACGTTAGTTAAGTATACATTGTCTTCATGGTTCATATCACAGGCATCTAGCCGCGGGAGGGCCCTGGTGACCTGTAATACAGGTTTTTATTTAAACCTACTTCAGGCACCAGTCTCTCACAAAGTTAGCTCCTTGTTCGTGCACTATTATCAAACACTAGCTTTAAGTACATAACTTGTGTAGAGAAAATAAACGTCTTATATTATTATTATATTTCGCGCGTTCTCTGTTGCTCAGCGAGACGTCGAGCGGTGTGCGAGAAAGAGCACGCGAAGTTTACTTCGCGATAACGCGACAATGTAGCCGTAGCGTCACAGACATGGTTTTGTCAAACTTCATTTGAATGTCGTACGTACCGACCCACCGCTCTCGTTCCAGCCACGTCAAGTTGTCGGCCTGCGTGTCATAGTAGCCGAGCTTCACGTAATGGTTGTCAGTCAGCTGCTCGATCTGAGTCAACGCTATGCGGTCGCCTTGGGACGAGAATGCCACCAGACCCTACGAAATGAACACAAAATACATAAACTTAGGGAAATTAATTTTTAGCAAATTGACCAACCAACTTAAACTGTCCATATATTCAAATCACAACTGTCATTCTTGGAAATTTTTACGAAATCGCTATAACACGGCAAATTGATGTAGGGCGTCAATGCGCCTATAGCAATGAATTTCCCAAACTATGTAAATAACATTACGCCTTTTTTCCTTAAAGGGGTGCCTACTTCTTCGATTTTCGACAGTTATGTTTAACACCCAGCATATATACAGTGCGAGTCTACAGCGAGTATACAGCGTGAGTCTTTAATTGTAAAGACCGACATTTCGATATGTGCACATTATTTAGTGCACATATCGAAATGAATCTATGCTTCATTTTATCACAGGAAAACATTTTTTTTTCTTCTTTTTGGTGTCTTATTGAGAAATTTTACGATTATTGTAAAAAATTATGAAAAAAAAAGCAGATTTTTGCTAAAAAAAAACCTATTTATTTTCAATTGAAGGTAGTTTTTTTTTCCACAATTTTCATTTTATGAGGGCGCTTAATTACTTCCAATTATTATGGAGTTTGTTTCATCGCAATAGATCATTTAGTTTAAAAGTTACACCGTTTTGTTACAACATTTTTAAAAATTCCATCAAAAATATAAAAAAAAACAGATTTTTGCTAAAAAAAACATATTTGTTTTCAATTGAGGGTAGTTTTTATTTCTACAATTTTCATTTTATGAGGGCGCTTAATTACTTCCAATCATTATGGAGTTTGTTTCAACGCATTAGATCATTTAGTTTAAAAGTTACACCGTTTTGTTACTACATTTTTAAAAATTCCATCAAAAATATTAAAAAAACAGATTTTTGCTAAAAAAACCTATTTATTTTCAATTGAGGGTAGTTTTTTTTCCACAATTTTCATTTTATGAGGGCGCTTAATTACTTCCAATCATTATGGAGTTTGTTTCAACGCTATAGATCATTTAGTTTAAAAATTACACCGTTTTGTTACAACATTTTTAAAAATTCCATCAAAAAATATAAAAAATCTTCGATAAAATTAAGCATAGATTCCCTCATTTCGATATATACACACACTGTATTGACATTAAATAAAGATATTATTTAGATCAGTCCAATTTCATAGTTACCCAATCATAATTAATAAAATAATAAGCACAATATCAAGTTCTCATGAAACTTCTTAGATTCACAAATTATTTCGTTGCTCATTTAACTTTCACATGTTCACTTACAAAGTTTGGAAGTTTGAACGAAACTATGTGAAACCTTTACAATTTCATCGTCTATTGAAGGTAAATGATAAGATTCTAGTATTATGGAATAGATGACAATCTCGTTGAATAAAGTAATTTAACTTTATGAATTTGTCATAAATTATTTCCATATGTTATCGTAACATCTGTCTGTTTGTTCATAAGTGCACTTAGAACTCGAGAAAGATTTCTGTATTATTTCATAGGTTACTAAAAAATACTAGTCTACGAGAGCAGAGCCGGAGGAACAGCTATTATTAATAAATCCACTATGAACAATTCGACTCTAGCGATGAATCGATGATAATTTTTTTTTTTTTTTAAATGGCTTCTCGCAGTTTTGACCACTAAGGTCGTGGCTGCTTAACCGGATTTTCCTGTGGGTGCCATAAGCTTCTACACTTAGAGCCTCCAGCCAGGAGCTTTTTAAACTATTCTAAATTAAAATTAAGCGAATGCTCGCTAAGGGCACCCCCTGTGGGGTACGGACCTCGGCTTAGGGCATCGCTGACGGGAGGACAGCAAGAGGGGACAGGCTAGATCAAATTTATATTATCATCATGATTATTATTCGGGGTATTTAAAGCTACGTGCTCAGCTGCAACAACTGCTGGCACCTCGTTTTCGAGCAAGGGTCGGGGGGTCGATGATAAATGCATGACGTATGGCTTTTATATCCTGTTACTGCGATGAAATTACTTTTAGTATGGGGAAATGTCACAGGGATGAGGCATTACCATGAAAAATGTGTAGTTTTGGTTACTAGGTAAAGTATATACTTATCTCTACAACAAATTTGTTACGTTGCCTTAATTTAACTCAAGTTGCCATGACCAATGTTTTGTAGTAACATTTTATTTTTTGTGAAAGCCTTTTGAAAACCGGTTGGAGTTTAATAACTCTACAGGAAATAACTTTTTTGTATTTAATTGTTCCATATTTTTTTTCGAAAATAACTTCCCGTTTCGTCCCCATAGTAACTGAGGCTTAATTGTCACAAAGGCGACGTAATTAAATTTTACTCTTGTTCCTTCGCCAAATATATATTATTAGAATATTTTTTTCGGCGTGTTTGTTATACTTATTTATGAAGTAGCGAGAGAGCTTCGCACGGTTTTTACGACTTGTGATCGAGATTTCTTTATTATATGTAAGTATAATACATATTAATATATGGTATACATAAACATTCTGGAAGAAATTCTCAAAATGATGGCAAAAACCGCATCAAAATCCGTAACGGATTTTAGAAGAACAACGCGATCACACAGACAAACACGACAGACAAGTGACTATAATTTATAGTAATAAATTATGTACAAAATAAAAGCTTGTAATAGATGTTACTCCCGCACGTCTTTCATTGAATTAACTTAAGTTCGTTTTTTAATCCCAGAGACTAATTTGACATTTCAAGTGATTGTTGTTTGTTTTTTCAATTTGTAGTTTGACATTTGCACCTGTCAAATTAGTCGCTGGGATTTAAAAAACGAACTGTAAATACGATATTTTAAGGGTAGTCAGTATTTTTTATTTTTGCCATTTATGGTTATGGCTTATTTAATAATATTAAAAAAACCTTTTAATTCAATACTAGTTGCGTATTGTATAGTAGCTAGTTTTGTTGTATTCATGAATCTCTGACCACTATGTGCAATAAACGTTTCTCTTGACCCGACGGCTACACGAGTCAAGCTGAGAGCAAAAACTAGTCATAAATAAATTTTATAGCTTTAATTGCAGCCGTTTTATGCTATTGACGTTACCGCAAGTAATGTTAGTTTCATTTTCAGACTAATTGTAATAATACGCTACTGAAACTCTGTGATATTTGTATGGGTTAGGGTACTAGATTTCTTTTTAAATATTGCCATAACGAATTCGTCTGTGGAGCATAACAATTATACGAGAATAGAATTCTATTATTACTAGATATTTTTATACCGTAGAAAAAAGAATGGATTTGAAAAAATAATGGAATATTTTTTCTTCACTAACTCAGTTATTTTCAATAGAAATATTACGTTAAAGTGGTTGCTCTGTTTTAAGGGTTCCGTAGTCAACAAGAAACCCTTATAGTATCGCCATGTCTGTCCGCGGCTTAGCTCAGAGACTTTTAGTTCTTGAAAGCTGTAATTTGGCATGGGTATACAAAATATTAATTACGCCGACAAAGTGGAAAAATAAAATCTTGAAAAAAAAAATGTAGGGTACCTCCCTTGCACGTAAAGTGGGGATGACATTTTTTTTCTCGTTCTGGTGTATAGGATAGGCCGTTCAAAAATATTGCAGGTCTGTGAAAACCATTTTTAACCGACTTCCAAAAAGGAGGAGGTTATATGTTCGTCGCGTATGTTTGTTTTTTTTTTTTTTTTTATGTATGTCCACCGATTTCTCCGTCAATTGTAGACCGATTTTGAAAATTCTTTTTTTGTTTGAAAGGGTGTGCTCTGGAATTGGTCCCATATAAATTTTATTAACTTTGCTTGGATTATTTTTGAGTTAGCTACAAAATACGTTTTTTTTCCCACTTAGTATGTAGATGATATGATAAGTTTCTGTCACTGGTAGCAGGTAGTGGTATTCGAATGTATGTGGGGTAGGTACCACAACTAAAAATATAAAAAATATGTGAAAAAAATCAAAATCACGGCAGTAGTACATTTATCAAAGTTAAAAGGAAAACTATCACAGCTAAGTAGACATACAAGTTAACGAGTAATAGTCGACCAACTTACATTTGCAGTTGGAATGTGTTGGCGAACATGTTTTTCAATTACAACGTTAAGTTTGTTCCTGGAATAAATTCATCCCATTTACGGAACCCTTCATTGTGCGTGATCCGACACGCACTTGGTTGGTTTAAGGTTTGCTTTTTTATTTATTTTAATAATGTAATTTTTTCTCTTGGGCTGTGAAACTCAAACCGGGAAAGAAATCGAAAATTCTGAAATACTGACATGTTTTTTGTATTTTCAATGTATGTCATATTTTAACAAAGCTGTGTTTAAAAGAGTGTTATATACCAACACATAATCTCTATGCCAGAAAAGCTTTACTGGAATTTTATACTGTATATTCTAATAAAATTTAGATTTGAATAAATATAATATGGAGTATCAATCTCGTGATTTATATCGAGTTAACAAGCGATAGGGTACTTAAGATATAGTGCAGTAGATAGAGAAATACTTACCGATACACCAAGGAATGAAGTGGAGTTTATTGCCTCGTAAATGTCATCGGCAATCTTCTTGTTCGTGTATGTGAAGTTCTTCAAACTAAGTCCGCTTTTCTCCAGTTTCTCCATAGTTTTGTTGAAGGCTAAGGAAATACAAATAGGTTAATCTCTTCAGCCACGGATATGAGGATTATGTATTGTCCGTGTGCTTAAGTGTCGACCTTCTGTGTGTAACTGTTCGGGGAGATACCGCGCATAAATTTGGAATTATCTCAAAGAGTCTTTGCTGACAGTTGTGTGAATAGTGGCTTTGACTTAGTTTTACAAAGCTTGAGACCACACTGGGTGGTTTACGAGGCGTGTTTCGTATTCCTATGTCGTATTTTAGACTATGTGCATTGTCGTTGCCGCTAAGGCTATGTATTTGAGCTACGTCAGGCACTGCTACGCTCGTAGCATCGTAGCACGTAGCGCGTAGACGCGCGCCTACGCGAGTGTACCCGCAAATATTTTAGGCATAAACATCTGCGCATTATAATTACTCGCAGTGTTTAAACTGGCATCATCTTTTTCCTTATGTACAGTTCATTCCGTGATCGTGCATTTTGATCATAATATATAACCACTATATCCGTAACCTAAACTGTTCTAATAAAGGAATGCCAAAAACATTTGCTATCATTATTAAAAGGTTTCATCTGTCCATAAACAAAATGCTGGAAAAAATTATTGATATTTTTGGAATGGTAAGTAAAAAATTGTAATTGTTTCCGGGCCGACATATGAAATAATTTTGGAAGGGTATTAGTGTACATCTCATCCTTTTCAAAGGGCCTTTGTTCACGGTCGTGACTCGAAGTGAACGGAAGATGAAAAAAAAAAAACAAAACCATTCAAGTGTAGGATACCGCGAATAGGTAAATTAATATGGACCGGGAAAATGTTCAAAGAACCAAATTGTTCCGGAAAAGATAAATGCGAACTGAAATTGGGGTCTTGTTCTTTGCACATTAGAAGGTTTTATTTATTTTTAGGCACATGGTATTTTTTGTCCAACAACTTTCTTCATATGAAACAGATATTTTCTAAACTTATGAATAGGTATTAATGATAAATCGAGAAAAGTAATGAGTTGTTTACAAGTTTTTAATACTACATCATTAAGATTTTGCAAGGTTCATCAGGTTTAGCATATTCCGTACCGATAGGCTGGACTCACACATTCTGAATTCTTCTCTGAATTCAGAGTCGGAATTGATGTTATTAATTAAGAAAACCCGGAATTTCATACAATTTAATTATGCTCCACACACATTCTGATTTTGTCAGATTATGATTTTCTCTAAATTGTGTGAAATTCCGGGCTTTCTTAATTATAATAGTATCAATTCCGACTCTGAATTCAGAATGTGTGAGTCCAGCCTTACTAACAAAACGTTACTTATTTCTTTCAGTTACTGTATTCAGTATATCTTATAACTTTTAAGTAAATTCTTGTTATTTCACAGCAGCTTTAACCTACGTAAGCAAAGGAAGAGTGTACTGTGTTGCCAATTGTTATGGCTCCTCGCGTGGCTCCACGTACGTACCTTGTGTTGGCACGTAATGTGGCACGTGACGTGTGGCGCCACCTATTGTGCTGCTCGAGCACTACACTTGTTAAATTTTATTACGTAAATGGCTGTTTCTTTGTGCCTTCTTTAGTTGTTTGAACATACTACTATATTCTTTTATGTAGGTATTTTAACGAATTAATTTCTAATCGAAGAATAAAATTTACATTAGAAATAAAATGCCTAACGTAAAACTGTTGAGATCGCGGGAAACATCTTTTAAAATAAAAATGGTAAGACAAGGTACCGAAATAAATATCATTAAAATATTGATGGCTCCGCCGCTCAGCCGCTACGTTATTAAGTAATTCTGAGGCTTTCAATTTCATTATTTTTCAAATTAAGCGATTCTACAATTTTTTTTGAAGATTATCTTTATAGTTTTATTGCGTGATTGCGATTTAATAGCAAACTCTACATCAGGGATGAGCCGCTGAATTTTTTTGAAATGAAATCTTCTTTAGGCGCGTTGGACATTTTTGAGATGGAAAAAAACAATTGCACTCGCGACACCGTTACCGACACCTCATTTTTGCAAACGCGATTGTGCTCTCTATTTATATTACGTTACGGTTCAATGTTCTATGCAAGTATTTTTACTTTAAAGGTTTGAAATATTTTTTGTAAACGCAATTGTGCTCTTTATTTAGATAAAGTGTTGGACCAATGTTCTATACAAGTATTTTTCTTCCACCAAGGCGATCTTGTTCAAGTTTTCACTTCTGTCGGTAATCCCGGAGTGCCACTGCCATTTTTTTTTTGTTACTTTATTCATTGATTGTTTTTCACATGGATTTGCTAGATAGATAGAAAAGTAGAACATGAAGAGCAATCGAAACATCCCAGCGTTGATTTGCTTTGATTCGTTTTCTCCTCTATGTATGTATATATCTATGTATTTATTCTTATATTTTACAGTTATTTTTGTGTTATCTATCCATTATGTTGCACCTGCCATGTTTCCTCTCTGCATCATCCCAAGGTTGACTAGTAGAAAACGCCTCAGGCATTAAGTCCGTAAATAAATCCCAAAATAAAAAACACTCGAACAATCAACAAGCCTCAAGCAAAACAGACACAAAACTAAAACCAAAAGTTTTTCTTAAAACTTATTTGTACATAAAACAGGAGTACGTACCCAGGGCAACGGCCCAAACTGCGTCGTAGGCTAGCGGTGCCTCTTGATAGCCCTCCGGATATCTCTCGCCGTCGATGTCGTAGCCAGCCTCGCGCAAAGCCTCGTTCAGGCGCGATCTGTTTAGATAAAACATTGTTTTTGTTGTACCGAATCAGACGGCCTACTTCTTAAGGAATATAAAGCAAGGATTTCGGATCCTTCTTTGATTACGTAGTGTTTTTTCTACTTTATCATTACTTAGCTATCTACGCGTGTCACTAGAAACATGTTCCTCTGTAACAAAAATCGAGCTTCATTTCTTTGTAAACGTCAGTTGTTTTAAATAAACACAAAGCTTATTTGAAGGAACTGTGTCAATGATGCCGTTTCAAATGTCATAGGAAAGGCACAAAAATGCATTTGAATAACATGTCGTGTTCCATTGACCTAAAATAGCTTTGGAATTCTATGAATTCGTCGTACTTCACGTTCTAACTCACGGTAAGTTATGAAAAAGTATTGCTAAGCATTGTAACTGTGCCGTGAATTGAATAAAATGCGCTTCAACTTGTTCAAAAGATTTGGATCTATTGAACACGCAAAAATATTTCCACTTCATAAACCATGCTGCTTCGTATTATTTGGACGGAGCTAGAAAGCTTTTTTACATCAATATTAATGTTATGTAAATAAGTAAATGATACATTTTGTATTTCTACTAATGGTTGAGTTCATGTTTCATAATAAGGGAGATAAATAATGTCGTTGAGCTCTGCAAGGTCGTAAGAATATGAGTGGTGGCACAATAATATTACAGTTGCATTGATGTAGTGTACGATGTATTTTGTTCGCTTAGCAACTACGATGAAAAGCTTATTGCTGTGGAACCTCCGGAGAGAGCCCGCCAGCACTTAGCTTTGTTCAGAAGATGTACGGCAGCTCTTTCTTTTACTTTTTTAGAAGTGTGTTGCAAAGGATATGAGAGGATTGGGACCGCTGCAACGATGAAATATTAAGTGTGGCAAATGAAAGTTGTAACACAGCATATTGCAGGAATATAATGTTCTACATTATTTTGTGTTCCAGCCCATTAATTCTTACCACACAGGAAAGCCTACATAAGAGGATTTAGTGGGGAATTCCGACCGGATTATTCTTATCCTAGGCCAGCTAGCGACCCCGAGCTTAAAGCTCTTCGCCACACAGAAACAGATAATACTGCAAATAGCTTGCGTTTTGTGTGAGTGTTTGAAAGGAATTTTAGATCAAAGTGTTTATTTTACTATTATACTTATAACATTACTGGCTTTTGCCCGCAGCTTTGCCCGCGTAGATGTCGGAAAATATCCCAAGGGAACGTACAACTGATACCAGGATTACATACCTAAAAGCCGAGGAAAAGGTCATTGACTCCTACCGCTGCGCCCGCGTTGCCATCAACCATAATTATTTTGTTACGCGTAATTTTGAATCTGTGATATCTTTTAAACCATTCATTTAAATGAAATGATGTCAAGGCATATTTTAATCTAAATTAAATGCTCAGTTTAAGTAACATAGTTTATTGGATAAGGATTAATATAATACCGGCCAAAATAGCTTCGGAAATAACAATCAAATTTTTATCAAATTCTGAAAGATAAAAATGGTTATTGTGGGTCATCCTTAGAAGATAGACATATGCCATTGCGGACTTTTTTGTTGAACTTTTTAAGATAAACAATACTGTAGAACAGAAATTGTATGTAACTTTTACGATTTTCGCGGCGCACGCCAATAAAGTTCCCAGTCGGCATGATTTTTTCCGACATCTTCAACAATAATTCTCAAATTTCAGCCAATTTACACAAAACTGTAATGATTTATACACTAAAACCTTCCGCATGAATCACTCCATCCATTGGTGAAAACTGTTTGAAAATCCGTTAGATAGTTTTTGAGTTTATTGCGTTCAGACAGACAGACAGGCAGACGCGGCGGGGGACTTTGTTTTATAAAATGTAAGGATTATATTTAGGTTCTTAAAAATGCAGTAAGAAAGGAAAACAGACACACTATGTGAGCGTAATGACAACTTAATAGTTTAGTACGTTTTCCTAAAAAGATTTGCACTCGGTACACCGGGTACCTCATTACGTGTAAGGGTCGTCTTTCACGTCGGGCTGGTATTAGAAGTCTTTTCTATACCATCACAAAAGAGCACCTCGATGTATGAGAACAACGTATTATGTGCAGCCTCCACGCTTTACATTTTTCCACCATTTCGCGCAATTACTATGCTAATATTCACTGAAGCATATTTTATTATCTTTGAGGAGTACAAAGGATTCCCAAAAACAGTGAAGTTAACGCAGATATAACAATAAAGTCCCGACGCGATTCGCGATATCGCATATCTCTAGGCATTTTCAACTTGAAGTGTCGCCGCGACGACGAAAGAATAGAATATTATGTTTAACCGCATAAAACTATTATTTACATTGCATCGTGAAAACGTGTCCTCGCCTATATTTAGAACAAAATGATAGTCACGCACATGACGGCTGAACGTCTTCAAAAATAACAAGATTGCTGGAATATATAAGATGAAAATGGATTTGTTTTTCTTTCTTAAGGATATTCTGACGGTCTGAATAAATAAATTGAATATTTTATTTATGCTGTCGTAGCAATATTTCAAAAACTATTTTTTTTTTCTACTTTGCCGTACATTAATACCTACATGCGTTTCCATATAAATACAGCTTACCGAAAATCTTCTGATGTCATCCCGGAGATGGTGGTCTGGTTGGAGTTCTGGTTCCACATGAGAGCCTCGGTGGTCAAGTGCCCCTCAGCTGCCTCTCTCATCTGTTCAGGTAAGCAGTCGATGCCTTCTTTCTCCAAATTAGTCTCGAACCAGTTGTCTTCGTACCAACCTGCCGAAATATTTCACATGATGAGTTAAGTACCATTTTTTACTAACTCCAAAATGAGAGAGGGTGTCAATTAGTCTGTATTGTTTATAAGTACTGAAAGTCTGAAATGATTAAGTAGAAGCATTTACATAAACTATTTGTTGTGCAGTAAGAGCTCAGGTAGATAAGAAGCACAAATTTTAAAAGTTTAACTAATTAACTAAAGAACAATTAAACTAATTTTATTTAATTTTTTAACCGCATGGTTTAAACTTCGTCCATTAAGAACGTAGTCTACAGTTCTTACAGTCGCAATGGGAAAATGTATTAATTTATGTAATTACTTCTTAGTGCGCAAAGGTTTCTTAATCCAGCAGAAATCGTTACTCAAGTTGGTTCATTAAATTAAGTAAGGCTCCATGGATGAAACGTATCAATTGGCTTTATTTGTAACAACCATGTCAATGAGTAGGTAAAGTCTCTACATTCAGTAACTTCCCGACCACCGCAGACGAACCGTCGGCCTTTCCACTAAGTTGACCTTTATGACTTGCACGGAACGACAAGCAATCGAGTCAGTGTTTTCAATCTTTTTCGCCCCGAAGCTAACGTAAAAACTTCACGAAAATACGGAAATGTTGAAAAAACATGGCAGGGCGAACCTCAATTATTGCGGTGAACAATAAAACGATATCTTTTTGAAGATGAGAGAAAAATATGGAGGCAGGCATCCTATTATGTGGCAAGCTATTATAAAATTATTCATTTTTAACAAGTTAAACATTTATATACGCGAAAAAGTATAAACTGGCATATCATGCTGAAATGCAATTTTACATAAAGCTCTTATTTATTACCGTAACCCTAAGTGTGAAAACATGAATGACTAAATTATCATAATGCCAATTATTTATTCAAGAATAAGCGGGAAATTATTTCCCTTTATTTTGCGTTTACGGCGAGGTTCACCGTCGACCATTATTTATCCCCTTTCTCTATCCATTTCCTTTGTCCTGTTTGTTGGTACAACCTGATTCGAACAAATGTGTGTTTGCTGTGTCATCTCCACTTTGCTTGAAGCGATGTATTTTCATGAAAGTCGAGATAAATGTTTTTGTGTGGCAATATAACTTTTTCATACTTTTTCTAACATTTCAAATTGCGTCATAAAGGAGTCTTGTCGGTTCTAAATTTTTATACTTGCTCAAAGTTTTGACCCGACGGCGGTTTTATTTGTTTGTGACAAATAATGTATTTAATAAAAAAAAAAATTGTCATGTTTCTTCTGTGTCTGGGTTTATGAGTGTTCTTTTTATCTCAATAGAAGTTAAATTCATGATTTATTTCTAAGTAAGTTATTTTGTAAAAAAATCTTTCTTCTAAGTTTGTCGAACCCAACTGCCGCAGATCACTTAAACTGTTTTTGTAACTTGTACGTGTTTACAGATTCATGGAAATACTCATAAGCTATTATGAATATGATTTTCTATTAGATACTTATCTACCTTTGTTTTTTAATTTCTATTCCTGAGATTCAATTAAAATTAATAGATTCTCAACATTTCTATAATAAATTAAATATGAGCAGAAGCTCAAGCTCAAAGCTTTTTTATAAAACTGAAACGCGAAAGAATTCTAATTTCAGTTAAAAAAAAAAAAAAAATAGAAATTTATTACGGGAAATATGTTCATCATAAATTTTGCAAGCACGAAACTCACATTTCCCTCAAGTTGGGGAACGTGTCGATTATTTTTATATGAAGTGATCTCTTAGTGGGCTATTTTATGCCGTAATAAACTTTTATTACGGAAGAGAAAAGATTCTCGGAGCCTATATTAAGGCCAACCGGACGTTGATAACCTGCCGAACTTGGGCTGACGTACCTTTGGCAGGACGCCAATAGTCCAGCCGCACAAGTGTGTACACTTATCTACCGAGCCTCGAGACTCCCACCTTGAACTAATTTGGACCACTGTTCACGGCGAATGTACATAAGTATGCTGACTTGAAAATGAGCCGAATTATCATACCGCGGCACGCCCCACTCATTATTGTGAGTACAGCGTTGCCAATGTAGGAGTGAATATACCTCATTATACTAAATCAATGAGGGCACAGGAGAGGAATGTAAATGAACGTAAATTGGATACATTAATGAGAATTGATTCAAAAGACAATCACCATCGCAAACAACCGTCATGGCGCGCGGTGGTGCTGCGGTGGGCTCGGAGTCATGAATACACAAATGGGGGTTTATTGCGACTCTGTTTTCATTATTACGATTTTAGACTAAATGTTTAAACCAGGTCAAAACAAAACATTTTACTCTGCTGCCAGCCTCATGCTTACCTCCTGTCGTCCCTTAGGACGAGGGCTATGTGAATAATTTAAATAAAACACATAAATTGACCAGAAACTGCCTTACCGGGGAACGAACTTGGGGAAGCTGTTAAACAAACTTTTAAAACAAGTTGACGTATTACAACGACTATGCTTGCAGAACTTTCGGCTATGTACAGAGCCACTTTTAAATGTTGTTAAAATATTGCTGTTTTTGCAATTATTACGAGACTGAATTTCATTTGGGAGCTTTTCCCTTATTAAAAAGCAATGGTAAAAGTTCTACTAAAAATACGGTTTAGTTTATGTTTTACATTGTTTCGCATAAGTCTCGATCCCGTGGGAATATCGAGATAAAAGGTATATTATGTCCTAATCCAGGTCATGGTCTATCCATGTGTCAAATTTCATCCAAATCCGTTTAGCTGTTTTTACGTGCAAGCGTAATAAACAAACAAAAAAATAAACAAAAAAGCTCACTTTCACATTTATAATATAGTTGGGATTTTTCAGTTGTTACAAACATTTTCTGTTTTTAATATATATTAGCGTATAACAAAGCAAAGAGTAATGAGAATGTAATTACAATTTACATTCTCATTACTCTTTGCTTTGGCTTGTATGTTTTTTGTCCTAAAGGAATATTACATTACCCAAATTAAATGACCAGGGGACATGTTGTTTACTAATCTCATTAACTGAGCACTGACTTACTGTGTTCACACAAACCCACTGTTTTATAGTACCTTCGGAGCGGGAGTCATTCCTTAAAAATATCCATTTTATTATTTTATTATACTCTCGAGTGTCGTTAACGACCGCTCTACTCAGTTCTTCACTTTGTCTAAGATTTTTTCTCACTTCCATTACTGTCGCAGCCTGTGGTTTATCCCCGGGGGATTCATCCGGGAAATTCATTAATAAATATCTCAGTCAGACACAAGGAGTCATTTGTGAAATAGAAAGAACTACAACGCTAAGAAAAAAGTCAGTGTGCTACGTTGACGAAGTGCGAAAATAGTAAAAAAGTAAAATATTTAATAAGGAACCGATTTTCAAAGGATTTTACAAATATACAGGGTGGCAGGGACATCGCCGCGCAACCTTGAACCATGAACCGCGGTTCAGAACATGATTCTGAACAACCCTGCATTGAAAACTTAGGTAGGTTATTTAAAAAAAAAAATTGGTGGCGCTCCGGGAGTGCCGATAGAATTAAAAACTTGAACAAGATCGCCTTGTTGTAAGAAACATACTTGTATAGAACATTGGTCCGTTCCCTTAACTAAATAAAAAGCATAATCGCGTTTACAAAAAAAACTTCCTAAACCTACCAAGTAAAAATACTTGCATGGAACATTGATCCGTAATGTAATATAAATGAAGAGCACAATCGCGTTTACAAAAATGAGGTGTCGTCATGGTGTCGCGAAATCAATGGTTGAGTCCCATCTCAAAAATGCCCAACGCGCCTAAAGAAGTTTTCACTTAAAAAATTGCTGTTTCATACATTTTGATCGCGTAGGTATTGCTCTTTTCTTAGAAACAGCAGATTTTATTTGTTGATACCCGGTAAAAAAATCTGCGCTCTACGTCTAGAATCATGTGCTGAATTCATGGTTGAAGTTTGAGGTCTTGGGTTCGATTCCCAGGTCACGCAATGTGTTACTAGGTTTTTCTATCTGGAATTTCTCAATAGCAGCCCGGAGTCTGAATTTGCGTCTGGTTGATGGCAATAGGCTCGCCCCCTATTACATGGGACTTAAACATAACTGGCGAAATGTGGGTGTACCTACTACAGGTAAACCTTTCCCCACCCTTCGGGGTAACAAGGCCGTTGTAAATAAAATAATATTAATACGTACAAAGGTAATTTATTATACCTAACTAGAACAAGCTAGACGTAGCTCGAGGTGTTATTTTAAAACAGGCTTAATAAGATTACAAGAACCGTCTTCATCTACCTAGCCTTTTCCCAACTAGGTTGGGGTCGGCTTCCAGTATAACCGAATGCAGCTGAATACCAGTATTTTACATGGAGCGACTGCCTATCTGACCTCCACAACCCAGTTACTGGGTAACACGATAGCCCTTGGGTAAGACTGGTCGTCAGACTTTCAGGCTTCTGATTACCCGTAACGATTGTCAAAGATTTACAAATGACAACCGGGACCAACGGCTTAACAGCGCGGAGGGGTCTCGATATGTATTTGATGGCCACGGACCTACATCGGCAAGTGTAGCTTAACTATCGATCGACTCGTGAGGCTGTTGTTACTTAGCCACGAGCCCCTCTATTACAAGAACTGTATAGGTAAGTAAATTTTTATTATTACGTTTTCGGCAAAACGTCGTATTTCTTTTTATCCTTCTTCATAAACAACGTTTAAATGAGTTGTATCCGCGACCTCGTAAGCCACGACAACAAATGTTGCCACTCTCATATTATTTCTTTCATAATATTGCTCACAATTTATATAGCTTATGACTTACGGCCATTGCTCGTTTAATGACGTGCTTGTTTATTTAAATTATAATACGATATTTTCTTTCCAGTATGTGCGGAATGAGACCACACTAAATGAAGTCACTTCAATGAAATGATAGAAATTTTCTTATGTTTTGTAATTTAATTCCTTGCTTACAAAACAGAGCCTACAAAGAAGGTCGTATGTTTTTGCCAGAAAGTAAGCCATTTTCTTGATCTGGGATGAAGTGTGTTTGTCATTTATGTTTCTCCCAAATCACATAAAACCACGAATGTTAAACCCGATGTTAATAAAACACAAACCTACTCCTCTGGTACCGCGGTCGTGACAGTTATGTCACCCTCTGAAACGGTTGGCAACTAAGTTTCATATTTCACTTTCAAAATTACTTTTGGAACATAAAAGAAACAAAGTGAGAAAAGGTAAAATATATGATCTGAGCAAAATATACGGTTACGTCGCGTTTATTTCTCGCTGAATGCAAACGTGTTTTTATGCGAAGGCCACCATAAGCCATTTCCGGGGATGAGAATTATGGCGGTTCTAGAACCTCTAACAATGTGGAAATCTAAAGAAATCCTTTAAGTTTTTTCAGAATCAGTATTTTTAACAGAGTTGGAAAAATGTGTTTTGATAAATTGCAGTTCTTAGACTCGAATATAAATTTTAGGTTTGAGCGCGCGAGATACTTTATCGGTAAATTTTAAAAGAGCCATAAAGTTTAGAACCTTAACTAAAGTGGGAACTTCCTATGTAGTATGGAGTTAAATTTTAGTGGAAATATAAAATCATTTTGATTATCTGAAATATTTATTTGATGATATTACATCATCCGACTTAATAAGAGACTCGTTTGCCTCATAAAAACCAAATGAGACACTTGAGGAACAGGTTCATTTAAAATTTATCTCTCCCTTATTGAAGTCGGTAGATTGGAGTCACGCTTGACACAATACCCTGCACATATAAGGGGCGTTTGAACGTAGTTTCAATGTTTACGTCGCTCACAATACAACAAAACGACAAACCTTCCTGTTTGTGTAGGCATTTTATGAAATTATAATAATGTCGAGCCGTGTTGATGCTTCCATGAAAAAGGATGATCTTCCGCTTATGTGTCAGTGCCCGGAAACCGGGTTTTTCGGATAATATTATTTACGGGTTTACCTCCAAACAACTGGAATCCCCTCAAGGGTTCAAGCAAATTTTATAAAATTTTCATAACTTTGTTTATGGGTGCATTTAGCTCCTTTGAAATACCAACGAAGCTTTAGTTAGTTTCCACATTTGTTTGAGGAAACAAGTAGAAGCTTCCTCCTTCTCAAGTCTAGAAAATCATTGAGACACGAGATTGCGTTAAATATTTGGCGTGCAAATGAATTTGAAGGATAGGCCAAATTGCTGTCAGATGCTATTTGCTTAGAGTGTGCAACTGCAGGTGAACTTAGGTGACAAAGTACCGAAGAAACTACGACTTACCTATAAAAAACCAGACGTAAGACTTCCCATACAGGCGATGTTTGTAGACCTCGCACAGCACGCGCCTGGCCGCGACCACGTAGAACAGCCCCACGATGACGCGCGCATCCTGCCGCCGAAGGTTCCGCACCGCATCAGCCGGGTCGGACAGAAACGATTGCCGCGTCACTATCTCGATGCCCGCCTTCTTACAGTGCGCCTCCAAATCTTCCACAGTCTGTGGGATAAGTCAAGTTTAATAATCAATACTAAAAAAGTCAGCATCAAAATCGAATGTTTATCAAGTTCCCAAATCCAAGCACTCTATCGTCAGTATTGGTATCACGGATATTAATGTCTCAGTGAAACCTCACGCGTCACTGGGTTCCATTCCGCCAAAATTGAAAGCCAAAGTAAATAAATCACCAGTTCAAAAATCACATGTACCAAGATCAACTCGATAGCCTCATTCTAAAGGAAATTCGACTCGAACTGAATTTTCTTAACTCCTCAAATCCTAAGTACTAAAGTGGCTGCGGAATAAGTGTTTGTATGTAAATTGGATCGTTGAGGGTTTTTGCTCCGATCTCCGTCAATACGAACGAAAATGAAAAACCTTTATTATACAAATATTTGGGGCGTCAGTTGTTTTTATGTGCGTGAACTCTAGCAAAAATATTTCTTTGCCGCGGTGAAAGCAAAACAGGAGCGCAAGAACGCTTGAAACCCACTTATGCAGAAAAAACCGGGGCCGCTCTAATTACATTGAAACCAGCGTGAAAGGCCTCGCTCTATTCATTGCGGGTAACTATACACTATACACACTCTTCGTTATGCTCGCGTGCGCTATATAAATACGTGCTCTTACCTGTCAAAATAGCCTACAGCCTCAATGCATAAATCTACGGCTACATCATAATATTTCATTTTCACATTCTCATAGAGAACGGGGCTGTTAAAGTTTCAGCTCTCCGTGAACAGAAAGAACTTAAAAAGATTTATTGTTAGACGAAAGCTATGTATTTTATTAAATGTCCACCTCTTTCTCTTAAGAAGAATTAACGCTAAGTACCTCTTAAGCGAAAAGGTGGACATTTCGTGAATTTTATTTAGATTAGGCCCGTGTTCGCGACGATATTACATCTATATTAATCAAGTCTGCAATGAATGTTCGTACATTTATTAAGCTTTTCAAGTACTTTGCACTTAATTATTAAGTTATAGAGTTGTTGCAGGCTCATAATAATTTAATATTTAAGCATGTCTTTAACACAACTTTTCAGGGTAAGTATAAAAATGAAAAGAGTAATCGTCAAATCGTGGGTTTACATGGTGATAAGATACATTTTAACGTCATTTTTATAATATCACATAATAACATGACGCCACAATATTAATATCTCAGTTTTATTACACAAACAAAGGCTCGGAGGCACGATAAACAGATAAAAATAAACACGTATGGAACAGAGAGCTACTCATAAATATTCTCAATATAAATATATCTGTTACAGAAAACACTTTCAGTCGACTTCACTTGGATTCGTTTATTCCTGCTACGGCCGCGCTGCCTGAATAAATACCGTTCCATCTATGAGAGTATTCGAGAAGATGCGAGCCAGTCGGATTCAGTAAATAGTATATAGTTCATATCATACATTTTCACCCTTTGATATTCATATTGTGGCAAAAATTGGCCTACAGCGAGATAGGTCGCTAGCGGATGTCGTATAGAGGTAAAAAATGTCCAGTTATGTCCATTTATCATGCAAGACGCATTGTAGTCCTGGCTCACTCGGGGGCGATTATTTTCCCTTTATAACCATTGTTACATTATATGTTACGTGGGGGTTTAATACGTCCGGCAATCCTAAACGCCTGTTTACTACTATGGATTGTTAAGTCGTAACACGGGCTTGTAATGTGTGCTAAAGGAAAACGTTTTTAAAGTAGCAAAGTAATATGGTTTTAATAGGTCTTGGTACTTGATGTAATATCGTGTTGTTGTGATGTGATTATAATTTAAATTAAGCTAATTAGACTAACATCTAGCGAGTGTTTAATCGCACTTTCAGTTTCTTTGCTATACAAATGGTCAAAAAAGGTCCAAGTCAGTATATGTGTGCTTAGGTAAGTACTAAAATTTCGATACGTGGTATTGATAGATATGATACTTCTGTGAGAGTTCCTAAACATAAACTTCCCTCGTATTTTATGTCCTAACCATGTTTAGATATCCAATAGCCACTACTTATCTGGAGTATTTTATAGCTAGATCGCGAAGTATCAAAAATATTTCCAATATTTCCTACCCTTCGCCCTCATACATCGTTACAGCGAATACTGTCTTTCTTATTGCCGCAAGTTATATCGAATACTCCGTTTACTGGTTATCGATAGTTGAATCGCCGAGTGCTTTGCTTCATTTATTCTTTGACTCTCAGTCGCATAAATGCAGACGTTTGTGGAGATCTGATTTGCGTCAGCGGTTCCCAATACGCGATGAAGTCGAAACAGTCGATCCGCTGAAGGCCAATCACGAAGATCGTTTGTCAATCGGCAACAAAGCGCTTGGCGTGTCATACTCCACTCGATGTCGATACGAACAACTGCCGATCGAACAATTTCAGTCACGCAAGCGGTGGAAACCGCCGACACGATATGGTACCTCTACATAATCACTCGCCTCCATATCACTCCGTATTATCGGCGTGTTCACTGCTCCACAGGTTGAATTATCGAAAGCTAATGTAATGTAAAGATAACACATGTAACAGACGAAGACGATGTTAGCTTGTAACAACACCGACTATTAGACGAATGTGTTTTCCCTTTGTGCCATCTATCTCGTTTTACAATACCCCAAGCATCGAAATCTATTATGGCGGTAGAAATGGTTCGAAACGGGTGAATAAATTTAAGTTTGCCCATAAAATGGAAACGTTTTATCAAGGGAGACATGGCTGCGGAGACGCAAACTTGGCCCAGTTCGTTGCGGCTACAATTACTTTCTTATTTCTTATGTAAACCTTTATTCTAACTTCTTGCGCTTGTTTGGTTGCACGTGAACAAAGACAAGACTGCCATTTCATTGATTGTGAATATTTTGATATTTATACAGTTTATGTACTTACTGATATAAAAACTTCCTCTGCTTGCTGTAAGATGGCTATCCTTGACCAGCCGAACTTCTGCATGAGCTTGATCCGCGTAGGGTTGTGTACTGTGGCCGATGGATGCGTGCGGAACAGCGTAGGAAAGCGCGCGCGGTCTGACAGCGCCGGCGATGAAGCACCGTAGCACAGCTAAAATAAGAAACAATTTTATAGTCCGGTTAATTTAGACATCCGAGGGTACAAAAATTCGTACCCAGCTCAAAGTAGGTAGGATTGTTCAAAACACCGTCATAAATGAAATCTAATAAGTCCTCATCGATCCGATACCTGGAAAAAAATACTCGGGGTCAAAGGTCACAAAAACGGGTTTTTCACGATTTTCAGCAGAACGGTAAGTTTTATCACAAACTTTGTTCAGACAAAAATTGAAGATTAGATGATTGAAAACGTGTGCCCGTGACGATTACAATTCTTCCAACTTTTTAAATCGTTATATCTCAGAAACGGTGGCTCTTAGAATTTTTGTTTGAACTAATTTTATGATGAAACTTACCGTTTTGCTGAATATCGCGAAAAACCCGTTTTTGTGACCTTTGACCCCAAGTTTTTTTTTCAGGTATCGGATCGTTGAGGACTTTTCAGATTTCATTTATGATGGTGTTTTAAACAATCCTACCAACTTTGAGCTGGGTGCGAATTTTTGTACCTTCACTCCTACTTTTTGGTCTAATTTGATCGGAATTTTAAAGGAAACTGTCATAAGGGGTTTATTTTACTATGGTAGCTATTAATTGTTGACTTGACGTACTTAAATCATGGAAATAGTGTTGCCCCTAAACCATGAAAACCCTTAGATCCAAAGAAATTCTTCATTTGGTCAAACCACATTAGCCGTTACCTCCATAGTAATGTCCACGGAAAGATAATAAAAATTAATTGCTCAGCCACCCTTTTTATGGGAATTCATTTTGCACTTGACAGAATTTATGTCACAGGCGAACATAATGTGGCGATTTCATAACACATCTAAAATTGCTTTGCGCATATTCGTAGGACTCGCGTCGCTCCGGATCTCATGGGAGTGACAAAATAATATAAGGGTACATTCTCCGGTTCGGTTTGAAAAATGATTTTCTGTAGAGAGCCTCTTATTTACGTCTTAAAGTAAGAAGTAAAAAGTTTATAGTCCGAATAAAAGTTAACACAATTCATTTACGCGGAAAATTCGTTTAGAGCAACGGCTCGCTAACATCATCAACTTGTTCAGTATCTTCTTAAACGCTGAACAATCTAATTAATTAATACTCCAGTGAAACAGATACCTAAAAACAAGCGTGACTGAACTCATTACTATAAAAACGCTGTTCGTCTATCCAACCCTAATATTCATAAAAGGCCCTTTGGATTCACTTGAACACCATTAACCAATCAGAACACGTTATGGCAATGTTCCCAAAGCTGACCCTCGTTTATGTGCAGGAAGCTTTTTATATCTTCCAGTTGTTTTTCTTTTATTGGAATTCGAGCGAATTTTAGACTGTTTTGATTTAAAACCCGGGTTTACAGTTCGCTGAAAAAAATAAAGCATTGTAGGCAAATTTTTTGGCATTTTTCCAAAAACTTTGTCTTCATCAGAAATAGACGGCTCTTGTAGTAATCATGATTCACGTGTAACCTAACCAAAGCGTGTTAAGTTATGACATTTAACGTCTACGTCAAGTTCGAGGCGAACAAAAAATTGTTTTGTACTTATTGTTTCAGCGAACTTGTTAACTCTAGATCTCTGGTTGTCCTACTCGTTCTTATAATGAATTTATATTTACTGGAAATGTTAGTCGATAATCTTGCGACTTGGCACAAGAAAACTTTAGCTCTTGGTCCTCAGAGAACGAACTTTGCGAAATCCCTGTAATGTGGACATGTGTCAAAAATATAACCACTCCGAAAAGTTCAAGCTCAAAGGTCAGGTTTCAAAAAGATAAAATTGTTTGGATAAAAGATTGTTAGTGCTAAATATTTAGGAGTACCTATCCCTAAATTATAACTTGTTTAAAACTTATATAGCTTTAAATTGAGTTTGGAAACTCGAAATGTTAGAAGATTTGGGTAAGCCCAATAGGGAATTAAGTTGGATGAGAGTTTTAAAAGTATGAGAAGTAAATTATGTACTTACAACCATGAGGTTCCACATCTTGGCGGCTTCGGCGACTGTGGTGCATACTGTGGAGCAGCCGGCGAGGAGCAGCAGCTTCTGTGGTGGGTTGTACAGTAGGTTGTACATCACGCTCGCCCCCAGGCCCGGCTCGCACTGCCGATCATAGTTGACATATGAGTTTAATCGAGTACAAATTGACAAGCAGTGGTAGCCTAAAGGTGTGACCGTCAGACTGCCAAGTCATAGGTCTCGAGTTCAAACCCAAGGCACGCACCTCTGACTTTTCGGATTCATGTACGTATTGTATAATTATCACTTGCTTCAAAAACGGTGAAGGAAAACATCGTGAGAAAACCGATGCCTGAGAGATATTTCTCGACGGCATAATGAAGCTAAGGCCTGTGCGGCTTTAAAACTCTGACACCAGGTTAGTCACTAAACCACACGAAAAGAAGAAGTTTAATTGGACCTTGTTTAGCAAACAGTACAACAGTATCCAGCTCAGTTTGGAGCGGGTGTGAAGCGCGTAAATGATTTGTTGGTCTACGTTCGTTAACTAAGATAATGAACAAACATGAGAAATTAGTAGATATGTACTTTCAACTGTTTCGTAACTACTATTTGAATGTGAAATGCGATTGTTATGGTTTATTGGTACCTATGTACTCTATACCAATTAGTTTAATTTTATATGTATATTTGGTGTGATAGGTACTAATTTGGTCTGAATAGAAACTGCTCCAACAGTGGCTTTTGTTGTTACGTTAGTATTATTAGAACGAATAATAGCTCTATAGCTTTTTTATTTCAAAAGAAATTGAGCTTTAAATTCTTCATAAGTTAAGAATAACTAAAAAAATATATATATTAGAAGAGTTTGATGTCATTCATTTGACTTAATTAAGTACTTTACCCGCAGTTTCACCTGCTCGGAGGTCGAATATTTATCCAACGGGAATGTACTACCGAGATAAAAGTATCCTATGTCCTAACCCTGGGGGCCTACCACAAGCAGTGTGGGAAAGAGATGAAGCTCTACAGGACGTATAACTCCATCTCTTTCTCCCACTGAAGTAATATTAAAATAATACTGCTTTTGAGCTGGTGGTAGGCCCCCTGGTCATGGTCTACCCATGTGCCCAATTTCATCCAAATCCGTTCAGCCGTTTTAGCGTGAAAGCATAACAAACAAACAAACTAACTTTCGCAATTTTAAAATATTAGTTAAGGATAATAAAGTTATTGAATTAACTGAAGATGAAAATGTAGATACTTATTTCTCCTAGGAGTGAAGTTATTTCAAACTTAATAATATTAAATTCCACCTTTACACCCTATTGAAACTTCAAGGCCCTCTAAAGTAGCTACTCAAAACATAAAATAAATAGAACATGGAAATTCGCAAGGAAATGTACATCCATATTCATGAATGACGCAACTGTTTAGCGTGTTACGATTAGGTAATTGAATTCCGAAGAGCCCCTGATAGGTCGTAATCAAGGGGGCGCATGTAGTCCGCGAATCAGGGCGAAGACTTTTTAATTAATTAGTGCACTTGACCACATTACGAGATAAGGGAAAGGTCTACTTAAATATAATTACGGCAGCCCATTTAATCTGATTCGATATCCCTTAGTAAGTAGAACCTACATGCCTGTATATCCATGATATATTGAGTTTATGCGGCAATGTGTTACTTTTTCGTGAGAGGAAAGTAATTAGGTAGCCAGTAAAAGGGAGTTTCGGAGCTCATGTTTTTTATTCAATTTTCGATGGAAAATGTTCAGCTAGCTCGGAGTTTAACATAAAAGTCAGGTAAATTAATAGTCGATGGAAAACTTGTATGGTGAGCACGTAGTTTAAAAACTACAGCTAACGCTAGTTTGCAAAACAGTTTTCATGGTAGTGTTTCCTGATATTGGTTGGTTAATTCTTTATAACGTAATATTTTTCTTTACAATAGATTTTTAACACGTTCAGTGCTGGGAGCCCTCCTGGAGGGTTCACTCAAGTCGCATATGGGACACTGTGAGCCCTCGCGGAGGGCTCATTTAAAATGTAAGTTTTTCATTGCGAATTCAGCATTATACACTGAAAATAAAACCTATATTTTAACAAGATTTCAAACCTAATGCCGGTGATACTCCTCGAGGGTTAACTTTAGCGCAAACGTAATGCCGGTGACCCTTCTGGAGTCAACTTGCAATATGTATGGCGGCATGGCGTATGAGCTCTATGAAAAATGGGTGGAGTCGAAAGTGTTAAAAGATGTTACGATAGTTGCGTTTGGATGCATTCAAAATAACAAAGAATCGAATTAACTAAGTATGGTATCATTTTCAGTTATAGAATTACCTATTTAGAATCTAATAAACGATAGGGCTATTATTTACAAATATTATTAAGGTATCAGCATTATTTTATCATTGAGTTTTGTTTTATAAACATAATAATTATTAAATTTGAGTAGGCTTAATAAAATTAAAATAATTAATGGCAAAACCACGCACAATGTAAACTGTTTTGCTTAATTTGATTGTAGGTACGAATAATATTTTAAATTAATTACGGAGCTTTATTAATTTATCATGAATGAACTTGTAAGTTGTCCAATTTAAATTCTCTTTTACGTTGCATCTTTCTTTACAAGGCTTAAGATTTATTTACCTTTTAATTATAATCTTTTCGTGAGATTTAAAATGATTAAACTAGGTAGGTTTATAAGTTGTTAGAAAAAAATATGTGATAAACTTACCATAAACCACCTCTAGCTAATTAGCAAAGAAATATTTTATAGCTAGTTACTTAATACTTATCAGTCAATTTCCAATATAAATTCCTTCAATATGGCGTCCACGTTCTTTTTTTAAATTTTCGTTTTAGGTATCTATGCCAATTTATATTCAGCCTGTATTAGATATACCAAATTACCTCTTTTGTTCATTGTTATTTTAAATACTTCGTTTAAATATGTCTGCTCTAAATTCAAATTTAGGTATTTTTTTATGGTCACTGTTGTGGGTGGTTACTTATCCTTACTGGTCAGAGTCTTTGTTGTCATGGAAAACAAAGACGTGACACTTTTTTTCTGAAAGGCACTGAATTTGATCTATTGTTTAGTGTTGATATTTTGGTCAACCTATAGTGCTGCATTTACGTACATACACGGTAATGTGGATTTCTATGGGTAATGCGGCAGTAAGGCTTATCATTTCAGATTGGACAAGCTATAACAGCTAAAGCTTCGTGCAGACTGGCACAATGCGACGCGACACCGATAATTGTTCTACCATGAAGTTTTCGTAGAAATTGTTTTGTTAGAGTCGCGTCGCGCCAGTCTGCATGAGACTTTCATTTTGATTTGAAAACAGATTGACCTATTTATGACGATATAGTAGGCCAGCACGGAATAAGTAACTGGAATTTATTGTTTTTATTCTAATCATAATTGCTATAAAAAAAACTATCAATATTCCGTACCAAATTTTATGTAGTTTAATAGCAAAGGATGGGGTTAATTAAACTTCATGTATACAACATGGCCTGAAAGTTATCAATTTATTTCAAAGATGCCTGATTTCGGGTGTAATAATGAAACATTTTGCGCTCAGTAAATTATTTCCTCATCAAGATGTTATAATGAGAAATTTTGTGCTCTAATGATACCTTAGGTAGGTACATTAATTTATTCGACACTGTGTAATATCCGTACTGAATAAAGCCACTTCACTTGCTACCATAATGACTCTTGAGGTTATCCTCAATAATTCCTCCCCATTATGTTATCACTTCCCCTCCGCAAATTTCGTCAGTAATCGCCACGCTATCAACTCCGAACTGATCGGAATTGTCAATTTGGTCGTGAATAGGTATGAATCGATATAACGGGAAGTTACCTTCAACTGGCGCGGAAATTCTATCCAATAAAATTTTCTTCCTGAACCATTCATAAATTCTCAATAATTGAATCGAACGTCAGCTTCACCCTCTCGGTGGGAATATCATAAGCCTATGATTTTAGTTCATTTGGATTTAGGCCTGGACTCCACCAAAGCGGAGATGTGCGGAGATGTCTGAAGTGGAGACAAGAAGAGATGTTTGTCAGCTAGGGTGTATCCACCGAAGCTTTGCGGAGGATGCGCACTGGCTAGACTGGAGCGGAGATGTGTGCTGGCTAGAGCAGAGATGTGTGCTGGCTAGGGCAGAAATGTGTACTGGCTAGAGCTGAACTGAGCTGCGTGCGGCGAGCGTTGATGTTAAGATGACCGCACATTTTAGGGCAATCTGACACGAAAGGCAGACGTGATCAGTCATGTCATTATTACAAAAACTGTATCTTCATTTACTTGAAGAAGAAGAACTAGAGTCTGAAGAAGCGGAATCACGCCACTCACATCTCTTCTCGTCTCCACTACGCGCTGTCGCCAGGTTGCGAAGCACAGCTTACATCTCCGCTTTGTATCGCCACCCAGCTCAATATCGGTAAGGCACAGCTCACGTCTCCGCTTCGATTGTGCTATACAAATACGATATATCTCTGCACTAAAACACTTCTCCTCTCCTCTCGCCTCGTCTCCGCTTTGGTGGAGTCCGGGCCTTTTTTTTTTGGTTGGGAAATTATTAAATAACTTCTCCCGCTCTGGGTGGAGCGGGAGGGCGTGTCAGACTCTTACTGACTAAAACCCACCCGTGTTTCTTCTGTTGCCATGTTGCCAGGGGCCACGGTATCCCTTTCGGACTTTTCTGTAACCCCAACAGGGTGGAGTCCGGGCCTAACGGTGAAACTTCATGACCAAAGTATCCACTGAAGCTGAGAGGAGAGATGTGTGAATAACGAAATTCTATTGGTTGTTTAAAACACATCTCTCCTCTCGTCTCGTCTCCGCTTTGGTGGAGTCCAGACCTTATGGGAGCAGTCTACTTCGATAGAAATACGATCCCTTTTTGTTAATTAGAGGACCGCAGTCAGCTGGGCGGGTTTTAACTTGGCAATCCATTAAGTTGGTACTTGTCATTCTGAATGAAGAGCGAGAGGTGACGACACGTTATGCACATTAAGTTGATTGGCATTATAATTGGCATTTTCGTAACTTTGCCGCTGATGAACTTAAATTGTCTACGTATAATTAAGTTTCATATTACCAAGTGAATTTACGTTATAAGACCCAATTTCAGCAGTAGATTAAATATGAATTTGCAGAGCTTATAATGTTTACCTACGGCCACGACCGTAAACTGAAAAAACTCATAAATTTTCGCACACAATAAACACGTATTGGCACATGAAAGTAATTTATCGACTCCCTTGGTAAATGGATGATTAATGAATTAAATACATACCTTGCTATCGTTGCTGTGAATGTATAATTTGAAGCCGGACAATAAATCAGAGCGCGCGTTGACATCGGCGAGTGCGAGCTCGGCGGCGGGCTTGCAGGCCTGCCCGCCTTGCCAGCCGCCCTCGCCCTCCATGGGGAAGATGCCGCCAATATGGAGGTCCCCGTCGCGTCGGCCCTCGCTGTAGCCGCCGCCGCCGCACCCGCTCAGCCACAGCACCAACAGCGTCCGCGCCCGTCCGCCACCTCGACACCGCCGCCGCCACACAACACACTTGGCAACAACGAATAATTGCACTAACGTCTTCACTAACAATGCTTTAATATCACAATACACTGTTCTAGTTCGAAAACTAAACATATTATTCACATCACTTTTTAATTTGACTAGCGGACGCTTTGAAAAATTAAAGTTTACTCGCACCCGCGGCAGGGAGGCGGCGGCGTTTTGATATAGACGTGATATCACCCGTAGATATTGTAGACATAGCCTAATAAGCGTTAATTTTTCTATAAAATATGGCATCGAGTGTGCACGGGGGCCCGGGGGGGCGCGCCCCGCCGCGGCCACTGCGTGACCCTCGGCGCCCTGCAGGGTCATCGCTCGCGGCGGGGACATGCTGTCATTGTTCACCTCTCCGAGCATTTTCCATGCTCTCTCCTGTAACAAACAAACGTTTTCGTTTTCATTTGAATTTCAACTTTGTGAGCTTTTGAATAGCTTGTAAATTCCAATGTGGAATCATTTTCGTTCAGTTTACCCGAGTACCAACAAAGCTAACAACAGCAACAAAGTGAAGGTATCTCTTTGACTGTAGAGATGTAGTGCTACACATGTGGATACTATTTGCAGTTCAAACGCTTCAACCGTTCTCGTTAAATGAGATGTTGCAATCGTATTCGGTAGCGTGTCATTAAGCTTAATTCAACAGATCGCTAGCAGCTAATTTGGTTGTAGAAATGTTCTAAATTCTATTCAAATAGGCATTAAAAACCAAATAAACCGGACATTTTAACCAAAATGAGAACAATGTTTTATTTACATGAATTCAGTACTAGTTGGCCAGTGGCCTGCCACTGTAGTACCTACATGTTATAATATTCTTTACAATTCTGTGTGTAGTGAAATTCGCTATCATTAGATGGTAATTGAAGAAAAAAAAAACAGTGGTACTCCGGGAGTGCCGACAGAAGTGAAAACTTGAACAAGATTGCTTTGGTGGAAGAAAAGTATTTGTATAACATTGGTCCGTAACCTTATCTAAATAAAGAGTACAATCGCGTTTACAAAAATGAGGTGTCGGTAACGGTGTCGCGAGTTCAATTGTTTTTCCCCATCTCAAAAATGCCCAACGCGCTTAAGAAGTTTTCACTTCAAAAGTATTATTGTGAAAGTTACAACCAAATAATATATCTAGCTTAATAAACCACTGTTCTACGACCCAATTTGTTCGTAGACATTCAATATTTGCTTTTAATAAGTAAAGTTTGAGATGTCTTTAGCTCCCGTAAGAATAGTCCATCCATATTTTTTTTTTTTAAACTATGTAACGTTGATAACAGCATTAATATTAAATCTATCTTTAATCTAAACTAATGTTATAAAAGAAAAGATTCGATTTTTTGTGTTTGTTTGTAATGAATAAACTCAAAAACTGCTTGGCCGATTTTAAAAATTCTTTTACCCGTTGAATGCTATATTATCACTGAGTAACATAGACTATAATTTATAAAGTTACCACGCTGGCAAAGCCGCTGGCGGAAGCTAGTTTATAATATTCTTGACTTTTGAAATACTCCATCTTTATCTAAATTGTATAAGTT
Source organism: Agrochola lychnidis (assembly GCA_963680765.1). Taxonomy (NCBI): domain Eukaryota; kingdom Metazoa; phylum Arthropoda; class Insecta; order Lepidoptera; family Noctuidae; genus Agrochola; species Agrochola lychnidis. Next base: position 11,215,790 of record OY796850.1, read on the forward strand.
GAACATTTTCATATCTCTATTGTACAAATGTAGCCATTCATCGATATCGGAGTGATGTCGCCAATAACGGAGTTTCAGTTTAATATTGACGTCTGGCGCGGCTTTAGAACCACTTAGTCGATGGCTGTAGATCACAATAGCAGACTTCAACGCTGCTACTTTCAAAAAGAGTTCCATTCTCTGGAAACGTAAAAGAGAATGACTTTTGCCCGATTTTTATGAGTAAAACTAATCGTTCCACTGAAATTGTTTTTGCAATTTTTGCTTTTATAATTTCTAACGTGACGATATTATCGTGGTCGTCCACGTTCACGTCCATAAAACCACGTGCACGTTATAACGTTATCGTGGACGGTTTAAAAGTGGTTTCATATATTTCCATTAGAGATGCACCGGATAGTGGTTTCACCGAATAACCAAATACCGAATAATATTCGGTTAAGTTCTTACCGAACCGAATATACTGCCGGATAATTCGGTTCCTTGTTCTATTGTTTTGCCGCGCAAACAAGTTTATACAGGCTAGATTTCCAAATTTCCGCGTGCGTTTTATCTATGTTTAAATTTATTTATGCCATAGTTGAGAAAACAACATAGTTTATTCATTATACATAAGTAAACCTTTCCTATTACAATATAATTATAGCTTTCTAGTGGGATTATTGCAATTAAAAATTACTGTTCTTTTAAGATACTTGATTTTATGTGACATTAATGTTAGGTTGTATTTGATTACCTGTGTTTAATTATATCTTTGTTTGAGTACCTTACAATAAACGATTTCTAATAAATACGATTGTTAGATTATGGGATTCCTTTAATTTATTTTGCCCTAAAGGCTGAGTGATTTAAAATAATCAATTAAATCGAATACATTCGGCATTTGAATCGAATGATTCGGCCGAATACGAATACTTCAAAATTTGCCGAATACGCCGAATATCGAATATAAAACGAATATTCGGCGCATCTCTAATTTCCATACATTTTAGGGTCAGTGCAAATGAGCCACCGACCACAGTCATCGGTGAATGTCGCCTCTTGCTGCGTTGTTGAGTACTGCCGTAGCGAGTGGCTGCCATTGGCCACACGTATGCGACGAAGCCATACAAAACCTATGAAAAAGCTTATGAACTACTTTATCGCTAAGCTACCAGTGGTTGTGGTCGGTGGCTCGTTTTTTCTGAGCCTTACTTCCATGTATTTATCGTGATGCCGTGTCGTGGACGTCCACGATATACTTAATCGCCATGATTGAATAACATAAATTATCATCTGCCTAGACTTTTCCCAACTGTATTGGGTCTGACCTCCACAATCTAGTTACTAGGTAACACGATACCCCTTGGTAAGACTGGCTGTCAGACTTTTGTGCTTCTAACTACCTCTAACGACTGTCAAAGATCTACAAATGACAGCCGGGACCAACGGTTTAACGTGCTTTCCGAGGCACGGAGTGGTATGTAAAGATGGTCACCCATCCACAGACCAACCGCGGCAAGCGTAGCTTAACCTGATCAATCGACCCGTGCGGCTGTTATTACTTAGCCACAAGCCAAAAGGAACTAAAAAAAGCGGAAACTAATTATTACGCATTCATCATTAGTACGTACCAAACTTCTACTAGGCAACAGAAAAGACTGAATATAATCGACTCGGTACTACTAAAGACTCACGAACGAGTCGTAACTTTTACCCAGAGCGATAAGTAAAATACAGAAACCGGGACCTATTCAGTAAGAATTTCTGCTGGCGGATACAAAAAGCCTGATAATAATCGACTCTCTGTAATCGCGCCGCAATGAAATGAGAAGTTAATGATTCGTGGCTTATTCCTTTGTAATAGCGGTGCTAATCAATGGAAGGCAATGGCGTACAATTAAAATGACGGTTTTTGCTAAGAGACTAAATTGAGTGTCGTCTTTTATTTATCAACCTTCTTACAAACATTGGGAAATCCAAAACCAATCTGCTTAGCCTTTTCCCAACTATGTTGGGGTCGGCTTCCAGTCTAACCGGATGCAGCTGAATACAGTATTTTACATGGAGCGACTGCCTATCTGACCTCCACAACCCAGTAACTGGGTAATACGATACCCCTTGTTAAGACTGGTTGTCAGATTTTCGGGGTTCTGGACCCGTAACGACTGTCAAAGATCCACGAATGACAGCCGGGACCAACGGCTTAACGTGCCATTCCGAGGCACGGAGGAGTCTCGGTATGTTAATATAGTCACCCATCCACAGACCAACCTCAGCAAGCGTAGCTTAACCTGATGGATCGAACCGTGCGGCTATTACTACTTAGCTACGAGCTCCTTAAACATTGGGAAATCTTTTGTTAAATAAATTGGTTGTATGAGAATAGTACATTACTGCCGCGGCCTGCAAAAAGAGCATTGATGGACGAAGGTGAACATGTAGGCCGAGGTGAAGCCGAGGCACACATCCGTAAGTCCATCAATGCTTGGTTGCGGCCAAGGCTTGTATAGTACCTTTCTCAAATCAAGCGTGGAAATTCAAACCAAGTAAATCTATATATATATAAAATTGTCGTGTCACAGTGTTAGTTGCCATACTCCTCAAAAAAGGCTTGATCGATTTTTATGAAATTTTATGTGTATATTTGGTAAGTCTGAGAATCGGTCGTAATCTATTTTTCATACCTCTAAGTGATAAGGGTGGTCCACCCCAAACATTTATATGGCAAAACAATGTTTGCCGGGTCAGCTAATTAATTATAAATTCTAGAATCAATGACGAACAACGAACAACGATAAATTTTTCACGCGTCAATATGTTCATTTGTTTCTTTTTTACTTTGAACAGCTCTATTTGTAAGCCAAATCGTAAATAAAATCTTTGATAAGTTACCTCCTTGGTTGCCATGTGTCGAAGTAAAAAGTTCGTTCCATTTTTAAATTACACGATAGATATGAGTTTTCATAGTAATTTATTCGGCCGCTAAACACGACAGATATGGATTTTCATACAAACATTGCCGGCCGGCTGCTAGCTGTATTTGACCAGTACTGCATTTTTTATTTATCTCGAAGAAGGTTGTCAAAATAATGCTCGAATGTCGAAGCATATTTGAGAAAATTAATGTTTTCGTCTTTTTTAGTCTAACGTGGTCAAGACTTTAATTAATTTTACCAAATTCTGCGATTATGATTATTTAAACCACTGCCTGTTAAGCAAAAACCAAGATACGAGCAGGAGCTGGACGAATTCACTGACTGGTTTTGGGATAAAAGCTATTTAACACGATTCACTCAAGTCATATATGAAATGCCGGGTGCCTTCGTGGAGGGCTCATTTTAAATGTAGCCATTTTCCGAAAATGCGGAAGAAGTAAGTAAATTTTACTTTAACAATGTGAATTTAATCAAAACTGAACGTTATTTGTGGCGGTGTAGAAGACAAGTTAAGTAATTTCAGGTTACAATTTTCTAACTAGGTTAACCAGGTAGATGGTGAGGTGATAATTCTGTTAGTAGGTACTTGTCGCTTTATTAAGAGGTTCGTCAATATGATGGAACCGTTATGAATATTCAATAAAATTGGAATTTCATTACGAATATTGGCAATAAACAGTGATCAGGGGGCACGGCAGTGCCCCCGCCAAGTCGAGTAAATAAAAGCGGCACGGCCGTACCATCCTTTTCTCGAAGCAGTTCAGGCCATTTTTGACCCCCTATAACTTCGTGGATTTAGAGTTTTCTGCATGGCACCAATTATATTTCAGAATCAATCAAAATCTTAAATGTTAATTTGTTTAAAAGACATTTAAAAAACTTTCTCATAAGTAAATCGTACTATTTCCATCAACTGGGAACAAATCCAGACTCCGAGCTGCTACTGAGAAATTCCAGATGGAAAAACCTAATAACACTTTACCCGACCCGGGAATCGAACTCGGAACCTCATACTCAACAGCAGCGTTTACGACCACTAGATCAACGAGGCAGTTAATGAGGCGAGGCGAGGCGTTTATATACTTATTGTGTAATGTGGCAGGTTAGTTAAGGGGCGAGGTCAACGTAGTTAGGTGCGCGGTGATCAATCAGAACCGTATCGAGTGCGCGGGGGCGATATGTCGAGTTTGTAATTTAGATATTTACCGAGCCACCTCAGCTCAGCTCACTGGTCGAGTGCCCGCATCCACCCAAATGATATATCACTTCCCCTACATAAAGTTGCAGCTCTCATCGCGGATGTAAACGGAATAAAACAATACCCTATTACAAACTTTGCCCATCTCACAAATAGTATTTTCAGTGCATTTTAGCTCAGAAACGACGGTTAGAGAGTAAATGAAAGTTTCACAACAGAGCGACGTTAAATTCGACATTCTCTGGCAAGTCGACTGTCCGCCTTCGCAATCATTTTTCAAATCATATTTTCAGATATGTTCCTTCAATATTTCAATTGAGGTCATAAGGTTTCAATTTACCGTAGAGTAATGATAATATAGCTAGTGATAAATAGTTCGTACTAGACTACTATTCTTCATTTTCGTTATCGTTTTTTCGGATACAACACAAGAGCTTTTAGTAGAACTCCAGCTAATTTCATCTTTATTCGCCTGAATTAGAGTTTATTTTTATTTGGATATAATCTAATGGACACTATTAGCTTTAATTCAAAGCTACCTTCCTACCGTGTTTAAAAAGAAAAATTGTTATGCGTAAAACGTTCCCATTTCACGGTAAATAAAAGCGGATAAAGTTAGGTATAAAGATTAAGGCTTTTAAAAATAATGGCCGAGATGACGATAAAAAAATGAAAATAAAAAGGCTGAATGTTTTTATTTGTTAACATTTAAGATGTTAATCTCAAAGAACACTTTGGCTTAACGAAGTTAAACACCGTAACTTCAAAACATTGCCTGTTTATTTTTAATTGGCAACCTTTCCTAATCCAAAGTGTTGCCAACCCAAGTTTCTGAATGTGGTTCCCAGTTCGGGCAGTATTATTAAATAAGTTTCCAGGAGTAGCTCAGAATAGTGTTTGGTAAACGGCCCATAGTTCGTCCATTTCAGTTTTCAGTGATGTTTTAGTTCTACTAACTCATTTCTGTAACGCAGGCCCTACGATAATGTGTTCATAACGTTTCATATTAGAAAGCAAAAGCATGATAAGTAATGAATACATAAGCTTGCTGGTCCCAGCATGTGTTCCTCGGGGAATCTTAATAGATAAAGCACTTAATGAAAGGCAGTAAGCAATCACATTGAATCTGAAGACCTGTTCGAGTGGTCGGCAAGAGGCTAACGCAATCAGTCCGTCATTGCGGCAATTTCCGAGAAAATCACATCAAGGAACCATTCGATAGTTCCATTCTCGCTTCGCTTATCATTACTATTGTCTGTTTATTTTTAAAGTGAAACTTTTATTACAACGTCTCAAACTTTTTCGTCTGTGTGTTGCATGTCGCGTGACGGTCGGCCGCGGAGTAGGGATAAAGTGAAAGGCTCTCGTCAGAGCAGCCAAGGCCAATATGGCGGCGCCTATAGAAGTTTCACTTTTATCGTGGTTTCATAAAACCACACAATCCTTTTTTATAATTTTGACCGGTTTACCTTCACGATACAACTGGATATCTAAGTGTCTTTTCGTAAGATAACAATCAACCATGAATAGGATTCATGACCGGTGAACATAACTGGATTATTATTTTTATCTACGACCATAGTGACACTTATTTATATTCGCAAATAAAATATACTCGCGCTGTCGGTAACTGTATACAGTCACCGGAACATTTTTGATAACGATGATCATTACGTTGGCACGTTTTTGCAAGCTGGGCCCTTTACGTCGACGTAACAACATCCACGCTTCATGTACCAACGTTTTTCTGTTTGTATTGACATTTTGCTGACACGAGGCCATAAATGTAATAAAACGTTGGAAATGTAAAGAAAAAAAAAAAACGGCCGGGGGCAGAGTGAACCTCGAAATCAACCATTTACTTTTATAGAGTACAGCATTCGTCTCGGTTCATTTACATTTCGGGGCTCGTTTCGTAACCGAGCTGATTTTCTGTCTAGGAATGGGTACGTGAAAAGGCCACGTATATACCTCTACGTAAACTATGTAAATCGGCGAGTTTTCGAATTCCCGATACTGAAGTACGAGAGGCAGAATTTCTAAAGCTCCGTGATCTCGATTTCAATGTATTTCGTGGTGCAAAATTTCTGTTTAGGAGCAAGCTAGATAGTAGTTATTTATGATTGAAATGTTTCCTAAGTTAAAGCTAAAATTACATAACATAACATCACGCCTTGTTTCCCCGAAGGGTTGGGCAGAGGTGTCCCTGTAGCAGGTACACCCACATATCGCCAGTTATGTTTAAGTCCCATGTAACAGGGAGCGAGCCTATTGCCATCAACCGGGCACGAATCCAGATTCCGAGCTGCTGAAAGCTAAAATTTTCGTATAAAAATCAGACATTTACTCCATTTTTATTATGTATTTTTATGCTACGAACTTTTATATTACGAAACAATTTCCACGCACGACTTACTTACATGAATAACCTTGAGACGGGATTTATCTACTCATGCCTGGGTAGAGTAATCTTTACAAGGTTGAACAGGTGAAGTACTAAGAAGATCATACTATTAATGCCTGTGAAAATGCTGGGAGGCTTTTGTATTTACCTTCACGTTCGTGTGTCACGTCTGATTAGTAAGCACGATGCATAAACATAATTACTATCTTGAATAGACGCATCAAGACGAAAAATAAACACCTAACGCAATCAGTGTGCCAATTGTGCTGGATTGTAACGCGATGTTTGTCGCTCCTTTCATGTAAATAGCTGAATTCGATCTCGCGACTGAGATATAAAACGATACTCTATTTGGTATTCTGAGCTCGAGCGAAAACAAAAAGAATTTTTGTGATTTGTGAGCGTAGTTAAATTACGTCTTTTTCTCTTTTGTCAAGAGTAACGCCGACTGTCAATGGCGGCAGCTGTCGCACCTAATGTATTTTAATTTATCTCGACTGAGATTAATTGAATCTATTTAGTACTGCAAAAATATGCAACGCGACACACAATTTAATCCTTTTGTTTGTTTAAAACCTATTTACGTCTAAACTGAATTTAGAAACTCGAAAAATCTTTTGTCTGAACTTTTTAAATTAAAAAACAAAATTCTTTTGTCTGAGTTGGGGCCAACAAACTTTAGCTTTTTCTTGCAAAGCATACTGTTTGGTGAAATTGCCGGTGAATTTTTTCACTCCGTTTCTCCATTTGCAATTTTTAAAGAATTTATTTCACTGTAAATAAGGCTCGTCGCTGGTCCCTACAAAGGGTGAACACCCCGAGCATTCCAATTTTGAATTCTTACTTGAGCAGCTTTGTATTCAGGAGTTGATGAGGTCGCATAATTCAGGGTTTTCACTAGTGTTTACAGCGGACAGACATGCAATCAAATTAAATCATCAGCCCAAATATTTGGGGAAGATATGCAGATACCTTTTCCTATTGAACCTTCGATTATGGAGAGTGAATGAAATACCAGCATTATATGAGACTTTACTGGAACAATTGATTCAGAATTGAATTGCCGAAATTTGAATTCCGAGCTATTTTATTACTGTTACTGTTATTATCATATCACTATTAAAAGCTACTGCCTCGTTGGTCTAGAGATCGCAAGCGTTACTGAGCTCATGAGATCCTAGGTTAAATTCCCCGGTCGGGAAAATTTTATTGGGTTTTTCAATTTCTTAGGAATTTCTTAATAGCAGCCCGGAGTCTGGATTTGTGGCAAAGCCATAGGCTCGTCCCCTATTACATGGGACTTAAACATAACTGGTGAAATGTGGGTGTACTATAGGTACACCTCTGCTTAATCCTTCGGGGATTACAGGCGTGATGTTAGGTTACATTATCCTATACTATTAAACGAGCAAATTTTGTATATATATTTATTTGTTTGTATATAGATTTCTACTCACGTCCTCGAAATCGGATCTAACGATTTCGATAAAAGTTGCAATATAGGAGTTTACGGGAGCGAAAAATCGATCTAGCTAGGTCTCATATCTGGGAAAATTTGTTTTCTCCGTATTTTCACCCGAGCAGAGTTCAGTCGCCCAAAGTTTAGAAAAAGATAATGAATAATGACATGACATTATTGACAGTAGAATAATGATCATGGCAGCATGGAATTAGTAAGTACCTACTATCATGGCAGTATGGAATTAGTAGCTATACTATTAAATGAGCATTCTCTATTTTCACCAGAGCAGAGCTCGGTGGTCCAGGTATTGTGTTATTAAAAGCCTTCGGAGAAACCAGTGATAAAAGAAAATTCAGTCTAGATTCGAAAAGCGTAATGAAAATAGTTTACAAATAACTTCTACAGCAGTAGATCATTGTGTGGAGATTAGTTTAGATACCATCTCTCTATGAAGCTCAACAATAAATATTGTTGAAATTAATTCTAGCTATTGGAAACGCCCCGGGAGGACATATTGTGACCTAATTAGTGATATTCATCGGAGAGGTCAGGTGCGTAGTACTCGCAACCGGCGTGCGTGTATGACCAGATGTATGAACGTAAACGAAGCAAAAGGAGTATGTAAGGAGCGTAGCAGATGGCGTTCTATAGTTTCTGCCTATACATGGGAAGAAGGATCGAGTTAATGTATCATTATCATCATTTCATCTGTAAGACATCCACTGCTTGACATAGTTCTCCCCCAAGCACCGCCACTTCGACCGATTCTGTGCTTCCCACATCCAGCAGTGCTATTCTGTTAAAATCTCACCGTGAACGCTAAGGTGAAGTGAGCTGTCATTCCACCATTTATGCTAGGGATTGACACTATTGACAGCTCATTTTCAAGCTCACTTCACCTAAGCGTTCACGGTGAGATTTTTACAGAATAGCACTGCTGTTCATGTATGTATGTAGTACAGTCGAACCTGGGTAAGCGAGAGTTCAAGGCACCGCGATCTCTGTTTTCGCTTATAGAGGTTTTTCACTAACTAGATTTTCTAGCTGATAGAGGTACGGGTTTGACTTTTCTTACTTATAGAAGCTGAGGTTGGTTGGGAACGGCCTGAGGACACGGTGGAGCATACGGTGGAGGTCTGCCCGGCTTGGGCGGAGCAACGCCGTGTCCTCGTAGAGGCGATTGGCGGCGGTGATCTCTCGCGTCCGGCCCTGGTTCAGGCCATGGTACGGAGTGAGAGGAAATGGCAGGCCGTCACCTCCTTCTGCGAAGCGGTAATGCTCGCGAAGGAGGAGGCGGAACGCGTAAGGGAGAGGCAAATTTCGCGCCCTCACGCCCCAAACCGCCGCAATAGGAGGAGACGCCCGGGGCGGGAATCGCGAGCCGATTTCCGGCCACCGTAGGCGCGGGCTTGCGGGCGGTGAGCAATGGGTAGCTCGCCGTCCGATAAGGACCAAGCCCGGGTCGACGGCGCGTTGTGTTCCACGCGCGCCTCAAAGAGATGTCAGCAGAATTGACGGGGTCCGCTAGGGCCAATACCTGCCGAGGGTTCGAAGAAAACCGATAGGGAAATCGTGGCCCCCCTGGCAACACGGCAACTGAAGGAACACGGGTGGGTTTTAGTCAGTAAGAGTCTGACACGCCCTCCCGCCCCGCCCAGAGCGGGAGAAGTTATTCGATAATTTCCCACCCAAAAAAAAAAAAGGTTGGTTAGGAAAAGTAGAAAGGAACAAAAACAATGTTAGTTCCACCAAATTTAAGGTTGAGTCGTAAATAGCAGATTTTAAATTACATTACACGTCGTTTATAGAGGCAGGCGAGTTGCAGTTTCAGTTATAGAGGACCACGAGCGAAAAACGACTTTCTCTTAAAGAGCTTTCTGTTTCTCATTTATAGAGGTATTAGAGGGTTAAAATGGCGGGACCTGACAATTACTAGACTTTTCTCGCTTACCCAGTTCTCATTTACTCAGGTTTGACTGTATATATGTAATTTTAGCTAACTCTATCTCCAACCTATCTTATCTTCACCTAAATACACGCTTCGTGGGAATCCGCCAATAAAATCAATCTAATACAACCGATGTCATGCTCGTTAACTAACCAGATTTATCTGTAACTCTACCGAGGGGAATATTCCCAATAGTTTATCCACCAATTCTGAAATCTTATCGAGCTTTAACGATTAAAGCGAAGACTTATTTTCGAAGATTTAACCACAATCTCCATAGTTTAGTATAGAATGGAATATAATAGAATTTTTCTTTATTCGAGTAACCAAGACTCAACAAGATTGTTAGTAAAACTTACGACTATGTTAGTAAGCACAGACACTAAACAAAAACAAGGAAAACAATACAATTAATAATGGTTGGTCACCGCTGCGACATCCCATGAGAGAGGGCACAACAGTGAACCACGTATTCACAGTCCAGGCGACTCGCAACCATGCTTAAGACACTGTTGGAGCTGCCCCACACACTGCGCACCAGGGAAGCGCCCCTTTTACGCATTGTTGCGTAAAAGCAATCTACATGCGCATCTGCGAACATCCCTGACGCACTACAGAAACGGGGCAGCCCCACCAGTATCCTAAGGCATTCAGTATAGCAGCCCATCCAGCAGAAACAGCAGCATAGCAAACTGGTAAAATTGACTCAAAGATATTCAAATTCAAAAAGTCATTTATTCAAATTAGGCTGAGAATCAGCACTTTTCGAACGTCAAAATTACATAAGACAGTCCCCCAAAAACGCCCACCCTTCATCACTTCCTAGTGCCTTTAGCTGGGAAGAAGAAGTGGCGCAACAAACTCCCCAGCAGCACAGCTGTCTGTTCAAGTTAGAAAAAAATAAAAATGACTCTATACAATAGTATGCAAAATTATTATGCAACACAAAACATTATTTTAATTAAGTATAAATTATTGGCCATATGTCAGCTAGCACACGCCAATATACCAACCAAAAACATCGAGAACTATACTCAAGCAGAATTAAAAAAATAAAAACTAAACGTAAAAAGAACTAAATATCTAAATAAATGCCTCCAGGCACAAAGGGCGTGCCCGCTTACATAAAGCTGTAAATTGGAAGTTATAAATGATAAACTAGGACCATCAAGGTAAAATAAATGTACAGTTAATTACTAGTAACAATAACAAAACCATGATCAGCAAGACGTAGTCACCACAAGCAGATATGATATGACACTACATAGTGGTAAGAAATTTATTCATATAGGCACTTGATCTTGTGCAGTCCATAATGCATCAATAACACAGTATGTTATCATTTATCATTTACTTGTTTAAACCGTTTGTGACACGTTGCGCGAGAGGTTTATGAACGATGGCGTCGTAAAAACGTTCAATTTACGATCCGATTACGTCCGACGGGGGTTTGGAACATTAACTGATGTTGTTGCGAGCTCTTTAGCTGCGTAAGGCGCGCGCCGCAAAATTGCGGTTGTACCAGGGGCGCGGCGGCCGGCCCAGCAACAGCGGCATAATTAAATTCACCATACCTATATGCAAGCAAACCTGGTTTCTTTGACGAGGGAACTAACTTAGTTTTACAGCGTTTGACATCCACAAATCCAAGGACGAGATACGAGCCTTAATTGAGTTCGTGTTCAAATCCAAACTGTCGATTGTAAATCTTTTCATAACAGGAAAATTCGGATTGAATGAAAGCAGTTTCAGAATATTGGATGGCAGCTTTCTGCTTTTTTATCGACCACAAAGAGAGTCTGAGTAACGCAAATATAATAAAAAAAGGAATTTATTCTTTTATAAGGTAAATCGTGAATGGAAATGAGCGTTAAACGAGTCGACGTAATGAGGCTAACGAGCAGATCGCAGCACCTATAACGGTTTATTCTATGACTTTCCTTCATTTCACTTTTAGGATTTTCGCGTTTTTATTTTGACAGTTGGATACTGAATTATTTCTTAGGGTGTGAGATAGGGACAATTCAAGTGCTGGCTGGTTTTTTATCGATGTCTCAGTCAGTGGATAGTAATAATGAGTGGTACTCAGTCCGCAGTGGCCCCTGGCTAACTACCCCTCTTCGAAAACACTCCTCTGCGACATAAATAACAAATGGTGTTTGAAAAGACCCATCACAGAACGTCTCGGGCTATGTCAGAACTTTGATTGTATCCATTTAACTTGAAAACTTAACACCGTTAAATATTTAGTGTGCATGTCGTAGCGAGGTGTATTGTCACTTCAGAATGTAATTAGAGTCAATCTGTGAAACAAGTATTCTGTAATTACTTTTTGGTAAACTTATATGAACTAAGATAAATCATTCTAACAGTTTGTTGATTTAGGATTATTCTCTGTATAAATCTGTATTTAAAATTTAACATTTTATCAATCAATCAATCTTTATTCGTGAACACAGGTATTACAATAAAGGTCTTATGTATACATTTTAGTCGAGCTCTATGTCCTACCAATGAAATTGGTGTACAAATATATTAGGTTTTTAGCAATAATTCTGAATTTATACAATACAAAGTCACGTTCGAGTAAATAATGTCAATTAAATGTATTAATAAATAATTAATTAATCAATTATAATTTATTTTTACATGCATGTCAATGGTTAATTATATTAATGGGCATTACTAATGTCATATTTCATCATAATTGTAAATAATGTCAATTAAATGTATTATTAATATGATGATGATGATGATGTGATGTATTATTATGATTTTAATATCACTTAAAAATTTGGTATATACAGTAAAACCCGAGTAAGTGGGATCTGGGTAAGCGAGAAAACTACAAATAAGAGTAATTGCTAGGTCCCGTCATTTTAAACATCTAAATCCTTTATACGTGAGAAACAGAAACCTCTATAACATAAAGTCGTTTTCCACTCGTGGACCTCTATAACTAAGAACGCTACTTGCATGTACCTCTATAAGCGACAGTCGAGCGTAATTTAACATCTGCTATTTATGACTCATTCTGAAATTTCATGGAAAAAAAAATCTTTTGTTCCTCTCAACCTTTCCCACCAGCCTCAACCTGTACCTCTAAAAGCTAGAAACTCCAATTAGTGAGAAACTTATTTAAATGATAAGGAGATTGCGGTCCGTTGAACTCTCGCTTATTCAGGTTCGACTGTAACATAACATCACGCCTTGTTTCCCCGAAGGGTTAGGCAGAGGTGTACCTATTGTACACCCACATTTCGCCAGTTAGTCTAAGTCCTATTTAATAGGTGGCTAGCCTATTGCCATCAATCGGGCACTTATCCAGACTCCGGGCTGCTACTGAGCAATTCTAGATAGAAAAACCTAATAACCAGGGAATCGAACCCAGGTCCTCATGTTCAGCAGTAGTGCTTGCGACCACTAGAATAAATAATACAGTTTGAGTTTGTATAATGTGCACATATCGAAATGAGGGAATCTATGTTTAATTTTATAGATGGAAAAAATATTTAAAAAAATCTAAATATTTTTCTATATTTCTTTAATAATAAAAATCATTTTATTTCAGAAGAAAATTTCCATAATTTGTTAGTAAGGTTTGTTACAAAAAAAAAAAATTGTTAAAAAACAGTGTAACTTTTAACAAACTCCATAATGATTGGAAGTAAAGGCGTCCTTATAAAAAGGAAAATTGGGGATGTTGTTGTGGTCATGTTTTTTTAGTAAAAATCTGGTTTTTTTTCCATCAATTTCTCAATAAAACGCCAAAAGGATAAAACAAACCGTCATTAAAATTAAGCATAGATTCCCTCATTTCGATATGTGCAAATTGTAAAGACTCACACTGTATATAGAACAATAATATGATATATGTATGTTGATCTTGATGACAGCCCCAATATTATTTCCTTACGAACTGTCTGTAATAATTTGTTTGTTTCGAAGTAAATCAGTGTGTCAGTTAATTGTAGAGCAGTTAACAATGTCGATAAGGTGTCTGGTGCACAAAGAAATAAACGGTCGTTTGTTCGGGCGGCGTCGAAAGGAAAAGCAATTAGCTAGAATGCAAATAGCAAAATGTATTGTAGTGTTGAACACATTTGCATACGAAGCGAAGAGCGGACGGAATTCCGAGGGCCTGGCGCACCCATTCCCTGTATAAGCTTCCGTTCAAAACTTCCATCGTAAAGCTAAAAAACCAATGCTCCGCACACTGTAATTTCGTTTGGCGAGAACAGAACGCCATTCCAAGTTTGCGTAATTTGTAACGAAAATTGCCTCCGTACAAAAAATAACTTCTGAGAAACTAAAATACACGGTATTGTTAGCGGAAGGTTACATTTTTAATTGCCATTCACCGCATTACCGTGCTTTACGATCACTATAGCTTCAAGCCTGTTAAGAATTCATTTGTTTTTCAGAAAAGTGTTTTCTTCGAAGCGTTTACGTTAGGCTATTCCGATTTACGTGGTGCCATTTGGAGGAATTGTCTAATTAACCTGCCTATCGAACAATTTATTACACAACCTTGGATGTTTCTGTGTAATTTCGGCTCAACCTTATTGACTGTGGTATTCCGAATAAATCACTGACGCTGTAATTTGATTTCGGGCGCCTGTATTACAAGCATCTAATATTCGTTATAATATACGTTTACCTGCTGTTTTTCCCCGCAAATTTGAATATAATACACCTGTTGCAAGATTAATAAGGATTTTCAGCCATTTGCCTATCCAATATTAATAACCTAATTTAAAAATGATTAACATTATTAAACTATGAATCTTGTTTTAATTTCAATAATTTATTTTTCTGCATGTATGTATTTTCAAACTTATTAAAAACTTATTAAAAAGAAAATACTCTCTCTCTCTTTCAGTTTAATTGATAGCGATAGTTTTGTTTTTGTAGCCATTAAGTCTTCGTAATACAAGAGCATGCATAATGTCGCGGTGAGTTGAAACAATACCGGCTTTATTACCGCGCTCATTACGCCGTATTGCCCGATAGCTCGTAACAAGGTCCACTTTTATACGACCTATAGCTTTCAGGGCCTTTAATACAACAAATATAACCCTTTACATTCTATTGCCTCATGAATTGGGCGGAATAAGCTGATATACTCCACAATTTTCTTTCATGACCCGACCATTGAAATGTTAATAGCCCTAAGGCGATTTTATATTAAGAATAAGCTCCATTACAAATGTAGGGGAATGTTGGAAGTAAAAAATCTCTTGAAATATTTCAGGAAGATAACAAAGCCCCCAAAGTCGTGGCATATTTCAATTACTTTGGGGGCGCGTCCCCGTATGCAGGCTATCATGTGAGAATGGCCCCCTAAATGTTTTCCATGATCCCCTTTATGTATGCACGTTTGGTTTTGGAAAACGGTGTCAAGTTCTTTTTTTGAAATAATGTTTATTTAGAAACATTAGGTATGTTTCCTGATGAAATCGATGCGGACGAGAAGGTGCAGGGACTTCGACGCCTAAGTGTCCAGTAGTTTTTGTATTTATTTGTATAGTTACTTAGCTTAGTCAAAGCGTAAAAGAAACAGATTAATAAAACTATATTCAGAAATATTTGCGCATTTTTACACAAAATTATATTGTTGCCTGTGTAGACTAGATGTTTTTTTTTTATAATTATGTTTTTTTTTTCATGCCATAGAGTGGTAAACAAGCACACGGTCGGTGATTTCTAGCTCACATGCAAGCCTTGTTAGGGCAAAGTAAACCTTTTACACATTCTGTCAAATGAAAGGTAATAGGACATTACCCGTGTACAAACAACACGATGCTGTGATCGCGAATCCGCTTACCAATCGCGATGGTTATGGTAATATCCCCGAGGATTGTTCGCTGTGCCGCTTCTATGGCCGAGGTCCAAATTCACGTGCGGACATTTATTTTACGGCCGTTTATTACGACCGTTAATATTTTACGGTCGGACATATCACACAATGATTTTAGAGCAGAGTAGTTTTTTCCTTTGTTCAAAATATTGACCAGTAATAATAACGATGTCTTTATAATACAAGTGATGGGTGTCTAATTACCGCAATGATTAGATTGACAGTTTTATCATTTCAATAAATATCATAGGTTGCTCAAAAATAAACTTTAAATGATTTAAGTAGGTATGCATAAACTAAAATCACCTTGAATCAAGGTATTTAACGATTCTCATTACCGTTAATTAATGATGGCAATTACTGAAATCACAGACAGAAATGAAATCCGTTAATAATTCATTATTTGAATTTTCTTTCAGAATTTTAGCTTGATTGTTTAAATTCCTTCTATCAAAGATACTAAAACCTTCAAGGGAAGTACTTATCCAGAGGTATGGCGAGCAGTTTGGTAATGGAACGATTTTTTAAAGCTATAAATTTCGCACGTGATCGTAGCTTCAGCTTCACGATCACGCACGGACCGAAAGCTTCTTCTGAAGCTATTCAGCTAAATGCTTCGCTAATTAACATCCCGACCCTCAATTTATTTCGAACATTACTGAGGTTCTTTTATTCGATATCGAACAAAAAGTGGTTATGAAGAATTCAATAAATCGACGAAGTTTAATATTCCGGAATAAAATGGCAGGGAGGGAAATATTTTGAATAGTTCCTTGATTAAAAATGGATAATTCGTGCTCGTGAATACCCTAAGTGCCTGTGAGCATTTTTTAGGGTTCCGTAGTCAACAAGGAACCTTTATAGTTCCGTCATGTCCGTCTGTTTGTTTGTCCGTGACTTAGTTTAGAGTATTTTAGTGCTAGAAAGCTGTAATTTGGCATGGGAATACATAATAATATTAATCACGCCAACAAAGTGGTAAAACAAAATCATGAAAAAACTAATTTTTAGGTTTCCTCCTACATGTAAACAGAGGATGTTTTTTTTTCTCGTCTATCCCATGGCATGGGGTACGTGTCGTTGAAAAGGTCGTTTAAAAATATTGTGAGTGTGTAAAACCATGTTTGGATTTAACTTTAAATCTTAATATTTCGCAAACGGATCCCCGTTTGCGAAATATTAAGATTTAAAGTGAAATTTTTTGTTTGAGTCATGTGTGGGATGCCCCCTGCCAGCTAAATGGTTGGTATTGGATATGTCAAAAAATTCGCGGCAGTACTTTAGTTAACGGAATTAAAAGGAAAACTATCACAGCTAAGTAGGCTCTACAAGTTAACGAGTAATAATCGACCAACTTACATTTGCAGTTGCAAAAACATGCTCTCCTATACATTCCATATGGGAGAACATGTTTTTCAACTACAATGTTAAGTTTATTCTTGCGATAAATTCATCCCAAACTACGGAACCCTTCATTGTACGTGGTTTGACACGCACTTGGCCGGTTTTTTATGACTTGATCGTTAGTTGACCTCGGAGTTAGGAGACTAGACGGTATAGGCATACAAGTTAGGCTACAAACTCTTAATACACGCGTAAGTAATAAAATACGTGTAACCTTCCCGTAAAATTACTTCTTCAGTTAGGTACATTAAGTACTACATAAAATATAGAAAACAACGGAGTTTCCGCAGATGAAAATTTTACTCCTTCAGCCGAGAGAGCCTTATTCATATTCTCGCTCGTAAAAAACTTAATTCAATTCGAGCTCGTGGAGATCGTTACGTTAATTTTTGATTACTTGTAGAAAACCGAAACGATTTTTTGCTAGATATGTAGTAGGTACCTAATTGAATTTGTTAATTTTTTGTTTCAGGATTACCCATGGAGAAAAACATAATTTTTCTGCCCATAGCCTAATTTATTTGAGGTCGACGCAACATGTCTATTTCATCCATACTTAGAGAAGTATACGTCGCATCGCGCCTGTCCGCGGGAGCCTTAATAGAGTTTAAGGCTCCCGCGGACAGATGAGACGCGACGGCGCGTCGTGAAACCGGTAGAACAATTTCCGTGAAGTTTTCATAGAATTTGTTCCACCAGACTCTCATCGCGCCTGTCTTCGGGAGCCTTTAGCCATCATTTAGTTACCCCCATCATCTTTCACACAGACCATGGAGAGTGAGAGAATGTTCATCATCATCATCATCATTTCAACCGAAAGACGTCCACTGCTGGACATAGGCCTCCCCCTAGCACCTCCACTTCGACCGATTCTGTGCTTTCCGCATCCAGCGGATTCCTGCGGCCTTCACAAGGTCATCAGTCCATCTTGTCCTTCCAACGCTACGTCTTCCGGTACGTAGTCGCCAATCCAGAATTTTTCGGCCACATCGGCCATCCGTTCTGCGAGCAATGTGCCCTGCCCATTGCCACTTAAGTTTGGCAATTCGTCGGGCTATGTCGGTTACCTTGGTTCTCCTGCGGATCTCTTCATTTCTGATTCGATCACGTAGGGAAACTCCAAGCATAGCCCTCTCCATTGCCCTTTGGGTGACTTTACCCTATTGGTGAGAGAATGTTACATTAAAATAAACAAAAACTTACCGAATGCCGGTTTAGTTATAAAATGATAAATTATAATAATGTTCCCTTCTAATTGTCGCGTATAGTCTTATGGATAATTAAGCTTAAAAGTAAGCAATTAGTTCAAATCCAAGATGTTCCTATAAAGGGTATCTACTATGTGGGTATTACGACAGAACCTGCTTCATTACCGCGGCTTCGGTCCAAGTTACGTCTAGGCACGTTAAGAACACTGATGGTTTACGTATAACTTACTGCTTACTTAAGTGTTATGATCAGACTCTAAGTACATACAATTTCACGTCAAAGTGTAATTTGTGGCCGGCCTTACGTACGAATACATAAACTTAGTTGTGTTCATTACGAATGTTGAAGGCACCCGGTCGAGGTAAACTAATTTGGAACGCATTCAAACTAACGGCCCATCTTAGAACCAAGATTCCTTATTACGTCGAGAGCTCGCGGCTTTGCTTATTTTGCCCCTAATGTTAACCTATTATGTATGTACAATTGAGGATTTTTGCACCTTTTGTAGATTTGGGTAAACGGTCCGGGTGAGATTGGAAGTTTTATTTGCGTTTGTTGTTTTTTATTGCGGTGTTTATAGAGTGTTGTTGCTAATTGGAACGGTGGTATTCCGAAGGGAGCTCAAGCGTGGCTATTTGGACGAAGTTTTATTAAATTCGCGTTTTTGTCAATACGTTTACAAATTCTGTAAATATCAAACACCTTTTCTTACTTTAATGTAGGTGTTCAGTTCTAATGTTGATGTTATAATAATTGATAGGTACTCTGCGCCTTTTAGATAAGCATTTGTCAAACATATACTCTGCGATTACGCGACGTTCATTTCGTTGCAATCACATGACGTGACGTGATTGTACTAATACTAATTAGAATTAATTAGTACTTTTTGTTTACCCACACACCTCGTCTTCAGAATTAAGAGATAATACATTAAAGTTGATCGCTAAAAAAATACTTCCACACAATAGGTATAACGGACAGTCCTCTGTGCAGGGCGTGCATGGAGGCTGAGGAAACCGTAGCGCACGTGCTCTTTGAATGCACAGGCGTCACCCAGATTAGATCAGAAACCCTTGGGACACCCAGATCCTACACAGATGTTCTGAACAGACCGGGAGATTTAATTAGCTTCTGGAGGGAGGTGGGCTAGTTGGAATAACCACCAAACGGCCGCCATGGCCCACGCACAATGGTCCACCTGACGGACTAAGTGCGGAAACCAAACCCTACAACATAGAACGTAGAACATTAAAGTTGAACCTCTAAGGGAGCATTGAAAGCAACTACTTGCACATTAATACACGAGTAAATTCTGTAACAGGCTTCAAGATGTTTTGCAATATATATTCTAATTGCTAGCAAGCACGGTGGTGGAGCATGAATGAGGCACTTTATTATACAATGGTGGGCTTAATACCGGCACTTCATGGTTAATGAATTGGTAACACTTAAGCTTCTCTGTGGTATATTGCTCAAATTATGTTTTGAGGTTCAGTAGTCACGACAAGAGTAGTTTCTTGATTGATTAACATGAATTTTAGAAACCTGGTGATTGCGGATGGGAAATAAGGATAAGCTATGTAATTTACTAATATACAACATGTCTGGTCACCGGTGTCCGATCTGTCAATGCGAAGTAAAATGATCAATTTTATCGACAATTCTTCCATAATAAGGCATTTTGCCCTTACTGTTTTGAAATGGCGGCCATTTTTTTTTTTTTGTATACTGAGTACGGGTGGGTTCATTTATTTTGCAATATCTTCCGATGTAGAGGTACACAGGCATAAAAGTCGTTCGACAGCTACAAAAGTAGGCAATAAGTTGACACTAAAAGGTTTATCAAAAACTCCCATTAAAACCTTAAAAATATACCTGAAACGTAGTGTGAAAAAGATGGGTGTTTTTTTTTTTTTTGTTTTTAAATGTTTTCAAAAAAACCAAACTGTTAACATAACTTTTTTATTTTTTTCAAAATGACCTCCGCGATTTTTCAACAAGAAAAAAAGAGCTTGTTATGATGTATTTGTCGATAAAATTGATCATATTGCTTCACCTTAATGGGTCGGACACCGGTGACCAGACACACTGTACTTTTTCCAGTCCCATTGATCCGGGATATTTGTATGTAGATACTTAGGTGTTGGTTGTATCATAAAATAACAATGAGCACAATAGCCATCACAGTGAGTGACGCGGCATAAGCGCCTGCTCGTCTTTCCAAAAAATCTAACACTTTGTTTAATGTTATAAAGGGTTTTTTAATAGGGACAAGGTATCTTTGACAGTTGATGGCGGCCATATTGGATTTTCTATTGGCGCGAATTTTTGGCAGATGCGTCATTAAATGTTCGGAAGTTATCAAGTTGAGTCGTTATACAGTTGAACAGCGCGTTATAATGATTGTGTATTAAGAAAACGGTAGTTCAATTCGTCAAACGTTTCGTTCAATACGAGAAATTTATGGTCAATATAATCGTCCTAAGAAGGCTACTATCCGTCACATAGTCAAAATGTGGTTGAATGCCCCTTTATTATTTTGTGGGGTTATCTGAAATCTCTGATGTATGCGAACCAGCCAAGAACTGTCGAAGACATAAAGAGTACCATCACACGCGTCATCAATGAGATCCAGGTATCATTATATCAAAAAGTGATGGGAAATTTGACGAAGCCTAGGTGGTCATCTAAATGATATGGTATTCCATACATATAATACTGCCAAAAAGTACCTAAGCCTTCAAAAAAAGAAGATATTGTCTAATTGTAAACAATCAATGTGTTTTTATTTCAATTCATATATACCTGGTCTCTATTGAAAAACCCTGTATTTACTCAATTCAATAAGTCACCTAAGTGTAAATTAACATTATCATCGCTCTCAGATTTATGAGATTTCCAACTGGCCTGCAGCATCGAATTCCTTAGCGCGATGATTTCCAAGGGAGTTCCTAGTTCATCTAGGTTGTTTACGAGTGGTATGGTGTCTCTTCTTGCGGTGCCCACAGTGGGAGAGCCTGGCACGTGTGTCTTGCAGCAGACCATGTAGCCCCATGAGCAGCCAGCTACTCCAACGTCCATGTTGAATGAGGGACAGCTATTGATATTCACACAGATGCCGCCGCGCGCCCAGCAGGTGGACATACCAGTACCTGTATGACGTAAGAAGGTATAGCTGATGAAATAACTGCGGACATTAATATTACGTATAAATTTCAATTTAAAAACTGTATTATTAAATAATACAATCACTCTGCGTTCAGCGCTCGGTGTGGCAACACGCCGTGTTCGGGTTCGCGACAAGTCAAGCGTCATCCTGAGGATGCCTCGTTGAAAGGTGAAACACGTGTCGATTTCTTTCAGGGTTTTTTTATGGCTCTTTAGAAATAGCTAAGCGGAATAGGTTACTAAATATATCCACGTCTATTGTATTTTATAACAATCAGTCAGTCAACTTTTCTTATATTTAACGATTGCAGGTGATTTAAACAATAGCCTGTATACGTAACAGATATAAAATTACTTTTGACAGTTTAGCCACGTTCATTGCGTTATTTACATTGTTGAGCAGACGAATTTTCCAACCTATTAAGCAATGGATTAGGAATTTTCTCTAAAACCCTTGGATTGTGTTTGAAACTGTGTTACGCAATAACTGGTATTGGCAATTCCTGATGGTAGAATTATGATCATAGTTTTTAAACTAACCAAGAGTAGGTTCTCTGCTCATGCCAGCTTTGAATACGTCCACGAAGGTGTCTGGTATCTGTTGACCAGAGAAATACCTTCTGTTGACGTTTCCATCTCCGTTTCTTCCTCCCTGACACAGCACATTTGAAACAACTAACACTATAATGCCACCAACCAATAGAAACATGTTTTTTTGTTAACATGCATATGGAAAAGTTTTTAAAGAAACAAATGAAAATGGAATTATATACGATTGACTTTTTAATTAACAAAAGGAACGACAGCTGATAAGGCACCTAATGTTGTGGTTGAAGTATTTTACTACATTGTTTTGATGTAGACGAGCCATGTAACGTTGAATCAAATAAATTAGACATATTCAATAGGGATTCCATAAGCAGTTTACTAGTAACTTAACAATTATGTTTTCTTCTTGTTTCGTAATATTACCAAGAAAGGTGGATTCGCCTGTGATTTGTCACGCTGTTCTTTCTCATTATGTGTCATGCCTTCGTCTTCATCCATGTTTACCATCTTTGGTTTCATTTTCTTTCTTTTTTTCAGATTTTCTTCGGAGCTGGGTGGGTCTAAAACGCCTTTACCACCAAAATCTCTAGATTGAGACCACGGCATCGGCAGAGGTATGCCTTTGTCCGTCAAATCTCTGACTTGGAAGACATTGTAGTTGAAGCAGCAGACTTCTAGCCTGTCTCTGCAACCGGCGACTTCGGTCAAGGAACGGTGTCCCTCGCACAACTTGCGGTCGATGCAAATTCCACCGAGTTGCCAACACGGCGTCGTTTTCATCGATCCTGAGGAAAACGTTCATTAGGTAAAAGTCTTGAAATAACATTTTTATGAGCGTGTTTGAAGTTCGTATCGGAGTATTTTTCGTAGATAATCATATATAGATTTCGCATTACCGAAACATTCATTCGAGTTTACTTCCAAAGTATCGAACTAATATTGATTTAAGGCTTGTTAGTGTATTTGTCGTGGAGATCTTAGAATTGACCATTTCATGAAATGGCTAGCTACAATTGACCATATCGTTTGAACGTCAACGTTTAATGGTATGTCAGTCGACGTTTGGCCATGTCATTAATGTAGGGTATCCATGGTTTAAGGTGTAGTAAAAATAGCCAAGTAAGTGCAACCAACTTGGAAGTAGCGCTCGTTGGCCGCTGCCGCGACAGCGCACGCTACGCTCGCGAGCGGTTAGTCACAGTTCTATTCTAACCTAACCCGCTTATGTGGCACGCGGTGTAAATTTTTAATTGCAAATTTTAAGTGCTATTTTGCATTTTTCGCCGCGGCAGGTTTACGCTACTTCCAAGTTGGTTGCTAAAAGTCCATCTACTTTTTTGTGTGGTCACCCTACTTTATTTGATTTGTTATATGCCGCCGCCATATGCATTAAAAACAAAGCGACAGCAACGCCTCTACCGGTGGATAATCTAAGTATTCTACGATATGATCACTAATGTTTGGTCACATTATGAAGTAGTCGTGCGTTTAACTGTTCATATCGTTGAGTATTCAATTATCTGGCCAGACCACATCATGATGTGACCAGCGGTCGATGTTAATTTCATGAAATTATCAATTCTAAGATCATATGCATATTAAATAAAATAGCAGCAAATTTATAACGATCAACGCTAAAGTTTAAGAGTTTATAACCCAAGGTAGTATATTGCCTCGGGTTATTAGAAGCTCAGTGAATCTATCGACTTTTTAATTATTGTTTGGTACATAAATATCCTCCGGAAGCAATATTAACTTCCTTACTTATTTATTTATGTGAATTGATTACAGTCTAATAAGTAAGGCCTCTCAAAGTATTAATAATACGCGCGTTCAGCAATAGAGCACTCGTAAATTAGACTTTGTTGCAGATGTAACGGTAACTTTAAAACTGTAAAAGTACCTAAAGTATCAGTATAATGCTTTAATATACTCACTACGACTGGAAGTGAGAGAAGCAAGTGCTGTATGGTACGCGAGGAGCTCGGCTCGAAGATCCTCATACTCCTCGTCAGCCGAGAGGTCGATGTTAGCGTCATCCCTCAAGTCAGAAACCAACTTCCCGCCCAAGTCACTGGCGTCACCCGATGAATCTTTGTCTTTACGCTGCCTTCGTTTACATATCACCAACGGACATAATATTAGACTGAAGAGTAGCACGAACCGCAACATATTTCTCATACGTTACTTTTTAAACATACGTACACTTAAGTAGGAGAATTTCATATTTCACTCGATAGGATTTTAGAGCGTTTTTATTGAAGTGTAAAAACATAAATTCGATGATAAGCCACGGCAAGCGAATGGATTTTGCAATCAGAGTGTGGATGGAAAATATTACCTACTTTATGTGGGAATTTATAATAAAATAACTTATAGTTGGTAAGAATGTAAGAATTTGCAGATCGGTGTTCGATAAGTGTGGTGGTTTTTTAAGGTAGGTATATCGGTTATTATTAAGTACATATTTATTTATATATATTTATATTAATATTTCACGCAAGAGCAGTGGTGGCCCAGTGGCAACGGCCCCGATTTACGAGTTTGTAGGTCGTGGGTTCGAACCCAGACAGGTGCTTTAATTTGTGTAAATAATTTCAAAACAGTAAAGAACTTTTTTTTTTCTCATAAATGAATAAATGCTGATATTTTGGACGATGTGGCGATAGACATATTCTGCGACATCGCTTGGGGCTGACTAATAATAGTTCTGTCGCATGTTGGTACTATCATTAGGTTTAAAATACGTTTATTATTCATAGATATCATAGATATTCGCTAGTTATAATAATACATCTATGGTTTACCTAGCAACATTATTTTTTTTTACTTTGTCATGAGATTACGATTCCGAACCATTTCATGTTCTTTTAATGCGGGTGACTTATTTTTACAACTAAACATTTTACTAAAAAATATACATATATAGTTTTATCAGAACATGAAACGTTCGAGGAGCTCGTGGCTAAGTAACAACAGCCGCGCGGTTCGATCCATCAGGTTAAGCTACGCTTGCCGGGGTTGGTCTGTGGATGGGTGATCATCTTTACATACCGAGACTCCTCCGTACCTCGGAAAGCTCGTTAAGCCGTTGGTCCCGGCTGTCATTCGTGGATCTTTGACAGTCGTTACTGGTCGTCAGAAGCCCGAAAGTCTAACACCTAGTCTTACCAAGGAGTATCGTGTTACCCAGTTACGTTGTGGAGGTCAGATAGGCAGTCACTCCATGTAAAATACGGTATTTAGCTGTATCCGATTAGACTGGAAGCCGACCCCAACATAGTTGGGAAAACGCTAGGCAGAACATGAAACGTGGTCATTCGGGCCTACAATTTTTAAGGCAATTTCCCTTAATAGTCTATTAAATCTTTATAAAATGTATCCACATTTACCTTTCTTGTCTCTTTACCTTTTTTTCTAATCTCTATTCTACCGTCATAAAGGTGGTTTTCTTCTGATGATAGCTTTACAAGTGCATAGATCCCAAACTATGAACTAAAACAACTTTATACTATAATTTTACAATATATTTAACGTCAAACAATCAGGATGTATTTAACACATGAAAACGACTGCCTCTAACAAAGGTTAAAGAAGTCATGAACACATGCTGTTGATAAACTGCCGCCCATTCTCCTTTAGCTTCTTTACTATAAAATAATTCCAAAGAATATCTATCAGGTAATGAATAAAACATTGAATTTTAAGTGCATATAAGAAACATTAATTTAAATAGATAATAATAAACTGCACATTCTTTTAATAAATGTTTACTACTTTTTTAATGTTGAGATAATGTAGAGTAGTGGTGGCCCAGTGGTAACGGCCGTGACTTACGAGTTGTAGGTCGTAGGTTCGAACCCAGACAGGCGGTTTACTTTGTGTAAATTATTTCATCGCCACTGCTCTCAAAATGGTGAAGGAAAACATCGTGAGGAAACCGGCATGTCCTAGAACCGAAAATTCGAAGACATGTGACATCTACCAACCCGCACTGGGCCCGCGTGGTGGATTACGGCCCACTCCCTCTCACAGAGAGCAGGCCTGTGTCCCAGCAGTGGGAACATTTATAGGCTGATGATGATTATGAATGTTTCTTTCCGTGTTTTTTTTTTTAATGTTGGTTTTTATTTAGGGATGCGGTATATCATTCTTTTGAAATTTATGTTTTTATTTTTTTGTGGTTTTTTGTTAAGTATTTTTTTACTAAAACTTTTCTAGTTATATCAACAAAAATCACCGAAAAATGTCTACATAACTTCGTTTACAAAGATGTTTAATAAATATTACGACAATAATCTGCTGTTACAGGTCTGAGCAATAAGTTTTAATAGAACCGTTTAATTTAATGTTTGGTAAGTGATGCTAGAACCTGTGATTGGAAATAGCTCGCGGGGTTGTGGGCCTTGGCGATGCAACCGCGCTGCCATTTTCTAGAATGTTAAATGATTTTATTTCTGTAAGTAGGTTTGTACAAACACTTTTACACGTCAATCATATTTTAAAGCTAGATGAGGTCGGCGTTTCCTATCTGACTACTCTGAGAAGAAAGGCCGAAACAAACTCAGAGGACTCAGTCTCTTTTAAAGTCCAGACATAATCTTGGTCAGATCATGTGAAGGCCATGTGGATTGGTGTCTGAAGTGGTCTTTTAAGGAAAGTACCACACAGATTGAGAGGGCCTGTCCAGTCAGTGCACGCATTTGTCAGTTATCGTGCAGCTCAACTCAGAATTTAAGGAGCTCATCGATTCGACGAACAATACAAAAAAAAGGACATTTGGGTAGGCCACTTAAATTACTCAAACTGTCAGACCATGATTAGAACTAACTGAAAAAATAATAAAAACAAAACTAATAATACTCATAATACTCATGTTGTTACAATTAGTATTTTTTTATGCTTTAAGACACATTAAAAACTATGTATTAATGAATGAAAAGGTTAACTTTTTCAAACTTGTTGACCTTTATTTGCGGCCTACACACCCATGGAATTTTGAGGTGAAACACGCCGACATTTGACAACCTTTCTGTATTATTTATTTATCTGTTATTCCGGCCAAGTTGGCTGACAGCCCTGTCAATATCGCGGCCAGTTCCCGTGTGGTACACACGGCTACAAATTAAGCTATACTTTTCCAGTATAAGCTGACCTCACATTGTACGGCAGTCTTATACAATGCGAGATCAGCATAAACTGGAATTATATAGCTTGATGTGTAGCCGGGTGTACATGCGACATGCCGGTCATCCTGTTGAATTATTGAACCATCCTCCGTGAGCTCACCGGACGTCACAACCCGAGCGAGCGTCGCTCAAAAAAGCTTTTTCCAACGTTTGCCTTTCAACTTCTTCCAAAGATTTCATCGAATACCCTTTCTCCTGGACAACTGATGGGCTTTATTTAGCACTGAAAGATTTCCGAAAGCCATACATATCGAGTGCACAGCGAACACTCGCCCACGGAAACGTCACTCAGTATTCGAGGCTCTATTCACTTTGAATAGCTTTCATAGACAATATCATGTCAATCGATATTCGGGGTATCGAATTTCATTAATCTTCTTAATTAAAACTGAGTTTTGAGGTTTTTGGAATTGAGTAGGCAATAGACTGCTTTAGCTTTGAGTATTTCAGTAACAATATAGCTTTTGAGCAACGTTGCCAGATATTTTTCGGCCAATCCGGGATTTTGAACCCTTTTGAGTAAAAAAGCGGGATTCTTTCGTCGAAAGCGGGACATAATAAGATAGCATAAATTATTTTATTATTATTATTTATTTGTATTATTTTTTACTACTTATCCTTTTATTTGTGTTTCAAATTAAGTTTACAATGATGATATAAAGCAGTAGAAAATGTATTTTAATGAAAATACGTCACTTTACTATACTAATAACCAATAACTATTAGTTTGCCCTATAAGGCAGTTAAATCTTCAGAGGAATATAATATTAAATAAGTTATAAATTACTTATGAATTACTTATTTATTTTTCTGTCTTCGAAAATCGGGAATAAGCCTGTCCCGCGCGGGACATTTAATTTTGGGAAAAAATCGGGATGTCTGGCAACGCGGCTTTTGAGGCTTACAAAACTGCGATAAGACAGATATAGATAGTGTCGTCTGTTGACCTCTACAGTAATTGAATAGACATGAGACAGCAAAGTCCTTTGTCGAGCAATATGCAATTTCAAGGCGCGTCGTAATGGCCAGCTCTTTGTCCTGTTCATTCTTAAGCGGTCACCCTTGAAGATAGATGGGAATAACTCTAGAGACACGCGTAACAACGCTTTCGGCGGTCGAAAGGGTGATGAGAACGGATTACCTACCTATATTGCCTGACATCGGACAATGTTGAGGTTCGCTTTATTTTTCAAGAGACACTAAAATAGATGGGTGTTCGTTAAAGATGGCATGGTAGGGCGACGGTCTGTATACAATATGTAAAAAAAACCTTGTCCGATCCGAAAGGGACTGCAATATAGGTACTTATAGGTACTGCAATAACATTAGGTACCTAAAAGTAATAAAAATCTTATTATTATTGAAAATAAAAAGTTATTGTTATTTAAAAATGTCATTTTTAGAACCAAAAATACCCCAAATCCATTAAGAATTAAAAAAAAATTCAACAGAGGTCATAAGTTATGACTTGTAGACACCCGCTAAACAAAGGCTGCCTGCGCTCCATGTCATACATAACCCGGGCTTAAAAAAAAGCAACTTTTTTTTTTTCAACTTTTTTTTTTACATGTATAGATAACGTTGTTTTATATCAACACCCTGTACCAAATGGTCACCGTATTATTACAAAACGAGTATTTTTTAAGCTATTGCATAGCTTTTATCGCGGGATTTGAGCGCGGCGACCGAATCAAGAAATTCCGTAACGTAACGAAAATAAATCCTAACACCCCCACTCCGCCTACCATGTAATGACGACATCACGTTGTCATGGGAAACGTGATGTTGTCATGGGAACGTAATTTTTGTTTTATGTCATCACGTCATCATCCCAAGTGTAGCGTTGACAAATAGGAAGTATGGAGGTTACAAATACAAATGCTATGCAATAAATAGCTTTACCGCGGCAGTCCCCGAGTGCCACACTTTTTTTTTAAGTGAAAACTTCTTTAGCATCGTTGTGATTTGAAAGTCGATGAAACGAAAAAGCGACAGTAAAAAGAGACAGACACAAATTCATATGATTTAACGTGGGAGAAAATGAGATAGGAAGCATTACACAGTCTTTCTTATGTTCGTGGTTCTCTGAAGCTAAAGAGTTTGTTTGTTTGCTTGAACGTGCTAATCTCAGGAACTACTGGTCCGATTTGAAAATAAATCGGAAAATATTTCAGTGTTAGATAGCCCATTTATTGAGAAAGGCTATAAAATATATATCATCGCGTTAAGACCAATAGGAGCGGAGCACCAATGAAGAATGTTTCAAAATCGGGGGGTTTTATTTTTCCTTTTGAGAGCTTCCGCTGCGTGCGCTGCGTAAACGGATAAAGTTTCGCAAAAATCATGTATGACAGAATTGTTACCCTTTAAAAGTTCTAAAAAAAGTCCGCGACAGCATATGTCTATCTTTTAAGGTTGGCTCACTATAACTTTTTTTATGCTAACCAAATTGTTCTAAAATAATGCATTAGTTGCGAAGGTGTTTTTATAAACATAATATTAATCCTTATCCAAATAAATACATCATTCATCACAAGTATTTAATTTAAAACAAAATTGCCCTTTACATCATTCGATTTCAATGAAAATCTTAGGAGATATCGCAGTTTTAAAATAACATCGCAGCAAAATAATGATCAAATACTGCGCGCGCATTTATGATGTGCATGAGGGGGAAGGGCGTGATATAAGATTATAAGACCCAGTACTTTTACCTAATGTTTTAAAATTCCACTTTTACTGATTCAGATTCAGATTGATAAAAGCGTGATGTAGGTACCTAAAATAGCTCTGAATAAATCTATGTAATATATACGAATAAAATAATTATCAAACTTTGTATCACTATGATCATTACTAAAACCTACAAATTATCCTCTTCCCGAAATTTCCATTATCTCAAAGCCAAAATTTTTGAAGGTTTCACTTCTACCACGTGTGAATTGCACACATGCTTTTTTTTTTTCTGTTGGACTTCTCATAGCTGACCTCTGAGGCCATGACTATTTAACCGGTCAATCCTGTGGATGCCTTAAGCTGCTACACTTGAAACCTCCAGCCAGGGATTATTCAACTAAGCTAATTAAAACTAGGTGAACGCTCGCTAAGGGCACCCCCTGTGGAGTACGAACCTCGGCTTAGGGCGTTTACCGGAGGACATCAAAGATGGGACGGGTTGGATCAAAGTTTTGATCATGATTATTAATCGGGGAATTTAAAGCTACGTGCACAGCTGCAACAACTGCTGGCACCTCGTTTTCGAGCAAGGGTCGGGGGGGAGATCTAACTTTCATCATCATCATCATCATGCACAGCCCGACTTTGTCCACTGCTGGGCATAGCCCTCTCTTTTCTTGAGCCAATCCCCACGCTCTTGTGTCAGACTCATCCAGGTTTTGCCTGCGATGGCAACAGTGTCAAGCAACAATGCAACAATGTGTGACATCTCGACTTCCAGTCCTTCGACGCCACTCTGTCACAACTCTACTAATAACTAAGGATTGATCTAACTTTAGTCCGAGCCAGTTTTTGTATTTAGAACTTTATTCTGACTAAGGTAAAGTTTTTAATACAATACTGTTATCTTAATCCGGTCAGTTTTGTTCATAGAACTGTATTTCGATCACAGTTACGTTATTATTTCAAATACTGGCTTGTTCGACCATGTCAAAAAAAACCTTGTTTTGCAATAAGCCCGTGAATGTAACTTCAAAACACTGCCTGCTCCAGTTGAACCAATGTTTACCACTTATTACATTTCGCGAGTCGTCAAAGTCAAATCATTTATTCCGAATAAAATTAACCTCTCCGAATCTCATAGTAATTTTAAATCTATTTATCAGTACAACGAAAATTCCTTCAGACATCCCTTAACGAACTATTTATGAGCTATTTGCATCTTCAGACAAAGCTTTATGATTAATCACCGACTGAATGACATTCAGCAAGTTCACCAGGCAGGCAGGGACGTCCACCAGGGAGACAGGGACATAAACAACAAAGTTTTACTTAAATCACTCTTGCAGTACCGCCCCTAATTGCTTTGAGTCAATTCTGACAGCTGATTGGTTACACAAAATTAATGGACGAATGAAATTATCACGATAAATATTATGAATTTATTGTGATATATCTTTGAGTTTGTGCTACTGCAGAAACTCGTAAGATGTGCCTACATTTTTTGCCTTCAAGTATGAAAAAAAAAAAACGTTAAGACAGAATTGGACTCGCGCACCGAGGGTTCCGTACCATTTTAAATTTTCATCGCGAGGCCTATATTAGTCACAGAATTTTAACACTGCGGTGTAAAATATTGCAGTTTTAGGTCAGCGTCATCTCTTGAGCGATAGTGGAACTAATGTAATTATTGTTGATGATTTCTGAAAAAGTGTGCTATTTAGAGACATCGTTTTATTTTTCCTGTAATTATTACATAAACTTTTATCACATAGAATAATTTCAGATTTTTCTCTATTCAAACTTCGGAGAAAAGGCAAGTTGGGCAAACGTCATCTAAACTATTCAAAATTTCAAATTGATAGCATTTGTAGTTCTTGAGATATCCAGCTGTGACAGACGGACAAACAGACTGAGTCTCACCATAAGGGTTCATTTTTACCATTTTGGTACGGAACCCTAAAAAAAATATATCTAATCAGATTGTTTTATTCGTCATGCTTTTAAAATAACTGGATGTCTTGCGTGGAATTTGCGAGCATGTACAAAGATAATCGCTGACCTACATAAGAAGAACTTATTATATTGTCTACCAAAGTAAATAGATCCTAATTAGATGTCAGCACAACACATGCCCATTGCTGAAAATGGAACTGTGTCCGAATTATTTACCTTCATTTGGTCCAAGAAAGTAAACTGAGTATATTATTAGGTGGCCATCATCGCGTGAAAGTTATAAGGGTCAACTGGAGTAAACAGGGACCACTTATAGAGGAGGTCTAACAACCCACGATATATCCGATACTTTACTACTGTTCATATTTTGTACTGTAATGATACAATTGGTATTGGTGACTTGCAATTCTATTCTGTCTGCGAAAGAAAAATACGTGAGGAAAATACATAATGTAAAAACTCTAACTTATACGATTTCGAAGGCAAGTACAGTCTAATTATTTTCTTAATATCCCTCGAGAATCATCGCATTTTCGAATAAAAATGATTGCTAATTTCCATGTCCATCAATTATTAGATTTATCGTGTATAATAATTTGAATTCAGAACTAAGTATTTTATTGTTGTTTTGTTTTCCGTGTGAACTATAGCCGTAAAACTATTTTCGTGCCTGTGACTTTAGCAGCTTTCCTCCCATTTTAAAACCCCACTAAGAAAAGAGTATTAACAACTCTATGTACTTCAAAGTCGATTGAGAGCGTCCGGTCTACACCAAGTGCAAAGGGTAACTAACTGATAGAAATCCGACGACTGATGAAACACGAAGTTTACTGAGGGACATTAAAAAAATAGTTATACTTAAAGATCTAGTCATGTTTGAACGTATACTTCTCTGCCTAACTTAGTGTGTTCATGAAAACATGTTGCTATTTGAACAGAATTCAAAACAGGAAATAGTGAAACCACAACCAAATAGAAATCCATTTCAAAGTTTAAGTACAGAATGTAAAATAATATCAACGCTTACCCAAATGTATCGAAACGGAAAATCAATTTGGCGCCGCAAACGAAAGAACTCTTCAGGGACTGTTTCGAACAACACATTGCTATGTAACATGTGTACAGTCGACAAAAGAGGTTAGTTTTATGCAGGCTAAAAATACATGCAAGTGATATTCGTTTTTGTTGCGTGCTTATTTCTCAAGACACAGCCAGTGTCAGTGCCGGCGAAATTCGAACGATTTTAAAATTGGAAATACTCGTTTTGCACATAATATTTGAAGTTTGAGTAGGTACCTACATACTAAGGCTTAGGTCTTATGTAATTATTTATTATTATTTAAGACTTTATTCATATCTATGGGTGATACTAATTAGGCTTGTCGTAAAAACAAAAAAAAACGTATAGGATAGTTGTATTTTCAATTAAAAAATCATTCGAATTAACGTTAAGTTTACGCCACGTATTTAAGGACCGCAGACAAGCGCTGACAAACTCGAATATATTATGTACTCAGTTCACGGACGAAATGAGTTAAAAAGTAAAAAGTTTTTGTTCGCTGTTTGCCATTGATAAACTAAAAACCGCTGTTTGCGTCCTTTTTTCTTTGATAACGGTACGTTAGGTGGAACGTTCCCAAAATCATGCCCTCATGTTAGTTTGCAAGTGACGAACTGCGGTTGCTGCCCAAATCTTTGGACCTCACATAGCGCCCTTCTTTTCTATTTTTAGAAACAATGTCAAGGCTTTCTGGAAGATTAGAAACGCTTTCTCCTCTAGGGCATAGATTTATCTTCATATATAGGTGGATATTAGTGAGATGGAACGTTCAAAAGTTTTTTACTGAGGACCAATCTTGGACATCAATCTTAATGACTTAGTAACCTTTTGAACTTTTTGTTACGCGTCTCGCTTTTTGTAGGAAAATAGTGAGAACGTGATTTGCTAATTTTTATTTTGGTATATTTTGGAAAAAAGAAGTTAGAAAAAATATATATTTACTTGTAATCTAATTAAAGTTTGAATATGCTTAGGTAACAATAAAACGATTTTAGTCTTTGATTTTCTGACTTAAAAAAATCTGTTTAATGCAGTTATTATTATTTCTGTTTGCAAAACTAGTCTATGTCACAATGTGGAATTCTATGATGGAATTCACGGTTTCAGTTTCAATTCATACGTATAATAACGATGTTGAACACGTACGAATTTGCCGCAGAAAGTATCATAGAATATTTTACTGATTTAGTAAGTTTTTATTATAATCCTTTATTTCATTTTTAATTCGATTGTTTACATGAAAATATTTTATGTATATTTTTTTTTTTTTAATATAAAGAATATTATTATGAATTATCTTTGAGCCTGTATTCTGATGATGAAAGCCGTTTTTATAAGACATTTTACCCCCTTTCAACTGTCATTAACGAGACACAATAGAATTTTAATTGTTATCCACCTTAATGAGGTGTCGTAACAGATGATGGGTTATTAGTGTAACATAAATTAAAACTATTCAAACTCAAAGCATTTATTTCAAATAAACCAATTACAGGTATTTTTGCATTTTCAAGGGGTCGGTTAGTCAGAAAAATGAAGCTAGTTGCCCATTCCAAAGCGTAGTAGGTATCTATGGAGAAGAACGGGCAAGAAACTCCACGGACACTCTTTTAAATCAGAATATTGTTACAAAATATTGGTTACATCATTCGTGTTGAAATTATACATGTGAGAACAATGTAGAAAGACGTGCACGTTAAAAGCGTCCGTAATAAAAAATAAAAAAAAAACAATTAAAAAATTTAAATAAATTAAAATAAACCGTGGCAGCTAAGAGATGACCAGTCCCTACTGACGGCGCCCGTTCATGAACATGACGCATAGATCAGCACCATTTCACTCAACCATTTTGAAGGGAACTTAATGATCCAACACACACGCCACCATCAGCGAGACATTTGAATGAGCATGACATACACTCACCCGCCAGGGCACATTCAAGTCAATGAAAGACGTACCCAGTAAATGGTAGCTTTATGGATGGATGGTAGTGCTCACACATGTGATATGCAATTATACAATACAAAGAGATTGAATTTATACAAAGCAAAGATAGTTTTTACAATCTTCAGCAGCTGCAACAATACTTTCGAATGCTAATCAATTAGTTTATGCGCCCTTGTGGAGTTGGACCAACGCTGAGCCAAGCATTTTTATCAGCGATGTAATCCCCAACTTATAATATGCTTGGCAGCATAGTGTGCATTTTATACAAGATTTAAATTTCGATTTGTTCAGTTGGAGTATGTGGGGAGGTATTTTATTATAACATTTTAAACAACATCCCATGAAGGGTGAGTCTACTTTAGCCAGTCTGAAACCCGATAAAACTAATTGATCCCTATTTCTAGTCCTATAATTGTGTCTTATCACCTCTTTTACTGAAAAGACTTATATGTTTCCTTACGTACATGATGTTTTCATAGATATATTGAGAAGGTACCGTCATGATGTTATTATCTTTAAACAGTTCCCTTAGAGAATCGCGTCTGCGGAGACCATATATTGCTCTGATGGCTCTCTTCTGCAGAATAAAAATAGACTCGATATCTGCAGCCCGTCTCCATAGTAAAATATCGTAAGACATGATACTATGAAAGTAACTGAAATAGATTAGCCTCGCGGTATCTACATCAGTAAATTGACGGATTTTTTTCACAGCATATGCTGCTGAACTTAGCCGTCCTGCAAGAGATGTTAAATGAGGACCCCGTTGCAGCCTTAAATCGAGCGTGATCACGCTCGATTCAAGGCTGCAACGGGGTCCTGGGGTCCGATAAAAATTCGTCGATAAAACTGTTTTCTTGGGGATCCCCAAGAAAACAGTTTTATCGACGAATTCTAGTTTCTCCTTATTCAATACTATGTCACAATCACTACTTTTAACATTCAAAGCAAATCTTATGTATTTAGTTTTTTTCCCATTTAATACTAAATTATTAGCAGTGAACCAATTTTGTATCTGCAGTAGGGTGTTATTTACGTCGTCAAGATTTGATGCACGTCTTTTTATCTTAAAAATTAAGGAAGTGTCATCAGCAAATAACACCATTTGTGGTTGGTTTTTTAATAAATGGGGTAGATCATTAATATATACTAAAAAGAGGAAAGGACCCAATATCGAGCCTTGTGGAACGCCCATTTTTACTTTTAAACCGATTGAATGGACACCATTTACTTGAACCTACTGCTGTCTATCACTTAAATAAGATTTTACTTAACTGAGTGCAAGTTTACCTAGTCCGTAATACTTAAGTTTCAAGAGTAAAGTTTCATGACTCACGCAGTCAAATGCCTTGGAGGTGTTGTTAATAAGGTGACACCGGCGTCAGTTGTACAACGTTTTCCTTTAGTGAAACCATATTGCTGATCGTGTAAGATTAGGTTGGCGTTAAAATGATTAAGCATTTGATTGAGCATTACCTTTTCGAACACCTTGCTGAATATCGGCAGCACAGATATTGGTCTATAATTGTTAGTGTCTTTACTGTCCCCAGATTTAATAAGTGGTATAACTTTACTGTATTTCATTAAATCCGGGAAGACTCCTTGATCCACACACAAATAAAATATTAAAGTTAAGTATGGTGCTATAGTCTCGATTGTGGATGTACAAACTTTGATAGATAATCCCCATAGATCTTCGGTCAATTTGATTTTGATTTGCCGAAAAGCTTTTATAACTATCATAGGGGTTATGTTTAAATTTAAATTCAACCGGGCAGCCTGGAACGTTCGCTTTTAATAAATCAATTGAGACATCGGGTGAGGAATTTAAAGCTTCCGTCGCTTTAGATAGTATATTAGTAAAGAAATGTAAAAATTGTAATAAAAAAATAAAATTGTAATTGTTATTGTACCTAAATTGTAATAGTTTCATTATTTATAACTTTCCGAACTGTTTTTATTTTATTTTCTGCTGATTAAATCTTGTTGCTTAAATACAGAGCTTTAGCTATCTTGCAAGTATTTCTAAAGAATGTGGAATATGTAGCAACATACTTGTTGAAAGTTTCAGTATAAAACTTAAGGCCATACAGCTCGAACAGTCTTTCCCTACTTATCCTAATACGCCTAGTTGCCCAGTCACTAAAAATAAAATTAGGGCAAATATTTTTTGTTTTTAGTTATTTTTATTTCAAAAGGCTAACGGAGACCTGACTTTTATTTAATTTATCCTAAAATAAATAGATAAAGCAGGTACGCGTATGTAAAGGCAAGCGAGCCGAGATTCCACGAAATCGGCGAACTTGCATGAAAAGGAATCATGAAAATTCAATAAACGAGGGTTTTGTGTAGAGATCCGGCGATCAGTAGTCTTTGCCGCTCCCCGCCTTACTTCGCAGTTCGAAACACGTGGTCCTACATACCTATGTATACAATATCTATATGCTACCAATGTCGAGCTTTTTATAGCAATGTTGGGCTTTTGTTGTGATAACTTCCGACATCCAAAGAAGATTGTATACAGAGCAACTTGTACGGTTTGAATTCACGACATCTTTTTAAGTGATCCGACCTCTAACCATGAGTTACTGGTGAGACGTGTTATTCTAGGGTAAAATTATCCACTCCGCAAATAGCACACTCTCAGTGATGGTTGGTGTAAAAACAACCTCAAAATGTCTCTTTCATTTAGATGCTCATTACTTTCAGGTCACATATATAGCAGTGGACGTTAAAGTGTGCTAATGACCGCTTAAGACCATAATGCGTTGTAGTCATTGCTTAAAAGTTTAAAGGCTTAGTAATATGAAGGGTCTATGTGTGGCCAAGGGC
Organism: Agrochola lychnidis; assembly: GCA_963680765.1. NCBI lineage: Eukaryota > Metazoa > Arthropoda > Insecta > Lepidoptera > Noctuidae > Agrochola > Agrochola lychnidis. The sequence goes on from OY796850.1 coordinate 11,253,570, forward strand.
TTTTAACAACTCATTTCAAAGTTTGTCACCAACAAATATTTAGAGCCTCTTTTTTGATCCGTTAAGCTAAATTGCCGGAATATCGTGTTCGTAGAGAGCTCACGAGTCCCTCTTAGCGCTAAAAGGACAAGGTATTTGATTATTAAACGCTCTTTGTAAAGTAGACGGTAAGCGGATCCGTAATTTATTATTAATGAGATAAAGATAGCTCTTAAGTGGAGCCTCTCCGGGTGCCGTCCGCTCCAGTCGGCGTGTCAAATCAACGCAATATTTAAATTGGTCTAAAAGTGTCATCCATATTTAATCATTATAATTATACAAGACGTTAACGGACAGGGTGTGTATTGTTAAGTGGCAAACTTGTGACAAAGACAGTCGCTGGGGTCAAAGGGATGCCGAAGCTAGGCCGTCCTTGTGAGGACCATCTCTCCTCACACATTGTCTGGACACGAGGACAACCATTATTTATGACACATTCTGTAGTTATGTACATGCAAACACACATGGCATATACGTTTTATGTGAAATGCTGAAGATAATTATGTTCTATAATGTTGTTAAGACTTCGATATCATGTACTTAGTTCATTAAAACTATATTAAGAATATAAGCTTTCCAAAATATTAAATTTACTTGCTTAAAGTAACACCGAAATTAACATCTGTAATATAATTTAATTAAATAAAGATCCCAGCACATTCGGGGTGAACCGCGAACACATTAGCGAGAGCTACCTACGTGTATTTTGACAAACTTCGAGTAAAGTTATAAACAAAAGCGACTCAGCGATTTTCATGCGATTAAACAAACAACCACAAAACAAAACATTGTTTTAGATGATATGGATACTGGGAACATGGCCGCGAATTTTAGCAATTAAATACTTACACAAATATTTGTATTTGCCTAACATACTGAACGTATTTTCAATTTTCATGAATGCGTACTTTAAATATTTTTGCTAAATCCGGATACCCTCTTGAAATGTGCTGAGACAGCTCATGCAAAATGGATCCGACGCCATTTGCCTTGTTTTTGGAGTGGACGCATACAGCATTTACCTTTGTTTGCTAACCGTATCGCTGAGCTGTGTTTCACCTGCTTACGTGACACTTGTGTACCAACACACCAGTACCTGAGCTGCATTATGTTGTTTTCATCAACAAATGGCACGACCCGGTCACATCTAATATTGTTCCGAGAAATATCTTTTTACCTAAAACCTTTTCAGTCGGTTCGTTAAACGTGACGATAATATGAAAAATACTGGACCATCGATAACGTGCGAACTCGAGTGAATCATTATTGCTTTCCAATTAGGATCCGTCAATATTTATCATTTCTAACGATCAAATATTTTTTCCTAAAGCACGAATTAGGTAACCTTTTCATTTTTCCCTTACACAGAAAAACACACAACCTGGGAAATTTTATCCCTTGCGTATATTTATATAACCTACTCTAGTCTGTGTACTTTACATTAGAGTGGGGTAACCTCCTTCACCTCTACATGTGCGGGTAACTCTTAGTGTGGAACACATCTCGAGCTCACACCTGCACGTAGTTAGTTTTATATACGTGTGTGCGCTTTACTATCTTCGGGGGCTCCTAACAAGCACAGCTAACTTAAAAATTCATGTACAGTAAAGATAACTTACAAAAGCACTCTATTAAGGGGTCGCAGGCGTGAATCAACAAAATAACATAATTATGTGAAACAAAACGTGTTCTGATCTGAAAATAGCTAAAGGGGAACAACAGCGCAAGACGTCTAAAGCAACGAAATTTATCGTAATGAGTTTTGAAATATCATCAAGCACCCATTTACATTTAGAGTTGCGGGAAAGGGGTGTTTACCGCGCGGTTTAGGAGAGTAGATACAATTTTGAGAGTGTCGCATTTATTGCATAATAACGTCGTTTGCGCAATGGACTGCGTACATTTATCATCGTCTGCTCCTTGCGCACATACATTACGCTTAGTTACCTCCGTCCTAGTTAAGCCAATGTCACAGTTAAGCCTTGTATGTTCTCCCGATAACAAAGCTGCATGGAGGCCATGACAGGCATGTGTCATCTCTTATCATCCGGAATTAGTTACGCGCAACAAATGTCTAGATATATGCGCTTTATAGAGTTCCGGTAAGGTTTGACAGACGTCATCAATAAAGATCGTTAGTTAGGATAATATTTTGTGAGGGTCTCTGAACATTTCTGTACCATAATAGTTGTATTATAAAGCTATTAAAAAGGGTAACATTTTACCTGAAGTATAATGTACACAAGCCCTTATCCGTAAGCATCGACCCTCCGCGCCACAACCATTTGTCTTGCCGCAACACTTCGCATTCAACTGTCAAATTCGATGTTCCATTGTTAATAAGGCTTAAGTTCAAGTATAATTAAAACGGAGGAGTTCCCAGTTAACTGACGTAACGAGCTTTCAGTTGGAATAAAATAATACTCCCCTTGTGGGATACGTTCCATTAATTTGTTATGTAAATATGTGGCAATTGCGTCACTTCAATGTTTTGAATCATACTCGTAAATGCCATTTTAATAAACTTATCGGTTTTGCTAGAAACGTTGCAATTGAAGTGCTAAATAAAAGTATTATTACCTAGCTTCTGCCCGCAACTTCGTCCTAACCTATAACCTCCCCAAGAATTGGGCTACCCAAGGCTAAAATAATTTTTCAAATACGACTGGTAGTTTCGGAGATTACCCCCTTCATACAAACTAACAAACAAACAAATTTTTCCTCTTTATAATATTATTAGTATATTAGTACTAGTATATTAGTACTAGTATATTAGTATTAGTATATTAGTACTAGTATATTAGTATTAGTATATTAGTACTAGTATATTAGTATAGATGAAAAGTGAATTTCATTTAAGACAACGATGAATCAAAAGTTCCAAGTGGCATAAATGGCCTATTCAGTGGAGGATGGACGCCTACTATCAGGAGGGCTGGCAGTCAATTTACCTTTATCGTGTTCAAGCGCCTACAGATACATTATTAAAGCGTTAAACCGTTCCCACCTGTAAATATTAGTGGGTTTTAAGTCGTACTATACGCTGTGAACGTTCGCAATAATAAAGTACTCGGTGTGCGCTTCGCATGCATGCAATAAAAAACTTTTAAAAGCCTGCAAGAATTTTAACGGCGCGCCAGCTCATTTAATATTTATTAAATTGGTCGTGTATTTTATTACTTTATGTTAATAATTTAAGGACGAGGAATTGCGAATTAAGTGCGAACAACATAATCAGATGAGTTACAAGCTTGTTAGCCTCTTTGTTAGGTGAAAGGGTTGTTATGGCATTTGTGTTCACGTTAATACTTATTCCTATGGGATTTGTGGGGTAAAATCAACACGAGATTATTTTGCGGAAACGTGAATTAGCTGGCAGCAGGTGTTTGGGAACCCTTGCTTTTATTCCAATTATTTGTTAAGGACCTATTGTTCTTTATTATGGAGCATATTTGACGGCGTTCTATCAACATTCCATAATGGATCCATATAAACAAAAAAAAAGGTAATTGCCTTTTTTTCATGGAAAATCGTTGCTGTCCAACTTTGTTTGTATTTAATTAATTTTATAAACTAGTTAATTTAGTAAAATGTAAATTAAAGCTCACGTTTCAGTAACCGTGGTTTAACCACAAAACATTGTCGATGCATAAATTAATTAGCTTCAAAATTAAACGCTATTCAAATTGAAACATAATATTGAATTAAATTTTATTGATAGTTAGCAAATTTGTAGTTTCCACAGGGGTGGGTTGCCAGCAAACTGTGTATAGACGGTATTCGGGGTTCTCATTAGGGAAATTGTGGAGTTAAATTAGCTGGTAGTATTCAGCGGATACATGGGGCATCAGTATGCATGGCGGGCTCCGGCCCACACCGTGAGGTGTCGGCGCCACTGATTGTGTTACCACCTGCATTAGGAAACAGAAGCTACTGGACTCACGCTAATGCGGTTTAGAACATTCCATGCTCCAGTATTTTGCCGCTCAAGGAAAATGGAACCATTTAACTCTGAACAGTAAAGAATTTATTCTCGGTGAGTGACGTCAATGATTAAAATATGTAGCTCCAATGTGACTACTTTAACTATCCATTATGTACTTTAAAAATAATGGATAAGCCATCAAAACCTATTTAGTCGATGGACTGTAGATGAAATAGTCGAATGTCAATTTTCGTGGTCGACATTTAACACTTTAATATATTAAAGTTGAAACGATCGTTGAAACTTTTTCCATTTAGTGCGGTGTGGAGTGGAGTCCGACATTTAATCACACGAAATATTTCAACTTCGGACATAATATTGCGTAGATGAAACACGAGGCCCTCGCGTGCCCGGCATATAAGCCTAACGTTGTATCGTATATAACAATGTTCCCAAGCTGGGAATTCGGTATTGTACTGTACAAAGTCGAGCCAAGTTCGACACTAAATTGAAGAAATTGTTACAGTTTCATAGTTTTAGCGTCCGTAGTTCAGTATAAACCTTACGTTTAATACCTGTTAATGCGAGAGTTCGGGACTTTTGATAAGCCTCTTAGGCGACGTTAATACATATGCTGTTATAATGAAACTGTCAACGGATAGCTTCAGCTATTACGGTTATTACTCAAAGCTCTCGATTGTTTACTCAACATTTATCTTTGCTTTGTCCTATTTATTCGGTAAACCCCATTAACGATGCTATGCAAAGTTGGCAGCCTTTAATCCATGACTTAATGGTTGGCAGTCGGATCGATTGAGCGGCAGGCCTCCTGTATCAGAGCTGATCTCGCCTCAAAGCGGGCGGTCGTCATGCGTTGACGCCTCGTCACTCGACAGTTATAAGTTTCAACTAAACGTTGAGTTTATCGGACCGTGACAGACGCTGCCGGCAGCTGCTTTGTTACATGGAGTGAAAATATAACTTTATTTCAGTCTCGTTGGCTGATTAGCGGTTGGTCGGTTAACCGTAGTTTTCTGTAAGTTGTGGTTCGTGTGTGGGTTATAAAGTAAAGAGACATGTGTACGTGTAGATGTTTGCAGTAGAAACGCTAGCATCTGTCGCTACTTGTTGAGTTGCTACTTGCAATTTTTAACCTCATGTTGCACGATGTCCAAGTGCTGTTCACATACCCAGTTATTTATCTAGCACATCACTGAAGATGTTTTATTTGTGTTCGAAAGACGCAGTAGCTGTAGTTATTTCGTTTACTTGTGACACAAAATTGCTAGAGCAACAATGAAAATAATATTGTAGGTTGTAAAAAAGACACAAAATAGAAATGGAAAAGGCAATTAAGTGTTCGATATTGACCCTCTGGAGGCAACGATGTACGCAATTATTGACCACAAAAAATTAAGGACCTCAGCGAGATATTATGGCTGGCTGTTTGGAAATATTTTTAGGCTATTGCACGGCCTCCCTTGAGATATTTTGATAGAGCGATGAGTAGTCAAGAGTCTATTCGTTTCACATCCATCACGGATGTCTCGGATGTCCCGGTTGAGTAGTTACTATACGTTTACGATCGCAGATTAATGTCAGAAAATTCACCGACGTGCGCAACTTGCGATATATCTCAGCAATCGAGATAAATAAAGAGGTGTACCTACCCTGTTTCTTCCTACATATTTTGAAATAGTCATTTATGCAACTGTTGTATAATAAGGGGCATTAAAACACGAATGTGTATATCACACGAGGTGAAACCGAGTGTGATAATAGTATCACATGAGTGTTTTGTGATGGCAATAGGCTCGCCCCCTATTACATGGGACTTAAACATAACTGGCGAAATGTGGGTGTACTATAGGTAGGTAGGCGTGATGTTATGTTATGTTATCAGTGTTTTAATATCTAATTATGTACAGTTACATACAAGACTTTATATACACCCATGATATGAATCCTCTATAAAGGTTTCATGGGTGTGGATAAATTACATTATATATTTTATTTTGATTATTATAATATTTTGATAATTTTAGTTTGAAAGGTATGGGTGAAGATGAAATTACAGATACATGAATTGATTTATTGATATTAAGTATCTACTTAAAGAAAAACCGTAGTTCATAATTTTATTTGGTGTGTCGTCGGCTTTATGTTCATATTGATTGTTGTGGTTGTTGTTTATGCAACTGCATTCACTACCACGCCCATACACGAACCAATTCTTTGTATGGGCGCGGTAGTTGAAGCAATACCTGTAATCCCCTTAGGACCAGTCTATAAAGGATTAGTAAAATGCCGCCTTTACCTAAGTAAGTATGCGCTTTCAGGCTGAATGAAAATGCATGAATGTGTAATATTTTAATTTTCCATGTTTACTTAAGAAATAATGTGGAGGAGCTCATGGCTAAGTACTAATAGCCACACGGGTCGATCCATCAGGTTAAGTTACGCTTGCCGGGGTTGGTCCGTGGATGGGATACATATCAGACTCCTCCGTGCCTCGGAAAGTACGTTAAGCCGTTGGTCCCGGCTGTCATTCGTGGATCTTTGACAGCCGTTACGGGTCGTCAGAAGCCCGAAAGTCTGACAACCAGTCTTACCAAGAGGTATCGTATTACCCAGTAACTGGGTTGTGGAGGTCAGATAGGCAGTCGCTCCATGTAAAATACTGGTATTCAGGTGCATCCGGTTAGACTGGAAGCCGATCTCAATATAGTTGGAAAAGGCTAGGCAGATTGAACTTAAGAAATATTGTAACTTGTCATACACATAAGCTGTAGAAATTATTCAAGGTAAAGTACTGAAAGTACTGCAACTAATGGACAATGTAATCTGTCATTACTTTGTAGAGTTAACATCTTAAACTCTACTCGTTACAGTGACAGAACCACTTGAGCTTTGTTCAACTTTAAATTGTAGGACATTTTCATTAGAAAACGGTCCTAGACAGACTTGAATAAATCTAGGTAGGTTAGAACCTATTTCAAATGACACCTAAATTTTCTTCTAAGCTTAGTATTTACTACGTAAAAGGGACAAATCGATACTGATCATATGGTACGTATTTACATAAGATATTATTAATAAGGTAAAAAGCAGTGATAGCCTAGTGGTGTGGCCGTCAGACTGCAAAGTCATAGGTCTCAAGTTCGAACCTAAGGCACACTCCTCTGACGTCACCTCTGACGGATTCATGTACGTATTGCATTATTATCACTTGCTTCAAAAACGGTGAAGGAAAACATCGTGAGGAAACCGGCATGTCTAAGAGATATTTCTCGACGGTTCACATGCCGTCTGAAGCCAATATGAACCGGAAATTATTAAAAAATTACAAAAGATTAATACATTCATAAATAAATTGAAACAATTTCTAATATTTTAGATAGAAATTGTTAATCTAATATATTAGAATTGTGCTATTATAATATCAACGAATATCTAAATGGCAAATTTTAATTGACATGCAGGTAGGCAGTCGCTCCATGTAAAATACTGGTATTCAGCTGCATCCGGTTGGACTGGAAGCCAACCCTAACATAGTTGGGAAAAGGCTAGGCAGATTGATTGACTAAGATTTTTTATTTTTATATTAATGTTAGATTTAATTTAGTTTTTTGTATTTTTGTGAATTTAATTTAATCCTCATGCTGTGCCCTTACAGGTTCCGTATTTTTGTACCTAGCTTTAAGCCTTATGTAACATATTTTTTACAATATGGAAAATAAATAAGCCAAGTCGCCCATGGGCGGCTCTAATACTCTGATACCAGGTTAGTCACAAACTACACTAAAGGAAGAAGAATAAGGAAAACAAACAAAAACCTCTAAATAAAGCCGGTGATGCGGATGGAAGAAAAATAAATAATCCTGTCAATCTTTCTTTTATTTATTCAAGTATTATATAGGTAAAACAAATAATATAAAGCCAGTACCTATGTAGTGGGCGTCTGCCCACACAGCGATGCTTAGAAAGGTTTACTAGAACATTTTCCGCGAGGGTAGAATTAAATCCTACTCTATTTTCAAGAGGTTTTCGTATTCTATTACATTGAAGTGTAGGATATTTGTTTATGTATAATTTTTACAAAGTAGATATTTGAATCTAGTTTGTGAAAATTATACAAACAAACATCCAAGCTGACGCTGACCTTTCGAAAATCTTACCACAAGTAAAAGTATAATTTGAAAATAAAAACAGTATCGCTTTCATTTTGTTTATTTATTCGTGTGATGTTGGTTTACATATTAGTGTTATGGGGATATATTCATCAAAGTTATCGAGCAATTCGTGGTATACATTATTGTTAAATTCACCACAAAATGAGTACCTAATGGAAATATTTTCATCAATAATATCTGAAAATACCTGTTCGGTATACACTACATAATTATAATGTTGAACATTTCGGATGCCATTTTGTTAGTAAGATCAGAGTAATTTCCGATCTAGATATGCGATAGCCAGATCTTAGGTACTTTCTTAGTCATTCAACATCTACGGGAAAAATGGGAAAAACATTTACAACCTTCATATATTTCTAAAGTATTTTGTACCTTGGATTTCGCGCTAAGCACCTATTGACCTAAATGTTTCACTTTACGGTCAGTTTACAGCTTAATAAACTTCATGCTTTTCTTTTATTTTCAGTCCGTAGCGAAGATTTGTAGTACCTACCCGCGTTGGCAAGATATTATTCTAATAATCAACATACGACCTTGTGACCGATTTCTTGACATCTTGCCCTTCGACTCGTGAACAAACAAGATACATCAAATGAAAATTTAGTACCCTAGTGAGCACGTTGTTCCTTTGTCATAATTTAATTGAACTACAGCTCCAATTACATTCAGGTTCAGATATTCGAGTTTGTGGTAACTTGCTAAACAGTTGTCGCGACTCGTCACCACGAACGTTCGTTAAGACATCTAATATGCGACAGAATTCAAGGTTGAAACACGACGCCAAAATCGTCCCTAGTCCTACAGTATTGACGTTCTATGAACAACTTTGGTCATGAAGTTTCACCGTTAGGCCCGGACTCCACCCTGTTGGGGTTGCGGAAAAGTCCGAAAGGGATACCATGGCCCCTGGCAACATGGCAACTGAAGGAACACGGGTGGGTTTTAGTCAGTAAGAGTCTGACCCGCCCTCCCGCTTCACCCAGAGCGGGAGTAGTTATTTAATAATGTGGTTGTTGTGTATATGGTTAGTGGAGGAAGATTTATTATTCTTCTTCCGATCCCAAGACACTGTCGCAGGGCTAACCTACACTACACTTTAGCTTCACTTACACCTAAACTTATACTGGCTGTGCCTTCCGGTATCACCCGACTGGGTCCCGATCCCTTGGGGGCGTCGGGACCGTATTGTCCTGTGCCCTAACCCAGCGAACCGAGACATGGTCTACCTAAGTGCCAAACCTCATCCGGATTTGTTCAGCCGTTCTGGCGTGAAGGCATAATAGGCAGACAAACACATAAATACCTAATAAAAATAAATACACTTTCGTATTTATATTTAATATTCTGGCAGGATATTAAAGGATAACACATTTAACTAAATATGCTAATTATAACTCACACACTACACACCCTCACTCTTCACACTCTCACCCATACTCACACATAATCATACGTAAACGCGCGACTTGGCCCTTTTTCTATGCATAACGCTCATTCATTTGCAAATCATTCACTTTTTATTTTTGTATAATTTTAAGTTACCTATTTATTTAATTTTCTGCATGTTTACATTGTCTACATTCAATTGCATAAGATAATGATAAGTGGAAGCGCGAAGTCTCCTAACACAAGCAATTCCTTACTTAAAAGGTGATCTCCAATATTATTGTGTCTAAATGCCTTTTGTAATTGAAATAAACAATTTTTTTTTTTTTATTACTAATTTCCCAACCAAAAATAAAAACCCGTCCTCCACCAAAGCGGAGACGAGACGAGAGGAGAGATGTGTTTTAAACAACCAATAGAATTTCGTTATTCACACATCTCTCCTCTCAGCTTCAGTAGATACCACTCAGCGGAGGTGTATCATATTTGTATAGCACAATCGAAGCGGAGACGTGAGCTGTGCCTCACCGAGATTGAGCTGGGCGGCGGTACAAAGCGGAGATGTGAGTGAGTGTGTGTGTCTCGCAACCTGGCGACGGCGCGTAGTGGAGACGAGAAGAGATGTGAGTGGCGTGATTCTGCTTCTTCAGACTCTAGTTCTTCTTCTTCGAGTAAATGAAGATATAGTTTTTGTAATAATGACATGACTTATCACGTCTGCCTTTCGTGTCAGATTGCCGTAAACTGTGCGGTCATCTTAAAATCAAACGCTCGCCGCACGCAGCTCAGTTCAGCTCTAGCCAGCACACATTTCTGCCCTAGCCAGCACACATCTCTGCTCTAGCCAGCACACATCTCCGCTCCAGTCTAGCCAGTACATATCTGCGCAAAGCTTTGGTGGATAAATCCTAGCTTAATAATACTTCTTCTCGTCTCCACTTTGACATATCCGCACATCTCCGATTTGGTGGAGTCCGGGCTTTAAGCCAGTCTCTTACATGATATTTATTAAAACGTTGCTTCCCCGATGTTGCACGACTCCTCATCGCCCCAAGCTTATCTTGCTTCGGGCAACTCGCATTATTCTTTCAAGAGATACTTCGCGTCTAATTAAGGAAATTGTATTTGAATATAAAACAAAGACCCCGGGAATCTCGTTACTCAGACTCTTGTGGTGGAGATATCTTTTATGTTTGTGTTAAATTAAGAGATAGAGCATGAATTGCGGTTTAAATGTTTGTGTCTGTTAATCTTTCCCAGGACACTTCAGCAGTAATTCTCTGTATTTGCAGGACGATCTCATTGTCTATCTATGGTTTTTATTGTAGGTAAACACGCTCTTAAATAGGAAATTGCGTGCGTAGTGAGTGTAAGAAATTGGTGGGACGTCAGAGTTAACAAAGCGGTTGTGTTTAAGAGCTTGCTATTATTTGCTCGGCGGGAACGCTGGCGAGATCGGAGGAGAACAGTCGCATGTTTAGGCCCAGTATCGGAGCGAGATAAGATTAAACAGCCCCAAACACCTCTAAACTGGTAGTGTCGCTTCCTTTGTCGTGATATATTGATCCGTTTTCATTATTGCAAGTAGAACGCCGTCCCACGAAATTGGATGGCCACTTATTCATAATCTGCTTAAGATTTTCGAGGGTCAGTCATCTTATTTTATTTATGACGGTTCCGAGTGCGATCTTTCGTGACTTATTATCATAAAGATTCAGGCCTTTTTACCAATATCGCGACGTGGAGTGGTGACGATGCTTTATTTTATGTCACCGCATTGTTCGCGCCCTCCGGACACTAGAAAAGGATCCCACATATATTACATTATATGAAATCGATAACTTAGTTTAAAGGGAAGGTTGTGTCCTTGCTCATTGTGTCCATGTAAATACTTATAAATCATTGCTTTACATAGGCCCGGGAAGTTTTCGTAAGAAGATTTATACAATAGTTAAAGGTTTAGGTACCTACTTTGTTGACGCATACCTACCGAGGTGGCGGCGGGTTTTACAATGTGTACATGATGGGGGCATGGTTATGGGTAACAATGTCTCTATGGACACGCGACGTGACATTAACCGGTGACGTTACTTCGCAGAGTAATTTATTTAAGGAAGCTCAACTAAGAGGCCCTCTATAAGGTAATAAGGAAGTTTGTGGAAGTTGTTTTACTAATATATTAAGGGTTAATTGGTGAGCCACCCATTTATCTCCTGCCCGCGTCCTATTTATTTGCAAAACGAACAATTAAACCCAACTAAGCTTGAAATAGGCGATTCTCGGAACTAAAACGATAAAAAGGATTCATTGGGCCAATTTATTTGCTATTCACCCTTACCCGACTGTTTGTCTAGTCTATGACAATTTAAAAGGGAAGTTTTCCAAGACCCATCCTACTAACTAATAAAATACACAGCTACAAAGCAGATTTAAGTATTCTGAGTTCCGAATACAACACATTCCTAAATAGTCAAGCTACTACTTTACTCACTCATATTGAAAAAATATCCCATTCGCATCACACACACACACACACACACACTCTCACACCACAATTATATTTTTTCTCATACTTTCCACATACATTCTTGCATGGCAATCTAATAATGCTTACAACTTTTTTTTATTCTATTTTAATTTTGGACTTTTATAACCGCAATGCGTATGACAGTCCCATCATACCCTCTAAACAAATAATAACAAAATAGTGTTATGGATTATATTTGGGCCATAAACCTGAACAGACTCTTCGCACCATCACCATTTGGTTGAGAGAGAATTTTATTAAATGTGCCTAAATCAAGTCGTTCAACTTCAAGGCCTCAAACACATCATTTCTATCTGACTCATATCGAACACAGTCCATCAATAAGTGATGTAAGTCTTCCACAACTCCGACTTTAAACATGGCTACTGAATTTATTTATGGGGATCAAATGTTATCCCAGATACAGGGTTTACCACCTAGTTCGGATGCAGATAAACCCAATCTTTGTATATTACAAAGTTTAAGCTATTATTTACTGTATATTGTAAATATTCAATTTTGTAATACGTGTTTTTATTTTGGTGAATAAATTGTAGCAATTAAATTCAATTTTAATCAAGGTTACAAAGGCTCAGCTCGTGTAAGAAGCTTTTAAGTCCCCTGCGATAGAGTGGAAAGAAAATCTCCTCGGCCTCTCGAGAAGCTTCCGAACCGAGAACCGCAATTATACTCCAATTATGGAACCTCACGATCTTATGAATTATTTATTTATCGGTCCGTTTTATAAACTCAGTTTTATCAAACATTAGACTGAAAAACTTTTTACAAAAAAAAAAAAAACAACCGACTTCAAAAAAAGACACTACAAAGTAAGTAAGAAGTCGGTTGTTTTTTTTTTTGTAAAAAGTTTTTATTTTTCACTTTTTAGTTGTGGTACCTACCTCACACACATTCGAATACCACTACCTGCTACCAGTGACAGGAACTTATCATAATATATCATCTACATACTAAGTGGAAAAAAATACGTATTATTGCAACTAACTCAAAAACTATCCAAGTAAAGTTAATAAAATTTATATGGGACCAACTTGAGGGCATACCCTTTCAAACAAAAAAAGACTTTTTTAAATCGGTCCACTAATGACGGAGATATCGGTGGACATACATAAAAAAAAACAAAAAAAAAACAAACATACGCTACGAACATATAACCTCCTCTTTTTTGGAAGTCGGTTAAAAAGCAGAGTTGCTAGTTAATATGACCATGTAAACATGTTACCAGGTAATAGTTATATACGCTGTATCACAAACATTATACGTTTCATTAGTTCGCTAATAATTTCTGTCTGTTTCTCTCACTGCTTATAATTTCGAGGTTATTATGTTTTGGACAGAATCCTGATTACACGCTCTGTTTATACACAATTATGGGAACTGTTTACCACAGTTCATGATTCTACGAATAATTCTTCTATTAACATCACCGAGGTAGGTATAACTACGTAGATATATCGAGCATTTGAACCCTGATAAATAACTTTAATCGCTTTTATTCTTCGGCGTATTTTTCTCCCAGGCAACGCTCGCCCCTCATTATTTAAAAGTAGAGATACGTGAAAGGCTCCATCGATTATCCATTTGGCTGCTTTGCTCTGAACACAGAGATAATCGGAAAGACATTCCATATCACTCTTTCCTATGGCGTGCGACTTGCCCTCATTGCAATCAACTTGTGTAAACCGAACGGTTGCACTTTAAATTGCTTTCCTCTCCAGTCTAAAACTTGCTGCTTGTCGGATATTGTCTTTATCCTTTTGTATAAAATTGTATAAAGTTTGTAAATTTTAACTCAAATCATTCGACGGAATTGACTTTCGAGACAGAAATTGGTGACTGAAACTAATTTTAAGTTACATCAGAGCTGTAGAAAAGGAATGTCGATTAAGATTTATGTTTCAACTTCCTCGTAGGGAATTTATCAACACATTCTTCCCCTCCAATTATTTCATTATAAAAGGAAGAGCTTAACTGTTGGGTAGAGAAAGTTTTTTATAGAATAATTCATTTAGGCGCACCTGCATGAAAATGTAACGAACCTTGCCGTGCAAACCCAAAAAGACCCAAAAAAAAATAGTACAGCGGAAACAATAAATAGTACAGTTGTATACATTCTACGCAGTGCCGTGATTAAAAATAGATACGACTGCATAACATTTGACATATTGAATTGAATGTATGATCACTATGTTTCTCAATTTAAACGAATAGCGTTGGCCGCGTAGGGTTCGACAACACAATTTCGACTAATTACTGTTTATATTTCGCGATGACGAATCGAATTACGATTTTATCTCATCAATACGTCACGGGAAGAGTGCAATTTGTCGGTATATAGTGGGTGATATACGAAGCTATCAAGTCATAACGACGTGGGATCCAATTAGCGATGTTACCTGTACGGCCGTACCGGACTGTGAACACGATAATTATTAAAATTCGACACCGCACTGGTTGTTAATACGATATGTTGATATAGATTTTAAAGCCACAAAGCAATTTATTGGCAGGTGTTTAACGGGTGTAAGATAGTTCAATTATATGCACGCTTACGATAATTTTGATAACCTTGCTTTAAATAAATAAAGTGACAAAAACGTTTTAAACATGATTTTTTTCATTCAAAAATAACAAATTGAAATAAATTTTCTAACACAGTCACGCTCTAGTAGTAGGATCAGTGAAATATTTGTACTATCGAGCGAAATATGTTCAGTAGACAAACCACTGAAAGATATAAATATAAAAAATACGACAGTGCTGGACATATTAGAGATGGATGAGGATTGATCTGCATTCCGAAAAAGTAATTGGAATGGTGTGACTTTTCTTTTTTCGAAGTTATTCTGAAACTCATCTTTCGTCTTGGGATTTCCTAACTTTTAACTTGTGTTATGTGTGATTTTTTTCCATTTGAAAAACTTTCTTCTGTGTAGTTCTCTTTGCACAAAACAAATACGACCTACACTGTCCTCCCGTACCTATTAACACTGTTATTTGAAAATAAAAATTATTTTTAAAAGAGCAACTGTGGAGTTTCTTGCCGGCTCTTTTTCATAGGAAACGACCAATTGGAACCGTGCACCGTGAAATAAAATATTTTGAATTGAATTTTGATTCTTCTTTCCACAACTGCCGAATGCTTAAGAATGCGGCGACGTATGAATTGTCCATACAAACGTAGTACATCAATCATTTGCAATTTGA
This sequence comes from Agrochola lychnidis, assembly GCA_963680765.1. Taxonomy (NCBI): domain Eukaryota; kingdom Metazoa; phylum Arthropoda; class Insecta; order Lepidoptera; family Noctuidae; genus Agrochola; species Agrochola lychnidis. The sequence goes on from OY796850.1 coordinate 11,268,871, forward strand.
GCATATTTCCACCATATTATGTTGATATTCGGATTGAGACAGTATTTATCTAGGCTCCTACGTCTTTTGATTTTCAAAAACTTACCTTTAAATGAAATGTAAGCGAATTGCATTTCGTACATTTTTACAGCGTAAATGACATGTTTTCATATGGTTTTTTCTGTATTATAAACAACAATATTTGTAATATTGTTTCCGTAGAAGCATAGTTTATGTTATCAAGTTACAAATTATCGAAAAAAAAATGGAAATACATTAAGTTTTCATTCATCATTTTTTGTATTACGGAACACATCCAAATTTATCATAATTTTTCGATGCTAGTATTGCCATCGCGTCAAGGAATAATTTGTCAATGTGTGCGTGGTCGTACTTCTCACTGTAGTTGTATATCGCTCCGACAGGCACTCACGATAGCGCAACGTGCTTGGTTGGAATTCGTTCGGGGTATTTTTTGTCAGTATTATAAGATTAGGGATATTATATAGATACTTTACTGTGCTTATTTGTTTACTAAATTAAAGCAGCTGCCGACTACTTCTGTTTTGTGCTCGTGATTATATTTAAATCTATTGTTTGATTGTTTTACTCGAGTTAATTATCTTTTTGTATACACGTGTTTCTGAAAAAAATTAATATTTTTCATTCTATCTTTTCTTTCTTTCTATCTTTAGATAACATAAACGTGTTCACAAACATCCGTATCTGGACAAACGAGTACTTATGTTTCATCAGTAATATTAATCGGTAGGTACCTATTTATGCGTCTAAACACCCTCAGCGAGTCGTAGAAACATCTAAATTATACACACGGCCGAAACGCGGTAGTCCAGGTATAGGTGGCTTGTTGAGAATCTAACGTGCTGGGACGTACTCTCGTCCCAGCGCGTTGAAGAAACACTGTTGGATTTGCAACTCTCGGCGCTAAGCAGAGCGTTGAAAATCAAGTGCACAAAAAATTTCGCCGCGATTTTATTACGTCCGTGCGAACGAGGGCTATATTATAGGACAGTTTTTATACTAGGTATTTACTTGCAAGTACGCCGACCAAGTGCCGATCCGAAATACTCGCAAGACTATTTTATTTCTTATTTATATTTAGTTACGGATCAATGTTCTATGTAGGGCTTTCAATACATAGAACATTGATCATAGACATTATTTGACATTTTTCAATACCGGTATTGAAATGTCCACTACCGGGATACCGGTATTGGTGATTTTATTTTATCAGTAAACACTACAGTGAAACAATTTCTTTTTATTACCTACACATTATATTTCTAACCAATTTTATAATTATCTGGGTAAGTTTTAAAAACTGCGTATTTTAATTCGACAGTTAGTTACATTTCATTACTATTTGTGCTGGAGGTAGAAATAGAAGCTAAAACTCAAAGGGAAGTTAGGACCCATGCTTCTTCCAGCAGGCCTAACATGACACACGTGATAATTATCCACCCTCGCGCGACTAATTTTTGTCTATTTCTGTAGTGTTATCGTTTTCTGATAGCTACGCCATACAAAATACTTGACTCATTCTGTCAAACTTGATGTTTTGTCAACAAACCCTAACATGACACGTTATTTATCTCGATTTTTGACAGTTCAACACGAGATAATCAGTTATTTTGTCGTATTTAGTCGTCCTCGATTTTGACGACGAGAAGAGTAGACAAAAAGACAAAATGATATTTTTTTTTTAATTGTGGGTGTACACCAGTGTACTGTAGTAGAGGGGTGCACTACCACGTAGATGACTATTACTTTCCAGTCACTTTGCCAATTATGGTGATTAAATAAATAAATTAACGAAATCTAGGGATTATAGCTGTATGGTAATATCAAATATTCGCAACATAATTACTAAAATCACCAGTTTATTTCCTAAGGGTGGTGATTAACAATTTTTATGGTTATAATAGCGGAATCAACTCCACCTGCCAATTTATTTGAACGTCAGTCTTTTTGGTGACTGGTGATTAACAAAATTTGCAACGTCATGGACTTTATGGTGACTGTTACAATAATAAACTTCGATTTGTCAAATTGCGATCGTCGGCCCATTTGTCATTTGTGGTGATTATCTAATGAGTATAGGTGAGCGTTCTCGCGCTTGTCATGTTAACCCTGCAGCACTGATATAGAGTCTATTGTACGAGTTGAATTGGGCATTTATGATAGTTCTGAAGGCGGCCGAGAGATGTATATTGACATGGCGTATAATTATTTACTGAGCATTCTACCTACGAGTGTAGAGGTAGAGAGAACGTTTTCCTCGGTTACATATTTGTGCAACCGTTTAAGGGGACGATAACCGACTTTTAATGATTTTATACTGAAGATGACGTCTAAACGAGTAGTGTTAGTAATTAAAAAAAAATATATGTTGAATAAGAGCATTTTTTTAATATTTTAATATAGGCATATTTTTGATTATGTTTATATGAAATAGTGAAATTAATTTGTAAAGTTATGTCTAACGCGGATAAAAACTGAGAATGACGCAAAATCTATCAAGCGTTTTTTTCTGAAAACTTCACCATTTTGAAAACAATTAAATTATTGATCTTTTAGTATACGTGTTTTATTAAAATACCTTTTGTTTTACGTGTAATAAATTAATAATGCGTCTAATTTGGGACAGCGCTCCTTGATGGACGAGTCCTATTACTGGCTGGACGTATGACGTGTTGCATGAGCTCAGTACAAAACACGCAAGCTAACCATTCAAGGTCACTGTCATATATCTGCGTCTTAAGAAGCTCGCTCTCAGATAAAACTTTAGATGCTCTTTCCTTCCTACGAACTCATTTTCAGGAAGAAAGAGCCGAAACAATGTTGATTTTATAGAGATTATATGCAGATATTACTTTATAGCAAAAGATGCATGTTCCACTCAGTAGTAACTGTAATAAGTCATGAAGAAAAACCCATAACGGGGAAGCATCAGGGTAACCCGCGAAATTCAAATTTTCTTACGTATTTTGCATTTTGCAGGTCAGTGACAGGTTTTATGTTGATTAAAATATGATTCGTGGTCATAACGAATATGGCTTTACTCAATTATAATCATTACAATCAGCAAAACAACTCCATAAGTTAGCAAAGGTGTCAAATGTCATGATTTCATGAAATCATGACATTTGACACCTTTATCTTCTTCTTGATCACTATTGCTGATTGTAATGATTATAATTGAGTAAAGTCATATTTGTTACGACCGCGAATCATATTTTAATCTACATAAAACCTGACACTGACCTGCAAAATGCAAAAAACGTAAGTAAATTTGAATTTTGCAAGATACCCTGGCGCTTCCCCCTTAAAAGCACGATGAACAATTTTGACTGATTTTTATGTGATTTTATTAAAACATATTGTATGTTGATTTTAAAGAGATTTATTTTATAAAAACATAAAGATAAAATAGATCGCTAAATTGTAATTACTTAGATACTGATTATTCAAATTTAAATGTTTTATTTTATCTAGGTACTTTTCTCATACTATGTAACAGATTATTTTGTTATTTTTGTTAGGAGATTCTGTTTGCAATTTAAAGTTGTATAAAAAAGTGACTTTATATTTAAAAAGCAGTTTTTTATTATTTTGTAGTGAAACTTATTAGTTGTTGAATAAAAAAACGATATTAAGTAAAAAAATAGTCCCATCCCGGGATCCCGGTGTTGGACATTTTCTATACGGTATTAATACCGGTACTGCAAAAATCCGGTTTTCGAAACCCCTAGTAGTTCTATGCAAGCGTTTCTACTTTAAAGGATTTGGAAGTTTTTTTTTTGTAAACGCGATGCTGCTCTTTATTTATACTACATTACGGATTAAAGGTATTGGAAGTTTTTTTTTTTAATGCGATTGTGCTCTTTATTTAGATAAGGTCCGTACCAATGTTCTATACAAGTATTTTTCTTCAAAGTATTTTTATCGGCTACTCGCTCCTTCGACGCTCGATGCAATTCTGCTCCTTATTTACATTTAGTTATGGATCAAAGTTCTATGCAAGTATTTTTACTTTAAAGGTTTTGGAAGTTTTCTTGAAGTGAATACTTCTTTAGGCGCGTTGAGCATTTTTGAGATGGGACTAAACCTTTGATTTCGCGACACTGTAACGCAATTTACCGAAACCGTGGAGTAAAAGGTATCAATGCGTTGATTACCGCGGTACCGATTTTTTAATCTGACGTGTAAAAGTGATTCCGATACTTATCCTATTTACAGAATAAACAATTTCATTTCATATCTACTAGATTTTCTCTACAAGGCCTAGATCCAGAGATATTCTAAAACATTGAGATATTGGCATTGTAAAGAAATTTCCAAAAAACGCATTACTAGTCTGTACATATACTAACGATTCCCCAAAGTATTCAACAGAAATAAAGCAAGTAATGAACATACCTAATTACTAATAATAAAATATAAATGCCGTCGACTCGTTGTGAATGAATGGTAAGTAGCTATCTATCCAGTCACACACACACACGGATGCGCACCGCGTCCGCCGCCCGCCTGCTGTTGTCAAACAGAGATAGCAATATTCCGAACGAATTTTGCAAACGTCTCGATTTGTAGTTGCGAGCCGCGGTCGCAGCGCTCTTAAAACTATAAAAGTAGGTAGGTAGGTATCTATTCTGTTGTTAAAATTAAAGACACGAGTGTTTCGAGGATTTTATTCCTAGTGTGGGGCAACGTTTTGAAAACAGAAAAAAACAATTAAGAAAGAATTACACAAAATATTAATTATAACAACCACAAACAACCATTTTTAAAGCTTAAAATCCCGAGTTACGGCGCGAGTGAATCCTCAGATTACACTCAAACGAGAGATTCAGAGGTCTTCAAAGTTACCGCAATTCCGACGAAACGATAAAGTGAAACCTTAATGTGATTATAAACAGGTTTGCACCACCTCGGGTCAAAAGCTAGCCTGAAAGCGTTCTTAGAAGGTTTGTTAGTAGATTTCGTTACTGTAGATCTTGGCGCACACGCCTTGGAGGTGTTTTCTGTCAGAAAACGAAACGTTTCAACTGTCAGAGATAATCTTGGCTGTCTCTCACGCCCTCTCGCTTTGTTATCCTTCGTCATCAAGTACATACTCGTCTGAAATTTGTTTCTTTACTTATTTTGAAATGTCTAAGGACTGCCAAGTCACTTGAGATAAATACAGGAACTTGTCATTTCATGGATGGAGAAATTGGTCGTGCTTTTTTAGTTAATTGCGCTCGGCTAGTTTGTACAAGCGAGGCGCGAGGTTGAAGAAGTCTTATTTGAGAATGAATAGCGATCTCGCTGAATGGTCGTGTTTACAGCAAACTGCAGTTTTACTAGAAAGGAAACGAAAATACTAAGATGTTTTTGTATAAAGCTTGATTGAAAACGAAAAAATATGTGGGTGGTTTTTCGGCTTATTGGACGTTCGCACGAATTTACTCGACTTGGACGAGCGAATCGACACTTTAAAAACCGGCCAAGTGATGAAGTGAGTCCGTAGTTGAGATGAATTTATCCCAAGAACAAACTTAAATTTGTAGTTGAAAAACATGTTCTCCCATACAGGATGTATGGGAGAAAATGTTTTTGCAACCGCAAATGTAAGTTGGTCGATTTTTACTCGTTAACTTGTAACGCCTACTTAGCTGTGATAGTTTTTCTTTTAATTTCGTTATATATGCTACTGCCGTGAATTTTTAAACCAACCATTAAACTTGCGGGGGGGGGGACACTTGACTCTAACAAAAATTAGCTCTTTAAAGTTTAATGTTTCGAAAATGGATACCTAAATCCAAAAATGGTCTTAGCAAACTCTCAATATTTTTGAACTACCTTTCCAACGACACCCCACACTATGGGATTATTGAGAGAAAAAGAAAAGCCATCCTCACTTTACGTCTAGGGGAGGTACCTGAAAAAAAAAAAAAAAAATTATGATTATATTTTACCACTTTGTCGACGTGATTAATAGTATACCCATGCCAAATTACAGCTTTCTAGTACTAAGCGTCTCTGAGCTAAGCCGCGGATAGACAGACAGACAGACAGAGAGAAGGACAGACAGACAGACGGACATGACGAAACTATAAGGGTTCCTTGTTTACTACGGAAACCTAAAAAAGATGATTTTGTCTTGAGGAGATTTGCACGAAGTTAATTTATTTGTAGGCGAATCGATTTCTGGAGTTGTCGATTCGCCTACAAATAAATTAATTTAATGAGAATCGATCGAAGACAAGCATCGCCGATGTTGGCGATAAGACCGCAAGGCTGAAATGGGACTGGGCGGGTCACACGTACAGGATGAATCTGGACGGATGGGCCAGGGTCGTCACGCAGTGGGTGCCTGAAGACGGGCGTCGTCACCGAGGCAGGCCGAAGAAATGCTGGCGCGACGACCTAGACTCTTTCTTGACTGACTGGCTAGAAAAGGCAGCAGACAAAGACGAATGGCGAAGTATGGGGGAGACCTTTGACCAGCAGTGGAACAGTATAGGTAAAAAAAGAACATGTGTGTAATTCACACGTGGAAGCTTCAAAAATTAAAAAAAAAAATGTACGCGCACAAACACGTATTAACACACGTACGCGAGGCCCAAGCAAACTCCCACTATGCCTTGGTAAACACGAGTGGATGGGGTACGAAGCAGAGCACAAAGAGAACCACGAACATAAGAAACACTGTTTAATGCTTCCTATCTCATTTTCTCCTACGTTAAATCTTATGAATTTATGTGTCTATCTCTTTTTACTGTCGCTTTTTTGTTTAATCGACTTTCAAATCACACCGATGCTATAGAAGTTTTCACTTCAAAAATAAAAAATAGAATCGCCTCAAGAAAGAATAATCTTTTTTTAAAGTGTCAATTCGCCCGTTATGGGCGAGTTAATTCGAGCGAGTCACCAATAAGCCGTTTTTCCATTAGTGTCTTAAGTTTTAAACACACTTTTTATGCTAATTATTTATTTGTATGGTATTTGAATGACTATCCAGTTATTTTACCAAAAACATAAATTAGTTTTGCCAGCAGGTAACATATAACTTGTATACCTTTGACAAAACTAATCAAGCCTTGGTTAGATAAGACTTGATACATCTATAACTTCAGTAATAAAACCACTATTAGGTAACTATTGTGTATCCAAACCCAATTTGCGACAAAATTATATGTCGGCAGTCTTATTGTGGATTACAAGAAGATATTATCTTGTGTCTCTATACTATGTTAGGGATGGATTAGTTTAATGTTTCTGCTCGAGGACCAACTCCATAGATATTGATACATGGCTGATGTTAGTCCGGTGATTAAATTAAGCCATGGATAATAAACAGTCACTCAATTAATACTGGCTTGGAGTAATTGCTTGTTCGGTTGGACCGAACAAGAGCAGTGGCTTGCGAGACGTGTAATATGGCTCCGTGGCTCAGAAACAACACGACACGATCACCGCGGAATGCACGTTACATTGTTACACAATAACATCGCATTAATATTGTCCCTTGTACCCTTGTAAGCCAAACACGTTGGTTTAATAACTGGAACCACAGCCAACTTGGGGTCAAGTCACTAGAGCCAAGTAAACTGTGTAGGTACGCAACGTTCGATTAGGCTCCTGATTCTATTAGAGACAATTCAACTGTGATAATAATTGATGTGCACCATTATGGAGAAAAAGGTAAAAAGAAAGACTAAGTTCAAAAAAGTTCAAACAGTATGCAGAAAATTGAAGTGGCGCTGGACGGGACATAGGTTGAGAGAAAATAAAGAGAAATGGACCCAAATAATAACAGAATGGTACCCTAGAGAAAGCAAAGGAAGACAGAAAAAGCAATGGGAAAATGATTTTAAGAAAGTAGCAGGCCCAGAATGGTTACGTACAGCAAAAGACAGAAACAAGTGGAAAGCCTTAGAGGAGAGCTTTGTCGGAAGACAAGCTGTTAAAAGGGGAGACCAACTGAATGCCGAGGATAGGATTTAGTTTAAGTTAACTAGATTTCTTACCTCTATTTGAAACTTTTAAAATTTTATTGTCAATCATGTTAATAAAGCTAACAGTAATAATTTATTTATTTATTTATTGTGGATTTCATTTACGAGGAAACTGTGAAATATAAAGGGAGAATGGAGAAAGAAATACGTTCAGTTCACGCTAGATCAGAGGAAAGTAGAAAGAAAATTAGTGATTTATTATTCCTTGCAGCGCACTACTTCTAACATCTAATAGTCGTTACAGTACAGAAAAAGGGCAGCAATGTTCTATTCTGTACTCGAATGCATTTTCAAAGAAGTGTGGTACCATTTATTTTATGCATACAAAACAAGCAATTCCGTTGACTGAAAACTTCAATTTGTCGCTATCGCAAGACTGCAATGCTCGAAGTTTTATAGCGCTATAAATCTATAATATCGTAAAATCCCGTAGTTACTGTAAACTTAATTACAAGGTGAATAAAACTCTTTTCCTGCTTCACAGTAATCCTGAAATCAACTTAACGTGATCCATGCTCAATTTATCGGCTTCTACGTATTGCGGAGTCCTGCAACGAAATTAAAGTAGTGCCGGCCAGCGGATCGACTGAACTAAATCGCCTGCGGAATGCAACGTAGCAGCGCATTCGTTGCTACCACATCAATAATGTCCACTTCGCTCGAAACCATAGCCAACACCGAAAGGTTTTCTAGAAAGTAAATTATAGAGTAACACAAGCAAACGTAACCGCAGCGTCGAGGAAAATAGGAAATCGATATGAGAATTAACTCGCAGTTTTCCGTTTTATTTAATTTGCTGTCTTATTATCACGGGGGAAGATATTTTGTTGGATGATATTTTATCGAGAGATATTTATTATTGTGGACAGAGTTAATAACAGGTGTGTTTAACATTGATGACTGTTGTTGTGGAAGCGGAATAATTATGGAGGTAGGAACTAAATATTGTGTCGTATGTAGTGAGCGGCGCGTCGCGACACAATTGTTACAATTTCCTTCGCACCGTGATATGTAGGGGCGCTCCGGCGCGGCGCTCTGTCCCACGGTAAATACGTGTGTCGCAGCTGCTAGCGTTAATATTTGTCCGCTGCGAAACAAAGCCAATATCTGTAAAAGTTTCGGCGCGCCCCACCATTATTTATTCAGAGGCTCTTGCGTTTCTTAAACTTTTCGAGAGCTCCGTCGATATTATAAGGGAGCCCCAGTCTGGGTACAATTGGCCGCAATTTTCCCGGAAAGTGGAGATTTGCAAATAAATTTTCGGTTTTTGAAGTGAAAACTTCTTTAGGCACGTTGGACATTTTTGAGATGGGACTAAACCTTTGATTTCGCGACACTGTGACGACACCAGCGTTGATGTCTTTTTAACGGTCAAAAGGACCATTAAAAAGACATCAACGCGTTGATAACCGCGGTGCCGATTTTTTTCAAGTTTTCACTTCTGTCGGCACTCCCCGAGTGCCACTGTTTTCTTCTGTATCGTGGATAAAGGAAATTGACATAGCTTATGTTGAAATTAAAAATATCAAACTGGGGTGACACATGTTATTCTCCTGCTTGGAAGAGCTTGTGACGCGTTCTGTCGACGTCATCAAAGAGAACAGACGACTCTGAGATGAATTATGAATTCCCCCCACATAGCGTATCATCAGTCAAAGCTTCCGTTTCAAGTGAACGCGAACGTGACGTGCCCTCCTTTTTTTAATAACGAAAATTTATAATACCCAATAGTTTTTACTGCCTTGTCGGTCTAGTGGTCACAAGCGCTACTGCTGAGCATGAGGTCCTGGGTTCGATTCCCAGGTCGGACAAAGTGTTATTGGGTTTTTTCAATCAGGAATGCAGCTCGGAGTTTGGATTTGTGCCCGGTTGATGGCAATAAGCTCGCCCCCTATTACATGGGACTTAAACATAACTGGCGAAATGTGGGTGTACTAAGGTACACCTCTGCCTAACCCTTCGGGGATTACAGGCGTGATATTATGTGTATGTGCGTGTTTTACACTCTTGATTGAAACATATCCGAGTAAACAAAATCTGTCTCTGATCGTTTTTAGAGTACCTAACAGTGACTATAATCCTACCATTTTTAATTGTCTTTGGAACCGACAAGTTTCGCAGAATCTAAAAACATCGCTGTTTGTCTTTTGCCTCAGTTAATTTGTCTCTGGTTTCGACACAAACAGGATTCTGTTCGAAAATAGAAAATAATAAAAATGATAGAATAGGTACCCGCTCTTCACATTGGCAATAACATAAAAGGGTTTTTTCAGCAAACTCTCTGATGTTATTTCCAGGGGTAGAACCTATATTGTAAAAGATCGTACAAAATCGCAGACAAAAGTTACAAAACCATCACTTGATTCAGTTCTATTATTCAAATGTAATATATATAGTATTGATCGACGTACATGATTCTGAAATCGAGTACCTTTTACTAAAACATTTACATGCATGAATGAATAAAAATGAATATCTTCACAAGACTTGTTTGAAATTAATAAACATTATACCTACTCATTCAAGTTAGCAACTGCTTTTCAGTTTATGAATAAACTAAGCTGAAATAAGTGTATTTTCTTTTTAAAATTACATTTTAATTTGAATCTTCTTCAAGTAATTGAAGTACAAATGGACCGAGATATTTCCTTTCAAACTCACGTGCACTTTTTATAGATATGAAATCATAAGTCTGACCAGCAGGATTTCATTGAAAATATATAACTGAGAAATAAAATGCTAAAAATAATAACCGTTACGTAGGTACCACACGAGTAAACACAGACAATAAATACATGTTTCTCGGAACCGTAGGTAGTTAAATGGAGTACAATTTTTTTTTTCTCTCAACCCTTATTCATCTAATGTAATGGAATATTAAAACTTTAATCAAAATTTAAAAAATGGAGTATCCATAAAGAGAAAAAAGAAACGTTCAAAGTTCAAATAAAGAACGTCTGATAAATAAAAGAATAAAGCTGGTGCGGTGTGTTATGACGTCAGCAGCGTGTAACGGGTGTCACACGTTGAGCTCTCGAATGCAGGCTGGCTGTAAATTTTAGGCTAGCTGCGCATGAAGACTAAATCAATCGTATGGTAGTCTGTCGATTGAGGATTTTTTGCCTTGTCGCCAGGTTTTTCAGCAGCGGCAGCAGTAGGACTTTTATGCTATGAATTGCACCTACATAAAAGTGTGTTGTTAGGATTTCGTAGGTACTTCAAAAGGAAAATACGGAACCCTTTTAGGATCACTTCGTTGTCCGTCCGTCCGTCTGTCTGGCAGGACCCTTTTCCTCAGAAACGCGTGGAGTTATCAAGTTGAAATTAATATCAAATACGTAGGTATAAAACAAAAACGGCCATTTAAGTGACATATTTTGATACTCGCATATAAATCAAAATCTATTGGGTAATTCCCGTTGACCCAGAATCATGTTTGGCAAGAAGCAAGGTCTCAAAGCACAAGTAAATCGGAAAATCGTTAATTTGTGTTTTTTTTTGCGTTTACAAACCTTACATTTGCAGTTGGAGAATTAACCATGACGTATATCGATGTATGGGAGAAACATTTTTCAACTATAAAGTTATTATTTATATACTAGCTGACCCCGGCAAACGTTGTTTTGCCAATTATTTGTTTGGGGTGGACAACCCTTATCACTTAGGGGTATGAAAAATAGATAGTAGCCGATTCTCAGACCTACTGAATATGTATATAAAATTTGGTAAAAATCAGTAAAGCCGTTTCGGAGGAGTAAGGTAACTAATATTGTGACACGAGAATTTTATATACAAGAAGATTTAAACTTTTCACACTCAAAAAAGAACAAAGGTGGTCTTAATGCCTTGGGCATTCTCTACCAGTCAACCAAGGGTGGTGAAGGGATAAGATGGCAGGTGGTCTGTTTGAGAGGAACAGAGAAAAAAAAAAGTTAAAAGTTAAGAAAAAAATAAAAAGTTAAAGTGTAGTGTGTGTAGTAGTATAGTGTAGTTGTTAAAGTTAGTTGAAAGTTAAGTTTATCCTTGGGATAAATTCATCCCAACTGTGGAGCCCTTCATTTTGCGTGATACACGCACGATTTTTTTTGACTTGTCTTTTTTTAGGGACTCGATCAATCTGCCTAGCCTTTTCCCAACTATATTGGGGTCGGCTTCCAGTCTAACCGGATGCAGTTGAATACCAGTATTTTACATGGAGCGACTGCCTATCTGACCTCCACAACCCAGCAACTAGGTAATACCCTGTAACTGGGTATCCTGGTTTTTTAGGGTAGAGTCTATAAGTAGAAATACCTGGATGACAAGATCTTGTTTTTTTTTTTTTAGTTTTCTAAAATTGAAACCTAGCTAGATCGATTTATCGCCCCCGAAACCCCCTGCACACTAAATTTCATGAAATCGTTGGAGCCGTTTCCGAGATTCAGACATCATACATGTATACTAAAATTGGTCGTTGCAAGTCAAACCCTGCTTGCGCGATGCAGGATTTTTGCGTGACGTCAGTGTGTTGCGTTAAAGGTATTAGATTTGTCAACATGCCTTTAACAAAATGAGTTGTGATTCATTGAAACATGCTCAAATAAAACAATAACCATAAAAAACTGGCAGAGACTCACGAAAAGAAATTGAAAAATTATGATACACCAACGACTTGGAATTGGGATCCAAGAGTAATATCCACATAAGGTAAATAATTACCTCGTATATAACGGAATGGGCATCTCCCGATAGAATCACCAAAGAAATATTATCCTGTTTCCCCAAAAATACAATGGTACTACATCTCCAATAAATACGGATCACGGATCTTTGTCTTAGAAACACGTTCATGCCGTTTTGAATTCCTCTCGGAATATGAAGAACGAATTCTTTCCGTGTTATTGTTCATGCCACAATGAACGAATGACACAGGGTATCTGTTCTATATTATTACACTTCAATTGTGAGTGAATGGAACGTTAATTTAGTGACTGTACCGTTCACGATGTTTCTGTTCTCGCTTTATTTTTTTAAAGAAAAGAAAGAAAGAAAGAAAGAAAAATAGGTTTATTTGTCACAGAAACACGTGCATACATAAAAGACAAAAGTAATCAGAGAACAACACAAAGTACATAACAAATCACAAGCATAGAACAGAAATTACTTAGGTGTCAGCTGCACAATATGACTGTGACAAGAAGGCTTCCACTCAGCATGATGCAGTGCTATGGGGACCCACAGCACAGCGCTGATTTTCAGTGGTCACCCGAAAAAAAAAGATGTACGGAAATCAAGTCAGGTTCAAAGAGATGTACATAATTATACAATGCGTAACCTACAACGCCACCCTAACACAAATTCTGAAAGCTTCACGAGAGTGTCTGTATTTTTTCCGACACCCTTTAAACGGAACGTAACAAAGCGCATTCCCAGACAAACTTTAACAAAGAACTTCAATACTACGATTCTATGTCGTACCCGAGTGATGTCTGATCGTCTCACTGTCTGGCCCAAGACATCGATTAACAACTACGCATTTCAACTAAGTTGTCGCCGAGAGAATTCTATTTATATTAATTATGCAGTGCGATGTCTATATACCTAGTCAACTAGGGGTTTATTTATAAACGTTGCTTAAAGTTGAGTAATGATTAAAGTTTGAGGTTTAAATGTCTCTTAACTTTAAGCAACGATTATAAATAAAGCGGTTTATGTATAAGTTTTAGTCCATCCTCTGCTGATGCGAACACTATCAAAACAGGGTTTTCGGGATATTTTGAAAACTTTGACTATGACAGTTGCGAGTGTTCACAGCCGCGCCATCATAGTTTTCACAGTCAAGTTTTAACTCAGTCTGTACCCAGCCTAACTCAAACTCACTTTAACTGTACTTAGCTAAACTTAGGGTATACTTGACGATAGTAAACCGCAAAGTGTGAGCTATACCTGACAGTATGTAATGGGTCCTGTCATTAGGTGTATTGAAAACTAAAGTTTGTTGTTGTAACTTGAAGTTTAGCGACACAGGTGTCACATTATAAGGGAAATCGTGGCCCCCGGCAACATGGCAACTGAAGGAACACGGGTGGGTTTTAGTCAGTAAGAGTCTGACACGCTCCACCCAGAGCGGGAGAAGTTATTTAATAATATCCCACCCAAAAAAAAAAAAAGGTGTCACATTATAGCCAATCTATGGAAGGAGTAATATTGGAAAAGGTATAAGATTTCAAAGACAAAATTGATCTCAAACAGGTACGGATTGAACAGGGCTAATGAATTGTGTGGAAGTGGTTGACGTCTGCTCGCCGTGCGGTAATCGGTGGCTTGATGGATGGCTCAGTTTAAACTGATTCAACTGTTTTTGTACCAACCAGTTAAATGAAAGAAGTTATGATCCCGCTGAATATAGAACGCGGTTCACGAGGTTCCATTTCTGTTTATTGCTCTCCGAACTCAATATTTACGACTAGTTTCAGATTTTTCGTATTTTTTTTATCGGAAAACGTTCAGTTGTGCTCCCCTACTGTTAAAGTTAATTTAAAACACAGTTGCGTCGGGTTGCTTTATACGTTGATGTTGGCCAAAACATATTAAAACAATGCTGCTATCTCGTGAATCTCATGGCACTAGCTATTCATAACTGTTACAATACATAAGCAAGTTACAACTCACTAAACAATAATGTATTATGTTACCGTATCTAAGCGACACATACGACTATCTAACTTATGATTGCTTCTATAATTTATTTAGATCCACGCTTATTTCCTCACCTTCCCTGGGATCTAGCTTCACCCGTTTTTAAATCCCAACCACGAAACTGGAATAGCTTCCACTGTATTCAAATTAGGATAGTATATAAAAGAGATTTTCGTTGCGTTGGTCTCTGGCTTTGCAGTATTGCTCAGGCGCTTTGCGCTGGAACTTCACGCCGAGCTTTCAAATGGGATTTTTGAGTCCACATTCATGAAGAGCATGATATTAGTTGCCCATTTAAACGTCAGACGGCATCCTCAAGTCGAGAACTCCAAAGATAACTTTATTTAAAGTGAAGACACCCTCAAGACAACTTTTTGCCGCAGCTCGTAACGCACCAAGTTTGCAGCGCGGAGCTGCAAGAATGTTTTGTGTAATTTCCTAATGAGTTTCAAAATTACATATCTTTTCTTATCATAAGTTCGGTAGTACAGAGCCATTAATTATACTTTGTTATTTAGTTAAGAATCTTCGAAGTAACGACCTGAAGTAAAATCAATATTGAATGGTCTCGCTCACAAAATAATCTCAGGGCTGAATTAGGACGTTGCGTAATATCGTATTCAAAAATGGCATGTGTTTTAATTAAAATTTTATATCTATACAATGTCGTATAAGCTTCAGGCAAATCCTTAGCTCGGTGTAAAGGCTTAAAGTATTAACCATTACAGCAAAGACTTTTTCATTTTGAGTGCGCCTTAAGCAATTTGTTTTCGTTACTTTGAACTTCTCATTACTTAGAATGTCTGCTACAAAATTTTAGGAGGCCTTTCTGTCTTGACTAGCATAATATTACGTTCACAGAAAAAGGCTGAACTTAAATACTAAGATGGATTTGCCAGACACGTCTACGTACTTAATAACGAAATATAAAATAACCAACTATACTCCATTTGAAATAAAATTAGACATTTAAACAAACGTTTTTTACAGTTCGTTCAACCGATTTTGACTTCTATACCGTAGGCATAAGGATGGCATTAAAAGCAAAAAGTGGTTACAATTCCAACTGTTTACTGCAGCTGCCATTTGTCATGCCACCATCGCAATATAAGTCAAAATCGGTTGAACGGACTATAAAAAAGGTTTATTTAAATGTCTAATCTTATTTCAAATGGAGTATAGGTAGCTTCAAAACTCCGATGGGTACCCATCGGAGTTGCAAAATGTGTGTGTAATAAAATGTTGCCTGTCCACAGTTTGTTAGTTTTAATATTATGTCACGTTCTGGCCATATATGTGCTGTCGTGAACTGCGAGGTTGTTGTGGAAAACGACTTTGTTTCTCCCGGGACCTGCCAAAGGCGTTGCACAGGGCACTAGTGCGTTTCACCGGAGGTCTCCGAGTCTCTTTCCATATTAAGTGCTAGGACAGCAAAAAAATTGTCGCCAGTAGGAAGAAGTAAACCCCACTATGAGAAATTTTAAAAAAGATTTGTACCTAGAAGAATACATTCTTCTCGGCAAAAAGAGATGAGGGGTCTTTCTACTACAAATAGGTTATTATGGTTTTACTGAGCTCTGATCAGCCGTGCGGGTCGATCGAAGGTTAAGCTACGCTTGCCGCGGTCGGTTCGTGGATGAGTGACCATCCATTACATGTCGAGGTCTCTCCGTGCCTCGGAAAGCACGCTAAGCCGCTGGTCCAGCTTGTCATCTTTGACAGTCCATTACGAGTAGTCAGAAGCCTAAAAAAGTCTGACGACCAGTCTTACTTTGCAGTCACTCAATGTAAAATACTGATATTCAGCTGCACTCGGTTAGACTGAAAGCCGACCCCAACATGTTGGGAAAAGGTTAGGCAGATTGACTCAGTACAATTGTATAGGTAATAATGTGGCTATGGATACATCCGACCAATTTTAATCAAGTAAGAGGTATATAATTTCCATGTGGTTTTCTTTATTATCCGAGTTGCGGATTCATAACAATATGTTTATATTAAAAAGGAAATTGGATATTTTGACTTTGTTGTGTTGGTTAAGGAGAATATCAATACCAAACTAACTTTATTCATGTTTAAAATTAATGTTAAAGAAGATAAATATAAAATCAACCCGGAGAGACTGACTGAACGTCGCAGCGAACGGTCGTCTCAAGCGCTCCGGGTTTTTAATTTTATTGTACGCTTGTGCTCGCCACATGTTACAATGACGAGTTTTTTGCCATTCAACAAACTTGACCAGTGGTTCTTGTGTTGGATGTGACTGTAAGATTACGTGACGACAAATAATTACATTAATTTAGTGCAAAAGTGAGGTGTGCAAGGCTTATACGTGTGTGCCAGTAATCCAGGGCAAGCGAGGGTCTAATCATCTGCCGAAAGTTTCAGGGCCACTGAACGACAGGCCAGGATAATCCGGTGAGACCATTCCATTTTTTTCAGGGCGTTGTTCCCCTCTGCAATATACACATCTCGACCTGAGTAATATTATTACTTAGCTTGACCTGAGCTATAACCTCTTGCATGCTGATAATATTATAATTTAACTTCCAGAAACTATCCTAAACAAATTGGCTATTTCTCTAGCCGCACAAAAGAGTCGCGTCCGGACAACCCTTTTTTTTTTGCGTATACTTTTTGTTGAACAATTTACCCGAGTTTTTGTGACGAAAGGCACATGGGTGTTTAAACTTAAGTCCATTCAACAATTTAAAAGCAAAAAATTCCGTAACAAGATAGAAAACAAAAGCTGTCGTCTCGAAACTAACCCTAACACGTGCGCGGCCAAAGAGCGGTGCTGCGCAATATTCTGACTTTCAAACAATAGTTTTACAATGGTAATAATAGCGCCCATGACAAAAGATGGGAATTGTCTGTTTAGAGCGATAGCCCACCAAATAAATAATGTTATGGGACTAACTTTCGACCACATGGCCGTCCGCCGAGACCTCGCTACCTTTGTTTCGGATAACCGCGGTGATGCCAGAATTTGCTTGGCACTTAGAAATAACATTCAAGATCTTATTCCTAACAGCAAGATCCCTCAGGAACAAATGATAGCAAACTACATAACCTCACAGTTTAACGAGACATTCTGGGGAGGAGAAGACATCCTAATCGCCGCGGCTGAATTTTATCTCGTAAATGTGCATGTGTACATAAATCACGAGAACACACTGGTGTATTCACCTGCCGGCGAATCAGTACCCGGAGACATACATATCCTTTACAAAGACCAACATTATGATAGCTTGGTCATGATTGCCGACGAACAGTACAACAATAACCTGCAAAGTCTAACGCAAGAAAAAACCTACAACATAACAACACAAAATACCAAAACAAGAGGTAATAAATACAAAAAAAGTGACGAGCAAGGGCAATCTACAAAGCTTAGATTCCGAAATAGCCCCCAATTAGCTAGCTCATTAACACTGTGTGAACAGTTAGCATCAACATTACATACACCGATATCGGATGAAGTTGCGGATGAAACTGGATACACAATACTTAGAAATCAGCCTTCTGTCGCAACCAAGTACACTTGTACAGACCTGCGTATTGCAACTTGGAACGTCCGTGAGGCCTCGAAACCAGCCAAAAAAGATAAAATAGATACGGAACTTTCAAATAGGGGCATTCACGTAGCCTGCCTACAAGAAACAGGGATGAACTCAGGAACGTACAACTCCACCCACTACGTATGGCACCTATCTGAAACCGCAGGTAAAGCTCACCGGGGACTTGCAATTGTAATCAGAAAGGATGCCCAAATTAAAATAATAAACAGGAAGAACGATACCGACGCGATGTCAATCACTCTTAATGTTAGTATGGGAAGTGACAAACCTACTCCACTTTATATAATTAACGCTCACATCAATAGTTGTACCCCTAAAGCAACTAGATCCTTCACAGGTGTATTAAACTTGATTAGACAAAAACCAAGGAAATGTACTTTAATAATCCTTGGCGACTTTAATGCCCATATTGGCAGACAAGATACAATAAGTTTTCAACGTAAAGGGCTGATTCACCAAAATCTTCATCATGACTATTCCAATTACAACGGGGAAATGTTAATGGATATAGTCAACAGGGAAAAACTGCAAGTAGAAACAACAAAAGCGAGATCATCATGCAGGATAACATGGTCAAAAGGCACACAAAAATCACAATTGGACCACATTATTACGCCCCAGGCAACGGAAAAAATCTTTAATTACATAAAAGGTGAATGGGCAGGTAGGGCCTTATCCGACCATAAAATAATTTGGGGGCAGCTAAGAACAAGTCAAATTATAAACAAAAATGATGGCACCAAACACAAGTCACAAAAGAATGAAACAACAATTGCGACCAAGGATTTCAATTACAAACAATGTTACTATGCCGCTCTCAACATCAAATCCACTAAAATAAAATACCAAGCTTGCATAACCAAAAAACTAGAAAACATAGGAATCGACTCAACGGATGAAAGCATCGAAATACCATGGTGTACCATAACTGGAATATTAAAAGCGGCTGCCCAGGAAACCTTGATCTTTCAGCCGAGTCACTCTAGGGATCATCGTATAGCTCTTGCTAACCTCCAAAAGGCCAAATTCTTACAAAGAAGACAACTAGATAACCCAAATAGACATACTCGTGTAAAAGAATGTCAGGCAATACTTCAAAAGATTAAACAGCCAGAAGAAAACAAAGAATGCAGTGCCTTCTTAACTGGACTGGGGAAAAAACATCCTTCAAAGCGCATGCAGGTACTTTATCTATTTTACAGGAAAAACAAGCAAGCAACAAAACGCCGGAAAAGAAACGCTTATATACCGATGTCCAAATGGGAGCAAATTCTAAAAAACTCCGAGGGCCCACCTATACCAACGGTTAACATAACAAAACCGTTAACCATTGGGCAGAATGAAGGACCCACGGTGGATGACGTAATGGATATCATTAACAAAATGCGGAACGGGACAGCGCCCGGAACAGACCAAGTAGTAACCGAGCTCTACAAAGCGATGCCCCAAATATTACAGGAAGCCGTTACGAATCATATAAACAAAGCCTGGACACAGAATGAAATACCCGACACATGGCTAGAAACAGTGCAGGTACCAATTCCGAAGAAAAGCAACCCTAAAGACCCAAATGACTATCGACGAATATCGGTTTGCAATACGGGTTACAGAATCTACGCCTCTTATGTGTTAAAAAAAATTAGATGCAATAATAAAAGAATTGGGCAACTACCAAGCGGCTTTTTTAAACAATAGATCTACAGATGATCACATTTTTACGCTAAAAAGGGTATTGGACGAAGAATGGCGCGCAGGTAAAAGAATTTATGTACTCGCTCTAGACATAGAAAAAGCTTTTGATAACGTCGACCTCCAAGCACTGCGAGACATTTTAATACAAAGAACTGACAAGCCACTAACTAACAGGATAATTAAGGTTTGCATGAATGAACGAACACATATCAATTGGTGTGGTCAGCAAAGCAATTGGATTATCAAAGGAAAGGGTGTCAAACTAGGTTGCCCATTGTCCCCTCGCCTTTTTACACTGGTCATGGATGAGGTCCTTAGAACCCTCGAAGAGGAAACTCAATTAATTAAACTAGACCAAGACCGTGAAATCTCACTCCCCTTGGTGCTGTCATTCGCGGACGACCTCATCTTTATTACAGATGATCTAAAAGGGTTAGAAGGAATAGTATTCCATATTAAACCCTTGCTAGCTAGCGTCGGCCTCCAAATAAATGAAACTAAAACAAAAATACTTATTAGAGACCCCATAGCTAAACAGAAAACGACTTACGTGTCAATTAACGGATTAAATCTACATACGGTCGATGAAATTAAATACCTGGGCACATACATAACATCTGCATTAAGCATGAGAAGCACAATTAGAAAGCGGTGTGAGCAGGCCACTAGAAACGCAAAGTCACTATTACCATTCATAATAAACTCTAAAATGGACTGGAAATTAGCCAGACTCATGTATCGAATGGTGATCGTACCTTGCATGATATACGGATTAAAAGTTTCGGCAATCACCAAAGCTAACAGGTCAAGACTGAGAAGATATGAGAGAGTTATCATGAGAGACTTGATTAACCACGCCATAAATAAACCTAAACAAAAGAAAATGCACGAAATCTTAGACGGAAAAACAGTAACCAAACGCATCAAGAATCACAGGATGTGCTATCTCGCACACGTTCACAGACGCGGCAAACCACACCTGTTACACGCAGCAATGCAGTACAAGGCCAAAGCCAAGAAAGTTGGCCGTCCTATTTACACATGGAATGACAACCTTAAACAAGACTTGACGTACTTTGACAAGGAATTAAATTTTTGGATGGACATGTCTGCAGACCGATATAAGATTATGAAGGCTGCCAACGAGATCTACAAGAAACCTGAAACGGATAGCAGCGAGGCTTCTGACGAAGACGTAGAAACAGTTAAATGTAACACAGCACAGCAGCGATGTCAAAAAGGACCGAGTCAGAAGATCCACCGGTGAAGATCGACCTGAACCAACATAGCGGCGAAATTGTAAAAAGATGCCCATCCATGGATAAAAAACCCGTCTCTCCACTATTCCATTGCTTGCTCAAGGATGCATATCCGGTAGGCTCATAACTCCTTCCTTATCCTAAGGGCACGTCTTCCCTACCATTACCCGCGCCACCCGGTCTACTCCTTGATATGCAATGGCCTCTGTAACCCTATGAAGCATGAGGCTCCAGCGGCTAGTGCAAATCTTGGGGTTCATTCGATTTATCGAGTCTGGTTAAACCACGCTGGGATCGGTGCACTTCATTCATTCATTCATTCAAGAAGATAAATATAAAATCAACCCAACCCTTCGGGGAAACAAGGCGTCAGGCGTGATGTTATATTATGTGATTTGCCTATTTATTTATTTAAGGATTACCGTCGAGATACATTACAAATATCTTTAATAATAAGAAAAACTTGCATAATATACACTATCCTATAATGCACACTCAATTACAGGTAACCACAGCTTACACATTCTGCCGGGGTTGCGGAAAAGTCCGAATGGGATACCGTGGCCCCTGGCAACATACAGGCAACTGAAGGAACACGGGTGGGTTTTAGTCAGTAAGAGTCTGACACGCCCTCCCGCTCCGCCCAGAGCGGGAGTTATTTGATAATTACACACAAAAAAAAAACACTTTATCGAGTACACATACTCTGAATACATAATTAAATTTAATTAAGAATACATTGAAAAAAAAAAAAGAAACAATATACTTGCTATTATAAAAGTTTTAATTTATGTTATGTGTGTGTTTTATAGAAGACATTTCATCTGGAGTCCATTACTAATGGTTACTGTGCTGGTCGGTAATGGGCAAACTAAAAAACTGCGGCTACATAGTCTTAACTTAAAGAAATTGTGTAAAAACACGGCTGCGGTATGAATCCGAAAGCTTTTTGTTCGTAATTCCTGAGCATATAAACGGCTGTTTTCGCTCAGTTTTTGTTGCGAACTTTTTGTGTGTTAGCCCGTAGAAGAAAGCTATATTACATGTAATAATAGGTCGCGGAAAGCGAAAGTCATTCCGGCCGTCTGATCACGAAGGTTGCTTTTCATGGGCTTCTGTAGGTTACCACAACTAAAACTTATGGTAATTCGAGAAGCGAATTGTTTTAAAATTTACTTGGAAGTAGTAAACTAGTAATATTCTTGAACAGATTTGTCGTATAGATTATTATGTACAACGATCGTAGACTTATTAGTTACGTGTATTTTTATGCCAAGGTCGTAATTTTACATGACTTTTGAGTTAATCCACTGAAATATTGCCTCTTTCAGTCTTTTATTATAGTTTCGTGAAGCAATGATATTAGCATCTTAAGTTAAGTTTGGCTTACATCACACACTACGTTGTTTTGCCGACTGGAAGCAAATAAATAAATATCTTGGGTAGGTAGTACATTTTTTCATAACAAAAATGTGAGCACATATCCTTGAGTTGCTGGCTCATCGCCTTTACGAACAAAGAAATAGTCTCACAAATTGTGTTCTTATATTCCCAAGTCACTTATTTCATCAGCAGTTTGACGTTCTGCTAATATCGGTGTATGGGGTAAATATTCAATATTAAAGCTGAAACTCCCAATATGTCTCCGACTTCGTGTCTTATGCGAGAGAAAATTAAACATCGACCTCGACATCGGGAAAATAATGTCGGCCGAGGGTTCTTCAGCATGTTATAAGTGTTGGTAAACTGTTAAGTGCTACACTATCGATAAAGTCAATATTTCTCGCAAGTGCGTAGCGGCAGGAGTGCGACGGGAAACTTCACCAAGTATCTCCATTAAATACGGCAACATTCGATACAGCCCGCCCTACAAACTTGAATCAAAAAGTCTTACAGACGAGACATCGCTACTCGTCCACCCCGCTCTTAAGGGTTATCAAAAATACAACAGTTTCAAAGTTACACGAAGTTTTATAGTTTCTGAAATTGCTTTCCCTTACACAACATAAAGTGGAACGTCTGCAACTAATACAATACTTAGGTCACACGGTCTAGAGTGGCGTTTAAAGTTACTGCTCTGTCTGTGCGCCATAGCTTTGTGCCTTTTACAATAGCTAGGCATGCTACGAGCGTATTATATGGATTTTAAATGGTTCCTATAAAACGAATTCGGGGTTTATAGATGCTACTGGTTTTATAGACGTGTTGTAGTGTAGTTAGATTTTTAAAGACCTTATTTTACTGTTTTCTGAGGTCGGACTGAGAGTACCTACTTTGTACAAAATAATTTTTTGCTTAGTGTCATCTTCAAAGTACTTTTGTATTCTCTTATCTTTGTCTTTAGATCAATAATAGGCTCTAAAAAATCTTTTCATGTTGATTTACAGTCAGACAAATACTCTAAAGATAACTCCTTTTTTATTTTGTAGGATCAAAAAGGACGGGAAAGGGCAGAGGGAGCCGAGTTTATTAATTAGTATCCTGTGTACCGAGTTGGTTCGTGTTTTGATTAATATAATCAACTTGAACGACGTAGGAGGTTCGCAACTCGTCTGTACATATTTTTATATGAATTACTACCTACATAGCGATTCGATATATGATGGAGTCTATCAAGACTTCAAGTGTTCTAAGTTTCGACTCCAACTTTCATAATTTATTTTCCAATATTATTACTTAGATCAAATATCGAAACTTAATAAAATTGTGGGAAGTTTGAACAAGTTGTACCTACTAGACCGACTTAAACTTGGATAGTTCGTGAAAATCAACCAAACAACAGCCCTTGAGAAGTTTTGTTAAAGACGAGTCGAATTCGTACTTTTACAAAGAATTTGATATTATGTAAACGTGTAAAGACGTGTGATGCTTACAATGTATGTTTGTAGATTTTAGTTCTAAACGTACGGATCATAAGGCCCCCAGACACTATCAGTAATAATAAAAAATAAAACATTTAATTCTGGCAAAACCCAAATTACATTTAAAAAAATGTAATTAATATTACTATCATTCCTTCCAATATTGACGCAAAACTATTAAAATATTTATATTTTCTCTTGTTGTTCTCACACACTATTGTCTACATTTCTTTTTCATTTATCCTTTCGCAAGTCTGCTAGAAGAAATTTCTTAAGAAGTAAGAAGTACCTTTGTACTCAAATTATAATTATGTTGTATTTAAATGTATTTTACTGTGTGTACATAAATAATAAAATAAATAAATAAATATTTAGATCACATCATCATTTCAACCACACAGACAGTAGATGACAATACTTGAATATTATGTCATTATTACTGATAGTGTTTGGACCGCTTTAAATCTATGCATTAAAGCTACAGTGTCCTTGAAGAGCGGTGGCCGTCACATTACGGCCACAGTGACAGCTATCATGAAAATGATACCAAGATGGCACCGGAGTTTGACGTTACGGTTTCAAAAAAAATCTCTAGGAAAACACACATTTCATAAATAACATTTCAGTGACGTTATTCGAAGTTAAATTACGGACGCTATATGGCGGCCACTATAGTAATAGGAAATCCTAGTTTAAGGCTGCCTGTCCACTGGAGTGGAGCGAGGCAGCGGAGCGGAGAAATGTGTCAATATTAACCAATAGAATCCAAACTCTGCTTCAGAGCTCCGCTCCTATTGGTTAATAGTGGCACATTTGGGCAGCCTTAGGGATTTATTTATAATGCTTAAAGTTAAGTAATGATTAACGACTATTTAACTATATATTTTGACGTTTAAACGTCTCTTAAGAGCATTTATTCTGAAAGTGGGCAACGTCGCAAATAAATTTCAAATATTTCGCTGTTTTTGATTAATTTGGCAATATTACTGTATGGAAATAAGAAATGTGGCTAACTAGTTCCCTAGAATATTAATAATGAATTGCAATTATAACACCAAATTTGATGTTGTAACAATTTTAGATGTAAAAAGGCATTTGGAAAGTTTCCAAATACTTTTTTACATATAAAACTAACTATTCGGTACAACGACATTAATTATTTCATTTCATTATTAATATTCTAGTTCCCTAGTTAGCCATATTTCTTATTTCCATACAGTAATATTGCAAAATTAATCAAAACAGGTAAATATTTGACAGCTATTTGCGACGTTGCCCACTTTTAGCATAAACCCTCTTAACTTAAGTAACGTTTATAAATAAAGCTGACCAAACCAAAAGTCAAGTGAAAATAGGGAGATGACGTAGTGCTAAGCAGATCAGTCTTCAAATGTTCTTTTAACTGATAAGGAGAGATCATACGTACCTATCTCCCAAACTAATTATAGCATTGACAGTAAAATAAATAGTACAATGCTAGAAACTAGGTAGGTAGAAGCTCTTAGCTACGTCGATCCATCAGGTTAAGCTACGCTTGCCGAGGTTGGTCCGTGGATGGGTGACCATCTTTACATACCGAGACTCCTCCGTGCTTCGGAAAGCACGTTAAGCCGTTGGTCCCGGCTGTCATTCGTGGATCTTTGACAGTCGTTACGGGTCGTCAGAAGCCCGAAACTCTGACAAACAGTCTTACCAAGGTTATCGTATTACCCAGTTACTGGGTTATGGAGGTCAGATAGGCAGTCGCTCCATGTAAAATACGGTATTCAGTTGCATCTGGTTAGACTGGAAGCCGACCCCAACATAGTTGGGAAAAGGCTAGGCAGATTGATTGAAATACAATGTTAAATAAAAACCGCTTAAATGAAAACAAAACGTTGAAAAGTATGTTTCAGGGGTAAATAACAAACCATATAATCTGAAAATAAATGGTTGTTAAAATAATAAATGCACACGGATCACGTAATTTAATTTCGTCTAGTGGACTTCAATAATTGTTTCGCCGTTTTAAATTATTATCAAAGGCAGAGGCAATATAGATTATGTAAATAAGGGCATGACGTTATCAAAATGGAACATACGGTTTTCACAAAGCTTTATATTAAAAGTGAAGAGAACGAGCTAGCTGAAGAGCGATGCAGTAGATATCAACGTAAACGAATAAGGAATTGATGCTTCAACATAATATGGCGGATAGTATGAAACTACTACAATATTCAAGAACCAAGTGCAGTTCCGGAGATGTATGTATGTCTAAGAATACACTATTTTACAGTGTGTAGCTAGTATTCCAGGCTACGCTCGCTACACCGCTACGCCGGCTACACCGCTACGCCGTAGCGGCTACGAGTATCGTAACTATTTCAAACTTTGCTAAGATCTATTAGGAACTAGCTTCTATTTATTATCGTGCATGTGGTCTTGATCTTGACTTGAACTATGTGTTAAATTGCATTGTGTGCCAACACAAGTAGACACGTTTAAAGCCATTTCGGCGAAACGGAGAACAAATATCCAAAGTTTTACAAAAATATTAAAGGTTTGCATTTTATCTTATAAGTAACATTATAAAACTGGCGTCATGAGGGTACTTTACAACGGTGCGCACCTCTTTGGGGACTTGATTTTAAAGGAGATGTTTCATTTTCGGCCATAAAGTGTACATTAATGAAAAAAAAGGAAAAAATTCCACGAATTGAGGAAAAATATTCTTTCCTGTTTATTCCTCTGATTACTTCGGCACAAAAAATAATAGTTTAACAAATTATTGCCATATTTTATTCATCATGGCGTCGTTTTACTTGCATACTGCTTTCGTCCAGAAATCATGTTACATTTTAACAAAATAATATCATGTAGACGTTATTCAAATAAATATGAAAGGCGTGTATTTCTGTACTACAATAAGATAGCTATCTTATACAACTTTTTTGATTAATTAGAAAGTATGATTCATCATAAAAATAAAAAACTGCTTTTGTGGATTGTAGATTTGTAGGTACTTCTGGACGAAAATGGCTAGCTGTCGATAATCGTATTTCTCCTGACAAACGTCAAACATTTTCGGTTTTTATTTTGTGCCCAAAAAGTATTAGATATTATGGAAAAAAACAGTCTTCATTGTATTTAGGAGTTCGTTTCCCAGGTTTTCTAAAGTGTACATGTTATGGCCGGAGTCCCATACAAAAATGAAACGTCTCCTATAACTGTACAAAAAAAAATTGTGTACCACCGAATTTCAGAGTGTCCTGAGCTTCTGCACAGCTTCTTCAACTAAGCCTTTCAATATTACTGTTGATATAAAAGACTACGAAGCCATTGGACGTAGGTAGCAACAAAATGGGAAAGCGTATGCTAGCATTTTTAAGCCACTAGCGGCCTTGTTTTTCTTACCTTTGTTCTGAATAATAACATCGTAAGACAAGAGAATAATTAAAGTATTACTGAATATTTTTTCAAGATATCTTTGAAATAACAGACTAGACACGTGTAAAGTTATTAAGTATTCACAGAAATATCGTCACAGTACAATAATACCGTCGTCTTTACATACATATAAAGTTTCCTTTAGCAGGAGATAGAATCCAAGAAATACGCAAGTATATGTCTAATTAGTATCCGAGGAGCAAACGAAGCCCTCCCCTAAGAGAGCAAAACTTTTCTGATAACAGAAAGTACGGAACCAAGGAGTATCTACTGCGTGATGAAGTTAACGCTAAAGGTTACGAGAAACTGCTATAGTGGACATAATTAGATTGCTTCTCCTTAAATATGTATCAGTTGCAGATTTATGAGAAAATCAGGTTTTTGATCAAAAACCTAGGCGTTTGATCAAGAATCGGAATACGACAAAATTATTACTTTATCTTATCATAAACCAGAGAAAATTCAGTTTTTTAATAAAAAATCTAGCCTTTTTTTTGGGTGGGAAATTATCAAATAACTTCTCCCACTCTGGGCGGAGCTGGGCGTGTCAGACGCTTACTGACTAAAACCCACCCGTGTTCCTTCAGTTGCCCTGTTGCCGGGGGCTACGATTTCCCTTTCGGACTTCCCGGTAGGCATCGGCCCTAGCGGACCCGTCAGTTCTGCTGAAATCACTTTGAGGCGCGCGTGGAACACAACGCGCCGTCGACCCGGGCCTGGTCCTTTACGGACGGGATTAGTTTAATGCTAAAATCAATGTCAAAAACCTAGACTGATTTAGTTTCATGATCAAATCAATGTCGACTGCTATTTCTTTACAGACAATTAGAGACAATTAACAATTATTTATTTTTTTACATACATTTAGCACATAATGAATATTGGTTCTCAACTTTGTGGTTGCATCAAGAAATGTTATATGATGAATGATGAATGAAAATAGGTTTTTGATCAAAAACCTGATCTTATTATATCTGTACTTTGGAATTACGTCGACTCGTGGGGAAAAATGGCCGTATTAGACACCTATATCAGCCGTGACGTAAGAGGATTAATAGATTAACACCTCGGAGATAATATTGGGAGTTTGGAAGATCTGGTTTGTATAATAAAGGTTGTAAAGGTGCCTCGTGTTCTGTATTATAAATAAGGATAATGTTTTATCTAAATATAGGTATAAAGCTTCTTTTAAGATAAAGTAATACTCGCTGTCGAAAAGTTTATCTGGTTTGTTATTATGTCTAATAAAGAAGGGAAGAAATAACTTATTTCTTAAATACCACATTCGAAATTAGGTATTACTAAAGAAAAGAACATTCAGCAATATTTTGCTGACTTTCTTTTCTTTTGTAAAATGCAATTCAATTGTTGGAATTGAAAAAGAGAAATTGTATAATTTTCTGCAAGGTGTATATTTACGTGTCCCATTTGATTCTCATACATTTACATTTGAACGGCGGTGACGTGTAACAACATACTTATTAGTCACCGCGGCTCTGTCTACTTGTAAAAAACGTTGGCACGCAACTTTTCGTGACTGCAACTTTTTTAATTAGTGTTTTGTCACATTAGCAAAAAGCCTTCCTAATGAGGTTTTGCTTCCCCTTACATTCGTGACGGAAGCGTGACTCTGCTAACAGAAAGCAGATAATTTAATAACGTGGACGTGTTAATAGATACGGGGCTTTGCCACTCACTTAACAAACCACAAACACCCCTTAACAACAACAACCGCTTACTCAAACATCGTGAACATATAAATTCAAATTACCGTCGAGACACGGGAATTGATAGTGGGTCATCCTACAAATTTAATGCTGGCCAGGGACGAGATCCATGCTAAGTTCCTTCAAATATTCGCAATAAGAATATACGATGAACCAGCACATCATACTACGAATACGAAATTTATTTTATAGGATAAAGTTAAATTGAGTATCTCGGGAATAAGTGCTTGTGAGTTCAGGCGTCTAATTACAAATTTCACATATTTTGACCTATGAGGGTGTACAGTAAACAAATCTCAGCAATTTGATGCTGGGATAGCTCTCCCGACACCACAAACCCGCCAGGCCGGGATAAAGCGTGATGATAAAACCACATTTGACCTTTTTATAAGAAAGGGTAAAAGGGTTAGGATGAGGGAAAACAGTATCGATTTAAAGTTCACCTTTTGGCAATAACGCATCTTAGCCAAATCTCGATTGTAGATGAATGAAAGAGTATAAAATCCCAGCAAAGCCTTGGCTTTAGGGGTATTTTCGGTAATATAGGAACTACGGGCAAAGGTACCGGGAATGATAATAGGGTTGTTTGTCATAATCCCGAACATTATTACAGTCCCTAAAATATTTTCGCGGATAATATTTCAGTTATGTTTTTGCCTGACGTTATATTTTTTACTTAATATTATGGGTTCATATTTTGCAACAATGCTGTGTTCTGAAAAATGAGATATTGTAAGTTGCTTTGAGTAGGTATTTTATTTTCACAAAGACAAGAAATATGACTGAATTTAGGATTTAAATCGTAGTCTGTGCCAGCTGTTTTGCCGCATAACATTGTATAATACATGTTGTAGAAGCCAACTGAGAGAAATGTGTCACCGCTGTTGGTGTACGGTCCGGAGCCGATGAGCTGTATACAGCTTATGCACCGTTGCACCTTTTAAATTCAGCACACCGCTGCAAACGTGTCATTAGCGGCATCAACATTCACATGTATCTCGATAAAGCACATATCTATTTACCGGTAAAGATCGGGGAGATGACATAGTACTGATTAAGGTCGGGCCAGGAAGTTACTGGTACGAATAAAAGTACTGTATCTATCTTTTAAGGGTTGATCAGAGATACGCACAGTTCATCGGATATCAATCATCTTGGATAAAGCTCGCTCTCCATACGTTTACGTTGCCCCGGAATTTCACGCTCAACATGATAGATGGCGCTTGCTATTGCCTTTATCTCTGACCGAGCCCTTTACGTTGCTGTTCAGGAAACCTTCCATACCTTTACTTAACGAGGGTCTTCACATCAAAAGGCTAGTTTCAGAAACTCGCTAAACTAAGGCAAGTATTTCTACACTATTCTAGTTAAGTTTTTATATCATTATCAAACAAATCAAGTATCTAATGATTTAAAAATTAACAGACTTCAAATAATAATATGTACAAGTATATAAAAAAGGGGAGAAGAAATAATAATAGGGTATCAAAAAATTCGTCCGCATCGCTGTCAACAGGAAAAGTGCCCAAAAGGCTGGCAACATTACTACGTTGTATGGCAATGCTGATAGAATAGGCCAGCCCTCTGGTCACGTGAAGAGTCGACCAACCGATAAATCATGTAAATACGTGTGTGTAAAAAAAAAGCTTCTCAATACTATTACAATTAGTAAGTATCTAATCAAGTACAGAATTGTGATTTTACGGATGAGTAAGGTTACACACATGGTGTCGGTTTCGATGGGCATATTACACGCTTCATTAAGAAAAGGAGCAAGACACATGACGCGCATAAGAACTTAATACGTACATTTGGCGGGTGCAAAATTATACTGTTTGAGGTGTATAACGTGTATATTCCACGTAATTATGCGGGAGATTTGAGATCCTTTGAAATTCCCTTTGCATATTGTGACAAAACACACGCACTTACATAATAGGTTCCCTTCGAGCTCTCTCTAGCCTATTTTCATTTACCTTGGCCAGTGTGTAATTGTGCGTGCTATACGGCCATTAATTTTCATTATGAACCTTATTAATACGACATTTTTTACGTAATGAAATATTACATGAGAATCGATGAACGTTGAACACTGTCACCTTGGAACGAAAGCGGTTATTGATTTTTCGCTATCCACCAATCTTTGCATATTGATTCAAGTATCGAAGTAATTACGGGCGATACAAAGTAATATGTGATGTCTATTTAACCTACATTTGCCAATGACTGTTTTTTATTGCGCCATTTTCAATTTCAATCTTTTTCAGTCACGATCTACGAGTAGGTAAATTGTTTATTAATAACATTTCGCTAAATTTAGCCGTACCCTGTATTCTTGTGGGTGTGAGCGATTAAGGAATTAATTAGTTGGAAGTACATCAGCAGTCATGTGTGCACTGATATTCTCGTGTTATGAAAACGTATCGCGGTTTGACGGTGTTTGTTCGACACAATCCTACATTGGTATTGAGAACAAAATATTTTTATCACAGAATAGCTAATCCGTATTTCTTTTTTACTTAATCCTCATTCAATGTTTGAGTACATTACAAAATGACACCGATATGGAGTATTTTGCCTTCAAAGTGCTCTTTTAAAAGAACACGCCCTCTCCATGGTAGAAGAAAACGAACATTTCTTTTGTGTTATTTCTTTCCTTTCTTTCTTTCTCTCGGTTATTTTAAGTATATTGTAAAGAGTTGTAAAAACCAAACTCTTTCGGATATCGTCTTTCTGTCACACCCTTTTATCCCGGGGCATTGTCCTGGCAAGTTGAAATTTTGTTGCAGGAAGTATTCGCCAAATTATAAACGTGAGGAGAGAGGTTAAACAGGGATATTTGTTACGAAAATACGTACGGTTTGTTTCAAAAGTTGATGGCGTATTATAAGATAAAAATATAAGTACCCTATTTTATAAATCATATGTAGGGAAGTAAATACCTTGATGGGCACAACAAAAATAATTATTTCTTTGACAAAATACATCTGGTCAAATTTTAATAGAGGTAACATTTTTTAACTTAAAACAAATCATTTTTCTTTTTGAAGAAAGCAAACTCAAAGCATTTATTTCAAATAAACCATTTACACGCACTTTTGAATTGTCAAGGAATCGGTCAGTCAGAAATATGAAGCTAATTGCTCATTCCAAAGCGTAGTAGGTAGGTTACCTATAGAGAAGAACAGGCAAGAAACTCCACGGACACTCTTTTAAATAAAAAATTGTTTCAAAATATTGGTTCCATCATTCATGTTGAAATTATACATGTGAGAACAATGTAGAAAGACGTGCACGTTAGAAGCGTCCGTAATAAAAAGATAAAACAAACGAACAATAAAAAAAAAAAAGTTATGGCAGCTAAGAGATGACCAGCCCCAACTGACGGCGCCCGTTCACGAACATGACGCATGGATTAGCACCATTCGGCTCAACCATTTTGAAGGGAGCTAAATGATCCAACATACGCACCACCATCAGCGAAACATCTAAGTGAGCATGACATACTCACAGCCGCCAAGGCACATTCAAGTCAATGCAAGACATATTACCTGGTAAATGGTAACTCTTTAGTACATAGTGCACAGTGCTCTTAATACAAAGGAGATTGAGTTTATACAATGCAAAGATGGTCTATAAATCCTGATTCATGTGAGCAGAACTGTAGTTGTGGAGTACCTATCGCCTTTGAGTTGACTAACATAAACAAATACCTACTTAAATCCTACATGAGCATGAAATCCAACAAAGCTGGCATCCAAACGTACCTAGCTTTACATTCTTAATTGGCATCCAGTAGAGCTTGAACTGACAGTTGCATTTGTAACACTAATCACGCAACGAACAGTGCACTTAACTACTCGCTTTTTCTTTGAGTCAGATTTCTGTAAGCGTAGTTTTGACTTCGGAAACTTTTTTACTGGAATGCTCTCCTGCATACAAAAAGGTTACACGCCCGTAATTACCGCAGGAAATCATTATGAACTACAGGAAAGAGAACCAATCGGAAGTTGATCCGTAGGGCGAAGCAATCGGAAGGTTATGAGCCGATTTAAGCTGACAATACTGTTATGATAGATCGATGACGATACCGACAATAGATGATCAGTTACCCTTGTAGATGATTAGCCCAACATAAAATACAATAGAAGTGGATATATTTAGTAACCTTTTCCGCTTAGCTATTTCTAAAAAGTCATAAAAAACCCCTGAAATAAATCGACACGTGTTCCACCTCTCAACGAGGCATCCTCAGGATGACGATAGACTGCGCTCGGCGCTTGGTGTGGCAACATGTTCGAGTTCGCGACAAGTCTATTGTCATCCTGAAGATGCCTCGTTGAGAGGTGAAACACGTGTCGATTTATTTCAGGGGTTTTTTATGACTCTTTAGAAATAGCTAAGCGGAATAGGTTACTAAATATATCCACTTCTATTGTATTTTATAATGGATTTCCGCAAGGTCACGCCTGAATCAATTAACTAACCCAACATGTTTTGATATACCTAGTTTACGAGGTATTTGTAGCTAATCTGAGTGTAGATTTAAAAGAAACGTCACACAAATGAATAATACTTAAATAACCCTTTTTAAAACGATAACAAATACGGTAACGTATACCAGTACGTTGTTTATGATCTAACCCTCAAATCATAATGCACATCTACGCACGCAACCCCATATCGTCCAAAGCTCCAAGGGAAACCCGAGTGACGTCACCCAAGTCACAAACACTAAAAATATATACAAGCCATGGGGTTGTAAAAGAAATCGTGTTTGAATAAGGAAACGTTAATCGAAGGCTTTATTCGCCTTGACCTCGTTCTGCAGTCCAATGCTACCGTCTACCCCCGGCCTATTCACGTGTGCCGCTTTTTCAAGGACGCGCTTGTTAAATGTTTTAGTTTCGGTTCCAAATGCACGTCAGTTTGCGTTTTGATGTCTTCTGTGGCTTTATAAATGTAGTGAAATTAAGTTGTAGTTATATTTAGTTAACTGATTAGTTATAATCACAGTCATAATAGCGGTCGTTATTTGTATACAACGTGTAACGTTAAATGCGCAAAACCTGAAAATTGTTTGATCAGAATAACGAGCAGAATCAATTGAACCACTTTTTAATTTAGGTCACATACATACATACATAAACTCACGCCTTCTTCCCATGGGGGTAGGCAGAAACTACAGAACGCCACCTGCTACGATCCTTACATAGTCCTTTTGCCTCATTTACGTTCATACATCTGGTCATACACGCACGCCGGTTGCGAGTACTACGCACCTGGCCTTTCTGAAGAACATCACCAATAAGGTCAGTATATGTCCTCCTAGGGCGTCCCCGCCCGGCCTTTCCCTTTACATCAGCCTTGTAAATACATTTTGTTAGTCGCCTTTCATTCATCCTCTCAACATGCCCAAACCGTCTCAGCATACCCTTTTCAATTTTTGTCACTACATCTTCTTTTAGGTCACATTTTCCGAAAAATCTTCATTAAAAACGTTGTCGTGTCTATTTATTAATAGGTCAAGCCATCACATGCGCAAACCCGCCAAAATAGGTAAACAAACAGAAATTGTTGTCGACCAATTTAAATTACCTCATACGCGGAATAATAATAGCTTTTATTTTAATGGAAATACGAATCTTATGAACTAAAACAACACATAAAACTTTTTTATTTAATGATTTATTTTCTCTCTGAAATAAGTAATTTGAATTAAAAATCAGTTGGGGTGTCTGAGGTTTTGCGCATTTTACGTTACACGTTGTATAAGTATCATGTTTGTCACGGATAGGTAAAGGCGGGTTTAGACCAGAAGAGCGAATGCTCAATACTCAATATATTTATCATTCATTAGGTATATTAGGTATATCCCCACTTTATCAAATTCTTTAATTGTTTTATCTACACTAGCTTTTGCCCGCGGCTTCGCCCACGTGGATGTCGGAAAATATCCCACGAGAATGTACTACCGAGATTTCATACCTTATAACAGAGGAAAAGGTCATTGACTCCTACCGCTGCGCCCGCGTTGCTACGCGTAATTTTGAAACTATCTTATAAACTATATCTTTTAAACTATTCATTTAAATGGTGTGATAAACAGGCATATTTTAATCTAAATTAAATGCCCAATTTAAATTACATATTTTTTTTGGATAAGGATTAATACTATACCGGTCAAAAAGGCTTCGGAAATAACAATTAAATTTTTATCAAATTCTGAAAGATAAAAATGGTTATTGTGGATCATCCTTAGAAGAAAACATATGTCATTGCGGATTTTTTCGTTGAACTTTTTAAGATGAACAATATCGTAGAACATAAATTTAATATATCTTTTTCGGTTAACCCAGCATACGCCAGTAAAGCTCCCAGTCGGCATGATTTTTTCCAACTTCTTCAACAATAATCGTCAAATTCCAGCCAATTTACACAAAACCTTAATGAATTATACAGTAAAACCTTCCGCATGAATCACTCCGTCCATTGGTGAAAACCGTTTGAAAATCCGTTCGGTAGTTATTGAGTTTATCGCGTTCAGACAGACAGACGTGACGGGGGACTTTGTTTTATAATATGTAAGGATTTAAATAACAAGACAAGAAAATAATTCTCTTTCTCTTGTTCTATGTCTAAACCCATCTTGAGGTATTTGTTCTAAGTGTTCGTACTTCTTACGAATTTTGAGTACTAAAACAAACCCTTAGGATATAATTTAACGCTCCGTTAAATGTTTTAAATACCATTATTCATTTATGTCTGACTGCACAGAATATTATTCTAGGAATCATTTCAGTTTTACTTAAACTTTGAAATCGCCTAAAGAAGTATACCTACTTGGTATTCAAAGGAATAATAAAGGTTAGGCAAGCCAAAGTTAGCTTTGATTCTTTATAAAATTCAAGTTTGAATGGTCAGCATTAATTCTGAATAAAAATCAGCCATTTTCTTTAAACTTTTGCGTTGACGTCACAACTTTTCAAAGGTTGTTGTTGGAAAGCTCAGGATCAAATCGAACAACTTTCTTAAAAATACATGAGCTGGGAGTGGATAAAACAATAAAAGATTGTAACAGAAACCATCTTTATGTAAGGGGCAAAACAAAACTGACGAAAAAGTCTCCGATCTTCCGTCTCCTTCCTTGGTGTATATAAATTAGATAACTTAAAAAAAAAACACAAACCTACAAGGGTACTTATGAAACGTCAGAAGCTAGGTGTAGCTAACGAATAATAATTTTCGGTTAAATATATGTACCATCGGGGTAAATGATAAATGATTTTATTTCTGTAAGTAGGTTTGTACCGCATATCTAAGCAATTTGAAAACAAAATCCTGTGCACACGACCCTTTTTTTCGTAGGTAAGCGATACTATAGCGGCTTAGCGCTGCAAGCAAGAATAGTCCTTACAGTATACAGATATGCGTTTCTTCGATAGTACCTGTAGCTACGTTACAGTGTGAAATTGAGTGTGCCTACTTACAGACCAGGGCCGTAGCTAGACTTGAATTTAAGGTAGGGCAGCTGTTGTTATATACAGGTAGGGCGGAAGTAAAAATGTTGATCTGTTCCGGTCAATTGATTTTTGGATTTCTTGACTGATATTTGTAATGTGTGAGTCAGTTAATACTTAATTGTCGGGGGTGATATTCAGATAAAAAAATTGTAATTAGTCTGTCATAAATTATTATTTCTCCAGTCATGTCCAAACATACCTACTCAATATAAAGTCTTTCCTTGAAACAACTGAATTCGAAAAGATTAAGAAAAAATTATTATTTTATTGTGATTGTCAGATGCCGTGGTTAATTCGGAATTGTTTAGATGTCATAACTTGGCTTCACAATAGTTTCCTTATTATTAGTTGATATTTAGAATAGTGAGGATTTTTAAGGTAGGGCATTAGTATTTTAAGGTAGGGCAGTGCCCCACAATGCCCCCCTTAGCTACGGTCCTGTTACAGAAGTTACGCGACGGAAAATTGTCGACGTAAATTCCAGGGATGTTAAGGAGCTCCGTAACCGTAACCGAAACTATCGGATATCCGTAATAAAATATATCCATAACCGTAACCGAATCCGTTATAAATGTTTCGGATAGGGGCGGAGTGTAAATGGGACACGATATGACAGGTTCTTCTGCCCGACCGTGTCGACACACAAGCCACGCGCGTCACTTGCATGTATTTTTAATTTATTGTTTTATTTTTACAATTAAAAAAAGAATCTCATATCCGTAACTGAAACTATCCGAAACTAACGGTTAATCCGAAATAATTTCATATCCGTAACCGTATCCGAAACCGGTATAATATTATTTCTAAATCCGTATCCGTATCCAGATCCGAAATTTCATATGCATAACATCCCTAGTAAATTCTACCAGCTGGTCGATTCTGTAAAAATCTCACCGTAAAAACTTACGTGAACTGACCTGTCATTCCATCTGATGTTAGGGATTGACACTATTGACTAACTTCAAACTCATTTCAAAGATTTTTACAGAATAGACGGCAGATGTGTTAAAACCCTCTCCCTACACTATAAAAAAAATCAATGATTGAGGTATTTGAATTGACACAAGTATACAACTTGGTGTAGAAACGTTTTAATTCAAAAGTTTTCGTTTAAACGCTTTGATTGATAGAGAGCGTATGTTTGCGTTGTTCATTAAATGTTGATCGTAATTCTGTACCTATATTAAAGGTAGATCCGATCACCAATCCAATTAGATAAGGTTTTTTCTCATTTGTACTAATTTAAATGATTATACCCGAAATAAGCCCGAAGAAATTCTTTGCATTTTCCAACAGCTTTAAACATGATTATTCGATAGTTTTAGCAACAGTTTTACATTTACTACCTAATTCAAACGTTAAGTAAAAATACTAAGTACCGAAATCCATGTTAATAGCGCTTTCAAATAAAGAATGTCAGTATTCAACGATTTTAGTATAAAAACAGAAGTTTCATCGTCAATTCGGTGAACATTTAGGAACGTTTATTCCGCCGCCCAGCGGGTAAGTGGGCAAACAATGTGATTGTTAACTCGTTTCCCCATCTCCCCTAAGCTTTTGTTTTGTGTGTTTGTATTGTGCCCACTGTACCCACCCGCCGCCATGATTATTTGCATTTCTTCTACATTCCTTGAACGTTTCCTTTTTATAACAATTACAACACACGCGACTTTTAATTGTAGGGTTTGTTCGAGTCTATACAAACTTCTAATTGTCATGTGTACATGTAGGATGTGGCGTTTGGTCTAAGTAAATTGAATCTTGTTTTACATAACATAATATCACGCCTGTATTTCCCCGAAGGGTTAGGCAGAGAGGTGTATCTATATTACACCCACATTTCAGAGTTTTCTTAAAGTCCCATGTAATAGGAGACGAGCATATTGCCGCCAACCGGGCACAAATTCAGACTCCGGGCTGCTACTGAGACATTCCTGATGGAAAAACCCAACAACATTTTTGTTTTACAGTTTGCCATTAAGGTTCCACCAGTCGACGGCTCGAACTCGTTGGTGGCTTGGCTAATATGCATGCTATTTATTTATTTAGTTTTTATTTATATAGTTTTTATTTAATTTTTAATTCGTGAAATGATAATTTATAACTTAAACGAGCGCGTGAAAATTCATATACCTTTGGGCGTATAGATATATTATGGAAAAACTACTGGATGTATCTACTCAAAATAAAATTATTTGAGCTTTTAAATAAATTATCTATACCTGCATGGTTTCTATTTTTCCATTTTCATACTACATAAGTTATTTATTTACGCCCAAAAGATGAGTTAATATTAAAGTTGAAATATGGAAGTTTCGACGCTCATAACTTCCAAACCATTTTTTTTTTCTGTTCTGCTTCCATACAAGGCTAGATAATGACAGACAGATTGATATAATTTTTAGTTTTGAACGTACACCGTCAAACAGACGAGTAATCACCATACTACGTTTGTATGGAAGAATGACCGACTAGTGTACCCTTAATAATAAAAGTTTAGAAACTAATAAGTTAGTAACAAAGAGATACTGTAATACTGAAATTAATTTAATATAATTTATACCTAACGTGTAGGGCTGGGTACTTATACAATATTCTTAATTAATAAATCAGTCCGTTACTGCGTCTCCAAGTGGTGATTAGTAGCTACCCACGCAGACTTTAATATGGCCGGTGAGTAGTTCATATAATTGGATTGATCGATGGATATAAAGCTTTGACTTATACTAAAATAACAGCTTACCTTTAAGGATATTGTCAGCATGGCAAATGCAGATGTTTTATAAATTTTAATAAGTTTGTAGGTGAAACTTATAATCTTAAGTACCATTTTTTATAATTTTCATATCTGTCTGTTTTGTTATTTAAAACCACGCAACGGATTTTGGTGCGGTGTTCAACATCATTTAGAGATTTTATTCTGATAGGTTCTTTTTTTGGGTTCATCATCAGCCTATAAATGTTCCCACTGCTGGGACACAGGCCTCCTCTCAGTGAGAGGGAGTGGGCCGAAATCCACCACGCGGGCCCAGGGAGGGTTGGTAGATGTCACATGTCTTCGAATTTTCGGTTCTAGGACATGCCGGTTTCCTCACGATGTTTTTCTTCACCGTTTTGAGAGCAGTGGTGATGAAATACATACGTTACGTACGTTTAGGGTTACGTATCTCAAAAGGAAAAGCGGAACCCTTATAGGATCACTCGTGTATCTGTCTGCCTGTCCGTCTGTCTGTCACAGCCAATGTGCTCCGAATCTAATGGACCGATTAAGTTCACATTTGATACACATATGTATTTTGCAAAACAAAAGTTTTGCAAACAGTACCGTATGACATATTAAATGAAAGAACTTTTTGCGAGAATCTCAAAAATATTTTTTTTTATAATTTTAAAATAAACACTTTTAAAGATACATACATACATACATAAACTCACGCCTTCTTCCCATGGGGGTAGGCAGAAACTACAGAACGCCACCTGCTACGATCCTTACATAGTCCTTTTGCCTCGTTTACGTTCATACATCTGGTCATACACGCACGCCGGTTGCGAGTACTACGCACCTGGCATTTCTGAAGAACATCACCAATAAGGTCAGTATATGTCCTCCTAGGGCGTCCCCGCCCGGCCTTTCCCTTTACATCAGCCTTGTAAATACATTTTGTTAGTCGCCTTTCATTCATTCTCTCAACATGCCCAAACCATCTCAGCATACCCTTTTCAATTTTTGTCACTACATCTTCTTTTAAATCACACCGCTGTCTTATCACATCATTTCTCAGCCTATCATTCATAGTCAGGCCACACATGCTTCGCAAGGAACGCATTTCCACAGCATTTATTCTACTTTCATGTTGTTTTTGCCACACCCAACATTCACTACCATACATAAGCGTG
Source organism: Agrochola lychnidis (assembly GCA_963680765.1). Taxonomy (NCBI): domain Eukaryota; kingdom Metazoa; phylum Arthropoda; class Insecta; order Lepidoptera; family Noctuidae; genus Agrochola; species Agrochola lychnidis. The sequence goes on from OY796850.1 coordinate 11,309,518, forward strand.
GGCATCAACACACCATTGTGAACAGCCAGTCGAGTCTTTTTAGACATCGACTGGTTGGTCACAATCGCATGTATAGCACCATTCACTTTGTTTCCCGCGTTTACTCTCTTTTCCACATCTCCATCAATCTTCCCATCCCTTGTAAACAGACTCCCCAAATATATAAACTCACTTACTTGCTCCACACTCTTATCATACTCTCTCTTATCTACTTCTCTCTCTCTCTTATCATACTCTTACTTTTAAAGATATTTAAGAAAATCGATGAAAATTGATAATTCCCCCCTTATCTGCGAAACTACTGAGCCTAAAATTAAAAAAAAAATACAGAGAATGGTTCTTTACCCATAAATTACTGGAAAATCTATAAGAAGTCTATGGTCTTAAAATAACATGGTTAATCTCTCAATATTGTGCGTACAAGCTTACATTTGCAGTTGGAATGTATGGGAGAACATGTTTCAACTACAATGTTAAGTTTGTATTTGGGATAAATTCATCCCAACTACGGATTGTGCGTGGTCCGACACGCACTTTATATATTAATATTTAAATTAGATATAATCCAGAAATTTTCACGTTTTGTCTAGTCATAAAAACCATGCAAAGCAGCCGTAACATAATTATAAAACCAATGCATATTTTATCTGAATTACCAAGCTTTAAGAACCCTGTACATGAATAACTGCTATCACATTACTCATCGTTCAGCGCGAAGCTATTTCTGTTTTGACAGTTAGACATAAACAATGAAAATGAATAAAACTTTGCCAATATCCACGAATATAGTTTTATCTTTAAGTCGACAATATCTGGCACAGCTTTTTCAATCTTCGGGTACCTATTCCGACTAACATATCAGGATAAAAAGCATTGCTATGAACGTAGACAAATCGGTTAAGGGTTCGGCGGAAAAATGTAATAATGTAAGCGGGGAAATGAGAAATACTCATATTCTTTATGCAATACCTACCTGACTACTTAGGAAAATTAATGACTGTGTTTTTATCTAACGTTAGCTTTGCTTAAGTAGTACATTACATAATATATTATCATTCCACCTAACACGGTCTAACTTTGGTACACTATAATAATATTTTCGTACCAAAAATATTGGCAGAAAGTTTTTATACCCGAAGTTCCAGTATTTTTATGAGTTTTCCGTCAGAGGTACGTTTGAACAAGTTTTCCTTTAAAGGCACAGAATAGCACAGAAGGCGCACTCCGCATTTTAGGTATGAAGATACAAGTACACGGCGGGCTCGTCTTGTCGAGCCAATTAACGCGCATAACGTAATCAGAAGATATAAGAGTTACGCGATAGAAAGAGGCTTAGGTGAATATAACTGTAGGTAATTAGCGCTTTGCGACCTGAATTGTACTTTATTGTGTCGTAGCAAGAGTCGGTTTTTATCTAAATGTTTGTGCGAATGAATCTTCTGTATAATTCTGTGGTGTAGGTGAATTCGTATGTAATACGTTACATGGGTGTATTCATTTAGTTTTTGTATCATAACAATCACAACTCCTATTTATTACTGTAATGCGACTATTTCCTTTCCTCACGTGTGTTACACATTTGTTTTGTTGCCTACTGTATAATACCTGCAGTTTTTGTCGATAAACGCTTTTCAGCAGGTTTGACATGAGTTTTCTACCCTTGTGAAGTCACAGCCAAAATATGTTCGTCACCTTAGGAGCAATTTTTGCCTGCTCGTTGCACGATAGAACCTGCTTTACCGACTCAGCATTATACATTACGCCATCTTCTTTTTATTTCAAACCGAATTAAAAATGTGACAATGACGTAAAATGGCCAACTTATTAAAAAAGTTTTAGTTTGTGTCGACATTACTCAAAGGTGTATGCTTAATATGATCTTTGTTATCAAGTAATTAAACATTATTTTAAATCTAATAGTTTCAGTACCGTAGCTTAAAAATGTGTTAGGTGTGTGTACTTGGAATCGCAGGCCGATTTCCGGCCACCGTAGGCGCGAGCTTGCGGACGGTGAGCAATGGGAAGCTCGCCGTTCGATAAGGACCAGGCCCGGGTCGACGGCGCGTTGTATTCCACGCGCGCCTCAAAGAGATGTCAGCAGAACTGATGGGGTCCGCTAGGGTCGATGCCTGCCGGGGTTGCGAATAAAACCGAAAGGCAGATCGAAGGAATACGGGTGGGTTTTAGTCAGTAATAGTCTGACACGCCCTCCCGCTCCGCCCAGAGTGGGAGAAGTTATTTGAAAATTTCCCACCCAACAAAAAAAGGAAAAATTAAAAGGTTTGGTTTGTACTTGATAAAGGAAAGAATTTAAAAACTGACAAAGGTATAAAAGACTCGACTGTACGTGAGTTCTCTTCTACCCTTATAATAATTCCTACCTGTGGAATCGACTCTTATCTGAAAATTCTATCAAAGCACGACTGCCAAGTTTTGAAACAATTATGCAAAACAAGATTGGGTTAATGGCTCGCCCCCTATTACACGAAACTTGAAACATAGCTGACGAAATGAGGGTGCATTATTCACCTCTACCTACCGCTCCGGAGAATACATGCGTGATGGTATGTATGTAAAAGTTTGCTACTTATACTATTTCGCAGTGTATGGTTGGTGTTTAGTGGATCCAGGGGGATTCTAAGGGGCTCAAGCCTACCCCAAAAGCATCTGAGTTTTTCCGTGACAAATCTTAAAGTGAACTATACTCCGTTTGAAATAAGATTAGACATATAAACAAACCTTTTTTACAGTCCGTTCAACCGATTTTGACTTCTATTGCGTAGGCATAAGGATGGCATTAAAAGCAAAAGAAGTGGTTACAAACCAACTGTTTACTGCAGCTGCCATTTGTCATGCCACCAACGCAATAAAAGTCAAAATCGGTTGAACGGACTGTAAAAAAGGTTTAGTTAAATGTCTAATCTCATATCAAATGGAGTATAGTTTTAAATATTCTAATTAAACTTTTTAGCAAGTAACTTTTTTGTAGTGTGCTTACTACCTAAGGTACAATTGTCATCAATCATCCTTAAATTTATAAATATTATGTTTTCAAGAGTATGTTTTCCATTGAGGAATTTGCGAAAAGTATTCCGAGGAGACTTGTTATGTGTTAAGCAAAATAAAAAGTTGTGTGCATTTTTAGTGTTTAGTTTGCTCAGCGGGGTCAAGCCAAACGACAATTCTGTATCCGCCGGTGCTATTTTGTAATAAATTAGGTAGAGACACTTGGTTTTTTAAAGGAGTATAAAAGACACCGTACCGTCGCTAAAATACATTCTTGAGCTGATTGCTCAAGCAAGAAAAACCTCCGACCTTTGGTAAACTAGACTCACATTGGTGAATCATAAGACCTAAGGCAATCTCAAGGCAAACATTGATTTACCTACGTAGTTTCCCAAAACCAGTGAGCGGCCGTGGTATCTGACTATAATATTACTTGCTTAAAGGTATGATTCCGAATAATGCCGCACACGGCAGTGCTGCCGCGGCATTGTTGCCGCGTCACTATTGGATAGATTTTCTATAGATTTATATGAGATTACATTCCGAGCACGGCAGCATTTCTGCACGTCATTGCTGCGACGGCACTGCTGAGCGGCAGACCAGTAGTGCGGCATTCATCACAGCGATGACATGTGATTGTTGACAATTGTTGAGAAATAAACCACGAACAGGAGTGCCGCACCGCGGTGCTCGGTATCACGCGGTAGGCAGCACTGCCGCAGCAACAATGCCGCGTGCGGCATTGTTCGGAATCATACCTTTATTGTTTTCGGATGCGGCCATACAGAATAATTTGCAGTGTGTCTAAAAGTTGGTGCCGTTTGGAGCCACGTTCATACATCAATAAGTTAGTGGCAGGCTGCTCGCGTTGCTGTAACAACTTACACTAAGTGATAAACTATGTTTTTCTTTCATTTTCATGCTGGCTTGTAAGTTGGAAATCCGATATAAGTACATAACGAATTGACTCTATAGACTTTGCAAAAATACGTCAATACCATTTAGGACCCAGTCTAGCCCATATTTCAACATCTGTAACTGCTAACCAAGATCTGGCAAAGTCACCAACGAAAAATGGCGCCCATCGTAGCTCGGTTCTGGGACAACATTTATCAGAGAACTATCTCGAAGCCCGCAGCGAATCGGAAGAAAAAGAGGTGGGACAGGTAAGGAAAGGGATTTCGAGTTTCAAATCGAAAGGTCGCCTTCATATAGGCATTGGAAATAAGGATGGAGGCGTTACTCGATTAATCGCCTTTCAGATTGGGTACCAAATTGGGAAAATTGAAGGAAAGGTACCTTAAAATGTCACAATTTTTGTATATCTACAATCCATGTGCCCGATGGGATTTCCAATCGACAAAAATGAGAACTTCCATACAAACTTCGGTACCTTGTTTAGGGGATGAATTTTCAAAAATCTTTCCTTCGTGCTTACTTTCTTTATAAGGAACCCTTGTGTAAAATTTCATGCTAATAGATCCAGCAGTTAAGGTTACGCGTTGTCTGTCAGTGAATGAATTTGTTTAAGATTTTGACGTAGTTAAGTAGATTTAAGTAAACAAAACGTATGCCCGTTTTCATTAACACTAGGCAACACCTTAATGTAATACCTTGTAATGTAATGTCTAATAATATAAAAACTTTTTACAAAAAAAAAAACAACTGACCTCCAAATAAAACACTACAAAGTGAAAAATAACTTTAATTTCGGAAGTCGGTGTCTTGGGTTTTGTATTTTCGTTTTTTGCCACCGACTTCCGAAATTAAAGTTATTTTTCACTTTGTAGTGTTTTTTTTGGAGGTCGGTTGTTTTTTTTTGTAAAAAGTTTTTATTTTTCACTTTTTAGTTGTGGTACCTACCCCACACACATTCGAATACCACTACCTGCTACCAGTGACAGAAACTTATCATATCATCTACATACAAAGTGGGAAAAAAAATACGTATTTTGTAGCTAACTCAAAAACCTCCTTTTTGGAAGTCGGTTAAAAATGCTTTTATAACACGTCATGTAATAAAAGCATTCTTTCTTTACAGAAAGAGGACGTCATTTGTCAAGGGTGTAAGGTTGAAGTACATTGTGTTGCACTTTACTGTGTGCCACTCATTTTGCCGACGACGTCACAGTGTAGAAAATAGCTCTGAAGAAATATAACAATCAAGTTTTTCTTAGAATAAATGCTTGAAGCTTTGTTTGTAAATAAGTGGAGATTTTTCTCAGTGAAATTGTGTAGGAAAAATAATCATAAATTTTCTGATACAGAATTTTATTTTCCGGTTTTAGTAGTTTTCGTGAAATTTGTTCATAAGTAAAAATAATTTTTTAGAATTAATCAAACTAAGGTCTTTAGCGACTAACTTAGAACGAAGGAAGTTGTGCAAAAAATGTTTAAGTAACAAGATACCTACATCTAATGTAGGTACCTACCTAAGTTATTCTATGACGCATTGTGTAAGTTTACGCCACAAAGACACATTTACACAACTATATTGTCTTGTTATTCATGTCTGTTGTTCACATAGAGCAGCTACAAACAGTAAATCAAGAAAGGGCTGATTACTGAGAGAGCAGTCACAACTCACATAACAAAGCAAGTGTCACATAAACTCAAAGTAGTGCTAAGTGAATAACGCGCGGAGTTAGTGTTATTAAGCTGATGTATTTACTATCCGCTTCCTCTGTCGATTTTACGACCGAAACTTAGTATGTGAGTACTATCGTATCATCGTCGTTAATATTTCCGTTATTCACAGTCGTACAGTGTGTATATTTAAATTAGTGATGTCGGATCGTTAAAAAATGTGATCCGCGGATACGGATCATAAGGGTCTAGATCCGCGAATACGGATACGGATGTCAACTTTCTTCAGGTTCAGCAGGAATTATTTATGACCCTCATCGTAACTGACTTTTGGGGACAAAGCTGCCAAGTTAATCTTTTTGAAATATAATTTACCATTACTCAATATTATGACGTTTTTTTTATAAGTTCTCGAAAACAACATAGTTTTAATTGATGTGTTAACTCACATAATTATTTCGATTAGTATAGCACAAATATTAGAGGTTTGATCTCACTACAAATATAGTTTAATTACTACCTTATAACTTAATTTACTGGTACAAACTTACTCTACTTGAATTATAATAAATATGATTAAATTATTTTTTTACTAATTTGGATTGAAGTTAACAGTATTTCATTGCTACATATCTTTAAAATTTCATATACGTAATGAAATGTATTAATATAAAAGATCCGTTCAAGATCCGCCAAAAGTAACGGATACGAATACGGATACAGATCTTTTTTCTCCCTCGGATATACGCGGATACGGATACGGATATCCGGCACATCACTAATTTAAATAGGTAATCAACTCATAAAGTGGAAAATACCGTCCGTATTTATTATTTACTTTCCAACGAAACTAGGTATTTAATTTGAGCAATTAAAGGTAATAACGAGTTCGATAGAGTTGTTCAAAAATAGAAAGGAATTATCGACAATTATTGTCTGAACACATGAATATCACCGCTTTCCCACTGTAAGTATTTTCGTCATACTTCATGACGGCACGGAGTGACGTCATAGCGTAGGGTGAAAGTTGGAATCGTGTGATCCAAATAACACGAAGGGAGTGAAGGGAATGCTAGAGTAGTCGGTAAAGACAACTAGTTAGCTAACAAATTATCGTAGTTAGGAGTCAGTCACGCAATCCACCTTTTACCAATTTATCATGTGGACTAGGTGCGTCGGATGCCGTCACTATGTTCAACATTCCTCTCATAGGTAACTCTCATTTGTGACTTTTCGTACTTTAATGTAAGGTCGGGTTAACCGTCTGTTACTTTGATAAGGTCACTGATGATAAAGTTAGCGGGCGATGAGTGAATTACCTACACGTGTAGCCGAATATACCTTTTATAAAGGTTGGTAACTTCTGAGAACTTTGCTTTCAAGTCTGTCACGTTGTATTTGGTAGTTTTAATTTAATTAGTATGTCGATTTATTTATAGAATTTCTGCGGGTCAGATATTTTTTCTATTTACTGTAATAATTAGATTATTTTAAATTATAACAATACGGTAGTTGCCTAAGTTAAAAAAAAGAAATTCTATTAAGTCCGTCTTTCAGATAATAAAAAAATATTAGACACGTATTTTTTGCTTTATCATATTTATCAAAAATAACTTAGAAAACACGCATTAAAGTTGGGGAGTGGGGTCTCGCTACGTCACAACACAGTATTAAATCTAGCAAGGCGTTACGTCATGCCACATTTTAACTCAATGTATCGCCGTAATCTTTTGATTATGTCAAAAAAGAAAATATACATGTTCAATATTTTTTAATAATCTACAAGACGGACAAAAAAAACAATTTTTGGACACAGGCCTATTATGAATACAACTTACGAAAAGGTGAAGATATACTTACACCCAGCGTACCGTTCTTCCAATTTGATGTCGAGTAAAAAAACCTTTATTGTCATAATTTATCTGTACATGACAGGCATATATAAATGGAAACGTTGACTTCTGTACGCCCTGTAGAAGCGTAACGGTTAGAAAAATGATACAACAATAATTCTATTTCTTCTCTACCAACATACAACCTCATGTTATTGCGCTTATGTATCACGTCTCACACATTACAAATATTCGGTACTCGTACATCTATTGTGTATTTATTTGGGGTTCGCACACAACCTTAAAAATAACTCAGCCTTTAACGTTAAGGGAAACTGAAAGGATTTAGTTTATGTGTGGGTGAGCGCATCAGTCAGCCTCCTCGTGAATTATAGTGGCATTTGTTTGGGTCCAACTCGCCTTGTTCCGAGGACAGCATGAAATCTGAAAAAATACTGCCTACATGGGCTACACGTTCCGCTACGCTGAAAATACACGTATGTTGTAAGGGAAACCTTATGATATTGTATGACACTCGATTACACGAAAGACCGTTGTAAAGTGGTAGATGTTTGCTACGGCTTAGGTAAGCGTTCGGGTAACTAATACATACTAGTTTACTGTGCGGGATGTTGAGCCTGGAACTGGATAATCGCTGAATTCATTTGATGTGTCTAACGACAAGCAAGAGTTGCGGAAAGTACGATGAACAGTTCCCGAATTTGAACCTGTATAGACCGTTGTAATTTCTCTGTGTATTAAAGATATCGGCATTTTTGTATCAGGTAGCATCACTACATAGTATAAAACAAAGTCGCTTTCTCTGTCTCTATATCCCTATGTATGCTTAAATCTTTAAAACTACGCAACGGATTTTGATGCGGTTTTTATTAATAGATAGAGTGATTGAAGAGGAAGGTTTATATATATAATAACCCGGTTTATACCCGTGCGAAGCCGGGGCGGGTCGCTAGTATTATATATTAGGTATAAATATTCTAAATTACCATGTAATCATTTTGGAGTACTAGAAGCTTACATGCTACTGTCATAATATTTCACGAAAATAATTAATATTTGATTACACATAATTATCGTTGATAGCGGCGTAAATTACTAGAATTATACAAGGCTTTTACAACATAAAACCGGGTCGTGTTCCTGAAACCGCAATCCCTTAAGGGAATAGTCTAAAGTATATTTAAGTACCTTCCACCACGCTGGATACTGAAGTGGAGAAAGTCAACGCTTGAAATACAAAGTTTTTCTTTTAAAATATAAGATCCCTCTGAGGACTCCAGTGTTATTGTTTCAGCGGTAACAAAAACTCGTTTTAATTAACTAAGTTTCAAAACAAACAAACTCCGTAGGCTGCATTTGAAAATATTTGGTGTTTCAGTAGGACTTAGGTAATCAGCACTGTTTGTTTCAGGTAGAATACTATTGAGTAAATAAGAGTTGGCCAGGATCGATTCAATATAAGTATCAAAACACAATTCCAGCAAAATTATTAGCTTCATATAAAAGTTACGAAGGTTTGTGAGACAGCAAAGATGAATTAGGTCGTATTGACCAACGACGCAAAAATGTAGATGAGCCTCATACGGCCATAAAAATACGTGCGGTCCAGAAACGCGCTACGATTCACGGAGCAGGTCGGTAAAGAAATGATAATTGTAATTTAACGTGTTCTACTCCCCAACCCCCTCTCCACCCCGTATTACCAAACGGCTGCTCTCAGGGCACCCAGTGATCCAGTCACAACGCTAAGCGACCCTTTCAAATTCCCCCAAATTTTAATTAAAATGTTGTAAACTTGTATCAGCGGTTTCGTCGTATTGTTTCGGCCTTAAGCCTACCATATTTTGGGTTAATAAGCCAGACCCAACATAAAAATGTTAAATAAAACAGAACATCTTGTAAATTCAATACAACACTGTATTTTATGGTGGAGAACTTACTTTCGCGAGCTGAATTTCTGACTCTTATGTATGAAAACATAAAAAATCCGTCATAATTTTTACTTTATTGCTAAGCGCGGGTTACGAGCTAAGTGAGGAAGTAATCAAGGAAGTTATAAAACTGATTTGAGAATTTCCAAGGTAACTGAGCCAGCTATACAAACCGAGTCCGGCGGAGTTTACGCGACATTTCAATTAAACCTTGGATTTCGCTAATGAACTTGTCGTCTCTTGCTGAACTTTGCAAAAACTTCGGCGACCTTTGATTTCAGTTCGACGTACTTTACTCAATACTAAACTGACGGCATTTTGTATGTAAAAGAGACGGAATTTCACTGATAGCAAATATCGAGATGTCCCATAACCAATGCTAATATTAGGTACGTCATAAATGAGAAAATCTGTTCGCATGTTTATTCTGTGCTCAATCACGTCTCGCTCGAACGACGCATGACAATGAAACTTTGATCTAAGGAAGCTTACGTCACGGAAACGGGCAAAGTCTTCTTTTATCCAGATTCAATGGCAGCTTCCCCTGAGATAAGTAATAAAATATTATCTTTGGTTGTTATTCCTTTATGGCTCGACGGACAATTTCGTCGATATAATAATTTTATGATAACTTCAAAATTATGCTAATGAAGCCGGAGCAGAATCAGCGAATTGTTATAAAGAACGCTGATTGGTAGATTTTCCTGCTGATGGAACGATGAAGGATTTTAAGACAGGAGCTTTTTGAACGAAATTAAAAGCCTTTCACCGAGCATTTTACCACAAAATTCATGACTTAATTTAAATATAAAAACAGACTTTACATCTTGTTTAGCGAATACGTTGCAAGTAAAGTAGTGCTTGCATGAATTTTCATGTATACATGAAGTTTTGCATTCGGAAACTTAGAAGCAAGTTGACGAACCGCATCCTGTCTGGCAGATGAACGAAAATTTCTGAACTTTCGTTAAAAATATATAGGTATCTAGATTTTATTAAAATGTTCAATCATCCTCGTGTTTTCTTACTAACAACTAGATAAATTGCTTTTTCAAGTAATTAAATTAATAAATGGCTTACAAGTTATCATTATGCTTAGCAAATTACTCGAGTGCCTACATAATTACAAAAGTCAGCCTAAATAAACCCTTTTCATAAACAATGTTTAATAACAATGATTAAGCGTTTAGACGTGCTTTTACCCTCAAAAACAAGTAATTTTCCACGCTCCACTTTCCCAAAGATTTGAATAAATGAAAAGTTGAACCCTTTTTCGGAATTTTCCAATAAAATAAGTTTTCCGAATATGTAACTTCGTAATACTTATGTTTTTGAATGTTTAAATTGAGGAATCAAGATTCTTATGAAGTTTACCTACCTTTAGAATTATCCCAAAAAAGTTAAAAGAAGTTCGTAACTCCTTAATAAATGTACAGTGTTCCTCTAAATTACCTCTAAATTATTATAGTTAAATCATGAAATTAATTTTATAAACTAGGAAAACTAACGTAAGTAGGTAGCTCTATCCATCAGCTCTTGCAATGAGAGGCATTTAATTAGAGTAGCAAACGTTGTTGGCAATCCGAAGGTAGAACTCAACTCGGTAAGTTCAATTCCAGTTAGAGAGTTCTCATTAAATGTAGTATTTATTTAACATACTGCCAACTTTATTATAAAAAGTACAGATTTGTACATCTCTTTTTTTCTAGGAAGGGTTGGTGGTTTTTTCTATGTGCCGTTCGAACTGGCCAGTTGTATTTTTATGTAAAAAAATTATATGCTTCACCTCACTCCGCTGAATTCGAAATTCAAACGTTCTTGGACATGGAATTAACCGCCTCTGTGGTCTAGTGGTTAGATAGACCACTTGTCTCAGACCCAGAGGTCCCGGGTTCGATTCCCAGTGGGAACAAAATTTTCTGCTCGGTTTGATTTGTGGTAGGGCTTGTTCTAAGTCCCCCTGGCTAGCTACCACCATCTAATCTAAGTCTGTCGCCATAACAACAATGTTAACAGCATTGCGCATTGTTGTGTTTCAGCAGTTAGAGGTAAGATAGCCAGTTCCTCTATGGTTGAGGATTCCGGGTGAAGCGTTTCTACCTACGGCTGACCATCACTTACCATCAGTTGCAAGCCAAGAGATTCCGTAGTGGTAAAAAAAATATGTTTTTATACATCCTTTACTATTAAACGAGCAATATATATATTAGTATATATATTTGTACTCACGTTCTCGAAATCGGCTCTAACGATTTCGATGAAAGTTGCAATATAAGGGTTTATGGCGGCGAAAAATCGATCTAGGTCTCGAATAGGTCTTATATCTGGGAAAATTCGTATTCTCCGTGTTTTCACCTGAGCAGAGCTCGGTCGCCCAAAGTTTAGAACAAGATATTGAATAATGACATGAGAATAGTGACATTAGAATAATGACATGGCAGCATGGAATTAGTAAGTACCTACTATCATGGCAGCATGGAATTATTAGGTACGATTAGTATGAACTTTTTAAAACTATTAAATGAGCATTCTCTATTTTCACCAGAGCAGAGCTCGGTCGCCCAGGTACTATTTATTTAAGCGCCATTTTTTTGGCACGAAATAAATTATCTAATTCAAATTCATTAATTTGTATAACATAGTTCATTGCCTTTTGAGTTTCGAAGACATAGAACTATGACCTTAATCAAAGACAGGCAATCAATACACGTGCCAATATAATTAAGTTTGATCAGTTACAGAGCGATTGATTTGAAAACTATTCGCCTGTCACGTAAGTCTTGGTCCAGACTTCGTCTGTGATGTCTATTACAAATAAAATATTTGTTTTACCTCTTACTTACGAAACAATGAGTCTGTGTGACTACGAGATTTCAGGTATAAAAAATGAATCTGCCTTTACTGCTGAGCGTGCCCGCCTGCTGGCTGTGGGTGAGTGGGAGTCGGGCCTCTGGCTTCAGGCGCTACCGTCACCCAACATAGGTACTATGCTGGGTGCTACCATCTTCCGGCTCGCTACCTGTCTGCGTCTGGGCGCTCCTTGTATTGCTCCGCATCACTGCCAATGCGGTGAAGGTGTCGACTGTCTCGGACACCATGGCCTATCCTGCAGTAAGAGCGCAGGCCGGATAGCACGGCACGCCAGCATCAATAACATCATCCGTCATGCTCTTGTCACCGCCGGATTGCCAGCTGTTTTAGAACCCAATGGCCTGGCATGCGACGATGGGAAGAGGCCAGACGGAATGACCTTAATGCCTTGGAAGGTAGGTAGGCCTTTGGTGTGGGATGCAACGTATGTCGACACCCTTGCGCCATCCCACCTTCCTAGCACGGCGGGCTGTGCTGGGGCTGCTGCTGCAAGTGCGGAAAACCTCAAACGGTGCAAATACTCCAATCTTATTGGGACTTATATGTTTGAGCCGTTTGGGGTTGAAACACTAGGGCTATGGGGTCCGAGTGCCCACCTAGTTTTTCAAGACATCGCCAAGCGGCTGGTCGACTCTTCACGTGACCAGAGGGCTGGCCTATTCTTTGGTCAAAGAATCAGCATTGCCATACAACGTGGCAATGCTGCCAGCCTTTTGGGCACTTTTCCTACTGACAGCGATGCGGACGAATTTTTTGATGCCCTATGATTATTCCCCCCCCCTTTTTATATAGTTGTACATATTATTATTTTAAGTCTGATAGTTTTTAAATAATGTAAATACGTGTGTGTAAATAAAATAAATCTGCCTATATAGGTAGCCTTTTCCCAACTATGTTGGGGTCAGCTTCCAGTCTAACCGGATACAGCTGAATATCAGTATTTACATGGAGCGACGCCTATCTGACCTCCACAACCCAGTAACTGGATAATACGATATCCCTTGGTAAGACTGGTTGTCAGATTTTCGGGCTTCTGACGACCCGTGACGACTGTCAAAGAGCCACGAATGACAGCCGGGACCAAACGACTTAACGTGCTTTCTGAGGCACGGAGGAGTTTCGGTATGTACCTAAAGATGGTCACCCATCCACGGACCAACCGGCAAGCATAGATAAGCTTATGGATCGACCCGTACTGCTGTTGTTACTTAGCCACGAGCTTCACGAGGTTTCGGAAAAAAAATGTGGTTTTATGTAACCTTTTACCGCCACATTTACCCACCAAAATTGTCAATCTAAAACACATAAAATATTAACAATATGGACTGAAAACTGCGAGCGGTGAAATGTACAAAATTAACCTACGATATTTGTTTATGAAGCGGGATTTTCCAGCTCTCATGATTTCAATTAGTGAGTGTCATAATCAAACCATACTTTAGGAGCAACGCGCTAACGAATTCTAAGTAATTAACCATTCCTGTTTGATGTTCATGTAAGTTTATGAAAACACGTCTCGCTTGAAATCGTCAGAAGTCGCTCTACATATGAAAATAATTCTTAGTGTTAAAATATTGATGTTACGAGGAACGTGTCAGACTTAACAGATAATATTCATAACATCGTAAACAACTTGACTGTATGTATTCCCCGAATGGTTAGGCAGAGGTATTTAGTAAGCTCATATTTCGTCCATTGTAATTTCAACATAAATGATGTAACCAATATTTTGATTTTAAAAGAGTGTCTGTGGAGTTTCTTGCCCGTTCTTCTCCATTGACCTACTACGCTTTGGAATGGGCAACTAGCTTCATCTTTCTGACTGACCGACCCCTTGACAATTCAAAAGTACCTGTAATTGGTTTATTTGAAATAAATGCTTTGAGTTTGAGATTACCTTTAAGTCCTATACTCTTATGTAATACTCCTATATCGTCGCTTATCGAACAACACCGGTCAAGTCATTTTGACTGACTTTACAGGGAGGTGAAAAACTGCTTAAAATTATTAATTTCAAGAGTTTATGAGTTACTTTTTGTAAAACCGCCAATTTTCAACTTGAGCGGTGTTGTTCGATAAGCGACGATATGTCGTCTGTCGGGACAGGACAACTAAAAGCCGTAATGGCACTTTCTGCAAAAGGTTCTTCTAGACATGGCCCTGTATTGTTTGACTCACATAAAATCGTATTATTATTATGTTTGGACTTTAACTCTTTCGATTGCGCCACTTCTTCTTCCCAGCTAAAGGCACTAGGAAGTGGTGAAGGGTGGGCGTTTTGGAGGACTGTCTTATGTAATTTTGACGTTCGAAAAGTGCTGATTCTCAGCCTAGTTTGAATAAATGACTTTTGAATTTTGAATTTTGATTGCACCCACTAATCATAGAACTCATACGCCATGCCGCCATACATGTTGAAACTGAACCCTCCGGGAGGGTTACCGGCATTACGTTTGCGCTAAAGTTAACCATTGTGGACGGTCAACGGCATTAAGTTTAAAACCGTGTTATAAAACACTGTTAAACGAAGTAAAATGGTGTTTTCAGGGGGTCTTTTCGCTATACGTAGTTTCCAACTTTTAATTTTTTTAATGATTTGTACCCGTGAACAAAAAACAAAAAAAAAAAAAATAGTTTTAAAAACAACGCATATACTAATAAATCTTATTAAAATATACATCAAATTTTATTTTCACGGTTTATAATGTTGTATTCGCTAAGAAAAACCAACATTTAAAATGAGCCCTCCGCGAGGGCTCCCAGCATCCCAGATGCAACTAGGTGAACCTTCCAGGAGGGCTTCCGGCATTGAACGTGTTAAAAGAGACCATGACATCTAAGTTTATTGAGCTAGGAAATGCTGGCGCCATCTAGCTTTAAAATATGGACCAAAAATTAATGTTATTGAAATAAACATGATTTGATCATTTAATTTAATTTTATTTCGGTTGCCATCAACGACATTAACCGGGCAAAATTTAGACTCCGGAATGTACTGCGAAATTCCAGATGGAAAACCCAATAACACTTGCCCGACCTAGGATCAAGAACCCCCATTTCTCAGTAGGCATTTACGACCACTGGACCGATGAGGCAGTCACAGTTAGTCACTGGAGAATATTCATAAGTTGTAAGTTTCTTGTTATATTCGGGTGTCGAGTGTCAAGTGTCGGGTGTCCACACAACGGGTGCCACACGTAGACTCGGGTAATTCCACTTTATTGGGTCCGTAGTGCCAACACGTGTAGTCCCAGAGGGCATGAATACAGATGACACACATAAATGCTGTTATTGAAAAAGGGGTGAAGTTAGGGTTTTGAAATTAATTTTAGGCTTTGCTGTAGACATTATTAGTTTTGTTTGACATAAAATACCGACGTTTATGAAATATGGTACTTCGCAAATAGGCCGTAGAAATAGAAGTCAGAAGGACTACTTTCGCATTAAACCTAAATTAAAAACAAACGCGACCAAATGTTTAAGAAAAAGATACCTACATAGCAAAATATTAGAGCTAATTCTACTTCAGAACGTAAGTATAACGCAATATTTCATATCTATACTCCATTTGAAATAAGATTAGACATTTAACTAAACCTTTTTTACAGTCCGTTCAACCGATTTTGACTTCTATTGCGTTGGTGGCATGACAAATGGCAGCTGCAGTAAACAGTTGGTTTGTAACCACTTTTTTTGCTTTTAATGCTATCCTTATGCCTACGCAATAGAAGTCAAAATCGGTTGAACGGACTGTAAAAAAGGTTTGTTTAAATGTCTAATCTTATTTCAAACGGAGTATAGGTACATTTCGTAGCAAAGTACAACAAAGCTCGGATAACGTCAGGTAACGTTGAATAAAACAATTTGTAAGTACACAAATCCGGATTAAAATTCCATGTAGGGATGTATAATTAGGTAGAAACTGGAATTAATTTAAGGTGTATGTACGTTCACCGTTGTGGTGCAGCGCGGGGCAGATTAGAAGCCGTCGCATGGAAACCGCGGCACCCTCCACTGCAGCCTGTCCATTTAGCGGAGTGGCGCGCCTTGGGAAACTACCAACAACGTTATACAATGTAGAAAAGGTTAATGATGATGAGGTACCTTGCTATTCACTTATTACTTTATTCATGCTCCTTTTGCTTGCTGAGTGGGCTAAGCTACTAGTTGCTCTATTTACGGCGGAACATTTTAGGGTTACTTGAAACCTTGTAGCGACAGTTATGTTCTCAAATAAAAGGGGTTCACATGAACTGATCGAGAATCCCTTATAATCAGTTTTCACACAGTTTCCTTATATTCGTATTCCATATGAAAAATTTCATCTCAAAATGTCCCCTATTTCCTCAAAATGCAATTTCATTTTATTAAATTCAGGCGTCAAAAGTGACATGGCGGCTTCGTCTTTAAGTATGATAATGCAGGCTGAGGTCGAGGGCACGGAACGTCAGAACATGCGTGAGCGAATCCTGCGCTCCAGACTCATGATAGCGGGAAGAACATCCTCTACTGACTAATACTCCACATGTTAAGGAGCCACAAGCAAGATGCTTGCACAAAATCATCATACACTCAAACACGCTTGCACAAAATTATTGTTCATGCTTATCATACTTGCAGTTACGTGTGTGGCCACCTTCAGAGTGCTTGCGTAAAGAAGCAGGTTCCTGGTAATGACAAATTGGTATACCGATCGGTGCGGATCAAATAGTTCCGTGTTAACTTATGCGCTCACACATAAAGAAACAGCTGTTGGTTTCCGAAGATCAACCTGCAGCAATGTGTACCGGGAGTCGGGCTCAAAAATCCGCATCTTTATCCAAGCACCCTTAGTTAGTAGCTGCCGCTGGACACTTTTATATAATATATACTAGCTGACCCCGGCAAACGTTGTTTTGCCAATTATTTGTTTGGGGTGGATAACCCTTATCACTTAGGGGTATGAAAAATAGATAGTAGCCGATTCTCAGACCAACTGAATATGCATATAAAATTTGGTAAAAATCAGTAAAGCCGTTTCGGAGGAGTAAGGTAACTAACATTGTGACACGAGAATTTTATATATAAGATAGAAGAAGAAACTGGCTCACTGACTGACATATCAACGCAGAGCCGAAAGTACTGGGAGTAGGAACGTGAAATTTTGCACACAGCTTCCTTTTATAATGTATGGGAGCACGACTAAGGGGTTTTTGAAAATTCCACGTATCGAAAAGGGGAGATTTCGTTTGTATGAAAAATCTTATTCCTTGAGTAAACTTGAAACTTGTCATAAAAAGTACTAGGCTTGGATGAATTCAAGATAGTATTTCAATCATTAGACGTTGTGCACACTTTCTGAGCAGAAACCTAACAAAAAGTACTACTTCTATTCACGATAGTATTCAATCATTATGTTATGCTACTAATAGGATTTAGATGAGGTAGACAGATAGGTTATAACCTGTACCCTAATTGCATAATACAACAGAATCTCAGTCTGTTTCGATTTGAAACAGATTGCTAATCCATAGCTTCATAAGTTGAAAAAAAAAATCTGCTCAACAACGTAAATAACGCAATGAATGTTGTTGAACTGTCAAAATGAAACAAATTAGGCATAATTGTTTACGAAAATAAATAACACAATTAGGGTACTGGATTAACACAAAGGATACTTTTTATCCCGGTAGTACGTTTCCATGGGATAATTTCCTACTTCCACGCGAGCTAAGCCGCGGGAAAATGCTAGTCTATACAAACAAACAAACAGACAGACAGACGCCAGATTCTACTGTTTTATTAAATGTAAGTACTATAGATTCAAGTTGCTTATCATTTCTGTCTGTGTGACTGTTTTGAATCGTTTTAACAATTACTTAAATAATGTATTCCGAAAGGTTTATGTGTATAATACATTAAAAATTACATATAATAAAGAAATCTCGATGTTTTTACAGGTCTTAAAAACTGCGCCGAGTAGGGGTGGCCCCTAGTCGTGCAATAAAAAAGCTGTGCCCTTGAACAGAAGTAACAGAGCTAAAGTTCGTTTTTCAATCCCAGAGACTAATTTGACATTTCAAGTGATTGTCGTCTGTTTTTTTCAATTTGGAGTTTGACATTTGCACCTGTCAAATTAGTCGCTGGGATTAAAAAACGAACTGTAACCTATGTCATTATGTCCCAGCAGCGAAAATCTCTAACCAAGTTGTTCCTGCGGTATTGTATGTTGATGTCTGGTAGGAACACAGACAGAACAGTTTTTCAACTGCAGTGGAGCCCAAAAGGAGGGTAAAGTTTTATAAAATAGATATAAAATAAAAGGGTCGGTTCGCGACACCGACACATGAAGAGTTCATGAATAAGGGCTCCAAGTTCGAGACCAGTCGGCCATATTCATCCATAAATAAATCCGGGTTTTCCTTATAATTTTACAAATTGTTTGGGTCCATCACTGTAGGAATAGGGAGGTAGGTCTCTACCTATTTTCATCAATCCCAGTTCACTAAGGAGATTAAAAAGGCCAAGATACTTTCACAATATCGGCTCGCTGCCCTATTTCAGATTGAACAAAATTAGATACGATTATTTTATAGAATATTCTTTAATCTTTATAATTGGAGTGGACATAATAGCATTGAACTTGTAACTTAGTAACCGGTTAGATCTAGGCTGTTTAGCGAAGGAAATTAGAGCCTAAGGTTCCGCGCAAACGGACCACCATCCACAGCCACCGGTGGCTGCCGACAAGCTATTTACATAATTTTTAACACGTTTTGTATGGAATCGCCGCACACGTGTAGCGAGTGCCGTCCACTCGCGACTCAGTGTCTGCGACATGCCACCGGTGGCGGCCACTTGCGACTCAGTGTCTGCGACATGTCACCGGTGGCGGCCACTCGCGACTCAGTGTCTGCGACATGTCACCGGTAGCGGCCACTCGCGACTCAGTGTCTGCGACATGTTACCGGTAGCGGCCACTCGCGACTCAGTGTCTGCGACATGTCACCGGTAGCGGCCACTCGCGACACAGTGTCTGCAACATGTTACCGGTAGCGGCCACTCGCGACTCAGTGTCTGCGACATGTTACCGGTAGCGGCCACTCGCGACTCAGTGTCTGCGACATGTCACCGGTGGCGGCCACTCGCGACTGTGTCTGCGACATGTTACCGGTAGCGGCCACTCGCGACTCAGTGTCTGCGACATGTTACCGGTAGCGGCCACTCGCGACTCAGTGTCTGCGACATGTCACCGGTAGCGGCCACTCGCGACTCAGTGTCTGCGACATGTCACCGGTGGCGGCCACTCGCGACTCAGTGTCTGCGTCATGTCACCGGAGGCGGCTACTCGCGACTCAGTGTCTGCGACATGTCACCGGTAGCGGCCACTTGGTACTTAAAATGGGCTTAATAGAATACTACTCGTACTAGTGGCGTCCACCGACCACCTTCGTTTGCGCGGTACCAAAGGACGTGGCGCGCGATAGCCACCGGTGGCTGTGGTCGGTGGACCTTTTGTGCGGAGCTTTATAGATCATAGTATCGCACCTTTGGGAACAAAGCATCACACACTTAAATATGCAGAAAAAACCGGGATAATCGACTTTATGTACACAGCAAAAACGGTGACAATCGCATGAATAACATCGTTTTGAGGGAGGGAGGGACGTTACATTATTTCGCGTTATTGGTTGGTTTGCTTGAAACGTAACGTCTCATCCTGTCAGTAGTGTTTTGACATCCGCAGTGTGACCTTGCGCATTTGTGACGGAGAGGCACTAGGGTAAGTAATGACTATTTGTTTACATATTTCTTGCAATAATAATGTTACTTCTGGTTATCAATTTTTCTTAAAAATCGTTATTTAATGTCACTTCTGCAATATAACAGTAAGAGATTTGTAACAAAAAGTCACTTTTGGTAGCTTTCCCTCAGTTTATGGCTTGTTTCTCAGAAACCCCTCCGTATATTAAAAAAAAAAATAGTCACAGTTGTCCGTGAAGAACTAATCAATTTAAGACTGTGAGAATCGCCTTAAGACTCTAAAATAGTAAAGAGCTATTAAAAAATTACGTCAAAAACATAATTAAAATGCTCTTTCTGTAAAGTTGGAAAACATGCAGAAATGACCCTTTGTTCCCAAAGGTGCGGTATGTAGTAATGGCTGAATAGTGTACTATCTCAATGGCTTATGCGGTAATATCGGGGTGTGTTAATTATAGTACTGCCTCGTTGGACTAGTGGGCAAACGCTACTGCTGAGTATGAGGTCCTGGGTTCGATTCCTGGGTCGGGAAAAGTGTTATTGGGTTTTTCCATCTGGAATTTCTCGGTAGCAGCCTGGAGTCTGGATTTGTGCCTGGAGTTTGGACTTGAACATAACTGGCAAAATGTGGGTGTACTGTAGGTACCTTTATTACCAGATAGTTATAACATAACATCACGCCTGTAATCAACGAAGGGATAGGCAGAGGTGTACCTACCTTAGTTCACCCACATTTCGCTAGTTAAGACAGCTATAATATGCTTTAACTTTTTCGACTCTACCCACTTTTCAAAGAGCTCATACGCCATGCCGCCATACATACCTACTGCAAGTTGACACTAGGAGAGTCATCGGCGCAGAACTGACGGGGTCCGCTAGGGCCGATGCCTGCAGGGGTTGCGAGAAAGTCCGAAAGGGATATCGTGGCTCCCGGCAACATGGCAACTGAAGGAACACGGGTGGGTTTTACTCAGTACGTGTCTGACACGCCCTCCCGCTCCGCCCAGAGCGGGAGAAGTTATTTGATAATTTGACACACAAAAAAAAGAGAAACTCCTACATTACGTTTGCGCTACAGTTAACCCTCGAGGAGTGTCACCGGCATTAGGTTTGAAATCTTGTTAAAATATACAACGGATTTTATTTTCACAGCTTGTAATGCCGAATACATTTAAAATGAGTCCTCCGCGAGGGCTCCCGGCATCCCATATGAGACTTGAGATGCTTCCGAAGGGTTAAAAACTCGCTTTTCTGCCTATACTGATCCTACTGCCGGCAATTTTGAGGTCAGTTTACAATGTCACTATGTAGGTTAATAAATATCAGATTTCATACGAAATGGCTGTAATCTGACCTTTGCATCGAATGAACCGATATCCCACGAGGCTGTGAAATTAGATTTTTCGGCGGGAGTATACTAATGTTACGTCTATGTACAGTCAGAGGCAATTAATTGTTAAGGAAATTGAGTAACAACTTAAATCGTTTATGTATATTCCGTAGACAGAGTATAGCAACAGACAAGTCACTAAATAATCCTATACTATTCAATAAGCAATATTTGTATAATATATTTAATTGTAATCATGTTCTCGAAAAAGGCTCTAACGATTTCGATGAAAGAGGTTTACGCGGCAAAAAACTATGAAGTGGTGAAGGGTGGGCATTTTGGGGGACTGTCTTATGTAATTTTGACGTTCGAAAAGTGCTGATTTTCAGCCTAGTTTTAGTGACTTTTGAATTTTGAATTTTCATATCTGGGAAAATTCGTTTTCTCCGTATTTTCACCCGAGCAGAGCTCGGTCGTCCAAAGTTTAGAACAAGATAATGAATAATGAGAATAATGACATTAGAATAATGACATGGCAGCATGGAATTAGTAAGTACCTACTATTACGGCAGCATTAAATAAGTAGGTACTATACATGGATTAGTATGAACTTTCATAAACTATTAAATGAGCATTCTCTATTTTCACCAGAGCAGAGCTCGGTCGCCTAGGTAAGTTATACGTTTAATTGTAATCACGTTATCGAAAACGGCTCTAACGATTTCGTTGAAAGTTGCAATATAAGGAGGGGTTTATGGGTACGGGGGCGAAAAATCGATCTAGCTACGTCTCATATCTGGAAAAATTCGTTTCCACTATTTTCACCCGAGCAGAGCTCGGTCGCTCAGGTAGTAATCATAATGCGGCCAGGACACACTTATTAAATCCAACAGTAAGAGTATCAAGACAAACACATTTTGAAAGAAAGAAAAATGCGATTATTAGCATTACAGCAGAAAAATACACCTTATAACTATAAAAAACAGAAAACAATGATTATAATGTTAAAAGGCCCTCAGCTCAGCATAATGTCAGTCACCTGACGCTGATTTTCAGCTGCAACCCAAGAGTGCTCTATCTCGTTTGCTTATGCAAACGTTTTGTCTGACCCCAGTTGTTAGCTTACAACTGGGGCCAATAAAACGGCTGTCATGGTTGGATTTCTTTTGAAAGTATTACCCGACTACAATAGAAAGGACAAGATTATTTTATGAGTCCACTTAACACACCCCACTACATCCCATCTCCTCACATACAAAACGACACATATCCAAAAAGCAAAAATGTCACGTCCAATTTTCTTAACATTTTTTAGTAGTGGGCGAATTGAAACGCCCACTAATGGGTACAAAGTAACAGTTTTTAAAACAGGCATGGGAAGATAATCCGCGGAAGTATCACATGTAAATAGAACTTCAAAGAACATTTACGTATTGAATTCCTAAAACTATACTTTAAACGAAATGTACGATATATACTTAAACGATATCTACGATATATACTTAAACGTTTAAACGGTATGTATTTAAACGTTTAAACGATATAAGTATGCTTATACGAAAATGCTTGGCGATGGACTTTTAACGGGAAGTTAACGAACGGATGTGGAACACGAACGAATGATTGATTGATTGATTACAACATTGATTGAAATATAAATAAGTCTACATGAGAGCCAGTTTATCGTATCACGTCTGGTGCCGACAACATGAAAATTGTGGGAGCAAATTATGAAGAGAAACATTTTGATTTTTGTTTAGGAGTCCCGATGAAGTGGTTAAAAATGTAGATCGATACATAACCAAGGTCTAATGTTTCCAATTTATGTTATTTCCACATAAACAAACATCAAATTTATATTAGTGTTAATAAAGTTTATTTTAGACTGACTAGTACTTTTGAAAAGACATAAAAATATAAAGTTTTAGCGCAAAATGAACCTTATGTGTAGGCATTGCAGTTGTTTTTCCTAAAACTCGTGTGTGTTTACATGTTTGGCAAATAAATTGCGAACGTAGATTAGGCGGACTGTCGAGCTCATTACGTATTTACAATAATCATCATCATCATCATCAGCCTATAAATGTTCCCACTGCTGGGACACAGGCCTCCTCTCTGTGAGAGGGAGTGGGCCGTAATCTACCACGCGGGCCCAGTGCGGGTTGGTAGATGTCACATGTCTTCGAATTCATTTACAATAATAATATAATAAAAATATCGATCGCCTCGTTGGCCTAGTGGTCGCACGCGCTGCCGCTGCGCATAAGGTTCTGGGTTCGATTACAAGGCCGAGCAAAGTGCTATTGGGTTTTTCTTTCAGGAATTTCTCAGTAGCAGCCCGGAGTCAGGATTTGTGCCACGTTATATGGGACGTAAACATAACTGGCAAAATGTACAATGTACAATTATTTCAACTCGGATTATTCGTGGAATGAAATTTTGTAAATTCTAATAGACATTATCTGTTTATTAACTTGTAAAGTTTTAGGATAACTGATAACACTCCAGTGTCTAAACTATTAAATGACATGTAGAGAGACAGTTCTATTACAAAAATAAAATACGTGGTATTCTACAGTTAAATCCTCTACAAAACCTCTCTTTATAATGCCTCAGGCTTTAATATTTTTGTTTGCACTAAAACCCTTGGATTTTCGGCTACATAGGAAGGTATGTACATCGGTATCACACAAATACCAGCGACCGCTTTGAAAAGGGAATGTGTTTAAAGTGAAAAATGTGGGTACTTTATCATTAAGGGCGCATTTGAAAAGCCGCCGACAAAATTTCTCAAATTCAAAGAATTCAGACGGCTGAATTAGAAAACTGAGCTAAGCATAAGTAAAGGGCACTTTCTGAAAGGCACCTATGTACAAGATATACATAATATAACATACATAAATGGGTGTTGCTTAAGTTATAATAGCTTGCAGTTACCAATTTTAGAGGAGCTCGTGGCTAAGTAATAACAGCCACACGGGTCGATCCAGCTACGCTTGCCGCGGTTGGTCTGTGGATAGGTGACCATCTTTATATACCGAGACTCCTCCGTGCCTCGGAAAGTATGTTAAGCCGTTGGTCCCGGCTGTCATTCGTGGATCTTTGACAGTCGTTACGGGTCGTCAAAAGTCTTAGACTGGTTGTTAAAGGCTTCTGGTAAGCCAAGGGGTACCCATGGCCGTATTACCCAGTTACTGGATTATGGAGGTCAGATAGGGTGTCCGTATGGATTGAGGAGCCATGTCTCATATTTAATCGCAGGTACTACCAATATTTAGTAGTAAATTAGGCGATTTTGTAGGCCCGATCCTGGAATTTGTAGTAAAACACTTTAAAAGATACATGACTTTTAAGGTGGCTCCTCAATTCAAACGTCTGAATTGAGGTGCCACCTTACAACTCTAAAACTAGCCGACGGATATTTTTGAAAATTTGGTAGGATTTAGTAGTACTTATGCGTAATCTCTACAAAAAAAATGGGTTTTGTACGGCTGAATTTGAGATAGCTACAATGTTTTGATTTTTCATAAAAATCCATAAATTTCACCGCACTGTTTCTCGGAAAGTAATTAACCAATTACAACAGATTTTTAGTATAATTTAGTAGTAAATACGTTCTAATTTGTAGTATAAAAATAAAATGGAAAAACCACATAATTTCGCTAATACAACACATTTTATGTGGCTCCTCAATCCTGACGGTCTATAGAAAATAATATGTACGTAGCTACTAAAGTAGTTGATCAAATCGGATAACAATAGCACCAATATTTAGTAGAAATTTCTACTAAATATTGGCGTAATCCAACATTTTGTACATTCAGTATTTCAAAAGATATTAACAAAATAAACATTACTTAAAAATCTAGTGTGGTACGAGAGCCCACGACCAAAACCATATCACATCGTTTTACGGCCAAAACCGTATAAAATCATTAGTTTAGATGATTCCTCAACCCAACTGGGTGGGAAGTACCGGTCAGAAACGTCCCAGTTTTACGGAAGCCTATGTCAAAAGAAAAATAAGCAGACGGTTTCATCACAATATGCCTGGGGGCCTACCACCAACTCATAAAGCAGTATTATTTTAATATTACTTCAGTGTGGGAAAGAGATGGAGCCCTACAGATCGTATAGCTCCATCTCTTTCTCCCACTGAATTAATATTAAAATAATACTGTTTATGAGTTGGTGGTAGGCCCCCTGATATTAAAAATGAGTTTTCGTAATTTTACTATAAAAGTTTGTTTTCAGACATTTTGCGTGTCACATGTGGACTGAGCGCATTTTCAAAAAATGACAAAAAATTTAACCTATCTGTTTCATAGCAACCCGATTCAATTTTTTTAAATCTTTTCTATAGTTACTGAAAACCTGTTTTCAGAAATTTTAAATATAATAATAATAATAATAACCCCACCGCCGTATCTCTACGTTGACGTCGTGGTGGGGCTTGCGCGCTCCAAACTCTAGGCCTGTGCCGGTAGGGTTTACTTTGCCGGAACGGGTCTGGGATGAGGAGCCAGACCAAGAGAGATACAAAAACCCGCAGGGCAGAATGTGGCGAGCTGTTGGGCAGTAGCGACCCCACGGACCCTATCTCCAGGGAGAAGTCTTGTTCCTCACCTCTGGCTTGCCTTTATTGGCCGGTTGGAGTGAACACTGACGAGGAACAGAGCTCCTGCCTCATTCTTGCCTTAATTGGCCGGCTTGAGTGGAGATTCGCAAGAGCAAACGTGCTCGGAGGAAGGAAGTATTCCAGTAAGATGCTGGTAGGGATCTTGACCGTACTTCCGGGATTGTCCTGATAGCCGAGGAATACCTCTCCACTCCTCATAAGCACCTCAGGACATGTTGCCCCCTTGTCGCTACGACACTTTGTGCTAGCGACCGTTTTCGGGGGCCCATTATTGAGTGTGCAAGTCACCCCCTGCCATTTTATCCGTGTACGTATAAAACATTGATTAGGCAGGGGCCATAGTCCTTCCATAGTTCCCGATTACCAGTCAACTTAAGCCACCCAAACCCATAGTCCAATAAATTTGTTTTCATATTTTGCAATAGTCCTACACCAACCGGGGGTTGTCTTTGGGTGCATTTGCATAGTGCATACAGGGATAATCGTCGGTTGGTGCCTCATTACATTTAAAATTGTCCAAGGGGCCTCTGCGAGTTGGCTTTGGCCCCTCGTACGCCTTCCAAAGGACCGGGACCCAATGGTCCCGAGATATGTGAACATATAAATAACAATAATTATTTATTTATTTCAAAAAAGTGTGGTACAGTCAGTTACAATAAAATATAATTTACAATTTATGGATAATCAGAAAAGAGTAACAAATGACGGAATTGAATCTGGCGTCCTAGCTAGGTTACATAGTAACCTGTATTAAGGATCGCCATAACTCCAAAAACAGAAAGAACGTTTCGGAATCGCCCGGCTAACGCGCGGTGCTTGTTACGCTTACGACACCGATGATGAGTCCGAAAGTAAAAAAAAAAAAAAAAATATTTCAATAAACAGTTATTTATTTAGTTATCAGCGGGTAAGCTCTTTATTAATCGTACGTAAAAACGATTTATTTTGAAAAATTATTTTTCGCATCAACTGACCAATGTTCACCTAAATATTTTTAATTTTCTCAAATGGTCTTCTGGGTGTGACGCCACTACATATACTTACTGGTTTCAGAAAATTGTGTTTTCGGAATTTAAAATCTTTCGTTCAACTACATTCTGAAAATCAGACAGATTGCTATGAAACAGTTCGGTATTTTTTTTTACATAGGTATTTCAAATGCGCTTAGGTTAGACGTGACGCGGAAAATGTCTGAAATTTTTGGATTCAGAATCTTCTGCAGTTGTAGCCACCGACATTAAAATTTTCTTACGTTTTTTGCAGTTTGTAGGTTGAATCATTAATACATCTTCCTAAGATAGATTTGTTCCATTAGAACATATCTCTTATGGAAAAGTTATTTTTAATCAAGATACAACCTGAGACTGACCTGCCGTAATCTTTTGATTACGTAAAAGAAGAAAAAAATACGTTACTAATCAGACAACTTTTCGATTGAACCAGGTTGCTATGAGACAGATAGGTTAAATTTTTTGACATTTTTGAAAATGCACTCAGTCCACATTTGACACACAAAAATGTCTGAAAACAAACTTTTTCGTAATAAAATTACGAAACCTATGTACATTTTAAATATCAGACATATTGTGATGAAACCAACTGCTTGCTTATGTTTTTAAATCAGAAATGGGCTCCCGTAAAACTGGGATGTTTCTGACCGGTACATCCCATCGAATCGGTTCAGAATCATCTAAACTAACGACTTTGTACGGTTTTGACCGTTGAACGATGTGACATGGTTTTGGTTGTGGGCTCTTGTACCACACTAAATTGTTAAGGAATGTTTATTTTGTTAATATCTTTTGAAATACTGAATGTACAAAATTTTGGATTACGCCAATATTTAGTAGAAATTTCTACTAAATATTGGTGCTATTGTTATCCGATTTGATCAACTACTTTAGTAGCTATGCACATTTATTTTCTACAGACCGTCAGGATTGAGGAGCCACATAAAATATGTTGTATTAGCGAAATTATGTAGTTTTTCCATTTCATTTTTATACTACAAATTAAAACGTATTTACTACTAAATTATACTAAAAATATGTTGTAATTGGTTGAGTACTTTGCGAGAAACAGCGCGGTGAAATTTATGGATTTTTATGAAAAATCAAAACATTGTAGCTATCTCAAATTCAGCCGTACAAAACCCATTTTTTTGTAAAGATTACGCATAAGTACTACTAAATCCTACCAAATTTTCAAAAATATCCGTCGGCTAGTTTTAGAGTTGTAAGGTGGCACCTCAATTCAGACGTCTGAATTGAGGAGCCACCTTAAAAGTCGTGTATCTTTTAAAGTGTTTTACTACAAATTCCAGGATCGGGCCTACAAAATCGCTTAATTTACTACTAAATATTGGTAGTAACCGCGTTTAAATATGAGACATGGCTCCTCAATTCATACGGACACCAGATAGGCAGTCGCTCCATGTAAAATACTGGTATTCAGCTGCATCCAGTTAGACAAGAAGTCGACCCTAACATAGTTGGGAAAACGCTAGGCAGGTAGGCCGTTACCAATTTTAGCGTTATTGATTTTCTGAGGGGTTTTTAGTGAGCCTCATATTCTGGATATGTTATAAATACCTATGTTAAGTTAAAGGTTTTATAATTTAAGGAGCAAGCTATCAATATACCCAAAAAGAGGTCAAGCTTGTTATCCACAAATGGTTTAGCAGAGGTATAGGTTCACATTCACCAATATTGGATCCGATGTGATAAATTGGTCGCCTACCGCAATTTACCCGACCCGAGACTCTAACTTTGACTTGACTAACGAGGCAAATGCAAATTTATAGGCAACCACAATTACATTTATCCTAAAATCTTCAGATATCACAGAAACAATGTTGAAGGCTTTCATTATCGTCCGACATAAACTGTTTTCATTACCCACATCACAAATACATGAAGACCATAACCGTATCCTCGTATATACAAATTCTATAGCTCTTCTACAAATAGGGCCGACCTCTACCATAATATAGTTAAGTAAGCATAAAGTTAAGCGACACAGAAAGGTCAGCACGGGACTCTAAAGATTCTGTTTTGTCAGCTGTTTCATCTTGTGTACCGGTAGTAACAAAACAAGTGCTAGTCGACATTTTTTAGGTATCCTTGCACTCATAAAAGGTTTCGTTATATGAAAAGCAGCTCCATCAAACCTCATTTGGATCTCGAGCTCTGAGCTTGTAAGCCCATCAACTCGTATTAGCGTCTAAGTAGAAAGGTAGATCTATGTAAGTAATGCTGTAACTCGAGGATGATTGGATTCAACGGGAAACCCAATAACTCGCTCGTGCAGTCATACGATGAAAAATACGATCAAACACGGAGACGTGATGGATCACCGTCATCTCCACGTGTGTATTGGAGTATCGATAAAATAACCTTTGAGATTACTGATATATAACAAGCCACGCGGAACGACTCTCCCGCCAGCGTATGCGATCGTGCACTCACTGCCTCCATACTCTGCGCAATATTTTGTTATTCAGTACACAACAACAAACTAGTGCCCTACCATTTTTCAATTCACACGTGACTGGAAACTAGATTAAATACTTGAAAGACGTCGCTTTCAAGTAGGTGAACCGCTACTCAGCTTTTTATGTTCAAAAGTGCTCGGCGAGTGTCAAGGTAGTCCGCTCCATATTTATTCATAAGGAGTCCCGTAGCCCCGAGAGCCCGCTAAACACCTCACATTACATCCCTCGTTCACCCTTTTGACGTATTTACGTTATCGCGTGTTATGTTATTCAGGATTAGGTTCCTAAAGCCCCGACGCGAATTCAAATTATTTTGCCTTAATAGAGATGAGTGCTATGGATACCGAAGACGATGACGTAATCTATCGAACAAAATCCAACAATGTTACATTGGTACACAAAAATGCATAAGAAACCGTTAAAGTGGAACCAATCGATGTGACCCTGCCGACTAAATTGACTTCAAAATTTAAGTAAAGTCCAAAATAGTATCTATATGCGGCAGAATTTCCGTGGTCAGCTGCCACAATATATATATATATATATCAGTCCTTGGACATTAACTTTTCTGGCAGGACACAATCTATACTGAACTCTTGTAGAACATTGACCAAAATATTCCAACGAACGGTATTTTTTTCATGTTCGAGATAACGTTTCTTCTTCCTTTTTATGAGCTGAATGCTCAGGTGTTGCCTCTACGTAGTAAATCTACTCCTTTGTGTATGCTGTCATTTTTATTGCTGTGTCTACAGCAGCTGAAAGGGATTGCATCTATCATTCTGCTAAATAATTCCATCTAAAGAGTGTTGTTGTTCCACTGCGGCCAAAATCAATCAGCGATGTCAATTGTCGTGACGTACGCAGTCATCGCACACTCACCGCAGAAGCCGTTCACCTCGCCGCTGATTTAAATATGCAGACGCTCGTATTGATTGTCTCCAAGAATAACGCCCCTTCCGACGTGAAACCCTGAAACAGGCCGCGCACCGCCGCTCGCGCCACACCAACACTTGATACTCAATCTATTTTTAACCGTTTTGTTAATTATAATCGCCAAAAGGTCCTTAACTCGACCAAATCACCCTTAAGTAGAACCTATCAGTGGACAATTAGAGCGAAACGCTATTCATTACTCTCTAACTACACTTTCAGTAAGATTGCTGCTTTTCAACAATACCTGTATATTGTTCGACGCAATTAACGCAAATTCGAATACTTTGCGTGAAGCAGTTACAATAGGTCGTTTTGTAAAAGGGCGGAGTGTGCTGCCCGAAATACGGGCCAGTTGAGAAACTTATTAACAAGATCATTTATATCGAAACAAACTTTGAAACTTACTGGAAGAGGTTCTAACGATCTGATATTAGATTTCATTAAAAACTTTTTAATTACAGTTATATAAACAGTTGTGGGTCGTGGTGCAGTTTGTGTTTAATTTGAATGTTAAGCATTTGCTATACGGCGGGTGGTAATTAATCTGAAACCGAGGACATTTTCACAATCTGCTCGAGAACATAGCTACGTCATTTTAATAAACTAAAATAAACAACTGAAACTCAATTTGCTATCCAAAGCTAACTGTGAACTTTCGTTAAATAAATTAGGTCACAATCGACAAATAACTTGCATAGGTACCATCCGACCGCGACCAGGGCTAATGGAGTTGGCTATTATTGTGAAATGGGAAAACATTACCACATACCTAATTTAGGGTTGATATTTTGCAGTCTAAGCGATGCGAGCGCTGTTTTTTGCAGTCTGAGGAGCTCGTGGCTAAGTAATAACAGCGGCACGGGTCGATCCACCAGGTTAAGCTAGGCTTGCCAGGGCTGGTCCATGGATGGGTGTCCATCTTGACATACCGAGACTCCTCCGTGCCTCGGAAAGCACGTTAAGCCGTTGGTTCCGGCTGTTATTCGTGGATCTTTGACAGTCATTACGGGTCGTTGGAAGCCCGAAAGATTGACAACCAGTGTTACCAAGAGGTATCGTATTTCCCGGTTACTGGGTTGTGGAGGTTAGATAGGCAATCACTCCATATAAAATACTGGTACCTATTCAGGTTAGACCGGAAGCCGACCCCAACATAGTTGGGAAATAGCTAGGCAGATGATGATTTTGCAGTCTAAGCAATCCATAATTTACACCGAAGCTATGCATAGTTAAAGGGGTAAATGAAAATAAAGTGAAAGAAACCAGAGAAATAGGTAGGTATCGTATTTCCTTTCATAGTAACTCTAATGGTAACTCAATCCAATTGATATCGGCGAAGCATTAAAAAGTTGAATAAAAATAAGTTTTAAAAGCAATGACGACTCGAAAGTAAAGTTCTTTGTTTAATATCAGTGAGAAAGCACTTAAAAGTTCCCAAATGAAGTGAAAACTGCGTACACGGAGGTGCAAAAAGCTTTTCAACTATTGACCCAGATTTGAAATTAAAACTGCACGTACCTAAATGTATAAGATCTATTTTGTTTTAGATTTATTGAGATAGACGGATAATAGTAACTACATTATAATACAAGTGATCTAAGTTTGTCGTTACACTCGAGGCCGACGACTGACAGCTTGCAGCTTGAGCCCAAGGCGAGGGCGTAATGGAGTCGAGAATGTATGATAAATGCTCACACGTTACTTTTGACGTTTTTCAATACACTTGCGAGGAAAAAGACAAATTATATTAATTTATAAAAAGAGGCGCACGGATTCCTTCTTTCGCGTGCCGTACATTCACTGGTTGAAGGACTTCGTCAGGGGTGATGAAGCCACCACACAGCATAATATTAGGATTAAAAAAATACATATATATACATACATACATACATAAACTCACGCCTTCTTCCCATGGGGGTAGGCAGAAACTACAGAACGCCACCTGCTACGATCCTTACATAGTCCTTTTGCCTCGTTTACGTTCATACATCTGGTCATACACGCACGCCGGTTGCGAGTACTACGCACCTGGCCTTTCTGAAGAACATCACCAATAAGGTCAGTATATGTCCTCCTAGGGTGACCCCGCCCGGCCTTTCCCTTTACATCAGCCTTGTAAATACATTTTGTTAGTCGCCTACACACACAATACATATATATAACACAAATTAGTGTTAATTTGTTTACTATAATAAACGATTTGCTGAAAGTTAATGTTTATTTATCATATTTTATTTATTTACACAGTTTACATATTAATTACTAGGCATAAAAAATATGCAGGCGCTTGGCAGAAATTCACAGATTTGGCTGAGATGACAGACAGATTCTTTCAACAGGAACAACTTCATTGTCTTGTAGGCTTTGTAAAATGGTACAACATTGCCCACATTATGCACGTGTTTGAATAAACCTACAAATGTTGTTCCAGACTGGGTTGCATTTCGATATCTCCAAAACAACCTATTTTGGACTCCAAGTTATCGGGTCAAAAATGTTGCAAATTAGCTCTAGTATTACCCATTTCAAGGAGTGCACCGAATTATCAATCACCCTGTTAAGTTATGATATTATTATTATAGTTACATTATTGTTTACATTTACATTACAACAGCTAGTATTATAATACTTGCTGTTGATTTTGAAAGGTACAAAAATAGCGTTGTGTAAAAAAAATCCTGTGTATTATTTTTTCAATAACTTGCATGTTATAGTAACGTTTCATGTCTGTGCATGCCGTGGAAATTAAATGGAAAAATATGGATTGGTAACTGTTATTATGAATGATTACGAGTAAGCAATCACGATAATTATGTAGATAACTTCAACACGATACCATAATAATCGTTTCAAACCAAATATAGTTGTTAGGTATGCTATTGGAAAGAATGGATAGGTTGCCCCAAATAGGTCCGTAGGTACACCAACTCATTTATATGAGGAGGAAGGAAAATTTACAGAATTTTATTTTGTCTTTGCTTATGAATTCGCCTCTCTCCTGTTTTTATAAGAACGTACCAAAATCCCTACCCATGAAAAAAATTTAGGTAACCTTATTTCTGATTGGATTTTCATTGTACCTTTAGGATCAAATTATTTATGACTCTTTCAATGTAAAAAACTGTAAAAAATGGACCTAAAAATGTACTCTATTGCGAAAAATTATGCTTGGAGATAAAAGACGTGTTAATATTGTTTATTACCTATTCCAAGTTGTCAACATTTTAGGAAAAATTTAGAAATAACTTAGACTTCACGAAGTAGAATTAATATTACTTACCAAAATAATACAAAAGCCTTTGCGAAAAACTAAGATAGTCGCATCTATTACCTTCCTATTTCTAGAACTAGTTAAGTAGTTAAAACTTTTCCTGCACTTAAATTTCACTTTGCTTTATCATACTTCAATTTTATGAGCCTTGTAAGTTAAACGCTCTCTGATAAAAGCTATATGTGGAGACTAATGGGATCACTTAGAGCAGCAACCTAATTGCGTAACACACGATAAATTTTGAACGATTTTGAAAGATATTGCTAATCCATTGCTTCATACGTTCGAAAAATTTGTCTGCTCAGCAACGTAAATAACGCAATGAATGTTGTTGAACTGTCAAATTGAAAAAAATTACTGTAAGTGTATTACGCAATTACCCCGCAGCTATCTACTGTGGCTTTTACACAAAGTAGCCATTTAGGAGTTTTTAAAAATAGCAAGATGTTCTACAATTAATTAATATTAGCCAGAAATTGCCACGCCACTACCTCTTCCCATGAAGGATCAAGCATACCTACTCCACAGGCTACAATATTGCGTGTTGGCGATTTTAAAGTATACTTGAGGTTATCATCACCCCAAAAACATTTAGATTTCTAAATATTTTCATCACCCCAATAATATTTTGATATCTAAATAATTACTTAGTACCTGGTCGACCGAGCTCTGCTCGGGTGAAAATAAATAATGCTCATTTAATATTTATTTATTTATAGTAAGTATAGGATAGTTCATACTAATTCCATGCTGCCATAATAGTAGGTAGTTACTTATTCCATGCTGCTATGTCATTATTCAAAGGTAGCCATCTTGTTGAAGTGAAAACTTCTGGCACGTTGGGTATTTTTGAGATGGGACTAAACCATTGACGACGTTAGGACACCGGATTTTGACCATCAAATAGACATCAACATGGTAAAAACCGTGGTGCATGCAGTAAAAGACATCAACGCGTTGATTACCGCGGTGCCGATTTTTTTTTAAAGTTTTCACTTCTGTCGGCACTCCCGGAGTGCCTCTGTTTTTTTCTAAACTTTAGGCGACCGAACTCTGCTCGGGTGAAAATATAGAGAAAACGAATTTTCCTACATATGAGACCTAGCTAGATCGATTTTTCGCCTCCGTAAACCCCTATACTGCAACTTTCATCGAAATCGGTAAAGCCGTTTTCCTGAAGTGATTACAAATATATATATACAAATATTGCTCGTTGAATAGTATAGGATAATTATTTATTAAAGACTACCTAGACGAACGAACCAAACGCTCGTTCGTCTAGTGGTCGCAAGCGCTTCTGCTGATCACGAGCATTCGATTCAGTAGGAGGTTCGGTTTCTCAGGTTGGGCAAAGTGTTATTGGGTTTCTCTATCTGGAATTTCTCAGTAGCAGTCTCGCTGTCTGGATTTGTGCCCGGTTGATGACAAGGCTCGCCCACTATTATGTACAAGGGACTTAAACTTATCTAGCCAAATGTGGGTCTAGGTACACCTCTTCTTAATACGGTAGGTAGTTGCCTAGGTAAAAAAAAAGAAATTCTATTTAGTCCGTCTTTCAGATAATACAAAAATATTAGACACGTATTTTTTGCTTTATCCTATTAACCAAAAATAACTTAGAAAACACGCATTAAAGTTGGGGAGTGAGGGCTCGCTACGTCACAACGTCGTATTAAATCTAGCAAGGCGTGAAGTCATGCCACATTTTAACTCAATGTATCGCCGTAATCTTTTGATTACGTCAAAAAAGAAAAATACGTGTTTAGTATTTTTTTATAATCTACAAGACTGACAAAAAATATTTGGACACAGGCCTGTGATGTTATGTTAAGTGTTCCACGATACAGGAGAAAGGGCAGAAAAAATTATGGAACGGATTATTAAAGTTTGTATGGAAGAGAATCGCTCGGTTAACTCGAAACAAACAAAAATTAATGAGTATTGTTTTACATTATGTTTACTAAAGTAGGACTGCTAACAATTAAAATGATCCTATCTAAATGTTTGTTAGTCGCTGACAAGCTTCCTCTGTCTTAATTGGCGCACATAACCCACTATTTCTATGTTAATGCCCCCGAAATGGGAGAAAAGCGGAGTTTATCAGCAGTTTATCTAGGGTAAAATTATTTTTTACTGCCTTAAGCCAAATAGGTAAGGAAGGGGTACTATCCTACTGCTATAATACAAGTATTTGCATAAAAACAGGTGCTTAAAAGTAGATGGTGTTTTCTGAGCTAAGTTTTTCAATGCTAGCTCTTCTCCTATTTTGCTGTGCGCGACAGAGTCCGTAATGATCATGAATTTTAAAGTTACCACTTACGTACATATTGTGGAATGCAAATAAAGTATCGAGTATTGAGACGAGACTGTATGGGCTCTTAACCGCTGTAGCTACAGAAAAACGTTCTTACTTTTTACCCGACTACGGTGAAACAAAAAGGAGGGTTATGATTTTGACCGGTATGTATGTATGTATGTTCATCTGTTACCTCATAACTTCTAAACTGCCGATCATAATTTGACAAATGATATGAGGTATGAGTGAGGTATCATTGGAAGCGTATTGATTGTCCGCTGGTTATAGGTTATAGACGTCACATTAAATGCAATATGGCGCCCTCTAGAGGACATAAAGTACCGAAATAAAAAATAAAAATAATTGAATTGTGCCATGTTGGGTATCAAGCATGCGACCACGGCCTTACCTTGATCATTTTTGTACCTATGTCTTGACTTCTGTCTGAAATATTTTCTTGTTTCATATCTTTTAGTCGGGTTTTAGATTTTAAACTTACTTTTTTAATTTTTTTCTTTATTTACACTTCAAAGTCACACACATTCTGTGTAGCCCTGGCTCTTGTACTAGGAGTTCCTGTATCACAAGAGCCAGACCTCTCAATTTATAGGGAATATGGTACAGAAGCGCAATAGACAAAAATTAAATAATAAATTACAGGTCTAGCATGCACCGACAGGAAGTTTTACAAATATAGTATGTATGTATGTTCATCTGTTCCCACATTACTTCTAAACTCCTCATCACTACTTGACAAATGAGGTATCGTTGGAAGCATCTTGATCGTCCGCTGGTTATAAGCTATGTGGCGTCACGTAAAATGGATATGGCAGGACATAAAGTCATGAACTGAAAATCATTTTTTCATCCTATATCGGGTATCTAATGAAACGGCTTAATTTGCACATTTCAAAAATACATACATTACCCCAAAATCATTTAAATAAAAAAGTTATAAAAATTATAACCCTCCTTTTTGCTTCGCCGTAGTCGGGTAAAAACTAAAACCCAACTACGAGCAAAAAGTCAACTAAAAAGATATAAGCAAGACAGCACAGATAGATAAATAATTTAGTTAGCAATTCAGTACTCAATAACCCAACTACGATAAACAAGTCAACTAAAAAGATTAAACAAGACATCACAGACAGACAAATTAAAAATCCGGAGTCACACGTGTTAGGGCATAAATCGAACAGTTAATGTGGGACCCCGGATTTTTAATTTGCCTGTCTGTGATGTCTTGTATATACGTTTTTAGTTGACCCTTTTGTAGTAGGTAGTTGGGTTATTGAGTACTGAATTGCTAACTACGTTCACATATTTTGTTAAAAATACAGTACGGTTAAGGTATCTGCCCTCACTACCCCATCTCAAAAATCCAACCAGTATACAATAGGTAGGTACTGAAGTTAAAGTAGGTCCGGCGCTCTGGGGGCCTACCACCAGCTCAAAAGCAGTATTATTTAAATATTACTTCAGTGGGAGAAAGAGATGGAGCTATACGTCCTGTAGAGCTTCATCTCTTTCCCACACTGAAGTAATATTAAAATAATACTGCTTTATGAGCTGGTGGTAAGCCCCCTGGTCAGTCGGATCAGCTTTACTAACCATGCTTACTGAATAATCTTACAATCTACATGAGCTGTTTTCTTATGGCTCGTACTCTCTATAGTAAAAGAATTTTACAAGGTTTCAATTTCATTAACACGTTCAGTGCCTGGAGCCCTCCTGGAGGGTTCACCTAGTCGCATATGGGATGACGGGAGCCCTCGCGGTGGGCTTATTTTAGATGTAGGTTTTTCTAAGCGAATACTATGAACCTGATGAATATTTTAACAAGATTTATTAGTACATACGTTGGTTTTAAAATCCAAGCATTTTTTTTTTTGTTCACGGCTACCAATATTCACAAAAAATTCTAAAGGTTGGAAACTACGTATAGCGACAAGACCCTCTTTTTTTGGGTGGGAAATTATCAAATAACTTCTCCCACTCTGGGTGGAGCAGGAGGGCGTGTCAGACTTTTACTGACTAAAACCCACCCGTGTTCCTTCAGTTGCCATGTTGCCGGGGACCACGATCTCCCTTTCGGACTTTTTCGCAACCCCGGCAGGCATCGGCCCTAGCGGATCCCGTCAATTCTGCTGACATCTCTTTGAGGCGCGCGTGGAACACAACGCGCCGTCGACCCGGGCCTGGTCCTTATCGGCCGGCGAGCTACCCATTGCTCACCGTCGGAAATCGGCTCGCGATTCTCGACGCCCAGGGCGTCTCCTCCTGCGGCGGTTAGGGGCGTCAGGGCGCGAACTTTGCCTCTTCCTCACGCATTCCGCCTACTCCTTTGCGAGTATTACTGCTTCGCAGAAGGAGGTGACGGCCTCCCATCCCAGCCAGCACAAACCTTCTGAGTAAATTTTGTTTAACAGCAGTCATAGAAACTAATCGCTGAATAAGACTACCGTAATTAGCTGATTAAGCGCTTACTCAGAGGTTATTCAAGCAATTTGGGCACAAAATTATATTGCTAATAGCTGTGTAATAGCAACGTAACAGCTGAATAAGTTTTGAATAATTGTACGACAAGTTGAGTATCTTCTGCATAAAAGCATCTTGTACTTTAATACAAGTATTATAGCTCTGTTAGCCAGATGATGAATGAATGATGAATGAACTAATGGTTAAGTCCTTCAAAGCTCAGATATTCAGACGTTACACAGCGTTTAGCTCATTTCAGTATTTTTATCACGAAGTTAATCAAATTAAATTGAAATTGACAAATCCGAACAGCGTGACTGCGACATTGAAAATATAATAACCTATCGTAAATCAATTTTACCCTTATTTATGTTTGAAGAAATTGTTAGTGCGCATGCAACTTTACCGTGTATTTAAATATACATTTCGTGTAAAATTTTCACGCGCTATCTGATAAGCCGGGTTTTGGAGAAATAAACAACATTTCGTCTATTGATATGTTTTTACGTGTGAAATATTTTTTTATATTTTATGCAGTTTAAGGGTTCAAAAATAACCTTGTAATAAATTAAATTAAATTAAATAAAACTTTATTTCAGACTAAGGTCCATAATTTTGTTAGTATATTGGTGTTAGTAACAATGATGCTTAAATAAATAGGTTAGTATTGTTATTTATTTTTTACAAGATTATTTATTTATGCAGACCTATGACTGTCCCCACCCAGTGTCCCTGAAAGGGACAGTCCGGTCTAGCAGCGATCATTTTTAGAATGCTGTTGTCACTACCATGCAGGCGTTGTAGTAATGAGGCCGCTTTCTTTCGCATGATGGCATGGAAGCCATCTGTGCGAGCCTCCGCGAACATTCCTGAAGCGCTACAACGCCATGGCAGCCCCAACAGCATCCTAAAAGCATTATTAAATTGAACACGCAGGACGTTGTAGGCTCGGCGCGTGTATGACACCCACAGGCCACTCGTGTAAAAGGATTGACAGAACGCCTTAAAAAGGGTTACTTTGACGTCTGTAGTACAACGAGCGAACCTGCGGGCAAGCATATTGCTCCTCACAGACAACGCCCTGCGCTCCCTCTCTATATCTACGTCATCTCTTAGGTCGCTCGTGACAATGTGGCCAAGGTATCTAAAACTGTCAACAATTTTCAGTGCTACGCCGTTGAGACTTATGGGCGGAACACAGCGCGGCTGCTGCTTGGGTGCCTTAAATACAAGAAGTTCACTCTTCTTCGAGTTGTAAACTAAGCCATGCTCCTCCGCATAAGCCTCGCAGGTCGATAACAACTTCTTCAACCCACCCATCGAGGGACTGAGAAGCACCATATCGTCTGCATAGCTTATATTGTTAACACACGTACCGTCAATGTGACAGCCGACATGTGTACAGCTCAGTCGCTCGATGAGCCGGTTGATATAGAGGTTAAACAGCAGAGGCGAGCTTAACCCCCCCTGTCTAACTCCGCATTCCAGCCTGTACTCGTCCGACAGAGTACTGTGAGGACTTATCATTGGAATTCAACCTCACACATCATGCAGGCTGGCAAGAACGCTCTATGGTATCCGAACATTCGAACATTTTGTATTTAAATTAGGATTTCGTATGGTGTGC
The DNA here is from genome assembly GCA_963680765.1 of Agrochola lychnidis. Taxonomy (NCBI): domain Eukaryota; kingdom Metazoa; phylum Arthropoda; class Insecta; order Lepidoptera; family Noctuidae; genus Agrochola; species Agrochola lychnidis. The sequence continues at coordinate 11,349,578 of OY796850.1, forward strand.
ATTTGTTGTAAGAAAAATTAGTTGAGCCCATGGCGTCGGTCGCGTAATATTGTCTTTTGCTGTATACTGTTGGTTTAATTATAGTCTATCTTTCCAAAAGTTTCTTTAATTTATTACATTACACACGACCCCGAGTGCCGCAGCCAAGCGAGTTGCTCACAAATGGTGGAGGCGCCTTTCTAAAGTGTAGTCGTCACAAATGGTGGAGGCGCCTGCCTTTATAAAGTGTAGTCGTCACAAATGATGGAGGCGCATAATTCCGGACTTTGCTGAGGAAGGATACGAGATACGCCGGATCTAAAGCTGAGTGGTTTTATTATTATTTTATTGTGTGCAAGTGCAAGATGGCTCTACAAATGCAGGTTTTCTCCGGCATAAATGGCGTATGCCTCGAGAAATTTATTACAGCGTTCAAGCTGATGGCCACCAATAATGAATGGCAAGATAGTGATTGGGCGCTCATAGTACGCGCATTTCTGGAAGGTCCAGCGATGTACTTCCATAAATCTATATACCACGACGGTATATCCTTTGAGCTGTTTTGTGACAAGCTAAGGGCAGAGTTCCCATGCAAATGCCACAAAGATTTATATAGGGGGCAAGAAGAGGAGATTGCACAAATTCCTGATGAACGTAGACAGGAAGAGGTAGCGAATGTGAATGTAGATAATCACACCAATTTATTTTCTAGTGGAAGACAGGACCCACTGGAAGAACTGCAAAGCTGCCAAGAGGGCAGAAATGAATATGATGTTGATGATGATGATGACGAGCGCAACTGCCTAGGATGCAGTCTTGCGAGTAATGAAGACGAATCAGTTCAAGTGTTCGAAAAGGAACACGTGGAAGAAGCTACAAAATCGGGTCAGTCCAGTCCATTTATTCTTTATAGTCATGTTTCAGAACACCAAGAACTGTCCTTAATAGGAGAGAATAATGATCACGATGAGGAAATAATTAAACACAACTTCGTTGATGATCAAAACTATACAGATATTAGTACAAAATTCTCCGAAGTACAGAAGGACGAACATCTTCTGTTTGCGACCGAAATAAATGGGAGTGGCTGTCTCTCATTGCCTAATGAAATAAAACAGAAGGCTCACAATATTTTAGCATCAAGTGATGACGATATTCGTGTATTGAACGATAATTTAGAATTAGATGAAGGTGTGCTGAATCTTCAATTTCGTACCTCAAAGATGGGTAAACATAAGTTTCGGGTTCGAAAAATATTAGTACGAAAGTCAATACAGAAGATCACTAAGAACCTCACCTCCATTCGTTTAGATATGAACTACAGGTTCAGACAAACAATAAATGGTAGTCTGAAGTTTGTACATAAAAATCTAGGTTGTTATGTTGGTAAAAAGGGTTTTATTTTGAATAAATTAAAAAGGTCGAAAGTTTATAGACATTTTATAAAGAAGTTTTACATTTTAGAATACGAGTTTTTAAAATATAGAAGTTCAGCGATTTTACCCCTATCAATAGATTAAAACCTTTTCATAATAGTATTTAATTATTAGTTTTTATGTCACGTATTTTATTGTCATATTATGTCATTCAGATGTAAACATCATTTGACACATTATTTTAGTGATGAATATGAAATATTATTTTAATGCGTGATTATTTATTTCTCGTTTCATGTTATGGGGAGCAATCATCGGACGCTGCCGGGAGCGAGTGAGGTATTGTCACTCCTCACATCGCTGAGAAGTCGGAGGGAATGAGCCACTGTCTGCGTCTTCAATGTTATGTGTCGTTTCGTCTAAATTAGCATGAACGTACTCCAGAATTTATTAATGCGAATTAGAAGAGGCAAATATTTTTGGAAACTGTGATCCCTTCAGGAGGGAGGGGAAGTACTCTGTCTTGGTTGACACCAGCCTCGCTAACGGGGGCATAGCCCTTGCAAGGTGTGTCTAGTTGACACAATTGGTTCAACTTATGACTGAGGTCTCACAGTTTAGTCAGAGCTAACTGACACTTGATAAAGTTTGAGTCTGGTGAGGATAATATGAGGTTTTGAGATTTTCCCTCTGGAGTATGGTCGTGAGTTTTTAATGTTGTTGAGCGCTTACTTCTTGATCCTTCGTTCCCTCTGGCTCAATTATGTCCGATGGAGTTAAGGCTTAGGATGTTAGAGTTCATTTTCATAAACCCCCTCTGGGTAGATGTGAACTGTCACATCTGTTTGTTTGTTGTCAGAGGCTTGCTGTATCTTTTGCGGTGGTTTTGGTACAGTGAGGTTTAAGCAGAAGTATGTTAATTTTTTGTGCACTGTTAGCACATATTGTCATTTAACTTGGCTGATACCTAACCTGGTATCAGGACTTTGCGATTCGTACGTTCTGACTTAAGCCTTCTCCTGCAAGAGAAAGACCTCACCTTGTATTTTAATTGCCATCGTTAGGTAACGTTTCTGTTAGGTATAGGCAGGAAGGGTACGATTGTTCGGATACTTTGAATAAAGGTCTCTACCTGATCCCTTTATTCAAGTGGGGCGTAGCTCATGTGAGGACTTATCATTGGAATTCAACCTCACACATCATGCAGGCTGGCAAGAACGCTCTATGGTATCCGAACATTCGAACATTTTGTATTTAAATTAGGATTTCGTATGGTGTGCATTTGTTGTAAGAAAAATTAGTTGAGCCCATGGCGTCGGTCGCGTAATATTGTCTTTTGCTGTATACTGTTGGTTTAATTATAGTCTATCTTTCCAAAAGTTTCTTTAATTTATTACATTACACACGACCCCGAGTGCCGCAGCCAAGCGAGTTGCTCACAGTACCCACCCACCTCACCCGGTTCTTTTGGTTAGAGTACCAATATTTGAGAAGGGAGGTATACTCCGCCGGCACACCCGCGTCCCTCAACTTGTCCCACAGTACGTCATATGCAACCAGATCAAATGCTTTTGACAAGTCGAGGAAACACGCAAGTACCGGCGTCCTCCTCGCTGTGTAGTACATGACAGTTCGCTTTAGACTCAGAATAGCGCTCTCTGTTGAGACTCTTGCTTTGAACCGGAACTGGGCATCGTGCAACTTAACATGTGCTGTGAGGCGGCTATTCAGCAGACTGTCAAGTATCTTCGCTAGTGTGGTAGCGAGTGAGATGGGCCGGTAGTTACCAATGTCAGACGTATCACCCGTCTTATTCTTAACTATCGGAACAACTATGGTCCGCATTAGCGGCTCCGGCAAATACGAGTGACCTATGCACAGACTGAAAAGCATAGACAGTACTCGCGGCAAATGAACCCCCGCAAATTTATAATGCTCGATACTGAGCCCATCGTGACCAGGTGATTTTCCACGCTGCATTTTTTTAATAATTTTTTTATTTTTTTTCATAATACTTTTACAAGAATATTATACCGTTTTCGTTATTAAACTTGAGTATTTGAGTATAAAATTCCACATCATTATAATAGGTTATATTATTCGATATGGCGACGCTCATTCTGAATAAAATCTGATTGCACAGCGGCTTATCAGCTTATGTCTGTATAACAGACCTTATGTGTCCACTTATAAAGTTGTGCTCTGGTTAAAAGCGGTCTGTACTCAATATTTTTCGATAACTGTTCTATAATCACACACATTCGTACTGTAAATCAAATAGGATTCAGTCATAATTATAGTAATGAAAACCCTAAGTATAGGTATATTATTTGTCCTTTTTAGCTCTTATCAAAGCAAGCACTTTCTTCTTATGCCTCCTGGGGGCCTACCACCAGCTCATAAAGCAATATTATTTTAATATTACTTCAGTGTGGGAAAGAGATGAAGCTCTACAGGACGTATAGCTCTATCTCTTTCTTCCACTGAAGTAATATTAAAATAATACTGCTTTTGAGCTGTGGTAGGCCCCGTTCTTTTTCTATTTTTCCCTGAATGTGGAGTATTTTTAATTTTTTTTTTTGTAAGGAGGCATTTTCACACAACCACTACAAAACAAAGCGCAGTTAGCCGCTTAAATGCCGACTAACATTCCAAAACAGTTCTTCAAGCTTAAAAAATGTCTACTTTTCGTGATTACCCAGCAAACTTTTGCATAAGAATCTGTTACTATTGCTTTAACCACAGTTAGCAGCAAAAGACGGTAATTAAGTACTTAAAGCGGCATAAAGTAGTTATAACAGCTATCTTAATTTCTATTAAGTCACTATATGCTTCATAACAGAAATAACGCCTATTTTATACAGCAGCTGAATAACTGTCAAGATGTGGTGTGTAATACAGCTAACAGAGAACAGAATATAACTTATCCAGCATCATGCTTGATAATAGAATTTTAAACCTATATTATACAAAAGGTTACACAAACTCTTGAGTAACAGGTCTTTTTATGATGATTATTCAGTTTTAAGAAATTAAATCCGCAAATTACAAAACTAACTCAGCTAATAGCATTATTATAGCAAAAAAAAACTTTAATACAGAACTTCGTAATACACACAGCTTCTATACATATATAATTAAGCTTAACTCTGCATAAGGTTAAATTGTTGGCCAGTTATCTGACTTGTGTGCTGCCTGGGATGCCCTCTCGCTCGGTACCATGGCCTGGACCAGGGCCGGGTGCGAGAGATTACCGCCGCCGATCGCCTCCACGAGGACACGGCGATGCTCCGCCCAAGTTGGGCAGACCTCCACCGTATGCTCCACCGTGTCCTCCGGGCGATCCACACAGTGGTGACACCCGGGCGTTTCCTCCCGCCTTATCCTGAACAAGAACCTCCCGAAACAGCCGTGTCCGGTAAGGACCTGCGTCAGGCGGAAGGTGAGGACGCCGTGGCGCCTCTCTAGCCACTCCTCAAAGAGAGGTCTTATCGCCGCAATTGTGGCGTGCCCAGCGCTGGGTTGCGACAATCGCACTCTCTATGCCGCCATGAGATCCCGCCGGAGCTCTGTCCGGCGACAAGACCTTCTGAAAACACTATTTTACTTCGTTTTACAGGTTGAATAACCCGGTTTTAACCCTAATGCCGTTGACCGTCTGCGATGGTTAACTTTAGCGCAAACGTAATGCTGGTAACCCTCCCGGAGGATTCACTTCCAATAAAGATACTCAACAGCGTCTCTCTGCAAGTGGATATCTTTACATGCTCATTGGCGGAATTCCAGAGGGTGACACTTAACATATTGTCCTCTGTATGACTTGTGCCACACAGTGGACATTGTGACTACATTGCTGTATTGGGTTGAACCTGTTAAAACAAATGTAAGTGTGAACAGTAAATAAATAAATATATATGGCGGCATGGCGTATGAGTTCTATGAAAAGTAGGTCGAGTCGAAAGTGTAAAGATCAGTTTTGTTTTATACTCTCAACGATTTCTATAGAAATTTCATGGAACATCTAATAGGCAGTTACTAGAACTTAGCTGATCTAATTAGGTACGCAGAAAGGTATCACTAATAATAAAACTTCTTCTTAGTTGGTCAGAAACTCCACTTTCGTTAGCGTCCGTCATGACCGACTTGGTTTTATTGGATGGAGGATAAAGTCAAGGATTCTCGAAGGACTCTCAACTTTGGCAAGTAGTCTGGTCAGAGGTCTCTGGGGTGTAGAATAGTATTAGTAGGTAGATTAATGTTCAGTAGTTAAACTAGATCCGAGTCTTTTAGACCTCTTTAGGTACTTTTCTTCACACGTTATTGCGACTTTGATCTAGGCCTGCACCCTTTTACCCAAAATAAGGTTCTGAGTAGTAGGTTCCAGTTACTTTGAAATTAGAAGCCAGGTCGAGATAGATTTTAATACAGGGTGGTATCCCCATCGACGCGAAAACTGTTACCATGGATTCAGTATGTGATTCTGAAAACCTCCTGCTTTGAAAACATTCGTCGGTTATTAAAAAAAACTGTTGTTTCATAAAAAACTGCAATACTTACCTATGCGGTCAAAATGTATGGAAGAGCAGATATTTTGCTTAAAATAACCGATGAAAAATTTCAACGCAGGGTTGTTCTGAATCATGTATTGAATCCTTGGTAACAGTTTTCGCGTCGATGGGGATACCACCCTGTATAAAATCATTAGCTTAATAATCTATGTGTTATATTACACCCACAACAGTTTTCTTTTAGCAGCGCGTTCCTAAGTAAAGATTATTACCTACTTATTCATAAAATAAATTTAACTAAGCACCAAAACTGCCAGCGACTGGCAAAGACAGTAAGTACGAATGTGTTAAAATTAAAACACTTCGTAAATCACGATGTGGGAACCGTTTCAGCTGAACAATTGAAATAAATCAGAATTAAACCCTTGTAAGGAATACCTACTATAAAACACCTGATCGCTGGAACATTCAACAATACGTGATGTTTTAGATTCTTTTGTGCCTCCAGTATCGTATCGTGGTTCGACTTATCACGTCAGTAATCTTATTCTGAAAAAGAAAGCTGTTTGCGTTCCAATTCAAGCTCGCTTTGGCTTGTGACTTTGTTCGCGCAGTTCGTGGTTTTAATTCCCCTTTACGCGTCTAAGTTGTCTTCCCAAATTCCTTTCTTAGTGTCAAACTGTATATTTACTTCGTGGTGCAAAGTCTCAAAATAGACGTTCAAACTCTCTTGGGGTTAAAGATCTTGGCGTAGGGGTTTAATTCTCAAACAGTCTGACCTTTTCTATTTACCTACCTACCTTTCATTAAACTTAAATATTTTCTTCTCAGGTTCATCTTATGAATAGCTAGGGAAAGAAGGACACGAAATTCCAGAAATTGGGTTGCGGAGGTCAGAAAGCAGTCGCTCCGAGCAAATCAATAAGCCGCATCTGGATCTAGACTGAAGCCGACCCCGGCGAAGTTTGGGAAAAGCGTGCGATGATAATGATGAACACGCTAAAGGTACGTTATCGTTTATTTTTTGTTATTTATGTATTATTTAAAACGCCAAACTTACAAAGCATGATTTTTACTTTTGTGTTATTATTAATAATAATTATGTTTACAAATTATTAAGGTTTTAGTCCCATGGTTTTCCCCATCAGTTTGCCCGAAAAATCATTTTCATTTCACGACACAAAAGTGTTTGATTCTTACGCCGTGTGCCTAACTGTCACTCAAAGCTGTTATTGCTATCGTCAACTCAGCACGATACCATGCCGTAACTTAATCATATCTCTAAAATGCCACCCCATGGCCTCTAATAGGTACTTACCTACCTCCTACTAGATATTCCTCAGATAAATAAAAAAAAGGATTGTGTGGTTTTATGAAACCACGGTAAAAGTGAAACTTCTATAGGCGCCGCCATATTGGCCTTGGCTGCTCTGACGAGTGCCTATCACTTTATCCCTACTCCGCGGCCGACCGTCACGCGACATGTAACACACAGACGAAAAAGTTTGAGACGATGTAATAAAATTTTCACTTTAAAAAAACTTTAAATTTTATTATTGCTATGATGTTTATGAATGGTTAATTTAGTTAATTTAGAGTTAACTATCAGACAATCCAAACATGATAATATTTATATAAGTTGGTGAAAACCTACTAGATCCCTAATGTAGATAAATTCTTACAAAAAATCGAAGATTTAGGAGTCTCACGTTCCATAAAAATAGGTGAAAAATAAACTTTGATATAAATGTAAATGTTGTTTTGCCTCACTTAGGAAAAAGAAATAGAACATTTATTCGAAGTCAAAATAGTACCTACCCACCTTCTTTGATACTTGAATTTGATATTCTTAGAAAACCATTTCAAATGAAACATAACTAGATCACCATTCAGCTGACAAAAGCAACGACAACTCGATTAACACTTTTGTTTAAAAATCTAATTATTGAGCTCACCTAATAATGAATTAAAATCGGAACAGAAGTAAAATTACTAAGAAGTAATACTATTCTTGGCTATTAAATGAAATGCTGAAATTGGTAGAAAGTATTGAATAATTTTGTGTCAATTTAGATGATAAATAAGTAGTAGGTACTTAGCGGTAATCGACTTTGCCCCTGACCGAGCCTAGTATAGGTCGTGTAGTTCTGTATTGTCATTTACCTAAGACGGGTGCCACACTTGCAACACATGAATATACGCAAACGTAAGTGTATTTGGTTCTGTCAGTTCGATATTTGCCACTGGAGACTGGTGTGCACGACCTAATCCCTCCTGAGCCCGTGTGAGCACGGCGCCAAATTCGACACTCGGTATGCCCGGGATTTTTGGGTGACATCCCGGGCGACCACGTGATACCTAGCCGACAACCGATGTATTTTGCTGGTTAAAGAATAATGGAACTAAATATATTTATAGATTTAGTAGTTTAGTTTTAAAATCAATGTTGCTTCATCACTTGCTTATATTTGTTGAAGGGGTTGTGACAAATTTAAATTACGATAGCATCCTACTTACGTGATTCATGTAAGTTCATTTAACTTAAACTCGTCTAAACTAAGTCTCAAAAGGCATCGTCCCTCTTTGGACTTCTAGAGCTCTACACTGACCACGGTATTCCTTAGTAATCCCCATATTTTTCATCTACGGTAGATACCTACATTTTATAGTTTGTAATGAAAATATTTCATTAAATTCTAACAAGTGTCAATCAAGTTACAGGTAATTTATTCTTAGGTATAAAGAATAACGGTTTTTTTTAAAATAAACAAGTCGTCATAGTACCCAGCCATTCAAAATAGCAAAGTAGGTAAGTAATTAACTGTTGTTAGTCCTTAAAATAGTTTTTTCCTTCATTTTGTTTTGTAATTAGGTAGGGTTCTACCTATATACCCATGCACCTTTAGAAAAATGTTATTTTTCGCTTGGTAAACCATGTTTTGAAATGCTAATTTACCTACACGTGAATACAAACAACAAGTGAATTCATTACGTTCCTACATAATCACCTAAATTAAATTCAGCAATGCTTAAAATTGTATTCCCGTTCAAAGTAAAAAAAAGCTTTTAAAAATACTCGAGCGAAATTGATGTATCAAAATTATTAAAATGTAAGATGTTTATTTTAAAGAAAATTAAATTACGAATTTATTTATTAAACGAATTTAAATGAAACCGTTAAAAAATGCACAAAACATCCGGAGAGCAGCTGCTGCGGCTGGAGGAGGGGGTACTGGAGCCCAACGTGGGACCCAGTTATTGTCGTTTACCGCAGCACATATTTTGCTAAATGAGTTGGGTGTAGTCGGGTGAACGGAAACTATTAATATTATCACCTGTCGTACCTTTATTGAGCCTCGAACCTCATGGTTTCAGCTCTACAACGTTCCAAAAATATCGATTCACGACGAATCCAGCATGTCGGCCGCCCTCTAGGGCAGACGGCTCCTCTCGCTCTACGTACACATAGGACACAACACGTCAAGCGAGATATCAAAACGGTTTCCCGCCACTAGTATTTTAACACATTATACAGCCATTGTGGGAATTTTAACCCACGGTGCGCGAACATAACAATGTCAACACTGTTTTTTAGTTTTTATAAATGTTTTACTCAGGATATGATAGGAAAATGGACTAAAAGTTTCATTATGCCGTTAAATTTCGAGGCGGACACCGTACCGACCTCCTACGCTCGCTCGACCCGACTGACTGAATTTCCTACATTTCCCGGCGCAAGCCTTCACCCCTTGTAATCGAGCACGTTCGCAAAGATATAAGGGTGAATATCTAGATGTACCTCCTAGTTACTTTTATTTATTATTTATTTTCGACTAAATAAAATTTTATATGCCTAGACGTAGGTAGGTATGCGTCCTGTTCTCTCCAATCTGCAGTGTAACTTTTTTAAAGCAAGGATTGAAAACATTCCTGCTTAAATTGGTTTAATTACTGAGATTATGAAGTTTTAGCAGGTAAGTACACTGGTACATGTTTTAAAATATGTAAATTTTTTGTAAATAAATCATGAAGCTTTCTTTCATTGTCTCTCATTCCGTAAGTAGTTTTACATAGGTACTTACTTAGGCTAGTTTATTATAGGTACCTTGTGTACCCTTACTAAATAATAGTCCAGTGAATTGCTTAAACAATTCATTTTTTTAAAGTCAATAAAAAGAAAGTACCTAGTCTGTGTAGTTATTATTTTTTATTTGGTTCTAGGTTGGCTACATATTTTTTTCCTGATTCACAAGAACTAGATAAATATATTTTTGCTTTTATTCCTGTTTTTAATTGATATAATATAATATTCTGTAGAATAACAAAAAACAAGAGAGTTTAAACTATAATAAAAATCTATCATCACAAAATAATAATTATATTTCTGAACGAAAACGACGCCAGCGCCAATCCCAGTTCACTAGCTTCTCGAAAATAAATGACGTATCGCTCGAGCGAACCATAGCGTTGCAGTAATAGATAACTTTAGCATTTTTTTCTTTGCTGTCCTGCTTTGATACTTTGGTTGTGAATCTTGTTTACCTGCTGTCATTAGTGTCGAAAATTTTAATGGTGCTGGTGACGTCTTCACTGACTGACGGAATTGCGTCTCTCAACAAGCAAAACAAGCAAGTCAAACACGTTAGTCAGTGCCGAATTTGTGTTTTATTTATGTGAAACTCGATTATCTTTAACATAAAATTATTTTCTTAAAATGGCGCAAGCTGAAGACACTGAACTTCGAGATCTAGTTATAGAAGCTTTAGAGAGAAATGGATCGCTAGCCAAAATACGCGCGTTGCTAAGAGCTAATATTTTTTTAGCTTTTGAAGATGAATGTGAAAACTTAAAACAGAATGTGAATTTAGAAAATATCCTTAAATTACCGGAGGGCCTATTAGCTCTTTCGGTGATCCATGAGTTTTTAGAGTTCTGTTGTTTGAAGAACACATTATTCGTTTACATGTCGGAGTCGCGGCAAGGTAGTGAATACAAATACGAAGGAAAGAAAAAATTGGCCGAGAAGATGAATTTACCCAAATCTGATAATATAAAAGAACCCCTCCTGTTCACACTTCTTAAAAATATGGTAAAACCACATCAGAAGAAATATTTTGATCCAAATACTATCTCAAAGTACAACAATGATGAAAAAAGTGATGATAAAAATTACAGGGACGAACAAAACTGTACTTACATACTTCATGAAGACTCGCAGAGTAGTACTACAAGTTCTTCCCAGTCTGATAATTCATCTGATGAAAAAAATAAACTACATTTGCGGCTGCAGCTAGATAACTCAGATACAGACACCTCTAGCGATTCTGCACGGGACAAAACAAGTTCAGAATATGTTCCTGGAGATCACATACTTCAAGTGGATAATAGTGTTGTTAACTCTAATAATTACATTGCAAAAAAATCCAGTGATTGTGTAGATGCAAGAGAGCAAAAGTTTGTAACTTTTAACAGACCAAGAAATGAAACTGCTTTGTTAATGAGTGAATTTAAATTGACAACTAATAGTAGTAGTGACTCTACCTCATATGTAGAATTAAAACCTTTTAACTCGTTAGATGAAAAAATGCTCAATACAGCAGGCTTGCCTATTATGGAAACAGATGTTAAGGATCAAACAAACACTAATATTTTATCAGCTGCAAATGTACAGAATGATTTATCATCGGCTAAATCTGCTACTTTGAGTAATACATCACCTGTATCTCATAAACCAGAAACTGAGAATAAAGTTGTAGAGGTCAGTGAGAAAAAATCACAGGAATCTGGAAAGTCTGAGGGTGATACTGCAGAATTTAGTTACGGTGATGACTTCTCATCATCACCAGTTTCCAAATTTAAAGAGAATATAGATAAACAATTGAAGTCCACGGGCTCTGCTCAAAGTGAATTAGAAAAAAGTTTAAACAAAAATGCATCAATTGAAAGTCCACATCAAACTTCTCAGGGCTCACAAAGTTCAGTTTCATTATCTGATGTTGCAGATTTGATTAGTGAAAAAAGTTCCTTAAGTATTACAAATAATAAGTCCAAGCAGTCAGGAAGTATTCACTCAAAGGGGAAAACAGAAGTTAAACAAAGTAAAGTTCACAGTGATGACTCTGGAGACTTCACAGAGTCTCCCGTTCCCTCTTTGTCTAATTTGAGCCTTGACATTCACAGTGATTAAAATCTTCATCACTTAAATACTCCTCCTTGTCTTAAAAAGTATAGTATTACTTAGTGAGTTATAGCAATAATATTTCATGTCATTTAAACAAAATAAGTTCCTTAAAATATTGAAAAATTTTTGGTATCTAGATATTTTAGGCTTTCAATGTTTCATAAACCTGTTGGACTATTGTGTACAATTTGATGATGCCTAAACATGTACCTATTTTGAGCAATAATTACTTTGTTAAAAATTAATCGGTAAGAAAAATATTTCAGACCTCAGTTGCATTTAAAACAATAATGAATAATGTCTCTTCTTCAATAAAACACATCTAAGTATTTATAATTAAGTGTCATCTTTGGTGATTTTACATTGTGATAATTGATCAGAGTTTATCCCGCTGTTAGGAAGTCTTACTAAACTTGAATTCAGAATTTTAGAAAATTATTTATTTATATTAATACTTTATTGTTCAGAGAAAAATACATAACTAACTAACAACTTTTTGAACAAACTCAATGTCATGCAAAACAAAGTTCAAATTCCAATGCTTCCAAATGTATTACGGACCTGTTTATTGTAAATGGTCACTCAAAAGACTAAAAAAACCATAATGTAAAAATAAATAGAGAAAAAATATTGATGAGTGAAGTGGCAATGAATCTAAATCATCTATGATTCTGAATTCAAGTATAGGTAAGCAGCTTGTAATAATGTAGGTTGATACTAAGCTTTGGTATTGTGTCTGTATGTATATTATAGGTACCTACATAGAATATTGTTCTCTTTATGAATGAACTGCCTAGTAAAGTAAATGGGTTCCCTACTTGAAATCGAATAACACTTCCGCGAAAACGGTAACTCGATAGTACTTGAAATTGAAAAATTATAATCGCGACAGTTCACTAACTTCGAAGCATCAAAATCTCGAATAACTATAAGCTCGAAACATGGGCAGCGCGAAGGTCCATTATCTTGAATCATCATTTCTCGAGTGACCATCTAATCGATTTACAGAATAGTTGAAACATATGCGTAGAAATATAAATCAACTATAATCATGAAAAATAATTATGGTAATAAAATAACATTACAAACACCAAGTTATTTTACCAAATAGATAGGAAGTAAACTTATCTATGTCCGAAATATGGAATAATAATGTAATAAGTTTTTTTTTTACAATTTTATTTCTGTATGATTTGCTCCTCTATTATACGCATATATTATATTGTTTCAACTATTTTGTAAATCAATTAGATGGTCGCTCGAGAAATGATGTTTCAAAGTAATGGGCCTTCGATGTTTCGAGCTTAAAGTAAGCCGACATACGCACGGTCGTAATAAAATCGCGGCGATTTATTTCGTGCACTGGATTTACAACGCTCTGCTTAGCGCCGAGAGTTGAAATCCAACAGTGTGTTTTTCAGTGTGGGACGCACTTTTGTCCCAGCGTGTTGGATTCTCAACACTCGGCTTAAGACTGAGAGTTGAAAATCCAGTGCGCGATAAAATCCCGCCGCGATTTTATTACGTCCGTGCGAACGTCGACTTATTCGAGATTTTGATGCAACGTGGTAGTGAACTGTCACGCTCATAATTCATCGACTTCATGTACTATCGAGTTATCGAGCAAGTATTATTCGATCTCACGTCATTCGATTTCAAATAGGGAACCCAAAGTAAATACATCCTATGTTTGATACTTTAGAGTACCTACTGACACTAAGAACACTTAATTTTAACAAAAATGAGGGTTGAGAAATTGCAAAGCTGCAGCTTGATTACTTCTATGATATGTCACTTTAGGTATGTAATAGTTAATAGGTGCGTCCGTACCGTGAGCGATAATGTATTCTGCTTTGCGTGCGTGTTTGTTTCTTCGTTCGTTTGAGCTGCGTCCCCACTTGTAACAAACACGCCAACGACTCTCCCAGCAAAATGACCAACAAGTTACGCATAATATGCACGGGGACTAGCATTTCACTCAGCAAACCACTGAAGTGGTCCAAACAACGCGGCAACGGTTCGAGACACAGATCTTACTTTTAAAATTGTGCTTATAGCCGAGCCGGTATTTCGTAGGCAATGTTAACAGTAGCAAATATCTTTATCGTGTGCTACCTAGTATCACTAGTGCATCGTGTGTAAGAACCTATTACAAATGCCTGTTTTCATTAAAATTTGACAAAAACTTGGGGGCTATTTTGATGAAATGTTACTATTGTTGAACTAGTCTGCCTAGTTTTTGAGGTATTTGCGAAAAACCCAATTTCACATTTTGGAAGTTTTGTTGGCGAACATGTTACAAGTACTACGCAGTTCAACATACCCACTGCAACTTATATTGTTTTCTGATATATTTACCTGCATTCTGTGTACCTCTGCTTGTCAATGCCTAAGTACTGATATTATTAATGAATAATCATTCCTGTTTACAATTTATTGAAATGTCAGTGACAGATACTGGTTTATAGAAATGGTTGTGCCTTATTTGTATTGGATTCACCAAACAAATGCGATTGTTCCTTTTAGTACTCAATAAATGAAGATTCTAGTCCTAAATGAAATAAAACTGGTTCCGTCCAAATTGCTCTGTTATTATGTCTGTTTCTGGCGAAGGTTTGATGAAAATGTGCTGTAAATTAAGTACTTCAATAAAAATGCCTCTACATAATCTGTTGTTATTATTCAAAATATGTTTGTGAACTTGCAAGATTCGTATCATTAGGTATTTAATTTTGTAGGTAGGGTACAGTAATTAAATCAAAGACATCCAAGATTTTTATAATCAATTTTTATTTCACATTTTCTGTAAAGCATAGATTGTAGATATCACGTTTCACTTATGCACACGAATCAATCCATACCGAACACTGTAACACAGTTGTTACGCATTTCTATACAAAAGTAACGCTGTTTATGATAGATAGCGGTTAGTGTAGCATACAAAAAGAAATATATTAAACATATTTACACTTAAATATTTTATATTAGGTACATGAAATTTAATATGAAAATGGTATAAAAATTACACTTTCATATGTTACATACATGTCTCAGTAATACAAATGCGGTTTATATCCTAACTTTGAAAAAATATAACAATAGTAAAAGCCACAATGCTTCGTATAAACAGTAATAGATCTAACATTGTAATTACATCGTAAAAAAATGGAAAATTATCGCTCCAGGCACTGTTATTGATTTCTTATTCACTTATCGAGTGGAAATTATTTTTTTTCTCGTATGTAAAGGAAACTAAAACAGTCTTACAGAAAGGTCCACATACTCATGCTATCGATATTTGCTAGTATTTACAAATATTGCAGAGTAAAACCTTTCGAAATGAAAATAAATACCGCCATTACAATTAGCGATAAAATATATTTAAAAAAACAACTAGAAATAATAAAAGAATCGCAACTAAAGTAACACTTAGAATAAGTAAATAATAAATATCAATAATGTACATATGGCAAATATTTGGCTTTATATATCATATTTATAATCCACATGTAAGGAACGTCAGTTTAGTTCATACACTGCATGGAATTGCTGCTGGTATTACTTTGTTTCAACTACAATACGCGTTGAGAAGCAATATCACAGAATACCAGCGGGTAGTATAAAATCTTAGAGGATAGTGACGTCACAACACAGTCGGGACGAGGTGTCGCTATTATAGCTCGTTACCCATGGAGCTGTCGTGGGTGAGATTCGAATCCATGCTCGCGTTGTCAGAGTCCTGACTTTGGTTTCCGCTGTAGTTCGCCGCTTCTTGCAGCCGCATCAACATGTTTAACTGTAACGAGAAGGAGGGTAGATTAATAAAATGATCTTAGGAATCAAAATTTTAATAGTAGAAATGAAATGAAGATATTCTTACCAAGGGGTCTTGATTGTTGTTCGTGTTGGAATCTTGATTTGATTCTTCAATGCCAATCTCCTCCACCGTGATTGCTCTAAGAGTCTGTAAAATAATTTTTTATTAGTAAGTAGGTACACTTTATTAATTTTTGGTAGGCGCCTTCCAGCCCAAACCTAAATACAACAACCTGGCAACAAAGTGATAATTCCGGATACAATTAATGCTTTGGGTTGGCAGTTTTTTAATTATTGCCATAGGTTATTGTTCTATCGTATCTCATCAGTAAATTCTCAACACGAATTTTAGGAAAAACAACTGTAATGCCTACACTTAAGGTTCAGTTTGCGCTACAATTTCAGTTTTTTATTTTATTTTTCAACAGTACTAGTCAGTCAAAAATTAACTTTATTTGCACTTGCATAAAGTTGATGTTTGTTTAGGTAAGTGGAAATAACATCAATTGGAAACATGGACTTGAATAGACCTTAGATAAATCTGGTGCTATCTACGTGATCATCATAATATTTTCCTCACTAACTCCCTGACGTAAGTAGATTCAAAATTTCATCATTATGCAATACATTAGGAAGAAAGTTCAATAGGTACTTACGTGTGAATGGTTGGGTTCTCTCCAGGGGTATGAAGACTTGATGTGTTGCAGCGGGTCGACGGCGGCGTGTCGTCGTCTGCCGTACAACGCGATACCTTCGCGCACCGCCTCCGACGCGTACGGGACTATGCTGTAGTTCCACACGTCCGCGAACCACGCCTGAGGACATAAAGGTAACGTTAAATACCCTCCGGAGCAACTGGACAGATTTGCAACTGGATAGTTTCGCAGCTGGACAGATTAGGAACTGGACAGATTATAGTCGTGTGAAAAATAAGTTTATAAACCATGAAACATAAGTAAACACAGCTACACATCAAGCTATACATTCCCAGTATAAGCTGACCTCGCATTGTACGGAAATCCCTCACAATGCGAGATCAGCATAAACTGGAAATTTATAGCTTGATGTGTAGCCGTGTGTACATCAGTATACGCTTGTATTCATAAAAAAGGTATGGCACACTTCGCCAGTAAAATTGACGTCCCGCGTCATAAGGAGAGAGCCAGTTGCCACAATCACGGCTGTTACTAAGATAGTCCGAATGGTAAAATGTAACAACACTTTCTTCCCAACCTGGGGATAGAACGCAACGCCCCATGCTCAGCAGTCGCGCTTGTGACAAGTGGACTAACGAGACTGTCAAAATGTCAAAAACTCGTTTCTCATTCGGAAGTAGATACTATCGCGGAAAACTATAACTAATCACCGTAAGGACTATTCTTGATTGCAGCCCTCGGCCGCTACAGGACCGGGGCGGTTACAGATGTGGTCATCCCGTGCACCTATAACTAACCAGTTATGGGTTTCCGCAATGGTACCTACCTATCTATAGTCTTTAGACCTGTAGGAACCCTTTTGAAAACTTCTCACCAGGTAGGTGGTCATGGCATACCTGTACAAAGATTTAAATATACCTATACCTAGGTATGTCATGAATAGTGATCGGATAATCGGATGCATATTTACCTAAAGTGTAGGTGTTGGCTATTATGGAATGCACTTCTGTATCGAAAAAATCCCGGGAATTCGGAATCGACAAATTTAGTTTTTTTTTACTATACCTAGAATCAAATCGGGTGTCGAAATATTTACTTAGTTTAAGGTGTTGGCTAATATTACGGAATGCACTTTTGTATCGAAAAAATCCCGGGATTTCGGAATCAACAAATTTACTGTTTTTATTATAGAGTCAAATCGTGTGTAGGTACCTACTACCTACTATTCCTCTTACACTCAACATAGTCATAAGTTGATAGGGAGCTTAAAATCAACTTCGAGTAAATACATATTAATAATTTTGTAATCCCCTGTTTTTTTTTTTTAATGAATACCACATGCTAAAGACGACGTTTCCTCACCATGTTACAGACTAGTTTCTTATTCCCGAATTTTCTGGAATCCCGGGATTTATTTATTTATTTAATACTTCAAGCAAACAAATGTACAGAGGCGGACTTAATGCCAAAGGCATTTTCTACCAGTCAACCTTTATTTAAAAATATATGTTTTAAGAAGCCGCTTCCATAATTTCCTAACCAAAAATGAACTTTAGGTAAATATGCATCCGATTATCCGATCACTGGTCATGAATCTCCAAGATACAAGCAGAATATTACAAGTATTCATCCTTACCTGACTAGCCTCCAAGTCCATAGGACACGCGAGGAACAACCTCGGCCCCACAGTGACGTCACTGGACGAGTGAGCCTCTAAGAAGGCGTTGAGCGTGGCCCACACTCCCGGCAACCATTCTAGTACGGCGGCTAATGCGGGCTCGCGGCGACCCAGCCGCAGTTCTAGGGTGAATAGCTTACGACGGAGGTACCTGGGTGAACGGTGCTTGAATTAGACCATGGCTAAGAAATTTGTGTAAAAAGTAACCCTGAAAAATTCAGCGAATTAACTTTCCACGGCTTTCTGTCTTTGCAATGTTGACTTTATGTTGTGCCTCTTCAAAACATCATGAGGAAACCGTCAGAGGCCCATTGGTAGCATAAAAACTCCAGGTTAGTTACTAACCACACGAAAAAGAAGTAAGTTTTTTTTTGCTTTTTCAAGTGCACTGTGGTCGAAAATTCTGACTTTTGACAAAGTAGTAAGTTGAAGAAACGGTTTACTCATGGCAAATTAATTATTGCAACTTGAATTAAAGCAATAGATTGTAAATGATCTGGTTCATATAAGGCGTATGAAATATTATAAAATTGGGAACACTAGTCTGCATGCAGTGTCAAAGATTCAGGTTTTGTTTGGCCCTCTAAATTATTTCAGCAGGATACGTTTGATAGGTAGATATATTTGCTCACCTAGCTAAGAATCCTTTGACAGGTTCCATGTGATTGGCTGTGAGGAGCCACCTGAAGTTGTGATGGAGCTGCAAGTTTGTTGTGTTGCACGTGGCTTGCGACATGGTTCCTGAAACAAAACATTATTTATCACCCACATATTCACCGAATGGGTATTCCTAATTTTGCTTTTTTTTTCAGCTCAGATCCTACTCTAGATCCTTAATAAAGCGACCCTGTTTAGCATTCCTATTTAGTAATAACTTGTTACAAATGTAGATACTGTTCAGTAGGTAGATACAGGTTAAAAAACAAGCATAATATTATGCCGTACAAAGCATTCAAAGCCTCCCCTTAAAAGGAAAAGGTATGAGGAAAGAGTGTCTGACTACCCGATTTTGTTCATTCATTACTATTCTCTCACAATCGTTTCCGTATTAATGAGACAATTATGTCATCTTTATTGACATGGTCCAAAAAAGGCGTTCCGTAATGTAGCAGTGTATTGTAATGTATAAATGTGCCGGCTAGTTAAAGGCGTGTGTGCCGGCTAGTAAAGTTACAAAGAGATACATTATGCAAGCATGAACCAATAATGGGATATTTTTGTAGCAGTCGATCATAGTTTGTAGGCTAAAATAACAAGATATAGATAGTGCCATGCACGTAGACACGCCCCACTGCGCGATTAGTTTTTTTTTTTTTGTTTGTACTAGTGTATCTCGCAGTGTTGACTTGGCTGCTTAACCGGACTTTCCTGTGGCTGCCTTAAGCTTCTACACTTAAAGCCTCCATCCAGCAAGGGGCAAAAACTATTCTAAATTAAAAGTAGGTGAACGCTCGCTAAGGGCACCCCCTGTGAGGTACGAACCTCGGCTTAGGGCGTCGCTGAGGGGAGGACAGCAAGAAGGGACAGGCTGGATCAAACTTAGATGTTCATCTTGATTATTATGCGGGGTATTTAAAGCTACGGCACCTCGTTTTCGAGCAAGGGTCGGGGGGGAGTTTCATGTACTCGGGGACACGGTCGCGATCACGAAGGACCTCGGTGGCGGGGTCGGAATGACGGGAGGCGTCTGTGTTTGTGCACTGTTCTGGTGGCCCTATTCTTCTCCTGGAGGAGTGTACGGAGCGGAGTGGGGCGCGTCTTCGTGGATGGCACTATCTATACAGGGTGTCAGGGACATCGACCCGGAAACTGTTCATAGATTCAGTACATGATTCTGAACTCGCCTGCGTTGAAATTTTTCGTCGGTTATTAAAAAAAACTCTGCTGTTCCATACATCTTGACTGCGTAGGTATTGCACTTTTCTATGAAACAGCAGATTATTTTAAAAATAACCGACGAAAAATTTCAACGCAGGGCTTTTCATAATCATGTACTGAATCCATGGTAACAGTTTTCGCATCGATGTCCCTGCCACTCTGTATAGACCATTGCCATTTTGATAGTCACGGGAATTAGTTAGATGCAGGTAGCTCAAGACCGGTCGTTGTGACGATATTTGAAACCTACAATTGTGGAGGTTTTCAATGCTTCATAATTATCCAATATGATAATGATGATGAAACAGTCCATCGAAGGTGTTGCCTAACCTAGACCATTTTATAATTTTCTAAAAAAAGACTCACCAATAATAACAGGCATATTTCTGTTGTCAGGAGGCAGTAGCCCAGCGAAGGCGTCTCCTAACGCGGAGGCATGCTGAAGGTTGTCGAGTATGACTACGGAAGGTAAGGCAGCCTCTTCGCCGGCCGCCGCCGCGCCGCACTGTTCCGCGATGTTGGCGAGGTAGGCGCGCAACTCGTTGCAGGATTTGCGGTCCACACTGGAAAGGTAAGCGCGTTATTACATATTTGCAATGTCATGATAATTTTGCCAGAAGCTCTTAAAATGTATGGGTTCTGTTTGGGACAAATATGAAAGATAATTTATCGGCAAATCAAAAATGTAAAAGTAGGTATACCAAATTCTACTGTAAGAACAAGCTCACTTTCAATACGTAGTGGAAATGGCTGGACATCTAACATTCCATCCGGATTCTTTTACCAGAAGTCTAATCTAACTAGCCTGTATTGTCCCACTGCAGGGCAAGTCCTCCCTCTCCCTTTTCCACACAATACTGTCTATTGCTAGTGTCGGCCAGTCCTTTCGGTAGGAGGCAAGCTCGTCCCGCCATCTTCGTCTCGGCCTGGCGCCATGTCGTCATGCGTTTAGTGGGACCTAATCGGTGGTTCTTTTAACCCATTTATCATCTGACATGCGGCAGATATGTCCGGCTCAGTCCTATTCAAGCTTAGCAGCTTTCTTATACGGTCCGAAATTCCAACCCCCAATATACTGCGTTCCAAGGCTCGCTGGCAAACCTCGAGCTTAAACCTCTGCTGAAGTGTCAAAGACCAGGTTTGAGCACCATATGTGAGAATGGGAAGAATACACATGTCCATAATTCTCCGTTTGAGACATAGCGGTAGATCTCCTTTTAGAAGATCTTTCATTGACCAATAGCTCCTCCAGGTGCTTTCGATGCGTCGAGCAACTTCTTTGTCTTATCCCGCCTGGAAGGAGACTATTTGGCCCAGATAGATATAGTCTTGGACATATGCAATCTCGTCACCCCCATTGTATAGTCTCCTTTTGATGCAGTTTGTCATATGTTTGGTCTTTGACATGTTCATCTTAAGCCCAATTTCGAGGCTTGCTTTGTTTAAGCCTGTGAGCATACTACCCAACTCAGTCGCAGATGAGGAAAAAGTACAATGTCATCGGCAAAGCGAAGGTTTGATAATCTCTTTTCGCCGATGACTAATCCCTAGTCTGCCCAGTTTTGTGCCAAACTTTTGAAGGCTTCTTCAAGAGTTCCAGTAAAAAGCTTAGCGGACAACGGGTCGCCTTGCTTAACTCTTCTTTTAATTGGAAAGGACGGCCCACTGGTTTAATTTTTTATTGATTATGTGCTATTCCTGTATATTGTACCAGAAGTACCAAATAATTTAGGCAAATTTTTGCAAAGCACAAGTTCGAATTAAAAGTCAAAATAAACTTCTTCATTCAACTGATACTTACTTTGCCTCTTGGCCAATTAAACCTTCAGCTGTCATTAACGAGACAATTTATTTATTTTATTGTTATGGCCTTCTAAAGGCCAATCTGGCCAATCGACAGATGATCGGTTAAAAATCTTTGAGGCTTGTAAATAAAATCACTGAAATTAGGCAGGTACTCACTTAAAAGTAGCCACAGCTTCGGCGGGATTGCCTCTACGTTGCGTCTTCTGTACGTAGAACTCTGCTAGTTTTGCAGCTAGATACGACTTTCCCGTGCCGCTTGGACCGCACAGAATGATTCGCCGGTGTTCAGATAGCAGTGAAACATATCTGGAGAAAAATTATAATTAGTTGGAGATGTCTTGAAAATATTCGGATATAATTTCATTGTTGTTGGATAACACTTACCTATATACAATATTTTTTGGTATAAGACTATCGAACGCCAAGCTCCCAACTCCCTCTAAGCAGATGTACAGCGTATTGACAGTGCCAATAATATATCCACAAGGCAACAGCTCCGGGAAACCTATTTCAGGGCCTCGCGTCGCTTCACCCAAGTGATACGATGTTATCGAATCAGTGTTCAAACCGAGATTCGTTCCCAAGTCTATTCTAGACAAGTAATCTTTAAAAGTCTTCCTAACTATATAATCTAAGTTCTGCCAAGTCGTCTTGCCAGATATATAAGTGTAAGCTATGGTGAATTCATTACAGTTTATTGTCGAATCACTATTATAAACGTTCTTATACGAACTACTGTGCGTAGATTTATTGCTTTTAAGGCTATTTGTGTTAGACTTATTTATTAGTGAGTAGTCTTGCGTCTCTGTTTCGGGGCTGCGGTTTTGAGACAGTCGCGGCGAGTCGAAACTGGACTGTTTCTCAAAATGATTGTTATATGAGCTCGCTGATTGTTTAGCGTAGAATCTGCATTCAGACTCTGTGAGCGTATCTTGAACTTCTTCGAAATATCTTTGGAATGTCTCCGGTTGTCCTAAGTATACAGCAATAGCTATCTTTTTTCCGTCGGTAGTATCTCCTTGGCTGTCTGCAACACCTGTTAAACAAACACAATGAGTCGTTAAATGAATCCTTTTGTAACTTGGAATAAACAATAGGCGTTGTTTTAAAATTAGACTTACCGATGTCTGAATAGCTCTCCCCTATCGCTAGCTCCCGTGTCTTCGGCGGTGGGAGCACAGTGTTGATGTCGTAGTCGCCACTCAGTCGCTCGCCTCCGTTCGCGAATAAATCACTGCTGCCATTCAGTGCTGCTAATAGGGTCTCGCTGTTTTCATCGAGCTCGCATGCGGCCTTATTGCCGTATATGGGCTCGACCATGCCCGATTTAGGCGAGCCTTTTTTGGAGAAATCCATGGTAGGGGTCGATGACATGCAGTTGAAGTCTAGGTCTAGAGGTTGCGAGTGCATGTCTAGTGTCGCCTGAAAAGAAAATACAGTTGTTGCTTACGAAGAAATTTATTCAGCCGTAACTTTTAAGGTTTGTCTCTAAAGCTATCAATTTGAATGTGTTTGTTCAGTAATCAGTTATTTTCTATAATGTTCAGTTTCGAGTTTTAGTACCCACGATTTCACTTTATGATAAGTAAGTAACCATCAAGCGCATGGAAATCACCAAATTGACGTTTAACGGTACGCTGAATTCTGTCTGCAGCTCTCTACAAAATTGACATGGACACATATTTGCGTGTGCAGTCGTGTGAAAATATGGAAACGATGAAATTGGTGTCATTATATAATATTTTTTTGTTTGGTAGAACCGTCATGCGTTACTAATGTTTGAAGGGTAGGTGCAAAGCGAGGGTGTTGGAACTGTCGGTTGAACATTCCCGTGACGTGTCAATGACATTGAATGAACAGGTGCACTGCGTAAAGCCTACTCCACATTATCTGGAAAATTACACGAGACTTGCGGAATACGAGAATGTAGAGGGAATATTTATCTATATAGGGTGGCAGGGACATCGACGCGAAAACTGTTACCATGGATTCAGTACATGATTCTGAACTTCCCTGTGTTGAAAAACAAAAGTTGTTTCACAGAAAACTGCAATACCTACGCGGTCAAAATGTATGGAACAACAGATTTTTTTTAAAACCGACGAAAAATTTCACCGCAGGGGTGTTCAGAATCATGTACTGAATCCATGGTAACGGTTTTCGTGTCGATGTCCCAGCCACCCTGTATTCTTGTTGTTCTCTCTTCTTGTTCTCGGCAAATGTTCTCGTCGAGACGTCCCGCCGAGAATGTGGAACGGGCTTAACACTGGATCTACTTCCAAGTGTTGAGGTCCGTGTAGTTTTGGTAGGTGTAAATTCATCACAACGTTACCACCACCTTCTCAAAATGGACGATAGAATTTCCACACGTTAAAGAGGTGAAATAATGCATGGTATAGATTTTATCCGTGACCGACATCTTAAGCTTCATCCATCATCTCAGCTTATCGCAGTCCACTGCTGGACATATTCCTCTCCCAAGTTGCATTACAACCACAACACCCAGTTTTCCAGGTATACATCCTCCAGTATGTCTCAGCTACCATTAAAGCCAAAACCAACTTTTAATGATTTTATACTGAAGATCACGTCTAAACGAGTAGTGTTAATGATTTGGAAAAAATGTATGTTAAATTAGAGCATTTTCTTAATAACTTAATATAAGAAAATTTTAGATTATGTTTATATTACATAGTGAAATTAATTTGTAAAGTTATGTCTAACGCGGATAAAAAACTGAGAATCACGCAAAATCCATCAAGCGTATTTTTCTGGAACCTTGACTATTTAAAGATAATTTAATTATTGATCTTTTAGTAAACGTGTTTTATTAAAATACGTTTTGTTTTATGTGTAATAAATTAATAATACGTTTAATTTGGAACAGCGCTTCTTGGACGTACGACGCGTTGGGTGAGCTTAATACAGATCACGCAAGCTGACCACTCAAGGTCACTGGCATATATCTGCGTCTTAAGGTTAGTTTAGTTTAGCTGGCGGTGGACACCCTCACTTAAAGGTCGTAGATACATCTAGCTGTCCCAAGATACAATTACCAATACGCTGTTCTTCATAAAACTAATGAAATATCTCACCTGATGCATAGTAGCCTGGTCAGCGAGACTGAACCTCCTCGGGTCCTCTACAGCAGAGCCACCAGTACCTAACGAGCTCTGACTACCAGCCAACGACCGTGACGTCACCAACCGCTGTAACCGCTCGTTGTTCTGTTTGAGGTTTAACATCTCGTTCTGGAAGTGTACCTTGATATGAGAAGGACATTTCAACGGATTCGTTAAAAAAAATCTTAGTGCAGGTGGATAATTTTACTAAGTGGTAAATTGTATAGTTGAGGCAAAAAAAGTTATAATAATATATACGGTGAAATAAGCGGAAATTGCGAAGATATATAAGTATTCTTTAAAACATTGTTGATGGTTCACTACTCGGTACGGACGAGGTAGAATTTAATTATATACGAGGGGCCGTTTATGGACATTTTGTATAATCAGTACGAAATAGCGCGTTTAATTTGTATAATGGGCTACTAGCGAGCCCCTAATGAATACTTACTGTACTACCTTAATATTAAGTAAGTGGATACCGACTATTCCTTGGGGTGTTTTCACAATTAACGATAACAATCTTACGACTATTATTGCTATATTAAGTGGACTTGTTATTAGAAATAAGCTTTTTTATTATTTATTAATTGATGTTAATATTCTTACCCTCATTTTGATGACGGTATCCTTAAGGCTTTCAAGTTGATGCGCTGAGCTGAGAGCCTCTAATCGGATATCTGTTAGCACCAAATCCTTCTCTCGTAATTGCCTCTTCAACTCATCAACTAATCCAGAATCATCTGGTTTATCTGAAAATAAATGAAGATCTTCAGCCACATCCAGTAATTAACTCTATTAATTACGATGTTAAACTTTAATTGGAATGTTCTAACGATGCTTCTAAAGCTATAAAATAAGCCACTGCAGTTAATATATTGGAAGTGGTTTAAAAGGAAACCCGAATACCTGGTTTGAACTAGAAGATTTAACCATAAGTTTAATTTAATCGTAAGTAATTAATGCCTCGTTAGTCTAGTGGTAGATCCTGGGTTGGATTGCCGGGTCGGGCAAAGTGTTATTGTGTTTTTCCATCTGGAATTTCTCAGTAGCAGCCCGGAGTTTGGATTTGTGCCCGATTGATGGCAATAGGCTCGCCCCCTATTACATGGGACTTAAACATAACTGGCGAAATGTGGGTGTACTAGAGGTACACCTCTGCCAAACCCTTCGGGGGATACAGGCGTGATGTTATGTTAATTACTGTATTACTGGCAATATAAATAACTAGCTTCTGCCAGCGACTTTTTTAAATTATAGCCTGTTATTCATTGATAATATAGCATTAAACAGTACCCTAATTGCGTAATACACGATCAATCAGAATTTGAATCGTTTTGAAACAGATTGCTAATCCATTGCTTCATAAGTTGGAAAAAAAATCTGCTCAACAACGTAAGTCAAAACGAAACCGATTAGTCTTAATCGTTTATGAAAATGTGTTACGTAATTAGGGTACTAGTGAAAGAATTTTTAAAATCGGTCCAGTAGTTTTTTAGTTTATTGATAACAAACAAAAATACAAATCTCTTTATAATGTTAGCGTAGATTAAATATAGTTAAGAGGACATTATAAACTGATTTTGACCATCAATGTGAATTTGATTAACTAATTAAAATAAAGATAGAACCGTAATGCAAGGCCAATAGGACCAAATTACTTTAATCTTTTAGGTCCCGAACAATATATCATCTAGTACGTCCTGTACTATATTGTCCCACGTGCCTCAGCTTACATTAACTTTTAACCCCCTAACTTTCTCTCAACCTGATTCGTCACCCATTGTTTGCAAGTAAGTAATTTCCCTTATATCTCACCTTTGGTCTGGTCTTCCGTCTTGGCCGGCGGGCAGGGCTTGTCTTTAACGTCGAGTGTCTCGTGCGAATGTTCGAGACTGTTCTCGTTGCTTCCCTCGCGGATCGTGTGCGGGTCGTCGTAGTGATGGGAACCCGACGAGCTATCTTGCGATGACAGTTGCCCGAGGGAGGAGTGCTTCGCTGTCTTTGAAATCTTGGCGTTCCGCGAGAAAGCTTTCGTGAATGATGAGCGAAGCTGTTGTGTAACGATTGTTTTGTTAGTGTTTTGTTTATTTAGGAGTTGATAACTTTACTGTAGAGACCGGTAGACAGTGGCTGTTTCTAAACATGCTTTAAAACGAGCTGGATTTGCTCTGCATGATTATGGCTTATATTTCAATGTTATTCAACCAAGCGTCGTATATAACACTTGTCTTTTTTTTCTATAATTATGTTCATCATCTGCCTAGCCTTTTCCAAACTATGTTGGGGTCGGCTTCCAATCTTAGTGGATGCAGCTGAATAGTTTTTTACATGGAGTAACTGTCTATCTGAACCTCCACAACCTAGTTACTAGGTAACACGATACCCTTTGGTAAGACTGATTGTCAGACTTTTGGGCTTCTAACTACCCGTAACGACTGTCAAAATCTACAAATGACAGCCGGGACCACCGGCTTAACGTCCTTTCTAAGGCACGAAGGGGTCTTGGTATGTAAAGATGGTCACCCATCCACGGACCAACCGCGGCAAGCGTAGCTTAACCTGATCGATCGACCCGTGCGGCTGTTATTACTTAGCTACAAGCCCCTCTCTCTATAATTATGTTCATATAAATATTTATCAAATGTTAAGTTACATTTAATGTATGTAGATAGTGTGCGATTGAATTATAGGCGCTTACATGCGCATGGCGTCGTGTAGGTACCTTCTCTATTACCAAAATATATTCTTCAATTGTAAAAGAAACACTTGTGTTCTGATTATGTAAAATTTCTTCAACGGCTTACTTAGAAAATCAATGTTTACATTAAAACATGTCCAATGTACGCTACTTGTACACTGTATATATTTATTACATTGTCAATATTAGGTAAAGGAAGGCTAATATTTACATACGTTTATTCAATTTGTTGTAGACAAAGTTGTCAATAGATAATACAAAACTGGATTTCACATACGGAAAATACTTTCTTTTAAAAATAAATGAATATTCTTTCATGTAAATGTCTCTTTTATAAACGGCTTTAGCTGCTATGGTCAGGAAAATTTCCCTTTAGGACAGTCACTGAACCAAAACAATTATTGAAGTAAAAACTTCTTTAGGCGCGTTGGGCATTTTTGAGATGGGAAGAACAATTGAACTCGCGACATTTTTGTAAACGCGATTGTGCTCTTTATTTACATTATGTTACGGACCAATTTTCTATACAAGTATTTTTCTTCCACCAAGGCGATCTGGTTCAAATTTTCACTTCTGTCGGCACTCCCGGAGTGCCAGTTTTTTTTTTTTTTCGTAGGCGATTGTTACTTACCCATCCCTTCTTCTTGTGCTTCTTGTCGTGCGGTGCAGACGAGCCGCTGCTGAGGCTGTTGATGCTGGACACGCTGTCGGTGGACAGATGGCGCGTGATGGCGCCGTTGCCCGTCTGCGCCAAGCGCTGCGGAGATGACTGCGTTTGACTGCCTGGCTCCTACACGTCAATATTAACTTTAACTATTCATCGACTGTACTTCAATTTACTCATTTGTTCGAAGAATTTATAGTTATTTTTGAGATTGGTTTAAGTTAATACCGCTTAAAACTTCAATCTACGTCCCTGAACTTTAGAGATTTCGACAGAAATAGCATTGACTACGCACGAAACATTATAGGTCTGCTGTGTCACGAAACCTGCTCAAATACGATATTTATTTATCAATGTAATGCATGAATAATAAATGTACGGACATTTCAAAACATTATTTAAAACTTATGGTAAATGAACGAATCTAATACCAAATATTTGCAGCGATCTTTTGAATTTAAAAGCTGTATGCTTTATCATTATCACTCTCTCTAATTATCATTAGGTTTCACAACACGATCGTAATGTATGCTTGTATCAATTTAAACAGTTCACGATGTACTCACAGATAATATTAAGGAGGTAGTAAGTCATGTCACTTGTCTATTCTCGGCGCGTCTCAAATGTGGAACAGGGACGGATCTATTGACGGTCAATTTAATGCAAATGCTATCGTTGCCTTATTTGTTTTTGCTTATTGGACCTCGAACGTCCTGATTCTGATAATGCTACATGTATTTCTACGTAGTCTGCGTTCCGTACATCGTTCCGTATGTTTGACTAAATGCTAATGATGTTGGTCTTATTGCAATGCATGCCTAGTTAATGTACATTGATTGATAGATGACATTGGACACCGTACCAAGTTTCAACATTAGAATGCAAATGAAGACGTTGCAACATTAGAACGTAATCACATATTCAAACAATCGTTTATTTTTTGTTGCTTTGACATGATAATAGATCGTTAAGAACGATACGAGTAAAATATGACCAGAATATTTGATTTTCTAAGAATTCTTGATTTCGAATATGTAGGTATGAATAGTAGAGTTGCCGCGAATAGTTGTAATAGTGAATAGTCGAATACCGATTAATCGCCATTCCCTATGGCGAATAGTCGAATATTCGCCATTATTACTCGACATAAAACAAAGGAATATAAAAAAAAGTTTATTTATTCTCAAATAATAACCTTTCAACTGTCATTAACCAGACACAATAGAATTTTAATTGTTATCCACCTCAATGAGGCGTCGTAACAGATGATAAGATAATATAGTTTAGTTATTTTCTGAGGCAGATTTAATTTATGAAAAAAGCGCAACCGACTTGATCCCAATTGTGGGTTTTTCTGCACCACAATCTTCCCTTTTTGGACTTGAAATTTTAAATTATTAATTAAAAATTCTAACTTATTAACTTCAACATGACTGATTTTTGGCAATCTTTTTAAATTAATGAATATAATACTAAGTATGTTTTGTTTTTAAAGATTAATAAAAGTTTAATTATTTTTAAGTCTATAGTTTTTCTGTCCATTAAAAGTTTTATTTTATTTTTTCGCCGGATATCGAATTAATAGACACTATTATTCGGTATTCGACCAATAACAAAAAAAATGTCGAGTAATGCCGAATACCGAATAATAGCGAGTATTCGCGGCATCTCTAATAAATAGGGAAAAATTTGCATGAGACCGTATTGCGTAATTCCTATTACATACCTAGTCAGGTAGTGCTTAGTTAATGTTAGTTAGAGGATCATATTTACCGGCCCGGTGACATTAACACCATCTGCCCTAATACCCATGGACTGCATGTGGGCAGTTGTAAGCCCCGCCTGGATTGACTGCTTCCTCAGCAGCTCGATCGTTTGACGCAACTCCGTTAGCTCGGAGTCCTAAAGCAAACAAAACGTATGAGACCACATCCGAAGTATAACAACAATAAAACTTATAATTAAAAGAAAGTAATTTGTTTCCGTTCGAACCGGTTGGAGTGCCGGCAGAACGGCTAGTCGCTTGCGGCGTTCACATACATTATCATGCTAAGTACCGCGATTCGTTGTTTCGTTAGCTCAGAGATCTTGTATACGTATATTCAAATTATCTAACAGCAGTAGTAAAGCTTTAATGAGTAATAAAATGAAATTAAAGGATGTGTGATTTAACGATGGAAATTCATGTTGTTTATTACCTTTCTCTCGGCGGTCGCGGTGAGCTGCTGCAGACGCGACGTCATGTTGGACAGACTCTGCTCAAACGCAGACACCACGTGAGCCTGCAACAACATAAAACATTTTGGTTAGTTTCATCCTGTGAATTTTGCTGCGCTATAAAATACCCAGTATTAAATACCAAAGATATTAAAAATGTCGGGAAGGATTTCGTAAAGTTTTGACGGAAAATTCTAGATAATCTACTTACACCTAATCTGTGATTTGAATCTAATAACGTTGCTTGATTGCTGACGTTACATTCTGAATAGTAAATAAATATGTACCTTTGGTTAATTAACGGGTACCTTATACCTTCCTCCGGCCAGTTGAACCACATTATAACTGTAATTTCTATTCAGTTTAGTTTGTAATCAGAGGCGACCACAGGCCGACTACCGAGTACCGACATAGATCTCTCCATAACTTCGGTTAGTTGCAGGGTGAGATTATTATGTATCCAGCTCGACATCCTTAGCTCGATAATGACACCAATTGCTCTCGAGGCACATGAAACCGGTTAAATGTACCACCTTGACGAGAAAATAATTACTTACGTCACATTTTACCTTAGTTACGTCGTTGTAAATATTGGATATAAACATTTTATGAACTGTAAAAGTGACTCATCGGAATAAATTGCTTTATAGGACGGTAACACGGTAATAGTGGACGTGGGTGTAGCTGGTCACGGGACCCTTTGTTTGCTGCGTCGCGGGCACGCACTCAGCGAAATTAAAACAGGGGTATCGTCCCCGGTCCCTACGAAAGTATGAATGTAAACACACCTACGACAAAAAACGTATAAATTCATCAGAAGTTAAATTCGAAGACGTTTTCCTTTTGTTTATGCCGTTCGTTTAACTTGAATAAAAGTAAATTCAATTTAAATACTTATATCTTTTTAATAGGACTATTCACCTGCCTCGACGCATGTTGCTTAGCCAATTACGATGGCCGAGCGTTTATTGATAGATCTCTCCATGAGACACCTTGTACGCGTGCCGAAGTTAACGAGTTAGCATTACCGTCTGCAATTACGGTTCGTGAAACTCTGATCATCACGGCCTTTACTGATAATTTCTAATACTCCTATTCATTCTTGAGATTTACCGGTTATTATAGAAGAAGGCATACGCTAAGTCTTATTTATAGAAACAACCGTCTGATTTTACGAATGCATATTTAGAGGTAGGTTTTATCAGAGCGGAAATGTAGTCTGCTCGTAATGATTTACCTATCTGAAATCTTAAAAAGACAAAACACGAAGATATAGATCGAACATGGTAACGATGTGATATCTATGGAACCCCAGTTCTTATAAAATTTAATCGATATAGCATTGATCGCGCCCTGATCAATATCTAGAAGTTCTTGTCGCAGTGACGTGCTCAAATGCGTTGACATCCTTTGTTCAAATAAAGCAATAAGTTTCTCAATCATGATACCATAAAAGTGCATCAGACAGGTGGAAACTAATTATTAATCAACAGCTGCGGAAACAGCCGCGCTTTAAGAACTTAATGACACGATCAAATAGTTGCTAGTGTTCTGTAAGGAAAGAATTATGTCGAGTGTGCCCGCGAGAGTTTTTACTGCGAAATATTTAATGCATCCGTCGGTCTTGCAGAAGCTTTCGCAAATGGACATTGAAATTATCTTCTTATAGACGCAGGTGAATGTTACAGGAGGTTTATACAGTTAAATATTCTAATTTACAGGCAGATGGCAGAATCGTTATTAGAAAAAATATAGAGTTAGAACAAAGTGTCCATTCCCATTATACATACTCATACTCTACGTTACACCGGGTCTTTGTTCTTAGGCTGAGTTTGTTTGTTTTAAATTTCGGTAAAAAATACTGAATTTTATAGCGTTATAACTATAACGAATCATGTCCGTAGCATATTCAAAACCTTATTTCATACAAACAGCTATAATTCGCGCGAATATAAAGATACAGTTTCAATATAAAAGCGGAAGGCATAATAATATGGAAATTTATGATTAATAAATAATACGGAACATCTTTCGTAAGAGGTTTCGATGCCCAATAACAATGTAAACCGACGAGATTTTATTGTATCATAAACGAACCAAAATATAACTCTTACCACAATATTAAGACATATGGTAGAGATAATTCTATCACATAACAACTTAATTTGGAAAAACATGTGCTCGGAGACAATACAACCGATAACCAATACAAATCGAGTAGGTGTTACCTACACGTCCCTCCGTTAATATTTAAAGCCCACTCTACGTCCCACTGTTAAGTTTTACGAGAGATTGGTACAAGACAAGAGATATTATTTGTTCAAGTGCACTCTTCCTTATTCGGTTTGGACATATCTGGGCTGCATGTCGGCGGTCAATTTATTTGAACGGCCGCCGTACAGAACCACCGCACCGTCAAAATTAAAAAGGCTTTATTGGAGGTTTTGTTTGTACAGTTGGAAGGTAAAGATTAATGTATTTTGGTACTATTGACTACAATAGATACATTCGTCGATTGTATAGAATTGTTATTGTCAATGACTTGAAAGTAAGAGATTATTGTAAGTTCCATAAATTCTAGGATTCATGATAGTGCAAGTTTTTAAACAATAAGCCCATAAAACAAGTCCTGAGAGAAATGGTATAAGCGGATGCAGTTGCGTTAGGAAAGTGTGCCGTGGACGCAGTAGCCACCACCTTCGCGGACATCTGAAGTTGCGACGCGCAGGCGTTTGGAACGATAGTTATCTCACGCTCGATCCCAATGTACTTATACGTGGTTCTGTTCCTACAAACCACTGGAACCGATGTTCGTTAATATTAATAGGAGTGTAAGCCGTGTCTTTATTGGCAGTTACACTGATTTTCCAAGTATTGGACATATTTTTTGTCGTCTTTCAGTGAGCTAAGGTTAGAATTATTAGAGAATCCAAGTTAGGTACCTATAGGAGATAAGTATTGGTAAACTGCTGACGATATTAGTTACTCATTATTTCGGTTGAAATTCATTTGGGCTCTTTTTTATAGTAACAGATAAAACAAAATTAATCCCCTTTTAACAACCTGACCATAAAACTTCAAACATCAATAGAATTAAATTCTACAGTAGATAGGTACTTTTAGCCTTCCGTTTATGGTAATCATTGCTTAAGTTCAAAGGTGTCCCTTCAAGCGATAACAATAGTTTGCCTTTGGAGGCCTGTCACCCACACTCCCTTTGAAATATAAAATATTGTATAGTCGAAATAGGATCTACAAACAACTGAACTATTTGGGATATTGATAAGTAATTTTGATAGGTTTCACCACTTTGCTTACGCTCTTGTTTTTACTGAAGGAGAACTCTGTAAATCCCTTTAAATCACTTTGCTACTCGGAAGGAAATGTTTAGTAAAAAAAATATTAACTTCTTTCTCATATACGCCTTTTATATCACTTACATCTCGTAAGTTGGATTTCCTAAAACAATGTGACCTTACATGATAAGATTATTTTGGGATCGTGGGAAAGGATATTATTACAAACCCAATGAATGGGATTTGGAGAACGATTAAGTCAGCACCTGACCGTCAGTCCAGTATAATAAAGAACCTTTTTGATAAATCCTCGGTAGTCAGGTAAGGTTTTTTTGGACGATTATAATTTATAATGGCAAAAGGTTCTCAGCAATTCTGAATGAGATTTTTTATTCAAACACCTGTTAACAGTGTTGACCTTTAAGAAAGTTCGGATTGGAAAGCGATTCAAATCGAAGTGTGATTATCTTGATTTCATATATAGTCGTAGAAAAGTGTTTACGTCATGATTTACACAGTCATAGCTTAGGCATTGATAGAGAAAATGATAGCTCAAAAGGATGTAAATTTAAAAGTTTGAATTGAAAGTGAAACACGGCATGACACTCCCTGAGTAATCTATTTAAGGGGACGTTACACCCCACCCATGAGATGTCAGGTGAACACGCTACGTCACTCATTAGTATTCTCCCCTAGCTGATTTTTCGATTTGATATGCGTGTACTTCCATTGCAGCCTATTATACCATTCCATTAAACATCAGGGAATAAAAACCGCACCTCCTCTATGCTTTCTTTGAGAGAAATGTGTAAAAACCTATTGTATAAACATAATCAATGTTGTAAGAGTTTCCCATAAGACAGAACAATTACTATGGGTACCTAATAAGTTTCTTTGAAAACATTACACTTGAAACAATATGTTAAAAGTTCATGG
This sequence comes from Agrochola lychnidis, assembly GCA_963680765.1. Taxonomy (NCBI): domain Eukaryota; kingdom Metazoa; phylum Arthropoda; class Insecta; order Lepidoptera; family Noctuidae; genus Agrochola; species Agrochola lychnidis. The sequence continues at coordinate 11,384,392 of OY796850.1, forward strand.
GACATCATAATAGGAACATTAATATAGCAAAATATACTACTAATTGATTTACCAATACTTAAATAAATAAAAACAAAAACTCACCTCTTCTAAAATTGGACAACTTTTGTAGCGAGACTTTTTGAGAGCCAATTCCCACCACGGCACTGGTGGTTTGGATCGTAGGATTGTTTGGCACCCAACTTTTGGATCTTGTGATTCGTATAGAGTTCCTAATGTCCTCGATGCTGGCCGCGATGTTTGTTGTGCAGAATCTTCTTCCACAGGAATTCCAGTAATACACTCGCAGCATTTATGAGGCCTTCTCTGTGGTCTAAAGTCAGCACTGAAGGAATGCCTATAGTTAAGTCGTTTCGAATATCCGTTTGTTTCGCTTACAGATCTCTTGAAACCGTTTCTATTACTTTGCAGCGCCATTCTAGGTATCTGTTGCACTTCACTGAGAATACTGGGCTCACTATGTAGACCCGTATGTTCATCATTCAACGGTGTATTTGGTTCAGAGTGATAACCTATTCTATTTCGTTGCAAGCTTCCGTACAACGCGTTTTCTTTCATATTAGCAGGTTTTAGGTCTATAAATTTAGGCCTCCGTAAATTCAATGTAGCATATTTCTGTGGAGATCTATGGAATTTTGATTTATTTGGTAAATCCTTCAATACATCCTCGGTGTCTGTAGATGGTATCGTGGAATTATCACTGTAACTTGATATAGGCCTGTCGTTATCTGTGAAGTATGAGGAGGATTCCGAGCAATTATCTCGATCGCTGTGACTCCTTCTACAGTCGATGGAGGAACCAGTAAAGTCCGTGCGTACGGAATGCAGCTCGCCGCCATCCTGGTTGGCTAAGTGCTGTTCATACGACTGGCGCTCGCCGTTACTCAAGTTCGAGATTCCAATTTTTTCGCTGCCACTAACGTCCTGCTCCGTTGATAGCTCCAAGCTTTTTAAACGTCTACGAGGCTTTGTGTCTATAGAATCGTAATAAGTTTCTTGTTTGCCGTTCAAACATTTCACTGGAGAACTGCTTTTTGAATGAGGTGGAGTCACTTTGGCATAAATAGGTTCGGTGAAGCTGAGTCGCGATGGTTTATCAACAAACGTATTGCTTGCTGACCCATTGTTTACATATTGAACTCCACAGCTGCTATCTAAGAAATTACTTTTGGATGTCCTGTTTAACGTGAAATACTCGGAGTGTCTTTGAGGTAGATTGATGCTTTGTTTTGGTTCAACTAGATTCCTAATCTTTATCCTGCTTCTAGGTGCTCTAATGGTAGCAAATCCATCATGTATTGGCGAGCCATGATACGTCGGTGATGTGGTCACTGCCATGTCGGGTATATTTCTCATGTTTCTACAATGTACATTTTAATTGTTTCCATAGTATATTAAAAGTATTCATATTCACTAGTAACAACCCAAAGGTAAACAACAACACAGTGCGAGATGATATAGTAAAGTACTGCACTTCTTCCTCCTTATTACCTGGAAAGCGCAAAATTGCAAAATACACGTGTAACTGGCATCTATCGAGTCTTGGTACTTTCATAGCTATAATGTATGTAATCGAAATCATTGGCGGCGGAAAACTTTAAAGGGTAAGCTTAATCGTGTCTGGATATTTTTCAAAATGGTTGGATAGAGACTGGTTAAGACTATTCTTGTCATATCTAATCTACTTGACCCGTAAAGAAACCGAAATGAATATGAATGGGATTTATTTTTGGGAATCCATTAAAGTGCTTCAACGTCCGGCTCAATAAAATCTTTGTAGATTTCCACTCAACAAACTACAGTAACGTTGAATATTAAAAATACGAGTGGCACAGGGCTTACCTAACAGTTATGAACTTATGATACCAACTGCCATACTGCAATTAGACTGGTCAAACTAGCAGAAGACGTTGTGTAATTCGGTATTTACGATTTCTGTTCATGTTGTACTACGCACTTATCAGTTGTAAAGTCAAGATGCCTTTTATGATATCTATCAACTTTCTAACTCAATAATAGTACACGCTCGTACGTACTCTCGCGCACTTGATAAGATACAGCCGGCAACAAAAAACATTGATCGAGTTCTTGTCTTGATATCAAATATTTATGGACTCATCTAATGTATAAGGTAGCAGGCATATATCTATTTCAAAACAACTATATTTATGAGATATTAAAGTTTTTCTCATGAGTGCTACTTATCAAGAAGCTCAAAAACATTATCTTGCTAATATGTAGGTATGACCTATGTTAGGGAGCGATAGAACCTGGGAGGTCTAAATCGTAACTACGAATTACGTCTGCGAATATCGTTTTATCTTCAGTTTCATCATTTTACAGTTTTACGTTATTACTCATTTTACGATTCTAGAAATTCCAATTGCTTTGTTCTTAGCTTCTTATAACAACGTTGTGTAGTGGTTGTATAACACATCTGCTCGTATGCAAATGTAATGAAGCTGTTAGTTGCATCGCGCAGCATCGATTTAATTTCACCTAACACGTTATTCTTGTGTTAGTATCATTGACGATATTATTATAAGGCAAGTAATTAATAGTAGAGTGAAATGATGATAGTACATATTAAAGATATATATACAAGTTTCAATGAACTTGAACCTCAAAGTAAAATATTTATCTATTAACGACAGTGTTGTGTGTGATTTATAGGCGATGAGTTAGATCATAAAAGCCAGAGTTACGAGTGCTGCATTATTCATCTGCATCACAACACAATGGCGTAACTGGCTGTCTATATACGGAGTAATGCTTACACATACTAAGCAGACGTGGTCAACAACCATAGCTTGCTAGTAATTAGTATCAATAAATCACATATTATTGGGGCTCCGTAGCAATAAACTATAATAATTATCAATAATAAGTCATTTTACTTTCCGACTATCCCTCTGTCGCATGAGTCATGTAATGGCGAGGTCCGAAATGTAACAACGCCCCATCTAAGAATTATTTCGGTAGGTAATAATTCCCAAAATATTATGTGAGCCACCTTTTAGTCTTTAAAGGTAGAAATTGCATTCATAACGAATGGTTACGGTATCAAGAAAGTATAATTTTTAACTCTTGCATTTTACCGATAAGAGCCACCCAAGTCGTTTACACGTTTGCAGTAAACTGAAAACACTGTTAAGTGTTACGGCGTCAGCGATTTGCGAAAGATAAAGTAAGAGGACATTGTAATGTTATTTTGCATAAAACAGTCTGTTTTGGTAACAGACAATAAAACGGTTCTTTAAAGCTACGGATACCATTTGTTACTGTCTTCCTACCCGCCCATTACAAAGTGTTACGTATTTTTAAACTTACAAAAAAGGCCGGTCGAACCTGGTATTACGCTACTTGTATAAGCCGTGTTCAAATAAATAATGATAGGTCATGTCGTTATACGGGTTAAGTCATAAATTATGTGGGGGCGATCGCGGGCGCCAATCGAACAAGCAAACGTCTCAGACGGAGGGGAGCACCGGGAACCGTCCCTGCAGCTTTGCATCGTCCAATGTTTTTTATAAAGTTCTCAAAGTTCAGCATTTTTTTCATATCTGAGGGCAAACTTGGGCAAAAACGCGCTATGGAAAAACTATTCTGGAGTTTTTGTGTCAAGTTGTATTTAGTTGCAGGTAAACAAGCAAATATTTCTAAATATAGACAAAGTTCTTGATTATCATTTGCAAGAAAAAATACAATTTATGACTCATTAAGTTATCACTTAGTCATTAGTGAACCTCATTAACCTCGTACTAAAATGTCACTTACACTGTAAGAAGGGCTAATCCTTTCTTTATCAAAATTTTGAGAATCGTTGCCAGGTAGACCGGGAAGCAGGACAACATAATGTTTATATATCTTTCTCTTTCCCACTAATGCATTGCACGCCTCTCGTCCGCGTATCAACGACCTGTTTGTTGTGGTGTGTAGCCTTTGCTTACTGAGGCCGTACCACGCCGTAGTAACAGCGCTCAGCACAATACTTATTTTCATTTCATGGTCATTTCGTAACATTTCAATAACCCTGCCCCAGTGCTCGTTGACTGACGTTTGTAAATAAACTTCGGTACTATGCAACTGCATAACAATAGTCGTGATTGTAGCATTTTTGTATTGATAACGGTACAACCCGGCTCGATTTGGCATAGAATGAATCGACATTATTCTATTCATGTGTATCATGTTCTGTCACACGGGAATTCTCAATTAGTGTAAATTATGTTGTTTGCTGTTGGTGGAAACAGTTTTTAGTGTTACCGAGTACTCATAAAGAGTCGGTGTTATGTTAATGTTCTTTATGGTTAACTAAGAAACGCTTTATAAACGTAGGTTAACTTCCCTTAGCAACTTCTTTGCTTACATAACCAATATGTACATGTGCTGTGCATCTATCTATATATATCTGCTAATGGTATTTTTATTTGTGTTATTTTATATTTATTTATTTACCAACCATATTCACTACTTTCCCTTCAACTTACTACACAGCACAGAGAAGGTAGAACACGTGTAGCAATGAGATCATGGCCCTAACGGTTCCTATGGAGAGTCTCATTGGCGCCGGCAAAACACATGAGAATCGATTGTTTAGAAAAGCAATAATATCATGATTATTAACAGTACTCGAACTGAATACCCGTGATTGCATTGCAATGCTATGACCCTAATGAGTTGTGTGGAAATTGGCCGAGAGCCGAACTATTTTTCACGCAACTGTCTATGGAGATGGAGACAGATCACAGAACAGTTCTGTGAGACAGACGCAGGGGAAAGGTCGACGAAAGTTCTTACGTGAATACGTAATGTTGGTTTTTATTTTCAAGGAAGTCAGCTACTCTTCCATACCCATTATTTAAGTTATTATGTGGCAAGTAACTATACTAAACAAAGCAGTTCTCGTTTTGTCTCGAGCATTACTTATTTAGTAATAGGTACCATTCCTCTCGGGACGGCACACAAATTGTTACGAAAGATAATCAACTAGTAATTTGAAGCAATTTCACGTACAAAACAACACTTTTAAACCGGAGCAACCAGACTCTATTCGTTACATTATGAGCCATTCATTTTTTCTGATGTTAAAAATACATTTAAAAGTTGTAGAAGCATTATCTTTGACACTGACTCTAACTCCAAATCGTAAGATAACCCCAGACAATGTAGTGAATAAATTGATATCGAAAACTAAGGAAGCTCTTAAAACTTAACATTTGAACAGATAAAAACGTTATGTAGAAAGTACGTTAAACAGGTTTTTTATGGAAATCATGTGTTAAAATCCGGTCTTATGTAATAACAATCAACGAATACTAAAATCACACGGTGTGATCATAAAAATGTTTTGCTATTAGAAGAATATAAATTGTTTGGCTTAAAATTAAATGGAAAAATATTCAAATGTCATATTCTAACCGCGTATGCTCAATAGCCATTAAAATTTATATCATCAATCTTAGAGTAAATCACGCGCAAAAAGGACAATAATGTTAATAGTGATGATCTCAACGGACTGGACTAATCATTATGCCAGACTTGACCTCTAAACATGTTAGTGTCTCTACGTAATTCCTTTAGATAATAAGGAAAATATCTCGTCTTCAATCAAAATAACATTACGTAAAATATATTATGTTAAAGTACTAACTAGGTATGATGATAATTAATTTAATGACAATAATAAAAACAATATGTACAGGTTCGCTAGTGTTCGGAATGATCCAACGATAAAGCAACAGTTTGAAGGCTCAAGGGAAGCATCTGTCGTGCACATGGCTCAGTAGCAAGCCGTTTTAAGAGCATACTTGATGGGAAGACATTCGATATCTACCTACAAGCTTGGAATGAACATCGACATCAGGCCAGTCATCTGTAAGTTTTTTAATTAGGCTCTGAAAACGCGGTCAAGGACCTGAAAGAAGCCGACACAGCTATCTATCATTGTAAAATGCAGGCATCTAGTCAGCAAAGTAGGTTGTGACAACATTTCAAAATAACTTTGTTATATGTTACACTCAAGATAAGGTATGAGCAAATTATACCAAAACGTGAATAGGTATCTGCTTTTTATGTTATTGTGGATTCCGAAATTCCATTGACAGAGCTAATATATTGTTATGTTCTAATTATCATAAATATGTGATTTCTAAACGTAACAACGGCGCTATATCTGGCTGAAATTCAAATAAATGTAACGGACTTGATTTTAAATAAAGTATGCGATATACCTACTCCAATAGGAGTAGCTATAGGTCGAATGGTTACTAACCACGAACACAAGTAGGTACGTAATACAAGAGCAAATTTCACAGACGACGGCCGTAACAAGCAAATATACTGCGTGGGTTGGGCGCATTGTTTGCCTCTCCTGTGAGCTTATATACAAGGTACGTATATGTCACATTAGGTGCCGCAGCACTGAATTTTAAGGACGCGCCGGCATGACCTCCGACCTCCATTCTCAGCTATTGTCATGCTAATGATAACTACAGTTATTAATCAACTGTGACGAGAATCAGACAAAAACGATGAAGCGAAATCGATAACAATGTAGAAAGCAACTGTTTATTGTCATGATTGTTAGGTGAATGGAACATGTTATCATATTTTACATTATTGTGAGACTGATAACAAAACTGCTGTCATTAAGGTAAGCAACGAATGGGGCACTCATACAGTTGACTCATGGTCACCGGCCATTCGTTGACAACATTATCTGATGTTTTTGTCGAGTCAAAGGACCACCAAGTTGCGTTAAATGTTCTCTAAGCAGAAAGATGTTTACATTATGCTGTATGTTTAAGCACAAAGATGTTTATAGTTTACTGTAACTTGAGCCTGAGCCCTAGCTAATCCACTTTCGTGTAGATGTGCTTGTTACGGCACTTCCTGACTAGATACGGTACAATCCTGTCTTGTAGAGCTTCCTTCCGCGCTTGCTATTGAACTCTATACACAGGATAACGGATAAACCACTTAGGGAAGTAGCAACACGGTGTACAACACTTGGCTATGTGAAGTTTACACAAACCTGTTTTGATAATATCGAACCATACGTTATTTTTTACAAGCCAAGGATGATTGAAGATCTCGAATAAGTAACACTACGAGTAGGTACGTATTTTTTGGAAGATTGTAGCAGTCTTCCTGTCAAGGTCGGCGACGGTCGTTGGATATGACGCAACCAACGCTGAACGGGTTTTGTATTAACACGCGTAATTCATTGATAAAACCCCTGTCGAGGTGAAATGATCGAAGCCTTCATACCTATTAATATAAATCAGAAGTGTGAACGTAGAAAACTTATAAACGATTCGTAAACATCTCAATCCGTTAAAGATTACTTCAAGTTGAGGATTATTGAGTATTTTTGGGACGGCAAATGTATTCACGACGATTAGCCTATCATGGTTATTACAACACTTAAGTTGTTAATAGTACCTATTGATTTCGTTTTAAAATGGTCTAAGTAACTATTAGTATTTGAGATAAACATAATATTTTATGGTGTTCAGAACAAGTTTCGATTATCTCTAAACGGTCGAAAGATATTGCGCAGTCTGTCGTGCGATATTACAACAGCATGTTAGAAACGTTCAATAAATACACTAGTCATGACAATGTAGTAGCAATTAAGAACAAATAAGATACAATATAGTTTGCAAATTGACAGTTCCATTTCGGTACACTAATTATTTCTTAAGAATGCGTTACGTATATAACGAACGTTATTATTTGAAAGCTTACTGTAAGCTTTGTGCAACGGCTTTTCAATTATTGTTTTTTTCATTTATTATTGTTTTACGAATTCAAGTAAGCAAATTGCAAATAAAGTAAATCAATTAATGATCTAAGTTGCAAATTGTGTTAATGTTTAAAAATAACTACTGTTTGTAATGGGCAAATAAAGCAATCGAATAAAAAATAACAAATGCGTGATAAGAAGCTATTGGCATCAAATGTTACATGTCGAAAACACATAAACACTGCATTTCAAAAGGATATAAGGGTTTACATGACTGTTTGAAAAAACAAAACACGATTTCTTTCCTGTTCCTGTGGCTCGTAGTCTGTGATTACCTAAGCGAGTAGGTACTCGTCTTGAACCATTGCGGACGATATTAATTAAATAGCCAACGATTAAAATTTCTTATAACGCGCTCCTTCCTGTTACCGATAAGTTATATTTCCGACATCAGTCGTTGACAGGTATTACAACGGATTCCTTACTTTCGATCGTAGTCTGCATTAATAAATTAATTAACGTGGTTCGTAATATCTCTCTCTATTAACTTTCTTTATTTTTATAGTGTTGTTTGCAATATATTTGTGTTTCATCGACATTGTGTCTAAAATCGTGGCTGAAAATACAAGCACCTGCAAGTTCATGTTATTTTACGTACATTTTACGAGTTCGTTGTCTTTGTTCTATAAACACTATTTTCAGTTGCGATGCGCCCAAACTGTATAAAACATTAAAAGATTATGTTAACATTGGTGCTCGTAAAAGACACATAATATGCAACTACTGGCGAATGATGACCATCTTTATATGGCAAATAACATTTCCTTGTTTAAAAATAGACTTGATATGGGAAGAAAGTAATAAATAACAAGTAATAAAATAACAATTTGTTTATTAAAATGGAGTTTATTTACTAGGCCATTTAGCTTATTGAACAAATAAATAATGTAGGGGCACTATCAAGAGATCCCTGGCCAGTCTCCATACGAATTAACCTCAATTGACAGTGTCGAGGAGGCGCTTCGCTGATTGAAGACAGCGAACTGTAACCACCAGTGAGTGCCGCTTTCTGTATTCGATATTTGAATAAATAATGCTACATTTGCAACTCAAAGCAGGTCCGTCCTTGTCTTTTGTAGCAATAAATAAGATGTTGTATTGGTATCGTATTTGGCGAACCATTTCAGTCGCATAAAACTATAATTGGAGATAAGATATAAAACTGCGGCCGTTTTGTGTCGATATTTAGACAACGTTATCAATCGTAATCTACAAACAAAAGTATTTTCGATATTAAAGTTTTATATTATGTATATACATAAAAAAACAAAGTGTCTATTGACAATATGGTTAGGTACTTAGTATGTGTTAGGTACCATATATGGACAGACTAAAACATCAAACAATTTAGCTCAAGAGTCTACTCAAAACCCAAAAATGGTATCTATCTAAACACAAAAAGTAAACATAATCTAGTTTTAAACGTTAGAACATTGCTAGTAATCAGGAAGAGTCTTTTGAAAATACCGTACCAGTCTTAGAAGTAGAGCATAGTACTTGTTATCAGTACAATATAGTTTGATATGCTAACTGGAACAAAGTAAATGAGGTAGACATGTTTGCATAGATTAGTTTAGATTACATAGGGATGCTGCAAGCGATAGCCGCGGAGTTGCGTAAATAGGACGAGAAGCGCTGTCCTGCGGTGACATATGTGCGTCAGGGCCTCGGGCCCACCGCAGCCAACGTGTAATATAACCACATTGATTTATTATACCCATAAAAAGTCTAAGAACAAACAGAAATAACAATATAAGTTTTAAACTTTAAAAGCCTTCCATATATGTAAAGAACAAAGACACTCGCTCGCAGTACCAATAAAATAATAATTTATAGTATTTAATTTGTTTTGTACTTAAACTTTTGTAGTAGGTGCGAGTGTATGACACAAGCATGATAAAGTTTTATCTATGTTAGATTAAAATAAGAATTATTGCTCAATATTTGACTGAGTTAGAATTGAAGTAACTAGTCTTATCATACCGAGTAGGAATAGGAACCAATTACTTTTTCCAAGGCAGGAAAACCTGAGGATGGTCGGTAATTTGCCGGTTACAAAGCAGCTGTTATTTATCGTAGCAATAAAAACACGAGAATTATACTTAATCAGCAAAAAGATAAAACATTTATGTTTATTTTAATTTCACGAGTGCAGTCAACGAGACTACAAGACTGCATGTTATAATATCCCAGTAAAACACATCAAACGAGGTAGATATCAAACGTTTCACCCCCAATAGAACCAGATCGTCTATAAACAGATTTCGGTTCACGTTTGATGTTGGCTTTTATCGTTAGTTTCGAGACATACGCAACTCTTTCCAATTGACAACTTTCATGGCCATCATTACACAGTTTATAACTATTTCTAGAAAAACATAACGATGCAAGTTGTTGTAATAATTATTATACTTATGGCTACAAAGCTTGTTTAATGTTGCAGCAGTTAAAATTAGTAGCCAACCAACTCAATTCGTACACAACCAATATAGTAAAACGTCTGTTGATACTTTGTGAGTAGGACCCAAGGACAAGTACAATAGTAGACATAAACAAAATCATCAAAGGGATATTGTTCGCGCGAAGCAAGATCTCTCAATAGGGGCTTTTCTTACAGACCAAGTGTAAAAAAGGGACGCAGTTACCTGCTCCATAGAGGAGTCAGATGGTAAAGACGAAAAAGTTAAAACTACCAAAATACTCTGCAAAATATTGTAATTTTAATAATACGGGCTATTAGATAATTAACTTTTGTAGAAATCTAATTGGTTATTAACGGCTTATACACAAGTAAAGACCAAGTAAAAAACTGCCAATGATTTTCGTTACATTAATAAAGATGTAATGATCATTAGAATATGATACATCATTAGAACCATCAAATATGGGCAACTGATACAAATGTTAGACCCGGATGTCTTGGTAACAAAACAACAAACGATAATCAAACGTGTTTCGCTCATATGGAGTTCAAAAGATGACTGAAACTACAATGCTCTCCAGTGTAGTTAAGTACCAAAACTCGTAGAGAACGCACTGAAACTATTAAACATGTAGCACTTTTCACTCATAACACAATAGTTCACAACAAAAAGCAACAGTTTGTTTATAAGGTCCGTAGTAAAAGTAACGTGCATATAGGCGTGGAGCCAACACGCGCACGACCGCACTCTAACGAGGCTCCGTCTACACTGGCTTGGCTGATCGCTGATGGTACCGTGTTTGTGACCGACTGCATTGAATTTAACTGAGTCACGGAACCCAAGGAACCCGGATCACTGATCAAACCAGTAACACACGGTCTATTGATTACAGACAGGATGGGGACGAGGGATATTTAGGGTGTGGAGAGACAACCACGGCAGTGTTAGATGAAATGTCGATTGTGTCAATAAAAGCAATAGGGGATAAAAATATTTGAAAGAATACATGCCAAATATATTTTGACGAAAGTAATTCGTGTTAAATTTTTCAAGTTAGGCCAGATTTTTAAACAAATTGAATTAAGATAACAATATAAAAGATAGAGCAGCAAATAAGGCGGGTCGCATACATTATCTATAGTACGCGAGGCACTTGTTGCGCAAGTGCGGCAGGCACTTCTGAGGATTTATGGGCCACGGGCTCGAGTTACACTTGATAACGTCTCTGCACACGCGGCGACTACGACACAAACATGTTTAAATTTAGTAAAAGCAAACAGATGATAATAGCGGACTCTAATCTGGATGATACACATACCGTTAACTATATACAAGATCCAGGAATTGATAACAAAGAAGAAAAACAAGGTACCGGAAGTTTAACAAAGAATTTGTACAATTGTTAACAACTCAAAGCAGCAACAAGTTTTAAAAGTCTAAAGAGAGAAACTATCTTGAAGCACGAAAAGGAATAAAAGAAGTTTAGCCCTTAAAGAGAACATATTCACCATAAAGAAAACTTTACGTAGTTCAGAATAAATAATATACTAAGAAAGTAGACTTAATAGGAAACCTGTTAAAATAACGCTAGTTTCTTATTTAGACAAGTATTTAGAATCAGAACAGAAGAACATGAAATATTTACTAGTTTTAAATGTTTCAAGTCATCGCGAACAATTAGCTTTCAAGTGAACAATTCCGCTGTATATGGCAAGCTATTTTCAAAGAGGATAACGATGTTCTTTGATTAAAATGGCTACTTGCCAACAAATACTAGTGTTTGTCACACTAAATATTTAGTTAATATTCATTATTAAATTGTTTATCAACTCTTTTGGAAATCGTTTTAACAACAAGCGACAAAGTTTGTGCAAAGTCAATAGAAAACGGAAATGTTAAACAAAAATTATTAGCGTGTTTATGTGAAGGTGGACAAGACATGGTACAGGGACACGTCAACCGGCAAATAACACTAGTACCGACCAGGCTCTGATATTTTTAAGATACGATATAAAATGGATAAGATTATTGACCGGTTTTTCTCACAATGAATATACATATAATTAGACCATATATTGGTTGCGTCCGTCAATAATAGCCTTGTGAATAATAAGATTATTACAAATGATTAAACTACAAAGAAAATAAAAATGAGATATTTAATCAATTATAAAATGCTGTTTACATCACAAGAACTGTGAATTGAGATACGTAAAGGCAAGGCAGGGCAAGAACCACCGATATATCAAATTAAATCGCCATTGAATACAATTGGGATCTCGGGTGTAACCGTCCACATTGTCGCGCTTTTGACTCTAATGTAAAACGATCAAGAAAAAGATCTCATTGCTCAACTATAAAGTGTAGTAATTAATGTCAATAGCGAAGGCGTTAATGTGGCTGAGATGCTGAAATAGGCACTAAAGGAAATAGCGTTCTCAATGACACGACACAAGACACTTTCATGACGTTAAAATGTATTTTTTTTATTTGTATAGGTAGGGAATTCAAAGTCAATGATATGGCATTGAGACGCCACATCATCCACTGTGGCCAAGTCTCGTACGACACAATTGGTACAAAACTAAACAATGGCGGCGCAAGAACATTGGTGGACGTTTTTCGTATTGAATTATGCATGTCGGCGATGCTTTAGTGACCAGTAAATTAGAAACACAAAAAAATCTACTCTACTCATTGAAAAGTCCACTTTTTCTTTGTCCAGACGAATTAACTGAACACACGTAGGAACATTAATAAGTCCCATCACCGTTACTTGTCTGATCTTCAACCAAAGAAAATTCATTTATACGTCCTCCTTTTGCTTTTGTATTGATTGATACCTTCAAGATTTCTTTGAAGAATCAATTAATCACAAAATTCAAATCAGATGCGTGTTTTTACTTGTTCTCAATTAAAGGTATTTTATGATAATCAACCATTTTAAAACAGGATGCGTTTTAAATTTTAATTTACGTAGGAATCGCATTGCATGTGGAAAGCCAACCTTTTAAAGTAAGCAATAAACACATCGATAAAAATTTAAATACATATAATTGATTGTAACTGGATTTTGTTAACAATAAAATCGTTGAAAACTACCAAGGTAATTCAGTAATTACAGAAGTAGTACATAATAATTGCATAAGATGCCCTCGAGTTTGGTAACTAGTTAATAAAAATAATAGAGAGTGCAATAAGCTAATTGATATGTCAATTACATTCCTATCATCGTCAAGATTATTATGACAGCTTTATAGATAAAGCTTACTGATAAACATGTCATGCTAATTAGTGCACTTCTTAATACATATTCAAATATGTATAGCTACAGAATTTAAAGCACAATTAGTGAATAATGTGAGTATGTGACAACTCTGACAACCCAATAAAAGGACTAATTATGTTTAGTTTGGCGACTTGTGATTTGGTACATAATAATAACGGTCTAGATTAATTAACAATAAGGATTCCGTCATAAACAAAATCAAGAAGATAAATCGAGCTACATACACACACATTCATAAACTCACGCCTTCTTATGGAGGTAAGCAGAAACTATAGAACGCCACCTACTAATTGAAAACGCCTGGAGATAAGTCTTGCTTGCTAGCTTGTCTCTTTGTTGATGGCTCTTTTTAAAGTTCCGTAGTAAACAAGGAACCCTTCTAGTTTCGTCATGTCCGTCTGTCTGTCTGTCCGTCTGTCTGTCTGTCCGTCTGTCTGTCTGTCTGTTTGTCCGCGGTCTAGCTCCGAGGCCCTTTGTACTAGAAAGCTGTAATTTGGCGTAGGTATACAATTTTTTTCAGGGTCTCCTACATGTAAAGTGGTGATGTTTTTTTTTTTTAACTCATGGTGTGGGGTATCATTGGAAAAGTCCTTTAAAAACATTGTGAGTTTGTGAAAACCATTTTTGGATGCAAGGATCCGTTTTTGCGAAATATTAAGCTTTAAAACGCTAATTTTTGTTAGAGTCAAGTGTCCCCCCTCCCTGCCAGCTAAATGGTTGGTTTTGGATGTGTGAAAAAAATCACAGCAGTAGTTTATATAACGAAATTAAAAGGAAAACTATCACAGCTAAGTAGGCTCTACAAGTTAACGAGTAATAATCGACCAACTTAACTTTGCAGTTGTAAAAACATGTTTTCCCATACATTCCGTATGGGAGAACATATTTTTCAACTACAAAGTTTGTTTTTGGGATAAATTCATCCCAACTACGGAACCCTTCATTGTGCGTGGTCCGACACGCACTTCGCCGGTTTTTATTTCGAATCGAATATGGTATGAAATCTTATAATAGTAATTCAAGAAAAAATATAATATAAATGTCTTTTATCTGGTCTACATCGGCGGCACCAAGTTCAAAGTTGTCACTTGCCATATTCGCTCGCATTTATAGGCGGTTTGTCACGTGGTTGTCAAGATGTAAGACAAAAGCGATATATTTCAAGAATGTATAAAGGCATAGGTACTTAAGTTAACATATTGATATATCGGGTATCTACTAACGAACTAATAAAAATGGCAAAAATGTTTCAATTTCTGCAAATTCCTAATAGACATGTAACTATTCGTTTTTAACTTGGACATCGTATGTTACAGTAGATAACGGCGGTAGCAGTTGGCATTTGGCATACATTCTTAACGCCCGATATGGGAGGAAACAGGCGAACAGGCGTCTCACGGCCGCACGGACCTCTGATATTATTTACTGACCCCTAACTTGTGACATTCCATCTCAACTTTCTTGAAATGGGGCTTAAAGGGCTACAATAGGTTATCGGCAAAGATATCCAAAAGTTACGCGACATCAAGTATACCCATAAAAAGCGATGGTTGGAACAAAACTCGAAGTTTCGAAACGGGTAATACGACCATAGAGTGAAAGTACGAATCTGTACTTAGGGAGATCTGTAGTCAACCGCAGTATTATGAAATATGATGACCACAAAATTGGATCGGTATGAATTACACTGTGACTAAACAAAAACAAGCAGGGCAGCTAAGCATCAGTGAGCATATCATCACAGAGATAGCTTTACAAGGTGGCGACTAGTCATTATTTTGTCTACGGAGGTAATATCATGTTTCAATGGTGTAGGTGTGGTAGCAAACGCAATGTGACAGCCTATTTTAAGGTGACATTCAAAGAATAGATACAAAACAATCTCATGTTACATTACCCTGTTGATTAGAGCTTCAAAACAAAAGTTTCTAGTGAGTGCTCAGTATTCTGTAAGTAGGTTCAATACGGTTCAACCACGATGATCATTAAATTTTACCGTCGTAATTGCATTTTAATTACAATTCAAAGAACACACACGACAATAAATCTTTTTTAATTTGAACATTTTTAATATCTTTGGTAATTTTAATATCTTACGGGATTTATACATCTGTAAACACATTAATGAAGTAAATCCTTAATTAATTGTAAAAAAATGAGTACTTACGTTGGTTGTGAGTTGTGTGGTCAGCGTGTGTACTTTTTCTTTAGCATCAGCAAGTTCCCTCCTCAATTTCCGGACCTACAGGAAAATTGACAGGTTTCATTTTGCACAAAAGTTGGCTGTAATAAGCTTGCTTTCATTTAATTAGCTTCTCATAACTTTCTAGAAACTAGAAGATTAGTTGACAAAGTAAAAGCTAGACTGTTTGAGAATATCTCAAAATTTAGATTATTCGAAGATAAGAAAATGTAAATGGACACTTCAAAAAATGGATATGATTTTTTCAGTTCGGATTGATAAAGCAAGAAAAATGATATGATTGAACTTTACATTAGGTACCTCGTGTGCCTGCCTCTCTTCCGAGCCCGCACCAGCAGCCAATGACGACGCTGTCGACACCAACGATGCTGTTGAACCGTGCACTATGGACAACCACATTATTGTTAAAACCTATAATTATGGTAGAAATTTCTCAGTAGCAGCTCGGAGTCTGGATTTGTGCCCGGTTGATAGCAATAGGCTCGCCCCCTATTACATGGGACTTAAAACATAACTAGCGAAATGTGGGTGTACCTGCTACAGGGACACCTCTACCCAACCCTTCGGGGCAACAAGGCGTGATGTTATGTTATGGTAGTAATTTAAAGGCTAGGCAAGGTTGCTACGAAATATTCCTTTCAAGTGCACTTTCCAAACAGTTCTAAACTTAGGAAACTTAGGGCTGCCGCTGGTAGTTTCCGAAAGGTTCAATACTGTGGCCACTGTTAACCGCTTCTGTTTTAAGGCGACGATAACCGACTTTTAATGATTTTATACTGAAGATCACGGCTAAAAGCGTAGTGTTAATTATTTAAAAAAATATAAGTTAAATTACAGCATTTTCTTAATAACTTAATATGTTAATATTGAAAATTATGTTTATATTACATAGTGAAATTAATTTGTAAAGTTATGTCTATCGCGGATAAAAAACTGAGAATCACGCAAAATATATCAAGCGTATTTTTCTGAAACCTTCACATTTTAAAAATAATTTAATAATGCGTCTAATCTGGGACAGCGCTCATTGATGCGAGTCCTATTACTGGCTGGACGTACGACGCGTTGCGTGAGCTCAGTACAGAACACGCAAGCTGACCACTCAAGGTCACTGGCATATATCTGCGTCTTAAGAAAACCGAATTAATCTTCGCCTTTATGTCTTTACATTTAAGTTAGGTGCACGTGAACAAGGAGTCGCATGTTGATGTTAAGCTCTATTTAAACTTGGGCCTAGTAAGTGGCTACGTTAATGACAGCATCAGCGGCGATCATTAGTCTCATCTCAGATCTCTTCGTGACTGATTCGACTGCATCTCTTTACATCGATAGCTTTAGCACTAGTTTTAGTACCTAATGTATCTGTAGAAGTTAACTCCTATGTCAATGTTCCATTCATCGCATCAGCGAGAAAATATTCCCAAACATTACCGTAAATAAATGTTTTATGTTCGAATTCTGTCTCCGATGCAAGCCACATGTTTGCGGTTGCGACATTATGCCGTGCCGCGGACATCTGCTTCGTATAAATTATACCAATGACCGGACGATACCGAAGTACCCGTTATATAGAACACTCTAATTAAAGTATTGGAGAAAGATACTTATTGCGTAAACATTTCTTTTCTTAAACTTTTTCTTCAGATTTCGCTTTTTATGTTCTACTCCTTTTCTTTACACAACATTGATTTTCTTATTTTACATAGTAAGTAGGTACTTCTCTAGCCACAGAAAAAAAAAAAACATTTGAACTCAAAGCTTGAGCTACTGGGTAGATCTAGATTAGATGATAGCCGAGAAGATAATTTCAATTTACGATCTTGAACTAAACAAGATTAGATTGCATTCATGGGGTTGAAATCTGCCGAATTATTGGTTGTTTGTTAAGAGGGTTTTATCCTAAAAGTTGGCAACGTCATAATAGCTGTCAAATATTTACCTGTTTTGATTAATTTGGCAATATTACTGTGTGGAAACATGAAATGTGGCTAACTAGTGCACTAAAATATTGATTATGAAATGCAATAATTAATATCGTAAGACCGAATATTTAGTTTTAGATGTAAAAAGTATTTGAAAACTTTCCCAAATGCCTTTTTAGGGTTCCGTTAAAAAACGGAACCCTTATAGATTCGTCATGTCTGTCTGTCTGTCTGTCTGTCTGTCTGTCTGTCTGTCTGTCCGTCCGTATGTCACAGCCACTTTTTTCCGAAACTATAAGAGCTATGCTGTTGAAACTTGGTAAGTATATGTATTCTGTGAACCGCATTAAGATTTTCACACAAAAATAGAAAAAAAACAAATAATTTTGGAGTTCCCCATACTTAGAACTGAAACTCAAAAATTTTTTTTTCATCAATCCCATACGTGTGGGGTATCTATGGATAGGTCTTCAAAAATGATATTGAGGTTTCTAATATCATTTTTTTCTAAACTGAATAGTTTGTGCGAGAGACACTTCCAAAGTGGTAAAATGTGTGTCCCCCCCCCTGTAACTTCTAAAATAAGAGAATAATAAAACTAAAAAAAATATATGATGTACATTACTATGTAAACTTCCACCGAAAATTGGTTTGAACGAGATCTAGCAAGTAGTTTTTTTTAATACGTCATAAATCGTAAACTTATCGTTACTTGCTGCTACGGAACCTTTCATGGGCGAGTACGACTCGCACTTGGCCGCTTTTTACACCTAAAATTGTTACAACATCAAATTCAGTGTTATAATTGCAATTCATTATTAATATCTAGGGAACTAGTTAGCCACATTTCTTATTTCCGTTCAGTAATACTGCCAAATTAATCAAAACAGCGAAATATTTGACATCTATTTGCGACGTTGCCCACTTTCAGAATAAACGCTCTTAAGTTACCTGTACTTTCTCATAAACCTCTAAAACTAAAATGTTGGTTAAAAATATTAGCTTTTGTGAAAAATTTGACATACCTTCATCATTTTTCTTAGGATAATGGTGCGAGTGCCGCGGCGTGTGCATCACATTGCCAGGCTGGTGCGTCGGGCTCAGCGCCGATCTCGGAGACGGCGACGGTGGCTCCGACACGCCGTAGTTCAGACCTGCGTCACACAAACCGTTAAGTATAGCTAAGTTAATTTAAGCTAAGCTAATTTAAGCTTTACAATTAAAACAAATTATCAACCAGGCATAAACATCCTGATAACTTCCGATAGGAATGCCATGGCATCAATTTCTTGATACTTTAAAAACTTCTTTATTTTATTCTCACGCTTAAATTAACTATAGATTCCTAGTAAGGACACAATCACAATGACTTGAAAAATCAATCAATTATGTTTACAGTAAGTATGATATCATTAGTACAAAGGTAGATGCTGCGAACAATCTTTTTGTTATGCCTGGTATTATTATGCCTATTATATCATTCAGTGCAAGCCATAGAGCAATTTGTTCGTAGATGAGACAATACAACAAACAGACTTACGCACTAATTGTACTATTTGCACTGATCAAGATTAATTATGCAAGAACGTACACTATGAGCAAGATACGCATTGGCATCGCCCAAAGCCACGTGCAGTAGTGAATATGTAACGACATTCCTAGACCCATCAATATTAAAAACTGTCGAGCAGCTGACATAAATGTATGTGCGATGAATGATGTAACAGTACCTACTAGAAGTAGTAAAATCGATGTGAACAAAACAATCAATAAAAACATTAGTCATGGACACTGATTGTGAAACATACATCACTTTATGTCCCATAAAATGTTTTTGTTCAAGAATCATAAAACACATAGGACATAACTATTAAATCTTACCTTGTCCAGATGGTCCATACTGCACTGGTAAACAATAATACGGTTCGTAATCACTCTCTGAAGATCTTTGTAGCATCGATGGGTATAGCTTCTCTGATTTTGTTGACCTGCAAGAACGTTAGTTGTTTAATTTTTGTAGGGAAGTAAATCTCTTCACAATCTACGATGAAGCACATTTTGTGTTTGACATTGCTTGGTAATTTCGGTGCTCTCAAGCTAGGAATGAATGGAGGTACGGTGACAACAGACAATAATGTCTAAAGGCTAAGTTTGAAAGATGAATGGGTGCCTAGTGAAATAATTCGACGGTTGAAAGGCTAATTGATCTAAGCGACATTTTGTAAAACTTGCAGGAGGAAGGATTAGTTTTTTTTTTAAATCATAATAAGATCTTATTATGATTGATTGATTTAAATAAATAAAAGTCTATCAAATAGTTGTCTTTTTATTTAAAAAAAATTCAACAAAAATTACTATAATCCATCCTCCTGCAAGTTTTACAAAATGTCGCTTAGATCAATTAGCCTTACAACCGTCGATATCATGTTGGGTGTGAACAATACCATAGACTAGCCAGTCCTCGTGAGAAATGTCAGAATATAGTCATCATCGATTTGTTAGGGTGTGAAGACTGTGCCAATCTTTTCAGGAGGAAATTTGGGCATACCTAGTACCCAAGCGATTGCCAAGGAGTACGTAATATCTGAGGATCTAATCGTATCTCAGTCATTCCAAGCTTGCTACGCAGCACTCCAATACATCGTGAAAGCCCTTGGCGTTTAGCGCACAATACAACATGACACAGTACAGTACGTTTAGCAGTAGACAAAAGCCTGTTGAAAATAAATTATCATATTATAAATTAATATTACTTGCTTCCAAATTACGATTTTATAAGACACTTATTTAGAAAACATAGACTGGTTCTTTTTTTTTCGTTTTTGTTTGGTTTTTGGTTGATACAGCGTGTTTGAAAACGAATCATGTAAATGAGTGAAGAAAAACACTAGCGCACATTGCATAAATGAAGTGTGTGCACATACTGAGTAGGTATACACTTTAAAACGTCCCAAACAATTTAAATTTTGTGAATAAAATAATTTAAAATAATATTGAAATGAGCATTTACAATGACGTAAATGAAGTGTAAATTATAAAATAGAGAAGCCGTGCCTTGTTCAAATCATGCATAATTGTTTATTGTTTAAATGAAGCGTGCCACCTTGAAGCCAAAACATGAATAAACTTCCAACCGTGTAGCATACCTTGGAAACGTCCTATCTCTGAGGTAGCTAAAAATTTAACCAAGAAGTCAAGACATTGTCATAATAACCACCCACCGTATACAAATATAAATACGTGATTTATAAGAAAGTAAAGCATTGATGAATAGAAAGGACAAAAAGTATGTAAGTACACATAAGCATGATAAATGAGAAGGGAAGAATTAAGCTAACATTTTAGCACGTCGTGTTAATTTTGTCAACCCATTTTCAATTTTATGTATGGAACATAAAGCCGATATTTGGATAAGGATGTCAAGTCGATTGGGACCTATTTGTTATAATTAGGTATGTAAACAATCCACCAATAGATATTGTTATACAACTATATATTATAATAAATATCGTAATTAAATAAAAATATTGATTTCGCTCATTGACTTATTATTGAAATCAGTCAAGAGAATTTGAAGTTATTCAAGTAGTGATAGATTTTCTTAGAAAACAAATTTTTAATAAATTCTGTATTTTAAGGCCCGTTTGCACCACAAATCGCTAAATGCATTTAGCGTTAAACATTTTTAAAGGATCATTCTGTCTCTGTCATTTTCAAACGTTTGACAGAAATAGGGCGATGATTTTAATTCGTTTAACGTTAAATGTATTTGTGGGCCTAAATTTTAAGTTGGGGTTTATAGAATTACACAAAATAATTATAAAAGGTAACCCTAGATAAAAAAATATATAAAACTTGATACCCCAGAGCGTATTTTCTTTCTAATCTCTCTAAAATTCAATAGATATTTGGGGGACCCACCTAATACTGTTGCTCCTGTTTAACCTGGAGCCCTGTGCGTCTCGGTGCATGATGAGCTTATTGTGTGTGAGTGAGCTGCGGTGGTGTGAGTTAGGGGAGGAGGTGTGGTTGTGCGTCTGCGCCGAGTGCAGCGACGTGAGCGACTCCATCGACTCGCCCTCGGACAGGCGACCACTCGCAGAGTATGTGTTGCTGAAAAGGGGAAGAGTGATGACGGCACGGAATGGCCAGCTGTACTTATCTCAAATGAGATGTTCTATTTTTAAAACTCAAGTTAAAACAAAATAAAATCGAATGAAACAAAACACTGCCGTGTCCTACAAATCCTACAACTGGCCATTGAAAATAGGGCTGAAAAAGCTTGTGATCATGATAGAAGAGTTTTGCGTGTCATAGTATTTGATTTCAAAGAAGATTCATTACTTGTTTATTAAAAATAATACTTTGTGATGAACACAACATCGTTGTTAAAACAAAAAAATTAGCACCCCTGTAAACAACAAGAATTTTAACTTTGCTCTATGTAGGAAGACCAAGGCCCATTGTATGACACATTAAAAATTACAGAAAAATAATGACACACAAAATAAGCATACAAGAATGATGAGGGAGTTTGGTGATACTGATGATAATGACACAAACAGTAATATTTATACACTTAACTGTCACAATAACATAAAAATAACATTCTAAATTATTCAGCTGGTTACGATTCATCACTCATATCCATACAAAAAAACACCCAACCACGTACAACATAAGTACTAAATTAGTAGATAATTACAATAATTATAATTACCTGTGTCTTAGCCAAGGTGCATACGGGATCCCGTAGTCAGACTTGACTTCGGAATACGTTTGAGTATCAGAAAGACTGCCGTCACTTATCTTAATGCCACCTCTAGGTGCGATCCTGGAAGCCATTGCATGTATTAACTAATGCCACACGTTTGGGGCGAGAAACACACAATGTTTGGGAGAAATGCCGGTTTTATACAAGACAAGTGAGGATCACTTTGAACAACTTAAAAAGAGCATGTCTCTTAAACCGAGATCGACTCAACACTGATTCGAAATTCCCACGATGTAATCCGATATCGATAAGGACTATTTGCTTACTTGTCAACATTCATGATTGTAACGGCCAGTAATTTTTTTCACTTTATTTCAAAATTTACTGTTTAAAAAAGGAACGTTCAAAAGTTGTTAGGTATATCGTCCGAACATCACGAAATTCTTCTTCGCAATGTGTATTTACTCAATTATAATGTCGTGGCCAGTACAGAGACGAATTAAGTCACAGTTCAATTAAAGAACACGTCATATTGTTCCATTACAAGTTTCCTTTGATTCGTAAGCCAGTCAAATGAAAGTTATCTTAACATTCCCGGATTATAACTCAATCCTTGTTTGCATTTACAATTTAAATATTTTGATATCAGTGGAATTATTGGAGCACATAGGTCAAATATTGATAAACTAATAAATAAATAAAAATACAAGGAATTCGTTAGCATGTAAATTTATCTATTGAACAATAATTCCTTTCATTAAATGTCCCGAAATAGATAACGATGTGGAGTAATTAATAACTTTATTAACCGTTGTAACTAAGTGCATTCGATCACAAATCTACATGACGGAGAAGGTACGTCTCTCAAATCAGTGACGTATTACCGACATACATAATATAATCATAGGCTGAATTATTTTAAGTACCTATCTACCTAATAAATCTTTACAGACAGTATTTTTCGCTTAATTACTAGCTTCTACCCGGGACTTCGACCGCGTGAATTTTTTTGTTTTAACATATAATTGGTACATACAGGGTGGCAGAGACATCGACGCGAAAACTGTTACCATGGATTCATTACATGATTCTGAACCCTCTTTCTTTTCTAATAACCGACGAAAAATTTCAACGCAGCGGCGTTCAGAATCATGTACTGAATCCATGGTAACAGTTTTCGCGTCGATGTTCCTGCCACCCTGTATATTCAATGACACTCGGCAACACTGTGGCTCTCCATTAGTGTAAAAATTGGTTGTCTGTAAAGTCGGTTTACGGACGATAATTTCACGTGAAAACGTCACAAGCCCAACGCTTAGGCCGATTGTGCCTCTCTATCGCTTGTTCCGCGCTCTCGACTGCACGCTCGGCTCAGGCGGAACGTGACACTTTTTCGTGTTTGCTTTCATCGATTTATAAGACGTTATCACGTCAAAAAATTCAGAACGAGATCAGTAATTCCGAAGATTACCCCTACATACAAACTCATAATTTTACCACTTTACAATAATATTATTATTAAGTATAGAAGTGTAGATTTGTTGTGTTTCAGCATGTTTCTAATTATAAAGGTACAACATCGTAGCCGACTGCAGGCAGCAGCAGCAGGCGACGTGTCGCTGCGACACTACAGGTTTCTATGTATTTCTATGAAATACTGTATCGCTAGCTTCGGAAGGTATTTCATAGAAATACATAGTAGCCAGTAGTGTTGCTACTTAACTATACTCCGTTTGAAATAAGATTAGACATTTAAACAAACCTTTTTTACAGTCCGTTCAACCAATTTTGACTTCTATACCGTAGGCATAAGGATGGCATTAAAAGCAAAAAAGTGGTTACAAACCAACTTTTTACTGCAGCTGTCATTTGTCATGCCGCCATCGCAATAGAAGTCAAAATCGGTTGAACGGACTGTAAAAAAGGTTTAGATAAATGTCTAATCTTATTTAAAACGGACTATAGGTTCATACATAGAATCTGTCCTGTGTTATTTAGGCTCCAGTTCCGCCCTGTATTCATAATTTCAAGATCATAGTCATCCTCTAGCTCCGTAAAGACAGAGCAAGAGATCTATTCATCTCACTCTCACTTATACCGCCTATCCCAATTATTAGTTAAACTGTTTAATTGCTGATGTCAACGAAACAATTGTCTTGTACCTATCAACCGTTCATTTGTTTGGGTTGGAAGTCAGCTGTGAGGTATTTTATACGCAAGGCTAGATATTTCCGGATTGAGTGTATTTATGCGTCGATTTCAAGTTTATAAGGGGGTTCCTTTTTTACCTTGTGCAAATAGTCTTAAAAAATAATTAATTGTTGACGTGTAAAAGTGTTTTTTTCGAACCAATTTACAGGAATAAACATCATTTATCGCAAAGATGTATGTAGTACACCCGATCTAAACGGATCTTCACTATAGCTAGACAGCCAATTCCTTTAATAGACATCAAACAGTTAGTGTTTAGTACTAAATAAGCAGAAACATAACGCCTAAACTGAATCATGACCTCATGCATCTTATTGAAAAGCAAAACGGCTATCAAACACTGCATTACTTTCCCCGAAGTGCAGACACAGAACAACGTTCATATCAAACTTTAGGTACATAAATATTATGATAATTACCTGTGATGGTGGAAGAGGGCTGCAAACTCGTGTGTCCCAGGCTTGGGCAGGGACTGTGAGCCCAGCAGCCTCTCCCGGACCGACGCCGACAGCTGAGCCGCTGCTGTGCCACCCAAAGAAAATGATTTCGGACCGATTCCATTTTCTGCGTAGACGTGAAAATGAAGAATGAACGATAATGCAAAGCATAGATTATAGGTTTTCCGAAAATAGGCATGCATAGGTACCAACTGTAAAACACTTCTGAAAATTCTAGATGAGAGTTCTAAATGTAATATCTACAGTGACGCTAAATAGGTACCTACAGTACGACGAATTTGAAAATTTGTATTCATTCATTTCAATTTTACCACGTATTTGGTTATATGACTTTACAAGTTATTGCGCTTGCGTAAAGATCATTTTCACATAGAGTAGTAATAAAGATTGATGATTTTGAAGGCGAACTCAGTTCGGATGGTGATCGGTTTTACGAATTTTGCCGATGCTACATCTAAGTTATGTCGTACTATACATTCTTTACACTCTTAAAATCATTTTTAGCAGTTAACTCATACCTACATAAATAAATTGTGATTACATCAATTTCCTATAATTTATTTAGTTATAGAGTACCTACTCAAAATTGTTTTCGTGCCTATGCATACGATTTACTTAATGCTGAAATGCTACGTGCATGAGGTGAAGTAAATGTTGCAGAAAATGTATGAAAAATAACAAATAATCTTACTGTGAATTTGGAGATCTTGTGTGCATGTTTGCGTACCACCCGATACTTTGACTTTCGTTCTTGGCACAGCAGAAACTTGAGCAGTCCTGCCACCTAAAACAAACAATAATTTGGATTACCTCATCTCTTCGCAACCTAAAATGAAGTCACACTATTTTCAAATATTCAATAAATATTTGAACATCGAATTTTTTTTTCCCGCTCACCCTCGTTCCTGTCATAGATAATTAATAAAATTATGGAAACCAAATTTTTTTTATCTTCTAAATCGGCTGCGATATTTATATTCAGCCAGATGTAATTTACAAAAGGAAAAAGTGTAATGTGCTCTGATTCTAAATTCAAAAGTATTTCAATGAGCATTTAACAGAATTTTATATATTTTGCAGACTGATTTACTTTCAAAATACTTATAGATAAACATTATTCTCTTATTTTAATAGTTTTATTTCTATAAATAATTGATTTTACATAATATAATATCACGCCTGTATTCCCCGAAGGGTTAGGCAGAGGCGTACCTACCTCTAGTACCCCCTCTTTTCGCCAGTTATGTTTAAGTCCAATGTAATAGGGGCTGAGCCTATTACCATCAAATAATGGCACACATCCAGACTCCGGGCTGCTGCTGAGAAATTCCAGATGGAAAAACCCAACGACACTTTGCCCGAGCCTGGAATTGTACGATTGATGTCGGATAGTCTTACATATATGTCGGTTGCGCAGTAAACTCTAATTGCGCGATGCAGGATTTGTATGACGTCAGGATTTTGTGTGCCGTCAGGTCTTTGTTGCGTAGTTCGCATGTGGCGATGTAGACCACTAGACCAGCGAGGTAGTCAACCTGTACCCTAATTGCGTAACTCATTTTCGTAAACAATGTCGCGAAATTTGTTTCATTTTGACATTTCAACAACATTCATTGCGTTATTTACGTTGTTGAACAGATTTTTTTTCCAACTTATGAAGCAATGGATTAGAAATCTGTTTCAAATCGAAACAAATCGTGATTGTGTTGTATTACGCAATTAGGGTGCTGATAGTAGTTTATCCATAATCAGTTTATTTACCATGCTGTGGAGGTCCATTAGACTGCGGTGCGGGCTGTTGTGGGACGCCATTCTGTCTCTTCACGTAGCCGAAGCTCTGTGGGACCTTCGCTTTACTCGAGGAACAAGTGCTGCCGTTCCCTCCGCTTGACACGCTAGACGGACGAGATCCACCGCTGGGTGACTGGGCCTGCTAAAATATTTTAAATATTAAATTAAACATTTCTTTCTAGATACATTATAGGTACTTTGTAGTGCTTTTCCTTGTGCTAATGTCTTGCAGACAACACCCAGGATACCTACTTATTAGTGCGGAACCTTCATAGAGTATACCGGCTGCATGAGTGATATTTCTTGACAGCATGTGCAGCCAAGTCAAAGCCAGCTTAGTCACTAACAACACGAATAAGAATGAAGCTACTTCAAGGGTGTTGAGGAGCACTAGAAAAGGATTTCTGCAGCTAAGGTCAGACGACCTGATACTTGAACGTTGACGATACAAACGCACACAGACTGGTTCTAAGAAGACAAAGGGTACTTGGGTATATAATATATTTTTGAAGGAAATTAATTTGGTATTTATTTAAGGTATCTTTACATAAACATAAAAAATCTATTGCCGTGCATTAGTCTCGCATAAATCGAAAATGGCTCAACTGATTTGAATTTTTTTTTTTTGTTTTGTTCGCCTCATTACTGGGGTGGTTTAGGAAAAAACCACCCAAGTAAAAAAAATATGGTATAAAATATAATACCTGTGATCCTCCACTTCTAGATGGATGTTGACCAGATGAATTAGATGCAGCATACTGTAAATAAAACAAAAATACTTATTAGACCATTCTATTGATTGGCAAGGACAGGAATGTACCTAACGTGTGCTACACACCTATCAGAGATGCCATGATAGCTGTAGGTACGGCCCTGTAAAGAAAAGTGTCGTAAAAGGTGACCCAAAGATAATTTCAAGACAATGGGCAGCAGTGTTTTTCTTAGTATAGTTTTGCCTATCAGCACTCCATTTGCCAATTCACATATAACAATGCTTGTTACCTGTAAGGAGCCCGGTAAGCGTCAATGGATTCAGTTACATATAGGTCTGCTAAAAACTTCAATGGACTGAGACATTTTTAAAATTGTATTATTTAAAGACTTGCTTCAATACCATTAAGATAATAGGTATGGGTTTCCGCAGCAAGAGTTCAAGAATCAAGAATGGCAGGCGTCGTGAACCCACTCCTACCACAAATGGGACATGTAGCTCTGCAGGAGGGGTTTACGGAAATACTGATCACATTGCAAGTCTTCAAGTAGGTACCCTTAAAAAAGGTGGGTATTAGTTACCTGTGGATGTGGCGCAATGCCGAGCTGCTGAGCCGCAGTTAGCTTCTCTCGCTTGTGATGCTGAGGCGAGTGATGACCAGCGCGACGCTCTCCTTTTCGTCCATGTGACGGACTTGGCGGCGCTTGCGCTGGTTGGTTCTGGAATAGGGAAAAAGTACGTGAGACGTGAAGATTTTTATCTGCCAAGAGCGGTATAGGAAAATACGGCCAGCCAGCCTAAAGGCAAATGACTGTTAACATTTCAATGGTTAGATTTCTAGTCTGACAAATTGTGACCAAAATCATGTCACTAAAATGCTTTGCCATGACTGCTATGAGTATTGACTACCTACGGACCTGCTATGATGAAGAAACTGTTTTGCAGGCGTTGCTTCGCGGTGAGTATTGCTGGCAATCATGTCAGACTAAAGTAGGATATTCACCTATACTATATGCTCTGCTGACACTGCGCAGACTTCAGCTATTTAGTTTGCTGCAGTCTGACATAAGACACTCTATACTTTGATTGAGCAGAACGTAAAATATTTACCAATGGTGGAGCCCCGACTCCCGGTGAGTCGGTGTACTTCTTCCATGTGGTGTCCTGTTGACGCGGCGCAGGCGGCTGCCGCTCGGTCTGTTGCCCGCAGTCCGCCTTGCTGCGCGTGCGACCCACCACGCGGTACACGACGCCACTGCCACCTTCCATGCCTCTATTGCGGCCGCCGCGTCTGGGGAATTGATGGGAATTGCTAGATTATTATGTGTCGAATGATGAAATTATGCATTTAACTTAGGTAGATACCCACACAAAAATTGAACTGAAAGAAATTGGGGAACCAATAAGTAAAAATCTAAGCGTAGGCTACCAAAATACGCACGATTTGCTGTAACCGTGTTTTTCTATGCTAATCATCATCATCTGCCTAGCCTTTTCCCAACTATGTTGGGGTCGGCTTCCAGTCTAACCGGATGCAGCTGAATACCAGTATTTTACATGGAGCGACTGCCTATCTGACCTCCACAACCTAGTTACTAGGTAACACTATACCCCTTGGTAAGACTGGTTGTCAGACTTTTGGGCTTCTAACTACCCGTAACGACTGTCAAAGAACTACAAATGACAGCCGGGACCAACAGCTTAACGTGCTTTCCGAGGCACGGAGGGGTCTCGGTATGTAAAGATGTTCACCCATCCACGGCCCAACCGCGGCAAGCGTAGCTTAACCTGATCGATCGACCCGTGCGGCTGTTATTAGTTAGCCATAAGCCCCTCTTGTTTTTCTACACTAATGTTATAAAGAGAACTATTTGTATTTTTGTTTGTCACTACATAGTATAAACAAAGTCGCTTTCTCTGTCCCTATATCCCTATGTATGCTTAAATCTTTAAACTACGCAACGGATTTTGATGCGGTTTTTTTTAATAGATAGAGTGATTGAAGAGGAAGGTTTATATGTATATATATGTTTATAATAACCCGGTTTATACCCGTGCGAAGCCGGGGCGGGTCGCTAGTAATGAATAAACTCAAAAACTACAGGACCGATTTAAGAAATTCTTTCAACAGTAGTAGGCTATATTATCACTGAGTACCATAGGCTATAATTTATAAAGATATAATGCGGGTGAAGCCGCTGGCGGAAGCTAATAATACCTACATAATTATGTAGTCCTTCATGGTTTTTGTTGAAAAGTACCACGTATTTTTTACCTTCAGGAAGAAGTTCTTATGACGCCAAGATGTTTTTCAGAAAGAACTTCCTAGAATAGCCGAATTTAAAGAAATATTTAATTTCACGTCTACAGCTAAAATATCTTTTTAAAACGGCGAAATTACAGCAAATCACAACAGTGTTACTCTCACAAATGATACCAGCAACGTCATAAATGATGTCGCGAGTACCATTCTACTTAATACATTGAAAGGGGTCCCATTTTATTCACGTAGGTACGAGTCTCTCTGCTTAGAAATGGCATTAAAGGGTGCCACCGCATTTCCCCTACGAATGAGTCAGGGTTAAAAGCCTCAAAAGAACCTAGGAGTAATTCACAGAATTACAAACCGCGACGATATACTTATTTACACACAGAAGATAATACGGAACAGTTTGCCTTGACAACGTAAGCTTTAGCTACTTTTAAATAGCATAATAGGCTTAACTTATCAAGAAAAACACCCATTATTACTACTTAACTCGACTTAACCTCCTTAGTGAAGCTTGAGCTTACAGTGCTTACTAATAGCGTTATTTTTAATCAACCATTCACCGTTCGAGTTCAGTCCTATTTTTCTCCAACGACGCTAGTCGCCAGTCTAATTAGATATCCTCATAGATATAAGAAGGATATCCTTCACTTCATTAGTCACTTGTTTTCTTTTCATCCGCTATACACTAAGCCCTTATTACAGTGCATTTCTGCCCCATCCCTACTTCTTTGTTTACCTCCACCTTACAAAGCCTTTGACCCCTCCACCGTAAGCCAACATAGGTTAGGATTATAGGCGGTTAATCTTTACCAAGCTCGAGCCTTATCCAGTACCTATATTTTACTTTTTTTTTAGATAGGGCATCTCGTAGTTGACCTCTGAGATCATAACTACTTAACCGGGCTTTCCTGTGGGTGCCTTAAGCTACTACACTTAAAAACTCCAGCCAGCCCTACTTTTATTTTGCGTGACTTATAAGTGGCTACGTATGTGTGACGTGCTGTGTACATACAACAAGATCAAAGTAGATTGAACGCAGGGTGCCGTACAGGCCCGGCTGGCCTGAACAAAGGGATTGAATTGATGGCAACTGATAAAAGGGGAGCTCTATTCTCTTATGGAGACGAGCAACATGTCGCTGCGACCTACTTTTAAAGATGTGTGGGGCACAGATACAAAGATTTTACCCCTGAACGTTATAGCTCTCTCGGAGTCCTTAATTAAATTCATTATTACGAACGAAACGTAATTTATTTCTAAATCATGTTTGACTCATTTTGCAAAATAAAGTCAAATTTCGTGTAACGAATTTTGTGTTACATTTTAGGCCAACCAGCCATCAGTTACAAACAAAATCAATCAAACTTGTAACGTCAGTGAACTTTGTTTACGATACTTATCTCACCTACCTACTTATAAAATTGGTTTAGTTAGTGCGCAATGCGGATGATATTCGATAGTAACGTAAAAACAAAGAATCAAAATATGCGTGTTAATTATAACAAGATGAGTGAGCTACCTAATACTGCAAAAGAACGGGTGTATTCAGTATGATCATTAATCACTCTTTATTGCACTCATTTAGGATCAATGGAGTCTTTATGCTGAAGAATAGAGTTCGTTTATTTTTAACTTGCGTAAGGAGGTCGATACCGTACTTTGATAAGTGAAAGGGCAATATCGAGGAACAGTGGCGAGTAGTAGCAGTGTTTTGTAAAAAATACTGTTGATAAGTTGATATGTATTTCCATAAATGACAACAAACAATTAAACATAGTAGGTAAGTTAAATCTCAATTTTTTATACATCAATAGTAAAAATCACACTTGATAAGACGGCTATTTTTGCCCCAGTAGTGTTTAAATCACCGTTACAAATATTTATTTAATTAATTCCAACAAAATTGATCTTCTTCTTTTGTGTGGTTAGTGACTAATCTGGTGTAAGAGTTTTAAAGCCACCCATGGTCTTCTGACTTGGCTTAACATGCCGTCGAGAAATATCTCTCAGGCATGCCCGTTTCCTCACGATGTTTTCCTTCACCGTTTTTGATGCAAGTGATAATTATACAATACGCACATGAATCCGAAAAGTTAGAGGCGTGTCCTTGGGTTCGAACTCGAGACCTATGACTTGGCAGTCTGACGGTCACACCACTAAGCTATCACTGCTATATAATATAATATACAAAATTGATAAAAAGTAAGAATTGTTTTACGGTGTCAGTCGTACCGAATCTTTATAAAATAACTTTACTCCGATAAGTTTGTTTCAGCTCAACTTCAGTGATATCCCCCAGTACTAAAAAGGGGATAAAAATTCCTTACCCCGCAAAAAAGATTACGATAAGAAGAAGAAAGTACGTAAACTTTTTAACTTTCCAGTTTTCCCGTGTTCCACTTGCAATAAGTACCACAATTACATGGAGTGATAAATACACCCCGTCGGAAAAGAAGGAAATGGTGTCGAGAAAATTGTTCGTCCGTCTTGAAGGCAGGTTAAGCAAACTGTAATCTATTACAGTCAGAGCCAAGCCTTTGCGGTTACAAATGCCGCAGTGTCCTAGTTTATTGCTAACGAGATGCAGTAATCCATTTTGCATTCTATTTTCGGAAAAAAAAAAAATTGTATCGCCTCACTTCAGCGCCCTTCGTCCGAAATATTTTGCTATATTTAATTTTTGTTCAAACAAACGACCTTTCTCTTTTTACGCTAGGTGGGAATTAAGGAATGCGATGCTCTATTGACAATCAAGGACCTTATATTCAAAAGTTAAATTCCTGTACGTAAATAAGTAGAGAATCTTGTTCAGTATTTTTGTAATTTCGGCGGAAAATATTCTATTCAGCAGACTGTCTAAACAACCTAAACAGTTACCTAATAAAAAGGGTATCAGGTGCTTGTCTGTAACGACGAAGACTATATTAGGTATCTACAGTGTGATTCTTCATAATGTGCACATATCGAAATGATGCAATCTATGCTTAATTTTATCGAAGGAAAAAAAAAAAAAAAAATACATTTTTAATTTTTTTAAAAATTAAAAAAATTGTTCTCTTTGGCATCTTATTTATAAATTTTACAATTATTGTAAAAATTGATGAAAAAAAAACAGGTTTTTGCTAAAAAAACATGTTTATTTTCAATTGAGGGTAGTTTTTTTTCTCAATTTTCATTTTATGTGGACGCCTAATTACTTCCAATCATTATGGAGTTTGTTTCATCGCGATAGATGATTTAGTTTAAAAGTTACACAGATTTGTTGCAATTTTTTTTTTTCCATTAAAGAAATAATTATTTTTTTAGATGTTATAATTTTTTTTTTTCTATCTTTAAAAGTAAGCATAGATTCCCTCATTTAGATATGTGCAAATTATGAAGAATTACACTGTAAACTATCCTTGCTTAGGCATGCCAAAGATAAATAAGGTTTAAGTAGGAGCGGTAATGTTTACTGCTACTAATGGAATCGAAAGTTCCGATCTCAAATCGTGACTATATTTCTACCTATCCCAGAATTAAAGTACACTTGTATAATTAAAATGAATATTTCTTTCATTTATTTACTAAAAGTCCGCAGTGAAAAATGTAATGTGCCAAGTTTTAAAACCTCCAGCTTGTCTGGCATTAAGCCATTCTTGTTACCTCCCTTGTTTACCTTTCGTAATGGCCTCTTGCCAACTTATAAACTATGATATATAACACGTTAACTTTTACTTTATATTAACAACAATAACAAATTAACAATAAGAGCCACTTCACTTTGTCATTAATTAGTCATTAAATTAATCTGGAGCGGATAAAACTCATGTAGGTAGTGCTCATAAAACTATTTTAACATCGTTCGACAATAAAGGAAAGCGACTGTAAACAAAATATATTAAATATACTACGTCGCTCAGCATTCAATACCGCGAATATGACGTTATTGACGAAAATCACTTTTAAATGCAGGATCACGTATTTGAACGTGTAGAATGAAATAAAACAAAAATCAGATTTTCGTCAAAAACGTCACATTCGCGGTATTGGATGCCGAGCGACGACTAGCTTCTGCCCGCGACTTCGCCCGCGTGGTACTCAACTATACTATTAAAGAAACCATAAGGCACTCGGCAATTGTGTAGCTTTATGTTTCGGCCCACGGACGTTATTTTTACCTCCAAACTTAGAAACTTTACCTCTATAAAATATTAGTGTAGATAGGTAAGTAAGTAGGTAATCCTACCTGTAAATGTCCCACAATTCAACATTAAAGTATTTAATGGAAAAACCGTGTAAGAGAGAGAACTTTTGAATTATTTAGCCTAACCTAACGAATTCGCTGAGTAAAAGCGTTCCCATTTCATGTATTCTTCATACACGATTTAAGATTCAAGATCGTAAAGTGGAAAGGTTTTTGCTACTTGAGAAGAAACATTTTAAATGTGGTAACCAGCGATCGTTGCCACATTTTAAGTGCTCTATATGAAAAAGTAGTGAAAAAGTCTTATATGTCTTAGTATTCAATGTTCATATTATAGGGTACTAAATATGCCCTTAGACTTTTTGAGAATTAGCCATTTTATTGCTTAAACCCTACACACAATCATTAGACACAAATTGTTGCTTTCTCAATTATTTTTTACGTTTTTTAGGAAACAAAACAACAACAATCGTTAAAACAGTCGCATCTTTCCCAACAGTTCCTGATATAGATAAATATAACAATATAGAAATATCACATTGTACTGGAATCCATCCATCATCACTGACAGGACTATTGTTACCAATAAGCCTGATATAGTGGTGGTGAATCGAATAGAGCGGTGCGCAATGATTATTGACATAACGGTCCCGCATGATGAGAACCTCGTGAAAGCCGAAAAAGATAAATAACTCACATAACCCGCGAGGTTGTCAACTTGGGGGATGTGGACTCAGCGATCATTTAGCCAATAGTCGTGCCAGCCAATGACTTAATAGCCAAGAGCCTGGACCAACACCTAAGGAGCCTTTCGTTGGGCAGCTGGATTCAGAATCGGTACTTCTGGACACGGCTCGCATTGTTAGGACGTTCCTCTCTCTGAAGCCCTGACCGCCGTCGGTGGCTTGGACCCTTTTCCCGATACTGGTGGGCTACAATTTTTTATATTTTTATGAAATAAAGGACAATACAATAAAATAAAACTAATTAGGTACTAGTCATGAAAATTATCAACATTCGAGTAAGTAGAATTTAACTGAAAAATGCATTGACACCTGTACAAGCAGCCCGCTTTCTGCTATGATGTAGATTGGGTAGATAAACCTTTCGTAAGTCAACTCTATTAAAACAAATACAACCTATAAAAGACACTCCATAGATCTAAATAGCCTCACTTTATGGATTGAACCTGAGGGAAAACACAGTGCAACACGCCATGTAAACGAGGCAGGGGGAGATAAAATTGTAATCAGGCATCGTGGTGAACACGCCGCTTTCTTCCACGACAATTAGTACCTACCGATAGACATACATGTATGTACCTATAGTAATCGTAAGGTGCATCAATATCTACGTCCCCACAGTCCTTTGGCTGTTGTCATTTGAAACATTGGTGTCTTAATGAAAAATGAGCGCCCGAAGCCTCTCGCTAATGATGACGGATCTCCTGAAAGGAGCAGTCTCCTACGTTCTCATTATCTATGAGCAGAGCAGCTTTCTCTCTCATTATTCTTTCGTTCATCTCATCATTATTTTCGCTGAAATGATGAATGCTCTTTTGTTTTATTTGAATGTGTTCGCCGTATGTTTGTGTTGGGGTCGTAAACATAGCTAACATTTTTACAGAAACTGAACTAAGTAGGTATATTATTTGAATTCATAATAATATGTTATAGCAACTGTTATAAGTGTTGATTACGAGTGTTATATTTTCATTACTTTCCTCTACCGTTTACATAAAATCGAGTGAATGTTTTAAAACATTTCAATTACTCAAACAGACACTTCTCTCAAATTCACAGCGAAGTTAATGAACTGTTTTCATAATTAAATTAAACACATAATCTGCATTGAAGCATGTACTTATCGAGTTCGAGTGGCGGCGTTAATGATAACAGAGGTATTCTATTTTGTTAATTACGTAACACGTATATGTACCTACATTATGTAGATAATAAACACGTAAAAGCTCCGAAGCTCATTAACAGTAACAACCTCATTATGAGTCGCTAGAAAATAGTAAAATCATATTTTAATGAGGTACCGAAGAGGGACACTATACAACTAACTGACATTACATTATAATATCGGATATTTTATCACGACGACAACGGACAACTTCGAATATTTCGATTAAAAACATAACCTTACATCACGCCCGTATGGAAAATACGGTGAGAAGGTGCACCTATAGTACACCCACATTTCACCAATTATGTTTAAGTCCCATGTAATAGGGAGCTAGCCTATCGCTATCAACTGGGCACAAATCTAGAGCCCGGGCTGCTACTGAGAATTTTCAGATGGATAAACCCAGTAACACTTTGCCAGACCCGGGAATAGAACCCGGAAAGGACCTCATGCTCAGCAGTAGCGCTTGCCACCACTAAACCAAACGAGACAACGATTATAAACTCGTCTTAATTATCCATTTATCTTCAGTCGTTCGATATTTTAACTGAAACTGATACTTACACAACATTTACCCTAATTGCGTAATACACGATCAATCAGAATCTGAATAGTTTTGAAACAGATTGCTAATCCATTGCTTCATAAGTTGGAAAAAAAAATCTGCTCAACAACGTAAATAACGCAAGGAATGTTGTTGAACTGTCAAAATGAACAGATTAGTCTTGATCGTTTACGAAAATGTGTTACGTAATTAGGGTACTGCGCCGTTTTATCAATATTTTAACTATGAAACTGATACGGCAGCCTGATCAGTTTCAAACTTGTATTTCAAAACTGAATAATGCTGTAAGGCAACATACTGAAATGCCGATAACGAAAGTTGCACAAACAGATGCCGAGCCGAACGCTGAAAGCTATTCAAAACTAACCGGATTTCCTCTCGGTGTACCTATTTCAACCTGAATTCACTTTGTTATCAGCTAAGTAAGGCTCTTGGATGCTTTTATGTTGGAATAGTTGCACGAAAACCGATACTCTGCTTTTAGAGTTTCTGTTGTGTAGTTTTCTGTTTAAATTCGATCATTTACTTAACTAGTATGTAGATTACATTTCCTACCGTTCGTTGAACGTACAAGTTTCGTAGCATGTAACCGACAACCTGAGAGTGTTTCATTTAAATCTCGTTTGCAAAAAAAAACCGGCCAAGTGCGTGTCGGACCACGCACAATGCAGGGTTTCGTAGTTGGGATGAATTTATCCCAAAACAAACTTAACTTTGTAGTTGATAAACATGTTCTCCCATACGGAATGTATGGGAAAACATGTTTTTGCAACTGCAAAGTTAAGTTGGTCGATTATTACTCAATAACTAGTAAAGCCTACTTAGCTATGATAGTTTTCCTTTTAATTTCGTTATATAAACTACTGCTGTGATTTTTTTCACACATCCAAAACCAACCATTTAGCTGGCAGGGGGGGGGGGGACACTTGACTCTAACAAAAATTAGCACTTTAAAGCTTAATATTTTGCAAACGGATCCCTGAATCCAAAAATGGTTTTCACAAACTCATAATGTTTTTATAAGACCTTTCCAATAATATCCCACACTATGGGATAAAAAAATAAAAAATAAAACATCACCACTTTACGTATATGGTAGGTACCCTAAAAAAAATGTTTTTCATAATTTTGTTTTACCACTTTATTGGCGTAATTAATATGTATACCTATGTGAAATTACAGCTTTCTAGTACTAAGGGTCTCGGAGCTAGACCGCGGACAGACAGACAGACAGACGGACATGACGAAACTATAAGGTTCCTTGTTTACTACGGAACCGTAAAAACGTTTCCGTCGTAGCGTTAACGTAGTACGTAATCTACAAAGTCTTGCACTAGCGCTACGAGTGCAAAATATCAAAATTTTCTGAACAAAATGCACCCACAATCCTTTGTTTACGGCAAAATCTGTTTAAAAACTTAATGTAGCACAGCTTTTCTGTGTACGCTCACAGAATTTTCCTCATAAAATAATATTTTTCACCGCTCATTCTGATCATGTAGCTTCATAGCTACGTAGATTCAACAAGGAATATAACTATGTGTATCTACTTAACTACTTGGATACGTATCTACCTGATATTTTGTGATATACTTGAGCTATCAGCTATCAGCTTGAGCTAGGTCGATCGATCTGCCGCGGTTGGTCCGTGGATGGGTGACCATCTTTACATACCAAGTCCCCTCCGTGCCTCGGAAAGCACGTTAAGCCGTTGGTCCCTGCTGTCATTTGTAGATCTTTGACAGTCGTTACGGGTAGTTTAGAAGCCCAAAAAGTCTGACAACCAGTCTTACCAAGGGGTATCGTATTACCCAGTTACTGGGTTGTGGAGGTCAGATAGGCAGTCGCTCCATGTAAAATACTGGTATTCAGCTGCATCCGGTTAGACTGGAAGCCGACCCCAACATAGTTGGGAAAAGGCTAGGCAGATGATGATGATGACTTGAGCTAAAAGACCTTCGGTATCGAGTGTCTCGCTTCATTAATTTTGTTCGGTATAACGGAGCGAGGACCTGTATGTCCCTGCCTGGAGGCTTACCCTTGTCAAAGTTTAGACTTGTTACTCTTATAGTTTTCTTGAAACACATGTGAACCTAACACGTTGAAATAAAATGTTATACACGGAATACTTTATTTTGGGTGTACCTAGCACCTTTATTTTAGTTATCTTTTATATAGATTATTTTCTTTTAGATTTTGTGACTGTCAGAACGTTGTAGGCTGTAGACTTGTGGACTATTTTCTATTTTGCTAAGTACCTGGTACTTGTTGAAAGGCCTACACTGTCCTCTCATTTGAAAACATTGTAAAAACCATTTATTTTAAAAAAAGTAACCGTGGAGTTTCTTGTCGGCTCTTCTCCATAGGAAACGACCAATTGGATCCGTGCACCTAGCTTCTGACGTTTCATAAGTGCACTTGTAGGTTTATGTGAAATAAAACATTTTGAATTTTGAGACACACGCAACAAGTTCAGCATTTATTTCAATTTTGAATTGTCAAGGAATCGGTCAGTCAGAATTATGAAGCTAGTGGCCCATTCCAAAGCGTAGTAGGTACGTACCTACGTAGGTATAAAGCATATATTCCGTGTAGGTCATTTATTTTATTTTCATTCATTTTAGGTCCTAATCATATCAAAGCCTACGCAAACTGTAAACCAAGCATGTACAAGATTGAACATTAAATATGACTGCAAAGTAGAAACCATAAAATAATACAAAACTACATGTTGTTTGAATAAGACAAACATACTGCACCTACTGTAACTTTTCCACTAGAAAATATTTTGCAAACGAAAGCTTTAACTTTCTCAAATAGGTGTTAAAATTTAAAGCGAGTCTGTTTTATAACTTTGAGACCTACAGCATCGCAATTTCTGTTCGTTATTTTCCAATACCCGAATCATTGAATAAACAATGAGAAAACTGTATAAAGCCGATTGCAACGTGTTAATTATGTACTTGTGAAATACCTGCCGTGGAAGATAACGAGTTAGTTCCAACGCTCGACTTCGTCTCATTTCAAGAAGCGGAACAAACAGAACGCCGTTCGCTTTGCAATATCCGAACGCGG
Source organism: Agrochola lychnidis (assembly GCA_963680765.1). Taxonomy (NCBI): domain Eukaryota; kingdom Metazoa; phylum Arthropoda; class Insecta; order Lepidoptera; family Noctuidae; genus Agrochola; species Agrochola lychnidis. The sequence continues at coordinate 11,423,934 of OY796850.1, forward strand.
AATTTAAAAGTTTTGCAGCGAGAATAGTTCCCACATTGTTAGGTCCTTTTTCAGATTTTTTACTTGCCGTTTTCCAGCTGTTATAAAAGGAAAAGAGAATAAAAAGACAATGACATTTCAGCTACATAACTTCTAAGTTTGTGGAATGAAGTTGTCTTGTTTTATATTCGTAGGTACTTCGTACGTACGACATCTGCTGTACGACCTAACTAATTTCACATTGTGATCTTTTGAAGTATTCTTTATTCAAATTACATGTGCTGAAAATAGAATACTATAATGGCCAATCAGACATCACAAGAAACATCAATATCGTTAATAGACTCAATCAATTTCAGCGATCTGCAATCAATGTGCATTTATTGACAGTGTATTGCGAATAAAATGAGCAAATAAAAATACCCAGTTTATGATTCATGGCCAACATAACCCCTCTGAAATATCGACGCCGGCAATGCATTTTCGTCCTTACGAACCCTGCCTAAACATAAGGACGTGAATCTAAACAATATAATACCCGACTTGTTTTAAAAGTCTCCGCCTCTATGGAATACTTAAATCGCCAACATACGTCCCGATTCGGTTGGTTATCCCCCATTTAAGAAGGGGACCAAAATTTTATGTAGTGGATTTAAATTTCTCTGATCGCTTTAACTTTCTACGCGGGTAAGCATTTTTACAAAGACTCCTTGCTGTTTTACGACTTTGGCATTTAAATATTTTGGTACTCTTTTATTTCTCGATGTCATAATAACGTATCCTATCTAATACGAACATTAAATTAATACCTACTTGTCTGCATTTGCCTTTCGAGGAATGATACACGTGTGTGAAAATATACACATACCAATATACTTTGAAATCTCTAATAACATTGGGAATTCAATGAAATTGAGGAGCCCAGTCCGGGGGATCAAGCTTAGGGATTCCCGCCCCGACCCATAACCCTGCAGATGCCGAAGTAATAACCTTACACGGATCAATCTCTTCGGGTTACTAACCGTCTACTTATTGCACATATTAAAGATATTTTACGTAACACTCTTGATTAACATTACTAAACTAAATATGGACTCCTTTATGCATTGTTTGTTCAAGCTATAAATGATAAGTATGCGATATTGTGCCAGGAATGGTGGCCACATGTGACAAACTAGCGATACATTGACTTCGCCAACCGCCACATGTTTGGAGGGTTATTGCCTTTACGACAATTAAATTGATCATAATAATAAGTTAAATTGGTCTAATACTAAAGTAGAGATGATAAAAAAATTAAGAATGGCTCACCAAATTAGTTTTATCCATCTTCAGCACAGTTGATTCAAATTTGTTGAAAACTTAATACTTTTCTAAATGTTTTATTATCTATAAAGCACCGTAAGCTTACAGTAACAACGTCTAACGCGAAAAGCAAAGACACATAGCAAGGCAACACTGATCTTATATTAGTGTTCACGAAATTATTATCATTGTTGGCGTATAAAATTACAGCAAATCAAATGTTGTCCGTCAAGCGACCGGTACGCGAGATCAAGTGACAGAAGGCACAACGCATATGGTCCACTACATCGTCTAAGATACACTTATTAACTAACACCAATGTTTAAATGGAATAATAACAGTCCACGAGATTAGCGTGTGGCGCGTTGGTTCCGCGATCCTTTGTTAAGTGCGGTCCAGCTCCATGGCGCCAGCTGTGATCGGCGTGCTCGGTTCGACGAGCGCGCGTCTGGCGACGGGACGATCGATGCCGGCAACAGATTTACATTTTCCGTCGAGGAAATCGGGAAAGTTTGTCACGTGCGTGTGTGAGCGCGGGCGGCGAGTACGGCGCGCCCGCACGCCGATAGTGCGCGGCGCCGAGTGCCGCCCGCCCTCGCCGCCGCCGCCGCCGCCGCCGCGCCGACCAACCCGCACGCAAGACACGCCGACACCACCGGCGGCACACCGACACTCACTATATGACATTGAAACCCTCTATCCTCACAGTTTATACCCCACACGCTAATACCTCTATTATTTTAAGCACGATTAGTCCTCGAAATGAAAAACAGAGCGTAAGTAATTCGGTTTGAAGCTCATTTGTGTGAAATCGATTGACAATATTTTGGGAAAACGTAGAAAAAACATGATAGCATTCAGAAGGAATCTGTGCCTAAAAACGTAGGATGTCATTGAGCGCACTGTCGAAAGTACAGTTTTATGTCGAGATCGTTAAGGTGCCGAATGGTGCGGTACTGTTGGGGGTGGTTAGGGTCGAGGCGGTGGCACAGAGGTGACGTGCGGGGCAGGGGCGGCGTGAGACGTAGGAGTATCGATTTTGGTCACCCCGCCCTCTCCCCTAACGCTGCGACAGTGTGGGTGAACCGTACTCTGTATAGTCGTGACTGCGAGATTGTTGGCTGCACACTGCGGGAAGCAGCGTCCAAATATTAACAAAACGCTTTGTTCACACTAGCAGACTACTAACAGTACTAACACTTCGCAAACTGTCGCAACCAGAACATTTTACTTGCCTTTGATTTTAGATTGGTGAGTCACATGCGTTGAAAAGGACACAACTCGGAAAGTAGGTACTGGGTTAATAGTGGACTGATGAATATAAATTCCATATTATAAAGTATTACGTTACTTTAAATAATAGGTAATTTAATTGAGTAAACTATAGCAATAGAAGAGAACATTTCTAAAGCAGAAACTTTAAATACAAAGAATTGTTTGACAAAACCTACCCACATTTTTGAAGGTCCTATTCTGTCCTGAAACTATATCAAGCCCACCAAACAAATATTCTCTCAGAGAACTAAGTTGCCGGTAACATATTATCAATTACTGTAGATGTAAGCAATGATCCGAGTGACATACACGTTAGACCATCGTTACATTATGTCGGAGAGTGACGGAAGGCGGGCCGACCACTTGTGGATTGAGAGGCTCAGACGAAGCTATTGGAAAATGGATTTCCTTAACACTTACTTTATCTAAGTACATATATAACTAAGGAATAGTCCACAGTATATCCATTCCCATATATTTTGAAAAAACCAACCAAAAATCAAGGATTAGGTAAACGGTTCAAAAGCTTGTACGATCTTTACTTTTATATAGTTCAGTATTGAATGTCCATATAGGCCATTTGTATTGCTAGACATCTGTGTAAAGGTCGAATCAATACAACTATTCTACCTGGGCGGTTACATAAACTTTGATACATGAATGACGCAAGTCTAGGAACATTCAGGAAGCTAATATATGTTGACATAAAAAAACATTGCTAGGAATCCTAATAAAAAACAAAAACATGATTCTATAGCTACCTAGTTGAATGGTGATGGAATAGGCGGCTTACGAGGCTTTCAATTAAGGACTTTAAAACGAGTGATAAAACTGTATATAATTCAGTATGTAGCTGACTCGGCGCCCCTAAAAACCCTAAAAAGCACAGCCATTACCGGCGCAATTCCACCATGGCAATGAATCTCACGCCCTAAGGGAGCCTTTTAATTTGTGCTTTATTGTGTCTCGACGAGAGACATCGTCTTCGCGAATCATATGGAAATACAACAAAAAATATTTTACAGTGTGCTATTCTGTAAAGGTCACTTCGCAGACGCATTCAAGAGACCGTATAATTCGATAACGAACTCAAATGTTTTAATGTAAATCATTGTAGATTTACAACCGACATTGCATTTCAAAGTGACGTTTAGAAAATAACACTAAAGAATATAAAAACTAAACTAACCTTTCATCGAGCTGCTGTAGCTGCGAAGGCTGCTGGTAGTTCATGCGGCGACCATACAGCGACGCGCCACCTTCCGACATATATCCGTCCATCATATCGTTGTTTCGGCCACTCTCCATTTCGCCAAGATTTATACGTCGCAAGCAATCACCGTCAGACATATAACCCGAGGCTATTTCCAGATCACAATAATCTGGGTTAGAAAATCCTGGACCGTAATTTATACGGTCACGCAATCCCATGTTTTCCCTGCCAAAGTTTGCTTTCACCGTATTAGCGTGATGCGGATAACCCGGAATGTTCTTTTGCGTCAAGCCTGAAGTTCTCATAGGCAGTGTCAGATGACTGTTATATCCTCGCAATAGTGGTCTCATTGGCAGTACATTCATCATTGGATTTTCATCGTCACCCAGTGAGTTGTCACGACAATGAGATGGTGTACTGGACCTACTATCATTTTCCATCCTCTTGTTTAACTCTGTCAACGTCCTGTTGTGATCAAACGTAGGTCTTGGCACTGACCTGTCCAAAGGTCTTCTCTGTGCTGCTTCTTTTTCAGAGATTTCAGCTTCGTTTATAACTTCGTTAATGTAAGTAGTATTCATATCCAGTCTTTTGTTCATCGTGTTAGTAGCAGTTTTTGATATTTCAGAACCAGATTCACTGGAAGGACGGTATATAACGCTACTATCACTGGAATTAGAATGTTGCCCTGTAGTACTATGTGTGGAATTCGAATGTGAACTTTCAGACATTATCGATGTGTGAGTATGACTTCCTGCGTTAACGACAGGCATCGGGGATACTGCCAAAGTCTGTTTTTGTGTTATATCTTTACTTAAATTAGACTGTTCTCTACTGAATGGAAGTGCACTTACGTTATTTGTAGAATTTAAACTAGAATTGCTTTGTATTGGACTTAATTGACTATTTGTACTTTTATGAATAATATGTCTATCATCTTTCGCTATTTTGAATGTTCCTTTCACAGCAGCAGTAGGTTTTGGGATTCCAGTCTGTGGACCAAAGTTTTGTCCTGATGCTGCTTGATTTTGGTTTCCTTGGCCTGACGGTGATGACACATTTTCGTGACTCTGGTGATTTTTGACATCTGTTCTACTATCACTTCGTTTTTCACTAAGCCTCATTTGACTCCCTGATAGTTTCACCATCTTCGAATTAGCGTTTCTTGAATGATCATCGATCTGATTTAGTTTAGTGTTACTAATAGATTTCGGTGCAGCCAGTTTGGATTCTTTGTCACGAGCAGGAAGCTTCGGGCTATTTCTCGATTTATCACTACTACTCGTTTTACCTTTATTCAAACTCGTAGAAGATTCTTTAGGGGATTTAGAACTAACTAGCTTAGGTTTAACATTTTTAGCAGACTTATCTTTTGATAACGTATCGCTTTGTTGCCTTATACTTTTGGGTCCTACTAAATTAGATGACTTGATATGTGAGTTGGGTGTGTTGGAAGATTCATTGAGGCTTAAACTGGAGTCGGATCTTTCGCTTTTGGCTGATGAGAAGCCACTGGATGAACTAGTGCGTTTTGACACTGCAGTACTTTTGCTGTTTTGTTTTTCATTACTTATTTTGTCTTTATTGAACAGCTTCAACTTATCGAGCATGGAATGCTTGGTAGGTGTTCCATTTTGACTGGACGGTGTCTGTGGGTGTTGCTGTGTTGATATTAGTGTCGACGGGATTTTACTACCGGGTGCCAGTAGAGAGGAGTTAGGTCGTGACCTGTAACCAAGAAGAACAAGTTTAATGACGTTTCATAATTTTCTATTCGAACACCGAGAAATATGCTTGTCATGGAACATAACAGGAAACTTATACCGGTCATTCATTACTAAATGGTTAAAGATCATTGCTAAAGTCAGTAACAGCCTTAATGGTAGTAAAATATTATACACAAAATCCCATTTTAAAAGCTCTGGTGACACGTCGATCGAACACCATAACATTAAGAAATAATACAGTGTCCCATTTACTTGACCCGGGACTCGAACCGTAAACTCCACGCTCAGCAGTCCCTAATGTTAGATCAAATCTAATTCGAGATAAAAAAAACTGTATTAAAAATATCATTTGGAATTCCTTTCACCCTTTAAAACAAAAACAACGGAAGAATGCAGACAAAAAGCACTTAAACTCTTAAATCACCGCATTAGATAAACAACCAAGTTACCCGGATGAAGAAGTTGGCGCTCGCGGTATAAAGCTGACAGCTCCTTGTCCCAGCGGGCTAGTCGAGCGACTGGAGCTAGCCGACAAGCCGCTCTTGCCACCTGCAATAAAACAATAGCATTCCGTCAATGATTACATTAGGCATCCGCATTTCTCGACATCCTATAAACTAAATCACTCACTCACGAGTTCACGACTCACCTACGGAAACTATGTCAGTTTTTATCAAAAATGTATTGACAAACTATTATCTTGCACATCAAGCTGAGTAAATATTATCAATGAAGAGCTAACATTCGCTAGATAAGTCTGAGCTTTTATCGAAAGGCACGGGTGGTCTGTCCGTGCTGCGCGCGCGTCTACTCGCCTACTGAGTTGCAGCAAACAGTGCATGCGCTGTACCTTACTCACCAAAAATTATTGAGCCCTAACACCCCTTCTACTCCTCACACAGTCCTCCCACAAGAGGGAACTACGATTCAATGCAACAGATCACCTAACACTGGTTCGCTATACTAATCGATACCATACCGACCAAAATAATAATTCGTGATGTCATTACATTACTTTTCAAATGTATGCGTGTGCGTAAAGTAACCCTAAACAAGGGACATTAATGAGTCAATGGTGGCCATAAATAGCACACATTATGGGTTCCCAGCGAGCTCAGTTTGTTTTGGCATCAGATAATAGTGTTATGATATCTATTCATTGGTGATAGTAAACAAATATGGTACATATCACCGACTTAGGAACGGCCCGATATGGACACTGACTCAGAAGGGAATAGCTTCTGTAATAATGTCTCCTATATGCCCTATAATTATGTAAGTAATGTCTCCATACTTTCATATATATGCCTTTGTGTTAATAATGACACCTGTCTGTTGTTTACTAAATTAGATACTGTCAGTACCATAACGTGTTACAAAAGCATTAGACTGGTTAATTATAGTTTACCCAAAATACAATATTTAAGTCCTACCCTCATTTTTAATCATAAAAGCACAAAGGCCTAAATCAGCTAGATGAATCATAGTAATTAACTATGCTAAATAAACTTTGTATGGAACATAATATCAATAACAATGGTTACATTCAGGAGGTATTGCATAGCTCGAAGGAAGCGGATCGTTGTAGTGCGCCAAATAACATTGTCCATCAACTGTGGACTACATCCGTTCTTTATTCAGGCCGAGACTATCCATCACTTTAGCAATGACGAATATGACACACTCAACTAAGTACTACATGCATTATTTTTGCTAGATACACCATGAGAATTTTTTTTATGGGTTTTTACTACAAACAAAATTTTAATTTGAATAAATCAAAATAATTGGTAATCTAGCTGTAGATACCTGTATTAATATTTACTAGTTCTTATAATAAATCGTTGGTTAAAACAAGGTTTAAAATCACAATCCAAATTCGTTTGTTTAAAATATTCACATAACTTACAGAAGAGACTGAAGTTCAATCTACCCACTTAACTACACAAACACAAATTGGTAATACTGGCTGATACCACAAATTAAAAAAAAAAACAATAGAAATAATTATAAACACTTCAAACTTTTCAAAGAAATTACCGCAATTATTACTTTTATTTCAGAATTTTTAAAATTAGAACTTCAATGAGCGGCCAGCGTGAGTCGCGGCCGTCAACTGAGGATGCATAATCTGCATCAACCACAGCGCGACATCTACACGATATCACCGGGGCACGGCGAGTCTCAAGATAACTCGACCCGCGTGAGAATCATAAGTTCATAACAATCGTGTTGACATACGAATTTGTGTCGCACAATTTAAAGTTATCGTATATAACCGAAATGATAAATAAAAGTCAAAGTCAAAGTCAAATCATTTATTTCAAATAGGCCCATGTATGGCACTTTTGAACGTCAAAAATTACAAAATAATAAAATTGATTCTAGTCGCCCCTTCCAAAAGGTAGTTTTCGTATGGAGAAGAATGGGCAAGAAACTCCACCGTTACTCTTTTAAAATGTTTTACAATATTGTTTGTATATGTACGTACATTTGTTAAATAATTATTATATGTGAAGACGATGCACCTAGAATAAAATTACTATACCACAATAGGTAAAAAAAATAAAAATGAAGCAACGATAGATAATTTAATTTGTGACAGATACATGGTTCTCACATATTTACAAACATTGTAAAAGTAGACGATTTTCCTAAAATGTTACAATTAATAAGTCAGTGTGTAAGGAAGTAATCACAGAATGTAAAATCAATGTCATACTTAAAACACAAAGTAATAAATTTTACAATTAAATTAGCAACCAGTTTGATTTTGTCTCGAATAATTTTAACTATCGGCTGATTTTTTAAAGATTGTTTTGAATTACCGAGAGTTTATTAAGTATCTACGTCAATTATATTATCAAATGTCAAAGAGGCATCGCTTTACATACATCCGGATTACAATTTTGATTTCAAGGGCAGATGCCAAATGAAGTGTAAATCCAATCTTTCTCCAGGACAAACAACGATAAATCTTTTAATGTAAACATCTAAATCCAATAATCCAACCAACCGGGCCCTACCGCTGTGCACCCTTTGAACCCTCGCTTAAGATGCCCTTGAATATCAGTAGGCGGGGCCATGCGAGTATGTTTTAAGTAAATAACTCACAGAAAAATTCAATACAGAAGTCCGTAGATCCCTATCCTACTTATTCAAAAGACGTTAACATCTAAACGTCAATAAATGAGATGAGATTTGCCGCACAAAATAGGTAACTGTATTACTTTGTTGAAAATTAATCTTCATTACTCATCAAAATAAACACGAAGAAAGTGATCTAATACCAAACATTTATGACTACGATCCTTGATAAGGAAAGTGTAACAAAAAATCTAAAGATAAGGAAGGGGACGATTCATTACACGTGTACCAGAATTCACCAGCATGTGGGCAAGTTATAAAATGGATGACGTTGGGCACTTGTCAGTGAGAGTAAATGAATAAAGTTTGTGTAAACCCTTAGATATGGCACTCGGGGTTTATTTTAGGGACTTCTCAGCCCTCAGGTGAGTTTACGAGCGACAAATTGGCTTGCGGCGACGGTTTTTGGGAATGAAAGCTAAAGGTCGTCTACAAATTCATATTCCACGTGTTCTGCGAACTTTTGAGATGGTGAGATGAAAGTACGTGTTGTACATAATACTGGGCCTTATTCTGGTAAATATTTAAGGGTTACTGAAGAAAATGAATCAATCGTAGACGTTTTGATGCGAATGGCTGCAATTCAGGTTAGCAATCTTATTTCCAAGACTTGATTGGCATTGAATTTTTACAGAACGGCAACGCTGTTTTTCAAATTGTTTTCACAGAAGAACAAGAAATATAGTAGGTACCTAGGTAAGTGAATAATAAGGTTTTATTTAAAAACTTAACAGAAAGAAACGTTTCCTTAGTAAACGTCGACGTGTTCCTCTCATCGTTAGTCTTAATTTACTCTGTTTATCCGTTGTCGAGGCGTTGAGACAAACAGACGCCTCCCACTGAGTGCAGAGGCTAGATATCGACGGGAGCTAAATAAGTAATTGGATTTAATTAATTAGACTTCTCACTCACAAGACGCTGCACTTAATTCCAACGTCTGGTCTGGACTGACTGTGAAGTATTCTGCTCATGAATTATGGCTTTGAAATGGTTTGAGTGAAGCCGAGAAGCTGTGTTTGTGAATTCTTTAATGCTAATTACTAATTAGTTTGAAGTAAAACTTTCTTTGCTTTTGTATTGTGCAAAATAATATTGAAGAGATGAAGGTTGTGTTTACATCTAGGTATATTTGAGAGATGAAGGTTGTGTTTACATTTAGGTACAGTACGACACAACTTAGATGTACCATCGGAGAAACCCATACCTATACACTGTAAGGACTATTTCTGCTTGCAGCGCTCGGCCGATATAGTAACGGTTACCTACGAAAATAAAAGGGTCGTGTGCACGGGATTTTGTTTTCAAATTGCTTAGTTATGGGTTTCTTCGATGGTACCATCGGCAAAATTCGTAAAACCGATCACCATCCGAACTGAATGCGCCTTCAAAATCATCAATCCTTATTACTACTTTAGGTGAAAATGATCTTTACGCAAACGCAATAACTTGTAAAGTCATATAACCAAATACATTGTAAAATTGAAATGAATAAATTCATATTTTCAAATTCATGCGGTACGGTCTACTTTTCATTAAATCTAAACCGCTCTTTTACAAAATACTAACTTCTGCCCGCAACTTCGCCCGCGTGATTGTCAACTATACTATAAAACATACCCTATGGTACTCAGCGATAATGTAGCTATCTGCCAGTAAAAGAATTTTCGAAATCGGATCAATAATTCCAGAGATTACCCCCTACATCCAAACTTACAAACTTAAACTCCTTATAATATTTGTCTGTAGTACCTAAGTTAACATAGACGTATGTCCAGTTACAGTTAATGTAGCCATATCTATATGCTTTGTTCCTAAGGCCGTGCGCACTATGGACGCGTTTTCGTACGAATTTTACTCGTGCGAACACATACGAATACGCACAAACGATCCCGACCTTCTAAGTAATAAGGGAGGGTGCAGACTGCGTATAGTTCCGACGTCCGAAAAAAGTTCGAAGTTGTTGGGATTTTTCGTGCGTAAACGTAAAACGTAAACCCGAATTTGTATCGTACGTAACGTACGACCGTGGTAATACGAATTGAGTCGCACACTGAATAAGTTTTTTTCCGTCAAATAAGTGGTGTTCCGGTGATATCGCATGAAAAATCCCAACAAGTTCGGATTGTTTTCGAACGTCGAAACTGAGCGTACGTATACGTACGACTAACTAGCACTCAGTCTGCACACTCCCTTAATACTTGGAAGGTTGGGATCGTTCGTGCGTGTTCGTATGTGTTCGCACAAATAAAATTCGTACGAAAACGCGTCCAAAGTGCGCGCGGCTTTACACTTTCATGACTCTCAAGAGATCAATTCAGGTCCATTCTAGTGTCTAATATGTTATTAAACCATAACTTTCACCAAAATAGTCATTACATTAATTCTCAAACATTTGTTTTATAATTACATGCAATAGGTACTGACGACAACGGCCTTTCTTAGAAAGATTTACTAATAGCTTAGTACCTAGAACCTACACATGCGTTGACAATACACGAATTAAATAACCACTTTATATTTAAATTGCCTTTATGAAAAGGAAGTTGTAAGCGATATTCAAAGTAAGTAGTTAAATATTATACAGTGACCTGTTTACTAAGAGTCTTGTAACTAGTAACTAGCTACTTGAATCATGATGATAGCAGCTGCTTGGCATATTGTCTTAGTGAATGTACATACTCGTATTTAAGAGCGTTCATTCTAAAAGCTGGCAACGTCGCAAATAGCTGTCAAATATTTACCTGTTTTTATTAATTTGGCAATATTACTGTATGGAAATATGAAATATCGCTAACTAGTGAACTAGAATATTAATAATGAATTGCAATTATAACACTGAATTTGATGTTGTAATCGTTTTAGGTGTAAAAAAAGGCATTTGTAAAGTTTTCAAATACTTTTTTACATCTAAAACTATATATTCGGTGTCACGATAATCAATGTTTTAGTTCTCTAGTTAGCCATATTTCATGTTTCCATACAGTAATATTGCCAAATTAATCAAAATAGCGAAATATTTGCGACGTTGCCCACTTTCAGAATGCACGATCTTAACTATACTAATTGGTACTGATATTATATTATAAAGGTGAGTTATATTATGTGAGTAATGTGTGATGAATTTGTGAGTGTATGTGATGTGTTATGTGAGTTAATTTGTGTGTTTGATTTTACTTAAAGTTAAATAGTTTATAAGGTACGATGGGGTTGGCATATCCGTATGGACAAAAACCCCCTTTTGTTAATAAAGTATAATAAAAAAATAAAAAACGTGTGGCACTCGGGGACTGCCGCGGTAAAGCTATTGCATAACATTTGTAACCTCCATACTTCCTATTTGTCAACGCTACACTTGGGATGATGACGTGATGACATAAAACAAAAATTACGTTCCCATGACAACATCACGTTGTCATGGGAACCGTTATTACATGGTAGGCGGAGTGGGGGGTGTTAGGTTTTATTTTCGTTACTTTACGGAATTTCTTGAAACGGTCGCCGCGCTCAAAGCCCGCGATAAAAGGTATGCAATAGCTTAAAAATTATAAAGAGTTATTTGTGAGTTTGTATGTAACGGGTAATCTTCGGAACTACTGATTCGATTCCGAAAATTCTTTCTCTTAAGGGCAGGTACAGTATTGCCGAGTGTCATAGGAAATACAATGCGATTAAACTAAGAATAGGAACGTCAATGACTTCGATCTGTCAACTGAAATATACATTGTTCCAAAATAAGTAAACGATGTGCTCTTTTGCTAAAACTTCACAAGATAGCGCAAGGGCATTCCTATTCTTAGTTGAATCGCATTGTACAAGAATGGATGAGAAGAGTGTACGAGAAAATACGATAAAATAAATCGTTCACCTTTTAATTTACCGTAATTCAGTTTCTATATTAAGGATAGTTCACAACTAACATCCAACAGTAATTGGTATCCCTCACGACATTTACTGTTCGTTATTGATTTTCGTCGATGGCCTGTTCTACTGTGAATTTTATCACTAATAGGGCTGGTTTAATTTAAGAACAATCGATCGATGTATTTCGTCCTCAAACGTTTTTACACTACAGGTGAATTTGTACTTTCTGCTTTGTTTTCAATGACGTCAAGTTAAAACAATGTTGTTTGATGATCTTCTGTTTTCTTATGATTGGATCTGAGACAATCGTATTTCTTACTATAGCCATCACTGGAGTAAAAATATTTGCCTTTGTTGCTAATGCTTGATGCTGGACAATGAAGAATAAATATGACTATGAAACCGGGGGAAAGTTTTGGAAAGAAGTGTATAATGTAAAGTGGAGTCATTTTAATAGGTAACATTTGACGTCTGTCAGTTTTATCTTCATAGTGAGGTGACCTGCTTAAAAATATCGATTAAAGTGAATGAAACAATACGGACTTGAAACATATATGAATTTTAAAAATCATCAGGCGAATCCCTGTCCCATTATTATTTTTTCTTTCGTAAATTTAAGGAGCAAAATAAGACAAGTACATAATTTAATAAAAAAATTGCGTTTATTCAGTTGTTTTCTATTTAGTTATTTTTTGTATTTTTATAGTTAGTTAAAAGAATAATAAATATAATTATGTTTTATTATAATCACAACGTGGTTATTAATTTATGGTGATATTTCTTCACAAGTAATTATTGCATTCGATTCTACTTATCAGCTTTCCATTTTAAGAGTAACATCCCTAGTGTTTAAAAAGAAAAAGGGTTAACTGACGCAACATTGTAACGACGTTCAGTTCTTTAGATCAGAAATTGTTTATTATGTTTAGAATGGTTTATTAGGGAAAGCAAATCATAAAATTACTCGTATCGGTCATTATTACAATAAATATGTAATCGTAATTGAAAAAAGTTAAGCAATTGTGCAGTTCTAACAAAACGAAAAAATATTTTATGCCCGCCGTTACAAGGTTACGTTGTTGAATTTTGATGAATTGTCAAATGTTACCTATTGAAATTACTCCACTTTAGGTATATCAAATATTGCAGTTATAATCAATAGAACCCAGTCTCCTAACATTTTCATTAACCCATGATCAAGGTTAACAGAACAGAGATACAAAGATACAAGTACCAGGATATCATAGATAGTAGGATGTAGTGTTTACCTGCATGCGACGGCGTGGCGGGCAGTGGTCGCTTGTCGGGCGGGGCGCGGCGAGCGGCAGCGGCGGAAGCGGGCAACGGAATCGACGTCTGCAGCACCGACACTTGCCTGCACAAACATTCAAATTGTTGAACAAACATTGCAATTGGAACCAACATACTAATGAAAATCATGTTCATTTATTTTATCGGGAACTCGTTATTTATACAATGCTGTATCCACCTCAAAAATTCAATTTCAATTATTTCACTTGTAATTTTTGTGAATAGATTTTACCGAGTCGCAAGTAAGATCATAATCCCTTCTTCAACGAATTGTCACAATTTGTATTACACGTTCGACGGTAGACAGCTCTTATACCTTTCATGCATGAAATAAGATAATCAATACATACAAGGTGGAGACGACATTACGACTATAAATTTAACTACGTATATCTAATGACGTTCTTAGTCCGCTTACGAAAATTCAATCAAATATATCCAATAGTTTAGTCACTATAGCTAGTCAAAGATTGGCAAAACCCATAGTTGGCACATTAAAAAAGTGTTTTTTTTTTTCTAAAAATCACTTTTTAATTTCGATGCTAGGATTTATTTGATGGTTCCAAAATGGGTGGCCCAATTCGAAAAATCACCAAGTCCATTTTTTCTTTTTTTAACTGTGAGCTTGTTTTGCTCACAAAAATAAATCCTGAGAAGGACTCGAATGTGTTACGAAAACAAAAATACCACCAAATCATAGTGCAAAAATATGCTTGTTATTTAAGTATAAAATAAAAATTTATAAAGTTATTTTAAACATCTTTAATTGAAAAAATAAAATGTACTTTGCATAAATCAAAAGGGCTTAGTTGGACTTAGGGATTTTTCGAATTGGGGCACCCAAATACTCTTATGTATTAGATAGTATTGCCAGTGTTTTAATTTATTGTCGTATTGTTGTCTCCACATTGTATATCCAACCGAGTACATACATGGGCAATCGATTAACATAAATTAATATAAAGTCGTTAATTATTGTTTTATTTCATTCATGCGTACAAGCGTAAAATAATCATTGATTTTACGAGTGTAAGGCGATCCGGTTCATTGAGTTACGAGCCTTTACTGTACAAGCAATCAAATGCCCAGTAAAGAGGTCAGTAGTAAAAACGAAAATTTACAAGTGCTGGTGACCACTGGTCTCTAGGGGATAATTATCTCTGTACTTCTACTTTGGTAAGCTACATCACTACGTTACTAGTATATGGAACGTATAACGTCACTAGACGTAGCAATATTTATACTGTGGGCCGAGTACGTACGCGCGGAGAAATCGTAACGTAAATTCGAACGATTTTAAAATTGAAAAAAATACCCTCGCACATTATATTGACTTAGTTTTAAGACTTTATTTATAATCTACTAGCCGTTGCCCGCGACTTCGTCTGCGATTCAGGATGAAAAGTAGCCTATGTCCTTTTCCAGGTCTCGGTCTACCTCTGTGCCAAATGTCATCCAAATCCGTTCAGCCGTTTTAGCGTGAAAGCGTAACAAACAAACTCACTTTCGCATTTATAATATTAGAACATATAATGGATGGGTGATACTGATTTGCTAATTCGCAAAAATTTTAACCAAAATAATAAAAGATAGTTGTGTTCTCAATTAAAAATTATTCAAATTTACGTTATGATTACGTCGCACGTTAGTGTTAGGGCCTCATATTATTCAATATTATTTCAGTGTGGAAAAGAGATGAAGCTCTACAGGACGTATAGCTCCATCTCTTTCTCCCACTGAAGTAATATAAAAATAATACTGCTTTTGAGCTGGTGGTAGGCCCCCTGAACTTTGATTTTTCTCGAGTTTCCATTTAGGTGGTTTTCGTTATCCAAAAATGTGAAACTGCTCCTTTCCCTACGTTATATGCAATTTTCGATGTCGTAAATATGTATGTTAACAATTTGATAAAAGATCAATTTGACGCAATAAAAGTTATCTGCTACACCATACATGAGAAATATATCCTTCTTATTCTGTCATACCTTTGTCACAGAATCTTTTTAATATTAAACATCTCCAACAGAAAACGAAGTGTTGGCTAGGCACTTACACTCCTCGGCAATCGGACTCTTAAAACAGGAAAACGAGGCACGCCATTTTTCTTCTTTTCCATTTCATAAAAATTTTGCTACAGATTTTCTTGTAATTTTTTTTATGAACCGTAATTATTCAGTCCCCTCTGCAGTGGTAGAAGGGTAGGTGATGATATATTTTACTGGGTTTCCGGGTTTTAACACCCGTAGTCCCATTAAAGTACATCTGAAATGCATTATTTTATTCTCATTCGTTGAGAGAAAAATTCATTTTGACTAAAACATATGTAATTTACCTACATATCCATTTTGACGCTATAGGTCTGTATAATTCCCTCAAAATAATCTATTTGTCTTAGTAATAGAACGTTTCGTCAACCTAGCAACTTCGTAAACAGTTCAAAGTAAACGTAGAAAAGTTCTGCAGTAAGATATCACTGATGTCACAGCGATATTTAACATTGTCGTACTATTTCATAAGGAATGACCCGTAACATGGCAGAAGCCATAAAATGTGTGTATTTTTAACATCAAAAAAGATCTAAAAATGGCTTCGGTTTCATAAAATCTTTGGCAGCTTTCTTAATCATCTTTTCCCATAACAAATCTGATGCATCTGTGGTGTATTTTAAATCGACAGAAGTAATTAATTCAATAGTTCTCTTTTTGAGGACTGACTAGACTTTGTATATTTACCTACTGATGTGATTCTACATGCAGAGATAAAATATTAATTAAATTCAGTATGACCAACTAAGTTCATACCTATATACATTGCAGAGTTGGATGTGCGGTATTCCGATCTGTATCAGCATACATAAATAGGAGAGAAGCTCTTTAAGGAAATGATTCTACATTAGTAAGAACCTAAGGCTGAGTCAGTACTCACTACTCAGCCAGATAGATTAGACTGGCCGTGTAGGAAAACACGATACGCCCGCTTGAACTGCGCCTGGGCACGAGCGTGGCTCACGAATTTATAATAAACCACCGGCTAAGAAGCTCTCGAGTGGCTTGTGCCACTATGCCATATAAAATAATATTTATTAACATAACTAAGTAGGTAGTTCAAGTAGTCGATTTTCCTACTAAAGGATTTTCGTAATAATTTCAGCAGTAACCAAATAAAATGTATAGCCGGGGAACGGGTGTTAGTGAAACGCAGGTGCTTGAGAATGACACTAGGTAAACTACACGGATCACACATGTTAGAATCTAATAGAACACGCGTACATTCGCTCGGTGATAGGTAGCTTACGACGATTACAATCATGACTTTACTAGAGCTTGCGCGGGCACCTTCAAACGGGCGGCCGGGTAACCACCCTGGGTTACCATGGAAGCGTTTACATTCTGCCGCACGCTATAAATGGTTATGTTCCAGTTACACATTTGCACATTATCCTCAGTAAAATTGATTTACAGGACAGCATAATCAAAAAAATGGAAATAATATAATGCAATTTAAACATTAAATTCTGTTGCTTATTACTTCTACTCCCCACTAGATGTCGCTAGTATTACAAGTTTGCGCATGATTTCACAAAGGTCACAATCATGAATATAGGGACTGTATTTTAATGTAATAATTCAGTATCAAACTTTAACCTCCTTTAAAAATAGAGATACTGTATAAACAACACTTGAGACACCGGTGTTTTAAAAGAAAAAGGTAGTTTTAAAGTTATCAGTGCACAGAAGCATTCAGTACGTACCGACTGCTGAGAGCTCATGTTTTTCCTTTGTACTCTAACCAAAAAGACAAACGAACGAATGTAACAATAGAAAACGCATTAAATCTCTTTCAAGTTCAGATTTCTTTTATATTGTGGTCTAAAGTTGCACTACGATACATCTTAATCCAATAGTCTGCGGTCTAGACGGGAATTGCTCTTTTTATTCTTATGCTATCATTCACATAGATACCTACTACAAACACACTACATAAAAACACTAGTAGGTACATCGAACTCACTTAAAGACTTCATAATTTTAACTAAGAATCTCCCTTAGTTTGAGTTTCATTGTTCATCCTACTATGATATCCTATACTATTAAACGAGCAATATTTGTATATGTATATATTTGTTTGTATGTATATTTGTACTCACGTTCTCGAAATCGACTCTATCGATGAAAGTTGCAATATAGGGGTTTACGGGGGCGAAAAATCGATCTAGCTAGGTCTCTTAACTGGGAAAATTAGTTTTCTCAGTATTTTCACCCGAGCAGAGCTCGGTCGCCCAAAGTTTAGAACAACATTATGAATAATGACATCACAGCATGGAATTGTAAGTAGGTACTATTATATACATGGATTAATATGAACTATCCTATAGTATTAAATGAGCATTCTCAATTTTCACCAGCACGCGTAGCATGACCACCGTAGAAACGAGTTTTGTCGACGGAAGAATAGACAAAATGACAGATAAACAATCACAATCTGTCATTTTGTCTATTCTTCCGTCGACAAAACTCGTTTCTACGGTGGTCATGCTACGCGTGCTGAGCAGAGCTCGGTCGCCCAGGTACTAAATATTATAAACGCGAAAGTTTATGAGGATGGATGGATGGATGGATGTTTGTTACTCTTTCACGCAAAAACTACTAAACGGATTTAGATGAAATTTGGCACACAGATAGTTTATAACCTGGATTAACACATAAAATACTTTTTATCCTGATATTTCCACGGGATCCAGACTTGTGCCGATGAAACTGCGGGGTACTGCTAGATCAAACTTAATCCTAGCATTTTCGTATGTGGAATTTAGCTACCAATCAAATCTATAGGTACTGTGAGGACTTATTGGAATTCAACCTCACACATTATGCAGGCTGGCAAGAACGCTATGGTAGCCGAACATTCGAACGTTATATATTTAAATTAGGATTTTTATATGGTGTGCATTTGTCAATGTAAGAAAAACGAGTTGAGCCCATGGCGTCGGTCGCGTAATATTGTCTTTTGCTTTATAATGTTGGTTTAATTATAGTCTGTTTTTCCAAAAGCTTCTTTAATTTCTCACACTTCACACGATCCCGACTACCGTAGCCAAGTTAGTGGAAGTACTCTGTCTTGGTTGACACCAGCCTCGCTAACGGGGGCATAGCCCTTGCAAGGTGTGTCTAGTTGACACAATTGGTTCAACTTATGACTGAGGTCTCACAGTTTAGTCAGGACTTACTGACATTCGATAAAGATTGAGTCTTGTGAGGATAATATGAGGTTTTGAGATTTTCCCTCTGGAGTATGGTCGTGAGTTTTTAATGTTGTTGAGCGCTTACTTCTTGATCCTTCGTTCCCTCTGGCTCAATTATGTCCGATGGAGTTAAGGCTTAGGATGTAGAGTTCATTTTCATAAACCCCCTCTGGGTAGATGTGAACTGTCACATCTGTTTGTTTGTTGTCAGAGGCTTGCTGTATCTTTTGCGATGGTTTTGGTACAGTGAGGTTTAAACAGGAGTATGTTAATTTTTTAAGCGCAAGTTAGCACATATTGTCACTTAACTTGGCTGATACCTAACCTGGTATCAGGACTTTGCGATTCGTACGTCCTGACTTAAGCCTTCTCCTGCAAGAGAAAGACCTCACCTTGTATTTTAATTGCCATCGTTAGGTAACGTTTCTGTTAGGTATAGGCAGGAAGGGTACGATTGTTCGGATACTTTGAATAAAGGTCTCTGCCTGATCCCTTTATTCAAGTGGGGCGTAGCTCATGTGAGGACTTATTGGAATTCAACCTCACACATTATGCAGGCTGGCAAGAACGCTATGGTAGCCGAACATTCGAACGTTATATATTTAAATTAGGATTTTTATATGGTGTGCATTTGTCAATGTAAGAAAAACGAGTTGAGCCCATGGCGTCGGTCGCGTAATATTGTCTTTTGCTTTATAATGTTGGTTTAATTATAGTCTGTTTTTCCAAAAGCTTCTTTAATTTCTCACAATTCACACGATCCCGACTACCGCAGCCAAGTTAGTTGCTCACAAAGTACTCTGTCTTGGTTGACACCAGCCTCGCTAACGGGGGCATAGCCCTTGCAAGGTGTGTCTAGTTGACACAATTGGTTCAACTTATGACTGAGGTCTCACAGTTTAGTCAGGACTTACTGACATTCGATAAAGATTGAGTCTTGTGAGGATAATATGAGGTTTTGAGATTTTCCCTCTGGAGTATGGTCGTGAGTTTTTAATGTTGTTGAGCGCTTACTTCTTGATCCTTCGTTCCCTCTGGCTCAATTATGTCCGATGGAGTTAAGGCTTAGGATGTAGAGTTCATTTTCATAAACCCCCTCTGGGTAGATGTGAACTGTCACATCTGTTTGTTTGTTGTCAGAGGCTTGCTGTATCTTTTGCGATGGTTTTGGTACAGTGAGGTTTAAACAGGAGTATGTTAATTTTTTAAGCGCAAGTTAGCACATATTGTCACTTAACTTGGCTGATACCTAACCTGGTATCAGGACTTTGCGATTCGTACGTCCTGACTTAAGCCTTCTCCTGCAAGAGAAAGACCTCACCTTGTATTTTAATTGCCATCGTTAGGTAACGTTTCTGTTAGGTATAGGCAGGAAGGGTACGATTGTTCGGATACTTTGAATAAAGGTCTCTGCCTGATCCCTTTATTCAAGTGGGGCGTAGCTCATGTGAGGACTTATTGGAATTCAACCTCACACATTATGCAGGCTGGCAAGAACGCTATGGTAGCCGAACATTCGAACGTTATATATTTAAATTAGGATTTTTATATGGTGTGCATTTGTCAATGTAAGAAAAACGAGTTGAGCCCATGGCGTCGGTCGCGTAATATTGTCTTTTGCTTTATAATGTTGGTTTAATTATAGTCTGTTTTTCCAAAAGCTTCTTTAATTTCTCACACTTCACACGATCCCGACTACCGCAGCCAAGTTAGTTGCTCACAGTACCATATGATGCTGGCCTCCGCAACCAAATAAGACTCAGACAGTAGTGGACTGTACCTATTACCTACTTTTAGAGGCACGGTCGGATTGTAGAAAGCCCCATTTTATCAACAGGCTATCACAGTCTCTAAGAGGATAAAAATTTGTGATGATCGGAAAATTCGATCCCATCAAACACTTGGAAGTATAATTTTACGTAGGAATGCTACTTATCAGTAACAACATCAATATTATGTATTTGTTACAGTTTGCTAACAGAATGCAGGGCTTGTTTAGAATGCAGCTAAGTGCAGGCCCTTTGTCCGATCAAAGCTCCGATCGATAACGAGGGCGATATCCAAACAATGAACATGTGGCGTCGCCTGCGCCGGCGCAACTCGACTCCGTGTCATTTGACATGCGCCGCTATGCTTTGCGTAACAGATATTTGACACGAGTGGCCGGATAGATAGAGTGGCAATAGTGGCCATACTGTATGTTTTTACGCTTTGGTAAACATGTTTGCATGTTTTAAGTGTTCTGTTATCGATACCTATACTGTGTCAATCGTCACGAGCTGAAAATCATAAATCCAATAATCTGAGAAGGCAGTAGTATTATATTATCTGTGCATTTAGTTAATGAAAGCTTGCTTAGCAAATGGACATAAAAGTATATTGATAGTCAATATACTTTGAAGCTTGGACTTGAAATAGGCTTACGGGGCAAGATAACATCTAATTTAAAAAAAGTCAATTAGTTAAACTGGGAATCAACCCTTTTTTTGGGTGGGAAATTATCAAATAACTTCTCCCGCTCTGGATGGAGAAGGAGGGCGTGTCAGACTCTTACTGACTAAAACCCACCCGTGTTCCTTCAGTTGCCATGTTGCCGGGGGCCACGATTTCCCTTTCGGTCCTATTCGCAACCCCGACAGGCATCGGCACTAGCGGACCCCGTCAATTCTGCTGACATCTCTTTGAAGCGTGCGTGGAACACAACGCGCCGTCTGCCTGGTCCTTATCGGGCGGCGAGCTACCCGTTGCTCTCCGTCCGCAAGCCCGCGCCTTCGGTGGTCGGAAATTGGCTCGCGATTCCCGACGCCCAGGGCGTCTCCTTCTGCGGCGGTTAGGGGTGTGAGGGCGCGAAGTTTGCCTCTCCCTCTCCCATGCTCCGCCCAAGTCGGGCAGACCTCCACCGTATGCTCCACTGTGTCCTCCGGGCGATCCACACAGTGTAGACACCCGGGCGTTTCCTCCCGCCTTATCCTGAACAGGAACCTCCCGAAACAGCCGTGTCCGGTGAGGACCTGCGTCAGGCGAAAGGTGGGCACGCCGTGGCGCCTCTCTAGCCACTCCTCAAAGAGGGGTCTTATCGCCGCAATTGTGGCGTGCCCAGTGCTGGGTTGCGACAATCGCACTCTCCGTGCCGCCATGAGATCCCGCCGGAGCTCTGTCCGATGTGCCGCCATTTCTTGCGGCAGCGGAGTTAAACCCCGGCGTTTCGCCTCCTTGCGCCACTCCCAAATGTGCGCGAGGACCTTTGCCTCCAGATCCCATGGCGTTAATCCGGCAAGGAGGCTCGCCACCTCGCAGGAGACCGTGCGGTATCCTAGGGCCAGCCATAGGGCTATAGCCATAGCCATAGGCAGCTATAGCCATAGGGCCATGACCCTCTGGGACGCGTTCAACCAGCAGGCTGGCCGCAGCCTCAATGAACGCGCTCACACCGGCGCTCCGTAAAGAGCCATGGACCGCACGACCCCCACCACCGGCAGGAGGCGTTTGGACCCCCTACATTGGGCAGGAGCCGCTTCAAAGCAGCCCCGGCTCGCTCCAGTCTGGGAGTCAAACGTCGAAAATGCTCCACGAAGTTCCACCGGCTGTCGAGGACAAGTTCAAGACACTTCATCGTCGACTCGACGCCGATGTGAACCCCTCCCGCCATTACCTGGGAACCCGACGGTGGCGCATTCCGAAGACCATGAAAACCCATGGCCTCGGACTTGTGCAGGGCCACCTCGAGGCCCAACTGCCGGATCCTGTCGACGATTGTCGCAACCCCGCGTGTCACTAAGTCGGCCGCCGCCTGCTACGACCTCCCCTGCGCCAGGACCAACGTGTCGTCAGCGTAATAAACGACGCTGACACCGCTAGGGAGGTCGACACGCAGCACCCAGTCGTATCCGATGTCCCACAGATGCGGCCTTGGGACCGATCCCTGTGGGACACCGCACGACATCTCTCGCCGGTTCCACTCTCCTTGGTGACCGGGGTAGATGACGGCCCTGTCCGTCAGATAAAACTGGAAATCAACCATAACATACTTACTAATACTTCATAAAATCAGAACATCACACACGTGCATCAATAGAACCGTATTGATGCACAATTAATAACCTATTTTAAGTTTAGGCCTAGCCAATGTAGTAAGCGTCATCATCGTATTTTTCAATTACCTACATTGACCTTGAATAGTACATTTAATAGACCCCTTACACGTATGGGAAGGCAATATAATGAAAGGTCCAACTTGACGGATTACCCAGTTGATATTTTCTCCATGACTTTCGCTTCATACAGACGCTCCCTATTTAAAAAGTGTAATGAGTGTCCGTCTATCTAGCTCAAATTGTTTTGTTATTTAGTGTTGTACATTTGTCTACTAGACACACTTTATATTATTTTCTTTAGTCTCTAATTTTCATATAGTTACGGGTAGTTAGAAGCCCAAAAAGTCTGACAACCAGTCTTACCAAGGAGTATCGTGTTACCTAGTCACTAGGTTGTGGAGGTCAGATAGACAGTCGCTCCATGTAAAATACTGGTATTCAGCTGCATCCGGTTAGACTGGAAGCCGACCCCAACATAGTTGGGAAAAGGCTAGGTAGATGACGATGAGTCTCTAATTTTCATATGTTGAATGTCATGCATACCTGTCATTTGCATGGTTACTGAAATGTAAATTTTATCTGTTATTTAATTGGAATTTTAAGTGACTGTGCTGTTGGTGTGCTTATGATAAATAAATACAATCTTAGGAACAGCCAAGATACAGCAATGGCTCAAAAATTACTATCAGGTACCTACTAAAAGAGTAGGACGTAGCGTGACATGAAATAATACACGTTCCCCTTTACTGAGATCCAAATTCGTCAAATCTAAAAGTACAAGTAGCTATATCACATCGCATGAGAAGAGAACTTTTGCTCACGGAAGCGTGGCTATCATTTCCAAATGACTGACTCTGCTCTAGTTACCGTGTAGCAGCTGGAATAAACGTCCGCGCGCTGTGGGCGCGGGCATACAACTAACGTGTTGCGACGCGTCACGCGGTATTTATACTGCGACCAAAAATCAACCCGCTCATCGGTGATTGGATAATATAATGTTGTTCATAGCTGTCCTACATCTTAGTGTAAAACATAATTGTATATATATAACCTAGTCTTTTAAATATAAATTATTCGAACTGAAAACTGTTTTATTATATTCTCCTGACATCTGGTAAAGTGGTGACCCCGACGTTAAAATGCCAGACAACGACGAAGTAGCGACCGTTTCCATTAAGTCACGCATACCAACGTTTTGGCGCGACAAACCACTTCTCTGGTTTGCACAATTTGAAACGGTGGTCAACCCGCAGAAGCCCAGCGATGAAGCCAAGTTCAGCCTCCTAGTAGCTCACCTTGAGAAGTCGGACGTTGAGCAAATAAGCGACATCATCATGAGCAAGACACGCGCTGGCCGGTACGAGGAGGCTAAGAAGAGACTGTTGTCTGTTTATGAAGAATCGGAGACAAAACAACTGCAAAAACTGCTCACTGAGATGGAGTTGGGAGACCAGAAGCCGTCCCAGCTATTGCGTAGCATGAGGGAGCCAGCACGTGACAAGATGCCCGATACCACTCTGCAGATACTGTGGATGAGACACCTACCTGCTTCCACGCGTGCCGTACTATCAGTCAACGAAGCGGCCACACTCGACGTGCTTGCAGCCATGGCCGATAAGATGCACGAGCAAACCCGGGAAGTCCACTCGGTTTGTGCATGCCAACAGCCGTCAGCGTCTACATCACGGCTTGAAAGCAGTCACTCACAGGCGGAACCAGACCTTCGAGAAGCCATCATGCAACTAACACGGGAAATTGCAGAAATGAAAACAGATAGAGCAAGACCAAGAAGATCGTCATACAGATCATTCCGCTCACGGTCACGTTCACTATCTCGAGGCCGACCAAATACTTACCAGCATACGTCAGGCGATATTTGTTTTTACCACGCACGTTATGGTAAAGAAGCACGCAACTGCAGATCACCTTGCAACTACAAGCGTCAGGAAAACTAGTCGCGACCTCGGCTGCGACGGGACCCGAGGTTAACGAAATATCACCATACCGTCTACACGTTTGCGATTACCAACATCGCTTGAGATTCCTTGTGGACACCGGAGCCAACGTGTCGGTCATTCCTAACACGAAAGGAATGAAACGGGCGGAAGAGGTGTTGTATGCAGCGAACGGAACCCCGATACACACATACGGTGAGAGGAAGCTGGAACTCAACCTTGGTCTGCGCCGCCCCTTATCATGGCAATTTATCGTTGCTGCCGTGAAACGACCGATCTTGGGCGCCGATTTTTTGCGCCATCACGACCTTCTCGTCGACCTACGTGCCAGGAAACTCTTTGACAAGAAAACAGGACTAGCAATCGACGGCTGCGTTGCAAGTAGTGTAGCTACCCCCACTGTGCTCACTATCAACCTCACCGACCCATACCACAAACTTCTGCAACAGTACGCTGAAATAACTTCACCGAACTTCAACAACATGAAGAATAGCGAAGTTGAACATCACATAGTCACTCACGGGCCGCCGGTGTATAATAAAGCACGACCGTTGCCGCCTCACAAATATCAAGCAGCAAAGAAGGAGTTTCAAGTTATGCTTGAACAAGGAATATGCCGACCATCAAAGTCACCTTGGGCAAGTCCACTCCACCTCGTGGAGAAGAAGAGTGGCGAATACAGACCGTGTGGTGATTACCGAAGACTAAATGCCGTCACCAAACCGGATCGGTATCCAATACCACGACTTCGTGACTTTACATACCATCTCGAAGGGATGAAGATCTTCTCGAAAATTGATTTGAGGAAAGCATATAATCAATTGCGTATACGGGAAGAAGACATCGAAAAAACGGCAGTCATTACGCCATTTGGGCTTTTCGAATTCCCACGGATGTGTTTCGGTCTATGCAACGCTGGGCAAACCTTCCAGCGACACATCAACAATGTTCTTGCCGACATGGACCACGTCTTTCCATTCGTCGACGACATTCTCGTGGCCTCACCAGACCAAGAGACCCACAGAAGACACCTAGAAGAACTTTTCAAAAGGCTCAAAGAGCATGGTTTAAAAATAAACATGTCGAAATGCGTTTTTGGGCACAAAAAACTGGAATTCCTAGGCTACATATTGACTGAAGCCGGTATCCAACCAACAGAAGACCGTGTGAAAACAATATCCGATTATCCCGAACCAAACACAATTCAAGAATTACGACGATTCCTCGGTATATTGAATTTCTACAAAGAAAATATACCGCATGCAGCACACGTACAGGAAAAGTTATACAAATATCTACGAACATGCAAGAAAAATGACAAGACAGAGGTGAACTTCAACAGTGAGGATAAAGAAGCATTTCGAGCCTGTAAGAATAGCATCAAGAATGCTGTCACCTTGTCACACCCTTCAGTTCACGCTCCGTTATCACTGATGTGTGACGCCTCAAACACCTGTGTCGGAGCCGCGCTACAGCAACGTGTAGGAAACGGCTGGAGACCACTCGGTTTTTACTCAAAAAAACTAACAGAAGCGCAAAAAAAATACAGTACGTTCGACCGAGAGCTACTGGCGATCTACCTGGCAATACGGCACTTTCGACGCATGTTTGAGGGTAGAGAAATAACGGTTTACACGGACCACAAGCCGTTAACACACGCATTACTGCGGCTAAATAGCAAGACTGAAACACCAATACGCACGAGGTACTTGCACTACATCAGTCAATTCACAATGAAGATATGCCATATCGAAGGAAAGGATAATATTGTGGCCGATGCATTATCGAGAATCGAAGCAATATCTACTCCATCACCAATCGACTACGACGAACTGGCCCGTCTTCAACACAGCGACAAACAACTGACTGACGTCATGAAAAACACTTCGCTCCGATTCGAACGGCTACGTCCACTCAACGCAAGTAACTCAATACTGTGCGAAACGTCAAGTAGCCAAGTTCGACCTTACCTACCGCTAGAACTACGAAGAAAAGCTTTCGACGCCATGCACGAGTTGAGTCACCCCGGCACCCGAGCCACTAGAAAAATGATCACACAACGTTTTTTCTGGCCAAGCATGAACAAAGACGTCAACATGTGGACTAAATGTTGTATAACCTGCCAACGAACCAAAGTGCAGCGACACACAGTATCGCCACTGGAAGAGTATCCACCAGCAGATCGACTATCGCACATACACATAGATATCGTCGGACCATTACCAATATCAGATGGAAGACGGTATTGCGTTACCATCATCGACCGAGCAACTAAATGGCCAGAAGCATTCCCAGTCGGTGACATGGAAGCCAACACTATCGCCACGGCCATCTACGAAGGGTGGATAGTGCGATTTGGTTGCCCAGAAAGGATCACAAGCGACCAAGGGAGACAGTTTGAATCACATTTATTCAAAACACTAATGAATAGAATGGGCATCGAGAAAACACGGACCACGGCCTACCACCCACAAGCGAACGGAATGGTTGAAAGGTGGCATCGATCATTTAAAACAGCATTGACGGCACGGTTACAAAACTCAAGCTGGACGCAAGAATTGCCAACCGTATTACTGGGACTTCGCGCGGCAATTAAAGAAAACACTGATGTGTCATCAGCAGAGGCGCTATACGGAAAACCATTACGGCTACCCGGTGAAATGTGTGGAGAATCGTCGATATACGCAAACACGAATACACACTTCAGCGACGTCATAACCAGCGCAATGAAAAAGATGCAAGCTGTCCGCCGTAACACCGACCGGCGCGCAATGTTTATACACGACGACCTACATGTATGTACGCATGTATTCATACGTACCGATGCTTACCGCCGGCCGCTGACACCGACCTACGAAGGTCCGTATCGTGTCTTGAAGAGACAGAACAAGGTCTATACAGTGAAAATCAAAGATCGTCAAGTAAACATCAGCATAGATCGACTGAAGCCTGCGTTCCTGCCTAATACCGAGGAAGAGGAAAGTCGTGTAAGGGAACAGTCATCATACGTCACGCGATCCGGCCGCACCTCAAGACCCACCGTACGCTTCGCCTTATAAACTGTACGTCCAGCCGAGACGGAGCACGGCCGCGCACTAAGCAAAAGTGAAAGGCATACGACGCAAACACTGCGTCCACGCATCTCTGTACAAACTGACGTCACGCAGTACCAGGCAGGCGCCACCACTTTGCACTACTTACGCGCTCGCTGACTACGTGCGCGAGACACCTATCTGTATCACTCGCATTGTGCGGCGCTTCGCTGGGGAGGAGCTATGTAGCAGCTGGAATAAACGTCCGCGCGCTGTGGGCGCGGGCATACAACTAACGTGTTGCGACGCGTCACGCGGTATTTATACTGCGACCAAAAATCAACCCGCTCATCGGTGATTGGATAATATAATGTTGTTCATAGCTGTCCTACATCTTAGTGTAAAACATAATTGTATATATATAACCTAGTCTTTTAAATATAAATTATTCGAACTGAAAACTGTTTTATTATATTCTCCTGACATCTGGTAAAACCGCAATAGTTGCAAACTACCCACTAAACAAACAAGAAAATCTTTGAACACCCAAAGATTGTTTGTAGTTCTATCTCATTCTGCCTCGATGTAATTAAGGGAATAGGCGATACTTATAAGCATGGAGGAGAATATTATTACACAGACCGGTGGGTAGATAGGTGTCAGTGTTGTAGGGCGTGACACTTCCGAAATAGGAGCGTGGCGCGTGACATGGCTTCCGGAGCAAGCGGCTCGTTCGGAAATAGAGGCTGTCGTGGGACCCGCACCACGTGACGTCACGTTCTACCATTTCACACAACGCGGTGTATTGAGTGCCGTTTGAAAATTTACTACTCTTTTCTGTCAGACTCATTTTGAATTTGGGTTATTAGATATCAAAAGAATTGGGTTTTTGTTGGTAGACCTACTTTTGAAGTTTATTATGATAATAATTAATCGAAGATAGAAAATAACTTCTGAAAACGTAACACTGTAATGAATCCTTAAACTGTCGTAACTCATTTAATGTTTTAGGAAAACTTGGTATCAACATCACGATATACCTAAACAAACACTCTATTTTAAGTGAAGGTACCTGTAGAGTGCTGTACTGTATTTAGTACGGACACACTTACATAGGCATTTAATCTCATAGCTGTCTCATATTAGCGATTAATATCGCCTACAAAGGGCGAGTCGAGGGCGATGCACCTCCCTTCATTGTTTACGCACCTCCGCAACTCACAGCGACGAGATCTAGAGATCAAAGATTTTTACTTTTACGGTATTGATGAAATACTGCAGTAAAATGTTGCGCGTGACTTGAAAGTCTTGAAGCTCATATGTATTTTAAGACACGTTTGCTAAGTGAACTGCTCTTAAACATCGATCTGAAGAAATATTGAACAAAGAGCTTTCGTACTAACCGAGGAAAGACGACGCCTTGAGAAAATAGGACTCGTTACAAGCAGAGTGATTCCGCCTTCACATTAGAATATGAAATGAAACGTCACGGATAGCGTAATTTACTACACAAGATGATGACACGATGTATAAAAGAGGACATCATTAGGACGTCTGGGCTTTTATATCGCTTCACTAACAAAAAATAAATAACACATCAATAAATGTAAGGTTACATGAATCATATTATGAGGTCTCATAATTATAATTTTCTCATTTAATTACCTAGAGTTACACCAATTAAAATCTTGGAGAATTATATCCCTGTTGCTAAGAGGCTTTCAAGTACTTACCACCTCTAAGCTGGCTCCATGGCAACATGGTACCTACTATAATTATGTATTGATTGAACAAATTTTTATGGTCTATGGAATATTTCCACAATGGTAAACATACCTCCTGACTTCGGGCGACGTTGGAAGGCTTCTAGATTTCCTGTTCTTGCTGTGCTGCCGATGGTGGCCATGACCCGAGTTGGTATTCCCCATGGTTCATTTATTGCCCTCAACTTTTCAAATAACGTAACATATCGCAGTACAATGAACACAATACACTCGAGTTGCAATAGACACACATTTTGCACATTTCACGGATGACACAGTTCCCATTTTATTGTTTTTCTATAACAAGTAGGTAGATATTCTAAGCGGAGTTGTCACGCGAAAAGCTTTGATATTGTCTACCCACCCTCCCACGCTGGAAAATATTTTCAATGTATGTTATTGTTTGTGCTGTGTTTGGATGCGAAAGTAATAAAAAATCATCCTACTGATATTATGTACAAAGTTTATAATCGTAAGTTATTGTTTCCGCATAAATATTGTCCTTGCTTATGCCAAGCATTAAGACCGAAATTCTGATCACTGTTATGGGTCTGGCGTGACTCAATACCTGTCTATAATTCAGCTAGCCGAACTCCACAAATGCCAATGTTCGGCGGCGCTCCGAGCATTGCTGGAATTTCAAAGGTCAGGTCGGTTGAACCGCCAAGCCATAACTTACTGACCACGACGCACGACCACTAACGTTCCCTTTATTATGTGCAAAATCTATTTTTGAATTGCATTTTATTGTGAGGGAACAAGCTCGAAGAAGGCAGCTACGTATTCTTGCCTAGCCAAAAGATCCTTATTACACTCCAGGTCTAGGTACCTGGATTGCAACAAGGATCTTTTGGCGCCTGAATGACATTGACAGGGGGGCGTTGATGGTAAACATTTGTGCAATATTCACAGAAATTGTATTGACAAAACAAGATGGCGGCTTTAGTTCCGATTTTGGCCGCGCGCCAAAAGAACCCTGTAATGTTGTACTACCTACATGTATTAGGTACTTTTAACAGAATTGATCTTCAACAATCATCAATTTAGTTAATAGTGGTATAGAACGAGGGGGACCGAAGTACCGAACGATTAGTTATTATTGTCTCTTTGTTCCGAGAACTAAGGACAATGGAGAAAAGGGCCTAATTACGAGTGTCGCTCCGAGAGAGTTCAAGGTACATTAACCTTCTTTGACGCTGAAACTTTTTGTAAAAAAGTATCGAATGTAATCCCTGGCAGGCAAGAGATGGTCCAAAGAAATGGAAGTAGAGAAGGCATAATGGGCGAAGTTGAATAGACTAATCATCTAGTGAATTTCACTGCAAATAGTCTATTGTGAGTTGTAACTGGAACTGAACGCCAATGTGGTGTTTTGAGCGCATTATCGAAATTATCATAGCGGGTGCAGTGTAGCACCGAGCACTGGCGCGTGCAATATGCACCTATTCTGTTAGCTGCTCTACGGCAACTTGCACTATTTCCATTCTCTCGCAACGAGAAAGTTTTGATTAGATTGTGGATTCTATATAAAGGAATACACTTTACAATACCGTGTTTATATTGCTTTTAAAATTTCGAATGATAATTAAAGACTATACATAGTATACATAAGCAATGTTAACTAACAAGTTAAGTTGCTTAGTCGTGGTTTTTATTCATTCATTGTGCACCCAACTTTTGTTACTAATTTAAATACAGCAATTGTTATGACGCTATTGACACGCCAGAACTTTGAATTTATTATTTTCGTGACACGTTCAATGGCTCCTTTCCTTTTTGATGGGGCTATCAATATGAAAATTAAGTTTTTTGAAGTAACCACGTTTTTAAAAAGCACGATATCATAGAACGAACACGTAGGTACATAACACTACGACCAAATAAACATCACGAGGGTCTCCAGACGATATTGTGATGTGATATGCGAAGGTACAGAGGTAAATAATTCATGAGCACTTCACTTAAACCCGACGCCTATAAGCCTAACGCCCACTTCACATAATGACAATGGACAAATCGCGTAAAAGAGCGGGGTGGGGGAGGGGGGATCTCGTGAGATGTCAAATGTCTTTCGTGAGGTATAAATCTAGATTGGTGGGTGATGCATGGCTTTACTTGGTTTAATTCAAACATCTTTTGTGATTTTCGACGTGCGCGATGTTCCAAGAATTCCCTGCGACTACGACTGGTTTATTTCGTCCGTAATGAGCGTGAACTGCATTTGTTTGAGAACAAAACATTCCATTTGTTGGTTATATCAATCATGTGCTTTCTGCAGATGGGTTTACGTTTTCAAGGAAAGCTAAATGGGTATTAAGAAATGTGACTAAGAAACTTACAAAACCACTGTTTGGACAGTGATAAATTCTTCGGTTTTAGCGGCAGCATTTCCTTTTATGCTTGTAACATTCTGTTCTAAAAGAGAGTGTGAGAGCGCTACAATTCTGGGACTACCATACAAGTTACAATAAGTTACATCTAAAGATAAAACACCTTAGCTGCAAGCAGTATGCATTATGCATCTAAGTAACATCTGTGAAGTAGACTAGCTATACGAAGGTGCAACTTAATAGCAATAGCTTAGCGCCTTTGCTTGAACAATGAACTTATCTTGTTACTAAGGTTGGCAACAAACCAACTTATCTTTAACTTAACTCTAACTTAACTTCGACATAACTTAACTTCAAATTTTTACTTTTAGCTATAAAAACTACGTGGTTGATTGTATCTGTCCAGTAAAATAGGCTAGATTTTCCCTACATTTCTAGTTCAAATTTCCAATTTTGGTTCACTGGTTTAGTTGCCAACCATGTGTGTAACCAGCAAACAGAGAATCGCTTTTCGTCGAAGCGAACATCGACAGGGTTTGTACAGCACACAGTTTTATGCAAATTTATGTACGAACATATTCGATCGGCCTTTAATGCATTTCGCTAAGTTCACGTGGCTTAATTGAACCATATAAATTGTACGTGGCAGCACAAGCATCGATCTCACGGTGATGTGCGCACCTTTCAATTAGTTACACGATTAATTTGCTCATAGAAGATTATCAAGATTATTGAAGTATTTTTAACCGACTTCCAAAAAGGAGGAGGTTATATGTTCGTCGCGTATGTTTTTTTTTTGTTTTTTTTTTTATGTATGTCCATCGATTTCTCCGTCAATTGTGGACCGATTTTGAAAATTATTTTTTTGTTTGAAAGGATGTGCTCTCGAATTGGTCCCATATTAATTTTATTAACTTTGCTTTGATAGTTTTTGAGTTAGCTACAAAATACGTATTTTTTCCCACTTAGTATGTAGATGATATGATAAGTTTCTGTCACTGGTAGCAGGTAGTGGTATTCGAATGTGTGTGGGGTAGGTACCACAACTAAAAAGTAAAAAATAAAAACTTTTTACAAAAAAAAACAACCGACCTCCAAAAAAGAACACTACAAAGTGAAAAATAACTTTAATTTCGGAAGTCGGTGGCAAAAAACGAAAATACAAAACACAAGACACCGACTTCCGAAATTAAAGTTATTTTTCACTTTGTAGTGTTCTTTTTTGGAGGTCGGTTGTTTTTTTTGTAAAAAGTTTTTTTGAAAACTTAGGTGAAGTGAGTCAATAGTGTCAATTTCTAGCATCAGTGGAATGACGGCTCACTTCAAGGTTACCTCCTCTAAGTTTTCACGTAAGACTTTTACAGAATATATCAGCTGGTGTGGTATATTTTATAATAATTATCTTTTTTGCAATCTGAAAGAGTAGGTCATTGTGACTGCAGTAAAGTTATCGTCTTACACAGATACGAATATAAAACAAAGATTAATGTTTAACAAAACAGTTAACGTTTGTCACGCACTCGCTATTTTTACTGCTCTTTTTACATACTTACTTATAACAAATAACATTGCAGGACCAAGAAGTTTTCCAAGAAACCGTCGCGGGCTAAATATTACCAACACGCAACACTATATTCAGTAGGTAATTAGTAGAAGCCAAGCATTTAATACTGCTTGAGCACCATTCACTAAACGAGGCAATCGAATTACCTAATAAATCTAATAAAATCCGTTGATTTATATTATAACTATCATGTGTGACTACTTTTATGATTAAAATAATTATTAATAGCTGTACTAAATATTGGAATGTGTGATAAATTCCGAGAAATGTGATAAACATGTTTCTGTCAACTTTTAATACCCGTTTTCACCAACATTAGGTGATACTTGGTGATTTTCAACTTTCGGCGTTGAGCCGGGCGTTGTACCTTTCAATTGGGCGCTGAGCAGACAATGGACTATTTGTCCGCGGATAATTTCAAATCGTATGGAAATCTAACGCGCACGCGGACAAAATTTTTGCGGATTTCCATACGATTCCAAATTGTCCGCTGACAAATTGTCCATCGGCTGCTTTAAGTATCGCCTCGTGTTAGTCTTAGGCCGCGCGCAGTTTGAATGCGTTTTCGTTAGAATTTCACTCGTGCGTACACGTACGACCATGGTCGTGCGAATTGAGTGCGCACACTGGATACGTTTTCTCCGCAAAAATCCCAACAAGTTCGGATTAATTCGGACGTCGGAACAATACGTATGTATACGTACGACTAAGTCGCACCCAGTCTGCGCGCTCCTTTTGTACTTAGAAGGTCGGGATCGTTCGTGCGTGTTCGTACGTGTACGCACGAGTGAAATTCGTACGAAAACGCATCCAAAGTACGCGCGGCCATATTCTTCTTTTCGAGACGATGGTGCCTAGCGTTAGTGAAAACAGTCATAAGTGATTCTTTTACAAGCCAGCAGATGGAACAGCAAAATATTACTGACAAAATCTTTATTCGTAGCATCTAAAATATGAAGTGATGATTCGTCTACAAAAATCGTACTACTGTTACGGAAATAGAAACGGACATACTTAACAGCTACACATTTCTGTCATTTTAGAACGTTCAAAAAGAAGATGGAACGTTCATTTATTTATAGAAGTGATGAATCTATCAATCGTTCCCGAGAAGACGCGGGATGAATCATATTCCCTCCAGAATAATGACCGTTGGGTACTCAGATCTATTCTCTGGTCGCTCAGATATTCAGGGCAATAAATAAGTCAAGTCCAAGGTAAGTAAGTGCATGTTGTATGGACAGATTTATCTCCCTGCAGCCGCCAATGGCTCTTGTTTCGTGAGATAATAACATAAAAGTGATTTGGTGGGACACATCAGCTATTAGCCTTGTAAGTTGTATATCCGTATATGACATTTATGGATACAATTTGTATTGGACATTAATAGTGCGGACGTTTTCTGCCCTAGGGCAGGTTTTAATGGGTCTACAAAATTGGGGACGGAAAACGTTTATGACATTTTTTATATTTGGATTCCATTAAAGTTTCAGGATGTTGGACAGGTGCAGGATTTTATGACAAAATGCGCTCAAATTGGAATTTACTGCATTTCGGCGTTCAAAAATCCAATATTTATTTTTGATCCGTCATCTGTCCGTGTGGACATTGACAACGGGTCGTCAATATTACCTTTGGGAAATAAAAATAATTGCTGATAACGCAGTGGGGCAAAGGGCTATTTACTTCCTTCATAATTAAGATATACTGCCTCGTTGGTCTAGTGGTCGCAAGCGCTACTGCTGAGCATAAGGTCCTGGGTTCGATTCCCGGGTCGGGCAAAGTGTTATTGGGTTTTTCTATCTGAAATTTCTCAGTAGCAGCTCGGAGTCTGGATTTGTGCCCGGTTGATGGCAATAGGCTCGCCCCCTATTACATGGGACTTAAACATAACTGGCGAAATGTGGGTGTACCTGCTACAGGGACACCTCTGCCCAACCCTTCGAGGAAACCAGGCGTGATGTTATGTTTATGTTAATTAAGATATAGATGCTAATTTAATGGCAATATGCGACAAATTGGCCGGTGGACGTGACAGTCCGCCATTCATTACAATCATGCACTGCAGCTGAGGAACTTTATGTGATCACCCTCATTGATAAACTACTTCATAAATTATTGTACCTAATCTCTATTGCACGTGATAAATTACTTGTCCTAGTATTACCTAGTAGGAATATATACCTATATTTGTGATTAATCATAATTATTATACTATCGTTGCACGAAATCTGGTGCATTCACTGAATTATTTTACTTTATATTCCTAATATGCTCATGCCTTCCATGTCAGAAAAAGCCTTTGCCTTTCAGTGGGATAATAATTGGCCGGGATTTTTTTACTTGTAACAAAGCAAAAACTGCATCAATGAAGTTACACAAACCCTACAATCATAGACTATTTTGCAACGGCATGCGACAGTTATATCAAACCTTAATTTGATTAATTTATCATCAAACACCGTGCTCATTTTGCGATTTTATAAAAGAGTGTTTAAAGATAAAAGAAAAAGAACTTTCTGGGTTTAGAAATTAGTTTCAAAATACAAACAAAAAGGATACTAAATTTATTGTAGGTACATCAAAAGTCGCTAAATATCTGTGCGATGGTGATTCAACAAAAACGTAAAGACTCCTCACATAAAGCGAATTAATTAAGCCCATACAATAGCTGCTATAAACAGGGTGTTGTTTGTTTGTGCGCGATGGGGGCGTGAGCCGGGACACTGGTTTGTGCGTGGCCCAAGTTGTGGGATGTTGCGGTGTTTGGGTACTATGGAGTGCGAAATAATGAAAATCCATCGCCAACACCAATTCAGAAAAATCTATTGATGTTAACTATAATTGACAATTAATACTCAGACAATAAGGAAAAATAATGACAATTATTGTGTAATATTGTTGAAATAACTGCACTGTAGAGTATTTTTTTAATGTAATTGTTAAATAGATTACATTGTTTTATATTTATCGTGAAATAACGGAGTTTATTAAACGTTTATATCGAAATAACGAAACAAAATACTTTATTTGTCTAATGTATTATAAATGGAGTGTAGTGAAACTTATATATCTAACAAAACCTATGGAAACTAAGGTTTTTGTAAATAACAATTTGTTAATAGGTGTTTCAAATATACTAATAATAAAGCTGAAAAACTTGTTTTTGTTTATGTACGTTTGTTTGAACGCGCTAATCTCTGGAACTACCAGTCTGATTTGAAAAATTCTTTTTGCATTTGATAACACAATTCTTCAGAAAGGTTATAGGCAATAATAAAATTACTCTACGGCCGTTAGGAACCAAACAAAAAGAAAAAAGTCAGAAAAAACGCTAAGTGAAAACGAAGAAATAGTGCGGGCGAGCAATTTCACGTGGACGAAGTCGCGGACAGAAGCTAGTGATTTTATAAGTAAATCGAACTGTATTTTTCCTTGGATAACGGCAAGTTTAGCTACCCTCTAGTTAGCTAATGTCTAACTTAAACAGATCCCTAAGCCACTACTCCTGTTTCACCATTTACTTTGTTGGAACCGATAAGATTTTTAGTAAACATAATAAAATTGGCCAGCTGATATTTAACACTACGTTTATTACTTTAGTAAAAAAACACGTTTCCTGTATGGCCCCCTTTAATTTTTTACTTTATTTTGTTTTTATTATTGTTATTGTTATAGCAGCAACAGAAATACACAATTATTTGAAAATGGGTACGGTTCAGCTCACTGACAGACAAACGAACGGAGAGCGGAGGCTTAGTATCTAATAGGGTTCCGTTTGGCACCCTTCGCGTACGGAACACTAAAAAGTACTTCAGCTCATATTTTGTATAATTAATTTGACACTGGAAATAAAAGTACTTCCGCTTCAGCTTACACCCCACACCAAACCTTACGCAGCAAAATCAGCTTTTAATATCATCTGAGTGCCGTTAATAACGTAAAGCCTTTTGTGTGAAATTCCAATGCGAAAAATCTCCGCAGACACGTTCGCGGCGCGCCTTCATAAAACATATTAAAATATTTATTGTTCAGCGATTCACGGAATTAAAATATTTTTGGTATTCATCTTTTCACATATAGACAGATTTTCTTCGCGTTACTTGGATACGGAAAAGGCGAATTTCTTTTAAGAGTTTTCTATTACGAATTGGGCCTGTTTATTACGACTGCGAGGGAAATAAGTAGTTTTACGAGGAAAATTACCACACTTGGACAGTTTTCCATTTAAAATTAATGTAGTCATATAATAGTTTTTGGATTTCGAATGACGCTATTTGCAAGTGGAAGCTACAATCCGAATTT
Organism: Agrochola lychnidis; assembly: GCA_963680765.1. NCBI lineage: Eukaryota > Metazoa > Arthropoda > Insecta > Lepidoptera > Noctuidae > Agrochola > Agrochola lychnidis. The sequence goes on from OY796850.1 coordinate 11,462,037, forward strand.
TAATACTAAGACTCATCCCAATATGTTTTCTTATTCTATTTGAGAGGTAGAAACACATTTTGCAATAGAATTCATCCCATTATTTACTTTAAGATTACATTATTTATTCAAACGCAGACACTGTAAAAGAAATGATCGCAATTTTATTTAAAGTTTGCTTTCATATTTTGTCTCTAAACAAAGGGGAGGGGAAGGTTGAATTTATGGCACACTTGGATCGGACGCTTTTGCAGATGCCCTTTATTACTGAAAGAAAAAAAAAAGTGCTTTGTTTTGTGCGTGATTGCTGCGTCTTAAGGCTGATTTAACATGAGCTATGCTCAGAGGCGCAGACTTTCAGAAAACCTCGTGGGTGCTCATACCATGAGTATGAGCACCCACGAGGTTTTCTAAAAGTCCCATAGGAGGGAGTTTCTTTTTTTAGCGTACTTTCTTGGCTTACTTTTCCTTCTTCAAATCGCATCTAAATCCGTCCATTAGGATTCATATTATGAACAGACAGGCAATAGGGTAAGGAAAATATTGAACACAGTAATATTTTTTTATCTAGGTACTAGCGGACCCGACAGACGTTGTCCTGTCAAAACATTGTCCAGCGGACAAAATTGTGAATCTAAACCATTCCCAGATCCCCTTGAACACACACAAAAAATTTCATCAAAATCGGTCCAGTCGTTTGAGAGAAGTTCAGTGACATACACACTCACAGAAGAATTATATATATTAAGATTATTAGTCCTACACTAATTAAGTAATTAATTTTAATACAATATGTAATGAAAACAATCTAATCTAAGTACCAAAAATTTCCTAAACACTTACTTTTATTGCTGTATACTGTTTTTAAGTGCATCACCGACCAGCATTCATGTTATTAGTGTCTGACGGAGAGTAGTTTGTGCTGGCGAATCCGAAAACTGAACTGCAAGCGAAGCGAGCTCGACAATTTCAGCACTTCGATAGCTGACTTAAAAAAATTGAGGTTTTCTGCATGAAAACCTTTAGAATTTAGATAATCCACGATGCTAGAGCGAGCGGAGCGATCTCCAAAATGTTTGCACTCGGCTTTAAAAAGAACCAACGCAAGTAGTAAGACGTCCTGCTGCGCGGCAAGTGATGATCAGTCAAAGCCGATTGATTGACCAGTTTTAATGTCTATGCTCATGGGTGCTCCGCACCCCTTAGTTACCTCTCGTGGGTGCTGGGTATGCTAGTTAAGTAGTGGGAAATGTCACGTATTGACGTTCAGTTTCTATCGGGGTGAAGGATACCTACACATGTACTTGACTCGCCGAAAAAGAGAACTTAGAACATAGGAAAATTTCAAAAATAAAAAAACACAGAAGTCATTTATTCAAAGTAGGCTGAGAATCAGCACCTTTCGAACGTCAAAATTACAGACGGTCCCCCAAAAACGCCCGCTCTTCACTACTTCCTAGTGCTTTAGCTGGGAAAAAGTGGGGCAATAAACTCCCCAGCAGCATCTATCCAACGTAGGGATCCTAATCAAGAAACAACTTCCAGGAGTAGTAACTAAATAATTGGATTTCTGGAAAAGGAACCGCGTTTGATAACTCTTAACGTTAATTAAACGAACATACTTTAAACGCAATATGTTTTCATTACTTAGAAAAAAAACTTTTAACGAAATGCAGGAAGTGCGGGGCTATCATATATTTTCATTAGCACGGTACCTGTGGGCTCGAGCTGCCTGCACACGACACTAAGTCAGATTTATCACGCGGCACCCTCCGCCCTTTTTCAGTGTCATTCAACGAGGCGAAAAACTTTCCAAAACTTCTTCAATAGCGTTTACTTTCTCGATAAATTATTGTTTTCCGGAAAAGAAAGTCATTGCAAACAATTTATGGAAAGATTTTGGCGTAGATAGGTATCCTACTCAACTTGAATACCTACTAACTTAGGTTCGTACTTTTCACTTTCAGTGTTTGTTTAAGACCTTCTTACTAGATAATTATCGTTTCTTAATTATATAAGTTTAAAGCTTTTAGACCTTAATGCCGCTTGTACCACAAATCGTTAAATACATTTGCCGCAAAACGAATTTAAAACATAATTCTGTCAATCGTAAAGTGATTTGGTTTGGTGCAAGTGGCCCGAGTATAAAATGTATGTAAAAATTATATTTAAAATCAGATAGGACTTTCATCCAGCAGATTGTTAATCTCAAAGACCTCGTTACAATGCAATTAACAGTGATTGCAAATTTACAACTATCAGAGCTCTCGTGCATAACGTTGCGTCGCATATCTGCGCCCGATGTGTCAGTTAATTAATTAATTTTAATTATAAACACGCTGTTTGTTTACGTACAGAGCATAAATCGATGATACTACCGTTATTTTGTATCGATTCACACGTGTTGTTCGATCATTTGTTAGTAAAGGCATATCATAAATCTATTCAAACAAGATCCTTATGCCTGAACTGCAAACAGAAAGGTTATCATCGTTATATTGAAAGCTCTAACCAGCACGTGTTCAAAAATATGGCAACTATCCAAACAATGCAATCTCAAATAACGATCAGTTAATAATATTGACTGTACATTACATAATGAAAGTGATAACAATGGTTTGGGGTAAACGGAACGCGTTCGAATTTCAAATTTTCGAAACAGTGCACGCGCATGTGATCGTTCACAGGGGCGCTCAATCCACGGCCGGGTATTATCGATCAGTCCGTGTGAATGTGAACTATTGTTGTGCAGATGGGGGCCCCAGAATCTTTAGGGGAAACCTCCCCTTCATCCCTTCCCGGTGATATTCGAAACAACACTACCACGCCACACTCTAACAAACAAACAATTAAGTTTTGTGGTAACGACACATTAGAACACTTAGATATTTTGTACAGGAACAATAAACTTTTTACAATAATTGCGTATGGAAATACTTGAAGTCAGAAACTCGTCACAGACGTCGTAAAATTTAAATGCTCTGTATTTTAGGGTGTCGCAGCGTTTTTTATTGTTTGTTCCCCATTCTGGTTTTAGTTCCTCTGGATGCAGAAACTACGGGTGAACTTAGAGGGTCATTCCTTTTAGCGTGACAAAAGGACATTTGTTTACTATTCACTACCATTAGAATTATTCTTTGTGTCCAATTAAATCAACTATGCTAAAGAAAACTAATAAACGCGGGCTTCAAGTTTGAACAACAAAAGTGAAAACTGAAAATGTTTGTAAGTAGGCACATAAGTATACAAGTTTATGTAGGTATAAAGCACGACAGTTAACCTGAAATACTGAATTCTTTATCAACGGAAGCAGCGCAAAAATTGTTTGATATCATAAAAGTTGAAGACCTCTCGTTTATAGCTCGTATTCGTATTATTGCAAGAACTGAATCCAAACGATCAGTCGGTTAAACATCACGACTCGAACACGATAACAATAGCCTCAAACGTGCTAAATAACCGAGAGTACCTAACTACTTCTCTCGTACAAAGGTTTTTGTATTGAAATTTATTCCAGTGTTGCATTGCAGTGAACTGCAGCAAGTATGCACGCCTACAGACGCCCCGCGGACGGTGGAACTGGTTTCGCGATAAACACACACAACATTAAACGAGCGAACAATTTCTACAGAAATCACAAATTCCAATCAACGCCATTATCCACTCTAATAAGCGAACTTCCCGAACTGTCTGACGTAATTAAATGTTCTTATCGTTTGAATTAAGTGTCATTTGATATTCACTTTGCTAATGAACTAAGTTTAAATACAAAATTATCGTTAAAATCAGAAGTACAGTTTACAGAATGTTTTCCTTTCATGAGAAGTTCATTTGCACCAAAATGTTGCTGACAAAGTACTGGCATGAATGTCCGTAGTAATAGAAAACCGAGGTTGCAGTCACAAAGTACATGAGAGCAAACGTGTATTCAGCCTACAGGTCGGTGTTGTTTACAAAAAACATAGCGTGAACCGCAGCCATGTCACAGAAATAACATTTTTATGATCATTCAGTCTCTTTCATATAACATGGAATGTTACTTACGAGTAGTTGGGACGTTAAACCATCAATGTTTCTGTTTATTATTTTCTTGGTGAGCACGCTTACTTACTGACTTTCAAAGTAAAAGCCAAAAGTAGTTCTTGTAAGACCACATTTAAAGCATCACTTAAATGTATTTCATGATTGTGAATCCACAACATGCAAATTAGGGTCAATAAATTTCAAATATATTTCTGTTTATTGCTAACGAAGTTATTTTATCTGAAACTAATCAAGGAGTGGTAAAACAGGCTTTAAGCGCTGCAGCGGCTGGAGTCGTATCTTCAAGTTAACATATACGTGAAGTATGTACAGTACTAAGACTAGACTTGGCTTAGCACAATTTACTAAGATTGTATTCAAACGTTCTCGAAGGCGCAAACACTAACACTTCAAGTTTGTAGTGAATAACCCCGAGCTTGCTTGTTGTTGCTACATTTACTACTTTGTTATTAAAGTCGTCACTCACAGCTGTGTCTAATTAGACTTTGTTATGAAACATTTGTACAGCTACCATTTTTATAACATCCTTCAGCGAAACCACGGTATCTAGATCCACCCTTATCTTGGCCCATTACTTTTACGAACAATGTTCCAGACCCGCCGCTATGGTCGTCCATTTTCCAGCCAGTCCGTTGGTATAACACCATTATAACAGATTTGTAAGAAAAAAGCATCTGTTTATGAGTAGAAAGATAAAATTCAGAGATCTCATTAGATATTTCATTTTCCTCAAAAGAAGCAAAACTTTTCTTTTCAGACATTCAAGTTTTAAGTAATACTCGAAGTGTAACTTATCTTCGCGTTTGATATTAGTCTGCCTACGGACTGCATCTTTTTGTATTGCGATTCTATTTCAAAACGGCTGGCTGCAGATACATTAATCACGTTTGCACTGGACTTTAATGGAGCTGAACCAGCTTTATGCGTAGATACCTGTTCAATTGGCATATTATGTTCTTCTATACGATACTACAGATTGTATATAATTGCTTATTCGAGCTAGATTTGCCAACAACTTTATTGATACGTAAAAGGAACACCATTCGTCATAAAGACTGTGTTTTCAAACGAAGTGTGTCAGGCCCTTTAAGTTTATTATGTTGTAAAGCTTGCTATGGTGGTAGAAATCTGTTACAAATTCCTTTGTTATGATTATCTGAATGAATGGAGAAGTGCTAGTTCTTGTAAGGCAGAAATTAGAACAGAATTATTAGCTAGCAGAACTGACTAGGGTTCTGGGTTGGTTAGTTAGGCAAGCCTCCGTACGAAAAGCGTGGGCGGATTACTAGTAATAGAAAGTGATCAACACTTACAATATCAGGTACAGATCGTTGTATTGCATAAGCACATGCAACCGTAAACTAGAAAGTATTGAAATTACACAGACAGATTCATCATCACAAAACCAAAACACGTAAAAATTTTGCAAAAAATACTTGAAATTTAAGCTAGTAGGTATGTAAGGAATCGAAACAAAAGACTGTTTACGTTAACCATAGCTGTCAATACAACGATTGATGGACTGTAGCATTATCTTGTCAATCACAGTTCACGAACATCATGTGATGGTCACTTAATAACAGGGGACAGACAAACACAACCAGCTTTTCCCTATCAAGAATCAATTTACAGGCAGTTTTATTTTAATGTATCGCAGTTTATTTCGGAGTTTTATTAGCTGGCTCAGGACCAGTCGGCCAGGCTCGGTCCGTGGGCGGCAGCCAGGCGAGATAACCCGGTCCTTCGCCCGCACACTCACGCGCAACCTCCACAGCATCGCAATAACTTTAAACGCGAACCTTGTTACACTTCACGTTTGAACGCAACCGATGAGACAGCGCACGAAACACGAAGCGAAAAGGATCAATGATGAAAGATAAGTTGAATGATTAATACCTTTATAATACCTCAAGTTAATACCCTCTTCATTCGAAGTACGATTTAATCCAGTTAACCATCAAAATGTTCAGACTGTTGTTTTTGGATAATTCGGTCTTAAGTATGCAGCGGGAGTAAACATTGTTTACATAATCGAGTTCAACTCGTGTGACATTAATTCAGTGGATTTCTCCAGATAGAAGTGCCACTTCAATTTATTTCAACCTCTTGAGGGCTTGACTACTTTGTGAACTCATGCCATACGAGATAAATTCTCATTTTCTTAAGCTCATGTTAAGTCAGAGTACGGCGAAGTGATTCACGCGTGTAAACAAAACGACTAACCGCTCGAATTAACTACAAATACGGCATAAAACATAAACATGAAAATCATCTCTGGTCGTATTGCGTCCACTTAAACAACTCCGATTAGAACACCGCTTTACTAAGGCTATAAATACACGGCAGCGAGCTTTGCACACCATAAACAATAATCCTTAACACGGTTTGTCACAGTCGGGGCGCACTCGCGACGGTTCAGCAGCGCGCGGCGCGGGCGCGTGCGACGGGCAGCGCGCGAGAGCGTGCACGCGCGGCCATTGCGTCCGCACGACAGACAAAACAGTCGTCGAAAGCGCAAGGGCCTTCGCCCCTTCCGAATCCGTGATCGCGCGGCGGGATGCAGCGAATGCTAATACTAAACAGGGCTGTCCGTCAAGCCCGCATCGCTCGTTAAGCTAGCCTTACGCCATGCTCATCCGTTCCTTCAGATTATGGGAAGCAGTTAAATTACACTATCCTCATTGATTTACAGTTGTATTGACCATTAAAGTGCTAATGATGAAACTTGTTTCTTGTTTACTTGAAGCAATATTGAGCTTTGAGCTTTTCAATTCACGACTGATTACGACCTAGTCGATAAGTGTGTGCAGTCTTTAGAAGTTGTATTGTTGCGTAAGGTATTCCTAGTTCTATAGGCACAGCCCTGACTAGAAGATATTGTATGAAAAACTGAGGGCATGGGTGCCATCTGCGCTAGGGAGGGGACCCTTGCATTAGCGGGATGACGTTATGCACTCCCAGAAGGGTTCGCGGCTTATCTCGTTAAATCACTCGAGCCGGGCCGCCGCGAAATAATTTACAGAGGTGTGTGCGGTAAACAGTTTCCTATGAGATAACTACGATTACCTTTCGGCAGACATGGTTTTACGGCCGGTTATGTCCGTTACTTGTCGACATTTGCTGAAGAGGGTCCAGAATTATTGCCGCAGATTGAATTTTATATGAGATAGGCACAGGAAATGATCCTTCCACACTTATACATGTATTCATATCGGTGAATTTACGTGCACGCAAATGGCACCTTAAACGTTTGTTACCTTACATGTGAATTCATGACTGAAAATACTTTGAGCGAATGATAAAGTACCATTATACGATAATACGATTAAAATCGATATTAATTTCCAGAGTCGATGAAAGTAATAATTTATTAAGCTCATGACTACATCTCGCATAGCTATTAAACTTGTTGTAATAATCGGAGGGTGCGTATGCGGCCCTATGGCTATTGCGTCACTTAGAATTCATACTTATCGATTATAATGACATAAACGTCTAGCACACGAGCTGTTTATTGCAGAATTATTGTTATTAATTTATTCCCTGTTCGATGCTAATATACCTAGTAAAAGAAACACACAATAAAGAAAAGAAATAAAGAAAGTGATGGATTTGTTGATCATGAAAATCTAAAGGAAGCTTTTCATGTTTTAGTTGAATTTGTTGATATGTGAAAAGAATATCAGAAACTTTCTTCAGCTGTTCATGGCAGTTTCATTTTAAAGGTCATAAATACTCGTAACTTAACTCAAAACGCTTTTAATAACCGCAGTTTGAACTAAGGCAATATTATCCTTAACGTTAAAAACTCATAAAACTTGGAAATAACGTTAAAAAACAAAAGAAAAAACATGAACGCTTGTATTGTTTTCGCTGTTTATCTACATGCGTTCGCGACAGAGCCGAGGGCGGTTTGAAAGAACAAACACTATAAAGACCAATAAACTGTTGACAATGTTACGTTGTGCTACGTAAGTTATAGAAAAATCCATGCTTTGTGGAAAGAAATTCAGAAAAGTTTGAAAGATTAAATCTTCGTGGCTCCATAATTTAGTCATAAAATATATACGGTTGTACTAAAATCTTCTACAATTTCCATTATGAACAATTCATCGAATTTATTATTAGGCACTGAACTTTCACTCATATATAAACAGTGTCTATTTATATCAGCAGCTTCGGTCTCATGAATACAAATCATGCATCACGATGCAGAAATCTGCATTCGTATGAATAAACCGATTGTGATGGAGAGAATAGAATCTATATCCTTATTTAAATCAATGGGAACAGTAAAACAGCAACCATAAACCACATGAACTGTTCTAAAAATTTAACGCTCTATGAAAGAACACTTATGGAGCAGCATGCAAAATGTAAACGGGGACACATTTCACCCCGCATCACAAGAATTTGCTGCAGTGCGGCCCACTAACGAACTTCAACGAAACGCACACACTAACTTCGTCAATATGTCACAACTATTCCCTCGAACAAGAGATATAAATATGTTTCCCCAATTTCTAATAAAATCAATTAAAATAACCACTGTTCAAAGTGTTGAAACAATGCGGAAATGCGACGGCTCATTTAAGAATCAACTAATTCCCCTTTCGCTTGTAAAACGGATTAAACTATTCGTGGAACATCTAAAAGCAGAGTGATTTATAATACGAACGTGAGAAAATATGAATTATATTTTTGAAGCGGTGTCGATGGCATGGGACGATGTAGACACGGTAATGTACTGCACCAATATGGCAATATTACACAGTTCACTTTTGCTATTCAATTTGGGTGATGCAACCAAGTTGAACCATTAAAAAAAATATAGAAGTGAATCGGTTGAACTGTGTAATATTGCCATCATACTGTCACTACGTATGGTATCAGTAATAGATAAGAACATCAATATTAAGAGAGTATATATACTTGAAAACACGATTCTTATCGTCTTTTACACGCAATAATTCAGAGTTTGCTATAGGGGCTCAGGGCGAATGCGGGCTGTTAAGTTTCAGAGAAACGTTGCAAGATTTTCAATTGTATGATAAAGTTTTGTTTTATATTTTATGAAGTTGTTGTAGAAATAGAAGCAAATAGCTTAAGAATTATGGTAAACATTTATTTTACGGTTATCTTTAAAATAAGTCGACACCGCATAAGGGGAATTTTTATTTTATGTCATAGGATTTTAGCCATCTTTACCTCTACGTTCATGTTGAATGTGTCAAGTAAGAGCATTCATTTCTAAGCTAAATATTTGACTTAGCTGTTTGTTGCACCCATGTATAAACAATTTTCTTCAGTTTCAGTTTCAACACCAAATCTTTCAAGAATATTTCAGTTACAGACATCCTTTCACCGCTTCAACCGACACCAAGCCCTAAGAGCAGCACGTATTGTCCATTCCTAACAACAGTTGGATTAAACGAAGCATTGAACTCATGAGGCGTAATTTACGAGCAATAAAGAGTGCAGTTTAATAAGTGGATATTTCAACAGGGGGCCGTCAAGCTCGAGCTCGAGCGATCGTAAAACGAACCGTCTTGCTCGAAATGCTCGAGTCTGCAGGAGACATTTTCCTATTACAAAAATTCGCTATGGTGTTTCGTGTTTTTGACGGGTTTACTTAAATCAATTTTGGTTTGCGAGATTAGAAAGTTTCTAGAACTTCTAAAGATGATGTTGCGTTATGTTTATGTTTTTGCGTTCTACTAATTTGTATCAGTTTCTGGGTATTCTTTGATTTTAATTTAATAAATGTATGATCAAATTCAGAGATTTATAGGGAATATGATACGTAAAGGGCGCATGTCGCTGGACTGACTGCCCTTCAAGACAATGACTAAACTCCTAACCATATGCTGAAGTTCACATGGAACAGATTGCAAGAAAAAGAAAAAAAAAATTATAGAAAACTTCTGTACCAGGATGATTTTCAACGAATACTTAAAAGAGATGAGCATGCAACACCAGTTGTAAGTGAGCATCAAACTATGTAAACTTAAAAAGCACCAAAACCACATCCCTGAACTAGCTGTGGGTATTTGTGTCATGCCATTACCATTAAAGAGCGTAAGAGAATTATGTTTGTTGACGGAATAGACAGACGATAGTGAGGAGCGGCGCGAGAGATATGTAAACAAACACGCCATGACACGCCGCGGCTGCTGACAGTACAAACATACCAAAACATGCAGTAGCGGTCGGCTTTCGGCTCGAAAGCGATATGTTTTAAAAGGATCATACCATTTCCGTAAAATATTATGCTATTTGATAAGCAGATCGTAATTTCTGTAATAGGATATTAATAGGCACCCAAATAAGGAGTTGCAAAGCTGCAGACGACCACACAAAAGATCAAGATTCCCTTATCGAAGCCAGGGGTTAAAACCTGTGTTCTAAGCAGCAATTAGCCTTGCATATAGCGGTAATTATTGACTCAACGAGAAATTCGATACGAGCTCTTAAGTTCACACCACCAACCACCATTCCTAAGTTCCGTAATTGGCTACTCGAACCCTGGCCGCCTCAGCCCTCAGTAATTGTACACTTATCGCGGCAGGAGACGAAGCCGGCCTGTTATTTAAAATGAGCGATGATTCTGTCATCTGTCATGATACCGTTATCTTGGGAATAAAGTTTCAAAGACTTTTCGCATCGGTTACGATTGATCGTGGTGTCAGGAGTCAGTGCGAATTTCGGTAATTAGTTTTAATTTTAACAGGTTCGTTGTTAATTGTAACTGTTATTTTTCTTACTTTGTTTTATGCTTCTTCTTAGCAGCATAATATGTGGTATCGATTCGTGTTTCGTCGGGGTTCTTTACTCCTTCGAGATTTGAAACGAGAGGTGACGAATTTGGGTTGAGTAACCGAAATATTTGACAAATTTCCGAAAGATCGGTAGATGTAATGATTCAAGAAAAATGCCAGTCATGTGCGGGCTGTTTTACTTGCAATGTTTTTGTTTTTGCCTTATTTACAAACAGTTTCTTAACATCAAAAGAAACAGTAGAATACTGTACTGAAACTAGCTGCAACGAATTGAAGAATGCACTGTTTAAACATTTCATACATTTTACATTCTCCCAGGATTGTTATGGATGGAAAATTATTTTTCTAAATATGGGAACTGAAACGCGTATTTCGTAAGTTTATGAATCAGTAAATAGCAAGATAATCAACAAGATCACTATCCAGATGGGAGAAAAGCTCCCAAAAAAAGAAAAGAATGGGCTATAATATCACTATCACAACTATTGCATCACGTTAAATGTCACTGCGACATTTGATGTGTTACACAATCTACATCATTATACTTAATGATCTGTTTTAAGTGTTTACTCAGGGCACATAAAAGGTATTCAGTTGGTCTCTGCGGGCCCGGGCCCTTACATGGGCCAGCCTGGTAAGGAAAGTGGTCCCATTGTATAAACGTGCGCCCTCGGTTGTTCACCTATGTGAAAAACTGGCGGAATTCTAAATGTGGACCGGTCCTCTTTGGCGAGGAATGCACTCACTTTTGCTTTGATGTTTCTTACAAAAATCTCTGTCTTAGAAAAGTTAGAAACTTCTTTTAATTCAAAGTATTGTAAGTTGTGATTGCCTGTTTTTTAATCTAAACATTTTGGATTGAAAATAGAACTACCTATGGAGTTATTTTTTTTAAACAAACATTTACTTACTGATTTGTCGACCGCTTTCGACTGCATTAGTTTAAAGACGATAGTGATTAAGTTGTGTTAAGTAAGTTTGTCATTAACCATATCTGTTCTTTATCCACAGCATACGGAGAACTTGGATAACAAAACCTTGCCATAGTATTTTTATCATTAGTTTATAATGTTGTATAACCACAACAAAGAAAATCTGGCAAAAACTTCGAATCTGAATTTCTGATTTTAATTCCATTTACACAATTTCTTCCAACTTTCCAACTGTCATAACTTTTATAGCAGTAGACAGTAGACATTAAAAACTTGTAGACTATAATAAAAACGTTTTTTACCCATACAAAACAGAGCACGTGCTACCCAGTCAAGCGGGCGACGCAACAAATGACAAACAATAGCTTGTTAGCTCTTTGTCGTGAGTCAAGTTCGGGACTCCTGACGTGACATCCTCGCATTGTGCTCGCAATCAGGGAAGCATTGACCGGCTCCGGTGTAAGACGGCTGAGGGCCGTCAGCCGCAGTAGGCGGTGTTTATTAACATGTAAATAGCCCTTTAAGTCCTTAAGGTGGTTGCTGCTACCTGTTGTTAGTTTTATGGGAGATTTGGAGGTCGTTATGTGTTTATTTGAGTTCGTATTAGATTGTAAAATGTTATGTTATTAAATATTGGTTGTTTGCTTTATAGCCTTCCTGCATACTTAACGGACGTTTGGTGCATCGGGTGCACCAAATCAGTCTCGTTATATGTACATGATAATTAAAACCATGTTGATAGGGCCGTACCTGCCCAATATAATTATTTTAATTTTTCTCATCACTTATAGTACAGTTAAGAGAGACGGTTATTTGTATAACCCATTCCGCGTAGGATATCACTTTAAAGGTAAACGATTGTTCAGACAGTGTAGGTAGGTACTTGGATATTTCGCTTAAACCATACAATATGCAAGCTGCATCTTGAAACAAGGCAAACAAACATCGATTTCACTCCAACGTCTACAAAACGTTGCCAAAGGTAATGTGATAATGTCCCTGTCCCAAGTTCACGTTGCCAAGTGCAGTCTTTGTTTACTAACATAGAACATGAGTAAACCTGCAGCTCATCTCGGCAACTCGCCAATAGAGGGCGCTAGTCAGAAATAGAAATGTCACTGGGCGGCCGTACGCGAGAATTATAGCTTTCTCCGCGGTAGGCATTTCCGATCTTCCGACTAAACTCGAGATGGGCTTTAAAACATTGTATTTGTTTTGTTTTAGGCCTAGCTTTTTACGAGCATAGACTCTTTATACGATAACAGACCTACATTTAACCATAAAAACAGATGAAAATAAAAACTACACATCGACAAAAAAAAAATTGTAAGGTCATCTTATTTTTCTTCTTGTCAAATTTGTTTCAGGTTGTTAGATACGGATACCTATGGAAGTCTACGAGCTTTGGTATGTCCCTAGATAGACCGTCCGATTGAATTTATATACCTACTTAGGTATTTCACATTCTAGTCTAGGTTTCAGTTTTTAAGAGTGTAGACTCCTGAAAACTAAAATCTAAACTAGAATATGGAATACATAATCAGATGATTCCCAAAGCGGTATATTAAGCTCAGAGGTATTTATTTATAAATGCTAGCTACGGAGATCGTGCGTCCAAGTCGATCCAAGTTCGGAACTGAACACGAAAATAATTCAGAACAGTTGGTGAACTTTGAAACACGCTATTAGGTACCTATGGGTAGGTATAAATACTTAAATACACTTACCTACCTATTCACGGTCATAACACAAGCTATGAACAAAAGTTATTTCAAAGAGTGAAAAACGATTTATAATGATTTTATGGTAGGAACCTGTAATTTTAAGGTACCTATAAATTTTAGTAGTTATCCAGTTTCACATAAAACTTTGCTTGGTACCGTCAGCATCATCATGTCATGTGAAAGCTCCATAGGTACTACTTAAAGATTTAAACAAGTACCTAAATGAAACTAACAAGTTCAAATTAACTCAATAAACCCTATAACATTGTAATTTAATAATGTTACAGTTTATACAGTACACACGAAGTATAAAAATAAAGATTGCACAACACACGTGAGTTCATAGAATTAATTTAAAATTTGTATGAGAGCCATCTAGCGTCGAGTAACTGAAACGCTTAGAATTCAACAGTAGTCACTGAAGTTTAAACAACGTCAACATAGATGGCGTCAATATCGAAGTAAAATGATCAATTAACGATTATAATACGCAATATCAATCAAAAATGTATTAATTTAATATTAAGGAACTTACCTATTTGCTGTTAACGTCGTCATCTCGACGTTATTGGCACACGCTGTTAATATTTCATCGCAACTGCTGCCACCTGTTATGCGTTGTACCGTACTCAGTGAAACATCCTCGCTTGAATTCTTCCCGGCGTTCGGAGCATTACCGCTAGATGGCGCTGTTCTCTGTTTAGTTGCTTGTTTATGTCTGCTGAGCGCAAAAAATAATGCCAATACTGCTTTTAGTTTCGCATCCCGGATGTCCGCTGCTGTTACTTGTTCTAATCCTTGGACTTTTTGTGCGTGAAGGAAGTCCAAACAGCATTGAACGTTTTCCAACTGTAAAGAGAAAAAGGGATTCATTAGGATCGATAAACAATTTACTTTGGAGTTAGACTGATGGGCTTATAAATCACCGAAAAAACACGGATTTACAAGATCAATATTTTCCTAACACAAGTTCGTAAAACACAAAATATAAAAGTGAAAATAATGTTTTTTTGTTACTGTACTCATGAAATACGAGTACCTAGGTACAACTGGCTAACAGATAGACGGAAAGACAGCGGAGACTTAACAATAGGGTTCCACAGTTTGCCACTCTTCGGGTACGGAACCCTAAAAATGGTTAAGAGTCTAAAAAAGGTAACTTTTTAAATGTTAAGTGTTTGAAAATTTTAATTAACAGGCATCGGTGCCGATTCCCTTGTTCACAAACTAAACTAAATTTAAGTTCAGTGCATCTTTTTCTTTCTATTTCATTAAGAAAAGGACAGAAGATAAATTTCAGTTTAGTCCTGTCAAATTAATCAGCGCCTGTCACTGCTCCATACAAGTTTAGAAGTGATTAAAAACTTGCCGACTAAAATTACGTCAATTTACGTCAAGCGCTGATTAATTTGACAGGACAAAACTAAAATTTATCTTCTGTCCTTTTCTTAATGAAATAGAAAGAAAAAGATGCACTGAACTTAAATTTAGTTTAGTTTGTGAACAAGGGAATCGGCACCATCACCAAGTAAACGATAGCGATAAGTAACGACTTATTTATTTCAAGTCATCATCGATTCAAAACATCCACCGCTCGTAAAGTATCATAAAGATCGGCTTGTTAAATACAAAAATGGTATCAGTGCACAAATTCGCAATCACAATGTGACCGTATTATTAACACTATTAATAATTAATAACACGAAGCTTTTACGTGTGTTGTTGCTATTGTCATTCGCACACGCGTCTCTTCCGATCTTACACGGGCGGAGTGTCAATGAGTTTATCGCTTTACGATAGTCCTTGAAATATCAAATAGGTGTTTGGAGAGTACGTGCACTTATTTCACGGTTTATTTACTGATGTCAAATGTTTTAGTTGATTTTGTTGGAACTTTGGCACGTGCCATGTTGATCGTCTTTAAGTTAGCAGGTAACAGCAGCAGCTGTTTTGCGAATGCTTTTTTTTAAAAGAAATTAATTTAAGTACCACATTAGATTAAATCATTATTAATCGACACCGTAATTCTTATACCAGAGGACATTCTCTAACGACTCGGAGTCCATCTATATTAATTTACTAGCGGACCTGACAGACGTTGTCCTGACCGAATACCGCCACCTATCGGGTCCGATTGTGAATCTAAACCATTCCCAGATCCCCTTGAACACACACAAAAAATTTCATCAAAATCGGTCCAGTCGTTTGAGAGAAGTTCAGTGACATACACACTCACAGAAGAATTATATATATAAAGATGTTCTTGCCGTTAACCATTGTCTTAATATGTATTGGCAATCAAGCTGCCAGCTGTGCATTTCATTTAGCTTTTGGATTGTGGTTACTTTGCATACAGTATACCTTGTCTTCACTCTTATCACGAATAAAAGCATCATGATTCAGGATTTCATCGTAAACACAACAAATCTCTGTAGTTTTATTGTCCTTTTGAAGCTTCCAGAATCAATTGGTGACCTCAATGTGACATGTTGAACAGGTATAAAGCATGCATCGCTCGTGCACGTTGCGACACGGCTGCGGCCGGCGCCGGCCCTTAAAAGGCAAGTCTCCTGAGCTCATAGGTCACCGGCACAACCACTGGCTCCCGAGCCGACGACCGTCATTGTGGACCTACCCTGGCAAGATCAGGGTTGACTGACGAAAGAAATGTTCGAGATTGACGAAATTTTTCGTAAGGCCGTGTAGGTAATGTAAATACATCCACAGAGAGGCATTTGTCTGATGCTAATGCAGTTGAATTTATTTGTTTGACTTCCCTGAGCAAAGTTTTTAACAGCAAATATGTTTTGCCTTGTGGGTTTGATTTTATTGCAGCTAAAGAACCAAAGTGTTCTTCTTTGCGTCTCCTACAACTGAATGAAAGTTAATGTCACTTAATTTCCATACAAAATCTTGCCGACATGAGGTGCTTTACTTAATAGGTGCTGCGGTGGAGTTTGCATGACAATAGAACAGTTACCAGTTTGGAATAACCTGTAGTAGATAATACCAGTCTGCTGTTATATTTTCTGTCTGGATTATCAATATTGTAAAAAAAAATATTAAAATACTTAGTAAAAATACGAGTCTACTTATTATACAACTCCTATCAAACTATGAAAAAAAAAATGTATTGTAAAATTGTAATTGAAAAACACTACAAATCCTTTTTTTTATTAAATCACAGGCATGACGGTAACATTACATAATATTTTGACAGGTTATTTGACAGGTGATTATGGAAATGCGAGTCTACTATTGTCACCACGACTTATGTAGGTATACCAGATTGTCACCGACCGATATTTGAGACCATAAAGTAAGAACTAAAAAACTTTTGCCGGCCCTGAATACACGTAAAGTAAAGCAACTCTGTGTTATGGTAACATGTCTTACAATTGTTATTTTGTTTCTTTTGTGCGGCTTCTCGCATCCCACAGGAACAAATGTGGCCCTCACACGAACCGTTTTCGTCGTGACAAAACATTCGTTTAGAGAAAAGGAAGACTTGTTGATGTTTCATTTTGACGTTAAAATATTATGTGTCAAGTTTGGCAAAGAAATTGAGATATGACTTGACATTGCCACCCAGTTGTCAAAAAATTTGAAGCTGCATGTCTAATCATACGGTACAGTTTTGTAATTATTCACTGAGCAAAACTCACAAACCCTTTAGAGAAAAACTCTCATTATTATGTGTTATACACTACCAAATACCTACCACGTTTCTGATTTATTCCTACCATGGTCCATATGTCCACTGTCCGTTCCATTAGCAATAACAACTAACAAAAAATAAAACTAAGATAAAACTAAACACATGGCTTCAAACACTGGATTACCTACAGACAGAAAACATACTTAAAGAACAATACTCATGATAATTAAATAGCAAAATAGGCACACAAATCCTTACATATACCCAAAGTCTAACCACCAAGCAAAATCACTTACACTCACTCGCTCACACACACACATACACACTCATACACATACACAACAAACACACACGCACACAACCACTCGAGAGCATGCATGCACTAAATTTGATTCCTACATTTTAAATTATTTTATTTTTAATTTTATTGCATAAAATGTTTATATTAAAAAAACGGGTGAAGACACTGATTCCTGTAACACAGATACCACCTAGCTCAGGAGTCAGGGCTTCAAATTAATATGTAACGTCTTTTTTATGTCAATAAAACATTTTATTTTAATGAGCAGTTTCAGAAGCAAAAATTGGATAGATAAAGACGATACATTTGAAGACCAGTAGGTATCTAAGCAGAAATAGGTCCTATATTTAACAATGCAAAAAAATATGTACGGAATGAGTCCTTACACCTAATGAACCACAAAACGTTATTAGGCCAACGAGGTCACAATTTACAAAGCTAGGATTGAAATTGGCTTACGTACAGAAATAGAATGAGAAAATTGTCTCAATTATGTCACTGCGTTACTTCAATTACGTAGGAAACTGTCAGAGGAAGTGTATTGTTGGAGTTTTATTGTCAAGTCGCGAGCATTGTGGACTGTGGTATTTCATGCTGTGGCAAATTTGAAGTTAGTGAGTAGATAACTTCAAGTTTAAAATAAAATTATTTTTATTTAATAGAAAATATATTTTAATTGCTATAACAAATTCTCTGAAAGTAATTCATTGTCCTTATTCTACGGATAGAAGTACTTGGCAACAGCTCATAATTTTACTATCTAGGCTAGTTATTTGCTTAGCCATAAAAATCGATTCTATACGTAGCTCGTACCATAGCTCCCATAGCTATACCTACGAAAATACAACATTTGGAATCAGTATTATTTAATCCAATTGGGCCTATACGTATGAATGATCCTATTTCAACTCTTGATTGTAAGTACATCCTACTTTCCGAGCTAAACACGAATCTTTGGCTAGCCCTCGCCCACAGTGCTAGCCCATTTCCCTTCATTGACTATTAGCGCCCGATAAGATAAGCTCGCAGTTTTGTTTTCCTGTAATTTCCCTTATCAGCATGGAAATTATACATTTACATTAAGTAAAGCAGCAAATGTTTTGTTTACATTACACTGTTAAGTACTTTCTTCAATTGACTAATATTGCTCTACTGAAGCATAAGTACGTGCACTGGACCTGTTTGAATTACACTACATCCTTGTTTTGCAGAGATGTCTTTACTAATTGCCCAAATCCTTTCTTTATGCAATCATGATATCGCAAAAGAGGAAATATCGACTATGCGGAAGAATGAAAAAATTGGTAGGTTTTAATTATAGGTATCTAAATTTAAAAACCAACCTTTACACTTATCTTATCAGGTTTATTTAGCTATGTGGATCCTTAAGTTTCTGACCAAAATATTATTTTCAAAACAAATCTCTCTACCTATGAGAAAATAACGCCGAAACGAAGAAACCGTCACCGGTTTCACAAGTTCTCTCTTTATTTCGAAACACTGAAAGTTATTTTCGTCTCGAAACTGAAACAGATCTTGTAACTCTTCCGAAATGAGCTATTAATAGAAACGTCGCAATTAATTAGACACTTTTGAGTTTAGGATTGAAGTAAAACAAATTTATGAAACGGCGGGGTAATTGCGCAACACACTTACAGTAGCAACGGCTTTAATTTTGACAGTTCAACAACATTCAGTGCGTTATTTACGTTGTTGAGCAGACATTTTTTCGAACATATGAAGCAATGTATTAGCAATATCCTTCGAAAACATTCAGATTGTGATTAAAAGTGTGTTACGCAATTAGGGTACAGAGCTGAGTTTCGGAAAATGTTTCATCCTTCATTAAAGCTTTATTGCATAAAATTACAGCAAGCTCACTATTATCTGCAGGTAACGAACGCTTCTGCAATGCACTGTTCTTAGAAATCTGGCGAATCTTATCTGATAGGTACCTACTCTACATACATACATAAATTCACGCCTTCTTCCCATGGGGATAGGCAGAAACTACAGAACGCCACCTGCTACGATCCTTACATAGTCCTTTTGCCTCGTTTACGTTCATACATCTGGTCATACACGCACGCCGGTTGCGAGTACTACGCACCTGGCCTTTCTGAAGAACATCACCAATAAGGTCAGTATATGTCCTCCTAGGGCGTCTGTAAGTATTAAAATCATGTCTGATATTTACATACTTGGCTAGAGAAGCGATAATAGATAGAATCTCTCTTGAACACCGAGACGTAGCCTTAGTCCACAAACGTGACAAATCTGCCTAACAGCTCACAATCAAATCGTGCGCAGATCGATGGTGCAACTCTAATTGGTCTTCGTTTATCGTACTACAATTAGATTTCACTTGGGAACGAGAAATCGTAATAATATCTGACCTATTGTGTAAACTGATTGCTGTAACAATAAATAAATCATACACATCAAAGCAGTCAGAATAGTCACGCTTGTCATTACTAAAGGTTAGGCAGAGGTGTAAATTACCTATTCATTTGAAGAGGTTTTATCAAAAGAGATTCTAGCATCATTTATCTGACTCAATACTACATTTGGCTTCTGTATATTTTAGTCCCAAGAAAAAGAATCATCATCTGCCTAGCCTTTTTCCCAACTATGTTGGGGTCGGCTTCCAGTCTAACCGGATGCAGCTGAATACTAGTATTTTACATGGAGCGACTGCCGATCTAATCTCCACAACTTAGTAACTAGGTAACACGGTACCCCTTGGTAAGACTGGTTGTCAGACTTTTGGGCTTCTAACTACCCGTAACGACTGTCAAAGATCTACAAATAACAGCCGGGACCAGTGCTTTCCGAGGCACGGAAGAGTCTTGGTATGTGATGGTCACCCATCCACAGACCAACCGCGGCAAGCGTAGCTTAACCTGATCGATCGATCCGTGTAGCTGTTATTACTTGGCCACAAGAAAAAGAATGAACTAGAAAAAAAAAAACATTTCCGCGCTTACTCAGCTGTACAAGAAAATAATTAATCAAAACGTTAATTATTTTATGACTTCTTAATTACATTTTTACACGACTTCTCACACTTGTTTTACATTAATCATTTCTGTAATATTTTCATTATGTTAAACCACATGGGTGGCGAAATTATGCAGGCACTGTCATTTGTCACTGTGGTCGGTTTGCACGAATTAGTTAGCGTAACACTGAATGGCAGCACCACGTTACGTTGTGGTCACGACTGCGAATGTGTTGCGCCATCATTTCCCATGGGTGTCGTATGAAACGACGAGGACCTGTCACGGTGGTCTGCGGAGACAACTGATGAGAACGATGGTACCTACAGAATATTTGTCTGTTTCATAAAACTGAACCTAAATAACTGACTATAAACCTAATGTATGCGTCAGCGAATACTGGCCTAAATAAAAAAAAAATATTCTTAAAAAAAAAAAAATGCCATCGCCATCGGCCCGCTAAGAAGAAGTGCACAAGCAGGTACTAACCGTCATCATAATTGGATGTATAAACATAAAAAAAAATTACTTTCTAGATTAATTCACAATAAAATGCCGCTATCAACGTTTCTGTTTTGGTCTGTTTCTTAATTGACATAAACTATCTTGTTCAGTCATGTTTTGGTGAAACGGAAACATCGATAGCGTATCAGTATCATTCTTAGGTAAATAACATTTCACTAATCAGTATTACAAATGAAGAATTAATTACTACATTGTAAAGAACAACAGCATAGCTTGTTCCTCAAAGATAGCTTTAAAAACAATGATGCATGTGCGTAATGATAAAGACATTACATTTACTTTCATTATCGTGTAGGAACAAAGCAATAAAATAAGGAAAAGCATTTAATTGTTACCGTTTATTGTATAGTTTCGAGAAAATATATAAATAAATCATTAATTCAAGTTCGTGATAGTCGTGGAGACCATTATTGTGTTTATAAATGTTGATGGTCAATTGTCTATGGTCCTTGATAGGGTGCTTTATTTTCTTTATGCCACTTTTACCAATCATTTCCTTGTAGTGATGTTCAAAATAACTATAATTTTATTCATATTTAAGTTTGTTGAAGTAACATGAATATTTCCGGTTATTTGAGAACTACAGTTGACTGGCGCGGCATCTTGTCATTATTGTTAGAACACAGATATATATCTTAAAACATTCATAATATGGGAAAATATTTTTCCTGAGATAAGTATAAGAAATTATACCAACACTTCATCATGTTTTCATCTATAAAGATCTTTGTAGATTGCATGTTAATTTGTTGCAAAAATGATAAGAATCCCTGCAAAGGGTCTTGCACATTTAATTCTTTTATCCTATTGCAGTACAATCCTTCCGCCCATTTTTTTAAATATGTGAACTTAAGTCGATCGAGCACTCGATATAGAAATATCACATGAATCGCTTCGACTTTCGTAACAGTTTTATTACAGTGCAGGTAGTAATATAACCTCCTATTATAAACAGTGGAAAGTATTTAAATCCACCATGCGGCAACCGAGGCACGCGCAGAGTTGCTCGGCAGTTCGGCACGCAGCAAGGTGAGACCTTTGCCCTTCGGTACACCAGATAGGCGTAAAAGCAAAACAAACTCGTTTTATAGACCTAAATCCGAATGTAGGTTACATCCTAAAAAAAGAAGCTAAAATAGAACTACACGCGTGGTGTAGTTCGGCTGCAACGTTTGAAACCACAAACAGCGTTGCGTTTCTTTATTGTGATCATATGGTTTTGTTGTCTTTCTAATCTATTCATGTGACTTAATGTGACTGGGTAATAACGAAATATTTATGAAGGTGTAATTTAAAAAAAAGTCAGTCCACAGTCATGATGAAAATAATTTGAAAAATTGGAAAACTATCGAGGGATTTACGCGGTAACTGACAGACAGACAATGGTGCCGATTCCCTTGTTCACAAACTAAACTAAATTTAAGTTCAGTGCATCTTTTTCTTTCTATTTTATTAAGAAAAGGACAAAAGATAAATTTTAGTTTAGTCCTGTCAAATTAATCAGCGCTTGACGTAAATTGACGTAATTTTAGTTGGCAAGTTTTGAATCACGTCTTAACTTGTATGGAGAGTGACAGGCGCTGATTAATTTGACAGGACAAAACTAAAATTTATCCTCTGTCCTTCTTAATGAAATAGAAAGAAAAAGATGCACTGAACTTAAATTTAGTTTAGTTTGTGAACAAGGGAATCGGCACCAGTACCTATACGGGCAGTGCACGCTTATAAGCTTGAATGTATGTGTGTACTTATTTATGCAATTTTAAGATTTACATGATTACTTATATTCATATTATTTTGTCTATTTGCAAGGCCATCGCCTACAATCATCAAAATAAACACTTATTTCCTTCCATCTTCACCCACCACCTCCGCGAGATGGAAGACATCTTTAATTTAAATATTACAGTTATATTGGTCTATTTTTATTAGCATTAGTTTCAAGGCTTTATAAATGTCCAGCAGATTTGTTAGATAAACAATGATTGATGATCAATGTCAATCATGATCATAAGAATAATCTAAACAAAGGTCTTCCGTATGGTCTATGTTTATTTCTTTCTATAGAATGGTACACCGTGTTAAATAAACCTATATATTGAGTCTTTACTTGGAATTTTGGATACTTTATTGCCTAGATTCGATCGAAAGGCAGCTTTAGCGATAAACAAATAATCCAGCGTCATTTTCATTTTTTTTTTCCGCGTTAGAAACATAATCTAAAATATTCCTATTTTAAGTTATTAAGAAAATGCTCTAATCTTAATATATATAAATTACGTGTCACGTTGTTTGTTCGCGATGGACTCCTGAACTACTAAACCGATTTTAATCAAATTTGCACACCATGTGCAGTTTGATCCAACTTAAAAGATATCCATAGCTCACATCTTAATTTAGGAAAAAAAAAAAGATAGGTATGAAGAAAAATTATTTTTTATAAATTATGGCAGGGTAGGCAGGGTAGGCAGGGTAGGCAGGGTAGGCAGGGTAGGCAGGGTAGGCAGGGTAGGTAGGGTAGTAAGTGATAAAGATGGTCCAACCCAAACATTTATATGGCAAAACAACGTTTGCAGGGTCAGCTAGTTTAATATATATTTTTTCCAAATCTTTAACACTACGCATTTAGACATGATCTTCAGTATAAAACCATTAAAAGTCGGCTATCATCGCCTTAAGACATTAGGTATACAGTTCCAAATACTAGGTCTCTAATAGCTTCTCTATAAGTAATACCTAATGGCTATACAGTTAGGTGAACAGTACTTGGCGGTATGCAAATACCTCATTACTTTTGTGGTCGTCGGAGGATTTTAAAAGCAAATAAACACTGAAAGTCAACTGCTTCCCGTTATACGGTGGTAGGTCATCGTAGACCTGATGATAGTGCTGCCAGTTTGATATCAAAATGTGTAATCGTAGTTTTAATCGTAGTTTTAATCGTCGTTTTAATCGTCGTTTGTGCATCCCTGATGTCACATGTTCGCGGCAGCACCAACAGTATTCTCAATGTGCTCGCAGATCGGTGGGATTCCCCGATGTTGCGGAGGTGAATTAATTTTATGTGCCTACTAACACTAGATGTTAAGTAAAATTGTTACTAACCCTAATTCTATTTAATCAGGAGGACGACTGATAAGATGTTATGAGAATTAGCCATAGCTTCAAGATCCAGAAAAAGTTACGAAAATTTAAGTTTGAATTGTGATACCCAAGTAGGTACTTAAGTGGAAAATAAAATGAACTGATATGAAACATTGAAGAGAGTTGAACCAAGGGCATGCGCCTGAATAGCTGAGAACAGGTTGAATACGAAATTTTAGGTTCCTCTTGAAATGTTCAGTTTCATAGTTTACCTTGAAACTGCAAAAATTTAATCTACGAATTTTGATATATTCAAATTATGCATTGCCAAAACTAGGTGCATTCTGGCAACACCGTCGTCGCGTCGCAAGCGCATATGTGTCGAGGCCTTGTCCTGCGCGACAACTGGAACGCACCTTATCTGCGTACACGCAACCGTTCGCACCTTCCACCAATGACAATAATGCAAATCTCGCCTTAAAGGTGAGTAAACAATAAATGTAAATTGCTTTAAAATGAAGATGGTACCAAAAATTAAAGACGTGTTTCTCCTTTTTATGTTACTTGGAGTTGCTGTTGTTTATTTATATTTTTTGTGCCAGTTTTTCAAGTTCACTTCTTGGCCTTTACACAGGTAGCTGATATAGGTGCTAATTAATAATATCGAAGATTCCTCGAACGAATGCCAATTATCCTACATGATAACTATACTCAAACTAGGTAAAAAAAACTTATTATATATTATCACCACGTCAATACTGCCAACGATTTGTCAACTACAACTCATAAAGAATCAGACAAGCTATTAAGGGGTACTATAAATCATGATAAGCAGTGGGGCTCCTAAAAGTGCGTAGATAACAATTTAGAGTCGTCACGACACGCGGTCACGCGACAAGACATGTTGTAGCCTGTAGGTGAACCACCTGTCATTGCCCGTCATGGCCCGACGTGGCCCAGTTTCAACATGTTCGGAAGCTGACAGCTGACCGGGTAAATATTGAGAATCGTTGATTAGCAGTTTAGCACGCACTTGACACTTGAGCACGCGAGGTAATGGATGGCACGGGTTTAATGATTTCAATTCAGTGGTTTTGTTGAATTTTTTTGTCACTTTTGTCAATTTATACATTTTGAACTAAATATCAATAAAATGCGCAGTATCAAAATCATGATATTTGGCGCTGAAAATGTTCGCAGGACAATGAATTATTGTTTGAATTTTGTTACTATTTGATGTATTTGTACGTAATAGATATTTTAAATGTACCTACGCAAACAATTACTGTCAGAATTCATTTTCGTGACCGTTAGTTAATTCTTCTTGCTCTCGTAAATTATTTATAGTTCTCGATAGTACTTAAAAAAATACTGACGCATCGCATATTCAGAGTAATAAGCAAAAGTGAAGGAACCAAATTATGTACTGGTCATTGTAATACTATATCATTATTAACTAAGGAGGGTTTTAGAATATTTTCCTCCTCGTGTTCTCAAGAAACCGTTACCATTATGTGCCGTTAATGATATTTTTACGATTGCAAAGTTTCTTAAGATTAGAATAAAGACAGGAGCGTCCACTTCAAAGCTTTTCCTCAAACAGCTTGACATCAAAAGTAAGGCATGTCCGAACGAGCTTACTATGAAATGATTGAAATTCGCGAGTTTCTTAGAAACTTTGTTGAAGACGAAGGACATTATATGACTTCCGTGCGATTACAGCTAATCTTGGGAAAAGTCCCAAACATCATAAGTGGCACCCTAAGTAGAAGATGGAATTATTTACAACAAACAACCAGAGATGTATCTGTGTGCCAGCACTGGAAATGGACGAATTCGTAACCGAAATAACTGAAACTGAAGACGCTTTTTTGGCTTCGATTTACATCTCTGTTTCTTGGTATTTGAAAAAATTACAAATCCTGCATTTGTGCATTGTGCAGGATCCTACATCTCCAAGCCAATTTTGGAAATGTAAGGCCCTGCACAATACAACTATCTAAAGCTATTATAATGTCTTGGCCACTCGCTACACTTCGACAGTTACGCGCTCGACCTCATCTAAATAGTAAATTACGTCTATGTAACTAACCATAGGTATGCGAGGTGGCTGCCCAAGTGCCCAAGTCTCACCCATTAACTGCTTTCCCCGCGTATTCTCGCTTGCGCGTACTTACAGCGTTGTACCTTACAACTCATAAATCTGTCGTATATAACAAATTAGGCCACTTCCATTTGGAGCGAGGTGCGTCGGATCCGACGGCCGGAACAAATCGAACGAGCGACTTGTTTTGTTTTGAACACTCAACAATGTTGCCCCATTGAAGTGCCGTGACTCCGTGAGAAATGTATGGGCATTTTTCATAAGTTTGTAGAACAATTTTGACATGTTTAGTTATTCAAAATTTTAAGTAGCTGCGCGCTATTGTTGGTTTCACATTCCGATTCATTATGTTGGATTCTAACAACGAAGTAAGAGTTTAAAATATACTTTAAAATATACAGCTTGGAAACGAATGAACTGCCAAGTACCTTATAAGAGAAACTATAGTGACACTCATCACAATCAAACTCCTAATGAAAAAGTTGATGCTTCCATGAATTCAAACAAGAGAAAGAAGTGCCCGCTTCATACTGGTTTCCCATGAAAGGGTTGTAGGACATGATAATGCTTTATGAAAAACCTAAGTACAATGTTATTATAAGTACCTATGCAAAAGTTAATTAATTTCTACCAAATGCTTGAAGTGACCTATCTATCTCTTTCTAAGAAGAACAATTTCGTATCTCCGAAATGGTTCAGTTTTACAAACATTAAGGCATAACCCTTTTATGAGGTCGTAAGCAGTAACCAGTAACCCTGTATAAAATAACAATCAATACAATTCAGCAACAGTATATAAACGTAATTCGATATGAGCTCTAACAGGAAACGCAGAACTATAACCTAGGCTCAAAGTTTCACCTCCATTTTCGTCTAACACTAAGTCCTAGGCATTGAATTGAATGCAATAAAAGGCCACACTAGTTTCACTATCCGTTCTTGTATGCAGTTTACGATCGCACCCTTTTTGATATTGAAATATGGGATAATTTTATGTACTGTGTTGTAAAAACATCTATATTTTAGTCTCCGAATCCCTTATTAATCAAAAAAAAAATGTATACAGTAACTACTGTCTGTCACCTAATAAAATGTGTCTTACTTGAGTAATAAATTAATAATAGTACACTCTCGGAACCGAATCATTTTTAACCGACTTCCAAAAGGAGGAGGTTCTCAATTCAACTGTATGTTTTTCTTTTTTGTATGTTTGTTACGCGATAACTCGGCCAATTATGAATTGATTTTAATGATTATTTTTTTGTTTGGTAGGTAATACTTCAGAGGTGGTCCCATATAAATTTTAATAACTTTGCTTGGGTAGTTTTTGAGTTAGCTTCAATAATACGGATTTTTTCCCACTTATTATGTGGATGATATGTTAAGTTCCTCTCACTGTTATTTACATAGCAAGTAGTGGTATTCGAATTTGTGTGGGGTAAATACCACAACTAAAAAGTGAAAAATAAAAACTTTTTACAAAAAAAAAAACAACCGACTTCCAAAAAAAACACTACAAAGTGAAAAATAACTTTAATTTCGGAAGTCGGTGGCAAAAAATGAAAATTCAAAACCAAAGACACCGACTTTCGAAATTAAAGTTATTTTTCACTTTGTAGTGTTTTTTTTGGAAGTCGGTTGTTTTTTTTTTTTGTAAAAAGTTTTGTTTTTAATTAACCAAGGCATTGTACTGTAATTAGCGACTTTAAAATTCCGTAGGTAATTAACACAGCATCTTTCAGGTTCGCATTCTACAAACCACATAGGTACGTAAAAGAATGTGATACTACATTTCGTTTGTGATTCGAAAAATTCAGAAGAACTTTGCTCTCTATTTCCTTTGATAAAGATTTAACTTAACAAATAAAAGGTAAGAACAACCAAAAGTTAAATAAGTATGTGACGGTTAAACCAACCTACATTTCTTACATTCAGTTGTTTTTGTTTTGTGCATTTTTGAAAGAAACATCGCTTTAGAAGTAATTGATGTAAAGATTTTTACCGCACCTTTTCCTCTTTTCTCTACTACATGGAAGATGGGACTTTGACATAACTGACGAAATGTGAGTGTACTATAGGTACATCTCTGCTTAACCCCTTTGGGGAAATATGGCGTGACGTTATGTATTTTCCTCAAATTGATCCCAACTGGAAAATTTTAAGGGCAATCGTACGATTCGACTAAACTATTTCTCAAACGAATTTGGTAAATCATCAGGAACCTTACTATCTACAGAAAAAAATTATTAAAGTGAAACTTTTATTACATCGTCTCAAACTTTTTCTTTTGTGTGTTGCATGTCGCGTGACGGTCGGCCGCGGAGTAGGGATAAAGTGAAAGGCGCTCGTCAGAGCAGCCAAGGCCAATATGGCGGCGCCTATAGTTCGCTTAAAAGTTTCACTTTTACCGTGGTTTCATAAAACCACACAATCCTTTTTTATTGTCTATAAATACTTTTTAAATTTTTCCAATGTCACCAAACCAGTTTGCAAAGAATATTACATTATTATTTATAAGTATCGTGTGATTTTTATTCATAATGATTTTCACCTTGAAGTGTCTATTTTGTCGCCTTAATTATAGTTCATTTATTTATGTAATCCAGTCAGTTGGTTTATGGATGGGTGACCATTTTTACATACCAAGGTCCCTACGTTCTTCGGAAAGCATGTTTAGCCGTTGATCCCGGCTGTCATTTGTAGATCTTTGACAGTTGTTACGGGTCGTCAGAACCCCGAAAGTCTGACAACCAAACTTACCAAGGGGTATAGTGTTACCCAGTTACTGGGTTGTGGAGATCAGATAGGCTGTCGCTTCATGTAAAATACTAGTATTCAGCTGTATCCGGTTAGACTGGAAGCCGACCCCAACATAGTTGGGAAAAGGTTAGGCAGATAATGATTTATGTAATCCATTTATCTACTTGTGTGTTAATAACTATACATAGCTTATTATTATTACACAGGTGCTCTGTGAACCTCTAAACAAAGAATCCTTTGCTAAACTATCAGGAATTTGTTGTTACATCTTAATTAGTAAGGTCAGCTAAAGTCAGTGTGTCAATATTATGCACTTACATATTATAAATTAAAGTCGCTTTTCGTGTCTGTCTGTGTGATCGCGTTGTTCTTCTAAATTACGCAACGTATTTTGATGCGTTTCCACCATTATTTAGAGAATTTATTCCGGAAGGTTTATTGTGTATAATGCGTTAATATTAAACTTAGTCAAATAAAAAATCTCGATGTCAAGTAGTAACAACCGTGCAAAGCAGTTAGTTAGTTATTATTAAAACATTAACTATGTAATATGAAATAACCTCTATTTTTATTTTATTACTGCACTTGTGTTTTATTCAACACGAAGTAATAACAATCTCCAATAACTTAAGAAACGTTACGTGTAAAGGTCGCAAAGTTGTGGAATATTAATTTAATTTAACTACCTACCCACTAATATGGTAAAATATTAAAATATCTACTTCAACCGCAGGTCATGCTTCGTTTTATTTCTGCGAATAAATAAAGTTAATGACGTTATTATTTTAAGGAACATCTGTGTTTTATTGAAGAATCATGTAAAGAACGTGTAGAAAGAACTCATAGTGCGGTGCTAACATACAAACGACCTACTAGGAAGAGAACCTACAATGTATGTATGCAGACAATTGATCGACTGTACATCCGCTTACTTTTTACTTAAGAACAAAGAGCTTGTTCAAACATGAATTCGTTGGCACGATAACTGAGATGATGAACCGACTGCCGATGGTTAGTGATTGACATGATTCCGATGTTTCGTCTCGACCTTGTTCAAGTTCAGGGTCAAACTCGCAGATGCTGCAGACATCTTCTCATGCACACTAACTCACTAACACTAAACACATGCTTATAGAAGTAACCGTTTTGTTTTATTCGACAGCTGTAGGACGAATATCATGTCGAATAATTACGCGTTATTATTTTTGTGAACGGCCGCCCGGCAGACCGACACGCGTACCCGCATTTTTCAGATTATTATTTTATGACATTGCGAAATCGTAATTGGTATACAATTTATGCGGCTATATCAATTAATATTAATGGTCTTAAAACTCACACGATTTAATGTAAGTAAATATAAAAATAATAAAAAAGAGCCTAGACCTTCGTTAACTTGTTGCATTTTATTTTTACTCACAAAGATTTTAATAATCTTCCAACAAAACCACAAAAGAATCGTCGATCAAACGATCGAGAATAGAGATGAGAATTTAGTTTCCACAAAAGATACTCGGATTGTCCCATATTGTGTGTCTCGTAATTATTGTGGGTAGAATAGGATTTCTCGGCGGACGTGACAATTGTGTCGGCGACGTGACACCGACGATGTGATCTCACCAGAGGCTCTCAGGAATTGACAACTAGCTCGTTTTGAGATAACATCCAGAATCCCGACAACTCTAATCCAATTGCAGTTTGACCATCAGATTATAACGTAAACAGGATACAAGAATCGATTCATGTCTATTGTATTATTATGACGCCTATAATTTTCAATTCGTATCGTGTTAGATTAATAAATTATCAGCTGGAAATGTTTTGTGACGACCTTAAAGAAACAATAGGACGAACGTGGATATGCTTTTTAGGCGCGTGGAAAACCCATGAGAATCCATTTACATAAAATCAGTCGGTATATTTACTCAGTAACCCACACTATGTGAGGAGAGGAAGAGAGCAATATTTTTGGTGCAATCAATTGTTCCATTTGACGTCATAAGTACCACACAACACGATATTCCCAATAAAGTACACGATTTTAGATAGACGCCATTCAAGTTCTCATTATCATTCATAAAATATTATCTGTTTAGAATTATGAGACATTATTAAATAATTCATGCATTTCATAATATAAATCACACTATTAAAGCCAGCTGATGACTCATAAATCGACTTGGAAGCACATAATTCAAGTAGTAATTGATCTATTTTTGTAGTACGCTGACTGCGAATTCGTAGAATAAAGATTATTCGGCCCGGTACATTGTTGTGTGTAAGGTTCGCAGAAACCGTGGACCTCTAATTGCGTTTAGCAAAAACATTAACTGACAAGAGAACCAGATTGTATGAGCAATGCGTTGAGTAAGACTGACTTTTGATGCTGACTCACCCTTGCAGAGGTGATGGAGGTGTTTACAGTTTATTCTATTTTAACTAAGCTATAAAAAAATAAGGAAAATCGGTTTACTTAACCTACTAAGTAAGTACTAGAATTTAAATAGGGAATTTCTACAAGGTCTAAAACTGTCTATGAATAGTAAAGCAGACTTAATGAATGAAATGTTTTCCTCTAAGTATCTATTTATTGTGGTTACACACTCGGTACAAGGTATTTATTAGCAAAAAAATGAAGACCTACTTCACATAGGTACCTACATTTAATTTAATCTCAGTTCAACGGTTCAGTGATCGAAATACATAATAAAATAATAACAAATTGATAAACTTTAACGGTCGTTTACAGATCAGTGACTTTACTAGCTCAGAGCACAAAAAAAGTATCGTAAAACGTTGGCATTAATCAGCGTGCCCCACTTGCGTCTGGTTTTGGCAATTATGAATATGTAATACATATGTTATGGCTTCTTAGCACCCCAAGGCGGGGTTCACACGTGCACGCATACGTGCTGAAACTGGCCTATTACATTTTTTAAACTGATGCAATAGTGTAAGGTTTACAAGTTTTGAGTGAACTTTACGGGTTGATAATGTTGTGAATATGACCTGTACCCTAATTGCGTAACTTATTTTCGTAAACAATTATACCAAATTTGTTTCATTTTGACAGTTCAACAACATTCATTGCGTTATTTACGTTGTTGAGCAGATTTTTTTTCCGACTTATGAAGCAATGGATTAGCAATCTGTTTCAAATCGAAACAGATTGTGTTGTATTACGCAATTAGGGTACAGATCAATAATTATAATGTAGCAGTATCATTATTTAAAGAGTATTTTTAGGCCATACCTAAAGGAATGCATTGTACATTTCCATCGGGGTCGTGTGTACTGGTAATATTTCAGGACAACTAATAAGGCAGTTTCAGTCAACCCTAAATTTCCACAAAATAAAACCAAAGTGCTTTTGTATGGTATATTATAAATGTAAGTTTGTGTGTTTGGATGTTTGTTACTCAATCACGCAAAAACGGCTGAACGGATTCGGATGAAATTTGGCACATAGATAGTTTATAACTTGGATAAACATATAGGATGCTTATTATCCCGGAAGTACGTTCCCGTGAGATAATTTCCGACATCCACGCGGGCGAAGCCGCGGACGAAAGCTAGCATGAAAATAAAATGTAAATCTTTAATTCAACATGGGTGATCGATGTGTCATTTCAAACGCTTACCAGCTGTCAAAGAATTAACAAGGCTGCCACTACCGTCACGAGTAACAGACAGAATTATCGCTTTTCTATTGTTTAAACTATGAACAAAAAACCTATCTTATGTGTTCAGGCCCTGACATTAAATCTGCCACTCTTAAATGCTCGTGTGACAGTTCAAGGCGGTCTGCGAAGTGGCGCCCGCGCATCACACTTAGTAGGGAGGGGAAGACATTTCATCCGATCATTTTTACAGCTGTACGCACGATCAAGTGTGATTTATTTAGTTTTATTGTTTTTCTGTGGGCTGTAATAAACATGATGTTTTGTTATTCCTATCAGCAATTAGGAAAGTTTATGATTTCCTTCTTTTCCCTTAACATTCAAAATTAAGGTGGTAGGTTTTTATCGATAAGTAAGATAAACTTGGATACACATTCAAGGAAGCCACCGAACTTGCTTGACAAATCGCTGAGAGCATAACAGATTAATCACAGACAGTTATTAGCTATTGCGAAGTTTTTTTGTAGGTTTAAGGGGACGATAGCTGACTTTTAACGATTTTATACTGAAGATGACGTCTAATCGAGTAGTGTTAGTGATTTGGAAAAAATATATGTTAAATTAGAGCACTTTTTTAATATTTTAATATAGGCATATTTTTGATTATGTTTATGTTACATAGTGAAATAAATTTGTAAAGTTATGTCTAACGCGGATAAAAAACTGAGAATGACGCAAAATCCATCAAGCGTATTTTTCTGAAAACTTCACCATTTCAAAGATAATTAAATTACTGATCTTTTAGTATACGTGTTTTATTAAAATACCTTTTGTTTTACGCGTAATAAATTAATAATGCGTCTAATTTGGGACAGTGCTCCTTGATGGGCGAGTCCTATCACTGGCTGGTCGCACGACGCGTTGCATGAGCTCAGTACAGAACACGCAAGCTAACCATTCAAGGTTACTGTCATATATCTGCGTCTTAAATAGCTATTTGGCGGCGTTAATGAAGGTACAATGGATGCACGGACTTAAAGGACAGGAAGACTGGGTCAACAAGGTTTATCCTAAGCGTCGTGTAATCAGGACCTCATTGATGTACAAAGAATTGGCACTTTGCCGGTAAAAATTACTCGGTAAACAGCAAGCACTGTAATTGTATACCCTGTACTTAGTAAGATTTGTTGTGAACTTAGAAGATTTCCAAAGCCATTTCTACACCCTATTTTCCACTCTATTTTTTTTCTTCGTATTTCTGTCTGACCGACTCCTTGACAATTCAAAAGTGCCTTTATGTGGTTTAGTTGTAATAAATACTTTGAGTTTGAGTTTTCTCTCATAATATTTTATTCATTAATTTCTTTCAAGCAGAAGTCTTGAAACGAAAACTTCTACTACCCTGAAGAAGTATTTGTAATATTATCTGTAGACCCTACACCGTTTTTAGTATATCGGTGCCGATTCCCTTGTTCACAAACTAAACTAAATTTAAGTTCAGTGAATCTTTTTCTTTCTATTTCATTAAGAAAAGGACAGAAGATAAATTTTAGTTTAGTCCTGTCAAATTGACCAGCGCTTGACGTAAATTGACGTAATTTTAGTGGGCAAGTTTTTAATCACGTCTAAACTTGTATGGAGTAGTGACAGGCGCTGAGTAATTTGACAGGACTAAACTAAAATTCATCTTCTGTCCTTTTCTTAATGAAATAGAAAGAAAAAGATGCAATGAACTTAAATTTAGTTTAGTTTGTGAACAAGGGAATTGGCACCATTGTCCTCAATTCCTAACACCTCATTGTCCTCAAAATGATGATTGACAAGGTCAGATTTATTTATTTCAAACGTTAATTTCAAGAAAAATAAGCCAACTATACCTTAGAGTTTGAATTTGCGCTAGAGTTGATTAATTGCATCGAAAGCTCCACACAAGTTACACCTAAGTCTGTACATATATATAGAGGTCAATCGAAGTTAACGGTCTGCTTTGATTGTAAAAAAACGATTTTAACCCTACTGAATAAAACCTAAGTAATTAGGAATTTAAAACCTAGATACATTAGGTGCTAGTGTAATAGAAACAATTTTTTATTTGAAGTTTCTAATTGGATAGCTTTTGAAGCAAAAAAGTACCGTAAGTAAAGTATCGATTTAATTCAACATAGGTACCCACATTATTCTCCCAATGGCTAGTAAAACGCAATTAGTCTGTGCCAGGAGATCTAGTTTGATAAGAAAATAGAGTTAAGATTTTCATTTAGGTAAGTCACAGTATTAATAAAAGTTGATACCCGAATCAATTCTGATAGTAAATCAACTAATCTAGAAGAGTAAACAGTTGAAAGCTGGTACAATTTCCAATAACCGTTACACTTACCTTCCAAATTCAAATATAATTAAACATGTAGGTTTTTAATATATTTTTATAATTACCGAATCACTAGGTATACCACGACCTACAAATTGTCATATTATAAATCGTACGATCAGAAAATCAGGTGATTATTCAAGAAACCGGTACACGCCGGAAGATTTAAAAGACATATTAAGTAGCTAGACGAACAACAAAACGTATAATTTGTAGACATAGCTCGTTAAGCTCATGTCTATATCGCTAAACGGTTTTTTCAATCAGATGTTAATAAAATAATAAGACTGACCTGCTTTCGTAGCACTAAACGTAAAAATCTAAGAAATTTAAATAAAAAAATCACTTGTCAATGTTTCACCACAGTTCACTTTATCATCATCTCACAACACTGATACGATATCACTTCACTAGATCAAAAGTAAGCGGTCAAAATAAAATTTAATCGATTGTAAAAAACATCGATACGTCGTCGTACATCGAGTGTACAAAGTTCGAGTCGTTGGACGCACCCGTCACAGAGCAAAGCGCGCGCGCGAATGAATGGCCGAGACTTCGAGACTCAAACATGGAACACTGGTATCGAGATGTGTCGAACTTTGAAGACAGCGAGACCGAGCTGGTAAACGCGCGGGAAACCTTTTAGCCGACTAATTAGCAGGCGAAATTGGCGAGTAAACTTCATAACCTTAATTTAAGGAAAATGGGCCTTAAAATGTCCCATAACCGTAACGGTTTAAAGGTTGGAACAATGGCGCACTTGTGCATCGTCATGCTGAAGATCAGATGAGATGATTATCTGGAAACCGCGTCCGGGTGGGTCACGGCCGGTAAACGATTGTGCAAATATGGCTTAGCGTCAAGCTCAATAAAGATGTAAGATTACATTTTGCAGTCACAGATGTTCATGTGAACGCAGAGGACAATCAGAAATTCGCAAGAATCAAAGGGGTCCATGAATTTTTATTGTTATTTGATTTGCTGGTCGACAATAATCCGTAGCTCTTTTTACAAATGTATTTATCAGATACAATGTTTTCGATATTAAATAATAGGTAACAGTACCGGTATCGGTGAATCTTGTAAGCTTGTAAGAGGAAACACCCGCAGCAGCTCGGTCCATGATTGTAACAATACCAGTTCTGTATCACCGCGAGGGATCTCATTATAAACTAGATCAGAATTAAGTTTTAGTCAAACAAGATTTTCTGTAATTTATGATATGATTTTAAATTAGCAGATTAGAGTAGCGTTGGCAGTATATTATGTCTTTACTATTTACTTTTAATCAGGGTTTCCCCTTCAAGAACATAGTCTGAAGACATTCTCTGTTTGTGTCTCCGAACTTATTCTGCAAAACAAGAGATAACAAGATTAACTATTTTTATTAGATAGATAGATACACACGGCTACACATCAAGCTATAAATTTCCAGTTTATGCTGATCTCGCATTGTATAGGATTTCCGTAAAATGCAAGGTCAGCTTATACTGGTAATGTATAGTTTGGTGTGTAGCCGCGTGTACACATAATAAAGTATTCTCTTCTAATTTCTTCTAGTAAATAATACTTATCAAAGTATTTTTATCTGCCAACATAACAAAAGATAATCTAGTGAGCCAAATAAAGTACCAATGAGTTCAGTAATGCTATTCTGTAACCATCTCACCGTGTTATCTTAGGTGAAGTGAGCGTGGAGTGAGCTGTCAGTTGCTAAGGATTGACACTATTGGCAGCTCACTTTACCTTAGTTATCACGGTGAGATTTTTACAGAATAGCATTACAGGTACTTTTATTAATACAAAGTCAACGTATTATTAATTATTATGCTATTATTGTTCCTTCAACTAACAAGATGTCGGTTCACTATTAATATTTATTCAAATAATTCGTTGTATAGTTAGATTCTAAGTACTGTTTATTTTATTTTATTACCGACCTATTTATTATTCAAATCACTGAACCTGGACTTGATTTCCGTACTTCTTTTTCGGGTGACCACTGACAATCAGTGCTGTGCTGTGGGTCCCCATAGCACTGCATCATGCTGAGTGGAAGCCTTCTTGTCACAGTCATGACGTGCAGCTGCCGACTATTTCTGTTTTACGTTCGTGATTTCTTATGTACTTCTTTATTTTGTAGTTTTCTGATTACTTTTGTCTTTTTTGTATGCACGTGTTTCAGTGTCAAATAAACCTATTTTTAACCGACTTCCAAAAGGAGGAGGTTCTCAATTCGACTGTATGTTCTTTTTTTTTTTTGTATGTTTGTTACGCTATTACTCCGTCAATTATGAATTGATTTTGATGATTCTTTTTTGTTTGGTAGATCATACTTCAGAGGTGGTCCCATATAAATTTTATTAACTTTGCTTGGGTAGTTTTTGAGTTAGCTTCAATAATACGTATTTTTTCCTCACTTAGTATGTGGATGATATTATGATAACTTCCTGTCACTGTTATTTACATAGCAGGTAGTGGTATTATAATTTGTGTGGGGTAGGTATCACAACTAAAAAGTGAAAAATAAAAACTTTTTACAAAAAAAAAAAACAACCGACTTCAAAAAAACACTACAAAGTGAAAAATAACTTTAATTTCGGAAGTCGGTGACAAAGAACGAAAATTAAAAACCAAAGACACCGACTTCCGAAATTAAAGTTATTTTTCACTTTGTAGTGTTTATGAAGTCGGTTGTTTTTTTTTTTTGTAAAAAGTTTTTCTTTCTGCATACCCCGGAGAGTAGAGACGTGATGTTGTCAATAGTAATTCTTTAAATCCACTTTTCATTCGACATTTCATTACGAAGATATAAGCTCTTGATTTAGGCTCCAATTTTAACCTATATCCCTGTAAAACATTGATTGATTTCGTAATACTCAAGTACATATATGATACGTCAGCTGTCCCTGTCTACGTGTAATCCGTTAACCAATAATAAATCACATGGTGTTAGACAAGCAAACAATTGGTTTGTTTGTCAGTTACCAGTCATCTCCGTTAACGATCTATCATCAGTACTGCGCAAAAAAACTGAACATTCCAACTATTTAACTTTTTTGCTAACTGTAGCGGGTGATGAAAGCACCCTGGGAGGGCTCTTAAGCATCTTATTAACTACTTAAAAGGGTGTGTTTAAAGGAAATAAAAACGATAGGAGAGCTTTGTTTGTTGTGAATGTATTTGATTTAAAATTTTAATCTATTTGTGGGTTTTATTGACAGGTTTGTTATTCATCCCGATACAATGATTTTAATTTGTTTCTTTTTGTAATATTTTAAGTTTTTTCCCACTACTTTTTTTGCTGACGCACTGAAACGAGTTCGAAGTATATCGACTGTACACGCGTTAACAGCTCGTAGTTATAAAAGCTCGCAGTGTAAAAGCTCTTTATTTTCTAATATTCTAATAGCTGCACGGGATCTCGTTTCACATAGTGCTAATATTTCATAGCGAATGTTCCTGGACAATTGAGAGTTCAACAGCACATAACAATCAGTAAAGCGCCCTATAGACGTCACAATGTGTTGGTACAACAGGTTGGTTACAACCCATGGGCGCTCACCAATAGACGTACTCACGGGTACACATCAAGCTACACATTTCCAGTATTAGTTGATCTCGCATTGTACGAAATTCCTATAGAATGCGAGATCAGCATAAACTGGAAATGTTTAGCTTGATATGTAGCCGTGTGTACCAACACAACTGTCCAACCCTCAGTATTTTTCCGTAAAATCTAACTGCAATCACAATAATTTCCTGTTTTGACAATTAAAAAAAAAATAAGTCAAATGTCGCTGTCGATTGTCCATACCTAGACACTATTACAAATTGGCTATCTGATGAAGTTGGCTGTTCATCCCAACCAGTCGAAAGCGTTGGAAAAAATTAATAATTAAGTCGGCCAACAAGCCTATAATTATACAAGACAATTTGTATTATGTAGACAGGTTGTTGGTTGGTCAACAAATTGTACCGTCTATAGGGCGCTTAAGAAACGTAACCGGCGCGTGCGGCGACCGCTTGCCTAGTCGCAGTCGCTTGGTTTGTTTCTTTCAACACTTGCTCAAACAATGCTCTACTTCCGATCTAATGAATGCAAACAAAGGCCCAAGAATGCTGGGCTGACCAAATAAAGTTTATTCTAGGATTTATTTATTAGGTTTCATAATAAGGCTATTTTTACAGCCTAGTGTTGTGTTGTGTGGAAATTGGTTAAACATGCAACAGATGTGGATTTTACATGTTTGGGAATGTTTTATGTGAAACATATTTTTGCACGTAGTCATAGTAACATTCCTTTTGTAATAAAATGTAGTCTTTTAGTCTACTAGTTGAATATTTTAAGTAAAGTATAATAGTACGACTTTTACGTTATTTGACCGAATTTCTTCTCTACAACGTCTACGAATGTCTACAATCCACGCTACGAAACAACGAATAATTAATTTGACAAAATACATAAATAATTCCACAGTCATAGTGGTTTTATATTACTAAGTAATATATATAGAAATAGATGCGGTTACATACTTTGCCCTTCAGCGAAATCCACGCTTAAATAGATGACTATACTAATCAAGGACTTATATTATCCTTATTGAACTAATTACTCGTAAATGATTCTGTAATTTTTCCTGTTACCTGTAAATGACGTTGAGTTTTCTGAAAATGTTGTTGCTTAAAATTACAGACACCTGAGGCATTTTAGTTTTATGTGTCTATTCTACGGCATTGCAGATGTCTAACACCCGGTTTCTGGCTTGAGAATTTGAAGATAAGAACTTGTTCAATCTCTACTTTGGCATTACTAAGGTGATGCTCGGGAAATTTTTATACAATGTCGTCCATCGACATGTGCCCGCCCGTATAACTTTATAGACCCCCGTCTATCTTTAATATTTTTCATGTTAGTAAATTTTTTATGTTTTGGGTAGCGTAACTAACATTTTTGTTAAAATTTTTCACCTCAGTTTTTTTTTTTATAGTCGACAAATTTTAACAAAAATATTAGTTACGCTACTCAAAACATAAAAAATTTATTAACATGAAAAATATTAAAGATAGACCCCCGTCTATCTTTAATATTTTTGTCGACTATATAAAAAAAAAACTGAGATGAAAACATTTTTTTCTAAAAAAAACACAAGTAAGTAATCAAAATCATAGATAGGATATAAAAAAAATGTCAAGGTAGCCCTTTAAAGTTATTTTTCGATAATTGTTCATGAAAATTCAGAAAAAAGCGTACGGCAGGCACATGTCGATGGGCGACATTGTATATTTCTTTACAAAAAACGTATGATTTTTTTTTTATTCACGGGCTACATAGAAGTGATTGATCAGTTCTCAACTTCGACAATTCTGAAACAGGGTGTATGTCCATGGCGGCGATGGCGACTCATGCGGAGGTGGTTCCCTACTTCTTTGCCAACCAAATGGGAAGAAAAGGTGACACATGTATAAATGTTGAACCCTTTCCTCGAGAATTAAATTACATGAAACTCACAATAGCAGCGTTTATCGATTCGTTCGTTAGTGCATGTTTAACAACCTGTCAGCTTATCGTAGGGCCAGCTTTACGACTTATTCTTAGACCTGTGTTATGGTAGTGGTCAAATGCGTACTTAATATTAGACCTATTATAAAATCAACGGTTCCGCAGTTATGGTTGCAAATCATAAAGTGCTTATGTTAGTTTAAACTTCTAAAGAGAAAAAACTTTTGTATTTCATACGGTTTTATGTGTTTTAGAGTTTTGAGTCAAATGGACTGGTCATCTCTTGCCCTTATGAGAATTTGCCGTTTTGAGAATTTGCCCTTTAGCGAACTAAGGGTCATCCATGCCACCACGGCAAATTTTAATTTGTTTACTATGGACGCCCGGACGCTTTTAACGTGCACATCTTTCTACATCGTTCTCCCATGTATAATTTAAAGATTGAATGATTTACTCCTTACCATTATTTTGATTTAAAAAAGTGTCCACAGGCAAGATACCCACTTGCCCGTTCTTTTCCATAGAAGCTTACTACGCCTTGGAATGGACAACTGGCTTCATCTTTTTGACTGACCGACTCCTTAACTATTCAAAAATGCCTGTGATTGGTTTAATTGAAATAAATTCTATGAGTTTCGAGTTTAAGTTTTTAAATTGTGACTTACTTTGTTGTAGTCATTTCTAAGAGTTTAAGTAAGTTTAGACTTCAAAACAAAAAAGAGGACGAGAAACATTTGTGAGTGACATGGTTTTGATCAGATGGTTTTACTAGACATATACCTACGAGTTTTCAGTAAAATTTTCTGAAGTAGTGTCTAGTAGCCTTTTCAATCGTTTTTTTTTTTATGGAGCCCGTTGTAAACTTTCAGAAATCGTCACGCTAAAAAGTGTTAAAACTTGCGACTAACTCCAAAGAGAAAAAAAGAGAGAGAGAGAGAACGCTGGAAAAAAAAAAACAAACGAAAAAAGTGATTAGTGTCGTGAAATATGTGAAATTGTACACATCGGCCCGAATACACTGCATGCCGGAGAGAGAGAAAGTTGAAATTTTGGCAAAATGAAAATCCAAGATGGCAGCTGTGAAAATTTTCAAACTTTTCGTCAATTGTGTTGTTTTCACAGTTTTCGAGGGTACTAAAGCCGATAGTGAGGTCAAAATGAAAATCGAAGATGGCAGCCGCGAAAATTTTCAAATGTTTTCATCATGCGTATCGTTTTCATAGATTTTAAAGGTGCTAAAGTCGATAGTGAGAGTGAGGGCAAAATTAAATCGAAGATGGCGGCTGCAAAAGTTTTGTTTTTGTTTTAAATCATACGTGAGAAGGTTTATGATGTCTTTGACAATTTTTTTGACTTTTATAAAATTGTAACCTAGCGTGTGTCCTTTTTGCCCTCGGGGTATGTAATGGGAATTGATATTATCGAGTACGAGTAGATGCGGATGTGGTCGCCAGTACTTGGCCTCTACACCACAACCTATCGTGTTTCACTGTATACAAAATCTATTGACAATACCTGTTTTACGTAACACGTTCTTTGATTTGCGTATTTTTTCAATATTATTAAATGTTATTTAAAAAATACTGCAAACCTGAATGTTGTTGCTGCAAAACAGTAGAATCGATTTCAGTTGAAAGTTGTTAAAACCATGTAATGTTATAAAACGCGGGACAGAACTAAATTAACAATTATGAGGGTATATTTTAATAATATATTTAGGTACTTGGAATCTTTCAATTACTTTTAGAGTGTTTCAGCTTTTATATCTAATAAAAATGCTGCCTAAGCCCCATGTAGGATTTCTATAATCCTCCACATCGTGTCATGAATTCGCAAATAGTCGCAGCAGTAAAATTAGGCCAATGCACACGTGCAGTTAAAATTCGTAAGTACACTTTCACACATGCCGGAAACTGTGCGTCGTTTACGCAGCAGGATTCGGGTTTCTGTGCTACCTATCACATTTACGCACCGTGTATGGTGCGGACACTTTGCGTCCGCGCAGCAGTGAGCACCGACCGTGTGTACCTGCCCGAATGATTTGTGAACCGATAGCTATTTCGGGTAAACCAAATATTCCTGTGCCGCTTTCATTTTTGTACGTGAATAATAATAAACAAGATGCGGCGGATATTTGAAAGTTTTGTTTGGACGTAACGTGATTGATTTTATTGGTTATTGGAAAATTAATATGAGGATCGTTAAAATAATGCCGCTTTATAGACTATAACGTCGTATTAATATTTTATTATGTCTTCTGTAGTTTCTTTCACATTATCTGAAGCTATTATTAAAGAGCGTTGTATTTACGACAATATTTTTGATTTTAAAGAGTGTCCATGGAGTTCCCTGCTCGTTCTTCGGTATAGGTAGGTACCCCTACGCTTTGCAATGGGCAACTAGCTTCATATTTCTGATGGACCGACTCCTTGGTAATTCAAAAGTCCTGTAAATGGTTTAATTGAAATAAATTACTAAGTTTATAATTACTAATTATTAAGTTTTACTATTGTAAAAAGATAATTTGTAATGTAACTCGTTGGTAATCCTTAAATAAATAAATAAATAAATGCTTCGAGTTGAGCTAAGTTGAATATTTATGATCTAAGAATTATTTGGGCATAAATCACTATGAAACATATTCCCTATTCAGTGAGTTGGAAACTTTCGTTTTCATGCGAAACATGAGAATTTCTGCCTTAGTCACCATTTCCAACTTTCAGAAGATTGTAAGTAATTTCTAAGTTGGTCAATCTGCCTAGCCTTTTCCAAACTATGTTGGGGTCGGCTTGTTTTACATGGAGCGACTGCCTATCTGACCTCCACACCCCAGTTACTGGGTAACACGATACCCCCTGATAAGACTGGTTATCACACTTCTGGGCTTCTAACTACCCGTAACGACTGTCAAAGATCTGCAAATAGCCAGGCCCAACAACGGCTTAACGTGCTTTCCGGGGCATGGAGGGGACTCGATATATGTAATAGATGGTCACCCATCCACGAACCGACCGCGTCAAGCGTAGCTTAACCTTCGATCGACCGTGGGGCTGTTATTATTTAGAGCCACGAGCCCCTCAGGAGGCCCCTAGGTACTTCATAACCCATAAATGAACAGTGAATTAGCCTACAACTGCTGCAACAATCAGTAATAGAGATGTGCAAGAATGTAACCGATGTTGCCACTAAATTAATCAGTGCCAAGCAAATTCTCTAGTCACCATAGCTCGATTACTCGAGCAATTAATCACGACTGACGCCACTAAGGATTCTGTAGGTTATTGGTGTGACGTCATCGTCTCATACAAATAAGTTGACGTATAGAAGACTTTTATAGTTATGTAATTTAATAACACATAACATAACATGACGCCTGTATGCCTTGACGGGTTAGGCAGAAGATAGCTTATAGTACCACCCACATTTCACCAGTTGTGTTGAGGTGACCCTATTGCCATCAACCGGGCACTAATCCAGACTCCAGGCTGCTACTGAGAAATCAAGATGGAAAAACCCAATAACACTTTGCCCTACCCGGGAATCGAACCCAGGACTTCATGCTCAGCAGTTAGTCTAGTGGTCCACTACGAGGCAGTAATGTAATTTAATTACTTGTCAAAATAATTTGACTTAAGTAATAGCGGTAAAAGAAAATCTCGCGTCAAGTGCTGTTCTTCTGAACTTGACCTCATAATAGACTCATTCTATTATTCATTAAAGCATACAATCTCCTGTAATATTCTTGACCGTGAACCTAAGAATATTTACCTAAACCGAAAACGTAACTTTTAAAACGAGGTTGAGCGTTCACTTGTTGTATAAAATTCGCGTGTGAACTTGCCATCCACTTTGTAAGCTTAATCCGCTTAGAATAATGGCTATGTTGAACTTGAAATTCATAAACTAGCATTTGAATATATTTATATCTAAGTTTCTGAACAAAAAATATGCTAGATTTCCTTCACAGTTTGTGTTTTTGTAACCTTTGCTTAAGTAAACCACAACGTGTCACAACGGACAGCCTATTTCAGAACTTAATGTATTGGTTCCGAACCTAATACATTAAGCTCTCAAATAGGCTTTAGGTCTCAATGTTAGGTCTCATTTGGAGATTATTCAACCCTATTCGAGGCAAACCAAATCCAAGATAATCTAAGCTCGCTTACTCTAAATATCCTAATTGGAAACCCATTCAATTAACTCACCCAGGCACGATTTAGGCGACCTGAGGCCCTAGTGTGAGTTTCTTTTAACCATCTCGACTTTACGCATCAACCGCGTTCGGCATACTGATTGGCTCTTCACCAGTGAAGGCCAGTAAAGGGCTAATCGGAGCGCCGAACGCGGTCGATGTGTAAAGTCGAGATGGTTAAAAGAAACTCACAATATGGCATCAAATTACTAGCTCCCACTGTGAGGAAATCCTGGGTCAATAAGTGCTAACGCACGGTCGCTGTTTCAACGCGCGTTAGGCGTTTTTTTTTACGATTTTCATTTGTTTCAGACTTTCGACTTCGGCTTCCAGCTCAACCAGAACAACTAAAATCGAACAGTAAACTCTATTACTTGGAGCACGCTTCTCAGCCCAGCAGTACC
Source organism: Agrochola lychnidis (assembly GCA_963680765.1). Lineage (NCBI taxonomy): Eukaryota > Metazoa > Arthropoda > Insecta > Lepidoptera > Noctuidae > Agrochola > Agrochola lychnidis. The sequence goes on from OY796850.1 coordinate 11,507,013, forward strand.
TAGCTGATGCGGTTGGACCTTCAGATCAATTAGCATCACAACTACTCACCATTTGTTGCGGGTTCCGCGGCTTGCGATGCGCGCGGTGCACCTTCAAACCAGTCACTCCTTCCAGTACATCAGCCAGTAGCAGCCCGTCTGCGCAGTCGCGAGCCAACCCGCCGCCCGATGCGCCCGCGCGTCGCCGAGAGCGCGCCCGCTCCAGGTAGTGGTTCGCCCAGTCTGTGTAGATCTGTGGAGAAAGGGGACTTATTAGCTGATGGTGAAGAGAACACGGGTCAGATTAAGGTGGTTTTTATGTCAGTATTGATTTGAGACATCCATATAGACCAAAAAAGTCTCCAAAGGAAGTCCTTTGTCCGGCAGAACTTCATCTTCAAGACTAGCTTGATAAGATTACTGAGTTAAAATTTTTTAAGAGAGTAACTCTAGAACCCACAACGTGTGGATTCTAGAGTTTTACCTTTAGGTGTGTTATTCTACCTGGATTTGATTTTATATATCTAATTCAAGAGTATGTACCTGTATGGTATGTCTTACTATGTATAGTGCATGTTATGGATAAAATAAATCTAAATTAGGTACACTAAACTCAAAGTTCATGTGGAGAGGATTATGAACAGGAAACTGTAGATTTTAATAACATTGATTGACATTTACTAACAGCCAATCTAACCTGGGGATTCCATACCCTTTGTGCTGCACATATTATTACTGGTAATCAAATTATGTTTTTGTACCTTCCAAATCAGACAGCTACCTTAAAACAGTAATTATGGAGGTACAAAAATACTTTAAAGGATTTATGTAGTAGTAAATAAAACGCATTAAATCATAATATGGACTTTACACTTAACAGCAGGGATTACCAGGTAAACAACGGGTAAACGATGACCAACAAAGACGCGTAGATAACGTTTTACAGGCCATGAGATGCGAAATTGCTACTAAAATTTTAACGACAATTTCACACACGGTACTCGAACACAACGTCTGTTTATGAGGACTTTGCGAGACTTTCGAACCAAGATAAATATTACAAAGATTCTTCATACAATACTCTGTAAATCCTGAATCACCGTCGACAATTTTACAGTAAGTTTAACGACAGATTTTCTGGAAGTCAACTTTAGGCAACTAAGTACAGTATCTACAGAAAAAAAATCTTTTATATTGTGCTCGAGTTTACGGCATGAGGTCATACATAAGTTAATAAGTGAGTGTTATGCTCGGCGCTATGAATTCTTAAAAGGATTTAGTCATATTCGAGTCAATTTGCAGGAGAATGAGGACAAGTGGTGCAGACGCGCCGCGGCGTCGCCGGCTCGGGGCCACTTGGCGGCCTCAACCACTGTATAATACCTCATACCTAATAAACCTACGTGTGATGTTCCTCGCACTCATCTCACTCTCTAATGGTTTTCGAGGGTGGTCTGTATGACTGTTAATGGTTTCTCGATTCGAACTCGAATTAGAAATATATGTACACTTAAACGCCCATTAGATTTAAACACGAAGCATTTGTTAATAAGAATTTAAGATGCATCTGCATCTTCACGTTGAAATTCCGTCATATAATCAGAGAAATCGAGCGGTGTCATACGGTGTCAAGGATATCGATCTTTATCGGGAATAAAAAAGATACATGTAATATTTTGAGGAAAATGAAACAGCGAATTTATACTTTGGACAGCTACAAACGACATCCCACGGTAATTTGATTACACACGTAATTCTATCTTCCGAAGCCTTGATGCGAAAATGCGTAATTGGCTCATTATTGCTTTGCGAATTTTCCTGACTGACATGAAGTTTACAAAGTTACACCGCAAATCAGTAATTGTATTTAATGTTAAACGTATATTTAAAACATCATTTTGTTTCTGTCATCTTCAAACACAGCATAAGTATACTCTGCTTAAGCCTATACCGTCCCCACTGCTGGGACACAGGCCTCTATGTGAGAGGGAGCGGGCCGTGCCGTAATTCACCACGCGGGCCCAATGCACTGTGCGGGTTGGTGGATGTCATGTCTTCGAATTTATGGTTCTACATCTTCAAACGATTAGCAGGAATAGAACGAATTTCAAATTTGTTTACCTGTCGCTTTCCTGCAATCTGTGGGATTGATTTCTTGAAAAGGGACGGAAGTGTGTAACCGGAAGTAGGGGAAGCGCGCGCTTTTTGATTTGACCAATGAACGCACGCGATGCTAGAATTGGCCGTCAGAAACGACCTTGACGAGGCCCCGCCCCTTTAATGTTGCTTATTACCAAGAAGATATGTCAGAAGTTACACATCATGCGACTACTGTAAGGCTAGCTCGTTTTTTTTAATTTCTGGTACACACCAAGCACACATCAAGCTATGCATTTCCAATTTATGTTGATCTCGCACTGTATAGGATTTCCGTACAATGCGAGGTCAGATTATACTGGAAATGTATAGCTTAATGTGTAGCCGTGTGTACAAGCAAGCCTATTTGTTGGCCATACTTCGCAGCGTTTTATACAAAGTTTAACATACCAAGCATAGCCTGACACAGTCATCCAAGTGACAATGCCCGCCCTTGTACAATAAAAACTCGCTTGTGTACCGATGGCAGATAGCTTCCAGCACTAAAAAGCCATTATCATAAATCAATATTCCTCGATCTTATCTGTTAATCGTACACGTTAATAGAATAATCATGACAAGATATATTGGAAGGTGCTCAGATAAGTGCAGTGCATCGTCTCAATAATACGGCCCATCGTACACGACAGTACTCAAAAGTAACGTGTTCCAAACTCAAATCCAGTAACCAGAATGTCACAGCACTAGTATTTCAATGGAGGTCCGTACACGACGCAATTTAGTAGGCGAAAGCGGCAGGGCGCCCGCGAATTTTAAAGGAGATGTTTCATTTTCGGCCATAAAGTGTACGTTAATGTAAAAAAAGGAAAAAATTCCACGAATTGAGGAAAAATATTCTTTCCTGTTTATTCCCCTGATTACTTCGGCACAAAAAATAATAGTTTAACAAATTATTGCCATATTCTATTCATCATGGCGTCGTTTTACTTGCATTGTAAGGGAAGCACAGTGTAAGGGAAGCACAGAAATCCCTTTCCAGTTTTGACTTTATTCTAATTTCCAATAGGAATTGGCCTGCGAGCCAGAATATTTATATGTATTGGATTCAAATTCCAATGAGGCTATTCATACAACACATTACCGTAATAAAAAGACCTATATACTGTCATAGGCAATAAAAAACAGGAATATCTGCTTACCCCTTTGAAAAATAAGCTTTTGTAGTTCACAAAGTTACTAACTAGGCCATTTCCCACCTATGTTAGGAAAATATATAAAAGAAATAACGCTCTATGTCGGGAAACATATAGAATCCTTTGTTCACAGCGTTATGTACACAGAAACTCGCCGCGACCCCACCTCCCGAGCCTCTGATTTCCCCCCCGGACACGCTAACTGCGCATTACCCCGCAGACACCCGAACGTCTGTAACCTTCCTATTTCCATAATTGTCCTGGTGAATAGGAGGAAAAATTAATCTGTTTAAACCGAGCACCCGCAACTTGCCATATGGGAGAAAAGTACTTAAACAGTGGAAAATGTCTGTAAAATCGTAGTCGCTGAATAATCTCCTAGAAAACTCTCATATGAGCCTAGACTCTCTTCATGTAAGCTCCAAAGTATTGTCCGCGCTATAAATACCTTGTAATTCAAAGTCTCAGTCTTGTGTTTTGTTTTGTAAACGTGTAAGCTCGTAAGTTAAATAAGTTGAACGAAGTGATTAATCGATCTATACTATTTGATTTTCTGTGTGTCCTAAATTGTGTAAATTGTAACATTATATGTATTAACGTGTGGTAAAGTGAATAATACAGTGTTTTATACAATCGTGACTCATGGTTGATTTATTTCAAACCCGATCTCCGAACCCCCGCCTGCCTGCTATCTAAGAGTCGGCATCAGATGACCTAGGCTTAGGGTCGTCTATATTTTTTGGTCCTTCGAGTGCCGGATCGGGTTGTTCCAGCAACCATGAGTCAGCAGAGCTCTATCGCTACACGTAGCAAGCTGAGAAAGCTAGTCGAAGAACAAGGCGCGCGTCGCAAGGATGACGTCATTGCGGACTCCGGGTTGCCGTTAGATAGGGCTCCGGGTTCACCGTCTGTCGCGGCGACTATGGCGTCGACGTCTGCCCTCAATATTCCTCTGACCGGTGGTCGAGTAATCGACTATAGTGCAAGAAGTACGGCAGAGGTACCACAGGGAGGGCAGGCCTCCGTACGAGATCGCCGTAAGTCGCCGCGTAGCAGAGCCTCATCCAGAAGCAGTCGTAAGAGCGTCGATTACCTGAGAAAAAGGATCGAATATGAAGCGGAAAGAGAGTTAGTCCAGCTCAAAGAAAACCTCCTCAAGAAAAGAGTGGAGGCCGACGTAGCTGAGATTGAAGCGGCTGCCGAGAGTGAAGACTCTAACTCGGACGTGGGTACAGCACATCGAGTGGAGCAGTGGATTGATACCACACCACAGGTTGGTCAACAGGAAACAGTGTTGCGTGATTCAGTTAGTGCGTTACGTGAACCGAGTGCAGTGTTGTGCCAACCGGATGCAGTGTTGTGTACCCCGTCTGCGGAGCGCCGGCCCACAGGAGCGGCCGCGTCCCGAAACATTACCGTGAGTCAGTCACAAAACGTGAGTACTATTCAGTCAAATCTATACCGTGAAAATGTTATGTCGCATGTACTGGAAACGCCAGTGTCGGTACCGTTTTCGAATACAACGGGACCTATGACACAGACGCACATGCCAATGCCTACAGATAGAGTAACGTTCCAATTGCCCAATAACTATCCCGTCTTTACCACTCCGGTCGCAAGTGTACCTCGGGCTTCGATACCCGAGTCGGATACACGGCGACAGACGCAGTACGGAGCGGATGATAAAGAAAGGCGGCGAGAATCGTCAGGCGAAAGGGACACAGGATTAAGTAGGCTAGCAGAGGCAATAACCAGTATGGGAAGACCGCGACCGGTACCTAGACAGGCTTACGAATTACCGCATTTTAGTGGCGACCCAGCTGAGTGGATATCATTTAAAAATATGTATTGGGATACCACTGAACAATATAGTTATAAAGTTCACGAGAACTTAGCCCGTCTTAAAACGTCTTTACACGGCGAGGCAAAGATATCAGTAGAAGATTTATTAAGATCAGGTACGAATCCCAACGATATAATGCGCGCGCTTGACGAAGAATATGGTCATCCGACTTTAATATTAAAAAGTGCGCTCCAAAAGGTTAGGGATTTACCTAGGATATCTGAGGATTGCCGCGAGCTAAGAAAGTTCTCGTCGACCGTGAGGAATGTAGTAGCCCTACTTAAGAATATTAAAGCTGACGGATATTTAAACAATCCACAGTTAGTCAGTCAATTATTGGGTAAACTCACGCCAATACAACGTGCGCAGTACGGGGACTTTGCCATGGGGTTAGACAATGTACAGGGGGTGGACTTGAGAGTCTCACCTAACTTAGAATTCCTGTCTCATTTCTTAATACAGTTAGCGCGTACGACGTCATATTATGTTCAAGCTTCTATGATAGAGTCTAGTGCGTCTAAACCCCCTGTTAGGCAACAGAAACAAGTCTTCGGTCAGATACGACCAATGAATACCGCACGTCAAGTAAATTCGTATAGTAGGCCGCAGCAGACTCATAGAATAAATACACAGAGTGATGAGTCTAGCTCGGTACCTAAGGAGTGTGTCGTATGTCAGCGCGAACATACAATAGAAAAGTGTGACACATTCAAAAAGTTCACTACGCAACAACGTTGGGACACTATAAAAGGTCTGAATACTTGTTTTAAATGCCTAGTAAGGAAACATCCTAAGAAGTTTTGCCGCGCAAATAAATGCGAAAAATGTGGCTTCGCGCATCATGTATTATTACACGCCGACAAACATAACAAAGAAAACAAAGCGTGTAATAATGACAACAATAAAATCGAAACAGTTACGAATATTGGTGAATGGCGCGCTACAGCATTATTGAAAATAGTTCCGATAACATTGTGTCATAATAGAGACAACAATAGTCAATGTTATGCATTGTTAGATGACGGCGCGACCATATCGTTAATTGATAATTCGATTGCTGATATGTTAGAGGGCCCATGTATACCTCTAACATTAAAGACCGCTGGCGGTCACGGGATTACTGACCTAACGTCGCGAGCGGTAGAAGTAAAGGTCAAAGGTCCGAATGGACAGTGTCATGACATTAAATGTCGCACTATAAACAACTTGAATCTTCCTTCCCAAACCGTATCAGCAGCTACGCTCAGTGACAACGCTCACCTCCGCGACCTGGGATGTGTAGAAATGCGGGGCGCCAAGCCGCTAATATTAATAGGTCAGGACAACTGGCAGCTACTCGTCGGCCGGGACGTCCGTCACGGAAAATCCGGAAAGCCAGTTGCCTCCCTTACCGAGCTAGGTTGGGTAATACACGGTCCGTTCGATAAGAATACGAAAAGCGAACAGACGTTAAATTGTATGGCAGAGTCACTTCCTGACCTGCATGACCTAGTTAAAGCTCAATTTGAGCTAGAAGCTATAGGTATATCTCAAAACGTCCGAAAACATGCATCTAATGAAAGGGCGCTAGAGATATTAGATAAAACTAGCCACCGTGTACCGGATAATAAATCACAGTGGGAAGTAGGTTTATTATGGAAACATGATAATATAGAGTTACCTAATAATTATAAACAGGCCCGGCAGAGGTTGTACGGTATCGAAAAGAAAATGATAAAAGATACCGGTTTCGCGGAGGCGTATTCCAAGCAGATAGATAGGTTGTTAGAGGAGGGATACGCCCGCAAGGTAGAGGGGATTGTGACAAATCCGAGTACCTGGTATTTACCCCACTTCGGGGTAATTAACCCAAATAAACCGGGAAAATTAAGATTAGTTTTCGATGCGGCCGCTACGTCTCACGGTACTTGTCTGAACGACAACCTTTTGACCGGACCTGACCTATTAAACTCTTTACCCGGAATTTTGATGAAGTTTCGCCTGGGTCCCATAGCCTTCTCTGGTGACATAGCCGATATGTTCATGCGTGTTAGGATAAGGTCGGAAGATCAAAGTGCCCAGTTATTTTTGTGGAGAGGCACGGATCAAACAGTGGAACCGGCTGTGTACGCGATGAACTCCATGATATTCGGGGCTACGTCATCACCAACCACGGCAATATATATACTCAATAAAAATGCTAGTGAGTTTGGTGACCAGTACCCACAGGCGGTAGAGGCGATAAGGACCAGGCACTACATGGATGATTATCTAGATAGTGCTTGGTCCGAGGACCAAGCTAATAAGCTGATCGATGAGGTGACCCAGATACACGCCTCCGGTGGGTTTGTAATCCGGGGGTGGGTCACCAACTCATCAGAGCTGAGGGCCAGGCTTCAGTCAGAAATGCCGGACAGGGTAGCCCTAGAAAAGGGAGTAGGCGTTCCGGAACGCACCCTAGGGCTAATGTGGGCGCCGAAGGAAGACAACTTAGCTTTCGACTTGTCCTTCAAACGGCTACCGAAAGAAATTATAAACGGTTCCCAAGTGCCCACTAAAAGGCAGTTTTTGAGCGTGATCATGTCCATATACGACCCACTGGGATTTCTCTATCCTTGCGTGATACAGTCACGCATACTAATGCAGAAAATTTGGAAGTCAGAGATCCAGTGGGACGAGCCATTGAAAGAAAAGGACGCTAAAACATGGTTCACTTGGCTCAATAACCTACATCACCTGGAACATATACAAATACCAAGGTGGTATGGGCTAGATCTAGATAAGGATCTAGAAATACATGTGTTTGGCGACGCAAGCGAACAAGCATACGCTGCGGTCGCGTACCTGGTAGGCTACCGAGATGGTAAAAGAAAGTCAGTCATGATTCTAGGTAAAGCTCGTGTAGCCCCACAAAAAGTAGTGTCTGTGCCTAGGCTTGAGTTACAAGCAGCATTGTTAGCCTGTCGACTTGCAGTCACAGCCGAAAAAGAGCTGGGGCTAACAATAAAAAGAAAAGTTTATTGGACTGACAGCAAAACAGTCCTAAAGTGGATTAATTCAGAGGCACAAGAATTTCAAAGGTTTGTGTCACACAGACTAGCCGAGATAGATAGGTTGTCGGACCGAGGCGATTGGCGCTGGGTACCTTCCGAGGATAACCCGGCTGACGAGGCAACCAGATCGTCTTGGCCCGACAACCATGCGGCCTGGCTGTGTGGCCCCCCGTTTTTACTTGATCCACAGGAAGGGTGGCCAGTGTGTCGCGAGGCTGAGGCGGCGGAAGCGGACCTCGAGCGCATCCAGCGGGTCCACGCTACGACAACGCCAGCGGCACCACTCCTCGAGTACGAGCGCTACTCTTCATGGGCGCGCATACAACGCGTCATGGCTCAAGTACTCATTTTTATTGGCCGATGTCGTAAACGCCGGTCAACAACGGAGATGCAGCGGTCCGACTTAGAAGAAGCTCACAACCATTTGGTAAAGTTGTGCCAGGAAGATAGCTTCTCAAATGAGCGGGCCGACATACTTCAAGGTCTGCCAGTTGCAAAAACCAGCAGAATAAAAACTCTCGATCCGATGATTACGGACGACGGTCTACTGCGAATAAGGGGACGTCTCAGTGCCTGCGAGGTGCTCACCTTCGAAGAAAAGTACCCCATAATTCTAGATGGACGCCACCCGCTAACGCGAAAACTCATCGCGTTCTACCATGCCATGGCCCTGCATGCGAATCACGAGACCGTCGTGAACAATCTAAGAGAGAAGTACTGGGTCACAAAGGTAAGAACCTCAGTAAAGATGGTGGTGGCCAAATGTCAGTTGTGTCGAATTTGCAGAGCCAGACCAGCCCCACCTAAAATGGGTGACCTACCACTCGCAAGGGTGGAGACGTCCAGACGAGCCTTCGTCCGAGTGGGCGTCGACTACTTCGGCCCGATGGAAGTGACCATCGGACGGCGCCGCGAGAAGAGGTGGGGCGCCCTATTTACTTGCCTCACCACGCGCGCTGTTCATCTTGAGTTGGCTGCTTCACTGAGCGCCGACTCCGCCATACTAGCCCTGCGGCGGCTCATTGCGCGCCGCGGGCAACCGGCGCATATGTACTCCGACCAGGGAACTAACTTCATCGGGGCCAACTCCGAGCTACGAGCAGCCCTGAAAGACCTCAACCAAGGTCAAATCAGGGCCGAAGCCATCAGCAAAGGCATCGAGTGGCACTTCAATCCCCCAGCGGCCCCACACATGGGAGGCTGCTGGGAGCGCCTAGTACGATCGGTGAAGAACGCACTTCGAAGCACGCTCAAGGAGCGTGCCCCCCGAGAGGAGGTCCTCTATACCCTCCTCACTGAGGCCGAGCTGATCATAAACAGCCGGCCTCTCAGCTACGTGTATGACGACCACAACCAGCCTGTGGTCCTGACTCCGAATCATCTGCTCCTGGGCACGGCGTCCGGGAGTACTCCGTTCACGACGAGAGATGCAGAGGATGTCGACTCCCGCCGGCAGTGGCGCCGTGTGAATGCGCTCGCCGACATGTTCTGGCGGCGCTGGCTACGGGAATACCTACCTACGCTGCAGCGTCGCGAAAAGTGGTTAAATAACGTTCCAAATGTGCGCGTAAACGACGTAGTAGTGATACTGGACGGCAATAAAGACCGAAGTGCGTGGATCAAAGGACTGATTAAGCATGTGTACCACGGGAAAGACGGTATCATCCGTGTAGCCGATGTAAAAACTTTAAGTGGGGTCCTGCGTCGGCCCGTAGCAAAGCTTGTTGTGCTTCCCACAGACAAGATGTAATGCGGTGGAACCCTTTTACAGGGGGTGGAATGTAAGGGAAGCACAGTGTAAGGGAAGCACAGAAATCCCTTTCCAGTTTTGACTTTATTCTAATTTCCAATAGGAATTGGCCTGCGAGCCAGAATATTTATATGTATTGGATTCAAATTCCAATGAGGCTATTCATACAACACATTACCGTAATAAAAAGACCTATATACTGTCATAGGCAATAAAAAACAGGAATATCTGCTTACCCCTTTGAAAAATAAGCTTTTGTAGTTCACAAAGTTACTAACTAGGCCATTTCCCACCTATGTTAGGAAAATATATAAAAGAAATAACGCTCTATGTCGGGAAACATATAGAATCCTTTGTTCACAGCGTTATGTACACAGAAACTCGCCGCGACCCCACCTCCCGAGCCTCTGATTTCCCCCCCGGACACGCTAACTGCGCATTACCCCGCAGACACCCGAACGTCTGTAACCTTCCTATTTCCATAATTGTCCTGGTGAATAGGAGGAAAAATTAATCTGTTTAAACCGAGCACCCGCAACTTGCCATATGGGAGAAAAGTACTTAAACAGTGGAAAATGTCTGTAAAATCGTAGTCGCTGAATAATCTCCTAGAAAACTCTCATATGAGCCTAGACTCTCTTCATGTAAGCTCCAAAGTATTGTCCGCGCTATAAATACCTTGTAATTCAAAGTCTCAGTCTTGTGTTTTGTTTTGTAAACGTGTAAGCTCGTAAGTTAAATAAGTTGAACGAAGTGATTAATCGATCTATACTATTTGATTTTCTGTGTGTCCTAAATTGTGTAAATTGTAACATTATATGTATTAACGTGTGGTAAAGTGAATAATACAGTGTTTTATACAATCGTGACTCATGGTTGATTTATTTCAAACCCGATCTCCGAACCCCCGCCTGCCTGCTATCTAAGAGTCGGCATCAGATGACCTAGGCTTAGGGTCGTCTATATGCATACTGCTTTCGTCCAGAAATCATGTTACATTTTAACATAATAATATCACGTAGACGTCATTTAAATAAATATGAAAGGCATGTATTTCTGTACTATATTAAGATAGCCATCTTATACAACTTGTTTGATTAATTAGAAAGTGTGTTTCATCATAAAAATAAAAAACTGCTTTTGTGGATTGTAGATTTGTAGGTACTTCTGGAAGAAAATGGCTAGCTGTCGATGGTCGTATTTCTCCTGACAAACGTCAAACATTTTCGGTTTTTATTTTGTGCCCAAAAAGTATTAGATATTATGGAAAAAAACAGTCTTTATTGTATTTAGGGGTTCGTTTCCCAGGTTTTCTAAAGTGTACATGTTATGGCCGGAGTCCCATACAAAAATGAAACGTCTCCTTTTCTTCGGTTTTTTTTACAATTTGTAGGTTAGGATCAGGTTTTATGTTAATCAAAATATGATTAGCAACCGTAAAAAATATGTATTTACAGAATTGAAACCATTAAAGTCTATTGAATGACTATTTCGTGAAATCATGACACTTGAGGTCAATTCTAACTAGAAGAGTTTTATTGATGATTCATAAGATTTATAATTCTGTAAAAATATATTTTTGTTATAATTCCGGATCATAGTTTGTGATTGGTTGCGTTATGTACGGACCACCATTGAAATACTAGTGCTGTGACATTCTGGTTACTCATTATTGGTGATTTGAGTTTGTAAGCCCAGGTAAGCACGGGCATAAAAATATCGCGGAGGGATTTTACCGTGCACTGGATTTTCAACTATCGGTATTGACCGATACCCAACGCGTTAAAAAACACACTGTTGGATTTCAACTCTCGGCACTAAGCAGTGCGCTGAAAATCCAGTAAGTACGCGGAAAAAATCGCCCGTGTATCTGGGCTAACTGGTTACGTTCGAGTAGCGTCGTGGACCACGGGCCTCATCCTTATCACACGGCTGTTTATTCAAATCGGCCCGAATAGCTTTCGATTGTAATAAATCTAGTTGTCCGGACATTTTTATCGCCTTGTAGATGCTATATCGGGAATAACTTGTATCCGCTCCTGTCATGCGTATGCCCGTTTTTACTTACGCAAGGCGACACCTAAATTAATGCCTTAATAAGACGCACTGTTACATTTTCAACGCTATGTTCGGCGACGAAAGTAAAAAATCGAACAGCGCGCTTTTATTTGGGTGTTGCCTTGTGTTAGTGAAAACGGGCATTTGACTTTGTTTTCATTGCGATGCCGACACGTTCATGGAATCATGGAAATATCAAAAGCCGGGTCTCCTGCGCGTGTTTTATCGAAACAATACACAAAAAACGTTACACAAAAACATTTGTATTCATACACAAGCTGTCTCCTGCGTATTACAATATTTTTAGATTAAACGCGCGCGGCAGTTGAAAATGAAACCAACCCTTCCCCTCTTCACCCGCGTGGAGAATGTTTTCCATGCAATTTGGAACACAAAAACATCATGTTTGCACACACAAATGTGTATAGCCACGCTTCTTTGTTTCGATGTTTTTGTGTATTGTTTCGAAAAAAACGTGCGCAGGAGATCCGGCTTAAGAAACATGATCGGTCTTATTACAAAAAGCGGTTTAACTAAAAACCCAGGTTTAAAACTCTATAAACTACGGTTTAAACAAAAATGATATTACAAATCGTGGTTTTTCGAAAAACCATGGACCATATCATGGTCTAACCCTAAACCTCGGCGGCCCCTAGTTTAAACGATCAAACCGTGGTCTAAGTCGTATCTGTCAAAGTTTCTCTTTAAGGTTAAAGCATCTTTTTCATTGTGTTGTGTTGTTTTTACCTGAAAATGGATATTAACATGGTCGATTTAATTGATATTGAGGATATTGAAGCCGCTAAGTTGTTAGGAACACCACGCCGACACAACATAAATCGTGTTCGCATCAATCCCTTAGCACAATATAATATTAAAATTACTAAAAAAGGTAATACTATTAACAAAGAGGCAATTGTTCTATTAGAGATTTCAATAACTTAAAAATTCCAAGGCTAAATGAACTTTGTTCAACTTGCGATGGTTTTGTTTAATGTTATGGTTTCATATATCGCGAGATAATGTTACGTTTCGTTACACGTACTAAGATGTATGATTAGGCAGTAATTAATACGACATTAAAAGTAATGTGCTTAAACCTGAACAAAACTGCAATCGACGAAATAACTAATGTTCCATGCAAAATAACAGTCTCAATATTTTTAACACTCCTAAACATCATAATAATCATTAGCATATTCACAAAAAGTTTTCTTTTCTGAGCATACGGAACGTTGCAATTGAATGATATCATGATGAACGAATAATATTTGCGTTAATCTGTGGTTGATATAAAGACAACGGTTCAAATGACGGAACTAAGAAGACCACGGTTTTTTTAAGTTTTGTAATACGGACAAATTTAGACCATGGTTCTGCAGATAAGCCTGGACTTGATAGGACAGGTTTAAAGCAAGGTTTATTTAGTTTTTTGTAATAAGACGGTTTATGTTTGCATTCGAGTGATATTATTGTTTATTTTGTATCTGTAGCTTATTTCTGTGTAGTTAAAGAATGAAAGAAAATAAAATAAATCTCAATTAATTAATAGAGCGACAGACGATGGTGTTAACTGTTTGTAAGGTCGCGGGTTCAAGTTCTGTTCCATTGACATAGGGCGGTGAACCGACAGACGGGCTTTAGTTATTACTGGGAGATGTTAATGTCATTAAATTAGTATAAGGCGAGATCTGAGAAAGAGTTACAAGATAGGGAAGTATGTTGTATGGTCAGGTACACGAAATTCATTGAATTCACTATCAACTATAATAGTCCTTTGGTATATTCAAAGCATCTGACTTACTTTATCAGTCAAATGAAATACCTTATCTTAGCAAATTAAATCATGTGCCAATCTGCAATATATTTCCCTGACACACTACCCCCGTATACAACAGGGTGTAACGACCCTTCACAAAGCCGTCATCTACGCATTCTGTACATTAAACCAAGTAAATTTTGAAGTAAAAACTTCTTTAGGCGCGTTGGGCATTTTAGAGGTGGGACTAAACATTGATTTCGCGACATTGTGACGGAATTTACTGACACGAGTAAAAGACATCAACGCGTTGATGACCACGGTGCCGATTTTTTTTCAAATTTTCACTTTTGTCGGCACTCCCGGAGTGCCACTGTTTTTTTGCAAAAATATTTGCTGGGAAACGACTTTTATTTTTAAACGACTTCCAAAAGGAGGAGGTTCTCAATTCGACTGTATGTTTTTTTTTTTTTTGTATGTTTGTTACGCGATTACTCCGCCAATTATGAATTGATTTTGATGATTCTTTTTTTGTTTGGTAGATCATACTTCAGAGGTGGTCCCATATAAATTTTATTAACTTTGCTTGGGTTGTTTTTGAGTTAGCTTCAATAACACGTATTTTTTCCCACATAGTATGTGGATGATATTATGATAACTTCCTGTCACTGTTATTTACATAGCAGGTAGTGGTATTCGAATTTGTGTGGGGTAGGTACCACAACTAAAAACTGAAAAATAAAAACTTAGAAGTCGGTTGTGTTTTATTTTTTTTGTAAAAAGTTTTTTTGGTGTGAAAATTCGCTGTTTACGGTAGTGCACTAAAGGTTTTCAAAGTAGGTAGGTATTTTGAGATTTAAAATGTAAACTTTACTAAATAATATACTAGAACTAGTGCACTCTTTTATTACCTAAATAGCTCGCCAGTGTCCAGTTCAACGCGGCGAAGGCGCTTGTTCTCATATCGCTTTATTGCTCAAAGCTCTCAAACAGCTGGGGCTCGCCTTCAGCTCGAATAAAACTTTACTTCTAATTCTATTTTAAGTGAGAACCGGCTCATTTATAGCCTTTATTGCTACTTTAAAAAGACAGTAGAAAGCCAATAGAAGTTCTATAAAACAGCTGCAGTATCCTAGAAAATAAACGCACGCGTTTGATGTTATGTTTGTTTGTTTGTTACTCAATCACGCAAAAACGGCTGAACTTATTTGGGTGAAATTATAACCTGCACCCTAATTGCGTAGCACACGATCAATTATAACCTGAATCATTTTGAAGGATATTGCTAATCCATTGCTTCATATGTTCGAAAAATTTGTCTGCTCAACAACGTAAGTAACGTAATGAATGTTGTTGAACTGTCAAAATGAAACACATAGGATAAAATACAATAGACGTGGACATATTTAGTAACTTGTTCCGCTTAGCTATTTCTAAAGAGTCATAAAATACCCTGAAAGAAATCGACATGGTTTCACCTCTCAACGAGGTATGCTCAGGATGACGATTGACTTGTCGCAAACCCGAACACGGCGTGTTTCCACACCAAGCGCTGAACGCAGAGAATATAATAATAATGGTTGAGTGTGTAAGTCACCCCCTGCCATTTTATTCGTGTGCATTTAAAACACTGATGAGGCAGGGGCCATAGTCTTTCCATAGTTCCAGTTAACCAATCCATTATAGCCACCCAAATCCATAGCCCAATATGTTTTATTTCCATGTTCTGCAATAGTCCTACACCAACCGGGGGTTGTCCTTGGGTGCACTTGTATGGTGCATACAGGGATAATTGTCGGTTGGTGCCTCAACATTTATTAATGTCTAAGGAGCCTCTGCGAGTTTGCTTCGGCCCCTCGTACGCCTTCCAAAGGACCGGGATCCATGGTCCCGAGACTTATTAAAATATAGAAAAATAATAATGGATAAATAATGAACAATAATGGTTATAATGGATTTCCGCAAGGTCACTTTTTATGCCGGTAAATGCTATATATTCTTATGTCGCAGACGAAGTCATGAGCAGAAGCTAGAAAGTTCTGTATAACAGGTGCAGTAGCCTAGAAAATAAACGAACGCATTTGGTGTTAAATATATACGCTCGACGTCAGTAATGAATCCTTTCACTCGTGCATGCTATCATAATACACGGTGAAACTTTATTTGCGTTGAACAAACGTAATTTACGCTCACAATGTGGCTCGTAAGTCCGGCCGGCCCTAAACCGGGAGCCGGACCAAAATAAACAAATCAAATTCGTTCTCATTCATTGTGTATCGTGAATTCCCCGCGCTCCCCCTTCCCCGGGCCGATTGTTTTCATAAAACCTGTACGCTGAATAAATTTTTAACCCACTTCAAAAAAGGAGGAGTTACTTGCATAGCAAGTAGAGAGAGTAGAGGGGCTTGTGGCTAAGTTACAACAGCTGCACGGGTCGATCGATCAGGTTAAGCTACGCTTGCCGCGGTTGGTCTGTGGATGGGTGACCATCTTTACATACCAAGCCCCTCCGTGCCTCGGAAAGCACGTTAAGCCGTTGGTCCCGGCTGTTATTTGTAGATCTTTGACAGTCGTTAGGGGTAGTTAGAAGCCCAAAAAGTCTGACAACCAGATCTTACCAAGGGGTATCACCTAGTAACTAAGTTGTGGAGGTCAGATAGGCAGTCGCTCCATGTAAAATACTGGTATTCAGCTGCATCCGGTTAGACTGGAAGCCGACCACAATATAGTTGGGAAAAGGCTAGGCAGATGATGATGACTTGCATAGCAAGTAGTGGTAAGTATATGAATTTGTGTGGGGTAGGTACCACAACAAAAAACAAATACCTACTTACTTTACAAAAAAACCGACTACCAAAAAAACACTACAAAGGGAAAAATAACTTTAATTTCGGAAATCGGTGTCCTCGGTTTTGTATTATTTCTTTTTGCCACTGATTTCAGAAATTTAAGTTATTTTTCACTTAAAGTACTTATATAGTGTTTTTTTTTGGAAGTTGGTTGTTTTTTTGTAAAAAAAAAATTGACTCGGTGTTCCATGTTCGTGTGTGGTCGGAAGCTATCGTAAACTTAATATTTACGGTCAATAAAGACTGTTTGATGAACAGATATAATCATTCCTTGAGGCTGATGGTTTTGGCATTGATATCATGAACTCACGTTTGATTTCACGGAATTGCTATTATTCTAATGACAGTATGCAATCATTGACAATAGCATCTAGAAAGTATGTAATAATGCGAACGTACTCACTATGGTCACGATTCTGTGATATCTCAATTTGCTTTTACTTATGGCATGCTCTGACCATCTCTAGGATGTAATATCGAGCGGAATGGTAGAGAAATGCGGATGTATGCAAGGAAAAGATTATATGAAGAAACAGAGGAGCTATCACACGATATGTGTATAGGTAGATAGAGGCTTTTTGCAGCCTTGATTTCACAAATGTATATGGATGTGTGATCTGTTCCAAAAATATCTGATGCAAGTGTAAACAAAGCCTGATAAGGTTACATTCTTCCGCAATCACACCCTAAAGAGAAATAGTAACACATTAATCTATCTGTATTTATTTATGTTTCTACATTATGTAAAAAAAACGGTGGCACTCCGAGAGTGCCGAGAAGTGAAAACTTGAAGATAATCGCCTTGGTGGAAGAAAAATACTTCCAAAGCCTTTAAAGTAAAAATACTTGCATATATAAAGTAAAAATACTTGCATATAACATTGATCCGTAACGTCTCTAATATAAATAAAGAGCACAATCGTGTTTACAAAAATGAGGTGTCGGTGACGGTGCCGCGAGTTCAATTGTTTTTTCCCATTTCAAAAATGCCCAACGCGGCTAAAGAAGTTTTGAATTCAAAAAACCAACGGTTATTGTTTGGATAACATTATTAAATTGTAATTGAAAAATCATCGACGAAAATCGAGGTCAATTGTCAAATGAAAAACATTTTTAAGGTGATTTAAAATTAGAATATTCAAAAAATCTAATCAAAGCGTTTACCTAAAAGCAATGTATAAGTTGTACTGCAAATTGCCATCCACAAGTACGTTTTCTGATTAATTTGTTTACATTTTCATCAGATATTTTTTGAATGCACTATAGTCGATATTATCCGTGCTATTCACCCATAATCAGTCATTATCGACCACCAATGATGACGTTACGTTCTGATAGTTAATTACTTCATCACGATATAATAAACTGATAGCTCTCCAGTATATTTTCCGCAAGAATCTTAATAAGCAGTTAACAAATAAAATTAAAGTACGCCATAAAAATATAGGATTTAATTGACAAGGCGTGACCAATGACTTATTACTATAACATCTTTCGGGCGTGTCGGTAAGTTTTATTGAAATTGATATTACCGAGAAATTAATACATACAATCAAAATAACCTCTCAATTGAGCCAATACGAATTAATTGAGGCTAAGAATTAATGATGGAGTATGGAGTCGTTTGCATATTTTTGACCCGAACTCAAGGGTCAATTAAATGTCATGTTGATTCAACGAGCTCTATAAAGATTTTTAAATAAAGATAGATCTGTCTGTTGAATAATGTGCTGTGAATAAAAAATCTAATAATTTCCTATTTTAAACACGTCTCACGGTCTTTAACACGAACTCAACAGTTATGATAATTTTCACATAAATCTTAACGCTTATGATAAATGAGTTCAATTTATCTTACCTACTCAATTAGTGTAGTAAGCGATACAACATCCCTGTGCATGAGACAGTGAGACTTTCATTATTATGAATCATTCTTGTTGGAACAAAAAGTTTAACATCCGATAGTTATCTTGAGCATGACTCCTAGATCAAACAAACTGTCTCCCGGTTTTTCCGTCTGGAAACTCCAGTGTTTGTGATATGACTGGGATCCCGGGATAGTTGCAGTGAATTTTGCATCTCTATTTCAGCCTTCCGGGACAGTAAGAGTATTGTTTATGATGAAATAACACCTTGCTGTTTGCACTTACTGCGTTATCAATACCTTATCCTTAACGGGCTGAGCAGAAATGTAGCTCTCAGCACTCACCACGTAAGGAAATAGAAAGGTGCACTTTAGGGTACCTACATTGTTATCGCTACGAAGCTCCCATTTGGTGTCGTGGGCTGAAATAATTTTAGGGTTAAAAGTTCACAGCCGTGTGTAAGATTTGAATATTACTTACTTGTGAATTGTAGGTAGATACCTACTCACACTAAGGCTGGATTTGATCGTCAAGTGATAATAAAATATTCTCGCAATAATAGATCCGTATAACTGTAAAATATCGCGAGATCGGTGAACTAAAAGCAGGATATAAAAATGTCTCAGCAAGTCTGAATTCACGAGCTGTATTGCAAACGGCTTGATTGGTTTCTGATGTCATTTATACCATAACTGATGTGAACAGCCTTTCGCTACCCGCAAATTCTAGAGGTTATTTCTCTTTAAAACCGTATATATAAATTCCCTTCTGTATTCTAGAACTGACAACCAACTTCAAGTGACTTGACGTAAACATGAAACCTAACATACATAGGGTTGTTACCATCAATGCGACACATAACATTGTTATCGACATAACTATCGATGGGTCGTCACGGGCGTTAGGTGTGAGCTTAAAAGCGTTTAGTACGGAAGCAAAATGAGGTCGCGTGGCTTTTAATATCGCGGCCGGGGTGCGACCGAGGTGCGTCGCTGCACTATGATCTGCTTTGAAGTTATAATTTTTTGTAAACACCGCTGTTTTTAAATTTCGAAGCTTTGAAACAAACGAACTGCGAGTGAATGAAAATGTCTAGTTTGAAAGATCGTGTGTGTTTGAAATTGGAATTTGTTGAAAGATTTGTTTTTGAAGAATCAATGGAAGGATGTCCGCCATTCGCACTGTTGCGTATTTCGAGACGGAAAGTTTAATGAGGATTAAGAATTAGACATTCCTTTACGAGTACTTTTAAGAAAAGTATGAGGATAACTATAATACGTATACTTAGAATCCAAAGAAAAATTATTTATCAGCTCGTGTGACGACGACGTGTAGCTATTTTTCATTGAAAATTTTATCATATAATAATTTTTTTACAACGATGACGCTTTAAAGGCATCCTTCACTGTCAGGGAACGAGGTCAGGACCGAGAAGTTTCTAAGGAGTTAGTCAATAAACAAGTATTGTTATGTTAGTACAATCAGCGCTTTGTTATTTAATTAGCGAGAGGAAAACGTAACGTTAACGTTCTCACGTTATTTTCGCATACTTAATATTTACAAAGTGGAACAAACTGCTATCTTAATTAGCGGGCACGTTAAGAAAGAGCTATATAGGCAAAGGTCCAAAATACATTCTGTGGCAAAGGGTTTTCATCGTTCCCTTGATTTACTAAAGTAGCTATCTCCTAAAGAAAGTATGAATCACTAATGCCTGTTTTCACCTTCACTAAATGACACTTAAATGAATCCCTTAATAAAAGTGCACTGTTTGATTTTCAACGCTAGGCTCAGCGCTGAGAGTTGAAAATCTAACAATGCACTTTTATTTAGGTATTCATTTAAATGTCACTTAGTTGTCGGTGAAATCGGGCATAAGTATTATAAATTAAAATAAAATGGGGTAAACTGTCAGCATAGGTGATAGCTTCCCTTTATCCCACATAGTAAGAACAAATTATCTGACATGCAATTAAAACATGATGTGATAACACAATGACTCACCTCGAGAGTTCACTGAACCCTATCTCTACACCATAAATCTAGTTCCACCTCATAAATCAATGTTAATACACGCTAGCACACACTAGCTTCCAGCTAATTAGTTAATTAAGTCTAGATGGAGTCACCTGTACAATAGATCTTGTCTGCCGCGTGACGTCATCGGTGGAGCCCTGGATAGATCGCGGGGCTCGAATGCACGTCGGTATCATGGTGTCAAACCTTCACTAATTTGACAACAAACAGTTTATTGAGGAAAACTTTGGTCCATTTGAGGCACATTTTATTGTCGTTACACTTTGAATTGTCAAAACTGTAAATACAATTGTGATGAGAATTCCTGAATTGTGTTTTGATTTCTGAGAAACACTCTGTGGAAATGACTATAAAAACAAAATATAAATATCAATAGTCAGTAGCTATTTTGTCCCGAATTTTTAACTAAGCCCTTCGTATTTTCCTTTTCGTGTATTTTAGTCAGAGATGCGGTGACACAATGATAGATGCAAACCAATTTTCTTAGATCTACGTCAAAATCCAAGTATTTGTATAAACTGGGCACAGTTGTATGGTTGTATAGTGAGCTACAGCTCATGAATGAATGGATGCGTCAACGCGGTTGTGCGATAAAGTTCTGAGAATATTTACTCTACGGTCGGCGCCGCTGCGCCCACGCACGTCGCTACGCTGACTACACTGGGTCAGAGCAAAAAACACTCAAATACAACTGTTTTGAACCAAAATATTATTCTACGTCTTACTAATTCCACTCAAAATCCATCAGGTTGAATATTTTACAATTAGGAAAAGTACTAACCGACAAATCTTCCAACTTTGTAAACAAAAGCGCTGTAATATTTATTATTTCACAAATAAGCTGTGCTGAAGAAATTAGACGTGTTCAGGAATTGTGAGTAATCCGTGCCTGAAGTAACTTATAAACGGGGAAACCGCTGAATAATTTTACTCACTCTACTACGTCAGCAGATTATAACTAGAATGTAGTTGTGTTAGATGAGGTAAGCTTTCTAACAAGAATGTGTGAGATGAGTTAAGCAGTAAAACGATTCTCATTAATGATGCATAATTATTAACTGTAATAAACATTTTCACATCTCGGGTGTGCAAACGCATAACTTATTGAAGTGAAAACTTCTTTAGGCGCGTTGGGCATTTTTAAGATGGGAAAAACAATTGAACTCGCGACACCGTTACCGACACCTCATTTTTGTAAACGCGATTGTGCTCTTTATTTATATTACGTTACGGATCAATGTTCTATGCAAGTATTTTTACTTTAAAGGTTTTGGTAGTTTTTTTTTTTGTAAACGCTATTGTGCTCTTTATTTAGATAAGGTTACGGACCAATGTTCTATTCAAGTATTTTTCTTCCACTAAGGCGATCTTGTTCAAGTTTTCACTTTTGTCGGCACTCCCGGAGTGTGTTTTTTTAGTTTCTCCCTTACGAAATTCGAAAACAAAGTTTAGAGGCTCACTGGGGGACTATCTCTTTGCTCCAGTGGTCGCAAGTGCTACTGCTGGGCATGAAATCCTGGGTTCGATTCCCAGGTCGGTCCAAGTGTTATTAGGTTTTACTATCTGTAATTTCTTAGTAGCAGCCCGGAGTTTGGATTTTGGCTCGCCCCCTCATTATATGGGACTTAAACATAACTGGCAAAATGTGGGTGTATTATAGCGACGGCCGCAAAGTACAAAACAACAAAACCAACACAAAACAAAACAAAAAAAACACAAAATCATGATTTTACAGGGCAGCGTTTTGAACGCAAAATTGTGAAAATTAGTAGAAGAACAAAGCTATCTTTTTCCATTTTACAACATTAAAATTAATTAAATGTTGTAAAATAGAAAAAGATAGCTTTGTTCTTCTACTAATTTTCACAATTTTGCGTGCAAAACGCTGCCCTGTAAAATCATGATTTTGTAGATAACCGTATATACTTTGCGGCCGTCGATAGGTACACCTCTGCCCAACTCTTCTGGGAAACAAGGCGATATGATATCTACACTAATATTATAAAGAGAAAAGATTTGTATTTTTTTTTTTTGTAATAAAAAAACTCAAAAACGACTGTACAGATTTTAAAAATTCTTTCACCAGTAGCATGCTAATTATCACTGAGTAACATAGGCTATAATTAATAGCATTATATATTAATATTAGTAGTATTATAGAGGCTATATCAAAAGTAGATTAACCGACATCATACGAAACTGCAGTGTGGAAGCCAAATGCTTTTAACTTTACGTTGCACTAATAACAGGCGCAGGCTATTACAATGGTACAGGATTAGCAATACTTCGTTGGCCCATTGCCCACTAGTACTGGACCAGCTTGTTCGTACTGTTGACTCTTATACTGCGAAATAGCAGTCCATTGACACACTAAATGATTATAATTCTCGGTAGCTAGCAACAAGGTAATCTTCATTTAAGGGGGAAGCGTCAGGGTAGCCCGCGAAATTCAAATTTTCTTACTTTTTTTGCATTTTGCAAGTCAGTGTCAGGTTTTATTTTGATTAAAATATGATACGCGGTCGTAACAAATATGGCTTTACTCAATTATAATCATTACAATCAGCAATACAACTCCATAAGTTAGCAAAGGTGTCAAATGTCATGATTTCATGAAATCATGATATTTGACACCTTTATCTTCTTCTTAATCACTATTGCTGATTGATATGATTATAATTGAGTAAAGCCATATTTGTTACGGCCGCGAATCATATTTAGATCAACATACAACATGATACTGACCTGCAAATTGCGAAAAACGTAAGAAATTTGAAACTCGCAGGCTACCCTGGAGCTTTCGCCTTAAAGGGAAGCACTAGAGTAGCCCGCGAAATTGGGATTATGACTAAACATTTTTTTTTGTCCGTCTGTTAGATTATTAAAACATATTGGACACGTATTTTTTTTAAATCTGTAATCAAAAGATTACGGCGATGCATCGAGTTAAAATGTGCCATGACGTCACGAGTATGTAGATTTTATACTTACTTGTGACGTAGCGACCCCTACTCCCCAACGCATTATGCGTTTTATCTAAGTCATTTTTTTTAAATATGATGATGCAAAAAATACATGTTTAATATTTTTTTATTATCTGACTGATGGACTTAACAGAATTTCTTTTTTTTTTTGACCTAGGCATAATCCCTATTCAAATTTTCGTAAGTTTTTTGCAATTTGCTGGTCAGTATTAGATAGATCAGTATAGATTATACTCACCAACACAACACCTTGTCTCTAAGTTCTTTCCATATTAAATGACTATTTCAAGAAATCATGACATTTGAGGGTTTGAGGTTACTTTAGAGAGTTCTATTGATGATTTCAATTATTATAATTCTGTAAATACATACGGTCACGAATTATATTTTAATTGATGTGTAACTTGACCCTAACCGGCAAATTTCAAAGAAAACTTAAGAAAATGTGAATTTCGCGATCACCTTAGCGTATCCCCCTGGTACATTTATTTTTATGTACCGACACTGATCGTAACGGAAAATGAATAGCAAATAGTACGAGCTGAGTAGAGACGTACCTACTATCGATTTAACAACCGATAAACATCGACAAATGAAGTGTTGATCATCCCGAGCTTAAATACATGTTACCGCGAAGCCTTCTCACGACTCGGTAACATGACTAGTGTAGGCGCCTCTCAACAATTATATTGAAATGATACAGTGCTGCACATGCTTGAAACAATGACAGAACCGTTCAGTGGGTGGGCTAGTTAATATTTATTTATGTATTACTTTTGTCTTTATGCACTTTACCGCCCGAGGTCGGAAACACAACTATTATTCAAAATGCTACAAGAAGATTATCTGTAACTAAGATTTAAATAATTTTGTAAGAGCCAACGGCGGAATATCGATACATTCATATGTTTATTATTAGTAATAAAAGGTATGAGACCAATTTGATGTCCCCTTTTCGTTTGCATCTCAAGCAAACGAAATGCACCGATGATTACAGTTACAATAAATTTACATATTGATATGATATTCTCAGCAGGCAATAAAGCCACAATAAGGAACATTAAACTCAAATTGAAGATATTAAAATGTAATTAGGTGTTTGTTCGTGTTTGGTAATTTGTGAGGCTGAGATTGGTACTCCCACGGCTCTATCTGCCTACGTGATATCGGCAAAGGTCACGCATTCACTTACCCTCTCCATTTTGGAGTGGCTTTGTGCAAAATAGCAGTGATTATCGACCTAGTACTTAAAAAGTGCTATTCTAAATTTAACTGCAGCAGCAAATTGAGAATCGAAGCAGCACCATCGTTGTATAAGTAAGCTGGCACTTTAGTGTCTTACTTAATTAAGTCATTACCTATAGTAGTAGGCAACAGCTGCAGGTAATTAGCGCGAAATAACAAGGAAAGCGATGGAAGAGAGAAACAGGATACCTACCTACACTTCATCTTTCACACCCCTTTGAAATTCTCTTACAAATACAGTGAGAGTCTTTATAATGTGCACATATCAAAATGATGGAATCTATGCTTAATTTTATCGACGGAAAAATAAATAAAAATTATTTTATGTATATTTCTTTAAGTTATGTAAGGCGTCTTATTGATAAATTTTACGATTATTGTAAAAATGTATGTAAAAAAAACAGTTTTTTTTAATTGAGGGTATTTTTTTTTTCACAATTTTATTTTTATATTTTATGAGGACGCCTAATTACTTCCAATTATTATAGAGTTTGTTCAATCGCGATAGATCATTTAGTGTAAAAGTTACACCGTTTTGTTTAAAAATTCCATAAAAAATATATAAAACTAAATATTTTTTTAATATTTTTTATGTGCATTTCAATAAGTGCACATTATAAAGACTCACACTGTATTATAAACCAGTCATCACTAGGAAATGTGTGTGTGCTAATTTACACCTCAGCCTAACCCTTCGGAGTATACTGGCGTGATATTATGTCATCATTAGGAGTGTCAACGGACACAATTATGACAAAAGAGAAAATAACAATAAATGAGATGAATGACGATTTCTCCAATGGAAAATACAAAGACTCACCATAAAAACTGATAAAGTACAGTAAACACTCAAAAGCTGTAAACTGAGAGATACAAAGGGGTATAAAACATAAAGAAGCACTGACGCCGTCTCTTACCGTTAATAAATATCTCGTATTTATGTTTTACAATGTATTATGGTATCGTTTAGATCGTTTAAAACTAAGCTCGTGTGAAGATCATAAAAGGACAGGGTCGTATTCAGACATGTAAGATTCGAATCCTTTGATTTTCAAAAAAGGAACAACGCTTTTCATTAGTCTATACCAGGGGTGGCGAACCAATGGCACGCGTGCCATCGGTGGCTCGTAACCAAATGATTTGGACACGACATCATTTAAAGAATTTAGGTAGGTACTAGTTATCTAGTTTGCAACAGCAGAAGCCGGACTAATTTGTTCTTTAATTTAAATAAATACTAAAATTATTGTATGATATAAAGATATTATTGTGAATTTATTTATATAATATTTTTCCACGAGTCACTAAGTCAAGATGGTTTGTTGGCACGTCAATCAATATGAATTTGGAAAAAATGGCACGTAGATGTAGAGAGGTTCGCTATCCCTGGTCTATACTTTCCAAAAAAAACCTAGCTGTACCCAAAAACTTTTAAAGGTACTTTTTAGCATTTTCTACCGCCATATTGGTCCTAATCCGGTCCAGAAGCGGTGGGTTACGGCAACACGGCGGGCGGCGCGCGTCGTTCCAGCTTCGCTGCGTCCGGACCGCATCCCATCCGCGTGTTTATTTACTCGCTTGTCAAAAGTTCGACACACGCTGCCGTATTTATAACCGTGCGGAAGGTGCGCCCCGGAGCAACGAACTTTTGTGACATAATCATAAAACACGGACATTTACAGCAACAAACAATATGAGACAACGTCCATTAAAAGAGTTGTAGACCACCGTAAAAGGGTTTATGTTGTGAGCGAAATTATTTACGTATTATATTTATGATATTTGTTTTAGGGGCAAATGTAACAGCGATTTGCAACACCCGTCCATGAAACGTTAGACATCGATATTTGATAGCAAAATCGTGTTCACAAGTCAAAGTCAAAGGTCGTCTTTGTCACCTTTGTTTATAGACGCGACATATCAGAAAGGCATCGCTTCCAAACTTAGATCGTTCCGTTATTGGATCCGGTATTAAATAAAAGGATGTATCGGCCTTGCTCGTATTTGGGCCACAGATGTGCGGTCTCTGCCCCATTGTGACGTGGGCGAGTGCATTCGATTTGTTACGATACCTGTCAAGTGTGCACTCGGCTTTATTTCGGCTTACAAACAATAAGGCATCGTTCGCAATACCGTAGTATCTATTTTCTAGTATGCGTAGGTTTGTCTATGCGGAGTTAGATTACACATAGACCGCCGGCGCCATCAAAGATTTGCTGACTTTGATACAGTTTTCACACCAAACAAGTTTTGAAGTGCGAAATAGAATAGGTGTGAACACGATATCATTTTGAATTGCTTTATAAATATTTATCAGCTTCTGCAAAAATGGTGTGTTTAAGTAAACAGAAACACTGATAAATCTGTTTCGTTGACCTATATACATACTAATAATGGTACGCCAAAATATTGGTGTGCTCTTTAAGTAAATTTAAATAAGTGTAGGTGTAGTAATAGGCGTCTAACGTAAGCCTGAGTCATAGCTTTTGTTTTCACGAACCGACTCCGACAGCGACTGTAGTCGAGAAAATTATTTTCGAACTTGTCTAGTCATTAGGAATCGTTACGTTTTGTAACATCCGGGCATCCGTCCGGCTACGAGTCATATTATTTTTATTAAATTTTTACGGACTATTTTCAGAGAATCCGTTTTTATGCGTTTTCTTGGCACCTAATGTTGCACAATGTACCACAAAATTATATCGTGACAAGAATTGTTATTGTAACCTACAAAGAGGAGGCAGTTTCAGACGAAACGATAAAAACCTCTGTTTGGTTTAAACAAGAAATCAATGCAATAAAAACTTTTTAAGGGTACACTAGTCGGTCATTCTTCCATACAAACGTAGTATGGTGATTACTCGTCTGTGTGACGGTGTACGTTCGAAACTAAAAATTATATCATTTTTCCTTATAATTTTCTAGCCCTGTATGGCAGCAGAATTGGGAAAAACATTGGTTTGGAAGTTATAAGCGTCGAAACTTCTATATTTCAACACAAATTTTAACTCATCTTTGGGCGTAAATAAATAACGTATATAGTATGAAAATGGAAAATAGAAACCGTACAGGGATATATACTTTATTGAATAGTTCAAATCGATTTATTTTGAGTAGATACATCCAGTAGTTTTTCCATAATATCTATACGCCCAAAGGTCTGTTCAGGAAATTTTACGCGCTCGTTTTCGTTATAAATCATCGTCTATTTCACTAAATAAATAAATAAAAACTAGATAAATAAATACAACTCAATAAATAAATAACTTTACTAAATAGCATGCATATTAGCTACACCACCAACGAGTTCGAGCCGTCGACTAGTGGAACCTTAAGGTAATCCATAACCGTATGTAACATTTTTTACTTGTTATATAAAATACTTAGTTTTAATTCCGGAATTAAAACTAAATATTTTTACCTACATAACATTTTACTGTCATGGATTTCCACAAACGCCTTATTCGATAACTTATAACATTTAAAAAAAGATGTAACTATCGTATTTAATCCAAAATATCGATTCCTATCCGTGTTCCTAACCCCGACCTGAAAACCTTAATGAAAACTTAACACGAGGTGATAAATCACTCAATCCCAGCTGGTTCAAAATACAAGCGTTCTAAATATAAATGATTCGCAAAAAAAGTATTGAAGCATCATGAACTCATTCATTCGATTTCATGCAATTCGTCGAATCTTATAAATAGTACCGATTACTCTCGTTGTCAGTAAACACACGGGTCATTGCGTCGGATAGATCAACAATTATTTTTGTTTTTGCTCATACAGATCTCGGATCAATGAGCATAGTGACTAATTATTTCGCTATACATCGTCATAAAGGAAACAAGTAATGATAGGTAGATTATTGTCGGCGTAGATCCATAGAGCAAAAGAGGCGCGGCAATCAATGCGAATCACGTAACATTAAAATTATATTAACTTACTATTGTGTACATAAAATCACGCTTGTAATTCCCGAAGGGTTAGGCGGGAGTGTACTTCTAGTACACTCATTTCACCAGTTACGTTTAAGACGCCGATATATGCCAGGGACCTTGAGCAGCTTGCGTGTTCTGTGCTGAGCTCACGCAACGCGTCGTACGTCCAGCCAGTAATAGGAGCGCTGTCCCAAATTAGACGCATTATTAATTTATTATACGTAAAACAAAAAGTATTCTAATAAAACACGTATACTAAAAGATACATTATTAAATTATCTTTAAAATGGTGAAGGTTTCAGAAAAATACGCTTGATAGATTTTGCGTGATTCTCCGTTTTTTTATCCGCGTTTGACATAACTTTACAAATTAATTACACTATGTAATTTAAACATAATCTAAAATATTCACAGATTAAGTTATTAAGAAAATGCTCTAATTTAATATATATTTTTCCCAAATACTTAACACAACTCGTTTAGACGTGATCTTCAGTATAAAATCATTAAAAGTCGGTTAGTGTCGCCTTAAGTCCCATGTAATAGGGGGCGAGCCTATTGCCATCAACCGGCCATAAATCCGGACTCCGGGTTGCTACTGAGAAATTCATGATGGATTGTGTGATTATAGCCAAACACGGTTAGATAGAACTAAAAAGGAATTGTCTTAAGTTTTACTACCCACAGTTATGGTCAAACCGGATACGGTAGGATAAGATCTTTTTTAAACAAACGCTTAGAAGGCGTAAAATAAAAACGTTTACCTAATAAACCAATGTCGTTTACATCTGGAGCAGCAAAGTCCCCAAAACAGAACATATCAAACCTCATTATGTACGCTCTCTCATAAATCCGATCCAGTTCTGCAAATAGCTTCGTTTCTCGTAAATATAATTTGAACTACTGTTTATTTGACGTACACCCGACACCAAACAAACATAGAGTTATCAGATTTCTATGAACGAAGGGCTGAAGACGGCTTCGGTATGGTAAAGAACTAAAGACATAACTTTGATGATTGTCTCTAGTACTCTAGTTAAACGGTGAAGGAAAAATTGATGTTCTCCCTCCGGTTGACGCCCTAAGCCGAGGTTCGTACCCCACAGGGGGTGCCCTTAGCGCGCGTTCACCTACTTTTAATTAGCATAGTTGAATAACCCCTGGCTGGAGGTTTTAAGTTTAGTAGCTTAAGGCACCCACAGGAAAGCCCGGTTAAGTAGTAATGATCTCAGAGGTCAACTACGAGATGCACTAATTTAAAAAAAAAAATGAAGGAAAACATCGCGAGAAAGCGGCATATTCCATAACCAAACAATCGAAGACATGTGACATCCACCAACCCGCATTGGACCCGTGTGGTGGATTACGGCTCCCACTCACGAAGAAGAGGCCTATGTCCCAACAGTGGGAATATTAACTATAGCTTATTATGCTTATCCTATGTTCTGCTAAGTGAACACAAGGAGCGGCGGATTGTTAAGCAGATAATAGATAATACGCACAATTATTTCATCCGCATCGTGGTTAATGTGTTTTTGATGTTCATTCGCTTGTTCAGAAGCATTAAAACCTATGCTGGCATTAGATACGTACTTAATTGGGCTCGTTAGACAGTTCAATTGATACCATAGATCAATTTTCACACATTGTACAATGTGACTTTTAGTGCTCCCAAACTAGATTCGGGAGCATTCAATTTAACTGAAATTAATTAACTGGACATGTTTATTGGTGACCAACTTTAAATTGTATTGTTAAAACAACCCACAAATTACTTTCATATTAAATTTATGCAAAACTCTTTATTCTGTGCTAATTATCAAAAACCACAACAACCAACGTCAATTAAAAACTTAATTGTATTAAAGTGTGAACCGATCGTGATCGACATTAATTATGTTTTGTTGACTGCTTAAGTTCTCTAAACTACTCTTAGATAACGTTAAACTAAATCATTTGACGCACAACTGTCGCAACAGCTGCAATATCTTCTGCATTACCAACGTGTACAGAAAGTGATGCAATCGTAAAAAATAAAACACAATCTCCCTTAATTAACCACTTGCTAGTGTTGTTGAAACTCGACGAACAATAGCAACCGATACAGATGAATGAATCGATCAATGGGAACAGCATTATATCGAGACGTACATTAGTAGGTATATCCTTAATGCAGTGAGTGGTTTTGATAAAATCCATTTGCTGAAGCAAAAAGCTTAAACACGACCATGCAATAAATCTTTCTGAATGCACTCACAATCTACATTTGCAATTTATCGAAACGAGAGACGATTCGGAATGTTTGTACTGAAATTGAACTTTGTAAGCTTTGGCCAAGGACAGGCCTGCACACCTTTCTTAAAAGCTGTACGCGAAACTGTTAATGAATTAAGTGAGAAATTTTGGCTCATATTATGGTTGCGAACTTGCCCAACTGTCCTAATTTCAATACCTTCTAACCTCATTTAGAAATTAGGTACTATTTATCAACAAGTAAACTGAATGTTTCCCAGAAATCCAAACACAAGATAAAGGATAAAACAAACACTTGGTCCTAAAATCATAGGAGCGTAACAGACTGTCTGCGAAGTACTGGACAGAATTAGCCGTTTGCGAGGGAACCCTTCGCGCAAAACGGTCTCGTGACATCGCGCACGCGCGTGGCTCCGGCGCGCGTGTTCGTTGCGCGCGCGCATGTGACTAAACCGGCGTTGCCCGGCCCAGCTTAGCCGAAAGCGATACATACGAAAGCTCTCGACCGTTAGAGAGGGACAGTGAGAATAGCCTAAAAGCTCGCACCGTTGTCACACAAAGGGAAATTAGAAACAAATCTGTTGATACTCAGAATAATTTAGAGGTGTTGACGATTATATGAAGGCAAAAGCTTGGCCGAAGCTCAACTGTTGCTCAAGTGATGCGTGGTCAACTTCAAAATTATAAGATACTGGCTGCATTTAACGTTAAGAAGTTTTAGTTAAGATAGAGTACCACCATAGTAAATGAATTTTAATGAATCACTTCATCATTAATGAAGATACAAGCGAGCTACGAAAGCATCCATCCAATCAGTCTAGAGTTAGACATTACAATCAGATACAATCACATTTCGCAAGTCTCACGGCCAAACACACAATGAACCGAGATTACAAACGTAACCAGCATCAAATGCCTCGATTGACTATTATTCTCTTGCGCACCTTTCCGTGACACTGGTCCCAGCACCCTCGACCTGTCACCAAAATTAAATTCAGGTAAAAAAAGGTTACCTTTGTTGTCGGAGCGTGAGGTCTCATGTCCGGGAAACCGACACTTGACCTACCAACGTATTTAGATCTTTTGTGTACAGGATAAAGGGAAGCGTGACTTATCCTATTCGGGCTACAGAAAAAAAAACTATGAATAAAGACTCCGTATTATCATAAATTTTGTAACACTTCACTCTTTTTAGGGTTCCGTAGTAAACAAGGAACCCTCATAGTTTCGTCATGTCCGTCCGTCTGTCTGTCTGTCTGTCTGTCCGCGGTCTAGCTCCGAGACCCTTAGTACTAGAAAGTTGTAATTTGGCATAGATATACATATTAATTACGGCGACAAAGTGGTAAAACAAAATTATGAAAAACATTTTTTTTTAGGGTACCTCTCATACACGTAAAGTGGTAATGTTTATTTTTTTATTTTTTTACCCCATGGTGAGGGGTATCATTGAAAAGGTCCTTCAAAAATATTGTGAGTTTGTGAAAACCATTTTTGGATTCAGGGATTCGTTTGCAAAATATTAAGCTTTAAAGTGCTAATTTTTGTTAGAGTCAAGTGTCCCCCCCCTGCCGGCTAAATGGTTGGTTTTGGGTGTGTGAAAAAAATCACAACAGTAGCTGATATAACGAAACTAAAAGAAAAACTATCACAGCTAAGTAGGCTCTACAGGTTAACGAGTAATAATCGACCAACTTAACTTTGCAGTTGCAAAAACATGTTTTCCCATACATTCCATATGGGAGAACATATTT
Source organism: Agrochola lychnidis (assembly GCA_963680765.1). Lineage (NCBI taxonomy): Eukaryota > Metazoa > Arthropoda > Insecta > Lepidoptera > Noctuidae > Agrochola > Agrochola lychnidis. The sequence goes on from OY796850.1 coordinate 11,539,655, forward strand.
TTCAACTACAAAGTTAAGTTTGTTTTTGGGATAAATTCATCCCAACTACGGAACCCTTCATTGTGCGTGATCCGACACGCACTTGGCCGGTTTTGGTTTTATTTGATCGCCACCTTCTTGACTTCTAATGAATCGATCTAAATAAAATTCTATTTTATTTTATGTGGGCGTGTGGTCTTTATAAATATGCAAACCGGTAACTTTTAGATCAATCGATAGATTTTTATTGATGCTCTAAATTGGGATGTTTTCTGTATTAGGTAAAACCACGGCCATAAACGCTCATTTAGAAATACATTTAATTGCAGATTGTGAAATAACTGCATTTAAAATACCTTTGCAGTCATACTATAAACAAAAGCCGTGTTTAAATAAATATGGAGATTCATTTGTTTATGCGTTCTAATTTTCATACGTTGAACTGACGATAAAATTACAGGTACGCTGCGGAAATGCCAATGCAATGAACGATGGAGCTGGGAAATATCATTTTCAAACAGAATCGGATCGATCCAAATCGAGTTTCAGATTCTATAATTGCTATTGCTGCAATATCGAATGGTGTATCTGTGTCCTAGTTAGTAACCCATGGGTTTGGTCTCGCAGGTGGGTCGCGGAAATGCCGGTGCATTCGACTCTATTTTCATACATTTTGGTCTCGCCACTAACGCCCGCCTCCGCCCCACATCAATGAACGCTTCGCCCAACTACTTCTTCGTCCGCCCTACGATGGTATACCGCGACTAAGATGCTTTGATACTTTTAGTTTTTGAAGAAGATTCTTTAATATAGTTTCTAATAAATATTTACGCCTTTACATCTTAAGGCGTGAGTAATATAAACAAACTTATTGGTATTATTATTTTATAAAAAGAAACGTATGCTTAGTTATATTAACATTTAACCAATAGACTGCTATTAAAACTTGAGCATTCACTACGAGGTAATAGGTTGACAAAATAGGATCACAAACTTTTTTTTTCTGTTTTAGTAAGAACTTAGTTATAATTACAATCTAGCCTAATAGACTAATAAGCAATTTAACTCTAACTTAATATTTTATGAGATAGATTATGTTATACCTAAGAATAGTGTCAATTTGCACTTTTACACAATTTCGTAGCACTTTCTTAAGGTCTGATAATTGATAAAAACACTTTGTTCATGTGTTATATGTATAGCACAGCATTGTTACTATTATTTATACACTACACTAACACAAACTGACTGAAAGTATACGATTTTATTATTTCTTTCGGTACAAACTTGCTAAAAAGTCTGTGGTAAAGTTAACAGAAAGTATTCGCCAACTACCAAGATTGTTTGCGTCGACTAGAGCCACAAATATAAATAGGTGGTCTTATTTTCTTATTTACGACTGTTTCTGTCTTAAACGTGCAACTTTTTATGATAAATTCAGCTTTATTAGCGTCGTCGGTACTCGCGACTGAGGCGATGCAACTATCTGTCTGAAACTGGGTTTATGTGCGGTATATTTGTGTTTATCACTTTTAATGATTCTTTCTTCATACGACGGACCTATGCGCTTGCGTCGGATTTATTGCGCAATATAAATTTATTACAGTAACAGATTCAGCTGTATTAGACGATTAGTTAGTTCGTTTAATTATTTATGTTTTACTAATTTAACTAATGATGGATTAAATTAATAAGGAATGTTATAAAGATAGAAAGAGAGGTGTAAAATAACTGTTTGAGAGATAATAAACACACACTTAAATCTCAGTAAGAAGAACTATAAAAGCGGTGACTATTACAATTTAACACTTATTTTATAACCAAGATGATTTGAAAGATTTTCTCGTAAAAGCTTCTTTCATATAATATGAACATAATTAAATTTAAATAATTTTATGGTTATTTTAATTAACGGCACAGTTCCGTGTTTGCTGGTAGCGGGAGTTTAATAAATAAATTATGGTGTGTCGTGAACTAAGCTAACGTTTAATCATCGGACAAAACTTACACCGCATCCTGTTTGATATTTGTTTATGTAACTTAAATGAGATTTATTAGGTACTTGAACCTTACTCAATATTTACCTACATCGCTTATAGACACCACTACACCTATAACTTCTGTTTACATTTAACGAAATCTGTTTATTTTCCACACTTTTGGCAGTGGTTTGCCAATTTGTCCGATCACGATTAACTCGGCAAATTATAGTTGTTTTTTGGTTTCCGTTTCATGTGAAACCAATTTGAATAGCTCTGCAAATATGCACAATATCAAAAAGGCATAATATGACCACTTTTATGTTTTCCTTTTCGAACCTAAACGGGATAATCGGATTAAATACGTCGAAAATTGCATCTCATAATACAGTTCCCGAAATCAATGTACCAGGAGCGCATAAAATTCGAACACGTTTCATTGATCGATAAAAAACCGACATAAGAACTTTGTGTACGCTTACTCACGCAGTCTGGGACTCATCCCGATATCAGACCGTTCCAATATTTTGAACTACTCAGAGATAGTCCAGTGAGTCACTTCTGTGACTCATGTCACCTTACCTCTCCTATGCCTGATTTAACTACGCTACAGGAATATACCAAGACGCTCGAGATCCTACATTGTGTTGTGCAACACGATGCTACTAATTTATTAGCATAATAACGGTTTATTAGTATCTCGTTCAATATTATGACGTGATCTGCAATTATGACCGGGAAACGACGTAAATATTGATAGGTATGTTTGTTAAGACGTGACGTAAGTTTTCAATTTATTATAGATAGGAAATTGAAATTGAAACCCCGTAGGTCCCGTACGCTAGGAATACATAGATTTTTCTAGAGTACATTCCGCACTGCACTGACCTACCATCAGCTCATAAACAGTATTATTTTAATACTAGCTGCGCCCCGCGGTTTCACCCGCATAAGTCTCGATCCCGTGGGAAAAAAAAGTATCCTATGTTCTTTTCCAGGGCATCATCTATATATGTGCCAAATTTCATCCAAATCCGTTCAGCCGTTTTAGCGTGAAGGCGTAACAAACAAACTTACTTTCGCATTTATAATATTAAGGATTACTTCAGTGGGAGAAAGAGATGGAGCTATACGACCTGTAGAGCTTCATCTCTTTCCCACACTGGAGTGGTGTCTGTAGTGATTCACTTGATTCCTGCAACTTGTACGGAGTAAATCGTTTCGTTAGTCTAGTAATGGTTAACCTAGCACATGGGACGGGATAGCACATGATCATCTCAATAATGAACTGAACAGTAGGCTTAATGTTTGATTTATTGGTACTAATTCAAAAAACTGGCTAAGTGCGTGTCGGACTACGCACAATGAAGGGTTCCGTAGTTGGAATGAATTTATTCCAAATGCAAACTTAACATTGTAGTTGAATAACATGTTCTCCCATACATTCAACTGCAAATGTAAGTTTGTACGCACAATATTGAGAGATTTACCATGTTATTTTAAGACTATGGACTTCTTGTAGGTTTTCCTGTAATCTATGAGTATTTTTTCATAATTTTAGGTTTAGAAGTTTCTGAGATAATGGTCAATTTTCATTTACTTTCTAAAATATCTTTAAATGTATTTATTTCGAAATTATAAAAAAAAATGTGATTCTAGCAACAAGCCCTTTCATTTGATATGGTCACACGGTACAATTTGCAAAACTTTTTATTTTATTTTCTTATTTGCCCCCAGAAGTGACCCTCACACATGTTCAAAATTCATTTATTTACGTTACACATCCGTGTTTGGGTCACAGAAATACATATTTATTTGTACCAAATTTCAACTTAATCGGTCCATTTGATTCGGAGCAAATTGGCTGTGACAGACGGACAGACAGACACACGAGTGATCCTATAAGGGTTCTGTTTTTCTTTTTGAGATACGGAACACTAAAATCCAATTTATTACTATATTTGCCTACTTTCTTTAAGTTTCCCGCACAGCACGAAACTCCTTCCAACAAGGAGCCCTCTCTCACAAATGTCCATTATTTTTTATTAGGTTTTTTATATAAATAACAATAAGCATACAGTGCTAATGTTACGGATTTGCTGGTTATTTGCAGTTGCCCACGATCGTTATATCGTTCTTTATTCGTCCCATTGTCGCCGAAGGGAACACAATGGCTCCAAATCTTTTCTTCCTCAACGCTCCACTTCACAACTGGACTTAATTTATTTTTCATTTCATTCAATTTAGAGAGCAACAAAGGCCCTATATAATCGAGTTGCAGCAATCACAAAGCTATAAATCAAAATAATTCGGTGTGTTCGAAACAATTAAGTGCCTAAAAGGGAGAGGCGGGAACACGAGCGAACGAATTTGTAGATACCACATTTTAATTAATTTAGGACACTCTATATTTAAAAGGGCTTGTGAAAGCTTATGTGCTCTTTTTCACTGCTCTAAATGCCGATGGATTTTTTTTGTTGAATGAATATTAATTAAATAAACAAAACATAATTAGATATAACAAAAATAAATTCTATGAAAAATGTTCAAGCATCACGTCAGTAGGCAAAATTAATATCATGCGTGAGTCGCCTGCTTGATCTACAGGGTGTTTGGCAGAACGTTGAACATACGAAAATGGTGGATAGGTGGGGTCATCTGCTACTTACTCAGCCCTAATTTATTTGGCCCTGGCGCTCTGGATATTAAAATTTTTTTTTTGCTTTCTTCTAGTTTCACAACTTTCTTAACTTCAAAGTGTAATTTTTATTAAAAAAATGGGTAAAACAGGCATTTTTTTTTAAATCTTTTATATTGGCAGATTCTTATAACAGAAAGATGTAAAAAATACTTAAACCCTAATTTCAACCTGCATTAAAAAAAAAATCCAGGGGGCCAGGGCCAAATAAATTAGGGCTGAGTAAGTAGCAGATGACCCCACCTATCCACCATTTTCGTATGTTCAACGTTCTGCCAAACACCCTGTATATTTATTTACTAGTCAATCATTGGCTACTTAGCTTCTTAGTAGTTTAATAATGTGTCATCAATATTAATTTAACATTATACGAACACAGGAACACTTGTACCTCTGGGGATAAGCCCATTGTATCAGTCTGACAACGCTTTGATGGTCCAAAATAGATTACAGTTTTGATTCAAAGCACGATACGCAACGGTAAGCCAATTAAGCCGGCGGCGAATCGTAATGAACCGTTAATGACACGTGCGACGAATACCAACAAATTATATGGATTCGTTGCCATTACTATTTGTATTAAATTATAAATTAGCAAATAACACACGCAATTGAACACGATATGGATTAGTCGTGATCGTGAAAGCCGACCGTTAACCGCAGCTCCATTTGTATTAATCTCTGTTATGATTTCAAAGCCTCTATTGAAACACGATATTATTCACGAGGTTTTAATTCACCAATGAAAGCAGAAACTAAGTAGAAAAAAAACCGGCGAAATGCGTGTCGGACCACGCACAATGAAGGGTTCCGTAGTTGGGATGAATTTATCCCAAATACAAACTTAACATTGTAGTTGATAAACATGTTCTCCCATACGGAATGTTTGGGAAAACATGTTTTTGCAACTGCAAAGTTAAGTTGGTCGATTATTACTCGTTAACTTGTAAAGCCTACTTAGCTGTGATAGTTTTCCTTTTCATTTCGTTATATAAACTACTGCTGTGATTTTTTTCATACATCCAAAACTAACCATTTAGCTGGCAGGGGACACTTGACTCTAACAAAAATTTGCACTTTAAAGCTTAATATTTCGCAAACGGATCCCTAAATCCAAAAATGGTTTTCACAAACTCCCAATGTTTTTGAAGGACCTTTTCAATGATACTCCACACCATGGGATAAAACAATAAAAAAATAACATCACCACTTTACGTGTAGGAGAGGTACCCTAAAAAAAATATTTTTCATAATTTTGTTTTACCACTTTGTCGGCGTAATTAATATGTATATCTATGCCAAATTACAGCTTTCTAGTACTAAGGGTCTAGGAGCTAGACCGCGGACAGGCAGACGAAACTATTAAGGGTTCCTTGTTTACTACGAAACCCTAAAAATGGAAAAGTCTGAAGTTTTCCTAACAAACTGTCTGGGCTGTTCGTCTGATATTAGACCTAGGAAGAATACAGTTACCAGTTTATCACCGGCCTACCAAGAGTCTAAAAGCTGTCAACGTCACTTAATAGCTGTCAAATATTTACCTGTTTTGATTAATTTGGCAATATTACTTTATGGAAATAAGAAATGTGGCTAACTAGCGAACTAGAATATTGATTATGAAATGCAATAATTAATATATGCATGTGTGTGTGTGTGTGTGATGTGCTGCTGCAGGCGACATACATACGTGCAGTTGTACTGAATTTCGTGGGAATTTCTTTATTCTTGATCTTGAATTACAAACACCCAATGGTTTCAGAAACTTTTATAGAGAATTCATATCATGGGTGTAGATAAAGTCTCGTATGCAACTGTACCTATTTTCGCACCTAAAACGGTTACAACATCAAATTCAGTGTTATAAATGCAATGCATTATTAATATTCTAGTTCGTTAGTTACTTAGCCACATTTCATATTTCCATATTGCCAAATTAATCAAAACATCGAAATATTTCACATCTTATTGCGACGTTGCCCACTTTCAGAATAAACGCTCTTAAAACTGTAAATCAGAAGGTGCACTTGTCGAGTTTCAGCACTAAGGCTCCGAGCAAACAGGCACGACGCGACAGCGCGACGCGACTCTACTAATAAAACAATTTCTAAGAAAACTTCACGGTAGAACAATTTACCGGTGTCACGTCGCGCCTGTTAGCGAGAGCCTAGAAACTACGTCCATATACCTACAGAAGTAAATGCTCCTTATTTGTATAACAACATCACAGCGTTTAAATGAATCTAATCAAATGCGTGTAGTTTGATGAAGATTGACACGAATTCTGCCGAAAGAGGCCGAGAGGACGCGAACGTGTTGTAACTGTGACGTGCTCGTGCGCTGCTTTATTGCCTGCCAAGCTTCGATCAAGATTATGGGGCCCAATTAAAAATCGTCATATGACACGCCCTGTCAAACCGTCACGAGCTGATGAAAGGAAGATAAATATTGAAGGTAACTTATGTTCTTGCTGTCAAAAAGAAACGACGATTTCAGTTTCTTTTTATTGATGAGAAAGAATCACGTTGCGTATTTTGAAGTAATGTAGACGCATATGGAAAATGCAATAGACTTGTTGACAGTAAGTAAGTAGTGTGTCCCTCTCGCACAATGTGGCACTGTTAATTAATCTACTAAATTAGTAGTATTCAGTCTTATTTTCCGGTAGCTACATAAAAATTTGGAAATGGAAATCGTCCGTCATAAGACTTTCAAAGTAAACATTAACACAAATAATTATTTATGTGCTTTCAATATTCATCATCATCATCATCAGCCTATAATGTTACTAACTTATGTTGTTAACTTAGATGTAGCATGAATTTGAAAATTTGAATTCATTCATTTCAATTTTACAACGTATTTGGTTATATGACTTTACAAGTTATTGCGTTTGCGTAAAGATCACTTTCACCTTAAGTAGTAATAAGGATTGATGATTTTGAAGGCGCATTCAGTTCGATTGGTGATCGGTTTTACGAATTTTGCCGATGCTACATCTAAGTTGTGTCGTACTGTACCTAAATGTAAACACAATCTTCATCTCTCCAATATTATTTTGTACAATACAAAAGCAAAGAAAGTTTTACTTCATCATCATCAGCCTATAAATGTTCTCACTGCTGGGACACAGGCCTCCTCTCTGTGAGAGGGAGTGGGCCGTAATCCACCACGCGGGCCCAGTGCGGGTTGGTAGATGTCACATGTCTTCGAATTTTCGATTCTAGGACATGCCGGTTTCCTCACGATGTTTTCCTTCACCGTTTTGAGAGCAGTGGTGATGAAATAATTTACACAAAGTAAAGCGCCTGTCTGGGTTCGAACCTAAAACCTACAACTCGTAAGGCGCTTTCAATATTATTTTACATATTTTAAAACTTTGTAAATTGAGACTACCGAATATTGTAATATTTTTATTTTTATATTTTTTTTTATATTTAAATGACAATTGTGTGCAGACAACACTGTAAAAGAAAAGACAATTTGACGGAAAAAAGGGTGACGCTGACGACACTCAAACCGCCATGTTAAACATATAAAACATATAAAAATTTGAGTGCAATATATAAATGAAAAATTTGTTCAGTTATTATTAATATTTCGCTGAAATGTTCACATTTTGAGGAAAATAACCAAAAGGAGCATTATTATTTGGTTTCTCAAATATTGGTGCCGATTCTCTTGTCACAAATGCCTCTAAACTAAACTAAAAATCACCAAAATTTAGTTTATTCCTGTCAAACGACGATTTCCCATTCTGAAATAGACTAAAGTGACACAACTTAACTATATTTTAGTTTGACAGCACTAAGATGGCACTGAGATACCTATTAGTTTAGTGAAAATGGCAATTTTGCTATTCTGAATTTGACGTTTTTAACCTTAAATTTAGATTTTCTAACTAAATATGACTATTTTTAATCGCGACTAAAAACATGTGGAATAAAATTGGTTGTCATGAACTAAAATTCACACCAACACCTCGACTTCAGATGAAAAAACAGTACTGAATATTTTTTTCTTCTTTTGCTTTTATCTCGAAAACGGTGTGTCCAATCGCAAAAATAATGAAAATTTCGACACCCTTTATAACACCTTAAATCCCTAACACTCTACACGTAGGTAATATTTTTTCTTATTTTCCACACAAAAAGTGAAAAATCCATATAAAACACGTCGAGGCTGCCCCCCCTGCGCGCCTACGGCTCTAAAAAGATTCACGTGGTTAGGTATCACGTGTGGAATCGCGGTTGTCAAATTCGATTTAGATGTGTCAAAATTATTTTTAAATTTAGAGAATTTATTTTGCAGAATAGCTTTGAGATTCTCATAGTCAAAAGTAAGGAATTTTAGTGATAGTTTAGTTAGTTTAGATCGGTGTACAAGAGAATCGGCACCACTGTCAACTAGCCCATTGCGTAACCATTATTCTTTTAACACTTCACATGCACTTATCAATGCTTTCAGAGACTGGTTAGGCCTTAACATTCCTATCAATTAGCGATCTTAAGTACTGGCTATAAATCCCCATATCCACACGTACCTAATGACATCAACAAATCATACACGGATATATCGTCGGATATAAATCAACACAAACGAATGGCTAGCCTCTCGATTAACAATAATTTCGTTACCAGTTGGAATAAATCTAAATGAACGGACGACGTACGACGATTCTTAATTGACACGTCGGGTTACTGGACCGCGATGTACTGTGAAACACGATATCCAGCATGTGTTTACTAATTACACTGTGACAATCTGCAAGTCTATGGAATGGCCTGAAGTACCAGCTGAACATTCAAGGATGTCTAGCGGACACCGACAAAAAAATGCTCCAAATAGCGGAATCATATTTCAAATCTTTTGTTTCGAAAAACAAATGAAAGAATAGACAATAGTTATACCTTTTAAATTGTTCACTTTTCAGAACAACACAAAACTATGCACTTATTAAACGTAGGTAATGATTCAAACACCGTTGTGTTTGTACAAAAGCTGCGCATTTTCATTCCATCTTCAGTCATCGCGTTTAAAACAATGGGGGAAACAAAAACTCATTTTCATGGGTTCGTTTTGTTTGCGGTAATGCAAGAGCAACAACGAGAGTTGTGGGATCCCCCTCATAAACTGTTTGGGTAAAAGGATCTCTCACATCGCTTCGGTCGCGGCATTAAGCGGATGCTGCCGATCCGACAGTGCGGAAAAGCCACGGAAAACCAATTTCCACAGGCCGATTCATGCATCGATTTATACAAAATTATTTTAGCCCGCGTGTCGCATACTTTATGTTTTGTTTTTGGCATTAAACGCGTTGTGCTGCTTTAATTAAAGGACTTTTAACTGTTCTTGTTTGCATTTTTATAGGTAATTGGTTTCAGTATTTTGGATTCAGTTCAACTGAATTGTAAAGCCATATATTTTAATGTGGGCTTGAGTTTAATTGTAAGTACTGTATGTAGCACACATTCAAGACTAATGAGTCAATTGAGACACGCAGACCGAGGAAAGGAACGATGATCAAATTTACTACCTTGCTTGAAAGGGTCAGTAATTTAAATACCTGCGTACAATAAAACGTAAGCTGCAAAATAAAAGTCTGAATGATTCAACGCTCGCATACCGAGCATATTTGTGGAATATTTTCGGTACAGCTTCAGGCTTCTCCACAATCCCACCTGTCCACAATCCGAACATGCCGCAAGTAATTTATTCGCTCCTGTCCGGTGATCGACATGACAAGCCGCAGATGACGTCACAACCACAAGTTTTTGCCCGAAACTGCATTGTCCATGTTTTTGCTGGCTGACAATTTGATGATCGTTTTTTTTATGTCATGCGATATTGTTATTTAATTTTGGAACAGGAGTAGAGTGCAGTCAGCCAGTGTTCTTTTTTTAAAAGATATTAATTGGACAAGCCAGTATTTTTAATTAGAACCGGCTAGTATTTAACGTAACTCAGACACGGTCTATCACGTTTTTGTTGGCGGCACTTTGCACAAAGGTAGATAATATCATTGATTGATTTTATTGTTCCTATTTTGTTTGACATGTAATAGACACTTTTAATAGACACAATTCGGGTATCAGGTATCGAGATTATTTGGCTATTATTTAAGTATAATTGAATACAACTCGCATAAAGGCTCGTGCAGACAGGCGCGATATCTCGGGCGCGACAGGCATCGCGACCTTTGTCGCGCCCGCGATATCGCGCTGGTCTGCACGAGCCTTAAACCAAATGACAGTTGCGTGGTGATCTTGTAATTACACAGTACCTATCGATCGTGATCGATATCCACATAATGTTGTATGTATGACATGAATGAACTTTGTTTTATAATACAACAATAAAACAGTAAGGCGTGTATGTCATTGACTTTATTGATTTCTGATTCACAATTTGAAAGATTTATATTGAAAAATAATGTTGTTTTTTCCAATGGCGCCAGTGAACAGGAGCTTCATAATAACCACAAACCGCATTTTTTTGTATTCACATGTATTTGCACAGTTGTGGCTTTAATTGATAAAACATTAAGAATGTTTTTTGTATTTTTCCATGTATTATTTTTGGCCCGTTCAAGCGGTTCATGTTTACCTAGCTAAAAAAGCTATTTTAAAATCGGAAGAGTACTTTGACTGAGTAAAATTAATTATGTAAATGAGGTAACAGCAACTTTTATTTTAGTTTATAATTTTAATAACACATGTACTACATACCTATGTGTAGGTAGGTACATATCGCTGTCCCCGGCGAATAAAATAGTAATGTGCTAATCAAGAGATCCGATTACACTCTGCCAATTTTTTTCATTCATTACCTACGGTTATTTTAGAAGTTACAAGATTTTAGGGTGTATTGTAATGAATGTAAAAAATCACTTTTCTTTAGATATTTAATCAAGTCCGCTATGTATTTTAGTTAAGGGGACGATAACTGACTTTTAATGATTTTATACTGAAGATGACGTCTAAACGAGTAGTGTTAATAATTTGAAAAAAATATATGTTAAATTAGAGCATTTTTTTAATATTTTAATATAGGCATATTTTTGATTATGTTTATAGTGAAATTAATTTGTAAAGTTATGTCTAACGCGGATAAAAAACTGAGAATGACACAAAATGTATCAAGCGTATTTTTCTGAAAATTTCACCATTTTAAAGATAATTAAATTATCGATCTTTTAGTATACGTGTTTTATTAAAATACCTTTTGTTTTACGTTTAATAAATTAATAATGCGTCTAATTTGGGACAACGCTCTTTGATGGGCGAGTCCTATTACTGGCTGGTCGTACGACGCGTTGCGTGAGCTCAGTACAGAACACGCAAGCTAACCTTTCAAGGTCACTGTCATATATCTGCGTCTTAATAAGATTTTCACAAAAACTGTTTTTTTTTTTCCTGTAAAAATTGGTTTTTACGATTACCATTTTATTCGCCGGGGACAGCGTTATACCTACGTCGTTCAAACTCTTTTATGCTTAAAATTAAATCAAACTGAAAGTTACTTAGCAACTTAACGAGTGCGACTTTAAAGTTTAAACATAGTCACAACAGATCCGCGATATCACTCGCACACTTTTTATTTGCACATCCATCAGTCTTGTACTTAAAGATTGAGGCAGTAGTTTACAAATTGACAGCCCCTGTATCTGTGATCGACACCTGACATGTTGATATTAAATCGTGGTGTCAACTTTTGAAGTCTCTTAAATATTGCTGATCTATATGTACTATCGAAGAAACGCATATCTGTACACTGTAAGGACTATTCTTGCTTGCAGCGCTCGACCGCTATAGTATCGCTGACCTACGAAAAAAAAGGATCATGTGCACAGGATTTTGTTTTCAAATTACTTAGATATGCGTTACCCCGATGGTACTTAATATAGTTTTTATTTTATGTTAAAATACTAGGGTAGATACTTTCACGATTTACTAAATGCTTTCTTCCTCTATTGGACTAATGCCTGTTTTCACCGACAACTAAGTGACAGACACTTAAATGAATCCCTAAATAAAAGTGCACTGTTGGATTTTCAACTCTCAGCACTGAGCCTAGCGTTGAAAATCCAACAATGCACTTTTATTTACGGATCTATTCAAGTGTCACTTAATGAAGGTGAAAACGGGCATAAGTGCAATATTTTTATTGGTGACCCGTGAAAGTTTTTCAATAAATTTGCTTAAGTTTTTGACAAACTACCTATTAATCGGATTGATATAATGTACACTTAAATAAAAAGAACCTTGTCCCTTTTTCGTGGTTAACAAATGTAACAAATTGATTCATTTATTGTCAACATTGCTGTGTGGTCTGTTCTCACACAACAAAATGCTAATAGCCATATAATTTCCCACCCAGTTGACTGATCCCACAGATTCCTACAAGACGTTCATGATTCATCCCGGGTTCAGGAATCGTGTGATTTATAACTAATTTCACACGTCTCAAGTACTTTCGAACGCCAACACGTACGAACATAATCATTCTCATCACTGAATAGGTACTTCATTGTTATTCAATCAGCAATAAGAAAACAAAACACTATCGTTCAGGATTATAATGTGTCTCTATCTTCTACTATTATTCCAACTATACTATTATTCCGATGATATCTACCTACTTATGGTAAAGCAGCGATTCCTAAAGTGATTTCCGGAGAAAGGTCACAAGGGTTCCGCGAATCCGAAATTTAAAATAATCAATACTAATATAATAATGCTGAAGGGTTTGTTTATTTGACTGGTTTGTTTGAACGCGCAAATCTCTGAAATAACAAGTCTGATTTGAAAAAAGCTTCTTGCATTTGATAGTCCAGGAAGGTTAGGCTATTTTACATCACGCTATGGTCCTAAGGAGCCGAGTAAAAAGAAGAAAAAGAAGTAATAGCGCGGGCGGAAAAGTGTGGCAGTTATTTTAGTATATTGTGGTGTCTTAAGACTTCCACACGAACGAAGTTGCGGGGTTATTAATAAAACAGTAAAAAACTTTAATTCTTTAGGAAAAAAGACATTTTCTGCGAAAAAAATCCTATTGAGTAATTCTCATCGGGATTATATTTGGTTATTAGAAATATTGTGTGAAAAGTCCATTGCGACAACAAGACCGAAAAAAAATTGGTGTGAAACATCTCGTAAAAGATTTGTTTTACGTCAATTTATGGTACTACAAGTTTATTCCTTATTATTTGATATCTTTGAATGTAGGGTTCCATAAAATGAAAGGGATTTGTCGAGTGTTCCGTATCCTTAAAAGTTTAGGAACCACTGTGCTAGAGCATTCTGCATACTGCCTTTATTTTACCCCCGAAACAACAATTTTTTTTTAATAAATTGCTGTATCATCGGATTAAATTACATACGTTGTAGATCCTATCTATGGTTGTCACGTGTCGTATTTTCTATTTAATTAAGTTACACACTAATATGTGACTAATATCCATTTATTATCACATCTTTTAAATACCTAGGGTTTCGCTTTAGTAGTTTCCTCACCACTTCCCATATCACCATGAATATTATATAACTGTGAGAATGGGGTTCTGGGCAACTATAAAAAGTACCGAAATTTGGAATTGCTTGTCGCGATTCTTTCAAGCAAAAATCTATAATTACGGTTTTGCTTGTCAAACTCGTAACAATAATAATAATCAGCCAAAACGAAATTATGATACTGGGACTGACTGGAACTTCTATTCCACTCAAATCGCGGGATACACTTTTATAGACTTGTGCGGATTTGTTCCTAGCGTTTCGAAGAAAGTGCTTCACGCCTTCATACCGAGGATATTTCCCAATTGTAAAATTCATCCGCGTGACTTTAAAATCTTTCTTTTTCTTGTCATATAATTGTTCAATAGGTTCCTTAGATGAAATCACAGTTTCTCGCAAATTACTTTTCCTTCAATATTTCATTACTCAATGGATCTACTACACAGGTATGATCTTTATTTTTAATTAATTTACTATCTTAAAAATTAAAACAAATAGAGATAACTTTTATAATTTCCTGTCCGCCTAATATCTATCAGCACAGCACTACGGTCACAGTCACAGTGGTATCGTTTAACTTTAAAATACCCACCGTACCACCAGAGGTACGGCCAGGGGTACGGTAGGTCTGCAGTGATACATTTTCATAGTTAGTACAAGGTAAATCAAAACTCACTACAAACCCACAAAAAAAAATCAACCGACTTCCAAAAGAAACACTATAACTTTTGGTTTTGAATTTTCGTTTTTTGCCACCAACTTCCGAAATTAAAGTTATTTTTCATATTTTAGTTGTGTTAACAACCCCGCACAAATTCAGATGAAAAAAAACCTGCTATGTAAATAACAGTGATAGGAACTTATCATATCATCCACATACAAAGTGGGAAAAAAGAACGTATTATTGAACCCAACACAAAAAATATCCCAGCAAAGTTACTGAAGAGATTTTGAGAGAATACTCTTTCAAACAAAAAAATATTTTCATAATCGGTCCATAAATAAATTGACGGAAAAATCGGTGGACATACATTTTAAAAAAAACATGCTCTACGAACATATTATAACCTCCTCTTTTTTAGAAGTCGATTATAAAACGTCAAAACAAAAAAGCTTCAACATTTTCATAGTAGGGCCGTGGAATGTTTAAGAGCGGCAAGATCCCCTCGTCTTTCCGCCGCGCCCTAACTACTTCCTTTGTATAATTAGCTGGCTAATAAGTCTCTCAGTGAAATATTCAGTGAGTCGAGTGGGGCCTCCTCCGCGGATCGTGAATGGAGCTGTCAATAGCGATTACAGAACCTCTCGATATTAATTCCGTCGGGAGTGTTTCTTACGGAGTATCGATGTTCCTTGAGTAGGTCTGAGGTTATCCTTATTCGGTACTTTTCTTGTGGCATTAATAAAATTGGTGTTGTTGTGTATTAGTGTCACCGATTTTTTTCATATTGTATGGAAGAACTGGAAGTACAGACGCCAGCACATCAAGCTACCCGAAACTGTCAAATTTTCCCAATCAACTTTGAACCTTATACTTCTGCGATAAAGTCGAAAATCTATTAAATAAATTTGACAGATTGTAGTAGCTTGATGTGCTGGCGTCTGTACCATAACGCTAAATAATAGTAGAAGAAGAAAAAGAATAATGGTTTTGAAATGCTAAGGTTGATTTTCAAATCATTTATTGATTGAAAACATTTTACTTGAAGAATATTGCAATATTGGCTATTGCAGTATTCTCCAAGTATAAAATTTTCCACCTACAAAGATCAATATTACGATTTCCAATCAAAACATAATACGCACCATCCTTCTAACGGATAAACAAGTACTCTAAACTCAGCCATAT
The DNA here is from genome assembly GCA_963680765.1 of Agrochola lychnidis. Taxonomy (NCBI): domain Eukaryota; kingdom Metazoa; phylum Arthropoda; class Insecta; order Lepidoptera; family Noctuidae; genus Agrochola; species Agrochola lychnidis. Next base: position 11,555,666 of record OY796850.1, read on the forward strand.
ATCTTCTTTGCAGCATAAGTAATCGTGGACAATAAATCTAAATTCACATACAATTTCCTTTATTACACATACATCATTCGTAGCACTTTCTAAAACAAATAGGTGTATTTCAGAAGGGTGCATTACTGATGCACTCCTTGCGGAGGTAAACAAAACCAATGGGGGTACTGATCACTCTATATCAATGTTATTGTTTCCGAATTCCTCGATTAACTGCACTAATGAACGAAACTGATAGAGAAATATTATTGGGAATAGGGGAATGGAGACATAATAATTTGGGTTATTTTATTTATCTTTGATAGGGGATTGATAGAAATGAGAAAGGTGAGGAGCTCGTGGCCATAGTATTCGACCGGTTTCTCACTAGAAACGAATCGAGAATTTGTTAAGTGTGCGTGCGGGGACGCATATATACTATGGCCCCACACATACAAGCCGCGCGCAGTGCGTTTCTATGAAGAAAGCTTACTACCTCTCTTTATACTATGTCGTGGCTAAGTAATAGCAGCCACATGGGTCGATCCATCAGGTTAAGCTACACTTGTCGAGGTTGGTCCGTGGATAGGTGACCATCTTTATATACCGAGACTCCTCCGTGCCAAGGAAAGCACGTTAAGCCGTTGGTCCTGGCATTCGTGGATCTTTAATAGTCGTTACGAGTCATCAGAAGGCCGAAAGTCTGACAACCAGTCTTACCAAGGGGTATCGTATTACCCAGTTACTAGTGGAGGTCAGACAGGCAGTCGCTCCATGTAAAATACTAGTATTCAGTTGCATCCGGTTAGACTGGAAGCCGACCCCAACATAGTTGGGAAAAGGGTGGACAGATTGATTGAGGGGATTGAAAGAAATATGTAAGAACCTATAGTATTCTCACGAAAAACAAATTCGATAGGAAAATAATTCCAAAATTGCCGATAGATCAAGTTAAGAAGAACATTAGCCTTTGATTGGAGCTTTACAAAACTTTATCAGCATTAAAATAAACCTTTTCTTCGCAATCTGCATCCATATCTGATTGACAGGCCACATCAATGCCCTAAACTTTGGAGTTCTCAGAGACCTAATAATCAAAACTCAATCAATGCTCGAGATTTTCATAATCTCACCCTTCTACATTTAATAAGTGCGTATAATTACAATCGAGCTTGACATGAGCCCTATCATAATGTCGTTGGCTCGTGGCTCGTGGCTCGTGACAGCGGGTTCGATTCCTCATACATATTCAGGGGTCCCCCCTCGCGTGCTTCTAATGAACCTGACTGTACAAAACAGATAGGTTCAGAAGGTCAACTCCTTACAACGAGTGAATACGCACGCAGACAGACAGACACGCGCCTACGTGTAAGCGTACAGGCGACTGACATTCGTTTAACATAGTGAGATCACAGTATACGTCATCATTATCTTCTCCTGCCCTTTTTCTATTTGGAGTTAACGCAATGTTTTTGCTTCCATACTTCTCTATTATAGGTCAACCGCTTAAGTGAGTCCGTGCGCGGTGCGGGAGGGGTGATAGTTGTCACAAGTTGAAGAATCACTGAGCTCTCGTATCAGGACACCACACCCCTCCCGCACCGCACATCTACCTCAAGAATGGACTCAGTTAAGCAGTCGGCCTATAGTCGTCATCACGTACAGTATTTATATTTTCTTAATGTCCCTCGGGAATCATCGCATTTCCGAATACAAACGAATGCTAATTTCCGTGTCCATCAATTATTCGATTTATCGTGTATAATAATTTGAATTCAGAACTAAGTACTTTATTGTTGTTTTGTTTTGATTTCCGTGTGAACTATATAGAGCTGTAAAACTTTTTTTCTATCTGTCGTGCCTACGACTTTAGCAGCTTTCCTCCCATTTTTTAAATAAATTACATTAAGTTAAAAGAGTATTAACAACTCTATATACTTCCAAGTCGCTTAAGAGCGTCCGGTCTGCACTAAGTGCAAAGGGCAACTGATAGAAATCCGACGACTGATGAAACGAAAATAGAAATACTGTACAGTAGTCTATATTCTGTGTGTCTGCGCCTGTTTCCGCTCGTTGAATGGAGTCGGCCTTCTGTATGTCCCTGTCTATTTGTACTGACTGACTGTAGAACCTATTGTCAGTTGCAGGTTGAAATCCTTTTGTTGTCAACAAATTAGATTTGTACGTGAACGCTTTTGTTGATGACGGAGGTTGTTTACCTGTGCTGTTGTGAGGTTAATTTTTTGCATGTGATTTGACGTATGTGGTTCCGTGTTTTATGAAATCGTTAAATCAGTTTTCAAAAAAATCGAATGATTAAATGAGAATAAATTAAGCAGTGTGAAGGTCGAAATATATGTTCCGTGAAATAAAAATGTTTGAAGTTGTTTTATACTAGATACCAAGAAATTCACACCTATTTTCCTGCAGCAACCCAATAAGACAAACGATCCAATATCACCCGTGTAACCTACCTGCGACATTTTCCTAATGTTGCCAGTAAAACGGAAAATTATACTCGCATTACACTGATATAAAAGGCTATCGTCGTGTTCATCTCTCCCCACTTTTCCGGCTGGCGAGAGAAAATAGGAAAAATGTTAGCAATGAGTGAAGACGGGGGTGGCGGACCGGCTAATGCGCCTGATATTATTATTGTGGCCAAAACGACGGAACGAATCCGGCAATATTCGTCGCCATGGTAAATTTGCCATCGATAATCGTTTGTGATGATTTTGATATTTTGTTATGATTTGTGAATGCAATAATAATAATGTAGTGAAGATTTAAAGAAAACTTTTAAAGTTTTACATAATAAATACCGGTATCATATGTAAGGATTGTTGCATAGCGTAGGGTTTTGCAGTTTCTGCCTACTCCCATAGTAGGGGTGGGTCGTTACGTGATTTTCGCGAAACATAAAGTAACTAGTGACTTTGAAGGAGTCATCTGTTTTGAAAACATGTGATTTTAGTAACTAGTTATTTTTTCAAATTCTATTCCGTGATTCTATCGAGGTATTACAGCTATTTGCGAAACGAAATCCTAAATGATTACCTACGTAATACGTTACATATCACAAGCTTTAAGTTTTTGGAACGAATAAGTTTTTGTAGCTACATATATTATGTAGTTACATCATTAACGTAATACTAACACAAATAAACTTCCCTTTATACTTCAGGCTTAGAGCTGACTGCATCGAAAATGTAACAAAATAACGTGTTAACAGTTATAAATGATAAATGATTTTATTTCTGTAAGTAGGTTTGTACAAACACTTTTACACGTCAATCATATTTTAAAACTAGATGAGGTCGGCGTTTCCTATCTGACTACTCTGAGAAGAAAGGCCGAATCAAACTCAGAGGTCACAGTCTCTTTTAAAGTCCAGACATAATCTTGGTCAGATCATGTGGAGACCATGTGGATTGGTGTCTGAAGTGGTCTTTTGAGGAAAGCACCACACACATTGAGAGGGCCTGTCCAGTCAGCGCACGCATTTATCAGTTATCGTGCAGCTCAACTCGGAATTTAAGGAGCTCAACGATTCGACGAACAATGCCAAAAAACCGGTCAAGTGCATGTCGGACCACGCACAATGTAGGGTTCCGTAGTTGGAATGAATTTATCCCAAGAACAAACTTAACTTTGTAGTTGAGAAACATGTTCTCCCATACATTCTGTATGGGAGAACATGTTTTTACAACCGCAAATCTAAGTTGGTCGATTATTACTCGTTAACTTGTAAAGCCTACTCAGCTGTGATAGTTTTCCTTTTAAATTCGTTATATAAGCTACTGTTGTGAATTTTTTCACATATGTGAAACCAACCATTTAGCTGGCAGGGGGGGGGGACACTTGACTCTAACAAAAATTTTCACCTTAAAGCTTAATATTTCGCAAACGGATCTCTGAATTCAAAAATGGTTGTAACACACTCACAATGTTTTTGAAAGACCTTTCCAACAATACCACACATGGTGGGATAAAAAAAAAAAAACACATCATCACTTTACGTGTATGGGAGGTACCCTAAAAAAAAATGTTTTTCATAATTTTGTTTTACATACCATTTTGTCGGCATAATTAATATGTATACCTATGCCAAATTACAGCTTTCTAGTACTAAGGGTCTCGGAGCTAGACCGCGGACAGACACACAGACAGACGGACATGACGAAACTATAAGGGTTCCTTGTTTACTACGGAACCCTAAAAAGGACATTTGTGTAGGCCACATAAATTACTCAAACTGTCAGACCATGATTAGAACTAAGTTTGACTCGAAACTAGCTATTCGGCTACATGCCCCGTAGCCAGTTATTGTAACTAGTGACGTGAAATAACGCATATACCTACCCCATAGGAAGAAGGCGTGAATTTATGTTGTATGTATGTAAATATACCAACCTAACTACATAATGAAATCGTATTTTGTTTAAAAGTAGGTGTGTCTTTTCCTCACTCAATTTTCTTTCACACGTTTCAGTTTATTTGAATAAGAACACTGTTGCGAATTTATTCGATTCCAAAAGTTTTCCTTCGTCGTTCGCCTTCCCTCGGTATCACCTGAGGGCGCGTTTAGATTGAAATTTTCATTTTCTTCTTAAAAACAACCTCCCCTCACCGACCCTGCCACCCTGTTAACCACTGACGAACAGATTTGCATGCACAATTTCCACTTTTTAACTTTTTACAACAGCTTACCTCTCTAAAGACGTTAAAAGTACACGAAAAGTTAAGATTTATTGATATTTAAAATTCCATTATAAAAGGAAATATTTACTGCTTCGTTTGTTAATTTATTGTTTTGAGTAAAAATGCAGTTAATTTTGAAAAGTTGAAAAGAAAATTTACCTCTATTGTGGTTTTTCCAGACTCCTGCCATTTCATGAGGTGTTCGCCCTTCAATGACCACCCGGGAGCATAGCTGATAAGTCCCGCCGCCCCTACACCCCCCGGTGGCACCGGAGACGCTCTAGCGGTAACTACCTCGCTAGTCTCCGCTTTCGACTTCTTGGGACTCGTCTGAAGCCGGAAAAAGCTGCGTCCGTGAGTTTTGCAACTTTTCGAGGGGGAGAAGAAAAATGAGCTCTTCTTAGGCGATTTTTCTCTCTCGTCGCCCGATTTAGACGTAGATGGGACTGTGTCCGCGGCAGGCGCATCTTGAATGTCGTTATCAATAGTGTTTCCGCTGCCACTCGGGTTGGGTCCCGAACTCTCATCAGCGACGAACAATAAGGTTCTTTGCACAAATGGCGTTGCTTTATTGTAGAATTCATGGGGTTCGGGTACTTTGAAGCTGGACGGGATGGTTGTTCGATGAGTTTTCGAGAAGCGTCGTTCCATGTATTTTCTTGCCATGTCATGCCATGCACTTCTGTATTCATTACTCTTCCACGCCTAAAGTCATCAAATTACCTATATCACTATAGATAAAAACCATCACTATTAAAAATTAGAGCCTGTTACGTCGATAGCGATTTCTAGATTATCATTACTGTATCCTGATTCATATCCATCTCACGAAAAAAGGTAAACATCAAGGCAAAATAAACCGAGCAGAATAAATCTATGGCGTCCCCTCGAGTTGGCAAGATAGGCGGGAGGTATTCGTAAACTATACGGATCCCCCACCTGGCGGGAGAAAACCCTAACACTTACTGGATAAGACTTGGTGATAGCTAGAAATGGTATCTATTCGTCACATATACGTACAAATTGGTGAGATTGTGGAAAAATACTGATCGAGAAGTAGATGACAATAGAGAGAAAGGGGGATTATGTGGACTTGGGTATTACATTGCATGTGAGAGTAAATGTCCATAATAAGTAAGTACATCAAGTTAATAATTCTATTATCTACATGGGCAAATATTTACGTACGATAATTGCCCACATCAATATATGCAATTTTATAACGATGTTCATATACTTTTACATAATAAAGTGCACATTTAGCATTTGGAAAAAATATAACTTTAAAAATTAAATGACAGTCAACGTGGCTGGTCTAAAAAAGCGAAACTCAATATTCCACTGAAAAATAACTAATTCCCTTTCATCTCGTTTCCAGTAATTCTGTTAGACGGCGGTGTCGTTCGGCGACGGGTTGCAATTTTCACGCGGAGGTTCCTACGCCCTATCGATCGCGTGCGTGGGTAAACATTGCCGCCCTAGCCTTATTGCAAATTATTCGACACTTGCTTTGAGACTTAAAACTTTAGGAATAAAGTTTAAAATACCTTGCTCCAGTTATCTAAGTAAACTTGTCAAAAGTCTTCAGCGGGGACTGTAAAATGTTCCGTAAAAAAAATGTTTGTTGATTTTTCCGGCGATTTTCTTACAAAAATGATGAGGAACAATTCGTTTAATTGAGAAAGGCAAGCCTCAAGAATTGGAACTGGTAATTTTATGTCTTGAATGTGGCAAGATTGATTAATTTCCTGAATTTCCGTGCTTTATTTACGGCTGTATAATTTCCTAAACAAAGGAAACGTGGAACAACAATCGTAGTGAAAGTAAAACACGTAACCCTCTCTGTTTAGTCAGCACGCACCGCACTTCACGGCAATCAAACTGACACGCTTTGAGTGAAATGTAAATTTATATATTTTCACACTAATTCTGATGTTAGGAAAGCAGAAAGATTGTTTCTATGCAGCCGTTTCTGTATTGTTTTAATTTGTTATGTATCTACTTTCTTTTGAGGCCAAAATCTTCAAAATATTCCTAATAATCCATAATATTCTTTTTTTTATTTATCTTTATTTATTTATTTTTATTTATCTTATAAATAAAATGTGACCTTTTTCATGTTTGATCTTGTGACCTAACACTAAAAAGGTCACATTTTCACGCAAAAATGTTCATGGTACACACGGCTACATCTTTATATATAATTCTTCTGTGAGTGTATATGTCACTGAACTTCTCTCAAACGACTGGACCGATTTTGATGAAATTTTTTGTGTGTGTTCAAGGGGATCTGGGAATGGTTTAGATTCACAATTTTGTCCGCTGGACAATGTTTTGACAGGACAACGTCTGTCGGGTCCGCTAGTGTCTTTATATAATTATATAATTCTTCTGTACGTGTGTTACCTAACTCCCCCTAAACGACTAGAGCGATTTGGATGAAATTTTGTTTGTATATTTGAGTGGGTACCTGGATGGTTTGAAAATACAATTGGACCCGGTAGGTGGCGCTGTTCAGACAGGACAACGTCTGTCGGGTCCGCTAGTCAAGCTATAATTTTCCAGTATAAGCTGATCTCACATTGTATAGGATTTCCGTACAACGAGAGGTCAGCTTATACTGGAAATGTATAGCATTATATATAGCCGTGTGTACCTACATTATGTTGATCTTTTTTCAAATTTAGGAATAGGGTAGATATTAGAAATGACCAAAGTAATTCAAAGCTTTAAATTAAACGTCTACAAGGTTAATGCTTACTGCTAAATGTTTAAGTTTTAATTAATTTGGTATATGTTTTGTCTCTAGGAGGAGCTCGTGGCTAATTAATAACAGCCGCATGGTTCGATCCATCAGGTTAAGCTACGCTGGCCGAGGTTGGTCTGTGGATGGATGACCATCTTAACATACCGAGATTCCTCTGTGCCTCGGAAAGCACGTTAAGCCGTTGGTCCTGGCTATGTTATTCGTGGATCTTTGACAGTCGTTACGGGTCGTCAGAAGGCCGAAAATCTGACAACCAGTCTTACCAAGGAGTATCGTATTACCCAGTATCGGTTGTGGAGGTAAGATAGGCAGTCGCTCCATGTAAAATACAGTATTCAGTTGCATCCGGTTAGACTGGAAGCCGACCCCAACATAGTTGGGAAAAGGCTAGGCAGATTGATATGTTCTGTCGCTATATTAAAATCACATCAATACATTCTATAATTATGTTACCTACGATAAAAATAAATCATCATAGACAGTCAAGTTAAATTACCCGCCATCAAATCACATAAAACTACGTAAATACATCAAATACACATAAAAGTTTTAGTCGATCGCAATGAAAACAGAAAGACATAACCTTTCACATTTAATTCATAATATTCATAAATGTAAAGTAGATAGGCAGTTTATGAGCTATAAACACAGTTTTATGTTTAACTAATAACGCGTAAAATGTCTTGTACCTACATAATTTATAAGGAAAGAATGTTAACAACAGTAGACAGAAAATGGTGCTGGATGAAAACTTAGTTGTTATCTAAGTACTTTAAAATTATCAAAAAACTTTTTACAAAAAAAAACAACCGACTTCAAAAAAAACACTACAAAGTGAAAAATAACTTTAATTTCGGAAGTCGGTGACAAAGAACGAAAATTCAAAACCAAAGACACGTTTTTTTGAAGTCGGTTGTTTTTTTTTGTAAAAAGTTTTTATTTTTCACTTTTTAGGTGTGATACCTACCCCACACAAATTCGAATACCACTACCTGCTATGTAAATAACAGTGACAGGAAGTTATCATAATATCATCCACATACTAAGCGAGGTAAAAATATGTATTATTGAAGCTACCTCAAAAACTACCCAAGTAAAGTTAATAAAATTTATATGGGACCACCTCTGAAGTATGATCTACCAAACAAAAAAAGAATCATCAAAATCAATTCATAATTTACGGAGTAATCGCGTAACAAACATACAAAAAAAAAAAAAAACATACAGACGAATTGAGAACCTCCTCCTTTTGGAAGTCGATTAATAAAAAAGAAAACCAAACCTTAAGTTAAAACTTGACTATGAATAGAAAAGTTTTGCAAAAATAATAAAATAACAACCGACTAGTTTAAGATTAAGCTTAGCTCGTATCTTTATGTTCAAGTCAGAAGGTGCGACTATCACTCTTCATAAACAGTGCTATTCTGTAAAAAGGTCACCGTGAACGCTTAGGTGAAGTGAGCTGTCATTCCACCATTATGCTAGGGATTGACACTATTGACAGCTCACTTTCAAGCTCACTTCACCTCAGCGTTCACGGTGAGCTTTTTACAGAATAGCACTGCTGATCCACCGAGCTCTGCTCGGGTGAAAATAGAGAATGCTCATTTAATAATAAAAGATAGTTCATACCAATTCCATTTATAGTAGTTACTAATTCCATGCTGTCATGATAGTAGGTACCTACTTACTGCCATGCCATGCTGCCATGTCATTATTCTAAGGTAGCTATCTTGTTCTAAACTTTGGGCGAAAATACTGAGAAAACGAATTTTCCCAGATATGAGACCTAGCTAGATCGTTTTTTCGCCCCCGTAAACCACTAACCACCACGTACTGCAACTTTTATCGAAATCGTTAGAGATGTTTTCGAGAACGTGATTACAAATATATATATACAAATATTGCTCGTTTAATAGTATCGTTCAATCATATCTATCAATGAGGCAGCTAAGGATAAGCAATTAGGCATATTATTAATTTACTTAACCATTACTCTATCATACCTACGCATGGAAAAAACACGAATTAAGTACCTATCTGAAAGTTTTAGGGACACCACTTAGAATTTTCTTAATTTAGACAAAGAGATTTCCCTGATTAGTGCCCAACTTGACAGTCAAACTAGCACCTCAGTATCAGCAGCTGCGATTTTGAACACCTAAACAACAACCTAACTAAAACATCACCCTATACAGTGTGAGTCTTCATAATGTGTACATATCGAAATGAGGGAATCTATGCTTAATTTTAACGACAGAAAAAATATTTAAAAATCTACATAAGAATTTTTTTAATACTTTTTATGGAATTAAAAAAGAAATTGTAACAAAACTGTGGAACTTTTAAACTGAATCAGCTATCGCGATGAAACAAACTCCATAATGATTGGAAGTAAGTAGGCGTCCACATAAAATTAAAATTGAGAAAAAAAACTACCCTCAATTGAAAATAAACATATTTTTTTAGCAAATATCTGTATTTTTTTCATCAATTTTTACAATAATTGTAAAATTTATAAATAAGATGCCCAAGAGAATAAAAAAAAAAATTAAAATAAAATTATAGAAATTTAAAAAAAAAACGGAAAAAAAATTTGACCATTTTTTCCGCCGATAAAATTAAGCACAGATAGGGTTCATTTCGATATGTGCACATTATGAAGACTCACACTGTATATACCTACAACGAGTGATCTTTTAAATTGTTACCATCTGAACATCAGATGCGTTTAGTCTGACCATTAGGCCTCGGTCTCGAAGACAGCGGGCAGCGGGATGGCGGCGGTGGCGGCGCGAGAGCGGCGCGTTCAGATGCATGGATTTATATGGAACTGGCCTCGAAGGTAGCGGCGCGGGGAGCATATAAATCTATTCATTTGAACGCGCCGCTCTCGCCCCGCGCCGCGACGCCGCCGCGCCGCTGTCCGCTGACTTCGTGTCCGTAGCCTTACGGCTTACGGGTCCTCCGTCCACTGAAGTAGGCCGGACTATATCGGTCGGATACCGTTCGGTCGGCAGTCGTGACTCCGATTATCTGTATCGAGACAGGCGGTCAATCGCCTATAAGCCGCTCGAGTGCCTGACCCCGGCGTGTTATTGTCGCCCTTACAGACTTGCCGCCACACGTTAGTATAGGTACGACGATTACCGTAAACTTAAACGTTTTTCGATATAGGTGATTCTGTGAGGATGGAGCAATTTTATATTCAGAAAATAGATATCAGAAGTATACATACAGGTACTGGTTCTAAATAAGGGTCTATTATAGGCATCTACATAGAAATACTTGAATATTTTTTTTATTCTATTTTAATTTGGGACTTTTATAATCGCAATGCGTATGACAGTCCCATCATACCCTAAACAAATAATAACAAAACACTCTGCTATGGATTACATTAGGGCCATAAACCTGAACAAACTCTTCGCATCATCACCATTTGGTTGAGATAGAATTTTATGAAATGTGCCTAAATCAAGTCGGTTCAACCTCAAGGCCCCAAACACATCATTTCTATCTGACTCATATCGAATATTTGAATATTAATACTTCACTCTCAATTAGGTAGGTACTCAATTAGTTTAATTTCTATATCTTTAAGAGTTTAAAACAGCAAATATATATTTGACGAAATCTTTAACTCTTTCGCGTAGAAAAGTTATAAAGAGCAATTGTGATTTATTTTATTCGAAATTACTCATTTCACCAATCCAAAATTAGAAAAACCCAAAAGTTTATCTCTCACAAAAATATCTCCACTGAGACAACATTCGATCAGTAGTAGATACATACCTACCCCCGGATTTCTTAGTTTCCACAAGAAATTGCGCCCCTTTCCCCAATGTCCCCAGTTTCTTTGTAAATAGCTTTCCGATTCCACCTCCGAAGCTCTGAACTCGGGGGGAGTTATTACATTTCGATGACATGACGAATTCGGGATGACACACGAGGGGTCGCACTTGACCCGCCGATACACCGGTCATAAAAACGTTATATTTACTCGAAAACTCAAGATGTTATATTAACCCTTGCGTTTTTAGTCGATATTAGTGCCGATTCCCTTGTTCACAAACTAAACTAAATTTAAGTTCAGTGCGTCTTTTTCTTTCTATTTCATTAAGAAAAGGACAGAAGATAAATTTTAGTTTAGTCCTGTCAATTTAATCAGCGCTTGACGTTAATTGACGTAATTTTAGTAGGCAAGTTTTTAATCACGTCTAAACTTGTATGGAGAGTGACAGGCGCTGATTAATTTGACAGGACTAAACTAAAATTTATCTTCTGTCCTTTTCTTAATGAAATAGAAAGAAAAAGATGCACTGAACTTAAATTTAGTTTAGTTTGTGAACAAGGGAATCGGCACCAATGTAGAGTTAATTAAATAAAAAAGCTTATTTTTTCAAGTTTTTGGTATGTTGAATGACCACTTATATTTTGAGCACGACCTTTGATTTTACTTTGCGTTAATGAAGTAATTAAGCAACTATGGAGATAGAACAATTATGGCATTCCTGGGTACCCAAAGGTCCAAAATCTACAGTGCGTAGGATTACCTGCTCAAATCTGTCTGGCTGGAACGTTATCTATCTACCTAACTTATAACTAAATCAGTGATTCCCAAAATGGTCCAGGGGTCCACGGGAGACACGACGGGGTTCTACGCAAATTTCCATCGTTAGATCTAATCTTCACATTTTTTAACGAGTTTTGGGAATATGGTAGATATGTAGCAGCGGGGGTCCACCGAAACCAGGAAAATTTTGAAAGTGGTCTACAAGAAAAAAGTTTGGGAACATCTGAACTAAATTAACGAACGTGTGTGCGTAATATTACAATTACAGGGATATATTCTAGTCATGGCAGGTACTACATACATAAATACATACATAAACTCACGCCTTCTTCCCATGGGGGTAGGCAGAAACTACAGAACGCCACCTGCTACGATCCTTACATAGTCCTTTTGCCTCGTTTACGTTCATACATCTGGTCATACACGCACGCCGGTTGCGAATACTACGCACCTGGCCTTTCTGAAGAACATCACCAATAAGGTCAGTATATGTCCTCCTAGGGCGTCCCCGCCCGGCCTTTCCCTTTACATCAGCCTTGTAAATACATTTTGTTAGTCGCCTTTCATTCATTCTCTCAACATGCCCAAACCATCTCAGCATACCCTTTTCAATTTTTGTCACTACATCTTCTTTTAAATCACACCGCTGTCTTATCACATCATTCCTCAGCCTATCATTCATAGTCAGGCCACACATGCTTCGCAAGGAACGCATTTCCACAGCATTTATTCTACTTTCATGTTGTTTTTGCCACACCCAACATTCACTACCATACATAAGCGTGGGCACCAGCACACCATTGTGAACAGCCAGTCGAGCCTTTTTAGACATCGACTGGTTGGTCACAATCGCATGTATAGCACCATTCACTTTGTTTCCCGCGTTTACTCTCTTTTCCACATCTCCATCAATCTTCCCATCCCTTGTAAACAGACTCCCCAAATATATAAACTCACTTACTTGCTCCACACTCTTATCATTTATTTTCACATCACACACCGATACATCCTCTCCTCTTTCAAACACCATGACCTTCGTCTTATTCACATTTATATTCATCCCTTTCCTCTTATATGCTTCACCCATCACAGTCACCATGTCTTGCAACTGTTCTGCTGATGATGCAAGTAGAACTTGATCATCTGCGTAGATAAGGCATTTGACAGGCAACTCATTCATCCTCAATCCGCACTCACCCTCTTTCAAATCTATCAGACAACTATCCATGTACAAGTTGAACAGCCACGGTGACGCTACACAACCCTGTCTAACACCCCTCGAGATGCAGAACCAGTTCGTGTATGCCCCATTTATCCTAACACAAGCACTGGAATCCTTGTATAAAGATTTCAGTGCCCGTACCAAGCGCCAGTCCACACCGTACTTGGATAGTGTCGACCACAGTTCTTCCCTCCACACACTATCATAGGCCTTCTCCAAATCAATGAAAGCACAATAGACGTTCTTGTGCTTTGCTAGATGTTTTTCGGTTATGCACCTTAGGGAGAAGATCTGATCCATACAGCCCATTCCCTCTCTAAATCCTGCCTGTACATCCCATATTTTCTCATCTGTCACTTTTATCACTCTATTTATCAAAACCTTCGCATACAGTTTGCCGACAACGCTCAAAAGACTAATGCCGCGGTAGTTTTTACACTCCTGCTGAGAGCCTTTTCCCTTATATAGTGGTACGATTACAGCCTTGCACCAATCATCCGGCACACGGCCATATCTCCAACACATATTAAAGATTCGGCACAACAGGCTTGCTACCACCCCATCACCGCCCTTCAGCATATCAGCAGACACTCTGTCGTACCCTGCAGCTTTCCCAACTTTCATCCCTTTCAGCGCTCTTATAATCTCATCTATTTCTATCGCATTTTCGTCATCTACATCTGAGTTTGGGTCTTCAAAACTGGCGTCTGCCCAGTTACCCACTCCTTGCACACTATCCTGACAACTAAATAAACTTTCAAAGTATCCCTTCCAACGTTCCAAGACCTTACATTCTTCGCTTAGTAAACATCCATCTTCTGCTCTTATAATATTCATACTCGATGTTTCTGTTACTCCGCGAGCCAATCTTACCTGTTTCCAGAACAGCTTAACATTGACCCTGAAGTTATCAGAGAACTTCCTGTTATACTTTTCTTCCTTTTCATCCTTCTTAATTTTTACCATCTCTTTCACTTTAATTTTCATTTCGGAGTATTTCTTCTTCACTCTTTCCAAATCATCTGAATCATCTGTTACATTCGTTGTCCCATTCATCCTATTTTGGGCCTTACAGGCTAAAACATTAAGCCAGGCCTCTTTTTTCTTCCTCACAACCTCTTTTACTTCACCATCTACCCAAGAATCATTCGTTCTACTACCACATTTTCTCTTCGCCAGACCACATACTTTTGTGGCTACATGCACCATACTACTTTTCACTATATCCCATACTTCTTCTAGACTGTAATCATTAGCATCATCAAATATATTATCCGTCTTCACTTTCACTTCCATCTTATATTCCTCTTTTACTTTCAATTCTTGCAGTCTTTCTACTTTTATTCTTTCTAGAGCAGTCACAGGAACTCGAACTCGGTGCCGCCAATGCCTGAACAGACCATCCATCCGACACATAACCAGATAATGATCAGTCCCTACATTAACACCCCGATATACTCTAGTGTCTGTGACTTTACTCTTTAATCTTCCATCAACAATCACAAAGTCGATCATACTTCTACTGTCTTGCCTTTCCCACGTATACCTGTGAACCTTTCTATGATTAAACATAGTGTTCATAACAGATAGATTCCTCTCTACACATATCTCTAGCAAATTGATCCCATTCTCATTCACTCTTTCATCCCCAAATGCACCTAACACTTTTTCATACCCATTCCTCTTCACACCAACCCAACCATTAAAGTCTCCAAGCATAACAATCTTCTCGTTTGACCTACATCCATTCACTAAAGGCAGGTACTAGTTGGCTAATAACTTGCAACTACAACTCCTTAAGCTCGAAACCTTACACTAACTACTTAACACCGGCTACATGTGACTATGAACGATGTCAGTATTAAACAATCTGTGCTGTGTAACATCGTAACAGTAAACGAGCATCAAGATAAGATAGGAATAAATATGATCATAAAAAAATTCCTTCAAACTCTAAACTAAGCTCACTTTAAAATCATTAAGATACAAAGGTATTTCCGATATCTAAGCCGCCAGTTCAATAACCCTCGTAATGTACCATACGTTCGGTAGTTGTCAACAAAATAAATAGAAAATAATGGGCAGGCCACAACTACACGGCTTCAGAAATAGACGGCTCCCCATGTGCTTCGCGCGAACTTGACAATCTACCCGCATGTTTATTTTTAACACTATCTTATTGTATTCGGAAATACTCAGAAATGCTCGGAAATCGTTGCACGTCTTTGAAGATTTGTTACGATCTATTTCACGGGCGGCTGAGCTGCGCTGTGTTATGTGTAACGTGTATAAACCAATTACTTTGCTCCAATCATGTGTTAACATCAACGGTGAACGATCTGCATCAGAATTTACGTTGCGGACGTAATTTGCTGAAATTCCGAACCGAATGCAACAAGCTGCATTTGAATGGTTGGGCAAATATTGGTTTTTACTATCAATTTGATAAATAAACACTTAATGTGGACGTTTAAAATATTTCTCTCGTCCATATTTTATGGAAAAAACAAACATATACTACGATAGAGTCACCCCTAGTGAAATAGTGTTGCCTCAATCAAAATGTAATTCAAAAACTTGCATGCCACAAGCTAAGTGCTTTCCACAAAATGTACATAGTAAGTAAAACTTATAACCACATGAGGCACGCGTCAGCCGACTTAATTAAGTCGTCGCCTCAAGTAAAACCGAATTAAGTTTCACGGAACCCCGGGGACGTGTCGCGGCCAGAACTCCGCGGTGAGTCGGTAAGGTAACCCCGGAACACACGAAGCGCTTTTCGCTCGACTAAAGTTAGGAATACAATGTCTATGGATGCATTGATCAGATATGTACCTAGATGGTAAACGCAGCGACAATGCCAAATAGATTGAGTGGGAGAATAGATAAGAAATAGATGAAGTGCAAGTCTCATAAACTCAGTCCTTATTGGATTGTTTTTGGTAAATAAAATAGGTAGATAAATTTGAATTCGTTTCAGCAAGAGTGTATTTCTATCTTAGTACCTAGAAATATTTGGCTATTTTTGTAAGTATCGCATTGTTAAGATTTGCCTTTTTTGAACACCATTTCAATTAGCTTTGGTCCAACCAAAAGCTACTGAATTTCCAATCATTCAATGACGCGCCACAGAGTAGGTACCAACGGAATCCCTAAACCTAATTGCTCGCACGACAGTTCGAACTGACAATGCCATTTCACCTGCAGTTTCAAACTAATCTCAAATACTCAACTGCAAGTTTGCTACTAGCCAATTTAGTACCCCGAAAAGCCTTCCCTGTCCGAAACTCGTTCGTAGCACGTCGTTGAAAATGGACGGAAGCTAAGACCTAGTGTGGTGCCGATTCCCTTGTTCACAAACCAAACTAAATTTAAGTTCAGTGCATGTTTTACTTTCTATTTCATTAAAAAAAGGACAGAAGAAAAATTTTTGTTTAGTCCTGTCAAATTAATCAGAGCTTGACATAATTTTAGTAGGCAAGTTTTTAATCACGTCTAAACTTGTATGGAGTAGTGACAGGCGCTGATTAATTTGACAGGACTAAACTAAAATTTATCTTCTGTCCTTTTCTTAATGAAAGAAAAAGATGCACTGAACTTAAATTTAGTTTAGTTTATGAACAAGGGAATCGGCACCAGTGTGTCCCGGTCCTTAGTAACGGCTTGACTCGGCTCATGAGTCAACAATAGAACAATAAGAAGAACAATAGTTCTGGCACTAGGGAAGTAGGATGAGCGTAATTTATGAACGATTATCTGGGAACTATTAAAAGATACGAATATACTTTATAAGGACGCAAATAAATATGAAAATAGGTAATTGAGTATCTTAAAATGGATTCATGACTTGAAAATGTACATACATCGGCAATCCCTACGGATATTCCTTCCTATTTGTTCAAAATATGAATTTTACAGGAGAGCACTGACGAGTTTTTCTTTTGAAAAACATGGAAATATCAGGTAGGTATTTAGATTTTCATTTTGGAAAAATTTGATTTGACTGTCAGAAAAGCTCAAACGTGTTCGTTGGTTCTGACTAATTATTTGACAGCTTTAATAATTAAACTTCAAATAAGTAGAAGAGCACAAAACACATAAAATTCACGTGCAGACACGTAAAGCTCATCAGTAATCCATGCAATCATCACATAGGCAGTGGCCGCAGGTCCGAAGCAATCCGTTCACACATGTAAGCGTGTAATTTATACGCGCACGTAGAAGCATTACTTCAAATCAACACGTGATTAAAATGCAAATGGCCGCCCTTCGCCGGACGCGGTGGCCGTTGGCCAATTATATGATTATTTAGTACGAACAAGGGGATAAATTAGCAAATGTTTGTCAGATTTTAGATGAGATTTTTGCACCTCACAAAGAGTTTTATCTGATTTATGAACTCAAAATCAATCTGCCTAGCCTTTTCCCAGCTATATTGGGGTCGGCTTCCAGTCTAACCGGATGCAGCTGAATACCAGTATTTTACATGGAGCGACTGCCTATCTGACCTCCACAACCCAGTTACTGGATAATACGATACCCCTTGGTAAGACTGATTGTCAGACTTTCGGGCTTCTGACGACCCGTAACGACTGTCAAAGATCCACGAATGACAGCCAGGACCAACGGCTTAACGTGCTTTCCGAGGCACGGAGGAGTCTCGGTATGTAGAACTCAGTCACCCATCCACGGTCCAACCCCGGCAAGCGTAGCTTAACCTGACAGATCGACCAGAGCGGCTGTTAGTACTTAGCTGCGGCTGCGGCTGCGGCTTGGCTGGGGCTGTTGTGCTTGTACTGATTTATGAACTGCAGGAAGGGTTAACCAAAAGCAGTCTATCCAATAACATAATCAACTACGGTTGATGAAGGAATATACTTGGGAAAACCTGGCATATAATTAGGATGATGGTAGAGAAAGCAAAAATGGGTCGTAAGGATGTGCCACCGGTTTGTAGGGTTCCGTACCTCAAAAGAAAAAAACGGAACCCTTCTAGGATCACTCGTGTGGCTGTCTGTCTGTCCGTCTGTCACAGCCAATTTGCTCCGAATCTAATGGACCGATAAAGTTGAAATTTAGTACACATATGTATTTCTGTGACCCAAACACGGACGTGTAACGTAAATAAATTAATTTTGAATATGGGGGTCACTTTTGGGGGGCAAATAAGAAAATTAAAAAAAAAAGTTTATCAAATTGTATCGTGTGACATATCAAATGAAAGTGCTTGTTACGAGGATCACAGATATTTTTTTATAACTTTAAAATAAATATATTTAAAGATGTTTAAGAAACTAGATGAAAATGGACCATTATCTCCGAAACTATTGAGCCTACAATTTTGAAAAAAATACAGAAAATGGTACTTCACTCATAGATCACAGGAAAACCTATAAGGAGTCTATGGTCTTAAAATAACATGGTAAATCTATCAATATTGTGCGTACAAACTTATATTTGCAGCTGGAATGTATGGGAGAACATGTATTTCAACTACAATGTTAAGTTTGTATTTGGGATATTCATCTCCAACTACGGAACTAGTAGTCCGACACGCACTTGGCTGGTTTTTTTAAATCAATCATGTGGCGCCGGCTAAATTGCGGCTAATAACTTCGCATCAACGTTGCATGGAACAGATTAAAGTTCTATACAGCGTGTTAGAGAAATGTGTGGTAATATTTATGGGTGTGGTAATACCATAAGGCTGCCTGTCCACTGGAGCGGAGCGAGGCAGCGGAGCGGAGAACACATACATACACATACATAAACTCACGCCTTCTTCCCATGGGGGTAGGCAGAAACTACAGAACGCCACCTGCTACGATCCTTACATAGTCCTTTTGCCTCGTTTACGTCCATACATCAGGTTATACACGCACGCCGGTTGCGAGGACTACGCACCTGGCCTTTCTGACGAACATCATCAATAAGGTCAGTATATATCCTCCTAGGGCGCCCGGCCTTTCCCTTTACATCAGCCTTGTAAATACATTTTGTTAGTCGCCTTTCATTCGGAAAAATATGCCAATATTAACCAATAGAATCAAAACTCCGCTCCTATTGGTTAATATTGGCACATTTCTCCGCTCTGCTGCCTCGCTCCGCTCCAGTGGACAGGCAGCCTCAAACTGAACAACTTTTTCCATGGGACCAACATCGTAATCGCAAAAAATGACCACACATTTCTGATACACGCTGTATAAAACAGGCACACACTAAAGCACTTTTGCCTTCCATCATACAATCTCTGTATCTACCTACTCCCTGTATGTACTTAATCCCCGCACATGCATACCACACACGGTACAATGGTGTTCAAAAGGTCATTGGAGCGGTATCAGTCTATCCTAAATATCCGTGGGACTAATGAGTCGTCCCTTTCACTGTCCGGAACTGTATGGCGTCTCGCATCCGCTTCTTGTTTATATTCAAACTTTTTTCCTAGAACACGCTCAAGGAGTATTTTTAATTGAGATTTTTTTAAAAGGACATCAAAGGTGGTTTTTAGAAAAGCATTGTGTTTACCTGTTTCTGGGATTGATTTTCTGATTTGAAGCTATTTTAGTTCTATCTCTTTTGTTGATCTTTGGTCAATTAAGTTTAAAAGTACCTTCTTATAATATTCCTTTACTGCCCAGTTCTACGTTACCATACGCAAAAATAACCTTTTACTACGGTATTGAAACACATCTACCAACCGTAACATAAATTAAAAAAAAACAATAATTCATTTAATCTTAATTATTTCAACTACATTACGATAACACAACAATAGTACCGGTCACGGCAACAGTAAATTAATTAAAGAAATAAATAAATAATAATCGGAACAATGTAATTCGGTGCGGGTTGCGTGCGTAGGGATTAGGCCGGTTGCAGACGAGACATTGCTTGTGCGGGCGCTAATCCCCTGTGACAAGTGCCTGATGGAACCTTACACGACATACGTATATCGGTTAGGATTTACATTAATTTTGGGAATTGGGGCTGTTGGGATATTACTGCCTATCTAAATTTAGCGATTAAATAATTCGGAGTACAATTAAAAAGTGTTTTGAAATATTTAAAAGGATCAGGTAGCTTCATGAAGGTGGAATCAATATGAAAATAATATGTCATTACGTATTAAAACTACCCGCAAATTAAGAGGTTTTTTATTTTTTAAATTTTTGTTTAATTTTGTTAAATATCCTTTTTATTCTCAACTAATTTAATTTACTAAGATACAGTTTTACATAAATCATACACTTTGAAATGCAAACCTAAAATAGAAGTATAACAAATTAATCCTAACATCAATCCTATGTTCCCAGTCCCCATTTGGACAGTAAAAAAACATAAAATGCATCAGCTGGTCTTCTTCCCACGTAAACAGTTCAAAGTAAAATGGGTCATAAGCGATGAGCTTACAATCCATCCTCAAAACTCATTAATTATCCCTATCTACTCACTCAATATCTGAATGGCCCCAATAGATTATGACCACAATTGGCCTTATTTTTATATCCATCGATTCGTTTGCTAAGAACCTTACAAAAGTTGTATCTAAGGACTTCATGAATGGTAATCAAATACAATGCCATGCAAATGCATACAATGCTAACCAAATGCCATGAATGGTATCCACATTAGTTTGTATGGAAGACATAACACGCTCTTTGGTGACAATGCTCATCTCTACCTATGCTCACATTCATACACAAAAACGTAGTGTTTTTTTATGATTGATCAAGACCAGCGGACAATTCCCAAGACGCCTAGAAACGTCACTACTCTGGGATATGCTCGATTGGGATCCATGGAACCTCCGTGCACAAGACTTAAACGAGGACATGCTGTGCCGACTCCGCGAAATGCACATCGAGGATCTAGAGATCCCTGGTGACGCCTACCTCGAATATGGACAGCACAACCCCCTCCTAACTAATACTAAACTAGGTGAAATCAACTATATACCAAAAAAAAAACAGGAGTCGGCTGCTCAGCAAGCGAACGACCGCTCCACGTCCCCATAAATTGTAACTAGCTGTAAATAGGATAGGGCAATATAGAACAACATTATAAACTTATATAAATTCAATATGTACACACTAACAAGCTCACAGCACACAATACACGACACTTATATAGATCTCTCACAGACAAAGATAGGTAGACTGTAAGTAGCTGACACACCCACAGGTCGAATACACCACCGACCTGTGGACATAATGTAACATATGAACCAGGGAAATAAACATATTTCTGTTCTATTCTATTCTGATTGATATGTAATAAAATTAATTAGGCAGTCGCTCCATGTAAAATATTCAGCTGGTATTCAGCTGTATTCGGTTAGACTGAAAGCCGACCCCAAAATAGGTCATGGGAAAAGCCTTGGCAGATGACGATATAATAAAGAAAGTTTTGGAATCCATAAAAATTTTCACTCGTGTAATATATTCATAAAAATAATAACATTTAAATTGAACACAGCGAGTTAAATTGTTCTCTGGATAAAATTAATGTCGGTAAATAAAAACGTAGTAACACCCACGCTTTGTCACCGAAACGTAACTATGACCTTACTCGAATATAACTCATAGTTCATAGACCCCGCGTTTGACTTATATTTTAACGGTAAACTCTTCGTCAAATAAGTGGCTTATAATAAATAATTCAGCTTAAGGTTTGGAGACAATAAATTCATAAATGAAATGAGAGCTTTAAGCTCTAACCGTTAAAATATCATGGCAATTTTGATATCATTTTATACTGTACCCGATCAAATGCGATTCTATAATTATGCATTTTCATTTAGGGACACGTTAATGCAAATGGAAAATAACTAAATTATACATTCATAAACTAGTAATACATATTAAGTTGACAGGTATTTTGACAAAATTTTGTAATTTGTGGGAGATCTGAAGTCAAAACTAGACCTAGACTTGTATTTTAGAATTCCAGACGGGCATTGTAATTTGTAACACATAGTAAAAGTTGTCAACGTAGTACAATTACGTGGTATAATTGAATCAGTAGGTCCATATTTGGTCATCCAACAAGGATATAACATACTAGTAGGTAGGTACACTGAATTTTTTTAAGTATTTTATCAGTACCTACATCTCTACTCAATCCTCCCGTACTTTCAAGTACCCCAATTTATTATGAAACGAAATATTTTAAATTTACATGAACAAAAACATTCGATGTTGACAATGCAGCTTAATTAAAAGCTGCACTATAGTCATTCCCGTCAATTTATATCGTCGAGTATCTCGTCCAATTTTTCGTAATGGCTGAAACCACTATAAATAAAAATGACGAGTAATTTCAGGCGATTGTCAATTATTTCGTCAATTGTCATTTGTTTGCGTGATAACAAAATTTATTTGAAAGGGGAACACGGCAAT
Organism: Agrochola lychnidis; assembly: GCA_963680765.1. NCBI lineage: Eukaryota > Metazoa > Arthropoda > Insecta > Lepidoptera > Noctuidae > Agrochola > Agrochola lychnidis. Next base: position 11,578,312 of record OY796850.1, read on the forward strand.
CTTCAATTATAAGTTCAGTATGTCGTTAATTTTGAAGTTAAGTTTAATGAACATTGGAAGATTACAATAATGATATTAAGTTCGATATAAATTATCTCCACAATCCTCCCTCGCAATTTGCAACGAATATTTCCGAATTAAACGAGATACCAAAGTACTGGCAAAGTTGCCCAATTCTGTGATAAATGAGAGTTGTAAACTTGCTATTGGGGGACTAAGCGAAGGTAAAGAAAAGGTAATTTATTGTTTACTTCTCTCAAGTATTTATTATAAATAATGTATCGAGAAATCGCTATTGAAAAGTGAAAAATTCAGGCTCATTTTCATACCTTGCTAAAAATTCTACTACTATAAATTGACTACAAAGATTAGACTTAAAATAACTCAATTCGTTATCTATTCTAAATCCGGTACACAAACTACCCTAATCACTGCACACAAAACTACGAAAAATTCACTCGAAAACTATACTATCACAAACTACTGTCCTTAATTCTAAAACGGAACTAATTATCTAAGAAAATTTATTTCTTATCAATTTCGCGATTGGTACGCGTTCCCGCCTAAACGCGAAGGCTTTTGATTCGGGCGGGCGGTCGTCCTGCTCGCAGGGCGCTCGGCACGCGACTGGGGCGGATCGATCCCGCCCTGCTAGCCGGCACAGCCAGCCACGTCCCGCGGGGATGCAGATGCAAGCGGGACCATAGGGCTGCTAGATATGACAGTGCTTAGGTGTCCGGTATTCCGGCTGATTAAAGTTCTGTGTGCGTATGAGCAATTGAGCATAGCGCACGATATGCATAGTGTGAATGTAAGTAGAGAAGTGACAAGAATTTATATGAATGAAGGAATCTCATTATTGTTGCTTGCTATTATTATGATTTACAAGTTAAAGACGCAAATGTGATAAGATGTACGAAGTTCTTTTATCATACCACTATGAATATAGACTACGTACTCGTCATCATTTCAGCCGAAAGACGTCCACTGCTGGACATAGGCCTCCCCCAAGCACCGCCACTTCGACCGATTCTGTACTTTTCGCATCCAGCGGATTCCTGCGGCCTTCACAAGGTCATCGGTCCATCTTGTGAGAGGCCTTCCAACGCTACGTCTTCCGGTACATGGTCGCCACTCCAGTTACCTACTCGTAATTGTACCTAATTCTAGCAGCTCACAATTTTGCAGAAAAGCTCCGACACATACGCCCAAATTTTCCATCACCAAACTTGCCACATCTAGGCACCATACATCAACACAAATACAAATTGAATAACTCACAGAAGATCCACGTATTCGGATCTAAAGTGCGACGGGCCATCTATTTGAGGTGGCTGTCCCTTTGAGCGCTGGATTGAGTTACTCAAAGTGCGACCGAACTCACTCGATCGCTGCGACATGACAGCGACTTTTTGCATGTCTTGTAAGCCCTTTGATTTTTCTTGATAGGACCCCTCTGGACTTTTTTTAAACAAGTACCTACTTTGCTGCTTTGAATTGGTTTTAAATTCGAACTCGGAACTGTCGCTTCGAAATGTATGTGTAAGATCGTTTGCAAAGGAGATTTTATATGCAAACGCATTCAAGATGCACCTTTATGAGAAGTAGGCTTTTTTTTTGTAATAAGGGCCTGATAGCTGAGGGCTTTATTTTAGATTATTTCTTATCTACTACTCAATAATTTTGAAATTAAAAACTGTATCTCTCATATTTTTGGTGTAGGTGACGCAATCCACAGAGTCGTTAACTCATTCAACTAGGTAAGTGTGTTGTGTCAACTGAGAATGAATGAGTTTGCTCGAATTTAAAGTTCAGCTAGTATAACATTTTACTCAATTACTTTATTTTTAGACAGGCGTTCTTAATTTTCTCTATTCTCTGAGAAATTATGCTCTTGTTTCTCAGAAAACGATATACAGGGTGGCAGGGACATCGACGCGAAAACGGTTACCATGGATTCACTACATGATTCTGAACCCTATTGCGTTGAAATTTTTCATCGGTCATTAAAAAAAAACTGTTGTTTCATAAAAAAGTGCAATACCTACGCTGTCAAAATGTATGGAACAGCAGATTTTTTTTTGAAATAACCGACGAAACATTTCAACGTATGGGGGTTCAGAACCATGTACTGAATCCATGGTAACCGTTTTCGCGTCGATGTTCCTGCCACCCTGTATTTAAAGCTAATGTTTTCTGCATATGAAGGAGGTACAGACAAAATTAAATTACATATAATATTGTGAAAATAATTCTAAACAAAAAAAAAATCTAATACTTTTAGTATTTTATTTACCTTCTTGAATCTAAAATACTACAGACGTCTGCATGCACCTTTATCACATACACATACAACCCGTATTTATGGAAATTCATTTGACAAAGTCCCCTCGCGAACTTTAAGTCGATACCTCAAAGGATTGTTTTCAGGCTTTCTGCAAAGTGTTTCCATTTTATTTTACGATACGATACTTTCTACCTCTACGTTTAATTTGAAACGTCATTTGTCTGGATAAAAAGAAAACGAATACCTTGTTTGTGTACAGTATAGTGACAATCGCTGCTGGATGTAAGAAGCTTGGATTCTCATTTCAGTTTCTCTGGTACCATCAAACGACTGACGTCGAATTCAGAAAAAAAATCAAAATTTTATTAATTTTGAATTTTTGGCAGTTTTTCCATACAAACGCTGTGATAAAAGACTGGTAAAATCAGCACTAATTCTTGTAAAATGTAATTGAGGACTTACACGTGTAACTGCCTAAGTTCAACTGTACCTACCTACTCTATTCTGTGTTATCACTCCCAGAAAAAAAAAATGATAATTTTTCACCCAATCCATTCCATAGTACAAACTTTGAAGTCATCAGAACTACTCTAAAGTTCATTACTACAACGAACGTGTGTGATTCGGTGCCATAGACGCGCAGTTTGACTGATTGAGCCATTTTTAGCCGACGCCGAGGAAGGGCAGCCGCTCTCCCGGAATAGCACGATCATACTAATTATCACCCCTGTCATCTGTCACTAGGACGAGGGATCTAGATAAATTCGGTGGCAATTTATATGAAATTCTATACCGAGTGCTTCCATCCCAATATTATAAATGCGAAAGTATCTCTTGTCTGTTTGTTTGTTGTGTTTTCACGGCTAAACCGATGAACCGATTTTAATGGCATTTAGTATAAAGAAAACCTGAACTCTAAGGAAAAATATAGTCAACCTTTTTATTTAACTCGAATAACTCGACTTCTAAATTATTGAAATAGAGCGTTAATGTTTGTATGAAAATATCCAAGATCCACGCGGACGAAGCAACAGCGCTGAAAAAAAAAATCAGTACTTATTAAAAAAAACAAATGATAAACATGTGTTGTTTGATCATAAAATCTTGGCCGAACATCTAAACAAGCGTTTTAATTCGCTTTGAAACAAATGCAGCTCATTAAATTCAGATGTACGATGAAATATTGGAGCTGTGATTCGACGCGGCACATCGCGGATCGCAGACTGATTCTTGTTGTTCTCATATTAATTCAAGGTATTTTGAACTGCGAAAATATCGCGGCAAGTTGTGAACATAGCTCTACCAGCAGCTGCTAGTTATAAAAAGAAATAGTTTGAGGGTACTGGCGACTGAAAGTTTCAACATTTTAGGGTTACCATTTCATTACCCTGTGGTACCTATGATAAAAAGTTATTTTATTCGTAGGTTTGCATAAATTAAAAGGTTAAGTTGCCTGATATTAATGATGAAAAATATAATTCTCTTTTATCCCGATTAAACGGTAACCTGGGATTCTATTTCAAAATTCTGTAAACCCCTTTCGAGTGAAGTGAAAATGATTAAGTCGGTCTTACTCCATCAGTAGCTTATTTGTTCTGCTTAATTAGTGAGAGAGCCGACAACACGGAGCGACGGCTTCAGCCAATCCCTTTCAATTTCATCACAAAATTCAAACACTTTGAATCTTAGTGTTAACTCTGAACCACCTGAACGAGAACGAACAAGTATCTCATTTTATTCCATTCGGTCATTAAACTAATTAAACGTGTTTATATCACCTTAAATAGACTTATATTTATAAAAAAGACGAGTTAAAATTATATGTCACCCCATTAAAGACGTGAGACAACGGTCTGTCGCCCAAACCGGCCATAATTCAAGCTGAAGGAAAATAATTTACGACTCCTAATCCCCAACAACCAGAATAAATTCCAGACAGGATACGGACATTACAGCCCTTTATATGAGCCGTTAAGTTTTTTAAATAAACTGAAACAATTGAGATGTATTACGGCTGACACCTGTCTAGGACAAAAATAATGGAAATAGTCGAGGAAATAACTTATGATAAGATCAAGAGGAATGTAGAATGTGTCGCTTAAAAAACTTTTTACAAAAAAACAACCGACTTCCAAAAAACACTAAAAAGTGAAAAATAACTTTTATTTCGGAAGTCGGTGTCTTTGGTTTTGAATTTTCGTTTTTTGTCACCGACTTCCGAAATTAAAGTTATTTTTCACTTTGTAGTGTTTTTTGGAAGTCGGTTGATTTTTTTTTTTTGTAAAAAGTTTTTATTTTTCACTTTTTAGTTGTAGTACCTACCCCACACAAATTCGAAAACCACTATCTGCTATGTAAATGACAGGTGACAGGAACTTATCATATCATCCACATACTAAGTGGGAAAAATACGTATTATTGAAGCTAACTCAAAAACTATCAAAGCAAAGTTAATAAAATTTATATGGGACCACCTCGAGAGCATACCCTTTCAAACAAAAAAAGAATTTTCAAAATCGGTCCACAATTGACGGAGAAATCGGTGGACATACATAAAAATTAAAAAATATATGCGACGAACATAAAACCTCCTCCTTTTTGGAAGTCGGTTAAAAGCAACGTTGAAGTCAAATGAAATGAAATTGTTTATTCTGTAAATAATATATCAGAATAACTTGAACACGTCATATTAGAAAAAATATCAAATACGGTAGATGGAGTCGACATTTCCTATCTGACTCCTGTGAAAATGATTCAGATGCTCAATGCTCAAATATAGAAATAAAAAATACAGGATTCTGTAGCAAATCCCTACCTTGTAGCTGATACCGAACGTTGCAAAAATTCAAACTCTGCAATATAAATGAACTATGGAAGATCAGAATCATACGGTATGCAATAAATTCCGGAAGCAATTTGACATTTTGGCAACTATCCGACATATATTATTACGGCAATGTTGAAAGATTAAATTTTTACTGTCATTAAGTTTTAATTCAACAACATAAAACCACATTAATTTTCTCCAACAGGCTGTACTCTTGGCTTGTGGCTAAGTAATAACAGCTGCACGGGTCGATCGATCAGGTTAAGCTACGCTTGCCGCGGTTGGTCCGTGGATGGGTGACCATCTTTACATACCAAGTCCCCTCCGTGCCTCGGAAAGCACGTTAAGCCGTTGGTCCCGGCTGTCATTTGTAGATCTTTGACAGTCGTTACGGGTAGTTAGAAGCCCAAAAAGTCTGACAACCAGTCTTACCAAGGGGTATCGTGTTACCTAGTCACTAGGTTGTGGAGGTCAGATAGGCAGTCGCTCCATGTAAAATACTGGTATTCAGCTGCATCCGGTTAGACTGGAAGCCGACCCCAACATAGTTGGGAAAGGCTAGGCAGATGATGAGGCTGTACTCTTACTATACATTGTAAGTGTGCGTCCTGAGTCCTGAGAGACGGCGCACCCGCATATAGCGGATTGCGGAGCGGATTATTGATACTTGTGCGCGCCCGCTCGCACTCCGGACAAGTTCAAACGTGTCGAACATTTGTTTAATGCGACTTTCATTCCGCCTACGTGGTGCGCCGCGTTAAGCCTCCTGCAGACTGGTGCGACGCGATACCGGTAATTGTTCTACCGTGAAGTTTTCTTAGATATTGTTTTGCTGGAGTCGCGTCGCGCCTGTCTGCACGAATTTCACTCAAGACGTATACTTCACGCACGCCCCCCCCACGCTCCACGCTCCACGCCTCCCCCTTAAGATCTAGGCCAACATTTTTTTTAAATATTCGGATAGCTCATGACCTAAAAGTGCCATAAAGAATATGAATTAAAAATCTCGGCTAATTAAAAAGGTATGCAACAACGCGAAATTATAACATAGATAAGTAATATAAGACATTTATTTTTCTCTACATTGTACTTAATGCTAGTAGTAGGTACTCGTATTTGACAATAGTGCACGAACAAGGAGCTAACTCTGTGAGAGACTGGTGCCTGAAGTAGGTTTAAATAAAAACCTGTAACCTTAAATAAAAACCTGTGTAATTTCGCGGGTATTCTGGTTAAAAACGTAACAAAAGTTTTGTTGAGGTCCCCTTTTGTTATCTAGCACAAGCGAGATTTTCTTCCGACGAAAGTAGACTAAAGATGTAAGGACCAAGTAAAAAGTATAAACCCGGTCCTTTCTGAAGACATAAGGACCAAGAGCAAAGCACCACAAATGACGCTCCAGGGGTAATGTTTAATAATGCATCCAGCTTTACATATTTACGGGGGTGCGGTACTGCACAAACTCATACTTTATTAACGCACACAAGATGTAGTGTGTTGCAGACATTTATGTAATTGTGCCCTTAAGATTAATGTCTGGGCCATACGTTTAAAACGAGACAGTATATCTTATGCTTGGCTAGTATTTCTTAGGGAGCCAGACAAGTGCGCAAACATTAGAGCTTTTATTGACTTTGTGTGAAGATTCGTATCTAATGCACGTTGTAAAATCTCTGGAAAACTTAGATGTGCAAATATTGAGCGTCAAAGATAATATAAATGCTAACTATCAGCTTTATGAAGTGATGTTTCGAAATTAAGTGCATCTAATTGGTCTGCGGGTGGGTACGAAACTAGAAACTATCTCGATATACTAAATGCTAACTCAACAATTTAAGGAGTGCCTAGTCATGCGGCGCGTAGAAATTCTCACCTCCTAATTTAGAAAGATCTTATTAACAGCGAGAAAGTTCGAGGTAAAGATAATTTATTGCGCGGGCAAACAACTTTGTTAAGTTTCCGTGTTCAATTTACGAGTTTAGCATATTACAATGTGTTAACCGTAAATTATGCGATGGATGAATGCTGAAAAGGTTAAATAAAAAATTTGTCATAACATTATCAGCACAATTTTATTAAGTTATTTACAAAAGCATGCTTTACGTGAAAGTAAAAGCAGCTAAATAAATAAATTACACACTGTATGTACAGGTGACACACTGAATTAAAATGTAAAACTTTCCTAACGAATAAATCGACTTACTATCCGATAAATCAATTCTCTAGTCACTTACAAACAAGTCAGTCTCTCCACAGTGACAGCGACATATGAGTGAATGCGTGATCCGTACCGGCGTTTAGAATATTTACGATCGTACCGACTGATATATGAACCCGCACTTCCGCTGAATCTTTCTTATGGATAAATAGATGGTGAGGATATTTTTTGTGGGAAGTACGCCCATAGTTTTGTAAAGTAAGAGTTATGTACGACACTGCCTTACCGGGATAGAGCACTTTCATGATAATGTGGGAAAGAAAGGAAAATAGAACAGGCGAAATGTCCCTGAAATGATCCTGACTTTGTTTATTTTGCGATTGAAATGTGAGGACAAACGAAAAATACATTTGAGTTGTCAGAAATAGGTAAACGAATGAAAGGGTGATTAAGAATAAAAATATCTTACTAGTTTAAAACTCGTAAGAGCTGTAGACTACATGAAGCAAATACAATAGCTTGAAGCTGAACAATGACTCTAAAATTTTATATGAAAGTAATGGCCTATGAAGTAAGTGAAACTAAAAGTTAAAATCCTGCATGACTAGCAACAGTTAGCAACCTGTTATTTTAATTTATTGCTAAGAATATAAATATATATTGAATGTTACGAATGTTCTACCAAAGGGAATATTAATGTTGATTGCAATTTCGGTGTAACCCCAATTGGACCAGCCAAGTCTAGTGCCGCAGGGCATGTTTCACAGTATCCGGGGAGTTTCCCGGATACTGAGCAATACAACAGCGAGCAATACATTAATATTCTACACACAAATACGTATAGATGCCATAAATTTAATTACTATGATTCGTGGGATAGGTAAACAAATAATTTGAACATCTACTTGGTAAACTTTTTTATTTACATTTTCATGCTCTACTCTATGATATCTTTAGCGGGAAAATTGCTACGATTCTAATAGCTTTTATCTTATAGACGATATTCAGTCAGAAAATGTTTTAATAGTAATAATACATAGGAATTTGAATTGCCACTATGATATTGATAGAAATTTTGTAATCGGAACAGCGTATTTTTAACATTCTTGTGAGTGAAAATACTAAACTTATTATCACAAGATCTGAACTAATATCCGACTCATTTGTTTGTGATGGAATATTCTTAACAAGGCACTTTCTTTTCTGTCATGGGTTTATTATATTTCCCAAATATCTTTCAAAGAGTAAAACACATCATTTTGTTGACAACTCTAAATAATACGGGTGTACATTGGTAACTACATTGTGCCGCCCTCACTCAATCGAGAAATAGCCTCTTTGGGGGCCAAGATTTGTCCGGATGGAGCTTTGACAATGCCACAGATGAATGAATCTATAGTAGTGACATATACAGGATGTGGCGTAAATAATGGATAAACCTGAAACTATTGATCGGCCAGATTATTATCTATCATTATCCATATGCCCATGGATGACCAAATTATTTTAACATTTTTTCTACAGAATTATGCAATTTTGGGCCCCTATATCGAAAAAATAATGTACGAAATGTAAAAAAATAAGTGGGGTAAATGATAGATGATAATCTGGACAATCGACAATTTCTGGGTTATCCATTATTTACGCCACACCCTGTATACAGATACGAAACTTAAAATATTTTATTCTCAACATTTTAGTTTCAATACTCAATTCTTTATTGCATTCTATATGTACATAGATCGTACAACAAAGTAAAAGATCAATATGGACCCTGTCAGGCTCAGCAAAATTAGGAGAGAGGAAGAGGACTAAGTAGCAATTCAATATTATTATAAATTATATTACTAGATCAATTAGATTATTTAGATTATGAGATAATTTGATTTTTTCATTGTTGTGTTGAGTTGTTTCTGAGTTCTATTGTTGTTATTTTGTCAACACTTTATTTAGAAAAATTCAGATCGAGTTTATTAGTAAGCATACTATTTCATAACACCATTGTCGCCTAGCCTTTTCCCAACTATTTTGGGTTCGGCTTCCAGTCTAACCGGATGAAGCTGAATATGTACCAGTATGAAGCTACTGTATACCTGACCGCCACAGCTCAGTTATTGGGTGTCATCATCCATACCTACCCCATCATAACATCGATAACTAATTAAATACTTTTTTCAACTGCACCACACTTTGCTCTCAGCAAGTTGACAAAACATTGCAGAATAAAAATAAAAGCATTAGATGCACCGGTCACTAAATTCAAATTCAAAAGTCATTTATTCAAACTAGGCTGAGAATCAGCATTTTTCGAAAGTCAAAATTACATAAGACAGTCCCCCAAAAACGCCCACCCTTCACCACTTCCTAGTGCCTTTAGCTGGGAAGAAGAAGTGGCGCAACAAACTCCCCAGCAGCACAGCTGTCTGTCCAAGCTAGAAAAAAAAAAATTCTATACAATAGTATGCAAAATAATTTACATTATGTAACACAAAACATAATTTAAATGATAAATTATTGGCCATATGTCAGCTTGCACACGCCAATATACCAACCAAAAACATCGAGAACTATACTCAAGCAGAATTTAAAAAATTTAAACTAAACGTAAACAGAACTAAATATCTAAATAAAAGCCTCCAGGCACAAAAGGGCGTGCCCGCTTACATAAAGCTATATAGAGCTGTAATTGGAAGTTATCAATAATAAACTAGGACCATCGAGGTAAAATAAATGAACAGTTAATTACTAGTAACAATAAACAAACCATGATCAGCAAGATGACCAGTCACCACAAGCAGCACCCGTTCACGAGCATAACGCAAAGATCAGCCATTACCCCCCTCGCCATATTTGAGGGAAGGAGGTAAAGTATTCTTATTCCCGGCCCAGGATTCTACCACCAGACTTCATTTAAAGCTCTCATGTCTATTCGAACTGCAGTCTACGGGCAGCAGTAATTAGGTTAGAGTCCCGCGCGTGAGCGGACTTCCAACGAGTAGTAGGTAGTGGAAATACCTACCTACCCCGCGCCCGCGGCCACACTTTGATTTCACTGCAGACGCACAACACAAGCAAATTTTCCAAACATTTTTGATACTTGTACCGTTTAGCAGCTGCTGAAATCGTTTCATGCGTTTTCTGTTTGAAATGTTTGTTTATTTTGCTGTGAAAGGAAAGTTGTGGTTTTGTTTCAGTATTAGTGTAATTTAGTACAGAGCACGGGACCATAGAATACTTTCGGTTTATTCACATTAAGGGGGATACGCGAAGTTAGCCCGCAAAATTAAAATTTTCTTACGTTTTTTGCAATTTGCAGATCAGTGTCAGATTGTATACGTTGATTAAAATATGATTCGCGACCGTAACAAATACTTTTATGACTACAGAATTACAATCATAAGAATTAGCAATACTATTTTAGGTATGAAGGTACAAGTAGGTACGCGGCGGGCTCGACTTGTCGAATTCAGTGGGCGTAAGGTAGTCAGAAGATAGGTATGAGTTACGCGATAGAAACAGAGGCAACTTCTAGGTGAATATAACTGTAGGTAATAAGCGCTTGGGCACGCCACAATTGCGGCGATAAGACCCCTCTTTGAGGAGTGGCTTGAGAGGCGCCACGGCGCCCTCACCTTCCGCCTGACGCAGGTCCTCACCGGACACGGCTGCTTCGGGAGGTTCCTGTTCAGGATAAGGCGGGAGGAAACGCCCGGGTGTCACCATTGTGTGGATCGCTCGGAGGATACGGTGGAGGTCTGCCCGGCTTGGGCGGAGCATCGCCGTGTCCTCGTGGAGGCGATCGGCTGTGGTGATCTCTCGCGTCCGGCCCTGGTTCAGGCCATGGTACGGAGCGAGAGGAAGTGGCAGGCCGTCACCTCCTGCGAAGCGGTAATGCTCGCGAAGGAGGAAGCGGAACGCGTGAGGGAGAGGCAAATTCGCGCCCTCATGCCCCTAACCGCCGCAGGAGGAGACGCCCGGGGCGGGAATTGCGAGCCGATATCCGGCCACTGTAGGCGCGGGCTTGCGGACGGTGAGCAATGGGTAGCTCGCCGTCCGATAAGGACCAAGCCCGGGTCAACGCAACGGCGCGTTGTGTTCGACGCGCGCCTAAAAGAGATGTCAGCAGAATTGACGGGGTCCGCTAGGGCCAATGCCTGCCGTGGCTGCGAATATGGGCTTAAAGGGAAATCGTGGCCCCCGGCAACAGGGCAACCAAAGGAACACAGGTGGGTTTTAGTCAGTAAGAGTCTGACACGCCCTCCCTCTCCGCCCAGAGCGGGAGAAGTTATTGCGCTGTGCGACATGAATTGCACTTTATTGTGCAAGAGTCGCGAACGCGAACGATTTTGCGGAATGTCCCATCTGTACATAAGTACAGACCATACCAAACCATAGATAACTATGGTAGGTTCCTACGGCTGGAAAATATTCTGTGGAATACTTTTGTATTAGTATCTAGTTAGTGTATCATTGATTATGCCGATAAATAGATACTTCAAGTTTGCAGTGTTATGCACATACAGACCATAACCTTACCTACAGGCAGGCAGGTATCCAAGATTAAGTAATTATAACTCTTAACCTCCTTATTTATAAACGATGCTTAAAGTTAAGACACGTTTAAATATAAAAACAGACGCTAATCATTACTTAACTTTATGCATCGTTAATAAGGAGGTAAGTTCCTAACTCCTTATGGTAACAAAGATCCGAGCCTCTTTTCAGTCAAAATTAAGTGATCAAACATTTTCAGGAGCGGTGTGAGCGTAAGAGCGTTTACCCGTTTATGTGGAGAGCCCTTACGGGGAGAGGCGGCTTCCTCGAGCCAACACGAGTGTTTGTGCTCCTTGCTCCACGCTCCCCTTATCACTCATTAGCGTATAACGCGGTGAGGTACAGGCTGAGGGATGCATCTTAAAATGTTGATGGAGGAGAGTGGGGAATGTTGAACTTTTTGTGATGAAGCTTAAGATGTATTTTAATTTACCTTAAGATAGTGAACAAAGCCTTTGCAGAATAATTGTAGAGTTAACAAATAAAACGGTAAATATAGAGCACAAGCATAAAAACATGATGATGATGTTGCACTGCTTCACATTAGGAAGAACTAAAAGATAAGTGACATAAGTTATTAAAAATATAATATTGCAACCCTTGTATTGTAAATAATATTGGGAGTCTTACTCAGCTTTGTACCTATCTATATTTATTTACTTACTAAAATTAATATTACAAACAGGTAAAATTTGTTTGTTACAAACAAATTTGTATAGGAGGATAAGTTTGTATAGGAGGTAATCTTCGGAACTCCCAGTCGGGTTTGAAAAATAATTTTTATATCGGATAGCCCAATTCTTAGTCAATTCTTTGAGGAAGGTTATCGGCTCGCGGACGAAGTCGCTGGTTAAAAGCTAGTATTAAATAAGAAAACAACGTAATTATGTAACTTAAAAGAAAATAACATAACATCACGCCTTGTTTCTCCGAAGGGTTAGGCAGGGGTGTACCCATAAATTCCGTTTTCCGCATCCGCATCCGCGGATGTTAAAAAATCTGCATCCGCAACTCCCTGGTAGGTACACATTTCGCTGTTTAAGTTTAAGGGGGAAGCGTCAGGGTAGCCCGCGAAATTCAAATTTTCTTATGTTTTTTGCATTTTGCAGGTTAGTGTTAGGGTAGGTTTTATGTTGATTAAAATATGATTCGCGACCGTAACAAATATGGCTTTACTCAATTATAATCATTACAATCAGCAATACAACTCCATAAGTTAGCAAAGGTGTCAAATGTCATGATTTCATGAAATCATGACATACACCTTTGCTAACCTGCACTTTGGTATTTGCTAATTGTAATGATTATAATTGAGTAAAGCCATATTTGTTACGGCCGCGAATCATATTTAGATCAACATAAACCTGACACTGACCTGCAAATTGCAAAAAACGTAAGAAAATTTGAATTTCGCGGGCTACCCTGACGCTTTCTCCTTAAATCCCATGTAATAGGGGATGAGCCTATTGCCATCAACCGAGCACAAATCCAGATTCCGGGCTGCTACTAAGAAATTCCTAATGGAAAAACCCAATAACACTGCCTGACCTGGGAATCAACAGCAGTCCCGACAGTCAAAGAAGATGCTCAGTAATCCCAAATATCCCAAGAAACATGCATTTTGTTTCAAGCTTTAAGACTCACATTTTAAGACAAGCGAGTTAATATGACAAGAATCCACAAGTACTTGTGGATTCTACTTTGAAATAATTTTCGATCAATGCAGTATGAATACTTCTTATCAAGATGCGAACTTACATGGCGATTCTACGTCACACAACTATGAATAGAATTCTATCACGTAGCAATCGAAACTTCATTTATAATGAACTCCTGCGTCGCTTGTCGCAGGGGCAATGAAACATAAAATCACACACTATGAGCCTAAGTTTTAACATTTATTTATTCATCACATGCAGCGTCAGTAATCAGGCAGGTGATTCTCACAAGTCGCCAGGTACAGTACGGCGCCATCCTAGTTGGCCATCACTCGTGCGATGATGCCTGCGTCCGATGAAAATTTTCCAATTAGGACGGGCGTCAGTCTCAAAAAAATACAGGGTGGCAGGGACATCGACGCGAAAACTGTTACCATGGATTTAATACATGATTTTGAACCCCGGGGCGTTGAAATTTTTCGTCGGATGTTTAAAAAAAATCAACGCCCCGTGGTTAAGAATCATGTCGTCGACCGTAGGTTCAATTGAGGTAAGGGACAAAATACCCAAAATGAGTTGAGTATACAATTTTGTTCAGAATTTTTCGCTCTATCGAATTGTGAATATGAAAAAATTCTAACTTAAGAAAAATAGACCCGAAAAAGGTTAATAAGAAAAAAGTTATGGGCGATTTAGTCCAAAAAAAAAAACTTTGTCGGCCTCTCCTGAAAAATCGTATTTTGTCCCTTACCTCAATTGAACCTACGGTCGACGATGTACTGAATCCATGGCCACCCTGTATAGTCTCAAAGAGATCAACAAGAATTAATTTAATTTGTTCATAATTTCTGTTCCATAACACTGTATCAATGAGTACCTACCTATAACTACATAAGTATCCAAGTAAGTTATTAATGTGTAATATGTTTTGACGTTTGTGGCGGACATTGATTCAATATTATGGAACAAAGCATGGGCGTACCCACGGTGGGGCAAGGTCCCATCTGTCCCCACCCTGGTCCCTGACTCGAAGCTAAAAATGTAGGTTTAATATGTAACAAAATTAATTATACATTTGGAAAAATTCAAAATTACTGCGCGAAACAATGCAGTATCGATGAATTGAGCGTGCATGCGTAGTTAAATCGAGAGAAATTCCTACTACATACTTACTTATTATAGAATTTATTTACTTCTGCCCTACCCTTAATAAAATGCTGGGTATGCTCATGGAACAAAGATTGCAGATAATTAACGAATACTTGTCGATGTATAAAACTTTTTGAGGCTGACTGTACCTATCGAATGCGATTTGACTAGTGATTGCACATTAAATTACAAATAAGACCACGAATGCATACTTAGGCAGTAAGCCTACTTACAGGACCGTTACACTTCTGACAGTTTTATTCTATCGCTTACAAAGATTTAAATCGTTAGATTCCCGACCGCGTCAAACGATGGTTAAGGGTCCTGCAGACAGGCGTGACGCGACACCGGTAGAACAATTTCCGTAAAATAATAGAAATTGTTCCGCCAGAGTTGCATCGCGTCGGGCCTATATCCGTGAGCCGTTTCTGTTTCGTTGACATTTGAATAGTATTGTCTCGCGCTCACTCATACTGAGAATCGTATCTATCGGTCCAATCGGGATGTCTGAGCTCATTCTTTTCAGTATGGACTCTATTTCGCGCGACCTAAGTACAGTGAGGCCAAATCTAACGATTTAATTATTATTAGCAGACAATGTTGAAGTTGTTTGTGTTGTGGTTGTGACGTATTGCTATTGTTTTGAAACACGATTTGCATTTGCAATTATTGCATAAGGTATTGCTTTCAATACGGTTTTCGATGCTATCTATAAAGCGGTGAAACTGTGCCAGATTGTATCGTTTATTGACTTCCGCTCGGAATTCTACTTAGTTCGGTAAACATGAAGGAATATGTAAGGTATGTTGGACAAATTAATGTACCGACACGCTAATACATCTGACGGAGCGGGTATGCGCCTCTTTCGTTATAATCAGCCATATTTTTAACCGACGAAATAAAAAGGAGGAGGTTCTCAAGCCCACGATTTTTTTTTTTTGTACTGTGTTGTCCGATTTCAACGATTCTTGTTTTATTGGGGAGGGTATATCTCGAAGTTGGTTCCATGTAAAATTGAAAACTAAAATCACCCCAAAGGGTAAAAAAATTGGGGTTGATTGATTTTTCACCTACTGAAATTTCAAGAACCGATTCTGTTGTAATTTCGCAAACATACGTAGTTCTGATGACACAACCACATAATAAAATAAAGACCTATAGTTGATCTGATGATGGAGACGGAAGACAGACGCTCCTCAGCAGTTTACAGCAGCTGCATCGTGTTTGGGCTTAATGCATTCACCTTGACGAGAACTTTAGATCTAGCTAGCTGAATATGACTGTCATTGAGGGTCTGATGATGGAGACGGAATGCTGTTGAAGGAATCCCTTACTTGAGGAAAACAATAAATGCTAACACAAAAGCGAAAAATAACAAACTTTTTTAAACATACATTCAACGAAGATCCATCAAGCTACCATTAATTTGTTTGTTTGGCGCCGACTCAATATTTGTTACTTAAATTAGTTTAGGAGCTTGGTTACACTAAAGGTTATTTTAAAGTTTTTGCTTTTCAGTTTTTTTTTTCGTCGGTTAAAAAAATAAGTTTTTTTACCTACTGTGGGCGTACTATGGGTCTATTGCGCAATAGAAAAACCGTTTGCAGTTCAGATCACATTGTAATTTACTATCAAATTAATCACACTAGCAATTCACTCTGTGACACAACTATACGGAACGCGCGACTGTTTCTAAACGTATTCACTGCTTGACCACCACCGACCAACTCTGCTTATCCCCGGACCGGCCGGGGATAAGCAGAGTTTTGTTGTAGACTCTGTCGAGCGCCGCTAGGCGGCGCTGGCGTCCCGATTGGTCACCTCAGTAACGTATTTCCAACACAACTATGGTACCGACCAAACTTAAAATACTTGGAACTTTGTAATTTGGTAACGAATGGGAGATGAGATAGGTAGGTCCAATGTGACTCTGTTAGGATACACTTAGGAAGAACCTTAATAGGAAGTGGCTATTATTACCAATCAATTCATGAAAAACTAATAATAGTTACATTAGTTAGAATGTCTGGTTGCATGACTGATGGGTACCAATGTATGTTGTAGGTGCGATTCTTCTTCAGAGGCAAGAAAGACGGAGTTCTTTGATTCAACTTCTAAAGGTCGTCACACACTTTGAAGATGACATATCGCTCACCGTACAATTTAATGGACCTTTACACACAGTGAAGACAATACTTATACATGTTACCTTAGAGGATTTATAAAGGATTTTTAAGTCATCATCTGCCTAGCCTTTTCCCAACTATGTTGGGGTCGGCTTCCAGTCTAACCAAATGCAGCTGAATACCAGTATTTTACATGGAGCGACTGCCTATCTGACCTCCACAACCCGGTTAGGTACTGGGTAACACGATACCCCTTGGTAAGACTGGTTGTCAGACTTTCGGGCTTCTGACGACCTGTAACAACTGTCAAAGATCTATAAATGACAGCCGGGACCAACGACTTAACGTGCTTTCCGAGGCACGAAGGAGTCTCGGTATGTAAATGGTCACCCATCCACGGACCAACCCCGGCAAGCGTAGCTTAACCTGTTGGATCAACCCGTGCGGCTGTTATTACTTAGCCACGAGCTCCTCCGCCTCCGCCTTATTATAAAGGATTTTTAAGTACTATAATAAATAATTATCTTCAATGTGTGTGATGAGCTTAATTATTTATCCTTCCCATTACCCGTAGATAGTGTTGAGGCCTAAGATTTTTTTGAGTAGGTATCTTTCGTTTATTCATCCCATACCTACCCATCTATTTTAGGTTGTGACATATACCATGACTTTTTTTTATTTTTATTTTCATTTTGTTAATGTTACATTTGATTATCTATCTATTTACCTAAACAATTTTGTATGCCTTCTGGCGGGACGAAGTATGGACCGATATATATTTGTAACAGCTGTATAATCTTTTACCCTATGTTCACAAAATTAATAAATGAATTTGAATTTGAACCAAAAAAAAAAACGCCTAGTAGGTACGTACACTAAACAAAAACATAAAAACAATGTTATCAAACAACCCACACCATAAAACACCTCTCCCCTGACAGGCAACATAAAGGGACGATCGAAAAATGACGCTACTGATAGCATCTATCGCCGCACATCATCAAACACAAACAATAACGGCGAGACAGTGGACAATCGCTAGCGACGCAGTAATTGCCCATACATAGGTACATACACAAACTACGCCGATTACAAAAGTCAGCCCCGAGCACACGCCGCCACTCCGTTCGTTATTTTCGCTAAATGGGCCCATTTGAAAATTAACTGCACGATTGCTTCCGAATAATGCGCCAGTGTGGAGCGATATATCTCTCGACAAGTGCTGCTAAATAAATGAAGGGGATGTTGTGCGTAAAATGAAAGGTTGAATACAGCGCCATCTTGCAGGTACTAGCGGAACTTGAACGACAACTAGCAGACTAGTTACACAAACATGTTTAGTAAACACTTTCATCTTAAAATGTAGATAATTTTTTAAGAAATATATTTTTTATTAATTATGTTTGTCTTACTTTTTTTATTACTAATTTTAATATTTGTTTAGAGCATGGAGTTTAAGCATAATTTAGCTACTCGTCGATAGATGGCGCTATGAGTCAAACCCATTCCTCGTTTCGCACTTGTGAAAACGACCAAAGATTTTCTTTTGGCACATATTTTATATCAACCACTAAATGTTTTTAGAAATTATTATTTAAACTAATATTTAAACACTAATTACTGGCATAATTAATTACCAGTAAAATAAGGACAACAGCGAAATTTTCTGTTTAATACACAACTTCCATAACTAGGTAGGTACTTATTCATTGACGTCTTTAAAAGAGAGATTTAAAAAACTTTTTACAAAAAAAAAACAAACGACCTCCAAAAAAAACACTACAAAGTGAAAAATAACTTTAATTTCGGAAGTCGGTGTCTTGGGTTTTGTATTTTCGTTTTTTGCCACCGACTTCCGAAATTAAAGTTATTTTTTTCACTTTGTAGTGTTTTTTTTGGAGGTCGGTTGTTTTTTTTTGTAAAAAGTTTTTATTTTTCACTTTTTAGTTGTGGTACCTACCCCACACACATTCAAATACCACTACCTGCTACCCAGTGACAGAAACTTATCATATCATCTACATATTAAGTGGTAAAAAAATACGTATTTTGTAGCTAACTCAAAAACTATCCAAGCAAAGTTAATAAAATTTATATGGGACCAATTCCAGAGCACATCCTTTCAAACAAAAAAGAATTTTCAAAATCGGTCCACAATTGACGCAGAAATCGGTGGACATACATAAAAAAAGAAAAAAACAAAAAAAAAACAAAACATACGCGACGAACATATAACCTCCTCCTTTTTGGAAGTCGGTTAAAAATATGCTAAAGCAATTCGCAGCTAGTAAACACGAAAACAACAGTATTTAAAAAACAGCGTCCGACTGAAAAAGAAAAACCATGCAACAGACTGGAGCGTGTTGTTGAAAACTGTTGCCATGAAAAATGACCTTTTCGAGCGAAGTAAAATAAATTGTATCTCTGCGATCTTTTGGTGTAAGAAAAATGGCTGCACATTTTTCAACTTCGGCACATCGTTGAAATTACCATACTTTTCTTTGTTTTAAATAATTAAATCATTGAATAGGTACGTCGATATTTGGAAAGGTTTTTTTATGGAATAAAGAAATGAAACTCACTTGAATTTGTTCAGCAGCTTTTTTCGCCAGCCCTGGATCCAGTATCGTGATGTCAAAGTCATTGGCACATTTCTTCGCCGCCACACTAAATGCTGCTGCGTTGACATAGTACGCAGATCCCCTTTCACTTGTCTCTACCGGAGAATTGGGAGACAATATACCACTGTCAGTATCACTAACGTTTGCCGATTTCCGGACTAGACCGGAGTTTTCTCCGCCTGGAGACGTTAGTGAAAACCGCGATTTGTCTCCAGTAGGGGACTTCAAAGGAATCCTTGATTGTCTCGACCCGTCCAGAGCAAATCCGGTAGTTGGATCGAATATCACATAGTTATCTTTGTCACACCTTACTTTATTATTCACCGTCACTGTATATTTTTTATTAGGACTAAGGTTTAGAAAAGGATCTTCGGTATCAATAGGACTTTCAGGTATTATGGATTGTATCTTAGGTGATATCTTTGGTACTGATTTTCCGTCTATAGTCCGCCTTATCACAGTGTCGTTAGTAAACTTCAATCGCACATATTCGTTAGATATTGTTCGTCTAACTGGTGATGAGAGCAAAGGCGATGGCTTACATTCTTGCAAATTAGTTTTGTTTTGAAATAAATTGATCTTTGGTTTATCCATTGTTCTAACTGGAGAAAAGGGTAGTTTTAATTTGGTTGTAACTTTTTTCTTTTGACTTGAATTTAAATCTATACTTCCCTTTAGAGTACTTTTGTACACTGGTAACACACTTGCCTTTTCCTGGACCTTTAAAGGTTCTTTGGCTAATTTTGAACAATTTTTACCAAAGTCAAAAGATTTGTTTAACTTCTTTATTGGTGCGGGCGTTTTCAGTCGTCTATCTTTGATCTTTTTGTCGGGGGAAACATTGCTAGCAGCAATATCATGTTTCTCGTTAATAGATAAAGTCTCTTGTTTGATAAAAGTTTTGCTACGATCACGTAGGAGTGTTTCATTTTGTGCTGCTTCAAACAAATAATCGTTAGGGTTGCTAAAGACACTATCTATTATGATATCTACGTCACTGGATTCAGAGTTGCTTTTAGAGGATCTGTTTTCATTTATTATGCACGATATTCTTTCTTCCACATCAATGAGTGAATCTGATTTGTCAGTATCGTCTATACTTCGTGAGGTACCGCTGCCGGAGTCTGACGGCGTTTGTACTTCAAATATAGCATCGTGTGTTGGAACAGATTGTTTTCCTGAATTCTCTGGACATGAAGATCTTCTTCGTTTCACAGTACCTGTTTCAGTAGATGGTAAATCCCAGTCTGAAACTTGCACAGCACACTGCACCCCACTATTTGTAGAACGTCTTGGGCTTGTCATTATAGTAAAATCGCATCGTTATATCACTATCTACATTAGTCTATCTTTTGTCGTGTACTGTACACGCCTGTAACTGTAATGTTTGGAACATCATTGGCTTGTAATTGTCAATAGAATTCATATTTAATGTACGCCATACGAGCACTACGATCGTTAGTGGAATCAAACACGAACGGGTATCGGGCTCGATTGTTATCTAATTACAAACTTGACGCTGGTGCACATGGGACCGCCGGTATCTATGTTATTTTCTCTAATGGAACCATTTGTTTTCTGTTCTGTGACACGGAAGGGGGTTAGTTTTGATAATAATATAAATTTCGTAAAATCGAGTTTGTTTCCCATTTAAGTTAAGTATAATTGCCAAGTTATCGCCTAAAGGCAGGAGATTTCTAATACGAAACAAAATTTCGTTCATCGCTGCGAAACCAAAATTGAATTCCACAAACAATCTTTCCCCAAACTCTTGCTTATCTCACAGTCTTAACAGCTAGAAAACTCGACAAAAATGCCTCAATTTAATCAGTAAGTTGTGCAGGTAGACGTAAAGTAGTAACAGCACGTTTTATCTCTTAGACATGAACGTTTAGGTGTAGGTCGGCGGCCGGTGGTGGCGGAAGGTAGTTTTTATGTTCCGTCCGGGACTCCGGGCGGAGTCGCCGCCTCCTTGGCTCGTCGGCTCGACGGTAGCCGTCCGTACGTGCGCCTTGGGAGAAAGTTACGTGGTCTTTTATTATGCAGGCTGGTTGAAATTCAACATTTTTATTATTCTGTCTCTAGAGTGAAGGCATTGTTGTGTTTGTTTTGTCATTTAGGTGTTGTCTTGGAGATACACCTACTGTAAGAAGACTAATTTAATTTATAAGGCAATGTGTAACTAATAAAATTTTTCGGTGTTACAGATACTGTATTTAAATATCCCGTTTTCACGAATTAAAAACCGAAATCATAGTAATCAAAGGCATTCGGTCTATGACAGACCTTATACAGGACAATAACATCAGAATTCGCAATCGAAATAAAACCACGACAACAATAATTAACTTTTCTGACGCCTCAGTGCAGAACGTCAGAACTACTAACAATAAAGTGAAACGGAATGAACTTACGAAGTTGGCGGGATTCTGACAAATTGCCCCCAAGTGTCCCCTCACTAACCTAATTACCCGATAAGTTAAAGCAATAAATAACGAAGGGCGAGGACTTACTTGCACCGAAGCAGCCGAAACTACAATACTCTACGTGGC
Source organism: Agrochola lychnidis (assembly GCA_963680765.1). NCBI lineage: Eukaryota > Metazoa > Arthropoda > Insecta > Lepidoptera > Noctuidae > Agrochola > Agrochola lychnidis. Next base: position 11,600,244 of record OY796850.1, read on the forward strand.
TAGTTAAGACCGGCACACATTATAGCGAGCCTTAATAGTAACCGAAGTTAGTTTAAACGGTGTCCGCTAGGAACTTTACATGTTGCGTCTTACTATCCCGCAGTGCACAACTGTACAGTGCACATATCTATGTATGTATCGATTCAGAGGTAATTTAAAAAACGTGTGGCACTCGGGGACTGCCGCGGTAAAGCTACTGCATAGCATATGTAACCTCCATACTTCCTATTTGTCAACGCTACACTTGGGATGATGACGTGATGACATAAAACAAAAATTACGTTCCCATGACAACATCACGTTGTCATGGGAACCGTCATTACATGGTAGGCGGAGTGGGGGGTGTTAGGTTTTTTTTGTTACGGAATTTTCTTGATTCGGTCGCCGCGCTCAAAGCCCGCGATAAAAGCTATGCAATAGCTTAAAAGAGTTTTTTGCCAGAATCAAGAGCTATGAGCTCATAGACATCATGGGATGCCTGTCTAAATAAATTTTATCTAATCCTTGGATACACTCAAGCCCATAACCAACGTTGTACCTAAATTGTGGGTACATGCTGCGGTTCGCGGTTACGATAGTGGTCTTGAACAACGTAACCACAATCGGCTTGATTCCTGTAACTGTTTGCTAGTCCGTAAGTCCGTCGTTCAGCATTTCCATCAAAACACAATATTGTGTCTTGTCGATTCTGTGGTCACCGGTACCGGTATTTGTCTATTTGAATTAACTACCTCTATTACCCTACTGCTAAGTATTGGTCTATACCACCTATCTAGTCATATTATTAGAGAGACCTATTGATACTTATTTATAATTGCGCAATGTGGTCGTGCATCTGAACAGATTACACAAATACAATAGAAAAGGTTTAAGATGTTTTATAAACCTTTATACTATTTAAGTAATCATTTAACTATTTGAAGACATAAAGATACAAATAGTCGTTTTGATAAACAATACCGAAAAACAGTTACGAAAAGCTTATATAGCCCAAGCAACGTTAAAAACAGCTTATATAGCACAGAACCATTTAATGCATTTATCAACAGCCAGCACCAAGTTCCCTCTACATCGCACAGCGTGCCTTCATCAATATATCAGCAACAGTAAAGGAATGGTAGGGATTGTCTTCGGAAAACAACTTTATCGGCCAATGTCCGTCCCAAAGCCATGAAATTTATTGGAACAACACATCCCCTCTATATCCGACACAAACTTTCTAATTTGTTAGCTCGGTGCAACCAGGGTTGCTAATATTGGATCCCTGGATTCACTTCGCAGACGGAAACTAATTGATAACTTTGTAGGGAGAGTGTTTATGTGGAATATTGAAATTATTGGTTTATTGAGAGAATGGAATTAGATTTGTCTGTGTGTGTATTCTAGGGTTTATTTATGCTGAATAAGGAAAACTAAGCAACATAAAAATTATATAAAGATGGAACCCCTTATTCATGGAAACTTGACATTTATTGGGCTATAAAAATACCATCAGTATTTTCCTCCTATTCAAGTAAAAATGCGATAGAATGTACCGTCATTTTAGCGATGTTTGAAGTTTATTCAAAGATCATATAGGTATTTGTTTTTTATCAAGCCCTTGTTAAAAACTCCCAAAAATCAATACTAGGACTCTAAACGATATACAACCTCTAAAAAACTCTAATGTGGTATCATTATCACCCTCCCCTTTTTCATTCCATTCATAACTTTTCAACGAAGTGTTTACGGTGTCCATATTTTTGTTGTTAATTTGGCAGGTTGGCAGCCCTGCAGACGGTGCAGTATATTTACTCGTACTTGGTTCTGCACGTGCCCTTGGCTTTGGACTAAAGTTTACAATTCAAGTTTGTGCAGTTGCATGCCCTGTGAACTCGGGAGTTTGTTTCTAAGACTGTGTAGACTTGTGATTGGATTATATATTGCAGTGAGTTTACGCAGACTGTGTATTTCATTGCTGATTCGATGGATGATTGTGTAACAATCGCCATTTAGTTTTACAAATAAGGTTTATATATTAATTTACACACAACATACAAATAGTTTATTAGTTATATTTACACGTTCAATTTCAGTTTAATAAAAGCTAGGAAGTATCTACCAAATTAAGCTCTCTTGTTTTTCGAACTGAACACATCTACACAAATAAAAAACTGACAGTCCCACTTGATTTATGAACTCAAATATTTATTTCGTAATTATAACGGCCTCTAAGCCCCTAATATAAATTAATACAAATAAAATTCAAAGCCTGAGATACGCAGCAATTACTTTAAAACACCTGGGCGGTACAAATTACCTACATTTGCACAAAATCACACCAGGAATAACAAAAACACGCCAATTTTAAGGAAAAACAGACCATCTAATTTACGGAACCCATAAAACGAGGCTAACGTATACTGTTTCAAATATTTCTTATCGTCGCGTTCCGACTCCCCCGTGAGCAAAAACAGGAACTTTAACTGCAAGACGGGCCCCGATCCCGTTCGTCTTAAGTGATTTACAGGCGCACTGCGACCTGCCTCGGAACAGCCTTCAAGGGGAGAGCCTCCTTGAACCGGGTTACTAGACTTATCGCACAAATGTATCCATCCGTCCCTTTTCTTAATACAAACCCAGAGAAGGACAGAATATTTTAAGCCTGCAATAGAAATTTGAACGGTGTACGCCCCAACAATATCCGCCTAAATGGGTCAGGAAGGCGAAGTTTACGTCGCATTTCAGCATTAGGGAAACCGAAATGCAATAAAATCCGGCAATAGAGGCGGAATTAGAAAATTATACCGAAGGAGGTTCGAGCCTCGACCTCCAAAAGGGGCTCATGAACTTTTAAGGCTATGATTAGTATATTAAATTATTTTCTCGAACTCACTCATGGTCTTTATATGTAGATTAAATTCCCCACTGTATGCATACATACGACTCGTAAACCTTGCTTTATAATTTGTTTTATAGCTCCAGCGAAATTGACTTCATTTTGCTGTAGCTATACTTAGAAGCTTAGATTGAAAAAACAGACTTGATTATTAAGATACTACCTTAAGATGTTACCTTTAAGGTAGATATTTCAGGTAGTACCTAACCTAGTTTCATGGTCGTGTTACTGTTATGTCCATTTAATTACGGAGTCCAAAACTCAATTCCACAAACCTCTAAACAAACATATTAATTGCTTAACTGGCCTATTCTAAACCGCAGTCACAACTACAAACGCGAGATTAAACCAAACAAACTAATATGAGGCCCAAAACAAACTGTCCAATGCCCTTTTCAACAACAAACATAACGAATAAAACCGAATGTGCCGTGTACACGCTGGGGTTGCATCGTACACAATTTAGCGTGGCATTAACACAGCAATATTTTGTCGGAAAGAAATATTATTTGCATTCGTAATGCTGGGGTGGCCCTGTAGGGACTGGGGAGTGCATTCCTGCACTACAGTGCACTTGTCTTCGCTTAGGGTACGTACACATACACGATGTGTGGACGTGTACAGATACGTACAAAGGTCGCACCTATAGTTTAGACCTCTGGATTTTTCTTATTGTATAACAATGACGTCATCTTCGACGATAAATTATTTTAAAAAAACATGCTTCGAAGTGACACATATTTAAAAAAAAAATAACAAGTACCTAACAATGGACATTATGTTAGTTACAATATTTTTTAACAACTATGTTAGTAAACTTAACCTAACACTACCTTATAGTGAGAATCCCTGCTACAAGCTCAACACCGATGTAGAAAACTTGCAGCAGCGATTCACACACAAACAGTCCAGTCTGCTCGCAATACACTGCAGTATAATGTTGGGGTATACTCGTAATACGATTACTACGCACTTCATTCAAATTTTCAGTTTTCTCGTAGCAAACGTCTACGAACGCGCTACGAAACGCCTACAAGCTATTTGGGATATCGAATCACTCACAATTCATCTTATAATCCGCTACTCTGAACGTGCAAACATCTTTAAAAGCATTAGAGCAAATAAAGGGTGTGTGTAAAACAGCAATACTTACTACACCCACACCCCACACACACATACACACAAATGCATTTGTTGCAATGCAGGGGAATTTTCGATTAAATATTTAGATTAGATTTTTCGTGATCCATTTATCATGGTTTAATTGTGTTGGGGCGATGGCTCTTACTCTGATGAAAGCGGTCATAGTGTTTCTAGAGATTTGTAATCCTTTGATATGATAATGTAATAAGAAAACGGAGGACCTCTCTCCCTTTGGACGTCTTTGAATTGTATTTGGTACTTTTGTATTAACATTATTCGTACATTCGCTCTTTTATATTCAGTAGTACTGAGAATAATAGCTATTATCCTCGTAGACAAAGCCTGGAATGGTAATATTGGCTATTATGTTTCTTTCAAGATGAAGGCACACAATAGGTTGGCATCAAGCTTATTTGAACAAGGCTGTCTGACATGAAACCTAATCATTATCCACAAGTTCTAGAATCTTGTCTTTTGTTAAGTTTCTAGCTTATATATTAACTTATTTATTTATTAATTTTGTCTGCTACCAATACGTATTTACAATACTAAATCCTAACTTAATATTGTAAATAACCAGTGACCACAGAGGGCTGGCCTATTCTTTGGTCAAAGAATCAGCATTGCCATACAACGTGGCAATGCTGCCAGCCTTTTGGGCACTTTTCCTATTGACAGCGATGCGGACGAATTTTTGATGCCCTATGATTATTCCTCCTCCCTTTTTTACATGCTTGTACATATTATTGTATTAAGTCTGATGGTTTCTAATGATGTAAATACGTGTGTAAATAAAAAAATTCACTAAAAAAATATATATATTTTAAATGCGAAAGTAAGTTATTGTTTTTGTTACGCTTTCACGCTAAAACGGCTGAAGGGATTTGGATGAAATTTGGCACACGGGTAGACCATGACCAGGGTTAGGATATAGGATACTTTTATCCCGGTAGTACGTTTCCGTGGGATAATTTCCGACCTCCACACGGGCGAAGCCGCAGGCAAAAGCTAATAACTATTATAAAATCGAATAAAGCAGTATTCCGGATAAGAATAATTCATTAAACGTGATACGCGAGTTCAGCCAGTAGAGACCATATCATTTCACACACGTTCATGACTTACCAAAGTGGATCTTAAGAGCAGTCGGACATCTTAACAGCATAAACGTAATTGCTCATTTAATTACAGGGAGCAGTCCAGGCAATTCGCAATATATATGAATTATGAAATAGATGCACCTCGTCCGGCTGTCCATGTGGACGTGGAAGCATGTACGCATAATTGTGTCCGAGTATTTACCGGACAGACAGACCTGCGGGCGTCCATAGACATAGTAGTATGTATGGGTATTCTGTTCACAGTCAGTCATTTGGACGTTGGAAGCATTAATTAATATTGATTATTCGAGTATCGATACGGTCATTTTTATTAAGGCAAAGCTGTTCTTAGCTGTGTTTAATGATTATGTGATTTTTATGAGATTAACAGTAATGCGATTACAATTAAGACTGTCTTTGTGTGAAGAGGTGAAGTTTCTACTACATCCATCATCCACATTTCCCCAGAAGCGGTATTTGTGGTTATGTAGGGGCGAACCTACTGCAGTTTATGGGGTAGATAGGTGCTTTCCAAACACAGTGCTTCAATCTGCAACTGAGAGTTTACTGACAGAAAATCTTACAGATCAATTCTGTTGATAATTTAGGTCTATTCTAAAATCAATACTTTTCAAACTCGTTAACGAAACAATTATTTCGCGGTTCGACTCAAAAACAAAACAATAACGCTAAACGTCAATTTTCATTTAACATCCATTTCAATCCTGTCAATCACAAAGGACGTATTTGGCTGAATAATTATTGCCTTTGCCGACAAAGCTTGGAACACACGTTCCATTACAAAGGGATCACCATTGCCAGTTCGCAACGACCATAAAAACCGTAAAACCGTATTTTCCTTATTATGTGCTCTCCTAATATGTTTTAGCTTGTTTACCGTGTGTTTTGGTAACAATGTTTTTTACTTAGCTTTTCGTGTTTGATCGTGAAATATTGTGCTTTTCTCCGTGTGTAGGTACTGAAACATTTTGTAATGAAATTACGACTTTTTAGGGATTTAAATGAGTCAAGTTTTTCCCTTAGAGCTTTGTTTCGAGTGAAATAGAAAGAGAAAATAAACATTGTTTTGTAGTTATAACCTTCTTTAGGAAAATAAAAAAGAAAATGGAAAAATGGCAGCATTGAATCTTGTTACGAAATGTACCTAACATACCGATATCGAGAGAATATTAATCAGAACAGGAGCGATTAATACCACGTTGACGAAAGTATTTTTGAAGAAGATTAGGTCACGTCAGGATTTCTATGTAAGAATACCATTAATTCTACCGTATTTATGGCGTTTTATATCCCAGCCACGCAACCACGTATTTAAATACCTGCTAAAAGTAAAACTTAGCCAATCTTTCATCCTAAACTTACATCGTAAGGTAAGAACATGACCCAACATAAGTTATTCCAAAGTATACTCAAACTCCTCAAGTTCATAAGTCGCTGGCCGTGCGAGAGTGGCGTGCGGGCGTGCATGCGGGCGCGGGAGAGTGCTACAGGAGAGCCCCGATCCCTCCTAAACCTCTTTCCTATTTATATGCAGATTCCATGACCGACCATAAGTTATCCGAACACCGGATCATACCCTTAATGACACTCGGATAAATGGAAATGGTTCTTCGTAGGGGTGAATTTTTACACATTGGGAACTTTGTCATATTAAATGCGTCAAGAGTCAACGGTTTGGAATTAATTAATGCGGGGCGACATCTTGTTTTATTATTGAAATGTGGAGGGATTAGTCGGATTAATATCGTTAGTGGTTATCTGTAGGTAGCTGTAGCGAATTTTGTGCAAGCTGTGCGCGTTTTTATGGCGTGGATTTATATGTAATTTTATGAGTATAACTGGCAGCAACCCGCGGTTTTACCCGCATAAGTCTCGACCCCGTAGAAATATCGGGATAAAAAGTATCCCATGTGTTAATCCAAGGGCCGAAAGGGAAATCGTGGCCCCCGGCAACATGGCAACTGAAGGAACACGAGTGGGTTTTAGTCAGTAAGAATCTGACACGCCCTCCCACTCCACCCAGAGTGGGAGAAGTTATTTGATAATTTCCCACCCAAAAAAAAAGGTTTGCCGAATTTCACCCAAATCCGTTCAGTAGGTTTTACGTAAAAGAGTAACAAACATCCATCCATCCATTCTCACAAACTTTCGCATTTATAATATTAACATATAAATAGTAGGATAGGATATGAATCTCTAATATAGATCTGTTTCGATCCACCCTGTTATTGAAAGGTTATTAGAATCAGTTTCTGTGCTTTATTCATTTAATAAGTAAACGTGATTTTAGTAACGAAAATCTTTGTTACGTTTCACAAAGCTCAGCAAAGTTTCCCGAACAAAGATACAAAATAAACGAGCTCAAGAAATATCGTAGCTCGATTTTCATACCTCTTGTTGTGGCTTGCCTACTTAATACGACACTGTTCACAGTATTTTACACTATACAGTATACTTTGTTAGCGGTTTCAAGTTTATCAGCTTGGTTGAGCTTTACAGGTTTAGGAGCTCAGTTTTATACCCTGTTGGGTCTTTGGGTAAAAGAAAAACTTGTAAAATATTTACAGTCACACATCTATTTTTTATCATCTCATTTCTTTTGTGGATGTCGTAAAAGATGAATATATAAGGGAAATAGGTGATGTAAGCACATCTATAGATAGGTGTATGTAACTGTGACTCATAAGGAATGCTAGGTAATTTTCGATGTAGGGTGTAGACCTCTCTAGTGGAAAATTCCTCCACATAGTTCCAACATTCCAACATTATTATGTGCCAAGTTGTCTGGACTTTCAAAGTCACCTTGACCTCTTTGTTCCAGTAGACCGATAAACTACTATTAGATCTAGGTTTTTGTCCGCAAATACGTTTTGGCAAACCATATTGTTTCATTATTTACTTTTTCTTTTTGGAGGATATGTTGAAAATATTTAACTAAAATATACAGTAAGGGATATTAATGAATTGTTTATTAAATGGATATACTCAGTTAATTTGTCGTGTTAGAGGCATTTCATTAAACTGTCAAAATATGACAGTAGTGTTTTTTTGTTTAATCCTTGAGTTTACTAACAGTAAGCTATAAACATGTTCACTTTATCTTACACCTTAGTATCATCATCATCATCATCATGATTTCATCCGAAAGACGTCCACTACTGGAGATGGCCCCCCAAGCACCGCCATTTCGACCGGTTCTGTGCTTCCCGTATCTAGCGGATTCCTGCGGCCTACACGAGGTCACCTTAGTGTAAGCTACTTTAAATAAAATGATGATATTTTCATAACACATTTCCTCATGAAAATCTAATAAATTACTTATCTAAGCTACTTAACGGATAAAACTTAATTAAAAAATACGTGCTGCGTTACTTCAACTTAAATCAATTAAACGAATAATTATAAAATCTTACATGGAAAATTGTGGTTGAAAATTGCTTACTGAGTAAGCAGAATTTTGATTAAATTAAACGATATTAAGAAGGGGAGATGCGTTTGAGGGAAAATAATGAAAATATTGCCCGGGGTAATCGGTGTGCTTCGATTATAAGATCGGCTTGGCGGGTATCCTGTCTACGTACTTTGTTATATTCTCCTTCGTCAAACAATACAACCTCCTTGACATAAATTAGGGAATGGTAATCATGAATACTGGCTGAATATTCCAATTTTTAATTTCGGAGAAAAATAAATCGTGGTGGTATTATAACATTGTCTATGATTTGATGAGTATGAGACTGGCTGGCTAGACTAATAAACATTGAGAATTTTTTTTAATTTTGATAACTTGTAAAAAAATAAGCATGGAATTAGTATGTACTATAAAGTACATAAACTCCTTGGAATTATGTTACGTAGTGCTAGAAAACGAGTTCGTAGTGTAACATCAAAGGCTTCAGAGTTATAAACATTTTATATTAAAGCTAAGCTAGATTAATGTTACTAAGAAAATATTCTCGTAAGGCAGAGGATTATTTTCCTGTTTCAGTCTTATATTAATTAGGATCGCATCTTATTAAATTTCTAGTAGGAGCTATCGAGTATCAATTTTTTACTCGTTGTCTGCCTTTCAATATTTCAAAAGAGTAAAACAGTATAAGGTTATATCATAGATTTAAAATAAGTCAATGGGTAATATACAGACTTTTATATCCTACACTATTAAATGAGCGATATTTGTATATATATGTTACGGCTAAAACCCGAAGTGCGGCTACACCTAGATTTAGCCGGCTTTATAGCCGGCTAATCTAGGTGCGGTCGGTAGCAGTTAGTTAAAGTTGCCTAATGGACCCTGGCACTCGCCGGCCGCTGCCGCGGCACCGCTCGCTTCGCTCGCTCGGCTCGTGCGGTGTGTTATGTGGTCACAGTTCTAACCTAACCTAACCTACTCTTCAACCATTTTCATTTGCTACATTTAAATTTAACCAACTGCTACCGGCCGCACCTAGTTGTAGCCGGCTAAAACTAGGTGTAGCCGCACTTCGGGTTTTAGCCGTGACATATACATATTTGTAATCACGTTCTCGAAAACTGCTCTAACGATTTCGATGAAGGTTGCAAAATTTTAACAAAAAGTTCCAACTAGCTAGGTCTCACATCTGGGAAAATTTGTTTTCTCCGTATTTTCACCCGAGCAGAGCTCGGTCACCCAAAGGTTTAGCAATTGATGGCTACCTTAGAATAATGACATGGCAGCATGGAATTAGTATGTACTATACATGAAATTAGTATGATCTATCCTATAGTATTAAATGAGCATTCTCTATTTTCACCTGAGCAGAGCTCGGTCGACCGGGTACTGGATTGTAAAACAAGAATTCGATTTTCCCGGTAAGGGAAATCAATCCTCATAAAAATATTTATATGCGTTTATATGTAAAACTAGCTGACCCGTGCCCACTTCGTTGGGCGGTAAACATTTTAACTTGTGATGAAATTATGAGTGTGGTTAGGTTAGTACTGAGTGCTATGATTTATTTCCTGACTGCCAAAAGGAGGGTTTTGTTTTTATTGCATATTCCCGAGCACGGGCCTGCGATGTTCTCGCGCTTTGGCTAGCGAGCCTCTGCGAGCGCTCAGCGCTAGACTCCCTATCCTTTGTTGCAGAGACATGCTGCCTTGAATCACTGAGACGCTGCTGTCGTTCAGCGCTAGATTCCCGAGCACGGGCCTGCGATGTTCTCACAGTTTGGCTAGCGAGCCGCTGCGAGCGCTCAGCGCTAGACTCCCTATCCCTTGTTGCAGAGACATGCTGCCTTAAATCACTGAGACGCTGCGCACGTTCAGCGCTAGATTCCCGAGCACGGACCTGTGATGTTCTCCAGCTTTGGTTAGCAAGCCGCTGTGAACGCTCGGAGCTAGATTCCACAGCGCGTGCTTGCGAAATATTTTCTCTATTCCTCGAGAGGCGCTGATGATTTTCAAGAGCACTCTACTCTTCTGTACGGCGTACTCGAGCTGCTCTTGTCTGGGATGTCTGACGGGAAAGTTGTGATTTCCTTCTAGGCATGATAAACAATCGCTGAAACTGTCCGATATCCCAAAAACAGAAATAGCTTCGAACTTGAAGAATGAGAACGAAGTAGTATTTGTGTTCTAAGAAACCGAGCAACCAAAACAATTTTAAAGACCAACAACATATCATCCAACCAACTGCGTACAACTCTCCTACCTAACGGCAAAAATTTGAAACAATAACTGGAGAGGGTCATTGATCCGAGGAAAATCTTAACACCGCGATTCAAAAAATGACGTAATTGCACAACGCCATCTATGGGTAAATGGATAAAACGTCCGTACAAAGCATGTTCTAATGCAGTTCGCGAATGGACGGCGGCATTTTGCAATTTAGTAATTTTATATTATCTTCGAAACTATTTAACCAATTGACATACTGTTTGGGGCAAATCGTATCTCTATGATGTTTTTGTGATCATAATAATATGTTTTTCGATAAGTTTTAATATTTTGTTGTTTAAAAATCGTCCAAAGGTAAGTACGTCGAAAAATACTTTTTTTAACACATAAAAGCTACTATATCTGTTAAAATATAAAAGATAGAAATATGGTGTCGCGGACTTTTTTGTAGAACTATTTAAAGCGGACCAGGTTGCCATACATTGTTTCCAATTATATACAACTGTTAAGGCAGCGCATGCAAATAACTCTGTTGTAAGAGCTATTTTTTTCCGCCTGGCTAGACAAAAATTGAGATAGTTCGGCTAATATGCATGATATCTTTATAATTTATAGCCTATAGCACTCACGAATAATGTAACTTTCTTCCAGTGAAACAATTTTTAAAATTGGTTCATTACTTCCGGAGATTACCCCCTACATACAAACTTACAAACATACAAACTTACAAACAAATGTTACCTCTTTATAATATTATTATATATTATATTATATTATAGTATAGATGTGGGTGTACCTGCTACAGGGACACCTCTGCCCAACCCTTCGGGGAAACAAGGCGTGATGTTATGTTATTTGTAAAATATATTTTTTAATAACATCAAACATTTAAATGAGCATTTTTAACCGACTTCCAAAAAGGAGGATGTATGTCCACCGATTTCTCCGTCAATTGTGGACCGATTTTGAAAATTATTTTTTGTTTGAAAGGGTGTGCTCTCGAATTGGTCCCATATAAATTTTATTAACTTTGCTTTGATCGTTTTTGAGTTAGCTACAAAATACGTATTTTTTTCCCACTTAGTATGTAGATGATATGATAAGTTTCTGTCACTGGTAGCAGGTAGTGGTATTCGAATGTGTGCGGGGTAGGTACCACAACTAAAAAGTGAAAAATAAAAACTTTTTACAAAAAAAAAACAACCGACCTCCAAAAAAACACTACAAAGTGAAAAATAACTTTAATTTCGGAAGTCGGTGGCAAAAAACGAAAATACAAAACACAAGACACCGACTTCCGAAATTAAAGTAATTTTTCACTTTGTAGTGTTTTTTTTGGAGGTCGGTTGTTTTTTTTTTTGTAAAAAGTTTTTTAAAGATATAATTTTATTAATCCCGTACAAACATCCCATTAAAAAGGGTCACCAAATTACTCAACGTCACTTTGCACTGTCACTGACGTTGATATGCGACTATGCACAGTACAGACTACAAGTAACTTAGTACATAACTAAGCAATATGCAAATACTGGCCGGACCATCAATCCTGTCCGTCGGGCACAAGATAAATAGTGGCTCTGACACTTGCACATTGCAGCCTTGTCGAACGGGGTAGCGTTTACATTTTTAACTGCACGTACCGAAATTGTGACGTCATTTGTCACGATTGGCGGTTAAATGGGCACGCATGAGTTTTATTTCAATGGACGATTAATTGAACCTATTCTGACATTTATATAAAGGTTGGCAGGGACATCGAAGCGAAAACTGTTACCTTGAATTCAGTACATGATTCCGAACGCCCATGCCTTTAAATTTGTCGTCGGTTATTTAAAAAAAATTGCTTTTCATAGAAAAGTGTAATTCCAATGCGGTCAAAATGTATGGAACAGCTGTTCTTTTTTAAAATAACCGACCAAAAATTGCAACGCAGGTTCCGTTGCCAAATGGCAAAAAACGGAACCCTTATAGATTCGTCATGTCTGTCTGTCTGTCCGTCCGTATGTCACAGCCACTTTTTTTCCGAAACTATAAGAGCTATGCTGTTGAAACTTGGTAAGTAGATGTATTCTGTGAACCGCATTAAGATTTTTACACAAAAATAGAAAAAAAACAAACAATTTTGGAGTACTTAGTACTGAAACTCAAATTTTTTTTTTCATCAATCACATACGTGTGGGGTATCTATGGATAGGTCTTTAAAAATGATATTGAGGTTTCTAATATCATTTTTTTCTAAACTGAATAGTTTGCGCGAGAGACACTTCCAAAGTGGTAAAATGTGTGTCCCCCCCCCTGTAACTTCTAAAATAATAGAATGATAAAACTAAAAAAAATATATGATGTACATTACCATGTAAACTTCCACCGGAAATTGGTTTGAACGAGATCTAGCAAGTAGTTTTTTTTTAATACGTCATAAATCGTAAACCGCAATTTACCTTTCATTTAATGTTACTTGCTGCTACGGAACCCTTCATGGGCGAGTACGACTCGCACTTGGCCGCTTTTTTTTACTATATTTTCTGCAATTTATTCTTAATACAGTGTGAGTCTTTATAATGTGCACATATCTAAATTAAGGAATCTATGCTTAATTTTATCGATTTTTTTACATACCTACTTAATGGACGATTATTGTAAAAATTGATGAAAAAAAAAAACGAATTTTTGCTAAAAAAATCATGTTTATTTTAGATTGAGGGTAGTTTTTTTCCACAATTTTAATTTTATCAGGACGCCTAATTTCTTCCAATCATTATGAAGTAAGTTTCATCGCGATAGATCATTTAGTTTAAAAGTTACACCGGTTTGTTTAAAAATTCCATAAAAAATATTTAGATTTTTTTAAATATTTTTTTCCTTTTTCCGTCGGTAAAATTCAGCATAGATTCCCTCATTTCGATATGTACACATTATAGGTAAAGACTCACACTGTCTTATTATCTAATTTTTTATTAGTAAAGTTATGTTTATTGTTATATTTTCAAAACTGTTTTACAAAATAGGTACAACAGAATGTTCTACAAAGAGTAATGAAGCAAAGCAGAACATTCTCTATCGGTAAAACCTCGTCTGACGTAACATAGCATGTTTAGTATATGGATACACTTTGTCCACAGCTGCAGTGGCGGGTTACGGATGCAAAATATTGCTTATCTCAATAAAATGTTACTCTCGGCTCCCTTTACGTAACTACGGTACTACGTAGCACACTTTGTTTATGCCAGTACAGTTACTCTACTAAAGCGTTTCTTTACTCTGTGATTGAAGTAATGAAAACTGCTACAACATCGCTAAGTTGAAGAAAAAAGCTTTTTTTTAGACAATACTATGTATACTCCATTTGAAATAAGATTAGACATTTAAACAAACTTTTTTTACAGTACGTTCAATCGATTATGACTTCTATAACGTAGGCATAAGGATGGCATTAAAAGCAAAAAAGTGGTTACAATACCAACTGTTTACTGCAGCTGCTATTTGTCATGCCACCAACGCAATAGAAGTCAAAATCGGTTGAACGGACTGTAAAAAAGGTTCATTTAAATGTCTAATCTTATTGCAAATGGAGTATAGGTGTTTCTCTACAACGTCGTCGTACAGTGAAAACCTCGTGATTGTAATAAACATTATTTTACAGGGGAAGATAAAAACTATCTGAACAAGTACAATTTTAACAGTTACAATTTAAAAAACCCCCGACTTTGTGTCGGGGGTTTTTTATTTCCTCATTTCTCTTTCCTACTCCATCACCAAACCCTGGTCGCTATCTATCTATAACCTATTCATTGTAACAATTCCAATGAGCCTAAACACTATACCTGTGCTGTAAGTTGCATCAGTTCAAAGTTACTATATTCTTCTGATATCATTGAAGTAACAGAATACCAAATTTAAAATCGATCAGACCTGTAAAAGATACTCACATCCATTCATCAACTAGAAAAGAGCTAATAATCTCCAAAAGGCTGAACCGATTTTGATAAAACATGTCTAAAAACCATCGCTAGAAAACCTGCTTTCAAATGAAAAAACCGCTTTCAAATCGGTTCACCCGTTTAATAGCTATGGTGTCACAGACAGAAACTCACACATAGCGGTCAAACTTAAAAAAATTGCCGTCATTGACGTTTTCCAAGGTTCTCATTGACATCAACAGAAGGCATTAGAAGTATCTTGGAACTGTGTACGTTTGTTCTAATTATGCATTACGAGGCTTTCTACACAACTAATAAATTAAAAAAACTTGAGAGGTGTCAAAGGACACCCGGATGCCACGAAGTTCCTTTCGATTAATTAGTGAAGGAATTGTATTCTTTTTTTAAGTTATAATAATATTTATTTTATTATTCACTGTTCAATGCGAAATAGAAAGACGAAACGAAAATAACTGGCTTGCTTTCTATGAGAGAGAGAGAGAGACAGACAGAGAAACACACGCACGCCGCACGGCTATAGCAAAAAGTGTCGTTACAACTTTTGGTCTTAATTTTTTCCGTCTAGCCCCCTTTCGCAACGCGCGATAAGGAACTTCGTTCCAAAAAACAATTAATTTAGAAGATCTTTACTGCACGCAGACGACATGTCGTTTCGTACTAATAGCATCTTTTTTAAATTAATCAGCCCTAAATGACAAAAATCAAAGCTAAATCAGCAGTAACACACTAATATCGTCCCTAAACTCAATTTTAACGCACATTGGTGCCGATTCCCTTGTTCACAAACTAAACTAAATTTAAGTTCAGTGCATCTTTTTCTTTCTATTTCATTAAGAAAAGGACAGAAGATAAATTTTAGTTTAGTCCTGTCAAATTAATCAGCGCCTGTCACTCTCCATACAAGTTTAGACGTGATTAAAAACTTGCCGACTAAAATTACGTCAATTTAGGTCAAGCGCTGATTAATTTGACAGGACTAAACTAAAATTTATCTTCTGTCCTTTTCTTAATGAAATAGAAAGAAAAAGATGCACTGAACTTAAATTTAGTTTCGTTTGTGAACAAGGGAATCAGCACCATTAACTTAATTTAATACCCCAATTATTGAGTGAAAATTCGGGCATCCGTGAAAGGTCAAACAAGGGGCAGGTATCGGTAAGCCAGGCTGTAACTCAACAGGTATTACCGTGATCCTGAATGACCGGTGTCCGGCCGCGAATTAACATGGCCTCCAGACTGTCCGGGTTGTCCGGCCGGACGATACGATTTATGGGACTGTTAATGACCCCACGCTATGATAACTGCTTATTTATGAACTGATACAGCAGGAGATTATGTTCGGTAGGGGTAGTTTTGAAATACGCTTTGTTAGTTCTTCGTGATGGGAATATCAGCGGTGTTTATTTAGATGTTAATTTGACGGAAATTGACCATTTTTATCAGCAAAATAATTAGTATTACTACCCCAATATTTTTTATAGCGTAAACCCGTTTTTTTTTAATTATGGGTTCTATAAAACACGACAAATACTTGTACACATTCAGCCGAAATCATTTCGTTATATAACATAACATACATTACGCCTTATTTCCCCGAAGGGTTAGGCAGAGGTGTACCTATAGCACACCCACATTTCGCCAGTTATGTTTAAATCCTATGTAATAGTGGACGATCCTATTGTCATCAACCGGGCACAAATCTTGACTCCGAGCTGCTACTGTCAAATTCCAGATAGAAAAACCCAATAATACTTTGCCCGACCTGGGAATCGAACCTAAGACCTCATGCTCAGTAGTAGCGCTCGAGATCACTAGACCAACGAGGTAATCTTATCTGTTATATTTTATTATAATAAAAAACCGGCCCAGTGCATGTCGGACCACGCACAATGAAGGGTTCCGTAGTTAGGATGAATTTATCCCAAAAACAAACTTAACTTTGTAGTTGAAAAATATGTTCTCCCATACGGAATGTAAACATGTTTTTGCAACTGCAAAGTTAAGTTGGTCGATTATTACTCGTTAACTTATAGAGCCTACTAAGCTGTGATAGTTTTCCTTTTAATTTCGTTATATAAACTACTGCTGTGATTTTTTTCACATATCCAAAATCATCCATTTAGCTGGCAGGGGGGGGGACACTTGACTCTAACAAAAATTAGCACTTCAAAGCTTAATATTTCGCAAACGAATCCCTGAATCCAAAAATGGTTTAGGCAAACTCACAATGTTTTTAAAGGACCTTTCCAATGATACCCCACACCATGCGATAAAAAACAAAAAAAAAAACATCACCACTTTACGTGTAAGAGAGATACCCTAAAAAAAAATGTTTTTCATAATTTTGTTTTATTACTTTGTCGGCGTAATTAATATGTATACCAATGTTAAATTACAACTTTCTAGTACTAAGGGTCTCGGAGCTAGACCGTGGACAGACAGACAGACAGACGGACAGACAGACGGACATGACGAAACTATAAGGGTTCCTTGTTTACTACGGAACCCTAAAAAGACCACCAACTAATAACAAAAGTGCCCTTTGATTCACTATGTTTTACGGTTATTTCGTTACAACTACTACAATAGTATCTTTAGTTACACCAAAACCACTAACTCGGTATTTATTCGACGTACTTACAACCAGTATCTCGCCTCAAGCGGAAACCTGAAACTTATCTGTGAAGACGTTATCGCTCGTTATGTTGTTCCGACAACGTACTTACTACGTACTTACCGCCTTTCATGTTCCAAATCAATTATGGTACAACACTACGGATTAGTTATGTAACTATGAAGTAATTAGAAGGTAATTATGTATTGTATTAGCATGTTATGGTATACATTCGTTGGTATTTGGGGTTCCATATAGAGCATAAAGAAATGATTAGTACAATTACTTACGAATGAAGGAGGAGACAAATGTAGAAACACAATAATGATAAAATATGTAGAAAGATGAAAAAGATTAAATGAGCTAGAAAAAGACGGAAACTGCAACAAATTCTCAGAATATCATGCGAGGATGGAAGCTTATTTTAGAACCATGAGCATTATAAACATTGTAGAAAAAAGTACAGGGGGGCCTACTACCAGCTCAAAAGCAGTATTATTTTAATATTACTTCAGTGGGAGAAAGAGATGGAGCTATACGTCCTGTAGAGCAATATTAAAATAATACTGCTTTATGAGCTGGTGGTAGGCCCCCTGTTCTCTACAATGAAAGCGTAGATAAGGTTACCATAAAGAAAAACTTGTTGTGCTTGTTAGCAAACCCATAATGAGTTAATTTCAATACATGCCATATATAAGTTATACGATATCCACGTGAAGAAATACAGACTTCTTGAATCTTGGAATACAATGCTTTAGAAAAGAAACATGAGTAATGTTCTAATTGAAATAGGTAAATGTGAAAATAATCCATCCTTTCCGCACCATTCTATGTCAAAGTCAAATAATTTTATTTTAATTAGGCACAAAAAGGTACATTTGAACGTCAAAATTTACAAAAAATAGAATTGATTCTAGTCGCCCCTTCCAAAAGGTAGTTTTCGTATGGAGAAGAATGGGCAAGAAACTCCACCGTTACTCTTTTAAAATGATTTACAATATTTTGTACACACTAATTATTTAATTATATGTGAAGACGATGCATCTGGAATAAAATTACTACATACCACAATAGGTAAAAATGAAGCAATGACAGTGAAAATTACCATGTAATGGATACATGGTGTTCACATATTTACAAGCATTGTAAAAGTAGGTACCTATACGATATTTCTAAAAAAAATTACAAGTAATACTAATAAGTCAGTGTGTGAGTTCAAGTAATCACAGAATGTAAAATAAATGTTATAATAATTAATTATACCTACAACTAAATTAGCAACCAATTTGATTTTGTCTAGACTCTAAATTGTCCTATGGAGCTAGACCAGCATGCTTCCAAGCATTCTTATCTAGGATGTGAACAATTTAAATATACCAAATAAATGTTTACTATTCGTACGAATGTAGAACATTTCTAAGAAGTTTGCATTATAAGTGCACGAACGCGAGCAATTACAGTGAGTGGAAATTTTTTAGTGCATTCCGCTTTACTTCGGAAATGTAAGTTTGCTTCAAGTGTTTTCCGCTCCAAGTCTCAATTGGCCACAATTAGAGATTACTTTCTACTACTTGAAGTACTAACTAGCTTTTAACTTTACGAATTGAGTTGTAGAGTACCTTTTGTGTGTTAAAGTACACAATGTATGTGTTCTTCTAACTTAACAGACAGGTGTGTTGCTAGGGAGTTTGTTGCACCATTTCTTCCCAGCTAAAACACTAGGAATTGGTGAAGGGTGGGCGTTTTGGGCGACTGTCTTATGTAATTTTGACGTTCAAAAAGTGCTGATTCTCAGCCCAATTTGAATAAATCCTATACTATTAATTAAATGAGCAATATTTGAATATACACTCCTTTGCAAAAAAACGGGCGGTTTTGATTTTTCTACATTACTGGTAATCATTTAGTTCTAAAGAGGTTTTAATAGCCAAATTATGTTACTGGCACTTAATAGTCTGGGTATGAAAAAAAGTTAATTCCAAATTCGAAACTTTTGAATAAAAAAAAACCTTTTTCAGTTTGTGACTTTTTACTTACTTTTTGCGGGTTTGCGGTTAAAATTAAGGTTATCAGGCAACTAAAACTAACTTCTCGTTATTTTTAGTAGAATAATTTATGTTTGTCGCATAATCCTGCCTTATTGTGGCTTAAAACAGATAACGTTGTGTCGATTGTAATGGCAGAAAAAGCAATAAGAGCTAGTAAAATTATAGCGCTGCTGGAAGAGGAGTGTAGCCAATGTTACGTCTCACAGCAGATAATAAGAAATTTCTAGTCATTTATGCTAATGACATACTAAAAATATTAATATTATCCATAGAAAAGCCAATGACTGTAAGGTGCCCGTTTTTTTTGCAAAAGATTTATATATTTGTAATCACGTTCTCGAAAACGGCTCTAACGATTTCGATGAAAGTTGCAATGTAGGGGTTAACGGGGGCAAAAAATCTAGCTACGTCTCATATCTGGGAAAATTAGTTATCTCTATTTTCACAGCCTCGGCAATGTGATACAACATTGGTATACCTGGACGATATGTTTACCTATTTCCATCCGAGCGGAGCTCGGTCAACCAGGTACTGATCTTTTATTTGATTTGATTATAAGTACTGAAGCTCAGGTTCTATTACCAATTGCAAAGCTTTAATAATCATAGAACTTTAATAAAAGCCTTTTCAAATATTAATATTTTCGACGAAGCCCCAAAACATCGCGATCTCTTTATAGACAGCTAATTCAACTCCTTGTCAATTTGTGAACGGTTTACAAGCATGTACCTCAACTCTGTTGTCTAAGATATCTTTATAGACAGCTAATTCAACTCCTTGTCAATTTGTGAACGGTTTACAAACATGTACTTCAGCTCTGTTGTCTAAGATATCTTTATAGACAGCTAATTCAACTCCTTGTCAATTTGTGAACGGTTTACAAACATGTACTTCAACTCTGTTGTCTAAGATATCTTTATAGACAGCTAATTCAACTCCTTGTCAATTTGTGAACGGTTTACAAACATGTACTTCAGCTCTGTTGTCTAAGATATCTTTATAGACAGCTAATTCAACTCCTTGTCAATTTGTGAACGGTTTACAAACATGTACTTCAACTCTGTTGTCTAAGATATCTTTATAGACAGCTAATTCAACTCCTTGTCAATTTGTGAACGGTTTACAAACATGTACTTCAACTCTGTTGTCTAAGATAGCTACTAATAGATCCACACATTACTTGCTCCATCCACGACACGCATAATAATTGAAGACAGGCGTGCGTGCGAAACACCAATTAAAGGTACTCGTAATTAAAACAGGATATATTTACGACCCTTGAGACAACATGGCGCGGGGTAAACAGCGAACGATAATTTACGATCGTCCTTGATTTCAACCCCTAACATCCGCAGTTTTAGGGTTCAAACAGTTTGACCGAGTTTCTAAATTTATGTGAACGTAACGTGTCTAATAAAAGGCCCTTCTCGCATTAGCGGAATATCTCTTGCCGCCATGATGGGTTTAGTTGTCCCAAATGTGTGATAGAGGAATTATGCAAACGGGTTTGCAGGTAGCGTTGGGATGGCAGTTGGTCAACTCAAGCAAACGGTTCACTGTACATTGTACAAACAGATGGAAACTCACGGAATAAAAAGTGGTTTCTAAGTCGAAAAAGACCTGTATGATAATTCAAATGGGTGCTTCCCTTCCCATGCGCTCTTTGTATAAAGGTACCGTTCCGTAGCCGACCGCCGACGGCAGCAGCAGGCAACGTGTAGCTGCGACACGACTAGTTTCTATGAATTTCTATGAAATACCTTCCGTAGCGACACGTCGGTTTCATAGAAATTCATGGAAACCAGTAGTATCGCGGTGACACGTCGACTTCTGCTGCCGCCTGCAGCCGGCTACAGAATGGTACCTTAACTAATGAAAGAAAACAATTGAAGCCTTCTCCGAGTGCTTCCTATGGTAGCCGTTATGGAGACAATCACATAATCCTCTTTTTTTTGAGAAATCCTACCGCCTGGTTTGAAAATCCCAAATCATCAATAAATACCAACAACCATTTAATAAACTATTCACGACATGATTACGACTTGTGTCGTTTCCAAATGCCCTGTCAAGCACAACTTCGAACTTATTTATTTACTAACTTACAAGCTCCAAATCGTAACGACTCACGAAACAGGTGGACAATATGAACATTAAGTAAACGACTTCTAAGTCCTCCCGTCAGACACGATAAACAGTCATTGAGACGGTATCGATTTGCCATCAGAAAGTCGAGCCGTTAATTTTTAACGAGCTCGTCCCAGCTCCCTAATTCACTGCGATTATATCGACATTATAATCGATTTAAATCGATTACCATTTGTCATCGAAATGCAACACAACACTGCGCGATCTGAGCAGAATCATAATTAGATATTCCTTTTAAAGTACGGTACTTTCGTTTGGACTCGGTTAAATAACAGACTTTTGATTATGAGTGAATTAACCTAGCAATTATTATTCAAGAGCTTGCTTGGTGGAGCTGGAGTAGCCAAATTACTTAAGTTTTAATTTGATGAAAACCTGAGATGAAAATTGGATAAATTGCAAGCTTTTGTTGCAGCAAGATTACTCTTGTTGTAGCCTTGTGAAAGTTTAATCAACACGTGAATAAAGTAGAACTCTGTCTGTGATTGTCCATGCATTGGTGGTAAGTAATCTGTAAGTAGGTATACCATTCTATTATTCTACGTAGATTGTAAATATTTTAACAAGACTTCATTTAATTTAACAGCCCACGATTTATTTAACGAAGTTACATTTTCTTTTATAAAAAACCTTAACAAACCCTTTACTTACCAAAGAAAAACAAAACTCAAGTAAAAGAACGTGTATTTCTTAATTGTCACAAAATATCCATATACCATTTTAATGGTATTTGCGTGTACGGGTTGGCGTAATGTACCTTTGACAACGTTACGTAAAGGACGGCGAGCTCTGGATCCAACCCTGCGCCTGCTGCGCTCCTCAATAAATAACACCAAAGGGTTTCCACGCGTCTAATGCTATTTGCTCACGCGACGACAACAACTTGACACAACTTTCTGCAGCGGATGATGTACAGTGCTGCTTTCAAGTATTTTATTATAGTCTTTAGTCAAAAAAGGTAACTTATCTAGTATCATTATTCATTTGAGATATTTGAATATCGAAGAAAAATCGAAACATACTTGAGTATGACTTCAAAATTACTGACAAAATTACATCCTTTTGAAAAACGTGTTTTTAGTTGCAAAATGTCACTTATTCTTGTTTTATCGTAAACTATGTGCCTAGGTATGATTTACGATCATAACACAAAGATTTATCAAAGTCAGACATTATAACATCCATGGGGGACATCTTTCCTTATTCAGTTTCCCTATTGTGATGTGTTTGTACGACTTCAAAATAATTCGCGGAAATAATAGATGATGTATTTTGGGATCGAAATATTCCTTTACCTTGTTATTGTTGGCTCTAATTAGATGACATAGGTATTATTGTATTAATTTATATTGATTCTAATTAGTACCTATTTGGTCAATTTATCCTAGTGTCCTACGTGTACGTACTCTAGTGTCTGAATTTGCTAGATCTTTGACTAACACCATATAGTTAGACCGAAAATTAGAAATATGAAACTTTAGTTAAATGGATGTTCGAGAACCTAGTTCTAGTCCATTAATTACAAATCCTAATCCTAACTAATATTTTAAATGCGAAAGTGTGTTTTTTTTGCTTGTTACGTTTTCACGCTAAAAAGGCTGAAGAGATTTGGATAAAATTTGGCACATAGATAGACCATGACCTGGGTTTGGACATAGAATACTATTTATCCCGGTAGTATGGTTTACGGTTTAAGAACATTTATTTCACTCAAAAAGAATACAATTATTATAATAATTATACACTCCTATGAGGAAAAACATAATAATTAAGATAAGCGACGGTTTTGTTTGGTAATAAAATAAAAAATAAAGTTATAAAAACGGTAAAAAAACGTACAATTCACATATTATTCAGGTGGTGCTCTAATAGCCTTTTAAAAGTTGGAAGTGATTTCGATTCCTTAATTACTTTAGGTATGTTCAGCCCCCTCTTATACGATAGTCTTTCTACCGTAGTTTGTCCTCCGTGCTCTTAAGATTATTTGGTTAGCCTGCCTCGTCATACGCTTTTGAATTTGCATTCTTTTTGTAAATGTTATGTGTGTATATATATTTCTATTAATTATATTAGTTATATTTATAAATTTGATCGATATTCATTAATTTTGTTTCTTTTAAAACCTTTTGAGAAGATGTTAAATAAGCATAATTGAATAAGACTACAATAATTTTATTTTGAGATGTTTGCAGTTTTTCTACGTTCCCGTTGTATCATTTCCGACCTCCACCCGGGCGAAGTCGCGGGCAAAAGCTAGTTACCAATAATTACCATGCTGCCTTAACACAATTGGCTACCATACACAATTTGAATATGGAACCTTGTTTGTCTAGCACATACGAGCGATAAACAACATTGTGATTCCATGCTGCGTTCAAACAGAAAATGCTGCCTTTGAACGAAAAGAAATCCTGGCCGAAAAGACATAAACTAGGCATCATTACCATTCTCAATTTAAACGATTGCCAAGAAAAACAACAATGGCCGATGTACGAGTACCTACGTACTTGTAGAGGATCGAGACTTGGCTTTGAATCGTTTGGTACGCTTGTCAGGTGCAATAGCAATTTTACCGAGCTCAGTCGTCCCGGCCTACGCCCGGGCCAGACAGGCCTGTTTGAGAAACGGTTAGCTGAAACCCTTACTTTTATTACTTTCGCTACTGAAACGGCCCTTTTCTATCTCCGGGTAATGTGTTTTTCACGTTTATTGGACATTTTTATTGATTAGGTAGGTTCGAGTAATGCGGATATTGGTGTCGAGCTCGAGTATTAAGGAAAGTTTTTAGTTAAAGAACCACTTTATAATTAAAGTCTAAGAAAACAAAAAAAAAGTTATTATCTAAAACAGTTTCGTTCTCTACAAACGTTGAGGGATTTGAATATTTTGTAATAAAAAAACTTTTTTACAAAAAATACAACCGACTTCCAAACTACAAATTGAATAACCTCCTCCTTTTTTTGAAGTCGGTTAAATAAACTTTAATTTCGGAAGTCAGTGTCTTTGGATCAGTATTTAAGTTTTTTGCCACCGACTTCCGAAATCAAAGTTATTTTTCAACTTGTAGTTTGGAAGTCGGTTGTATTTTTTGTAAAAAAGTTTTTTTTTTCACTTTTTAGTGGGTTGGTTTGTAATTTATCTTAGTAACAATAGCCTAATATCAACTGCTCATCACCTTTTACAAAATATTGCTTTTCCCGATGCAGGGACTTTAATTGTTAAGGAGTTCTCCAGGTACTTCACCATCAGCTCCACTGCACCATATGAATTGTAACGACCATCAATTGCTTACCAACCTTATTAAAGTAATCGAATGCCATCGCAACCCGTGAAATACCTACATATTATTGAGTAGTTCTGGTGGCCATCTGCGTCCTTCATCATCAGTTCCACTTTACCAAATGGTGCTTTCCGAGAGCAAATGCACGAGTTGCTCCGACGAACTGAGAACCTCCTCCTTTTTTCGAAACTTAAAACAATTTCATAAACTGGGTCTATTGATATATTGCGGAGTATCTACCCAACTAGATAAGTTTTAAGCATGTACTGCACTAAAAGCGAAGTACAACATTCTGATGGTACTTGCTCGTACCAACACCGAGGAGGTGACAGCAATATTCGCTATTAGTTTCGACTATCGATTTTATGGTTGCCGCTAAAATGTTCAGTACACCTGGAAGCGTATTGTGCACACACCATTCACGTCATCATTATGAATATTTATTTACATGATATAGTTATTTTGTGTAATCGCTTCAGTGCATCGTTTTCGCCGATCCGGACGAATTTATTGCATTTGTCGCCGGCTGCATACAAAATTTAGCCAATACCTGAGTTATAACGCACGTACGGAACGAGCTGGGATTGTGATTTTGATATTTCTTTAAAATATGTCACTTGACAATGTTGTCTGAAAAACGAGTAATACCTACGTGATATCGAGAAAGATTATACGTGATTAGAGCAGTGGTGGCCCAATGGTATCGGCCGCGACTTACGAGTTGTAGGTCGTAGGTTCGAACCCAGACAGGCGCTTTACTTTGTGTAAATTATTTCATCACCACTGCTTTCAAAACGGTGAAGGAAAACATCGTGAGGAAACCGGCATGTCCTAGAACCGAAAATTCGAAGACATGTGACATCTACCAACCCGCACTGGGCCCGCGTGGTGGATTACGGCCACTCCTTCTCGCAGAGAGGAGGCCTGTGTCCAAGCAGTGGGAACTTTTATAGGCTAATGATGATAGAGAAACTATGTAATAAAAGTAAGTAAATGTACCTACACCTATCTTATTGTTATCTTAACAAGTACTATCCTTTCTCAACACAACAGTGTTATTTTTCATGAATAAAGGTCTGATTTCGATTACTTTTCCCCGACTGTTGTCGGACTTCTTTTCCGCTCTATTAGGTACAAAAACCTGATCATATAAACAACATTTTTTGGCATCATCCCTGCGAGATCCTTCCTCATACAGTTACGTAGCAAAAGTCACAGCTAAGTACGGGAGATTGCGCGGGGGAGCAATAAACTGCGCGGACAATTTGTTTAATCAAAAACAAATGTAGCTACTCAGAGTGCTCGTAGGCCTGCGGAACCCCCGGCGGCGGCGGGTTGAGTAACGCGACACTCTTTTGTTTTTGTTTTGACATCTGCCACGGCGAGGCAGATTTGTCATGTTAGATAATATTAGCATAAAAAAATCTTTAATAATTTACTTTAATTTGGTTTTCTCCCCTCTTTCTTTTGAGCAAATGAGAAAACATCGGTTTTTGAAAGTTCTGTTATGTTAGCTGTTGTGATTCATTGATCAATGTAACGTAATAGAATAATTTGAATTGGCTTTCAGAAATTTACTTTTTCAAATGAGGTTTTATAAGGAATCTAACAAAACATTTTTCGTTTAACTTTTTAGTTAGGTATAAACTGTAAAAATTTTGAAATCAGAAAAGTTGTGAAATAGGTAGCGCGGCTATTATCAATTTCCCGTTGCCTATAACTTGAATTTTACAATAAGAAGCCGTTATCAAATTTATTCATTATAATACCATTAAAAATCGTACGTACGTGTCCAACATTTTAAATAAGTCCACCACAAATCCACAAGTTCGAACTTTCATCTGAAACGCAAACTTTGTTCCTCTCCGCAATTGGAAGACCTGACTCAGGTTAATCGCATTTGCCAACCTTACAGAAGTCGACTGCGACAGCATCGACTTGAATAACATTAAAACTACCTAAGTAAGTATTTGATATCTAAGATAGTTCTAAAACATGAAAGGATTTGTAAACCAGGCTTAACTGATTCATGAAAAGTATGAAAATGCCCTGATATTGTTACGTAAAAACTTTCAGAGAAGTTGAGGAAACTCGGGACTGCCTCATTGGTCTAATGGTCGCAAAGCGCTACTGCTGAGTATGAGGTCTTGGGTTCGATTCCCGGGTTGGGCAAAGTGTTATTGGGTTTTCCATCTGGAATTTCACAGTAGCAGCCCGGAATCTGGATTTGTGCCCGGTTGATGGTAATAGGCTCGCCCCTATTACATGGGACTTAAACAAAACTGGCGAAATGTGGGTGTGCTATAGGTATACACCTCTGCCTAACCCTTTGGGAATTACAGGCGTGATGTTATGTTATTTGTAAGTTGAGGAAAATAAAGGTGTTAGGCGCTAGCCAAACCGATTGAACGATACATCAGGTAACGGTAACCCATGCATGACCGACATTTTTTAAATAATCCTATAGCAAACGTACACGTAATAATTGGTTGGTTATTCTTTCTTTGTATTCAAAAGCTGTATGTAATAATGTGAAAAGTTTCATAATCATCCCAAAAAACCCAACAATGTCACACCACCCAATTTACTATTCCTCACACGGATTCGCCATCTCATCTCCTCCGATACAGCTTATTAAATAAGACTACCTAATAAGACAAAGATTAAACTTTCTAGGCAAACATTTGTTCATCAAAAACTACAGCATGACGTCACGACAGTTAAGCTAATAGGCAGTTTCCTACACCGTACTACCGACTCTTCCGAAACTTTCGTCTATGTAAGGATAGGCAAGGCGTTGATTGCACAAACGCGGATTAAGTGACGAGTTACATAACTATCCACAAAAAAAAAGTAACTTTTCCCCCGGGGCTGTGCCCGCGTGGATGTTGAAAAAAATAAAAACTTTGCACTGGAAAAATGTACCTAGGAAGTTTGAAACTAAACTGACTGATAAAAAGCAAAATTAAATATTTTTAAAAACCCACGACGGTTAAAAAGTAATTGAAAAAGGATAAAAGTTTTGCACAAATAAATGTTTAATGCAGCGCCCCCTGGTGAGTTGTCACCGTAAGTAACATTTATCTAAGAACATGCACCAATCAAACCCAAACCTATCACTGAAAACTGCATCAAAATCGAACAGCAGTCTTGGAGAAAAATGGCAACATGGATTTGCACAAAAACTGTTTGCTGCAGCGCCCCCTGGTGAATTGTCACTATAAAACCTAACTAAGAACTTGCACCAATCAAACTCGAACCCATAATTGAAAACTGCATCAAAATCGGATTAGTAGTTTTGGAGAAAAATAGCAACATGGGTTTGCACAAACATCCTCTCACCCCAAACGCATATACCGTCTCCGTTCCGTCGTGGGTAAAAAATGTCTTATGAAAAATACCCATGTGCCAAATTTCATCTGAAATATGTTCAAACAGTTTTATAGTGAAAGCGTAACAAACAAACAAACTCATTTTCGCATTTATAATATTAGTTAGGATAGCAACACCCATATTGGTATTCCACAGACGACTTTGCCAAAGCTTTGGAAAATTAATAAGATAAAACTATAAGGATTAAACTTTCTACGCGAGCATTAGTTTATCAAAAACACAGCTCCTCATTTTACGTCACCATCAACTTTTTACTGCTTCCGACTTTTCCAAAAACTTTCGTCTCTAGAAGAATAGTCGCGTCGTTGATTGCACAAAAGCAGAGCATGTGACGAGTTTCCGTAACTTGCACAAATATTATCGCGGCGGAGACATTGTTATTCGGCGCACGGCGTGTGGGCACGTCTCGAGCCAATAATTTCATGTGACTCATCTCGCTACAGTTTTCGCTGAAGAATATCAAATAAGTACGAGGATTTCGTATCGGTTTCATTGCCCTATGTGTTACGTGTGCCCATTATATACTTACACTTGGTAATTGAATAATATCATACCTATTATAGGTATTCCATGAGGAGCTCGTGGCTAAGTAATAACAGCCGCACGGGTCGATCCATCAGGTTACGCTACGCTTGCCGGGGTTGGTCCGTGGTGACCATCTTTACATACCGAGACTCCTCCGTGCCTCGGAAAGCACGTTAAGCCGTTGGTCCCGGCTGTCATTGTGACTCTTTGATACGCGTCGTCATCAGAAGCCCGAAAGTCTGACAACCAGTCTTACCAAGGGGTATCGTATTACCCAGTTACTGGGTTGTGGCAGTCAGATAGGCAGTCGCTCCATGTAAAATACTGATATTCAGCTGCATCCGGTTAGGCTGGAAGCAGACCCCAACATAGTTTTATAGGTAACTCCACCGTTACGTAGTCATGGACTATGTAACGGTGGAGTTTCTTGCCCATTCTTCTCCATACGAAAACTACCTTTTGGAAGGGGTGACTAGAATCAATTCTATTATTTTGTAAATTTTGACGTTCAAAAATGCCATACATGGGCGTATTTGAAATAAATTATTTGATTTTGACTTTAGTTGGCTATTTTACAGTTTTTGCTGAAGAATATCAATTATGTATCGGATTTGGAATAAATATCGGGTGATTTCGTATCGGTTTCGGTATCTGTGTGTTACGTGTGCCCATTATAATACACTTAATAATTGCATAATATTACACTTAAGGTATTCTTTGCCTATGTACTTGGCTGTTTTAGCACTTGTCTGTTTTTATGCATTGTAATGTGTGTAGAGAGTTTTTAAGTGTATAACTACTTATTAAAAAAAAATACGGACCCAATTATAAAACTGAAGAATGTTTTAATTACATTTATTTAGTGAATACCGCTTATTTCCAGTTTTATAATTCACAATGCTTATCTTTTTGTTTTAAAATGTGTAACAGTTTCGAAAAGTAATTAGTTACAAGTTCAGGACAAATTCCTAATTAATTATCTCTTAACTCGTGGTAACACGTAATTAATCGTTTTCAACAGGTGTTTAGTTAATTACCGCAGTATATATTACAAACTAATTAATTAATGAGCTCATTTGATCAACTTCACATAATAAGCCGTTTGAATTTCCACGGTTCCTGAGCGCACGGTGAGTCACAAGCGTGGCCAGTCATCTATCATAATACGATTAAGTCGTAGTGACTTGCCACTTTACTATACTATACTGTACTGGCCCATTCCCTTTGATAACTTTCCCCTTTTCCTCAAACAAAGTCACGACAGAAAGATATTACCTCTCCAACATATCTAAGAAATCCAATATCATAAAACAGAACACTGCAAGCCCTAAAAAATATCCCTTCAGCCCATTTAAGCCGTAAAAGGGAATGGAAAAGTTTTTTCTAAGGAAGTATGACGTACATAAATATGAGCTACGGACGATGTTCCGACATTACGGTGGAATCTTTTGAAAACTTTTTAATTTATACCCGATCCATGCGGCAGTTAATCCAAAGATCACGTGAACTCACGTGTCAACACAAACACACAGTCAACACAGTTATTTTGTATGGAATCTTTATCACTTTGCCACTTATGTGCAGCACACGTGCATTATGTTGTTGACACATTTACCGGTATGTATAAACAAGTGAAGTTCGCGGGGGCAGGCCGGCCGCGCGCGAGGCGTCTCGTTAGTCGGAGCGCGCGGGGCGCACTGCCGCCCTTCGCCGGAAAAACAAGTTTCCATGCAGCCTCCTCTGCCCCCTCCCCCCACAGGATGCGCACTTGCACTGCCTTCATCTTATCTTTCCAGGGAAAATATGTTTTGTTATACCAAGGTTACTCTCGCCTTTGTTTACGGAAATTGCATCAGTTTCGTGTTTCGGTGTTATGAAGCAAACTAGGTGAGAAAACACCCGGCTTCTTTGGGGTGCGACTTGCGAGATGAAAAGACGTTGTGTTTTATTTAAAAGGCGATATTTCTCTCTTGAGAACCTAATAAATGGCATGCTTATTTTTAATTATATTATAAGGTAAACTACTTCGGTAAATAACTAAAGCAAACTTTTACCAGGCCATGCAATGTACATTATAGGCTAATATTATACGGTTTTTTTTTTTTCGTATCTTATCGTCATTGAATTAATCCTTGTCATGGAAAAATTAACCGTAAACGCGTTATTAACACCTAACCTAACCTAAACCTCCAACATTAATGTCCCACATTAAACTCTAAACACAATACACACATAACTCACCTGTTTGCGTATCAGCTGTTATTTATGTATTCAGGGACATCGCGATAAGTGTTCGTCGAAGATTCTTGCGCAAAGGGCTGCTACGGCGTAGCTTCCTGCCTACGAAGCGCCTACGACATGTCGTGTCGTAGACCGTCGCACTTGTACCTACGTAGATCACTTGTACTTTCCGGTTGCACGTACAGCTACGGACGTTAACTTGTGTATTTTTTTGATCATGTTGATGAATGTATGTAAATTGTCGCGCAGACGATGGATGTGTACGAAAGTTGAATGGACTCGTAGCGACTACGTGAATGTTGACAAAGGTGCTAAACTTGAGAGTACCTTTTGATGTTGTTTGTTGAGTGAACATGTGAATGTACTTGCTAGACGATGTTTATTGACCCGTACTCGAGTCTTAGATCTTAGACGGAAAGTTGGGAAGCTGCTCGCCGCTGAACGGCTGGTAATTCACAATTTTGTTTTCTTCATTCATAGATAGGATTTTTCATGTTATATTAGACAACTACTTTTAAAATGAACACTTTAAAGTATCTAATTATTGGATCAAGATGAGTCCTTGCAATCAATCAACAACTTTCTACAATAACTTTTTATTATTTTCTCTAAACCCTCAGATCATAGGACGTCGAGAGCATAAACCAAATTGCTGATAAAACGGTAGACGTAATCTTATTATAGCCAAGTCGAATACAAAACAAAGAGAACGGAGGCGAGCTATAAAATAAACTATTCCGAAGTCCGGGGTCCAGTCACGTACATCCCAATAACTTCAACTGACATCTTAAAGTAGGGGGAATGGCTTTTTGATCTTGTTCTAAACTTCTAAGGCACGAGATCAGCGCACAAAGGGATCTACTGACAGTAAGGCGCAAAGGAATACATTTTGCATTGTATGCAATAATTTGGGCAAAATTTTTAAAGGAAGGATCGTGGTTAACAATCGTATAGTCAAGCGGTGGTCATTCCGGGAATATGTGAAAGGTATTTCATAAACTGTCGATACCAACATGTTTCGCCCAGTATAAGTTTTTCTGTTGACGTTTCACTTGCATGTATTGCTATCTTAGGTATATTACTATCTTTAAGTTCACAAGAACACATTTTGGCACCAGCAAATAACCTGACATAAATTCCGATGAATAATTTGAGAGAGAAAAATAATCCGTGCCTCGGAAAGTACGTTAAACCGTTGGTCCCGGCTGTCATTTGTAGATCTTTGACAGTCGTTACGGGTAGTTAGAAGCCCAAAAGTCTGACAACCAGTCTTACCAAGGGGTATCGTGTTACCTAGTAACTAGGTTGTGGAGGTCAGATAGGCAGTCGCTCCATGTAAAATACTGGTATTCAGCTGCATCCGGTTAGACTGGAAGCCGACCCCAACATAGTTGTGAAAAGACTAGGCAGATGATGAATTTGAGAGAGAAAAATAACATAATTTAGTCACTCATTTGCCATTTGCGTGATCCTCATAGGTAATTAATCCCCGTAAAATACCTCCTAATCCCAACATACTTCACGATAATCTAACGTGATTTTAAACAATTCTTAAAAAGCGGCCAAGTGCGAGTCGTACTCGCCCATGAAGGGTTCCGTAGCAGCAAGTAACATTGAATGAAAGGTAAATTGCGGTTTACGATTTATGACGTATTAAAAAAAAACTACTTGCTAGATCTCGTTCAAACCAATTTTCGGTGGAAGTTTACATGGTAATGTACATTATATATTTTTTTTAGATTTATCATTCTCTTATTTTAGAAGTTACAGGGGGGGGACACACATTTTACCACTTTGGAAGTGTCTCTCGCGCAAACTATTCAGTTTAGAAAAAAAATGATATTAGAAACCTCAATATTATTTTTGAAGACCTATCCATAGATACCCCACACGTATGGTATTGCTGAAAAAATTTTTTTTGAGTTTCAGTTCTAAGTATGGGGAACTCCAAAATTATTTGTTTTTTTTCAATTTTTGTGTGAAAATCTTAATGCGGTTCACAGAATACATCTACATACCAAGTTTCAACAGCATAGCTCTTATAGTTTCGGAAAAAAGTGGCTGTGACATACGGACGGACAGACAGACAGACAGACAGACAGACATGACGAATCTATAAGGGTTCCGTTTTTTGCCATTTGGCAACGGAACCCTAAAAAGTGTCACCTCCGCTTAAAAAAAACGCCACCCCTAATTGAAGTGGTACCACAACGCTCATCTATTTTTACGCATCGTCGCTTGTTTAAATTATAAGAGAACAGTGCACTCGGCCCTACTCCACGAAATAGATAGGATACAGAAGGCCGACTCCGTACAACGAGATGCACGCACACTTAACACATATCAAATGCTTCGCTTTTTGTCCAGTTATGTCTTTCATTCAGCATCTTTCACTCGAAGTGAAACGTCTGAAAACAAAATTAAAGAAAGAGGAAAATTAATTCATTAGTGAATCGATCCTACGATTTTGGACTTCAGCAGTATATTTCACTCGCCTACAAAATGTATCATTTATCATTCCTAAGTCGTGTGCAAATTATCGTCTATTTTTTAAGTACTTGGTACTTGTTAAAAGACCTACACTGTCCTCCCATACCTATATTTGAAAATATTGTAAAAGCCAATTATTTTTAAAACAGTAACCGTGAAGTTTCTTGCCGGCTCTTCTCCATAAGAAACGATCATTTCGAACCGTGCACCTAGCTTCTGACGTTTCATAAGTGCCCTTGTAGGTTTATGTGAAATAAAATAATTTTAATTTGAACGTGGAATAAAAGGAAATGAATATTCACTCGAGTGAAACGTTTTGATATCAGCTATAGAAACACGTCTGCGTACAGCGAGTGCAAGCGCACTTGCGACTGGCATGCATTCGTTTCAGACCGCCGCGCGCGCCATACGTAGGTACACGTTTAGTGTGGGTGCGCCGGTTTCCCCTCGTACGTTTCAAGCCTTCTGTATCTTATCTGTTGTGTGCCCACTCGGCCCCAGACCAAGCAGAACAAACCTACCCTCAGTGACTTGCACTTTGAATGCACATTTTAATGGGTTTGTTTTCAAAAAGGCCTGTACTTTAATTGCACTCAACTATTTCAAACATATTTAGGAAGCACGCGGCTTTAATTAGGAGTGCTTTTATTTTAGAGTAGATAGTTCGTTTGTTTTAGATAGGTTTATTTGTCACAGAAACACGTGCATCCAAAAAGAAAAGAAAAACAATAATTATCAAACATCGGAAAAAATAATATAACAACGAAACGAATACGTATTAAGTATTTTTCGGAATTTACTCCAGTTTTTTTTCGTCGCTTTTGAAACCAGATTTTAAATATTGCTACAGCAATATGGAATATTGATTTCAACTGAATGGTGCAGTGGCAGCCCGTCTACCTTCTGTGCCTAGAGTGTGACCAGTGAGTCCCTATTCCTACACCGAGATAGTTTTATTAACACGAAATTCTTCTTTATTCGGGAACAATGATCTTGTTGGGAAATGAACAATAGAGGCTTAAATGCGCTTGTGTGTCTTTTATATGCACTGAATAAATGTGTTATCTATCTATATAAATATTGTCACTTAAAAAAAATACAGGAAGAAAAGCATTGGCATCAAACGAGTAAAAAAGTGGCACTCCGGGAGTGCCGATAGAAGTGAAAACTTGAACAAGATCGCCTTGGTGGAAGAAAAATACTTGTATAGAACATTGGTCCATAACCTTATCTAAATAAAGAGCACAATCGCGTTTACAAAACCTTTAAAGTAAATACTTGCATAGAACATTGATCCGTAACGCAATATAAATAAAGAGCACAATCGCGTTTACAAAACCTTTAAAGTAAAAATACTTGCATAGAACATTGATCCATAACTAAATGTTAATAAAGAGCGCGAATCGCGTTTACAAAAATGAGGTGTTGTTACAGTGTCGCGAAATCAAAGGTTTAGTCCCATCTCAAAAATGCCCGACGCGCCTAAAGAAGTTTTCACTTCAAAAACTGTGGAATCTTCGTTGATTTCATATTATTTTGCCAACCCAATACCATCAAAAGTATCCAGCAACAGTTATCAGTTACAAGCGTGCAGTTTTATTACGGGCCCACAATATCGGCGGCGGGTGTAAGTTCTAATGTAAGCACTTTGGATAGGGGCCCGGCCGGCCCCCGGCTTGAGATACAACACACGACGTATTGTATCGGCTGGTTATTCTGCAACCAAAGAGGCTGGATAAATGTAGCAAAAAAAATAAAGGTATAAAAATTTTAAAGAAACTTTTATATTTTTTCGTCGTTTTGATTAAATTACAAAACAATGTTTTGTTTTCCCTTTACACCGGGAACACAATCAAGTAAAAGCTTTTTGCTTAGATTTTATTAACGAAACAAACACCGCTGTTAGATACTAGAATGAAATGAAATGAAATTTTTTATTCTGTAAGTAAATAGGATATCACTTTTACACGTCACATTAAAAAATATTAAAAATGAGTTAGATAAGGTTTCCTCATCATCATCATCTCAGTCTAACTGGATGCAGCTGAATACCAGTACTTTACATGGAGCGACTGCCTATCTGACCTACACAACCCAGTAACTGGGTATTACGGTACCGCTTAGTAAGAAGACGGCATTTCCTATCTGACTAAATATTTCTATCTCAAATCTCTTTTATCTTTTTATTAATCCTACAGTGAAAAATGTAGGTATATACAAGATACACACGATATATCTTCACATATAATAAAATAGTAAAGAAGTCAAAACTGTACATTGAATATTTTTGGAAAAAATTTATTGCTACGAGGAACGATTCTAATGCCGAAAATAATATTAAAGTTTTTAGAATTTTTGTTCGTTTGTCTGGATGTATCGACGGCCGCAAAGTATATACGGTTATCTACAAAATCATGATTTTATAGGGCAGCGTTTTGAACGCAAAATTGTGAAAATTAGTAGAAGAACAAAGCTATCTTTTTCCATTTTACAACATTAAAATTAATGAAATGTTATAAAATAAAAAAAGATAGCTTTGTTCTTCTACTAATTTTCACAATTTTACGTGCAAAACGCTGCCCTGTAAAATCATGATTTTGTAGATAACCGTATATACTTTGCGGCCGTCGGTATGTTCCGGATTGGTGCAAAAACTACTGAATAGATTCTGTTAACATTTTGCACCCTCGAATAGGCTATAAATATTGTGATGTCTTACGACTTCCACACAAACCAAGTCGCAGGCAGAAGCTAGTAGATAAGATGAAACGTCCCATACGTTCACAATGTAAAAAATTGCAGAATGTAGTTGTCGTGGCGGCAATCATAAATTGCTTGGGTTTGATTAAGGCGGCGCGGGCGCGATCTTGCAGCGGTGGCGCCCCTGCACTATGCACCGGTGCATCGCGGTACAGGGTGTAGGTACAAGAATTCCACCCTACCTACTAAAAAGTGTGGAAATCTTTAGGAAATAAGTATATTGCTATTTGTTTATATTATTTAAGTAGGTAGTTTGTTAGTTAATTTAGTATAAGAAGTTTATTAAACTGTGTACCTATATGTATATTTCTATCGAAATACAGTTAATCAAATCTATCTATCTATATATAAAATAAAATCCGAGTAGTGCCCATACAGTTTTAATGCGAATATCTAACTTGAGTAGTTTTAATCGAAATTAGATTTTAACGCAAAAAAATCGTTTCTTACATTACTACGTAAGTACCTACATGCTCTTAGTCTTAATGACAGGCTTTGAACTAGGATGAACTTTAAACACTTGAGCCATCTTCTACTTTATGCACATGCGTTTATCTGTCCCACTTCCCTTTATAGGAAACCTAGGCAAGATCGTTAGACGCCTAAGTAGTAATTAAAAAGACGTGTTACTGACATAATTATAAGCTAAACATCAAACTAGAAACCGTATTTAGAACGAACTATTTAAAACAATAATTTAAATTCTAACCGTTACAAATAATAAATTAAACGGCAATTATAACTTTGGTAAATTATTATATTAACCAACTCAGTAACAAAATTCCCAATTCTAATTGGTTTTGGAGCCCGCTGTAGATAAATTTCGCCACATTGCCATCTACTTTTGGGATTACCGTTGTAAGAAGGGGATCGTTTATTTCCTTTCTATTCGAATGGTTCCAAAACTTTTGCTACAGCTTTCATTTTAAAGTTCAAACT
Organism: Agrochola lychnidis; assembly: GCA_963680765.1. Classification (NCBI taxonomy): domain Eukaryota; kingdom Metazoa; phylum Arthropoda; class Insecta; order Lepidoptera; family Noctuidae; genus Agrochola; species Agrochola lychnidis. The sequence goes on from OY796850.1 coordinate 11,637,402, forward strand.
TGTTACTAAATAGGTTAATTTTCATTGTGCAGAAAAGTTATTTTTAATGCTTCCTTCTTCTACTTCTTTTATCTTTGCGCTCTTTCGGAACAGTGAACGAAACTGGACCGTCACACTCGGGTCGGTGACGCTGAATCGGGGATCCTCGGCTCCGGTCATTCGGTGACGCTGAATCACGTATACTCGGCTGGTCATAAGCACACACCCGCTTTTTATAAAATATATTTATTACATTAAATTAAATGTAATTATTTATTATATTAAAAGTTGATACTTATCAGATTAATACTTGATAAGTAATCAAAAACAGAGAACTAATTAACACGACTTTTTGAATGTAATTTCAGGAATGAACTCTATAGTATACGCATTAGCTGTAAAACCCTTTGTCACATTGTAAATTTAATGTCGCCATATTCTCAAATTATTTTACGACACGTTTACAAACTATAAAATGTTTGCGTTGTAAACTAAAGGTTTAAGTGCTTCGCAAAGGCCTCGCTCGATGAGATGAATCAGCGAATATGTAGAGAGATATTTAGAAATTACTTCCATAATAAATTACAATAAACACAATTAATTACATACTTAATTCGCTGCAAGCGTAAAATATACTTGCTGAGAACCCAAGTGAATTGTAACTTCACACTTTTAATACCTATACATATATAAATTATCTACAATGTATGTATTGCGTGCCTTGTTGGTCTAGTGGTCGTAAGCGCTACTGCTGAGCATGAGGTCGGGTACGATTCCCGGGTTGGGCAGTGTTTTGGGGTTCTTACGTCTGGAATTTCTCAGTAGCAGCCCGGAGTCTAGATTTGTGCCCGGTTAATAGCAATAGGCTCGCCCCCTGTTATATGAGAATTAAACATAACTGGCGAAATGTGGGTGTACTATACGTTACACTTCTGCCTAACCCTTTGAGGTATACAGACGTGATGTTATGTATCACGCAAACTTCTGATATTAAAATCATGCTTCCACTTACTGAACATTCAACAATAATGTATAACATTAAAAAAAATAACAAGGACAGATGGCAATTTAATCCCAAAAAGTTTGAGCACCCCTGGAGTATCGTGTGAATAATCGCACGGAGCAATGTTGGGATTTGATGAAAGAATCCGGGAAGTCCCGAGGGGCGAGATGACGTCACCGATAGCCACCTCCAGCGCCTTTCAAGATTATTTTGAGGGTGTATTAGCTGCGACGATCAACTCTTATCGTAAAGGAATCTGAATTTGGAAAGGAAATTGGAAATGGTATAGTTTTGTCAACTACATAATATTTCAAAGTAAAGTAAACCTTATAAAGGAATGTGCTACACATTGGGCTGCTATGTTAAATTTGTTGCTAACTTTTAAGATTAAGCGTTGATTAGAAGTCGTATAGATTATAGCAGTTTTCTTTATGATGTAAGTGCAAAATGTCACCTAGACAAATAAATAAGTTTCAAAATCAGGCTTTGAGAATAAAAGGTTTTTAATAAGACTACACCTACCCATGTTATGGAAACTGAGCTCTGTGTAGTCACGCTGTATTTACGGAGAAAATATTTAGGCTATAAGTTCTATTTAAAAAATAATTCCATGGAAAATAATAATACTAATAATTTATTAAAGGAACACTCTTCGACAAAATAGTTACTGGAGAAATAAAAAGATTACACTGTAGGTTTCCTTATATAATTAAGTGAAGGTAGAAAATATAGCATCATCATAAATATCCCTTGCAGATATTTACTCTGCGGACACGAAGTAATTATGTGGGACTTAGATGTTGTGAAATATTCTAAACAATCTTATGATAGTAATTTATTAAAATATTGAAGTTCTTATTAATGATTGGTTTAGTATATTTACAGATGGGTCGAAGAGTGTAGAAGGTCGTGGAGCAGTCTTTTATGTACCTAGTGAGCCATTGGGTTGTGAAATTAATTGCTTTGAAATAGATAAGAATGCATCTATTATGACGTTGGAACTTATTGCGATCTTTGAAGCATTGTGTTGTTACAATAGTAGTCAGCATAAAAATATTGTTATTTGCACAGACAGCAAAAGTTCTTTACATCTAAACTCCATTTGAAATAAGATTAGACATTGAAATAAACCTTTAATACAGTTCGTTCAACCGATATTGACTTCTATTGCGTTGGTGGTATGACAAATGACAGCTGCAGTAAATAGTTGGTTTTGTAACCACTTTTTTGCTTTTAATACCATCCTTATGCCTACGGCATAGAAGTCAAAATCGATTGAACGGACTGTAAAAAAGGTTTGTTTAAATGTCTAATCTTATTTCAAATGGAATATAGCTCGATGCACCTCTGGCCAAAGAGGTGTATCGCTAGCTTATGCTATTCTATCTAAGATCGATTTATTAATTGTAAAGGGTGTTAAATTGAGACAGTAATGGGTTCCATCGCATATTGGGATACAGGGCAATTGGGAAAAGGCTGACATGCTTGCATAATATGCAGCTAAAAATGGAAAAGAAACTAATATAACACTAATAATAAAGCATTTTAAAACTACTTGTTTTAATATTATTTATTAGTACCGTAATCTCTAAAATACCGCATTTTTTAGGAAAACTTCCGATCTTTAAAAAAAAAAATTTGTTATTTTATAAATACGAAAATCGGAACGTACAACCAATTTTCTAACTTAAGTGGCACGTAAAAAAGGAAGAAAAAGACACAAAAAAGCAAAGTAATTGCTAAAGAGCGATAAAATCACAATAGCGCATAAAATGGCCGTTTCCTAGAAAGACAATTTCATCCTTCTTATTTATTATTTTATGAATCTGCAACATGCTGCATATTTGGATGACAGTCTAGCATAAAAATAGAATGTTGAGATGTTCATGTCTTAGAAACTGCAGAGATTGGAGTGGTCCGTGAGAAGTTTATTTTAGACGTCCCAGTTCTCACTAACCCCTTTCCGCTCCTAGGTATATTTACTTAGACTAGAGATAGTAATGAAGATAGTGGAAACAGCTTACTTACCTGGTTTTACGTCTGTTGAGAGATCTCTAGAATTTAGATAAATTCTAAATGATGCTGCTTTATTATTTTAGCGAAAAGAAAACTTACGAATAGGAATACATTAGGATAATAATTGATGGGGAACCTACACCTTATTTTTTACCCGACTGCGCTACAGGAAAGACAGGGTTATTAATTAGACAGGTTTAGGTATGCTACGCAGGAATAAGATTTCTTCAGAAGAAACTTGAAAAAACTTTGACCATTTTCGAATAAGACAAAACAGAATCTCTGAAACGTCTAATGCTACGAAAATTTTCTTTTCATTTCTCATACTCGGAAAGTGTTTGTTTGATCCAAGTAGCGAGTGGAAGACGCTGATCCCCACCCTTGGGCGGGAAAGACTCATAGTAATTGCTTCCCTCTCTAGGGCGGGAATGAATTTTAAAATTAGAACTAAATATGGTTAGGCTGATGGCTACGAAATTTTTTACTAAGGAGGTATTACACTGTCGAGTCTAGTGGTCATGGATCTGTGATCGAAGATATAATGGAATTGTAAAATAGACATTTATTATGGGTATATCCCCCAAGAGGGATATTACACTATCATTTTATATCATATACCTATCTACGAAGCTCACAAATTACCCATGTTATGTCTATTTTACAATTTAGTTATGTCTATGATCATGGATCTGTGATCGTAGATATGATGGTGTAATACAACCCTTATAGAAAAATACTGATAAAAAAAATGCTGCAGTCTTGTCATTGTATAAACAGCCAGTGTGAATTACAAAAATATCTAAGCGGGACGACCCGCGGCGGTGACGCGGTGTGTTTCATATTCAAAATTAAAAAAGACTAATAGGTACTAATTCCATGTTATTAATGTCATTGTTATCAATTAATATTTTAGAAAACTACAACTTTATCTTTATCAACTTATATTCGAAATGAAAAGTAGAGTGTTTAACACGGGTGAAAGTCATCAATTCCTACTCGGACTATAGTTGTGTGTTGGTGAACATAACGCTGCATTTATTTAGCTTATTAAAATAAAAAAAAGCCGCTCAAATCTTAAAATTTAAGCTCTGTTATGTTCTGAAACTGCACACCTGTTCTTTCTTAAGCTCTCAGTAACTTTCACATCATAATGCAGTTAAAAAGCTAGTAGTGACGGCAGGCCGCAGCAGGCTCTGGCAGTACCGTGATTTAGGGCGGCGCGACGCACTGCAAGGGGGGGGGGGGCGGTGACGCAGAGGGGGGAGGTCCGGCGAGATTAACCATCGCCTGTTAATTACGACAAATGGTCATTGAACGACGAATAATGGTCCGGGGCCAGTTTTATCGGCCTGTACAGCTGTAACGTTGCTGAAAGTGTGCCCATTGACCAATCAGTGCGACTCTGCATGATGACAGCTGTCATGTAATTGGTGATAATTGTCCACATCTCGTAGTGTGACTTAATTGAGTGTGGTTATGCGGTGGGTTGGATTGATGGGCCGGTTAATGTGTTATTATTTTGTCAATTAAGTGCTTAAAGCCTTGTCTTGACAGAGAGAAGTATATAGGATAAAATGTTATCCAACTAAATTGTAGGTAGATCTGATTGACTCTTACAAGATTAGTGATAACTTAGTAACTGTATGAATATAACGGACAATCGCAATTAATTTAAGTAAAACAAATTAAACTGCATTGCATTTGCAGACGAGCAAATCTGGGTTTCATTTAACAAATCCAACGGCCTGTTTCACCACTACCGGTTAAGTTGCCACTAAATTATCTGGCAGTTAAAATTCATCAAAATTCTGTATTTTGTTTAAAAGTTATGTGTAAAATGGTATGTGCAAATCCAAACGCTGAAACAGGCCAACTAAACCCTCTCTAAACTAACACAACTATCAAACTAGCACGCGCACTAACACGAATGAAGAATTCTGCCATCTGGTATCGAATAGCGGCAATAAAAATAGAGACTGGTACAATCACGGAGCAATAAATTGCTCCGGCCCAGATAGAGGGCGCATTCATTTGTTTTTGAACATTGTAGATATAGCTTTGTTTTCCTGTTTTAATCCCCAATAAAATCTACTTAGGGCTGATTTTACTGGGCACGCCACAATCGCGGCGATAAGACCCGTCTTTGAGGAGTGGCTGGAGAGACGCCACGGCGTTCTCACCTTCCGCCTGACGCAGGTCCTCACCGGACACGGCTGCTTCGGGAGGTTCCTGTTCAGGATAAGGCGGGAGGAAACACCCGGGTGTCACCATTGTGTGGATCGGCCTGAGGACACGGTGGAGCATACGGTGGAGGTCTGCCCGGCTTGGGCGGAGCAACGCCGTGTTCTCATAGAGGCGATCGGCGGCGGTGATCTCTCGCGTCCGGCCCTGGTTCAGGCCATGGTACGGAGCGAGAGGAAATGGCAGGCCGTCACCTCCTTCTGCGAAGCGGTAATGCTCGCGAAGGAGGAGGCGGAACGCGTGAGGGAGAGGCAAATTTCGCGCCCTCACGCCCCTAACCGCCGCAGGAGGAGACGCCCGGGGCGGGAATCGCGAGCCGATTTCCGGCCACCGTAGGCGCGGGCTTGCGGACGGTGAGCAATGGGTAGCTCGCTGTCCGATAAGGACCAAGCCCGGGTCGACGGCGCGTTGTGTTCCACGCGCGCCTCAAAGAGATGTCAGCAGAATTGAAGGGGTCCACTAGGGCCAATGCCTGCCGGGGGTTCGAAGAAAACCGATCGGGAAATCGTGGCCCCCGGCAACAGGGCAACCGAAGGAACACGGGTGGGTTTTAGTCAGTAAGAGTCTGACACGCCCTCCCGCTCCGCCCAGAGCGGGAGAAGTTATTTGATAATTTCCCACCCAAAAAAAAAAAAAAAAAAAAAAACAAAAAAAAAAAAAAAAAAAAAAAAAAAAAGGGCTGATTTTACAATCTTCAGTTTTTTTTAAATCACAAGATTAAAATTTGCGGTTTGACAGCTTTTCTATAAAAAAAACACGATAAACCACCATTCAAAATTATCCGTCATATTTTTTTCTTCAAATCGGCCCTTATAAATAATAACGTTAATTTATCAGCATCTTATAAACTATTTAAAAAAAAATTTGCATGAGTAGTAATTTAACTGACTTCGTTTTTGATTACTCTTTGCATGCTCTTTATCTAATTCCTTACCTTTTTTAAACGAATTGTGAAAATCACATGACTAATGACTTGAGTACCTAAGTATACCTATTTGTTAATTTACCGCATGTGCAAATGTTAGGTGGCAACCTCACCTTAGCCTAGCCTCAAGTAACGTTGCTCACATATTACCAATGGGAACCATAAGATACGATTAAAGGGATTAAATAAGGAAGTCCACCTGCAGTGTACTAATGACTGCACTGCCACTATTATCAATCGCTTGGAGGTGGCCACCTGCCTTTATGGGTCTATCCCCCAAATTCACTGAAGCAGATTACAGGGATAACTACACCGTGAAATTTGAATCATAGTTTTACTAGAACAAACGTTATTCAGACCATGGTCTACTAACATTCTACAGCATCCAATAAAAAAAAAACATAATTGGTTTTTGAAAAACACAAAAAAGACACAAGTTTAAAATGTCAAGATTATCTACTGCTCACTAAGGCCGCATTCCATGTTACGTTAAAAGTGATAATATCGCGAACCCAACCAAGGTCCAAAGTCACAATTTTTACTCAATAACCCTTATATTTTGTGACCATTAAATTTGGTCGGATACGCGATATAATCACTTTTGGCGTAACTCGGAATGCGGCCTAAATTTCGTTTATGGAGGTACATTTCCCTGTAGACAATGCTGTGTCCCGTGCGTGGTGTCTGTGTTGTAGGGAGTAACAATAATCTTGACATTTTAAACTTTGTCTTTTTTGAGTTTTTTCAAAAACCAATTATGTTTTTTTTTTATTGGATGCTGTAAAATGGTAGTAGACCATGGTCTGAACAACGTTTGTTCTAGCAAAACTATGATTCAAATTTCACGGTGTATACCTATTTAAGAGCACATATGAGGCCATGAGAACCATAGTGGCCTAATTCAATGGACAAGCTTTTTGAGTACAATAGAAAATAAAAACAGTATTTTTTTAATCAACTAGCACTCTTCAGAATACATACTTTTTATTACTTTTATGTTTTATTTGACCTATTAATGTTCCAAATTATGATTTTAATAGTGAGAAAATAGCTTTATTGCTATTTTTCTACATTTTATACACAGATAGGCCACTTTGGCAGTAGGTTTTTATAATAAGGTTAGAAAAAAATGGTTGGTTAGGCCAATTGTTTATTATAAAACACTTTAAAAAAAAGCAACATCAACAGCAATAACAGTAAAGGTATTCTTAGTCACTATCAATGTCATCCTCAACATCTATGACATTTCTTACTGACATTATCTTTGATACTGGTATAAAAGCTGTGATGCACTGGAGGTATAAAAGGCAAAAGATCTAATAAGTCCTTTTTTTTCTCACAACTGATGGGTTTTCCATCAGGGTATAAAGGATCCAGCTTAATACCAGTCAAATTTTTAAGCCTTTTAAGAAAATAAAGTTCTATGTTTACGTAAGTTTTATTGTGGTACAAAAAAAGCTCATGCTATTTGATATTATTTTTATAGAATTTATTTTTTATAGATTATATTTTATATTTTTTTCTAGAAGCTTTATATTTTTGATAAATTAAGATGTTTAACTTAAAAGTTCCTTTATAAAATAAATATTTGCACTTATTTTATGTTCCTTTTTCATAAATTTGTGAAAAAGAAATTTGAAAATTCCAAATCTCAAATTTTCAAATTACACAAATATTTCAAAAAACCCTGGGATCCACACGCTACTAACAGTGTGATTATTTTGGCGCGACTAGCTAAAGGTTAATCGTTGAAAAAAGTTTGTGCTCGCGAGGTCTACTGTTCGCAGAACTACTAGTTTACTGAACGATCAAGCAAGCACGCATGGGCGCGAAAATAATGTCGTTTGTCATCCACAGACTGTCAAAAAATAGCCTAACTAATGTCATCATGACAGTGAAGTTATAGAGGACCTAAACCATAGTGGCCTATCTTACTTGGGCCAGTATGGCACCTCAAATTTAGATCACAGTCTAAAAACCGTAACAGTGATTATGCTGCCATCTTGTGAATATTCGTTTTATCACTTTTAGGCCACTCTGATTCTATCAAAATGATCAATTTGAACTGGAAAAAATCATAAACTCAATATTGTAAAAAAATGAGTTAGGCCACTATGGTTCTCATGGCCTCATATATAAATTAGCTCGTGACTAAGTAATAACAGACGCATGGTTCGATCCATCAGGTTAAGCTACGCTTGCCGAGGTTGGTCTGTGGATGGGTGACCATTTTAACATACCAAGACTCCTCCGTGCCTTGGAAAGCACGATAAACCGTTGGTCCTGGCTGTCATTCGTGGATCTTTGACAGTCGTTACGGGTCGTCAGAAGCCCGAAAGTATGACAACCAGTCTTACCAAGGGGTATCGTATTACCCAGTATCGGTTGTGGAGATCAGGTAGGCAGTCGCTCCATGTTAAAATACGGTATTCAGCTGCATCCGGTTAGACTGGAAGCCGACCCCAACATAGTTGGGAAAAGGCTAGGCAGATTGATTGATATAAATTAGAGAGACAAATTAGGAGTAAACCCAAAAATATTGTTGAAATACTCAAGAGTACAGTCAAACTTGGAGCTGAAAAAAAGTATTTTCCTTCTACACTTTCTACTTATTTTGGCTGGTAAACAAACACTACGCCGAATCGCAAATCAAACTGTAAATTGAAGCAGTAGGTAATCGAATATTTGAGAATGTCTCAAAAGTAGTTAATGCTAAGCCCATGTTGAGTGCCATCATCTCTTCAAAGTTCGTAGTCAATACGGAGAGTACGGTCGCAGCTCAGTTGCTAAGGCTTCGGAAAGCTCTCAGGGATCGTAAACCTTCTGTCCGCAGTTTAATCTTTCGGAAAATTTGAATCCAGATAAAGGCTCGTCGCGAGAGGCAAAAGCCTTTTAATTAACTTCGGACATAAATTTTCATTGAAATTCAGATGTTGATGTTGATATTCCACGTTCAGCTTTTAAAATTCCAATTGGATTTCGTTTGTGTTTTTAGGATTTGTTGTTTTTAATTTTTTCGAGGAAAATTGATGATTTTTCTAATGTTTATTTTGTTGATTTTACAACCCAAACGTTTGATCAATGATAGCTGCGAATAATTTGTAGATACATTTTACCATATCGATTTACTTGCAACAACTTTGTTTAATATTTACTATCATCAACCAAAGTTGAGCTGCACGATTACTGACAAATGCGTGCGTGACTGGACAGGTCCACTCAAATCTGTATGGTTCTTTCCTCAAAAGACCATTTCAGACACAAATCTACATGGTCCTCAAATGAAATGCTCTGACCAAGATTATTTCCGGTTTTTTTTTTTATATACACATTGACATTAATAATTTTTATATATACAATGACATTATTTACTTTTAAAGTATTTTATTATTTTAATTATTGTGAATGTGAAGACTATATGGGTCATTCCTTTTTGTTTTGTTTTTAATTTTTTCTCAGTTCTAATCATGGTCTGACAGTTTGAGTAATTTATGTAGCCTACACAAATGTCCTTTTTTTGGTATTGTTCGTCGAATCGTTGAGCTCCTTAAATTCTGAGTTGAGCTGCACGATAACTGACAAATGCGTGCACTGACTGGACAGACCCTCTCAATCTGTGTGGTGCTTTCCTCTAAAGACCACTTCAGACACCAATCCACATGGCCTTCACATGATCTGACCAAGATTATGTCTGGACTTTAAAAGAGAATGTGACCTCTGAGTTTGTATCGGCCTTTCTTCTCAGAGTAGTCAGATAGGAAACGCCGACCTCATCTAGTTTTTAAAATATGATTGACGTGTAAAAGTGTTTGTACAAACCTACTTACAGAAATAAAATCATTTATCATTTATCAAAGAATTAACACAAACGTTTAAAAATCATTTAAAAATAATGTTTACCGAGATTCGCTATCAAAATGAAACAGTTTACAAAAGTGGGTAAAATAAATTGTTCACGGGCGATCGTTTTCCTCTATCGTCACCTACGTATAGAGATGGAGTGAAAGAAAATAGGGCGAGTGCTCCCGGGGCCCGTAAACCTGCGCAGGTTTATCTTTCGGAAAATTTGTATTCGGATTAAGGACCGACCCCCTGGAATCTATGCCAACGCGTTGATTCAAGTACCCCAGAAACTCAAGCTAACTGATACTTACCGGAAGAAGATAAAATGTAAACGGAAAAAGTAATTAAAAGCGTGATAATTAATAACGATCTTGTTATACAACTTACGGCTCCTAATAATACGGCCGAAAAATCTCTAAAAAATAAATAGAAAACGTCGCAAGGGAGGATCGTGTCAAAGTTTGTTTAAACGACACGGTCTGAAAGCCCCGACAAAGGTGCGCGTATGCGGACCCACAAAAGCGGAAAATTCGATTTCGTGGTCCACGCATTAGGCCCAACCCTTGCCGCAACGGAAACAGTTCGTTAATCAAATTCACTAAACCAATCTCCGATACAGATAGCGAAATCACAATATATTGCTTCGGACCCTGATAAAACAATCCAGCGACGGAAATTGCCAGCCACTATATTGACCGCCTGTTTCGCGATGGTCGCCACAAAAAAGGTCAAAAGAAAACTATCACAGACCCGAATTGTATATGTTTATTAGTATTTACTGAAGAGTTTGTTTTGATCAAAGTTTATAACTTAGGTACTGAGTCTGAGAGTCTCAATTACATAGGTCTAAAAGCATTGGGGAGAGCAGCCAAATCTAACGTATCTAAGACACAACACGAGCAATATAAAACTATACAGGTTATTGTTATTGTTTTGGGTTCAAGATCAAATACGACGACGGTGGATAGGTATTGCCTACGTTCAGAAATATACCGATGACGAAATAGAAACAGCAAAAAAATATTGTTGTTTTGCCTTTCCCAATTTATTTTCCAAATAACATATGGGAAACAAAGTAGGAAACAATAAAGGCAATATGGGTGCAGAAACTACTTTCTCACAATAACGTCGGGGTAATCGCAGTCCGATATAGGCGAGGAGTCGGCGGCAGATGTTGGGGCAATGTGGGTCGGCTCCTGATAAATGTTCGTGAGCCCGGGGGAATGGCGGAGTGCCGCGGCTTCCACGCTGCGATAACGCGCGAATTAAACCACGCCGCTTTTAAAGCGCTAACGACTGATGTTGTGCATTATCTGTCTCGTAAAGCATTGGGTCTGTTGTACTCAGTATAGCATCGTCTGTTACTTAGAGATATGAATTTGTGTACTTGCTGATTGTTTTACATGCAAGGGTTTTGCTTTCTCCTTATTCGTTAGGGCTCACTCAATATGGCATGGATTCGGATTAAAAATCCTGTTGTTTATCGTAGTGTTTTATATTTTTCTATCTACTACGATCGTGAGATTTTCATGGATGTACTAGTAAAAATCATTGCGCAGAAAGTGTCACCCTAACCAACGTTACAAAATCTGACACCACAAGAGATCAAGTGACTTTTCCACGTAGAGGGCGTCGCACACATTCGGTTAAAGGGCACTAATAGTTAGTTAAGTGTCGGCAGTTCCCATTGACCCGCACAACGCATTGAGCAGCCGGATAAGCGCTGAGCCCTGTACCGCATTAATAAAGGTAAGTGCGCCCGTGTTGCTTAATGTGTCGTTATGACCCGTCCTGAAAAACTTCTTCTATACCCCTGATATTTTCGTCAACAATCCAATTCCAACGCTACAGCATCAGCAATAAGATAGAAAATTGTAGTAAACATATCTAACCCACGTTTACGGGCAACCATGAAGGGCCTGCAATTTTAGCACTTTATTTTTGGCAACTCAAAATAAACTTTATTACCGGTGATGATAGCACGTTTTGGCCTGTAACCAGACTTTCGATCGCAGCGAAAGTCCATTGTACAAAGCATTAGTCTGCACTGAAAACTACGAGCGGTGGTGAAAGTGCTACCGACGCGAAATGTTAACACCCATGAATTTAGAAGGCTGAATTTATTATTGTATTGTTTTCATTATTGTACGGAGTCTAGGCTGTTTTACAGCAAAAGCTGCAACAAGGTAGCTACTATGTTAGAGAAAAAAAATCTGTTTTCATTTGTATTTTTCTGTATTTCAGAAGCAGCGTTTTCAATGTTATATTACCTGAGGGTCTGTTCAACACTGCCTAAAAAGGTAATAACAGTCAGATAGGTACATAAAAAATGGAACAGAGTTTGGATGGAGTGGAACATGTAGGAACATTATGAGCCTAAGATCTGGAGATACAGACCATAAAATAGGCCATATCTGTATTTATATCCGTAATTCGTATGGTAACTTACATTATAAAGAGTATTCTATTCTATTCATTTTAGTAATAAGGACAATACGTAAAACAAAGTAAAATCAAAGTAAATGGAAATTCATTGCCACACAACACAAAAACTGTTTTCCTACAAACGGATTAGTCTCTCCCGACCTAGATTTTCTCTAACAGCAAAAAAGGAATGCGTCCCCGAGAGGCGACTAACCCTGGCGGCGTGGCTAACGTAGGGACGAAACAACTTTGGCCTAAAAACCACGAATATTTCAGCTACAAGGTAACATATGTGTATTATAGATACTACAAGGTAACATATGTGTATTATAGATATATGTGTATTATAGAGGTAAACCCTAAACAAATATTAATTGTAGTACATTGCTTTACGTAGTTCAGCAAACCCTGTACCAATTTACAGACGATCTCTACAAAATTAAACATGTGGTCGTCAGGAAGTAACTCTATTCTACTCATTTACCTAATCATGATTTGCACCTATGCAAAAAATACTTGAGATTAATGATGTTAATTGATGAAGTTACTATTGATTCTCTTCTGGTATTAAAAAATACTTTAAAGATGGCTGTAAGGATGTGCAAATAAGGTTTGGCTGTGTTACTTAAATGAACCGTTTCGTTAATCAGGGTGGCAGGGACATCGACGCGAAAACTGTTACCATGGATTCAGGACATGATTCTGAACCCTGCGTTGAAATTTTTTGTCGTTTATTTAAAAAAAAGTTAGCTGATCCATACATTTTGACCGGGTAGGTATTGCACTTTTCTATTAAACACCAGTTTAAAAAAAAAAACGACGAAATAATTCAGTGCAGGTTCAGAATCATGTACTGAATCCATGATATAACAGTTTTCGCGTCGATGTCCCTGCCACCCTGTATAATATTCTGTGCCGGCAGATCAAGAGCGTCCCAAACTTATTTTAGACTGGTGACACATTCCAAAGGTTCTATTTAAATACAGTACCTGTATAGTCTCATCATAGGAGTAGTTGCGGCTCGAAGCCGCCGTGCTCATCTCACCGGCGGCGGCGCGCGCACGACTGCGGCGACATCTGGAACAACAACATGTTCATGTTCAACATAACTATGTGCCACACATAAACAGACCACTATCAACATAAACAATGCCTTCAAAACTTCAGCTATATGGAACAAAATAAAGAATGGTGGCGATGAAATCATTAATCACAACGCTAAATACAATACAATAATAAAAAACTTTTTACAAAAAAAAAACAACCGACCTCCAAAAAAAAAAAAACATTAAAAAGTGAAAAATAACTTTAATTTCGGAAGTCGGTGTCTTGGGTTTTGTATTTTCGTTTTTTGCCACCGACTTCCGAAATTAAAGTTATTTTTCACTTTTTAATGTTTTTTTTTTTTTGGAGGTCGGTTGTTTTTTTTTGTAAAAAGTTTTTATTTTTCACTTTTTAGTTGTGGTACCTACCCCACACACATTCGAATACCACTACCTACTACCAGTGACAGAAACTTATCATATCATCTACATACTAAGTGGGAAAAAAATACGTATTTTGTAGCTAACTCAAAAACTATCCAAGCAAAGTTAATAAAATTTATATGGGACCAATTCGAGAGCACACCCTTTCAAACAAAAAAAGAATTTTCAAAATCCGTCCACAATTGACGGAGAAATCGGTGGACATACATAAAAAATAAATAAAAAAAACAAACATACGCGACGAACATATAACCTCCTCCTTTTTGGAAGTCGGTTAAAAGTAGTGTAAAATTTTCAGGCCCGATATAGCTCGGGTTGGGTTGGCTCTAGAAAAAAAAATGGCCATCATTTGAATATTAGTGTATTGAAGTAATAATTTGAGTCACTTTGCAACAAGGTACAATTCGTTTCGACTGAATTTACCTTTTACCCATTCTAACTTCCGCTCGGCGAAGAAGAGGTAAAGATAACAACCCAATATCTACATCTCTATAACCCAAAATTAATATGCAAAACCGCACACGCAAAGTCTTAAAGAAGTGAGTGCAAATTATTTAATAGAAGCACGCCAGCTGTTGGTCTGAAGTTGGTGAAACTTGTCCGGGAGGCTCATGAATAATTAAAAGCGGGGATAGGGGCGATAACTCACGGCCCGCGCCCGGACGCGCTCACAAAATAACACTTCTGTTGAGGAAACGCCGCTTTTTATGACTTAATTAGATACATCTCGGCCCAAGAGACGCGAGACGTGCTATGCGGAAGCGTGTGTACCTCCGCGTCGGAGCCGAAATTAACTTAACAAGGGTAAGTAATAAAAATGCTGCGTCATTCCAAGTTGGATTATGGCGACGTCACGCCGTACGCACCGGCTTTTGTTCTCCAAGTGGGTCGCATCAATTTGGTGGAACCATAGAACTGTAGGTAATGGTACCAAGTTTTTAATCAGCGACACAATGCATAATGACGGGCACGTGTCTAATAATCAGGGATGGGCCGAAATTCGGTTCACATTCGGTTCAACCGAATTTCGGCAGCTTGAACCGAACTTCGGCATTCGGCCGAAATTCGGTTCAGATGCCGAACATTCGGCACAAAAAAAAATCCTACTTGCAGTATTTTGACTGAAATTTAATAGAATTAGAATAGCATTACTTACTGTAAAATAAAATTATGTCTTTCACTCATGGTCATTTATTTTAGTTACGAACATAGTAAATGTAAACCTAAATTAAATCAGTTCTTCTAAGTCTTGAAAATCTGTTCTTCTTATTAGGCCACGCGGTGGAAGCATGGTGTGCGGGTGGGGTACATCTAGTAATTATTGAAATACCTAAATGCGTAAACAAGTCACGACGACGTGTCGCTCTCGAGAAAGCGCGCGAAATTGAACCGAAGTTCGGCCGAACTTTTTATTTTAACCGAATGTTCGGCCGAAGTTCGGATTCGGTTCAAACCACATTCGGCCCATCTCTACTAATAATGCGATAATACTTCCCATTTAGGACTAGGAAAGGTCATACACTTAGGTTAGAAAGGCGAAATAGGTCTTAAGACATGTGAGAGAGACTTTCACCACCCTAATGCCTAAACTACCTCCAACAACTACAAAATTGCAATACGGGTTCAACTTCGAAATAATCAATTCATCATCATCATCATTTCAGCCGAAAGACGTCCACTGCTGCACATAGGCCTCCCCCAAGCACCGCCACTTCGACCAATTCTGTGCTTCCCGCATCCAGCGAATTCCTGCGGCATTCATAGTCATCGGTCCATCTATAATCATATAGTGATTGCAAATCACAATTTTAGGTGGTAGGTTTACAAAGACATAATCATTGTGGACCTGTCGGACACCCCAAATTAGGAGAGAGGAGGAGGGCTTTCATTTTACAACTTAGATGTTATACCTATCTACTATATGTATAAACAGCAATACTTATTATAGCAATAGATACCCAGTCTTACCAAGGGGTATCGTACTGGGTTGTGGAGGTCAGTACCCTAATTGCATAATACACGATCAATCACAATCTGTTTCGATTTGAAACAGATTGCTAATCCATTGCTTCATAAGTTGGAAAAAAAAAATCTGCTCAACAACGTAAATAACGCAATGAATGTTGTTGAACTGTCAAAATTAAACAAATTAGTCATGATCGTTTACGAAAATAAGTTACGCAATTAAGGTACAGATAGGCAGTCGCTCCATGGAAAATACTGGTATTCAGCTGCATCCGGTTAGACTGGAAACTGACCCTAACATAATTGGGAAAAGGCTGGGCAGATTGATTTATATTAGCACATCATCTTTGACATTTGTTAGCCCATTTTATAAGCACACAATATATTCACGCCCAAAAGCACCTATACCGACAGTTAAAGTTTTCTCAACCACGTTCGACAATGTCAAGTTCCATCGTCCAATGAAACTATCTTTTCTATCTCCAACATTTTCAAACGGCAGACTACCGTCGAACCACCGTTTATTTAGCCACCTAATGGACCGAACAGACCACTATCTGGTTCAGACACATATTTATAAAGTTGTGATTATCTAAAGTGCAGCACCAGAGTTTTACCACAGAATGCAATAAGGAGTCTTGCTAACGAATTTTCCAGTTTACAGCTTCACTGAATATTTAATTTTGATTCTTGTGGCTTCAGGGTTTGAGAGTAGTGGGTAGTGCTTCTCGGGTTTGTCTAGAATTGCTTTAGCAACTTTGGAAGGACTTCCCACTACTGTTTTAATAAAGAAAGAAATTTTAAAAGGTAATGGAGTCAATGTCATTTGCTCAAATAAAACGAAGAATAAATGTAAGTAGGTATGGTATCTACTAAATGGGTAAAATAATAGAGTCCTGAATTGATACTGGTGGAAACTGTAATGATTGGTATCCAAATATGTGTTTCTGTAAAAGTTGGTCTTTGTTATTGGCACTCCATATCAATATATAATTTTACCTCGACATAGCAGAATGTTTTTTGTGAATCCACGTAAATCTATAAAATCCTGACGACAATAATCCGAAAATCTTCTATAATAAAGATCTACCTAAGAATCTCTACTGAAACCTTATCGTTACTTAGATAGAATATCTGAACAAACTTTCAGGTCCCGAGCTCATTTCATATTCGCTAAGATATTTAGATAAGCCCAAGATAATAATAGAATTTGTGAATACTGAATGTTCCTAATCTGCTTAATTTGTGGTTTCTGTTTAAGTCTAGACTTGAATAAATTGGATGACTATCGTTAAAGTTTGACTTCAAATCTAAGTTATTGAGTCCTAAATTTTTCGTGACCTTTGCGAATATTTGAGAAAACTGGAGAATTTTATTTAATTTTTAAAAAATTGTAAAACTTACAGCTATGTATATACATGTAAGTGCATTTGTCATTCATTATGAATATGTCTAATAACAAGTTTTGTGGATATATGATTATACAGGGTGTCAGGGACATCGACGCGAAAACTGAAACCGTGGATTCAAGTACATGATTCTGAACCACTGCGTTGAAATTTTTCGTAGGTTATTAAAAAAAATTGCTATTTCATAGAAAAGTACAATACCTACGTAATCAAAATGTATGGAACAGCAGACTTTTTTTAAAAATAACCGACGAAAAATTTCAACGCAGAATTTATTAGTTTCTTGCCGAATCTTCTCCATAGAAAACGACCAATTGGAATCGTGTACAGATTCTGACGTTTCATATATGTGCTCATGTAGGTTTTGGTAAAGTAAAATGTTTGATTTTGAATATGATAAATGACGCCAATACGGATATGACCTAAAACTTGGGCCGAAAATTTTATTCCTCACTTTTATTTTCTTTAAATGCTCATACATTCACATGAGTACCATAACCATAAGACACCGTGTGTGCCAGCATCCCAAAGGTGATATGAAAAAAGTGTGTGTCGGCATCGATCCAGAGCGTTTGAGATTCGCGTCACGCGTGCAGGCCTACTGCGCCGTCGCTATGGCAACGAGCCCGCCGCACAAGCCGCACTCCTAAATACTATTTTGGACAGTAATAGTATAAATAACGAAAATAAATGCGAAAGTAACTCTGTCTGTCTGTTACCTTTATACGCGTTAACGGCTGAACGGATTTTGATGAAATTTGGTGCACGGGTAGACCGCGACCCGGGTTAGGAACTTAGGACATACGAAACTTTTTTTCCGATAAGTACGTTCCCGTATTGCGGGCAAAAGCTAGTAAATAATAATAACTAAAGTATGGTAGGTTAAGATAGGATGTTTTAGCACTTAGTCTTTTGGAGCCGAGAGCTAATATACTATCCTACCATCCTACTGTCATAATATGAGCTGACCGCCTGAACAAACAGAGCACGTACCTAGCACGAACGCGCGAAGTGAACGTAACGAACCTAAATTCTAAGATTTTTGAGTAAAAAAACAATTATTAGGTATCCTATAGCATTTTGGTTCAAATTTATGCAGCAAGCACAGATATTGAATAGTCTTAAATCTTAATAAATATTATTGTGAAAACCGAGTATTTTCTAAAATCGTTCGAATTTATGTTACGTTTACGTCGAGCGTTCGTTCTAGGGTCGAGCGTTCATTCTAGGGCCTCTGGTCCTGAAAGTTGTATGATTACTCGTAATTGATTAAAATCTACACTATCATTGTCGTGGAGGGTGAAAAAAAAGTTTACGGGACACAGTACACCTGCCAGATTGCGGCTACAAAGTCCTGGATCTACTCTATACAGACCCAGGACTTTCTACGTAAATTTTCATTACCCGGTTATATCTTCAAACTGTTTCCGAAAACATCTTCACTTAAAAGCTTAGTAGTAGATAAGTAGGTGTTTCCCAATAAAAACTAACAACAGACACTTCCCACTTCCAACAAACGATTCCCTATAAAAAAGGTCCAAAACCGTGGCAGACGGCATGCAGACAGTATGCCGTGCCGGCAAGAGGAGCCCAATGTCAAGTGTGAACTTATCGCCAGGACCCCGGAATGCAGATGTACCTCCCCTACCTACCTATGTAAGTGCCGAGGCGGAGGCACGACCTTACCGCCACGTCTCGAAACTTCGGAAACTAAGCACGCGCCAGAATGTGATGATTTGAATTTGAAAACTAATTAGATACCTAAGTATTTGCGCTTATGTTGGTTTTGTGGGCTTTTCTTTTGGTTTGTCTGTGCTAAATTAATGTATTTTTAACTGATTTAAAAAAAGGAGGATTTTCTCAGTTCGACGGTTTTTTATTTAATGTATGTTCCCCGATTACTCGAAGACGGCTGGACCGATTTGAAAAATTCTTTTTTTGTTTGAAAGGGTACTTTTAAGTTGCTCCCATTGTAATTTGGTCACGATCTGATGATGGAATCGTGGAGAAATCAAGGGAACTCTTCAAATATTATCTAATAGGTGCACCTACAGCGATTTTTATATTTTTTATAGTAAACTCGTGCATTTGCTCTCGGAAAGCACTAATTAGTAAAGTGGAACTGATTATGAAGGACACAGATGGCCACAGGAACTACTCAATAATATGTATTTCACGGGTTCCGATTCGATTAATACGGTTGGTAAGCAATTGATGCTCGTCACAATTCATATGGTGCAGTGGAGCTGATGGTGAAGTACCTGGAGAACTCCTCAACAATTAAAGGCCCTGCATCGGGAAAAGCAATATTTTGTAAAAGGTGATGAGCAGTTGACATTAGATTAGTTACTTAGATAAATTACAAACCACTTCAAAGTGAAAAATAACTTTAATTTCGGAAGTAGGTGGCAAAAAACTAAAGAACTGATTAAAGACACCGACTTCTAAAATTATCTTTCTTTTATTTTTTCTTTCTTTGGTTCTATTGAGAAGAAAAACTTGGTGGCTCACAAAGTTGATGTGGATACACAATAGGTAGGTACTGTGAGGACTTATCATTGGAATTCAACCTCACACATCATGCAGGCTGGCAAGAACGCTCTATGGTATCCGAACATTCGAACATTTTGTATTTAAATTAGGATTTTCGTATGGTGTGCATTTTGTTGTAAGAAAAACGAGTTGAGCCCATGGCGTCGGTCGCGTAATATTGTCTTTTGCTGTATACTGTTGGTTTAATTATAGTCTATCTTTCCAAAAGTTTCTTTAATTTATTACACTACACACGATCCCGAGTGCCGCAGCAAAGTTAGTTGCTCACAAATGGTGGAGGCGCCGCCTTTTTAAAGATAGTCGTCACAAATGGTGGAGGCGCCCTTCTACAATTTATAAAGATAGTCGTTACAAATAGTGCTCACAAATGGTGGAGGCGCCCTTTCTAAAGTGTAGTCGTCACATATAGTGGAAGCGCATTAGTCCGGAGCTGAAGAAGATATGAGATACGACGACTAAAGTCCGAAGCTAAGTGGTTTTTATTATTATTTTATATAGAGCGAGATGGCGTATCAAATGCAGCCCTTCTCGGGGATCAACGGCATGTGCCTAGAAAATTTTATTAAGGAGTTCAGGCTTGTGGCCACCGAAAACGAATGGCAGGAATATGATTTGGCTCTAATATTACGTGCATTTCTTGTGGGGCCAGCAATGTATTTCCACAAATATACATACCACGAGGGTATGAGTTTTCAATCTTTTTGTAAAGAATTATGGGCAGAATTCCCATGCAAATGCCACAAAGAATTAGCGGCATATAGGGGACAAGAAACAGAGATGTCCGATGAAAGCGGACAAAACGACATGAATTTAGATAATCACACCAATTTATTTTCTAGTGGAAGACAGGATGACCCACTGGAAGAAATGAAAAGCTGCCAAGAGGGCAGAGATGATGATGAAGATGACTATGATGATGATGAAGACGGCTCAAGTCAGGTGTTCGAAAAGGAACACATGGAAGAAGCCACAAAATCGGGTCAGTCCAGTCCATTTATTAAACCATTCACGTGTGTTTCAGAGAATCAGATTATGAGGAAACTCCTACACATAACTTCGTCGTTGATCAAATTAAGGAAAATATTTCTGAGGATGACGTGGAGTCATGTTCAGTCATAGAGAAAGAGAGTGATGGTGAAGTAGTCGTTGACTTGGTCAAACATGTTGAAATTCTTCAAATGGCCGAGACCACAAATGTTCAAGTTTATGTTACCCATAAGGAACATAAATGTATAAAAATTCTGAATGCCACATTTCGACAACAACGTGCTAAAAACAATTCAAGAAGAGCACCAAATAAAAATAAGGAGTCGTATGTGAGAATAATTAAAAACTTCGTACCGAAAATCAACAAATTTAAAAGGTCGAAAGTTTATAGACATTTTATAAAGAAGTTTTACATTTTAGAATACGAGTTTTTAAAATATAGAAGTTCAGCGATTTTACCCCTATCAATAGATTAAAACCTTTTCATAATAGTATTTAATTATTAGTTTTTATGTCACTTATTTTATTGTCATATTATGTCATTCAGATGTAAACATCATTTGACACATTATTTTAGTGATGAATATGAAATATTATTTTAATGCGTGATTATTTATTTCTCGTTTCATGTTATGGGGAGCAATCATCGGACGCTGCCGGGAGCGAGTGAGGTATTGTCACTCCTCACATCGCTGAGAAGTCGGAGGGAATGAGCCACTGTCTGCGTCTTCAATGTTATGTGTCGTTTCGTCTAAATTAGCATGAACGTACTCCAGAATTTATTAATGCGAATTAGAAGAGGCAAATATTTTTGGAAACTGTGATCCCTTCAGGAGGGAGGGGAAGTACTCTGTCTTGGTTGACACCAGCCTCGCTAACGGGGGCATAGCCCTTGCAAGGTGTGTCTAGTTGACACAATTGGTTCAACTTATGACTGAGGTCTCACAGTTTAGTCAGGACTTACTGACATTCGATGAAGATTGAGTCTTGTGAGGATAATATGAGGTTTTGAGATTTTCCCTCTGGAGTATGGTCGTGAGTTTTTAATGTTGTTGAGCGCTTATTTCTTGATCCTTCGTTCCCTCTGGCTCAATTATGTCCGATGGAGTTAAGGCTTAGGATGTAGAGTTCATTTTCATAAACCCCCTCTGGGTAGATGTGAACTGTCACATCTGTTTGTTTGTTGTCAGAGGCTTGCTGTATCTTTTGCGATGGTTTTGGTACAGTGAGGTTTAAGCAGAAGTATGTTAATTTTTTGTGCACTGTTAGCACATATTGTCATTTAACTTGGCTGATACCTAACCTGGTATCAGGACTTTGCGATTCGTACGTTCTGACTTAAGCCTTCTCCTGCAAGAGAAAGACCTCACCTTGTATTTTAATTGCCATCGTTAGGTAACGTTTCTGTTAGGTATAGGCAGGAAGGGTACGATTGTTCGGATACTTTGAATAAAGGTCTCTACCTGATCCCTTTATTCAAGTGGGGCGTAGCTCATGTGAGGACTTATCATTGGAATTCAACCTCACACATCATGCAGGCTGGCAAGAACGCTCTATGGTATCCGAACATTCGAACATTTTGTATTTAAATTAGGATTTTCGTATGGTGTGCATTTTGTTGTAAGAAAAACGAGTTGAGCCCATGGCGTCGGTCGCGTAATATTGTCTTTTGCTGTATACTGTTGGTTTAATTATAGTCTATCTTTCCAAAAGTTTCTTTAATTTATTACACTACACACGATCCCGAGTGCCGCAGCAAAGTTAGTTGCTCACAGTACCATTCGTTGCAGTTATTAATGACCTAAACTACCTACACAAAAATATATTAGAAAGGGTTTGGCTAAAAAGGGGATGACTTCGGAGATGAAAGCTAATAGTGAAGTCTAAGGCTATGGAAGAAGAAGTCATACTGCGACCGACCCCAAGGGATAAGCAGGAGGTCGGTGATGATCTTACATAAAGTTATAATAGCAATGTTTACTGTTTAATAAATAAAATAAAATAAATAATTTTCATCATCATAAATACTGCCGTCCTTTTAGTTAAAGGACGGCAGTATTTATATGGCAAAAGCCGTTAATCCTCAAATGGCCAATTTTTTACTTTTTAATTGAAATAGATAGAGTTTAAAATTCTCTATCTTTCTGTCTAAGAAACATTTTTACAATACAAATAGTTCCAGAGATATGAAAATTTTATAGGCCGTTAAGTAGGTAACACATTTTATGATGATTCCATCACTAGAAAGCGTCTAACTCACACTTCTTCTTTAAGAGTTTCTGGACAGAAAGGATTCTTTAGGATAAACAGAAAAGAAAATCAATTGTCCAACAAACATAGTTTTTAAGAAACAACGATTCCCGCGTTTTTTGTTTTTTGGCATTTTCTCAGAAATAACTTAGTTAGAGGAGAAATAACATAGGTAAGGTAACCTACCTAGGTACAAACAAATCGATTTTAGTTAATAAATTATTAGATCCATGAAAGGAATGGTAAAAAATACTACACATACAAACAAAGGTAGTACAATGGTGATCGATTCCATTAGATTAGTTCGTCACCTGTCACCACTACGGTACTGCAATTAAAAACCCATCAACCATGGGGCGTGTATGACGTAGAGCGTGTCCTACGAACCACATGGCGAGCAAATGTCGGCGGGAGGGATTCACATCGGCGTCGAGTCGACGATGAAGTATCTGGGACTCGTCCTCGACAGTCGGTGGAATTTCGTCGAACATTTCCGACGTTTGGCTCCCAGACTGGAGCGGGCTGGAGCTGCCTTGAAGCGGCTTCTCCCCAATCTAGGGGATCCAAACGCCTCCTGCCGGAGGCTCTATGCGGGGGTCGTGCGGTCCATGGCCCTTTACGGGGCACCGGTGTGGGCGCGTTCATTGAAGCTGCGGCCAGCTCGCCGGTTGACCGCGTCCCAGAGGGTCATGGCCATCCGGCTGGCCCGAGGATACCGCACGGTCTCCTGCGAGGCGGTGAGCCTCCTTGCCGGATTACCGCCATAGGATCTGGAGGCAAAGGTCCTCGCGCACATCTGGGAGTGGCGCAAGGAGGCGAAACGGCCGGGGCTTAACTCCGATGCCGCAAGATATCGCGGTACAGCGGACAGAGCTCCGGCGGGATCTCATGGCGTCATGGAGAGTCGCAACCCAGTACTGAGCACGCCACAATTACGGCGATAAGACCCCTCTTTGAGGAGCGGCTTGAGAGGCCTCACCGGACACGGCTGCTTCGGGAGGTTCCTGTTCAGGATAAGGCGGGAGGAAACGCCCGGGTGTCATCATTGTGTGGATCGCCCGGAGGACACGGTGGAACATACGGTGGAGGTCGGCCCGGCTTGGGCGGAACATCGCCGTGTCCTCGTAGAGGCGATCGGCGGCGGTGATCTCTCGTGTCCGGCCCTGGTTCAAGCCATGGTACGGAGCGAGAGGAAATGGCAGGCCGTCACCTCCTTCTGCGAAGCGGTAATGCTCGCGAAGGAGGAGGCGGAACGCGTGAGGGAGAGGCAAATTTCGCGCCCTCACGCCCCTAACCGCCGCAGGAGGAGACGCCCAGGGCGTCGGGAATCGCGAGCCGATTTCCGGCCACTGTAGGCGCGGGCTTGCGGACGGTGAGCAATGGGTAGCTCGCCGTCCAATAAGGACCAGGCCCAGGTCGACAGCGGGTTGTGTTCCACGCGCGCCTCAAAGAGATGTCAGCAGAATTGACGGGGTCCGCTAGGGCCAATGCCTGCCGGGGGTTCGAAGAAAACCGATAGGGAAATCGTGGCCCCCGGCAACAGGGCAACCGAAGGAACACGGGTGTGTTTTAGTCAGTAAGAGTCTGACACGCCCTCCCGCTCCGCCCAGAGCGGGAGAAGTTATTTGATAATTTCCCAAACAAAAAAAAAAATGGCGAGCAAATGTACTCAGTACCACCGACTTTTTAAAACATTCATGTTTGTTTTATTAATGTTCAGACTTCCAATAGGTACCTAATCTTTACATTTTTATAGATAAAGTCGCTTTTCGTGTGTCTGACCGTGTCGTTTTTTTAAACAGTGATAGCCAATCGGCTTGCCAAGTCATAGGTCTCGGGTTCCAAAGGCACGCACGCACCTCTGACTTTTCTGATACATGTGCGTATTGTATAATTATCACTGGCTTTAAAAACGGTGGAGGAAAACGTTGTGAGGAAACCAGCATGCCTGAGAGATATTTCTCGACGGCATATGATGCCAAGTCGGAGGCCCACGAACGGCATAAAAACTCTGACACCAGGTTCGTCCTAATCACACGAAAAAGAAAGAAACTACGCAACGGATTTTTATGCAGTTTTCTCTAATCCATAATAAACTTAAATATTGGTTTTAATAATAATTTAATATACCTACTTAATAAAGAAAACTCGGTGTTTTGTGAAGTTCTTAAAACCGTGTAAAGCAGGTGCGGGTCGCTACTTCGCTAGTATGCTTTACGAAGCTTATATGTAGTGACGCGTAACAACTTTTTTATTAAATTGCGCGCACGCACCGCACCCCTACACAATCAGCCCTGTCGAAGCTATTGAACTATTAATAGCGACAGGACGCACCCGCGCCGCCTTCCTGCTTCACCAATTAAACTTTAGACACTTGTTTACCTTACTAGCGGTTTTGAACCGTGCACTCGGTAGCAAACGATCGGTCAATGACCCCCAACCATAAACTGCAGCCGATGAAAGAAAACTTCTATGACGCGTTTTATGTTCTTACTAATTTGGTGGAGGAGTTGAAGTTTGGTGCGGTACTGCGGTAGATACTCTGCAGGTAGGGACTGTTTAGCAGAGATACAATTTTAGCCTGCACCCTAATTAGTCTAATTACGTATCCCAATGTGAATAATTTTGTAGAATATTGCTAATCCATTGCTTCATATATTCGAAAAATTTGTCTGCTCAACAACGTAAATAACGTAATCAATGTTGTTGAACTGTCAAAATGAAAGTCATTGCTATACCTACGCAATTACCTCGCTGTTTTAATTATTCAGTAGGTAATACAAGTAAGGAAAAGGCAGATGATTAATTTTGGATAAATACTGACCTACGTTGTTTTAAATTAGTAACCAAAACAATTGCAAACATGGGCTGTCAAATATTTGAACCGCTACCTAACTATGCGTTCGCACTGGCGAAACATCACAACAAAACATGTTGAAATCTCTAGTGCCTGTCAAACTTTGTATGAAAAATTGACAGAAAATAGAGATTCCAACATTTTTCGTTGTAAATGTTTCGCCAGTGCGAACGCACAGTAACGTGGTTAGAATTTCAAGGATCTCCAATATTTTGGTACAAGAAAAAGCTTTTATAATTAAGACCAGCTTTGAAAACAGTAAAAATAGGTAAAGGTTGGTCCGAAAGCTTCCTACTCTAAACTTCATTCAAAATTTAATTTTCCTGTCTTTTAACGACCGACATAAAAAGCTCATAAAAATTATTTATTTAAAAGTTGACTCCTAGCCTCCTAGCTCCCATTCTCATTACTATTTAATTCTAATCATTATTTTATAACTTCTTAAGCGGTTCCGAAAAGGTCAAGCGGCATTACGGCAACCACATAGATTTTTGCTTGAACCAAGTACAGAAGTTGACCGTTTTACAATGTTTGCTTGATGCGTTCGAAGACGGTCAACATGCTTGGTGTACAACGTTGTTCTCAACCTCAAATTCTTTTTACCATCTCATGAACCGACCTGTCACAGAATACCGCGAAAATCCAAGTTTATAGTAAGTACACAAGTAACTATAAACTAGTAGGTAGGTATGGTAGCTTCAAGAGAAAAGCTGTTTAGATATTCCCAACCATCAACCATGTTTGGTTGGTAGAGGAATTGCCACCAAAACATAGTACCTAGGTACGTTTTACTCAAGTAGGTATATACCATACGCTTAGGTATACACGGATACGATGAGAATTTCACGCGCGAAAATGGACAAATTAAAATTAGGTAGGTAGGTACCTACGTTTGTTTCAAAAATGCTTACCCCTGTTGTCATCGCTTGAGAGAGCACCACATCTCCGATTTCACTAACACCTTGTCTAAACACGACATAAAACTGTGACACCGGTAGCATAAGTGTTTCACTAAACCCTAGGGATTATAACATAACTGGAGCACGTTCGTCTGTCACAACAACACACTCAATTACCAGACATTTTATAAAACTACTGCAATCCTAATAAGCGTCTCAAACTAGTGTAGTCTCACTTGCATACAATGTTTATATTACCAGCTGGTTTTACGTAACGAGCCAAACACCGCCCTACAGGCAGGGAACACCGAAAACTGAACCCACTGAAAGATGTAGCTATACGCATTCTACTGTCTATAGAAACGTATGAAGATGGCCTCGACATTTTATCACAGTGCCATCTATTGTCTAATAGCCAAACTTATTTTAACAACTCATTAACGTCATCTATTCAGAAACTCCAGTACCAAAATAACGTTTACAAATTAGATTCCTGACATCTGTCTTCTACTTTTGAAACTACACTTTTTTATTGTGTTACTAGATAGCGACACAGTAGACAAGTTCTATTGATACTTTACTAATTCACAATGTAATATTATTGATTGTTTTTACAAAAAATACCAAGTAATTTTTTTTTTATGACTATTCAGGTGCAAAGTGTATATAATGAATTTTGTCACGAATGAATGGCCAGGCTATTATAGTACCAAAAAAACATGGGTGAATGTCAATGTCACAATAATGTCACTGTCACTGCCGTGATTTGTTTTTGTTTTTGGTAAAAATATAAAATTTAAAAAAACTCGAAAAAATAAATTAAGCTTATTTCGAAAATTACAATAAGTGTTCCATACTTTTAATATTCGTAAGTTCCATATCTCATTCATCATGGTAAACGTGTGGAAATTAGGTGTGATGAGTTACGACACAGCGCTTAAAATTCAAATGGCTCTGGCTCGGAAGCACTTGGATGCTATAATGAAGAATCAAGAGACTAACTTCGACACTCTGCTACTCGTAGAACACAAACCGGTATTCACTGTTGGTAAGTCGACTGACTATTCGTACCATAACCTAAAAAGTCAGGATTCAATCAAATAGGTCATAATAATCCTCCTGTCCTTATCCCAATTTATTTGGGGTCAGCGCAACATGTTTTCTTTTCCATTTCAAAATAGGAACCTTTGAGAAATTCTCTTGGTAACAAGTTTAAATCATCTGTGAACCGCAAACAGTGGATTTCAGAAGACCTGAGAGCTTGTTCTTTAAAAAAAACTCGCACAAAATGTCAAAACTATTATCAAGTTGTTCTTAACTACTAACATAGCTTATTTTTCAAGGTATCAGAGATGATACATCAGCCCAGGAAATTACGAGACTGCGTGCTCTTGGGGCAGAATTTAAAAAAACTAACCGAGGTGGACTCATCACATTTCATGGCCCCGGCCAGCTAGTTGCATACCCTATTATAAACTTGAAGCATTTCAAAACAAGTGTCAAATGGTACGTCCAAAGCTTGGAGGAGACTGTTCTCAATGTCTGTAATGAGTTAGGTGAGAAACCTTTAATTTTATTTAAAAGATTATTTGTTTTTAACTGCTTGCCTATGGAGGTATAAAAAAGAGTATTTATACATATATTTTAAAAGACAGTAAATAATTAGAAATGTCCTATTCACTGGCACTTGGAATAAACTCTCCAGTAACTACAAAACATTTACTGCTCAAACATGATCTATAGAAACTTAGGTACCTACTTAAATTTAATTTGCTTCTGCAGGAATAAAAGCCAGCAGATCGCCATACACAGGAGTGTGGGTGGATGATAATAAAATAGCAGCCATAGGCATCCATGCATCGAGGTATGTGACTACTCATGGGATCTCACTGAACTGTAACAATGATCTCTCATGGTTTGACAATATTGACCCTTGTGGCATAGCAGATAAGGGTGTCACCTCACTAACCAAAGAAACAGGAATGGAATGCACTGTTGAGAAAATTACACCAGTTTTTCTCAATTGCTTTAACAAAGTTTTTGGTTGTAAATCTGAGGAAATCGATATACAATCTCAACAAGAGATTTTGAACAGTGTTTACAATAATCTTCTAATGCAAAATGTTGTTTCTTGAAATAATATGTCTGTATTATTAATGTTTTTTTGTTTGAATTAATTAAATATCTCAATTGTTAGAATATTTTAAGCAAAATGATTTAGTAACATTGTTATTATTTATTATAAATTTACTGTTTTGGGTGGCAACATGGAGATTCAATAAAAAAAAAGTAAATTTGTACAGTTTATTTCATTTCTTATTTAAATGAAAAGTAAAATAAATAGATAAATTAAAAATTATTTTAAATAAATAAAGAGAAATCTCAAGTTGGGTTAAGAGAAACACAATTTTGTCAGTTTGTACCATACATAGTTGTACAAAGTATGCATTACATATTTCTTCAAAACCCAACTGAAAGTTCCAAAAGTCATACTAAGCATTTTAGCACAAAGTCAATAAGGTAACAGTATATTTACAAATTGTTTTAGTTTTTTTTTTCATAATATAAAATGTTTACAAATTCAAATGTACCTCAAACTGTAGTAATAACATGAAATAATATGATTAACATAGTGTTACAAAAAATGCAAATAGTTGTGACTATTGTAACTCTTATTAATAATGAATTGCCCTATAATCTAAAATTACCAATGTAATCGGTTCAGAATAATCCCCTAAAATTAAATCATGATGAATAGCAACCTTAATCATTTTTCAGGGATTATTCCAAACATTATTTTGTAACTACTGATATGATGAGTACTCAAAAATTGTACAAAAACTGGTCATCTAACTTAAACATCGTAATAAATGCATTGTCTTATACTGTTAAAATTATCTAATTAAATGCAATAATTACCCTTTAAACTGCAGTAATAAGGGATTAAAAGAAAGATTTTATAAGGTGATTTTATCTACTCATACACCTACTTAAAATTAATAAATGCTTCTAAATGCAATAAATTATTCCTAAATTAAATGCAAATCACGCGGTGGTTACAACAATCATACCAAACATTAGGCGTCAAAATCATTTCCCGAATCTATACACCACGAAAATATTCACGGAACTAAAACTAAATGGACGGATAGTGTCTGAGAATACGTTATTTACTGTTGTGTTCGTCAGTCATTTGTATCACATGTTCGTCAATACAAGACAAGCATTGGAACGATACTGTCCCCTACTATTTGTCGAGACCAACGTGAACATAGCCTCTAATGTAATGTGTGTGTCTACGACATATGCTTGGGCGGTGCCAGCCACTTGCGCATGTAGTAACAGAAGATGGTCGCGATGTACAGCAGCACCAGCAGGGCACACGCCACTCCCAGCAGCAGCACGGACGCCTTGCTGGGGCATGGCTCCACGATCGTCACTGTTTTTTCTGGCGAAAGAATAAATGGAATCAATATTTACATGGTACCAAGAAAGAAAAGCTGGAAGGAAATCCTTAATTCTACGGGATCATTACCTCCATAGTTGGCTTCAGACGCCACACCACCAGGCTTGTCGGAGCGTAGGAAGTCTGTGCTCTGTCGCTCATCACCGAAGTCAAGCACCAAGATCTCCTGCGAGATGTTCATATCCTCCTCCTGGTTATGCGCTTCACTGGTCTCGTTGTGGGGCAACGAACGCTTCTTTCTGCCCCAAGACTCCAAAGAATCGCGACCCCATTCGCACACCGCCTAGAAACATTTAAATGTTAAACGACGTGTCATTTGCGTAATTTTAGCGTGACTAACAGAATTAACCGTTGCTAATAGTCATTTGAAATGAAAAATGTGAACACCCATTACATAAAAATTGTTGATTCATGTGTTACTCACCGGCTCACAAGGTCCGAGACAATACTTGACGTTACATTGGAAGATGACTCCATAAGACTCTGTGAACCTGAATGCCTCGTACACAGACTGGAGGGCATTGCCGTCTGGAGTGAACGCCGGGAAAATTGATGGGTCCAAGGGACATCTAGACAAAACAGATGGGTTATAAAACTATTCTCATAAAAGCAATAATATTTCCAAGGGTGTAACAAATTCACAAACCCTTCATCATCAATAATCGGGAAAGTGCTCTTAGAATCCTTGGCCATTGCGACACAGCTGCGGGCGAAGATGCCATAAGGAGCTGAAAGAATAATAGAAAAACATTAGAAACCGCACAGAATTTCCTAAAACTTTACCTACGTAGGTAATGTTTGTATTCTTACTGTCTTCGGGGATCTCGATACGGAAGGTAAGCCTGTCTCCGATACGGACAGTCTCCACCTCGCGTTGGCGCCCGTCCAAGATCCGGATGCGTGGTGGCGGTGCCTCTGGAGCGGCAGTGATGGAAATCATCTCCGGGTCTCTGCCAAACAAAACAAATATTAAAAACTTTGTTGCTACACAAATCACTTATACCCAGCAAGTAAGTACTTTTGCTACTTTATGCGTTTTAAATTTGTTTATGACTTTGAACTTCAATAGCGATAACGCACGGGTATCATCTTGTATGCAACAGTGCCATAATGCTACCCTACGGCGATTAAGATGCTATCAGGCTTTTCTAAATTCATTAAGAATATGTATGAACAGATGTTCGTGTTAAATTGCTCATCACGTCCAACAGCCGTATCTTGCTGATGTGAATCTAATTGTTACGTGTTTACAATGCAGCAAACGATATTAGGTCGATGGAATTTCAAATCGTCTTGGCATGAAGGCATGTCGAAATAGCTCCCGTTTTTCATATTACTATAACATATCACGTAACTTGTCTCTTGACGCGCACGAATAAATTATACGGTAAATTCTCGAACTTTGCATTTTTGCGGTACCTTACTTACTTCATGAATGAATTGTAGATATCCAAAAACCAGCTCACGATAAATGGTGGCGATACGATGTGTACGTCCTACTGACCTGATTGGTACCATTCCAAATGTGATGTTCTTCGAACTCATGTCGTATGTGCACTTGACTTTATAGATCTTGTCCGCTTTCGTCATCACTACGCTGTGGTGTTGCAGGACAACCGTGTTTGAATACACTCCGGTCTAAAATATAAATCATTCATGTTAGTTCAGACCCTCAGATGATGGCAAGATTAGTCAAAAAATATCAAACGAGGCAGGATAACTTACGACACTCTGAGTGTTGCAGTCCTGGCCAGCCATGGTGAGGTCGAGTCGGAAGAGGTCGCTGTTGACGACGTCGATGTTGCAGGTCTCCGAACGTCCCAAAGCATAGATACGTCCGTTGAACGGCTTGTTCGTACGCACTTGAACTGCGATCCTGGTGTCCTTGCAAAGCACTGATACTAAAACAATGAAGTTAATGTAGAGCACCTCACTCATAGGACATTTGTAAAACAATAGTAATCTTATATTGAGAGTCGGGACGTACCATCGTAGCAAGTTCCAGTTTTGTCGCAGTTGGCATCATTCCTCGTTAAATTGCTTGTCATGTTGGGGTCTTGTTGGTGCTCAATCGTTACCGGGAGCTCTCCAGGAGGATTCGCGTTGCTAGGCGGCTCTGCAATAAATAAAAGGTTAAACACATGCAGATAATTCTACTACTAAACAGAAAATCAAGAATGCAGCAAATTACAGAGTTGTTGGTTAATAAAGCCTAATAAATGCATGAGTCCCGGGTGCACGTCTGTACGCATGGCGAACCCCTGATTAGGAAGAGGCAACCGTACGTGCGCTGCGTGTATTATAATAATCGAATCAAGATTGCTACAAGGTACTGCGGCGTACGCGGTGATTCTAAATGCAACCTACCCGTGCATCGTACCTAGTTGGTGCAATTACCGTCCCCTAGGTACGCCGAGCGTACTCCCTGTGTTTAGCTGTTCTGGGTTTTCGCACGCAATCAGAAAAGACTGGCAGTTGAAAGTTCTCATAACCTAGAATCTATTGTTCGCTTTTAATACGTCGTTAATATGAATGATTTTACAGTGTGCAGTTAAGTGGGACTCGTAAAATATGAACTTATTCTCATTTAAATTAGCAATGATAATCGAGCTTTTCGATCGAAACTAAAACTGCTCACCACCTAAGTGTTCCAGCATAGGTATTGCTATGAATGGTTGAGAAACATACTCCTGGCTGCATAATTAGACAAGAGATTTCTCTGAGACTCTTTAAGAAACAATAGATGTGCTTTCCATTTACAATTTCAGCAGAAGCGGAAGGTACCTGAAATTGTTTCAGGAACACAACAGTAGAGAAATCGGAATGATGGCAGGCGTAGAAACCGTTCCGAATCGATTCGTTAGCAGTGCCAATGTCTGGATACATTCACGACCGCCGCCTGGCCAATAATAAGGTGACGTAAACAAGATTTGGGCCGTTGACCGCGAAGTGTTGGACAAAGGAGAATCTTATTCGCCCACGGCTTATCCGTCGCCAAACGCCAAGCCATTGGCCGTTTATGGCACTATGGACAGTAGATCGTTTGAAAGGTGAATGAAAATATTGTGGAGCAGAACTTGGGGAAATAGAAAATTGTGCAAGTTTTCTGTCTGATTTAATATACCACAGCATTCAAAAATTATGGTCTTGAATCCAATATTGAAACTTACGGCGACCGATATCATAATATTATGACATAGACAGAATCTCATATTCTGTAAAGAAAAGCCTTAACAAAGGCATCTTGCCTTTGTTAAGGCTTTTCTTTGCAGCCATAAATAATCATGCCGTTGAGATAGCAACCTTCTAAGAAATTGCATTCGAAGCAAAAAGTGATTGAAATGAAAGTCTTTCTAGCCGATAATGGCACATAGAAACACTATAAATCAATTTCATATATTTTACGTCACACTTAAAACTATTAAGCTAAATAATTTAGTGACGGAAAGAACTTGCTAAAAGTTCTTGAATAAAATGCGAACTGTCTCTAAATTATAGATGTGACATTCAACAAAACTGCGTCGATTTCGACTGTCTATGATAATTAACATGTTGATGCCAAAGCCATCATTACGTTAATGATACCCCTTACAGACTATGAATAGGTGTGCCTACAATATTCCTGTTTGGAACATATGAAGATGGTTTATGAGATACGACAAGGCAATCGTGCTAGATTGTCTCGTCTCCCAGCTTAAAAATATAAAGTGATTTGTTTTTGTCATTATGATTTAGTGCTGCGTAAATCATTGATTATCTTCTCGAGTGAGATATCCTTTAAGCATTCCTAATGATAATTTGATAGCCTGCAAAAAATAACGAGTCATCATCTGCCTAGCCTTTTCCCAACTATGTTGGGGTCGGCTTCCAGTCTAACCGGATGCAGCTGAATACCAGTATTTTACATGGAGCGACTGCCTATCTGACCTCCACAACCTAGTAACTAGGTAACACGATACCCCTTGGTAAGACTGGTTGTCTGACTGCAAAAAATAACGAGTATTATTTATAAATCTGCTCATTTCTCGAATCGTGCCTGTTTCCGAGTCGCCGGAGTCGATGACACTGCTGCAACAAACCGCCAGCATATTTGCAACGCTTCAACGACTTGTAAAAAACTTATCAACAACTTCCCACGCTCGCCTTAGCCAATGTTCAGCTTAAACAATGAGTTGATGCAAGCTTACGTGTTTAGTATGCGATTATGTACGAATATGGAATATAAAAATCTAACTAGGTACCATATAAAACTTGTAGTTGTTTGAGAACATCGAAGAAATCATCAAAATAGAGTCAAATCACTTTTGCTGATCATATTCGATCTCGATTCTCGTGTGATTCAATTCGATCGATTCATTGACCGAACTTTGTCGCCTTCGACGGATTATTTGAAGTTGTCGAAAGTGTACTTATCGGATTGCAGAACTTCAATTGTAGTTTGCTTTAGTATACTTATCTTCAAAGAAATTACCGAATATGAACAATTTCTCCGACTTACCTACATTTCGTAAGTAGGCGTCGCCGCCGTCGCCTCGTTTTTTATAGGAACTCCGTTTTACAAAAAAAGATGAGATCCGAAGTACTTAGTTTTCCTTTTTTCGTTTGTGGCTAAATTTGTTCACAGCTTGTCGCTAGATTAGGTTGAGATTAGACGTGGCCGCGTTCAATAAGAGATCTTAGTTGTTTTATAAGAACAAAATAACTTTGATAGCAATCTCTGAATACTTTGTGGAAGCTGATAACAAATCAGAAGTAACAAAGCGTATTCATTTATTTTCTCGTTTAGGTCTTACAGAATTTCCAGCAAAATAGGCACCAGTTCATTTCCCTTCAAAGCAACGTAAATATTTATACCCATAGAAGCGTCATTTTATTAATGTAAAACGCCATACAATATCATAGCCAAGGCTAGAAAAAGTGTGGCATTGATGCCGTCTGAAGCGGTCGCGTGTTCGGAAGTGTCCGCTTAAGGATATAACGGTCCCACTGGATATCAAGACAGGGTTCCGTATGCAATCTTGTTACTGAGAAGCAATGCCGTTATCTTGCCACTAGATTGTCGATGCCAGTAATAAACTTGTTTACCTATTTACTCATAACTTCACGGTCTCCATGGCGAGACAACCTGCCGAACTGAATAGATAATTAAATCGATAGAAAGTGCGCATGTACATCAAATGTACTTACATATTCATGGATTTATTAAGTACCACATTCATCTTCAGTAGGTACCAAAGTGTGCTAATTTTCCAGACAGCATTAGGATTAAAACAGCAAGCAATATTTTAAAACTATAAATATTCCTTGAACGTTTAAAAGTGAATAAATTTTCAAGAACGAGCGTATTTGACAGTAACGCCGTATTTTCAATTTGTCTAAATCGTTGCATAAATTCAATTAAGTATTCGATTAGCAGCATGCGGTGCGCGGGCGCTGACCCGCGCAGCCGCATGTATCCGCGCGCGGACAAGGCCGCCCAAGGCCGTTATACCCGTACTACTGCTGTTATTAATGACGCGCTTCAAATTAATAACCGACATTTTAATTAGCGTTTACTTTGACAGATCGAAGTTACCTAAACGTTGAATGGCTGTAAAAAAGTTCGCGGAGAATATAAAAAGGTACTGAAACATTTTTAACAAGCCCGATCCTATTATGCACTTACATAAATGGAAATTCAAATTAATTTCTAATTCTAATTTGTCCATAATGATAGGTAGGTATACCTACAATTAGTATATCTTGCATCTCGAACTAATTGACAATTCCATTAGCCATTAAAATCTCGATGTGTGGCTTTCTAGTGGTTGTGCCATTTCCTCGTTATACGACCCCTGGTCTTTATTTCTTTATGGTTAACGCACTAATTTAAGTAATTTCAAGAAAGGAAATATAAAAAATTCAAATGCAATATAATTTAATGAAAGTTCTTAGTGCTTTTGTTCATGTTTCGTAGTAGAGCCATATTTCCCGTGTTCTATATCCGTCACGTCCATTATCTCAGATTTAGGGCTGCACGAAGCGGAGCCGAGATCACGGGCGCCACAAAAAATCCTATTCAATTTGTGTATTATCACCGTTATGAGAGCACGCACGAACACCGCCGCCTGCGCCGCGCCGCCTCCGCCCCCGCATACAATACCACTCTCTTTGTTACTTTTTGCACCAAAATGCAGCGACTGTTATCATGAGTCAGCACATTCTGTCATTGTAAACATAACTAACGAAATTATGCTAACGTATCATCGACAACGGTGCGGCTATTCACCGTCGATACACCAATTACAATGCTAAATAGATACCGTCGAACAAGGTTCCGCTTGATCAATTCTGTAATGAATATCACTTTTATCGAATATATTAGTGTAGCCGCGTGCATTCGACGTGAGGCGTTTTTATTGCAGTGAATCAGTTCATTGATATCGTGATGTAACAACAATAGACTTTAAACGTTTCTATTTTCTACTAGATCATAAAATTTCTGACAGCATTGCTCCAGTATAAGCCTCAGAAACTTATTTATAACAGTTCTCAGTAATTTCTTCGGTATTATTACAGTTCCTTATTTCGATCATCAGATAACCTCGGATCTGTGTAATTATGTTTAGTCTATTACAGAGGAGGAAATGCAAGGGATCGAGTTTCATGTAACGGTATCAGTGCGGGAAAATACCTTGAGTAGCTGATTATATTATGTGTTTTGCCCTATACAATGAAAAGCCGGCAGCTGCCTGATGCTAATCTTAATGCCATAACACGGTTTTACGTAATCGAGTAGCAAGCATCCCGCTCGCTTATAGCGGAACACGAGCTATGCCTTAGAATTATACCTAACAAGGTATTCGCAGTTAACTAGTAGTTATCAACTAAAGGTAAATATCGCCCAAACAACTTTTTATAACAGCCGCCGCGATGAGTTTAATAACGTATACATCGATAAAAGTGAATACCCGTCTACTGTCTTCATCCGAAAGTTACAAGCACAAGCTATGTAGTCACGATCTATTCCTTATAACAACATGGCAGAGCATTATTTTCTCTTAACAGCCAGCATCATCTCCCGTACTCGTAGTTGCAAATCGATTGTATCGGTTCGATCGAGGCGAGTCAACTCGATTAAAGTACATCGAACGCTTTTGACCCTGACCCTGCAGCATGCGGCGTGGCGTGAGATATGGACTCGCCAGTGTTTACGTCTTGTTAGGAGCTCAGTCTTCGCGTATTGCAAGATTCATGCTCTTAAGTTGTCGAGAGCTACAGACTAACGCTTTTAGGAAATGCAGTTACGTTTCCCTCATAGAAAATGCATCAGCCCATTTATCTAAACTTGTTTAACAGTATAAATCTGTAGATGTCAATGGAGTTGGTATTGCTGTGCCGATCAATGCTGGGTTTATGAGAGGACGCTAATGCATTGGATTACCTACATTTTCTTTTAGTACAATCTCTAACAGTTAAATACTTCGGAGTACAGCAGTACGGTGGTTGATTCACGACGTTCGCTCACACCATTCTGTTTCAATGTTTAATCAGATAAAGTGGCAAAAAATAATCTGTATTGTCTGTGTAATCATTTCTCACGACTACCGTAGGTGAGAAGTTATTCATCATTCCACCGGAGCTGCTGAGCAACGTCTGACAATTAACTTCCGTTGCTTTAGCGTACCCTAATGGCGTTATTATCAAGATTTGCATCGCTTCATTGTTTAAAAAAATATTGATAATTAGTCCCTTGTACTTTTAAACCGAAGACTTATAACCTCGTTTGGTTGTAAATCTTAAAGGTAGAACCCTTAGTTAGTTAAGCAAATGAGTTAAATTAATGAAGCAACATCGTTATCTAGTAGATAGTATCAACATCAATCTGGCGCGTCGTCGTAAAACATGATCATGACGCGAGCAAATACGTATCCCGTTGGCCACTAACGAGCCCCAGTAAAATCATTTATTCTGAATAAAAACTCCACAGATTTATTAGGGGCTAAACTGATCGGGCAGTTTCCCTTCGACGGAAACTTAAGCCGTTACAAACGGACCACACGCCGATTGTGAAAGTACAAAACGAGCCTTCGAATTATCCATCTCCATTAAACGCTTTATGTTTTAAAGAATCATAAGCACAAATCCCTTATTTTATGCCAAATCCAAGTTACAATCTCGAAGCACTAACTCGGTCACCGCAAATCACCGCTACTAATGTCGCACTACATTTCCCAAACAATAACAGATCTCGGAAATAAAAAAGAAATCATATACTTTTGGTGGAAAGTAATACTTTTTTATCCAATTTTGTGGCAAAGCGACATAAAAATAAGACAAAAGTCGCTGATAATTTCCAGCTTTCTACGAAAGCGCGTTAATACTGGCGGACGCGTAACTGTATCAGACGTTGCACGTTGCGCTGATTACGTTCTTTACAAAAACCGTTCGCATGCCTTGCCAATGTGTTATTATTGAGCTGTAGGTATGCATACGCGTTTTATTAACATACTGGCGATTTTGTATCGCTTTGCCACACTTGGTAATAATGTCAAGACGTTGACACTTTCTTGTAAGTTTTTTGAAGTGAAAACTTCTTTAGGCGCGTTGGGCATTATTAAGATGGGACTAAACCATTTATTTCGCGACCTGTTACCGACACCGTGGAGTAAAAGACATCAACGTGTTTGTTTTTTTTTTTCAAGTTTTCACTTCTGTCGGCACTCCCGGAGTGCCACTGTTTTTTTTTTTTAAATTTGAAATAGTTTACTTTTTCAATTAAAAACTAGACACATACAATGAAACCATAGATCATAAAGATGTATATTCAGCGCTAGAGAGAGCAATTAAGTTTAATTGCAACTTTTTCTCAACACTAACCTAATACGTCATTTTGCGCGTGGCTTCCGCTTCCTGATGGGCTTTCAGAATAAACAGCTCGCTCGTAAATTAATGTGATTTATGGTATTCGGCAAGTCTAACGCTAATTGTAAGTGATAGCTTCTCTTTTATTTGTAAGATCGTTTTTTACCTTAAATTACTGAACAAATGATAGCATGCTCACTGCACACGTAAAATATAAATTAAAGTTCTAATATAGAACTAAGAAACGGAGACTTATCTCAGAAAGTATTCAATTTAAAAACATCTACTTTGGCTTTTAAGCGATTGAAGGTAATGGTAACTGTTAACCATTCACAATTACTTTAGTTAAGAGAGAAAAAAGACGAAGCAAGACCAAATTAAATTGGCGGGGAGTAGGAATGAAGTAATTATTGAGTTAATGACGTTAACGTTTAGTACGCCAAACAGTTTGCTGATTACTTACGATAGTAGTTTCTCACATCATTATCGCGAAATACTTTGCCACAAACAGCACTGGTAACCATATACAGGGACAGTTTATCCAGTTTATTTCTAGGAAAAATATAGTGACATACAAATTGCTTTCACGTACTTAACGTATGCTTGTATGGACTACACGAAGGTAACGCGTGAGAAATATTAATCATATCCTCTTTGCAAATTTAATAGCGTATTAACGTCAACATACATCGCAGTTTTATATTTTACGATGATAACTTTGACAGCACAATGGAGTCAGATTCCATGAAGAC
Organism: Agrochola lychnidis; assembly: GCA_963680765.1. Classification (NCBI taxonomy): domain Eukaryota; kingdom Metazoa; phylum Arthropoda; class Insecta; order Lepidoptera; family Noctuidae; genus Agrochola; species Agrochola lychnidis. Next base: position 11,677,302 of record OY796850.1, read on the forward strand.
TACTGTTAGTGTTGAATGTTTAAATAATGTAGAAGCTCGTATCGCGCATTTTTTAAGTAATGCAACCAAGTAACGAAGTGGTAACGTGTGTTATTTACATTTGACCGCGTCGCTGCCCGCGAAGGTGAACGCACGTATAGGCGGCCAGTGTACCAGCAACAAGGCTTACTTAAGGCGCAACTAGCCGATACTTTTTCCATACAAATTTCGGGGGGTTTTACTCCACTGTTACACATTGTACATCCAAAGTAAAACATGAAATCGTTTTGCCTTATTATTAATTTTGTCTGTACAGAATAGTAAAAAAAGCAATTAAAAAGTTATGAGCCAACAAAGATTCGTTTTACCTGCTAATTTTAACGCAACTTTGGGAGTAAATAAGTAATAAAAGAAGTATAAAATCTCCAAAACAAATCTCGTTCCGACAAAACTCAATTGTCGAAGATTATAATAAACTTCATTCGTAATTGATTAATGCAGTAGTCTTTTCATAAAACTCCACCTTCCAAAGGACTTTTCGTAATTTTTTACGCGCTCGTTTTACTAAAATCGTTCTGAGCGGTGTTTGTGTGCGTGCGAACTAGAATTTGTGCATGTAGACCAGCGTCTAACTGCTCATCACTGATACTATCTCTGTCGGACACGATGCCAGGTGAGATAGCGTGCTTTTTGACCAAGCCCACCAATGAGTTCGAGCCCGCGACTAGTTCAACCTTAACTGTGGGCGATTATTGCAAGGTGTCATTAGCAAGGCCGACATTCGTACTCCACTTTCTTATCTAAGACATATTTCCATTTATACCAACTGCCGTTCTATGATTTACATTCTCGCGAACAACATGATGCTTTACAACTTGTAACGAAGTTACTTTAATAATATTAAACTTGCGCGTTTGAAGCTGTCTGTATCATGTTCGCAATCTAAACTAAGTAGTTTATGTAAATACATAGATAAGCTTTGAGATGTTGAATAAAATATAACGATGGTCGATAGTATCGCGAGCTCTCCGGCTTGGCGGTGACTGAGCTCCTCCCACAGAAAATATGGCGGTATCAACAAGTACAATAAATACGTCGGCAAAATACACCGGCACCGATCTCTTCCGTAATTCAGTTCTAGATGGCCGGCTTCCGCTTAATGTACGACCAAATAATAAGCTATATTCTCCGTAGTGGCTGTAAATAACATATTGTATATGTTTCCGTCAAACTTAAGTATATGCATTGGAGCCCAGTTCCACTTTCTACGTAAATTGCATTCTTTATGACACTTTGGTCAGCGAAATGTAACGATAATAATATATATACAGGTTGTTTGGCAGAACGTTGAACATATGAAAATGGTGGACAGGTGGGGTCATCTGCTACTTACTTAGCCCTAATTTATTTGGCCCTGGCACCATGGATATTAAAAAAAAAATTTTTTTGGCTTTCTTCTAGTTTCACCACTTTCTTAACTTTAAAGTGTATTTTTTATTACAAATGGGTAAAACAGACAATATTTTTGTTTTGTTTTTTAATCTTTAATGTTAGCAGATTCTTACAAAATTATTGCTTTATTCAGATGTTAGCTAGAAAAAAAGTAATGAGTCCTCAAACTTACAGAAAGATGTAAAAAATACTTAAATCTTAATTTCAACTTGCATTCGAAAAAGAAATCTAGGGGGGCAGGGCCAAATAAATTTGGGCTGAGTAAGTAGCAGATGACCCCACCTATTCACCATTTTCGTATGTTCAACGTTCTGCCAAACACCCTGTATATATAGATACTTTTGGTAATACTGCATTACATATGGAAATTGTACCACAAGTACGTTTTTCTTTTACCAATTTTAAACACGCCTAATTTATAAAAGATGCGCGATAAAATACCTTAACTCTTCCAGACTACTTTTTCAATTACACTACTTCAGCTACTGAATAATCATCATCATCATCATCAGCCTATAAATGTTCCCACTGCTGGGACACAGGCCTCCTCCCTGTGAGAGGGAGTGGGCCGTAATCCACCACGCGAGCCCAGTGCGGGTTGGTAGATGTCACATGTCTTCGAATTTTCGGTTCTAGGACATGCCGGTTTCCTCACGATGTTTACCTTCAGCGTTTTGAGAGCAGTGGTGATGAAATAATTCACACAAAGTAAAGCACCTGTCTGGGTTCGAACCTACGACCTACAACTCGTAAGTCGCGGCCGTTACCACTGCTCACCACTGAATAATACCAAGTACATAATTTTAAATTAATATCAAAGAATTGACTACAAAAATGTATGTGAGCTTTTACATTCATTATTACTCCATCTTTTAAGATGATTAAGGCGCAGACCAGATAGAGCGCCGCGATCATATAATTATGTATTGCCCATATGAAGTCATTACAAGATTTTAATTTAAACCTAGTATTATTTTCCATTATCAATGAGCGACCGACCGTAATAATACATTAAAAATATAAATAAAACATTAATGTCACCGTGTTCTACAGTTTTTTGAGCCGTCGAAGTGGTTTATTCAGTTTTTAGACGACTACAATTTACTGCGGCGTGTACCTGATGTATCTCGGCGCCTGCGCAGCTAGGACCGCCTTTAAATAAAACAATGTTGTTATCGTTATAGCTTCGGCCCAGACTTGGAACTGGGTTAGTGTTGCAAAATACGTGCTAAAGATTTATGTATTTCCATTTACCTTCTTGAAAATAGAACCACAAGAAAGTTAACGATACTCGTAAAATAGTCCGCTCTATTGATGCAATTACATTAATACAGCAGCACCGCACATTCTTTTCCCTATGCACCATATTTAAGTTTTAAAAAAAATGAGCCGTCGCGGGACACCTGGCAGATGTGAAACATCGCAATTATTATGTACAGGTAATATCATATCATAATCATCAGAAAAACAAAAAGCTACTCACTCTCACAGAAGTTTTCAAAGTATTTCCCGATGGGTTCTCCGTCATCGATGAGCGGTCTCTCAGCGTTCAAGTAGGCTGAGGGTCCGTCAGGCAGGGTGTGGTGATCCAGGTGGTACAGCCGGCAGTTGTACGCGGCCGAGTGAGGGGGCCCCATGTACAGGTACGAACGACACAGGAACTCAGATTCTATTTCGCATGCGAGACGGCAAGCAGCTTCGGATGTCACCTAATCGAATACAAAATAGATGGCCATATTAAAGATAACATCGATGAGTGATTCATGATCGTTTATTCGTTGTAGCACCTACGCAATCGATTATAGATTTATTAACACCTGTAGTTTGTAATGGCGAAAGAAAATGCATTAAGTAACTTTATAATAAAAACAACTTGACTATTACCAATACAAGTGGGAACTTGGATCATTTTATAAATCTCTAACCTGGAAAGTGCTCCACTCATAAAATCATTTGTATCCATAACAAGCAGCGATATATCACTGTCGAAACTTTATAACTATTGCATACGAAAGTTAAGTTAATTGCAACGTCTTCCTTCTTGAGTATATACAAGTGCACACGATTTCACCTCTGCCACTTCTCGTTAAACCAGTGGGCCGCGGAAAAGGACGGACTTGAGGTCGAAACCTTTTAGGCGACAAGTTTAATTTATTAGCGACTATGGCTAATGCCGGGTTATTTTGCATTTGTATAAAGAGAGTCGAGTTAGAAATCATAAAGCCATCTTAAGATAACATCGCAGAAACAAATAATAAACGTACAATAATACACAATCCATATTTATCCGCTTATCCGACTCAAACGTTAATAGGTGGCTGTCAGCAGCGCGCCTTTTTCATCTTGCATATCATATTACAAATAGGGCCTTGCCATTGCAACGTCACAATTACTGGGACGTTGAGGAAAAGTGAATCTTGTTACGAGTGATGTAGAGTTTTAATTGGGGCGGTTAGTTACCTGTAGCTCCTTGTCGGTGTAGTAGTGCAAGCCGGCGTACTGAGCCACCTTGTCCTCTGCGACACCGACGCGCGGCGCTGTGAACACCCGCGGTCCCTTGCACGCCTGCGACGCCTTCAGGCACAGGTTCTGCACGACCACACACCGACAAAATCACGTCAAATAACACACAACAATGGTAATAACGTTAACTGAATACATGTTTATTTTCACGAGCGTTCAAACGGACCGCATTACTATTGTGATTGCTTTCTCTGAAGTCGGGCCGAAGCGCCACTTCGAGTCATTTAAAGCTGGTACGAAATAAATGAGCGAGTGTAAGTACTAACTCGACTGTTTTCTTGTATCGTGTTTTGTAAAATATGAGAAACTGTGAGAAATGAGAATCTTATTTTATGATTTCAGGATATATTGCTTTAATAATCTAGACGTCCCATTGAGCTGAAATATTGCAGCATATTATTTACATAATATGCAAATGAACCAGTCAATATTGACTGGTTCTGCTCAAAGCTTAGTAACAAAGTGGGAACTTGCTAGTTTTAAGTGTTTTGTGTAAAGTAAATGAGTGTTGTGTGGTGTGTAATGTGTTTTACCTCGAAATAGTCGGTGCCGGGTGTGTCCACAAGCTGCACAAAGTGTTGCGCCGTGCGTCGGTCGGAGTCGCTGAGTGAACACCGCATGCTGCCGTACTCATACTCCGCAGAACGGCACGGAAACTTTTTCTAAATAAAACATACAAATCTACTTAAGATACACATATGGTTACATGCGTACGACGTTCAGCTACCATTTGATTCTGTAACAAATTATAAATGAAGTCCAGCTCTGCAAATTATGAAGAATAAATTAACCAGAACATCATTTAACAATCTTTCAGTAAACTGCTTACCAAACCAATTAATTCCACTAACCAATTGCAGTGCTCTATAATCATATTAAATATGCAGTTAAAAGAGAAAATGCATCAACTATCCACTATGTAAATGGTAAATATCTGTTGAATATCACTTATCCGTAAATGAAAAGATTACAATGCACGGATCACAGACTCATGTTTACGAAGATACCTCCTTATTGTATCAATTTATATAATAACAGCTTGTTTAAAAGCATGATACAATGTTGAATTATTACATTACTTTATATAAAGATTTTCAATAAGTTTGCTGTCGAGACTATATTAAAGGATCCCCTATCATTTCGTTGGTATCTTGAGTGCCACTGCAAGTGGGGCAAAACCATAAATATAAATTGAATAGATAAACACTAAATTGCAGCGTGGAGGCGATGTTTTCTTAAAGCATCATAGATAACCGAGCGATGCGACACGCCCTAAAAGACATCTAACGGATACAGAATAATCTATGACTCTAAGATGCGTTCTCAAAATCCTAGTGCCCCAGAATTTTGGTTATTTAAAACTGCATTTTAATATTTTTATTTACACACACGTATTTACATGATTTAAAAACTAACAGATTTAAAATAATATGTACAAGTATAAAAAATCGTCGTGCACTTGACAGCTGTTTTAGAACCTAATGGCTTGGTACGCGATGATGGGAAGAGACCAGACGGAATGACCATAATGCCTTGGAAGGTAGGTAGGCCTTTGATGTGGGATGCAACGTGTGTCGACACCTTTGCGCCATCCCAACTTCCTAGCACGGCGGGCTGTGCTGGGGCTGCTACTGCAGGTGCGGAAAACCTCAAACGGCGCAAATACTCCAATCTTATTAGGACTTATATATGTTTGAGCCGTTTGGGGTTGAAACACTAGGGCCATGGGGCCCGAGTGCCCACCTAGTTTTTCAACACATCGCCAAGCGGCTGGTCCACTCTTCACATGACCAGAGGGCTGGCCTATTCTTTGGCCAAAGAATCAGCATTGCCATACAACGTGGCAATGCTGCCAGTCTTTTGGGCAGTTTTCCTAATGACAGCGATGCGGACGAATTTTTGATGCCCTATAATTATTTCCCCCTCCCTTTATTATAATCTTGTATTTTTTATACACTTTTAGACAGTATGATACATCAGACGATGTTTCAAAGCATATGCGTTACATTTTGAAATCAGCAGCAACGTTGAACACGATTGAAAGATAGGAAAAGCTGGTTTAGGATAATTAGAAAATATACGCTACCTCGTTAAGACAGGCGGCAAGACAGGCTTCTTTAGTGGAGGTGTAGATGACAGAGTTGTCGAGGCCGCGGAGCGCCTTGCCGGGCACTCGCTCGAAGGCCCAGGGCCTCAGGCACACGCTCTCCGTGCGGACTTGCAGCTTCACCATGTAGTACGTGTTCACCGACCGCTGCACCAACAAACAACATTAATCTCACGTCGCACCTCAGCCTATCATTATCGATAATGCATTCAGATAAAGTAAGCGCTTTATGAATTGAAATACGACTGCTTTGCGCACAAATGACTCGCTTCTAATAAAACTCACACGAACAACACTCATTTGCTTGCAGCCGTTGTTTATCAGCACTTATTTTCACATTAATTTCATTCATTCAAAATAAGCAAAGAGCAGGCGGTGCGAGCCGCATCGTTTCACATCGTATATTTATTACCGGCACCGTTCATTAGGCCTGAAAGCGATTAAACTGTCTAGCGTTTAGCTGAACAGTTACCTACAATGTAGTGTGGCCGGCCAGTTAGCTTCCCTGGGACTCGTTGACCGATTTAATCTGAATTGTTAATCCAATCTCTGCATCGGTCGGCTAATTGGCAGTACTGGGGAAATGCCGGCAGATAACCGAGATAAATTTATTTGGCTATTATATACGGAAACTTTTACCTATTACACCGTAAGGATCAGACAAAGCATGTCTTGAGATTATGAATATAGTAAATAAAACTAGCTGTAAACGTAGGTTCAGAATGATAAGCACTTAAACGTTGGTTAGACAAGTACTTCAATTAAGTCGAGAAATAAGAGATTCCATTGGAACCAATTCTATTTCCTAGTTCTTATTATTATTCGTATCTTTGCTGAATGGGGCTTGTGGCTAAAGTAATAACAGCTGCACGGGTCGATCGATCAGGTTAAGCTATGCTTGCCGAGGTTGGTTTGTGGATGGGAGACCATCTTTACATACCAAGACCCCTACGTGCCTCGAAAAGCACGTTAAGCCGTTGCTCCCGGCTGTCATTTATAGATCTTTGACAGTCGTTACGGGTAGTTTGAAACCCAAAAGTCTGATAACCAGTCTTACCAAGGGGTATCGTTACCTAGTAACTAGGTTGTGAAGGTCAGATAGACAGTCGCTCCATGTAAAATACTGGTATTCAGTTGCATCCGGTTAGACTGGAAGCCGACCCCAAAATTGTTGGGAAAAGGCTGGCATCTTTGCTGAATGGGCTATACTAGCGTATCTATAGCAGAATTTAACATTCAATTGTCCATGAATACATACCTGTGGAGTGGCCATAGGGTTGTTGGCCTGTGTGTCGTTCTGCAGTAGGCATCGCGTCTCTTGCACCGGTGTCAGCGGGTTCAAGACAAAGCTGTAACAAAGGTTTCAATTAAAAACCATGTCGTGAATCATTTACAAAAAAGGAGTCGCAATTTCACAGCTACAATTAGCTACAGAAAACAATTAACAAACGGTAAATCTAAATGTATAAAACTTGTTATCGATATCAGTTGAAAACACACGTCAAAATAAAATACCGAATGGTAATGTTTCACAAAACGGCTTTAAAGCGTCTAATTGTGATTTATCTTAACCGTTTTCTTTTATACATTCCCATTGTAAGCGGCACTAACTGTTGTTTTATTCCTACCGTTTGCAGTTAATCTCGCCAACATAGCGATACGGTCGTTTTTCAATAAGAGAGAGTCATTTATACCCACGGTGCTTCACCTGTAAAACGGCCCAAATTATTTCATTAGCTACGTTCATTCGCCTATCTCTGCAGGATACTAATGGCACAAAGAAACCGTTGTACACCAAGCTGTAACTAAATTCCACCGGTTTTCTTTGAAATGTGAAGTACGTTCGGTAACCACATTTTTGTGGCAATCAATTTACAATTAACATCAAGAATATATTCTCCATGCATCAACCTCGTTATTTAAATTACTTGTACGGTTCGAATTGAGCGCTGTACCTTTTCGAATTCGAGCGATTGATACCTACTTATTGATAAAGGTAGGAATCGAAAAAATTGTGATAACTGTATCTAAAGTCGTTCTTTGTAAAAATCCTCTGATATAGTGTCGTTTGGGAGTGTCATGACGAATCGTTTGATATCTCATTCATCGAAATCCATTCAACCGTTTCGGCTCAACGTGGGAATAAAAAGAATTCTATGTTCTGTACGATTGTCATAAAAAAATAACATTACTGTTTTAGCGTGAACGTGCTAACTGGCCATAGAGTAAATATTGATGAAATATCTATTAGTATCTATGATATGCGAACGTCACGGTGAGTATACCGTTATTTATTTAGTAACAATTTACACGATAAAATAAATCGGGTTTGCCAACGGCTCTGTAGTAATTGAAGCATTTTATTTTAATTACTTCAAGTTAAAGGATTTTTTGTGTGAATTGTAAAAAGTGGCAATTGTCGGGCGGCACGTAGGCGGATAGATTTTTTAGTTGGCCGTCTAGATAGACCATTGCACCAGGAAGTGTCAGACGGCCATTGGAGAGCAGAATGTACTGACAGGGATAGCGGGACTGCAAATACCAAGCTTTTTGGTGTAGAAAGCTGTTGTCAATTATAATGTTTCCAAGAAAATTATAAAGTTTTCATCCCACAGTGAAACTGCGGGGCTTTTTTGAATAAGTACTTAACACATAACATCACGCCTTGTTTCCCCGAAGGGTTGGGCAGAGATGTCCCTGTAGCAGGTACACCCAGATTTTGCCAGTTATGTTTTAAGTCCCATGTAATAGGGGGCGACCCAATTGCCATCAAACGGGCACAAATCAAAATAATTTTAAGCGAATAAGTACATATTCGTTTAAAATATACATAATATAGAGATTTGTTTTGAATAAAAAGGAAGCCAATATTATAATGACGAAAATATGAAAATAACACGAACTTTTTATCAGACTGCTTTACGTTGTAAAGACGACGATATCTCTACATCTCAGTTTAATCTTCTTCAGGATGCGAATTCTCAATAAAAACAGTAGAACATCGCACTTTTATAATACTTTTATTTTAGTACTTGAGTCGTATAGTGCGAGTAGAAAGGGTACTTTAACACTAATAACACCCTCCCCAGGCTAATGATATCCATACGGATTGTAGTAAAAATACTCGTACGTCAAGCGTCAAACCGCTTTTTAACCGACTTCAAAAAAAGGAGGAGGTCCTGTTCTAAAATTAGATGTGAGAAACCCTTTAATGAGTTAAAATGGAGCTGCTATATTATCTCAATCGCAGATGCGTCATGTTAGAATCTGCATTACGTATATAGTAGGTAACTATTTATATTATATAGGTACGGGATCCAATTAATTTTCTAAATGAAGTATCTAGTTACTGGCGTGAAGTGTCTAGAAGTGTCTACGAGAAAATATTTAAACCTATCTTTTAACAAAATTATGACGCGCCGTTTGACCTTATCGTGTATGAAACTATATCTTTTAAAAATTTATATTTCTTTTGATATCCTCATTAAAATTAAATACTTAAATGTTTACTTGACAGCCATGTTTAATTCCAGTATATATTTAATTATTTATTTGATATTGGTTTCATTATAATAATTAATTATGCATTACCCCGAAGGGGCGTAGTAGAAAATCTAGTAGGTACATCAATACGTGTATAGTGTATGAATTATAAATTCAGTATTTAATACGAGATTATAAATGGCTGTGCTAGATTAGGGACAGTCTTCACATTCCAATTTAATCGATACAAAATCTCGTTAATATGCGAATAGAAGCTGCGTGTATCGACTCTAATCAACCATTTCTTAATAACTATAATTAACACAGACAATTTATTAGTTGTCGTGCTGAATTTAGAGTTCTCTACATTTCCGTTTCCGGCTGGCAATGAGAAACCTCTCTAATACCAATGTCTTGATGATTTCGAAACACCATATGTAGGATATAGACAAACAGAGAAATGATTATTGCCTGCTATCAATTTATTTTAATTTATGACCGAGAATGTATATACATTAATAATATACAATGACATATGTATGCAGAAATACCTATAATACATTTCATTACACAAACATCTACACTAATATTTTAAGAGAAAAGATTTGTATTTTTGTCTAAACTAATATATTTTTTATTTTTTGTATGTTTGTTTGTAATGAATAAGCTCAAAAGCTACTGGACCGATTTAAAAATTCTTTCTTCAGTGAAATTCTATACTACCCCTGAGTAACATAGGCTATAATTTATAAAGATACACGCGGGCAAAGCCGCTGGCAGAAGCTAGTGCATACATAAACTCACGCCTTCTTCCCATGGGGGTAGGCAAAAATTACAGAACGTCACCTGCAACGTTATTATATAATTAAATAATTATATAATTAATGTATACAAAATATTGTAAAACATTTTAAAATAGTAACGGTGGAGTTTCTTGCCGATTCTTTTCCATACGAAAACTACCTTTTGGAAGGGGCGACTAGAATCAATTCAATTTTTTGTAAATTTTGACTTTGACTTTAACGATCCTTACATACTTTTACTCTTAGTTTATTATGTTTCTTTGTTTTTCTTTCTTGCGACCAAACCAATAAAAGTGACACCAAAACTCAACGTTACACTTCCTTGCAGAATAACGGAACTTACCGTTCCACGCAATATTTCGTGCTATAATAAACCGAGCTAGTTTACGAGATTGCTCGCCTTGTTAATGCGCGTGCACCTACACGCTATGATGGGTCGCTACAAAATAGCTCTAATTTTCAAGATTAATCCCGAGTTATCCAGACTTATCTTGCCTAGCTATCTGCTTATCGAGTCGATTCAGAAAACTATTAAAAATCATCGCTCTTCGGTGGTTCAAAATGTATATTCTCATTAAACATTTGTTGCACATACGATTAACTATACTAACAAGCAAAAACAATGGACAAAATTGTATTAATATTTTTCTTCTTTGTATGTGTTTATTTTATGTATTTTTAGTCATGTGCGTTTTTTTTGCGCAGAATAAACAATATTTCTTTCTTTTTCTTTATTTCTACTTTTTTTATTGCTTTAAACAAAAAAACTACTGATCTTTCGCTTCATGCAAGAACTAACACATACTCGATCATCTGTTCGAGTCTTAGATTATTATCCAAACACAATCCTTAATCTTAATCATTCAATCCACAGCCCAAGAACAATATAATAATAAGCATTTGAAAGCTCGACTCTGACAAATTGCTGCGCTTTACTTAATAAATTACTGTTTAAGCGCCTACTTGTAAACAAAGAATTCATATAAAAAACGTTATGATTAATGCAGCTATAGAGCCCTTAAACTAATGACATTGGATTTCGCTTTGGTTTCAAAACAGAAGTAATAAATCTTCGAGCGGACTGTTAAAGCAGTAATTAAACTCAAATACACTGGCCTTCAGAACTGTGAACTGATTTAGAATTCATCATAGTTAAGTGCAGGTGTGCTTGCGTCTGTGAATATGTATGAGTGTGTGCGCAGGTTTGACAATTAATCATTAAGAATCGCACGGGAAATCAGGCTCAAGTTGCAATTACAATACAGACGATACAGTATTTTTTTTGGTCTACGTTACATGTGCATTAGTATGTAAGTATCGCTTACGCGTTTCCTAAGCTGCGTGCAAAATTGCATGCGATATCAACATGAGATATGCAAACTTATGGAAAAGTAGGTGGTTTTTGATTTAAAGATTGTAGTAGCGCATAATTAGTGACAGATCGTATCTCTCCGACGTTTTTTATTTTAAAGCTGTCCCAATTAACCTCATATGGTGTGTAATCATATTTTTAATTAAGTAATCATTTGGTCATTATATTTCTCAGAAAATATTGAGGTTTCAAAAAGAAGTCTTACTGAATTTACATAGAGTATATTTTCAGAATATTCTCCTACCAATTACGAAGATCAGCAAACAGGTTCTAAGTCTCGCCGCATCTTGAGTTCGTTGCCTAACGTAATGACGAGTTATATGCATTTGTGCCAAGGGCTTACAAGGACGTCAATCAAGCCGGCTATAGTAATGGCAGAGAGAAGTATGAGCGGTATTTTTAGAAGCAAAGACTAATATGCATCATGTCACAGTGATTATTTAATTTTAGAGCTGCACTCACTCGTATTATCAATATCGACAGCTAGTACTTGCCGCAGGCAACGGATATGGTCGATTATCTACGTGACAGCAATTTGTATACATTTATGGTTATGAAGTGAAGCTGCATCACAGATCGCACACCTTCAATTACAATGCGAGTAAAATCAGCTGTTTATTTAAATTGAAAGAACATTCGCTTAACTAAACAATGTTTTTCAAATAAATCTGGTTAATCTGAGAGTGCCCCATCAAGTTCTATAAATATCGCACGGTTATCTCTGCATTTTTATACCGATATAATAAAATAAATGCTGCATAGCAAAGGTGGTACAAACTGTACTATCTATTACATTGGCGTATAATCCAAACCGCAGCGACTACAAATTGCGCATATTACATCGTATTTATAGAAATTACAAACGTCCTAACATCATTACAGCGTCGAGGTTATTATGGGCGCACTAGTATCAAGTAGTATTTACGTTTATTACACAAATTGGTCGGATCAGACCGATCATCAGATCGGTGCAGTCCGTAGTCCGTTAGCCGGTGCCGGCGCCCGCGCGCCCAGCGCATCAATCACGCGCCGACCAGCGCAGGCGCGGGCGACCGGTAGAAACTGTGAGGCATCCCGCGAAACATATCGATGCATTTCATTACTATGCAGCACCACGGCCTTCAAATGTTGTGATGGGTAAATTAATGACGGGCTATCTCGCATGACTAATGCGCTGTTTGTAAACACGCTGTTTCAACAAATCTTTTTGAACTCTGTAATGATCTTTCTCTGCCGTTATATTTTATCGGAGATCAATTGATGCTACCATGTAAACTGGGTAACAAGTAGTTGAACTGGATTATATCTTTACAGCCGCCAGCTAATTAATGGATTCAATTAAATTAATGTTATTTATCAATTTATTATTAGGCTGTTTTCGGGAAGCTCCGAATACAACCATATAGAGAAATCACATTAATGTTTAGCTTTTACTTTTTATAAATTTTACCGAATGTAGACGCATCATAAGTTTAGCAGTCCCAAAAGCTACAGAGAAAGCTTTCCAGTATGTATGCCAAAATGTTTGAAATATTCGTCACAACGTGCTCGTAAAGATTTTATCAAAACTTGACAACATCAGATAGTGGAGGTCGTGATCTGGTAATTTTAGATATTCAATCCATGATTTAACGTCAAGTTAGAGTTTGGTTAGACAGAATGGTCGCTCACCGAGCGGTTCGCTCCCGAATACCGTAAAATGTTTCCGAGACGAGTCAGTGGCACCACCGCACTGCGGTAAACAGTTACCGATTGTTAAAATCGCATTCGTCCCATTCTTTTGTCAGATCGCTGGATCGCTATTTCTTTGGACGGATCGATTCGAGATACGTACACATTACTAACTTACAATGGTAGATTAGAAGCGCGGGAAAGTTCCGTCTCGTTTAATTGAATACCGAATTGATTTTCGATCGATCCCGTTCAAATTGATTTCGAGAAATCTAACTAGCGTTTTAATACTGTTACACGGTTCAATACAGTCAAATACAATTAGAGTTTTTGCAGTACAGTGCACGCTAACAGCTATGATAATGAACGCGGTGCGACATCTTGGCGACGACGCGAACGGCGGGAAAATAGACAATAAATCATTTTTCCAACACTTTCCTATACTATCAACTATTGAATCGGGTTGTCTTCAACTAGAATAATGCGCATACCACACTAGAAATTGCTCCATAAGTGCTTCATTACCTTATACATTGTGGGAGAGAATGGAATGCCATCAAATGTACATATGGTGTTTGCTCCAAATCCTAGGCCAAACGATTGCCACAGAGTGTGAATCAGAACAGGCAGACAATAACAATAAATTAATATAATGCGTTCGAAACCGCCAATAGTCATGAAAACTATCGGGCGTGCTTGTGTTGCTGGCAGTAATATCCATTGAAGACGTATGCGATCACTTTTACTGTTATCCAATTTAGAACGCGGCGAGGTCGGTTTCCGCTTTTACACGGTTTGTGGCTATGCCCGAGACACATTGTTATTAGTCGGCAGCGTGTCGCCGGGCCGGGCCAGGACGTGTGGCAGACTGACACACATCCCCACTCGCCGTGAACTCACTACATCATGTAAATTACGTGAACTGACGGCGACCTCACGAATCCAGGAGTTATAGTTGAACTGTAACCGCGCAGATTTAGGATTCTGATTATGCACGTAGCCACTTCTGTATGTATGTCGTACCCTACCTTTCGTTTTTGGCATTCAAAAGGAAAAAGTTAGATATGAAAACTTAAGATTTTAGATTCTACTCTGTACCTACAACACTACCTATTCGGAGCAACTGTCCAGTTTATGCCAAACAAAACATAAACAAAATCAGAAAGTAAGCTACAATCTGTTTTCGGATTACTTTCTGCAGCAACTAACTTTTCAATACAGTCATTGGCATGCATCGTGCGTTGAAGCGACCGCGGAGGTCGACACGGTACACTTCCACCAGATTTCTCCACCCCACAGAATCAGAATCACCGCTGAATTAGTGAATCTTTACGTCAATCAGATCTCTATCTATATCAGTAGAACATTCGGGTCAGGAGCATCTAGATCTAAGATAACAGACACATTGATTTTTATTTGATTCGTGATCACTCGGATTGAAGAGTCATGTCGTTTGACGTCGTTAAATGCGAAATACTCTTTACTAGGTCAGATTCACAGATTGATTTTATTGACATTATCTTGTCGGTAGTAATTGATATATAATTAATATTAATGGGTAGATAAAGGCGGTACCGCTCAGGTTTTAATAAGCGTCCTTGTACGGGTGATCGTATTTTGCCCATATTTGGTTGGATCTAGGAAATATGGTGCTGTAATTAATAAAGCATGATTTAAGTACCTGAACGAGGCTGCCTGGCAGTCGGGTTCCTCTCGGCACCAGCCCTGGCACTCGTACAGGGACAGGTTGCGTACTGTGTAGTACGCTGTGCCTGAGAAGTCTACATCCGTTAGCTTTTCGAACGCGGTTCGACCTGAAACAAGCAAAGATGTTATTTATTACCCTATTAGCTGCGCCCTGCGGTTTCATCCGCATAAGTATTGATCCCGTGGGAATATCGAGATAATAAGTATCCTATGTCCTAACCCAGGTCATGGTCTACCTATGACCTGGGTACGACATAGTCTATTACACATAATCTATTAGGCAAAATATCAAAATCATTAGATCACCTTTTTTTTTTTTTTTCTTGGGTGGGAAATTATCAAATAACTTCTCCCGCTCTGGGCGGAGCGGGAGGGCGTGTCAGACTTTTACTGACTAAAACCCACCCGTGTTCCTTCGGTTGCCCTGTTGCCGGGGGCCACGATTTCCCGATCGGTTTTCTTCGAACCCCCGGCAGGCATTGGCCCTAGCGGACCCCGTCAATTCTGCTGACATCTCTTTGAGGCGCGCGTGGAACACAACGCGCCGTCGACCCAGGCTTGGTCCTTATCGGACGGCGAGCTACCCATTGCTCACCGTCCGCAAGCCCGCGCCTACGGTGGCCGGAAATCGGCTCGCGATTCCCGCCCCGGGCGTCTCCTCCTGCGGCGGTTAGGGGCGTGAGGGCGCGAAATTTGCCTCTCCCTCACGCGTTCCGCCTCCTCCTTCGCGAGCATTACCGCTTCGCAGAAGAAGGTGACGGCCTGCCATTTCCTCTCGCTCCGTACCATGGCCTGAACCAGGGCCGGACGCGAGAGATCACCGCCGCCGATCGCCTCTACGAGAACACGGCGTTGCTCCGCCCAAGCTGGGCAGACCTCCACCGTATGCTCCACCGTGTCCTCAGGCCGATCCACACAATGGTGACACCCGGGTGTTTCCTCCCGCCTTATCCTGAACAGGAACCTCCCGAAGCAGCCGTGTCCGGTGAGGACCTGCGTCAGACGGAAGGTGAGAACGCCGTGGCGTCTCTCCAGCCACTCCTCAAAGACGGGTCTTATCGCCGCGATTGTGGCGTACCCAATCATTAGATCACCTTACACGTCAACTTTTCAATGTCTTGTACATATTGTCATTTTTGGTTAAAGACGACATCGTGCTGGTCCTTCTATCTTGGAATTTACATAATAAAATAAATCCTGCACTCTACTATTAATAGGTTTGACCATATTGCTACTTTATTTTGTGAACACAACTATTATAGTAAGCAATATGACATTTCAAGTACCCCGAAACTGACATAACCGACTAATGCAAAACTTTACCATATATAAAACTTTTTGGACAACATTTATTCCATTGCAGATTAGCGTAGCCAGACGTTAGTAAACGTTCCTAACATAGTTTTCCGGGTTAAATACAACCAACTTATGATAAAATTAGAATTAAGACTGGAGTTAATCAAGATAATACGGATAATATTGAGATACTCACTTATTACAAATGTGGCCTGCAATAGCAGTAGTGCCAGCCGCGCTAAGCGCAGCCCGTCACCCTTCATGCCGATAGAACCACCTGAAATAAATTAAAATATTACAACAAACTTACTTCAAAACATCAAGAATCTAATGACAAATACATACAGTGTGTTTCTCTTTTAACAAAAGACTCAAATTCAATCACACACTTTTAAGTATAAAATATAAAAGTAAAAATCTTGTAAGAAACACACACGACTTGAATAACATCCAAAACTACATGAAACTAAACATTTACGTAAACCCATTAATTTATTTACAATCGATATCAAAAGTACCTACCTACGCCTTGTTTACCAAATAAAAGAAGTAAATAAAAGTAAACATATTACATACACATTGTTACATAGAGTATTTTACTGTGTGTACATAAATAATAAAATAAATAAATAAACTCAAACCATTCCTACAAGCAGACGATATCATGCATTGATATCTGCAATTGCAGTACATTCCATTGAAAATCCGTGACTGTATTTATATAGAATCTCTCGTTAGTGTCTTAATATATTGTGGCATAAAATTCCCTTAATGCTCTTGCATGTCGGATCTATATCCCGGAGCAAGGCTTTCAAACAATCCGTTTTCTACGAGTGCTACGCGGTTTGCATAAAAAGTGCTACGGCGTAGCACTTATAGCACTAACAAAAGACTCAGACGCGAAGTTTGTCGTTATGTGTCCTTTTATTTTTTACTGTGTATTTTCTCAGCATACGTGTAGATAATACTGACATGAATACAATACGCTAATAAAATCGAAAGTTGGTCAAAAATAGAACTGTAATAACAAATCAATGATTGGCAGATGTAGGAATTCGTTCTTTATAGAGGAAGCGCAATCATATAAGCAATAACTTACTACTTTAGCAACTTAATGTACCAAGTAATTCGTAACAGATATATCATTTTAAATACGTGGGTATCGTGTCTATTACATTTGATATTTCACCTACATTTGAGATACCAAATAGACTTATTATAGTGAAATTATTGCCGACAGGATGTAATTCAATATTATTGATTAAAAATGAAAGTAGAGAAGTAATGTGTTTTTCGTCGTCCATTGACTCATGTCCATTATGTGTGCGTGTGTGTCTATGTACGAAGACTATTGTATGGCCGCGCCTGCGTCCGCGCCGATCGCTGTACGATTGTTTAGCAGCCCGCGGTTTGTGATTGTCGATGCGCCGAATGCAGGTCAAGATCAGCACTGCATGGACCCATGAAAGCTAATAGGAAAGTCAGTGACACGAATTTTCATTTACTTTTTTGCATCGCAATATCGCTTTCACTAGACTTTTTATCAAGTACAATGAATGATCATTTGTAAACGAGAAAGTACAACTATTGTTGTATCGTAAGTACTCTCTAGTCTCTGCAACGGCTGAAATAATTTCTTATATACATCATCAATGAATGAAATAGCTTTCATTCAATTCACAATGTCTCTGCTCGGTTAAACGTATTCAATATTATTTAAATTGCGAGATAAAGTACTTGTACGCTTTTTATTTTTGTGATTGAAGCAATCAAGGAACGGAAATTCACAGAGAGGAGTGTCATAAAATTCGTAATATAAATTGTACTTGTAACAAGTGCCGCTATTTTAATTAAGTTTACTCGAATGACACATGCGTTAACTTAGCTCTGAAATGTGGTTGTGTAACACTTTGATTAATTTCACCAGATAAACGTTGATTAAAAGTTAATTGAACGAGGCAGTCATCGATTGCTCATGTTCCAACATTGCGAATATTTAAAAACATTTAAAACATAAATAAAAACAAGGTCTATAAAAATATTTAAGCTCTCCAAAACGAAAACTCATTGCCATTATAATATTATTTGCTCTGTGAATGTGAATACCAGCACACGGTACACGAGTGTAAATGGCGTTCACTGTTCAATATGTACAAGTAATTGCACTTAGATACCGTTTGTCTAAGTACTCTTACAGTGAAACTATTATGTGGAGTGATTCTCAAAATTCACCGGAAGAGGTGACTTCGCGGTACTGATTTTTAAACTTTAACGAACCACAAACAATTCAACGGTATTGCGGTAATGACAATTTGAGACAATTTGTCCTCTTGGTACAGTGAGCGTGAAGCAACAAAGTGCACGCATTCCGCACACTCCGGCGCAGATGAGAAGCGCGCGTAACGTTTACACGCATTACGGGTATTACACACATTGCACTAGATTAACGTTCCCAGCAAATCCTTTTAATGTTTTCGGACAAAAAATAGCTTAATGTGACATATTACGTTGGTAAACATGACGGATGAAGGCACGTTTTAAAACCTTAACGAGTGTTTAGGCTTAAATGCCGTATTAAACAAGGTAATACACACACACGACCTACTTGCTGTTTTATTGGCATCATAAATTCCTTTTAATTAGCATGCAGAGAGACCTTACTTAACTCATTTAAAGCATACATAAATATTAAGAACACTTGACTGAATAAAGTATGAAAGTTAATAAAGCCTTTCCGTCCGCATTCATTTACGATCCGACCATAATTAATCTGCACAATTTCAAGGAAATTTTCCGCTAAAATTATGAAAATCTAATATTCGACGGAGGAGTCGAGGTCATAAAACACTGCTTCATTATTAACACTAACTAAATCCAACAGTACATAGAACGTGACTAATATTTCAAAGAATTCACGGCACTAACTAAAGCCAAAATTTTGCATGCAGATTTAGAAGTACGAAAACCAGGAACATTTCTCGTGAGATAGTAGAAAAGCCGCACTGAACAACAAAAGCTCCTTTTCATAACATATTCAAATCGCATAACGACAGTCAAAGGTCCTTAGTGTTTGACATAAAGAAGTGAAACAATGTGCCCGCTGACATTTATGGCAGTCATATATGGTGAAACAACGGAGGGAGCCTGCGATACAGTTAGTTCACCTATAACACTATGGGTATAGCCGAGATGCCCCGAGAGCGGAACATTGCTCCAATCTTGGTCACTCGGCACAATAAACAGTAAGTATATAGTATAGTTCAGTATTGTGTAGGTGTTAGGTTTTGGAGGTTATGTTTATGTTACGTGCGTTAATGGCGGCGCCATAATTGGTTTTTTTCTTACTTTTTTAGTTCACGGTGTGGTGAGTCAGTTTGGTAAATATAGTGTTCTTTGGGTTGGTATATGAAAGTGTAAGATTTTTGGTGATCGTTAAATTATGAGACGAACTTATTTGGACTATTTTATTACCTAGGCACACCCAAATCGTTTCTCTATCTCCATTTTATTTTCCATAACAAAGTTGAACCTAAATTCGAAATTATTTTTTGTTACAGAATGGACATTATTGTCTGTCATGACACTGTATTGAAATATGCATCTAATTAACAACGGAAGCAGTAAAAGCAGCACCCAGACAGCACTCAACACGAACAGTTACCACTCGACGCTTAGCCCCGTAACACTAGAGTGCACTCGGTTTACGAGGTGGTTACGAAGATCATGCATGAGACAACATGGTGCCGTTAAGCGTGCACTACAAACAATTATTACGCACAGGTGACGCGATCACATGATCCATATGTCACATAATGAACGTAACAGTTATATCACGAGCAGCGCAAGTCCCAACGAGCGGCGCGGGCGCAGCCACCGTGCTGTGCGCGCACAAATTGCCCAATTTAACGGTGAACTCGGCTCCGCGATCTTCACGTACTTCTCAACATTTCTATCATTGCTCACTGAGCTTCGGAACGCTAACTAGAAACACTTAGAACAATAACGCTGTAATCTGCCCGCTTTTAAGAGCAACAGATCAAGGAACAGTACTCTTAAATATTACAGGCTTGTAGTTTTATTACCTGAGATATTTCTATAATTAAATGGATAATGAGTTCCTAAGCTGTTTCTTGGATGTATGAAAAATTACATTAAAAGCACCTGTCCACAGAACTGAACGTTAAGGACCAGTTGTATTAGGTTTATGTTGATTTGCATATTTCAACTTTAGACCTTACAAAGTCACTTTTAAGATCTGAAATCGACACTATGTAACAACCAACTACTAGAACTTTAGAATAGACTTTGTTGCGTGATTATCATGACTTTTATGATTCTGGTTCGTTAACTGTTTTTAATGAATGGAAGGCTTGAAAATATGCATTCATCAAAGGCTGTAAATATCCTGACCGAAGGTTTTTATGTCTTTTCAATGCCATTTCTCAAGAAACCTATTCTCACTTTATTGATCTCCGACACTTTAAAGGACCCATAAACTCAATATACAGTCATATGCTCATTCTTGAACATATATATATACAGGGTGGCAGAGACATCGACAGCATTTTTTAGGGTTCGATTCGTCATGTCTGTCTATCTGTCTGTCCGTCCGTATGTCACAGCCACTTTTTTCCGAAACTATAAGAGCTATGCTGTTGAAACTTGGTAAGTAGATGTATTCTGTGAACCGCATTAAGATTTTTACACAAAAATAGAAAAAAAACAAATAATTTTGGAGTTCCTCATACTTAGAACTGAAACTCAAACATTTTTTTTTCATCAATCCCATACGTGTGGGATATCTATGGATAGGTCTTCAAAAATGATATTGAGGTTTCTAATATCATTTTTTTCTAAACTGAATAGTTTGCGCGAGAGACACTTCCAAAGTGGTAAAATGTGTGTCCCCCCCCCCCTGTAACTTCTAAAATAAGAGAATGATAAAACTAAAAAAAAAATATGATGTACATTACTATATAAACTTCCACCGAAAATTGGTTTGAACGAGATCTACTTAGTAGTTTTTTTTTAATACGTCATAAATCGTAAACCGCAATTTACCTTTCATTCAATGTTACTTGCTGCTACGGAACCCTTCATGGGCGAGTACGACTCGCACTTGGCCGCTTTTTTTTAAAATAACCAGCGGAAAATTTCAACTCTATGGGGTTCAAAATCATGTACTGAAATGGTAACAGGTTGCGTGTCGATATCCCTGCTACCCTGTATATTAATAAATTTCAGAGTGTCATAAAAAACAAAAAAATTGATCTAGCGATGTAATAGCTTAAATAGTTGTCGAGAGCTATGACCAGGAATGCGTGATCGAATGATAGAAAACCCCGAGTTTTTGCTTCAGCACCCTAATTACAAAGTAATGAACCGTGGTTCGCCTGGAAGGATTTTTCATTAAACATACAATAGCATTGTGTTCCCACACCGCGGGTTTTGAATGGATCAGTAGCCGCCAATCTCCGATACGACAGCATACAATCATTCTCATTGGTGCCTGATACAAAGAAATTACAGTTTACATTTCCTGTTATTTCTGCACTTATTAACACTGGCTATACATTTATAGAATCAATGTAAAGCTCATTACGACATTGGAGGCAGATTCTCACGCTTGAAGCGAAGAATGAATGTCTAAGAAGTCATCAGAAAATGAGTAATCTAGTTTTAATTGGGGGAAATTACGATTCTTATGATCATTATATCGTAAGTTTATTGTATAATGGGGTAAGCAGTAACTTTCTTTTTACTGAAACACGTATCTTAAAACTTTACTTTTAAGAATAAAATACTAGCTGTGCCCCGCGGTTTCACCCTCATAAGTCTCGATCCCGTGGGAATATCGGGATAAAAAGTATTGTATGTCCTAACCTTAGTTATGGTCTATTCCTGTGCCAAATTTCATCCAAATTCGTTCAGCCATTTTAGCGTGAAAGCGTAATAAACAAACATACAAACTCACTTTCGCATTTATAATATTAGAATTCTAAATTAAGAAAATATTTGTGGTAATTTGATAAGGTTTTGATTTCACCTTATAAATTGGTGGAATGGGATATTGACACCCACTAATTAAGGCAAAGAAGGACATTAATCAACAGCTCAAATCAAATATTTGTGATGATTATAATATCCAATTAAACAGAAAGCACCGGTTGACCCAATGCCCACAATTGTCAAATCATGTTCCTAATAGGCAGGCGTGCTCATCAAAACTTGTTAAGTGGTTGTAGAGAACAATCAGTGGCTTAGTGTAAGATACTGAGTCATGGCGCATACGCATATTCAGAGTGAGAAATAAACGGTTACTTAATTATATATCATGATTATGGGCACATACAATAACACATATTCAAATTTTGGGGACCTACTAACCTCATAAGAATTGCGGGCAGATATATGCAAGTCAATGCTAATTTGTATTAATACAATAATATGAAGAAAGGCATAATTTCGAGACATACCATTACCTGTATAGTTATCTGGATAAGTACGGTTAACCGGATATTGACGTGACATAAACCGCTATTAACCCCCATCTTTAAAATTCAATAAATTAAACTGGGCAGTTTTATGAGAACGGAACAACTTATTCCTTTAATTGACCGAGATAACTGACGTTTCACAGCTATTAAGGTGTATACACATTTGATCTGTAATTGCCTATATTCAAGTTGTGTGTCGTGTTTGTATACTTCTGTTTAATAAATGGTCGTAGAACTGTTACCGACATAATCTCGTATGTCCGCGCAGAGGTCACTGGTAATCCAATCTTTGTGAGGCACGAACAAAAAGGCCAGTCACACAAGTCTAGCATTAAGATCTTTTGATGTTCGGCGGCGGGTCAGAGGCGCACGTGCCTACCCGCCTACTTTCATCATCAGATAAGCTCACGTAAATAATAAGTGCATATCTTGGCAATCACTGCTTATTATTATAATAAAACTATTTTCTTTTCTGTTCGGACCGCTAGTCCGAATTGCGACGATCGCGCCCGATCTCGCACGGCTTTAAAGATAACAAGATCCTAAAAAAACTTTTTGTTAAGCATACAAATTGAGCGTTTTTTGGGAATTTAATTTCAGATTTCTAGAAAATTGAAAATTCCACTGCGTGCAGTTTTTGTAGGGCCATAAGAAACGGTTTTTAAATTGAAATCATAAAAGTAGTCAGTTATAATAACTACGTGTTTATGGAAAGAAAACGGGAAAACTGGGCCAAACAATTGTTTTGTCTCCGAAGTGGCGAACGATTACTTCGGGGGCGGACCGAATCGGACAGTATAAATCCGTATGTCACTGGTAGCAGTCACGTCACAATGGGCCGAACTTGACCGAGCGCTAACGGTACCGCGCCGGCGTACCGAGACGCGAGACAATGCGTGTGAGCACACCGACAGGTTGCTCGCCTGACCCAATTATCTGCACCAACTGGGCCGTTTGTTTTCGAATGCGTGTGAAATTCTTATACTTCTGTACTTTCACGCATGTATAAATGTTTCTGAAAGTAATTACGCTAAATTAAGGATTTTTAAGGTCGTATTGGACTAGTTTTGTTTTTCTTTCGTATTTTATGAAGGAAATAAAGAGCTTTATGAAACGAATGAAATATAGAACACCAACTAAACGAAGTAAAACGAGCACATAACTTTTAAAGCATGTCGGACGAGAAGATATGCGTGTCTAAAGCCATAATTCTTCTCTCGCCAACAAATATTTGTACTCGTAGCCCAGTAACAAGATAACCCATTATAATGGTATACATAGAAACAAACTTGCTTTGCTAGTTATTCTGCTGGCGATTAAATATTTCATGACTAACAAATAGTCCGGGATCGAGGCAGGACTTGTACCTATACTAAACATATTTGCAAATAAATAGCGCATTCCTTTACCGGTGTTTCTTAAACGTGCTTTCTGTATTTAGCTCGTTTGCATCGCACCTCCATAATTTGAGAATTCCTTTTATTCGAACTAGCTGCCGGAGCAGGGTTGGCAAATGTCTGCAATTTATAGGAATCGCGCCCACACTAATCCTGAAACATTTCCTTTACATAATGTAAACTAAGTAGTCGTTTGAAATTCTCAACCAAGACCTTACCGCTCACAAACATTATTTATATTTTATTCTTGCATGTGATACAAGCACAATCATTTATCATGCTCTGCGGCCATTCTACGGATAATCAACTGTCAGCGTAATTTGATCCTTTTATCACTTTCTCCTTTATTTTCCTTCTTTATTTTCCTTATTTAACAATTCTATTACAGTTAAACAATCTCTAGACCTCTGCTCTAGTAAATATGAGGAGCAGCCCTACAAGTGTACAGGGATCGCGTGTTTATCTAAGCGAGCAGGCGGCATGCGCCCGCGCCGTGTCGCTGTCGACCCGACGACTTGTACAAGCTGCACTGTAATATCTGCGGACCATGCGGCAAGCGTCAGCGGTAAGATAATAGCAATTATAGCCCTCATCTGCATACAATGAGGTTTTAATTACGAATGATTAACTTTAAATAAAATATGCTGCTGGCTGGTATGAAAGTAACTTGAATTTCGATTAGATTTCAAATGTGTAAAATATCAATCCGTAAAAGCAAAAAAACACGATTGTTGAGTCGTGTTTACAACTAAACACATGATGATGAGCTTATAAATTGTATTTTTTACCGGCTAAAGAAAGAGAAATCTTACAATTTAGTGTCTGTATAAATCGTATCGTGTTGAATGGAATAAAAACGCGTAAAAAAGCACCATTAACATTGTAATGCGGGGTCAGAGATTCTTAATCGATTGTCAATCATCGCGCTCAACACTTCACGATCAAAACATACACAAATACTGTAATGAACATCTATTTGCCTTTCAAATAAACTTATCGAATGTCATTAATTAATTGAAGATAAAATCTCTTAGATTGAATATAACCGATCGCAACATACTTTCGAGCTGTAATATAATTTTAATTAACTTTTACTCCGAGCTTATCTTGAGCTTAAAAGTGAGCTCTTAAGGCAAGCAGTAATAAATGCACGATGTCGTTAAGAGGCGCCGCGACTGGGCGATCTGGTCGTGAAACTACAACGTATACAGGCTGATGTCAAACAGATCGCGATGTGCGGTGAAAAGCTTCGTTCGACGGACTCACAGAGGAAAGCGCCCGCGCAGTGGCCGTGCGGTTTCATAAACATTCGCGTTTATCGACGAACATATGGGTTAGAGAAAGGTTTTGCATTTAATTTTATGAAGGAAATTACATTTGTGATATGTCATGTTTAACGATTAAATATATACCTACCGAGTAGCCGTTGTTTCTTATATCTAAAAGGAATGGTTAAGTAGTTAAGTATACCTAAGTTGTGTGCTGTGTGCTTGGCTAGGCACTGTAGTGGACCCTTAAGTTATCGCGTGCTTAAACTTGAGAGCTTAAGTACGTGAAGTGAGGTAGCAGGAAGTACCTATCTTATAGGTTTAAGACCATAGATAACAATGCTACTACCTACTTTTAGTTCTCTATCAATACTCAGTTAAAGGAAACTTCATAATTATGCAAGTATTTAATACGATATTTGTAATTATGATTGCATTCTTTATTAATTTAGCAATTCTAATTATTACCAGTAGGCACATAATATTAAGATCAGATGCGATATATGCCAACCGATTTAATGGCATCGCATGCGCAAACGATCTTATCTAAATCATAATAGTGTGCATTCACACGGCAATCATCTCTCGTAAAGCTAAACGTTTGGATACACAACAATTATCGCTATCAATAATAAAACATTCTCCTCAATTTATTTCGAATTAGAAAGTTTGAGAGCTAAGTAAAAGTTTTCAAACATAAGCTAGCTAGAGAAGCAACACCAAAAACATCTTTTATTTGTTACTGTGGAGAGAATTTCATTGACAAAACGACCGTAACGAAATGTAAATTTATGTTCCGACAACGCTTGCTGGCATTCAAAGCTACAGCCTTCCGCCGCAATAGCTAACAGGGAAACGGAGAGTAATGACTGGAATCCATGCAAACCTCACCGCAGACCCTCTGCGTACGCGCACGTGAACCTTTATTTATTCGATCAACTGAAAGAAACTTAATTACCGCTCTTACTTAATTGTCTTATCCGCGTTCTAACATGATACTGAAGTTCCTTTCGAGTAAATATATAGACCAGTTTTCCCACACGATATAGTTGACTACTCCTGAGAAATGTCAAAGCATGTTAATATGACACCGACTCACAATAAAGCTAATAGACAGTCATTTAAATGGTGGCTCCACCTCCGTTAACTGTACCGAGTGGTGATATCGACCGCATTATCACAAATGCGGCGTGTTTACAGACATTGTGTGTGTCAATTATGATATTGCCCATTATACGGTATTACGGGACCATTTCATGGAAACACTTTAAAGGAATCGATCGTTAAGTGCAGAATTTCACCGACCTCGGGCAAACTGCGTGTTGCAAACCGCTGCCTGTCACTCATGCTTACAGAAGTTAGCGTGTTACATCTCAATAGCCACTTATTTGCATACAGAGGAACCCTATTAGCTGTCGCCTTCTACACTGCGGTTTATACATGTTTCTTACATCTCTAAACATGCATATACCTATCTAAGAGTTGTCTACTTTTATCTAAACTGCCACAAATAGTCGTAAGAAAACAAAACTCTCATCCGGTGAAAGATATCCCACGTACCAATTGTATCTTGTAGACGAATGTAATTGAAATTCAAAACCGTTGTTTTTCAGAATAGTTTATTTGCCATCTTTCGCTTTCACTGGAATGCTTTACGAACTAAATTATATCTAACATCTGTCGATGTCCATTTTATTTTCTTTCAATCACAATAACAAAGGAATCACCTGTGCAAATTCAATATCGATAAATCATGCAATCAATGGGAGCCGTGTTTCGCCGCCCACGCCGCGCACGCTCTAAACGTCCAGCTTAACAATGGCCGCGATATGTAATTTACTGTCCCCTTATTCATTGTGCAGGAACGTGGGCAAGGAGTCAGGGCAGTTCTTATTACGATGGCCAGACATAAGTTCTTAGGAAATATGCATTCTTGTCTCGTTCAGAACGAGTCGAACACTTGATGTGGCAAAAACAGTCGGGTGGAGTTCACAGACGTCCCACGGGCCGCCCATTGTCGCTACCATGTGTACCACCATGTCAACACTGCTCTCTAATAATGACTAATTGAGATTTGTGTCTACAGCTGTCTCGTAAAGCAGATAAGCTTTGTAAAGCAAGAAAAATACATTAAGAAAACATCTTACCTGTTCTGTGTAGTGGAGATTAGTTTCCTCCAAGTCAGGACACAAATCCTGTAACAAATGAGTATTTATGTTAACAATCGGATTGCGTGACCCAGTACTATTAAGCCCAGCCGGTCGTCTAAGTGACAACTACGTTATAAACAAACATCTCATTAATATGCAAAGCTTAGCTCTACATTCGCGTAACCATATTAAGAATAACTACCGTTACATACACAGAAACGTATGTAGACATAGTCAAGGCTGTGCAATATTTATTTTGCTTCACAAAATTTGACGTCTAATTGGTGCAAAATCAACACGAACACTTTCTACGTTCCAAATTCGAAATTGAGCTATCACCGATTAAGAATGATGAGTAAACGTCATAATCAAACAAATGGTCCGTGAAGTCGTGCACACGCATTAATATTCATAATAAGAAGTGGATAGCGGCCGCGGAATAAAAGAGTTATTTATACTGTGGCGACCGGAGAGGTAGCGCGGACTTGCGCGGGCGCAGGCAAGGATGGCGCCTGCGTCTGAGTAATGATGTGACATCCGCTACAACAGCCCGCGACTCGCGATCTGGCACGCGGATTTTAACACCCCATTAATCTTGCACAAAGTGAAACTGCAACATTTCCTCTTCCGCACATAAAAAATATATTAGCCACAGCTTGTGCCATCGGGAACTGGTTTAATAATTTAATATTATTTATCTAAATTTAAATCTGCTTCCACAAAATGCTTAACTAATCTTAATTTGTTGAATGATCCTATTTGCATATCCAAATATTATAAATTACTTATTAAGAAGTTATTCAACTTGTCAGTAACGGGATTTTTTTGTATAAATCTTTCACTTTTATGTTATAAATTTTAAATGTAGACTTTATCGTTTCATCTTGCCACCAGATAGGCCTTTAATTCACACTTTAAAGGAAACAGTAACGGTTAAGAGTGAAAGTAGCTTGAATGTTGTCTGTTTAAGTTACTAATTATTAATTAAAATTATTTATTTGAAGAATTTAAATTGTGCCTTTAATGACTCCATTTGTTAAACATATAACTTGTTGATATCATGCTTTAATCTAATGTTGCCGCAAGTATTACTTTCATAGATAGCCCGGTATCGTCCAGTTAATAGGCTGAGAGCAATTTCTTAGCAGCCTTAGGACAATAGATACGGCCAAGGATAAATGCTAGCCAATGTAAGCATCGTAAATAAACCACGACACGGCACGAAGTAGTCTTTTTCTTTGGAGGAGCTTAGAAAAGAGCGTTAGAACGAAGCACATCGCTGGGGGCGTTCGTGCTGTGCTGCGCGGCCGCAAAATGGAAAAATAAATTCGCATTGAAATGGTTTCTATCGATTGTCGGTCCAGTCGGTGCCCCTTTATCCGCAGCTGATCGCACTAGACAATGTGGTGGTGGGTGCGGATGAGATGCGGGGTGCGGGGCGACGGGGCGCGCGGGGCGGGGCAGGGGCGCAAGCGCATGACCGCGCAGGGCGCAATGACCTTGTGCGCGCATTCCGCCCGCTCTTTCGAAGGCTCCCGCGGTCCTCCAGGCTCTCCCGGCTCTATTCTAGTCTCCCATAAACTACCTTAACACGGAGTAGTACAAAACGGTTGGTTGTTATCTACATTGTGTGAATTGAATGGAGTTAAAAAGATAAAGACGATTGCGCAACATGAAGAGTCGTTTAAGAGAATTAACATTCTATTTCATCTCGAGAATCCGCAAGTAAAACACAAGTTTGTATACTGAGACACTCGTAACAGACCTTCTACAATTGTACATGAACGAAACTAGGTTAATAACCTTTGAGAAAACATTCAAGACGAACATAGCAGAAGCAAACAGGCTGAGCAAACATGGAAAAAATGTTCCCATCAATACGCATATAGACGCGACGCGCGGATAGCTTGTCGTTATTAGAAAAATAGTTTACAACGAACTAGTGGTTGTAAAAAATAATAGTAACATCGGAGGATACTGCAGAAAATAATTTAAGCAATATCCTGCATTTGAACGTAATGTCGAACCGTTTAAAAGTATACGACTTCCGTTTTTTTGCAAAATCATCAATATGCATAGATGTGCAGTAAGCGTGTGTTATGGCAATAGATGCACTTTTTACATTTAAGCTTGCAGTTTATGTGGGAAGCAAAATCACTGGAAACGAAGAGTTACCAACAAATTGGAAATCAATAGGTGAATTACCGGACAATCTCAAAATTGCTTCATCGGAATTGCTATGACTATTTAAAATTAATGTCACGCTCTATAATTCAATTAAATGGTTAAAAGTTCTTGGAAGCTTTTTTGGTTATTTTTAACAAGTTAAACACAGGATGCAACGGTCTGTAAATTGATCTAGTACACTAGATGACTAGATCTAAGTAGTTGTGACGGCACCTAGATGGAAAATAACGGGTTCGGTGACAAATAATTGGAAAACAGTGAATTAACGTCACTATTGCAATATTTCTTCAAAAAATCCGAAATATGATTTGCAAGGTGTTGCTCTTGATTGACTTCTTTGATTCTGATATTTGACATTATAATTGACAATAAAGCAATTCATAATTTGTGGACCATTTTACGAATCTCCATACAAAACTGTCAAACAGATGAATTGGAATAATATGAATTGCTAGCAGATAATAATATGAATTGTCAGTTTGTGAACATTTTACGATTTTTAATATGAATCATAATAATAATATTATGATTCTACAAAAGTGACCGTTTTAAGCCCCCAGTTCAGTTCACTCGGAATTGACGGACGAAATGTCCACAGAGCGTGCCAAACACATATACGTAATGAGTACATTTGTGTATACTTAATCCTAAAAATTACTACCCAAATATTTGTTTTAAGTGGTCAAACACAGAGTCGATTTAGACCAATATGCTTGAAAGAAAGTGTCATGCAATATTTTCTTTTGGCCACGTTCCTCTCAATAGTTTTTTTTTTATTATGCGCAAAGTTGATTCTCCCAATTGTGCTGTATGTGGAGTCATAGAAGATGTGCATCACATCTTGACGGAATGTGGTCGTATTGGAGTCCAAAGACGTCAAGCTTTTGGCAACAATTTTAATGTAGGCTTCTATAATAGCATTCTGGCCTCACCATTGTCAGATGAGGCCAGAACACTTTATCATATTATTATTATGGGTACAAGGTTGCGGGTAGGCTAGTTTGTTATAAGTAATTATTGTATTCAATAATCGGGGTGACATATTCTTTATAGAAAAAACCCTGTAAATAAATAAAGATTTAAAAAAATATTTTTTTTTGTTAATGTTAAAATATCTTTATATCGTTCAAGGTTCTTTTCCTAACTTAAAGAAAACTAATAAAATCTAAACAAAAATCAAATACTAATCTATTTTGCAGGATATCCTCTGAAACATTTTTCATTCGGAACATAGTAAAGCAATCTGCCTTGCCTTTCCCCAACTATGTTGGGGTCGGCTTCCAGTCTAACCGGATGCAGCTGAATACCAGTATTTTACATGGAGCGACTGCCTATCTGACCTCCACAACCCAGTACCTGGGTAATACCATACCCCTTGGTAAGACTGGTTGTCAGACTTTCGGGCTTCTGACTACCCGTAATGACTGTCAAAGATCCACGAATGACAGCCGGGACCAACGGCTTAACGTGCTTTCCGACGCGCGGAGGAGTTTCGGTATGTAAAGATGGTCACCCATCTATGGACCAACCCCATCAAGCGTAGCTTAACCTGGTGGATTGGAACATAGTAGAGCACATATTACAAATCCAGTCTACATATGCTCAAAGATCGTCACACTTGCACGTAAATATCTCGGTGTATAATGCTACATTTTCATGACACACAACCGGCGCTATTAATAAGCCGCCGGCGACCGGTCTACGTTACGTCAATTACGCATCATGTATAATTGCTAGACGAGACCGGGCCCGCCTTATATAGCTCATACAACATAGGGCATTGCATAAGTTATGACGCCATTTTATTTCACTTGTAGCTTGCACCCATGTTTTTGCCATTGAATGCTGTAATGTTTAATGTTTATTAATATAATGTCATAATCTGTGAGATTATATCATATTTCAGAGATAGTTTTATAAAGAAAATATTATAATCTTTCTTAACTTTTTCATGGGAAACAGTAAATATATGTCTTTAATTGTTATAACATTTACGTTCATCATCATCATCATCATTTCAGCCAAAAGACGTCCACTGCTGGACATAGGCCTCCCCCAAGCACCGCCACTTCGACCGATTCTGTGCTTTCCGCATCCAGCGAATTCCTGCGGCCTTCACAAGGTCATCGGTCCATCTTGTGGGAGGCCTTCCAACGCTACGTCTTCCGGTACGTGATCGCCACTCCAGAACCTTTCGACCCCATCGGCCATCCGTTCTGCGAGCAATGTGCCCTGCCCATTGCCACTTAAGTTTGGCAATTCTTCGGGCTATGTCGGTTACCTTGGTTCTCCTACGGATCTCTTCATTTCTTATTCGACCACGTAGGGAATTAGGGACTTTACGTTCATAAAACATTTAATTTGCTGCTTAATACTACAGTCCTCCAAACCGAATTTCGGCTATGGCGACCAATCACAGCGGAGACCAGCCTTCGGCGAGCGATATATTATAGTGCACAAGTGTATGCGCAGACACAGGTGCACTCTCTCTTCCCTCACTCTCATAGTCCGATGGGACGGCAATCCGACACGACCGGAGAGAGATCAGGCGCAGGGCCAACGGCTTAACGTGCTTTTCGAGGCACGGGGGTATCACACCGCCAACTTCCAAACTCCAGGCTTTTACTAAGAAATTCGTAATGGAAAATCACTTAACACTTTGCCAGACCCGGGAATCGAACCCAGGACCCCACGCTCAGCAGTCGCACTTGCAACCACGAGACCAACGGGGCAGTCAAATGCAGCAGCAGCTTTATAAAGTCAAAGTCAAATAATTTATTTCAATTAGGCACATAAAAGTCACTTTTGAATTTTATATTAAGTAGTAGCTGCGCCCCGCGGTTTCACCCGCATAAGTCTCGATCCCGCAGGGATATCAAGATGAAATTGTTTTACGTCCTAATCCAGGTCCTGGTCTACTCGTGTGCCAAATTTCATCCAAATCCGTTCAGACGTTTTAGCGTGAAAGAGTAACAAACTGACTCACTTTCGCATTTATAATATTACTAGCTGTGCCTCGCGGTTTCACCCGCATAAGTCTCGATCCCGTGGGAAAAAAAAAAGTATCCTATGTTCTTTTCCAGGGCATTATCTATATATGTGCCAAATTTCATCCAAATCCGTTCAGCCGTTTTAGCGTGAAGGCGTAACAAACAAACTTACTTTCGCATTTATAATATTAAGGATAAAGTTAGGATAATAAGTCCATTTAGTGAATCTGTGCCAGGTAGAAAATTAAATGTAAATTAATATAAAACAGTCAATAAAATAGGTGCTTTATTCATGATTATTCATCATCATCATCAGCCTATAAATGTTCCCACTGCTGGGACACAGGCCTCCTCTCTGTGAGAGGGAGTGGGCCGTAATCCACCACGCGGGCCCAGTGCGGGTTGGTAGATGTCACATGTCTACGAATTTTCGGTTCTTGGACATGCCGGTTTCCTCACGATGTTTTCCTTCACCGTTTTGAGAGCAGTGGTGATGAAATAATTTACACAAAGTAAAGCGCCTGCCTGGGTTCGAACCTACGACCTACAATTCGTAAGTCGCGGCCGTTACCACTGGGCCACCACTGCTCTTCATGATTATTATAATACAAGATTTATACGAGTTGGTTTTAGATAAAAATACATATGCAGAAACGTTTCATTTTATGCACCTGCTCATCGAGTGATTTATGCACCTATGTTACACTGAAATTATTACAGAGCAATACTAAAGCTGACATAGTCCTTACTATCGAAGGTAATGTTTGATAAAGACCATTCGTTCATATTATATTAAAATTAATATCTGAAATTATCTGGCGAAATCTTTCTTTCATAATTGGAAATCTTATGTAAATAAGACGCATCACATAGTTCCTGAATCTATGATAAGCCGAAACAATAAGTAAACTGTTTGGGTCTACCCTTACATCCTCTTAGACTGATTATGTTATAACTTTATTTACTTTTAACTTTATTTTTATATCTATTACATCTTTGTGTCTATATTTCAGTATGGCAGTACTAGATACTACCTAGGGCAAAACGGCACTTAATTTCCAATGCTAAAATATGCTTCAACCAAATCAATTCCATTGACGAATCGTCAACCCTAGTTTTGCTGGAAAACAACAGTTGTTTCACAAACTTTTTTGTGTTTTCTGGTAATAAAAAGACTGCGATTCTATCTGCTAACTGTATTTAGTTATTCCCGCACTTAGAAGACATTGCAAGCGCATCATTGCGGCGCTAATCCATGGGAAATTCGCCTATAAACCGGTGTAAATGTACGTAAATACCGTACAATTACACATCATTTAAACTGAATAATAAAGCAACATTAGTTAAACATAATTAGACATGGTAGAGGTTGCCTACTTAAAGTTATGGGCATTGTTCTATCTTGAGAGCACTATTGCATTTTACTTTTTCATTTTAGTTGCTACTGCGCTCTGGGAATATTGTAATGTTGGACTTAGGTCGTTAATTTTAAGGTATTCCGAAAATTGTTAATTAGAAGTAACTATAAAGAGCCATTGTGGCCGCAGTTCCGTCGTCATAATTAACGGACTGTAAACGTAATCTATAGAATACTCTCCCGTGCATTGCCGCAGCAAATGATCCTTGGTAATTGCAGAATAATGCTAATGGCGCTTCTAATTTTAGCCCATTCCATTGCCTCTCAACACCCACATAGTCGGCTGCATCAAGGGAAGTTAATGGTAAGGATAATATGGCAAACAATAGCTTCATAACTTACTGCAATGCATATCCAAGACATCCGCCAAGAGACTCTAAGATATGTATATGAAGAGACTTTTTAATCTTGAAAACTATCAACACATTGTATGCAAAAGAATAGAAGTACATTCCTACGCAGGTGTGAAGAAGATTGCTTGATTACGGAATGTAGCATAATAGAACGTGCAAATGGAAAAACATAACTGTATCGATGTGGTTGCGATAGAATCTCTGAATAAACCACATTTATATGACATTATGAACAGTTACGTCGCTCTTAGAATGCTAATGTCACCGCTTTAAGTTACCATTTGAGACTATTAAGTGATTTTGTTTATGTTATAAAAGAACATTATGACTGTTTCAATATTAGGCATTTAATCCATTAACTAATTTTTGAAATAGTTGTAAATACGAATAAATGTTTTAAGTTATTTGTATTTTATTGATTTATTCCGACCTCCGGGCCATGCCGGCTGAAATTATTCTGATTGAGAAATATTTTTATGCGCGATAAAGTTTAGTTAGTGTACTGTGGTAATGCTTGAAATCTAACAAGTGCCTAGCTGTGTGTCATTTCTGACGCCTCATATGCACCTACATAGTTAATAAATAGTAACAGTAAGTCAGAACATGTCGGAACATTTAAAAGGAAAGAAGCAATAAAAAAGCGAGCAAGTGTCATAACATTTATCTACATGTCATCGGTCATCTGTCCAGTTCAACTGTTGAACGTATTGCATAAATGCATGTAAGAACGCGGTCTGTTTCCGACTGTCCGCACTATCTCTGTATCACTATAATGTAATACGATCACATCGCTCGGTCACTCTTTGTGGCGCTATCTAGCATCTCCGCCGCCGCGCCGCGCCTTTGCCTAGGACGCGCGGACGGACTGTCAAGAAGACGCACATATCAACAATTTGACATTGACATCGCCTTAATGTTGTAACTTCAAGTGCGGTTCTCGTCGTTCAACTGTTACTTCTGCCTGCGGTTGACCGTACCTCCGACATGGAAGCCAAGCAGACCCGTTAACATTCTTTTCGCAAACAACTGACGACCGACACAGTCCGATACGCCATTATACCAAATTTTACGCCTATAATTACAAATTAGAGGCCAACGAGTACCGATATAACAAAAGTGTTTTGTAGTAGGTTAATACAATTATTTTCTTTTCCTTGTGTGTCTGTATCGCAATGCGATCGGTTAGTTATGTCATTATAAAAAGTGGTACTTACCATTTAACCGACTTTTTTACAATACATCTAAAATAGCGGTTCTCAAATTGACCTTTACTTATTGTGTTTTGATTAAAATGGGTGTTCTTTTCCAATAATAGCTTTTTAAAGTGCGCTGGGAAAGTTATTTTACATTGTTTCTGAGAAATATGAGGTTAATCTAAATAGATATGGTAATGTAGATTCACAGGAAAATGTTTATTACAGTAATGAAGTTTTAAAATGTTCGAAGAAACTGAACGCGTTGATGTCTTTTGTATTGACGCGAAGTCGTAGCGATTTTAGATTTCGTAGCACGCAGTCTACGACCGTATTTAAAAAAAATATATTATCTATGAATAATGATGTCAAGTTTAATAATGTCATCTTTAGAATCCCTAATAAAGTAAATTAACTAGATTCAACTAATGCGATACTAATCGACACATTTTCTCTTTTGGTTCATCATCAGTAATAGAACTTTCTTTTGATCATATCATTTTACTAACTGCGATTTCCTCCTATTAGAAGGTAGAAAGTGTCGTGTCTGAGTTTGTCATAGAGTGGTACAGTCCGGTATAGAAATTATCAAACAATCGCAAGGCGACGTGACTTATTTGGTCGTTGACAGCGATCGTTGACAGCGTGGATAATGTTATCGCATTGTTTTCTCAGCGAACCAGAAGCGGGAGCGGCGAAGCGATCCCGATCGGAGGCACGCGGGGGGTATGTATTGGAAACTGCGGGGTCTGGGGGGCGGGAGTCACCGACCGACTAGAACGACGACGTCCCACAATTATTATATAATAAAAAATAATAAGTGCGGCTTCGAATACGACCGCATACCTACTGAGATTACGAGGAAGGAAACTTAATGATTCTATCCCTTGTGATGTGCACTTTGATTTATTTACCTTTCGTCCGAGAGACACATTTTACTTCATATTTTACGAGAGCTGTATATCTATTTAGTTGTTCCAAACATGCAATAACTCTATCGATTTACATCGTTATTTCCGCCTATACACGTTCTCGCGATCATTCAACCCTGCGGAAAATTATGCGTCCGCCAGCGTACGTGGGGCTCTAAGTTACTCGAGCAGGTTACGTATGTAATAAACTTACTATAAAAGGCAGCCTGATAAAAATCCTTATTGAATTATTCAGCCTTTTAGAAAACAATATCTGCATCGCAATCCCTAGGTAATAAAGCCAAACCAGCATCATATTGCAGTTCAGTTACTTAGAAAATCTTTTGTCAATTCTGCCTCTTGCAACGACACTGCCAATTCCCCACATAGATACGTACAAAACAAGCATTAATCACCTAACACACTATTAAGCATTACTTGACCGTGCGTCAGGAGAAATCCCTATCAAAAGTCCACACAGCAACATCGGGACTCTTAACACACGATATGAATCAAAACAATCAAAGTTATCTATGGTCGCATCACGTCTCAGCGTCAGTCGATCACAGATCCGACCGACCGGAGTCATTGGAGCGTTCCACTTCATTTGCATCACAAACAGAATCAACACGGCAACGATCTGTTACGTCATCATCTGATTATGATGTTATAATCATAACATTACCATAACATTACGCCTGTATTCAATGAAGAGGAATTACGGGTGTAAAATACACCCACATTTCTCCAGTCACAGTCCGGCCGTCAAAAGAATGCGTTCCTGACACCTGTCAGTTGGAAAATTTCTAGTAGCAATAAGGATCAAATTCGCAAAACACATATTCGTTAGTATGAAACTGACAGGTGTCAAGAGGTATTCTCTCGACAATCGGACTGTAGGTTTTCTTCTATTGGAGTCAAAGGCAAAGGTGGTGTTAGATGAGTTGAGCCCAGTGGGTGGCCACGCCAATCGCGTCGGCATCAGTGGCGTTTTTAGGTCCTCAGAAGTGCAAGTGTATGGACACTTTGGGCACTCCAACATATGGGACATGGTCCAGTTAGGTTAAGTCTCATGTAATGATGGGGACCATTGCATAATTAGCCTCTATTGTTCCCGCTACTGGAATTCAGGCCTCCTCTCAATGAGAGGGAGTAAGTCGTTATCCTGCACGCAAGCCCAGAGTGGGTTTCTTTTGCCATTAACCAGATACCAATCCACACAACGGACTGCTACTGAGAATTTTGTGACAGAAGAATCCAGTAACACTTTGCCCGACTTAAGAATCGAAACCAGACCCCATTACTCTGAAATAGCGCTTGCAACCGCTAAACCAACAAGCCAGTTATGATGTCAGTAAGTGATAATGATATTATAAATGTCCATAATCTGACACAATGCTTCGTGCCGCCTTCCGTGTGTTGTCACTTAATTATCATAATGTAATGTGACAGGCATAGCGACTACTGTTTCGTCGAATAAATGTGTTGAGCATTCACTTTCTGGGCAGATTTGAGAGATGATAACTGCTAGACATTTTAGGTACTCGTGGTAGAAATTGCTTTAACCTATCTAAAGGTAAAATAGAATTTACCGCAGTTATGTTTTGCTCGAGTGAACATTAAGCCATTATCACTAGTGCTAGTAGGCTAGTGGTTAAAGACCCGCTTTAAGCTACAGGGTTGCTAGCTCCAAACTTGGCAATTACCTACTATTTTCAAATCATAATAATAGGTAGATACGCTGTTCCGTGTATTGATATTGTATTGATTTTGACTTCTATTGCGTTGATGGCATGACACATGGCAGCTGCAGTAAACAGTTGGTATTGTAACCACTTTTTTTTGCTTTTAATGTCATCCTTATGCCTACGGTATAGAAGTTAAAATCGGTTGAAGGGACTGTAATAAAAGTTTGTTTTAATGTTTAATCTCATTTCAAATGGAGTATAGTGCCCATGTGCTCTAAATTATGACTGTGGAAAATATCACAGGGAAATCTGAACCAAATGGTCTGAAATCACTAGCACGCGGGGAGCTAGCGTGATTCAAGTATTTCCTACAAGAGGTCACACGACAGGTGCCTGCCTTATGTAATATCAATATTCACACGGATCTAGTTACACTTGCCACCCCAACATGGTTAAGAAAAGACTACATCGGTCATGATCTGAAGCTAGATAACAATACACGTTTACTAACTTAACCATTTTATTATAAAGTGTTAATAATGATCTCGTTAAGGGAGCTCGATATTATCACTCAACATCTCTATTTAGAGATAATTAGTTATTCAGAGTGATATGTGAGGCGGCCTTAATGAGTACGAACCGATAGCGCAGCACAATCATTTATATCGGTGTTTAAACTCGAGCAAGCTTCGGAATTTACGTTATCTTTACGATTTATGGGATTTCTCACTGCATATAGAAATAATACAACTATATAGATGTATCTCTTTTTCTGCATTCTGTCATAATTTTAGAACATTATCGATCATAATGTGAATAAGTGAATTCAGGATAAAGGAAATGTTTACAACACATGAAGTTTGCTGATGATAATAAAAGATCGCAAATTGTAAAGTTGAGCATATTGGCCCTTTTGTGAGCATAATTCCCCTTAGTTCGTAACTAGGAATTCCTAGACAGAAAAACCTTACACTTCATCCTGGGACCAACCCATGACCATCCGCTCGGCAGCCGCGCTTGACTACTAGACCGGTGATGGCTTGAGAGTTTCTCGGAAATATGCAGTAGCAATTTGTACTAGTCGTGTGTTGGTGAGTGACCAGTGGTCACGATCGGGCGCCAGCTGTTGTCGTGTGCCGTAGCTGTAGAAGCAGGCCGCCACCGGACTCCGCCAGGCCGCCCCGCCGGCATGCTTCCCAAGATGACACGCACCACTAACCACCACCGGCAGCCGGCCGCCATGTGACCGTCACACTACCCCACTTAACAGAGAAAATACGCAAGCCATACAATCCACCCAACATAAATCAAGCTTTATGTATCACCAGTCAACCGTGCCATTAGCATTTCTCTTGCTATCAAAAACCTATTAATCTGCTATCTCTTGTGCAGCAAAATACATTGAGGTCACGAAATCGAATAGGTTAATAAATTTTATTAGTTCAAGCAACCGGGCATGAACGCATATTCGTGGCGTGTGCACTTTCTCGCTTGTTCATCACTTTAGTGGGCCGCGGTTCAACGACGACGGGTGCCCGCGACTCACGTGTTTCGAACCACCCGGGACATCTCATAGCCTAATCCATTATACCTTTTAAA
This sequence comes from Agrochola lychnidis, assembly GCA_963680765.1. Lineage (NCBI taxonomy): Eukaryota > Metazoa > Arthropoda > Insecta > Lepidoptera > Noctuidae > Agrochola > Agrochola lychnidis. The sequence goes on from OY796850.1 coordinate 11,717,345, forward strand.
GATACTACACATCAGTCATTTTTCAACATATCGGCTGAACATTCGAATTGGATTTAAACCGTGCAGCTTTTCAAATGGACCTAGAAAAAGTCTGAATACTTAAATTGCTTTTGATTAACAAACCCGTCTATTGCAAAAATGCGCATTGTTAAAGTTAGCCGTAAATAAATCAGCAACGACTTTCCTTATTACATTTCTCAGTGCCGCCAACGCTCACAGCATTATCTATTCAAGACAGTTTATAGAGTTCGGACGCAGCGAACTACTTACATAAATGAACTGACTGTATTAGTGGAACTAGACCGTGTTTCGAGTACTTCGAACTACGTGAGGAAGTAAGGATTCCAATGAAGGTATCATTTCAATTCACGGTTCAACCTAAAGTATAAGATTCGTATTAGGTACCTACCTCATGTGCTATTTAGAACGACACGCCCACACTCGCTAAACACTCGTGTCATTCGACAAACGAATAGTGTGGAATGTGAAAAATTTCGTCTAACTGTTCCGTGGCGACCGCGCTTAGAATGAGATGCATACGATAATGTCCCCGCGTCGCTCTTAGCACACGTGTTGATAGCAAGCCACAGAAATAAACTCCACCATGCATACGTCAGCATTATCAAAGTAATCTCGTTTCAAGTTTTTTTATCGGGCTTACCGGTACCGGTGCACTTCAGATGCGTTTAACATTAGACACCATATACATGTTTAATCAAATGAGAGATCGCCCGTCTGCCCTATTCTGTTTTTTTTAACGTTATAAAAACTAGATTGCGGCGAGGTTAACTAAAAGGAGCTCTTGACATTTAATCAACTCGATTTTCTCCACCTGCTTATTCATCCCATTTGTCGTTATTAGAATACGTAGCCTGTAATTGTAAAACATTTCTCAATTTAAAGATTCAAATAGACTATGATTATAAATTATAATGCAATTTGGCGTAACATTTCAATTTCAATAAAAATATTTTTAGCATTTCTTTCTCATTTTATGGTAGCAAGATAATGGTTCGGTACTTTGTGAAAACGGATAAATAAATTGCTGCAGACAAAGTTACATGCTCTCAGCAATCACGAACGGCGATTACCTGGGAGGTTTTTTTGAGTGGTAGGAATAATATTCTTTTTCATATGCGATCATAAGGCGCGATTGAATTACACGGGTGTTAGAGAACATTCGGCGCGGATGCGCGCACGTGAGGTGTCGTGCGCCGATGTTCTGCACGAACACCGCGCACAGATTGATGAACCGCACTTTTTTGACTTATCAAATGATAAATCCTTTTGACTCATCCATAAAATATTCGCAACAATTTTACCACAAAAGTCAAAACCGTTTTGATACTGATTGATGAATGATGGATTGTTACGCTCAACGTATCCAGTGCCTAATCAATCAATCTCTCATTTTTACTAAAATGACAGACCATGTCTTAATATTTTTTTTAGTTTCTCTCAATCCTTTTACAAAATCGTGACATACGCGACCACACAACACGCCTTTATCATCAATTACCGCAGGTATGTACGTCAGACTGGACAATCGTAGAATACTGCTGTTATTAGTTGTAACTGTAAAAGTGACGTGTAATGAGCCACAACAAATCTCAAATAAAATGTGAAACATTACGGAATTGTAAGATTGTGGGTCGGCTGGGCGGCAGGAGGGCACTAGGTCGGGGGAAAGTAGTGGGGCCTTATGTACGCCTGCACGGTGCATGCCGACGCAATTACATCCACGGAACCCATGTTCAAGTTGCGTTCCAGGCGAAATTGACACCTGAATAACCACTACGACTGCGTGTTACCAAACGAAGAAGTTGAACACTCAAAATGTACAAGTTAAAGAAAAAACTGAAACTACAAAACTTTCTTCACGCACAGAAGCGATGTATGCGCATGTATTTCAAGAACCTTTCCTTATAATGCATGCTTTTTGTTCTGACATCGCCATCATGCAAATATGAGCGGTTGTTCCACGAAGCGTCGCTACCTAACATGCATAATACATAATGCCTATAATTTACACCTTACATCAGCTCGGAACGCCAATTTAGAAATCGCATGTGACACCAATAGCCTGCCTTGACAATAAACTTGTACATACATACAACGACATTACCCCCTTGGGGGGGAAATAGCTGACCTCTGCGCAGGTACGTCTGGAGATTATGCACGTACTGCTTTATACCAACCGCCATCGATTTATTGAACAGACATTATACTATGCTTTTACCATCGTATCTAACAGCATCAGAATCGCTTTGCAGTTTATGAGTAACGGTGACACTTAACCCACACTTCTCTTGCATGGTTTTATGTGGAAAATTTTTGTATAATTTCTTTTACCGTTTGGAACAATATGTCAAAGAAATGCGTAAAACAGTAAGAACTTACTGTGTTACACGTTTCATTGCCTTTTCTGGATTTTGAATTTTGAACTCCAATACTTTTTTTTTTAAATAGAATACAAACTTTTTGGTATGGAATAAAAAAGAAGTCGGTAAATGAGTATTTAATAGGAAGTCTGACAGTGGCACCGGTGGCTGAAAAGTTGTTTGGAAATCATTTATCAGGTATGGGCATCACCATCATCAGGCATGGAAAGGAATGAGGAAAATTTCGCTAGGAAACTTTTGAATTTGAATGTGGATGGCTATAAGAGTAGGCCAGGGGAAGACCAAAGAAATGATGGATGAACTGTGAAAGATGATATGACTAAAAAGGGATTGAATAGTGATATTGCGACTAATAGAGAAGTTTAGAAGAAGAATGCCAGCCGCACCGATCTCAAATAAATTTGGATTAGAGTAAGAGAATGATGATGATAACAGAAGCTTCTTATCAAATTTTGGATTCAAACTTATATAGAGGTCACATGCTTAATTTTCGTGTTTTAACCTGCATAACTTCAACCTAGTGGAAGAATCAGCATTGCTATCCAACGTGGCAACGCTGCCAGCCTTTTGGCCACTTTTGCTACTGACGGCGATGCGGGCGAATTTTTATATACCCAATGAGCTCTTCCCTTTATTAATTTTTTCCTTTATATACTTGTACATAATAGTGTTAGATTGTATATTATATTTAAAATTTATCAAGTTTATATACCACTTAGTGGATATTTTAAATCCTACAACTCGTCTACATCTGACAGTCAAAGGTCCTGCCATCAGTACATGTATGTGTATATCCAAAACCACTAAACCCATTGACCATTACCTGTTATAGACGATCGATCAATCACCAATGATATAAACAAAACAACCAGGTGATTAATCTTCTGAGAAGACACTAATAATTGGTACGGAAAAAACAACGGACATAGACCTTGCCAAACCAATAGTGGCTCCATACGGTCTTGAGTTTTCAATAGGATAAAATAAATGAAACCATAATGTCATTCAAATGTGAAAAATGAATTATTTGTTCTACTTTTACATGTTGTTATAGTGATATTAAACAGTGGTAAAAGCTACAAAGTAATATAATGAATAGGCATACGAAACACTTCTTCACAAAAAAGATATATACGAAAGAGAAACTTTCTTTGCACACTTTTTTTTTGTTTTGTTTGGGAAATTATCAAATTACTTCTCCCGCTCTGGGCGGAGCGGGAGGGTGTGTCAGACTCTTACTGACTAAAACCCACCCGTGTTCCTTCAGTTGCCATGTTGCCACGGTATCCCTTTCGGACTTTCCCGCAACCCCGGCAGTTCTTTGCACACTTAGTTCGACAGTGAAAAATTGCTTTAAATATGCTACAATTTCAATTGGAAACTCATTTTCACGCCTACGGTCTCAGTCACTATACTTAAAACACTATTAAGCTAAACCAACAAATTGGTATAATTTTAGTCATATCTAATATGTAATGAGCATAATGTATGGTCTTAAGTGGGCCGATCGGCGTTTTGGGCGTCGCGGGCGCACCCGGTCAAGGCCGCTTGCACTTGCTCGCAAAAAACCGACCAACTGGTTGTGTGCCCACGCATGCGGTTATCATACTCGCGTTTTTTGCGACCATATTCATATCTACGTCACTATCTGCTCGGGCCGTTGCTCGCTTATGAGTTTTTGTAACAGTAAGCTTTATTTTATGAAACCTGTCAAGTTAAGCCTCTTAGGTTTTCTAATCACAAAATTGACTTCTGTTTTTAGTACGAATGCCAAATTAGATTTTTAAATTAATTTTACAAAACTTTGCAGACGATATAAACATTTTCGCAATTTTCTTTATTTATTCTTCTACTGTTTAACTCAGGGGTTCCAACCTTTTAACATACGCGCCCCCCTAACTTTTAAAACCACTACGCCCTTGAGTTACTTTTTCGACATAAGCAGAAAAACATAAGAACGTAAAGCGAGCGAAAGTGAGGTCGAAAATGTTTGCACCCCCTTGGATAGGTTAGATTTTCTTTCGACCATTCGTACAGAAAAAGCAGTAACTTTGTCGATTTTTGCAGAAAAGTTGCAGAATCAAGAGAATGTGGAGTGATAGAGCGAGCAAAGTGAGCTCGAAAATTGTAGCACGCTGCCTCGGATAGATTCGGTTTTCTCGAGTCCATTCATATAAAAGTAGGAAAACTTATTTTGTTGACTTATGCAGAAAAGCTAAAGCTCATTTTACAGTACTTCCCTACAAATTATGTAACATTCAGGTTTTTAAAATCAGAACACCAAATTTAAAAAGTATTAGAGCCGCCGCGCCCCCTCATTGGTCACTCTATGGGGGTCACTCTATACTCTCAAGGGGGGCGCGCCCCACCGGTTGGTAATCTCTGGTCTAACTCATCAAGTTCTATATTCTATTCGTATAACAGACATTTGCATAATGACCACCTACGTTAGTCACCGAGTACACTTTGCGACCACGACAAATAAAACACAGCCATCATCATTAAGTGGTGTGTCGAAGGCTCCGAGCCTGTGATTCAGTGCGAACAGTGTGCCTATTGCGATGAGCAAAGTCAATGTCAGGGGTCAAGAACACCATACCTAAAAGTGGCGAAGAGGTAGGCTTTTTTGTAAGCATCTAATTCCACTTTATCGCTAAAAATAAAAAGGTGGGTAAATCATATTTTTACATTATCGCCAGTTCACCCAGACGGTGTTATTAAATTTTAATAACGAGCATCCTGTGCCAGACGACTTGAAGTGTAACCTGTTTATGAACAAGTCTTAGAACAAGCAGATGTAGCTGCAACTTAGTTTTTTGTTGTTCCCAAATGATTTACTTATAATTTTTGAAATGTACATAAATGGCCAGGACTTTTTTGTTTTAATTAAAGTGTTAACGCTTCGGTTAAGTGCTTCCGGAGTCAAGGAAACATCCTTGAAGCTTTGCTTTTTTTAATTGAATGTCTAGCGTCCATTACTTCTAATTGTTGTATCAGAATAACTAAAGAAACTACTAGTTACGTAGATTTAATCCAATTTTAGTGACTTGCAAAGATCTAATAATATTCTTTATTCTTTTTGTTTTTAGGCTTGGTATAAACATTCTTTTCAGAAGGTATTTCAGCTGCGCTTTTCTTTATAGCGTAGAAAGCTTCACCGCTTCAAGTGAGTTATTTTTTAAGAAATATTTTATTTAATAACCATCCTGTTCACAAACTCAGTCAGATTTGAAAAAAAATTGTTTTGAGTTTAGTTCTTGTGCATATATTTTGCAATACCTTATTCGCCGCTTCGAGTCAATAACTTCTAATGTCACAAGCTAACGTTTTACTTGATTGATGAACCCGGTTCAGACCCAGTATGCTCGTCGTCCACAAAAGATAATTTGGTCGCTAGATACCAACTATAGTTTTTGCAACGCATCATCCAGTTTTTCATCTCTTTTACCAGTTTTTACTTCATCTTTGTCTATACTTTTTATTACTAATGCTATCACAAGAAAGTTAGAGTAATAAACTAATGGAAGACATCTACAGATATGTGAAGATTTGAGATTAACTTTTACTTTAAGACTTTTACTTTTTGTCCTGTATGTCGGAGGCGAAATCCAATCCGAAGTCCATTTTGTTCTTAGCAAAAAATAGTAAAACAATGGTGGACCGAGGCGAGGCGGGTATCTCACAAGTGCACATAATGGTGCAAGGGACCGACGCCGGCGTCTCCTTCTCGTAATTCTCCAGTAATGACGGTAATCATTTTATCATCTTCGTACCAATAACGTGCGTTTACCTAGTGCAATGGGGTTACGTCGCCGAGTCGGCAGGACCGTGCGAATAAATGATAGATGACAGTCCGTATGTAATTTAGTTATTACGAATACCTTGCCGGTATTATTTCACAATATTGCTGGACGCGCTCAGTGCTTCGCCGTAGTTAGGTTTATGCGTGAAATGTCAAAATAAGGTATGATCGATATGATGTTGAGGAGTTGAGGACCTGTTGCACTTCCGCGTTAATTTTCTTTTACAGAAACAACCACGAGAACAGTAATTTTGTTAGAGCTTTGAACTATCTCAATTATGTCTTATTTTGGTTTGAAATAGCATTATAAATTCTGAATGGTCAATTTCACAGCGAATTCAATTGAGTAATTTAGTGCTTTTCTGTCTTGTAATAAAGTGCGGAAGGAGTGTGTTTCTGATGATTTTATGATGTGCTTTCCATGTTATGGTTTGTGTTCTCGCCATATCAACGTTTTATAGATTTTATCGGTATTGTTAAGCAGCTTTACAAGCTCTTCTTTTGTTTTTTTTTTTCTAATCTTTGGACTATAAAACGTAGAAAAAAACAAACAGATCTCTTCGACGGCTTTGATTGCGCGTGCGCTTGCCTCTTCGTTACTATGAGCGAGTGTTTTAGCTGTCATATTTAGAGCAGTAACTTATTACTTTGTTAATTTATTTTTTTATTCTTTAACTTGTTTGTAATTACTTATATTGCGTGTAGCCATAGCAGAGATTTTAAACGTTTTAGGATAATAGAAGAATGATGCCGGTTTTCAAGCGGTAAAAACAGACATCACGACAACTATGCTTTTGCACGCACATGTGAAAGTGAGTTCAAATACCTAATTTATGATTTTTTTCATATTCACGGTCGTAAAAATATTAACAAACCGATATTTCAAATAATATAAACTTTAAAATCTTGGAAATATAAAAATTTCCAATTACCTATAATGCAAAGTGTTCCTTAATTAACTTATGTTAAGCAGTTTCATTTAGCTCTCCGTTACTTACCGTTTACGATCCAACAACTAACTACATTTCCAGCCCATTTTCCACTTCTGATTCCATCATTGCAAATTATAATTAATATATTTTCTCTTACCAACTAAAATGAAAAACAAAATGTCATATAAAATACCTGAGTACAGCAACACGCTTCACTTTCTTCAACTGTGTCACGTGATTAATGTTCAAGTGTTCACAAAACTGAACTGTGTCCGGGAACTATGCGAGCACTCGACCTGAACGGACGCACCGGCTAATAAATGAGAACTAGAGACCGGCGCGGTTGCGGGCCGGAGACGGGGCGCGTCAGACAACACAGTCACGCAGCCGACCAAGCGTCTCAAACGGAATGAAATGGTGAAGAAGACGCCACGGTCTTATATAGACGTGGCCGTAACCTGACGCCGGATAACGGACTCCCGCCGACGGACGTGCCACTCGACTATAGATCGTTCTGCGCGCACGCAAGAGACACATTCGAACTCTAATCACAACCCTTCCCAATGTAACAGATAGATCGAATTTTCAATAAAGCGCCCCGAGCTTAACACTGCAATTTGCCAGCATTGGCGCTCGAACCTAGGTACCCGCACCCAAGAGACGACAGGACAACGGAACTCTAAATGGCATCAGGGTGTGGCATCAGTGCCAATCTATCTGGATGATTTTCTTGTGAAAACATTCTTAAGGTTTTACAATAGTTAAGTTTTCAGTCCGTATAAATCTAAGCGCTAGAGCGTCTATTGGCTTTTTAAATGAGAAAAAGTAAAACACCATAATATGTGAAAATTATTTAACTAAAATATTGAAAAAATATCGAAACTAAAAAGAAAAACACCGTTTCACAAATAAAAACAAGAAAAACAGAAAGAAAACTACAAACATTTGGTATATTTTGTTATAATACAAAACTACGAAAGCCAACTTTACTCCAAAAAATAATAGAACTAATAAGCAGCCTATTTTGGTAACAAGTTTACCCATTATAGTTTGATAATTAATATAAAATATACTAAGTAAATAAAATTTAAATTAGTTGATTTTGGATTATTTCCCCAAAAACTTTGTAATTCAGTTTACAGAACCCTTGAAGCCGTTACAAATGCCGTCAATATTCAAGTTACTAGAGATATGAAGATTTCCAATAATTGTGTTTATCGATCGTCAAAATTTTTCCTTGTCACTACTTGGCACCCTCTGAACGTGAACTTGGTTCCCAGGGATAGATCTCGATTAATAAAGATGAAATGTCTCGTCATCCAATACAACCACTGCAACGTTATTGGCGACTAACCACAGCTCCCGGTCCCTCAAGGACTCATTCAAATAGAACCATATAAAGTCGTAGTTTCGATTGAAAATAAAGGCAGCTCTAGTTTGGATGAGTGCTGCCAGAGACAACTATATGGCATTACATCAGCGAGATGTGAAACTGACCATTAATAACGCCATGGCCAATCACTAATCTGGCTATTAAACGTGTTTTTTATGGCATTTTCGCTCCAGGCCGTTTGTTGTCTACGCAGAATACTGCAGTCTAGCTTGTAATAGAAATTACCCGACTAAAATAAAACGATTCAATTTTTTATTAAAAGCAGGTTTTTCGTGAGAAAAATGTGTTATCAACCTACGTAATAGCTTCAGGTAATTAAATCATTTATTTTGTAATAGAATTACATTTTTACATAAAACAATGATTCTTTATCATCATCATCTTCCTGTCCTTGCCCCATGTTACGTGGGGTCGGCGCAACACGTTTTCTTTTTCCACTCTCCCCTGTCAACCGTCACGCTATCGTTCCCTCCCTTCTCTTTCATATTATTCCTCACACAATCCATCCATCTGTTCTTTGACCTTCCTGTCCCTCTCCATCGATCAAAATTTATATTCATCACTCTTTTAGTCACGTGTATTTTCTCCCTCCTCATCACATGCCCATACCAAGCCAAACACGTCAAGAAAACACGTCAAGTGGCGTCAGTGACAGAAAAGTTGAAAGGAAATTTCCTTTCAACTTTTCTGTCACTGACGCCACTTTTAAACTTCCCCTTATATACTAATTTCTTACTTTATCCATTTTCGTCACCACATCCATCTCAACATTCTCATCCCCGATGCTTGCAATCTTTTTTCATCCGTGTTTTTTACGGCCCAGCATTCCGATCCATACAGTACGACAGGCCTTATCACGGACTTGTATATTTTCCCCTATGACTTGAGGGGAATCCGTGGGTCGCAAATTGTTGCTGTGACCAGTCGCCATTTCATCCATCCTAAGTTGATCCAGTGAGTTACGTTTCGGTCTACATCACCATCCCCTTGGACAAGCGACCCGAGGTATCGGAAGTCGGAGCAGATCGATAAGGGTGTTCCGGCGAGAGGTATGGGCACATGACTGGACAGACTGCCAAAATCACAAAAGAAGTGCTCTGTTTTGGTCCGATTTCATCTCAGCCCAACTGTCGCCAGTCTTTTCCACCAACAACTGCTGGGCGCACATTCGCTTGGTCTCTCTTAGCCTTAGTTTAATACATTATTAATAATTTAGGGGCATGAGGAACAGGGTGTAAAGTTCACTCATCCACCATAGAAAAGGGAGGATCCTCCGACCAGACGGGTGTTGTGTCTGGCGGGCAACTGCCCATCAGTTTGAAGTTGTAATCTTGAATGTATGTCGATCGCTCGGTAAACTCTAACTGCGCGATGCAGGATTTGTGTGACGTCATGTCTTTGATGCGTAGTTCGTATGTGGCGGTGTAACCGCTACATCACTCCCCTCCGGAGACCGGAGGTCGATAGTGGGATGAATCTTGCGATGCTTCACGGTGCCAGCTGTGGTTCCAGTGAGTCGGAACCGGGTGCCACATAGTTCGCGGTGAGTCGGAACTGTCTGTGGTGGTTGTGGTGATTGCGGTGATTCCCCAGTGAGTCGGAGTGATGAGGCTGATTGCGTTGATTCCCCAGTGAGTCGGGGTGATGAGGCTGAGGGTGATGACCAGGAATGCGCGTTCGCTGCATGCTGGTGGTCAAGATACCCGTTAAAGCCGTGGGTGCTGGCCGGCTGTGTGAGTCGCCTCACGAAAACTTGCGGGAGTGATGATGATGATGACGTCACGCCGAAGTAATTGCTCGAAGGCTACGTTGACGTTCATACTCGGGGTCACCAATTTAGGGGCAAGAGGAACAGGGTGTAAAGTTCACTCATCCACCATAGAAAAGGGAGGATCCTCCGACCAGACGGGTGTTGTGTCTGGCGGGCAACTGCCCATCAGTTTGAAGTTGTAATCTTGTATGTATGTCGATCGCTCGGTAAACTCTAACTGCGCGATGCAGGATTTGTGTGACGTCATGTCTTTGATGCGTAGTTCGTATGTGGCGGTGTAACCGCTACAATAACATAGGTCCCCGAAGGCCACACCAACATTTCGTTGGAAAAGTTTAATACCACTTTAACCGACCTGGAAATTAAAACCCAGGACTATACAACACCCGCAGGAGACGCCCTGGGCGTAAGGAATCGCAGGCCGATTCCCGGCCACCGAAGGTGCGGCTTGCGGACGGTGAGCCATGGGTAACTCGCCGTCCAATAAGGACCAGGCCCGGGTCGACGGCGCGTTATGTTCCACGCGCACTTCAAAGAGATGTCAGCAGAACTGACGGGATCCACTAGGGCCGATGCCTGCCGGGGTCGCGCGAAAGTCCGAAAGGGATACCACGGCGCCTGGCAACATACAGGCAACTGAAGGAACACGGGTGGGTTTTATTCAGTATGAGTCTGACACGCCCTCCCGCTCCGCCCAGAGCGGGAGAAGTTATTAAATAAATTCCCACCGAAAAAAAAAAAACAAGTACTATACAACAAACACTTGTGATTTTCAGGGATAGCACTAAATAGACGCGGATTCTCTGAAAACTATAACTTATTTTCGACGAGTTTTCTTTAGTTTTACGAGTACATCTACCCCACACCGAGCAACGTGTCAGATTTAAGATCATATTCGTTCATATACCTCAAAGTCACAGTAAATTCAAGCAATAACACTAGCACGAAGTTACTCACGAGTTACATTTTTCTAAAGAAGTCTTTTCAAAGCGTGCGATCTGCAAAATAATGCGGTGTATCTTTGAAGAAGATATTAAGTAATTTTATACTTACAATTTTATGTTTTCGGAAATAATAGAAATGATAATACCACCTTACAAAAAATATAAAGCTCGAGCACATGCACTAAATAAAATGATATTAAAGTATTGATAGATATTACTGTTTCTTAAATTACAAACGGTTGGTCGTAATCGCAGCTATCTTTGCAGATGGACAGATAAACCTACCGCTGCGTAGGCATTGTAATAACTTAAGATTACGATAGATCAAATAATACATTACTGAAATTATTACATTTCAAACAACTACCATCAGACAACAAATTCTAAAGAACTTTCATTTTTCGATCAAAATTTCGAATCAATAACAAATCTATTATTAAAAATCGAGGTCTTCTTCAATATGCACGTACAAAATTGGATATAATAAAAACTCACAAATGGTAGCGTCTTTTAACGCATAGTTATCACTTAATAGCTTTGTTGCAAATAAAAACAAATGTTTATGCGCAGGCGCCGTTTTTAATCTCACTTCCTGCGGTTTCCCAAAGGAGGATTTAAGGCCAGCGCTGAAGTTGGTACAGTAGTGAAAGTTAATTTTGATACGCATTGGCTCGCTCATTATCTGCGCGATGAAAATCTTAAATTACACTGCACATGCCATGTTTTGATCTATTTTTATTTGAGTAAGATTCAATTACTCGACTCCTAATGACGTACAGCGCCGTAGGCTTCGGATAAGAAAATAACATCTTGTCTCTGCTGCCGTGTAATGAGTGCGCTTCACGGCAAAAGAAAACAATTATCTACATGATGAGAACTTGTAATAATTTAATATTTTATTGCTTTATTCATTTGAGTCCGTATTGCATGTCAAAACATAAGTAGTAAATAGAAAAGTAAAAGAGGAACATATCAACTACAAATCACTCGGAAGCTGACATGACGAGCGCATTTATTAACTTTTTGTGCAGATCAGAATAGCAGATTATTGGATAGTATTTAAATAATAGCCCATTGAACGATCGATGGTTAGTTAAATTATATTGATAGATACGCATAAAGTGAAGGTAATTGATTTAAAGGTAGATAGCTCAAACGAAACTGACTCTAAGCAATGGGGTAGAATATTTGACCTAGAATTTGAGTCCAAAGTAATAAAAGCGGTATCCATCATCTTGGTTAAGCTAAGGAGCTTTTCTCTTCAGTCTTGTCTCATGAAGCAACGTAGTAATTCAAGATAACATTCATATTTAATTTCGTTGCAAAATTTTGTGCTTGCTTTGTCAATAATTTTTAACTTTTTTTAATAAAACGACTTATGTACAAGTATACAGAGGAAAAAAAATATAGAAACAGCTCACTGGGCATCAAAAAATTCATCCTCATCACTGTCAGTAGGAAAAGGCTGGCAGCATTGCCACGTTATATGGCAATGCTAATCCTTTGACCTAAAAATTGGCTCTTGCTTTGTTATGCCGAATGTTTATAAAAGAATACCTACCTACATGTACGTTCATTTTCCTTGAAACAAAAATCGATCAAATCGTAATTTAAACCAATAATAATATTGATATTACGTACATACATTATCGTTATGCGCGTAATCACAATATCGTTCAAAATTACAATAGTAGAATAGAGTAGTCCCATTAAACACAGTATCAGTATGAATGGTGTCATGGTAGCAATTTTCCGAATGATTTTAATGCACATGATGTGGGTTATTGTGCTAATGTGAGCACTTAATCCATTACCACACGATATCGCATTAGAGGCTAGAGCGAATGTCAGGGAAGCCATGATCGTGGCCCGTGGTGCGCCTAGCAAGTGCTTCTTAAACGCAATTATCACTTACGTATGTATCCTATGTTAGTGATATTCTAGACCTCATACATAAATACTATTCATGTGGATAGTATAGAATGCGTTTGTGCATCATGTACCTCATCAACGATAATTTAACTCAAAGTTGTATACTAACTTAACTAAAACTATTCACAAACTAAAATATAACATCGAAAAATTCATCCGCATCGCTGTCGACTAGTAATGTACCCAAGAATAATTTTGTTATTTTTATCAATTATTTAGTTATAAGTTGTTACTTACTTATTTATATTATTTAAAGTACCTAATATATAGAGAACAAAAAAACTCAAAGTATGCATTCATTGAATTTATTACGAATAAAAAAGTTTTTATTTGTAAGTTTTTTTTTTTTTTTCAAGTTTCTTTTTATTTTTTGAAGTATTTTTACTTTAATTTTAATTTATGTGTATGAATGAATGAACCACAAAATATCTATGTTCTATGCTATGTAATAACGCAGTTTTTCGTAATACTTATCAAATAGTCAATATTATCCATCATGTCATTGTAAAAAGCAAACTGCAACAAAAATTCTGCTTTTTCAGCGAAGCAACTGAAACAAGACGCTGTTGCAATTTTTAATCAAATACACTTAAAAAATAAACCAACACAAACATCTTGAAAGCAAATAACATTTCTACTGAAAAAGGACTGTTGAAAAATAATTCGAGATGCAATGTAGAAAACGGATTTTCCAACTAATCTATTGATATAGTAAAGCGCAGACACCTAGAATTTTTGGATTTACAATCAAAAAAACTTTTTGAAGTGAAAACTTCTTTAGCATCGTTGTGATTTGAAAGTCGATGAAACGAAAAAGCGACAGTAAAAAGAGACAGACACATAAATTCATAAGATTTAACGTGGGAGAAAATGAGATAGGAAGCATTATAGTGTGTGGGGGGAGGTGTGTCTGAGGGTGTGTGGGGGGGTGTCTGAGGGTGTGTGTGGGGGTGTGTCTGAGGGTGTGTGTGATGGTGTATCTGAGGGTGTGTGTGGGTGTGTGTCTGAGGGGGTGTGTGGGGGTGTGCCTGAGGGTGTGTGTGGGGGTGTGTCTGAGGGTGTGTGTGGGGTGTGTCTGAGGGTGTGTGTGGGGGTGTGTCTGAGGATGCGTGTGGTGGTGTGTGTGGGGGTGTGTCTGTGTGTTTGTGGGGGTGTCTGTGTGTGTGGGGGTGTGGGGGTGTGTATGTGTGTGTTCTTATGTTCGTGGTTCTCTTTATGCTCTGCTTCGTACCCCCTCCACTCGTGTTTACCAAGGCATAGTGGGAGTTTGCTTGGGCCTCAGCGTTGTACACACGGCTACACATCAAGCTATACATTTCCAGTTTATGCTAATTTCACATTGTATAGGATTTCCGTACAGTGCGAGGTCCGCTAATACTGGAAATTTATAGCTTGATGTGTAGCCGTGTGTACGTGTGTTAATACGTGTTTGTGCGCGTACAAAATAGTAGATTGTTTACCAAGGGAGCAAACAACAATTTTTAAGGCGAGAGTGTTTCTTTGAATCCAGAGTGGAGCGAAGGATTCTAGAGTAGAGTAGAACCCTGAGCGCAGCGAGGGATTCAAAGTACTTCACTCGAGCTTAAAATAGTGTTGCTCCCGAGGTGAACACTCTACTTTTTATCACCCTCTATGAGAAAATAAAACGTGTGCAGTCAACGAAGTTCCTTCTTACGTATGATTTAAAACAAAAATCGCTACCATCTTGGACTTACATTTTGACCTCACTATCAGCTTTAGCACCCTCGAAAACTATGAAAACGACGCTTATGACGAAAAATTTGAAAATTTCAGCAGCAGCTATCTTGGATTTGTATTTTGACCTCACTATCGGTTTTAGCACCCTCAAAAACTATGAAAACGATACCCATGACGAAAAATTTGAAAATTTCCGCAGCCGCCATCTTGGATTTACATTTTGACCTCATTTTCGGCTTTAACGCCCTCGAAAACTATGAAAATGACACCCATGACGAAAAATTTGAAAATTTCCGCAGCCGTCATCTTGGATTTTCATTTTGACCTCACTATCGGCTTTAGCACCATTGAAAACCATGAAAACGATACCAATGATGAAAAATTTGAAAAATTTCAGAGCCGCCATTTTGGATTTTCATTTTGACCTCACTATCGGCTTTAGCACCATCGAAAACTATGAAAACGACACCCATGACGAATAATTTAAAAAAAATTCGCAACCGCCATCTTGGATTTTCATTTTGACCAAATTCACACTTTCTCTCTCTTGCCAGCCTGTTACTTGTTCATACAATGTTCGTGTTTGATCTCTTTGGTGATTGGAACTGTTTTTACTAACAATATCCACGTTCCAAATTCAAATCACTTTTAATCCCTAGGGATTAAAAAGCTATTTTAGTCCCTGTTTACGAGGGCTAAACTAGAAATTTTTGAATAGATGTGATAAAAACATATTTTTTAAAATTTTTGAAGGTTTCACTTCTACCACGTGTGAATTGCACACATGTTTTTTTTTTGTTTATGAATGAAGTCATTTTCTAATTAATGACATTTAAAATTCGTTTTCAGCAACCTTCGTGACCTAGCTGTCCGTCAATCCAAAACTACAATGAAATTAAAAGATTAAAAATCAAATTCATCATTAAACTTTTAGAAAAAAAAGGTTATAACAAAGTAATCGTGAACAATTGTCGATATAATTTCTATCCTAATTAAAATCTGTCGGCTCAGTCACCTTCATTCGATTATTTCACTTCATTTTCGCAGCTTTTATTTGGAGTTCGACTGATGGTTTTTGCCGACGATCAACTCGTCAATAGATCTGGGTCGTTCGTTCAAACTTCTATAATACATAGCACTTTTACTTCGCAAATAGATCTGCATTCATTTTTATTTATGAATAACTCTCCAGTTATGATTTTATTTTTATAGGTATCTGGAACTCTTTGATTAAATGTATATTCTGCAAATATTAAGACTCTAAGATGGTAGAGCTCTGAAAAAAAAGTTGAAAGTCGAAAATTGATGTCTTGCTTAAAATCTTCAAAAGAAATCTATGATAAAAGATGGGGTTCCATCGATCACAGGCTTACCATACATTTTTTTGAAGATTAACAATACAATTTGAATTTTTATTAAACACTATCTTGTATCTTCAACTACTACATACACATTTGTGTTTTTAAGATTCGCAGCTTTCGTTTTAGAAAGCCAACTATTAAATTTAATGATGAATTTTCATATCAAATTCATGATATATTTCGCAACACGTGATAATATTCCATACATTACGACGTACGATGACAAGTACACCGTGGTCGTCGTCGCAGGCGCTCAGGGAAGGCGCGCCATGCGCCGGCGCAGCCTAATCGTCGCGTAACGGTGGCGAACTGTAAAGCTCGCCACGGACCGCGGGCCGCGTGCTAAATTTGCCGAAACACCGCGATCTCTAGCGGGAAAATCTTAAATCACTCTAAATTCGTGTCGATGCCCGCCCATAGACGAAAAACGACAATATACGGAATTTCTTACCCATGACAGTATCAAAAACGTCGTGTTTGAGGAGCTTCTCTCTTCGGCAACACGGCCATTACTAAAACCAATATGTTGAGCTCACTGAAACCTTATACGTCGCTTATAATTTCACATGCTAATGGTCAACGTCCTCTTAACCTTAATCATGAAAGCTTTAAATGGAGTTTTAAATGACTTTAGGTTCCATTTACAGATTACAGAATCGAGAAGTTAAGGCCTGCGTATTCTGAGAATTCCTACGAGCTAGATATTATAATACATAGTGTAAGTTCCTTGGAATCATTAAAGTATTCGAAAAAGTTAGTCATTTGGTTGCATTTTACGACAAATAAATAAAAATATTGTTTCAGCACTTAAGATGGACACCTGCTAAATAAACTTTCAGCAATCGCCAGTTTGGTTCCAATTTCTATTATTTTAAATAAAACCGAATTTCTATTAACAATTTCTCGAATCAGGCGGAACACAAGCGATTTGTAGAATATGAATGCAAGGTGATTGATAGTTTCGAACCTCTTACATCCTGCATCGCATGACCGTGTGACAGGCAGTATGGACAGCTGTCTACCCTGTCTAGCCGGCTACGGTGACTCATTGCAT
The DNA here is from genome assembly GCA_963680765.1 of Agrochola lychnidis. Classification (NCBI taxonomy): domain Eukaryota; kingdom Metazoa; phylum Arthropoda; class Insecta; order Lepidoptera; family Noctuidae; genus Agrochola; species Agrochola lychnidis. The sequence continues at coordinate 11,734,634 of OY796850.1, forward strand.
ATGGTATGACAATCTGAATAAATTTTCCAAAAAAAAACATTTTATATTAAGGAAAAGTTGAAGAAGATAAATGAATTTGTGTTTCAGGTTAAAGCTGTAACATAAAGGTTTAAGAGAGCAACTCTTGGCAAATTGATGAAATATAGTTTTTTAGATCGAATAAGCAATAAAGCTTTCAAGTTCGTAAGCCTTGACGAATGTGGCCCGTGCAATGTAAAGCAATTTATATAGCAATATTCCTTATATCATGCAATCAAATTCCGAGGCGGGGTTCATCATCCTGATCCTGCCATTAGCAAGAACATATCCGATATTAATTACGACAAGTTCGCGTGTCAGTAACGACGCATTCTGTTACCGCAACAATGAAGAATTGTTACTTCAATCCAATCATGTCACGCCAACAAACTATGAGATTTATCTCATTACGGTACTAGTTGATAGATTTTCTATTCTTCACACCAGCTTGTACTTTAATCGAATACATTAACATATTCATAAAAACAATGTAGTCTCAGCAGCTTCATTAAAATTTCATAGTACACATCATCGATATTTAATACCGTTTCGAAGAAAATGCTAGGTCGCAGTTGATCGACGTACTAAGTTCCACAAACTTTCGTTTAACTGTCAGACTCACTTCCAACTGTTCGGGTACGCCCAACAATCAACACTTTAAAATAATAAACTATTTATTAACTTCACACTCTACTTAAGGCCGCCCAGTTTTATTCGAACCAAAGTATCCGTGACTCTTCCACAGACAAAGGGTCATTAGCGAAAATGTCCGAGTCAACAATAGAACAAGCGAAACGGGAAATTGATGAATCCCTAGTTCTGAGCGCATTCTGTATGCGGCGCATCGGGCTGTCGTTCCAGGATCCCAATAGCGGATCGGCTTACTTACGTCAGAAGCTGATGCTCATAGCTTCCGTCTGCGGCATTTGCTACCACGTATTCAGTGAAATCGTCTTCATAGGTCTCACGTTGGCGAATTCGCCACGAGTCGAGGATGTCGTTCCACTTTTCCATACTTTTGGGTACGGTGCTTTAAGTAAGTAACTATGTACAAGTATACATTGAGTTAGTCTGGCTATCTGTCTGTGTTCGAACTACTTTCGAGAACTGTTACTCAGGATGCGGTTTTCGCTATTATGATGAAGTGTAATCTTGAGAGAGTAAAAGATATTATTAGGCACAATTTGAATGAAGCGTGAAGTTTAGTCTATTCATAATACGACACACAAAGGTGTCTACAGAGGTGTCTGTCTGTTCCATGTTTCTTTTGTTTTATTTTATTTCATCTATTTTCCGTCCCAATAATGTAACTTTACATTTCTTAGGTATTGCAAAAGTATTTGTGTTGTGGTACAAAAAAGATGTATTCCGTCAGTTACTGAATGAGCTGGCAGGCATATGGCCGATGCCTCCGCTGGAAGAGGAAGCGCAACTCATTAAGAGCAAGAGTCTCGCCGCTCTCCGCATCACGCATCGATGTAAGTATGTTTACATTAAACATAACATTCTTTACTTTACTTTGAAGTGCGAGCACATGAAAATCCGGTCCGCTTTTGTGTGACACATGCACAAAATTGTTTGGTGTGAGTGTTACTTTAAGATTTGCATCAAAGTGTTATCGCAGAACAGAATAAGACCTGGGTTTCTCAATATGAGTCAAGCAAATGAGTCACTTATAAAAACACGTTTCATAAAACCCATATTTAAAACCCTCAGAACGCCGAGATTGCCGAATTAACATCAAAACCGGTGAAATGTCAATTAAACCAGGTTAAATTGCTCTTACTTTTATGCATTTTTATGGCAACTGCCCAAAGTTTACATCGTTTCTTCGCAGGGTATTTCTTCATGAACGTATCCGGGGTCTGGTTCTACAACTTGACGCCGATTGTCATCTATCTGTTTGGCCTGATTCAGGGCAAGGACGATAAGATTGGCTACGTCTGGTCGTCGTGGTACCCGTTTGATAAACACCAAACGCTTGCGCACGTCACCGTTTATCTCTTTGAAATATTCGCAGGTAAGATTAGCTACTGTATACATAAATAACGAATTTATTTTTAGTCTTATTTACATTAAATTAAAGGCCGTTAAGTAATTTCCAGGTCTTCTGACTTCCGTGAAGGACTAGTTATTTATAAATAGTGCAGTTATCAAACTCTATATATTATACATACCTATAGTTATTTGAAACCTGGTTTAAACACTTTATAGTATTAATCTGTGATACTGGCTGGCAAGCGCCTTGTTCAACATCAAACATTTTTAATGCTCCATCATCATTTCTAAAATCTTATTCGCCATATTGTTCCTATGATAAAAAAACATTGTCTGTCTATGCACTTTTCTCAATGTAAAGTGAACTAAAGCAATTTGAAACACCATAATAATTACCTCCATTCTCAATCAAGATGTTGCTACATGGTTTTGACACATATGAAGAACACTTTTCGTTCGAAGATGGTGACCTCTACCGCCATTGTAATAGCACTTAATAACTTAATCGAATCTTTCGCCTTACAATCTCATTGTTGGAGCAAAAAACATCAAAATAATAGTACCCATAACCATTTCTTCGAACAAAACATTTCTTTTATTGACATAGAGAGAGTGAAAGTCCTGATGATATAGAATCATCTTTAGGCCCCTATTATCACATTGAGAGCTACATCTTCGGACGTAGTAAAGTAGCAATTAATCCAGTTCAAACATTTGATTGTACACTTTGGGCTCTTAAGAATGAAGGTGTAAACGCGATCGCATGATGAACTCAAAACAAATATCGTTTAGCTGTCAGCGGTAAAAATTAGATGTTATTTTGTTTTCAGGGTGTTTATATGATTGAGTCATGATATGCTCTAGTTGTACATGCAGTATTTGAACTTTATTTAGTAGGTAAATATATTTTTCCAAGGTTTGTTTGCGTCACTTCTTCTTCCCAAATTAAACACTAGCAATTGGTGAAGTGTAGGGGGCTGTCAAAATGGTCAAAAAGTTTTGGACAAGAACGTGGAGATTTAGATTTCGTTTGTTACCAAAATAACTTGGTATTTTTTTTTTAAAGTGAAAACTTCTTTAGGCGCGTTGGGCATTTTTGAGATGGGACTAAACCATTGTTCACGACACTGTAACGAAATTTATCGACACCGTGGAGTAAAAGACATCAACGCGTTGATTACCACGGTGCCGATTTTTTTTCAAGTTTTCACTTCTGTCGGCACTCCCGGAGTGCCACTGTTTTTTTTTTCTTTATATATCTGGGCATTGTGTTACTTTAATTAATTATAAGTTACCTTTATTTAGTCTTTAAACAATAACTCCTACTATTAAAATAACAAAGCTTATTTTTAGGTCAAACCTGCGTCTGGATTATGGTCAGTACGGACCTCTTGTTCTCTGCAATGGCGAGTCATATAAGTATACTGTTACGACTGCTTAAGCGCCGGCTGGAGTCTGTGGGGACAGCAGACAATGACCACTATCAGGAGGTGCTGGGAGACATCAAGTTGCATCAGCGACTTATTACGTGAGCTAACCCAGCCATCATCATTCTCCTGCCCTATCTTAATTTATTTAAGGTCTCTATTAATCGTCATCTAATTTGTGCGAAAGATAACATAATATCGCAGAGTCCATTCATCGCTTCGTTGGTCTTTCCCTGCTCTTATAGCCCTGAGCTAATCCAACCATCCGACTTTAAAGACTATAAACGGAACTACCCATCCAACTATAATTTATAACCTGGCAGTTCAGTATGTACCTACTTCCAAGTTAATTTACTACAGAAACACGTTTAAATACTCATTTACGAATGTTTACCCGGCCAAATCGTGTTCTTGGGTCAAAGAATCCAAACATTCAAAACACATTATGAATTTCTTCCGTTTTACCGTAACACGTAGATTTTCTTGCGTAAGTATCTTTTTTTAGACCTTTTGAGACGTGATTGATATAAAAAAGTATATTTCAAAAGTTCAAAAAACTATTTAGGGTATTGTACCAAGTTTTTTTTCGGTATTCCAGATACTGCAACGATTTAGAAAACGCTTTCTCCTTGTCAAACTTCGTGAATATTATGTTGAGCTCGGTCAATATCTGCTGCGTAGTGTTCGTCATTGTGGTCTGTATTACTGCACGCATTTTATTCATAGCATACCTAGAAATAGTAAATTGTAACAAACCGTGGTAAAGTATTTGCACGCTTTGCGAAAAAAAACTTTGGCAGACGCTCAGTGTGCTGTTTAATACTCCTCTATCGGCGATAATACCCCTTTAGCAGGGTATTATTGCCGCGCTCTAAAAGCACAATAGCACTAAAAGCTTTACAGTACCTTAATATTAAATTCAGAAGGAATATATCTCTTGTATGCATTTTCAGCTCTTAGAACCGCTAATGGCAATTAGTAACAAACTGTTTTTGGGTTCAGCTCTAATTCAAATCGGAATGCTGTGTTGGTACGCGGACGACATTTTCCATGCGGTTAGTTCTCGTTTTATTTTATTTATGAAATAAACTTTTGGTCAGTCTTCGTTCCATTTCTTTTTAATAATATTATGACCGAAATAGATGTTTTGAAATGTGTTGATACTTAAAGCAAACTTAAAAAAAAATCTTTGGGCTAGTTATAACTTTAATGTAAACAACTGTCTGAAGATGAATTCACAAGATTGGTTCATTGAATTCAAGAGATTCTAAACATTGAATAATGCAAACCTCGTATCATGAGTAGTGTCCGACCGAAAATGGATTTTCAGCCGAAATCGAAAACGATAAATAGAAGCTTCGGCTTTAGTCTCATTTTCGAACGAAAACGAAGCCAAAAATGAAAATGATTTAGACATGAAAAAATATTAATATTTCCGCTGTACACTTTAATCTTGCTTAGTTTTTTTTAAGTGAAAACTTCTTTAGGCGCGTTGGGCATTTTTGAGATGGAAAAAACAATTGAACTCACGACACTTACCGTTACCGTTACCGACACCTTATTAAAAGTATTTCCTGCACAATAAAATTGTTCAAGTTTTCACTTCTGGAGTGCCACAATTTCCCGAAATGCTTATTGATAATTGCGAGAAAATCATTTGAATTATTCATTTTTGTTTGAAACCGGAGATATTTTTGTAAATGGAGATGATAACTAAAAACATTTTTTTGTCCGTCTTGTAGTTTATTAAAAAATATTGAACACGTATTTTTTCTTTTTTTACGTTATCAAAAGATTACGGCGATACATTGAGTTAAAATGTGCCATGACGTCACGAGTATGTAGATTTTATACTTACTTGTGACGTAGCGACCCCACTCCCTAACTTTGATGCGTTTTATCCAAGTATTTTTTTATTAATAAAACAAATAAAAAATACATGTCTAATATTTTTTTATTATCTGAAAGACGGACTAAAGATAATTTCTTTTTTTTTACCTAGGCATCATCCCTATGGTGTTAATCATGTAAATAAATTTCCTGTAGAACGCAGATGTGGCTGCAGCGGCTTACAATAGTGGTTGGTACCGTACTAATGCCCGATGTCGGCGCGCCCTGCTTTTCCTTATACAGAGGTCAGTTATATTCAATACAATCAAAACTTAATTCGATGTCAAATTAACCATAGAACGAATAAAAAGATATTTAACTTATTATGAGAGAACAAAACAACCTATTATATTTATCTATGTAGGTAGTGTCGTATTGGGTGCTAACTTTTGTAACTTTTGACGTTCAAAAAGTGCTGATTCTCAGCCTAATTTGAATAGACTATTTTTTATTTCATTCCTATATAAAACTATTTTATTATTAACATTAAAATGCTTATGTACAATTATTATACGACTATCTATTTACACTTGGTACTAAATTAAATGACTAACTGTACAAATAATATACAAAAAAAAAAAGACATTGACATCGAAGTACTCGTCCACATCGCTATCACCCGGAAACGTGTCCAGAAGAAGACAGCATTGCTACGTTGAAAAATGTGTAAAATGTATGAATAATTTTTTCAGAGCTCAAAAACCAATTGCGTTCACAGCAATGGGTTTTACAAACATCACTCTCGTGACTTATTCAGCGGTAAGTGTTGTTAAGTTTTCTAACCTGAGTTGGCAGCCTTTTTTTTGGCTGGGAAATTATCAAATAACTTCTCCCACTCTGGGCGGAGCGGGAGGGCGTCAGACTTACTGACTAAAACCCACCCGTGTTCCTTCGGTTGCCTTGTTACCGGGGGCCACGATCTCCCTTTCGGATTTCTTCGCACCCCCGGCAGACCTGGGTTGGCACCCTGGCATGAAATTTCTTTAAAATGGAATATAAGTAAATACATATTTATTTTCTCTCAGAAAGACACTCTGCGATTTTAGGACTAAACTTAAAAAATAAACTTACGTATTAAAATGGTACTAGAAATGAAACCTTTAAAGCATTATTTTTTAGTTTCTATTCATCAAAGCGTTTTACATGTACCTGCGAAAAGCTATAAGCAGGTAATGTAGCTTATTAAAGCTACATTACCTGCTTATAGCTTTTCGCAGGTTTTCGCTGTTATCAGCGATCAAGTTACAACTTAATTTCCGTGTTAGATCGGCCACTTATAAACAACAACATTTTATCACTTTTTGTTGCCAGCAAAATGTGTCCAGCAACACGGAAACAAGTTAATTAAACAACTTTGCTCCACAATTGACCAAGAATGGCTTTATGGCCATTCTATAACTTGGCATAGTACTGGTTGGGCGTGCAACTGTGGTCATCATATACTGGCACGTGGCACTAGCCCGTTCTACGGTGATATCATCGTTCTAAAATTAAATCCAATTGAGTATAAATAAATGTCAAACCGATAAAAGTCGTTTCAAAGGAGAAGTTTATCGAAACATAATCCTATCAAACATATTGTTTATAATTTATTAATATTATTTTATTGGAAAATACACGAATAATGCATGACAGTTATTCCTAAGGCGTTGTTCAATAAGATGTCCTATTAAATACATTTAAAGTTATTAACCTACTTAAATAATACAGCAAGATTAACCTAATTAAATTGTCTTCTTTTCAGATTCTGACGAGATCTTACTCGTACTTCGCATTACTGTACACGATGTACAGCGAAAATTAGACACTGCTTAAAATACAGCTAACATTTAAAATAGCCACATAATGTAGATAAACCTGTAGATGGGTAGATAAGAACAGTATCAATAGATGTCGCTTCCCGTACTATTGCACAAACTTATAGTAGATATATTACCAACCTCCTTGGAAATACATACAATTAAACATAGACAAGACACTTAAGTAGGCATAGTACTAAGGAGGTACCGTATTAGATAGACTGTATATATTTGATCTCAGAGGAAAAAAAGTGACAGAAGTATTGTCGAATTTTCTTTCTTCCTTTCAAGAATAAAAATTAAATCGATAGAATGTTTGTTAGATTATGCATTATTTAACTGCTACAAAGTATGATACTTAAATAGGGTTATAATAATAAAAGTGTAAATCTGCACCCAGAAATATATCAAGTATATATTTCTTATAATATTTATGTAATAAAATAAGGTCCATAAACGTTAGAAAATAGTAAGACGAGGCAATTTATTTGATAAAGACTATACAGTGGTTTGTATGGATCACACGTAGCCTGCGATTCTGAGATATAAGTTGGTTCCGCTACACAGCTTTGATAAAATGCCTCGAATGGAGAAACGAGCCAAGTCTCAGACATCAGTGAAAACGGATTCTATTGAAAATGAAACACTGCCAAACATACCAGGATTCGAAAATAAGGCCACATCAAGTAGACATCCTAGAACAATGCATAAAACTGATCATGGTTATCATAAGGACAAAGACGAAACTTCCACAGGCCAAGATACTAACAAATACCACACTCAAAGAAAGGTGAACTCGTTACCAAAATTCAGCTATCATCCACCATTTGCAACTCGCACAACGAGTTACAATGTGGAGGGAAATAAATCATCACTTCAAGTCTGCAAGTCAAAATACCAAATAGATTTCTTTTCTAACCAAACTTGTAAGAAGCCATCCAAGTGTTCATCTAAGTTGTATGCGAAGCTGGAATCGGTAAAAACATATCTTTATAATCTGTTATGTGTAAATCTTACTTTATTAAAACTGATCCTTAAGTTAATTTTGAAAAATAATAAAGGGCCAGCCCTAATAAAGAAGGCCTTAAATATATCTATATTATGATAACTGAGATAACAAAAATTAACAATGTACCAATACCTATAATCGCGGCATAAGAATGAACTTTATAATTTATAGGCCAGCAGAAATGACATTGATGTTAACGCCGAAGAACGCATACACTTGCCAAAACTTCAACCAAACGAAGCCGATTTCATGCGACTCGTATCAGAAGATGACGTCAACGAACTTCAAAAATTAATAGAAGAGGATCCAAACCTGAATGTAAACTGCACGAATTTTCAGGTTAAAGACCCAATTACTTTCATTCAAGTTCAGTTATGCGTAAATATTCAATAAAGATAATACCTTTTTACTCTGCAGGGAGTGTCGGCGCTCCAAATAGCTGTGCAAAACAGATCTCAAGCGATGGTTGAATTTCTCTTAAGGCTTCCGAATGTGGAAATTGGTGACTGTGTGTTGCAGGCTGTCCGATATAACAATATTAAAATATTGGGTGAAGATAACCTCGTTCTTGCTTTCACTTGCCTTTTATAAACATTAAGGTTTATTAAAGTAGGTTGTTTATCTTTACAGAGGTGTTGTTGGAGGCTCAGTGTAAAATCTCGCCAGGGTTGGAGTTCGCGGGGGCGACGCACTCGGCAGACTTCCCAGCACATGTGAATCCACTGGTTCTGGCAGCTCAGATGGGACACTACGAGATTGTCTCTCTCCTGATAGATAGGGGACACACAATCAACCGTCCTCATATGGCAAACTGTATGTGCGTTTGTTGCAGGTGAGATCTTTTGAAACATTATACGCGTTGACAGTGATCCACACTTGACTTAGATTGGCTTGAATTTTGTTATGCAATTAATTCATAATTCTGTAAATTTTCAATAACTCTGCAGAAATTAGTAATTCTCATTAACATATTTTTTACTTATGAAAATTTATTTAAAACCAATAGAATTGTGATTCCAATAGTGTTCTATTTAGATTATAAATTACGCAGTTATAGAATTCTAATTCATGATAATAACAATAATGAACCAATTTGAAATCTATTTCGAAGAATTACTGTTACTGTTAGAGCCCCAATAATATCTTTATTTAATTTAGAAAAAATATTGAGTTTCTTTTTAGATTGCAGAAATAAATTATTTTTTACAATGAAAATAGGATTAAATTTGAATAGTGCTAAGATAAAGATACAAGGTGACATCCACAGTGCCCACGCGCCGCTGGCCTGTTCTAATCCTAATGTTGCTTTACTGTTTTAATACCGTTACTTTTATTACAATGCATTCCTTTTTTAAAGAAATTGTTATATGAACAATGATCCACTGCACGAGGGTAGCTTTCGCCTGTCGGTGTACCGAGCCATCGCCTCCCCAGCATACATGATGCACGTCACTTCGGACCCTATCCTGACCGCGTTCTGCCTGGCTTCGGAACTGGCCGACAATGCTGCCGCCTACAGGCATTTGGCCGCAGCCTATCTTCAGGTAGCTGATGACGTCAGCGCATTTGCCGTTGACCTCCTAGGTGAGAGCTTTTACTGAATATAACTCTTAAATTTTAAAATGATCTTTTTGAAAACAAGCCATTACCTATGTTTTCCCATTCGATCTTATCGTGCAACAAAAACTTACCATTAGGGAGAAATCCAATACCAGTAATGGTGGAAGAGGGTTCCCTCTTGATATTGTCTATTACATAGCATCCCTGGACTACCAAAATAAAAATTATTGCTATTGGAACGGAACGAGTAGGCACGTTAAGTCTCTACTTGAAAAGTCAAGAGGAAGTTGTCCAAAATTATTTTTCAAAAATCCATCCTAACATAAGTGAAACTACATCAAAACTTGTAAAAAGATAATATTTTACTAGGACCAGGAAGTCACTATGATCTATGCTCTAATTGTAACTATTCTAAATAGGATGCTGTCGTACATCAGAAGAAGTGGAATTTATACTAAAACAGACGTCGGGTGGTAAAGGACGTCGGCACTTCGTGTTGCCGAGGTTGCTAATGGCTGTCGACTATAAGCAGAAAGAATTTGTCGCTCATCCTAACACTCAAACGGTATACATTATATATATAGTACATATATAAATGTATACATAGTACATACCGAATGATTAAAATTAGTTACAGACTGAATCTTCTCGCAAAACCGACATGAATTCATAAAGACGTTCCATCCATCATCAAACAGATTCAATAGTTAAATCTTCTTAATATATATATATATCTTCTTAATATATATAAATTACGTGTCACGTTGTTTGTCCGCGATGGACTCCTAAACTACTCAACCGATTTTAATGAAATTTGTACACCGTGTGCAGTTTGATCCAACTTGAAAGATAGGATTTAGGAAAAAAAAAGATATGAAGAAAAATTATGTTTTATAAATTATGGTAGGGTAGGTAGGGTAGTCAGTGATAAAGATGGTCCACCCCAAACATTTATATGACAAAACAACGTTTGCAGGGTCAGCTAGTTAACTCATAAAATTATTTAAAATATGTATGGCCGTATTTTACTAGGTATGGCCGTTTTGCGTAAATGTGACGCATACTTTCTCTTTTTCCTTTTTGTGTTTGTTTTGTTTTTCTGTCATATCAACGTTTTTTTTCTTACAAATTTTACATCGACCTCTCACAAAGTGGACTAATGACTAGCTGAAGGTTGTGGCAATCCGCTTGATGCGAGAAGTGCAGCTCCGATCGCTATGGCGACGCTTAGGGGAGGCCTATGTCCAGCAGTGGATATCGGATGCAATGATGATATAACATTTATATAACTAATCCTCAGGTACTGGAGTCGTACTGGCTTGGCAATTGGCACAGTTGGAGAACCAAACCAGTACTCTTTAAAGCTTTCACAGTTTTGAGCCGAGTGCTCATAACACCATTTATTCTCATTGTTTGCATGGTGAGCATGATTCTTCAGTTTCTATTTTATTCTTAGTCACCTCCTATCTAAATGTATGTCTACGTAACACCGCATCTGTAGCTATTCCCTGAAATTGTAATTAGATAGTTGTCGCCAGTTATCTATGTTAAAAGTTCCATGGAACAGGCAGCGAGCATATAGCCATTTTGTAATCGTGGAGCTTCTTGCCGACTCTTCTCCATAGGAAGCGACCAATTGGAACCGTGCACCTAGCTTCTGACGTTTCATAAGTGCCCATGTAGGTTTATGTGAAATAAAATATTTTGAATTTGAATTTCGAGCACAAATCCAGACTTCGGGCTGGTACTTATTGAGAATTTTCTAATGGACCCTCCCGAGCCAGGACCAGGCGCTTAGCAGTCACTCTACCAACAAGACAGACTCAATCTGAACAACGAAAATCAATGAGAGTGTATGTCTAATGAGTGTGTTTGCAGTTAGCGCCGCGTCATCACCTCGTAGCTCACTGGCAGATCCCGTTGAATAAGCTGATCACACACGTCTCCGCATACTTCGTTTTCCTTGCCCTGGTCTTCTTTATTTCTAATCAAGATAAGTCAAATCAGAAGCGAGGACCTCCAAACACAGGTTCGCGATTTACTTTCTAATGACGCTGCTGAGATGCTTTGTCAAGATTATCACAATTAATTGCACACGATATCCCAGTTGCGGCTTGATAACGTATCATTATAATATGCTGCACAGTTAAGTTGCTGTGTAGCACATTCTGCTTATACTATTTCTTTATTTGTTAGTCAGCTATAAATGAAACCGTTACTTATCGTGACATCATGCCTATTTTTCCCGAAGGGTTAGTCAGAGGTGTATAAACCTATAGTACACCCACATTTCGCCAATTAAGAAACCAGAGAAACCGTTACAGTTTATGCTTTTATAGAAGAGTCAATAGGTGAAGTAGATTGCTGTGTAGATATCAACTTATATTTTAATACTAGTGCTACGTGGATCTAAAATTCTAAATGATCATGGTGACATGAAGACTAACATGAAATATACTGCAATAGCAATTTATTTTAAATGTGTCGTGAAAGAAATTTTTGGCTAACCTAATTAAATAGACAGATTTTTGACATCTTCCTTAACAAAGCAGCACGACATCCATGTTCATTTATATATATCCACGTGATCTTTTCGGTGTGTTAGGTGCCGAAGCGCCCCTGATACTGTATGTCTGTGGCTACACCTGGTCGGCTCTACGGATGTGCCTGATGCAAGGTCCACATCGATACTTCAGCAAAATGTGGAACTGGACCGAGATCATTATGCTCATGCTGTTCGGATTTACTTTCCTCTTCTGGATTCTAGCTGCCATTGATGTTGCTTTAAGTGATGAGGAATATTCAGGTAAAAAGAGGACTAACCTAGTCTACTTCAAAAACTATGAAAACGGTATCTAAAAGTAAAACTACTTCAGAAGAACAAATGTAACCTATTTAACTGTATATTTTTATAGGATACCTACTTACCCAAGAGCTATTAAACTACTGAATGTACTGCTTTAGCGACTACTTAGCGTAATTACTTTAACCACTAGATGGCAAAACACCGCAAAGTATGAGAAGATATCGTTGCCACTTGTGCTCTAGCTCTAAGTGGCAAATAGTTACGTGAGATAAGATAAACCAAGCATAATTCAGTAGCCTATACATTCTCATCAACTTATTAGAATTCGCAGAGCTTATAGTGTGTGGCATTGGTGCCGATTCCCTTGTTCACAAACTAAACTAAATTTAAGTTCAGTGCATCTTTCTCTTTCTATTGCATTAAGAAAAGGACAGAAGATAAATTTTAGTTTAGTCCTGCCAAATTAATCAGCGCTTGACGTAAATTGACGTAATTTTAGTCGGCAAGTTTTTAATCACGTCTAAACTTGTATGGAGAGTGACAGGCGCTGATTAATTTGACAGGACTAAACTAAAATTTATCTTCTGTCCTTTTCTTAATGAAATAGAAAGAAAAAGATGCACTGAACTTAAATTTAGTTTAGTTTGTGAACAACGGAATCGGCACCATTGTATGTTAAATCTAATTTGCAATAGAATATTGAATGTGATCTTTAAAATGTACAGAACGCAAATTTTGGAACCAGCACGACCCAACTCTATTAGCCGAGGGCACGTTCTGCCTGGCGACTATCTTCGCTTTCTTCCGACTTATGTTCCTGTGCCAGTTGAACTACCATCTAGGGCCGCTGCAGGTATGCTGATTTTACATTTAAATGCCGCATTGATTCTATGTAAGAATGCCCTCGTTAGAAAATGTTGCAAACATACCTTTATTTAAATTAGATCTCCTTCTTTGGCTTTACTGTTTCAAGAGCCCTCTCTATGCAAACATGTAACATTGTACAAGTTATATTAGTTCTACTTCGACCGGCATCGCTACATGGAAGCAATCGATGCGCACTTGAACAGCTCACCACATATACAGTTATTTTACAGGTGTCGTTAGGGAAAATGACTATCGACATTTACAAGTACATCTTAATATTTGCAATCATTATAAGCGCTTTTACTGCCGGCCTCGCGCGATTCTACCAATACTACGATGGAATGGTGTACGAAGACGAATTCGGAATGAAGACAGTACAGGTAAACAAGCCGAGCTAAAAATCAGCCTAGCCTTTTCCCAACTATATTGGGGTCGGCTTCCAGTCTAACCAGATGCAGCTGAATACCAGTATTTTACATGGAGTGACTGCCTATCTGACCTCCACAACCCAGTAACTGGGAAATACGATACCCCTTGGAAAGACTGGTTGTCAGACTTCCGGGGTTCTGACGACCCGTAACGACTGTCAAAGATCCACGAATGACAGCCGGGACCGACGGCTTAACGTGCTTTCCGAGGCACGGAGGAGTCTCAGTATGTAAAGATGGTCACCCATCCACAAACCAACCCCCCGGCAAGCGAAGCTTAACTTGAGGAATCGACCCGTGCGGCTGTTATTACTTACCCACGAGCTCCTCCGAAACAAGCCGAGCTAATTGACCTTAAAACCCTAGCGGCTTAGCACAGAGTACGCTATTTGACTAATATTGTAACTATCAAATTGAACTTTAACCCGTAGAGACAGTAACGGAGTTTAATAGTCGTTACAATCTTCCACACATGTCATTTTGAAACAGAAGTTAACAGAGTAGGTTAATACCAAATAAAAATGTTCATAGCGTAAGTAACTACTTCTAAACCAGCGAGACAGTTAAACTTTACGGGATTTTTATTTAAAAATGTTGATGTTTGAACGTTGATGCATTTTATTCGTATTCCTAAGGTGAAGGTCAGATCTGTATGTATCTCTGGCCTGACTAAAACCGTGGTAAAATAAAGCATTGACGTTATAGCGGAACTTACGACCTCTTTACTACGTCGTAGATTCAAGTTTAAAGTTCATCCGATTTACTACTTAGACTGCACAGTGGAGCCCCCTGTCTCCCATTTCACATTACTGAGCTGTAAACTACGTATAGTGACGGTAGCGACACGGCCGTAAACCCAGTAGTAGGTACCTAAGTCTATACTCTATGGTACGAGCTTTCGCGTTCGATCATTAGTTCACATTGTCTGCAGCTTATTTCACGGATCATTGCAACTTACAAAGAAACGTTTACTGTTACTTTACATTAGTTGCTGAACAAAAACCGGATGATCTGCCTATAAAACATTGACATTGGTTCCCATGACTCAGGAGGTGCTTTTGTTATCAAAATAAACTGCTTTACATTGCAAATTAAAGAATTATGTTGCATTGAACCTATCCCTGAAAAACTGCCTCGTTGGGTTCCTGGGTTAAGGTTGAACTAGTCGCGGGCTCGAACTCATTGGTGGGCTTGGTGAAAAAGCATGCTATCTCACCTGGCATCGTGTCCGACAGAGATAGTATCAGTGATGAGCAGTTAGACGCTGGTCTACGTGCACAAACTCTAGTTCGCACGCACACAAACACCGTTCAGAACGATTTTAGTAAAACGAGCGCGTAAAAAATTACGAAAAGTCCTTTGGAAGGTGGAGTTTTATGAAAAAACTACTGCATAAATCAATTACGAATAAAGTTTATTATAATCTTCGACAATTGAGCTTTGTCGGTACGAGCTTTGTTTTGGAGATTTTATACTTCTTTTATTACTTATTTACTCCCAAAGTTGCGTTAAAATTAGCAGGAAAAACGAATCTTTGTAGGCTCATAACTTTCTAATTGCTTTTTTTTACTATTCTGCTTCTGTACAGACAAAATTAATAATAAGACAAAACGATTTCATGTTTTACTTTGGATGTACAATGTGTAACAGTGGAGTAAAACCCCCCCGAAATTTGTATGGAAAAAGTATCGGCTAGTTGCGCCGTAAACTCTCGGGTCGTACAAAGTGTTTCCAGATTTTCCAATAAGAAATTTTCAGTAGCTATTTCCAGCCTAGTGTCCGGATTAGCACCCGCGTAATGGTAATACGCGATGAAATGTATGTTCAAATACCAATACTGCCAACCCCTTAGAAGAATGTATAAGTGTAAATTTTGTATAATATGTTATTATGAACCTTTCAGGTGTCTTCCTTCACAAGCTTTACCGATACTTTGAACACTTTGTTCTGGGCCTTGTTCTGTATGGCGCCTCTGGAAAGTGCTGACGTGGTGTTGGAGAACACTCGGGATCCGAACTTCGAAAAGTTTCTTGAGAATAGACACGCGTATACCGAACGTATTGGATACTTCTGTTTTGGGTGTAAGTCATATCATAAGTGACGATAGTTTCAAAATCAAAAATAGTTTCAATTTCAAAACTTTCTAAGAGCCCTGAATTTCCCCCAAATCCCCAAAATTCGTAGCTACGATCGTTTTCTACTGTGTATGACTTAAAGACATATAATTACTTCGGGACCCGAACTAAGAATGAATGACAATACGATTTGACAGTTGTCCCTACCTACGTTACGATAATGCCCATCCGAAAAATTTAATTTGGCACTTGTTTTGGTGAGTCAACTTATAGGGTATTCAGGTGCAGGGTGGATATTGATGGCCATAGAATAAAATTAATACACTTTCTCTGAGTACACACAATATATTCACAACACAGAAACACTAATTACAACACACAAAAATAGCTTACGCACTAAACAGAGACTAATCGAGGCAAAACAGATTAATAACTACCGAAACACAAAACTTATCCTCTGTTCCTAAATCTAGAATCTATCTAGGTCCCGTAAGGCGGAACTTCGCTAAGGGTAGTCGATTTTATTAGGCATATAGCTCTACACTTATTCGACACTACCCAATAGGAGACTGAACATTGACTGAAAACTTATACTGAATTACTGACTACTAAAACACTAAGTTATAACAAGTTAAAATGATTAGAACACTAATTTACTATTGAGAACGCCATGTTACTATTTAGATCGAAACGCAATGACTGAATTTTTTTTTTTTTTTTTTTTTTTCTGTTGGGCATCTCACAGCTGGTTCCGAAAACCGTAGCTGTTTAACCGGTCAATCCTGTGGTTGCCTTAAGCTACTACACTCAAAGCCTCCAGCCAGGGCACAAATACTAAGCTAAAAATTTAAGGATGAACGCTCACTAAGGGCACCCCCTGCGGGGTTCGAGCCTCGGCTTAGGGCGTTATCCGGAGGGAGGACATCAAAAGATGGGACGGGCTGGATCAAAAGGTTTTGATCATTATTATTAGTCGGGGAATTTAAAGCTACGTGCACAGCTGCAACAACTGCTGGCACCTCGTTTTCGAGCAAGGGTCGGGGGGGGCAATGACTGAACAATATGTGACACCTTAAGTAGTTTTCTACCCTAGCGCGCCCGCCCTGTGGCTAGCATACGCAGTTTATTCGAAAATCCTATCGAAGTCTAGTTCTTCAAGGTGAGGGGGTCGGTATGCGATCGGGGATTGCGGGGTACGCCAATTTTCGGGTGCGCCAGGGGAGGTGAGGGGAACGAAGGGAAAGAAATTGCGCAGTTGGTCTGCTTATGTATTACGTCCTATGTGACGCCTTTGTTCTTTCCTCAAATCGAACATCTCAACTACTTTTCTTTATGTAAAAGGTGTCTATTTATAGTAGATAGCCTAACTAAGACATTGTGTATGTCAGAACCCTTATTTATTGCCTAGATTGGCCTGTAAAACATCTTTTAGTTGGTAAATAAGGGAAATCTTTATGTCTTAGTTACTAATCGATTTACACTATTAAACTGAGGCTATCACTATACTTATTATCTATATATATAGCTAGGTTACTTCACAATACGGGTAATAAAAGTAGTATCATTCAAAAGACTTTAATCAACTTAACCTAGGGTGGTGTGAAGTACCTAGCAACTGATTATAATTAATCAAAAGGAGATCGCTGTGCTTCTCAACACAACTACTTTTGGACGGGCCCGTAGCTACGAGTACGTTCACACGGACGTAAAAATATCGTGGCGGGATTTTATCGCGCACTGAATTTTCAACTCTCGATGTTGAGCCGAGTGTTGAGAATCCAACAGAGTGCCACCCAGTGTGTCGAAAAAACACACTGTACGATTTTCAACTCTTGGGGCTAAGCAGAGCGTTGAAAATCCAATATGCGAAATAAACCGCTGCGGAAAAATCACCTGGGCTTAGAGAGTAGACCCCCTGGCCAGGCTACTATTTATAGTCACCGGATCTGCCCTAAACGTATCTAATTTATCTCAGCTAACTTATTAGCTTTGTGTCGTCGGTTCATCTTGTCCTGACCATCCTCGTTGACGTTACTTTTACGTGCTCGTCCCAACCTGCGCTTATGGCTACCAATTCAATAAAAGGAACCGACATTCCTTTCTTTATATAAATAAAATCTGCGATGAAAAGAAAGATTTCCACAAACCAATGCTCGCTATAGCATACCTTTATTTGAAAGAATTCAATAAACTTTAATTTTATTACAGGCTTCGAAGTAATATCCGTAATAGTCGTACTAAACATGCTCATAGCAACTATGTCCAACACTTTTCAAAGGGTCAACGACAACGTGGACATAGAATGGACATTTGGGAAGACGGAGGTAAGTTTACGTTATTCTTAGCATTATGTATTACATAATAGAACCTCCACAATCTCGTCAACTGAAGAATTTCACTGTTTTCCGTGATTTAATAGCATTTCTATTTACGGTAATGCCATTTTCAACAAGATTCCACTAAGTTTTGAAGAAAAGCAGACGGAATCTATACAAAAGGGAAAATGCTATCGTAAAGTTCACTCTATTAGATGTACCGCAAGTGTTTGTAAATATTATGTAAATGCAAATAGGGTGAGTGCACATGCACAACCACATTAAGAAGGTACAAAGGCACCTAGGAAATGAACTCAGTTACCTTAGCTATGAAAGAGGATAATTCCTACTAGTAGATATAATTGACCTCGTAATTGCTCTATCATACTACGGTCATATGTTACTTGCACGTCATATAACGTCAAGGTCTACTTTTGCTTTAAGACCAATCATCATCATCATCATCATTTCAGCCGAAAGACGTCCACTGCCGGACATAGGCTCCCCCAAGAACCGCCACTTCGACCGGTTCTGTGCTTCCCGCATCCAGCGGATTCCACCAGGTCATCGGTCCACCTTGTGGAAGGCCTTCCAACGCTACGTCTTCCAGTACGCGGTCGCCACTCCAGAACCTTTCAGCCCCATCGGCTATCTGTTCTGCGAGCAATGTGCGCTACCCGCTGCCACTTAAGTTTGGCAATTCCTCGGGCCTTAAGACCTATGTGACTGTTTAATAATTGCAATCTTAGTGAAGTTTCAATTTACTGAGAATGTTTGTCAAAAGGGGTAAGGCATTTACGAGGTCGGCTATACCTTATAGAAAACTCAGCATCGTCATCAAAGAGGATGAGTGAGCAAACATGCTCGCTTGTCATGCAAATGCTAATGAATGTTTACCCCATGTTAATTGGGTTTTACATACGAGGCCTTTAATGGGTCTTAAGGTGCTGATAAACTTGAGCATTCACTTGTAACAGAACATCGAGCATGCGCCGTTTTTAAATTTGTCGGTCTGAACAACGAACAGAGCCAAACATCGCTACGAATATTTTCTTGATCATTCTAGCGAATGCTCATACAATGCTCGTCAAAAAAAAAGTAAAACTTAACAATGTCAGAATGGCTCGGCTCGGCAAAAAACTAAGTAAATTTACTATCCTTTCGCTAGAATGCTCGTTAGAACGCTCGCTAGAATGCTCGCTAGAACGCTCGCTAGAATGCTCGTTAGAACGCTCGCTAGAATGCTCGCTAGAATGCTCGCTAGAACGCTCGCTAGAATGCTCGCTAGAATGCTCGCTAGAACGCTCGCTAGAATGCTCGTTAGGACGCTCGCTAGAATGCTTGCTAGAATGCTCGCTAAAACGCTCCCGTTAATTTTTCTGTAATGTAACATTCGCTAGAATGATCATTACAAATGAATGCTCAAGTTTATCAGCACCTTTAGGATACGACGGAATTTCCTTACCTGGTCTGACAACATTACAATGAGTTAATTAGAGCTAGGTCAGAATACAAACACACTTTAAACAAACAAACACCTCGGTATTTGATGGTTAACATGAGTGTGTAAGGTACCTATCTAAGGTAGATCGTCGACCATACAGCCTGCCTCCTAACCTTTCTTTTAAGTGTTCCATCTACCTAAGGCCCTAAGCCTTTGCCATTTGCCTATCACCCTGTCAAGAATGTATAGCAATTCTCAAAAAAAAATCCCTACGGTGCTGCTACACTACAAGTGCCCACGAACTAAGTACCTAGTAGGTACTCATAAAAAGTCCAGGTTAACGAACTCGTGGGTGGTCTCAAGTTAGCAATAAAACTTTATGGTTACTCAACTTCTCCAAGTTCAGGTCAGGTACAGGTTTTCATCCAAGTGTGGAGTATGGGTATTGTAGGTATGCCAATAAGGAAATTGTAGTTGCGACCGATGTAATCGATGTCCCTAAAAAAAGCTAAAAAGGGAAAAAGTTTCAACAATTCTTAACACTGTCGACTCCACCCATTTTTCATAGAGCTCATACGCCATGCCGCCATACATATTGCAAGTTGACTCCAAGAAGATCACCGGCATTACGTTTGCGCTAAAGTTAACCCTCGAGGATGTCGCCGGCATTAGGTTTGAAATGTTGTTATATAACAGATTTTATTTTCAGTGTATAATGCCAAAATCACTTAAAAAACTTACATTTTAAATGAGCCCTCCGCGAGGGCTCCCGGCATCCCATATGCAACTTGAGTGAACCCTCCAGGAGGGCTCCTGGCACTGAACATGTTAATTTGCAGATAACCAATTGCTAATAATTAGAAATACGAGAAGCATCCTTTACAATATTTTTATAACTACTTAGGCCCTTAATCACCCATTAGTCGAAAGTACAGGTGAGAGTTAAAAATAAATTCCACCTCTATAACTACTGAAGAACCCCTAGTAAACCTAATGAAGTTTATAAAAACTGCAATCCAATTAAAGGATTTCTGAGTAGATATCTATCTAATGGACATTTCTCGAGAATTGCCACAATTGGATTCATTATATTATAATAATAGCCAACGTATCTAAAACTTTTCCAAATAGGTAGGGTATTTGAAAAAGTTTAAGTACTTAGGTACCTTGAACAGTGATTGCCAATACATGCAGCAACGTACCTAAATGAAAATCAAATCTTTTTTTGTAGGTAGGCAGGGCTGGTAGGTACTGGCCAGTCGCTAGAGCAGCTGTGCAAAAAGGTTTACAGCCACAGTCTTGAACATTAGGTACCATCACCGAAAACCTTTCCTCTTCGACAGCATTCTTTTTAGACCAAGGTTTTTCTGAGAAAGCAAAATGGTCTTCATTTTGCCAAAACTTTGGTCTCTAGCAAAATGAAGACTTCTCGTTAAAACGAACGAGACCACGACCTTTCAAACCAGTTAATCCCCTTCCAAAGAAGCGTAATGAGAAAAAAGCTTAATGTAAAAGCAGCAAACTTTGTAGCGCTCTTTGATGAAAACCTCTACCAAAGTTCTTTTCAGTTCCCTAAGTGAAGACAATAATATCACAATAAAGAGCTTTGAAAACCGCTGCTTTATTCAATAGTAAACTTATATTAAATATGTAACAAAATTTTATTACCACTTTCATATAACAATTATAATTTTAAGACTAAATGCGTAGGAACCTATCATCATAATTTTAGTGGTGGAATATTATATTATTAATTCACAGGGACATCCGACATAGGGAATTAAACCATTAAGCAATTCGGAAATATTAAGCAATTCAGAAATATTAAGCAATTCAGAAATCGTGCTACCGACTAAACCCGAAAGGTTCTTATTGCTACCACGAGTCGGGGGCCCAGATGATTCTGCTACATTTCCTTCGCAACCCCAACTGGTATTAGCCCACCATGCAAACTAGCTAGCAGGTCCCATCACCACGTGCAGTGCGGCCTTACTAAATTATGTCTTTGGTTTCAGGTATACATAGACTACATGCTGCAGACAACGCTACCGTCACCGTTCAACTTGATCCCCACAGCTTCAGGAATGGGTAACGTCATGGAATGGTTCCGTGGTAGATTCACTCGCGTACCGGGGGTATACGCACGGTGGTCTCCTCAATACTGTTGTTATATTGTACGTATATCTACACTGACGTTGACCTACACTTAGGTATTGCATTTTCACACGTTTTAGCTCGTAATCGCCGCTAGTGACGGAAATGTGTGGGTAAGCCGTATAAAGTGTGAAAGCATTTATACTTAGTTAACTTACCGATTAACTTCGCCACTGATATCCGGCGTCGACTACCCACAGCCGAAGCGTGTGAAAAACCACTAAAGGTATAATTTCTGTTTCCGCAAGTCGTACCTAAATAAAAGTCAAGTGCAGGGAAAGACCTATAAGCTAGATGAGCTGTAGGTATGTCTATGCTAAGTTACCGTTCGACCATGCTTCCCATAGAACGTAACGCAACTAGCAATTAATACCCGTATCAATGAATCGATGAAAGATTTTACTTTAATTCATAAAACAGACAATGGGACATTAATTTCTAGTGCCCCGTTTCTGAATAATTTAAGCATAACTCACTTTTTTCTGTTTCATTGGTGTTATGATCGTAAGTGTGGCTACGAGTGTGAGGTTCTGGGTTCAATTAGGTACCTACCTAATACTGGTACCTAGATAAATAGTTCATAGTATGGGATCTTTTTATTTTATTTATCAAATATCTTCTCCCGCTCTGGGTGGAGCGGAAGGGTTTGTCAGGCTTTTACTGACTAAAACCCACCTGTGTTCCTTCAGTTGCTTGTATATTGCCAGGGGCCACGGTACCCCTTTCGGCCAAACCCGCAAGCCCACGCCTACTATGGCCGGGAATCGGCCTGCGATTCCCGCGAGCATTACTGCTTCGCAAAGGTGACGGCCTCCCATGCTCTCTCGCTCCGTACCATGGCCTGGACCAGGGCCGGATGCGAAAGATCACCGCCACCGATCGCCTCCACGAGGATACGGTGATTATGGTATGGGATCTGGGGTACATACTCAATGCAGACAGCTTTCCACCTGCTTAACCCATAAGGAAATATCAATTAACACTTGATTAGGTACCATATATGCAACTCTGCCTACAGACGGCATGTAAAAAAGCACAATAGGTAATCATTTGAAGTGAATGGTAAGCAATTACAATCACTTCCGTTCGTATCTCCTGTACTACAAGTAGTTATTTGTGTGTTAGCAAAACGGAATATTTATCGCTAATTATTTCTGCATTAGGAGCGTGATGTGGAAGCGACTGTACGGAGAGAGTATCCGGCGCTGATGTCCGTGCTAGTGCAGCGATACTTCAGAGACAAGGACAGTTCGCAAATGAACGCGAACAAGCTCGAGACCGAACTTGCGGCTATGCGCAAGAACCTCGCCGGTATTAGGATTCCACGAACTAGCAGTTTGTCATAAACTATTTGTTCTTTTTTCTGTATGTATCGAGTTGAAAAGATTGAAGGATTATTTTGTATCTCTATTATAAAAAAACAATGAATAAAAAATAATAAATAAAATTTATAATTTATTTATTTTTCTCAAACATGCTTGGAAATGAGACCATTATTTTGACATTCTTTGATATAAATTGAAATTGCGGTACACGGTCGAATACATGTGAGCACCCGTACCTACTCTAATTGCGTAACTTTTTTCATAAACAATTATGCCTAATTTGTTTCATTTTGACAGTTCAACAACATTCATTGCGTTATTTAGGTACAGACGCCAGCACATCAAGCTACTACAATCTGTCAAATTGATTTAATAGATTTTCAACTTTATCGCTGAATTTTAAGGTTCAAAGTTGATTGGGAAAATTTTACAGTTTCGGGTAGCTTGATGTACTGGCGTCTACGTTGTTGAACAGATTTTTTTTCCCAACTTATGAAGCAATGGATTAGCAATCTGTTTCAAATCGAAACAGATTGTAATTGTGTTGTATTACGCAATTAGGGTACCGGCAGGCAATCTTTGTATAAAAATCCATATCTGCGTGTTTAGCGGCCGAATTAAATAATACGAAAACTCCTATCTTTCGTGTTATTAAAAAATGGAACGAACTTTTTACTTCAACATATATTATGACAACCAAGGAACTATAGCCACAGAATAAATAATATTACTAACGTAGTATAGCCCAGTCAATATCGACTAATAAAGGCAAACATCACAAACGTGCATGTAAAACTACGTTTTTTTTTTTTAATATTGTTAGGTTCCCTGAGAGTCGGGCTTGCGGACGGTGAGCAATGGGTAGCTCGCCGTCCGATAAGGACCAAGCCCGGGTCGACGGCGCGTTGTGTTCCACGCGCGCCTCAAAGAGATGTCAGCAGAATTGACGGGGTCCGCTAGGGCCAGTGCCTGCCCGGGGTTCGAAGAAAACCGATAGGGAAATCGTGGCTCCCGGCAACAGGGCAACCGAAGGAACACGGGTGGGTTTTAGTCAGAGTCTGACACGCCTCCCGCTCCACCCAGAGCGGGAGAAGTTATTTGATAATTTCCCACCCAAAAAAAAAAAAAAAAGGTCCCCTGAGAGTAGTTTATACCCAAATTTGGAACCCTGAAAGAAAACCTTGTGCTACTCCCATGGTGCTCGAAAAACTGCGAAATTCTGGCACATGAGCTGTGTCAGGTATCCTTACCCAACTGCAAAATTATAGCTTATGCCGATGACACAGCTATAATTGTTCATGGCCGGGACTGGACTGAAACTCGCCTCAAGTCGGAGTTTGCCTTGAACACCGTCATGAGGTGGCCGACCACAAATCTTCTCACTCTAAATATCAATAAGACCAAATTCATTACATTCTCTACCATGAACTCAAGTCAGCCGCCTACACCGATTGAAATTCGTGTGCACACCTGCCCAAACTTACACACAAACTGTGGCTGTCAAAAATTGGAAATTACCTCTATTATTCAATATCTTGGAGTCAGTCTTGATAGCAACCTGAAATGGAAGCAACATATTGCTTCAACTGTAGCTCGTGTGAGAAAACTCATGTATATTTTCAAAAAGCTAAGAGGTGCGGCCGATTTTAGCTGTTTAATAACCGTTTACTTTGCGCTCGCTCAGTCTGTTCTTGGGTATTGCCTAACGGTCTGGAGTGGTGCCGGTAAAACAGTGATGCTGCGGGTCGAATGAGCGCAGAGAGCTGTCCTGAAGGTGCTGGCAAGGAAACCGATCCGATTTTCGACATTCTCTCTATATACCCTCTGCCAGGTCCTCACCGTCAGACAGCTATTTATCCTCCAAACTATTCTTCGCAAACACAGCCAACTTAATAGTAATAGTAGTTTAACCTAACTTACCTTTGATTGATGCTAAATGCTGTACACGCCGCTCGAATAGGGTTTGGTCTCGTAGAACCACCTAACCTAACCTGCAAGTCGTCATTACAAACACATAAGTTCAAGAATGGTGCCGATTCCCTTGTTCACAAACTAAAGTAAATTTAAGTTCAGTGCATCTTTTCTATTTCATTAAGAAAAGGACAGAAGATAAATTTTAGTTTAGTCCTGTCAAATTAATCAGCGCCTGTCACTACAAGTTTAGACGTGAATAAAAACTTGCCTACTAAAATTACGTCAATTTACGTCAAGCGCTGATTAATTTGACAGGACTAAACTAAAATGTATCTTCTGTCCTTTTCTTAATGAAATAGAAAGAAAAAGATGCACTGAACTTAAATTTAGTTTAGTTTATGAACAAGGGAATCGGCACCATTGTACAATAAATTAAACCAAAGCTTACACATCCACCCATTAACCAAGAGCAAATGCAAAATTAAACTTGACTCCTGGTTAAATCGCTCGTTTTCGTTATAAATCATAGTCTATTCCACTAAATAAATAAATAAATGTATAAATAAATAGATAATAACTAGATGAATAAATACTCAATAAACAAAACTAAATTTAAAAAAAAATTAAACTAAATAGCATGCATATTAGTCACGCCCACCAACGAGTTCGAGCCGTGGACTAGTGCAACCTCAATACTTTCGACTCCACCCCATAGTCATAGAGCTCATACGTCATGCCGCCATACATATTGCAAGTTGACTCCAGGAAGATCACCGGCATTACGTTTGCGCTAAAGTTAACCCTCGAAGAGTGTCACCGGCATTAGGTTTGAAATCTTGTTAAAATATACAACAGATTTTATTTTCACAGTTTATAATGCCGAAATCGCTAGGAAAAACCTACATTTAAAATGAGCCCTCCGCGAGGGCTCCCGGCATCCCATATGCGACTTGAGTGAACCCTCCAGGAGGGCTCCCGGCACTGAACGTATTAAGCGAGCCGTCCACCGCCAGCTAAACTAAGTTAATTTAGTTTAGCTTGCCAGTTTTTCATACAGGTGGGTGGACGCACATATATGAAAAAATGGCGAGCTAAACTAACTTAGTTTAGCTGGCGGTGGATGGCTCGTTTTAAGGTATTTTTTTTTTTAACTGAAACAGGTGCCAGAATATTGCAGCTTTTCGAGCACCATGGGAGTAGCACAAGGTTTTCAGGGTTGCAAACTTGTGTACAAACTACTCTCAGATTATAAAAAAAACGTCGTTACATTGCGATGTTGTTATTGACTGGTCTAAAGATTTTATTTAAATTTCGATTTGGCTTGCAAATAGTCTATAGTAAAGAAGACACAAATGAACATATTGGCGTGTGAAAAATTATCGTTGTTCGTCATTGATTCTGGAATTTTTATTTAGTTTGAATTTCCGCGCATTTGAGAAAAGTACCATACAAGCCTTGACCGCAACCAGTACCCTAATTGCGTAACTTATTTTCGTTAACGATTGTGACTAATTTGTAGTGATGCAACGAATACTACTTTTACGAATACGAATACGAATATCAAACCTACTATTCGGCGAATACGAATATCTCGCCATGGTAATAAAAGACTAATAGTCTAGTACTACAAAGACGCAGCCATTACTAACGTTCGTCTAAGTTACTTAGGACTTACTATCCTACCTTTTGTTCATACAAAAGAAATACAGACCATATAACTACTTACTTGGTAATTTATCGAAGTGTTTCCATATGTCACTTTGATCTCGTTTACGAGAAGACATTTTTTATTCAACTTCAACTTCTTTCACTTCGCAGCAACCTCAGAAAATAAATAAAACAATACTCTCTTGTTTGACTTGTGCTTTCGACTGACAAATGAAATGAAAGGAATGAATCAATCAATCAATCCATGGTTCGTAATGATAGGAAAACTCCCGGGCCGCGGCACTGTATAAACTATGGCCGGGGAGTCTCCCGTTGCGTCGTCGTTGCGGTTAAGGCCCTTGCACACGTCGTATTTTTACGTGCCGACGACGCGCGTTTTCCAAGTCTACCAGTAATTAGATTTGCGTACAAACATATTAATTTTTAAATATTCGTATTAGTATTCGCCGAATACGAATATTCGGTAAATGTCTACTATTCGGCGAATACGAATATTCGTATTCGTACTCGTTGCATCACTACTAATTTGTTTCATTTTGACAGTTCAACAACATTCATTACGTTATTTACAGTAGGTAAGTATTTCTATTTTCTTAATGCTCCTCGGGAAACATCGCATTTCCGAATACAAACGAATGCTAATTTCCATGTCCATCAATTATTAGATTTATCTTGTATAATAATTTGAATTCAGAACTAAGTACTTTATTGTTGTTTTGTTTTGATTTCCGTGTGAACTATACAGAGCTGTATAAAAAGTAAGTTTAAAAACTAAAACCCGACTAAAAGATATGAAACCAGAAAATATTTCAGACAGAAGTCAAGACATAGGTACAAAAATGATCAAGGTAAAGCCGTGGTCGCATGCTTGTACACCTACAAAATTATAATGGCATGCGACCACGGCTTTACCTAGATCATTTTTGTACCTATGTCTTGCCTTCTGTCTGAAATATTTTCTGGTTTCATATCTTTTAGTCGGGTTATAGTTTTTAAACTTACTTTGTATTTAAATTATTTTGGGGTTATAGTTTCGTGATAAAGTATTTGCAGAGCAGCTTAATTTAATTTTTTTGTTTTATATGGTATAATAATACCAGCCTATTATTATCCCTCTGCTAGGAAAAGGCCTCTTCTCGTACAGAGAAGGCCCGAGCATTGATCACCACGCGCGCTCAAGACGGGTTGGCGATTTTAGACTTATAATTATGTATATTAACTATAAGTCCAGTACCTACCCTAATTGCGTAACTTATAACAATGGATTAGCAATTTCTTTCAAATCGAAACAGATTGTGCTCGTGTTGTATTACGCAATTAGGGTACAGGTTTCCTCACGATGTTTTTCCTTCACTGATATTAGTAATGTAAACTCAGAAAGCACATTTGAATTGAAAAGTTACTTTGGTACCTGCCTGGATTTGAATCGACAACCTCGTGCATGAGAGGCGAGGCCTTAACCACTGTACCATCACGGCAATCATGGTAAAATAGGTATTGATTTTACAACCGCGCCGTACGTAGCATAGTCTCACTTTTACTTGTTTGTAACAATTTAAACATATTTATTTACTTGGAAAATATGATATATATACATATTTGTAATGTGCTCGTCAAGCCCTTTCATTTGATACCCAACATAGCACAATTCAATTATTTTTATTTTTTATTTCGTTACTTTATATCCTCTAGAGGACGCCATATTGCATTTAATGTGACGTCACATAGCCTATAACCAACATACAAATACAAATATTTATACATATACATAACATATACATAACATACACAAACACATACATACATACAGGTTTCAAATCGAAACAGATTGCGATTGATCGTGTGTTACGCAATTAGGGCACTGGCATTGATGGACTCACGTATGTGTGCCTCGGCTATTTTGTAATTATTAACATTTATATTAGAAAATGTCAAACACCCTATTTTATTGTATTATAATTTTCTTAATAAGAAATGTAATATTATTATTAACTTAGTCTCTAAAAACAATTATGTTAATTTATTTTGCTTAATAAAAGTCATGAATATACTGCATAATAATGTTTTAATACAAGTATGTATAACGTTGAATAGAATATATTATGTACAACTTATATAACTAACTTATTTGAAATGGATACACTGATATATATTTTCATGAGTTCACTTAAACGATATTATAATAATTTGGTACTGCCTGGCGATAATATCTTTAGCGTTCTGCTACTTCAACCTTCCATTCTGGAACCCATTTTGCACAATAAGACATGAGATTTCTGTCTGTGTGAGTGAGCGCCGAATGTACTTACTACACTGGACGAGCAGCGAACGCGCAAAAGAAACCGCGCTTGCGTTCACGCAGTTACACAAACCCCAAGTCAATTTTTTAATTTAATTTGAATGACGAAAAAGACCACAGATATATACCACCAAACAGTACCCACAAATATTTAAAAAAATGGCCCTTTACAGACCGTTACTCAGTAACACTAGCATCACTGTACACGACTTCCAGTCATAGACAAACCCAAGCACATCCACGGTTCGGGCCGGTCGGCCTCCGATCACATGCGCACATGGAACTTGCCCGCTTTAGTGACGTATTTGACGCCCTTGAAGGGCTTGTACTTGGCTCCGTACATATCGAGGCGGCTGACTCTGAGTCCACTGACGGCTAATTGAGGTATCGTGAAGTGCACGTTGATGCTTGGGTTCGCGCCTGATGTGTCAGCCCCTGTTGCTACTGACACCTGGAAAAATCATTTTTTGATATAAAGTGTAACTACTAGAATTTGCGCATGCGTCGGACATTGTCATAAAAAAACGTGAGAACTTGACTTTATTTAGGCGAATATAAATGGACGAAATAGTTGAAAAACACCAAGCAGCATTTGGGGCTCAAGGCCACAAATGCGTTCGCAAGAGAACTAATATGATCACAGGTAAAAATCGAACCGATATTAACGTGTCATTACATAATAGGATAAATTGGGCTCTATACTCCATAGGTTTAGGTAGTTAAAAAAAGGTAAACAAATCGTAAAAAGGGTTTTTATAGATGACACTTTCTTGTTAAAAAACAATAAAACCAAATTAAATTTATTTTAGTGTTTTACCATAGTTTCCTCTTTTATTAATGTATGTTAAACTTTATCGTTTATTCTTCAACTACTTTTCGTAAATGTAACTTCTTGAGCACATTTTTTTTTTGTCTGATTTATAAGATTTTGTAATCTGTCTATTGTAAAGAACCCAATTTCTAAACGTCAACGAAGTATAACGTTGCTAAATTGAAGAGTACAACTGTGACGTAGCATAACAACTGAAGTGACAGGTATTACGTTTAGTCGGTTACTTGACAGCTGTCTCGTCACGTGGTTTAAAATTTTGTTTACCTTTATTTAACTACCTAAACCTATGGAGTATAGAGCTCAAATAACATCATGTAGTGAGTTTTTTTCTAGCACACTATCCTAAGAACACTACAATATTACTCACAGTTCCTCTTATATTCGGCAGTTTTGGTAACTCGATGCGTCCTATATCCCATAACAGCACCTTACTAACAGGATCGTACGAGTATTTGCCTTGATTTGCGGTGAGAGAGCAGTTCAACACACACTTAGGCATACAGATCTCTAATGCTACATCTGGAAAGAAAATTAACATAGTTCAAATACTAGTTGAAATCTAGCACAGTCATAGTGTGTCATAGGTAGGGTGACCAGATGTCCCGTATTTTACGGGTTGTCCCGTATTTTAGGCACGAATTTTTCATTGTCCCGTAATTTGTCGAAACCCATACGGGACAATACATTGTCTCGTAAATTTATAATTCAATGGCATTTAATGATAAAAATACCTATTGGAAAGTCAGAATTTGTTTGTATATGTTATTTAGTTGATTAATCCACATTTTCTTATCCAATTAATTAAAAAATTGTTGATTTATGATTGTTTCAAGGGTAATTCATAAAGAAAATCCAAGTTTGTATGTATAGGTTATTTAGTTGATTATTTCACATTTTCCTTTCCAGATAATATAAAAATTCTTGTGTTTTTAAATATTTAATATTGTTTTTTGAAGTCTTTCATTGAGAAATTTAGCAATTGTATAGGTTATTTAATTGATTATGCCAAATTTTTGTAAATTTTTTTTTGTTGATTTTTAATAAAAAACGGCTTGTCCCGTATTTTAACCTCGAATCCTGTATTTTCAATGCAGTTGTCCCATAAAACCGGAAATCAGATCTGGTCACCCTAGTCATAAGGTATATGCATAGTAGTGATGACAATGTGATAAAATTGAATAGTCATACCCTACCTACCTACCTATTCCATTAACTTTTTTTTACCGAGTATGGCATAGCCAAACCCTTATGATTTTAATTTAGGTATAAAACTTTAGGTAAGTACTTATTTCAAAGTGTATTTTAATGTATTTTAGGTATTACAAATATTTACAGGCAATACAAATATTTGTACCATGCGAGAATCAAACTTGATCGACCCTTGAACATTTTCTCAGAATAATTAAAAAACATACAGGCTCTTACGAAAAATCCATCCTTACTTTCTAAAGTTCGCCCCATAGTTTGCTTGGGCCCAACCGTGAGGTCTAACCGTCCCTGGTCGCCATTCGACCGGAGCGTGAGGCTGTGTCGCACATACATCGGAATCGCCACGACGCTCTGCGATCCAATATGATACGACATAAGCCGGAAGTTACCGTCCGGCGGGATGAACGACAGTATTCTTTCAGACTGGAAGAGATGAAGAGGTTCATTAGATTTTTTTGCAGGAAGCAATCTGTAAACAATATTAAATGAACTACTTGAATGATTCTTTAAGATAGTTAATTAAGACCAGGCACTCCAAAGACAATTTCCACGCAAACTCCGCCCCAATGCACCCCACCACTCCACTATGTGCTAAACGCTAACACATCAGTAACAAAGTTGAATATCGCGTGCGCTCTTTAGTTGTGTTCAAGCACGGAACTAAATGTCGTAAGTCTCAATTCTTATTTCGTTTATAACTAAAGTAATAATTGATCTAGGAAAAAATATCTTATATTTGGATAATAAACAATATTTTCTTACTGTCAATAATTATTTTAGACATAAAAACCGAGTAATCTTGTTTTTGTTTAAAAAAAACAATAAAAACATGATGAAAAAGACATGACTTTCTAATAAAAAATGAATCGAGCGAAATTGTTCCAATTACTAACTGTCTTATATTTGGAAAGAAAAAGATCCAATAAATCATATTTACTAAAGTTGATTGTTGGTTGTGGGTTGTTTGATTGTATGCGTGACTTTTTCAGAATATTAATTCAAATTAACATACAATTTAGGGAGCCTCCTCTTAATTCAGGCGTGACCTTGCGGAAATTCATTATACTACTAAACGTATCTACGTCTATGGTATGTTATTTGATTCTTAAAGGATTTTTTGTAGACGAAAGCGATAGCGTAGTCCCAAAAATACCAATTTTCTTACGTTTTATGCAACAACAAGCGAAATGCCAGTTTGAATCGACGGTTTGAATGATTATTATTCTATAATTAATTAATATTACTAAAGCAAGTTTAAGTATGGAATACATTTATATTTTATTGTATCAAAATTTTAGTAAATTACTTACCTCCCATCTTTTAAATCTCACACAAGGATGGAATGATACGTCGTCGAATAGACGTGGATTTACAAAAGTGAGGGTCAGATCTGGCATTCCACTTAACTTTATACAGCAATCAATCTGAAACCATAATAAAAACAGACTTATAGAACAATACTATGCGAAAAGTGCCCACTTCTCACATGCAGGTCTACCATCTAAGATAAGAAATGGACACAACCTTCTATCTATACTTCTATACTAATATTATAAAGATTGTAAAATTTGTTTGTAAGTTTGTATGTAGGGGTAATCTCCGAAACTACCAGTTGAATATGAAAAAATATTTTTGCATTGAATTGCCCAATTCTTTAGGTGCTCGCGGACAAAGTCGCGGGCAAAAGCTAGTTTTATATAATACAAATTATATTGATTGTTTAAGTCTGTTAATGTCTGTCAAGATGCAACTTGCAAAATTGCTGCACATTTTTTTAGTTTATATTTATTTATTTAAGAGTTACCAACAAGATACATAGAAGACAAACACACAAACATACATTTGAAGTAGATAGATAGATAGATAGAATATTCTTTATTATGTACACCATAAAAATTACAGACATTAATTTAGAAATTTTACATTGGGTGACACAATGGGCGGTCTTATCGCTAAAAGCGATCTTTTACAGACAACCTTTGGATGGATTTAAATGGAAAAGGAGAGACAATACTGCAGGTAGTCAGTGGTGTACCAAGTAGAAACATTATATTTCCTAGATTGTTTTTAATTCTTTCAGTGGTTTAGCAGTGATAGGTCTTTTACATCCTGTATAAACATGCTATGCAAAATATAAAAGAGTTTGACAGCTCCAAACCGCATCGCGTCTCTTTCTCACTTTGTTTATTAGTAAGAGATAGCATCAGTGGTTTGTTTTAAGCTACTTACATAACCCTGTATCTCCGCAGACACGGTAGCACCACTCTTATCAATAATGGCGTCGACTTCCTCAACAACGTCGAAGTAAGCCTCATTGTTCGCGTACTTCACTCCCGAGCGACGCCACGGCACGTTCGACAGCTGCCCAGATGGCAGTATTGAAGAAACACTGCAAATATAATGTTTGATGGTTACTTGGAGATACATTAGGGCTAGGGCTCTGGGTTATGTTTGTCGCAATAACGGCAAAAATAACTCGAAGAGATGTCCTATGTGATTTTGTATTAGACGAGCTTCATATTTGTTCAGGTCATATTCAAGCCGACCCAAACATGGTGTAGCACCCCTTTTTTTTTTTTTTTTTTTTTTTCTGGGTGTGAAATTATCAAATAACTTCTCCCGCTCTGGGTGGAGCGGGAGGGCGTGTCAGACTCCTACTGACTAAAACCCACCCGTGTTCCTTCGGTTGCCCTGTTGCCGGGGGCCACGATTTCCCTATCGGTTTTCTTCGAACCCCCGGCAGGCACTGGCCCTAGCGGACCCCGTCAATTCTGCTGACATCTCTTTGAAGCGCGCGTGGAACACGACGCGCCGTCGACCCGGGCTTGGTCCTTATCGGACGGCGAGCTACCCATTGCTCACCGTCCGCAAGCCCGCGCCTACGGTGGCCGGAAATCGGCTCGCGATTCCCGCCCCGGGCGTCTCCTCCTATTGCGGCGGTTTGGGGCGTGAGGGCGCGAAGTTTGCCTCTCCCTCACGCGTTCCGCCTCCTCCTTCGCGAGCATTACCGCTTCGCAGAAGGAGGTGACGGCCTGCCATTTCCTCTCGCTCCGTACCATAGCCTGAACCAGGGCCGGACGCGAGAGATCACCGCCGCCGATCGCCTCTACGAGGACACGGCGTTGCTCTGCCCAAGCTGGGCAGACCTCCACCGTATGCTCCACCGTGTCCTCAGGCCGATCCACACAATGGTGACACCCGGGTGTTTCCTCCCGCCTTATCCTGAACAGGAACCTCCCGATGGTGTAGCACCCCTTAGGCGACTGATCATCATTAACATTGCAGCAGATTCTCGTGACTTTCCTCAGGTCACTGGCCCACCGTGTAGGGAGCCAGCTTACAATATGCATCACGAAAGATGAGACTTGACCGCGCCTCCCGCGCTCTTTCCGCCGCCCCGATGATATATATACATGTCACTGTATAATTATGAACTTCGTTAGTTTATAGTCTATTGATATTATTTCCGTAAAATTATAAACTGTCGAAAAATTGTGAACTGCAACGAACCATTTACAATTTAACGCATTATTTTTCGCTAGTTTTTAATCTTTCCATGGGAAACCGACAAATTGTGAACTGGTATCAAACTTGCTTGCGACGTAACGCACCTTGCGCTTATACTAAATGTAAATAATCAGCCTAGCTGCGAGCAACTTGGAAGTAGCGCTCGCCGGCTGCTACCGCGACACCGCTCGCTCGGCTCGCGCGCTTTTGGTCACAGTTCTAACCTAACCTAACCCATTTCAACCAATTAACAATTTTTTTTTTTTTTTTTTTTTATTTATCTTTATTCACATAATGGTAAATGTAATTATTATGCTAAGCCCCACAAAACCGTAGTAGTGGTTTGACTGTGGGGTCGGTGAGTCTCTATACATTAAATAAACTTTGTACAGACGTCAGCACATCAAGTCACTACAATCTGTCAAACTTTAACAGATTTTCAACTTAACTCTAAAGAATAAGGTTCAATGTTGATTGGGAAAACCTGACAGACTGGAGCAGGTTGATGTGCTGGCGTCTGTACTTAAAACTAATTATTATTTATAGGTAGTATAAACTTTAACATGTTTAAGATAGTTAACTAACGTGTTTAACATGTTTCTAAATAATATTTTTTTAATTTATTTTTAAAACGATTTTTGTTCAGTTCACTCCTTATGTCTGCTGGCAGACTGTTCAATAGATATGGTATTCGTTTTGTTAGGGTTCGGTCACCATAGTAATTAGTGACCCTGGGTACATTGAATTTGCCAGCAGCCATAGATCGTGTGTTATGGTTGTTGATTACATGAGTCAGGTTATGCTCTTGGATACTATGGTGGTTAACCGCTAAAATATACTTATGTTTGTAACTAATCGGTAGAATTTTACATATTTTAAATAATTTCCTATAATCTCCTTTACAACTGTTTTTAGTTTTTTGAGTAACAAGTAGTTTCAAGAATCGAATTTGAAGAGCTTCTAATTTATCCAAGTTAGTTTTGAATGTTAATCCATAGCTGTCAAGAGCATAACTCATAATAGAATCTACTAATGACATGTAAATACATCTTAATACGTTAATAGGAACCTTAAAGCTTAGGTGGTACATTTTACTTAATAATATTCTTAATTTACTACAAATATAGTCTATGTGTTGGGACCAAGAAAAGTTCTCATCTATTTTCATGCCAAGGTAAGTTACACAGTCAACTCTTGCAATAGGTCTACATTTACAGTCCAGTAAGTTATTATGGTGGCACATTTGACAGTTTATAATCTAACGGAAATAATACCGATAGATTATAAACGAACGGTTCTCACAATCTTACGGTGATATATATACCGATAGAGACCTATAAATCGTCTTCTGCACAAGTCAAACCACGTGGTGTGTCAAGTTTTATCTTTAGTGGCACGCACTGTACCAACGCTAGCCTAGACGGAATATAGTCGCCATTCGAGCTGATAAAGCATACAAAGAACCTAATACCTTCTCGATTTTAGAAGGTAGCAACAGATTATTAATATTTAATTAATTAGAGAAACATACAACAGTAAATTATAATACAACTACCTACCTATTTGCACAAGATAGATACTAAACTAACTACACAAATAGATTGATATAATAGATTGATTTAAAACTTGAAATCATGCCATACCATGGCTAAAAACAGCCATTTTATGATCCAATAGTGCTATGCTATGGTTCAGCCATTAGAGAGTTGTTAGTTAATTGTTACTTACTTAGATTTCCCAGTTACAGTATTAGCAATAGTCCTTAAAATATTTGGCGGTTTTATCAATTCCTTTAGAATATTGCTCTCTGTAGCCAGAGGGAAACCATTGTCCAGCATCTCATCTAACAACTGTAAAACAAAATTAATACTTAATAAGAAAATGAAATAATTAAAGTAATTTATATGGCTTATGAACAGATTCATACCTCATATACAACTACATAGTTTTCCTTAATTATAGTCTCTGTACAGTCTGAAAAGTAATCCTGAAAAGAAAATTAAATCATAATAAATGCATCATCATTAAAAAAAAGTTGATTATTTGAACAACTGAGCATTAATTCCAAAACAAAAGTTCTATATTATATTGAATGGACTGATGAAACCATGATCAATTGTCACAGTGGTGTTTAATTGTCTCTTATCGTCATTTCTTAGTATCAAATTCCTCTCACATAATGGCATGAACTACTGATATGCAAATACTGTTCCACCAATCAATATGCCCAGGGTAGTGCTTTAGACGTACATTTAAGTATTGCCAGTAATCATGGTCTTGGCCATATCCCAACTTATTTATATTATGTTAGTGTTGCCAGTCAAAGAGACTATATTAAAGCTTACTAACTTGGAATGTATCAACAACTCGGTGCAGGAACTCAATCACAAACAGTGGAGCAACTTCTTGCATACACACGGCTACCAGAGCCACACCGCCTCTCTGGATTGATATCAAGTAGTGGTGGGGGGCTGCCAACACTGGAGGAACATCCTAGAATCACAATATTCTTTGTTTGATACACAAAGTGGACTACCAATATAGAAGACATACTACAAAATTTAATTTAATTTATTTATTCATAAAACAATTCATATTGTGTTTGAACATTACATATTACATTATCTTGTTGGCCAGGGGTCTACTCTCAAGCCTGGCAAGTGACAGTCTGACTTTTTATTTGAAACATAGTGAGGAAACAAAACTTCTATAGATCTGAAATTACCAACACAATTCATGCAAGAATGGTGCTCAATGCTTGTACCTTCTCTATATGAGACTATTCCCTACGTTGGAACTATTACTATACTTACATTGGGAGATGCCCGCTGTGCTTCCAAATAGTAGTCACATACTGATCTTGGAACCACACTCCGCCAATGCTTTTCGAGAAATACATCCCTGTAATTTCAATAGCTGTTATACATGTATACAGGTACATAGACATGATAGCTTTACATAGACATGATGGCTTTGGCCTAAGATCTTGACTCCAAAATTTGTTACTTATTACATTTTTATAATCACTACTATACAACAGGTTTAATTTTATAGTTAAATTGGCACTGGAGTTATCCGTTTAGCTATAGAGAATATTATCCTCTCTAGATTAACTGATACAAGTTACCAAATAAAATTTAAATTCCTGAGTTGGTTTTATGATAACCGGTGCACGAAATGAGTTACTCCTAATAAACATATAAGGATTTCTGGGACCAGTATAGGTAGTAAACTAATTCAGCAAAGATTTAGCTTAATGTTAGAGGCACTGCTCTGCTATACGCTAAATACCTACCCAGATGGGTTTATTATAAACAAACTGTGTATCATTGTAGCCAATTAACTACGAATCAGTTTGTAATATAGTTTTATTGAATTTCCACTGTTTGCAATGTAGTATTTATATGAGAATATGTTGTGTTTTCACTTTATTTTTTCGACATTTCTCCTGTTTCTTCATAAATACTTCACAATAAATGACAGTTCGTTTGACATTTTGACAGAATGACAACATGACAAGTCGTCGAGTCGTCTTCTAGTGTTGCGAGTGGGATATTTTTGTGAGAAAAATCGATACTAATTTTGTGCAGAGTTGATTGATTGGACACATACGATTGTTTACACAATAGCGACAGTCACAATATTAGTGATTAATTTTCCATTTGGTAGTCTTTTTTAGGTAAATTTGTTTATTTTATTAATCTCATGAATCATAATTCTCCTGCCAATTTATTTGGGG
Organism: Agrochola lychnidis; assembly: GCA_963680765.1. Lineage (NCBI taxonomy): Eukaryota > Metazoa > Arthropoda > Insecta > Lepidoptera > Noctuidae > Agrochola > Agrochola lychnidis. The sequence goes on from OY796850.1 coordinate 11,772,917, forward strand.
CCGACGCAACATGTCCTTTTGATGTGATACATCTATAGCCAAACCAACGCCAATGTTGGCGTTAGAAATCTTCCATACTTTTCTATTCGTCGTTATCTCGATAACCACTCCCTTTCTAGCCATATCATCCTTCACACAGTTCATCCATCGTTTCTTTTTCTTCTACTCTTATAGCCGTCCACTTTATACTCGAAACTTTCCTCATTCCTTCGCATTACATGCTCATACCATGACAACCGGTTTCCACACAACTTTTCAGTCATCTCTGCCACATTCATACTTCCTCTATGTACTGATTTCATACAGTACTTCCATTCGTGTAACACCATACATCCCACTTAGCATCTTCATCTCAGCTCCATGCAATTGCCTCTCTCATGAATGATCTTAAAAACTGAATTGCATTAATCGCAAAAAACAAAGAATCTGAGACGTACTGTCTGTCTAAATGTTAGTATTAATAGAACATATGATTTTTTGTAAGCTTTATTTTACTCATACTGTATAATTATTATTTTATCTTTGTAAGTTGTTTGAGAGTACTACAGTGGAAATTAGAGTTGCATCTTTGGATATCCGAAAATGTCAATTAATTCAACCATAATCGATTTAAAGTAAGACTGTACTGCACTAGTGTTCCATACGTGAACAGAGTGATAAATTATTATGACATTGTTTTTTTTTATGCCATGAACTTGTACACGTGGTTTTGGATGTCCACAGTAATTCCACATTGTAAACAAAATAGTACCTAATAAAAATAGTAAATAGCAATTACTTACCTGTTCATCAATTTTAAAACTAACTCCAAACAGAATACACCGCCTATTCCTGAAACAACTTTTGTCCAAAACTGGCTACAACTGAATGATCTGCTATTTCATGTATTGATTGATATATTATATATTTTTTAACTTAATTACGACTTGACCAGTGATTACTGACTATAGTCCATTTATATGCATCTAGTACTGCATAAACAAAAAAAATACTCCCATGATGGCCTACATCTAGGAGTTTGTTCAGCTTAGTAGGTACATTGTCTACGAGCTGGTTGGAGAAGAAACATATTGAAAGATCACCAACTATTGAAAAAATATTGCGATCACAACACATTAGAAGAAGATATTCATGAAATTACTACAAGATACTAAAGAAATGGGCTAACAACAAATTAAACAAACCTTTCTGACTTTTTTTTTATTGAGACATATCTTAAAATATAAGTTTTAACGGTTGGATTTAGCAACACGCTCCAACTCATCCTTCTTTTTGATGGCATAAGAGTTTGATGAACCCTTCGCTGCGTTAATGAGCTCATCAGCAACACACTCGGCGATTGTCTTAATGTTTCTGAATGCAGCCTCACGTGCACCAGTGCACAATAACCAGATGGCCTGGTTCACACGGCGCAGGGGAGAGACGTCCACAGCTTGACGACGCACGGTACCAGCACGACCGATCCTAGTAGAGTCTTCTCGTGGACCGGAGTTGATGATAGCTGTCACAAGCACTTGCAGAGGGTTCTCGCCAGTTAGCAGGTGAATGATTTCGAAGGCGTGCTTCACAATTCGGACGGCCATGAGTTTCTTGCCATTGTTGCGACCGTGCATCATAAGGGAGTTGGTCAGACGCTCAACGATGGGGCACTGCGCCTTACGGAATCTTTTGTGTGCATACCTGCCAGCAGAGTGGGGCAAGTATTTCGCGTACTTCTCTTTGACGGATATGTAATCCTGCAGGGACATGTCAGAAACCTGGACATCATAGCAACTCCATCTTCCGAACAGCTTAATTTCGGGAATGTCAGCGGCTAGCGGCAGCGGCGCGTTGTCAACAGCCATGCTGCCGCCTTCGACATTATCATCATTCCAGTTCTCCTCAGCCATTATGATTGCCTACAAATAAACATGAACTAATTAGAATTTATCATAAATCACCAAACTAAGTAAAAGTTTACATATTTTAATAAATACATACTTTTTCAAGCTAAATAGCGATTCTAACCTCGCGTTGTCAAAAGAACACGAGAAAAAGGAAGTTCGCTCAGGTTTGAAGGTTGGCATTACGACTTTGGTGTTACAATATTTAAAAAATCAGGTGGCATTCCTAATAAAGGGGGTATTACACTATCAAGTATCTAGGATCATAATAAATAGGATCTTATCTCTTATCCTACTTATATGACCCCTAGGACCATATTTGTGTATTACATTATCATATATCTAGGATCCTATTTTTGTCATATGTCTTTGCAATCGTCTATTAAAACCAAATTCTGGCTTTTGGCACACAAATAGAACTCTAAAGAACACAAATGTAGCCTAAACAATGTGGCCGCCCGGCAGCAGTTTGCTTTTTTTTAGTACAGCAGTGCTGCTAACAATAATTTTAGAATTTCACATAACACAATATGCTTATTGTGAACGTATGTACAGACGCCAGCACATCAAGCTACCCGAAACTGTCAAATTTTCCCAATCAACTTTGAACTTTCAGCGATAAAGTTGAAAATCTATTAAATAAATTTGACAGATTGTAGTAGCTTGATGTGCTGGCGTCTGTACGCCAAAATTTCGTTGTACTTATTTTTTATCCGTCAATAAAACCGTCAATTCAGAATATGGCAGAAGTAAAAGTGAAAAGGCAAAATAATTTATGGACGCATCTTGTATCAGGAAATTATGAAAATTCATAAATAATATTCAATGAGGAGCTCGTGGCTAAATACTAACAGCCGCTCGGGTCGATCTGTCAGGTTATGCTACGCTTGCCGGGGTTGTTCCGTGGATGGGTGACCATTTCTGCATACCGAGACTCCTCCGTGCCTCGGAAAGCAGGTTAAGCCGTTGGTCCCGGCTGTCATTCGTGGATCTTTGACAGTCGTTACGGGTCGTCAGAAGCTCGAAAGTCTGACAACCAGTCTTACCAAGGGGTATCGTATTACCCAGTTACTGGGTTGTGGAGGTCAGATAGGCAGTCACTCCATGTAAAATACTGGTATTCAGCTGTATCCGGTTAGGAAAAGGCTAGGCAGATTTTTTTATAAATAATATTTAATGTGGCAAGACTTGTTTCTATGATCCTATAGAAACAAGTAACCATACCAACAAGGGAACCATAGACAATTCATTAGTTGGTTCGCTGCACCCCTATTGTCGGCCATCGACTAACACCATGCTCGTATGACAGTGGGTTGACATGACAGTGACTTTTGATCTGCCATGTAGTGCTGTCATTTTTATTCGGTTACTGCCAGTGATCGTGTTGGTTGCTTGATCTGTGCTGGTGCTTAGATTTCATCACTAAAAAGGCAGTAATAATTATTAATAAGCGGATCTACCCTTAGAATTTTTATTCAATTCAAGGTTTGCATGAACAAACGCAGTGCACATCACATCTTCCACAAAGCCATCAGGTATTCAAAGTAAACGTAAAAGAGTACTATCTATCTTTAGGTTAAGATTTCCGTAACTGGACAAAGTTCGCTATGGCTGCGTTGAAAACAAAAAATCTGAAACTATTAACGAGACTTGTGCCTAGATATTGCCCACAAGTAACGGCAACAAGAAACCTAAATCTGCAAGAGTATCATAGTAAGGATTTGCTAAGGAAATATCAAGTTTCAGTACAAGACTTCCGGGTTCTCGATTCTAAACTGGACACCAAAGCTCTAGAGGATTTTAAAGCTGATGAGTACGTTGTAAAAGCGCAGATCCTTGCTGGTGGTCGTGGTAAGGGTCACTTTGACAATGGTTTCAAAGGAGGTGTCCACCTTACCAAAAATCGTGATGAAGTCATGAAATTAACAAAGAGTATGATTGGGCACAAGTTAATTACAAAACAAACTCCCAAAGATGGAATATTAGTGGAGAAGGTAATGGTGGCAGAAAGTGTCAACATTAAACGGGAGACATACTTCAGTATTGTGATGGAGAGGTCTTTCAATGGGGCTGCAATAGTGGCTTCTCCTGCTGGAGGCATGGACATAGAGACGGTCGCGGAAAAGACTCCACACTTGTTGAAATCTGTGCCCGTTGATATATTTGATGGTATCACAGATGAGTTAGCCAACGAAATTGCAGAATTTTTGGAATTCAAAGGACCATTGAAGGCGAAATGTGCTGAAGAACTTAAAAGGCTTTGGCAACTATTTGTAAAGGTATCTAATAAGTTATTCTAAAAGCAAACTTGCTAGTAGCGCTATCAAACTGCTAGGCAAAGAGAAGAGATATACAAACCTATCTAAAAAAGTAAGCTATTTTTGTTTCCAGGTAGATGCTACACAGCTAGAGATTAATCCTCTTGTTGAGACTGATGATGGGCGAGTGATCTCTGTAGATGCCAAGATCAACTTTGATGACAATGCTAACTTCAGACAGCAGGAGATCTTTGCCCTGGATGATTTATCAGAAAGTGACCCCAAAGAAGTAAGTAATGAAGATCTGATTAAATGATTTAAGTTAATTGCTAGCCCATTTTTAAGCTTACAAAGGCTGTATGCCTATTTGGTTAGAGGGGTACTTGATGTACTCTTTTTTTATAGGGCTTGGTCTAGAAGTGTGTGCAAGGGAACTGTACAAACATAAGGCAGTTGTCCCACCGCCAGCAATTAATGAGTAGTGAGTAGAGCTAGCAACTGAAAACGAGTTAGCGAGCAGCTAGCAGCGAGTGTGTAGTTCCCATAGTTTTGTCGCTGGGCTATCAGCGAGTGTCCGAGTGCAACGGGCGATTACTCGCACCACTCGCTCGGGGCGAAATTACCGCTGTTTGGTCTCTCAGCGTGAGTTCTGACCGCCTAGCGAACATCACTGAGCGAGTATTATCTGTGATTGCTCTTGTCGCTCAGCAACAAACTAGTGGAGAGAGCCCACCGGTGATGTGAACAGTCAGCGATCAACTATTAATATATATGTATATCGCTTTTGTTTACACTGTATGTATATCAATTGGGTACCCAAGTTGTATTCAAATTTTTATACAACTGGGGTACCCAGTTGATGCAGCCCACTGTACGTGTCTTGAGCAAGAAAATAGCCGATAGTTAGTCGCTTCCTCGCCAGCGGTGGGACAACTACCTTACATTGTATAAACAGTCTGACTATTGGTATTTGAGCTTTTGCAATAAGAGGTTAAATGATGATAATTTTATGAAGTCCTTGGCATATTTGTTACCTAACTTCAATAACCTACACCACTAGAATGAAAATATACACAACTTAACATGGATGTTCTACTTATCATTGTTCAATGTAAATAATGGGTATTTGTTTATCTCCTCCTCTATCTGAATAACCTCTGTTATCACTTATTTTTCTTTATTTTGTGCTATTTTCAACTTGTGATAATATTTTATGAAGATAATGTTGCTACTGCTTGCAACAGCAAGCTGCTTTTACTAAGGAATAAGAAAGAGTTTTCGCACACCGGATTTTCAACTCTCAGCTTAGCACCGAGAGTTGAAAATCGAACAATGTGTTTTTTCGACGCGCTAGGATGCACTCTGTTGAATTCTCAATACTCGGCTTAACACCGAGAGATTTTTTAACCGACTTCCAAAAGGAGGAGGTTTACAATTCGACTGTATGTTGTTTTTTTTTTTTTTTGTATGTTTGTTACGCGATTACTCCGTGAATTATGAATTGATTTTGATGGTTCTTTTTTTGTTTGGTAGATCATACTTCAGAGGTGGTCCCATATAAATTTTATTAACTTTGCTTGGGTAGTTTTTGAGTTAGCTTCAATAATACGTATTTTTTCCTCACTTAGTATGTGGATGATATTATGATAACTTCCTGTCACTGTTATTTACATAGCAGGTAGTGGTATTCGAATTTGTGTGGTGTAGGTATCACAACTAAAAAGTGAAAAATAAAAACTTTTTACAAAAAAAAAAACAACCGACTTCAAAAAAAACACTAAAAAGTGAAAAATAACTTTATTTTCGGAAGTCGGTGACAAAGAACGAAAATTACGAAAGACACCGACTTCCGAAATTAAAGTTATTTTTCACTTTGTAGTGTTTTTTTTGAAGTCGGTTGTTTTTTTTTTGTAAAAAGTTTTTTTACTATTATTATTTTATAAAAAAAAACAACGAGTTGAAAATCCAGTGCGCGATAAAATCCCACCGTGATATTTTTACGTCCGTGCGAACATGGGCTTATTTTTTCAACTTAGATAAAGAATCTAAGCTAAATTTCATACAAATTAGATTACACCTAGTTTTTCGTAAACTTTTCTAAGTGAGCTACAAATTCTTTCTTTTTTAGAGAGAAGCAGCTTCACATAACCTTGTGTACATTGATATGGATGGCAGCATTGGATGTATGGTCAATGGTGCTGGCCTAGCTATGGCCACCATGGACATCATCACCTTGAACGGTGGAAAAGCTGCAAACTTTTTGGATCTTGGAGGTGGTGTTGGACCAAAACAAGTTTCAGTTGCTCTGAAGATATTGGAATCAGACCCAAAAGTAAAGAGTATCTTCGTCAATGTGTTTGGTGGTAAGTTATCTTATCGTCATTGTGTCATTTAAAGTTATTACTAAAAAAGATATTTTCAGATAAAATGTATACATTGTTTGTTTACAGGTATTGTCAATTGTGCCACAATTGCACAGGGTATTATCACCGCATGCAAGGAAAATCCTCCAAAACATCCTCTTGTTATCAGATTGCAAGGAAGTAACTCAGATGTGGCGCAAAAACTGCTTAGGGAATCTGGTCTACCACTTAAGATCATCAAGGATGTTGATGAGGCAGCGAAAACTGCTGTTAAAATGGCACAGTAAAACCGAAATGTTGAAATGTTTGTTGAAAGAATTGTGATGACAATTCATTGATTTACATTCAAATCACAAACACATTGAATGGGCTTTATCCGAATTATTTTACTACGCCACATAATAATTATCATGTGTGTGTATTTTAATCCACCTGTTATTATAATGTGCATTAGGAGCTCTCTTAAAAATGTGTTCAAAGCTATAGAACAGTAAAACAGTAGTTAAATACTAGAGTATTACCTATTTTAAAATAAAATGTACTTATTTATAAATACTAAAATTTAACCACAAGGATGGGGCAATTTTCGTCGCGGGTTATTCCGTTTATCCACCCTAGGCCTAGGATAAACAGAACTTATAGGCTTGTACTGTTTGTCCACCGTACCGTGAACGGGACGTCAGCGAGAAACGAGATTACGTGGCCATAATAACCCTGCATTCCGAAATGCCATAAAAGTGATAATATCGCGAATCCGACCAAATTTAATAGTCACAATTATTACTCAATAGCAGGGCAAATCTACTGTCGCCACTTCGGCGTCGTCGTCTGGTTCTCTTTGACGTCCCGTTCAAGGTGCGGGTACAAACAGCCTTACGCCGCGTTCATGCGGCGTTGGTCAAAACAATATTTTTTCGGCAAAAAGTTGGGATCACACGTCAACATCCCAATGTTCATACGGTTAAAAACTTATGCAGAATGAAACTGCCATGTAATCCCAAAATTATACGGTAAAATATCATACTGATAAACGCCGTGTGAACACGGCCTTAGGGTGGATTCGCGGACATACTTTCCCGAGTATCCACCTTAGGGTGGATAAACGAATAAATAACCCCTTAAAATTATTATATTCATATTGAGCAACACAAATTGCCAGGTTACGCTGGTCAGGACTAATTATTTTCAATAATTTGAATAGCGCGATTTTAAATGCTCAGATGGGCCCCAGACAAAAAAACTGTAGATACCTAATACAAGCTTCTCTGACTAAGAAATAAATTAAGACTGATGTTTTGTCTAATTTGCTAACAAAATTAAAAATTCTAACGCTAGCTGTGTTTATGTAAATCGAATGTCTTGCCATGAATTTTATTACTGTTAATGTTTTGTATATAGTTTATAAATATAGAGTTAATTATTGCCTAGCTTTTCATTTTATGAATAGCAAAATTAAATACAATTTAAAAAATGAATAGCTTTATTTTTTAACAATTTATGACTACAGTACAGTAAATTATTCCAGATAGGGTCCTATGTTATCTAAGCGCGAAACAGGTTAATTTTTCTCCCTTGGGTTGACGTGTCACTTTTACTGTTGGACATGTTGTTTTGGATTTCTTCGTAGAGCGGAAGGTGAGAGAGTTTCCCGCGCGCGGCTACTGATGGCTTTGTGTTCAACATTCGTTTTGCAACGCGAATGATATCTTCAGATGTTATTTTTTCTGCAATAATAAAAATCATAATAGAATATATCTTTAAGATCTATCTAAGTAATTTTTAGGGTTCCGTACCTCAAAAGGAAAAAAAACGAAACCCTTATATAATCACTTCGTTGTCAGTCTGTTAATACCCATTTTCTCAGGAACGCGTGGAGGTATCAAGTCAACGCAATAAAAAATACGGCCATTTATGTGACATATTTTGATACTCTCAAATAAATCAAAACCTACAGGGTACTTCCCGTTGACCTAGAATCATGAAATTTGGCAGGAAACAAGGTCTCACATCACAAATAAAGGAAAAGTTCGAAAATTTATAATTTGTAGTTATCACATATTTTTTTTTTTTTTTGTGATTACAGACTTACATTTGCAGTCGGAGAATTGACCGTGAATATTTATCGATGTATGTGGGAGAACATGTTTCTCAATTACTAAGTTTGTCCTTGATAAATTCATCCCAACTACAGAATCCTGGTTCGACACGCACTTGGCCAGTTTTTCTTCTCTGATGCAATTTATGTCTGTTTGTGGCTTAAGGGCACATCACGGAAGATGCGTCGCGTAACGCCAGAATGGACAAGTAGAAAATAAAACATTCAATAGATGATGCGTTAGTGCGTCGATCGAATAAATACACGGGACCGAAGTTACGCTCGACGCATCTTCCGTCAGATGTGCGACCAAACTGAAAAGTTATTTTTATTTATTACTTACCAATTTCATTGATAAAGAATGAGGGTGGCTTCCTCTTGCCAGTCGCAAGCACTTGTCGGCCAACATCTTCAAATACAACTGGTCTTGCTTCTAAATTCATCAATAACATTGACTGCAACTGGGTCTTTGCTCTCTGCAAATAAAGATTGCCATTGTTATAACTGGATGGGGCTATGCTTAATCTAATAGATCGAATCGGAAACTGAGGCTAAAAACTCATGGAGCGATTTTCACCCGCGCCCGCCGCGGTGGCGGGACCGCAAACACTCGTACGAACATGTAGTACATAGAAATGTAGATGGTAAATTTCACGACGCGGTTTATGCCCGCGGCTTGCGCGATTGTTTGCGGGTTCCGCTGCACCCGCCATCGCGGCGGACGCGGCTGAAAACCGCTCCGTGAGTTCTTAGCCTGACAGGGCACCATAGTTGTCGAAAAGGTCTGTCAAATTCTTTATAACCATTCAACCTAACCTTGATGATGAAACACATTTCACCATATATATCACAAACTGGTCAAGGCAATTCAAAATTAAATATCTCACCCGAAGTTCAGTTTCTCCAACTTTGCCGGCCATGTTGGCGAATTCCCGAGCGATGACTAGCGTCGTATCATAAATGCGGTTAGGAGGTGCAGCGGCGTGTATGCAGAATAAGCCTGTGTCGCCGTACGCGTGGTTATACGCTGTAGCGTTGAACATCCAGTGATATCTGAGAAAATAATAGGCTTTTTAACAAAAGATTTAAACGACGAAAAAAGAAATCGAAAGCTAAATGTAAAAAAAAAAAAAAAATAGTCTAAGCTCCTACATTGTTGTAAATTACAATAATGTAGGAGCTTAGACTAAAATTTGTAAGTAAATAATTATAATAGGAGCCTAGGACTAGTTACGACTAAAAGGTTTTATTTTTCTATAGGTTACGTAACTTCCTTAGGTAGTAGTTAGGTAACTTCCTTCGACAGACTTCCGCCGCCATCGTCAGACCCCTAATGACAGTCATACCCCAGCTTGGTCTGAAGGTCTCATCAAGATGAATGAAATAACCCCAAACACGATATAGCTGCTGTAAACTGTTGACGATGAAGACGTCTCCATCATCAGATCAATTCCAGTTCTCTACTATGTTGTAGTGTTATCAGAACTACATCATCCAACCCCTATTTTTCCTGTCCCACTAGCACGAGGAAGCGACTAGTTATCAACGTTTTCTCGCTCAAGAAACGTACAAAAGATTGTAGGTCCAGTGTAAGTAAAATGGATATATTAATAGTTGATCGCGGACTGTGCACACCGCCGGCGAGTACTCGTTTCTCGCAGCAACAAAACCTATCAAAGAGAGTACTCGCTTGGCGGGCAGGACACTCGCTGAGAGACTCACGTTTGGTACATACACGTACCAGCGATTAAGAACCTCCTTTTTTAGGGTTCCGTAGTAAACAAGGAACCCTTATAGTTTCATCATGTCCGTCTGTCTGTCTGTCTGTCCGCGGTCTAGCTCCGAGACCCTCAGTACTAGAAAGCTGTAATTTGACATAGGTATACATATTAATTACGCCGACAAAGTCGTAAAACAAAATTACGAAAAACATTTTTTTTAGGGTACCTCCCATACACGTAAAGTGGTGATGTTTTATTTTTTTATCCCATAGTGTGGGGTATCATTGGAAAGGTTTGAGTTTGTGAAAACCATTTTTGGATTCAAGGATCCGTTTGCAAAATATTAAGCTTTAAAGTGCTCATTTTTGTTAGAGTCAAGTGTCCCCCCCCCCTGCCAGCTAAATGGTTGGTTTTGGATGTGTGAAAAAAATCACAGCAGTAGCTTATATAACGAAATTAAAAGGAAAACTATCACAGCTAAGTAGGCTTTACTAGTTATCGAGTAATAATCGACCAACTTAAAAAAATATGTTTTCCCATACATTCCGTATGGGAGAATATGTTTATCAACTACAAAGTTAAGTTTGTTTTTGGGATAAATTCATCCCAACTACGGAACCCTTCATTTTGCGTGGTCCGACACGCACTTGGCCGGTTTTCTTCGTTGGTTAAAAAATAAATTGAATTTGGAACGCGTTTGGGGGCGACAATACTAAGTTTGAGTCTATACGATGTATTATTTCTATTTACGGGGTAATACTTTTGCTCAAGTCCCTGGCTGTGAACCAAGAAAAGACGGGCAGAAATGTGCCGCAAACCTAGCATCAAATTAAATAAATACTGACCACTCTAGGTAGCTGATTTCTAAGCTGCACTTCAGTATACCATGCTAATTATAATAGTTACCTGTTCAGGACATTAGTGTAAAGCCGTGTGTACATTCCCTTGCCGGGGCCGCCGGCTGAGAACGAGCCGCCACCACCCATCATCATGTTCAACACACATGTTGGCACAAAGTCGGGGTCACCGTGAGAACAACCTTGAAATAGCAAAAAAATATGTTGGAATAAAGAGCAGTGGCGATTTTCATAAACAATAAAATAATTCGAATAAAATTTTGTTACTTTATTGTCATGTGACTTTTCCGTGATACCAAATAGATACTTATGTAGAAAATAGCTTGGTTAGCCTTTGAACTTACTGAGTGATAATATGATACTTACTTTCCAACCCAATAACAACATGAGACAGTTCTGGGAGATCAGATCCTGGATACAGAGGTATTTCACAATCATCCTGAAATATTATTAATTCATTATTGGTCATGGAAGTATTTTATTTTTATTTGTATTACCCGACTACGGCGAAGCAAAAAGGAGGGTTATGATTTTGACAGATAAGTATGTATGTTCATCTGTTCCCTCATAACTTCTAAATTTCTTATCATAATTTGCCAAAAATTAGGTATCGTTGGAAGCGTCTTTATCGTCCGCTGGTTATAGGCTATGTGACGTCATATTAGATGGAATATGGCGCCCTCTAGAGGACAAAGTCATGAAGTTTAAAAATATATATTGATGCCATGTTGGATATCAAACGAAAGGGAATAAAAAATTAGAACATAAAAAAATCCCCAAAATAAAAAAGTTACTTATAAAACTAAAACCCAACTACGACAAAAACGCCAACAAAAAATAAATAAATCCGGTATCACACGTAATCTGATCTGATCGATTTATAATTATTAACACTACGTGTGACTCCGGATTTTTAAATTGTCTGTCTGGGATGTCTTGTTTATACCTTTTTAGTTGGCGTTTTTGTCGTAGTTGGGTTTTAGTTTTTATTACCCGACTACGGCGGAGGATTTTGATTTTAACTTTTATTTTTTGGAACAAATATCCTTATCGCACGGTATACGCTGAACACTAAGCGAATTAGAGCTAGACCAAACAAAGTTTAACATTTTGACCGATACGAGTGTCACAACCACAACACACGGTGTCGTGAAGGTCAAAATGTTACACATACATCACAGTCCTCATTCTCCAAGTGTCCACAAGCGAAAGGAACTTCCTTTCAACCGAGTATCCCACAACACCTCTCGAATGTTTTTAATTTTGTTTCTACAATGTACTGTGAAATTACCTGTTGCATTCCGCCAGTGTATTGTGCAATTGAAGCGTCAACATTCGGTTTGAATGTTTCAAGGTCATCCACATGCCAAGTAGGCTTCATATCCACGAAATATTTCTGCACATATTCCACAAACGGCTCATGTTCGACCTATGGATTGAGTAGATTATGAAAATTTGCAGCAACCATAAGGAAGTTATTGAATAGAATTATTTTGTTGCTGGCAAAAGTGTAGTATTTGTTTATAATTATCTTACCCCAACAGCTGCAACAACCATTCTGTCAGGTGTATAATGATTTTTGAGATAGTTCAGAATTAAATCACGGTCAATATTATTGACATTTTCATTCGGACAAATCTTAGGAAGTCCAAGAGTGTTTCCTCTGTAGGCGGCCTGTGAAGAAAATAATTACATAACATCAGTCAATACAATTATATCAACCCTAAACAAAAACCTCAAGGGCTGTATTATATGATATGAGAAAAGTGTGAGAGAAAGTTTATTCTGTTTATATGTATGTATATATCTATGTATTTATTCTTGTATTTTAAAGTTATTTTCGTGTTAGCAATCCCTTATGTTGCACCTGCCATGTTTCCTCTCTGTATCACCCTAAAGTTGACTGATAAAAATGCCTCAGGCATTAAGTCCGACTTTGTACGGTATTTTTTTACTTGTGCATGAAGTTTTAATAAATAAATTATGGCAGGGTCATCATAGTTTCGATGACAGAAAGGGAGATGAAGCTATACCACACGCATAGCACTATCTTTTATGTAAGATAAAGATATATTTATTGCGTAACTGTGTACATCAGTTCTTATTTTAAACGCATCAATCACTAATAATGAGTGATTATTGTGATTAATGTTTAAACGTAAACATTTTTAGGCTCAACAGTCTACCCATGTCGGATATATGCAATAGTATTACAAGGCAACAAAATTTCAAATAGATTAATACATTACAAATAAATTAGGTGCGAACATATTTTTTTTTTTTTCAAAAATCTCATGCAGATTTTAAAATAAATTTGATCAATTAACAGGTTTTTTCAATTTTGTTTTAAAAATTGTTCCATTTAATTGCTTAATAGCTAGCGGTAACTGGTTGTATACACGAATAGCAGTTACATAGGTACTTTTATAATAAATCATATAATAATACATGCAGGTTAAAAATATGAAATGTTGTCAATTTGACAACATTTCATATTTTTAACCTGCATGTATTATTACGTTATTTATAAGTAAATCCAAAACTAGGGCACCCGTATTTTTCCGTTTTTTGAAATTATGTACTTTTCATTCATAATTTCAACTTTGAATTTCGGTCTATTCTAAAAAGACGTAAGCGCCAAATGACGTCATGCATACGGTGGAATAGCGATAAAACCTTTGCATTACTATGTCCCGTCAAAAAAAAACTGTTAGATGTCAGTTAGATGTCACTGTCATCTAAACACTTGTCACTTTGTCAGCTTGTCAAACTCGTTAGCGCCTACCTAAAGTGTTGCTTGTTTGTTTTCAATTAAATTCGTAAATTGTCTTATTTTCAAGTGCTCATTTTGTTTTTATTAAGTCACCATGAAGGTATCGGATGGATTTCTCGTTGCCGATAGTAGAAACTTGCCGAATGTAGACTATTTAATGCTATTGCAATATATGAACGAAAATGAATGCTACAATAGTGCGGAGACACGTAGTGCCAAGGCATTACTAGCTTCACGGGAAGCATATGTTGACACAGCTGTAGGATATGTAGAAGTCAAGCGAGAAGGAAACTCATGCACCGTTAAATGCAGAGTAACACCCGAACATAAAGTAAAATCTAAGTTGTATCAGGTTTCAGCTGTAATCGATGAATCTGTCGAGAAGATTATCACAGTAGAATGCAACGACTGTGCAGCTTCTGCAGGAGGATGCAAACACGCTATATGCTTTGCCATTTGGCTCATAAAACGGTCAGACGAACCTTCAACTACATCAACTAAGTGTTATTGGAGTAAACCAAAACTTGCTGGAGCTGTAGGTGACCAGAAGTTTATTTTGGCAAAAAACATTGGCAAAACGAAAAGAACCCCAGATAATGTGGACATGAGTGTCAATATTTCAATGTTTTCCGAAGAATGCAAGAGGCGTAAAGTTACAACAGGAATGATTTTAAATTACTGCGGGAATCACCAGCCCCGGATAAATGACTTTAGTGTGTTTAATTTAGTACTGCAATTTGTTCACCAACTAGATGATCACTGCTATGACAATTTTAAATCATTTTCTGCAACAACTATTACCATAGATGTAGTTGAAACTATTGCTGAAGCTACAAAAGCTCAAGCAGATTCAAGGCTGTGGCATTCTATGCGTCAAGGAAGAGTCACAGGGTCCAGGATCTATGAAGCTATTCACTGTAAAACAGAGAATGGTGCTTTAGTACAAAGTATTCTAGGAGGTTACAAGGTGCCAGAAACAAAAGCTATCAAAAGGGGCAAGGCATTAGAAAAAGAAGTACTTAAGGAGTTAGAAAAAGAATTTGGAGTAATTCAACACACAGGGTTGATTTTAATATCCCCTATCATTGGAGTTTCACCTGATGGGATTTGTATGGACTTTGTGATTGAAATAAAATGCCCTATAAGTGATAAAACAATGAAAAGTTATGTGAGGGACAGTGAACTGTATGAAAAATATAAAGCTCAGATAATGGTACAAATGCATGCTGCAAAAAAATTAAAAGGACTGTTTTGTATCGCTGATCCTAGTTTTGAACAGACAAAACGCCTACACAAGTACTGGGTGGAGTATGATGCAACATATGTGAAAGGTTTATTAGATGCCGCTGAAGAATTTTGGAAACAATTTATTTTTAAGATTGTATTGCAAAGTGCAAAATAAAAATCAATACAGTATTTGTCTTTTATTCAAAGTAAAAATCAAATAATTTATTTCAATTAGGCACATAAAAGGCACCTTTCAAAGTCAAAAACAAAGAAATAGAACTAATTCTAGTTGCCCCTTCCAAAAGGTAGTTTGGAGAAGAATGGGCAAGAAATGATGTCCGTGACCACCGAAGGACCACCAACGCCAATCGCTTCCATATTTAGTAAATAATTAGTACCCTGGTACCTTAGTAGTTTTCGAGAAACTCGACTTTGAAGGTGGTCCGGCGGTAGTCACGCTCCCTTCAGTAGGACCACCATGAGCGCCGAAAAAGGGGGCATGCTGCAGCTATTCTAAGTATACAAATAATTAGTACCCTTAAATGTGATTCATTGCGTAAAAAAAACAGAACTGAAACATTTGTATTTACCAAGAAATCAACGATGATAACTTTCGCGCGCTCGCTCAGCAGGACCACGACTTTGAATGTTGATTCCAAGTTTGACGAGCTTGTCGCTTTCCTCAAACCTATATAGAAAATTAGTACTCTGCAAGGTTCCCAAAATTCAAAATTGGTTCTTCAGTAGTTTACGAGATGTACCATGCCATTGGGTGGGGTGGCGGTTGTCACGGTGTAAAATTTTCATTTCAAGATTACCCTATTAAAAACTCTGTGATTTCTTCCCAAATTTATACAAAAATTAGTGCTCCTAAAGAAGTTATAGCGACCGAAAATTCAGATTGTTGTATTTTAATCTTATCTTGTTGTATTTTAATCTTATCTTGCAGGGTACTAATTTTCTATGTAGGTTTGAGGAAAGCGTTGTCGCTTTCCTCAAACCTACATCAAACTCAAACTTGGAATCAACATTCAAAGTCGTGGTCCTGCTGAACGAGCGCGCGAAAGTTATCATCGTTGATTTCTCGGTAAATACAAATGTTTCAGTTCTGTTTTTTTTTACGCAATGAATCACATTGAAGGGTACTAATTATTTGTATACTTAGAATAGCTGCAGCATGCCCCCTTTTTCGGCGCTCATGGTGGTCCTGCTGAAGGGAGCGTGACTACGGCCGGACCACCTTCAAAGTCGAGTTTCTCAAAAACTACTAAGGTACCAATTTTGTCGTTCGAGCACTAATTAGTACCAATTGGTTACTAATTATTTACTAAATATGGAAGCGATTGGCGTTGGTGGTCCTGCGGTAGTCACGGACATCAAGAAATCTGATAAATACACCATGTATCTAGCTCACATATTTACACACATTGTAAAACTACCTATACGATATCACAATATTTCTAACATTTTTACAAGTAATACTAATAAGTCATTCATTCTTAATAATAGCACTATGTAGATTTATCAACCCGCATGCCACTATAACTGCATCATCTGCATGTTGGATTAATTTATTATTTATTACCGAGTGTGGTTTCAAAAATTTAAATAGCCTTACTCTTCTTATTACCCTCTCAACATGGATACGCAGACTGGCAATGACCTTGCTTTTGATAGCATCCTGCTTTGTCAACTTTTGATCTTTTGAAACTCTGGGTGGACGAAGTAGATTATTCTGATTTCTACTTAGTAAAACATCAACATGTTTAAATCCTCTGTCTGCCAATACAGTACACCTTGGTGGCAGCACATCCAGAAATCCACTGTTTTCTACTATATTGGCATCAGATATACGACCCCCAAAACCAACAGATACAAAGTTGACAAAACCATCAGGTGTTGTAGCTATTAAGTATTTTAAAGTATTAGCATTTTTATACTGTGACCATGTTAAAGACTGGATAATAGGATTTGACGGCTTTTCAATTTCTATCTCGAAACAGTCAATAATGCAAAATACATTTGAATATTCCTTATTGGTTTTGAAAGAGGCTGGCAAGTTTCTTTTGACATCATATACACGGGGAGAATATATTAATTGTTTGAAGAACTTGGATAGAATACACAAAGTCCTGAAAAATATTCTCCATAATGTGGTTAATGACACCTCAAACATATCTGAGATTTGGTAGAAGGGGCTATTATTTTTAATTTTATACAAAGTTACTATTATATTAAAGGATTTTACATTCAGATTAATTTCTAAATAGTTAATCAACCAATAATAATTTGTTGGCAAACCTATGTAATTTTGTGGTTTTTTTTTTTATAAGGTCAAGCATAAAGCTTCTTCCCTGTATTACAGTTTTAATCTGAATTTCTGATGAGACTTCTGACATTTCAGCAGAGGTAGAACTTCCTTGTGTTGAAGGTAACAACATTTCTTCCATCTCATCATCTTCTTCAAACAAAGGTTTCTTTGTCTCCTTATTGTAAATGGCACAATAAGTCGTTCGATCCGATGTTCTTGGCTTCACTTGTACTCCTTTGCTGACTTTTGTAGTGAATGATTTTTTACAAAGTGTGTCCATATCAATTTGCATAAACGATGAAGAAGTTGTTGAAGATGTGCTGGGTCTAGGTTCGATAATTTCTTGATGATCACTTGAAAGTGGCATCCTGACAAGAGAATGTGGTAGCCGAGACTTCAACTTTGGTCGCACTTTCATTGTTATCCAATACCGGTAGTTCTCCACATCTTCCTCCAACTAAAAGATAAATTTAATTATCAATTTATATTTTATGTGTGTCCCAAAAACAACCTACATGATAAAAAGTCAAATCAATTATATCAAATAGGCCCATGTATGGCACTTTTGAACGTGTATGTATAAGTTAAAATCATTATGTTATCAAATTATATAGGTATATGTTTACCTTATTTACAAAATAGTACCTAATATTACTGCAAAATGATAGCACTGGGGGGTTTATGAACTTATTTATTAGATTTGGTAACAGTTATTATAATATTGCTATACAAACAGGTAATGGAACAAGATAAAAAACCACATGCATTGTGTTGTGGTATGTGGTTTATAAAAATCATTGTCATTTAGGTACTTACATTGAGATGATCTTCGCATATATATAAAACACGTTTAGGACATGATATACCCACAGCATTGCACCACTCTTGTTTTCCTGAGCTAGGCACCGTAAAAAATGTTTTTTGAGTATCTCTAGAATTGTTTTTGCAGGCTGGTACAAAACAATATTTCGGTTCCTTCATTGGCGTATAAGTTTCATTGGGATCCATTTTATTGGCGAAATATCAATTAAAAGTTGTCAATATTTACAGTAAGCAGCGTGTTTATTTATAGAATAAAATTAAATTTCTAAAAAAAATATTGTAAAACTTTTGACATTGACATGTCGATGTCTTGTTTGACGTAAATGTTTTCATCTAAAACATTGGAATACATAGGCAAAGGTAACTACCTCATTCCACCGTTTATGTGACGTCATTGCATGTTTTTTGATTTTTATTTTTTTTCTCAGAAACGAATGAATAAAAAAAAATTAAAAAAATATATTTGAACTCAGAATACGAAAATAAAGAAATGGTATTTTTGTTTTAAGGTCGTGTCAGTTTTGAAATGTTGTCAATTATGGGAACAATGAACTTAACACTTCTTAATAATGATGGCCCCATGATAGGCTGCCGCATATTTACATAGGATATGTGTTAAGTGCCACTAAATTGTAGTCTGATGTAACATTGTGCAAACATACCATATGGATCATATCCATCAGTATAGTCTCTTGCTCCGGCCTCATGGACAGTGTCTCCAATTCAAATGCAACAGCCTGTCTCGCTGCTTCAATCTCAGCTGTATTCAGTTGTGGTCTTAATGTTACTTCTGCTAGAACCTGGAATATAGAGTTAAAATGATGTAAAAATTTTAGTGAACAAATCTGTCTTTCAAGTACTTATATAAAGTTAATTGATATGAAATAGTATGTAATATGTATTTGTTACATTTTATTTTTAACATCTTTCCTCTTGCTTTCCTGCAATCTGTAGCTATCTAATCTGTGGCAATCTGTGAAAGTGATTTCGTAAATAAGGAAGCCAGGGAAGCGGGCGGAATGCTAGAGTTGACCGTCAGAAACGACTTTGACGAGGCCTTGCCCCTTTAATGTTGCTTATTTATTACCAAGGACAGATGTCAGATGTTACACATCATAATTATGCGACTACTCTAAGGCTCACTCGTTGTTTTAACCGACTTCCAAAAAGGAGGAGGTTATATGTTCGTAACGTACGTTTGTTTTTTTTTTATGTATGACCTCCGATTTCTCCATCATTTGTGGACCGATTTTGAAATTTTTTTTTTTTTTTTGGAGGGGTATGCTCTCCAAGTGGTCCCATATAAATTTTATTAACTTTGCTTGGGTAGTTTTTGAGTTAGCTACAAAATATGTATTTTTTTCCACTTTTATGTAGATGATATGATAAGTTCCTGTCACTGGTAGCAGGTAGTGGTGTTCGAATGTGTGTGGGGTAGGTACCAAAACTAAAAAGTGAAAAATAAAAACTTTTTACAAAAAAAAAACAACCGACTTCCACAAAAAACACTACAAAGTGAAAAATAACTTTTCCGTTGTTTTTTTTTTATCTTACTCTAGACTGCATACAATTAGTGAAGAAATCATCCATGAACAAGACAGTATTTTCAATACAAAAAAATTTTATGTTTTTGTTTTTACCTGAGTAACAGCATCCAAGCCTCTAGAATCAGCGCTGGTGGCATATACAGTGGTGTCTCGAGAACCTTGACAATCACAAATGCCTCCATGTCTCTCAAGCTCTCTGTGCATAACATCCCGTGTGGCATACTTATGTGTGGCCTGAAATTTAACAAAAAAAATTAAGTGGATTTTTGGATGAGAATTTGAGAGTGAAATTTCAAGGATGCATCATGTTTAACCACATTTCGTTACATGAGAGAGAAGAAAGATATAAGTATATCTGTCTCTCACACTAAATCTCTCTTATTATTTATTTTTTAAGTTTTTAATTAGTATAATTATTTTTGTAGAAATTATATCTGCCTGTTAAACTAAAACCAAATCATTATAACTAAGATAAATACTTACACCGAAGCTCAGTTTTTCAAGAAAATGGCAAATGCCATTGGGATAAGCAACTTCATATCTTGGACCAGAGTCAATGACCACTGAAAACAAAGAAGCATTATTAGTGAGTCATAGTTAAAGAAGTTATAAATAAAATGAAAGTACCTAACTTCAACTACATCTACACTAATATTATAAAGAGAAAACATTTGTATTTTTGTTTGTTAGCAACATTAAAGGGGCAAGGCCTCGTCAAAGTCGTTTCTGACAGCCAACTCTAGCACTCCGCCCGCTTCCCTGGCTTCCTGTTAAACATTTCCGACCCTACTTACGAAATCACTCTCACAGATTGCCACAGATTAGATAGCTACAGATTGCAGGAAAGCAAGAGGAAAGATGTTAAAAATAAAAATAAAATGTAACAAATACATATTACATACTATTTCATATCAATTTACTTTATACATATAAGTACTTGAAAGACAGATTTGTTCACCAAAATGTTTACATCATTTTAACTCTATATTCCAGGTTCTAGCAGAAGTAACATTAAGACCACAACTGAATACAGCTGAGATTGAAGCAGCGAGACAGGCTGTTGCATTTGAATTGGAGACACTGTCTATGAGGCCGGAGCAAGAGACTATACTGATGGACATGATCCATATGGTATGTTTGCACAATGTTACATCAGACTACAATTTAGTGGCACTTAACACATATCCTATGTAAATATGCGGCAGCCTATCACGGGGCCATCATTATTAAGAAGTGTTAAGTTCATTGTTCCCATAATTATATGATTTATTATAAAAGTACCTATGTAACTGCTATTCGTGTATACAACCAGTTACCACTAGCTATTAAGCAATTAAATGGAAATATGTTTAAAACAAAATTTAAAAATTGTTAATTGATAATGTATTTTATAATCTGCATGAGATTTTTGAAAAAAAATAGTGTTCGTGCCTAATTTATTTGTAATGTATTAATCTATTTGTAATTTATTTGTAATGTATTATAATCTATTTGAAATTTTGTTGCCTTGTAATATTGATTCAAATCATCATCATTCAAAGTTATGCCTAACACAATAATTGTGGTTAACAGCAATGCGGGGGCAGCAGTAGGAGTCAAAAACTAGTAGTAGGCTATAATTTATTTATAAAGATATTACGCGAGCGAAGCCGCTGGCTGAAGCTAGTTAATAATAAGATGACTACAAAAATAATAAAACATTGACCTGTTTGAATAATTATGTATAAAAAATATACTACTTACCACCAGCAGTGCAAAACTGTCCAAACTTTTTTTCTGACGCCACTCGCAGTCCATTGCTGAGTACAGTGACTTCTGTTAGAGCATCCTCAGAATCAGCTGCGGAGTAAATCACTGGGGGCAGGTTCATTGGTTCAGACAACGGTGGCAAAGGAGTTACATTGCCTCTGTTTACCACTGGTGCGGTTGTTTTGATTTCCTGACTGTAGTTTTTTATAGTCCATCTATTTGAATTGAACCTGTAATGTTTATTACGTTAATGATGCAATAAAACCAAGTATTAGACGTGCTGCACTAAACTGAAATATATTAAGATACGTGACGATCTGTTAAATAAGTGTGGTTATTATTGACAAGCAGCCGTAGATTTAACACGAGAAAGTACTTACCCATTTTTCAAAGAAAATAACCTTGTGAAGAGATGTTTCATATCCATAGCATGCGCCATCCTAGCAGGGATTTAACACTGAATTTTTTTAACAGGACTTTTATATTTTTCTTAAATTCTAAATAAAGAAAAACCAAGTTTTTTTTCTGTAACTTGGGTGGAAATGGTAGATGGACGATGGACGAAGCTCATGACATTGACAGTCAGTCAATGAATGACAGTTAGAGATATTAATTGTTTCATTCAGTTGCCAGGTAGTTGGTTGGTTGCCAGTAATAAACCAAATAAATCTCTGGGGGAGGGACTAGACTAGAGTAGAAAGACAGAGTACTCTTTATTTATTGTTCTTATAGGAGGAAGGAAGACGAGAGCGTGAACACTTACTTATTTGCACCGCACGTGCCCAGGCTCGCCGAAACCGGGCGTGCATTTGCGGCTTGCGGTAGCAGTGGATTGCACAATGTACTCCGTGGACTGTGGTTGACTGGAAGAAATCATCACGTAAAGCTACAGTTTCCTAGGAGAACGGTGGTCGACACTAACGGCCGCAGTGACGGCTGTCATGAAAAATGGCAGTGGCAAAGTTTTATATCGTTAGATAGATGCGCCCAATCGCGTCAAAAGATAGTCGCATTTCTGTTTCGTTTTGAAACCTCTGACACACTATGACACAGTGATTGATATGGAAAAGCTATTTAATCATGTAGAAGCTCACTCTTCTCAGTATGGATACTTTTTCTTGTGACTTAGTACGGTAAGGGCAAATCTAGCGATATAAATCTTTGGGCAGTAAGTCAAAAACTGCTGAAAATTACAGATTTTCATGGTGTGACAGAACCAATGCTGCCAGATGTGTTGCGCTCCAAGTCGCAAACATTTTTGGCTCTTGTATGGATGGATTGATAGAGCTTAAAACCGCCTATTTTTTTCTGAGATAGCCTAATTGGAAACCAGTCGCTGATCGTAAAAATTGGTCACCCCGAACCCTTCCAAGTAGCCTAAACGGCAACAAGTCGCCTAATCTGGCATCATTGGACGGAACCGCTTTCCTGGAAAAAGTGATACGCAGGGGGCGTATCACTGGGCACGCCACAATCGCGGCGATAAGACCCGTCTTTGAGGAGTGGCTGGAGAGACGCCACGGCGTTCTCACCTTCCGCCTGACGCAGGTCCTCACCGGACACGGCTGCTTCGGGAGGTTCCTGTTCAGGATAAGGCGGGAGGAAACACCCGGGTGTCACCATTGTGTGGATCGGCCTGAGGACACGGTGGAGCATACGGTGGAGGTTTGCCCGGCTTGGGCGGAGCAACGCCGTGTTCTCGTAGAGGCGATCGGCGGCGGTGATCTCTCGCGTCCGGCCCTGGTTCAGGCCATGGTACGGAGCGAGAGGAAATGGCAGGCCGTCACCTCCTTCTGCGAAGCGGTAATGCTCGCGAAGGAGGAGGCGGAACGCGTGAGGGAGAGGCAAATTTCGCGCCCTCACGCCCCTAACCGCCGCAGGAGGAGACGCCCGGGGCGGGAATCGCGAGCCGATTTCCGGCCACCGTAGGCGCGGGCTTGCGGACGGTGAGCAATGGGTAGCTCGCCGTCCGATAAGGACCAAGCCCGGGTCGACGGCGCGTTGTGTTCCACGCGCGCCTCAAAGAGATGTCAGCAGAATTGACGGGGTCCACTAGGGCCAATGCCTGCCGGGGGTTCGAAGAAAACCGATCGGGAAATCGTGGCCCCCGGCAACAGGGCAACCGAAGGAACACGGGTGGGTTTTAGTCAGTAAGAGTCTGACACGCCCTCCCGCTCCGCCCAGAGCGGGAGAAGTTATTTGATAATTTCCCACCCAAAAAAAAAAAAAAAAAAAAAGGGGGCGTATCACTTTTTCCAGGAAAGCGGTTCCGTCCATGAGACTTTTTTCTCTCTCTGTCTCTTTTTATAATAAACGAGTGTATGTGTCCGTGCGAGTATCGCGTAAGGAACTTTGTTCCTGTCCTGACTTAAAGATTTAAATAAAATGTTTTATCTATCGGTACGCAAAATATTTCGAGCTCGCCACGCTCGCTGGTGCATCCTACGTTCACTTCCTACATAATAAATCACTACATTTGACCTCACCGTACTCAGTCACAAGAAAAAGTGTCCCTACTGAGAAGAG
The DNA here is from genome assembly GCA_963680765.1 of Agrochola lychnidis. Taxonomy (NCBI): domain Eukaryota; kingdom Metazoa; phylum Arthropoda; class Insecta; order Lepidoptera; family Noctuidae; genus Agrochola; species Agrochola lychnidis. The sequence goes on from OY796850.1 coordinate 11,797,049, forward strand.
TGAGCTCACACATTATTAAATAGCGTTTCGATGACAAACAAGTAAACTTTAGTGTACTCACTGCGATATTTTGTGTCAGAGGTATCAAAACGAAACATAAATGCAATTATCTTTTGACGTGGTAGGGCAAATCTAACGATTTATATCTTTGCCGCTGTCATCATTTTTATGATAGCCGTCACTGCGGCCGTCAAGTGCAGCCATCGCTTTTCTAGGAAACCATAGCTTTACCCTTCTGCATAAGTAGAGATGTACAGACGCCAGCACATCAAGATACTACAATCTGTCAAATTTATTTAATAGATTTTCAACTTTATTACTACATTTTAAGGTTCAAAGTTGATTGGGAAAATTTGACAGTTTCGAGTAGCTTGATGTGCTGGCATCTGTACATAATTATAGTACACTTTTAGTCCGCCACCCACCTATTTAGGCCGCTTTCCGAATTACCACTTAATCGCTCACAGCGCTAATTCGGTACGAGTGTTAACACACTCAAATCGATTACAGCTTAACTCGGAACGCAGCCTTATTCCATGCAGTGCAGTGTTGCCAACCCGTACGATAATTATGGAGGCGTACGATAATTTGGCCTACGGTACGATGTACAGACGCCAGCACATCAAGCTACCCGAAACTGTCAAATTTTCCCAATCAACTTTGAACTTTCAGCGATAAAGTGAAAATCTATTAAATAAATTTGACAGATTGTAGTAGCTTGATGTGCTGGCGTCTGTACGATAGTGAATGTCTAACGTACGATAATTTTGTGATTTGCTGAAAAAAATTTCAGTTCCATTATCAAAACGTATTTGTTAAATACGCAAAAAATGTCAATGTCTATTGTCAAGTGTGTCAATAACAACAAGTAAGTATCTCTCTCGTTTTCCCTCTTTAGTTTTTTATTTTATTTGAAAACACAAAAATTTCAACTAAAAACTATAAAAAAGCATGTTTAACTGTGCGTTCGCACTGGCGAAACATTTACAACGAAACATGTTGGAATCTCTATTTTCTGTCAATTTTCCATACAAAGTTTGACAGGCACTAGAGATTTCAACATGTTTTATTGTGATGTTTCGCCAGTGCGAACGCATAGTAAGGTTTGTGCTGAGCTAGCACCACTACTGGTGAATCTTGGCATATGCTTTGACTCTAGTATAAAATTATCCATATTTTGATAGCAATTTGCTATAGATATTGAGATATTGAGTATTTAACTTGAATTTAGGGATTTTATTTTTGATTTTTCTTTTGTACGATAATTTTGTCCAAAATTCGATAATTTTGACATGGGAACTCGATAATTTGAACTTTTGGAGTTGGCAACACTGATGCAGTGCTCTCTCCTTTCCTTACTTTCCTCCATTAGCATTCTCTGTCTACGGCCGCATTCCGACTTACGCTAAAAGTGATAATATCGCGAATCCGACCAAATTGAATAGTCACAAAATAAAAGGGTTATTGAATAATAATTGTGACTTTGGACTTTGGTCGGATTCGCGATATTATCACTTTTGGCGTAACTCGGAATGCGGCCTACGTTTCACAGCATGTTCACAGCTCTTTCACAGCTGTCGACTGGCTGTCACCTGTCACTCTGTCACGATCAGCTATCATCAGAGGCCGCATTCCGAGTTACGCTAAAAGTTATAATATCGCGAATCCAACCAAATTTATTAGTCACAAAATATAAGGTTATTCAGTATTAATTGTGACTTTGGACTTTGGTCGGATTCGCGAAATTATCACTTTTGGCGTAAGTCGGAATGCGGCCAGACTGTCAGTAGTAGTGTCAGTGTCACTTCCACTTGAAATACTCCACTCCATTTCCAAAGTTCAACTTTTGGAGTTTTGGAGAAGTTGTTGTGTTGTTTTGTTTGATAAAAAGAACTGTGTTTGTTGTACAATTTAAATATCAATAGTAATTAGATTCAAGCATGCATACTGTTGAGCAGCAACTACGGCAACTTACACAGCATAAAATGTCGTTATTAGTCCCGTTGTAACCATAAAAAATGTTTTTTTAACGGTGTATTATGTATTCATTGTAATGTAACATATCTCACAGTACATTTAAATTTTAAATCAGTGTTACTGTGTGTACAGCCTTGGCCGTAGGCGTGGGCAGCTATAATAAAACGCAAAATGACTTACAAGTTGTTGAGAAGGGTTTTTAGTTCCTCATCATACAATAAACGCCCTCAAGTATGTATTGTTGGTGCTGGACCTGCAGGATTTTATGCAGCGATGCATCTTACTAAGAAGCTGGACTCTGTAAATATTGATATATTGGAAAAACTTCCTGTACCTTTTGGACTAATTAGGTATGTTTAATTTCAATACATTCTTAAATATAAATATTAGACATAATTCGCTTTATTCAATTATTGTTACATAATATTTGGTGAAAGAAATATGAGAGCAGCTAAATAAACATAGAAGAACTTGTGTAATAAAAATTAACAAAACTGTATTTAACATAATATTTAATTTGTTAAAAAAATTGTTACTGTTTAGGTATGGAGTGGCTCCAGATCATCCAGAAGTGAAAAATGTAATAAATCAGTTTACTAAGGTAGCCCAACAACCCAATGTTAATTTCTATGGAAACATAACTTTGGGAAAAGATGTAAATCTTCAACAGTTGAGACAACATTATGATGCAGTGCTTTTGGTATGTATCCTTCATGACTTTAACAAAAATAATTCTTTTTATCTTATTTTCAATGCAGTTAACCAAAAACATCATAAAACATAAATTTAAATCTAATATTATAACATTTTATCATAATTGAATCTTATTATTATTATTTATTTATTGCTTAATTTACGTAAATGAAATTGTTTCTCATCTAATTTGATTTTGTAGCTATAGCTAGCTTTATGTAACTTATTTATTGAATAAAAAATATTTGTTGATTCTGGTAATGCTCGTCTAGTGGCAACCACTGATTTTGAATATGTTTTACCTGCGGAAAATGCAGTGGACTGCAACATTGTCACCAAAAAGTTATGTTAACCCTAAGTATTATTATATGTTGTAGTTGTTTATTATCCCTTAATAAATAAAATAAAATAAACTTATTTCAGACTTATGGTGCTGAAGAAGACAAAACACTTGGCATAGAAAATGAAGATGCAAACAATGTGATAGCTGCTCGCTACTTTGTTGGATGGTATAATGGACTCCCCTGTGACAAAGATTTAAAAGTAAATATATAATAAGATTTTAAAGTTGCATCCGATAAACGTAAATATTTTAGGTTCTTTTTTTAATATTGAGAATTACAGTAGTCGCTTCTCTTACAGATTGATTTGTCCTGCAGAACTGCAGTCATTCTTGGGCAAGGAAATGTTGCATTGGATGTTGCAAGAATTTTACTAACACCTATTGATGAACTGAAAAAAACGGACATTACAGAACATGCTCTGAGTACTTTATCTGAATCTCAACTAAAAGAAATATATTTAGTTGGTAGGAGAGGACCTCTACAAGTTGCTTTTACTATAAAAGAACTCCGAGAACAACTTAAACTGAAAAATTGTAGAACAATATGGAATGAGAATGACTTTGCTGATGTGCACAAAGTGGTTCCTGATCTACCTCGCCCTAGAAAAAGATTGACTGAACTCATGTTAAAATCTGTAAATGAGAAGCAAACAATGACTGATGATAGCAAAATTAAGTATTTTAAACCAGTGTTCTTTAAAAGCCCAAATAAATTCTTAGTTGATGATAAGAAGCAATTAACAGGAATTGAATTAATTGGTAACAAACTTGTTGGTAAAACTTTGGAAGATCAAAAATGTGTACCTACTGAAGAGAAAGAAATACTGAATTGCAATTTAGCATTCAGAAGTATAGGTTACAAGAGTGTTCAAGCAGACAAAGGCTTGGTACTAAATCATGGCTTTGTAGCAAATGAAAAAGGCATTGTTGAAGATGCATCTTCAAACTTAGCCAAGCTTTACGTGGCAGGATGGCTAGGCACTGGACCTGTTGGTGTAATATTACACACAATGGGAAATGCATTCCAAGTGGCTAAAGTAATACATGAAAATTTAAATAAAATTGATGACAAAAATAAAGGTGGCTTTGAAGAGATCAGGAAAATCATAAATGAAAACAATAGCAATGTTGTAGATTGGAATGGTTGGGAGAAAATTGATAAATATGAAAAAGAACAAGGTAAAATACTAGGCAAGCCACGTGAAAAAATTTGTAGTGTAGAAAAAATGATAGAAATCGCAAGAATTTAAAGAGTAAATATTATATTTGTAAGAATAGTATATAAATCAGAGGACAGTTAGAACAATGAAATATGTATGTTTTTGTTCCTGTTTATAGTTTATTTTATTTTAAATAAAATATATTTTAATATAAATTATTTTCATAGATTCAACACACCAGTATCTGTAATTCATCAGTCTGAAACCGTAGTAGATGACCATTCGTCACATTCACTATTTCGTCGCTATCCCTAATAGGTCACATTCACTAATGCGTCACCTTGTGCATCAGGTCCGTTTTCTGCTGTATTTGGACTCATTCTCAAATTCCCAAGACATGTGGTCATCATATCCTAATATCCATGTATTAGGGTCACCACGTTGACAGTAAAATGGGTGGAGGCGCCTCGCCTACCCCGTGTGGGCTTCTGACCTGACGGTTGACAGCATCGCAATATTGCGAAAACCGCAGAAGGCGATGGCCGTCAGAGCTATCAGGGGGTATTGCACGATATCCTACAAGGCGGCTTGTACACTGGCCGGATCGCCGCCCTAGGACCTAGAAGCGAGAGCCCTCGCTTCACCGGTGCGGTGGCGCAAGGAGGCGCGAACGCGGGGAGGTGGACCGATGCAGCGTAGATCGAGCTTCGTCGGTCTCAGCTCCGCGGGGTCCTGGTGACGGAATGGCGGGACAGGCTTCTGTGCGTCGACGCGATCCGACCAGTGCTCGACGAATGGCTCGGGAGGAAGCACGGTTCCCTGTCGTTTCGGGCGACGCAGGTGCTCTCGGGGCATGGCTGTTTCGGGAAGTACCTATGTCGCATAAACAGGGAGCCAGACGCTCGGTGCCATCCAAAGACTACTATTAGTGCCATCACTGCACCCTAGTCTGTGCTGCACCCACTGTCGCAAAGACACGGCGCAGCATACACTGGCAGAGTGTACCGCATGGGAGGAGCCACGCCGTGCCCTCGTATCTGAAGTCGGAGCCGACCTGGCGTTGCCGGCTGTCACTCGTTCGATGGTCGGGAGTGCTGAGTCGTGGGATGCGGTGATCTCCTACTGTGAAACCGTAGTTTCGCAGAAGGAGGCTGCGAAAAGGGAGAGGGAGATTGAGACCATTCTCCTGATCCGTAGCAGGCGAACTGGGCGGTGGGCGGACAACGCCCTCTTCCAGCCCCCGTAAACAGATCCGGAGGGTCGGTGAACTCGGGGCCGTCCGCTGCCCACCATCCAGCAGGACCCGAGGTGGCGGCGCGTAGTGTCCCACGCGCGCCCCTATTTGACGTCGCGGGAGGAGTCTCACCTCACTCTCTCCGCGGGCCGGCACCAGTCGGGGATCATGGAAGGCGCACTAGATCTCATGATTCCCGGTCCAAGTGTGTGGGAAGGGAACACTAAGGTGATTTTTAGTCAGTAGGAGTCTGACAGACGCCTTCGCCCTTCGGAGGACATCCATGAGGATTTTCCACCCGGGAACAAAAAAAAAAGGTTAGAACTGTGACCCCCTACGCACGAGCCAAGCGAACGGTTTCCATAAACGCCGCGCCGCCGCGCCTGTGTCCATTATGGGAGCCGGCAGTACCGGCAGCTGATATTTTTAATCTCGGCTACCAGCAGTAATGTCATGCTGGTTCCCAATAGCGTTATTTTTGGGAGGCGGCGCCGGCTGTGGAGGCACTCCCTAAATACTCACTAGGGCCACGCGGCTTGGCCTCACAAAGCTGCGCAGCCCTAGTCGGGACCTTAAGACGTGTCGTCCACTAAGAGCCCGTGTGGTTGATAGATACAGTTACAAATTACTCTTTTTGTGACGCCAAGCAACAAGAAAAAAACGTTGGCTTAAAAGACATTTATCCTAGATCACTGACCCAAGTCTTGCCGTCATTTACTTTTTTTTCTATTTGAAAATGTCATTCATTCATATGTCTAATGTCATTGAACCATCTGCCAAATTGTGTTGAAAACATTATTGTATTAATTATCAATTTTTACCACAGAACTCAATTACTTAGTACTTTACAATATACGTTGTCTCATACTACCAGTACTTACCTTCTGATAAAATATAAATTAGACGCGAAAGGTGAGACAACGATCTAATAATACTTATAATATTGTGACCTAACCTCCAAAAAACTTAATTTGGTCAGAATGTCCAACGAAGTTAAAATAGGTGATTACATTATCATCCAGAAACAAAATTTTAAAAAGCTACTCAAATTTAATAAGTCTGATTCGACTATTAGCTTGGGAAGAGACACTATCAATTTGAAAGGATTAGAGGGCTCCCCATATTTCTCAGTATTTAAAATGATACCAAAAACGAATAAGAAAAAAAAAGAATTCACTGTAGAACTAGCAGATGAAGCCGTAAAATTAAAAGATGAAATAGATATAAAAGTATCTGGAAATGACAACCGAAATATACTTGATGATGGACGCTCACAAAAGTTGTCAGCAGCTGATATAGAGACTCTAAAAAGTGATTCAAACAAAGCATCTGATATTGTTGAAACATTAATCAGTAATTCCAACACATTTCACAATAAAACGGAATTTTCACAAGATAAGTATTTAAGGAAAAAAGAGAAAAAATATTTTGAATACTTTCAAGTAGTAAAACCAAATCTTCGAATCATTTGTGAAATTATGTACAAACTTGAACCAAATAAGATCCAGAACTTACGAATTGATACATTATCACAAATCATAACAATGGTTAATATTCATTGTGAAGGGAACCATCTGTTATATGATTCTGGGTCCAATGGCTTAGTGGCTGCTGCATTATTGAGTGTCATTGGGCAAAATACAAATGGTAAGTTAGTACACATGCATCCTGGTAACATGTCACAGAAACAAGCACTGTTAGCTATGAATTTTCCTGAAGAACAGATGAACAGATGTGTTTCAGTCAATGTTTATTCTGCACTCAGACAATTTTATCAAGGATGTGATACTCATAACACTACAGAACCTGAAAAGGATGCCAATGGCACTGAGCAAAATCCATTAAAGAGGAAAAATGAAGACAACACAGAAGAGCGTGAATCTAAAAGAACTAAACAAGATGATATTGAGAATAAACCTAGTGAAAATGTTAATATTAACACAGATTCTGAGCCCCCAAGGGAAAACAAAAAGCCAAAATGGCACTTTGACAATATAGCTGCCTCAGAACTGCTGCATAACAAAATGGATTCATTAGTTATAGCATGTAAAGAAGACCCACAAAACATTTTCAATGAATTAGTAACATTTGTGAAACCAGGCAGGCCGTTTGTCATTTACTACAATGTTGCAGAACCATTACAGCAGTTGTATATGTCACTAAAGGCACAAAGTAATGTGGCTGCTCTGAAACTGTCATGCAACTGGATGAGAAATTATCAGGTAAGTGCTCAGAGACACGACGCCGTCGCCGCGCCTCTAAGTTGTGTATATGCAACGTTGGCAGCCCGCTGCTGCGCCGCCACCACCGTGCTAGTGTTGTATAAACTGTTTCTTTTATTCCATCGCTGCTTGCAAAAGTGCACGCGCTTTATAAGTGATATGACAAAATCAAGCGGAGACGGCGCGTCGACGGTGCCGTGTACACGAGCCCTAAAGATCTTTTTCCCTCCATAACCTTAGTAGGCAATGCTTGTTACGCATGGTGGTTAGAGGTAGAGCCGTAGAGGTGAAGCAGAAAAACTATACATAACATCCGCTCAACTGCCGATTTGCCTTTAGAAGTCAATAACAATTAAAATTCTATTGTCTTATTAGTGACAGTAAATCTATGTTATGGGGTTTGGATTCCGCACTTAGTCAGTCAGGTGGATCATTGTGCGTTAGTGAAATTTATAAGTGGGATCAATGAGTAATTTTTCTGAAAGGCAGTTTTGAAAAAGCACTGCTCATACTATGCAATTATTTTATAAGTCATGATTTCATGAATCTGTTGTTCAAAAATTTTTAACCATTCAGAAGATTTATAAGCTTGAATGAGAAAAAGATGGTTACTCAAAAAAATCCAGCCCGTCCCATCCTTGATGTCCTCCCCGGTTGACGCCCTAAGCCATGTCCGTGACTACCGCAGGACCACCAACGCCAATCGCTTCCATATTTAGTAAATAATTAGTATCCAATTTGTACTAATTAGTGCTCGAACGACAAAATTGGTACCTTAGTAGTTTTCGAGAAACTCGACTTTGAAGGTGGTCACGCTCCCTTCAGCAGGACCACCATGAGCGCCGAAAAAGAGGGCATGTGGCAGCTATTTTAAGTATACAAATAATTAGTACCCTTAAATGTGATTCTTTGCGTAAAAAAAACAGAACTGAAACATTTATTTTTACTGAGAAATCAACGATGATAAATTTCGTTCGCTCGTTCAGCAGGACCACGGACCACGACTTTGAATGTTGATTCCAAGTTTGAGGAGCTTGTAGCTTTCCTCAAACCTACATAGAAAATTAGTACACTGCAAGATAAAATTAGTGCCCAAAATTCAAAATTAGTTCTTCAGTAGTTTACGAGATATACCATGCCATTGGGTGGGGTGGCGGTAGTCACGGTGTTAAATTTTCATTTCAAGATTTCCCTATTAAAAACTCTGTGATTTCTTCCCAAATTTATACAAAAATTAGTGCTCCTAAAGAAGTTATAGCGACCAAAAATTCAGATTCCTAAGTGTTGTATTTTAAGAGAAATTAGCTTTCATTACTTTTCTTCTTCTCTCTTTTCTTTTCTTTTTCTCTTTTCTTTTTTTCTTTTCTTTTTTTTTTCTTTGCTTTTCTTTTTTTCTTTTCTTTTCTTTTTCTCAGCGTATAACCCGACCAAATTAAGTTATCAATGGTATTGAGCTATTTAGGAGATGTACACTGGTGCACATAAATTTATGGATGTCGGAATAGTAATAACAACAGTTCAATATCTATACTTAGGTAATAATAGGGTTCTGTACCAAAATGGTAAAAAGGAACCCTTATGGTGCAACTAAGTCTGTCTGTCACAATTGGATATCTCAAGAACTACTAATGCTATCAGCTTGAAATAGTTTTAGATGACGTTTGCCCAACTATTTTGCAATTAATAAAGTTTTTTTTTTTGCTACACTTTCTTAACGAGGGTCTTAAAATTTCGAAGTGGGCCTGCTAGGGCGGGTATATGAAGGGTACAGGGGCAAAACAAGGAATGTCTCAAAAACAGGATTTTCTGTAATTCACATTTTAATGTTTTAAATTTTATAACTTTTTCTTATACATATATTTTTTAAAATTACTGATAGGGACTGAAATCGACTGAAAAAAATATTTAAACTACACCGACTCCAAAGCAATCATAACAACAAAAAGTATCCCCGTTACACTAGGGACATTCCCAGTTTTGCACCTGTACAGGATTTTAAAATATTGAAGATATGAGGGACTATGATTGATTTTACGCTTTTTACTTAATGCTACATAAAAATACGTGCGAAAACCTAAATGTTGCCATACTTAACTTATATTTGAATTTCTTGTGACATTCCTTGTTTTGCTCATGTACCCTTCATATGAGGTATCATATGAAAACGCGCTATTTGCACATTCTCAAAAATATTTTTTTTTCGACTTTTGACGAAAAATGTTTAAAAAAATACCGTTCCCCTGTTATTATATCCCCGTGTTGTTATATCTTTTTCTGTGTTGTTATATGAATATCATTAAAGAGCAATAATAGGCATTTCTTATTTATTTCTTTAATTTTACGTTCTAGTAACTTGTAAATTAGTACAACACAGAAGGTAGTTACTTACAATACAGAAAAATAATTATTCGATCAACTACCTATCCACGTTATTAACAAAGGTATGTATATGTACCTAGATACATATTAAGAAAAAAAATACTACTACGGGTAACTACTATGTAGTTTGTATAAAAAAGCGGCCAAGTGCGAGTCGGACTCGCCCATGAAGGGTTCCGTAGCAGCAAGTAACATTGAATGAAAGGTAAATTGCGGTTTACGATTTATGACGTATTAAAAAAAAAAACTACTTACCAGATCTCGTTTAAACCAATTTTCGGTGGAAGTTTACATGGTAATGTACATCATATTTTTTTTTTAGTTTCATCATTCTCTTATTTTAGAAGTTACAGGGACACACACACATTTTACCACTTTGGAAGTGTCTCTCGCGCAATCTGTTCAGATTAGAAAAAAATTATATTAGAAACCTCAATATCATTTTTAAAGACCTATCCATAGATACCCCACACGTATGGGTTTGATGAAAAAAAAAAATTGACGTTCAGTTCTAAGTATGGGGAACCCCCAAAATTTATTGTTTTTTTTTTTCTATTTTTGTGTGAAAATCTTAATGCGGTTCACAAAATACATCTACTTACCAAGTTTCAACAGCATAGCTCTTATAGTTTCGGAAAAAAGTGGCTGTGACATACGGACGGACAGACAGACATGACGAATCCATAAGGATTCCGTTTTTTGCCATTTGGCTACGGAAACCTAAAAATTATAGATATTATTGAACTGTTGTTATTACTATTCCGACATCCATAAATTTATGTGCACCAGTGTACATCTCCTAAATAGCTCAATACCATTGACAACTTAATTTGGTCGGGTTATACGCTGAGATATAGTATGGAAAAGTAATGAAAGCTAATTTCTCTTAAAATACAACACTTAGGAATCTGAATTTTTGGTCGCTATAACTTCTTTAGGAGCACTAATTTTTGTATAATTTGGGAAGAAATCAGTTTTTAATAGGGAAATCTTGAAATGAAAATTTAACACCGTGACTACCGCCATCCCACCCAATGACATGGTATATGTCGTAAACTACTGAAGAACTAATTTTGAATTTTGGGCACTAATTTCATCTTGCAGGGTACTAATTTTCTATGTAGGTTTGAGGAAAGCGACAAGCTCCTCAACCTTGGAATCAACATTCAAAGTCGTGGTCCTGCTGAACGAGTGCACGAAAGTTATCATCGTTGATTTCTCGGTATATGAGGGGTCTAAGTGCAAATCCGCCACTGTCCATTAAAAAATAAAATGTGTTTTTTTGCGTCTGGTGACACCTAATCATATTATCTATGATTCTGTAAATTCAGGTACAGTCAAAACCGCCTCTTTCACATACAAAAAGACAGAAAAAGTAACAAGTGAGATTCAAAACCTACACTATCCAGTTGTGAATTGGAAGATTTATTAAGCCACGGAACGTTTTTTAACTGCTGTGAACATTTTTAGAAACTGGATAGAGGCGGATTTGCACTTAGACCCCTCATTATATAAATGTTTCAGTTCTGTTTTTTTTACGCATTGAATCACATTTAAAGGTACTTATTATTTGTATACTTAGAATAGCTGCAGCATGCCCCCTTTTTCGGCGCTCATGGTGGTCCTGCTGAAGGGAGCGTGACTACCGCCGGACCACCTTCAAAGTTGAGTTTCTCGAAAACTACTAGCCTTCACCTAGTTTTAATCAGCATAGTTGAATAACCCCTGGCTGGAGGTTTTAGTGTAGTAGCTTACCACAGGAAAGCCCGGTTAAATAGTCATGATCTCAGAGGTCAACTAAGAGAAGCCCTACCTAAAAAAAAAAAAACTACAAGTGGGGTATAATTACTTACTTTCCATGAATTCTTTACAGGTGCTGCCAGACAGAACACACCCAGAAGTAACAATGAATGCTTCAAGTGGCTTTTTGTTAAGTGGTTATGTTCTCAATAAATAAAAATGTACTTATAAGTATTTTAATTATGAGGATTGTAAATAAAAATAAAACACAACTTTTTATAAATTTATTTATTTCTCTCATTTACTCAATGAACATGTCTAAATGCTTTATAAAATTTTATGAATCACTATGACTGACATGCAATGAATTGCGACTGTATTTTAGTAGATACATTTTAATATCTTTTGTTAAATTTCCTGTGTAATTCATTTGATAACTTTCATAATTTATATTCATACTTCTAAATCCACATTAAAAATTGGGGTATCTATCTAGGCAAACCTGATCATGTATAAATCGCAACAGTAAATTTCTTTATAAAATTTCATAAAATTGTTTAATACAAAACCACCAAATACAAAATGGAAACATACACAGAACAATCACTAGGTACCGACTTATTATATCTTTCAATACACTGCGATGAAAGCTAGTGTCACATCATCATACTATGGAGGAATGTATTTCAGTCTAATGTGGGTTGCATTTGGTGTTGCTCAGTGGTGATATATTAACACTATTATTATACGAAAAATAACTTAAATAATTGATAGTTAAAAAAAATACATTACATATTCGAGAGGAACATTGATTGCTGCGACCTGCGTGAATTATGATACATATAAGCGCAATAATGAAATGAATTTGGCACTTATCTAATTATAAATAAGTTAAGCTTCAGCTTCTAAGACGCTAAGCAATTGGCTGTTAAGTTAAACGCTATGAACTGCTTGTGTTGATACATGTTGTGCTGCAACAGGGACCAATCGTTTCATCAAGCCAACAACCGTTTTTAAAAATAAGGACAATCATTTTATTTCACGCCGCATGCTACTTTATACTCGACTATTAGGCTCATATCACTAATTCTCATTGCCAATTGATTTTAAATCTACCAATTGCAATGGCTAGATCGTTGTATCTGCGACATTTCTTATAGAAATATCTTTGATAAGATATAAATACCAAAAGGTGTGTCCACATTCAACAATCAGTAGATTGGTTATTTTGTCATGGACATGTTCAATAAAGACTTAACTACATTTATAAAAAAATGTTATCGCTGTCACTAGCACCATTTTTGCAGTTTAATTTTTACCATTACATAAAAGATTACATTCATCTGTCTTACATGGTCACTGTTTGGTTTCTTTCTACAAGAGGGGAATGTTTTTAGTCAAGAAATGAATGATATGATTATGATATGATAGAAGCAATAGCATTGAACATACGCCTACAAGCAATTCATATTATACAAAAATCATTACATTAACTTGCGCTCTACACTTGTAAATATGAATTCATTCAAATAATTAAATAAGATATATTACTCGTATATTACAGAATGTTATCGTTAAATAAAAATATCCATTTTAAATATTATAATTTCATTAAATCTAAAGTTCAATCTAAAACTGAATAGCTAATAAAGCGGTTAGAGAAATCTAGAGATCTTTAGAATTGTCAGTTTGATTCAACAAGCGAAATATAAAATTATAGAACTCACTGGCTGACAAAGACGCGAAAAACGAAATAGTAAAGGAGTTGAGCAGCCACATTTGAAAATCTTTAGGGTTGTTTATACTCCGCCAATGTATTGCTACATTAAAATTTTGGCAAGCTATATGCTGACACTATACAATAACGACCGATAAACATGCCGCCGAATGTTCTAATATAATACATATTATATTTCGCTGAATGGAAATCATTTTAAGAATTTGTCTTACATTATAAGATAACACAATAATTCAAAACCAAAACAATAATACTGCACCGGAGTTCGCACCAAACAATATATAAATACACAAACTATTTATGCATGCAGTATCTTTAAGTAAAATATGTTAAATAATAACTTTGGTATTGGTGTTAACATATTGAAAGGCATACATCGCTGTGGTAAGAACAGCACTAAACACTGAAGCCGTTGCGTATATTCAAACGAGCTCAAGTCTCGGCTTGGCCGGTAGCGCGTCGTCACAAGGGCGCCGACACCGATTGACGGTGAGACTCGCCCAGCTATGAAGAATCCTCGTCGTACCACGTGCGGAAGTCGCAGCTTTCGTCATAATCGTCCTGCAAACAAAAATTACGTTATCCAAACTGTATTTTAGTTGTCCGTGCTATAATACTGTTTACTGTATTATAGTAACCAACTAACCGCCATCCAAGCATGGTCGAGTACATCTTCAGCAGCGAAGCGAAGTTCGGGCTGTGGACGCAGCATGTTGGCGACGAGGTCGATGGCCCCGGCTGATACGCGCTCCCAGTGTGGTGCGGGGAACTCGAGACGAGCCGACAAAATTGCGTCGAACAACTTCTCTTGATCGCCGTCCGGAGATGAAAACGGCGGGAAACCGCACAGCAAGATGTACAGGATAACGCCAGCCGCCCATACGTCGATCTGCAATAAAAACAGAACGGAATTAGTAGGACAATAAGAATATATATGTAGTGCCTGGATGAAGTATATCATAACATTAGACAAAATCGAGTTAGAAGTTCAAGTTCACATGAAGAGTTAAGAATAGTGGGAAAAAAATCGTTATCTTCATCTACAACAACCACTTTAACATAATGATTTCAATTCTACTGAATGTATTGTTTAATATAATGTGAATGGTACGTTTGCGAGTATTATGAGGTAATACGCTCGTTTGAGGAACAAAACACGCTTTGTTAGGTAATCAATGAATTTTTTTTTTCTCAGTAGCAGCCCAGTTTGGATTTCTGCCCGGTTGATGGCAATAGGCTCGTCTCCTATTACATGGGATTTAAACTTAACTGGAGAAATGTGAGTGTACTGTAGGTAGTATAGGTACACCTCTGACTCATCCTATGGGGATGGGCGTGATGTAATGTTTTTGATATCTTCTTTGTCGTGTCGATGGCACGACAGTGAGTTAGAGTTTTCGAAGTGAAAACTTCTCTGGGCGCGTTGAGCGATTTTTGGTAGGGGAAAATCATATGGGTTCGCGTCACCAACATGCTAATATTAACAGTATATCTGTGCTGCACTGAGCCAGCAGTTTCATATTTTATAGTTTTCAATTCTGTCGGCAGGCCCCATGGCATAATTATGTTTTTTATTTATTAGTATACCTTTAATCCATATCCAGTCTCCAGCAGTATTTCGGGCGCTACGTATGTAGGGGTACCGCAGACTGCGTGGAGTGGCCGCCATACTTCTACTGCCAGGCCGAAATCAGCCAGCTTCAGGCCGCGTATGCTGCCGTCCGAACCCACTTCGACCTGGAAATACATGCATGTTACGTAATTGTGTTTAACGTAAATAAGTTTCATAACAAAATATTAATAAGTTATTTTACTGAGTTGCTATATGACATATGCAGTGAAATAAATATACAAATGAATTATGATGCATATTTACAAGAATTAGAAATGTAATATTATTAATAAATTGAAAGAGCTAATATTTATAACATGCCATCACTTTGGATGAAATCAAGTCAAGTTCCTTTTTTAAGTTTGTTAGTTGATAGCTTACCAATAGATTTTCAGGTTTGATGTCACGATGCACTATAGAAAGCGAGTGTAGATATGCGATAGCAGATGTTAAGTGGCCGATTAGCAAACGCGCTTGGGGCTCAGAGAATTTGGAAGCGGCCGCGATACTATCAAACAAGTCTCCACCTAAAAATATAAATAACGATCAAGTGGAATGAGAATAAATAAAGCCATGTTCTATTAGGTATCATTGGAGTATTGTTAATAATGAAATGATATATTACAAATCCCATTTATATACACACCACTGACTAATTCCATTACAAGGAAAAGCCACTCAGGGCTATCCTGTTCCTCGATTAGTGAGACAATTCGCGGATGACACAGCTTTCTCATGACTCGAACCTGAAGATAAAAGTAATTCCGTCATAAAATCACGAATATCATCAATAAATAATAAGTTCGTTGGCATCACATCAAAGGTCTAAAGCGCACGCGACGCTGCAAAATATTTTCTCTACTCTATAAACAACTGCAAAATGCGTCACACAGACTTCAAAAACTGTTTGCAAATAGAATCTTGCTAAAAATATTTTATTGCATCGCATAAAATTCCTAAATATCAGAAATTCATAACTAGAAGCGGTTGGTATGGATTTTTAAGTAAGAGTTTTTAGTATATTTACCTCTGCCTCCACATAGTGTTCCTTGCCTTTGCACTTGGCTTTATCAATAACTTTCAGAGCATACTCCTTGCTGGTGGTCTTGTCTTTACATATCCGTACAACAGCGAAGTTGCCGTCACCTATTATCGATATGACAAATGGTATGATAATGTTATACATTGCTGGTAAATATAGAGGAAATAAAAACTGGTCATGGCGAATCTCACGTTAGAAAAATATTATTATAAATGTTTTTTGTTTAAAAGTTCTACACTTATTATAAAAAATATTCTAAGAAAAGTTCTGAAAGAGACGTGATGGGTCTTCAAAACTCGAATTATAAAAAAAAAATTGGGAACATTTAACCTAACCCTTGAAACTGTATTGAGATTGAAATACCCTGACCGGAATTTATATAACACACTAACACAAGAAAAGTTCACATTGGAATTATAAAGTGATTAACAGGTACGAAAATGAATGATGGTTGTTATAAAGTTCGGATTTATTACCTATGATTCTGCCGACACTGTATTTGAGTCTTAAGGGCTGTGGTAGAAGGGGGCCCGCAGATTCGTCGGCGGCGTCCCCGGCAGCGCCGGCGCCCGCTTCGCTGGCTGCGCGAGCTGCACCACCGCCGGCTTTCACTGGCATACGCGGTTTAGGACCCGCCCTGTGTACATAATCGTAGGTTTGATATTTGTGAAGATAAAATAAATAAATCATTATTTTTAGAAAATATGTTCTGTTAACCAGGATGTATGTACACACGGCTACACACCAAGCTATAAATTTCCAGTTTTTGCTGATCTCGCATTGTATACGATTTCCGTACAATGGGAGGTCAGCTTATACTGGAAATTATAGCTTGATGTGTAGCCGTGTGTACGCATAGCAAAATGAGTAAGTAAGGACGTTGCAGGTGGCGTTCTGTTGATTCTGCCTACCCTCACGGGAAGAAGGAAATCCTCCTCACGGCATAAAATTTTAAGGCATAATATTGTTTGGCATAACGTTTTTGCATAACTTTTATAAATTATTATTTGGGAGGCGTGAGTTTATTTTATGTATGTTCTGTTTCTTAGCTCTTTGGCTACATTAAGGCCAAGCCAAGTTAATGTAGCGTGTGTTGGGAATATCTATCATAAAGAATGAAGTTTATTATTATCCTTTACTTCATTATTTAAATATAAATTATATTTTTAAATATTAGAATAAAATAATATAAAAACATTTAAAATATAAATTTATTATAATAATATTATTTACTACCATATTGCTTGCTATCAGCTGCTAAAACTTTTGGGCGGAAAATCCAAAGTCGAATTGTGTTTCTATTGGTTATAAGGATAATAATTAAATTTCCACGAAATAATAATATGTACAAGTATATACAAAAGGGGGGGATAGTCATAGGGCATCAAAAAATTCGTCCGCATCGCTTGCAACATTGCCACGTTGTATAGCAAAGCTGATTCTTTGGCTAAAGAATAGGCCAGCCCTCTGGTCACGTGAAGAGTCGACCAACCGCTTGGCAATGTCTTGAAACACTAAATGGGCACTCCGACCCCATGGCCCTAGTGTTTCAACCTCAAACGGCCAAGCTATAGGATTCTAAAACAGCTGGCGCTGGTGACAAGAACACGTCGGATGATGTCATTGATGCTGGCGTGCCGTGCTATCCGGTCTGCGCTCTTACTGCAGGATAGGCCATGGTGTCCGAGGCAGTCGACACCTTCATCTCATTGGCAGCGATGCGGAGTCACTTAAGGAGAGCCCAGACGCAGACAAGTAGCGAGGCGGAATGTGGTGTCACCCAGCATAGTGCCTACGTTGGGTGACGGTAGTGTCTGAAGCCAGAGGCCCAACTCCCACTCACCCACAGCCAGCAGGTATTGGTGGACGTATTCATAAGATTATTCCATACCAACCTGCAGAGCGGCTCATCCCACTGCCTCTGGGAGGATGAGTTCACGCGCCAAAATTAAATTAAATAAAAATTACATACCTTGAATTTCTTGATATAGGAGTTTTTCTACATTGTAGCACAGCCTTATTTTCTTCGAATTCTAATTCAAAGTCTTCTTGGTTAACCCTGAGAACAACATATCCTGGAGTTAGCTAACCAATAGTTTACTAATGGGTGTGATTTATAAATACTTTGTTTTTATAATTGATTTGCTTGTGCAACATACGTACCTTTCATTTCCATAAGCAAAGAAAACATCTTCAACTTCAAAGAATTGGTTTAGTGCTGTTACCACAGAGCCAGTTCTCGTGAAGACTTTACGGACACAACCTGTATCTAATTTAACACATTCTGTAATGGCGGCTAGTGCATGTTCCAAAGTGGGGCTATTTCGTTTGTTTAGCAACAATCTGCACACCTGTGGATAAACATGGCTTTGAACAGATAATAATAAAAGTGGGTTTTTAACAGCACGTAATTCAACATAATAATTAAATTATTTTCCTGTTATTTGACGTACTCCAGAAGCCAGATTTTTCTATGTAATGTAGGTATTGTACATTGATTCATATTGAATGTTATCAAGGAATGCTCACCAATGCGTGGAAATAAAGATGTTCTTTTTTTATCAAGGAAGGATTGCCTGTAAATTAATAAACAAAATTGATATTTTACCTTTCGTGGTTTCACTCCATTTCTAATAATAGTAACTATACGTGGTCGGACTACATTTTCCCCAGCTGGGCTAACTCGTGCTGTCCCGTTGCCAGTAGTACTACTACCATTTGCCTGAAATATTTTTATCTTCTAACTAATATAGAAATCAAGGAAAATTATTATAAACTCACATAAATGAGCATGATCAACAAGGTTACAGATTTGTTTCCAATACATTACCTGCAAATATCGGGACAATCTATTATTAGCTCTGGCTGGGGATGGACTTGAGCTGTCACTCAGAGATTCTGGGCCACTCAGTCTGAAAGATTGAGGGGTCACCGCACTGGCTTCATAATCTAGACGTTTGAAGGGCTCACCAAATCCACTACAAACATATGATTGCCCATCTTCTAGATCATCCAGTTTGCCTATCTGTAAAAGTATTAAAAACCGTTGTTGTTGACAGATAAGGGTATCTGTATTTCATTTTGTAGCAAATTTTTAAATTATGATCATTCAAAATTTCTGCTACAAAATGCCTTCATTAAAATGGGCACTTGTTATTTTGATTGAAACAGATTTAGTAAATTAAAAATGTGTAAACATTAACTTACTTTCCTACCCTCAAGTGAATATATTGCCCTCACACCACTGGGCAGAGTTACATTGTCCACTAAAACCCTTGTTAAATCTGCTGTGAGGCTATCAAAGGACCTGTAACCAGAAAAAAAAATACAGGAATTACATAATATTGAACATACCATACCAGTCATTGATCTTGTTAGGAATTTTGTTTAATTAATATCAATTATTATTAGCAGGTTGTTCACTTTTTTCAAAAATCTTGATTTTAATTATCACATAGTTACAGAATCTTTGAGCACTAGAAATCATGTGCTGATTTGCATGTATTGTACCTATTAAAAAATATCTGTAATAATTGTATTACTGGAATTCAGTTCAATGTGACTCAGTTCTTAATGTGAACACGAAATACATAGAAAAGTAGAAAGCAAATAAAAGCACTCTGACAATAGGAAGGTAACAATATGCTTGCTTCTTTTAGAATAACAATTAACATTTATTTGAAATCAGATTCAGTAGGATATATAAACATCACGGGAAGGAAAGGCAAAATTACAAACAGCCAATTATCATAGCATCCTGTAAAACCTTGATAGTATAATTGTTGCTTATTTCACTGATTACAAGTATACAATCAACTGACCTAGACTTCATAGGTTGTTTGTGGAGTGTGGATGTTATTATTATAAAACAATAATGATCAATAATAAAGTTAAATGCAGTTATCTCAAAATATACTTCATTCATTAAACTTTCCTTTGAAGTATTGGTTCAGTTTCCAGGATATAATGTGATTTTATGCTCAATTTTTTTTTTTTTTAAATAGTGGTATATGAATAATCTCAATATGAAAATATTTTATTCAGTAATATGTTTATTACTAACCTTAAGTCATAATAATCTACTTCCTAACTACTTGACTTTATCTCATATATATATAGCTAATTAATTTGTAAACAATTGAGACTAATCAGAATAATATAGTGTGACTGTATTTCACCCTGTCATGATAAATAGGTACTTTAGAATCACTTAGATCAGCTGAATGACACAAAAACACCTAGCTACAGTATTGCAAACATGCAATTACCTGGTAGGTATCAACAATTGAACATTGCTTCATAATTCACAATTGAGCTGCGACTACTTACATAAATACTTTATAGACATCTAATTTAGAATATTTAGCTATAGGTATGTATAAAAGTGAAAGTGTTCCAAACATTTTCTAACTAGAACTAAAACTTTTTCAGTGTTTTCTCAAGTATTGTAGGTATATTACGAACCTGTATCTCTCAGGCAAGACTGGAATTATGACTCCCGAGTAGAACTTATCACCATTTCTAAAAAATCTGACTCGTTTTGCTTTCCGCGCGGCTGGCGTTCGGAGCAGTACGTTACGTCGGTTCGTCCTAGTTTTCATAATTTCAATATCGCTGAAGTCCTTTTCCAGCTCACATACGGAGCTCGATCGACTGCCACTACGGCTCAAGTTATTCTCCATCTGAAAAGTAATAAAAGTTAAATCAAAGTCACAAATTGGAGCAGCATAACGGATCATCTTTACAACACGATCTAACCCTCACCTTCTTTCCTTTCGGTTCAACGAACTATTTTAGTTATGTAATGAAGGAACAGGAAGTCATCACTTTTATTATTTTCTCATTTTGCACTTTGAAAAGTGAAAATTAAACAGGTAATGAAATATAATAATTTTTGTGTAAAACTCATGAATCACACAGAAATCAGCGAAGACAGCAGACCAATCAAACGAACGAACGACTGACTACGAACAAATTGATGTCATAGAGTATAGTAATAGATTGGGATTGATGTGAAGCAAGAGTTGAACAAATCATTGAATGAACTTATGACTGAATGATTTTTTATTTCCTGCCTGCTGTACTAAGCTAACTTCCCACGGCCACCCCACCCCACGGCGTGTGTTATCACTTATCACAAGACGTAACAACAAGACTCGATACAATAAGATTCTGTGTTAAGGGTAAGAACAGAACCGAGCGTAAACTTACGCTTTGATTTACCAAAATGCACTGGTTTTGACGGTAGAATAGAATGTAGTGCGACCTATTTATTTATATTTTTCTACAAATACAGGGTATCAGGGACATCGTCTCGAAAACTGAAACCATGGATTCAGTACGTGATTCTGAACCCCCAGCGTTGAAATTTTTCGTCGGTTATTAAAAAAAAAATCAGCTGTTCCAAACATTGTGACCGCGTAGGTATTGCACTTTTCTATGAAACAGCAGATTTTTTTTTTAATAACCGACGAAAAATTTCAACGCTGGGGGTTCAGAATCACGTACTGAATCCATGGTTTCAGTTTTCGCGTCGATGTCCCTGCCACCCGGTATATCAGTGAACTGATTTTTTTTTGCTCTAAAGATTTGATTATTTTTATATTGAAAAGAGGGTAGAAATTGGTTTACCGATGGTAGACCCAGTTGGTGAAAAGTGCGACACGGATTATAATATTTCAAAGAAAATACATACATATTGTATTACCCAAGTAACGCGAATATTTGGATAAGCCAGCATTACAAGCTGTAACCAGTTGTGTTGCTGATTGTAATTATTATAATTCTTTAAATACATATTTGTTACGATCACGAATTATATTTTGTTCAACATACAACTGATAGTGGTGCCGATTCCCTTGTTCACTAACTAAACAAAATTTAAGTTCAGTGCATCTTTTTCTTTCTATTTCATTATGAAAAGGACAGAAGATGAATTTTAGTTTAGTCCTGTCAAATTAATCAGCGCTTGACGTAAATTCACGTAATTTTAGTAGGCAAGTTTTTAATCACGTCTCTAAACTTGTATGGAGTAGTGACAGGCGCTGATTAATTTGACAGGACTAAACTATTTATCTTCTGTCCTTTTCTTAATGATATAGAAAGAAAAAGATGCACTGAACTTAAATTAAGTTTAGTTTGTGAACAAAGGAATCGGCACCACTGACCTGTAAATTGCAAAAAAAATAAGAAATTTTGAACTTTGCGGGCTACCTTGACGCTTTCACTATAATCAAATAAGACCAGTCAATTTGTTAGTGGCATTACAAATTGGCATCCATAACTATGTACAGACGCCAGCACATCAAGCTACCCGAAACTGTCAAATGTTCCCAATCAACTTTGAACCTTAAGTATCAGCGATAAAGTTGAAAATCTATTAAATAAATTTGACAGATTGTAGTAGCTTGATGTGCTGGCGTCTGTACGTTTTCTGATTCATTTACTAAATTTTCATCGGATTCTTTGGAAACAGACCGGGAGCGTTCCTCCTCCTCCACCCGTCAAAGAGTGACCGTGTCGGGGCCCCTTAAGTAGTACAAGGGATGACATTACTGACTGACATTTCCAATGACTGCACAATACAAATAGATCACAGTGTTCAAAAATAGTGAGTTATTTTATAACTTTTATCAGAGACAAATACGAAGGTCGAAATGCATGTGTGAGACAACAAATAATAAATTAATCTATATACATACAATTTTTTATGACTAAGTAATTCCTGAGATAAATACGTACATTTATACCTGGCAACACTAAATGGCCATCGAAATAAACTAGCCACGAAAAACAGGTGACGCATTTATCAATTTCGCTATATGTCAAAAGTGCAGACAAAGAGTGTGATTATTTTGTAATTTTCCACGTTTTTATAAATTTCTGTGTAAAATGTCATCGAGAAAAAAGGTACTACTGAAGGTAATCATCCTTGGCGATAGCGGTGTAGGCAAGACATCGCTTATGAATCAGTTTGTCAACAAGAAATTTTCCAACCAGTACAAGGCAACAATAGGCGCAGATTTTCTCACGAAAGAGGTAATCGTAGATGATCGTATCGTCACAATGCAGATTTGGGATACTGCTGGTCAAGAGCGATTCCAATCTCTAGGAGTGGCGTTTTATCGTGGGGCGGATTGTTGCGTCTTGGTGTTTGACGTAACTGCCCCCAACACGTTCAAGTCCTTGGAAAGTTGGAGGGACGAATTTTTGATACAAGCCTCGCCACGGGACCCTGACAACTTTCCTTTCGTCATTTTGGGCAACAAGGTGGATCTGGACAATCGCGCTGTTTCTGCCAAGCGCGCACAGCAATGGTGTCAAAGTAAAAATGATATTCCTTACTTTGAAACAAGTGCCAAAGAGGCTGTCAATGTGGAGCTTGCATTTCAGACCATAGCTCGGAATGCTTTGGCCCAGGAAACAGAAGCAGAGCTCTACAATGAGTTCCCTGATCAAATTAAGCTTAATGCCAATGACAATGGTCGTAACAGGGATGGTGACAACTGTGCTTGCTAGGCCCCAAGAGATACGCTTCAGTGATGGCAATTTATTAGTCTCAGATTATATAAACATACATTAAAGTATAATAATATTCTGTAAGTAATGTTTCCTTTTATATCATGTAAAAATGTATAGAAATAAAATGTACCACATTCACACTAACTTGTAGTAATGGGTTTGATAAGCACTCTTAAATTAGCAAAACAATTGTGCTTTGTTACAAAAATATTTGTACAACTTTGAGTTTTTTTTTTGTGTAAGTACAATATTATTTTGATTATTTTTGGCAACTTTGGCAAACTTTCACTAAGATTATTAGTTTCAGTCCCAAAGAAGAACCAACTAAAGAAGTGGTCTAGTATAATCTACATTAAAATTAATTATTAAATAATAAACTAGTTGGAAACCATTGAAAATGTGTATTTGTTCAAGGTTACAACACAACAATGTAGTAGTAACCTTATCTATCAGTTATCCTGGCATCTAATGAAAAGTTCATACTGAAAGGCTTTTGATTTTGTACAGTTCTTGTTATTATTGAAAATTTATAAAACAAAACAATTTAATAAACAATTATTATGTAAAACTTATTGTTTCAATTGCTCTTTGAAGACATTCTATATTACTCAGCTATTTCTGATTGTGACACTACATTAATGACAAAGTAAATTTTATTTGTTAGAAATGGGCTATGGATTAGTGTATACCAAAATTATGTATTATTCTATGTAATTATTAACAACATTATAAAATACTGTAAGGTATGTTTCTTCTCTGCTTCATTCAAAATAATATTTTTCTAACTCTTTGTTCCAATGATAAGATATGAATTCTCTATTTGTAGGTATTGTTGTTGCATATTGTAATTTCTGGTAAAAACAAAAGTTATTTTAGGTATAATTATTATAATTCAGAATTGATACGACTTCGAGAAACTTTGCCAATATTAAGTTAGGTTAAATTATTTTATTGTTTTTGCCTCTAATAGCAATATGTTAAAAGCAAACAAAAAACATTTTAAAATTGAAAATGTATTGAGGTTAAAAGAATATAATTTTGCACTGAAGTATGATGAAGTGCATTCCTCATAACATTCATGATATACAAAATGTGATATTTTAAGTTGAATTCTTTGTTAAAATATGTCAATTGTTATTTGTTCAGTTGCCTTTTGGTAAAAAAATCGAAATATACAGTATTGATGTGGAAATTCGACTTCTGTGGCTTCTTCACTGCTCTGTTGGCCATAATTAGATTATGAGTATGGAAAATAGACAGTGTTTGAACAGAGTTTATGCAACAATAAACATTTCTGTATATATTTGGATTTTAAATATTAGTTGTAAGTAGTTAATGGTAACATTATTATATTATAAAATAACATGTTATTACTCAGCACTATTCATAACAAGTTGTGGGTTATGAGAACAAAAACGTTAAGACACGGATTCAAAAGTAAAAACTAAATACCTACCTGTATACAATAGCAAAAGGAAAGTATCAGGTTTATGTCATTTGAATAAACAAGGCTTGTTTGGTTTCACATGTAATGGTTCAAGTAGCTTTTGAACCTAATGCAAAAAACAGCTTTTTAGTGTTGTAGAAATTTGAAAAGCATTTGTACTGTATGTCACTGTTGTTATTGATATCATGTAACATACGCATCATGAAGTCCATTGAATGTAGACAACTACGTATAAATACATACTTACTATTAATGTTTTTATTATAAACCTCGCTTATTATGTTCATCATCCACATGACCTTGCCTTTTATTTCAATACTTTGAAAAAATTAGTGATCAATATGATTCTCACGTGTTTTTACATCGCATATTTTTAGTTATTATAGTATGTATAATTAAATTACCTACAACAAAATATAAATTTAAGATCTAGTTATAATAAAGGAAGGTAACAAACGATGTACGCTGTAATAATGGTTGCTTTTAATTTTATATTAATAAATAAAATAAAACATCAATTCGTTTTATTTAAAAAGTTCTCGATTACAGCCTTCTATAGTGTTCCTGCCGATCTCACAAACCCGAACCCACAGAGCATGTAACTTTCCCGAACCTACACAAATGCCTAATCCATCCGCTCGCATCCTTATCCTACTTTAGATCCTCTCACTCTCATGTGATTTTGTTTCAAACTGTTAGTCATTATTCTGCCTACTCATCAATCTGTCCGTACTCCTGTACCTAAGCTGTCTCATCGTGTTATTCAGGGGGAATTACCTATTACAATTTCGTGTTGCCGACATTGATGATTCAAAATTCAATACAATTAATTTTAATGTACAGACGCCAGCACAACAAGCTACTACAATCTGTCAAATTTATTTAATAGATTTTCAACTTTATTGCTGAAGTCTAAGGTTCAAAGTTGATTGGGAAAATTTGACAGTTTCGGGTAGCTTGATGTGCTGGCGTCTGTACGTATTTATGAATCGGTTCCTTTACCTAGTTCAAAATCGACATACTGCGTTACAAAGTTCTATTGGCGTGTGGCCAAAATCGGAACTAACGCCGCCATCTTGTTTTTATAAGAATTTTCACAGAACAGCGTAAAGGTACTATTCCGTAGCCGACCGCAGGCGGTAACTGCAGGCGACGTGTCGCCGCGACACGACTGGTTTCTATGAAATACCTTCCGTAGATAGCGACTATAGATGAAAAACCGATTTAAATTGTTTTAAATCAAATGTTGAGGTTTTAAACCCTAAATAAATCGTTTTAAACGGTTGAAAACTCGCCTACAAAAATAAAAGAACTGTGTTTTACACTTCATTACGGGCAATTTTTGGTTTATAGAAAATCAATAGAAAGTTCCTACCTATATTACCTACTACACTAAAACGTTAGTAGGTAAAGGTATACCTACCTTATTTTTGGGTAGTTTAAGTATGTGCATGTGTGTGTAGAGTAGGCGAGCTGGCAACGTTGCGTCGAGTCACCAGTGACGACTGACTGACGACGTCAACGAGAGTGCGACAATGTGAGTTTGGTTTAAACCTAATCAAATTGATTATATAAATCGTATGAAAGCAATAAAAATAAAAAAATATTTACTAACACAGAGTTTTTAACTTATCAACAGAGTTTTTATAACTTAGGTAGGTAATAACTACGCTTGGTCGGACGGACCAACTAGAACTAAACCCGCTAAGTATATCAATATCAGTATATCACATTTAAAAAATCTTTACACGGTTTATAGGTACTCCGTTATATCCCTACCTCGGTAAAATCAAGAAAATGTAGTTATAATTAAGAAAATCATAGTCATCAACACCAACCGTTTTAAATCGAAAAAAATGGTTTATTTCGGTTTAAACGGTTTTTTCGTTTTAAACTGATTGGTATAATTGGTTTTAAACCAGCCTTACATCTATAGTAGCGACACGTCGTTGGCAGCTACGGGTGAGTGACAGGCGACACGTGCAGCCCGACCGCAGACTAGTAGTGCCGCCATCGCTCGAGCGCTAGTCACGTTTTTCTATCTTCTATCTACCGACTAGAATACGGGCAGTTGCCGCCTGCAGTCGGGTTCGGAATCATGACTGCAGCGACATGACACCGCGACGTGTTGCCGCGACATGACACCGCGACACGTCGCCTGCAGTTGCCTCCTGCGGTCGGGTACGGAATGGTACTTGTCAACGTCTATTGAGCGCCAAACTTATGGTCTGTCTTTCGTAAGGCAGGAACAGTACTGTAGTTGACAGTGGTTGAGCTTCTGAATAACAACCAGTTCCATATCTGCTGTGCTCTTTTTAAGGGTGTGGGTGTTGATGTAATTACAAGCACAAGAGTCATTTCAGTTTTGTTTCTGTGAAGGGGTGGCAAGTGTGGTAACCCACCTGCCATGCCTTACTGTGCGTTCGCACTGGCGAAACATTTACAACGAAACATGTTGGAATCTCTATTTTCTGTCAATTTTCCATACAAAGTTTGACAGAAAATAGAGATTCCAACATGTTTCGTTGTAAATGTTTCGCCAGTGCGAACGCACAGTTAGGTGATGTAAATGTCATCAACACGCCGCTGCGAGAGAAGCCCGCTTGTTTGCTACCAAAAATAAATTTATATGAAACAGATTGAGCAAATCCTAGAACATCCATAATAATACAAATCGAAAACAACCAGTTTCAAGACTTATTGAAACCGGAAGTTTTCGATTACACAACCTCACGCCATCTGTCTTCATTGTCATGTTGATGTCTTTGTCCAAAAGTTCTATGGAGCTATCGCCATCTATAAATCGAATAGCAGAACTACAAATTTTCCACTCAGTTCGCAGTGCACGATCTTTTGGTCTTGTTCTGAAAACAATGTTATAGTTATAATTATTTTTCACATTTTTTTCTTTAAGTTATGAATTAGACATGAAATAAGATTCGTTTTAGAAGCATTCAACACTCCACCACACCACCAAGTAGTAATAAGTAATTTTGAAGTCCCTACGTTATTTAACTATGTTTCTATCTAGCTTCAAATATTTTAAATTTCCCGTAGTAATAAATGAGTACCTAACCATGGACTTTGTTCTCAAAATATGCAGGTATGGTAAGGTAACACGACTCTATCTTGATGTATGTATCTACCTACCGTGCATTAAATTGAGTTAAAAAAAGCAGTATCTAATCTTGGCTATAGATAGTGTCATCACAGCACCATCACCGGCCTATCGCCTACAACTACGCAGTTCACAGCAACTTCCTGGAAAAATGCATCTTATTCAGCTGACTTTGTACCCATATTCATACTTATTTATAAACATCCTGTACTGTGTAGGTAGGTACTTATCCTACGGTTGAAATATTGTATTACTTAGCACACGAGGTTGTCGACATAAGGGACCGGGATGTGAACTCGGCAAATGTCTACAATTAACTATGGTTGGTATCGATAGTCATTAATTACGGTCAATGGCCTCATATATAACTAAAGAGTATCTGAGCCTCAATCAACATTTCGTGAGGAGGTTGACAAGTGTAGAGATCAGCAGTAGGTATGTATGTACTCCTAAAGTCCTGAGTAGGTAGGTACGGTACAAAATTTGATCTCTCTCTAAAGCCCTAACCACCGACCGATAGTTTCATGGCTTGGATGGACCTTCTGAATGGCTACTACATATTTTTACGTTTGAAATGTTTTATTTTTATAATATTTAAAAAACATTTAAAAAATACATAAATGTATGTAATTGAACACACGAAATTGTAAGGTATATTCTTCCGCCTGTCTTGTTCATAGTATTGAAAAGAAATTTAATAGCTATCAGCCAGCAGTCAGCAGTTGCAATGGAAATCCTCAGACCATAATCAACCAAACCAAGTTTTTGAAGTGCCGAAGGTTGCTGTTCTACGGACTTCTATGTAACTGCAGCTAGATTTCATTATGCTGTATGCCTTTAGTTTATGAAACCTAAGTAACCTTCTTTTTCAGCGTTTAGGTAAGTGTAGTGTAGCCAGTGTAGTCATCTTCTTCTGGACAATTCACAAATAAACGAATACAGTAGTCAAAGAAGAGCCTCCTGCCTCCTATACACTGCGTAGGTAACTAGGTTAAAGAACAAAGTGGTGCCTGTAACAAATCATGCGGCATCCAAACATTGAATGTGTGACAGTTACGTATAGTTTATGTAGGCGACGGTTTCACGTTACTTTGGTATTTCGCTGGAGTCATTCATGTATTGGCACTCAGAAGAATAACGGCTTTAATTCAGCCTGCGCATGCGGGGGGGTAGGGGCGGGGCCGCGGGGTGTGGCTCGCTGTTTCAGCCGGCTAGTTGATCGCTCGTAAAATTCAGTCTTGCTTGTGACATGAAAGGGCGCGATCCTTCACACGTAACACGGTGCTTCGAGCAATGCATCACCATGAACAAACGCCAGGGAATGCATGTAATGGTGAGTATTTAGAAAATATCCTTCATTGTAACTGTTCTTATTATCATTCTCTTTTATGATACGTTTGTTACTAATATTGCTCGAACATCGTAGAGTTGTATTTCATTCCTGGTACAGCTCTAATTGCTCGTAGTGTTATTTAATTTCATTACTAATTGTTACCAACTGAGTGGTGTTTCTTCAGTTACAAGTGATATCTATAGAATTTAGAATCACTGGAATGAAATTCCGATGTACCTAAATGTATACGATGTAATTAAATCAACGTGCAAAATGCAATTTTTCTAGTTAATTTATTTGAGTTTTGCGTTTAATTTAACGCACATGGAAATAAATCTATTCTGGTTATATATTTTTGTTGCATTCAATTAGATTAAAAAATATCGACAGATTTTTCCTTGAGATAACAGGGTGTGCCATTTAATATCCACGGTTTATCATCAATATTTTAATTAATGCTTATTTATTTTATAAAGATCAATTTTATCAGATGACTATGTTGTTCAGCTTTTTCAAACAGGGAAATATTCATTTAGATACCTACATAAGACCTGAATTTGTACCTGCCAGACTAAACAAGCAGACAGCGCTCATGTTTATTGTAAAAAGCTTTTATGTTTTAGAAAAACCTAGAAGTTACTAACTTAATAAATAATATATAATAATAAATAATAACATATATATATAATACTTATATAAATAAGTATGAAGGAAGGTAGCTAAAATGACGAAGTTATTCGTTCATATTACATTATTTGTCGGGAAAAGCGTGACGCAATACATAGAATAAAAAAAATCGGTATCGCCAAATTATTCAACAAAGTTATTATTGGCGATTGAACTAAAAAGGAAACTTAACTTTAGCCGCCGCGTTTAGGTCGGAAATTATTCTACAAGAACGTACTACCTACCGATATAAAAAGTATCCTATACACAGGTCATGGTCTACTCATG
The DNA here is from genome assembly GCA_963680765.1 of Agrochola lychnidis. Classification (NCBI taxonomy): domain Eukaryota; kingdom Metazoa; phylum Arthropoda; class Insecta; order Lepidoptera; family Noctuidae; genus Agrochola; species Agrochola lychnidis. The sequence goes on from OY796850.1 coordinate 11,827,562, forward strand.
TGCCAAATTACATCCAAATCCGTTCAGCCGGTTTAGCGTGAAAGCGTAACAAACAATTAAACAAACTCACTTTCTCATTTATAATGTTACTATCTGAGCCCGCGGTTTTACCCGTATAAGTCTTGATCCCGTGGGAATATCGGGATTAAAAGTATCCTATGTCCTAACCTAGGTCACGGTCTACCCATGTGCCAAATTTAATTCAAATCCGTTCAGCCGTTTTAGCGTGAAAGCGTAACAAACAAACTAACAAACAAACTCACTTTCGCATTTATAATATTACTAGCTGCGCCCCGCGGTTTCACCCGCATAAGTCTCGATCACGTGGAAAAAAAAAAAGTATCCTATGTTATTTTCCAGGGCATCATCTATATATGTGCCAAATTTCATCCAAATCCGTTCAGCCGTTTTAGCGTGAAGGCGTAACAAACAAACTTACTTTCGCATTTATAATATTAAGGAAGGATTATGGTTAGGATGAGGATATAAATTATAATGATATAAATACGTTATATTTAAGTTTAAGCATACATAATTATATGTATAAAGGAGCGCTTAAAATATTTAAGAATAAAATAAAAAAACCACAAGTATACCTACTGTAGTTTTTGCAGGTTTAAAACTGTCCAGTTATTCCTAACGAAGGTCACAAGGAAAGGCTCTCGTAAAACCTCCGTGAAGGTCAAAGTCAACCACAAATTGGTGGTTTCCGTTGACGAAGGTATCATTCTATCGTTACGACATTTTTATATCGGGCTCTAGCTACCTACAGGTATTTTACAGGTATTTTTACGAAATAAGTCCAGAACTCGATTGAGCTTATTACTGATTTCAATAAAAGATGAAGAAAGAATAAATTCTTTATCTCTGATGAAGTGATGATCTACAGCGCAGGTTCTGTAGTCTCCTTTTGCACCCTTGTCAGTCCATCATATATTAATTTATTTCATAAACTTGCAATGTGGATGTAATTTATAGAGGTTCCATGTATAGGTATATATGGAACCTCTGTAAGTTTGTGATGATAAAATAAACCAGATAGGCAGTTCCTCTGTGGTTGAGGGTTCCGGGAGAAGCCCGCTTTCACCTTCGGCCTGATCATCACTTATCATCAGGTGAGATGCAAGCCAAGAGCATCCCCGTAGTTGTAAAAAAAAATAGTGGCACTCCGGGAGTGCCGACAGAAGTGAAAACTTGAAAAAAAATCGGCACCGCGGTATTCAACGCGTTGATGTCTTTTTAATAGTCAATAGCTGGTGTCGTAATAGTCTCGCAGTGTATCAAGTGTGTTTAGTCCCATCTCAAAAATGCCCAACGCGTCTAAAGAAGTTTTCACTTCAAAAAACAATTTTCTTTTCATTTATCGATGGTTGGATACTTTACAGCTTGCATGATTTTGAAGGATATTGCTAATACATTGCTTCATATGTTCAAAAAATGTGTCTGCTCAACAACGTAAATAACGCAATGAATGTTGTTGAACTGTCAACATGAAAGCCATTGCTACTTTAAGTGTGTTACGCAATTACCCCGCTGTTAGGTACATACTTAGTTCCATAAAGTTGGAAGTGTGTTTCGTTACTGACTTCTGTTATATCTGTGTTATTATCCATAATTAGGGTTTACCCATCATTTGGTTATTATCCATCATTTTGGTAATCAATCGACTGCGGACCCAAGTAGGCCGCTGCAGGCACAATCTAGCAAAATGGTGGATAATAGATCCCACCGATACCCAGTGCGAATGCGGTGCTCCTGACCAAACCATGTCCCATATGCTGGGGTGTCCAAAGTGTCCACACACCTGCACTTCTGAGGACCTAAAGAATGCTACTGATGCCGCGATTGGCGTGGCCGCCTGCTCGGCCCAACTCGTTTTAACATGTTTTACCATCGACTCGATAAAAAGAAGAAGAAGATTTATCCATCATTTATTATCCAGTAGCTTTTGCCTATGGCTTCGCCCACGTGGAAGTTGGAAATGATTCCACGGGAACGTACTACCGAGAATACCGGGATAAAAGTATCCTATGTAAAAGTATTCAAGTTATAAACTACCTGTGTGCCAAATTTCATCCAAATCCGTTCAGCCGTTTTTGCGTGATTGAGTAACAAACATCCAAAGATCTAAACATCCAAACTTAACATTAACTTTGCTTTACATACATATATAAATTCATACATATTACATATTTTCAATACTAGTGTTGCTAAATTAAAGAAAATTTTATCTAATGGCGTCTTCGAGCGTAAATAGTCTTTTTAGGGTTCCGTAGTAAACAAGGAACCCTTATAGTTGCGTCATGTCCGTCTGTCTGTCTGTCTGTCCGCGGTCTAGCTCCGAGACCCTTAGTACTAGAAAGCTATAATTTGACATAGGTATATTAATTACGTCGACAAAGTGGTAAAACAAAATTATGAAAAACATTTTTTTTAGGGTACCTCCCATACACGTAAAGTGGTGATGTTTTATTTTTTATTGTTTTATCCCATAGTGTGGGGTATCATTGGAAAGGTCTTACAAAAACATTAAGAGTTTTTGAAAACCATTTTTGGATTCAGGGATCCGTTTGCAAAATATTAAGCTTTAAAGTGCTAATTTTTGTTAGAGTCAAGTGTCCCCCCCCTGCCAGCTAAATGGTTGGTTTTGGATGTGTGAAAAAAATCGCAGCAGTAGTTTATATAACGAAATTAAAAGGAAAACTATCACAGCTAAGTAGGCTAATAATCGACCAACTTAACTTTGCAGTTGCAACAACATGTTTTCCCATACATTCCGTATGGGAGAACATGTTTATCAACTACAAAGTTAAGTTTGTTTTTGGGATAAATTCATCCCAACTACGGAACCCTTCATTGTGCGTGGTCCGACACGCACTTGGCCGGTTTTTTCTGTTTATGTTGTGTATAGTCTTATTGTCAATTTTTTTGTCGTGTTCATTGTTGATTTAAATTTAAACTACATGTGGAAACTTGTAATTGGCCATATTTTGTTCACAACTATTACTTATTGTGTCTGTTTAGCTGTAAGTTTTCCAAAAAATAAAATAAATAAATATTGTTAAGTAGGATGAGTAACAAACACTCAAACATTCTTTACATATTAATAGGATTAGATAAAAGTCAAAAGTGGCAATTATTTTCTAAGTAGAGTTTCAGCTCATCTTGATGACCTGACTGAACCTGACTGAAAGTTCATAAGACATTAAATTTTGAATCCTTGCTGAATGGAAACACAAGGTTTCCTCATAGTCATAACAATGGTAAAAAGGGTCGCAGGTACTTAGCATTTGTCAAATGTTAATAAATGAACTAAGTATAGGTTATAGGAGAAAATAAAAAAACATATAGCGCTGTTTTTAATTTCAAGCTTACCTATCGCAAAATGTTTAAATATTCATGGAATTTCAATAAAGTGATACCTAAAATACCCCACTCATTTTTAAAAGAGCGGCAAACATTTTAGCTTCTTAAAACTACACGCGAATGTTACATGTCAAAGTAACAAAAGAGCGTTTCAATTCGAACCACAGATTGTTATTAGCTGAAAATAAATTGACATCGTCTGTCGAGTATCGACAGTCCTATTTATGGTCATTGCCCCAATTGTGCTGTTGCTGTGGACCTCGTGATGTAACAACAATACACGTTCCGTAAGAGTTCGCTCGCAGATATTTCAATTATTAGTAGTTAGACAGTTTGCTCCATGTAAAATATAGCGGATTAAATGTGTAACACACTAAGGGCCTATTTCACGATGTCCGAATAGCCTAAAGACTACTTAGCGAATAAATTCAAAAACAGAATTTGTAGGATATTATCTGCCAAGTAAGTTAACGAGAACTTACTCATTGGTGGTGAAACAGGCCCTTACAGTAGCAATTGTTTATATCAGTAGACAGATCAACAACATTCAACATTCTGCTGCGGAGTTTGTTGCGCCACTTCTTCTACCCAGCTAAAGGCACTAGGAAGTGGTGAAGGGTGGGCGTTTTAGGGGACTGTCTTATGTAATTTTGACGTTCGAAAAGTGCTGATTCTCAGCCTAGTTTGAATAAATGACTTTTGAATTCATTGCGTTATTTACGTTGTTGAGCAGACAAATTTTTCGAACATATGAAGCAATGGATTAGCAATATCCTTCAAAATCATTCACATTGTGATTGAAAGTGTGTTAATACCTATGTCACCATCTGCCTATCCTTTTTCCAAGTGAAAGAAGTATTAGTCCTATGTCTGTGAACCTTAAAGTACAGAATTAGGCCTGAGTTTGACAGCGTTTCTTTAAAGTCTTTCAGAAGTTTATAACTCTTTTAAAATACATAAAATTGAAGTGTCTGTTTGTAGTGACAAAATAACAGCTTTTTACAATGTTTTAAAAAACATTTTTCTTTTTTTGTCTGTCTTTCGGTTTGTTCCGGCTAATCTCCTAAAGGGCTGCACCGATTTTGACAGGGTTATAAGGAGTAACATGGGCTACTTTTCTTTTAGAAAAATAATGGGAGCACGCGGACGAAGCCGCGCAGCAGCTAGTGCCTAGTCATAAATAAATGCGGACTAGCAAGGCGGAACTATAATATAAAAAATAGAATTACTTAATTTCAACCTTTATGATGTAAATTTTCTTGGTATTATTAATTATATTATTTGTGATAAGATTATAAGTTATGATAACGACAACGAAACGATAATAATTTAATAAATATTTCAATATTCTAAATTTGGAAGCCTATTATAATGTAGCTCAAACCTGACCATATTCAAATTAGCTTGCAAATGTCACTCTTTACATACTATCAAGTAAAATTTCATCACCTTCTGCCTAGCCGCGAGGCATATTATGATGATTCAATTTTTTTAGAGAGATTTAATGGGAAAAAGTTAGGCTCTATAATAGTCTTTTCCCAACCATGTTGGGGTTAGCTTCCAGTCTAACCGGATGCAGCTGAATACCAGCATTTTACATGCAGCGACTGCCTATATGATCTCCACAAACCAGTTACTGGGTAACACGCGATATCCCTTAGTAAGACTGGTTGTCAGACTTTCGGGCTTCTGACGACCCGTAACGACTGTTAAAGATCTACAAACTACAGTCGGGACTAACGGTTTAACGTGCTTTCCGAGGCACGGAGGAGTCTCGATGTAATCGATGGTCACCCATCCACGGATCGACCTCGGCAAGCATAACTTAACCTTCGATCGAACCGTGCGGCTGTTATTGTTTAGCCATGAGCCCCTCAAACCCCTCCTTTACTATCTAGTCCTGTAAGTACCTGTAATTGGTTTATCACACTAATATTATAAAGGCAAAAGTTTGTGAGTGTGTGTGTGTGTTTGTCTCTTCTTCACGCTCAAACGGCTGAACGGATTTGGCTGAAATTTGGTACACAGATAGTTTATAACCTGAATTATATTATATAATACATAGGATACTTTTTATTCCGATATTCCCATGGGATCGAGACTTCTGCGGGTGAAACCGCGGGGCGCAGCTAGTTTAAAATAAATGCTTTAAGTTTGAGTTAAATTAAATAACAGTACTCACGTCTGCATTCCCTTTAGGGCCAGGACAAGGTGACCCAAGGTGACCTGTTCTGTTGAACAGCTTGAAAACCTAGGACTTCATGCTCGGTAGGAACGTTAGCTACTTCAATAAAATTCTTATTAGGAATCGGTACAGACGTACCTATGTATATGATACGATACTTATGTATTACTCTTTTTATATAGTAGATGTCTATTGGTCACGTTACAATAACATCCGAGCCAAATGGGCAACGATGTTAAATTAAAATGATTATTTATTACTATTGTGTTCGTGTAAGGGACATGATGTGGATGGCTGATGCACCTGTATTCATGTTTCGTTCTCCTACCACTTCACAGGCCAATAGGCCATTCCATCATCACGTGCTCCATCTGCAAATGGGATATTTCGCTAATTATTCATGTACTTAGTCCCTAATGTGTCGATTAGCTGAAATGTTGACAGTTTTATTATTAGACAATGCTTGATTTATTCAGAGAGAGAGAAGTTTACTTCATGAAAATTGTGGATTTGAGTTTTACACTGGCAGTTTTTTTTTAAACATATCGTATGGACAAACCGTGGAACAGACACCGTAGCTAAAGCGTAGCAGACGTGTAGAAGAGCGCAGCAGATGCGTAGTATACTCGTAGCAGACGAGAAGCAGAGCGTAGCAGACTCGTAGCAGATGCGTAGTACACTCGTAGCAGATGAGAATCAGAGCGTAGTTGACTCGTAGCAGATGCGTAGTAAACTCGTAGCAGATGAGAATCAGAGCGTAGTAGACTCGTAGCGGATAAGTAGTACACTCGTAGCAGATTCGTTGAAGTGCGTAGCAGTAGCGTAGCATGCTCATAGCATGCACCTTTTAAAGGGCGTAGTAGATGCGTAGCAGATAAACAGCATACTCGTGGCAGATCCGTGGGAGACGCGTAGTCGATGCTTAACGGTCGCGTAGCAAACACGTAACCATAGCTGAACAAACCGTTATAAACCGATGTGACGTGTTACTGTTTTTCCTCTACTATTCTCAATAACAAGCGTTTTTGTTTTTTAAAATTCGGGCATTACCACGTGGCTATTATCGTTAGTAAAGTATTTAATTGGATTTGAGACTAATAAGGGCCATAACCGAAACTCAATTGAGAACGGTAGTTCTCTCACTCAAGTGTAAGATTTTTACGCCTTGATTCTGATGACGATGACGTTTATATAATGACAGTTCTTGATAAGTGAGCCCTCAAATGATAGGTAGGTGTTTATCAATACGTAAGTCGTGTGATATCAGAGTTCGTATCACCGACCATTGCTGGTCTACTGTGAGTGCGCATTGTTGACTATTGTGATCACTGCCTTTCGTGATATGCAAAAACACGTGGGTTCACAAAAAGGTAGGTTTAGATTATGAATTGCATTAATTTTCGACTTTCATTCATTATTTATTCTTTGAACGCTAAATTAATTTTATACAGATGATACTTTTCAAGTCACTGCTCTTAAACGGTGAAGGAAAACATCGTGAGGAAATTGGCATGTCCTAGAACGAAAAATTTGAAGACATGTGACATCTACTTCTCGCACTGGGCCCGCGTGGTGTTTTACAGCCCATTTCTTCTCACAGAGAGAAGGCCTGTGACCAGCAGTGGGAACATTATAGGCTGATTATGTATGTAGTCACTTGTTACATTAAATGTTCTAGTATGTGTGGTCATACGGAGAGATTTGAAATATAATATGTTCTTTTATGTAATAATTTAATTAATTAACACTAAAGACAGACGACACGATAGCGGAAACCATATTATTTTGCTAGATTTAGGAAGTATACCTGAACAAAACCAAAGCTTGCCCTACTAAAAAACTCAATAATTCCGAATAATCATGATTCGACACGTATTTATCGATAACTCTTATCATAACTGCTATGATTACTCATCATAAGTAAGAAGAATCGATGGTTATCAGCTTTATCTATCTGAATATCTACAAATCTATTGCATTTAAGCCTCTAATCCGTCCCAATAGAATTGATAGGCTTATCTATTGATAAGAGAATGTCTGTAAAATGATATAAAGGTCGGAAGTATACTAACACATTGATTAGCTTGATATACTTTTATGTATGAATGAGATATAGGTATGTATTTCAGCCTGAAGACTGATGGAAAACCTTGATTTCTTCATGAACTTTTGCTAATGTACTTTTTTTTGTTATATTCTTACTTTTTCTCTCATTGCTGTGGTTACTATTAGAGATGCCGCGAATAGTTGTTACAACGAATGGTCGAATACCGATTAATCGCCATTCCCTATGGCGAATAGTCAAATACTCGCCATTATTACTCGACATAAAAAAAGGAATATAAAAAAAGTTTATTTATTCTTAAATAAACTATTATTCTTTATTTATTTATTTATGCTTTCCTTCTTTTTTTTCTTTTCTTTCTTTTTATTCTTTATTTATTTTTCTTTGTTTATTTATTCTTTCTTGTTTTGTTTTTAAAGATTAATAAAAGTTTAATTATTTTTAAGTCTATAGTTTTTCTGTTCATTAACCTCTCGTATGTCGTAATTACAGAAACAACCAAAAAACCATTGTGTTTCGCGTAGATCCACGTTCGGCATACGAAAGTTAAAAGTTTATTTTTATTTAGAGACAACTTTTCGCCGAATGTGGAATAATAATAGACACTATTATTCGGTATTCGCCGAATAACAAAAGAATGTCGAGTAATGACGAATACCGAATAATAGCAAGTATTCGTGGCATCTCTAGTTTTTTTTTTTTTATGCATACATTCTTGATACAGGTTCGTGTCTGTTTTGTACCATTAAACCAGAAATGGTTTGCATGTTGATTCGCTTTTATTTATTTTAGTTAGTGTTTTCGATTCGATTCGGTGTGTTAGTGTATTGGGTTCGATTCCCACGTCAGGCAAAGTGTTATTGAATTTTTCTATCTGGAATTTCTCAGTAGCAGCCCGGAGTCTGGATTTGTGCCCGGTTGATGGCAATAGGCTCGCCCCCTATTACATGGGACGTAAACATAACTGGCGAAATGTGTGTGTACCTGCTACAGGGACACCTCTGCCCAACCCTTCGGCGAAACAAGGCGTGATGTTATGTTTTAACTAAATTTGAAAACTATTTTATTAAACTAAGTTAAATAAGTAGTCGTAGTAGTCTTTTTCGTATTTTTGCTTATAGTTTTTAGGGTTTATTTCGTTTTTAATAGATTTTGGTATTTCATTGTATATTGTGGGTATTAAAAATTTTACCGTTCGCCTGCCATAATAATTTCTAACCTGAGGTACTATTAGTTTATTTCTGGTGATACTTCTAGTGATTATTTTATGTGATATAGGTATTTGAATGCTTTTGTTATTAAATTGCTCAATTATGAGGGCCATATTGAGTCTAGTCTGAAATGGCAAAATCTTACAATATTTAAATAGTTCAATGACGTTATCTTTCTATTGGTGTTTAATTTTTCTGGGTACGATAAGTTTTAAAAGTCTAACTTGCAGTTTGGAAATCCTTTCAGTATATGATTTAAATGTTCGCCCATAACTCGTGATTGCGTATGCTATAACTGATTCCGCCAAAGCAATGTACATGTTGAGCATGATTTTGAACGGAACTTTAGGTTTCAAAATGTAAAACTTTGCTAGTACAGCTCGCAGCTTGTCACAGATTGAGTCCACGTGAAAAGTCCAGCTAAAACGATTGTCTACGACTAATCCTAGGTAAGTGTGGTGTGTTACTTGATCAATTGCCTCACATCGACAAGTACCTGACATAGTGGAGTGAAGACAACTGTGGCTGTGTGCGATTATATTAAAAGAAGTTTGTTTTTGTGTGTGTTTCACTCCTCTTGCTCAAAAAGGCCGTCATTGTAGAATACCAGAGCGGGGAAAAATAGCATTTCTTGCTCTAGGGGAAAAAGTAATTTCTTTTTAATTTTTGTCTGTTCCAACGAGCCTTGAAAAACGAAAAAGTCTTTATTCTCATGCAGAATAATCATGATTATGGACTCGACTTATTACTGGTTTACAAAAAAAGGAAAAACATTTTATTTTTGAAAATGGAACTAAATGCGGCTATCTCTTCGATAGAATGCGTGCATTGCGTTGCGGCTACAGAGGAAATACAAAAGGCATTGGCGCGAAATCTTTAGAATTTTTCTCTAATTACGAATAGAATTGGTGACCGTAACATAATTTACAACAGTGAAAATGTCATCATCTAGTGAAAACATCTTCACAGAGGACTGAAATTAAGTTGCCGGAAAAAAACATCTCGTTAAATATCCTGAATTGTACAAATTGTACATTTAAATTAAATAAACTATTTAATATTGTATTGGATTATTTTATTTTCTCGCAATCGTAGTGAAAAGTAGAGTGTAACACACGGCGCTAAAAACCATTATAACTCGGTTTCTATTTACATACATACATACATAAACTCACGCCTTCTTCCCATGGGGGTAGGCAGAAACTACAGAACGCCACCTGCTACGATCCTTACATAGTCCTTTTGCCTCGTTTACGTTCATACATCTGGTCATACACGCACGCCGGTTGCGAGTACTACGCACCTGGCCTTTCTATTTACTCCCTCGCTAAAGCTCGGGAGTAAAACTACCTCGTTACAATGGGTTATTTTAGCCCCTCGTATCTACTATTAGATGGCTAGAGTGGACATGAATGATTTTGGTCTTACTTGCGTTAAGAACCAGTCCAGCATCGTGTGCCCATTTGGAAATTTTGGTAAAATCTTCCTGTAACCATTGAGCTGCTACTTTTACGTCTCTGTGGGTAGCTACGAGGCATGTGTCATCTGCATATTGATAGATGGAACAGTGATTAACCACATGTTCCATGTCGTTGACATATGTCAGATAGTGTAAAGGTCCAAGTACTGATCCTTGGGCTGTTCCTTCAGTGACTTCAATGGCGTCACTGATTTCATTACAGATCTTTACATTGTATTTACGGTTATTAAGGTAGTCCTCACACCATTCGAGTATTGGTCCTCGAACTCCAGAGTTATCTAATTTTGTCAGCAATGTGTCGTGTCTAAGCGTATCGAACGCCTTGCTGAAGTCAATAAATAGTAAGATTACATTATTTCTATCATTAAGAGATTCGTTAACTTAGATAACAGTTACGAGGTGGATTTATTGGGTTGAAAACCATATTGTGTGCTGGACACCACGTCATTATTTACATAAAAGTCTTGTATCTGATTACAAACATATTTTTCTACTATTTTGTCGATAACAGGTAGAATAGTGATCGGTCTGTAATTTCCATAGTCCGCAAAACTGCCTTTTTTATGTATTGGGCGTACTACACCAGTTTTTAGTACTTCCGGGTAATTTACTTGCTTGAGTTACTATCCTTTTCACATAGTACTCTTTGCTGCTTGTTCTGCTCTAGTATGATACCAAGTTTTGCTAAAGCTCACCAAAATGTAAGCGAATACTTGTGTTACGAAGTCATAAAGAACATCTCGTTATAAGTAGGTACTACGAGTACTTAGCCAGAGTGGTTCAACTAATGAGGAGAAGTACTCTCTAGTAATTTTCCACTTGGGAATTTATTTTCCATTCAATATCTCGAGGAGATAACTTTTATAAGTACTTATCAATCATTTCCTTTGTTATATTTAGAACGAAGCTGGTTCTTCCTTTATTATAATAAAAAGTATAACCTACGTAAAAGCTAATTATTTCTTAAATTGTATTTGTACAGTAAATCTCAATTCCAATCAACAAGTGTAATGATACCGCATGCTTTTGTGGGCTAGTAAATAAAATATTAATATTTGTACCCACGGGTCGGCAAAGAATTGGGTTTTATTAAAACGTCAGAGCCGTAATAATATCCTTAGAGGATAAGGTGTAGAGTTCGTTATTTTGAGTTACTAATTTTGTTTTCGCAAATATTTTAATTTCAAAGAACAATCTCATAGATATTTTAATTTTGTTTCACAAGGTTCAAGGTTACTTCTAAATTCTCGGGAGATATTCACGCTCTCCTTTTTAGGTTACACGTGGCGAAGTAATCCGACATGATACCTATAGCTATTGTTGCTTGACCAAAGCGTCGTACCGCTTTGCATGTAACAAAAAATCCTCCCAACTTTCAGTGACCCGATCGTCCCTGAATGAAGGGCATTTCAATCAGTTGCTAGAGCTGACTCTAGATGAAAACGGTGCGTGACAAAGTCATCTCAAGAGTCGAATTTCGTGATTGAAGTGTATTTTTCCTTTCGATGACATTTTCATTATGAGAGAATCAGCAAAACACGTCGAACGCCTACGCTCCCTAGTACTCGAAGACGTTTAGAAGTCATTGTGACGCATGCGTGAATATATTGATTGGTACCACGCTGATTTTACTCTCATCGTGCTCTTGGAGATTCTCTGTCTATCTGAAACTTTCGAAGTTTAGATAAGAGACGTAACCTTCAACAAGAATTACAACGATGGTGAGACGACCTTGAGTAGGTAGCAGCTCACTGTGAACAATAGTTAGGCTCATGAATGTATGAAACAAGTGCCTTACGGACAATTATTAGCTATTTAAAGCGTCTTCGTATTAATTGGTCTAAACTACGAACCCATTAGGTATGAGCGGAAAACTTTGTATTACATTATTAACAGACTAAAGTACCTACTTGTTTAGTGTAGTAATGTGAGATTTACGAGTAGTTCTATAACGCAATGCTTCCAGAAAGCATGCGTGCTGTAGGCCATGTCACATGACATCGTTCGCAATCTCAGAATAACTGACCGTCGCGTCTAATTATAATACGGATCTCAGTGTTCTTTTATATCCACACAAATTGAGATAGCTGAAAGATAGTTTAGAAATCGTATTAACCATATTAAGAATTTAGTTACTAGCTATATTTAACAGCACGCGTAGCATGAAAACCATAGAAACGGATTTTCTACGGGTTTTGTCGACGGAAGAATAGACAAAATGACAGATTGTGATTGTTTATCTGTCATTTTGTCTATTTCTTCCGTCGACAAAACCCGTTTCTATTGTGGCGTGCAGGTGAACAAACAAATCACCAAGGTACGCGTTGATATCGAGTTCAGTAATAATGTAATGTGTTAACAGTGAGAACAATGCGTCATACTAGCCAGTTTACCACCGCACTTACAGATTTACCTTGATGTTATAAAACGTGGTGTGAAAAGTTGCTTTCGTCGCTCATTGAAACAGAAAGAAAATATTGTAGAAATCGTGTTTTGAGAGTTATGTTCTTTAGAATAATCGTAGAATGTATAAACATTTATATATTTGCTATTTTATTCTACCACACAGACATTTGACTCTTGTGGCTTTGTCATGTAATACTACTCATTCATACCTATTTATTTGTAATCTATTATTATTGAGTTGCAAATTCCAGGATTTGAACGAGGCGGATACCGGTAGCTTCTTAAGTACTGGTTGGACAAAGTTTGAGTAGTAGTCAATGGACACGCAAAGAAGTAGATCTACTTATTCCATAGCAATACTTTGCGTGCAAAAACCCATTTTCACGGTGCAAGTATCTTGCCTGTGGCACAGTGGCATACAATAAAATTGAAGCAACAACTGTTTTTTATTGTGAGGACAAGGACACATTTTTGTTTTGGTTTGATCCCTGGAAATCGCATGCTTAAAGCGAGCCCTTTCTTGAAGAAGCAATTTGTCCATGAAAATTATTTGCCTATATAGGCACAAAACTCATGTACAGGTAATATGTAGGTCTGTCCAGAATCTGTTGACTCAATAAATAGCTTTTCTATGAATCGGATTGTGTGTCACGTATTGCTTGGGTTAGGATTCGCGCATCTAGGTACGTAATGATATTTTTTTGCAAACTTAGCATTTTCGCTAAACGGTGCTAAATGTTACACGTTTTATTTCATGTTACATAAATTCTATTAGGTATGCAAATAGCATATTTAAAATTTTCTACAGAAAGAACACGAAACGTTCAATTTGATTTAAAACAATCAAATAAAAATGTATCTACCTAATATGTATAGAGGACCGTTAATAGGCAGTGTTCATTAATTACGTGAGGCAATTTTGGCGATTTTTCGACCACCCCTCCCCCCTTGGTGAGATGTTGTGAGATTTCCCATTTTGATCGACCCCCTCCCCACCCACACTAATCTCACGTGAGATTTTTCAAAATGCGTATTTTTTTTGTGTAAATCTGTGTGATTACGTTGGATTTAAAAAAAAACATGATTTGAAAACAAAAAATATTTAAGACTAGTCAGTGTGTCTGTTATTTAATACGTAATATACAGCGAATTAGGAACTTCGTTCAAACCGGGTGTCCCATGACACGACTCGTTTTTGTGTAGGATTTAGATATATTTTAGTGGAGAAACATGTTTTACCTAATTTAACCCATTTTTCTCGCAATGTTATACTGTTTTTGTGGAAAACTAAATTACGTGAAATTTGCCTAGACCTCCCGCACCCCACGTGAGATTGGGTGAGATTCGACTCGACCACCCTAAACGCCTCACGTAATTAATGAACGAACCCTATAGAAATATTTAAAAAAATAGCTACTGCATTATTTTAAATTCAGATATTCTAATCTTATTTAAAACGTAAGCTGGTATGTAAATATTTCACGATAAGTAAAGAATACAAATGCCTATACCTATGCATAGGTACAAAATAGTTGTAATATCGAAATCGCGTTTTCCAGATGACTAAAGTCATTAGGAAAATAAGTCGTCTCGACTTATTTTCATACTTTATTCAAGTTTGTGTGGTTACCAACCGTTTTCTATTGACCGTGGTTAATTACGACAATACCATGCGACTGACAAGCCTGTATAATTAAAATTGTATGAGATACGACTTCTATGTTTTTAAATGCCCATCCTAAGTTTAAAAAGGTACATGGCCAAATTTTCTTTCTCACGTAAATTGTAATGGGCACTCAAATACTAATGATCTTTTTATGTTGATTAACTAATATTTTTCACTATTTTGGCACCGTTTTAAAATACAGAATAACATAGCCAGTTTTTCTTTATTGTTCGTAAGATCAATATATCCTAAAGTGGTTTCTTTGAGAAAAATTACAAAAATATGATAGATCATATTTATTTTTATGCTTCATTCATTTTCTTACGGCATAAATGTATTCTCGTACACGTGTTTTGGATAATTTTAACTAAACGCGCTCAGGAGGTATTTTCCGTACTTATACATATAGAATCCTATGGTAGGTTCGCAGGGGAATCGTGTAGAAGGTCACTTGAAGGGCACATAGGACGCAGGCGACACAATGTCTGTGAATGTTTCTGTCACAGCTAGGGTTCATTTACCTCCAGTCAGTCAGACCTGTGAGAAATTCAATTTAAGTGTTGTGTACGACAATATTTATTCATGGAGTTACGTGCGGCATTCGAATATCCATTTGTTATCGAGCTTCTATTTACTGTATTTGCGGCTCAATTGCATTCAAATTGCGTTCAAGAAAATAGTTTTTCTCGCTGTAAATTACCCTCGTTTAAGTTTTATAAAATATACTGTGGCACGATGACAATATTTTGATACAGAAATAATCAGTGATCTTAATTCTTAAGTTCTATGACAGTTACATCGATTTGTAGTACTAATAATGGCTACTTGCCAACTAATATTCATGAAATTATGAATTAAAGCGTTATTCACTAAATTGCTATTTGTTAATGAAGCTGTAATTTCCCAACGTGTTTCCATATCCCGATCACATATGATTCATGACGATTGTTAATTGTTATTCATACGAATATTATGACTATAAAAAGATTCGTTTACATAACATAAAAATAAATAGTAATACGTATAAAAGTTTTAAAAACACATTTTCATGGCACAGTATTTTCTATCACGTAGTCACTAATTTACGTGTATGTGAATACAGACATGCGATGATACCCAATCAATAAAAAAGCTTCCCACAGTCGCCATTGAAATAATACCTACAATATTTAATATTTTTGCTCTACTTTCCGTTTATTTCTGTCAATGGTTGTTATCATATACCATGCCAGACTCTACGTATAGGTAGTCTCCATTTTCAAACACATTTTTCCTATGTAACAAACACTAAAATATTTCGACGTCACATAATATACAACCAATATAACTTGCAGGAATATAATAATCGGTGATACCTTTATTCCTTTGTTTTAGGGTCGAAAATTGTTTGCGATTAAGGGACGAAAGTGCATTTAATTTGGGCGGCTCTGCAATAAGATGCATGGTACCCGGCTGGTATGTGTGATAATTGTAACGTGTGCCAAGGAATCGGCGTATCAGACCGAGACCGTCTAAATAAGCTTTGTTTGTCTTAAGATTTATAAGCCATCCACACCACAATTTAGAGAGCAGCTAGGATTCAAACATTTTTAGTTTTTATTGAATTGGTATAACGCTATGTAACCTGGGTATGCTGTAAGACAGATTTAGAGGCTGGGAATAAAGCAAAATAAACAGCCATTACCCGAAAACATTCATCACAGTCTCTAGCGAACATTTATAGAGTAATTGAAATATTTCTCTAAAGTTTACAACCTACGATTTATTCACAGAGATAAAACTGGACGTGATCCTTATTATTATTTACGTAAATATATATTTTAGCTCGAAAATGAATAAATTATTCGAAATGCAATGTTACTTTGTATTCGTTATAAGATCATGACGTTTTATCTTAGTAAATTGACGCCAAATTAAAATGAAATTTAATCTTGATGAACAAGCCACATTCTGAAGATCTATTGCGTACTCGATATTTTCATTTATTACAGACGCTCGTCTCTACCGCTTAAAAAAAATAAAGCCTTGTTGATCACGAGACAGAATTCGCCGAACTATGTGATTCACTGCAGGAATTTCACCTTCAAGTAAATTAATTACTTGCGTGGATTTTATAAGCGCTGCGTTCTGATATTGGTTTATTTTAGTACTTGGTCGATAAGATTTTTTTCAATTTAGGCATTCAGTGATTGGTTGTACAACGAGTTTACAGTTACACGTGTGGGTTTTATTGTAGAAGCCTTACAATCGGTTACACACTGTGCGGTGGTGGTCGCAATCCCCGCAGACTATTGCGTCACCGTCGGTTGATGGACTGAACCGTACCTAGTTTTCCTTCTAACTTGTTTTTCTACGGAGAGAAATAACGAGTATCCCCTCGTAAATTATGTTTGAAGGTGTAGGCAACCTTTTTCTTGTCCTATTTCTTTTTATTTGCTTGTTTCCATGATAATGAGGTCTCTTGATATTCTACTCTTTTTCTTATTTATTCTCTTGGGATTCGACCCAAACGCACACGGGGGTCAAGTCTGAAGGTCATCATGTAAAACAAACAGATAATATGTTAAAATTCGTGGAGATTTAATTTCCATTTCCATATAATTTCATCGAAATTTATTACAATACGAAAGTAAATAAAACGTAGAAATGTATTGTTAATTAATTGGTCATTATGTGACAAGTACAGAGATGTGGATACGGCTAGATATCAAATCTCGTGGCCATTGATCGGTGGGCGGGCGCGCGGCGGCGGCAGGGCGGGCGGCGCCCACGTGCTCGCTCACGCCCGGAATAGACAGTTCGCCCCGCGCAACTGCTCTCAGCTCACATCTCTCTAGCTCCAAAAAGTTTTTAACATTTACACATACATCGTTAAACAAAAAAAGGTTTTTACATAAAAATAAATATTCAAGTCAATACAAATTGTGATAGTAAATTTATTTAAGTAATTAGAAGGTTGTTAACTTGAGTTTGTCGAGTATTTAAATAAATTATAAACTTCCTCGTGTTCGTGTAGCAAAGGTCGTGTTGTGGACGTAAGCAATATTCGTAATAATCGTTCCGTCACGTCGTGTATGGTGTTTGACATACATAAAAATTGAAATACGTCTGGTATAATATAAGTGCAGTGATATTGACTGGGGCAGGATCGTTCGTGGGTGTGTTGAATTCAGTAATCGTGTTATTTGTGAATACGTTCGAATTTTGGCGGAGGAGTGTGTATCTGTGCGCTAATATAGCCGCAGTGAATAATCGTCATTTGTCGGCGCCGGCGCCGCGCGGCGGTGTGATTGTGCGGCGGGCGCATGTGCGATGCGATGCGGGACAAACTGTCCGCGCTGCTGCGGAGCTCGGTGCAAGCGCCGGCGCATCACAACGGCGAAAAGCTGCACAATGATGCGTTCGGACCAGTGCTCGTGTTCACAGATGAAGGTGCTTGTCTTACCAAATTTTTCTTGAATTTCACTATAGCTATTAAACTACCTACTAATGGGGGCCACACGAAAAAAAAAAGTCATGCAGGCAATACAGTGGGGTCAGCGTTAAATCTTTAGACTTTCACTTTTGTGTTTTTAATTATTTTCCCTTTGGTGGAATAATACCGGTTAAACAATAAAGTGGCAACATTAATCCGAAAAAATTAAATCAATTAAACAAATCATGCCTCGAATGTAAATTACTCTCATTTAATCTCCTATGAAAATTATGTTATCATTCATCTGTAAATGTAACATCTAATATTTTGAAAACAATGCATGAGTTGTGTGAAATGCTTGTGGTATGCTTTGATTGGTACAATAAAAGTACACGAAATGTTATTGTTTCAGTAAATTGTTCTGCCGTGCCACTTATAATGTTTATAAAAACCTGTTACTTTATATTCATTATACTTTTCTTGACTATGTTGTCTGGCTGGCGCCACAATTTTAAACAGACTTTCTTGGAATGTCTTTCTAAGTAAAGTAAACATAGAATTAAACTTTTACAAGCTTTTATTTAGTTTCACCTGCCTCGGTGTCTGTCTGTCTGTCTGTAATCAAATCTTCCAAGTTTTAACCCACTTCCCCGGTTTCCGATTGAGCTGAAATTTTGCATGCATATGTAAATCGGATGACCATGCAAATATACCATATCATAATTTCTTATATATTTTCAATTCTTTACCCAAGTCTGTTTATTTTGAATTTTATTAATTTTATAATTTAAAAAAAACCTTTTTTTTCCATTTATGTTTATTTTTCACAGATTGTGTATTTTCTATTGCCGCTATAACAACAAATACTTAAACTTAAATAAAGTTAATAACGTTTCTTGAATATGAAAGAAACGTGTTTTTTTTTTGTGTTTTTTGCTTGATCTTAATACGGTAAAGAACACTTCATGTGCGAGTCCGACTCGCACTTGGCTGGTTTTTTCGTTTATTATTTCTTACTCTTTACAGCAGCTTTTTTACTGCCAGGTCGTTTACTTGTTATTAGTGTATTTACAAATCTGCCCTTAAGCTTCGGTCAATAACAATGTAATTTAACGTCGAGGACAAATACCAGACAGTTCATTTAATCTGTTTTGAAGGTCCTTTTTGCGAATTTATGTAAGTTTTTCAGCACATAATTGACACTAACGAACGGGATCTCTTCTTTAACTTTACGTTGAAATGCCGTAAGTGACAGGTCTTCTTCTTCGTTTTTATTTTATTTTATTATTTATGTTTTTTGAGTGTGTTTTAGTTTAATTTGTGATTTCCTGTGCGAGTCTCAATAAATACTTGTCCTTTATTTCTTTCGTGTCATTGGCACGACAGTATTTCAGATCTTGTTAGCCCAAAACTTTGCCACTTCCACGGCGTCGTTGTCTGTAGAGGTCACTTTGACTGCAGTAGTGCTATTCTGTAACCATCTCACCGTATTATCTTAGGTGAAGTGAGCGTGGAGTGAGCTGTCAGTTGCTAGGGATTGACACTATTGGCAGCTCACTTCACCTAAGTTATCACGGTGAGATTTTTACAGAATAGCACTACATGTCTGGGACACACGACAGGATTTGAGGTGGAGTGGTGGAGCTTAGTTTTGTTTTGTAAGTGCCAGTTAAAAACAGGGACCGGAACCGGTATGATCAATATTATATATAATAGTATATATTATATATAATAATATATATTATATTATAACATTTATATTATATTTTTAAAAGTTACTTTAAACTCAAACTCAAAGCATTTATTTCAAATAAACCAATTACAAATTGTCAAGGGGTCAGTCAGTCAGAAAGATGAAGCTCGTTGCCCATTCCAAAGCGTACCGAGTAGGTTCCTATGGAGAAGAACGGGCAAGAAACTCCACGGAAACTCTTTTAAAAATTGGTTTCATCATACATGTGAGAACAATGTAGAAAGACGTGCAAGTTAAAAGCGTACGTAAAAAAACGCACACCGGGAGTGCCGACAGAAGTGAAAACTTGAAAAGAAATCGGCACCGCGGTAATCAACGCGTTGATGTCTTTTACTCCACGCACCGCGGTAATCAACGAGTTGATGTCTTTTTAATGGTCAAAAGCTGGTGTCGCAAAATTAATGGTTTAGTCCCATCTCAAAAAAGCCCAACGCGGCTAACGAAGTTATCACTTCAAAAAAGATAAAAACAATTTAAGTAAAATAAGTAATAGTAGTAGTGTAGTGTAGTAGTAGTATAGTAATTTAAGTATTTTAGTAATTTAAGTTTTGGAAATAAATTACTATTAATTTAAATTTAAAATAAATTAAAATAAGCCATGGCAGCTAAGAGATGACCAGTCGTCCTACTGACGCGTGACGGCGCATAAATTGAAAACAACCAGTATTAATACCGGTTCCCGAAATAAAAATTACCTCTATCTTACACGGGCGTTAGTCAAAGGGCGTGCATCGATTGTGTGTATGTAACCGGTATTAAAACGGTAACCTAAATAGAGTCACATGTTTCTTCTTCTTGGTTACCCAGATACCGGTAACCTTAGATGTAAAAGTAACCAAAATTCTTCGATACCTGCACCGTAATATAAAAAGGTTTTCGGTAAACCATGAAAGTTTGACATTTTGAATAATGTTTTGTTCAGTTACATATCCAGTGAGAAAGTATCGATTTATTGGGCACAGTTATTCTCGTAGCACATAGGCAAGGCCGTAGCATTTAGTTTAGTCGTTCCACACGATGTTATCATTATCACTGACAGTTTTCACCCGCCTGCACTGAAATAGAGCTCACGCTACTTGCATTTTACATTTAATATTGTGTAGTCTGATCAGTAAACGTGTAAAGAGAAGAGAAGTAAATTGTGGGAAGAGAAGCATCCACCACCTCCCGACTTCGTTAAACCCCAGGAGCATTTGCTTCCCGGGCGTGATTTGCAGTGGCCTGTATGGAAAGCCCTCAATCAATTGCGTACCCAAGTAGGCCGCTGCAGACACAATTTGTCGAAGTGGGGGATCACTAAACCATCCAACACCCAATGCGAGTGCGGTGCTTCTGATCAGACTATGCCCCACTTGCTGAAATGTCCTAGGTGCCCGTTCACCTGCACCTCGGACGACCTAAAGAATGCCACTGATGCCGCAATCAACGTGGCCACCTACTGTGTCCGTATGAACTGAGGAGCCATGTCTCATATTTAAACGCGGGTACTACCAATATTTAGTAGTAAATTAAGCGATTTTGTAGGCCCGATCCTGGAATTTGTAGTAAAACACTTTAAAAGATACACGACTTTTAAGGTGGCTCCTCAATTCAGACGTCTGAATTGAGGTGCCACCTTACAACTCTAAAACTAGCCGACGGATATTTTTGAAAATTTGGTAGGATTTAGTAGTACTTATGCGTAATCTCTACAAAAAAAATGGGTTTTGTACGGCTGAATTTGAGATAGCTACAATGTTTTGATTTTTCATAAAAATCCATAAATTTCACCGCGCTGTTTCTCGGAAAGTACTCAACCAATTACAACATATTTTTAGTATAATTTAGTAGTAAATACGTTCTAATTTGTAGTATAAAAATAAAATGAAAAATCTACATAATTTCGCTAATACAACATATTTTATGTGGCTCCTCAATCCTGACGGTCTACAGAAAATAATATGTACGTAGCTACTAAAGTAGTTGATCAAATGGGATAACAATAGCACCAATATTTAGTAGAAATTTCTACTAAATATTGGCGTAATCCAACATTCTGTACATTCAGTATTTCAAAAGATATTAACAAAATAAACATTACTTAAAAATCTAGTGTGGTACGAGAGCCCACGACCAAAACCATATCACATCGTTTTACGGTCAAAACCGTATAAAATCATTAGTTTAGATGATTCCTGAACCCAACTCGGTGGGAAGTACCGGTCAGAAACATCCCAGTTTTACGGAAGCCCAAGTCTGCTATGTCAAAAAAAATAAGCAGACGGTTTCATCACAATATGCCTGGGGGCCTACCACCAACTCATAAAGCAGTATTATTTTAATATTACTTCAGTGTGGGAAAGAGATGAAGCTCTACAGATCGCATAGCTCCATCTCTTTCTCCCACTGAAGTAATATTAAAATAATACTGTTTATGAGCTGGTGGTAGGCCCCCTGATATTAAAAATGAGTTTTCGTAATTTTACTACAAAAAAGTTTGTTTTCAGACATTTTGCGTGTCACATGTGGACTGAGCGCATTTTCAAAAAATGACAAAAAATTTAACCTATCTATTTCATAGCAACCTGATTCAATTTTTTTTAATCTTTTCTATAGTTACTGAAAACCTGTTTTCAGAAATTTTTAATATCATATTATATAACTCCAAAAACAGAAAGAACGTTTCGGAATCGCCCGGCTAACGCGCGGTGCTTGTTATGCTTACGACACCGATGATAAGTCCGACAGTAAAAAAAAAGCGGCCAAGTGCGAGTTGTACTCGCCCATGAAGGGTTCCGTAGCAGCAAGTAACATTGAATGAAAGGTAAATTGCGGTTTACGATTTATGACGTATTAAAAAAAAACTACTTGCTAGATCTCGTTCAAATCAATTTTCGGTGGAAGTTTACATGGTCCATCATATATTTTTTTTAGTTTTATCATTCTCTTATTTTAGAAGTTACAGGGGGACACACACACATTTTACCACTTTGGAAGTGTCTCTCGCGCAAACTATTCAGTTTAGAAAAAAATGATATTAGAAACCTCAATATCATTTTTGAAGACCTATCCATAGATACCCCACACGTATGGGATTGATGAAAAAAATTTTTTTGAGTTTCAGTTCTAAGTATGGGGAACTCCAAAATTATTTGTTTATTTTCTATTTTTGTGTGAAAATCTTAATGCGGTTCACAGAATACATCTACTAACCAAGTTTCAATAGCATAGCTCTTATAGTTTCGGAAAAAAGTGGCTGTGACATACGGACGGACAGACAGACAGACAGACAGACATGACGAATCTAAATTAATATTATTTTTAGGGTTCCGTTGCCAATTGGCAAAAAACGGAACCCTAAAAATAATATTAATTTTATTTCAATAAACAGTTATTTTCAAACATTATCCACGTTTCCTTTTGTCCAATTTATTTAAAAAAACCTTTCTATTTCAGTTTGTTGGTTTCGGGTAAGCTCTTTATTAACTCATCATCTGTTACTACGCCTCATTGAGGTGGATAACAATTAAAATTCTATTGTGTCTCGTTAATGACAGTTGAAAGGTTAATCGTACGTAAAAACGATTTATTTTGAAAAATGATTTTTGGCATCAACTGACCAATGTTCACCTAAATACAAGATTTTCAGACGGGTTGCTATGGGTTTTATTTTTTGCCTTATTTTTAATTTTCTCAAATGGTCTTCTGGGTGTGACGCCACTACATTTACTGGTTTCAGAAAATTGTTTTTTCGGAATTTAAAATCTTTCGTTCAACTACATTCTGAAAATCAGACAGATTGCTATGAAACAGTTCGGTATTTTTTTACATAGGTATTTCAAATGCGCTTAGGTTAGACGTGACGCGGAAAATGTGTGAAATTTTTGGATTCAGAATCATCTGCAGTTGTAGCCACCGACATTCAAATTTTCTTACGTTTTTTGCAGTTTGTAGGTTGAATCATTAATACATCTCCCTAAGATAGATTTGTTCCATTAGAACATATTATCTCTTATGGAAAAGTTATTTTTGATCAAGATACAACCTGAGACCGACCTGCCGTAATCTTTTGATTACGTAAAAGAAGAAAAAAATACGTTACTAATCAGACAACTTTTCGATTGAACCAGGTTGCTATGAGACAGATAGGTTAAATTTTTTGACATTTTTGAAAATGCGCTCAGTCCACATTTGACACACAAAAATGTCTGAAAACAAACTTTTTCGTAATAAAATTACGAAACCTATGTACATTTTAAATATCAGACATATTGTGATGAAACCGACTGCTTGCTTATTTTTTTAAAGCAGAAATGGGCTCCCGTAAAACTGGGATGTTTCTGACCGGTACTTCCCATCGAATCGGTTCAGAATCATCTAAACTAACGATTTTGTACGGTTTTGACCGTTGAACGATGTGACATGGTTTTGGTCGTGGGCTCTTGTACCACACTAAATTGTTAAGGAATGTTTATTTTGTTAATATCTTTTGAAATACTGAATGTACAGAATGTTGGATTACGCCAATATTTAGTAGAAATTTCTACTAAATATTGGTGCTATTGTTATCCGATTTTATCAACTACTTTAGTAGCTATGCACATTTATTTTCTACAGACCGTCAGGATTGAGGAGCCACATAAAATATGTTGTATTAGCGAAATTATGTAGATTTTTCATTTTATTTTTATACTACAAATTAGAACGTATTTACTACTAAATTATACTAAAAATATGTTGTAATTGGTTGAGTACTTTCCGAGAAACAGCGCGGTGAAATTTATGGATTTTTATGAAAAATCAAAACATTGTAGCTATCTCAAATTCAGCCGTACAAAACCCATTTTTTTTGTAGAGATTACGCATAAGTACTACTAAATCCTACCAAATTTTCAAAAATATCCGTCGGCTAGTTTTAGAGTTGTAAGGTGGCACCTCAATTCAGACGTCTGAATTGAGGAGCCACCTTAAAAGTCGTGTATCTTTTAAAGTGTTTTACTACAAATTCCAGGATCGGGCCTACAAAATCGCTTAATTTACTACTAAATATTGGTAGTACCCGCGTTTAAATATGAGACATGGCTCCTCAATTCATACGGACACCACCTACTGGGCTCATATAATATAAAATAATATAATTACTTATAAAGAAGAGTACCATCGACACGAAAAGAAGAAGAAGTAAACGTGTTTATTTTTCAAACATTCGTGTATTTACAGTTTACGTTAGCTGTACCTACTGACAAGTGGGTCTTTAAAGCTTCTCTGTATAGTTAATTAAAAATAATGAATCAACGCGTTAAACAAATGTATAAACGGTACAATTACTTAAAAGCATCCTAATGGATACGTCCCAATTAAACATATCTTTGTTTTATATCAGACTCTGATGTGCGTATAAAATCGGGCACGTGCCTGTCACGGTCCAGTAACGAGCTAATCAACCATGGATCTTCAACGATGTAGTCAAGATAAGAAAGATTCAATAGCTACTGGTGACCTCATGGTCAATGTCAATGCCCTTTAGGGGACGCCCGGGCAAGTACGACAAACATCCAACGAAACGAACTGGCAATTTTATTTCAAAGTTTTTCTTATTTTATTTTCAGAGAAAATACTGTTCACTCACTACGTTTATAATTCAAGACGTTATTGCCTCGTGCTAATAATCAATTAGCTTGTTACAGATCCAGCCAATTATTTTCGGGCGCAATTGTCTGAGCTGTTACTTTCAGCCGTAGTTGAGGAAGAGATTAACATATCAGACTTTCTTGAATGAATGAAGAACACGGAAATTTATGTTAGTAAAACTTATTTCAGAAATTAGATAATACCGGTTCGCCGGCGCCGCTTTAAAAATCGCATTTTTAGATAAATATTTAGACAGACTCTGGAGCGCAACGTTGTAAATAATTATTATTTCTTCCTGTTACGATGCGAAACTCGTGACAGAGCCCGCTTTTGCGTCATACTACACGTATGTGGAAATAAATCTTTTTTTTTCGATTCTGAAATATTTCTCGACTGAAATGATATAACTATTACTGTATTGAAACAAGTTATGTGTGACCATGACCACGTAGCGAAGCATTAACAAGATTTAAGACACATTTTTTCTGAGAAATAAACCACTAAAGTCGCTCTACCGGCGACGGTTGAGTGTAACGCTTAAGATCTCACCCATTTAATACTAGCCAATTAGCCTGTACCAATTAGCTATCAAACTAAGTAAAATAACGGTACAATATCAGTGTTTACGCTACTTAAAAAAGGCTTCAGTTTTATGATAACAATATCTACGTGAACAAAGTTATCCTGTCCGTTACCACAGATAATATAATAGGTACTACGTACTAACACTCTGTCGATAATGTGTGTGACGTGTGTCCAAGTAAATTTTTGCCGACATAATAAATATTATGTATGTACTATTGTTTTCCTAAGAATCGTACGATGTAGGTATGTATGCTGTCACAACAAAGTTCTATATTGTATTAGCTTTTGTACTCTCAGCAGTAATGTTAGCGTAGCCTTCGAGATTCGATAATGTTTACGATCTGGGATTAAAGCTTGGCCTTAAGATAAACAGCATTTGTATCAGGTGTTTTGTCCTTCTAATATTTACAGATAAGTAGATAATTTATATGTAGGTATTTTGGAATTGTTCCAATTGTAGAAGCCAAGGAATTATTTTGAAAACAATGTGAAAGCCTCATTCAAAGAGCGCCACAGATCGATTAAATCAGTTTCCCAACTAGCAACTCATTTGACTACGCACAAGAAAACCATTTTATATTTTCCCGAGTTAATTATGGAAAATACACATTCAGTATACTTGCTAATAGACGTTAAATAGGTATGTGATGAGCACAGTGATCTAAAGCTAATAGAAATAGTATGTTATTATTATTGAAAATTAACACAAATTCTTGAATGAAATGAGGTAAATCATACAATAGGTAGTTTGTAAGAAGTTGTGGTGTACGTGATTCTCTGCACACGGAGTGTTTTGGTTACACTGTGTCCGGTGTGTCATGTGATATGCTGTATGCGTCATCAAAATGGAAACTGGAATTTGAGTTAGCAGAATCTGAGACTCGAACTTCACAGATATAAATGCCGCACTATTCCCATCACAGCACAGATAAAAGAGGTATCTTTTATCTGTTCTGTGATTCCCACTATGCATGTTATCTTGTATCGAAAATGCATGGCAATTATTGGGCTTTATTTTCGTTCAGAGTAAATTTTGTGTAAGTGCTTTAAGGTTTCCGTACCTCAAAAGGAAAAAAACGGAACCCTTATAGGATCACTCGTGCGTCTGCCTGTCCGTCTGTCACAGCCAATTAGCTCCAAATCTAACGGAAAGATTAAGTTGAAATTTGGTACAGATATGTATTTCTGTGACCCAAACACGGACGTGTAACGTAAATAAATGAATTTTGAATATGGGGTCACTTTTGGGGGGCAAATAAGAAAATTAAAAAATAAAGTTTTTCAAACTATATAGTAGTAGTACTAGTTTTATATTACTTGAAGGTGCAAATAAACAATTTTTATTTTTTTATTTTAAACTGTGTCGTGTGACATATTAAACGAAAGGGGTTGTTGCGAGGATATCAAATATATATTTTTTGTAATTTTATTCTCATTTCCGTCATTCATTCATTTTCGTAATTTTTTTTTTTTTGGAAAGTAGATCAAAATTGACCATTATCTCCGAAACTGCTGAACCTAAAATTTGGAAAAAATTACAGAGCTTGGTTATTCACTCATAGATTACAGAAAAACTTATAAGAAATCTTAAAAACTTATAAGAAGTCTTAAAACATCATGGTAAATCTCTCAATATTGTGCGTACAAACTTACATTTGCCGTTGGAATTAATAGGAAAACATGTATTTGAACTATAATGTTAAGTTTGTATATTTGGGATAAATTCATCCCAACTACAGAACCCTTCATTGTGCGTAGTCGGACACGCAATTGGCCGGTTTTCTCTTTTAAACCGTCTTCCAAAAAGGAGGAGGATCTATGTTCGTCCGTATGTTTTTTTTAATAAAGTATGTAGTTCCATCGATATTTTCGTCAATTGTGGACCGATTTTGAATTTTCTTTTTCATTTGGTAGAAGAAGCTTGCGCGGTTGTAGCTTCAATAATACGTATTTTTCCCACTTGGCCATTGTGGATATGTTATAATAACTCCCTGTCACTGTTATTTACATAGTAGCCAGCAGGTAGTGGTATTCGAATTTGTGGGGGATAGTTACCACAACTAAAAACTGAAAAAAAAAGTTATAAAAAAAACACGCTGTCTTTGATTTTGAATTTTCGTTTTTTTTGCCACCGAGTACCGAAATTGAAGTTATTTTTCACTTTGTAGTGTTTTTTCTTTGAAGCCGGTTGTTTTTTTAAGTTAATGATTTTCCTGAAGAAAAGCTTATTTTTCGTCCTTCAGTGCCGTATTTCTAAAAAGAAATTTCGTGACTGAAATATATTGTTTTACTGTTAGCCTGTATCATCCCACTGCTGGGCAAAGGCCCCAAGGATTTTGAGTGCTAATGTGGTAATATTCTACTTTAAAATAATTATTTAGAGTCACCCAGAGCATCTTACTACACGAATGATGACGTAATTACTGTGATTCAATCTAGATCAAAGCTATAATAAATTCAATGCTTATCAACATAACTGTTTGCGTTTCCAATATGATTGAGCTGAGACATTAGGGATAATTGTATTGATGAGATATGAAGTCCTGAGTGGTCTGTCTGTGCTCATCGTCATGTTATCGTTTCCCATAATAACATTAAAGATAAGATTATATGATTTGAATGATGTTCGGTGTAAGTGCGTCACCATGCTGAATGAATACCTACTTTCGAACTTGTATGAACGTTGGTACTGCTACACGGTAGAACCCTTTGATATAGGTACCTACCAGAGGAAAATTTTCTGTCCTCAATTAAAAGTGTTGGCATCACAAAACACTCATTATAAAAACTAAGATTGGCAAACTGTCTATGTTCCGCGTGTTTATTGCATTGTCTAAGCTTTTATTGCTTTGTTTTTTTTAACATAAGACAATCGACCTTTGTTTTCGGTTAGGTGCTTTTTCGACGTCACATCTTTCGATGATCTCCATATAAAACAACTAGGCCGCATTCCGAGTTACGTTAAAAGTGATAATTTCGCGAATCCGACCAAAGTCCAAAGTCACAATTATTACTCAATAACCCTTTTATTTTGTGACTATTAAATTTGGTCGGATTCGCGATATTATCACTTTTAGCGTAACTCGGAATGCGGCCCTAGTGTGTTTTTGACATACACACTAGGGCCGCACACATGTTTATCTATTGGTCTAATTTGTTAATTATTTATTCAATACAATAGACGTGGATATTTTAGTAACCTGTTCCACTTAGCTATTTCTCTGCGTTCAGCGCTCGGTGTGGCAACACGCCGTGTTCGGGTTCGCGAAAAGTCAATCGTCATCCTGAGGATGCCTCGTTGTGTCGTTGTGTTTCAAATCGAAACAGATTGTGACAGTGTTGTATTACGCAATTAGGGTACAGGTTACTAAATATATCCACGTCTATTGTATTTTATAATGGATTTCCGCACGAATCAATCCGTCGAATGAATTCACGCCTGAATCAAGTAACTTAATTATTTATTCCAAAAATTGATTTTTTTAAAATCAATAAATAAGTATCAGTACGTAAACACACATAATCGGTACCGCAATGGCAATAGCACGTGTATATGATTGGCAGTTTTTGCTTCATAAATCAATACCAATACGCCCTTGAATCGATTTTATTTTTCCTAGGTTTAATAAAACTCTCACTTTATGAACCTTTCGCTGAAATGCTGTTAATTAAAGTTTTAAAAAGAGAATGAAAAATTATTTCAATGTAATTACAAGTCTAGCCGTTTTTAGTTGCGCATGTAAAGTCATTTGTTTTCTGAAAGTGTTTTGTTTGTGAACACGTTCTTTTCAATATCAGTCAACTTTATATGAAACAATCGGCAATCGGCGTCATTTTCATTGTTGTTTTTCTCTTGAAACATTACAACGTACCTACTTCTTATACGCGGCCTTCGCGAATTACATTTTTTCCACAACTGAAATAGCTTTGTGATAGTCGACATAAGTGTGAAAAGATCATTCGATTCTTATATTTTATTTCAACACATTACTTGATAGTCCACGTAACAATGCTAAAGTCTCATTATCACTGATTTAGTGGCTATTTTGGCAACTATAAGTGTGATTACGTCGGGTTTCCAACTGTAGAATATTCACACTCAATTTATATTGTCTGTGTGACATCAATGGGCGTGACTGTCACTATTTCAGGCTCTAGCACCAGAAACTTTAGTAGATACGAAGGTCTGAAATACGTTCTATTTTAACAACAGGATTACAAAATACGCGTGTAATCCGTATAGTTATTTTAAAGTAGGTGTTACTGAATGGTTGCCAAATACCTACCTATCTTATTTAATTACTTGAACGATATATTTTTATTGGTGAGATTTTTTAACGAAAAAGCGATATGTTTTTGAGTGATGTTTTTGCGGACGGTGAGCAATGGGTAGCTCGCCGTCCGATAAGGACTAAGCCCGGGTCGACGGCGCGTTGTGTTCCACGCGCGCCTCAAAGAGATGTCAGCAGAATTGACGGGGTCCGCTAGGGCCAATGCCTGCCGGGGGTTCGAAGAAAACCGATAGGGAAATCGTGGCCCCCGGCAACAGGGCAACCGAAGGAACACGGGTGGGTTTTAGTCAGTAAGAGTCTGACACGCCCTCCCGCTCCAGAGCGGGAGAAGTTATTTGATAAATTCCCACCCAAAAAAAAAAAATTGGGGTCATGGTATGGCACATCTTTCACAGCGTGACTATTACTTGCTGTAGGTACTAACCATATTTCTATGGTTACTACCTATAGCAAGTAGTGTAAAGGTACTAACTGAAACTCTCTTGAAAGAAAAAATGAGCCGTCGTGGGACGCCTGGTAGATGTGAAACATCGAAATTATTATGCTACGCGGAGCAATTACAAAGTTTGTCTTTGTATTTGCTCTGTGGGTAATACTTATGCTTTAAAGGATAGTTTACAACAGGAAATAAATATGGCGACTGGATATTGCGGAATTTGGTCAGTCGGTCAGACCCGCCGCTAAAGATGCTTTACATCAAAAAGTAGGGCTTCCAAAACACTACTTATCTGCCTTTTGGTAGCTCTACATTGTCGTTATAATTTTGCCCAAGCAATACAAACCTATCAGTAAAGATGTTACTTAGCCCAGGGCTTCCCTAACTGTTGCGACGCCTTGGGGCGTCGCGGCGTTATCTTAGGGGCGTCATGAAGCGATCTACATAGATTAGAAACCCTTTCCAGTCGACCTTACCATCAAATTTTTAGGCTAAGACTTAGGCTAATGTGCCCTACGGTAACTAAAATCTACATCAGCAACGTAATTGGTAGAGGAAAAAACGGTCCACGGCTTTAAAATATCTCAGTTGTAAGTACCACATCAGTGAAAGTTGTATTATTATTCTATTATCGAGAAAAGAACACAGCCATATTTCTGACGATCCCTCAGTCTGTAATGTCCAGTTCAAGTAAGTGTAAAGATTTATACCCATTTATGTTTAATGATAGACTGCCTCATTGGTCTAGTGGCCGCTAGCGCTACTGCTGAGCATGAAGTCCTGGGTTCGATTCCCAGGTCGGGCAAAGTGTTACTGGGTTTTTCTATCTGAAATTTCTCGATAACAACCCGGAGTCTGGATTTGTGCCCGGTTGATGGCAATAGGCTCGCCCCCTATTACATGGGACTTAATCATAACTGGCGAAATGTGGGTGTACTATGAGTACACCTTTGACTAACTCTTCGGGGAAACAAGACGTGCAGATGTTATCTAATTTTTAATGGCCATTTAGTCCAACAAGGAAAACGATTTCAATTAGGCTTGTTGTATTGCAGATCTTTAAAAAGCCTGAGCTTGTTTAAGCTTTATTAGGTAATACAGTTTCGGAGAAATCATACATAAATTAAGTAATGCCGTTATGCAGGCTTTACACCTAAGAAATCACGTAGACATTCTTGTTATCACAAGTTTAGTTCGGAAGCGAGCGCAAAAGCGATGACTAATAGTTTTAGTAGTAATAATAAATTAGCATATTTTCCCTTATCAAATTGAAAGTGCGTATTTACCTAAGAAGGTGTTTATTTTAGGTAATCAAAGGTTAATTTTACTGTGTCATGCCTTAAGTGTAAACAGGACACTGATCAGTGAATTCAGCTGGGTTTTACACGGCGACTGTTTATTTTAGTCATCTTCCTTAAAATATATTAATTCTTTACACCGTCTGCGTTCAACCTCAGCACACGTTCATCAAACATATCAGTTTATTAGAAATAGTCCTTCAAATATAACGTGTCTTGTGGTTTCAAGTAGACTTAGTGTAGTAATAAAATATAATACCTATAATGAATCACAGTTCCTATATTTATTATTTGTAGTTGCAACGAGGTTTTATCTTCGGTTAAATAAAAATTAATAAAATTAAAATAAATAGTGTTGCTTACGGACACATAAACTTTTATGGATTTGAAAAAGAAAAATGGTAATGTGTTATTTTTTTTAATGTTTTTCTACTTCGACATACAGGAAAAGTGAAATTTTATTCTTTTGCAGTTTGTGGTATTGTTTGTTGCTAACCGGTTATAATTATATACCTACAGATTGACTTTGAAATCAATCTAAAAAAATTAAGGGGTGTTCTATCCATCAAATATAAACAACTTTTACTATGAGACCAATCGAAGTCACCCTGTATAGTTTTCGGATATGTCAATAGAAATAACGGAATGTTATAGTAAAAGTGAAAATAGTTTATTGGAACAAGTAAAAATTATTTTATCAAATATTCATGTTCATGAGTGTACGTTTAGTTAGATGTGTGCTTGTGCTACGTCTGTAGAAATGTAATCGGTTCATATTATTATTACGAAATTGTGTTTTATGCCAGTACTTTAGTAAACACTTTTAATCAGTGATTGTGCTAGTTAGCCACAAATTATACCTAGGTATTAGCGTTTGTCTGCTGCATTGTCCACGTGGATTCCGATAGAAACATTGATTGCAGCGAGCTTGATTTTCGGAAAACCTTTTCTGTGTAAAAGATTTTCCTGCACCTTTAAATTCCTCAACGATGCAACATTATTTTATCTAACTTACATGTTGCTGATTGTATTCCGTTGTCTCGTACCTACTTCTTTTCTATAATGATTAGGTAGATAGGAACAGCTCACGAAGTAAATAGAGTATACACAAAAATTTTTTGGCTGCAAGGCTTGATTTCAGTCATGAAGATTCTTTCTACATAATTTTCTGAATGTAATTCATTTATTAACAACTCAAGGCGAATAGATTAGTGCCTGCGACTGCATTAAATAGGTACCTACATGCCATAGAGTTCTCTACGGTAGATGGTCTACGCGACTGCGCATTATATCATCAATTCTAATGGATGCGGCTAGTGCGCTTAAAGCATTTTACACGGTATTTTAGCCTCTTACAAACCAACAACATAAGTTGACAGATTTATTTCGTTGTTCACAGGGAGCGCACGCGAAGGCGGATTGGTATGGCGCGGGTGCTCAGCAGAGTGCGACGCAGAAGACGGCGCGGCGGGTGCGCTCACCGACGGCAACGTCAACCCAGGAGACAAGGTACACCAACCACATCGACACACCAGACACTACCACGCACCACTAAGGCACTAAAGTACGTGAACAGAGGTAACGCCAGTCTAGCAAACAAGGTACATACACACAACTCAAATGAGCAGACCCCTGCTATATCATATAGGTTACCTTCTTTTCCAAGTCGTTTTTTGATTTTCTTAAAGCTAGAAGCTTACTCTGCCGCCGTAAAAGATGCTTCAGAACTGTAAAGAAAACCCAGGACACTCCCTACATCTAAGTAAAGACCACATTCCCTTGAAATAAGGATTAAACTGAGCCGTACGACGTACACTTATCTAACATTAGCTCATCTGACACTTTTCTACTTAAAGACCTCTAAAAACAAAGCTATCTTAAAATAGAGTGGAAAACTAACACCTACAGCTAATGGCCCAGATCCTTGAAACGAACCTTTTTGAAATGAAGTGTTTACTCCAAATCTGCGGAAGACCAACGATGAAAGTTTTCCGATGTAAGACACGAATTGTAAAAGCACTTTAGCCACAAGCTAGTGTTTGAAAGAAAAATCTAAACTGTTTTTCTGAGTGTTAATGTGATGAGCAGTTACCTAATGTGGTACCTACTTAGGTTTCTGGTTATTAGCTGGGTCATAAAGTATCCAGTTTACGATGCTATTATCGATCCGCTTTGATTTATCACTTGAAGTGCATACTCAACTGTATGTACTGCACATATGTAGGTTTTCCACTCATAAATAACTATTGAGAAAGAGCCATAATCATAAAACAGACTTATTTTACTATTGATGGGAAGTGCACTGGAAATTTCTTTATCGTTCTAGAAGAAATTCTTGGAACTGTTACAGTAGAAAATCTTATTTACAAAATGCCGCCCGAGGACATTCTTGAGAGGAATGACAAATTCAATAAAGCTTTCAATGTTTACAGTGTCCTTCTGTGTCGAAGTAAATCTTCTTAGCGGCCAAGTCGCGCGCTCTATGTATTTACAAAATTCTGAAGCACCTAGATTATTTTGTTCTTTTTGAATACGTGATATTTTTCTTGAATAGTCTTTTGCGGGGACATTATTTTCATCCGCCCACTGCCTTTATGTGGCCTTAATATTTTCTTAGAAAACTTTTCTACTGGCATGTTAGTTCTCATGAAGTTCTCTAGTGCACTTGTGTTTTATCAGTTGGAATATTCTGAGATGAGAAAGCAGGGTAGGTTGGCTTTTAGTCACTTGGCCAGGTAAATCTTTTGATCACTAGGACACTAGAACAAGAACCGTATATTTTAGGAGCTACGCGAGGACCCGAAAGGTTTTTACCCGTTGTCATTAACATTACGCGACATTTAATTCAAATTCCAAGCGTTTTTTAAGTATTACTATTTATTACATTTAGGTGTCGCGTAGTGAAAACGGGCATTTCTCTTTTTCAGAATTAGCCGTGTTTTGGTAATACCTAGTACTAACGCGTTGTTTTTAATTGGATTACGCAGTTGGAGGGGTCGGACGCAGCTAAGGACGACCCTGTTCACCTCAAGAGACGGGTGGGACTCTTCAGTGGGGTGGCTCTAATTGTCGGCACCATGATCGGTATGACGTCTTTACTCACTGTGACCTAAACTTGCTAACCTTCAGTAAACCAGCTCTGATATTCAAATATTATTTCGTTGAGGAAAACGCTCAGGTATTCCCTTGCCCGCGTTTTTGTTGAATTGTAATGTTTTCTGTTGAGTGCGGCCCGACCCAAACCTTTTGTCACTGGAGGAGGCAATTATTCTGCTCGCAGGAGTCCTTTAAAATATTTTAATCAAGGATCCCAGTTTCTATAGAGTCAGAGTCTGTTAAAACCTTGTTCAATGTCAGATTATGACGATAAAACATTTTTAGCAGAACTTTAAATGGTCATTAATGCTTTAAATTAATATTTACCTACATTGGTTACAACTACAATGTGTAGGTATTTCCTTACAAATATTAACTTCGCCTACAAATGCAGCCTTTTGCAAATCAAATATTATGGTAACCGCGACTTATAAATAATTCATCACGTGATTGTTTATTTCATGTTATCGACACACGTGCTAACCGCACCAGCGTCACGGGCATATTGGCTCGCCGAAAAATTATTCAGATGTGCATCTGGCTCAAGATATACATTTACTTACGCAAGATACGTAATTAATTATAATAATCCAAATAAATTATAATTAGTTCCCGTAGCATTGAAATTAATACGACCGGCACGAGAAAAATGTTTTTGCGTTTCCTGAATTAGCCGCTGTGGTTACGTATGTAGGTATATTTCTTCTGTTTACCTAATTTTCTCTTACTGTGACTTGAATCGAAAAAAAAAATAGAGCCCAAATATACAACTGTTGTAATGACGAGTCACACGTCTAAGTACACTACTCTTATACAACGTGGGACTCGATTATGGGAACCGGTGCTACTTGTTGATAGTAATAGGCTTCGGGCCAGCGATCTGTCATTGTTTTAGAAGATTGTTCTTTTTAAATGCACACGTCAACACTGGCCGTAGCGCCGAACATGAACCGTGCCAAAGTGCATGAAACAATCATTTGTGCTCTGAAAAACAACTTAATAAAAAGCTACACTCCTAAAATCTAAGCTTAGAATATTTTTTCACGAATCTAACAATATGAAAAACAGCGTGTAAAGTTTTAAGTCAAGGGAAAACTTTTATTTCGCGGTGGTAGGAAGATGGTACCTAGACATAGGTAATTAGGGAAAGGCGAAGTTCATAATGCTGCATAAAAATACCTAATTAATCATAGCAGTGATGACCATAGTAATACAAATATTATTATTTTAGTCTAGCTCTTAATTTGAGAGATACGTCTCACCTACCATACGTCGAATAGAAGTATAAACAAGATACATTAGGAAGATACGAGTTTTAAGATCCATACTAGTAGAACCAAATTATATTCCCGGCAACAATTTTTCTAAAATATTTATGCAATAAATTGCATAATGTAAAGCTGTGTTTATTTTTGCAGGATCAGGAATTTTCGTCTCGCCCTCTGGGCTTCTGGAGCGCACAGGCTCAGTGGGCATTAGCTTCATCATTTGGATGGCATGTGGCCTGCTCTCGCTGCTTGGTAAGTGGCACATGGAACAATAAGTACCCACTACTCAGTCCCGTGACTGCCTCATGTACTTCAATCATCAATTTAACTGCCTCAATTAGCAATTTTATTTCTATCGGGAAGTTTAACAACATTGTAACGTACGGACATATGAGCTTGCAAATTGGTAGATCAATGAATCCTATCAACTTTGTGAATACCTATTTGTTGCCGGCTTCAATTTCATATATTGACATTGTCGTAATTGCTTTGCTTGTTTTGCTGCAGTTAACTGTATGTAGCTAATAGTGGCATGTGGCACGTAAGTATTCGTTTCGTTGACTCAGCGTGCGTGAATAAATTATTACCTACGATTACATGAGTTCATGGACATCATAAGTTTATTTTTCAGACTCTATGTATGACCTATGCAATTTTTTATTAATCAGTATATTTTTTATTTAGGAGCGCTGGCGTACGCGGAGTTGGGAACGATGAACACGTCGTCAGGCGCTGAGTACGCCTACTTTATGGATGCGTTCGGAGGACCTCCCGCATTTCTGTTTTCATGGGTAAATTAAATCAAATAAAGCTAAATTAATTAACTACATATAATACAATAAGTACTAAAATGTGTTTTCCTTACTGCAGGTATCGACATTAGTACTGAAACCATCGCAGATGGCTATAATATGTCTGAGCTTCGCAAAATATGCCGTGGAGCCATTCGTATCGGAATGTGAGCCGCCCGTCAGCCTCGTCAAGCTTGTCGCGGTCATTGCTATTGGTACGTGAACGAATAACGATAACCGAACATACATCATACAATTTATTACAGGCTTCAATAAGCTTGATTAAAGATAGAGAAATAGATGAATACAAATTGATATATGTATAGCTAGTACTAATTGAAGTCAATAAGATGTCGTCTGTTGGAAGCCATAAATAGTCAAGACTAAATTAGAATTTTTCTTTTCCAGTGATGATATTAGCGGTTAATTGCTACAGCGTCAATTTAGCTACGAATGTACAGAACATCTTCACAGCAGCTAAGCTGGTGGCGATTGCTATCATCGTGGGCGGCGGAGCTTATAAGTTAATATTAGGTAATGCAACCCCTATCACAAGAGTAAAGCCCATGTTCACACTCAAGAGCTTTTACCCATCACCATCTGAGACGATACCGAACGACGTGTTGGAGTCAGCTTCCAGGCTGATCAGATGCGGTCGAATATCGGAAAAATACTTCGAAGTTTACCTTTAACACCCATCTTCCTACACACTGAATTGAACCAAAACAATTAAATTAGCACACCCAAAAAGAAAAGAACAGTTCATTATTAAATGAATCACCGTAACTAGCCACCTAATTCAAGCTCAACGTATCCATTACCTACCTTTTTCATTTTCCTAATGGGTTGTAAATATTTGTTCAAACACTGACGGTTGGTTGTTCGATATGGTGCAGGTAATACGCGACATTTACAGGAGCCCAACTTCGCAAGTAGCACGGCCACGCTGGGCAACATTGCCACAGCCTTCTACACTGGCCTCTGGGCATATGACGGTTGGAATAACCTGAACTATGTCACTGAGGAAATTAAGAATCCATCCAAGTAAGTGATCATTATTCTTTTGTTTACCTACGTACGTTTTACTTGCGCTTTGTTTTCGATCCAATTTTAAGGCTTTACTCTAGAAAATACAATCATAAACCTTTCTTGTTATTTATTTACCTACCCCTTGTATCCCTAGTGGCTTGAGAAATTAATTGCTGTTGAAATTGAAACACGAATCGTATCCAGCTGTGGCCTTATCTATAGGCCAAGCCGAGTTGGTTTTCAAATTCAATCCAATTAAAATTTTACTGTTACCTAGTGTAGGGCAAAAAGTGGTAGGTAGGTACTAATGAATAGTTCTACTAAACTTATAGAAACTTACCGCTGAGCATAATAATCGGCATCCCCCTGGTGACGCTGTGCTATGCGCTGGTCAACGTTTCGTATCTCGCCGTGATGTCAGTCAGCGAGATGGCCGATAGCGAGGCGGTGGCCGTCACCTTCGGGAACCGACTGCTGGGACCTATGGCCTGGCTGATGCCGCTCGCCGTCACTATCTCCACATTCGGATCCGCTAACGGCACGCTGTTTGTTGCGGGAAGGTACGTGACCATGACCTTTTAAACGAAGTATGTTGACTTTACCCTTCCATTTAGTCCACGCGCCCAGTATTCACATTCAATCAGTAACGCTATCTGTTTGCGTAATTTTCCCGTTTCCTTTTTTTCATCGACTGACTATCTTCGTTTTGATTGTTCAGGTTATGCTTCGCAGCGTCTCGGGAAGGCCATTTACTGGACATCTTATCGTACGTTCATGTTCGTCGTTTCACTCCTGCACCTGGATTGATATTCCATGTAAGTTATAACTGGCACTACGATAACTGTGTAAGAATCATTTAAATACCTTGTATTAATGTTCCTATCGTTACAGTCTCTGATAGCAATGGCGATGGTGCTGTACGGAACCATAGATTCGTTGATTGACTTCTTCTCGTTCACTGCGTGGATCTTTTACGGTGGCGCGATGCTCGCCCTGATTGTGATGAGGTATACCAAGCCACATGCACCCAGACCATACAAGGTAAGAATCTTTAAATTTTTCGTTAAATCATAGGCAATTTTTTATGCCACAGAAATGCCTGATATTATTGAAGATCATCTCCGGAAGATGTTATTTATGACTTTAGATCTAGGCCCTGCAAGAAAATTGACAATCACCATATCACGCATCACAATATTAGAATTAGGTCCTGTTTCCTCATTCCCAAATTTTTCTTTGAATTGTAGATATGCGATTTAATCATAACTAGTGCGGTCTGCTACCTCCTCGTGGAACACAGGCATGTTCTACATAATGTTATAATATTTTTTAGGTGCCGATAATAATTCCGTACGTGGTGCTGCTGGTGTCGACGTACCTGGTGGTGGCGCCGATCGTGGACAAGCCCCAGTGGGAGTATCTGTACGCCACCGCCTTCATATGCACCGGCGGCTTGGTGTACGTGCCTTTCGTCAAGTGGGGCTACTCTTTGCCGTTCATGGGTAAGTTTTTTTTTACTGCACGGTACCCACCTCCTGGCTACATCTACCCCCATTGAAAATGTTCGTGTGACTGACACTGGCATGGCAACCATCAGGGATTTTAATTTTGATAACACAAAAAATTTGTCGCTTATTATTAGTCGAAATTTGTCGCCAAATATCAGAATTTGTCGGTCACTGGTTCAATCAATTTCAAACTATAGCCCAAGAGCTAGACCAAACATTTTTCGTAAACTCTTTGATCTAGCTTTTGGACTAAACTTAAAAATTTAATTCATTATATCTTTTAAACTAAGATCCGACTAAATCTGTGACTTGGCGAAAAACAGCCCTCCGCTAGGTGCCCTACCCTAGCTTTTTGGGGCCAAGCTGGGGAGATGCTTCCCAGATCGGCCACCTATAAATCCTTATAACTTTTGAACCAGTGACCGATAAATTTGATATTTGGCGACAAATTTCGACTAAGTAGCGACAATTTTTTTGTGTTATCTAAATTAAAATCTCTGATGGTGGCCACGCCAGTGTCAGTCACACAAAATGTTCTATAAAACTTGGTATCTAACTTATTTTGAATTTTGTTTCAGATAAAATAACAGTTTTCCTGCAAATGGTGTTGGAGGTAGTGCCAACATCGACAACTTTCGAATATTAGGAAGAAGTCGGAGCTGGACTTTAAAGAAGCAATTGTGACAAAATTACTCGTCGATTTATTGTACCATATCTGAGTATTATTTGGATTTCGTACATTGTTAACTATTTTTGGTCCTGTTTCACCTACCTACAAGAAAGTTTAAAAAGGTAATGTTAACAAAAATAATATATTTTGTAACTAAATATCTCAATTTCTTGGAGGCGGTGATGTACCTAGTTACTTAATTAAAATTTGATATAATTTTTGACTGATAGGTATGTTCCTTATCCAAAATGATTGCCCACAATATTGTGTAAATGCAATAACTGTAAAATATAATTGTGTAATATCGTGTTATATTAATGACTTAAAAATTACATGGTATTTTGATGTTGTTGCAGCGTAAAGCTTTTTACACTTTTCATTTTGAATATTAAGAAAAAAAATGTTGTACTTATGAAATATATTTGGTAATAATGCAGTGTTTAAAGATGTAAAAGCCAAAAGGCAATATTTTTTGCTATAAATTAGGTAAGTAGTAAAGACGTCGTTCATTTCATTAGTTTGCACGAATCATTCCTATGGGGACATGCATTTCGAGGTGTTGACGCTGCGCCATGTTGGATCGAAGCGAGGTGATCACGATAGCAGTCGCTAATATCTATTATGTGGCGTGAGAGGTGAGGGTTAAGGATAATGGTTTAATTACACGATACTTATGACTACCCATTACATTTATGCTCCCTAGCTTTGTTAGCGTTTGACCACCTGAACTATGTCAATGGCCTACCTATTACAATAGGTAGTTAAGTGTACTTGCATTATGTTACATTCTGCTGTAGGAAACTTTATCGTAAGGTTGCTCCAGTTGATAGCCGAGCTCGGCTAAGATTAAAGTTGTCCATTTGCTCTTAAGAGGCCTGCGAACGCGGCTCGCAACTACAAATCGAGATGTTTGCAAAATTCAATTCCAAGCACGTTGCGCTAGTGTGAGTGCCTGTCGGAGCGATATACACCTACAGTGAGCAATACTACCACGCACACATTGACAATTATTGCTTGACGCGATAGCACTACTAGCTTTCGATTTTTTTTGATAAATTTGGATGTGTTCCGTAATACCAAACATGATGAATGAAAACTTAATATTTTTCCATTTTTTTTTTCGTAATTTTTAACTTGATAATATAAGCTATGCTTCTGCAGAAACAATATAATAAATATTGTTGTTTATAATACAGAAAAAACAATATGAAGACATGTCATTTACGCTGTAAAAATGTGCGAAATTAAATTCGTTTAACGTCATTTAAGAAGAAAAAAAAAGATGTAGGAGCCTAGATAAACACTGTCTAAATCCGAATAACTACATAATATGGTGGAAATATGCCCAAATTGCAAATGATTTAGGTATTACGTTTGTATGAACAATTCATGCGTCGCCGCGTTCTTAACCCTTTTAATTCTATGTAACACAGTTTTTTAGATGTAAGTCAGCTCTGTCAGAGGCTACTATCTATAAGCTAATTAATCTAGGATATTTTGCGTAAAATGTCCTTAATTCTCAACTTCGCAATGGGTAGTAAGAATGATACGTGGTATGCAGTAGTTCTCGATAAGACTCGAGCCCTGTTCGCATCACTATGAGTGATTGTGCTAAACTCATAGTTTGTAGCTCATCGACTCATTCATAGACAACCTTAGAAGTAATGGAGTAGGTATAGCAATGTGTTTTATTTTGATAATATACATATTTAATTATATTCGGTTTGCATTAAGTGTAATTCTTACAGGGGGTTAATTAATAGTTTTGACGTACCTATTTGTTTACGGTGCTGATACGCTAGGATTTTACCCAAGAAAGCATGTACTTATCTGTAGTTTGCCACTTTGTACAATCAATGTAATGCTAATGTATTTAACTAAATATGTCAATAAATCTCAATCGCTGATTGTACAAGAAAGGTTCTAAGAGGCGGCACAAAAGGCTTAGATTAATTACATTTAAAACGGAAAAAATCTCATCAATCTTGGGCGGATACTTTATCCTTTTTGAAAGACTAAAGTGTGTTAACAATAGTTTTAAAATGTTTCAATGGTTGATGTTTGCGACCGGTAAAATTTGGTCCTATCATTCCTTACCGGGGCAAGCTATACTATCGAATTTTTATTGATGATATTTTTATATTTATTGATTGTATTATAATTATTGTTTTTTTATTACTTATTTATTTGAGAATCTTACAATTTAGGTACATTACAATGAATTAGAAATTTTAAAAGCTAACTTCGATAAGTTGCCCAATCGTTTTGTTCCATTGTATTATCTAGCAGTTTGGACATTTAAGAGTACATAACTTGTATAGTTACTAAATACTAAGCAAAAACGGGCACACAGAAAGTACACACCTAACGATGTGATATTGTTATGGGTAAAAACTAATGGTTTTATTTTTGTGTACAGAAAATATCATAAAAACATACCTATAGGTACTTACATAATATAAATGTGTGTACTTATCTCTGAAAGAGATCAGAATTATTTATTGTTATATACTACCATTGAAATGAAATTTTAATAAAGACAAATAAACCAATGTGTTTTTTTTACTATCACTAATGAAATCCCTTTCGAAGTGTGACTATGTATGTAAATAATAAAAGGACAAGTTTTGTTCAACAATTTATTGTTGTCAATAACCAAAGATCACAGATCTTTGAACAGTTCTATACCATTTGAAATATTTTGGCGATACGGCTACATAAAAAACAGCAGGTGGGTGAACAGAACATGGAAATAGCAAAAACAAAAAAACGCTTACTATAAAATTACTAAATTATACATATGAACGAACCTATTTTATATTATTGTCTATGTGACGATCATCATCATCACGATAAAAAGCCTTAAAGTAAACCAAAGAGGGATTGCGTAGTCAAAAATGATACTATAGTAGTAAATATACTTTATTTATATTTTAACATTCAACATAATCCACTCTCATATAAATATTTCCAAGCCATTCAATCTAGACTGTATACATACTTACATAAAATATTGTACAGAAGTACATATTGCACAATATAAAAAATTGTGTGGTCACATTGCAAACGATAAAAATATTACATGGTGTTACTACCATACTGTCCAATAATATTGTTAATTATAAAACTAGAAAATGTGTATATCAAACTGTCACATTATATTATGATAATGAATTTATAACAACTGGTTATATCCAACTCAAGATAATATCAGTTTACTATTAAAATTGGCCAAAATATTTCTTAAATGGTATGAATTGACTTA
The DNA here is from genome assembly GCA_963680765.1 of Agrochola lychnidis. Taxonomy (NCBI): domain Eukaryota; kingdom Metazoa; phylum Arthropoda; class Insecta; order Lepidoptera; family Noctuidae; genus Agrochola; species Agrochola lychnidis. The sequence continues at coordinate 11,870,957 of OY796850.1, forward strand.
GATTCGCTTTGCTTTGAAGGCATTCTGATATTCACATGGCATTATAATATACTATTAGATAAAATTATATAGCTACAACGGACTTAGAACCTAAGGTGCGGTTTATTCTTCATCATGTGCCTGGAACAATGAGAACGGGTGAATATACTATCAACAAAGTTATGAAGAATCAACTATGTTTACACATTCGTTTCATAACAAAGAGGGGAATATGTCTTCGGTAATGGTAATTGGCAGAAGCCTCAACGAGAACTTAAAACGTAAGTCGTACTTTTTATAACGGACCATAGACAACGGGGTCATCAAACAGGAGAGCGACGAAATAACCGAAATAATTTTCATCTTCAGCTTTGAAATCAAATAAATTGCGACAGAGGTAATAATGGCAGCAAACGGAGGACATCGTTTATAAAAAATAGCATCACTAAAATATAAGCGAGTTTTAATTTTTGATTAGGGAAATAAGTCTATTTGGGTAATACCCAATTACGCATTGCTTAACTTGACATTAGGGAAAATGGGCTTTATTTTAGGCATTTCTTAACAAAGCTATTTGGATGATATGATATCAATAGGTACGTACTTGTCGAGTGTCTCCCAAAAGCCGAGAAGGACGGCGCGGTCGAGATGCCGTTTGGTGCGACTGAGGTTGAGCACGGTCACCGCCCAGCGAGCCACGTTAGCGTCCAACTTCATCTCGTCGAACTTCAAGTGGAACGCACATACTGGGAACAGAAACATAATGTACCGATTTTTCCCGTAAATAGATTACAATACAAGATTACGACAACCTAGTTGGTCTAGTGGTGGCAAGCACTATTGCTGAGGTCCTGGGTTCGTACCCAATCATTTTCCAGGTTGGGCAAAGTGATATTTATTGGGTTTGTCTATCTGGAATTTCTCAGTAGCAGCCCGGAGTCTGGGTTTGTGCCCGGTTGGGGTGTACTATAGGCACTCTTCTATCTAAGCCCTTCAGGGTATACAGGCATGATGTTATGTGTTATTGCTAGAATAAAACGCAAGACTTATTAAAGATATGCAACAGACTGACTTTCTGTCTCATCATCATTTCAGCTGAAAGACTTTTTTTTTTTATTTGGCTCACCAACAATTGGATACACCGATACAAAGTCATGAGATACATCCAATAGACTTATAGACTAGTGAACCAATATCTTACAGGTAAGCACATCATGCATTACTTATTTTTCGATTGATATCGAGTGCATACTTACAATTAGATGAGTTCTTATACTCACCAAACATAATTATGTTTTCAACCAAAAATCTATTATCAAATTTAAAACCACTTCTTGACATGGGCCTCTTCTCTCATTTACATAATTATTTGACGGTTTCTGATAGAAACTGTCGAAGGCCACGCATGGAGGCAATGTAATTGGGTTGTTCTGCTACTCTACAGTTACTACGGCCATTGAACACTATTGAAAATCGAGCGCAAATCCATCATGATTCTAATAACGTCATAAACTAAGCTGTTTATGAAAGTTTCAAGACTTTTTAAGGTGTACAAATCAGCATACACTGCAAACTCACTGTTAGCAAATATCTGGACGGGGTTGCCATCCCAAGGCCACCCTTTGAACTGCCAGGCTGGTCCCTGAACGAACACGGCGACCACGCGGTCCCATTCTGCTGCTGACAGTCTGCCTGGGTTGTCTACCACGCGATAAGGTACCTGGAAAAAAACAGTTAATGTTAATTTGAAATTGGCTGTGCGAATAGGTATATTTATCACCCAACAAGCAGCAAAATAAATGACTGTACTAATAAACGTTCGTGGTAGTCGCGGTCATATAACGGGAGAGCGAGACAACACGAGACTCTTGATGATGTGATTCAACCCCATCCCCCAATATCACGTCAGATTTTTCAAAATGTGGGTTTCTTACGTAAACGTGTTGGATTGTTATTGTAAAAAGAAAAAAAAAATTGCTTCGTGCTTTTATTTACGATTAGTTAAGACTAGTAATCAATATTGCTGAGAGTTTAATTATAAGTGTAATAAAAATTTAACAATAGAATACTTAAATCGTAACTACTGTGATTAAAAAAAGAATATCTACTCTGAATTCAGTCCATGGAGAATCATGCGCGGTCTCAAGAGAGAAAATAAAGATTAAAATCTTAAGCATGTACAATCTGATGATCAATAAATGGAACAAAATAGTATAATTTTTTTTGTTTCAATTAGAAAAAAAATTGCGTGATCTTTGCCGAGACCCCCCTCTCTCCAACGTAAGATTAGATGAGATTTGACTCGATCCCCTCCCCCCCTTGCCGCCTTAACGCCTCACGTAATTTATGGACGCCCCATTATAAATAGATATCCTGTTCCAAATATTCATCGTCCTGCTCGCAGGTTTTATAACCATGACTGCGACGACTCTTGTTGTTTTGTACGAAATTATCTTTCCGTATGTATGTAAGAAGTACCGTCATAGTAGTCGCGTTGTTGGGTAAGTCTCCGCTGGGTCCTTTCCTCCTCTGCAACAGGATTTCATTTTCACGCGCTACGCCTTCAGTCTTCTTTTGTTCCACAGTAACAAATCTGAAGACCAATGTCGAAAGTTAATGACATTATAATTTATTACTATGCCATCGACAACGATAAGTGGGGTTAAAAGTAATAGGGCAGCGGTTCTCAAACTTTTTTGGCGACGGAACCCTTTTGGAAAACGAAAATATTTGACGGAGCCCTAAAACCATCCATCCATACTGCGTTTTATGGTTTATTCCAGTTTGCCCCACCAATCAGTCACACCAGTGGAACAAAGTGGATTGTTCACAGTATTGTCGACCACTGTGTCCCACTAATTGATTTTGGTGGGGTAAATAACACTCGCATAAACTCTAGAGTTCACTTTTTCCTACTAGGGCTGACACTGTCGGATTTAATAAAATATTATGGCGAAAAAAAAATACCGTACCTATTCGTACGAGATTAGGATAATATTGAAGCAGCTAAAATACCAGAAAGCAATGATGTCCTCTGCTGGACATAGGCCATAGGCAAATATTTTAGGGGAGCCCCCACAGAGGCTTTGCGGCTTTGCGGGCTCCACGGAGTACACTTTAGAGTATCGCTGTAATAGTGTATTGAATACACAAAATATTTTTATATTTTGACATCATCAGTTGCGGTTCATGCTTTGCTTCGCGACCTAAACATCTTAAAAAATAAAGAATAAGAGAAATTCAGTATGAAAGACAGACACGAGTTATATCTTTCTTCTCCCTCATGTAACGAAATGTGCCTAAACTTGACGCGTCCTTGAAATTTCACACTCAATTCTCGTCCCATTATCGAATTGCCGCCTAAGAAGTTTCACTCGAAAAAATGCTAAAGAACGACTTACTTGAGTTCTTGTAGAGTGTCCTTAACGTTGTACATGGATAAGAGCGAGGTGGTGGCTGCGGGAATAATGATGATAGGCGTGCGCGATGGCCGCTTGCCACCCGCGCCCGCAGGTGGCCGCGCAGCCGTCACAGGCAACAGCTCGCGACGACCGGGTGTGCTCCCGCCCATCGATCCATTATCTAGTCATGATGAAATAATTAAAATATTAGTAGTGGACAAGTCTGTAAAGGGGAGAGGGACGCTTTTGCCCTGCAGTAGGACAATACAGCTTTGACCGTTTCTGATAGCTTGAACATCAATAGAGAGAAAGCACGCGCACGAAGTGATTGATTTTTACATACAGGCCCAACGAGAAAAAGTAGTACAAAATGAATATAGACTACGTCTCACGAGAAAAATCCCGCAGCAATATTATCGTCACCATCATTTCCGCCGAAAGACGACCACTGCTGGACATAGGCCTCCCCCATCCAGCGGATTCCTGCGGCCTTCATTAGGTCATCGGTCCACCTTGTGCACGGCCTTCCAACGCTACGTCTTCCGGTACGCGCTCGCCACTCAAGAACCTTTCGGCCCCATAGGCCATCTGTTCTGCGAGCAGTGCCACTTAAGTTTGACAATTCTTCGGGCTATGTCGGTTATCTTGTTTCTCATAGGGATCTCTTCATTTCTGATTCGATCACGTTGAGAAACTCCAAACATAGCCCTCTCCATGCCTCCGCCTGCCCTTTGGGTGACTTTCAGCCTTCTTATGAGGCCCCATTGCCCTTCATGCCATGGCCATGGCCCGCAGCAATTAGTGGAATTAATTATCCCTACATATTATAAAACAAAGTCCCCCGCCGCGTCTGTCTGTCTGTCTGTCTAAACGCGATAAACTCAAAAACTACCGAACGAATTTTCAAACGGTTTCCACCAATGGACGGAGTGATTTATGCGGAAGGTTTTAGTAATTCATTAAGGTTTTGTGTAAATTGGCTGAAATATGATTATTATTGTTAAAGAAGTCGGAAAAAATCATGCCGACTGGGAGCTTTACTGGCGTGCGCTGCGTTAACGGAAAAAGATACATCAAATTTGTGTTCTACGGTATTGTTTATCTTAAAAAGTGCAACAAAAAAGTCCGCGATGGCATATGTCTATCTTCTAAGGATGACCCAAAATAACCATTTTTATCTTTCAGAATTTGATAAAAATTTAATTGTTTTCCGAAGCTTTTTTGACTGGTATAGTATTAATCCTTATCCAAAAAAATATGTTATTTAAATTGGGCATTTAATTTAGATTAAAATATGCCTTTAAATCATATCATTTAAATAAATAGTTTAAAAGATATCACAGTTTCAAAATTACGCGTAGCAACGCGGCCGCAGCGGTAGGAGTCAGAGACGTTTTCCTCTGTTATTAGGTATGAAATCTCGATAGTACGTTCCCGTGGGATATTTTCCGACATCCACGCGGGCGAAGCCGAGGGCAAAAGCTAGTATTATATAGTTAGCAACATTCGTACAACAACGCTCCTACCTGAGCTGAGACATCTTTATGTATTGTGCATTTTATTAACCAGTGCATGTAATACGATGTTGAGATAAATAAAGATTTACGATTCCATCGCGTGCCTGAGACGCCGCGGCTGCGAGACTGCTTTAGTATTTTTTATATTAATAATTTTTATTATCTGAAGTAATTAGTAGCCAAAAAAAAAATACTTACGCGACATTTGCCGAGGATGGTTTGGTGTTTGTGGCGCACGAGCAGCTGACGGAGCGCTTGGTCCCTCTGTCACCGATTTCAGTGTCATACCATGATAGGTACCCATGGTGTCGATTTTGAAGCCCTCCGTTTCTGTAACAATACAATGTAGATGCATTTAAAAAATTGTCTAGCTAAAATTTATTTATAAAAATTCACGTGATCGCGTGACTGTCGGGGAAACACGCTGGAGATAAGATTAGACATACCTTCTTTTTGCCTAATAAACCTTTCCTGATCGTATCTGTTGTACTGTGTCTGCTGTTGCGGCAGGGATGTGGGCGGCGGCATGATGATGGGCTGTGGTCGCGGGGCACCCGGTCGGCCCTCCTCGCGCGCACGGATACTGCCCAGCAGAGCCAGAATACTCTTTGCAAACATCTGAAGACATAATATTCATGTTTAAACATTCGTTTTGCTACACTAGTTTGTATGTTTATTGAGAATGAAGAAAAACAATCAATTCTACTGTTAACTATTTGTGGTAGTATACTAAAACAAGTTATACAACCAACATGTTTTATAAAAAAACTTTTTATAAAACACAACAATAGTAACTGGTGCCGATTCCCTTGTTCACAAACTAAACTAAATTTAAGTTCAGTGCATCTTTTTCTTTCTATTTCATTAAGAAAAGGACAGAGGATCAATTTTAGTTTAGTCCTGTCAAATTAATCAGCGCCTGTCACTCTCCATACAAGTTTAGACGTGATTAAAAACTTGCCGACTAAAATTACGTCAATTTACGTCAAGCGCTGATTAATTTGACAGGACTAAACTAAAATTTATCTTCTGTCCTTTTCTTAATGAAATAGAAAGAAAAAGATGTACTGAACTTAAATTTAGTTTAGTATGTGAACAAGGGAATCGGCACCACTGGCTTCTTTATTAATTCAAGTAATTTTTCACTTTGTAGTGTTTTTTTGGAAGACAGTCATTTTTAGGGTTCCGTTAAAAAACGGAACCCTTATAGATTCGTCATGTCTGTCTGTCTGTCTGTCCGTCCGTATGTCACAGCCACTTTTTTCCGAAACTATAAGAGCTATGCTGTTGAAACTTGGTAAGTAGATGTATTCTGTGAACCGCATTAAGATTTTCACACAAAAATAGAAAAAAAAACAAATAATTTTGGAGTTCCCCATACTTAGAACTGAAACTCAAAAATTTTTTTTTCATCAATCCCATACGTGTGGGGTATCTATGGATAGGTCTTCAAAAATGATATTGAGGTTTCTAATATAATTTTTTTCTAAACAGAATAGTTTGTGTGAGAGACACTTCCAAAGTGGTAAAATGTGTGTCCCCCCCCTGTAACTTCTAAAATAAGAGAATGATAAAACTAAAAAAAAAATATGATGTACGTTACTATGTAAACTTCCACCGAAAATTGGTTTGAACGAGATCTAGCAAGTAGTTTTTTTTTAATACGTCATAAATCGTAAACTTATCGTTACTTGCTGCTACGGAACCCTTCATGGGCGAGTACGACTCGCACTTGGCCGCTTTTTTTATTTTTTGTAAAAAGTTTTTATTTTTCACTTTTTTGCTGTGGTACCTATCGCACATACATTCGAATATTACTACCAGCTATGTAAATAACAGTGACAGGAAGTTATTATAACATCATCCACATAGACTAAGTACGAAAAATACGTACCTATTACTGAAGCTAACTCAAAAACTGCCCAAGCAAAGTTAATAAAATTTATATGGGGGCAACCGCGCAAGTTTCCTCTACCAAATGAAAAAAAGAATTTTTTAAATCGGTCCTCAATTGTTTAAAATATTAATGAACATGCATGAAACACAATTAGAGACGAACATAGAAACAATATCATAATCTGCCTAGCCTTTTTATATCTGGCAATAAAAAGATTTAATTTCATTTTCCCAACTAGGGATGGGTAAGTGAAAAAAAATATCGATATTTATCGTATCAATACTTTTAAACAGTATCGATGATTATCGAGTGAAAAATATCGATATATCGTCAGTTTTTGCATGATTATTCATACATAAATTCTCAAAGCATTCAAACTTCGTAAAAAAGAATAGACGAAAATAGAAGAAAATAGTTTTTTTTATTAATATTAGGTATTTCCAACATTACTTACTTTTCCATTACTTTGTAATACTGTTGTTCTAGTACGCCACTGTCTTTCTCGGCTGATAATATCCTTGGTTAAGTCTACATCATAATCGAGAATAGCTCTGAAGTCCGATCCAACAACACCCAGTGTGTCAGAGTAATCATTGCTCTTAATTGTGGTCCTCTTTTTAGCCAAACGTTTTGCTTTAATTGCAGCAATCTTCTCCACAGACATAGCCTCCGATAAGGACCTTTATAAAATGAATATTATTTTAACATATACTCCATAGGTTTAGGTAGTTAAAAAAAGGTAAACAAATCGTAAAAAGGGTTTTTATAGATGACACTTTCTTGTTAAAAAAACAATAAAACCAAATTAAATTTATTTTAGTGTTTATCTATAGTTTCCTCTTTTATTAATGTATGTTAAACTTTATCGTTTATTCTTCACTACTTTTCGTAGATGTAACTGCTTGAGCACAATTTTTTTTGTCTGATTTATAATATTTTGTAATCTGTCTATTGTAAAGAGCCCAATTTCTAAACGTCAACGAAATATAACATTGCTAAATTGAAGAGTTCAACTGTGACGTAGCATAACAACTGAAGTGACAGGTATTACGTTTAGTCGGTTACTTGACCGCTGTCTCGTCATGTGGTATTTTTTGTTTACCTTTTTTTAACTACCTAAACCTATGGAGTATAGTTGGCAATTTTTTTTCAAAATGAAAGTATAATGTCTAATCAACATGTACCATTCTAGCTCTATAGGTATAAGTTCCCATTCAAAAGTGTCCTTCTCAAAAGGTTGATCAACATTTGAATGAATGAGAAACTATAAATGTATAATTATAAATTACCTTTCTTTATTAATTAATTACATAACATAACATCACGCCTTGTTTCTCCGAAGGGTTGGGCAAAGGTGTCTCTGTAGCAGGTACACCCACATTTCGCCAGTTATGTTTAAGTAAGTTAGTTTATAGGGGGTGAGCCAATTGCCATCAACCGGGCACAAATCCTAACTCCGAGCTGCTACTGAGAAATTTCAGATAGAAAACCCAATAATACTTTGCCCGACCCGGGAATCGAACCCAGGACCTCAATGTCAGCTGTAGCGCTTGCGACCACTAGACCAACGAGGCAGTCAAATAATAAAATAATTATTCAAAATCAAATAATAAAATTATTAATTAAACAGTTATTGCTTACTTAATATTATCAACTGTAACCGATGCTTCCTTTGGTCCGTCCAGACGTGCAGCAAGTTGTTCTCGTACTTTCTGCACATGAGTTTCCTCAATACGAGGTTTCTTTGCAGCCGATTCACCTCCATCATGATCATGAGTACGTTTGACCTACAATCACATGGTGTGTTTCATCTTTGCTAATTTATAAGTTAAATACTCTATAATTGGTTCAAACAAAAACCCTTACCTGTGTTGGTATTTCTAATGGAGCACTTTTATCAATAGATGCACAAGTTGCAGTTTCACCATTCAAATATGCCAATAATTCTTTACGATCTGGACGACGGACAGCAGGTATGTTTGCAGCCTGTAGAAAATTAGATGATAGTCACTGCATATTCATGTTGGGAGAGTTCTATCACACAAGAAGTAGCTGTACTTACAGCTGCCTGTCTGACATAAACAGGATGCGTCAATTGTATATTTTTGAGGATGAAGAGCAGGCATTCCAATGTATAATATTCCTTGTCGTTGCCTTCTTTCCCGGAACTAAAAGATGTAAATAGTTTGTTATGAAATCGGACATATTGTGACAATTTTCAGTATGTTGGAAATGGAAATAATCAAGTGATACATACCCCCACATAAGATAGTTAGTTTTGACATTTTTGGGCCACGAGAATTCACCAAATATAATTTGATTATCACGTTCAATTATTTCTTTTTTGTTTACGTTGTACTGTCGAAGTAAACTCAGCGGGTCGGCCATGATTACCTACTTCACTTCATTCACTGCTGTTTTCACTGCTTAAAATAATTAGTGTAAACCGCAATTTAGTTACACAGAACAGCTAATAATGTGTAATACAAAACTTTTTAAAGTTGTGTGTTTTAATAATCAAACAGCGCTTTCAAATTCCAAGCTTAGAGCCGATACACATCAACACACACACACATTGTGACATTGTAGGTATGGCCGTTATATAACGTCACTAGTTACAATAACTGGCTACGGGGCATGTAACCAAATAACTAGTTTCGAGTCACACATAAAGACGTGATTTTTGTAACTAGTTCCATCACAATGCAGTGATCGAACGAAAAGAGTGAAACGAAACAAAAGTATTCGTTCCAAAAATAACGTATTACATAGGTAACCATTTATATTTTCGTTTCGCAAATAACTGTAACAGTTCGATAGAATAACCGTGTTGAATCACCATCGATCACTAATAAAGAACTAGATACACAATGCCAAGCAAAAGTTCTCTTAAAACTGTCATCAAATTGTGTTTAGGTAATTCTAGTTGAAATAAATATACATTCATGTAAATTCAACCTTAAACGCAAACTTTAAAGTTGTTTTCACAAAGCTAAGTACAAAAAGCAATAAATTTTTACGACTTACTCACTGGTCAACATACATCAAATCAAATTCAGCCTTACACGCATGTTTTAAAGTTATAATTACAAAGTGCCAAAAAAAGCAATAAAGTTTTACGACCCAGGCTCGCCACTAGGACAAGAAATGAGTGGAGTCGAACTGTCCAATATTTTTTGTTTATACTGTAATTATAAATGATCTTTTTTTTAATTTCGTTAAGTTTAGTGTATAAAAAAACATGTGTGCAATTCACACGTGGTAGAAGTGAAACCTTCAAAAATTTTGACTTTCAGATAATCAAAATTTCGGGAAGAGGATAATTGTAGGTTTTAGTAATGATCATAGTGATACAAAGTTTGATAATTAATTTATATTTTATTCGTGTATATTACATAGATTTATTCAGACTCAGAGCTTACATTTTCGATACACATCTACTGCGCGCGCATTTATGATGACTTGATCATTATTTTACTGCGATGTTATTTTAAAACTGCGATATGTCCTAAGATATTCATTGAAATCGAATAAAGAGAAATTTTGTTTTAAATTAAATACTTCTGATGAGTAATGTATTTATTAGGATAAGGATTAATATCGTGTTTATAAAAACACCTTCGCAAATAAATTTTAGAACAAATTTGGTTAGCATAAAAAAGGTTATAGTGAGCCAACCTTAAAGATAGACATATGCTGTCGCGGACTTTTTTTTAGAACTTTTAAAGGGGAACAATTCTGTCATACATAATTTTTGTGAAACTTTAACCGTTTACGCAGCGCACGCAGCGGAAGCTCTCAAAAGGAAAAATAAAACCCCCCAATTTTGAAACATTCTTCATTGGTGCTCCGCTCCTATTTGGTTTTAGTGTGATGATATATAGCCTATAGCCTTCCTCAATAAATGGGCTATCTAACACTGAAAGAGTTTTTCAAATCAAACCAGTAGTTCCTGAGATTTGCGCGTTTAAGCAAACAAACAAACTCTTCAGCTTCAGAGAACCACGAACATAAGAAACACTGTATAATGCTTCCTATCTCATTTTCTCCCACGTTAAATCGTATGAGTTTGTGTCTGTCTCTTTTTACTGTCGCTTTTTCGTTTCATCGACTTTCAAATCACAACGATGCTAAAGAAGTTTTCACTTCAAAATTGTGAAAGCATATTTTATTCTATTCCATGGTGTATACAGGGCGGCAGGGACATTGTCTCACACACAACATCTTTGACGTGCTATAATTGATATTCATTTTCCATACCTCACTGGATCTCGAGGAAAGCTAAAAAAAATGTGAGTGAGTATGTGAGTTGACATCACACTCACATCATCATCATCATCATCTCACATCTTTAATTTGATTACATGTACTTAGTCAAAATTAAATGTATAAAATCATACTATAATATTTATAGAAACAGCAAAGAAGGCTCATTAAACTAAAAAAAACACTGGTACTCTAGGAGTACCGATAGAAGTGAAAACTTGAACAATTTAACTGTGCAGGAAATACTTTTAATGAGGTGTTGGTAACGCTGTCGCGAGTTCAATTGTTTTTTGGCATCTCAAAAATGTCCAACGCGCCTAAAGAATTTTTCACTTCAAAAAAACAATCCTCCTTTAATAATAAAAAATAAAAAAATAATAGCGTCTCCACAAATGGAACAGAGTCAACGCACATAACCTGAACAATTTAAGTGAGCATGCGATAGTATGATTAATAGGTTTAGTAAGAGTCTTTACAATTGAGATGCTTTTTAACTCCTGCTGTTTAATAAGACTTAATTTAAAAAAAGTTTTTACGATGATTTCTTGGCAAAATATCAGCATTTACGGTACAGTGATAACAATTATATAATAATAATATTAAAACTTATCGAAAATATGAAACTCCATCTTTTTTTAGCGTCCTAGATGTGTGATTTTTACAATTTTTTACGAGTTGTTTACAGTCGGAGCGTCCGAATGCTACTAAATGAAAAGAGCACCCAAATGTTCGATTGGGTGCTCATTCGGTGAGGACATTTTTTGGCGCTGATTGTGTATCTAGTTCTTTATTAGTGATCGATGTGAATCACCGAAAAAAATTTGAAAAATAACTAGTTACTAAAATCACTAGTTTTCAAAACCGGTGACGTCCTTGTAGTCACTAGTTACGTTACGTTTCGCGAAAATCACGTAACGACCCACCCCTATGACATTGTGACACAATTCCGCCATTGACCACAGAGAAGAATAAATAATATTACAGATAAGTAATTCCTACTTTGCACGCTCTTTCCACTCTCACACCAACCATACGATTGGCGATTGCTCCAAACTAAAAAGGTAAGGGTTAAAATCAATACATTTTCCTAAGTGAGCGATGGCCGCCACTAACGGTCGCATGGACAGATGTCATGAAAATGATGTCAGACAAGGCAGTGGCAAAGATTTAAATCATTAGATTCGGCCTACCACGTCAAAAGAAAGTTTTGACGACTCTGACACACAACGACAATGACGCAGTGACTTTATTGTAAAGGAAACAACAAACAAACAACAACAACAATCTAACAACAATAACAACGAGGGACACCTGACGGTTATCTAACAATGTGTGAAGTGTTAACTTACTCTTCTCAATATGGACACTTTTTCTCGTGATTTAAGTACGGTGAGGGCAAATCTAGCGATTTAAATTAATGACATATTTGACATTTTTATTTTCAAACCCTGCCCGGTTTGAAAATAAAAATGTCAAATATGTACTCGTGAAAATGAGAGATTTTCGTATCGGCCGTTTTAATAGGACGGAACCGCTTTCAAACTTTATTATTCTGTGCTTTACTCTCATGGATATATTGAAAATGAAAACTTTACTCACAAAGTAATGAATGAATGGATGAATATCAAGAAAAAAATATTGTGTCCACAACCTAAACTAAAAAATGCAGACAAAAAACGAGAAAGCAGAGAGAAAAAAGCCAAAAATAACAAGCATTTATCGTGAATACCACGAAAAAGCACACAATCAAAAAACATACTACTCTTTAGCGAGAGTATGTACAGACGCCAGCACATCAAGCTACCCGAAACTGTCAAATTTTCCCAATCAACTTTGAACCTTAGAGTTCAGCAATAAAGTTGAAAATCTATTAAATTAATTTGACAGATTGTAGTAGCTTGATGTGCTGGCGTCTGTACACAATCCTTTGGACAATGTTTCACTCAACTCGAATCTTTCGATGTTCAGTTTGGAGTATTCTGAGACTAAAGTGCTTGCTACACGGCTGCTAACCGCGTCCCCGACAGAGGTGACCTTGGTTGGCGACAGGCAGAGCTGTTTGTTGGTCGTAAACCACCAACTCCACGGTTGTAAACCACCAAAGTCACCTCCGTTGGGACGCGGTTACTAGCCGTGTAGCAAGCTCTTTTTTTGCCACAGCCTCCGCATCTGGTTATTTTAATCAGTTTGATAAAACGCGATTATCGCGTTTATTTTCAAAGTAAAACATGGTAAAACTAAAAAAAAATTCATTCGTAACGCAACCTGGCAGTTCCATCTAGTGATTTTTTTTAAAATCATTTCACTAAGTTTCCCTGTAATATGGATAGATGGCGTTAAGTGCAACAAATTATAAATTGTTTTCTAAACATGGCTGCCGGTCGAGTCTAATGATATTTTTTGTGAATTCTGCCCTATTAACTAATTTTAAATCAAATAAAAACTTTGTTATCGGTGTTAATATGACATAGTAGTTACAGTTGAAATAAAATGACTTCCACTCCAAAGACTGACAAATGCGGACAAGGTAAGTTATTTCTAACATAATGCTTTTCATTCTGAAGTAATTTATTATAGTTTTTGTTCATCTGTTTCTCTAGTTCTATTTATATTTTCTAACTCAATGCGCATGAAATTGAACCACCTAACTTACGTAAATTAAATTGTAATTGTAGTTCTGTAGCTCAGTGTATCTTTGAGTAAGTATTCAAGAGGAGCAAGTTATTTTACAAATTGTATGGCTATAAACCTACCTACTGTTCGAGGTGTTTAGTACAAGCTTTCAATACAGTGTTATTTTGTAATTTTGTCCTCAAATAGAGTTTACTGTGTGAAACCCACAGAGCAGTTTTACTTGGAAACTTTTTGTCTGTGTTCTGATACTGTAGCAGTGCCCATCACAGTCTGAATATTCATCTTCAAATAGGAAATCATAAAATATCTGCTCTTAGCCTTTTAGTTTTTTATTTCCACAGCACTCATTCAGTCAACGATTTACACAGAGCACGACAAAGGTTATTAAACTATGCCCATCAAATAATAACTCCGATTTTGATCGAAATACCCAAATACCGCGAGTATCGTTACTCGCTATATTTGGGTATCATAATATTACAAATGATAAATAAAAGAGTACCCAATTTTTTTAAATAGATTTCTATTTGTTTCCAAAGTATGCACATCCAGGTACCTAATGTGTGTGTCATAAACATGATTTTAGTGACACAGGTAAATTTATTTTATCATGAATTAATCATAACATAATTTGTAATATTAAGATATCATACGTTGTTGTGAGTGGTCATGTATGTACACGCACAAATCAATTTTTTGTGTTACTTACTGATATTAAAATATTTTATTTTGGTGTTTATTGTTTTGGTAAATGTTTAATATAAAATACAGATAAATTAACTTTCTATGTATCTCATATGAAAACCAGACTGCAACAATAATATGTTTTCATAATTGGTTGAGTCATGATCAAAAATGCAGTTCGTAAAGTCACTTCACAATATAGTAAACCTCATTTTGTCAATGAAATGACCCGTACAAAGCATTTGAAATCAACTTGGGACTTTGTGTTGGAAATGAGTAGAAACAGTGCAGCTTCAAATTTTTACTGCCTCACTCGTTATTGTGATTGCAAGCGTGACTGCTAAGCATAGGGTACTGTACTGGGTACAAATCCCTAGGTTTGGCAGTGTTTGTGAAGTATAGGTTGAGCACCTCTTCCTACCCCTCCGGGGAAAACAGGCTTGACATCATATTTGATTAAAAAAAATTACAAATTAGTGAATATTTTTAAATGAAATAAAATTTCTAAAAGTAGGTACACAAGCAGTAGCTCTTGTGACATGTATTTAATAAAAGCAATACAAGGAAATACTAGAAGGAAAGTTATAATAATAACAATATATCATCATTTTGCCATAAATTATAAAGGCTAAGCTATAGGAACACAACAAATGTCATCGAGTCTATTCAAACCTCTGTAGTTGTCAGTCATTAAAAATGTGTGTCAAATGGCTTGAACTTCATTCTTTTGGTAAATATTTTATGCTCAGTCTTTGCTTCTGGCAAACGCAATCAATCTGCCTAGCATTTTCCCAACTATGTTGGGGTCGGCTTCCAGTCTAACCGGAAATATTTTACATGGAGCGACTGCCTATCTGACCTCCACAATCAAGTAACTGGGTAATACGATACCCCTTGGTAAGACTGGTTGTCAGACTTTCGGGCTTCTGACGACCCGTAACGACTGTCAAAGATCCACGAATGACAGCCGGGCACGGAGTAGTATCGGTACGTAAAGATGGTCACCCATCCATGGACTAACCCCGGCAAGCGTAGCTTAACCTGATGGATCGAACCGTGTGGCTGTTATTACTTAGCCACGAGCTCCTGTCTCTTGTGGCAAACATATTAATTGTATAAAATAAAAAAATGTATCCTACTTTAAAATAGTCTGATGAAAAATAGTACCTATCGCGCGCGAGTTTGTCTGAAGTGTAGTCGGTGATCACCTAACTAGCATTGGAAATTCGATATTAAGCGATTAGGGCTGCCAAAAAAATAGAAACAGCCTAACTCATCATCAGCATCACTCACGTCATCATGACATTTTATTGGATATTTTGGACAAAAGACTAACCTCTTTTGATGGCAAAAAAACAAAAATCTCAAATAAAACCTAAATAACCTTGCTTATTCTGGCAACCCTAAGTGCCAATGGACGAGCCCAGCATCCGCCGTGGCAATTTTTGTTCCGTCCCACTTTTTTGATTGGATTCGCTATATCGACTCATCTGTGAATTTGTATCATAGAAATAGGATACTAAAACTTGACAAGTGTTGTAACACACGCGATTGGCAAACTTGACAAGTGTTTGTTACAACGTGGGCACGTTGGTGAATAAAATTATTGAACATACCTGCTTTTAACTACCTTCCACCTTCTCAATACAAAGAACAAAGTAATTACCAGATGTAACGACTTTAACCATGAGTGACCACAGCAGATGTGTCGATCTATAGACTACTCACTAGCCTAATCGTCAATTCGGCCCTACAGTACCTACGTCTAGACGTAATTTCAGAGCAGATATCGTCAGGAAATTCAAAAATAGAAAGGTTTCAAAGAAAATAGGGGAGGTTTTTGCCCACATGTGGGTGCCAAATCTTGGCTGGCAAAAATACATCGAATCTATGGCAATACCTGTTACATATTATTATTGATACGTATTCGCGCTTGTGTTCGAAATTCGCATCAGACAAGATGCTTTTTCAAAAAACTAGAACTAAATTCTGAATTAGGTACATTACCTACTAGTGGTTTTTTGATCCGTATAGTAAGCTGTCTCCGTAAATATTAACGGTAAGGTACTTCCCTGTGATGTTATGACAACATACCTACTACGAAAATACTTTAAAACTGTTCGACACCGATCATGGTGGGACGATAATCCTATCTGAAAACCGTAACGGAATCGCGTATTCTTAATGGGGCTATTAAAATGAGACATTCCTGTGTCGAACGATACTAGCAGAGACACGAGAATTGGGTGCAGTGCGTTCTGTCTCGCACCACTAATTATAATATTTCCGAGGTTTTGCAGCTACGAGACTCGTCGATGCTTGTGCATATAGGATAGGTTGTTCAATTTTCTAGCAAGATCTAAAGTCCATAGTCTTTTAGGTTTCCTACTGGCCAGTCCGTCTTCCACTAGGCGGCAGTTATTTTACGTAAAGAATCATTGTTCAATCACTCACAACTCTCTCTTATTGATAATAGCAGTGAATTTAAAATCACTGATGAATAACAACTAAAATTGGCTGTTAAACATGGGTCTCCCAACGACGTCACAATAAACGATCGTGGCTTATTGACATAATTACCATGCTTGATATACTGCCTCAGAAAGCACGTTGCGCCGTTGGTCCCGGCTGTCATTTGTAGATCTTTGACAGTTGTTACGAGTCGTCAGAAGCCCGAAAGTTTGATAACCAGGCTTACCAGCCAGTAACTGGGTTGTGGAGGTCCAATAGGCAGTCGCTTCATGTAAAATATTGGTATTCAGCTGCATCCGGTTAGACTGGAAGCCGACCCTAACATAGGAAAACGCTAGGCAGATGATGAAATAGTCTGTTTGGCAATCCGCTATGTGAATTTATGCAGACAGTAAGAAAGTAACACTACTGAGTAGTGAGTCTATCCCACTGACATCTACTTATCTAGCCCGTGTTGTCCCACTGCAGGGCGTAGGCCTTCCTCTCCCTTTTCCATGCAATCCTGTCTTCGGCTAATGTGGGCCATTGTTTCGGTAGGAATCGAGTCAGAAATCTGCAAAACGCCTTTTCCTACTGTTAAGATGGGGAATAAATTATTTCAAACTATTACTCAAATATTCACGTGCTTAATTTTGATTTGAGTATTTCAAGCACATTAATTGACTCCCTAAAAATGCAGTGTAGATTAGAAATTATTAATTGCCTCTAGTCACGCACAAAAAAAAGTATGTTAGCCGTGTAGACAACACAATAAAATGGGACATTAATTAATAGTTAACTATCGTACTGTGCCACAGTTTACCGATAGAAGTTTTAGTAAATCGATGATAGATTCTTGTGTCTGTAATATTCAAAGAACATAATGTAGTCCCTGTGCATAGACTTCGATGGCGAAGCAGTCACGGACGCAGGCTGGACGTGATTGCGGTCATACAACCTCGTTTCGCTCATAAGAGAACAACGTACTGCGACTGTTAGTTCCTGTAACCGTTGTAATTAAAATAAATGTTTTGGTTTCCAGGCTTCACGGTTCATTGTTATGAGAAGAATACGGGATAGTTCAAATGACAATGATTTTGTCGCGACTGTAAAGTTTGTTTTCGAATGGGCTTTTGTCAGTCTTATGTTACTGCTATACCTTAGAATACTACCCGAATTGTAGGATTTGATCTTGATATGCCCCTTACAATATAATATGCTTATTATACCTATTATATATTTTTATTCTTTTGTGGTTGGAAATTAGATCTATTCCTTCCTTGCTCATGGTCAATTATGCTTTTTAGGGCGAAAATGAAATTCTTCCTTCTAAATCTATCCCTCATTGTTGAGGATCATGACTTCTCCTTATTAATTTCTCTAGCTTTACCATCTTTCTGGGCTAGGTCCTCTTTGTCTTTGCTCCTTCTTCCCTTCTATTCTCCCTGCCACTATAAGTTTCTCACTGTTCTCGATATTTCTGCAGGAAATTGACAAAGAGTGCAATAGTTGATTCTGTGGATTTCTGTAGGTCAGCTTTAATTCTTTTAAAATAACTTAGGGGAACATAAATGACCTTTTTAAGCATTAGGTAATTAACAGTTCTTTCGCAATTGTTTGAGTAATCAAAGATAGTGAATTAGGTTAGTATTTTCGTGCATCATCATTACATCATGACAGTCTGTAAAACATATTGCACGTAACTATCCACAGGAGTATTACGTTGACGTAAATTTTATTCGCATAATGTGTACTGTACCTCAACAGTTACCCGAGCTATTTCATAATGCTCTTCTGAATATAGAGACCCGTTATATGGAACCCATTTGCACTTGCCACATGTTACCTCCATTACAAAGCTATTCACATAGCGTCTTCTATGCAAATGTGTGTTTAAGTGCGCCAATTCAATTCTCTTCGGCGACTCTTGATTGATGTAGCTGGTGGTTCTCATATTGTACAACTATTGATAGGTTAGTTTGGTGGGATAGCATAACTGGATAACTGTTATTCATATTTTGATGAAAGTGAAAGGGAAGAAGAGTAAAATAACAACTTTTCGAGCAACTTTATTGCGACTCGACTGCGTTCATATAATTGGTATGACATTAGATTTTAAACGAATAAATTAGATAATTGACCTTCACGAATCTAGAATTATTAAAATAATTTATCAATGTCGCAGGCGAATGGTTTTTTGTATGTAGTGTTTGAGAGACTATTACTACTACTTATAATACTCAGACAATTACTATTTGAATATTCGTAAAATTTTCCGCATTTCCTTCCTCAAATTAACGACTCCTTATTTTAACTGAGCCTGTGAAACAAATATTTTGTATACAGGGAGGATTTTTGAGACCGGTGAGTTACAGGAAAACCGTCTTAGGAGACTGTCCTTATCTTGTGACATATTTTGACCTAAGGATTTTCGAAAAAAAAGCAAGAAACAGCAATTTTCACAAAAACTTTTTTGATGCCAATCGATCCTGTTTCTTATGAGGATTAAAAAACTACCGCAACAACTGGAGGTTTGAGTACTAGAAAAGTCAGAAATATCAAAAAACTGTTCCCAGATATTTTGTGGGCAGTTGTGCTTTCTGCCCCTCTCAAAGTCCATTCTGTATCACCTGTACCCTAATTGCGTAATACAATACAATCCGTTTCGATTTGAAACAGATTGCTAATCCATTGCTTCATAAGTTGGAAAAAAAATCTGCCCCACAACGTAAATGACACAGTGAATGTTGTTAAACTGTCAAAATGAAACAAATTAGGCATAATTGTGTACAAAAATAAGTTTCGTAATTAGGGTACTGGTTTTGTGAATTTATAAGTTATACTAGCTGTTTCCCGCGACTTCGTCTGCGATCCAGGATGAAAAGTAGCTTATGTCCTTCTCCAGCTCTACCCATGTGCTAAATTTCATCTAAATCCGTTCAGCCGTTTTTGCGTGAAAGCGTAACAAACAAACAAACTCACTTTCGCAAATGTAGGTACCTAAGTCAGGTGCACATTGGGCAGTCAGCCACGCTACCACCTGGCAATCCTTGCAGACTGACTAACATTTTTACCACAGGATGACCTGCAATGCAGTGCTAAACCATTGCCTCATAAGTTCGAAAACAATCTTCTCAACAACGTAAATAACGCAATGAATGTTGTTGAACTGTCAAAATGAAACAGATTAGTCTTAATCATTTACGAAAATGTGTTACCCACGCAATTAGATAGCTGTTCACACAGCCGATACGAGAGAAAAAACGAACACTGATAAATGCGATAAATATCTAAGATTATGAAACAAATTAAAAACAAGATTACATAGCTTAACTTTAACCTATGCGTAACATAGGTTAAAGTTTCTTATTTCCTCTTTTTTAACCGACTTCCAAAAAGGCTCTATGTTCGTTTGTATGTTTTTTTTAATATATGTCCATTGATATTTTCGTCAATTGTGGACCGATTTTGTAAATTCCTTTGGTGGGGGAAGCTTGCGCGGTGGTCCCATATAAATTTTATCAAATTTGCTTGGGTAGTTTTTGAGTTAGCTTCAATAATACTTACGTATTTTTCCCCACTTAGCTTAATGTGGATGATATTATAATAACTTCTTGTCACTGTTATTTACATAGCAGGTAGTGGTATTCGAAATAGATACCACAAATAAAAAGTGAAAAATAACTTTAATTTCTAAGTTTTTGGTTTGGAATTTTCGTTTTTTGCCACCGACTCCGAAATTAAAGTTAATTATTTTAAAGTTGGTTGTTTTTTTTTTGTAACAGTTTTTTATTGTTCAACTTTTGGCCTAACGTTGATTAAAGTAACTGCTTGGCCGTTTCCTGCGAACAAGACTCAGATTGTTGCCTAAAATAACCTTAATACTGTTTTTCCAGTCTTATATATTTTATTATGCCCCTGAGATAGACGTACGGTTCGTCTCGGCTATGTATTTACGCAATTATAATAGTATGGTGTTGCCACAACGTACGTAATGATCGTGCGCTCGATTTCGCAGTATTTCATTAATATTTCATTACAACTATGATGCTTATTTATGTTTAATTTCCTTACTATTAAAGAACGTGGCATATTGTTTATTGCAACGTGCAATTATTGTAAGAAATAGAGTAGGTTAAACATTTTAAATGGACATTTCCGAAATATTAATGAAAATTCTGCAGTAGTGCAGTATAAACGTGAGAATACTCGCGTGTGAATTACTATATGCCAATCATAGCCAATTACATACACGAATTGACAAATTGCTGTCGAAAGGTTTTTGACCTTCAAATGTTAGAATATATTGTAATTTTGTCGGTCGTCTAAAATACCCCATAGAAATCTTCATTTATCTTTCACTGTGGTCTATGTTATATTTATACATATACGGAAATATACCACTTTGTATTCACTGTTCACTGTACTATTGATACACATGCCAAAACAATATTTTTGTTGTCAAAAATATCTCCACAATGATTTAAATCTTTGCTGTTCCGTCATTTTCGCAACATGTCAAACGTGTGAATGGATTTGATGGGGTTTTTGAGTAGAAGTCACTAGTGCTATGTAAGTACACTGTCCATAGACCTGATTTGAAATGGGCAAATATCTTCACTTGAGGGTCTTATGGCTAAGTAATAACAGCCGCATGGATTGATCGATCAGGTTAAGCTACGCTTACCGCAGTTGATCCGTAGATGGGTGACCATCTTTACATACCAAGACCCCTCCGTGCCTCGGAAAGCACGTTAAGCCGTTGGTCCCGGCTGTCATTTGTAGATTTTTGACAGTCGTCACTTAGAAGCCCAAAAGTCTGACAACCAGTCTACCAAGGGGTATCGTGTTACCCAGTAACTGGGTTGTGGAGGTCAGATAGGCAGTTGCTCCATGTAAAATACAGGTATTCAGCTGCATCCGGTAAGCCTGGAAGCCGACCCCAACAAAGTTAGGAAAGGCTAGGCAGATGATGAGATATCTTCACTTGACCAGCTAACATAGATAACTTTTATTTTTACTAAGTGGTATCTTATGTGGCTAGTAGGAATCCAAAGACATGTGGCAATACGGGAAGCTGCGATGGATGTAATCATTTATTTGCGATCGCGATTGGTATAAAAAACATTGCATGCTGAAGCTAGCAACCTCGAATTGCAGTGTAATTCGCTTTATCATTACGGTTTCTTATTGTGAAGAATCGTGATGAGATAGTCGTCACCGCAAACGCAATGTTATCTTAACCATCCATCACGATGTGGCGGAATGAGCCTAGATTTCATAATGTTAAACGGCTAAGAATTAAATAAGAATGCCAAAATACTGTTGAATCTTGATAAAATTACAACATCAGTTAAAACGCTGTTATAGGTGATGGTCAAAATGTGAATTCATTACAAGCAATGATATCGAGCTTGAGCACGCAATAATTTAATGCTAACGGACAACGGCGTACCTTACATTATCTTGAGTGTAATGATCAGGCTGCAATCTACCTAGAAGTATATGATCCCGTTAGCTAGGTATCACGACCGCGGCTAGTTTATTGGAAAGTGAGTTACATGGACCGTGGCCGGTGGCCGAGTGCGCGTGCGCCTGTGTGGCTAGCTTCTGTCGGAAGAAAACCCTAATCGCGGTTTAAAGCAATAAATCCTTTTTTTACAATACTTTGTATTTATAATTATTGAAAAAGAGATATTGTAAAGTATCTTTCATGTGTCAGGTTTATTTTTCTTTGCATGTCATAATTTTTCGCTGTCTAAAAAAGTATCATCGCTAGAAGATCATTGCGGTTAAATTTTTGTTCCGTTGTTTCCATTATACTATTTATTCACCATGTTGGCTTGGTATGTCTATTATGGTACTGTTATTTTGCTTTATCTATACGCCATGAAATGTAGTTTTGGGATACTTGCATCAATATTGACAATCACATTCATCACATACTTAGCCATCAATTGGAACGCGTTAGTTATATTTTTAGGCTGCTGTATTTGTACTGCAGTGGTAGTGTATGGTAAATTGGTGGTAAGGACCAAATCCTGCAACGGAATATTGTCCTAAAGGATATTATCTTGATAGCAAAACTTTTTTATTATCATTAATAATTAATTAACAGCTTTATGCCTATACAAAAAATCAAACTTTTAGCACCTGATTTCTAAAATATGATAGCAGGCTCTTATCTGCATATTAGATTAAGTGTTTAATTAGATTTCATATGATAATTGCTTGTTATTAAACAATTACCGAAACGATGTTTAGTTTTCCGCTTTCCTATTAAGCTTAATTACTTTGGCACTAAAAATTACATTCACACTGTGGCAGGAATGCGGGATTCGAAATTTGTGTACACACTTAACAATCTTGGTTTGGTCAGTACTTATTGCATAATATAAGAGAAAACGACTGTTCCGTCTGCCTTATGATGTAAAGTTGTAAAGCCTACTAGAGTATAACCTATTAATACTTTCTTTGCCAAACTCGTCATATGATATTTGTGAGTATTAATTACAACACATAATATTGAGAACGCATCAATCACGATTTATTAAAAGACCCAATCCCACATTACATCACTGCATTTTGTCAATGGTCTACAATTCTACATTTATCTGTATGTCAGAGTCAATTTACTATGTGCGACTGCAAGAAAATAAGAGATTACGATTGTTATGTAATGAGTACGCATTAGCGTAGGAATGGTGTATGTTGTTGGGACAGGTGTGCAATGGTTAGACGTTGGAGATGTGCGGCGGTGGCTGCACTTTCACTCTCGCCGGTGTGACAGCACCGGGGTACCGGTCACAGGCTGGCAGTGGTGCCGCGCCTGTGCTCGCTGCCGCCGGCTGCGCCGCCCAGCTCCGCGACCGATCGACACCCTGTGTCAATACTATGGTCCGCTGCGCATGAGCTCGCTCACTCGTTGCTCTGCTGAATATCGAGATCGTGTTGTGAAAAAGCGCACAGATATTTTTAGATTAGGTGTTGTTCGGTCGTGTGTTGTTACAGGAAATTATCTGGTGTAAGGCAATCATATCCATTTTTTGGAATTTAAAATCAGTGCATTATTCAAATATTGTTAAAGTGAAAACTGCAGTATCCAAAATCAGGCGTTCGTTTAGCAGTGAAAGTATATACAGATTCCGATGTCAAGTTTTCCTCTTAGTGTAATGTTTTGACTGTAACTTTCTCGAATGCGCTTGTGATAAGACAAATGTTTAATTAATTAATTAATTACAAATCTGTGAGCTGATCATACAAGTTTGTGTTTCGTGTACGAGTGTTGGATATTGAATCGCGACTTGTGCTCGTGAGCTACGTTCGTGAACGAAATAATGTTACTGTGCTAATGTTAAATCGGTTTGATTTTATTGCGCTCGAATTTGTGGTGTCAAGGTTGACAGTGGACGCTGGACATCAGTCAGTGTAAAACAAACGCGCGTGATACTCATATTATGACGGCCGTCGCCATCTCCACCGACGACGGGCACATACTGTAAATAAATAATGATCTAATTGTATCTTCCAACGTATTGGCTATTTCTGTGCCTGACCGTAGCCTGATACAGATATGTTAATATCGTGATAATGTAAACCCATGTAATAAATGGCAATATTTTCACTAAACAGTGAAACTTAACAGAGGTACATTGCCCACTTTCTTGGATTTCTAGAGGGCCCTCCTTTTCACTGCGGCACTAGCATCCGCTTCGTTGCTTGCGATCACCGGTTACTATGGAAATATCCGCAATGTGTGACCCCAACTAGAAACGAACCAGTCGTTAAAGTTATTGGAAATATGTGCAGAAAGTGTGTGATAACTAAGTAAAATCTTAGCTGTTTCATATTCAAAAATAGGAAACTGATAAACGGGAAAATAATACTTAATTAAGAAATAAGAGGATATAAAAATAAAATAAAATGCCACATTACGACGAAAGTTTCATTCACGACGACAACCTTAATCAAAGAAGAAACAAAAGAAGCTATCACGTTTATAAAAATGGGTTAACTCCCTTGAGGTTGATAGAGACAAGTGATATGCTTCACGCTCTAGAAGAGAGAGGATCATCGGTAATAAAAAATAATATTAGAAATATTAAGTGCCGTGGAAATCGGTATAAACCAGTAGCACAAAATGGATTACAAAGTACCAGTCCAGTGAAATACAAAACTCCCGATATTATTGTAGATCACAGTCCACGAATGACTGTCTTCGACCCCAACAAATATTACGACTTACGAAACAATAACAATGTGTATTCCCTTACACCTTGTAAAAGTTTTGACAATCTGACGCTAAAACCGTCGAAAAAAAACTACCTTTACAAAAATAAAATCAGAAACGGGAGCAGCCTTCAAAACTTGGTGGATGACGGACAGTTGAAGCACTTTGCATCACCATCGGAAGATCGTGACGCATCAGTGTCACGTAGAGAAGATGCCAGGAAGTCATATTCCGTAGTAGATGCCCAAAGTCGACCAACACACAGCCGAACTGCTCTATGTACTCCAGCGCCAGGCCCAGGAGTATACCGCCAAATAAACAACGAGGGCGTTTCTGGAAAGAACGGTACGCAATAAACTATGGCTAATTCATGATGTAATTAATACTATTGGTGTATAACCTATTCTATTGGTCTGCGTGTTATACCCACCCAATATAACTATTGCGTTATTATTTCCGAACGTTTCATACCTTATGACATAAATTGAGACAGAAACAGAAAAACATATAGTCAAAATAAATAGAGAAAATCATAACATTTTCTCTATTTATTTTGACTATATGTTTTTCTGTTTCTGTCTCAAATTTGGCAAAAAGATGATTGTAATAACATACTTCAGAGTCAGACTCCCACTTAAAACGTTTTTCTGTCGTTGAAAATATCTTTTCTACAACGAAACGGAAGAGAAGCTGTTAAGCTTTCGATTTTTCTTCCTTGTTCGTATCTTTGCGCTTTATAAACAGGTAGTGCATCTAATGAAATGCTTGATATTGTGTAACAAGACGTAAGAGACGCGGGAACTGCACCATTGTGTCTATTGTTATCATAATGTTAAGGCCGTTGACAAAAAAGTTGACTAATGATTAAACAATGGTACTACGCTACTCGTATTACTACATACAAAATGATGTGTATTCCCGATTAACATAATTAATTGTTTTCATAAATTTTAACTTTACTTATATCGGTTACCTAGAAAAACGATTAATAGAATATAATTATTATAATGATGTGTTTTTTTATTTATATTTCATTTCGTATTATTAATTTATGCACACAACTTTCGATTTCGAAAACTCCTCATTCATAAGGTCAGTAGGTTTCCAGATGATGGTTAAAACAAGAATCTCACTTATTTGCATGATGATTAGGTTGACTTTCGTTTTCTAGATACATACATACATAAACTCATGCCATCTAGATAATTAAATTAATACTCAAAGGTGAGTACTCCCACACAGTGTTGTTATCGTAAAAATCTGAGTTGCCGTATGTCACAGTCTGGATTGCAGTATTAGGAAAAAATACTAAATTGCCGTATTTATTTAAAAAAAAAAAATTACTCCTCATTTGTTTCTTCTCCATAAAGGTTTCTTATCGTTTCTATTACTTTAGATTCATGTTTATCTAGACTTCTAGAGTGTACTTCTCCTTGCTTCTCGCACATGTCGCGCACTTGGTACAGTATCTTTGATTTTGCCTTTATTTTGAATCAGTTGTCATCGATTTTTTGAAGGTCATTTTCAGTTTTGACAATTCGTGGTAGTTTCTGGGTTAGTGGCAACATTGACGATTTTTTTTTCTATAATATTGTGCCGCACAGCCTCTTCATGTGACAGATATTTGAGTTTCATTTTCGTTTTATTCATTAATCTAGTGAAAAAACGTTTCGTATAACCTCTAGTCAATTGCTGTATTTTGTGATACGGCAGGCAATGAGAGGCCTGCCGTATGCCGTATTTTCCGAAAATATATCGTGGATTGCCGTATAATACGGCAATTGCCGTATCAATAACAACGCTGCTCCCACAGAAGATAAATTTATCTCTTCTGTGAGTAGGTTGTCCTGTTAATTTTTAATCTGAAACATCCTGCCAAATGCAATTCTTCAATATTGTGGTACTATCCGAACTTAACAAAGTTCGTCTACCTTTTAGGTATATGTATAGGGTGGCCCGTTACTATTAACGGCCCAGCCATTATACCTATGAAAATGTTTGTATCTCTATAGATATAAACATTTTTAGAAGCCTCTTATCTCGGCCTTCCCTTTTTTTTGTACAGGTGCATTCAGAATATAATACATATATGGTTTTTCTTTTTTTAACGAGCTTTCATTGGACACCTCGCACGATGAAATTTCTTTGAAAACGTGGAAATACCAGTCACTACTTCTTTCACACCCTAGTTTAAACAGTCACAATTTAATTCATTTGATTATTTGAATACTTACCTAACGTCACTTGATAATTAATGACAAGACCACCGTGCCGTGATCGAGAGATCATGGTGGGTATTCACTGAGATATCAGTGCCAAATTCCAAATCTGTACAAGACTTACGTCATATCAGTGGATAGATAGCAGCTGGATGAGCGTAACCAAGGATGGAGTTAAATGTCAGGCTATTGGCACCGCGACCGCGCTATGTTCAGCAATGGACTGATACGCTGATGATAAACTTCATATAGGTACTTAAAACTCTTTTTGTCAATTTTGGCACGAAAAATTAAAAACAAACTAGTGCCACATGAGCCACATCGCATCCAATAAATACAAACCACGATGTAAATGCAAGAGATTATCAACACGTTCATGAATAAAATATATTTATAGATGTCGCGAATGTCAGTACTGCTAAAGATGCTATTTCAATGCCGTTTGCATTATGTTTAATCTGAATAAATCTTGCACAAAATAAATCGAAATCATGCGTTTTTCCGTCGCGACGATGCTAAAAGAGTCATCGTCAGTGATCTTGTACGCATAAGGGACTGCTGCGTCGACAGGACAGCCGTGCTGTACCGAAGTCGCATGCTAAGTAGGACTTAATACCGAGTGTGTGTGCACTGTGCTGGTGATGTGTTATGTATGACGCACTCGGGCTGGGGAAGCGAGTATGTACCGCGGCGTCCGTCTGTCGCGGGCGGTGCGACTCGCAAGTGCGGAGGTTCACTGGTTCAGTCGACGCCAGTCGTCACTGCGACTTTGGGCGCGTCCTCCTGTCGCCTTCGCGTTTATTTATAAACTCACGCGTCATCGGCATTATAATTGATAAACTGATGTTTACTACGTCTATATTCTCCCGTTTATTGTGACCCATAGTTCAATTTCCATACTTGTACTACATTTGATGTTGTGGATAACGGAGACCTGTTCTACGTCATAGAGCAGCACCTGCAATCTGTTGAGGTATTTTTTCTTCTAAACAATGCTTCTTTCTTTGATGCATTGATATTATTTGTCTATACAAATTATCTCCAACTAAATGAATCTGTTGAAGATTCTAAAACATGATTTTTTTACTGTAATTATGAATTCTATGAATCTATACTGTGACAAACACTATATGAATTATTTTCCTGTTAAAGAATAACTTGTTGCCTCATTTTGTAGATTTCTTCCTGCATCTAAAGGACAAAATATGTAATCAATATTAATTTAATTAAGTTCAGCCTAGTTCTTACTTCCTCTAACTAAAGCTAAAGTATATAAAAATAATTTATATGTTACTTAACCATTAAAATTATTTCTGTTTTACCACCTCCTGATCACGGTTAGCCTGCACATACAAATAATACATACAAATTGTATTCTATTTTTTAGTTTATCTGGTGCCTTTGCAATTACTGATACTTCAAAAGCAAGATTGTACTAATCCACGGGATCTCTAAACTTATTTCACTCTCCTCACCGCCCACAGAATGATAATTTTTTCCGCACTACACTAAAAGATAATTTGTTGAAATATTATTATATTTCCCCATTACCGTCTGTTCTAGTGCAAGTCTTACCTACCTGTGCATTTAGTATTAATGTATAATAGGTCTGTGTTAACTTATTAAGTACCAAAGGCAAAAAAAGAAACTGTAAAAGGCTTCTTACAGTGTAAAATAAACTTTCATTTATACAGTTTTAATAATTTTGGGCATAAGGTTGTTTGTACCAACAGCCAATATTTAAAGTTTTAAAACACAAATAATATGTGAAAATCTAACACTAAGTTACAATAATATAAAAATAATAATATTATTTCTATATTTTTATATAATTATAATCTTTGAAGACCTTCCAGTGGACAAGTACCTACTTCAAAGAATTAATAAGAAAGGTCATCGTATCTGTTCATCCGGAAATACCTACCTTTATGGATGTATCCAATAAAAAATAACAGCCGAATAAATTAAGAATTAAAATGTGATTAGTTCTTTTATAAGTTTTGTTAACTAAGGTCCAAATACAAGGTGTTTTCTTGTGTTCAATGTCAGAATGACGTAACTGTATGACTGTATCATGTGTAAGGTCATCAAAAAAATGGGAAATATGTTTACGTTAGTTTTTGTTTATCCAGCCATACTAGTAGTTGTACATACATGTTAGATATATTTATAAAATTTTATTTTTATGTTGTAATAGTTTTCGATCGTTACTATTGATGGATGATTAATCAACAGCATGTCTGTTATGTTTCTTATGGATGCCTTTATCTAAGACTGTCCTATCTTCCCATACCGTGGCATCACAAATTAGTGCCATGCTACGTGTATTTGTAGGAACTATGGTTAGGGAAAAGTAATGTTTGGACATTGGAGCAAACATTGATAATTTCTAATGATTGTTAGATTATGGATGCATAATAAAATAAATCCAAGGCAAATGTCTGTTTACTAACTGTTGTATTTCCTCTAAATTCATTATAGTCGTAATTTGTAGTAATTGATTCAATAAAATTACAGAGAACGAATCGGGCAGCGAGGGGAGCTCGGGGCACCGCGGGTCGTTGCGCGGCGCCAACAAGTTGGCGAGGCGCGCACGCTCATTCAAGGACGACCTGCTCGAGCGCATCTCAAACATGCGCTCACCGGCGCAACAGCATCACCGGCCGCATCTCTCCTCCAATATCAGGTCAAAATACGTGCACATCCGGTTCTATGATAACGCGTCATGTTTCCGCGTATAATGATACATGTAAAAAGAGTCAAGCGTGATTTAGACACGCCCGTCGCCCTGAGTCCTGTACCTTATTAGGCGCATGCTCCAAATAACGCTACTTTAATCTAAACAATCAAATCGGTACGTGATACTATCCAATCACATTGTTATGTTTGTAAACTTAATGCTAGTAGCAAAATTCAGTAGGTAAGGAACTAATCATAACCTTCATGACACAAACGTTATCTTCAATATGCAGATGTTTTGTTGATTACATCTTATGGTATACACACACCTTATCTAGTAACTTGTTTACAGTGCAATGAAATCTTTGTATATTACTTGTTATCTATATTGATAAATTTACATACATAACTCTCCTATCTTTCGACTGACAGCGACAAGAAAGTGTCGCTCACACTAACACAGTATTATCTTTGCCACTAGTGCAAGAACAATGTTATTGTGTTAAGTTTTATCATATTTTTTATTGAAAAAGTCACGTAAATTGTTTTGTAGTGTCGTAATTTGTAAAAGAAGTCGTATAGTTTTGTGAAGTAGTAACTAGTTTTAAGTATCGGGCTTGTTATTAGTGTGGACATTGCACTAAAATGTGGCATTAATTATGAGTCATGAGCGCGACCCGCGACTGTCGGACTCATTAGTACATTGTCCGCTGAAATCTCATTAGTTTAGTGCGTGCAATGTTAAGTGATTACATTTTAATGTCTGCGCGGGCTGTCAGCGTGACCGAATCGCTTTTTATTTATTAAACGGCCGGTGGACACCAGTTTTTGTTTTGTCTTAGTGAGGTTGTTCGAAAGTAGTTCTACGTCCAAGAAGTGCATGAACCAAGTGATTAGTCGATCGATTCAAGAGAGGTAACTCTTCGACATGATGTCGAATGCGTTGAGAACGCCTGTCGGCGGATGGTTTCAAAGACGGACAAACAAACTCCAGCGGAGATTTGCTAACAATGGAAAACGGTACGAATTTATAGTCTTGTATGAAAAGTAGAATTTAAGAAATCCATTTTTTTTTTTTTTTTGTATTTCGTAATATATAATATCTAGAGTGAAATTGTTTATTTAATTAATAAAGGGACGTAATCAATGTGCCATACACAAAGTAAATACCATCAAGATAAAGAAGTATCAAAAAACAAACACAAGAAATGATGACTCGATAAAACATAATCATAAACGACTCACAGCTGTAGTATCGCCTGGTCATACGATTCGAATTAGCACAATAACAGTTGTTTCACATTTTTATAAGGCAAAATAAAAATGGGTACTGTAATACCGAAAAAAAAAATACCACAACGAGCCTGCCTACTTCCAGCACGCTTATTGCGTGACACAGTTACAATGAATCCCAATATTTTTATTTTTGTCAATTTTCCAATATCGATAACACTACTTTGTCAGGAAAATCTTTCTGTACAATACAATTAAATCCACGCAGTGTATAGATATTGTTGAACTGTTATAATGGGAACTAGGTACTTTACTTTCTGATTGTTTAAATCTTAAAACAATGGGCATATATAGTAAATCCAATATTCAAAATAAATATTTCTTTTTCCTGTTAATTTGGGAATACCTATGCTATGTTTATTGCAGAGACAACCCTAAAAAAATATAGGTACATTGTAACTAAATGCCAAGTATACAATTTTTCCTTACATGTTTCAGACAAATACGGTACGTAAATCACGAGTTTTCATATCACCATCTTAATAAAAAACTCAAACATTGACATATGATTTCTCTTAAAATTAAATCTTAGTACCTACTCCATATTTATTTACCAAATAAGACAAGTAAAACACGTTACATGCTCGAGTCTCGTGACCTTAATGGTAATTAAAAAAGATAGTATCAGGAGTCTATTTATTGTCTTTACTCTGTGAGCATAGAGTATAAGGTGAACCGGGACCTCCTACTTGAATATCAAATATAGCTTAGCTTTGTATTCGCGTACAGGTGTGGGCTTGCATGCAAAGCAGATTCTTTCGCAACGCATACCAGGCAATGACATTTTAAATGATCATTTATATATAATAGCTAGTACTCACTCCTATTGAATAAACGAGTGGTTTATTTTTGGTTGTTGATAAATACTAGAGGAGCTCGTAGCTAAGTACTAACAGCCGCTCGGGTCGATCTGTCAGGTTAAGCTACGCTTGCCGGGGTTGGTCCATGGATGGGTGACCATTTCTACATACCGAGACTCCTCCGTGCTTCGGAAAGCACGTTAAGCCGTTGGTCCCGGCTGTCATTCGTGGATCTTTGACAGTCGTTACGGGTCGTCAGAAGCCCGAAAGTCTGACAACCAGTCTTACTAAGGGGTATCGTATTACCCAGTTACTGGGTTGTGGAGGTCAGATAGGCAGTCGCTCCATGTAAAATACTGGTATTCAGCTGCATCCGGTTAGACTGGAAGCCGACCCCAATATAGTTGGGAAAAGGCTAGGCAAATTGATTTTTTGATAAATACTGTTGTAAAGTTGAAAAATCGTTAACGAAAGTTATGTTCGGATTTCATTTTACCGTTCGTTGTTTTGATATTGGCCTATGTAGGCCTTGTATCATTTCACTGCTGGGCAAAAACTCCCTCCATGACTTCCAGTTGGTCCATAGCTTACTTAGTATTAATTATACTTATGCTTGTATTTGTTTATGTTACAGCAGATCGCACTCGCCACTTAGCCCGAAAATTCGGAATATGGCGAAAAACCTTAATAACACCAATGAGGATGGGGAAGTCACACCTGCCAAAGAACTCGAACGGCTAGTCAAAGAGGTCAGTACTAACCCCAACGAAGTAATATTACGCCGTTTAATCTGTACATACATTTAATCTTAAATATGTCTATTGTCTGCAGGTTACATTCGGCTTAAAACACTTTTCGGATGTTATCACAAAGGGGAAACTGGAAATGCTCCCCGACAATGGCACTATTGTTTTTGAATCAATCGCAAATATACATAAAGGTAAATAAATTGTGCATGATTTTAATTTGCTTAGGTACTTTAGGATTGCTTTATTTTTGTACCAATTACCAAACCTAACAAAATCTTTCCTGTTTTTCTGAAATTAATACCTAACTACGATACATTTGAAGTTAAATGTTGATTATGATTATGCCATAAGCTTCTGTTTAAAGTTTTGTTTAGTAGTTTGGTATTGGGTTTCCTTTCCACCTAAAAGTTTGTCGCCTAATGTTTTTTATTCTATTCGAGGAACTGACAGCTAACTTAAACAGTGTTACAGTGTATTCGTGAAGCCTTTATGAAGTTACTTCAGAAGTCCAAATAATTAGTAAAACTTAGTGTCATAAAATTTCCAGCAATAAAACCATACTGCTGCCGATCGCCGCAACTAACAAGTGCCGTAAAGCGTCTCTGCGCGGCATTAGCAACGTTGATACGACTGTGCGACGAGATCACTGCTTTGAGCTTGCGAGCTGATGCCAGTAATGAGGAACTCGATACTTCGGCTGAAGCGTTGTCGCCAGAGTATGTCAGCTCAGTAGTGAAAGGGGTGACGGGTGCTGTCGAAGAAGTGTCGGGGCTGGCTCAGCAACACATGACGCGGCCCGCGCTTTCCCCACGCCCCGCACTCGTCTCGCCGCGGTCTTCGACACAAAGGAATTCCTTGCCAGGTGCGTTATTCATTTCTGTTGAAACGCTATCATATATAATAGAGCCTCTATTACAAAACCACTGTGATGGAACTAATCAGTTCCGCTAATTAAATACAACGGCTAAATTCTTAGCTATCATTTAGCTGCTCATAAATACTTTGTAGTTTTTAGCAGCAAAACCAACAGTCTTTAACTGTTTGATACATAAATTAGATTAAGAAAATATGCGTTTTAGATGTTTGTTATTATAGAAGAAATTTTACTAAAAAACAAAACGTTTTTGTGTGTGTTTTTGATGCCATACAATTTGTAAGCACAGTATTACGTCTGTTTTAGATATTCCGCTGACGCCGAAGGAGCGGTCATTGCTGACAGGCGAAGCGGGGTCGGAATCCAGTGGCGTTCGCGCGTCGCACTCGTCCGAATCCGTGCTGGACGCGCCCGATTCACCGCCACCCAAGCCCGCCAGGCCGAACCGGTCAGTACAACACATTGGAAAAATAACTTTAAAACCCACACAAAGTTTAGTTTCCGCTACAACTTCGTGACATTTTCAATAGCACTAGTCATTCTGAAATCAACCTAATTTACACTCGTGTAAAGTTGATATTTACATAAATGGAAATAATGTCTATTGGAAACAAAGATTTGAATAGGCTTTACACTTTTACTTCAACCTAACATCGACGCGCCAACAAACACTACTCAAACGTGTCGAATACGTGAAAGTCACTCACAATAGTACATACAGTATTGATGGATGGCGTAAAATTTTATGGCGACACTATAACACTTTTAAAGTATCGTGGCACCGTTAGCTTCAGATGCTTAGAATGCGGTTATTGTTTAATTGCGATGTTTTCAAATTAACTGTACGCGCATTAATCCTAATTGTTAATTTCAAGGATATTGGCGTCAGATTAGTGCGATGGTATATAGTCTTGGTTTGATAGTCTAAATCTTAACGAAGCCTATTCAATGGTATGGTCAGTGAGAGTGCAATGTGTGTTTGCAGGAAAATCGAGTTGGCCCCACCTCTGCCGCCTAAGCGTAAGTCGGCGAACGACAACTCCCTACTGGCTCTCTCTATTGATAGGTTAGTTGATGGTTCAACTACGCTACGCTTCGAAAGCTTGTTATCACTTTCATGCGTACTTAGGTACTATTAGATACATTCATGTTTTAAATTATGATTTAGAACTTTAATAATAATTTACTTTGCAAAAAGAATCATTTTTGTTTGGCAAGCACTGGAAGCACTTCACAGACTTGTTTAAAAAATAGCAACAATGTAACATAGTTCTCGTTTTGTACTTTTACAGACTGTCTCTGCAATCTCACAGCAGCGGCTCGCTGGATTCGATGCTGAACGTGTCAAATGATGAAGAGAGGAACGCACACGACTCCACGAATCACGACAGCGTGTTCACCACGCCGCCTAACTCAGATTTAGTTGGTTAGTATCAATAAACCAATTTACTTATAAACTATCTAAGAATTGTATTGACAGAGGTCGATCGATGCCGACCGTCGCCTAAAAAATATGTCATGTCAAATATCATATATCTTTAAATACGCTACGACCGACGCTTTGATCGACCGCGGTCTGGTTACATCCTTAGATTTCCAGTTCATAACGATATCATCATCTGCTTAGCCTTTTACCAATACCAGATACAGGACCAGTATTTTACATGGAGCGACTGCCTATCTGACTAGTTCATAACGATGTCTCCCATCGTAATTCGACAAGGCATTATTATGTTATCCTCCTGTGCGCCCATGACTACATACTGTGATCAACCATATGTGGAGAATAGGCGTCTAGTATAAGGAAGTTTTGTTGAGAGAACACCCCATTTATGAAGTAAAAAACAAATCCTTTTTATTTGCTTTGTAACAAGACTTGAATGAGTAAGAGGGTTAGTTGACTCAGTTGAAGGACTTTGAACATTAAGGCTCCTGGCCGTGACTTCACTCGACAGAGTTTAGGTAAATTCTTGCGATGCTATGTTTGTGTGCACCGTTCACGCACACACGCCTAAACATCGAGCGTAGTGATCGCTTAAACAGTTTTGATCCTATAGACGGTATTTTGTTAAGTTACGTAGGTACGCTTATGAAATAAGTCTGGAATGTTTGTGTATATTCGTTTAGTATATTTATAACAATTCTGTTTTATATGGAATTTTATACTTTTTGTATGGAAAACATGAAAAATTATTACCTACATGTTGAGTTTTATGGGTTTATGGGTTTCATAAAGGGGGTCGAAATTTTCATTATTTTTGCGATAAGACACAATTTTCGAGATATAAGCAAAAGAACAGAAAAAAGATAAAGTACAGTTTTTGCAACTGAATGAGTTATTAATTTAGTGAAAATGAAAAATTCGCTATTGGTGCCGATTCTCTTGTATACCGAACTAAACTTACTAAACTATCACTAAAATTCCTTAATTTTGACTATGAGAATCTCAAAGCTATTCTGCAAAATAAATTCTCTAAATTTAAAAATAATTTTGACACATCTAAATCGAATTTGACAACCGCGACTCCACACGTGATACCTAACCACGTGAATCTTTTTAGAGCCGGAGGCGCGCATGGGGGGCAGCCTCGACGTGTTTTATATGGATTTTTCACTTTTTGTGTGGAAAATAAGAAAAAATATTACCTACATGTAGAGTGTTAGTGGTTTAAGGCTTTTTTAAAGGGTGTCGAAATTTTCATTATTTTTGCGATTGGACACACCGTTTTCGAGATATAAGCAAAAGAAAAAAAAAATATTCGGTACTGTTTTTTCATCTGAAGTCGAGGTGTTTGTGTGAATTTTAGTTCATGACAACCAATTTTATTCCACATGTTTTTAGTCACGATAAAAAATAGTCATATTTAGTTAGAAAATCTAAATTTTAGGTTAAAAACGTCAAATTCAGAATAGCAAAATTGCCATTTTCACTAAACTAATATCTCAGTGCCATCTTAGTGCTGTCAAACTAAAATATAGTTAAGTTGTGTCACTTTAGTCTATTTCAGAATGGGAAATCGTCGTTTGACAGGAATAAACTAAATTTTGGTGATTTTTAGTTTAGTTTAGAGGCATTTGTGACAAGAGAATCGGCACCAATCTGAATTTGACTTTTCTCACCAAAAATTTTGATTAGTGCCGATTCTCTTATACACCGAACTAAACTAACTAAACTATCACTAAAATTTCTTACTTTTGACTATGAGAATCTCAAAGCTATTGGTGCCGATTCCCTTGTTCACAAACTAAACTAAATTTAAGTTCAGTGCATCTTTTTCTTACAATTTCATTAAGAAAAGGACAGAAGATAAATTTTAGTTTAGTCCTGTCAAATTAATCACCACCCATACAAGTTTAGATGTGATTAAAAACTTGCCGACTAAAATTACGTCAATTAACGTCAAGCGCTGATTAATTTGACAGGACTAAACTAAAATTTATCTTCTGTCCTTTTCTTAATGAAATAGAAAGAAAAAGATGCACTTAAATTTAGTTTAGTTTGTGAACAAGGGAATCGGCACAATTATGCAAAATAAATTCTCTAAATTTAAGAAAATTTTTGACACATCTAAATCAAATTTGACAATCGCGACTCCACACGTGATACCTAACCATGTGAATCTTTTTAGAGCCGGAGGCGCGCACGCTCGACGTGTTTTATATGGAACTTTTCACTTTTTGTATGGAAAATAAGAAAAAATATTACCTACATGTAGAGTATAAGGGGTTTAAGGGTTTTATAAAGGGAGTCGAAATTTTCATTATTTTTTGCGATTGGACACACCGTTTTCGAGATATAAGCAAAAGAAAAAAAAAAAGATTCAGTACTGTTTTTGCATGTGAAATCGAGGTGTTGATGTGAATTTAAAGTTCATGACAATCGATTTTATTCCACACGTTTTTAATCGCGAAAAATAGTCAGATTCGGTTAGAAAATCTAAATTTTAAGTGAAAAACGTCAAATTCAGAATAGTAAAGTTGCTTTTTTCACTAAATGAAAATCTCAGTTCCATCTTAGTGCTGTCAAATTAAAATCTAGTTAAGTTGTGTCACTTTAGTCTATTTCAGAATGGGAAATCGATTGCCCATTCTGAAATAGATTAAAGTGACACAACTTAACTATATTTTAGTTTGACAGCACTAAGATGGCACTGAGATATTAGTTTAGTGAAAATGGCAATTTTGCTATTCTGAATTTGACGTTTTTAACCTAAAATTTAGATTTTCTAACTAAATATGACTATTTTTAATCGCGACTAAAAACATGTGGAATAAAATTGGTTGTCATGAACTAAAATTCACACCAACACCTCGACTTCAGATGAAAAAACAGTACTGAATTTTTTTTTTTCTTTTGCTTTTATCTCGAAAACGGTGTGTCCAATCGCAAAAATAATTAAAATTTTGACACCCTTTATAAATCCCTTAAACCCCTAACACTCTACATGTAGGTAATATTTTTTCTTATTTTCCACACAAAAAGTGAAAAATCCATATAAAACACGTCGAGGCTGCCCCCCCAGCGCGCCTCCGTCTCTAAAAAGATTCACGTGGTTAGGTATCACGTGTGGAGTCGCGGTTGTCAAATTCGATTTAGATGTGTCAAAATTATTTTTAAATTTAGAGAATTTATTTTGCAGAATAGCTTTGAGATTCTCATAGTCAAAAATAAGGAATTTTAGTGATAGTTTAGTTAGTTTAGTTCGGTGTACAAGAGAATCGGCACCCATGTCTAACTAAATATGACTTTTTTTAATCGCGATTAAAAAGGTGCGGAATAAAATTAGTTATCTTGAACTAAAATTCACACCAACACCTCGCTTCAGGTGCAAAAAACAGTACTGTATCTTTTTTTTTTCTTTTGCATATATCTCGAAAACGGTGTGTCCAATCGCAAAAATAATGAGAATTTCGATCCCCTTTATAAAACCCTTAAACCCCTGACACTCTACATGTAGGTAATATTTTTTCTTATTTTCCTTACAAAAAGTAAAAATTCTATATAAAACGTCAAGGCTGCCCCCTGTGCGCCTCCAGCTCTAAAAAAAATTCACGGGGTACGGCAAATAAGTACCACGTGGACTCGCGATTGTCAAATATAATTTTAGTGTGTCAAAATATATTTAAATTTAATTTAGAAAATTTTTGTTGCAGAATAGCTTCAAGATTTTCATAGCCAAAAGTAAGGAATTTTAGTGATAGTTTAGTAAGTTTAGTTCGGTATACAAGAGAATCGGCACCATATTGCCATCTTAGTGCTGTCAAAATAAAATATATTCTAAAATTATTTCACGATAGGAAATCATCGTTTGACAGGAATGAACGAAACTTTGGTGATTTTTAGTCTAGTTTTGAGGCATTAATTTGTGACAAGAGAATTGGCACCAGTATCCATAAAGGGATCTGAGACACTTGCGCGAAAGACATTTTCGCGAAAGACACTTGCGCGAACCCACTTGCGCGAAAAAGTTGCGGAAATGAGATTTCTTCATAACATCACGCCATCAATTTCAAAGGGCCCAACACTTTGAAATTGATAGCGTGATGTTATGAAGAAATATGAAAATTTTCGCAGCCGCCATCTTAGATTTACGTTTTGACATCAAAATCTGCTTTAGAATCCTCAAAAACTATGAAAAAGACACCTATGACGAAAAATCTGAATATTGTCACAGCCGCCATCTTGGATTTATATTTTGACCTCACTATCAGCTTTAGCATCCTCGAAAACTATGAAAACGATACCCATGACGAAATATTTTTAAATGTTCGCAGCCGTCATCTTGGATCTTTATTTTGACTTAAAGTAGTCTTCAGTAGCGTTAAAGAACTTCGTTCCAAAAATACTTCACTTATTGCTACAACAGCATATCGGCGCGGGCATATCGGTGACGCGAACCCATAACTTTTTCCCCTACCAAAAATCATTCAAAACTATGAAATCTAAAGTCAAAATATAACTAGTGAACCCAGCCGGCAGATGTTGTCCTGCGACAACAGCGCCACGCGAGTCCAACTATAGTTATGAACCATCCAAGTTACACAAAAAGAATTAAAAAAAAAACATCTAAATCAGTCAAGCCGTTTAGGATAAGAAGAATTACGAACACACGTACACCGGTATTTTATTTATTGCCAGGCATGCAAAATTTTAATGTTCTTCAAAAACAAGCAAAGTACTTTAAAATAAAATGCGGATCAAAATGTGGTAGTCGACGTACAATTTCTGGAATATGTTAACATCGGACACGTACGTGCGTGTGTGCGTGCTGCGACTCAAAGTGATACGTCCTCACGCTGGGAAGGCCCGTTCGCTACTGACGGAATAGATTTTCCGCGATCGTTTATATAGTTCACTTTGCCATTTATTTACGTAATGAAGTAATTGTTTATTTATAAAATAAAATTTAGATTCTATTAAACAATTAACTTAAAATTAATATATAATTTTTAAAATTTCTTAAAAGTGTTTCTAAGTATTAGAAAAAAATATTTATTTGGCTTGAAGTTTTGAGAAAGTTACGTTATTTCAACATTTTTTTTCTGCTATACAGTGTGAGTCTTCATAATGTGCACATATCGAAATGAGGAAATCTATGCTTAATTTTAACGACAGAAAAAATATTTAAAAAATCTAAATATTGTTTTTTATACTTTTTATGAAATTAAAAAAAAATTGTAACAAAACTGTGTAACTTTTAAACTGAATCAGCTATCGCGATGAAACAAACTCCATAATGATTGAAAGTAAGTAGCCGTCCACATAAAATTAAAATTGAGAAAAAAACTACCCTCAATTGAAAATAAACATGTTTTTTTAGTAAAAATCTGTATTTTTTTCTTCAATTTTTAATTGTAAAATTTATAAATAAGATAATAATAAAAAGAGAGCAAAAAAAAATTTAAAAAAAAAAAATTTTTTTGTAAATTTTTTTTTTTTTTTTTAAACTAAAAAAAAAAATTACCATTTTTTCCGTCGATAAAATTAAGCATAGACTCCCTCATTTCGATATGTGCACATTATGAAGACTCACACTGTATTTTGTATGAAAGTTGAAAAAAGTGGTTCCCCTATGTACAAGTAGACCATATAATGATGTTGATGATATTTTTTAATTTTCAACATCAAAAGCAGTTTCTTCTAACGAAACGATCAAACGTCAGTCTCGCGTCATTTTTTGGAAAACTTGTTGCGAATTTTAGTGATTTCCCACGAATCCTTAATTTATTTCAAAAATCCCTTTCCCCTATGTACAAGACGAAGAATTGGACTTTTCAAATCACAAATAATTTTGTTTAAATTCTCGTCCCCTTTCTCACAACGAATAAACAAAATTGATCAAAATCAGTGATTTCGTGCGGTGCGGCGGCACGGAGCCTTAACAGCTGTGAGTAGCTTATTACTAAGAACGTATTCGTAATGAGAATTATTACGTTATAGGCATGTGCAGTTGCAACAACGTCAACGAGATGCGCACGTCGGTGGAGTCGCACGAGTCGCACTTGAACTCGACTCACGCGCACGCCCATTCCAACCACAATCGGTATGTCTAATTACGCTGATAATAAGTTGCGCTGTGTTAAATAAGTTACAGGAAATACATCAAGAAAGAAACTGGTGTTAAAAAACCTTATCCTTACTTAATATTATAAATGCAAAAGTAACTCTGTCACTATTTGTCCACCGGCAAAAGCTAGTATTAAATAAAATACAAAATATTTAGTATGTCTAGTGTTTAGTATGTGTATATGTGTGTTCATAAGTAATAATTATAATTATAAACATAATATATGCAATTTTCCTGTCTGTACAAGTTGGGTCAATGTTTATCTCTGACACACTTATATTAATAATTCTAAACTGTATTGGTTTTAGGGAACAATGACAGGTAATTCTATTTGTGTATTATTTTTCAAAGTTTCTCCAACGAGTCCGGGTTTGTGTCAGTCGGCCACGCAGAGATGTCTGCTGAGCACAGTTTCACATCTTCGTTCTCCTCGCATCACTACACGAGCCATGCGGACAGGTAACCTCCTTTGTATCTCACGTATATTTCTCCAGTTTGCCAGTCTTTCCTACTGTTTTTTTGCACATCCGTTTTTAATACACCTCTTACATTTTTAATTATCACTCTTTTCTCTTGTCTTCTTCATGTTCCTGGTTTCTGTGTTTTTAGAGACGTTTAAAATACTTTGAGTGTACTAGAAATAAAATAACATTTAAAATGTTATTCAATCTTTGATTGTCTATTTATAGCAAAGTATATTAAATATCTTAAGTATCATGCTTCCTGTTATTGTTTTTGCAGTATTTTTAACAGTACAGACTGTGTGACCGAAATGAAGTGCACACTTCAAAGCTTTGAGAGCCGCATGAATGTAACCAATATGAACAGTATAATCACGCACCATTCTTCAAAGTGAGTGTTCCTCTGTTTTACCACACAACACCCTTACCTGTAGTTTTATAAGAACTTAGTGAATTGGCTTGTTTTTGTTTTTTACATGTGATTAAATCCAATTAAAATAGTTTAAATAGTTTTAAAATTAACACACATACCACAAGTTATAAATTTTATTCACATTCTAAAATAACATTCCATTCATGGCACAAACACAAATAACTAGAACTGATAAAATCTCTTAACTTGATGTGCACATCTTCTACCTACAATTTAACATACTTCGGTACATTAATTTTGTTACTTACTCAAAACATCGCAACACGGTATAATCACAAGGTATAATCACATTAATACATCATCAAGGACGCACCGCGGACTAACCAATTAAGTTGTTTATTTTCGTAACTTGGTTGTTTTCGCCCCAGACTGGCGAGTATCACCTCAGACGAGAACGAGACGCCGCCCGAACTGCCCGTCAAGACGCGCCGGAACATTCGCGTTGACGTGCAACAACATTTCCCAACTGTCGAAATCAGGTGATTAGCACACGCAACCTTGAGGCCTATCGCCTTGTGTCGTAACAAGAGGTGTAGTGTGTCCACGGAGCATAATGTTGTGTGTCGCAGGGCAGCGGCCGTGTGCGCGCTGCACGGCGAGGCGCGGCCGCACACGCTGGCCGTGCACCAGCCGCCGAGACCGCCGCCGCTGCCACTGAAGAAAAAACACAGTCAGTATACTTTTTGTCTAACTTTTTAAGCACAATCCTGAAAAAAATAAACTCCAATGTAAACTACTTGACCCAGTCTTGGTGGCGGAACGAAATGGTTCGTTTAAATAAAAAACGATTAATATAACTTTTTACTTCAATTGCTAACTACAAGTTTTTGGGAATGCCTGCATAAGTTCTCCATATTTAATATGAATTATGGGTGTAAATAGTATACTGTCAATAAATAAAAACTGTGAATGTATTCTGTACACTGTCACATTGTCAATGGCACTTCATGTTTGTATGTTATCCTAAACAAGTATTGTTTTCATTTGTATGTGATTGATGAGAATCTATAAATGCTTCCAATATTCACTCGATGGTTCTGTGACTTTCTAAAAATTTCTTTGGTCATTGTGATTTCTTGGGCGCTATGGTATATGAATGATAATGTTATGTGTGGGGCTATAACGGCATGTTTGTCTGTTGTGCCGGTGCGGCGCGGCAGTGTTCCAAAGCGTCGCGTACAGCGGTGAGTGGATCTATGCATGTAAAGCGCTATTTAGCTCCGAAATAAAACATTTTCTTTGAAAATGCAAGCATACGTGTTTCATTATGTTTTAGACATAAAGGTCCACTCCATGAACGGACATGTTGGAGACTCATCAGACGCGCTTTAGCAGTCAACAAGCTTCTTGTCACTTACACTAGCAAAACTAGGCGCCAATTTCACTCGATGTTTGGAGGCTCTGCCATGAATATTCAAAATTATTTATGTCCGTATTACGTACATTTCTTCCGTGATATGGTAATAAAGAGTTGCTATCATGGTGGATGCCTTGCTTGCTTTCCACATGCGAAATGACGACTTTTGTGCGAATGAGCTTCGCAGCTTACATGCGTTGGTTAACAACAGCGGAACTCGGTTCTTGCCGTAGTTAATTATCACCGCAGATGAGGAATGTATTTAGCGCTTCATTACGATCATGTGTTGTTGCTGTTTCATGTTTTAATATGACTGTATTTCTCCGGAAAACACATTTTCGCCCGCTCTTAGTGTATCAGATCATCTTCATGACTAAACTGTAAGGTGTATTGTAATTAAACAAGTATTGATTTTAGAAATAAAAAGATAAGATTACTTTTATCTTTGTAACTAAAAGAATATTTACGTTCGCCAAACTATTAACTTCGAACATGACAAATCTTCAAACGAAATACAGTGTTTAATTCGAATACGCCTTGCGATATCATATTGGAGTGATGTACAACAGTCGTTATTATCTGTTTAGTTATGGCGTATATGGAGATGTTCGGCAACTGCAGTCACCCGCCGAATGCTCCCGGCGCCGCCGCCCCGCCCGACATGTTCCGTCACTCGATACATACGTATAATGTAGCCAGGTAAATAGAACATAACCGAACGTTTTAGACACCCATTTGCACCATTGATCAATTAATACATTTAACGCTAAATGTAATATCGTGAGGAAACGTGGATTTATAGTAAATATATGTCTGAAATCGTCAACCGTGTCTGTATGAGGAGAAACCTTTGCCCTGCAGTGGGGCAATAATAGGCTGATATTATTACCTAAATAAAATTGTGTTGCTCTGTCAATTCAACTTCAAACAATTGACCGAAATAAAACCCATGCTTTTAATTTGTTTAGCGCTATACGTTTTCTATGATTTGTGGTGCAACTGAGCCTTAATGTTCGTTAGACCGTGCAATAAAACAGTCAACATTTCAACCCATTATTCGAATGTTCATTGCGCAATTAATGTATAACTTGACGACTGTGATGAGTAGTTAACAGGTATAAAATGTTCTTTAATTTACATTTACAACCTTTTCGTTTTTAGTGCCAAACAAATCGGCGACGGCGCCATAAGTATGCAACGTCAACAAGTACAGCGCTCTATTGCGCAGTCGTTCACTGTCCAGCACTTTGGAAACCCACCAATGAGGTATGAAAGCTACGTATTTATTTTACTATTTATTGGCGTGACACAATCAAATTGTACGCTATTTAACTAGCTTGCACAATTAAAACTGTAATAATTATTTCTGTAATTTTGATAGCAGAATGTAAAAGAATCGAAAACTTTTGTTCGAAACCCATTCTAAAATAAGCATTTGGCTTTTGTTTCACGAGCAATTCTTGTATA
Source organism: Agrochola lychnidis (assembly GCA_963680765.1). Taxonomy (NCBI): domain Eukaryota; kingdom Metazoa; phylum Arthropoda; class Insecta; order Lepidoptera; family Noctuidae; genus Agrochola; species Agrochola lychnidis. Next base: position 11,915,916 of record OY796850.1, read on the forward strand.
TATATTATAATCTGAATCTCGGAAACGGCTCCAACGATTTTCATGAAATTTAGTATGTAGGGGGTTTCGGGGGCGATAAATCGATCTAGCTAGGTTTCATTTTTAGAAACTACAAAAAAAAAACCGAGCAAGGCTCTGTCATCCAGACATTTATTATAATATATACATTCGCTATATTGATTAAAATGTTGTGTTCTTTAGCAGCGGCTCAGAAGATAGTGTGAACATGAGTGGTACTAGTCCCATCCCGCTAGAGCCGCCCCCGGCTCTGCCGCCTAAGATGAACAAGAGTAAACAGGTAACTACTACATTATTTAAATTATTGAATGAAGTTGTTGAGGGGCTTGTGGCTAAGTAATAACAGTTGCACGGGTCGATCGATCAGGTTAAGCTACGCTTGCCGCGGTTGGTCCGTGGATGGGTGACCATCTTTACATACCAAGTCCTCTCCGTGCCTCGGAAAGCACGTTAAGCCGTTGGTCCCGGCTGTCATTTGTAGATTTTTGACAGTCGTTACGGGTAGTTAGAAGCCCAAAAAGTCTGACAACCAGTCTTACCAAGGGGTATCGTGTTACCTAGTCACTAGGTTGTGGAGGTCAGATAGGCAGTCGCTCCATGTAAAATACTGGTATTCAGCTGCATCCGGTTAGACTGGAAGCCGACCCCAACATAGTTGGAAAAAGGCTAGGCAGATGATGAATGAAGTTGTACAGTCAACCGAACGCCTCTAAAAACCGAAATGAAAACCGGTTTTAGTGCTTCAAAATAAACCCGCTATAAATTGTTACCATGGACGTGTGGTTACTGTAACAACAGTGTACATTGCAGTGTAGTATTTCTGAACACTTATCTCTTTGCAGCTCTCAGTGAATTCAAGTAACGAGCTATTGCCTCCCCCGTCGCCGCGGCCGTCATCACACAATAGCTCCGCTGATGAAACCGTGTTGAATAATGTAAGTTAAATTGAAGGTTCTTCTAAGTTTTATGGTTTGTTTCCTATTTATCTTACCTGGAATATAATTTCAAAACATTTTTGTTCTATTTTGAGTTTCTCTGGTAGTTAGTGCTTATTCCGATTCAGTGAAATAAGGCTTATTAGAGCCTTAATGAGCCTTAATTAAAATTTAATTGTTCAAACTCATGATGGCATCTTGTTTCAGAATTCTGACGAATCATTTACTAGTACCACGGCGCCCGCACCTGGAAAGTTCCCGCTTGAAGATGAGTTGGAAATACTTGTGCAACAACCACCGTCACCTTCACCTGTGCCATCGCAGGTAATGCATACATTGATTCAATGCTTTAATTATCAGAAGAAGAGAGAGAAAAGTTATATATTTTTATTATAATTGTATCAGAGGAGCGAAGGCAGCACGGAACCCGCACCGGCAACAGTGGAAACAAACAGCGAGCCTCCTCAGGCCGACCCCGATGACATCATCCTCCAGACTGACATCAGCTCCTGGCTGGTGCTCAAGGGGCCCAGCAAGGACGGGCCCGAGGTGCGCGGCGGACAACCCGACGCTCTCATCGTACTCGCCACCAAAGCCACGAAAGGTCAGTCACCTGTTCAAAATATCATGGGTATGGGATCATTAACTTCCTTTGACTATAAGCATCATCCTGAATGGTTGCTATAAAATTAAAGTACCTCCTAAATCATCGCATTATTCTAATATGGTGGTAATAGGCATGAATGCATTTTGGGTACCGGATATCATACACTTTTAAAGACAATACAGATTAATCAGTAATACAAATTTCCAATCTATTTTGGACTAAACTTAAAACCACCACCATAAAACCTGTAACTATACCTTTGTCTAAGTCATGTCTCATCATTGCTTCTAACCTCTCAACTGTCATGCTTTCACTTTACAGAAACGGACGAGTGTAAGTGGTTGAACCATTCTTTAAATGGGGCTGGAAGTTTTACTGGTTTTTATTTTTACTAATATTTGGATGCTTGTGGAATGTTGCTTCGATTAGCCTTGAAATGTGTTTTGAGTAGTGATATTGATAATTCTGCGATGATTAAAACACTGAATGAAAATAATTTACTAATTAGCTAAAGCACACAGCTCTGTCGAGACAAGTAATGTAATTTACAAAATACGTGACAAATTTTCATGTTATGGTGTTACAGGCTAACCTAAACAGCCGTACAAACGTATATTGTATTATTAATCATTTAATCAAAGGCTTTAGGCGTAGTTAAGTGTTGCGCAAACGCACATCCGCTTTGGCTTAAGCAATATATAGTTTTGAAGTAACATATGTTTTTGAAGATTAAATTATTTAACAGCTACACTACACCATAGTTTTATGGCAAAATATCTCGATTTGATTACTAAAGTTTTACTCAAAAATATGTTACAAACTTTTGTTCTGCTTTTGACGTATACTACTCATTTTGACTGTCTTTGTTCGTTCAAAATTGGGTAGTATAATGTACCAAGAAGTTTACAGGTAAATGCTCGAGTCTCGGTCACAATGTCTTATCAAGGGTCTTTTGCAAATCCAGAGTTGTATTGACGATTCCCATGTTTATAATTCTGTAAATACATAATTTTTACCGTCGCGAATCATATTTTGATCAACATAAAACCTGACACTCACCAGAAAATTACAAAAAAAAAGTATATATAATTTCGCGGGTTACCTTATCGCATCTCCCTTTATAGAAAGGCTTGTATATTTCTGCTATCGCGGTTACCGGCAGGCAGCAAACGACACAACGTATGTAATGTGTTCGGACTGTTGCGACAACGCGAATATTCATCGGCATTGTAACTGTGGACTCCGTAATTATCTGTAAACGACTGTACCTGTGAAGTGTGTACTGAGTGAGCCCTGTCCGCGCAGACTTCACGTACCAGGAGGCGTTCCTGGCGACGTACCGCACGTGGGTGTCGCCGGGCGGCCTGCTGGCGCGCCTGGTGCGGCGCGCGCAGCACTACCGCTCGCGCGCGCACGAGCTGCGCTCCACGCTGTGCCTGCTCACGCGCGTCGTCGCAGACCTCACGTGAGTTGCTCCACTAACGACAACTATATCTATAAATATTATAAACTAGTTGACCCGACCGTCGTCCTTTCAAAATTTCAATATTGTTTTAAAATAAATAATAAAATTTATTCAAGTATAAAGTAACATAATGATTTACATTAATTACAATCGAGGAAAATTTAATTCTAACTGTAATGTAGACTAGCATGATCTAGGTTTATGAAAACCTGTGTTTCAAGCCATCAACTTACATCAAACATTTAAAAAGAAGACAACAATACATTTATTTTTTGAGTTCATACAATACAAAAATCATATAAAAAAGGACGTTAATTAAAAAAAAAAAAACAGAATTTCTCCAGCCGCTCTCAAGTGATACACTTACCAACGAATAGCATTAAATTGTTCAAATATATTCAAATATAGATTTATTATAATAAATATTTTCGTTTTTCGTGTCTGTTTGTGTGACCGCGTTGTTACTTCTATTCTAAACTACCCAACGGATTTGGTGCGATTTTCACTTTCATTTAGAGAATTTATTCTGGAAGGTTTATATATATTGAACATTAATATTAAACTTCAAATAATAAAGAAATCCCGATGTTTTGTCAAGTGGTAAAAACCGTTCGAAGCAGAGGTTCTACTCCCTAAGCGAAATCCGTAGTTTCGGCCGAAGTTACGGGCGCTTCGTACTCAGTCTCACCTACAGATAGATATTATACCGTAAGTGAGTCGGGAGTACGAATCGCCTGTAACATCGGCCGAAACTACGGACGTCGCTTAGGGAGTAGACCCCCAGGGACGGGTCGCTAGTTTTACATATTATTTTATTTTATTGGATTTCCCTAAGGGTTGGGCAGACTTTTGCCGACTATGCTTAAATTCTGTGTAATACGAGCGAGCACATTGCCACTAATCTGGCATAAAGCCAGACTCACTAAACTATACTCGACAGGAATCAAATTTAGAACTCTTGGGTGTCGCACTTACGATCGGTAGACCCGAAAAACTAAAACAATATAAAGGACCCGAAAAAAAAACATACAAATGCAAACCATTTAGCTAATCATTAATTTAATAACGATGTTGCGATTTTTTCCAGGATGTCCGATTTAGATTGCCCATTGATGCAGGAGATAATGGAGTTCATTTACTGGCTCGTGGACGCTGAGGAGCTGATCATAGCGAAGGCGCTCAGGCAGATTCTAGTCGACAAACAGAAACAGCTGCACTTCCAACAGGTGAGTTCAGTTCCAATTAAAGGTTTTAAATAACTTTATTTTTTTTATTTATACAGGAAACTTTACAAACGATGATAAAAAGTTTAAATTTTCAAAACTCTTTCAAATTATAATACAAAAAAAAGAAAGATAATTGTATTATGTCTATATGAGGTAACAAAAGCGACCAAATCGTATTTTTTTTGTTACAGACTAACAACAGATACGAGTATGAAAATCCGTGCTTCGGCAGCGTATCAACGCGTCGCGACACCCTCCTCGACTTCAAAGCGACGGAGTTGGCCGAGCAGATGACGTTGTTAGACGCCGCGTTATTCGTGCGCCTCACTACCGCAGAAGTATTATTGTGGCCGCGCGACCAATCAGAAGAGAGCTCGCCTAATCTAACGCGGTTCACGGAACACTTCAACAAGATGAGCTACTGGGCACGTTCTAGAATTTTGGAACAGGTTCGTAAAGTCGTCAAAAAGTTGAATTTAGTGCGAGTTTTGCTTACATCTGCGTGAGTTCATGAATGTTATCTGAGGTAATCAATAAAATTCTACCATCTTACCTATTCTTGACGCCAGGCAGCATTCCATTTTGAAGGGTATGAGTTCTTACTATGAGTAATTACTAGCTCATGAGACAGCTTTGTCTCGTAAGTGGCAACGCACCTGCGATGCCTCTGGTATTACAAATATAAAACGGCGCAGGACTAAAACCATCCGCCGTCACTAGCTTGTTAGCCATCCGATTACATTGCCAAAAATTCAATTACAGGAAGAAGCTCGCGAGCGAGAGAAGTACGCCAGCAAGTTCCTGAAAGTAATGAAGGCGTTACGCAAGATGAACAACTTCAACTCGTACCTGGCTCTCGTATCCGCGTTGGATTCTCCTCCTGTGCAGCGCCTTGGCTGGCCACGTTCTATTGTAGACACGTTGCACGACTACTGCACCATTATTGACTCGTCGTCTTCCTTCCGCGCCTATCGCCAGGCGCTCGCCGACACGCAGCCGCCTTGCATACCTTACATGTATGTTCATTATATTATTATTCATATACTTTAAAGCATCTTTTACAAGATTAGTGCAAAATTCGCTGAGAATTCTCCCGGCCTACGAGGTTCGCATGGACATTTCCACCTTTTAAAGGTCGAGAAACTTCTCGTGTAAACAAGGCATAAAAATGTATTCGTCAAATTGTTGAGAAAGTGACTTGACTTTCACTTAACCAGCATTAAATTATTGCACTATAGGTAATGACCAATGTCCTTATAAATATTATATTGTAATGCAATAATGCTAAGCTAGTTATCGCTAACAACATTATCATAAATATGTTCGTTGTTTTTTTTTTTTTGCAGTGGTCTAGTCCTTCAAGATCTGACTTTCGTTCATATCGGCAATCCGGACCTCCTTCCGGAAGGCTGCATCAATTTCACCAAGAGGTGGCAGCAGTATCACATCATGGAGAATATGAAGAGATTCCATAAAGAGTGCGTAGTCCATACATACATAGTTATTTCATTTAATTATTTTGACTTTGCAAAGAATTAAAAAAAAAAAGAAACGTGTGCGGTCGGAAGAGCCCGTTAGGAACGAAGTTTCTTCTCACGTATGCTTTCAAACAAAATTCTCACAGCCGTCATCTTGGATTTACATTTCAACATCACTATTGGCTTTAATACCCTCGAAAACCATGAAAACGACACCCATGATGAAAAAATTTAACTTTTTCGCGGCCGTCGTCTTGAATTTTCATTTTGACCAAATTCACTTGAAAGTTGCATGGAGAGGGCATAACGCTTTTTCGTTACGTGACGATTACTACCAGTTTACTGCTACCGTAAGCCGCGTTAAAAAACTTCGTTCCAGTAATATACTGTTATTAAATGCAAATAATAATTTAAAATTATGAATAATTCAGAATCAACAAAGTTGACTGCAATCGAAGGTGAAGCATTCATGTATGCAAGTAAATCAAGAATGAATGAAAGTCCTGTAACAGTCATAGTATTCCTTTAGTAGTTACAGTGATCGATCGACGTTATATGGCTGAGCACAGTTGGTGCACAATAGTTATTTATGCAACTGTTGTATAATAAGGGGTATTAAAAAGCCGTGTGTGATAATAGTATCACATGAGTGTTTTAATACCTAATTATAACAGTTGCATACAAGACTTTATCTATACCCATGATATGAATCCTCTATAAAAGTTTCTGAAACCATTGGGTGTTTGTAATTCAAGATCAAGAATAAAGAAATTCCCACGAAATTCAGTACAACTGCACGTATGTACGTCGCCTGCAGCAGCACATCACACACACATGCATGCAGGGTGCTGCTGTCCCCCGCTTGAACTTTGAAACGAGTTTCGTAATGAAATTTAGTACAACATTATAACACTCGTTTGGATGATGTAATGGTTACTATGACACTGGCTGTTATAATGTTGCCAATAAGCTAACTGTTTCAGAAACATTTATAGAGGTGTTATAGCATGGGTGTAGATAAAAATGTATATTACTTTCGTCAACAGGCAGTACAAGTTCAAGAAAAACGAGCGTATCCTGGCGATGTTCAACGAGTTCGACGACGTGCTGAGCGAGGAGGCGATGTGGCAGGTGTCGGAGAGCATCAAGCCGCGCGGCGGGCGCGCGCGCGCCGCCCCGCCCGCGCACGCGCCGCCCGCGCACGCCGCCGCCTGACGCCGCCTGACGCAGGCTGCCCTCAGGTGCGTATACGTTACTTTACTTTCCCGAAACTATAAACCAATAATATTATGTGTTTTTGGAAAAACTTACTGCACACTAAAATATTCAGTTTGCGTTACAACTTAATATTTTGATACTTTTCCAATAGTACTAGTCACTCTGAAATCAACTTTATTTACAGCACTATAAAGTTGATAATTATTTGATTCAAAACACAATTGGAAACAAAGATTTGAATATGGAATGCAAACTTGACGAAGCGAGACGCAACGCGGTTTTCGTCGTTCTTCGCCAGGTGCCCAAGACACGAATGAGCTCCTGCTAAATTTCAATGTTTTCTTTTGCAGGTAAATCTTGAATCCAAAGAATATGAAGACGGAATAGGATATTATACGAGTTGCTTGAATTGTATGTCGAGGAGATATATTAATTTAGAGAAATTGTGATTATCTGTCCTAAAAAGGCCTAATTAATATTAGTGTATTTATTAATTGTGCGATTTTCTCGACTGTGATTGAACCGAGTGCGAGTGTGACGCGTGGACAGGTCGATGCGACGAGGATTGAGGTTACGCGCTTACGATTACAACGCTTTTCATGTGCAACAAATGATAATAATCGAGTAAATATTATTTCTATCAGTATTTAAATCGAATAACTGTCGTCTATTACATATCAGCATGTGACTTGCATAGTGTACTAATAATGAAACGAGCGACGCCTTGGGTGTTTAGAGTAAAGTCCTTGAACCATCTCGTTGTTGTATTTGCCATTGATGTCATTATACATTATTGAGTAAGCCAGCTTCGGAAGTTAGCTTTCTATACATCGAATTAGAGGAAACATTTTGAAGTCTTAGGAATGGTAGCAGAACTACTGTTTGATCATAGTGACTTAGTCGATATAAGCATTTCGAGTGTATTCATTTTTAAAGTCGTTTATTGTTCACCGTGTTTGAATAACATAATTATAACGCGTAAGTAAGTACCTATAGGAAATGGGACAGTTCATTTTAGTTTTAGTGGAAAGTTAATGTGCACGCTTCAAAACTCAAATTTCAAGGGGCTTCCATAAATTTAAATGGAGTGAGAAGTTTTAATACCCCTAAACAATATGACCTGTCATGAAGTTTTAAAATAGAGACATTATATTTTTGTATACACTTGTATTAAAGTATACCCTCATAGCAAAGCATTGTGACATAAACATATCATTTTTAAATGTGTGCCAAACTTTGAAACCAACAGAAATGTCCCATTTCTATACTTAGTACAAGTAATTACTTAATAAGTACCTAAGCGTAAATGTTGTGTATCTGAAATTTGTAGAAATGCTCTAATGGTACAAAGTGGCAACAAAGACTCACAATTAAATATACTTAATTGCTTTACACAGAAAGCAAGTATAGAGAACTTAAATATAATTAATATCTTGCAACATTATTAGGCTATAATTGACCGTCGATGGGAAATACTACTTTAGGGAGTCTATTAGAAATTTGTGAATGCATTGAAATGCTAATATAATACATAATGAACTTCAATCATTTAATAATAAGTAGTTCATACTTTCATATGAGACCCGTCTCTAATATTTTTATGAGAAAGATGACGCTATTCAAACGCGTCAATGCCATTTCATCCTTGTTGAAGTATTACTGTTAATGCAATATTTTTGTGCATGCTCTTAAAGTATTCATATGAATTTGATGCATATTTTATTTTTGATATTCAAAAACTTTTTCCTATAGGTTGCTACCTGCAAGGAAGCTAACGAATTACATACTTTTGAGATGTATACTTATTTACATTATTCTTCAGTGTTTGCGTAATTTTACTATAATGTAAGATTTAGATACAACGCTGCTAGCTCTGAAGCTACAAGTAGCTAGGTATTGTACGAAACTTTGGATAAATATTTAAATACACTTGATACTAGATAGTCTCATGTTCACAGTAATCGCATTTTTTAAATAGATAATGGTAGGTCAAATTCGAATAGTGTAATATAATCAACGTTTAATTTGCCTTAAGACGATCGAGTCTTCAGTGAAATAGCAATAAAATTTAATTGTTGTTAGAATTGCTGCACAATTTGTGATACTAATCATGTAGCGTGCCGCTTACTACTCAGTCTTATTGACGTCCTGTACGCGTAGGCAATTGTATTAGAAGAATATTAGTAGTAAGCGTAATAAACCCCAATATGATAGTATTGCTGAGGCGTGCACGTATGTTACTTATGGTAACGGTTGTTGCCGAGCTGCCTCGTTTGTTGCGACTTGCGATTGTACGCGCAATATGTGTAATCGTGCTACTACAGTGTCAGTGTAACAATAGTAAAGATTTGAAACAAGCAATACCATTTTTAATGCAGGCTAAGAATAAAATATATTTGCATCGATCAGGTAGTTGGTATATTCAAAAGGAACATAACGTTCCATGCAATAATAACTAGACCAATATTTAGAATGTTTTACAGTGCTTTACTGAATTATGTGCTGATATTTTATATGTAAAATATTTTGATTGATAGTTAAGTTAATAGGGTACGTTACCATTCTTTATCTGGTATTATTATTTATTTAGTGTATTATGAAAATACGGAGCGATTAACGGATATAATTATTATCTAAAGTATATTAAAGACTGCCTAAATTAATTATTCACTGTACTTGATGTATAAATTAGAGAAATATTTTAAATGTCCCATTATGTCACCAAAGGATGTCTTATAAGGGTGGAGTTGCATCAAAGTTGATCTCTGACTAACGAAACCACTTAAACATGTACAAGCTATACAACTATGATATTATTATGTATCTGGTTTATCTATGAAAATCATTTAACTTTGATGCAATCACTCATATGTGAGATTTCTAATCGCAAAGCAATGTAGCCTTGGCTTAATTTTACAATACACAATGATAATTTGTCACAATGTTCATATTTATTACATACATTATTAACGTATTCATAAGAAGTATAAAGATCACATTATAGTGAACAGCGTACATATTTTTGTTGTATTAGCAAGTTCAGTATTACGTTAAATTAAAGAAATGCCATAATCTTATGAATTGAATTAAATATTAGTATATTTTTATCTTTTTTTGGGACCGTTTTTTAAGTTTAATTCTTACTTTAAGTAAAGTTTTTTTTTTTATTACATATTATTATACTTTATTGTACATTTATTGAGTTAGTTGGTTTTAAAAAGTAATCAGAACCGCAGGTGTGTACAGTAAAATTTTGTGTGTCAAGTTCTTTTTGTAACTATTTTGTAAAATAAATATAGCACTTTATTTACAACAGTTTATCTTTTTTTTAAACACGGTATCCAATTTAACCGTGTCCCAGTCCTATAAGACATCACATTATCAGATCTACTTTGACGTATTGCTAACTATTGTCTGCCTCGCCTGCCTGACTTTTTTTTTTTAACTCGAGGGCGTGTCAGACTTACTGACTAAAACCTACCCGTGTTCCTTCAGTTGCCGTGTTGCCAGGGGGCCACGATGTCCCTATCGGTTTTCTTCGAACTCCCGGCAGGCATTGGCCCTAGCCGACCCCGTCAATTCTGCTGACATCTCTTTGAGGCGCGCGTGGAACACAAGGCGCCGTCGACCCGGGCTTGGTCCTTATCGGACGGCGAGCTGCCCATTGCTCACCGTCCGCAAGCCCGCGCCTACGGTGGCTGGAAATCTGCCTGTGATTCCCGACGCCCAGGGCGTCTCCTGCGGCGGTTAGGGGCGCGAGGGCGCGAAATTTGCCTCTCCCTCACGCGCTCCGTCTCCTTCGCGAGCATTACTGCTTCGCAGAAGGAGGTGACGGCCTCCCATTTCCTCTCGCTCCGTAGCATGGCCCGAATCAGGGCCGGACGCGAGAGATCACCGCCGCCGATCGCCTCCACGAGCACACGGCGATGCCCTGCCCAAGCCGGGCAGACCTCCACCGTATGCTCCACCGTGTCCTCCGGTGCCTCGCCTGCCTGCCTGCCTCTTTAATAAAAGTTTAAAAACTATAGTATATCACGATGACATATCCGATCACATGAACCACAACGACTACGTGGACGGGCGATGTCCGTGATTCTTTAATTATATTTTTTTTGCATTCTAGTAACCTTTTTGTGAATTAGTACCTATCTACCCACGTCATTAACAAAGGTATCACAGGCCATGGGTAAAGGTTTTTTATTTAAAAAGCTAAGCCAAAGCTCCTCAAACTTGGAATCGACATTCGAGTCGACAAGTTATCATCATTTATTTATCGGTAAATACATATGTTTCAGTTCTGTTTTTTTTTTACGAAATTAATCACATATGAGGCATATAGAATCAAAGACAGCTAAGCGCCACACTTTCAAAAAATTTACTAAGTATGGAGCCATCTAGTGAATTTTTGGTTGCAACTCTTTATTTTATTATTGTAAGAAACAAATACAGCTAAAGCCCTTTAAATTACGTTCAAAAATTGATTTTGGGATCAAATACAGCTAAGTCACCTTAGTTCACAATCAAAGACAGCTAGATGATGAAACAACCAATCACAACGCTTGAATTCTCGAAAACAAAATGGCGATTTCTATACAACCGCGTTAGCCACACCTAAAATTTTTTATTGTATTTTTAGTGTTTTTAGTGAGTTCTCGTGCTAAATTTGTTGTGAAACGATTATTATGGAGGTCCCTGTAGAACCGGCAAGTACTGGCAGAGGTCGAAAACGCACACGAAACCAAGAAAACTGGAAGGCAAACATTGCTAAGAGAGAAAGGTTAGTGATGTGCCTCACGTCTACACTCCACACAATGTAAAGATAAAGATAAATAATTGCTATCGAATTAAATTAATTTTTCGCAATATTTATTTTCGCATGTATTGCTATGTACCATAACGCTAATACTACCGAACTGTAACTAAAATTGGGCTAAGATAGAGAAGTTTGAGTGTTGAAAATATTGATTGTTGTTTTTATTTTAATTTGATCTCCCAATTATGTATTATTATATTTTTTGCTATAAATGCAAACCTACCTACAAGTACCAGTACTATACCTACTAAGAATAGATACTAACTAGTAGTATGTTTAATAACTACCCTTTTTTTCGTCAAGGGTTAAGTCCTTTACAGGTTCCTAGTTCCTAACCAAATGTTTTTTTTTTTTTCACAGATACTCCCCAACTGCTTTACCTCAAAGAGTAAACTGTTCACATAAAAACCCAACACTAAAATGTGCAAGCCTGACAATAAATGAACTTCTAAAATTTCACCAATCATTTTATGCTTCAAGAAAAAAAAGCCATCAAGATGCTTTTCTTCTAAAGTGCTGCCAAATAAAACAAATTAAAAGAAGGCGTCCTAACCAAAATAAAAGGCTTAGAAGAGATTTTAATATCCAGTACAGGATTTTGAACAGTCAGAATAAATTTGTGATTGTTTGCCAAAATTTTTTTTTGAGTTCCTTGCAAATAAAAAAGTATAGAGTGGAATTTGTTATGAAGGTGTTTTACTATACGGGACAGTTTGCTAAAGAAAACAGGGGAGGAAACCATAAAATAAACAAGTATAGGGAGCAAAAAGATATAGTTCGGCAGTTTATTATTAAGTTAAAATGCATAGAATCACATTACTGTCGATCTGCAACACAAGAGCGAAAATATCTGCACAGCGATTTGAGTATAAACAAACTTTATAAGATGTTCAAAATCGAAAATCCTCAATCTGTTGTAAAGAAGTCTTATTTTCGTGCAATATTCAACCAAGATTTCAACTTAGGATTCGGTAATCCGAGAACAGACGTTTGCTCGAAGTGCATTGAGTTGGATGGGAAAATAAAAATGGAAAACGACCAAGAAAAAAAGAAACACCTCATGATCGAAAAAAGAGTCCACAAGCTCAGGGCAAAAGCATTCTTTAAATTGCTTCAGGAAAAATCTGAAGATATGATTACTTTCTCATTTGACTGTCAAAAAAACAATCCCCTACCCAAAGTACCTGACCAGAGCGCATACTACAGTCGCCAAATATATCTTTACAATTTTACGATTGTTCAGGGTTCTTCTAAAGATCACCTGAGTAAAGACACAACTTATGCATATTTGTGGACAGAGAACGAATTTCCAAAAACATCCAACCAGATAGCCTCTGCAGTGTACGACCGTTTAAATAAAACTAATTTTGAAGGAATTAGTACTGTTCGTCTTGTAGCTGACGGATGTGGCGGGCAGAACAAGAACAGTATATTGCTATGTATGCTGTCAAGATGGCTTCTCGACAACATGTCTCTGAAAAAAGTTGAAGTCGTTTTCCCAATTACTGGGCATTCTTTCATGCCGCCAGATCGAGTTTTCGGAAACATTGAAAAAGTACTTAAAAAACAAGAAGTAATCATTCGACCTGAAGATTACATGGACATCATTGCTACAAATGCAACCGTTACAAAAATGCGTGACATTCAAATGTTAGACTTCAGGAGTGCCGCAAAAGATGTTTTTAAACCGACTGCGAGATGGCCTTTTAAAATAAGTGAATGCAAGAGATTCATTTTGAAGAGATCCAAGACTGTTGGAAATGTGCTTATTCGTGGAGAACTGCATTTTAATTCAGATACAGGTAAAGCAGGAAATCTTTGCAAAACTGGAATGAAAACCAATATGATTCTCCCATCCATCGTGCCACTAGGAGCACCCCTGAATCGTGCAAAAATAACAGATGTCGATGCACTATTAAAAAAGCATTTTGGCGCTGAATGGGAAACCAATGCAGAATGTCAGTTTTATGTAAATATTATAAGATCGCCAGTTATTCAAGAGGGGGAAGACGAAGATGATAATGAAAACTATTGTGAAAGTAGGGATGATACGGTGGATTTAAGAATTTAACTTTTGTGTTTGTTGAAAAAGAAGAAACAGCTGATTTAGTAATAAGAAAAGTTTTAAGTTCATAAGAATAGAATATTGTTCCTAAAAAAAGACTGATTAAAAAGAGAAAAAGTGTTTTTAATTTTGTTACGATTTTGATTATTATTTTAAGTTTAAAAAAAAATTAAATATCTATATGAAAACGTGTTTTAATTACTGGTCCCTGATATCGACCTCTGTTGGGAACATCACTAACATTGTGATGTCAATATGGCGCCAGTCATTGTCAAAGACAGCTAGGTTCACTTGAGTAAAAATCAAACACAGCTAAGTGTAGCTGTTAGTATCAAAGATAGCTAAGTTGTTAGTATTTTTTTTTTTTTTTGGCTTATTATTTAGTACTCATGGATAAAGGTGGCTAAAACCAATATAAAGTCACATACTCTAAAATCAAAACTCAGAGAGTATGAAAACCCCTGACTCATAAATTAGAAAAACGTTTTTTTCAGTTCCTGAAAATTTGACATAGAGGCACTTAGCTACCTTTGATTCTATATGCCTCATATAATAATATGCAGAAATTTTTTGACTACTTCGTTGTAGCTTTAAAACGTTTAAATATCGAATTTGACGCAATGGTACTCACAGAATGTTGGTTGCAAGAAAACTCTATTATATGTAGTCTCGAGGGATATAATTCATATCGCACAACGAAATATATAAATAAAGCCGGAGGTGTTCAAATTTATGTAAAGGAATGCCATGAAGTCATCGTTACTGAGCCTGAGATAGATGATGCTAACTGCCTTATGGTTCGTCTTGGTGGTTCTATTAATCTTTTCGGCATTTATCGCTCACCTTCTTTTAGTAGTTTAACAAAATTCCTATCGTCACTGGATGAGACCTTAAATCAAGCAAAGTCAAAATCAGTGTTGGTTGTCACTGGAGATTTAAACATTGACATACTCGCGGACAATTCTGGTGGAGAGAACGCCGAGTACCAATGCTTAATGGCACAGCACGCATTGTTACCTGCGATCACAAAGCCAACCCGAGGTTACACCTACATAGATCATTCTTATGTAAAAAGCTGTGGCTCAGTGATGGGTATTGTCGCCAAATCTTCGTTGACAGATTATGACATTGCTATGGTTGGAATCAAAACTAAAATGGAAAATGAGAAGAAAAACGCCCGAAAGATTATTCAAAAAAACCGGTCAAGTGCGTGTCGGACCACGCACAATGAAGGGTTCCGTAGTTGGGATGAATTTATCCCAAAAACAAAATTAACTTAGTAGTTGATAAATATGTTCTCCCATACGGAATGTATGGGAGAACATGTTTTTGCAACTGCAAAGTTAAGTTGGTCGATTATTACTCGTTAACTAGTACAGCCTACTTAGCTGTGATAGTTTTCCTTTTAATTTCGTCATATAAACTACTGCTGTGATTTTTTTCACACATCCAAAACCAACCATTTAGCTGGCAGGGGGGGGGACACTTGACTCTAACAAAAATTAGCACTTTAAAGCTTAATATTTTGCAAACGAATCCCTGAATCCAAAAATGGTTTTCACAAACTCATAATGTTTTTGCAAGACCTTTCTAATGATATCCCACACTATGGAATAAAAAATAAAACATCACCACGTTACGTGTATGGGAAGTACCCTAAAAAAAAGTTTTTCATAATTTTGTTTTACCACTTTGTCGGCGTAATTAATATGTATACCTATGCTAAATTACAGCTTTCTAGTACTAAGGGTCTCGGAGCTAGACCGCGGACAGACAGACAGACAGACAGACGGACATGACGAAACTATAAAGAATAAAGAATAAAAGCTTTATTTGGAACAACTTAAGTTTACAATTTACATAGGAAAACGAAGATAGCCACAAAAGTAAAATACTGTGGCGCAGCCATCAACGCCCAACTCTTAAAATTATATACCCAAAGACATTGTTCCAGACTTCCCAAAGAAAGTTAATTAAATAATTACAAAAAATAAATAAAACTAAAAAGAATTGAATAAAAAGAGAATATACTCTATGTGGAAGGGTTCCTTGTTTACTACGGAACCCTAAAAAGTCGATTATGAAAAGCTGAAATTGGATCTTGACAATGAAGATTGGTCTCCTGTCACTTGTAGTCAAGATGTCAATGAAGCACTCAAAGCCTTTGAAGATATCCTCGGTGCGGTTACCTCAAGAAATACTCAAAATCTAAAGAAAAGTCGGAAAAAATATATTTTGAAGCCCTGGATTACACCCGGTTTGGTGCGTTGCATGCGCTTTAAAGACAAAGTACACTCACAAGTCAAACAATATCCGAAAAATGAAACACTAAACATTTCTTACAGTAAATATAGGAACTTCCTGATTGACCTCCTTAGAAAAGTAAGGAATGACTACAACAGCAGACAACTTCAAGAAAATCAGCATAACCCTAAGAAATTATGGAGCGCTTATTATAGATATAACCGAAATGCCAAAGAAGAAAAGCGCTCCCCCACAAGAACTAGTATCTTCCGCTGGATCCATCAAGGCATCTCTGAATCATTGCAATAGTTACTTTGCATCGGTGGGAAAAACCCTTGCCGACCAAATACTACAAAGTCTGTCCACGACTGAGGAAGGTTTGGCCGCAAAAATCAGATGTAGAATTTCAAATAGTGACTCCATATTTTTGGCTCCTACTGACACACACGAAATAGAAAGAATTATTCTTAATCTTAAAAATGAGAGCGCTCCGGGATTAGACGGATACAAGGCAACACTAATCAAATACATTAGGCATTCAATCTTGGAACCTTTTACGCACATTTGCAATCTGAGCATGTCAACAGGAGTCTTCCTAGACAAGTGAAAACTGCCTTGGTGTCTCCAATCCACAAGGCAGGGCCGAAAGGGTCTCCTGATAATTACAGACCAATATCGTTGCTCAGCATTTTCTCTAAAATACTAGAGAGAATATTCAATATACGTATCGTGAAGTTTACCGAAGAAAACAACTTACTATCGGACCGCCAGTTTGGCTTTAGACAGGGAAGATGCACGGAAAATGCTGTCGAACTACTTACCAATATTGTATCTGGGCACGTTGACCGAGGCCGTCGATGCCTAGGCGTATTCATAGATCTTGCAAAGGCATTCGACAGTCTCGAGTCGGATATTATGTAAAAAAACTGGAGTCGTTTGGTATAAGAGGAGTGGCCTTAAACTGGTTTCGCAGCTACCTAACCGACCGGCGGCAGTGTGTTAGAGTCGAAAATCAGATAAGCGATGAATTGAGTGTTTCTTTTGGTGTACCGCAGGGTAGTATACTGGGCCCGATTTTATTCACTATGTACATAGATGCCATTTTAAGAAATGAAATTCCTAACGCTGACCTGATTTGTTACGCTGACGATACTGTTATAATTTTCCACGGGGCCGACCGAGTCTGGAATGAATAAGTTAGCTAACTGGTTGGATTCAAATTTACTCACACTCAACGTAAATAAAACCAAATATATAGCATTCAGAAAAACTAATGCAACTAAACTGCCTGCATGGAGAATAAAAATCCACAGATGTAAGTTCTACGAGATTGCCAGTAGCTCTAATTCCACGTGTTCCTGCAACGAGATCGAAAGGGTTGATCACCTAAAATACCTCGGAGTTACAGTAGATCAGCATCTCTCTTTCAAACAACACATTACGGTTATGGCAATACGACTTCGTAGGTTGATATATGTTATGAAACTTCTACGTGAATGTGCTGCCACCGAAATTCGCAAATTAGTTTACTTTGCCCTCTGTCAGTCTCTACTCCAGTACTGTATAACTGTTTGGGGCGGGGTCGCCAAAACTCATATGTTAGAACTGTAGAGGGCGCAACGCGCTATATTAAAAGTCATGCTTCATAAACTTTACCGTTATTCAACTTACGGTCTATATAAGGAGGCAGGACTTCTTGGAGTGCGGAAACTATATAATTCTACCGTTATTTCGAAGAGTAATTCAATTTTTTTTAAAGAGATCTGATCTAAAAGCCCTGCATAGTAAAAGGAAATTCAGAATCCCGAACCCAGGAGTAAACTCAGCGTTTGCCCAATCTTAAGATTCATAACTCTTCTCACACCCGAATGAAACATACAGTTAAAACATGGCTCTTGGAACAATCATACACCTCTACTGAAATAATCCTAAGCATAACGAAATAAAATCAACTCACACTGCACCGACACAAACACCCGTATCCACACTCTCACTCACACACACACATACACACTCAATCGCATAATACAGAACAGCAGCATAAACCGAAATTATACCAAATTTTGTATCATAATTTTAGTATAAGATTTAATTTTAGTTTTTCATAAATCACTTATAATTAATTTGTTTGTATATTTAGTTTTAGTCTCGATGAGGCTAATTTGCTTAACTTTAGCCAATTTAAAATTTTATTTTATTTAAAAATTATCAAAATGTTGTACATATTTAACGGTGCCCAAGATACAGGCTGTGCCTAGTTTGGGACCAACGATACCTCAAATTCAAATTCATTTATTAATTTTGTGAACATAGGGTAAAAGATTATACAGCTGTTACAAATAAATATCGGTCCATACTACGTCCCGCCAGAAGGCATACAAAATTGTTTAGGTAAATAGATAGGTAATCAAATGTAACGTTAACAAAATGAAAATAAAAATAAAAACTCAAGGTACAGACGCCAGCACATCAGGCTACTACAATCTGTCAAATTTATTTAATAGATTTTCAACTTTATCGCTGAAGCATAAGGTTCAAAGTTGATTGGGAAAATTTGACAGTTTCGGGTAGCTTAATGTGCTGGCGTCTGTACATGTCACATTTCATGCCAATAATAATAAAATGTCAATAAATTAAGATGGCACATAAACAGATAGGTCTTCTATTTAGTCACATTCTCTTCTAAAATAATAAATTTGAATTTTGAATTTAATTAATTTTGAATATAAGGGTACTAATTATTTGTATACTTAGAATAGCTGTAGCATGCCCCCTTTTTCGGCGCTCATGGTAGTCCTGCTGAAGGGGCATGACTACCGGACCACCTTCAAAGTCGAGTTTCTCGAAAACTACTAAGGTACCAATTTTGTTGTTCGAGCACTAATGAATACCAATTGAGTACTAATTATTTACCAAATATGGAAGCGATTGGCGTTGGTGGTACGGTGGTAGTCACGGACATGGACGGGCGCTAATTTGTATGAAAATGAATAGTTTATTCGCACGGATAGTCCGTGCGGATAAACCCGTTGATTTGGCCGTCCAAATCAACCGACAACAACAACGCCACGTCGCAGCCACGACGTTGCGTCGACGTCGTCCTCTACGAAAGCCAGAGCCGATCTATCCGTCTAGCTACAACGTAACCATATCGCAACTCGACAACGCATGTAGTTACCATTAAGCGTATTATCTATGGTTACCACAACGCAACAGCAAAAAGCTGCAACTACACTATTCACACGAAACCACTGCTTGCCCACATTTTGTTGCTGCGATGTGGTGTGGTTTGAGTACGTATGATTGGACCCTAAGCATTTGACATTCGTCTAAACTACACCAGCGAAGACGCGACACCTAGCGGGATAAATTAGTACCTAGTGTCTGTCCCCAAATTACTGGCACTCACGAGCAACTTGGATCATACATATCATTTGGGATAGGTGGCCCAACAATACAATTAAAGCACGATTAAAGGACTATTGCTTCTACTTGTATGTTCTATTGCTGCCCACACTTACGCTATGCACGGGAAGCTTCGTTTTGTATGAAAATGTCGTATGTATCTACGTAATACGGATACGTAGCTGGCAGAGCCGTGCGAATATGAAACTGCGCCCGGGGCAAAGCCTAATTCTAGCGCCCCTACACAAGATGATTTTTAGACATTCTATAATTTTTTTATTTAACTATGCCGTAACCATTTACTTTACCTACTGGGTGATTGTGCACCTTTAATCCTAGGTAAGCTGTTAACCCAAAATGACCATGTGATCCTTTCTTTATTATCAGCCCCGGATCTAGGGGGGGACAAGCCGGGGCTCGTGCCCCGGGCGCCAACTTCAGGGGGCGACAAATTCAAGCGCAGCAGACAAGTGCACCACTCAGCACACAGCAACTTTGCAATAAATGAGACGCGCAGCACATTTATAATATTTCTATTTGTTTTTCTTTTTTACCTACAACAGTTTTGGCGCTATTGTTGAATTGGCGCATTATCGATCGATACAATTTGATTAATATATGTTGCTGCCAAGATTTTCATTATGAGAAAATTTTAATTTCGCGGGGGCTAACTTAGCGCATCCCCATAAAAGATTGGCGGGGGCCGGCAAACGGCAGATTTACCCCGCCTCAAAAAAAAATCTAGGTCCGGAGCTGTTTATTATGTAGGTATTACTGATTGTTTTGTTTTATTTTATTTAGCATTCTTTAGAACTCGTCGTCACGCCTGCCTGTATGTAAAACTTTATTTTTTTCTAAATACTATTTTGTTTGTATGTCTGTAAAAATCTTATTCTTTGAGTTAATAAACTTGCAACTTGCCACATATAGATAACTAAGTAAAGTATGGAAGAATTTTAACACGCGTTCCGATTAACTCGAAACTCAGTATTTGTACTTAAACCAAAAATAAAGAATAACGTGTATTAGGGTTTTTCAAAAATCTACTCCTAACGGGGTGAAAAGGGGTAGTCAATTTTACAAGGGAGGATTTTACTGCGTGGCTTGATTAACTCAAAAATTGGTATAAATAATCTTAGTACTTATATGTTTTAAGGTTTTTCAAAAGCATCTCCTAACGGGGTGGCAAAGGGTCATAAAGTTTAAGGGAGTACAGTTTATTTGAAAAATCTTATTCTTTTGATCTACAGGCTGAAATTTAATTCATTGGCAATGTTTTAACCATGATACTTCTTCCTTTAGGCCAACAATATCGAAAGAAATAAGGTAAAAACTAAATAAAAATATATTGTTTTAATTTATTTAAGTGTTTGTTTGTTTTTTTTTTGCAAATCGCTGTTTAGCAAAAGCTCCAAATTTCAGCCTGTCTAAACTAAAAAAATGATCCGAATAAGTACCTACTTATTTATCTAAATAAATTATCAAGATCGAACCCTTATTTTGAAAACTACCTTTCAAAGAGGGTGGAGGGGGTGTTATTTGGAGCATTCTGACTCGGATCCGGTTTTATCAAAGAGAAAGAAGAAAGAAAGAAAGAAAAATAAGTTTATTTGTCACAGAAACACGTGCATAAAAGAAGAGAATAATAAAATAAAACAATAGATTTAAATATAATCACGAGCACAAAACAGAAATATGCGGCAGCTGCTGGCACGTCATGACTGTGACAAAAAGGCAAGCGAAGCAAGCCCGCAAATTGGAGCTGAACCGGGATAGGTGAAGTTTTCATAGTCATTTTACTAAGAAAATGCAAGAAAAGAAAATGCAGAAATGCAATGCAGAAAAGAAAAATTTGGGCACCCTGATTTGGAAAGGTTAGATTTTACTAAATTAATGAATTGAGTGTCCTTAAAAAGTTCCATAAAGTGGTCCTTGTCAATCTGTGCACCCACCGCACCGTGTGGCGACCACGTGGGGTTTTACCACCGCACCATGTCACTGAATTTAGCTTGCCTTTTGTTATTTGATTATTACCGCCACTAACACTGCAGATAATGCGCAATCGAAAACTTTGCGTGTCACTCTCAACTCAGGGTTACCTACTCCACGCAGTAGGTGGAAGGTATGCCGTGATGAAAGTTTTTAGAGTATCAATATGGGGGCGACCAAAGCAAAGTCTACAAAGGAGAAAACGGACTCCACATTTTTATGACATAGTTTTCGCTGAAAGTTATGAAAAAGCTTATGAGTTATTTTATCCGATTAATAGTAGTAAGTAAAATAATTTTCTTTTTGCATAGTCGATAAATTTTAACAAAAAATGTTAGTTAATCTGATAAAATAACTCATAAACTCATAAGCTTTTAGAAATAGTAAACAGAATTCAAATCGAGCCAATAACATCGGAGATATGGCAAAAAAAGTAAAGCAAGGTCACAAACGGTTAACAAAAGTTTACTTTAAAACATTTTACAAAAAAAAAACAACTGACTTAAAAAAAAAAAAAACACTACAAACTAAAAAATAACTTTAATTTCGGAAGTCGGTGTCTTGGCAAGGGCGGATCCAGCCTTCGAGTCAGGGGGGGGTCACATAGTCGGGGTCAGTCAGGACAGGTTCGCATTTTTGCATTTTCGTCTCTTCATCAATAGGATACGAAAAGCAAAAATGTAGGGGAGCGCGAGCAAGGCGAGCTCGAATTTTTTTGCACCTCGTCTCGGAATTCTCGGTTAGGTTTCTATTAAACATCCTTACGGAAATAGGAGTTGCTTTGTCGACTTATGCAGAAAAGTTTGAGTTAGAAAAACATAGAATTGAAGAGCGAGCGAAGCGAGCTCGAAAATTTTAGCACACCGCCTTGTGTAGGAGATAAGGTTTTTTTTCGAGTTCCTTTGTCGACTTATGCAGAAAGGCTGAGAATGTAGATTGAAGCGAGCGGAGCGAGCTCGAAAAATTTTCATCCTCAGCCTCCAACTCTAAACTGCTTCTTACTGAATATTTATGTTGACCGTGTTTGGGATATAATTAAAACGTACTTCTTAAGATTTAGGGGGCTGCCAGGATCGGGGCCGGGGCGGTTTGTCTTGACACTATTCTGGGGTATTTAATTTCTACGTATAGTTGCTAGCTTCAGATAAACCTACATGGACACTTATGAAACGTCAGAAGCTAGGAATCGCTTCACTTGGTCGTTTTCTATGGAAAAGAGCCGACAGAAAACTCCACGGTCAATCATCATAATTATAATAACATCACATAGTCTTATTTTGCATGTCGTTCGCACGTGTGGCAATGGCAAACATCCTACGTGGCAACATCATACAAAGTATTTATTTCATTAAATTTATCAATGAGATTAGAAAAAATACCAGTGGTTGACCTAAACGTAGCCCGGGGGGGGCATGACCCCCATGACCCCCCCCCCCCTGGATCCGCCCTTGTGTCTTGGGTTTTGTATTTTCGTTTTTTGCCACCGACTTCCGAAATTAAAGTTATTTTTCAGTTTGTAGTGTTTTTTTTTTAACTTTTTTGTTGTGGTACCTACCCCACACACATTCGAATACCACTACCTGCTACCAGTGACAGGAACTTATCATATCATCTACATACTAAGTGGGAAAAAATACGTATCTTGTAGCTAACTCAAAAACTACCCAAGTAAAGTTAATAAAATTTATATGGGACCAATTTGATACCCCTTTCAAACAAAAAAATAATTTTCAAAATCGGTCTATAAATGGCGGAGAAATCGGTGGACATACTTACATTAAAAAAAACATACGCTACGAACATATAACCCCCTCCTTTTTGGAAGTCGGTTAAAAAGAGGGGGTCTTCTCTTTTAAAGTTAATTTTCGGTAATATTTCATGAAAATTCAGAAAAATACGGCGGTCACATGCCCATGGGCGACATTGTATAATTACTAGAAGGCGTTGATATTCGTCTTGGCGTGAATAATCCATATTGTTGGCAGGATGTGCTATTTAAAAACGAATAACGATTTATGACTTCACGGCTTTTTAAATTAAAATTATTAAAGCCATGTCGGATTCGGTTCTGCACGCACCATAGAATCGAATTCTCGTGTTGAATATCTCTGACCAACTATACCTACGTAGGTAATAGATTTACAGCGAGAGCTCTGGAACGTATGCAAGTAGGCCGAAACTATAAATTCAGGCCACCTCGTCACAACTTCTGGGCTTGTTTCAAAGGCTACCTATTACCTATAAACAAATCCGGTGTAGCTCCTGCGGTAGGTATGCGTACACTTTTTCAAGTCACCTATCGGTTACCTACTTATTACTTATACTCTTACGTTGTAAATGACAACTTGTAATCGGTAAAAATATTTAAAAAAAACATTCAACCAACAGAACCGACGAAAAATTTTAACACAGGGGGGTTCAGAATCATGTACCTACTCAATCCATAGTAACAATTTTCGCGTCGATGCCATCCTGTAGGTATATTTCTTTTATTTTTACTGAAAAGCTACATAACTGTAAAGTTCCATTCAAATCCCTTCAGCAATTTACATACCTAGTGTATGTGAAGTATAGGTAACAAGGTTTATCTACATAACCAACCGTCGCGTCTTTAAATGAAAGTTCTTTGGGTACGCCTATGAACTTGCGACCTAGCACATTTATTCACTATTTACCTACCACTAGTGGCAGGTGGCAGGAAAACAGACGGAACTTGCTACGTGAGTAAAACCGTAGGTAAACAATAATAAAAATAATATGATACTTAATAGATCATTTTCAATCTTTATCTTCTGCATAATCAAAGTGCCTGCCAGAGTCTCCTGAGAGGATTCTCTAACCTAACCTAAGCCATCTTTGTTTGCGCTCGTTCCATCTTAGATCTTGCACTCGCACTCCAATTCAGCGCGAGAGCGAGATCTAACAAAAAACAGTGGCCGACAGAAGTGAAAACTTGAACAAGATCGCCTTGGTGGAAGAAAAATACTTGTATAGAACATTGGTCCGTAAACTTATCAAAATAAAGAGAAAAATAACCTTTACAAAAAAAAAAAAACTTACAAAACCTTTAAAGTAAAAATTCTTGCATAGAACATTGATCCGTAACGTAATATAAATAAAGAGCACAATCGCGTTTACAAAAATGAGGTGTCGGTAACGGTGTCGCGAGTTCAATTGTTTTTCCCATCTAAAAAATGCCCAACGTGCCTAAAGAAGTTTTCACTTCAAAAACCCTTAATAATCTACTAACAAAAAAAAAAACCCCTAATTTAGATATCTACCTAATGCCAGATAACTATTCCTTTGATGTGTTGATTAGCCGTTGACTTTTATTTTGCAGCTATCTAATAAAATCCATAGGTACTTCAAACTTAACAGTGTCCTGATGAGAGCGCCCCAGGGTTCTTTAGAGATAATTCAAGTGGCGAAATAAAAACCACTCCATTTCGTAAGTAAACGCGTTAAAAGATAACCTGACTATCTAATTAGGTGATCGATTGTGATGTCCCGTTGTTAAGCTACTGTGAGTAGGAGCAGCACTCGTTTAAAAAGGCGAGGAGAAATGTGACGATGTTCAGTGCGTTAGTGGTTCATATGAGTTGGCGGTCGAACCGTAACCAAAGAATTGTAATATGGAACTGTTTCTTAATATCATGTTGATCATTTTAAGTACAATCCTAGTTACTTCTACAGCTGCACCACTTTGGGACGAGGACGAGGATCTCGAGAACGATGGTAACTATCAACAATTTTCGTCACGTTTTTCCTATTCACAAATTTTAATGTTCTTTCTAACATTAGTCAAGGCTACAAGGCACTAATGTTATGCCCGCTACTTTAACAGAACTTGCATCAGAGCTCGAACGATGATGCTTTCCCTGTCAAGCGGATATGGGTGCAGAGACTGTGGATCTGCTCCGCATACATGAGTTGTGATTGTATGCGTCAACCCGCATTCCTCGTTGGAAGACCATACACCATTATAATATTTTTCGATTAAAAACTGCTGAGCTACAATAATTCCAATACCATGCACCCTTTTGCCGTGTAGTCTTTCTTATTATAACTTTTTAAACAAAATAAATCGCAGTAAGTATATGTATGTCCCTGCTTTAGGTGAGTTCGGAGATTACTTCGAGGGTGACATGCTGCTGACGAAGTTCCAGCGAGAAGCAATAACCGAGGCCTCAGATCCTGACAGTCGCAACGGACTACGGGATGTTGCCAAGCGCTGGCCGAACCGCACAGTCGTGTATTACATCGAAGAGGATGACTTTGGTTTGTTATTTGCATCATAGGTAGGTACTTAGTTCAAGAATTTAATTGTTTTTTTTCCGTAGAATATACACCGTCAACAAGTCCTAATATTTTCACCCGATAAAATTGTTGTCGTGGTTTTACTTGTCAAGAGAGTTTTATCACAGTTTTCTGCCCGTCCAAGGTTTGACACACTACCCTGTTAGTCCCCATTCAGTCTGCCCGCATTGACCTTCTATTTGAGAGACGCTCATACTATTACGATTGCTAATCGATTGAATGAGATGTCATCGTCCATCTTGGATGTAGACATTGCCGTCGAAAGAATATGTTCTTTTTGTCTAACATCCAAATATATAACCTTCCTAGAGATTCCTGTAATGTGATTCGGTCATCACTCAAAACCACACACAATGACGGAGTAACGGAGTAGGTAACCGCTCCGTTATCCACAAACGACGACGCGAATACTAAGTGCCTACCTAAGTACCTAGAGACACTGCAGGCTGCTACTAACAATGACGTTGATCACGTAGCACTAACGAAAACAATGTGTACCTACAATGCTTTTGAGTCCATAGCCCTATGTTGGTATTATTTTGATTTCTATGGAATATCAACTGGATGTTAAGAGTTTTTGAAGGCAATAGCATTCTGGACCTACCTATATGAATACATCATAAAATGCAGAATAAAGGCTTTTCTTCCTAAACACTCCCATTTTCTTTTCTTGGGCTATCTATTACCTAACTATAAATAAATTTTCTTGTACCTTGATCAAATCATCGAATTTGGGCACATTCAAGTCCACACACTTCTCTCCTGTCAGTTTTACTTCAAACGTATATTTTAACCATCTAAGTTTAACACTTTCGATTCTACCCACTTTTCATAGAATTCATACGCCATGCTGCCATACATATTGGAAGTGAACCCTCCGGGAGGGTTGCCGGCATTACTTTTGCGCTAAAGTTAACCATCGCGGACGGTCAACGGCATTAGGTTTAAAACCGTGATATAAAATACTGTAAAACGAAGTAAAATAGTGTTTATACCATTCTCCCTCTAAAAAGCTTATTTTATTCACTGTAAACAGTGAATAAAAAGCACTTTTAATCACTGTTTTGGTGTTTGAATTTAGAACACCAATATATTCGACCTCGATCTCAATGCTATACAACCTCCTTGCGATTAATTTAACCTTTCTTTTTAATTTTTGGCACGAAGTTCTTCAACGCGGCTTCAACTTTCAGAAATCGTCACGCTAAAAAGTGTTAATATTTGTGACTGTCTTCTTCTAATTCAAAGAGAAAGAGAGAGAGAACGCTGGCAAAAAAAACAAAAGAAAAGAGTAAAGTGATTACTGTGTTGTGCAATAAAATTGTACACATCGGCCCAAGTACACTGTATGCCGTACGAGTCTCGAGAGAGAGAGAAAGTGTGAATTAGGTCAAAATGAAAATCCAAGATGGCGGCTCAGATTTTTTTATAATTTTTCGTCATGGGTATCGTTTTCATGGTTTTCGAGGGTGTTAAAGCCGATAGTGGGGTCGAAATGTAAATCCAAGATGGCGGTTCTGAATTTTTTAAATTTTTCATCATGGGTATCGTTTTTATGGTTTTCGAAGGTGTTAAAGCCGATAGTGGGGTCGAAATGTAAATTCAAGATGGTGGCTCTGATTTTTTTTAAATTTTTCGTCGTGGGTATCGTTTTCGTGGTTTTCGAGGGTGTTAAAGCCAATAGTGGGGTCGAAATGTAAATACAAGATGGCCGCTAAAAAAAAAAAAAATTTTTCTTCATGGGTGTCGTTTTCATAGTTTTCGAGGGCGCTAACGCCGATATGAGGTCAAAATGTAAAAGCAAGATGGCGATTGCAAAAACTTTATTTTTGTTTTAAATCATACGTGAGAAAGAACTTCGTTTCTGACGGGGGTCCTACGACCGCACACGTTTTTCTTAATTAAATGTCTATTTTCGCTTAAATCTTTCTTTTTCTCGTAGTCATGGTATAAAGTATAGTATGCAACTCTTGAATAAAACGGATTTATATCGAGGGCCATGAATCACTCGCGTCGCTCAGGATTCTAACACTTGAATCACTCGCTATGCTCGTGATTCAATCATCATGAATCACTCCCTACGGTCGTGATTCAATCGTTAGAATCCTTCACTTGCTCGTAATTCATCTATGGCCCTCGCTTTAAATCCGTCCTTTATTCACTAATTGCATAATATACTATTTCAGGGATCTTGTCGCTATAAGTAGTTTCCAACCATAATTTTTTTGTGAATATTTGTACCAGTGAACAAAAAAGTTTAAAATGCTTGGATTTTAAAACCAGCGCATATTACATACTAATAAATCTTGTAAAAATTTACATTCGATTTTATTTTCACGGTTTATATTGCTGTATTCGCTAAGAAAAACCTACATTTTAAATGAGCCCTCCTGGAGGGCTCCCGTCTCTAAACATGTTAATGATGGCGATAATTTACTTATCGAAAAAACTGTTGAGAAGCAATCTTCAACCAGGGCCCAAAGGGATTAGTTTTATATAAAAAACAGCACGGCACGGGATTAAATTTCTCTAACGGAGTAAACATTAAGTATAGGTAAGTAGCATTACTAATTGGGGTTAATAATATTAGTAATTCAATATGAATAACAAAATTGAGTTATTGTCTAACATTGGTCATTGGAACACTAATTCCATTGTTATAATCATAGACTCACAAAGGTGTGTCATCAATAAAATTCGTGCCAAATGATTAATTTTTGGTTTTACAACCGCATATAAACAGTTTTACACTATTTCGTTTTTACCGCAACAGATTTTCCTAAAAATTTGTCATCGATTTCCTTTCTTGCTGGTCTTCAAATATCTAATTTTATATGACTACTAGCTTTTGTCCGCGTGGAGTTCGGAAATTATCCCAACAGGATAAAAGTATCCTATGTCCAACCCAGGTCATGGTCTACCTCTGTACCAAATTTAATCGAAATCCATTCAGCCGTTAAGACGTGAAAAGGTGAAAGACAGACAGACAGAGTTACTTACGTTACTATTTTCTGCCCGCGACTTCGTCTGCGTGAATTTACTTGTTTTCCCCGACCCACTGCGTCGCAAACTCGCAACGCATCGCTCGCCCGCGCTATTAGCCGACGTACGTACGGACGTAATAAAATCGCGGTAGGATTTTATCGCACACTGGATTTTCAACTCTCGGTGTTAAGTCGAGGGTTGAGAATCCAACGTGCGGACGCACTCTCGTCCCAGCGCGTTGGATTTGTTGAAAAAACACACTGGTGGATTTTCAACACAAGCGCACGAAAAAAAATCGCCGCGATTTTATTACGTCCGTGTGAACGTGGGCTTACTTCTCTTTTGCTTAGCGTTTTTCCTGACTTTTTTCTTTTTACGCTTCTCCTAAGGGCCGTAGCGTGATGTTAGCCTATATAACCTTCCTCAAGAATTGGGCTATCAAATGCAAAAACAATTTTATCTACTCTCATAGCGTAATATTCGAATAATTATGAACTTCAAAACGAGTTTATATTGACATACTTCATAAACAGAATACCGAAATTTAAAAATAGAATCATATTTATAACACTTTTTCTCTAACAAAATAATACTATAAAACAATTTTTTTTCTATTATGATACAGCGCTAATCCAAGAAGTTAATATCACCAAAGAGTTTCCATCAACTTTTGGCGGGGGACAGCAGCACCCACTGTAGCGCACGTGTGTTGATTTGTTTTGTAGTACTTACTGAATTTCGTGGGATTTTTTAATTTATTCTTGATCTTTAACTTTGATTTTTTATTTAGTATTTGTTTCAATCCCAATGTTTGAGAGTAGATAAAGTAGTGTATGAAACTGCACATAATTATACTCCGTTTGAAATAAGATTAGACATTTAACTAAACCTTTTTTACAGTTCGTTCAACCGATTTTGACTTCTATTGCGTTGGTGGCATGACAAATGGCAGCTGCTGTAAACATTGGTATTGTAACCACTTTTTTTGCTTTTAATGCCATCCTTATGCCTACGGTATAGAAGTCAAAATCGGTTGAACGGACTGTAAAAAAGGTTTGTTTAAATGTCTAATCTTATTTCAAATGGAATATAGGTATTAAAACATTCATGTGATACTATTAAAAACCTCGCCTACGGCTCGGTTTTTAAACACACACTTATGTTTTAATACCCCTCATTATGCAACAGTTTCATAAACTACTATTTCAATTCGACTGTTAGTTTCAGAGGTTAGCGCGTTCAATCAAACAAACAAACTCTTCAGCTTTGTTATATTAGTGTAGATTATATAATGGATTTTATGCAACAGATGAGGAACATGTGCAGAAGATTGAGGACGCTATAGCTGACCTAGCCAATAAGTCCTGTCTCACGTTCCGCCGAAGAGACAAGGATGAGGAACATGCCGTTCATATACAAGTGAATGTTTTTATAATTTTTTATTGTTTTCATAATCTATAATCTCCCAAGGAGACCATTCGTGACTTTCGTGTTCCCTGCGTTGTATACATATATGCCGTCCATGAAAATTAAAAGGACCATCTACTTAAATAACTGTCTCTAGGGTAACAAGAGTGGCTGTTACTCAAACGTGGGCTTCAGCATTCCTGATGACGAGGGCGAAGTTCGACA
Organism: Agrochola lychnidis; assembly: GCA_963680765.1. Classification (NCBI taxonomy): domain Eukaryota; kingdom Metazoa; phylum Arthropoda; class Insecta; order Lepidoptera; family Noctuidae; genus Agrochola; species Agrochola lychnidis. The sequence goes on from OY796850.1 coordinate 11,946,313, forward strand.
AGTGCTGAACCTGGCCAAAGGTTGTTTCAAACACGGCACCGTGGTACACGAAATGCTGCACACCCTCGGCTTCTACCACATGCAGAGCACTTACGACAGGGACGACTTTGTCACTATCGTGTGGGAAAACATTAAACCTGGTGAGAACTTTTTTATCAAATGTAGGTATGTATGTTTGTAGAATGTCACTCATACATGTGTACCTAATAGTCTCTTTCTAAGCTTTAAGGCGACGATAACTGACTTGTAATGATTTTATACTGAGGATCCCGTATAAACGAGTAGTGTTAATGATTTGGAAAAAATATATATATTAAATTAGAGTATTTTTTTAATAACTATAGGAATATTTTAGATTATGTTCATATTACATAGTGAAATCATGTGTAAAATTATGTCTAATGCGGATAAAAAAACTGAGAATCACGCAAAATCTATCTAGCGTATTTTTCTGAAATCTTCATCATTTTAAAGATAATTTAATTATTGATATTTTAGTATACGTGTTTTACTAAAATACCTTTTGTTTTATGTATATTCAATTAATAATGCGTCTAATTTAGCGCTCGTTGATGGGCGACTTCTATTACTAGCTGGACGTAGGACGCGTTGCGTGAACTCAGTACAGAACACGCAAGCTAACCACTCAAGGTCACTGGCATATATCTGCGTCTTAATGTGCCATATTTGTATCTGCTGCTCGGGTACCTACTGTAGACCTTTAGCACTTAGTACCGAGCTGATTAAATAATGACGAGTAGCTTGTCCCGGCGATAATTGAAGTCATTAAGGCTTTTTAGACGAACCTAAAAAATGAGGTACAGGTCATTTTATTCAACAAACCGTAAAATTGGAGTAATGTTGTAATGTTGACATCTTACAGGTCACGAACATAATTTCGCAAAGTACAGCAATGACACAGTGACAGATTTCGGAGTACCGTATGACTACGGGAGTGTAATGCACTACCCGGAGAAAGCATTCTCGGTAAATGGCAATCGAACAATTATCCCGACAAAGGTAAAATTACTTTCAGATATTTAAAACTAGATATCTTTTACACATAACACCACGCCTGCATTTCCCCGAAAAGTTAGGCAGAGGATTACTTATAGTAGGGCATTTCGCCAGTTATGGAATAGGGGCCTATTGCCATCAACCAGTCGGTTCAAACTATACTGTCATTTGATTCTTTCTTCTGCTTCCTTGATTGCATGATACATCATACAATAACGTATTTATTTAACCACTTGACTCATGCTAAGAATAGGACACAAATACACTCATGGACAAATTTAGAGGAACGCAAAAAAAAGTGTGTATAACAATGAACCGGTCATATCTGGCCACAGTTTTCCGTTAACGTCCCTGTCTTGCGAGTCTCGTATACTGTCCGGTTTGCCGATACCTCTTGACAACTCGGTGTACCACAGATTTTGATACTCGTAATGTTTGAGCAACATGTTTGTAGGTGTTCCCAGTTTCAATTAAAGTAGCAGGTGTTTAGATCTGGCATTCTCAGTTTATTTGCAGTAACAATTCACATTTAACACGATAAACAGGGCAGTCAAAGCAAAAATTTAAACAAAACCTAAATTTAAACTCAAACTCAAAAGTTGGTTTTTTTTTTCGCAGTATGAAAGAACGCAATATTACATAAGACAAATAAAATTCGAAAAAAATCGCATTCTTAAACTTTGTCTTTTTTAATAGCATTTACTAATTACATATTAATGTTTGTGGCCAGTACACACGTTAATTACAACAGGAGAAATTAGACTCTTTTTTTGCGTTCCTCTAAATTTGTCCATGAGTGTAGTACCTTCCTAAATATTATATGCCTATTGAATCAATCACATGAAACTCACTATAATAACGATACTTGTCTTAGCGTATGTACCTATCTAAAAGGGTATAGTCTATTATTACATCGATCTTGGGAGGTGCATGCAAACCCAAAAGGACTTTGTTTTGCTAGCTCTCAAGTATTTTCCAAAAATGTTTGAAGCCAAAGCAATTTTGGGGTATGAGAACAACCTCAATGAGTCAGGATTGAGTATAACTCAATTTTCAGATCGAAGAGTACTTCACGACACATTAGTCGAGATTGCGTCGAGATTTATTACTGTACAGTAGTGTATAGCGTGCTATGCTACAGCTTTGTTCCACGACTACCTGCATCGAACATAATCTGACACACTTTTCTAAAACTCAAGTATTTTATGTTTCTAGGAAAATGTGACCATTGGACAAAGACTCGGATTATCTGAAAGCGATATAACGAAGTTAAATAAGATGTATTGTGAAGAAACCGATGATAAGGAACTGATTGACAATAATAATGGCGACAAAGTGGCTGTGATTGACAAATAAATGATTAGTCATAAACCTAATAAATAGGATAATAAAGTGTTGTATAATTAAGTGTGAAATAAAACGCTCGATTATATAAATGCGTTTCATTCTTGATGATTGTATAGTGAGGTACTATCATCTACTGGGTTTTCACTTCCTCGTTGACCAAAGACGCGGCGGTCGGTGGAGGCTACAGAGAAGAGGTTCTTAATACCTACTCCCAGTAGCTAATAATAAAAAAAACTTTTTACAAAAAATACAACCGACTTCCAAACTCAAAGTGAAAAATAACTTTAATTTCGGTAGTCGGTGTCTTTGGATCAGTATTTTACTTTTTTGACACCGACTACCGAAATTAAAGTTATTTTTTCACTTTGAGTTTGTAAGTCGGTTGTATTTTTTGTAAAAAAGTTTTTTTTTACTTTTTAGGGTTCCGTAGTAAACAAGGAACCCTTATAGTTTCGTCATGTCCGTCTGTCTGTCTGTTTGTCTGTCTGTCTGTCTGTCTGTCCGCGGTCTAGCTCCGAGACCCGTAGTACTAGAAAGCTGTAATTTGACATAGATATACATATTAATTACGCCGACAAAGTGGTAAAACAAAATTATGAAAAACATTTTTTTTTAGGGTACCTCCCATACACGTAAAGTGGTGATGCTTTATTTTTTATTTTTTTATCCCATAGTGTGGGGTATCATTGGAAAGGTCTTACAAAAACATTATGAGTTTGTGAAAATCATTTTTGGATTCAGGGATCCGTTTGCAAAATATTAAGCTTTACAGTGATAATTTTTGTTAGAGTCAAGTGTAAATGCCCCTGCCAGCTAAATGATTGGTTTTGGATGTGTGAAAAAATCACAGCAGTAGTTTATATAACGAAATTAAAAGGAAAACTATCTCAGCTAAGTAGGCTTTACTAGTTATCGAGTAATAATCGACCAACTTTGCAGTTGCAAAAACATGTTTTCCCATACATTCCGTATGGGAGAAAATGTTTGTCAACTACAAAGTTAAGTTTGTTTTTGGGATAAATTCATCCCAACTACGGAACCCTTCATTGTGCGTGGTCCGACACGCACTTGGCCGGTTTTTTTAATGGGTTGGTTTGTAATTTATGTAAGTTACAATAGCCTAATGTCAACTGCTCATCAAAAATACCCACATCGCTATACCTAGATTTGCCTATAATATTTGAAGAGTTCCCTCTATTTCTCCAAGATTCCATCATCAGATCGTGACCAAATGACAATGGGACCAACTTGAACGTATACCCTTTCAAACATAATTTTTCAAATTGGTCCAGCTGTCTTCGAATAACCGGGGAACATACATTTTTAAAAAAACCGACGAACTGAGAACCTCCTCCTTTTTTGAAGTCGTATAAAAACAAGCTGTATCAACAAGGTTTAGCAACCTTGCTATTCAAGTGTCACTCGCAATGTGTCAGTTTCGGCTGAGTGCGTCAATTGGTGCATAGCATTCAAACAATGGGTGCACTTTAGATTTAGCGCAACCTCTTCTTGTCTCGTAGACAGGCATTCTATTGTAAACTAAGTTGGAAAGTAAAATTATAGAGTTGAAAGAAATGTTGGGAGAAGTAAGAGTCTATAATAATAAGTCCCTAATAGGTACAGACAGAGAGTCAGAGAGGTCATCAGGCATTTTGGCTAAAATTCTGGGCTTCAAAACTTTGACATGCTTCTTAATTAAATCTTATTATTCGAAAGTGTTGGTAGGTATCGAGCAGCATTTAACAGGGATTACTTTCCCAATAAATTAATTGTAACAATAAAATTATCTTACTATTATTTTTATCGTAATTACTTGTCATAGTCACGGTCAATTTTCTTTACGAAATCGACCTCATTTCATACAAGGACACTTAAATAAAATATCAGATAGTTTTTGCATTGCATTCTTGAAATTACACGCATTTTCGTTTGACAATGGCATTGAAGATTGCAGAACACTTTGCAAGAATTGATAATAGTTTATTTGTATTGTATAATGTCCACCAACTACTAATCAAGAGTGATCTGTTGTTTTGCTCGGATGAATTAGTCGTAATAATTACAACATTGTGATTGGATGAGGGAATGAAGAAAAACCTTTGATCTAATTAATGAACCGGCTTCAGGCTTCGTTAATTTAATGTTCCAGAAAGTTAGTTAGTCCATAGAACATAGCCGAGTCCTAGGTATGTGTATTGTCTGTTTGCCATATCAAGGAGATATGCTTCTAATGAAGATAAAGTTATTAGTTTCCTTTGAATAGGTATCACTGAATAAGTGGATAGGATTTACGTGTCTTTTGTGTTTAACTGCGGAGCGACTGACTGCCATCCATTCTACATTCGTGCTGGTTTGGTTTGAATTGGGTGTGTAGCTGTGTGTAGGCTAAGCAAACAAGCAGCAGCTTCTCTGCCCTTTCATTTGATCTGGGAAGGGTTGAATGTAGCGGGCTCTTCTTCTGTATCTACTTCAGTTAGTGAAATACGTTACATCTCTTCAGTATGGTTATCATATCGACACCGGAAATTTCAATTGTCGTAAAGGACAGGGAATACAATGTCCTTTACGACAATTGAAATTTCCGGTATCGATATATTTTAAAAGAGTTTAAAAGTTAGTATTTTTTAAATAGAGTCTTCTTGAATAATATACCTATTTGTAAGACCTTATAAAATATCTAGGTTAGGTTACCTATCTACTATTTCAGGAGTTATTGGTGTAAAAATATTGTTACAACAAAGGGTACAATTTATACGATTTCATGTCGATACTTATTTCACCGGAACGGCCAACTGTGGCTTTCCCTTTACTATTTCACTCATTCAATTACAAAAATAGCAAGTTGGTGTTATTGTTGGAGGACGTAAACGTTAAGAATAACTGGAGCCAGTAAATGTAGCAACTCTGTGTTGCACGAGTTATGCGTGGTGGCGCGGAGTGCTGCCGCTGTCACCAGCGCCCGCGCTGACGCAAGCGTCGCCGACGCCGGCGCAGTTGCGGCCTAACACCTTGTGAAATGGTCGTATCCGAAGCTATATTAAACCTCGCCCCACCCCGGCGGGTTTTGTCCTACACAAAAAATCACGCGGGACTGGAGTAAACCAGCAGCGGTTTAAAAGTCATTAACATAAATATTAATTCAAAATATTTATAAATACAATACCGTTAATATGACACACTTTTTTCGTATACAGCGTGTGAGCTAAGTTTACAAAAAAGCGAAATCAATATCGCATGTATTTATCAATATTAATCGAAAGCAGGCGAAGATTTTATAGTTATCATGGGACGGACAAAGTTATCGGTGGTTCTTATAATCGTCTGTGTGGTCAAGTGTTTGGCGATGACCTATGACGAACTGGAGGATTTTGCGGAGCACCTCAAGAAGACGTCGCAGCTGAGCCCAACTTTAAAAAGTAAGTGATACCTACTTATGGCTACTGTTGACTAGTCAACCAATAGATTGCAATTTAAATTAGGTACACAGTTTCAAACCGGTGATGTTAACAGATATTTTTCGAAAACTAAAGGTCTATCTAGATAGACCTAAAGGATAAGGAACAACTGATAACATCCCTACTTATGCTTTCGTCTATCCATGCAGTTGTGCTAGAACTTAAAAACAGGATTTTGGTAAATAGGTAGTAAACTCTTCAAACACCTCTCTTCCAGTCGAATTCCCCATGACGGTGGATTTCGGTTTTTATTTAGGTAATTTCTTTAAATGATTCTGGGTAATAAGTACTAATTAGAATATGTAAGATGAACAAAGAACATTATGTAGGTGCCAGATTTATATACTACACAATTGATTTGCGTATTCTACGAGATGATTGTTGGCATAGTTCCGAACTTCCGACTACGGTTGTAGCGTAGCGAGCGACCATTGAGGAGGTTTAAGTTTAGAAGTTAACAGGTAGAATAACGCAATTATGCAAACTGTGATTAATTATAAGTTTCAAGTTGATTAATTTCTACGAGTAGGTATTCAAAAAGTGTAGAAAATGAAAGTGAGCAATTAAATTGTTGTGGTGTTTTTTTATCACGTCTAGTCTGCGCAATAATTAATATTGAAACCTAGCACTAGCAGCGAATGCAAAAGTTGAAAAGCTATAAAAAAAAGAAACTATAAATATTCATCTAAGCGGATACGGATATGTATCTAGGTATATATTCGGTCCCCTATGTAATATCTGATCCACTTCTGAATCAGATTTAGCGGCAGGCCCGGACTTAGAGATCCAGGGCCTCAAGGCACTTCGACTTTTGAGGCTCCTTCATTCCGAAGCCGTTTCGGAAATTTAATAATAATAATAATAACCCCACCGCCGTATCTCTACGTTGACGTCGTGGTGGGGCTTGCGCGCTCCGAATTCTGGGTCTGTGCCGGTAGTTTATTTTACCGGAACAGGTCTAGGATGAGGAGCCAGACCAAGAGAGATACAAAAACCCGCAGGGCAGCATGTGGCGAGCTGTTGGGCAGTAGCGACCCCACGGACCCTATCTCCCCGGAGAAATCTTGTTCCTCACCTCTGGCTTGCCTTAATTGGCCGGTTGGAGTGAGCACTGACGAGGAACAGAGCTCCCACCTCATTCTCGCCTTTATTGGCCGGCTTGAGTGGAGATTCGCAAGAGCAAACGTGCTCGGAGGAAGGAAGTATTTCAGTAAGTGCTCGTAGGGATCTTGACCATCTTCCGGGCTCTGGGATTGTTCTGAAAGCCGTGGAATACCTCTCCACTCCTCAAGCACCTCAAGACATGTTGCCCCCTTGTTGCTACGACACTGTGCTAGCGACCGTTTTCGGGGGCCCATTAATGAGTGTGCAAGTCACCCCCTGCCATTTTATCCGTGTGTATATAAAACATTGATCAGGCAGGGGCCATAGTCCTTCCATAGTTTCAGGTGACCAGTCCACTTTAGCCACCCAAACCCATAGTCCAATATCTTTGTTTCCTTAATTACAATAGTCCTACACCAACCGGGGGTTGTCCTTGGCTGCACTTGCATAGTACGAACAGGGATAATCGTCGGTTGGTACCTCATTTCATTAAAAACGTCTAAGGGGCCTCTGCGAGTTGGCTTCGGCCCCTCGTACGCCTTCCAAAGGTCCGGGACTCTAAGGTCCCGAGAAATGTCAAAGACGTAAAAATAATAATAATAATAATAACCCCACCGCCGTATCTCTACGTTGACGTCGTGGTGGGGCTTGCGCGCTCCGAACTCTATGTCTGTGCCGGTAGAGTTTACTTTGCCGGAACAGGTCTAGGATGAGGAGCCAGACCAAGAGAGATACAAAAACCCGCAGGGCAGCATGTGGCGAGCTGATGGGCAGTAGCGACCCCACGGACCCTATCTCCCGGGAGAAGTCTTGTTCTTCACCTCTGGCTTGCCTTCATTGGCCGGCTGGAGTGAACACTGACGAGGAACAGAGCTCCCGCCTCATTCTTGCCTTAATTGGCCGGCTTGAGTGGAGATTCGCAAGAGCAAACGTGCTTGGAGGAAGGAAGTATTCCAGTAAGTGCTCGTAGGGATTTTGACCATCTTTCGGGCTCTGGGATTGTTCTGAAAGCCGTGGAATACCTCTCCACTCCTCAAGCACCTCAGGACATGTTGTCCCCTTATCGCTACGACACTTTGTGCTAGCGACCGTTTTCGGGGGCCCATTATTGAGTGTGCAAGTCACCCCCTGCCATTTTATCCGTGTGCATTTAAAACATTGATCAGGCAGGGGCCATAGTCTTTCCATAGTTCCAATTAACCAATCCATTATAGCCATCCAAATCCATAGCCCAATATGTTTTGTTTCCATGTTCTGCAATAGTCCTACACCAACCGGGGGTTGTCCTTGGGTGCACTTGTATGGTGCATACAGGGATAATCGTCGGGTGGTGCCTAACCACTTATTAATGTCTAAGGGGCCTCTGCGAGTTGGCTTCGGCTCCTCGTACGCCTTCCAAAGGACCGGGATCCATGGTCCCGAGATTTGTTAAAATATATAAAAATAATAATAATAATTCCTTTATTTCAGGCAACTAAGGCCCATATATAAAATACACAAATATTCTTATAAAATAATAAACTAATACATAATTGTTAAAAAAAAAAAAAAAAAATTAATAAATAAAATGCACTACTTAATGCAGGAAAATTTTAACTATTTTTTTTATAAATTTTTGTCTGACTTTAATTTTAAATACTATATATAAACATCCGATATAATGAAGTCTATGCTAAGTAGGTATGTAGGCCAGTGCCTTGTCTGCCCGGATTTTCTCCGGGGCTGTTTAGCGGTGGATCAGGCGGTTCGAAATGGAACAATTCATATCAATATTATCTAAGTTGTTCCAGTCCGACAGACCGACAGTCAACATATATTTGATAAGTACTTAGGGTAATGTTGTTATTGTATAGATTTTGATATCCCTTTTATCACTTCATGTCGTGTAACAGAAGGCGTGGACCCCGACGTCGACTATGATGACGACGAAGTCGTGTCTGACCACGCCTGGGAGGAAAGTGGCAAGTTTGAAGGTGACCTGATCCTAAACGAGCGCCAGCGGAGGCTTATCGTCGAGAATGTCGCCGAGGGTCTCGCTAGGAACGGCATCAGGGATGGAGCAAAGAGGTGGCCCAATAATGAAGTCATCGTCTACATTCAAGTAGAACATTTCAGTAAGTAACTATAACGTGTTTTTAGATGTATTAAAGATTCCGTACATACTTACCTAGATTTTTTCTGGAAGCTGCACAATCTCAAAGATATTTGGCCTGGTTCAGACGGTCGAACGATAGCACTGTCTAATTTCCCAGGCAAGTTTGCTCAAGCAACAAGACTAAATTCCTTCGACCACGATCACACTTCTAATGTGTAGGGGAGAGCCGGAATTTTCTTTAGAATAATTTGCAGCAGCATCTAATAAGGACCTCATATTATTTTTCAGGTAGCGATCAAGTGCAAGCTATTGAAAGTGGAATAGAGGATCTTGCACTCGCGTCCTGTGTCAAATTCCGTCGGTATAAGAAAGGAGACCGAGATGCTGTTGTCATACAGGTAGGTACCTACCTACTTTTTTTTGCACTTCAGCTTATTTTATAATGGTGCCGATTCTCTTGTATTGTATACCGAACTAAACTAACTAAACTATCACTAAAATTCCTTACTTTTGGCTATGAGAATCTTAAATCTATTTAACAAAAAAAAAATCTCTAAAATTAAAAATAATTTTGACACAACTAAAATTGATTTTGACAATCGCGACTCCATGTGGAGTTTGTACTTGTTTGCCCTACCCTGTGTTTTTTTTTTAGAGAGGTGCGCAGGCGGCAGCCTCAACGTGTTTTTATGGAATTTTTCACTTTTTGTATGGATAACTATTACCTACATGTTGAGTTTTAGGGGTTTATGGGTTTTGTAAATGGGGTCAAATTTTCATTATTTTTGCGATTGGGGTGTCCAATGGCGATTGGACACCATTTTCGAGGTATAAGCAAAAGAAAAGAAAAAAGATACAGTACTGTTTTTGCACCTGAAGTCGAGGTGTTGGTGTGAATTTTAGTTCATGAAAACAAATTTTATTCCACACCTTTTTAATCGCGATTAAAAATAGTTCTTCTTCTTCTTCGTATCGCTCTTGACAGAGCGGTCGTGGTCACAATAAACTATGTCCAATCGCAGGTGTAGTCGTTGCCCGCCTCACGATCTCCCTCCATCTGGTTCTGTTACATGACAGTCTAGCGCATTCATTAACAGGGCCTCCAACCGCGGATTTTATTTGATCGGTCCACCTCATTGGTGACCTCCCGCGTGGCCTATTACCTTCCACTCTGCCCTGCACCACTAGACGCTCTATGGAGTCATTATTCCGCCTAGAGACATGACCAAAAAACTTTAGTATTCGAGCCTGTACTAGTGCTAATAGACGCTGTTTGATACCGAATTCTTGGAGTATGGAGACGTTTGTGCGGAATTCTGTCCATGATACCCCAAGCATTTTTCTCCAGCACCACATTTCTAGAGCATCTACTTTTTTCTTTTCCAGTTCTCGTAATGTCCACGTCTCAGCTGCGTACAGAAATATGGGGAATACAAGTGTACGGACCAGCCTTATTTTAGTGGCCTTAGTTATGTTGCGATTCCTCCATATTTTTTTTAGTTTGTCCATTGCAAAAATAGTTAGATTTAGTTATACAATCAAAATTTTGGGTGAAAGACGTCAAATTGAGAGTAGCAAAATTGCCATTTTCACATAATTATTAACTCAGTGCCATCTTAGTGCTGTCAAACTAAAATAATAAAAAAATTGTGTCACTTTAGTCTATTTCAGAATGGGAAATCGTCGTTTGACAGGACTAAACTAAATTTTGATGATTTTTAGTCTAGTTTCTTTAAGCCTATTTTTAGCCATGAAGATGTCACATTTGCCAGCTTTGATTGTACCTATCTAAAGAAAAATAAGTTTTAAAGATGCATTTCAAATCGTATCGTACCTTATACGTAGCTACCTACGTTTATATACTTAATAGATATGTATTTAGATACGGTGACGGTTAGCCGTCCATGTGTAACGAAATCTCATAGGACATAGAAAACATTATAAAACCAAATTGTTTTGCAAGAACGGAACTTTTTCGAAGCATCTGTTTTTCTGTTGCAGGGAAATCGACGAGGTTGTTTCTCTCAAGTGGGCTACCAAGGCGGGTATCAAGTGCTGAACTTGTCAGGTCGGCATCCGGTCGGACGCGGTTGCTTCCGACACGGCACAGTCGTTCATGAGCTGCTGCATACTCTTGGCTTCTACCACATGCAGAGCAGCCCCGATAGAGATGACTATGTCAACATTGTTTGGGCGAACATAGTACAACGTAAGCGACTTATAAGAATAATGCGCTGCATACTAAATCGATAAACACTTACGATTTTGTTACATACCTATCTAGGTGCTAAAGTCAGCGACCGTTAGTTAAAATAGGTAGAAGCCTGTCACGAACACTACACAATGCGAATGTCAATTAACCCACCGCCTGTCTCAGTAATAAAATTACGGTGTGAAGTAAATTCGATTTCTATTGAAAGTTTCTTTGTATGTTAACAGAAACTAAGTCGGTACATTTTTGTAGTTGAGAAATCAATCGTCCAAACTGTGTTCGTTTCTGAGTCGATGTATTTTGTTTGTTTGCAGCGGCGAGGCATAACTTTCGCAAATACAACTCGTTCTCGGTGTCAGACTTCGGCGTGGGGTACGACTACGACAGTGTCCTGCATTACAGCCGACGAGCTTTCTCCTCCAACGGTCAGGACACGATTGTTCCAAAAAAGGTGATTGAGATTTTTGCAAAAAAATCTTGTGTTGGATGTTCAAGCCAAGTTTATTTTTTCCTTGTTTCAATGGTTATTAATGTACTGATCCGTTCTTGACAAAATATTGACCTACCTAATAATGTAGGTTCAAAGGTGAAGGCAAAACTGATCAATTACAATGGTTCGTTTATTTTTCCAGGGTGGTGCTCAAATCGGTCAAAGAGTAGGATTGTCAGATAAGGATACACAAAAATTGAACAAAATGTACTGCGACGCTGATTCGGACAGCGGCCAAGCAGACGAAAGCCCTCCTAAGAAGACAGAAACTAAAAAAAAGACCGGGAAGAATAAACCATTTGAAGGTCAAGGGATTGGATATCACCAAGGTAAAGCTGTGGCTATCAAAATATTACCTGCAGCTGAAACATATAAGTTACCTGATGTACCCAGTTTTCATGTATTTGATTATTTTAGTAAAGAGCCGCAAATCCTGTCGACGTCGGAAAACGAAGGCTTTCGTATTGGTAAAGAAATAGCGTTTTCCTACAGTCCACCCGAAACTATACAACACCACCAAACTACACCAGAAAACCAAACACCTGTTGATTTTGACACCTTGTCAGAATTTATGACGGATCATAATCAAAATGAAGAAAAGCTCAAGGGGCCAAATGTGGCAGAAATAAAACAAACAAATAGCCAAAATGAGAAGCATGTGGGCCATCTGACTGATCCTGAATTGACTGTTGATATCTCTACACATGATGAACATTCTAGTCCACCAGACGCAAAAGTAGTTGATGCAGATTTAATCGATGCTTTTGATAGATTATCGAAGATAATAAAAATGCACGTATATCCGTCCCAGACACCAGATCTGAGTGTTTATAAAATGAATGGACACTCTACCAATCCTCCCGTGCCAACTGAAGTAAATAAACCAGAAGAAGATAAGATGCACTCTGCTATTAGATTCATAAATAATATGTACGACGAAAAATATGAACAAAAGGCAAAGAAACCTATAAAAGATAAACCGACGAAAATGGTTCCAAATAGGGAAAGTAATCCTCCATGGTATAAAAATTATGAAGAAGAATATGATTCTATACCAGATTTTAAACCTCTAGTAGATTATCGAGAAAAAAATGAATATACAAGCATACATTCCCCGAAACTACATAAGTATGAAAAGCCAAATGAAAATCAAGATGGCTGGTATCAAAAGTATACTCAACACTATCCTGATCATGAATATCATGATTATTCAGAGGAAAGTTCGAAAGAGCATGAACATGACGGCGATGAGAAAGAAAATATTTATAGTTCTTCAATTCCAAAAAGAACTCAAGACTATTCTGCAATTCGCTTTCCAGCAAAAGTGACCAAAAACTGGTACAACGATGATAGTCACGATGATAGATAAGTTTTACCTACACTTAATTTATAAGTAATTTAGGTATTAGGATGTTGTACAGTTTGTTTTAATTTTTTATAAATAAATGTATTACCTATACGACTGACTTGATTTTTAAACTGCATAAAGGGATTATAACAATTTGCGGTCCATTACCAAAACTTAAAGTTGTTTCTACAAAACAAATCTATTTATTTTCTTGCTTTCTTCTTTCTTACCTAATTTGATGGTTGGATCTGACTCTAGCTCTGTCTATGAGAAGAGGTCCGTGTCTGAAGCATAGTCTGAAGTGGAAAGAAGTCTCTAATACTTAACGTAATTTTACGTGGTCGGAGTTACCATTGTGGATTTCTGGCACTAATGCACAGCGTAATCACTGTGAGCATCACGGATAATGTGGCTGTCGCTTTGACGCCTGACAATTGACATAATATTTGGTCCATTTCCATCTTTTATGCATCATTTTGCTGATTCCTTGCAACAACAATTAATTTCAATTAAAATATTTCGTTTATAAGATGCCACATAATTTTGTCCCAAGCCAATCAATGTCTCTAATTTATGTCAACATAGTTTCATGTTACAAATTAAATAGGTAATCAAAATTAAGTAATTTTACCAGTGGGGTAATAAATTTTATATAAAAAACAAGCGTACTCTATCCACGAGCAGGCGTATTTTTTTCGAATTTTCCCGCAGAAACGTGGAACGGAACAGACGAAAATGACTTGGGTCAATGTCAGTACTGTCATGTCAGCTGTCAACTGTCACTAGTGAGTGCCTCTTCATACCATTATTGTGTACTGCGATTGATTATTGTTGTTTTCGGTTTATTTGTCATTGCTTGGTAATGAATTAGAAGCTGTGATATTACTTTCTACGTAAGGTTGTACGATAATCAATTTGCAATGAATATCCCAAGTCGGTGACGATTGTGAAGGTTGTTAACAAACTATACGTATTGTTTAATGGGTTGTGCTGTGTCGTGCGTCAGCCGAGCGACAATGTCGTTGTTTGGGAGACAAAATAATGATAATGATGCACGAGCTAGACTAGAAAGGAAGTTATACATTGCCAGAGAATCGCCTGAACCAGATTTTAACCTGTCCGAATGTGAGCTGCGCCAAGTACCGTCCGGTACATTTACATTATGCAAGGTATACAGAAAAGAACGTTTGTATTTGCACAATAATAGTTTACAATCATTGGAGGAAGGAGGTCAATTGTCAGATTTATACCTTCTTACGGTTATCAATCTTAGCAGTAATAGATTTTCACAGCTACCTAGTGATATTAGATATTTGGTAAACCTGACTGAACTGTACATTCAAGATAATCAAATTAAAACCCTACCTGACAATATACAGTTTCTGCAGTCATTACAAATATTAGATGCATCAAATAACAAGCTACGAAGCCTAACACCATCAGTAGGTAAGCTGAAGAATCTAAGAAAACTAAACCTCACTGAAAATAAAGATTTATATGAACTCTGTCCAGAACTATGTTTAGTTACTAATCTGATAACACTAATGATAGATGGTAAACAGTTTTTATTCCCTCCATCAGATATTGCCATACAGGATACTGCTGAAATTATGAAATATTTATGTGATAAAATGAACATAGACTATAACCCCCCAATATCCATTGAACAAGATATGCCCACAGTTCAAATTCCAAACATAGTCCTGGATCCATTTGCAAGATGCAATACACTGACTTGGGAGGAACAAGAAGCTGCTATCATAGAACAAGAACATAGGCTACATAAAGCAGCTAAAGAACAAAGAGAAAAGTTTTTAAATCAAGTATTACAAGAACAGATGGAGCTAGACAATGAGATAGCTAAAGTTCACATTGTGAAGGAAATAGATCGGCAAAACCTGATCAAAGCTATACAAGATGATGAAAAAGAAATTGAATGTTTAGTTAAGAACTTTATTCAGTCAGAAAATTTAAATCCAGAAATTATACAACAGCAACTTGCATATGAACAGGCTGAACATGATAGGCTACTTGAAATAACTCGGCAAAATTATGATAATATTAAAAAGGCTGATGTTTTAAAAGCAATGGAAATGCTCATAGAAGAAGACTATTCTATGAGACATTCCAAGAAACATTACGAAGATTCTGTGAGTAATATGAAACAGAGCGTGCTCATACAAGATTTAGAAGTAAGTGAGAAATTGACAGAGTTATTAAATGCTAAAGATCAGTCACGCACTGTGTTAGTGGAACAACTTCTAGAAGATCAGGACATTCAAATGGCAATGGTTGCATCACTGTTGGAAAAAACTGATGCCCGAACGTGGAGCCTTAACCAGGAAATATCATTGGTTTCTTCACATTTAGCACGCCTCAGTGTTATTGAACAAGAAAAGAAGAAATTGCAAATAACTTATAATTATAATGAGTTACTTCAACAGAGAGTTCATTTGGTTACTTTATTAGATGATCTTTTTGGTCAACAAAATAAAAGACGAAAACAGCTTGTTGAAACTTTAAGAGAAATGGAAAGTGAAACAAATAAGCCTAATGATTTTTGGTTGAAAAATTATCAGAAGTTAATCAACTCAGCACCAAGAACTTTACTGGACATAGGGAAAAGTTTGGATCCAGTACTGGCAAACTATCTCTTACAGGAAGGTGTTATACACTGTCTGCCGTTCTTGGTTAAATTCTTATTTTCTGGTGAACCGTTATTGAACATCACCCCACAAGAGCTAAACTTGAGTGGTGTCTCATTGGCCTGTGACAGAGAAGGTATTATTAGAGCAATTAACTCTTATGTAGCAGCTAAAAGTCAGAATCACAACTTTGAAGCATCTTCTTCTGTTGCACCAAGTGCTCCATTTGATGTAGAACTGGCTGAAGAACAGAAATGTACTGGAGTGGTGACAAATAACCAGTCTGACGATACAGTGTTGGAGGCAGAGTGTGTCATTTGTATGGATGCTAAGAGCGAAGTAGTATTTGTACCATGTGGACACATGTGTTGCTGCCAGCCGTGTGGAAGCAAAGGAATGGAGAACTGTCCTATGTGCAGGTCTGTCATAGAAAGGACAATCAAAGTTACGATTGCATGATGATTGAATATTAAGGTAAATATGTTTGCAAATATTAAAATAAGTAATTTTATCCTTCTGTGTCATCATAATTTCTATGGTATAATTTTTTACAGCCAGAAAGCAGACCAGGAAATGTGTACTAAAAATACTTTTGTTTATTTCAGGATGCCCAATCCACGCAGAAAAAGTAACAAAAGAATATACTCAGCATTTACTACAACATTTTAAAATATGTCTGGCTATTCTTCATTGTGTAAGTTAGTTAATTTGTCACGTTTATGAACTCATTAATTAAAATGTGTGAGTCATAATCTGTTGATCAATGAAGCATGACATTTTCTAAGCAATTTTCCCCATATTAAAAATATATAGAATATTTCAACTCTATAAAAATAATGTTTCCACATGATTATTGCGTCATGAAATTTTGGCTGGAAAACAAAATATGAAGTGGATGACGTTGACGAAAAGTACAGTCATGTGACTAATAATAGTGTAGATATCATTGGTAAATACGATAAAACGATGAAATGAAATGAAATTGTTTATTCTGTAAATAGGATATCGGAATCACTTTTACACGTCATATAAAAAAATATTAAAAATAAGCTAGATGAGTTCGGCTTTTCCTATCTGACTACTCTGAGAAGAAAGGCCGAAACAAACTCAGAGGTCGCAGTCTCTTTTAAAGTCCAGACATAATCTTGGTCAGGCCATATGAGGACCATGTAGATTAGTGTCTGAAAAGGTCTTTTGAGGAAAGAACCACACAGATTTGAGTGGACCTGTCCAGTCAGTGCAAGCATTTGTCAGTAATCGTGGAGCTCAACTTAGAACTTAAGGAGCTCAACTCGACGAGCAAGCGATTTTCTCTTAAAGAATTAGTTGAAGTTAACAGAGAAATGTTCTTATTTTATTATTATTTAAGTATAAATATTTTGCTATTTCAATTGTAAATCGACTTCCATACAAAACCATAAATAAACTTTGCCTTACTCTTCGGTTATAATAGGGTAAATTAAATAGGAATGAGTAGGTACAACTGCCGAAAATGGCGGTCGACCACTTTTCACCCTTATCCCCTTAGTAATAAGGTTGAAAGTTGGTTCAAAATCAAATCATTTATTTCAAATAGGCTCATGTATGGCACTTTTGAACGTCAAAACCGTTCACCGCCAGTGTCCGCGATGGTACATGAATCCACTATTTTTTCACTTAATAGCATGAGACACACATATCATAGAACTCATATACAACCCGGTCACATTATCTCGAGACCTCGCTGGAATGCGAACCTCCCGCCCCGTTGTCCTTTCACCTCCCCTACATTAAATTAATTAACACAATATTTGTTTTGTTGGAAATCTTATTGTTTATAATATCCTACTAGAGGATACTTGTTTTCCGCACCATATCAGAGCGCCGACGCGACGTGACGTCATCGACAGGTCTCGAGATAATGTGACTCATATATTTACTTGACATTTTCTTGGAACACTGTTTAGTGCATGTTTGCGTGACGTTTCCTATCTATGAACTACAAGTTTTATAAAGTTCAATCAGTAAGTCCATACCAATCAGTTACATAGAAATGTCACATGAACAAAACTACAATCAAAAACACAAAATTGTAGAACTCGCATATTTTTTACTGCAAATGGATACTTGGAAGTTGAAGTTACTCCTATGGGAGAATATTTTTATTTAAATGTGATTTTATCCGTTGATTTGTTTTAATACATTTTCGTGTTTGAGTATTCGAGTTTTTTTTTATTTTAAAAGGCATTTTGAAAATACCTTACTACTAGCGCCATCTGGCAACATTTTATGCTGGACTTACTACCATTAAATAAAAGATGTTTTTAAAAATAATATTATTATGTTGCTATATTATTTTTTCGCATTTATGCAATATAAGTTTCGGTCAATACGTTTTAATTTATAAGGCATAAGTTTCCCTCGGGTATTGTTAACATTTAAAAATAATGATAGCCTTTTAGCGTTATTACAAAAGTATTGAATTGTTATTCATATAAAGAAGACTGGACCCACAACATGCCTATGTGTATATGGAATTAACTTGTTAATGTAATGTAAATACATACTAGTCACTGTAATTTAACGCATCAATTCGATTCACCAGGAGGAGAGCAGGTGTTGATACATAAAATAATTCGTGATTAAATTGTCAAAATATCTTGTAACATAGAACATAAGCAGCTGCCGGCTGTGACTTTGTAATGAGAGTCAATCTAAAAGATTGTGCCTTCTAGTTGATGCCAGTGTCGAGGTTGGCATTGTTTCCATCACTTTTCTACTAGAAATGTTCATGCAATGAACGTGTTTTAATATTATTGATGCTTCTAAATGAAAAAAAAAAATACTTGCAAGGGCTGTGCCAATCGGATCATAAAAAAAAACTAGTTTTAGTATAATATATTTTCGAACGTATCTTTGTCCATAAAACGCTCATTTATTCTTAAACTAAGTCATTATGTTATACTATTATGTATAGATTGTAATCTATTATTATATCGGAAACGCTTTTTATATTATTAAGTTTTATTGGTTGTTTGTTTCAAAAAGTATTGTTTTTTAAGCCAAAGCACATTATACAATAAACTGTAAAAAAAACATTATTTTGTAAGCAAGTCGTACATAGTATAGTCGATGCAAATCACTAGCACACGTCACTTGACTTTTATGTCACTGATATAAGGATTAAATTACAATGACTGACGATCGCCCGTGAAATGTATCAACTATAGGATGTTATATTAATGTACCGTACATTGGATAAACATTGCAGGTACTGGCAATAAGATGCAAATAATAGAAGTAATATGTATAAGGTCAATACAATGAGTAATTTAGATGAGTTAGATTTAAACTCTTCCAATAAGCGGTAAAGACTAATTATTATAATAAACATACTAACATAGTTGTTTAAAAATACACATAAATTACTGAAAAGGTTTCCCAGATTATAATAAAAACATCCAAATGTATCAAATTGCCATTTAGGAGTAGAAAACGTGTTACTGTAATGGATTTTTGTTAATAATTTAGTACATAAATACCCTCAAGGGGTAGCAGAACATAAGAGTACCTATTGTTATGAAATATATTGGAACAAGTTAAGACTACGTAATAGCAATAACATTAATATAAGATTTGTTACAATAATGCACAAATATTGGCAGTTAAGTGTATCATTTAATATCAGGAAGCATTATGACTTACATTTTTTGTGAGGAGTTAAAAGAGCTGTGTCTTTGTCCTGTACATTGACCTCTTCTTATGAACATAACATAGGGTTCAAAACAATTCAATTAAACGTACTGAAGACAATTACTGTTTTGTGAATAAAACGTATAGTAGAACTAGGGTTGCCAACTTTTTATAGAAGTAATGAAATCTTTCGTGATTTCAGAGAATAAAGAGTACAGACGTATAAAATAGTAGATTATGTAACAAGTGAAAAAAGGGAATTTAATTCGAGGGACCAAGTTGGATCTCGAGAGCAGCGAAGGATTCTA
Organism: Agrochola lychnidis; assembly: GCA_963680765.1. Taxonomy (NCBI): domain Eukaryota; kingdom Metazoa; phylum Arthropoda; class Insecta; order Lepidoptera; family Noctuidae; genus Agrochola; species Agrochola lychnidis. The sequence continues at coordinate 11,966,006 of OY796850.1, forward strand.
GATTAGAATCCTGAGCGGAGCGAGGGAAACAAGGACCGAGATAATTTTTTTTTTTTCACGGGTTGTGTACTCTACTTTTTACCATAGACTGCGAGAAAATAAATTGAAATGATTCCGGAGTCAGTGTCTCATTTTCATCACTGGAAGAACTCATTTTATTATAATTATGTTAATAGGTTTTCCAATGACAAAACAACCACGTTAACAGATAGAAAAGAACCTAAAGTCTGGCCTCGCTAAGTCTGCATACGTAAACAAACGGTGGAATTTGAAAATATGTAGACGGCAACACCATCTGTACTACGAAAAAAGAAATTGATACTTTGTTTGTTTTTGATAGGTTATTTTGTTTATATTCTGATTTATTACTGATAAAGAATAATCACTTTAGCACGATGCAGTGTAGATTTGATACAGTTTTGTCATCGTATGGTGGTAGAGCATAGGTACGACATAGATACTTAATCTATTAGGCAAAAATCAAAAGGCAAAATATTAAAATCATTAGATTACTTACACGTCAACTTTTCGATATCTTGTAAACATTCTCGTTTTTGGTTAAGGACGGAATCGTGCTGTTCCTTCCTTCACATCTTGGAATTTACATATCATAAATTATAATAACTTCCGCACTCTACTTTTAATAGGTTTTATCATTTTTCTACTTTATTTTTTTGAAAACAACATAGAGTCTAACTAGTTAAAGCAATGCACGTAAAATTTTATCGGAGAGGCAACCGGATGGTGAGTGATAATCTGGGTATTGAAGTGATACCGAACCCCCCGTACCGTCCGAATGGACCCCAAATGGACGGGGGCGGAGATATGGGGGATGGGGGCCTAACATTTTTTTTTTGACATGGCATTCAAAATTTAAGCTCTATTATGTGCAAGGAATTTGTGTGTATCAATGCCCTCTGGTTTTGATAAAATTAACACTCATTTTCGGTGATAAATCATCGGTAAGGAGTTTCAAGAATTATATACATTATTTCAATTATAACGAAGTTGGGGGTTGGCAACCGGATGGACCAGATTACCACTCGCCATCCGGTTGCCCCTCTGATAAAATTTTACGTGCCATTGCCTTGAATAAACCAATTTGACATTTCAAGTACCCCGAAACTGACTTATCTGACTGATGTAAAGGTTTACCATGTATAAACAACATTGGGTTTGCCCATTTATTCCATTGCAGACTTAGCGTGACCAGACTAACTAAAATAAATAATTGTAAAATAATTAATAAATAAATAATTGTAAAGGCGGGAAAAATAAATAATTGTAAAGCTCTATGGAATAACTCCATTTAGCCAGCCAGTTTATTTCAACTTTATTAATTTTTTGTACCTACATCATTCGTGCTGGTTCGTCATTAACTATTATCAATGAATCAAATGCCCTTTTTCGAGTGGAAATGGTAAAAAAGAGTATTATTTGATGTTATCATTAAAACAGCGGAAAATAACAACTTGCTGAATGCTGAAGTGGCAGAAATTCATTCAATTCAATTCAAAGATAGAGTCAAAGAGACTCACAGTCTTAAATAGAGTATTTTTTATTTTACGCATACGCTAAATACTCTTTAATAGATACATACTCTCTAATAGAGTACGGTTGGCAACCTTAGTAGAACTATCCGGAATTTTTCCGGTTGTGACTCGATTTTACAACTACCCGACAGATGGCGTAAGTGAGACCAATATTCACGTTGCAAACCACCTTAGCGAAACCGGGCAAACAGGACCTTTCAAAATTGAACCAATACGTAACTGACCAAAATATCGTATTTACATTTTGCAATTAATAAACCTGAACCTACTTTAAGTTAATATTGTTCTGATAGCGGCGGTATCTACAATGTTTAGACTAAGATCAGAGAGAGTCATGGTATCAAAATATTTATTTCACATAAACCTACAAGGGCACTTATGAAACATTAGAAGTTAGGTGCACGGTTCCAATTTTTCGTTTCCTATGGAGAAGAGCCGGCAAGAAACTCCACAGTTAAGATAATTATGACTATCATACCTAATTATATTATATTATGTTCAGCGAATCGGACGTGACGTGGCTATGACAATCTTAGTCATAAATATGTAGATCCCTATGTCTAATAGTATGTATCTACCTATTATTTAATGTTTTAGTTTAGTTTTTAATTTTGTTGCCATAATGATGTTCTGGTGGGATGTCATATGAATAATATAATTTACGAAATCAGACTGAAGCTGATAATTTTCTTTGAAGTTTAAAACAGAATTATTATTATTTTAGCTTGTATCTAAATATTAGTATTGTAGTTTTAAAGTATATTTACATACTCTGTCTGGCCGTAAATATGGCACAAAAAGTTTTATAAAAGTTTTCTTTGTCGAGCGTTGCTCTGTCGCTCATACCTGACAGCCTCTTTCCAAGGGCCCGATCACACGTACCACAACCACACCACATCGCAGCGACAAAATGTGGACTAGCAGTGGTTACGTGTGAATAGTGTCGCTGCTTCTTGCAGTTGCGTTGTGGTAACTACAAAATCACATCAAATGGTCGACGCAACGTCGTGTTTACGATACGGCCGGCCGTTAGTGCGCGGTCTCGCTGGTTGTTGCGTTGTGGCTGCGGCGTGACCCTGATGTGGGTGTCGCCCACACGGTTGATTTTGACGGCCAAATGTGGTCCGTGTGAATAAACTAAAGTCAGAGGTGTGCACCTTGGATTCGAACTGGAGACTATGACTTGGCAGTCCACCGGTGACACCACTAGGCTAAATTAGTACCCGTCCACGTGTTGTCGTTGTGGTTGTGGTTTGGTTGTGATTTGTGGTACATGTGATCGGGCCCAAAAGCTCGATGTGTCATATCTACGACCAGGTACTGTACATATTATATTTACCTACCTTTTTCCATTTAATCTTTTGAAATTTGATCCCTAAATGCTTTGAGTGTGTTGTTTTATATTTCGAATCGGCACACGACATCGATATTGCAGTTATTTGTTAAAGATGTAAAGCATGCCTGTCACGTGATTGATATTGAACACCTGATATTCACGCGGACACGTTTTTATACGTGCTGTGAAATTATTTTCCTACTTTTTGAATTGTTAACACTTATTTATGAAAATATATAAGTTATAGCACATACAGTTTTTTTATTTCTTTTTTAATAATTATGAATATCAATCCTAATTTTCGTATCAATAGTAAATGCTCCAGTATTAGATTTATAAGCCCTCGATAGTTTCCTTAGTTTATTTATAAAGTGTTTGATAACTGTGTAGGTGTTCCAAAAGGGCGAAGTTTGTCTTCATTAAAAATATTATCTAAATATTAATCTCTTTGGCAGGTTGCGACAGTATCAAGTTGATACGAGCATTAGATTTATCTGTAAACCCGAGTGCTCTGACATAATAGCCCTTTGTTACATGCGACGCGACCTATAATAATGGAGTTTACACGCAAATAGCAATTACGGCGAAGCCTTTCATGTCAACCCTCATTCCCTTCAGAAACATGAAGGCAATTTTCTAATAAAGGTAAAGAGCTGTTCCAAAATATTTGGCAAGAGATGTTATTATTGCCTTTTACATTATAATCATAGCTTTGAATCAGATTTCTTGCGAAATACGATGACTATTTCAATCGTTCTTCACACGCAGATGTTATGTAGGTACGCAACTGGCAAGTGCCACCGGATTACTTAAAAAACTCCCTAGAGCACCTTTTTAGTGACAAAATACATTTTGTCTACGTCAATATTTTCTATTTGCCGACGAATTTTGTCACGAAGGTTTGATGGCAGTTCTCCCACGAGTCAACAGAGGTAGAATAAATAATGGCCACATTTTTATTCAGCTCATGTCCTGCTGAGGGCGTCAACAACGCAATGTCGAAGCGGCAGGGGGTGGATGTTGTTTTATATAAGTGGAGGGAAAGCACACACTGAAGATACAATTGCGGCTATTATTTTTTAGAGGAAATCAAACGCTTATCTCTGCTTTCCTAAGAATTTGGAATAGTAATGTGTAGAGCGACCATGACGAGTATTTTGTAGGTTAGTTATTTATATTAGCAAATAAAGTAGCTGATCATAAATATTTAAAGCATTCTGGATGTATCTAACCTTGTGCCCAAGAATGAATTTGTTCAGCAGCGTGTCTGAGTAATTTTATGTAAATAAGCTTACCTACTTATAATATGGAGTACTTACGGAGTAAGGCGCATCCCGCATGGGCTCGTTATATAAACGTCAGTCTCGAGATGTGAGCCGAACCGAGGAAATTGAATCGAAGCAGCTTACGTACCAATATCAGTAATGAAACTGAAACCGGAACCGTGGCGCACTTCCCCTCCCCGCGCCTCCTCCAAATGTTTATGATTTTGTTTGTTGATATCGCACGTGCGTATAGCGTAACTTACGTACGTGATCTTAACAATCACAAACTATGGTGTACGTTTAATATTGCGGTACCTACGTGTTTATAGTATTTCATCGTTTGGAGGATCAATCACACCGAAGCTTGGCGCTGGCAGAATAATAGAAATTAATCTTTTAGGTACCTAGAAATGTGAACGGCGGAATTTATTTCCAAGACCCTTTACTTTACCTAGTATTCTCAGCATTTAGTCCTTAGTCCTTTGTTACGTGATCAATTATTGTGATAAATAACACATCTTGGTGAAAAGCGTCTCGTAATTTTTTTCGTACATAAAATCGCTCTACGCTTCGTAGCAACGTACCGTAGCACGCGTAGACACCGTAGACCGCGTAGCAATATGTTACAAATTGTTACGCGCATTTTTGGATTCCATTGTAGTAGGTAGAGTTATGTGAATTTTATTAAAGGTATATGATGTAACGGAAATTATTATTATAAGGAAAAGATAACTTCCAGAAATTCGATTCTATGAATAGTTATGAAGAGATCCGGCTTTAATCCGACGTCCTTTACGGATGTTCCGATAAAGTCAACAGCGGGTATCTAAAGTCTTTTGGACACGATATATTGTGCTCTACTAAGCCGGGTTCACAGGGACTGGGATATTACTTCTTTGAGATAGGTGTCGCGGCAAACGAATACGACCCTTACACCTTTGACTTAAGGGGTTTTCGCTTGGCCTTGTATTAAGCAACTACGGAATTTCCCATTGGTGACCAATGGATTGAAATATAATTTTAATACATATATAAAGTTTATATTTTATCTGGTATATTTCCCGACCGTCATAATATCAAAGATATTTCCAGTAACGTGGGTTCGGTGTTTGACTTGGAAATAACTTTATGTGTAAACCTTCGTCCCCTGTAGATATAGGTAGATGAAAGGTACCTAGTGGTCTCCTTGAAAGCTTTTATGACATGGTTCCACACAAGGGTCGTAACGTTCTCGATGTGCCGAGAGATTACTAGTGTCAATTTGCTGAAACAATTAACTGTGTAGGTAGCGCTGGCTGTAGTTTGTTAGGTCATTGTCTTCTACATTTATTAGCTTTTCTAGATAATAGATACTTGAGATTGATGTGTGTATTATAAAGCTACCTAAATAATCGTCACAGGAAATGGTTTTTATCAAAGTAATTCCATTTCGCAAACACAACGTCCAAGAAATAACATGATTAACATTCTCCTCCGCAACTAAATATTATTAATCATGTCACCGCTGCTCGCTAATACCAACATATATCAACAAGCGGTAATTATCAGGCAGGATGCAATCAAATGGCAATCGTATATGAATATATTTGGGCTTAGCTGGCTAAAGAGATTACGTCTCAGACCTATATAACATCGATTTGCATGCAAATGAACCTTGTTAATTCTGGCGTAGTGTCTTGTACAGAATTTGCGCCCTATCTGTTTTGGGTTTCACTAAATATGGATAATTTCTGGCAAGAATGTTGCCGTCGTTTTCAATGGAAAATAATAATAATTTTCTTGAAAACTGTCACTAGTCAGGCTTTGTCCGTTACCTTGCTGAGGTCTGTGGTGTATGTCTTGCAATGAACGTCTTTCGGCTTTATGATGATGATAATATACCTAGATAAATTTGCAAGAGTACACGGGAATAAAATAAAATTGATGCGAAAAATAATAATGTTCTCATAAGCGTGAAGTGGTTCATGCCTTCAGGATATCCGCTCTTGTAGTATGCGTAATTTAATTTGTCAAGAGATGAAAGAATATTATTATCCGTCGTTCTCTCCAGTCGCTTCGAGTCTACAACGCCTTTTTTGCATAACATACATACTTCTTTTATAAATTGCAGTGTGATACAAAATGATATTCTTTTATTTTTGGAGTGTTTAACAAAAGCGTTTATAGCGCAAGATATAAAGTCGGTAGGTATATAAACACACCTGCTTTTAAGCATAGTGTTATGGTTCACAATGTAAACAATTCTATTACGGCCTAAAAAGGTGTAGGAAAACATAGCAAACACCCCGACACGTTAATAATAAATTCCTAGAGTGTAGTAGTTTCGTGAGAAGGCCGATAGGTAGCGCCACAGCCTACAACTCCCTTCAGGAATGTAGTGAGGACCACATTTACATCTGTATTTGGATGGATACATATATGTTTAGAAACACGCATGTTTGGTTAAAAATTAAAGATAAAGGACTGGTCAAGCTGTGGCGTAACCCGCGTAGGTTGTGGGAAGCAACTGCGTGCGTCGATTGTTCTAATGATCATGAAGTCACGTGATAATTCGCGCCACTTTAACACCCCCGTACAAGTTAGTTGACATAATCGGTGCAAGCTAATTTCGGCCCGTATTCCTCGAAGGATTCGCCTCAGTTTTGCCAGAGCTTAAAATTAGTTTGAGTTCATTGCATTTCATTTTAACGCACCAAACATCGATACTGACCAAACACCACCTAGGTACCTTGGCACCTATTTTTTACACTTCAGGTACTCGTTGGATCGGATGTAAGTAATTCTAAGTTTGTAGGTACCCAGTGTTGGTATCTATATACCAACCCACAATATAGGTAAGTATGTATTTAATTAACAAAAACCTTTACAGATTTTCTGAATAAAATTCTCTGAAATATAAAATACCACTTTCTATAAAATAGAGTTATTGAAAGTGGTATTTCAGAGTTTCGGATATCAAAATACATTACAATGAATATTAATTTCCAAAGTCAATAAAACTTTTGTGAATTGGTTCGAAACGAATATTTAAATAATCCTTTTAACTAGTTCTAAAACATTTATAAAAGTTTTCTCTCCGAATTCAGGACTCTTGCTTATGTGAGCTCTATCTAGGTACTTAGTTATTACAAAATTATACAGTAAATATAATTTCTGTTTATACAGCGTAATGTAGTTTGTGTTATATCGTAGATACATGTGTATTCAATTATGTGAACTGGGTAAATTGAAATGTTGTTCGTTGGTTGAAGGACGCTCATTAGTATATAGTTCTGTAATTTTGTTGCCTCCCGGGGCATCCCTCGTCGTTTGAGATTAGTGAAAATACCGAGGTCGTATTTCTGTATCTTTCAGTCTTCAGCCGTGTGTATAGGGTCGCGGGATAGTCCGAAAGGGATACCGTGGCCCCTGGGAACATATAGGCAACTTTTGATAATTACTCACCCAAAAAAAAAAGGATTGTGTGTAGGTAATTATAGTTTATAAAATTGCCTTGATAATACTGATAATGTATCGGAATGGGAACGAAAATTTCTATACCGTGATGACGACCTACTTATATGTAGATAATTACTTAATTGATTGATTAAACGTCATCCTGTGGTTAGTTAATATGACATGCATGACTTATCACTACAGACCTAATTATTTAGAGCGAAAATACTCTAACATTTCCAATTGGGTAAGTGGTTATGTAAAGTTAGGGAAATTAATTTTTGGCTAATTGACTACCAATTAAAATAGCTCGTTTATTCAAATCACAACTCTCATTCTTTAACAGTTGTGTGCTGAAACAGCCATAGCACGACAAATTGACGCAGTGTGTCAATTTGATAAACAATTAATTTTCCTGTCTGTATGTCTTAGGTACACCTAGCGAGTAATTCTAAAGTATTCCTGCTGCGATGAGTCGAGAGGGCATGAACTACCTACATATCAGACACCTTTTTTTGTGTGAGAAATTGTCAAATAACTTGTCCCGCTCTGGGTGGAGCGGAAGGCCGTGTCAGACTCTTACTGACTAAAACCCACCCGTGTTCCTTCAGTTGCCTATATTGCCAGGGGCCACGGTAACCCTTTCGGATAAAATCGCAACCCCGGCAGGCATCGGCTCTATCGGATCCCGTCAGTTCTGCTGACATCTCTTTGAGGCGCGCGTGGAACACAACGCGCCGTCGACCCAGGGCTTGGTCCTTATCAGACGGCGAGCTACCCATTGCTCACCGTCCGCAAGCCCGCGCCTACGGTGGCCGGGAATCGGTCTGCGACTCCCGACGCCCAGGGCGTCTCCTGCGGCGGTACATATCAAACCCCTGCATGTCGCAGTCAATTTTCATTCAATCAACAATTATCTCAGCCTATCGTAGACTATGTCCACTGTTGGACATAGGCCTCTCCAAGGCTGCGCCTCAACACTTTGTCCTTCCATCCCGTCTGTCACCTTCTTAAGGTCGTCAATTTTCTTTCGACTTCAAAAAAAGGAGAAGGTTTTTCTTATCATATATCGCTGTCTCCGGCGAATAAAAAATCGTAATCGTAAAAACCAAATTTTACAGATAAAATAAAAAACAGTTTTTTGTGAATATCTTATTAACTAATATAAATAGCGGAATTGTTCAAATACCAAAAGAGACTTTTTACATTCATTACAATACACCTTAAAATCTCGTAACTTGAAATACAAGTAACCGTAGGAAATGAATGAAAATAATTGACAGAGTGTAATCGGACCTCTAAATATCGAATATGCAATAAAGTTAAAACTATCGTAATAGCACATTATTATTTTATTCGCCGGGGACAGCGATATTATAGCCCAAGATTTTTCTCACAAATCATGAGTACATTTTGTTTTGTTAGCGAGATCTCGACTATTACATAAGCATGCCAGTGTCAAGTAAAGGATTAATAGTTAACTTATACAAATTTTACTTGCAAATGGCTGTTTAATCCGGCAGCCTTAGCTAAAGCCACGATGTACAATAATGTACATTCACACATCATACGAAAATCGCTCTTACTACTAAGACATAAAGGCGCTGTTAATGTCAATTCGTTACTACTGATGTGCTGTTGAGTGTACGTACGAACGTTAGCGTCAAGTAAGTAGGTAAGTATCTAGTTTATGTTTGTGTTGTCAATGCTTGTCGTTAATTAAATAATTAATTAATTCCGGCCGCAGTTTCGCTCGTGTGGGATATGGAACCGCGCGAAATATGTCAACTGTTAACTAACTTTTTACTAATTACGCCATGAGATTAACGATTCTGTTTTATTAAATTAGTTAAATTTATAGGATTCGGTATTGATTGAGACAAAAATATTCATTTGCTATTCATTTCTAGTTCCATTTTTAGTGAGCATGTACAACATAACATAACATCACGCTTGTCCTCCCCGAATGGTTAGGCAGAGGTGTTACACACTACACCCACATTTTGCCATTTGCGTTCGGTTTCGGTTGCCAGCTTTTTATCACGTAGTCAATATCCTGCGCAGCGTTTAGCGCTTTTTAAACTCACAGGTGGCAACACATACGTACATATGGACGTCAGCTGATTGAAAACTGAGAGTTTGTAATTCAGTGCAATTTTCAAGCAAGTTGACGAGAGTTCGTACCGATACTATATTGTCGTTGTACGATCATCTGTACAATGCGTTTATTAAAAATGTTACAAGGATTCCTTGTCAATGCAAGCAATACAAAAAAAGAGAAATGAGTTTTGGGTGCCTTTAAGGGATGAGTACAAAAAGAATCCAAACGAGCTGGAGCGTCTCACACAGTTAAAAATTGAGGAGCTTTGTCAGATTGGGACTAAGAAAAGCGCTTGTCTCCTACACGGCGTCAAGCGACAAGCGCTGTAAAGACAAATATGAGCCAAATGATTTTTTTAAACTTTCTGATGGCAAAAAAAAAATTTAAAACTATATTTAAGAATTACTACGTGAAAACTAGAAGGGGAGGGAGGGTCTTCGCATATATTACGGGTGGTCACCGAGGGGGGGGAGGGGATAACAAAATTGTAAAAAATGGGTCACGTAGTATGGGTACGTTCCCTTACTTATGATTTTCTGACATCAATAATTAAATACCTCATTAGTGGACGATAATTGTTGAATTTAAATCAAACGATTCTCGTAACATATTCTATACTATTTAACGAGCAATATTTGTATATGCATTGATTTGTACTCACGTTCTCAAAATCGGCTCTAACGATTTCGATGAATGTTGCAATATAGGGGTTTACGGGGGCAAAAAATCGATCTTGCTAGGTCTCATATGTGGGAAAATTTGTTTTCTCCGTATTTTCACCCGAGCAGAGCTCGGTCGCCCAAAGTTTAGAAAAAGATAATGAATAATGACATGACAATAATGACATTAGAAAAATGATCATGGCAGCATGGAATTAGTAAGTACCTACTATCATTGCAGCATGGAATAAGTAGGTACTATACATGGATTAGTATGAACTTTCCTATACTATTAAATGTATTCTCTATTTTCACCAGAGCAGTCGCCCAGGTACTTAATTCTAATTATTTCTTATTATTATTCTTATTTAACCGCCTACTGCCGCAATTTTCCACAGCACTTGATCTAATATTCCAAGTTTCCAACAGTGTAAACATATTGCGAAAACTAGCCCAAACATATAAATTGAAATAACTGTCGTTTGTAGCTACGTTGAGGGCTAAGCCTTCATATTTCCAGTGTATGTTTTATTCATAAGTGTGTCCGTAACTTGGTACAGTACGAATAGGTATGACACGACTTAAAAGTTGCGTTGTGTATCTAATCGAGCGCTCAAAAGTGGTAAAGCAATATGTTATTTCACTCCACGTGATGACGTCAAATCTATGCCTCCTACAGTAACAATTCCCACAAATCTGCTTTATAAATCCTGCAACGTGCTGACTGTTCGCCAACTTTTCATTATGCACTTAGTATTAAAACAGCACACCATGCTTACCTACACTGCTGACAATACTAACAAGAGACGGAATGATATAGTATGCACATCTAATGCAACCTCAAAACATGTCTTTGTAGAAAGATTTTTTACATTTTTGGGCCCATTTCTGTACAATAGATTAAATAGAAAACTTAGTATTTATAATTAAATTACTTTAGCTGTAAAAAAAATATAATTGAATATTTAATAACCATAGATTATGCACAGACAGAAGATCTACTAGTTGTCTGCAAATAGAACCGCTAACATGCTATTTTACTTTTATTTACCTAATAGTATTTTTGCACTTCCTAGCCTGAAACACAGGTTCAACCTAGTTCAGGCAAATAATAATTTTAATTATTAAGTTACTGTAAATGTGCTCCTTTTTATAAATAAACGATATTATTATTTATTATTATTAATTATAATGTACACACTACACTGCACTTTTGTTCTAACATGTCCACTTTCTGCTAGAGCACATGTAAGAGCAGCACGTCTGAGCTCCCAACCACCATAACTGGAAGTTATAGAATGTAGTCGCTGTGGCTGAAATCGGCTAGATGGCATCATCATCATCATTCTACTTCACTCGAATCATTAAAGGTGCTCTTCCGAAACCGACCGCCACCGCAAACCGCAGCGCAGTGGCAACGCCGCCCAATCGCAACGACAGACCGCAGTGACACGACCGGTTTCTATGGAAACGACAACAGGCGACAATATCACAATCCTCGGAAACGTTTTCATAGAGTTACATAGACATCAGTCGCGTCGTCTGTCAGTCCCAGCAACCCTGCCTGTATTTGTTTGAGTTCAAGTTACAAGTTATCGTGCTTTACGAATTTTGCCAAAAAAGCTTCTAAATTGTGTCGTGGCAACCGTGTAGTATTTAACTATGTAGGTTTGCGGCTCCGGTTCATGTTGCACGGTGCATTGAACGAGCCTATCGGGATATTTCCTCGCTTTGATGTTGCCCCAATTACAACTGGATGTAGGCTTTTTATGACGGACTACAACTGAAGTCGAACTAGTAAATTGTGGACAGTTATATCCTAATGGTGTGACCATCGGACTGCCACGTGTGCGTATTGTATAATTATTATCACTTACTTCAAAAACGGCGAAGGAAAACATCGTGAGGAAACCGGCATGTTACACAAAAATCCTGATATCATATAAATCCTGCATTGCGTAATTAGTTTACCGCGCGAACGACATATATATAAGAAAGAAAGAAAAGAAATAAAAGAAAGAAGATAAAGAAAAGAAGGCACACAGTTTTCAAAAAAAAAAACAAAAAAAAACAGAAAGCTTAAAACAGTATTGTGTGCCTCACGGCTGCGACAAATAAGCTCAGTTCAGCATAATTGCCAGACAACTAGTTCCTGACGCTGGTTTTAAACTGAATCTCATATTACGAGTACGTCTTACGGAAAAAAACAGTTTTATAGTGTGTGTAAATATTTAAAAAGAAAATAAATAGATATGTGTAGCAAATAATATTAAAATCGATATGATACAATTAAGTTAAAAAATAATTAAATGACTATCCGACATCAATCGTTGGGCAGTTGCCCGCCAGACACGGCACCCGTTTGGTCAGAGGATCATCCCTTTTCTCAGGATGAGTGAACTTTACACCCTGCTCCTCACGCCTCTAAACTTACAAAGATCAAAAAGGTCACAAACTTTTTTTTTTAACGAACTCGGTGTAATTACAACAAAATCTGTTTCGATTTGTTTATTTATTCACTTATCTTTATATACACTATCATTCATTCATCATTTTCCCATGTGTTTATTAAGTAGGTGCCTAAAGAAAAATACAATTTATGTACAGTGGGCTGCATCAATTGGGTACCGCAGTTGCATTAAAATTTTAAAACAACTGAGGTACCCAATTGATGCAGCCCACTGTACATAGCGACAAAGTTAACCTCTTTTAAAATGTAACAGGGCTCTTCTGTTCTAAGTATGTTATCCTTAGTATGTAGCAAGCACCTAACACAGTCCAAGTAGTTAAGTCAGACTAGTACAGTTTGGCTATTAAGGTTCCTAGTGGCACCCACATTATTATTAGAGATGGGCCGAATGTGGTTTGAACCGATCCGAACTTCGGCCGAACATTCGGTTAAAATGAAAAGTTCAGCCGAAGTTCGGACGAACTTCGGTTCAATTTCGCGAGCGAAACGTCGTGACTTGTTTACGTATTTACTTCAATTATTGCTCCACCGCGCTTCCACCGCGTAGCCTAATAAGAAGAATAGATTTTTAAGACTAATAAGAAGAACTGATTTAATTTAAGGTTTACATTTATAATGTTTCTAACTAAAATAAATGACCATGAGTGAGTAAAAGACATAATTTTATTTTATAGTAATGCTATTCTAATTCTATTAAATTTCAGTCAAAATAGTGAAGTAGATATTATTATTATTTTTCTTGTTCCGAATATTCGGCATCTGAGCCGAATTTCGGCCGAATGCCGAAGTACGGTTCAAGCTGCCGAAATTCGGTTGAACCGAATGTGAACCGAATTTCGGCCCATCCCTGATTATTATACATATTTCATGAAATGTCAGTGAACGACTTGGGCAAGTTGTTTCCACGTACATAATGTACCTACCAACGCAAGTTTATTTATAGTGTAGTTAACAGCCACTTTACTGGCTCGGTTACGCACTACAACTTTTGGGTCCATGCACCTTTTTGAGGTCTAATTCTAGTTTACGCAACTGTGAACGTTTTAACTTGTACTGAATTACCTATTTAGGGCAATTAATATGTGCTTAGTAGTTTAATGGTAGTTACAACTATGTGGTGCGGCGATATGGCGCGTGGAACCAATTCGTTAGCAACAAAACTTTATGGCATTTTCTTGTTATTTAGCACATACTGGTTTCTCATTAGGTTACATTAATGTCAAGGAAAAATCTTAGTCTTAGTACATTTATATACATACCTATATTCATGAGTGGATTTGCGAATGCTGAGTTGGTAATCTGCTGCGGGTCTAAAACGGCCACATTAAGCAATTCCTCTAAAAGCAATTCATTTTATAATTTCCCAGCAATTCCTCTATGGCGACACATATTTTAGCCGAATCTTTTTCAATTTAATTCTTATCAGAATCATATTTGGTGTAAATATTGCCGCATAAAAAAATGAAGACCGTAATTTTACCGGATATTTTTTTTTACAGTTTTTATTAGGTTATCAAATGAGGTTTTTATTTGTACAGTTTAAATGTTATTTCAATATAATACAAAACTGTCACACAGATGAATTGCGTAATATGAATTGAATGCAGATAATATTATGAATTATTATTAGGCCCCCTGTTCGTTATTTTTAAAGCAGGCACGTTATTGCTTTATTTAGGTGACGTTATATCCGGCGTTCATAACTTTGGTACATTATATAATTTACTAAGTAATGGAAAATGTCAGTGATACATTTAATATCTAAGTGATGTGACTACCATACAATTCGGGCACAAAACCGTCGCCTTCGCATTATGGTAAAGTCGGCTCGGCGACGTTTCTGTCGCCGTTCCTTTTTATGAAACGTCTATAAATGTCCGGACTTTCGATATATATTTTATATAGGTTGACTTATTCGACCTCACATTTCCTTCACGATGTTTACTTCCGCCGGAAAGCGAGTGACAAATGTTTTTAGGGAGTTTGGTAAGCCGGGATCGATACAGGGTCACCTATTCAGCCGGCTGCCGGCCAGCCAGGGTGCCAGGGTCACTCCAATGTGAATTAACTATTGCTGACGTAATCGCTAAGTCCTTTGAAAAGTAAAAGCTGTCTGAAAAATATGAAAAAGGCTAAGTTGTATTCATCGAAGAATACAATAACTTAGTATAGAAAATGTTTTATTGAAACTACAAAAGCTTTCAGTCTTAAAATATGTATAATCGTATACAGGGTGTTTGGCAGAACGTTGAACATACGAAAATGGTGGATAGGTGGGGTCATCTGCTACTTACTCAGCCCTAATTTATTTGGCCCTGGCGCCCTGGATATTAAAAATTATTTTTTTTTGCTTTCTTCTAGTTTCACAACTTTCTTAACTTTAAAGTGTAATTTTTACTAAAAAATGGGTAAAACAGGCATTTTTTTTTAAATCTTTAATATTGGCAGATTCTTATAACAGAAAGATGTAAAAAATACTTAAATCCTAATTTCAACCTGCATTAAAAAAAAAATATCCAGGGGGCCAGGGCCAAATAAATTAGGGCTGAGTAAGTAGCAGATGACCCCACCTATCCACCATTTTCGTATGTTCAACGTTCTGCCAAACACCCTGTATATCACACATTAAACAATTAAATTACAGATAGTAACATCACATTGTAGCGGTTACATTACTATAATATAATTATAACTGAAGATATAACGTGCTACCTACCAAGATCTGTCAGCCAAACATAATCAATAGTTTATCTACAAACGCGCGATCTACGAGGGTAGACGTTAACAATTCGTCAGGGGAAGTAATCCATTCAATTAGTTCGGGATTAGTCGATTGTAGGATTACCCTAGTCAGTGCCGATAGTTTCAGCTTCACTTACAACACAACTCCGTGCAAACAGTCTTCGCTGTTGTTTCAATTTATACCTATTAGTTTACCTAGTTCATTATGTTGTATAATATGACACCGTCTTGGTGAGTTAGTTTTGAGATGGTTCCCATATTACTCTATTAATTACTATTGTTGGAGCGTAAAGTGAATAATAGTACACTTAGTAGAACTTTCTATTTGCTAGCCTGTAGTTTATTCCTGTAAAAACCGGAACTTCGTTATTTCCATTCTTTCCCATGCACTATGTAGTGCAGAGCCCCTTCACAGGATACTTCCTGTCATCCTTCAGGGTTTAATTGAGGTAACTAAACGACGGAGTGGTCCAGGCCGCTACATATTATTGATCATGGAAAAAAAAGAGTTTAGAACAACTCTTTTTTTTATAAGGAATTAAAAAAGTAGAAAATGAATGAAAAAACATTTTTACCAAAATGTGGCAAGTTTCAAAATACGTATTTTCTGTAGCAAACGATCTCCTGAGTAAGCATTTTAATAAATTCAAACTTTTTCCTTGCAATTTGATCAGGAATGTTGGCGGAAAACATTTGGTTCGATAAAATTGGAGGCGTAATGAGGCGTACTAATGTGGAGGCTTATCCTCACCGTTTACGGAGAGTATAAAAACTGGCTCCGAATGTATGCGAGGGACGGAGGTACTTACCTTATGGATTAATGGTATACGTTTTGTTTGTAACATATTTGGTAGGTGAAATTTATGTCTTTTATGTTTGGTTCAAATATTTTAGGTGATACGATTGCAAAGCACTTGTTTGGAAGGTTCTAGATAAAGAGAGGTAAGATATAAAATACTTTATTCAAGCGGTGTAAGTGTCGTGCGTGACCACAGAAGCTGTAAATCTAAATAGATTGCATTCTCATTATCTCCGTTCACAGATCTTATGCTGTCGTTAACTGTGTTTACATTTAATTAATCTTTGGTTTCTTTGGTCATGTTACACAAGACAGATTGAAGCTATTACTTGCTAATGGGAGCAGTGGTGGCCCAGTGGTAACGGCCGCGACTTATGAGTTGTAGATCGTAGGTTCGAACCTAGACAGGCGCTTTACTTTGTGTAAATTATTTCATCACCACTGCTCTCAAAACGGTGAAGGAAAACATCGTGAGGAAACCGGCATATCCTAGAACCGAAAATTCGAAGACATGTGACATCTACCAACCCGCACTGGGCCCGCGTGGTGGATTACGGCCCACTCCCTCTCACAGAGAGGAGGCCTGTGTCCCAGCAGTGGGAACATTTATAGGCTGATGATGATGATGATGATGGGAGCAAGTTGTAAGAGCGCATCTAGTGCGACACGGAACTTGAACTTATATTTTGAACTCGCCGCCAGATCCATGTGTACCTACCCAATATCTTACTTCTGCTGAAATGTAAGGGTTTTTAGAGTTATGACGATCATGTCGGGGTCACCAATTTAGAGGTATGAAGAACAGGGTGTAAAGTTCACTCATCCTCTATTGAAAAGGTAGGATCCTCCGACCAGACGGGTGTCATGTCTGGCGGGCAACTGCCCAACGATTGATTTCGGAAAGTTTTAAATATGTCGATCGCGCGGTAAACTCTTATAGCGCGATGCAGGATTTTGTGTGACGTCACGTCTTTGATGCGTAGTTCGCATGTGGCGATGAAGATACCGCCTCATCACTCCCCTCCGGAGACCGGAGGTCGATAGTGGGCAGAGTCTTGTATCTTGCGGTTCTTCACAGTGTCAGTTGAGGTTCCAGTGAGTCAGAACCGGGTGCCGCATAGTCCGCGGTGAGTCAGAACTATCTGCGGTGATTCCCCAGTGAGTCGGGGTGGCGCTGCGTTATGATTCAGTGAGTTTGATGTGGTACAGCGCCGGGTTGTGGCTGACTGCTGGCCAGGAGAGGGTAAAAAGGGTCCTGCTTGTAAGACCGGCCGAAAGTGCAGTGTGCTGTGCCAAGGTTGCTAATGAGGCTGAGGATGATGACCAGGAATGCGCGCGTCCACTGCATGCTGGTAGTCAGGATATCCGTTGAAGTCGTGGGTGCTGGCTGGCTGTGTGATTCGCCTCATGAAGCTTGCGGGAATGATGATGATGACGCACGCTGAAGTAGTTGCACGAAGGCTGCGCTGACGTTCATACTCGGGGTAACCAGTTTAGAGGTTTGCTGATCACGTCGGGGTCACCAATTTAGAGATATGAGGAACAGGGTGTAAAGTTCACTCATCCTCAATAGAAAAGGGAGGATTCTCCGACTAGACGGGTGTCGTGTCTGGCGGGCAACTGCCTAATGACTCATATCGGAAAGTTATATATATGTCAATCGCGTGGTAAACTCTAATCGCGCGATGCAATATTTTTGTGTGACGTCAGGATTTTGTGTGACGTCATAATTTTGGTGCGTAGTTCGCAACACGTTGGTATACCTTATTTATTATATTAAATGAATATGATTTTAAACCACCATGTACATGTTTCATGTTAAACAAACGTCAAACACGACAGATTCAGGAAAGTTTATTTTGTAAAAAGTATCTAACGACTGCCAAATACAGATGGGCAGGTGAAAACACTGGCGGCCTGCTGACTGACAATTTAATTGGTAAGTTAAAGGAATACGAAAATAAATCAAAAACTCTTTAATTAATATAGTTACCTACCATACATTTTTCCAAACAAAACGCTGACGCACTTTTAGAAGATCAGAATAATTTATTAAACTTTCATAAAATTAAACGCGAACTGAGAGCTCGAATATTTGGAGATGTAAGGCGGTTTCAAAGAGATTTTGAGAGATGGCGGGTAATTGATATCAATTAGGGTTGCGCTGGTGGCGGCTCGCCGCGGGCCCGATCACAATAGACTATCGTGGCCAAGAAATAGCCCCGGGAAACGCGTCCTTTTCACTCATCGAGATCCTCGAATTTATCTGAATTGTTTTTGGGGAACTTGGTTAATTCTACTGCTATTATACGTTTTAAATAGGAGCTTAAGAAGCGTCGGGTTTCGTTTATTTTGGTACAACTGATAAATGAGACTCGTGATAAGTCCCCAGTCGAGTGGAAGTTTTTGAGTAATCATTCACGAGGGACGCATCCGTTACCGAACACTAATGAGAACAGTAGTGTCCTGTCGGGTGTTATTGTCATCAAGTTGTTTAGTGAAGCAAGCGTGTTAACTGGCTAGTGTCGCTGTGTCGCTCAAACTCAGTTAATGGAAGATTAAACTGCGGAAGGGGCAGCGGGTCTCGTGAATATGGGGAGGGTAGTTACGTAGTTTTAACGACTAAGGACTTAGCGAGTCCGGGGAGCGCTGTGCTTCACGTAATTCTACAGGAAGTTTGCAAATGTTCCTTTAGTGTTAGCGCATGTCGATTATGATGCGGTCGTTCAAGAAAACTTCGTGTTTGCTAAGTTTTTGGGTTAATTTCCACATAACTAAGCTCATGGAAATTCATTATTATTAAAATAGTTATGGCATGCGTTTATGACCAGATGTATGAACATAAACGAACGAACTTAAGAACATAATATGTAAGCTACCTATATTCTTGCAAATAAATAGGTAATATCATTCATTTAACCATTCATTCATTCAAAAGGAGAATGTAATGATCGTAGCAGGTGGCGTTTTGTAGTTTCTGCCTATCCCCATGGGGAGAAGGCGTGAGTTTGTTTATGTAAAATCGTGATTTTAATTCCAATTACGAAGTATCCACCGCAGTAGTAATTAAACTTCAAAAATAAACATCAATTTCATATAAACTTCATTAATATGTATTGTGGAGATTCTTGATTTGATGGTAAGTAAATAGTCCGCAGTGTAATCAAATTCTAAGTATTTAAACATATTTATTTGGAGATAAAAGATTAAATTAAGCTTTTATTATGTATAAACATTTTCTAAATTGTGATTGGTATTAGGTATATTATGTTTATAATACAAAGGGTAAGTAATCAATGTTATCTCAGAGATAAAATAACAAAAGATTTTTATTAAAAGTTTAGGGTTATTGACATGACCTTTGTAAATTGTATAAGATGAGAAAGTTTATTTTGCTAAATGAAGATTGATTTTAAAATAAATGCCTAAAAAGCTCTGTTCTTCGTCTTTATTTTACGTGTAGCTCCAGGGTATGGAATAAATTAGGTTTTTCTTTGAGAAATAAGATGTAGGAATTTTACGACTAGGTAGGTAATTTATAAACAGTAAATTACTAAATAATGGGTGTAAAAATACCCTTAATGAAGCCGACAGTCAGTTGTTGCCCGTTATTATAAATAAGCATGAGGTTCTGGGTGCGATTCTCGGGTGGGGAAAAGGGTTATTGGGTTTTTCTATCTGGAATTTCTCAGTAGTAGCCCGGAGTCTGGATTTGTGCCCGATGGATGGCAATAGGCTCGCCTCCTGTTACATGGGACTTAAACATAACTGGCGAAATGTGGGTGTACCTACTACAGGTACACCTCTGCCCAACCCTTCGGGGAGACAAGGCGTGATGTTATGTTTATGTTATGTTACTTTATAAACACAATACCTATCGAAATTTAAAAATAGAATCATAATCAACCGTATACCTCAACCGTGAAGGAAGACCATTCTGAGTCCAGCAG
The DNA here is from genome assembly GCA_963680765.1 of Agrochola lychnidis. NCBI lineage: Eukaryota > Metazoa > Arthropoda > Insecta > Lepidoptera > Noctuidae > Agrochola > Agrochola lychnidis. The sequence goes on from OY796850.1 coordinate 11,986,316, forward strand.
TCGTGGAGTGAAACCTCTGATGCGTTTCTCAGTTAAGCAAGTAAGTGCAATCATAAACGGTATGAGCCGAGGCAAATCTCCAGGACATGATGGGCTCAGTATTGAGCACCCGAAGCACGCAGGTACGCATTTGCCGCGAGTTCTGTCTATGTTTTTCACAATGTGTATTAGCCACGCGTTTTTTTTTTACCTGCTAATCTGATGAAGACCATCGTGATTCCTATTGTGAAGAACAAGACGGGTGATATCCCTGACAAGAGTAACTACCGTCCCATTTCACTTGCAACCATATTAGCAAAACTGTTGGACGGTATGCTTGACACTTGTTTAAATGATTACATACATCTTCATGATGCGCAGTTCGGGTTTCGTCCGCTATTTTGAGTATCAAGCATACAGTTCAATACTATATAGATCGAAAAACGCTGTGTACGCCTGTTTTTTTTATCTTTCCAGGGCCTTCGATCTTGTCTCGTATGATGTGCTCTGGGAAAAGATGGTAAGCAGGGGTATACCCGCGGAAATATGTGGACTATTGCAGCATTGGTATGGTAATCAGACCAATCATGTGAAGTGGGACGGTTCGCTCTCCGACCCTTATAGGTTGGACTGTGGGGTGAGACAAGGAGGTCAGACGTCTCTCCTCTTCAACCTCTACGTAGATGACCTCATAGAGGGACTCAGCAACATGCGTGTCGGATGCAGTGTTGATGGGGTTAGCATTAACAACATCAGCTATGCTGATGACATGGTGCTGCTGGGTCCGTCTGCGGGGGCAATCAGAGAGTTGCTTAAGACTTGTGAAGCCTACGCTGCCGCACATGGATTAACTTATAATGTCAAAAAGTCTTTGAGGTTGGTGGCAAATGCCGTGAAGTGGGACCCGAGCTACTAATAAACGGGTTAGTAATTAAAAGGGTATGCTCTTTTAAATACCTAGGTCATTTTGTTTCCGCTGACCTGAAGGACCATGTCGATATAGAGAGGGAGAGCAGGGCACTCGCCGTCCGGTGCAACATGTTGAACCATAGATTTGCTCGATGTGCGGACCTAGTAAAAATCACTATTTTCAAGGCTTATTGCCAGAGTCTGTACACGAGCAATCTGTGGGTCAATTACACCAAAAGGTCGCTGGATATCCTGCGCGTCCAGTACAATAACGGTTTCAGGATGTTGTTGGGACTTCCTCGCTACTGCAGCGCGTCGGAAATGTTTGCACAAGCCCGTACTGACGGTTTCCATGCGATTGTTCGTAAAAAAACTGCTTCACTACTGAGAAGAGTGAGAGACAGTCACAACAGCATCCTGAGAACTGTAGCGGAGAGCTTTAGCTCTCCAATTGTAAAGCAGTTTGTGCAGAGGGTGATTGGTACTAATACTAGATAATAAGTTATTTTTATATTATGTTACTAACACACTATGAACTCTGTTCCGAATACCATGCCATATTGTTACCGAGGATCTAAAAGATGACTTAGACATGGAAAGGGAGCGCAGGGCGCTGGCTGTGAGGGGAAACATGCTAGCACGCAGGTTTGCTGGTTGTTCAGCACCGGTTAAAATAACACTTTTTAAGGCGTTTTGTCAAATATTTTACACCAGCAGTCTGTGGGCTAATCATACCCAAAAAGCAGACAGCGCAATGCGCATTCAATATAATAACGCCTTCAGGGCGCTGTTGAGGCTTCCACCTTACTGTAGTGCGTCAGGGATGTTCGCGGATGCGCACACTGACGATTATTTCGCGATCATGCGCAAAAAAGTGGCATCAGTGATACGCAGATTGAGGGGAAGCAGCAATAGCATTCTGAAGGTGTTTGCAGAAAGGCTAGAAGGGCCTACAATGGATAGATTTATCAAACTGCATGTCAGACATGGGACTTGATGAATCTTCCTCCTCTTATCTTGGCTGTATTTTATTGTGTTTTTGTGTTTTTATTGTGTATTTGTGTTTTTATTGTGTATTTGTGTTTTTATTTTTGTACTCATGTGTGTTTAAGTGTTACTACTAACATAGTTTTTAAGTTTGTACTGATTACTAACACGCTATGGGCCGTCGACGCCTGAAAATAAACAATTTTTTTTTTTTTTTTTTATAAAACATTTTTTCTATTACGATACAGGGCAAATCCAAGAAGTAAATATCACCAAGGAGTTTCCATCAACTTTTGTAATGGAACATTTAAGCAGGGGACAGTAGCGGCCTTGGTACGCGCGGTGATTTGCGGGTGCGGGCGATATTCACACGTGCACGTGCACATGTACTGAATTTCGTGGGAATTTAACTTTGATCTTTTATTAACTCATCATCTGTTACGACGCCTTATTAAGGTGGATAACAATTAAAATTCTATTGTGTCTCGTTAGTGACAGTTGAAAGGTTAAGTAGGTTCAATCCTAAATAGGAGTGGATAAACTAGTGTATGAAACAGCACATAACTAGGTATTATGGAACTGTTTCATAAACTACTATTATACAAGCCACATACTAAGCTTTTTAAACTTTAAATCTAGGGCTATTCAGCAACCTAAGCTAATCCTGTGTTCGTTACGTTAAAAGTCAGTGATACTAACAAGCGATGACTGCGTACGTTCCTGTGCCTAACTTTTAACTGGCTCCCTAACTACTCTAGTTATAGAACAGTTGTGCTCTAAGTACCATACGGAGCTACCGAGCTATGTTGTGAAGTAGTATAATATAACAATTATTGAACAAAGTGTCAGTCGAAGAGAAAAATGATTTATTTCAAGTAGGCCATTAAAATGCACGTTTGAACGTCAAAATTTACAAGAAAATACAATTTATTCCAGGCGCATCTTCCAAAAGGTAGTTTCGTGTGGAGAAGAATGGGCAAGAAACTTCATATATTTGATAACCTACATAAATTGGTTCATAAAAACAGTGGATGCATTGAAACTGCTCTTATGTAGTTGTAGAGGACATATTATTGTAAAATTAATTAACTTCCTTAGACATTTGTAGATAGCCTACATATTTTTCTATGTAGGTAGGTAGAGATCGTCTAATTTAAAATTGTACGCCCCTCCAATGCTTTATGCTTACACATTTCAAATATTTGTATAGAAATTGTATTGGAGTGGCGTGCATTTTTAACTTCTTTCCGCATATGAAGCCTCTCGTGGCTTCATAAGTTTCTAATTTTATTACAGTTGAACAAAAGATGTAAGAGTATGTAAGGCTCGTAGCAGGTGGCGTTCTGTAGTTTGTGCCTACCCCCGTGTGAAGAAGGCGTGAGTTTATGTATGTATGAACGCCCCTAACCGCCGCAATAGAAGGAGACGCCCGGGGCAGGAATCGCGATCCGATTTCCGGCCACCGTAGGCGCGGGCTTGCGGACGGTAAGCAATGGGTAGCTCGCCGTCCGATAAGGACCAAACCCGGGTCGACGGCGCGTTGTGTTCCACGCGCGCCTCAAAGAGATGTCAGCAGAATTGACGGGGTCCGTTAGGGCCAATACCTGCCGGGGTTCGAAGAAAACCGATAGGGAAATCGTAGCCCCCGGCAACAGGGCAACCGAAGGAACACGGATGGGTTTTAGTCAGTAAGAGTCTGACACGCCGCGGTGGGAAATTATCAAATAACTTCTCCCGCTCTGGGCGGAGCGGGAGAAGTTATTTGATAATTTCCCACCCAAAAAAAAAAAAAATGTTATGTCCAGTGTGTCAGGGTCAGTGAAGCGAAATAGTAGATTATACAACAAGTGAAAAAAAAGGGAATTTAATTCGAGGGACTAAGTTGAATCCCGAGAGCAGCGAAGGATTCTAGAGTAGAATTCTGAGCGGAGCGAGGGATACAAGATAGATAGATAGATAGATAGAATATTCTTTATTATGTACACCATAAAAAATACAGACATAAATTACCGAGAAGAATTATTTTTTTCACGAGATGTGTACTCTACTTTTTACCATTGATTGCGAGAAAATAAATTTTGGCGGCAACAAATTATCTACTATAATTGCTACTTTAGAATGATATGATTCCGGGGTCAATGTCTCATTTTCGTCACTGGAAGAACCAATTTTATTACAATTATGTTAATAGATTTTCCAATAAAACAATCACGATAACAGATAGAAAAGAACCTAACTAAAATTGGCGGGATGTTTATAAAAAAAATATTATATATGTCTATGGCATAGCTCCATTTAGTCAGCCTGTAGGTACTAACAGCATGTTTTATTTATTTTTAGGGTTCCGAATCTCAAATGGAAAAAACGAAACCCTTATAGGATCGTTGTCCGTCCATTTGTCGGTGAGTTTGTCAAGACCCTTTTTCTCAGGAACGCGTGGAGTTATCAAGTTGAAATTAATATCAAATACGTAGGTCTATAATCCCTTGGAATTCTAATAAAATCAAGCTTCTTAGTCAAAGCAATAAAGAAATACGGCCATTTATGCGTCACATTATGACACTCACAAATAAATAAACCTACAGGGTACTTCCCGTTGACCTAGAATCATGGAATTTGGCAGGAAGCAAGGTCTCACAGCAAACATAAAGGAAAAAAGTCCAAAAATCGTTAATTTGTAGTTTTATCACACTTTTTTTTTGGATTACAAACTTACATTTGCAGTTGGAGAATTGACCGTGACGTACATCGATGTATGATGTATACAATATTAAGTTTGTTTTTGGGGTAAATTCATCCCAACTAAATACCCTTCGTTGTGCGTGGTCCGACACGCACTTGGCCGGTTTTTGTACATAATTCGTGCTTCTTCCAAATTCAAAATAAAAGAGAGTTTTATTCACTGTTATCGAAAATGCCCTATTTCGAGCGGCAATGGTAAAAAAATATACATTGGACAGTGGAAAAAATAAATAAAACGGTGAATAAAAACTTCAAACAAAATCAATGAATCTTTGAATCATGATATGCAGAAATCACTTTTTTGTTTTTGTTAGAATTTTGAACTGTTCCGTTTCTATCAAAATCCATATATGGATTCGTATACATCCTATTCTAATTATCCTAAATAATTGTAATCCTAAATATATTTGGATTCGTATGCATTGCTTGCTTACGCTTTAATTTTTTTTGGGAATGGACGTTTCACGTTTCTATGGTGAGCAAATTCTAGACCCGGTGATGAGACCTTGAGTGATGATGACCTTGATTCTGAATCCAACCGATCATAACAGGCAAAAAAACGTGGCCGTATAGCTAACCTTTTTGGAACCCCGATATCAAGCCGAGTTCGAAATCCATACAAGTCGAGGCGGCCGGCACTCCAAAACTCTATTAAATAACTAATGATTCTTGAGTTACGATTCTCAACTCTATTAGCTAGTAATTCTTGAATGTTGTATTCTTCATCTCAGACTAGTTATTCGGTCAGACTGACATAAACACGTGTCTTGCAGACTGCTTGCCCGATTCGCCGATACCCACTAAAAAGTCTCGATAAGCTCCTGCCCGATATCATGCCCCTGAATTCTGTACGAATTGATAACCTCGATAATTTCCCCACGTGGTTGAAAAATCGACAGTTATGCCAAAAAGGCCCAAGTTCCGTTCATTCACAAGTGTGATAAATGCAAATTCAAACTCAAAGCATTAATTTCAAATACCTAAACCAATTACAGGTACTTTTGAATTGTCAAGGAGTCGGTCAGTCAGAAAGATGAAGCTAGTTGCCCATTCCAAAGCGTAGTAGGTACTGTAAGCACCACGCTTGGCTGCGGTACTCGGGACAGTGTAAAAATCAAATAACTTTTGAAGACCGAGATTATATTTTAACCATTAGTACAATATTTTAAAGACACACGCGCGCCGCGACCTGAGGCTGGACTATATCGACAAGTGAAAACCATATAAAAAATCCTAATTTAAACATATCTTGTCAGATTGTTCGGATGATGTACAGCGTTCTTGCCAGCCTGTACAGCATGAGGTTATATCTCATGATAAAACCTCACAGTACCTATGGAGAAAAATGGGCTGAAACTCCACGGACACTCTTTTAAATAAAAATATTGTTACAAAATATTGGTTACATCATTCGTGTTGAAATTATACATGTGAGAACAATGTAGAAAGACGTGCACGTTAAATGCGTACTCTTTTTAACCGACTTCCAAAAAGGAGGAGGTTATATGTTCGTCGCGTATGTTTGTTTTTTTTTTTTTTTTTTATGTATGTCCACCGATTTCTCCGTCAATTGTGGACCGATTTTGAAAATTCTTTTTTTGTTTGAAAGGGTGTGCTCTCGAATTGGTCCCATATAAATTTTATTAAGTTTGCTTGGATAGTTTTTGAATTAGCTACAAAATACGTATTTTTTTCCCACTTAGTATGTAGATGATATGATAAGTTTCTGTCACTGGTAGCAGGTAGTGGTATTCAAATGTGTGTGGGGTATGTACCACAACTAAAAATTGAAAAATAAAAACTTTTTACAAAAAAAAAAACAACCGACCTCCAAAAAAAAAACACTATAAAGTGAAAAATAACTTTAATTTCGGAAGTCGGTGGCAAAAAACGAAAATACAAAACCCAAGACACCGACTTCCGAAATTAAAGTTATTTTTCACTTTGTAGTGTTTTTTTTTTGGAGGTCGGTTTTTTTTTTTTTTGTAAAAAGTTTTTTTGTGCTATAATGACAAACGCAACTGTTTCAAAGATTTCTATAAAGCACGAACGATTATTTACAACAATACATACCAAGCCATATACATATATTATGGCTTTGTGCTGTAATTTCAGCAATAACCATTATTTCTTTTTGTTCGATTTGTACACACGGCTACACATCAAGCTATAAATTTCCAGTATAAGCTGACCTCGCATTCTAAGGAAATCCTATACAATGCGAGATCAGCATAAACTGGAAATGTATAGCTTGATGTGTAGCCGTGTGTACTTCTATATTGCTCAAAAAAAACTTTTGGCATAAAAAAAATTCTTCCTGAAAGAAAAAGCATTTATTGAGACTCGCCCAGGAAATCACAAATTAAACTAAACACCTTCATTAAGAACATTAATAAAAATAATAAAAAAACCATAAAAAAAACAAAGTAAAATTAAAATAAAAGCAGAAGGTCCTGTACGAAGCCAAAAGACTTCATAATTCATGCAGTAAGGGGTTAAATTAGACGATCTCTGCTTAAATTTTGAAATAAAGTAGATACATAGGAAGTTTCAGTTCAAAAGCTCGATTCAGTAATACAGTAGTACAACGTTATATCCTCGTGAGTGTTTTCTATGGCCTCCTAGTATTTTGACTACACAAACGAATCCTTAAAATTATTTCGTTTAATATCCATTTACTTACTCTTCGAGTAATAGAAATTCGATGTCTCAAGTGGATTCGTTGCTATGCTATTTGTTGCTAAGTGGCAATGAAGATACTTGTGCGTACGTATCTATTGGTAATTGATTTTCATTAGAGCTAACTATGTAGTTAGAATCGTATCTAATTCGGCTCGTAAATTAGGAGACTGGATCGATAGGTTCTTAAATACGGATTGGGGGACTTTCAAGGGGAAAGTAGTGGATGCTGTGTATTTGTGTCCGTTTATTGGGAGGTTTATGAAATAGAAATAATTTAGTTATTTTGCTTACAATCTAAGAAAATATAAGATAAGATGGAATTTTTATAATACTTAATAGTACCGTCACATTTTTGAATTAAATTAATTTAAATATTTAACAATATTATTGTTAACTCTTCTCCAATTGTATTCAGTAAACACAGTAGGTAAGTTAATCTACACACAAAACAATCTAACACATAACATATAATTATAATAAATATAAATAATCAAAAATATTATACTAAGTGAATAGCAATAACGTGAAACATTCAACTATGATAAAAAATTATCATAATTACAATTTACTTACAAAAAGCAACATTAATTATAAGTTTTGTCATTTAAAAAATATTTTATTGTGTAATACAGTGTAATAACATTTATTCACTAGCAGTTTTGTTAAAGAAATAAGTTTAGGTTGATCCACAAATTATTTGTTTTTGTTACAAAAAGATTGGATCATCGATTGCCCAAATGGGAAACATAAACCTCTAATTCGCATATTGGCTTGCCACTGATCATTTAATTAAAATTGATTATAACCGAATGCTGAGCTTATAATAATGTAGGTCCCTACCATTGCTATCGAGGAAAAAAAATACTTTTTTATTTTTATTCACAGCGAAAACAAAAAACGTAACAGCTGAAGCCAGCCAAGACTCATAAGTTACACAGCGACGAAATTCTAGCATTCGCGACATATGGCGAACATTCTTAAGAAATATGTCACGAATTCTTACACAAAACTTTTGTGTAGCTAAAACAGTAACATAAAAGCAGAGGAATAGTGTGTCAACAAAGTAATAACACCGTGGTATATTATAATCGTGTGCTTAAAACACATGCGTACCAGCGACGAAAACGTTTACACTGCAGACTTTATGGAATTTCAAAGTTTGAGGCCTTGTCGGTACCTAACTTTCTTTTGACAAGTTCCCTCGATATTTGGGCCGAGGTTCAATCGAAAGTTCCCGGTGGGGACGGTTCCGAAAGGAAAATGTTCGCACGCAATTTTATATATCGATATTATTTTCTTTGGCTGGTGTGCTGCGGAAGTGTGACGTCACGCTGACAGCTACGTCATCAATGAATAAAGTCAAAGCGATATGCGATATGCTGAAAGAAGCAAAAAGGAGCGTGAATAATGGCTGCGTATCCGTTTCAGATTTATAAGTTGTGCTCTACTTAGTTATAAATAAATCTGTGTTTGTGTCAATTATTTTCTGACGTTTTGAATAATGCCAGTACCTTATCATACTTAGTGCACCATGCAGAATCTAATCCTCAGTTAGCAAAAATATTAGTAAGCTTTCGTGCAGCATGCTTATCACCTTCGTTCACTGCGATTAAAGTTTTTCCTGCACGCAATCAATTTATCGAAAAGTATTAAAAACATTACCTACACTTCAGCTTAAAACCTATGTAGGCTAAATGCAGCTAGAAACTAAAACTTTTTATGTTCTTCTTCAAACGAGACGAGTATCTCGAACGAGAAGTTTTGCGGATTTCAATTTGTTTTTGAGCCAAGTAAGCTGCTCTACATACATACATACTAAGGATGTAACGTTGGTCATGTTAGCAGAGCCGGAGGTGAAATAATAAAGAAAAATAAAATAATTGAAGAAAAAAAAAAAAAACTTTTAACAAAAAAAAAACAACCGACTTCCAAAAAAAACACTACAAGTGAAAAATAACTTTAATTTCGGAAGTCGGTGTTTTTGGTTTTGTATTTTAGTTTTTTGCCACCGACTTTCGAAATTAAAGTTACCCCCATACACATTCGAATACTACTACCTGCTACCAGTAACAGGAACTTATCATATCATCTACATACTAAGTGAGAAAAAAAATCGTATTATTGTAGCTATCTCAAAAACTACCCCCGCAAAGTTAATAAAATTTATATAGGACCAATTTCAAAGCATACCCTTTCAAACAAAAAAGAATTTTCAAAATCGGTCCATAAATGACGGAGAAATCGGCGGATATACATAAAAAAAAACGAACATACGCTACGCACATATAACCTCCTCCTTTTTGGAAGTCGGTTAAAACGGGACAAACTATATTTCACAGAAAACAGTTTTGCGGCTTTGACACCTATGCGATTTCTTAGTGGTTCATAAATTAAACCGGCTCCACTAAACAGTTGCTCTCTTGGTGCTGAACCTGGCGGTGGCGGTGACATGGCAGTAAAAACTCGAAACTTCGAGTTATATCTCCACCACATTAGAGTATCTTCACTTAGTATTGGAGCCGATTTTCTTTATTAGACCTCTGTTACAACTCCGTTAAAAACTTGCGGAGGCGGAGGCGAGGTTCCGTTACAACCCTAATGCATACATACGTACCTCCAAAGCGATGCAGACTGAATAAAATCTCGAAAATGTATCTTATATTCACTTATGTAAGCTCATTTCCTAAATTAATCTCACGTTGTCTCTGTTTTTGGAAGCTACATAGGATAATTATGCGAGTAATGGATTGTTGTTACAATTTTCGACAAAGCAGCTGTAAAATCATTATTTTTTTTTGCTCCTTTTGAGCTCCCAAAATTTTGAATTGAGCTGCACGATTACTGACAAATGCATGCACTGACTGGAAAGCGTATTTCCAATCTATACAAGGCCAGAACGCAGCCATAGGAAACTACTCGCGTATACATTGTAATGCTATTTTTAAATCTGTGATTACAATGTATACACGAATTTTGCGTATTGCTGGTGTATAGTTTGTAACGTGGACGAGCGCGTCCTGGTTCCAAACTATATAATGCTACATCACTTACGCCTGATAAGAGTTTTAAAGATATATGTAGTCTATAAAAAAAAAGAACAAAAGTGTGAACTGGGTGAAATGGCTTAGGTTAGGTTAGGTTAGAACTGTGACCAACCGTGCGCGAGCCGAGCGAGCGAAGCGAGCGGTGCCGCGGCAGCGGCCGGCGAGCGCTACTTCCAAGTTGCTCGCAGCCAGGCAGGCTATTTAATATTAGCGCAAGGTGCATTACCTCGAAAACAAGTAGGGTTACCTACCTGTTCACAATATCTCGCAATCTAAACTTGATTAGTCCGTATGCGTACTGGCACTGTATACTATGGAATGAGGTAGTTAATTTGGTCACTACGAAGTATACGCGAGTATTTGCGTACTACTCTTGTATAGATTGGAAGACATTAGTAAAAAAGTGATTTCCAATCTATACGCGAGCAGTTTCCTATGGCTGCGTTCTGGCCTTGTATAGAATGGAAAGACGCGACTAGAAAGGTCCACTCAATCTGTGTGGTTCTTTCCTTAAAAGACCATTTCAGATAGCAATCTACATGGTCACATGATCTGACCAAGATTATGTACTTTAAAAGAGACTGTGACCTCTGAGTTTGTTTCGGCTTTTCTTCATAGAGTAGTCAGATAGGAAACGCCGACCTCATCTAGTTTACAAAAAATACAACTGACGCGCATCCCGCACGTCTATACCTACTACAGTAATACATAGATATACGCTTGTAAACACACAAACACACATACTATAAAAAAAGTGTCGTGACGGTTAAAATGTTACACTTTTTTTGGTCTAGCTCTCATTCGCCAAGTGTGCATAGTATAGGGAACTTCGTTCCAAAAATAGAGCATGTTTCAAGTAAAAACATGGTCATACTTTTCAAAGTGTAAAATTAAGTGCTATCGTTGAATAGGATGCTCGTGACTGCGTCGTTGGTTTAAAAGACTACTGAGCGTGGGGTTGTGGGTTCGATATTCGGGTCAGGCAGTGTTATTGTGTTCTTCAATTAGAAAATTCTTAGTAGCAGTACAGTGGAGTCTAGATTTATGGTGACTAAAGAAATATCTGAAAACGTTTAACACAATAATAGAGAACTTAACCTATTCGAGGCGAGATCCTAAAATTTTCAAGCTCGCTTCGCTCACTCTTGCTTTCTGCAATCTCTGAATTCCAAAGCTTCTGTGCATTAGTCAACAAAGTACCGAACTCCTATGTCCGAAAATGGAATCAGCCCTCGATATCGAAATATTCATATAATTTTGTATTTTTATTACAAACTTTTTTAAGTTAGAACTAAGGATTACGCACACATCAAAATTCTTGGGAAGTTTTTAGAAATATCTGGTTGTTTGCCTACACAAAAACTTTACATGATTTAACTTTACATACCTACATACCAGCTCCAGTATAATGGACGGTGGACGTTAGTTTGAAGTAAAATTAATAGCTTAGCTGGCGTGAAAGCACTTTAGTTCACGATCGAACTCGACTGTGCGACTAACGAAATTGAGTATCGGAAATAGCATTAGATTAGAGTCTTTATAACTGCAACTGTGACCCTAGATTGGATTTTGTTTTATTCGGATGTCATTCTGGTTTTTACTGTGATTGTATTTTTAACCGACTTCAAAAAAAAGGAGGAGGTTTTCAATTCGTCGGGATATTTTTTTTTTTTTTATGTATGTTCCCCGATTACTCGAAGACGGCTGGACCGATTTGAAAAATTCTTTTTTGTTTGAAAGGGTATGCTTTCAAGTTGGTCCCATTGTCATTTGGTGACGATCTGATGATGGGATCTTGGAGAAATCGAGGGAACTCTTCAAATATTACAGGCACATCTATAGCGATTTGGGTATTTTTGATGAGCAGTTGACATAAGGCTATTGTAACTTAGATAAATTACAAACCAACCCACTAAAAAGTGAAAAAACAAAGAACTTTTTTACAAAAAACACAACCGACTTCCAAACTACAAAGTGAAAAATAACTTTAATTTCGGAAGTCGGTGTCAAAAAAACTAAAATACTGATCTGATTCAAAGACACCGTCTTCCGAAATTAAAGTTATTTTTCACTTTGTAGTTTGGAAGTCGGTTGTGTTTTTTGTAAAAAAGTTCCTTTTGATTATTTAGGGCCCGATCACATGTAATACAACCGCACCACATCGCAGCGATAAAATGTGGGCAAGCAGTGGTTACGTGTGAATAGTGTCGCTGCAGCTTCTTGCAGTTGCGTTGTGGTGACTACAAGCTTTCGATGTGATTGCGCTGTCGCTAGTAACTGCGTTGTAGTTACATTTTGGCTAGTGTTTGCATACAGACAGATACCGATGGTGATGTTTGCGATGTGGCCAGAGCCCGAGTAAGACTACTTGATGCCCTAAGTAATCCACAACTGTGGGCTCCACTAGTACCTAAACCAGAAGAGCGACGGCAAGACGTAATGCCTTAAGCAATTACTTGGCTAATCCGGAACTGATGTGGTCAACCCCTAGTGCGTGGTCTCATTGGTGGTTGCGTTGTGGCTGCGACGTGGCCTTGATGTGATCGATATCGCCCTCACGATTGATTTTGACGGCCAATTGTGGTCCGTGTGAATAAACTATATTTTCATACAAATTGGCTCCTATCCACGTGTTGTCGTTGTGGTGTGGTTGTGGTACGTGTGATAGGGGTTTTAATTTTCAGGCTGTTGATTCCCAATACAGGACAAAGTCTAACTTTACTTTTTTAGGGTTCCGTACCTCAAAAGGTAAAAAACGGAACACTTATAAGATCACTCGCTTGTCCGTCTGTCTGTTCTTGTGTCACTACCGATTTTCTCAGGAACAGGTGGGTGTAAGACCTTGCTTTAAACCAAAATTGACAATTCTAGGTCAACCGGAAGTACCCTATAGGTTTTATGTCGAAAACCTATATGGTAGTTCCCGTTTTTGGCAAAAAGCAATGTTATACAGCACAAGTAAAGGATAAATTACGAAAAAAAAAAGTTGAAAATTAAGGTAAATTTTGGTACTTACAAGTTTTCGCGAAAATCTAAATTTGCCATATCTTTTTACCAATAAAAATGATACCAATTTTATTATGGCGGTATAATGGGTAGTTACGTACGGAACCCCCGGTGCGCGAGTCCGACTCTCTCTTGACCGATTTTTGCAACTTAACTCGTTCATGACCTGCCTTAAGGCTTAAAGTTCGTCCTGTCATGTTCGCCTGAATCATAGCGACTACTACCTAGTACCTACCTACCCATATTATATTAAATTTTCGCGATTAACATATTATATTAAATTTTCATAAACACTTAAATATTTTTACATTAAAAGTCCATCCCTATCTAAAGAAATATTTTTCGCAGCATTATTAACTTCGTTCAAAACAAATATTTAGATAAAAAAATTCAAACATTCATGACTTTTATTTATGAAATTTTATATAAAGAATCAAATATTTTTATACCATTACTGTTTCTAGCTATTCTAAAAAGATTTTATTAATGTTATCTAAAATAATACAGTCAATATGTTTGATGAAAGTAATTGAAAGTAAAAACTAAATGATATTACATTTTTAGTGGTTTTTAGGGTTCCGTTGCCAAATGGCAAAAAACGGAACCCTTATAGATTCGTCATGTCTGTCTGTCTATCTGTCTGTCTGTCTGTCTGTCTGTCCGTCCGTATGTCACAGCCACTTTTTTCCGAAACTATAAGAGCTATGCTGTTGAAACTTGGTAAGTAGATGTATTCTGTGAACCGCATTAAGATTTTCACACAAAAATAGAAAAAAAACAAATAATTTTGGAGTTCCCCATACTTAGAACTGAAACTCAAAAATTTTTTTTTTATCAATCCCATACGTGTGGGGTATCTATGGATAGGTCTTCAAAAATGATGTTGAGGTTTCTAATTTAATTTTTTTCTAAACTGAATAGTTTGCGCGAGAGACACTTCCAAAGTGGTAAAATGTGTGTCCCCCCCCCTGTAACTTCTAAAATAAGAGAATGATAAAACTAAAAAAAATATATGATGTACATTACCATGTAAACTTCCACCGAAAATTGGTTTGAACGATATCTAGTAAGTAGTTTTTTTTTAATACGCCATAAATCGTAAACCGCAATTTACCTTTCATTTAATGTTACTTGCTGCTACGGAACCCTTCATGGGCGAGTATGACTCGCACTTGGCCGCTTTTTTCAAAATATACTGTTACACAGACACTTAGTATATTTATTTAAAAAGTTATAATATCCTCCAATTGTTTCCTTAAATTCAAAACTGTGATGTTGATTTATTACATGGGGAGTCGAAAGCTATATATATATAGGCAACTGGAACATTACCGACCGCGGATATTGTAACGTTCTAGTTCTACCAACAAAGTCGGAAGATTCATTTCCGTAGTCGTAGCAATACATCTTAGGGCGAATCTCACCATTGAAACTGAACGTGATTAGCACAACTAGCGTCAATATTCGAGAACACTGATGACACTGACAGCTCTTGAACGTAAAGTCCCCGTCACGAGAAGCTATAAATTTTGTAAACACACATTCAGAGGTTTGCAATCTTTGGGTAAAATAAAAACAGTTTTGTACTATTTTTTACAGGGATATAATTATATTAACACACACATCTAATTACAAACAAACAATATAACCTAATCCGCGAAAACACTACAAACAAACAGACGCATTCGAAACTCGAAAGACAGCAGAGACAACGTCAGCGTGAACTTACTTCAAAATCGTGGCCCAAATGTTTACGTTCCATGAATCAGATGCGTTCCAGTACCACAAAACCTTAGACGACAGCGCTTTATATCGCTAAAATATAACCCGATCAAGTGAAATTGCTCATTAGTTTTGTATAACACGTACGTTACTTTGACTTCATTGAGTTTGGGATTATTTGTTGTTGATTAAATTGTTGCTACGTAACTTGGTAGAAGTTCTTTGTTTACAAAAATTATAGCTTCTCGTGACGGGGACTTTAGTTAAGATTGTGCTGATCGCGTTCAGATTTATTGGTGATGTTCGCCTTTAGTCTTTCACATGGTATGTATTCAGTCCGCTACCGACCACTGGTGAACAATCGTCTCTTACATACACGTATGTACTTATACCAGAATACCCGCGAAACGAGTTTTTTTTTTGGTTTTTTATTTCATATTCTCTAGGCACCTCTTTTCGCCATGACTTCATGAGCTATCCGAATAATCAAAAAAAAAAAACGTGTGGCACTCGGGGACTGCCGCGGTAAAGCTATTGCATAGCATTTGTAACCTCCATGACAACATCACGTTGTCATGGGAATTTCGTTTCCATGACAACGTGATGTTGTCATGGGAACCTTCATTACATGGTAGGCGGAGTGGGTGTTAGGTTTTATTTTCGTCACGGTTTTATTTTCGTTACGGAATTTCTTGATTCGGTCACCGCGCTCAAAGCTCGCGATAAAAGCTATGTAATAGCTTAAAAACATTTGGCTTAGGTCTTAAGGGGGAGGCGTGAAAATACACTGGCCTTCAAAACTAAGTACTTATCACACTTTTTAAATTGCAAGATATTTAAAGTTCACTGATGAGTCTCGATTCTCACTATTCATTTCCGATGGAAGGAGAAGAGTGTACAAGCGACCTGGTGAGCGATACATTCAAGCCCACTTCACAGAAAGAGTCCAATACGGTGGAGACTCTGTACATGTATGGGCTGGCATCTCTTCAGAAGGTCGCACAGAGCTAGTGACCATAGAAAATGGCACCCTGACTGGGGAAAGATGCTCAAGAGATCCTTAGTGAGTATACAGGGCCATATTTAGTAAATATGGGTGATAGATCGATATTAATGCAGGATAACGCTCGCTCGGGTCGTACAAGAGTAGGCATTCAGGAGGCTTGGTCGTCAAGAAGTTCTGATCTCAACCCGATTGAGCATGCCTGAGATGAATTTGAGAGGCTGGTCAGAAGCCACAGGCCATCTCTTATCACCCCTATGGCAGAATATTCCCTAACATCGCCCCCGAAACCTCGTCTTTAGTATGCCAAACCGGCTGGAAGCTGTAATCAGAGCCCGAGGAGGTAAAACCAGTTATTAAAATGTAAATAAGGCGTAAAACGTATTTATAAATGTTTGAGTTTTTTTCCAGCAAGTTAAAAATGGCTATTTTTTTATTTTTATCTTTTTTTAAGTTAAAAACATTACTAATCTTTAATATAATAACCTATAATTTCAAAGAAAGTTGATGTAATTTGTTTTAAAACGTTTTTATTTTAAAACTCTGACTTCTATAGTTCGGGAGAAATTGCAATTTTAAAAGTGTGATACTAAGTTTTGTAGGCTAGTGTAGATTCACTGTTACAATGTATAATAGATATTCCTAAATAGATCAGTGTTCTTTTCCATAGGTGGCCAAAGAATTTAGTGAAGACTGTTATACTTATTATGTTTCCCCCATTGTCCTTGAGTCTAATACAGCCAGGGGAATTTATTGTTAAACAAATTGCCACCCTACGTCAATTTGCCTTGTTATAACCATTTCATACGTAACTTGCAATGAATGATAGTAGTGATTTGAATATACGAGCAATTTAAGTTGGTAGTGAAAATAAATTTCCCTTACTGTATGTTTCTTCCTTTTAGACAACGTAGGGAGACGGAGGTACCTACATCTGTATTTCATCGAGATACGCAACTGTCAAGCAAAAGGAGTAAACCTAACTCGGTATTATCTTGATTACCTGTCTAAATAATATAGGTACCATTGTTACCTGTGACATCTGAAACCAACGCTTTGTTCGGGGGTAATCGAGACGAAAACAGAAATCAAACAAATATTCGAAGAATCTGTACTTAGGTTGTGTTTCGAGAAAATTATAGCTTTCAAGTTAATCACATTATTTTTGTCTTTATTTTCTCATTCTATGTACTACAAAGACTCTTGCCAAATCAGCCATTATTCTCGTGATATGTAATAAAAATTGGTCCGATATTAATATAAATACAGTGTCACGGCCGTGTGAGGGCTATTCTAGAGTAAATGAGAGAGCTACGCCGATAGTGACCGTGTCAGTGACGTCATGACTCAGACGTTAATAATGTACTATTGAAGGCACGGATATCTGTACACTATAAGGACTGTTCTTGCTTGCAGCGCTCGGCCGCTATAGTATCACTTACCTACGAAAAAGAAGGGTCGTGTGCACGGGACTTTGTTTTCAAAGAGGTTAGATATGCGTTATCGCTATGGTACACACGGCTACACATCAAGCTACACATTTCCAGTTTATCCTGATCTCGCATTGTATACGATTTCCGTACAATGCAAGGTCAGCTTATACTAGAAATGTGTACGCCATTGGTAAGGAATATTAGAGTAAAGAAGGTAATAAATAACATAACATCACGCCGAATCCTCGAAGAGTTAGGCAGAGGTGTACTCATAGCACACCCACATTTCGTAAGTTTATGTTTGAGTCCCACATATAGGGGGCGAGCTTATTGCTATCAACCGGGGACAAATCCCGACTCCGGGCTGCTACTGAGAAATTACTGATAGAAAAACCCAAAAACACTTTACCCGACTTGGGAATCGAACCCAGGACCTCATGGTCAGCAGTAGCGCTTGCGACCACTAGACCAATGAGACAGTAATAGATAGTAGAGGCAAATAATAAATACTGTATTGTAATTCTGAATGTGGATTGTAATTCCAACTGTCCACAACAAAGATATCCGAAACTTTTCCGTATTATTCTGAAATGAGGGTGAATATCAGTATTTTACATGGAGCAATTGCCTATCTGACCTCCACAACCCAGTTACTGGGTAACACGATACCCCTTAGTAGGACTGGTTGTCAGACTTTTGGGCTTCCGACTACCCGACGTAACGACTGTTAAAGATCTATGAATGACAGCCGGGACCAACGGCTTAACGTACTTTTCGAAGCACGGATGGTCACCCATCCACGAACCGACCGTGGCAAGCGTAGCTTATCATTCGATCGCCCCGTGCGGCTGTTATTTAATCACGTATTGCAACGTGAATATGGAATGTAATTACAAGTGTCTACTACAGAATATAACCGAGATTTTTCCCAATTATTCTGAGATCAATCAGTTCCAATCAATTGAATATTAGTATGTTTTATGTATCGGCTGCTATTTGTTGCCGAGACAACCTCATTAATGCTCAATATCGACGTCATTAATTATTACCTATAAAGCAACGGTTCCTTAGAAGAGCGGTTTCGTCATATCATAACGGTTGTTATGAAAATCCGTAATTTTCACTAGTATTTGACATTAAGGGCCTATGTTGAAAATAAATAGTAGTTTGATGGGCGTGGCTTATTTCCCCCGTACGCGGGGGAGTGGCGGTTCCATATTCGGTGGTCGGCCGCCACATCGCCGCGCTGCCACAAACTTATCTGAACCAGTAGCCAAAAATGGAACTAACGAAATAACTGACCGGAATTTAAAAACGTTACTTAGCATGGGCTTTGGCTAAGCATTATTCTTGTCACTGTCGCACAACTGTCATACTGAAAGTGCATGATAAAGAAAAAGCTCATTTTTTTCAACATCTTTCACCTTAAGGTGTCCAAAACGCTCTGTATTTGGACAGCCGAAAGCTTAACCGATCTAACGTCATGGGGTAAGACTTAGGCGCTAGTTATAACAGGTGTCCGAGGCACGCGTTTTGTGCGCTCAATTAAATTGTATAAATTTCTATATAACGAATTATCTACATCAAGAGCTGCCGGCCAAAAACACGCGTAATATGCGCGTCGAACGCGCGTATGACGCGCACCGTTCCCGGGCGAAGACTATTCGTAGTCATCTTCTTTTTACTTACTATTTTTCACTGTCGTTTTCTATGCATTAGTAATAAACTTAAAAGAAACAGTTATACTGAGCATATTGAGGGTTCAAAAGTTACAACAAAATAACAGTGACAGGAACTTAACATATCATCCACATACTAAGTGGGAAAAAATACGTATTATTGAAGCTAACTCAAAAACTACCCAAGATAAAATTATATGGGACCTCTGAATATGACCTACCAAACAAAAAAAGAATCATTAAAATAAATTTTTAATTGGCGGAGTAATCGCGTAACAAATATTAAAAAAAAAACATACAGTTGAATTGAGAACCTCCTCCTTTTGGAAGTCGGTTAAAAATGTGGACATTTTGTTACGTTTGACGAGCGTCCAACGCGCCGACAACGCGCGATCGGCGCGCGCCAAAACGCAGCGTACTGAGCACGCGCCTCGGACGCCTGTTACCGACTTTTGGATTCCAGACTACTATCTATAACTGCTGTCATTGGTATACGATTGATGGTTAGGAACGAGTCTTGTTTATATTTTCATTTATCTCGAGATTACGAGCATTCTACCTACTCCTACTGTCACTATTATCATTTATAACTATGTATTTTTGATAAGTAAACACTGTAATTATTCGCCCTTTTACAATCTAATATAAATACAAGGTAGGTAGGTACTTACTCAAGAAATTGTGAGTAACTCAAACATAACAAAAGAGACGAAATTTAGTACGTACTCTTATCAATATCCGTCCCAACAAAGCTTTCCCATGTCTAATTAAACCGTAAATGAATAAATTAAACCACAAAATGAAACTGGTCTAAGGTCCGAGTATCTGAAAGCAAATACTCCCAAAAGAGGCAATTATAATTGCAAAAGCTCTTGGTAATGTTATATAATACCTTCAGGGAAAGGCTCGCATTCCTGTTGTGAACAGGTGGGCCTTTTTCGCTTCCACTCCCAAAATAATAATTATAAAGGTCACGCTTTTTTACCCTATGAGGAAATTCCAGGAGGGTAGGGCTTTGATTTGTTGCCAGGCGCAGGTACCTACATCGGGTAATTTGATGTATTCGGTACAAGTAAGTAAAAAGAAAAAGAAAAAATAGTGTTAACCTGAAATTACACTGTCGTGTAGAGATAACAACAATGTCCTGCGGAATCCGAAATAACACTGTCTGAGAAAACTCTATACGGTGAGTACGGTGTGAGTGAGCTGCTCGCTCTGCTAAGCCTTGTGATAAAACCATAAAACTTGTAATTATTATGTAAAATCATCAAAATACACCAGTTTTATACACACATTGACCCGCAAGCTTTCGTGAGGCGACTCACACAGCCACCACCCACGGCTTCAACGGGTATCCTGACCACCAGTATGCGCGCATTCTTGGTCATCACCCTCAGCCTCATCAGCAACCTTGGCACAGCACCTGCACTTTCAGCCAGTCTCACAAGCAGAGCCCATTCTACCCTCTCCTGGTCGACGCCAGCAGTCAGCCATAACCCGGCGCTGTACCACATCTGACTCACAGGATCATGACGTAGCACCACCCCGACTCACTGTGGAATCACCGCAATTACCTCAATCACCCCGACTCTCTGGGGAATCACCCCGACTCACTAGGGAATCACCACAAACAGTTCCGACTCACCGCGAACTATGTTGCACCCGGTTCCGACTCACTGGAACCACGCTGGCGCTGTGTAAAGCATCGCAAGATTCAGCCCACTATCGAACTCCGGTCTCCGGAGGGGAGTGTTACACCGCCACATACGAACTACGCATCATATCATAGACGTCACACAAATCCTGCATCGCGCAATTAGAGTTTACCGAGCGATCGACATACCTAAATAAAAGATTTCAACTCCAAACCGTTGGGCAGTTGCCCGCCAGACACAACACCCGTCTGGTCGGAGGATCCTCCCTTTTCTACGGTGAGGATGAGTGAATTCTTACACCCTTCATACCCCTAAAGACATTGTTGAAAATTATTTTCATAATGACAAGATTACTTTGTAAAATTTTATTTTATTTGAATTATTGTGAATGTGAGGACTATGTGGATATTATTATTATTTTTATTTCTCAGCTAGTTTTAATGATGTCTGGCAGTTTGAGTAGTTTATGCGGCCTACCCAGATGGTATTGTTTGTCGAGTAGAGCTCCTTAAGTTCTGAGCTGAGCTCCAAGATTACTGACAAATGCTTGCACTGACTGGACAGGTCCATTCAAATCTGTGTGATTCTTTCCTCAAAAGATCATTTCAGACACTAATTTACATGGTCCTCATATGGCCTGACCAAGATTATGTCTGGACTTTAAAAGAGACTGCGACCTCTGAGTTGTCTCGGCCTTTCTTCTCAAGGTAGTCGAAAAGGAAACGCCGAACTCATCTAACTTATTTTTTTTTTTATTTGACGTGTAAAAGTGATTACGATATCATATTTACAGAATAAACAATTTCGTTTAATTTAATTTCTTGATAAGTCGAATTCAGATTGAATGATGTAAGGATCGTAGCAGGTGGCGTTCTGTAGTTTCTGCTAACCCTCACAGGAAGTTTATGCATAATTATATGTATGAAGTGTTTAAGTGGTAACTCAGGTAAATAGATATTCACTACCAGATACCACATACACCTATTTCGAGGCAACTCGCGGTTGGTCCCAGAACAGACGCAGTGCTAAAGTTCTCCTAATAAAACAGTCGCACGTAAAATCGGTACTTCAAAAACTCCCCAGCACAAAGCCAGAAAGAGATGAAAATAAAGGAATGGGTAACCTAAACTTATGAGAAAATTTTCTCAAAACGTATTACGTAAACTCAGGGGCGACTTGCAGAAATAATGACATCGACAGGCCACCGAAGTTTTTTAATATTGAACTTTTTACCGAACCAAGTCTCCAAATATGAAAAGCGCTTGCGGGTAATAAATCATTTATAGGTACTGTTCGAAATTCAAAATTCGCGTTCGTTGACTTTTAAATGTTTAATATTAACTGCTGCTTTAAATATTTAATGTAGACTCACGATAAATAGCTTTTGTAAAGTGTTTATGCATTTTCTCGAAATTTTGCACGAAATAAAATGGAATTTTCATGAGTTTTAGTATTTATTCAACTGAAGTTTTATCTTTTGTTTTTTGGCGAATGTAAATAACACCAACGTAGGTCGCTAAAATAAAATAAATTTTAAATACACAACGAAAGGCATAAAATAAATACATCATAGTATATTTCTATCTCGAATGCACATAATTGGTATCTTAAAGTAATACAAAACATCTTATTTGAGCTTTTCATTGTTTTTATAAATAAAATATAATATTGACTACACAAACAAAAACGAAACTGAAATAAACGAAATATTCCTTTCATACAAAACCAAACCGTTTCCTTTGATAACATTCCCTTCAAGTTTTGCGTTATGTTCCAGAACCTTTGAATACAAAGCTAAGTAATTTGAAGAAAGAACGCAAAGAAATCGCTGTGTTTGCAGGGGTTCGTAATACGAATTGAGCACAAAAGTCAATTTTATAAAACACTTGGAAAACTGTAGGTCAGCTGTAACCCGACAATCTGTGTCGGACACCTATTCTAGCTGTTACAGCTGTAATTTGCTTGAGTGGGGACCAAACGTGTCGGTCATTCGATTAGTGTGGTGTGCCCGCGTGCTCGTGTCCACCACCACCGTCCACCGTCCCGTCCCCGTGCGCCGTGTTCACTCTCCACGGAAGCGTTGAATTCGACGAACGGGCTCGTACAGATGTGCAGGAAATTATATCTTTTCATTTCCCGCGGATAGTCGTAACATTTTGCCATTTTGCCGAGATTTGATGTATTACTGCGAAAAATCAAAGTAAATACGAACACATTTCCCACAAGGGAACTTTCATAAGTGTATTAAGGTCAGAATAAACATACTTTCTCATTTAAAATTCTCTCTATTTCATTCCGTTTAGACTTCACTCCAAAATTATTTACCCAGAACTTTCGGCGTGAGATACATACTGAACATTGCTTAGTTTCCCCCTCAAGTTATCTAAGGACGAGTTTATCGCTTTGCGAATTAGTTACGAATTGAAAATGTCTAGTGGTTGGATCGGCGGGGTGTCACGTGGAGGCCTTCGTTATAGGCCGTCGCTAATTAAGAAGTTTCCCCTTCGATCGGCGCAAATTTTATTACGTCAGGGCTGTCCCAAAAAGCTTGTAAAATTAAATTAGTTCAAACACGAATCGGATTTCCAATTTTAAGGTTGAGACGGCTGCCGTCCCAAGAAACTCTGTGTGCACCCCTTGTAATTAAGGTTCGTTAGTAGAGTTTGTATTTATTTATTACCGTTTCAAATTGCTACCGATATCTCTATGTTTGCTATGGTTATTGTCAAATGCCCATGTGACACCCACGAATGTCGGAGACGCTACGCTCGAAGTTGTGGACGAGTATGATTACCTAGGACAAACTGTTCAGCTAGGTAGGTCCAACTTCGAGAAAGAGGTTAATCGTTGAATCCGACTCGCCTCGGCAACGTTCGGGAAGCTACGCAATATCTTCTCGTCCCACATACCACAGTGTCTCAAAACGAAAGTCTTTGACCAATGCGTGTTGCCTGTGATGAGTGATGACCTATGGTACTGAAACGTGGTCGCTCACAATGGGCCTTATCAGTAGGCTACAAGTCATCCAAAGGGCAATGGAGAGGGCTATGCTTGGAGTTTCCCTACGTGATCGAATCAGAAATGAAGAGATCCGCAAGAGAACCAAGGTAACATGTCCGAAGAATTGCCAAACTTAAGTGGCAATGGGCAGGGCACATTGCTCGCAGAACGAATGGCCGATGGGACCGAAAGGTTCTGGAGTGGCGACCGCGTACCGGAAGACGTAGCGTTGGAAGGCCTCCCACAAGATGGACATGACCTTGTGAACGCCGCAGGAATCCGCTAGATGCGGAAAGCACAGAATCGGTTGAAGTGGCGGTGCTTGGGGGAGGCCTATGTCCAGCAGTGAACGTCGTTCGGCTGAGTTTTGACCGTATTAGCTCAATAACGCAGGAGTGACACTCTGAGCGTTTAGTAATAATGTAGATCGAATCAAATTGGAAACTTAATTTAATGTTGAATAGCGCCTCTACATAATAACAAATAAACGGGTGCTATTAAATTGAGGGTAAGATTATGAGAGAATACGAGTCGTAGAGCCGTAAAGCGTGGTATGAAACGATATGAGCCCAGCAGACGTTGAAATTACACTGATATTACGCCGATGAATTTGTAAATGCGATGATTTCCATTATAATTTCTTATTTAATATGAAAATTTAAATGAACTGAAATGGTAATACCCAACGGTAATAACCAGTTAATTGGTAATTATGATTCTTCGATACAATTTGTCATTGGAAATTCAATTTACTTAGGTATCTACATCACTTTGTATTTTTTTAACCGACTTCCAAAAAGGAGGAGGTTATATGTTCGTCGCGTATGTTTGTTTTTTTTTATGTATGTCCACCGATTTCTCCGTCAATTGTGGACCGATTTTGAAAATTCTTTTTTTGTTTGAAAGGGTGTGCTCTCGAATTGGTCCCATATAAATTTTATTAACTTTGCTTGGATAGTTTTTGAGTTAGCTACAAAATACGTATTTTTTTTCCCACTTAGATGATATGATAAGTTTCTGTCACTGGTAGCAGGTAGTGGTATTCGAATATGTGTGGTGTAGGTACCACATCTAAAAAGTGAAAAATAAAAACTTTTTACAAAAAAAAACAACCGACCTCCAAAAAAAACACTACAAAGTGAAAAATAACTTTAATTTCGGAAGTCGGTGGCAAAAAACGAAAATACAAAACCCAAGACACCGACTTCCGAAATTAAAGTTATTTTTCACTTTGTAGTGTTTTTTTTGGAGGTCGGTTGTTTTTTTTTGTAAAAAGTTTTTTTAATTTTTGTTGGTAGACCATTTTATTTCTACACAGACGATAAGGTGTCTTGGACACAATTTTTTTTTAACAAACTTAATTATCTAAGTAGCAAGAAAACAAAGATTCATCATAGGACGGTATTTGGAATGCGTTACCATTTCATAAACGGTCTCAATCATCTACCGGAACAGTCTAAAGTATACTATAAAACAGGGCTACTAATAGATACGCATTTAATATGCCAATCACCCAAACTGTGAAACGCTTAAAGTTCAATTGAGAGGAAGGGATTTAATTGAGCTACAAACGCTACACTAACATCCATATTCTAAGTCATTTCCTACGCCCCATTCCACGTCAACTCCAGTTTTGACAGTTAAAACATGTTATGAATTGACATTTATGTCAATTTTTCCTTAGTGGAGGTGAGGAATCATCTGCCAAACTCAAGGTACAAAACCTATCTTAACACTTTTGAGTCCATCTTGAGTCCCCACACTTTTCAAAAACTTCATATGCCATGCCGCCAGATTGTTAGTGGTCCCTCCAGGATGGGTATTGGCATTACTTTTGCTCTAAAGTGAACCCTCGAGGAGAGTTCTTGCGGCATTAGGCCTAAAACCATGTTATAAAACAATAAAATGTACTAAAATAGTGTTTTTAGAGGGTCTTGTCGCTATGCTAACTAGAATATTGGCCTCTGTGATATGTTCGCGACCCAATCAGCTGATTTATACACTGCTGATCGGAGTTGTAAGACTTGGGGCCTATGCTGACGACGACTTTCTGACGCGTTGTAGACGCGCGTATGACGCAACAAAAACGCGCTGTAAATGCAACTGGTGCTAACGCACATCGTGTGCACAGGCCCTTACGAGTTATGTTGAGACTTAATTTCAAACTTCGTTATAATATTTTTTATGTTGGTAATTTACTGTGAGTCCCGGATTAATAAAGCCCACTTTCTTTAAGAGGGAATCTTAAGTGTCCATTTGATGTTTTCTGGGATGATGAGTTTATTAAATTATAATTTATGTTTTTTAAACGCATAAAATTCAGAGACCTACTTGGCATCACATGTACCTAAAGATTTTTTTAAAGGGAGAGTCGTCTTTACCAACCTATTTTTGAACTGAAAATGCGAAATATATGTCAAAAAACGTCATAATTGTCACATTTTCACGACGGGTGCTGTATGAAGCACAGGCCACACTATGAACGATACGAAACGAAACTAAGTTCGTTTAGCTTGGCTCATGTGGCTACCGCGTCTTTAAATACTTCAGTTCACACCGCGAACTATGGAATCGAAGTATGAAAAGATACGGTAGCTACATGAGCGAAGCTAAAAGAACTTAGTTTCGTTCTCAGTGTGACCTGCGCTTAATAAAGCAG
This sequence comes from Agrochola lychnidis, assembly GCA_963680765.1. Classification (NCBI taxonomy): domain Eukaryota; kingdom Metazoa; phylum Arthropoda; class Insecta; order Lepidoptera; family Noctuidae; genus Agrochola; species Agrochola lychnidis. The sequence continues at coordinate 12,012,816 of OY796850.1, forward strand.
AACCCTTTGAAAAAAACTTACAAAATTAACAGGTCACCTGTCGCCTTTCGGTTTTATTAAATGGGCCCCAGTAGGGATGGCGATTCTTTCCGAAAAAGATCGATTTTTGAATCGATTCGAATCGGAAGCTGATGTATCGATTCACAAAAAAATCGAGGTCTAAAAGATCGATTTCTAAATAATTGTTTTTTTTTTTCAAGTTTGCATTTGTAATGTAAATAAAAATCCATTTTATGAAAAACAAAAAAGATACCATAAGAAATGATTTCTTATCAGTAAAAACAGTTTTTTTTTTAGTTCAGGGAATTCTATAATACTTAACAATTATTTTTATTATCATATCAAAGTCAGATCAGGTATGAAAGAAGACATTTATTTTCAAAATATATTTACTACATGAAAAAGTTAAAGTTCCCAATGCTTCATAATCTAAAAAGACAAAAAAAAATCGAATGGCGATTTTCAAGGGTGAAATATCGATTCACTGAATCGATTCAGTCCTGCATATCGATTAAAAAAATCGATCTTTTGGGCCTGAAAAATCGATTCTTCGATTAATCGATCTCAGATCGTCATCCCTAGCCCCAGGTAGAAATGTGTACCTAAATGATCCGGAAAATATGTATAATTGCTTAGGATCATATTGAATATCGTAATGATGTCAGTCTTCACTTTTAGACAATTTGATTTTCTATTATAGGTACGGTACGGTGGTTATATTTTCAGATTCAATATTGTATTCTACGTTTCACATTTACAAAAGAGAGAATATCGCTTTAATCATATTTTGACACTACCATTCATTTAAAAGCTACCTGTTAAAAGCTTACAGTACAATTTGCTTTGATTGATAGAGTGGTCCATTTATCAATGTCATTTGCCGAATCAGCGAAATAAAGCCATTGGGTTGGATGGAGTGTTCCTCTTGTTTTATGAGCCGCTTCATTTTAAGATCCTGTGGTTTAATGTGTAATGGATGGATATAAATCAGGGATATGCGGTGTTACTTACCTACTAAGTGAAGTTTCGCTAAGGGTTATTCTAACCTTTATTACTCTGATTTTCGAAAGCAGCAAATTGTATTTTTGTAAAAAAATAAAAAAAGCTTTTGTTGAAAATGATACAATATTAGTGTAGTGTATCACTCACACAAGTAGTGAGGTAGCTGCTGTCACTAATGTCATCTGTCAGTCACTACGAATTGCAGGAAAAGGCTGAAGGTGAGTCAGTCTCCGCACGAGTAGACTGACGCTGACTCGGTGTCCTAGTGAGCCAGCGTAGTGATATAATCAATTTAAATACAGAATCAATACAGGATTCTGTAATTAAGTAATTAATCTTCAATAGTTTCAAATTAAAAATTCTCAAGGTGATTCCCAACATTAGCCACAGTGTTCGTGCAATAACGACACATGTAAATTTTAAAGTGCCTCGTAAGTTCCGACCCAGAATCTATTAGGTCGGAAATGGCCGGCGGTGGTCGGTTCCACTTTTTATCAATTACCATTTTTGGTGTAAGCCTAATGTCATGATAATGTTATTTAGGAGTGCTCATGGTTGCGAAGCAATTTATGAAGAAAATTATTATATTTTATGCAGAAATAAAGTACGCAAGCAAAATGTTTGATATTTGAGGTAAGTCTAACTTAAGTTGAAGTTAATGACGAGTGGAAAATCTTAGTCATTGTGTCGAATTTATTTTGGGAAAACATAAGTACCTGCCTAGGTACCTTGCCGCAGGAATCCGCTGGATGCGGGAAGCAAAGAACCGGTCGAAGTGATGGAGCTTGGGGGAGGCCTATGTCCAGCAGTGGATGTCTCTCAGCTGAAATGATGATGATGATGAGGTACCTACCTCAGCTCAACTGCACGTATTAGAGTAATTGCTTTACTGCGTGGGAATAAAGAACACAACATCATCACGTCTGTATTCTCCGAAGAGTCAGTGCTCGGCGACACGACGCCGTCGCTGCACCGCCAATGCGCCGCCACCGCGCCGCCAATGCGCCGCCACCGCGCCGCCACCGCACCGCCACCGCGCTGCCATTGCGCCGCCACCGCGCCGCCACCGCGCCGCCACCGCGCCCTCACCGCGCTGCCACCGCGCCGCCACCGCGCCGCCACCGCGCTGCCACCGCGCCGCCACCGCGCCGCCACCGCGCCGCCACCGCGCCGCCACCGCGCCGCCACCGCGCCGCCACCGCGCCGCTACCACGCCGCCACCGCGCCGCCACCGCGCCGCCACCGCGCCGCCACCGCGGATTGTAGAGTGGTATGACAAAATCAAGCAGCGACGGCGCGGCGGCGGCGGCGGCTCGGTGCAGGCGCGGCGACGGCGTCATGTCGTCGAGCACTTACGTATAGGAGCACCAGCACGCGTAGCATGACCACCGTAGAAACGAGTCTTGTCGACGGAAGAATAGAAAAAATGACAGATTGTGATTGTTCATCTGTCATTTTGTCTATTCTTCCGTCGACAAAACTCGTTTCTACGGTGGTCATGCTACGCGTGCAGTAGTACCCCCTTATTCCCCAGTTACTTCTAAAAGCGACGTAGGTACCAGCAAGAATAAAAACAAAACAGAAAACCAAAAGTCAGGAAATGAGATAATATAATTATATCTACTGCTAAGTATTACATTTCCATATTCCTAAGAGTCTTATGAGTGATGATCAGTGATCACTCAATCAAAAAGACTTCGGTAATTTGGCTTTGCCTTGGGAGCGATCGATCTATTAGATTCAGTCAAGATTAGAAAAATAAATCCATTATTGACTAGCAAGTAAGCTTACAGTGCTACTGTATAAGTTTATGATAACTACAAATACAGTGTTTGTGACTCGAAGTGTGTGAGTTAGTAAAGTGAGTGAGCGCAGCCGTAAGCTGATGAAAACACTCGGCTTCGCGCTTGACGGCGCGGGCGGCGGCGGGCGGGCGCCGGGCGTGCATCGTCTGTGCGTACTTGTAGCGCTATGATTGGCGTAGTTCTTCATACTTCAGACAGATACAGATACTAAGGTCCACAAACTGAGAATACTAAGAAAACTTGTTGGAAACATCGATCCATTACTAAGTCAAAAATACATTGCACATGTCTTAAAAACGGTAAAGAATATTTAATTTCAGCCAAATATTTTGCAAGGGCAAGAATATTTGCTTACCACTGATCAATAATAGAAGATATCTATCTACTTATACTCCATAGGTTTAGGTAGTTAAAAAAAGGTAAACAAAAAAAACCACGTGACGAGACAGCTGTCAAGTAACCGACTAAACGTAATACCAGTCACTTCAGTTGTTATGCTACGTCACAGTTGAACTCTTCAATTTAGCAACATTATATTTCGTTGACGTTTAGAAATTGGGCTCTTTACAATAGACAGATTACAAAATCTTATAAATCAGACCAAAAAAAGTTGTGCTCAAGCAGTTACATCTACGAAAAGTAGTGAAGAATAAACGATAAAGTTTAACATACATTAATAAAAGAGGAAACTATAGTAAAAAACTAAAATAAATTTAATTTGGTGTTATTGTTTTTTTAACAAGAAAGTGTCATCTATAAAAACCCTTTTTACGATTTGTTTACCTTTTTTTAACTACCTAAACCTATGGAGTATAGTACTTATTCGTTTTTTAAGTGAAAACTTCTTTAGGCGCGTTGGGAATTTTTGAGATGGGACTAAACCATTGAATTCGCGACACTGTAGCGTAATTTACCGACACCGTAGAGTAAAAGACATCAACGCGTTGATTACCACGGTGCCGATTTTTTTTCAACTTTTCACTTCTGTTGGCACTCCCGGAGTGCCACTGTTCTTTTTGCTAGTCTGTCAGTCAAATCTAGCCTAAGATGGTGTTCAGTATAGTATACGTACCTGTATAAGCAACAGACTGGCCGGAGTCTTGAGAAATTGCCTGGGAATGTAGCACGTTAATATGCCTACCATAATTTACTTCTCAGCGCAATATTCTAAGTTTAACCCAACAACATAATGAAGTAAAATTAAATTCATTAGTCCGCTCATACTTGCAGCGCTTCAAACTTAGGTAGAGGCTGTTTGAACGACTCTTCTGTGTGTAGTTAGAGGCGCGTTGCAGAGCCTGTAGATAAGTCGACATCAGCTCAAGTACTATCGTGCGAGGAACGTTGCTTGACTTGTTCAAACCTAGTCTGTCTCCCGACTGGAATAGTTCTCGACGTTTCGAGTTCACTCCAGTCTCGAGCCCTACACGGAAACAGTTACTTCTTTTGTTTCAAGCTTCGGTTATGAACGTTTAAAACTTTTGAGATTCGAACAAATAGTTGTAGTGACGTGAATCAAGATTGGACATTATTTGGTTAGGTGTTTGACTATGGTCAAAAGTGGGTATTATAAATCCCGCTTTGTGGTCAGAAGGTTGGATGATCAGCCTCCCAAATGTTTATAAAACAACAGGTTTATCTTTTATGTGGTTTATAAATAAAATGCCCGAATTTTTCTGAACATTCAAGAAAAATTATCGAAAAATAACTTTGAAAGAGTCTATCTTTAATATTTTTCATGTTATTAAATTTTTTATGTTTTGAGTAGCGTTTGCCATATCTCCGATGTTATTAGCTCGATTTGGATTCTGTTTATTATTTCTAAAAGCTTGTAAATTATTTTATCGGATTATCTAATATTTTTATTAAAATTTGTCAATTATGCAAAACAAAACGGAGGTGAAAATATTTTTTTCTAAAAAAAAAAACACAAGCGTTGTTTATAAAATCATAGGGATTTAGAAAAAAAAAATTGAAAAACGAAAAAAAAAAAAATTCAAGATAGATCTCTCCTTTTAAATTTATTTTTCGATAATTTTTCATGAACGTTCAGAAAAATGCGGGCGGCCATATGCCGATGGGCGACATTGTATAGATCACTAGGTATGCAACTTACTCACTTGGCCCGCATGGTATAAGCTAGGGATGATAACTTTTTCTTTTCAGGAGAGGAATTATACCCGTACGTATGTATGTCCAGCTGTGATCAGAGCAAGAACAGGGATATAAGTAAAAACTGTATGTATAAAGAAAGTAGCTTTGTTAAGTCAAAATAAATGGCTCACATATTATTATAATAACGAGTACCTTCCGTAACTACTGATACTAATATTAATTAATGTTACATAACCAAACATCCTCCCGCAGATGAACCTGAGTAGCGTACGCAGGAGAATATAAATCATGAGAAAAATCAAGTTACCTCGTTACTTGACACTAGCGCCGCCGGCAAAACAAGTGAGGAAATGAAAGAGCGAGCAAATACAAAAATAAAATAGTTTTGAGAGTATGTCACTAAATTGATCCAACATTCTATACCGTAACCCAACAATGCCGTCCGGAAAATTGGAGTGTTGCCATTTTTTTAAACAAAATGTCAACTAGAAGACGAGCCCTGATTCGTGCAATGATATTAAATTTTACCTGAGACTTGATTTATGGAACGCGGGGGAGAGGCAATTTCCTCTGCGGAAGCGTTGCCATGGCGACATGTTGTTCGTAGCCAGCGAAGAATCTTGAAAATATGACCCTAATGTGTTGGTGTTATTGTTACGTGTTTTTATCCTCGCCTTTTCGGGCACCATAAGAAGTTTATAACATCGTGTAGACTCGCCTTATGATCCGGTTTGTGCTAGAATAAAAATGAATGTCGCAGTGTTGCCAACGGTCCTATAAATGATTGCTATGAATGGCGACTACTTTATTTTACTTAAACGTTTGTGGATTTTTCTTGCCTACACAGAAAATTAACTTTGGTCTATAGTTTTCTCCGAAGCATACATGGCAAAGTGGAAAGCTTTGAAAATGTATCGTATACTAACATGCATTTAATAAATTTCGTTTTCCACCACAAATAGTTTTTTAGTTAATCCGCTGTTTTTTTTAAAAGCTTAGAAGAAAGATTAATTTTCACAGTATCTCTTGAGTCTGCTTAACATATCCATCACGAAGCTCTAATAAGATTAATACGCACATTATGTTCCACACTTAAATACTTAATGTATCATGTTTCGGCTCTCATCTTTTTGTCATTAGTATCACAATGGCGCGCGATATGAGCTCTCGACACAATTAATATTGCACGTAATAATATAGGATGACTTTTACCCGACAGTGACGTGACAAAGATCCGACCCTTAGCTTGGTCACGAGAATATGTGTAAGTATTAAGTTTCTATTAGAGTCTGCTCAAGTGTGTCCTGATTAAATAGGCTCTGTAACCCCAGTGGTAAACATATTTGAACTAACCTTATTGCTCTACTGACTCAAATGTTTCTTAGTCCGCTTTTAGTGGATATGATGTTTAAGTTATATAAAGTTGGAGGAAGGTAATTAGTTAAGAGTCTATAATGGTGCCGATTCTCTTGTTCACAAACTAAACTAAATTTAAGTTCAGTGCATCTTTTTCTTTCTATTTCATTAAGAAAAGGACAGAAGATAAATTTTAGTTTAGTCCTGTCAAATTAATCAGCGCTTGACGTAAATTGACGTAATTTTAGTAGGCAAGTTTTTAATCACGTCTAAACTTGTATGGAGTAGTGGTACAGGCGCTGATTAATTTAACAGGACTAAACTAAAATTTATCTTCTGTCCTTTTCTTAATGAAATAGAAAGAAAAAGATGCACTGACCTTAAATTTAGTTAAGTTTGTGAACAAGGGAATCGACACCAATACCTCAAATTGCTTAGCATGATCCTCCGTTATATCGAAAATACTGCATCATTCATTTTGAAATAAATATATGGTAAAGTTCAGGATTAATATTAAGTCGATTCCATAAAATTTTCCCGACAAAAATTACAAAGTTACCTACAAATCGAACAATAAACCGCTAGTATTAAAAAAAATATTTCAAATTAAATCGTGAAACTTTGCTTAATAACTAAACTAAATATAAAAGGAACCATGTCTTTTTAATTTTTATTGCCATTATTTTCAACGTAAAAAGAAATTATCTAATCTCGATAGTTTAGGTAATTTATAAATTAATTAATAAAGGTAATTTATAATCCTCCTCCTTTAGGATTTGAGCTGACGTATTATGGACTCTAAAGTAACGCACGGTAAAGTAAAAGATCTCTCTAGATCTGAGAGAGATTAATTTAGCAAATTAGTACTGAACTAAACGTCTTACATGTGATGTTCTAAGTCGAGTAATCTTGTGGCTTTCTACACGAGTTGGCTCTTGCTGCTCTATATTTAATTTAAATACGAAACATTCGTCTTTGCTGGATTTGGCTCATCGGGTGGGGGAATAAGGAAGGTTGACAGACAACATTAAGAGATTTTGAGGTTTTGTGGATGAGATAGGTAAAGTCACCATTTGAATTAGGATTTTATCAATACGTACCTACAAAATAAACTGACTGTCGTAGACACATATACATAAGCTCACGCCTTTTCCCCATAGGGGTAAGCAGAAACTACACCATCCTTACATACTCCTTTGCTTCGTTAACGTTCATACATCTGGTCATACACTCGCATCGGTTGCAAGTACATCCTATGCACCTGATCTTTCTGAAGAACATCACCAACCAAATCACCAAATCACCGGTCAGTGTATGTCCTTTTAGGGCGTCCCCTCCCGACTTTTCCACTTACATCTACCTTGTCCACCTTGTCGACAAGAGCCAGAGAGCCAGAGATCCAGTTTAATATTGTGCTCCTTCTTATCTCTTTATAATATAGGTATTAACAATAAAAATAAATCTGAAATAAAAATCAATATTATTATATATTTAATTTTTCCAAAAAGTCTGACAACCAGTCTTACCAAAGGGTATCGTGTTACCTAGTAACTAGGTTGTGGAGGTCAGATAGGCAGTCGCTCCATGTAAAATACTGGTATTCAGCTGCATCCGGTTAGACTGGAAGCCGACCCCAACATAGTTGGGAAAAGGCTTGGCAGATGATGATTATATATTTAATTTTTAAACATATTATTTCCGTTTTTAAATATTCATATAAAAACAAAAAAAAAAATTTTTCATTATTATTAATTAGGTAATATTATATCAATCTACAAAAATAAAATGGAATGAAATCGTAAGACTCGTGTACAAGTAATTACTGGCACGTTGTTTTAGTAAATGAATAAACTTTCCTTATAAAATTTATCAGCCCCATTTTCCGCTTAATTACATTTTCGTAGAAATTGTGAAAGAAAAACTTTATTAAAATATTACGTAGCCATTTAAATAAACCTTACTTTAAACGCTATGATTTTCCTGTAGATGTCATTTGGGTTTACAGCAAATACTTACAAGTGCACAAAAACTTTCGTCAGTTTAAAAATTAGGTCTGTCTGCGGAATCTGATGAGCTTTAGCAAAATCTATATTACTAGAAAGTATGATACCTAATAATGGAAAACAAGTTCTTTAAAAGCCTGTAAAAGTACGCTCTTCAAAAGAAAATTTAAAATAAGCAAAGGATTGCTATTGAATTTCCTTTACATTTTTATGTGGAAATGGTATTTTCTATTTGTTCTTGCTCGTACGTGTGTTCCTGTGCGCTCGGTCGCTCCCTGTGAGTAGAAATATCAAATTCTTTGAGTCACAGTGGCGTCTCCGATGAACACTATGGCGTCTTGTTGTGCACTCACAAAAGAGGAGTAATGTCGCACAGTGCATATTTTAAGAATTTATTTCAAAGAGACTCTCTATTGCTTTAGTTTTTGAAAGGACAGTAGGTACTCAGTAGACTTCACGTAAAGTGTTCCTTGTAGTTGTAAAAGTGAAGAAGGAATTGAAGTAACATCATGTTAAGGAGGGTCAGAAGAAACACAACTATCTGTAGCTCTAAAGAGTGCTAAAACTACCACTGAAAAAGTTTTTTGTGAAAAATATCACGGAACTTGATTTAATTCTTTTTGCCAAAATATATTGTATGAAAACGATAATTATTTATTTATCATTAATTGCAACGTGCAACTAACATCCGCTCGGGTCGATCTGTCAGGTTAAGCTCCGCTTGCCGGGGTTGGTCCGTGGATGGGTGACCATTTCTACATACCGAGACTCCTCCGTGCCTCGGAAAGCACGTTAAGCCGTTGGTCCCGGCTGTCATTCGTGGATCTTTGACAGTCGTTACGGGTTGTCAGAAGCCCGAAAGTCTGACAACCAGTCTTACCAAGGGTATCGTATTACCCAGTTACTGGGTTGTGGAGGTCAGATAGGTAGTCGCTCCATGTAAAATACTGGTATTCAGCTGCATCCGGTTAGACTGGAAGCCGACCACAATATAGTTGGGAAAAGGCTGGGCAGATTGATTTTTTTAATTGCAACGTGCATGTAACAATGTAACTCTTTATTTTTGCAATATATATTATTTTAGATATCGAATGAGTTTTATTTTATGCAAAACTGAAAATCCCCGTGGATTTTGTTTTCGCGTTGTAAAATGTGCAGGCATTGCATGTGTGATACGTGGAGAAATGCGGGCGTGCGATCCGTCAAATACCCTGCTTTAGCTTGTCTGTCAACCTCCGGAATTTATATATTTCGTGCAGAATGATCCTCCAGAAAATACCTGAATAACAACACAGTTTGTGGCTTTTGAATGTTGTTTCCAGTCTATTGTCTAATTACCTATGTAGGTTTGAGTGTGTCTCGAATGTTTTCATTGCTTTAACTAACTTTTTTTTTATTCTTTTTTATATCCACAGTGGCCTGTCAGCCTCATTATAACTTAAATAATTCTAAACTAAATCTACAAATATAACATAAATGATTATGTTATATTTGTAGATAAAAAAAAAGTCAAGATGGGGTCACCTTTTAAAGTTATTTTTCGATCATCTACACGATTTTCTTTCATATACACAAAATGCGGTCCGGCGCGGCTCCGGCTTCGTGTACTGGAAGCCAGACAACTACTTATCAGTCTTTCGACATATAAGTACGACACATGACTTTATCAGCGTTGTAAATAATCTAATTTTTGTCATTACGCTATTCTATTGAGAGAATCTGGAGAGCAAAAAGATAAGGATTTGAAACAACTAATGTATTATGTATCGACCAGCAAATGTTGAACAATGCGTGTATAACAATGCAATGGACAGCGCAATGCGTCTGAAGTGTTAGATAACTAGGATACATTTCTCAACACTAATGCGTTTCTTTCTTTCTTTCTTATTATTTATTTCTTTGCTTTAAGGGCTGTAATACTTCACTGACACGCTACAGTGTACTTGATATTGCCACCTTAATTTCATACAGTGAAAATGGTACTTGAGCAACTTTATTGTTGCGCATTTCCTAAACCCAGGTTTGAATTAGGTAGTCCAGGGAGAATCGTCATTATTCATCCCGCATAAATATTGGATGGAGATAATTATACTGTGGCGGCATCTACCATGCCACATGCGAACTACGCCTCAAAGACCTGACGCCACACAAATCCTGCATCGCGCAATTAAAGTTTACCGCGCGATCGACATATATACAACGTCTCTACATCAATCGTCGGGCAGTTGCCCACAAGACACACCCGTCTGGTCGGGGGATCTTCCCTTTTCTATAGAGAATGAGTGTACTTTACACCCTGTTCTTCATATCTCTATACTGGTGACCCTGAACATGGTAGCGCAGCCTTCGTGCAACTACTTCAGCGTGACCTCATTATCATCTCTTCCTCAAGCTTTCGAGCGGCGAGTCACATAGTTAGCCAGCACCCCCGGCTTCAACAAGTATCCTGACTACCAGCATGCAGCGGACGCGTATACCTGGTCATCACCTTCAGCTTCATTAGCAACCTTGGCACAGCACACTGCACTTTCACCCGGTCCACAAGCAGAGCCCTTCAACCCTCTCCTGGTCGACGCCAGCAGTCAGCCTCAACCCAGCGCTGTACCACATCCGACTCACTGGATCATAACGCAGCGCCACAGCGCATAGTAGAAGTAGTGTGCAACCCAATATACGCCTACACTACATGAATATGAAAACAGTTGAGAGTTTTGGTAAAATGATATCAATATTTGTATAATTGTCAACGTTAGGTATTGCTCGAGACTTCGCGGGCTTGCGGACGGTGAGCAATGGGTAGCCCGCCGTCCGATAAGGACCAGGCCCGGGTCGACGGCACGTTGTGTTCCACACGCGCCTCAAAGAGACGTCAGCAGAATTGACGGGGTCCGCTAGGGCCTATGCCTGCTAATGTCGCGGGAAAGTCCAAAAGGGATACCGGCAATACAGGCAACTGAAGGAACACGGGTGGGTTTTAGTCAGTAAGAGTCTGACACGCCCTCCCACTCCGCCCAGAGCGGGAGAAGTTATTTCATAATTTCCCACCCAAAAAAAAAAGGTAATGCTGAACTGGGTTTAGTAGGAAATAAACATCGTTAGAGATCCATTCGGGTCAGTTACATCATTTACAGTCTGGTTACACCAGCCATATATATCTATATCTACATACAAAAGATTTATGTTGGAAACACCAATCCAAATAATAAGATATCCATTTAAGGGGCAACCCTAATACACAGTTCCCTATACATTTCTCCAAACAGGAAGTATATTAGCAACCTGGCGCAACATTCAAATTACAAATTATTCATATAAAGTCGCGGGGCACATGAAACGCGAATATAATCTGAACTCATGACGTATTCACTCACAAATATACATCAAAGACCAAATTGTATAGCATATTGTGGCAATTGAATACTTACCCTATTCATAGGTGCTACATATAGCTTCAATTTGCATGAAATGAATTACTTAGCTGCCTTTTCAAAGAGCCTCTAGGAAAGGCCTGATTAGTGGATAATGTATGTAGGTATACTACTGTCAATATCGGCTGCTTTAAACAAATGCCGATACTGTTCTGTGGGCGGTTGAGTGTGTACTCAATTAAACATTCCCTGTAGTGTGAGATCTTGCGGCTTATATGAATTATTCTGTGCTGAAGCTAATACCGCAGTTACTGACGGTTAACCAGGTTGAAAGAGTATCACGACCGATCTGTAAACCACAACTGACACTTAGGGTAGGTACCCTGCAGATATCTAAGATTTTACCATAAGGTCTTGGTTACCATATTGTATGAAATGTGTCAAAAAAAGTAAGTGTACATTCTTCTGTGGTGATCGTGTGAACTTTTGAACCTATAAACAATATCATAAATTATCTTAAGTTATCATAAGTTATCTTTGAAGATTTGTATTTCCTAAACATCCCTCCAAGAAAGCTTCGACGCCTATGTTTAGCAGTGGGAAAAGGTTCAGTATAATAAACCTTCCCACTCCCTTTCTACCTCCTATTTCCATCACACCGCTCAAATACAAAGACGCATATGTAATATTTCCCATATTACAATGAAGGCTATATGCATAGGATCCCGGGCCCACCATACATCACCCCGGCCCTCATAATATTAGGAACAATAACGGCGTCATGTGTCCATAATGATGGCATGACTCCGTGGAAACTAAATGTACTGTCATCTAAACGATTCTTTATAGTAAAGATTGAATGAATCTTTTTGATTTTGGGGTTGGGTTTTATTGGTATTACCAAACAAAGTATCTTAGCAAAGTTTTTGTATGAATACTGACCAAGATTTTGTCTGGAATTTAAAAGAGACTTTGTTCCTTGAGTTTGTTTCACCATTTCTTTTCAAGGGTAATCAGAGATGAAATGTCTATATTTTTCCTAAATCTGACGTGTAAAAATGATTCCGAAATTCTATTTACAGAAGAAACAACTTCATTTCACAAAAAAAAAAAAAACATAAAAGACGTCAAAAAACAAAAAGTACCAAATCGACCTTGAAATCAAAAAGCCAAACCAATAAGCTTAAAACAATTGTTAACGAATTTATAACATAAGGTACGAGAAATACAAATTACGGTAACAAAATAACAAAGAGATGAAATCCTCACAAATGTACAATAATTCTGAGAAACATAACATCATTACCGCTATGTATGTTACAAGGCATGTACAAAATTTCTTAAAATGCTAAAGCCCGGTGGGCATTCGTAATAACAAAAGTCTACCTAATAACTTTCCTTAGGTTTCAGAGATCATTGTAAAGGTTTTATTAAAAGCGTTGTAAGCCACAAAAATTCGCCGAAATGTTTTTAATTAAGCCACTGAAACATTTGCTGAAATTAAACGGCTCCACTGTTATAAAAGCCTCCTTTATTATATAACTTTATATTTATACTTTGTTTTCAAAAGCCTTGATTTTTTTATTTCATCTTTTGTGAAGTAAGGATAACAATTCATAATTATATGGTAACATTTTTATTACGTTGCTTTTGGGATCATGTTGTACGTTCCGAAATTATGCTTTCAAAATGTATTGTTGAAAGATCGTACAAAAAATATTTAGAATTTCAAGACAAAGTTTTTGGCTCTGACAAGCACTCCAAAACTCGCAGACGTAATTTTTTGTACAAATTACTTGACAACATTCATAACTCTAAATACTTATTACTTATTGTTGTTTTCATTCCTGCTATTACAAAGGACACTCTACTTAGTGCCCGATATAGTTAAATATTCAGTTCCCAGTGTCGTAGGGTGAGGGACTACCTTGTGCAGGTAAATACGTTTACTATATCAATCCCTCACTCCTGAGCCTTTTTCCAGCCGTATCCGCTATTCCGCTAATAGAGGCATATAGAGTAGTATACTCTGAACCTCGAGCAAGCTCTACAGATACAGTAAACATTATTGTTCCATCGATAAAAACGTGCGGCTGTTTTCCTTTACAAGAAAAATCAACACAAATTTAAAATTTTCCTCCCTTGTTTGTTATTTGTCCCGTTCAAACTGTAGGTACGTTTCGTTTCCAATAAAAAAGTTGTTGTAACCGGTCTATTCTGTAAAAACCTCACCGTGAAAACATGGGTGAAGTGAGCTTGAAGTGAGTTGTCAATCCATCAGGGGGCCTAAAACGGCCGCTTTGGCAGAATCATAATATAATATATTATGAATCACACAAACTGTCCCAAACTGACCATTAATAAAATTATCTGCGTTCAATTCATAATGTGCAATTCATCTGTTTGACAGTTTTGTAATATGATGAAATAGCATTTGAAACTGTGGAAATGAAAAATAAAAATCTCATTTGATTAATAATAAAAACTGTAAAGAAAAATGATCCGGTAAAATTACGGTCTTTATTTTTTCATGCGGCAATATTTACATCAAATATGATTCTGATAAAAATTGAATATGTTTTAGCTAAAATATTTGTGTCACCATAGAGGAATTGGTGGGAATTCAGAAAATGAATTGCTTTTAGAGGAATTGCTAATGTGGCCGTTTTAGACCGCAGATCGAATGACAGCTCACTTCAAACTCACTTCATTGCCATGTTTTTACGGGGAGATTCTTACAGAATAGACCGGCTGTACTGTGCCAGAAATGTATGAGCATGTTTGAAGCAAGGGAACTCGCTGGGAACAGTGGAACGGCACACTTTCGTTCTTTTTTACGGCAACTTAGTTCGGGCATTGCCGTGTTAACAAAACACCGATTGTTCCCCGCCGGACCTGTGAAATATGAGCGAGACGGTAAAGTTTAAATTGCTCTTGTTCCATCTCTATATGACGTCGGTGGTTCGCCGCGATTGGCTCCTGTACATTATTCCATTGGTTTTCCACTGTTTAAGGTAGTTCTTATGTATCGGAAAAAAGAAAGGCAGCTGTTGGTAGCAAGAAGCTCTCTTGATACGATTCTGGATACAACTTTGCTTTCGTACTTATCTTCATTTCTTAGTCTACCTATGTTCCTTGTTTATATTCTACCTATGTTCCTTCTTAGTCTACTTATGTTCCTTGTTTATATTCTAGAAGTGATTTTTTTATAAATAACAATTTTAACAAGGCCCTTTTACTTTATTATTCTGAAAGTGTTCAGATACTAAAGTGAAGTCAGTTTATGATTTGTCTTTCCAATTTTGTTGTGCCTCACTCAACTCAAATACCCGTAAGCATAATAACATATACATAATAGATTGCATAAATAATACCCACTCAATAAAAGTACCCTACCCACATCCAAAGAATAAAATCGTGTGACGACTATACGAAACCATTACTTTGATGTTTATTTCAAAGGGCGACCTTCCTTTTCATATAATATTTGTGTGTTGACGAAAAGAATTGTGCGATTACCTACCCCAATAAAATAAACATTACGAAAATCTACTCACAGACCGGAATTGTTACAGTTTCCCCAACGACAGAATTATCGTAATTAAAAATTTTAAAACTGTAATTCTGTTTTTATTATTAAATACAATATAAAAACACAACTTATTACTTACACTAGGTACCAAATTAAATGACTAACTAACTAACTTTACAAATAAATACAAAAACAAAAGGACACTAGACACACACTTTTAAAAAGATTTCGTGAAAAAGGCTTTAGGAACAAAATAATAAGGGATTGAAATGTTTTGATGTAGGTACCCATTTTTTGATGAAGTCATTGCAAAGCACTCTGGTAAAATAAAAATGTCGCTGGCAGCTAAGTAAAGTCCCATCGTTTTGAAATTAGAATTACTTTACATCCGGAAGGGTCAGAGCCAATGATGTGAGAGATCAAAGTGTAATCAGCAGATATAAAATTACGGCGGGATCATAACGAGGAGATTCGGTTCTTGTCGGTCAAAACAAACGAGTTGTTTTGATACACGAGATGATTATCATGTACCGTTTTACGAACATTTTAATTGATTTGGGGTTTTTGGTAATGTAATTTTGTGAGTAGGTACGTTTGCAAAACCTTATACATCATAGCGATTACAACGCGAAATGTCCCGAAATTAGTCATACTAGGTACCTACAAGAAATAATTATCAAAGGGTTAAAAGATAAACAACTTTTTGAACAAAAATTAAACCTTTTCCGTTTGCTAATGTAGGCAAGGTTCATTAATTTGGTAACATCTATGAAAGTCACTTTATTTTTGGTGTCCTAATTAATGAAATTAATGACACTGATAATGAGGTATTATTTTGCCAACATTTAGTAAAAACGGCTTTGCCCTACCGTCTAAACTCTAAAGTAATTATTAGGATGACCTATTCGTATACCCAGACAGCATTGTGGTCACATCATAATCAAGAAATCTTTAATGCATGTCCAATTGTCCAGTAGCGTACATATACGCTATGATGTGATGATATTACAATATGAATTATTTCTAATATGATAATGATATCACTATTTGAATAATTTTAATCGCTAGTGTCGAAACCCACAGTGATCAGGATTTCTCAATTCTTAAATATCAGTAAGACAATTAATCAAGTGTCAATCACGTTGTCCAACAATGATTGACACCCAATAAGTTCTGGTAGAGTGGTAGTTCATCTATGTATCATCAAAAGATTGCTGGTCCAAACTCCCGGCTATACTGCTCGCTTCCATTTTGTTTTTACAAAGTAAACCATTTGCCACAATGTTTACAAACAGAGTTTTAAAACAACAGCACACGAACCGTTCTTGAATTGATCATAAATAAATAGCAAGCTGTATTTTACTGTTTTTGGAAATATCCGAGGTTCCTGATTGTGCTTCCTAGTATAAATTGTTTGAGGAAAAACGTGACTGCAAGAAATAATGAAGAAAATATCCAGGGTTTGTAGAAACTGCTTAGTGCGCAACTCCTGGGTGCTTTGACCGGAGCATGAAACTATAAAGTCCAATGTAACCGCAAATAGGTGAGTTGGAATAAGAGTCTGCCCGCAGAGCAACCTTTATATACATATATTCTCTAAACGAAACCATTGTTATTTTATACAAGCGTCTCAACTATGTAATAATTTGTAGTGTAATCCTATTATTGAATTAATTTAACAGCGAAAAGCGGACTTAGGGCTGAGATTATGTCTTTATGGACTGCTGCTGTGTATGTTTATGACTGTGGTAATAGCCGTCGCATAAGCCTCGGGAACAGTGTATTTAATGGGCTGTAAATGAAAAATGGCGCAATTGTCGTGACGTAGTTGCCAAGGGCACCGCGGCTCCTCAGGGGCCGATGTGTGGTCATTGTGTCTTTTATCGTCCGTATGTGTTGGTCCGACGCCGGTACCGGACTGTTACGGTACTTTATTTTCTGATTTTACTGCCCTTTGGGACGAAAAAAGCTCCGATACCGTCATTATATAAATGATAAAATCCAGTCTGATTCAGTTAGTGCATGAAAATTTCAGTTCGGAATAATGAATCGTTTTTTATAAGTTTTTGAAAAAACATTAAAAATGCAATTTCAGACGTCGCGTCAACCCTTTTATGCTAACGGTAAACAAGGAAAATGTCAATATAGGTAAACATTCGGACAATAAATATTCTTAACGTACCAATTTGTTTATAAAAATAATGCTGTTTTTAAACAAGCCTGCTGTATTTATTCAAGCTTCTATTATATTTATCTTTACGATACCTGTGTAGGAGTGTATTTGTTTTGGATGAGGAACAAACACAATAACTCGCTCTGAACCATTTGTGTTCTAAAACAAATAGAAAAAATTTAAGGTGGAATTTCTGAATCAAAACAAAGAGCAATTTATCCCTGGAAGAGATACGGCGGCAGGGGTCAATCGATTACCTTATACATCGTTGTGACAAATAGTTCCATTTGCCGTTTCCAGATGGCAGGGGCTGCCTTTTATTCTCTAAACATTGCCGACGGCAATTTCATATTTCGCAGAAGGGAAAAGGAAATCGTCCAGCTTCCAATTGGAATCACGATTGCTCAAAGGAATCGTTTCGTTACGATACACAGGTGCTTTCAGACGTTTAACTTGAAAATAATAATCGGATAAAGCTGCACAACTTTACAAAAACAGGTTGTTTTCCCGGATCTCGTAGAGAGGAAAATCAATTGAGCGTACCTAAATAGTTGTCCTACTTTGTGCGCGTTGCAACTGTTGCAAGACCACTGCACATTTAGGAAACTATTTAACGGTATTGTGCTAAGTAGGTAAGTAAGAAATGATTAATCAATAGTTTAGGATATTTTTATATCCCAACCTCCTTCGAGGATATCAATGTCCCTCGACTACAGTATTGCTCAATCCCCGGGATTTCCGTCTGTTTTCCCTTGATAAAAATGCCAGTTGATCGACAAGTATTGAACAAAGGTACGATAAAAGCTTACCTATATTTGCTTCGACAGTTGGATAGACAGATAAAGTGTCAATGGGATTGTGTACGGTGGCTGGATACGGATCCCAAAAAAACTTAGGATCCATTGATTGTGTGGAACAACAAAAGCTTTTTACAAGACAACCCTCGTTGCGCGGTTGAAAAGTTTTCACTCAGAATATCGAAAGCGAGATAAGTACTATTTTATGCATTTTGAAGTATTAAAAGTGAAAAATGTAGATATTGCTTTTTGAAATATTTGATCATAAAATATTAGAATACCTCGTTGGTCTAGTAATCGCAAGCGCAGACAGTTGAGAATAAGGTTCTGGGTTCGATTCCCAGGTCGGGCTAAGTATTTTTTCCGGGTTTTCCATTAGAAATTTCTTAGTAGCAGCCCGGAATCTAAATTTGTTCCCAGTTGATGGCATTACATGGGACTTAAAAAATATAATAGACGTTGTTATATTTAGTAACCTGTTCCTAAAGAGCTATAAAAAACCTTGTAAGAAATCGACACGTGTTTCACCTCTCAACGAGGCATCCTCAGGATGACGATTGACTTGTCGCGAACCCGAACACGGGGTGTTGCCACACCAAGCGCGCTGGTCGCTGGTTACTTAAAACATAACTGTTGAAATGAGGGTGTACTATAAATACTTACACCTCTGCCTAACTCTTCGGGAATTACAGGCGTTCATATTATGTTTAGACATACTTACTATAATATAATAATAATTATTAATATTATAAAGAGGTAAAAGGAGATGTCCGCTTTTTGTAGGGACGTTGGTTTTTTATTCCGAGAAAAATCTAACCAGCATCAAACTACATCTAAATAAAAACGACAAAATATGGAAGTAGGAACCACTGAAATAATATTTTTAGGCCCCTCCTTATAAGAGAAAAATTATAAACTATTTAAAGTACAAATATTTTATTTTTTGATGGCAACTATGACAAATATGAAATAAATTGACACATGGTACAGTCATTACTGTCAATCAATTGACAGTGATGACAGTAACATGTGTCAATTTTGACAAGTTTACTATTTGAATGTGTCAATATGACATAAATTGACACATAGTACTGTCATTACTGTCAATGAATTGACAGTAATGACAGTAACATGTGTCAATTTTGACAAGTTTACTATTTTATGGGGTGTGTTCACTATATTATCCTAGATAATTAGAAAGGTTTGTTCGTTTTAGGAGTAAATTCTTACTAAAATAAAAAACGATTTTTCTCAAAATTGGAGGTCTTTAAAAATGTATGATATAGTTAGAACCACTAGTTTTTGGGATGTCTATCCAAATATATTTAACTTATCCTGGTTAGAATTATTGAATAATAAAAAACCATTTCAGGACATGTCCTTTGTTTGTTTGTAAGTTTGTATACACCGTAAGATTGTGAGCACCGTTAGTTTATAATCTATCGGTATTATTTCCGTTAGATCATAATCTGTCGAAAAATTGTGAACTGGGTGAAATGGGTTAGGTTAGGTTAGAACTGTGACCAATCGCGCGCGAGTCGAGCGAGCGAAGCGAGCGGTGCCGCGGCAGCAGCCGGCGAGCGCTACTTCCAAGTTGCTCGTGTAAGGTACATTACGTCGCAAACAAGTTGGTTACCAGTTCACAATTTGTCAGTTTTCAATGGATACATTATAAACTATCGAAAAATTATGCGTTAAATTGTAAATGATTTGTCACAGTTCACAATTTTTCGACAGTTCATAATCTAACGGAAATAATACCGATGGATTATAAACTAACGAAGTTTATAATTATACGGTGACATATACAATGAAGGGGCTAATCTTCGGAACTACCAGTCGGATTTTTTTTTTTTGCCTTGGATAGCCCAATTCTTGAGGAAGGTTATAGGCTCGCGAACGAAGTCGCGGGCAGAAGCAAGTGTTCAAATATTGGAATTTTGACAATTGTGGACAACGCTACACAATTTTCCATAGCAGACGACTGAAAAGTTTTAACTCGACGCTGCAGTTAACATCAAGGATCTGAGAATAAATTAGATGTAGTTGTCACTTTCCCTGCTCCCGTTAATTAACCTAGCTCGATACACGAGGGAACATTGCGGCTTAAATTCATTAGTGTTTGCGGTTTACACAGTCAACGTCAAGCAATTGGAAAAAAGGGCAAAATGTTAAAGGCGAGAGCGGACATTTCCTCAGGGAGCTGACAGCCAACGAGTTTACTTTTCTTTATTTGTCGACTTTCTTTGAGAATAATCTTTTTTCAACGACGGACGTGTTGTATGGAAAACTTTATAATTAAGAAAGAATAGTTGAAAAGTTTGGGGTGGAAAGTGCTCTAAAGTTAAAATTGTAATAAATCAAGTTCATCCATTCAAATATCTTTTAGATTCGAGTTGCCAGTAGCTTATATGCCTATACCAATTAAAAGTAATGACGTAAATAAGGCATTGTATAAGTAATTGATGTTAATTAACTGGCTGGCAACTAAGAAACTTCATTGTGTTTAATTAATGCGTTGAAAAGTTTAAAAGTCTTCTGTGCCCCATTAGCCCATTTAGAAGTTGTCTTTTAACTTTATAAATTGGAGTTCGCAAGCATTAAGGTGGAAATTTGAGGGGATACAATGTTTATGTTGAGTATTCGAGTTGATAGCGTTATGACTTCTAACTCGCGGAACGTCATTTGTTTCAATTTGTAAGTATCTAATGAAATTCTAACTTTCGGTTTGGAGTTGTAATCAATGGCGTAATCTTTGTTTATTATTATTTGTAAAATGATTTCCATTTATAAATTAATATCACAATTCGTTACCAAGTAAATTTTCTTAGTGCCTCTGGCGCTCAACTGTAATTTATGCATTGAACGCTAATGAAGAAACACTACAAAACCATGATATACAGAGCAATATAAACAGTGGGACACTTAATGAATGTCCTGGCAAGAAACAGAGCAGATACCATCAGGTTAAATTAAATTCTACGAGATTAAATTGAACGGGTAGCACTGCAGGCGTGAATTGGATTACCATGTAAATATTTGTGCCCAAGCCTGGTACTCACGAGATGAGGCAACTCGGTGCAATATCGCGGGAGTCTCGCCAAATAATAGGGCATGAATAGACATATTGGGTAATTGATGTAGCCTCTGTATAATTATTTAGCAATAAAAACTCCTTTCATTCGAATAGTTGAGCGAAGGTTACGGATTAACAATGAGTTCGCCCTTGACATTGTCTCGCGATTAGATCTCGATGTGTGTACATCTTTCATACCTTTCATTTCTAGGTAGGTACGTTTTTACTCAATCATTATTTTTGATATTTTTAAGAAAGTTGGTAACTCCTTTAACCTAACGAGAAAATGATTGGGGGACATGTGAAATTTCCCGCAACGTAGCACAATCAGATAAATTGCTAGTTAGTTTGTTAGGTGGTGGTACAAATTGGGTGATCTTAAAGTAATTTGCTAAAATCGTTATCGTAATTAAGGTACGAGTTCCAATAATGTTTGTTAGTGAATCCGCAGCGTTACTGATTAGTAGGAGTCTAGAGAGGCGGGGGCACGTGTGTACCTCGCGTGACTCTACCCACGTGTCAAACAACTTGGAGGGATCAAAGAACACGCCTCAAGCTAAGTATAACTACAGAATTGAATACTACTTACGTTATTACATCACCGACGAAATACCAATCACATCGATATCAATAATATTGTAGAAAAAATAAAAGTCGATATGTTAAAGGAAGGGTAATTGGAGGAAGATTTGAGGTCTCCCCAAAAAAAATATTTCTTGGATTCAGTAATAGATGAACATTATTAATGTTTTCTTTAGTAAATAAACATGCCTTCAGCGTACTGATTTCGGTACTTGTTATGTTTCCCACGATCTACGGTATTACGTGTGATTGATTGGAAATATTGCGTGTAACTAACTAGAATTCGATATTTATTAGATAAATCACAGGAACTGATTAACTGATTTTATATACTCAAAGTTCGCAGATAATTGAAATGAGGAACAAAATATGTAAATACTTAGTTAAAATACAATCTAATACATGCATTCGTAGGCACGTAAATAAGACTGTACGGTAATATCTCCTACAAATGCTGATCAGAAATAATAGTCACAAATGTCCATGTAATTCGGTCCCTCCTCTAAAACCGTACTCCATTATAACATTGTCGTGGTTGTACGCGGTCATTGTTTAAAGATAATTGCTTACCTACAAGTATGTTCAATGTACAACGTAACGAACAGGGGTGCCTACCGTTTGTCGACAGTCGACTCTTTGTTCAAAATGTTTACAAACCCTTCCCTTAAATTTCACCAACGCCGCCGTGATACAAGCATTATGACATAATAATTTGGGACGTTTCACTAATTCAAGAGACGCAAGCAGACTCCTGCAAATTAATGTTGCACAAGGTAATTAGCCGGAAGAGCTTTTACAAATGGTCTTGGCACCACCTTTATTGGGCTTAGAGCATGTTATGTTACATATTACGGGGAAGCATTGTTTGTACAATGCCAAATTAAGAACAGGTTAAATTATTTTGTTAAGATATATTCGAGTTATCATTTTCTAGTCACTTACCAAGTACATTTTCTCAAGAGATATGTCAATTTAATGAACGAATAGGTACCTGTTTAATAAAAATAATGTTTTCAAATAAACTGTAGGCAGTCTATTTACGTCCGTCTCGCAGACGACAGGCAAATTCTTATATCTTTATCCTTACATATTATAAAACAAAGCCCTCACCACGTCTGTCTGTCTGTACGCGATAAACTCAAAAACTAATGAACGGATTTTCAAACGGTTTTCACCAATGGACGAAATGATTCATAAGGAAGGTTTAAGTGTATAATTCATTAAGTTGTTATGTAAATTGGCTGAAATATGACGATTATTTTTGAAGATTGTCGGAAAAAATCATACCGACTGGGAGCTTATTGGCGTGCGTCGCATAAACCGTAAGAGATAAATAAAATTAACGTTCTACAGGATTGTACATCTTAAAAAGTTCAACAAAAAGTCCACGGTAGCTTATGTCTATCTTCTAAATATGACCCACAGTAAACACTTTTATCTTTCAGAATTTTATGAAAATGTAATTGTTATTTCCTGTGTGTCTGTCTGTTTGTTTCCACTAATCTCCGAAACTATTCGACCGATTTAGGTGAAACTTCGGATAGCTGATGTTATAAGGAGTAACTTAGGTATTAGGCTACTTTTATTATTGAAAAAGAATTAGGGTCCACGAGGGCAAAGCCGCAGGCAGCAGCTAGTATATACTTAATAATATAAAGCGAAACGAACTTCGTTTGAACCGAGTGTCACACGACACCTCTCGAAAATTTTTTTACATGTAAAAGACACGTAGTTTTATACAAAGATTGCAGAATTAAACAAATAAAAAAAAAAACAAGTTATTTTGACCGGTATTATATTAATCCTTATCCAATAAAGTATGTTATATAATTGGGCATTTAATTTAAATTAAAATATGTCTTGACATCATATCATTTAAACGAATACTTTAAAAGATATCACAGATTCAAAATTACGCGTGACAAAATAATTATGGTCGATGACAGCGGGCGCAGCACTAGGAGTCAATGAACTTTTCCTCGGCTATTAGGAATGTTATCCCGGTACGTTCCCGCGGGATATTTTCCGACATCCACGCGGGCGAAGCCGCGGGCAAAAGCTAGTAAATAATAAATTACAACAACCTTTTTTTGTAACATTTATTTCTTTCATTTACCTAATTATTTCCCCGAAAAACGTTCCTCCCTACATTGATTTTATCAATGTACAACGGAATAGCCTGAATAGGGATGGGATGATTACCTGCCGTTCCGTTACATTCCTTACGCTATTTTAAATGAATCGTGTAATCAACCACGAACGCAGGTGAATACCTAATTCGTTAGCTTTCAGTAGTCTGGCATCGTTGACCCATTTGTTCAGGGCCCAATCACAGGCCGAATTCAATTTCGTCCACTTTTATTTGCTACGATAATCTTGAAAGATACGAAAGGAAATACGAGAAACCCTATTATTATTGTATCGCTTTTATTATGAAAGTTATTGGTGTATACTCGTTCATGCAAAAAGAGGATATTGGTACTTCGAAAAGGATAGTGGTTGCAGCGAGACGCAACTAAAGAGCTTTTTGTTGTAATAAAAGTATTTTACTAAGTATATAGCGAACAGAATTTATAACAACAGCTCAAATATACGTTATAGAATATGTTAAAGGCTGTTGAGGAACTCAGGCTCGGCTCGCGTGGGCGTACACTCGTGCAGTGCCATTAACCGCGTTGTTCGTGCTAGCAGTTCTAAAGATAAATTGTCGCGAGTAAATTCTATTGCAAGTATAATATGTGGCGGTGTCCGTGTAGCCCGACTGTCCGAAGTGTCGGGGTCCAGTTAACTGGCAGTTTGCGCGGCCGCCAACACCACAACAATATAAACGCGCCCGCACCCCCGTCCTAATGTGTGAACATATACCAAATTAAAGTTGAATTGCTACGAAGGTACGGAGATGCTTTCCCTAATGTGCTGTTTATAGTTGTAACACCAGTTCAGGGGTCGCGCAGCGTGTCGCATTCCTTCGTGAATTTATTTTTAATGTCATTTCGAGCTTGTAGGTTGAGGTCGCCTGGGGAAAATGTCTGTTATAAAAACAAAAGAATAGCGCTGGTAGAGATAATGTTATGGTTTCTTTACACAAAGGCGAATGTTGAACATTTGAGGATAACTGGTGTAACTACTTGCTGTCTTATACAGTTAGCGTGGGGTTGATTGCAGCTTATGTGTGCTTTTGCCAGTCACATTGTCATGCGTGGAAGTCATATAGAGTATGTTTGTGTTGCATAGTTTGAAGAGTCAGCAGGCTCTTGCCAATGTAAAGTATACAGGGTGACAGAGACATTGACGCGCAACCTGTAACCATGGATTCAGCAGATGATTCTAGACCCCTTAGCGTGGAAATATTTCAGTGGTTGTCAAAAAAAAATCTGCTGTTACATAGAAAAGTGCAATACCTTCACAGTCAAAATTTATGGAAGAGCAAATTTAAAAAATAATTACCGACGAATAATTTCAACGGGGTCTTCAGTATCCATTGTAACAGGTTGCACCAATATTTATACGACACGTCATTAATGTTTTTAGTTATTGTTAGGTTCCAATTTGTTCGATTACTGAGTTAAGTACCCATAAGAGTGAAAGTACCATTATTATTAATATGTGAATGCATTGACAGTTCTAGTTCAATGGCGCCAACAGTCATTAATGCAATTTTCACATAAATCAAGACATTGTCTATGTTTTATAACGTACTAGTACAATGTGGAATGCGTGCCTTTCTCACGTTATATTCCTCCATCATTTACGTCAAAGTTACATAAAGAAAATTTAACGTGAGCGAAGTCTTTAATCATCAGGCCTAATTAAAATTGATTAACAGCGTAACAAGTTCCGATATTTCAGGTTTAAATGAAAAGTGTTAGAGGCGTATTATGTAGGCATTTATGTTCAAGAGAGGTTGAGGAGTTTGTACGTGAGAAGGATAATATTGTCATTTCAGATTACCGTCGTTCAGCTACTTGGCTTGAGGGCCGGAGCTCGTGAGCGGCGTTATGCAATAAAAAGACTTTAATATTGCCATTTTGCAGGCAATTTAAACTCCAATTTTATGATGGCACCTTACTGTACAATACCGTCTTTACGCTTTATTGCGTTTGACTGTTTAAAGTTTGTTTTTAACTTAATTAGTTTTCTGAAAATGTCAACTAAAGATATAAAACAAATAAGAACGTACAGCTTTTTATGCTTCTTGTTTTACGAGGCTGAATTTATTAGATTCGTAGATTTAATTTACGTAAAGTTGAATACACAGGGTCACATTAAATTAACTAACAAAACTCCGAGATGTGATGGATATCGATATCTAAACACGATAAAAGGAAAAAAAAAGTTTTTTTTCTTATTTATTTAACAGTTCATGTACACACATAAAAACAGACAAGAAGAAAGGAACAGAAAAATACGTACATAAGTGATGCTTATTTCTAAAGAAATCTCTTCCAGCATACATGCGATAGAAATGTAGTTAAAAGATGTAGACAACGTGTGAAAGAGTAGAAGAGAAAACAGAATACATAAAATAAAAACTTAGCTATTCAGTAATTTAAATATAAACATACAATATGAGTAAATACTTAAATACATACTTCTAAAATACATATCACTAAAATAGATATAAATACTTAATTATAATGTAGTATGAAATAATAAATACTTATGCAACTATGACGATCATCTTCTTTGATTATCTTGCAATCAGTTTACAAAAATATGAGCAAATGAGTTGTAGGATGATCTGGCAAAGGGAGAGTAGTATTTCAGGAGCAACTCTCTTATAAGTAGTTATTAGTTAAGAAGCTCTCTACAATTTATCTAATTTTAGAATGTTGCGTCTTTTGAGTCTGCCGATACAATCATGTATTGTGAGTTGAGCGGCCAATTGGTTGGGGTGTCTCTCCAGTCTGGACTTGTATTTTTGCGAAAATGAACATATTTCTCCCTTGACTGTTTTTATGTTCAGGTGTTCGTGAACTTCAGCGTTCTTGATAAACCATGGTGCATTTGATATCTGTTTCAAGATGATGTTCTGAGTTCTCTGTAACATGTTTAAAAAGAAGATTTGATGATTCTTTTTCTGGGGTCTTCACCCGCTAGTAGTTTAGTTGAAGTATTAGTTCAGAAAAACTGTTTTTGTTGTTTTATTATGTTTGATATCGATACACATCACGTCTGTGGAGTTTCGAATTTGACCCTGTATTTATAAAAATTTGACCTTGTTTAAAATTTGACCCTGTGTAAAAATTCGACCCGGTATAAAAATTTGACGCTGTATAAAAATTAACGCTGCTTTCATTTAGAAGTGTTGACGTTACTACTATTATAATGATGAAGTTTCTATGTATTGAGTGGCTATAAGTGAATAAACTGCCAAGTTATTATATGTTCGTTCTATCGCCCAGTTAGCATCAGCCATTTTGAATTGGAACCAAACCACATTCCCCTGCGTTGCGTCATTTGGATAAAGATAACATATGACTCTAATAATATCATGACTCTAATCCCAAAGAGTTAGGTAGAGGTGTACATACAGTGTGACTCTTTATAATGTGCACATATCGAAATGGGAAATCTAAGCTTAATTTTATCGACGAAAAAATATAGGCGTCCTCATAAAATGAAAATTGTGGAAAAAAAAAACTATCCTCAATTGAAAATAAACATGTTTTTTTTGCAAAAATCTGTTTTTTTTTCATACATTTTTACAATAATCGTAAAATTTCTCAATAAAACGGCCCTACTCACATAAAATAAAATAAAGATTTTTTGAAAAATTATTTTCGTCGATAAAATTTAGCATTGATTCCCTCATTTCGATATGTGCACACATTATAAAAACTCACACAGTCACAATGTATAGTTCACCCACATTTCGCCAGTTATGTTTAAGTCCCATGAAATAGAGGGCGAGCCTATTGCCATCAACCGGGCACAGATCCAGACTCTGGGCGCTACTGAGATATTCCTAATGGAAAAACTCAATATCACTTTCCCCGACCTGGGAATCGAACCCAGGAAGTCATGCTCAGCAGTAACGCTTGCTACCTCTAAGCTAATGAGGCAGTCATCGAAGCATTTGTATCATCAAGTTATTAAATATTTCCATTTTGAAATCACTTTTTGTCCAAGCATTAAGTTCAGAGTTTCCACTGATGCACCCCGTTTAATAAGGGCATTACGAGTATTAACTTAACGATTTAAGCACCTAATATGTTGGTAAATTTAATTTAGTCTCAGCTTTGTGCCGCTGCCTATGGCCGGGCATTGATATAACTGAAAGAAAGAAAAACGTTTGTTTGCGGTAAACTTGACGCAAAAAAGAGTTTAAAATACAAAAAACTTTTTATAAAAAAAACAACCGACTTCTAAAAAACACTACAAAGTGAAAAGTGAAAAATAACTTTAATTTCGGAAGTCGGTGTCTTTGGTTTCGAATTTTCGTTTTTTGTCACCGACTTCCGAAATTAAAGTTATTTTTCACTTTGTAGTGTTTTTAGAAGTCGGTTGTTTTTTTTATAAAAGTTTTTATTATTCACTTTTTAGTTGTGGTACCTACCCCACACAAATTCGAAAAGCACTATCTGTTATGTAAATAATAGTGACAGGAACTAACTTATCATATCATCCACATATTAAGTGGGAAAAAGTACGTATTATTGAAGCTAACTCAAAAACTATCGAAGCAAAGTTAATAAAATTTAAATGGGACCACCTCGAGAGCATACCCTTTCAAACAAACAAAAAAAATATTTTTAAAATCGGTCCACAATTGACGGAGAAATCGGTAGACATACAAAAAAAAAAAACAAACATATGCGACGAGCATATAACCTTTTTGGAAGTCGGTTAAAAATGAGAAAAGGTTTGGGGGAAGCATGCGTCACATCCACGCAAATCGGCTATCGCTCAGCATATAGATGATAGTGATAATGTAATAATGTTATGAAATTTTATTTTAATGACTACTCAATTTTAATGTAATTTATTTTGTGATTGTATGGAATTTTGAATTTTAATTTTAATGTATATATATAATTTTAATGGTCTAATGAATTGTAATGTACTTATTTTGTATTGGTGTAAAGAATTTAATTAATTGTATGTATTTGTGATTAGTGTATTGGGACTTGGTGCCTTGTTATGTAAATAAATAAATAAATTATGCTGTGACCCTATCAACAACACAGAGCCCCGGCGCTGGTTTTCAGCGACAGCCGGCGCCAACGTAATGACGTCGACCGGTGCAGCAAACAAATATTAAGACGCTGTACCTGTCGCATTCATAACATTGGCTCATGTTGGTATACTTGCGAGTACTTACTTTGTTGTTTTTGTTTGTTACTCGAATCCTGCTAATATTATAAATGTGAAAGTTTGTATGTTTCGGATGTTTGTTACTCAATCATGCAAAAACGGCTGAACGAATTTTTTGGATAATAAAGCTGAAGTTTGTTTTGTTTGTTTGTTTGAACGCGCTAATCTCTGGAACTGCCAGTCAGATTTGAAAAATTCTTTTTGCATTTGATAGCCCAATTCTTGAAGAAGGTTATAGGCTATTTATCATCATGCTAAGACCCTTAGGAACAGCGATTTTTTTTAAAAAAAAAAAACGGAAAAATTCTAAGCGAAAACGAAGTAATAGTGGGGTCGGGCGATGCGATGCGACAGAGAGATTAGGGGGACAAGAAATTCACGCGGACGAAGTTGCGGGCAGAAGCTAGTTAAATATATGCAACATGACTCCGCCCCTGATTTCAATCCGAATTTTTATATCTAAACACCAGATCGTCTGCCTAGTATTTTCCCATCCATGTTGAAGTCGGCTTCTAGTCTGACCGGACGCAGCTGCATTTTACATAGAGCGACTACCTATCTGACTTCCACAACCTAGTAACTTGGTAATACGATACTCCTTGGTAAGACTGGTTGTCAGACTTTTGGGCTTCTGACAACCCGTAACGACTGTCAAAGATCCACGAATGACAGCCGTAACCAACGGCGTAACGTGCTTTCCGAGGTATGGAGGCGTCTCGGTATGTAAAGATGGTCACCCATCCACGGACCAATCCTGGCAAGCGTAGCTTAACCTGAGGAATGGACCCGTGCGGTTGTTATTACTTAGCCATCACGAGCTCCACCTAAACACCTATTTATCTACTATGCATAAACTTACAGTATTGTTTGGAATCCTTATTTACATTTTATTCCGGGTACAGTTTTGGCGTCGCAACGCTAAATAATTGTTGTTAAACATAATATCTCGTACTCAACACCTTTGAAGGAGAACAAGCAACTCTGTCCCGGGGGAAGGTGTCAGATTGCGAACATCCGCGTGATATCCAACGGGACACGACTTAATTGTTATGTACTACATCTGCTATTTGTTTTTAAAATAACTAAATGCATTTATTTAGCACAAACCAAAAGAAATAACAAAAAAATTAAGGGCTCTGCCCACTACACCGTATCATTCCATGACCGTGCTAGGAACGTGTCAGGAAAAAAATATTCCTTGTTTTGAAAAACTACAAGACTGTTCCCACTAGACCACTAAATAAATACGGGGCTATAACCGCGTATGATGAACTCAAACTCAAAGCATTTATTTCAATTAAACCATTTACAGGCACTTTTGAATTGTCAAAGAATCGGTCAGTTAGTCAGAAAGTTGAAGCTAATTGCCCATTCCAAAACGTAGATCTCTATGGAGAAGAACGGGAAAGAAACTCCAAGGCCACTCTTTTAAATATAGATATTACAATAACCGTTTTAAACCCGTTGTTAACGGGTTATAAACGTGTTGTCCAACTTATGAATGTCACTTTAAATATTTTTTCTCTGAAAGTTAGAATTTTAGCAGATTTATTTATTGTATTTATTTATATATCACAAAATACGGGAATTGACTATAGGTTAAACGAAACGTTTTCTCACTAGCGTTATGAATGAAACGAAAATTAAACTCAAATAACTGTCACCTGAAGAGGCTGTGCGCCACATTATTAAAGAAATTTTTCGTCAATATTGCCACTAACACAGAAACTACCACGAATTGTCAAAACTGAAAATGATTTTCAAAAAATCGATCAAAAAACTAATGTGCGTGCGAGAAGCAAGGATAAGTACACTTTAGATAAACGTGAATCTAAAGTAATAGAAACGATAAGAAACCTTTAAGGAGAAGAAACAAATGAGGAAAAGACATTTTTTAAATAAATACGGCAGTATAGTATTTTTTCCCTTAAAATACGGCAGCTCAGATTTTTATGATAACAACACTGGTATTGCCACTTGTTTAGCCACTTTGTTATCGTCAGTTTAACAAGAAGCACGTCGCTCTTTCTGATGCATCTGCCTCACGCGAAAACTTGGATTATTTCCGACCTCGTGAAGCCTGATATGTTCATAGTACGGTCATGGTATGGGAAGGTGTAGTGGACATCGACGCGAAAACTGTTACCATGGATTCAGTACATGATTCTGAACTCCCATGCGTTGAAACTTCTTGTCGGTTATTTAAAAAAAAAACTACTGTTCATTTTGACCGCGTAGGTATTGCCACCCTGTATTGTATTTGTTTCGGATTTTACCGATAAAAACGAACTTGTACGAAGCGTATGATGAAGACTCCAGTAAAAGAATTTTTGAAGTGAAAACTTCTTTAGTATTGTTGTGATTTGAAAGTCGATGAAACGAAAAAGCGACAGTAAAAAGAGACAGACATACATTTATAAGATTTAACGTGGGAGAAAATGAGATAGGAAGCATTATACAGTGTTTCTTATGTTCGTGGTTCTCTGAAGCTGAAGAATTTGTTTGTTTGCTTGAACGCGCTAATCTCAGGAACTTCTATTCCGATTTAAAAAAATCTTTCAGTGTTAGATAGCCCATTTATTGAGGAAGGTTATAGGCTATATATCATCACGCTAAGACTAATAGGAGTGGAGCACCAATGAAGAATGTTTAAAATCGGGAGGTTTTATTTTTCGTTTTGAGAGCTTCCGCTGCGTGCGCTGCGTAAACGGTTAAAGTTTCGCAAAAATCATGTATGACAGAATTGTTCCCCTTTAAAAGTTCTAAACAAAATCCGCGACAGCATATGTCTATCTTTTAAGGTTGGCTCACTATAACCTTTTTTATGCTAACCAAATTTGTTAAAAAATCCTTCAAATCGAATTCGATTTCAATGAATATCTTAGGAGATATCGCAGTTTTAAAATAACATCGCAGCAAAATAGTGATCAAGTACTGCGCGCACATTTATGATGTGCAAGGCTAGGCAAGTTATGAGGGGGAATAAGATTATAAGACCCAGTACTTTTACCTAACGTTTTAAAGTTCCACTTTTACTGATAAAAGCGTGATGTATGCTGTTGCGGACTTTTTTTTAGAACTTTTAAAGAGAAACAATTCGTCATACATGTTTTTTTTTTTTTTTTTTTTTCTTGAAGCCAAATTTTTGAAGGTTTCGCTTCTACCACGTGTGAATTGCACACATGTTTTTTTAACATTGATCCGTCCTTTCAAAAATTGTTGGTATTGGGCACTTGTCGGTGTAGCAGTTTCCATCCTATTTTATGCTAAAAATTGACTAAAAACTTAAACAGGTGGCTTGGACTGACTGGATGCAGAAGTCATAAAACCGGCTATTGTTGCGAAACTTGGTTGAAGCCTACTATAAAGGAGTGAGCGGGAAGCACACAACAATCGGACTCCCCAAATGTCACCTACCTACCACTGATGGATGAAGTGCTGGCGACCGACCTATGGTTGTATAACCATCCAACAAGCCAACCTAAATTCTCCAGAGCGATGACGGACAGCAGTGTCATTGTTGCGAAAAGATTGGCTCTGCGGTCACCAACCCGCTTGCCCGGCGAGGTGACTCGGGAATTAAACCTCCTTTGCGTATTGATCAAACATAAATACATTAGACTAATTTAATTTGTTTCCAGCGAAAGTTATGTAGATATGCCTAGCGGCGACGTATTAATTGTATTCTTATTAGATAATAACTAGTAATAAAAAGCAAAATCGTTATTGTATTTGCCTGTAGGCAATGCTTTGTTACGTTCTTAGTGAATGTGCCGTTCTAATGAAAATATAAGTGACTTTCTTATAAAAGCCTGCCTGCCTGCCTACCCTTTTCCCAACTATATTGGGGTCGGCTTCCAGTCTAACCGGATGCAGCTGAATACTAGTATTTTACATGGAGCGACTACCTATCTGACCTCCACAATCCAGTAACTGGGTAATACGATACCCCTTGGTAAGACTGGTTGTCAGACTTTCGGGCTTCTGACGACCCGTAATGACTACTACGTTTACTTTCTTATAAAAGATGGTACATTTTAATAGACACAAAACAATACATTTTTTTCTGGTCTTTAACAAAATTTACTGGATTTATATTATCGGTAGCATTTTCAAACTATATGTCACAAATATAAAAAGAAGTTCAAAAGGACATGTCGTCATTGAATTACGGACAACATGATGTAGGTAACACAATATTAAAATTTTCCAAAACAATAAAATGTTTATAAAGGTTTCTATGTCCCTTCGTAAATATATGCACAGTTATGTACATTCCACAACCCCTCTTCCAAGATAAGCAGATATTAAAAAAATATTTTATATAAAAATATTGACTGAAACACGAAAAATAATAACTCCCTCATGTTATTACTTCTGTATACATGTTATCCAATTACCTACCGTATTACAGATATTTGCTCAGGTATAAACTAAAGCCTTTACAAATAGGTACAAGATTCATGTGAATAAATTGTGTTGTTATCATATTATGTAGGTACATAAGACTGGGCTAAATGTAATTATCCCTGGCTTTATCTTCTCGTCTTTTAAGCCCAAAATCGATTGCACTGAAATTCAGGCGCCATACTTAATGGTACACTTGAGGCATTCCAAAAAAGTTTGGCCCAAATCGAAAATAATTAAAAAGTTGCGTTTGGATTCCGCTTACGTTCACTGGTTCACTGCGACAGAAGAATATACAATGAGGGGACAGATAATAAACAACATTACAAAGGCCCAGTATTTCTTGGCACACGGCGAGATACGGAAACAAATTGAAATGTACTGAAAATGACATGTTATTGACATTTGCTTATGTAAACAGCGCCGCAATGAGCTGTCAACACATACTGGGCCAATTGTAATTTGTACCAAGGGTGAGTGTTTATGGTATACCCAAGAAGTCCAAGAATTCTTTCCTACGTACGTTTGTTAGACTTTATCTTTGGCAACCCCTGTGTTTTGGGGAAAATATTGGTAGGTCGGATGGTCGGAGGGCTATTCGTCTAATGAGATTGCGTTTACTTTCGGTTTTTGCTTCCTTGCTCCCGTAGAGTAAATGTGCGGGCTAAAGTATGTTCTTACGATTTCCCGGGCCCTTTTTATTTTGTTCATTTCGTATGTTGGCCATTGTTCAGCTACATTTGACGTTGATAACGTACGCATGATTGCATTTGTTTGTAACCGACAAGTAGGTACCTGTGCGTCTAATCAAAATGTAAATGTCATCACGATGTAAATAACATTACACGTAATAACACGCCTGTAATCGCCGAAGGGTTAGGCAGTTGTGTACCTATAGTAACACCCATATATACATTTCACCAGTGGAGTAGGTACTTATAGTAATACCCACATACACATTTCACCAGTGACGTACCTATAGTAACACCCACAGACACATGTCACCAGTGAAGTACCTATAGTAACACCCACAGACACATGTCACCAGTGGTGTACCTATAGTAACACCCACATACACATTTCACCAGTGGAGTGGGTACCTATTGTAACACCCACATACACATTTCACCAGTGGTGTACCTATAGTAACACCCACATACACATTTTATCAGTGGAGTACCTATAGTAACACCCACATACACATTTCACCAGTGGAGTAGGTACCTATTGAAACACCCACATACACATTTCACCAGTGGTGTACCTATAGTAACACCCACATACACATTTCATCAGTGGAGTACCTATAGTAACACCCACATACACATTTCACCAGTGGAGTAGGTACTACACATTTCACCAGTGATGTACCTATAGTAACACCCACAGACACATGTCACCAGTGGAGTACCTATAGTAATACCCACATACACATTTCACCAGTGGTGTACCTATAGTAACACCCACATACACATTTCATCAGTGGAGTACCTATAGTAACACCCACATACACATTTCACCAGTGGAGTAGGTACCTATTGTAACACCCACATACACATTTCACCAGTGATGTACCTATAGTAACACCCACAGACACATGTCACCAGTGGAGTACCTATAGTAATACCCACATACACATTTCACCAGTGATGTACCTATAGTAACACCCACAGACACATGTCACCAGTGGAGTACCTATAGTAACACCCACAGACACATATCACTAGTGGGGTACCTATAGTAACACCCACAGACACATTTCACCAGTGGAGTACCTATAGTAACACCCACATACATATTTCACTAGTGGAGTACCTATAGTAACACCCACAGACACATGTCACCAGTGGAGTACCTATAGTAACACCCCCAGACACATGTCACCAGTGATGGAGTACCTATAGTAATACTCACATAGACATTTCACCAGTGGTGTACCTATAGTAATACCCACAGACACATTTCACCAGTCTATGGGGCGAGCTTATTGCCATCAACGATACAAATGTTGATTGTTAAACTTCAATCGTGATTTTATAAACCAATCTCACTAATAGTAGCAGTAACTTTACCCCTACCTAGTGTTAGTCAACAGCAATATGTTACACATCATCGGGCCGAGAGTGTAACTGACGATCAACAATATTGGAGATTAACTCAAACAGAGGGCCACAGTCCAGGCTGGGTAATCACATCTGTGGCGGCCAGTGTAAGCGGCCCAAACAACAGTCCTGTTAAATTGGATCCCGAAATAATTTAATTATCGGCCGACGATCGCAAAACAATTTTCGGCAATATTGACTTACTCGATCAGCGTTGCTGGCTAAATCGAAATCTTACCCTAATAGAATCATCAAAGCTAAAGACAACGAGACAATGAAAAATGAAGCACAAAAAATATCGGAAAGGGGAAAATTTAAATTTTGATCGAGAAAGACCACTCAAAGGGTTGGATATTCTATTCATTCTATTCTACTTTAGGTATACCAAAGATTTCATGCTTCCTCACACAATGCGATTTATTTACGCTTATTGAAAAAGGTTGTTGTGAATGCACTGTCTGAGTATCAAATTAGAATATTTTATAGCAATTGATTTTTGGACATAAAAAAAACAACCGACCTCCAAAAAAAAACACTACAAAGTGAAAAATAACTTTAATTTCGGAAGTCGGTGTCTTGGGTTTTGTATTTTCGTTTTTTGCCACCGACTTCCGAAATTAAAGTTATTTTTCACTTTGTAGTGTTTTTTTTTGGAGGTCGGTTGTTTTTTTTTGTAAAAAGTTTTTATTTTTCACTTTTTAGTTGTGGTACCTAACCCAAACACATTCGAATACCACTACCTGCTACCAGTGACAGAAACTTATCATATCATCTACATACTAAGTGGGAAAAAAATACGTATTTTGTAGCTAACTCAAAAACTATCCAAGCAAAGTTAATAAAATTTATATGGGACCAATTCGAGAGCACACCATTTCAAACAAAAAAGAATTTTTAAAATCGGTCTACAATTGACGGAGAAATCGGTGGACATACATAAAAAAAAAAAAAAACAAACATACGCGACGAACATATAACCTCCTCCTTTTTGGAAGTCGGTTAATGACGTTTCACGAATATTCTGACGAGAATTAATCGCTCTGTGATCTGCAACAGGCTACATCTTGAACGGCTCTTTGTCGGGTATAACAGCGTGCTAACAAAGCGTGCTACATGTAAGCACGTCAAACACAGCCACTGAGCACTGTGGTCACCACAGATACTGTTGGCACAAACGGCGAGTTGAGCTCCGAACTACATTGTGTAACATTTCAAATACTGATTTAGGAATTACATGTATGTGCTAAGTAGAAATAGATATTCTTGACTATACAAGAATATCAATTTCAATTAGATTGGAGAAACATAATATGCCTTCACACTACGTACTTATATGGATCCAGACATTGAGAAATACCAAGGAGTGTTCCTTAATGTTGGATGACAAAACAATTTAAGCTTGTGTGGAATTGGATTAAAAAAAAAAACAGTGGCACTTCGGGAGTGCTGACAGAAGTGAAAACTTGATCGAAAAATCGGCACCTCGGTAATCAACGCGTTGATGTCTTTTTAACGGTCAAAAGCTGGTGTCGTCACAGTGTTGCGAAATTAATGGTTTAGTCCCATCTCAAAAATGCCCAACGCGCCTAAAGAAGTTTTCACTTCAAAAAAAATTTATTAATCATTTATTAATTTTGTGAACATAGGGTAAAAAATTATACAGCTAAAACAACGTCTTTTACGCTATCAAAATAAGATGTTTGGATATTGAAATGTAACGAGGCATTCCTGGTCCGGATGAAATCTATCAAGAACC
The DNA here is from genome assembly GCA_963680765.1 of Agrochola lychnidis. Taxonomy (NCBI): domain Eukaryota; kingdom Metazoa; phylum Arthropoda; class Insecta; order Lepidoptera; family Noctuidae; genus Agrochola; species Agrochola lychnidis. Next base: position 12,050,207 of record OY796850.1, read on the forward strand.
TATTTCCCTTCAATCGGAAACAAAACTTGAAATAATAAAAAGGCATACAGTTCTTATACGTATCGCTTATTGTGTAGAATGTGTAGAAACAAATGAATAGCAAAATAGCATTCCTACTTCACAATCCTAATCTGAATGGTGAATGTGCAAGTTTCATTAGCATGTGAGTTGCAAATAGCAAGTCTTCGTTGCAAGGATCCAACAATGCGCAATCAGTGATAGACGCCGGTCGATCACTTACGAGCTGCATCCTAATGATCCATTTCTGTACGTGTCTCTTACAATTTGCAGACGACGAGCATTTGTCCCTTGTCAGATGAGCATGCTAAGATAGAAACCCTAACACAATATGAACAAACACTACGCATTTGTACAAGTTTGCCCTTGAAATTTGAACTTTATGTAGGTACTAAGGTACCTTTAGTTCTACCTTCGTTTGCAAAGTTTCAAAGGTCTACACTCCAGTTATGAAATATGCAAAGCGTTCTGCGAACGAATATTGACGCTCCAATTACATAGAGAGGCGCATGTCTATGCTATAGCTGTGGTGTTGGACATATTCGTCGGCCCGATGGCGAAACACGTAAAAATGGGAAAATAATTGATGAATCGGACGCGAAGTGCTTCACAGACGGCATGCATGAACGCTTTTTAGCGAATGAATGCTCACGAAAATTTGTTTCGTCACCATATTCCCGTTGTCGTTACCAAAACTGCATATATTTATTTGTCTTAATTAATCTGTCGTACTGTCTGCGATTTTAATATTAAACAGAATTATTCTTACTTCGTACTTTTTATTACCCGACTGCCCCAGAAGGAGGGTAATGTTTTTCGAGACTATGTACTCTGTAGCTTAAACGGCTTGATGGATTTTAACTTATAAGGTGTCGTTAGATTCGTCTCAATTGTGGGAGAGACATAGGCTATATAATATTTATATAATGCATCTGCAAATACAAAAAATTGAGGGGATTTTTAAAATAAATTACTACAATATTGATATCAAATTTTAATAACAGCTAGTAATGAATCAGTTCCAAATATATCACCATCATCATCATTTCAGCCGAAACGCGGCCACTGCTGAACATAGGCCTCCCCCAAGCACCTCCACTTCGACCGATTCTGTGCTTTCCGCATCCAGCGGATTCCTGCGGCCTTCACAAGGTCATCGGTACATCCAAATATATATATATATTAATAAAACTAAAAAGCTTAAAAAAAAACCAAATTATTAAAAAAAACTAAAAATCCGACTGCAAAAACAAATAACTGTAAAGAGAAGAACAAGCACTGAACTTTGTTTTTTTTTTTTGCAGGACATACCAATAATAACCTGAAATATGGTGTAACTTTTATTTATCCCCCTTTTTTTTTTTTTGGGTGGGAAATCATCAAATAACTTGAGGGAGGGCGTGTCAGACTCTTACTGACTAAAACCCACCCGTGTTCCTTCAGTTGCCGTGTTGCCAGGGGGCCACGATTTCCCTATCGGTTTTCTTCAAACCCCCGGCAGGCATTGGCCCCCGTCAATTCTGCTGACATCTCTTTGAGGCGCGCGTGGAACACAACGCGCCGTCGACCCGGGCTTGGTCCTTATCGGACGGTGGTCCTTTTTATTTATCCCCTGCCTGCAATACCTTACAAAAAACAATACACTGGTCATGTTTCTTAAAACGATGTTCTTTTGACACAGTTACTTCAATAGAAATTCAGATTACGTTCGCTATAACTTAATGCAAATAAGCAGATTAAAATTTCAAGAAGTTTAGAGGTAGCCTCCAGTCAGTACATTTTATGGTGCAAAAGACGGTTTAATGAGCTTTTATTATTCACTATAGACGGTAAATAAAGTTGAGTAAAGAAAACGAATAAAAACCAGGAGGTTTACGTAGTTTACGACGAAAAAATAGAAAACTAACTTTTATTTTCTTTTTTCTCTCTGGAAGTTGTATTGGAAATCTACGTAAGGTATTATGAGCAATTATTGTAACGAACGAAATAGGAACGAAAATTACTGCAAAATAGCTTGGTTTGGTAGGAGGAATTACACGCGCTATATTGAAAAAAGTCTTACTTGTAACAGAACACAACTTGCGTTCTATTTACAAGTAAGACTTTTTAACCGACTTCAAAAAAAAAGAGAAGGTTCTCAATTCGTCGGGATATTTTTTTTTTATGTATGTTCCCCGATTACTCGAAGACGGCTGGACCGATTTGAAAAATTCTTTTTTTGTTTGAACGGGTATACTTTCAAGTTGGTCCCATTGTCATTTGGTCACGATCTGATGATGGAATCTTGGAGAAATCGAGGGAATTCTTCAAATATTAAAGGTACATCTATAGCGATTTGGGTATTTTTGAAGAGCGGTTGACATAAGGCTATTTTAACTTAGATAAATTACAAATCAACCCACAAAAAATTTAAAAAAAAAAACTTTTTTACAAAAAATCAACCGACTTCCAAACTACAAAGTGAAAAATAACTTTAATTTCGGAAGTCGATGTCAAAAAACTTAAATACTGATCCAAAGACACTGATTTCCGAAATTAAATTTATTTTTCACTTTGTAGTTTGGAAGTCGGTTTTATTTTTTGTAAAAAAGTTTTTTTTCGGTTTCAAATCAGCTATTATTGTAGGACTTAGCTTCAAAATGCCGCTGAAATAAGTACAAAATTTTGACTATACGTAAAGAATAGAACACTTTTTATCATGTACACGATACGATAAATGTAGAAATTCTACGTAGGGGTACACAATGGGTGGTCTTATCGCTAAAAGTTATCTTTAAAAGACAACCTTTGGATGGATATAAAGGGAGAAGGAGAGACAATACTGCAGGTAATCTGTAGTTGTACCATTTACATATACATAAAATGAATAGGTACATACATACATAAAGCATATACTTATATATATGTAGGATCCGGTCATTAGTACGGACACGAAACGAATCGCAAGCGCGCCGCTGGCGAAATTACGTGATCTACCGACACCAAGCACGCTTCTACAGAGTCGTAATGTTTTAAGGCCACGGCGAGGAGGGCATTCAGCCTCTGGTCGCATCGAATTTAAGGCGTCGCGGAACTGTTCTCGATTCGTGGTGCTCAGTTATTGTGTTAGTTGTAATTTGTGATCATTTTTTAAATTGGTGATTTAATAAACGCCGTCGCACCCAGTGTGTGTATAATTTAGCTAGTGTGATTAATTTGATAGTAAATTATAATGTGATCTGAACTGCAAACTGTTTTTCTATTGCGCATTAACCAACACTACCCACACTACGTCCACAGTAGTTAAAATATCGCTGATAATAACGAAATTCACATACCCGTCTCCGACATATACAATAACAATCATAGAACAAGATCAAAGAACTGTTATATTAATGATGATGTTTACCCACCTACTCTTAAAAGGGTTGACGGCAATCGGGGGCATACTAATCATTAGTTACCTTAATAGTAAATGTCAATCAATAATACCAAGTAATTCGCCTCTCGTCTTCTCAACCAATTTCTAGCGTCATCGTCAGCACAAAGGCCGAAGACAATGCTATCGCGATCGTTATTAACAACGTATATTTATTACATTTCGATTGTTTGCCTCCATCCAGTCAATTATTCGCTTGTCAGAGCCAAACAGGGATGGCACAAATTGGTTTATCTGTTATAAGATTATGGACGTCCGCAGGAACTAATCAGTTGTGGTTCGGGATGCTGTTGATAACTGTAAGAGGAATGAGCGGGGCTTTTTGTACGAGGATACAATTATTTTTGTTGGGAACCTTTGGCATCGTTATAGTTAATAGCATCGTAATTTTCGGGTCTTTCCTATGCGATGCTTTTGGTCCATCTTGTAAGAAAATCTTTCTGGGCGTCATTTGTTACAGCAATTTCGTACAATTATTTATCCGCTGTTTCTGTACAATATTATAGATATTGGGTCTATTAACAACATTAGTTTCAGAAATTCTTTGTAAATAGTTATCCTTAATATTATAAATGCGAAAGAGTTTGTTTGTTACGCCTTCACGCTAAAACGGCTGAACCGTTGGATGAAATTTGGCACATATATAGACGATGCCCTGGAAAAGAACATAGGATACTTTTTTTTTTCCCACGGGATCGAGACTTATGCGGGTGAAACCGCGGGGCGCAGCTAGTTTCATAATATTTACCGGAGAAGATAGGGTTTATCAAGTTATTCTTCTTGCGGCGGTTTCATACAACGTTGAGTTTACTAAGATATTATTGTAAGAGAATGAGCATGTATTCTCAGCAACTGTCACTTATTCATAGGTATGTCTGGTTATAATAATATCTTCCAAGTGCTTTTTGTCGATCCTGAATTAGCACATAAAGTCTTCGTGTAAGCTGTACATTAGTATAAAGAAAAAGTCAAACCAACTTTACTGTGATAAATCTTTTCAGCGTTATTAGAACAGATTATTTCAATTATCGTGTTCATTATTATAGATCCGATATTGGTTTCCTTTGTCGCAACGATGTAATTGTCTGACGAAGCTTAATGTTTGTTAATTTAATGACGTCACGTGTTTGGTCTACTCTGTTGTGATAATTACGTCTTTAACGAAATTATCACAACACGTCTTTTGTCCTTTTGTGTGCGGCTGTTATTACAGTGTGTGTATGTGTGTGTTAAATAAATGTCAGGTCGCAGACAACCCAATATAAAGTTAAAAGCAAAATATAAAACAATTGCAGACCATTTATTTATAAAACCATTAGCATTTTGTTGAATGAGTTTTAACTGTGACTATACTGAAAAAGTGAGTGGCGTCCAAGGACTGGAAAACGAGGTGGCGGAAGTCCAGCGGCGAGATGGGCGGACGAATTTGTTGCAAAATCTGGAGGAGGCTGGCCCAGAAGCGTGGGGATTGGCACAAGAAAAGAGAGGCCTATTTTTTTAAGTGAAAACTTCTATAGGCGCGTTGGGCATTTTTGAGATGGGAAAAAACAATTGAACTCGCGACACTGTTACTGACACCAGCTTTTGACCATTAAAAAGACATCAACGCGCGATACATTTTCTTTGGGATTAATGACGATGATTTCAAAAAGAAAAGTATTTCCTGCTCAGTAAAATTGTTCAAATTTTCTCTTCTGTTGGCACTCCCGGAGTGCCACTGTTTTTTTTTATCCATCACGGGGAAGTTCTTGGCCTGCATCTCACCTGATGGTAAGTGATGATCAGCCCGAAGGTGGAAGCGAGTTTCATCCGGAATCCTAAACCACAGAGGAACTGGCTATCTTACCTCTAACTGCCGAAACACAACAATGCTGTTAACATTGTTGTTATGGCGACAGACTTAGATAAGATGGTGGTAGCTAGCCAGGCGGACTTGGAACAAGCCCTACCACCAACCAAACCGAGCAGAAAATATTTTGCTTCCACTGGGAGTCGAACCGGGACCTCTGGGTTGCGACAGCCGGTCTAACCACTAGACCACAAAGATGGTTCAGCCACTGCTGGCCTGTACCCAGCAGTGGCTGAAGTCGGGTTGTGGATAATGATGATTACTGAAAAAGTATTGTAGTATTATGTAACACTTACACTACTTTTAATTAGATCTTAATAACTAATTGAAAATTTTGCGACACGAACAGTACCTTTTTTTGTGGGAAATTATCAAATAACTTCTCCCACTCTAGGCGGAGTGGGAGGGCGTGTCAGGCTCTTACTGAATAAAACCCATCCGTGTTCCTTCAGTTGCCATATTGCCGGGGGCCACGGTATCCCTTTCGAACTTCCCTGCAACCCCAGCAGGCATCGGCCCTAGCAGACTTCTTCATACGAGAACAGTACCTAAGTTCTAATTATAAATACGTATGATACTTTTGGTATAAATTATCAGATAAGTAGGCTTATGAAAAACTACTGAAATCGATACAGTCGCAGTATACTCTGCTAAGCTTTGTAAATATCGCACGCAAGTATACCTACCTACTATTTACATCTTAGCTCTACCAAAGGTCGAAGTTTACAGTGTTTTTCTTTAGAGCTAGACGCGAGAAAAATTGCGGTCTGCAAACTTTTTCTTCTTGTTTAAGAGCTGCGTTTTATGTGAATTATTGTGAGGTCGTTTTTCGTATTATTTGCTTTAAACTTAAAGTTTTTCGTTTTTCTTCGTTTAAAGTTTTTCGAAAAAAAACGGTTTTTTCTTATATTTGCTGTTTTTAGGGTTCCGTACCTCAAAAGGAAAAAATGGAACCGTTATAGGATTACTTCATTGTCTGTTCGTCTGTTTGTCAAGAACCTTTTTCTCATGAAGACGTGGAGGTACTTATCAAGTTGAAATTAATATCAATACGGAGGAGGCTTGTGGCCAAGTAACAACAGCTGCACGGGTCGATCGATCAGGTTAAGCTACGTTTGCCGCGGTTGGTCTGTGGATGGGTGACCATCTTTACATACCAAGACCCCTCCGTGCCTCGGAAAGCACGTTAAGCCATTGGTCCCGGCTGTCATTTGTAGATCTTTGACAGTCGTTACGGGTAGTTAGAAGCCCAAAAAAGTCTGACAACCGGTATCGTGTTACCTAGTAACTAGGTTGTGGAGGTCAGATAGGCAGTCGCTCCATGTAAAATACTGATATCCAGCTGCATCCGGTTAGACTGGAAGCCGACCCCAACATAGTTGGGAAAAGGCTAGGCAGATGATGACGGAGGTCTACAGTCCCTTGGAGCTCAAAAGAAATCAAGCTACTAAGTCAACGCAATAAAAAAATACGGCCATATATGCGACATGTTTTGATACTCACAAATAAATCAAAACCATAAATCAAAACCATATAGGGTACTTCTCGAATAGAATCATGAAAGGCTAAAAGCAAGGTCTCATAGCACAAGTAAAGGAAAAAGTCCGAAAATCGTTAATTTGTAATATTTAAAAGAATTTTTTTGTTTGCGATTGACGTTTATCGATGTATGGGAGAACGTTTTTTCAACTACAAAGTTAGTATTTTCAGTATGTTTATGCATTACGGTAAAGCCTTCCTATCTTGTTTAATAGTTTAAAAAAGTATCAAAATACCTTGCTCAAATGATTGCACTTTTGTCTACAGTATATTAATAGTAATAGGTATTATTTATTTTTGGAGAAGCTCGTGGCTAAATTATAACAGCCGCACAGGTCGATCCATCAGGTTAAGCTACGCTTGCCGAGGTTGGTCCGTGGATGGGTGACCATCTTTACATACCGAGACTTCTCCGTGCCTCGGAAAGCACATTAAGCTGTTGGTCCTGACTGTCATTCGTGAATCTTTGACAGACGTTACGGGTCGTCAGAAGCCCGAAAGTCTGACAACCAGTCTTACCAATGGGTATCGTGTTACCTAATAGTCCGGCTGTCAAAAGAATACATTCCTAACACTTGTCAGTTAGATAACTTCTAGAAGTAATAAGGATCAAATTCGCAAAACATTCGTTAGTATGAAACTGACAGATGTCAAAAACGCATTCTCACGACGCCGACGCCGACGGCCGGACCGTAGTTCTCGTTAAACAGCGACTGGTTAGACCATGATTTCGCGATCATATGCACATGGCCGTTGCTTCAGGCGGAGGTAGGTACAACCTCCCAACTTTGCACTGTAGCTCGCTAGTGTAGCCACATTAGAGGGCAGGATTGTTTGTCTTAGTAGACAATATTGTTCAGGATGATAAACATTCTATACTATTAAACGAGCAATATTTGTATATATATAAGCATGTGTGGCCTGACTATGAATGATAGGGTGAGGAATGATGTGATAAGACAGCGGTGTGATTTAAAAGAAGATGTAGTGACAAAAATTGAAAAGGGTATGCTGAGATGGTTTGGGCATGTTGAGAGAATGAGTGAAAGGCGACTAACAAAATGTATTTACAAGGCTGATGTAAAGGGAAAGGCCGGGTGGGGACGCCCTAGGAGGACATATACTGACCTTATTGGTGATGTTCTTCAGAAAGGCCAGGTGCGTAGTACTCGCAACCGGCGTGCGTGTATGACCAGATGTATGAACGTAAACGAGGCAAAAGGACTATGTAAGGATCGTAGCAGGTGGCGTTCTGTAGTTTCTGCCTACCCCCATGGGAAGAAGGCGTGAGTTTATGTATGTATGTTTGTATATATTTGTACTCACGTTCTGGAAAACGGCTCTAACGATTTCGATGAAAGTAACAATATAAGGGTTTTCGGAGGCGAAAAATCAATCTAGCTAGGTCTCATATCTGGGAATATTCGTTTTCCCCGTATTTTCACCGGAGCAAAGCTCGGTCGATAAATGACATGACAGCATGGAATTAATAAGTACCTACTATCATGGCAGCATGGAATTAGTGGGTCCTAAACCTGCTATTAAATGAGCATTCTTTATTTTCACCAGAGCAGAGCTTGGTCGCCCAAGTACTGATAGTAAAACAAGCAAAGATTAAGGCCGCGTTCACTCCAAATGTATATTCGGCTGCCGATTGTGCGTGTTAAGTTCAAAATCTATGATAAAAAACTTCTGTCGTCGACCGATTGCTGACTGTGGGTGAGCGAGCGTTACATTTGGTGTGAACGCGGCCTAGGACTTAAATTACATGGGCAATTAATTGCGCAATATGACGTCTCGGCAACACCGAATAATTTACGGAAATAGGCCAATATTGTATACAACTTATCAAGAAATTATTTTGGTTATTATTTCTGTACTTCCCGTATTATTTGTGAGCATAGCTCATTTTCGCTTTATTTTGTAACTGTAACGGTATCTTACACGTCCTTAAATCATTAAGTTCTCTTTCTTTTTTTTTTTTTTTTTTAAAAAAAACGTTGCCCCACACTAGGAATTTCTCCTGTATCGTGGGTGCGTTTACAAACATTTAAACTCACATACACAAACAGCCAGACCCGGAACAACTACTTGTAGGTCATACAAATATTTGTTCCGTGCGGGAATCGAACCCGCGACACGTAGCGCAGCAGTCAATCGCTTAACCACTGCGCCAACCGTGCCGTCTGTTAGTGCTGTGCACATTTAAGTGACGAATTCACAATATCTAAAACTTTGTGATTTTTGTTTTTGTCTATGTTTTAGTAAGTCGTTGACGCTACATCTTATATATAAAATTCTCGTGTCACAATGTTAGTTACCTTACTCCTCCGAAACGGCTTTATTGACTTTTACCAAATTTTATATGCATATTCAGTAGGTCTGAGAATCGGCTACTATCTATTTTTCATACCCCTAAGTGATAAGGGTTGGCTACCCCAAACAAATAATTGGCAAAACAACGTTTGCCGGGGTCAGCTAGTCAATAAATAAAAAATGCACAATTTTAGTTGCTCAAGTAAGCACACTATTAAACCACATAAAATTCGATGTTCGGTGCCGAAGAGATTAACCCAGCAATGGGAAATGAACAACGCTTATACACATTTTTTAACATGGATATAGACGAAAACTCTTTGATGAAAACTGACGTTCGTTATAACCTGGCAACCCTAGCAAGGATAAATGTAACATCGTTTCGGCACGTATGGGAATCTTTTAACTTTTGCAGGAAGCTGTAATTTGAGTTTCAAAGACACGACGCGACTTTTTCGTGAGTTTTAATTATTCTTCCTTTCCATGTTAATGAGGGTGAGCCGTTTCGTTGCTGACTCACAATTGTGATTAAAATTCTTTTCAGAAACTTAGGCGCGTGTATCTTTTAGCCATGTCTTTTTATTTTCTAATGGCTGACCCGACAGACGTTGTCCTGTAAAAACACAAAACAATAATTTATACAAAAATCCCATAGAAAAAAAGACGTTCAGATTTTCTTTGAAAACCTTCCTGGAAACTTTTCCAATTTTCATAAAAACCTAATTCGGACTATTACGAACATTCAATCAATCTGCCGAGCCTTTTCCCAACTATGTTGGGGTCGGCTTCCAATCTAACCGGATACAGCTGAATACCGTATTTTACATGGAGCGACTACCTATCTGACTTCCACAACCCAAGTAACAGGGTAATAGGATACCCCTTGGTAAGACTGGTTGTCAGACTTTCGGGCTTCTGACGACCCGTAACGACTGTCAAAGATCTACGAATGACATCCGGGACCAACGGCTTAACGTGCTTTCCGAGCTATTACGAACATTATAAAACAAAAAAATATCCAAATGTGTCCAGCCGTTCTCAAGTGATGCACTTACTAACAACATTTAATTTTTAACCGACGAAAAAAAGGAGAAGGTTCTCAATTCGACGCGTATTTATATATTTTTATTATATAGACTACACATACAGACTACTGTCCCGACAGACGTTGTCCTGTCCAAGTTACAATAATTCATCGAAAATGCATTTTCAGTTTTCCCGAATTTTCCCATTTTCTCGGCAAATGTTCAAACTTTCCTTTCCGTAATAACCTTATTTAGACTATTATGAACATTTGAAACAAAAAATTGCCAAATTGGTCCAGGCGTTCTCAAGTGATGCGTTTACCAACTAACAGTATTTATTAATACTGATAACAGATTTGAAAGTCAAATAATTTCTTTGAAGAACGCTTATAAATTTTCAGTATCTATACTCCGTTTGAAATAAGATTAGACATTTAAACAAACCTTTTTTACAGTCCGTTCAACCGATTTTGACTTCTATACCGTAGGTATAAGGATGGCATTAAAAGCAAAAAAAGTGGTTACAAACCAACTGTTTACTGCAGCTGTCATTTATCATGCCACCAACACAATAGAAGTCAAAATCGGTTGAACGAACTGTAAAAAAGGTTTAGTTAAATGTCTAATCTTATTTCAAACGGAGTATAGGTAATTATAAATAAGTAGCGCTTTTAAATGTTAACAAATAAACCTAGTTTATCACAATCATAAGCTCTCGTTTCAAGCAATATTTTCCGACTAACAAAACAATTCTCTGATACCAAAAAAGGAAATTCTCAAATCGCACGATTTTTACAAATACGGTCCAATTTCACAACAATTTACCCGAATTTATTAAGATGAAGCTCAAATATTGTTCAATGCGGGCGAAGCGACGGCTGCGTTCCCCTTTTCAAAATATCTCCCCACTGATAAAAATACGGGGCTCATTTCGGCAGTATTGTGGGTTATGTCACGTCAGACGAGCCCCACATATCCCAACAATCCCACGCATTATGTAAATAAATGGATAAAGACAGCGATTCAATTATGGAACACTTCACGCACGGTCGCGATCCACGCATGTCAAGTAAGTCAAGATTTTCATTAATTAAATCAATTATATTCCCGCATATCAAATTCATACTAACTCGCACTGGCGTTGAATAATATTGGAATATATTCGTATAAATGTGTGATTCGATTTTGTCAAACGTCTACGTGCCAACATAAGTTTACAAGGACTTTCAAGAACATGCTTTGGAATTTTCATTAAGGTTGATATTGTTAATGTAATCTGTTCGTGTTAACCGACCTGAAATGTAGTCACAGGTTGCATTAATTTAATACAAAATTGGTTCCATTTATCATTCGAGACGGTCGAAACCTCAAATTAATTGAAGTCCGAGTTCTTTGAATGGCAAATGTTAATTTCTGAGTGGAGCACATCTGAAATCGTAAATACATAGTATGATATAATATGGAACATGCAACTTAAAGTCATTCATCATCTGCTGAGTCTTTTCCCAAGTATGTTGGGTCGGCTTCCAATCTAACCAGTCTAAAGTAGCTGAATACCAGTATTTTACATGGAGCAACTGTGTATCTGTCCTCCATCCATAACCTGGCGATGCTGCAGCAGACATATTGTAACTGTGTGAGTGTTCGTTTTTGCCTGTGCTTGTTATAAGTAATATGTATTTATTTATTTATTTTACTTTCATTTCTTTAATTTATTTCTTTTTGTTTCGATTCAACATAATTTATTTTCATTTTATTTCATTTTAATTGGTGTTTGATTTTATTTATTGATCTTATTTGTTAATTTGTGTTTGGCTATCGGTGTTATTTATTTTTCCTGAAATAATTGAATTTATTATTTATAACCCCTTGGTAAGACTGGTTGTCACACTTTCAAAATGGAACTGAAAGTATTGTTAAAAAAAACTTCGTAAGTAGCATCCGCAAATTAATTGACATTCGAGTAATGTGCACTACTAATAATGATTTGACGTCATTTCACTCAATCGGACCCTATTTAGTATCAAGGATCTGGTATCGTGTCATCGTTTAGCGCATGTGTTTCTATTTCCCAACCGATGGCTGAGTCGTACCGTCGGATACAAGTGTCGTTAACGAGGACGTTATTAGAGCATGGACACAGAATAGACAGGTACAGAGGGTCAGCTCCGTACAATGAATAAAAATGCACGTACTTCTCTCTCTTTTTCCTGCGCACTACCAACACCACCTGCTGCGATCCTTGCATACTCCTTTTGCTTCGTTTACATTCATACATCTGGTCATACACGCACACCCGGTTGCGAGAAAAAGCTACACATTTCCAGAATCTCGCTTTGTTTAAAGGCTTTCTGTACATAAGAGGTCAGTTTATACTGGAAACGGTGTCGTAGGGCGTACAGCAAATGCAAAGGTACTCGCAACTAGCATTCGTTTGAGACATTTAGAGATCGCCATACGTACCTAAAGGTTCATTAGAACACCAGCGTCAGACAGCATCTGTCTGGCATTTATGCTGAAATGTACCTTTTTGGCGGAGCCGTAAGGCATACAGTATTGTTGTTAGAACATTATTTTCACTTTTTATTTTTTGTTTCATAAACTGTGTCCAACTAAACGTTATTCTTTCTTTCTTTACCTCCACGTCGTGCATGCACCTGCGTTCGCTCGTTGTATAGAGCTGGTCTTCTGTGCACAGCTCTTTTATGGCACGGAAGTACGGGTGTATATACCTACGTACACTACGTGTACCTATACCTATACAGGTACATACGTGCAAATACTCTCCTACCCAGAAGAGCGTTCGCAACTGATTGCTCAATTAAGTTCAGCACAAAATCATCAATCAATCGCAAGCTGTGCTCAGTTTACCTTTGATTGATTCGCTCATTATACTAGGCTGAGGTTGTTAACCGAACTCCGAAGAGTGTAATAGAGCAGTACATAATTATGTTCAGTGTTTCACAAAAATATGGAGCGTTACATTAGCATTACAAAAAGTTGACAAACTTCTCACTTTTAGTTAGTTGCGTAAGTGGTTTCAAGATGTCGAATTTTAACGTTAGTCATGACTTAGTTTTTCCAGCTTTCCTTTTATTCTTGGTACGAACAAGGTAAGGTAATAAACGTTCATTTAACAAGGCATGTTACTCTAGTGTTAGAACCAATTTTAATATAGTACTCGCGGCTACTCTCTGACGTAACATTTACTAGTAAACAACTGCGTTTAAGAAATTATGGATTGTAAATAACTTATTTGTATTCCACACCAATTATAATTAAGATTGTATCCTACATACATAAACTTACACCTTATTCCCATGGGGGTAGGCAGAAATACTGTTTAAATCTTTATAATGTGCACATATAGAAATGAGGGAGGGAATCTATGCTTAATTTTATCGACGGCTAAAATAAATAAATAAATCTATTTTTTTTATATTTTATAAGGAATTTAAAAAAAAATGTAAAGAGACGGTGTAACTTTTAAAATAAATGATCTATTGCGATGAAACAAACTCCATAATGATTGGAAGTAATTAGGCATCCTCATAAAATGAAAATTGTGGAAAAAACACTATCCTCAATTGAAAATAAACATGTTTTTTTTGCAAAAATCTGTTTTTTTTTTCCATACATTTTTATAATAATCCTATATTTTCTCAATAGGATGCCAAACAGTATACCTAAATAAAAAAAAAAATGATTTTTTAAAATATTTTTTCCGTCAGTAAAATTAAGCACAGATTTCCTCATTTCGTTAAGTGCACATTATAAAGACTCACACTGTATAATTTGTGCATACATTACCAGTAATACCTTTCCTAAATACTTTTGTAAACCGTCTTGTATGTTGGTGTTCTTTAATAAATAAATATAGGTATCCTAAATTAAAGTTCTAAATCATATGTGTTTGTGTAATGTCACCTGATAACGACATACACATTGCTTTGTTACCGTCACCCACAAAAAGCTATGATTGATGCCAACTCGGAGAATGCTTAGTGCCTGAAGCGATTCTTCACTCAGCTCCTAATGTTGTGATCTCAAAGGAAAGGGGAACAATGCTCAAGTCACCAAAACCTTGCGCTTCACATATACAGGGTATAAAAAGGACCATCATAAGGCTGTTACTACGCATTCTTTACATCAAACAAAGCTACATTGGACAAAATGTTTTGCTGATGGGAAACGCCTTTTATTTTTGGTGTAATATCGCTATTTACAGCAGTGCGCAATTTAAAACATGCATAACTTTGTGCATCGTATCGGAGTATTTAAAATTATATAATAAGAACCATCCTTGTTCTAAAATAACTAATTTAATTCCGAGTATAATTATTTAACCTCAAAATAGATACTAATCCCTAAATGAATCTTAAAATCGTTACCCCAATATCATAATCTAAAACTGTTTAATAAAACTATATTTTTAACAATATTTCAGGGATAAGGAAAATAATATGAAACACCAAAATATTTTGTCAGTCATTTATATTTCATTGCCAACATCAAATTCAATTTTCTACGCTGTACCATCACATCTCCTATTCCCCACATAATATCACAATTCAATCAGTTTCTAATATTTACCATAAAACTAATAGGTTACCTTAATTTACAGTAGATCTCCAACCAATCCTATGCCACAGCGCCTGACCCAGAAGGCCGTTATTTCCCCATTTTGACATATCAAATCTTTGGGTGTTGCCAGTACAATATCCAAAAATTACGTATTAATCAATTGAAACTTAACAGTTATGACATTTAAAACAAGTTTTCGTTCAAATACGTAAAAAGAAATTGGAACATTTAACCTTCAATATTTCTGTAACCTGAAGGATTACAGGTACGGTCCAGTACAAAAAAAAAACCACAATGACGGTAAGAACAAGTGACTACCCGTTTCACACACGACAACATACCAAGCTATACTATTCCAGTGTAAGTTGAGCTTGCATTGTTTAGCCTTTCCTTTCAATAAAAGGTCAGCCTATACTGACACTATATAGTCGTGCTTATGTACTTCTCGCACAAACGGGATAACATTGAATTGTTATTAGAAGGTATTTTTGAAACACAGCAAAATTATGATTGGATAAAGTGGTTTTATCCACACAAAGGGCTTAAAATGTAAATTCTTGGGAAAATGATATTTTTATTACCAACATCAAATGAAAAATTACTTTGTACCTAAATAGATTATAATTTGTTATGAATTTATGTAAGTAATGTACCTACCTTTGAAGTAATTTATTTTTATTCCATTAGGACGTGTGCCCTTGCATTAGGCTAAGCGGTTTATAATAGCATTCAATTCATTAAACGTTAAGCGAATAATGCTCTTTATCTCGCTGAGTCCCTTTAAGGTTATTTGAAAATGCTTGCTCAAAAATATCGTCAGTCGTTATTTTTCTTTAAAGATAAAAGCAAAAAGATTGTTATGTTTTGAATCAGAATTCAAAATACAAGATTTATAAAACAAAACTATGATCGAACAGAATCCCGCTGAAGCTCATTGTGCGATTTAGTGTAAGCTCTTGTTATTTACAAAGGTTACAAGTATTTATTTGAACTCAAGTCATTCACCAATAATCATTCATTTGTGTTTCTCTAATGTCGGTACATATCATGGAATTAATGATCGTCAAGGTCGATTTATATCAACTCGTAAATGTCGATTGTAATGGCCACGAGTAGCTTGACGAGCTGTCTTGATATAACTCACAATACTGCTCACGCCGTTACCACCGAACCGCGAAAACACATCTCGAAATTACGAATTGAAAAAGGCAATAAGCAACCAATTGTTTCTATCTGAATTGATCACGTTTTGTTCTTCTTTTTTTATTCTAAAGCCATAAAATTGGCTCGGGATTCCGGAAGCAATCGCATGAAAGACTCGGATTACAATATCGGCAGGTGAGATGAATACGGTGGGAAGCAATAAGGAACTTTCTCGCATCACTCGGGAGCCCGGCGGCGCGGCGCGGCGGCGGCGCGTGAAACGATCCCGCACTGTAAACTCGCAACTTGATTGTGCCGCCGGGATCGCGTCCACCACAATGTTTTGTTTCCTCTGATAAACTGTTATTGGCTGCACAGTAACTGAGAAAAACTTTGACATTTTACAAGCCCCGGGCATGTGCACTTGTGTGCTCGTTGGGTGTCGCGGCGACATGTTGACACGAACCGTTTTTTATATCGTCGAAAGCGATGTTGCGATCGAAGCGACGAGAGAATCGATTAATTACAAGTACCGACTGTGAGACAAAAAGTCAACACCGCAGTAATTACTGGCGGCCATTGTGTTACTTTTAGATGCATATCGAGATGCACGTTCTGAGCTTGACAACAAATTCAACAATTTCAACGTCATTATACGAGAAGCTCGAGCTTTAATTCAAAATCAATTTGAGCACAATATCGGCGGTGAACGGCTGGTTAAGCATAATCACAATCACCGATTCAGACTGTTCAGTACCTACCGAGAATCGTAATGGTTTAACACAAAATTCGATAGCCGTAAACCCGTAAACCCTTCACGTACTGGACTAATTGCTATAGATTGATCGCGGGGCACGAGTGTGGTCCGAATTTCACGACAATACCGTCCATTACGAGGTTTATTCGTCCATAATTCAGAGATAGGTTTGTTAGCTGCAGGCGGAGTAATGGGCTGACTGTCACACTTCGTTATTCAATTTGAATACATCCCTAGGACAACTAAACAAACAGATACAACAAACGACACATCAGCTTGTTACCGCGTTTGTCACTGACTAATCTGTCACGATAAAAGTGACTCTATGACTTCAACTTTAAGTAGTTATTGTAACACAGAGGTGTTTGACTGTGGAGTTACTTCCCGTTCTCACGGACGTAAAAATATCGCGGCGGGATTTTATCGCGCACTGGATTTTCAACTCTTGGTGTTAAACCGTGCGTTGAGAATTCCAAAGAGAGCATCCTAGCGCGTCGAAAAAACACACTGTTGGATTTTCAATTCTTGGCGCTGAGCAGAGCGTTGAAAATTCAGTGTGCGAAAAAATTCCCGCCGCGGTATTTTTACGTCCATGCGAACAAAATCAATCTGCCTAGCCTTTTCCCAACCATGTTGGGGTCGGCTTCCAGTCTAACCGGATGCAGCTATACCAGTATTTTACATGGAGCGACTGCCTATCTGACCTCCACAACCCAGTAACTGGGTAATACGATACCCTTGGTAAGACTGGTTGTCAGACTTTCGGGCTGCTGACGACCCGTAACGACTGTCAAAGATCCACGAATGACAGCCGGGACCAACAGCTTAACGTGCTTTCCGAGGCACGGAGGAGTCTCGGTATGTAGAAATGTTCACCCATCCATGGATCAACCCCGGCAAGCGTAGCTTAACCTGACAGATAGACCCGAGCGACTGTTAGTATTTAGCCACGAACTCCTTTTACGTCCATGCGAACGTGGGCTTAAAAGCTCTTCTTTTTCTTTAAATCGTGTCTCTTGCGGTTTCAAGTCTTAACAGGAGTGAGTCTAGCTCAGTACAGCATTCTAAGAACATGTCATATCATCGTTAAATATCTCCTAGGCTCGTGGGTAGTTAATATTAATTTCTACGCCAAAAGCACGCATGTAATGCCTATCATATATGCTCCAAATAGGTATTAGAGGGACGTAATACTAAATTAACTCGCACAGGCCGCCTTTATCGTCTCGCATCCTACTAATAACTTGCGGTCTCAAATGGTGACGTGTCGCAAGTGGCTATTGGCTGTAGCCAGCGAAATTGCTTATTGCCTGCCAACCGACACCCATCTACCTATATTACCAAGTTCTTGAGTACTACCCATCTCCACAACTACCTATATTACGAAGATCTTGAGTAGTGAGAAGTGATAGTTTCGACTAATATAGTACGTTCCAAAAGTATTTTATGAAAGAGTAAACAAACCCTTTTCAGGTTAAATACGTACGCAATTACTTACTGAAGGGAATTAGTAACCAATCATCGGTATTTAGAAGATTTCCACTTTATATCTTACCACTTTCTCTGAGAGGAGCTAAGTAATAACAGCCGCACGGGTCGATCCATCAGGTTAAGCTACCCTTGCCGGGGTTGGTCAGTGGATGGGTGACCATCTTTACATACCGAGACTCCTCCGTGCCTCGGAAAGCACGTCAAGCCGTTGGTCCCGGCTGTCATTCGTAGATCTTCGACAGTCGTTACGGGTCGTCAGAAGCCCGAAAGTCTGACAACCAGTCTTACCAAGGGGTATCGTATTACCCAGTTACTGGGTTGTGGAGGTCAGATAGGCAGTCGCTCCATGTCAAATACTGGTATTCAGCTGCATCCGGTTAGACTGGAAGCCGACCCCAACATAGTTGGGAAAAGGCTAGGCAGATTGATTTTTGATCTTACCACTTTTTCTAACAATTATTGTTTGAATTAAATCAACGAAATTTACGACTTCAATTTTCAAATGAAAAACATCTATAAGGTGATTTAAAATTAGAATTTCGGGTTTAAAGTCCAATAGACGTGGATATACGAGTATGTAGTAACCTGTTCCGCTTAGCTATTTCTAAAGAGCCATAAAAATACCCTGAAAGAAACGCGCTGTCTACGTTCAGCGTTCGATGTGGCAACACGCCGTGTTCGAGTTCGCGACAAGTCAATTGTCATCCTGAGGATGCCTCGTTGACAGGTGAAACACGTGTCGATTTCTTTCAGGGTTTTTATGGCTCTTTCGAAATAGCTAAGCGGAACAGTAGTCCTATTCTGTAATCGACTCACCGTGTTATCTTAGGTGAAGTGAGCTGTCAGTTGCTAAGGATTGACACTATTGGTAGCTCACTTCACCTACGATATCACGGTGAGATTTTTACAGAATAGCACTACTGGTTACTACATATATCCACATATATTGTATTTTATAATGGATTTCCGCAAGGTCACGCCTGAATCAATTAATTATTTCGGGTTTAATTATATTCAAACTAGCTGCGCCCCGCGGTTTCACCCGCATAAGTCTCGATCCCGTGGGAAAAAAAAAGTATCTTATGTTCTTTTCCAGGGCATCATCTATATATGTGCCAAATTTCATCCAAATCCGTTCAGCCGTTTTAGCGTGAAGGCGTAACAAACAAACTTACTTTCGCATTTATAATATTAAGGATAATCAAAACACTCAATTTGTAAGTGGCACTACAAATTCACAGTTACGTTTTCTGTTCCATTTGTTTACATTTTCATCAGATACCTTCAGAATAGACCATATCTACCGTGCGTCAGACGTCTGAATATTACCTTTGTACGAAATTGTCAAGCTAGGCTTCTGAGTAACGTCGTCTCTTTCATTATTTCCCTATGTCTAGAATTCTAGGAACTAGTTTAGCTCGTTTTCGAGCCACGCATCCATATAGAGTATGCAGAATTGAAACTTTGTTAGATCTATCACTTTGATGAAAGTAAAATACATACCAAGTAGGCTTCTTTAAAGTAGGTATAATAAAATAAAAATCGTGATAATAAACGTCGAGAACCTTTATCTTGCTTTAACATACTGTTTTGCATACAGTCAATCGTACATCAGTGGTATAAAAAAATTATCTCACGAAAACGCGCGCTTTACTTGTGCACAAACACGATTACAAACATGGTTATCAAGTGTATAAACATGCTGTGAATGTGTGTGTGCAGTGTGAGCGCAGGAGCACTCGGTACCAGCCGATGCAAGGGCAAAGTCGGAAGTATGTGTGTGTGAGTGCGTGTATGTGTTATGTGCACACGCTAGTCGCCTTCACGCACACATTCACAACGTATTTATATACTTGGTTACCACAAGTACAGCGCGCGTCGCTTCGTGAGATAAAAATACTATAGCAATTAGACACTGACAGCGCCTTTATGTTGTAGAGTAAGAGGTTTTTATAGTGCTAGTGATGTGCGGTTGACTGTATTTCTATTCAGTTGACTGGATAGTAATAACTTAGTTTTGTTGCTACAAAATTTTTGCAAAAACTTTGAACAGCGGGAGCTTCAGATAAAAAAAATCTAGGAGTCTGTAGCTCTCACCGAGAACTTTCAATAAAAGCTTTTATAACAAGTTGCTTATCTTTCCCTTTCTTTCGCTTCCAAGATAAACGTCAATTCACAAATCGCATAAACTTTTCTAAAGTCCTTGATTGATCGCGACTGGAAGAGTTTGAACTTTTTCAATACTTAAGCATTCGCTACATCGATCGTGCAACTGAGGCTGGTAACTATATATTTATTAACTCTAAAAATATTAATTATGTCTAACATAATTATGCCTGCCGCTGTTACGGATTTTTTAAAGGTTTGTGGCCATTTCAAGAATATCAAGAAGAGTGTTCTAACCTATCAAAGAAAAAGAAGCCGATCAAGAAATTAAGTACATCCTACACTTAAACTTTGGTGAATTGTAAAAAGCGAGGTGCTGTCAGATTGACGTTCAGTTCTAGCGCAATAAAGTCCAACCAGTGCCAATGAGTTGTTTAATACCATAAATTACTCTAGTGTCATTGCACTGAGTTTTTATCTAGCGCTATAAAAAATTCATTATTTGGACGCATAAACAGCGTACACGATGCGTATGCCCTTTTTAACTAACACTAAAGACACCTAAATGAAAGCGTGCTAATGGATTTTCAGCGCTCCGCTCAGCGCCGAAAGTAGAAAATCCAACAACGTGTTAGCGAAAACGGGCATTAGACTTTGCTTCGACGCCACGGAGCGTAGACCCTGCGTAGAGACCGCGTAGGTGATGCGTAGCTTTGCTACGCACCGCCAAAAGAAATATCGAAGAGAATCAGCGAAAAATTCATCATCAAAATTAATTAATAAGGGATGGAAAAGGGTTTTAGTGAGTACATGTTAAAAAAAACCCAAATAAACCCCAGTTGTATTAAAATTTTAATACAACTGGGGTACCCAATTGATGCAGCCAACTGTACATGCATGCGACCACGGCTTTACCTTGATCATTTTTGTACCTATGTCTTGATTTACCAATATTTTTTTTTTTTAGTTCGTGATTTTATGTCCTCTAGAGGGCACCATATTTCATTTAATGTAACGTCACATAGCCTATAATATAATCAGTGAACGATCAAGACGCTTCCAATGATATCTCTGTTGTCAAATTATGATCAGCAGTTCAGAAGTTATGAGGTAACACATGAACATACATACATACCGGTCAAAATCATAACCCTCCTTTTTGCTTCGCCGTAGTCGGGTAAAAATAGTCATAGCCTCAAAAAAAATGAAGTTGATAATCGACAAAATAAATTGGAAGTATAGTATGGCGTCACAAAAGGCCACAAGCCCGCAATGCAGAACCGGGACGGGACCGGTCACGTTTGTCGCCACTCAAAGGTATGCCAAGCGAAACAATTGTGTACACCATTTGCACACGACATACGACGCGGCGGATCAAGGGTAAACATTCATCGATTTTAAAACTTTTGAAAAATATCGAGTGTTAGGAAAATATATTATGTTTTGTGTGGCCGAAGAAACGAGGGATGGACTGTGTGAAAGATGATACCTATGGCTGGAAAGGGGGTGACTACCGCGAGGATGGCTAATAGAGAAGTATGGAAGAAGAAGACATGTTGTCCAAATAAATTGAGATAAGGGCAAGAGCATTATGTTATAAAAAACAACCGACCTCCAAAAAAAAAAACACTACAAAGTGAAAAATAACTTTAATTTCGGAAGTCGGTGTCTTGGGTTTTGTATTTTCGTTTTTTGCTACCGACTTCCGAAATTAAAGTTATTTTTCACTTGGTAGTGTTTTTTTTTTTGAAGGTCGGTTGTTTTTTTTTGTAAAAAGTTTTTATTTTTCAATTTTTAGTTGTGGTACATACCCCACACACATTTGAATACCACTACCTGCCACCAGTGACAGAAACTTATCATATCATCTACATACTAAGTGGGAAAAAAATACGTATTTTGTAGCTAACTCAAAAACTATCCAAGCAAAGTTAATAAAATTTATATGGGACCAATTCGAGAGCACACCCTTTCAAACAAAAAAAGAATTTTCAAAATCGGTCCACAATTGACGGAGAAATCGGTGGATATACATAAAAAAAAAAAAAACAAACATACGCGACGAACATATAACCTCCTCCTTTTTGGAAGTCGGTTAAAAATAATAATAAAAAACGTGTGGCACTCGGGGACTGCCGCGGTAAAGCTATTGCATAGCATTTGTAACCTCCATACTTCCTATTTGTCAACGCTACACTTGGGATGATGACGTGATGACATAACACAAAAATTACGTTCCCATAACAACATCACGTTTCCCATGACAACATCATGTTGTCATGGGAACCGTCATTACATGGTAGGCGGAGTGGGGGGTGTTAGGTTTTTTTCGTTACAGAATTTCTTGATTCGGTCGCCGCGCTCAAAGCCCGCGATAAAAGCTATGCAATAGCTTAAGGAACTTTCGTTCCCATGACAACATCACGTTGTCGTGGGAACCGTCATTACATGGTAGGCGGAGTGGGGGGGTGTTAGGTTTTTTTTCGTTACGGAATTTCTTGATTCGGTCGCCGCGCTCAACGCCCGTGATAAAAATATATATAAGTAATATTTATTCAAAAAAATTGTACAGATTTGCTTAAATGTTTGCTTGTATGTTATGTTTGTTGGTGTGTTGTGTGTGTTTTGAGGAACAACGTAATGTATGTTCTTATGACTTTCATTCATTATTTCAGCCGAAACACGTCCACTGCTGGACATAAGCCTCCCCCAAGCACCGCCACTTCGACCGGTTCTGTGTTTCTCGCATCCAGCGGATTCTTGCGGCCTTCACCAAGTCACCGGGTCTAACGTTAGTTTACGTTAGCAAAAATCTTGAGTACTATACTGCCCCCGATAGAAAAAAGACGCATCTAACATTTTTTTCAGATTTGAGTTATATATCAGGCGCGGGCTTGCGGACGGTGAGCAATGGGTAGCTCGCCGTCCGATAAGGACCAAGCCCGGGTCGACGGCGCGTTGTGTTCCACGCGCGCCTCAAAGAGATGTCAGCAGAATTGACGGGGTCCGCTAGGGCCAATGCCTGCTGGGGCTGCGAATACGGGCCAAAAGGGAAATCGTGGCCTCCCGGCAACATGGCAACTGGAGGAACACGGGTGGGTTTTAGTCAGTAAGAGTCAGACACGCCCTCCCGCTCCACCCAGATCGAGAGAAGTTATTTGATAATACCCCACCCAAAAAAAAGGTACTTATTGTAATTGTACAAACAACATTAGGAACAACATTATATTTAGCGGTACTCACATGAGTATCACTAAATAGCTAGCTGTGAGATATGCTTTTGTGAAGCTAATAGCGATTTCCGTTTAGAGGTACAATACATACGGTACGATACATAATATTACCTATTTATTATAATTTTAGCTTCCGCCAGCGATTTCGCCCGCGTGATTTCTTTGTAAATTATAGCCTATGTTACTTAGTGAAAGAATTTTTCAAATCGGTCCAGTAGTTTATGAGTTTATTATTCATTACAACCAAACACACAAAAAATCTAATCTTATCTCTTCATTATAATATTAGTTTAGATTATTACTGCTGTAGTGCTGCATTAGCTCCAGATTGGATGCTGTAATCAGATTAATACCAGGCCGTTGAGTGCGTCTCTTGATATTAATAGCTTTAATATTGATATTTCCATCAAAGTCTTGCCAAACGAAATTTAATTAAAGATCTCATAAATTACCGTTTTTAATATGAAAGTAGAAGATAATTTATAAAGCGGCGTAATAATATCTTCCCGTAAAAGCCTCTTCAAATCTTAGGGAGGCGCGTTACCATAATCTTAGCTATTAGACAACCCCTTAAAATATACTGACTGGCATTATTTTAATGAATTTTGGATGAGTTGGTGTCAATCATTATGTTAAATCTATAAGACGTTTCAGTATAAAAGCAAATAATTATTTAATGGTTTGTTTTCATGCTATTTTGCGTACGAACTAAGACAATTATGCAGAGAGTAAATTTCTCGTTCACTCTCAAATAATAAATCAGGAACTGTTAAAAGAGTACACTTTTAAAGAAAGTACGATTCGTTCGCAAGAAACGTCGGTTTTAAACTCCACTGCAACTGCGCTCCACTTGGTGGAAGCACCGGAAAATGTTTTTGGCAGTTTCTTAAAACGGTGGGTGGCACCTCAAACTGCCACGGAGGGGACAAAACGAAAGTTTTAACTCAAACATTCAGACGCTCCACCAGTTTTCATGTCTTCAATAAAGAAAGAAAGAAAAGAGAGGAAATACATTTATTCAGCACAGACCAAAAAGCAATCAATCTGCCTATCCTTTTCCCAACTATGCTGGGGTTGACTTCCAGTCTAACCGAATGCAGCTGAATACCAGTATTTTACATGGAGCGACTGCCTATCTGACCTCCACAACCCAGTAAATAGGTAATACGATACCCCTTGGTAAGATTGGTCAGACTTTCGGGCTTCTGACGACCCGTAACAACTGTCAAAGATCCACGAATGACAGCCGGGATCAACGGCTTAACGTGCTTTCCGAGGCACGGAGGCGTCTCGTTGTGTAGAAATGGTCACCCATCCACGGACCAGCCCCGGCAAGCGTAGCTTAACATGATGGATCGACCTATGCCGCTGTTATTACTTAGCCGCTTAGCCACGAGCTCCTCCACAGACCAAAAACATACAATATAATTAACAGCAGAAAAAAAATTAAAATGGGGTCGAAAGGTTCTGGAGTGGTGACCACGTCCCGGAAGACGTAGCGTTGGAAGGCCTCCCACAAGATGAACCGATGACCTTGTGAAGGTCGCAGGAATCCGCTGGATGCGGAAAGCACAGAATCGGTCAAAGTGGCGGTGCTTGGGGGAGGCCTATGTCCAGCAGTGGACGTCTTTCGGCTGAAATGATGATGATGATGATGAAAAAATTAAAAATCAAAATCAAATAAAAAGTGTAAAGTGCGATGTAAGAAATTAGCAGGGGAGTGTGCCTCACGGCTGCGCCAAAAAGGACCCGTTCAGCAAAAATGCCAGAAAACACAACTACACAATATGAATGACCACGGTAATCTTACTGGCTGTTCATAAATGCGCTTGAGCATAGACTAAACGAAATCCACTGAATCCTAATCCACAAACGTTTGGTGCCACAATACGTATAATAGGACGGTTCAAAGGAATTAAATTATCTGTGTAACGTTCCGTGAATTTTCCACTTGTTAAAAAGACCGCTGTTCATAACGAAACCAAACGTAAGCATGAAATTAATTCATTCGTTTCATACAATGAGGTTTATACGCGGTTTTCAGCTGTGTTCTCTATTAATAGACGGGAAGTTATTGAGTTTTGGTTAAGCTCCTTCAATTTTCGCAATTATTATTTACCCTGTTATACCTACTTGAGTTATTATTAACGGACTAGCTTCTGCCCGCGACTTCGTCTGCGTGGACTTCAAAATTGAGTCTAGAGAGAAATGAAGAATTCTACTATCCTACTAATATGAGGATGGATGGATGTTTGTTACTCTTTTACGCAAAAACTACTGAACAGATTTGGATGAAATTTGGCACACAGATAGTTTATAATCTAGACTAAAACATAAAATACTTTTTATTCCAATATTCCCACGGGATCGAGACTTATGCGGGTGAAACCGCGGGGCGCTGCTAGTGTGTGAATAATATTAAAAATAATGGATAACTGTCTGTTATATAAATAGTCAAGTCAGTGTAATAAATTGAATAATAGTCGTTATTGCCTTGTCATTTACCGGGATGAAAAGCATCCTCTTGCCTTTCCAATATTGGGGCATTTTGGTATCTCTGTCCGTTTCACCTCACACACATAAACATTACAAACCAGTATCGCCGTGATCTCGAGAGCCGGTCATGTGTAAAGTAGATAAAGGCACAGTTAGCACTATTTGGACCCTAAACGCTTTATTGTAGTTGGTATCACGCTCTCTATCACTATAAAGATGTTGATTGGAAAACCGAATTGTCGACGCGCCGTGACCCGGAAACAATAAAAACTTTACGGCCGGCGCTTCGGAAACACTCGGCTCCCGGCCGCTAGGTGGCGCTGCGGCCTGTTGTCCTTTTTACGACCAGATTACGGGAAGATTAAATAAAAAACGGAATCCCCGAGCTCATCGCCATTTTTAAAAGGTTTCGTGTTTGTCCTAGCTGTGGACACTCGTAAAAGTTAGTTCAACTTTATTTACAGCTGAGTTTTGTTCGTGTGCGCTAAAGTGGACATTGTTGTTTTAAACTCTCGATATAGTTTGTTCTACATCTGTTTAAATAATTTATGGATTTTGTTCCGTGTTGCTGCTGACCCGCTCTGCTACTTTTTATGACATTGTCAGTATTGTTACTAAACTCGACGCTGTAAATACACGATGCTGAAACGATTACGTACTTACTTATCTCGTGATTTATATTGTTGTAAACACAAACTCTTTGATGTTTCAGGGAATGAATCCAATTTGTTACTAATTTGATGAATTGTACATATATCTGTATCACGATCAATCATCAAAAATGCCAATATAATTATGTAAGTTTAGATAAGAAGTTTGGAGTTTTGGAGCGGAGGTTATGTAATTTTCTTCCCTGAAAGCGCGGAATTTTTCATGCGACTGGGGTTTAACACGTTCAATGCAGGGAACCCTTCTGGAGGGATCACCTAGTCGCATATGGGATGCTGAAAGCCCTCGCGCAGGGCTAATTTTAAATGTAGGTTTTTCTTAACGAATACAGCATTATAAACCGTGAAAATAAAATTTGATGTATATAACAAGATTTATTAGTATCTGCGTTGGTTTTAAAATACAAGCATTTCTTTTTCGGTTACAAATATTCACTAAAAATTTTAAAGGTTGGTCAAAGTCAAATAATTTATTTCAATTAAGCACATAAAAGACACTTTTGAACGTCAAAATTTACAAAAAATAGAATTGATTCTAGTCGCCCCTTCCAAAAGGTAGTTTTCGTATGGAGAAGAATGGGCAAGAAACCACCGTTACTAAAAATTAATTATAATTGATTAATTAATTATTTATTAATAATACATTTAATTGACATTATTTACTCGAACGTGACTTTGCATTGTATAAATTCAGACTTATTGCTAAAAACTAATAGGTATATTTGTACACCAATTTCATTGGTAGGACATAGAGCTCGGCTAAAATGTATACATAAGACCTTAATTGTAATACCTGTGTTCACGAATAAAGATTGATTGATTGATTGACTCTTTTAAAATGTTTTACAATATTTTGTAAACATTAATTATATAATTATATGTGATATGTCGGAGACTACGTATAGCGGCAAGATCCTCTGAAAACACTATTTTATTTCGTGTTACAGTGTTTTATAACACGGTTTTAAACCTAATGACGTTGACCGTTCGCGATAGTTAACTTTAGCGCAAACGTTATGCAGGTAACCCTCCCGGAGGGTTCAC
The DNA here is from genome assembly GCA_963680765.1 of Agrochola lychnidis. Taxonomy (NCBI): domain Eukaryota; kingdom Metazoa; phylum Arthropoda; class Insecta; order Lepidoptera; family Noctuidae; genus Agrochola; species Agrochola lychnidis. The sequence goes on from OY796850.1 coordinate 12,077,894, forward strand.
TTCCAATATGTATGGCGGCATGGCGTATGAGTTCTATGAAAAGTGGATGGAGTCGAAAGTGTTAAGTACTACTAGTGTAATTATTACGAAAGGGTTTTAAACGCTCTCGGGATAAAATTAGGCCTAATATAGTTTAATTAGCGTTCTACGTTTGTATGTTCAAGTTTGCGGTGAGTTTTTCTACGTTGTATTTTAACATGAAAAGTCCGTCTATTGTCTTTAACAAGTTCGCAACCCAATTAGTGTAAGATTAGATGTAGATATCCAAAGGTAAGACGAGCTGTCTAGTATCAGGTGATCCATGTGAAACATACCTACATAAGGAGCAACATTGCTTGATTCTGGACCCAGCCCGCCCCATCTTTGATGTCCTCCCTCCGGTAAACGTCCTAAGCCGAGGCTTGTACCCCACAGGGGGTGCCCTTAGCGAGCGTTCACCTAGTTTATAAGTTTAAGTTTAGTTTGTAAGTCCCTGGCTGGAAGCTTTGAGTGTAGCAGCTTAAGGCACCCACAGGTTTGCTCGGTTAAATAGTCATGGCCTCAGAGGCCAGCTATGAGATGCTCTACAGAAGAAAAAAAAATGATTCTGGAGATTAATCTATCTGTGAGACTACAAGTCATTCGGTCATTGCTTAATTTTAAAGAAGTAGGTAACATAAAATGTCATCTCTCACCTTGTGGTAAGTGTTATTTAAAGAGATTCATAAGATTTTGAGATAAACGCTCGAACGGATTTAGAAGGCAGAAAAAAAATAAGAGTCAGCTAAGCTGAAAAGCGTATGTCATGATGTAAAAAACGTAAAACGATTCTGTGAATACTTAATTATTAATTTTATCCGGTACATATAAAAAAAAAATACTTTATTTGCGCCTTCAAGTAATAAAACATGGTTTACTTTAAAAATAGGCCATAAGGTAATGCATATAAGGTAAGGTAAGGCATATGGTTGTACGTTAGAGTTGCAGCCAATATCTAAGCTAACATCATACAGCGCCCACCCTCGTTATCATTACCTATAGGCGATGTTTTTGTGTCTACCTTATGGAATAATTTAAAACTAATGATAAAAACATCTTGCAGCACCCACAATAGTGATGAACTGAACATAAGTGAAGGTATAAATTTAATATTTTAATTACTGGAATAATTTTGATATAATCTAGATGAGTTTAAGTTATACCTCATCATCAGCCTATAAATGTTCCCACTGCTGGGACACATGCCTCCTCTCTGTGAGAGGGAGTGGGCCGTAATCCACCACGCGGGCCCAGTGCGGGTTGGTAGATGTCACATGTCTTCGAATTTTCGGTTCTAGGACATGCCGGTTTCCTCACGATGTTTTCCTTCACCGTTTTGAGAGCAGTGGTGATGAAATAATTTACACAAAGTAAAGCACCTGTCTGGGCTCGAACCTACGACCTACAACTCGTAAGTCGCGGCCGTTACCACTGGGCCACCACTGCTCTCAGTTGTGCTCTAAGTTATACCTAATTAGTTATAATAGGTAGGTTAAGCTTTAAATTGTTTTATACTAAGCACAAGAATTAGGGACTGTATTAGGTGCAAAACTAGAATTAAAATTAACAAAGAAACAAATAAAAAAAATTGCAGTGGCACTCCGAGAGTGCCGACAGAAGTGAAAACTTGAACAAGATTACCTTGGTGGAAGAAAAATACTTTTATAGAATACTGGTCCGTAACCTTATCTAAATAAAGAGCACAATCGCGTTTACAAAAAAAAAAACTACCGAAACCTTTAGAGTAAAAATACTTGCATAGAACATTGATCCGTAACGTAATATAAATAAAGAACACAATCGCGTTTACAAAGCCTTTAAAGTTAAAATACTTGCATAGAACATTGATCCGTAACGTAATATAAATAAAGAACAGAATCGCGTTTAAAAAACCTTTAAAGTAAAAATACTTGCATAGAATATTGATCTGTAACGTAATATAAATAAAGAGCATAATCGCATTTACAAAAATGAGGTGTCGTCATGGAGTTACGAAATCAATGGTTTAGTCCCATCTCAAAAATGCCCAACGCGCCTAAAGAAGTTTTCACTTAGAAAAACAGTTAGCGGTGGTGTTGCGGTGGTGTTATGCTGGTGAGTGTGTGCATTCGTGGGTGTTTTTTGTATGTGTGTGTGTTGATGTATGTATGTGTGCCAAAGGAAAATTTAGGATACAATGTTTTAATAAGTACAATAACGTTCTGTAATCGAAAAATATGTTTTATTGAAGTACCTCTCCTACTACTGTAGGAGAGGTACTTCAATAAAACATATTACAGTACATTCAAAAAAGCTTGAATGTACTACAGTACATTCAAGCTTTCTTGAAACACACACACAGACAGAATTGCTCAAACCTCACACAGGTTCCAGCCAAATAAATACAAAAGTGCGGTAAAAGCTATAATTCGAATCGAAAGACGAATTTGTATTTCAAAAAACGTTTAGGACGCAAATATCCACTGGTAAAGGACGGCGCTACGTACGACACTATTTTATATTTCTCGTCACGAATCAACCCTTACAATACGTGACTTTATGAAGGTAGCTACGTTTTCAGCCGTGTTCTATTGGATCATCGCAAAAAACTGGGGCCTTGACGTGCCCTCGATTATTTATGCCCTCGATTCACTTTCGCTTGGCGACCGTCAACCAACACCTGCGCCGATGAATGAAATCGCTTTATTGAGATTAATAAAACTGCGTAATTGTAATAAAGTGCAAAGTTTACACAAATCATCACGCCTGTATCTCCCGATGGGGTAGGCAGATGTATGTAATTTCGTCAGGTATATTACTACTGGTCCATGAAGGCGCTAATGAAAGGTGACCTCCCAATGTTTCTAAAGTAGTGATTGTAAATTCCCGAGAATATTCTCGTTGCGAGAACTTTGCTGTTAAGTTCTCGAGAATATTCTTTTGGAAGGGAATTTAGGAGAATTTAAAAATTGGATGACTATTGAATCTGTCTATTTTTAGAGTAATAGTTTTGAGTGCATTTGGACGTTTTACGAAGTTTATGTTAAAATAAACTACTCTACAACTTGAATTCTCAGTAAATTCTCCTGAGCGAGAACATTCCCGAGAATATATCCGAGAAAATTCTCATAAATTCTTTTAAATTTCGTATGGTATAAATGTTAAATTAGGATTTCTGTATTAAAACAAACTTTATGAGTTACAAATAATTAGGTCTAACCACGTCAATTTTTTTAGAGCCAGAAGCGCGCAGGGAGGGGGTGCAGCCTCGACGTGTTTTATATGGAATTTTTCACTTTTTGTATGGAAAAGAAGAAAAATTATTACCTACATGTAGAGTGTTAGGGGTTTATAGGTTTCCTTAAGGGGGTTGAAATTTTCATTATTTTTGCGATTGGACACACCGTTTTCGAGATATAAGCAAAAGAAAAAAAAAGATGCAGTACTGTTTTGCATCTGAAGTCAAGGTGTTGGTGTGAATTTAAAGTTCATGACAACCAATTTTATTCCACACGTTTTAAGTCGCGATTAAAAATAGTCAGACTTAGTTAGAAAATCTAAATTTTAGGTGAAAAACGTCAAATTCAGAATAGCAAAATTGCCATTTTCACTAAAGTAATATCTCAGTACCATCTTATTGCTGTCAAAGTAAAATATAGTTAAGTTGTGTCACTTTAGTCTATTTCAGAATGGAAAATTGTCGTTTTTCAGGAATAAACGAAATGTTGTTGACTTTTATAGTCTAGTTTAGGGGCATTTGTGACAAGAGATTCGGCACCAATAGCAATTTCCACTCCAAAATCTCATACAGTAAGCTTTTTTCGAGTAAAGTTTAAAATAACAACAAGCGATGTTGACTTTAGACCTTAAAATCAAAATATTGTATTAAAATTTAGCAATTTTACTTCCAACTTTAAATTCTCGAAAATTCTCTGTCAAAAAGAATGTTGCAGAATATTGCATCACTACTCTAAAGCGTATCCTGCCTATTTTAACCTCGCTCAGACTTGGGCTTTGACCGAGGCTCAGAAGTCCAAACTTAAGGTTTGCCAAAGAGCGTAGCATTTTGAACATAAAACTAACGGATCGAATTCGCAACACAGTAGTTAAGGCTTAGTAGTATAAGACCGCAAGGCTGAAATGGGACCGGGCGGGCTGCACGTAAAGGATGCATCAGGACAGATGGGCCAGGGTCGTTACGCAGTGAGTGCCTGAAGACGGGCGTCGTCGCCGAGGCAGGCTTAAGAAACGCTGGCGCAACGACCTAGACTCTTTCTGGACTGATTGACCAGAAAAAGTAAAGGAAGTGGGGAAAGTAAGGGGAGACTTTTGCCCAGCAGTGGGACAGCACAGGTTAAAAAATAATTAAGTATCATGTAAATAGTTGCGAGCCTATTATCATTAGGCGGGAACTAGTTCAGACTCTCTGGGCTGAAAAATTCCAAGAGAGAAAACTCATTTTTGCTGCCCAAACTGGGGAACACTTTGAAAGAAAGAAAGAAAGAAAAATATTTTATTTGGGACACGCACAGGAAATACAGACAGAACTAAAAAATTAAATTAAATTAAAAAATAGGAAAAGAGCATTTTAAACTAACAAAAAAATATTAACGACCTGTGCGAGGCCAAAAAGGCCCATATCTCAGCATAATGCTGCGATATTTTAATAAATACCGCGGCGCTGGTATTCTGATAGGGCCCGCTGTGATGCCACGGACACACCTACGTACACATATAAATCCCTCTAAGGGATTACAAAATAAATAAAACAATAAAAAATTATAATATTAACAAAATAATAAAAATCAAAACCATTCAAGAATCGACGCATGCCCAACGTGACGTTCCAACCTCCGCATCACTTGTCAGGTATGGACTATTACAATCTATGACAAGCGAAGGGACGCGGCGCGGGAGTGTATTATCTATGGCGCGATTCTACGATGCGATCGGCTGTCAATTTAGCTGTGCAGTGTTTTTTTAAGGAAATAGAGAAAATAAATAATTTAAATCAACGAATATACTACTGTATAATAAGAGGTATTGATACAAATAAAGCAGTGAGCGAATAATATAAGGCAAGAAAGTGGTGCAAATAAATAAAATAAAAGTATCTTTGTGTTGTGAATTTGTGATTGACTGTGCTGTGTTGTGTTAATCGGTAGAAAGAGATTCAGTCACCGAGCAATACAAAGCGATTGAGCAAAATCGTGCTGCTATGAAATAAGACTCCGCTAAGGTCACCAATACCAACTGCGTGCAGTCCCAGGGTGAGTTTATAAACTGGTTTCCTTTTGAATTCGTATTAAATGTTGCTTATATTTTGTACTAAAAGTTCCAACTGTTTTTATAGCACGAAAAGGAGGTGGCAAGTCGTTCCAGCAGCGAGAGGCAGCGAATTTAAAGCTTCCACGGAATGCAGCAGTTCTGTGCGTTGAAGCCAACAGAAGGTAAGAAGATGCTCTTGTTTTAACTTTATTTATGTCACGTGACCAAGTTAATTTCCTATATAGATATTCTGGACTTTTTGTGAGAATGGTGCCAAAGAGTAGGGTAGCCAGATGAAGCTTTCTGCGATCTGACATTCTCATCAAATTACCCTTATTTAAAAATGGAGTTATGTGAGATCGAGGAGGGACATTGAAACAAAATCTCGCACAAGCATTCTGTACTCGCTGGATCAACTTTTCACTTCTACCGAGAATGCACGCACCATACACAGTGTCAGCGTAGTTCAGCTTGGATAAAACAAGTGACTCACACAGCATGACACGCATATCCACACTTATGTAAGGCCGTACACGGTACGCTTTGCTAACCAGTCCAGCAGAGTAATTTGTATAACGCACTTACAATAGCAATGCCTGTCATTTTGATAATGTAACAACATTCATTGCATCATTTAGGTACGCTGTCGAGCAGTAGAATTTTTCAAATATAAAATCGTTCTCCAGACCGGATTTCGGCAATGGCGACCAATCTCAGCGGAGCAGCCTTCGGCGTGGTAGATATTATAGTGCATAAGTGTGTGCGGAGACACAGGTGGACTCTCTCTTCTTCAAATATATGAATGAATTTCCTTCATAGTCCTACGGATTGTGATTGAAGGTGTGGTACACATCCATTCCAGCCCCTTTCCATCACATTACCAGTTTATGTTGATCTCTCATTGTCTAAGATTTCCATACAATGCGAGATCCACTTACACTGGCAATGCATAACTTGATGTGTAGCCGTGGGTACACAAGACGGGGAAACTGGTCCTCATCAAGAAGCCGGGGCGCCCAGCGGACTCTCCGTCCGCTTATCGGCCCATTGTGCTGCTCGACGAGGTGGGCAAGCTCTTTGAAAGAGTCATTGCAGACCGCCTCGTCGGGCAGCTGGTGCGAGTGGGGCCGGATCTGGCGGAGAGCCAGTTCGGTTTCCGCAGGGGGCGCTCTACGGTGGACGCCATCATGCGCGTGCGGGCCCTCACGACGGGGGATGCTGTGGCCCGGGGCGGGGTCGTCTTGGCGGTGTCTCTAGACATCGCCAATGCCTTCAACACCCTGCCCTGGAGTTGCATCAGGGAGGCACTCCGGTATCACCGGATGCCGACCTACCTCTGTCGTGTGGTCGAGGCCTATCTGACGGACAGGGCCGTCATCTACCCCGGTCACCAAGGAGAGTGGAACCGGCAAGAGATGTCGTGCGGTGTCCCACAGGGTTCGGTCCTGGGGCCGCATCTGTGGGACATCGGATACGACTGGGTGCTGCGCGCCGACCTCCCTAGCGGCGTCAGCGTCGTTTGTTACGCTGACGACACGCTTGTCCTGGCGCAGGGGGGGTCGTACCAGGCGGCGGCCGATTTAGCGACACGCGGGGTTGCGACAATCGTTGACAGGATCCGGCAGCTGGGACTCGAGGTGGCCCTGCACAAGTCTGAGGCCATGGGTTTTCATGGTCCTCGGAATGCGCCACCGTCGGGTTCCCAGGTAATGGCGGGAGGGGTTCACATCGGTGTCGAGTCGACGATGAAGTATCTGGGACTCGTCCTCGACAGCCGGTGGAATTTCGTGGAACACTTCCGACGTTTGGCTCCCAGACTGGACCGGGCCGGGGCTGCATTGAAGCGGCTCCTGCCCAATCTAGGGGATCCAAACGCCTCCTGCCGGAGGCTCTATGCGGGGATCGTGCGGTCCATGGCCCTTTACGGGGCGCCGGTGTGGGCGCGTTCATTGAGGCTGCGGCCAGCCCGCCGGTTGAACGCGTCCCAGAGGGTCATGGCCATCCGGCTGGCCCGAGGATACCGCACGGTCTCCTGCGAGGCGGCGAGCCTCCTTGCCGGATTACCGCCATGGGATCTGGAGGCAAAGGTCCTCGCGCACGTCTGGGAGTGGCGCGAGGAGGAGAAACGCCGGGGCTTAACCCCGATGCCGCAAGAAATTGCGGCACAGCGGACAGAGCTCCGGCGGGATCTCATCGCGTCATGGAGGGTGCGATTGTCGCAACCCCGCGCTGGGCACGCCACAATCGCGGCGATAAGACCCGTCTTTGAGGAGTGGCTGGAGAGACGCCACGGCGTTCTCACCTTCCGCCTGACGCAGGTCCTCACCGGACACGGCTGCTTCGGGAGGTTCCTGTTCAGGATAAGGCGGGAGGAAACACCCGGGTGTCACCATTGTGTGGATCGGCCTGAGGACACGGTGGAGCATACGGTGGAGGTCTGCCCGGCTTGGGCGGAGCAACGCCGTGTTCTCGTAGAGTCGATCGGCGGCGGTGATCTCTCGGGTCCGGCCCTGGTTCAGGCCATGGTACGGAGCGAGAGGAAATGGCAGGCCGTCACCTCCTTCTGCGAAGCGGTAATGCTCGCGAAGGAGGAGGCGGAACGCGTGAGGGAGAGGCAAATTTCGCGCCCTCACGCCCCTAACCGCCGCAGGAGGAGACGCCCGGGGCGGGAATCGCGAGCCGATTTCCGGCCACCGTAGGCGCGGGCTTGCGGACGGTGAGCAATGGGTAGCTCGCCGTCCGATAAGGACCAAGCCCGGGTCGACGGCGCGTTGTGTTCCACGCGCGCCTCAAAGAGATGTCAGCAGAATTGACGGGGTCCACTAGGGCCAATGCCTGCCGGGGGTTCGAAGAAAACCGATCGGGAAATCGTGGCCCCCGGCAACAGGGCAACCGAAAAAACGGGTGGGTTTTAGTCAGTAAGAGTCTGACACGCCCTCCCGCTCCGCCCAGAGCGGGAGAAGTTATTTGATAATTTCCCACCCAAAAAAAAAAACAAAAAAAAAAAGGTCATCGAAAGTCAAAGTCAAATAATTTATTTCAAATAGGCACATAAAGCACTTTTTAACGTCAAAATTTACAAAAAAAGAATAGTTTCTAGTCGCCCCTTCCAAAAGGTAGTTTTCGTATGGAGAACAATGGGCAAGAAACTAGACAGTTACTGTTTTAAAATATTTTGTAAACATTAATTATATAAGAAGACCAAAAGACCAACGAGGCAATCCAACAATTTAATATCACATAATATGAAACAGCATATACTGAACTAGATTAAGTTCCCAAGTTATAAGTAGCTTGGTTTACAAATACTCTGAAGCTAATTTTAAATACTCTGCTTGGTCTGAATTATTACGCCTGACTAATGTGGTTCATTTTGCATGAACGTAGCTACTAATTTAACTGCCTGAGTTTAACGTATATTGTTGAAATATGCATGAATACTCATTAGCTTGTGGGGATGATAACTTATTTAATAGCGCTTTATTGTGTTACTGCAAGCTTAAAATATTAATACTGCGATTAAATGTACAGCAAACGCATCTGCATCTTTACAAAATATCATGACAATGCAAAACAAACCTATGTAAAGTTAGAGAAATTAATTGTTGGACTACCAACTTAACTTGTCCGTATAGTCCAATCCAAACTGTAGTTCTTCTACAGCTACATAAAATGGCTATAACACGGCAAATTGACATAGGGTATAGGGTGTCAATTTTCTTAAAAAATATTTTCCTCGCTGTACATAGACTAGCTAGGTCATAATATTTCTCAACGCGCGGCATCTCAAAGACAAAGAGCAGTGTTTTTTTATTACCAAAAACTTGCATATAAGAAGTCGGTTGTGTGGTGAGAGGACTTATAGGGTTGATTCGCACGATTTTACGGGCGAATCGACACTTTTGAATAATATTATTATTTTTTCTTGAGACAATTCGCACGAAGATCATTTATTTGTGGGCGAATCGACAACTCCAGTCATTCGAATTAGGAAATTGGCACATTTTGAATATTATGCAGTAAAGTTAGTGTATTTTTTTCTTAACAATATTGCAAAAAAAATTAAATGTGCCGATTGTCTAAAATATCTACGTACCTATTTCTGGAGTTTCGATTCGCCCGATTCGAGCGAGTAAATTCGTGTGAATCAACCAATAATCCGGTAAGAGGGGCGGGTGTATTAACCTCACATTATCGCAATATTTTGAGCTGCATCACGGCTGCCCGAAGGTTGTTAGCATTCAATACCAGTTCCGCGTCCACTCTGACATTGTAGTGCAAGTACGTGGCCTTTTATACTCACAAAATACTTTAAACATATTTATTGAGACGTAAACTTGCCTGCATTTTGATACAGTTCAACATTTTTGAACGAATGCAGATCGGTAAATGTTTCTCGTAACTTGATTGCATTTGTCATCAATTTAAAAGTCCTCGCGAGTGTCATTTGTTTCCAGACTTCTAGCTAATGTCTATTTGATTGATTTAAGTACACATATCGATCATGGAATGTTAGGAATCCAATGAATTTTAATGGCAAATTCAATCTAAGCGTGAGAACTTGATACTGGATATTGAAAAAGCCTTTTAAAGTCGTTTCCCAGCACAATGTTGATCAAAGAATAAATCGATATAAAAATACACGAAACTATATGTGTATGAACTGCCTTGTTTGTCTAGTGGCAAGCGCTACTGCTGAGCATGAAGTCTTGGGTTCGATTCCCAAGCCGGGAAAAGTGATATTGGGTTTTTCCAGCAATGATGATTGATGGCAATAGGCTCGCCCTCAATTACATGGGACTTAAACATAACTGGCGAAATGTGGGTGTACCCTACCCTAGGTACGCCTCTGTCTAACCCTTAGGGCATTACAGGCGTGATGTTATGTATTTATATTTGTACTTTGACAAACAACTGGACAAATCTAATCAGCTTTTTGTGCGATATTTGTTTTCCAACAAAACAATAAACGAAACACGTCGCTAAACAAATGAAAAGGAAATAGATTTCATACGATACGCGCGAGGTGGCGAGGATGTCTCCCAGCCGTAACAACCAACAAGCCGTGTGAAACTAAAACAATGGACGTGAGATTAGAACCACGTACCCGAATAAACTAAATATGTAAATAATATTTATACGAGAAACACAATACCGTGTTGTACCAAGTTTTGATGGAGGCTCGACTTTTGTGCCGGAAACAATGCCATTATATTTTAGAAGTGACAAAGGTAAGGAGTTATCATGTTTTCTAACAAATATTTTCGTTTAATAATATAACATCACGCTTGTAATCCCCGAAAAGTTAAGCAGATGTGTACCTATAGTACCTACACCCACATTTCGCCAGTTATGTTTAAGTCCCATGTAAGAGGGCGAGCCTATTGCCATCAACCGGGCACAAATCCAGACTCCGGGCTGCTAACTGAGAAAATCCTAATAGAAAAACACAATATCACTTAACCCGATCTGAGAATCGAACCCAGGACCCAGTGGCGGACTAAGCCTGTCGGGGCCCGGGGCGGCAAAACGAAATCAGGGCCCCATTTAATTTTGACCCTCGCCCAGGAATGAACGTCGAAATATTTAGCATGCTGCCTCGAAAACGTTAGGTTTTCTTTTGACTATTGATAAAGAAATAGCGAGATACTTTGTTGACAACAGAAAAACTAGAGCATCAGACAAATAGAGGATGGTAGAGCAAGCGAAGTGAAAATGTTTGCACCCCGTACAGTTTAAATGTTCTTTTGGAAATTTACACAAAAATAGGAATTACTTTGTCAACTAATACAGAAAAGTTTGAAAATGTAGGATGCAAGAGCGAGCGAAGCGAGGTCAACAATTTTTGCACCCCAACCCAGATAGAGTTACTTTGTCGACTTACGCAGAGGAGAAAAAGTGAATGTAGGTTGCAAGAGTGAGCGGAGCGAGCTTGAAATTTTTTAGCACCCTTCGTCTATATTTAGCATGGGTAGAGCCCCCAACTACAAACTGCCTTTTACCTACTGAACATAATTTGGTCTTATTTGCGATTTGATTAAAACGTATTTCTCGAGTTTTAGGGTCCCCCTAGACTCGGGGGCCCAGGGCGAACCGCACCTGCCGCCCCCCTTTAGTCCGCCAGTGCCAAGACCCCATGCTCAGTAGTAACGCTTGCGACAACTAGACTAACGAGGCAGTCTTTCGTTAAATAAATAATCTAAAGTTTTATACAATGAGATAGCGGAATCCAATAAGTCAGCAATTATCTGATAAGATTTGCTTTATTTTGTTAAGTATTTTCTTTGAAACAAGCAACAATAGGATTCTATTCTTAGTCTCTCCTAAAACCTTTTAAAGCCCCTCTTCAGGGTCAGCTATGACTTAAAATCTTCACGAAGAAAGAAAATATTTCACTGAAGTTACGGACACCCCACAATGTTACATTTAGGTATTCTCCTGGAGTTTCTTGAGGTCTGATAGCTACCGTTTCTCGTGAAATCAGAAACTCCGTGAATCACAGTACGCTTGCTAATGAGCGCACAAGCAAAACCGACTTGCCAAAGCTGACCCGAACTATTCTGCTTGCAAAACACCAGGATAATGATTTTTTTCGTATGTATAGGATAATGGTTACTTGTATTATATTGATTTAGCCAACACTCTAGCTCATTCTATAATTTTTATTTGATATTGTGAAGTGAATAATGAAATTTCTTTTAGCTTGTTGTAACATGTTACATCTTTATTATTTACACACGTATTTACATTATTTAAAAACTATCATACTTAAAATAATAATTAATATGTACAAGTATATAAAAGGGGGGGGGGGGAAATAATCATAGGACATCAAAAAATTCGTCCGCATTGCTGTCAGTAGGAAAAGTGCCCAAAAGGCTGGCAGATTCTTTGACCAAAGAATAGGCCAGCCCTCTGGTCACGTGTAGAGTCGACCAACCGCTTGGTGATGTCTTGAAAAACAAGGTGGGCACTCGGACCCCATGGCCCTAGTGTTTCAACCCCAAACGGCTCAAACATATAAGTCCCAATAAGATTGGAGTATTTGCGCCGTTTGAGGTTTTCCGCACCTGCAGCCGTAGCCCCAGCACAGCTTACCGAGCTAGGAAGATGGGATGGCGCAAGGGTGTCGACACACGTTGCATCCCACACCAAAGGCCTACCTACCTTCCAAGGCATTATGGTCATTCCGTCTGGTCTCTTCCCATCGTCGCGTGCCAAGCCATTGGGTTCTAAAACAGCTGGCACTCCGGCGGTGACAAGAGCACGACGGATGATATCATTGATGCTGGCGTGCCGTGCTATCCGGCCTGCGCTCTTACTGCAGGATAGGCCATGGTGTCCGAGACAGTCGACACCTTCACCGCACTGGCAGCGATGCGGAGCCACACAAGGAGCACCCAGACGTATAATAATGAAATAATTAAAATTGATACTAACATTTGTACGCCCAATGGCAAAGCATAAAGGACTTACAAAAAATTTAACATCTCACTCACCTTTGTATCTGTTACCTATGTTTACAAATAAATAATCTGAATCTGAATCTGAATGTCGTCCGCCTATCTCGCCGTCAGACGACCGCCATCTCGTCTTCCAGTCCTTGGACCAGGCGCTTTACTTTGCGTAAATTATTGCATCACCACTGCTCCCAAAACGGTGAAGGAAGACATCGTAAGGAAACCGGCATGTCCTAGAAATCGCACTGGGCCCGCGTGGTAGATTACGGCCCACTCCATCTCACTGAGAGGAAGCCTGTGTTCCAGCATTGGGGAACATTATAGACTGATTATGACATACTTACCATAACTACTTACTGCATATTCGAATTTGTTTTAAGACTCGATGTGCTAGAATAACTACCGGTGCTAAACAACAGGTTTCTTATTTATAACTAACTTTTGCCAGCGGTTTCGCCCGCGTGTATGTCAGAAATTATCCCACAGGAACGTGCTACCGGGATAAAAAGTATCCTATGTCCAGGTCATGGTCTACCCGTGTGCCAAATTTCATCTAAATCCATTCAGCCGTTTTGTGAAAGCGTTACAAACAAACTCATTTTTGCATTTATTAGTTAGGATGAAAGGTAGAAGTGAATTTGTATCAAAAATCAAAGCTAGAATCTGAGTGTGCTTTCTTGAGTTGATTGACGGATCTGACTTAGACTTGAGTGGATTATATTCAAAGTCTTTTTGATCTTTAGCATCGCCTCTGTCATCGCAAGACTTCTTTTGCAAGCAGACCATCACAATTTGTTTTCGTTTTTAAACGTATATGTTTTCTGAAGGATGAATAGGGTGTTCAAAATTTAATCCTAGTTACTTAATATAAAAATTACCATCCCTGCCCCTGCACAACTTTATATATCGCGTAAGTATAATCAGTCTATAATTTTCCGCCTCTTTGTGAGGGGGGGGGGGAGACGGGGAATCACGCATGCTTTATTTAAAAAAATGAATTTAATTATTTTTTTTCCGCCTGTCTGTGAGGTGAGGGGGGGGGGGGGCAACCAAGCACGCTTCATTTTTTATTTTATTATTTCTTCGAGAACTCATCTTTACAAAGAATGAAACTTCTTCAAACTCAGCTAAAATGTAAACAAACTATTGCAAAATGTTGCTCCAAAAAGTCGAAAGTTCATCATATTAAAGTGACGTCACACTGTAATGACCGCTAATTAAGGCTAGCCATCCACAGCGGCATTAATTGTTGTCGCAACGGCAAGTGGTGCAACCAGTGCTGGACTGAATAAACAATGATGCATAATGCTAGTCCGCCCGACCCAATTATTGATAATTCGTAAACCGGTCCTAATCAGAATTGAACATTGCTTAATTTTTAATGTTATTGAACCCTCTTGTTCTTCCTGGTTTGTTTGTTGTTGTTTACGTTTTAAATAACTATCTACTCTAATCATCTGCCTCAATCTGCCTGATGTAGCTGAATACCATATTTTACATGGAGCGACTTCCTATCTAACCTCCACAACCCAATAACTGGGTAATACGATACCCCTTGGTAAGACTGGTTGTCAGACTTTTGGGCTTCTGACGACCCGTAACGACTGTCAAAGATCCACGAATGACAGCGGAGACCAACGGCTTAACGTGCTTTTCGAGGCACAGAGGAGTCTCGGTATGTTAAGATGGTCACTTATTCACAGATCAACCTTGGCAAGCGTAGCTTAACCACTACTTTATTACTTAGCCACGAGCTCCTCTACTCTAATCATCTAATGTGTGGCTAATCATCGAAGTCAAAAATGGTGTTTGGCAGTGCAACAGTGTCATGTGCTGAAGGTCAATCCAAATTGGAGTATCTTAACTGATATTAAGTATTTATCTTTTGATTTGTTTTCATTGTACCGTGTAGGAAAACTATTTGGAAATAAAGCCACAATATATTTGAAGGTGTCATTACAAAATATTTCATTAGATAGAAGCTCTGAACAGCTACCTACTGACAACTGCCCATTGCCTTTAAGAAATCGAAAAACGATAACCATTTCTTTTTGGAAAAATTATGAAGAGTTTAATTTTCACCACTATCCAATTAAAATTAAGCTATAGGAAAGCTCTTGCATACTTAGAACAACATCACTTTGATATGCAGAATCGATTTAGTTAATATTTCATTTTACTTCCTCTATATATTACGAGTTTAGCATAGAGCAGTTTCATGTAAAATTTCCAAAGGCGGCCAATTTTGAAAATGTTACCTGAAACCGTCCATTTTGCTCAGAATTAATAAAATATTATCTGTACAATCTAATTCAAAATATTCTCGAGTAAAACAAATACCTCGTTGGTCTAGTGGTCGCAAGCGCTACTACTGAGCATGAGGTCCTGGGTTCGATTCCCGGGTCGGGCAAAGTGTTATTGGGTTTTACTATCTGAAATTTCTCAGTAGCAGCTCGGAGTCTGGATTTGTGCCCGGTTGATGGCAAGAGGCTCGCCCCCTATTACATGGGACTTAAACATAACTGGCGAAATGTGGGTGTACCTGCTACAGGGACACCTCTGTCCAACCCTTCGGGGAAACAAGGCGTGATGTTATGTTATGTAAAACAAATTATAAATAAAAAATAAAGTTTAATAAAAACTGTAACCCGACCACGGGAAAATAAAAATGATCTAAAAAGTACGAAACAAGCAAATATTTCAGACAGAAATCAAGACATAGGTACAAAAATGGTCAAGGTAAAGCCGTGTTCGCATGCCTGTATACCATGTGGGTGTCAGGAACACCTACAAAATTATAATGGCATGCGACGACGGCTTTACCTTGACCATTTTTGTACCTATGTCTTGATTTCTGTCTGAAATATTTGCTTGTTTCGTACTTTTTAGATCATTTTTATTTTCCCGTGGTCGGGTTACAGTTTTTATTAAACTTTATTTTTTATTTTATACTTTTCCGTTATTACACTTGCTAAACGTTACAACAACGCCACGCGCAACGTCTCACTGAAAATTGAATTTACAACGAGAACATTTTCGCGCGATGATTTTGTACGATTTCAAATGTCGACTAAAACCAAAAGAATCATTTGAAAGACTTCGAATGATGTTCATAGACAAAAGCCCTTCTAAAGCAACTGTTTTCCGCTGGTTCAACGAATTTAAGCGTGGTCAAGTAACTTTGGCGGACGAAGAAAGAAGTGGCCGTCATAGGGCTATGACGGCTGTTACATAAGAAAACGTGCTGGCTGTGAAAAATTAAATTTAAGTGAATAGGCGAATTACATATGAAGAGATTCAGCATATACTGCAGATTGGATCGGGAAGTGTACATGAAATTCTACACGGGCATCTTCAGGTAAAGAAGATAGTTTCACGCTGATTACCACACAATCTAACGCAGAAGGAGGTTCGGGTAGAATGGTGCCGAGACATGATAGCAAAATTTGAAGCAGGCTCGTCTCGGCGCGTTTACGATTTCATTACGGGTGATGAATCATGGATTTGTCATTTTTGTTCC
Organism: Agrochola lychnidis; assembly: GCA_963680765.1. Lineage (NCBI taxonomy): Eukaryota > Metazoa > Arthropoda > Insecta > Lepidoptera > Noctuidae > Agrochola > Agrochola lychnidis. The sequence continues at coordinate 12,094,139 of OY796850.1, forward strand.
CCAAAATAAAAAATCAACTCAAGGGAAAACAGGGATTAAAGAGGTGTCTGATGTGGACTGGAAAATGTGTAATGAAAATTGGTTAAGACCCATGAAACTGTGTATAGACGCCAATGGAGAGTTATTTGAAAATATTTAATAAATAAAATATAACCTGTAGTATATTTTTTTTTTTATTACCTATTGCAAAATTTTCTGAGTACCCCGTGTATAAATATTAATATTTCGTTGTACACAGTGCTACACATAAAGCTATAAATTTCCAGTATTAGCTGACCTCGCATTGTACGGAAATCCTTTACAATGCCAGATCAGCTTAAACTGGAAATGTATAGCTTGATGTGTAGCCGTGTGTACTTGTTTTTCTTCATAGAGGAATTGAGGATGGAATTACAAACCGTTTTTATTTATTAAGATTTGATTAACTTCACGTTGGTATCATCTTGCGATACAACGTAGCACAGTCTCACTTTTGCTTGTTTTTAACAATTTAAACATATTTATTTACTTTGAAAGTATAACATTATTTACATATTTGTAATGTGCTCGTCAAGACCTTTCTTTTGGTACCAAACATGTCATGATCATATCATTTTAATTTTTTTCGAGGTTAGAAATTTACGTGTAAAATCCACCATATTAAATTTAGGGAAAATTTATATAGCCTATGTCACCCGGACTATTATTACGAATCTATTGATACCTCACTCATCAAAATCGGTTCAGTAGTTTAGGCGCTATGGTGGAACACACGTAAAAGCAAACATACATACATACATACATACAAACATACAAACATATAAACATACATACATAGACTGCTAAAATCATAACCCTTCCTTTTGGCTTTGCCGTAGTCGGGTAAAAATAAAATGGTTAGGTCATTAAAAAGGTTTTAGGTTGATGTCAACTTGACAGTGGTCAAAGGTGTATGCTATTTTGATCTTTCTTATCAAGTGATTAAATACAGTTTTCTATGCAATAGTCTACTCAGTGCCGTAGCTTCAAAAGGTATTATGTGTCCTGACTTGTTATAGGAAAGAATTTGAAAACTGAAGAAGATATAAAAGACTTGACTGTACTTTTATACCTAAGTAATTATTTTTCATGACCTAAATCTTGTATTGTGTTTAATCCGTTTTTAGGATTCCGTACCTCAAAAAGTAAAAACGGAACCCTTACAAGACCACTTCGTTGTCGATCCGTCCGTCCATCTGTCTATCTGTCTGTCAAGACCCTTTTTCTCAGGAATGCGTGTAGGTCACTACAAAGGTATCAAGTTAAAATTAATATCAAATACGTAGGTCTACGATCACTTGGAGCTAAAAAAAAACAAGCTTTTAAGTCAACGCAATAAAAAAGGCCATATGTGCGACATTTCGTTGATACTCGCAAATAAATACATATTTTTGTGTACCTAGGTAGAGCTAAAAAAAATTATTTTAGCAACCTAACAAGTACTTAATATTTGAATAAAACCTGCGCCTTTTTATTAGGCCAAAGAAAATACATAAAAGGTAACCTTCGACTTCAATCACAAAGAGGTAATAAAATATAAGAAACGTGGATTGAATTTATAGCAGTAGCAATGAAGTCTGTGGGTTGGGAATTGAAACTACCCGACTCCCTGAAAAGAGCGGAATGGTCAAAGTTTACTTAATTATAGAGAAAATCCTTTATTATGAAATCTAAATTGAATAGAGAAATCCACTAAGTAATTCGAGTAATCATTCAGCCTTAGATACTGCTAGCTATCGGTTTGCAGATAAAACTCACTGAACGGCGAAAATTCAAATCGAGAACGCACAGTTATGGTTCAGGGATTATACGCCATAGACTATGTTAGTCGAAATTAATGATTTGGGATGTTCTGTTTACCCAAAATATTAAATTGGGGATTTGAACGTGTAACAAAATTGTGCTGTTAAAATTAAGATAACAGGGATAACAGGAGCTTATGTTTAATTAGAGTACTATTATCACTAACAAGATACTTGTTCAGTAAATATTTGTTACGACCCGAGCTAACTACATATTATAATGCTGAAACAATCAAATATTTCCGACTGCCTGGGGCGCACGCATATTACTTACTACGTTATGGAAATCACAGAAACACACGCACAGTGCGAACTTGTGTGGAAATAGACATTTACCTCGCAATGAATGCCATTCATGTGACAATTAGAACGTTTTTGTTATTTCCGTTTTACACATAGTAAAATGCTTGTGCAATGAGATATACCTTTCAAATAACTCACAAAGGCAAAGCACGGTCTTAAGTTAGAACTATCAAGACTCGAGTTCGGGTTTTCCTGTGAGGCTGTGTTGCAGCTGTCTCGCTCTAGCAGCCAGCTCGGCGGACCTGTAAATTTTCCATCTCCTTCTAACTTGAGAAGGCTTGCGCGGAAAGAGAATGTGGGTAACGAACGACCTTTTGCCGTTATGGGCAAGCAGTGCGGCCCGAGCGTTCACCGGGAGCGGTACATTCGGCTGTGGCCACAATACATCGCGCCGACAGTCTGACAAGCTGAAAAAAAATTACGTAAATATTACAACACTCACGCATTGATTATGAAACATCTGTAACTGTAAGGCCGAGTCCTGGACATCCCTACGTAACGGTGTGCATGGTGCGTCCGCGTTCAGTTTGATTGTGCGATCCTGTTTGACCCTGGTGATTTTGTTTTATTATATTGTTTTGTAACCCTCTCCCGTGGTGTTCATTGTATCGTCCATTTCTGTGTTTCTGTTGTGATTTATTTCTGTATCTTTGGATTGTCACTGGAGTTGTTGGTGAGTTTAAGTAATTTTTTTTATTTTTATTTTTTATAATTAGCTTTATTTGCAATTGTATGTTTACTTTAATGTGTGGTATTTTAATTACATTGATTATGTACCATACAATTTTAATGTAGTTATACCTATCATTTAAGTTTATTTTCATAAATTGCTTTTGACGTCATAACAAGTGTTCATTAGAGATGCTGCATGGATGTGTCGTACGTTACCCGAGTAAACTGAATTAACTATAATTGTAAAGCTCTTGGCAAGTTGATTAAGTATGCCACATGTATTTTTGGTTATGTTACGTAGCCCCACCACTCTTTAAAGGTTGCTCTGTCCCTAGAATTGATATCGGAGATACTGCCAAATATTGATTAAATGACAATTAATAATACTGTTATTGTAACTCAAAATATGATAATTATATTACTGCCATTTGAATATCGATATGGGTCAGAAAGACTGAAATTCCTGCTTCCCACAAACAAGAGGGTTCTTTACTCTTGGAGCCCTGGTTTGGCTCCAATAACAAAATTAATTGTAGCTATTTATGAGGTCTCCCATTTGTGCTTCACTGTTCATTAGATCAATGTCTAGAATCCATATATAACACTACGAGATGATGACATAGGTACATACAGAGATTCCTTCGTGCCTCGGAAAGCCGGCTAGCATTCGTAGATATTTAGCAGTTGTTACGGGCATTAGAAGCCCGAAAGTCTGACAGTCAGACTAACCCAGTAACTGTTATGGGTTCTGGAGGTCAGAAAAATGCACCTTAGAGTAGAAGGTTAATTTCCAGCTATGGACGTCATATAGCTAACATGTTTAAGGATACTGTAATGGCTGATAAGGATGATTTTTATAAAATTTTAATTTTGAATGATGAAGAAATTTCTTTTTAGATACCCGAAGTAGGTACCTACTTATTGTCGTATATCCAGGGGCATTCACACATCCATCGACAAATATAAGTTTGGCAATGATACAATACGCGTAATCAACGCTATTGAACCGGAACTTGATCTATCTCGAGAGGATTTTTGAGGATTCCCCAACAGGAAACTCAATTACTTGGGTATTGATCCCAAGACCTTCAATAATGAAGCAACTGTGTTTGCAGCTACTGGACCAACGAGGCTGTCGTTCTATATTGCTCTGATATTGTTGCAAGGTTTCATATCAGTCCGAAAACGGTAATTGCTAACATCACATTGAGCTGTGAACCGGAAAATTCAGTAAATTTTAAGAGAGAGAAAAATATTCATTTGCGGCTTGAAATGATGGCCTGAACCATCAAAATGAAAAGAGTACATGTTTTTATTTTTTACTTTTCAGTTGTGGTATTTACCCCACACAAATTCGAATACCACTACCTGCTATGTAAATAACAGTAAGAAGAACTTAACATATCATCCACATACTAAATGGAAAAAAAATCGTATTATTGAAGCTAACTCAAAAACTACCCAAGCAAAGTTAATACAATTTATATGGGACCACACGGGAAGCACCAGCTTTCAAATAAAAAAGAATTATCAAAATCGGTTCACCCAGTAGACAGTTCTGAGGCAACAAACATAAAAATAATTTTAAAAAAAACATACAGTCGAATTGAGAACCTCCTCCTTTTTTTGAAGTCGGTTAAAAAAGATTAGTCGATACGTAGGTAGGTAGGTACACAAGAAACAAATTCAAAGGAGGTTTGTAAAATATGCGTCCAATCCGCGCAAATTGGCTATCGGCGTCGCTCAGCATTTTACCGTGGCACATGCATAAAGCTTCTGCTTTGTTGGCACAGCGCAGATTTTCAGCTGCAACCGAAAGGATAGGCAGGGTTATGCTGTTATTATTGACAGCCAGGAACCATGTGACAGCACCGCTGTCCTATGTGGAAAGATTAGTAGATAGAGCAGCTTTCCTTTGGACAAAACTACATAACGACACACTCCAGACACACACACACACATTACATAATTACACAACACACACACAATAACACACAAATACTAAACAAATGAATGACTGACTGTCTAATCAATGTAATTTGGTATTTCACAGTGGGCACCCGCTTAAACGGCACCTGAGCTATTCCACATACGGCACCTAACCCTATTTTTCGCAGGTGCCATTAGTGGAATAATTTGTTATTTAAAATTTTATTCCACAAATGTCACCTACGGATCAGTAAGTACTAGTGTTGGGACGTTTTTAGGGTTCCGTAGTAAACAAGGAACCCTTATAGTTTCGTCATGTCCGTCTGTCTGTCTGTCTGTCTGTCTGTCTTCTGTCTGTCTGTCCGCGGTCTAGCTCCGAGACCCTTAGTACTAGAAAGCTGTAATTTGACATAGATATACATATAAATTACGCCGACAAAGTGGTAAAACAAAATTATGAAAAACATTTTTTTTTAGGGTACCATACACGTAAAGTAGTGATGTTTTATTTTTAATTTTTTTATCCCATAGTGTGGGATATCATTGGAAAGGTCTTACAAAAACATTGAGTTTGTGAAAACCATTTTTGGATTCAGGGATTCGTTTGCAAAATATTAAGCTTTAAAATGCTAATTTTTGTTAGAGTCATGTGTGTCCCCCCCCCCCTACAAGCTAAATGGTTGGTTTTGGATGTGTGAAACAAATCACAGCAGTAGTTTATATAACGAAATTAAAAGGAAAACTATCACAGCTAAGTAGGCTTTACTAGTTATCGAGTAATAATCGACCATCTTAACTTTGCAGTTGCAAAAACATATTTTCCCATACATTCCGTATGGGAGAATATGTTTATCAACTACAAAGTTAAGTTTGTTTTTGGGATAAATTCATTCCAACTACGGAACCCTTCATTGTGCGTGGTCCGACACGCACTTGGCCGGTTTTTTTTTTTCTAGGACGTCAAAATCAAAAATTCGATTAAAATTAGTCGAGAGTTTATTATTAATAACATCTAATGACTACATAATTTTGTTTAGTAACATGTTATGACTACATAATTTTGTATTAATTTCTTGACTAATCGAGAAGTATGGAAGAAAAGAAAACACATGTTGCGACGACCCGAAAAAAAAAAATTGGAACAAGGGTAAGAGAATGATGATGATATTACAATTTCTCACAAGTTGACACAAAAGGGTTTATTTTTAAACGTTGCTTAAAGTTTAGACGCAGATATATGACAGTGACCTTGAGTGTTCTGTACTGAACTCACGCAACGCGTCGTACATCCAGCGAGTAATAGGACTCGCCCATCAAGGAGCGCTGTCCCAAGTTGGACGCATTATTAATTTATTTTACATAAAACAAAAGGTATTTGAATAAAACACGTATACTAAAAGATCAATGATTAAATTATCTTTAAAATGGTAAAGGTTTCAGAAAAATACGCTGGATAGATTTTGCGTGATTCTCCGTTTTTTTTTCCGCGTTAGACATAACTTTACAAATTAATTTCATTATGTAATGTAAAAATAATCTAAAATATTTCTTTATTACATTATTAAGAAAATGCTTTAATTTAACATATATTATTTCCAAAACATTAACACTACTCGTTTAGACGTGATCTTCAGTATAAAATCATTAAAAGTCGGTTATCGTCGCCTTAAGTGACGTTCAAACATTAAAAATGTATGGTTAAATGGTGGTGGTGGCTTTGTGGTAATGGTGGTGGTGGTTAATGTATGGTCGCTAATCATTACTTAGTTTTAAGCAACGTTTATAAATAAACCCCTAAATAAATAGAGATGGTATTTAAACTTATGCCAAGATAATAAAAACATTGTGTAGGTAGAACCTTTAGGGAATTAATAGCTGACTTTTGTTTTTCGAGAGGAGGAGTAGGCGGCGTTGATTTCTTCGTTGTAAATTGTAACGATATTTAAATAAAGTACTAGTTAGGAGAAAAGCCTGTTAGGTACACAAGGCTACATATCAAGCTATACATTTCCAGTAAAAGCTGACCTCTCTCTGTAGGGAAATCCTATACAATGCGAGATCAGCTTATGCGGGAAATATATACGCAATTTCTAACAATTCGAAACCAAATCTGCTACTCGAAAAGTATTGGCCAATTATGAAGTAGTTAATAAGTAATCAGAGCAGTGGTGGCCCAGTGGTAACGGCCGCGACTTACGAGTTGTAGGTCGTAGGTTCGAACCCAGACAGGCGCTTTACTTTGTGTAAATTATTTCATCACCACTGTTCTCAAAACGGTGAAGGAAAACATCGTGAGGAAACCGGCATGTCCTAGAACAGAAAATTCGAAGACATGTGACATCTACCAACCCGCACTGGGCCCGCGTGGTGGATTACGGCCCACTCCCTCTCACAGAGAGGAGGTCTGTGTCCCAGCAGTGGGAACATTTATAGGCTGATGATGATGATGATGAAGTAGTTGGAACCTATAAGCAGCATCTTAATATTTGTTTGCTGCACCGGTCGACTTCATAACGTCGGCGCCGGCTGTCGCTGAAAACCAGCGCTGGGGCTCTGTCTTGCACAGGGTCGTAGCATAATGCTGAGCGATAGCCGATTTGCGTGGATGTGATTCATGCTTTCCCCAACTTTTTCTCATTTTTGTAATGTAATATTTTTTTTTCTTGCGTCATGTTTACCGCAAATAAACGTTTTTTCTTTCTTTCTTTTCATATTTATGACTAGCTTCTGCTCGTGACTTCGCCCGCGTGAAATTTTTGAAGTGAAAACTTCTTTAGGCGCTTTGGGCATTTTCGAGATGGGAAAAAACAATTGAACTCGCGACACTGTTACCGTTACCGACACCTCATTCAAAGTATTTCCTGCACAATAAAATTGTTCAAGTTTTCACTTCTGTCGGCACTCCAGCACGCGTCAAAAATTCAAAAGTCATTTATTCAAACTAGGCTGAGAACCAGCACTTTTCGAACGTCAAAATTACATAAGACAGTCCCCCAAAAACGCCCACCCTTCACCACTTCCTAGTGCCTTTAGCTGGGAAGAAGAAGTGGCGCAACAAACTCCCCAGCAGCACAGCTGTCTGTTCAAGTTAGCAAAAAATAAAAATGACTCTATACAATAGTATGCAAAATTATTATGCAACATAAAACATTATTTTAATTAAGTATAAATTATTGGTCATATGTCAGCTAGCACACGCCAATATACCAACCAAAAACATCGAGAATATAGTTCTCGCAGCAGAATTAAAAAAATAAAAACTAAACGTAAAAAGAACTAAATATCTAAATAAAAGCCTCCAGGCATAAAGGGCGTGCCCGCTTACATAAAGCTGTAAATTGGAAGTTATAAATGATAAACTAGGACCATCGAGGTAAAATAAATGTACAGTTAATTACTAGTAACAATAACAAAACCATGATCAGCAAGACGACCAGAAAAATAAATAAATAAATAATAAGTAAAGGGCGGGCGATGCGACGCGACGCGGCAGGTCGGAAAAACAAAAAACAAAAAAAAAACAGTGGCACTCCAGCATGCGTAGCATGACCACCGTAGAAACGAGTTTTGTCGACGGAAGAATAGACAAAATGACAGATTGTCATTGTTTATCTGTCATTTTGTCTATTCTTCCGTCGACAAAACTCGTTTCTACGGTGGTCATGCTACGCATGCTGGAGTGCCACTGTTTTTTTGAGAGGTGGACTTAATGCCATAGATATTTTTACCAGTGAGTGACCTTTGGGTGATGCAGAGACAAACTGTGGACAACTGTGTGTGTGTGTGTACTTCATTTTCACTTAGCGTCCTTTCCGACTTGATTTATTTTTACTCGGCTCCTAAGGGTCTTAATGTGATGTTATTATAGCCTTTCTCAATAATTGGGCTATAAAATCAAAAATAATTTTTCAAATCCGACTTTTAGGTCAAGAGATTAGCGGGTTCAAACAAACAAACTCTTCAGCTTTATTTTATTAAGTATAGATTCGAGACTTCGCCGTCTTCATTTGCTTCTATTTGCAAGTTGCGAAGACATTTTAATAACTAGAATAATAATGTTGTAGGTAGCACCCAAAATTAGTAGAATGTGCCAAATATCTTACGTTTAACCTTTAGCTATAATTTATTGCAAAGGATATTTGAGATTTCACGCCAATATGTATATTTTATGCTGATGACACACCTACTCATTTAAGCATACAAGTTATAGAAGTTTGGAAATCCCTGAATATAAAACACGATTTAGGTATCTGTATAAATAAGCATTGAGTCACAGCTTATCGATCAAGTATATTGTATTAAATAACTTGTATTCACTCTTCAAAAAAAAAAAAACAATTAATCTGCCTAGCCTTTTCCTATGGAGTCGGCTTACAGTCTAACCGGATGCAGCTGAATACAAGTATGGCTGGGTAAGCCGAACGTACGCATGGACGTAATAAAATCGCGGCGACTTTTTTCGTGCACTTGATTTTCAACGCTCTGCTTAGCGCCTAGAGTTGAAAATCCAACAGTGTGTGTTTTCAACGCGCTGAGACGAGAGTGCGTTCCAGCGTGTTAGATTCTCAACGCTCGGCTTAACATCGAGAGTAGAAAATCCAGTGCGCGATAAAATCCCGCCGCGATTTTATTACGTCGCCAACACGATATCCTTGGTGAGACTGGTTGTCAGACGTTTGGGTTTCTGACTATCTGTAATGACTGTAAAAGATCCATATGAATGACAGTCGCAACCAACGGCTTGACGTGCTTTCCGAGGCACGAAAGGGTCTCGATATATTACAATGGATGGTAGCCCATCCAAGAACTGACAGAGGCAAGCATAGGTTAACCTTCGGTCGACTCTTGTGGCTGTTATTATTTAGCCACGAGCTGATCGATACGATCAAGTATATTGTACTAAACAACTTTTAATCTGACATAGCACAAATAATTCGAATCCTGCGAAATAATGTTTACTTATAATTAACGATAAGTAAATAGCATTTTCACAAAACACAATTAATCCAGCTTTGTTAAATCTTTTATTTTATTCTCCTGTTTTTGAATACAGCAATTTAACCAAACAATGAAACTGGTTTGTTCATTAGGTCTAAGTAATTTTCATGTGAACTAGATTAATGAGATAGTTTTTTTTTAAACGATTTGAAGCCTTTAAAACCTATTGAAACGATTTGAAACCTTTCGAAGAATGGGATTGTTTTAGCTTTTAATACAATAAAGCCTTATAAATAATAAAGTACAATAAACAATAAATAAACACACATCTAAACTAATATTATAAAGAGAAAAGAATTGATTTTTTGCATGTTTGTTTGTTTGTAATGAATAAACTCAAAAACTACTGAACCGATTTAAAAAATTCTTTCACCAGTAGAATGCTATGTTATTACTGCTGAGTAACATCGGCTTTAATTTATAAAGATATCACGCGGGTGGAGCCGCTGGCGGAAGAAATTTTTTTAATATATTTTTTGTTTGTGTTTTTGTAAATTAGCAAGATCAGAAGTTAATTTAATTACAAAATATTATTGTTGCATCGTTGGTAAACCGCGAGCATAAACGATGTGTCATTGACCATGTATGTCCACTTTACCTATTTATATAAATGTTAGGATGGGAAGGATGCACATATCCGTAAACATTCTCTTTATCGCTATGGAAATCAGGTACTTCATGGACAATTCTAACATGTACAACTTCTATGTCTTGTCTTAAATCAATTTGGCTCAAATATATCTATTCCACCCTAGCACTCCTGAACGTTTAGTTAGTGTTTTTAACCGACTTCCAAAAAGGAGGAGGTTATATGTTCGTCGCGTATGTTTTTTTTTTGTTTTTTTTTTTAATGTATTTCCATCGATTTCTCCGTCAATTGTGGACCGATTTTGAAAATTATTTTTTTGTTTGAAAGGGTGTGCTCTCGAATTAGTCCCATATTAATTTTATTAACTTTGCTTTGATAGTTTTTGAGTTAGCTACAAAATACGTATTTTTTTCCCACTTAGTATGTAGATGATATGATAAGTTTCTGTCACTGGTAGCAGGTAGTGGTATTCGAATGTGTGTGGGGTAGGTACCACAACTAAAAAGTGAAAAATAAAAACTTTTTACAAAAAAAAAAAACAACCGACCTCCAAAAAAAACACTACAAAGTGAAAAGAACTTTAATTTCGGAAGTCGGTGGCACCTACTGTTGATCATGAGTTTGGTCTTTGACTGGTTCTTGGCTTGAAGCATTCAACTCTTGGAGTCTTGCGGCATTTATTCTAGTTCAAGAGAATAAGTCGATGTCGTCAGCAAAACGAAAATTGGTTAATATTTTATTTCAAGTAACAATACCTTTTCAACAATCTAAAAGCGAAATTGTTTTTGTAAACAATATTTGTTCTTCTAAGATTGAATGTTTTAAAATACTCTATTCTATTCTAAAACAATAGAAAACATATCTTAACCTACTGCCTGCATGTTCTCTCTACATCATTATCAATCATTCCATCAAAGGCTTCGCAACGCAATCGCATAGTTATTTTTTATCTAATGATTACGATACGTAACGAGTTATATTACACGCGTTAACTAGATCCGGTTGAAAATGACAGTTTGATTTGTCACTGTCAAGTTGACGTTAGCTATTGGAGTTGGTTTCAAGGGAAAACTTGTTTTTGCTGTAGAACGTGCCTCAATCATAGCTGTAATACATTCAAAATGTAAGTATTGTTTCTTTGTCAGAATTTATATATCATCATTATTGGCAGCCTTGTTCCATTCTCTCTTTTGTGCTGTGCTTCTCTGGCCTGTGCTTAGCTCATCCAGCTATTTATTAGCAGCGGTCCTTTGTTGGTTATCCACTTATATTTTAAATCATGTTTTACTTTTATAAACGTTTAAAAAGTTTCGGATCTCAAAGCGTAAACATTTCCTTTTACACTGATTATATCCGGACACTTCATTAGGATAATTACGTATAATAATATTGGACATTTCCGTCAGATAGTCTATTTCGTCCAGTCAAAAGTAAAATAGCTAACATTATGTAAACTTAAGTGGTCGAGATCCCTTTTGCAACGAATAGAATTTCTGGCCACTTCACCAACTATCCTTATGATACTTAATTGTCATAAGTATTTTGAACCAAATAACTCTATATTAATCTACAGTGGTTTCATTCAATCAGACAATTCTCTATTTGTTTTAAAGGATAATTCAATAAACCCTCGAGACGCTCGAGTTCAGCTGCAAAAGCTAAGTCAAAGCTTTGTTGGTCACTTATACGTTTTCTACTAGATAGAACTTCGCACATTTCTACTTCAGAAATTGTAAAGCGACGCATTCTTTTCCTAACTATCTTTATTCCACTCAAGTGGATACTGGCTGGTTCTCGATTCAATCTCGTTCACTTTGTTCGTTCACTCTCTAACATTACGCTTAATTACATTAGTCGCTTTTTCACTTTTGGCACTTTTTCTCTTGTTTGGTGGTTGCTCCTAATGACGACGAAATTAGATGCTTCTCCGTGAGTTTTATAACATGATTTTGTAATAAATTGAACAATGTTGTTAATTTTGAATTCATCTACACTTGGATATTTAAATTTCACTTGCTGACCCGCTCCGACCTCGCACAGGAGGTCTTTAACTGTAACTACTCAGTTACAATATATACCCGTGAATTAATAATTCACATTTATATCCTAAACTCTCGCTCTATCTATTGCAGCAGTTTTTGAGATTAGCACTTCCAGACAGACAGTCGCGGCTGGCTTTTTTTTATAAAATAGACTAGTGTAGTAGTGTTGCTACATATACCTACCATTCTATCTTAATTTCAAACCTTCACAGTTCAGGGATCACAAACGCTTTTGCAAATGTCAGATCAGCACCATAACTGTTTCCCGATTACAGTGTCGGTCAATCCTCATTTGGACGTGTCTTCCCGTTATCGTTACAATAGGATACTAGCATACTGCTGCCACACAATAGATAGTTACAGAAGGTCGGTTCCATAAAACAAATCAAGACAGACACGTACACATCGACACGTACGGAGATCACAAACGAATGCCAGTCTCGAGTACACTTGCACTCGCTGTACGTGAAGAGTGTCTGTGTGTACGTGCGTGTTTACTCGTTTTTTTGAGCCAACCTTCTGTATCGATCTTCTTCGTGGTGCTGTCTTTAGATATCTATCTATCGTCTATATAGGCGCTATATGCTATTCTAACAGACATGTTAGCCTCAGTCCTAGGTACAATGCAGTTTGACGTGACTTATCAGGGCGCCCTTTGTTCTGGCGATTAAGTATTGTTCGTGCAATTATAGGAAGTGGGTGTTAATCTAAATTACCTGCATAAGATGATAATGACATTATAAGTATGTTGTCGTCGAAATACTTATGTAAATGTTGTGTGTTTCAGGGATGTGATAGGAAATAAAGGTAGTGAAAATAACTGATTTGTCTCTGCAAATATTGTTCAAAAGACACTTCTTAATAACATAGAAATCCACTGTTACCTATACTCCGTTTGAAATAAGATTAGACATTTAAACAACCCTTTTTTACAGTCCGTTCAACCGATTTTGACTTCTATACCGTAGGTATAAGGATGGCATTAAAAGCAAAAAAAGTGGTTACAAACCAACTGTTTACTGCAGCTGTCATTTGTCATGCCGCCATCGCAATAGAAGTCAAAATCGATTGAACGGACTGTAAAAAAGGTTTAGTTAATGTCTAATCTTATTTCAAACGGAGTATAGACAGGTACTGTTTTCACAGAAGACAAAGCTTTTGTTTCTATGCTACGCGTAACAAGTTAGAATGTCATACAACACATTGTATAAGGTTATTATACAACAGCTGTGTCTCGTGACATTGAAGGAACCGAGGTGTGGGCAGAAATATTGGATTCTCTATTCGAATGAGTCACAATACTATTGGAAACTTAATCGAGGTCGGTCAACATCCGCCTCCGATGCACTCACATATCACTTTTCATTACACAACCAAGGTAGGTACGTACGCACTACGCACTAATCAGGCAAAGAGATCACGCACAACAACTAAAGTCTTTGAAAAAAGCGAGGATAAATGTGGTGACTACACTTACGTGCAAGTTTTACGAATCACTTTACTGTATGTTTAAAGGTACGCGTGTATCTCGGAGCTGGTATCTAACGTGAAAGTTATTCTTGGTATCTTCTTAGAAAAGGTACTTGTGCGGTAAAATGTACCTTTCTTTTTGCGTAGGTACACACGGCTACATATCAAGCTATACATTTCCAGTATAAGCTGACCTCGCATTGTACGGAAATCCTATGCAATGCGAAATCAGTATAAACTGAAAATGTATAGCTTGATGTGTAGCCGTGTGTACGAGGCATTAATTTGCCAATCAAATGCATTAACTTTCGCAGCGGATACGTACAAACAGTTTAGGCATGTATTTAATCGGACCTCAAATAATTCCCATTTTGCTTTCCTAAAAATGTTTTTGAACACTCTTTTATAATGAATGCGCTTCTTTTTGTGTGAACCGCCAATAATTCCTGTTTTGGGGTTCTAAAAATACTTAATAGCCAAGTAACTGCGACCAACTTCGATGCAGCGGTAGGTCACAGTCATAGAAATATAAAAAACAGGTCACAGTTCTAACCTAACCTATTTGGTCGGGGTACTCTAGCTTGGTCACTGCGACCAACTGTGATAAAAGGTCAGAAATTTAAAAAGATGCTCATTTATTTAAAGTACAATTTAAAAAACTCCCGACAAAAAAAATTCCTCGTTTCTCTTTCCTACTCACTATCCTGTGTGTTTTCCTGTTTATCATCTATCTACAACCTATTCATTGAGGCCATTCCAATGAGCCCAAACACGATACCTGTGCTGTAAGTTGGTATGGGAGTTGGGTATCCTGTAAATTCCAGGTGATGCTGCAGCATCAGTTCAAGGTTACTATATTCTTCTAATATCATTGAAGTAACAGAATACCAAATTTCAAATCGATGAGACCTGTGGAAGATACTCACAACCATTCAATTAGAAAAGAGCTGATAATCTTCAAACGACTGAACCGATTTTGATAAAACATGTCTAAGAACCATCGCTAGAAAACCTGCTTTCAAATAAAAAAAACCGAATTTAAATCAGTTCATCCGTTTAAGAGCTACGGTGCCACAGACAGACACACGTAGCGGTCAAACTTATATAACACCCCTCTTTTTGCGTCGGGGGTTAAAAAGTTTACATCATCAAAATATTTTAAAGGTTCATTAATTAAAAAGTGTACATCATTTCAAGTTTTTAGAGGATCAGTAAAAAAAATCCCTTTTAATTAATCTTTTTTTTTTTTTCTTTGCCTTTATTGTCCCACTGCTGGGCAAAGGCCTCCCTACCCTCTTTCCACCTCTCTCTGTCTAGAGCTTCCAAGGACCAATCTTTCTTAAAGGAGTCCAGCTCATCCCGCTTAATTAATCTTACCGCGAATAATTTAATTTTGTTCTTATTTACCTATTGTTTAGACACGTCACTGTACATAACGTTTGTAACCAGAATTAAGCACGAGGTATTCCAATAACGGTTGTTTTAGCTCTTAATTGCAAATTAGTTGAGGAACTAACATCAATTCTCTTCTATTTAGTTGAATTAAAGCTAATTTCCGAGTTGACGCAAATAGCTCCCTCGACGAGATAACTTTACTTAGATAACATGAAACTTGCAATTTTCGCGATGATACTCAAACTAGTTGGGACACCTGCTGTTACTCGACCTTAGGAAGATAAATTAAGTATGTCATTTTACAAACTGCCTCGTTGGTCTAGTGGTTGCAAGAGCTAATGCTGGGCATGAGGTCCTGTGTTCGATTTCCCGGACGGGCATTGGCGTGATATTGAGTTTTTCCATCTAGAATTTCTCAGTAGCAGCTCGGAGTCTGGATTTGTGCCCGGTTGATGGCAATAGGCTCGCCCCCTCTTAGAGCCTATGCACACCACGTTTTTTAAACGCGCCGTCGACGCGCGTTTGTAGCGATACAGACGCGATACGCACGCGAGTCAGACGCAGCCTGTAGACCTTCTGTAGGATAAAAGCGCGCCGTCGACGCGCGTTTCTAAAACGCGCGTCGACGGCGCGTTTAAAAAACGTAGTGTGCACAGGCCCTTACATGGGACTTAAACATAACTGACGAAGTGTGGGTGTACTATAGGTATACCTCTGCCTAACCCTTTGGGAATACAGGCGTGATTTTATGTTAAGTTATCATTTAATAAACAATGTAGTCTCTTGTCAGATATCCTCTTGGGATATTCAAGTTTTGACAGTTAATTAATTTTTCATCCTTAAACTGTCGGACCTTTAATCCTACTATTCTACTATATATATTTTATTTATTAATATTATAAACGCGAAAGTTTGTGAGGTTGGATGGATGTTTGTTACTCTTTCACGCAAAAACTACTAAATGAATTTGGATGAAATTTCGCACACAGATAATTTATAACCTTTCCTTTTTATCCCGATATTCCTACGGGATCGAGACTTATGCGGGTTAAACTGCGGGGCGCTGCTAGTCGGGTATAAATAAAGAGTTTCATTCAAGACAAAACATTATGAAAGCAATTCCTACACATAGGTAACTATATCTATAATTTATCTAGGTCCTTTATAAGTGGTAACAGGACTATCCTGACGATAAAGTCTAATACAATAGACGTGGATATATTTAGTAACCTGTTCCGCTTAGCTATTTCTAAAGAGCCATTAAAACTCCTGAAAGAAATCGACACGTGTTTCACCTCTCAACGAGGCATCCTCAGGATGACGATTGACTTGTCGCGAACCCGAACACGGCGTGTTGCCACACCGAGCGCTGAACGCAGAGCGTACGTATTGTATTTTATAATGGGTTTCCGCACGATATGGTTACGCCTAAATCAATTACCGATATAGTCTAACATAATATTTCGAGATTTTTAGTGTACTATTTAATACGTACTAAAAATCTAAACTATAATAATATAATAAAGAGAAAAGATTTGTGTTTTTGTATGTTTATTTGTTTGTAATGAATAGACTCAAAAACTAGCAGACCGATTTTAAAATTCTTTCACCAGTAGAATGCTATATTATAACTGAGTAACATAGGCTATAATTTATAAAGATATCGCGCGGGCGAAGCCGCTGGCGGAAGCTGGTCTCGCCATGCGAGTTCATAAGGTTCTTTAAAGATCCTAATTCATAATCAAGTACAACAAAAGGCAATTTGCTAAATATTCAAAAGATAAGCACATAAATTAGTAATAAAAACTAAACGTATTACATGACCATGTATTTTTTATTCGTTCGCTAAAGTTGAGAGTACAATACATAGAGCGCGCAAAAGTTCACCATGTTTGTTCCCCGCAAGGCTTGTAGTTGTGGGCAAATAAATATAGCTCTTATGCTATAGTGTAGTCAGTATTTACAGCTTACCACAAGCGACAAATATTGTTAAGAGTTTGTCACGCTTACATTCGAGAAATAAAATATACGTTTGAAGTGTTGAGTGTCGTTTCGACTACAAATAGTATTTTCTCTCTCCAACATTATAGTCTTACAACTTGAAATTTCTATTCTAAGAACAAAAGACTCGTATGGAAAATTAAATTTATGTATTGCTACGTTAATTTACCGAATAACCTTCTCTCATAAACTTTTGTCTCAACCAGACGGGTAAAGTCACCTTATATGGGCGGCTGTACATAAGTCTATAGACAAGATAAACATACGACCTTGTCCGATGTAATTAGTATGTAATAGATACCTATTCCCTTGGAGAAGATATGCCACAGCAATCTG
Organism: Agrochola lychnidis; assembly: GCA_963680765.1. Classification (NCBI taxonomy): domain Eukaryota; kingdom Metazoa; phylum Arthropoda; class Insecta; order Lepidoptera; family Noctuidae; genus Agrochola; species Agrochola lychnidis. The sequence goes on from OY796850.1 coordinate 12,111,694, forward strand.
ATGCAACGTCTGCCTTCAAAGTGATTGCATAAGGTCGTTCAGTGACACAACTTTGTCTTAGCAATAAGATTTTAAATTCCTTAGGGTGTATGTCATATGAACAGGTTAAGAGTGAGTCAGACATGATGATGATACGTGCAAACACGTTACCTTTCTTAAAAAACAGTGGCACTTCGGGAGTGCCGACAGGACCGAAAACATGAAAAAAAATCGGCACCGCTGTAATCAACGCGTTGGTGTCTTTTACTCCATGCACCGCAGTAATCAACGCGTTGATGTCTTTTTAATTGTCAAAAGCTGGTGTCGTAACAGTGTCGCGAAATCAATGGTCCCATCTCAAAAATGCCCAACGCGCCTAGAGAAGTTTTCACTTCAAAAAAATTTAGCTTTGAATAAGTCCTTCGCCAAATCTTAAAGGAATGGTCGTAGTAAATTCGCTGCCTTTCCGAATATTTTAGCAGCGAATCAATGGCCACTGGAAAATTTACTGTCATCGGTAAAAGGACAGACGGTTTTTATTATCTACGACAAAAACTTAATGTAAACAATGATTCACAGTTTCCCTTTGTAGAAAAGTTCGATAAAATCCACAATCCGTTATTTGAACAGTTACTTTACGTGATCGACTCGGGTTTCGTAAAAGTAATCAGAATTAGTTCAAGCTTTTTAAGGTCATTTGAATTTACCATACAACTAATTTGACCAACACCTATCCGTAGATAGCTAGAAAATCCAATACAATAAAATATTTCCAGCTATTAAGTTGTAAACAAGGATTTATAGTGACAATGCTACTGTGAGATCTAAGCATCTCCCCGTGAATTATCTGCTCAATTTGCGACACTCCGCTTGTCGGTGGAAACTCGGGTGGCTGGCGTCAACTGAGCGGAGCCAAGATTTCACTACGCACGCGATACGCCGCGAAAGTCACGAATAACTCTGGAACAGTCGGAACCAATTAGTCGGTAAATAGGTCTACCACAATAGAATATACGTCGCGACTAATACATCATATTTCTTGTCACGTATCAGGTTACCGTTCTTTTGTTACGTGAGCCACTTTCAGTCAGTGAATAGAGCCAAAGGACCCCGATGTGAGCTGAATATGATTAATAATAATTTACGCATAAATATTAACTGTGAATGGTTTGATTGGAACAGTTTTATAGGCGCGTTTCTCAACGTCTGTTTATATGGGACGCGGTACACTTAGTGGTGCTCGTAAATTGAAGTGACCCAGCTATCGATTGGTCTAGTAGTGTTCCAACTATGTTGGACGAAGTGTACAAATTATACGATGCACTTAAGGTGCATACTTAAAGTGAACTTTATGTAGTACAAGCGCCATACTATTTCATTCGTCTACGAATAGGAATGCTCTTTCACTCCTGATGGACATTTTCATTGTTTTGATGGACAGATTGAATAAAACATATTTCAAGATTCCCTTTTAGGTTAACTTGATTTAGTTAGCCCTTATAAGTGATTTCATTTAAACTGGCGTAAGTAACATTTCTCTGACTGTATATGAAGTTCTGCCTACCCTTTTCCCAACTATATTGGGGTCAGCTTCCAGTCTAACCGGATGCAGCTGAATACCAGTATTTTACATGGAGCGACTGCCTATCTGACCTCCACAACCCAGTAACTGGGTTATACGATACCCCTTGGTAAGACTGGTTGTCAGACTTTCGGGCTTCTGACGACCCGTAACGACTGTCAAAGATCCACGAATGACAGCCGGGACCAACGGCTTAACGTGCTTTCTGAGGCACGGAAGAGTCTCGGTATGTAGAAATACCCATCCACGGACCAACCCCGGCAAGCGTAGCTTAACTTGACAGATCGACCCGAGCGGCTGTTAGTACTTAGCCACGAGCTCCTCAAAAAGATAGAGAAATAAAAATGAAATATTCAAAGTCGTTTTTATTGAAATACTAATAATGAATGGACGCGTATGCATAGGAAATTATTCAAATAGCAATAACAAACATTAATTTCAAAATATTTCAAATTTATTCGAATAGTTGCCTAAATATTAATCAGAGTGCGTAATTTATACAAAGAGTAATGTAAAAATATGTTTTACACGTTCCAGTAAGTAAGCTAAGTTACGTTAATTTATGTGAAATTTTAACTCGGCCTTTATACGTCGCTACTTATAAAACAAACAAGTATTACAACTTTAAAGGAGTCTAATAAATTTGCTCGTATAACCGGGAAAATAGCGTGTGTTTGTTTACTTACACGTACACCAGTTATATGTTGAATACGGTTGCTTTTTTCGCGTTAGAACCAATCGACCGATTCACGTGTTTGCCATTCGAGAACCGGCTTTTATTTCCTATTTTTTATTCCAACTAAAAGTAATAGCCGGGATTTAAAAAAAATGGCAGGGTTTTTACGAATTAACATGAAGAATTTTCCATTGAAAAAAAATTACACTTTTCCACCAGAAAATTGATACACTTTTTCGAAAGAAACGTCACACTTTTTCCGAAGAAAATCGAATAAGGGGTGGTCCCTTTAGCAAAGGAACTAAGGAACCCTGTATACATAAATAGGTAGGTATGGTGAGTTCTCTGCCGGCTTTGACACCGTTTATTCAATCTGTTTAATCTGACTGGGATAGTCCGAGCCAGCAACATACCTTTGAGACTTCCTGAAGCTTCCTCGAAGAAGCTAAGTACATCAAAGTGGCTGTTGTAGTGAGAAAGCTCCGGTTGGATATTATATTTCAGTGATATTCTGCACTATATGTATTTCAATTCTCCGTATCTTTATCAAAGAAATACAGCTCTTCTAACAGAACTATGAGCAAATATTAAGACGTTCATAAGCAATTAAAAATAATCAAAATCAGTCTATAATGTTCCCACTGCTGGGACACAGGCCTCCTCTCAGTGAGAGGGAGTGGGCCGTAATCCACTACGTGGGCCCAGTGCGGGTTGGCAGATATCACATGTCTTCGAATTTTTGGTTCTAGGACATGTCGGTTTCCTCACGATGTTTTCCTTCACCGTTTTAAGAGCAGTGGTGATAAAATAATTATCACAAAGTAAAGCAGGTCTGCCTAGGTTCGAACCTACAACCTACAACTCGTAAGTCGCGCCCGTTACCACTGGGCCACCACTGCTCTTTTTTGTAATTAAAAATAAGGAAAAATATGTGTGTAATATTTACCCACAACTTGGCTTACCCCTTCTGAAAACACAGGCTTTGTTTTATAATTCTCCCGCATAAATCTCGATCCCGTGGGAATATCTGAATGAACAGTATTCTATGTCCTAACCCAGGTCATCGCCCTGGGCGTCGGGAATCACAGGCAGATTTCCGGCCACCGTAGGCGCGGGCTTGCGGACGGTGAGCAATGGGTCGGCGTGTTGTGTTCCACGCGCCTCAAAGAGATGTCAGCAGAATTGACGGGGTCCGCTAGGGCCAATGCTTGCCGGGGTTGCGAATAAGGGCCAAAAGGGAAATCGTGGCCCCCTGGCAACATCGCAACTGAAGGAACACGGGTGGGTTTTAGTCAGCAAGACTCTGACACGCCCTTCTGCTCCACTCAGAGCGGGAGAAGTTATTTAATCATTTCCCACCCAAAAAAAAGGTCATGTACTCATGTGTAAAATTCAAATTCGTTCAGCCATTTTAGCGTAACAAATAAACAAACTTACTTTCGCATTTTTAATATTGGTTAGGATTAGGATTCATTTCAAATGAATTTCAAAACGAAAAGGTTTTATTTTAATCTGCTACGGGTCATTAGTCATTTCATTATTGAATTTATATTACACCCGATTATCTGATTTTCAGTCGGATTGGTAATGAAAAAAAACAAAGACATATAATATAATTAATATTCTGAGTAATTGTTTAATTAACACCATCTTGTCTTTCAGTGGTACCGATTCCCTTGTTCACAAACTAAACTAAATTTAAGTTCAGTGCATCTTTTTCTTTCTTTTTTATTAAGAAAAGGACAGAATATACATTTTAGTTTAGTCCTGTCAAATTAATCAGCGCTTGACGTAAATTGACGTAATTTTAGTCGGCAAGTTTTTAATCACGTCTAAACTTGTGTGGAGAGTGACAGGCGCTGATTAATTTGACAGGACTAAACTTAAATTTATCCTCTGTCCTTTTCTTAATGAAATAGAAAGAAAAAGATGCACTGAACTTAAATTTAGTTAAGTTTGTGAACAAGGGAATCGGCACCATAGACTGTCATTATCAATTTGTGAAACATAAATCTAGAATTCTGAAAGCTATGTTTAATTTAAATTAAGTAACTAAATAATTATTTCCAGTTTGCTTAGCAACAATTAAACTTAAAAGCCTTAAGTAAATGTTAATTTAAGTTGTAGGTATCTAATGTCTGCGTAAAGTTAACATTTCTTCAATCCGTTAATTAAACTGAATTCCGAAAAAAAAAATTAACATTCATTTTATGTTTTTGCCTTCTAAGAGTGGCTCGAGCTCACGGAGCTCACGCGATGTCATTGGCTCGAATCCAACATGTCTCGCCAAGGTTCAAAGGCATGGAACAAGTATTTTTTGTCTGGGTATAATACTATCATTCTCCTTGAGATAAGGCAATAAACGCCATTTGAAAGCAAAGCTCATTTATTTGCGGAAGACACTGCAGTGGACTCCTTTTTAATTTCCCCGCAGAGGATTTGGCCCCACTCAATTATTTTTAAGCCGTATTTCGGGATAATGGGGCTAGTTCCGACGAGGACTTATTTAAATTGGGGTCCTCTTGATGGCCGTTACTTAACCTCTTATGACAAGAACAAAATGGTTGTATGATTTGAGGATGTTTTGTATTCTAATTAGCTATTTAATTTAATTTAATATACTATTCTTACCGATGTATAGGCACTGTTTCCTTGTCTTATTATCAAATTTTTATTCACTCATGAAAATGGAAAACAAAAGAAAGGTTTTTACTGCAGAAAGAAAAATGTTTTAATTTTTTACGACTCGCGTCGCGTCAAAGCAACTTCTGCCATTGAAGACAGGTTCACAATTCACGTTTCATGTTTCGTTAAAATTGCCAGACTTTTTATCCCCTTATTTCTCACCCCTCACGGGTTTTCTCAGAAAAGGGGCAATTTGAGGGCTGAACCTTACAGCGAAGTCGAAAATATTATAAACTTTTTTAGGAAATATTTCACCGAAAATTAACAAGGTCTGTTACGAATAAAGACTTTCCATTATTTATTATAATAAGCTAAGGGCACGGGGCCGCGGGGTAGCGTCGTATGTAAGAACACTTCCTCCCCTGACAGCGTCTTGAATCTTTTTGTTTTGTTTGCGACATCGCCGACTCCCCCGGGGACATCAATCCGTCGTGTTCGGGATAAAACTTGGCTCACTCTAAACATTAACTAAATTTTCTTCTCGAATAACGGTATACATACTGAAGAGCCGTGTTTTCAGGCCCGGGGTGCTCAATAATGAAACTTTTCCTGTAAATGTACCCTATTTTTAGTATTTTGCGTACGCACGCACCGACTCGCCGACTTGCCTGATAGCCATTCATAATATTGATGGAAACTCAGTGATGTCTGAATTTATACAGAACCTTTCACCTTCGTATTGTAAGGTATTACTATGACTCTTATGTAATAATAAAATGGAAATCGAGGGTCCTATACGTTGGATGTCGTAAGAAATTTGCACAATTGTGTGACCGAAGCTATAATTTGTGTAGGGAGCGACTCATAAACTTGTGGAAAAACGATAGTTCAGCAAAAAGACAAGTGATGCGTTGAATCTCCACGTGAGAAAGTAACACTTGTGTTTCACAGATTTCTAATGCAAATATCAATAGTTGGCGAACAAATACTTTCTAACTCGTCTGTTTACTTTCACCACTAATTATGGAATAGGAAGCCCTAAAATATTTTACATGTGATAGTATCGTTCATAATAATAAATAATAATCTGTCATGCATAAGCAATTGGTATGAAAATGATATAAAATTGTGGTCGTTCATAGCCGTTTTCCACATGCATATTATAAACCATAGGAATGTCACAAATTTCTATTTTACAATATTAATCTATGTTTCCATTTCCTTCGTTACCAATAACATATCAGTTTCGTTTCTGAGCCTGATTTATACAAATGCCGTCATTCTTTTGGTAAATAAGTAAGGCAACGTTGTGTAAGACTTGTTTTGTAAAAATACGGTTTTCATAAGCGTGTAAACACATTTTGATTGCGCATTCCGCGTCGGCATCACATGTAATAACAATTATGTAAATAGCAGAATGAACCAATTAAACCCATGAAGTTTGATTCTTTTTTCGCAAAAAGCCAACAACCGCTGCTAGGGTTGGGCACCCGGCTTTCTATTAAATTCTAGACAATACTTTTGAGTTATGCATGTGCAGCCATAAGATTTATATTTTTTTTTCACAAGTCTTGTATTATCGTTTAAGTTTAAAAGAAATGGTGTTTTAATTTAAAGTAGACTTAAAAACCGATTGATAAAAATGGTCATGATATACAAATTCTACCTTACGTATTCATTATCTTTGATATATTTCGCTCAAAATATTCCTCATTGTTGTTAATCCATGATACTGTCGGCCCTTGGGACAGGCCCAGCAGAGCGTCAACATGTCACCCGTCCTGTCAAGATTAGCATTTTGCTTGGGCCTGGCAGCCCTATCCGCGGGCAGGCGACATTGGCATGCGAGGAATGTGACCGCAACGCAATGCCCTATGCTCACGACACGGGGCGGGTCGCGGGGTAGGCAGAGCTTCGCACTCGTACTGCCGCATAAAACCCACGCAATGCCGACTCACTGCACACGGCAAAACCCATGAATCATTCACGCATCCGCGGATAAAACTGTTTTTCTCCTTTTGTTGTGGGTCCTACGTGAATCGGGTTTTTCACTCGTTTTTCGACAACCGTTCTACCATAAGCATTTGAGACGAATGGTTTCGTTAAATCAAACTAAAGCTGTTGTAAAAATCTCTATTGTAGAGCAGTGGCACAGATTTTTCTGTGTTTATGAAATATGCAGTTCCTATAACATAATATGTACTGGGCAGTTAGTTTTTTTTGTCATAATGGCCACACGTTTCTTGACTAAAACTTACAGTACATGTAAGTAGTATGTTTGTGCTAGATTCCACATCGTTCACGCTTGATTTCTTAACCGTTTGAATTTCAAGATGGTTAGATAAGTGCCAGGTATTCATAAATATATAACCATATATCTGATTATTGCAATGCACCGTGAGTCGTTAATTATATCTAGTATTTAGGTATGCTAGGCGCACTAATCGCTAACCTTATCCAGCTTGCTATGTAACTTATTTCTTGTAGCTTGACTGACCACTACTTTGGTAGGTATTACAGGATTTATCTATGTTACAATACCGTTACAGTACAGTTAACATCAAGATTATCCTATCTGAAAAAACTTGCTAGATGTCCGTAAGAAAATATGGAACATTTAATTTTATAGAGACTTTCAAATAGGATTAGAAACATATTTCCACGAAAAGTTATTTTCAAAGAAATTCTTCAAATACTGTTAACCTCGCTTTAAATCGAGAACGTAGAGCCATAAGCTTAACTTTAAATCGCACCATCATCTTCCTTATTGCAGCATTTTTAAAACCAAAGTAATATAACTTTTAAGAACTGGCAAGAAAAATGCAGCTTTCAGCTACATATTACTTCCTCCGCCTTGGTTCTTCCGTACTTATATGAAAATATCTTACTCGTAGGTAGTTTTTGCGTCAATCCACGCCAGAGAGGCCCGACCCGAGACAATATTGAAATTCCCTCGTCCGCTCTATCGATAAATATTGAGATCTCGCGATATTGTACATTTAAACTGAATCAGATGTATTTTAAAATTTAAGTGAATTCATAAATATGAAGCGCGTTGTATTGTGAAATTGTATAAAATTATTACTTGTAATGAAATGTGAAGCTGTACATAAAACGCAATTGTAAAATTACCTAATGACCAACCAATTTTATAAAATTAACAATATTTTGAATACCTTCCTTAGTAAACAATAATGTAAAGGTACAATTAATTTTATATTACTTCGGGATTAATTACTAAAATAAGACAAAAAAATAAATAAGTTTGACATAGGAAACCGCTCTCTCTCTCGCTCTATTTACTAAAATAATTGAATAAAGAATTAGCTAATCAATGAATATAACTAAACCACTTCGCATCTTTTTGTAACTTACAACTTGGCTCAAAACAATTTTGCTAACCGTTTCAAAACAAAAACAAAAACTTTCTCCTAGACTGATCAGATTAAACATTTAACAGTCATTCGTGGAGACGCAGTTTTTTCTCTGACAGATTATATCAAACATGTTGTACCTACCTACACATTAAGATTTAGAGATATACGGTTGTTGACTAGGAAACTGGACAGTTTGTATCTACACAAGTTGTGATAAAACTGCAAGTGACATGAACTTACACGGTACTTCAAGTTTTAGGATAAATAAACTTTGTCGGGTGTCGTTAACACTACACGAAGCGCTTTTAGAGACGACTGCACTTTTTCTTGTTTTTTAATCCAGCTAGACTATTTTCCTATTATGCAAAAGCCTTTTTTGTTACTTTCCACTTCTCCATTTGTGGTCTCTGTTGAGCCAGCTCCATCCTCCTAACCTCTGTCTTTTCGGATTTATGTGCGTATTGTATAATAATTATCACTGATAGAATTATGTTTGTAAATATGTGAGCACCATGTATCTTCACATAATTAAATTTTCTGTCGTTGATTTTTTTTTTATTCTTTTTCTATTGTAGTATAGTAATTGTATTCTAGGTGCGTCGTCTTCACATAAAATTATTTAACTAATGTACGTACCTATATAAACTATTGTAAAACATTTTAAAAGAGTAACGGTGGAGTTTCTTGCCCATTCTTCTCCATACGAAAACTACCTTTTGGAAGGGGCGACTAGAATCAATTCTATAATTTTGTAAATTTTGACGTTCATAAGTGCCATATAATACAATGCTAATGCAATGCTATGCTAATGCAATGCAATGCAGTGGTATTTGAAATAAATGATTTGACTTTGAAACTTGCTTCAAAAACGGTGAAGGAAAACATCGTGAGGAAACGGGCATGCCTGAGAGATATTTCTTGATGGCATGTGAAGCCAAGTCAGAAGCCTATAGCCTAAAACTCTGACACCAGGTTAGTCACTAACCACACGAAAAGAAGAAGAAGCCAGTTTCATAAATAAAAATCTAAGTCATCACGCCAGATTTTTTGTATTCTCCGAATTTAATGGACACTAAAACTTATTATCCTAAAGAAAAGCTCCATTATCAAAGTAAATAATGCAGGTAAGATGTTAAAATCCAACTAGTTCCAAGCAAGTGCTATCAAAGTGCGACTTAACAGAATCTTATAGCTACTTATAGGGATAAATAAAGTTAGCGAAGTTGCGACACAAAAACGGCTCATAATGAAATATGCTTTGTAGGTGAGTGAGGCAATTTTCGTTGCAGCCGGTTGCACCGCCTAGGAATATTACGTGTCACTTATTAAAGCTTCTTCAAAATTTAACTTATCTCTCCAAAGTCAAAGTCAAATCATTTATTTCAAATAGGCCCATGTATGGCACTTTTGAACGTCAAAAATTACAAAATAATAAAAGTGATTCTAGTCGCCCCTTCCAAAAGGTAGTTTTCGTATGGAGAAGAATGGGCAAGAAACTCCACCGTTACTCTTTTAAAATGTTTCCGAATCTGATAATAATTTTGAAGAATGCGGCGACGCATGAATTGTCCATACAAACGTAATACATAAATCATTTGCAATTTGAGCAAATTTCCACCATATTATGTTGATATTTGGATTGAGACAGTATTTATCTAGGCTCCTACGTCTTTTTATTTCCAAAAACTTACCTTTAAATGAAGTGTAAGCGAATTGCATTTCGTACATTTTTACAGCGTAAATGACATGTTTTCATATTGTTTTTTCTGTATTATAAACAACAATATTTGTAATATTGTTTCCGCAGAAGCATAGTTTATGTTATCAAGTTATAAATTATCGAAAAAAAAAATGGAAATATATTAAGTTTTCATTCATAATTTTTTGTATTACGGAACATATCCAAATTTATTATAAATTTTTGAAAACTAGTAGTGCTATCGCGTCAAGCAATAATTGTCAATGTGTGCGTGGTAGTATTGCTCACTGTAGGTGTCTATCGCTCCGACAACCACTCACACTAGCGCAACGTGCTTGGAATTGAATTTTGCAAACATCTCGATTTGTAGTTGCGAGCCGTGTCGCCGACCTCTTAAGATCTAATAGTACTACTAAATGCGAAAGTAAACTTAAAGGCATTTTATTTTGTTGAATCCATATCATATTACCATGTTGAGCTCATCATGTGATGATGACAACTGCATCAAAATCTGTTGCGACTTTAGTTAAAGTCCAAATCAAATCATTTATAACAAGAGGCCATTAAAAAAAGACGTCTATTTACAAGAAAATATAATTGAATCTAGTTGCTCCTTCCAACTTACATTTGATTCTACTTCCCTTTTATAAAAACAACGCGGTCACACAGACAGACACAAAAACGGTTTTAATTTGTTATGTGTATAAAATTATAGATATAATTATGTAGGTATCAAAGTCCTCATAAAAAAGTATCAAGTTAGTTTTGCTGGAAAAAAACAGTTTACAGTTTTTATTGAATTAATTTGTATAGACTATAAAATGTGTCTGGAAACTTTTTGGTAACATGGTAGTATATTATTCTGTCGTAAATCGACTGCAATAAAAATATTCGCACTTATTAAATCTTACAAATTATTTAAAAATGCTTCTCATTGCTATGCTCGAATTGTAGTCCGAGGTCAATGTAGTATTATTTGTAGAGCTTGACGTTAAACGTGAAGTAACCAGTCCTTGAAGTTATTCCAATTGATAGTTTTCCGATTGTTCGTATGTACCTTAAAGTGCAGTCGATTACTTTAATTTTATCGTGCACTTGATACATGTTTCCTATGCGGGATTTTTTATTCTAAACACCATAATTGATGGCTAATCTATTATTAAAGGCTGTGTGGAACTCGCTAAATAATGATCGTCAATTTCAATCACGTTCTTTATAATGTCTCAATTTACGACATAGATTATGTACACGTCATAATCTATGTCGTAAATTCCTCAAGGAATTATATCACATAATTCTTTGAGAATTTTTTGCTGTCGATGTGCTCTCTAATTCCGTAAATTAATTTCATATCTGTAAAGTTATTTTCAAGTCTTGAATCCAGGTAATTTTGTTCAAAAGCCAATTAAAGTTGGGAGCTACAGGTTCAACTTAAGTGACTTCCTAAGCTCTTACTTAGATTGCTATTGTGTACCTAATTGAGTTTTGAAATAACAAGTTTGATCTACCACGGAACCACATCATGAAGATAGATGAGATAACCGCCGGTAACGTAACATAATTATGTAGTTTAAAATTCTGCACTATTTATTTCTTTTACTTTGTTACTCTTGGTTCTGTCTTGCGCAGAAATTTAGTAAAGGCGAAGATTTATTAGATAGAATAACAATAAGGTACTTCTATTTACTTCATTCGTACGAACATTTAAGTTTCTCATAAACTTTACACCTGTTATTTAATTCAATAACCCTTGAAACAAACGATAAAAACGATTAGGTGCTTGTCTAGTCATATAAAGCTTGAATTATTTTACCTTTGAACATATAAGTGACTGCAGTCAAGCTATGGGTCCTAGTGACTCAGTCCCAGGCATCGAATTGGAAATACTAGTACAAAATTAGATTTAGGTGACGTAATCACCGCACCTTCTCGTACAATGTACTGATGATCTCAGGGTCAAACAATGCTTAGCAAAATAAACATATTTGCAGTCAAACTATGTCCTGCTCAGCGTACGGTCAAAGGCGAAAAAATTATATGAAAAACGTACTTCGTGGGTTTACTTGGTCGTCAAATTAACAGCAGCAACGGTCGCGTTGTTATTCGCGAAAATAATTGGATAGGACACAGCTGCTGCACACCGGAATTTCCGCGTTCATTGTCAAGCGTTTCCCATTAAGCCGGTGTACCGTCCCCATGACGAATCGAGAAATTTACAAAGAGCCGAGTCCGTGGACCGAGCGCCCTCAGCCAGCTACAGACACTCTTCAGTTCTGTTAATGACATTGGAAATCGACCGGGTGACTGTACGATTTTTCGGTGCCTTTAATTTAGTGGAACGCTCGAAACATTTCCGTTGGTAAATAAATTATATTTCTGCGCGAAAAAATAGCACTGGTCTTTGAGTTTTTGCCAAATCAAATTAAGGATTGACATCGAATTTTTTGTGGCTATATTTAGTACGCCGTTCCTATTGGATGACATTCAAATTCAATTATCGAAATTGATGGACGGTTTATGTTTGACCGCCATTTCTATTTTTACCAGGAACAATCAAGCCGCCATGCTGAAATAAATGGAGGCGATGGTACGACATATTGACCCTTCGGCAAGCCAGCAAATTCATCTCATGAATGATGAGTTTCGTTCTCTTTCATGGAGATTTTAATAAAGTAATTGTTTATTCTCTCCCATGCAGTGAGTAAACATAGAGTATCTATGCTACATTAAATCTATTCTTAATTATATTATTATTAACTTCGTGGTAATTGTAGAGATATTGGAATATGTTGTCAAACGCCTTCTTGTGGTTATTTTGGATTTTTCAAGATGTACGAAGATTTTTTTTGGGTGAGAAATTATCAAATAACTTCTCCCGCTCTAGCTGGAGCGGGAGGGCGTGTCAGACTCTTACTGACTAAAACAGACCCATGTTCCTTCGGTTGCCATGTTGCCAGGGGCCACGATTTCCCTTTCGGTATTCTTCGCAACCCCGGCAGGCATCGGCCCTAGCGGACTCCGTCAATTCTGCTGACATCTCTTTGAGGCACGTGTGGAACTCCTTATCGGGCCGCGAGCTACCCATTGCTCACCGTCCTCAAGCCCGCGCCTAAGGTGGCCGGAAATTGGCTCGCGATTCCCGAGGCCCAGGGCGTCTCCTCCTGCGGCGGTTAGGGGCTCTCACGCATTCCGCCTCCTCCTTCGCGAGCATTACTGCTTCGCAGAAGGAGGTGACAGTCTCCCATTTCCTCTCGCTCCGTACTGTGGCTCGAATCATGGCCGGATGCGAGAGATCACCGCCGCCGATCGCCTCCACGAGGACACGGTGATGCTCCGCCCAAGCCGAGCAGACCTCCACCGTGTCCTCCGGGCGATCCACACAGTGGTGACACCCGGGCATTTCCTCCCGCCTTATCCTGAACAGCAACCTTCCGAAACAGCCGTGTCCGGTGAGGACCTGCGTCAGGCGGAAGGTGAGGACGCCGCCGTAGCGCCTCTCTAGCCACTCCTCAAAGAGGGGTCTTATCGCCGCAATTGTGGCGTGCCCAAAGATGTACAAAGCTGATGCCAATGGTACTTACTCGGTAGGTATGTTATTTTCTTGGGAATATAGGTTTATACATTTTGTTCAGTTCTTCCACTCCAGTTATTTCAATATTTTATAGCTGGTATAACCATACAAGGCAACGTCAAAATTTCACGATAAAATATTAAAAGCTTTTTAATATTCTGCAGACATCCATTAGCATTCAGCATAGGTAATCAAGCCAGTCTCAACAAATTAATATGCAAAATAGGTATATGCCGAAACAAGTCGTACAAGTTTCTAATATTGCTAAAGCATAATCGACGCGAATGCGCAGAGCAGTGTTGATAACAAGTTTAGATCACGAATCACGCGCAGGTATGGCATGTGAACGGCGACAAGGCGTGGTGGGCCGAGGTCGTCGAGTGCTCGCAACTGAAAGTGCGACCACTCAGTAGCCGCAGGAACTAACTAGCAACTAGGCAGAGACCACAAAGTAATGTTGCAGAGAAGGCGAACTGACTCGTCCTGGCTTCCCACCCACAGCTACAAGTTAATGTAGGTAGGTACCTGACGATAACGAAACGTAATACCACGAAACACACTCTATTGGTAAAGGGTAAAGTTGATGAAAATTCGTATACAGACGTGACTGACAGACTCTGTAGTGATGTGGGTGGCCTGCTCTGTATTAAATCTCTCGTCCCACCCATAAACTCTGTTAACTTATAGACAGGTATAAAAGTTCTCAACTACCTTATTATGTAAAGTATACACGGACGGTTTGATGAACGGAAACTACCATTGCATATAAATGTTGCATATTATTGTTTAGAGGTTCGAGTGCATCAGCTTGTTATCATGCTAGAGTGAATCTACTGCATCTAAAGACTCTGTGGTGCGAACGGACGAAACTAGTTACTACGGACAGACCATACAACTAATTGTAGTGTCAAGGAATTTTCTAGAAAACATAAAACATGTGTTTATCGGTATTGCCATTTTTAAACAGAAAGTGTTTTGCTTCAAGGCGTATTGAAGCCGTTGTACTATGATATTACTTAAAAGGCATAATAATATGAAATATCATACAAGTTGACAAACCTGTTAGAGAAATTGGTAGAAAAGTAGTTTTAAATCAACACTGTCAACTTATTTTGCATATTAATTATTTAGAAACTATATAATTAGCAATCTGCGGAACTAAAGTCTGATAAAGAGATTTTTGTGATGATTAAGAAGATTTGTTTGACAAATGATTAATTAGTTTAATAATAATTGGCTACGCGATACAAGAATTCCATTTAAGCAAAAAAAAATATAAAAAATTGTAGGAACAGATTTTCTTTAGTATTATTTATAAAAAAGCTAGTGCTATATGCCCGTAGGTGGTTGTCAGGTTCAACACAGTTCGACCAAACGCCTGTGTTGAATTTTGAATGACTAAAAAGGTTTGAGCCGTCAAGCCTGGGGGCGAGACGGCCGCAAAGTGAGTCAAATATTTACAAAATAATCGAAAGTTGTAGACGAAGTTTTATGGACAGTTCTGAGTAGAAAATTACTTTATAAAAACCTTTTTATTAAGTACCTATGTGGGCGGTATTTCAATTCAAACTTAAATTGGAAATAAGATCATTCGAGGAAAAACATTGCTGGATGATATTTCGATATAATTCAGCAAAAGAAAAGTTTTCAGACGGCTTAATTATGTTGGACGTCTATTTTTCCGAATATTTTAATAGTCGTCAAACATTATTAATCACAAAAAGTTGTTCAATTGATCCAAAAAACGTTACATCTAAAAAGTATGTATATTGACTTTTCCAGTTTCCACAACTATAAAAATGAGTGCGAATAAAGCAGCATTCAGTCGCGTTCAAGATCGATTGCATCCGGGAAGCGAAGGAATGTAAAACACAAGCGAAGTATTTATGTGACGGCTTTTACGAAGACCTCGCGTATTTGTTTGTTGTTTTGTTTTCGTTGATGGGTTCATGCAGATCAGAAGGGAAAAAGTCAAACCTCCCCTTTTAGGCCCTTTGTACACAAGCGACGAAAGTTTGATACTCGACATTTTGAGGGTCTTTCGCGTTATTTCACACATTTTGACGGTGAAAGTCTAACCAAGTACCTATATTGTTTGTCACAGATCCTTTGTCAGTATTATTAGTGGGTTCAAACGACATCAAAATACTGAACCAAGTCTTTTGTCAGGCAACCGCTCGAGGCATAACGAATATTAGTTCACGTTTCTCTCCGCCAAACATGGACCTTAAAGGTAGAAAGAGGCCAAAAAAGAACAAGAAATAAACCGGAGCAACTTTATGGTTGCACGATAAACCATGACGTGATTTCGTCACAGAAATAATTAATTTGGAGATGGCTAGAGAAATATATGAGCAAAAAAGTGAAGGAAAATAAGTTTTCATCATTTTCTTTGTGTCACAAGTAGAGGTTTACTAGCTTCTTGTTCAAGACTTGATTTTCTTCGGTTAAGGCGTATCTAGAAAGAGATTATTGTAGGTGATACATATTCGTTGTGGAAGAAATTCCTACATAAATTAGCCACGACACAGCAAGGCCGAACGCTCTGTAATATGTTGATATGACCTCACTATTTTTTTATTATACTCTGATTTTATTGACGTTAAAACATTTGCATCTAATTGCTATAATAACCATTTTAAAAACATAGGAACAAGGAACAGTTTATTAAATGACAAAGAATATAAGCGACCAATTAATTCATCAAACTATTAATTTAAACGAAATTTCAGTGCCGTACAAAATGCTTTGTTATTTTCTGACGAAATAAGGAACAGAATATTTTACTTAGACGTTTTTCTGCGTTACAAGTTGCTGAGACTAAATCTGAACTATATTTATTTTGCTCTTATTTTTTTTGCTAAATTTATATCGTGGCAAATAACGCATCGAAAGCGAAGAGTTATAATCAGCTGTGAAGTTTGAATTGAGCCTAGTGGAATTATCGATTTAACTTCAACTGTTTTATTTGATATTGATAGAACAAAACAATTATACAAACTATTGAATAACAAGGAAAGGCACGAAAACTTTCAAATTGGAATCAGACACACAAGTAGGCGTTACATTTAGATATTAAGTAATAAGAAACCTGCAAGATAATTGATTTACAAAGTCGCGGACTTCGTAACAATTGAAACCGCCTTAATGTAATTTGGTTGTTAGTAAACCGGCGGTTACCTATTTTATATCAAAGTTAAAATGTTAAACGGTTTTCGCACGAGCTACCCGACGAATTTAGCCAGAAATATTTTCGACGTTGTAAGAGAAATGGTAAAAGATTTATAACGATTTTCGTCGCCGACAGCAAGTTGCCGAGGCGGATATAAAAGTTTCTTATGCGGTGCTATAACTCTAAAACTTAGCTAATATTCAAGTCGTAATAAATTGCCGAGATAATGTTCTTTACAGATTTCATTAGAGGGATCATGAAGGCTCTGAAATTGTAATAGATTCAATTAAACTCATCAAGAATAATAGTAAGTTGTTACATTAAATGCATCCCCTCGTAATGTTGTAATTCTGTCCTCAATAATTAAGACTGAGACTTTTATGAATTGAGTTTTTGTTTTTATCACAATTTAGATTTGGTTGGAAACTATAATTTTTGTTTTAGTTGATTGAAAGAATCAGTTTTATCTAAACTAATATTATAGAGACAAAAGATTTGATTCTTCGTATGTTTGTTCGTTTATTTATTTGTAATGAATAAACTCAGAAACTACTGAACCGATTTAAAAAATTCTTTTACCAGTGGATTGCTATATTATCACTTAGTAACATAGGCTATTAATAAAGAAATCACGCGGGCGACGCCGCTGGCAGAAGCTAGTGTTTAATATTTTCATCAAGGCATATTAATTAATTTCAAAAAGGATTAACTCCTTCAAGCTTGAACCCACGCGCAAATGAAAATATTTCATTCTGTTTACTATTGTGAAAATTAATTGGTTCGTTGTTAAAAGCTGAATCAAAATCGTTAGGTGAGTTAGCTCGATCAAAAGCCTAGAAGACAGAGCGTGGCAACACTGAATGGGTGCCACCTTTCATATCGGAGTGAATTCAATGAATGGATTCCAGTATTGCAGAGGTTATTCCACTAATTGGATGAGGGAAACGTTAATTTGATAACTCTGCGTACATTTACATAATTTGTGGTAATAACAGCTCGATGGTCGATAGTCGCTGCCATCGCGACGTGATTTCGTCAAACAAACGAGGTTCGCCGAAATCCCGCACAGCTGCCAACTCTTGTAACGTTATGCCAGTTTAATGTGTTCGCTATTATAGCAATATATAAAGCTGAAAATAGCGTGTACAGTAGTTATCGCGATCCCTATTTTGTATTGGATAATGATAAAATTATTTTGCCTTTTGACGTTATACACAGTTTGCTAATATCCCTTAGCCGATGGTCGAATAAACTTGGTTAGTTGTGATAATTGAGTAGCTGTCGTTTGCAGGCACTACTACAATTTAGTTTAGTCGAAGCCTTTAAAGTTGGGCTTGTTCGAAATGGATGGGTCGGATAATCTAAAATTGTTATTATCAATTCCCTCCATGAATTTTAATCAAACAAGTAAATAGCAAATCTAAACTTAATAACTGTTATATATAGGGTGGCAGGGACATCGACGTGAAAACTGTTACCATGGATCTGCTGTTTCATAGAAAACTGCAATACCTACGCGGTCAAAATGTATGGAACTGCAGATATTTTTTAAATTACCGACGTTGTTGGGAATTTCTGAATCCATGGTAACAGTTTCGCTTCGATATCCCTGCCACCCTGTATATACTCTTTTTAAAAGGCAAAGTTCACCTGAATATGCTTCATGTACAGGAAAAATGTTTACATACGTACACATATGTATGTAGATATGTAAAATAATGTACCAACAAAAGAGGTATTCAGGCAAAAACTAAACTTGTTTACATACAGTAGGTATGCCAGCAATATTTATCGTCATTGTTTGTGTACATAATAAGTTTTTATTGAACTTATAGATAATCAGTGGAGTCATTTTCAAAAGGTTGAAAACTCTTAGATATACAGTCACACACTTACGCAAGATTCAAAAGCGATTTTCTGCTAAAACATTGATAGATATTTTATGGCATTATGAACATAATATTATCAAAATCATTCTGTTTCGAAAAAGGTCTATTCTCAAAGTTGCAATTTTAATTTTACGAGAAAAAGCTTTTAAATTTCGCGTAACTGTAAGGTATTTATGCTCGTGACTGTACCATTCCTTTTCGTAGTCGTGCCTGGATACTCACCTTTTTGTCTAATATATGTAGGTACAGTTTTTTCTCTCTTCTTGTGTTGATTTTTCGAGGGTCCGCTTCACAAGGACGTTGCAGAACCGGTCGCCACCTGGCGTGACGTCATCCCCGAATTCTTATTTTATAGTCGGTATAAAAAGTTTGGTTCAGTACAATGCACTCAATTCAAGCCCTAAACGATACTTTTTAAAGATTATCTTTTTACTACCTTTTTCCTGCGGCTTCGCCTGCGTGGACTTCAGAAATTACCCCCCGGGAACGTACTACCAGGATTAAAAGGAAGTGAAGCAATGATCGCATACCTAATAGCCCAGGAAAAGGTCATTGATTCTTGTCCTAGCACTGCGCCTGCGTTGCCATCAACCATAATTATTTTGTTACGCATAATTTTGAATCTGTGATATCTTTAAACTATTCATTCAAATGATATGATGTTTAGGCATATTTTAAACTAAAAAATTCCCAATTTAAGTAACATATTTTATTGGATAAGGATTAATATAATAGCGGTCAAATGGAAATAATAATAACATTTTTATCAAATTCTGAAAGATAAAAATGGTTACTGTGGGTCATCCTTAGCTTTTTAAGATGTACAATCCTGCAGAACATTAATTTTATGTAACTCTTACCGTTTATGCGGCGCACGCCAATAAAACTCCCAAGCCGGCATGATTTTTTCCAATATCTTCAACAATAATCGTCATATTTCAGCCAATTTACACCAAACTCTAATAAATTATACACTTAAACCTTCTTCGTGAATTACTCCGTTCATTAGTGAAAACCGTTTGGTGTAGAGATTATTCAATGTCTTAAATTGAAAGATTTAAGTACAACAGGAATTGATTCATGATTCTGTATTTCCTAGAACGGGCAGCGGGCGGTTCACAGTGACTCTTCATCTTGACCGGCTTTGAGCTGCGTTTAATTTCACTCAATAACTTTCTGGTCTTCCTCGCTTTGTATAACACAGAAAAATATAACCTGGATTAACACATAGGGTACTTTTAATACCGGTAGTACGTTTTCGTGGGATATTTTCTGACATGCATGCAGGTAAAGCCGCGAACAAAAGCTAGTTAACAATAATTTCCATATTCAACTCTATCCTTACCCGAAGATCAGATTGTGGCTGATTCAAAATCAGAAACTTTATAGAATACGGTCTGCATTTTGCTTGTCTAATATAATCTGCGTTCGCAATTTATTTGCCACACTGTGCCACAAAAACAACTGTAAAGCCCACACATAAGGTTCAGTTTGTGCTACAACTTCATCGTTTTTATAACATTTTCAACAGTACTAGTCAGTCTAAAATCAACTTTATTTACACTAGCATAAAGTTGATGTTTTTTAAGTGGAAATAATATCAATTGGAAACAAGGTTATAAATAGACCTTAGGTATTTACGACAAAAACTTCGTCGAATCAATAATAACAGTAGATACCTATATTCGTACGTGAGTCGGACCTAATATTATTAAACATGAACAGTATGTGACGACGTTCCATCTGGTTGGTTTGGTCCAGAAGGTGATCAAGTGACATTCAGTTTGTCTTCCGCGCCTCGGACAGTCGTAATTTTGTACGCATCATATGATATTTGCATAAACCGGTCCTTGCAGCCATCTCGGTTTTTTGTTACACATTACACAGGTTAACATTCTATTGATTTCCGCACACGAAATTATAATTAGTGTGTGGTAGGATCAACTGCAATTGCTTGCCTAATAAAATATTATTTAGCTTGTTACGCAATAACGTAAAAGGTTAATTAAAATAAGTTTGTAATTGGTCATGTTTGCGGATTCATTAATATTATAAAGTACGTAGTCAGTACGTATTTTGTAACTAAAACTAATTTATAAAAGCATGCAGTATTTAATTTATGCAGCGAATGGTATTTTGTTAAATTGTCGTAAAAAAATATTCACATGATGTATGTTGTAGCACATGTCGTAACATCAAGTCATTCAAAAGACATCAACGCGTTAGTCATCACTCATCAAAGACTTTTAATAAAAACACTATACTATTACTACGCTTACAAATAATTGTTTGGTTTGCTTATTTTTAGGGTCAACTTTAGGTTATAGTTAGATTAACCTTTACGCAGTTTCGATGTGACGTAAACATTTTAAGCCGCACCTTGAGGCCGCTTTGTTATTTAACATCAGACAAAATGACTAAATTATTTAAATTATTCCATAAAATTTAATACGATCCATTGATAGATATCATTTAATTGAATGTGATGAGAAGGCCGAAACATTTAGCTGATTGGTTCGACGGTGCATTACTAGTTCGTTAATTAAAATTGTCAAAGGAAGTAAAAAAAACTTGATAATTAAGATTTTTTTGTTAAACGGCATTTGAAATATTTAGCGGAGACTTGTCACGAAGTCAATTAATAGATTTTTGACCTTCTGTAAGTATTTCGTCAGTACATTTAAAACAGCTGTTAGTTTTAGATAATGATTATTATCAAATTGTTCGTGTAAGAATGCTTTCTCATACTTCACATGGTTTCTTTTGGAAACAGTTTGAATACAATAGTATATGTCTACCTCTAGCGAAACTTTTTCTTAAACATATCCGATTTGGAAGAAACGTCACGACAAAAGGGTTAGCATTTCGTTTAATTGAAAACGCGAATCCATACAAACAAATTCTTGCGAAACCATCAAGCTGCCACAAGGAAACATTTTTGTTATTCAAATTCTTCGAACACAGAAATACCGAAGACGGCCGAGGAAGGCCGAGGGAGGCCGAAGCATTGGCCCGAGTAGCCGAGCTAGTGAAAGTGAATCGAGGGCGGTGGGGGGGGAGGAGGAGGGGTGCCAAGAGAGAAGGGGGGCACAAGGTTGCGAACCGGCTGCACCGGCTCTAGACATGCCAAACAACGCATTGAGTAATAAGTAATAAGCGTTGCGTTAGCTGCCTTAATGATTCGGTGATGTATGGTGCCATTGTGATGTTGAGACACTCAGGTTTCCTATTCAGATAACGTGGAACAAGGTTAATTGTTTTACATCCAAATTACATGTTATTTCAGCTAGCTGTTCGTATATAATCAGTAATTATGATTGCGTTAAAGATGTAATTACATAAAACATCTTCAAGTGTGTCTGGTTACGTGAGCACAACTTCAGGGTTCATCATCGCAGTGACTGGCATTGAGTCTATTTTGCTCGGCTTAGGAGTAGATCATCAGTCGGACGAAGAGTAACTCTTAATGGGCCACAAAGTGAATAATTGAAAGTGTTTATGGGTTTTTCTCAGAAAAAATCCGGTCATCATACCTGTTTGACCAGCATTCGAATTTTATTCATATTTATTTATTGCATTCCATATTTTAAAAAAAAATGTTACATAAGGCTTAAAGGTAGGTACAAAAATATGTACCTTGTAAGGGCGCATGAAGATAAAATTAAAATTACAAAATCTAAAACCAAGTTAGCACTGTTTTAGCCAAGTTAGCATTGTGAACACTTTGTTAGAATCGGTTTCCTTGGGTTCAACAAATCAGTATGGTTGACTCATTCACTTATAAAAAAAAGATAAAAAAAGCATTCACAATGGTCTTTCGGTACTTAAATCTACTGGATTTATATGGATTGATCAGTTTTCAATGCATTCACGAAGCAAATCTAGCAAAATTCTGCTAGCAAATACAGTACACGTTAATAAAACTCGGTCAGATACTTGACCACTCCAAACTTGGCAGGCGTTCACGTCAATACTCGAGTTTGAAAGCATGCGCTTGCCAAATGAACTGGCCAATTTTTGTACACCGCCAATTCATTTTGGACTTAATTATAAAAGGGTTAAAGTGTAAAGTTTTATTGGCTTGCGGTTGA
Organism: Agrochola lychnidis; assembly: GCA_963680765.1. Lineage (NCBI taxonomy): Eukaryota > Metazoa > Arthropoda > Insecta > Lepidoptera > Noctuidae > Agrochola > Agrochola lychnidis. The sequence goes on from OY796850.1 coordinate 12,134,355, forward strand.
GGTGATTGCGCTCAATCAGAACGATCACACAAAGTAATCCCATTGAGTAACAAATATTATCGGCGCGCACCAGTTATTGTACTTGCCTGTGAAATAATATGATTGGCGTTACTTCAAAAGCGAGAATTTATTACGCTCCAGTTATGTGTGTCCGTGTGCATTGAAACGTGGCACGTTGCGTTATTTTTACCGCAGTTATGAAATATTATAATTTAATATTGAGAAAAATTACAAAAATTGGGCCAGGATTTCATTCTTAGATGGTAGAAGCCAGTCAAGTATAAAAAAATCCGCGGAGCTGAGGCTGAGATACGAAGATTATTGAAATATTATGGTATGAGAACCAAGCGCAGTCAGACGTAAAGATGACGGACGATAAGACAGAATTAAAGACGATCTGTGAGAAAAAAAAATACGCAGGCAGCCAGACACCTCGATAGGCTGCTCAAATTCCCAGAAAAGTGATAATTACACAAACAGAAAAACCAGATAATTCCATACTATCAACGTCGGTTTATCTTAAATCAACGTAGCCCCGAGCTTCGGCCTGACGTCCAGAGATAAGTGTATTTTTTCAAGCCATTAATCTCATTTTTCATTACGGCGAGCTTGCGATGACCTGGCAAAGGTTGAATTTGATCCTTTACTTGAAGACTCGAGACGTAAGTCATGTTATTAACAACAAGCTAGTAAAACTACATGTATTCTAGACTTAGAGATATTTTTTTATAAAATTCGTTATATAGGGGCTTGCATTAGCGGTCAAAGCTACGTTGGGAGAATACTAATTCATCGAGGGAGCGGTCTGCGATGTAACGAACTCGGCAAGAGATTAATCTGATTTATACTTTATTCACATTCATCATAATTTTCACGTCTCACCACTACAGTAAATTAGTGTTTTTTGTAATAAACTGTTATGTTTTGAGGTTTATACAGAGTAATAGAGCCGAGCATTAAAGTACTCAAATTCCTTTCAGAGAATTTGCCTAATGCACGTAAGCTTTTCGCTCGCTTGACGCTCGAAAAGTGTCTTTGTGGCCAGTTTACTTTGGAAACCATTTAAAAGCCTATTTCCTCGAGCCAATTTACTTGTAATTTAAATGAGAAGACAAACTAGTGAAGCGCGGCGTTATCCTTGCATTAGCATATAAATAATTTTACAAACAACAATGAAGAACATTTCCTTACACCGTCCGTATTAAAATGTTTAAGATGACGCTTTTATTAATGAATAAAAATTCTGAATTTTCCTTAAAAATTCCAATTTCCCAACCTAACATTTATTTAACTAATGCCAGCTAAAGTTGTTTGTTACCAAGAAGTTTTGTACCCGTCGATGGGCTATTGACGTTTGAAAGTCCAGACAACTTCTGCGAAATAGGCCACTCGATGTAACCCTTGAAAGTGGGGCAATTCACTGATAAATCCGGGCGAGGACCTCCATAAACCATTTATATAAAAACTTGACTAAGTGTGTTGATGGCCTTTGGTTTTATAGCCTAAGTATTTTATATTTACTATCCCCCGAGCAATAAAACTGATTGATTATAATTTTATCAGATTACTCCGAAAAAGCGAGGTCGGAGCAAATTTTGAAAAATTTTAGTTCGCTAATAAATTAAAATTTTACCTCCTATTATTATCAGAATTTCAACTGATGCTGAATATTATTTTTCTTTCACTATTTATTAATTTGACACGTTTCCAGGATTAACATAGAAGAAAATTGATTGTCAAAAAAGCTTCTTTGCCCAATTGTACGCTTAGTCTATACTCCATTTGAAATAAGATTAGACATTTAAATAAACCTTTTTTACAGTCCGTTCAACCGATTTTGACTTCTATTGCATTGGTGACATGACAAATGGCAACTGCAGTAAATCGTTGGTATTGCAAACACTTTTTTGTTTTTAATGCCATCTTTATATGCCTACAGTATAGAAGTCAAAATCGGTTAAACGGACTGTAAAAAAGGTTTGTTTAAATGTGTAATCTTATTTCAAATGGAGTATAGGTGAGTCGTGTTACTGATGAAGGTAATATCTCAATGGTAGTTGATGACTTTTTGTTTTCATGTACGGTTTTTGAAGTGAAACTTCTTTAGGCGCGTTGGGCATTTTTGAGATGGGACTAAACCATTGATTTCGCGAGACTGTAACGGAATTTACCGACACCGTGGAGTAAAAGACATCAACGCGTTGATTATCGCGGTGTGCGGTGCCGATTTTTTTTCAAGTTTTCACTTCTGTCGTGTCGACTGTTTTTTTTTTAGCAATTTATTTTTTAATTGATTCCTTTTAATGAGTTTTAGTTGTTTGAGTAAATTCAATTATATTTTTAATAGGTAGGTTTACCAAAATCATTTTAGTTATCCTAAAAAATGAACACAAGCTCGTTTAAAATTTAAAAATCATTGTATTGTTTTTATCACCAATAAAGCACAGAGGTCGCTGGCGTTAAATATTTATCACTTTGGGCGTACATTATATACCAATTTTATGGGAGAATCGTGATTTATTTACGAGTATATACCGTATTAAGTGTCAAATAGACCTTCATACAGCTGTTAGCACGAAATTGCGCCTTGAAACAGTTGATGGTTGACCCGAAGTCCGTGTCCTTTGTGACCGAGTCTTTGGCTTGACATTGTTATGTATTATGTAACGGTTCGATTGAGAAATATGTGCGGCTTTGGCTGCTTTAGATAGGTGTATTAATTTTGATGAAGGTGCTGAGACGCTGTGACCTTAAGCTCACAATCTCGGCCCTCACTTTGTGGTTCATGTGTACCTATTGACGGTACACAAGGTAAATTCTGTGTACGGTATACATTTTATTATAATATATTATATGAGTTTTCGCTGTGTGGATTAATGTTGAGAGAGAAATGATTGCACACATCACATATTTGATTGAAACTTTTGATAATGTCTTATTTTACGCAAGTGTTGATCGTTATTGTATCGAAATATAATATTTTGTAATATTTTAACACCAATACCTCTTAAATAATCAGTGGCTAAACTTGTTGTTGTTATTTAAATATTTGGAAACTTAACGATTAAAGTTACTGTTACCGTCAATCAACGACAAGTATTTAACAAAGCTCTACATTTTGCAATAATATCGCTAAAACTCGAAAGGTTTACATTGAAAACCACATTGTTATGATTGCCACTGACCTCTGTGTTAATGTAACTTTTTGTACAAGTAAGTAAGTAAAAAAATGAATGATGTTTTTAGTCAGCCATTAAGGTGTTTGAGTCGAATGTGTTGGGCTAAACATACTCGTATGCGTCGGTAATGCGTCGCGGGTCGCGTCGGCCGTGAGAATGTGCAGCTAGTGTTGTAACCCACACAATAGCCGACAATAGAGGCAATTTAAGTCCGCCTCAGACACGCTCGGACTCCCCATTTGCATGCGAGAACGCTTTGTAACAACGCACATGCAATTAACTTACGTACTACACGTCTCAATATTTTAGTTAATCGACAATTAACTAAAGTGTGAATGAAAATTTCACCGCCCACGTCCGAAATTGTGAAATTTGTAGGTAGAACAGCTTTTAATACCGTTCGTTAAAAGGTCGCGGTGCAATTTAAAATTTTCTTTTACTTTTAAAGGTGGGCAATTACGTAGGTTAAATTGCTATAACGAGCGAGTTTCAACAACTTCTTGAATAAGTACTTTTTATTTTAAATAATTAAGTGCCAGCCGGTAAATGTGAAAAGTTTATATTTAAGAAGTTTATTAGATAAAATAAGATCTTGTGTAGTAATAAAGCACCTCGAGTACCTCAACTCGCCGAGTTTAGCGGAAGATAAAAAGCTAAAAAGGTATTATGCCCGAATGTAAATTCGAGCGACCAAACAAAGAATTTAATTCCTTTGCGACCTTGATATAGCCTGATGGCTCATCGAAGTGTTCCGTGGAAGCAGACAGGTCCGGTTTGTTAATTGCAAATTACTGAATACAGCGCCCACGGAATTTGGAGATGATGTCAAACAATTTAATGGGTACAATGACGTCAGATGAGAATTCTGTCAACACCAATTCTCTAGCTGTCACATTCTAGCGTGAAATGGTTCCCGATTTAAATTATAATAGTATGACAATAGCGGTTGTTTTGGGCTTTTTCATCTAGTGTTTTAACTGATCAAATTCATTTCTAATGATTTATTTTTGATACTTTAATCTCGTTTTCTTTTCGACAAATATTTGTGTATGTGGTGTTATCTTGATTGTTTTTCTATTATTTTTATACAGTGCGAGTCTTCATAATGTGCACATATCGAAATGAGGGAATCTATGCTTAATTTTATCGACGGAAAAAATGTTTTTTTTTATCAAATTTTTTTATTTTTTTTATCAAAATTTTTTATTTTTTTTTATAAAAATTTTTTTTTTTTTTTTTCTTGGGCATCTTATTTATAAATTTTACAATTATTGTAAAAATTAATGAAAAAAATACAGATTTTATCTAAAAAAACATGTTTATTTTCAATTTAGGGTAGTTTTTTTTTCTCAATTTTAATTTTATGTGGACGCCTACTTACTTCCAATCATTATGGTGTTTGTTTTATCGCGATAGCTGATTCAGTTTAAAAGTTACACAGTTTTGTTACAATTTTTTTTTAATTCCATAAAAAGTATTTAAAAAATATTTAGATTTTTTAAAATATTTTTTCTGTCGTTAAAATTAAGCATAGATTCCCTCATTTCGATATGTGCACATTATGAAGAATCACACTGTATATGGTCAATTTAAATTAGCTGGCGAAACTACACAACTACACATCGATATCTAAGTACGATAAAACAAAAAAAAATAGATTTTCTTAACTCACAATCCTATCCTACTATCCTACTAATCCAACTATCCAACTTCCTACTGTATTTAATAATTTATTGATAATATTATGAACGCGAAAGTTTGTAAGCATGAATGGATGTTTGTTACTTTTTCACGCAAAAACGACTAAACAGATTTAGATGAAATTTGGCACACAGATAGTTTATAACCTGGATTAACACATAGAATACTTTTATCCCGATATTCCTACGGGATCGAGACTTATGCGGGTGAAACCGCGGGGCGCTGCTAGTTAGACATAAATGTGAATACATTTATGCTAAAATATTGTTAAATGAAGCTATTTAATAGCAAACGGCGTCATTCCTACTTATGGTTCTTGTGACATTAAAAACTTCATCTGTGCGGATTTTGTCTGCGATAAGGTCAATTAATTTACATATTCTTCAATGTGACTTTGAATTTGGTAATACATAATTCAATCGCATCTTTTGACTGTGTTAGATATTGTTTTATCTGCAACTACATACATTACTTTTATTTAAAAGTTGCTCTGGCAGAAAGTTGTCTGGTTAAAAGTGTTGAAAGTTGCTCTGTCTGTTTTTTTCTGTGTTAATTACCACTTAGGTAGCTGCTTACCTAATGTTTATTTATAGGAATACGTACGTTAAATAGGTGACAAGAAAGAATGATTAAGCAAAAATTAATAAGAAAACAAAATACAAACAGAATTACGAAGTTTTCAATTAAAATTATCTGATAGGCAGCCGGTCTTGTAATACGATAGGACGGCATCAATTTCGTAGCCCGCAGCCTCACAAGTCATCATTTTCTTATTATCGGCATTACCATAACAGATCGGCATTAAATAATTCTAATTCATGAAACACAAAGTAATATTCATGAATATTGAGTAAGTAACGAAATATGAATTTGTTATTCGTGTAATTTATTCGGAAAACAAATTATTCAGAGAATATAGGTTACCGCGGCTTCATCCGCGTGGATGTCGGAAATTATGCCACGGGAACTTAAAGGTCTATCGGAATGAAAAGTCCTAACTCGGGTCATGGTCTATCCGTGTGCCAAATTTTATCCAAATCCGCTCAGCGGTTTAGGCGTAAAAAGGTAACAGACAGACAGACACACCGACGGACAGACAGAGTTAGGTACTTTCGCATTTATAATAATATTACTAATAATACTTATGGATAGATTAGTATGGATAATAAAATAATAAGAAGGAAGGCGATACTTAATTATTTTAACCTTGACACAGATAGATTCGAGTTGGCATTTGAATGAGTTAATGAGGTATTTCGCTCGTTGGACACTCGTTATTAAATCTTGGAAATTCTAGAATTGACACAAAATTGGCCTTCGAGCCAAAAAAAAAACACTACAAAGTGAAAAATAACATTAATTTCGGAAGTCGGTGGCAAAAAACGAAAATACAAAACCCAAGACACTGACTTCCGAAATTAAAGTTATTTTTCACTTTGTAGAGTTTTTTTTTGGAGGTCGGTTGTTTTTTTGTAAAAAGATTTTATTTTTCACTTTTTAGTTGTGGTACCTACCCCACACACATTCGAATACCACTACCTGCTACCAGTAACAGGAACTTATCATATCATCTACATACTAAGTGGGAAAAAAATACGTATTTTGTAGCTAACTCAAAAACTATCCAAGTAAACTTAATAAAATTTATATGGGACCAATTCGAGAGCACACCCTTTCAGACAAAAAAATAATTTTCAAAATCGGTCCACAATTGTCGGAGAAATCGGTGGACATATATAAAAAAAAAAAACATACGCGACGAACATATATAACCTCCTCCTTTTTGGAAGTTGGTTAGAAATCAATGACAGTAGCGTAATAGAGATCTTATTCAGAGTTATAATTATTTCATAATTTATAACCAAATCAAGTAGAACAAGCCAAATTCTAAAGTTCATCAATTTTATGATTTGAAAACTAATCTTAACTTTTCCATTGTAGCTTAAAACAAAGACAATATTGAAATGGTGTTTAACGAGTCTCCTAAAACGCAATTAGAACTTCATTGTATCCGAGTCGCCTCTTCAAGTTAGACACCTGTATTCTGCAAATTCATTAGGTCTGAACCATTTAAACTTCACCTTGACAGTAATAACTTGTCAAAATTTCAAAAAGTTTAAAGTTTTCGGCATTGAGACTTTGAAAAGTGATGAACTGATGACCTATGACGAATTCTTATTGGTCATTATAATTAACATTATCCTGTACTATACAGGGTAAGTTTTTGACCAGTGCGCAAACTTTAACATGTGACTTTACTTATCATTACGAACAAGTTTTACTATGGGACCAAACCATAAATCGCGAAAAAAAAAACAGCTGTTCCCTACATTTATGTTCGCATAACTCGTCAAAATGTAGGAAGCAGCAGATTTTTTTTTCGCGATTTCCCTTGTATCCCCGCCGCGCCGATGGACCAAAAACAAAAAAAAAGAGTATTTGAGGGGTCTAAGTGCAAATCCGCCTCTATCCAGTTTATAAAAATGTTCACAGCAGTTAAAAAACGTTCCGTGGCTTAATAAATCTTCCAATTCACAACTGGATAGTGTAGGTTTTGAATCTCACTTGTTACTTTTTCTGTCTTTTTGTATGTGATGGAGGCGGTTTTGACTGTAACTGAATTTACAGAACCATAGATAATGTGATTAAGTGTCACCAGACGCAAAAAACACATTTTATTTTTTAATGGACAGTGGCGGATTTGCACTTAGACCCCTCATTTGTTGTCTTCCAACGTTACTCATTTACTTCTTAGATTAGTTTTCTTCTTATAAAGACTTTAATATACCCTTCGCGAGTAAACAATTTTGTACCCTTTCATTAAATTCATTCAATATAGAATACAATACCTAACAGACTCCATTCAAAAAAGAATCTTCAGAAAAAAGTTTTCTAATTACATGCTTTGACACGAATTCTCGAATTTCGTCGTCAAACGACTTTCTATTGTTATTTCTCGAGTTATTTTTTGATTACGTGAATTATTAGAGAGACATTAACGCATCACCGTGTATCGGCGCGGCTATGTGTTCGCGAGAAACTGTCCGTCGAGCCGGAACGCGCCGCTTTCACGACTCGCCCGGCGTACGCCGCACGTCGTCTATAGGTACTCTATACGTGACGCGCGATGACGTCACTACACGTTTCACTACCTACGATAATAGGAACCTAGATGTTGAACCACCAGAAGTGACACTAATTACTCTAATCACCTAATGATTACAAATTAAGCAAGTGTTCGGCGATACGTCGTGTGGCTTCATTGAATTCATTGTTCGGAAATTCATAACACGTCGAATTTGTGTGCGTGATAGCGTATTCCATTAATTTGCATGACAGTGAAACTTATCTTGCAACTTGATTCGCAAAAAAAGAACTATGCTGACAACAAATAAATCTGTCAATAAGTAAATATTGATATTAATTACCAAATGTTTTACTGTAACGAGTTTCTATGTAAATACGGGATTACGTAAGTCCATCAAGATTTGAGCTACATCCAATTAATTGTCAAACGCAGATAGTGATTTTATGTAACTGGATTAGGTTTGACATTTAGGAAGTTAAGCCTGATACTAACTGACATTTAATAGGACACTATGTTTTACTTCCTTGGATTCCTTCTTCCAATCTTTTAGCATTTTAACGTTTAGAGCTTTTATTTAATATCGTAAGAAACACTAACATGTCCTGTGTTTATGAACCTGTAATGGAAATATAATACAACGTAGAACAAGAGTATTCGAAATTCATGTCTTTCCTTCGGGACGACGAAACCTGCGTAAATAACAAGACATAATATTCCTCTCGAGAACAATTTAACAAAGACGCAGCCATGAATACAGTTAGAAGATAAATAAAATTTATTAAACACAATATTTACAATGTCACTGGTAACTCTCCTGAGAGGCGGAAATAGATATTTTCCGGTTCTTAATGCTGGTATCAGGTCGTTAAAGCGAGTGCCACGCTGGAATGTTTTCCGTCCTGTCGCTCCTTATTCGTTCCGTCACCTCTACACTTACATTTAACCCGTTTCCTTAAAGGTAAGAGGAGCTCAAATAACAACTTATTAATTAGCTGACTCAGAACAGACCTACCTGTTTATTTTGATCCAAATACATGGCTCGAGTAATTGACAATTTTCAATTGGCTGACTACTCAAGTGAACCTTATTGATAATAACAAACTGTGTCAAATACAAACATCCGACTGGCGACTTAGTAGCAAGCTTCTAAGCAATATCAAACAAGACCCCTTAAAGTGATGGACTAATGAATCAACGTGCCAAAGTAAAGCAAATCAAAACATCAAAGGCGGGCAATGACAGCTGATATCGGCCATCTTTGTGGTCACGTTCGATCCCGTTCAAATTTCGAAGGCTGTCACGTAAACTTTGTGGTAGCGTGACAGTGCGCCCGCTGTTTGACAGTGTTCTAATAAATATTTAACAGAATCGCTGTTAGCGCTCAGCGAACCTATCTTAAAGTTTGCTCGCTACTTGACACCTCGTCTCAGGATCGCTGATTGGATACCTCTCAATTATAGGGTTTATTGATTGCGAGAGCTTAGGGTTGGGTAGTAGTTGACTTATCAAAATTATTTAATAACAAATATTGTGGTTGAATGAATGGCTCGACTCTTGAGTCGTTCAATTGGGTATTAGGCGTATTAGACTTAAAAAGATATTGTGTTAAATTAAGAAAGATGTTTTACCATTTTAGTGTAAACAGTAAAAAAATGAGGATAAATGACACATCCTGCAACTCTATTGAATTTAAAATCATGTACATAACAATCTTTTTATAAAACTGTTAACCCACTTGAGCACTGCGTGCCAAGACTGATAGAGAAAGATAGTGTTCTTTAATGTTCGATCGCAGTTCCCTAATGGGAATTTGGGATTGGAAAAGTTCATCAAAAGAACAATGTGAAGTAAGTTTTAGTAAGAACAATGAAGTCACGCTTGATTTGTTTGTTTCAGATGTGACAGAGCTACCGGCATGGCGTAGCGAAGACTTCCAATTTCTTCACTGCCAAACATGGCTTTCTCCAAACCTCGGGACACTTCCGATGAACTCTAAAGTGGATATTCTAGTGGTGTGTGTGACAGTATCAATGACTCGGTGAAAATTAATCACAACAATGGGGAGGCGACGTTGGAGATTTGTTACAATCACGGCGTTCTTGCTGTTCGTTATAAAAGACACGCAGTGTCAAGGTAAGAACTAATCGGTTCGGGGCAAACAACTTGCTCTCATGTTCGAGCTTGTGTAACAGTATACAGTAGACGTGTAGAAGGCAGTCTGTACACACACGTAGCATGATTAAAGTTGGCTCATTCTCTATTCATTGTCAATAATGTTTTATATAAGCTAATCCCTCAACAAAGTTTGCATTACATATTCTCCCTGGGGCGTTCTTCTCAAAACAGACTTTCCCGTGCTAATTTATTAGTGAAAGAGATTGATTATAAAATCTTGTTTTATTGATGTATTTATAGGATCATGAATCATTGATCCTTTGAATTTCCGAGTGACGTAATTTGCTTAGGTAAACAAAGAGCGAAGCTCTGTGTAGTAGGAGCAAGAAAATGTTATGTATGAAGATAACATTGCGTCTCTCGAGCAGAATAAGGTCATTTGAAAAACATGGTACCTACCTACCTACACAGGAAAGGTCTCTAGTCAATACTGGCTTTATAACCTAGATAAACAAGGAGACAATAAAGACAGAACTGGCATAAAAATTGTGTGCAAGCTGTGTAGCGTCGTGTGGGTGGACAATGCAAGTGACTGCGCCCACGTGCGCCCAGTCACAGCTCTATTTATTTATTATTCAAGTGCTGAGCCGCGAATACCAACCGCCTGTGATCGACTTCAAGTTATAGTGCATTCAAATAGATTTCTTGCAATTTATGGCCTGCGAAAATCTAAAATTAGAACCACTTCTTGGTTTATCCAAAAATCTACTACGTTCTGAAAGACCATACACACATCATAAATTAAAGTACGTGAATACTAAATAAGTACCTACTTAGCCCAGATCAGATTCGATCTGATCTGGAAGGTATGTACTTAATTTAGGAAAATCTTCGCTACTCAATCATTTATATTATTGGCAGAAGGGTAGTCGTAATTACAGAGGAGATGTCAAAATGGCAGGAAAAGATACGGTTAGCTGATAGTTTTGTTAAACATGTCGCACCTTAAACATAAAAAGCGAGTTTGTTATTTCGGCTATGACATTTTGACACCGTAATTATGATAAGCCTTTAATAAAAAAATATGACCGAGTAACGAATAGTTTCTAGTTTTTCTTTTGATCGAATCTGATCTGGGCTTACTAGATTTAAATTATTATTATTAATTAATAATCACTACATAGTATAAAACAAAGTCGCTTTCTCTGTCTCTATATCCCAATGTATGCTTAAATCTTTAAAACTACGCAACGGATTTTGATGCAGTTTTTTTAATAGATAGAGTAATTGAAGAGGAAGGTTTATATGTATAATAACCCGGTTTATACCCGTGCAAAACCGGGGCGGGTCGTTAGTAATATTATAAAGAGAAAAAAATTGATTTTTTGTATGTTTATTTGTAATGGATAAACTCAAAAAGTACTTAACCGATTTTAAAAAATATATCACCTATATATAGCTACATTATCAGCTTCTATCGTATCGACTTCTACGTGAACGAAGTCGCGAGCAGAAGCTAGTATGTAATAATTTAGTAGCAAACTACTTAATTTATGACGTTTTAAAGTGTCTAGGTATGGTCTTGCAGAAAATTTTCAGCAAAGAATGCAGAATATAAGTAAAAACTTTAGTGACAAAGAAATTGCAGAGGAAAAGCTGAATTTATTCCTCGTTACTTCAACAATTTTCTTTCTACAGATTTTCATTTCTTGTCTTGACAAATAATTTATTACCATTCCCGCGTTTGAAGCTGCGGTGAGCGCACGGAAAATATTGAAATCAACCATTATGACTTTAGAAATACGGTAAATTCTATTACAACAAATGTTAATAAATTGCAATTACCACAATTCAAAGCTGACATTTAGGATATTTTGATTAACAATACGAAAATTGATTGTAGTCAAGTTAAATTAAATGAAATTGTGCATGTCCACAATTCCATTTTAATATTGTCATGTTTCTGCATGAAATTAACTCATTCGTTAGCAAAATTAATCGGAACTCCCTCAATGTTAAAATGTAGGTCAATTATTTTAGAGTTTCCGGTAAATTGAAACATAAGGTCTGTGAAACCTTGGTACGAATTGTTCGAGGATATTACGTCGGATCTCAAGTTTACCAAATGCACTTAAGAACAGCATTGGTAAGACAAAAGAGGGGGATATCAGGGTAGCAGTGGTCCTCGAGTTTTGTTTTAACCTCTCAAAATTGCTGTTAAAGCTGGAGATTTGGAGATAAGACGCGCTCCGGACAGGTCCGCCCAAAGTTGGACACTTCTGACAGAACCTGATGGCGGACTTACGATTTACGTTTGATTGAATATTAATTAGTTAGTGCTCTTAGCATTAATTTTCCTTTAATTATATTCCTTTAAGGATTTTATGGTTCGATGAAGCACCGATACTTTCAAAACATACTTAGATATATAGGTACTAGAAATTATATAAAAAGAACTTCCATTTTACAAGGAAGACACATACTAAAATCTATTTTTAAAAGTGTGTGTGTTCTTCTTGTTCTTGTTCAGTAGAGTACAAGCTTCTAGTTTCGATTCTCCAGTATAATTGGATTTTTCTACTAAGCAATTCTGTATTATTGTCGGTTATTGGAATAGTTTCCGATAAATTGCTACAGGCTCTATCAGAATATGATATAATGCTATCATCGGCTTACTACGAGAGTACCTACTACACAAATACCGGAATAGTTATCTCCGTTTGAAATCTAGAAATTCTGCGATGGTTTTCTTTCCAAAATACTTCATAATAAGTTCGAATCTCGAGGCGAATGTTAATAAAATTGAAAAGCAAGTTGCAATAAGTGGTACATATTTCTTTTTAAAACTTTCTTCAACGAGTTTTCCTACAGCGTCAATGTTCGAGATTGACGAAAATATTAAAAATAATATAAGTTCTTCATTCGTGATTTGTCAAACTGCGCAACGCACATTACGCGGTAATCGATCATCAATCAAACCAAACCATCAAATCAAATCAACGATGTAAAGTGCGTCTGAATTGACGATGTCCCTGCCTTATCACCTCAAAGGCGTTGCAATTACTCTTTTTGTAGAACAGGAGGATAAAAAACCTACCGAAATAAACACAGAGCGTTGTACAACATAACTCTTGTTACTGCTAATAACAATTTACAATAAAACGTGATGAAGTCGACAATACAAAAATGCGAGAGAGACAATGAAATGAATTTCCTAGTTCATTTGAAGTTACTGCTATAAAGAAAATTAAATACCCTGACAGAAAAACGTACCTTTGTTAAATGTACCATAAAACATGAACGGGGCTTTTATAACTCCCTACTTTGTTGTAGTACGTTCAAATGTTATGTAACGCTGTATTACGAAAACCAGACCCTGTGGAGATTTTGATTTAAGTACAAAGCGTGTTCGTTATCTACATTCTAGAGAACAAGTAATTTATCGACGTAATAGTATTGCCGATGCCATCCTAGAGGGACATATAGGACATACCTTATTAGTGATGTTCTTCAGAAAGGTCAGGAGCGTAGTACTCGCAACCGGCGTGCGTATCTGAACGTAAACGGAGTATGTATAGATCGTAGCAGCAGCTGTAATTCCTGCCTACCCCCATGGGAAGAAGGCGTGAGTTCATGTATGTGTAGTATTGTAAATAATAAATTGATGAATTTATTTTCAAGCTCAACTCAAGCTATACATTTCCAATTTATGCTGATCTCGCATTGTATTGGATTTCCGTACAATGCGAGGTTAGCTTATACTGGAAAGTATAGCTTGATGTGTAGCCGTGTGTACCCACAATCTGTCATGTTCTGAGCTTTTTTCGCAACGTCCTCTGAAATTTGAACGTAAAATGTCTACCTATCTAAAACAATTCCAACCCTCAGTGTGCGTAAGATGGTCCCCAATTAAGTTCAACATTTTAGGTTCCACTTTTTAATTCCCTAATGGAAAAGTTACTCTGTCTCGTCTGTGTTATACTTTAATCAATAAGTAATTGACATTTCGAAAGGCAATTTATGTGACACCGGTGTATAAAACTATGATCGTGTGGGCTCCGAACATCTCTTATTCAAAGGTTTGCAGAGGTGCGTACGTGAGGGCCCTACTTAATTAGGGATCAAGTGGCTCAATGTGGAGCCCCCTCATATACTACACTGAGTATGTGGATCAAAATATTTTGCGTATGTTGCTCATATATCTAAAATTCCCACGCGTACAGAATATTAATTTGACGCTATTTACATTTTCGTGATACCGTTTCTATTGATGTCTGTCTGTCTATATCTACTAACCTATAAAATATCAAAGCTTGTGTAAATATCATCTTATTAACAAGGATCAATAGAGTCGGGTATAACATTTTGATTTATATTTTCCCCATTCTGTGTACCTGTCCAAGCTAATTTCACTCGATTGAACCTATATCAAATTTTTGACAAGCTTATTACTTGTGCTTTGCACTCTGTTACCTGTCATATTCTAAATGGGGTTGGAAAATATCAAGCGAAAGTAAGTGCGGGCAAAGTCAGAGTCGGCCGCTAGTGTGAATATAATGAAACAGTAATTTGGGAAAACTTTGCAAAAGTTTGTTTCTTCTCGCATTAATGCTAAATTGTATTTTGATTTATTCTTTGTTACCGACATTCTGAAGTATGGAAACTTTAATAATTTTATGTTGCGTTATAAATGCGTGCAAAATGGAGTTTTCAGTTTCTTTTCACGTACTTTATGAAGAAATTAAACAAAACATACCTTTAATTTTCTTCGACGTTTTTCTCATTTTCTTGCAATTCACGAAGTTTGTTGACAATGGTATAATTCGCGCTGTTGAAAGTAATTCAAATCAGTTCAATATTTACTAACATCGGAACGAACAAACAAACTAATAAAGTTTCACTGGTTATAACTACTTTCCTATACTACCTAAGTAGTTAAAGTTTATTGAAAAGACTTCTCTGTCTAGACTTACATTAATACCTTTTTGATCAGTACCTATTGAAGTTATTTGCAATATCTGAAATTGCTACACTATATCGTGTAAAATGATTGCTTCTAATAGTAAAATTAACGGGAACACTTAAAAGGAATTCGACTTAAATCCCGCAGCGTTCTAAATACTCTTTAAATCCAATCTTTTTGTTCCCCATTCCAAGTAAACGGACCAACTGCACTTAACTTTTCCTCGTTGATACTTACACCAAGGAATTTCCTCAAAATATTAAAAACATCCTTTCACATAAAAGAAAAGAAACGAAATGGAAAATAGAAAAGCGGAGCGTTTGCGTTAAATGTCGCTAATTATTATACTGTACCCTCCCATCAGGAGTTCCTGCTAATGATAGTTACTTTTCCTTTTTGAAGATTCCGCAGATGAACGGCCCCAAGCAATTAAACCTTTCCGTATAAGATACTCCTTTCCCCTTCATTAGGGAACCATTAAACCGGCGGTAATTCGAACGGGTAAGTTACATTATTATTACAAAACGGTAAAACTACGCAACGCCCGGCTGCAACGCAGGTGTACCTTCTAAATATTCCACTAACTTTTCGCCTCCACCTCGCTTACGGGGAACTTTTCTATCCTATAAAACTTGATGCGCTTCCTTTTTGTTTGTTACTTACATTATCTTTAATACAATGAGGATAGGCGAGTTTTTAACAAGGTTTCGTCATAAAAAGGTGTTTTGAGCAAAATGTTGGGTTGAGAGAGGCATTATGTTTACGATCTTATCTTATACAAAAATGGTTTTAGACCGCTTCTGGACAGACAAAAGAAACATGTTGGGAATAGTAATGTTTGTATTAAACACGTACAGAGCATTCACATGTTGTTTATTCATATTCATTTAGAATGTAATGAAAATAATTACAAGATTTCCATTAAACTTAGCAGTTCAAGAAACTGAAATCTCGTGCAGAATTTTTATGGTATTAAAGTAGGACAATGTACAGTCAGCCGCTAAGTTTTATATAAAAACGCGAGATGCATACGGTCTATTTGAGAGTACTAATAACGGTTCGTACTGCTCTGCGCAGATTGCTCAGTTTGCATACTAATAACCTCGTATGGACCGCATAGCGAATATCTGTTAGTGTGAAGGATTCATTACTCGATCCAGCCTTGAAAGAATACATGTTATTCTAAATTATTTTCACGACGAGGCCGGCTTTGTCATTAATCTAGTAGAACCACAAGCTATTTACTATGTGTAATTGTGAAATTATACAAAATTAGCTCACCAATGTTCATTTGACGATATCTTTGCTTATTATTTGGATAAGATTAACCCCGGATGTTTGTTCATATAATGCCTTCCGGTCGAACATTTTTACTAAGTATTTAGCCTTTAATATTATCTATTTAATTGAGTAATTAAATCTCATTATTATTATTAGCTTCAGAGATACAAAGTTTTATAGTCTAGTTTGAGTCTCTTACCTTGGTAAAAAAAAATCTTTCTCACGTGTAATTAGGGTGAATTTAAACCAGATCCTTTAGAACCATTTATTTTGATGGATTAACCAGTGTCCTCTAAAGAGTTTTAATAGCGAAGAATAAGCTTCAGTGACGGAAGCAAATTGCTTAAATTTTCCCATAATAAAGCTCTAAAAGGGATAAATGGGTTTACAGCAAAATTTTACAAATTGCTAGAAGATTTTGTCGGAAGACTTCTAATGTTAAATGATATTAGACTATGGCGCTTGTGATAAAGTTGTGATCGTGTAGCGCAGGCAGTGTGCTCCAGGGATTACACTTCGTCAGACTATGATCCAGATCCTAAACCCTCGGGCACCCGAGCACTGAGGAGAGACTAATCCAGTTTCCACGTTACGACTTCATTGGGAGCGCACTTTTTGAAACTAATGTTAGGGATAATCGTCTACAACGTTGGGGGTTTCAGTACTAATATTATGATTACAAACTGAAAATTAAGTTGTTGTACCTACAGACTCACTTAAGTAAACATGAACCTTTATACAATTTTGGGGTCGTTGCGTGAATAATAACATTTAATACCCGTCCAGTAATAGCTACTTATAATTCTCATTTAGTTAAAACGATAAGATTGTCTTAGGTAAAATAAAAAGAAAACAAAACAAATACTAGGTCCCTGTTTTTATTTTAGCTCGTGAAAAAAATTCCATGCAAACATTTTACGGTGGAAATAAAAAGTGAAATGTTTACCTTCAAGCGAGCTACACATCGGGCCAGCGGCATTACAAAGAGCTTTTAAGCCCTTTCCGCACACGTCACGTGCAGACCGGGCCTTAGCCGACGCGTGTGCCTGCCTAATTACCTGCGATTTACGGCGTGTGCCCCTCCCCTAATATTAATTACAACTTATTGTTCTAATGGATGTTGTTTTTTAGGCCCAAGAGACCTTCTAATGAAAGTTCAAAATGTTCGCAAAAAGCCTGGACAAATTTTTTGGTCGCACGTAATTCCATTTAGCGCCATTGTTTTGTCGAATTTATAGATCTTTCTAATGCTTTGGGGTTTGTGGATAAAGTGGGTAATATTTCATGTCAAGCTACCCATTTCTATACATTCTGACTCAGTTTTCAGTTACAATGTTCAAAACCGAGTTTCAAAGTTTTCAAGCGTAAAATGATGACCCATTTTGCGGCACCCACTAACTAAAAGATCCTCAACAAACATAGATTTTGAGCTAAAGGATAAGTGAGATTAGTGGGACCATAACATAACACATTCAGTCCCAAAGGCCTCGTAAATCCTGACCATTTTCATACACACGAGTTAATTTTTCATGTGTGTCTCGGCCAAACATTTTTGCTTTACATAACGTACATAGGTGTATCTCGGTTAATGAAGAGTTAGCTGATACTGTCGACCTACCTAAATATAGACCTCCTCTGATCCTCATTTTGATCCTATGGATAAGTTTATGTAAAAATGTTGTTTTGATACAATGGCCTCATTAGCAAGACTTGTCAACAAAATTAGAATCATATTCTATTTTCATACTGCGAGTTTTATAAATAAGCGCTATATTTTGTGGATATGTGAAGGGTAATCTCGAATGTAGTGGGCTAATTTGTGTGGGTCACTTAGGTATAAGGTCATTATACCTTATATTTTTAAATCTCAGGCTAAAATTAGCTATTAAATTTGTAAATAGAGAATGTTCCTACCCTAGACGTGAAAATATTACGACTGAAGCGTGGGCAAGTCGACATTTTACGTAAGACCATAATTCCCTCATATTAATCAAACTTATACATCTCCGTCACGTTCCTTTGTCACCTAATTCACATAGGTATCAATCACTCGATCAAAATTTGAGAGTACCTACCTAGCATGAATAACCGCTGTGAGTGAGTACCTGCGGGAGGCGAGGTTGCCATGACGACGCGTGTACTTGACATGTGTTTGTTTTACAGAAAGCCCTTTCATTCCACCGTGAGCCAGCAAGTTTGAACCAACGCCAGCGTTGGCAATTAGAATAAACTCCATTTTAAAATGAATTAATTTAAAATAAAAGTTGTGTGAATGCTAAAACGGTGCCTGAAATATCATATTATTGGAACCTGTTGAGTAGGTAACAACAGCCTATATGTATTATTCGATCGAGTGCAGCACGAAAATTATATTTATCAATACGTATTCTAAATAGAGTCGATGCGCAAAATAAATTAGAAAATCACATGCCTATCCATACGCCTCTAAACGATTTTATCTGATCACATTCAGAAAAGACAAAGTAATTTATTTCCTTCAACCCCTCACAGACAGCTCCAATAAGCGATTCGTTTCATTCCGTATTCATAAAGGAAAGTTTTGAAGGGACCTCACACGCCTCCTGCTACTACTTAAGTAGGTATTCCAACTCTGCTCTCATAATCAACCGTGGCGTATAAGTATAAACATTGACATGAGCGATAAAACCACGAAACTCGGTCAGTCTCAGGGGAAATTCCAGGTTCTTGCGATCTTAGACTTAATCAGAAAATATATTGAAGGTACTGTGAATGTTACAGTATTTCTTTCATCAGGTGAACAGGTGAACCTTGCCTGTCGATTGTGTGCCTTTTTGAGCGAGGGCTGATGTTTGAAAAGGATGAAATTATGTTGAAATTGGCTCAGAGGTCGAGCCCCAGATAAGTTTATGATTTATGTACGCTCTTTTCACTTTTGAGACTTGTTTAAGTTGTGTTTCTACCTGTCAACGACAGAGCTTTACTTTGAGAAAAGAGTGACTTAGAATGTATTAACAATTCAATATTTCTTTCACTTGGACCGAACTTATTTCACATCCATATAAAAGAGTTCTGACAGCCATATAAAAGAAAAGCAAGAATACAATACATCAAAATGTATTCTAATCCATCAGTTCGCCGGAGTATATTTAGGGTTGGTAATTTGTTCTGACAAAAATACGGAAATTTTCCGGGATCCGCGAGGTCAGGCGGCAATCAGTTATTATAATCCGTCCCATTGCCAAATCTTCGTATAAAAGGAATGCAGTAATAACACTCCGTTGACTTGAAAGCATAATACATTTCGTCTCACAATAGGAATTCTTTTTGTGGAATAATGAATTCGAATCTTTATAAAGCGACAGTGCCTTTTTGTAGGTTCGTCGTAGGTAACTACAAAAACAGTCCTATGTTTAAGATTCAAATGACTTTCGTAATTTCAAATGCGAAGAAAACCGGTCGCCAATTTACATCGAACATGAAAATGCTCTTTTATCCATATTTACTTTACTTTCAATGGTACTCCTGACTCCCATAATATTAAATTTAAAAACGCTGAGCTTAGAGGCGTACCCTAAAGTGTAATCGAAGCATAAATCTCTTTAATTTGCTTTGAATTTTCCTCCAGTTTGATATTAACGACGGATCTTTAAAAAGTTCAGACAAATTGTGGGGACATTATGCTGATTTTAGATGGTTCTTAATTTATTTGAGTTATGCATTTCACGGTTACGATGTAAGCAAGTAGAGCAATTACTTAACATAATAATGTAAAAAAAGTTAATTAGCTTACCTTGAACTTCTGTCAGCACAAAATATGCGGACATTAAAATATTTCTACATAATGTCGAGATAATTTTAGTTAAAAATCCAAAACAATTTTTGGAAGGAAAAACAAGGGATCTTTTCATATAAGTAATTGTTCCTAAAGTACCCTAAGATAGGAACACGTGGGTGGATTACTCTAAGTGGGTAAGAGCCATTACGTAAGCAGGCCTGAAAGTTCCACGGTCGAAGAGTCGTTGTAGTTTATGAGTTATTTGGCTGATCGATTTCCTATTAAGCCAACGATACTCCCACTTGAGACCTGATGAACATCCCCGCCATTCTTAATTAGGAATATGATCCACAAGAAAGTAATTTCCTCAAGATTATCTTTCGGAACGATAAACAGGCCGAAACCAAGAACGTGATTAACTACAACAGTCATAAAATGACTATGCGGTCTGCTCGGTGATATGATTTTTGCCGCACGCATATCGATGCAGATACCAAAATAATAACGAAGATTAAAGAACTTTTAATGATAAAACTGAGTTTTCTGGGGCTGAGAAAATATTCTATCTTCCACTTTTTTTTTTGCATATTGCGTTGTTTCTAGGATTTTTTGAAGTGAAAACATTGGGTATTTTTGAGATGGGACTAAACCATTGATTTCGCGACACCATGCCGACACCTCGTTTTTGTGAACGCGATTGTGCTCTTTATTTATATTTTGTTACGGACCAATGTTCTATGCAAGTATTTTTACTTTAAAGGTTCCGGAAGTTTTTTTTTTTGTAAACGCGATTGTGCTCTTTATTTAGATAAGGTTACAGACCAATGTTCTATATGAGTATTTGTCTTCCACTAAGGCGATCTTGTTCAAGTTTTCACTTCTGTTGGCACTCCCGGAGTGTTTCTTTTTTTTTCAAATAATGTTGAAATGAAATCAAAAAGAATGAACCTCATGTAGATACCTTTTTATAACTGACTTAAATGATTTTAGTTTATTATATTACCTGCATGCTTACCTTTTTAACTTTTGAAGGAAAGAGTTTTTGTCCGCTATTAAGGCGATTAACACACGGCACCGCGTACCGCCGCGGTAGGCGGTGAAGCGGATTTCATGTCGCATTGACCTCTAATAAATAACACATGTACACCGCCCGACCGTGCGGTCGGGGGTGCTCTCATCTCTCACCTCCGCGGCGGTGCGCGGTGTCGTGTGTTAATCGCCTAACCTCATCTAGGAATAAGAAAAACAAAACATGTTAGTAGGTTCCTAATTGCCAGCATTAATCGTTAAACACGTTAGAACAGATTATTCACGAGAGACTGATGAAGCGAAATCAGAGGCCCATGGGCGGTATAAAACTCTGACACCAGGTTAGTCACTAACCATATAGTCCAGTCATTTCGTCCGAAAAAAAGGCAAATAAAAGAAAATGAATTTGCGCTTCTAATTTTTTAATATGTTGTAGGGGATACCTAGAAAAGCTTAACTTGAGATTGTCGACCAAGCTTTCCTAGGAGCTTTCGCCGCCATCTTGGAAAACGCTTAAAATTTGTTTTTCGGCAATAACTCGGCTATCCGATGAGATTCGAAAATTTTTGTAAGACACTTTTTGTAGCTTTCTTTGTGCTCTACAATAACGCCTGAATCATTTTTAGCGTATCATGCATCGTTATCGAGATATCGATCGATAAAGTCAAAAATTTAGGACACAATTTTTGTTTTTTCCTTTTTTTTTCTTTGGGTCTTAATAAATATGAAAAATTGTGGAATTCAAACTTGTAGAGCATATTCAGACCTACAATTTCCTTCTTGGATTTTTTTATGTTGGACAAAAATTACGATCTCCAGCGCGCCGCAAAGTCGGTGAATCCACGCTCAGCGTCGAGCGCGCTCAAGTTAGTATATCGTATCGTGTTGAGTTTTTGCTGTGCGTAGTGTAAATCGAGGGTTCCGATATTCTGGGCAAAAAACCGACCGAGAAACAAATTTTACCCCTTTTTTCAACATGGCGGCGAAAGCTCCTAGGAAAGCTTGGTCGACAATCTCAAGTTAAGCTTTTCTAGGTATCCCCTACAACATATTAAAAAATTAGAAGCGCAAATTCATTTTCTTTTTTGAATGTACGTAATGACTGGACTAATACGAAAAACAAAAGAAAGATGAGTAATTTTTTTCATTTTTTACGAAAAATATTTCAAGTAAAAAAGTGTTAGCTTCGAGTACCTAATAAAGAACCATTAGGAACCTAAGCTGTTCGCTAAGGTCTACTAAAACTGCATTATATATTACAAGGTCAGAATAAAATGGCAGGAAAGTCTTGAAATATGCGCGTCATACATATTCTCGTAACAAAGAGAAGGTAAATTTATTCTACGATAGAGAATGTCCATTTATCACTATATTAATCGTTCCATAGTCTCGCACGTAGTGGCTATAAATCCCTGTGGTTATTGTAGGTACCTTCGTCCTTATTATGCTTTAATGTAAACTATGTTAACCATAATAACCGTCCTATAACACAGTGTTATAGTTTATTGATAGAGCAGTGGTGGCCCATTAGTAACTGCCTTAACTACGAGTTGTAAAACTCAGTCAGGCGCGTTATTTGTGCAATTTATTTCATCACCACTGCTCCCAAAACGGTGAAGGAAAACATCGTGAGGAAAACGGCATATCCCAGAACCAAAAATTCGAAGACATGTGACGCACTGGGCCCGCGTGGTAGATAACGGCCCACTCCCCAACAAAAGAGAGGACGCCTGCTGTTTTCCAGCAGAGGGAACATTAAGGGCTGATTATTTGTATAGTCCTAATGACTGTTGCAATGATCAGTCGTAAAGCTTCCTTAAGAAAGCGGTGAACAAATAAAGACCGTTTTGTGGCACATAACACAACATCACGCCTGTAATTCCCGAATGGTTATGCAGAGGTGTAGCTATAGTACACCCACATTTCACCAGTTATGTTTAAGACCCATGTATAGGGGCGAGCCCATGGCCATTAACCGGCCACGAATCCAGACTCCGAGCTGCTAATGAGAAGTTCCTGATGGAAAAACCCAATAACACTTGGCCTGACCTGGGAATCGAGCCCAGGACCTCAGCAGTAGCGCTTGGGACCACTAGACCAACGAAAACTACCACCTTAATGTCAAATACTGGCGAAAATGACAGATATTGTTAACAAAAAAAAAACCACTCTGCCATTGGCATTTTGTTTATGTTTATTGTTTTTATTTCATAAAGTCGCAACACATTACGCAAGCAATTTGTAAATTGTCTTTGGTCCCTGACATCAAGCAATAGCCAAAATTTGTCAAACTTTTATTAGTTTTCATCATCATCAGCCTATAATGTTCCCACTGCTGGGACACAGGCCTCCTCTCTGTGAGAGGGAGTGGGCCGTAATCCATCACGCGGGCCCAGTGCGGGTTGGTAGATGTCACATGTTTTCGAATTTTCGGTTCTAGGACATGCCGGTTTCCTCACGATGTTTTCCTTCACCGTTTTTGAGAGCAGTGGTGATGAAATAATTTACACAAAGTAAAGCGCCTGTCTGAGTTCGAACCCACGACCTACAACTCGTAAGTCGCGGCCGTTACCACTGGGCCACCACTGCTGTTACCACTGCTTTTATTAGTTTTGAATTTTTTTTTTTTTTGTAATGAGCGTTTAGCTTGTGCAGAACAAACAATTATTCTTTCTTCTTTCTTTTCTGAACCACTTTCCTAGGAAACCTGGGCTTAAGGAAGTTTGTCAAAATCACTACAGTTGGTAGACGAATTGGTAATTGCAATTAACCGTTATAAACAGTTCTTTAGGAAGACGCTACCTACATCGTGTCTATCCTCTTGTTATATTCCAGACGCCTTCTACGAATCCCAGGACCTATAATAAGTCTTGGGATTCGTAGAAGGCGTCTACTATTTAACAATAACCTCAAGGAAATAGGTCACCTACTTCTTTGAGGTTATTGTTAAATAAGCAAATCAAGTGTTCACACAACTAAATTGTTATTCAACAAACTTCTCGCACGAACTAGTAACAAGTATACTGATAGATAAATATAAATAGATACATAACACACCATCACGCCGTGTTTCCCCGAAGGGTTGGGCAGAGGACAGGACATTTCACTTAGACCCTAAGTAGTTTAAGCTTAGATCTTGTAAACTAAACATATGAAATACGATGTATCAAGCTCAGAAACAGCCTCACTATTTGCTGATACAAGAATACCCTTCACTCACAAAATTGTATTAAAGCCGACTCTAATAAAAATTCATACAAAACAAACTCCGGAGCCATTACGATATTGTTTTTCCCCAGTTCCCCACAAGTGAGGAGTTGTTTTGTACACTAACTTGGTTTATGGGCGAATAATAGGATTACTTTTCACTCACTTTTATTAATCATGTTATTTATTATCTTCCCCTGTGGTTTGTGATGTATCATTCAATAAGTTTCATAAGGACTAAGGAACAGTTTTATTAATAGTATGTTAAGATGAACTTTGTTGATTAATGTGGAATTAGCCTTGAAGGGAGTAATTAGTTGGACATATATGTTCTCAAATTGCTAAACAAGAGGCTTAATTTCTTTGACTACGCATTCAATAATCATTAAAGGATAAACACAAAGAATTTAAAATAATTAATATTAGTATTCTGTAATTTATGAAAGCTCTGTCGAATATTCTGCGAACACTACATAATGCATACAAACCAGAACGGAGTGGCTTTTAACAAACCGTAGTTAATTTCCATAAAATTGAGCAGTACATCAAAGTCATGTACAGTTGACATATTACGTACACATGTAACGTTCACGAATCGCGTAACGTGTGAAATATTCCGATATTACGTCACAACTAACTCGTGGATTTAAATAATTGCACGTTTTCTGCAATTAATTTTATAAGTTAGTTAATGCTTTAGATTTCTACATAGCCAACATATTTGTATTATAGTCTATTGGGACTACCCTGGGTTATAAGTTAACTGAAGGATGATCTTTAGGGTATTCTATAAGGGGACAACAAAAGATAGATGTCACCGACACATTGGGTGAATTTTAAAATGCAAACTTGAAAGTAGGAATCCTGATATAAAACTAGATGTTTCTTATTTGCAGAAAATAAAAGTAAGCGTTCATATGAACGACTTTTATCCAACCGGTTATAACTATAATAATGCCAATAAAATCTTTAGTTTTATCAGGTTTGGCTGCATTTACAATGTCCAACAAAGCAATATATTGTTCCAAAGATTTGCATACTCTCGACCACTACTCTTCGCATCTGCATTCTGCGGAAATACCCAATACATTCCTTACATTGTTTACGATTACTTACTCGCAATGCAAAATTTTACATCGCACGGTGACAGGCCAAGAATGTCATATTCTTTCTACTTCGCAAAACATATACTAGTTTACTTACGAGTATAAGCAGCAAGTTTAATCAGTGTAACATTAAGGGTGAATTTGTACCAGTGAAATTGAACGTGTTCAGCACATCTAAACCGCGATCAAGAGCTCTCAGTGTCAAAATTGTTATGGAATATTGACACTGACGGCTCTTGAACGCGGTTAAGAAGTGCTGATCGCGTTCAGTTTCATTGGTGAAATCCCCACTTAATGTAATATGATCTATCTATATCATATGAATTTTAATATTATTTTATTTCCTTGTTTCAGATGCTAACTATTACTTATCACCGGTAGAAAAAAGTTTTGCTCAAGTTCAACCGCCTTTATTTCCGAACACTCGCCCATCTTCATTTTTCGAACATGGGGACAACTACAGAGTTGCGCCAGCTGTGCAGCAGCCGCTCTACAACGAGGGTCAAGCCAGATTTCCTAGCCCTAACTACAACCAAAATCCGACACCTTTTCAATTACCAACGGGCAGGAGTCAAGCCGGAACGCAGTATTATGTAAACCAACCCGAATTTACCGCACAACGATCAAGGTTCAGGCCAGCTTTACCGTACAATTTCCAATTCGTACACCCAGCCTCAACTAAACGGCCCGACGTGCCACAAATACACTCTGTAGCGTATCAAAATGATCCGTCAAAACCTGAAACATTTTTAGGGCAAATTACTTTAAATAATCCTGATATTGACTACCTACAAAATAACAGATTCAAGAACATGCCATTTGACGGTAATAGCTTAAAGAGCAACGGACAAAGCGGTCACATTCCACACGATGAAGATATTGAAAATGATAACCAAGACTTATTTGACCATCACAGGGTGACCACTTATAATCCTCATAAACTTGCAATCAAACAAAGACTGAATGTTAAACCTAATACTCCACAATTCCCTCAATTAGATTCACCTTCTTTAAATGAAAACACGAATTCTCAAAATACACCAATCAACGCATTTAATAAAAACAACAATTTCAATGCACCCAAAACGAATGCTAACTTATATCAAAGTTCTTCCACTGAATATAAGGGACTCCTAGATATAGAACCTTTACTAGAAGATGACATAAGCGATATTAGTTCATTTAGGGAGCTCATGAAGAATACTCAAGGGTCTTTTGATGTGGAGGTCATTAAATCCAATCAAACACAATCTGAATCAGCTGATGACAGTAAACCCGACGCGAGTTCTATGAATGCAGACAATTATCCAAGAGAAGGTTCAGTTAAATTAACAACCACGACTACTTCAACTTCAACAACTACTACGGAAAGTAGCAACCATTCTGGTGAAGATCATGAAGAAATTGACGACGCAAGAGATGAAGGAGAGTATGTGGAATATTACGACGATGTTGAAAGTACTGAAGTGAAATACACCACTCAAGAACCACAATCAATAGAACATGCTACCGACATTTATGACGAAGAATATGACACAACTGAAGAACCTGAAAAACCTCCAGAACTAGCCAAAGCAAACAATACGGAATCTTTTGACGTTTTAGTAATGAAGCCTGAAAACACGATGGTTAAAGATGATAATTTTAAACATTTTGTTGATACCACTGTAATAGACCAAACTGAACACAAAAATAATGAAGAAAAAGAAACTCCTGTCACTGATTATAGTGCACCTGCTTATGAAGAAGATGTGACATCGATAGAAACACCGTCTATTCTAGGACAAGAAGTTGTGTCAGTTGTTACCACTAAGAGTGTAGTTAATGGCACTATATCTATTCCAGATGTAACTTTTGCACCAAGTACAACCAAGCTAAGTCCAGCTTCAGAAAGTACTCCGCCTACTAGCAACCAAATAAGTGACGCATCTGTTCCAGTAACAACTGAGAACTGGATTGTAGTTGCGTCAGTCCAGACAAGTAGAAGTGTTTCAGGTGCTCGTTTCTTACCTTTCCCAACCGTGGAGCAAGATGAAAAGAAACAAGTATTAGCAGACGATAATGAAGAAGAAGATGACGTCGAATCTATAACAAAAGACCCAAGACTACAAACAAATGGTCTAATTAGTACTCCATCGTCAACCGAAAATATTAACGACAAATTGGATAGTATTCAGTCTGAGCTATCTAGCGCAGTTTTATCTGGATCGTTAAATAACGAAAATAAAAATATTGAGCTAATAACCGAATCAACTACTGAAAGTACGACAACTACAACAACAACAACTACTACTACTACAACGCCGTCGCCTATAAAAGTATTCACATTAAAGAGCACCTTGTCTCCTTCCGTAACAGAAAAATCATCTCCAGATCCATTACCAGTGCAGATCAAAAAATTTGCACATCGTGTGACTACATCTACTACATCTACTACACCAAAACCGAGGAAAAAACCTTCCTTAGTGACTGTGATGGATGACATAGCCGGACTGTTGCCTGCTGGTTATAAATCAAGGCTCTCATTTAAAGACAAACGAACCAGCACGACCACCACAACCACTACTACAACTACTAGTGCACCAGAAAAATCTCTCATTAATGGAACACAGGGTCGATCATCCGGGATCAGCGCGAAGAACAAAGTTATTGTTTTAGATTATAAATCTTTACTTCCTAAAGAATATAAGCCTAAAGAAAATAAACCCCAAGAAGATCTCGTCAAAAAACGACAAAATGATGACCTTAGTAAATTATTGCCATCTAATTATAAACCCCCAAGCTCTGAGAGTTCCGATGTCAAATCAAATTCGAAATCTGGAATTTTAGATAAAGTTCAAGAAGTTGATATTTCTGCTCTCTTGCCAAAAGATTTTAAGTTAAATACTACGGTGACAGAAAAACCAAAGGTCGCACTCAAATTACCAGCAAACGCTGTACCAATAGACGTATCAGCTTTATTACCACCAGGATTTAAATTAAACGAGACAGAAAAAGAAACTGCGGAAAGTCCTCTTATCAAGCTCAAAGTTGCTGATATTTCAAGTTTATTGCCACCTGGATTTAAATTAAACGAAACTATTGATGAAGCGCCCGCGCCGCCCAGCAGTACGACTAAAGCTCCTGGAGGCATGATTAAACTGGTATTTCCCTCAAGACCAGGCAGTAAAGTTCAAAGAAAAACGACTACTTCTAAACCATTGGGTTCTGTTCCAGCGACACCTAAAATACAAAAGGGTTGGCCTACAAGGTATTTTTTTTTCTCTATAATTTTAAAGTGACTACATTGTACTAATACACAATAATGATTGACTTTTAAATATTTTCAGGGCTTCTACTGAATTCACTGGTTGGCCATCGCCGTCTACAACACCATTTTCGATAGAAAAACTTCTAGAAGCTCAAAGGAATGCCACTGCTACCAGTCCACTGCCAGAATTTAGTACTGAAGCAACGACACGACGTCCGACCACGACAACGACGACACCTGCTCCCCCTCCACCGACCACTCCAGGATTATGTAGAAAAGAGTGTGACATCGCTGCCACCATAAAAATCGTTTCAGGTACCAGTATTTCTTTATTATATTATATTTAAACGATTGATATCAAAAACGGCCATAACTTCGCAATCAAAAATTCGCATAACATTGTTAAATTGATGTAATTTATTGGAAAAAAGGTTCATTTTCACGCTTTTTAGTGGGTCAGTTTGTAATTTATCTCAGTTACAATAGCCTTATATCAACTGCTCATCACCTTTTACAAAATATTGCTTTTCCCGATGCAGGGACAATACTCGTTGAGGAGTTCTCCTGGTACTTCACCATCAGCTACACTTCTCTATATGCATTGTGACGAGCATAGTTCCTTGGAAACGATATTAAAGTAATCGAATCGCAACCCGTGACATACTTATTATTGAGTAGTTCCGTTGGCTATCTGTGGTCTTTATCATCAGTTCCACTTCACCAAATGGTGCTACTACAACTACACAAGTTAATATAAAAAATACCCAAATCGCTATAGGTGTGCCTATAGTATTTGAAGAGTTCCTTCGATTTCTCCAGGATCCCATCATTAGATCTTGGCCTGATGACAATGAGACCACTTAGAAAGTATACCCTTTCAAACATAAAAAGAATTTTGCAAATCCGTCTATATTTGACGGAGTGAGAGTGCCTGAACATACATTAAAAAATATATACATGTCACCGTAAGATTGTGAGCACCGTTAGTTTTATAATCTATCGGTATTATTTCCGTTAGATCATAATCTGTCGAAAAATTGTGACCTGAGTGAAATGGGTTAGGTTAGCTTAGAATTGTGACCAACCGCGCGCGAGTCGAGCGAGCGAAGCGAGCGGTGCCGCGGCAGCGGCCGGCGAGTGCTACTTCCAAGTTGCTTGCAGCCATGTAGGCTATTCAATATTAGCGCAAGGTGCATTACGTCGCAAACAAGTTGGTTACCAGTTCACAATTTGTGATATCTTTAAATGATTTGTCACAGTTCACAATCTAACGGAAATAATACCGATGAATTATAAACTAACGAAGTTTATAATTATACGGTGACATATATAAACACCCGAATTGATAACCTCCTCCTTTTAGAAGTCGGTTTAAAATTAAAAATTGTTAATCTAATTAAAACTATTATATTTTCAGGAGTCAAATGGATACCCGAATTATTAGATCACAATACTGTAGAATGGAAACGACTTGCCACAGATGTAAAGGAAGAGGTGAATATCCCACTTGATTAAGTGCAAAAAACACATTCGTTCCTTCAACTTTGGAAAGCTATCCTATACCTAACAAATCTTTTTTATTTTCCAGTTGAATTCTGTCTATTCGAAATCAGACTATCTACAAAAATGGTATAAGGGTATTAGAATTGATGGGTTCAGCGAAGGCTCTGTTCTTGTTGACTACTTCATTGAACTCAAAGAGGTAGAAGAAAGAGTGGACACATTGGATTTAAAGAAAATGTTCCACAAGTCCCTTCATGATGCCAGGCCTGGTTCTGTGATTGAAACAGTTACAGAAGCACCCAATGGTGATGATTTTGATCCTGACGTAATGTTAGGTGATCAACCGGATGAAGAAAGGATGAAGAAAAGCAATGAGAAAATGACTAAGACAATTGATAAGTCTGCTGGGAAACTAGAAATCGGAAAGTTTGTTATGGACCCTGCTTATACCGAGTTCATAGGTGGGTTAACTATTCTCATTTATTTATTTTAATAGCATGTATCACTTTTTTGAACATAAATGACTTTTGATTTCTTTTGTATAGTTTTACCTAAGCGTGAAGCGCCAACGCCTGTAACTCCTGAAGAAGAATCGTTCCTGCCTCAGTGGGGTATCGCTGTGATTGTCATTGCTTTGGCTTCTCTTCTGTTCGTCGTTATATTTGGAGTCACAGTAGTAAGTTAACCTGAACCGAAATTAATTCAATATATTTATGCGTTTGTTATTGGTTATACAACTCTTTTTTTGTTTCTCTCAGTTGGTTAATCGACAGAAGAGTGCGAAAGCGAAACAGCCAATACCTCTCAGCGAGGAAATGCTTCGTGATTTGGATAAGAGTCATATGGGAGGCTTCGATGACGTGCATCCAGTGAAAGAACGGGAATTGCCGTATCTTCCTTCGGGCAAGGTAAATTGAGTCCTAGTTCAATGTTTCAAAGTTAAAATTATTTCATCCTATCTCTTAATTATTGTTGTTCTTTGTCCAGCGTATGTCAACTGCCTTCATCGAGCAGTTGGCTTACCCTAACCCGGGTGACTCGTGGCGATCGGAGTGGACACCGCAGCTCCAGAAATACATGCAGCATTACACGCCCGACTCAGGACGAGGCTCGCAGATCTACGGGCCCGTTGGAAATGCTTATGGGTACGAATTTGTATTTGCTTTTAAGATATAAAGATAATTTCGTTGACAAAAAGCTGTCCTTACTCAGTTATTTATAAAACTCACATGAAACAGACGACAGGTGCGGGCCAGCTTACCGGATAAGTATCGCCTGATACTGTAGAATTTTTGTATCGTCAAACTTTCCATGAAATACGCTAGAGACGACCAAAGCTTACTTTTACCACAAACTTTGCCCGCAGCAAAACCTCGCCTTACATGTTTCATGGAAAACCGCTGCTGCTTGTTTCATGGCAAAACTTTGGCTGCCGGGGCAGGGTCGGCCAAGTTTTAAATGTGGGTAGATATTATGTATGTTAATAGATGTGTGTTGTGTCGACAGATACGGCGGTGGTTCGCAGCTGTACGGGCAGACGGGCGGCGGCTCCCAAGTGTACGGTTACACGGGCGAGTACCCGCGCTCGCACTACTCGCGTCGTCGCTCCGAGTACGACAGCAACTTCTAGACCCTTCTAGAAATATATTCGCCTACTGAGACTTGACACAATCTTGACAATATCTCCTTTTTAATCTCGAACCCTAATTTATAATACTCGAATAGAACGTTTCATCCATTCTGTGTAGATTAGTCATTAACTTCAAAACATACTGTAACAGGTTGTGAAATAATTTTATCATTATGAAACCGAACATTATTAGATCGAAATTAGACACGTATTTCTGAATTTATATTATACGATACGACTTTACATTTTGCATGATATTTTTAGCAGCTTTTAGTCCGGCCTATTTAGGACTTAACAGTGCCAACCAGATGGTTATGTCGCGTTTGATATTTATTTTGTAAACAACAATATTTCTGTAATTAAAAAATAGTTATTAAATGGAAATTATCTGCCAAAATATTAACTATTTACGACTGATTGTGAGATGTAAATAAGTAGAATAAGAACTCACCAATATTATAAGTGGAGACTAATAGGTGAGGCTACTAAGTACTTGTGTAGATATCTCTCCGCATACCTATATTTGCTCAGAACCTGTAGGGGATCGTGCCGTGGCCCGTGTGTGAGCGTGAAACGCCTCTTTGTGCCAAATGTTCGTGCGTCTGTGTGTGCGTGTAAATATAACATAATATTCCTTTCGTATAGAGACATTAACGTTAGTGGGTATGGATATCGGACCACCACTGCACAGGCCTACCATTCCGCGCCGCGAGTGCTGGTTGCGATATTACGAACTATTTACGTGGAATGTTGTGTGTTCCCATTTTCAGAATAAATCATATTTATTCGATCTTTTTTACTCATACTCATTACTCAGTGTCATTGGAAACGCATTAGGTTAACGATCTTCATGTATGAAATTCATAATCTTAAGAATGTAATTGATGATCGTCAATTTTTAATTATTGCAAAAATCGTCAAACAGGTTCACAAAGACGTTAAATTGTAATTTAAATATAATTAGCGATTAGCTACTTAAAATAAATAACAACCCTAATTAGTGTGGAAGTTTTAAAAACTTGGATTTACTTGAATGTGTCAAAATGATGAATTTCGTCAGATATATTATATTAATTGTATTTGTAAATTCCTCGAGTAACGAGCGTCACGGTCATTATGTACCTACCAACTAGATTAAGTATAGTAATTGCATGAATTCGTGTATATAAAACAATTTTTGTACATGTAGATTTTAATTTAATTATTGATTAGTTAGAGACAAAGTAAACCATTAAGATCCTGAATATAGATAAATATATAATGTACACCGTTGTTTCATTTATTACACACTCTATTTGAATAACGACTAAGATTAAAATCAAATAATAAGTTAGATACCCTATCTAAATACGTTGCCAATTATTTTTCAATTAATATTAATAAGCGTTTAAATGTAAGTTAATTAGATGTTACGCAGCATTACCTATCATAATATATAGCTGATTTTGGCACTATTTGAACGGATCGTTAGGTCAATAATCATTGCAACGAAACCTTTCCAGACAAACTGGATAATCATCAGTATGTAATAACAAAACGTTAAGAACGAGGTACCTAGTTATGATTTAATTTAATATTTACTTTAGTACACATTTAAAACAAATCGAAAACCAATCACACATCTAGGTATTAGGTACCTACTATAACTATGTAAACTATTAAATTGAAGGAGAATAAATAATCAATTGAATCCTTAATAAACATAGAGATGTAGGTGATGGAAAGGGTATAAACTGTTATGTTTATTTCCACTACATCAACTGCCCTAAATTAGCCTGGCGTCCTATGTTTGCCTGTAATGAAAAATATGTAATATCTTTTATAATGCATGTGCTCGAAAAGAGTGTTTTCCAAGCAGCCAAACTGGGCGGAAAGTGTCACTTTTTTGACTAGTGCTTTTTACCCTTCCTTTTTTTTTTAGTCCGTCGTCAGCCCGACGCGACGCAAAGAGTTTTTATTATTTGAGAAAAGTTTTACAATTTAGATGATGATGATAATGATAATGACGATGGCGTCAATGGCGATGACGATGGCGATGACGATGGCGATGGCGATGGCGATGACGATGGCGATGGTAATGGCGATGGCGATGACAATGGTCGAAGTCAAAGCCAAAATCAAAGTCAAAGCCAAAGTCAAAGTCATGACGATGGCGATGGCGATGATGATGATGAAGAATATTATTTATGTACGTCAACCAAGATGTCAGATGTTACACATCATATGCGACTCTGTAAGGATTGCGCGTTTTTTATATTTTCTTGCACAATGCAGAGTAAAACTTTGTATAATACACGTGCGTAAGATGATTTCCGACTCGTGTCGACTTATAAACTCGCTTGCTTCGCTCGCTCGTGAATAAGAATGCCACTCGTCGGAAATCATCTACTTTCCGCACTTATAGCATAAATAATTATTTGATTTTTTACTACAAGTAAAATGAAAAAGATATTACAGCTTATTTTAGGGCAGTTGACCGGTACAGCTATTTAGACATGCTTTATTTAAACTCTGACATCATTTTGTGTCGAAAAAGTGAAGTTCCAACATAAGTAGTCTACGTAAGAAGACTTTACACGTCCTGCCCTCTCTAGAAAATATGCTGGTACTACAAACTTTACTCTCATACTCCTTACAAAGTCCTTTCCCAGGGGTAGACAGTGCCATAAATACAAACATCTACATCTATAGTTCGTCGATAACTATATTAGGTCCAATGATAAAGAGGACGACCCTCCGATTCCCAAAGGAGGCAAAATTTAAGGACAGACGCTCCCCGTAGCTAGATCTCCATGCCTTTATAGCTATGTCATGGAAAAATTAACTGATGGCGATAAGCAAATGGGATCCCACAATGGTACGCCGATAAAAGAGCTATGGAATTGCCATTTATCGGGCACAGTCTCGGTCTAGGAAGCCGTTGAACATTTTTCTCAAAGAAAAAATACATTTCTGTGGCCTTTTGTTTGAATACAAAGTCAAAGCAGAATCCTCAAAGACTGTAAAGATCATAAGATTACTTTAAAAAACGAAGGAAAAAATAAATGTCCTGAATTTGTGCCGTTTTTATACTCGATAATCTTTTCGACTTTCTTTAACAGACATAAAATGTGTAGCAACAACGAACGATTGAAATCTGAAGATAAGTCTGATGGGCGTATGTAGACGGATTATGTATTTAAAATTCCATGAATATTAAAACGTTGTATGAAAGCTGCAGCCACGCACGCCTTCTAAGTCTCAACTCCGCATAATCTTTATTAACCAAGGGAGAAGGGTGAATAAATCCCACGCACCCATCTTCTGAAGATATTAAGCAGGTACGTATTATATTATTACGAGGGTGCTGAGAAACCCTTACGAAATAACAAACATATTGCATATTAATTAATACATAAAGGAACACAGATGGTTGAGGTAAACTGGAAGCGCCATAATATGACGGCAATCAGTTGAATAGTGGTAAAGAATATCGCTCGAAAAAAATCCGTTCGGATGTCTATTTCTGCAATGCGAAAAAAGTACTTAATCCCCTGGAAGCTATACCGATTTTTTTATTTATACTGGATTTCTGTTAAACCAAGCTTTGTGCTGCATTCGTAATACAATAAAAACATGCAATATAAATACTTATAATAGAGTGTTACCTATTGAATGGCAGCGAATTTATTTCGTGTTACGGTAATCAATACTATATCACCGCCTTATGTCGATCGAACAAACTTCGAGATTCAAAAGCTCTCCAAAGGTCTACCAAGGAGTTTACATAACACAAACTTCAAAATTTGGAGCGTTTGAACTTAGATCTCATCACTTATAAAAGCTTTGCTGAGCTTCCCAACCCGCATTAATACAAATTTTTCGTTTTCGAGTCGTGTTGGGTTTTCCCGGCATTATAGAGACATGTAGAAAGGGGCTGGAAGTGCTGGAATTATACACATTACCATGGAAATAAAAACTAGTCGGAATGTTTGTTTAGGGAAAGCGAAGCCGCGGCTGTATCAATATCACATTTATTCCTACCTGGTGCAGGGTTTTCCTTTTATCTCAGAATACCATTTGTGTCTGTCTTTCTCAATCTGGTGTTTACATAAGTATACTTATTTATTTACAAGTCTATGTACACATTTTACCAAGATCTTTAATGATTGTTTATTTCTTCAGTTCTATGACTCAGTTTTTCCTGGTTATTTTCATCCCAAAAATATAGTAGCTTGCAGTCTTTTTTTTTGGGTGGGAAATTATCAAATAACTTCTCCCGCTCTGGGCGGAGCGGGAGGGCGTGTCGGACTCTTACTGACTAAAACCCACGCGTGTTCTTTCAGTTGCCATGTTGCCGGGGGCCACGATATCTCTTTCGGACTTCTTCTTCTTCTTCCGTCTACGGTTACAAATAGGTATCTTAGAGAGTAAATTGTTTAAATATATATTATAAAAAACTTTTTACAAAAAAAAAAACAACTGACCTCCAAAAAAAAACACTACAAAGTGAAAAATAACTTTAATTTCGGACGTCGGTGTCTTGTGTTTTGTATTTTCGTTTTTTGCCACCGACTTCCGAAATTAAAGTTATTTTTCACTTTGTAGTGTTTTTTTTGGAGGTCGGTTGTTTTTTTTTTGTAAAAAGTTTTTATTTTTCACTTTTTAGTTATGGTACCTACCCCACACACATTCGAATACCACTACCTGCTACCAGTGACAGAAACTTATCATATCATCTACATAGCAAGTGGGAAAAAAATACGTATTTTGTAGCTAACTCAAAAACTATCAAAGCAAAGTTAATAAAATTTATATGGGACCAATTCGAGAGCACACCCTTTCAAACAAAAAAATAATTTTCAAAATCGGTCCACAATTGACGGAGAAATCGGTGGACATACATAAAAAAAAAAAAAAAACAAACATACGCGACGAACATATAACCTCCTCCTTTTTGGAAGTCGGTTAAAAATTAGGAAAGTATCGCACAAAATGAAACGAAAATGGATTATTTTAATAGCTTTGTTAACCGATAATAACAAATGAATATCTGACGGAAGAATCTGATCAACCTGCCGGAAGTGGTCGTTGATTGGTGACCTAAAGGTTGAGGTCAACAAAAGGTTGACTTGACCATCAGCATTGCAAATACGACTGTTTTGAGATGGTAAATGCTTTTGTTTCAACTGTGATTTATATTTTCTAACATTTTGTCAATTTAGATATTAATTAGAAGTTTTCGTTCTGGACCAGTTTTTTTTTCTGCACAGAATCTCTAAAACCAAAAATTTTATTATAATTTAATAATGAAGTCTCAAGGATAAAAAAAAAGTAACGGCGCAGGATAGCCTTTACCAGAAGTGGTCATCGCATTCGTGGTTCAGCAGCTTCAATATCATCAGGATTGTGCCGGAATATAGCAGTTCGTCGTAGACGTGGTACTTTAGAGGGTGTAAAGTTCACTCATCCTCTATAGAAAAGGGAGAATCCTCCGACTAGACTGGTTTCGTGTTGGCGGGCAACTGCCCAACGATTGATGTCGGTTAGTCATATATATTTGTCAGATCCGGTCATTAGTACGGACACGAAACGAATCGCAAGCGCGCCATTGGCGACATCAAGTGATCTACCCACACCAGAAGGCGCGCTTCTACAGAGTCGTGATGTTTTAAGGGAACGGCGAGGAGGGATTCAGCCTTTGATCCCATTGGAGTTAAGACGTCGCGGAACTGTTCTCGATTCGTGGTGCTCAGTTATTGTGTTAGTTGTAATTTGTGATCATTGTGTTAATTGGTGATTTTAATAAACGCCGTCACACCCAGTGTGTGTATAATTTAGCTAGTGTGATTATTTTGATAGTAAATTATAATGTGATCTGTACTGCAAACTGTTTTTCTATTGCGCATTAACCAACACTACCCACACTACGCCCACAGTAGTTAAAATATGCCTGAAAATAACGAGAGTCACATACTCGTCTCCGACATATTATTATGTTGTTCGCGCGGTAAACTCTAATTGCGCGATGCAGGATTTGTGTGACGTCAGGTCTTTGATGCTTAGTGGCGATGTAGATGCTGCCCCAGTACGACAGCGGCTCCCCATCATCTCTGCCATCATCTCTGCCATCAGAAGACAGCCGCCACGCAACCATCGAAGCGACGCTCGGCTAGAGTGACTGTCACCAATCAGTGTCACTCTAATCCGACCTTTTCGGGAATTCCAGTAACTTCGTACTAAAACGAGGCAGCGCCTCTTACTGCACCGTCAAATATAATAGAAAAGTAGGTAAACCCATCAAAAACATTAAGTACTTGTAAAAAAATCAAAGTCTCATAACGCAGTTCTTCTACTGCAAAAAGTTGTGAAATCTAATGTAAAACCGGACACACTCCATCAGAATATAAAAATCATCATCTCTCCACAGTCATTACAATAGGTAAGATGACAAAAAATATTTTTTTTGTCTTTCGGGTAGATAATTAAAAATATGACACGTATATTTTCTTTTTATACGTAATCAAAAGATTACGGCGATACATTGAGTTAAAATGTGCCATGACGTCACGAGTATGTAGATTTTATACTTACTTGTGACGTAGCGACCCCCACTCACCAACTTTATTTATTTTATTATTTATGTACCTACACACAGTAAAATACATATAGATACAACATAATTATAATTTGAGTACAAAGGTACTGCTTATTTCTTAAGAAATTTCTTCCAACAGACTTGTGAAAGGAGAAATTAAAAAGAAATGTAGACGTGTGATATGTGGTGTGTCTTTAATGCGTTTTATCTAAGTATTTTTTATTAATATGATAAACCAAAAAATACATGTCGATTATTTTTTTTATTATCTGACTGACGAACTAAATAGAATTTCTTTTTCTTTACCCATGGCAGGCATCATCCCTATTTGGAGACAAAACTTTCTTCATTATGTAATAAAATTTATATGAAGTCTTTAGTAATTTAGTTTTTATTAAGGTCACAATCCACGGAACCCGAGAAATCTCTGGCTGGATAATTCGATACCATATCCCGTTTAGTTTGATGGTCTGTGTCCCTTAAATATGACTAGATATACCTTTCATGCTGTATTATTTCTTTCTTTTTAGCCGACTGCACCAGAAGGAGAGTAATGTTTTTCGAGAGTATGTATGTATATATGTCTATTTCTTTGGCACGCTCTGTAGCCAAAACGTCGTGATGGATTTTAACATATGAGGTGTTGTTTGATTTATCTTAATTTGAGTGACATAGGCTATCTATATGTCGCATGAAATACAGTGTTGCCGACTGAAGTACTCTATACAGTCGGTGCGCTATGACGGATTCTAAGGACCGGAGGCCGAGGGCGCGAGAAACAACAGGAGCGCCAGTCACCCTTCAGCCCTAGGAACTGTCACACATTCATGAGACGCGTGCGCACATTATTCATCCAAAGTTTTATTATCTTACTTCAATTATTATTATTAATGAACAAGACTAACTAGGACAATAGTTGTTAATTGTGATTTGTGTAACTCTATGAACTAAGTGAAGATAAACTAAGTGTAAGAAGCTGTTATCATCTTTTAATTGCCCGAGATCCACAAACAGCCCACAACAATGTCAGATGAAGATGGAAGCACGACCCCTCCTCAATGTCCTGTGCCGACATATAGATTTTTGGTATCGCAGGCGGGGACAAACGAATAACCAGAAATATGGTGTAACTTTTGCCTGCGATACCAAAATTCTATAGATTATACTTAATACTTGTTTTTCTCTTTTCAGTTATGTTTTTTGCAGTCGAGTTTTAATTAATTGGTTAATCATCATCAATGTGATCGGGACTACAGTTAATTAAATACGAGCATCGAACCAATACTACCTATAGCAATTATAATACACAACATCAACCTTGTGGAAAGCTAACACAAACAAATTGTTATGCAGTAACACGTGCGCCATATGCTCGCAAAGTTCTTTGTTTCCTTTCAATTCAGCCTAACGAAATCGTAGAACACGACTAGGCCTTAAATTGTAGGATTTCTTTACTTTCTGATTTTCGTATAATTTTGATTTTGGATTTCTTAGGTATAATAAAAAACTTTTTTACAAAAACATTGGATTAGATCAGTATTTTAGTTTTTTAACACCGACTTCCGAAATTAAAGTTATTTTTCACTTTGTAGTTTGGAAGACAGTTGTGTTTTTTGTGAAAAAGTTTTTTTTTTCACTTTTTAGTGGGTTGGTTTGTAATTTATCTAAGTTACAATAGCCTTATGTCAACTGTTCATCAAAAATACCCAAATCGCTATAGATGTGCCTTTAATATTTGAA
This sequence comes from Agrochola lychnidis, assembly GCA_963680765.1. Classification (NCBI taxonomy): domain Eukaryota; kingdom Metazoa; phylum Arthropoda; class Insecta; order Lepidoptera; family Noctuidae; genus Agrochola; species Agrochola lychnidis. Next base: position 12,174,481 of record OY796850.1, read on the forward strand.
GAGTTCCCTCGATTTCTCCAAGATCCCATCATCAGATCGTGACCAAATGACAATGAGACCAACTTGAAAGTATACCCTTTCAAACAAAAAAAGAATTTTTCAAATCGGTCCAACCGTCTTCGAGTAACAGGGGAACATACATAAAAAAAAAAACCCGACGAATTGAGAACCTCCTCCTTTTTTTTGAAGTCGGTTAAAAATTAAGTGTCATGGTGTGAGTGTGTGGATAGTAATTATAACTTTATAAGTAGGTAATTCAATAGAACTCAGTATTCTATCAAGAATTTCGATACCACTTCTCTCAAAACGGTGAAGGAAAACATCGTGAGGAAACCGGCATGTCCTAGAACCGAAAATTCGAAGACATGTGACATCTACCAACCCGCGTGGTGGTTTACGGCCCACTCCCTCTCACAGAGAGGAGGCCTGTGTCCCAGCAGTGGGAACATTTATAGGCTGATGATGATTCTATCGAGTTTGTGAAAAATGCAACTTCCGAGCAAGAGGTTTATATAAGGAGAAAACACAACAATTACCAACAGCAATTATTTTTGGAAAACCTATATAAGAAGTTAACGATAGTCACTTGATAATGACCTTAATAGGCTTCGATCACATGAGAAGTTCACAAGTGAATTATTAGTGTGACATTCAGCCTACCCTTCCCAGGCGTGTAGGCATGACGGTTCCGAAACAACAAAGCGAATACATTCGAAATTATTTATGTACACTTTAAAAGGCACCGCGTTCAGATCCGTACATATTTTACTGACGGTCTGACATAAAATATGTAATATTAAAATCATTCGCTTGTTTCAGTGCATCATAAAGGATGCAAAATACTGAATAATATTTCATTTTGGTTCGTTAAATATTTATAGCTTGATTGGATTAAATCAGAACAATACTTATTTTTTAATGACGTGTTGAGGTTAATTCTCGAATATAAAATATCCCGATATTTTATGTTATGTCAGATACTCGCGTTTACAACTCTCTGCATTCGCTCTAACATTTCCAATTTAGTGGATATTGGAAATAGCAGTTCAAACGCAGAGTGAATTTATTGAGAAATACAAGTATAGTGGCTAAAAACGACAGAATGAAAAATTGACGCTTCAAAATAAGTAGCTTAGCAAAAATAAGATAGGTCCTACATTACGTCCAGTGGTTAAACACACACAGTGTCCTGCTATCGGAGTATTTATACCAGATATTAATAAAACCGTTTATACGTGAGCGTCAAGATGACGGGATCAAGTCCCCAATTTGAAATTTATAACCTACCCAAAATGAGGGGCTTGTGGCTAAGGAATAATAGCCGCACGGGTCGATCGATCAGGTTAAGCTACGCTTGCCGCGGTTGGTCCGTGGATGGGTGACCATCTTTACATACCAAGACCCCTCCGTGCCTCGAAAAGCACGTTAAGCCGTTGGTTCCGGCTGTCATTTGTAGATCTTTGACAGTCGATACGGATAGTTAGAAATCAAAAAGTCTGACAACCAGTCTTACCACGGGGTATCGTGTTACCGAGTAACTAATTTGTGGTGGTCAGATAGGCAGTCGTTCCATGTAAAATACTGGTATTCAGCTGCATCCGGTTAGACTGGAAGCCAACAAAGTTGGGAAAAGGCGAGGCAGATGATGATGACCTACCCAAAAACAATTTCATCACAGATGAAATCGAGTGATAGAGCTAGTGACAACATAATGGGCTATTTCGAATGAGCAACAGCGCACAGTCAGCAAGTTCGTCGATGTAGCCATCCCGGGCTGTTTTTACTCGGAAAACTCCATCAAGTGCCATTATTAGTTCGGAAAGTGCAGTAAAAGTGAGTAAAGTACTCATTAGTCATGGCTGTGTAGAGATTTAGAAGTTGGCGATTCAAGTGCCCATTCAAAGTTGAAATGCCTACGCTGCATGCGGCGTGAATTAACTTAATCACTGTAAGTGTTGCTCTTTTTGCAAACTCTTACTTTTTGATCGAATAAGTGGCCTTTCATGGTGGTCCGTTTCACAGAGAGGAGGTCTGAGTCCCAGCAGTGGGAACATTGTAGGCAGATTATGCTTAAGGCGATTAACACACTGTCACGCACCACGCAGCGTAACGCGTGGATGCGTGTTTTAATGTTGCTTATAAGTATCTCCGTTTGTATAGAAAACACGCATAATCCAACACAGAAAATGCATCCACGCGCGTTCATTCGAATCGTTGACACGCAACATGCAGCGTGATGCGGTGCAGTGTGATAATCGCCTAAGTGGTCTTTAATGGTTCACAAGTTCATTGTATCATTATTATCTTCTGAAGCTATTGATGCCTATGTCCGCCTCGGAATTGCTTTACTTTTAACAACAACTTCCATTAAGTTGAAAATTTACTAAGCTTGAAATTATGTAACTGTCATATAAACAAATCCGCCTTGTCGTTTTATGACGTTCAATTAACATTCAACCTTAGGTTGATAAGCAAATACGGTTGACTATACAATATTCATCTATTATGTAGATCAATGTTTACATATCATTGAAGGTTAAATCTTTAGAGACATCCAATACCTAGTGTAAAAAAAAACAGGGGCACTCCGAGAGTGCCGACAGAAGTGAAAACTTAAACAATTTTATTGTGCAGGAAATACTTTTATTTATTGAAATTCGTAAAAAAAGGGAAATGTCAATCATGTCGTTGTCATGTCTCAATGTTTGGAATATCATTAATTCCTAAGAAAATGTATCGCGTTGATGTCTTTTTAATGGTCAAAAGCTGGTGTCGGTAACAATGTCGCGAGTTCAATTGTTTTTCCCATCTCAAAAATGCCCAACGCACCTAAAGAAGTTTTCACTTCAAAAATATGGAAAAGTAGTTTCCACAATAACGAAGTTTTTCGTCCATGTTCCAACCACTAGTGGATCCGCATTCGATTAGGAACGTAACTCACGCAAATAGACGCTGACATATCCGTAACATGGTTCCGTGTAACGAACATGCGACGAAGAATTAAAACCCAATTTTTCGTCCTTTTAAAGCTTTGGAGAGCAGTGGGGAAGGCAATTAGCAACCCGAAGTAACGGAAGCAAAACAGAGTTGTAATGTAATCACCCTCGGCTTTTGAAAACCCGATCATCTTGCAGATCAGTGACCAGTACACAGTAAATATCGACAATCGAATCACAAGTTAGCTGTTTGATTGATAATTATTGAAAAGAACATAACACAACATCACGCCTTGTTTCCCCGAAGGGTTGGGCAGAGGGGTTGTCTTTTGGTACACCCACATATCGCCAGATATGTTGAAACTCCATGTAATAAAGGGCGAGCCTATTGCCATCAACCAGGCACAAATCCAGACTCTGAGCTACTACTGAGAAATTCCAGATGGAAAAAACCAATAACATTTTGCAGCAGTAGCGCTTGCGACCATTAGGCCACGAGACCAATGAGGCAGTCCCTAAAAAAAACCTACAACAATTTAGAATAAACACATCAGGTGCCACTGGCACTATATCCTTCAGATAAATGGAAATTGTACATTATTAAAAGGTAAGTACCGTGAAAAAAACCACGTATCTTCAGATCAACAGCTAAACGGTAAACCCATGTATGCATGGACATTTTTTTAACGCGACGGTTTCTTATCGCGCACAGAATTTTCAACTCTCGGTGTTGAGACGAGCATCGAACAGAGTGCATCCCAGCGTGTTAAAAAATACACTGTTTGATTTTCAACTCTCGCCGCTAAACAGTGCGTTGAAAATACCGCGCACGTTAAAAAAAATCGCCCATGTGTATCGAGGGTTAACACATCACGGAAATTGACACAGAACGAAAAGGTTACCATTACCTGGTTAAACTAAAATCAGACAATGGGTAAAAAGACTGTCAACGACTGTGTACACACCGTTTCCCTTAAATCACAGCCTGCTGACACATTCCATTTCAGTTCATTCCGAGATCATGCGGGCGAAGATTTATTGTTTACCGATAAAATATTGTAAGGTAAGAAACTTTACCTCAACGAAGTATAGAAGACGGTACAGAAAATCGGTACTAAAAAGAAAATACTCTCTCGGAAACGTTCACGGAGCTGTTTGCACACTTAGGTATACCATTTACCCATATTCGTTCAAAGCAAAGTGGCTGAGCGGGCAGCACCACACAATAAGCAAAGGGGATAATAAAAGGCGAAGCCCTAATACTTTCCATTAGACTTGCTCCATTAATAATAGGTTTCCAAGGACCGTGGAATAATCTGGAAGCCGCGGCGTATTCAAGACAACAATGAGGGTAGATGGCAACACTATGAAAAAGAAGTTGACGTAGGCAAAACACCATTTAGTTTTGAATAAAAATAATTAAAATAAAATAATATTATCTTTATTTCGGATAAGCAACATCCATATAGGTTAGTAAAGTCAGCAAACTTATTATTTAGAAACAAGACTGTTGTTCGAAATGCTTCATCGAACAATATCACCTAACAAAGGAGACTCGTACCTCCTCGGTATGGTCTTCAGGATGGAGTTGGAGCTTTCCCGCACTCTGCAGAGCAAAGACGCAGATTTCTGTCTGACGATGGCATGGAAGCCATCAATGTGTGCTTGTGCAAACATACCTGATGCACTGCAGAAAAGGGGCAGCCCCATCAACATCCTGAACCCGTTATAATATCGGATCCGTTTTGTATCACTTGACTATGTTTTGTAACCAAACAGACACTTTCATGCTGTTTACTGAAATATAGTTGTAGCTTGCCATCTATTGAGACAGTTCTTACTTAGTCTTTATTTCATTTAATTAAACCTCAAACCAAATAAAAAACCAAGACATAGCGCTGCGAAGCACAGTGAAGCATGCCAAAACTACACCTCCGCTCTGTGCATACACGCTCACACGCACACATGTACAATCAAACTACACCTCACTAAGTGCACACATGTTTATGAAACCGGCCTCACGTCACTATTGACAGCGACGTCTATGCTTGGTTATCGCTATGTCTAGGTTTTTTATTTGGTCTGAGAATTAAACGTCTTTTATCGTGGTTGTTAATTTATACAGGTGAAACTGAAAACATGCGACAAATTGAAATTTGAGATTCAGTAACTGTTACCTAATCATTATAAATTGTTATTTCCGAAAAAAATAATTATGAAAAAAAATCGTGTAATTATCGTCTTACATATGTAGTGCAAACTAAATTATTGTCTTCACGTAGTGCAAGTGCTGACTTTTACAAAGAACACGTGAATCAAGTGTCTTCCCCTTAACTTATAATGAATAAGAAAGACGTTATTGGACGGCTTCTTAATTGTATAGTTACTTAGCAGTTTAAGTTATATTTAAATTACTTATTAGCTAATAGGCTAGATTGTAATGTGAATAAAGTATCACCAATTGTGAAACTTTATAAAGGAAAAAAAAACGTAGACACGATTTTATGGCGTTCCAGTAAAATTAAATAAATTTAAAACAAACAAAACAATCAAGTATCAATTTAAGGCTCGTTCAGACCAGTGCGACACGCGACGCGACACAAAGGCACCGCTCGTCGCGCGCGATTTTTTTTCACAATTTATATTTCGGAAATAACAATTTATAATGATTAGGTAACAGTTACTAAATCTCCCATTTCAATTTGTCGCATGTTTTCAATTTCACCTGTATAGGTGGGTACCTATATTTTCCTAAAGTGTACTTTAAATTATTGTACTGATTGAAGCTGGTTTCGAGCTTTGAATCTATCAGTCTATCAATATAACCATCTTTTAAACTTTAAACATTTTACGGCTAAGAAGCAACTTTTCCAGTTGATAAAATCGGACTACATAGTTTGACAACCATTCATCATTTAACCAGAATACACCAACGATACTTCAAAGATTCATTCCAGCAACAATCACTAAATTTAACGACAACCTAATAATGTCTGTCCCACAGTTTCTATAGTCGCCTCAGTCCATGGACGCCTGACGCCACTGCACACAGCAGAGCAAGAACCAAGATTAACTAGACAGGCGCTTCGAAGTCTAAACAAGCTGCAAACAAAAAATAAACGCTAAGCGCTGTCTCTAGTCAGCTTAAGGCTATTAACGTTTACTATTTTCTCTTATAAAACTCCTACTTTAAATTGTGAACTAAGAAATACAAACTTTTGTAGAGGTAACTTCGAAAACAGATGAAAGGTTTGAAGAGGGTAAAATACTGGCAGGGACTTTTCTACGTACCTATCTAAAATATTTATGAAGTCTTGGCTTTTGAGCGTATTTTTTAAAAAGCCTGAACGACTGAGCCTAGGTCTTCGGGTTTGATTCCCAGGTCCAGAATTGACGGGGTCCGTTAGGGCCGATGCCTGCCGGGGTTGCGAAGAATACCGTAAGGGGAAATCGTGGCCCCCGGCAACATGGCAACTGAAGGAACACGGGTGGGTTTTAGTCAGTAAGAGTCTGACACGCCCTCGCGCTCCACCCAGAGCGGGAGAAGTTATTTGATAATTTCCCAAACAAAAAAAAGGCTATGCGATGTTGAGTTTTCCATTAGGAATTTTGCGAAAAGGCTAACCTCCTTTTACGTGAAATTAAACATAACTGGCGAAATGTGATGTCAAAAAACAGTTATATCAATTTTAATTTTAATAATGTCAATCGAAACACAAATGATAACAAAAACGTCCGGTTGAATGTTGACTTTTCAATTACTGCTTCAATGAACGGTCAGGGGGTTGTGTCTATACGTCTACGAACACATCAAACCAAGGTAAAATTCCAAATATTTGGCAGACGGATTGTTTATCGATAGAGAATCGAAGCCCTACTTTCAGTGCCACATATTTTTCATCCGTTTACTTCCCTACAAATATTATTGAATTCTATTTTTGACTTAAGAGATTTATTGTTCCTATTGTATCTTTAGGATATCTACATTTTGTGTGTGATTAAAAGTCTCTTTGGCACAGTAATTCTTTTAATTAAGTAAACTATCCTAATTACAGTTTTGTGTCGTCACAGCGAGCGTTCGGGAGCGACTGCCCGCAACCGTTATTCGTAGGAGCCATCGCACAGACAGTGTCATATGTACATGTGGAGAAATGCTATCCCTACATATCCATAACTTGGCGTTAAAATACTTAATAAAGATTAAAAGGAAATTTCCAGATATTTCTTCAATAAAATCCCAGAGCCATAAAGGAAAATAATTGCCCTTGATATTGGCTACGAAATATAGAAACAAAACCAACCGCTACCAATTGAACTTTTTAAATTAGGAATAGATATTGAATAATATCTGGTTCTTAGGCCGTGTGCAGACTGGAGAATGAAATGATATATTTTAATACGTCGTATGTTACATTGCATTAGGACGCGTCGCGCGGATGAACCGCGCATTTACTACGAACCTGCTCCGCGCATCTGTTTCCATCAGTTTACCGCGAACACGCGAAGCGTTATGGAGTACGACGACCAACTTTTCGCTCTGACGATCGTCAGTGCTTCATTATTACTAATACATCAACAAATGAAAAAACGCCGAAAACCCTATTATTAGTGGTACAGACTTGTATAAACGGAAAGCAGGTGCAAAAGTGCCTACAGATATGAGATTTCAGCACATATGTAGACGATACAAAAATTTTACAAGGAAGTCGGCAACAGACTTTGAAAATTTTCTTTTTAGCTTTGAAAGTTTTCATTTTGTGGAATATCTACAAAATTTGCCTGTACGCCTCGATCAAATGCAGTACATTTTCTTCACTCCACGCGTTATCAGTTTGTCCCTCCATGTTCGTTTCGTGCACATGCGCATCTCCAAAACTCGTTGCGAGCGCATAAAGTGCACACTGGCCGCGCGCGTAAGGCATCCAAACTATGAGAATTGCAATTACATTGCAGCAATGTAGACGGCAAATTCTTTCATTACATCAAAATCAATCAAAAATCATTTCACCAGTCTGTACGCGGCATTACTGATAGAACTTTGGAAATACATGAAATAATAAATAAACGAAATATTTTTTCCTGATATTGTTTCTACACCCACTATTTGACGTCATGCCTATAACTAAGGTTAGATTCGGTATTATTTTTCAACCCGCAACTACTCAGAACTGTCTATCAGAAAAAGCCAATTATACTATTCCACTTTTCCCTCTGGAAATCAAACCGGCACTAGACTAAACTCGTTATAACTTTTCATAAATAAATAGAAATAAACCCAGCTAGATTATTGTTCACAATTTTTTAAAGAATGCAATTTTTAATAAGCTCAATTAATTAAACTGGGCTAGTCACATCTGCAACATGTCGGAAAAGCTATGGGTTTGGCAAACAGCAGCTCGGAAGGTCTGTAGCGGTTACATACGAACTAACGCATCAAAAAGATATGACGTCACACAAATCCTGCATCGCGAAATTATAGTTTACCGCGCGAACATATAAAACTATCCGACATCAACCGTCGGGCAGTTGCCCGCCAGACACTACACCCGTCTGGTCGAAGGATCCTCCCTTTTCTATAAAGGATGAGTGAACATTACACCCTGTTCCTCATGCCTCTAAAGATCCATAAGGAGATGATCTCGACTCTTTCATCAAAGATTGGCCTCAGACAGCAATAGATAGAGGACAGTAAATAATAATAAATAAACATGATACAACAGATGTAGCCAAGGATTACTTCGAAAGTACACTTTAGCGTGGACGTCTCCATACCCAGTAACTACATATTATTGGAAACCGTAGCCATTTTGTAGGCATCACTGGATTTTGTAGCCTTTGTATCCAAAGGTGGCCGTCCGATGAGTTTCGTTATAATTAATTTTGAGCCCTTTGAGCAAATCCCGGCATTTCTACTTATAGTAAAATAGCGATTATTTGACACGTAAATATTTACGGGTGAAAGGATTTTGAGGGTTAGATATTTAGAGAAATCGTATTTAAAATGGATAAAGGGTTAATTGAAATATATTTAACTACTTACTTAAATTTTGGTAGGAAACTATCAGAGCTATAAATGATTCTCTACACAAAATAGACACCAGAATGCCTTTATCAACCAAATTAGTCTGTTACATTTGTAAAATACCGAACTTTAGGCAGTTATCCCACCGCCGGCGACTAACGAGCAGCAAGTAGAGCTAGCAACTGAAAACGAGTTAGCGAGCAGCTAGCAGCGAGTGTGTAGTTCCGATAGTTTTGTCGCTGGGCTATCAGCGAGTGTCCGAGTGCGACGGGCGATTACTCGCACCACTCGCTCGGGGCGAAATTACCGCTGTTTGGTCTCTCGGCGTGAGTTCTGACCGCCAAGCGAACGCTAAGCAAGTATCGCTGAGCGAGTATTATCTTTGAAAGCTCTTGTCGCTCAGCGACAAAGTAGTGGAGCGAGTCCTAGCCGGCGGTATGAACAGTCAGCGATCAACTATTACTGTATGCATCTCTTTTGTTTACACGGAATGAATAACTATTGTACGTTTTTTGAGCGAGAAAATAGCCCATAGTTAGTCGTTTACTCGCCGGCGGCGGCGGTGAGATAACTGCCTTACTTACACCGGTCTAATCCTACGCTTGACTGTCGTATTGCTGCAGTGCAAGCTTGCAATGCCCACTTTTGACACAACCAGTCGAATTTCATGACTCCTCCAAAAAGCGTAAGGATGTATTTTTCTATTTTCCATAAAAAAATGATTTATTTAGGTAGGTAACTGGACTGACAAAGTAGGGAGGCCTTGTCATTTGCCTAATTAAAGTGTGCCCGTGCGAACTTATATTATGAGGAATTCCCCGCAACACGTACGTCGCTATAATTACTGTTAAGCTATCCACACTCCTCGGATCCTATAATGGAATAATAATACTCGTTTTGGAGCGTGACTTGGCTTCTAATTCCCGCGGTACAAGTCCTTAGAGTGTACAACCTACACTGGAGCCGACAGCGTGCCCTCGAGCTTTCTATCCATTTAGTTTGTTAGTTATGTTATGTTTGAAACAAGACAAACTGTGCATAAAGGTCATAATAATAATTACTAGGTGCCCTAGTCCTTGAAAGATTGATCCAGAGGTTTAGGACGCGCAACCTATATGATCCTATACGCCAAAATTACCCTAGAGCCCTAGGTTGGTAAACAGTGGTGCCGATTCTCTTGTTCACAAACTAAACTAAATTTAAGTTCAGTGCATCTTTTTCTTTCTATTTCATTAAGAAAAGAACAGAAGATAAATTTTAGTTTAATCCTGTCAAATTAATCAGCGCCTGTCAGTCTCCGTACAAGTTTAAACGTGATTAAAAACTTGCCAACTAAAATTACGTCAATTTACGTCAAGCGCTAATTAATTGACAGGACTAAACTAAAACTTATCTTCTGTCATTTTCTTAATGAAATAAAAGGAAAAAGATGCACTGAACTTAAATTTAGTTTAGTTTGTGAACAAGAGAATCGGCACCACTGTCACCAGTTTATAGAATTAGGAACACTTGCAAAGTGTTAACACAGCTTACCGAATAAGAATAAAACCCTCTTTTGTTCTGTATCTCATCGTGAACTCGAATGTAGGCGTAACAAAGCTCAAATTAATCCCCACAAAAATGTAGATTCTAAACACGTGTCGATTTGCGTTTTATTAACGTCAATACACATGCCGTCTCCAGTTTCGAGGTGTCTGAGCTCTCTGTTACACGTGCGTATTCGTACACATTTCTCTGAACACAGTTTAATGTCGAAGCTCGTCATGAATACTCGTAAATGAATCTTCATTAGGAATTATTGTCTCTTGAATCATCTCTACAGGTGGTGTGGTAGCCTGCTTAGAGGGTAAATAGGTACATTGGTAGGTACTGAGTACCTAGAGTACCTAGTAATCAAACCTTTGTGTGTGGAATTGACATGTTTTGTACATTAACTTACTTAACTAACTAGCCAAGTCAATTATAAGTTAGTTATTACTTTACTAACGTTTCTACAACTTTATTTAAACATTATTTACCTATTACTAGAATGAATTGAGAATTCAGAACTTAACAGTATTTTCTGAAAGACCCGTTTATGTTTGTTAGTCGCAGAGGGTAATAATCTACTACCCCTCCTATAATTTAAAGCCCTCAAGCCATCTCGCTACCCATGGGAAAAGATTATGAGGTCGACAAAAATCTACAGTAGATTAAATCGTGCTATCGGCAATTTTCGTTTAAAAACCTTCCCTTTTTTGCCTCATTTTTTAGGGTTCCGTAGTTAACAAGGAACCCTTATAGTTTCGTCATGTCCGTCTGTCTGTCTGTCCGCGGTCTAGCTTCGAGACCCTTAGTACTAGAAAGCTGTAATTTGGCATAGGTATCCATATTAATTACGCCGATAAAGTGGTAAAACAAAATTATGAAAAAAAAATTTTTTTAGGGTACCTCTCCTACACGTAAAGTGGTGATGTTTTGTTTTTTATTTTTTTATTTCTACATAGTGTGGGGTATTATTGAAAAGGTCCTTCAAAAAGATTGTGAGTTTGTAAAACTATTTTTGGATTCAAGGATCCGTTTGCGAAATATTAAGCTTTAAAGTGCTAATTTTTGTTAGAGTCAAGTGTGTGTGTGTGTGTGTGTGTGTGTAGCTAAATGGTTGGTTTTGGGTGTGAGAAAAAAATCACAGCAGTAGTTTATATAACGAAATTAAAAGGAAAACTATCACAGCTAAAGGCTCTACAAGTTAACGAGTTATAATCGACCAACCTAACTTTGCAGTTGCAAAACATGTTTTCCCATACATTCCGAATGGGAGAATATATTTTTCAACTACAAAGTTAAGTTTGTTTTTGGGATAAATTCATCCCAACTACGGAACCCTTCATTGTGCGTGGTCCGACATGCACTTGGCCGGTTTTTTAACGTGGGTGTGTTGCTGTTTACCTACACGATCACTGACTACACGGAGTAAAACAGATAAAGTCAAACCTAAGTGAGAATTAGGTAAGCGAGAAAACTCTATAAATGAGAGTTATCAATCAACCAATCATAATTTTTATTTCAGATCATACAATCCAATTTGTTAGTAATTACATACAATCTTAAACACTAGAGTTAGTACATAATAATATTTGTAATTGCCAGGTCCCGTTATTTTAACCCAGTAAAACCTCTATAAGTGAGAACCAGAAACCTCTATAAGAGAAAGTCGTTTTTCGCTTTCAGACCTCTATAACTCAGACGGCTACTTGCCTGTACCTCTATTAGCGACAGTCGAGCGTATTTAACATCTCTCGTGGACAGTTTTGGACCTCTATAACTGAGACAGCTACTAGCTTGTACCTCTATAAGTGACAGTCGAGCGTAATTTAATATCGGCTAATTTTTTTACGAAATTTAAGAATGAGTTACTTATGACTCATTCTTAACTTTCGTGGAACTAACATTGCTTTTGTTTTCTTTTTCGAGGAACTAACTAACGTTGCTTTTGTATCGTATCGTTTTGTATTCGAATGTTGGCCATTCGAATTTTTTATAAACCTCTTTATGTGAGAAAGGTCACTCCTGTACCTACCTCTATAAGCAAGAAACTGGAGTTAGTGAAAAACCTCCATAAGCGAAAAAGAGATCGCAATCTTTTGAAGTCTCGCTTATCCAGGGTCGTCACATGTCTTGTCAAGTTCGAAAGGGCTTCAACCTGTATAATATACCTTCAAGTTGACATTTAATGCATTGGCAATATTTCAAGGGTTGAAAGAACTCGTCAAAAATAATTCTTACTATGAGCAATTCTGAAATATTAAAAAGTGCTGTTTCATGCAAAATTGCAACAGCTAGGTAGGTCCTTACGACCTTACCCAATGCAAACATGACACATTGGAAAAATTATAAAAATTGCTCATATTCGTGAGTGGTTGACGTACTTTCACCCCTCAAAGCTTTCCAATAAAGTAAAAGTAAGCTTTTATATTGTCGTAGAATAGAAGTTTACTAGTCGGCCATCTCTAAGATACAGGCGACGGCACGTTCATGATACAATTTGACATTGATTGACATCGCCTATTTCGCAGCAGTAAGGGCGGTTTTCGTAGCTCAAGTGTTAAGTGCAGTAGGCTACATTTCAGGGGTTGCACTTTGACCCTAAGCTGGCCTACGGTACGGAGTTTCAATAGAAAAAAAAAACGAGCGACCGTTACAGTAGTCGTAAATGATGTGTAACATCTGATATTTCACCTTGGTAATATGCAACAAGGTAATAAGCAACATTAAAGTGGCGGGGCCTCGTCAAGGTCGTTTCTGACGGCCAACTCTAGTACTGCGCGCGCTCATTGGTCAAATCAAATAGCGCGCGTGTCCCCGGCTTCCTGTTATACACTTCCGTCGCTTTTCACGAAATCACGATTTCACGAAAGATGTTAATATATACCTACGTGAATAGGATAGAGCCAGCTTATTCTGGTTTTGATACTACTGACGTGCGACCTACCGCACTACTGAAGTACCTACGGTTGACCGTACAGCCACGTACAGACACGTTTTTTTTCCGTGAAAAACAACGAATCTTTTGCCGCGTGTAGGCACGGTTGTCAGTGTTGTATGGATCACTATGAAAGCTTATTGACAGACACGGCGACATTATGGCACGGCACCGTCGCCGTATATCCGTCGTCCGGTAGTTTACCGTGTCATATACAAGCTCACACGATTATTCTACGGCTAAGTAATAACAGCCGCACGGGTCGATCGATCAGGTTAAGCTACGCTTGCCGCGGTTGGTTCGTACATACCAAGACCCCTCCGTGCCTCGGAAAGCACGTTAAGCCGTTGGTCCCGACTGTCATTTGTAGATCTTTGACAGTTGTTACGGGTAGTTAGAAGTCCAAAAAGTCTGACAACCAGTTTTACTAAGGGGTTTCGTGTTACCTAGTAACTAGGTTGTGGAGGTCAGATAGGCAGTCGCTCCATGTAAAATACTGGTATTCAGCTGCATCCGGTTAGACTGGAAGCCGACCCCAACGTAGTTGGGAAAAGGCTAGGCAGATGATGATGACGATTATTCTACTAGAAAATTCTATTAGATTATTAGATTATTCTATTAGAAACCGTGCCGTATACAACGGGCCTACCTTCCTATGCGACATCGTCAATATCGTCCCGTGGCACAGATTCATTTGCACCTCGTTCTGTCACTCGATCATAATTGACTCGAATAAAATACGAACGTGCCATTCAATTATCAGACGGCTTCGTAAATTTTAATTGCGAGAATAAAAATATTAATTAAAACGGTCAACGTATTCGGACAGGTGAACCTTTTTCATGACCTTATCTTATGTAGGATTGCGTATTTTTACATATGTACACTATCTACATCGATATATGTATACTAAGGTCACATGGGACAAACAGTGAACTCAAGAATCTTCTTTATTTAGAGACCGATATTATAATAAAAAAAATATAAAAATAAAAGTAATAAACCCTTCAAATTATTTGCAATATCTTAACTCATGTTAAGAGTTCATAAATACTTTCATAAAAACTCAATAAATATAAGTTTTTATATCAAAATTATCGTTTTGCAGCTGTAAATCTTTCTATATTTTTTGTTAGAGTCTGTGAAACTGAATATTTCACTGCGGCGGCAGATTTAGGTGAAATTAATTGTACAGTAACGGGCATCCAGCCGCAACATACATTTTCCATCAGAGGGATTTGCCCGAAGAACACCCTCGGGGTGGGTCTAAATGAGCAATTGAACGCGCACTAAACTCTTTGTATATGTGCCGATTGTTTAACCAGGTACTCGATTTGTGTTGTAGAACTGTATTTTATGAAAATTTTGTGTGAAATTTTATTGATCCATAACTAACAATTCATAGAAAAATATAACATTCATACTCAGCTATGATGTTGTTAAATCCCTGTTAAAAAAAACCGACGTAATTTTCAACCCTTTAGTTAGTAACATTTCTCATTCCAAGTAGGTGCTACTCAGTAAAAACAGATAGCAAAACACTTCAACGTCCTTAAACAAAATAAAAATAACTAGGTAATATTAGTACTTACCAAAAAACACAATTAATTAAGAGACGTAGAGGTGTTACAATATTTCACAACAAAACAGTTTCTTGGAGCCCTTACTGGTCGTAATTAACCGCAAGACTGACAAACGATAACTATTATGACGCCTAAGATGACGCTTAATTAATACCAAACTTTACAAGACAAGCGGAACAGGGTTGAATAATAACTACTTAGAGTGACGCCTTCATTCCAAACAGATGTTTGCGTAAAAGTAATGACTAATCCCACTGAAACTGACTGAAAAAGTATAAAGTCTATCCTTTCGCAGGTCCTGGCAGTTTTCATAGAAATAAGCAACAACTTCTATTTAATATTTTCTGAATATACTAGTGAAAGAACCTACAACACTGAGAGAATCGCTAATAACATTTATAATGTAGATAGGAACATGTATGCCACACATCCGTCAAAACAAACTTCAGAATTGTTCCAAAAACAAACTATGCTCAACATAAAAGGCTTCACTTGTTTTAAAAACAAGTTATTTGGACAATTATGTCGACAAACATGATTGTAGTGGAACTGTTATTATTCATAAAGCTTCATAGTTCCACAAAGGGAACAAAAAGGCTGTTTTCAGTACAAAACAATAAGTAACTGCGTGCGGGCGACAGTCGAGCGGTAAATTGTTCAGGGGAGCGATTAAAGCGTGGAAATTGTTTCGCAACAATGGTGGTGACACGGTTGCTAAGGACGCCATTAAATCTTTTATCTTGTTTGACAACGAAAATTGTCAATGAGTTTGTTGAGATGCAACAGGGTTGCACTGAAATTGAAACCTATAATTTAGTTTCTAGTTTATTCTTAGAGTTGCTGTCTTTTATTAATTGCGCGCCTCAAAGAGATGTCAGCAGAATTGACGGGGTCCGCTAGGGCCGATAGGTGCCAAGGGTGCGAAGAAAACCGATAGGGAAATCGTGGCCTTCGGCAACAGGGCAACCAAAGGAAGACGGGTGAGTTTTAGTAAGTAAGAGTCTGATTCGCCCTCCTGCTCCAACCAGAGCGGGAGAAGTTATTTGATAATTTCCCACCCAAAAAAAAAGGTACTTACACGCTTTTATACATGTAATTTCTATCATTTAGGTACATAAAAACTAAATTCGTAATCGTTCATTATTATAATTCTACTGCCTAGATTCTAAATACCTTAACCTACTACTAGATACTAAAGCAATTACGATGTCTTTTTCCACTTTTTCACATACTTCTGATGAATTAAAATAAAGTTTTGGAATCCTTTTCAGAAGCAGATGAGTAAAAAAGGCCAAAAGAGAAATTTAAATCTTGGTAAAATGACGTTCTTCGCTGAAAACTTTTATTAATTGAATTTAAAAGTTACTGATGGATTTAAAAATCGCTGTAAAATTGGTCTTGGAGAAATCCGAATTAAAGGTTATCACTTTAAGCTTTGATTTTCTAAGAAAACGGTAACGGCTGTCTAAAAACAGAGCGTTTTTGACACCGTATGTCAAATACTGATGAAAATGATAAATTTTCATGATGGCCGTTATATTATGACAGAAACACTCTTCTAAGAAACCGTAGCAGTAGTAAGTATCTAGTACGTATATCAATATACAACATGTCCCGGAATTAACGTATCCCACCATGTACAACAACCCAATAGGGATGATGACAATTTTTTTTTATCCTTCAGGTAGATTATTAAAAAATATTTGACACGTATTTTTTCTTTTTTTACATTTTCAAAAGATTACGGCGATACATTGAGTTAAAATGTGCCATGACGTCACGAGTATGTAGATTTTATACTTACTTGTGACGTAGCAATTCCCACTCCACAACTTTAATGCATTTTATCTAAGTAATATTTTTTTAATATAGCAATAAATACATGTCTAATATTTTTTAATATCTGACTGACGGACTAAATAGATTTTCTTTTTTTTACCCAGGCATCATCCCTATTAGAATATTCTGTTATAACCATAATACATACTTTTATTATTATGTATAAAACATTGTTTATTTACTAAATTAGTTGGACTGATTGTAGGGGAAAATTGTGGTCACATTACAAATCTACGCACGCACACAGTCGCACACGTATAAGGGCGTGGCGGGCGTCTAGCGTAGTAGGTACTTCATTCATAATTATTGTTTGTTTTGACTGTACAGTAGAAGTGTGACTGTAATTTACACGTAGTTTTAAATATTTTTGGGATAAACATTACGTATACAGAAAATCAAAGAAACCGATTCAGTAAACGATTCTAAACAAACTTCTTTCATAATGTGCATTGATTCCGTTACACATTGTATATGTCACGGCTAAAACCCGAAGTGCGACTATACCTAGTTTTAGCCGGCTACAACTAGGTGCGGCCGATAGCAGTTGGTTAAATTTAGTTGTAGCAAATGAAAATGGCTGAAAGGTAGGTTAGGTTAGGTTAGAATTGTGACCACATAACACACCGCACGATCCGAGCGAGCGAAGCGAGCGATGCCGCGGCAGCGGCTCTCGAGTGCCAGGGTCCATTTAGGCAAGTTTGACCAACTGCTACCGGCCGCACCTAGTTGTAGCCGGCTAAAACTAAGTATAGCCGCACTTTGGGTTTTAGCCGTAACATAATTATATAAATACATCTATACCTATGATCAGCCTCCCCACACGAATAAATATTTAGGATTACTTTCTAAAAGATTAATAAAATATTATGTTTATCGTCTCATAACCGTTAACTTTACTTTTAGTTATACTTAATTATATTATACTAACTAGCTTCTGCCTGCGACTTCGTCCGCGTGTTTCTTTTTTTTAAATAAAATATATCCTATCGACCCACCGCGTCCGCATCGCATTTTTTCTTAAGTTGATAACAAAATGAAGGTATCAAGCTTTGCCTCACCTTCAAATATATCTTTAACTCAAAACGCAATTAACCTTTCACCAAAGCCATGAATAATTTATGTAGTTACACAGGCTAAAAAACACTCCAAAAAGAATCTCCACGATTTTCTTCTCAAAAAAGAACTCAATTTGGATTGGAAAAATATGAAAGGGATCAACATCAATTGTAAGAAAAGAAAAGTTTTTTTATGTCGCGACAGACATTTCGGAACGATATAAATTTCTGTATTTACATACCAATGGCTTTGAGGCGGAGATACCCAATTTGGAATCTGAAATATTCCGATATTGTCCCAATTTCGAGAGCTTTCTGTTAAAACCAACAGCTCTACTTTCATGTTCAAGTTACTAAAAAGATAAGATTTTAGAACGAGATGGAGAAGATGTATAGAAAAAAGTGATGCATTAACATACTTTTTATTGAAAAAAATATGGTAAATAGTGTCGGGACGAGCGTGACGCCTAAAGGCAGGATTGGTCCATGTTGGCGCAGGATCGTGTTGAGTGGAAAAAAGAAAGGGAGGCCTTTGCCCAGCAGTGAGACAACACAGGCTGATTTATTATTTATTTGTAAATACGGGCGTATCTCACACAAACCCTAAAGATTCTGCTAGAAACGAGAACTAAACTACTGAATTAACGAAAACGGCTTAAGTACATGTTAGTCCGTCTTCGTCTTTAGGAAGTAGAAGTTTCCCTGGTGGAAAGACATCACTCCACACACAATAAAATAAAGGTTTTCAAAGGGTAATGAGAATTACTTACCTCTTCATCCTTTGGAGCCAGCATCAAGCAGCTGCGTGACGACCGCCTGATTCACACTAAAGGTATATTCACACACTTACCTAAAATGGCAGGGACATCGACGCGAAAACTGTTACCATGGATTCAGTACATGATTCTGAACCCCCTAAGTTGAAACCGACGAAAAATTTCAACGCAGGGAGGTTTAGAATCATGTACTGCATACATGGTAACCGTTTTCGCGTCGATGTCCCTGCCACCCTGTATACCTACTCACACACAATATACAGGGTGGCAGGGACATCGATGCACAGCCTGACCATGGATTCTGTACGCCCATGCCTTGAAATTTTTCGTCGGTAAAAAAAAACAACTATTTCCTACAAAACTACAATACCTACGCGGTCAAAATTTATGGAACAGCAGATTTTATTTATAATAACCGACGAAAAATATTAACGCCCGCGTCCAGAATCATGTACTGATTCCATTGTAACAGGTTGCTCGTCGATGCCCTGCCACCTTGTATTATTGGTTACAGCGCCAATAAATGCGAAAAGATGAATTGTGTTTTATTACACCGTTACACATAGGCCCGTAATTGTACACACACCTTTTTCTTACCGTGAAAAACTACGGTTGATTCACAGTGCGTAGACATGGTCGTCAGTGTTGTATGGAAATATGCCGCTATAGAAACTTGTGGACAGACTGCATTTACAAGCTCACACGATTTTTCTACGGCACGGTTAACACGCCGTCCCATAAAGAAACCGTGCCACGTACAACGGGCCATACAACTTTCCAAAGAAAAGTATGCGCTTAGGGAAACATCGTCTATCTTCGAAAATATGAACACGTGACGATCAATCTGCCTATAGCCTTTTTCCCAACTATGTTGAGTTCGGTTTCCAGTCTAACCGGATACCGATGAATACCAGTATTTTACATGGAGCGACTGCCTATCTGACCTAAATTCAGTTACTGGGTAAAACGATACACTGGTTGTCAGACTTTTCGGTTTCTAACTACCCGTAAAGACTACAGGGAGTAACAGCACGTAGAGGTCTCGATATGTTATGGATGGTTACCCATCCAAGAAACGACCGCGGCAAGCGTAGCTATAAAGATTAACAACTCTATGCAATACCAAAAAACTTTTGAGTGACATATAATGATTGGAGACCGAAGTAGGTAAACCAACAGAGAGATAACTTCAAACAAACGAGCAATGATAGGTGCACTACTACAATGCACGGTAGTACAAAACTTAGAAGCATAACCTGGGGAGTTACTCTGTGGCGCGACGTTTGTGCTAATTCGGAAACACGAAGATTAACGAAGCGCATACCTTTTCTGGTTTTCTTGTACCTATGTATGTTTTTGGATACACATATTTATGAGCAATATATGCATGTAACAAATGAATGGAGCAAGAGATCATCTCGATATTGAGGACAATAACACACTCGTCAAAAGTTACTCGAACTCGAGTCACGCTTATTACTTTGACTTTCAGTCAAATTTATTTCAAGTCGAGATTTGTTGAAATAACGCTGTTAGATGTGATGATTGTTAGATCACTGCTTCCGTGCGAACGTAAATGAGAGCATACGTAGGATTACCATCCTTTCGTATTTCTCCGGATATGTCCAGCTTTTGGGCTCCCCGTTCGGACTTTTCTCGGACTTTTCGACTTGGTAAAGGGGATTTTTGAGAAAAAAAAAAATTATTAAAGAAAAAACTAAATTGACCTGATTTGTTTGCAAATGTCCGGCTTTTTGTCAGCTTAAGCATACCTTTCGTGATGGCTAAGCGGTTAGGGCCTCACATCTCACCATGCACCTACTAATGTGACTCTTTCAATTTATTTTCTGAGTTTATCTTGGACATTACTGACATCGGGTGAGGTAAAACTTCGTGAGGGAACCCCGGAAACTGTCGCCAGCACATAATAAAAAAAATAAAAGCCTTTATTGTTTATCTTAGTTACAAAATTTGTAAGTATATCTAAGAACTCATTAATACTATCTAAATCTAATATACTTTATAAACTATTATACTATTCATGTTTAACTGATTCTAATTCGGCAAACAGTAGTTACTCCTCAACTTGTCTTCCGACAAAGGCCTCCTCTAAAGATCGCCATTCAATTCTATCCCTTGCCGTTCGAGTCCATGTTGGACCCGCTATTTTCTTGATATCATCTTTCCACATATATTATTATTATTATCTTTTCTGCTCACAGAAATAGAATTAAAATAATTTAGTACCACTAGTACCTATTCTTAAAGTACAAATTACAAGGAATTCCACTTGAATCACGAAGTGGGCAGCTAAACTGGCTTATTCAAATAGATATTTAGCAATTCTGCTTCTATTTGCACCAAAATGTTGAGCGCCATGTTATAAATAACAACCATAAAGTACGTTCAGTATAAACAAAGTAGGTAAATAAATAAAGAAATCCTCCGAAACCTATTTCAGTAAACAATGTATACATTATGCATTTAACTTAAACAGAAAATAAAACAGACGAATTGCATTAAAATACCTAATATCACCTATTGTAATCGCTTCAGAGAACAAAGTCAAATTAAGATTAAAATTTCGAAGCTTTAATTTGCTTCAAAAATAAATTTTCGAAACAAAGTGGCTAATTATTTTCTTTTTAAGCGTCTAAAAGATAATTAAACAAAATGGTTAGCTTTTTCATTGAAAATACGGTCTGATTACTTTATCATTTAATTTTCTTTTGATAACTTTACTAAACTCGCTGCAGTTACTTATTTACTTTTGTAACGAGGCCTAAGCTTCTATAAATAATTTTAAAAAAAAACACGAAAACTTTTTCAAAGTTAACTCAAAGTCTACCAGTATTAATCGCAATAATTCCGGCACCGCGAATCAATTGCTTTATACAAAACGAAGTTTCGGGTGACAATACCAATAAGTACTTAGGGCCCGATCATACGTACCACAACGTCAACACGTGGACGGACGCTGTTTCTATGAAAATTAATAGTTTATTCACACGGACCACATTTGGCCACATCAAGGCTACGTCGCAGCCGTGGTCGCAGCCACAAAGCAACCACATCACAAATACGAGTCTATCTGTTTGTCTGCAAACATTAGCCACAACGTAACTACGTCGCAACTACTAGCAACAACGCAACCACATCGAAGTTTTGTAGTTACCACAACGCAACTGCAAGAGCTGCTGAGACACCATTCACACTTAAACACTGCTTGCCCACATTTCACTGTGATGTGTGTGGTTGTGGTGAGTGTGATCGGGCCCTAAAACAAAAATACAAAGACGTCAACAAGTCAAATAGTTGGCAGAAATATAAATATGTTTGATTCCATCCACTACGTAACGTACATAAGCAGCCTGCAATGTTCCCACTGCTGGGACACAAGCTTCCTCTTTGTGAGAGGGAGTCGACCATGATTCACCACGCGGGCCCAATGCAGGTTGGTGGTTGTCGCATGTCTTCAAATTTTTTGATTCTACGACATGCTGGTTCCCTCACGATGTTTTCCTTCACCGTTTTGAGAGAAGTGGTATCGAAATTTAATACACAAAGTAAAGTGCCTGCCGATACCACTGGGCCACCACAGCTCTCTACTCTGTCCCATCAATTAATTGACCACATAAATCTAAGTGACGTCATGTAACACAACATGATTCGCGTCGTTGTTATTATCCGTACCAGTCGTCAACGTCCAACATGCTCGGCACGGACAAATGAGCTCGGTTACATAGATACGTATTAAAGAATATTAAACTCTACTCTAGTTTGTTGCTTGTATAATATCCAGGATTTCAACAAGGAAAAAAAGTTTAGATTTTATTTTTCAACAAAAATTCCTTGAGTTTCTGTTCCTCACTACTAACAAATAGCAATGTACGTAATCTAAATACAAAGGAAAGCTAATAAATAGATAAGCAGCCCAACAAAGGATATCTTTTGACGGACATCACAACAACTGCGCCTACAAACGGGATGCGCGAAAAACATTTTCCCCAGTTTTCCTTTTTAATCTCGAAAGCCAAACTGGGGAAAGCTCGAAACGACCATTAATCAGATGTCAACACACATGTTCCCGTATTGAATGAGGCGTTCTCTGAACTTACGTAAACCGCCCGAAAAGATAGTCGGCAAAAAGAAATGTGTCACTTTGACCCGATAGCGAATCTTTCAATTGTAGACGCGCATTGTGTCCGGGACATCGCGATGTACAAAAATATACGTGCCGAGGTTGATGTGATATATCCATTTGTTAACACCTGGAGCGCTGACGTGCAGAATTCCAAAATAGCTTAGCCTGTAGCCTGAGAATTCTAAAATAACTTTAGCTTCGATAGAAAATATAAAGATCCAGGTTCAATCGGATCCCAGTAAGCCGATCATATAAAGATCAGAATAGGCACTAACGTAGGCAAAAACAAAGTACGCAAGTAGTTATCATGTAGGTCGTGACCCGTAGAAGTTGTCTCACTTGTTCACGTATCTTTTACTGCGTCCACAATAAACTTAATTGGCACAAACAAAAGCTGTAGCTTCACTTACGTAAATAAACTTGGGGAAGTAGAAGTTGGACTCACGTTCTGTGGTTACTATATACTGCATACAGAAATAAGTTTCTCGAAATTGGTAATTACTGTGATTCCAGACAGTGCATAACAATTGCCAGTCATAATAATTTTGCGTATTATTTTTTATTAAGTAGCAGTTTTTTTTAAATCTTTTTTCCTGTCTTGAAAGTAAACGTTTAGCAGGCCTCACAAAATGTCAATAAAACATTAGCGATATTAAATTCCGGTAACAAATACGTCGGAATCTATCCGGACGGGGCCGGACGTGTGCGGATAACGAGCGTCGATTATTAGCCGGGATTTGTCAAGTCGAGATTGTTTTGTCGGGCCCCGAATTTCGGTTGATGTCGTCTTGCTATGTACAGATAAATCTTTCAGATATAGCTATTTTGTGGGAATAGGCAGCTGCAGAAATAATAGGGACAACTACGTCTTGAGAGGGCTCAAAATGCACTTGCGAGCGTACTTAAAGATGAAAGGCGCTTACCATTGTGCGCAAACTTCTGTATCGTTATTTACGAGTAACTGTGTATTTATATCTATGTACTTACAGTCTAAGCTGTGTATTTTACATATAGTCATATTATTTTATTAGAATTACATACGGATACCTAAGCTACGCTTGCCGGGGTTGGTCCGTGGATGGGTGACCATCTTTACATATCGACACTCCTCCGTTCCTCGGAAAGCACGTTAAGCCGTTGGTCCCGGCTGTCATTCTGTGGATCTTTGACAGTCATCACGGGTCGTCAGAAGCCCGAAAGTCTGACAACCAGTCTTACCAAGGGGTATCGTATTACCCAGTTACTGGGTTGTGGAGGTCAGATAGGCAGTCGCTCCATGTAAATAAAATACTAGTATTCAGCTGCATCCGGTTAGACTGGAAGCCGACCCCAACATAGTTGGGAAAAGGCTAGGCAGATTGATACGGATACCTAAGTAGAGAAATAATTACAATAGGAATTGTTTCAAAAATATCTTGTTACAGAAACCCGAAACATGCTCCCTGGATGATATTTCCAATCTCATTAAAAGCCCCTACGCTCGCAGGTATCCAATACCTCAGGAATACAAAGTAGGCAATTTATGACCAAAAACTCAGAACTTAGATTGTGTTATTTATCAACGGCCGTGTTTGCGTACAAAAAACTAACAGTCGAGGTACAAAAACAAAGCTTAGAAGGTTTCAGAAAAATATACCTAAATATAATTTATTTTAGTCTCTCTGACATTAATTTACTTCTGGTATTAACAAAATAAGTAATGATCACAGACTGTCTAGGAACAAGACCCATTTAGCTACAATTCCGTAACTTTTTTCAGAATTGAATACCGGAATGCTTTTAGAATAACGTACCCACTCTAAGAAAAGTATATCCCGGAAAACCATTCGAACGAGGAATTTGAGGAAACATAGGATAAGAAAATACGGCCTCTTTATATTCTAGGTAATGGACCTACAGTAGAACACGGTAGGTACCTAGGTATCTGCCGCGTTCTACTGTAGGTACCATCAGGGTAACGCATATCTTACCAATTTGAAAACAAAATCCCGTGCACATGACCCTTTTTTTTCATAGGTAAGCGATACTATGGCGGCCGAGTGCTACAAGCAAAAATAGTCCTTACATATGCGTTTCTTCGATAGTACATTACCATTACGGCCTTTGTTCAGGTGTGGACTATGAAAAACAGAAAACCGAATTTACTGAAGCTCTACATGTAATGTTATAAAACCTTTCTACTTTGTACAACCAATTAAAGCATTTTGTTGAATATTTTAGTAACTACTTACATTTTCCACTGATTGGATTCTAGTTTAAATAAACCAATTTAAAAAAACAATGCTTTTTATTGTTTGATAAAAACCGAAATATTTGAAATATTACGAACATATCATATAGTGAGACAGAGGCTTTATCATTTTTCAATTACATCGACATTTTATTAATACACTGCAATTTTCGACTGACGTCGGGAACATCTATTGCCTTCGCAAAGAGGATAGCATCTTAGTATTTGACAGATGTCATCTAGCGTATACCTAGAGATAAAAAAGACATCCGTGAATAACGACACATATCGGAATATAATTCGTAACCGAGAAAGGTCTTTCATTTCCGAAATAGCAACGTATCCATTATAAGGATTGACAAATGTCATACACACTGCTTTTGTTTCTTTCGGGACGTGGAACAGATCCGTGGCAAATGGAAGCGCTGAATAAGATAAATAATCACACTTCACAGAAAGGGATGTTTTGGTTTATTACAAGCTTCAGAAAACTGATGATATGTTATAACTACTCAATTATTTGAGTTTTTTGTAACTAAACAACAATATTTGCGTACAAAAATAGCAGTTTTAAAATTATGTCGTTAATACAGAGTTGGGTTAATGTCTTATCTTCGAAGGACACCGGTATTTTTATTTCCTTTTCTAAACCCAACAAATCCTTAATTTTATTACTTTACAAGGCAGGTTGTTTTCTCATAGGTAGGCACCTACCATCTCAATGAAACACACATACATATTTAAACAGAAAACAGCCACAATGCGGCTCCCTGTGAAGATAAATATTTAAAGTTGAACCTGAAATATTTAAATCTACTGGAGATTTACCCAGGCTTCCTTGAGTTTTCTAGTTGGCTTCTCATCCATGAATGCAGTGGGGAAATCATTCCGGGCGTCGAAAAAATTACGAATTCTTGTCGAGGAAAAGCATTTCCTTAGGGGGCACTCGAACCGAGGTCATGATTGGAATCCGACTGACCAGCACATAATCAGGTCATGTGATCCAATATGTATGTATATATTGTGTTTTACGTGTGCTACGGCAACAGCTTGGAAAGTATTCATGATTGGTAGGTAAAGAAAAAGGACAGTGGTGTTCCCATTTATTTTCTAGTTTTTATTATATTTACTGCCCAAAAGATACTCCAGACTTGACAGACATTGTTATCTACGTTAGTACGGCCTTAATAATTAATATTCGAACAGCAGACCTCAGATGTCAGCAGAATTGACGGGGTCCGCTAGGGCCAATGAATGCCGGGGGTTCGAAGAAAACCGATAGGGAAATCGTGGCCCCCGGCAACACGGCAACCAAAGGAACACGGGTGGGTTTTAGTCAGTAAGAGTCTGACACGCCCTCCCGCTCCGCCCAGAGCGGGAGAAGTTATTTGATAATTTCCCACCCAAAAAAAAAAAAAACTTCACGTCTGTGGTAACCAAAACAAGTATAAGCTGGCCACTCATTTTATTTAAACTCTATTGTTCGCTAGACCAGCTCAAGGTCAAAGTGTCGCCACCGACGTGTGGTCTACTGTACATGTATGATATTGCGTGTATCACACGTATCTTACACGTATGATACAACATTATACTCAGTACTTCGTTGAGTTCGCAGTAACCGTACAACAAAAGTTCACAAGGTCGTGGTCACGGGATAACAAATTAAAAACTACCTAACTACCCGTGACCAACGCCCTACTAACTCTAAACGTAAATATTAACAATAAATACCAAATTACATACAAAACTTCTGTAATACAATTTCCGTTTACTTTCACAAAAATATAAACGTTATAGCAAAAGAAATCCCGGGTTCCGGTAGAGGTTTACAGAAAGCTATAGGTGTAATTGTGTTTTTATATGCAAAGGTCCATATCTGAAGGTAGAAATCCTGTTTTATGTCCCGTAAACAATTGAACAGCGGCTCTTTTAAAGGTATAATATGTTTATCTATGATATTATCTTATCGGATCCATAAAGGTAAGATTTAAGCGCTTAAATATATACGTAGGTACTTAGTTTGGTGAAGCAGAAATATATCGGGATT
Organism: Agrochola lychnidis; assembly: GCA_963680765.1. NCBI lineage: Eukaryota > Metazoa > Arthropoda > Insecta > Lepidoptera > Noctuidae > Agrochola > Agrochola lychnidis. The sequence continues at coordinate 12,201,575 of OY796850.1, forward strand.
TTCCTAATAGCTTTTGCAAATAGAAGTTATATAAACGCAATTTTCCTGAGGCTTTTCATTGAATACAACGGATAAATGAACAACAAACAAAACAACCATGTCTAATTTGTAGTTTTTGAAGAAAGATTGGATATTTCCGGTACAACATATTTGGGCATGTGATCGCTATACCCGTTTGTTTGTTGGTCAATCACGTTTCAGTGAACGACAAGGACACTTTGCACAAAGGACACCGACGTCACACAGAGACACTATTTACCTCCAAAGGATAAATAGTTCCATTGGAACATAAGCCGGGAGAACTAATCCAGTTACAAAGAAATTTGTAACAAGAAACGGGCTATTACAATTAAGTACAAAGCCTTCAAGTGTACTATCCAGTAACAATGTTGAAGTTTGTGAAGATGTTAATGAGCTATTCAAAATAACTCAGAATATTGCTGTTAATTGTAATAATTACTTGACAAACAAGCTGGCCACCCCAGCTAAATTCATTAAGTAGTCTAGTATCGCTACCGAAATAAATTTACGAGAATCTGTTTGTACAGCAATATTATATAACCAACTGAAATTAAATATTTTTTGTGGTAAACGACGGCTCAAGGTGACTTTGCTAAATTAATATAACAAGTTGTTTATAGGTAGCAGTAAGTGGGGACTTGAGAACTGGAAAATCAATAAGTAAGGTGGCGATCCAATAAACATCACCGAAGCCCAACACTAAACTTAATTACGTTGTTTTCTGTCTAAGTTGGTTAATCTCAATGGGCCAGTTTGAGAGCCTTGTTGGGCGCCAATGAGCTCGCGTTTTTGTTCGGCTCCTTAATGAAGAGAGAAGATTATTGTAAAAGTTTTACACTGACAGCTTGAACTTCAAACACTTTCGGTATTCATTAGACAACAAAAAAGAAGTTCGCTGACAAGGTGTCGACCCCGACAGACTTATGAAATAATAATGTTTCGAACAGAATCGAATGATTCGAAAAGAATAACAACTATGAGAAAACCGGACTACAAGTTCTTTCATTTGATATGTCACCCGGTACTGTTTGCAAAACTTTGTTTTTTGTTTTCCAATTTACCCCCATATTCAAAATTCATTTATTAACGTTAAACGGTCACAAAAATTCATATGTGTACCAAAATTTCAACTAAATTGGTCCAATAGATTCGGAGCAAATTGGCTGTGACAGACGAACACACGTGTAATCCTATAAGGGTTCCGTTTTTTCATTCGGACGTACGGAACCCTAAAAACTATGACTTCCAAAATAAAGGACCAGGTGCCAATACTGCGAAGCTATTATTACGGACAAATAACTTGAAATATTTGCTTTTCATTACGAATCAAGAATTCAGTGGTTCGGGCTCACGGCGATATCATTCTATTGAGTTTCTTCAGCGCTCTAAAAATAACACCTGTAACAATTGTCATTTTATTTGGATCGTAGATACGAAAACAAATCAACCATAAATAGGTACGTCAAATTGAGAATTTATAAATATCCGAAATTATATTACTATGAGCACGACAGTACTGGTATTTTCTTATAAATAAAATTAGCCTAGCAAATGAAAATGTATCGAATACTTTGAAGTTGAATATCTCTAGGAAGATTATTAATTTTGTTTACTTTAACGGTGTTTTAGAATGAGGCCAAGGTATGTTTTCATCATTTTAAATTAATAATACTAGGCTGATTTATATAGCACCGCTCTAGCGTTTGCGTTCTAATATAACTTTCAAAGCTGAGAAAAAATGTCAAATATTACTTATATTTGTCTAATATTTTAAAGTAAATATTTTAAATAAATATTAAAGTTGAAGTTGAAGATGAATATTGTACTTTTAAGTTTTCGCTGCAACCTGCTGAAGTGTGTCGCACAATGAAGGGTTCCGAGTTAGGATGAATTTATCCCAAGAACAAACTTAACATTGCCGTTGAAAAATATGTTCTCTCATACATTCCAACAACAAATGTAAGTTTGTACGCACAATATTGAAATATTTGTCATATTATTTTAAAACCATAGACTTCTTATAGGTTTTCCTGTAATCTATTAGTAGTTTCGGGTTTTTTTTTTTAAATTTTAGGCTCAGTAGTTTCGGAGATAAGGGTAGGAATGGTCAATTTTCATCCATTTTCTTAAATATCTTTAAAAGTATTTATTTTAAAATTATAAAAAAAATGAGACACTCACAGTAAGCCCTTTCATTTGTCATGTCACATGGTACAATTTGCAGAACTTCTTTTTAAAATTTTCTTATTTGCCTCCGATAAGTGACCCCCATATTCAAAATTTTTATTTTATTTACGTTACACGTCCGTGTTTGGGTCATAGAAAATTCATGTGTGTACCAAATTTCAACTTAATAGGTCGATTAGATTCGGAGCAAATTGGCCGTGACAGACGGACAGACAGACACACTAATGATTTTGTAAGGGTTCCGTTTTTTCATTCGGACGTACCGAACCCTAATAACGTTCCCATGCACCACACAAAACACATAAATGCTGGATACTTGTCTCTTATAATACAAAACACAGTCAACAAAAATACCATCAAAGGATAATTGTTCAATTTATATACCTACTACTATTAACAGTAGACCACTAAACCCGCATGCCACTATAAAACATTTGAACGTCGCGAACTTTCTACGAGTCAATACTCCAAGACGCGCCACAGTCCACAACTTTTTGTATGTTCTCCAAATTAGTCTGTACATTTTGAGTACGCAAATAGGTGTGGTAGCCCGTAGTACATCATCAGTCGTAGACAAGTGATACTAACGAGGCTTTAAACACGGTTCGTTAGACAAGCCCGAGTACCTACGGACTGCGAGGAAGAACCATGCTTTTAGTAGTTAGGGTTGTCACGATACTCGTATCAGGATGAAATTACTACTCGTTTTTACATAAAAATGTATATGAAACTCTGTAAAAGTTGAAATGATACAATATCGATACAGGAGAATTGAAAAAGGATTGTTTCGACCAAAGCTGCATATTTCATAGCCTCACTCAAGAATTCGTTGGCAACCCTAAAAGTTAAAAGGCGAGGTTGGCATGATAAATGCAAGGATAAATGACTGCAGATACGTTTTCGTTGAAAAATATTCGGTTTGAAACACTTGGCTCCCTCGAGGCTCATCATACAAGAATAATAGCTAACAACGCAATGGGGCAGAGATTTGACTGACGTTCTTTTCATATTTCAACATCGAGCGAGCGTAACAGCTTTGAGGTATAGCTGCGTAAGTAACTGTACCTATTGAAAATAATATTAGTTAATGTTTTTAACCGACTTCAAAAAAAAGGAGGAGGTTCTCAATTCGTCGGGATATTTTTTTTTTATGTATGTTCCCCCGATTACTCGAAGACGGCTGGACCGATTTCAAAAATTCTTTTTTTGTTTGAAAGGGTATACTTTCAAGTTGGTCCCATTGTCATTTGATCATGATCTGATGATGGGATCTTGGAGAAATCGAGGGAACTCTTCAAATATTAAAGGCACATCTATAGCGATTTGGATATATTTGATGAGCTGTTGACATAAGGCCATTATATAACTTAGATAAATTACAAATCACCCCACTAAAAAGTGAAAAAAAAAAAACTTTTTTACAAAAAATACAACCGACTTCGAAACTACAAAGTGAAAAATAACTTTAATTTCGGAAGTCGGTGTCAAAAAACTAAAATACTGATCCAAAGACACCGACTTCCGAAATTAAAGTTATTTTTCATTTTGTAGTTTCGGAGTCGGTTGTATTTTTTGTAAAAAAGTTTTTTTTTGAACTGAAAACATCTTCAGGCGCGTTGAGCAATTTTTGGTAATGGGTAAACTTATGGATTCACGTAGTGCTAGGCTAGAGAATATAGATGGCGCTAATACCAGTTTTAAGTTTTCACTTTTTTTTTAAACTTGTCGCACTTGCTTAGGTACCTTTTTATGTGAGAATGTAACTAACTAACCTAACAACGATACAGAAAAAATCAGTAAGGTGATGTTTTTTTTAATAGGCATAGCATTATATTTTCCTCCTATCAGTAACGTAATATGGCTGGCGATAAATTGAAATGTGTCTTATCCTCAAATCATAAGGAAAATACGATCCACACATAACATCTACTCTTTGAATATCTCTACCCATAGAGGTTAGAACATAATAATAATGTTATGGCTTTATCATATTACGTAGGTATATGAAATTCACTCTGGCATATCGTCAGATTTCTCTGCATGTAGAGGTTTCACCAAATGGATGTGGGTAGAGGGAATGAGCATTCAGATAAAATAACTTTTTATTTCAGTTCCAACAAAGTGAATAACTTCCAAAATTGATATTTGATTAAAACGTTTGTGAGCGAATTTTTGTTAACAAAATTTCATTTTATCGTCGGCCACAAAATGGTAAAATGGAAAATTCTATTTGTAGGCGATTTTTTTATAAATAAATTCCCTTTCACGGAGCTTTTGATCGTGGGCGTATGTTTCTATGTCTATTCAATAATAATGTAATTATGGTTACGTTTTGAAAATACACGGAGTGACCATATCATTAGTTATATTTTACATACATTTATAAACTAACGCCTTCTTCCCATGGGGGTAGGCAGAAACAACAACGCCACCTGCTACGATCCTTACATTACTCCTTTTGCCTCGTTTACGTTCTGTTCAGTTATATTTTGATAAACGAAAAAGAAGGACGTTGATCCATGAAAAAACAAAAGAAAGAAAGAAAATACATTTATTTGCGATAAACATGAAAAGATTTTCGTGCAGAAACCTGCACCCTAATTGCGTAATACACGATCAATCACAATCTGAATCGTTTTGAAACAGATTGCTAATCCATTGCTTCATGAGTTGGAAAAAAAAATCTGCTCAACAACGTAAATAACGCAATGAATTTTGTTGACCTGTCAAAATTAAACAGATTAGTCTTAATCGTATACGAAAATGTGTTACAGTACAAATATGTTCTTAATGTCCGTCGGCAAACCTCGTGTTTCGTCATTCGTCGGATTTCTATCAGTTGCCTTTTGTACTTTGTGCAGACCGGACGCTCTCAATCGACTTGGAAGTATATAGAGTTGTTAATACTCTTTTAACTTAATGTAATTAAGTTATAAGATTAAGATTATTTATTTTAAAAAGGACAGGAAAGCTGGTAAAGTCGCAGGCACGACAGATAGGAAAATAGTTAATTGATTCAGGCGTGACCTTGCGGAAATCCATTATAAAATTCAATAGAAGTGGATATATTTAGTAACCTGTTCCGCTTAGCTATTTCTAAAGAGTCATAAAATACCCCTGAAATAAATCGACACGTGTTTCACCTCTCAACGAGGCATCCTCAGGATGACGATATACTTGTCACGAGAGTCTGCGCTCGACGCTTGGTGTGGCAACACGCCGTGTGACGAGTTCGTGACAAGTATATCGTCATCCTGAGGATGCCTCGTTGAGAGGTGAAACACGTGTCGATTTATTTCAGGGGTATTTTATGACTCTTTAGAAATAGCTAAGCGGAACAGGTTACTAAATATATCCACTTCTATTGAATTTTTTAGATAGGAAAATAGTTTTACAGCTCTATATAGTTCACACGAAAATCAAAACAAAACAACAATAAAGTACTTAGTTCTGAATTATACAAGATAAATCTAATAATTGATGGACATGGAACATTCGGCACATTCGTTTGTGTTCGGAAATACGATGATTCCCGAGGGACATATAGAAATACTGTACGTAATTAGATAGCTGCTTACTATTACAGCAGCAGTCATTTGTCAAACCTACACCTTAGACCAACAAAACAACTTACACTGAGGCTGAAATCACTGCAAAGATAACTAATTGATTAGATGCACAAGCACCCAAACTCACACAAAATTACTACCATATCTCAAATGAATGCAATCAGGGAAATGAATCACAATGTTGGAGCAAGTCAATATCAGTTCGTACGTTCCCATACATTAGCCGTGGCCGTTTGCGACGGAACTTAAGCGGGGACTTAATGTAAAAGCAGTCGAGAGACGCCCCCCTTTGTCTATAAAACAAAGGATATGAAGTCGGTCGTGTAAACTTAAGTGTTCGCTTGTAATTAAATTTTAAGACACTTTTCATCCGACTTTAAAGTTTATTTTGCTCCATCTTTGCTGATAAATATATCTTTTACTTCCTAATCTTTATTACTCAGAACAAGGAAGTCCCTTCAATGCGGTTGCCTTAATTCACATTTTGATGAAAAGACTGGCAGAAACCTTTTAACAACAGCTCTTTGTTTGCGAGTCCATTTCATTAGTCATTGGTGCAAGTAAATGACTAAAAGAGGAAGGAAGGATTAAAATGGAAGTTGAGGAAAACGTAGACTCTAAAAAAACCGTTAATTAAAGTGGAGTTTTATTTAAACTATACGCATAATTGATTCAAATTTACAAAAGCTTTTTAATTAAATAGTTTGTTGAAGCGTTGCTTTCTTAAGAAAGTAAAAATTTAACAGGCCTAATGCTTGTTTAATTTTTTGAAGAAATAAAAAGGAGTAAACATTTTTTATGGCCGTCTCATTATTTTTGATCTTTAAAAAGAAAGCAAAATAATTTTTGTTATGCGTTATCACTCGGCTTTGCTCATACAACTATACTTTGGTATCAGAATCCTACTAATCCTACTTTCCTACTATAATAATTACTCCACCGCCGTATCTCTACGTTGACGTCGTGGTGGGGCTTGCGCGCTCCGAACTCTAGATCTGTATCTGTGCCGGTAGAGTTTACTTTGCCGGAACGGGTCTGGGATGAGGAACCAGACCCAGAAAGATACAAAAATTCGCAGGGCAGCATGTGACGAGCTGTTGGACAGTAGGGACCTCACGGACCCTATCTCCTGAGAGAAGTCTTGTTCCTCACCTCCGGTTTGCCTTTATTGGCCGCCTGGAGTGAACACAGACGAGGAACAGAGCTCCCACCTCATTCTTGTTTTAATTGGCCGGCTTTAGTGGAGATTCGCAAGAGCAAACGTGCTCGGAGGAAGGAAGTATTCCAGTAAGTGCTCGTAGGGATCTTGACCATCTTCCGGGCTTTGCGAAAACCGTGGAATAAATCTCCACTCCTCAAGCCATTTTATCCGTGTACATATAAAACATTGATCAGGCAGGGACCATAGTCCTTCCATAGTTCCAGGTCACCAGTCAATTTAACCCACCCAAACCCATAGTCCAATAGCTTTGTTTCCATATCCTGCAATAGTCCTTCACCAATCGGGGGTTGTCCTTGGTTACACTTGCATAGTACATACAGGGATAATCGTCGGTTGGTGCCTCATTCCATTTAAAATTGTCTATGGGGCCTCTGCGAGTTGACTTCAGCCCCTCGTACGCCTTCCAAAGGACCGAATTTAATAAAAAATAAAAATGCAATACCTACGTGGTCAAAATGTATGGAACAGCAGATGTTTTTTTTAATTAACCGACGAATAATTTCAACGTAGAGGGGTTCAGAATCATGTAGGTACTGAATCCATGGTAACAGTTTTCGCGTCGATGTCCCTGCCACCCTGTATAAACCCACGTAGGTAATCTATAATCTTCTGTCATGACAATAAAATGAAATAGAGACACGACACTGTATGAACCTGTAGTGCTATTCTGTAAAAATCTCACCGTGATAATTTAGGTGAAGTGAGCTGCCAATAGTGTCAATCCCTAGCAACTGACAGCTCACTCCACGCTCACTTCACCTAAGATAACACGGTGAGATGGTTACAGAATAGCACTACTGAAACTTGTACATACCTTGATTTGTACATTAAAAATGTACCTATTTTCACATTCGAACCATTTCTACGCGACATAATTTTACAAAATATTCTCATTTAGGGATAAAGCTGCTGAATTCACAAACGTTTTATTGCTTTGTAAAGACAAAAATAACAGTGTAGGTACTGTTTTAAAATTAAAAGTTCAAACAATCCTAAAGTGGATGCGATTGTTCTACCATATGAACATTTTGAAACAATAAAATACAATTACACGTAAATCGCATATACTGACGAATAACCATTCGAACGGTCAAATGTGATTTATTTACGAACAAGTTCTTGCCAATGACTGGTATAATAAATCTGTCAATATGCAAATACATATTCATTATTGAACAATGTGCAGCGAAAATTTAACACTGATAGGTTCAGATTCTACGTGTGAGCCTGAAATCACGTCGGAAGCGTGAAAGATTTATGAACACAATGTACGTCACTTACCGAGGTTTAATCGACGTTCATATTCAAAATGATATCATAACACAATAAAAATGAAACATACTCGCATGAACCATATATCAAAACGTCAAAAAAAAAACCATCTTCTCCGGAAAAAATACAAATCAGACTCAATTTATGTACGTAAGTGTATTAGAATAATTGTGCGAGTGTCATCTTGTCACCTCATCCAAACAAACAGAGTGTCTGTCGGGGTAGGGGGGGGGGGACGTAAGGAACTGAACATTATTTAAATTGGGCCAATTTTTGCGCGTACCTCTAAATGGAAACGTGACTCGTTTCAGAAACAATTTGTAAACAACAAAGCATTCACATAATTTGATGACTTATCTCAGCTTCAAGAGCAAAAGAACTCAACGTTGATGAAAGAAACAGAATATTCCTTTACATTCCAAAAGTAATTTTTCAACAAAACTTTGCTTATCTTAGCGTCTTCCTTTGTCGATGTGTAATTCAACATTTCTGTCAAGCACTCTCGACTGAAACTTGTATTAAAATCATTGGAGAATCGTGTGTTACTTTTGACGCAGTCCAATACTTTTTATATTATCTTTAAGCTTGAGGCCATTCGTGAAAAATTCGTTGAAAATTCGCTCGCGAAGGTCGTATTCTTGTCTCGCATGCCCGCTCCGCTTTATTTATTTCCGGCACATTTTCTCTCGAATGAATCGTGGAGGGAAAAACAGTTCTCAGAGCTTAGTCTAATCCTGTACGTGTAGCGCAACATGAGCTCACTTACTGAGAGATTTACGAAAATTGCCGACCCATGAATATCGTGCTCTGCTCCCCTGACTGATATGACGTCTCGCTCTTTGAAATGTCTATGCCGCGCTCAGTATTCATAAGTACCTGTAAATATGCTCCAAGGCTTTTGTAAATACAAATAAAAGAAAAAGAATAGTGTAACCCACGACCCCTTATGGCTTTGACTTTTTCCTCTATAGTAATTTATTTATTATAAGGTAGCGTCACAACCGACAGTAAGTATAACATTATTATTATTCTAAACATTACGCCAATTACGAAGTACACAGAAAATGTCGCGTATGGGATTGCAACAAAAAAAAACATCCCAACAGAGAGAGGGAAAAAAACCAGAAAAACGAAGCAGTAAATTCGCTTTATTGCCGATAAAAAAGATATTATCACGCTGTGAGTCTTGGGTGTAATGTGGTGTCATCAGAACCGACGCTATGAATGCGTGGTCTGTCATGTATTCATGTAACGTTGGAGGATCCTCCTGGATACAACGTGACAGGTGTCGCCACCTGCCACGATTCTCAGAACGCTTTCAGATTTCAAAATAACGATATCCGGTTCTCTTTGTTGGAGGTAAGTATTTATATTTTCTTTTGAAGCTGTTTCTGAATTTTGCGTGACTGAAAGATAAGAAACGATGATAAAGCCGTCCTATTATGTGATGAAAGGAAATATTCCTTTCCTGGAAATTGGATCAAACAGAAAGAATGTCTTGTTACGAGTGTCATCAACATCAATTGATTTGTATTGATAGCTCTATTTTCTAGGAACAACAACTTCAATGGTTTCAGCAGATAATATGAAATATGAAAGCAAAACGGGTAAAAATAATTCTGTTTTTTCCTTTTTTCTTTCCGTATTAAATACGTTTTTTTGATATAAACATTACTATTTTTTTCCACAATTATGACGTCAAATGATGTCAAAATCCTACGTAATCAGATTATTAAATTTAAAGCAATTTCCCCTAACTTCTGGGGATGAGTTGGTTAGTTAGACCATTATACAACAAACCATTGCTGATGCACTGACTGCCGGCGACACGACATGTAAAGCGGAGAATGCACCAGCCGAGAAACCGACAAATGTTCGCAAGCCCGGCTTGTGTGTGACACCACCATTCACGGACCGGACATTGCACTTTAGCACATTTATTTGCATTTGATTATACTGGAAACTTACTCAAAGTAGTGGAAAATAGACGTAAAATACAGGGAGACAGCAGAGATATTAAATATTATTTGGAAATTGACTGGTTATCAAAAATCTATCGCTTTTATTAGAATTTAGTGTTTGTGTGTAGGTAAAGAACATGACAAGCTTGTCCCGTAGTTGTGGTCTTGTTAAAAGTTATGATGACAACACTGAGAAGGATGTACAATCCGTAGTACCTAATGTAAATGATGAACTCTCATTAAACCAGTATATTGACAATATTCTCAAGCAAAAATTGTCCAAAGTATCCATTATACAGTGTGAGTCTTCATAAAGTGCACATACCGAAATGATAATCTATGCTTAATTTTAACGACAGAAAAAGTATTTAAAAAATCTAAATATTTTTTTTATACTTTTTATGGAATTAAAAAAAAATTGTAACATAACTGTGTAACTTTTAAACTGAATCAGCTATCGCGATGAAACAGACTCCATAATGATTGGAAGTAAGTAGGCGTCTACATAAAATTAAAATTGAGAAAAAAACTACCCTCAATTGAAAATAAACATGTTTTTTTAGTAAAAATCTGTACCATTTTTAGATACAAAAAAAAAATTGTCAATTTTTTCCGTCGATAAAATTAAGCATAGATTCCCTCATTTCGATATGTGCACATTATGAAGACTCGCACTGTATAGACAATAGGGAAATTCAAAGGAACAGCTGCATATAAGCTGGTGGTGAATGCACGTCTTTACAAAGTGGATATTCAAATCACGTGACAAGTTGCAAGACCGTTGGATAAAGTTTTAAACTTATGCTCGCTTGTAGTCTTTATGTTTCACTCAGCACGGATTCGACTAAAGCGTACTGTAAATAATGAAACATTAAAACAAACCTTTCGTTTCTCGTATTCGCCTTAAGGCGAATTTCACCAATGGCACTAAACGCGATCAACACATCTAAACCGCGTTCAAGAGCTGTCAGTGTGATGACACTGACAGCTATTGTTCTGGAATATTGGCCACTGACGGTTTAGATGTGTTGATCGCGTTACGTTTCATAGGTGAAATTCTTCCTTAAAAGTCTTCTTCTGTCAGCACAAGCTTTACAAAAACAGCTCATGCATTAGTAGAAGGCAGTAAGGCGTCTAGGGTGCACCTGACGTTCCATAGAAACGTCTAAGTAACATTTTAAGTATCGCCACTTAAAATTGCAATCGATATCTCACTTAAGAGGGCTTATACTAAAAGTTGGCAACGTCGCAAATAGCTGTCAAATATTTACCTGTTTTGATTAATTTGGCAATATTACTGTATGGAAATAAGAAATGTGGCTAACTAGTTCCCTAGGATATTAATAATGAATCTATGAATCTATATATCTATGAATCTATAGGATATTAAAAAGAAATCATAGGGGGCAAATGCTTGTCAACTTCCTAGAAAAGGAGGGGCTTTTCATGATGAACTCCTTCTTTAAGAAACAGCTCCAAAGGAAGTGGACGTGGCGAAGCCCCGATACTATGATGAAAAATGAGATAGACTTCATCATAGCGGATAAGAAGCATATATTCAGGGACGTCTCGGTGATCAACAGGTTCAACACCGGCAGTGATCACAGACTTGTCCGAGGCTCTCTGAATATCAACTTTAAGCTCGAGCGAACTCGTTTGATGAGGTCTAGGCTCCGTCCAAACATGCTCCAAACCATGCTGGGATCTGAAGCGTTCCAATCAAACTTGGAGAACCGATTTGCTGCCGTGGAAACCACAAATGACGTTGACCAGGCACTCGACCAAGTGGCGGAAATCCTCAGGGAGGAAGGCACGCGTTTTTGTAAAATGCGGCGTACGGGCAAGAAGTCAAAACTTTCAAAGGAGACTCTGGAGCTTATGACGGAACGACGTGAAAACCCACCTATCACTTCGTCAGAACAACGGGCACTCAACAACAACATAAGAACACTGGTACGACGCGACCTCCGACGCTCCAATACGCGCTCTATAGAGAAAGCGATTGAGCAAAATCGGGGGTCGAAGGTGTTCGTCCAGTCACTCGGGAGGAGCCACCTGACGAAGTTGACCAAACCCAGTGGGGATATCGTCGTTTCGAAGCCGGAGATCCTTTTGGAAGTAGAAAACTTCTACGGCCAGTTGTACGCATCGCACGCATCTCGACCTGATCCCGAAAATGAGGATTCCAGAGCCACCTTAACCCGCCATTTCACGGAAGACCTGCCAGAAGTCAGCCAAGACGAAATCGAGGCGGCTCTTAAACAGCTTAAAAATGGAAAAGCCCTTGGTGAGGACGGGATAACGACCGAGCTCCTGAAAGCTGGAGGAAGTCCTGTACTGAAAGAGCTTCGGGAGCTCTTCAACTCTGTCCTGTTCTCTGGGAGAACTCCAGAAGCGTGGCGAGAGAGTGTGGTCGTTCTCTTCTTTAAGAAAGGTGACAAGACTTTTTTAAAGAATTACAGACCCTTTTCGCTCCTTAGCCACGTATATAAGTTGTTTTCAAGAGTCGTTACGAATCGTCTAGCGAGAAGACTCGACGAGTTTCAGCCACCGGAGCAGGCTGGGTTTCGAGGAGGATACAGCACCATAGACCACATTCACACAGTGCGGCAAATTATACAGAAGTCCGATCAGTATAATCGGCCACTGTGTCTTGCGTTTGTGGACTATGAGAAGGCTTTTGACTCTGTCGAGACCTGGTCTGTTTTGGAGTCTCTGCAGCGATGCCAAGTCGACTGGCGATACATCCAAGTGCTGAGATGTCTGTATGAAAACGCGACAATGACCGTCCAAATTCAGGATCAGCGTACTGAACATATCCCCCTGCGTCGAGGGGTGAGACAAGGGGATGTTATATCCCCGAAATTGTTCTCTAACGCATTGGAGGATGTGTTTAAGACGCTGAACTGGGAAGGGCGTGGCATTAACATCAACGGCGAATACATCTCACACTTGAGATTTGCAGATGACATCGTCATACTGGCCGAATCGCTGCTTGACTTGCAGCAGATGCTGGACGGCCTAGTTAATTCTTCTGTGCGCATTGGTCTCCGGATGAACTTGGACAAAACCCAGGTTATGTTCAACGAACACGTCACTCCGGGGCCGATTGCTGTCAATGGCGGTGCTCTCAAGGTTGTTCGAGAATACGTTTACCTCGGGCAAACTCTGCAGTTTGGTAAGAACAACTTTGAGAGGGAGGCTAACAGAAGAATTCAGCTGGGCTGGGCAGCGTTTGGGAAACTTCGTCGAGTCTTCTCGTCGCGTATTCCACAAAGCCTAAAGACGAAGGTCTTCAATCAGTGCGTCCTGCCTGTTATGACTTACGGAGCCGAAACGTGGACACTCACGGTACGGCTGGTCCATAAATTTAAGGTTGCTCAGCGAGCCATGGAGCGGGCTATGCTTGGAGTCTCTCTGAGGGATCGAATCCGGAACGAAGTGATCCGGCAGAGAACCAAAGTTATCGACATAGCTCACAGAATTAGCAAGCTGAAGTGGCAGTGGGCCGGCCATATCAGCCGTAGAACCGATGACCGTTGGGGTATACGTGTTCTTGAGTGGAGACCGCGAATTGGCAAACGTAAGGTAGGACGCCCTCAGGCTAGGTGGAGTGACGATCTTCGAAGGGTGGCTGGTAGCAGCTGGATGAGAGTTGCCGAGAATCGAGCTGAATGGCGTGCAATTGGAGAGGCCTATGTCCAGCAGTGGACTGCTATAGGCTGATGATGATGATGAATCAAAACAGATAAATATTTAACAGCTATTTGCGACGTTGCCAACTTTTAGTATAAGCCCTCTTAATTCATTTGATCTAAATACGTATCTTGTTCTTTTGTAGATTCAATGAATACCTGCTTTTTAAACAATAATTTTCTATACTTAACTATTTTCCACACATTAGAAAATCATAAGATCAAATATTATTATGTCATGTCCCAGAAATGTTTTCAATTGTCTAATAATTCAATATCGAGTTTATCATCATCCTGATAGTTACTTGGGTCTGTATTCGGCAGCACATTATAATTACGTCTACGATTGAGATAACACGTGTCTCGGACAGTTTATATCAGAACAGATCACGTTTCGTACCGTACGTACGAACAGAGATCACGTACATATAATTATTTCAGCAGATAATTGGGAAACATTATCAGCAGGTATCCTGTACGACCTCCGTTCGTATTACTTGGTCAATTTAATAACAATCTTGGTTCTGACATCTTGTTATTGAGTTATAATGAATATTATAGTTCTACCCAGATCATGAATTTTTGTAGATGTCTGTCTGACATCGAGGTAAACTGCGGATAAACGGAGTAAAAAAGGTACAGTAGAGATTTTAAGGAACGATTTAGATGTTTTCTGCAAGGAAAAATGGTAGCAACTGGTAACATTTTTCACTTAATTCGTAAATCACTTAAGATGAATAGTTGGAGCTAAACTTTAAACGAGCTACGGTGGAACTGGAGCGTTCTTCCGTTTTAAAACAATTTGTGTAGTGAGTGAACACAATATATTTTAGTGGCGTTACCGCTCCGAGAGCGGCGACTGTTGGACAAACAAAAACACACTCGGAGCGGGCTCGAGAGCGTCCGCCTGATTGATGACTGCTCCGCCGACTTTTTTCGATGACATTATCTTCTCGATGAAATCGTAAAATAAGTTTAATGGTGCGAATATATTTTTTTCCATTACGTTCGATTCGCTTTAATCGTTTTGATATGGATTATTGATTTAAGGAAAATCGTTTTCTGTTTTCACGACCTGCATTTTTTTTTTTCACTTTATGTTTGGGAACACGAAATATTATTAATTTAAAGCATGCCCGTGTCCTTTAAAAAAATAAACTTAACTGTATCATAATATTCATAGTCCCTTCTCCATAAAACTGGCTTATCTCGACCAAAATTCATGCATCAAAGTTGAGAACAAACATATAATCCTTATTCCATTTAGAAGCAACTGTCAGTTTCCGTGTTTCAGCGCCGAGAGCCCAGCTGCTATTACGCGCAGTTACGACGGATTTTACGATCGGCCCAAAAGCCACATCTCTTTGTACGCTTCCGCGGCGGAAAGCGTCTCTTGCCGCGCCCACAAAAAAGCCTTCGACAAACATCCGCAGCCGTATCGAATTCCGCCCGACTTTTGTCAATCACGCCTCAGACTTAGATAAGATTTTAAAATCGTCTTTGAGCACCGCTCGCCGGCGCTTTGTTCCTCCACCGTTTCTCATTCTTATTTATGAGATCGAGGTCACATTGGAAAACGGCAGCTATATGGCTTTTCTCAGCTTAGATTTATTTTGGATAAATTGCTTCCACCTTGCTCTATATTTTTACCCCGACACGAAAAAATAAAGACTGTGTCAGGTGAAACACCGGCAATCAATTTTCGGGCCAGATATTATCAAAGTCTATTCCATTCAATTTCACCTAGTGACTGCCGACCGACGTCTCTTCTACTACATAAATTCGAATACAGAAATTCGAATGTTGCCTTTACAGAAAAGATGAAATGTTTTACAAAAAATATCGCCTCAATTCAAACAACGTCCGTCAAATACTAAGTGATTGCAGTCAAAGGTTTTCGGAGATGCAGGATCTCCTCTGTAAATGGAAGTGAAAATTTGTTCAGAAATCTGATGTAAGCGTGGTTGGTGTCCGGTGGGCGTGACGTGTAGGTCGCCGGCTAGTAACATCGCGTCAAGTGACACTGACAAATCGTCGCCGGCGACAAACGGCGCGCCGGTGCCGTACCGCGGCCGCCATCCGGTGTAGCCGCATGACACCTGTCACGTCGCAGCCAATGTAAAGTTAACCGCCCTCATCTACATACATTAGCTCGCCAACTCACCAACTTGGCTCCCACTCATATTAAGACGACACAGCCTCCGGCACAACTGACAAATGTGAACGGAGATGTTCACTTTTAGAAATGTGATCTTAAGGGTGGATCTACCTACACTCTACGAATTGTTCTATGCTTATAATTATGATTATGTTTTAATCGGCTTATAGAACATGTTATAAAACTAAGTAGCAAATCTAATTTAATGAGCCCGCACTATACCTAGTAACAATTTCCAACTTTTCAGCAAACGACCCCTTTTGCTCTCACCTACCTCATCACTGACTGAGTGACGTGTGTAGGTACCTACACAATTTATTCGCTACCGCTAGTGGGAAGGACTCCTTTGATACATTTTTAATAGGCACAATCCCGCTTAGAGAATCCTTGTAACATTAATAGATTAAAGTTTCCCTATGACGAGTTAAAGAGAAATTTGAATTTCACAAATCCATAAAATATGAACTGCTTTATTTCAAGTACCTAATGGAGAATTATAAAGTTCAATGATTAAAACGAAAAAAAAAAACAGTGGCATTCCGAGAGTACCGACAGAAGTGAAAACTTGAGGAAAAATACGTTATAGAACATTGGTCCGTAATCAGCGCTGTGCTGTGGGTCCCCATAGCACAGCATCATGCTGAGTGGAAGCCTTCTTGTCACAGTCATGACGTGCCAGCAGCTGCCGCATATTTCTGTTTTGTGCTCGTGATTATATTTAAATGTATTGTTTTATTTTATTGTATTGTTCTCTTTTTTTATGCACGTGTGTCTGTGACAATTAAAATTATTTTTCTTTCTTTTCTTTCTTTCTTTCTAAATAAAGAGCACAATAGCGTTTACAAAAAAAAATACTTCCAAAACCTTAAAGTAAAAATACTTGCATAGAACATTGATCCGTAACTTAATATAAATAAAGAGCACAATCGCGTTTACAAAAATGAGGTGTCGGTAACGGTGTCGCGAGTTCAATTGTTTTTTCCCATCTCAAAAATGCCCAACGCACCTAAAGAAGTTTTCACTTCAATAAAGTGTGTTTGTGGGGGTCCAAATTACTTTCTTTGAGTATGAATTACTGTATTCGAATTTATGTAGCAGAAGAGATGTGGTCGGCAGTCATTATGAATATTAATTAGAAAATATCCTTTGATACGATTATTTTATAATAACGTTCAGAATATCCGTTAAAGCTGCGTGGTTTCGAGAAATAATAACAGTTTATTGAAGGCTCAATAATTAATCCATTAAACGAAATGAAGTAATCATTTTCAATTTACAGAAATATGGATGCAAATTATTTTATTTCAGTTTAATATTTGGGTCGCTCAAAATGGGAATATACCTTTGGTGCTTAATTAAAATGGAATAAGTAAGGATCTACCGGAAATAATAAATCTCAGAAACAATTTGCATTATCACATAGATCTGAGAAATCGAAAAAAAAAAAACGCAATTACTGCGTTATCTCTCATCTCGTTACCGGCTCGTTGTCAAAATGTTGTACAGTTCCGCGAATAATTGTTACCCGAGGGCCTGCGAACGTTCCATTCGTTCACAATGTTGAGAAATAAAAATAAATTACATTGATAGGGTTGGCTTAAAACAATTGTCACCACTGAAAAGGGGTAAGTGATAATTTTAAAATCAGCGCGCGGCCGGACGCGCTGATGGCAGTTCCATTATCTAAATAGCCAGGTTTAATTAAATTTCCTTCGTTGTGCCGAAAGAATAATTCTATTTTAGCACCTCTACACCGAATGTTATGACAAGTTTGCTATCTATGCATGTAATACGGATTACGTTTAATGTTCTGCTCTACCTAACAGTATTGTTATCGTTGGTATTAAAATTGTTAACAACGGTATTAGACAAAACATTAGGTATCACGTATATTACAAAGGAAATGAAAAATACACATGGCTTCTTATGTGCAGCAAACGACTGAGTTATTAATCCTATACCTGAATCGCCATAAATATTATATTCCTAAATTCCAAATACAGTTAATACTTTGTAATTTTTAAAGGAGCAAGCTAATTTTTTAACCGACTTCAAAAAAAAGGAGGAGGTTCTCAATTCGACGGGATATTTTTTTTTTTAATGTTTTTTCCCCGATTACTCGAAGACGGCTGGACCGTTTTGAAAAAGTATTTTTTTGTTTGAAAGGGTCCCATTGTTATTTGGTCACGATCTGATGATGGAATCTTGGAGAAATCGAGGGAACTCTTCAAATATTAAAGGCACATCTATGGCGATTTGGGTATTTTTGATGAGCGGTTGACATAAGGCTATTTTAACTTAGATAAATTACAAATCGACCCACTAAAAACAGAAAAAAATACTTTTTTACAAAAAATACAACTGACTTCCAAACTACAAACTGAAAAATAACTTTAATTTCGGAAATCGGTGTCAAAAAACTTAAATACTGATCCAAAGACACCGACTTCCGAAATTAAAGTTATTTTTCACTTTGTAGTTTGGAAGTCGGTTGTATTTTTTTCTACACAACTTTCTAGTACCTAAATAAGTTGTTAAATACTTTGTACTCATTCATAAACCTTTCTAAACTGTATCTACATAATATGTAGATACTTAAATACCAATGAGTACCTACTGTTTTCATTATAAAGTCCTAAATTTCGAGTTTCCCTCATTATGTATTCGTGAAAAGGCGACAAACCCTCTTCACATTCATACATGATATTTGTCATATCGCTGCCTTGACCACGTCCGTCATTGTATCCTAAAACATCGTCAGAATTGTAATTCGTATCGTGAACAATGTCATCCTGAAACCGTGAAATATATTGTTTTAAATTCTTCATTGTATGAAATGTTTGCAGAAGAATTTTCCACTGGTAACGTTTTACTGGGAACTGCGCTGAATTCTCTACAATCCTTCATATTTGTGAAATAAAAGTAACTGGGTAACTGGTCCTGGGTTCGATTTCCGGATCGGGAAAAGTGTCATTGGGTTTTCTCTTTTTCTCAGTAACAGCCCGGAGTTCTGGATTTCTGCGCGGGTTGTTCAAATTCAAATTCATTTATTAATTTTGTGAACATAGGGTAAAAATTATACAGATGTTACAAATAAATATCGGTCCATACTACGTCCCGCCAGAAGCCATATAAAATTGTTTAGGTAGATTATCAAATTATAAAGTCAAGGTTCATGCCAAACATTAATAGCTAATAGTTACAAATAATAATAAAATGTCAATAAATTAAGACGGCACATAAACAAATAGGTATTTAGTCACATTCTCGTCTAAAATAATAAATAAAAATAAAAATGTCAATTTAGAATAATTATTAGAATATTAACCTTATGGGAGCAACAGTTCAGCAAAAAAATTTCTTTGATAAAAACTCAGTCACACTGTAGTACGCCTTATTCTTTAAAAAATTACGTAGTCTACTCTTAAACAGCACTGTTGTCAAGTCTTTCCAACCACTTGGTAATTTATTGTAAATAATTGAAGCCATACAGTAAACACTTCTGCGCACCAAAGTAGTTTGACAAGGCAATTGAGATAATTTATTATCATCACGCCTATTTCTTGGGATTACATCAACTAGACGTTCAAAACGGCTTGGATTTTGTTTGTTGGCAATAGGTTCGCCCCCTTTTACATGGGCGAAAAAAACTGGTGAAAAAAGGGGTACCTCTGCCCAACCCTTCGGGAAATACAGGCATGATGTTATGAGTAAAGTAACTGGATCAGCAATTCAGTAGTAGCTCGGAAATTCGTTTCATCAACTTACATTTAATCAAACATCGGGCACCGGAAGTAGTGTATTGCGACCCTTGTCAAATACCTTCGATCTATCACCTCAGGCACACAGTAAGTCAGTGCGGCCCGGCTATATGTTACCATAAAGTAAACTGCGCGTGTGGCTTATCCCCCCGAATATAAATTATTCCAGCCAAAATCGTGTCTTCACATAATTTTTGCTTAGATGTTTATTGAAAAAACAACCGGAATATTGAAAGTAAATTTAAATTTTACGCTCTCGGATTTCGTAAAGAAAATGATTTCTTTAAATACAAACAAATTGGTAGAATAAGTAGGTCCCCACCCCCGAATCGACTTCCCTATCTAGGGAGTGCGTATTTTACTAAAGGAAATGAAAATTGCAATCAAGCAATTTAATCTTTGAAATGATTGGTGACAAATTAGTTTCGGTCATTAGGTATGTTAAATTATAATGTTGACTAGAAATATAATATAGGTAAACTATTCGCCATGTCTTATGCGTAAACAAAATTAAATCGGATGTGGGTAACTTATAAGCGGTCGGTAAGCACGTGTAAGCAACCAAAATAAAGAAAGAAAGAAAAAAAAAAGGATTGTGTGGTTTTATGAAACCACGGTAAAAGTGAAACTTCTATAGGCGCCGCCATATTGGCCTTGGCTGCTCTGACGAGCGCCTTTCACTTTATCCCTACTCCGCGGCCGACCGTCACGCGACATGCAACACACAGACGAAAAAGTTTGAGACGATGTAATAAAAGTTTCACTTTAATATTTTATTTGGGACACGCACAAGAAATATAAAACAGTAATAAAAAAATAAAAATTAACAAATATAAAAAAGGAGCATTTTAAACTAACAAACAAAAATAATAACGACCTGTGCGAGGCCAAAAAGGGTCCTATCTCAGCATGATGCTGCGATATTTAAAAATAAATAAATACCGCAGCGCTGGTATTCTAATAGGGCCCGCTGTGATGCCACGGACATACCAACGGACATATAATTCCCACTGGGGATTACAAAATAAAACAATGACAATAATAATATAAAAAATCAAAACTATTGTATAAATAAAAAAATAAAATAAAATCGACGCACACCCGACACGAAATAAGTACCTGTGTGCTTGATATGAGTTGAAATATTCACTGTAAAGAACATACTATACCTAAGTCGTTAAACCACGTCATAATTCTTAGTTAATTGGGGACCCATAACATCGGCTAACTATTCCCATTCTAACGGTGAAGCATGCCAAAAACGCGTCTAATAGCGCTAAACGATAATGAAAACCCACGCTGGGATCCATTGGAGAGCACATAAAGGGCTACACCGATGGATAATTTAGTGGTAGAACAATAATTCGCCGGTGCCATTTAGCCATTCGAGCTCGGGCCGCTCCGCTCGCTCACTCGACTCGTAAACAGTCGTAATAAACGCTAATGTATCCGCACAGTGTTTTTAATATCGGAAATAATGTTTTATACTCGAACCCGTAGTTTTGCAAGCCCCGATATCGATTAGGCTTTAGCTCTAGTTAATGTTCGAGGCAAACAATCGGCTCAAATACGAGTATTCGATTCTTTTAATGGTAAAATATTGTCGTCGGCGAATAATGGCGGCTTTGCGCTGTTCTCAAGATAATACGAAAGTAATTAAATTGAATACAGTTAAATGGTCTCATTAGGGATAAGGGCCCATTGTAGCCAGATGGTGATTAAAGAAATATCACGGGTCAAATATTATTCTTTCAGTTTTATTATAAGTAAGCGTTTTCGCGAATTAAAAAAACCAACAAAAATACTTAGTGAGTCGTGTTGTATCTTATCTTATTAACCGACTTCCAAAAAGGAGGAGGTAATATGTTCGTCGCATACGTTTGTTTTTTTTTTTTTTTTTTTTATGTATGTCCACCGATTTTTCCGTCAATTGTGGACCGATTTTGAAAATTATTTTTTTGTTTGAAAGGGTGTTCTCTCGAATTGGTCCCATATAAATTTTATTAACTTTGCTTTGATAGTTTTTGAGTTAGCTACAAAATACGTATTTTTTTCCCACTTGCTATGTAGATGATATGATAAGTTTCTGTCACTGGTAGCAGGTAGTGGTATTCGAATGTGTGTGGTAGGTACCACAACTAAAAAGTGAAAAATAAAAACTTTTTGCAAAAAAAAAACAACCGACCTCCAAAAAAAACACTACAAAGAGAAAAATAACTTTAATTTCGGAAGTCGGTGGCAAAAAACGAAAATACAAAACACAAGACACCGACTTCCGAAATTAAAGTTATTTTTCACTTTGTAGTGTTTTTTTTTTTGGAGGTCGGTTGTTTTTTTTTGTAAAAAGTTTTTTTTTAACTATTCAAACGTTAATTAGACTTAGTTCTGCCAAAATGTACCAATCTACAAAATAACAAAAAAAAAAAAAAAAAATCCATATCATTGGCATTTTTTTTTTAGGTTCTTTATTAATAATGTTATCTACTTTAACAGCATCTAATCAAAAGATTTAATGAATGTGTAAGAATCAATCGCTTGCCGTATGAATAAAAGTAAAACTGTTTTTTTTTCTTGCATCAAGATTTTTTAGGGTTCGTACCAAAATGGTAAAAAGGAACCCTTATGGTGCGACTCAGTCTGTCTGTCCGTCCGTCTGTCATAGCTGGATATATCAAGAACTACTAATGCTGTCAACTTGAAATTTTGAATAGTTTTAGATGACGTTTGCCCAACTATTTGCAAATATGAAAGATTTTTTTTTTCAACAGGGACTGAACGGGGGTCTTAAAAATTCGAAGTGGGGCTACTGGGGCATGTGGGGTATCATATGAAAGAGCGCTATTTCATATTCTCAAATGTTTTCTTTTTGGCCGCGTAGTTTTCAACTTTCAATGAAATATTTAAAAAATAATACCGTCCCCCGAAGTTTGTATATCTCCGAAGTTCGTTCAGAGAAAAATGTTAAAATTTTTCTATGTGATTGAAGTTTATGTAAAGATTACAGGAAAAATAAAATGATGTCTCTAAATAGCACATGGTTTCAGAAATCACCAAAAAAATTACATTAGTACCTGCAATATTCTACACCGCAGTGTGCAGTGTTAAAATTCTCTGACGAATATAGGCCTCGCCGATGATAATTTAAAATGGTACGGAACCTTCGGTGCGCGAGCCCGACTCGCTCTTGACCGGTTTTTTTGTTTGTGATTTAGGTTATAGTAAGTCTAGTTTATGTATGCGAACTATGTAAAAGAATATCGTAAACCATTTTTTTACGCTTATTTCAACTCGCTGTAGCAGTTTGAGCATCAAACAAGAAAGATTTTAACGATTTTGCGAAAATACCAAAAAGTTGGTACATTTTGGCAGAACTAATTTTGACCTACTTCCATACAAAATGCAATTCGGCATAAATATACCAATTGTTTTACAGTCGAATATTTCCAAAACCATAGAGAGATTTTTTTATCCAAGGAAAACAGTTCTGAAATAAGGTTTATAAACTTGCGTTTTCAACTAAGTATAGATATTGCAATCCACGAAGACGCGCCCCACTTCACTCCATCATCATCATCACCATAAGCCTATAAATGTTCCCACTGCTGGGACACAGGCCTCCTCTCTGTGAGAGGGAGTGGGCCGTAATCTACCACGCGGGCCCAGTGCGGGTTGGTAGATGTCACATGTCTTCGAATTTTCGGTTCTAGGACATGCCGGTTTCCTCACGATGTTTTCCTTCACCGTTTTGAGAGCAGTGGTGATGAAATAATTTACACAAAGTAAAGCGCCTGGGTTCGAACCTACGACCTACAACTCGTAAGTCGCGGCCGTTACCACTGAGCCACCACTGCTTACAGTACAGTAATCGCGGAGTGGGGCGCGTCTTCGTGGATTGCATTATCTATATGTAACATTTAGTCAGTGAAAACAGAGCATCGTAATTTTAAACGTAAAAAGTCGTTTTCTCGAAAACATAATGGATTGGAACATTATGGCAGAACTACGTCCAATTATAACTTACCAACTATCACAAAAAGATTTTAATAGGCAAAAAAATTTGAATATCGACCTTATTTACGCGTATCGATGTTAAAATTCCATTCCATGAGCTATAAAAAATAATTCAGAGGCAATCGGTTCCTTCCGGTAAGCATTGGCACAGTAATCGTTTCCGTTATCGATAACCTTTAAAAATGTATACGCCCGAAATTCGGTAGGTTCACTTGCTTTTGGGGTTTCTTATTTATGTCCGTAATTTTCAAATTCTTTAGGTAGAAAAATAATAAGTATAAGTTTTGTGTTTTTCAGTAAGCAGTTCACCATCACATTAATACAAGTTTTCTCTATCTACTTGTTATGTATAAAAGTGACATCCCCATTTTTTCAACATTTGTGTTAATTCCACAAGTAATGATACAAAAATAAAATATCTGTTAGTGTTTTAATATTTATTGATTAATTTATACGTCGCTCGATTTGCTCCTCTACATTTATACACACTCTGAAAAACATTTGACACTCGTTTTTATGCGGCTGTACGGTGTACGAGGTGAAAAAAAGGGCGTTAGGTCTTCGCACTAGACCTGTGTCTTCCGTAGGCGTTGATGTCACAGACCGTCAAAAACGCTAACGTAGCAACGCTTAGATCCCGCGTAGCGCTGTGCTGCGTAGCGCTGTGCTGCGTAGCGCTGTGCTGCGTAGCGCTGTGCTGCGTAGCACTGTGCTTCGTAGCGCTGTGCTGCGTAGCGCCGTGCTGCGTAGCGCTTTGCTGCGTACCGCTGTGCTTCGTAGCGTTGCGCAGCTTTGCATAAACCCCTAGTAGACGCAGTATAAATACTTACACTGCGCTAGCTGTCACATAGACTACGCAAGTTTCGATACAATCATTAGTAAAATGTATTCGGACAAAAAACTGTTAGCTTCGTTACCAATAAAAAATGAGAAAATCGCTTTTTGATCTAAATGACAGGTATTTCTGCCTACCCCATGGGTATTTTAGGCATTATTAAGTAGTTAAAACCCTCATTATTTTTGCCACTAAATGCATCCGTATCTGCCTAGTATTTTCCCAACTATGTTGGGGTCAACTTCCAGTCAAACCGGATGCAGCTGAATACCAGTATTTTACATAGAACGACTGGCTATCTGACATCCACAACCCAGTTACTAAGTAACACGATACCCCTTGGTAAGACTGATTGTAAGATCACCGAATGCATCAATTAGTTTAAAAAAACATACGCACACCTCATCCATAAAGAAACCTTAACCCTCCACTTCGTCATCCGACAAAATAGCATCAAAAATGTTTACATTGTTATGAATTTACGTGTGCATACATAATATAACAGCCATACCGTCATCTGAGCACGTTGAAGTATTTTGACACGGGCCTAATATACCAGGACAAGGAACAATTTCCACGTCCAACGTACTCTAATAAAGTGATTGATTGAACACGATTACCCTTCAGGATAATACACAGCCGAACATTCGAGAACGAATTGAAAAACAACAGATCGAAGTGTTTTAGGGAAATGCCCATTGTTTTACCGTTTATTCGATTTCAGTGTACGTTATTGCATCTACAATGCTAGCTTTTATCCGCCTTTTCAATTACAAGGTTTCAGTTTTGACGAATTTTTATTTGATTTTCAGTTCAGATAGTAAATTGGTTAGGGAAGGAAATTTCATTTTTTTTTTTTTTGCGAGGGTTAATTTTTCCTCCAGCTTTCCATCAATTTTACAAGTACTTAAAGTAAACCCGTCAAAAGCGAAAAAAGGGTAATTTATAAATTGCTTCCTGGTTCCTTTAGGAGTGACAACAATCTTACCTTTGAACGTTTTCTCACCATAATTCTATACTAATAAACGAGCAATATTTGTATGTAAATATATTTGTTTCAATATTATTTGTACCTGCTCACGTTCTCGAAATCGGCTCTAACGATTTCGATGAAAGTTGCAATATAGGGAAATGCGGGCTTGGTCTCATATCTGGGAAATTTTTTTTTCTCCGTATTTTCACCCGAGCAGAGCTTGGTCGCCCAAAGCTTAGAACAAGATATTGACATTAGAATAATGACCATGACAGCATGGAATTAGTAAGTACCTACTATCATGGCAATATGGAATTAGTAGTTACTATCCTATACTATTAAAATAACCATTCTCTATTTCCACCAGAGCAGAGCTCGGTCGCCCAGGTACTAAATACTAAAACTAGAAAGGTTCGTAGAATTGAAACATTTTGATCCCACATAGAGAAACTGCCCCACCACCAACACATAACATAACATCACACCTGTACTCGAAGGGGTTGGCAGAGATACAGTACAACCACGACCAAAATTGTAATAAAATGTAAAAGAGGTAATAACACTGGCAAGTTGTAGTACTAGTCGTAACATGTTTTATTTATCCGCCTATCATAAGAACGACGTAGGGTAGTGTTCCAAGGTATGAAAAAGTCGGCCGACGATCGCAAACAATAATACTTTACTAAAGTCTGCGGAGGTTTATGAGACAAGAGACGAGCTGTAACTCGTATTTCATTTGCTTCATACAAAACAACTATTGCTGTGCTGTTACGGCAAAGAATAAACATTTTGCGGGCACCGGTTTCATAAAAGCGACTATAGGGCAGCAGTGACCTCTTGTTTAGTAGTTGGTAGATTTTTAGGGTTCCGTAGTAAAAAAGGAACCCTTATAGTTTCGCCGTACCCGTCTGTCTGTCTGTTTGCGGTCTAGTTCCGAGACTCTTAGTACTAGAGTGGTATACATATTAATTACGCCGACAAAGTGGTAAAACAAAATTAGGAATTTTTTTTTTTAGGAGAGGTATCCCCTACACGTAAAGTGATGTTTTTTTTCTGTCCCATGTTGTGGGGTATCATTGGAAAGGTCCTTTAAAATCATTGTGAGTGTGTGAATGCCATTTTTAGATTCAGGGATCCGTTTGCGAAATATTAAGCTTTAAAATGCTAATTTTTGTTAGAGTCAAGTGTCCCCCCCCCCTGCCAGCTAAATGGTCACAGCAGTAGTTTATATAACGAAATTAAAAGGAAAATTATCACAGCTAAATAGGCTCTACGAGTTAACGAATAATCATCGACCAACTTAAATTTGCAGTTGCAAAAACATGTTTTCATGTTTTTCAACTACAAAGTTTAGTTTGTTTTTGGGACAAATTCATCCCAACTACGGAACCCTTCATTGTGCGTGGTCCAACACGCACTTAGCTGGATTTTATTAATAGCTACACTAGCCCATCGCTTCAAAATTTCCTTATACATTAGTGGGGTGATCGTCGGACTGCCAAGTCATAGGTCTCGAGTTCGAACCCAAGGCACGCACCTCTGACTTTTCAGATTTATATGCGTATTGTATAACTATAATTTGCTTCAATAACGGTGAAGGATAACATCTATAAGAAACTGGCATACCTGAGAGATATTTATCGACGGCATGTGAAGCCAAGTCAGAGGCCCATGGGCGGCATAAAAACTCTAACACCTAGTTAGACACTAACATTAAAAAAAAAACGTGTGGCACTCGGGGACTGCCGTTATAAAGCTATTGCATAGCATTTGTAACCCCCATGACAACATCACGTTGTCATAGAAACCGTCATTACATGGTAGGCAGATTGGGGGGTGTTAGGTTTTATTTTCGTTACGTTACGGAATTTCTTGATTCGGTCGCCGCGCTCAAAGCCCACGATAAAAGCTTTGCAACAGCTTAAAAAATTGCTACACTAGTAATTGGCACTATTGTATACTTTTTTTCATTAATTGTAACGCTTATTTGGAAAATATATGCCTAGCAGTTGAGAAATATAGGGGAAATATGACTATGTTTTTTATTTAACTGTTAATGTGTGCTGTTTACTCAAATATTAACGAATAAGTGAAACAAACAGGCGGAAATTAATACATTATTTATATTTTCAATGTTGTTAAATAGTCAATATGGTAACGCTTGAATGAAATAATCAGTTTAGGATTAAATTTTATTAAAACATGCACGACCTGTCCGCCGGAATTGTTTTAAATTATTCATGACTTTGTTTTGTATGCTATTCATCACCGTGCATATTTTACAAAGCTTAAATATTTGCAATGACATTCCTACATAATAATTCAAACAAGCTTTTGTTTTGTTATTATTACGGGCTATAGTTACAAAAGGAAAGTGAATCCAAAGTCTACTTAAAAACTTTAGAAACAAGTGAAGCTATCAACGCAAAATCCAATCACAATAACGTTGCAGATCCGCTAGGTAAACCCCGGGAACTAAACCGGGAATACTAATATACATAAAGGCGGATTACAAGCAGGATTTATTTTTAAATCTGATTATAGTTTCAATTTGCTTAAACTGCAGCTCTGTTTCAGCAAAACAGAGTACGCTGCACTGCGCTTAGCATTTGCATTCACATTAGAATATTTCTCTTAACACCCTTCAGCGCTAATGTACAAGGAAATTTAGAATTCCCTCCCAAGTGTACTGTGTCTGACAACCAGTCTTACCAAGGGGTATCGTTTTACCCAATTACTGGGTTCTGGAGGTGTGCGGGTCTAAAACGGCCACATTAGCAATTCCTCTAAAAGCAATTCATTTTCTGAATTCCCAGCAATTCCTCTATAATGACACAAATATTTTAGATGAAACATATTCAATTCAATTCATATCAGAATCATAATTTTAGTGTAAATATTGCCGCATGAAAAAATTAAGACCGTAATTTTACCGGATACATTTTCTTTACAGTTTTATTAATCAAATGAGATTTTATTTTTTATTTCTACAGTTTAAATGTTATTTCATTATATTACAAAACTGTCAAACAGATGAATTGCATATTATAAACTGAACGCAGATAATATTATGAATTATCAGTTTGTGACAATTTGTGTGATTCATAATATTATCATATTATAATTCTGCCAAAGCGGCCGTTTTAGGCCCCCTGATAGCCAGTCGCTCCATGTAAAATACTGGTTTTCAGTTGCATCCGGTTAGACTGGAAGCCTACCCAAAATAGTTGAAGAAAAGGTTAGGCAGATGGTGTTGTAGGCAGGCCTGCCGCTGAGCGCTTCACCACCCGCATGCAAAACTGACAACGCCGCCCCCTCTTTACCCTACTAGGCTTTTAGAGAGAAATTTGAAGTTGGTTAAGTTGTTATGGAAGTGTATAAAAAAACCGGCCATGTGCGTGTCGGACCACGCACAATGAAGGGCTATTCATTACAGTAGAATATTATACCCTCTTAGAGGTTACCTATCTAAGGGCCGATTTTTCAATAATTAGATAACTTTTACCTGAAGAATAAATGTGACCTTTTGACAGATTGTCCAAACAAAAACTGTCAAAATGATAAACTTATTTGTCTGATAAAATTTAACTGGCGATTGAAAAACCGGCCCTAAGTGGTTCGAACCTGGAAACGTTTGCGTTAATTTTCTTTATAGAACAATGTGTTGTATAAGGAGATTTCTATGTTTGCCGCCCCCTTGAAAGTGCTGCACTTGTGCGGTTCATGCCCTGCACGCCCGTACCTGGCGGACCTGGTTGTAAGTACCTACTGTGTCCAATTTATAATTTAATTGTTCGTCGCCATAAATTAATGCAATAGGTTTAGTGGAAGCCAGTATACATATGGCCTTACATATGTATTTATGCTAATTATGTCCAAATGAGACGATGGAACATAGGCATATAGGTATATGCCCGGTCTCCGCTTATAGTTCCGATAAATAATACTTTTTAAAATTATATAACATATTAATTAATTTTTAATTACTGTACTTCTGGTATAGTAATTAATAAATTAATTAAAAAATTTAATTATGTTTCATAACACTAACGGCGTTGATGCTGCTTTCTGAAAAAGATGTTAATTAGACAGCATTAATAAAACAAACGTTAATTACTACAGCGCAGAGCCTCCTGGAGGAACATAACATATTTTATAATCAGAACAAGGTAGATGGGAGAGGAAAAGCTTGTATATAATATTTTTCCGGGATTATGTCGCAGTAACACAACATTCCGAGCTCAAAGCTCACTAACAGGAAAAAGTTTTTAGCGAAAAAATGTAGTACAAATTGCCACGTTCAAGTGTAGTTATTACCCCATTAGAGTGAGTGACTGCGCCGCGCCGCTTGCCGCGCCCCCGCGCCCCCTGCGCCCCCAAACTAGCGGAGATTGAAGGAATAAATCTCGCAAACTATGTAACAGTGCATTGCGGCATGAGCGCAACTCATTGCGGGACACCGCAATTGCTCAAGTTTCGGCTGTTTCACTTTGTAGAAGAATGTCACTGTCAGCCACGTCTCCAAAGCGCTTCCTCATCTAAGTAATTATTTCAAATGAATGCACATAGCCCAGAGTTACGTTTACTCCCCAAAAACCGCGATTGTAACCACAGCTTATAATGATGATAAAATATTATTCTCGTGGGTTATCATTATCACTTACCATACTTTCAAACATTAGTGCAGTTAAAGCAAATGGACAGTTTTGAACTTTAACTGTCCATTGGTTTATGCAGAATGATCTTAAAAAAAAAAAGGCATCAAATCAAAATATTTTATTCCTCAAAAATACATTCCCTTTGAATCTAACCTCAGAGCAAGAGAAACAGTGGATGAATGATAAGCATGAGTTTTTATGTTTTTCCCTGCCACCATAATTCTACCCCTGAAGAGTTATGTTGTATCTAATTTCTGTGTCACAATTATAGAAACGAAAGCATCCGCAATTCAACCATTTAAACTCATGAAATTTTACGGAAGCAGTATCTAGCTACGCCAATATACGTATAGAATAGAACATACATTGGCGCGCAATCACCAATCCTCTGCGAGCCTGTTGTTACTGGCACCACGCCAAATTCTATTTCTATAATTTTCAGTTCCGTATAATGTTAGTTTGTTCGTTATTACTGCTTTTGTGCTTATTTTTTATCCTATTTCGATTCTGTACATTAAAAATATTAAATGTACCTAATCCAGTTCGAGAAAACAATCGTCATTTGAAACGTTAACTAAAGACTATTGTACTCATTTGCAGGTCTTAAAACAACTGCTCCAACTTTAATTGGGTTTAGAGATACATATCTATCTTTGAGCATTGAAACTGAATTAAAATACCACAGTATCGGAGTTATCAAAATTGAAATCTATTTATATAAAAGCGAAAGGTCACTCACTCACTCATCACGAAATATCGAAAACTGCTTGACGTATAAAGATGAAAGTTGGCAGGGCGATAGTTTATGGTTAGTAGACGTCCGCTAAGAACGGATTTTAGGAAATTCGACCTTTGAGGGCGTAAAAAGGGGGGATTTTGTTTGTATGAAAAATCTTATTGTTTGAGTTAATAAACTTGAAACTTGCCACGAATACTTATCTATATTAATTATAAAGTTTGCCATTTTTAGTTTTTCTAAACTACCTCCTAAAGGAGAATTACTAGGTGTCAAAGTTTGTATGGCAGAAATTTAATGAGCGGTTTGATTAAGTCGAAACTCAGTATTTATAATTAAAACTGAAAAGAAATGAAAAATTATATCAGGGGTTTTTGAAAATGTACCCCTAACGGGGTGAAACGGGGTATTTCATTTTTACAGTGGAGGATTTTACTGTGTGGCTTGATTAACTTGAAAATTGGTATAAATAAACTATAACTCAAATAATGGAAACGTCACAATAGATTTTTCAAAAATTATTATCATGCTATTTGCTATGGGGAAAGAGCAATATTGCATTATGTTCGTATTCTTCTATAGTTTATTGCAAATTGTAAAAAGACTAGCCAAAGGGTTAGAATATTGCAGATAGTTACGGATTTAACCTTTTCAAATATTATCATCACGCTATACCTTTATGGAGCTAAACAGTCAATCATAACATATACAGGGTGGATTTTGAGATGGGGCAATAAGGGCAAACCTTAACCGTTGTCGCTACAAGAAAGCGGTCTTAGAAGACTGTCCTTAACTTTTTGAAACATTTTGATCTGTATTCACAGATTTTGAAAAAAATTACAGTTAGCAAGAAAATGGCCAATGTACACAAAAACGTGTGGCACTTTTTTTTATTACTAGGATCAACAAAACTATATCGGGTCAACTGAGGTTTGAGTACGAGAAAAGTCAGAAATTGCAAAAAACTTCCCATACATTTCGTAGGAAAGGAGAGGAGATAGAAGACAAAAAATCTTTGTATGATAAAAGAACTTTTTAGTGAGGTACTTACTATAATTTAAATGAATTATTCCAATACTTCGCTGGGCCGAATAAGGAACGAATGTAGCGGATATTTACAGATTTAACCTTTTAAATGATTATCATCCCGCTATACTTTTTTATGGAGCTAAGCAGTCAATCATGAATTCATCCATTCTTAGGTAATTCATACTTTATATTATAAATTCGAAAGTAACCTTGTCTGTCTGTATGTTACCTTTTCACGGCTAAACCACTGAACGGATTTCGATTAAATTGGGTAATGAGAGTTTGTATGGCGAATCCAGCATTTCTGAAGGATATGAAAATTCTTTTGTTAACAAATAAAAAATTACGTATTTCAGCGTTTTTGTAAAATCATCCCCCATCTAAAATTATAAAAATTATGTAATATTGATTTTTTTGTGTCTTCTTTTCAAGAGATTAGAATAGTCCGTATTATTATTTTTTTATTCTCTGTACAATTATTATTTTGTTTTAAAATCGGCTCAAAAAACAAAAAAAGGATTGAGTGGTTTTATGAAACCACGGTAAAAGTAAAACTTCTATAGGCGCCGCCATATTGGCCTTGGCTGCTCTGACGAGCGCCTTTCACTTCATCCCTACTCCGCAGCCGACCGTCACGCGACATGCAGCACACAGACGAAAAAGTTTGAGACGATGTAATAAAAGTTTCACTTTAAAAAAAAACATAACAAAAAGTAACGGTTTGCTAGAAGAGCGGTGGCCGCCACATACCGGCCGCCACATAATGGCCGCCACATAACAGCCGCCACATTACGGCCACCACATTACGTCCGCCACATTGCGACCGGCACATTACGGCCGCCACATTACGGCCGCCACATTACGTCCGCCACATTGCGACCGCCACATTACGTCTGCCAAATAGTGGCCGCCAAATAGCGGCTACCACATTGCGGCCGCCACATTACGACCGCCACATTACGCCCGCCAAATAGCGGCCGCCACATAACGGCCGCCACATTACTGCCACCAAATAACAGCCGCCACATTACGTCCGCCACATTGCGACCGCCACATTACGGCTGCCACGTTACGGCCGCCACATTACGTCCGCCACATTACGGCCGCCACATGACGGCCGCCACATTACGGCCGTCACATTACGGCCGCCACATTACTGCCGCCAAATAGCGGCCGCCAAATAGCGGTCGCCACATTACGGCCGCCACATTACGGCCGCCACATTACGGCCGCCACATTACGGCCGTCACATTACGGCCGCCACATTACAGCAGCCAAATAGCGGCCGCCAAATAACGGCCGCCACATTACGGCCGTCACATTGCGACTGGCACATTACGGCCGCCACATTACGGCCGCCATATTACGTCCGCCACATTGCGACCGCCACATTACGTCTGCCAAATAGTGGCCGCCAAATAGCGGCTACCACATTGCGGCCGCCACATTACGACCGCCACATTACGCCCGCCAAATAGCGGCAGCCACATAACGGCCGCCACATTACTGCCACCAAATAACAGCCGCCACATTACGTCCGCCACATTGCGACCGCCACATTACGGCCGTCACATTACGGCCGCCACATTACTGCCGCCAAATAGCGGCCGCCACATTACGGCCGCCACATGATGGCCGCCACATTACGGCCGTCACATTACGGCCGCCACATTACGGCCGCCACATTACGGCCGCCACATTACGGCCGTCACATTACGGCCGCCACATTACCGCCACCAAATAGCGGCCGCCACATTACGGCCGTCACATTACGGCCGCCACATTACGGCCGCCACATTACGGCCGCCACATTACGGCCGCCACATTACGGCCGCTAAATAGCGGCCGCCACATTACGGCCGCCACATTACGGCCGCCACATTACGGCCTCCAAATAGCGGCCAACAAATAGCAGCCGCCAAATAGCGGCCGCCAAATAGCGACCGCCACATAACGGCCGCCACATGACGGTCACCACATAGCGGCCGCAACATAGCCGCCGCCAAATAACAGCCGCCACATTACGTCCGTCACAT
Organism: Agrochola lychnidis; assembly: GCA_963680765.1. Lineage (NCBI taxonomy): Eukaryota > Metazoa > Arthropoda > Insecta > Lepidoptera > Noctuidae > Agrochola > Agrochola lychnidis. The sequence continues at coordinate 12,235,699 of OY796850.1, forward strand.
TGCGACCGCCACATTACGGCCGTCACATTACGGCCACCAAATGACGGTCGCCACATAGCGGCCGCAACATAACGGACGCCAGATAACGGCCCCAACATAACGGATGGCAGATAACGACCGCCATATTACAGCCGCCACATAACGGCCGCCACATTGCGACCGCCACATTACGGCCGTCACATTACGGCCACGAAATGACGGTCGCCACATAGCGGCCGCAACATAACGGATGCCAGATAACGGCCGCAAGATAACGGACGCCAGATAACGACCGCAACATAACGGATGGCCGATAACGACCGCCATATTACAGCCGCCACATAACGGCCGCCACATAGCGGACGACACATAACCGCCGCCAAATAACGGCCGCCACATGAAAATGATGGGCAGCGGGGCTCCCCTAAAACGCTCTCTAACCCTAGAGAGCGTTTCCACCGACTCGTCATTCGATGGTAAATTGCGGACACACATGGCGTTCTCCGCAGTCCTAGGAAACCGACAGCGGAGAACGCAGATAGGACTCTAACACTATCACACTAATATTATAAAGGCGAAAGGCGAAAGGCGAAAATCGGTCGGTAGGTCCGTGCGATTTGGATTAGAACCTGGATACCACACCACACAGAATACTTTTTATCCCGATATTCCCACGGGATCGAGACTTCTGCGGGTGAAACCGCGGGGCGCAGCTAGTACAGCAATAACTTAATGTCTTCGTATTTCTCACCCCATATGGGTTATTGCTTGTTCGTATTGTTTGTTAAGTACTGAACCCGAAGTAAGTACCTAAGCTTCTGAAGCTGTTTACTGCTCAAAAGCTGGCTTCTAGTTAGAACCCCGCTGCACTCGTGTGATCAGCACTTGAAGTTTGTAACTTTGTTAATAAATAGGAATCAAATTCCATCCAACATTAAAATGTCGTTGTGCAAAAAAATGCTTTTCCAAAAGCTCAAGAGATCAAGAACCAACTTCTTAAGACGCAGATATATGACAGTGCAGTGCATGGCAGTGTGTAGCTTGCGTGTTCTGTACTGAGCTCACGCAACGCGTCGTACGTCCAGCCAGTAATAGGATTCGCCCATCAAGGAGCGCTGTCCCAAATTAGACGCATTATTAATTAATTACACGTAAAACAAAAGGTATTTTAATAAAACAAGTATACTAAAAGATTAGTAAGTTAATTATCTTTAAAATGGTGAAGTTTTCAGAAAAATACGCTTGATGAATTTTGCTTTATTCTCAGTTTTTTATCCGCGTTAGACATAACTTTGCAAATTAATTTCACTATGTAATATAAACATAATTAAAAATATGCCTATATTAAAATATTTAAAAAAATGCTTTGGTTTAACATATATTTTTTCCAAATCACTAACACTACTCGTTTAGATGTCATCTTCAGTATAAAGCATTAAAAGTCAGCTATCGTCCCCTTAAATAAACTTCATAAATACCGCGTGAATTAAATATACATTAACGCCTACGCTCGTGAAATCCAATACCAACACACATAGCTACCCAAATAAATAGTGGCAGTTCGCCACAATCTCGGGTGACTAAACAATTCATCAGTCGCATTAGAATCGATCTATATTTAGCAGTCCTGAGAGGAAATCGCCGTAGATCCAGCGAATAATTATGACCCGCCCGTGATTCATGATGACAGACCTTCCCAAAGGGAGCAATGAATTAGGAATCGGAAACCTATCCGGATCAATGCTTGAGATGCTTAAATATAAATTAATGTGTATGTATTGTGATTTAAAACATGTTTTTATTCTTACTAAGATTTTTTCAACAGATGATACTGAGTACATTCGGAAAATACGAAGCAAAATAACAATGTTAACACGCAACGCTATTTGTTTAGAAAATATCACCGGCAGCAGAGCCACAGTGCCAATGTAAACAGCATTAGAAGCATTGATCATTAGCTAACAAGTATACAGTGTCTGACACTTCGCAGACCTCGGCAAAGACGTAGCTTTGAAACATGCTAGCCGTTCACCTTTTATAATGCGGACGCACATCGAGAAAGGATCTCAAATTCAACCATAAGTGGGGCAAAAAGGGATAAAATGCGTTTTCACGGACGGAGGGACGGACTAAATAACAAAACCATTTGTGCGATGAGTTCAGTACTTGCACACCTACCTGAATTTAGGAGAGTACCGTCCCGGGAGGTTTAGGTTGGATTCGGCTCGCATTTATCATACTTCACACTTCATACATCATATTTTTCATCGCTTCGTCCACGAGCGTAATATCAGAAAGGATTTAGAAGTGACTTCTTGCTCGCGCCACGTTACATAAAACTCTAGGTTTCACGACGACAAAAAAGGTAACAACGAAAAACTTTTAAGTAATTACTTACTTAAAACTTTTTTCTTTTCCTAATTATGATTGAAAGAGCTTTTTTGTGCCTTGCCTTTTATTTTAACCAAGACAGACTCTGCAAAGTAAAATACTTGATCGAACTTACAAACATTCGTGAGATGATCATGACTTTTGATGACCCTCTTCTAGCAGTCAGACCACGAGTATCTTATTAGAAGATGCTGTGATATTATGCTAGCTAATCCTATATGATGACTTGGTATGTAGGAGGTACACAATTGTACAAAATATGAGCGTCACGCAGAATGATCACCACAGTATATTTTAGCCACATACAGATCATTTTTCAAACAGATTTTCTCGGATCGTTTTCACCTAATCGGTGTGACTCGCTATAAACCGTCAGCTGCGCCATTTCTTTCGAGATTTTCGTTAGTTGACAGGTGACAGGGTGTGCGTTAGCTTGACACAGCTACCAATCCCCACGTAATTGTTTCCGACTGAACTGTTGGCGACTGATAAACAATTACCTACCACGTCGGGCTTTTGTGTGACAGCAGCGCCGCACCGCCGCGCCGGCGGAACAAACTGATTGAATAATTTTAATATCGGTAAATAAACTAGTAAAGATATCAATAAGGCTGTATCAATTTTCATTCTCTTCCAAAAGTGACGCCGCCGAAAAGTAATTAATTAGGTACTCAGATCTTAAACAAATAAATAAATGATAAAGGAACTAACAAAATATTGTTTAAATAAGATTGTTCGTGTTTGTTTTGAGCTTGATTCGATCTCGCAAACAACTCAAGAACCTTGGTCTATCAGAAGATATTATCAATTTATCTCTGTGTTCGGCTCGCTTGTCTTAGTAATTATGAACTCAAAACCAATCCAGACGTCGTCGTTAAGGCTTCTCGTTCAAAAGAAGAATACTAATTGAAATTAAGAAGCCCAGACGGGCTTTAATAAGATTATCTTATTTAGAATAGCAGAGTTTCAATTTGGTTTTAATAACAATAAATATTTTATATAGCAGCGAGATAAAATTTATAAAGTTATTCAGAAGTACTGTTCAGACACCTTCACTCAATGTTCGCATATATTGGTAGTACCTATTGCCATTGAGCATGTTCCCACAAATTCGAAACGCGTAACGTTACCCAATTCATCGAAGCATTAACTGGAAACGGGCATTATTGCTCGCTTCACCAAGCCTCTTGACGGAGCCGGAGAGAGCTTGATATGATCGTCAAATATTGAATAAAGATATGTGCCCTATATAGGTCCGATACTATATCGGACTTTACGACGAATGAATATATCTTAAGGAAAACATTAGATGAATAAACACTCCTTTTTAACCGACTTCAAAAAAAAGGAGGAGGTTCTCAATTCGTCGGGATATTTTTTTTTTAATTTTTTTTTTTATTTATGGTCCCCGATTACTCGAAGACGGCTGAACCGATTTGAAAAATTATTTTTTTGTTTGAAAGGGTATACTTTCAAGTTGGTCCCATTGTCATTTGGTTACGATCTGATGATGGAATTTTGGAGAAATCGAGGGAACTCTTCAAATATTAAAGGCACATCTATAGCGATTTGGGTATTTTTGATGAGCAGTTGACATAAGGCTATTGTATCTTAGATAAATTACAACCGACTTCCAAACTACAAAGTGAAAAATAACTTTAATTTCGGAAGTCGGTGTCAAAAAACTTAAATACTGATCCAAAGACACCGACTTCCGAAATTAAAGTTATTTTTCACTTTGTAGTTTGGAAGTCGGTTGTATTTTTGTAAAAAAGTTTTTTTTAGTGGTAGAGAAACATCAAATAAACATTAATGGTATATACAACAAAAACTACATCATCTGCGATATTTAAGGCTAAAAGCCATACTTAAAGCAGAATGAAAACAAACCAGATTTCAATTGTAATGAAAACTACGAGTCTATATGACACGGTTTAGATTAAATTTTATGCTTACATAGTAACCAGTCTGTTCGGTTACAATGCTTATTGACCGCTGCAGACAAATATTTGTGTGTGCGGAATCAATCGCTGTTCCGATCATGGATTGTTTGCTGTGGGGTGTCTTCCAAACAGCACTAGTTTAATAATCCTAGTATTATTTTACGATAGAATTCATAACTTGCTGTACAGTTTATATACATTATAAAAAACAGCTGTTTATAGGTAATATGAACGAGTATGTACATAAAATCTTTGCGGTTGTTTCCTCGTCTCTCTTTTTTAATCAAATTATCAATAAAGAGACCGAAACTCAATCCTTCATAAAGTTTTTTAGCATACATTTACATAATACAATTAAAATGTTATTTTTCTTCCTCAACAGGATATTTTACGAAGCGCAAACGAAAAACAAAAATAAGGAAATTCTGATTGTTCAGTGAAAATATGTTATTTAATCAGACACAGACAGATAAGTCCATAATTCTTATGAAAAACGAGATCTAATCATCAACCAAAAAAATAAATACAGACGCCACAATCTCATAATGAGAAAGAACTGGTTGAACATTAATTAACTAGCGCTCGGCCAGTACTTGCACATCAAAGTCAACTCTGAACGAGGAAGACTCACAACTACATACATATGGAACAGATATACATAGCAAGGTTCATATAGAACATGGTCGTTCATATTCGCTAGATATTTGATCTGTTCGGGAACGTCTTCATATTTTCTCCCTATCTCTCGCATGTATCAGCTTGGAATATATTCTGTTCTATCGAAATAAGTTGGGATACGGTCGCGAGTGCCCGAATCTAATTTAGAACGATTGATCGGCACTAGGGAAGGGCGTCCTAACCGCCGGAGCCACAATTAGTCTGTTACATTTAATTGCAACGATATTTCTTCACAAACAATCGATAAATGAGATTAATGTCTGTCTGTAAGGATTATAAGCTCTCTTTTGACTTTGCTGAAGATTATTGAAATTAATGTTTTGACTATGCCTAGGCATAACATCTTCTGTTATAATGCCATTTTTTTTTTGCAGTAATATAATATTCTGAGTGCCCCGTTGACCTAGTACCTACTGTGCATGAGGTCTTAGAATCAATTCCCAGGTCGGGCAGTGGGGAGGCCGTCACCTCCTTCTGCGAAGCAGTAATGCTCGCGAATGAGGAGGTGAAACGCGTGAGGGAGAGGCAAAATTCGCGCCCTCACGCCCTTAACCGCCGCAGGAGGAGACGCCCTGGGCGTCGGCTGATTTCCAGCTACCGTAGGCGCGGGCTTGCGGATGATGAGCAATGGGTAGCTTGCCGTCCGATAAGGACCAGGCCCGGGTCGACGGCGCGCTTTGTTCCACGCGCGCCTCAAATAAATGTCAGCAGAACTGACGGGGTCCGCTAGAGCCGATGCCTGCCTAGGGGTTGCGAAGAAACCGAAAGGGAGATCATGGCCCCCGGCAACATGACAAGTGAAGGAATACGGGTGGGTTTTAGTCAGTAAGAGTCTGACACGCCCTCCCGCTCCGCCCAGAGCGGGAGAAGTTATTTGATCATTTCCCATCCAAAAAAAAAGGTCGGGCAGTGGGTTTTTCATCAGGAATTTCGTAGTGGCAGCCCAGAGTCTAAATTTGTACCCGATTGTCGGCAATAAGCTCGCCCCATATTATACGGAACTGAAATAAAACTGGCGAAATGTGGGGAGTACCTACTGTGTACACAACTCTGTCAAACCCTTCGAAGATTACAGGCGTTATGTTACAATATTATTCAATCAAAGATTAATTAAAGACTTAAAGATTAACTTCGCCTTGCCAATCAATACAACAAGATCTTTGAAGACATGGACTTTTTCTGTCTCTGCTCATAAATTTAGAAGTGTTATATACAAAACAAAATTTTGGATCATAACAGTTAGATTAATATTTACTCATTCTCTCTCCCTCTCTCCTTCTCTGTTGTTTGCATGCCTGTCTTTGTAAGTTCACTACTAACTACTTTTCTGTTTTATCAGCTTAGAATAGCGCACTGTTAGATATAGCTTTTAAAAAAAATGTTTTAAAATTTTGTGGAAAATGTCGTAGGTTATACATTTGTAACTCTCGTATATTTATAACTTAATATAAGATTTTAATGTACGAGTATAACTGTTTATTTTCCCGAAAAAATAAAATAAAGACTTAAATGTTCTTGTCCTATGGATTATTTATTTCAAACAGATTGGAATCTGATGCAGCAGACCTGGGAATTAATGAGGCGACTATTATCCATATTTATCTCTGTATTAGCCAACACGTTTCTGGTCTAATTCAATTAGAATTAACGGGTATCTCTCTGTTAATTAGCAAACACTTGGTTAGTGATGCGTTTCCTATTATTATTCAGAGAACTAATCAACCGTTGTGGTCTTAGGTACCTACTCCTATTATTGAGAAACTAAATAAATTAAGATATTAACAAGTCAATTGCAGTCAATGCCTGCAGTATTAAGATATTAACAAGTCAATTGCAGTCAATGCCTGCAGTATTAAGATATTAACAAGTCAATTGCTGTCAATGCCTGCAGTATTAAGATATTAACAAGTCAATTGCAGTCAATGCCTGCAGTATTAAGATATTAACAAGTCAATTGCAGTCAATGCCTGCAGTATGGTAATTCCTCAATATTAGTAAACTAGTGTGCCCCACGGTTTCACCCGCTCCGCTCGGGTCCTATGATTGAGTCCACGCAGGATTAATTTAAAAAAAAAAATAGTTTTCTTACGAATGACACATGTAGTATCCTAGCCAAATGGATATGACGACTAAAGTAATAATAATACACAATAACTTTCATATAATATAAGTTCGTTGAGAGATATGAATAACTATGACATGCGTATATGATATGCTTACACGAGTATGTGCGCCCCCGGGACCGCTCGTTAAAACTTTACGGCTGATCTGATCCATATCCACTAATGATGAACAGCATCGAACAGAACACGCCATTATTATGAAAAAATATATCATGCGACTTTTCCTTTAACATTTTATTCCAAATATGTACCTATATTTAGTCAGATCTGATACATAAGAATGAATAAAAAAGAAACTCAACCTCCTTGCTTACGCAACTCGTAATTTCTTTCCTCCAGTGGACATTTATGGGGCAGAAAAAACAAACGGGCAGTCTTTCCATTATTCGATTTCCTTTCGCTTCCATATAAATTCCAAAATAAATTATTGCTGCGTTTTAAAATGGGTCGAAGTTTTTCCTTGTGGGGGAAGTGGAGCGCGGTACTGCGGCACATAACATTTATAAAACAATATATCTAAGTGATAGCGGGGAACAGTATATACGCAGTGAGCGAAGTGTTCAAGCGTGGGCAGAGATTGCAACGGACGCTTTTCACTATATCCAGCGGAGCGCGAAAACGACACCGATAGCGCGGGCCACACGCCCCGCGCCCGATACAAGTAGTGCTGCCGCGCTTAGCATACTAAACCCGGACACGGGGATTTAGGCACGTTTATTTATTTAAACTTTTCACACACAAAAAGGTATAAAGGCGGACTTAATGCCTTAGGCATTCTCTACCAGTCAACCAAGGGTGGTGAAGAGATTGGATGGCAGGTGCTCTGTTTGAGAGGAACAAAGAAAAAATGTAATAAAAATATATCATTAGATAAAATAACAGTACACAAATAGGTTATAACTTATAGTACACATACATACATATTTTATATAATATTCATATATTTATTATATATATACATATATACAAATTCAAGGGAGAGTGGTATTGAGATGACTCTACTCTATTTATTTTGAAAAAAAAACTGCAATTTCCGCTTAAATGCATATCGACTGGTGGCCGTCCTGATATCAAGAGGAAGCGCATTCCATAGAAGAATGGACTGAATATGAAAGGAAGAATGAACAAAGTCAGAAGTATGAGAAGGACGTTAGTCATATTTAGCTGGAAAACTGCAGGAAGATTGAATAGTGCCAAATATAGCTCCCAAGTATAAACCTATGTTTCTGCTGCGATTAGCAAACAAAAGGGAAATCGCCTTAATTGCTATAGGTACTTGGCAGACGAATAAACTCCTTAAGCAGACAGGAGAACGCAGCTTGACGTTAAAATATAATAGACTAGCGACCCGCCCCTGCTTTACACGATTTTTACAACTTGACAGAACATCGAAAAACACTGTCAGTCTGTCCGAAATGTCGTTGAAGTTATTTGATTTTTTCATCGATTAAAAGAGAAATATATGAATAATAGATAAAAAGTACTTGTACATATGTTTTTGAGTTTGATACATAAACCATCCGGAATAAATTCTGTAAATGACGGTGAAAACCGCGTCAACTATATAGATATAGATTTTATTCGCCAATTTAAATTATTGCTACTACGGCGTAGCACACCGGCTACGCTGTCGTAGCAAATTATAGGGCAGCTACGCGTTGGCTTATATTCTTGCAATTTTATTACGGTGCGAACGTGTTTTTGTCTGTGGTTGGTATTTCATTAGCATCTCTTTCACAATTAGGTAGAACACTTATTTACCAGTTCTTTATTTAAAAAAAAAAACAGTATCACTAAGGGAGTGCCGACAGAAGTGAAAACTTGAAAAAAATCGGCACCACGGTAATCAACGCGTTGATGTCTTTTACTCCATGCACCGCGGTAATCAACGCGTTGATGTCTTTTTAATGGTCAAAAGCTGGTGTCGTCACAGTGTCGCGAAATCAATGGTTTATTCCAATCTCAAAAATGCCCAACGCTCCTAAAGAAGTTTTCACTTCAAAAATATTTTCAAAGTGTCATAAGTTTAAGCATTTTAAAATGTATATTTTAAAAAGGAACGATAATCTTCAACAATGATATCAGTCAATAAATTGACAATAGCACTTTGATTCTTCTCCATTTTGTCGCATTTATAAAGCAGGAAAATCCCGTAGTTCCCCACAACAACACGCATCACTAAACCGATTCACCCAACAAGTTATATCATAGGTATGTGCTTTTTGTTTTGTGATACGCTAGTCTTTGTATCGCATTTGCATGTACTTCGCGTTTCGCCTATAATTCCCACTGAATATAACATATTCGAACTTGTAACGTATTGAATTAAAAATAGAATGTCTTTGCATCAGATCAGTATTTTAGTTTTTTGACACCGACTTCCGAAATTAAAGTTATTTTTCAGTTTGTAGTTTGGAAGTCGGTTGTGTTTTTTGTAAAAAAGTTTTTTTTTTTTTCACTTTTTTGTGGGTTGGTTTGTAGTTTATCTAAGTTACAATAGCCTTATGTCAACTGCTCCTCAAAAATACCCAAATCGCTATAGATGTGCCTTTAATATTTGAAGAGTTCCCTCGATTTCTCCAAGATCCCATCATCAGATCGTGACCAAATGACAATGGGACCAACTTGAAAGTATACCCTTTCAAACAAAAAAATAATATTTCAAGTCGGTCTAGTCGTCTTCGAGTAATCGGGGAACATACATTAAAAAAAAAATATTCCGACGAATTGAGAACCTCCTCCTTTTTTGAAGTCGGTTAAAAACAGAATTCCAAAATTGTCTGTTGTTTTGACCAGTTTTGTTATGTTCCGGATGAAATGCCAAAAGCCTTTAAAGGTTTGTTTTTCCATAAACAATTGCCGGACTTCATGTCAGGTGACACACATGTTGAGGTTACTGGTTGGTCAGCTTTTCGTACTACAGTTGGAATATAAACGTTAACTAAAAGTAGATTTAACTTCGTTGAACGCATTTAACTAATAACTAGAAACATGTAAAAAAGTCTGTGTCTGTTTATAGTTATCCAACTGACAATACAACTACTCAATGCAAAATAAATCATAAATGTATTTGTATCCATAGGATGAAACCAGAAGCTGCATATTCAACGCTACGATTCACCTTCAGCTTCCATATTCACATAATAAAGCTCGGAGCACAATGAATCTGAACCCAAGAAAGGCATACCTCAATACACAAGTCAATGCATAATTTTCCATTACCCCATTGTCCAGAGAATTAATATTCTACCGACAAAGCCCGCAGTCCGGGCCAGTTCTATTACTATTTAATCTAGGCTATTATTTACTCGGCTAAGAAACGCCGAGCTCAGGTGGTACACTTCGCTAAGTTACACCCTCACACCTTAATATCTAAACGGGATGCAAAATTGAAGCTTGAACGAGCCTGACCTACAAACCAGTTGCCGGGAGCCAGTTAATTCGAACATAAATTTAGCCTCCCGCAACATAATACCGATATAAATAGATACACGGGGGTCCGTGTATTTGTAGATAATTTACGAGTTAGCTAAATTTAGCTTTGTGCTATTTTTGTCTTGCTGTGTATTTGTGTTGTAATTATTTTATTAAAATATTTTCAAACGGGCTGATTATATGGAAAGAAGAAAGCCTTTCCTAAGCTTAACAAGTACAATTTTAGCAGTTAAAATTTAAGAAACCCCCGACTCAAACATTTCCTCATTTCTCTTTCCTACTCCATCACCAGACCCTGTTCACAACTATCTATAACCTATTCATTGAGACCATTCCAATGACCCCAAACACGATACCTGTGCTGTAAGTTGGTAAGGGAGTTGGGTATCCTGCAAATTCCAGGTGATGCTGCAGCATTAGTGCAAGGTTACTATGTTCTTCTAATATCATGGAAGTAACAGAATACCAAAGTTTAAATCGATCAGACCTGTGGAAGATACTCACATCCATTCATCAACTAGAAAAGAGCAGATAATCTTTAAACGGCTGAACCGATTTTAATAAAACATGTCCAAAAACCATCGCTGGAAAAACTGCTTTCAAGTAAAAAACGCAATCAAATCGGTTCACCCGTTTAAGAGCTACGGTATAACACCCCTCTTTTTGCGTCGGGGGTTAAAAATAGAATGTGTTGAACCTTATCGGATAACATTTTTAGGTACAAGTCTCTCCAAAAACCGTATTTCAAACTCGATTTAATGACTGTAAAATATTTATCCAACATTCATCTCCGTGTTGTTGCTAGATGCTAACCTGGAGGTAAAAATTAACTATATTATTCTCTCCATATATATCTCGCATGCGTGGTCAATAAACATTAGGGTTCACATGACCCCTGTACTAGCAAGCCTAACATTCTCAACTCGATGAACTCCATCATATCGGAATTCTGAAAACATTTCAATATGTAGGTAATATTAAAAGGCATGTATTTAATCGAACCTCTCATAAATCCCATTTTTCCTTCCTAAAATTATTATTAAACACTTTAATATAATATAATGATGGCGCCTCTTTTTGGGAACCTCAAATAATTCCTATTTTGGGGTACTTTAAATACTAAATAGTCTGGTAATTGCGACCAACCTGGATGTAGCGCTTGGTGGCCGCTGTCGCGGGACCGCTCGCTTCGCCCGCTCAGCTCGCGCGCGGTTTTTCTCAGTTTTAACCTAACCCGTTTGGTCGGGGTACCCTAGCTTTGTTAATGCGACCAACTTTAAGAAAAGGCCAGACAGTTCAAAAGAGGCTCATTTATTAAAAACAGTGTGCATCATTAAAAGCGCAAAAAGTATTTAGACGTTCATTAATTTAAAAAAAGTGTCCATCATTAGAAGGTCAAAAAGGTTTTAGAGGATCAGTTAAATATTTCCCTTATTAAAATGATGTGATAGAGAACTACTGTCTGTAATGTCTGCAGCACTAAGTAATAAAACTTTAATGTTTATGAATCCGAGAGCAATGAAATCCCTGGAACGCATCAACTGTTTAACTTTCCTTATAACTTCAACTAAGAATTGAAGAACATTAAAGTTGGACTCGACTTGAAGCTCTTTGCTAAGTGGGTATAATAGTGGAACTTATAGTAAAGGTAGGGATTCCCTATACATACATACGTGCTTCCAATTTAACTCATTTATATTAAACCAATAATTGGATGGCGATCGATGTTTTAGGGCCATATCACGCTGGTGATTTGCAAGAGTGTTTTCAGCGATGCGATTGTTTAACGCACTCGCTGCGTATGCGTAACGAGCACGCCACGTGTGCGCAATGAGTTCACCGCGGTTTTGTAAGGAAGACAAGCGAGTGTATACAATTATGAAAACGCGGAGAACACGTCGCGTAGTCGCGGCTACTTCGCTTTGCACCTACGGAGAGCACGTTCACAAATCGCTTCGCTGGAAACACGCTGGCAAATCGTCAGTGTGATAACGCTCTATTTAAAAAAATGAAATGTGTTATATGATCAGTGTACTTCTGCCTCATGATACCATCCATTAATGGACCTCCATTTTTATGAACCTTTTGACATATATCAATGGACATTGAAGAGGGTCGCACATCGGCCAGTGTGGAAAGATAATGCCCTTCTTTATACCTCATCATAAAACAATCTTGTCGCATTTCATCAACAAAGTGAAGAGGCTGTATAATTTCTACGTAACAAAATAAGCGGCGAGATAGCAACCGAGATTGCTCTTAACAAAGTGCGATGACGGAGCGGAGTGAAACGTAATCTCACAGAGCTGAAATATCACTGATCTGTTCCAAGAATATAAAACTGATACATACACAGTTATCGTATCGGACGATAAATGATTCAGGGAAGAAAGGGTCCTCCTATTTATGATTTTCCTACGTGTATAAAATTCTGGATCCCCCCGATATAAGTAATCCTGTACCGTTCAAATATATAGCACAATTTCCTGTTAGATTCGACGGACGATAGTACTATTATTACCTACACTTTTTTCCGTATCGTATGAAATATGTTGAGATATTAAATACTAGCTTCTGCCAGCGGCTTCGCCCGTGTGATATCTTTATAAATTATAGCCTATGTTACTCAGTGATAACATAGCATTCTACTGATGAATGAATTTAAAATCGGTCCAGTAGTTTTTGAGTTTATTCATTACAAATAAACAAACAAACATACAGAAAATCAAATCATTTCTCTTTATTTATAAAATTAATTTAGACGAAGCTTTAGCACATAAATGAGATTTGTTGCCAAGTGGATTTTTTCTTATAATACCCAAACTAAGTAATAAGATATTACGGCAGTACCTCATAGAAGCGCAACGGAGGCTGGATATGGTCACACTAAATGTCTCAATTAGGTATATGATTGATGTACCTGCCATTTACTCATTTATTTGTCAGTCTTTGTTTGTTTTGTTTTCCAATTTTATGCACAATCACACTATTTTTTTACCTACATATTCGTTATTTTATTTTTATTTATTTGACACAAATTTATTTTATAGAAGTATGCATACACACGTAACATTATAAAACTGATTTACATCCGTCACATCACACTTTCAGATCCAGTTGAAAACCAGCGTCAGGCGCTTATTCTCTGGCATTTTTGCTGAACCTTTTGGGGGGGCCTTTTTGGCGCAGCCGTGAGGCACACTCCCCTACTAATTTGTTACATCGCACTTTAAACTTTTTATTTGATTTAAATTATTTTTTGTCTGCTGTTAATTATATTGTGTGCTTTTTTGTCTGTGCTAAATAAATGTATTTTCTTTCTTTTCTTTCTTTTCTTTCTTTTCTTTCTTTTCTTTCTTTTCTTTCTTTTCTTTCTTTTCTTTCTTTTCTTTCTTTTCTTTCTTTTCTTTCTTTTCTTTCTTTTCTTTCTTTTCTTTCTTTTCTTTCTTTTCTTTCTTTTCTTTCTTTTCTTTCTTTTCTTTCTTTTCTTTCTTTTCTTTCTTTTCTTTCTTTTCTTTCTTTTCTTTCTTTTCTTTCTTTTCTTTCTTTTCTTTCTTTTCTTTTCTTTCTTTCTTTTCTTTGTTTTCTTTCTTTTCTTTCTTTCTTATATATTATCATGTCATTTTACTGGCAAATTCTTGATGTGAAAAGAAAGAAAACGTACCTATAGATGGCAGGGACATCGACGCGAAAACTGTTACCATGGATTCAGTAAAAGATTGTGAACTCCCCTGCGTTTAAATTTTTCGTTGGTTATTTTAAAAAAAGTCAGCTTTTCCATAATTTTGAGCGCGTAGGGATTGCACTTTTCTATGAAACAGCAGATTCCCTGCCACCCTGTATTAATAAAACACGTAGATAAGTTAATATAGCCTGAAGCTACGTGCTTCATGTTACGATTGCCGCCTATACTTAATGCTTTATTACGACGCGCAAAATTCATGAGTTTCCTGCAGGCCTTGTATTTAGAGTCGCTAGAGCTAAGTTTATCGCAAGCTATAGCATGCACACACGTGGAGCTATAAGCCCGTTGTTACCACAGATCCTTTGTGCAAGCCACTATCAACACACCAAAATGCTTCACGAACGACTTTGTTGCGCCCCTGTTAAGCCGAACGACCCCTGGTTAGTTTGCAGTAATCCTAAGCTATAAACAAACAGCCTCACGCCCACAACGATCTTACCCGGTCATTAATACAGAATATCAGATGAGGAGCGCCACCGCTGATTATAATCGAGTGACTGTCAATCCAGTTGCTATTTCATGACGAGGATTTATGGAGCGAAGGCTCGATATCAGCAGTAAATTATTTACCGTCCGTGGATCTCGCCCGGCCCTCGTGATTAATGCTCTCCAGTAATGTAAAAACGTACTTATGATACGACGATCGTAACAATTTTAGGATGTTATTACTACGAGGATATTAAAATTTTAATTTCGGCTCATAATGCCTTGAGCACATATCGTAACAACACGTTTTATTGCGCGCGCTGTAAAACCGCTACAGATATATGACAACATTAACTCACTTTTAAGCTACGTAGCACCTATTCAATTGCTAATAACGCGTATTCGCGTAACGTGTGATGATTAATTTGAACAGCTTTCGAGGTAATACGATTTTGTCGTGTTTGTTTCCCATAATATCTGCTCATAATTCACTTTACGCGAGACAAAAGAACTCAAAATATATTAAATAATTAAGAGTAAAAGATTAATAATTAAATTATATACGGGGTGATTTTTTTTACCGTCTCGAAACTTTTACAGGCTGTTCTACCCATGAATATAAACAACTTTCACTATGGGAGCATCTCTGAAATCACGAAAAAAAAATCAGCTGTTTCATACATTTTGGTCAAGTAGGTATTGAACTTTTGTAGAAAAAGCAGATTTTTTTTTCGTGTTTTCAGAGTTGCTCCCATAGCGAAAGTTGTTTATATTCATGGGTAGAACAGCCTGTAAAAATTTCGAGACGGTAAAAAAAATCATCCAGTATAATAAACAATCAGAAACAATAAAAGTCTCAAAAACACAAAATTATGCGAACCATTCAGTTTGTTTCGTCACACAAGACTGCTTAATTTATTGTAACCGCTTATCGCTAGCAACATGCACTTTAGTCCGAAAGCCGCCTAATCCAACGTAACGTGCCTGTTGGAGAGCTGGTGAATCTCTGAGGCCAGTATTATCGGAGCGGAAGCTGCAGTCACAGTGACAGGCATGCGGCTAGCCACGATACGCTTCACCCTGGAGACGTTTTAATTAGCCCTCTGAGTCAGAAGTATAGCTAACTGTCCTCTCTAACACTAGATAAACGCAGTTTCTAGGTAGGTAAGTACTTGAAAGACACGTAAGACAACTGAGAAATTAGGTTCGGGAAAAGTTATATAAACGCTTTCGGGCCCTAAAACTAACTTTTCACAGCCCCAACTTTAATGGACTTTTAACAAAAGGCAAACCTAACTTAGTTTATTCCAAAAATTATAAATGGTAAAGGATAGAGGTACGAGTAATACATCCCTATGAATAATTTAGATAAACATACTCAAAAGTTCTACCTCACTTCCTGGGCGAAGTTGCAGTGAGATACTTAAAGCAGATAACGAGATGACCCGTTCTCCAACTACAAAACTTCCTTTTCAAATCGGAAAGTTAAAAATTGAACTTCCTGAAAGCAATTCAGAAAAATCTGAAGCCTCTCTGTTCACTGACAACGTGAACGAAGTTTCGTCACAGATTAAAAAAGTTTTAAAGTGTTTCCGACTATTTCCCCTTGGCGATTTTTTAAGACTGTGAAGTTGACACCAAGAAAAGAGGTGTATAGAAAGTTTAAACAGAAGTATACTAACAACACTAGTGTCGCCATAGCTTCATTTCAGTATGAAGCTGATGCCCTGAAGCACAAAAGTTTTCTCTAGAGCTATATCTACTGAAATTAGTTCCGGGAACTCGACACTATCTCAAATTAAGTTAGATAAAGTTGTTTTACTTATATCAAAGAGATGCAATTTAAAATGAACCTTCAAGCCCGGAAGCGAAACTTTTTGGAACCGAGATTCCTACACTTAATCGTGAAGTGCTACAGTAAACTGTTCTCCGAATAGAAGCTACCTGCACGGAAACTAAAATGTTCACGTATTCAATATGTGGGTATGATAATAATTTAAAAGTGTTCATAAGGCAGTTTAAATGCATGTCGGGCACTATAAGGTTATATCTTAAGCGGCCGCTCCGCCCGACTGCACAGTTACTGCCCGTTAAAATGTAAATTTATATTACGAGCAATGTTGCAGAACTTCCCGGGATCCTTCGGTGTAGATAATTAAAACATGGCACGAACTAGAACATCAACTAACATTAATCGACGTAAAAATCTTGAAAAAACCCCGATCAGAAGTGCTAAGTGCCTCGTCGGTGAGAAGTGGTTCCGTAGCAACTGTCTGAAGTATGTCCAACTTTGTCGGTGTTAGTGTTATGCTTTTAGCGCACTACGTTAATCCTGATGAACAGGGATTAGAGCTATTTTATCGCGTAAATTTTGCTAACGCTATTAGTAGCTCAGTATTGACGGAAAACCCTCATAATTGAACATTTGTGGAAAGTTAAAGGGGTAAATAAAATAAGGGCTTGTTTTGAAATGCGTCCAACCAAATAAAATACTAGCTTCTGCCCGCGACTTCGTTCGCGTGGAATAGTAACTTTGGTGCTCCGCTCCTATTGGTCTTAGTGTGATGATATATAGCCTATAGCCTTGCTCAATAAATGGGCTATCTAACACTGAAAGAATTTTTCAAATCGGACCAGTAGTTCCTGAGATTAGCGCGTTCAAGCAAACAAACAAACAAACTCTTCAGCTTTAAATATTATATTAATAATAATAAATTCCTTTATTTCATTTTTAAGCATACTATTTACATTTTTAAATATTCTTATAAAAAATAATTTAAAAAACATTTAAAAATATAAAAAATAGTAGCCCACCGGTGTCGGGAACAGGATCCAAGCCACCGGTGGTCAGGGCTCCTGAGAGAGGAACCTCCTAACAATACGCGCCGTGTCCAGGAGTACTGCTTTCTGAATCAAGCCCTTGATCCAGGTGCCTAACGAGAGCCTCCTCAGGTATTGGTCGAGGCTCTTAGCTATTATGCCATTGGCCGTAACGATTATCGGCACAATGATTGCTGTATCCACATCCGACAAGTCGACAACCTCGTGAGCCAGATCAAGATACTTAATCTTTTTATCATTTTCAGCTTTCACGAGATTCTCGTCATGCGGGACCGCTATATCAATAATCATTGTGCGACGCTCTAATCGATCTATCACCACTATTTTTGGCTTATTGGCAACTTATTATAATTATTATTATAAGTATAGATTTCTGCTACCCAAACAGACCACTATAGGTTTTACTTTTTTTCTACAAGGTAAGCTGTTTTGTTTTTTATTGTATGGCAACCTATGAACAACCTACACAAATGCTACATGCAATAAAAACATACGAGAACAATGTAGTGGAGCGCATTGTGTACTAGTCTACACAGTCATGTTTTAGTTTGTAACAAACCCACGGACTGAAGAGGTCATTCCGCGGCGTGCTGCCTGCCTGCAAACTGTAACAATATTAGCGAGGAATATTAACAATATTGCAAGTCCGGCATGGCATGGCCGCCAGGTGGCCACTCAACTATGTATATTACTACAGCCGACTATCCTTTGAAACTAAAACTGAACTGTGGGCATAATTTGCATGCTTATTGTACCTAAGTTGCACATCAAAACCAGGCACCTAGTTTTCTTGCTAAATCTGTTTTGGTGAGGTATTTTCAAAATCAAAATCAAAATATTTTACTTCATATAAACCTACATGGGCACTTATGAAACGTCAGAAGCTAGGTGCACGGTTCCAATTGGTCGTTTCCTATGGAGAAGAGCCGGCAAGAAACTCCACGGTTACTCTTTTAAAAATAATTGGCTTTTATTCTTCTTCCTTATGATCATCATTTCAGCCAAAATACGTCCACTGCTGGGCTTAGGCCTCCCCCAAGCACCGCCACTTCAACAAATGCTTTGCTTCTCGTATTCAGTGACAAGTTACTTATTAATTAGTTAGTTTATTCTTCTTACAGTAATTAAATTCGTAGTCTATACCAAATATTATAAAGAGGAAAGATTGTTTGTTTGTTTGTACCGAATAAGCTCCGAAACTACTGGACTGATTTTAACCATTTTTTCAACAATAGAAAGCTAAATTATCAGTATTTATTTTCCAAAAAATTTGAGATCCTTAAGAAAATTGCAATAATGTAATCTAAAGTAGCAAAATTTTGCCTATAAAATCTTATTCCTTGAGTAAACTTGAAACTTGGCACAAAAAGTACTAGGCTTGCATGAATTCACGATAGTATTCAATCATTATGTTATGCTACTAATAAGATTTAGATGAGGTAGACAGATAGTTTATAATCTGGATTAACACATGGGATACTTTTATCCCGGTAGTACGTTTCCATGGGATAATTTCCGACTTCCAAGCGAGCAAAGCCGCGCGAAAAAGCTAGTCAGCTGTAACGGTTTTAGGCGTTAGCCATTTTGGTTATACAAACAATTTAAGGGGACGATAGCTGACTTTTAATGATTTTATACTGAAGATGACGTCTGAACGAGTAGTGTTAGTGATTTGGAAAAAATATATGTTAAATTAGAGCATTTTCTTAATATTTTAATATAGGCATATTTTTGATTATGTTTATATTACATAGTGAAATTAATTTGTAAAGTTATGTCTAACGCGGATAAAAAACTGAGAATGATGCAAAATCCATCAAGCGTATTTTTCTGAAAACTTCACCATATTAAAGATAATAAGTTACTGATCTTTTAGTATACGTGTTTTATTAAAATACCTTTTGTTTTACGTGTAATAAATTAATAATGCGTCTAATTTGGGACAGCGCTCCTTGATGGGCGAGTCCTATTACTGGCTGGACGTACGACGCGTTCCGTGAGCTCAGTACAGAACACGCAAGCTAACCATTCAAGGTCACTGTCAAATATCTGCGTCTTAAGTTAAACTCTGTTCAGCACCCCGTTTTTAGGGTTCCGTAGTAAACAAGGAACCCTTATAGTTTCGTCATGTCCGTCTATCTGTCTGTCTGCCTGTCCGTCTGTATGTCTGTCTGTCTGTCCGCGGTCTAGCTCCGAGACCCTTAGTACCAGAAAGCTGTAATTTGGCATAGGTATACACATTAATTACGCCGACAAAGTGGTAAAACAAAATTATGAAAAACATTTTTTTAGGGTACCACTCCTACACGTAAAGTGATGATGTTTTTTTTTTTTAACCCATGGTGTGGGGTATCATTAGAAAGGTCCTTCAAAAACATTGTGAGTTTGTTAAAACTATTTTTAGATTCAGGGATCTGTTTGCGAAATATTAAGCTTTAAAGTTTATATAACGAAATTAAAAGGAAAACTATCACAGCTAAGTAGGTTCTACAAGTTATCGAGTAATAATCGACCAACTTAACTTTGCAATTGCAAAAACATGTTTTCCCAGACATTCCCTATGGGAGAACATATTTTTCAACTACAACGTTAAGTTTGTTTTTGGGATAAATTCATCCCAACTACGAAACCCTTCATTGTGCGTGGTCTGACACGCACTTGGCCGGTTTTTACCAATATATTTTGGTCTGTTTTACCAGATCCGTATCTTCATGTTGTGCCGCATAGCAGCATATGTCGAGTATCAATCATTGATGTAAAAACTTGACACTCCATGTTTCTCGATACACCTATGATTCATGTTCAACATGACAGCTTGCGCTACCTACCACTTTTTACGACAACACACATCGGCTTTTTACGATGATTATATTGACTTCATCTCGATACTTTCCTTCACGACAATATTAGTGCTCTATGAACAAATTACGATCATCATCTACCTAGCCTTTTCCCAACTACGTTGGGGTCGACCTCCACTCTAACCGGGTGCGGCTGAATACCATTGTTTTACATGGAGAGCAGTGGTGGCCCAGTGGTAACGGGTTGTAGGTCGTAGGTTCGAACCCAGACAGGCGCTTTACTTTATGTAAATTATTTCATTACCACTGCTCTCAAAACGGTGAAGGAAAACATCGTGAGGAAACCGACATGTCCTAGAACCGAAAATTCGAAGACATGTGACATCTACCAACCCACATTGGGCCCGCGTGGTAGATTACGGCCCAGTCCCTCTCACCGAGAGGAGGCCTGTGTCCCAGCAGTGGGAACATTTATAGGCTGATGATGACATGGAGCGACTGCCTATCTGACCTCCACAACCCAGTTTCTGGGTAATACGATACCCCTTTGGTAACACTGGTTGTCAGACTTTCGGGCTTCTGACAACCTGTAACGACTGACAAAGATCCACAAATGACAGCCGAGACCAACGACTTAACGTGCTTTTCGAGGCACGAAGGGGTCTTGGTGTGTAAAGATGGTCACGCGTAGCTTAACCTAATCGATCGACCCGTGCGAATGTGATTACTTAGCCACTAAGCTCCTCCACAAACAAATGAACAAATTACGGTATCTTTCCAAAACCAGTCGGTGAAATTTTCAACAGTATTTTTTACACTGGAAGGGAAAACGAAGAGATATATCAAACAGACTTTGATTAATATAAAGGATGTTTGCGCGCCGTGATCTCAACCAGGTGTCTCCAACCAAATTAAATTTCTGTCACAGGAAAAGAGGGAATGGAATGTTACTTATACACGTCATAACAAATAAAGTTACATTATAAGGTACGTCTCAAATTACCTCCAAATGTTCATATTTGCGTAAAAAACTTGATAACGATGATGGTACTGCCGGGAGTTGTAAGGTTTCCTTTTGGTAATAAAAATTTATGGAATATATTTTCCATTTCCTCATTCAACTATATGTATTCGTATTCACTGAGGTCGTGAATATGAAAACCTACAATTTAATTAATATCATTTTTAGGGTTCCGTATCTGAAGGGTGCCAAGCGAAACTTATTACTAACCTGAGCTGTCCGTCTGCCTGACAGCGAGCTGTACTTCATGAACTGTAATAGGTAGACAGTTAAAATTTTCAAAGATTGTGTATTTCTATTACCGTTAACAACTAAATAAATTTTATAATTAAAGGGAGTCCCCATCCAAAAAACGTGTTTTTTTCGACGTTTTTTACTCGATCTTAATACGGTACAGAACCTTTCGTATGCTAGTCCGACTCGCACTTAGGCGGTTTTTATAATAAATAAATATTGGTAGGTAAGCTTAAATCTCAATGCAAGTTACATCATAAGTATTTTGGTAGTCTCATCATCATCATCAGCATCTAAATCCTATTAGTAGCATAACATAATGATTGAATACTATCGTGAATTCATGCAAGCCTAGTACTTTTTGTGCCAAGTTTCAAGTTATTACTAAAGAAATAAGATTTTATAGGCAAAATTTTGCTACTTTGGATTACATTATTGCAATAAGACATACCTACATTGTCATACATAAAAATAACATAATGTTACATTATATGCCTACCAGAAAGACACAGCGTTAGTTAGAAGATGCTGTCTATGATTCTGTCTTCTAGGAGCATAAATATTGAAAAATATACCTCATTCTCTATGGATTTATGTTGTTACCTCTCTCACCTTCAGCAGGGGTCGCTACCACTAATTCCAGCGACCGGCCAGTGAGGTTCTCAGAGTGTTTATGATTTTTGTCGTGTTAGGAACAAAAGTTTTTACAAAGTTAAAAAACTGTAAAAAATCTTAATAGATTCCAATATTTCATTGTTTTCGATTTGAAAATAGTGTTAGAGTAATTATACACGAATATTATAGAAATATTCAGTGTTTTAGTGCAGTGTTGTGTAGGTACATGACAGCGAGTCGGTAAGACCTTCCATTATGAACTCAGAGGATCCTGTATCTGAACCTGTAGCTCAAATCGCTGCTCCGGATGCAGGGCAAAGAGCTGAGAGCTAAAGCTCATCGCAAAGCAGTTTTGCTTCGTCACCACCTAACAAAAAGTCTAAACGGCGCAAGTACAAACAGGTTGGAACCTGTTCGAATCCTGAAATGGATAATAAAGAATATTCTATCTATCTATCTATCTCTCATTAACCAAGTTACATACTTATCAAACTGCTCAAATGCCGCAAATTTTTACGGCAATTAGTGCGAGTAATAATTACAATTATAATAATGGCGGCCTTTGCGATTCCGTAAATTCAACGAATTGTTATAATTTTTTAAATAAACCGCCTATTATAATATGTGTTTGGGGAACTGAAAATAAGTTTTGACAAATCTAATTTGATTGTACCCGTAGCCGAACCCGCAAAATTAGCAGAGTTAAATAATCTTCAACAATTTAATTCACAGGCCTGGAAAGGTATTCGGTATAAGAAGGACTTGCAAGCACATATAGCAACACCAGGTTTTAAAGGGTTAAAATTAAATGAGGAACTGTGTCATCTTAATAAAGATACGCATTATTGGCTAGTACGGAACAATTGTTAGCAGGATTGTCAAATGCTGTTTTGGAAAATGGTCTACAGGAGGTTGTAAATTGGGCTGCTAGTTCTGACACAGAGCTCAATGCAAACACTCTATATCTAAGTTATCTGAAAAATTTGGTCCAACGTCTCCTTCATACAAAAATATGGAATCCTGAATGCATGTCTAAAGTGGCAAGCGAGCAGAGTTATTGAAGTTAAACGTGACCGCATTCCAAAAGAAGTTAGTAACATCAATCTTAAATTAGCGTTACAAAATATTCCACCTAGTGCAGAACATCTCTTCAACAGAGAAGCGCTCATCCCTCTGGTTGATTCTTTAGAAGGCTCCGGTGTCCCCTTATTTCGCAGACAGAAATTTCATAGAATTTCGTTTCGTAGAAAATGTTTCATATATTAAATATTTGGTCTTTGTATTTATATTTCGAATATTATTGTTTTAACGACTATTTAATTGAATGAAACATATTTCACGGAAACACAATTCAATGAATTTTATAATCACATTTTTTTCTTTAACAAACTCATCCAACAGTAGAATTTTTTTTTAACGAATATTGTTTGTTCGGTGTATTTTTCCATTGTATTTTATTTCAACGAAAATGTAAAAATAGATGTCATGCTTTCCATAATTTTATAAGGGTACATATTTGAACGTCGAAAATTAAGTGTCGAATTAAATTCGAATGAGAACTTAGGCTGCAAGAGCGAGCGAAGCGAGCTCGGGACTTGAGGCACCCCGACTCGGACAGGTTAGGTTAGAAAGAGATGGCGCCATCCCCTTCGTGGTTCAGAAATAGGAGACCCGCTGAGCGGGGCTCCGTCAACTACGCTGACTATAAAAATTATATTTACCCTATAAAATGCTATTGACTATTAACTATTGAATATTTGTCAAAGGTATGAATTGAAATATTTAGAAACGTGTCACTCGATAAAAAAAATATTTTCTTGGTAATAAGTTTTATATTAACTAAACAATATGCGGATAATAGTAGACCCATTGTAGTGAGGTAGTTTTACTCCCGAGCTTTAGCGAGGGAGTAAATAGAAACCGAGTTATAATGGGTTTTAGCGCCGTGTGTTAATACACTCTACTTTTCACTACGATTGCGAAAAAATGAAATTATCCGAAAAAATAAATACAATATGAATTAGTTTATTTTATTTAAATGTACAATTTGTACAATTCTGGATATATTTAACGAGATGTTTTTTTCCGGCGACTTAATTTCAGTCCTCTGTGAAGATGTTCTCACTAGATGATGACATTTTCACTGTTGTAAATCATATTACGGTCACCAATTCAATTCGTAATTAGAGAAAAATTCTAAAGATTTCGCGCTTTTTTATTTCTTCTGTAAACGCAACGCAATGCACGCATTCTACCGAAGAGATAGCCGCATTTAGTTCCATTTTCAAAAATAAATGTTCTTTTTTTTTGTGAACCAGTAATAAGTCGAGTCCATAATCATGATTATTCTACATAAGAAAAAAGACTTTTTCGTTTTTCAAGGCTCGTTGGAAAAGACAAAAATTTAAAAAAAAATACTTTTTCCCCTAGAGCAAGAAATGCTATTTTTTCCCCGCTCTCGTACTCTACAATGACAGCCTTTTTGAGCAAGAGGAGTGAAAAGAATATTTGATTTGTTAGTCTATGATATGAATAACGAAACAAAATGTTATTTGTAACAAAAATTAATTATTTAAATTTATTCCAAATAAGTATTCTGCGTATTGACTATTCTATGAACTGATAATATGAGAAAAAAATTATGTGTAACGAAATTCTATGAAAATTAAATCCATAAAACAACGTACAACCTATCAAATAAGTCTTCTTAGAGCAAGGCCCTTGCTGGTGAGTGAAGACACTATGAGAAATTCAATGGCCGGTCGCCGGAACTAGTGATAGCGACCTCTGCTGGAGGTGAGAGGTAACAACATAAATCAATGGAGAATCAGGTATTTTTTTCAATATTAGCTCTTAGAAGACAGCATCTTCTAACTAACTCTGTGTCTTACTTTCGGCACATAATTACTGTTTTATTTAATTTACAATAGTTCTACTAATGATCCCTAATGTAGAATCGTAACCGTGCTTGTTCGCCCAAGGGGATTGTCCAAGGCACTGCATCATACCACCTTTATCGTAATGCGTTTATAACTGACACGTATTAACTACATTATAGCTACACTTTCCTGCTTCAGAAATTTCTCCTTATTTCATTACCTACCTTAAAAACCGCTGCCACATATTTAAAAAATCCAAATGTTAATGTTATCGTTATTTCTGTACGAACCAATTGTTGTAAATAAACAAAAATAGGTGCTTTAGCACTATTTGAACATTAATCATAACCCTATATTTTCGAACCCATATTCTCAAAAGAACCGAATCGCTGTCTTCCTCCAAAAAGGTGAACGCAGCGTAGGTTATTGTCGGGCCGAGAATTATTGTTCCCTCCCACCACTAAATTGTATTAGGGCGCTTTTATGTGCAAAACTTCCACATTCAGAGTTTGCATTGTTCTGCAAATTGATGTTCCAAACTTGCACACACGTTTATCACCGAATATTCTTGGATAGATCTTTCTTCTTCTTACAAATCGACGGCACAAATCCACCTTGTTAGTTTGTTACAACCACGATCTCTTTTCTAAGAATTCGAGGTAACGAGAGCTATTCCAGTTGATTAACCGATTAGTAAGAACAATTGAAGTAGGGAAGGGGATAATGCACGAAGATGTTTGATAACGTGTTGGTTTATCTTGGAAATAGGGTACTTCAGACTTGTTTGTTCCGTAATAATTACTTGTCTGTTCCTAAATACCTATACTATCTTTCTTCTTTTTTTGGTTAAACGTTTCATTGTCCTATCTAATACAGTAACACATTAAAACAATATAAAGAAGAAATCTAAAACCCACTGGATGTTCGGGTACTAAATATGTGGAAAATGTGAGCAGTTTTTTCGGGGATCCGGAATTTAGGGCACAATATAGTTTTCGGTCGAACTCTTTTTTCTAGCTGATTCAGCACAGTTTGGCAAAATCATTTTCCTTTCAATTTTCCTTTAACATTAATGATGGCCATCACATGAACATGAAGTTGACTGTTGGATATGGTGACTTATACAATATGAAAAAAAAAACCTGTCGATTCATAGGTAACTGCAATAACATTACCTAAAAGTAATAAAAACTCGAATTATCATTGAAAATAAAACAGTTATTGCTATTTGAAAATCACATTTTTAGTACCAAAAAATGAGCAAATTTTCAACAGGGGTCATAAATTATGACTTGTAGACACCCACTAAACGACGGCCGCCTGCATCCCATGTAATAACCCGGTAAAAATTCCCAATGAAAAATAAATGGCAGTGGCACTCCGGGAGTGCCGACAGAAGTGAAAACTTGAACAAAATCACCTTGGTGGAAGAAAAATACTTGTATAGAACATTGGTCCGTAACCTTATCTAAATAAAGAGCACAATCGTGTTTATAAAAAAAATACTTCCGAAACCTTTAAAGTACGTACTTGCATAGAACATTGATCCGTAACGGAATATAAATAAAGAGCATAATCGCGATTACAAAACCTCTAAAATAAAAATACTTGCATAGAACATTGACCCGTAACGTAATATGTATAAATAAAGAGCACAATCGCGTTTACAAAAATGAGGTGTCGTCATGATGTCGCAAAATCAATGGTTTAGTCCCATCTCAAAAATGCCCAAGGCGCCTAAAGAAGATTTCACTTTTTCAGATTTTTTTTTTCTATTTTCTTGAACACTTCCAAATAAATAGACTCTCAGTACGATACCTAACAACAGAGTTCACGGATCGGACAGGGTTTTTTTTACATGTTGTATACGAAAATCAGTGGCAGACTATTCAATGTCACATGTTCTTTTTTTTTTAATAAACTTTTAAACCTATAGTGTAATTATTTAGTAGTTCTGAATAACTATAAACTAAAAATATAAAGCCTTTCGGCTTGAACTTCTTATCTACTCAGTACGACACTCCAACATTCCATAAAAGCCACTGATCAGGCAGATTAAAAGATAGATAATATTATTCATGAGACTCATAAAATTAAGTTAACCTCTAAAAATAAATAAACTCGATCAAAGTAGACTGGAATTGGGCGTCTCTTTGTCCCAGATATTACCCTTTTATCGGAAGTTTAATTAGATTCAACTAGGCTAAGTACTAAAGGTCAATCCCAAAATGTATTTAAGCCCAGTCAGTGGCAAAAATTATATTTGGGCTTTAGATTGTCTAAAATTTAAAACATAATTTGAATCGCCGTATCGTTATTGTTGAACAGAAATTGAAAATGTTCTGAAAGATGAATAGAATTTGCGATATTGATAAGTCTTGTCTCACAAATTAATTTTTAATTTTTGACAGTTTAGTCATTTTTCTATTGTTTAATATTCCACACATAAAAGATAGTTATCTTCTTTGGTAAAATCAGCCCTTCTAAAACACCATTTGTTTCACGTAGTTTAGCGAACATCGCGGAGTGAGTGACAGGGTAATGTCGCGCATGCCAGTGATTCTTCAGATAAACAACTGGGGAACATAGTTCCAGGGGTGCGTTAGATCGCTTTACGGATAGTTGAACAAAAGTTTAGCCTCTTACATTTCTACCTGTTTAATGCGGGCTGTTTCGAACCATTCACCCGCATGTTTATTCGCTTAACAATCTAGACAAACTTTCTACAAAATTCTGCAGTAGTAGAGCTATCTCGTTGAAAACCAACATAATCAATAACACATTAACAGTTGAATTACTTTTTATCACAGTCATCTATTCAAAAAGAGCTCATTTATTACTATTATAAATAACTGTTTAATCCCTAGGGACTAAAAATGATTTTTGAATATGGAATGTAAATATTGTTAGTAAAAGTTCCAATCATCAAAAAGATCAATCACGAACATTGTGTGAACAAGTAACAGGCTGAATGTTAAAGT
Organism: Agrochola lychnidis; assembly: GCA_963680765.1. Classification (NCBI taxonomy): domain Eukaryota; kingdom Metazoa; phylum Arthropoda; class Insecta; order Lepidoptera; family Noctuidae; genus Agrochola; species Agrochola lychnidis. The sequence continues at coordinate 12,263,791 of OY796850.1, forward strand.
AAAAAAAAAGCTTGTGCGAAAATAAAAAACGCGCGAAATGCATTCCGCCTTCTTTAGTAATTGTTTACTCAAAGTCGGATTTTACGTTTTATAAAAAATGAGCGTGTCTTCCTCAAGTAGTGAGAATAAAATAAATAAACGTAGGTACTATTATTGTTCCCCTAAGCTTCTTACTGCCATTCTTGAGGAAGCCTTCAAAACTTTGGCACAAAACAGGGCAGACAAGGGATTAGTCATCGGTGAAAAACGGTTATCAAACCTCCGCTTCGCCGATGGCATTGTACTTTTTCTTCATCAGCGGCTGAGTTGGGTAATATGCTCGTAGACTTAAACAAAGCAAGCCTCGAGATTGGGCTTAAGATGAACATGTCAAAGAAAAAACTTATGACAAACTGCATCAACATGTTGTTTGCTCCCTAGGTAAACAATCTACTATTATTACACTTTAGGAAGCTATTCTACTGCTATTCTACTTTTACTTTGGCAACACACTTTATTAAAAATTTTCCGAAATATTTTCACGTTTCTGCAACCGTGCTAACCTTTTTCCCCTTTTAAAAGTATAAAGGCTTTGGTATTCGAATGAATTTTACGAAGAATTCGTGTTCGAGGTGTCCAAAACATTTCCATTAAAGTGATCCTTGAATACTAAGTAGCACAATTAGAATTTTTAAAGGTATTGCCGATTGATTGCTTTTTTGCCGAACTAGACACTGTGGAGTGCCTGCTGAGGAGACATTGAAAATCCAATGGCGATAACGAGGCATGTTTAAATAAAAATCTCTTGGGAGACTTTTAAAGAAATTAAAAGTTCTTAGTTACTATAAGAGCAGATATGTAGCAATCAGCAATAACTAACTACTTTATTGGCTGAGCAATTGACACACCAACAATAAAGTCACAAATACGTACCACAGTAGCTATACCTACCCACCTAATTATTTATCTACTTATGGTTATAATGCTCGTTGGCGTATATTTACAATTCTTAAAACAAAAATAAATAATAAAATGAAAGCGGAAAGTTCGAAAGGTTTTCTTTCGCCGGGTAATATCATCAACATCCAACATTTTAATCCTTTCTTTACCGAAGCTGCCGAGGTAAAGTAGCTGTTCATTTTTTTAATGTTATTCTAGTCCGAAAATTTAATTAGAACTCGGAATTGGCCTTTCAAATTTACGAGAGCAGTATCGTAAGACCGCTCGTATGATAAAATTATCTTTATATTTGTTACAGGCAATTTTTTGTATTAAAATATTTAGTCTTAGTTTATAACAAATGGCCTGTATTCGTATTGTTGGAATTCAATATAAAATATTTCCAGAATCCAGTAAAACTAAATAAAGTGAAAGTCTGTTCAAAAAGGTAAAGTAGGAATATCTCAACTATAATTTGCAAATGTAACATAATTTCCTTTTGAGTTCATTACACTGTTTCCGTCAAGAAGTAAAGTAAAAATCTCTCAACCGTAGAGTGAGATAGTCCAAATAAAGGCCTCTATTTCTATAGCGCACTTTGCACTATGGCGGCATAACACATAATGGGCAACTAGGCAAACATCACGAGTACCTTTCGAGGATTTATGAGCCCGTTGGCTAATTTGGCCCTGAAAACCGCGGGCTGTAAATCGGAGCGGACGGGAGCATTAATCACGAGGCCGAGGATTTAAGCCTCGCTCCACGATTTAACGCCCGGTCACTGCGAATATCAATGCAGAAACTATCGCTGCGGTTTATATGTATTATACTTAGATACCTTCCGCGATTGAGCAGTTGGCTGCATGCCTTGTAAATTTTAAGGTCGAATGAGTTAGATACTAATATTTGGTATAATACTATTTGTATTTGTTTAAAAAGTAAATAAATAATGTTCTAAAAAAAGGAGGATGATGATACTGCCGTAATTTTAATGAATGAAGAAAATCAGGGCTTTTTGCAATGTACAGAATACTGTCGGGTCGCGTTTCAGATTTTGAACTTATGCAGTAGTCGCAGCATCATAGCGTAGGCAATAAACAGAAAGTCAGACAATAAAATAATTTGCAGGCGTATAAATCAAAAACTCATAGATACATCTACAACATTAGTTAGAAAATTAATTAGAAATCTGCGATTCTGAAGACTGCGTCGTCATTTCATGATATTTTTCGTGAATTATATTTACGACTTCAGACCAGTTATTTTTCAAAGCTGTATTTCTTTTACGTCTGTTCCCATTTTTAGGACTAAAATCTAATAATTTGAGGGATTTCATGGCTGCTATATTCTGCATGAACACGAGGTTCATTGGGTTTTTGTAGCATGCACTAAGAGCCTCTATGGTCACTTCTGTAACAAAAATAAATTGATAAAGCGGTAATACACTGAAAAAGATGCCGATCACATCATCATTTGTTATAACTTAAATGTAAACCTGTAAGTAATACTTACTAACTCCGGTAGCACAGGAGTACAAGTCAATATGACAATGGTTTATCATAGGCCTCATGGTGTAAGAACGTTCGTCTTTCCAAATCTTCGCACACGCAGGCTCGTAGGTGTCCGCGCAGTAAGTGGGGCAGGTGTGGTTGCAGGCCTGGTGAGCCCCCACTATGCCGAAGTCCTTTACCCGAGTCTTGTTGTTACCGTGGCTTCCATAGGGCATGTTCCTCCTTTGTGTCAAATTGCAAAACTGGTTTTCTACTTGATTAATTTCTACAATTTTCAATATTTATTATATTTACATAACGTGTGTACAATGCTAATCTAGATCGGAATAATTATGTGTTTTCGTACTTTACATGCATTCCCAACAAAATTAAAAAAAAAAACACAATTGCACGACTATTTTTTGATTTTGAGACTATCTTAAAAATAGTCGTGCAATATATGCAGATAAGCATATAAAACTTACCATCGAGCTATTACAAGAAATACTCATAAAACATGTCGGCCTAGCTATCTATATGAATGAATCATTATGAATATCAATTCCAATTTAAGAATATAGAAATCTCGACATAAAATCTACCAAGTCGTTTCTCTCTCCAAATCCAATTGAATACTAACTCGTTTATCCTATAAAATACGAATTATTAATATATTTAACGAACCTACAACAGATTCCTCTTCACACTCCGCTTTCTTCATAAGACAATAATTTTGATATTTTGACCTAACTTGATTGCGGTTTTTTAACTCCGCTATTCCACAAACTTCGTCGAAAATATTAGAACACGATATGTGGTCACATTTTTTTCCTAATGTAGAGATTATCAACAACACTGAAAATAAACGGAGTTATTTCTTCGCTCTTGTTATGCATATTTCCTAGCAACTAATTGTTATTCTATCGTATCGGAATTGCGTTAATTAGTAGGTATGGCTTCTTTTCACTGGCCATCTTTTGTCTGTATTTAAATAAAATCAGAAAATAAATATATCCTATGCAAGAGTAATTTAATTTGCTAGAAGAGCATAAAAGCGGAATACGTGGAAAAATTTAATATTTTTATTAAATTTAACGTACTGCTGGTTTTTATGCAAACCACTTTTAAGTAAATTAAATTAGCAGTAAGTGTGCATTCTGTCGAAAAATTTCTAAAATGTTCAGTTCTACCACATTAGCAAATATGATAAAAAAACAGACGAAAACAAAATTAACTATTAAAGCATTGTTAAGGATGGTATTAAATTCATACTTACACAAAAAAATATATGAAATTAACATTTTCAGATTAATTTCATATTTAACGTCAACGTATACGTACGTACGTAACAAGCAAGCACAGCACAATTTTCACACTAGTCGGCACGTGGCTCCGAATTACCGTGTTATTGGAATAACTTTTTAATGTTCGCACAAGAGATTTACATTATAAAATTTAATTAAATTCGCAATTCGTCAGCGTGATAACACATTTATCTTTGGATGGGAATTTTGGGACACGATTTTGTGTCGTTAGTGCTTTCGTATTTATTTTGCGAGAGTAGGAAATTATTCTGTCGTATGGGGTGGATCGCAATGGGCAAGGACGCGCTGATTTATGGCTGGACGTTAACTTTGGAGGCCGGGACATTAGCGGCGAGTGATTGCCGCGCCGCGTCGCCCCGCGTCCTCGCCACCAAGCTATTCCAGCTCACTAATTTTCGATGCTCATTTAATAGGCGTACTGTGATTTGGGATGACATTGATATGCCCCATCTTTATAATTACAATTTAACTATTTGTCCGTATCATGTTCGTATAGTTGATGGTTTAAGGTTGCTGCTTTACCAACATTATGATTATTTTATATGATTGTGTGGGTGTACTTGAAAAACTGGACTATATGAAATTTCAGTTTCTGGCCATGGAACCCTGCTTCTACCTGAAATCTATCTAACTTACAATTTATAGGGCGGCACTTTGTGTCATTCGTTACACCATTATCAATTCAAGTACAGGTCGACACAACTTAGATGTAGCATCGGCAAAGTCCGTAAAACCGATCATTTCCGGTTTACACAACCAATAGAAATAGCTGACTATCGCGCCATTCAATGCTATTCGCGCTATATATTCCCGCCTCAGTTCAACCCGAGACAGCGTTGGGGATGCACGTGGGTGAATCATTCCGTACACTTCGTGACAATTTAATGTGAAAGGGTTTTTTTTTTTTGTTGGTATATTTTTTTTTTCAGTATGACTTCATTGAAACGTGGTAAGCCGTATAATAGCCAAAGTCGTGAAATAATTTTAATGTTTATCGATTTATGAGTCAAGAGGCCACGGTGTCTAAAAATATAATTTTTGGAAAAGATCACTTTCAAAACCTTCAAGAGCGAACTGCAAAAGCAATTAGTGTGTCACGTAGAACAATAAGTGCTGTTTTGAAAGAGCATGAAAATGCCTCAACTGCGACTAGCTCAACCGATGATTCTGCTCGTGACAATGCCTCGGCTTCGACTGGTACAACTCGCAGTTTCGCTCCTGCAACTTTTAGTTCGCCTTAGAAGTTCAGTAAAAAGAAAGACCATCGAGCAAATTTAGACGATATTGACTATGATGTCATAAGAAGGAAGATTTATGACTTTATCTACACACATGCTATAAAACCTCTATAAATGTTTCTGAAACAGTTAGTTTATTGGCAACATTATAACAGCCGTGTCATAGTAACCATTACATCATCCAAATGAGTGTTACAATGTTGTACTAAATTTCATTACGCAACTCGTTTCAACGTTCAAGCGGGGGACAACAGCACCTGCTGCACGCATGCGTGTGTGATGTGCTGCTGCAGGCGACATTCATACGTGCAGTTGTACTGAATTTCGTGGGATTTTCTTTATTCTTGATTTTGAATTACATTGGTTTCAGAAACTTTTATAGAGGATTCATATCATGGGTGTAGATAAAGTCTTGTATGCAACTGTTATAATTAGGTATAAAACACTCATGTGATAAATCCACATTCGTGTTTCAATACCCCTTATTATACAACAGTTGCATAAATAACTATTAATGTCACCGAAAAATGTTGCCTACAATTAAATTATTGCTATACAAATTAAAGGAAGACAAATACTTCACAGGGAGTAGAGAATCTTCGCGAAAAATATTGCATGAACTGGGTTTCAAATTCAAGTAAATGGAAAATAGTAGATCTTTACTGGCCGATAAAGATGAAATAAAACTTCAGCGGATTAAGTATCTTCGACAGATACAAAAGTTTAGAAGTAATATAGTTTAGAAGGTCGTGATATAGTTTATACAGACGAGACTCACATACACGCCACACATAGTTCTAAGAAAGGCTTAAAAAAGCCGATATCAAAAGGTGAAAGATTAATTATTGTCCACACTGGCAGCTCAACAGGTTTTGTGCATGGCGCTCTCTTAGTTTATAAATCGTCTGAAAGTACTGGCGATTATCACCACGAGATGAATAAAGATAATTACGAAAAATGGTTAAAACAACATCTCATTCCAAATCTACGACCTAATACTGTTGTGGTCGTTGATAACGCTTCTTACCATAACACACGGATAGCTTTTCTCACTGCTCCAACCAAGTTAAAATAACTCTGTTCAAGGCTTGTCCAACCAAGTTAAAATAAGTCGTTCTACACCAGTCAACTCTGGTACAGGTACACGAAGAGTGCTTATAACACTCTTCGTGTACAATATAATAACGCCTTTAGAGCTATATTAAAGCTACCCTGGCGGTGTAGTGCGACTGGCATGTTCGTTGAGAACAGAGTTACTGATTTTTACGGGCTCTTGAGGAGACTCAAGGCATCTTTCCTGTCTCGATTATATGCATGTAATAATCAAATAGTGTCTGTAATATTTCACTGTGTATACCTGCTAAGACGCTTATAATTATGCTGAAATCTAGTACTAAATTTTAATTATAATTCAATTTAATGTAATTTATTGTAACATCATTTAGTGTAATTTAATTTTTAATATTGCTATGGGTTAAAACCTGAAATAAATGAAATAATAATAGACAATACACCGAATTCCAACTCTCTAAAAGGAACCATGCAATCATAGATCACATCTAAAAACATACCCTTTGCGTTAAATCAAACAAACAAACAAACGAATAAACAAACTCACTTTCGCAATTATAATATTAGTTAGGATAATGTAATAATTCAATGAAACAAATAATTTAAACAATGTTGAAGTTTTAACTTTTAAATATTTCTAAAGGCTTCGCCAAATACAACGCGTACTTAGCGTGCGTTAGAACGCTAGCCTGACGCCACGCTAACGTAACGTGTGTAACGAACTGTTAGCGCACGTCATAGTACAACACAATTCGACGCTATAGCGCAGCGTCAGGCTAGCGTTCTAACGCGCGCTAAGTACGCGTTTTATTTGGCTAAGCCTTGAAAGTTTGATTTGTAATATTCATCACTTTGCCGATGCTACATATAAGTTGTGTCGACCTGTTTCTATTGTAAATTAAGGTAGGTACGACTTTATCCTTATCCTTACATATTATAAAACAAAGTCCCCCGCCGCGTCTGTCTGTCTGTCTGAACGCGATAAACTCAAAAACTACTGAACGGATTTTCAAACGGTTTTCACCAATGGACGGAGTGATTCATGCGGAAGGTTTTAATGTATAATTCATTAAGGTTTTGTGTAAATTGACTGAAATATGACGATTATTGTTGAAGAAGTCGGAAAAAATCATGCCGACTGGGAGCTTTACTGGCGTGCGCTGCGTTAACGGAAAAAGATACATCAAATTTATGTTCTACGGTATTATTCATCTTAAAAAGTTCAACAAAAAAGTCCGCGATGGCATAATTGTCTATCTTCTAAGGATGACCCACAATAACCATTTTTATCTTTCAGAATTTGATAAAATGTAATTGTTATTTCCGAAGCTTTTTTGACCGGTATAATATTAATTCTTATCCAAAAAAACAAGTTATTTAAATTGGGCATTTAATTTAGATTAAAATATGCATTGAATCATATAATTTAAATGAATAGTTTAAAAGATATCACAGTTTCAAAATTAGGCGGAGCAACGCGGGCGCAGCGGTAGGAGTCAATGACGTTTTCCTCTGTTATTAGGTAGGTATGAAATCTCGGTAGTACGTTCCCGTGGGATATTTTCCGACATCCACGTGGGCGAAGCCGCGGGCAAAAGCTAGTATGCAATATAACACAGGGCTTAAAAGAAAAAACTTCGTAAAAACGTTGGATAAGATTAAGGTTTATTATAGTTCTTGTAATTTCTGGCAGCACTTTATGGATTCCCATTACAGTGAAACGAAGCTGTCCATAATTTATGATCTTTAAAATTAAAACATTTTTCGTGCTCTTGAACCGTACTGTCTTCAGAGTGTACCTACTGAAGTTTTATTACAATGTATTTTTTATACACTTAATAAAAACCTGGCTGCGTAGAGCTATGACGACACTTCGACGTACAAATGGAATTGAAATGTATGACGAGTATTGCCAAAAGTTAGGCTTTATCTTATTTAGGTAACACAAGAATAGGTAGGTATGTAACTTAATCTAGAAATAACCGACATCTGTAACTACTTAATTTAATAATAAAGTACATTTTTCCAATACTAAAAAATATTTTATAAACTATTTCTAGTTTAAAATGACAACTAAATAGTTATACTACGTTATTGAGAACTATGTTTAGTATAAATATTGAAAAATACAACTAGTGGTGACATTTACGAACTAAAATTCGTACGATAAGCTTAATCCTGACTGTATGATGTGTACAGCAGTGTGAAGTATGAATACGAAGTCGTTAGGATCTGAAACAATTAATTTTCTATGAATAATAAGTTGTATGCTGTTTTTTTATATGTGACGAAAGCCTTTCTTTTGGCATCAAGTTTTGTGTGTTTTGCTCTTGGGTTAACTAACACGCCTTAAGGCAATCAAAATGTAAAGGGTGTCTCAGTAAGAACATGAATTATAAAAACTTAAAAATATTATATTAATTAAATGTTTTATTTACATTTTTTCTAAATAATATTAAAACAAAATATCGGTTAAATGCCCACCGTTGCTTTGATAGCACATATTAAAAAAAGTATGGTCCGATTATAAAAAAAAAAGTGTGGCACTCGGGTACTGCCGCGGTAAAGCTATTGCATAGCATTTGTAACCTCCATACTTCCTATTTGTCAACGCTACACTTGGGATGATGACGGATGATGACATAAAACAAAAATTACGTTCCCATGACAACATCACGTTTTTTGTTTTATGTCATCATCCGTCATTACATGGTAGGCGGAGTGGGGGGTGTTAGGTTTTATTTTCGTTACGGAATTTCTTGATTCGGTCGCCGCGCTCAAAGCCCGCGATAAAAGCTATGCAATAGCTTAAAAGTATGGAAAATTTAAAAAGTGTGGTTCAATTATCCCTCCTGGCACACGGAAGTTAACACATGGAAATTCTTGAAAGGCATGTCGATTTTCATCACCCCAGACCCGAGAATTCTGCTTGTTAACGAAACCGTTGAGGTGGAAATGAGCCTCGTCACTAAAGATGATTTTGTTGTGGTATTCATCGTCAGCTTTCCCCATTTTGATAATGGGTTTTCACTATTAACCATCGTTCTTCCAAACTTTAACGCACCATTTTCGTAAATTTCAATTTTTTATACAAAAACTAAATATGGCTGATTCAACAATTGACAGTCGAAAATGGTGCGCAATTCAAAATTCAAGTTCTTGCTGAGTTGCTGAGACACCCTTTAGAACGGAGTCCGAATCGCGTAACATGCAGGACACAATACGCATATCCCACAAAAAATGTTTCATATAAAACACGTACACATTTTTAAAAAAAGCGGCACTCCGGGAGTGCCGACAGAAGTGAAAACTTGAAAAAAAATCGGCACCGCGGTAATCAACGCATTGATGTCTTTACTCCACGCACCGCGGTAATCAATGCGTTGATGTCTTTTACTCCACGGTATCGGTAAACAGCATTACAGTGTCGCGAAATCAATGGTTCAATCCAATCTCAAAAATGCCCAACGCGCCTAAAGAAGTTTTCACTTCAAAAATATCATACAGCCAAATATAGACTGTAAATGCCGTAAACTAACGCATTATTCTCTGATGTTTTTCTAACAAAAAAACTGTCAAAACAAATACTCACTGAACTATATGTCATCATTGTGATAGCTCGGAATTTGAGTGCTGTGAAGTACAAAGGCCTCTGTGACCTGCAACCAAAACTCACTTTAACATTCACAATTTTATACGTCGAATAAACCACAGTGTTTCCCATAAGCGGATACTTGGGTGCTATGTATCAAATACCACGTAAAAAAACATCAAACCATATACGTTCAATTTTGTGTTAAGGGCCTATACTACCTCAAATGGCTTAGCATGATCCTCCGTTATATTGAAAATACTGCAGCATTAATTTTGAAATAAATATATGTTAAGGTTAAATAAGGTTAGGGATTAATGTTAAGTACTATGTTAGACGAAAACACGATTCCATAAAATTTTCTCGATAGAATTTTTTTCCAAAGTTACCTCCAAACCCAACAATAAACCGCTGGTATTCAAAAAATACTTCAAATTAGATCATGAAACTTTGCATAATAACTGAACTAACTATAAAGCAGCGACTATGTTTTTTTATTTTTTTTAAATTGCCATTATTTTCGCCGTAAAATGCAATTACCTAAATTATTGGTGCCTCGGAGCCGCTAGCACCCCACTCCGTCTCGCTCTCACTCAGTCCGCGAGCAGTATGGTGCGAGCGAGATAAAAAGTGAATTTGAGCTGAGGTAGTATGGGCTCTTAAGTATTCCCATTCTGTATTACCTCTGCCTAGTTTAGTCGAACGTAAGAACTTGTCACTATGCCTCACCTAGTCGGCTTGTCGCAAAGTACCTAAATAAGATCGGCTCGTATTTACTCGCACTGGCTGTTTCACTAATACTAAGCACTAATTCAGCAAGTTTACATGCAGAGTATTGGTTTAAGTGACAAATTCTAAGCAAGTGCATGTCAATTATGCTAAATTAAGTACAGTGTCCCTTTTGCCACTTTTTGCTTACTATTAATTACGGGTATTTAACACCGTGGGTTCAAAAGTAAAACAAAAGAGGAAACTGTCAACAAACAGTGCGCTACAAGTGAGGCAACGTACGTGAGTCATTAAAGTGAATAAGCAAATAAGGCTTCTTGCAATATAAAGTCAAAGAGCGAACCGTCGGAGTACCACGAGCATCGCGCGTCGACTTCTCGTGTTGCTTTTATACCACCCGCTTTCATACACCGCGTCGGCTACACCTATGCTCTGCGAGATTCATTGAAAAACACACTAAAAATATTCCCACGTCTGGTGCAATTTGCATGTAAGCTATTACATTGAAAAACTAAAACAAATTTACTTTGAGTGCAGGAAAGAGTTGGGTGTTTTTGTAAGTTAATTTACATATATCACACTGAACGCAGTTGTGTTATTTCAGGGAAATGTTTGCTTTTCTCTGTTATGTTAATATTTAAATTGGACTGTGATATTTTATTGCAAATGTACAAAAATAATTGAATTCAGCAAATTGTTTATAAAAGCCAAATGAATAAAAACTGACACTCACCGCTCTGTAAATATCGTCTGCATACCAGCAGATTACGAACATCTGAGTTAGGGCTGCTCCAAGGTAAAACTTATTGCTCATTTCCATCCATGAATCTAGAAACTGTAAAAGAAAGAAGACTGTTACATGAAATACGAACACACCATATAATTATTAAACTTCATCATCTGCCTAGCCTTTTCCCAACTATGTTGGGGTCGGCTTCCAGTCTAACCGGATGCAGCTGAATACCAGTATTTTACATGGAGCGACTGCCTATCTGACCTCCACAACCTAGTTAGGTACTAGGTAACACGATACCCCTTGGTAAGACTGGTTGTCACTTTTTTGGGCTTCTAACTACCCGTAACGACTGTCAAAGATCTGCAAATGACAGCCGGGACCAACGGCTTAACGTGTTTTCCGAGGCACGGAGGGGTCTTGGTATGTAAAGATGGTCACCCATCCACAGACCAACCGCGGCAAGCATAGCTTAACCTGATCGATCGACCCGTGCAGCTGTTGTTACTTAGCCACAAGCCCATATAATTATTAAACTTATTCTATGGTTATTTTATGTTACTTACAACAATGGTGAACATAACACAGCAAATATTTACTGAGCTTAGCAGAACATTGATAAGGTTCACAATTGAAAAGGCGTCCTCCAGATCATTTATGTACCTAAAATGTTATTTCACATTATTATCGACCCTTTAGCTATGCCAACCAATTCATTACTATTAAAGTTTATTTAAAAATTGGTGATCTACCTGATGAGTCGCTGGTGTATTTTTACAACCTCAACGATATCGTTATAACAGTCATTGCTTCCAGTTTCCAATGAGTCTTTCCTGTGAATGGTTCCCAGATGGCGTATTTGATCCTGCAGTAGACGCAAGAGCATGCAGATATGGCTTGCCATGGTCATAAATAGTAGGTCGGAACCCAGCATGCAACATACTGATATACATCCTGGAAAAACGATGCAATAGTTCACTATAAGTAGCATAATAAGGAAGAAACGGAATCCCCTTATTTGTCTCAGACAGACTGTATTGTAATCGCTAAAAATTGACCAAGACTACGCAGCATTTTGCCATCACAATAATTATTTTAACTGACATCATAAAAAAAATATTCAACAAACTACAAACCCGAGCATGTTTCAAAAATGTACACCAAGCCATGGACGACAGGCTTGGTTTTGTCAAAAGGATATGCCATCTGCCACACGTAGCCAAGAGCTGACGGAATGCCACGTATCTTACGGTACGCGAGCACAGCGATCGGCGTCAAGTTGTACAGCCACACTCCCAAGATATTCCAAAAGGCGTACACTGAAAAAGATCGTTATAAAGCAACTTCATCGCGATTTACCGTCTAGATTTCTAGAAGAAAACTTTTAAAAGCGAAGCGTCTTTGGTTTGGTATAGCGAAAATCTTGCAGCTGAGGGAAAAGGTAAGTAAAAGATTTTCTAAACGTAGGAAAACATTTGGGTATTTTTTGTTTTTCAGAGACTTTTCAGTAACCGTGTTATGTGATACTTAAATGGTTTTATCAATAATAATTTTATAGAATATTCAATTTCATATCAAACTCAGTGATAATGGGTTTATTTATTATCATACAAACATTACACACATTATGTACAAGTGTGTAAATAACTTATAACTAATTCGATAGAAACAAAAATTCATCCGCGTCGCTGTCGACTGGTAATGTACCCAACAGACTGGCCGCATTGCCACGTTGTATGACAATGCTTAGCTTCTGGCCAAGGTAAAAACCAGCCCTTGGGTCACGGGAAGTGTCAAATAGCCGTTTTGAGATGTCACGGAAGAGGCCATGGGCACTCGGACCCCACGGCCCGAGGGTTTCAACCCCAAACGGCTCGAAAGTATAGTTATCAATGAGGTTATTATACTTACGCCGCTTGAGGTTTTCTGCAGCCGCAGCAGCAGCACCAGCACAGCACGCCGAGCCAGGAAGATGGGATGGCGCAAGAGTGTCGACACAGGTTGCGTCCCACACTAAAGGCCTACCCACCTTCCATGGAAATAAGGACATGCCGTCCGGTCTCTTGCCATCGTCGCGTGCCAAGCCATTGGGTTCTAATACAGCTGGAACGCCGGCGGTGACAAGAGCTCGTCGGATGATGTCGTTAATGTTCGCATGCCGCGCTAAGCGACCCGCACTTCGGCTGCAAGACAGGCCGTGATGGCCGAGACCGTTGACAACTTCGCCACAGTGACAGCGATGAGGAGAACAACATAGAACTCCTAGTCGTAGGGAAGCAGGGAGGCGAAAAGTGATGTCGTCGAGCAAATTTACTTTGTAAATAGTTCTAGTTAAGTTAGTATATAATTTTGTTATTTCATATTACTATAAGTAACCATAACAATTACTAAATGGTCAAGAGAATCGTGTTATAACTAGTAGATCAGCTTGGTCGGTAGTAAAAATTATTTAATCGCCTTTAACGACACTCGAAGGGGCTCCACACTGGGAATCAAACTATTGCGCACGCAATCCAAATCGAATTATTGAATATACACAGGTCTTACTTACTAAATTGTCTGTGTTTTAGTGCTGATAGGCTGTTTCGCTTTATCTCAACCCCCTCTTTGTCTTTGATAGAAACAGGCCATATCTCTGCCAACTCAACCACCAGTTGCCTGAACGTATGTCTCTTGTACCAGATGGTTAACAATTTGCCAAAACCTGGAATTCAAACAGGTTACTTCAAAATTGTTTCGGTTTCACTCGACAGCCAAATAATCATTGTAATGAATGAAAAAAAACCGGCCAAGAGCGTGTCGGACCACGCACAATGAAGGGTTCCGTAGTTAGGATGAATTTATCTCAAGGACAAACTTTACATTGTGGTTGAAAAACATGTTCTCCCATACATTCCAATTGCAAATGTAGCTTTGTACGCACAATATTGGGAGATTTACCATGTTATTTTAAGACCATAGACTTCTTTTTTTTTTTATTTGACCCCCAAAGTAACGAAAATAAATGAATTTTGAATATAGGGGCTCTATATTCAAAATTCATTTATTTTCGTTACACGTCCGTGTTTGGGTCACAGAAATTGATATCAACTTATTCGGTCCATTCGATTCGGAGAAAATTGGCTGTGACCGACGGACAGACAAACACACGAGTGATCGTATATGGGTTCCGTTTTTTCCTTTTGAGGTACGAAACCCTAAAAAAGAAAATCTGTTGGTGCTGACTGAAAAATGAATGTCATGAACCGAAATTTATGCGAGTAGTAGAGTAAATAAAATACAGTAATTTTATCGAATAAACTAATTTTCAAAGATATTTTAAACAACTGCCAACCTATACAGGAGATCCAAAATATATAAGTAAACAAAATAGCACTCCGTACTTTATATATTTCGAACACCTCGATTTTACGACGGTCATCTTCTTACCCTTTACACATTTTAAATATTACTTACTCATTCCGTCTGACTTTGAGCACCCGTCCTGTAAGAGCTCTTAACAAATGTACCATTGAAATGAGGTACAAATACCGAGGCTTTTTTGCTTCTTCTACTCCTTAAGCTACTAACGAATACATTAAGCTGTTTATTTTCACATACATCATCCCTGAAAACCTAATTACTATCAAATACGTCACGATAATGTGCTATCATGACATGATATAGCTACAATGTACTCACTCATGGTGCCGTAACCAACGATGTGTAAATAACTACCGACGAATTCCTCTACAGTCGCAGTATGAATCATCTTGTCAACCACAAATGCTATCTCACCAGACAACATTAGAACTAACAGAGTCGACGACATAATGAACGTTACATTAATCAATAAACTTTTGTAAAAACTCTTCGGTATGTCGTCTATGAACGAAAGTCCTAATATGCGAATACAAAAATTGCAAAGACTTAACGTTTCTTGAATCTCCTTCCGAGCAACAACTATTTCTTCACCCAACATTTTCGAACACTGATCACGACAAAATTAAAAAGATTGTGACACCTTTACATGCTTTACCGTCACCTTGTTTGTAGCTTTTATTTTTTATTTAATTATATACTAAATTATGTACTACTGGTAACATAAGTACAAGTGAACATTAGCGACCTTCATAGTTTATAATAACCAGGTACATAAAAGGTTCTTCGGAAAGTTTTTCTGTCAGTCCCAAATACTAATCTTCTAAACATTTTAATTACTTACAAACTTTTCCTACATTTAGCTTTGTGAAGTAATTTTGAACAATCTTAATTAATATTAAATTAATTTAATATTTTATTTTCAACGGACAAGTAATGAAATTATTAATGTGGTGGGACCTATTCTTCAATCTTGTGTACGGTTTTATACAAGAGCCCATTAAAGGATTTCCCGATTAGCTCTTAAACTATTAGATTATCTTATTTCATTCTTCCCTATGGCAGGACTGTACCGGTTCCAAGGCATTCTTCCCCTTTTTCTATTCATTGCCCTTCTAACGGTGTAACGAATACATTAAGTTGGTTATTTACACACTAGCTTTTGCCCGCGACTTCGTTCGCGTGGAAGTCGTAAGACTGCACAATATAAATACTAAAATAACAGCCACATTTTTTATAAAACTTCCCGGTATACTACTTTTGTAGTTTTGGTCTCAGCAGCCAAAATATACAGTCAGGACTGGTGACGCGGGAGCAAACGATGTACGTTAGTTGTCCGTGTGAGAAGCACCTCTGTCTGAGGTCAACACCCGCAGCCTTCAATAGCAAACTCCCATTGCTTGCGAAGTTTTTGGTTTTTAATGAATTAATGAACACCTGCATATGCACACCTATTACTTAATGGCACAACACTGATACACTGACTGATGCATTTTTACAGATTATTCCAGACGAACGACTATTACTAAAATAATATAACAGTAGATTGTGAACACACAGAATTTCTCATTAAGGGCTTTAAAACACTGGCGATTTGCGAGCGAGTTATCAGCGAGGCGATACACTATGGAACGTGGTATTACAAGACCAGGGGGCCTACTACCAGCTCGTAAGCAATATTATTTTAATATTACAACAGTGGGAGAAAGAGATGGAGCTATACGCACACCATCTATCTATTATATATGTAAGAATCAGCTGCGACTATTTGCGATTTTTGAAATTATAAGTTATCATGTGGTGAGGCGTCCAAAATGCATTATCATGGAACCTTAATAGATAACTGTTTTTTGCGGTTTTGTGATAGTATTATCAATTTTGCGTGCATTGTGATTCTGATATTGTTTTGCACTCACGCAGCAAATGAAGGAATACTTATTTTTTGCACACTACCCTCATTTTATTTTCATATATAAAAGCTTTATTATTTATTTATTTAAAGGCTTACCAACTAAACACATACACAGCATTAACCCAAAGTCTCTGTCATAATGTAGAGCTCGCATGTATCTAAATTACAGGAAAGCACGACACTATCAATTAGCATACTAGAACATTAAACATAAACCGCTCAACGCGCCTAAATAAGTTTAAAAACATCAAATAATATAATAATAATAAAACAATTTCAAATAATAATAAGACAATTACAAAAATAATTTAAAAAATAATAATAATGTTGAATACTATGAATATTACGGTATAACTTACAAAAGCTGGGATTTTTATAATAACACTTTACATTTTATCATTTTATTTTATTCACAAGAAAAGTTCCATCACAATTCATTATTATTTAACGGTATTTCTGGGCGATACATAATATAATAACATTATTAATGAGTTCTTTTAACTGTTCAAGATGTGAATTGTTACTTTTTATATTGAGAACGGAATTTTTTTTTCGGCTCTGTCAACATTTTTACATGAAAATTATCAATTTTCTGAAGATAACATCGAAATGATAATTTGTGATATTCAACAGTAGTATTTTTTTAATAAGTTTTCATTACCATATATAAATAGGTATTAGATTATAAGATAAAAATGTGTAAAACTTTATACTTACTTTGTTTTTGCAAAATGTGCCTACAAAAAAAAATTAAATTGTTTTTTACCTTTGTAAAAGTTTGTTTTAACGTTTTCTACATTGTTATTTAGACGAGAGCGATATTTTAATAGCTAAACTTAAACAATGTAAAGCTTTTGGACGAAATTAAAAATTCAAACACGAGTGAAGTCGCGTGGAAACATAATCTTTGATGAATGTTTATGTGTTTACATTTTCTGTACTATATTCTATGCTTATGCAAAATTTCAAGTCTATGTCGTTAGAAACAAAAAAGTTGTAGATTAGTTACAAATTACTCATTCGTCCCATAGTGTGATTGTTCAACGTGTTCGCTACGTGTAAGTAGGTTAGAAACTTTTGGCTCATCTTTACAATATGCGGTAAACTATAGAAGAACACGAACATAATGCAATATTGCTCATCCCCCATAGCCAATAGCGTGATAATTTATACCCTACAGATTGAATAGACTTATAGGGTATACCGATACAAAATTTTAACAGAATTTATCCGGTAGTATTTGCGTCATGCTGGAACATAGGTACATTCAGATAAATAGACAAAAATTCTGAAAACGTTATTTTCGGTATTAATCGTTCCCAGACCTCGCAGCAACGACTACTTTTTTTTTCAAAAATATTCAATGTACAGTTTTGACTTCGCTACGATTTTATTATAATCTAAAGATACGTCATCCCTGATCACCTAATTACTGCCAAATACATCATGGTAATATGATATTAAGACATCGTATACTCACTCATAGTGTCGTACCCAGCGATGTGTAAATAGCTGCTGAGAAATTCCTCTACGGAGGCGGTATTAATAAGCTTTCCGGCAACATACGCTATTTCACCAGCCAGCATCAGAACCAAAAGAGATGACGATATTATGAACGACAGATAAGACATTAAACTGTAGTAGAAAGTTTTCGGTACGTCATCTATGAAGGACAGGCCTATAATGCGAACACAAATGTTACAAAGATTCAATGTTTGATGGATCTCCTTCCGAGCAACTTTTTTTTCTTGCTCTGACATTTTCGAGCACTGGTTAAGACGAACAGAATAAGACTGCGTCAGAAAACCCTTTACCTACCTTGTTTGTGTCTTTTATATTTTACTCATTAGATATTCTTTACCTATTATGTACAAAAAAACCTAGTAATTGTAAAAAATCTGTACAAGTAAACCATACATTAGCGACCATCAAAGTTTGTAACAACCAGGTAAAGGTTTTACTGAAACAACGAAAAACTTTTCTACATTTAGGAAAAGTTTACCTTTACCTCCGTGAAGTATTTTTATAATATAAATAATTCCATTAGAGGACAAGTACCTACCAATCACATTAATAAAGTTTGATTAAAGAAAAATGTCCTTGTATCTAAGAAAAAAAAATTGGTTACTTACGATTCTATAATAATGAATACAATTTCCTAGAATATAAAATATGTATTTGACAATAAAAAATTGAAAACATATTTTCGTTGAGGAAAATTACCAGCCCTGTTATCCAAGCTGCCTATTTATTCCGGTCCGGTACTTTTTCCCCAAGCGAATCTAGAGACTGCCAGTTAGTGCTTCTTTTACATGCTCCAGCAGTGGCGAATCCAGGGGGGGCCTAAGCCCCTCCAAAAGCATCTGAGTTCTTCCGTGACAAATCTTAAAGTGAATTTGATATTATTCTAATTAAACAAGGATTACACTACCAACCTTTTTTTTTGTGTTTTTTTTTTTTGGGTGGGAAATTATCAAATAACTTCTCCCGCTTTGGGTGGAGCGGAAGGACATGTCAGACTCTTACTGACTAAAACCCACCCGTGTTCCTTCAGTTGCCTGTATGTTGCCAGGGGCCACGGTAACCCTTTCGGACAAACCCGCAACCCCGACAGGCATCGGCCCTATCGGACCCCTTCAATTGTGCTGACATCTCTTTGAGGCCCACGTGGAACACAACGGTCCTTATCGGACGGTGAGCTACCCATTGCTCACCGTCCGATATGGTCTTCCGGGGTGGTCGGGAATCGGCCTGAGATTCTCGACGCCCAGGGCGTCTCCTGCGGCGGTTAGGGGCGTGAGGGCGCGAAATTTGCCTGTCCTTCACGCGTTCCACCTCCTCTTTCGCGAGCATTTCTGCTTCGCAGAAGGAGGTGACGGCCTCAAATGCCCTCTCGCTCCGTACCATGGCCTGGACCAGGGCCGGACGCTATAGATCACCGCCACCGATCGCCTCCACGAGGACACGGCGATGCTCCGCCCAAGCCGAGCAGACCTCCACCGTATGCTCCACCGTGTCCTCCGGGCGATCCACACAGTGGTGACACCCGGGCGTTTCCTCCCGCCTTATCCGGAACAGGAACCTCCCGAAACAACCGTGTCCGGTGACGACCTGCGTCAGGCGGAAAGTGAGGACGCCGTGGCGCCTCTCTAGCCACTTCTCAAAGGGGGAGACTTATCGCCGTAATAGTGGCGTGCCCAGGGATTACACTACCTAAGGTACAATTGTCATATACATAATTAACCCTAACTGAATATGTTTTCTATTGAGTAATTTGCGAAAAGTAATCCGAGGAGGCTTGTTACGTTTAAGGGCCTATATTAAAAATATAAAGTAGTTTTATGGGCGTGGCTTATTTTCTCCACACGCGGGGAGTGGCGGTTCCATCTTCCATGGTCGGCCGCCACTTCTCGCTCGCTAAGAACAGGTTTTTGCTGGACAGTTTTTGTTGTATTCGTATGTTTTATTTTTTATTTTTAATACAAAAACAAAAAAAAAAAATTTGATTACGTGCTTATTTATTTATTTAGTTTTTAAGTGTACAAATTATGTATTAGATATGTTGAAACTGTTTGTACTCTCCGTCACTTGTCCTTAAGGGTTCATTAGAAAACCAGCGTCAGACAGTATCCGTCTGGCATTAATGCTGAAATGAACCTTTTTGGCGCAGCCGTGAGGCACACACTATTGTTTTTAAAAACATTTTTTTTATTATCACTGTGTTATTTTTGTGTTTTGTGTTTCACGAACTGTGTTCAAATAAATGTTTTTCTTTCTTTCTTTCTTTCACATCGCCGCGCTGCCACAAACTTATCTGAACCAGTAGCCAAAAGTGGAACTAACGAAATAAATGACCGGAATTTAAAAACGTTACTTAGCATGGGCTTTGGCTAAGCATTATTCTTGTCACGGTTGCACAAAAAGTGCATGACAAAGACGGAAACATATTAACTAAAAAATAAGTGCGTGCTAAGTAACGTTAATTTATCTCGGTCTATGAAATAAAATGTAGTGAGTTTTTAGTGTTTATTTTGCTAAAACCTACCCTCGGCGGGGTCAAGCCCCTCCCAAACGACAATCCTGGATCTGCCACTGAGGAGCAACTGCGTCGGCTCTAGGTAGGTAGACATTGTAAAAATATAAATATATAGAAGTCGGTGGTTCGCCACGCCGTTCGCGTTCCCATATTTTCTTCAAACCAATAACGCAGTCTTGAAGTCTATTGCAATGTTATTATTGAGAAAATACAGAATAACAATGGCAGAAACATCATCAATGTAAACTCTTTAGAAAACAGTAAACAAAAGAATAGGATTACTCACATTACTACCGTATAATAAACCAATTATACCGTTTCAGTGTTACAGTCTGCTTGATTCCTGACTTAATTATCCCAATTTCGCCGCAAACGATGTCAACTGCAATCATTGAATTCATCATGTGCAATGGCGACCAACTCCCTTGATCTCCATTGGTAATAGGATTCGAGTAATGCTTCCTGAAACATCGAGGTTCATAATAAACTGGTTCAATGCGGAGATGTGATTAAAACGTGACTCTGAAACAATGCAATTAGTATGGAACACGCATGTTCTATTAACTTTCACTTCCATTGTTTGCACCGGTCATGAAATATTTCAACGTGCTCTTGTTATCTTGAAAATGATTACATCTAGGTAAATCAAATTTTTCCCTACAAAATGTGACTTACAATAACCGTGGAATGAGATTATAACTTCAAAGATAATTTCGGTTATCAATAAAAAAGTCTCTCGTATAACGGTTCCTTATACGCATTCAGAGAAAATGGAATGGATGTATATGAAGGCTATAACAAGTAATCCCTATTACGCTGTTCTACGGGACCGAAATGGGACATTTTTTCAGCCAAGATTTACTTAAATTGTCAGTTTTAATGAAACAAGTTAAACAAGGTTGAGATACAAATCATTTGCAAAAATATTATACTTTTTGGAAGGACGAATATAGGAAAGTGGCTGCGAAAAGCGATAGCAAGTTGTGAGTGAAGTTGTAAACTGCTCTCAAGTCCAACGTACATTATTAGTTGCAAGAGGCAACACCTCCCGTCTCCACGTCGGACGCCCAACTGAAATTGCATTTCGTGCAACGCTACATGCAGCTACAAGCAACTTGTCGCCAAGCACACCGTTCTCCTTTGAGGTGAACTAAGTTTGGATATTAATAATGTTGTGGTTCTGACAGACACCTTCCTAATATTAAGTGTGTTAGATACCAATAAATACAACTAATAGTTGAACACGTGAACTAAATATACTTGAAGGCCAATTAAAAAACGTTCACATTCAAGTCCCTTATCTGTCAAACTTGTCAAAAATGTTGGTAAATTGATTGTATTTTTGACAGATTGCGTATGACAATAGAATGCGAACGTTCTTCAAAATACGGGAATTGCCCCTCTGAACAAGTACTTAATTAACTGTATTAACCAATCACTAATAGAAAAACAGCTTATAACACAAAATCCCACTATGAAGGTCATACTTCTGTCTACAACAAAGTTTGCCGACTATAAATTGGTTGACATCCTATTTACACTACATATTGGCTCTGAAGTTTGTAAAGGCGCAGAATGTAAACAAACTATCGACCTCAAATCCTCCAAGTGAAGCACGCCAGCTCACCTGTCCCCGGAATTATTCAAGTCCCGCATTTAGCTGGCTTTACGGGATTACGGAACGACGCGGGATCTCGCGAAAGTAAGCAGCCGGATGCTCGTTTATCCACTGACAGATCTTTACTTTGTTTTACTTTTCAAGTCACGCAACGCAAAACTGTTCCCAAGGTGACCGTTGTAGTATCACTGTACATTTGTAACTTAGTCCTCAAAGTGTTGCAATAGGACATTGTCGTGTTAAAATGTTCTGCACGCTTGTGGATATATCTTGGCTTTGTTTGACAGGTGAAGTTGTTTCATCACTATGTTCATAGTTTGTATGAGTAGTTCAGATATCACAAGAAGTTGGGTCAAAATAAATAAGCACAAGAAAAATTTAAACGGAAAGCCGAAAGGAATGCAATTGTAGGTAGTTTTGTAACAAAGATTTTAAAATAGGTTTTTATCGGCCGAAAACGAAAAGTGCCGAAAATAACCGAAAACCGAAAACGAAATTAGGTCAGGCTCTACTATTTCGGTAACTTTGTATTTCCTTTATCGTTCCAGAAAATAATTACCACCGTAATGTTTAAATAATATCCAACATTCAACATGTTATCTGATCAATAGATCCACACAGACTTTCAATTACATGTGACATGAGTACTGCATAGGGAATCTCATTGGCTTTGCACTTGTAGCAAAGCTGGTGGGGCAGGAAAAATGGGGGGGCTCTGCGAGGCTTATCTCTTTACGACGACCGACATGGGAAGCCTGCTAGACATTTTAAAGGATTACACTACTTGTGTACAGCACTGACTTTTTAAATCCTAATAAAATTCGACTCGAGGAAGGTGACAATTTTGTGTAGAAATGCATTTAGAAAATTATAGGTAGAATGTTAAATGAATCTCGATTTTTGTTTTTTAAAATTAAATGAAGGACTACATCAACTCAGGTATAGAAATATGTTCAAAGCTAATGCAACCCCTTCATCTTAATTCTGTTACAATTATGGCTAACCACACAGCGACCCCAAATCGGTTGTTGGGCTGTGGTTTATCTAAGTTAATACAACCACTCATGGTTGATACGACTATAGATATCTCATATTAGGTATTCTCATAACATAGATAAATTATCATCTAATTCAATTAATAAATAAATGTCTGCATAAATTAAATACTAATCTTTTTATGGTGCAGAAAATAATTACAGCATGAAAGGTAAAATAAGCTGACAAGGGCAGCTGTCAAACGCAGCAGAATACACAAATGCAAATAAAATCTGTCTGTACATATCTATTTGAAAATTCGTTATCATTCTGAATTTGCACTTACCACGAATTTCAGTAGCAGCTGCAGTGCACTGAGAGAGTAACTATTAGCGGAGATCCGTAGATATCTTAATAACGAGGCTGCCGCACCAGCCAGCGAACCAAAACAGCTTCGTACTCCGAGCTAGCCGCTTAATTAAATATCTTACCACCTATAAAGTTCTTACTTCTAGTTTCAGAAATCTCTTACAAAGGATTTCCATGACTTGTTACCTTAATTTAAAATCTTTACTCATACAACTGAAATGGATGCTATGTGCTATTTTAATTAAGCGAGCCATTCTCTTGTTTGAATTAAAAACATTGTTGTAAAAATGTTCTTCATTATATTCTGAAATGTAAAATTAATTACATCTTTTCAAATGAGGTAAAAGAAAGTTGAACAAAAACAAACAGAGGCAAGCACAAAACAGGAGTACTTTAAAATATCAAGGGCGATGTCTGGTGCGCCGCGCGCCGCGTCGCCTGCAGCGGCCGGCGACCGCTGCGGCTTGGCCGCCTCCCGTCGTCGTCTCCACTTCAATTTGCGCCCAACCGCACTCCCAACAGAATTCAATTACGAGTACATGAATAAACATTCCTTTTTCCTTTGCACGCCAACTTCGTTCGGATACGTATCGAGTGTAAGTGGAAAACTGTAATTGAGTGAAAAAACTGCGCTCGTTTAAAATATCACTTCATTGTTCACATAGAAGTATGACATATTTTTACTGCAGATATTTTATGACTGTTTCATATACAGGCTAAAACATTTTGAAACAAGCTTTATGTGTGAAAATATTTTTGGTAAAAGCACAAAAGGAAAATATAAGGTCGTTTATACCCCCATAAAACCAACGATCCAATACATCAGGAAAACAATAACCCTGGTGTTTCACACTGAAGTAGACATATGGGAAATGGACAAAAAATATATTCAAGCGGAACCGTTGGAATTCTAAAGCAATCCATTACGTGAAGCAAAAGCAAATCCCGACGAACGATGCGCTATAAATCCGCAGTCGATGACAGATCTCGCGCGCGCGCAGCACCGCTACACTGCCTTTAACACTTTATATGAAAATGTTAAATTGAACTTGATTTACAACAACGCCGTAAGTCATGTCCTCGTATTTGCATAACGTATGTACTGCAGCATATCCTGTATTTATGCATAAAGCATTTTAAGCAAGATATTAACAGGTAACGCTTGTATGTATCATAGCAAATATTATTTTTGGTAAGATTTATTGTTCTCAATAAATCAAAGAGTTGATGCAAAATACAGTGTATAATGATACTGAAACGCTAATGACGTAATTAGAAATTCACTTTACCTGACTGCGAAGGACGCGAAGAACATCTCAAACTGTTTTATTATGAATGACTATAGCCAAGTCCAGAGATCCGGGCCATGTCATCCATTTTTCAGCTGACTAAGCATTGAGAAAATCGTGATAACCCATGCCAAGTTTGTCGCCTTTGAACTTGCTGAATTCGGAATATCATTGTGGATAAGACATTCGTTCAAGGCCCAGCGCTCAGGAATTTTTCAGAATAAAATTATAAACTTGTCGATATATGTATTTTTTGTCTATCTTTGAATTCAGAACCGAACATTTATTAACTTAAAACATAAAGTAACATTTTTATTACTGTCGATTTGTCAAAAACGGTACAAAAAAATCGTTTAAAATTGCCAACTTTTTTGACAGGTCCAAGGCGTACACACAACTCCAGAAATCTGGAACCGACATGGAAGCCACTTCATCGTAACCAGAAGCTAATGGCATTCGGGCGTGTGTACTCAGTGCTCACTTAATTAAGTCACTAGTGAACGAGTTGCGAGCCACATGTTGCGAATACTCCACTATGCTCACGGTACGCCACTACTTGCTAAGTGCGGTAATAAAGAACATTCTGCTTCAAGCATTGAGTTAATTCCCTCCGCCGATGATTATAAAGTTTTGCAAGACTCAAACTTTTCTGTTTTACTTACACGCATCTTGGCTCTTCCTGAAGTATCATAAAGGGTTTCTTCGAAGGAAACTGAAGTCCATGGTAAATTCCACTACAAGAGAATTTTATATTTTAGTTCTAAGTAGCATCATGATAATCTTTGATCCATCAACTTACAACATAGGAAACAATGCGTTCTCATTTCCTCTAGGTGTAATATACATGTAGATTACAAATAAAACGCAAATCACGTTGCTAATACTGAATTTAATAATATAATCAACTTCAGTAAATATTTAACACTTGTACATGTAGGTACACAACAGTAATCATCAACGTCAAAAACCGGCCAAGTGCGTGTCGGACCACGCACTATAAAGGGTTCCGTAGTTGGGATGAATTTATCCCAAAAACAAACTTAACTTTGTAGTTGAAAAATATGTTCTCCCATACGGAATGTAAGGGAAAACATGTTTTTGCAACTGCAAAGTTAAGTTGGTCAATTATTACTCGTTAACCTGTAAAGCCTACTTAGCTGTAATAGTTTTCCTTTTAATTTCGTTATATAAGCTACTGTTGTGATTTTTTTCACACACCCAAAACCAACCATTTAGGCAGCAGGGGGGGGGACACTTGACTCTAACAAAAATTTGCACTTTAAAGCTTAATATTTCGCAAACGAATCCCTGAATCCAAAAATGGTTTTCACAAACTCACAATATTTTTAAAGGACCTTTCCAATGATACCTCTCACCATGGGGTAAAAAAATAAACATTACCACTTTACGTGTATGAGAGGTACCATAAAAAAAAATGTTTTTCATAATTTTGTTTTACCACTTTGTCGGCGTAATTAATATGTATACATATGTCAAATTACAACTTTCTAGTACTAAGGGTCTCGGAGCTAGACCGCGGACAGACAGACAGACAGACGGACATGACGAAACTATAAGGGTTCCTTGTTTACTACGGAACCCTAAAAATCGGTCCAAGTGCTAGGCAATTCTTTGCCGAAGATATCATTCAGAAAACCGGAAATTAGTAGTTCGATATTTATTACAGATACACAAATCCGATAAAACCCTTCACAAACATTCTGTTTTATTAAAAAACAGAATGTTTATGAAGCAGTTCTAATTTTTGGATGCATGACATCGTGTCCATGTGCTCTTATTGTATTTTGACGAGAACTACTTTACTATTAATGTCTAATTGCTGATTTATCCATTGACTAAAATCACTAGCAAAGTAACTTACACTATCTTTATTAAACATTAGGTACATTTTCCGTAGCCGTCAACGAAATCGATTATATCGATATAATACTCTAGTTTTTTAAATGAAGTCGCCATGATCGAATCTGTTTGATAATTACAAGTTGGTAACCGCATTACCCTAAATTGTAAGTAGAGCTGACGAGATGGAGTGTGGCCTACACCTTAAGGGCCATCCTTTAATCACGTGAGGTCTTAGGCCACTTTTATACCCCCCCCTTCTTCCTTTGTGAACGTCGTCAGATTTAAGGCTACCCTTCCTCTGCCCTCCCAACTTCACGTGTATTTATTGTTATTGAAAAGACCAAATATTTTTAGAATTTGTTTTAATAAAAAAAAAACTTAAAATTCGTTAAAACCCATAAATATTATACACGTCAGTCACGTCACACACTAAATCAATTTTTTCCTCGCATGAAATAATACACGTGATTGTCACACTATCCCATGGGGGGGATGGGATAGTCATCGTGATTAATCGTGATTTTTCTGACCCCTCCCTGTTCGAACCTCACGTGATAAAAGGACGACCCCTTACCACCATCGTACCGTGATTCTGAAGTTCCGCGTAGGTACTCGAGAGTCCTAATAAAACCCGAGTGAACCCCTCACAGCCAACGAGTTAATTTACTTCAGTGATGATGTTTACTTTTTACGGCTAGATGCTTTTTTCAAGCCCCCTTTTAAGTGCCGGTTGCTTTTATAATCTATTGCGTAAGCACTAAGATGGTAAGGTACTCTGCGTTACATACCTTGATTTAAGCTGAAGACTTTTTCTTTGACTATCTTAATTTTCGACTGAGTATATTATTTACTAGTATCTGGGCGACCAAGCTCTACTCTGGTGAAAACAGAGAATGCTCATCATCATCATCATCATCAGCCTATAAATGTTCCCACTGCTGGGACACAGGCCTCCTCTCAGTGAGAGGGAGTGGGCCGTAATCCACCACGCGGGCCCAGTGCGGGTTGGTAGATGTCACATGTCTTCGAATTTTCGGTTCTAGGAGATGCCGGTTTCCTCACGATGTTTTCCTTCACCGTTTTTAAGAGCAGTGGTGATGAAATAATTTACACAAAGTAAAGCGCCTGACTCACTTCAGAACATGCGTGTAGGAACAGTTATAAAAAAGGCATATTCGATATTATTCTTTCAATTGATTACAAAACAAACATCAAATTACAATCTTCGACAAAACAAAATTTTAAGTAACATTTTTAACCCCGCCAATTTTGTTAGCTGTCACAATTGTTTTCTTTTTTAATTACCATAACGAAGACAAAAAGTAGTTACTAAATTAAAGCACAAAAAGTTTAGATATAAGAAATTGTTAAATTTTTGTTTTTAAAAATTTATATTCTCGGAACTTATTTAGACTTAGGTACATAAACATATTACTTTTTTATTTATTCTTATATTTTTCGTGAAGTAGCGTAAATGGCCACGACGCACGGCAGAAAAAAAGTTTTGCTTAGCCAATAGAAAGTTTTTTTAAAAAATATACACATTAAATAGCTTTTAAATTTGTTATTCAAATTCAAACCAGTTTTATAAACTAAGGTTTAATATCATAAAAGGTTTTACTTAAAAAAAATATGGTAAGCTATTAGAAAAGATGGAATCAATAAAATTAGGTAACTTAAATTCAGAATAATGCAGACGTAAGTATCTCTAGGCACCTACATTTATCACTTTATTTATCCAACCCACCCACAGAAATAATAGAAGATAGGATATACATTATTGACCTAATTACCTATATCGAGTAACAGAATCCCAATCAAACTTCAAACATGCACTACAATGATACAATCTCCGGCAGTTCGCACTTTCTAAGGAAACAATTCAAAATGGCTTCAGTGTTATGGATTCGATATTTTCCCTGTATTTTCATTGTATCTCACTGGAGTCTGCTGCAGCGTATCACATTCGCAGGTAGCAGTAAATCGTTCTCTTCAACGATTGCTACGTTCTACGTGGTGCCATAAATCCTACTCTAATCGACGCGTTCATTTCTCGTCGCTGCGCTAACGATCGATTCTCTAATTTAAATCTGCCCTTGTCTGTAAGTACCTACCGAACCTACTTACGCCACCTTTTTTCCATCGTTTCCTCTTTAATTAGAAACGGGTTCCCAGTTAATTTCCTTTTTATAGAGCTAGAGGCGTTATCAATCTTTTAACTTTTGTTGATTAGCACTCAAGTTTGATTAGGTGCCTACGTATATTAACTGTTTTGTTTGTTATCTTAGGAAGTGCTTAAAATGAAGCTTGTTTTGTAGCTATATTTAAGGCAACTCATATATATTTTAGGATTTCTGTAATGAAATACTTATGAAAGAGATCACGTTTCGTTCTGAACCGAAAACGATTTGACGATAAAAGCGTACAAATATATCTCCAATATCACAATAACATTGAAATCTCAGCACAGAAAAAATCAAATTATCACAGATCTGCGCACAGTTGTGTATTTATTCGTCGGACCCTTTCAGGGAATCGTATTAAGTCGCCTACTCAGTCGTGTCCTTACGTTGTTACGTCCTTCTTTCTAACGAGAGCAATCACACGGATGCCGTAGAGGACGAGTCACGTGCGATATATTGAAATAGGGACGCTCTAAATAAACTTTCCTTTCCATGGCCCACTTCCGAAAATTCCAACAGTATTTCACCGAAGCCGTTTATTGCGACTGTAAAACCTTCCACACAACAACACTGGCAATAAGCGAACATCAAACGAAGCAATATACTCCGATATCAATGGAAAGGTTTTGTATACAGAATGTGAGAATGAATATACATAATTATTATTGCTGTCTTCTCTCTTTTACGCCTTTGCACAAGGGAGACATTGCGTGGGAGGGTAATATCAGAAATATGTTACATTTTCTTATTTGCACGGATAAAAGAAAAAAAACAAGCAGCAATTTGAACTGACATGAAAACAATTTTGTGTTCAGAAACAAAATACTTATTTATTATAACCCACCGCGGAATTATTTCCGGACAACGTGGATGAGCAATAGCAATGCAGCAGCCACCTGTGAACAAATAATGGCATGCTGTGTGGTTTATTACAGCAATATTGTCGCAGTATTATTCGTCGTGGCGGTTAAATGTCTGACCAGTAGTGATGTGCCGGATATCCGTATCCGTAGCCGCGGATATCCAAAAAAAAAGATCTGTATCCGTATCCGTTACTTTTTGGCGGATCTTGAACGGATCTTTTTTATTTCATTACGTAAATGAAATTTTAAAGATATGTAGCAATGAAATACTGTTAACTTCAATCCAAATTAGTAAAAATAAAAAAAATAATTATATTTATTTTAATTCAAGTAGAGTAAGTACCAGTAAATTAAGTTATAAGGTAGTAATTAAACTATCTTTGTAGTGAGATCAAACCTCTAATATTTGTGCTATGCCAATTGAAATATTATAATTATGTGAATTAACACATCAATTAAAACTATGTGGTTTTCAAGAACTTGAAAAAAAAATTACGCCATAATTAATATTGAGTTATGGTAAATTGTATTTCAAAAAGAGTAACTTGGCAGCTTTGTCTCCCAAAAGTCAGTTACAATGAGGATCGTAAATAATTCCTGCTGAACCTGAAGAAAGTTGAGATCCGTATCCGTATTCGCGAATCTAGACCCTTATGATCCGTATCCGTATCCGTATGTGCGGATCACATTTTTTAACGATCCGGCACATCACTACTGACCAGCAAATGTTCAGCTATGGCTATTGCAATAATGGTTCAGTTCTTCATAATCTACACTTGTGGATCGAAATATCCGCTACTTAGGTCTAAAATGTAGGTAGGTAAATAAAATCATTGGCGGTTGTCTTCGTTTAACTGTGGCGTAACATAGTAGGAGAGGTAGAGGACGGAAGGTCCTGTGTCAATATTTTATTTCATTCCAAAACCGATCAAATAGAAATCCAGTTTGCAGCCGTACCCTTTGTTCCAAAAACATTGACATACTTTGAATCCGGGAGCATCTCAACATATCTCAATAAACCGCGATACTTCGACTTCGCATAAAATCTCCGACGCGCAATTTGCATTTACGTCAGTCACATTTCGCATCATGACCCGGTAACCTCCAGCCGCTTCTGTTTTACGTGTTCCACTAAAATTACACAAAATCCCGATCCGAGGCTTTCTTTTTAGCGAAACGTCCTCTTATTTAAATGTGAGCAAATCCCCGACGGACTGCGGAGAGGAAATTAAATACTTAGTCTTAAATCTCTAAAGTTTTTTAACCGTTCTAATGAAGGAGCAACGTTGAGATGTTCAGGGAATTATTTGACAAGTTACTTAGTAGAATTAGTAGATCAGAGATCCTACAGGTTTACGCTTCATAATATTTTTCAAACATATCAAAGCAACACCGGCTTGACCAACACACCCTGCACTACACATAAGCACAGTCTAATATGAAAGCAAACTGGCTCGGCCCCTCCGAATATAGAAATGACAAACGCCCCATATATTTGCATCTTAAAAGAGCAAAAGTTTACCCGTTCGAATGGCTGAGTTTTATAAAGGTTCATAACGCTTAGGATTCACTTTGGCAAATGTGAGTGTGTGAGCAATGAAAACGGACGGAATATATTAAATTGGTCTAATTGTATCGTCATGCAACTCTTCGGCGCTAATATCGTCACGTTGCCGCGTTGTATTACCACAGTAAATAGAACAAGCTAATAATTTTGACTACTTAAATATCTGGTATGATAATTACGGTGACATTTTAATTTTAACCAAGCACGTTGGTGTTGGGAATTTGGGATAAGTAGAACTCAAATGATGCAACCGCGGTAGTACGTTCTGAACCTAATACATGCCCAGTCGTGACCCGCGGGAGAGTGGTGGACGCAAAAAGTTATTCTACTAGCTAGCTTTATCACGTCGTCCGTCCCGCGTCCGCACAAGTTATTATAATCTGACGACCCATTCAAATGAAAGCTGTGCCCGAGGGAGGCTGGATACATATAAAGCTGTGAAAATCTTGCGGGCACCCCGTGGGAGAACAATCGCGTGCCTGTCCCTCCTAAGATAGGCACGTGTGTGATTTGGGCTTCATTGTGCTACGTTATAAAAAGGTTCTTTTTGTGTATTATGAAAACCCAAAGCCCTTTCCTTGAGCGCTTTGGAAAGAAAGGCCCAACTCAGCCCAAGTGCTTTTAAAGGCGAGAATATCGAATATATGTTATTATACCGCAAGTCCCTACCTCCATGAATGCATGTCATCATGAAAAATATGTTCAGACCTCAAATCCCTACACATAATGTACGGAACATAGTTATTGTGGTACGCGAAAGTTCACG
The DNA here is from genome assembly GCA_963680765.1 of Agrochola lychnidis. Lineage (NCBI taxonomy): Eukaryota > Metazoa > Arthropoda > Insecta > Lepidoptera > Noctuidae > Agrochola > Agrochola lychnidis. The sequence goes on from OY796850.1 coordinate 12,295,688, forward strand.
AGAAAATTCTGGGAATGACATCTTTTAGCATTTTCCCAAGTAACCTTTCATTCAACTTTCTGAAACTGTGTACAAATTTCTGACCATATACATATCTTTCTGCTGACTACCCTGTTAATAATAGAAAATCCTCAATTCAAAGAGTATTTAAGAACAAAAACAAGTTTGTATTTCACCTCAATCGAGGTGTCGTGTTGTGTCTGCTGGCGGCAGCGGGCGTGAAAGCGCTCCGCGTTTAAATAAAATAAAATCAAACGTCTGCAGTTTTAAAGGCTTCGACGCGACTCGTGAACGACGGAAATGCCTGCAGCGTCACATTGTTGCTCATTTTTAAAATATCTCTCTTTTTCAAGCTTTCTTTCTACGCGTACAATCTCAAGTTTTCCTGGAATGTAACGAGCGAAATAAATTTTTACTTCGTCCTTTGCTTCTTTTGAAAATAAAGAATAACGTAGCAATAAAATTATACAATGGCAAGCACCTCTTAATTTACAATTTAGATATTTAATGCATTCAGTTATCCTATACTATTAAATGAGCAATATTTGTATATATATTTGGACTCACGTTCTCGAAATCAGCTCTAACGATTTCGATGAAAATTGCAATATAGGGGGGTTTACGGGGGTGAAAAATCGATCTAGCTGGGTCTCATATCTGGGAAAATTCGTTTTCTCGATATTTTCACCCGAGCAGAGCTCGATCGCCCAAAGTTAACGAATAATGACATGAGAATAATATCATTAGAATAATGACATGGCAACATGTAATTAGTAAGTACCTACTATCATGGCAGCATGGAATAAGTAGGTACTATACATGGGTTAGTATGAACTTTATTATACTAAGTATTAAATGAGCATTCTTTATTTTCACCAGAGCAGAGCTCGGTCGCCCAGGTACTTATTATCTACATGTAGGGTAGAAACAGGCTGTGTGATTAATTATTTAGGTTTTTCATTAGTTAGAATGGCTCCACTAATTAATAATGTGATTGCGTTGTTGCTACGATGACGTAGACGTCATGATTGTCTTGTGGCTACGGCAGCGAATTCGGGAAACACCGCGCTTTACCGAACTATACAACTGATTTACATCCGTAAGACGTACTCTTAACATAAGGTTCAGTTGAAAACCAGCGTCAGGCACTAGTTGTCTGGCATTTATGCTGAACTGGGCCTATTTGTCGCAGCCGTGAGGCACACAATACTGTTTTAAACTTTCTTTGCTTTTTCCTGTTTTTTTTTTGTTTTTGAAAACTGTGTGCCTTAACCTGTGTCAAATAAATTTATTTTCTTTCTTTCTTTTCTTTTCTAACTATACTCCGTTTGAAATAAGATTAGACATTTAACTAAACCTTTTTTACAGTCCGTTCAACCGATTTTGACTTCTATTGCGTTGGCGGCATGACAAATAGCAGCTGCAGTAAACAGTTGGTTTGTAACCACTTTTTTTGCTTTTAATGCCATCCTTATGCCTACGGTATAGAAGTCAAAATCGGTTGAACGGACTGTAAAAAAGGTTTGTTTAAATGTCTAATCTTATTTCAAACGGAGTATAGGTATATTTTAGTAGATATCTGTAGGTACTTCTGAAAAAGTCCCATGGGTTAATTAGTTCTAATCTCATCTCGTGTAACTCTACTTTTGCTCCTTATTTGTCCCATCTTCAATCAAAATGTTAATAAGGTTTATCTTCGAATTTATCTAATTTTCTGCTCTTAAAACAAGACCTAAGAACACATTGAAAATTCATGTTTATTCGTTGTAAAATAAACATATGTATTATGTTGTTCACATCGTCTACTTCGTAGGGCCTTCGCATATAATTAACAATCGCCTAATTAGGGAAACGCAAACATTGGCGAACTTTATTAAATAATCACGCGCCGGCGTAAAAATAAAGCGTGAATATGTAATATAGCCATCTATCTACTTACATTTTATCGTATAAAATAAGTATTCTCTTCTCTTTTTATTGTATTTACGTTTTCAGTATCTGCACTTATAAAACAAAAATGATGCTCGTATACGAGCATCATGTTTTAAACAATATTATATGGAAAGAAACATCGATTCGCACATATAATCTTCTTAAATTGGACGTAGATTAGCAGAATCATCAGTCGCTCACGCGTGACAATCGAGAGTAGTCGCATACGCAGCGATCGCTAACTGTTATACATCTACCCTACGTACTAAATATAATAATGGTGAAATGCGCAAAATGTGTAAAACTGATAACCAAAAAGTCTCCTGGATTGCAGTGCAGCAAATGTAGTAAGTGGCTTCATGCTTCCTGTGTGTCAATAACACCCGACCAACTTAGTGTATTGCACGATACAGATTCAGTGGACTGGAAATGCAAATCTTGCACCGGAGGTGGTAAGCCTAAAAGACTATCATGTATCATCCCCGATATCGACGGAGACGAAAATACAGATACAGAGTCTACTACCCCACATACAGGTGCCCAGGCTGACAATATGATGCAACAAGTCCTACGAGACCTGCGCAGGGAAGTGAGGCAAGTTATTAAGGAAGAACTACAACGTACCCTCCAATTCTACTCGGATAAAATTGATGAGTATGACACCAAGATCCAAAAATATGAGAAGTCAATGAAAGAATTGGAAAACCGTTGCACTGATTTACAAAATCATGCTAAAAACACAAACATAAAATATGAAGTTCTGGAAAATAAATTAAATCAAATAGAGCAAGCACAATTATGCAACCAACTTGAAATATGTGGCATCAACATCAACCCATCTGTGAAAGACAATCCTGAAGAAATTGCCAAAAAAGTTGCCGTATCTATAACGCAAAATCCGGATGACATCGTAAAAGCCTATAGAAAAACGAGAAATCCTTCAAATGTAGCGAGAAACAAAGACCAGACTCCGATCACTGTGATACTTCGAGAAGGAAACCGAGATTTATGGATAGATGCTGCCAAAAACACGATGATATCTGCTGCTAGCATGGGACAAGACGGTGCTGATAAGGTTTACCTTCGGGAGTGTCTGACACCGTCGACCGCCTTCCTGTTATGGAAAACAAAAGAAGAACTCAGAGGATTGTTTAACTTTATATGGTGTAAACACGGAAATATATTAGTGCGTAAAAGTGTCCAAGAAAAAAAAATTACCACAATCCGCTCGATTGCCGATATCGAAAAAGTGAAATCATCGCATGATAGACAATAGGTAAGTACGCTATATTATTGTCATTATAAATACATAAACGCAAACTTTGTTATGCTGGATACAACAGAACATAATATAGTCGAAATCAATTGTCAAACATGGGATGATTTCACTTCCCATATACCGGCACCCGAAAATTGTTTGTACTTTCTGCATGTAAACATACGATCTATCAAGAAAAACTTTGCTCAAATTGAGTACATAGTGTTAAATAGTAAACATACAATTCACATCCTGTTATTAACTGAAGTAAACATTAAAAATGAACTGGTACAAATGTTTGAACTTCCTGACTACAACTTATATTCAGAATTAAGAACCAATAAAAGAGGTGGGGGTGTGCTACTTTATATTCATAAGTCTGCATCTTTTATGAGATATAGTAACTTGTGTACACAGGAGTTTGAATGTGTGGCCGGCGAGTTAAGTATAAATAGCCTTAAATTCGGATTATGTGCCGTGTATAGACCGCCCGACACATCCAAACTTCGATTTATAAAGGAATTGTCGACCTTAATAGCAAAATATCCTCTAAAACAGGATTATGTAATAATGGGAGATATGAATATAGATCTAAAAGTATGTAACCCCGTGGTAAAACAATATTTATATTCACTGTGCACCCTGGGATTTATTAATGGCGTTAATTCTTATACACGCATCGAAAAATACGGTGACAGAATTTCTAAGTCATGTATAGATCACGTATTTATTCGCAATGCTAGTGCATATAGCATTTATACATCTGTCGTAAACACCTCACCGGCCGACCACTGCATAACCGGTTGTGCGATAATGAGCGCGCCAAACAAGAATGACTCACGGTCTTCTGTTCAATTAGTAACTAAGATAGATAATCGCCGAGTGCACAGTGAACTAAATAACATCGACTGGAGTATACCCCTTCAATACGGGTGCCCAAATCAAATAGTTAAGTACATACATACTAGTTTTAATAATGTATACGATAAATGTAAATTCACAATTAGTAAAAGCAGTTTCGGTAAACGTAATAATTGTCCTTGGGCTAATGAAAAACTTAAAAAGATGTGTATGAAGCGTGATTTATTGTTTAATATTTGGCTCAAAGATGAAAATAACCCGCAAAAAAGATTATTATACAACAGATATAGAAATAAAACAAATAAATATACAAATTACATAAGAAATAAACAAATAATGATGGAAGTTTCTCAAAATTTCAAAAATAGCAAAAAGATTTGGAGCATTGTGAACAGTTTAACCGGCAAAATTATGCAATGTATTGAACACGTTTTACTTATAACTTTTCGAACAAACCCTTCAACATTGGCCAACACTTTCATGACTGAATTTAATTCTAATATCAAAAAATTAAACAACTATTGCGATGTGCCCCTTTTAGATAAACTTACGTACGAGATAATTCCTGATAGGTCGATAAGAGTGCAACCTGCACGGGAAGATACGATTGAATGGATCATCAAGCAAATGAACGATAGGAAAAGTCCGGGTTACGACGGGATACGTGCTAGAGATGTTAAGTATACTTCAGCTAAACTAATCCCAGTTATTACACATTTAATTAATTGCTGCTTGCAGACTGGTACGTATCCCGACCTTTTAAAAATAGGGGTGATACGTCCAATACACAAAAAGGGCTCACGTGATGACGTCAATAATTATCGACCTATCACTATATTGTCTTGTATAGATAAGATCATAGAACGTTTCATTGGGAATGAGATAAATAACTTTTTGCAGATACACGGAATAATCAACAATAATCAATATGGATTTCAAAAAAATAAGAGTACGACACAATTATTACGAGAATTTACCGATGAAGTCAATAAACAGTTAAATGACAAAAAACAGGTTTTGACACTTTTTATAGATTTTAGCAAAGCATTCGATATGCTCCGTTGTGATACACTTTTTGATAAGTTGTCACAAAATGGAATACAAGGGCCAATATTAGAACTATTAAAAAACTATCACACAAACAGGTACAACACGGTTAAAATACAAAATGAGTACAGTACAAAGCTTCCATCCACGCAAGGAACGGCCCAGGGTTCAATTATAGGTCCTACAGAATACTTACTTTATGTTAATGACATGAGTAATGCTATAAATTCAGGTTCTATATACCAATTCGCAGACGATACGTGTATATTGGTCGCTAATAAAAATATCCATGACGCTGAGGCATCCCTACAACGTAACTTTGACCAAATGTGTAAATGGGCTCATGACGTTGGATTGGTAATAAACGCAACAAAAACAAAAATTGTTCACATACATTCATCACACAATAAATGCTCAACTATACCTACAGTTATAGCACACGAACACACTTGCCTACATAGTTCGCCAAAGACTTGCCAATGTCCGTTATTGGAAGTAGTTGACAAACACATGTATATCGGTCTTATGGTAGATAGCCGATTCTGTTGGGGACCGCACAAAGATTACGTATGCAACAAACTGAGGTCTATTCTAGGTAAGTTAAGTATACTTAAATATAAACTACCTTACAAAACGCTTAGAATGTTATATATGGCCCTAGCAGATTCGGTTATCAGCTACGGACTCAGCAGCTACGGCAGAACTTATCATACATACCTGACAGATATTTACAAATTACAACTAAGAATATTAAAAGTAATTACGCCAAAACATTTGACCAAGAAATTCAAAAACAGTGACGACGATCTCTTTAAATACTGTAATGTTATGAATGTGTTCAATAAAGTTGAATTTTGTACTCTTGCGGAACTCAATAGACCTGAGTTGCTAACCGAAAAAACAAGACCTGATTATCTAAGAACGATACCACTTAAAAATAAATACATCCTACCAAAGTTCAATAATGTTTACGGTATGAGAGTTGAAGAATATTTAGTACCTCTTTTCCTTAATAAACTGCCAGAGGACTTACAAACGTTGTACAAAGCAAATTCGAAAAGTTATAAGTACAAATCAAAACGTTTCCTTACACAAAATTTCTCATAATATATGTATGTATTAATGTACTCACAAATTATTATCATCATTTTAAAATTATTGTATCATTAGCTTCCGCTAATTATAGCCTGTGTTACCCAGTGATAATGTAGCTTTCTAACAGCAAAATATTTTTTTCTTTTTTTAATCGGTCCAGTAGTTTTTAAGTTTATTCGTTACATAAGGAATACAAATCTTTCCTCTTTATAATATTAGTGTAAATGTAGATGTCATAGCATCATTGTAGTATGTAAGAATTTTTTTCTGTAAAAAAATATATTTTTTCTTGAACGGCTCGCCGCACACAGATAAACCCTGAGAGGTTTTCGTTGTGAGGCTAAAACGAAAATGTAATAGGTTAAGTGTTTTAGAAATAAATAAATAATAATAATAATAATAGAAAGGACTCAACCCACACTATGGTCAAAAATGAAAAATGTCCTAAAGGAACCAACCTTTAGGTCCTTTTTAATTTTTGACCATAGTGTGGGTTGAGTCCTTTCTGCTAATCTACGTCCAATTGTATGCAGAATAAATTCTAGAACGATGTGCCTACATAATAAATTATGTGGAAGAAAAACTCGCAGCCACAAACAAGCATATGCCATCACAAAAACGTTAACCATCATATTTATCGGTCTACTCAATAACAATTGACTTTTTTATTATTCAATAAAGTTCTGTGACAAAAGCACGAATAGAACTCGCATTAATTCCATTAGTGTACCTTTTATGTCCAATTTTAATACTGGGGAGTAAAATAAAATTACGAGCCTCGCAAATGGACGTTTGACTGTATATAAAGCTATATAAATACTGGAACGTTTAATGTATGGCAATTGATATAAAGAAATTACGTTTTCAATTTACGACGAAAAAATAATAAGGTTATTATGGAAATGCTGATAACTAAATCGTTTAAAGGCTCGTGCAGACCAGCCCAAAATCGCGGGCGCGACAAGGGTCGCGCTGCCTGTTGCACCCGCGACATCGCGCTGGTCTGTACGAGCCTTTATGTTAAGTGCTTGCTACACGGCTGCCAACCGCGTCCCCGACAGAGGTGACCTTGGTTGGCGACAGGCAGAGCTGTTTGAAATTTGGTCGTAAACCACCAAGGTCACCTCTGTCGGGACGTGATTGGCAGCCGTGTAGCAAGCCCTTAAGAGAAAATAAACATGCAAAGTCAAGGACGAAAAAATATTCAGACAACTGATTTTATACAGGTATCTAGAAACTGTAGGTAGATACTATAACTACAGAATGATTAATTGAGATAGGTCAGTCAGTATGGAAAACTCTGAACGGGATCCCAATATACCTTTTTTTTGGGTGGATTTTCAAATAACTTCTCCCGCTCTGGGTGGAGCGGGAGGGCGTGTCAGACTCTTACTGACTAAAACCCACCCGTGTTCCTTCGGTTGCCATGTTGCCAGGGGCCATGGTATCCCTTTCGTCCTATCCCGCGACCCCGACAATCGTCAATATACCTGGATGTGAAGAAAAAGTCACCGTGTATAATTACAACTAACTATACGCTACGTGCAGCATCCAGTTCGTGCTACTGCTGATATGGAATGGAACACACAAACTATAGCAAAAACCTCCAAGAAGTGACAAGAATCTAGAAAAACATAGCCGGTAGCAGGAGCATTTCGTTCAAAAACCTCATTGCTAAGACGAGACGAAAAGTAAAACAAAGTACTTACAAAAATATAATTTACACTAAAGAAGAGTGACATCGTAATGAAGGCTAGCAAATGTAATTAGTACCTCTTGGTAAAAAATTCGTCGCCTCTCGGGCTACTTAATGTTAATTCAAGAGCTCACTTTATAACGGTTTCCTACTTATGAAGCTCCGTAAAATATTTTAATGTGAATTAAGAATGTGAATTTTTAATGACATGAAACTCAAGTTTCATGTTTATGTTATAGCATGAGGAAGATGAAGTGAAAAAAGAGATTGTGAAAGTGAAACCTTAAGCTTTAATCACAAGAAACGTGGTGGTGTGGACTGCACATATTCAACATCAGAAAAAACAGTCTAAGGGACCGCCTCCACGAGCGAGAGAATCGCGGCGATGCGACAAGTGGCTGAGTGCAAGCGAAACGTCATCGTATCGCCGCGCGCTCGACGCCACGGGCGCGATAGCAGCGCGCCCGCCGCGCCGCGCTCTCGCCGCGGAACGTGGCGCTCTTACAGCGAGAGCGCGGCGAGCGCACTGTCCCAACGCAGGCGTCGCAAAACTATTGCACAATGCCTCGTCGCGGAAACGTGGCAATTCCGTTACATGTCGCGACGATACGCTGGTGGAAGAATCGCTCGTTCGTAGAGATTACCCGACGTAGAAGCGCGGATCCGTCGCGATTCTCTCGCTCGTGGAGGCGGCCCCTAATAGAGCAGTGGTGGGGTCCAAGACTGTCGTTTGGGAGGGGCTTGACCCCGCTGAGGATAACTTTTTAGCAAAGTAAACACTAAAGAAGCACACAACATTTTATTTTGCTAATTACATAACAAGCCTCCTCGAATTACTTTTCGCAAATTCCTCAATGGGAAACATACTCTTGAAAACAGTATATTTATCAAGTTAATATCCTTAACTTTTTATGTTGATGATTATTGTACCTTAGGTTGCTTGCTAAAAAGTTTAAAATACTTAATATCAAGTTCACGTCACGGAAGGACTCAGATGCTTTTGGCTTGAGCCCCCTGGACCCGCTACTGTACTTTTAGTTTTATCAGAAAGGTCAGGTGCGTAGACACGCAACCGGCGTGCGTGTATGACCCGATGTATATGACCGTAAACGAAGCAACATAAATGTAAGGATCGTAGCAGGCTGGCGTTCTGTAGTTTTAGCCTACCCCCGTGGGAAGAAGGCGTGAGTTTGAGTATGTTATTTAAAAAAAACGTATTTAAATTGGGTTCACCCGTTTAAGAGCTACGGTGCCACAGACAGATACACACACATAGCGGTCAAACTTATAACACCCCTCTTTTTGCGTCGGGGGTTAAAAAATAGACTTCATCACAATGCCCACCACCTTGGAGTCTTTTTGACCCAGACATAAAATTATTCAAAATGTCTTATAGCCTCACTTAAGTTCTTAGTTTTTTTCGTATTCCCAGCATATGAAAATACTATTTCTAGATACGTAATTTCATTCGTTTGTCATTCTGCAGGCGGAAATGAGTTTTTTTTTTTTTTCATAGACTTTTTGTCGCGCGTGCCTTCAGTCTCCTGCCGAGAATTTCTTCCCTCTGTACACTCATTACCGACGGAATTTCCAATCGATTGAAGACAAGCCGAGCAAATATACAATTTGTAAGGTCTTAGAAAGATTTCGCACAACCTTAAATAAATTGGTGAAAAATATTCAAATCAAAAAGTCATATTGCTCGCAATGTGGTTACATTTATTTTTTATTCGGAAGACAGTGCAGGCCTATATCATTACCAAATGTCGCGCTTTGATGTGTTCATTTGCATTTTAATTTGAAGAACTTACATCATTCTATAGCAGGTTAAATATTTTACGACAAAACACATCAAACCATATAGATGTCGAAAACTCATCATCAATCATCCACATAGAAAATAGCGAATAAGTACAGTATTTTCCCACCCTAAAGGGTTTTCCACGAACACATGCTAAAGCAATAAAATAAAGTAATAAAGATGCCTTTCTAATATTTTTCTGTCTTCAACACTGACGTGCGATCATTCGACCCAACCCGTCAACCGAGCTCTTAAAACTTAACATTTTTGTTGAAGGCCATCAAAGTAGAACAGTCGCACACACTCGCATTTTTACCCTAAACGTTAGATTACCGAACCATTCACTTTGCTTTGAATTTTCTCAATACACTCCCAATGTATCTATCTAAAGTTATCAGAGTTAAAACACTTCGCAAACTTTAAAATCCACTCGACATGGAAATTATATTGAAACATTCCTTCCTATCCTCGATTTTCCAATTATTTCAAACACAAACGTTGGAATATGCATAGATTAATATTTACTTAACTTGCAAGTTAAACATCGAACTTTAAGGTACTAAGCAAACGTACCAAAGGCAAACGTTTCGTAGTCAGCACCTAATTGCTCCTAGAGGTACCTATTTCATGTCGGGGACATTGAGTGGCCCTTTGTAAGACGACTAAAATGTCACGGTGTATATCAATTTTTTTTAAGTAAGAACTTCTTTAGGCGCATTGGGCATTTGTGAGACCATTGATTTCGTGATACTGTTACGACACCAGCTTTTGACCATTCCAAAGACATCAACGCGTTGATTACCGCAGTGCCAATTTTTTTTCAAGTTTTCACTTTTGTCGGCACTACCGGAGTTCCACTATTTTTTAATGAAAGTTTAGGAGTCATTGGATACATGAAGTGGGCTGCTTTTGTAAGATGACTAAAATGTCACGGTGTAAATGTCGTGGCCAGATCTTAGAATTGATCATTTCATGAAAAAATCGACCATTTCATGAAATGGTTGTGTTTCATGAAATGGCCAGCAAAAATTTACAATATCGTTCAAACGTCAACGTTTAATGATATGTTAGTCGACGTTTGGCCATATCATTAAGTAGGGTATCGATGTAAATTTTACTGGCATTAATTAAATTTTAGTAATCTTGGTCAGTGGATAAATAAAACATTTTAAATAGCTTTCATTCCGGAAGAAAATTAATAATTAAAAAGATTTGAATAGTTAAATACTAACTTGTGAAATACGTTCCAAACTCCATGGTTTTTTAAGGTTGCGCTCGTTTTTCGAGTGAATTTTATAAAAGCCACGTAGCTCGGTATAATAACGATACTTCAACACATTTTCATCTTCCATTTGCACATTTATAATTGCTTTTCCAATCGAATTATCGTCCGCTGCCATGATGCATAAGCACAACAAAAACCAAGCGACATCAACGCCTCTACCGGTGGATAATCTAACTATTTTACGATATGATCACTAATGTTTGGCCACAACATGAAATAGTTGTGCGTTTAACTATTCACATCGTCAAACGTTGAGTATTCAATGATCTGGCCAGACCACATCTAATGTGACCAGCGATCGATGTTCTATTTCATGAAATGCAACCATTTCATGAAATGGTCGAACATTTCATAAAATGATCAATTCTTAGATCTGGCCACGACATACACCTAATTACTATGAGTTGACCAGCCAACATCACCCAATTATAACCATTGTTCCATAATATTACATCATATTAACTTAATGGTATAATGATTGATTAGTGAAAAGCAGTTTCTTAGTTACCTACTAGCAATTAAGCTACATGATAAATCTAGGTTCAATTCACTCTTCACTCACTGCCTGTCATACGACAGTCTTAATAATGTAAGTACTTCATATTTATATGCCAAGCATTATAAAATGATGGTACCTCATGACACAGCACAGCCTGTGCAAGTTTTCAGGCTCAGTCGTGCGGAGTGCACCGCAAGAAGTTTATAACCCAAGATCGTCTTGATAGGTCACGCACGCTGCCGCACCGCGCCGTGCTGACTGGCAGAATGGAAATACAAGCACACTTCACAAGAATACCTGCTTTGTAATATAATAAGAACTCCTTTAGCTTTATCTTTAAAGAAAGGAAAAAAGGGTTTCTGCTTTTCTATTTGTATTTGCATAAATCAAAACTTCTTGAATAAAATCATGAGATCTATTTTTAATTAATTCATAAATTGTATGTTTTTGGGCCAAAACTAAATAAGAAAATAGCGCATAATAATGCGGCCAAAAGAACCACCCTCAGCAAACCAAAGTAGGTAGATACAAATTCCATGCAGCAAACGCAAAATGTTGCTGAAACATTGCTGAAGCTATCACATGGTCATCATGTCATAAATGACACTATCACTACAAAAATGTTAACAGCATCAGCAATCAGCAGCAGATTCGGTATCGCTATGGCGCTCATTCCAGTCAAACAAAGTGAAGATCATAATAGTGTTCCGCGTCTTATTCCGATGTACTTTTTAAAAGTACATGAGAATGAGACACGCACTAAAACTAACTTTTACATAAATGATGTCCTTCAACTTATAGTATTCTGCGATAAAAAGAAATACCCGTTTATACCCGTCTTCAAGGATAAACAAAGTTCTTTCTTGTTTATGTTTAACTTTGAGAGAGTTAACAATATTAAGAGCATCTCGTAGGTATAGGTGCAGTAGAATTTTACTACTTAATGGTGCCGATTCCCTTGTTCACAAACTAAACTAAATTTAATTTCAGTGCATCTTTTTCTTTCTATTTCATTAAGAAAAGGACAGAAGATGAATTTTAGTTTAGTCCTGTCAAATTAATCAGCGCTTGACGTAAATTGACGTAATTTTAGTTGGCAAGTTTTTAATCACGTCTAAAATTGTATGGAGACTGACAGGCGCTGATTAATTTGACAGGACTAAACTAAAATTTATCTTCTGTCCTTTTCTTAATGAAATAGAAAGAAAAAGATGCACTGAACTTAAATTTAGTTTAGTTTGTGAACAAGGGAATCGGCACCATTACCTACTATATTTTGTCTACGTTCGCTCATGCAGTTGTCAACCTTAGCAGCTATAAAGGCTCTCACAAACATGCGCGGCTGTTTGTACGAGTAAGCGTATCAGCTATAGGTATACTCGCACAAATGCGGCGGCAAAGGAATCATACTACAAACAACACACTTGTGATCAACCACAACCAGTCATTGTAACTGTGCTGACCGCTCTCGTGTAACTAAACTATTAAAACAAGAGGGAAGTCGTCAATTGCTAGATACTTGGGGCAGTTCGTTCTTACATACAGCTAATCCGAACTTGCCGGCCGGTAATTTTGCTTACCTACATAAAATCCCAGCCATTAAGTCAAATCTATATACACACGGTGCCCTAAGCAAAGACTCCAGAGTTAAGCATACACGCAAAAACGAAGATGCGATCAAACGACGGCCAATGATGGCATCACCCTGCGTCAAAGCCACGAAAACACATCACTTTCAGAGGCACTACAGCATAATACTTACAGAAGAACAGTGTGACTACTCAAGCCCGAAAGAGATGAGAGTATACACCGATGGATCGAAGACCGACTCCGGTACCGGGGTTGGAGTCTTCTCACACGACCTCAACATAAATATATCCAGACTACTGGGAATGTTCAACACCGTCTATCAGGCGGAGTGTGTGGGCCTCATACAAACGGTCCACGCTCTAGAAGCCAGGAGGGTTACGGATACCCGAAAAAATATATTACTTCGAAGCTAACACTAGAATGTCACAATAAACTAAAACAAATAACGGTATCTAGCCGCTACACGGTGACACTGCAATGGATAAAAGGACACAGCGGATCGCTAGGTAACGACGCAGCTGACGAACTTGAGCCTATCGTACCCATCCCCTTCAACCAAATGCGCAGGTGGCTACAGGAGTTCACCCACACACAAGCAAGGAACTGGTGGACCTCGACACTGGGCTGCAGGCAGTCCAAGGAAGCTATGGCATCCTTGGATAGCAGGCTCACCAGGCGTTTATTACGCCTGGACAGGAACAGCCTGCGCTTGGTGACGAGGACCATCACGGGACACCTCTCGCTAAACAAACACATCCACACATTAGGTATAACGGACAGTCCTCTGTGCAGGGCGTGCATGGAGGCTGAGGAAACCGTAGCGCACGTGATCTTTCAAAGCACAGGCGTCAACTAGATTAGAACAGAAACCCTCGGGTCACCCAGATCTTTCACAAATGTTCTGAACAGACCAAGAGATTTAATTAACTTCTGGAGAGCGGTGGGCTAGTTGGAATAACTACCAAACGGCCGCCATGGCCCACTCACAATGGTCCACCTTAAGGACTAATATGCGGAAACCAAACCCTAAAATATAGAACATAATAATATGTATACACAAGGTGATTTATAATTCACTGTTAACCTTTAAGGGCGTAAAAGTACTTATGATTATAAGCAACTTTTCATTATGAGACAAACTCTAAAATGTCGAATAAAAAAATTTCTGCGGTTTCATATGAAAATGCAATATGCCTATGAAAATGTATGAAAGAGATGTATTTTTTTTTTTGCTATTTTAATTCGTAGTTATTCCCGTTTTATTCGTAGTTAGTCCCGTAGTGAAAGTTGTTTATAATCATGAGTACTTTCACCTCCTGAATAGTTAACAGTGAATAAAAAAAAAACACCATGTGAAATTGATACTAACATTTGTACGCCTAAAGGTAAAGCATAGAGAACTTACAAAAATGTAACATCTCACACACCTGTGTATCCGTAACCTATGTTTACAAATAAATAATCTGAATATAAAAATGAATCGTCGAAATGTATGTACGCGCATAACTTCCGAACGACTGCACCAAATTGGATATTTTTTTTTTTTTGTTCTGTTCTTTATTCTCAAGTCAACGTTTGTAGAAGTTTTTTTTAAAGGAAGGTACCTATGTATTAGGTAGGTAGGTGGGTAGGTATGTAGGTAGGTAAGTATTTAGGTAGGTAGGGTAGATAAGTAGGTAGGTATGTATCTAAGGTAGGTAGGTGCGCCGTAGATAAGTACTAAGTGCTACCCGTGCAAAGCCGGACCGGGTAAAGCCAGTTTTATATAAAAACTAGCTGACCCCGGAAAACGTTGTTTTGCCAATTATTTGTTTGGGGTGGACAACCCTTATCACTTAGGGGTATGAAAAATAGATAGTAGCCGATTCTCAGACCTACTAAATATGCATATAAAATTTGGTAAAAATCAGTAAAGCCGTTTCGGAGGAGTAAGGTAACTAACATTGTGACACGAGAATTTTATATATGAGAAGATTGCGGCTCATAGACAAGAAGTAGGTACTACACTGATACGAGGATCTTTTGGCACTCGAATGACGTTAACAGAGGGGCGCTGTTGGTAAACATTTGGGAAATGTCACTTGAAATGTATTAAAAAAACAAGATGGCGCTGTTAGTTCCGGTTTCGGCCACGCGCCAAAATCACCTTATAGCGCTATATACGTCTAAACTTTTTACCATCAAGAAACACAACTTATTAAAAAAGAGATGGCAGATGTCACGTGACAGACAGACATATTTGATAGAATTGTTTTGAGAAATGGTTTTCTCCTTAAAGTAGAATTAAATCTATACAATTATCAAATGCTCGTTCTATTGACGTGCCATGGTTCTGACATGGCGACATATTACCACAGCCTTTATAATAACAGCATTTATACGTCACGTGTTGTCGCAAAGAGGAATCCCGAAGTCGAGTCCTCAAGACTGGAATATAATAGAATCACTAGCAGAAGAGCACCCATACTTGGTCGGCCTGTTGAGCGGCACCAAAGATTATATCTGCACGGGTAGTATTATCGACCAGCGGTCGGTACTCACGTCGGGCAGCTGCGTGTCCTACGATCCTAAATATGTCCTAATAAATGCAGCGTTATACAACAAACACACGTGTACAAATGCTGTATTTGACGTGGCCTACACCAAGCGGCACGGAGACTATATATTCGATCTGAAAACATCGGATCCCAATGTCACTCGTATGCACAGCAATATAGGTTTGGTGTTCTTGAAGCGCCCCGTCTTGAACATGTTTTTTAATGCAGTTGATATAGGAAACTATTATGCTTCAGAGTTAAAGGAGAAAAGGTTGATAGCAGTTGGTTATGGGAGGCTTGGTACGTCTGACTTGGTAGCATTACAGCACCAAGCATACCATCAGACCCCGTGCATGAATCCGAAGTGGTACTATTGCGTGTGTGGCATCGAGTATTCAACGTTCACGAGAACCTATAATTACGAGTTCGGTACCGGAGCGCCAGTACTGTTCGATCACCAGCTCGTGGGCATCACCGCTACTCCTTGTGGAACCCTTTCGATGAAAAACTTGGGAATTAAATATAATATATTTACCGTAATCGGGCCGTACCTGCCGTGGATAGAAAAATCAACAGCAACAACAACAACAACAACAACAACAACAATAATAACAACAACACAGCAACCAGTAAAATTACAAAAGCTGGTCAGTACTAGTGGTGACACTGACCTGCAACCAAGTCTATTAAAACTGTTTTGTATATTATTAGTGATTAGTAAAGCACTTTTATAAAATAACTACAATTTTTTCCTATTTATCAGATATAAGAACTAAAATGGTTAAATTAGCACGTTTTATGATATTGACTCACTATTCGCCAATATTCAATCGGAAATTAGCATATATTACGACCTAGAACTTGTTGCGATTGTAAACAACACAAAGGTACGACATTAAAAAGAGGTGAGAAACGGTAGCAGCACAGTCATTGTTTGAACGCGATCCAGTAAGTACTTCATCTTCTGCTAACATTTCAAACTATTATAAGATAGGTACATTGTCAGGGCCTATTTTAATATGTTGAGAGAGCATTGCACTGGTATTTATCGATATAATTATGCGTGAGAGTTATTAGCTAAGAAATACTGCAGTGGTGCTCGTCTGCTACACAGTGTAGTGCAGTCCACTTTAATAAGAAAGATCTAGTGGTTTGTATGAATTCCAACACCAAACTAAGTGTTAATACGTATGAATACCTTCTATTATTCTGCAATTATTAGCGGAATTATGAGTTAACACGTTGAGTAAACTGACCATAGACACTCACACTCATAATATACAGATAGTTTTTATTTCTTCGATAACGTATTTATTAGATGACAAACACAATGATTTTCTGATACCTAGGTATAATCATATTGATAATATGATGAGCTGATGTAATTAAAAAATAACTCTAAAACAATATTAACCTTTGACTCTGGGCCCCTGATGATAAGCCACTGTATTTTAGTCTCCAGTGAGTTATCTCACAGCGTCAGATGTGTCTGCGAAGATCTTGTTTTGTGTTAGTGAATGTAGAAATATTATAAAGTAAAAAAATGAATTTTTGTAAGGTATTAGTGCGAAAAATGAGCCAAGAGAAGAAATGGCAGCCTTTGCGGAAGGTCGGCATCGTTGGAGTGCCGTTCGAGAAGGGACAGAAGAAGTACGGAGTGAGTGTGGCGCCTGCCGCGATGCGGTACGCTGGACTTCTAGAGCAACTGAGAGAAATAGGTAAATCTCTTATTTTTCTAAAAACTCACACACAACTACACACTTCTGGTTCTGATTAAACAAATTATATATATCCCTAAAATTACCAAAACTAGCGTGCCGTGTCTTACGTAGTTACCATAATTATACCTACGTCGTCATCTCGATTGCCACTCCCTTTCTACAGTGCTGACCACTTTGGAGTTTTCCCCCTAGATTCAGGGGGAAGAAATGTTAAAGGGGCATTTTAGGGACAGATATTTTTTGTGATATTTTTAGGAGCCTCAAACAAAATTTGCAATTTTTATCGAACAACAGTAGGAATAGAATTACAACTTTACACCGCATCACAGTTTAATTCTCGAACAAACGCGGTCAATCTATTTCAACTTGATACCTCCACGCGATTCTGAAAAAAACTGTCTTGAGTTGTCTTGACAGACAACGAAGTCATCCTATAAGAGTTCCAATTTTTCATTTTGAGGTACGGAACCCTATAAAAGATTGTTTGAATTTATTATCGATGTCTGTCTGTCACCACTTTTCAAGCCATAACGGCTGAACAGATTTTATTTTTATAGGCCACGACCTGGGTTAGGACGTAGTTTACTTTAAATCCCGGTCGGACCTGTGATAATTTCCGACCTTTACGCGGGCAAAGCCGCGGGTAAAAGCTAGTAGAGAATATGGATCTTGAAATTTGAACCTACGGCAAATAATTATAATAAAAGCCTTTATATGACTATAACATATATGACTGACTTGAATGACTTAAAAAAAAACAAACGACTTCCAAAAACACTACAAAGTGAATTTACTTTAATTTCAGAAGTCTTTGGTTTTGAATTTTTGTTTTTTACCACTGACTTCCGAAATTAAAGAAATTTTTCATATTTACTTAAAGTTGAGGTGTTGGCTATTTATGGAATGCTCTTTTGTATCGAAATAATCCCGGGATTCCGACAGATTTAGAGTTCTGTTTACATAATCGAATGTAATTACTAACGTTCAGGTGTTGGCTAATATGGAATGCACTTTTGTATCGATCACTAAAATCTCGCGATTCCGGAATTGATAAATTTAGAACTTTTAGACTAAAGAAAAGCTAGCTAATGTTGTAAAGTAGATTGCCAAATTGGCATAGCACATAGCGACAAACAACTTGGTGCCTTGAGTTTCATAAAAAAAACCGGCCAAGTGCGTGTCAGACCACGCACAATGAAGGGTTCCGTAGTTGGGATGAATTTATCCCAAAAACAAACTTAATTTTGTAGTTGAAAAATATTTTCTCCCATACGGAATGTATGGGAAAACATGTTTTTACAACTGCAAAGTTAAGTTGGTCGATTATTACTCGTTAACTTGTAGAGCCTACTTAGCTGTGATCGTTTTCCTTTTAATTTCGTTATATAAACTACTGCTGTGATTTTTTTTTACATATCCAAAATTAACCATTTAGCTAGCAGGGGGGGGGACACTTGACTCTAACAAAAATTAGCACTTTAAAGCTTAATATTTCGCAAACGGATTCCTGAATCCAAAAATGATTTTCACAAACTCACAATGTTTTTGAAGGACCTTTCCAATGATATTTTTTATTTTTTTATCTTTCCAGGACACCATGCGATATAAAAAAAAAAAACATCACCACTTTACGTGTAGGAGAGGTACCCTAAAAAAAATGTTTTTCATAATTTTGTTTTACCACTTTGTCGGCGTAATTAATATGTATACCTATGCCAAATTACAGCTTTCTAGTACTAGATTCGGAGCTAGACCGCGGACCGACAGACAGACAGACGGACATGACGTAACTATAAGGGTTCCTTGTTTACTACGGAACCCTTAAAATGGGTATATATACATATACAGTGGGTATATAACTTTTCATGTTAACACCGCAAAAATGACCTTCATAAGAGGGCTGATAACTCGTTTCCATACCACGTATCCGATTAGTTGTGCATTCCCGGATTTTATGGAATTCCGGGATTAATATTAAGAAAAAAAAATTAAGAAGCCACTTCCATAATTTCCTAGCCAAAAATTAACTTTAGGTGATTACCTAAAGTTAATTTTTGGCTGAGATCGGATATTCGGATGCATATTTTGCATCCGAATATCCGATCTCAGCATCATCCTTATAGGTAGGCTAAGTGGGAAAGATACGTATTATTGAAGGTAACTCAAAAACCAAGCAAACTTAATAAAATTGATTCCAGCGCACAAGGTTCCTCTACCTACCAAATGAAAAAGATTTTTTTAAATTGTTCCACTATTGACGAAAATATCAAAGGACATAGGTGAAAAAAAAAAATACAGACCAACATAGAACCTCCTCCCAGTGGCGTGCGTTTCATAAAGACAGAAAGACACTGCCTACCCTAGTTCTGATAATAGATCTAATATTATTTTATCAATAAACAAAACAAATCATAAATCAGCTCCACCTATCGAGTGCCGGTGGTATCATCATTCGAATTTCGCATCATCTCGATTCGCGCTGCACTAGCGCCGCCTCGCCTCTGCCACGGTAAAGACACAAACTATTCGTCTCTGAATGTTTTTATGTGTGCTCTCGTGGTAAGTCGTATTTAATGTGTGTGCGTTCCTATAGCTACGCGGGCTTTGCTGACACACAATGACAAAAATCACGCACACAACTGCAAGAAAAGCCAGTGTCTTTTTGTAGTTATTCTATACAGCTAAGACGAAAAATTACGACTCGTACCGAACATTACCGAAGGAAAGTTAGCTATGCAATGCAAATATTTTAGGAAATAACGTTGTTTCATTGAATTTTATACATTTAGATGACCATAATTTTTTGTCGTGTAACCTTTTTTACCCTTTATTGCCCGTTTTACTATAGTTGCCATATTGTTTGACGTGCGTTGTGTTTGTGAATACGCTATCAGGTAATTAGAATTTGATTGTTGTTATTAGTGTAAAATGGATAATATTGTCTGTGAAAGTTGTTCAGATGGTGTGTGTATTGAGAAAATAAAACATGATGCGTTTTCAAAACTATATTTCGGTGAAAAAAAAACAAGTTATCGAGATAGGTCGTGGTACACCGGATTTGCAATTAATACAAATTAAAGGTAAAGTCAATCGTAAATTCAATAAAAAACAATATGATTCATATCATTGGCTGACAGGTTGCATACACAGTACCTAATCGGTTATTTTGTTTCGTTTGTCTACTATTTTCAAATAATAAAACCGTCTGGAACGACACCGGTTACGCTGATATTCATAATTTTCCTACCGCCGCGAGAAAACATGAACAATCTGAAAAACACTTAGAAGCTTCCCTTAAATATCACACCTTTGGAAAAAATCGTATAGAGACGCGTTTAATCATCAATCGACAAGACGACGCGACGAACCAAAACCAACGTGCAGTATTTTTGGTGAGTAAAATTTTCTGCCTACCCTGTCTTAAAACTGTGTGCACGCCACTGCCTCCTCCGTTTTTTAAGTCGGTTAAAAATAGAACAAAGTATAAAATTACCATACCTTTGTTTAAATTCAGATGGCCTCGACGTAAAAGACTATGGGGACATCGAGACACCGGGCATCGAAGAGGTGAAGATGGAGAACATGGCACACTTGGCGCTGGTGTCAGCCTGCAACAAGAAGCTTTCGCACAAGGTCTCCCAAATCCTCAAGGACGACAGGATCGCTGTCACTATAGGGGGTGACCACTCCATTGGAGTCGGTAAGGAAATTACTTACCTACCTAATTGTGCAGTGTTTGGTTCACAATTTTATCGAAAAGTAATCGATAAATTTTTGACGTTTCTCAATAAATTACATACATTATCACACACATCACATAACATCACGCCTTGTTTCCCCGAAGGGTTGGGCAGAGGTGTCCCTGTAGCAGGTACACCCACATTTCGCCAGTTATGTTTAAGTCCCATGTAAAAGGGGCGAGCCTATTGCCATCAACCGGACACAAATCCAGACTCCGAGCTGCTACTGAGAAATTTCAGAAAGAAAAACCCAATAACACTTTGCCCGACCCGGAAATCGAACCCAGGACCTCATGCTCAGTATACATTATGTAGGTATATATTGTATTTCCGGAATCAAAATTCACGTTAGTAATTTTTTTGGTTTGTAGTATTTAAATTAACATCCACTATTTATTTAAAGCACTCATTTTAATCCACTTTTTTGCAACTTTTCAGGCACAGTTGATGGGCACTACAAAGTTAACAATGACATGATCCTCATTTGGGTGGACGCTCATGCAGATATCAACACTAACAAAACATCGGACTCTGGCTCAGTACACGGAATGCCGGTCGCTCTTCTAGTCAAGGAATTCTCTCATTACTGGCCGTACTTACCCACAATGGACTGGCAACAACCCTTGTAAGTAAATTCACTAATAAAACTATGTAAAATCATATCATCATCATATCTTTGGTATTTAGAATAAAAATGATTTATTTATCCCGATCTTCAGCTAAGTAATAACAGCTGCACGGGTCGATCGATCAAGTTAAGCTACGCTTGCCGCGGTTGGTCTGTGGATGGGTGACCATCTTTACATACCAAGTCCCCTCCGTGCCTCGGAAAGCACGTTAAGCCGTTGGTCCCGGCTGTCATTTGTAGATCTTTGACAGTCGTTACGGGTAGTTAGAAGCCCAAAAATTCTGACAACTAGTCTTACCAAGGGGTATCGTGTTACCTAGTCACTAGGTTGTGGAGGTCAGATAGGCAGTCGCTCCATGTAAAATACTGGTATTCAGCTGCATCCGGTTAGACTGGAAACTGACCCCAACATAGTTGGGAAAAGGCTAGGCAGATGATGATCAGAAATTATTGTAGCTACGTGTTTTCTACCGGCCTACCTCTTAACTTTGAATTATTCCATTTTTCCCCAACAAGCCGCCCCACTGGTAGGGCAATGCTTGAAATTTTGCAGTGTAATCTGCGCCACTAGTTCGATTTGGTGGGGCAGATTCCACAGACAGGCATGGAAGAAGTTAACGGTGCGCATACGGAACAAACAAGTGAAGCCACGAGTTAGGGTTGTTTGTATACGAAAAATTTCAACCCAAGGGGTTCAAAATCATGTACTGAATCCATGGTAACCGTTTTCGCGTCGATGTCCCTGCCACCCTGCAGAGGCAGCGTAAGGCGTGGGCGACGTGGGCCACCGCCTACGGCCTCGCGGTCCGAGGGGCCTCGCACCTCGAAGGTTTTTATGCATTACATAAAAGCCGTGAACACGTCGAAAAAATTTTACTCGTCCTAAAATGATAAATATATTGACATGAGCCCTCCAGGAGGGTTCCCGGCACTGAACGTGTTAAAGGTTAATATTACGCAAACGGATCCCTGAATAGAAAAATGCTTTTTTTTTTTTTCGTCTTCTTGCGCCACTAGAGGGCCTCGCGAAATGTACCTTGCCCACATCAAATTTTGATCTTGCCCCGCCACTGCCACCCTGTATAATAAGATATTTATTATTTGTAAGATACTCGTGTAAGACTATATTTTTGTGTTATTTAAAAACACTACCTATGTACTAAGTCCAACGTGTCCCTAGTTACATTTTACTTAGACATACATTTCTTTCTTTTCCAAACAAATATAAAATACAAGCATCCTACACAAATTCTAAGGTATTAACCCTAGTGAGGCAGAATCCACAAGAGTTTAGACTAGTGGAATCTGCCCCACCAATCAAGTCGAACTAGTAGGGCAGATTCCACTGCAAAATTTTAGGCATTCCACTTTGCCTCACTAGTGGGGCGGCTTGGTGGGGCAAAGTGGAATAATTCTTAATTTTTCGATAAGCTACGACTATAACGACGTCAATGATTCAGCACATGGGAGCGAACCCATTCTTATGTATAGATTTGATTCCCTCCCTAGATTATGCAAGTAACTTGTTCGTAGGTGTAGGCCGTGTAGGTTTCACCCTGTTGTGTAATATTACAGTTCATTTTTTTTAGAGTGGCTCTTTAAAATCTTATTCTCCCTTTGCAGATTTTCCATAAAAAGCTTAGGATACATAGGCCTACGTTCCGTGGACCATTATGAGAGGCTTGCCATAGAGAAGTATAACGTTCCCACATTTGCTATGGAGGACGTTGAGGAGTAAGTATACCTATGTACACACGGTTACACATCAAGCTATACTTTCCAGTTTACGCTGATCTCGCATTGTGTAGGATTTCCGTACAATGCGAGGTCAGCTTATACTAGAAATTTATGGCTTGATATGTAGTCGTGTAAAGTCCCCGT
Source organism: Agrochola lychnidis (assembly GCA_963680765.1). Lineage (NCBI taxonomy): Eukaryota > Metazoa > Arthropoda > Insecta > Lepidoptera > Noctuidae > Agrochola > Agrochola lychnidis. Next base: position 12,319,259 of record OY796850.1, read on the forward strand.
CACGAGAAGCAATAATTTTTGTAAATAAAGAACTTCTACCAAGTTACGTAGTGACAATTTAATCAACAACAAATAATCCCAAATTCAATGAAGTCAAAGTAACGTACGTGTTATACGAAACTAATGAGCAATTTCACTTGATCGGGTTATATTTTAGCGATATAAAGCGCTGTCGTCTAAGGTTTTGTCGTACTGGAACGCATCTGATTCATGGAACGTAAACATTTGGGCCACGATTTTGCAGTAAGTTCACGCTGACGTTGTCTCTGCTGTCTTTCGAGTTTCGAATGCGTCTGTTTGTTTGTGGTGTTTTTGCGAATTAGGTTATATTGTTTGTTTGTAATTAGATGTGTGTGTTCATTTATAATTATATCCCTGTAAAAAAATAGTACAAAACTGTTTTTATTTTATTTTACCCAAAGATTGCAAACCCCTGAATGTGTGTTTACAAAATTTATAGCTTCTCGTGACGGGGACTTTAGTAATAAGTACTCGTAAAGTAGTAGTTGTGCTTGTGATCTTCATCAATAAACTTTATTTTACTTATCCTTCTAGGCATGGTATTAAGAAGTCAATTGAGCACGTGTTAAAGAGGCTGGATCCTGAAGGCCGCAGGCCTATCCACGTCAGCTTCGACATAGATTCTTTAGACGCATTAGAAGCGCCCAGCACTGGCACACCAGGTTTGTATTCGCAATAACAGGTGTTATATGTTTTGAAACAAAACGTCTCCCATCTGTAAATTTTTGCATTTATTTTGGTTCCAGTTTGTATTTCACAATAAAGAATCTTTTTTTGAAGACGAAAATCAACCCTTTTTGAACTTTGAAAGTGACAAAAGACTTACATCCAGGCCCCTCTTTTCCATTGGGCACTCTGGGCAAGAACCGAGGGCCCCGCAATCGACGGGGGCCCCGGCTTGCCCTTAAAAAATCAATCTTTGCAGCCGCCGTTCCATTCTACGCATGATTAGTCCCCGATTCAAAGACAAAATAATTGATTTAGCAGTGCGATTTACGAAGTTTCTAGCCCCTAACTTATAATTTTAGAATTTTGCTTATCTACTTTTATCTACACAGGGGCCCCGTGATCCTTAAGTGCCCATGGCCTCCAATAGGTTAAAGACGGCCCTGGTTACATCTCAGAAAACGCCAACTCTGTGCCATTTCCATGCTGTTAGATGATCTAACTGCATGGAAATTGTACAGAGTGCAGGTCAACCTGAACCGACGTTCCGGTTGACCTGCAGCTACCTACTACCTACTGTTTATCCAGCCTGCTGGTTTATTATTCTACAGATTTAACAGGTTTACATATGATATTTTACAGTTCGCGGAGGACTATCTCTTCGTGAGGCCATCAATCTGATGGAGATAGTGCACGCAACTGGTCGCCTGCGGGCTGTGGACCTGGTCGAGATCAACCCGGCTCTGGGCAACGAGAATGACAGGAAGCAGACTATTGAAGCAGGAATGTGTGTTCTGAAGGCAGCATTGGGTTTCTCGAGACGAGGCACTGCTCCCCGCGGGGTGTTGGACCTGCCCATACAAGACTCTGAGCCTTAGAAACGATGACTGATTAGCACGTAAATCTTGATAGATACTACATATGACACTGTTTACCTATACTAGCCAAATATTTGTAATTGTATGATTGTTTTCAGTACCTACAGTGTAGGTATGTTGTACGTTTTTAATAAAAACTACATTTTACCTAGTTAACCCACATATAGAGCCCGGGTGTAAATATGGCACAGCGATCTTAGAAAGAAGCTGTCAAACAACAGTGACATAAGTGACAGAGGACTACAAACCCGAACTTTTTCTAAAGCTCAATATTTTTCAATGTTCGGTCAGGTAGGTAGTGTTGTTAGCTAAGTCAGTATTTAGTTGCATGTAGGTTTACTAAGTAGATAGGTACGGTCAGTAATAAAAGTAGATCAAACTTGAGTTTTTAAAAACCATAAATCAACCACACCTTGCGATGGTTTTCCCCAGAATTTAAGAAAGTAGTAATTTCGATTGGTATTAGGTACATAGCCATAAAAAAATATTTAAAAAATTCTACCACGTTAATTTTCTCAGAAAAAAGTTTTTTCAATTCTCATAATATTGCTAGAGCTAGCATCAATTTACAGCAGTGTAGTACACTACACTACGTGGTAAATCCAAGTATTTATCGGATGCAAAGATCAAAGAAGGTATTTTTATTGGCCCCGAGATAAGGAAGTCATGATGCGGACTTTGAAGAAACTTTAAACGAAACCGAAAAACTCGCTTGGAAATCATTTAAAGAAGTCGAGGATTTTTTTTTAAGAAACAGAAAAGTCCTGATTATAAAAATATAGTCAACAACATGTTTACTCATTTAAATAAACTAGGTTGTAATATGAGTATAAAGCTGCATTTTCTGCACTCCCATATTGACTTTTTTTCCCGAGAATCTTAGTGCTGTAAGTGAAGAACAGGGGGGAACGGTTTCACCAAGACCTTAAAGTTATGGAGAACAGATATCAAGGAAGGTGGGATGTAAGCATGATGTCTGACTATTGCTGGATGTTAAAGAGAGATGCACCGAATCGTACCTACAAGAGAAAAAGATTGAACAGGAGTTTTAAAGAAAGTAGAAAAAGATATCATAAGTCTTCTTGATTATACAAGTTAAGAAGACTTATGATATAGGTATTTTTTGAGCCTGGAATCTTGTTCAATTATAAATCATATAAATATGATTTTTTTCACATGAATGTTTAAAAAACATGTGAATCGTCTATAAAAATAATCTCCATGTGCTAAAAAAAAAAACAGCGCTGTAAATTAATTAAACAAACCTAAAAAAAAAAACAACAAAAAATTATATTAGGGGGAAAAAAAATGTATTTTTCGCAGACCTGAATTATTGAGCAAATTACATGTTTACCTACCTAAAACAATCGAAAAGGAGGTAAAATTTAAATAATACAAACTCTATTGTTAGTCCGCCTCAGTACAGTATTTTTTTTTTATCTACTTGTGCGTAAAGTATAATAAATTAAAATAAAATAAATTATTGTTAGGTAACAATGTAGAATTTCGTTGCTGACCGTACATGCATAGTTGACGCCAAAGATTATGATATCTATTGGTACACTTGGTGAATAATAATGTTCTTGTGGAACATTGAATGCGCGTCTATAATACCTATAGGGGGAGTCCCCCTAACGCCGGACGGCACCTAGCGCCGGACACAACTACTATCTCAGCAGGTCGAAACGCTTTCGATACGAAGTTATAGTGAAAGGGGTGCGGGGGCGCAGCAATACACGCACACGGAACGCGGATCGCCAGTCTCATTCAAGGACAAGCTGGGAGCCGTCGAATGCTGTATTTGGCGGAGAAATACTGTATCGGATAATATCAAAGTGAGTGTTACTGCTAAGTTTTTGTCATTAAGTGCTTATGGTAATCGTTGCTTGATGTCATGTTCCTTATTTTTATAAATACCTAATAGTTTTTGTTTGTTGTCTAAGAGGTTTTATAATATAAACATTATTTTTGAGAATCGACTGTCCCCTGGTACCGGACAAAAAGTTGTCCCTTAACACCGGACAGTGATTATGTTAGTTTTTCGTGTCTATTTCATATTTTTTTTTAAATTATTGTCATATATTATTTCAGAGGATAGCAGATCGCAGCAAAAATAAGCATGGTAGAGAAAAAAGAGAAAGGAGCATGGGATCAGGAAAGTTTAAAAAAAATGCTCTAACAAAGAAATTAGTTAAGAGGACCATGACGAAAACTGGATCCAGTGCTGCAGCTGTCACGCGTGGGCTCAAGAAGCCTGTGCTGATATTCCAGAATATTATGATACCTGCATATGCAATAGTTGCAATACATTTACGTATGTTGTCCGGCTTTAGGGGTTTCAGAATTGGTGTGTCCGGTACTAGGTGCCACTTTATGTGATTTAAAAATCATAAGCACAAGTTTGATTGTAGTTCTTATAATAATTACGCAGAAGTTACCTTTTTTGTTCATTTGTATTGATTTTAAATATTGTTAACTTAATTAATTCATAATTAAAGTAAGATATCATAGGTATTATTTTTATTTATCGCCAAAAAACCTTAAGTGTCCGTCACTAGGGGAACTCCCCCTACCAGTGACAATGACTCACAATATAAAGTATTACATAAACGTATTGTTTTATTGCTAAAGATCTAACCATAAAAAGAGCAAAGTTAAAATCAGCGTAACTATCGTAAGTATTGAAATGATAATAGAAATTTTATAGGCTTTTCTATTGAGTTGCCTAGACAGTCATGCTATTTAATTTTCTAAATGCCCCAACATGAATGTGATTCTGGTGAGTACCTGATAAAACTGATTGATTATTATTTATTATAAAAAAAAGAGTTCCGTATCGGAATGGGAAAACACCGAGATACTTAAATACGTATCTAGGTCACGGCATAAGTCTTGTCGTATGAAAAAAGTATTTACTGGTTCTCGAAATATTTTCCACCACACTCAATACACTTTCTCATACGCAAGAACCAGTCATTAAACCAATGCTCCCATTTTTCTTTTTCAATGGAATCACATATTGTTTCCCAGGCCTCGATTAACTGCTCCTCCGAAGTAAACTTACGTCCTTTTAGTTGTGATTTTGCAAACGGAAAAAGACCAAAGTCGCATGGTGCCAAGTCAGGACTGTAAGGTGGATGGTCCAATGCTCGGATTCCAGTTTCTTGAAAAGTCTGTTGAGTTAGCTGGGCACGATGCGCTGGAGCGTTGTCAATATGAAGATACCACGAGCGCATAGGGGACTTTGGTCTGAGATTTTTCAACGCTCTAAATAACTATGACAAACAAACTTCAGTATACCAACGAGCTGTGACTGTCTTCTGCAACATTGGCCACTAAACCCGTTTTACGAAAAAAAGACACAATCATTCTTCTTCCGACCGAACGTGATTTTTTTTTTTTCACTTGTATAGGTTGATCTTCATCTTCGAAGACCCATACCTTGTTTTGTGATTTAGATGGTACATTAAAAAAATACAGCCAGCTTTCGTCACCTGTGATGATTGAATTTACAGCACCGTGTTCTCCCGATTCGAAGTCTTTCAACATTTTTTTGCACCAAATTACGCGTGCCTCCCGTTGAGCGTCGGTTAGCTCGTGGGGTATCCACAGGGTACAAAGTTTTCCAACATTTAAATGGTTTGATATAATTCTTCCAATACTTCGTTCAGAGATCTTCAGGGTTTCAGCTAATTGTTTATAAGTTATTCGTCTTTCTTTAGTTATAGCTTCTCTCACAAGTTCAATGTTTTTTTCGGTCATGATTTCTGTCGGCCGGCCTGAACGAGGATCATCTTCTAAATTAAACAGCCCACGCTTAAAATTTAAATACCATCTCTCAATGGTTCTTAAGGACTGGAATCCTTATTAAACACTTTCTTCATTTCTTCTTCACACTGTTTAGTAGATAATCCGCGGCGAAAGTTGTAGAAAATAATAGCGACGTAACTGGGAACGACTCCATAGCGACGTATTCAAAAAAAGCGGCCAAGTGCGAGTCGTACTCGCCCATGAAGGGTTCCGTAGCAGCAAGTAACGATAAGTTTACGATTTATGACGTATTAAAAAAAAACTACTTGCTAGATCTCGTTCAAACTAATTTTCGGTGGAAGTTTACATAGTAATGTACATCATATATTTTTTTTAGTTTTATTATTCTCTTATTTTAGAAGTTACAGGGGGGGGGACACACATTTTACCACTTTGGAAGTGTCTCTCGCACAAACTATTCAGTTTAGAAAAAAATGATATTAGAAACCTCAATATCATTTTTGAAGACCTATCCATAGATACCCCACACGTATGGGATTGATGAAAAAAAATTTTTTGAGTTTCAGTTCTAAGTATGGGGAACTCCAAAATTATTTGTTTTTTTTCTATTTTTGTGTGAAAATCTTAATGCGGTTCACAGAATACATCTACTTACCAAGTTTCAACAGCATAGCTCTTATAGTTTCGGAAAAAAGTGGCTGTGACATACGGACGGACAGACAGACAGACAGACAGACAGACAGACAGATAGACAGACAGACAGACAGACATGACGAATCTATAAGGGTTCCGTTTTTTAACGGAACCCTAAAAATCACTTAATAAATTGAGTCAATAGTTAACAGTCTATATTTTGTACTTAGACTAAACAAAGAGGGCACTTTGTAATAACGTAAACAAATCAACGCTGGGGTATGTTTAAGTGCTTAACGACAAGACTTATGCCGTGACCTACGTATAATATTGCCAGTTAAATCACTTTTAAGGTTCCGTATCTCAAAAGGAAAAACGAAACCCTTATAGGATCACTCGTGTATCTGTCTGTCCGTCTGTCACAGCCAATTTACTCCGAATCTAATGGACCGATTAATTTGAAATTTGGTAGATACACAAGTATTTCTGTGACCCAAACACAGACGTGTAACATAAATGAATTTTTGAATATGGTAAACTTTTGGGGGAAAAATAAGGAAAATGAAATAAAAGTTTTGCAAACTATACGTGTGACATATCAAATGAAAGGGCTTCTTGTGAGGATCCCAAATACTTTTATTTAATCATTTTAAAATAAATAAATTTAAAGATATTTAAGAAAATAGATGAAAATTTACCATCCCTCTTATCTCCGAATCCGGTTCTTTACTCATAGATCATAAGAAAACCCATAAGAAGTCTATGGTCTTAAAATAACATGGTAAATCTCTCAATATTGTGCGTACAAACTTACATTTGCAGTTGGAATATATGGGAGAACATGTTTTTCAACTACAATGTTAAGTTTGTATTTGGGATAAATTCATCCCAACTAAGGAACCCTTCATTGTGCGTAGTCCGACACGCACTTGGCCGGTTTTTCGCCATCTATTTATTACCTACCCCGGTGCTCATTTTCACCGTGCGCTGAACGCTAAAGATATTCGACAATGGTGCCGATTCCCTTGTTCACAAACTAAACTAAATTTAAGTTCAGTGCATCTTTTTCTTTCTATTTCATTATGAAAAGGACAGAAGATAAATTTTAATTTAGTTCTGTCAAATTAATCAGCGCTTGACGTAAATTGACGTAATTTTAGTAGGCAAGTTTTTAATCACGTCTAAACTTGTATGGAGTCGTGACAGGCACTGATTAATTTGACAGGACTAAACTAAAATTTATCTTCTGTCCTTTTCTTAATGAAATAGAAAGAAAAAGATGCACTGAACTTAAATTTAGTTTAGTTTGTGAACAAGGGAATCGGCACCAACGAGTTACTTGAGTGACCAAGGAACTCGTGTGGTCGTACTTTCTGAAAAATACCTTTAAGATCACCACCTTTGTATTTAGTCAATTTGATTACACAATGCTTACAGATTATAAGTTTGATTTCGGTGGTGAACTGTCTAGAAACAATAGTAAACAACGATATAAATAATGATGTAATAACGATTATCGGTAAATACTTGAGTAAAGTACCCGATATAGAACCACGTTACGTTATCAACGACAAGTTATCAAACGTGATAAATCACTACTTTAAAGGAAAGATATCTTCACTACCCTTGTACAAGATAAGTTTGAAGATAGATAGGAATCCAGTGAAGATCCCATGGACTTTAGACGCTGTAGGAGAGACACAAGGCGATACTGTGAAGCAGAGAGCCCAGTCGACCGAGCAACAAGATGAAATTGATAAGCACGTTAGGCATTACAAAGTGGTGAAGTCATCTGTTCTTCATTCATCGACTGAGAAGCCCGATACGACGACGAAGGCGTCATCGACTGAGAAACCCGATACGACGACGAAGGCGTCATCGACGGTGACACCCGCCACGACGCTGCCGCCCATGAAGAAAATAAAATAAAACAAAACATATTGTTTGGTTCTTTTATTTATTTTGCTTGTTTATTTCATCGTGTGATTGACACTGGCATAGCCACCATCAGGGACTTTAATTTTAATAACAATTGTCGCTAATTAGTCGAAATTTGTCGCCAAATATCAAAATTTGTCGGTCACTAGTTACAGATTTAGTCGGGTCTTAGTTTAGAAGACATTTTATAGATTCAGATTATTTATTTGTAAAAATATTATATTCTATAAAATCCCTGATGGTGGCCGTGCCAGTGTCCGTCAAACTATTTCATCTTTAAGTACTAACAGCTTATCTCAACGTAACGTGTTGGTGTTACTCAATACATTCTATTTACATGCTGGCTCATAGTAAAATATTAAAGTTGATTACATCAGCAAATATGATCTTTATTGGCAAACTAGAGCGGATTCCACCAATGACACCATTGCTGCACGCGTAGCATGACCACCGTAGAAACGAGTTTTGTCGACGGAAGAATAGACAAAATGACAGATAGTTATTGTTTATCTGTCATTTTGTCGATTCTTCCGTCGACAAAACTCGTTTCTACGGTGTTCATGCTACGCGTGCTGGTCAGTGTCGTCATTGTTGTGGAATATTAACACTGACAGCTCTTGAACGCAGTTTAGATGTGTTGATCGCGCTGTTTCATTGGTGACATCAGCCCTAATAATATTAAATATATCTGAACAAGACTTCTCATGCATGATGGATAAAAATATATCAATTCGTAAGAAAATTGAGCCTAACAACTTATCTATATAGGTACGTATTATCAATTCACTGTTTTGTGCGTATGTAATATAATAACAGAACATGTTTAAAATAAAACTACCAAATTAATATATACTCGATGTTTTCAAAGTATAACATCTTGAAGAAGACCTGCTTCTAACATATCCTAAAATAATAACAAAAAATTCACAGCAATAGACATGTTTAGGCAGACTATCGTATTAGATGCACACCAAACTGTTTTTCAGGACTTTGATAGGTATAATAATGACTTAAAATCGATCAGAAAATATTTCTTTACAGTTTTTTTAACTGGTAACTTTAAAATTTTCCATCGTTGAAAACATGACAAAGGCATAATGGTGTAATAATAGTTTTAATTACAAGTAAAACAAACACCCAAACTTTTTTCATAATTACACGTTTTAATATTTGCACTACATTCATCACTCACTATAATGGCAGACTGTGTTTCTCTTTTAGAGCACCGACAAAAATATTCATAATAAATTATGAAATAACTGTACATTATTAATTATTCAATAATAGTACCGCACGCGTAGCATGACCACCGTAGAAACGAGTTTTGTCGACGGAAGAATAGACAAAATGACAGATAAACAATCACAATCTGTCATTTTGTCTATTCTTCCGTCATGGTCATGCTACGCGTGCTGGGGTAGCGGCGATATTCAGATCGTCGCAAGCACCCATTTACCATTACAGAGAGATTTAGATACGTAACAGTAAAGATATCCCAATATATCTTATATCAGTCGAAATAATTAAGCACTATTCTAAAAGACGCCCTTTATGTCAACCGAAATAATAGATGTAATATTGACAAGCAGGCCAGCTCCCGTCATGTTCGAATTGAATTTAATTTTGTCTGATTTCTGTCAAATTGTCAATACAAATAAGAATCAAATAGAACTTCGTCGAGTTGAATGTGAAAAAATTCTACGTTGAAGATGTCAGTATAAGCCAATGTATTTTATTTTGTATTGCTAGCTATTCAAATGGGTAGTTTTAGGCTAACTATTGAACTAATCATGTACCTACTAATGTAATAACGGCTAAACTAGTAACAGATATGGGGTCAACTGCCGTGGCAAGTTAAAATGTCTAATGAAACAATAAAGAAATATTTCATAGATAACACGCTCTACATTGAATTAGAAGTTGACTTGAGCTCGGTAATGTTTCTGGAACTTATTGTTTTTAAGAGACATCTTCATCTGCCATTTCGCCTGTACGCGTTTCATGAAGTGGATGTCACGTGCTTTCCTGAAAAAAATAAAGTTTATTTAGAAATCATGTACTTGCAGAGTAAACTGCGGTGAATTGTGGGACTTGAGCATGTCCCGTGCCCACTTCCACGTAGGGACGTTTCAATATGAATAAAGACATTGAATGCAACCACTACACTTAGCAAAATGAAGTTTATTCCAATTACAATAGGTATTTTATATTGCGGCGATTTTACCTACACTGGCGGATAAGATTGATGGACCATTTATCAGGCTCTGGGATAGCAGACATGTGCGTGCACATGTCCATGTAGCCAATTAATGATTATTGTTTTTTTAAATTATTGAGTTTACTAACATAGGCTAAGTTTTTACTAACACTATATGGATCCCTTGGTCTGAAATAAAATGATTGAATTTGAATATTACCCAAGTAGAACGAATATTTAGACAAATATGGCCATAAGATCCGCTTCTTGCGTGCTGTATGTAATCAAGTGTTTCAAAGCTTGATTACAAGTAATAAGTATTTATAAGTGATCATGTACTTCAGGAGATTACAATTATTATCAGCCAACCCAAATGGATGACAATTATTCGAAAACAAATAATAATAGCTGAGCAGCCAATGACGTCAACTAATTTTATTTTGTTTACTTACTTCGCAGCTAAAGCCTGCTCTTTGGGCGCCCAGCCGAGGGCCCGGTAGACACCAAGTAGCCTGTGTAGTTTACGGTCCGATTTCTTCACTAAAGCCTGACTGTTTGTACTCAAGTTTTGTTTGTAGTATCTGAAAATCAATAAAAAAAAGTCCATAAATAAAGATCTTAGACATAGGCAGAATAGTTCAGAATTTTATGTATTGAGGCTAAGTTAAAAAAAATCCTACTAATAATATTATAAATGTGAAAGTTTGTGAGGATGGATGGATGGATGTTTGTTTGTTACTCTTTCATGCAAAAACGACTGAACAGATTTGGATAAAATTTCGCACACAGATAGTTTATAACCTGGATTAACACAGGATACTTTTTTATACTGATACTCCCACGGGATCGAGACTTATGCAGGTGAAACCGTAGAGCGAAGCAAGTATGTCATAATTAAATGATAAGACATAGTGTAGTTTATCTTCGTCACATGTTTATGACGCGAACTATTTTGCTCTGATAATTATCACAGAATATCATACCTCTTAATATTCATAACAACGTACATAATCGAAACTAACCATATAGTTTTATTTGAATTGTAATTAATTTAGTTCCAATCAATTTTCTGATGCGAAGGTCACATCCTTTAAAGCCGTGCACGCGCTGCAGCTGTATATAATTTCGCGTAAAGAACTACGCAATAGCTACTATGCTTTATACAGAATGGGTAAAAAATCGTGAATCAAACGAAACAGGGCGATGGTTGGGTTTATTTACAGTAAAAAATATGAATAAATATTTTACAAATAATTTTTCGTGAGACATTTTTTTTTAAGTACCAATATAGATATGCTCATAAATCATGGTACCACTGTCATAAAAGCACTTTTGTAGTGATGATATATTTCCTAGAAGCAACTAAATACTATTTATTGTTTTAAAATAGGGAATTGCGTATTATTCCAAATTTTTGTATTTTCGTAAAAAAACACTCAAATAGTAAAAACTTTTAAGGAGATAAGTTAGGGCTCTGCCACCGAGATATTTTTTACTGCAAATAACCCCAACTATCCCTGCTTCGTTTGATCCACGATTTTTACCCACCCCGTATTGCCGATTTTATTTTATTTTACTTAGGTTGAAAACAAATCGCCCCCCGGCAAAAAAAGTGTCATAACATGTAATAACTGTTATTACACGTTATGACACTTTTTTTGCCGGGGGGCGAAATGAGAGTATAATTATGAAACAGGATTAATCGTAGTGATTACTACAGGCAAAATACATATGGCTCGAGTTGCAGAAAAGAGCTTACAAATACGTACAGCTGCCTAGCTGTCTTGCACACAATAGTCTATTTGTTAGGTGTTATAAACTTTCATTTTGACAGTTCTACAACATTCATGGCATTCGTTACTTTGTTGAGCAGACAAATTTTTCGAACATACATATGAAATGATGGATTAGCGTGTTTGTGTGTTACGAAATTAGGGTGCAGGTATCCATCGAGTATGTGGCATGTAATACTTTGAATAAACGCCTATTACAACGAAACTTACTTCATAAGTGATCGGTGGCCGACGACGACGCCGGAAGGTAGCACCAGTTGGAAGTCATCACCCTGCAGTGCTGCAGGACCTTCTACTTCTTCATCAACCTCCATACCTTCTTCACCGTCTTCTTCTTTATGGTCTGGGTATGAAGAGCTGAAATATAATAAAAAGTCAAATTACTGAATTATTTTGTACCGTAATCATACATGTTTGTTGGTAAAGTACTTCTGTAAATAAGTTTGTGGAAGAGAAGATTGGCTGCAGGTGATGTAATGATGTTATTCTGCTGACATTTTTTTTTTTTTTAATATTTAGGGACAATCACTGGGAGTGGGAATAAGATTAAATAATATATTTTTCAAAAACAACCTGATTCATATGGCTAAGATTGTGATTAAATACAATTTGATTTTACCTGTAATCATAAAAATCAGCATACTCCGCTAAGGCCAGCCCTTCGTGCAACATTTTGCAATGTCCCTTGTCAATCATATGGCCCCGAGCTGCCTCCATTGAATAAAATGTTTTACCTGTATCATTGCACCAGAGGCACATGTAACCTTGTGAAATCTGTGGAACATAAATAAAAACATTACTTACCTACATACATAAATGGCAAACAATAACTATTACTTACATGTAGTTATTTATTTTTGATACTGTTTTCTAACATAAATAAATGTAAATGTAATTTATTATGATAGAAATGTGAATATTACATCAGATTTGTAGTGTTGTGTGAATTACGTAACAAAATATGTGACTAAACAAAAACAAACAATATGCTTATGTTGATATGTATGTGTGGCGTTATGTGGAGAAACAAAATAGATATGGATGCATGCATATACTGTCCCATTCTGTAAAATGAACCCCAAAAAAGTATGAAATAAATTAAATAATATTGCTCTTACCTTTTCTCCTAAATACAAAAGAAGTTCCTTCATTTCAATACAGTATTCAACATCGGGTATGAAGAATGAATGGACCTCAGACATGTGCTTGAGATTCTTAACCATATTCTTACTGTGGTGGCCACAGAACAGGCAGTCTCGAGGCTTGATCAGAGAGTCACTGCCTCTGATTCGACATTCCTCCCACTCATCTGAGTCAAGCTGAAAATTAAAACATTATTTTGTAGACAACATCTTATTATTCCGGGATTTAACTTAACCAGTATTTTATAACTTTAACACTATTTCCCATGACTAACTATTTTAGTATCTAATAATTATAATAAGTTCTACAGTAGATATCTAAGAAACTGTTACAACATTATTTTATTGTCAAGTCATGGATGTCAATATTTTTCAGGAAATAGGATGTGGCTGCTTAATATTTAAGAATATAATCCATGAATTAAAAAAATTGTTTCACAATATAAGGCAATAAGTGTTATATTATCAGAAAGATAGATACATTTTGGATAGTCATGTATTCATGGTAAAACAAACCTCTTCAATTTCAGAATCTGTTTCAATGTCCTCTTCTCCTGATTCGTCCGCAGACACCACAACAAACTTGCTCGGTTCCTTGGAACCAATTGCAATGGAAGCGCTTGCACTGGAAGCATTAGCACTAGACTCAACCTTCACAAAACTGTCTGTATCTGAATTACCACTGTGCTCCTCCTCCTTACTTTCAATATACCTTTCCTGAGACAACTTATGTTTCTTACTATTCAAGTGATTTTCAAAAGCATTCTTTGTGTTGAATAACTTGGAGCAATACTTGCAGTACTGTGATTCATCACGATTTAAATTCTGGCTCTGTTCTCTATGTTCTTTAGCTCGTAGTTCAAACTCCTCAAGAGTTACAGGCGGTATTGAAGCCACTTTTCTTTTCAAATTGTACCTGTGCCAGTCCTCTTTGTAATGTTCACGTTGTAATTCAGGCGTTTTGAACATCACCTGGCAGGTTATACAAGTAAATGTGTCTGGCATTGTTACTTATTTCTCACAACTCACAGCTAGAAGTAATCACAGCTAAATGAACACTGGAATCGATTTTACTTAAGTAATTGGTTAGATTTTAATATGAAATTAAAAGGAACGGTGAATACAGTGATAAAACTGATAAAGTTGAACAAAAAAAACGTACAAGGTGACAAGTAGGTACGTCGCACATACACACAGAGCATGTAAGTGTAACCACAGAGCATGTAACTTTAAGAGGCGGAACTTAGAACATTCAGATTTTGGAGAATTTGTTACCTTTTTTAACCAACCACATAAAAAAAACATGGCTACCAACATGAAAATTCTAAGTAGCACTGACAATGACAATCATGACCTTGAAAGGGTTATCGATAGGGATGCGCAACGTATAAAAATCAATAAAATTATCGATATCGATGAAATGCATTCATTTCATCGATATCGATAATATATACGTTACGCAGATAATAGTGAGCCTCCTAAACTAATTTATTTTCAAAAATCGGTAAAATAAAACACACATTTATATGATTTCAGTATTTAATAATGGATATACTTAAATGAGCTATCAACATTGGTCTCAGACCAAAATGGCTTCCTTTTTTATTTTTTAGTGCCGACATCACAGTTTCTTTTAGCATGCCTGACTAAATTTTTCCCAAGAGACTTGCACTGCGTCTTAGTGAGGCCAGGCTGCATTTAGTTTTTTGTAATTGTTCCATCAACTGATTTATCCTTGGTGTTAAATCTGTAAAGATAATTAAATATTAGCAATATTTTCCATGAGACTTGTTAACATTTTCTTTCACATAAAACGCAGGGATCTTTTCTATTTGAAATGAGCAATAGTACACAAATTAACTCAATCAATTTTGAGAATTTCTTTCTCTATCTGTCTATTTGTTTGTTTGTATCATATGAGAAAAGGTTAATGGATTTTAATGAAACCACCTAAACAAGAGGTTGCATCTATTTTTTTTTATAATTTGATGGATGACATGAGAGGACTGTACTGTATATTGTTATATATAATAAAGATCAATTATGATGTTTATTATAGTTACCTTTTGACTCTGAATGCTGATACATAACATGTTGTGGAAATTCTGCGACTATTTCCCTTTTTGTTGAAATCCTGTTTTCCAAAGTCGTTAGCACATATATTTCACTGCTCATGCAGCTTTTCTATTGGTAGATGCACCAGTTCTTAATTACCAACTGTTTTTAGGCACTCTCGGCAGCTGGAAGATACAAAATATAAAAGGTTACATTATAACTGACTCTGTTTCACTGTGAATTTATTTAGTGTGATTTAAAGTTAAGAAAACACCCAATTTACACTATCAGCGTAACTAAATGAATAGATTATTATTATACTTAGATTTATTTCATAATCCCAGTATTTACGTAATTACCTATTGGTGCAAAGTAGATAATATAATCTTAGAGTCTGACCAATATATTTAGCAGTCAAACTATTTAGATTAAATTGGATTATAATTTAAAGTAGACGAATATTACTGTAGGCACAATGTTTTAAACCATTTCTTCAAGAGTTTCAACTAATCTTGATTGATAGCTCGAGAGAGTCGTATTACAGAATTTGAATAGCATAGCATAGTGTTAAGTGAGCACAAGATCACATTAACAATAAATATCTGTACTCACCGGTTGGGATCCAGTAAATACTTGGAAAATAGCAACTTATTTACGGTATGCCAGGCCTCCTTGATACCACAAAATTCACATCTTCTGTGACCCTTACCCATGATTACTACAAACTTAGAGTCACTGTCAATTATTCTGATATATTATGATCCGAAATCTTACAGAAAAAAGGAAAAACAAACAAAAAAATCTCAACACAAACATTACTCGCGCGAAGGGCAGACATGTTTGTGAAAACTTCGTAATTTAATGTTGGTCATTCTGTCATCCTGTCATTTTGCCGTGTGTTTCAGAATGTTGGCTAAAAAAGGTAACAAACTCCATACAAAAATAATCTGTTCGGAGTTTCACAGCACTGAGTGTAACCAGTTCAGTGTTGTTATCGTAAAAATCTGAGCTACCGTACAGTGTTGTCAACCCGTACGATAATTATGGGGTCGTATGATAATTTGGCTAATGGTACGATGTACGATAATGAATGTCTAATTTACCATAATTTTGCGATTTCCTGAAAAAACAAGTTCCATTAAAAAAACGTATTTGTCAGACAAAATATGGACAATAAATGCAGAAAAAAACAAAAAATGTCAGTGTCAATTGTCAAATATGTCATCATCAATTTAACAGTGAAAACACTAAGGCCGCATTCCGTGTTAAGTTAAAATCGAAAATATCGCGAATCCGACCAAAGTCCAAAGTTACAATTATTACTACTATTTTGTGACTATTTAAATTTGGTCGGATACGCGATAAAATCACTTTTATCGTAACTCGGAATGCGGCCTCTAATATCAACTAAGGCTGCGTTCCGAGTTACGCTGTAATTGATTTGAACGTACTAACCCGTACCCGTACCAAATTAGCGTGAGCGCGACAGCGATGTTCCGTTAATCGTCATAGATGACGTCATGACATGCACCATCTTGTGATAATGCCAACCATACCCTAAATTATTATCACCGTGACTGCTGTCAAAAATGACAGTTGTGCTGTTTTGTTTTGAGTCGCATCTTTAAGGTTCAAAGATGATTGGGAAAATTTGACAGTTTCGGGTAGCTTGATGTGCTGGCGTCTGTACGATAATTTTACATAAAATACGATAATTTCGACGTGGGATCTCGATAATTTGAACTTTTGGAGTTGGCTACACTGGTTTTGGGGAGAACGCGAGACAGTCATCTGGCAACACTGTCAGAAACTTGACTGATTGTGATAATACGATGAGTTACTACGCTGAAGGTTTACAAAATAATTATAAAAAGTTGCCTTGCCTCTGCCCGGTCATGTGGAATCATTGACCTTTTATCATTGTTGTGTAAAAATATTATATTAATTACCTTCTTAAACATTGGAAGTTCAAAGCGTCAGGATGTTGGAAACAGATGAAGTTGATGATGATTTCTTTACTCCAGTAGCTGGGTAAGTTTAAAATTTTGAAAGTTTTGGATTAGTGTTGTGTGTGGTGAAGTGAAAGTCATTAATTTATTAGATTCCATAATTCCCACACCACAACTGTCTGCTTGATTTCATTAGCATTAAGAGAGAACACTTATTTATACTACACTTTAAACTTATCACCATGTTATCTTTTCAGCACATCTCTGGCCAATATATTTGGAAATATAACTAAAAGAAATGAAGGAAAATCAAATGACTCATTAAAATATGTTCCTCCAAAGCCTCAAAGCATTCTATCAAAACAAGAACAAATAAAAACCACGGAATGCATATTTGCCTGTGCTCTTATTGGACATGAGTGGTAAGTTGTTATGTGTGTTATACTACTGACATTTAGTTTTATTTGCATACCATTTAAATTTTTAAGACAAGTAGAATTAATTAAACCATGTTAACATAAATCGTGGATAATTAATAATTTTGGTATCAACTTGTATAAAATAGGAATTGATTTTCTTTTCACACCATTCCAGCACTAATTAATTTAAGTGTTTAAATAAATAAATATGATGATGCTGTCAGCCAGGTCCATAAGAAGACAATTTAGAGATGTTTCACATGGAGTTACCTTAGCACATCTTTTTAGGTTCATTCCACAAATTAAAAAGAAGAAATAATAAGATATGGATATGGATTATTTATAATAAGTATCCTTCTATAACTTTCAGGTTCAACAATGTCTACACATCAAGAGGAAAACTAGGCTTTGCCATTGTGAAGATTCAGAAAACTGGTGCTCATAATATTGTACTCTATGACTCTAATAAAACTACCCTGTCATGTACCACACTTTTACCCAATTTAGAGGTCACCATTAAAAACGATACTTATATCTCTTATTATGATAATCTTCGAAAGTATTGGAGCATATATGGTACAAAAGAGGAAGTGAAAAAGGTTGCAGAACATTTAACTAGCTTTGAAGTAAACATCCAATATTCATCATACACAGATCAAGGCCCACCAGAACCTACTAATGTTGAAATAAAGACAGATGTTACTTCAGAACAAAGTGAGAAAATTGATAAAGAAAGTGATACAGATTCTTCAATTAACAGAAAAACAAAGGCTTCCATTTTAAATAGAATGGCCAATATGGGTCATTCAGTTTTGCCGACTCGAACTGTACCTGTAGAAAGAACTAGTGATTCATCAGACACAATGGAAACTGAAGCCCATCCAAAGTCTGTGAGACACAAACCAGTAAAAAGTATTATTAAGAGGAATCATTTGGAAAACATGTCTGAATCACAGCAAATAACTGAGTCACATCAGAGAATAATAGTGCCAAAAACAGAATCCAATGGAAACATTCCATTATACACATCCCATGCTGGGCAGTTATTGCCTATGACAAGTACCAGTCTCATCACAGGTCCTAGTAATGAGATGGGTATGTTTATGTCAGAACAAAGAATAAGCAACAGTGAGTTAAGAATAAATATGAATAGGATAACAGACAAAGTGGATGCAGTTTTAGACAAAATTAATCATTTTGAACAAAAAGGAAATACAAATATACAAACCGATATTTTGATGAAGTTGCTCACAGAGTATGAAAATAAAATTAAAGTATATGAAGAGTTACTAAAATCTAGAACTGATCAAAATATTGAGCATTTAACCACATCTATACATGCTAATAATGACAATCAAGTTGAAATATTGAAGAATAAAATCACTGAATTCGAAAAGATTCATCAGGATAGAAACAAAGAAGTATTAAACCTTCAGGAAGAAATCGAACTTTTAAAATCTAAATATGCTCAAGATAGAGTTGACCATGTAAATAATGAAAGTGAATTATTAACAACAATATGTAATTTAGAAAACAGTTATAAAGGAAAATTGGAGGAATTAGAAGACATTCGAAAGAAATATGAAAACTTAGTCACCAATACAAGTGCCAGTAATGATAATATTGGTGATAAGGTAAAAAATATAATGAATGATACATTTCAAACCATATCTGTAAATTTTGATAACAATGAAAGTTACACAGGTGAAACTGTCAAGAAAATTATAGCAACAGTAATAAAAAAAATAACTATACAAACATTAAGTGAATTGTAATAATTTACTGCACATTTGTTTCCATGTAGCCATTAAGTGACAGTCCTTCCATGTTTAATTTTTTTATTGCAGAAATAACTTTTTATATGTATATATATTAAAATAAAGAAGTTAGACTAGGCTATGTAAATAAGATGTATGAATTATTGTACATAACTGATAAAGTTATATCACGCAGCTGTACTGATATTATATGAATATGTCTCAAAAACATTATTATTAAGATTATTAAACTTATAAGAATTAAAATATTTTTAATTTAGGTAATTTCTTATGAAAACGGAGAAGAGTCATCATCAAATAATACTATACTAGAAGCTAGAAGTAATTAATTTTTACAATGCTCTGCTGCCCCTCCAAAATGAAGTGCCAGCCTTAAGGGACCAGCTCTGTAATTCGCTTTTACACTTAACTGATGAAACTGGATATTTTTTTTTTAATAGGTACCTACATAATGCTGATATCTGAAATTAATTAACATTACAGAAGACCAAATCAACAAATAAATTTAGATATACTCTACATGGCAAAATTGCCCTGGCTGGCCCCTATTATTCTTAGACCTACCTACTCACGGGTAGTCAGACAGAAGCTCAAAAGTCTGACAACCAGATTTACAAAGGGGTATCGTGTTACTCAGTAACTGGGTTGTAGAGCTCAGATAGGCAGTTGGTCCATGTAAAATACTGGTATTCAGCTGCATCCGGAGACTCGAAGCCAACCCAACATAGTAGGGAAAAGGCTAAGCAGATTGATTGGTTATCTAGTAGGTAACAGGTAACTCATGGTAGCCATGAGGTACTAGTTATCTCGCAAACCTTAGGTTTGTCTACAGAGTACTTTGTAATCTAGGGTAGTCCTAGATTACAAAGTACTCTGTGGACTAACAGACTTGACTTGGCTGTCTTGTCCATCTCTATATTCTGTATCAGCCCATAAACAACCCATCAAAACACCTGTCAAAAATGAAGATGTCACTGTCAGTTAAGTAAGGCCGCATTCCGTATTACGTTAAAAGTGATAATATCGCGAATCCGACCAAAGTCCAAAGTCACAATTTTTACTCAATAACCCTTATATTTTGTGACTATTAAATTTGGTCGGATACGCGATATAATCACTTTTGGCGTAAGTCGGAATTAGTGATGTGAACCGATTACAATTTTTAACACCGGTGTATACCGATTAGTTATTTACTAAAACCGGTTTTTAAGGTTTTTAGGTTTTTCCTAAAAAAAATACCAGTATTTAATTATGGCTTAGTATTTATTTTTACCGATTTTTCTTAAAATTATTAGGTACAGACGCCAGCACATCAAGCTACCCGAAACTGTCAAATTTTCCCAATCAACTTTGAACCTTAAGCTTCAGCGACAAAGTTGAAAATCTATTAAATAAATTTGACAGATTGTAGTAGCTTGATGTGCTGGCGTCTGTACAATTACAATAACAAAAAGAAAGTGGTTATCAAACAGATAAAAAATAACCAGGAAATTTTATACTTTGCCTGTTTCCAACAAATCGTAGTTCTGATTTATGAAACAAATTTCATCTGCTTGTAACCTGCTCCTTCTAGAGGACAACACATATCCTGATTTAGAGAACATCCTCTCCAAAGGTACCTACCGATGTCGCTGGTATAGCTAAATATTTTAACGCTATTGTATTTAATGGCACCAAGTGTTTATTGCTGGACCAAAAAGCTCCCGCACTTTTAGCTGCTATTATAATCTCGGCTTCTTCGCTTTGTGGATCTGTCTCCATACACATTCGTAAAATATTAACTGCAAAAGCAGTTGAATTAGTGTTGGGTCTTCTTTGTTTTAAAAAGTCCAGCAGTCCAGGTTTTTTCTGTTCTGTACTACTACCTGGCTGTTCCGAAGTCGATGGCACAGAGCTATCGGCGGAATCTTTTAAGTTATGGGTTAATTCTTTTCTTAATAAAAACTAAAGAACATAGTGGAATAATAAACCTTCCTTTTATTTAAATCAACTTTATTTAAAAAATGCTGCTCCAATAAAACCACTGATCAATGGGTTTTTATTCGGTGTTTTTACCGAATACGTTCACCGGAAAATAACTGGTGATCCTCCGGTGCTCATTGCTCCGGTGCAAACCTCTAATACATGTCAAAGACTCGGATACTCACATGTTTTGTGTTTGTAATCGGTTTTTCAATGAGAACCGGTGATTATCGGTTTTGTTAAAAACCGGTTATTTTAAGGTTTTTATGAAACCGGTTCACATCACTAGTCGGAATGCGGCCTAAGTGTCAAGTGTCAACTTCTGAAGTGATCACTTCAGCAAATTGCAGAATAAAATAATAAATTGTTGTTCTTGTTCATCAGTTTCACAGAATACTTTTATGTATAGGTAATCAGTTTACTATTTGGCGTGTGAGCAAATTTGAGTTATCAAACATGGATGATTTACATCAATCTTTAAATCAATATGAAGAACAGGTAATAACAATACAACTCCAATAAGTAACTGGTTCAAGAATTTTATCACGTTTATCACTATTTGAATGTAATTCCAGCTAGCAATGGTCAACTTAAACCTCGAAACTGTTAATGAATCAACGGAAAGAGAATCCTTATTAGCTTTGCAGTCAGATTTGCAACAACTTATCCAACTGACGAGAGAGAACTTGGAAGCCCTGGTTCCTAAAGACAATCAGCCGGTTGAGACTCAATCTACTGAAACTAAAGATGAATTGGATGATGAGTATGCATTGTTCATGGTAAATATAAAGAATCATTGTCATTACAGTCAAATATTTCTATTAAATGCACAGTCTAATATTTAGTTGTTTTATTGTTTGCAGCAAGAGATGGCTAAAAGTGGTGCATATGAAGATGCTAAAGGGGACAAATCTGGAAACTCTGATGCAGATGCAGCCAATGCTGATAGTGATATTGAGGTAGTTTTCTTATATCATGCCATTATTAGTTCTACAAGATTTCATAAAAGTATATACACAATATAGATAAAGAAAGAGGAGACAAAATACCTGCTATTTTGTGGTAATGAACTCTATAATAATGATCAACTAGGACCATTTAAGTGTGGTATTCAAATGGCTAAAGCATCTACATATACCTGCTGAACTACTAACACCTTCTAATTTTATGATGTAAAGCAAATAAACTTTCTGCATCTAAATCACTAAATAATCTGAAAATTTCATAGGATGAGCTGTCTTCATTACTGGGCATGAAGTGTGCAGTGTATCACACACACAAGTGGGGTGGTCAGCCAGGTCTTTACAATGCTATGGTCAGTTCTGTAGTGCCCAGACAGAATGAGGACCAGTTCCAAGACCTTCAAGTTAGTATATACTTGATGTATTTTAAAATTATTATTGATATACCATAAAAGTCAAGATTGTGTAAGCTAAAATTATTTTCTTCCTTCATTGCAGGTCCGTGTTCTGTTCACTCATCCAACACACGCTGAGATGTTACCCTGTCCTTTCTTCCTTGAAGGTGAATGTAAATTCAGTGATGAACAATGTAGGTGAGTCATATCATGGTTACCTAAAAAATGCACAGCACTGTAAATGTAGTGTCATAATTAAATCTGATTTTATTATGGTTTCAGATATTCCCATGGTGCTTTAGTACAATTATCGAATTTAAAAGAAGCAATAGAACCTGATTTTAGTTCAATTAAAGTAGGTAGTAGAATATTGATGAAACTGAAGCCACCTGATAATGAGGTAATTATAGTTTCTGATAATACAATACAGGTAGTATTGTGGATCAGATTACAGTCTAGAACATCATTTTTACGGCTTCATACATGACAAACAACTATAATACAAATTTCGTGTTAATTACAGGAAATAGGTTTAGCAAAAAAATCAACTGAAAAGTATCATTTATGGCATAGAGCAATAATAAGAAGTATAAATTTAGAGAAAAGAACTTGTTCTGTTAAGTTAGAGCATGGTGTACACACAGGGGAGAAAAGGAAACAAGGTACTGATGAATATAGAGTGAAAATTGAGGACATTTTCCCATTGAATAGTAAGTTTCTATTATAGAATTTGAATTTCCTCATTGATTCTATGCTTCGTAATCTTTAGCCTTCCTGTACATAACACCGAAGCCGCTGGCGACGCCGCGTAAATTTTACACTCATTCTGAAAAAAAATCATCTTTCGGCGCCAGTGTGGCGTATGGGTGATATTCATTCGTATACACAAACATGCGGTCCGACGCCGCTCGGTGCGGCTCTGGCGTCGTGTACAGGAAGCCTTACGGTGGTTTTACACTGGCGAGGCGAGGCGTGGATGGGATAGGCGAGAATTGAAATTTGTATGGCAAAATTTCTATCCACGCCCTGCGCATCTTTGGTGTAAAAGGTCTAGATGCGCGACGATATGCAAGGCGAGAATTAAAATATTTGTTAGTACAATATTGAACTTTATTGCTGTAAGAATAGAGTATTTATTTAAATTGTAAAACGGATATATAAATCTCGCAATGACCATCGAGGACCCGCACGGTCTCTTCGTCAAGCGCTGACCCGCGATGTCTCACGCTGGCACGCGCTGGCACGCGCCGGCTCGCTCCGACCATCGCGAGACATCGCTGCATACTATATTCGCGGCTGGCTAGCGCGCGAGACACGGCTGGCCGGGCGGCGCGTGATAACGCGAGCCGGCGCTTGATAGCGATGGCCGGTGCATGACATCGCACGCCTGCGCGAGGCAGCGCTTGCTATCGCGAGACGGCGCGGTATAGCGATGTACATCTGTCGGTGTAAAAGGGTATGCGTGATTTCAATTCTCGCCCAACCCATCCACGCCTCGCGGGTATAAAACCACCTTCAGGGTCATTGCATGTCTTATGATAAGAGCGAAGTACCTTAAGCAATTATAAAAATGTTTCATGGTGTTGAAGATTTAACACTATAAACGCATGGGGCACTAGCTTTTCTTTGATTTATAACTTATACTATTTTTTTATTTACTTTTCATGTATGTAGCTGAAAATGAAGAAAGTGGTGACTCCGATGATAGTTTAAGTGATACAGAATATCCACAAAGCAAAGCTATGTGTGAAGAAACAGTAGTTGACAATCATGCACTTATTGTTGCAAGAAGTCTACACCAAAACATCACCCCTATTGGGCAGTGGGAGCAACATACTAGAGTGAGTATGTATTAACTTTTATAACAATTTATAATAACTGTTAGACTTAAAGATATAAAAACTACAGTAAATTTTAATTTTACAGGGTATTGGCTCGAAAATAATGTTCGCAATGGGCTATGTTGCGGGGACTGGGCTCGGCGCAGCAAGCGACGGTCGTGTTCAGCCGGTTGAGGCGCGCGTTCTACCTGTAGGGAAGAGTCTCGACCAGTGCATGGCCATTTCTGAGAAACATGCTGCTCAAGATCCATTAAAGGTAGAATATTTAAAGATTATAATCATAGCTTACATTTTGTAGATGATATAAATACTCTTTGTAGACTATTCTTTATAACAACATTTTGTTATTGCTTATAGGTAGAGCAAAAATTAAAAAGATTACAGAAGAAAGAAGAAGAGCGCAATAAAAGAGCATACGAGCGTGAAAAAGAGAGGGAAAGGCGAAATGTTTTCAATTTCCTTAATAAAACGTTAGGCGATAAGACCGAAGCAGAAAACGAACCAGAAGCCTGTCTGGATATAAAGCAGTCTTCAAGTAAAGACTTAAACATTGAGCAATTCAAAATTACAGAAGACAAAAAACGGATTGAAAAGGAGATTGTAAAACTGAATGGTTCATTAATCAGACATGCTTCTGGATCCAATGGTCACAAAAATATTAATATGCAGATTGCAGAGAAAAATAAAGAACTAAACAATCTTGTGCAGAAAGAAAAGCAAATATCTAAGGAGCAAACACACAGAAAAGACAAACAGAAAATGACGGTTTTTTAATAGAAAGTTTTATCTTAGGACAATATCGAGTTTAAGTATTTAAAAAGGTAAATGTTATCAATAAATTATTAAATAAGAGTCTTTTTCATTTGTTACTAAATTTTTATAGAAACCTGAAAGAATCTGATTGTAACTTGCTATTTAAATTGGAGTGGCTGGTGAATTTGACCTTTCAGTATTTTAATGATGGTTTTGATTAACTCCATTGAAGTATATTTGACACTGAAACAATAAATAAACAAAGCCACTTTTATAAAGTGCATAGATTTAATTGACACATTTCATAGGAACAAATAAAATCTTTCTCAACAAAGTGTCTTTTTAGTGTTCCGTAGTAAACAAGCAACCCTTATAGTTTTGTCATGTCCGTCTGTCTGTCTGTCTGCGGTCTAGCTCCGAGACTCTTAGTACTAACATGGGCATGAGTATACATATTAATTATGCCGACTTAGTGGTAAAACAAAATGATGAAAAAAATTTTTTTTTGGGTGCCTCCCCTACACGTAAAGTGGGGATGTTTTTGAAGTGAAAACTTCTTTAGGCGCGTTGAGCATTTTTGAGATAGGGAAAAAACAATTGAACTCGCCACACTGTTATCGACACCAGCTTTTGACCATTAAAAAGATATCAACGCGAGTTAACTCATCGTAACAACCGTTTACGCTGAGTACGCAGTCGCCAACCTATGTAATAAAGTGCAACCTAGCAATAAGATCAATTACATGTTATTCCATATAATTGTTTGTGAAGTCAGTTCTAATATCGGCCTTCAACTTAATACACTGTTTTTCTGTAATTAAAATAATTATAATAAATAAAGTTTTTTTTAACTAAATTCCCGATCGCCAAAACATAACTGGCGCAGTCGGTAGGATCGCGACGCTCTAAGTTCGAATCCAACTCTTCGGCATAAGAGTGACGGTTCTCAAATCGTTCCTTCGCGATCCGCAAAGAACCTTACGTGCGGTCGGGCACCTGTACAGAAGCAGGAAGGTGTTTCTCCGGAGAATTGGAGGAAGCTGTTGGCAGAGACAAGACTCGACAGGAGATGCAGTGGCTGCTTTGGTAAGTGCTCTCGTATTACCAAGTGTCCTTGCTCTATTTCCTGCCTTACCTACTATAATTTTTGTATTTTAAGTATATGTGTGTCTGTCTATAAGCTAAAATCGCGTTAGGCACCCACATTTATTATAGCGTTAAAATATTCCGTGAAATTCCACGCGAAATACTACACCTCTATTGTTCTGTTTGAGTGCCACTAGACAGGTAACTTACAGTAGAACAATGTCGCTCAGAGATTATGATGCTAACTATAAACCGTACAAACTTATTGCAGATTTGATGCCAAGATATGATGGTAATCCTAAATTGCTTAGATATTATATTAGAGAGGTAGAAAGTTTATTAACTTTAACTAGTGAAGCAGATCGTTCTCATCCGGCATTTATATGCCTGATTAAGAGTAGGCTAAGTGGTCCAGCTATCGACGCCATAGCATACGAAGAATATCTCAGTTCCTGGGAGTCAGTTAAAATAGCTTTGATTAGGCGTCTTGGAGAACCACGCAATGAGATACAAGTTATGCAGGAGCTCACACGGGTACGTAAGTCAAAGAACGAGGATGCGGAAACCTTTGGCAAACGGCTCCGTGAATTATTAGACACTTTATATTCTGTAGGTGAACATGGTAACAAATCTTATTATGAAAAGATGGTCATTGAACAGTACGTAAACCAGTTAGACTTTCATGTGTCATTAGGTGTTAGAATTACGAAACCAGAAACATTTGAAGAAGCAATTATTGCGGCTAGGCAAGAAGAGGCTAGGCTTGCATATAATCGATCTAATAATTTTAATAGCCCATCAACATCCCAAGCGAAACCAAAGGAGTTGCCTAAGCAGCAGCCTTACAATAATCCTTTTCATCCTAACCTAGTAAATCCAACAATGCTACCATATAAGCCCCAGCAGAATAACATGAACCCAGAACAGCGTCAACAATGGATACAATCTATGTCGCCCTGGAAAAACCGACCAGCATCAGGTAACTTCAGACCAGGTGGCTCAGGTAATTTTAGAAGTGCAAACTTTAAGAACCAACCGAATGTTCCAAAACAGCAGATTAATCCGCCTGAGTTATCATCAGACGTCACTATGCGTACGGCAGGTAAGCCAGAAAAACCACAGTTCGCATCGGGGCAGTTATTCTATATCCCGAGTCAAATGGAAGGTCAGGTGCAACCAATACCCATTGGTAGTGAGTATTTCGGCCAATTCATGGACAATAGTAACGACGCTTCCGAGTCTAACATAAGTATAGACGAACAAGAGGTAAGTCAAGAACAGAATTTTATATTGGACCCCGATCAAGACAACCGGACATAGTATCCATTAACCTACAAACTAAACAATTTTTACCTTATATTGAGCTGCCAGAATTCAACGGTAAGTTTTTAATAGATACAGGAGCCAGTCATTCTGTTATTGCATCAGATGAAATTTTTGGTACTATTTTTGAATACGGTGTAGAAACAGAGCCATATCAAATAGTTACAGCACATAGTTCATCAGTTCATGACAAAGTAGTATACTTGCCCTTGCCCCCTGCGTTTAATAGCGATATTACCCATAAATTTTTAATATTCGATTTTGATACGAAGTACAAGGGTCTAATAGGATTCGACCTTTTAAAGAAACTGAAAAGCAATATTGATTTGAACAATAACGTGTTACGAACATCAACAGCACAATTACCTATTCACTTTAGCTCTCCACCGCAAAAGATAAAAATCGATCCTAAGTGTGAAAAGATAGTTACTGTTAAAACTAACTACGTAGATGGACAGTACATACACGATGAATTTTATTGGTCAGATAACTTGAAATCACCGGCAGCTATAATTAACGTTACTAATGGTTCGTTTAAAACTTCAGTTATTAATTTTAGTGAAGATAAGAAATATATTCCAGATAAGAGTTCAATTGAGTTAGAATTGTATAATGAAGCTAATAATATTAATAGTCATAACATAAATACTGTACAAGTGCAATCTGATATTGATCGCATATTAAATGAAAACTTAAAGAAAATTCGTACAGGGCATATGAATGAAGAAGAAAAGCGTGAAGTCACTAGGCTATGTTATCAGTATAGGGACCTATTCTATTCAGAAGATATTCCACTGACCTTTACACACGCAGTTAAACACGAACTTAGACTAAGCGATGATAAACCGGTTTTTGTACGTAGTTACAGACAAGCCCCCCAACAACGCGATGAGATTCGTAAGCAGGTAGATAAACTTTTACAGCAGGGTATCGTTAGAGAGAGTATATCCCCTTGGTCATGCCCCGTGCATATTGTTCCTAAAAAACCTGATGCATCAGGAAAAGTTAAATGGAGACTTGTAATCGACTATAGACGACTGAATGATCGTATAATCGAAGACAAGTATCCTTTACCCAACATCCATGACATCTTAGATAGATTGGGGCGTGCCCAGTATTTTACAACCCTGGACCTCGCCAGCGGTTACCACCAAGTCGAGATGCATCCCAACGATATTGAAAAAACAGCGTTTACAACGGAGCGCGGGCATTTTGAGTTTTTAAGAATGCCCTTTGGCCTAAAAAATGCGCCAAGTACATTTCAACGTTTAATGGACCACATTTTAAGAGGAATAGAAAACGTTTATACGTATTTAGATGACGTAATAATTATATCAACATCTTTACAACAACACATGGAAAAATTAAAGAAAGTATTTGATCGGTTTAAAATTCACAATTTGAAAATCCAATTAGATAAATCGGAATTTTTACAAAAACAAGTTAATTTTTTAGGACACGAACTTACAAATGAGGGCTTGAAACCTAATAAGGATAAAATTAAAGCAGTACTAAATTTCCCTTTGCCTAAAACTCCGAAAGAAATAAAGGCTTTCCTAGGCCTAGTAGGGTATTACAGGAAATTTATCAAAGACTTTGCAAAGTTAACTAAACCAATGACCTTATGTCTGAAGAAAAATAGTAAAGTTGTCCATTCTCCAGATTTTTTAGAAGCTTTTAATAAGTGCAAGCAAATTATAACAAATGCCCCAATACTACAATATCCTAATTTTGATGAACCTTTCGTGCTTACCACCGATGCATCAGATGTAGCATTAGGTGCGGTATTATCACAAGGCATTGTAGGTTCCGATAAACCGATAGCTTACGCATCCCGGACACTATCAGACACCGAGTCACGGTATTCTACGATAGAGAAAGAGTTACTAGCAATTGTATGGGCAATCAAGTACTTTCGTCCTTATCTTTATGGTAGAAAGTTCGTTATTTACACAGACCACAGACCCCTTACTTGGTTAATGTCTCTGAAAGATCCTAACTCCAAATTAACTAGATGGCGCTTAAAGCTAGCAGAATACGACTATAAAGTAGTTTACAAAAAGGGTCGACAAAATACTAATGCAGATGCCTTATCTCGTGTTAAAATATTTCATGGTAGTATCGATTCATTAGCAGTAAACTTAGATGACAATGAAGATGATGAAATAATTAATAGAATATTTGAGAACGCACGTAGAGTAGTTGAAAACGAAACGGAGGCAGCTATGCCCCAAGATGATGACAATATTCAATCCCTAAACCCTAGCGTTCCCCAATCTCACATAGAAACAGAATCAGATAGTATGAGCATAATGTCAGCCGAGCCTGAATTAGTTTCTACACAGCATACACAACCAGACAATGAAAACAAGGGCATACCTATAATATCAGATGCTATAGATAGGCAGCTGAAACAATTCCACATTAGATCAACACCCGGCTCAACATACAGAGTAGATAATAGATCCACTAACTCAAAAGTTGTCATAAAAGATGTTTTTATTCCAGTTAATAATACAGAATCAGAGATAGTTAGATTTTTAAAGGAACACACAATTGCCGACCGAGTGTTTCATTGTTATTTCCATAGTGAAGAACTGTATCATGCCTTCTCTAGAGTCTATACTACTATATTTAATGAGCGTGGCCCAAAGTTACTTAAATGCACTACGCATGTGACCCTAGTAGAAAACAAAACTGAACAACAAGAGTTGATTAAGAAATATCATGAAGGAAAGACAGTACATCGCGGTATTCAAGAGACGTATAAACAGTTGCATAGAAATTATCACTGGCTTAACATGTTACTTACCATTCAGAGATTTGTTAATCAGTGTGAGATTTGTTTGCAGTCTAAATATGAGCGCAATCCTCTAAGACCACCTCTAGCTATTACTAATACACCGCGCAAGCCAATGGAACACATATTTATGGATCTTTATTCAACAGGAGGAGTAACATTCCTCACAATCATTGATAATTTCTCCAAATATGCTCAGGCAGTTCCTTTAAACGCATGTAGTAGTGTGCATGTAGCGGAAGCATTGCTAGACGTGTTCTCGGTGTTAGGCTTACCAAACAAAATAACCACTGACTCAGATACTAAGTTTGATAATGACGTCATAAAAGATATCTGTGCCTTACATAATATTCATATACATTTCACGACACCATATAACCCTAACTCTAATTCACCCATCGAACGTTTACATTCTACATTAGCTGAAATAATTAGAATACAACGAATGACCAATAAAGACGATCCCATGCAGCTTATCATGAAGTATTCTATTATTGCATATAATAATTCTATTCATTCGGCAACAGATTATACACCTCATGAGCTTTTATTCGGACATACAGCATCTAGGAATCCACTAGAATTATACTATCCAAAAGAATTCTATCAGGATTACGTTATTAAACACCGCGCTAATGCCGAGGCAGTTCAAGAATGCATTGCAGCACTTATGTCTAAGAATAAGGAGCAGGTGATTTCTAAACGAAACCAAGAAGCAGAAGAAATCAAGTTCAAGGTAGGTGAGACCGTTTATAAACAGGTAGCAAAGTCAGCACGCAGTGATAAAACGAAGCCGGTGTTCAAAGGACCCTACAAGATCATCCACCTTCATCCAAATAACGTGGCTGAAATTATAGGTAACCACCCAAACTCTAAGTCCATTAGGGTCCATTTTAAACTACTACGGAGGCCTCATCTTGTTGCAGGATCCTCATCTCAGGAGCCATCGTGCTCTACGCATCAGGAACCGTAACTATCGACCCCGTTAATAATCAAAATGGCATCCTTCTCCTTAAACAAGGACAGCTTCTTAAACAGGACAATTACTTTAGTCTCGCTTGCATCTACAATATTACGAACCTTCATTTTACGTCGATCCAACTTATGTCTTTATATGCAAGCACTAAAGCAGCTGAGAGTGTTATGTCAGGAGAGTTACATAAAACATATAGAAATCAAATAGAGTATAGTTTAGATCAAATAGGTAAAAAGATAAAGTTTGTAAGCCCGCAAGTTAGAAAAAGACGCGGTTTGATCAATGGGTTAGGTACTGTCGTTAAATCCATAACTGGAAATCTCGATCATGATGATGCAGCAAAATTCGAAGAAGAAATATTTAACATAAAGAATAGAATTAATAATGTTCAGAATTTGCAAAGAAAGTCCTTAGTTCTAGCACAAAATACAATAAATGAGTTTGGAAATCAATTAAGTAAATTAAATAGTAATCAGAAAAATTTGGCTAGCTTATTGAAAAACATTACAAGTAACAGTAATGACGTAACTAATCATATACATTTTCTAGATATATACGTACAGATAGATTTTAGCTTACAGATTATCTTAGATAAGTTAATGTTGTTAGAAGATGCCATGACGTTTGCGCAACTGAGCACCATGCATCCTAGTATTATAAGTCCTCAAAACCTAATAGAGGAATTAATTAACTTAGGTAAGATCTATTCGTTTAGACCAGTAGCTAGTATTAATCTTAGTAATATCCATAGGATAGAAAAATCAATTAGAGTTAAGGCCTATAGTACAGTACACTCTATAAACTTTATCCTAGAAATCCCATCAGTAGCCCCACAAACCTATGACCTAATTCATCTCTACTCCATCCCCAATAAAAATAACCTTACTATTATCCCTAAATCCAAATACCTTGCACTTGGGAACGATGAGTACGCCTACCTAGAAGAAGACTGTCAAGCCCTGACCGATGACATCCAGCTTTGCAAGACCCTGGACACTAGAAGAATTGAAGACACCGAAGACTGCATCCCATCCCTCATTCAGCATCGTCAAGCAAACTGTACACATGCTAAGATGAGCCTAAGAAGAGGAAAAATTCAAAAGATCGGAGATAACAATTGGCTACTTATCCTGAATGAAGATGAAATTGTCAAAACACAGTGCAAAACTAAGACAGACTACAAAAAGTTAACTGGGATTTATCTCGTCACATTAACAGAAGACTGTCAAATTAACGTCATGAACAGAACATTACGAGCACATACAGGCACTATCGTCATCAATGAGGTCATACCTTTACCAGAGCAACATCAAGTCTTTGAAGAAACTGTTAAATATGAATTACAACTAGAAGACATCTCACTAGACAGCATCCATGAACTTATCAACAAAGCAAGCGACCTCTCCTTACCAGATGACATCAATTGGCCAATGATGATGGCCACACCAAGTTGGACTACGGTACTCCTCTACATCTTATTAATAGCAGCAGCATCCTGGAAGCTGTACCGATGGAAGATCACTACGATATCAGAAGACATCAGAGGCAGCGAGGCAACCAAAGGCAGCGAGGCAACCGAAGGCAGCAGGGACGCTGCCAGAAGCAAGAGTTGCTTCTATCTTATGGAGGGAGGAGTTAACTCATCGTAACAACCGTTTACGCTGAGTACGCAGTCGCCAACCTATGTAATAAAGTGCAACCTAGCAATAAGATCAATTACATGTTATTCCATATAATTGTTTGTGAAGTCAGTTCTAATATCGGCCTTCAACTTAATACACTGTTTTTCTGTAATTAAAATAGGTAATTATAATAAATAAAGTTTTTTTTAACTAAATTCCCGATCGGCGCCACTGATTTTTTAATTTCTTTTTCGATTTACAGAGACAAAGCGAAATGTAACTTATGATTTGTCGATAATACATTACATTCTACTGTACAAAAACATATTCTGCATGATAAGCTTACAGATTTCTGGATTACTTCAACTCTTCATTCGTAGCTTTTGTGGAACAGACACTATAATTTAGTTATGGGATCCCCCTTCAGTCGTTCAAAAGTAGCTCATGAAATAAGAGTTAAGTTGAAGTTCGTTTTTCTGTTGGAAAAATGAGTAGCAGCCCGGGGTATGGATTTATGCTGGGTTAATAGCAATGGGCTCGCCCTCTATTACATAGGTCATGGACTTAAACTGGTACCTCTGACCTCTGCGTAAATCCTCAGTGAATAAGGGTATGATAGCAATTAAGTACTCGCAAATACATGAAGTCAGGAGTAAGAATCAAAATACTTCGAAATTTTTAAAGCAATATATGTGATAAGGATAACGTGCAACGGATGACTGTTTCGCCACTATAATAGTAGGAGAAAGCATATTGGCGTCAAAGAAGCGGATGCCAGTTGGCAACAATAATGAAACACTTTGATAATTACAAATTTCTATATTTACATATGTGATGTTTAGTTTAAAATAAGCGTACATGGCATAAAATTACAATTAATATATGACATATTTTTCTATAAATTAGATATTTGTACTATCAATCAATATTAACAAAGTACTTAAAATGTTAATGGGCATGTGACTAGCAAATAATATTTGCTGAATTTTATAATTACAAATTAAATTTTAGTGACAGTGGGTCAAATATGTTTACCACTTACCTACTCAATATTATAGATATACCTAAATTAGGTATGGAATTGTGGCTATCATAACCTAATTTCATCATTATCCACTTGCAAGCGTTAACTCTGATGCATATTAGATAATTTTAGAAAAGGTACAATTTATTATAATTAAAAAATGAGTATAAGATGTTAATTATTATAAAATTTAACTTTGCATTGCCATAATTCAAATAATAACTACTAAAACCTCTTAAAATTGCTACGTGAGCAAGATATTTGTACTTTTCCTCAATCAGTTTTCCTAAAGTGATGTCTACATAAGCATTCGTCAATGCAATATAATTTAGTACTAACAAGATTTAGAAATTGGCTAATAGACCCACTGTGCGAAGTTCCCAGGACTACAAGGCTACTGAATCAAGACCAATGTCAGCCCCAGCACATCATGATCAACTTATCACTGTGCATTCATCATGTTTATAGGTAAAGGTTGAAGTTGAATATCAGAAGTCGAAAAATACGGTCCTGACAATTTACTCACTCTCGTATGTCTATCATACTCTTTCTAAATAAGGCACAAGTCACATTAGAGGGAGCCAACTGATTTTAGATAAATTTTTCAGATTTCAATAAAATCTATTGATTTTGACTTCAGAGTCCTTTACCTATAAAACTTCTAGTGCACAACTGACATTACAATATTCCTCCAAACGCGCCAACATGTGACTACTACCTGTACCTGTGTTTGCAACAATACTAATATGTATAGTTATCATCTAATTTTATGCTTATGCATTGAAAGTTCACTATAAAAATTTCCTAGACAAATTCATCACAGAGATTTGTTATATCCTCATAAAGATAACCTTATTACCGTCACCATCCATTCTCGCTCATACATCCATTGAATTACATTTATTTTAATATCTATATATTACATTACATAATGCAATAGAGAGTGATGAAATAAAGAGAGACATTCTTTGTACTAAACTAAACGTCTTGAAATTAATAAGTACACTCTTATGAGACTCTTCGCCACGCAAGTTATAATAATTACCCTATGATTGTTTTATGATGAATTACATTTGTGATGTCTTTATTACGTGAGTTGTGATTAGCCGCTTCTCTAAGCATCGCAATGAAATAACGAATACGAAATCAAATCGCGATCACAACTTATGTGACAATGCTTGAGATGAGATTCGCTTCAACTGGCGTTGTTTAATTACTCTATTATTATAATTAGAAGCGGCGGACTTTATGATTAACAGGCGGCTGTCACTGCTGCCTGTATTAAAATGATTCCGATATACCGATAAAAATCGATATTCGGGTGTATAACACAGTTATCATCCATACATCAATAGATTTAAGGTATGTGAGTCCCGGGGACTATCACTTATTGATGCTATAGCTTGGCTCTGAGCCGGCTGACGACGCACGCCATCGCAGAGTCGACGTTGTCGAACACGGGCACTCCGGAGCGTTTCGCTAAGTCTGAGAGGTAGTGGCGGCCCCGGTTGTAATCCTTGACGGCTGCTTCACTATACTGTGAAGAAATAATTGTCTCATTAGCATTGTCAAGTTGATATATTCAAACCAGACGTAGGGTACTTTAGAAGCTGGATGTGATGGACGAGGTGTCCGCTATCCAGATCTGCGCAACAAACTTCAGCGAAGATGACATAGCTGCTGCCAAGCTGTTGTTGTTCAGTGTGCTTAACAAGCGCGACCAGATGGTGTCCCGCCGGCGTGACGGGACTAAGAGAAGCCTGCAAGACATTATCACGCTGTTCAAAGAGACCGACCCGGACGACATACCGACGTTTGTGGCGAAGGAGCTACACAAGCTTCCTCCCGTCACCTTTGATCACGTTGATGTAACGAGCCTTCTGAAGGACATTGTCTTTCTGAAGGCCCGCCTCGCGGATGTTCTGGTGAAATTAGATGCATCCCAAAACACTGTCGCCGATTTGCGCAAAGAATTTAGTGAGTTGCGAAACAGTGTGGCGGTAACTAGGTCATCAGTCGATGCGTCTAACGTAAACAACTGTCGCGGAGCTGGCCTCGATGTATCGTCGTCAAATTCCGCGTCAGCAGTTTTGTCGCCAGCGCATCCGTCGTTTGCTGAGCTTGCAGAGCGTTCCGCCTGCGTGCCCCGCAGCCCCGCGCACGTCACCGCAGCTCTTCCACGCAGCGCTGCCCGAGCTCTTCGCCCCGTCCCGCTGCCAGTGTCTGCAGCCCTGGCGAAACCTTTACAAAAGGATTTCGCTAGCGTTACCGCGAGTGCCCCAGGCGCTTCAAGTATGCAACCTATGCCAGAAGAGAGAACTGATGGCGAGGGTTTCGTGACAGTGCAAAGAAGGAAGCGCCGATCGCAACCGATCAAGAACCGCTGTGGCAAAGCACCTACAGCGCCCGAAGTAAGCTTGCGTGCCGCAAAGCCGAATACACCGGTGTACATCTCCCGCCTACATTACACCACTAAGGCGGAGGACATCGCGGAGTACGTGCGCCAGAAGACCAGGTACACGCCGAGGGTGCAGTTGTTGGAGTCGCACCGCAACGTCAACTTCAAGGCGTTTGTGGTGCGAGTACCGAATTGTTTTCTGTCCGTCGTCATGGAAGAGGACTTTTGGCCGCAGGACGTGGTGTTCCGTCGCTTCCGCGGACAAATACCACAGGACAGCACAAGGACAAGCTAGTGAAGTGAAGTGCTACTAACATAGTTTTAAGCTATTTACTAACACAACTTTTTCAAGTACTCTTATATTAAAATATGTATGTTTAGGTTAAGGTATTTTTCTATGGGCCTGTGTCGCCTGAAATAAATGGTATTATTATTATTATTGTTTAGCAATTTTGCCAGAAAAGATAAGATCAAACGATACAGCTTCACATTTTGGTGCTGATAAATAATAATTGATCTAAGTGAGAACGAGTATAGTTGGTGCAAATCACGAACATTAAAGTCACATTGTTCGTGATTTGCACCAACTATTGGTGCAAATCACGAACAATGTGACTTTAATGTCATTGACATTAGGTTTAAATTGCAATGACACGTCAAGTGCAATCATAAATAACCAGGGTTGCTAAGGTATTAAAATTATAAATATAGGTTCAGCTTACACCATGTGCTTTCTGCGGGTCCATGGGCTGCACTAAGAGCACAGTGTTGGCAGGACGCAGTCCCATATAGTGTGCGGCCAGTACCATCGCAGCGAAGCACGGAGAATCCGCACTCATCGCGAACACTAGTACGCGTGAGCCTAGTAATAGGTCCTCGTCGTATGTTCCTGTAATGGAATAGCTTGTTAGGATAGTGGAAATGCACAATGATGGTGGTTGAGAAAACTAGATAAGTTTAACCAACTTTGAGCTAATTTGATATCATACTGCTGACTGTCAGAGACTCATCTGGCAGTAGCTGGCAAATTGTTATGCTGGCTGGTTTTTTGGTCCGCTACCCGTCAAACTTGCTCATTGTTTATCTATGAGTTATACATAATTATTATGACGGCGAACCCTGTGTAGTCAGCCTCGCTAGTCGCTACCATGTTGCTGACTGTCTAACACGGCATGACGACGAGTAATGGCGAGAATATGCGTGGATATGGGAGTGCCTTAGATAATGAAACAAAATAATAAGTTACCTTTGAAGGGCTGCGGCGTAACATCTTCCGTGACTGTATAGAAGTCGGACGCACTGAGTCGATCATTCCTATCGGCTCTATCATCAGGCGTGCGGTCTCTTAGCTGCACGTCATCGGGCAGTTCTAACGTGGTACTGGAAGGGCGCGGCTTTTTATCGCGACGCGGTGACTCGGGGTGCGCGGGCGCGGTCCTTCGGGCTGGGGTCGAGAACATTCGGGTGTAGTCGTTAGCGCGGGGCACTACGTATGTGAAGCCTTCCCTTCGTAGAACTTCTTCTGGTTTGATGTTGTGGATCTGGAGAAAATTTTATTTATTTGGTAAGATGGATCTTTGTGAAAGTAGTTGAACACGTTTCATAAAGTCAGTGGTGGATAAAAATAGAACAGCACCAACAACGAGCTCAACTTGTGCAAAAAAAGTCTTTCAGGAAATCAGGCAGACTGAAGTCAACCATTTCGCTTTTGGACAAAATCAATTTGTTTCTGTCAACCACACGTCCTTACTAAGAAATTTTATTGTGATGGTGCCTCTAAGGGTAGTTTTCGTAGTTCAAGTGTTACTACTATCGTGCGCTTGAAAATGGCTGTGCATTTCTGAGCAAGCATTCGTGTAATTCACTACATTATTATTTACCGGGAAGGTCCCGCCGAGGTAGACGTCATGCGTGGGCGCGCCCAGCATGGCGGGTAGTCTTTCGAGGCGTCGCTCGGTGCCCGGCGTGAACACCGAGTCACCGCCCGAGGCCCCCGCGGCCCCCACGGGCCCCGCCGGCCCCACGGGCCCCACGGGCCCCGCGCCTGCGCTATCTGCTGCTGGCCGGTGACCGCCGTTCTGGAACGAAAAGAAACAACCAATAAGTAAACGACTCAAAGTTCTATGGCTTACTAACTTAAGTTAGACGAAGAATAACTATTACCATGCCCAATTATGATAAGGGCACTTCTTTATTTTGATAAAATTTTCTAGAACCAGTTGCTGTTTATGATCGTTCATGTAAATGTATGCCAGAGGATCTTTCTAGCAATAACCTTTTTGCTACAAGGTGGACTGACGCCCTGGTGGAGCTTGCAGGAATCCGTTGGATGCGGCATTGGACCGGTCCCTGAGACGATGCTTGGGGGAGCCATTACCGGCAGTTAACGTCTTTTGGCTGAATGATGATAATAATTACAGAACAATGTATTTGTTCCTTACCTTAGGAATGAATAAACCAAGCTTTCGTCCGTATGCTTTAAGCCTGGGATTGACAAGCCGCAGTCCGTTGTTTGCGTCTCTCGCGGCAGGTTCGCGCGGCTCACTGCGCAGGTCGCCGCCCGTCGCCTCCGCCTCCGTACCGTTTCGACTTTGAGACTCTGCAAGTAAACAACGGTCAAATGATATAGTGTGTAAGACAAAGGGGTACCTTTCATATTTACAGCGGTCACAAATAACAATAAGAAGAAAAAAACTACTAATGGTTCATACTATGAATTGCCCTCGTTTGTTGAAAGTTTGCAATGAGCAATGAGTGAGTGCTTACTGACTGAGTGAGTGAAGAATTATACTGTATAAAAAAAAAAAAAATTTAAAACATTGTCTTTTGATTTAGAAAATTAAAAAGATTGCAAGCAATAAAAGTTTGAAATGACTAATAAACATTTGTCATATTTAAGTGATCAAAACAGAATTCATGAAACTGCACAAGCTAGCATAAAATTGAAAACAAGTAGAGCAAGTAACACCCAAAATACCGAAATAATGAAAATGATAACTGTATG
Source organism: Agrochola lychnidis (assembly GCA_963680765.1). Classification (NCBI taxonomy): domain Eukaryota; kingdom Metazoa; phylum Arthropoda; class Insecta; order Lepidoptera; family Noctuidae; genus Agrochola; species Agrochola lychnidis. The sequence goes on from OY796850.1 coordinate 12,358,645, forward strand.
AAACAAGTGGAGCGTGGGACTGCTGTTACATACACAAACGACTTAGTTAAGGTCGTGGGTAGACGTTGAATGCAAGCGGTTCAAAAATCATTCCTTATGATAGTGCGGCGTGCGTCCGGAAGTGGACGCGTTGCGGATGACATGATGATGATGATGTAAAGTGAATAGTGCGCACACGCACCGGGAGTGGGCGGGGACGGCGAGGACGGCGAGGACGGCGGGGACTGCGGGGAGAGGTAAGCGCGCAGCGAGCGGAACGCGCGCCGCACGCGCGACGTCACGCTCTCGCTAGCCGCCGCCGCCGCGCGCGGGCTACTGCGCCCTTCAACAAACACCACCCCTTACCACACACCCGCCACCCAAGTATTCTTAACCAAATATACGACGCGACGTTTCGTAACCGTGAATCGTAAAACACTGTCAAATCTTCTGCTATGTTCCACAATAAATCGTCCATGTAAAATGCAGCAATATATCGAAAGCGACGACATAAACAGCTTAATGACACATTAAAACCAGTTTATGGACGGTACATTGGCAGAAAACGACAGCATTTTAATGATCTTTACGGACATCAAGTAGGAGTCGTACTGACCTGCGTCGGCGGCGAGCTCGGCGACGGCGGCGCAGAACGTCTCGAAGTCGACGGGGTCGGCCGCGGGCGGCAGGCAGCGCTCGGCGCGCTCGCGCGGCGCGCGCGTGGCGTCCCGCAGCGCGTCCAGGGCGCGCGCGCGCGGCAGGCGCTCGGCGCGCCCGCCCGCCGCGTCGTAGGCGCGCTTGAGGCGCAGGATGGTGTGGCCGAGCGAGTGGCGCGGGTGCGTGCGCGCGCCCCGCAGCACGGCGCGCGCGCACCGCAGCGCGGCGGGGATGTCGGTGAAGGCGGGCAGGCCGCGCCGCTCCACCGCCTCCTGCAGCGTCGCCCGCGCACGCGACAGCTCCACGTACTCGCTGCAGTCGTACGAATCATTATAACACAGTTTACATTCTGCATACAAATTGACACAATAGAGGCACATGGAAGCAACGATCGTTGCGCGTGATCTTACTCCATGGGTTAGTTACGAGTGACTGACGTCAATACTTAACAAGATGATCGTGTTTCTACCTTTATCGACTGTTACGAATGCTTTGACGTGCTAATGTTTGCAAAAATTTGTAGACAAGTGACACTATAATGTTTGTTTTGCAAATTTATTTACACATGTCAGACATTTGACGTGCTAGGTTTCAGTTATGGGTTCCGACCAATACCAAACGACATAATTACACAAGGTGTGTAGCTTTAGTCACTCTGATAGTTACTCCAGGTAGCGTCATTCATCAGATAATTCATTTATTCGGAGAACTTGACACCAGGAAAAGATAGTCAGTCAGACAAGATGATGACGAACGGCTATCGCTCATCAATTCGCTCATCAACTTCAAAGACATGAATCATGAATCTAATCCTCGTGATGTCGACCAAATGATGACAAATTAATCATTTTAAATTTTTTGCCCTGCGTGGCTTTGCGATTGCTAATCATCTACCTATTATTGTTTTTAGGGGACGTGTGTGTTCAATTGTGGACTAGCTACGAATCAATTGTAGTTTGGTCGATGCGGTTCTTAATAGGCAGACTATTATTACATTCAGATAGAGCTCGATCTATATCAGTAGCCACAGAGGACTGCTCAAGACTAGTCAAGGTTCAAGGGGTTCACTTGACGAGTCCTATTTATAACCATAAATGTGTATGGCAGGGAAGTCAAGCTGATATTTTACAGTTGATGGCATGACATTTCACAAGTAGTTATTAGTATGGAGTATATCTTCTTTTCGCGTTGATTGACTAGTACTCAAATGTTGTCCGACCAGAAAGAAGCTACCAAGATAGCTCTGTCATTCGCCTCGTTCAAATCATGGAATGTGCAGGTGGTCGGTTTAGTGATACCCTATTCGGGTAGATCGTTTGGTTTGTTAGTATGGAGTAGATACTGACTGGTCGGAGATGGGCTCGTGGCCGATGGCCTGGTGGCGCGTGTAGGGCCGCAGCACCAGCAGCAGGTCGCGCGGCGCGGCGGCCAGGTGCGCGGCCTCGACGCTGGCGGCCACGGCGCGCGTCTCGCTGTCCAGCACGAACAGCAGCGCGCGCGCCGCCGCCTTCGCGCGGTGCTCCACTTCCATCAGCTCCGTCGACCAGTCTTCGACTTGCTGTAAAACAGGACATGATTAGTTTTTACGTGAATACAATTTAATTCATATTAATACCAGCCTATTCTTGTCCCACTGCAGGGCAAAGGTCTCTTCTCATACAGATAAGGCACGAGCATCAATCACCACGCTTGCTCAAGACGGGTTGGCGATTTCAGACTTATATTAACTATAGGTTCAGGTTTCCTCACGATGTTTTTCGTTCACCGATGTCAGTAAAGTCTAAGATAAGCTCAGAAAGTACCTACATATGAATTGAAAAAGTCACATTGAGTACGTGAATACGTCTCTTCAGATGGAAGTCACATTTTGATTGGGATAAATTTTTTATACATAGCAGGGCAGGATTTAAAAAAACCACAGGCAGTTTTAGGAACTTAAATTCTATGCTATAAGTTTTTTATAGATGAAAACCGCTTCTGTAGATTTCCGAGAAAAAAATGCTCGCAATCTATTGTAGGGAACAGTGCTTATTGTGAACACGCTGCGCTGCTTTGCTCAAATAGTACAATAGTTATAATTATATTCTTTATTCTAATATAAATTACCCGTCTGGGTCATTTTCAGCACTCGCAGCTTACAAGCTTGTTTGTTAGGTACTTATGTAACGTCACGTTAAAGTGTCTACGTACTTAGCAGAAATAGGTATGGGTAAACCAATATCGTAAAACACTTTGGCTTCGAGCGTTCAGCTAAAAAGTAAGTGTATATGACGTAAGTACATGATTTCATGTGTATTTGAAACAGTTTACTTTTGAAGAGATATATCTATTACGTTTGTGTGATCTAAGACGTTTCAATAGAACGTGTCATATCTAATTACCAAAATCATATTTATCGAGAGCACGTTTTATTTAAAGAAGCTGTCATGCGTTATCATACGCATTATCTGTTATTAACTGGAGAATGGTCTTCTTTTGAATATATTTTTAAGGTCTGCACGTAAGCCCAGTTAATTCTGTCCATCGACTCATTATCTGTGGCCTTTTAAAGTTGTGCCCCGATGTTATTGTAGTAACACCCAACGTTATGAATATTAATGGTCGCCCACTCCTTATATAATATTAATTGTACCTAATTATAGTTTAATATTTCACGAAAGAAAAACAAGCTAGTTTACAAATTCAATTTGCAAATTGATAACGTCATCCTCAGTAATGAATATTTATTCTAGCTGATAAACTTGAGTGAAAAGAACTAAGTAACTGTTGCAAAAAATAAATAAAGATAAACGTACCATTTTGTTTTTTCTCAGTCATATGTTATTGTTTTTTTAGAATAATCGAGTGAATACGACATTCATTGATGAGAACTACATGTGTATACTTAACTGTATATTTACGCTTTTATAGCTCAACCATAAATATTGCGCCAGGATCAGCGTCGATTAACAATTTAATTAATTTATTGAAGCTGCGCGTGTCACACCACAACATGTGACTAGCTCAATATGGTACATTGTTCTTTCATCTAAATTAAATTGGACACGAGCCGACAATCAACAGCTGACCTGTAATCACGCTTGAATTATATCATACAGGTTTTCATTTCCAGTATTGTTTAACAATTAATTGACTTCATATCACGTCGTAAATGGCGAACAATGTTCGATTGTTTACTGCACGTTGTAATGGCGTATTGTAGGCAATTGTAGGTGACTTTTTGATCTACAAGAACGCTGAAACTGAACATTCGAAGACACTTATCACATTATACTGTATCAATGATATACGTCATCTCTATTTACATACCAAAATGGCTTTACGCAGTTATAATGAAATTAAACACATCTGTATATTATCTATATTCTATACATATACATAAAATAAAACAGTAGAATCCGGTGTCTGTCTGTTTGTTTGTTCGCGCACATCTCCGGAACTACTGAACAGATTTTCGTGTAGTTTTCACAGGCAGACAGATTAATTTGGAACAGAATATAGGCTTCATCACTAGATAATGGGTCGACCGACTAGGCAGTTTATTTTTGTTGTACATATTTGTAATTGTCTAGACAAGGTGTGCTTGAAAGAAAGTTTTGGAAAATCCACCGGAAAAGTCGGAATATACCCCCCGGGCGACGCCGGGCACGAACAGCTAGTGATTTAATAGTTATAATGTAATAGTAGTGTTCAACTCACCGGGTTAAAATAAGTAATGCCCATCTTCTTCAGCATCGGAATGGCTATGTCCGATCTCCAAGTAGTAGGGTTGCAGGATCCACCCAGGAACACCTCGCAAGGCGGAGGGGGCGCCTCGCTGCCTGCGCAACATCATACGTCAAAAATTGTCACAACACTCATAGTAGGTACATACAAATAAGTAGGCATAATACATGATGGACTGTGTGGTAATTGCTAAATAAATTGATTTTCCTTTACCGGAAATTAAATAACAATTTAGTACATAGGTACCTACCCAGGCTTTTTCATCCTATCAAAATTCCAATCTTTGATTCTGTTGATTTTATGTATGTTTTGAAATAAGCTCCGACTATCGATCTATTCTAGCTGATGTACACAACATCTTATCACGTGGTTATCAACCCACGCTTTTAATTTCAAACACCATGTCTAACGTAGTGTCTACGTCAACAACATGAATAATTCCATAGATATTGTATGAAGGACGAAACAATCAATCACCATGTGAACAATATTTGATGTGTTCTTTAAGACACAACTCATAATAGGATGAGTTGACCCTATTTCTAAGATGGGCTCGAGGCACGCAAAAGAACTACTGTTAATTGTTAACAATTGTACTGCGGTTGGACACGCAAGCAATGAGCTCAAACCACAGCGGTTTGTTACTATTTGTTGAAGATTCATGAGTGGCCTATACAAACCGGTGTCTTATGTTTAATACATGACGTCGGATCTACGTTGAAACAAATTCTATATCCAATAACAATTCACAAAACCTTGGCGCCGAGACTTATTATACGCGATGCATACCTAAAATAGTGATAATCAATTAATATGCTAATGTAATCTATCTGCATGATAAGTGCATTGATCATAATGATAGTTGATAGCAACATGGGTAAGTACATACGGCGTGGATTAGAAAGCATCACGGCCAGACGAGTGCCGGTGCTAGGTTCATTCAACCAGCGATACTCATCGTCAATGATCGATGAGTATCGACCTATAGACTGCGTAGGCTGCACATATGTAGGCCGACCACCGTACTACATTAAACACCTACTTGCATACTCGTAGATTAATGATTACCATAAAAGGTCGCCCATTCGGCCGAGACAAAATTGAAGTTAAAAAAATATTGTTATTATGGTAGGTTCTACTTTTGGTCACATTATGTATGATCATTAATCGCTACCTACTTCCTATACACCGTGATATCTTCATTGTATTCATCTCGTGGTGTGCTAAATCTATTTCTATAGCACTATTGATTAGTGAGGATATATTCAATAAATGAAAAAATTACACATAGGTACACTTATTCCAACTTTGAAGAAATCCTAGTGAGTTTCTCTCCATAATTTTTTAAATTTTATTTCCTAGAACAATCCATCGTTATCCAACTTTCTCGCATTATGGTTCTAATGGACATTCAAGTAGGTAATATTGTATTGAAATGGAGTCACCACACTCCGGGATGAAAACAGTCCAAATTACACGGTGTATATCGATTTGATTAACCTAATAATTTTCTATCTGCTATGATGATCATTATTCATTTACATTTTTTTGAAGAACTTAAGAAACAACAACACAACGACACGCACAGGTAAGTCATTCATGTTTACACTGCACTTTATAAAACGTGGCCAACCAAACACATCAATCCAATTCGGGATCTTCGTTCAATGCCAAAACGAAAACGTAAACACAACGCCAGATCAACAAACGCACAAACATCGGCTGCTCCGCCCGCACACAGATCACAGATTTGAATAGAATGTCCCTGAATTGTCACAACTTCAACGTGAACTCACGACACATGTACCGAAATCCACAGTGTACACAGCCATCCTCTTTTACTTGTGTCACTCAGTAAAATATATGATACAAAACATTGTGGCAGAAAATCATGATGTTTATAACGGACGAATTGATTATGAATACATTATGGGTAATTGGAATATACACGGTGTCGTAAAACGGACAGGTTTTCATTGATGAAAATAGTAAAGAAGTATGTGAGAAACGCACAGGGCACAATCATTGTAGTCGGCGGCATGCTTGCGGATGTATCGTGCAGACTGCGTGCACGCTGTCCACCCGCGAACGGTCGGCGGCCAACTGGCGTCCGTTCGCAACTTACATCTACGCCCAAGTACTAGCCAATTCCGCATTTTAAAATATTCCGTTATTTCTATAGCACTACAAAGACATGGCACAAAGACTCATGGTGTTGATGTTGACCATAACTCATACGCAAACCTGTATTTTTCATCTCATCCACAAATGATTTTAATGAGCATGTGTCACCAACATCATCATTCAAAGAATCAAACTATTAGAAGACGGTATCTTACATTTTAGCCTAGTCATACTATTTAGTTTATCATAGATAATGGAATGGATTTGATTGAGTTCAATGCATAAATAAATCCAATCCAATGATGCATAATTAATTGATAAAAATCAGAAAAAGTTATCCAAATTGCTACTAATTCGTGCCTTCATGAGGAAAGTGAAAATATTACCATAATGTATAGTAACATTTTCATTTTGTCACAAAATTTAAAAAAATATATATAGTCTTCAACATTTTTCATAAAAGTAGAAAACTGAAAAAAGGTCCTAAAGACATCGATGAATAATTTCAGTGCGGTACAAAGATCGCTATGTAAATAGAAAATAAAGAAAAATTACCATTGTTTGTTTGCTCTCAAGAAGTCGTCATTTGACAGAATAATTCTTCCGGGAGATAAGGAAGTTGACGCAGTATCGTTTCATCGTTTGTTTACGTTAGGTATATCTGTAGTTGTATGTAGTAGTGCGATGTCATCTGTATTATCTTTTCGTAGCATTTAGCAGCCGAATTCGTGGGCGCGTAGTACACTGAACGGAGCATCGCGCCCTCGCTTCCGTACTCTGTTTATAGTATGTGCGGAAGAGCCTGGGAGGCCACGCATCACATTTACTTAGTGATCTCTGCCTTTTACGAATTACCGTGCGAAAGCGGAACTTCCTTCCGATATGTATTACGAGATTCACATCTAAGCGCCTTATTTCACTCCATATAATGAAAATGAAACTTAAACTTTCTCTAATATTCCAAAGATAGGAAAACAGGTTTATGTCTAATATTTTTAAAGCTTCTGAAACTTAATTTAGTTGTCTTGTCTCTAATATTATACATTAGTCAGATGCGCCGGGAGATTGACGCAAATCCGAGCATTACATGTGCGGCCTGCGGGTGCAAATAGGAGCGTACAATGACTAGCATAGGGCAATCGCATTAATAGCAGAACAATTAAAAACATAGATATACGCAATAAGTGATGACCACATGCCCCACGAATGTGAGTTAGTTCCTATTTGTTATTATGAATATGAACATCATCGCTGTCATCTTACTGTGTGCTTAGCGGAGCGAGTACGTAACTGTTGATAAGCTTCTGATTGATATGTAGCTATAAATTATTTATTCCTTTGCTGACTTTGATGAACTACTATCACTGTCTCTAACGTATTTGATTTATCAAGGTAAACAAGTAGTTCATGTGCATGTTCAATCACCCGAGTCCTATTTCCAAACTGTTGAAAAGGAAATCTTAAATCAATTACACATTTCATAATTACGACGGTAGTAATATACCTATTACCATGTAGGAATTTAAAATAAATAATAAAAAAAGCAATCCTGACTCACTATTCGATAAAGGTAAGCTGTAGGTACGTACTTTAAATCTATTTAATTTCGATAATTATTGACCAATCGAATATTAGTAATTCAGCAGCTATCAAACAGCCTGATAACAGATAGAATAGCGTGGGAAGTGGCCGGCGACACCGAATTTATAGTGTATGAGATATTGTTGCGTAGCCATAGGGACTACCAATGTGTATTTCTGGATTGGTACCGTGCGGAAAGTTTAGTCACCATTTGTTTCATCACGGGACGATCGACCTTCCGCAGCACGAGTGTGCATCCTGAAGCGGGGACGGGAGCCCCAGGCGAAGCCAACAATTTTATTATTCACAACAAACTTTCCGCAGTTACTCTAATAGCCATTTCAGTGACTTCGCGACGGGCCGGTGTTATTATTCTAAGATTCAACTAAATATTCTTACCGTTCACATGTTTACAAATGTTGTCCTTATCTCTGAGCTCCTTGTCTACGTTCCATTGTGGCGACTCAGGTTTGTTCGAACTCCTGCGAATGAAAACTGAAATTAGAAATAAAACACAATCGATGAACTTGCGTAGGCGTTTCCGCATGATAATGCAATGAATAGTGCACACATTGAATGAAATCATTTCTAAAGGGTGAAATTATACAAATGCTGTCCTTATATGTAGAGATTCCTTGCATGACAAATATCTTATTGTTTGGGAAGTAAGGGTCAACGCACGCGTCATACGTAGTCCCAGTCCTCAGTTCAAGACCGAGGAAAAGGAGAACGATAATTTTACGTCATCGGTAAAATTAACCTGATTCATGTCGTGGTCGTCGCAGTGAATAAGGACATTGCTTGGGTCTTTAATTATATCGTAGAGTAGGTATTTTCAATATTACTTTAACAGGGTTATTTTACGTTATTTGAATTCCCATGTCAAATAATGTTAGGTAGTAAACTGTTTCCTGTTCAATTGCATTATTACTATAACTATGATTAATAGGTGGAGCTAGCGCCATTAGTAACTTGTGCCAGTTTTCAAATTCCTGTAATACCGAATTGAGCTAATTATCTACTGATGGTTAGACTAATTGGGGCTATTTTAAATCATGATCTACTTCTACTAAGCAAGTTTTGATTCATAAAATAGGTACTACGACGTCTTGTGAAATCGGTGTAATGACATCTCATTATTGAAAACAATTTACATTGTTTTGTTTTCAAGGCTCATTTTACAACCATGTCACATATTGTGACCAAATTATTGGAAAAACGTAGAAGATAACAACACAACGACATAACATCACGCCTTTTTTTCCCAAAGGGTTGGGCAGAGGCTGGTGTCCCTGTAGCAGGTACACCCACATTTCGCCAGTTATATTTTTAAGTCCTATGTAACAGAGGGCGAGCCTACTGTCATCAACCGGGCACAAATTCAGACTACGAGCTGCTACTGAGAAATTTCAGACAGAAAACACAACTAGAAACAACTAGAAGATAACTTCTACGTTTTTCCAATAATTTGGTCGAAATAACACACACCAATGAAAAACACACTTTTCGATGTGAAAAGTATATTTTCATTTAGGCAAAAAGAGACAAAGATGTTGGCGGAAGATCTAGAACAACCTGGGGCGGAAGTAAATAATGTGGGTCGAAACGGTTAATTAGCAGAAACTGACTAACGACTGACTAATTCTGTAACAACCATGTGCTCCGTCGCGTCACAAGGGCTGAGTGACTAAAATTATTTTCTAAAGAATTTCAAAGAATTCGGCAAAATGGTTTGAAATATGGGACACAAGAGACCCGTCAACTACAACCAAATATGGATATTTGGGTGGAGATTACGGCCCCAACAAACAACTTAAGGTAAGTCGAGGTTGCGGTTTATTTGTAAATTAGGTACTTACCTAATAAGTTATTTCATGGTAGGTTAGGTAACTGAATGAATCGAGTAGGTACTGTGTTAAATTCAAAATAGGATATGTTAACATTAAAATAGGACCTTCGCGATTTACTTTAAAATAACATGAACAAGCGTTAAGTACAAACAAATGGAACACTTACTGCCTGGCTTGCCTCGAACACCGACGCAGTTCAGCTGCGAACACGCAGAATTCTCCGAATGTGAGAGTGAGCGACTTGCGGCGGGCACACTGCCGCGCGCAGACCAGCATTTCGAATACTAAAACAATAACAATTCAGTTAAATAATAAACAAATGTTACCTGGGGGGGGAACACAAGAATGACATCAACTAATAGATCGTCATGGACAACTGAGGAAAAGTAACTCTTTATTATATCCTACTAGCTGCGCCCCGCGGTTTCACCCGCATAAGTCTCGATCCCGTGGGAATATCCGGATAAAAGTATCCTATGTCCCAACTTAGGTCATGGTCTACCCATATGCCAAATTTCATCCAAATCCGTACAGCCGTTTTAGCGTGAACGCGTAAAAAACAAACAAAATTAACTTTCCTATTTATAATATTAGTTAGGAAGTTAGGATTCTTATAATTTCATTTTTACTTAATATCCTGTCAGTGAGGATACGGTAATAAGTTCTAAAGTAAGTACAAGTATTTGCGCGTCTTCGACGCGTACACGGATGCTACGTATCTCATTATGTAAATTTAATGTCCCAGAATGATAAAGCAGTAGTCATACCAAATTCTTGTTATAAAATAAACTTTACAAAGAAACTTAATGAATCAGATCGTATTTCTGTAAAAAAATTAAAACTCCAATTAGGTTATCTGAACTTTTTTGGAATGTTATTGTTTCGTGTTAAGTTCCAGTCGGTTAAACATCCGTGATTATTTCGTCCTAAATGAGGTTCGCAATCTAGAATCACCGGCCGGACAGCATTTAAATACAAATTAAATGTTTCTAATTTACACTTAACAAACCCACGCGAGACCAGACTCATTTCGAATACTTAATAAATAAAGTACTTTGTACATTCACGTCACCCTACGAGGGCGACGAGGATTGAAGTCCAAATAATTTAGTTATTAATAACTGTGTTGTTAGAAATATGTAGGTATGTGTTCCCACAGTCAAGCAAAATAATATCCTTTCCTGGTTGAAGTGACTAACTAGCTTAATATGGCCTAGGTAGATAGATTATGCGGCTTTTCAATAGATTTTAGATGAGTTTTTTTTTTGAGAACTACAGCAGAACAGCCGTATGTACAACAACATTATTACAATTCCAACAACAACGTGATGAGGCGATCAGGATTTTAAATTGTATAGTTTTCAATATAATGTACTAACACGAAACCGGTTGCTATTTACAACGAGTTTAACTGCGAGGATAACAAAGACAATTATCTAGTTAGGTATACATACACTCATCAACGACTCATATTTACATAAATTAAATGAATTGGAACATTGAAGACATTCATCCAATTTTACTATTATTGTACAAGATTTGAGGAACGACTAAACTATATATTTAAGTAAACAAGATTCAGAACCGTGGACGGCGTTTACAGATCTGCCTACTGAAAAGCACATAATTTTCCGGACCAAAAGACATTTTGTGCAGTTTCGCTTACTAAGTAAACTAGGTATATACCGATTAACCGATATCCGAGAAAGTTTAATTGTTACGGTGCTTTTCAAGTAAACAAAACATTTTATCATAAGTACTGATATAAATTGATTTGCCTGGAAATGAAGGAACATTCTATTCCAAGTATTTCCAAGCGATGAACATTTCACACACTAAATCAACACAACAGTTTATTTTCACACAACTTATACCTTGTTGTCTAATAAACTACTAAAAGTCCTCTGCGACAAAGCAGAAAATAAAAGAATACAATATGGGGCGTAGCTGCGTAGCCAGGATGGATCATATGGCAAGTATGGGGTACTTGCCAAAAATAATGGTGTCAAAATCAGTGTCGGTACATTACTTTTGTCGGAAGAAACGACAACGGAAAAAAAAAGTAGACTAACAAGTCTTTCCAGCACGCGTAGTATGACAACCGTAGAAACGGTTTTCCTACGGGTTTTGTCGACGGAAGAATAGACAAAATGACAGATAAACAATCACAATCTGTCATTTTGTCTATTCTTCCGTCGACAAAACTCGTTTCTACGGTGGTCATGCTATGCGTGCAGCACGCGTAGCATGACAACCGTAGAAACGGTTTTCCTACGGGTTTTGTCGACGGAAGAATAGACAAAATGACAGATAAACAATCACAATCTGTCATTTTGTCTATTCTTCCGTCGACAAAATTCGTTTCTACGGTGGTCATGCTACGCGTGCAGGTCCGGCATCCACTCTACTGCAGTATTTAATTTTTATAGCTGCATAGGTTGAGTTCAGAATCCTGTTTCGCACAGTTTGTAACTCCGGTCTAAGTTCAAATAGCCTTGTTAAAGATTTACCCCGAGATAACCATCTCACTTCTGTATGGAGCAGTAGTATTTTGTTTGCTGTCATAATCTTCACATAAAATTTAAAACAGTCGGGATTGCAGTGGACAAGTTTTGACGAAATTCTTTATTTTTGCCGCTTTCTCAAGAACTAATTTTACATTTGGCAGCATTTGCTTAATCGCTGTTTTGTCAGATGTTGCATTACTTGGTCCACTGGGTCTTTTTTAGACATAGAATAAAAATAAAGCTCCTAGTTGTAGTTCTATTGTATCCTGCATAAACACGTGATTTAGCAAATGCCGCCAAATTAGTTCTTGAGGAAGCTGGGCTCTGCAAAGCCTCTGTGGAGGCTCCGCGAAAAAACTAGTCACACGAAAATACAGGGTCTTCGCGGAGCACACTTTGGGTAACACTGATCTATACTATCGAGCTCCTAAACACGAATAAGGTAAGGAATATAGTTCAAGTGTGCGGTCCACACTAAACTTATTGATTGTCCAATATAGCCAGGTATACCTACCTACTTCCAACGAAAATATTAGGCTTAATGTCAACATATTATCTCAAGGTTATACAAGCATTAACTTAATATTGACACGCAATAAAAATTTATGAGTTTGTGTAAAGACACAGAATGAAAGGACAAAGTCGGACGTCCGTGTGAAGCATGCAATAAACAGTCGGCGAATCAAACGTGGAGTCATGAACTCATTCGGCGGCAATTGGTCATCAGTGAGCAATAACAGTGAGATCACTGGACGCGCACGCGCACACCTGCCACACAACAATAGCGGATATCTACCGTAATTATACACGTAGTATCCTATTCCAAGCGTAAAATAACGATTACGTTATTAATTGTTATGATTGCCAATAAGCCATTTGGATTATAAATAACCATGATTTTGTTCATCTAAACTAGGATACAAAGATTAGTTTGCATGGTGCGGTAAAACCTGCCGGGGTTGCGAAGAAGTCCGAAAGGGATACCGTGTCTCACGGCAACATGGCAACTGAAGGAACACGGGTGGTTTTCCGTCAGTAAGAGTCTGACACCCTCTCCCGCTCCGCCCAGAACAGGAGAAGTTTTTTGATAATTTACCAAACAAAAAAAAAAACAAAAAAAGGTAAAACAGAGTTATTTTGTTACGAGGTATCTAAAAATTAATGGCTGAAATTATAGCATCGTATGACACTGTACCTACTATACCTACCCTGCGGGTGCCAACCAAAGTTCGATATTTATATCAGTTATGAATATGATTTCAGACGGAAATATTTTCTTGTTTCATGATTTTCTGTTCAGATTTATCGTGGTTAGGATGAAGTTAATCAATGTAATTTTTTTTCCTATGTTTACATAAATAATGTCTAGCTACCAAAGAGCAATTAAGTGTTGAAGAAATAAGTTAGTTTCTAATATTAAAGTAGGTAATTAAGCCTAATGCTGTTGCATGACTTATAGCATCTAGGTATCACGCAGGCGACCTAAAACCTAGAAGAAAACGTAAACGATATGCCCCAGTTTCAAAGGAAATTATAATGGAATGGGGATATTTGAGCAATCACGCGAATTTCGAAATGGAATATTTGAGACTGCTGTCGGAAAACATTTTACTAACCATTTTGTTTAGCAATTGATTATTGGCTTTAACTTTTTATATCATCACCATCATTAGCCAATATAATAGCAATGCTAGTTATCCTAGAAAGGCTCTCTAGGTTTTTCTATAGCTACATCAGGCACCAGCACCCTAATTGCGAAACACACGATCAATCACAATCTGTTTCATTTTGTCAGTTCAACAACATTAATTGCATTATTTACGTTATTGAGCAGACAAATTTTTCGAACATATGAAGCAATGGATTAGCGATTTCCTTCAAAATGATTCAGATTATGATTGATCGTGTGTTACGCAATTAGGGTGCAGTTCTCACAAGGTTTATTTATATAAGTACATAGTTCAAAACTACTAAGGGCTACTAACCATTGTGAGAGAAAATAAATAAATAAAGGCCTCCTCAATTTCACGAATATTTTTTAATGTAACTGAACTTTTAACGTGTCACAGTAATTTATCAAAGTCAAGTTATTCTAAAAGCTTGTATTAAGACTAATTTTCGCCACGTTGCACAAGAAAGATTGATTCGCAAATGACGACATTGATAATTTCAGTACGACATAATGCAACATTAAATAAAATTCACATAATATGTCACACAATCATAAAAGATCCTTATCATTCCAATACCCCGGGGAATTTATCGATATCAAGTGCGTATTTACATAATTTGGATAAAGATTACAATTGGGAATCACAAAGAATTATCTTGAAATACACGGAATTATAAACAACTTACTCATTAGTTGACTTTCATAAACGCTTTTATAATCTGAATCTCGGAAACGGCTCCAACGATTTTTATGAAATTTGGTATGCAGGGGGATTTCGGGGGCGATAAATCGATCTAGCTAGGTTTCATTTTTTAAAAACGTCATTTACAAAAAACACGTCCAGAAATTACACCGTTAAAATGCTAAGTATTTGTCAAACTGTCTGAAAGTAACATTGTTTATAATTCCAAGTATTATTATTTGAGTTTCAACGTATGACACAATGTTACTAGACATTGTAGAACAGCTTGTATGTTTGTTAGTGGTCATTAACTGTGTGACCTGTGAGTTGATTGTAGTTGTTAGATTTATGGACGATAAATATACAAAAGGGGCGAAGCTTAACGTGGCAAACCCGTAAATTGTTTTATATGACAGATAGTAATCTTAGAATACATTGGTTCTGTTGCGATACCATCGCCGCCTTAAGATATCTTGATGTCTTGACGCTCGTTGCAGTGATCAATTTCGTTAAAATAATATCACTGTCAAATTCCTAGATCGGAATTTAAAGGATACATATACACCGACAATATGGTTACTGAAATCCGCAGTAAAGGAGCTTTCGTACTGGGTGTTTGACAAGCGTAACATTAGTCGGACGTATGGCATCAGCGCCTGAACGGCAGCTACGCAGCAAACATTACTCGGGCGTATGGCAGCAGCCAGTGGCGTGCACACAGTTTTAAGACAGGGTAGGCAGAAAATTTTACTCACCAAAAATACTGCACGTTGGTTTTGGTTCGTCGCGTCGTCTTGTCGATTGATGATTAAACGCGTCTCTATACGATTTTTTCCAAAGGTGTGATATTTAAGGGAAGCTTCTAAGTGTTTTTCAGATTGTTCATGTTTTCTCGCGGCGGTAGGAAAATTATGAATATCAGCGTAACCGGTGTCGTTCCAGACGGTTTTATTATTTGAAACTAGTAGACAAACGAAACAAAATAACCGATTAGGTACTGTGTATGCAACCTGTCAGCCAATGATATGAATCATATTGTTTTTTATTGAATTTACGATTGACTTTACCTTTAATTTGTATTAATTGCAAATCCGGTGTACCACGACCTATCTCGATAACTTGTTTTTTTTCACCGAAATATAGTTTTGAAAACGCATCATGTTTTATTTTCTCAATACACACACCATCTGAACAACTTTCACAGACAATATTATCCATTTTACACTAATAACAACAATCAAATTCTAATTACCTGATAGCGTATTCACAAACACAACGCACGTCAAACAATATGGCAACTATAGTAAAACGGGCAATAAAGGGTAAAAAAGGTTATACGACAAAAAATTATGGTCATCTAAATGTATAAAATTCAATGAAACAACGTTATTTCCTAAAATATTTGCATTGCATAGCAAACTTTCCTTCGGTAATGTTCGGTACGAGTCGTAATTTTTCGTCTTAGCTGTATAGAATAACTACAAAAAGACACTGGCTTTTCTTGCAGTTGTGTGCGTGATTTTTGTCATTGTGTGTCAGCAAAGCCCGCGTAGCTATAGGAACGCACACACATTAAATACGACTTACCACGAGAGCACACATAAAAACATTTAGAGACGAATAGTTTGTGTCTTTACCGTGGCAGAGGCGAGGCGGCGCTAGTGCAGCGCGAATCGAGATGATGCGAAATTCGAATGATGATACCACCGGCACTCGATAGGTGGAGCTGATTTATGATTTGTTTTGTTTATTGATAAAATAATATTAGATCTATTATCAGAACTAGGGTAGGCAGTGTCTTTCTGTCTTTATGAAACGCACGCCACTGGCAGCAGCGCCTGAGCGGCAGCTACGCAGTAACTGACTTTTATTATTCGTAGCAGTAACTACACTAGCGTAGTCGCTACGTCTCGTAGCAGCTGCTCAGACGCTGCGTAAAAGTTGCGTAGTGGGCCTACGCGGTACTACGAGGTCCCGTAGGCCGACGACGTAGGCACCGCGTAGTAGACGCTTGCTACGCGAAGACGCTGGGTAGTAGGCGCTTGCTACGCGAAGACGCTGGGTAGGTGCGCCGCGTAGCAGTACCGCAACCGCTGTTCAATCGCTATTGTTTCGAATATTCGACGAAGAAACACAACTTTTGGATTTATGACAATTACGAATACTAAATAACGGATTTTCATAGCATCCTTATAAATAATTATCATAAATTATTATCTGTCTGAATGTATCTCTGTACTTTCCAACTTATCCTATTTAGGCATCGATCCCTAATAAAGTTACGTCTTTGATAAAAATACTAGCTTAAGTACTTATAATTTTTCTGCGAATATATATGTAATAATCATAATGTAATTTAAAATAATAAATACTTACGCAACTACGAAGAAGTGCAAAGATAGTGTTCACGTGTGTAAAAATGATGACAAACTACTCTGCTCCCGATAGAAAAAAGACGCATTTAATTTTTTTTCCAGATTTCAGTTATATACATTGAATCAGAAAAAAAGGCGCATCTGTCTGATATATAGCTCAAATCTGGAAAAAATATTAGATGTTTCTTTTTTTCTATCGGGAGCAGTACTAGCCTTCCGAGACACCTAGGGATAGTTGTATTACTAACACTACATCTGTATATTAATTACGATGAGAAGGACTTTTTTTTGCGATAGATAAACTTCACTAAGTATAAGTAGGGACCTACAGTAGCAGCATTTAGTTAACGTGAGTAAGCGAGTCATCGATATTTCGGGTACTTACACGCAGTATTTGAAATGTGTTTGAGTCAACAAGTACTCATAGTAAACAAAAGATAACAATCAATACTTTGAAATAACTGTAGTACCTATCAGTATGATATATTAAACCGTTTATAACACGTTTCATTCTTTGATTGCAGATAAATAATAAAATGCAATGAATAAGTACTCGATTATTATCTGTGCAGTACTAACTGTTGCAATATATCATACTGGGCAATTAACTAGCAGCAATTGGCAACACGCGGAACTGAAATGTGTAATTTTTACTGGCGTATTGACATTTGCTGTTGAATCAGCCTGATGATGATGATGTCACCGCGGTATCGCTATCCAATAGGTGAGCCGTCGTCAAAGCGTATCAATCATTAGCCTCTACTAATCACGCCACATGACTGCACCTACTCTCCATTTTATTCGTATTCATATTCCAAAAAAAAACCAGTAATGTGCGTGTCGAAATACGCACAATGAAGGGTTCCGTAGGTGGGATGAATTTATTCCCAGATACAAACTTAACATTGTAGTTAAAAAACATACATTCCAACTGCAAATGTAATTTTGTACGCACAATATTGAGAGATTTACTATGTTATTTTAAGACCATACCATAAACTTCTTATAGGTTTTCCTGTAATCTATAGGTAAAGAACCATTCTCTGTATTTTTTTCAAAATTTTAGGCTCAGTAGTTTCGGAGATAAGGGGGAATGGTCAATTTTCATCTATTTTCTTAAATATCTTTGAATGTTTATTTTAAGATTATAAATATATTTGAGATCCTCGCAACAAGCCCTTTCATTTGATATGTCACACGGTACAGTTGGCAAAACTTTTATTTAAATTTTCTAATTTGCCCTCCAAAAGTGACCCCATATTCAAAATTATTACTAAATTATTTACGTTACACGTCCGTGTTTGGGTCACAGCAATATATATGCGTACCAAATTTCAACTTAATCGGTCCATTAGATTCGGAGCAAATTGGCTGTGACAGACGGATATACTCTGTCTCTCTGTCCGTCTGTTCGGTTTCGTTTTTTTCCTTTTAAGGTACTTACGGAACCCTAAAGAATTATTAAAAGAATTATTATTATTATTAGTAATAGAGTTAACTTTAACATAAATAGATATTTGCCTTATGCTACGTATCAATGATATCATATTTTAACATAGCTATGTATGTGTAAGACAGGAACCAAGATAATGGATCATGGCTAGTGACACAAGTTGTTGAAAGATCAATAAGGTTTTAATTAATGTTATTAGTTTCGTATAAATCATATTTAATTAATTAGATAGATGGGTCAAAATAGATTTGTTTATGTAAACAGATTGGAGCTTTATATTTATACGCCAAAGATCAATACCCATTAATAATTTCATAAATTATATTTCCGTCTGTTCATCAGCTAGTTGCATGATTTGAATTAATGAGATTCGATTAGAAGCTTATTGATCCAAAAACGGAAGGGTGCGTAGTGTCTATGCAAGGGCAACTTGAATGCCCTTGTGATAACAGAAATTGAAAAATATGGATAGCATATCGTTTGGCATCAGATAGCGAACTTTGAAGTAATATTGTTACAACTCGATGTACATTATGTTGAATATATGTTCTAAAACATACAGGCTGTACCGCAAAAGGTTGATAACTGAAGCAGGGCAATGGGAGACCTCAATACCTATCGATTTAATCCAAAAGTATTGTTCGCAATGTTCTTTGGTTCAAAAGTTATTAGTTAGCTGGTTATTTGAACATTTTTGTCAACCGACACAAATCAGATTTTGGACTAAACTCGTAACTGTATCTCAACTCTTAGATAAACGCGAATATGTATATGCGTGTAGGTGTCAAGTTTTCTAATACGCAATACAAAAAATAGACTAGTTGCCTCACCAGGCACCTGGGGGAACTGATATGCATTCCACTGAAAAGCCAGAAACTGCACTGTAGGTACATATTTGGTGCATGAAGCTATTAACAAATAGTCAATCACTGACAAAATATTTGATGACGCCATCGTTATCACTGCCAAGATACAATTATTTTATCGTCAACCAGTGATAAACTCTATCTTATTAGCTACTTATTCATTGGAAATAAATGCCAAAACAATAATAAATGTCGGTGACGTCATTGCGTTACTGTAGCGAGCGTGTACAGGGCACTTCCTTTTTACTAATACTTGGCTATTAACTACTGATATCTAAGTTTTACCTAGAAATTAATTAAGCAATTCTGAATAAAGTTTGCTTTATCAGTCACGTTGAAATTCAGTGATCGAAGTTTATTAAGCAAGTATATCCTTTCAACGATCGCTAGGCAAGTTAAAACGTCGTTTGTTAAATATACTAATGACTCTTATGAGGCCTTGCCACTAAACTTACAACAGCTATTATTGACATAAAAAAATCTTGGTATTGGACAACAAAGCATTCATGTAAGTAACCGCGCTGCACAGGTTCCTTCAATTCACCCTGAACTCTTTATTTTATAACCTGACTTGTCAGTATAAAAAAATACCTATTTCAGAATGCAATAGATTTCCGTAAGTAACTATTAAATAAAATGCAATGTGGTCGTCAACTTTATACTCCAGGGGAAACCGGAAGCCCAACTCTTATAATTCCGTCGTTGTAAAAATAGCTGCTACAGTTATTTCATGGCTAGCGACTTAATTGTTACTCATTCTTAATGACTCCGTAGTGCCGGTATTTACTTGACGTAATTAGGCCATTTATTGACCTATACATATGTGGCGGGATAACTAAGCAACCTGTCAGTCTTAAAAATAAGCATTAGCTAATAGATTGACTGGTTAGGTTATTGTTTGGTGTGACTATAAGTCGATGACATCTGTAAAAGGTCTAGGTCCAGACGTAGCCTTATTATTGGTGATGATAAAATTGGTTATAAGTATACAAATTATGGTCCTTACCCTGAGTCTTAGTAGGGTATAATTCGATGTCGTTGAAAAGGCTCTGCACGCGGTCGGCAGAGGCCGGCTCGTCCGGCGGGCCCACCCGGCACTCCCATGCACTCGCTACCTCCCTGTAACAACAACAGACGTTCATTCATATATTATTACACAAACAGATATGTACTCCACTTTATCTGATACTCCTGTAATGCTGATTTTATCTAACATCACCATTAATAACCTACCTACGACTCGATAAAGTTAGTATCACCATACTGAAAATGCAATCAAACTTTGTATCGAATATTTAATTAAATAAAGAGATATGATGATCTAATCTACTTTTGTCGCTTTCAATAAATAAGTACTATTTTATCACAAAACCAATATGAAAACGAGCTTATAATAATAAATGTGGGTAAAATAGAGACACTTTTGACACGAAGCAGTTTGTAAGACTCTGTAACGTATTTCAATTATTGGTGTTAACTGAAGAACAAAGATAAGGCAACACTATAAATATTGTTAGATACCTAATCGGTCGGGTAAGTCATTCATGTGACGCCACGCCATACACTATGTACTCACACACTTTACTACGTACTCGTGCAACTACGTGATTAATGTTAGTAGAATAACCACAACCCCATCAAAGTCTTAGAAATGTCAATTTATGTGTGTATGCAGTTCATATACTTAGGTACTATTGGTACTGAGAAAAAGCAAAATTATACATTCAATTTGAGCAATAGTATGAAACTTCGGATTTTAAAGCAACAATTGTTAAATAAAAAGATCTTCAGGCTACGACTATAAAACTGGAGACACGGATTCCTATCTTTGATAACTCATGCAGTTGCTCTAAACATTACTTAAATGTCGTTAACCACACTAGTGCATATAAATCAATTATATTTAGTAAGTAAATTAAATCAACGAGACGTAAGTTCAACTGGACAAAACTTTATAATCAGCATACCTAGTTTTCATGGGAAATAAATGAAGTCCACACCCACGCCGTGATATCAAAGTAACCGCTAGTAAACGTTACACAAACTGAACCTACGCAATAATAAAGATGTGGGAAGGCGAGACAGCTTTCCGTTCTGTTGCATCAGCACCACACTTCTTCGATCTCGACTGTAATCGCAGTCGTAAACAAAGTTTTCTGGCGGTCGGCAGACAGAACATCAACTAAGGGCGTTGGGTTACCTATAAAAGGCGATAGCGCCCGCGATACCGAATGTTCCCACGTGAAACAAACAGTTGATAACTTGCAAAGAAATACCATAGATACTATAGGTTTTGTAGATTTAAAGGCGCAGTTAGCATGAGAAAGTATTAAGTGCGCCTTTAACTAAACCTAAGCTTCGTAGGTTAGCAGCTTTCGTCTGAGAAACTTGGCCCCTACTTCGTGTGGGGCTCAAGCTATAAGAGAATATTAGTCCCTACTTTTCGCACATATACAGCATGCTTATTATTAAAAGATATTTTATTGTTACTTACTATACTAATTACATTTTCAACTTACGAATACTCAAATGAAAATCCATATTTACATGAACTGGGACAAGTAATAATCACTTTAAAGAAAATAAAAAATGCACTCGCAAATAACAACTTCATTATTTTCTGTGTATATCACCGGAGCCGGATACTAAAAGATACGCCCTCGGGGCGGGCCTTAAGTGCGTCTACTGACTTCGTTTAAGATAAATTGTACGTATTTATGTAGTAAATAATATTTTCGCAGTACCGTTAGCGCGTTTCGCATCCAGTCGACTTCTCGATATTGACCCAAGCGATAACCGTTCGATAAAAAGGCTATTTTCCTTTTCCTAAAGCTAAATTAAATAGGCACCAAGGTATTTCAGCCACTATGCATATGTGTGTACGTGTAGGTAAGTATGTTAAATACATTTGAATGATTACTAGTAAATTAGACAATTTTTTTTTTTAAGTTAGGACATTATTACATGCAATCAAAAGTTATGTTTACAAGTAAACATCATTTCAAAAGAGTAACTATTTGTATTGCTTGCCTGATAACCTAAATTCGTTTCGTTTTCGTAATTTAGATTCTTTCCATACGGGCTTGGTGGAGTCTTGTAGCGGTTTAGGTTTACATAGCGTTGAAAATTGGGTTGATTTTTTTAAAAGAAATTACATCCTGAGGATTTTATTTCATAGGTAAATAAATAACCCGATTGGAATGCAACATGTTAAGAGTTTTCTAGACCTCATCATCGAATGACTAATCTATTAAGCGGTAGGCAGTTATTGAATGTAAAGTTAACCATTAAATTAGTCATAACGACATTTCATTGTCAGACCCTTCAAACGAAACGGTTAGTTGCATGAATAACCCCCAATCATTCAATTTAATGTTCTAAGAAGACAAATAGACGTAAGTCGCAGTCGCCGAAAACTTGGGGTTAATTTAGACGTACCTATTATGATCATCATAATATGGCGGTGCCACTTGACTGGTTTTAGTCAGTAAGAGTCTGACACGCCCTCCCGCTCCGCCCAGAGCGGGAAAAGCTATTATAATTTCCCACCAAAAAAAAAAAGGGGTTTATCATACATGTTATTTCTTTATATTTTAACGAGAGTATACGATGCTATCTCATCGAGTCATCGAATAGTTAATGGTTGGACAATTTTCAGTAGAGGGCCATTTTTCAAACAAGTACGTTGATAGCAATTTATCTAAGGTTTCAAATAATCAGTAATTGTCTCGTTTCGTGTCTTCGCACTGTGTTTGTCAAATTTCAATGTCGTCGCTTAGACGCTAGGGAGACGTTGTTTAGACGCGGTCTAGACGCTGCGTAGGCACAGCGTAGATGCCATGCAGACACGGGCGTAGACGCCCATCTAGTGTATCAGTTCTATACATAATAATTTTCAAAAGAGAATCTATCTATGAAAAAGAATGCTGGCTTTTTTCGTTAAAAAGAAGTCACTCACTGTGTTAGATTTTGGCCAACTGATTAAAATGTCAATTTTATGTATCATAACTCTTTGTTTCCATAGGGTACAGATTGTACCTATACGTCGGTGAGAAAACGTGTCGTACCCGTGGCGTCTACGAGGTGTCAAAGCCTCACTGATCGAACTTCCAATGCGAAGGAAAGAGATACATTATCAGATTAGAATACAATACTCTTTACTGTACGTACTACAAAAACACCACACTATATGTACTACCATATGAAATTAGAAGTATTATCAGATGTTGAAGATAGGGCACTTAAAACATTGTGCCTTGACCTAAGTTGAAGAGGTCACTGACCGCGCTGCCATCGGATACAATTTCAACTGCAGCAGGATTTCGTACGCGGACGTTTATAGTATACGGTATACCCAACAGAAAGTCACAAAGCACTCGGGTAAAATATTCTAATAAGTTACAGTAATTGCTAATTTTTTCCTTTTATTGATGAAAGTCATAAACAAAGCTAATGAAAAGACTGAATCTAGAATTCAAGCTAAACTTCCGTAACCATTTTATTTGTGTAACCTAGTTCAACGTTCCTCTATTCAACACTGGCTAAATATGAAGGCGTGGCTCTCAATTGCCGCAAGTTTTATACTTATTTACTTTTTTCTACAGCTCAAAACGGAATGGTATAATGACATTCAACAATACCGATACCGATAGTAAAACTACAAACGAAAAGCGCGTGCGACCGAGTTGAGTGCTTACAAAAATATACCATGACATCATGGTGTGCGAATGAGACGTGCTGTTCGGTCTCACTCGCACTGGCACGCTTATAAATACACGAGTGCATTTACTCCATTCGTGTTCGATTATGTATGTTCGATTTGGCAGTCGACATCAAATAGTGATTAAGAGATGGTTTTACAGAACAAGGTCGATGAAAACGACTCAAGTTATTTACTACATTTAAAAGCAGTTGTTCCTACAAAATAAAAAATGGTCATGCCCCATTTCCGGACGGATAACGGAGTTAACGACTGCTTGTTGTTTTGTTCAGCTATGAAGTGTGAGATCATGTATGCCAAATTAGATATTATATTATAATGAATAGCTTTAAGTAGGTATTACTTTATTTTTTTGCTGCGTAATAAATTGCCTTTTGAAACATTCCATTTTAGGAAAAGTCAAGTTATGTTATTTTCTTTAAAAAATGCTCAAATATTTAGTTTTATCCATGAAAAAGTACGTAAGTACTTATTATTTATACTTACAGGTAGGTACTTTTTTATTTCAGAAAGCAATTAAAATATCATAATAGAAACCTGAACATGAAATTGAGCTACTTCGCACATACTATGTATGTCTACAATAACAATGACTGAGTAAATAGCTTTGCAATTCCAATGTTAAAGTTCAATCATAAATGCAAGTATATGCCATGTAAGTAACTGTGGTCATAAATTAACATTATTAAAATATTTGTGCATGTATTAACGTGACGTCACAGTCACATAGTGTCTACTGTCTACAGTACATAGGCGACAAAAATGCTGGAAGCATAATGGCCATGACTAAGAAAGCTTTTGAATCTGACGTCATCCAAAGTTGTTGACCTGAGTTCACATCCACGTATTGTCTATATACTCATTGTATGAATTCACCTATGTGCTTCGAAATTGATCACTTGTAGAAAACGTGACAGGTGTTCTGCCGTCATACGGTGAAAGGCCGTACGTAACGTACATTCTTGTCAAAAATTTGTTAAACAAGTATAAGGCTGGATGGATACAGCAATAAGCTCTCTATATTTGTCTATACGGTGATACTTCAAACTGCTTTTAATTCTTAGCCGCAGATACATACTGTTAAAGTTAAGACTATCGATTGAGCTTGAAAAACTACACTTCAGACAAAACTGTTATTTACTCAAAATCTTTGAAGTAGTTACGTTACGGCCTTTCACCATTATGACGGCAGTGTTTGTCACTTTACAAACTTCATAGTATTCGTGCTTACACAGTGTGTGGGAATAGTAGAAAACAGAGTTATGAGGAAACAGGAGTTCCATTCAGACTTCATTAAAAATAATCGATAAGATACTAGATTTCGTCTTATCCCTGAAGAGATCCGGAAGTTTGGTCCTGCTCTGTTGCTGGATTATTTGTAATTGAACTAGCCATTTATAAAAAAAAAACAATTTCTTCATCACCCGGCGCGGTCATAAAATTAATGATATGTACCTAATACATAAAGGATAACATGACAAATGGCGATGATATCATGTCTAATTTCTATGTTTATATTTCCATTAAAAATACGTACAACTGCAACAAAAACTATCAAACTAGAAATGTTAATGAGATTTTTTATACCCAGATTGAACAATAATCTGAATATTTAGAGAATCACAGAAATCACAGATAAATACTAGGAAGTGTGATTCAACTTAATTGGCTGAAGATGAATAATGATCACATTATTCTTTACAAATTTTAATAATGTCGAAATAATTCTCATTGCACAAGGCGTGTGATTTCAAAATGTCATTGCGAGCAGATGAGGACATCCATCACTCCACAAAAACATCTGAGTGTAGTCATAAAAATAAATATGTATAATCCGCGTCTAAATCAACAATTGGTGTAGCATCGTAATTAACGACATCACCTCCACCCCGCGACCTGGGTAAACAGCTCACCATGATGTCATGCATCGCTGATGTTGTTGACCTAACCACAAGACGCGCGCCTGTTGTTCCATCGAACATATGTTACAACTTACAATACAGAGTGGTCCAAGTAGTGACGTCATAAAAAATAGATTCCTCACGCCCAGAGGTATCTGCAAATAACCCATCTATGTGATTCTTGATAGTTTTCGAGTTATAGTTATTTTTTTAAATTTCTTGAAAATTGTACGTCACCCGTTTTAAAAAAAAAAACTATATTTTTATACAGCTTTTTCACATTCTTTTTTTGCAATTTTCATTGATTGTTACAGACATAAAATATACTATAGTAAATATATATAGAATTTACGTTAGAGTGATATTCTACTTCAAATAAAATATAAAAATAAAATACTACCTGGTTCCTAAATCATTTCAAAAACCTAGGAGGAATGTAGGCTTGCATAATATCACAAAAACGTTGACTCGGAAATTTCGACTGACTGACTGGAACTTATGTAGGTCATTAATTCATTATATATATATATTTTATTATTTTTTCTCAGTTACTTCTAATGATAATCTGGCAGTTTTGAGTACTTTATGCGGCCTACCCAAATGTCCTTTCTTTGGTATTGTTCGTCGAATCGTTGAGCTCCTTTTAAGTTCTGAGTTGAGCTATACGATTACTGACAAATGCGTGCACTGACTGGACAGGTCCACTCAAATCTGTATGGTTCTTTCCTCATAAGACCATTTCAGACACAAATCTACATGGTCCTCAAATATAATGTCCTGACCAAGATTATTTCCGATTTTTTTTTTTTATATACACTTTTGACATTAATGAATTTTATATACAATGACATGAATATTTACTTTTAAGGTATTATATTATTTTATGTGAATGTGAAGACTATATGGGTCATTCCCTTTTGTTTTGTTTTTAATTTTTTCTCAGTTAGTTCTAATCATGGTCTAACAGTTTGAGTAATTTATGTGGCCTACACAAATGTCCTTTTTTGGTATTGTTCGTCGAATCGTTGAGCTATTTAAATTCTGAGTTGAGCTGCACGATAATTGACAAATGCGTGCACTGACTGGACAGGCCCTCTCAATCTGTGTGTGCTTTCCTCTGAAGACCACTTCAGACACCAATCCACATGGCCTTCACATGATCTGATCAAGATTATGTCTGGACTTTAAAAGTTGTTGTTGAGTTTGTTTCGGCCTTTCTTCTCAGAGTAGTCAGATAGGAAGCGCCGACCTCATCTAGTTTTTTAAAATATGATTGACGTGTAAAAGTGTTTGTACAAACCTACTTACAGAAATAAATCATTTAACATACATGGGGTATTTTCGATACCCCTGGGCATTAGGTATATATTTTTTTATGACGTAGCTATTTGGATCACTCTGTATAACTCCGGATTGCCAAAAGTTAATTCAAAGATTTGATAGTACTTATAATAACTGCGCACAGTTCTAACAACAATATTTATGTGCTTGATTGAACGGAAGTCAACGTTGTAGCATCGCTAGCAAGTTGCACATTGTTTTATTTGTCCAGATGTTTGACTTATTAACCTAGTAATTAAGTTCCCATATTTTTGTCTTACCTGGCTAATGTTCCCTTCCATTTGATTAAACCGTTAGGTTTATTCGTTGTCTGATCCTCGATGACTTCACACTTAATGGGTTGGGGCGGGTCGAACGTAGTAGCATGCAGAGGTGGTGCGCATGCAAGCGGCTCCATCCGACAAGAGATAGCAGCCCGTTTAGGCGGCGTGGCTCGCGGGTAGGTGTGGTGGTGGCGAGCACTGCTGATCGCGGCTGGCTCGCCACGCCTCTGTTTTGGTAATGTCCTGGCACATAACGCACTGGCTGCATTCTTTAGATGGGATCGAAATCTGCTGTTGTTACTTGAAACACTTAGTACACCGCCCTCCATCTTCATCTCCTCGACCACAACTTTCACTGCACTAAATGTATGTTTGAATCCATAGTGGTATTAAACCACTTCATCACTGTTAGTATCACCTTTTTAAATCCATGTTAGTCTATTTTGTCAACACTTTATACTTCCGGCTCAATCCGTCCTGGAGTCAACGCCATCCTTTTAATTGTATTCAACCTTCTATACAAAGAGACGTCAAATTACTATGGTGAAGCTTTATCTTACCATAATATTTAACGGATAACCAGTATATCTTTGCCGGGGCATTTAAGTAACAAACAAAACGTCAAATATACACAATGAATCATATCAACTTCAGTAATTTTGTCATTTAGTTGATATTTCGCCACTTGGAGAGTCTGACATGATTTCAGTCATCATGAATTCATAGCAGGCGACGAAAATATATAAACTTTTAAATTGACTTAATTTTAGATACTTAGGTACTTTTGACATATTCCCTATTAGATACACTAGCCATCCAAAAATGTATGGGAAGATAATTCCTGACGCCCGAAATTTATAATGTATCTCGATCTCAATCTCGACGCCAAAGATCGCTGCATATCTTTCGAACGATCTCCTGTCCGCGTGCCATTTTCTGTCATTCTTTAATCTCTATTCTGTGATTCGCCCTCTCAAAGATTAAAGATGGTAAACTCAATCGATGGATTGGTTGGCAAGCTTCATCCAAAAAATAGATAGATGTCAAAAATTGGATTAGGATTGATTATAAATTTCGGGCGTTAGGTAAGTTCCTAACGAATACCTAAAAATTGGTGGTGCAAGTGCCTTGTTTCTAAGATTTTTGTTCACTTAAGAATAATATTGAAAAGTTCTTGATTATATTTTGGCATCAAAAACTTGAATAACTTTCTCGATTGTTATTTATCCTAAACAACGTGTGAGCAATAGATCACGCAAGATGACCAAGATGTATAAATAAACTGATCAGTTTATCATTCTTACGCACATTGAGATCCTGCTCTCATTTAAAATTAAAATAATGTGAGGTGGGATTTAATTTTGCAAGTCACCGAAGGACTACGTCATCTTAGTTCATTATCTTGTATAACTTGACCTTAATCTATAAAAGCTAAAAGGTATTGCAATTAAGTATAATTTGATGACTAAATATGATATTATTTATGTGCCTAACCACCCACAAGTACTAGCGAACGGTAAAGCGAATTAGTTCGCTAGCAAAATTATTGGCGTTGCGGTCTACTTGGCAAGATGCATGCTCGACTGCATTGCGGCATCAATTTCGTACAAGAACGTAGTGAACGTCATTGCGAAGACTTTTTTTTTACATCATTACTGATTGAAAAAATCATGATTTTCGGCATTTTCTCCGGCTACTTGGTAACTAGCTATTTTCGTATTCCGATTTTAATGTTTTAATGACATGAAAGGATCACGATCTTGCGGAAGGCTTTACGGTGGAACCGCAGGTCTGACGGAGGGTGGAGGGGGGGGGCGGTCGTGGGCGCGCTGACATCACCGCCGGAGCCAGCCGATCTTACATCACCGTCGACTGCCTCCCACTGGGTACCGCCTGCGCGCCCGCACCTCCCCTCCATAACTCCTTTACACTTATTGAAAATCAATAGCCGTATACGCACAATATAATATTATATATTTTCTTTTATAAATTGCACTAATTCCAGTCAATCAGTCAATTCAGCCTATGAACAATAACATATTTTATAGGGTTACTAATTAACTAATTTCAGGTTTGTCACGGACCTTTGTTAGGCTAAAAAATGCTCATGAAATCAAATATCTATGATTAAAATAATTGTTAAACAATATTATTTTGCAGAGCTATGACAACTAAGCTACTTACTTTACCAACAGAAAGTATGATAAACTGTTATAAATAAACCGTCGCACAATGACAAAGCTATTTCTTCAAGAAATTAACCATAAAATCAATTATTATAGCTGTCCAGCAGAGATCAAGGCTAATATCGCCCACGACAACCGCTTATTATCTAATTTCATAACAATTAGCATTCATTAATAAAGTTTGTTACCTTTATTAACCGGTTAATAAGGTTCGGCGGTTGTGTTAGAAGTCTAACTAGGAAAAAAATATGAAAAGAAAATGTAACCTTTTATTATTTCTGAATATGACTACGAAACACATTTTTTAAACTAGATACCAGTCAGTAAGCATATTGATCTGAAATGGCTATAAAATGTTATTTTATGCTCGGATTATTAAATTTCAACTTTAGCAGAAGCCTACGAAAAAATGTTTAGCATATTGGTGAATAACATGAAAGTTATTCGGGACGTTAACTAATTAGTTAATATTATAGAATTTCTCATTTTGTTATATCTTCACGAACTACATCACAGATGTATCCAGACTGCTACAATATAAAACTTCGTACACCTACTTTTGGCCTGCGGGAAAAGTTCGAAAAATGATGCCAATTCGAAACAGGTGCATAAGTATGTTTTCGAGGAACTACATTTAGAAAATTGTATATTTCTGCCCAAAATTAAACACACGACGCATATCGTCGTACGTCGTGTATATATGAAGTAACTTCCTAAATACCTACTCATAGTCAACACAAATTACAAACAAAATAAATGCATTGTATGCATGTGTTCTCTATTCAGTATTCTACTCTAGTAGAATAGTTTACTATTAGAGGTGATACGATTACTGCCATGTTCCTATTAACCTCAGTGGACCCTTTGATCGCAACTCTACAATCATGTTTTATGTTGAATTGTAGTGTTGTATGGCTCTGTTGATGAAACGTAAAGCACTATGCATCCCCACATTTCCCACGGCAATGATGTCAAATTGGTTTATCAATCACGGCGGGACGGATGCGGCCCGGAGCCGCCGGCCCGCCGCCGTACGTGGGTGGTGTGTTCTGTAGTGCGTACAAGCCGTTGAATTCATGACACGACGTTAATCGACCGGCGAGATGCGCACAGCTATTTGATACAGTCAAAAAGATACTCACTTTATATTTGAACTCCTGGAGATAGCTGTTCCTGTACGTAATTATTCGACAGGTCGAGCATGTTCGCTTCAGTCAAACACATTTCAGATGTTAGACACGGAGAAAAATATAGCTATTTCCAAACCGTTAGGTGTTAACAATTGGTATAATAGCTTAAACAGGTTTAACGGCATCTCGTGGTGTGCACGCGGATGTGGCCGGTAATTTGAGAACGATTGTGCCGAGTTGTTGCGAAGAGGCTAAGTATTGTCCATTGATCGCTTACAATAGAGGTCCGAGGTCAGACTTTTGTGGCACATCGATTGTGTTCTCATCTAAAGAACGACTTCAGAATATCCTCGCAATCTTTGCACAATAACGTCAACTAACAAGCGGACGAACACTCAATTCAGGCTAGTTATCGTCCGAAAGGGTTACCGTGGCCCCTGGCAATATAGGCAACTGAAGGAACACGGGTGGGTTTTAGTCAGTAAGAGTCTGACACGGCCTTCCGCTCCCAGAGCGGGACAAGTTATTTGATCATTTCCCATCCTAAAAAAAGGCTACAGTATCATCATTCTGCCTAGCCTTTTCCCAAGTATGTTGGGGTCGGCTTCCAGTCTAACTGAATGCAGCTAAATACCAGTATTTTACATGAAGCGACATCCAGGCTACAGTAAGTATATGAATCCACAAAAGCTGCTTGATATGTGGACATTTCTCTTACACACAATTTAGGATGGACAACTTTTCACGAGGTTTTTTTTAAAACCTGAAGCTCCTGATATGTTTTCTTATTATTGGTTCTAGTAGCCAGAGTATAAAAGTTATCGTTAGCCAAGGGGTATCGTACTACCCAGTTACTGGGTTATGTAGGTCAGATAGGCAGTAGATCGAAAAACGCGAAACCCTCAAGTGTTCTCCAGTTTTTTTTTACCTAAAAATATTTAGGGTCTGTTACATCATCGTAACCAGGTTTAACTACTAGTCCCATCTCGTAAAAAGAACGCTGGCCGTTTACCTGCGCACTGAGCGATTTATCGATTCCAGCCTATTCCAAAGTACTAAGTAGCTAATAAAGTATCTATTATGATTCTACAATAAAACAATTACATTTATATTATTTAAAAAATAGCATGGTCATTTAGGACGCTGCTGTACCCGTGCGCAGACACATCCCCTGCACTGCCACCCAGCGTTATTTTTACGTCACGACAACTATATGTATTAATCAAATAATAACGTTACAGTTTGAAATACACAAGAAGGATCTTTTGCTGACCGAGATTCATGCCACAACAACCAGGTGGCGTATGTTTAAACCGTGGGGGGTTTCATCATCGTTCATAGATCTTGCTCCTAAACTTTTGTTATAAATGTCAAAGGACGACTAACTAATCCAACTGCTTATATTTTATTAGCTAAGCGTTCAGATTTAGGTATACGACCTCCACATGGCACACGCAGCGCCTATCTCATACGATGTATATCTCGAAATAGAATGCTAAGTATTCCGGATTCTGTTTGCAGCCATATGAGGTATTTCTATTAGTCATACAATATAATGATGTGGTTTGATTTATTTATTTGCCAGTGAGCAAGAACCAAGCAGGAAATAGGAGTTAGTTGGTAAACATAGGGGACAACAATTTGAAATCATAATATGTAGCTTTATATATAGCTACGTATCATGCGAATCATGCATAAATTAATATTTATCTTATCTTAAAAATGTCGCATTTTAAATAACGTCTTCTACGTATTTTGAATTCATCAAGTTGCTACATATGTAGGTAGTGTAGGTACTATCGGATCTGAAATAATTTCAAGGTGACATAAAATTTGGGCGAATGTACCTAATTTGTTTATAATGAAGAGTGATTAAATCGATATTTGTCGCTAGTAGGAAACCTACATCATTTTTGAAGTGGAATATAATACTTAAATTGTTTACGGTGAATATTTAAAAAAAAAATTACTTGGCATAACATCACGCCTGTACCTAATCCCCGAAGGGTTAGGCAGAGGTGTACCCTATTCTACACCCACATTTCGCCAAAACAATTTATCTTTAACATCAACTAAATAAACTTTTGGAAACACTAGTCAACAAATTATATATTCCAAAAACTGCAAGCTTGAGCCGATGACATCTAATGCTCGTATTGATTTCGGAAGAAAAATTCTCCGAGGTTCATTTTAATATTACAAACCCGTACATGAGCAACTTTAACAAAAAACGGGCACATGACCAATGAAGTCATCGTTGCCGGTGTCGACGTTCGTCATCAATACGAGAAGCATGGAATCAGGCAGCCGTTGCAAATGAAAATCGTACCGAGGGAACAAAAATGTAATTATAATAAATATACTAATATTCAAACGCGTTTTATTGTTTTCCTGAATACAAGCGCTCTTTTCTTTATTTTTAATGGTAACTAAAGCACAGAGTTAGTTGAGTTTATGTTACCTATTCCAATTCCAACTATTAAGTTAACAAATGAGGCCATAGCAAACAAATTAGGTAATTTAATAGGAAAACCAATTGATGACAACATAGTTTATCTATTAGATATAATTAAGGAAGGACTAACAGTTTAATTCTTCAGGTACTTACTGAAATATATTGTTTTTTTTTAGTTTTCCAGTCAATGGAAAAATAGAACACTTGGAATCACTTCGTTGTCCGTCTGTCGAAAACGATTTTCTGTACAAATTTTATTTTATTATTCTACGTAATAATTTGAAAGGAGACTGGGCAAATTGGTCTAGAACCATTGGATATTTAATTGATATTATTATATATTTATTTAGTACCTACACAGTAGTACACATGCAGACGACTATATAATTATATTTTTTCTAAAATCTGACCCGCGAGTTTTGGGAAAAGTGATATAATATAAAAGGGTGTGAAAAAGATTAAAAAAACAGCAATTTCCTTTGATTGCGTGTATGGATAATTATCAATATTACAGCATTCAGTAGGTAGGTATGTATTGTTTGACAACAAGTTGTGGTTTGTTTCGTGAGTTTGCCTAAACTAGTCCATTGTTTCAAAAACTACCATTCTGTAATATTGCACTAGTCACTAGGCAATCAGTTATGTAGCTGATAACAAAATATATCAGATATCTTGGATACTATCCCATCCTATGAAGGAAATCAAAATTGGTAATTTTTCAGCATTTCGTTTAATATTTTATTCGTGATTTTTCATAAATCAATAGGGTATTTGTATTCTTAAATTAAGCTGGTTTCTTAAATTAAGCTGGTTTCTTAAATTAAGTGCTTTTAGAAACAAATCTTATCAAAATAATTTAGAAAAAATATTGCCTGAGGAAATATTTATTGTACCGGATAAAGTTGATGTTGTATTGCTGCAATTTATTTTGCGAATTGAGTTGGTCATTCAACTCTGAGAGAATTCTATGACAAAACGTAATTAGATCATTCGCTCGTAATATCACATTCTACAACGATTTAAATGACCACCAAATTGTTTAAAATTGTAACAACTAGTAGAACTTCGTAAATGACGTAAGATTGATTTTGAAAGCTGTGAAGTTTTTGAAATCACAAACAAATAATTTCAACATAACTAAATGTATCTGTAGATTTATGTATACTGAACAAATATTCCAAATTGTTTAAATAATTCAAGACTACATTTTTAGATGAACAAGCCAACTGAGGTGTGTAATGAATATTCGTACATAATATATGACAGATATACCTTATCACACTCTACTTGTGTACTAAATGTAAGTACGCATACATATGTACATAATGGAGATATGATAGGTATAATACCCCTGATGATATTGTTGCAATATTGAATATCAGTTATCAATAATAGGTGTCCCTCTTTGAACAGTTTGTAGTTTGTTTTATGGGTAAAGTTAGGTATGTTATGCCTTATTTTCTCTTATATGATACGGTATCTATAATTTAAAGTTTAACCAATATATGTAAATGATTTTAACCGCAGCGCTACTTCCTTATTGGCTTTATGAATCATCTAACATTATTTAATGTCATTGTTCATATTTTAATTTACAAATGATGATAATTATACACAAATCTAGCAATAAATTTAGAACCTCAAAATAAATTAATGCAGAGAACTGTAAAAAAAGTGAAACATTATGATACCTAAGTCTT
Organism: Agrochola lychnidis; assembly: GCA_963680765.1. Lineage (NCBI taxonomy): Eukaryota > Metazoa > Arthropoda > Insecta > Lepidoptera > Noctuidae > Agrochola > Agrochola lychnidis. The sequence goes on from OY796850.1 coordinate 12,393,813, forward strand.
TGGTGGCTTGCCAAACTTCGGTTAAATTAACGTCAGCGTAACTAAATAGTCGAAACTAAGCATTTGAACAAGTAAGTGTCTTAATTATGTATTATGTGTTTATACCCACGCACATAGTAACGAGTCAGCAGCACTTGCACCACCCAATTCTCATAAAAGCCTTACATATATCCCTCACCACAATTCGATAACGAGCAGAAAACAAGTATCAGTAAGTATACAGTATCCTATCCATTACTGACATACATAACAAAAGTATGTTTTTAGTTTTATTCACCCGTACAAGCTAAACATAGCTATGGCAGTTTTCCACTAATGTAATATTATGTTCATAAATCAGTTTTACACAACGTCACTGCAAATAAACTGGCATGTTTGTTCAATTAGCGAAATTTTAAAAACATGAGCGTAATGTGTCCGCGCAAGTACCACGCGGCGGAGTTGATCGCGCAGCACTGGTGACCGGCGAACGATAGCGACACTCCGACCCTACGACTGGTACCACGAAACCGGTGACGAGACGCACTGACGCAACAGCATCGCAAGCACCGAGTACAGCGCCGTTCGCGGCCCCATCGCGGCTACTACTGACTGTACCAGCGGGCACCGACGCTAAACAAGCATGCTTACCATGCGAGCATTGTATTGTAGCCTCGACGGCCGACGCTGATAACAACCTGCGTACACGTCCATCTCTATCTGATTCTATACAATACATTCGTTAAGTACTAACTTTAGCTATATTTAATTACCTATTTGATAAGTAAGTACATATGTCTCTTCACAGTGAAAATGTATGAATGGAAAACAAACACAAACAAAAATGATAAAGACAAAGCTAATGAAGAAACAACAATACTTTCAAAACGATCAAGGCAACATTGAATAATACCTACATTATGGCTAATTCTCAATCGAAAAAAAAAGATATGTTAGCTTGCATAGTCGTTTCAAACCCCGAAATCATCTAAATTAAGATAGAATCAGACAAAAGAAACTCAAAATGTGAAAACTAATAAAAAAACTCATGTACTTTTTTCTTGCAACACTTCAACGCAAACTATTGCCACATTAGATTAGAAGGACATTAAATGACTTTGTAAGCGTGTAGCAGTAACTCCAATAAAAATTATAAAAATATCAGCGCTTACTTCTTTGCTTTCAGGAAATTTGCTAGTGTTCTTTAAATAAATTGGATGTTTTAAACTTTTACTGGATCTGCACATATGTTGGAAGAAAATTAAAGTTAAGGCGTTAAAAGATTCTAAGAAAAAAGTCTTTTCTTTTACTTATTTACTACAATATTACCATGCCCAGCATCATGCATGCAGCATGTGTGCATTGTGTACATCATGATCATGAACGACATGCCAGTCGACATTATTAGTCTCACTGTGTTTATTTATTTTAACATATTCTTGAGACGTGTAGGCCTCTTTCAGCCTCTTCAAATTAGGAGTCAGGGCAAGGTCCAGGGTTCTAGCCAACTGTCGGCTTCATGATATTATCCACTCATCGTCTGTGTAACAAATATTTTCTTGTGACATTGGAGCAGGTCTCCTTAAATTATCACATCAGATCTGGTGTTCCTCAGGGTACTATTTTAGGACCCGTTCTAGCTTGTGTCAAACGCCAGGGAACAACTTGGTAAATACCATGGTAACGGTGCGATGTGAGATTGATTATGCAATAACAACGCCGCATGAACTGCACGTAGAATTTTACAGTTCTAAACGCAACAAAAGAATATCAACAGCTCATAAAAAGGAAAATATTCGTTTATAGTGAATTGTTTAGCAAGTTTTACGTGACTGTGAATGTATTTATCACTGTAACGTGCTTCCACGTCTGATCAAAAAGAAAATTGGCATGCGCGTAGCTTCCATAAAAAAATACATTTATAGGACTTTTTTTTTAATAACATTTCGGAACTACACATTCACGTCATAATTCTTATTCTGTGCCAAAATTTCTGTCCATACGTTTATAATTTACATTAATTTACTATTATAATACAGAAGGTTTAGGTAACTTCTATATTTTGTGTGATAAATTTAGTACGTCCCAGAAATCTTATGATTTCAAATATGGAAGCCTAGCCGGTTGGGTCTAATGACAAACCTTTTTTTCGCTGAAAAATTGACAATAAATGATTAAAACGTAGATAGCATATGAACAGAGTGTTGAGAATTGGCATAAGCCGGTCGTTTAGTTTCTGCAAATGTAAACATACCTACTAGGTATATAACGAATTTAATGAATGACTGAAAATAATACTGATATAAAATTTATTTACTGATGAGCAAAGCTTTTGACTGTAAATCCGCAATATTTATTTGAAAAAATGTATGATCATGATCACTATACAATCTGAATTGACATTCACAACACTCATTACTTCCTACACGTTTTTATTTTCTCATTATTTGAGTAAACAAGCATCAATCAAAGAACGCAGATGCATTGGCCGAGGCACTAACACAACATCCGTTGTCGGACAATGACCAAAATAAAGTTGATCGCAGCACATTGCGGGGAGCATGCTGCTATATTTTGGCAAGTCGACCAGTGCGTGTCGCGGGCGCCTGATGGCATCATCGCTATGGAGGATCGTGACGTCACCGCGCCTTTTCCAAACGTGGCCGCCAGACGAAAATAGTCCCCGCCCCGCTACCGACCGCGGCCCCTCGCCTCGTCACCGACCGAATTAGCGAGCGAAGCGGTCGGCATTCAGCACCGGCAGCGACCAGCCATGCCAACCCAACAAAGACGATCCATTTGCACGTTCAGATGGCCGCCTGTTGACCGCAGGAACAGGTGCAGATAACAAGATTTACAGGAATTGACGTAATGCAATCCTGTTAAAGATATTCTTTGAATCTACACCGTATTAATTTTTAATGTTTATGCTTTTTTATTTTCGGTAAGGTAGCTAAGTTAAGCGGTACTTTTGGAGATAAAAGCAGATAAGATTATAACTTAAAAACTTTGTGTGTTGTCTTCAAAGAGCTGTTTATTTTATAGTCTCTACTTATCTACCACACACGATGTCGTATTATCAAATTATCTGGTAAAGAGTTTTCAGATACAAAGCGATTAAGGGATTGGCGGCTATGTTAATTTTATAATGGACAGTTTTTCTAAAGATTAATTGAGTCGTCTGCCAGTAGAGCTTGATGATTGCCTCTGCTTGCCATTGCTGAAATTTTCTCTTTTGTTCATTGTAGAAGTCATTGGAAGGCTTTTATTATTGCTTGTGGACGTTTACGGTTCGATAAGGTGATGCTTATTCATATTTTTATTACACCCTCGAAACCTCGACCCACGTTTGTTTGATGTGATCATTTATTTAAATTAAAAAACCGGCCAAGTACGAGTCGGACTCGCACACGAAAGGTTCCGTACCACCGTACATTATTTGGCAAATATTTTATTTTTCATCTTAAATTTTAAGGCGGTCGCTCCATGTAAAATACTGGTATTCAGCTGCATCCGGTTAGACTGGAAGCCGACCCCAACGTAGTTGAGAAAAAGCTAGGCAGAATGATTTGATCTTAAATTTAAAAAATAGCAAAGATAAATTTGTATTTCATAATGCTATGAATTACAAAGTTATTTTTGCAGTTGCAGAAAATCACCCGTATTTAAATAAAATACGATTAATAAGATACGATTATGAATAGGCGTTCTTAGTATTTGTTGATTATATACAGTATATGATATATGATACACAAAAGTTTCAAATTTCTAACTTGTTTAGTTGTTGAGATAGAGCTCATACAAAAATGATCTAAAACTGACAACTTTTACGGCCTCCTATTTCATCATTTTTGAAGATAAAAATTCAACAATTCAAATACAAATAATTTTCAATTCAGGATTACACCCATACAAAAATAAAAATTTGTTCTCTACTCGATAAGCTCTAGATAATGACATGGCATGCCAAGGTGAGATTTTTATTTTTAAATTTTAAAAGTTTATTGTATGGAGTGGAGACTCCCCTTTTTTATTATTCGTTGTTATAGCGGCAATAGAAATGCATAACCTGTGAAATTTTCAAAAATCTACCTATTACGTTTCATGAGTAACAGCTCGCTGACAGACGGACAGCGTAGGCTAGTAATAGGGTTCCGTTTGGCACCCTTCGGGTACGGAACCCTAAAAACCGGCCAAGTGCGTGTCGGACCACCCACGCACAATGAAGGGTACGCTAGTTGGGATGAATTTATCCCAAGAACAAACTTAACATTGTAGTTGGAAAACATTGTTGTTGTTTATGCAACTGCAAATGTAAGTTGGTCGTTATTACTCGTTAACTTGTAGAGCTACTTACTAGCTAACTAGTTTAGCTTAGCTTAACTTAGCTATGATAGTTTTCCTTTTAACTTTGTTATTATACTACTGCCGTGAATTTGTTCAGCTATTCAAAAACAACCATTTAGCTGGCAGAAAATGGCACTTGAATCTAACAAAAATTAGCACTTTAAAACTTAATTAACATTTCGCAAACGGATCCCTGAATCCAAAAATAGTTTTCACACACTCACAATATCACTCACAATATTTTGAAAGAGTTTTCCAAAGATAGCCGAGAAAAAAATTTTTAGCGTAGCTCCCCCTACACGTAAAGTGCGGATATTTTTTTTTCATGATTTTATTTTATTTTACCACTTTTTCGGCGTGAATATACCCATGCCAAATTACAGGTTTTTAGTACAAAGAGTCTCTGAGCTAAGCCGCGGACAGACAGACAGACGAACATGGCGAAACTATAAGAGTTCCTTGTTGACTACGAAGCCCAAAAAAACTAGATGAGGTTGGGGCGTTTCCTATGCGACTACTCTGAGAAGAAAGGTCAAAACTAACTCATAGGTCACAGTCTCTTTTGAAGTCCAGACGTAATCTTGGTCAGATCATTCAAATACTTATTGTAGTCACTTGGTGGTAGTTTATTTAAATTTTCATTAGTGGTAAACATTTTTTTTTTAAGAATGATATCACCTTCACTGTTTACACAAATTCATACTTTTACATAGCTAATGAAAAACAAACAAAAAAAAAACAAATAGAAAAACTAACCAATTTCGAGTTATGGGTAACTTTGAACGAAACTTATGACGATAACTTAACGAAACTTACTTATATTTTAAATTATGAGAATTTCATAGTTCTTTCGAAATAGTTAACACAAATTTGGCGTAGTGACTACAGGCACATTATTTATTTGCTTCATAAGCTCTCTTAAATACAGTGTATTTTAGTGCGTCTTATTCAGTGATGGCGAAACTTCACACCCGTGAAAATTCGTGAAGTAGAAAACTTTATCGAACGTCCACTACGTCACTAAAGGAAGAAATAGAGTTTTCTGATCCGGAAATTATGAAAATTTTAGCCTTGGCTGTTTGAATTGGATCCTCGAAGGAAAGGAAACATAAAAAAATGAAATTGGTGTCACCATGGATCCACATCCAATCGTTAGGAATTGAAAAATCCTCTGGGTCGGAATTTGATTTGTCATACTTTAATTACAATAAAAAGCAAAATTAAAAATTTTGAAAGTAATTGAAAAAGGATAAAACATTTAAAACCCCCGGGGGACTTAATAAAAAAACCAAGAATATCCGTCAACAAAAAGTCTAAAAATATGTAGTAGCTAACATAAAATATATTACTGCAGTGCCCTCTAGTGAGTTACTACCGTAACATCTATTTAAGAACCCTCACTAATCAACCACAAACTACATCAAAACCAGAGTAGTAGTTTGGTTTTGCACAAACAAATGTTTACTGCAACGCTCCCTGGTGAGTTGTCACCGTAACACCTATCTAAGAACATGCACCAATCAAACCCGAACCCATAACTGAAAACGGCATCAAAATCAGACTAGTAGTTTTGGGGAAAAATGGCAACATGGATTTGCACAAACATCCTCTCACCCCAAACGCATATACCGTCTCCGTTCCGTCGTGGGTAAAAAGAATGGAACAAGAGATTTTAGTGACAACTATTACAATGTTCGATGTTCGTATAAACAGACTGTTCCAATACAAATAGCTATTAGGTACTTCATACGTTATTGTATGCTGCCAAATTATTAAGAAAATTTCAGGAGACTACTCTTGTGATGATTCTTCACCATCACTGATAGTCATTGTACAATGTCTCAGTGTTTCTTTGTTAGCTTTAGCTCCTTTCGGTTCCACTTGACACTTAAAAAATCTACTGTGCCGATTGTCATATAATTTTGGAGTCTTTCCTAATATAACAGTACCTACATAGAAAATTAGAAACATCGAGATGCAAACATATAATGAAACCAAATATCACGATATTTAATCGTTATATTGATAGAAGCACTTAATACACTTACCTACTGATATGTGCGTATGTACCTACACGTAATGTGCTTTTGTATTCCATCTGTAATTTTTTAAGTTTTCTGCTTATTTTTTTTGCGCGCTAGTGGTTCCGCAACAGGCGGCAATGTCACCATCTACGGAAGCGTTTTCATAGAGTTACGAATCCAGTAGGGTTGCTACGGTCTGTCACTGCGATTGGGCGGCTTTGCCGCTGCTGTTAGTCTGCGGTCACCTTCGGAATTGTACCTTTAATTTCTATTTGAGCTCTAAATGGTTGTCAATCTCTTGATAAGATGATATTGTGCAGAAAAAATATGCTTTCAGAAAACCTATGCCTTATTAAAGCAAATAGCCTGCTTCACGTATGGTAATAAAATAGGTAAGTAGGTAGGTACTAAGTAGGCACAGGTACAAAACAAACGGTCTGTGCCTACATCAACGAGTTAAGAATGAGGCCATGCAGAACGATAAGATAGCGCTGCACTGTGTTTATAATTATTAAAAAAATGTGAAATGTGTTTGTGAAGACGTTTTGCTAAGCCATTCATTGCTGAAAACGCGCGCGACAGTGAATCGGTTCCGAGAAATCTACTCGCGTTTCCTGGAAGCGCTACTATGGACGCACACATTTGCAAATCGCTGCGTAGTCAATATGGCACACATAGTCGCCCACGGCCCTGATAACGCGCTGCCGTGACGACTTGACGAGACGTATCGGTGCTCTCATTAACCAACCAACTCGTATTGCGTGCCCAGCTCGGCTTACACCCAATCAAACAATTTGCTGCACTGAAGTTACGACGCAAGCAGTAGTCAACCGTGCCAACACGAAAAATAAATATACAAAATACAATCTCACCGCCACCAAATATATATTTTTTGTTAACTGATTGCAGTGAAAATGCAAGCAGAAACAGAAAACAATATGATATCATTATTTTTTTAAATAACAATAACAGTAGAGAACTGCTGCATCACGTGCAAGTTCGCGTAAACATAATTAGCAACGTACTGTAAGATGATATAAATACTGAAAAGATCTAGTTATTGACAGGCATTGCCAATGAGCTCAATAAAATGATCGCAGAGCACCGGGGTCAGCGGCGAGATGCCAACGGTCAATAATGATGGCTTGACATCCGAACTGAATAGCAATCAATCAATTGAACTCTTATTTCACTGCCAAGAATATTTTGTTTGTGTTGGTCGTCGGACGTAACTCGTTTAATTTATATGGTAATGCTTATATCCAAATGAAGGACTGATATCATTAAAGCTGCATTTCCATTTTCACTGTACATCCCGAGGGCCTTATGAATGTGTTACCTATATCTTAAAAATATCATATTCACAACCAATTTTACCTTTGGTTGTCATTTTACCAAAAGCTGTAATTAAAACATGGTTTATAATTTTATATAATTATGTATTTCTCGGAGATTGCGAATTTATTAGCCTTTCGTATTTTTTTTTATAATCTCCTGCCATTTTATGAGTGACTACGTTCAACTTACAGGCTCTTAGTGTAACATGAAGAATGAGACAATTACTAGTCAAATTTTTAATAATAAAATAATAGTAAAAATAAACACGAGTATTGTAAATACTCACTTGGTGAGGCTGGAGGTAGCATCGCAGCGCGCGGCGGCGGCGGCGGCCCGGCGCTCCGCAGCCGCGTCTACCATGCCTCTGCATCACCGCGATGGGCATCACTTGCGAGTCGCGCCACCTCGCCACCTCGCCCCGTCACCTCACCACCACCCACCACACCGCCACTACCACACTGACATCACAATAATGTACATACAGAACCCTCACAACCTGCCTGCCTGAAACCTGATCACTTGAGGTTGCTATTCAATATGATACTATCGTGTCAGGTTTCAAATAAAAGTTATACTTCGCCTATACCGACGTTTGCAAGTCTACATCCAGAACATATAGATGACCTGAAACAAACAAAAACTTCATTACAACTTCAGCTTCAAAAATAAAAAATAAAGTTTAATAAAAAACTGTAACCCGACTACGGGAAAATAAAAATGATCTAAAAAGTACGAAACAAGCAAATATTTCAGACAGAAATCAAGACAGGTACAAAAATGGTCAAGGTAAAGCCATCGTCGCATGCCTGTATGCCATGTGGGTGCCAGGAACACTTACAAAATTATAATGGTATGCGACGACGGCTTTACCTTGACCATTTTTGTACCTGTCTTGATTTCTGTCTGAAATATTTGCTTGTTTCGTACTTTTTAGATCATTTTTATTTTCCCGTAGTCGGGTTACAGTTTTTTATTAAACTTTATTTTTTATTTTATACTTTTTCGTTTTTACACTTTCTTTCCGACAACGTAAATAAGAGTAATGCAATAGGTCAGTAATTAACCTATTTTAAAGTCCAATAGCAGTGCATAGTGCTTTAGACCAAACCATACCGCGATTTATTTCGACGCCAACACCATACTCAGAAAGTTTTATGACTAACAGTTTTTGTCTATAGGACACTGGCTAGTTTTGATAACGATTAAAACGATGACTCTTTATTTAAAAAAAAACTCAACATTCCAAATTCGAAATTCCCTCCACATTTTTTTATGAGCAAAATCAAAATACTCTGTCTCACTGAAAATTTAATTTACACCGAGAACATTTTCGCGTGAAGATTTTGTACGATTTCAAATGTCGACTAAAACCAGAAGAATCATTGGAAAGACTTCGAATGGTGTTCATAGACAAAAGCCCTTCTAAAGCGACTGTTTTCTGGTAGTTCAACGAATTTAAGTGTGGTCAAGTAACTTTGGCGGACGAATAAAGAAGTGGCCGTCATAGGACTATGACGGCTGCTACATAAGAAAACGTGCTGGCTGTAAAAAAAAATAATTTAAGAGAATAGGTGAATTACATATGAAGAGATTCAGCAAATACTGCAGATTGGATCGGGAAGTGTGCATGGAATTCTACACGGGCTAATCTTCGGGTAAAGAAGATAGTTTCATGCTGGGTACCGCACAATCTAACGCAGGCTCAGGAGGTTCGGGTAGAACGGTGCCGAGACATGATAGCAAAATTTGAAGCAGGCTCGTCTCGGCGCGTTTACGATTTCATTACGGGTGAAAATCATGAATTTATCATTTTTGTTCCCCAAAATAAAAAACAGCTCAAGGGAAAACAGTTTTCATCACCGGAAGATGCACTGGCTGCATTTGAGAAGGGGATTAAAGGTGGGTGGTGTCTGATGCGTACTGGAAAATGTGTTATGGAAATTGGTTTAGACGCATGAAACTGTGTATAGACGCCAATGGAGAATTATTTGAAAAGATTTAATAATAAAACATAACCTGTAGTATTTTTGTTTTTTTACCTATCGCAAAATTTTCTGAGTGCCCCATGTATATCGATATCGAGCTTCGAAGAAATCCAAAATACAAATATTTCGTTGTACTTGTTTTTCTTGATAAAAGTGGAATTACAAATCGTTACTATTTATTAAGATTTGATTAACTGCACGTTAGTATCATCTTGCGATACTACGTAGCGCAGTCTCACTTTTGCTTGTTTTTAACAATTTAAACATATTTATTTACTTTGAAAATATAACATTATACACATATTTGTAATGTGCTCGTCAAGACCTTTCTTTTGATACCAAACATGTCATGATCATCTCATTTTAATTTTTTTCGAGGTTAGAAATTTTCGTGTAAAGTCCACCATATTAAATTTAGCGAAAATTTATATAGCCTATGTCACCCGGACCATTATTACGAATGTATTGATACCTCATTCATCAAAATTGGTTCAGTAGTTTAGGCGCTACGGTGGAACACACGTAAAAGCAAACATACATACATACATACATACATACATACAAACATACAAACATATAAACATACATACATAGACTGCTAAAATCATAACCCTTCCTTTTGGCTTTGCCGTAGTCGGGTAATTAAAAACCTGCGTTCGTATTGTGGAGGGAGATGACGTATCTTTTATTACAACTTCTTTTACTCGTTTTTTTTACAAAAGAAATAAGTAGCCCATGCATGGCTTAAACATGTTTTTGTTTTGTGGTTTAATATACCTCATTCACAGGCTGCTAGAGGGGTAAAGATTAGTGGGTAATGAAGATCCGTGGGAAAAGAGGGATCCGTGAAGACCAAGGAAAAAGAAACAAGGTTAACTGTGCGACTTGGAGAGATAATGCCCACTCATTAGCTTAATTTCTGGCAATCTACACGTGCGTGTGATTAAACAAAATCTATTAAATCTGTAGATTTATACTCCGTTTGAAATAAGATTAGACATTTAAACAAACCTTTTTTACAGTCCGTTCAACCGATTTTGACTTCAATACCGTAGGCATAAGGATGGCATTAAAAGCAAAAAAAGTGGTTACAAACCAACTGTTTACTGCAGCTGCCATTTGTCATGCGACCAACGCAATAGAAGTCAAAATCGGTTGAACGGACTGTAAAAAAGGTTTAGTTAAATGTCTAATCTTATTTCAAATGGAGTATAGGTACCTACCTACTTGCTCGGCCCTAATCGACCTTTTTATTAAAAACCAGTCTGACTCAGTCTGATTACTTACATTTTGGTGTCAAAAAGACGAATTATTGCGGATTTGTAGACACATAAGGTACGGTCAACCAGACATCACTTGGTTATAATTTTCATCTGATGTTCAGTTGATCGTACCTATTTTTCGTAGCAGAAAATCGCTACGAAAAATTGCTACGAAAACTGCGCTGTCAAAGTCAAACGGTTCAGCATTCTGATGTGAGATGGGCCATTCCATTCCGTGTATGTCTATATTTCTACACAGACATACACGGCATGGGACACATTTCACCGTAATAAAGTGAAGAGGGCATTTCTTAGCGCGAAGCGAATTACTGTTAATATAGTTGTGTGTGGCATAGTTCCTTAAAAAAATCGGTTCAGGATCATGCCGGTTATTTTGCCTACTTGAATAGATTCTAAATAACTACAGTAACAGGATCTGGTTAAAAGGCATCTCATGCAGCAAAAAGATTAGTATTGTCGAATGTCGATTGTTTTTTTTTAATTTTAAAGGGCGACCACATCGCCCAATGTCGATTGTTCTGCACGCTTAGCATGACCTCAATAGAAACGGGTTTTGTCGACGGACGAATAGACAAAATGACAGATTGTGATTGTTTATCTGTCATTTTGTCTATTCTTCCATCGACAAAACCCGTAGAAAACCCCTTTCTATAGTTGTCATACTACGCGTACTGGCGTGCTGGAGAGAAAGAACTATTTTCAGTTTTTTTTTTTTTCAACATTTTAGCTTAGTTGTTTCGAAGATAAGGGGGCTAAATTTTTCAGTCGGTTCATAACACTATGTCAAGTTATGAAGAAACGCTTATCCGGGGCGCCTGCGCTATCCTTTCGAAGCGAGGAAAGGCCAGAATCCTGATTTTCTCCTTTCAAAGTAACTAGTACTAGACTGCTAACTGGCCTGATGATTTGAGTGACACCAGCCAAACCTTAACACGTATTTGGTAGATTGTTAATCGTAAGATGTAAGTAATAAACACACAAGTTTCAACAGCAAGCAACTATATTGATGATAAAGGTAAGATAGTTTTATTACCAAAACAAGCTGTGAGTAAGCAAAACAAATAGTTCCTAAGTAGGTACAGTCATGTTGCAATCAAGTAGCTTGTGTATAAATAGCAAAATTCAAAAGCAATTTACTTTGATTTGAGGCTTTTGATCTATAATTTTTCGCGACGACGCGCGCGGCGTCACCCCCCTCGGCGCCGTGTCGTCCTCCATTTTCCGAGAGAATTGCTCTATTTTACGAAGGCCTAACTATTCAAGGTCCTGGTATGTGTATCGGTATCCTTTCGTAACTTAATTCATATTTTCAGAGGCCAGTCAGATCTAGATCGTTCCGCGCTGAATTCATACATTTCTGGAAGCCTAGCTCAAACAATCACTTACAGCTAGATTTATGTGTTAAGTAAGAAACTGCCGTGATTGTGCATTTGCACTGGCGAAACATTCACAACATGAAGTCGGTAAAAACATGTTGAAATCTCTATGTTTTGTCAATTTTCCATACAATGTTTAACAGGAACTAGAGATTTCAATATGTTTTTTTGTGAATGTTTCACCAGTGCAAACGCACAGTTAAAGGAACAACTCGGGCCTTGTCAAAATCAACACTTGACAAGTACTTTTTAGGGTTCTGTACCTCAAAAGGAAAAAAAAACGGGACCCTTATAGGATCACTTGTTGTCCGTCTGTCTGTCTGTCAAAACCGTTTATCTCGGGAACGCGTGGAGTTGTTGAGTTGAAATTAAAACCATATGCTCAGGTCTACAGTCCCTTGAAGCTGTGAAAAAAATCAAACCTCCAAGTTAACGTAAAAAAAGATAAAACGTATATTTCGGTACTCTCAAAATTTATAGGGTTCTTTCCATTGACCTAGAACAATAACATTTGGCAGGAAGCAAGGTCTCAGAGCACAAGTAAAGGAAAAAGTCTGAAAATTTATAATTTCTTAATTTATCACATTTTTTTTGCGATTAAAAACTTACATTTGCAGTTGGAGAATTGACCGTGACGTATATCGATGCATACGCACCTTCGGTAGAACAAGGGCATTACTGCACTTTTAGTCATTTTACAGAAGAGTCATTTCAAGATTTTTCTTACATTCAATACCGTATTGTTCTGCTATATATTTACTTTGAAGCAATTATTCTATGCATAAAATTAGGATATTGATACGGGTCTTTGTTCCTCCAGATAAAAGGGACCTTATAAAGCACTTTGCTTTGGCATACTTACATTTTTTGTCAGTTATGCCCTTGTTTTACCGAAGGTGCGATTGAGAACATGTTTCTCAACTACTAGGTTTGTTCTTGGGATAAATTCATCCCAACTACGGAACCCTACGGTTTTTTCTTTTGCCTGCCCTTGCACTATGTTACTTGGTCTGCGTAAACGTATTTATCTTCAGTTCGTCCTCATCACAATCGTCACGGCTCACGGTATCATTAGCTGTCTTTTCATTCATATCAGCCCTCACACGTCCCAATCATCAATCCTTTTTTGGTATCCGTTTGTCAAAAATTCAACATTTATGTTCATCGCTCTTTCATTTCATCCCTTCTCATCCCATGCCCATACCAAGAAAAACAAAACCGGCCAAGTGCGTGTCGGACCACGCACAATGAAGAGTTCCGTAGTTGGGATGAATTTATCCCATGAACAAAGTTAACATTGTAGTTGAAAAACATATTCTCCCATACATTACAACTTCCAACTGCAAATGTAAGTTGGTCGATTATTACTCGTTAACTTGTAGAACCTATATGTATAGCTGTGATAGTTTTCCTTTTAACTTTGTTATAATTACTACTGCCGTGAATTTTTTCACATATTTAAAAACAACCATTTAGCTGGTAGGAGGGGGGGATCCGTTTGCTTAATTTTGAGCTTTTAAAGTACTCATTTTTGTTAGTCATGTGTCGGACCCCGTCAGTTGTGCTGACATCTCTTTGAGGCGCGCGTGGAATACAACGCGCCATCGACCCGGGCCTGGTCCTTATCGGTAGGCAAGCTACCCATTGCTCATCGTCCGCAAGCCTGCGCCTACGGTGGCCGGGAATCGGTCTGCGATTCTCGACGCCCAGGGCGTCTCCTGCGGCGGCTAGAGGCGTGAGGGCGCGAAATTTGCCTCTTCCTCACGCATTGCGCCTCCTCTTTCGCGAGCATTACTAGAAGGAGGTGACGGCTTCACATGCCCTCTCGCTCCGTACCATGGCCTGGACCAGGGCCGGACGCCAGAGATCACCGCCGCCGATCCCCTCCACGAGGACACGGCGGTGCTCCGCCCGTACCGGGCAGACCACCGCCGTGTTCTTCGGGTGATCCACACAATGGTGACACCCGGGCGTTTCCTCCCGCCTTATCCAGAACAGGAACCTCCCAAAACAACCGTGTCCGGTGAGGACCTGCGTCAGGCGGAAGGTGAGGACGCCGTAGCGATTCTCTAGCCACTCCTCAAAGAGGAGACTTATCGCCGCAATTTTGAGTGTCGTCACCCCTGCCGTGGCCTAATCGTTGTTTTTGGATATGTGAAAAAAATTCACGGCAGTAGCACCTTACATAAATATACTAATCAAAACAAAATAAGGGCCACTAGGTATTTAAACTGTACCATTAAATTATTAAATTAATTAATAGTTTACTTTTAGTAAACATAAAACAATGTTATTGTTTACCGTTTAGGCTAGTAATTGTTTAAATAAATTATCAATAAACATGTTTATTAACTTTAAATAAAAATGACAATTTAAGATAGGTACTTTAAAAACACAAAACAACGAAAAGTCAACAATTCAACAAAAAGTAAAAACTAAAACAATTCTTCAGTTTTTATTTCTTTTTCTGTTTTTTAATAACGCGTACGCCCCTCCTCTTTTATCTATGCACTCCTGAAGCCTGGAATGCATGCTCTCGATCAAATGCCTCACGTTTTCAGCTGGAATCTTTTCTCAGGCAATTTTCAAAGCGTCAATCAGTTGCTGCTGGTTGCAGACCTCTTGCTCACTGTCTCTAACCCTTCGTTTTAATTGGTCCTACTTACGTTCGATTGGATTCAAGTCCGGACTGTTTGCTGGCCACGGTACAACTTGAATGTGAGAGTCTTCCAGCACAGACTGGGTCATGTGAACGCGGGCATTGTCCTACATTAAGACGAACCCAGGACCCATTTACTGTGCAAATGGGATCACATCAGGCCTAATGACTTCCTCAATGTAACGCTGAGCAGTTACGGAACCGTCATTTAAAATAGCGAGCTCAGTTTTGCCGTGTAAGCTAATCCCACCCCAAACAACAAAAAATCATTACGTTGGGACCACCGAAACGATCCACTTCATGTATGCAGGCTTCCGAAAATCGCTCACCGCGTCGTCTCCACACCCTAAATCAAGCAATCATCATTAAAAAAAATACTTTGCACTCGTCGGTGAAAAGCACCATGCCCCACTGATTAATACCCCCGTATTGATGGGAGAAACTTAAACGATTGGCACGTTGAGCCCTGGACCAAGGAATTCTAACAAATCATCGTTTTAAAGTTTGCTGGTCTTTGTGCAATCGATTCCGGATAGTTTGGTCACTGATACGAGTACCCGTTATCAACCGTAGGCGATTTTGTAACTTACGAGCCGTCACTCACTGTGCGTTCTCAGCGGGCACTTAGCAGATACTCGTGAACAGTTGTAATGCAAACTCTACCTGAACCTGTACCCTAATTGCGTAATACAACACAATCACAATTTGTTTCGATTTGAAACAGATTCCTAATCCATTGCTTCGTAAGTTGGAAAAAAAATCTGTTCAACAAAGTAAATAACGCAATGAATGTTGTAGAAATGTCAAAATGAAACAAATTTCGCGAAATTGTTTACGAAAATAAGTTACACAATTAGGGTACTGGTCTTCTTGCAACACCGCCGATCTCTTGGAAGCGATTCCAAACATTTTGAATAGATATTCGAGAAAAACCCGGTTGCAAACCCACAGACCGATGCAAATTTCTTTCTTGGATTCTTGTTACGGCTCGTTTCAATAATTGTGTCCATTCCATATGTCTTCGTAATTGTGGCATTTAACGCAAGATGTTATTTTAACAAGATAACCTTTCAACTGTCATTAACGAGACACAATAGAATTTTAATTGTTATCCGCCTCAATGAGGCATCGTAACAGATAATGAGATAACTAAACAAAATGATTATAGAAAAATCGAAACAAGATTACAAGTTTTTTTTTAAGTGAAAACTGCTTTAGGCGCGTTGGGCATTTATGAGATGGGGAAAAAACAATTGAACTCGCGACACTGTTACCGTTACCGACACCTCATTAAAAGTATTTCCTGCACAATAAAATTGTTCTATTCTTATGATAATTACAATCTTAGTATTTAATATTAAGACTTTCATTTAATAAATATATTAATCGATTTTTATTAGAAGGACAAATAATCGAATTAATTTCAAGTTTTCACTTCTGTTGGCACTCCCGGATTGCCACTGTTTTGTTTTTTTAATTATGGTTAGCATTTGATCTCAAAATCTCAAGCATAACAGCTCTGTGGCATCATATCAAAGAGGTTAAACTTAGATGTCGAAAAGTTCGTTTTTTTTTTTTTCTAACATCAATATTTTGCTACAAAACAATTAGGCAGTTAATGTTCATAAATTACACTGAAATGTAAAATAAATAGTGGCCCTTATTTTGTTTTGAGTACTTAGTATATAATTATAGTCTGTGGTAACTAACCAGAAGGTGGAACAAGCCTTTCCCTAAGAACTGAACAGGCCTTTATTCAACTACAATGTTAAGTTTGTTCTTGAGATAAATTCATCCGAACTACGGAACCCTTTATTGTGCGTGGTCCGACACGCACTTGGCCGGTTTTTTTTTTATATTTGCAAAGTTTGCCAATAGTTGGTGAGACATGCGCTTCTAACAAGTCGCAAAAAATGTGTCCCTACACAGCAGAATTCTTCACTGTGCGTGGTCCGAGTCCGACACGAATTTGGCCGAATTTTTTAAATATAACTAGCTGACCCCGGCAAACGTTGTTTTGCCAATTATTTGTTTGGGGTGGACAACCTTTATCACTTAGGGGTATGAAAAATAGATAGTAGCCGATTCTCAGACCTACTGAATATGCATATAAAATTTGGTAAAAATCAGTAAAGCCGTTTCGGAGGAGTAAGGTAACTAACATTGTGACACGAGAATTTTATGTATAAGACTAGCTGACCCCGGCAAACGTTGTTTTGCCAATTGTTTGGGGTGGACAACCCTTATCACTTAGGGGTATGAAAAATAGATAGTAGCCGATTCTCAGACCTACTGAATATGCATATAAAATTTGGTAAAAATCAGTAAAGCCGTTTCGGAGGAGTAAGGTAACTAACATTGTGACACGAGAATTTTATATATAAGATTACAAAGTTAGTAGGTACCTATACAGGTAAGATATAGGTGATTATTACGGTGTAAGTACTAAAAGCACGGATCTATAGCACATTATAGTGGGCTAAGATTTTTTACTGTTAAGTAGAAACCTCGTTTTACTATCAACCGTTAAATAGGTAGGTACCACCTACCCATGTACTTTTATTATGCGGTTACCGTATTGTACCTACACCAAAAACATTCCTCTATCAGCCAGCACCTATAAAATTTATTGCTTTTACTTATATTGCCTACTCAATACTTTTAATTACTTAGCTTCATATTTAGGTAGGTAACTACAGAATACTTATTTTATTTTACTTTAGAATTCAAGTAGAAAACAAAATAATGAACAGGTACCTAGTTTGTTGACGAAACCTAATAAGCATAGCAATGAAGTGTAAGCCAGTATTACAATTTTATGTATGAGATCATCGATATGTATAAACAGCAAATGTAATAAATATAAATATGACTCACCCGTTATGTACTCTGCTACAGAAAGACCGTGTAGGTTATCATTATCACTATTGATGAACGTCACACACAATACATTGAACACACACGTCGTCACAAATCGCCCACACTTTAACATTTCCGAGTTTTTCAATGAATACTAAACAATGTAACTAACCAATATCATTTTAGATACAACAAATGTAACTAATTTCTACTACAGACAATATCGTATATGATCTGAGAGAAAGAGAAGCAACGCTAAAAAACAACAAATTCTTGGTATTGAATTTCTGTAAATTTAACGAGTGCTGCCATCTCTGAATTTTCATGAACAACATTCAGCGATGAAATAGAAAACACAGCCGTTTGACATTTGGTATTATGCTTGAAAAGAGGTATTATCATGAATGTTTTATGAGTCGAATACGATGATTTTATGAAGTATAATTTTATCATTTCATTCATAATCTCTTACTAAATAGAACCAATGAGAAGCAAGGTTGAAACTTGCATAATATTGGATTATAATATTTTTTCATTTATTAACTCTGTAAAGTAAACGTCGCTCCAAGGCTACTGCGTTTAAACAAGTACAACTTTTTTTGTGACAATGTCTGCATCTGTTGATTAAAATTTGAAACATAATAAGCTTCTAAACAAGGTCAACAGTTTTCATCAACTCGTAGTGAACGAAAATAATTAAAAATAAGTGTGTATTATGTTCATACTTTCAAAAATCGTACATTGTATGTGTCATCACCAAATATTCAAGTACAAGTGTCCGCGAAAATGATCTGTACTTTGTTTTTCGCAATCACAACGTTACATGAACATGGATGACCTAAAATGCGAATATGTGAAGAAAAAAAGATGTTTGGGACTCACAAGAAGTGTAAACTGAAGTAATTATAATGTTTCGCACATCGATTATCGACAATCATTTACCTTTTCATGCCATCGCTTAACGATCGGTGAATTGCTTGGTCACAAAAGTGAAAATGTGATGTGTCAAACTGATTGTTTACCTCGCGGACAGGTGAGTGGTTTGTAGAAGTGGTACGCGAGGGCGGCGGGAGGCGGGCGGTATGTCTGATCGATCAAGTCCCGTGAACGGCGGTTACGAGGCCGCAAGGCTCACCGTCCGCAAGGACCTCTTCCCGGAAGTTCGTCTACCTAAGCTGGCGACTGATGGGTCTGGCGCTGACTCCGACCAAGAAGAAGTCGAGTCAGGCTCTGGTGTTAAGCTGGAGACTGATTTCGAACAGAGCATAGACGAAATCGCCAGTCATAAGGCGCAAGTGGTTAATGGGGCACTACCGAATCCTACGCGGCCGCGACACAGGAAGCACAAGCACCACTCCCGACAGAGTTCTCAATCCTCAACCGTGAATGGTTGTCTTCCTCCAAAAAGTAAAAGGAGAAAAGACTCATCAAAAGATTCATCATATAGAACACATTCTAAACATAGTGTTGTGTCACAAGTGAAAGGTGGTAAAAACTTGAATTTAGTGAGTAGTAGTGAGTGTCAGGAGGATGATAACGACGACGAGGAGGCTGAGGAAGAGGAGGAGGAGGAAGTGGAGGAAGAAGATGCTGAAGATAGTGAAAGTTCAGAGGATGAACAGCTCAAGCGCAATTCAAAGTTACCGTTAACTAATATGCCGCGACAAAGTGGTAAACCGTACAGTCATGAACTTAGTCAATTATCAACAAAAAAGAGTAAAAAGGAGTCTAGAGAGCGTAGAGCTCATGCAGTTATACCATGTAGTGGCAAGCCAAGGTCTATGTTGGACATACGCAGTTCACGAAGTAAAAAGAAATCGAAGAAGTCTGAGAGCACACCCACATATCGAAGCCAGATAATGGATACTAACTCTATGAAGATTAAGATTAGGAGGACAAGTGTTCATGAAACTGTAAGTAATTGCTTTATTCTCCTAAACTTGCCTTTTAAGGTTGGCTAGCGACTTCGCTAAATGAATTTATTACTATAGCTATATGCATTACTTATAGATCACAAAACTATATATTCTAAAAAGACATAATGTAAATGCAAAATGCTGACAAATATGAAACAATGTTGTATTAGAATTTGGGGGTTTTGCTAAAACTGTTACATTTGCTATTCTACAGTTATTCAAAATACCTATTCATTCATAATCTTAAAACAACAGCGTTATTATTACACTTTCTCTAGACAAAGTAAACCTCTGTGAATATCAATCATTGTTGCAATCTGCTCAATCTATAGCCAATACATAAACTGCTATATTTGCTCACAATGCATTCAATGTAAGAGTAACACAGTGCATATCAGTGAGCTCCACTTTCCATTCTCAGCTGTAACTTGTTTTTATGTTGTTATACCTAACTTGTTTTGGACAGGTTACATAAACATTTGTTAATTACAAACTGTCTTAATTTTGTTACAAAAATATTTTTTTGTTGTATTCATCATTGAGTATATTGCTCCTTTATGATAAAGCTATTTATGTGTATTGGCATTGATACTGGTAGGGTGGTATAGTAACTGCTTGCTATTGCAGCTACCTTCAGGATAGTAAACACAGGTGAGATAAAGGTCAAGAGCTTCACCATTGCGGTAAAAAAATAATTAACTGCTGGCACACACTTTATTCACAATTTACTCTAAGATCAGTGTGTAAAAGTAAACTTATAGGTGTATCATTTCAACATACAAGTACAGTGACCTTTTATCTTTTTTTTATTCACTAAATATGGGTGCATTTTCTGTAATAATCTAGGAGTATTATGATGACAACATTTAGAATTTCAGAAGTTCCCCCCCCCCTGCACTATGTAGCTCAGATGAATTCTTGATTAATGATAAACACATAAATGATAACATCACACCTGTGTTCCCCAAGAGAGTAGGCAGAGAAGTATATTACACCCACATTTTGCCAGTTATGTTTTTAGTCTCATAGTTAATAATAATCTCATGGTTAATTAAATATCTGTAGATCTATATAATTAACCAAGCAACCATAACCACATATTTGCTTGGATGATATACTACAAAATGTTACAACAAACAATAAACAGCTGTGTGATCAAATGATAATACAAAAAGCGGCAGCATTGTAGAGTAAAATGTTGCTTGCATGCAAATTCAGTAATCTTAACATTATTGAATAAGATTGGTTTATATATAATGTAATTACATCCATACTTTGTTATCTTTGGATATTAAAAACTTACAAAGTATTATAATAATAATGGAAAAAATGCATATCATTTAGATTATTCTTAAAACAGTATGAATCCTTCCAATTTTATTCACAAAATAAACTGAGTTATGTTTGAACAAGGTAGATTGTTGCATATTACTATTGTTATGCAGTATCCATTGTACGAATGTACAGTTTTAACATCTGCTATGCCCATAATAAAAAAATGAAATAATTAATTGGAGAAAGTAGAAAACTAGCAGCATAGCAACTCAGTTATTAAACTGCCAACAAAAAAGATCTATACTATAATGAAAATGGGGCTTATTTGGATGTCCAGTTTAAAGAATTTATTTGTAAAAAAAGTTAATGTATTTGTGTAGTTATGACATAATATTTATTATTTTATTTTGTACCAACGACAATGCAGCCAAGGGTGATACTCGGACGCGCTTTGACCTTTAAACTAGTGAGTTCGGTTTTTTTACAATTTTAAGATAACTTTTTTTTTATATTTTTAATTTTGAAGCTCATTCATAATAGAAATTCCAAAAAATTTAGTTCATAATATACATTGCTTTTAACTTTATTAATTGTTTCTTTTACCTTACCATAAAATGGCCATAAGCCATACTTCTATAATAAGCAATGCTCATTTTAGGATCATGCAGCAGCTAGTAGCCCTTCACTGCCTCACATGTTAACCCTTTATTATGAATACACGGAACTTTGCTTCCAGATAAGATTATAAAATGTCAGCTTATGAAATAAAACAGGAAAAGTGATAAAAGATTTGGTAAATAGTTTTCATCTACTGTGTGTGGCTATTCTTGTTTATGTTTTTTATTAGCATAACATTTTATTCCTGATAAATCAGTTGGATAATTTGGGAAACATTTGGCAAATAGCACACCATTAACTTTCCCTAAACTACTGTTAGGTATTCTGCAGATTACCATTTTACATTGTGGTGGTCTTCACTTGCCACCAACACAAACAAAACACTTCCTATTTATTGCATGTCCTTGAAAAGTAAAACCATGTTATAATATTGTGTCCGAAATAAGTCATGTTTATTTTAATCATAACAGCACACCTGTAAACACATTTTGCTTGTTATGTTCAAATCTCATGTTATAACCGCCTTGTTGATTGCCATTATCCAGGCACAAATCTGGACTCCAGGCACCTACTAAGAAATTCATAATGGCAAACCCAAATAACATTTTTCTTGACCTGGGGATCGAACCCAGGACTCGCTCAGCATTCGCGGTTGTGCACACTGGACCTTGTTGGTTCAGGCAGTCCCTTTACCAGTTTACTTAATGGACCTAATTACTTGCTTGAAATTATAAAATCTTGTTTAATTTCTTAATTTATTATTTAACATAATGTGTACAAGCCTTTATTTTCGGATGGATACGGCAACATGGTAGTAAAACCACAGTTCAGTAATTCAGTTTACTGTAGTCTTCAGTCTAAAGACAAAAATTCTCTAAAGACTTTAGAGAATTTTTGTTCTGTCTAAATATAGGTGTTATACATACAGTATTGTAACTAGCTACACATTCTACAAAACACCTCATTTGAAATAAACCTAACATTACAGGTAACACCAACGCCAACATCGGTTGCCGACATTGGCCAAAGGAAATCTAAGAAGAAGAGGGTGGCGTCGCCGGTTAGCGTGAGTTCTGGTGAGGAGTATGACCCGTCGCGTGGTGACACCGCCGCCGCCATGAGCGTCGCTGCGCCAAAGCCGCGCCATCCGCAACCCAAAACTCCTAAGCCTAAGAAAGCAACCAGTTCTAAAAGTAAGCAAAGTAAGTACATCCTCAACTCAGTGTATTATTATTTTTTAACTATTTTTAAGCATGTAGGACTCTCCCAAATAGCACTACAACTCGCATCTGTTCTACCTCAGCTGCATGTTTGCATTTGATTACCGCCAAGAGATAACAAGATAGCATAGCCTTTGTATACTACTGATACCTATGAGCATTTTCGGTCTCGATGGCTTTTGATATCCTTGTGTAAGAAACTTACCAAAATTTACTTTGCAACCTATTCTTAATAAATGTGAGTACACAATACTTTCACAAACACCTACATACATTGTATTGGTAAGCAGCAATCTTCATAATTTACATATCTTAACTCTTCAATGTTATATTTTTGCAGAGAAAAGTGAAAAGACTGAAAGAACTAGAATTAGTGGAGCTGAACGTAAAGAGACTGGACCACAAAGTCCTTGGGGACATTCTATGCCTAAGGAGATTCTATTACAGATATTTGAATATGTTGTGGCCTCTCAGGGCACATTGCCTTCTGTGATCAGGTAAACACTTCCAGGCAGTCTATAATATGTTGACAATGTAACTAATCTTTACACATATTACTCACTCTTCTTTTACATTTCTTTCCAGAATTGGTAGAGTATGTAAGTTATGGCACAATGTGAGCTGTAGACCAGAATTGTGGAAGAATGTAGACCTTGCGCAATACACTAGTGAAAAATGTAAAACAGATTACAAACTGGTGTGGCTCCTGGAAAACCGGTTAACACAATGTCAAACCTTAAATATTGGTAAGTGAATAATTGTGCTGGTTTACTTTGTTGCGTGATACATTTAAAAAGAGTATTTTTGATATTAACACAACCTACACTGCTTGCTTTTCGTTCACTGGTGTCTTGCTAAAATTTCGGTTTCAAGCAATGTTATTTAATAGCTATTATATTATAGTTATTGCCGACACGGCTCCCTCAAAGAGAGTTAAGCTTTTTCTACCTTCATCCGTTTTGAAGGCCCAGCATTAAAATCGGTTGGTCTGTGGTTAGATTATCTATACAGACTACGTCTATCACTCAAGGGAATTAGTGTAATTGGAACTAAAGTAGAAGATGCGGTGTAAACCGGAGTATAAAAATACGCGGAAGAAACCTAAATTAACTTAGCTTTTCGCTTCGTTCTCAGTGTGGCTTGCACTTTAGTGTGTTAACAGCGATGCCCAATATCATCCTTCACAAATGATTATTACTAATCGAGTTTCATCCTGCTCTACAGCTCAGTGGAAAGTCAGCAACGTGTCGTGGGTGCTAGCTTGCGTCGCTGACTACTGTCCTCAGTTGGTGGAGCTGAGCGTCGCCGGCTGGAGTCGCATCACCTCCGAGCAACTGTTCGACCTCATGCAGGCGTTGCCCAAGCTGCAGAGGATTGACTTGTCGCTGACGGTATGATATTCTGTTATGATATGTCGTCGACCGTAGGTTCAATTGAGGTAAGGGACAAAATACCCAAAATGAGTTGAGTATACAGTTTTGTTCAGAATTTTTCGCTCTATCGAATGGTGAATATGAAAAAATTCTAACTTAAGAAAAACAGACTAGAAAAAGGTTAATAAGAAAAAAGTTATGGGCGATTTAGTCTGAAAAAAAAACTTTATCGGCCTCTCCTGAAAAATCGTATTTTGTCCCTTACCTCAATTGAACCTACGGTCGATGATGTGATGTCCTTCATAGAGAAGATAATCCTTTTAGTTACCACATTATGTCCAAGATATGCCAATTAAGACTAAGTATCGCCTTTATTGGATACCTACTTTCATAACTTTGAATTAAGGCAAGGCATGCACCTCCAATTTTTCGGATTGATGTGCATATTGTATAATTATCACTTGCTTCAAAAACGGTGAAGGAAAACATCGCGAGAAAACCGGCATGCCTGAGAGATATTTCTCGACGGCACGCCAAATCAGAGGCCCATGTGCGGCATTTAAAACTCTGACACCAGTTTAGTCACTAACCCCACGAAAAGAAGAAAATTGAAATAATTTATGATACATGAGTATGATTTGAATTATAATATTTGTGCTCCAAATAAAGTAATTGATTCTATAGTTTATTCATTGTCGGAAACGGAAATGTAGGTACCTATACCCTCCTTATTGGTCCTAATTATAGGACATAACGTAACATCACGGCTGTTGTCCCAAAGGTTTAGGCATTGGTGTAAGCTACAACCACATTTCTCCAGTCAAGATTTTTTTAATACGGCAATTTAATGTATGTATTGTTACAGTCTGAAACGGGTGGTTCGAGTTCGTGCATGTCAGCGGCTTCGATGGCGCGCATCACGGAGAACTTCGGCGCCAGACTGACGCATCTCATGCTAGCGAACAACAAGTTCATAGCTATGCCGCAGATACTGCAGTCGATTGCGGTATGTTTACAATCTACCTTGTATAATAATTATTATTCGAAAGTACCGTAGATTAAAGTGGAACTGGGCTGGTCATATCTGTTGCATTTTGTAGGAGCATTGGATTATATCGACTAGTCACTGGATAGGATCCACTGCAATAGCAGGAGACAGCAACGCGGTATGAAATATCTGGCTGGATGAGCCTCCCCTAAAGCATTCCCCAAAATCGCAGCAGTATAGGAAAAGTGGAAAAAGAGAAGGGAGGTATTTGCTTGTCATCGAGACTCAAATGCTTACAATAATAACAATGGAACCTAGCATCAATTACCTCACCCAGATCACTTTCCGAACCCTGGCTACTACTGAAAGGTGACCGGAGCAAATTAGGTACCTTAAATAATGTGTGGTTTAATAACATAACATTATTTACTGAACTATTCCTCAATTAAAGTTCGATTCGATACTTTGTTTTTTAGGGTTCCGTACCCGAAGGGTGCCAAACGGATTCTTATTACCAAGCCTCCGCTGTCCGTCCGTCTGTCTGTCAGCAGACTGTATCTCATGAACCGTAATAGTTAAACAGTTGAAATTTTCACAGATTGTGTATTTCTATTGCCGCTATAACAACAAGTAATAAAAATAAAATAAAGTTAAAAATTGAAGGGGTCCCCATACAAGAAATGCGTTTTTTTTTACTAAAGTAAAAAACGTAGTGTTAAATATTGTACAGTACAACTATGTTCTTAATGTCCCTCGGCAAACCTCGTGTTTCTTCAGTCGTCGGATTTCTATCAGTTGCCCTTTGCACTTGGTGCAGACCGGAAGCTCTCAATCGACTTGGAAGTCTATAGAGTTGTTAATACTCCTTTAACTTAATGTAATTTATTTTAAAAATGGTAGGAAAACTGCTAAAGTCGCAGCCGCGACAGTTAGAAAAATAGTTCACACGAAAATCAAAACAAAACAACAATAAAGTACTTAGTTCTGAATTCAAATGACTATACAAGATACATCTAATAATTGATGGACAGAAATACAGTACAATACGCCCGATTTAACTTGGTAGTTCCGAACTTCGCGCAGAAGGCTGCGCAATAACATCTTTTAGGAATCGAATGATGACATGAGGTGAGTGTAAATGAGAGAACATGCGCGAAAGTTCGTAGTGCCTATGTTCAGACCTGCCAAGTTATATCGGCCGTATAGTACGGTGGTACGGAACCCTCCGTGTGCGAGTCCGACTCGCATTTGGCCAATTTTTAGTATTATTCACGTAATTATTTCGGAATTTCCTGGTTAAATTGGCGGGCAATCCCATTACGTCACGTGTGTTACTGTAAACAACATTAAATTATTTGTTATTGTTTATAGACTTCATTTACAAGGCCATATACTAATAATAAGTTAAGTAGTTGCTAATATCTACCTTGCTCATGTGGCTACCTACGAGCATGTGGAATATTTATATAGTCGTGTTTGTAAAATAGTGCTGATACCGAACGCCTTGACCTTGTATACGCACGCATTGTGTGGAGGTTCCTCTATTCTAATCCCTTTTTTGTATGGAGATCCTTAATGATGAGGACTGACGACACGGTGATTCTCTTACTATCTCGGATCGGGCAGTGGGAATTTTCACGATGGCAGGAGCCGCCATTAATTAAGAGCGTTTACGCCATCCGCGCGCTGTTTAGCTCAAAAACAGTACTTTTCGATCCAGTTAATATCCATCAAACATTATTTTAAAAACATATTAATTACTAATCATTTTAGGAAATATTGTTGTCTAAACACTTAGTTAGGAAAAATTTTAGATTATTAGAGTATTTGTGAATTATATCAAGATTACTGAACAGAGGTTTTGTTAATTTTACTTCGAGCGTCAACTTTGACGCTTAAAATATCTTAAATCACTGATCACCCTAACAAACAATATTTTTTATCTAACTGCAAAGATTCTTAGGAAAAAAGTTAGTTAAAAGAAATTTTCAGTTTAGGTTCCCTACATGAGAAATAAAAATCCAAACAATGCGAAATTATAATGAAATTTTGGTAAATAAAATGTTTTTTTTTCCCAATATATCTTCCTTAATTTAATATAATAAAAGGTTACTGTAATAGAAAAACATCTTCTTAAAATTTTGCAATCAAAATTTTTAACTATATGAGTTTGGTTATTTTTCTAGAATTTTATTAAAACTACTCTAAAATTACTATAAAACTCCACGCGCAAACCGTTTCAAATTAGTCCGCCGTGAGGCCTTTCAGAGAGTGGATGTGTCGCTCGGCGCTCTGCCTGACCGCTGTTGACCTTTGTCGTGCGTACAACGATAATACACGAATATAGCATGATCGCCACATCTTAGTACTTTAGTAAGTAAAATATTTTATTGAAGTGAAAACTAATTTAGGGTGCTAAAGTCGATATCGGTGCCGATTCTCTTGTCACAAATGCCTTCTGTTGTCACAAATGACTAGACAAAAAATCACTATTTAGTTTGGGTAGTAATAAAAGTTCCGAAAAAAGTTAAAATATGAGCATACTTAAAATTTGAAATTTACTGCTATAAATGCTAATTTTCCGACAGCTTATATGCGAATACAAATAAAGAAAGCACCGAATAAAATACTGAAAATTCCGAAAAATCAATACAGCATTTGCTGACGTAATAATTTTCAAACAAACAAACAAGCATACACCAAAGTATTAACTCAGTGCCATCTTAGGCCCGTATTACAGAACGACACTCAATACTCGAGCATTACTTAAAACTAGTTTCAACCAATCAAATGGCTTGAATCTAGTTTTAAGTTATGCTTGGGTATTGAGTGACATTCTGTAATACGGGCCTTAGTGCAAGATGACACTGAGTTAATATTTTAGTGAAAATGGCAATTTTGCTATTCTGAATTTGACGTTTTTCATGAAAAATTTTGTTTGCCTAACTAAATCTGACTACTTTTAATCGCCATTAAAAAAGTATGGAATTAAATTAGTTGTCATGAACTAAAATTCATACCCACACCTTGACTTCAGCTGCAAAAATAGTACTGTATCTTTTTTTCTTTTCTTTTGCTTATATTTCGAAAATGGTGTGATCTATCGCAAAAGTAATGAAAATTTCGACCCCCTTTATAATGCCCATAAACCCATAAAACTCAACATATAGGTAATAATTTTTCATGGTCTCCATACAAAAAGTGAAAAATTCTATATAAAACACGGCTGCTTCGTGAGGTTCCTGTTCAGGATAAGGCGGGAGGAAACATCCGGGTGTCACCATTGTGTGGATCGGCCTGAGGACATGGCAGAGCATACGGTGGAGGTCTGCCCGGCTTGGGCGGAGCAACACCGTGTCTTCGTTGAGGTGTTTGGCGGCGGTGATCTCTCGCGTCCGGCCCTGGTTCAGGCCATGGTACGGAGCGAGAAGAAATGGCAGGCCGTCACCTCCTTCTGCGAAGCGGTAATGCTCGCGAAGGAGGAGGCGGAACGCGTGAGGGAGAGGCAAATTTCGCGCCTTCACGCCCCTAACCACCGCAGGAGGAGACACCCGGGGCGGGAATCGCGAGCCAATTCCAGCAATAGGTAGCTCGCCATCCGATAAGGACCAAGCCCGGGTCGGCGGCGCGTTGTGTTCCACGCGCGCCTCAACGAGATGTCAGCAGAATTGACGGGGTCCGCTTGGGCCAATGCCTGCCGGGGGTTCGAAGAAAACCGATAGGGAAATCGTGGCCCCCGGCAACAGGGCAACCGAAAGAACACGGGTGGGTTTTACTCAGTAAGAGTCTGACACGCCCTCCCGCTCCGCCCAGAGCGGGAGAATTTATCATGGGTGTCGTTTTCATATACCCCGTTTACATTCAGCTCACTTCCATAGCAATGAGCAGGAAAGTGGGCAGGATGAGTATGTAAACACGATACTTCTCATACTGCTGCCACTGCTACTCGCGTTGCCCTACGCTCCCCAAATGAGTGGTTTTTTTATGCGGAAGTCAAAGAACGAGCAGCACGAGTGGCAGGGCGTGTTTACGTTCAGCTCCGCAGCTCACTTCTTACCGAGCGCCTGGACGAATCGGACGTGCGTGCCGCCTATTTATACGATCTATGAAAATGCCCTTCGAGTGGAATAATAAAAACACTATAACATATTTGGAGCTATTGGAATCCAAAAAAAGTATGTAGGATTTAAATGACAAAAACCACAAATTAAAACTAAGTTCACGACGTCTGGACACGTAGCATGACCACAATAGAAACGGGTTTTGTCGACGGAAGAATAGACAAAATGACAGATTGTGATTGTTTATCTGTCATTTTGGCTATTGTTCTATTATCTATGGTGGTCATGCTACGCGTGCTGGAAGAGAATTAGTGAAGCTTTAGAAGATACTCCTTCCTATTGACGAATTGAAATCAAAGAAGTCACTGATGGTCACGTTTAGGCCTCTTTTGAAAATAAAAATTCATCTAGCCGATCTGTACCCCAATAATTGCGTAATAGAAAAGAGGACCACGCTCGAGGTTTGCCAGAGAGCTATGGAACGGAGTATTCTTGGTATTAAACTTGTGGACCGGGTTAAGAATACAACAATTCGTTCCATCACTAAAATATCTGATGTCACTCGGAAAGCTGCCACGCTTAAATGGAATTGGGCTGGACACATCTGCCGCATGTCAAACGATCAATGGGCCAAACTTACGACCCAGTGGGTCCCGCTTAATGGCAAACGACATCGCGGCAGGCCCAGACGGAGATGGCGGGATGAGCTGGACTCATTTAAGAAAGATTGGTTCTTGGAAGCTCTAGACAGAGAGAGGTGGAAAGAGGGTAGGGAGGCCTTTGCCCAGCAGTGGGACAATAAAGGCTAAGAAAAAAAAAAATAGCGTAATGCACGATCAATCACAATTGTTTCGATTTGAAACAGATTGCTAATCCATTGCTTCATAAGTTGGAGTAAAAATCTGCTCAATAACGTAAATAATGCAATGAATGTTGTTGAACTGTCAAAATGAAATAAATTTGTTATAATCGTTTATGAAAATAAGTTACGCAATTAGGGTACCTACTGGAGCAGATGCAGACGATATATTTCATCCGATATGGTTTGTATTCGATGTTATGGAGAGGATCCACCATCTTCTACGAAGATAATTTTTTTTTTTTTTAATTTGTTTTTTTTTTTTAAATAAAGAACATAATTATGTATTGTGTTTTCTACACAGCGACGCTGTAATTATTTCGACGTCTACCATTGTTGAAAGTCGAAAGCGATATGAGTGGTAGGGCAGTTCTTTCGATCCTACTACGGCAGTATTTAGAGAATTATGGCTGGCAGCGCGAACAGTAGCGGCAGGGGCAGAATGTAAATGAGGCATTAGTTTTTGAGGGTATTAAAGTCGATAGTGAGGTCAAAATGTAAATCCAAGATGGCGGCTGCGAAAATTTTGTTTTTGTTTTAAATGATACGTGAGAAGGAACTTTATTCCTGAGTGGGTTCTCACAAACGCACACGTTTTTTTTTCAGGTGAAAGCTTCTTTAGGCGCGATGAGCGATTATTGGTATAGGAAAATCTTATGGGTTTGCGACACCGACATGCTAATATTAACAGTACCCATAATGTAACTATGAGTATGACATGTTGCGCTTGTTGTTACTCGGAGTGATAATAAGATAAGATGTTTAAAAGAAATAAATATGATTCATCAAATTGTTATGCCTAATATAAAATAAACACGAAAAGAAGCGTATAAATATGTAAACTGTTCCAATAAAATATTGTAAAATTATTTATTTAATTCGTTTTTTTAATAATATTAATCATAGGTGTAACAATAAATTGAAGTTGGATTTAAATTCCAATTAAATATTTACTAAAAGAATTATTGCTCTAAATCGAACGGATCAACGTGTGTTAGTCTGACTATAAAGATAGCGAACGCGCCAACTCTACGCACACATGTACGCGCGCTTCTGTGTGAGTGAATTTTGCGAAGAATTTACCTAAACTTGACTTCCCGCGCTAGACGTAAACGCTCTTAAGTCGGCCCCCGTCTGCCAGTGTCCGTTCGTCACCGGATCCCTATGCCACTATTATCTTATACATATACGTATATGTAGGTACAGTCTGTAAAAAAAACGGTATCTGCGCATTATGTACATCAAACGAATTTTTAACCGACTTCAAAAAAAAGGAGGAGGTTCTCAATTCGTCGGGATATTTTTTTTTTTTATGTATTTTCCCCGATTACTCGAAGACGGCTGGACCGATTTGAAAAATTCTTTTTTTGTTTGAAAGGGTATACTTTCAAGTTGGTCCCATTGTCATTTGGTTACGATCTCATGATGGGATCTTGGAGAAATCGAGGGAACTCTTCAAATATTAAAGGCACATCTATAGCGATTTGGGTATTTTTGATGAGCAGTTGACATAAGGCTATTGTAACTTAGATAAATTACAAACCAACCCACTAAAAAGTGAAAAAAAAAATCTTTTTTACAAAAAACACAACCGACTTCCAAACTACAAAGTGAAAAATAACTTTAATTTCGGAAGTCGGTGTCAAAAAACTAAAATACTGATCTGATCCAAAGACACCGACTTCCGAAATTAAAGTTATTTTTCACTTTGTAGTTTGGAAGTCGGTTGTGTTTTTTGTAAAAAAGTTTTTAATAATGTGAAAATTCGCTGTTTACGGTAGTGCGCAATGTAACGCACTCAAAACATTGCGCTTATAGGTGCATGTAAATGCAACCGTACAGGGATCGTGGGCGTTTAAAGTTAAGTCATAATCATAACATTAAAATATGTTAAAAAAAGTTGGAACTGCGGCCTTCAATATTTCTGTAACAAAAAGTACCCATGTATGGTACAGTACAATTTTTTTTTTTATAATAACGTGAAGAACATGTGACTTTCGGCTTCGTCTGTTTTACACCCGTTATATTATTATAATTGATTAATTAATTGACTTTTTAACTAAATAGTAAACTATACTGTATATATTTCCAGAGCTACTGCATCAACCTGGAAGTGCTGGACATATCCGGCACGCTGGTGGCGTCGCACCCGGCCGCCGTGCCGCTCGAGGCGCTGCAGAAGGGCTGTCCCAAGATGAGAGTGTTCCGAGCTGCCAACTCACAGCTCGTGCTGGCCAATGCCACCACCTCGCAGCAGGTTCGTTTAATCAATATCTACTATACAGCCCAAGACTAGTGTTTAATTATTTTATTTTTGCTTTTACTCTAGACGCTATTAACGTGTACGTCTTTTTACATTGTTCTCACGTATAATTATAAATTTAACATTAATTATGTAACAAATATTTTATAAAAATAAAATTTAAAAGAGTGTCCATGGAGTTTCTTGCCTGTTCTCCGTAGGAACCTACACGCTTCGGAATGGGCAGTTGGCTTCATCTCTCTGAATAACCGATGTTGACAATTCAAAAGTGCCTGTAAATTAGTTTAACTGTTTAGTTGAAATAAATGATGATGTTACTCTTACACTATTCTATATTTTGGACACTATCAGTTACTAGCATGGTTGATCTAGTTACAAGCCCAAGATACTGCTATTCGTAGACGTTGAACTTGTTATTATTTTGGACAACATTATTCACAGATGGAATGCAAAGGCTGGCCACAGCTGGAAGAACTGTCGATAGCGGGCGAGGCGGCGACGGAGCGCGTGGGCGTGGGCGAGTACCGGCTGGGCGACGACGCGCTGGCGCGCCTGGTGCGCGGCGCCACGCGCCTGCGCCTGCTGGACCTGCGCGGCCTGCAGCGCCTCACGGACTCCGGCCTCGTGCGGGTGCCCGCCTGGGACCTGCAACACCTCTTCCTTGGCGGTAACGCACGCTTGATCGTCTTCTGTCATATCAAATGTAGACTTTTTAAGACAACGTTGTAATGCCATATCTCAATATTTTAGAACTGAGTGATACTTTTATCATTATTTTCACTAAATAACTTATCATTTAAATTTGGATAGTGATCAAAAATTCTTCCCGTATAAGTATCGTCACTAGTGAAGATTATGTATTTTAATTCACCTTTACTTTGTAAGTCGTCGCAAAAACAAATTGCTCCTGTTTTTGGTAAACAAAAAACTAGAGGCTTGACAAACGACAAAAATGTAGATTTCGAAGCCTACCGATAAACGAACGGTGAATCAGGAGTGTTTGCTTAGGTTAGACCTTAGCTAATTAGGCATTGTTAAACTAGTGCAAACGGGCATTATTGTTACATTCAAACGTATACGGTATACATAAAATTCTTCTCCATACATTATATTGTTACATATTATTTTTATTATGAAATTGTATGTGTAGGCTGCAACGTGACCCGTCAAAGCAGCGCGTGCCTGGAGCTGATCTGCGAGAAGTGGTCGCACAGCCTGCTGGAGCTGGACCTGTCGTGGGCCTCCGCCGAGCGCGTGCTGGACGACGCCGTGTCCGCGCTCGCCGACTCGCCCGACAGCAAGCTCAAGTAAGTCCTATTCCCCGCATTACTGACCGAGGTGAAGGAAAACATCGTGACGAAACCTGCTCTTATAGTTAATATTAACAAGTTTGAAATTGCCAACCCGTCTTGAGCAAGCGTGGTGATCAATGCTCATGCCTTCTCTGTATGAGAAGAGGCCTTTGCCCTGCAGTGGGACTAGAATAGGCTAGTATTACATCATCATAAAATAAGCTACACTCGAAACGTCGCAATCAGCTATACATATTATAAATTAAAGTCGCTTTTTGGTGTCTGTATGCGTGACCGCGCCGTTCTTTCAAACAACGCAACGATTTTGATGCGGCTTTCACCATCAGTTAGAGAATTTATTTCGGGAGGTTTATATGTAAAGAAATTTCGATGTTTTGCCAAGTCGTAAAAACCGTGCGAAGCACGGTCGTGTCGCTAGTCTAGAATAAGGCAACTCTAACGCTGAAGTCACGCTTATTTATATCCCTATTATTCCAGAGTACTCAACTTGTGTGGGTCATCAGTCTCCTTGGAACCGATAAAGAAAGTTCTTCTCAAATGTCCCCATATTGAGTCCATAAACCTTAGCTCTTGTCGCGCTCTTCCAAGAGGAATGAAACGCTTGTACACGGGGAATGAAATACAAGACCTCAAAGATAGCTTAGATCCGGAAAAAATAAAAGCCAAAGAAAAAAAAGAAGAGGAGAGTGCAAAGACAAAGAAAGGCGTTAAAAAGTCAGAAGCTGATTCGAAATCAGAAGCCGCCAAACAAGAGCCCTCTGCAGACGTTTCCGATAAATCTGACATCAAAACAGAATCCACACCAACAATGGATACAACCTCGTCTTCCGTATTTCAAGAACCGAAAAGCTTTTCAGAGTCACCTTCGACTGTGGCAGATAAGCAATCGTCTTCAAAAAGAACGCCAGTAAGATCTTCTCCAGATAGTAAAACACTTGAAAGAAAATCCGGCAAGGAAATGATAGCTACGGTACCTGAAGGGAAGAGATCTACAAGGGGAACCACTCCAAAACTATTAAGTCCCGCTACACAGTCAAGACCAGATTCTTCCTCGACCCCTAGGTCGGATCCCGTCAAAGACCTTGGAAGTCCCCATTTTAGTCCAGTCGCAAAACCAGACAGTCAAGTACAAAATAGTCCAGATGTCCAGACAGAGTTATTAAATCAAAGCCAAAAAAGCAGTAACTCATGGAATCTCGGACAGTTTAAAACCACACCCACACATAAGTCTGAAGCCAGTCCTTTAAGTAGGTTAGAAAGTCACACTAAAGTAAAACATGGTAAAGTTATAGAGCAATGCAGTCCAACCACCTCACACGATAATAAACCTAGTCCTGAAACTCATAGTATCAAACAAGATAATATGAAGAATCCTAATAGCTGGAATTATGGTAATTATAGTCCTATGCCCCGCCAAGACAGTCAATTCTCCTCCCAAAGGAGTCCCTATTCAGCTCAACCAAGTCCTGCTCAACCTAGCCCTTATTCCACACAGCCCAGTCCGTATTCGACTCAGCCGAGCCCATACTCGTCACAGCCTAGTCCCTATTCGGCCCAACCAAGCCCAGATACAAGTCAAATTATTAAACCAGAGTTGCAGAAGTCTAGTGCTTGGAACACCGGAAACTACAGTCCTATGCCCAAACATCACCCACCATTTTCACCTCATCCATCAACCCATGCTAGTCCCGACCCAGGAATCGGTTTAAAAAGCGATAACCTTCGAAGCAATCCGAATAAAACTCCGGGACATAGTCCAATGTCGCGACAAGACCGCTTACACCATAGCCCTTATTCACCCAGACCTAGTGTAGATGTGACGTATAGTAACAAAAAGAGCCCTGGAGTCGGTAACTACAGCCCGATGATGCGACCAGATTGTCACTTGCCTAGTCCGGATAGAGGCTCGGCCGCGAGACCTACAATTAGTGGAAGGCAACAAGACATATACGGAAGAACTGTAAATAAAGCGCTTGATATGATGCACAGTAGTGCACCACAACCCGAGATTCCCAGCTCTTGGGGAATAGACAGATTTAATCAGATGACTAGCGCCAACACAACCGCGAGCATCGAGTCACTGGTGTGGGGATCTTCATCATTCAGCACGGAGCCGGCTCCGTTGCCGCCACGAGTTGACAACATGCCCGCCATGCTCAACACGCCATCGCCACAGACATGGCCCGGTTTACCCTCGTTCGACAGTAGTGTTCAAAGACCTAATGACGATTTAAGTGATCCGTGGACTTTTGGTCAATTCCGTGAGCAACCGCATCATGTGCACAACACCTTCGGGGATCAGCACACTTTCGACTTGAGTGCTCACTTAGGACATCAGGCGCATTCATTACAGAACTATTTGGACGACAACTTCCCAGAAACGTCTCGCGTAGAATGACGCCCGCCTTCGTTTTAGTAACTCGAATGAAACTGAATGTTGTTATGGACAAAATATATAAAAATATGATAAATTCCTTCTTTGGGGAATATAGGGTGATGTTGTATTTAATAATGATTGAACAATTATATTATAGACATTGTAAATAAGATTTATTTAGTTAGAATTAAGAGTAATGAAGCTAGGAATGCATTAATGTTATTTTGCAGCCGATAGTTTATGAAAGGATATAAGAGATAAGAAAATTATAATTATTAAGGATAGTAAAATTCATCCATCGACTTAGTTATTGTTGGATTATACTCATGAGTTAGGTTTTAAAATGAGTCTTTGTTTTAAAAAACCAAAACCTGTTTTCACTGAGGCCAAAATTAACTTATTTCTATCCATTTTATTTTCTTTGAGTTTTAAAATTTTTCAGCAAAAGGTTTCATTAAAAGGAGAACATTTATTTGTTTTGTTTAACTTTCTATTAAATCATTGCAATAGCATAAAAACATTCCGTTTTACACTGTCTGTAAAATTGTTTACTAATAACACTGTTTTCTCTCAAAATTGCTGATGCCCTAAACCTTTACTTATTTATGTGTTGTTAGATATTTTAGTAATTGTTAACAATGAATGAAGGAAAGTTTTATTGTTGACGTGCTTTAGAGTAGGCCATAAACATAGGTATAAAGTTTACATAATTTGGTTTATAACTCAAATAAATATAGAAGAAAATACCGCGATGGGTGTCTGATGGCGTTAGATGTAACACATATGATTCTGAAAAAGTAGTTAACTAGTTGCATGTCATTATTATATATTTAATGTTTCCACAGTGTCGTTAAAACTTTACAAGCTCTATCCAACCACAAACCCCAGTATCTGAAAGTGTATTCAAATAAACCTGTTGGCAAATCTCGGGTCAACTCATGTGATTGGTTGTTGTTCTTTTAGTCATGCAACCACGATAGCTAGCCAGAGATTGACCAAAAGAATTAAATAAAGACTTGACCAGCACCGTAATTGCGTAACACACGACTTATCACAATCTCAACTTTCATTTTGTTTGAGAGATTTTCAACATGTTTTGTTGTGATGTTTTGCCGGTACAAACGCACAGTTATTTACGTTGTTGAGCAGACAAATTTTTCGAACTCTGAAGCAACAAAATGATTCAAATAAAATTATGATTGATCGTGTATTGCGCAATTAGAGTGCAGGCTTCCAGTAACTGAGGGTCACATTTCATTAATGATTCGACCATTTGGTAGCAGTCAGTTTAAATTATAGATACGTTATAAATTATAATGAGCACACTGTTTCTCTTAATTCACAAAAAAAACAAGCGATATCTATTCCAATTACTGCACTATTGAAGTATTTGTGTTGTAGAATTTCTAAATGGAGTGTTACTTGTGTTACTAGTGCAGCTAATATTGCTAGCCATTGTGAAAGTACTTGTGGAGCTAAATGATCACACTCAGCATCATTAATTCATTTACGAACACCATTATTAAAATTGTTTGTTAATGTCTGGCCATCGTCTTCTCAATAAATCGTTTTTCTTGAAAGCAAGATCAAAACTGATCGACATTATTCTACATTATTCTCGGCCTTATCTGATAGTTGTTGTAATTGCATCAACCAGTTGTCTTTGTTTAACATGAATAAATGATGCTGTTTTGTTATTCAACATGTTGACTACAAGTGCTTATTATATTTATCATTACTTTCTGTTGCATTTTAAGTTTTCGGTAAAAAATAATAACTGATAATTTAGATCAACCCTTGCATTATAATGTCAGGTTCAGGATTTATTATATTTGGTCTTGATTAGTTTCATCTTAATTTGCTTAGAAATATTATAATTGTATAAAACGAAAATATTTTTGTCCTATGTTGTTGCAATAAAGTGGCGTGGCGTGGGTCTAGGGTTGCACTGTTGTCAAATTGGAATAAGAATCTCAATAAACACCTGCATAGTTATAACCATTATCAGAAAATCATGAATTGAGTATTGCAATGAAATTAAAACTCTAGATCCAGTGCGATGCATTCATTTAAAAAGAAAAAAATTGTGCTTGACTTTCTAACATTATTTTATATTTTTATACTTTGATTAGTGACGATAATGAAGTTAGATTTTTATAGGAAAATAAATCTAAAAATCAAACCTAAATATTTATTTTAAAATTAAAGCCAAGTACAAAGTGCTTTTTTTATAAATTATATGTATAATATATTGCATAGGTACATACTTCGTGTTGTATTTAAAGAGACCGTTAAAACCACCAAATATTGTTTCCAATACCTACATTAGCCTTATAAATGCCTAACTTTTAACTGAAGAGATATTTTATAGTTTTATTAACTTATTAAAAAATGAAAAATTATTATCTTCTATACATAGAATGTATAAATATAATATTAGGTAAATATTATGTTAAATAATCGTGTACTATAGTATGTATAAAATAAAGTTGACTAATATCTGTAAGTTCTGTTATGTAGAGATTTTTGTTTGTAATATTGTTACACTACGAAGCGGACTTCTTACAGGTGGTCCAATTTTTATAATCTAACCAATAAAATATCGATGTGGTTGTACATTTACATTTTGAACAGAATGTACTATTTATTAAACTTCTTTTGTTGAGAAACATCATCCCATCTATTTTATCCACGTATCCCACTTTCGAATATTAAGTCGCGTTGTATAAGACGAATTGGCCTCAATTCCATCTATACTAATAGGGAACGTTCCCATACTACGTGACCCATTCTCAGGGGCGGGGGCTCAGGTTTTTGTCACGTGGTCAATATCCTCTATGGAAATCTCGTGCTTTTTCGAGCTATATTCAAATATGGTGCGCAGCGTTTAGCGCTTTTTAAACTCACTTGTTATTATAGGTATATACGCACTCTTGGCGTCACGCGACAAGCGCTGTATTAATAAAGACAAATATGAGCCAAATGATTAACTTTCTGTCTGCAAAAAATGATTTAAAATTATATTTATGAATTACTACGTGAAAACTAGAGGGGGAGGGGGTCTTGGCATATACTACGGGTGGTCACCGAGGGGGGGATATTTTTTTTTTAATGGGTCACGTAGTATGGGTACGTTGCCTTAATATTATAAATAGGTAAAATTTGTTTGTAAGTTTGTATGTAGGTAATCTCCGGAACTACCAGTCTAATTCTTGAGGAAGATTATAGGCTCAGCTCGGACGAAGTCGCGTGCAGAAGCTAGTAAAAATATAAACGGCCAAAGCTATGCCACGCTTTTGCTTAGCTATGACATACTTTTTAATGAAACAATAAATCAACTCAATATATCGCAGTTCACTGCTGGACATAGGCCTCTCCCATAGTGCACCACAACACCCTGTCCTCTGCCTTCCCCATCCAGTCTGTCCCAGCCACCTTTCTCAGGTCGTCGGGGGCGTCCCACACTATGCTTGCCGATACGACCTTAGTCCAATGTTTGAAGGCCTTAGTCTTAAAACATTGTGGGATTGACGACGAGAAGACTTGACAAAGTTTTTCAAACGCTGCCTAACCCAACTGGATACTTCGGTCGGCTTCTTTCTCAAAGTTGGATGACTTGCCCTAAGTAGACATACTCCTTCACAACTGCGAGAAACGACCCTTCGACTCGACAAAACGTGTTAATTGGAGTCGCGCCATAAGTCGGAACCCACACCACAAAATAATCTTTTGTGGTGCGGGTTCCGACTCTTATGAAGGAGGAATTTTGGCCGACGGGTGTCCTGTACCGGCGTTTTCGCGGAAGGCTACATGACACCACGACTCAGCGCAATACGTCGTCGACCCAACGTAGCAACTTGATTTAAATAAACTTATAAAAAAATTATAAGATTATTTTGTCTATGGGCGTTAATTGCTTGAAAATAAAGTAATTATAATTGTAGGTAGGTACATGAATTTCGTTTTATCCAAATTCATGCCAAGGCCAACCAGCCGAGAGGTTCCATTTAGGTTATGCAGCATCTGGGGGCCTACCACTAGCTCATAAACAGTATTTATTACTTCAGTGGGAGAAAGAGATGGACTACCTGTAGAGCTTCATCTATTTCCCACACTGAAGTAATATTAAAATAATACTGCTTTATGTGCTGGTAGTAGGCCCCCAGGTCTAACTGTTCCAGCGTTTCTGCTATTATGACGATGTCATCAGTAAAGCGAAGGTGTGAGATGTATTCGCCGTTCACGTTGATACCCTGTCCAGTCCAGTGTCTTAAAAACGTCCTCCACCGCATTGGTGAATAGTTTCGGGGCTATCACATCCCCTGACTCACCCCCCTGAGCAGTTGGATGGGGCTGGTTTTCTTATCCTGGATCTGCACAGTCATCGTGGCAGCGTTATACAAACATCCCAAAACTTTGATGTAACGCCAGTCAATTCGACATTGTTGCCGAGAGGCCGCCAGAACTGCCCATATATAGATAGTCGAAAGCTTTCTCGTAGTCCACAAACGCCACACACAGCTTCTGCACAATCTGCCGAAAAGTATAGATGTGGTTTACGGTACTGAAACCTTTTCGAAAACCGGCTTGTTCTGGTGGCTGGAACTCGTAGTCTCCTGGCGAGACCGTTCGTGACGACTCTTGAGAACAGATATGTGACTCAAAAGTGAGATGGGTCTATAGTTCTTCAGGAAGGTTTTGTCACCTTGTTCGAAGAACAGAACCACCGCATATCTGCTCCATGCGTTGGACGACGTACCCTCTTGGATGATACTTTTTGAAAATGATCTTTATTGAGAACCTAAGTACGAGTATGATAAATAATGATAATTGAATGAAATAACAATGTGTAATGTTTTTAAGTATCTATTAATTTGTAATTGTTAAAATTTTGTTTTATTTGTTAATGTAAATGTTTTGTTTAATTTATTACTAATTAATTTATAATCAGAATATTTGTGCGCCGTTGACGGCAAGACATAGCGTTCATTTTTATTATTATTAACATCTGTACTTTTTTTGTAAATGTTCTACAAATAAAAATTGTTGAATTTTTTTTTGTTGAACATGGTAATACTGGGGTGAATTGTGAGATAGGAAAAGGGTGAAAACCAAATAGTATGACATACAAAGTGGTTAAATATTTAAAAAATCCGAGAAGATTAGTAATCTTACATCCGTGGGTGCTCGGGGGCTCCAGCATTCGCGAGAGGTAAATAGTGGGTGCGGAGCACCCATGAGCATAGACATCAAAACTAATAAATCAATCGGCTTTGACCAATATCGTCACTCGCCGCGCGGCAAGACGTCTTAACTACTTACGTTGGTTGCGTCGTTGCGTTACAATTTTTTTTAAAGCATGGCGCAAAAATTTTCGAGCTGGCTTCGCTCGTTCTTACATCGTGGATTTTCTCAATTCGGATTCACCAGCACAAACTTCGTTCCGTCAGACACTAGTAACATTTATGTTGGTCGGTGATGCAATTAAAAACAGTGTACAACAATAAAAAGTAAGTGGAATTAAGTCCGCCTTTGTACTTCATTGTGTGCGAGAAGTTTAAATAAATAATAAAAATAACTGTTTTAGGATAATATGGGGTCGTTTGATTAATTGTCAGGAACGTCAGCAGTCTGCAAAGCGTCTGGATTGAGAGCCCAAGTCATTTGTCCATTAAAGTTTTAATTCACGTTTAAGAAATTTATGTACCTTTGCTTTTAAGTTTTTACTAATTTTAACTAAATTCCCTATAAATCTCAAAACTCAATTTGGAAAAAAAAAATGGCCCTCAGTCCAGATGCACATTGCAGAAATTAGTCCAGTTGACCAATTCTACTTGAGTCGGGAATCGAACCCGGTATCTAAGTTCTTTTAGATTCGAGTGTAGCGAGCGAAAGGATGAGTGAATGAGTATAGTGGAGAGAATATATGAAGAATATTATTATGATTATTAAATTATATTACCAAACAAGACCAAGCGATTATTTGTTTGGGATTCTTCTTCATGCTGGTGTAATTTGGAAACTGGCGTTCCTCAAGGCGGTATACTTTCTCCTCTTGTTTTCTATTTATCTTATAACTTCTGAACTTCCGTGTGCGTATCATCTGTATGCAGTCGTACTGTCAGGGAAAGATCGATGAATTACCTGACGTTATCGGCAAATTAAATAGACTTGATACCCATAAAAACCTGGGCTAATAGATTTGGTGTAGCCGTAAACCCTATGAAGTATCAGGCGATCATCATTAGCAATCCTCGTAGTGTTAGCAAGTTGGGTGGTACAAACTTGCCACCAGTTCCCTTCAATGGTGCGATCGTTCCTTTTGGCACTGATGTGAAGGACTTAGGCTTGCACATTGATAGTACCCTGAACTGGCGTACTCAAGTCGCTAAGGTAAGCCAGAAGGTTATTGGAACGCTGCGGGCTTTGTACCGATTGAAAAATTTATTACCATCAAGTGCGAAGACAATGCTTGTGCAGTCCTTAATTTTCCCTATCATTGATTATGGTGATGTGTGCTACTATGACCTGAATGCAGATCTCCTTGACAAACTTGACCATCTTCTCAATAACTATTCGATTCGTTTTCAATCTACGTAAATATGATCGTGCCTCTGCGCATCGGTCGCTTTTAAAGTGGTTGCCCATACGCCAGCGCAGAGAGCAAAGGGCGCTGACCACCTTGTTTTCATTTCTTGACTCTCCCACTTCCCCTAATTATCTAGCCTCCCACTTTCAGTATATTTGCGCCAACCACAATAGAAACAGTCTATCTCCCTGTGGAATGCGCTCTCCCAGGAAATCAGGATGGCGACCAACCGATTATCGTTTAAAGTTCGCGAGCACATTCACAAGCTGGCAGTATCATCACAACGGTAATGTTTTCCCATTGTTTGTCTTATTTGTTTTAGTATATTTGTGTATTTATTTGTGCTTATATTTATATATAATTAGGTGTATATATTATATTTATAGTTTTTAATAGGTATTTGTATATCTTTATATTTAAACTAACTTTTCCCCGCAGCTTCGCTCGCGTGGAAGTTGGAAATTATATCCCATGGAAACGCACTACCTATTATAAACTGTTTAAAAAATTCTCGTGTCGCAATGTTAGTTACCTTACTCCTCCGAAACGGCTTTACTGATTTTTACCAAATTTTATATGCATATTCAGTAGGTCTGAGAATCGGCTACTATCTATTTTTCATACCCCTAAGTGATAAGGGTTGTCCATCCCTAACAAATAATTGGCAAAACAACGTTTGCCGGGGTCAGCTAGTAAACTATATTTCTGCCTCATTCAAATCCTACTCGTATTAGTAGCATAACACAATGATTGAATACTATC
Source organism: Agrochola lychnidis (assembly GCA_963680765.1). Lineage (NCBI taxonomy): Eukaryota > Metazoa > Arthropoda > Insecta > Lepidoptera > Noctuidae > Agrochola > Agrochola lychnidis. Next base: position 12,437,277 of record OY796850.1, read on the forward strand.
GTGAATTTATGCAAGCCTAGTAGGTACTTTTTGTGCCAAGTTTCCAGTTATAATTTTTCATACAAACTTTGCCCCTTTTTTTCATCCCCCTTAGGGGTATTAGGGGAATTTCAGAAAATCCTTCCTTATCGGATGCTTACGTAATACAAAGAACACACCCTCCAAGTTTCAGGTCTCTCTACGATCAGCGCTTTAGGCTATGCGTTGATCCGTCAGTCAGTCATTCAGGACAAAGCATTTTAGGTATATGTATAGATAGATAGATAACTATTTATTCCTTAATTCTCGCTATTGCACTTAACACTGTTTGTCTCTGCATCACACAAAGGTTAACTAGTAGAAAATGCCTATGGCATTAAGTCCGCTTCTGTACATTTGTATGCTTGAAGTAATAAATAAATAATTGTTTTCATTAGGTAGTATATTTTGTTAAACATCTTCCTTACCCTACTGCGTGTCTGTTCGCTAACATCCGTATCTTTTCTATTTAAAAAATAACATTAATTGTACTAAACGGACGAAGAATAAGGCAAGTAAGCCAAGGAAGTAGGCTATAAAAAGACCCGCCGCCTTATGGGCATGAGTATGTATTGGACGGAGCGGGAGGGCGTGGGCTCTTACTGACTAAACCCCACCCGTGTTCCTTCGGTTGCCCTGTTTTGCCAAGGGCCACGATTTCCCTATAGGTTTTCTTCGCACCCCCGGCAGGCCGGCCAGTGCCCTGGTCCACAGGATCTCCGCTTGAAGGGCGGTCTTCGCCGCTCTGTACCCCTCGTACAGCTCCGCCTAAATGGCTTTCCTCCGGATACGAGGCCTACGGTGCCTGGCGTACCGGCGTCGCGTAACAACGCACGCCCTGCGCAGAGCTTCCAGCTCTTGCGACCACCAGTACACCTGGCGCGAAGCACGTCCAGGGTGGACCCGGGGCATTGCCACGTCACATACATTGCACTCCGCTTCGTCGTTGATGTCTGCAGGCCTGTCTGGTGATGACACCCAGGCCTGCACGATCGAGGCTTCCAGGAGGAGCTCCCGGTCCAGCTGCTTCAGCGCCCACCGCGGACCACTCGGAGCCCGTCGGACTGGCGCGCTCGAGGTCTGGACGGAGACGTCAAACCGGATGTACCGGTGATCGGAATAGGTCTCCACCCCCTCCATGACGCCCCTCTGCCACCCTGTATTGCAAGTTTTATATAATACAGGGGATATTTTCTGTAATGGTATTGTTGACAGAGAACATACCGGAGAACCTTGAAGCAAATGAAAACATCGAAACGCGTTGTTAAAACATTTTATTTAGACAACAAGCATACATATAACGTGATAAAATATTTTATGCTGTAACGAGGTATGTAATTACAATTTTAACTTATAATAATTACAAACATTATACAAATTGCATTGCACATATTTGTTATATTTATTAATATCCGACACTGTTACAAGTCAGAGGGTAATGTTAAAGGGATATGTTACAGTAAAAGGCTCGTCATTCATACATAGCTACTCCAATCAAGACGGATATTTTCTGAACCCGAACAAAAAGGAACCCCTTTTGGCACAATATGTTTTAAATAATAGGTAAGACTGGAAGAGTACAAACAGCGCAGCCAGCACAGACAAATAAAAAACCTATCAGAGAAGCTTCTGAAGAAAGATCCCAGTAAGCCAGGCGGGCACGTCTCAGCCTCGCGTCGGTGTGTTACGTTCTTCTGATAATAATTAGTATGATATTTATTCCTAAGTTTCTAAAAATATAACCTGCATCCATTTTATTTCGAATACACTCTTTTAAATACTGTCAAATACTTTACATTTCCGCGCCATAGGCACATTATCAACTTATTTCCGAACTTTTTTTCATGCTATTGTTGGCATTAATAAAAAAAACTGGGCAAGTTCAAATTGGACTCGCGCACTAAACCCACGTTCGCACGGACATAAAAATATCGCGGCGGGATATTTTCGCACACTGGAATTCTCAACGCTCGGTTTAACACCGAGAGTTGAAAATCCAGTGCGCAATAAAATCCCGCCGCGATATTTTTACGTTCGTGCGAACGTTGGGAAAGTGCTCATACAAACGTGCTTCACGCGCCAACGGCAGAGGCAACTGCAAACTGTAATAGCTTACTATTAGTTACACAAATTATATTTTATGATTTTTTTTTTACTGACTAGCTATTATGGTTCTAAAGATACAGACGGCGTAGTCAGTCTTGTTGACACCCTTCCCTTATGTGCGGAACCCTAATCAAGTAGTCGTTTTTTTTTTTTTTTTTGTAAGAAAATCATAGAAAACCTACTATATAAACTGATTTTTATTTCCAATATAATTAAAATTAAAATAGAACTAATCAATTCTTGTTTCATGTTTGCGCCACATTTTATTTAACACTTTGAGGGACACACTAAACGCCCATAGGCGTTCATCATCATCATCATTTCAGCCGTAAGTCGTCCACTACTGGACATAGGCCCCAAGCACCGTCACTTCGCGGGTCGAAGTGCTTCCCGCATCCAACGGATTCCTGCAGCCTTCACAAGATCATCGGAATATAACAATAAAACTTCTGTGTCTCGTTCAGTGTCCCTAAATGCATTAATTTTGAGATTCCTGAAATAATACGTCACGATTTTATGTAAGCCACTCTTTTCAAAATATTTGAATTCATCCAGAATCATCAAAAATATTTTTTCTGTAGTTATGTGCATTTCTTTGTCACTATCAGTGACCGATTAATATTTATAAAATAACAATTATAATCATATACAGACATTTACAACAAAGCCACGAAAATAGACGAATGGAATGTAGAAGATCAAAATAGTAACTATATATTATACGTTAAATGCTGTCATATTCTTCATAATTAAACTCGGTTGCAGGTGAGGGTCCCAATAAGTCCTGTTGAGGATTAGTCGTCTTTTTATCACTTTTAGATTTCTTATGTTTATGCTTCTTTTCTTTTTTCTCCGATTTCTCATTGTAATCTCCCTTATCTTTGTCCTTTGATTTCTTCTTCTTGTGTTTTTTCTCCTGTTACAAATAATATTATTAGCATAACCTTAATACCAAACGAGGAGTGATTTTTCAAAAGGGCTTATTTCCATTTATGCTAGAAAAAAATCTTTGAATGCCATCGTCACTGTAATGTTAATAAAAACTAGCCTTTAGTCCAAAATTCAATACAAAAAGTACATATTTCCTAAGGAAACTTATGGACAAAAATCTCGTTTTCGTACAGGACATTTCCAGTATAATAGTTTATATGGTTTAACTGGTTTTTCTCCATTACTGATTTTTTTTTTATCATGGAAATAAGCCCCTTTGAAAAATCAGTCCTCATTTTTTTTTTAGGGTTGATAAAGATTCAAGCTATTACCTTGTCACTAGGTTCTTTAGCCGGGTCCGGATCTTCGCCGCCTATAGCAAAGTTTAGAAGTTAAAACGACAATTATTACGAGAAACTATACATGATTTAATACAATAATTTCATTTTAACTCATGCTAACCTTCAGGGGATCTTCTTGCACTAGTATCGCCAGCCCAAAGCGGGAAATCGTTGTCCAACGGTATTTGTGCGTCAATGTGATGACTGTTTTCAAATATAGGCATACTTCCTATATCTACACTATCAATATCGTCCTCTTCATCCATTGTAATGCAACTCATAATTTTGTCAAGTTTACTAGTGTCTTCATCTTGATTTGCTTTTGAAGTAAATTCTGTTGATAATTTTTTCTCTGCTCGAATGTCCACTGACGAACTAACGTCGAAGTCTAAATCTTCCTGATCAATTGTTACTTTGGGATTAGTAATATTCTCATCGTCACTGAAATATTATCATAGTTATTAGAGACGTATATTAAAAAAAAAAAATGCGATAATCCAAATAATAGAGGTTTCCTACCTTTCAGTGTCATAAGCAATATCTTGATTAGGGCCAGATATTGCAGGAAGGTCTTCTAAAAAGCTACTGTCCAAAGTTCCCGCATAAAACTCGTCTAGATATCCCGATGAGGTAGATACAAGGGCACCAGATGGCGTACTCTGTCCGCTAAAATACACAAACCAAACAAACAATAAAGTAATTGTCTCTTCAGGGGCCGTGCACAAAATCGACTGATTTTGATCATTAGTTGTGAGAAAGGGAAACAGAATTTAAACAAAATTATTTGTGATTTGAAAAGCCGTGTGTACATTAAGCTATACATTTCCAGTATAAGCCGACCTCGCATTGTACGAAAATCCTATACAATGCGAGATCAGCATAAACTAGAAATGTATAGCTTGATGTGTAGCCGTGAGTACATAGCGGAAAGAGATTTTTCAAATAAATTAAGGATTCGTGGAAAATCACTAAACTTCGCAACAAGTTTTCCGAAAATTGACGCGAGACTGACGTAACGTTTGATTGTTTCGTTAGAAGAAACGACTTTTGATTTTGAAAATTAAAAAATATCATCAACATCATTATATGGTCTACTTGTACATAGGGGAACCACTTTTTTCAACTTCCATCCAAAATATAGCAGAAAAAAAATGTTGAAATAACTATTTATTTTTTTAAAACCCTGTCTGTAATGTATTTTTTCCTATTATTTAGCAAACCATATCAAGAAATTAAAAAATCACACATTATTCTTCAGCTATCACAGGTGCTATGACTGACACGAATGGTTTGGAACCACGAAAACTGTACTTTTATATTGACGTTAAGGCTCCTGGCTGTGAATTCACTCGACAGAGTTTAGATAAATTCTTGCGATGCTATGTTTGTGTGCACCGTTCACGCACACACGCCTAAACATCGAGCGTAGTGATCGCTTAAACAGTTTTGATCCTATAGACGGTATTTTGTTAAGTTACGTAGGTACGCTTATGAAATAAGTCTGGAATGTTTGTGTATATTCGTTTAGTATATTTATAACAATTCTATTTTATATGGAATTTTATACTTTTTGTATGGAAAACATGAAAAATTATTACCTACATGTTGAGTTTTATGGGTTTATGGGTTTCATAAAGGGGGTCGAAATTTTCATTATTTTTGCGATAAGACACAATTTTCGAGATATAAGCAAAAAAAGGACAGAAAAAAGATAAAGTACAGTTTTTGCAAATGAATGAGTTATTAATTTAGTGAAAATGAAAAATTCGCTATTGGTGCCGATTCTCTTGTATACCGAACTCTTACTAAAATTCCTTACTTTTGACTATGAGAATCTCAAAGCTATTCTGCAAAATAAATTCTCTAAATTTAAAAATAATTTTGACACATCTAAATCGAATTTGACAACCGCGACTCCCACACGTGATACCTAACCACGTGAATCTTTTTAGAGCCGGAGGCACGCAGGGGGGCAGCCTCGACGTGTTTTATATGGATTTTTCACTTTTTGTGTTGAAAATAAGAAAAAATATTACCTACATGTAGAGTGTTAGGGGTTTAAGGGTCTTACAAAGGGTGTCGAAATTTTCATTATTTTTGCGATTGGACACACCGTTTTCGAGATATAAGCAAAAGAAAAAAAAAAATATTCGGTACTGTTTTTTCATCTGAAGTCGAGGTGTTGGTGTGAATTTTAGTTCATGACAACCAATTTTATTCCACATGTTTTTAGTCGCGATTAAAAATAGTCATATTTAGTTAGAAAATCTAAATTTTAGGTTAAAAACGTCAAATTCAGAATAGCAAAATTTCCATTTTCACTACACTAATATCTCAGTGCTATCTTAGTGCTGTCAAACTAAAATATAGTTAAGTTGTGTCACTTTAGTCTATTTCAGAATGGGAAATCGTCGTTTGACAGGAATAAACAAAATTTTTGTAATTTTTAGTTCAGTTTAGAGGCATTTGTGACAAGAGAATCGGCACCAATCTGAATTTGACTTTTTTCACCAAAAGTTTTGATTGGTGCCGATTCTCTTATACACCGAACTAAACTAACTAAACTATCACTAAAATTTCTTACTTTTGACTATGAGAATCTCAAAGCTATTGGTGCCGATTCCCTTGTTCACAAACTAAACTAAATTTAAGTTCAGTGCATCTTTTTCTTACAATTTCATTAAGAAAAGGACAGAAGATAAATTTTAGTTTAGTCCTGTCAAATTAATCACCGCCTATTACTCTCCATACAAGTTTAGACGTGATTAAAAACTTGCCGACTAAAATTACGTCAATTAACGTCAAGCGCTGATTAATTTAACAGGACTAAACTAAAATTTATCTTCTGTCCTTTTCTTAATGAAATAGAAAGAAAAAGATGCACTTAAATTTAGTTTAGTTTGTGAACAAGGGAATCGGCACAATTATGCAAAATAAATTCTCTAAATTTAAGAAAATTTTTGACACATCTAAATCAAATTTGACAATCACGACTCCACACGTGATACCTAACCATGTGAATCTTTTTAGAGCCGGAGGCGCGCACGCTCGACGTGTTTTATATGGAACTTTTCACTTTTTGTATGGAAAATAAGAAAAAATATTACCTACATGTAGAGTATAAGGGGTTTAAGAGTTTTATAAAGGGAGTCGAAATTTTCATTATTTTTGCGATTGGACACACCGTTTTCGAGATATAAGCAAAAGAAAAAAAAAAGATTCAGTACTGTTTTTGCATGTGAAATCGAGGTGTTGGTGTGAATTTTAGTTCAAGATAACTAGTCAAATTCAGAATAGTAAAATTGCTATTTTCACTAAATGAAAATCTCAGTTCCATCTTAGTGCTGTCAAACTAAAATCTAGTTAAGTTGTGTCACTTTAGTCTATTTCAGAATGGGAAATCGTCGTTTGACAGGAATAAAACAAAATTTTGGTGATTTTTAGTCTAGTTTAGAGGTGACAAGAGAATCGGCACCATGTCTAACAAAATCTGACTATTTTTAATCGCGATTAAAAAGGTGCGGAATAAAATTAGTTATCTTGAACTAAAATTCACACCAACACCTCGCTTCAGGTGCAAAAAACAGTACTGTATCTTTTTTTTTTCTTTTGCATATATCTCGAAAATAGTGCGTCCAATCGCAAAAATAATGAGAATTTCGATCCCCTTTATAGAACCCTTAAACCCCTGACACTCTACATGTAGGTAATATTTTTTCTTATTTTCCTTACAAAAAGTAAAAATTCTATATTAAACGTCAAGGCTGCCCCCTGTGCGCCTCCAGCTCTAAAAAAAATTCACGGGGTAGGGCAAACAAGTACCACGTGGACTCGCGATTGTCAAATATAATTTTAGTGTGTCAAAATATATTTAAATTTAGAAAATTTTTGTTGCAGAATAGCTTCAAGATTTTCATAGCCAAAAGTAAGGAATTTTAGTGATAGTTTAGTAAGTTTAGTTCGGTATACAAGAGAATCGGCACCATATTGCCATCTTAGTGCTGTCAAAATAAAATATATTCTATAATTATTTCACGATGGGAAATCATCGTTTGACAGGAATGAACGAAACTTTGGTGATTTTTAGTCTTAATTAAAGTAGTCTTCAGTAGCGTTAAAGAACTTCGTTCCAAAAATACTTCACTTATTGCTACAACAGCATATCGGCGCGGGCATATCGGTGACGCGAACCCATAACTTTTTCCCCTACCAAAAATCACTCAAAACTATGAAATCGAAAGTCAAAATATAACTAGTGAACCGAGCAGGCAGATGTTGTCCTGCGACAACAGCGCCACGCGAGTCCAACTATAGTTATGAACCATCCAAGTTACACAAAAAGAATTAAAAAAAAAAAAATCTAAATCAGTCAAGCCGTTTAGGATAAGAAGAATTACGAACACACGTACACCGGTATTTTATTTATTGCCAGGCATGCAAAATTTTAATGTTCTTCAAAAACAAGCAAAGTACTTTAAAATAAAATGCGGATCAAAATGTGGTAGTCGACGTACAATTTCTGGAATATATTAACATCGGACACGTACGTGCGTGTGTGCGTGCTGCGACGCAAAGTGATACGTCCTCACGCTGGGAAGGCCCGTTCGCTACTGACGGAATAGATTTTCCGCGATCGTTTATATAGTTCACTTTGCCATTAATTTACGTAATGAAATAATTGTTTATTTATAAAATAAAATTTAGATTCTATTAAACAATTAACTTAAAATTAATACATAATTTTTAAAATTTCTTAAAAGTGTTTCTAAGTATTAGAAAAAAATATTTATTTGGCTTGAAGTTTTGAGAAAGTTACGTTATTTCAACATTTTTTTTCTGCTATATTTTGTATGAAAGTTGAAAAAAGTGGTTCCCCTATGTACAAGTAGACCATATAATGATGTTGATGATATTTTTTAATTTTCAACATCAAAAGCAGTTTCTTCTAACGAAACGATCAAACGTCAGTCTCGCGTCATTTTTTGGAAAACTTGTTGCGAATTTTAGTGATTTCCCACGAATCCTTAATTTATTTCAAAAATCCCTTTCCCCTATGTACAAGACGAAGAATTGGACTTTTCAAATCACAAATAATTTTGTTTAAATTCTCGTCCCCTTTCTCACAACGAATAAACAAAATTGATCAAAATCAGTGATTTCGTGCGGTGCGGCAGCACGGAGCCTTAAAGGGTTTTTTCGTGCACGGAGCCTTAAGTGGTTACACGCGGACACTATTTGCAGCGATATAAACGCGCAATTGCATCGCGACACTTACTGTAAAGCAAGCGAGGTAAAGGAAAGAGTTGGAAACTGTATCGTTACTAAATCGCTGCAATAAAATAGGTAAAACATATGGTTAATTATAATTACCCGATTACAGCAAAGCCAAAGAAGGGTTATGATAAAAATCCAGAGTCACACGTAATCTGTTCAATTCGCCTTAATTACATTAACGTGTGACACCGAATTTTTCATTTGTCTGTGTGTGATATGTAGTGATTGGATAATCGGATGCATATTTACGTGTAGGTGTTGGCTATTATGGAATGCACTTTTGTATCGAAAAAATCCCGGGAATTCGGAATCGACAAATTTAGTTTTTTTTTACTATAGAATCAAATCGGGTGTAGGAATATTTACTTAGTTTTAAGCTGTTGGCTATTATTATGGAATGCACTTTTGTATCAAAAAATATCCCGGGATTTCGGAATCAACAAATTTACTGTTTTTATTATAGAGTCAAATCGTGTGTAGGTACCTACTACCTACTATTCCTCTTACACTCAACATAGTCATAAATTGATGGGGTGCTTAAAATTAACTTCAAGTAAATACATATTAATAATTATGTAATCCCGTTTTTTTTTTAATAAATACCACATGCTAAAGACGACGTTTCCTCACCACGATACAGACTAGTTTCTTATTCCTGAACTTTCTGGAATCCCGGGATTTATATTTAAATTATATGTTTTAAGAAGCCGCTTCCATAATTTCCTAACCAAAAATGAACTTTAGGTAAATATGCATCAGATTATCCGATCACTGGTTATATGTTTATACTAGTGATGTGCCGGATATCTGCATCCGCGGATATCCGAGGGAGAAAAAAGATCTGTATCCGTTACTTTTTGGCGGATCTTTTATATTAATACATTTCATTCCAATGAAATGATGATTGTAATGAAATGTATACAAATACAGGATACAGATCTATTTTCTCCCTCGGATATCCGGCACATCACTAGTTCATACCTTTTTAGTTGGCGTTTTTATCGTAGTTGGGTTGTAGTTATTAACTTCTTTTTTTTTTTAAGAAAGCTGTTACCTGTCTTGTTGTGGCAGTCGCTGTGTCGTCATTTCCATGCTAACTTGATTTTTAGGCCTTGTTAAGTCTGGACTAACATAATGACTTTGTGTGACTTGACTCGGCGATTTCAATCCATTGCCCGCTAGAGACTGCGATACCTGCAATAATGATGAATAAAAATATGGAGTAGGAACTTATGAAATGTACGTAGTAGTATGCATTAAAATACTCACAAGTGGGTTTACACTAGGGGGCACAATAGGTTTGCCGGCGCCAAGCACAATGCTGGGAGAACGATCACTAACTGGTCGAGGTTCCGGCTGACCCGCACTCTGTCGCCGTTTATTTGCAAGACGATCAACAAACAGGTTATAGTGAGACTCTTCTGAATTCTGAAAATAATAATCACAGATTGTAATAAAAAAAACCGGACAAGTGCGTGTCGGACTACGCACAATGAAGGGTTCCGTAGGTGGGATGAAGTTATCCTAAACACAAACTTAACAGTGTAGTTGAAATATATTCCAACTGCAAATAAAAGTTTGTACGCATAATATTGATAGATTTACCATGTTTTTAAAGAACATATACTTCTTATAGGTTTTCCTGTTATCTATGAGTGAAGAACAATTCTCCGTATTTTTTTTTAAATTTTAGGCTTAGTAGTTTCGGAAATAATGGTCAATTTTCATCTATTTTCTTAAATATCTTGAAATGCATTTATTTCAACATTTGGGTGAAATAGGTTTTGTTAGAACTGTGACCAACTATCACAGTTCTAACCAAACCTATTTCACCCAATTCACAATCTTTCGATTATTTATAATCTAACGGAAATAATACCGATAATATAAACTAACGGTTCTCACAATTTTACAGTGATTTATTAAGTACCTGATTGCTGGAATAAAATATGATTTGTCCAACCTGTGTTTTATGATGGTCACCCTACAATAACAATCAATGTCGAAATTATAACAATTGAACGAGTTGCCAATTTGCCTTAGGCATTTTGCATAACCGCGAACGTTTGTAAACGGACGGCGCCGTTTGTAAAATGACGAATCCTTAGAGTATACAGGGTGACTGGTAATTTGACGTATTCGTTCCAGGACGTGAACCGTGACCAGCGAGTAGACCGTGAGTCATGTTAAAAACCCAAAAACCGCTCCGCGACTTCTTATCTGGTCATGAAGACCTGATTGCCTGCCGTGTGTTAGATTGCTGGGAAGTTAGAAAGTAGTGGCATAGCATAAACCAGTTAATTACTTCGTTTATCTCACAATTTTTAAATATTTCTACAATTAGCAAATTCGACCTTTGCCAGCACTATTGACTGTTTCATCGGCACCTCTTAATATTTTTTTTTAACATTTGTACCTCGTTAGGTAGCTGATTAAACGAAGATGTCTTCTCCGTAATTTGTACGCTTAATGCTATAGTAAAATTTCGAAATAACTGGTGTCAAAGTTCATGTACTTAAATGATTTTTGAAAATGGTTAGTAAACTTCTTCCTTTAACTTTTACCTGTTTGATGTTTTAGAAAATTTGGTTACATCGAAAGGTTTATTAAAGTATTAGGTATCCCATGGAAAAGTAATGAAGGCCATTCAATTTGAGAGTTTAGAGAAAAGCGATATTTAGTGACGAATTCTGGAAAATTTTCAGAATAACATAAAAATTGGGTTTTCTCGATTCCCATAAATTTTCGCCTAGGCTTTATGGGGTGCTTAATTATTGCAAATGGGTCACACTATCACGTCCTGGAAGGAATACGTCAAATTACCAGTCACCCTGTATAACACTGGAGAAGCCTTACGAACACTTCCCCCTCTGTAAAAGTACAAGAACAATGTTCTAGCACGGTCATAAAAACTACTTTCAAATCGATTCTAATGCACATCGTTAATCGTTTTCAAAAGGCGCGGTTCTCATTCAGAGCTCCGTGAAAATGCCTGGTTGTGATGTTAAAACTTGTAAAAAGCGTTCAAATACATCAAACTTAAATAAAGACTGAATAACCTTCCAAAGTATTTTTGAAGTGAAAAGTTCTACAGGCGAGTTGGGCATTTTTGAGATGGGATTAAACCATTGATTCGCGACACTGTAGCGACACCAGCTTTTGACTATTAAAACGACATCAACGCGTTGATTACTGCGGTGCGTGGAGTAAAAGACATACACGCGTTGATAACCGCGGAGCCGATTTTTTTTTTCAAGTTTTCATTTCTGTCGGCACTCGCGCCAGTGTTTTTTAAATATTTAGTCATATTTTCATTGAAATTCAAAATCCTAACCTCATAAAACATTTCGACTGGGTAGTCACGTGCCTCCTCCCTTCAAAGTTTAATATTTCCCAATAATATTTGTGATTGTTATTTTTTAATAGATCCCAAAATCGTATCGAGGCCTTTCCAACGACACCCCATACGATGGAAAAAACGAGTGAAACAATAGGCGTCATTAGTATGTAATATGTATATGTAATAGGCTTGTGTGTTATGTTTTCTCAATAGCAGCCTGGGTAAATGTGGGTGTACTACAGGTACACATCTGCATAACCGTTCGGGGAATTACAGGCGTGATGTTATGTTATGTCATAGAATACATAATAGTACAAGTACAGAAGATTCACTCCACACAATCATTTAAATAAATAGCGACTCTTGCTACGACACAATAAAGTGCAATTCAGGTCGGACAGCGCTAATTACCTACAGTTATATTCACTTAGAAGTTGCTTCCCTTTCTATCGCGTAACTCTTATATCTTCTGACTACGTTACGCCCACTGAATGGGCCCGACAAGTCGAGCTCGCCGCGTACTTGTAGCTTCATACCTAAAATGCGGTGTGCGCCTGGCCTGGTTATGTGTACTATGTATAACCATGCCAAATTACTTTTTACGGACAGACTTAGCGAAACTATAAGGCCATGGTTCCTTCCTTGTTTTACTATGAACCCTAAAAATTTACTTGTTCAGAAACCTTCACAATACCTGGAAGTCATCAAGTTCTTTTTCAGTCTCTTCTATGTCTCTCTGGTTTCTCTGAAGTTGTTCTAATAAACTTGTTTTCTGAAGTCGTAAAAACGGTACATTGAGGAATTTGTGGAGTAATCTTAGTCCGAAACCATTTCTCATTGAAGACTCAGCATAACGCACGGGGGCAGTCCTATAAAAGCAAAATAATTAATGGGGCAAATTAGTTATTTTTCTATATTATTTTCTTCCTTCCAACCTCCACAACAGATTATTATGATTCTACATAAATGTAGATACTGCAAAAAGGTACTGGCTTCACTATCATACCTGACAAGTTTGGCATGGTGAAGGGCTTGTTCAATATGGTGGGAGTGAACTTGTCTATGGTGCTGCATGTCACAATGGTTCCCCAGCACCACAACTGGTATATCTGCTGGTACTTGCGATAGCTCCTTCACCACATAGTCAAATGTCCTAAAAAAAAATGTGCATATTGTAGGTTAACTTGTATTTTAGTAAAGATTTGCTCATAACTGGAGTGAGGTGATAAAAGAGGTGAACTTAAAAATTTCTGGCCAAAATGACCGATCAGCTTTAAAATTCGCCTTTACAGAAATGTAGTACCTATTTGATTCCTGAACATATATTTTTTCTAGATTTTTAGGGCAGAGAATAAAGATTTTATTAGAGATTTTTGGTCAAAGTCAAATAATTTATTTCAATTAGGCTTATACATTATGTATGACACAACTCAGATGTAGCATGAATTTGAAAATTTGCATTCATTCATTTCAATTTTACAGCGTATTTGGTTATATGACTTTACAAGTTATTGCGTTTGCGTAAAGATCATTTTAACCTAAAGTAAAAAAAAAATTGATGATTTTGAAGTAATAAAGATTTGATGATTTTGAAGACGCACTCAGTTCGGATGGTGATCGGTTTTACGAATTTTGCCGATGCTACATCTGAGTTGTGTCATACTATAAAAGGCACTTTTGAACGTCAAAATTTACAAAAAATAGAATAGAATTGTTTACTATGTTAACTAATACAGAAAGTCAAGTAATGTTTTTTCATATTTCTGTACCTATGCATTCTTTTAGGAAGTTGTTAAGTATCAAAGATAAACCTCTCTTTAATATATTTGCAGTTAATTTGATTCCACCTCATACCGGTTCGGCAAAAAATCACGAAACGGCGATAGTGTGGTTTATTTACAGTAAATAAAAACACCAACTATCGCCCCGTTTCGTTTAATCCACGATTTTTAAATAATAATGTTACGTTTTGTTAAATAATAATGTTACGTTTTGTATGAAGACTTCAGTACAATCAAGCAAACAAATAGCGGGATCTCAGGTTATTGAAAAAAAATCTTAACACGCAGTATCTCAAAAAAATAAAACAAAATTAATATAAATATTGGTATTTTATACTTATCAGTAGTAAATACGACTCTTATCCTTTCAACTGTCATTAACGAGACACAATAGAATTTTAATTGTTATCCACCTCAATGAGGCATCGTAACAGATGATGAGATAACCATACTAGCAGCGCCCCGCTGTTTCACCCGCTTAAGTCTCGATCCCGTGGGAATATCGGGATAAAAAGTATCCTATTTGTGTTCCAAATTTCATCCAAATCCATTCAGTCGTTTTTGCATGAAAGAGTAACAAACATCCATCCATCAAACTTTTGCTTTTATAATATTAATCACTACATAGTATTAAACAAAGTCGCTTTCTCTGTCCCTATATCCCTATGTATGCTTAAATCTTTAAAACTATGCAACGGATTTTGATGCAGTTTTTTTTTAATAGATAGAGTGATTGAAGAGGAAGGTTTATATCACTACATAGTATAAAACAAAGTCGCTTTCTCTGTCCCTATATCCCTATGTATGCTTAAATCTTTAAAACTACGCAATGGATTTTGATGCGGTTTTTTTTTAATAGATAGAGTGATTAAAGTGGAAGGTTTATATGTATAATAACCCGGTTTATACCCGTGCGAAGCCGGGGCGGGTCGCTAGTGTATAATAACCCGGTTTATACCCGTGCAAAGCTGGGACGGGTCACTAGTAATATATAAATAATATGAGTTATAAGTAGGATTATTACAATTTCACCATGAATATACATAGATACATACCAAGGTTTTGTTATATCAAGCATCAGTATTACACCATTGGCATTTTTATACACGTCTAAGAATGTTGCATCAAGAACTGGTGTTTCATAGCCTTCTTCAGATGCTGCTGCAGCAGATTGGTTTTCCAGTTTTAAACCCAAAGGAGGTTTTTTCTTTGTACGGCCTTTATCTACTACTTCCCATACTTCTACCTTGAAAATAAAACATGTCAAATTCAAAACCTGTTTTAATATGTTGAAATAAAATAATTTATTCACATTTTGTATGAACTCTTATTTTTTGTGAAATTTGTCTTTTAATTTGAATGAATCAATAATATTTAGTGTATAGTGGAGTTATTAACTTATTGTCAATGGCAAGATATTATTTTTCATAAAACATACCAAACAGACATTACATACTTTCACTTACTTTAACAATGTAATCAGTATTTTTATATGTCCAATGAATAGGAGCAACTTGTATTTGATCGGTTGGTGCATAGTCTTCAATAAATGGTCCTCCCTGTAGACGCTGCAACAGGCACGATTTGCCAACGTTTCTGTCGCCTTTTATCAGTATTTTCACTACAATCAATAAATCCTGATTAACCTGATGTATGAAACAATATTGTAGAGGAACATGCACACAAGTAACTTACTGTTAAAATGAACTCCTTTCGAAAATTTCTTCTGCAAAGATGAAGACATAGGCAAAGGAGCTGGACAGCGATCATCGCCGCTTCTAGTTAGTTTTTTGAGAGCAGAAAACATTGTTGATTCTCTTTTTCGATAGGTATTTAACTAACAAATAACATGTAAAAAATATATTATATAAATAGACCACAACACTTATCTGCAAGAAAGAGGGACCATTATCAGCTGGTGTTCAAAAGTAAAATAAAAAATATTGACGAAAAAACTATACATCATTGATACAAAACACTCGACCATAGCAGTGTGACCATCTCATAAATGGCGAATCTGCCACGGACCGGGCAAAAAATCTACCAAAATTGCCAAAAATATGCCTTCATGGAAACAGAAAAAAATACACACGAATACAATGAAACTTTAAGAAAAATATTTAACAATTTTCTTAATTAACCAACACACACCTACACATTTTCTTATACATACCTATACTACTTACTCTACGTGTCAATATTTGCCTCTTTTCGTCTTCATTTTCCGTGTACAGACGCCAGCACAACAAGCTACTACAATCTGTCAAATTTATTTAATAGATTTTCAACTTTATCGCTGATATTTAAGGTTCAAAGTTGATTGGGAAAATTTGACAGTTTCGGGAAGCTTGATGTGCTGGCGTCTGTACATAGATTTTGAAGACATCTTTTTGATCTTGGTTTTAGTTGGTATAATCAGGCCCCTCTTTCCCACTGGGCACTCTGGGCACGTGCCCAGGGCCCCGCGATCGATAGGGCCCCCCTAGTTTCTGCCAGATCACCAACCCCGCATTCCGAGTTACGCTAAGGCGATTCGCACACTGCCCCGCATCACGCAGCGTAGCGCGGGGCGGCCATAGTAAACAATCTGCGCGCGGGAGCGCGTCGCGCACGCATATTGTGTTTTCTATACAAACTGGTACAATGTTAAGTCTGCTGCCCCGCGCTACGCTGCGTGATGCGGGGCAGTGTGCGAATCGCCTAAAAGTGATAATATCGCGAATCCGACCAAATTTAATAGTTACAAAATATAAGGGCTATTTAGTAATAATTGTGACTATAAAATTTGGTCGGATTCGCGATATCATCACTTTTAGCGTAACTCGGAATGCAGGGCAAATCATAACCGATATTTATTACCAAAAAACATATAATTTATTTCTAAAAAATCAAACGATAATGACTGACTACAATTCGCGATGTGACGAATATCTTGGCCAGACGTGTCGTGACAACGCGAATCTTCGCTTTATCGCGACAGTGTAGCCAAAGCATAAATAGCTCTTTTTCAGAAATTTTCAACAAAAAAAAATATTAGTTCCACTATTGGACAAGAGATGGCGCTGACCTAAAACTGAAATATTCTACATCGCAGTGTTAAAATTTCTGACAATATAGGCCTCGCCGATGAAAAGTACGGAACCCTCGGTGCGCGAGTCCAACTCTCTCTTGACTGGTTTTTTGTGGTTATTCTAATTTGGTTGGATTACCAGTAATCTAGGTGTTATTATGGTTTTTGTCTTTATCTACTTTATACGAGCCATTTGATGCTGAAATTTTCAATATATATATTTCACTAAACGCTCTAATTTTTAATTTAAACCAAAGCCAAAATTTTTGAATTGCACACATGTTTTTTTTATTTAAGCGCTAGATTTTTTTTTAAATGAAACTTCTTTAGGCGCGTTGGGCATTTTTGAGATGGGAAAAAACAACTGAACTCGCAAACCGTTACCAACACATAATTCAATATTCTATGCAAGTATATCTACTTTAAGGGTTTTGGAAGCATTTTTTAAATATCTAATACCTTTAAATGAGCAATTCTTGTATATATAACCTGAATCTCGGATACGGCTCCAACGATTTTCATGAAATTTAGTATGCAGGGGGTTTCGGGGGGCGATAAATCGATCTAGCTAGGTTTCATTTCTCGAAAACGTCGTTAAAAAAACCGTTTTTTTTTAATTGTTCAACTGGTCACTTCTGTCGGCAATCCCGCAGTGCCAGTTTTTTTTGTGTTTTCGTTATTGCTTGATAACGGTAAATATTTTTGAAAATCTAATTAACGCACAAATTAAGAGTTACAGATATACGTTTATTATACGGGCGGACAATCAGTGGTTTCCGAGAAATAAGATTCTGCAAAACAAAACGTTATCCCAGCAGGAAATTGACTATCTTGAAAACCTTACAATGCAAAAATTTCATTTTCGACGCACATTTATGCACAAATATAAGCTATCCGCCCATGGTCATTTTTTACTTGGTGCTCATTTACAGCAGATTATGCTCTAATTATTTGTTGAACTCAATTTATATTCTAGAAGAGATTTTCTTGCTGGGATCACGCACACCCACTAGGTAGACCAATGACCTTGTGAAGGCCACAGGAATCCGCTGGATGCGGGAAGCACAGAACCGGTCAAAGTGGCGGTCCTTGCGGAGCCTATGTCCAGCAGTGGACGTCTTTCGGCTGAAATGATGATGAAATGTTTATTTGTACAATTTAGTTTAATTTACTAAAAATAATTTATTTAACTACTACAAGTATGTAGGTAGGTATGTATAATTTTACAAGTTTATGTGAAAATTACTTATTGTTGCATTACTATTTACAGTGTATCAGCAGCACCATTAAACATTAATAGATAAGCTCACTCCTCTTCTCAAATGGATAGGCAGAAAGTACAGACAGCCATGCTGAGATCCATAGGGACAGTGTTTGTTAGCTTCGTAAATCAATGTTATAAGTTTGTATTTCAATGCTCTGTCATGACTCCAAACACAGGCGACGGATCCGGTATATGAAGTTGATAACACTTTTTCAGTGCCGTTTAGCTTTTCTTTTTCAACTTTCACACAGTTAAACAACTTGCTGCTGTTGCCCAGTTGTTCTTCTTTCCTAGACTGTCAACTGAATAAAATTTGAGTCTTATCTAGACTTTCTGAAATCTTTCATTCTTTACTAAAACTTTGTTAAAATTTTCTGCTATAGATACTTTCATGGTAGATATTTCTTTGGACACATGATAACACTTTCCGGGACACTAAATAAATGCCCATAGACATCATAACAATAAATTAAAAATGTGTTTTATTCACTGTCCTGGAAAGTGCTAATAACTGTATGGGTGCTGAACCACTCTAATTATAGATACATTTTGGTTTTACTAAAATATCCATTTAGTCCCACTTAGATTTCTTCTTTTCAAAAAACTCTTTTCCATCTTTATCTACAGTAGCATAGTATCCCATTGATTCGTATTTTGTTCTCATATATGCCATATAACCAAGGGCAAAAGTGAAACATGCAGCCCCTATAGTCATAATAACAATATTCTGGAACAAAAAATATTTTCAAAATTAGGCACAATACAAATTTTAAAAAATGGTCAGAGAACAATGACAAATCAAGTGAATGATATTCTTTGTTTTTAATATTAAAGGTGGTTATTTTACTCAATGGACATTTTATTATTGAAAGAAGGAAACATTTCCTCCTGAAACAAGAACCAAATCCATTCAAACATGAAAAAAAGAACTGTTAGGAACTTATCAAAGTCGATATGCTAGAAATTAATCAAATGTTTCTAAAAAACATGTTGAATAGATGTGCTTGCATCATGTTCAGTATGAAAGTATTTATTGTTTGGTATTAAAACTATAAATATATAAAATACATGTAGGTATCGTACCCCATACCACTAATATAGATTAGTGGTATGGGGTACCATCCCTACATACCTACATGCATGCAAATTTAAGAAATTGACTGCATTCATAGGAATGCAGTCAATTTCTTAAATTTAAATCCAGAGACCTTGAGTAAAATTAGCTACTATTTATAACATGTTTATAGAACTTTATAGTTTACACTATAATAAGTAAACTAAAATTTGCATGCATGCTTATTTAATTAAACAGTCTGCAATATTATTCCATTTTCAATAATGTTACATAAAGATAGTATAAGGTTATATTATTCAACTTACAGGCTTCGCATAAAGCTCAAAATTAATAACTCGAAATGCTGTTGTCGATCTCATCGATCGAATTCCATCTCCAGGCTTTTCTTGTTTATTTTTCGGCTCCATGATTTAACTTACTTAGTAGTTTATTACTAGCAGGTAATCTGTGACTTAGTACTTATAAGGATTTTACTAATGCTAGGAGTCTGTCTAGCTAAAACGTCTTAGTCCATCGTCTGTTCTGATTTTAGAATATTCTTCAAAGTTAGCTAATGACAAATCGGTGTATGATAATCATCATCATCATCAGAAAAGAAAAACACTGTTGCTGTTCCTGTGTAGTGTGTTGGCTGCTGGTGTTGAAAAATTGACCAAGATCCAATGGTGTCAAGTGTCAACGTCCACTGACCACTCCACAGAGCATGTAATTTTGACCGCTCCACAGACTACTTTAAATATAAAAAGTACTCTGTGGACTACTTTTCATAAACAGATAAACAATTAATCCACAGAATACCCATAGTGCACAGTTGACACTGACAAGTGACAAGCGCTGACAAGCACAGAGCACAGATGCCCAAAGTAAAATTACTCTGTGGCAGTGTTTCCACTAATTTTTTCGGCAGAAATGGGTTAAGGCATCGTATATTGATCAATTTAATGCTATTTCAGTTTTTCAATAAACGTTTTTCTTTACTTTATAGCACTTGGTTGAAAAGGGTATAATTCGTCTTTGGCACAAGTGCGACTAATTTCCTTTGGCATGATTATACCCCTTATTTTTCTGCATTTTTTGACATATCGCACAATGCGCGGACGCGCTAGATTTTGGGAGAAAAAAAATAAAATGTGTTTTTAGAATATAAAAAAAGGTTTTAATCTATTTGTAATTGACATTAGGTATTTAAATGGTTATTAATAAATTATATGAACAGAAATTTAGTAGTTACCGGTTAAACATAACAAATTTTATGGAAATTAATTAATATTTTTTGTAATTTAATGAATTATCTCTAGGTATCTCAAAAAAAAACTTCAAAATTCCTTGGTCTAAGGAACATTATTATAATAAATAATAACACATCATTCCACATATTTATTAACATAAAATACCTACAAAACATTCATAAAATTTACCAGATCAGATAAGCCGAAGCATTACTTTTACACTTTTTGGCTGCAATGAACATTTAAAATATTTTATCGATTATGACAAAGGAGATGTCCGCTTTTTGTAGGAACATTGGTAACTGACTGACCTAACCTAACCTAACCTAACCAGCATCAAACTACATCTAAATAAAAACGACAAAATATGGAACTAGGAACCACTGAAATAATATTTTTAGACCCCTCCATTTAAGAGAAAAATTATAAACTATTTAAAGTACAAATATTTTATTTGTTGATGGCAACTATGATTAATATGACATAAATTGACACATGGTACTGTCATTACTGTCAATCAATTGATAGTGATGACAGTAACATGTGTCAAGATTGACAAGTTTTCTATTTGAATATGTCAATATTACATAAATTGACAGTAACATGTGGTAATTTTGACAAGTTTACTATTTTTAAGAGGTGTGTTCACTATATTATCCTAGATAATTAGAAAGCTTTGTTCGTTCTAGGAGTAAATTCTTACTAAAATAAAAAACGATTTTTCTCATTTGAAGTCTTTAAAAATGTATGATATAGTTACAACCACTAGTTTTTGGGATGTTTGTCCAAATATATTTAACTTATCCTGGTTAGAATTATTGAATAATAAAAAACCATTTTAAGACGTGTCCTTTGTTTTATTTTGACAGGTCAAAAACATTAATTGCGTTAATTACGCTGTTGAGCAGATTTTTTTTTGACAACTTTATTATAGAGTATAGACTCGATTGCTATATAAAATACACACGCAGTGACTTTAATGGCCGGCGAGGCGGCGGGCGACTCACTGGCGATTTCAAAACCTCACGTCCACACACTGATTTTGACAGCCAATTTGTCACTAGTGATTTGAAAATCTGTGTAGATGGGGTAGACAGAGAATACCTGTCGACGATGTGTGGATGTTTGATTTTGAAATCACTGGCGATTCGTCCGCCGCGCCACGCGTCGTCGCCGTCGTGTGTATGTTTCTAGTATAATCCTGGGGCTACACTGTCGCGTTATCATGAAATGTTTCAGAAATGCACAAAATCGAAACTATCATTCTTGCTAAAAAGACTATTATTCATATAATATTTTGTCTATTCATTTCAGAAGAATTAGAAAAAAAGAGAAGACGCCAACTGGACTCTATGGTGTAAGGCTAGCCATGGCAATTTAATTGTCAAAAAAGATTATTATTTTCGGTATACTCTGAAAATGTTGACTATTACTCTATAATTATTTGTTAAGTTTCAATATTTTTCAATTTTATGTTATTTTAAAGTTTAATTCTTTGCAAAATGGAGTCGGATTCTGCGCTTCACGCTGATGTACCTGATGGCGCGGAAGTGTCGCCTCTAGAAGAGAACCAAGCTGGAGAAGCTGTCGATGCTTCTGATAGTAATGTAACAAGTAACGAAGAAGCCGCTGCCGCTGAAGAGTCAGGTAATCTTTAATTATACGTAGCATTGTTTAGTTTTATACATTCCAAATTAGTTCTTGATAAAAGTGATACCGTTATTTTGATTTGCATTTTGGTCTTTGTGGTGCCATTTCATAACTTTAAGATAGTGTTTTTAACTAATAGCATTAGTAAAGAAGCACTATTTAAATGCGGTCATCAAATACAACATATCATACTATTGTAGCAACAAATGGAGGCCCTACCAGCAGCAGTGATGGATTGGACATCGATGCTGCGGCACAGCTAGCAGAAGGTGAAGAACAACAGGCTGAACAAGGTGACTTAAATTTCCATAGTGTTATTAGCCTATTTTTTCACAATTTGTTGTTTCTGAGAGTACTGAATGAACGATTGAGGAAAGACATGCTACCTGCCTGGACCCTAATTCTTTTTCTAAAATAACTTTCCGAAGTTATTCCTTATAATATCAGCTATCTGCCAGTGAAAGTCCAGTCAAAATCGGTCCAGCAATTTCAGAGATCAGCCGGGACAAACAGACAAAAACATTTTATTTGATTGTTTATTGTACCATATATACTTTCATATACATTTAGTAAAAAGCTGTTATTTTGATATACAAACAGACACTTCAATTATATTTATTTGTATTGAGAACAATTTCTAGTTTCAGAGAATACTGAATGATTAATTGAGGAAAGACGTGCTATAACATATCATAAACCAGCTGCTGCCTGCGGTTTCGCCCACCTGGATTCTAATTCCTTTTCTAAAATAAAAGTAGCCTATGTTACTCCTTATAATATCAGCTATCTGCCAGTGAAAGTCCTGTCAAAATTGGTCCAGCCATTTCGGAGATTAGCTGGAACAAACAGACAGATAGTTTTTTTTTTGTTAAATGTACCGTATATACTTTCATATGCATTTAGTAAAAATCTGTTATTTTGACATTACAAACAGACACTTCAATTATATTTATTTGTATGTATAGAAGAGGATAAACAGTCCTGAACTATAGATTATTGGTGAGGTTGAGATTTACAATGATAGGCAACAAACAACATGAGATTTAAATGATGGAAAAAAAGAATGGAAATTCTAGGAATAGAACTAAAACTTGAATGTGTTAACAAACCATGTTCTTAATATTCCTCCTGCATGGTCTTCAATTCTTCATGACAGTTTAGTGCTGACTTTTTCTTGGTTTTACATTGCCATAGATTACGTTAGACGCTTTAGAAAATGCAATCCTTACATATTATAAAACAAAGTCGCCCGCCGCATCTGTCTGTCTGTCTGAACGCGATAAACTCAAAAACTACCAAACAGATTTTCAAACTGTTTTCACTAATGGACGGAGTGATTCATGCGGAAGGTTTTGTGTAAATTGTCTGAAATTTGATGATTATTGTTGAACATGTCGGAAAAAATCATGCAGACTGGGAACTTAACAATAAACTATGTTACTTAAACTGAGCATTTAATTTAGATTAAAATATGTCTTGACATCATTTCATTTTGAATGAATAATAGATAATAGAAAGATATCACAGATTCAAAATTACGCGTAACAAATAATTATGGTTGACGAGGGGGTGCAGCGGTAGGAGTTAATGACCTTTTCCTCAGCTATTAGGTATGTAATCCCAGTATCGGTAGAAGTTCCCGTAGGATATTTTCTGAACTATTTTTATTGTAATAAAAAGTGTAATAATTACACTTTCTATTACAATAAAAATAGTTTCAAATGTTAACTTTGCAGAGCCAGGGAAGAATATCTCAGATGTTATAAAGATTCCTTCTAAGAGCTGTACCCTAATTGTGTAATACAACAAAATCACAATCTGTTTCGATTTGAAACAGATTGCTAATCCATTGCTTCATAAGTTGGAAAAAAAAATCTGCTTAGCAACGTAAATAATGCAATGAATGTAGTTGAACTGTCAAAATGAAACAAATTAGGCAAAATTGTTTACGAAAATAAGTTACGCAACTAGGGTACTGGTTAGAGGTGCATCATAATTAGCATTCTCTATACATTTCTTCCAACTTTTATATGTTATTGTGTGCCCTGAAGACTTAGCTCTGAATTTTTGATTGAAGTGAACCTTCATCTATTAATTCTAGCAAACCCTGAAGCTGAAGCTGAAGCAGAGGAAGAAATGGACATTGATGACACTACAACTGGAACGGTTGCAGATGAGTCTGCCTACATTGGAGACAACTGCTTGTCTACACCTGTAAGAAATTGATATATAGTCCGTGCAATCCACGACGATGCGCCCCACTCCGCGATTACTGTACTGTAAGCTGAACTCTACGGTACGGCGCGGAGCAGAGTGGGGCACGTCTTCGTGGATTGCACGGACTGTACTTATCATAAGACTAATGGCTAAAGCTTCATCAAAGCCTATAAAACTTTCATTGTTGACACAGTTCTGTAATTTGTGTATAAACAATTTGTCTTTGTAAATTCTGTGCCTAATTGCAACACCTTGTTTATATAGGACACTGAGAGCCAGCTGGATCCAATGATGAAAGAACAAAGCTTAGATGGGGCTGAAGGCCTCGCAGAAGCTGCTGAGGAGTCTCCTGACCAGTCTATCAGCTCAGCAATGCCTACTGATAGTGGAGTTGGTGAAGGGGATGGTGCACCAATAGTGCAAGATGGTATAAACTTGTACTTATTTTTTTCTGAGAATACTGTGCGTAAAAAACGCATGAAACAGACAAAAAAAAATTGGAATTGCAGATGAATCTAGTACCATGGACGAAGATATGGGTGGTGGGGAGGGTGTCGCAAGTAGCGACGATGTCAACGACATTAGCAGTGCGGCGCAGGACGTCCTCAGCACTGGAATTAGGTATGTTTACACCATAAATATTATTTACTTCATATTTAAATAAATTGGTAATTTAAGCTTTTCTCTTCAGTTCAAGCACAGCAGAGAGTGGCGCTGATATTTCTAGCAGTGGTCAAACAGAGACACCTCTTATTTCCTCCACTGCCAATGGACCTGCAGTGCTACACTCATTCTCTCTTGCACCTCAACAGCATCAACCCAATGAGTTAGTATTAAATTTATATAAAACAAAATTAGTCCCATACACACTTTATTTAGCAACTACGTTTTCATTTAAATGAGCCTGTAGCGGGTAACAGGAGAGTGGAATGCCCGGGCGTCGATTATTGTATGGAAGTTCCATGCTGTTGCTTAGTGAATAGAGTTTACACTCGCCACTAATGTATGTAAGAGCGCAGCCGCTGCTCAAAAATTTTCACCTACGTCTAAATGGAGCCTAAATCCTCGGTGATTCTGATATGGATGTTCGTTGTAATTTCGTGTTTTAGGTTCAGCGACGCAGACACATCTGAAATGGAAGGTGCAGCCGACACAATGCCGACAGTAAGTGAATCAATGCCGTTGCTCACCATGACTGCGAATGGCTCTGCACTACTCTCACCTACTTTGCTACCAGGTAATAAATTTTTATGGTCATATGAATGCCCTTTCATATCTCACCTTCGATAAAACAGAGTTACAAATCATAAACGTCTTTTACGATTTGTAACCCTGTTTTATCGAAGTTTTAAGTTTAAGGTTGCAATAGTCGACGGCTCGAACTCGTTGGTGACGTGGCTAATATGCATGTTATTTAGTATAGTTATTTATTTATCCAGTTTTTATTTGTTTGTGAAATAGATGATGATTTATAACGAAAACGAGCGCGTAAAATTTCATGAACAGACCTTTGGGTGTATAGATATTATGGTAAAACTACTAGATGTATCTACTCAAAATAAAATTATTTGAACTTTTGAATAAATTATCTATCCCTGTACAGTTTCTATTTTGCCATTTTCATACTACATAGGTTATTTATTGGATGAGTTAAAATTAGTGTTGAAATATGGAAGTTTCGACGCTCATGACTTCCAAACCAATACTTTTCCCAATTCTGCTTCCATATAGGGCTATATGGCTAATGACAAGATAAATTGATATTTTTTTAGTTTTGAACGTACCATCATCAAACAGACGAGTAATCACCATACTACGTTTATATGGAATAACGACCGACTAGTGTATCCTTAATAAACAGAAATGATTAAATTAAAAATCTTTGACAAATATGTAAGTCTGGCTTGCTTGCCGTTGTTTGAAATGCTGGCATTAAGAATGAAAGTTACTGGTTCGGTTATCTTCGTAAATGAGGAAGACCTGTGACAAAAAAATAATTAATAAAATTAAAAACACGACTGCTCTGCCAAAAAACGAACGAAAAATAAAAAAAAGTTGGATTAGTTAATTTGTATAACAGGGTCGATTTTTGAGATGGGGCAGTAAGGACAGGTACATTTGGGCACGCCGACAATTGCGGCGATAAGACCCCTCTTTGAGGAGTGGCTTGAGAGACGCCACGGCGTCCTCACCTTCTGCCTGACGCAGGTCCTCACCGGACACGGCTGCTTCGGGAGGTTCCTGTTCAGGATAAGGCGGGAGGAAACACCCGGGTGTCACCATTGTGTGGATCGGCCTGAGGACACGGTGGAGCATACGGTGGAGGTCTGCCCAGCTTGGGCAGAGCAACGCCGTGTCCTCGTAGAGGCGATCGGCGGCGGTGATCTCTCGCGTCCGGCCCTGGTTCAGGCCATGGTACGGAGCGAGAGGAAATGGCAGGCCGTCACCTCCTTCTGCGAAGCGGTAATGCTCGCGAAGGAGGAGGTTTTTTTTTTTTTTTTTGACACGCCCCAAACCGCCGCAATAGGAGGAGACGCCCGGGGCGGGAATCGCGAGCCGATTTCTGGCCACCGTAGGCGCGGGCTTGCGGACGGTGAGCAATGGGTAGCTCGCCGTCCGATAAGGACCAAGCCCGGGTCGACGGCGTGTTGTGTTCCACGCGCGCCTCAAAGAGATGTCAGCAGAATTGACGGGGTCCGCTAGGGCCAATGCCTGCCGGGGGTTCGAAGAAAACCGATAGGGAAATCGTGGCCCCCGGCAACAGGGCAACCGAAGGAACACGAGTGGGTTTTAGTCAGTAAGAGTCTGACACGCCCTCCCGCTCCGCCCAGAGCGGGAGAAGTTACTTGATAATTTCCCACACAAAAAAAAAAAAGGACAGGTACATTAACCGTTGTCGCTATTAGAAAACGATCTTAGGAGACTAACCTTTTGAGCCATTTTGATTTTCATTCACAGATTTGGAAAAAAATGGTCGTCAGTTGGTCCAATATAGTTTTTAGATGCTTATAAGAAACAGAATCGATTGGCATCAAAAAATGTTTTTGAGAAAGCTGCCCATTTTCTTGATGACTGTATATTTTTTTCAAAATTTGTGAATGCAGATCAAAATGTCTCAAAAAGTTAAGGACTGTCCTAAGACCGTTTTCCTCTAGCTACAACGGTTAAGGTACCTACCCTTACTGCCTTGTCTCAAAAATACACCCTTTACATACACAAAGCGAAAGGTCACTCGTTTACTTGTTGACTAAACAAATAAATAAAATTCTCATTGCTGTCGGGGGACAGTTGTGTCGTTGTGTGGAACACTTTTTAATTCAAGAGGTCCCCTGACTTCAATGACAATTTTATTTATCTGTTTAGTCAGTGAGTCGAGATGTCACTCTGGATACCCTATACATCCAAATCTATTCAGTAGTGATGCAACGAATACTACTTTTACGAATACGAATATCAAACCTACTATTCGGCGAATACGAATACGAATATCTCGCCATGGTAATAAAAGACTAATAGTCTAGTACTACATAGACGCAGCTATTACTAACGTTCGTCTAAGTTACTTAGGACTTACTATCCTACCTTTTGTTCATACAAAAGAAATACAGACCATATAACTACTTATTTGGTAATTTATCGAAGTGTTTCCATATGTCACTTTGATCTCGTTTACGAGATGACATTTTCTATTCAACTTCAACTCCTTTAACTTCGCAGCAACTTCAGAAAATAAATAAAACAATACTCTCTTGCTTGACTTGTGTTTTCGACTGACAAATGAAATGAAAGGAATTAATGAATCAATCAGTCCTTGGTTCGTAATGATAGGAAAACTCCCGGGCCGCGGCACTGTATAAACTATGGCCGGGGAGTCCCCCGTCGCGTCGTCGTTGCGGTTAAGGCCCTTGCACACGTCGTATATTTACGTGCCGACGACGCGCGTTTCCCAAGTTTGCCAGTAATTAGATTTGCATACAAACATATTAATTTTTAAATATTCGTATTAGTATTCGCCGAATACGAATATTCGGTAAATGTCTACTATTCGGCGAATACGAATATTCGTATTCGTATTCGTTGCATCACTATCACTATTCAGGCATTTAAAAGTTATGGTGGAACTAAGAAACTCACTGAAAACATACTCCTTTTTGGGCAGTCGTGTAAAAATAGATGTTATTTAGAAATATTGTTGATTCGTTTGTCCCAGGAGAGGATGGCGGCGCGGGCGTGTCATCGTCGGTGGCCGCAGAGGGCAGCTCGGGCGCCAGCGAGGGCGAGGGCGCCGTGAGCAGCTCGGTGGCGCCGGGCCCGGCCGCGCCGCCGCTGCCGCCCAGCGACGCCGCGCACGCGCTCGCCACGCTCGCCAGCGCGGCGCTACACCACCAACACGAACAGGTACACACGGCTACACATCGAGCTATACAGCGAGGGCGAGGGCGCCGTGAGCAGCTCGGTGGCGCCGGGCCCGGCCGCGCCGCCGCTGCCGCCCAGCGACGCCGCGCACGCGCTCGCCACGCTCGCCAGCGCGGCGCTACACCACCAACACGAACAGGTACACACGGCTACACATCGAGCTATACAGCGAGGGCGAGGGCGCCGTGAGCAGCTCGGTGGCGCCGGGCCCGGCCGCGCCGCCGCTGCCGCCCAGCGACGCCGCGCACGCGCTCGCCACGCTCGCCAGCGCGGCGCTACACCACCAACACGAACAGGTACACACGGCTACACATCGAGCTATACAGCGAGGGCGAGGGCGCCGTGAGCAGCTCGGTGGCGCCGGGCCCGGCCGCGCCGCCGCTGCCGCCCAGCGACGCCGCGCACGCGCTCGCCACGCTCGCCAGCGCGGCGCTACACCACCAACACGAACAGGTACACACGGCTACACATCGAGCTATACAGCGAGGGCGAGGGCGCCGTGAGCAGCTCGGTGGCGCCGGGCCCGGCCGCGCCGCCGCTGCCGCCCAGCGACGCCGCGCACGCGCTCGCCACGCTCGCCAGCGCGGCGCTACACCACCAACACGAACAGGTACACACGGCTACACATCGAGCTATACAGCGAGGGCGAGGGCGCCGTGAGCAGCTCGGTGGCGCCGGGCCCGGCCGCGCCGCCGCTGCCGCCCAGCGACGCCGCGCACGCGCTCGCCACGCTCGCCAGCGCGGCGCTACACCACCAACACGAACAGGTACACACGGCTACACATCGAGCTATACAGCGAGGGCGAGGGCGCCGTGAGCAGCTCGGTGGCGCCGGGCCCGGCCGCGCCGCCGCTGCCGCCCAGCGACGCCGCGCACGCGCTCGCCACGCTCGCCAGCGCGGCGCTACACCACCAACACGAACAGGTACACACGGCTACACATCGAGCTATACAGCGAGGGCGAGGGCGCCGTGAGCAGCTCGGTGGCGCCGGGCCCGGCCGCGCCGCCGCTGCCGCCCAGCGACGCCGCGCACGCGCTCGCCACGCTCGCCAGCGCGGCGCTACACCACCAACACGAACAGGTACACACGGCTACACATCGAGCTATACAGCGAGGGCGAGGGCGCCGTGAGCAGCTCGGTGGCGCCGGGCCCGGCCGCGCCGCCGCTGCCGCCCAGCGACGCCGCGCACGCGCTCGCCACGCTCGCCAGCGCGGCGCTACACCACCAACACGAACAGGTACACACGGCTACACATCGAGCTATACAGCGAGGGCGAGGGCGCCGTGAGCAGCTCGGTGGCGCCGGGCCCGGCCGCGCCGCCGCTGCCGCCCAGCGACGCCGCGCACGCGCTCGCCACGCTCGCCAGCGCGGCGCTACACCACCAACACGAACAGGTACACACGGCTACACATCGAGCTATACAGCGAGGGCGAGGGCGCCGTGAGCAGCTCGGTGGCGCCGGGCCCGGCCGCGCCGCCGCTGCCGCCCAGCGACGCCGCGCACGCGCTCGCCACGCTCGCCAGCGCGGCGCTACACCACCAACACGAACAGGTACACACGGCTACACATCGAGCTATACATTTCCAGTAAAGGCTGACCTTGCATTGTAAGGAAATCCTATACAATGCGAGATCAGCATATACTGGAAATTATAGCTTGATATGTAGCCGTGTGTATCGACACGACCTTATTTTCTGACTTATGGTACTTTACTTCTAAGCATTATGGCATTTTTAACGCCTGAACTCTTAAGTTTAGTTTTCCTAAGACAATAAATATTTTTCGTCAAATACAAACAGGTGCAAGTCTTCTTTGCTTCAGACTATTTAGTGGAAAAAAAAGACCTATAATAATCAATCGATATCATTCATTGGTTGTTCAAAATATGGTTTCAATAAGTGATCCTTGCTCTTATTTAAAAGCATAATTAATAAAGATGCATCAATGTGATCTCGTTTCTTTCAAATTTCTCAGTAATCATGGCCTTATGTACTCTTGGGAGTTCTGCTTTTGCAGAAACACTCAAGTTGACTTGTTTTGATCTTGATTGAAGAATGTAATTTGATTTTTCGTAAAGACTGTCTAATGTACTTTTATAGGCTGAGGCGGAGGAGCCGAAGCAACATGACGAAGATGCGTGGTACACTGTCGGGATCGTGAAGGGCAACTCTTTTACGGTAATTATTTGATAGGTATAATACAAACTAGCCGTAAGTGTGGAGAAGTGAGTTGTAAAAAGAGATTCACGTGGCATACAGAGCCGCACTTTTTCTAAAATTTGATGTGCTGTATTTACGGCTGCGTACCACAGAATAGTACAGAAGGTTCACTCCGTATTTTAGGTACAAGTACGCGGCGGGCTCGTCTTGTCGACCCAATTCAGTGAGCGTAACGTAGTCAAAGATATAACGAGTTACGCTATAGAAACAGAGGCAACTTCTAGGTGAATAGATAATTAGCGCTGTGCGACCTGAATTGCACTTTATTGTGTTGTTGCAAGAGTCTCTTTTTATTTTAATGATTTTGCGGAGTGAACCATCTGTATTAATCTGTGCATGTACTGAATGTATTTTTATTTGTTATTTTTGTGTTTTACTAATCTATTTTATTCAAAATTTAGGTCCAGAACTACCTTTCTGATCCCAATGTGGACTTGTCCAATTTGTCTCTGGATAATCTGCCGGATTTAACCGGTTTACCCACGACGGCGCTCGAACACGGCACAGCTTACAAATTCAGAATTGCCGCGATCAATTCGTGTGGGCGCGGCGAGTATAGTGAAGTGAGTAAAATTGAATCACCTTAAAAGCCTAATCTTTTCCTGTTATGGGGTGATTGACAAATAAACATATCAAAGTCAAATCATTTATTTCAAATACAATTCTAGTCGCCCCTTCCAAAAGGTAGTATTCGTATGGAGAAGAATGGGCAAGAAACTCCACTGTTACTCTTTTAAAATGTTTTACAATAGTTTGTATAGTTACGTACATTCGTTAAATAATTATATGTGAAGACCTAGAACCTAGACCTAGACCAAAATATATTCATCACAATAATATTTATTTTTTCATAGGAATCTGCATTTAAGACCTGTTTACCTGGATTCCCGGGTGCACCGTCAGCCATCAAAATATCGAAGTCAGTGGAGGGTGCACATTTGTCGTGGGAACCTCCACAAGTGGCTGCCGAAGGAATATTTGAATATTCAGTGTACCTAGCCGTACGGTCTACTACACCATCAAAGGTTAATAATTCATTATTTTTGTGCTATAAAATGCCAGTTTTAAGACGCTGTTCACGAAATCGACTGATTTCATCAAAATCAGTCGATTTCGTGAACAATTTGTTCATTTATAAATAATAAAAATTGTTTCATTTGTTGTGAGAAAGGGAAAAATAATTTAAACAAAATTATTTGTGTTTTGAAAAGTCCAGTTCTTTGTCTCGCATGTGGCTGAACGGGATTTTTAAAATAAATTAAGTATTCATGGAAAATCACTAATATTAGTCTTCCAAAAAATGACGCGAGACTGACGTTTGATCATTTTGTTACAAGAAACTATTTTTGATTTTGTATATTAAAAAATATCATCAACATCATATGGTCTACTTGCATGTGGCTGAACCACTTTTATCAACTTCCATACAAAATATAGCAGAAAAATAATGTTGAAAAAATCCAGCTAGTAATGTATTTTTTCCTATTATTTAGCAAACCATATCAATCAATTAAAACATCAGACAAATAGCCTTCAGCTATCCTTGAGATAAAATTTATTTTAATTTTATATACATTATCTTCATTAAGTAAATCAAAGGCGAAATATACCATATTTTCGAGAGCGCAAAAGTGATGCAACTATTAACAGGTGTTGTTAATAGTTGCATCAGTTTTCGTGGTGCTTAAACCATTCGTGTCAGTTACAACTGACACGAATGGTTTAACACTAAGAAAACTGTACTTTTATAGTCAGACAGACTTAATATTTCAATTATTTCAAGCTCTTTCACAACTAAATAAGTAATTGACAAAAGAGGGTTTTTTTTCTTGCACGGGCCCTTAAGTCAGAATACTTTAGTATCAAAGTGCTGTCACGTTTTAGTTGGTGGTAATAAGTATTAACATAATCTACCGAAAATAGAGTTATAATTCTAAACACACGCGTGAAAATCGAACGTTAATTCTACTCTCGATAATATCGTCATTACTCGTTTCTAACTACCTACATATGAATAAACAAATTTTGTTTTTAGGAGCCAACAAAATCACAATTAGCGTTTGTGCGCGTGTATTGCGGCAAGGCGAACACATGCGTGGTCCCGCAGGCTTCGCTCAGCGCCGCGCACGTGGACTCCTCCACCAAGCCAGCCATCATATTCCGCATCGCCGCACGAAATGAGAAAGGGTACGGCCCGGCTACTCAAGTCAGGTGGTTGCAAGGTATGTCTCTAAATGTCTCTCTTAGAAATAATTATACTTTTTACAATACATTTTGTTATAAGGTCCTACTTTATTAGTCCCGGTCTCTTTGGGTGAATATCAATCGTAAACAAGATTTAAATTGAAAGGCAGTGGAGAAAACCTTACAGGAACTTTTGGTGCATTGCCTTAGGTCTGTAACAGACGATACGGAATTTCACGACATTCTTTTTCCACGTGTAAATCGACAACACTATGAATCAAGAATCGGTTATAAACAACGATGTCTTAAATTAACAGTTATGGAAGCTTAAAAAGAATGTTACACGTAAATGCATAACGCAGTAAGAACGTCGTCTGTTAGAGGCCTTAAATGCATTATGCATTACTATTTATGAAAGTTTTATACTCTTCTATGTAAGACTACACATTTACAAATTAAACTGATACTATTGATTAAACTAAATAATGTTTTCTGTATCAGAGATGAAAATCTAAGCACATGTAGGAATCACTAATCGTTTAAATAAATCCATTTATTGATTTCTGTTTTTTCATCAATTCTGGCCCAACTGCTAACTTTGTTAATAGAAGCTGATTGATGTGATATTGAATAACATTTCCAAATTCCATAAATTTAATCGAAAACGTTTTTACGCACATATGCGTAGACTGTCTCGGTGATAGCGGTGAAGCGTCCTCTCCGTCAATGAGCTGCCATCGCGGCCGCATACTTGCTTTACCTGACGTCTGCAGTTGAATTTCCGTTCGAGTCATTAGTAAGTTAGTTGCGAATAGGTAATCTGTGATTGTAATATCACTTTGATTAGCGTGTACCATGTCGATCTCGACTGTCGTACTCTAACGAAGCGCACTGTTACTTATTGGAATGTATTAATAAGTGGAACAACAAATCACATTGCGGCAGTACTTTAGAAATTGTAAGGTAGGTCCTTCTATTCGGTGAAGTTTTCAGTGCTTTCAGAGTGCGCGTTTGAACGTTTGCACAACCATGTGTACACTACAGGTACTGTCGCAAAAAATCGAACGCCTAACAGAGGTGGAGAGGGCGGGTCCAAGAACACGCCGCCCGCGCATTCGACCGTGGACGATTAGCTGCCCGGGCCGGAGTCAACGGTTGCCGTCGGTAAGCTACGTAGATAGCCGTTTTAAATGTTCACTTTTTCCGAGTTATTTTAATTTTATTATTCAATTCAATCACGTGTCGATACTGCGTAATGTGGGCCGCAAATGTGGATTTTAATATTATGTTTTCATTCATTTGTATTTTTTTTTATTTTTGGTGGACCAGGACTAATAAAGTAGGACCATTTTATTCGTATAATTTATTTATTATTTTTCTTTAAGTAGAACAGCTCTCTGATGCGACCGTTGTAAGAAAATTGTACTTTCCAGTATAAAGAGCTTAGGAGTAGAACCTAAAAAAGTCATATAAAAGGGAGAGACACTGTTCTGAGATAAGGGTTCAGGTATGGGGAAAATAGAACTACATACTGATAAAGAGGACCTTTTTTTCGCGCTCGCCAAATTTTTTTGTTATACTTAGTTTTTCTTTTCTACACAGGATGGAGGGTTCTGATATCTTTTTGATACAAACCCATGTTTGCATTGTAAAATACCTAATAGCTTTCGTTTTGGCAGTACAAAAACTTACAGTTAAACCAGAAAAGCTATGCGTTTCTGTTATCTTCGTGTTTTCGAATTAGCACGAACTTTGCGCCACAGAGTAAACTCCCACGGGGGCAAAGCTTCAAGTTTTGTACTACCGCGCTTTCTAGTAGCACGAACTTTGCGCAACAGAGCTTCTTAATTTTGTGCTACCGCGCTTTGTAGGAGCACGAACGTTGCGCCACAGAGTAACCTCCCACAGGGGCAAAGCTTCCTAGTTTTGTACTACCGCGCTTTATAGGAGCACGAATGTTGCGCCACAGAGTAACCTCCCACAGGGGCAAAGCTTCCTAGTTTAGTACTACCGCGCTTTATAGGAGCACGAACGTTGCGCCACAGAGTAACCTCCCACAGGGGCAAAGCTTCCTAGTTTTTTACTACCGCGCTTTATAGGAGCACGAACGTTGCGCCACAGAGTAACCTCCCACAGGGGCAAAGCTTCCTAGTTTTGTACTACCGTGCTTTATAGGAGCACCAACGTTGCGCCACAGAGCTTCTTAATTTTGTACTACCGCGCTTTGTAGTGGCACGAACGTCGCGCCACAGAGTAACCTCCCACAGGGGCAAAGCTTCCTAGTTTTGTACTACCGCGCTTTATAGGAGCACGAACGTCGCGCCACAGAGTAATCTCCCACAGGGGCAAAGCTTCCTAGTTTTGTACTACTGCGCTTTATAGGAGCACCAACGTTGCGCCACAGAGTAACCTCCTACAAGGGCAAAGCTTCCAAGTTTTGTACTACTGCGCTTTGTAGTAGCATGAATAAATGTAGAGTGATCTGCATCGTAAGTGGAAGTCATCTCAAAATCAGGTTGATTACAGCAATTTCTCCTTGCTTAGGGCAAGTATTAAAAAAAGAACGTCACTTGCATACGACGAATACATCAAGCACATTCAAACCAAACTCAAGCGTGATCCTCGTGTCTTCTGGCAACATATAAATAGCTTCAAAGCCAGAGGTGGCTTTGAACCCAGGGTAAATTATAATGGGAAAGATTATATTGGCAGTGATGCTGCACATGCTTTTTCGGAATTCTTCTCAAGTGTTTTCTTGCCGGACCCCCCTCTTCTTGATTATCAAAGTCAAAACAGTAGCTATCAAAGCAACCGTGGAAACTTTGTACATATCGATAAAATTATAATGAGTGATTTAGAAATGGCTATTAATAAACTCAAACCAAATTCTGCAGTAGGACCAGACAATATTCCCGCATATATCATTAAAGGATGTAAAGATTATATAAAATCACCGGTTTTCCACATTTTTAACCTGGCGCTAGCCACCGGAGATTACCCGCAGCGTTGGAAGGTATCGAGAGTCCAACCTATTCCTAAATCTAATGTTACGTCTGACGTAGAAAACTATCGTCCAATAGCTATACTCTCTACACTTCCTAAACTGTTTGAGTCGATACTACACAGGCTTATTAGTTTCCAGATACAACCATTTCTCTGCGATTCTCAACATGGCTTTCGATCTAACCGTTCTGTTAATACAAACCTTCTAACGCTGGTGGATCTTATTTCGGAGCACTTGGACAAAGGCATACAGGTTGATGTTCTTTACTTCGACTTTAAAAAAGCGTTTGATCGCGTTGATAACGACGTATTGCTCGCTAAACTTAATGACATAGGCTTTACCCCGAAATTACTAAAATTTTTTGCAAGTTACTTACGGGATCGTCAGCAATATGTTCGTTATGGTTGCTTTGTG
Source organism: Agrochola lychnidis (assembly GCA_963680765.1). Taxonomy (NCBI): domain Eukaryota; kingdom Metazoa; phylum Arthropoda; class Insecta; order Lepidoptera; family Noctuidae; genus Agrochola; species Agrochola lychnidis. The sequence goes on from OY796850.1 coordinate 12,473,810, forward strand.
TCCACGCCTTACCACACCCGGTCTGGAGTAAGTCAGGGCACGATTTTGGGACCATTACTATTTGGGATCATGGTTAATGACCTCGAAAAGGTTCTTAAACATGCTAAGTGTTTGCTTTACGCAGATGACCTTAAATTAATATATGGCGTGGAAAAGGATTCTGATTCAGAAACTTTACAGAAGGACATAAACTCAGTCTTTCAGTGGAGCATTGACAACAAGTTGCTTTTCAATAATAACAAATGCAGCGTTATGTCTTTTAGTCGTGCACATAATCCTAGGCATGTACAATACTTCCTGGGCGAGGAACCGATTGCCCGTGTTCTTTCTGTGAAAGATCTCGGAGTACTATTCGACCCGAGACTTACTTTTCACGATCACATGAGGACGCTCGCTGCTGAATCATACCGGAGACTAGGATTTGTTATTCGAAATATGCGTGAGTTTAACAATCCACTGGCCATTAAACTAGTTTACATGGCCCTAGTCAGGAGTAAGCTCGAATCAGCTGCAGTGATTTGGAACCCATATGAATGCACTTACGCTTTACTTCTTGAAAAGGTCCAGAAGGCCTTCCTTAGATTTTTATATAAAAAGCTCTTCGGATACTACCCCTTCCTTTATCCTACAAAATTTTTACTCGGCGTACTAAATTTTAATTCTCTCGAGGTAAGGCGTAAGTGCTTCCTGCTTATCACTGCCTGCCGTATTATGCGGGGTGAGTCCGATTGTCAGGAACTAGTGGAGCAGTTAGTAAGGCTTTTTGTTCCTGTTCTGCCCAAACATCAACTCAGGCCGCGAAGTCACCGGCTACTAGCCGTACCATCAGCGCGCACGGTGTCGCGAGCTAACTCGCCCCTCGTTCGGGCCCTTACTATGCTCAATGCTCTTCTGACATCAACACCGGAATGTGACTTGTTTGCTGGGAGATGGATCGATGTGTGTCGTGAATGTTTAAGTTTTTGTGAGAGGATGGATGAAAGATATTTTTTTTTTTTTTTATGTAATTTTTTCTTCCTCTTGATTGCAGTTTGTTTGTTTATATAATACAAATGTCTATATTGTTTGTTAATTTTGTTATTTCTCGTGTTTCATGTTTTATTTTGTTTTTTTTTTTTTGTAATTTACATAACCTACTTACGTAGGTATGTGTGTAATTTTTAGTTTGTATATTGTTCTGTACAACGCCTTGGAAATACATTCTGTTATGTTGTGCATGAAAACTTAAATAAATAAATAAATAAATGAACGTCGCGCCACAGAGTAACCCCACAGGGTCAAAGCTTCCAAGTTTTGTACTACCGCGCTTTTTAGTAGAATGAACGTTACGCCATAGAGTAACCTCCCACAGGGACAGAGCTTCCTAGTTTTGTACTACCGCGCTTTGTAGTACTTACTGCACCTATGCGCGTTTGTATGAAGCTTTCTCTTTTAACTACTCCGATCGTAGATCGACATCTGATTCAATAGATTATTATTTTTGGAATTTCATAGATTTTTAATCTATAATTTTGCTGTCATGGTAATACTAAAAAGGCAAGTACTTCCATGGTTGTAACTGCTCTATATTAGAAGGCATCATCGCGCGTTCGTATTTCCGAAGATAGACGATGATTCCCGAAGCGCATACTTTTCATGGGATGTCTGAAGTCAAGTCATTTATATCTTCGTCAGTTTTCAAATTCTGTCGTTTATCAAGTCAGGACACATAATACCTTTTGAAGCTACGGCACTGAACAGACTATTCCATAGAAAATTTAATAACTTGATAACAAAGATCAAAATAACATACACCTCTGACCAATGTCGAGTTGACATCAAACTAAATTTTTTTTACCTGACTACGGCGAAGCTAAAAGGAGGGTTTTGATTTTGACGGGTATGTATGTATGTTCATCTGTTCCCTCATAACTTCTAAACTCCTCCTCATAATTTGACAAATAAGGTATCGTTGGAAGCGTCTTGATCGTCCGCTGGTGGTGGCTATATGACGTCACATTAAATGAATGAATGAATATGGTGCTCTCTACGGGCCATGAAGTCATGAACTAAAAAAACGCCATGTTAGGTATCAAATGAAAGGGCTTAAATTAGCATATTTCAAAAATGTATATATTATAAACCCCAAAATAATTATAATAAAAATAAAAGTTATAAAAACTAAAACCCAAGCTACGACAAAAAAGGCATAAACAAGACATCACAGATAGACAAATCAGTTGCTTTACTATGTGGATATGGTCGATGGTCGAATATCCGCTGCGGAAGTCGGCCTGCTCGTTGGGCCAGGCTTCATCATATAGGAATAGCTTCTATAATACGGTAGTTGCCTAGGTAAAAAAAAAGTAATTCTATTTAGCCCGTCTTTCAGATAATAAAAAAATATTAGACACGATTTTGTTGCTTTATCATATTAATCAAAAATAACTTGGAAAACACGCATTAAAGTTCGGGAGTGGAGGCTCGCTACGTCACAACGTCGTATTAAATCTAGCAAGGCGTGACGTCATGCCACATTTTAACTTAATGTATCGCTGTAATCTTTTGATTACGTCAAATAAGAAAAAATACGTGTTCAATATTTTTTTAATAATCTACAAGACGGACAAAAAATCATTTTTGGATACAGGCCTATTGTGTATCTGAGAGAGGAGGCTAATGGGACAGTAGTTGGTTAGTTTTGAAATGTCACCTTTTTTGTAAATGATGGCACAGATGACAGATGGTTCACCCCGCAAAATCATTTTTAAAAAAAGCCCTTGCTACGTCACAATAAAGTACAATTCAGGTCACACAGCACACTAATTACATACAGTTATATTCACCTAGAAGTTGCCTCTCTTTCTATCGTATAACTCTTTTTTCTTCTGACTACGTTACGCTCACTGAATTGGCCCGACAAGACGAGCCCGCCGCGTACTTGTAGCTTCCAACTATCTGTATTCAGCTGTGATGATGGTGACAGTAGCGTTCTTCCACTGTTCTGGAGTACGACGGACATCATACATAACACTATTAAAAAGTTCCACGAGTATCCTTTGAACTAGTTCGCCACCAGCTCGTAGCAGTTCAACAGCGATTCCATCCTCACCAGGAGACTTATCTGTCTTCATGTCGTGTAGGGCTTTTATGACCTCACATGATAAAATAGGTGGTTGGATTTCCGAGTTTTGATGTTTAATAGGAGGTGCTCTAGCATCATCTTCGTGAGGAACTGGTTCTACAGATTGAGATGCATACAGTTCCTCGTAGAACATCTCGACAATGGATACATTCTGAGTCCAGTCAGTCGCTATGTTATCATTGTATTGTATCGGATATTGACATTACGACGCAATATACATTATTGGTTATATGTCGGCAATCTGTTAAGTTGTTGTAGGAGAGATCATATGCAACCCAATGACCTCTCATGACCCCTATGCCAATGTTAACATTTTCCAGTAATTAAACATTTTATATTTTAAAACGAATGAAATAAAAATATCAAATGACTCGAAATTTTTTGACGTTTGCAAAGGGAGTCAAAAAGGTCATTTGTTTGTAAATTACCTCTCCTACATCCCCTAAAAGGATTGCCGACATATAACCAACTAGCTTTTCCCGCGGCTTAGCTCTCGTGAAAATCCCACTTTTCGCCCTCTTAAAAGTGGAATTTTTAAAAACCCCTTTTTAGTGCTTCCCTACGTTATAAAAGGAAGCTGTGTGCAAAATTTCACGTTCCTAGTCCCAGTAGTTTCGGCTCTGCGTTGATGTTTCTCCTTTTATATATATAGATAACCCTGTATATTGCTGAGTTAAAGTAAGTTTAGCTACAGTAGATTCTATCGTACATCAAGCTATACATTTCCAGTATAAGCTGACCTCTCTGTGTACAATGAGCAGACAAAAGTAGCCCTTAAGATAACGAACATATTTTGGATGTGACTATACATTGTGTTGATAACTCTTTCCTATCTTTTTGAACTGTCAAAATGAAAATAATTGCTATCGTACAGCCCCGTATTCATCAGAAAGAATGGCTGCTCAAAATTGTTTAAGCAAAATGTTCGTGTATTACAGGCAACATGGAATGTTGTAGTGTTGCTGGCAACATGATAAAAGTTTTGTATTCATTGTAAACTAAATTTGCGTATCATTATTTCCACCAAAATTTTAACGGCTAACTTTTTCTCAACGTTTGTTTCCTATGAATAGGCATTAGTGTGAGCAGCAATATACTGCTAGCAGTGCTAGCGGTGTTTCATATTTTCGTCTGTGTGAATGCATGACGGCTATCACGCCGTGTCGTTATTTTAAAATGAATGTTTGTCTTAAAATTATGTTTTTTTGCAGATATAAAATCTACGGGCGTGAAGAGGACAGGCGAAGGCAGGTTACCGGGTGCGTCACCTTCCAAACAACCTAAGCAAATGTTGCACTAAGTGTTGAGTTTGAGACAGTTTTTAGACGTTTAATATAGACCAATACATTAGTTTGTACAGGACTACATACAGGATTTTTTTTTAGCTGTGCGCAAACTTAAACACGGGACTTTACTCATCATTATGAACAAGATCATTACAAAAAAAAAATCTGCTGCTCCCTACATTTTGACGAATTATGCGAACATAAATGTAGGGAACAGCTGATTTTTTTTTCGCGATTTCAGGTTTGGTCCCATAGTAAAAGTTGTTCATAATGATGAGTAAAGTCACGTGTTTAAGTTTGCGCACTGGTTAAAATTTTACCCTGTATTATTCAACAAGATTTGTTTAAATCAAGGTTAGTACCTAACTAACTATGTTATTTTAGCATAAGTCACCATTGAGAGTGAAATCTCATTTTTATAAACACTGAAATGTTTCACCTGTCAATCCTTATACACATTTGACTTTGCCACTTTCCTCTAGCTAGTATTAATAATGTTGATTGTAAACTATAATTTTATGGACTCGTTACCGTTGGTCACGTCAGGCGGTAATAATAGACTGATTGATGTATTAGACGCAATGAGATGGATTGCTAAATATGGAAATGTTATACACATATCTGTGGAATATAAATATGGAAATAATGACTTTATTTTTTTTATCGACCTGGATTTATGTATGCCTAAGAGCTGTGGAAAAGATAAACTTGGGTTCTTAAGCCAATTTCACAACACGCAGATTTCAATTATAAGTTTCTAGAATGAATTACAGTTGACAATTTGAGATATCTATACCACTTGTTCAAGAGTAGTGAAATTGGCTGTTAAGGATAAAAAATATACATGAATTCCATTTGGCTTTTAATACTTAATTACATATTATTGAGTACACTATACATTTGTTTCATTGCTATAAAATGCTATCTATTCAAAACTCCGGTAGGCATTCCAAAAGAAAATAAAAATACAAATTATTATTATTATTATTTCATACCTTTCGTTTTATAGAAAATTTCCTATATTCAAGATATTTTGCGTTTTATCATGATATTAAAGCAGTATCACTAGATTTATTATTTGGACAAGTTATAATTTTTTTATTGTGATATAGGTTCGCCTGACACTTGTAGACAGTGTTGAACCTTGGTTACTGAAAATAAAAATATTTTATTTTATTAAATTGATACATAAGACCAACAAATTGTATTTAATACAATTCAGTAACAATGCCTTACCAATGAAGTAGTTCCGAAGAGTTTGTACCATCCTATGACGATATTAGAGAGGTTAAGGTCATCGAGCATGATTTGCGCCACCCCCATGAACACCTTTTTACCCTCTATGCGTCCATAATCGCCCCACACTGTCACCTGTGCAAGCAAATAATTTATATCGTACTAGCTTTCTTAAGGTTAACTGTAAGATTGCCAGCTAACCGATGGAGCTAGAGATTTAAAAGTAATCTAATCCAGCAAAAATGAATAGTCTCAAGGCTGGGTTGTTGTCTGTCGCGACTGAAAACCACGTCAGCTGTTTAAGCGATGGACATGCGCATCCAACGATAGTGTCGGAGGAAAACCGCCTTTATGGATTTTCGTCTTGGTAGTACCACTAAATATCGCGGGACCATCAACCGGCCACACCGGCTGCACCGGCAGCATGCGACCAGTATGTGCCGGTCAGCATGAGACTAGTATGCGCCGCTTACGTGTCTATTCGTTTGTGAAAATATGCGCGTTATTTAGTTAATACAAAAATAACTTTATACAATAATAAAATAAAAATAGAGTATATTTTGCGATAACCAAGTATTGCGAATATTTTGACAAATACGCCAAGTCAAGATCAAGCATTAAGCTCACCTGTAATACGCAACCTTTGAAGTTTTCTCTAAAGGTCAGTGTTTGTTGGTAAAGTGGGTCGAGTGTTCGGCGCGCTGTGCTCGTCTTAGCTTTAGCGATGCAGCGCTTGCCGCTCACTAGGTACACTTTAATGTACGGTGCGGGCAGAGTTCGTCTACCTGGCTGCGATACCAGTCCTCGGGCACGGATTACCTCCACCTGAAACAGCGTCACATCGCGTCAGTACTTCAGAAAAAACTTGAATTCGAAATGGACGACCTAGGTATATTTATCTGGTCAGATTTGTTCGGATGATGTGAAGACTGGTCGACTTGCACCCTTGGCCCGCTAAGGCAAGAAACAGTTCCGTTGTTAGCGTCGCGTCTGTGCAGCTGCTAGGATTCGTAACCGTTCCACGAACCTCACAGATCGAGAAGTTTGCGATAGGTTTTAGAAAAGTAAGTATAACGCTATTCTTTTAAAGTTTTTTGATCAGCATCTTAAACAAGCATGTCTTCATTTTTATATAATAATTGTTTTTGTAAACTTCAACAGAATCAAGTATTAACCTCAAGGAATCCTTTCTGGTAGCACATAGACAGTTGTACGTCGCCCTGTGTGGGCGCCCCGAGCAACTGTCTCCCGACCAGTTGGCCTGGACCTAAGCCATCGATGAAGTCTGATAGGCCGCCGCCATCCGAGCCAGAACCTCTCATACCAGGAGACCATCTAAAAACAGGTATCATGTTATAGTTTGTATATGTAACTTGTTATTAGCTAAACGGATTCTGAACTGAACTGGTGATGTCCATTATCTTCAAAGCGGTTTTGTACACCACACCACTGCAACTAGATAAAAATCCCTCGGATTTTGGCAATAAGGTAATTTGAATATAAGCAATACCTACTTTATATACCTATTACTTAAAAGTGTGATGATTAAAAACAATTTACAAAAATGATTAAATATTGAAATAAATGCAATTGTGTTATTGAAAATATTTTAAAACAAGGTGTAGGTAGGTATCATATAAAAAGTAAATGTATGTAATGTAATAATAAAAATGTTGACCAGACCTTTTTAGCCACTACCAAAGGAATAGTTATAAAAAAAAAAAACAAAAACAACATTTACAACATTGATACAATAGTGAAGAAGAGGGCGGTAGTCGTTCGGATGCATCGATTGGTAAAGTTAAGGCAGAGCACGTGGATTCCAGGTACTAGGTTCTATTAAAGTATCAAGACATCTAAGTAGTAGATGTAATTGTGTAAAGGTGCAAGAAACGCTAGAGAATGGTCTGCATCTATTAAGTAGATAGGTAGTAGATTTAATAGTGAATTAAAGATCTATGAAGGCAATGTTCAAGAAAATAATAGTAATGAAGTTCGGTACTCAATCCATTTCTATTCTAACTTTGTATCAATCTATCTACAATTTTATTTCATGTACTTCAAAACTGTGATGTTTCATGTTTCTAATTACCCATAACCAACACCACAACCAACCTGTTCTCTTCTTTTATATCTTCTCATTTCATTGTCATTAATGAAACTGATGCCTATGTCCTCTAAACCCACGTTTAAGTATGTGTCAGACTTTAGTCACCCTATGCGTAACTTAGTATGGAAAATGACTAGTGATTATTCCGGTGAGACATGCATGATTGTTGATGTAGGTATGTGTGTACATCGATCAGACAAAAGTGTGTGTAACAGACCAAAAAAAAAGTGCATACATCATAGGCTTCCAGGCAACATTTATCATTCAATCACAATCGTGCATCATGAATGCAGCTTCGTTCTCGACCGACGACATCATCTCGCCGGCATGTGACTGAAAATATTAACAAACGTCGGACACGGAGGTGGAGACACCGGAGGTAATTGTAGCTGTCTCATGTTACCTACTTAACGAGAGGGTGCGATGCCTATGCAAGAGAAGACACGTGCGTGCTGAACAGAAAAGATGAGTGAAACACACCAATTTAACTGGAATCATGCTTTGACAAGACGAAAGGCACACAGAGAGGGGCAAAGTATGTAGAAGACGAGCAACATCGAGGCGCACATACAAAAATGGAACTCTGCAGGCAGCTGGCGAACTGCGGCTTAAAACGGAGCGGCCGAGCGCGACTTACGAGGATCCCTCCGAGCTAGATATGGACACGAGGCTGGTGGCGCACACCTCGTGCGAGCGCTTGAAGGCGGTGGTGGTGGTGCCGGAGCGCTTGCGCCGCGCGCCGCCGCCGCCCTCTGTGCGAGACACGCGCGCTGTCGCACAGTCCGCCGAGAACACCGGCGCAACATACATTTATTACCCGTCGAAAAGCACATTACACTACTTAGTTTGGATGTCATACCTTTGCGAAACATTGCGTTCATTTTGAAATCGAGCTTTAACTATTTGAAACTTTAAGGAATATGCTAGTTTTTCATTACACATTTGCATTACACATTTGGATACAAATTATTTCACATAGGTAGGTATATTATTTGATATTTTGTGAGTTACCGTAGTGTATTCTATTTTACAGTAGCTGGTTTGATCGAGCTAAGTGCGGTTATTTACACAGGGTATTTATTATTGAAGTAGGTAGGTATATTAAATTTTCGTGATGGCCAATCAATGTAACTTAGACATTAATAATATGCATGGGTAGAAAATAGGTACAGATCTATTTCAGGGGTGGGTTAAAATTAAAAACTTTAGCCTCATAATACAATATAACTAGTGTCGTATCATATGACACGATACAAATTTAAACACTCAGTAGTTAAATTGATTTGGTAGTTCTCCGGATACGAAAATGACTATTAAGACAAGTACATCATCTATACCGAACTCCCTCGTACCGTCCGAATGGACCCCAAATGGATGGGGGCGCAGGTATGGGGGATGGGGGCAATACATATTTGTTTGACATGGCATTCAAAATTTAAGCTCTAATAACTGCAAGGAATTTGTGAATACGAGGTGCATTCAATAAGTACCTAGCCTCATCGCCAGAGGGCGCTGTACTTTCAAAAGAGTTTTACCACAGTGTAGCACATTCTTTTTAAATTCTTTTTTCAAATTTTCATTCCAATCCCTTCATTTGTTTTAATTTGACAACTTATGGAAGCGAACGTGTCGATCGGTTTTACAAAAATGGAAAAAGAGCAATATCGTTCGGTGATTCGATTCCTATTTTTGGAAGGGAAAACGCGCATCGAAATCAAAGAGCGCTTGGATGCTGTGTACGGTGACTCTTCTCCATCGATGGCCACCGTCAAGAATTGGTTCAACGAGTTTGCACGTGGCCGTACGTCGGTTTTTGATGAACCACGTCCAGGTGCACCGAAAACAGCTGCTACGGAGGAAAACATTAAAAAAATCCATGATCTCGTATTGGCAGATCGCCGATTGAAGGTTCGGGAGCTAGCTGAGACTGTAGGCATTTCAGAAGGAACAGTGCATCATATTCTTCACGAGGAACTCGGCATGAGAAAGCTGTCGGCGCGATGGGTGCCGCGTTTACTCACACCAGAAAACAAGCGCAACCGTGAGACCACATCGGAGACGTGTTTGGCGCTGTTTAAGCGGAATCCAGCGGAGTTTTTGCGTCGTTTTGTGACCGTCGATGAAACCTGGATCCACTGGTACACACCAGAGACCAAGGAGCAATCAAAACAATGGATCCAGACCGGGGAACGTGCTCCAAAGAAGGCGAAAACTGTAAAATCGGCCGGAAAAGTTATGGCCACCGTTTTCTGGGATTCACAAGGTGTGATCTACATCGATTACCTCGAGAAGGGTAAAACAATTACAGGGCTTTACTATGCCGATTTATTGGGCCGATTCGACGCCGAATTAAAGAAAAAACGACCCCATCTGGCGAAGAAAAAAGTGCTGTTTCACCACGACAACGCACCGGTTCACACGTCTGCCGTTGCCATGGCCAAATTGGTCGAATTACGCTACGAATTGCTGCCCCATCCACCGTATTCTCCAGATTTGGCCCCTTGTGACTTCTTTCTGTTTCCTAATCTGAAAAAATCACTCGCCGGGAATAGATATGGATCGAATGAGGAGGTCATCGCCGCCACGGAGGCCTATTTTGCAGAGTTTGACAAAAACTATTTTTCGGACGGCTTAAAAAAGTTGGAGCATCGCTGGGCTAAGTGTATCGAACTAAAAGGAGACTATGTTGAAAAATAAATTGCCACTTTTCCAAAATTTTCGTTTACTTTTTGTAGGCTAAGTATTTATTGAATGACCCTCGTATCAATGCCATCTGGTTTTGATAAAATTCACCCTCATTTTCGGTGATAATGATAAATCATCGGTAAGGGTTTCAAGAATTGTATACATTTTTGTGGGCAACTTATCAGCAATACATTATTTCAATTATAACGATGTTAGGGGGTGGCAACCGGATGGTATTAATACACACAAATTCCATGCATTTATTAGAGCTTAAATTTTGAATGACATGTCAAAAAAAAAAAAATTGCCCCCATCCCCCATATCTCCGCCCCCGTCCATTTGGGGTCAATTCGGACGGTACGAGGGGATTCGGTATCAGTTCAAGACCCAGATTATCATTCGCCATCCGGTTGCCTCTCCGATTAAATTTACGTGCCATTGCTTTAACTATATGGAACTGTATAAGTATAGTTAATACGGGGTACACATATTTGTGACAATTACTTTCCATTTTATTTTAAAACATTTACCAAATAAAGCTCTACATTAGCTGACTTACATAAGCGGCATTGCACATTTATTTGTTTCATGACTGTAACATGCTGTGTTTTATAATTAACCATAATTATTAAATATGCTAATGCAGATGGCTTCTCTGTCGTTTCTCGGTGACCTTCGTAACACGGACCAGTAATACGCGAGTGAGCTACCGCCCCGTGCGAGTGCACTATTGTGTCAATGCCGTCTGTGCCGAGCACCGCGAACCTGTCTTCGTCGTTCTCGCTGGAGGCTGACGAAGCCCGTGACACGCCACCCATGCCACCTCGCATTTCGGGCCCCACTTCCTCGCTCCGTTGCACCGTAAACGAATTTTTTCCACGTTTACCAAAACCTAACCTCCGTTTCCGTCCTGCGATTATCGTACCAACACTTGAATTGTTTACTAAATTAAAATAAATATAAACCTTTGTTAACATTCAAAGGCTCAAAATGCATTTAAGGAAAAAGTCAGTAAATATCAATAGTGATATGATGTAATTCACCTGTTGCTGACAATTGCGACGTGGAATTGCTCTTCTTGCCCATACCAGGACCGAAGTAGTCGCGAGGTTCCGCCTTCAGTAGCACATCGTCGCTGGCAGGCTCCAGTTCGCCCGCCCCACCCAGAGCAGTGTCGCTGAGGCTGCCGTCTTTGGTAAAAGTTACACCTTATTTTTAAATGTGAGTTTTAGGTATGAAATCACCTTTATAATATCTTATGAGTTACCTGCTTTTTCATCTGGTGGCACATCTGCGTTGCTCAAACTTCGAGTGAATTGTCCGCGGCGCGATTCTCGTCTTTCTAAGGGCTGTTGTTGTTGGCTGTTGCCATTGCCGCGTCCGTTCTCTCGCCCACCGTAGTCATTACTGCGCTTTGAATACCGGCGGTGCGAAGGTTTTTCATGTTTTTTCATAGATTGTTTTTTATAAAGGTTTATATCACGTCGGTGATAATTCGTTTGAAATGCCGGATGCGTTGATTGAGGCGTAGCGCAGGCAGTCGATTCGTCCAAGGAGGAAGGGTCCATCGCCGCGTCATGAATGTTTTGATGAATGTCATCAAGTGGCAGGTGTGAGGCGACGGGAGTGAGCGCACGACGGGGCGAGCCGAGGTTCGGGGGAGAAAGAGCAACAGACAAAGAATTAGCCATAATACTAAATTCTCGATCTAGATGATGTGTCGCTGCTAAAGAATACGACCGTGTGCGAGCTTTCTTAATAATGGATGGTAAAGGTATTTTGAAAGAGAAATCAATACTGGATTGCGGTGAAAGGGAGTTGGGTGAACGATATTCTTGGAAGGTGGGAATTTCGTTTATACTAACGGTATTGCCGTACTTCCTTTTATCTTCAACTTTGGACTCACTAGGCGTGTCTAAAGTATTTTTTGAAGTTATACTCATTCTCTTAAACATGTTTTTAATTTGATCGGGTGTTGATAAATCTTGGGGTGAACTTGAACGTGAGCTTTTCAGTATCAGTAATGAATCAGAATTTCGTCTTCGCTCGATTTTAGGTTTATCTTTTTTATCTACTCTGGCCAGTATTGTATCAGCTTTGGGACTTTTGACTACTTCTTTAATTTTATTTACTTCAAATGACTTCGTTTGATTAGGACTTTTTTGATCATAATTAGTTTTCAAATCGAGTGATAGTAATTTTTTTCGACTAATTTGAGACAAAATGGGATTAAACTCGCAAAACTTTATTGATTGACGTGAATCTGATACTTCGAACGAGTGAGTTTTATTTGATTTATTATTCTCTAGATCTAAACTGTTCGGCTTCTTGATACTAACATGTATTGTAGTTTCAGCTTCAATGCCGTCGCAGTCATAACCGTGATATTGAGAATGGATCTCTTCTTTTTGTACAAAATCTACAGTACTACTACCTATTGCAGCATGCTGATTTGCTTCTTTACCTATGTTAACAGTTGGAATTTCAGGAAGTGATCTTACGCGCGGATTAGGTAAATTTTCTACATTAGGAAGTTTTCTTCGTCTAATTTCTTTACTTACATGTGGTTGATAATTATCTGTTGCTACGCTAAAAGGCTTTTCTGAGTACCAGTTACTAGATTCGGGCTGAACTTGCACTTTTTTTCTGCTAAGATGCATAAATATTTTAGCTTTTGTCGGCACTGGGCCATAATATACGTTCGCCGGTAAAGCTCTTTGCTCTCTATTAATAGATGCAGTTGTGACAAGCGATGGTCTTGTTGTACGGGACAGTGCCATGTGAAAGATGTAATCTTTTTTGTTTTCAGTAATTTTATATGTATTGGTGTATACAGGGTATTCGGGGCAGCTGTGACTTCGTTCGTAAGCGTGCCGTTGAGAGCGTTCGCAAGTGCAGGAGCCGGCGGAGCGGCTGCGAGCGAGGATACGGCGCAGGCGGCGCGTCGGGCGCGCGCGGTGCGCCGGCAGCGGGAGCGTGGCGGCGCGCGAGTGCAGGCGCCGCCGCACCGCGCGCTCCGCACCCGCCGGTATACAGATGGACGGCAGTAGCCGATGAGGGGGGCGATCAGTACGGCGATATCGGTATGGGTGAGGGACAAGGGTAGCACTATCGCAAGAAGAAGATGTACTGTGAGGAGGGAGGATTCGCTTCCGGCTGTAAAGTTATGTTAATAATAACTTTTTTACTTCAACTTCTTGAAATTGGGTGTATTAGGAGTAAACATAAACATAGTTATATTTGTAGGTATGCTGCGATAGGTTGCTCGTGGATGTTGGTGCGTTGTGTAGTACCTGAGCATCCTGGTGGGCCGCGGGCGCTCGGACTGCGTGCTGAAGGCGCTGGACGTGACGGAGGCCACGGACTCGAGGTCGGAGTCCTGCGCGGCCGTGTCGGGCGACAGGCGGCGCCGCGGGGCCCAGCCCCCAGCGCCCGCGCCCCCTCCTCCGCGCGCCGCCAGCTCGGAGTCGGACAGTCCTGCGTAATGTCTTTCCCACCCTACATTATAATTGCTCTCACTGATATACAAGTTTAATGATAATATTACGCTTAGCTGTTTCTCTATTATGTGCGTTCTGAAAGACTACACATTTCTGTTGTTAAACATATTATACAACGTCAGTAATGAAACTGATGGTTGTTTAATTAATTTATATTGTAAGCGTTTAAAATATTCTAATAGGCACATATTTAAATCACACAGCTGGCTGCCGTGGTCTCTGTTGTTATTAAATGGAGATCAAATCTGTTTATTTTACGGGGTAGCGTAGGTTTTAAGTGTTACCTACAAGAACTAGGACAAGGTGACACAGTGTGAAGTGTTAGTAAGCTGACCATACACGCGACGGTATGCCTGACAGTTATACCTGCATTGGTATTACTGACCATGTGTGGCAAATGAGATGCATGCTCATTAGTATTTTGGACGTAGGGTTTAATAGGCGACCTTATCTGTCAGGTACACCGGTAGATGCACGGGCACATTTATAGAGTGGTGGCAGGTTATTGGGGCAGGGCAGCGTGTATTGACCTTGTGGCGTGCTGCGGTACGTGAGTGTGGCGCCAATGTGATGCGGGGCGATCCACTTACGTTCCTCGAGGTCCGCCGACACTTGCGCGCGCACTGCTCTCTGCCCACCCTGCGGGAACACGACATACTTTTAGTTGTCTTATTGATCTTATTTTTGTTCTTGACTTGCGCTTGACGCGTGTATGGTAACTGTGATCTAAGTAAGTAGAAACAAAACAATGAGTTAAGTGACTTGTCTGAGTAAACAAACCAGCTGGTCTATTCTGTAAACATATCACAGTGAAAACTTAGGTGAATTAAGCTTGAAGTGGACTGTCATCCATAACCTAACCTAACGTAACATAACCTAACCTGATGCTAGGGATTGACATCTCATTTCAAACTTAGCACCGCAGTTGTACCTCTAGGTACGGGTTACCGGACATGCTCACTCCACCTAATTTAGAAACTGCGGCTGTTCATGTTCAAGTACTAAGGCAGGTTCAGCTAACCAGTAGCAAATGCCATTTGAAATTAATATGGTACCTGGTGATGAGGTATTTGTGGTAGCTGTCGTTTCTTGGGACTCGTCGTGGGCGTGGCCGTGGCTGAGCGAGACTGGAAGCGCGGCGCGTAGGCGTGCGTCGGCAGACGCGACCCGTCGCCCCGGTCCTCGTTCACTGCAATATCACATTTCATTGCTTTTTCATCGACACATACCTCCTACAAATTCTCACAAAACATGCCATTGAAACTTTGATTTTTATTCACATTGATAATAGTAATATATTCATAACAAACAAGATATTCTTTGAAACATACAAAACAAGTAGATACAAACTTACGAAGGTTGCCTTTGAAAGATAAATCATTCATTAGGTAATTAGATTTAGAATGACATGCAATAAATAGACATGATATGGATTACATTAAAATTCATTAATTAATGCGCTGTATTCTTAGATTTGCTTCCATACTAATTTTTAACTTGAAATTGCTAAATCAGAATACAACGCACAACAAACACCCATAATGGACAGCGTGCTCATATCAGGTAGATAGGACGAGGTTTGCGGAAGATGCATGAAATAAAATCAAAGTGGAGAGAGCTAGGAGGTGAAACAGTAAGTGGCAGTAAAGTGGTGATGAGCGGACGCGGCGAAAGAACGTGCGTGTCTCGACGACAGTGTTCCGTGCGGGGTCGAGGCCCGCTGTCATTGCGACGTCCACGGACCAATCGGAAAAAGTTTGGAGCGCCGACGGAGTCGGATGTCGGCGTCCGTGGTAGTGATTGGTGAGTAGAGTCGGAGGGCGCCGGGCGGCACCTGTGTAGCGCCAGGCGTCGCGGTCGCTGGGCGGCGACAGCGAGCGGCGCGGCGACTTGCTGCGCGCGCGCGCCGGCCGCGCCACGCCCGCCGCCGACTGCGAGCGCGCCACGCTGTACCCGCCGCTCTACGCAAACACCAGCCCTTACAGTTTAGCTACTGACGACTAACTTATCAAAATATACAATTAC
This sequence comes from Agrochola lychnidis, assembly GCA_963680765.1. Lineage (NCBI taxonomy): Eukaryota > Metazoa > Arthropoda > Insecta > Lepidoptera > Noctuidae > Agrochola > Agrochola lychnidis. Next base: position 12,489,776 of record OY796850.1, read on the forward strand.
TATTAATTACCTATACTAAAAATATATTATATATTCAGATGAGTAAGCCCGCTTTTTGTTTATTCAAATAAAATATAATGTAGGCAACTATGCTTTACTTACAGACTATTTTTAATCAGTAAATGAATGCTACTACGGCTACGCAGTGTTCTATGACTAAAGAAAAAACGTGAAATGTACGGTGGTTTATTTGTTAGAATACCTGTTGTTAAGACATTGCAATATGTCCTAGAACTGTGATGCTAGAAATTGTACTTACGTCACTCGTACACGTAATGTAAAATTAACGGGCAAGCATGCGCCACTGGTTGCTAACACGATTATTGTTCGATGCGATCATTTGCCCTCAGAGGAATACTGACTAAAGTTCCTCAGGGAAATTGTATCTGGAAGTCATGCAAATAAGCATTTATTTGTTACTGAGCGGGATTCGAACCCATAGAACAGAAGGGGTCTAAGAAACCTCGTCATGCGCTTGAGTAAGTTTAACTTCAGTATGATAAGTAGGTAGGTGAGTACGTGTTATAATCCGGACAACTCACGCGTTCTCTGTTCATGCCCGCCCTCACCCTGCCCGCCGGAGACATGTCGCGGCGGCTGGAGCGCGCGCCATCCATATCCATTCGCTGTAAAAAAGATTCGCGTTGCCCCTGACCAAGAGTACCTACTCATCTACAATCCTACGATTGTTGTTCATTGTAGGTAGGTATACTCTTTTTTTGTGGGTGTTGTAGAAGTCCACCATACATTGTATTTTTTCTAGAATCCTTATTCAAATAAGTTGTCTGAACACTTTCATTTTTTCTGTTCAAACTTTGGTGGACGGCTAGTACCTACCTATAATTTTGTTATAAGGTTGCTTCGATTTTCAAAAATAGTGGCTTCGTAGAGCTTCGTCTGTAAAACTCGATTTGCCATATTAAAGATGAAATTTTGATAAATACAGAATACTTACATCATGCGCTGGCGGCGGACTGGAGCTGGATGCGAGGCTAGACAACGAGTGATGGCGACGCAGGTCGCACTCGCTGGGCGTGTCCGAGTCGGACAAGCGTGACGTGGACGTCGACGGCGGCGACAAGTGCTCGCCATCCGCCTCGTCCTCACGATACCTCTGGTGAGTTAACATTCGGTTAGTTATAACCTACACTTGAGCTTGCACTTACACCTAAACTTATACTGGCTGCGCCTTCCGGTTTCACCCGAGTGGGTCCCGATCCCGTGGAGGCGTCGGGACGGTAGTGTCCTGTGTCCTAATCCAGTGAACCCAGATGTGGTCTACCTAAGTGCCAAATCTCATCCGGATTTGTTCAGCCGTTTTGGCGTGAAGGCGTAATAAACAAACAAACACATAAAAATACCTAATAAACAAATACACTTTCGTATTTAAATTTAATATTGGGCAGGATATTAAAGGATAGTACATATAACTAAATATACTAATTATAACTCACGCACTACACACCCTCACTCATATTCACACATAATCACACGTAAACGCGCGACTTGGCCCTTTTCGATGCATAACGCTCATTCATTTACAAATCTTTCACTCTTTCATTTTTGTATAATTTTAAGTTACCCATTTATTTCGTTTTTCTGCATGTTTACATTGTCTACATTCAACTGCATAATGATAAGTGGAAGCGCGGAGTCTCCTAACACAAGCAATTCCTTGCTTAAAAGGTGATCTCCAATTTTATTGTGTCTAAATGCCTTTTGTAATTGAAATAAACATTTTTTTTTAGTTATCCTATACTATTAAAAAACGAGCAATATTTGTATGTATATATATTTGTTTCTATATATATTTGTACCTACTCACGTTTTCGAAATCGGTTCTAACGATTTCGATGAAAGTTGCAATATTTACAAAGTTGGTTTACGGGGGCGAAAAATCGATCTAGCTAGGTCTCATATCTGGGATAATTAGTTTTCTCCGTATTTTCACCCGAGCAGAGCTCAGTCGCCCAAAGTTTAGAACAAGATAATGAATAATGACATGACATTATTGACATTAGAATAATGATCATGGCAGCATGGAATTAGTAAGGTATTTCTATTTTTTTATGTCCCTCGGGAATCATCGCAGTTCCGAATACAAACGATTGCTAATTTCCATATCCATCAATTATTAGATTTATCGTGTATAATAATTTGAATTCAAAACTAAGTACTTTATTGTTGATTTGTATTGATTCCCGTGTGAACTCTATAGAGCTGTCTATTTTCCTATCTGTTGGGCCTGCGACTTTAGCAGCTTTCCTCCTATTTTTAAATAAATTACATTAAGTTAAAAGAGTATTAACAACTCTATATACTTCCAAGTCGATTGAGAGCGTCGGGTCTGCACAAAGTGCAAAGGGCAACTGATAGAAATCCGATGACTGACGAAACACGAAGTTTGCCGAGGGACATTAAGAAAATAGAAATACTGTACCTACTACTATCATGGCAGTGTGGAATTAGTAGATACTATCCTATGCTATTAAATGAGCATTCTCTATTTTCACCAGAGTAGAGCTCGGTCGCCCAGGTACTTATTCTTTTAGCTCCAACAGCCCGACAGACCTCGTGATCGGCACAGATTACGAGCCCAATTGTGGCCAGTATGTCGGGGACACACTAAAAGTCAAATGTGACGTGTATGGACACAATTTGGCTTGTCACCTAGAGGTTACTGTGGCGGTTAAAAGATTAAACTTGCATTTCCGTGACTCAAATTATAGGTAATGTAGCACCAGCAGGCGCTTATTGCATCATTTATACGTGAATCCAGCACAAGCACGTTAAGCTTTGTTGGAGGGGTAAACAGGAATACTTGTAGTATAAGTAACACAAATATCTCCTTACTAATCTTTAAAAAAAATACCGGTCACGTGCGTGTCGCACCACGCACAATGAAGGGTTCCGTAGTTGGGATGAATTTATCCCAAGAACAAACTTAACACTGTAATTGAAAAACATGTTCTCCCATACATTCCAACTGCAAATGTAAGTTTTTACGAACAATATTGAGAGATTTGCCATGTTATTTTAAGATCATAGATTTTCCTGTAATCTATAAGTATAGAACAATTTTCTGTATTTTTTTTCAAAATTTTAAGCTCATTCGTTTCGGAGAAAAAGGGAATGGTTATTTTCATCTTAAAATGATAAAATAAATGTATTTGAAACCCTCACAATAAGCCCTTTTATTTGATATGTCTTATGATACAGTTAGCAAAACTCTTTTTTGATTAAATTTGTTATTTATCAAAAGTGCCCATATTCATAATTAATTAATTTACGTAACACGTCCATGTCTGGGTCACAAAAATTCATATGTGGACCAATAATCGGTCCATTAGATTTGAAGCAAATTCTGTGACAGACGGACAGACAGACAGTGGAGTTTCTTGCCGGCTCTTCTCCATAGGAAACGACCAATTGGAACCGTGCACCTAGCTTCTGACGTTTCATAAGTGCCCATGTAGGTTTATGTGAAATAAAATATTTTGATTTTGATTTTTAATTCGGACGTACGGATATGGAACCCAAAAAATGTATCTCCTTCTCACATAGATGCCGCAAATTAGCGTTTTTGGTTTCTGGCGTTATTTTATTTCTCGGGACTCGAAAATTCTCGACTTTTCGAGAAGTTTAAAAACTTTAATAAAATAATTAAATTGCAAATTAAATTAAAATTACGCTTATTAATAATCCTATAATATTATAAATGTGAAAGTTTGTGTGTTTGGATGTTTGTTACTCATTTACGCTAAAACGGCTGAACGGATTAGGATAAAATTTGGCACACAGATAGTTCATTACCTGGCTTAACATATATGATACTTTTTATCCCGGTAGTATGTTCCCGTGGGATAATTTCAGACGTCCACGCGAGCGAAGCCGCGGGCGGAAGCTAGTCATTAATATTAATTAAGTCTTATTTACATTATTATTTCAATTACATACACATTTTTAGAACAAAACTAACTAAATCCTATATTTTTTGTCTTTTTGTTTGTGGGTAGCACACCCAGCGTCTTTGGTTTAGAATGTTCGTTCTTTGTCACCGACTTATTATTGAACCACCGCGCAAGTTTCCTCTAACAAATGCAAAAAATATTCAAAATCGGTCCACAATTGATGAAAATAACGGTGGACTTATAAAATAAAAACAAACATACAGACGAACATAGAAACTCCTCCTTTTTATTAGAATTCGGTTAGCATAAAAAAGTATCTAGTTTATCTGCCAATAATACTTTTGCCTACAGTCTTTTGATTAGTTACATAATAAAAACACTGAGAATCTTCAAAGATACTATTATACTAGCAATAATTATACTTTCAAAACGTAGGATAAGATAAAATCATCTAGATCAAAACGAGAAACCGCTTCAACCGCTTGCCATTGGTCTCTATTTTTAAAAGCAAATTACATTCATCTGATCATCGGTTTTATATCATAGTTACAATTCGTAAAGCTGAGACTTGACACAGCACGTGGTTTGACTTGCGCAGTAGACTATATTATATGGGTCTCTTTAACGGTATGAGGTTTGCGCCGGGGCGTCATCGGGGCGGCGGAAACAGCGGCGGGAGGCGCGGTCAAGTCTCATCTATCGTGGCGCGTATTGTACAGTTTTATTATCTTAACAAACGTGCATTTCTGGTTATGTGCCCTTCGGCATTACAAACAAGCAGTTGCTGCTGTATCGAAGGTCTTTATCATTTTGAACCCGAAAGTTGGAAGTTCATTATCTTAATACGATTTCTCAATTTCTCGTCGAGTTCTCGACGTTTTTTTCTCGTCTCGACTAAGGCTAGATTTTTTGGGAATCCTCGCTTCAAAAAATCTTGATCAGAAACCCTAGGCGCAATAGAGCTATAGTGTAGAGTCGCTCTTATAAAGCGTTTTACACCTTCATAGTAAGAAATGTGAAGACACTAAACAAAATTTTCTTTCCGTTCATTAAATAATTAATTATGAGAATAAGAACACTAACAAAATACTTACGCTGAAACTTCCCATCTCCTCATGCGGCTTCAACGTGTACCAAGTAGGTTCGTGGTTCATCACTATGTTGTCTAAATCGAGAAGGACTTCTCCGAGGAAATCGTTTGGGCCGTAACGATTTAAGTCCCACACGGTTACCTTAAAAAAATAACATGTTCCATTTAAAACATTCCATGTGTTACCGACAAATATATTCTAGGCTTTTTTGTTAGTGTTCTAGGTTCAGATGTTGAATTTAAATTTTATACGAGTATATTTAAGTTAGAAATCAACTAAATAATAAATGGAGGCAAAATAAATAGCGTCACAAAACAGAAACTGAAAAGGAATTCTGTCAAACTTCGGCTACTAGCAACATATTTACCTCCAAAGTTCTCCTCTTTATATCTGTGATACGAATCCCACAATAGATAAAATTTTGATTCCATCGTGGTTCTAAAGTGTTAGCCAAGGTTTTCGTTCGTCGTTTGCTCTTCTCACTTTTGTCGGGTAGTAGGAATATTTTCGCATACGGACACCGAGCGGAGCCATCAGACCGGGGAGTGAGACCGCTCGCCGACACAACTGTGACGCACAGCTGAGTAGCGCTCACGTCGAAGTATATTTTGAGCTGTATAATGAAAAACAAAGTATTTACTTAGCCACAAGTTCTATCGATTGGTTACATGATACTAAAGCAAGGCTTAATTGTCTTATTTTCCAACAAACAACGTATTTGCAAAAGCCGCTCACTGCGGATGGGCAATTTGACCTAGTTAAGTTTTTGTTACAAAAACCTCAATAAAAACGAGTAAGCTGGGATTGGAATTGCGCCAGATTAATAACATAGGCTCGCCCTTGGAACTTCGCCCGATTACAGTGACTGGCTCGCTCTCTTTAACATTTGGGACTTTTGCTACATCAGTTTGGAGCGTGGGAGGAGTATAATCACCCATTTTGATAAAAATGGGACACGCTCCTATGTAATTTTTGGATGAAACCTGCAGTGTATGATGTCCTTTTCTTCTCGATGTCTTAACAGCACACATCCATGCGCCAACAAACATATCCTGAGCTAGTTCATTGCCGATAAGTACCTAAACGTAATCCTTATTCATGTTAGGCAAGTTACAAGTCACAAACCTGGATACGTCCAGCAACATTTGCGTTGTGGTGGTTGTACCGCGCGGGGCGGCGTCGCGAGTGCACGTCGGGAGAGCCCGGTGACGTGACGAGGACGCTCGGCTTCTCGCAACCACCCATCACCTCCGTGTATACTTCTGCGTACGTAGAACAAACTTAACTCTTAAAAGGAAAATGTTCTTGCAAAGCTTACAGCTATGGGTTTGTTTTAAAAGGGTCTCAATTTCAACATTTTTAACTAACAATACATCCAAAGGGTTATTTACTAAGTAATAATGAAATTCTTTAGAGGCTCGTGCAGCCCTGACACCACTTCACTCCCCAAACGATAATACTGCTGGAACCTTCTGCCAGAACGATATTTATGCCGGGCGCTTGCACCATAAATCATTAAATGCATTTAGCGCTAAACATAATAAAAACATAATTATGTCTGTCATTTTCAATCGAGTTCATCATTTCATAGTGATTTTTGGTGCAAGCGTGCCTTAGTCTCTATTATAAAGAGTAATTTAATTACGATTTTTACTCTTAAGAAGTTGCGTAGGTCCTATATGCTCAGAGGGTACCTTTGTGAGTTCTCCACGGCAGAGCAGGGTTGCGTGTGGCAGTGAGTGGTCGCGACACCACCAGCTCCACGTGCAGGTCATGTTTACTGTCGGCGACCACCGCTGCCACCTCGTCCGCACTACGACCCTGGAGTGGCACGCCGTTCCATTGCAGGACTTCGTCACCTGAATATTGCAGTGCAGTTGTACATAAATATCGAAAGTTTTAAGGCAATTAGATTGTTAATGTGAACAATTTTAAATATTTTGTATAGATTTATTTAGTTTATGCACTGGAACTTCTACTGATGGGTCCACATCAGTAACTAAAACCTCAACTTACCTATCCTAAGTTGTCCTTCTAGGTCAGCAATGGACCCTTTTTTGACTTTTTCCACCACTGCGACTCTCGTGCCGTCCGGTAGGAGCTTGCCCCCCACTACCTTCAGCCCGAGGATAGCCGCTGAAGAGTGCGAGCTTCCTTCTACGACGGTCTTTCGGAGCACCATGTGACCGATCATGCGCGTGCCATCCGCCGACACCTGCCAGCTCAGCGGGAACTGTCCACAATACTATTACATTAATTCTTTCACCATCAGCTTCACTAAAGTATTCGACACTAAAGAGCTCTATTTATTATGTTTTTACTGTTTTATGAAAACTTGTACATTACAAGACAGTAACAGCTAGTCCACGAAGCTTTAACACCGTGTAATTTACAAGGAAGTGCACACTCAACATAGATAGGATGTAATGCATGCTCGCCAATGCAATCATGCTACAGCCAACAATATCCATCGAAATTAATATCGTCATAAACACGCTTTCTACTTTTTCGTATAAAATAAATATTAAAAGTGGTCAATCAAGTATTCTACTTATAAACTTTTGAGTAGAGTATGTAAAAGTTATAAGGCCTAATTGTTGTACAGATGGGAAAACGTGGATTTCATATTTGCTAGTCAATACGGTGAACGATTAAAACGTTTTTTTATAAAGAATAACTAAAATAACTGAATTATCTGTAAACATTTCCTAGATGTTATGCATAATCCAACCGCAAACTGAACTAATAGATAAATGAGTACTAATTTGAAGCAACTAACCGACACAATGTGAAGCGGTCTGTACCTTAGGGCAATCGCCTCTGTTCGAATCTTCACTGGAGGTGAAGGTGCTAGAGGTATCGATGCCCGAGTCTTTGGTGGCGGAGTCCTGGCTGGTCTGGCGCTCGGGCTCCCAGCGCAGCGCGGCCCAGTCGTGCGGAGCGCCCGACGCGTCGCGCCCCCCGCGCGGGAATGTCGCGGCACCTTCGTGCCCGTCAAAGCGAACGGTCTTTTTTCTCCTCTCAGTGAACCGTCTATTGTCTGAGGAGTCTTCCCACAAATAGGCACTCTTATACACAGCTCGATCTGGGCGCGGGCCCTCTTCTGGTGCGTACGGGCGGAGGTACGCTCCTTCGCCATCGTCGCGGGCCCGCCACCGGCAATCGGTCACAGAATCGAAACTGCGTCCGCCTGCCGGCCCGGTCCTCGCCACGTCGAATGGACCGCAAGCCTCTGCCTCGTAATCGGCCGGCGAATGATTAATCAAATTGTAATAATTGTTGGCAGCCACGTTGGCGCTACGCAGATGCGGGTGCCGAACTGGAGCACATGCCTCTAGTTGTCCTAAGAATGATATCGAATGAATAATAACGTTTGCCTATACAAGGCATCTTGTCATCGCCCGCGTCCGTTCTTGTTATGGACCCACGCGCATGTACACGCCCGGAACCAAAATTAATTTATCAATAGTACAATATTTGTTTTCCAACACAATTCGAGATTCCTATTCTATCATTCTTCAGTAACGGCATTTGTAAGAAGGCTTACTGAACATTTCATATGATTATTTAATAAACTAAAACTGCGTGTTTCTCCGGTTCAAAATAAAGTAATTGAAAGCGGTGATCATCACGCACAAGCGGAAAGAATGTGTCAAACTTATCCGAGTAAGACAGTAAAACAGCAACAATAAAATAAAGTACACGACCACAAACAATTCTAACGGATTTATAGTAAAAAATATGAACAAGTACACTTCTTTTCGCCCAAGCATGCGTTTGTTTGAACCATAAATTTAGTGCAGAAGCCACCTACTAAAATAAAATTTTACAGTGTTTTTAGGTAAAGATAAAATATCGCAATTTTTGGTTCAAACAACAGAAAACTGTAAAATGAGAAGAGCATTTACTGATTAACCCTAGCATTTAAAAGAAATGCTGTTACATAAATTTTCAACTTAAAAAAAAGGTTTCAAATAAAAATGAGTGAATGCTCTTCTTAAGATAGTTTTGAAGACGGACGTCTTCGAAGAGATAGGACGTTATTAACAGCCATCACAACTGGTCCACCAGAGAAAGAAGTGTTATACGCAACAGTAATACTGATCATCACATCTAAACTTCAGCAATATAATTACAACGCATAATTAGATAAGTTCCCGACAAAACTCGCCCTCTCACCGATAAGAATTTATTCATTTTCTCGTTTAACATCGTCTGACGCTGGCTTCTGGAACTCTCGGAACTGCTCTTATCATTATTTGTACCTGCGAACAGGGGATGGCGTGGTGAGGGCCACTCGTCGCCAGATCGCAGGCGCCAGGCGGTAAGTCTCGCGGGGCCGGGCTGGCCGGCTGGTACCGGGCGCGTACATAGGGCATAGTGCTAACAAGCGAAACGTACGCGGCGGCAAACGTACATGTACAGTAATAGTAATGCTCCAAACCTAGCACCACACTGATTGACTCCTGTGTGCGAGGTTTGAAGCCTTAAGACTTGAAGTTTTCTGAAAATAAGACTGATTGAGCAAACAAGTGTTTATGTCTTGAATGTAATAATATTCGGGCTCTACAATGTTACAATGGAACACGATTATAATTGACTACATGATTCAACGTGATGGAATACATATATGGATACAGATAAGTTTAGGTGCTCAACACTATCAGTTTCAGTGAGATATACAATACTTAGATAACTAACAGTCACAATTACCTGAGGCTACTTAAATTAATGAACACCTCGCACGGAACACCTTAACTTTATCATTGCGTAATAATGCCAGAGATGAACATGACAAACGTTATATATACGGTTAAAGTACATGTACCTACTTAATGTATTTGTGGTGTAGTGTTGTGTGTAGGGTTCATAAACAAAATTAGCTTGGATGGAAAGGATCTTGTAGTGTTACAAGTGAAAGGATTGGGTGACGGGTGTTAGGCCAGCGTGCATACTTACCGCGATCACGATACTCGTCGTTCTCATCGGAAATACACTCTGGAACTTCGTCATCTGAAGAGGAAGACCGAGGCGGGAGGAGGGGGTGTGACGCTGGCGTGAGCGGCAACAACTGGGATGGGGGAGGTACCCCCGATTCGAGCACCCCGTATGCAGCCTTTTGTCTCGGGTGTACGAGGTGCGGATGAGTTCTAGCTAATCCTTCAAGTTCCCCGTAACATCTCTGCTCTTGTTGACTGTATTGGCGACGAAGAGCGCTGCCTGATCTCTGAAGTGGGAGATTTTCTTTCTCCGCGGCACTATGTGCCCTCTCTAGTTTCGGTCGTTTATCGAATGACCCGTCAGGCTGTGGCGGCAGACCTCGTAGATCGTTTTCCATGCGCCATAGCATAGAATCCTGTCCAGCACTTTTGTGGATCCATTGTCCGGTTTTAGATAGCAATTCTTGTTTCTTGCGGCATAGTATACATACCCATATAACCTGTAACAACGGACACTAATCAAACATTTATTGTGATAAGTATAATGTTTTAAGTTCTTACTCCTTGATTTGAAAATACTAGTGGTCAAGAGTTCACGTTTACAAGTATTGTATTTATAACCATTAAACTAAACTAGCGCTAAGTCTATTATTTGATTGCCAACTGACCTATGCAAAGTAAGAAAAAGACTAGATATATTGTTGACCTTGTTAGAACGAAGAGTGACTTTGCCCCCGCATCGGGCGCAGCATCTAACCCTGCAGTAGTGGCACGAGTGTCCAACGCCGTCCGCAAACTTAGTCTTGAGGCAGATGTGGCAGGTGGCCGCGAGCTCTACTCCAGCCGCGCGGTGCATCTCATTCCGAGTCCGGATCGTCTGCTCCAGCACCGTGACTTCATCTTGCTTACGTCTGTGATAAAGTTCAATATAAAAATCAATGTGACTTGTTTAAATTCATATACAGGATGGCAGGGACACGATGTCCCTGCCATCCTGTAGATAAGAATTGGTAGATACTATCTAAGTTTATCTTGCGACTTCACTGACATAAGGTGAATGAAGGCACCGTGATTCGTGAGGATACATGGACATACAATAAATATAAGTCTGATATCGCCAATTCCCCTTGAACAAGCGTGGTAATCAATGCTCTGTATGTGAAGAGGCCTTTGGCCTGCAGTGGTACAATAATAAGCTGGTACTAAGTTTGAATGGATTTTTTTTGGAGGGGCGTGCAGTTTTAAATTAAAAGACTTCTACACATCATCGTGCTCCTGCCATTATCCCAATTCATTTAGGGGTTGGCTCAGCATGTCTTCTTCCATATAATTATCTCTATTTAGCCGTCATCTCAATAACCTCCTTTCTAACAATTTCCTCTTTTACACAATCCATCCATCGTTTTCGTCGCAAGGTACCTACACAAAACTTGATATTACTATTACTTATTGGGTTGTAAAATTTATTAGAAAAAAAAAAACAAAGAGCTTCTAAATAGAATCTAAAGAATGGATGAAAAAGGTAGTTTTTAGGGTTCCGTAGTAAACAAGGAACCCTTATAGTTTCGTCATGTCCGTCTGTCTTGTCTGTCTGTCCGCGGCTTAGCTCAGAGATGCTTAGTACTAGAAAGCTTTAATTTGGTATGGGTATACATATTAATTACGCCGACGAAGTGGTAAAATAAAATCATGAAAAATATTTTTTGTCAGGTAGACGGGACAGGTTTTCCCATAGACGTAAAGTGAGGATGATTTTTTTTTCTCTTAATAAGCCCATAGTGTGGGGTGTCGTTGGAAAGGTCGTTCAAAAATATTGTGAGTTTGAGTAAACCATTTTTGAATTTAGGGATTCGTTTTTGAAATATTAAGCTTTAAAGTGCAAATTTTTGTTAGAGTCAAGTGTCCCCCGCAAGTTAAATGGTTGGTTTGGGTATGTGAAAAAATTCACGGCAGTAGCATATATAACGAACTTAAAAGGAAAACTATCACAGCTAAGTAGGCTTTACAAGTTAACGAGTAATAATCGACCAACTTATATTTGCGGTTGCAAAAACATGTTTTTAACTACAAAGTTAAGTTTGTTCTTGGGATAAATTCATCCCAACTACAGAACCCTTCATTGTGCGTGGTCCGACACGATTCACAATACGAATGTGAAGAGTGTAAAGTACCTACCTATTAATTGTTTAGGTCTGCGGTACAGTCATGCTTGGTTTTCACCTTTTCACAACAACAATAGGTATAGCTTGGAAAATATTATTATCCGCCTGGTTAATCAAAACAATATTTTAGGTTTGATAGCAATCGGAAACTTTCCTGCAAAATTATCCAAAAACAGTACTAAATTCCTTTTAAATTAGTGTGGTAGGTAATAGGTAATAGTCGTGATGTAATTCGAAAACAATTTTTCTATTAGGTATCTCTTTCTATTAGGTCACTACATAATAAATATGTTATCCAAAATTTAAGCTATCTCTTATGTAGGTCAAAAAGTAGGTCAGATAAATAAATTGCAGTACTAGGCTCTCGATATACTAGGACGAATTTACAGACTATCGGTTTTTTCAGCATCTCAATTTAATTAATCAAAACAAGTAACACATTGTATTACTAGTTTCCGAATTATTCCGAATTTCCAGTCTGAAACGTTAACTCGATAAAATAGATAGATACCCCGTTGTGCAATATAACGCCTCACTCGATATTGATTAAATTTAATCCGGAAAGAAAATGTCTCACAGTTAGTAAACAGCTATCGTTAGTGAGAAAAGGACCTAATTGAATTATTGTATTATAACTTATATTGATGCGTCATTAAATCCACTGCATGTTTAATGCGACACTCCACACGCGCGATAACAAACCATCCTATCCCTGACATCAGTAAACAGGAGCACGAAGGAAATAATGTCAAGCAATAGAGAAATATTGAAAGAAAGTGAAGCACCAAGTAAAACTGTTTATCTACGTCAATACTGAACCGAACTTATGAACACGGCCTCGCACGGGATACGTTTATGTTCGAAAGCAGAAACTGAACAGGATCAGACAACACAATAGCGGCGATGCCAACAGCGACGGCGATGCAGCGTCGAATATGCAATAGTTATTATAAATACCACCCGAGTAGAACAATAGTTAGGGATAGAATCACGGCACTTTCACGAATAACAGTGGTGCAGTACGTCGAATGTGCCTAGGCGACATGGGAGGGGCGCGGGCGGCGGGGGGCGCGGGCACACCTCATGATCTCGTGCTCGCGCTGCTCCTCCTGGCGCTGCCGCATCATGACGCCCTCGATGATGGCGCGCTCCTCGGGCGTGAGGTGCGACAGATCCGGCATATCGGCCATGGCGGGCGGCGACCGCGTGCGGGGCGCGGGCCCGCCGCGTGCTGCGGTGCTGTGCCCGCGGCGCGAGCTCGGCGCCACTCCACTCGGAGGTTTATTTAATAATGCCGGGCGGGCCAATGGCGCGCCGCCGTGCTCTGACGTCAGCGCGGCTATTGATCGTGGCGGCAGGGCGCGCCAGTCGCACAAACCGCCCGCGCGCCCTCGCCCCGTGACTCCACGTACATGCGTGCGCATATCAACTATGCAACGATCTATGTTCACATCTGTACTCACCAGCTGCTTACATCTAATTATTAACTTTGAGATTCTAATGTTTCACGGCGGTATCGATGTTTTACAACTCCAGATAAAACAGGTCGAGTAGGTACCTCATGGACGTGTTAGCTACGTTTATAATGCGCTTTTCAAAATTCACCATGTTATGCTGAACGGTACCGTGCTAGAGACGCATTTGCTAAATTGCTACTGATCATACAACTTTTGGTGTTGAAGTTTGAAGTCAGCGGAAAAACAATTATTCTAACGACCATGACAGTAAGCTTATAACTACGTTAAATTTGTGGCCAACGAGTGTTTGGCGGTCACTGCCTACTAACAGTACCTACCTACAGTAGACAGTTAAAATGCTGTTATATTATTAGGTAAGTAGAATATATAGCTACAACCGCAATATCATTCCGTGATCATGAAGACCCGCTTCAGCAGGAATAAGTTTATGAGTGTCCAACAAAAGGAACGTAACATGCCTCTCTTAATTCTAAGTAGTTCATCTCTGATCTAACAGATGCCACTACTGGCCGCGGTCCGAGTTTTCATACCTTTCCAAGTTTCCATACATAATGTAAATTTTAAAACTAATAATGCCGTATCGTAAAGTTGTATTATTAGTAACTAATAAACACTTGAACATTTACGTAGCTGTAGTCACATCATAGGATCACCGTAGCTGGCGCGTTCTACATGATAGCTACGTTCCGATGTAGGCAACGCGTATTCATTTGTAGAGGTCACCGTAGCAGGCGCAATCTTCAAAGATCCGTAGTCAGCGTGTATTCATTTTAGGCTGCACCGTAGTAAGCGTGTAGTCGATAGTAGCTACGTCGTAGGTAGCGATGTGGGTTCCATCGTAGCAGGCGCGTAGTCGATAGTAGCTACGTCGTAGGCAGCGATGTGAGCTCCATCGTAGCAGGCGCGTAGTCGATAGTAGCTACTTCGTAGGTAGCGATGTGGGTTCCATCGTAGCAGGCGCGTAGTCGATAGTGGCTACGTCGTAGGCAGCGATGTGAGCTCCATCGTAGCAGGCGCGTAGTCGATAGTAGCTACGTCGTAGGCAGCGATGCGGGCTCCATCGTAGCAGGTGCGTTGTTGATAGTAGGTACGTCGTAGGCAGCGATCTGGGCTCCATCTATAGGCGCGTAGTCAATAGTAGCTACGTCGTAGGCAGCGATGCAGGCTCCATCGTAGCAGGTGCGTTGTTGATAGTAGGTACGTCGTAGGCAGCGATATGGGCTCCATCGTAGCAGGCGCGTTGTTGATAGCAGCTACGTCGTAGGCAGGAATGTGGGTATCACCGTAGCAGGCGAGTAGTCAATAGTAGCTACGCGGTCTAGGCAGCGATGTGGGCTCCACCGTAGAAGGCGCCTAGTCGATAATAGCTACGCGGTTATAGGCAGCGATGTGGGCGTAGCAGGCGAGTAGTCAATAGTAGCTACACGGTCGTGTACAGCGATGTGGGCTCCATCGTAGCAGGCGCGTAGTCGATAGTAGCTACGTCGTAGGCAGCTATGTGGGCTCCATCTACAGGCGCGTAGTCAATAGTAGCTACGTCGTAGGCAGCGATGCGGGCTCCATCGTAGCAGGTGCGTTGTTGATAGTAGGTACGTCGTAGGCAGCGATCTGGGCTCCATCTACAGGCGCGTAGTCAATAGTAGCTACGTCGTAGGCAGCGATGCGGGCTCCATCGTAGCAGGTGCGTTGTTGATAGTAGGTACGTCGTAGGCAGCGATCTGGGCTCCATCTACAGGCGCGTAGTCAATAGTAGCTACGTCGTAGGCAGCGATGCGGGCTCCATCGTAGCAGGTGCGTTGTTGATAGTAGGTACGTCGTAGGCAGCGATCTGGGCTCCATCTATAGGCGCGTAGTCAATAGTAGCTACGTCGTAGGCAGCGATGCAGGCTCCATCGTAGCAGGTGCGTTGTTGATAGTAGGTACGTCGTAGGCAGCGATATGGGCTCCATCGTAGCAGGCGCGTTGTTGATAGCAGCTACGTCGTAGGCAGGAATGTGGGTATCACCGTAGCAGGCGAGTAGTCAATAGTAGCTACGCGGTCTAGGCAGCGATGTGGGCTCCACCGTAGAAGGCGCCTAGTCGATAATAGCTACGCGGTTATAGGCAGCGATGTGGGCGTAGCAGGCGAGTAGTCAATAGTAGCTACACGGTCGTGTACAGCGATGTGGGCTCCATCGTAGCAGGCGCGTAGTCGATAGTAGCTACGTCGTAGGCAGCTATGTGGGCTCCATCTACAGGCGCGTAGTCAATAGTAGCTACGTCGTAGGCAGCGATGCGGGCTCCATCGTAGCAGGTGCGTTGTTGATAGTAGGTACGTCGTAGGCAGCGATCTGGGCTCCATCTACAGGCGCGTAGTCAATAGTAGCTACGTCGTAGGCAGCGATGCGGGCTCCATCGTAGCAGGTGCGTTGTTGATAGTAGGTACGTCGTAGGCAGCGATCTGGGCTCCATCTACAGGCGCGTAGTCAATAGTAGCTACGTCGTAGGCAGCGATGCGGGCTCCATCGTAGCAGGTGCGTTGTTGATAGTAGGTACGTCGTAGGCAGCGATCTGGGCTCCATCTACAGGCGCGTAGTCAATAGTAGCTACGTCGTAGGTAGCGATGCGGGCTCCATCGTAGCAGGTGCGTTGTTGATAGTAGGTACGTCGTAGGCAGCGATGTGGGCTCCATCGTAGCAGGCGCGTTGTTGATAGTAGCTACGCGGTCTAGGCAGCGATGTGGGCTCCACCGTAGAAGGCGCCTAGTCGATAATAGCTACGCGGTCATAGGCAGCGATGTGGGCGTAGCAGGCGAGTAGTCAATAGTAGCTACACGGTCGTGTACAGCGATGTGGGCTCCATCGTAGCAGGCGCGTAGTCGATAGTAGCTACGTCGTAAGCAGATGTGGGTATCACCGTAGCAGGCGAGTAGTCAATAGTAGCTAGGCGGTCGTAGGCAGCGATGTGAGCTCCACCGTAGCAGGCGCGTAGTCGATAGTATAGCTACGTCATAGGCAGCGATGTAGGCTCCACCGTAGCAGGCGCATAGTCGATAGTATAGCTACGTCGTAGGCGGCGATATAGGCTCCAATCCAACTTAACAGGCACGTAGTCGATAGTAGCCACGTCATAAGCAGCGATGTGAGCTCCATTATATTTTTGCCAATAATATTTAGACATTCGTTTATAGATGCAAACAGTCATTGATTCGCTGGATTTCAGTTCTAAGACTTACACGACTTATGTTACCCTATAGTAAAAATGGGAATGAGCGTCAGGTATACTAAGGTATAATATCTTCTTCGTGTCGCTGGCATGACTGGATTTCAAATCATGCTGGCCCAAAACTATGCCACTTCCACAGCGTCGGTGGCAGTGCAGAGGTCACTTTGACTGCGAAGATATGATATAATAGGGATAATAATAAAGCTTCCGAGGGGGCTTGTGGCTAAGTAATAACAGCTGCACGGGTCGATCGATCAGGTTAAGCTACGCTTGCCGCGGTTGGTCCGTGGATGGGTGACCATCTTTACATACCAAGTCCCCTCCGTGCTTCGGAAAGCACGTTAAGCCGTTGGTCCCGGCTGTCATTTGTAGATCTTTGACAGTCGTTACGGGTAGTTAGAAGCCCAAAAAGTCTGACAACCAGTCTTACCAAGGGGTATCGTGTTACCTAGTCACTAGGTTGTGGAGGTCAGATAGGCAGTCGCTCCATGTAAAATACTGGTATTCAGCTGCATCCGGTTAGACTGGAAGCCGACCCTAACATAGTTGGGAAAAGGCTAGGCAGATGATGAATAAAGCTTCCGAAAAAAGATATTTACTTCCGAAAATCTGTGGTTGACTGTAAAACTAAATTTCCAAAAAAAAAATACTAAACTTCCGAAAAAAAATACAAAGTTTCCGATAAGTCAATATGTTGTACTACAAAAGTTAGTGACAGAAACGAATCGCTGCAAAACCGACTCCACGTAGTCTTGTCTGCCCTACCCCTTTTTTTTTTTTGGTGGGAAATTATCAAATAACTTCTAGGGCGTGTCAGACTCTTAGTGACTAAAACCCACCCGTGTTCCTTCGGTTGCCCTGTTGCCGGGGGCCACGATTTCCCTATCGATTTTCTTCGAACCCCCGACAGGCATTGGCCCTAGCGGACCCCGTCAATTCTGCTGACATCTCTTTGAGGCACGCTTGGAACACAACGCGCCGTCGACTCGGGCCTGGTCCTTATCGGACAGCGAGCTACCCATTGCTCACCGTCCGCAAGCCCGTGCCTACGGTGGCCGGAAATCGGCTTGCTATTCCCGACGCCCAGGGCGTCTCCTCCTGCGGCGGTTAGGGGCGCGAGGGCTCGAAATTTACCTCTCCCTCATGCGTTCCGCCTTCTCCTTCGCAAGCATTACTGCTTCGCAGAAGGAGGTGACGGCCTCCCATTTCCTCTCGCTCCACGGCGATGCCCTGCCCATACCGGGCAGACCTTCACCGTATGCTCCACCGTGTCCTCCGGGCGATCCACACAGTGGTGACACCCGGGCGTTTCCTCCCGCTTTATTCTGAACAGGTACCTCCCGAAACAGCCGTGTCCGGTGAGGACCTGCGTCAGGCGGAAGGTGAGGACGCCGTGGCGCCTCTCTAGCCACTCCTCAAAGAGGGGTCTTATCGCCGCAATTGTAGCGTGCCCAGCGCTGGGTTGCGACAATCGCACTCTCCATTCCGCCATGAGATCCCGCCGGAGTTCTGTCCGCTGTGCCGCGATTTCTTGCGGCATCGGAGTTAAGCCCCAGCGTTTCGCCTCCTCACGCCACTCCCAAATGTGCGCGAGGACCTTTACCTCCAGATCCCATGGCGGTAATTTAGCAAAGAGGGTCGCCGCCTCGCAGGAGACCGTGCGGTATCCTCGGGCCAGCCGGATGGCCATGACCCTCTGGGACGCGTTCAGCCGGCGGGCTGGTTGCCGCCTCAATGAAGGCGCCCACACCGGCGCCCCGTAAAGGGCCATGGACTGCACGACCCCGCAGAGCCTCCGGCAGGGGGCGTTTGGACCTCCCAGATTGGGCAGGAGCCGCTTCAAGGCAGCCCCGGCCCGGTCCAGTCTGGGAGCCAAACGTCGGAAATGCTCCACGAAGTTCCACCGGCTGTCGAGGATGAGTCCCAGATACTTCATCGTCGACTCGACGCCAAGGTGAACCCCTCCCGCCATTACTTGGGAACCCGACGGTGGCGCACTCCGAGGACCATAAAAACCCATTGCCTCGGACTTGTGCAGGGCCATCTCGAGTCCCAACTGCCGGATTCTGTCGACGATTGTCGCAACCCCGCGTGTCGCTAAGTCAGCCGCCGCCTGGTACGACCTTCCCTGCGCCAGGACCAGCGTGTCGTCAGCGTTACAAACGACGGTCTGCCCTACCCCTAGAGTGTAATGATGATGTGCCCGCGTAGGCGCGGAGGGGCGAGGCAGCCCGGCAAGCCGAAGCTGCGGTGGTGAACGTTAAAACCATCTGCGACGATAAGCTCGCGTGGGACCGCTGTAGCCTCGCAGCGCCGGAGCCGTGACATAAATCATGCCTGCTGCATATTGCATGCTCGCTTGCATGCTGCATGCATAGGGTATGCTTGTTTGCATGTTGGAAAAATATTACGTCAGCAAATTCTGTATTGATTTTTCGGAATTTTCAGTATTTTATTCGGTCGTTTCAGTATTTTATTCGGTCATTTCAGTATTTTATTCGGTCATGTCAGTATTTTATTCGGTGGTTTCTTTATTTGTATTCGTATATAAGTTTTCGGAAAATTAGTATTTATAGCAGTAAATTTCATATTTTGAGTGTACACATATTTTAATATTTTTCCGGGGCGTTTATTACTACCCATATAATAGCCATTTGTATTAAAAATAATAGCCATTTGTATTAAAAATAACGACAAGATTGAGTTGAAATGTTTATTAAATTTTTTGTCACCGAATCGTCTAGCGCCAGACTCGCCGAGTTTTAGCCATTCGAGGTTGTTCGAGAATATGTTAACTTCGGGAAAACTCTGCAGTTTGTTAAGAACAACTTTGAGCTGAGACTAACAGAAGAGTTCAGCTGGGCTGGGCAGCGTTTGGGAAGCTTTGTCGCGTATTCCACAAAGCGTAAAGACTAATCAGTACGTCCTGCCTATTATGACTTACAGAGCCGAAACGTGGACACTAACGGTACGGCTGGTTCATAAATTCCAGGTCGCTCAGCGAGGTAGGGGTTATGCTTGGAATCTCTTTGAGGGAAAGAATCCCCAACGAAGTGATCCAGCAGAGAACCAAACTTGTCAACATCTAGCTCACAGAATAAGCAAGCTGAAGCGGCAATGGGCCGGCCATATTAGTCATAGAAACGATGACTTTTGGAGTAGGCGTATTCTGGAGTGGAGACCGCGAATCGGCAAACGTAAGGTATAACGCCCTCAGGCTAGGTGGAGCGACGATCTTCGCAGGGTGGCTGATAGCAGCTAGATAGCAGCTGGATGGGATAGCTAGTTGCCGAGAATCGACTTGATATGGCATGCATTTGGAAAAGCCTATATCCAGCAGTGGACTGCTGTAGGCTAAAGACGGCACATTTTGTATGACAACCTGTCAAAAACTCTCAATCGAGAGAACCGCTGAACTATGTCGAATAGAGACGTCCTAGTTCAAAATTGCAATGGTGATGTGACATGACTCATTAAGTTACATGTAGCTCGATATATTTGAGTCAAAATAATTATGATTTTTATTATTTTTAAACTTAAATAGCAGTGAAAGCGTTAATTGTATTGTATACTCTCGTTGTAATCGTAAAAAACGTTGAGCCGGTGTATATCCCACGCGGAAATCGTTGCTTTTTTTCCGGCACTTAAATTTTTGGGTATAAAATGTTCGAAACCTTAATGATGTCCTGTTTATGTGAACGCCGAACGGCTCGGTCAGCTCCGAGTAGGTACATAATACAACGAGACGAATAAAAAATCCGGAGTCATGCAATTATTTATAAGGCATAAATCATACAGCTTACGTGTGACTCCGGATTTATTATGTCTCTCTGTAGTGTCTTGTTTAAGTAGGTACCTATATTTGACTGACATAGAGACAGCCCGTTTAGTGTACTTTAGCTATTTTCATAGTGTAATGTCGTACGGTATTCTGTTGTGGGGAAATGCCGCTGACATTCAGACTATCTTTGTTTTGCAGAAAAGAGCTGTTCGATCAATTTATAAATTAAGTCCGAGACAGTCTCTCAGAGATAAATTTAAGGAGATTAATGTAATGACTGTGCCTTCTCAGTATATTTTTGATAATCTTTAAAAATATAAAATTGTTTAAAAAATACAGTGATACCCATAACATAAATACTAGAAACAAACACAAATTTGTTGTACCTACAACAAGGCTCAAGAAAATAGGTGGCTCGTTCAGATGTCAATGTATACGCTTTTATAATAAACTTCCAAGCCACGTACAAGATCTAAGCCTTAATAAATTTAAATCATTCATTAAACGTAAGTTGTGCCAGAAAGCTTTTTATACCGTTAAAGATTACATTGAGGACAAAAAGGCTTGGGATTGAGCTGCTCCAATTATTATTTTTATTTTTACTTTCGGAACTTTGTTTATTTTGCTAACTTTAAAATTATATACACACAATGACAAGAATATTTACTTTGTGAAGTATAATATTATTATTATTTTAATTATTGTGAATGTGAGGACTATGTGGGTCATATATATATTTTTTTTTTTTTCTCAGTTACTTCTATTGATAATCTGGCAGTTTTGAGTACTTTATGCGGCCTACCCAAATGTCCTTTCTTTGGTATTGTTCGTCGAATCGTTGAGCTCCTTTTAAGTTCTGAGTTGAGCTACACTATTACTGACAAATGCGTTCACTGACTGGACAGGTCCACTCAAATTTGTATGGTTCTTTCCTCAGAAGACCATTTCAGACACAAATCTACATGGTTCTCAAATGAAATGCTCTGACCAAGATTATTTCAGGGTTTTTATATACACATTGACATTAATGAGTTTTATTTACACAATGACATGAATATTTACTTTTAAAGTATTTTAATTATTGTGAATGTGAAGACTATGTGGGTGATTCCTTTTAGTTTTGTTTTTTATTTATTTTTTCAGTTAGTTCTAATCATGGTCTGACAGTTTGAGTAATTTAAGTAGCCTACCCAAATGTCCTTTTTTTGGTATTGTTCGTCGAATCGTTGAGCTCCTTAAATTCTGAGTTGAGCTGCACGATAACTGACAAATGCGTGCACTGACTGGACAAGCCCTCTCAATCTGTGTGGTGTTTTCTTCAAAAGACCACTTCAGACACCAATCCACATGGCCTTCACATGATCTGACCAAGATTATGTCTGGACTTTAAAAGAGACTGAGACCTCTGAGTTTGTTTCGGCCTTTCTTCTCAGAGTAGTCAGTTAGGAAACGCCGACCTCAACTAGCTTTAAAATATGATTGACGTGTAAAAAGTGTTTGTGCAAACCTACTTACAGAAATAAAATCATTTATCATTTACCTTTTTAGAGTTGGCGTTTTTTGTCGTAGTTGGGTTTTAAATAAATTATAACGTTTTTTTTTTGTAGCTTTTCTAAGCCGCTTTGTTAGATTTTGTGTGACGTCATATAGCCTATATCCCGCGGAACAACATGACGCTTCCAACGATACCTTGTTTGTCAATTATGTTGAGTAGTTTAGGAGTTATGAGGGAACAGATGAACATACATAGGTACACAGTCTGTTAAAATCATGACCCTCCTTTGGCTTTGCCGTAGTCGGGTAAAAAACGGTATTACCCGATGTATCTGAAGGTTCAAGGTGGGAATCCACTTATATCCGTGTATATTAAAATGTGCTCCGTGAATCTGCAACTGGATAGGAGACAACATCACACCTTCAAAAGTGGTTTTGTATGAAAACTAAAGCGGTTTCCATTAGCATGCAGATGCGCGGAACACAGTTGATGCATAAACATAGTGGTTATACATGCAGCTTTATAGCTAAATAAAATACTCAATCCAAAAAGGTTCAATTCATTTATCTGCTACAAAAACAATTAAGTCTCAAAAAAAATAGCAAAATGAATTTGATCATCAAAAATTAATCACACTCCTTTTCCGGAGGTTCACATTCTCCAGGTAGATGATTAGCACAAGGGTTGTGGAAAAAAGATTTAATACCTTTTCTACCCCATGGAAACCTCTTACTTCGTCTTCGCATGTATTCATAGTCACGACATACTCCTTTATGGAATGGTTCGTGTCCAAACGCATGAATAGCTTGAAATATTATAAGCGGGATACAAATAAAGAAAAACAAATTTCTATATTTCTTCCAGCCACCACAGCCAGGACATACTGGGCAGCATGGATTCGGTGGAACACGTCCGGGGCGGCAGTCTGCCGGGGGACAGATGGGCCGGCACGGCTGGCATGGACAGGGATAACAGACGCATCGCGGTGGTGGCCGCGGAGGGCAACTACAGCCTCCGTAATGTCTGACCGTGCTGCGGAAACCCAAGCCCATATCTACTCACGGATTTTTTTAAATCTTTATATTTACTGTTTTGTTTTGAAATAAAAATTTGAGTATTCACTTACATTTTATTTACGTAAAATATTTTATAAAAAAAACTGATGAAATCATCGAATTGATGGATGAAATGAAAGGCGAAAATGTAACATTTTCCACAGATAAGTGGAAATAGTTGACACAATTATATTTTTTACCTTCAAAATAATTTTACCGGTTCTTATCAGACAGAATTAAATAATAATAAAAAAAAGATTTAGGCAGGCACATAAATAAAAAAACTTGGTAAAATATCGTAAAACCGCATGCCAGTGAAAAGTAGCTTGAATGGCGTTTAAGTTCATCATCAGCATCAATTCAAGCTAAAGATTCGATAAAAGAGGCACAACGACGCGACGGGTCCGTGCCGTGGGTCCGTGCGCTGTTCTCAGGCATGGGCACACCAGCAATACGTTTGGACCTAACATCATCATCCCAAATTAAAATAGAATTAAAAAAAAAAATCGTACGTCTCATTTTATATATTTTTTTACTATTTTGTCGTAGCAAAATACAACGAAAACAACTACTCATGCCAACTACAAATAAAACAAACACGGGGCTCGTGGCTAAATAATAAGAGCC
The DNA here is from genome assembly GCA_963680765.1 of Agrochola lychnidis. Taxonomy (NCBI): domain Eukaryota; kingdom Metazoa; phylum Arthropoda; class Insecta; order Lepidoptera; family Noctuidae; genus Agrochola; species Agrochola lychnidis. The sequence continues at coordinate 12,513,520 of OY796850.1, forward strand.
GCACGGGTTCATCGAAGGCCAATAAACTACCTACGCTTATCGCGGTTAGTTCGTGGATGGGTGACCATACATTACATATCGAGACCCCTCCGTGCTTCGGAAAGCACGTCAGGCCGGTGGTCCCGGCTGTCATTCGTAGATCTTTGACAATCGTTACGGGTAGTCAGAAGCCCAAAAGTTTGACAACCAGTCTTACCAAGGGGTATCGTGCAGGCCCGCCGCTGGGTGTTTTAACGCCCGCGTGCAAAACTGACAATGCCGTCCCCTCTTTATCTTCCTGCTTACCCTACTAGGCTCTTAGAGAGGAATTTGAAGTTGGTTAAGTTGTTAAGGAAGTGTATAAAAAAACCGGCCATGTGCGTGGCGTGGCGGACCACGCGCTATGAAGGGTTCCGTAGTTGGGATGAACTTATCCCAAGAACAAACTTAACATTGTAGTTGAAAAACATGTTCAAAACATGAACAAACAAACATTTGCAGTTAGAATTTATAGGAGAGAACTCATTAATTGCAAATTTTTGTTTGTATGCACAATATAATGAGACATTTGCCTTGTTATTTAAAAACCATAGACTTCTTGTAGGTTTTCAGAACTATAATAAATATATATTTTTTAATATAGGCTCAATAGTTTCAGAGAAAAGGGTGAATTTTCATCAATTTTCTTAAATAACTATAAAACTATTTATTTTAAAATTATATAAACATATACATATTTGGGACCCACACGGTAAGCCCTTTCATTAAATTTTTCACAGGGTACAGTTTGCAAAGCTTTATTTTTCTTATTTGCCTCCCAAAAGTGACCCCCATATTCAAAATTCATTTATTTACGTTACACGTCCGTATTTGGGTCACAAAAATTCATATGTGTAGGTACCAAATTTAAACTTAATCGGTCAATTAGATTCGGAGAAAATTGTCTGGCTAGATGGACAGACAGACAGACACGAGTGGTCCTAAATAAGGGTTCTGTTTTTTCTTTCGGACGTACGGAACCCTAAAAAACCACCCGAATGCGTAACGTACTCCTTTTTGTTAAATGGATTTAGTACTTACCTATAACTATATCACAAGAAGAATTGATCAATTGCTTGGCGATATCCCTAGAAAGTAAACGAGCCAACCCCTATCGTTGTTTTAATTCTTCTTTTTTATTGCGAATTGAACGCTCTTGACATCGATCTCGCCTAATGGACTTTTTCGAGATTTCTGCTGCAGAGCCGGCCCCTTACTACAATTGGAGAGTAGAGGGGTAAAAATTTTTGGATACAGTTTAGATTACTTGGATACAGTTTAGATACGAGATACTATGTCAAGATATGCAGAAAAGGGACAATGTAAGCTGCAAGAGCGAGCGCAGCGAACTTTATAAAAAGAAAACTTATACGAGGCGAGCTCGGATAGGTTTTCTATTGCCCGTTCAATTCATATAGAAATAGTAAAAACTTAGAGAATTTAGGGAGTGCGAAAATTTTTGCTCCCTACGATTATACTTTGCATACGGATTCCAACTGCAAAAAGCCTCTTATTTACTGAATATAATTATTTACTTAGTTTTTGGCTGGTATATTGGCGTGTGCTAGCTGGCATATGGCCTATAATTTATCATTTGAATTATGTTTTGTGTTGCATAATGTAAGTTATTTTGAATATATTTGTATAGAACCATTTTTTCTAACTTGAACAGACAGCTGTGCTGCTGGGGAGTTTGTTGCGCCACTTCTTCTTCCCAGCTAAAGGCACTAGGAAGTGGTGAAGGGTGGGCGTTTTTGGGGGACTGTCTTATGTAATTTTGACGTTCGAAAAGTGCTGATTCTCAGCCTAGTTTGAATAAATGACTTATGAATTTTGAATCTTATCCTTACATATTATAAAACAAAGTCTCCCGCCGCGTCTGTCTGTCTGAACGCGATAAACTCAAAAACTACCGAACAGATTTTCAAACGGTTTTCACCAATGGACGGAGTGATTCATGCGGAAGGTTTTAGTGTATAATTCATTAAGGTTTTGTGTAAATTGGCTGAAATATGACGACTATTGTTGAAGAAGTCGGAAAAAAATAATGCCGACTGGGAGCTATACTGGCTGGCGTGCGCTGCGTTAACCGAAAAAGATACATCAAATTTATGTTCTACGGTATTGTTCATCTAAAGTTCAATAAAAAAGTCCGTAATGGCATATGTTTATCTTCTAAGGATGATCCACAATAACCATTTTTATCTTTCAGAATTTGATAAAAATTTAATTGTTATTTTCGAAGCTTTTTTGGCCTTATCCAAAAAAATATGTTATTTAAATTGGGCATTTAATTTAGATTCAAATATATGCCTTTTAATCATATCATTTAAATGAATAGTTTAAAAGATATCACAGTTTCAAAATTATACGTAGCAACGCGGGCGCAGCGGTAGGACTCAAAGACCATTTTAACAATAATTTTAGAATTCTACTAAGCATATTGTGAACGTAGGTACGCCAAAATTTCGTTGTACTTACTTTTTATCCGTCAATAAAACCGTCAATTTTGAATATGGCAGTAGAAAAAGTGAAAAGGCAAAAACACATAATTTTATGGACGCATTTTGTATCAGGAAGTCATGAAAATAAATTCAATATTATAACATTCAATATGGCAAGACCTGTTTCTATGATCCTATCTAAAAACAAAATGTCAAAAATCTGTGATTATAGACGATTTGAGTCTTAATTTTGTATTACATTATCATTTATATATGACTCGGAGATCTATGATCCTAGATATGTTATAGTGAATATAGTGTAATGCCCACCCAAGACAGCGTCGTGTTGGGATGATGGAATGGGGCAACGATTTCGACCGGTATTTGGGTCGAAACTTTAGATGATTCTCTGGCGGACTGAGATTGAGAGATCATTTACAGCTTGGCAAAAAAGAATTTTGGAATAAATTAAGGCGCCACTATCGCAGTTAGGTCACTTGAGTAAAAAATAAAAACGCTCCAGTAACTCAAAACCTCAGCACTTGTCGGCAAAGCAATGCTATCATCTTAACATCTTATGCCTTTAGTTCTAAATGTCACCACGTCAACCTATCCTATATAAATAAATTTATTCAAGTAAAATTATGATTTACATTAATTACAATCGAGGAAAATTTAATTCTAACTGTAATGTAGACTAGCCTGATCTAGGTTTATGAAAACCTGTGTTTCAGGCCATCTATCCCCGCATTCCGAGTTACGCCTTAATCGCTCACAGCGCCCACAACGATACTTCGCGTTCCTATTATATCACGATTATGACAGCTCAGAGCTGTCACCAATTCGGAACGCTTGTGAACGCGCTCACACTGCTCACAGTGATCGCTCAACGTCAAAACTTATAACATAACCCCAAAACTTGTACAAGATGGTTGGATTTACCGTATTTCTTTGAGTATACACCACAAATTTCTTCTTCTTCCTTGGTTAGGTGGCTTAGAGTATATATCACTGGAGAAGCCATTACCGCAATATTCTGAACAAAAAATTCTGTCACATTTGGCGGGGGACGCGAGGTTGTTTCTACGAAAAAGAACAATAGCTATTGTTGTTTCCGAGCCCGGAAAGAGAAGTCCGTACCATCGTTTATTTTTTTCATCGATATCGATAATCATTCGGAATTTTGCTTGAACCCAGAAATAAAACAGCTGATGCATAGAAAATTTACATTTTAAAAATAACAACTATTAAATAAAAGTAAAAAATAATGATATAGTACCAACAAATAATACATACTTAAAAAATCAGTAGGTTCATAACAACTACTGATTTTTAAAATGAAATAATTTGGAGTATATAATTATGGCGAATACATTTTTGAGGATCCCTTTTTTTTTGTAATGTACGCAATTCTTGTATCTGTATATTTGGTCATTACGGCTTTAGCTAGTTCTACCTCATGACTAGTTAAGACCGGTATCATGATCTTGTGAGAATAACGTTTTCCCAACAAGATTCCGCAGAGCCTGTGTTACGAACTTACGACAAAGGTGGTGGTATATTTAATACTTAATTTTTTGCGGTCGTCCAATCCAAGCCTTATTAACTTGTCACATTGCTGACATAAAGAAATGGATTTAGATTTTTTCTTTCTCCCTCTCTCGATCGAATTAGAAGAAGATGGTTGGAAGCAGCCCCGGATCTAGATTTTTTTTGAGGCGGGGCAAAAACTGCCGTCTGCCGCCCCGCCCCCCAATCTTTTATGAGGATGCGCTAAGTTAGCCCCGCGATATTTAAATTTTCTCAAAATGAAAATTTTGGCAGCGACATATTCAAATTGTATCGATCGATAATGCGCCAATTCAACAGGGGCGCCAAAACTGTTGTAAAAAAGAAAAAAAAAATAGAAAGATTATAAATGTGCTGCGTGTCTCATTTATTGCAAAGTTGCGGTGTGCTGGGTGGTGCACTTGTCTGCTACGCTTGAATTTGTCGCCCCCTGGAGTTGGCGCCCGGGGCACGGGCCCTAGATTGCCCCCCTTAGATCCGGGGCTGGTTGGAAGTATAAACGCTTTTTCACGTGACTTTTCTGCCAACTTACTCCTACCGCAAACCGCGTTAGAAAACTTCGTTCAAAAACAATTTTCTTAAACAACGAAAAATACTAATTCGCCCTAAGAAATTATCGACATGTCAATTTTGGTTTCATACATGACCCCAACCCTACGGTAGTCTCGTTATCATTTTTGCTAGAAGACATAATCGCATGGCAAGTGCATGTCAATTTAGCTGATTTGACGTACATTTTCGTAATGCAAAAAAAAATATTTTGAACCTTATGAACATAAAAACGAAGTGTAGCGAGACATGATGACGTCACGAAAGCAATGCGAGAAAAATACTCGATTCATGCCGTGTTTTATGTTGAATCATGGTTGAATCGAATGAAAAGTCAAAATGTATTATGAGGTTAAGAATTTAAAAATCACTGAAACCATGACTAGATATTTAAAAAAATACTTAAATATGGAAGGTTATTCTGTCTTTATTTAAGTTTGACGTATTTGAACGCTTTTTACATGTTTTAACAGCACAACTAGGCATTTTCACGGAGCACTGATGAGAACCCCGCGACTCGAAAACGATTAACGTTGTGCGTTCGAATCGATTTGAAAGTAGTTTTTATGAACGTGTTAGAGCATTTGCTCTTGTACTTTTACAGAGGGGGAAGTGTTCGTAAGGCTTCTCCAGTGATATATACTCTAAGTTAGGTGGCGATTGTAGCCAGAAGCACAATTTCGAAAATGCCACGTTAGTGTACAGTTATGATGCAACTCAAAACAAAACATTCAACCATGGACTTATTATACAAACTGGACTGAGCTCTCCAAAAATCGTATTATAGAAAAATGAACCATATGAATTGTGGTTTAGGTTTACATTTGTTAGGCAATCTTAGCCGAGGCAAAACGAGACGAGGGAGATAGCCGAGCCGAGGCTATTTGTCCCTTTTTCTCAATTGCCAAAAGATAAAAATCTTACAAGTTGGTAGAAAATATTTTACCAACTAGAAGTAAAACAAGTTACGTATAAATATATTCAGCTTTTACATTAGTTTCAAATAATTTTATTTATAGATTTACAATCTGTACTTAGTAGTAAATAATTTATTTTAAGTAAAATAAAAATAAAATGATTTTTGGTAATTATCATAAAATTACACTGGTAGGTAATACTGAAAAATGACATCAATTCATTGACATAACATCAATTGGTGTCATGGCGACATAGGCGACTTTTTTTGTTGTTTTGTGGAAACGCATTACGCATTATAAGTTTTAGCTTCGGATCTTTTTTAATTTTTGTAATGATAATGGTGAAAAAGTGTTGTATCAAGACATGTAAAAGTGAATCATATGCTAGTTGTGGCATTTAATTTCACAGGTAAGGAATAACAATATTTTGTTTACTAACAATGGTGTCAAGTAGGTTGACCATGCTCTAGACGTTTTGTAGACGGAACACTAAAGCTTTTGTGTATTTCTGATTAAAACTATTAATATTATGTGATTTAAAAGTGACAAAAATTGAAAAGGGTATGCCGAGATGGTTTGAGGATGAATGAAAGGCGACTAACAAAATGTATTAACAAGGCTGGTGTGAAGGGAAAGGCCGGTCGGGGACGCCCTAGGAGGACATATACTGACCTTATTGGTGATGTTCTTCAGAAAGGCCAGGTGCGTAGTACTCGCAACCGGCGTGCGTGTATGACCAGATGTATGAACGTAGACAAGGCAAAAGGAGTAGTAAGGATCGTAGCAGGTGGCGTTCTGTACTTTCTGCCTACCCCCATGGGAAGAAGGCGTGAGTTTATGTATGTATGAATTATGCGTATCATCAGCCGAAAGACGTCCACTGCTGAACATAGGCCTCCCCCAAGCACCGCCACTTCGACCGATTCTGTGCTTTCCGCATCCAGCGGATTCCTGCGGCCCTCACAAGGCCGCAGGAATCCCTTTTCCTACGTGATCGAATCAGAAATGAAGAGATCCGCAGGAGAACCAAGGTAACCGAAATAGCCCGAAGAATTGCCAAAATTAAGTGGCAATTATGCGTATAATAAATACAATTTGTACTTATGTATCGCATTATTGAAATAGTATTATTTTTATATTGGTTACAGCTTTCCATCGAAAGAAGAAATGAAGCAAAAATGGTTGGATGTAATTCCCGAATCACAAACGAATACCAAAAATTCTGTTGTGTGCAGCCTTCATTTCAAACCGGCAGATTTTTATATTTATATTTAATAAATGTTTGTCACACACACTTTGATTTATTTCCCTTTGCTATAATTAAATACCCAAACACCAGCTCTGTAGAGAAAACGGAAAAAAGAGCAAAAAAGGTCCCGGAACTAAATTCTGCATGCACCCTTGCTTACTTCATCATAAGTCACGTGTACGTGATCATATTAAATTGATGATTCGACTCAAGACGTGTCTCAACAATATTGTAGTCTAACTATCATAACTTCTTTTCTCAAAAAGGGTACACGATCCAACACCGACCTACAACACAACAATATTAGTGTCAAATCGACCTTTAGAGAAAAAGTACTTCAATACGAGTTTTTAATTATTTTGTCATAAATTATTATTTTAGAAGGTAACTTAATTTCAATATTTTTGTAATACAAAAAAATATTTGAAGTCACCTTAGTTACAACCGGACACAAATCATCTCTTTCAAAACGAACTTTCCTGTTTGATAAAAAATGTTTGGTCACCCTATTAGAAAGAAATAAACAGCCTCGGTATACATGTCTCTTTCTGCTCGTGTTTTTGGTACGAGAGCTCAGTCCAGTTTGTATATTAATCATGCATTCAACTGTCATTTTTGACAGCGCTCACGGTGATATTAATTTAGGGCATGGTCGGTGTTATCGCAAGATGGCACATGTCATGACGTCATCTATGACGATTTACGGAACATCGTTATTGTGATAACGCTAACTCGGTACGGTTGTTAGCACGCTCAAATCGATTACAGCGTAACGCACCCTTTAAGGACTTATTAGGCCACATTCCGAGTTACGTTAAAAGTGATAATTTCGCGAATCCGACCAAAGTCCAAAGTCACAATTATTAATCAATAACCCTTTTATTTTGTGACTATTAAATTTGGTCGGATTCGCGATATTAAAACTTTTAGCGTAACTCGGAATGCAGCCTTAATAAGTCCATGGTCTTAGGTCCATGTGTATGTCATTCGGTTGACTATCTGTCAATTGTGAAAAGTAGTGATGGGTAACTCATCATTTTTATATGAGGTTGAGGGAGTACCTCATTTTACCTCGCGAGGTCCTCACGAGGTACCCCTCATTTGAGGCGAGGAGTCGTTCGTCGGCATATTCACCTCACGAGCCGAACTCAGCCGAATTCAGCTGATAGTCCGAGGCAGCGGACCGGACGGGTGCGTCGACTCATAAGTACTCACGATTCCGATTTTTAACGTCTCCCTCATACACATAACTTTCTTTCGCTCATAAATTTTTGATCGTCAAAATAAACGGATCAATGACACTTGATTACCAATCTAATGTTGATGTTTTTAGAGTTCATAGTAATAGCTGCTGTAATGTTTACTGTGTTTTCAAAATTTCGAGACCTCACCTCACTCATTCTATAGCTTCATCAATCACTCAATACTCTACTCACTCGCGAGTACTCGCGTCAATAATATCAATGTCAACATTTTTAAGTGAGGGAACGAGTGAGGTGGTTCAATATTGAAATTCGAGCAACTCTTTCAATTTGCGATCACGAGTACCTCAAACGAGGCACCTCATGAGTGAGGGACACATCTCTAGTGAAAAGTACTGCAGAGATTGTGTCAAAGTTTGACTTTGACGTTCACGTTTGTGAACGTGAAAACAAAACAACACACTAGTTTTGGAATTTTGGATTCTTGAAATAAACTAGTAAATCTTTTCGAACTAGTTCTATCTTTTAAACTAGTAAATGCAATTTTAGTCTGTCTTAATCTTATGTAAAACTGAATTATATTTGGTACTCCGTGTAAAAGAATTTCGGAACACGAATTTGTAGTGATTTGACGATTTACTTTACTCACTTCAGGAATGTTTTTATGATATTAATGATAAGATATAAAGCTGTAGGATTGGTCAATAGTTATCTTTTGAAAGTATTTGTAGTGTAATGTGAAAACTATGTTGCTTTATTGTCAGTTTTCATAGTTATCGATGTGGAATTTACTGTGTACTATACGTGAGTTGTAGATTATTTATTTTTTCTACTGTTTACCTGGTTAGTTCGGAGCTACCTGCGTGGTGCGTAATAATATTAATAACCTTGAATATTCTTTGCCTTGAATGTGGTATCCCCTCCAATTCGCGTGATTCATTCGGCGATGGTGAGGCCTTTAGCGTTTTGAGGCCGGCGCGTTGCCGCGCCGGCAAATGATGTCATAAACATTCTAGTAGTGTTTCTGTGTGGTCGTCATCGATACCAGCTCTAAACGCTTAATATTTTATTTTATTGTTCCAGTTTTATTACTTTCGGTGTTAAAAGGTAACAATACCAGTGAAAACATGGATTCAAAAACCCTTTCTTCTGCTATTGCCCAATTCTCAGCTAAATTCTGTGTTGTAAGTATTAATTTCACTATACCTATTGATTTTACTTCTACCTCTCGCATTACTATTTAAAATTTAAGCTATCTTAAAGTAATACAGTATGTTTTTAATTATGTATAATGTAAGTATCTTACAAAATGCTAGAATAGCCTTAGAATTGAAATTATAAATGCTGAAATTATTATTAGTTACATTTGGGAATACCCCATTACAGTTGCATGGTTTTCTATTTATAGTTTCAAACATCAACCCACATATAAATTGATTTATTTGAGGTCAAATGGTTGTATTATTGTTCTTTCCCATTAAGAGTGTTGTAAATCCAAATTCACAAATCAAAAATTGCACTTCCTATTATTTGTTAAGAGATTTTGTTACTATAAATAAGAAGAGCATTTTCATGTTATTATTTTCCCCCTATCCAAATTCATTCACAGACTTGAGACTACATTTTTTTTTTTTTTATTTTTTTTTTTATTTTTTTAAACGTTGCCCCACACTAGGAATTTCTCCTGTATCGTGGGTGCGATTACAAACATTTAAACTCACATACACAAACAGCCAGACCCGGAACAACTACTGGTAGGTCATACAAATATTTGTTCCGTTCGGGAATCGAACCCGCGACACGCAGCGCAGCAGTCAGCCGCTTAACCACTGCGCCAACCGTGCCGTCACATAATTATACAATAGAAGGCTCTTTATACAATCATTACATTTAATCAATTTTGCACTTTTGCAAAGTGCCTCTTGTTTTTCTGAAATGATAATGATAAATTCTGATAAACCTATGTGGAGTCCTTGATAGCAAGTGATTTATATGAAAATAATAGATACCTAATTATACAAATAATTTGAAACAACTTATTTGGTGTTTATACATTAACATTTTTATTACTCTTGTTAAATAAAAAAAAATAATAACAATAATCAGCTTGTGTTGTCCCACTGCAAGGCCTCCCTTTCCTTTTTCTAAAAATAATATAAAATATGATATTTAATTTATTAAATATCCCATAATTTACTAAAACAAATTCTACTTCTATAAAATTGTGTTTCTAAGCAAAGCTACAACTTGAGTAATTAGTAAAGTCAATTAGTTGTATGGGGTACAACTAATTGATTTTACTAATTACTCTCAAGCCTTAAACTCTTATACCTTTTATTTGTTTGATATGCAGAATGTATTAATTCCCTAGGAACTAGAGAAAGGCAAGAGTGTGGTGTCATCACCCTTGTCAGCAGAGTTTTTACTAGCACTGCTGACTTTGGGCACCACTGACCCAGCACATTCTGAGCTACTAACAGCACTTGGGTTCCCTGATGACAAATCTGTAAGTATTAACTAAATATGCATACATAAACACATCCACAACAACACTTAAAATAAAGTATCCAGATAATCTGCAGGTTGATGTTTTCTTAAATTTACTATAAGACCAATCAACAACATAACATTAGCAGCAAATTCCCCTAAATTAACTAGAAACCATGCTTAGAAGGAATATATATTTCACACTGGTGTCTCTAAATAGTTGACCATGCGTGATGACTATATTTGGAACTGATAAAGGTGATGAATGATTACCTACTAATTAGTCATAATACTACCTATTATTTTATGAGAACTTTTATTAGCCTTTCAACTGTCATTAATGAGTAATGACACAATAGTAAGTATTTTAATTATTATCCACCTCAATGAGGCATTGTAACAGATAATGAGTTATGCTAACAAGATATTGTACTAAGGCAAGATTTTGTTATTCTAAATAAGAAGGGCATTGTTTACTGCCTCGTTGGTCTAGTGGTCGCAAGCGCTACTGCTGAGCATATGAGGTCCTGGGTTCGATTCCCGGGTCGGGCAAAGTGTTATTGGGTTTTTCTATCTGAAATTACTCAGTAGCAGCTTGGAGTCTGGATTTGTGCCCTGTTGATAGCAATAGGCTCGCCCCCTATTACATGGGACTTAAACATAACTGGCGAAATGTAGGTGTAACTGCTACAGGGACACCCCTGCCCAACCCTTCGGGGAAACAAGGTGTGATGTTATGTTAGTCATAATACACGTAACTGTTATCAAAAACATATTTGTCATGAACACTCCAGCAGCTGCGTTAATTGTGAGAGTTCCTCTTGCACAATGTTTAATGATGATTAATATTCTATTTCAGATTCGTTCATCATTCGGTGAAGTGTCGTCCAAGTTGAGGTCGGTGAAGGGAGTCACACTGAATGTAGCAAATAGGGTGTATATACAGGAGGGTCCTTATGAACTACAGCCTAAGTTGGAAGACGATGCAGTTAAGGTGTTTAATGCTGCCATAGAGAAGCTGGACTTTAACGCTGGGGCAGCTGCTGTCGATGTCATCAACCAATGGGTAGGTACCCAGTGGTGCTTATAAATAATCACCTGCAGAGCTATACTGCATGCTAAATCTTTGGAAATAGATAATTTACCTTATTGGGTTGTATTTTCAGGTTGAAAACCAGACCAATCACAAGATTAAAGATCTACTCAGCTCAGACAGTGTGGATAGTGACACTCGTCTAGTTCTTATTAATGCTCTCTACTTCAAAGTAAGTTTTATTTTCATACCATTTCTTACAGTATGAAAAACATAATTTAAATACTTACTAATTTGTATCTAACGTTTTTTATAGGGTACATGGAAGAAGCAGTTTGATCCCGCAAACACAATGGACCAACCATTCCACATAACTATCAACTCCTCAGTGAACGTGCCTATGATGTACAAAGAGGATGAATATCTGTACGGTGACAGCGGCGACCTTGAGGCTCAGGTATAAATATAGCCTAGACTAAATACGCGGCAGTATGTCCAATGTAATTCACACTTGCTATGTATGTTTAAAAAATAAAAAGATAGCGTTAACACTCACATTCCAGAATAATATTTGTGTACTGATTCCGCGAAAATGCCGAGAATGTTCTGTTTCAAACATTGGCTATAATACTGGCAACAACAAAATTATCGTGTTTGCATTATGATATGATAAATGAACTATTGAATTGTTTATTATACGTGGGATTAAATTAAAATCCACAAAAATAACATTCTGTTTTTTAAGAAAAACTATTGATCGGTCCTTGAGCCATGTATTCCTTTGACCTGACGCAATGAATAACCTTCAACTATATCGTATGGTAATACAAAGCGTTACAATGAATGGTTTTTATATTTCAGCTGTTAGAAATGCCTTACCAAGGCGGAGAAACGTCGATGCTCGTCGTGTTACCAAATGAAATCGAAGGTCTCGATAGTGTTTTGTCCAAATTGGCTTCTGGCTTTGATCTCATGTCGGAGGTGGATAAGATGTACAAAACTAAAGTACAAGTATCCATTCCTAAGTTCAAGATTGAAACTGAAATAGATCTGACTGAAGTGCTCCCCAAGGTTTGTTTTTTATTTTAAGTACATTAAAATCGCAGTAACACTGCGTCACACAATACCTACTTGGGATTATTTAATACCCACATTTTTTGCGACTACAGCTTATCTGGGATTAATGAAGGTCATATTTCATTGTCAACAGTCTAGCTACACTATTATAATGAGTACTTTAAAATGGACGTGACGCGGACATCTGGAATAACAACTTCATATCTATAATGCTCAATTGTTTGTTCTAGCTCGGAATACAAGCGATCTTCAACAAAGAAAATTCGGGTCTGACAAAGATTTTGAATGTCGAGGAACCTCTGTTTGTATCGAAGGCTGTGCAGAAAGCCTTCATTGAAGTGAACGAGGAAGGCGCGGAGGCCGCCGCGGCTACCGGTAAGCGTGATAATATTTATAGTCCTACATGTCGTAATACTATAGAAAGAAACTTCCAACATTATTTTTTATCTTTACTTTGGTTACTAACATCGAATTTATATTGAAATTACTTAACATTGGTCAGTGATATGATTATACTTGATAACAGCTTTTCCCCGATTGATTGGTGACTGGGCAGGGCACAAGATAAATTAACTTATTGTGTTCGAGGTTGCGATTATTATTAGATATAATAGTATATCTTACACTGCTAAGCCACATAGTATTGTAATTTTTCAATATAATCTTATGACTTGTGTTCATAATACATTTTCCCGGAAGGGTTATACTAACAGAAAATGTGTGTAAAATATTAACACTGCACAGTTTTCTAAGTTAAATGGCAATCTTATGAATCTAACTGACATCTACATCTACTTCTAGTGTATTTTATAACCAAGTGAGAAAAATACTATCATATCTTAATACTCCAAATACGAGTAGAGTGTAGGGTTTTTATAAGGTTCATGCTTATCAAGCTATTTTGGCATTAATGGTAATTTTTCTCTTAATTTCGATCATCATCATAAATTTCCCGCCCTTTTTACAATATTTGGTGTCGGCACAACATGTCTTTTTCTTCCCTACTTGATATTCTATTCCATACTCTATTAGTAAAGAGAAAAATTAAACAAGTGTTAGCTCACGTTTGCACGGACGTAAAAATATCGCGGCGGAATTTTTCGCACCCTGGATTTTCAACGCTCTTCTTAGCGTCGAGAGTTGAAAATCCAAGTGTTTTTTCGACGCGCTGGGATGGACTCTGTTGAATTCTCAACGCTCGGCTCAACACCGAGAGTTGAAAATCCAGTGCGCGATACAATCCCGCCGCGATATTTTTACGTCCGTGCTAACGTGGGCTTAAAAATCTTGATTATAAGGAAAGTAAACCTGGCTTACTTCAACCTGCTCAAAAGCGTAATTCTTATTGATTGCTAATGGTGCCGATTCCCTTGTTCACAAACTAAACTTAATTTAAGTTCAGTGCATCTTTTTCTTTCTATTAAGAAAAGTAATGTTATAGTATTAAGAAAAGGACAGAAGATAAATTTTAGTTTAGTCCTGTCAAATTAATCAGCGCTTGACGTAAATTGACGTAGTTTTAGTCGGCAAGTTTTTAATCACGTCTAAACTTGTATGGAGAGTGACAGGCGCTGTTTAATTTGACAGGACTAAACTAAAATTTATCCTCTGTCCTTTTCTTAATGAAATAGAAAGAAAAAGATATACTGAACTTAAATTTAGTTTAGTTTGTGAACAAGGGAATCGGCACCAATGTATTTCAAATATGTTACCATAACTTTCCTTTCTATGTTTCTGCTTCTTACTATCTCTCAATACACATAGTTTCTAAAATAGACGCTTTATAATACGGGATTGGCAGCGCTCTACTATCTGCCTAAAATCTACTTCTACCGTATGATGTGGCGTTGTGGTAATTTGTTATGCTTTGTGCAGTGCTGTTGAATGCTATTGTTGGGCTGTTGCGTTGTGTATTTGTGGATCGTTTGACTGTGTCGTGTGGTGTGTGGATGTGCAGCGATGGCGACGCGTCGCGCGCGCTCTGTGCCGACGCTTTTCGAGGCGAACCGACCGGCGCTGTGGCTGGTGTGCGCGGCGCGCCACGTGACGCTGCTGGCCAGCTACCGGCCCAGCGCGAGCGCGTCCACTTCCTCGCGCGATGAACTATAGTGCTGTGTGTGGCGCAGGCATGGTGATAATGCTGCGGTGCGCGCGCCCGCCGTCGCCGCGCTTCCGCGCCGACCGCCCGTTCCTCTACCTGCTGCTCGGCTCCGACCGCGCCCCGCTCTTCATCGGAGCATATCGCGGCAGCAACTAGCGCGTACCAGTATCAACACAAAAAATTCGCTCTAGGCATTTCGTGGCACAGAGTACTCAAAATTAAAAATAATACCAATGGTATCTATAACTGATTTTCCAATAACACCGATACCCATATCTTTGGTCATGTAAAACACTGGCTAAGTCTTTGAAACTGCGATTAGAAGTCAGTAACCATCTTGGGAACATTTACACAAGATTTGACAATTTGTATCCGTTATAGAAAGCATTTCGGTTTGATCACACGTTGACACATAGATATACACGCTGTTAATAAAAAAATGAACATATTTGACGCGCTTACATTTTTTCTTAATAGGTCGTGTTTGTTTTTGGTTTCAAACCTGAAGCTTTCAAAAGTAGTTCCTGTATTCATTAACAGACTTGTTTCTAAATAAAATTATACTCTCGAATAGCAATTATACCGTTTAATAATTAACACCGTGTATAATAATGTTGATCTATCTCAAAAGTATTTTAAATTTGTTGTACGATATTACTAAGTAAGATTTTATTAAAGTTTAATCTTTTCATTTATTTTTTTAAATTCACCTGAAACCAATACACACAAAAATATTTTTTTAGTGGTGACATTATCACATAATCCATTGACAACACAACCAGCGGCGAAGAAAATATAACAAAACTGTGCTCCGCGGAGCCCTTGGGCTCCGCAAAGTCTCTGCGGGGCGAAAATATTAGCCTATGGCGTATGTCCAGCAGTGGACGTTGTTGCTTTGTACGGTATTTTAGCTGCTTCAGAATTATCCTAATCTCGTTCGCATAGTTTCTATTTTTTATTATTAAAACTGTTTTTATTTTCGCTATAATATTTTATTAAATCCAACAGTGCTAGCCCTAGTAGGAAAAAGTGAACTCAGAGTTTATGCGAGTGTTTATTTGCCCCACCACAATCAATTAGTGGGACACAGTGGACGACGAGACTGTCAACAACTTTGTTCCACTGGTGGGACAGATTGGTGAGGCAGAGTGGAATAATCCATAAAACGCAGTTTTGATTATTTTAGGGCTCCGTGAAATATTTCGTTTTCCAAAAGGGTTCCGTCGCCAAAAAAGTTTGAGAGCCGCTGTGCCAGACTGTAATTATCTGTGCCCCCGACCCCATCCGAGAGAGTCTGAAAACAGAAACACTACCAACCGTCTTATTATTCACTGCACCTTTATTTAACCTTCCACCAATCACCACTGTACAGCACTTGTCTCCTGATACCAGCCAATCAATAATCAACACTATCACAACACAATAAATACCATATTAAAATATATTTTGTGTCAGAAAACACGAGCTCTGCTTTTGATAACCTTGTTTAGACGTAAAATTAATGGAAATCGCCTTTTCTTCTCGTGATTGTTGAAACGTTTACTAATTATTTCAGCAGTGCTCATCATGTATAGTTCGAGGGTAGATCATTTCGTGGCTGATCGACCGTTTGCCGTCGCAATCCTCGTCTTCTTCTTTTCGTGTGGTTAGTTAACTAACCTGATGTCAGAGTTTTAAATGCCGGTCATGGGCCTCTGATTTGGCTTCAAATGCCGTCGAGAAATATGTCTCAGGCATGCCGGTTTCCTCACGATGTTTTCCTTCACCGTTTTTGAAGCAAGTGATAATTATACAATACGCACATGAATCCGAAAAGTATGGCGTGCCTTGGGTTCGAACTCGGGACCTATGACTTAGCTGTCTGACGGTCATAAGTCACAACACTAGGCTATCACTGCTGTGCAATCCTCGTAAAGAGGGTAGTTCATTTTATGGTCATATACTGGAATTAAACAATCATGTATAGTGGCCCGTCCCAACTTCGCCTTGGTAATCGAAACACTATGAGAGGGAATTTCCGTAACCTATGAGTCGCAGTGCTATAAACGATAGTAGACAGTAGTCAGATTTAGAAATCTGTGAGTCAGGACTGAAAAATGTCGGACGACTTACCATATACACTTTCCCCCCATTGGGGACCAAACATTAAAAATAATAATTCATCAACTTTAATTAATGGTGGTTTAATTGACCAGCATATCATAGCACCATGCAACCAAATTGAAATGATAAAATCTGTCATATTATTACGTCTCTGGTCTGGTCTCTGGTCGTTCTAGGCGCCAGATGGCCAAAAAGCCAAATGTGAAAAACAATTTCAGCGCAAAATAAAATTTTGATGTGCGATTTGAAAGGTCTCGCACCTTCCCGACCGCTGCACTCGCTCTACCCTAGGACCGGCGCTGTTCGTCGATAGCACTATCTGTATTTATTATACTACAACACTACTCATTAGTTCCACCCTACTTACTGCAAAAACAATTATTTATATTCCAGTGATGCTTACGTTTTTGTCACGTCCGTCGCCGTTTTACTGAACGATGATTAGACGACGTATTTAGGTTTACCTCGGTAGGTGTTTTTTCTCTACAGAAAATTACCACTTTTTGCTTTAGTTTATTTTGATGTCTTACAGTTTTGTGCTCGACTGATTGTTGGTCCGTTTTAGCCGCAGAATAATTTTGTTATCTATGGTAATGGAATTGGTGCTTCTTCTCAAAGCTCGTGATGCATCTTGTAATTATATTTCAGCAATGGGCATCTCCTTGTGTTGTGCGATGTTGAACGAGCCTCCCGTCCCCCGCTTCGTCGCAGACCGGCCCTTTCTGGTGTCGATCGTAGTTGGGAGGGTCCCTCATTTCATGGCGGCGTACTGCGGCAGCGAACAATGAAAATAAGCAATTGGGCTTTTAAATAAGTGATACCTATTTAGGAAAATGTATCTCTACGTAAATAAAATTAAAACTTTGCTGAACTTTGCTTTTTTGTTTTGATTCGCATTTCTTATCCCTAGACTATTTATTCAATGGATAGAACTCTTGTGTTTTGTGTTAGTCCTAAGTCCTCTAAACAAAAGCTACGAGACGTGAACCTCCAGAGAAATCTAAGACAATTGCTAGGTAATCTTGGTCAGTTTGGGGAATGCTTATATTTTAAATACTCGTTAACTGGATTGGAACTTGTGGTTCGCTCTGTGCTTCTGCCTTTGTTCGGCTTTTAACGTAAGTTGTTTAACGTTTGAATAAGTCGCTAAATGTGGTCTTGTAATCTGTGGTTCTTCGAAAATGGCATGACACACCTGATTATCCACGTACTGTATTCCAGCGTTTGGAGTTTCTGTGCTTTCTGCCATGGTGAACATGACGCCGGTGCCAAGCTTCGTGGCTGACCGGCCCTTCCTGGCAGCCGTGCTTGTTGGAAGAACTCCTCACTTCGTCGCAGCATACTGTGGAAACGAAAAATAACAATGGCACGGTTACTTGCTACTTAGTTACTCTGCGTCAATTTAATTCTCCCAGTGTTTTTACTTTTATACCGTATATTTCAATTTAAAATAAATAAATTAATAATACAACGTGTATCTAATTCAAATAACTGAAAATCAGAAAAGGGGAATCCTGAAAGGGATTAGGTACCTACTCATCATTATGATGAAAAATTTTTGCTATCGGACCAACACTGAAACCGAGAAAAATTAAACTGCAGTTCCCGTAAGCGTCAGAACCCCTGGACCAATAGAAATATTTTATGTTTAGAAAATACCAAAATACACTACCTATTTGCTACTATTTGATACCTACTTCAAATATTTAGTACCTCGATTGACTGCGAAAAAATACGTAAAGCAAATGGTCAGACATTCTGACATCAGGATGTCTGGACCACTTTTTTTTTTCATAGTTCCAGACAACTCAACTAATTAAATATTGACTACCTTTTTAGTACCTCAACATATATTTTTTTTGTCTTTCCAAAAAAATGTTACGCAGGAAAGAAACTGCTAGCTATGTGTATTATCCCTCTTAAATTACAGAATAAGCATAATTAAAAAAATATTAATAAAAACATGTTAAAACATAATGTAAAATCCTACACCTGTCCTGTAAACCTACACTGTGCAGTGAGACCCCCTGCGGGGCGAGTACGGCCTACTGTGACATGACTTGAGTCACACATTTTATCACAATTTGGGCGATAAAACCGTGTCTTAAGTACTAGCACGGGTCAACCATGTGACATAATCTAGTAGAGGCGCGACATGTCTTTCTTTTTGCGACTTCATAGTGTGTCATATTAAACGGATTTTGGAACGATCTAGTAGAGGCGCGACATGTCTTTCTTTTTGCGACTTCATAGTGTGTCATATTAAACGGATTTTGGAACGAAGTTCTTTGACGGGGCTTCATACTTGCGTCTGTCTTCTTCTAATTCGATAGAGAAAGAGAGAAAAAGTGTGAATTGGGGCAAAACGAAAATCCAAGATGGCGGCTAAAACCGATAGTGAGGTCAAAATGTAAATCCATTTGAAAAACACCATCTTGAATTTCTAAATTTATGTCTGTAATTTATATTTTTTTTTTTTTTGTTAGTCTATATTGTGTCCCACTGCTGGGTAAAGGCCTCCACTTTTCCATTCCACCATCTTTCTGTTTTGTGCGATTTCAGGCCATGTTGGCCCCGCAAACATAACTAGATCGTCACACCACCTTCGCCGCGGTCTACCTCGACGGCGTTGTCCTCCTTCAGGCGTCCAGTGAATGACGATCTTTGCCCATCTCTCCGGGTGCATTCGTGCGACGACGTGGCCGGCCCCCTCCCACTACAGCCTGGCTATTTTTTCTCCAACATCCGCTACTTGAGTTATGGAGCGCAGGATGGTGTTTCTAACGTGGTCCGTTCGTTTGACGCCTATTATGCTGCGCTCTATTGGCCGCTGGAAAATCTTATGTTTGGACTTCTGTTGTTCAGTGAGTGACCAACTTTGTGCACCATAGGTTAGGACGGGCAGAATGCACATGTCGATGAGTTTTCAATGTTATAGGGAGATTTCCTTTCATGTGTTATTTAAGGGCTCAGTAGGTCTTCCAAGCATTTTGAACTCGTTTTAAATAAATAATAATAAAATATTTATTTGCGTAAAACATTGTAAACAATGTTGTTAAATACAAATTTATATGGCACAACAAACATGTTAAGTTAGGATAAAAAGAAACCATGCAAAATTATAAAGTTAGGTGAAGAAGGCATTGTGGATCGCCCGGAGGACACGGTGGAGCATACGGTGGAGGTCTGCCCGGCTTGACCGGAGCATCGCCGTGTCCTCGTGGAAGCGATTGGCGGCAGTGATTTCTCGCGTCCGGCCGTGGTCCAGGCCATGGAATGGAGCAAAAGGGCATGGGAGGCCGTCATCTCCTTCTGCGAAGTAGTAGTCGCGAAGGAGGGGCGGAACTCATGAGGGAGAGGCAAATTTCGCGCCCTCATGCCCTAACCGCCGCAGGAGACGCCCTGGGCGTCGGGAATCGCAGGTCGATTTCTGGCCACCGTAGGCGCGGGCTTGCGGACGGTGAGAAGTAGGTAGCTCGCCGTCCGAAAAGGACCAGGCCTGGGTCGACGGCGCGTTGTGTTCCACGTGCGCCTCAAAGAGATGTCAGCACAACTGAAGGGGACCGCTAGGGCCGATGCCTGTCGGGGTTGCGGGTTTGTCCGAAATGGTTACCGTGGCCCCTGGCAACATACAGGCAACTGAAGGAACACGGGTGGGTTTTAGTCAGCAAGAGTTTGACACGCCCTCCCGCTCCGCCCAGAGCAGGAGCAGTTATTTGATCAATTCCCACCCAAAAAAAAATAACGTGAGGAAGGCATCAATACATTTAAAAACATCAACATTTTTTATCTAAAAATTTTTTTAATTGTAAAAACTACATTCCAGTAAGCATTTATACAACTTAATTTTAAATTTTCTTGTATTTACTGTTTTGAAGTGCCTTTGTATTTTTTTTTAGGGTACTAAAAAACCCTACCCTACCCTACTAGTAAAGTGGTGATGTTTTTTTTTTTCTATCCTTTGGTATGGGGTATCATTGGAAAGGTCTTTCAAATACATAGTCAAGTGTCCCTGCCAGCTAAATGGTTAGTTTTGGAATTGTGAAAAAAATCACAGCAGTAGTTTATATAACGAAATTAAAAGGAAAACTATCACAGCTAAGTAGGCTCTACAAGTTAACGAGTAATAATCGATCAACTTATATTTGCAGTTGCAAAAACATGTTTCCCATACATTCTGTATGGGAGAACATGTTTTTCAACTACAAAATAAAGTTTTTTTTTTGGATAAATTCATCCCAACTACGGAACCCTTCATTGTGCGTGGTCCGACACACACTTGGCCGGGTTTTTTTATTGATAATGTAATGACACGTTGTTTTCTATTACTTAAATAGAACTACTGAAGTACTGGTCCTCTAATTACAATAACTTCTAACTTTTCTAACAATATGCCGTGTGACACCAGATCAAAGGCTGTCGATAGACCAAAAAAAAAGGTTATATTATAATTATTTGAAAATACATAATAAAGAATATTCTATGTATCTACCTATAAAGAAAACTGAGAAAATGTTCGCAGCCGCTATCTTGGATTTACATTTTGACCTCTATCGGCTTTAGCACCCTCGAAAACTATGAAAATGACACCCATGACGAAAAATTTGAAGATGTTCACAGCCGCCATCTTGGATTTACATTTTGACCTCACTATCGGCTTTAGCACCCTCGAAAACTACGAAAACGACGCCCGTGGTAAAAAATGAGAAAAAAATTCCAGCCCCCATCTTGGATTTACTTTTTGACCTCACTATCGGCTTTAGCACCCTCGAAAACTATGAAAACGACCAGCATATCGTAACACCTTGAAACCAAATTGAAATGTTCTCAATCTGTCATATTATTAAAGTGACGTGGCTGTGTGCGACAGTTTCGAGATGATTTTTAAATAATCCTTAAAAAAAACATGATCCATTGATAAAATAATAAAAAAAATTTAGACCTCGTAATTTCTTTATCACCAAAAGGTTGAATATTACTTCCACATCATCGTGTCCATACATTTTGACCGTGTAGGTATTGCACTTTTGTAAGAAATAGCAGGTTTAAAAAAAATTACTGCTGAAATATTTCAACAGACATACCACGTGTCTAGAATCACGTACTGAGTTTATGGTAACAGTTTGCGCGTCGATGTCCTAGACACCCTGTATTTGTCTGTCTATGTCACAGGAGGCGCGGTCCGGGGGGGGGGGGGGTCCTGGGGGTCATGAGCATGACCCCCCCAAAATCCTTCACGCTGTCGGCAGCCTGAATGATTTACTTGTATTACTAACTTTTAAAACTATACTACAGTCACGGCTTACATTTTCAGGCTCGCTTCGCTCGCTCTTGCCTTCTGCATTCTCTTAATTCTTGAGCTTTTCTTCATAAGCCGACAAAGCAACTAATTCCTAGTTATTTTTGAATTGTGTGCAAAATTTTCGAGCTCACTTCGCTTGCTCTGCATTCAGTTCAAAAGTTCTTAGAATTGAAAATATCTAACACAACCTAACCTGTCCAAGGCTGGTTGTTTAAATTGTTAAGCTAGCTTTGCTTGCTCTTCTCATAATCTACTGATGTAATACCTACTATCTATCAAAAAGTGCTGCGACTGCGAATATAATTTGCCCGCAACTACCCCCCCCCCCCCCCCCGCATGTAAAAAGTGCGTCCCTGAAATAAGTAAGTAATGTGGAGCTGGAGATATACAGGGCGTCCCAAAATTATGGGACATGAAGGGAAAGTACCTTAAATATCGTAGATAGGGTATTTTGCTCAAAGAAGACTTTATGTTATTTTCAAAAGTTAGTAATTCTGCATTCAAAGATTTTCTAAAAATTACTTGCCTCGTCTGGGAATCGAACCGACTTAAATGTAAAAAAAAAAACATCCCTACTTTTATGATACCAATCGAAAGAATGGCCAAAAAATAATAACTCTTTTTAAGTAACATAGTATTTTAAAAGAAAGGAACAGCGTGAAATTAATCATTTTAATCAAATTAAAAACATACATGAAACTGCCGTAGTCAATTAAGTGGGTATTTTTTTGTAAATTAAATAATTAAATGCTCAAAATGTGATTCCTCTTGTCTTACGCAAATCGCCAATCTTTTAATGAGTCCGCTGCCTGTTGATTTTCTTACCATTTTATGGTGAATACTCGATATGATATGGCACAATTCTGTTTGTAACTCGCCCACGTTCTCGTATCGCTTTTTGTATAACATATCTTTCATGTATCCCCAAAAGAAGAAATCTAATGGTATAAGGTCCGGGGATCTGGCCGGCCATCTAATCGGTCCATTCGTACCGTACTACTCGTACCAGACAAGAGGGATCACATTTTGAGCATTTAATTAATTAATTTACAAAAAAAATACCCACTTAATTGACTACGGCAGTTTCATGTATGTTTTTAATTTGATTAAAATGATTAATTTCACGCTGATCCTTTCTTTTAAAATACTATGTTACTTAAGAAGAGTTATTATTTTTTGGCCATTCTTTCGATTGGTATCATAAAAGTAGGGGTGTTTTTTTTTACATTTAAGTCGGTTCGATTCCCAGACGAGGCAAGTAATTTTTAGGAAATCTTTGAATGCAGAATTACTAACTTTTAAAAATAACATAAAGTCTTCTTTCAGCAAAATACCCTATCTACGATATTTAAGGTACTTTCCCTTCATGTCCCATAATTTTGGGACGCCCTGTATAATAGCTAAGAGTTTGTCGATTAGCAGAAAGGACTCAACCCACAAAAAGTAATTTTTGTGTTATCAAGGTTTTAAGTTTAGATGTGTATTGCTGCAATGATGTTGTAGTTGGAAAATTTTGAAATATTGTCACATATGGGCAAATATACTAATATTTTTACGAGTCAAGTTGTATTACATAGACTGATGTATTTTTCAAGTTATTGGGAAAAATGTGGGTTTGAGTCGTGTTTGCTAAATTGGTTTTAACATTATGGAGAGTATCTTTTAATTTCTCAAAAAGGATCAAGAATTAAAATATTGTGAATAAACTGATATTTGAATAAAAAATATTTATTAGGTATTTAGCAAAATATGTATTTATTCTGAAAGTACAATGTTTTTAAAATCTAGTTTCTATTCTTCCTCATCAAGAAACACTCCATAATGTTAAAGCCAATTTAAAAAAAACTTGAAAAATACGTCAGTCTACGTAATACAACTTGACTTATAAAAATATTAGTATATTTGCCCGTATGTGATAATATTTCAAAATATTCCAAATACATCATTGCTGAAATTATCAATTAAACTCAAAACGTATTTTTTGAGGGTTAGGTCGTTTCTGCTAAACTACGTCCGTCACATTGGTACGTGCTCAATAGTTCATGCCTTGGATAAGATACTAGCTAGTCATTAAAGTGTTAACTGAAAAGATTCACATACTTTGGGTCATTTTAGCCGAATCCAAAATCGATTAGACGACGTATTTAGGTTTACCTCGGTAGGTGTTTGTGTTAAACTCTCTCTACAGAAAATTACCACTTTTTGCTTTAGTTTGTCGTTCGTGTATTTTTATGTCTTACAGTTTTGTGCTCGACTGATTGTTGGTCCGTTTTAGCCGCTGAATAATTTTGTTATCTATGGTAATGGAATTGGTGCTCCTAAAAGCTCGTGATGCATCTTGTAATTGTATTTCAGCAATGGGCATCTCCATGTATTCTGCGATGTTGAACGAGCCTCCTGTCCCCCGCTTCGTCGCAGACCGGCCCTTCCTGGTGTCGATCGTAGTTGGGAGGGTCCCTCATTTCATGGCGACGTACTGCGGCAGCGAACAATGAAAATAAGCAATTGGGCTTTTAAATAAGTGATACCTATTTAGGAAAATGTATCTCTACGTAAATAAAATTAAAACTTTGCTGAACTTTGCTTTTTTGTTTTGATTCGCATGTCTTATCCCTAGACTATTTATTCAATGGATAGAACCCTGTGTTTTATGTAAGTCCTAAATTCTCTAAACAAAAGCTACGTGATGTGAAACTCCAAAGAAATCTAAGACAATTGTTAGGTAATCTTGCTCGGTTTGGGGAATGCTTATATTTTAAATACTCGTTAACTGGATTGGAACTTGTGATTCGCTCTGTGCTTCTGCCTTTGTTCGGCTTTTAACGTAAGTTGTTTGTTGTTGAATAAGTCGCTAAATGTGGTCTTGTAATCTGTGGTTCTTCGAAAATGGCATGACATACCTGATTATCCACGTACTGTATTCCAGCGTTTGGAGTTTCTGTGCTTTCTGCCATGGTGAACATGACGCCGGTGCCAAGCTTCGTGGCTGACCGGCCCTTCCTGGCAGCCGTGCTTGTTGGAAGAACTCCTCACTTCGTCGCAGCATACTGTGGAAACGAAAAATAACAATGGCACGGTTACTTGCTACTTAGTTACTCTTCGTCAATTTAACTCTCCCAATGTTTTTACTTTTATATCGCATATTTCAATTTAAAATAAAATAAATTATTTTAAAACGAAACCCTTATTACAACGTATCTAATTGAAATAACTGGAAACCAGAAAAGGGGAATCCTGAAAGGAAATAGGTACCTACTCATCATTATGATGAACAATTTTTGCTATTGGACCAACACTGAAACCGAGAAAAATGAAACTGCAGTTCCCTATATTTCGTCGACTTACGCGAACAGACCTTTTCTTTGTGTAAATAATTTCATCACCACTGCTCTCAAAACGGTGAACGAAAACATCATGAGGAAACCGGCCTGAATAGAATGTCCTAAATAGAACCAAAGTTTCGAACACATGTGACATCTACCAACCCGCACTGGGCCCGCGTGGTTATAGATGTAAAACAACCGATTTAAAACGTTTTAAATCAAATGATGCCGTTTTAAACCCCAAATAAATCGTTATAAACGGTTGAAAACTCGTCCATAAAAAGGCGGCGCGGCGGCCGCGCACAGCAGTTTAGGTATATATGTGCATGTGTGTGTAAGGTTGGCGAGCAGGCAACGTTGCGACGAGTGACAACGTCAACGAGAGTGCGAGAGTGTGAGTTTGTTAACCGAATCAAATTCATTTTTTATATCGTTTGAAATCAATGAAAAAATACTTACTTACCAACAGAGTTTTTAACTTATCAATAGAGTTTTTTATAACTTAGGTAGGTATAGGTATTCCGTTATATCCCTACCTCGGTAAAATCAAGAAAATGTTGTTATAATTAAGAAAAACATAGTCATCAACATCAACCGTTTTAAATCGAATAAAATGGTTTATTTTGGTTTCAAACGGCTTTTTTCGTTTTAAATGGATTGGTTTAATTGGTTTTAAATCGACCTTATATCTATACGCGTGGTAGATTACAGCCCAGTCCCTCTCAAAGAGAAGAGGCCTGTGACCCAGCAGTGGGAACATTGTAGGCTGATTATGATGCGAACGTAAATGTATGGAGCAGCTGATTTAAGTTGATAATGAACACGAGACTACTATCCAGAGTACTAGGTATGCCTCGTACTGGCAAAAAATGCATTACTTTCGACACAGAAGGGATCGAATAAATACTACCTACCTACTCTTGAAGGAAGGTTATAATATACCTACCTACATATTTTATATCCTGCTGCAGATATGGTGACAGCACTATTTATAGGTAAAGTATAGGTACGTACGGTAGGTAGGTAACGTTATATTGTGGAAGGTCCTTGAAACCAAATTGAAATTAACGACCTATGATCCTTAAAACACCTACACTCTACAGCTATTTGGATGTCGTGACCGTAATCATACTTGGCCCCACTGACCTAATTACCTACGACTGTAGGTACACAAATTTACTCAGTTCGGTAAGGTCACTACAAGTATTTGCTACAAGAACTCACACCCATCCATATTACAATAAATCTTTTGATCAAACTCTACCTGCAACACCATATTAATTAATTACAGTCTACCTAATTAATTTGGACTTTTAGAGATTAGGTATTCTTCCTTAGTGCCAGACCCAATAAATGTTAATAGTTAATTAAGTAATAAAAACTCGTAATTAACATGTATTTAAAACACTTGCAGCGCTTGGAATAGTGAAATTAACTGCACATGTGGGCCTCAATTTCGTCGGGGACCATCCGCTATTATTCGTGATTTTCCAAAAGAAATACCCGGTATTTTTGGCTTCCTATAGAGGTGAACCGTGAAGCTAACGATGACGAGTGGTAGTAGGTAGGTACGTAATTACGTATACCTTACTTTCTCTTAAGTACATGTATTTAGGTGATTATTAATTATGCTGCCTGATAAAGACAACATAACGCCTGAAGGGTTAGTCAACAGCCATAATGTAACTACCTAACTTCGTGTAATGCAGAGGCGGCTCTAGCCGATGTAGCGCCCATATGCAATCAATACCTTGGCAATGGCGGACTAAGCCTGTCGGGGGCTCGGGGCGGCGAAACTCAATGGGGCCCCCGCCCAGGAATCATACGTTGAAATATTTAGCACACTGCCTCAAATAGGTTAGGTTTTCTTTTGACCATTGATACAGAAATAGGGAAACGGGAATTACTTTGTTGACCTATACAAAATAGTTTGAAAATGTAGGATGCGAGAGCGAGCGAATCGAGCTTGAAAATTTAACACCTCGCCCCAGATAGGTCAGTTTTTCTTTTGACCATTCATTCATTCATTGTCGATTTACACAGAGAAATCTAAGAAAAAAGAGAATGTTGAGGTTGCAAGAGCGAGCGTAGCGAGCTCGACATTTTAGCACCCTAAGTTCATATTTAGCGTAGGGGGCCCCCAACTTAACTGCCTTTTTACTGAACATGTTTTGGTCTTGTTTGGGATTTGATTAAAAATTTTCGCTAGCGACCTTCGGCGCCCCCTAAGGCCCTGCGCCCGTGTGCGCTGCACACCCTGGACCATAAGCAAAGCCGGCTCTGAATTATAGCCTATTGCCATGAACCAGGCAAAATTCCAGACTCTAGGCTACTTTTCTAGAAAAACCTAAGCGGTAACTCTGTCCGAACCGTGGATCGAACCTGAACCGCGCTGGCGCTGGAGAACACTAAACCAAAGGGACAGCTGTTCATACCTAAACATTGTCCATTTAGGACAATGTTTAGGTACATATCCTGCACTATCGTACCTTCTCAATCTTGGCCAACCATGGTAAGTTGCTCTTGCTGGTAACAAGCAGAAACTCAGGACACCAGTAGGTCGAAATGAGGAACTTTAAGCCGCTATAATTATGTGGTACCTACAGTGAGTGAGTGAGTCAGATGTTCCGTAGAATTAGGTTTCTAGCTATTCAGCATTTTCTTGAAAAAATTTGTAAAGTCAATTGTGTTGTCGGTTTATCTTCACGCTCTTAATCAATAAATGTTTGATTAATTACGTGTAGGTACATACTTGCAAGGCACACTTTACTCTTGAACAATCATTTACTTACCTTCAAAGTAGAAGCTAGCACTAGTTAGCACAACTGTAAGTAATCACAACATGTAGACATAGTTTTGGTACAAACACAAACGCCTAAGTATTGTTCTAGTCTATTAAAACTCATACCTATATATACCTACATGAATCATAAAGCGTCGTGCAGCCCAGCGCGACGCGACTCGTTTTTATATGGGTGGGAAATTATCAAATAACTTCTCCCGCTCTGAACGGAGCGGGAGGGCGTATCAGACTCTTAGGCCCGTATTACAGAACGTCACTCAATACTCAAGCATTACTTAAAACTAGTTTCAACCAATCAAATGGCTTGAATCTAGTTTTAAGTAATGCTTGAGTATTGAGTGACGTTCTGTAATACGGGCCTTACTGACTAAAACCAACCCGTGTTCCTTCAGTTGCCATGTTGCCGGGGGGCACGATCTCCCTTTCGGTTTTATTCGCAACCCCGGCAGGCATCGGCCCTAGCGGACCCCGTCAATTCTGCTGACAACTCTTTGAGGTGCGCGTGGAACACAACGCGCCGTCGACCCGGGCCTGGTCCTTATCGGACGGCGAGCTACCCATTGCTCACTGTCCGCAAGCCCGCGCCTACGGTGGCCGGAAATCTGCCTGCGATTCCCGACGCCCAGGCCGTCTTCTCCTGCGGCGGTTAGGGGCGTGAGGGCGCGAATTTTGCCTCTCCCTCACGTGTTCCGCCTCCTCCTTCGCGAGCATTACTGCTTCGCAGAAGGAGGTGACGGCCTCCCATTTCCTCTCGCTCCGTACCATGGCCCGAATCAGGGCCGGACGCGAGAGATCACCGCCGCCGATCGCCTCCACGAGGACACGGCGATGCTCCGCCCAAGCCAGGCAGAACTCCACCGTATGCTCCACCGTGTCCTCCAGGCGATCCACACAATGGTGACACCCGGGCGTTTCCTCCCGTCTTATCTTGAACAGGAACCTCCCGAAACAACCATGACGCCGTGGCGCCTCTCTAGCCACTCCTCAAAGCGGGGTCTTATCGCCGCAATTGTGGCGTGCCCAGCGCTGGGTAGCGACAATCGCACTCTCCATGATGCCATGAGATCCCGCCGGAGCTCTGTCCGCTGTGCCGTGATTTCTCGCGGCAGCGGAGTTAAGCCCCGGCGTTTCGCCTCCTCGCACCACTCCCAGATGTACGCGAGGACCTTTGCCTCCAGATCCCATGGCGGTAATCCGGCAAGGAGGCTCGCCGCCTCGCAGAAGACCGTGCGGTATTCTCGGGCCAGCCGGATGGCCATGACCCTCTTGGACGCCTTCAACCGACGGGTTGGCCGCAGCCTCAATGAACGCGCCCACACCGGTGCCCCGGAAAGGGCTATGGACCGCACGACCCCTGCGTAGAGCCTACGGCAGGAGGCGTTTGAACCCCCTAGATTGGGCAGGAGCCGCTTCAAGGCAGCCCCGACCCGCTCCAGTCTGGGAACCAAACGTCGGAAATGCTCCACGAACTTCCACCGGCTATCGAGGACGAGTCCCAGATACTTCATCGTCGACTCGACACCGATGTGAACCCCTCCCGCCATTACATGGGAACCCGACGGTGGTGCATTCCGAGGACCATGAAAACCTATGGCCTCAGATTTGTGCAGGGCCACCTCGAGTCCCAACTACCGGATCCTGTCGACGATTGTCGCAACCCTGGGTGTCGCTAAGTCGGCCGCCGCCTGGTACGACCTTCCCTGCGCCAGGACCAACGTGTCGTCAGCGTAACAAACGACACTGATGCCGCTAGGGAGGTCGGCGCGCAGCACCCAGTCGTATCCGATGTCCCACAGATGCGGCCCCAGGACCGACCCTTGTGGGACAACGCGCGACGCGACTCTGACAAAACAATTTCTAAGAAAACTTCACGATAGGTAGAACAATTACCGGTGTTGCGTCGCGCTAGTCTGCACGAGTCTTAACTCAGCTAATACTTCTTCGTTTGTCGCTTCCTTAAACTTAAGTAATATACCTAGTTGCCACTTAATATGCGAGAATCGAGTAGAAAAGTGTTCGGTATTAGGTACCTACATTCTTAAAATTCTCTTAGCGCCTCATGGGTAATACGGTGTTCCATTAACTGCTCAAGACCGGGTGGCAGGGTGCGTGAGTCGGTCGCATTCTACCTACTCGCCTACTTGAGAGACTCCGTACAACTGCGCCAGACGCTGCAATAAAAATTGATAAATATTTTTTCCGAACTTGGACAGTTTGTATGTACCTTCTAACCAAAGTAGGTTATCAAAAAATGGCTAGTAGCCAGGTTTTATTTTCGTTTAACACTATCCATATTCCAACAGAACCAGCTTCTTACATATAGAGCGCCAATAAAGTAGGACACTGAGTAAATACTTTGAGTTGTTGCCAAAATTGAAAGATTCTAGACTACATAATGCTCATATTTTATCCATTCTATGATATGGCGGCAGTGGCGGCGCTAGATCTCGCGTGGACGTCGGCGAAATTAGGTTCGCGAGGCCTCCTTTTTTCCCAATCAAGAAAATATTAAATTACGTAAGCCGAATTATAGTTAAAATAATATTATCAACAAATTTTATTAAACATTTTATTGTTATTAATCAAGTTTTATTGCTTATCAAATGATGACAAAACTTACATAAATAGAAATTAAAATAAACGAACTTTTCGGCTTTTGGCCTCACTGAACTTTTTCAGGATTACATCATAGCTAATACCAGACGCTATTTCAGCTTCAATTGATAGAACTGCTAACGAAGATAATCTCTCTTGACTCATCGTGCTTCTCAAGTAGGTCTTAATCAATTTTAACTTTGAGAAGCTTCTCTCAGCGGAAGCTGTACTGACGGGAACTGTGAGCATGATTGTAATTGCTATAAAAACATTTGGATATATTTTTTCCAAATTATTCTCTAAAATGTATTGAATGAGTTGTTTCGCGTCGTTGATAGAGTCTAGTGAATTTGTTTTTAAAAGTTGGAGTTCTTCATACAGTTCGAAAGGCTGTATGTCGCTGTTTTCGCCTTCTCGAAGTATTGTACCTTGTTCATCAGTATGTTCATAATCGAACATTCGTTTTCTCCTGGCTGTTCTTTTTTCTTTAAATTGAGTCTCAATTTCGAAAGTACTTTTCTCTACAAATAATCAAGCTTGTGCGATGCAATGGTGCCGATTCCCTTGTTCACAAACTAAACTAAATTTAAGTTCAGTGCATCTTTTTCTTTCTATTTCGTTAAGAAAAGGACAGAGGATAAATTTTAGTTCAGTCCTGTCAAATTAATCGATTGGTTTTGCGAGGCCCCCTCAAGCGCGAGGCCGTCGGCGGTCGCCGACGTCGCCGACGCCTAGCGCCGCCACTGTATGGCGGTGGTTATAGCGTACCTAAGTAGAGAGATGGTGCCATCTGACCTCTATGGTCTGACCTCTGCAAAGGAGGATGCAATGGAGATTGTATTTTCCATCAGTTAGGTGATTGGGTGCTACCTACCGATAACTGTAGGTAGTCAGGTGAATAATTCAGGTTCACATTAATTTGTACCTCAGTCCTTAGTGTTTATGATGAAATAAATCATAAATCCAACAAATCCTTTGTTTTATCACATACCATGATCGTGACATATTGATATAAACTATATAATAAAACAGTTTATTGGAAATCAACAATTTTTTTCCGCGCTACTGTAATAATTTACCGTTCGTCACACTGATTCTTATTTGTGTTTGAATAAAGTGGTGTTATCGAAAAATGCCGGATTAATTACTCCCATTAATTCGGCGTTAAGTGCTTACTTAGTTCAGTGTTATGTGGAACTGACTGTATTTATTACAGATATGGCAGAGTGCTCGCAGTATAGTCATAACTCTCGGTTAGTGAAGTATTAACGAGTTATCTCGTGTTAGCCTCATCATCTGGTCGTGATTTTAATGTGATAATCATGTGCTGACACCTCGATCTCGCTGTCTCGCTAATTATATAGGTACCTACTAAGATTATTATTCATAGATTGATACAATTAATGCGTTAATGAAGCTAAAATATTTTTTCAGTGAAAAGCAGACAAACCCAGATCAGAAGCATGTAAAAATATTATGTTTTGGCATTTCACTGAATCAAAATCTAACGTTATTGAGAAATTGGTCAGATGTTTGAAGTAAGATATGATTCAAGAATGTGCATTTATTATATTCTTCTTACAAATTAATTTACTGCCCGTAAAAACCAACAAGATACCAATTTATAATCTTCGGCATGTAGGCCATATCAAACCTCGCTCTCTTCTAACGAGTATTGAAAGGTTAAGTAAACAGTATTGTTTTTTTAACAATAAATGGCTAGAATGCGCAGCAATATACAATTTTTATGATACAATGTACAGTATCACCAAAAAAAATATTGGAGAAAAGTTTTTACCTCTTTATGATGCGAGATATCATAATAGAATACAGGAGTTAAATTCCAACATAAACTCGCATTTGTCCGAGTCACTACCGGTGTACAGGCGACTTTACATGGCGAGTCCTACCGGAATGAAGAACATACGGCTGTTGTCGGATTCGCACGGCTTAGTGCCTGCTGAACCTTACCCAATGTATCGTCCAGGACTGCTAAATCCACTGCCGAAACCTGACGTGAAGCACAATATGAATACCGCATGGAATACACCCCTACACCCGCATACTACTAGCGGATTAAGTTCAGCGATGCAATCTACACCGGATAATAGTTCGAGTTTTGATTCTTACAACCGACTAAAGCCACCAGTGGCGTTGACGAAGGCTGTT
Source organism: Agrochola lychnidis (assembly GCA_963680765.1). Classification (NCBI taxonomy): domain Eukaryota; kingdom Metazoa; phylum Arthropoda; class Insecta; order Lepidoptera; family Noctuidae; genus Agrochola; species Agrochola lychnidis. Next base: position 12,546,461 of record OY796850.1, read on the forward strand.
TCTAGCGTTCCACAACAAATGATTGAGCATAAAACCTTGTCTTCTATTAACAAATTTACCCAAAACCTTGATGTCTTTGAAAGACTATTTTATAAGGTAAGTTTTTCTACACTTCCTAGTAAAAACCTTAGTATTCATTAGTATTTATAAACACGTAAACAGCATTTCGGTGGGTATATTTATAGGTAGGTACATCTCAGACTGTGTCATTGGTATAATGTTGAAAACAATACATCACTTCATTGCTAAGGTCCAAAAAATTTGTTCATGTTGTCGGATTTGCACGGCCGCGGCGCAGTGCCTGCCAAGCCATACCCAATGTACCGTCTGGGACTGCTAAATCCACTGCCTAGACCTGACGTGAAGCACAATATGAATACCGCGTGGAATAGTCCCCTACACTCGCATACCTACTTACTACTAGCGGATTAAGTTCGCCGGTGCAATCTACACAGGTTAATTGTTCGAGTTTTGTTTCGCACAACCGACTGAAGCCGCCAGTGACGATGACGAAAACTGTTTCTGGCGTTCCTCTACAAATGATTGAGCATAAAAACTTATCTTCCATTAACAAATTTACCCAAAGCCTTGATGACTTTGAACGACAATTTTATAAGGTAAGTTTTTCTACATACCTTCCTAGTAAACACCTTATTATTCATTAGTAGGTATCTTACATTATTTAGGTGGATATATTTATAGATACATCTCAGACTTTATGTTCATCATTATATAATGTTGGAAATTCCTATACATCACTTTATTGATAAGGTCCAAAAATATATATCGACTTATTGATCATCAATGGAAAGTGGCGCATAAAAAACCTATTATTTTCCATAAAGGCCACGTGGATAATAAAATTGCACTGTGTGAGGACTATTCAGCTTGGTGTCTAGCATATCTACCTGCACGAGATGCTAACTGTCCAGACAGACAACGGCAGTGCTCTGACCTTGACTCCCGAAAGACAACAAAATCTGTCTATCTATAAAATATAGCTGGCAGCCCGTAGGTGGGATCAGGATCAAGAAGCATCGTCATCGGAACCGAATGCAGGTCTGTTATACGGATATGGACTGACACCGATTAGCTTGTATGGTTTCTTGCTCACACCAGAGGAGATACCTAATCCGTAAAGTTAATCATCAGTCTACTTTTTAAAACAACTTCATAAATCATAAGATATTGACACTACACACGGATTAATGATTGAACTTGAACTGAATTTCACTAACGCACGATGTTTTTAACAGTAAGTAATTATGGGACCATGTCACGAATCCTGGCCCGTTGTAACAATATGCGCCTATACACAGCAATCATACTATACACAATAACAACACAATTACATTAAATATTAAGTGAGGTGCTGTGACCAAAGTGGACTTACAGTCGTGAAACACATAATGAGATTTTTTGTTTGTTATTGAAACTAGTTGCAAGGCAATAGATTAATTCTGACCGTACTGTATGGTTATCAGTACCGGTGTGGTTATAAAATTGAAATTCAGTGTAGGTAGGTACTGTTTTATCAATTTGGAATTGAAATAATGTTAAGCCGTTCATAATCTTTGATCATTGACCTGAGTTAAAATGTATTTATTTTTATGTACCTAGGTCATGCAGTCATGCTCCTACACATAGGTACCTATCATTATCATCAAATTATGGTTCATTGTTAGAAATCAATGATATACCTATAAATTTAATGTATTTCATGCCAAGTCGTTTATAACACGAGTATCACATTCTGTAGTACCTACCTACCGATGATTTCTTTATTCAACTTTTTAGACTATAATTTCCAAGGCCGTTAAAAAGTTGAGGGCATTGTTGCAGATAACGTTCACGAAGCTAACAGCTATAAGTCCTGTTGATCGACAAGAAAATGGAATGAGCTTCGTCCAATCCGGCTTCTTTTTACTTTTGACCCTAATGGCTCTCTGGAAAGAAGTTGACTCTGAAACCAGGACTCAAATCGACCAATGCATTGGATTTAATGTTTCGGATATGGTATTATTATTTAATCTAACTACCAACTTATACTCTATTTAGGGTCACCTTCGGTAATCAACATAGTTTAGGAATCTAAGGGTTTATTTATAAACGTTGTTTGAAATTAAGTGACGTTCAAACGTCAAAAATGTATAAACAGTCACTAATCAGTACTCAACTTTAAGAAACGTTTATAAATACTTAAACCCCGTAGTGTTTGTAGCAAAACGTAGAAGCTTATAAGGTAGTTTGTAAGTATACTTAGTATCGAAATAAATTATCTAGGTAATGGCTGAGACTAATCTACTACTACACTCATCGATCTATTTGCTCACCGTAGTGCGTATGGCTACCTATATAAGGTACCCAACGCATAAAAATTGATCCCCGTGGATATTAAATAGGAAAGTAGATATCTACCTATATATATACTACCTACGCAACAAGATAATTTCGGTTAAAGACGAACTGGACATAGGCCTCCTTTAAAAAAGCTCTACTCTAATTGCGTAATACACGATCAATCACATTCTTTCGTTTCGATTTGAAACAGATTGCTAATCCATTGCTTCATAAGTTCGAAAAAAAAAATCTGCTCAACAACGTAAATAACGCAATGAATGTCGTTGAACTGTCAAAATGAAAATAAATTAGTCATAATCGTTTACGAAAATAAGTTACGCAATTAAGGTACTGGTCCAGCGCGGCCCCGAGCAACCGATAACAGAGCATAGCGGGTACCTACTACCTATCTATAGGGAACTGTTCAGCCAGAACAGTAAACTCCCAACGTCCGTAAGAACCTATTTCGTAACTATCACAACTGAGGATAGCATAAATAATTTTCGTTATTTAGGATAGCGTCGGCCTTGTGAGACATTTCATATCAACGTTGCCGAATTCATCGGACAAGCTGAAGTTGCGGCACTCTTCCCGGCTGATGTTTTGGCCAGGGAGAGAAGTGACTCCACGATTCCAAACAGGCGTGGCCGCAGCTCTGATGCTCCAAGTAGGGCGGTTCAACGGCACGGAAACATCGGACAGAATCGCTTCCATACTCAACCAAAAGGTAACGTGTTACTAAACAGTCTAAGGCTAAGCGCAAACGAGCCACTGGCCACAGTCACCGATGGCCCAGTGACAAGCAGTTCTCGTGCTTTTTCATACGTTTTGTATGAATTCGTCGCGCACGTGTGGCTGGTGGAGCCACTAGCTACAGCAGTACTCAAAACCGCAGCAAGAGGCGACAGTCACCGGTGGTTGTGGCCGGTGGCTCGTGTGTGCTTACCCTAAACTTACATTTAGGAGTTTTGAGAGTAAATGCGCCAATCATAAGGGGTGTGTTATACCCACGATGCAGGTACTTAAGTACCTGCTTTGGGCCAATCTTAATGAAGTTTTGAAATTAAAGGTGGAAATTGACTCCGGTGGTGCGATACACGACACATTCGATGAGGATGACGTGTCAGGGGGCGTCACCGCGGTTCTTATGAACACGCTGTACGTGCGCGGGCGCTGGCGGGCCGCCCCCACCGTGCTCAACGGCACCAGGCCCTTCCACGACGCCGACAACGCCCCCAACCGGACAGTGCGCATGATCAGGATCAACGACGTCATGAACTATGCAGACCTAAGGGAGTGGGATGCTCAGGTTAGTCACCAAACCACGCTTCTGGTTAAAAAGTATTTTTATTTAATACAAATTTTTGTATACAGAAAGTTGAAATGAGAATAAGAAATGTTAATATTGAAAATAGGTAAATTGACGATAATCTTTAAGTGACTTAGTTATCATGAGGAATATAAGTACCAATCAGCACAATGTAAATGAGTACCACCACCACTAGGTTAAGTCTATTCAGTATATGAGCGAATTGTATCCAGTCGAAGGTTGGAGGCGGCTTGTCAGCAGTAATATCTGAGCTATGGCCAGTCAACTCTTTAGTGTCGATACTATCGCTTGGGTCGAATTCGGTGAATACCACGTACTTGCCGGGACCATTAGCCACCAATCGGTTCACTGTCACAATAAAATCAGGTGCTGGCATCTTTCGTCGTCTTAAAAACATTAAAAATATGGTTTCTATGATCCCAACCAATGTCACTATCATCGAATCACGAAGGAAAAGTAATATGATCGGCGTGTCTGCACTGTGTTTTGGAATATCGTAACCAATTTCAGTAAGAAACATGAAATGTCCATACAAACTGAAACAGATCAACATTAGTCGCGTGTTATCCTTAGCATCCATTGCTAGAGATATCAGAGTGAGCAATACTATGCCGATGGAGGGCACCACGACGATGGCTGCTGGTCCTGCTGCTATTCTCTTCATTACAAATGTATATTTCAACATTGGATACGTGCTGTTAGGGCAACAGCTGTACTTCCCTGACAAACGTTCGTTTACCACGTACAACAATTTCCAGCCTGGGCCATCTTGGAAGTCGTCCTTCACAACGGGTTGCTTTGAATAAAATGTATAATTAACTTGTTCTCCTGTGTTCATCCACGATCCGAAATACAAAGTGCAGTTTTGCACATCGTAAGGCCAGCTCCGCAATGACGTGCGACAAATTCCGGAATGCGCTATGTGAGGTACGCACGTGACCGTGCCGTTGCTCTCTAACAAGCAAGTGGTGTAGATCTGGTCCGACTGATACATGGCAGCATCCGCGTTGAACAGCGCCATCCTCGGCGTCCAGAGTTCGTGGCTTTCCATTTGTGTTTCTACGATATTACCATAATCTTCTGGTCTCCAAGTTAAAAGTTCGTCCTTCCATTTCAGAGCTACCCAGCTGTGAAGTGTGAACGTTTCTTCTAAAGTATCGAAACTTATATATTTTATCGCAAAGCGTACTTTCACAGTTACAGTTGTTTTGTGATCCTTCACTGGTCGGAAATCATAATTGTACGCACAGAGTAAATCCTTGTGGAGCTTCGCTTCATGATGAGTGGGTTCTTCGCGATCTGGAGGACACACGTCGTCACACGTGACATGGGTCCCAGTGAGCGCGAACAGCGCACAGAGCCCGAATAGAGTACCGCGCTCCACCATGACTGAAGCGACAATGTACGGCCCTCATTAACAGAGACAAACACATTTTCGCTGGAAACCTAATACTATGAGCCGCCCCCTGCGATAAGTGTTGATACCCACCATTTGCAGATGACAGCTGGAACTTGGTACCATAATTTGTTCTATTTTGTGTTATCTACCTACAAGTAGGTATATGTAATGTAGGTACTGTATTATAATGATCAATATAAAATTCTCATATTAGATGGTGTAGGTACACGGTAGACGGTGGTGGATCTTTGTATCTGTGAAGATAGCAGCGGGTAGTCTTTTGCGTTTATTTCTTCGGAAGTAGAAAGAAATCCCTAATATCTTAGAGAAAACGGTGTCAGGAATTAAACGATGGTTAGAATGCCCAACCTTCTTATTTTTAGGGTTCTGTATGTTCGAATGAAAAACGGAACCCTTATAGGATCACTCGTGTGCCTGCCTGTCCGTCTGTCACAACCAATTTCCTCCGAATCTAATGGACCGATTAAGTTGAAAGGTACACATATAAATTTTTGTGTTTTTGCGTAAATAAATGAATTTTGAATATGGAGGTCACTTTTGGCTGACAAATAAGAAAATTAAAAAGTATTGCACACTGTGCACTACTGTGACATATCAAATGAAAGGGCTTACTGTGAGAGTCTCATGTATAATTTTTTATAATTTTTAAATAAATGTTTTCAAAGTTATTTAAGAAAATAGATGAAAATTGACCATTCCCCCATACCATACCTCAAAAACTACTTAGCAAACATTTTTGAAAAAGTTGTTAAATCTTCCAATATTGTGCGTACAAACTTGCATTTCTAGTTGGAAAGTATGGGGGAACACGTTTTGCAACTACAATGTTAAGTTTGTTCTTGGGATAAATTCATCCCAACTACGGAACCCTTCATTTTGCGTGATCCTACACGCACTTGGCCGGTTTTTTTTAAGTCCGTATTATATGAGAAAATCCTATCGGCAAATAATGCATTAACATTTGTTACGTAGAATTGTAATAAACACATACCTATTTAAATTGTATCCAATCAGAATATAGCGGACAGGGAGTAGACACGCAACTATAGTTAAGGATAGGTACACACGGCTACACATCAAGCTATACATTTCCAGTTTATGCTGATCTCGCATTGTATAGGATTTCCGTACAGTTCGAGGTCAGTTTATACTGGAAACGTATAGCTTGATGTGTAGCCGTGTGTACAAGCCCAACAACCATAGTCTATTCAGATGTGTAGCCCACGTTGCTGCGCTACGCGACTACGCCAGCGACCTACGCGACTACGCAAGCAAGCAACGCGCTACGCTAACAAGCTACGCGACTACGCGAGCGATGTGTAGCCCACGTAACTGTGCTACGTGCCTACGCAAGTAACCTACGCTTGCGTAGTCGCGTAGCGCGTAGCCTGTAGGAGTGCTCTTCAGTCCATCTCGGCACTGAATGCGTAAGCAGGTGTAAAGTTTTTGTTTTTAACCACAACGGGTAAGCTCTTGGTCTTCATCTCACCTGATGGTAAGTGATGATCAGACCGAAGGTGGAAGCGAGCTTCACCCGGAATCCTCAACCACAGAGGAACCGGCTATTACCTCTAACTGCCGAAACACTTACACACTCTTTACGACACACTTAGACAAGATGGTGGTAGCTAGCCAAGCGGACTTAGAACAAGCCCTACCACCAACCAAACCGAGCAGAAAATTTTGCCCCTGCTGGGCATCGAACCCGGGACCTCTGGGTCAGAGACAGGTGGTCTTACCACTAGACCACAGAGGTAGTTGAAGTACCTTCTACCCGGTGTAGTTAAAGGTTCAATTTCGAAGGCTGGTAGCGGTAATGTAGCCTAACCGCAATGACAGACCGCAGCGAAAACACTTACTTAATAGTCGACAGTGCTGCCTACAGCTGCGGTCGAGCGGCGACAGTAGACGGCATACCAGGGGCCCAAGTCTGCTATTTTTATAAATTCGTCATTCCAACACGATCCCATTGTCATTTTGCTAAAAGTTCGTAATCTGCTAAATTCATAATGGTCGATCATTGGTCGGTCAATGGTCTCGTAATAGAATTGTGTTATAATGGCATTGTCGTAAAATACGACTAATGATACCGCCTAAGTCAGTCATTCATTTGTCATTATGTACGAGATTACCAATAAGTGCCATTTCTTTCAGTGGAGTGTCAGTGCCTGACCATTGGAAAGTCATAATGACGCCATTATACAGTGTGAGTCTTCATAATGTGCACATATCGAAATGAGGGAGTCTATGCTTAATTTTATCGACGGAAAAAATGGTAATTTTTTTTTTTAGTTTAAAAAAAAAAAAAAAATTTACAAAAAAATTTTTTTTAAAAAAATTTTTTTTTGCTCTCTTTTTATTATTATCTTATTTATAAATTTTACAATTAAAAATTGAAGAAAAAAATACAGATTTTTACTAAAAAAACATGTTTATTTTCAATTGAGGGTAGTTTTTTTCTCAATTTTAATTTTATGTGGACGGCTACTTACTTTCAATCATTATGGAGTTTGTTTCATCGCGATAGCTGATTCAGTTTAAAAGTTACACAGTTTTGTTACAATTTTTTTTTTAATTTCATAAAAAGTATAAAAAACAATATTTAGATTTTTTAAATATTTTTTCTGTCGTTAAAATTAAGCATAGATTTCCTCATTTCGATATGTGCACATTATGAAGACTCACACTGTATTAGGCCGCATTCCGACTTACGTTAAAAGTGATAATATCGCGAATCCAACCAAATTTAATAGTCACAAAATATAAGAGTTATTGAGTAACAATTGTGACTTTGGACTTTGGTCGGATTCGCGATATAATCACTTTTGGCGTAACTCGGAATGCGGCCTTAGTAGATTACCAAACTTGTCAAAATCAACAATTATGAAATCAATGATAGACCATTCTGACACTATTGTAATAGCAGACTTGAGGCCCAGTAGTAGTGCTGTCAGTAGCTGTTACCAACAAACCGATAAGACGTATTTTTGTTCGAAAGGTGTGTTTCGTTGAAGAAGAGAAGTACCGCTGCCGTCGTAATGTCCTTTCTCGTTCGGATTAAAAACCGCAGCGGCACTGTAGCCTGCGTTTATATTGTCAACCGCAACGCCGCTGCCGTGTGCGATCTCCCGTCGTCTTCGGAATTGTACCTTACTTCATACATCGAACTTTAGTGTGTTGTACGCAGCTAGACAATTAGATTCACGTAGCTGACGTAAGTACCTACTTACGTGACTTCCCCGTGCACAAGCTGTGCTGCAGTAGTATAGCACAGCTTGTCTAGCTTTTGCCCGCGGCTTCGCCCGTGTGGATGTCCAAAAAAAATATCCCACGGGAACGTACTACCGGGATTAAAGAAGTAACGCCCAAAAAAAAAACGTGTGCAATTCACACGTGGTAGAAGTGAAACCTACAAAAATTAAAAAAAAAAAATTGTACGCGCACAAACACGTATTGATTGACACACGTACTACGCTGAGGCCCAAGCAAATTCCCACTATGCCTTGGTAAACACGAGTGGAGGGGGTACGAAGCAGAGCACAAAGAGAACCACGAACCTAAGAAACACCGTATAATGCTTCCTATCTCATTTTCTCCTACGTTAAATCTTATAAATTTATGTGTCTGTCTCTTTTTACTGTCGCTTTTTCGTTTCATCGACTTTCAAATCACAACGATGCTAAAGAAGTTTTCACTTCAAAATTCTTCTTTACTGTTTTATTAGTAAGTATATGTAAGTATCGATAAATCATTCTCCTACCCTTATCCCAATTTAACCCTTTAACGGTCATAACGATTTAGCAATCGGACAATAATGCCAAATTGTCGAGGTTATTAAGTCTTTAAATGGCCTCTGTAAAACAATAGAATACCTACCTACTCGGAAAGCAATTTTTTATTTTTGAGCTGTAAAATATGGTGATAAGAATATTCCCTATGCCTTTTATTTTAGAGGATTAATTGGGGTCGGCGCAATAATTATAGATACCTATAGATAATTAAATAGTAACGAAGTCAAAACTGTATACTGAATATTTTTGAAAAGAAGAATTTTTGTACGTTTGTCTGTTTGTCCGGATGTATAATCTGGAATAGCGTAAAAACGGCTGAATGGATTTGCAAGAAATTTGGCACACAGATAATATATAACCTGAATGAACACATAGGGTATTTTGAATCCCGGTAGGTAGGATATTTTCCGACATCCACGCAGGCGAAGCCGCAGGCAAAATGTAGTGTTTAGATATAGATACACCGTGTGACAGTGTTGATGTTCAGGGGGCCTACCACCAGCTTATAAAGCAGTATAATTTTAATATAACTTCAGTGTGGGAAAGAGATGAAGCTCTACAGGTCGTATAGCTCCACCTTTCTCCCACTGAAGTAATATTAAAATAATACTGCTTTATGAGCTGGTGGTAGGTCCCCTGATAATGTGTATTGTGTTCCAGTAGTTGGGTACTCATACCTACAATTTCGCAAATTGGTTTTTTGTTTTTTATTTCTATCAGGATTTAAGACGCAAAAGATACCTGCCCCATGCTTATATTTTAGTTCATCATCATCTGCCTAGCCTTTTCCCAACTATGTTGGGGTCAGCTTCCAGTCTAACCGGATGCAGCTGAATACCAGTATTTTACATGGAGCGACTGCCTATCGGACCTCAACAACCCAGTTACTAGGTAATACGATACCCCTTGGTAAGACTGGTTGTCAAACTTTCGGGCTTCTGACGACCCGTAACAACTGTCAAAGATCTACAAATGACAGCCGGGACCAACGGCTTAACGTGCTTTCGGAGGCACGGAGGGGTCTTGGTATGTAAAGATGGTCACCCATCCACGGACCAACCGCGGCAAGCGTAGCTTAATCTGATAGATCGACCCGTGCGGCTGTCATTACTTAGCCATAAGATAAGATATATTAGATAATATAAATATTATAGATAATGATATTTTAGTTAATTTAAGATTTATGAAAACGTCTGAAATGCTTTTTTTGGGATCAATCGTTGTTTCTACTCATACACTTCTACTCTATTTCCTCGATTACACGTCCCGAGTACCTACATTTATTCTTGTGCCTACAGTGCCAAGATAGAGTAGGTACTCGGCCGATTGGCCGGTAGCCCGTGCTCTGTCTCTTGACACATGCTTGGCACTGTCTGCCACTCAATATCGTGTGCAGTACGATAATAATGAACTGTTATTTGATATTAATTTTTATTACAGGCCTTAGAAATTTCGTATGCAACACCGGGCCTCACTCTCCTGATGTTGATACCTCGCGGTAACTCGCTGAAGGGTCTGGTGCAACGTATAAGCAACACCAATATCGGAGATATAACAGCGAAGATGAAAACCATGAGGGTAGCCGCCACTGTACCGATCTACACTTTGCGCATGACCTTGCTGCTGCCCAATAAATTGCAGGCCGTATGTCTATTTTTTTTTTAAGTTTTTTGTACTATAATTTTTTGTCTCACTGGAAACATAATATTCACAATTATTTGTTTGGTACATCTGTTGACTTTCATTGTCGACCGTACCTATGTCCTATGTCCAGCAGTATTAGGGTTGCCAACCCTACTATATAAATACTATATTTCTAAAGAAAAAAAAATTTGGCGAAACTACAATTTCTTTTTTATTAATTTCAATACAAAATGGCGATATGATCGCAATGGGAGTATTAATCTCGATAAAAGAATTAATGGTATTTTGTAACCTTAATTTAGACTCTAAATTTTAGAATGTAAAAATATTAAGAAGGCATGAGAAAAAAAAATACCTGTTAATAAAAGTACTTACCAAAAAAATATGCATTTAAAGAATTAAAATGTTTTTGGAACATACCTACAATATTTTTTCGCCATCTACTATTATTTTTACTGGCGATGGCTTCATAAATACTATATTTGATATAAAAAAAGTTGACAACCCAAAGCAGTATACCTACCTACTGCGATAGGTGTTAATATTCTAATTAGAGAATAAGTCGAGCCTTATGTTACAAAAGCGAATTAGGATGACATAACTCAAAGTTTTTTGCTGAATACTATACCTACCTTCTTTCTCAGCTTCCTGTTCCTACCCTTACATCGTCCGTGTCCGTCCGTGTCTGGGGACGTCCTTCTTCATTTTATCTAGATACTGATATTCGTCTTACTTATCGATTCCTTTTTGTCAGTTGGGTATACCGAGACTGGTAGACGTCAGCAACGTGACTCAAGCCAGTTCCCTGAGGCTGTCCCATGCTGTGCAACGGATCATGTTCTGGGCAGAAGCTGGACGCAACGCATTTAAAGATGACGGTGGGTACCCACATATATGTACCTATAGGTACATTTATTTATATTCACTCTTCCTACTCATACTTGCTAGTGGCTACAGCAGTGCTTATCGTGTAAATATGAAGACATTCAAATAAATCGTGTATTCCCGTTCGTCCCACTGACGTCGTCCCCGTAGCGGGACGAACGGGAAAACGTTATTTTTTTTCCCGATCGTCCCACTAATTTTGTTGTTGGGACTGGGAGAGAATGTTGAGTTGGGTTTACGCAATTAACACAATGTTATCGGCACTCTTTTGTTAACTAGCGGCATCGCCGGAGCATCCCACCAGAGCCATGTAATATCCCGACAAAGATGTTCCAGAAATGTATGGAGCCTTGGCTAGCGCCATGTACACTATGTAAATGTCGCTGTATAATCTAGTAAACGTTTTTCATTTAAATGATCATTTTTGTACGCTTGTACCATTCTTCAAATTAATTTTTTAGTATTTTTATGAAATTCCCCTATTTTTTTCCTACTTATCTATATAGTGTACATAGTGGTAGCCCAAAATCAAACATCTCCTTTGAAAGTAAACTACGAAACAACGACTAAACAATACGCACAAAATTATTTAGTGGGACGAATGGCACTAATCTAAGAACATATTCCCGTTCGTCCCCCTAAAATCATGAATGGGACGATCGGGAACGAATTTAATATTATTTTTGTAAATTCCCGTTCGTCCCACAACGGGGACGAAGTCAGTGGGACGAACGGGAATACACGGTTAAACGAGCTTATTAGGTAGGTACTTATTTATATGAAATAAGAAGATAGATAAGTAAAAAGACATTCTTGCACAGGTGTGCACCTATGTGTGACAGAGGCGACGCTCTACCTCTACACGACTCAATGTGCTATTTTAACGGACGAGTAGGTTCTGCGGTGTTCTAATGTAATATAACATGATGTAATGTAATGTATTTTCCCCCGGAGGGTTAGGCAGAGGTGTATAGTGCCTACACCCACATTTCGCCAGTCTCAATTACCTAATAGGGGACGATCTTGGACGGACAGACAGACGGCGTAAGTTTTAGTAATGTTAGGGTCTCGTTTTACCATTTGGGTAGATAAAAACTAGTTTTGTATTGTTGTATAAATTTCACTTCAACCTTTTGCACCATGAATATCATCAGCGCTACCACCACCTAAAGTGTTATTAAATTGTGAATCTGAAATTCCTTCCTCCAAATTCCTAATCTGAAAGTCCTTTTCTATTACTTATACCTATTAAGGTAGGTATATCAAACTTTGTTCCACAGTAATAAAAAAATTAAAAAGTAAAATTTTATTTAGGTACCGAACTAAAAAACTTTATTAATTTAGTAACAGAATATAGGTAATCTCAAATGGTGGTGGTCAACGTACCTATTCATACTCACACATTACACAGTTTTCGATAAGCCACCAATCAATTAACTATTATCTCGAACGATATCGCATTGCAGTGTATGTATGTTTATTCTAGTGATAATATTGATTACGTATGTTTTCAGGTATCGAGTGGGACCAAGCACCAGAATTAGAAGCCGTTGTTGATAGACCCTACATATTTTTCGTTCGCTGGCGCAACATAACTCTTATAAATGGAAATTTTGTACTGTAATTTACAAAAGGAGTAATATAAAACTCGATTTTTAAACATAACTGGCGTTTTTTTTTCCAGTAGGTACCTACTATAAAAACATAGGGATATCTGTGGTTACAATGCCGTTGCTGTTAGTAATTTCTCTTGATTTGATATGGGTCACTGATTTTATGCTGTCCTATGGGGTTGCCCTGTGGCTGGCAGAGCAGTCGTCCGTGCGTTTGCACCGTGATCCCGCTGCGGTGGAATATGGCGCTCAGTTCCGGCGTACTCGGCCAGTAGGGGGCGCGCGCGAACGCCGCGGCGGTGTCGCCGTAGCAGTCACGGATTACTAACACTTCAGTCCCACGACGACCGAATACCGCCCATTGATCTGCACTCTGGTCTAGTAACGTGTATTTACCTGCTTACAGATTTTAATTATAAAACAATACATATACTTAGGTAGTTTAAATGCGTAATTAGATAGGATTAGTAAACCTTAGGCATTTTATTGCAGTTTATCTAACAAAATTAGAGGGTTTGCTTAAAATAAAATGTTACTATCAAGATAGGTAACATGACAAAATTCCATTGACTACTAATGAGTCAAGCCGGTATCAGCCTAACAGGAAGTTTATACTTAGATAAGACTCGCCTACTTATCTTGCACATTACCTACCCATGTCCTGCTTAAAGTCTTCGATATAGTTAAGTATGTCGGTATATAGGTAGGAGGTACTTATATAGGTACTTTACCGTGTTCCTTCTCTATGATAATAATATTTTCCATGAGTCCTGATTCAGTACCGGTGCCCATTAAAAAGTGTTTACCCAGTGGCGTCTCCACTTGCAATAGGCATAGATTCCATTCCACGCGACCACCAAAATCACCATACTTCGTGATGTATTGTTCTCGTTCCTAAATACACAATAAATTTTATTTAATACAAAACGAGTGCACATCAACTGATTCACTTGTGAACGCAGGTAACGCTAATTTCATCTAGATAATATTTAAATAACAAGTAGGTACCTTCTACGAATAAACTGGATGTTAAAGGAATAAGTGAGTCTATTTTTGATTACATTTTCTCAAATGTGTAGGGTAACATCATAAAAATTAAGGTAGGTGTGATACACGGAAAAGAAAAATAGGTAAATACCACCAAGTATCGCCATATTTTAGGAAACAGTGGTGATTCTGATTAGGGTTACATTAATATGTGCGATACCAACATCTAAAAGTGTTATTTAGTTCGGATTAGCAGTTAGTACCTACTCATTATTCAGTAAGTACCTACCAATTCCATAGTAGCTCTAATATGAAATTTAAAACAGTCTGGACCCTTCGGTTGCGTGTAGACGGTCATCCAGCTTCCAACCACGTCCTGAACGTTTAAACGATTCCCCTTTTTATATAAAGGGCAAATATCATACATCGATATATTACGTGTTTGCACTAGATTATCACCAGTTGCCACAAACAAAATTGTTAAATTAATTATACATTTAATATTCATTATTCAAATATAACTCGTTTACTCGCGGAGTCTCCTTTTCGAGAAGTAAAGATTGTGGTATGAATCTCAACGAGATAAGCTTGTTTTAATAATATCTTATTAAATCAATATTGAAATTTTCTTTACCACACACCATTGAAATTGGATTAAAGATTACCAAACAAATGAATAAAAATATTTAATCGTTCACTTCAGTGTCTACTCCGTATGGTACCTATCTTTAATTTACATAACCTACCTCCCTCCTCATGTTACAAAATCACTGGCAACGTTTTATGTAGGTAGTTCGCAATTTCTGTTATCCATCAATCTCGATGTCTCTACTGTGGTCAATATCTATTGATTGTAATTAGTAACAAGGTCATATTGATGTGTAATATTATATTTTATTTACATAATCAGTAGGTACGGAATATAAATATTAAGACAAAAATGGGTACGGTATACAGTATCATCGATGCGCTTACAGCCAATAACAATCTACAAGCAAATGCCATCTAAGCAGGAAGCCCTGGACGAAACTTTAAAGAGTATTTTTTCGATTGGGTATTAATAATATGTAGTTTACATTATACGTCTACAATCGTTTTCTACAATACATAATTCATTTAACTATTCAATATTCATATAATTTCATATCAACGATATATATTTGATCATTCTTGTGTGAAGCAAGAACTGGATATAGTCACATAAGAATATATACATAAATATACATAGGTACATAATGATTACTTTATATGGCCTTTAAAAATTAAAAATAATCTCTAAATTAAAAATAGTAGGTACCTAACACCATCACCAAATTTAAAAAATATTACGGCAAGAGTTGAATGACATTACCGATAATTTATAAAATTATAATCGTCATTGATCAATAAAAACAATGTTACGTTGTATAATATATTTTAAAGCGAAAATTATAAATCGTAATAAACGTATAAAAATATTTAATATGATGAACAATAACTTTAATTAGGCTTACATATCTGTACCTATGTTCATTGCTGGTGATTATACAAGTACGTTCCTCTTTTCTCTTACAAATAATGTTAGACTAGTTGTAGGTAAATACTTCATGTGTATTTTGGAATACTGCTTCCTGGAAACAAGAAAAAATACAAATTAAAATTATTACGAGTTATCAAAGAATATTGTAGTTTTGTGAGCGATAAAGTAAGCATAAAACAAAAATGAGAGGTATCGGTTATTTCAATAATAGAATTAAAATTTCTTATGTAGATTTTTATTTAATTGAAAGTTTATAAGTGTAGTTACATTTTAACATTCTTATTTTTTGACATTGTCGTTATAAATACTCGTTGACTAGTACCATAACTTTATAATAATACACATTAGACATAACAAGTAGTCCATTATCCTGCTCGCAGCTGCGCTGCTGCGTGAGCCAGTGGAACATTAATGAAATCTAATCATTTTCAAACGGTTACAACAACAACTACAATAATTTACAGTATCACACACATTTGAAACTAATGCAATATAGGTCATAATTAGACAAAAAGTTAACAGTGTAATATTAAAATGTGTAGCATAAGTATTCATTAAAGTTTTGTAAATCATCAAGCTGCCGTACTGGCCGTGGCTTACAAAGTGGATCTTAAGTAACTTCTTCATTGTCTGTCATTATCATATTATAACAAACGATTGATTTAATTCATATTATTCTTACCTATATTAGCACAAATTTTATAACAAGCAAGAAAAGATTTAGTAATGTAATGGTATAAATAAGTAGGTACATCAATCTGGGTGGCAAAAAGGGTGCTGTATACAATTAGCACAATCGAATGTCTACAGGTAAATGAATTATGTTCGCAGTAGCACAGTACCTAACACCTAATAACTGGATTTCACATTTTGGTATGCGAAGGAAACTTAAATGAATTCTCTTATTTCAGTTCACACGTAAGCATAAATAACATTTCCTTGGTAAACAAATTTAAAGCTCATAAAAATCTTTTCAGAATTCGATCAGAAATTAACGCTACCAAGCAAGTTTTATGTTAACATGTTTTTTTAATTTTCGAAGGAAGATTGAAGATACGTGTCCAATACACCTAGTCTAAGACTCGAATTGAATTGTCGTAATTTCTACTACCTTACAAATTACCTCATAAGTTTCATTTTGGTCGACAACTAGATATTTATGCTAAAATAATTTAGCTTATGAAAAATTATTAAAACCCCCAACATACGACGTTGGAAGGCTAATTAAAGCAATAAAAATACATTTACGATACATATATAAAAGGTGCTTTAAATTAATCAAGCCAAGTAGGTACAATATTAGTACATACACCTAAAATATACCGGTCGATAAAAACACAAAAGTAATGACCATTATGAATAGATACATAATTATATTTTGTAGCTAAAACAGGATTAGTACTTACACCGTAATTACACCATAAGTGATAATATTGTAGATTGCCCCAAATTTAACCATGCTAAAAGCCAAGAAAATCTGGCTAATGGTACCAAAATCTGTTTAGCCCTAGTTTAATATGGAGGGATAATTTCAGTTTCAGGAATGTATAAAATAATGTCATGGACAGAAATTGCATGGAATTTAGGAAACACTGCCTTTGCAATGGCCACGTTTTATGAAACAGTTATATTGGTTTTATTCAAGTAAATTGGGTCAGACGTTCGATTTTGTTGTGCACCTAAATTATAAACTGTATTAAGGCTTTTTTATGCGCATAGCAGAATAATACAAGAAAAACTATAGCTGTTGTTTCTTAGATTTTTTTTTGTTAATCGCGTCGCGCCAGTCTGCAAGAGACTTAATTCTGAAGGTGTCGTGTGAAATGGAATGAAACAAAAATGAACAAAAAGTGAATCGTCTGATATCTGCTTAAGGTTATAATTATGTCAGGAGTGCTACACACCTTTTTGGGTCGTCATTAATCGGCACAGCCGGGCAGTAAACAAAACTTTTTTGTTCTGGAAAACGCGCCGCTCGGCTTATCCGCATGTACACACAGCGTCAGTATGTTCTAACCCCTCAAGTTTTAAAATATTACACTGCTACAACATTGAATTCGTTACGAATAATCTAAGGAATACCTACTTAAAAAAGAATTCATTGTTGCGACTTGGATTCGAACCATCGTACCAGCGAAACGTCTTCATACTCATACCGGCAGATTGACAAACTAGCCAGCGAGCCCATATATTATGATTTGCGATGAAATTTTTATCTACTATCGTCCGAGTCACTTTATCTTTAGTTGATAGATGTTATAATTTGAGGGTATCCATTCATGTTTTCTTTATAAAATTAATCCATCCATACCCTCAAGTTATAACTACAACGTTCACTTTAAACTATTGTTTATTTCTAGCGCTTCCTATTTTATCGTTTGCGGCAATAGGATATCACTTGTCTAGGGACTCGTTTGTGTCAGTTAGCAAAATTATGTATATATATAAATTGTGTATAAATGATAACTGTAAATGATCAAGACAAATTGTAAAATATAAATCTTTGTAGTAAAATAAGATCAGTTTAGTTAAATAATAGCAATAATATATATTATTAAATGATTTTTAGAGCATTTTATTTTTCTTGATTTTTATGAAATATTACTAAAACAAAATAGAAAAAAATACTTTAAATTAAAAAATAAATAATGCATGACAAAAAGATTTCGTGCCTAGGATTTGAACCTCCAATCTACTAAACCACCGGTCTACTTAGACAGTGGTGCCGATTCCCTTGTTTACAAATTAAACTAAATTTAAGTTCAATGCATCTTTTTCTTTCTATTTCATTAAGAAAAGGACAGAAGATAAATTTTAGTTTAGTCCTGTCAAATTAATCAGCGCTTGACGTAAATTGACGTAATTTTAGTTGGCAAGTTTTTAATCACGTCTAAACTTGTATGGAGACTGACAGGCGCTGATTAATTTGACAGAACTAAACTAAAATTTATCTTCTGTCCTTTTCTTAATGAAATAGAAAGAAAAAGATGCATTGAACTTAAATTTAGTTTAGTTTGTGAACATGGGAATCGGCACCAATTGAATATCTTTACGAAAATGTTAACCCTATTCCCTAAAATAATAATACATTATTGAAATAAAATGTTTTTGCAAAATACTAAGAGTAACTTGGGCCTATCACGATTTGAACGCACGTGTTTTTTGGGGCGGGGGGGGGTTACTACGAGCTGTTTGTACCTAAACGGGCGGTAAAAAAAGAACAACTGTAACATGCTAATTCAGTGAAGGTAGATGCCGAACGGAGTTTCCGATCGCATCGGCACAAACCGAATATTTGTAGGTGTAGAATTGCTACGGGTCGGCTTTGTTGTTCATCAAATACTGCCGAATCGAATGTGCCGGTGCCGACCCGGACAAGTGTGTTATGTAGCACGCCTCACAATACCAAATTAATCGTGTTTGTGCCACATTGGGAGTGGTCCTTTTGATAGGTAGGTTATAGGTAGTCAGTACCGGATGAGTGTGATGATAAAAATAATATAACTACAGTATCTTCCTATTATAAATGTTATATCATGGCTTTTATACATGTTTAGGTTTGGTACAATCTACGAATTACCAAATCAACAATGTTATGTTTAATATCTTAGTGGACATAGCGAGCTCGCGACTAAAATCAACTACCGAATTAATATTACAATGCCTCCTATATCAAAAAGTCCTACTTACCGGTAGACAAAATTGTTTTAATGAATGAGATCACTATGGGTTTCAACTGCAGGCCGTGTTTGTAATTTTAGACTCAATTTATGACATCGTCCATCCCAACAATAGAAGCTCAAATGTTTGTTTAATGCGGGATCTTATAGCAATTACTTAGATATTTCTTTACAACACTTATACTAGGTTGGAATGTTAGTTTAAAAATGTTGCAAGATTCTATAAAATAATTACATTTTAGAGTCACTTCTATTTCGAATCTTTAGACCTCAGTGTAGGTATATTTTTAATTAACTTGTCACCTTACATCCTACGCAAATTATATGTACGAAATTAAGCTATTTTATACATTTACCAAATCGAATTTTTATTTCACATATTGATACACTTTATTTTAATCATTTATTAAGAGAGCACGTTAAATCTTACTGGCTTGTCTGGATGTTAATTTACCTAAAAAAAATAACTAGATTTTCTATTTTTGTCTGAACAATCCCCAAGGACCTGATGAAGTGACTATATATGTGATATTGAGCATTATTTTATAATTTATAGTTATGACCCAAATTAATTCAAACAGGTAGGTATTGAGTATAAAGTACCCGACAAATAAGTATTTATTTTCTGTTAAAACACCAAATGTCAAAGCTCCACTTTCATGGTTCCCACACCACACAATTTAATTTAAAGTGTACATAAATAACTTTAAAAAAAAATTAAGATTAGAGGAGTTTAATAAAGGTGAGTTTTTGAGATAGGAGAATAGGGTAACTCCTATATTCTCCAAAGATCACAATACCTATTTTGCTTTCATGAAAACAAGTTAGCTAGTACATGCATACATACATAAACTCACGCTTCTTTCCCAGGGAGTTGGCAGAAACTACAGAATGCCACCTGATATGATCCTTACATACAGCTTTGTACAAACACCTCTATTTCTACAAGATACTAACAAATGTCATTATGCCTGTGCCCTGTAGTGAATGGTGATTAGAGACAATAGACAATTAAAACTTGACAGCATAATTAATTGAATAACCTCTCATAAGCTGTGCATCAGTCAAGTAATGCCATCATCAAATTGAATTAATAGTAGCGTTACTTTCAGCTCTTATTATCTTAAAATGCCTAACTTGATTTTATAAATACTGTAATTAACAATTTCTTCAAATAAAATACGTACTATAAATCAAAGTCCTAATCTTTATTGATTCTACCACAAGCCAAAAATAATTGCACATAGTACATACCAAATAACAAACATGTGATGTAAATATAAAGAAACAGGGCAATATTCGATACTGATTTTTTGCCACTAATGAACTCTCCGAGTTAAAGTTAACATCTCATCAATGTCTTATGATTTAATTAAAAAAACTGTCATCTTCATTAAATACTACACAATCTCCAATTGACTACAAATATTAGTCCATTAATTAGCTTTACTCTTATATATTAGTTTTAAGGCCAAATTGAAGTATTTTTTTATAATAATTACAATCATTATGCATGATTGCTAAAATGTTATTAGTTTGATAATGCAAGAGTAGTGGAAAAAGACCAGTACCAACACCATGTGTGTCCATCATGCAAGATACATATTATACTCAGTTTAATAGTTAAGTCAAATTGAAACAATATTTGTGGAAATATTCTATACAATATAGGAAATACTGTGTTTCACTAACATCACAGATTTTTTCAAATTTAAAGTATTTTATAGCTTTTAATTAAACAAGCTTCATAATCCCTCATTACTATGGACCTGGTCAGAATGAATCTAGTTTGTTAAACACATTGTGAAATACATAATGCACATGATTAAAGCCCTGTACTTAATCATTCTCACAGGACAAAGGATTTTCAAACACTTTATTTTTGTTGGTTAATTTCTTGTTTCCGACATGCATCTACCATGTTGGCATTTAAAAATCAAGGTCCAATTTATTAGTATGGGTGTATATTTAAAATAACTTAATTTTCATATAAAGTTGCTTGATGTGAATGTAATAACCCTTTAAACTCACTCTATCTTTGATAAGAACCATTAAAACACTAACCTGCATATAAATAGACAAACAAGTATATCAATATGTTTATTGGTAAGTATTTATATATCAAGTTTTATAGTTAACTAGTTGGACATAAAACTTTATTTGATATTTAATCAGGTATTGTGTTTATTTATATGACATGAAGTAGTTCATGCATATTCTTTTTTATTCTTATTATATAACAATGTAATGATCAAATAAATATATATCTTACTCATATGAATATAAAAATGATTAAATATTTGCAAGGTTGCTGCATAGAGAGTATAGCTATTTCCTGACAACCATTCTGTTTTTTTAAACAATTGTTATGGAAGTATTACAGAATTAGTCACTGAATGTCTACCTATTTTGTTAGTAACCTGTAATATAACTGAAAATTATTTTGAAGATGCTTATAGGTACTTAAATAAGGGGTTGACATTTTGATGTAGTACTGTTTTTGCTAGTTTAATTTGAAATTCCATAATTGACCCCACCTGTGTTCAAACCGGTGTTTTCTGAGGCTCCAGTCGGAGCAGGTGCAGGCATGGCGATGGGAGGCGCCTGATCTCCCTTGGGACGGCCTTCTCCAGCCGGCTGCGCGGTCACGGCCTGCACGCCGTCTGAGTCATCCCTCTCCAGCGTGTGGTAATCTCCGGACTCCTCAGGAGGACGCGGCTTGCACTTGCCGCAGCAGCAGTTGCAACAACAGCATAGGCAACAGCAGAAATAGCATCCAGTTAAAATGCCGCATACGATAAACAGGGCCTTGCACCAAGTGCTTGTCACTACGAAATAGGCGTTGACATTTTCTTCTCCGAATTGCTCAGCGATATACAGCCCGAGAGATCCATAATTATCATATATATTCCGTTTCGTAGCATCACTTAGAATCGTATGTGCACGGTTCACTTCTTTAAATTTATCGGCAGCTTCAGGATTGTTAGGATTTTTATCGGGATGATATTTTAACGCTAATTTCCGATAGCTTTTCTTGACGTCGTCTTGAGTAGCAGTTTTTGGGACTTGTAGTATTAGATACAGGCTGTCCCCCGCAGTTGATAGTTTCCTTTTATCCATTTTAATAGTCCAATTTAGTAAACGGTTTTATACAACGTGAACTAGAAATTATATTGCAAAACTAAGACAATCCCTGAAGAATTTACGAATTACGATAACACGAACATCTCACTCTCGCGTCAATGTTGCCAGTTGTGATTTTAAATAAATAAAAAATATTTTTATAGTTCTAAATAATTTAGTAATGCAGACCTATGATGATGGCACTACTTTGCCGACAAGTGCTAGCAGCTTTTGAACTACACCCACAAGCCGTGTTTTTAACAAATTGTTTATTTTATTTGACTCAATACACATTCGTGACATAATTGTGAAAGTAGCGCCCTCATTTTCATTTCACTCTTTTTAGCCAAGCTTGTATCGTTGTATCTGTATACTTTATCTAGATGGTGAAGGCCTGCAGGCATATCAGCACACAAAACTCGTTTCTACGGTGGTCATGCTACGCGTGCATGACCACAATAGAAACGGGTTTTGTCGACGGAAGAATAGACAAAATGACAGATTGTGATTGTTTATCTGTAATTTTGTCTATTCTTCAATCGACAAAACCCGTTTATCATGCTCTGTGCCCGTTTATGTTATAAAAAGACTACTATCATGGACTTATTATACAAACTACTATTTAAAAGATTGTTATTTTGTCATGCTACGCGTGCTGGACTTGAGGCCTCTTATCTGCGAATCCACTGGGGGTGTTACACATCACATTATCTAGGATCATATAAAAGCTGAAATTTTAATGGTTGTTTTCCCGCGGCAGAACGGTTTGCCCTTAGTAGTACTATTGAATCATAGATTTAAACTCAAAAAATTCTGTTTCTGTTTTCAAATAATTCAAAAAAATATGCATAAACTTGAAAGCGTGAGAAACAATAATGTCACTAGACTTATCGTAGGTATAGACGCCAGCACATCAAGCTACCCGAAACTGTCAAATTTTCCCAATCAACTTCGAACCTTAAACTTCAGCGATAAAGTTGAATGATGTGCTGGCGTCTGTACTTCTCGACCGCATGTGTTGGCGCGCTTCCGACAAAGCGAAGAACGGTTCGTAAATGTTCAGCAGACCAAAATAAGCTGTCGCATGTAGACGGCGTATACGGCATAAACTAGTATGCACGCACGCGGGCGGGCGGCGCACGGTGGGCTGGAATCGTCAAGTGGGGACTTAAGGATTCAAATGCCACGTCAACGAATATAAGTCCAAGAAAACCATTTTGTGAATTAGGACCTAAGCAAAAAAAGAGACGTACAGAACATATTCATACAACTATGACTACAGAGGAAATATCTCATGCATATATTATGAAATTACGAGAGGATGGTAATCAAGGAATAGCTGAAATCCTCGAACACCTACTTAAAAATCCACAGGATGTGCAAAAAACCAAAGATAGTCTTTTAGGTAAAAATGAAAAACCTAAATTTACTCCAGATGAAGCTTTGGGACTTGTTTTGTCCCTTAAATTAACAAAGTGGCAATACAATACTTTAAGAAAAAGTATCAAAGAGAAAAATGTCGACATGTTCCCTTCCTACTACAAGGTGCAAAATGCAAAACAAGAATGCTACCCGCCAAAGGATGATATCACCATAACAGATACAACTGCTAGAATAAAATTGCAGCCTCTATTAGATGTATCCGCCAAAAGGATATTCAAAGCAATCAATATTGATAGCACAGACTGTAAGTAGTTGACAATGATAAGCAAATGCGGAATGGATGGTGCCTCGAATCAAGCAAACTATAAAAAAAAATGACAACGGATGACAAAGAGGACAGTGCTTCGACATATGATTCAAGTATTCTTATGGGTAGTTTAGTACCAATAAAAATTGTTTCCGAGGAACAAATTATCTGGGAAAACGACTCACCAAATTCAGCATATTGGTGTCGTCCAATATTTTTCAAGTTTGAAAAAGAGAATAAATCAACGATTTTAAGAGATAAAACCGAAATTGAAACGGAGATAAATGAATTGAAGGAAACAGAAATTGGAGAAATAAAAGTCTCACATTCATTATTGCTTACCATGATAGATGGTGAAGCAACATCAATCCTCTGTGAAACTTCAGCTCAACGATGTGACACATGTAAAGCTGTTCCTAAAGAAATGAATAACTTGTCTTTGTTATTGACTAAAAAGATTGATACCAACTTGTACAAATATGGTTTATCATCGCTACATATATGGATACGTTTTATGGAATGCATTCTTCACATAGCCTATAGACTGGATTTCAAAACATGGGTTGCAAAAGGTGAAAACAAAGTTTTGATGGAAAATAGAAAAAAAAGCATTCAGAAAATCAAACAGGCCTTTTAATAGATGTTGTAAAGCAAGGACATGGAACTACTAATGACGGGAATACCGCTCGAAGATTTTTCTCAAATACAGAGATTGCTGCTGCAATTACTGGTGTCGATGAAAACTTAATAAAACGGTTTTCGATCATTTTAGAAACAATATCTTCAGGTCATAAAATTGACACAGTGAAGTTTAAAGAATATACGGAAGCCACCATAAAATTATACGTAGATTTATATGAGTGGTATCACATCCAGTGTACATAAAGTTCTTGTTCATGGAGCAGCTATCATTGAAAACTTGGGATTAATTCCGATTGGAAAGTTATCGGAAGAAGCGGCTGAATCTAGAAATAAAGACTTTAGGCGATATCGATATTGGGGTGTAAGGGGCACACTACCATCTCAGTGCCCCAAGTCAACCTCACCTGCTCGTGGTGCACCCTGCTGAATAACTAACGAGGCTCTGACAACCGACAAATGGCGGTATAACCATTCTAAATAAAATTTCGCAGCTAAATGGTGCAGACTAGTGACGGGCAGCAGCGTCACTAGTGCGAGAAGCTGCGATCTGCGATCGCCAACCCGCATGCCCAGCGTGGCGATTATGGGCAAACCCTCCAAATGGCAAGTCAAATTCAACCACGGCCTCCAGTTCCCGACCGCCTTGCTATTCCTGATTTTGGCGGCAATCACGGTAACGGTAAGATAGGGGGTGCGAAGAATCCCTGGGTTACGAATGGCCGCCAAACCCAACTGACCTTGGCAACGTACAACGGACGCACGTTACGACTCGACGAACACCTAGTGCAGCTAGAAGAAGAGCTCGGAAAAATAAAGTGGCATATTCTTGGCTTAAGTGAAGTCCGAAGAGAGGGAGAGGACACAATAACCCTTGAATCGGGCCACCTTTTGTATTTTCGAGAGGGAGACCAACTATCCCAAGGCGGAGTCGGGTTCCTGGTAAACAAATCCCTTTGTGACAACGTTGTAGAAGTCTCCAGTGTCTCGAATAGGGTAGCGTACTTTGTAGTGAAGTTAACCGAGAGGTATAGCCTCAAGGTTATTCAGGTTTACGCACCGACCTCGGCACACTCGGATGACGAAGTGGAGGAAATGTTTGAGGATATCTCCAAGGCCTTGCATTCCACCACTAAGGCCCACTACAATGTTCTCATGGGGGATTTTAATGCTAAAGTGGGAGTACAGAATTGCAGCGAATCGGTAGTAGGATCTTATGGTTTTGGCAGCAGAAATCATAGGGGGCAAATGCTTGTCAACTTCCTAGAGAAGGAGGGGCTTTTCATGATGAACTCCTTCTTTAAGAAACAGCTCCAAAGGAAGTGGACGTGGCGAAGCCCCGATACTATGACGAAAAATGAGATAGACTTCATCATAGCGGATAAGAAGCATATATTCAGGGACGTCTCGGTGATCAACAGGTTCAACACCGGCAGCGATCACAGACTTGTCCGAGGCTCTCTGAATATCAACTTTAAGCTCGAGCGAACTCGTTTGATGAGGTCTAGGCTCCGTCCAAACATGCTCCAAACCATGCTGGGATCTGAAGCGTTCCAATCAAACTTGGAGAACCGATTTGCTGCCGTGGAAACCACAAAGGACGTTGACCAGGCACTCGACCAAGTGGCGGAAATCCTCAGGGACGAAGGCACGCGTTTTTGTAAAATGCGGCGTACAGGCAAGAAGTCAAAACTTTCAAAGGAGACTCTGGAGCTTATGACGGAACGACGTGAAAATCCACCTATCACTTCGTCAGAACAACGGGCACTCAACAACAACATAAGAACACTGGTACGACGCGACCTCCGACGCTCCAATACGCGCTCTATAGAGAAAGCGATTGAGCAAAATCGGGGGTCGAAGGTGTTCGTCCAGTCACTCGGGAGGAGCCACCTGACGAAGTTGACAAAACCCAGTGGGGATATCGTCGTTTCGAAGCCGGAGATCCTTTTGGAAGTAGAAAACTTCTACGGCCAGTTGTACGCATCGCACGCATCTCGACCTGATCCCGAAAATGAGGATTCCAGAGCCACCTTAACCCGCCATTTCACAGAAGACCTGCCAGAAGTCAGCCAAGACGAAATCGAGGCGGCTCTTAAACAGCTTAAAAATGGAAAAGCCCCTGGTGAGGACGGGATAACGACCGAGCTCCTGAAAGCTGGAGGAAGTCCTGTACTGAAAGAGCTTCGGGAGCTCTTCAACTCTGTCCTGTTCTCTGGGAGAACTCCAGAAGCGTGGCGAGAGAGTGTGGTCGTTCTCTTCTTTAAGAAAGGTGACAAGACTCTTTTGAAGAATTACAGACCCATTTCGCTCCTTAGCCACGTATATAAGTTGTTTTCAAGAGTCGTTACGAATCGTCTAGCGAGAAGACTCGACGAGTTTCAGCCACCGGAGCAGGCTGGGTTTCGAGGAGGATACAGCACCATAGACCACATTCACACAGTGCGGCAAATTATAAAGAATATAGAAGGCTTTTGACTCTGTCGAGACCTGGTCTGTTTTGGAGTCTCTGCAGCGATGCCAAGTCGACTGGCGATACATCCAAGTGCTGAGATGTTTGTATGAAAACGCGACAATGACCGTCCAAATTCAGGATCAGCGTACTGAACATATCCCCCTGCGTCGAGGGGTGAGACAAGGGGATGTCATATCCCCAAAATTGTTCTCTAACGCATTGGAGGATGTGTTTAAGACGCTGAACTGGGAAGGGCGTGGCATTAACATCAACGGCGAATACATCTCGCACTTGAGATTTGCAGATGACATCGTCATACTGGCCGAATCGCTGCATGACTTGCAGCAGATGCTGGACGGCCTAGTTAATTCTTCTGTGCGCATTGGTCTCCGGATGAACTTGGACAAAACCCAGGTTATGTTCAACGAACACGTCACTCCGGGGCCGATTGCTGTCAATGGCGGTGCTCTCGAGGTTGTTCGAGAATACGTTTACCTCGGGCAAACTCTGCAGTTTGGTAAGAACAACTTTGAGAGGGAGGCTAACAGAAGAATTCAGCTGGGCTGGGCAGCGTTTGGGAAACTTCGTCGAGTCTTCTCGTCGCGTATTCCACAGAGCCTAAAGACGAAGGTCTTCAATCAGTGCGTCCTGCCTGTTATGACTTACGGAGCCGAAACGTGGGCACTCACGGTACGGCTGGTCCATAAATTTAAGGTTGCTCAGCGAGCCATGGGGCGGGCTATGCTTGGAGTCTCTCTGAGGGATCGAATCCGGAACGAAGTGATCCGGCAGAGAACCAAAGTTATCGACATAGCTCACAGAATTAGCAAGCTGAAGTGGCAGTGGGCCGGCCATATCAGCCGTAGAACCGATGACCGTTGGGGTATACGTGTTCTTGAGTGGAGACCGCGAATTGGCAAACGTAAGGTAGGACGCCCTCAGGCTAGGTGGAGTGACGATCTTCGAAGGGTGGCTGGTAGCAGCTGGATGAGAGTTGCCGAGAATCGAGCTGAATGGCGTGCAATTGGAGAGGCCTATGACCAGCAGTGGACTGCTATAGGCTGATGATGATGAGGCGATATCGCCAACACCATTCAAGAAAATTCTGCAGAAGAGCTAATAATGAGGATATTTTGAATAATTTAATGATTAGTTCAGATCCTTTTATATCATCAAAACGTCATAAAATGATACGGAAACACAAACCATTTTCAGAAGAAGCGAAAGCCATGCTTCTGTTATCTCCAACATTTGAAGATGATGAGCGGGAAAATATAGAATTTGTAAATGTGGAACATTTAGAGAACGAATCTGATGAAATTGTCTAAGTGATAATTTTGTGAGTGCGTGTGTGAGTAACAGTGTGTGTATGAGTAGATTAGGCCTCCTGGGGACACCACTGATAAAAAAAAACGCGCTTAGTTCTCTACCTCAAGGGTGGTGTGGAAAAGGGAATGAAAAACAATTTTCTCCAAAATCGAAGGAAATAGAAGCAAGTGATAAATCGGATAATTTGTCTAAAAAATAGCACAATCGAATACCGAAAGCCGTTTTTTAAGAACTCTTGAGGATTAAAAGTTATTCATATAAAATCAAATTTCTCCATACAAAAATAAATTCAAATCGTTATAACTTTAAAAATATTAGGTATTTACAAAAATCGCAGAAGAAAAATGTTTTGTATTTAGTGGTAGATCGCAAAGCCGTTTTTTTTTTTATTGCTCATCAATTTTCGTGAATCCCTAAGTCTATGAAAGCTTGATTTCAGCCCACCGTGCGGCGGTGAGCCTCTCCCCACGCAACGCCCCGCGCCGCTGGCACTGCGCTGGCTCTCTCAGTTGACCCGCGGGTATTGATAGGTAACTCATCATTTTTACATGAGGTTGAGGGAGTACCTCATTTTACCTCGCGAGGTCCTCACGAGGTACCCCTCATTTGAGGCGAGGAATCGAACGTCAGCATATTCACCTCACGAGCCGAACTCAGCCGAATTCAGCTGATAGTCCGAGCGTAGACGTAGTATTATATTATCTGTGCCCGTACCGTCCGAATGGACCCCAAATGGACGGGGGCGATGACGAGGTAACCGGTTTGAAGTTTTTACCATAGTTATCTAGTAATTTTTTTTGCCATCCGAAACACACGGGCCGTATTCGTACCACTGATATTCGAAAAAAAAAAAAAGTTATGAAGCAACCGCTCCAAAATTGGTGAGGTTATTTATTGGTACCACTATATGTTGGAAAAAAATGCCATCCGATCCTGCTGGGCAGTTTCTGAGAAACAACCCTTCAAAGTCGCCAAAAAACCCTTTTTTGCCCAACTTTTGAAACAAAAATCGAAAAAAAAATTCTTAAAACAGTTTTTATCGGATGGTATTCGAAATTTAAGCTCTAATAAGTGCAAGGAATTGTGTATATCAATGACATCCGGTTTTGATAAAATTCACCCCCTTATCGCCACCCCCAAACATCGTTATAATTGAAATAATGTCATACGCTGTATATAATTCTTGAACTCCTTACCGATGATTTATCATCTAAAATGAGGTATAAACTTCAAAGCAATCGCATTTTCATCCGGTTGCCTCGTCAAAAAATTTTAGGTTTTGCCCCCTCTCATATCTCCGCCCCCGTCCATTTGGGGTCCATTCGGACGGTACGGGGAAGTTTAGTATCACTTCAATGCCCAAATTACCACTCGCCATCCGGTTGCCTCTCCGATAAAATTTTACGTGCTATTGCCTTGAATATATAAGGTTATAGCCGAACAAGTGATATCAACAAGTCTTACTACGTGTTACTTCGTAATCGAATCATTTCATCTAATACTTCTCTGTTACATGGGGTTAGCTTTGAGCAATCAAGTTCTTCAATTCAAATTCCGTCCAAAGATCTTCCACGACTAAGTGCTACATTGTCCAGTCCCAAGCCGGAATTCCATACCAAATGCACCTTACTCATTCACTACTCCAGCCAGACTGCCTCTCACAGTACCCCCACTAAATTCATGCTACATTCGCTTAATTGACTTTTACGCTACTCCCAGACATGCATACTCCCAGATTCATTCCCCCTTTCACACAGCTAGAGCCCGAGACCTACCAGTAATTCTGCTCCCCTGGGAGCTTGGACAGCGCTCGCGACTACCCTCGATAACTCTCTCATACTTTTCGCTACACATTTATCGCTGCCTGGTGCCTAGCAGCCTCGGTACGGCTTTTCTCTACGAGAATCTCAACACGACTGCTACTTTGTCCGGTCCCCAGCCCGAATTCCACACCAAATACGCCTTACTCATTCACTACTCCAGCCAGACTGCGTTTCACAGTATCCCCACTACATTCATGCTACATACGCTTGAATGACTTTTACGCTACTCCCAGATTCGCATACTCCCAGATTCATTCCTCCTTTCACACAGCTAGTGCCCGAGACCTACCAGTAATTCTGTTCCCCTGGGAGCTTGGACGGCGCTTGTGACTACCCTCAAGCATTCCGTAATCGAGGCCTGTCATCCGCAAGCCATCGCATGAGCCTGACCTAAACTCCCGTACTTTAGGGCGACGAAACTTCGGGCGCTCTCCGCGGTGACCACCACGCTCCAAGAGGCTAAACCTTAGTTTACGCGTCGGTAACTGACCGAGCGACACACTACATCGGCCACTTTTCCGCAGTGCAGCTCGACATCCTCGAGGCAATTAATTTACCAGCATGCACTTACGATGTTCCTTACTACTTCTACATTACATTACCGTGCTCCCGCAACCTAATCTCGCATTCTTACACAAATACACGACTGCTGCAACGCTACATGAAATGTAATTTCCTATTTTTTAGTTTGGTTTATTTATAAAAGCGTGTTTTTTTGAATTTTATTAAACTATTATTTGCTTTGTTGAATTAAAAATTCTCTTTGGTATTCGAAAATGTCCTAATCCTTACAATCCTTACATATTATAAAACAAAGCTCTTCGCCGCGCCTGTCTGTCTGTCTGAACGCGATAAACTCTAAAACTACCGAACGGATTTTCAAACGGTTTTCACCAATGGACGGAGTGATTCATGCGAAAGGTTTTAGTGTATAATTCTTTAAGATTTTGTGTCAATTGGCTGAAATTTGACAATTATTGTTGAAGAAGTCGGAAAAAATCATGCCGACTGGGAGCTTTACTGGCGTGCGCTGCGTCAACCGAAAAAGATACATCTTTATGTTCTACAGTATTGTTTATCTTAAAAAGTTCAACGAAAAAATCTGCGATGGCATATGGCATATTTTTTGTGATGATCCCAATCATAGGTTATTGTTGGATTCGATGTATAAAGACTTAGTATCTATATTAAGTGAATCAGCTAGTGTAAACAGCAGCCTAATTGCGTAACATATTTTATTTTTGATTGCAATTCTGAATCGAAAGCAAGTCCAATCTTAATCGCATGCCATAATTGGAATTGCGATGTACATTTTTTACCATACGACTGAAATTGTATAGGGATGTTCAATACAATTGTCTATAATTGTTAAATTTATATGTTTAGTTACAGCATCTATGAATGGTTAATATTCAAATTATTGTGCTATAATGTAATTTTGTTTTAATTACAACTGATGATCTACTAGTGCTTATAAATAAAAATGTACAATGATTGCCGAAAAATGAAAAACCAATTTTTAAAATACTTTCTACCACAATTGAACTACGTAATAAAACGTTTTTCTTTTCACGTCTTTGCTATCTGTGGCCTATGACAAAATCGTAGAAAAGCAGTGTTGTCAACTTAGAGGGATTTCCACTAAACCTGGGAGTTTTTATCCCAAAAACAAACAACTTTGTAGTTGAAAAACATCTCCCCTATATTGATATATGTCACGGTCAATTCTCCAACTGCAAATGTAAGTTTGTAATGGTTTTTTCTTTTTGTATGTGATAAAACTGAAAATTTACAATTTTCTGTCATTTTCCTTTACTTGTGCAATGAGACGGGCTTTGTGCCAAATTTTATGAGTCTAGGTCAACGGGAAGTACCCTGTAGTTTTTGATTTATTTGCGAGTACCAAAATATGTCGCTTAAATAGCCGTAATTTTTTATTGTGTTGACTTAGAAGCTTGATTTTTTAGAGCTCTAAGGGACCACAGACGTATTTGATATTAATTTCAACTTGATACCTCCGTACGTTCCTGAGAAAAAGGGTCTTGACAGACTGATAACGAAGTGATCCTGTAAGGGTTCCGTTTTTCCTTTTGAGGTACGGAACCCTAAAAATACTATGATTACATAAGTTATGTTATGTTTTATTTTCATACTCAAATCTTCAAATGGACTCCCAAAACAGCGACCGAATGTCGGTAACAGAAAACCGATTTCAGGAGAGGCTCCGGCTCGCAGTTTCGATCGTCTCTAGTAATATTATTCGGTTGTAAGTGCATCGATCAAAACTATTCAAATATAAACAAAAACTTGCTTAGGCAAAACCACACTTCCGTGGTTTTGTGAAATCGGTTTGTCTAGTTCGGATTATCGATACGATTCCGTTTCTGATTGAAATCGGATTTTTGATTCGTTTCGATGTATCTAGACGCAAGTCTATAGTGGACTTAGGGGAAAAAAATTGCAACACTGAGAGTAAAAGTTGAATGATCTGCCCTCATTGCGTTATGCGTTGACGATTTAATGCAAACTACTGCCTGTCTAAAGTATACCTTTGCTGCTCTAACTTTATCAGAGTGTAGGGAAAAGAAAAGGAAAGGCATATGACATCACATGTTAAACCTTTGACAATAATTTGAGCTGGAATGAATATTCTTTGAAGTCTGTGGAGAATACGATATCAATCATGGCGACGTATCTGTTTACATTTTATTTTTGTTGATTTCGGTAAAGTTTTTGTTTGTTGTTTTATATTTTTCAACATACAAAATTATATTTACTATTCACGTACAGAAACATGGGCCTGTAATAAGCAGTTTTGGAACATTATTCTTGTGGCTTGTGGAAGTCTGAAGAACTTTGGAAAATTCTCTCGTTCGAGACACCGCCTTCGTTTTGTACTAGCTTCACCAAGATCACAGACTACAATTAAGTACATGGACTAAGACTTAGGCTGTTTTGCTCCATAGCGAAAAGTATCTAAGTCGATATTATCACTACAAGTAAGTAAACCAATATAAATAGGAATAACGTGTGTGAGAGTACCTTCGTATCTCATTAGATTATTGTAGCTGTAGGTACATTATTGGTGAGTCTACGTATACGGACAATCATTCTTTTGTTGCGTAGACACAGGCATCTTACGCGAGGTTAACTATTTATTGTGGTTAAAATAATAGTTAAGTACTATGTCTCACATTCTAACTAAAATTGTTAATTGATATTTTTGTACATAAGTAGATGCTGAAATAAACTATAATATCCACTACCTAACCAAATAACAGATAACTACAAAACATATTCATAATATTTTCACAGACGTGCTGAAAATACAAGAATGGAACACTACCAAATATCAATATTGTTGACTTCCTAACAAAGCAGTTGGTGGCAAGGTGGCAAACATGGATTGAATTAAGAATCATATGTATTAATCATTGAAGGTAAGCTTTTTGACACATCATTAAGAATTAAGCATAGCAACTCAATTATGAATATATTTCCTTGGCTGAACTTTTGACAGACACATCATAATATATATTTTATGTTTATCCAATTACCATTATAATTCAGTATTATAAAATATCTGGAGACTGAAAAATCAGCCCTAAATAAAGAAGAAATTATACAACCAGCATGACGATGATGATCACAGATGGCTTTCATCTAGCCATGGGCCTAGTTGATATGCCTACTTTGCCACATGAGTACTTTATTTGAGCAGAAAATAATATGACTTTGTTTTAAAATGTAGAGTTCCTGGGGAATTTCACCTACGAAGACATGAAGGCAGCATGAATGATACTGCCCCTGCTGTGCTGCACTGCTGCTCTGCTACTTCAGATTTCAAGCTTCTTAAGTACAAAAGTAGAAACTGAAGATCCTTCATGAAATTTTTTTTTTAGAAAACTTGATTATAGTCTTGTACGACAGTGATATAAACTATTGTGTTAATTGATAACAGTGTAAACTTTAATAAAGTGTTTTAATTATGAACTATAGAGGGACAAATAAAAATAACTTTAAATGAAATAATTAAGAATGGCATACTATTTGTTTTATACAAACACAGACAATTTTATAATTATAATGATACTATTTAAAGGTGTTTACCTAAATTAACTGTCATTCATTAGATTTAAAGGAAATAGAGAGAAATAAATTATGGTAAACAAATAAAACTGTTTTATTAAATTGTTACAACCTTAACTCAACACTGGACAAGAGAATCGGCACCATTACCATCTATTCACATTAATATGAAATATTTGGACATAGAGCAAAAAGGAATTGGAACAAACATACTGTAAGGATTAGTGGAATTTGGAATCTAATGTCTTCCTGTGGAAATCATCATGGATTATGTATGTACTGCTTGTTGTAAGTGAATGAGAGACAGTTAAAAAAATCTTGAATAATGTAGTTGAGCCTGACACCTGAAAAAAAAAGAATAGTAAATCTTCAATATATTCCACCATCCATTACATCCATCCACAGTCACTTTATAGAATAGCAATATTCTGCTATAAACAACAATTGGGTCAATTATAAGCAACAATTGACTTAAATATTCTTACCTACTAATAATATTAATAGGCTAAGTACTAACAGCCGCACGGGGCAATCCATCAGGTTAAGCTACGCTTGCCGGGGTTGGTCCGTGGATGGGTGACCATTTCTACATACCGAAACTCCTTCATGCCTCGGAAAGCATGTTAAACCGTTGGTCCCAGATGTCATTTGTGGATCTTTGACAGTCGTTATAGGTCATCAGAAGCCCGAAAGTGACAATTAGTCTTACCAAGGGGTATCGTATTACCTAGTTATTGGGTTGTGGAGGTTAGATAGGCAGTCACTCCATGTAAAATACTTGTATTCAGCTGCATCCAGTTAGACTGAAAGCCGACCCCAACATAGTTGGGTAAAGGCTGGGCAGATCGATTTTTTTAATAATATTAACAATAAGTGAAAAACATTTAAGATAGGTACTTAGATATATTTTCAGTTGCCTACCTACTTTCTTTACTTTGTTGTTATAATTGCTAAGTAAATATTCATATAAGTAGTAGGTTAGGCAACTGAAAATATATGTATGGTATTTAAATGTATGGTAAGTTTACGTTTGATGGTGCATTTCGTATTCACCAATAAACAATATGGGGTTTATTTATAAACGTTGCATAAAGTTATGTAATGATTAGCAACTGTTTAATCATACATTTTTGAGGTTTTAACGTCACTTAACTATAAGCAATGTTTATAAATACATCCCTATGTGTGTAACATTGTTGCTGTACTTAACACACATTCAATGTTCAACACTTAGAAAGAAAATAATAAGTAAGTACATACCTTAAACAGACAATGATGTGGCAATAGTGGTATGTTCATCAATGTCCTTACATAATCCATTAATATAAAATGTTTCAAACTGCTTTTTTTTGTTCTTCCTCAATTATAAGTTTTTGCTTTTCCAATGTATTACAAGCTCGACTGGGTTGCTAAGCTTGTGGCTCAAGTTTGTTACGGTATGAGGTACGAATTTGTCTTTCGTTAAAATGCCACCAAAATACCTCGTTTCTGGAATATCATAATATTTGTTTTTAGTTTAGGTTGTAGGCACTAAACTCACAAGAAAACTTTCACAATTATTATTAAAAATCGACCTCGCTGCTTTGATATTTAACATACCAATAAAATTGATTTATCATTGAGGTTTTACATAAAAACACATTCACAATTTATCAGGAAGACTATTACTTAATTTTTTTCTTAATAATTATGGAGATTTCATGAGTTAATCCCAAAAAGATTGCTAAGTAAAATCTATTGCGACCACTACAGTGCCTTCTGTTTGATTTGACAGACAAAACAAATTACTATATAGTATGAAATAAAATTACAACTGTCAAAATGGTTACGCAATTCGATTAATAGCCTTTTTAGACGCATTTCGTTCACTCAATGGAGTATCAAACAGACCGCAGTTTGTTTAAAAAATATTGGAGTTTTGCAATTCCAAAGTCGTAAAATAAAAGCAATTCGATTCAAATTGAAATAAATTCTACTTGAATGGTAATCAAAATACGTTGCGCAATTAGGTAGCCGACCGGACACTCGGGCAAGGTCTAAGTTTAAATTGTGGATGTGGTATGGAGAACCCAGTAGTGGGCCTATCTATGAGGACATGATATTAAGTCGTAAAGTATTTAAATCAAAATTGAAATGGGTCATTAAGAACCAACAAAAAAATGCAATGGATATATTGGCCTCGCTCCATTCTAGGAAATGTTTCTCGTCATTCTGGAAAGGTACTAAAAAGCTCAATGTCTCTCCAAGCTTACCAGTTAGAGTGGAGGGTGAGAGTGACCACACTGGGATAGCTAATTTATTTAAAGAGCAGTTTATTGTGAGCTCACCTCTTAAGTCTGTGGGAAGGGTGAATGATGCTGAGTCTTATCAATCAGGAACACCCTTTAAGTTTACGTGTACAGAAATAAAAGCAGTCATTAAATGTATGAAACGGGGAAAGTCTCCTGGCCATGATGGACTCAGCATTGAGCATCTCCAAAATGCTGGTGTGCACTTACCAAGAGTAATAACCATGTTTTTAAATCTTTGTGTGGGTCTTTGTGTGTTTTGGCTCCTGAAATACAGGTACTCTAACTTAGCTCTGGAGCCAGGGTCTCAAATTTTTCTGTAATATTTGTATGGCAATAAAGAATTTATTTATTTATTTATTCTTACCTTCCACAGGAGATGCTCGATACGTTAGTTGTACCTATTGTAAAGAATCGGACGGGAGACATAGCTGACAAAGGGAACTATAGGTAGGCCAATATCATTGGCAACCGTGATAGCCAAAGTGTTTGACAGTGTGCTTGACGCGCACCTAAGTAACTTTACAAAACTACACGATACACAGTTCGGTTTTCGTGCGGGGCTGTCTACAGAGAGTGCAATACTTGCGTTAAAGCACACTGTCAAATATTATACGGACAGGAAGACACCAGTGTACGCTTGTTTCCTAGACCTTTCCAAGGCGTTCGACCTGGTTTCATATAAGGTTTTATGGGAGAAGCTTCGGAAGGCGGGAGTTCCAGCTGCATTGGTGTCAATATTATCTATCTGGTATGAAAAGCAGAGGAACTTTGTAAAATGGTCCAATGCATTATCAGACCCATATAAACTGAAATGTGGTGTGAGGCAGGGGGGTCTGATTTCCCCAAGAATATTTAATATTTATGTTAACAACTTGCTTGTTGAGCTCAGCAGCACTCATGTCGGTTGCCATGTAGACGGAGTTAGTTTAAATAATTTAAGTTACGCAGACGATATGGTGCTGCTGAGCCCCACAATTGGGGGAATCAGAAAGTTACTCACTATCTGTGAAAGATACGCTGAACAGCATGGGCTAAAGTATAATCCCACGAAAAGTGAGTTATTGGTTTTTAGAGGAAGAAATAAATGTCCCTCAAATGTCCCACCCGTAGAACTGAACGGTTTACCCTTGAACAGGGTGTCACAATTTAAATATTTGGGCCATATTGTGACCGAGGATCTAAAAGAAGACTAAGACATGGAAAGGGAGCGCAGGGCGCTGGCTGTGAGGGGAAACATGCTAGCACGAAGGTTTGCTGGTTGTTCAGCACCGGTTAAAATAACACTTTTTAAGGCGTTTTGTCAAATATTTTACACCAGCAGTCTGTGGGCTAATCATACCCAAAAAGCAGACAGCGCACTGCGCATTCAATATAATAACGCCTTCAGGGCGCTGTTGAGGCTTCCACCTTACTGTAGTGCGTCACGGATGTTCGCGAATGCGCACACTGACGATTATTTCGCGATCATGCGCAAAAAAGTGGCATCAGTGATACGCAGATTGAGGGGAAGCAGCAATAGCATTCTGAAGGTGTTTGCAGAAAGGCTAGAAGGGCCTACAATGGATAGATTTATCAAACTGCATGTCAGACATGGGACTTGATGAATCTTTCTCCTCTTATCTTGGCTGTATTTTTATTGTGTATTTGTGTATTTATTGTGTATTTGTGTTTTTATTGTGTATTTGTGTTTTTATTGTGTATTTGTGTTTTTATTTTGTATTTGTGTTTTTATTTTTGTACTCATGTGTGTTTAGTGTTACTACTTACATAGTTTTTAAGTTTGTACTGATTACTAACACGCTATGGGCCGTCGACGCCTGAAAATAAACGATTTTTATTTATTTATTTATATGTCTATAACCCACAATAACCAATTTTATCTTTCAGAATTTGATAAAAATTTAATTGTTATTTCCGAAGCTTTTTGACCGGTATAGTATTAATCCTTATCCAAAAAAATATGTTATTTTAATTAGGCATTTAATTAAAATTAAAATATGCCTAAATATCATATCATTTAAATGAATAGTTTAAAAGATATCATAGTTTCAAAATTACGCGTAACAACGCGGGCGCAGCGGTAGGAGTCAATGTCTTTTCCTCTGTTATTATTAGGTATGAAATCTCGGGTAATACGTTCCCGTGGGATATTTTCCGACATCCACGCGGGCGGAGCCTCGGACAAAAGCTAGTATTAGATAAATCGGTTAAAGATAATGGTTGAAATTTAAAATTAACATCAATTCCTGCCTTATCGATTATATGAAAATTATATAAATTCACAAAACTTAATGTATTGTCATCGGTCCTCGATAAATCTACAAAGTTTGAACAAAATCTGGCCGTTTAAAGTGGGTCAAAATTGCGCCCAAAGGAGTCGGTTACAAACAAACATACAAACAAACATACAAACAAACATACAAACAAACAAACATACAAACAAACATACAAACATACAGGTGAAGCTAATAAAAAGCGTGTAAAAATATAAAACGTTTATCCAATATCCCGGTGTGAATATTTTTTGTGTGTGAACTCAATTTTAGTTATGTAATCGTTACTATGCGTTCGCACTGGCGAAACATCACAACAAAACATGTTGAAATCTCTAGTGCCTGTCAAACTTTCTATGGAAAATTGACAGAAAATAGAGATTCCAACATGTTTCGCTGTAAATGTTTCGCCAGTGCGAACGCACAGTTAGTGAATAAAGTCAAAAATGTTCTAAATACCATCTGGATTCTAATCTGAAAGCCAGTCCACCCACAAAATTATCTCTACGCAGCACAACGATCTCGTTTGACTAGTTTGGTCAACAAACAAACGACTTGATGACGTCCACACGTTTTTAGGGTTCCGTAGTAAACAAGGAACCCTTATAGTTTCGTCATATCCGTCTGTCTGTCTGTCTGTCCGCGGTCTAGTTCCGAGACCCTTAGTACTAGAAAGCTGTAATTTGGCATAGGTATACATATTAATTATGCCGACAATAGGTAAAACAAAAAATAACTTTTTACAAAAAAAAAATAACCGACTTAAAAAAAAAAACACTACAAAGTGAAAAATAACTTTAATTTCGGAAGTCGGTGTCTTTGGTTTTGAATTTTCGTTCTTTGTCACCGACTTCCGAAATTAAAGTTATTTTTCACTTTGTAGTGTTTTTTTTTAAGTCGGTTGTTTTTTTTTTGTAAAAAGTTTTTACTTTTCACTTTTTAGTTGTGATAACCTACCCCACACAAATTCGAATACCATTACCTGCTATGTAAATAACAGTGACAGGAAGTTATCATATCATCCACATACTAAGTGAGAAAAAATACGTATTATTGAAGCTAACTCAAAAATTACCCAAGCAAAGTTAATAAAAATTTATATGGGACCACCTCTGAAGTATGAACTACCAAACAAAAAAAGAATCATCAAAATCAATTCATAATTGACGGAGTAATCGCGTAACAAACATACAAAAAAAAAAGAAAAAAAAACATACAGTCGAATTGAGAACCTCCTCGTTTTAGAAGTCGGTTAATTATGAAAAACATTTTTTTTAGGGTACCTCTCCTATACGTAAAGTGGTGATGTTTTTTTTTTATCGCATGGTGTGGGGTATCATTGGAAAGGTCTTTCAAAAACATTGTGAGTTTGTGAAAACCATTTTTGGATTCAGGAATCCGTTTGCGAAATATTAAGCTTTAAAGTGTTAATTTTTGTTAGAGTCAAGTGTCCCCCCCTGTCAGCTTGGTTGATTTTGCATATATGAAAAAAATCACAGCAGTAGTTTAAATAACGAAATTAAAAGGAAAACTATCACAGCTAAGTAGGCTCTACAAGTTAACGAGTAATAATCGACCAACTTAACTTTGCAGTTGTAAAAACATGTTTTCCCATACATTCCGTATGGGAGAACATATTTTTCAACTACAAAGTTAAGTTTGTTTTTGGGATAAATTCATCCCAACTACGGAACCCTTCATTGTGCGTGGTCCGACACGCACTTGGCCGGTTTTTATTATTTTCCCAATTTGTGCAAACTTTGGGGTGCGCAAACTTCTGCGCAGACATGAGTTCGACCGGCTATATGGTTCCCCCAAAAGTAGTATCTCTATGTACTTCTAGTGTAGCGTGTATGTAGCCATACAATTATGAACTTTGTTAGTTTATAATCGATCGGTATTATTTCCGTTAGATTATAAACTGTCGAAAAATTGTGAACTATGACAAATCATTTACATTTTAACGCATACTTTTTCGATAGTTTATAATGTATCCATGAAAAACTGACAAATTGTGAACTGGTAACCAAATTGTTTGCGATTTAATAGCTAAACATAATATTGAAATAAAAATAAAACCAATAGTACTGCATTTCGAACTAATTAACGATACTTGTTGTAGCTCTATTATTACATATCTAAAAGACAATATTAAAGTTCCTTATGTTAACTTAAAAAACATAAATAATTTGGACTCTCTTTTCTCAAATTATAATAAAGTAACTGACCAAATTAAAACAAACCTTAATGGAGTAATTGAAAAACCTCATATTGTACTTTACGGTAACTATTATTCCCATAGAAATATAAAACACTTCTTTCTTATATCTATGATTATTCCTATATACATACATACATAAACTCACGCCTTCTTCCCGCCGGCGTGCGTGTATGACCAGATGTATGAACGTAAACGAGGCAAAAGGACTATGTAAGGATCGTAGCAGGTGGCGTTCTGTAGTTTCTGCCTACCCCCATGGGAAGAAGGCGTGAGTTTATGTATGTATTATTCCTATACTACTATTATTATAAGTCTAATTATAGTTTTATATATTTTTTATAAATTGTATCGTTATTATAAGTTAGTTAAGACTTCTAAATGTAATCCTATACCAGACACTCCCATAGAAATGGTATCCATAGATGTCGAAGATATTCCTGCTCCTAGACTCCGAGTAACCTAAAAACCTGGAGAACCTTTCCTTCCGGCGTCAACTTACCTTCCACCCGTAAGTTTCCTCCAAATCGGGGGGCTGTTACACCCTTCGTCTGTACCCTTTCTGGCCTACTCAGCAGTCTATGCTGCATTCTTGCTGCTGACGCAGCATCCTCTCATTCCTCTCTCCCTTTCCTCACAGTCCAGCACGCCAGTCGTCTCCCAACCTTCCTACCGTGCACTTCTACCTTGCACTCGTGTCTTATTTTAATATACGGTTTATTCTAGCCAAAAGTGGTTTCTTTTATAAAAACCAAATTCGGGACCTCGTTATAACAGAACGCATAGTTATGGAACAAATCTAACATATACAGATGTTAATGATTCTTGAAGTTACGGGTGACTTTAATTGGCGGTTAGCCTATTCGACACTACTGGAGGGTGGTGAAAGAGGCCCTATAATGATTATAATTCTGTAAATACATAACAAAAAACTAATTTCACGACTACAGCTGCGGATTCACCAGTCAAAAGCGCCAGGGTATCTCGCGAAGTTTAAATTTTCTTACGTTTTTTGAAGTAAAATAAAAACTTTAGGCGCGTTGGTCATTTTTGAGATGGGACTAAACCATTGATTTCGCGACACTAACGCAATTTACCGACACCGTGGAGTAAAGAGAACCAGTTTTTTTTATATTTGCTTGTCAGTGCAGGCCTGTGCAGGTAGGGTGATCAAATTATGATTCGCGACCACAACAAATATTTATTTACAGAATTATATTCATTAGAATCATTATTACATCCACAGACTAAGTAGTACTCAGACGGTAATCTCCCATAGTAGAAAAATCGCTTTACGATTAGCGAGCTTTGATTGTGACGTTTAATTTTTTTTTAATTTTAACCATTTTGTTGCTCTTATTGTTATGAGACCGAGTCTTTTTGCCAACGTTTATCGAGCCCAGAATATTTTGGAAAATAGCCTTTTAAGCCTTTAACCGACTTCCAAAAAAGAGGTTCTGCTTTAATTCAACTCGAGGTAGGGTTGTGTGTAGACAGGTGTACGTATAGTACACCTGAGGTGTGTGTGTATTAGAAAAAGGAATATTAGTCATGTGATGAAAATAAAAAACATTCAATATTATTTATAATATTTTTATTTCTTAATTTTGTCTTATATTTAATAAAAGCTTTCTTTTGCATTGGTGGCAAACTTTTGTTTACTAACCTAAACACATCTGTGCCCTTGTACAGATGTGTTTAGGTTAGAAAACAAGTTATATATTTTAGTTATCTATTTAATTTAGTTATCTATTGAATTTAATTATCTTATTTATTACATTGCACCAATTAAATACTGCTAATCGATAACTTAAATCTAAAAAGCATTCCTCAACAGCATCCCTGTGTATCACACAATCCAGAAACTCAAACGAATACTTAGATCTAATTTTATTTTCTTTTATAATACCTGTTTGTTGTGGTGTGATTTCCAAGCATTTGTTGTGTGGATTGTGGGGATATTCTCTAGAACTGCACTCCGAAGGTTAAAGGATCCAGGTGATTAGGCACTGTCGGCGTTTGTTTCATTATTTTTCGTGGCCTTATTTGAAAATAAGGCCTTGAGTTTTACTAGTTGCTCACCTGAATCCTCTTCACAATTGTAACCATCAGAGTGAAAGATTATAAATCTTGTGATTATAAGTGTCTTAAAGGTGTGGCAATTTGGATCATTGTTTCTAAAATTGTACGCTTTGACTTGTCCAGAAAAGTTTT
Organism: Agrochola lychnidis; assembly: GCA_963680765.1. Taxonomy (NCBI): domain Eukaryota; kingdom Metazoa; phylum Arthropoda; class Insecta; order Lepidoptera; family Noctuidae; genus Agrochola; species Agrochola lychnidis. The sequence continues at coordinate 12,589,814 of OY796850.1, forward strand.
CTATTGGATCAGAGTTGAAATATCTTAGTCTCAAGATAGATATATTTATATTCTTGAATAACTACCACAACCTTTGATAGCTTTTCAGCGTAACTATCCAGTTTTATTTTATACAAATTTTATCCCTTGCAGTTTTTTGATAGCCTCCCTTCAATTTTACTTGTAAGAGAGGCTCCATTGACCGAATCAAATAAATCATCAAAAATAAATACCATTTCTGCCGTATTCTTTAAAGTTGGGCTGACTTGTTTGCCATCGGCATAATGAGCTGCAACAAAAAAGTAACATGCTATATAATATACTTATTTTTATGTTACACTGCTTGCAGTCGATGCGAAAACTACATTGCAGACAAAATACTTACAAAACTGAGCAGTGTATGAAAGTGTAGCTGCCACTGTTTTGCTGAAGACTCACGCAATTCTTAACCTGTAATAAAATAGACTGTTATAAGTACTCACTTTTGAACACCTTAAAATATTGATAAACAACACTATTTCCATGACTTAGTACAGCTGTATGCATGATTATTGTAATTAGACCGAACAGACTAGGTATCCCTAAACAAACATCTTCAGAAACATTCTGAATTCAAAAACAATAATTACCTTCATCTTTTTAATTTTATCTGGAATTACATATTTATCATTCAATTTGTGTAACAATCGCATTTAAGCATTAGGCAAAGAAGTGCTTCTTTGCAATTGGGCAAAATAGCCCTCAAAAGACAATACATTCAGAAATTATAAAAGTACTAGCTTCTGCCCGCGACTTTGTCCGCAAGCCTAGCCCGAGATAACCTTCTTGCAAGAATTGGGCTATCCAATGCAAATAGAATTTTTCAAATCTGACTGGTAGTTCTGGAGATTACCCCTTGCATACAAACTTACAAACAAACAAATTTTAGTGTAGATTTGTTATATTATTAAAAACCAAGAAAAAATATAAAAGCTGTGACTTACCAGTTTTAGTCATTCTATGTTTCTTTGTAGGTTCAAAGGTACAGTAGGTATGACCATCATGCTGCCTTTTCTTAGCATATGTGTGATCAGAAACAGCATTGTCTGTAAAGAAATATTTAAGCTTATCAACAAAACAAAATAATTAAAATACACAACTGCCCAAAACGACTAACAAGTAAAAAAGCTTCCAAGTGCAAGTCGGACTCGCACACAAAGAGTTCCGTACCACCGTACAATAAATACTTTTCGTTTTTTACATACCCCTCAATTTTTAACTTAACTTTATTTAATTTTGAATTTTTTGTTATAGATGCCATTGTAGTACACACTGAATTTCAAGTGTCTACCTATTATGGTTCAAATGATACAGCCCTGTAACAGACAGACTGACAGAGGAGCTTTGGTAATAGGGTCCCGTTGGCACACTTTGCTTATAGAACCCTAAATAATAACTCTGTTTATGCTTTACAAAATATTTCACAATATGAGTTTTTATTGTGAACAATTATTTAATTTTGTCCCGGGTATTAAGTGCATGTAGGGCCAAAGACGACCAACTAACCTTTGTCCCACTTTCAAGACAGAGCAACATAGATGGACATAGAATCTTTTTATTTTCTTTAAAATGTATAGCTTCTGTGGGAATTTCTACAGTCGAACTAGGACGACCCACTGACCGAAAATTCAAGTTTTAAAACTCAAATAGCAACTATTTTTTTTTTAATTTTGAAAGTGCATTACACAGTGCACTTTTCATTTGAGTACCTATGTGAGGAATATATGAGTCAATTTGTATTATATTACATACATAATTATCATATTATTGGGGTACTTACCAATGGTGTAGTCAGTGTCCATAGTTTGAAACCGAGGAGTACCGGTGCTGATTTCGGTTTCGGAAAACAGCGTGGGATAGGCGCCAACACGCAGACGAAACATTGCATTGGTCGAGATGATGAACTTCTGTCCAAAGTGCTTTTAACACACATAACGCTTGCGCAGATCCTGTACCCTCATGTTTTGCAATTCTTCACAGTTTTTACACTATACGAGTTCTATCTCACGTTTGGGAAATTGAAATAATCTAACGTCCTTTCGTTTACTAGCGCAATTCACAACATAGCAAGAGTGGTTCATACTCAACGTTATAATTACACTATTACAGGTATAGAGGATAATTAAAATTTAGATTGTAGAACTTCACTCAAACTGTCATGGCGGGATATAGAATCACCACAGACTACAATAGACTTACAACAAACAAATATGGCGTCGATTGCACAGGCGACAAAGGGGAAAGGGACGAGGGGCGATTGTCACTTTGGAAGATCGAACCATAGACAAATACGTCTATTAATGCCAGGATTTTTTGTTCCAAGATTACCAGCCGTGATTACATCTCTTTAAATTAGATTTGTTCCATTGAAGGACATTTTCATGAAATCATGACATTTGAGAATAAATGAAACATCAAAATTTTGTTTTTTTTTGCCCCGGCAACTCGGTTTGTCCGCCAACAACTTGTCAATGTCATGATAGGAATGAGCGAATGAATTACACTATTTTAGTCTGTGGTGAATTATGAATTTTGATTTTACAGTTTAGTACTACTTAGTCTGTGTACAGTTTCGATCAGTGATTTCTGATTTTCAATGTTTTCATGATTTCAATAATTCAGCTATTTGCAAAGTCGTTGAAGAAAAGTTTATTTACCGGGGTCTCCGGGTAAAATCAATCGGTCAACTGGTCAGATCCAATACAATCATGCCCATGGATCGACTAAGTTGACTCACTAAGCAGAAGATATTTTGAACCATAAATATATTTTTTGCAGTTCCGTCTAGTTATTTTTGGGTTATGAATGCGTGAGGATTCAAGCAACTATGAATTTGCGTGGTTTATTTAAATTTTACCAAGACGTTTTACGCAAAAGACCATACTTAGTACAAGCAATACAAACTGGAGCTCTGATGGGCTCGGGTGATTTAATCAGTCAGACCTTCATCGAGCGCAAACACATCATAAATATAGATGTTATGAGGACCTTAAAGTTTTCTTCTATAGGCTTTTTTGTAGGGGTAAGTAACATAATTAAGAATAGCTTAAAAATCTTCATTTGTACTCACACTCGTGCAGCATCGAAATACGGTGCTTTTTAAAATCAAAGATAGGTTCATGCAAAAAAGAAATATTTGTTGAAATTGTACTATTTTTAGCTGTATCCAGCATCATGTCCGTAGTCCCATAAACATATGGGTTGAATCTTGTCTGATATGCCATTGTCTTGTTGCAGTCTGTACAGTGTAATTAATGAGATTTCATTTTTAGCCATTTTATTTATTTATTTTTTATGTACACACAGTAAAATACGTTTAGATACAACATAATTATAATTTAAGTACAAAGGTACTGCTTATTTCTTAAGAATTTTTTTCCAGCAGACCTGCGAAAGGATAAATGAAAAAGTGAAAAAAAAAAACTTTTTTACAAAAAATACAACCAACTTCCAAACTACAAAGTGAAAAATAACTTTAATTTCAGAAGTCGGTGTCTTTGGATCAGATCAGTATTTTAGTTTTTTTATCAGTATTTTTCACTTTGTAGTTTGGAAGTTGGTTGTATTTTTTGTAAAAAAGTTTTTTTTTCACTTTTTAGTGGGTTGATTTGTAATTTATCTAAGTTACAATAGCCTTATGTCAACTGCTCATCAAAAATACCCAAATCCAAATCGCTATAGATGTGTCTTTAATATTTGAAGAGTTCCCTCGATTTCTCCAAGATTCCATCATCAGATCGTGACCATTTGGTCACGATCTGATGATGGAATCTTGAAATTATTTTTTTGTTTGAAAGGGTATACTTTCAAACAAAAAAATAATTTTTCAAATCGGTCCAGCCGTTTTCGAGTAATCGGGGAACATACATAAAAAATAAAAAATATCCCGACGAATTGAGAACCTCCTCCTTTTTTTTAAGTCGGTTAAAAAGGAATGTAGACAATAGTGTGTGAGAACAACAAGAGAAAATATGAATATGCAAAGTCTTAAAACTAAAATATTAAATATACCTACATGTAAAACGTATAAATTGGACCCTGTTAAGCATAAAAGATCCAACCAACATTTTGTGACTTTTGAGTAAATACGATTTGAAGTTTAGGAGTGAATATAAAATTAACAAGCAGAGGAATACAAAAATGGAAAGTTACTAATGGTAACACAGTAAATTAGCATTTTTTTAAATGTAACACCACAGGCAAGTTGAACACAGTTTTCCTGATTTTCTTAAAAAAACTACTCGTGGAACTTTTATGCAAAAAAGAAAATTGTCGGTAACATTTTTACACGGGGGATCCAAATAAAAAATATATGAAGGTTTTAAAAATCTTTATATATTTTTAGTTACTTTTACTTTATTATGTAGCCTGACACTTGCCCCGTGACAAAGGATCGTAAATAGTGTCTGAAATTTTGGCTTAAATAATTGATAAAGTGAAAGCAAATAAAACGCGATAGTTCCGTAAGTTTTAATTTTAATTGAAATCTTGAATGGCTACATACAACTAATCAATTTCTAATCCACAATCGATCTAATAGGATGGCTATCTTCTTCCATTTCAAGCTCAAAATCAGGTTCCCCCGAAAATCCGTCTACATCATCTTCTATATTACTGTCACCAGTAATTTTTTTGTAGAACAGCTGAGCATCGCTTGGGATTATTTATTATTTTATTTATTTATATTCATTCAGTAGTATACTTATATCTTTATACATAATGCATAAAGCTTCTGAGGTTGTTCAACTTAGCTTCTGGTATCATCTTACCATGAGGCCAAAGCATTTGCATGATTTTTAGGGTTCCGTACCTCAAAAGAAAAAACGGAACCCTTATAGGATCACGTGTGTGCCTATTTGCTCCGAATCTAATGGACCGATTAAGTTGAAATTTGGTAAATGTATGTATTTCTGTGACCCAAACACGATCGTGTAACGTAAATAAATGAATTTTGAATATAGGGGTCACTTATGGGGGCCAAACAAGAAAATGAAAAAATAAAGTTTTGCTAACAGTAACGTGTGACATATCAAATGAAAGGGCTTGTTGCGAGGATCTTAAATGTATTTTTATATAATTTCGATGAAAATCGACCATTCCCTCACCCCCCTTATCTCCGAAACTACTGGCCCTAAAATTTTGAAAAAAAAAAAATACATAGTATGGCTCTTTACTCATAGATTACAGGAAAACCTATAAGAAGTCTATGGTCTTAAAATAACATGGTAAATCTCTCAATATTGTGCGTACAAACTTACATTTGCAATTGGAATGTATGGGAGACCATGTATTTCAACTACAATGTTAAGTTTGTATTTGGTATAAATTCATCCCAACTACGGAACCCTTCATTGTGCGTAGTCCGACATACACTTGGCCGGATTTTAGGGTTCCGTTGCCAAATGGCAAAAAACGGAACCCTTATAGATTCGTCATGTCTGTCTGTCTGTCTGTCTGTCCGTCCGTCCGTATGTCACAGCCACTTTTTTCCGAAACTATAAGAGCTACGCTGTTGAAACTTGGTAAGTAGATGTATTCTGTGAACCGCATTAAGATTTTTACATAAAAATAGAAAAAAAACAAATAATTTTGGAGTTCCCCATACTTAGAACTGAAACTCAAAAAAATTTTTTTTCATCAATCCCATACATGTGGGGTATCTATGGATAGGTCTTCAAAAATGATATTGAGGTTTCTAATATCATTTTTTTCTAAACTGAATAGTTTGCGCGAGAGACACTTCCAAAGTGGTAAAATGTGTGTCCCCCCCCCCCTGTAACTTCTAAAATAAGAGAATGATAAAACTAAAAAAAAATATATGATGTACATTACCATGTAAACTTCCACCGAAAATTGGTTTGAACGAGATCTAGCAAGTAGTTTTTTTTTAATACGTCATAAATCGTAAACCGCAATTTACCTTTCATTCAATGTTACTTGCTGCTACGGAACCCTTCATGGGCGAGTACGACTCGCACTTGGCCGCTTTTTTTTATATCGAACGTGTTCTCCCGCATATTTTTTTTAAAAATATACAAAAGAATCATCTTGACTGTACCGCATGAACAGAGGAAACATAGTCTCTTTTTTAGCAAAATTTCTTTCGTCCTTCAGCCACGATACTTTTTCTCCAGAAAGTGTTTTTTTTTTCTATTAGTTATAATATTCTTCAGTGCACGTGAACTAAGAAAATCTGTTGATTCCATGCGGTGAACTTGAAGAGGCTTATGTTTCTTGCAGGTTCTCATGACATTTATGTAGTCCTCAGGCGAATACACTCTTTGTTGGTACTTCAACGCATTTTCCACTTTACCGAAATCGTTGGCTTGGTAGGTATACATTTTACATTACAAGTGATAGAGAAAAAATATTTTGCGGAAAGGATCCAACCTGTTTGGATTTAAAAAAATAATACATTTCATTTTATTGAGAAAAGTCATAATGTTTTTGCTTTTCTTTTAATACGTTAAATGTGTTTTGGTACATATAGAGGTTTGTTTGGTAAAAGTGATCAGACTGCTTGTTACTTTTTTGCGTATATAAAGTTCGATGTGTAGATTCCAACTATATATATAACTCTATTTTCAACAAATTGCTCGTTGGATCTTTTATGTTTAACAGGGTCCAATTATAAATAAATAAAATAAAAAAGCCTGTATTATTCCATTGGCATGTACAGACGCTAGCACATCAAGCTACCACAATCTGTCAAATTTATTTAATAGATTTTCAACTTTATCATCAGAACGTATAAGGTTCAAAGTTGATTGGATAAATTTGACAGTTTCGGGTAGCTCGATGTGTTGGCGTCTGTACATTTGAATGAATAGTAATGGGTATTTTTAGTCCATTAAACACACGGAAAAGAAAAAACAGTGGAAGTGCAATGCAACAAAATTACTATGAGAACCGTTGTCGCCAAACCCTCACAAATAAACTGATGATCATATAATGCACTACAAATAAGCCGATCGTTTGATTTGTCGTTAAAATTTTAGTCAAAACTAGCATAAGTCACAGATTCTACATTTGGAAAGAAACCTTCATTCTCTGATAATAGGATTTATTTTGCGTTCGTGCAGAAAGTATAAACGACGTTTTGTAATCTAAAGTCAAACTAGATTCGATCGCCAAGTAAATTCTGCTACCCAACCATAGATGGCGGTATTCTCAGTTGTCGCAATTATAAACTTAATTGCGTTATTCGTAAGGTTGACATTCACGTCATAGGTCGTGTCTTCTGCTACTCGATCAAGGCAGCAACACAATGAATTTTCAATAACATTATCGATATCGATAGATACCCGATTTCATAATTCGAGAAAATAAGACTTGTTTGGAGTTGAGTAAAACTGTAAGATGAATGACGTAGTATTATTTAAAAATAGAATCTAACATAATATATATAAGATTTTAGTTTTAAATAATATCTTCTATATAGTAAAAATCAATTGCTATTCGTTATTCTCGCTAAAACGGCTTGACACGATTTGAATCATTCTTTTTTTTTGTGTTCGCCCGAACACAGGAAAAGTTTAAAAAAATGTCGGGTAGGTAGGATACGTTGGATAGGAAGGGTAGTTGGGTAGGGTAGGTAGGTAGGGTAGGTAGAGTAGGTAGTTAGGGTAGGGTAGGTAGGTAGGTAGGGTAGATGGGTAGGGTAGGTAGGTATGAAAGTAGGGTAGGTAGGTAAGAAAGTAGGGTAAGGGTGGGTAGGTAGGTACGAAAGTAGGGTAGGGTGGGTAGGTAGGTAGGAAGGTACGAAAGTAGGGTAGGGTGGGTAGATAGGTACGAAACTAGGGTAGGGTGGGTAGGTAGGTAGGTACGAAAGTAGGGTAAGGTGGGTGGGTAGGTAGGTAGGTACGAAAGTAGTGTAAAGTGGGTAGGTAGGTACGTAAACTAGGGTAGGTAGGTATATTATTTTTATATGTATGTAGCTATATTTTATTAGGTAGGTATATTGGGAGAAGTACTAATATAACGCAGGCGGAGTCGCGGGCGGCAGGTACCACAGGTAGTACTGAATAAATTGTGAAAATCATCTTACTTGGGTGTCGTATTATATTATCTGTGCTTGGGTTAAAATTAAAAATGCGTTGTTCTGTCTTTTTATTTATTGTCCTTTAAATAGAACGTATTTGTTAAAAAACTGGCGTTTCGAAAGTCTTATTTTTAATTATAACAAATGGTGTATGCGAACATTTATATATTTTTCGACTATTGCCTTCATCAAATCAGTGACGTGATTGGACGCAGGAAATTCGCATATTTGATGGCAGGCAATATCATTAAAACAGTTCCAATAAACTTTCACATAATTAGAGTTATCGCCACTTCCTTTCGAAAAACCCCTATGTCAACGTTTTTTAAAAATGTTTCCGCTGTCTGACATATTTTGACAACATCTGGCGAAGGATACAACAATCCACTTTGATCTCTCGCAATTATTTACTATTACTATAACTTTTTATAAATAAAAAATTTGAAATTATGTACTAATTTAATTGTGTATTATCCTTGAGGCGGGAGCGGGCGCCGGCAACCCGGTGTGGAAGCTTTTATCACTGATCTTACACACCGAAATGACTTGAAATTACCGGCTGAACAATGCAACGCGTCTCAAACATTATGTAAAAGTTTGATTACAATTTCGCTATATAGCATCTATGCAACCTTATATTTCGTGTATGAATGTTAGGCGACATAATATCTGTATTGTAATGTTATACAACAAATATTACAATTAGGTACTTATTTTCTTTTATCGATAACTATCTATAACATCAATATCCGACCTGACTACATCCCTAATTGAGTAGCGAAGAACTTTCGAGAACGAAATAGTGAATACATTCAATCCAATATAAACTTTATTTTAATCATATAAAGTTGATTTTAACTAAACGTTCTATTAAATTATTAGTAAATTGACAAAAACTAAGATTTTATTAGAAAATAAATAAAATCATATTTACTGAAGGTACGAAACACCTCCATTTTTAAGATTATTTCTCCTACTATCATTTTTGCACTCCAAAACAGAACAATACGGCATATTTACGGAAAAATAAATTTGTCTCGAGACTAGCAGCTCGACGCGTTGTTAGAACACGACTGAAGTAAAGTTGCGTAACAGCGCTTAATTGTGACACGCGTGCCACGCCTACTTTGCACTTCCACTGTTTTTTCTGTTCCGTGATTAAACATGCCATCTTGACCCCTCTTCTGGTCGCGATTCCTTGCGAGGTTGGACCAATTAATTGTTCCTACGGTCTCCATCTCGTCTTTCCACCTTGCCTTTGGTCTCCCTCTTGTTCTGTGCCCATGAGGTCCTCTCCACATAGTCACGGTCTTCGTCCACCTGTTGTCAATGTAGCGTGCCACGTGACCCACCCACCTCCATTTCAGACCCCGTGCGAAGGACAAGACATCTATCACGCCAGTCTGCTTTCTTATTGCCCTGTGACGGACTCTGTCCTTCAATTTTATTTTTAGTGAGCTACGTTCTAAGGCTCTTTGACATGACGTTAGCTTTCTGTTGTTGAATCAAATATCCATGTTTGACAGCCATATGTGAGACAGGGTAAGAGACATGAATCCATTACTTTCTTTTTTAATTTTAAGTCCATGTTAGACTTCATCACTTCTTTATAGCCCCAAAACTTTTTCCATGTGATTGATATACGCCTGTCTATTTCTTCTATGTTGTTACTTTTGCGAAAGGATACCTGTTTGCCTAAGTAGATATATTCCTCAACGTAATCTATGGTGTTATTATTTATTTGAATTGGAGCTTTATGGTGGTTAGACATGACTTTCGTTTTTGAGATGTTTATTTCCAGGCCGACGCTTGTGCTTGCGTTATCAAGTTCTGACATCATGGATTGGAGCTTTGCGGGGCTCTCTGAGAACAGCACAATGTCGTCTGCGAAGCATAAATGGTGAAGACGCTCATTGCCGATTTTTAATACCTTTCTTTCCCAAGATAGATTTTTATAGCGTTTTGGAGGACTGATATGAATAATTTAGGTGATAGGGGGTCGCCCTGTCTAACTCCTCTGTTGATTAATTTTTTTTGTCCTGTACTTTCTAGTTTGATTTTGCTAGTACTGTTTTTGTAGATGTATTTAATGATTCTGATATATTTGCTGCTTATATTTTGTTTGTAGAGGGCTTTCCAGATGCTTTGATGAGATATAGAATCAAATGCCTTCTTATAGTCGATGAAAGCGAGACATAATGGCCTGCGAAATTATAAAAACGTATAAATTAACATGTACATAAAGTCTAGAATGTATAAATACATAAAGCTTAAATATATAAACATATATATGTATATAAATACTCACAGTTGACAGGAAAGTCGAGTTCTACTCGATATTTGAATAGAGAAACAGTTTTTAAATCACAAATGCTAGGCGGAAGTGAGTTCCACAGTCTTACAGCATGAACAGAGAAGGATTAAGAATAGTAGCTAGTTTTATGAGGATGAGATTTAAGACGTGATCTACACGGATTTGATTGATGTGATTTATTTTATTTATAGCCTTATTTCAGTTACAATTTTTACTAAAACATTTTTTTTCTTAGTTTTGAGTCTCTGTGTGCCCTTTGGCAAAAGCCTCCTCCATTCCGTGTCTTTCCCGCCCGTCCTCACCAAGTCATCCTGCACTCTTTTCAAGTTTCCCTTTCTTTCTCTTCCCCTCCCTAGGATACCATAGGGTCACTTTTTAACCGACTTCAAAAAAAGGAGGAGGTTCTCAATTCGACTGTATTTTTTTTTTAAATGTTTGTTGTTCCTACAATGGCATCCATGAGAAAACCAATTTGCATTAAGTATGTGCGCGACAAATGGACGAATAACTCTTCCTGTCAGTGTTATTTATATAGCAGGTAGTGGTTTTCGAATTTGTGTGGGGTTACAAAAACTTACAAAAAAAATAAACAACCGACTTAGTGTTTTTTTTTTGGAAATCGGTTGTTTATTTCTTTGTTCCATTTCACTTTTCCCCTGACAGTGTGGCCGGCCCATCTCCATTTTAATCTTCTCAACTTCAGTACTACATCTTGTGTTTTTGTTGCCTTCCTGATTACACAGTGTTTAGTTCTTTCTATTTTCCTTTTCCCCATCATACTTCGTTCGAAATTTTGTCTGTTGGGCTTTGTCAAGGCCCATGTTTGGCTTCCGTACGATGAAGGATTTTTAGCCTTAAAATAATAAAAAAAAGAAACAGGAGTTTGTCTTGTTGTTTGAACGCGCTTATCTCTGGTAAAATACCAGTCTGGTCTTGATTTACTTTTTTTTTTTGCATTTGGTAGCCTAATTCTTGAGGAAGGAAAGGAAAGGCTATTTAACATCACGCTACGACCCATAAGAGCCCAGTAAAATGAAAAAAGTCGAAAGAATCTTAAGCGAAAACCAAGTAAAATAGCACAGATTAGTACCTACAGATGGTTCACTCCGCAAAATCATTTAAATAAAAAGCGACTCTTGTCACGACATAATAAAATGTAATTCAGGTTACACAGTGCTAATTATCTCCAGTTATACAGGATGTTTGGCAGAACGTTGAACATACGAAAATGGTGGATAGGTGGGGTCATATTTTTGGTCGATATTTTTTTTTAATGCAGGGCGAATTTAGGATTTAAGTATTTTTTACATCTTTCTGTTATAAGAATCTGCCAATATCTCATGAATAATTACACTGTACACACTATGCTATGACTTGAATATAAAGTAGGTATCAGTTTTCAAGCAATTGCATTGCAATAAACACATAACTGCACAGCACTAGGTTGCAGTAACATTGCTGTTAGGATGTAGGGTATCCCTTAAACCTTTATGAACACTTGTCAAGATCTGTCCAGTGGATTGAGCTGTCCGTGAACGGGAACCATGCTAATTTTTCCAATAGTCTATTATACCTTTTGCTTTATCATTTTAGGGGCCTGCATTGCGTGTTTGGTATGGAGTATTATACAAGTATGTGGGTTCCAGTGGCACAACTGTAGCCTTGAAGAAAGTGTTTATTGATCAGATTGTATTTGCACCACTATTTTTATTTGCTATTCTTAGTGTAGTGGCATTTATGCAAGGTAAGGACTCTAATAATATTATCAGTGATTTACAAGCTAATTACTTAGACATTTTAAAATCAAACTATTTACTTTGGCCATGGGTACAGATAATAAATTTTGCCTATGTTCCCTTACAATACCAAGTTTTATTAGTTCAAGTAGTTGCTCTGTTCTGGAATACATATTTGTCTTGGAAAATAAACAAGCACCGAGCGATTGAACAATAGTTTGCATTAAAATAAAAACCATTTTTTAATTACTTTTAATCATGTACATTTTTAAGTTCAATTATGTACTTGTAGATCATATTGTATTAAGTATATTAGTTAAACATTTTTTTTAATACTTATAACATTAAAAGCAATCTCGAATTATGTTTAATAATCAAGTTTTCTTCCTTGTCTATTAAATAATAATATGGTAGAAATACATTGTGTTTTATTTAACCATTTGCCCTGACCTGAGATAATGATATCAGATGGTGTGTCATGATCATGATCTCAATGCCTCACAATCTGATATCATTATCATGAATCTAACACCAACATGAAACATTACATTATACATACATAGTTACATAATTATGGTGAGTAGAATGATAACAACACTTTATAGGTAAGTATGAGGTCCTGGGTTCGATTCCCGGGTCGAGCAAAGTGTTATTGGGTTTTTCTATCTGAAATTTCTCAGTAGCAGCTCGGAGTCTGGATTTGTGCCCGGTTGATGGCAATAGGCTCTCCCCCTATTTTTTTTTAAATGATAAATAAACATTTATTTCTCTTCCACAAAGGCACCTTAAAAATATAAAGATTACAATATCTGATAAATCCTTTGTGGGAGACTGGTATCTGCACTAGGAAAACCTGTCACACAGATTACCAGGATTACATGGGACTTAAACATAACTGGCGAAATGTGGGTGTACCTGCTATACAGGGACACCTCTGCCCAATCCTTCGGGGAAACAAGGCGTGATGTTATGTTGTGTTATGTGTATTCGACTAAATAGCGTATCAATGGCAAAAAGTTCAAATACCTATGTTTTATACTCACCGAACTAAATAATTACTTATGTAACTCAAATACGTATCATTACGTATGTAAATTCAGGGAAATAAATTGTTGAGCAAATTGATTACTAACTCAAATTGTATTTATATTCAAATCACAACTGTCACTATTTGACAGTTGTAGGAAATGGTTGTATCCATTGATATATAACAATGGTTGTATCACGGTGTAGCCTATATCTGCCGCTCTGCCAACGTATTATCTCAACAGAAGAGCGAAGTTTGCCGAACCGCGCGGCTAGCTGCTAAACGCGCTCTTGATGCGCCCCTTGCTCGCCCTCTGTAGTCCGCGCTAAACAAGAAACAACCTATCGAACAGGTAGGAATAAAGTCGCTCGCGTCGCGCATTTTGTTAAACCCTTTATTGTTTGTAATGTACTTAAACTTAATTAATATCGTTAGAGCTGTGTTTACTCTGAAGAGTTCCCTAAACATCCAAATACACAACAGACTAGTGTGTAGTCTGATGTGTATTTGGATGTTAATATACACAGACCCTACAGTTGTAACCCTGAGAAGTTAACACGTGCTTCGTCGGCGAGTTCGATTGATACTAGAGGGAGTGTAACTAAAAGCCCCGACAACCAGAGGGTTGCGATGTTTGGCGGCAGTATCGAAGTAACGCTTGGAAGAGCGTTTGAGACATTGGTGGATGGTGGGGATTTTTAGGTCGAGATGGAGGATCTCATTCCTAACAAACCAGGGGGCTCGCGAAGCCTTCCAAAGGTTCTGTAATGTCTGCACCTCATGGATGTGACTGGGTCTTGCTTGTGCAAAAACAGCACCCGCATAGGTTATGATTGGGCGAATGCACGTTGTGTAAATACGAAATTTCCACCGTAGTGACAATTTGCTACGTGCATTTAGCATAGAGTGAAGCCTTCCAAGAGCCCATGCGGCTCGCGCGGGGTCTTAGATTATGTACTCTTTAAATGAGTTATGGTGGTCAAGGACTACACCTAGGTACTTGGCTCGCTTCTCCCAAGGGATAGGCTTGCCTAGCATGGTGATGGGTCGGGGGAGACGGGGTTGGGTCTTTTTAAACTGTTTCGAAAAGAGAACCGATTGGCTTTTGGCGGCATTGACTTCAATCCTCCATTTCCTAAGCCAGGCGCCGAGTTTATCGACTGCGGTTAGAATGGCGGCTATCGAGTCGAAGCCGAAGCCTCTGTAGTAAATGGCCGTATCGTCTGCGAACAGAGCAAACTGCGCCTTTTTACTTATAGGGATATCGCTGGTGAATAGCGTAAAAATGAGAGGCGACACTACAGATCCCTGAGAAACTCCGGCGCGTATGGGACGGGGGGAGGATAGAGCACCTTCGATTCGATAGCAGAAGGTGCGATTTGACAAAAAGTCTCGTAAGATGAGGACGAGACGGTCGGACACCCCGAGTTTGTAAAGCTTATAATTAAGCCGTTGTGTCAGACTTTGTCGAACGCTTTTGATATGTCGAAGAATACTGCACCGGTCAACAAACCACGCTGGAACCCAGCGCTTATGTGTTCGGTGATCCGGTGGGCCTGATGCACGCTAGAGTGCTGGGAACGAAACCCAAACTTTTAGTTGGGAATGAGGCTCTTGGTCTCGGCGTAGTCTCTGAGACGCTTATAAATAAGCCTCTCGTAGACTTTGCCTAGGACTTTGAGCAGACTAATGGGACGGTAACTACCAGGCTCGGACTTGGGCTTGCCGGGCTTAGGGATACCGATGACGGTGGCTTCTTTCCATGCTTGTGGGAAGATGTTATTGCTCAGGGCATCATTGAAGATGGTGGTCAAGAGCATTATTAAGTGGGCTGGGAAGAGTTGGGTCACCCTATTGGTGATTCCATCTGAACCGGGGGCTTTTCGGACTTTAAGACCTTTGTTAATGTCATGTACTTCGTCAGGGGTGACGGGAGGCAGAGGGCAATCAGGGTCGTTAACGGGAGGGAGGGATGCTCTACGTTTGACTTCGACGTCTACGTCAGAGAGGAAAGCTTGGTTTACTGGTAGTGTGCTGGGTGAGCATTGAGCCTCTAGACTGTCGGCTAGGCACTCGGCCTTGTCGATATCTTCGAAAGCTATGGTCTTTTCTGGGCGGACCAGGGGAGGTATGGAGGCTACCTGCTGGGATTTGAGTTTCCTCTGAAGTTTCCAGAAGGCTAGATGGTTGGGCTCTAGTTCACTAAGCATTTTATCACAGTCCGCGTCACGCAGCTCCACCATACGTTTCCTTACAGAGCTCTGTAAGTAGCGCATGAGCTCTGAAAGTTGCTGAAGGCACGAACGGCCGCATTCTTGTCAGTCAGCAGCTCACGCACATCGTCTGGCAACTTCCAGCAAGGGTCTTCCGTCACTGGGAGTTGCCTTGAACAATCGTTCAAGACTGATTGTACGTGAATCGTAAGTGAGTCGATCGCGGCCGTCGTGTCAGCGATTGAGTCGAATTTATCGGGAATGGGATGTTTTGGATTTCAGCTGGGTGCTTACTTTCTTTCAGTCCGCTACCCTTTTAGTGAGAGGAGGTTGGTTGAGGTCGGGGAGACCTATATGCGGGGCTATTTTTATGACTACTGGACGGTGGTCTGAGTTAAGCTCGTTGACAGACTCGATTAAATCTAATCGTAAGTTGACGTTCTTAAGGAGTGCCACGTCTAATGCATGAGGGTTATGATTGAGGTTACCCGGGAAGTGAGTGGGATTCATCGGGACGATGATGTCGATATTTAGGGAATTTGAGAGGTCGAACAAGTGTCGACCTCTGGTGAAGGTTCTGGAACGGTTTTGGGCGATCTCAACACCAAACATCCCTCTTGGAATACCAAGAGGGATGTTTGGTGTTGAGATCGCCCGCTATAATAACGGAGTCATTCATGCCTGAAAGGATAGTGAGGTCGTCAGAGAGGAGTTGGAAGTTCTCCGTAAATGACTGGGGAGGAAGGTAGGCCGATATTAGAGTGATCGGTTGATGGCCGGTCATGCCTAAGCGGCAGACTGAGACTTCTAATCGTGAGAGGGGGAGGATCCATAGGGATACAGTATAGTTCCTTTTTATAATAAACTAGCTTCTGCCCGCGACTTCGTCCGCGTGGAATAGTTACTTTGGGCTAACGCTAACTTTAACCCGCGACTTCGTTTACGTGGAAGGTGTTTTTTTTTTATAATACGTTACGTTCGTTACGTAGCTATTTTAGGTACCTACATCACGCTTATATCAGTAAGAGTGGAACTTTAAAACGTTAGGTAAAAGTACTGGGTCTTATAATCTTATAATATCTAATATCATGTAGATTGTAGGTTATTCTCAAAAAAACTCAAAACTAATGTTATTTTACGGTGGCAGGGCTTTAAGAATGACTCTTGAATGAGAAAGACGTCAATTTGATGGTCACGGAGGAAAGCCGTGATCTCATCGCGTTGACCATGTATGCCATTGGCATTGAAATAACCTAACTTTAGGGATCGGGGTTTGAATTTAGATAAGGCCGTGTTATCCAAAAAGCTTTAGGTTGGGTGGCGAGGGAATTCAGGGCTTGCGTAATATCTGGATACGCGTTATAGATAGCCTGGACCTGGAGGAGATTACCAGTGGAATAAGCTGATAGGATTTCGTTGGCCATCGCCTTAGCGCGAGGAGTGTAAACATGTCAAAGTTGTTTAAGGGGGAAGCGTCAGGGTAGCCCGCGAAATTCAAATTTTCTTACGTTTTTTGCATTTTGCAGGTCAGTGTCAGGTTTTATGTTGATTAAAATATAATTTGCGGTCGTAACAAATATAGTTCTACTCAATTATAATCATTACTATCAGCAATACAACTCCAAAAATTAGCAAAGGTGTCAAATGCTTAATCGCTATTGCTGATTGTAATGATTATGCCAAGATACCGCAGAATCACCGAAAACTAGGGTATAACCAGAGAAAGATTTCCCATCAGGTCCATTTCCCCAATCTGCAACTGCATAGGCAACCAAAGGCTTATTACATTTTTTGTAACACAGTGACAGTTCCGCTGTCCCCTTTAGATACCTAAGCACTCGTTTCAGTGCCGCCATGTGAGTGGAATCATTGACTTAACATCGTAACTGCATACGATATATCAGGTCTTGTACAACATGCCAGGTACATTAGTGACCCGATTATTTCCTGATATCGCGTGTTGTCATTCTTTTCACCAGATTTCAGGCGAAGATTCACTTCAACCGGTGTACTAACTGGCTTGCAGTCCAACATTCCATATTTCTCCAAGATTTTTGAAATGTAGACAAGTGGATTTCACTTACACTCTTCCTCTCAATCCGGACTCCAAAGACATTCTCTTGCCTCACCCAAATCCTTTATTTTGAAGGATCTTCCAATCTGATGTATCACCGTCCTGGCTTCACCAGCTTTATTTGTAAATATATAAAAATCATCCACGTACAGAGCTATGACAGTAAAAATTTCTTTAGTATTCTTTGTGTAGACACACTGGTCATTTTTGGAACGAGAAAATCCCATCTTTATTATATGCTCATGAATCTTTTGGTTCCAACACCTGGCAGGTTGTTTAAGGCCATATATGGCTTTCTTGAATTTGCAAACCTTGCCTTCACTCCCCTCTTGAACAAAAGATTGCTGCTGTTCCATATAAATCTCTTCATGCAGATCTCCATTGAGAAAAGCGGTGGTTACATCAATATGATGACCGCTCAGGTTTTCCTCAACTGCCGAAGCTAGTAGAAGATGAATCGACGACATCTTGACTACCGGTGCAAATGTTTCAAAATAGTCTTCACCAGGTTTTTGCAAATAACCCTTAGCAACCAGCCTGGCCTTATAGCGCTGGGTGCTACCAACAGCTCCAATCTTCAACTTGAAAACCCATTTCGT
The DNA here is from genome assembly GCA_963680765.1 of Agrochola lychnidis. Lineage (NCBI taxonomy): Eukaryota > Metazoa > Arthropoda > Insecta > Lepidoptera > Noctuidae > Agrochola > Agrochola lychnidis. Next base: position 12,607,836 of record OY796850.1, read on the forward strand.
TTTAATAACATTAGCGTCTAATGGTCGATCAACCAATTCCCAGGTTCCATTCACCTTCAAGGAATTGAACTCATCCTTCATCGCTTCTACCCAAAACTTTTTATAAGAACGCTCCATGGCATCTTTAACTGAAATAGGATCAGGATCATCTGACACATGGAAATTGTATACTATGTCTTTCTCCCGCTTCGGAACCCTATTTCGAGCAGGGTAACATCTCGAATTTTGCAAATCTTCTGCCACAGGACACTCTAAGTCGACAGAAGCTGAATTTAGCAAATCCTCTGTCGTATGATTCTCTACGTCGACAGAGTCGTAAAAATTCTCTCCGGAATCCGATCTCGTCAGTAAACTAGCCATCGTTGTACTAGATACACTTCCAGATTCTTCATTCGCATTCAAACTAGCCACCGGAAACCCCACTGCAACAGGACCTGCAATCCTTGGAACCTCTGGTTGAGTAGTGGAACGACTAACTCCCGGAATGTCATACTGTAAATCTGTGACCACAACATCCTTCTTAGAAATAGGAACAGTGGCTTTTTGTTTCTCTTTAGCAGTCACGGAAACATTTTCCATAAATGTAGCATCTCGAGCGATGATAATCTTCGTTGAATCATCCTCCAAATTGATAAATCGGTACGCCTTCGAATTGGTCGAATACCCAGTCATTATCATTTGAACCGTCTTCGGATCAAACTTCTTGGGACTATGATCCTAAACCAGAACCTGAGCTCTACATCCGAATATTCTCAGATTCGATAGATCGACTCTCTGCTGTAAAAACCTCCTCTGGAACTTTATCCTTGAGGGCCATTGTTGGAGATCGGTTCTTTAGTTACACGGCACAACCAACAATTTCCCCCCAGAATCTCTTGTCCAAACCAGCCTCATGCACCATACATCTAGCCTTCTCAGTTATTGTGCGTATTGTTCGTTCCACCACTCCATTCTGTTGAGGCGTGTAAGGTATTGATCTCTGGTGTTGGATCCCATGTTTCTTCAGGAAACCTTGAAATTCTTTGTTGGTATACTCAGTGCCATTATCGCTACGAAATTTCTTTATCTTCTTTCCCGTCTGATTTTCAACTAGTGCCTTGAATTCCAAGAATTTAGCGAAAAATTCGGTCTTGGATTTTAACAAATAGCCGTTAGGCCATACTCACCGCCTCAAACATTTGCCCCCTGGATGCGCACTTCCAGAAGGCACTCGAAGGCGGCCCCTGGTTGGGCCATACTCACCGCCTCAAACTCGTCCCTGGAAGCGTACTTCCAGAGGGCACTCGACGGCGGCCCCTGGTTGGGCCATACTCACCGCCTCAAACTTTTGCCCCCTGGAAGCGCACTTCCAGAGGGCACTCGACGGCGGCCCCTGGTTGGGCCATACTGACCGCCTCTAACATACTAGTGCTAATTGAGATCTCAAGAAGCTTCAGTTATAATATACAACTACAACATACAAAGTTTGCTAACCTCATTGGTTTATCAGTAATCATTAATCAGTGTTTCAATATTCTCGAGAACACTGGTTTCAGGGTGAAAATCAGAATAGATGTACCGTAACGAAATCGTTACTATACTGATATTGCTACGAAACTGAGAAATTGTAACGAAACTGACAATGTTAGGGTGAGAACACAATTGTGTTCCAATAAGTAAGAATTAAGGATTCAAAAAAAAATACATATCTACAATATTCAATTTGAATAAAGAAAGGTATCCTACTAACATTATAAATGTGATGTTTAGGTTTATATTATGATATATTAAATAAAACTAAGTAATTCTAATTATCTCAAAATGTATTTTTAAAATGGCACGAATGCCTATTTTAACTAACGAAAAAATGTTTATTTACTTACTGAATAATTAATAATATAGCATTTTTTTTAAATGAAAAAATTTAAAATAAGTATCACAATGGAATCTTTTGTGAAGCACTTGTTATTTAAAAAAAAACCTTTACATAATACTAAACTTGCACTCCCACAACTCCTGCAACTTTAGGTAGCCCTTCGAAGGTTAAATTAAAAAAAAAAAACTAGTAATTAATTAATATGGCAAAAACTAAGATAAATCAAAAAATCTAAAACTTCGGAAATATTTCATTTATTTCATTAAAATACTTATAAATTACATTTTTAAATATTAGAATATAAAAAATATAGGAACATTTAAAAATATAAAAAAATAGTAGCCCACCGGTATCGGGAACAGGGTCCAAGCTACCGGCGGTCAGGGCTCCAGAGAGAGGAACCTCCTGACAATGCGAGCCGTGTCCAGGAGTACCGCTTTCTGAATCAAGCCCTTGATCCAGCTGCCCAACGAGAGCCTCCTTAGGTGTTGGTCGAGGCTCTTGGCAATTAAGCTATTGGCTGATACGACTATCGGCACAATGATCGCTGAGTCCACATCCCACATGTCGACAATCTCGTGAGCCAAGTCAAGATACTTGATTTGTTTGTCTTTCTCGGCTTTCACGAGGTTCCCGTCATGCGGGACTGTTATGTCAATAATCATTGTGCGCCGCTCTACTCGATCCACCACCACTATATCAGGTTTATTGGCAACAATAGTCCTGTCAGTGATGATGGATCGATCCCAGTACAATGTGATATTTCCATTTTCGAGAACTGGGTCGGGCACATACCTGTAGTACGGCACTTCCTATTCCACAAGGCCGTATTTCAGAGCAAGTTGCTGATGGATAATCCTGGCTACAAGGTTGTGTCTATGCAAGTACTCTTCGTTAGCTAGACGAGAACACCCGGAGATAATGTGTCGGATTGATTCTCCCGGACGGTGGCATGCCCGACAGATGTCAACCGTGCCATCCTTCACAATAAATCTCCGGTAATTGTTCGTCATGATAACTTCATCCATAATTGCACAGATAAAACCTTCGGTCTCCCCGAAGAGGTCACCTAAACGTAGCCAGGTCACAGACGCCAGTAAATCTACATCGGGTCCATGTAGGGCCCGGAAAAAGCATCCGTGAAGCTCCTTACTCTGCCATACCTCCCTGCGATCGTTAGTGTCAAGCACTACAGGCTTGCGCCAGTTCTCTTTAGCCAAGGAGAGCGGGGTAAGACCCTTGTCCACCGCGACCACATCTCGATGCATCCTCACGTCGGCTTCTAAGAAATATTCCCTAAGACTGCATATCTCGCGATTGTGGAGGGTCTTAGCGTTTAAAAAGCCTCGACCTCCACACTTTCGCGGGATATACAGTCTCATTATCGAAGACCGTGGGTGATGCATTTGATATGCAGTCAGCAGCGTACGGACCCTCCTATCCAGGGCGTCTAGTTCGGTCTGAGTCCATTTGAGTATGCCGAAAGAGTACATCAAAACCGGCATGACCCAACCGTTGAAGGCGCGCACCTTGTTTCCGCCTGATAGAAGACTATTAAATACTTTCTTCAGGCGGCCAAAGAAGCGACGATTGCTTCATGTCAGTAACATTGATGCCCAACGCTTCCGACATACCCAAATACTTATAGGTTTCGGATGCGGAGAGGGCTCTAAGGTTTATGGAATCCGAGAGTTGGGTTCCTACGGATTCCACAATCTTCCCTCGCTTTACATGCATGACCGCACATTTGTCCACACCAAATTCCATCCTGATGGCGCTACTGAAAGTTTCAGTTACTTTCAGTAGCTCCATCAGTTGCAAATTGTTGGGGGCAAAAAGTTTTAGGTCATCCATGTAGAGGAGGTGAGATATAACCTGACCACCTCTCCTCAACCGATAGCCAAGACCTGAATCCTCCAGCAGTGTGCTTAGGGGATTCAGGGCTAAGCAGAACCAGAGCGGATTCAAACTGTCTCCCTGGAATATACCTCGCTCAATCCTTATCGGCTCACTATTCCTTTGGATATTTCGACATCCTGGATAGCAAAGGACCGTCCTCCATTGCCTCATACACGACATCAGGAAGGTGCGCAGAGTTGTATCTACCTTATACAACTCCAGCACCCTCATGAGCCATGTATGTGGCACCGAGTCATAGGCTTTCTTGTAGTCTATCCAGCATGTTGACAGATCCTTTCGGGAACGGCGAACTTGTTGGCTAATGGCCATATCAATGAGGAGTTGCTCCTTAGTACTGCGGGACCCATTCCTACATCCATTTTGAGAGGCAGACATGATGGAGTTGGTGTCTATATGTTTGGTGATTTTAACTCTCAAAATGGATGTAAGAACTTTATAGACCGTCGGTAAACACGTGATCGGCCTATAATTCTTGGGTTCCGCGGTGCTACCAGATTTATGGAGCAGGTGGGTAACTCCTGTCGTTAGGAACTGGCGTAGCGACCCAGACTCTAAAGCAGTCTGGTACTGAACCGCCAAGCGAGCGTGCGATCTTACAAACCATTTAATCCAGAAATTGTGCAGCCCGTCCGGCCCTGGAGACTTCCAGTTAGGCAACGGACGGACTGCACGAGCCACATCTTGGGGGCAGATGGTAATGGCCCCCATTTCTGGTATTGGATCGCAGGCTCGCTCGACTTCCCGAGTCCAATCACCTTCGGTGTGACTGACAGGCACCGACCAAATGCTGCGCCAGAAAGAGCACATGGCATCATCGTCTGGCAGATGCGTGTCAGCCACACCTTGGTTCGGTCGCTCCCAAGCCCTATAAACCCACCTTTCATCGTTCTGGAAGGTGCGATTCTGAGTGTATCGATCTACTCGCCGCTTGTATCTACGAATAAGGTTTGCCCATGCATACACTTTCTGCTTCAGGAAGTCGATGCGCTCTGTGACACGGGACATATAGTCCTCAGGGCTGATATCAGTCCCTGAGAACGCCCGCCTCACAAAGCGCATCACTCTAGGGCGAGTATTGCCTTCCCTGAAGCAGATTAGTTTGCCGATGAGCGCTCTGGCCTCACCAATACGGCGCTCAATTCTGCACTGCCAAGCTGGTACGGCTGGTTTTGGTCGTGTAGCTCTAGAACTATTAGCATATGTGACGTGAGCTACACGACATGCCGCTACAGCCGCGCAGTACAAAATTGAGTGAGTATCAGTGAGGTCTTCGCAGTCATCAAAATAGTTTGATAACTGCGAATCCAGAACCGCCACCAGCGCCCTATTTTTGTTATGCATGGGCAAACAAGGTAAGCGTGGCCTAAGTTCGGGCGACATATATCGATATTCCTGAATCGCACCTTCCAAAGCACTCCTCAATTCCTCATTGCATTGGGTACTTACGATTGTAGCCCTGTCGTCACTCCCCTCGTCAGCTTGGCTTGTGTTGGACCGTGGTGTTACTACAACAGTCTGCGACGGGAGAGCAACGACATGGCTACTCTGCATTTCAACTCGTAGGCGATCAAGTGCATTGTCGTCCAGCATATGATTGCGCTGGATGACCCGCACCTGATCCGATAGTCGTTGTGCCGAAACGTTGACAGCTGGCTCAAGCACCTGAAAAAGAGAGAGCATCCGAACACGGTACGCGGTCAGATTATTTCCCCCATCTGTAGCCCCATAGTATGAGCGCATGACGTTTTCATTGATGGAGCGTGTCCATCTCATGCACTGCACACTTCCGCCGGGAGCTGGGACCCTATCAGAGGCCGGTGGGCCTCGAGGTCCTAAACCGTCCGGCGGCCGGCGTCCTCCCCGTCTACGAGCAGGTGGTGGCGTCGTGGGCGGAGAGAAATACTCGTCGCTCGAGCTCGACGCAACTACCGCGGCCGGTGTTGTCACAGCACTCCTAGTGGGGCTGGGTACCGGTGGCGGCGAGGCGGAGCTGAGCGACGAGTCCGGAGGTGGTGGGCGTGCTAGGCGTGCGGCCGATCTTGTCAACATTTCATCTTTGTGTTCTTATTTTCTGTTCATTATTGTTGTCTGGAGCTGACATCTGTCATGTCACCTCAGCTTCGGTAGTTTTTGATGGAATTCTATTGCATTTTGGTGGAATAAAATCTCTTTATTGGTATTTTTTATGATTTTCTGGTTTCAAGTTTAGTATTCAAGGGAAAATTCTTGTAGCAGTGCGTCAAAATTAATATAGTTATTAAAATTACGGAAACGAGATGTTGTGTTGACACGGGGTTGCCAGTTATTTATATTTATATATATATTTATATTATTATTTATATAAATATTTTATTTATATTTTTATTATTTTAAGCCTTATCATTTTTTTTCTCATACATCTATTACTTTTTATTTGTCTTTGTAATGTATTTGCTAGCTCTAATATTTTTTCTTTCATCTTTAGTGCTTTTTGTCTCCATTTCTTTTGCATTTTTTAAAATTTTTGATCTTCCACACATGTCGTGATATTATTTTCAACTTTTTGTTTGTTGTAATATTTAGCAGAATACTGTTTCCTTATTTTATTATTATTATATTATGATTTTTATTATATTTATCATATTAAATAGAGAGAAAAAAAAACATATTTTTTAGTTGTGAACTAAGCCTTACAGTAACTCAGTTTCGTTCTGTAACAAAATGTTACGAAACTGAGAATAAATCCTGAGAAAACAAAACCTTTAAAATTCATAACACCGGTATTTATAATAGTTTTACAATAATCTGTATTCCATTGCAAAATTAACTAATGAACGTTGAAAAATAATGATATGAATAACAAATAACACTTACTAGAAACTTGAAACACGCGTTATTAACCCTGATATTTTTTTTAACTAAATTTCTCTTGTCACGTTCTCACTAACTTCACAGCGAAACAAAGTGGCGCTTACTGGGACCTATACTTTGACAAGTCGTGGTATAATATTGCCAGTCAATCAGAATAGTGGTTATGGCTCCTTCATGTCCCATTCTACGCAAAAATGTCGTTACTAATCCTGAGTTACGAAATTTTCAAAAACGTGGACATTTATATAAATGGGAATACTTATACTAAATTAGATCCCCATTTTAATGACACCTATTTTATTTTATAAAATAGAGTATAGGTGATGGTTTTGAAAACGATTTAACAACATAATGCGAGCGAAATTATATCTTTTTTGAACATCAAATATCCCAAACGTCATGAGACAATTTAAATTTGTATGGAAGTAATTATTGTACTTTCAGTTTTTTTTTGGTATTTTTTTATAATTGCATGTATCAATGAAAATAAAATTATAGTGTATTACTTAGAATAAGTACAGTATCAAATTCCGGGTGCAATTTTTTTTAACATAAAAAAGAGAGATAAGTTCATTCAAACATTGAGACAATTTATTTTAGAGCAATGTACATCCATTCTGCATTTCACCCTTCAGTGAATGACTTAATTAATCTTAAAACATTAGATACTCAGCTTTCCATCCAGAGATCTCCAAGCTCCGAGCTCCAAGCCCGACACAAACTCACTTTGGTAAACACGGCTTCTGACTAAACTTTAGCTAAACACAAACAAGATAAAATACTGGTTCTTACTGCGTCGGATTGATTTGACAAGTTCGCATGTGCTTCCCGTGATATACTATCGATGTTGCCATTGCATAAAGTTATTGTTGTAATGTAGCTATGTTTGATTATTGTCGTATTTACATTCGCGGATTGTCTCTTCTAAAGGTCCGCGACAACATGGTTCCGTGCTCACCTTTTTAAAAGTCAGACCATCTGCCAAACTTTTCAGCTTCACCATCAGAGCTCCACTCAGGTGACCTAGTCTTCTGTGCCACAAATCAAAAGAGGCGCGAGAAGAATCTTCTGGAGGACACGTCAGAACCATCGCTGCTTCTTTATCTAAAACATATAACCCCTGTTTCAGAGGTGCTGTTAACACTGGCTTTTCAATTACTTTTACTTTGTAATCCTTTTGGTAAACCTTACAAGAAGTCTCATCGAAAACAACAGTGGGGTTGCACTGTTGTTTTTGTTAGTACACATTTTACTTACCGACAGCAAGTTTGTCGTCAAACCTGGAAGCATAAGTACATCCTCAAACCTCACAGAGCGCCCCATGACATACACATCCCCTTTTTCACTAGACACAATTTTATCATTGTTCGCGGTCGTAACTAGCTTAGAACTATATCAACTATCTTCAAGAATGTGCACGTCAGACGTCATGTGTGATGTAGCTCCGGAATCTACGACCCAATGGCCCTCACCAACCGTCATAGATAGAGTGGCCATTAGACCCGAGGTTTCCTTACTGCCTTTCTTCTTATGTGTGTCTTTGTTGTCTTCAAACTTGTCTCCCGCCTTACGACGTTGGCACTGCCACTTAAATGCCATAATAATATTATATCATATCCCTATCTACAAAGCTCACAAACTACCCATAATATGTCTATTTTACAATTTCATAATATCTTTGATCATATAATTATCTATGATCATAAATATGATAGTGTAATACCCCCTTAGAAAGAAATTGTCATTGACAAGTCAAATTTTGTCACTGTCTGTTAGCTGATTGGTTAGCTGTCAGTAAGGCGTCAGTGTCAATTCTAACCATGGTTACATTTTTTAGGTTATAGTTGTTACTTTGAGGATTAATTAAATGTCATTCAGTCGATGTAGTTCTGTGCTATTGGAAGGAGTTATCGGTATTCACGCACTTTTTCGATCCAATTACCGCACAGTTAATTTACTGCCACAGTTTTGCGTAACACTCACAAGGCAGGTAATCCCAGAGAAACGTAGGTACTTACTATTTATTAAATTCTTCTTCCCCAAAACAGCCGGTATCATAAAACATTTTATAAAAATTTGGCCGGTCGGTAACACCCAAAGATATAATATTTCTTTACGTACTACCTAATCGTAGCTTACGTCACGCTAAGTTTTTTCACATGATGTGCTGAATGTTAATTTATTTATTAGTTGATACTAAAGTCATGGTCTCGGATTCATTATTTAGTTAGTATAATTTGTCTACTTACGCAACAAAGATATTTATTTCTTGTTATGGTAAAAAAATATTTGCACTCACTTTGTTGGATGACTGAAATATATATATATAACATGCCTCAATACATTTTTAGTTAAGTACTACGTCAATTACTTAGATAAACTCTTACTCCTTCTGGAATAAATGCTGGCACACAGATAGACACGAAAAGCGTCTTTGTTTTATACTATTTATGAATAAGTACCTACATAGAATAAAAAATACTAATGCCCGTTTTCACCTTCACTAAGTGACACTTAAATTAATCCCCTAAATAAAAGTGCACTGTTGGACTTTCAACGCTAGGCTCAGCGGTAAGAGTTGAAAATCCAACAATGCACTTTTATTTTGGGATTAATTTAAGTGTCACTTAGTGAAGGTGAAAACGGGCATAAGTCTTTTTAAGTTAATACTTTTTTTTTAAAGTTTTATCTATGGTTATGGTATAGGTATGGTATGTATTTGGGCTATGTCATGCACATGTAAAGTTACTTATTTTTTTATCTGATAATTTTGAACATTACCCTGTGTCACCCTCATTCATATGGGTGTGATGCTATTTTTATGATTTCAGAATACCACCATGGAAGGTTTATCATTAGTTTCATCAAATAAGATATTTGGGGGTCATCAGAAGGTTTACTCCCATGAATCATCTGAACTAAAATGTAAGATGAACTTCTCAGTTTACTTGCCACCCCAGGCGGAGTGTGGTGATGTCAAGTTGCCTGTCATATTCTACCTTTCTGGACTGACTTGCAGTGAGCAGAACTTCATCACTAAATCAGGGTTCCAAAGGTATTTTATAAAATTACCTTTTTGTTTTTGTCTACTGTGACTGAGGATTGAAAAATTCAATCAACATAAACATGTAAAAGAATAATGTGGAAATTAAGGCAATAAAGTCATACATTTATCGCCTTAATTTCAACACATCATTCCATTTTTTACAATATTAAAAAAAAAAAATTAATGTTGGTGATATCAAGGTCTCAAGTGATTAGTGGTGGTGAAAACTGCCCCTTGTGGAAACCAAGTGCTCTAACTTGGATTTCCACAAGGGCCAGTCTTCACCTTTCTTGGCCCTCATTCACTTAATACAGTGTCAGAGAAACATTCCTACATGCCGCTGCACAACACAACACATTTCAAAAATCCTCCTAGTATCACTAGTTTGGATGCAAAATGTGTCATATGATCGCGTATCATTCTAAAATAATATAAGGTGGTGCTACGCAACAGAGACCCGATACTCCAAAATGATTCCAGTGTGCACAAGAGTGAACTTTCATAAATTTCGTATGACCCATACTGTACTCTTTGCATCACACACTACAAGGTGGGCCGCACCGAGCTCTTTTGTATTGAATATTGAATGATGCTTTACATTCCCTAGGTACAGACGCCAGCACATCAAGCTACCCGAAACTGTCAAATTTTCCCAATCAACTTTGAACCTTATCATTCAGGGATAAAGTTGAAAATCTATTAAATAAATTTGACAGATTGTAGTAGCTTGATGTGCTGGCATCTGTACATTTATTAAAACCTACCTATTTTAAAACATACCATTATGCCAGTCCATTACAAAGATATAAAGTGTGTTTATGTGGCTTTTTGAACTTGTGATTATAAAATTGTATGTTAATTATAACCATAACTTGCTAATTATTGTCCTTATCGAAAATATTAAGAAGCTTATCATTAGGCATTATAATACTTGTTTTTCTTAATAATAATAGTTTTAGGTACAAAATATGTGAACACAAAATCATAATTGTATCAGGAAATGCTTAACATAAATATATAATTATTAATTATATTTTATAGGTATGCAGCAGAGCATGGAATCATTGTTGTGGGCCCAGACACATCTCCCAGAGGCGTGAAGATCCCTGGTGATGATGATTCCTGGGACTTTGGAGTAGCTGCTGGATTTTACCTTGATGCCTCTAAAGAACCATGGTCAAAGAATTACAGAATGGGCAGTTATGTTAATAAGGAACTGTATGAATTAGTGCTGCAAGCATTTAGCAATGTGGTTGATGCTGAGAGGATTGGCATTATGGGCCACAGGTAAATCTATAAAATATACCTACTTATTATTTAAATCAAGTTGATTTTGGCTTCTCATGCATAGTCTTTTTGGCAAACTACATTTTAAGACTTGAATAATTTGCTATGGTATTGTGAAATAATACCATAGCATACTGTGGTTGGCCTGCTAATCCAAAATCCAGGCACAACTTTAAATACACAATATTGGTACTATTAACAGTTAATGGTGCCGATTCCCTTGTTCACAAACTAAACTAAATTTAAGTTCAGTGCATCTTTTTCTTTCTATTTCAGGAAAAGGACAGAAGATGAATTTTAGTTTAGTCCTATCAAATTAATCAGCACCTGTCACTACTCCATACAAGTTTAGACGTGATTAAAAACTTGCCTACTAAAATTACATCAATTTACGTCAAATGCTGATTAATTTGACAGGACTAAACTAAAATTTATCTTCTGTCCTTTTCTTAATGAAATAGAAAGAAAAAGAGGCACGGAACTTAAATTTAGTTTAGTTTGTGAACAAGGGAATCGGCACCATTAACATTGTTGAGGAAACTTGCTTGTAGAAAAAATATTGACACATCGAATCTTTGTTCGATACATCGATATTTTTTGGCGATATCTATTATTTTCTATATCGATATAAAAATATCAAGTATAGAAAACTAGGTAACTTTTAAAAATACCTGTATAAAAATAAATTAACTGAAAAATACCCATATTGAACATACCGGTTTTGGTCCCTGAAAAAAATCATGAAAATATCTTAAGCAGTTTAAAAGTAATATCGTTTTTAGGGTTCCGTATCCGAAGGGTGCCAGCCAAACGGAACCCTATTACTAAGCTTCCGCTGTCCGTCCGTCTGTCAGCGGGCTGTATCTCATGGACTGTAGACAGCTGAAATTTTCAGATTGTGAATTTCTGTTGCCGCTTTAACAACAAAATAAAAATTAAATAGAGTTAAAAATTAAAAGGATACCACATACAATAAACTTTTGACTTTGAAAAAAAATAATTCTTTACCTGGCATGTGGGGTGTCATTTTTTGAACTCATTGAGTAGAGTACAAATGAAAATGGTTTATTTGTCCCAAAACAGTTACATGGATTATAAATGAGAAATCCCCAGTAAGTAATTGATAATACTTGTGTTGGGGCTATCTCGCTCTTTCCCTTAATTATTAACAACATTGAGACGATTTTTACAAAAGGTGACTAAAATTAAATTTAGGAAGAAAAGATAACTTTACTTATAAACTAATTTGCAGCTCTTTCTGTAACCGTAGTTGTATGCCTATGTGGAACTGTGTGTGCGTCTTAATTTTAAAACAGTATTAGTGTTGTTGTGTGTGTGTGTCTTGGGGTGTGCTTGTATGTGAGAATGTACATGTCTTTGAAGTGCCGATGTGTTCGAAGCGCAATTTATAAATTAAACTCTGTGAGTTTCCCTTCGTTTCCTTCCTATCAATAATGTAAAAATACATGATTAATAAGAAATAAATAAAAAGAAACTGTTTAACCGAGTCTAGCCAAAACTTGCTCAGTTTCGTCGTATGTTAAGGTTTTAAGCCACTCGGTTAATTACCTTTTTGCATACGTATTAGACCTCATGGTGAAACCTTAATTTTACGTTTATTTTGTTATAAATATAGCAACCCAATCAGGTTGCATATTGACGCCGAAAAGCGGTTCGGACCCTTTGGGAGTAAGCCACTATATCTTTTCGTCTTTTCTCCTGCCTGTCTTGGTTATATGGAATCGATTTTTGCAAATATAGGGTCGTAAAGTTTTCTTACTGAAAGTAAGCCACTGATTGTATATAGATCGACTATCGGTATCTGTGTGGTTTATAGTACATAACTTTTATAAGTGACCTTTGGGCTCTTTCTAACTCAAGGAATTCAGTTTTAGTGGCTCCTCCCCAGACTGGTAAATAATAACTGATTGCGTGAGCGCAATGTAGATAAATTATCGCACCCGTGCCGTGACAATCTCAATATGCGAATGTCAAGTTAAACACTCGTCAACTATAACCCCGTTATCTTGTGGACGTTACATGTTTAATGGCTTGACAATTACAGCCCCGGTCCAAGTGGTCCGCACACGTGTGGATTTGAATTTTAAAATTATGGCCTGGTTTAGACCTTACACTAGGAGAAAAACAAATGTAGTTTTTTTTAGGAACACTAAGGGTTAGTAGATTGTCCTTGAGTCATTTATCTATAGCAACTAATCCTTGCTCGGCATTATTGCACGCAGCTTCCCAAGTGTCCCAAAACGGACCGTAAAAGTGCGAGTCGGATTCGCATACGAAGGTTTCCGTACCAGAGTACAATATTTCGACCGTAGCAATTAACATTGTCGGATCTACATTTTTGCGGTTACAATATATTTTTGTTAGAGATCCTAAATAAATAAATATTACTTTTTCAGCATGGGGGGTCATGGAGCTTTAGTATCCACCCTTAAAAACCCTGGTTTGTACAAATCAGTAAGTGCATTTGCACCTATTTGCAACCCAATGGAATGCCCATGGGGTATCAAGGTCTTTAATGGGTACTTGGGAGAAGACAAATCCAAATGGGCTGAGTGGGATGCAACAGAGTTAGTCAAGAAATATGATGGACCCCCACTCACTTTACTTCTTGATCAGGTAAGATTACTTAACAAATTAATTGAATCAAAATCTTTGAATAATATCATGACATTCATCCATTTGTTTTTTCTATTTTGGCCAAACAAAATACGAATATTGAAGAAGTTAATTTTGCTAAAAAAAAAAAACTTTTTTTGTGCAAATATAACGTGAATGTTGTGTTCGGGTTGTTTCCTAAAGCTAGGCCTTCTTTTGCAAATAGGTGTTTCCTCTGCTTTGGGATAATCTGAGAATAAAAAATAAAAAAATATTTTGTTTCTTTTTCCAGGGGTCTAGTGACAAATTTTACTTGGAGAAGCAATTACTTCCTGAAAACTTGGTGGAAGCGTGCCGGTCAGTCGGTGTGCCAGTCATACTTAATTTACGCGAAGGTTATGACCACTCGTACTACCACATCTCCACTTACATCGGCGAACACTTCGACTTCCACGCCAAAATACTGAAGGCTTAATTAAGAAAACCATATTGACAGTCAATATTGTGAAATGCATTTTTAATAATATCTGTTTTTATATTTACAGTAAAGTTGTTGTTATAAATAATAATAAATTTCTTTCTATGGACTCATATTTTTAGCTTACAGTCATTAATTCTAATGTAATTTCTATAACTATCCATCAATAAAAACAAAATTTTATTTTCAAACATTAAAATATAATTTGTCAGGTTACATTTTTAAATTTTCTTAACAAAAATTGTTATACTATGTATTTGCCAGTTCGTCAAGTTGCTACCTTTCCGCGTCGTTTTTCCTAAGAGTATGATAATACTGCAGGAATTTATCTCTGTTCCCCCATATGCCGGTGGTACCCCAGTGACACCAAGCCCTGGAAATGAAATTGACATTGAGGATACAGAGACGTATTACGTAGGATACCTAGGTAGGATAGGTGGTTTATTTACCACTACACGACAAGGGATTTAATTTTGGTAGGTACGGGCGTTAGTATGACACATCGAGTTTTAAGGTTTCCACCCACACCTGGCTGGATGGGGTACAGTCATCGATCACTAATAAAGAACTAGATACACAATCAGCGCCAAAAAATGTCCTCACCGAATGAGCACCCAATTGAACATTTGGGTGCTCTTTTCATTTAGTAGCATTTGGACGCTCCGACTGTAAACAACTCGTAAAAAATTGTAAAAATCACACATCTAGGACGCTAAAAAAAGATGGAGTTTCATATTTTCGATAAGTATTAATATTATTATTATATAATTGTTATCACTGTACCGTAAATGCTGATATTTTGGCAAGAAATCATCGTAAAAACTTTTTTTAAATTAAGTCTTATTAAACAGCAGGAGTTAAAAAGCATCTCAATTGTAAAGACTCTTACTAAACCTATTAATCATATTATCGCATGCTCACTTAAATTGTTCAGGCTATGTGCGTTGACTCTGTTCCATTTGTGGAGACGCTATTGTTTTTTTTATTTTTTATTATTAAAGGAGGATTGTTTTTTTGAAGTGAAAAATTCTTTAGGCGCGTTGGATATTTTTGAGATGCGAAAAAACAATTGAACTCGCGACAGCGTTACCAACACCTCATTAAAAGTATTTCCTGCACAGTAAAATTGTTCAAGTTTTCACTTCTATCGGTACTCTCAGAGTACGTTTTTTTTTTAGTTTAATGAGCCTTCTTTGCTGTTTCTATAAATATTATAGTATGATTTTATACATTTAATTTTGACTAAGTACATGTAATCAAATTAAAAATGTGAGATAAACTCACATACTCACTCACATTTTTTTTAGCTTTCCTCGAGATCCAGTGAGGTATGGAAAATGAATATCAATTATAGCACGTCAAAGATGTTGTGTGTGAGACAATGTCCCTGCCGCCCTGTATACACCATGGAATAAAATAAAATATGCTTTCACAATTTTAAAGTGAAAACTTCTTTAGCATCGTTGTGATTTGAAAGTCGATGAAACGAAAAAGCGACAGTAAAAAGAGACAGACACAAACTCAGAAGATTTAACGTGGTAGAAAATGAGATAGGAAGCATTATACAGTGTTTCTTATGTTCGTAGTTCTCTGAAGCTGAAGAGTTTGTTTGTTTGCTTAAACGCGCAAATCTCAGGAACTACTGGTTTGATTTGAAAAACTCTTGCAGTGTTAGATAGCCCATTTATTGAGGAAGGCTATAGGCTATATATCATCACGCTAAGACCAAATAGGAGCGGAGCACCAATGAAGAATGTTTCAAAATCGGGTGGTTTTATTTTTCCTTTTGAGAGCTTCCGCTGCGTGCGCTGCGTAAACGGTTAAAGTACGACAGAATTTTTCCCCTTTAAAAGTTCTAAAAAAAAGTCCGCGACAGCATATGTCTATCTTTTAAGGTTGGCTCACTATAACCTTTTTTATGCTAACCAAATTTGTTCTAAAATTTATTTGCGAAGGTGTTTTTGTAAACACGATATTAATCCTTATCCAAATAAATACATTACTCATCAGAAGTATTTAATTTAAAACAAAATTTCTCTTTCCATCATTCGATTTCAATGAATATCTTAGGAGATATCGCAGTTTTAAAATAACATCGCAGTAAAATAATGATCAAGTCATCATAAATGCGCGCGCAGTAGATGTGTATCGAAAATGTAAGCTCTGAGTCTGAATAAATCTATGTAATATACACAAATAAAATATAAATTAATTATCAAACTTTGTATCACTATGATCATTACTAAAACCTACAATTATCCTCTTCCTGAAATTTTGATTATCTGAAAGTCAACATTTTTGAAGGTTTCACTTCTACCACGTGTGAATTGCACACATGTTTTTTTATACACTAAACTTAACGAAATTAAAAAAAAGATCATTTATAATTACAGTATAAACAAAAAATATTGGACAATTCGACTCCACTCATTTCTTGTCCTAGTGGCGAGCCTGGGTCGTAAAACTTTATTGCTTTTTTTGGCACTTTGTAATTATAACTTTAAAACATGCGTGTAAGGTTGAATTTGATTTGATGTATGTTGACCAGTGAGTAGGTCGTAAAAATTTATTGCTTTTTGTACATAGCTTTGTGAAAACAACTTTAAAGTTTGCGTTTAAGGTTGAATTTACATGAATGTATATTTATTTCAACTAGAATTACCTAAACACAATTTGATGACAGTTTTAAGAGAACTTTTGCTTGGCATTGTGTATCTAGTTCTTTATTAGTGATCGATGGGTACAGTACACTGTAACGGCACATGCGAAATAAAACAGTGGTACTCCGGGAGTGCCGACAGAAGTGAAAACTTGAAAAAAAATCTTCGCTGCGGTAATCAACGCGTTGATGTCTTTTTAATGGCCAAAAGCTGGTGCTGTCACAGTGTCGCGAAATCAATGGTTTAGTCCCATCTCAAAAATGCCCAACGCGCCTAAAGAAGTTTTTACTTTAAAAAAAAAAAAATAAGAGTTAGCACCGACTGCCGTCGCGTTTCATGACAGACGCGATAAGGGCAAAACATTCAGATCCGGAGGGGCAAATTTCATCAAAATGTTTAGAATAGAATACATAATTTTAAATTTCGATTTCAATTGAATAGGCGCAACGATTTAAGCGAAACGACTTGTTGAGAAAGGACCATCAGTAACAAAATTAAATGCATTGCCGCCTAGCGTCGCAATTTTTTTGAAACATAGCTGTAACTTAACCTACCTTCTAGAACCTGTATGTATTAACGCCATCTCACCTTGCGTCTTTTAAAAATTCTTGTACACACACTGTCATAAACAATATTTCAGTGTTATTATTTAATACATAGTTTTGCAATTATCTATAGAGGACATGTTAGATTTATACTCACATTCCAAATAAAGCGCCACCAAGATGCGCCGCGTGGTCAAAGAATTTCCATCCGAAAACTACGCCAGCTAAGTCAACGCTCATTATGACCTTTATAGCCTGCAACATCAACATTTTTTTTAAAATATCTATTAAACTACCCATACCATCAAAGCAAAGTATGTGTTGTGCTTTACCGTGCCAGCAGCGAATGTATACATAGGCAAAAAGATTATGCTTAGCCTGGTGTCAGGATATTGAACACACACGTAGGCCAAAACGGACATTATTGCACCCGACTGAAAGAGAGAACGAAGGAACATTAATATTATTATTGGATTACATTATATTTTTATTGTAGGATTATATAATAATAACACGAGATATCTTGTACTTGATTTCCAACGACGCCGGAAATTAAAGTTTTATCGGTCAACCATCAGTCGCGGCAATGGGATGCGCAGGACCGCTTGTTGTGGTGATGCTTGGGGGAGATCTATGTCTAGCCGTGCATACATCATTTGGCTTACATAATGAGTACCTAAACAATCTCGCAATATAGTAAGCTGTGTAGTAGTGTAAGTATTGACTAATGTATAAAGCCTTATTATGTGATGGATAAAAAAAAAAGTAAAAAATACTAAGTTTTAATTCCGCACTAACGATCCAGGCTTGGATGCAGAATTCAACACCGCCCCCCTCCCGCCCGCAAAAATATGCAAAATATGCCTGGATCTAGTTTTTGCGGAATAATTATAACATTTTAAAACTAAATATTTTTGCATGGCATATATTACTTTTTTTACGGGTATGGGAGAGTATGCATCGGTCGGCGAATCTTGCTAATGGGGAAGGGAGTGTATCGGGCGGCCGCCCCAATCAGGCGATTGGGCTGCAGTAAAAAAATCGCTTTGAGAGGCGTTTCGTGAACTGCATTCTGAGAAACAAGATTCTGATTGCGAACATAGGGGGCTCCCGTGACGTTTTTTAGGAATCGGTTCTGCAGGGTTTGCATCCTATGGAAATGGAGTGGCTTAGCGTGTGCGAAGACGACGCAAGCATAGGTCATGATGGAACGGATGATCGCGTTATAGATACGCAATTTACACTTATCTTCTGTTGTATGTATCACCTCATGTACTTACCCATATTGAAGCAAATAAATTATTTGAATTTTTGAATTTGAACGACATTTTGCTATGTGCGGTCAATATGAAACAGCCTACTGAACGCGAACGAGCCGCCTTTATGTGCTCACTGCTCGGTGGTGGTCAAGGATCAAGTATTTTGCTCGCTGAGACTACCAAGGGATCGGCTTGCCACACATAGTGATCGGTCTGGGATGTAGGTGATTGAGACGCGGCCTCAAGAAGAGAACCGCCTGACTCTTATCGGGGTTGACCTCGATTCCTAATTTTCCAATCGTCTAAGACGTTTGCGGAGGTTCGAAGAGTGCGAGCGATAGAGTCCCGACGACAGCGAGCAGTATAATAAATAGCCCTATCGTCGGCAAATAAAGCCAAGTAAGCCTTTTTTTTTGTGTGGGAAACGATCAAATTACTTCTCCCGCTCTGGGCGGAGCGGGAGGGCTTCAGACTCTTATTGACTAAAACCCACCCGTGTTCCTTCAGTTGCCTGTATGTTGTCAGGTGCCACGGTATCCCTTTCGGACTTCCCGCGCGGGCGGCAGGCATCGGCCCTAGCGGACCCCGTCAAAGCCTTTTTACTCTTGGGAATGTCACTGGTGAACAGCGTGAAGATGAGGGGATGAAACTATAACCTCGATGCGATAGCGAAAGGTGCGATCCAACAAAAAATCTCGTAAGATGAGCACGATACGGTCTGACACTGCGAATTAGAAAAAAATTGACCGCGTTGGTATTGCACTTTTCTATGAAACAGCATTTTTTTAAAATAAATAACCGACGAAAAATTTCAACGCCGGGTTTCAGAATCATGTAGGTACTGAATCCATGGTAACAGATTTGTCTATGTCCCTGCCGCATATAAGCAGAGTCCACCAACTGAGTTTTGAATGTGGCTTCTGATTAGTCGTTAAACTGTCTGTCTGTTGCCTTTGTCTACAGTTTCTACAAAATACACCAATTGAGTTTGAAACAACCTCTGATTGGTTGCTAAACTCTCATTAATGGATTTTGCACAAAAATTGCAACTCTGAAGTCGCCAGCCGCTGCCGCGGTTGGTCACAGTTCTAACCTAACCTATTTCACCCACCCAGTTCAAAATGAAAAATCAAACAATCTGCGACTAGATAATTAGACAATGGTGAAAACATTTCTGCGCAGATTGTATGATTCGTCATTTTGACTTGGGTGAAATAGGTTAGGTTAGAACTGTGACCAAAAGTGCGCGAGCCGTGCGAGCGGTGCCGCAGCAGCGGCCGGCGAACGCTACTTCAAAGTTGCTCGCAGAAATGTTTTCACAATATCCCTAGTTTTCCCGAAAATTCGAATGATCAAATCATCCTTGTTGTTGTTTCAAACTCAATTGGTGGATTTTGTAGACAATAAGCCTTTGTCGACAAAATCCACCAATTGAGTTATGAGTATGGGAGTTTAACAACCAATCAGAAGTCATTTTCAAAACTCACTTGGTGGACTCTGCTTATATGCGTCCCTGCCACCCTGTAGGTACTATGTCTGTGACGCTGACTGTATTTAGTGGGTTGTTTCTACATAGGTATTGAACTATAGGTACTTATTTATATTGAAAGTATACTTACCGCACCAAGACTAAGACCAGGTTGGTTTAGTAGAACCTTGTACAGAAAGCTGGCAAAGCTGCTAATTACACCAGCACTCAAGTACATGGCTACAAACTGTTCCTTTCCTAATGCAGCTACTGCAGCTGTTTGGAGAAAAAACAAATATCTATTATTATCATTAGGTATCATTTTCGTGTAATCCATTTTCGTTGTGCATTACTTTTTTAATGTGTTGTCCAAAGTTCTGCAAGGTATGTAAAATAATTTACAGATGAATACAGATGGGTCACTCCGCATTTTAGGTATGAAGCTACAAGTATGTAGTTACGCGGCGGGCTCGACTTGTAGAATTCAATGGGCGTAACGTAGTCAGAAGATATAAGAGTAACGGGATAGAAAGAGAGGAAACTTTTAGGTGAATATAGCTGTAGGTAATTAGCGTTGTGCGACCTGAATTGCACTTTATGTGTCAATGCAAGAGTCGCTTTTTATTTAAATAATTTTCTGTACTAATCTGTGATAAATGTGATCACACGCAATTTAAAAAATTAATAACTTTTTCAGTGTTCGGTTAATCCAAGGTTCCACCACACTATCCTGAACCATAACTAGACCAAACCGAAATTACGTACTTAATACAAGGTCAATCACAATCTGAATCGTTTTGAAACAGATTGCTAATCCATTGCTTTTGAATTTTTGTGAGAAGAATGCATGAGTGTGTTAAATAAATTATATGTTTAAAGGCTCGTACAGACCAGCGCGATATCGCGGGCGCGACACGGGTCGCACTGCCTGTCGCGCCCGCGATATCGCGCTAGTCTGCACGAGCCTTAAGTAGTGTAACTGGCTTCGGCCGTTCTATTTAAAATAAAATAAAATAAGTTGGAAAAAAATCTGCTCAACAACGTAAATAACACAATAAATGTTGTTGAACTGTCAAAATTAAACAAATTAGTCTTATTAGTATACAAAAAAAGTGTTACGTAATTAGACAGCAGCTATCTTATTACATAACACATTTTCGTAAACACTGTTTAAATTGTATTGGCACATGAAAAGCTAAAATGAACCCATGAACTCAAAACTCAGAGTAGCTATTTCTGTGACTGATTACGATACTGTGTGGAGACCTTTACAATTAAAACGCGATCAATCCTAATATTATGGCATAAAGCCAGGAATTTATTTCATTTTTATTAAATTGACAGACAGAAACATTAATTGAAAATTGTTCTGTTATGTATGAAATATAGTAATGTAAGGTTTACTGGGGACTGGGGTAATTCCGACGGGAATTTTTATGAGATGACTACTAGAGCTTCAGTTTCATAGTTAACGGCCAATAGGTATGTGACGGAAAGATTTATGGATATATTAAATTCATAGATATGTAATTGAATTCGGTAAATAGAACATTTTGAATTATTGAGTTATATTTTTAGGGTTCCGCACCTCAAAAGGAAAAAATGGAACCCTTATTTATAGGATCATTCGTGTGTCTGTCCGTTTGTCACAGCCAATTTGCTCCAAATCTTATGGACCGATTAAGTTGAAATTCGGTACACATGTGTATTTCCGTGACCCAAACACGGACATGTAACGTAAATAAATATTTTTTTAATATGGGGGTCACCAAGGGCGGATCCATGGGGGTCATGACCCCCCCCCTAGGGCTGGAAACACAGTGTTTGCCACACATGCGCGAACGACACGCAAATTAAGACTACGTGCTGTTATTATAATTATGATGATCGACGGTGGAGTTTTCTGCCGGCTCTTTTCTATAGGAAACGACCAAATGAAACGGTGTTCCTAGCTTCTGATGTTTCATAAGTGCCCATGTAGATTTATCTGAAGCTAGCAACTAGACGTAGAAATTAAATATCACAGAATAGTGTCAACACGTTCAACTAATATTCAGTAAGAAGCAGTTTAGAGTTGGAGGCTGAGCATGAACATTTTCGAGCTCGCTTCGTACATTCTCAAACTTTCGGCATAAGTCGACAAAGGAACTCCTATGTACGAGGTGCATTCAATAAGTACCTAGCCTCATCGCCAGAGGGCGCTGTACTTTCAAAAGAGTTTTACCACAGTGTAGCACATTCTTTTTTAATTCTTTTTTCAAATTTTCATTCCAATCCCTTCATTTGTTTTAATTTGACAACTTATGGAAGCGAACGTGTCGATCGGTTTTACAAAAATGGAAAAAGAGCAATATCGTTCGGTGATTCGATTCCTATTTTTGGAAGGGAAAACGCGCATCGAAATCAAAGAGCGCTTGGATGCTGTGTACGGTGACTCTTCTCCATCGATGGCCACCGTCAAGAATTGGTTCAACGAGTTTGCACGTGGCCGTACGTCGGTTTTTGATGAACCACGTCCAGGTGCACCGAAAACAGCTGCTACGGAGGAAAACATTAAAAAAATCCATGATCTCGTATTGGCAGATCGTCGATTGAAGGTTCGGGAGCTAGCTGAGACTGTAGGCATTTCAGAAGGAACAGTGCATCATATTCTTCACGAGGAACTCGGCATGAGAAAGCTGTCGGCGCGATGGGTGCCGCGTTTACTCACACCAGAAAACAAGCGCAACCGTGAGACCACATCGGAGACGTGTTTGGCGCTGTTTAAGCGGAATCCAGCGGAGTTTTTGCGTCGTTTTGTGACCGTCGATGAAACCTGGATCCACTGGTACATACCAGAGACCAAGGAGCAATCAAAACAATGGATCCAGACCGGGGAACGTGCTCCAAAGAAGGCGAAAACTGTAAAATCGGCCGGAAAAGTTATGGCCACCGTTTTCTGGGATTCACAAGGTGTGATCTACATCGATTACCTCGAGAAGGGTAAAACAATTACAGGGCTTTACTATGCCGATTTATTGGGCCGATTCGACGCCGAATTAAAGAAAAAACGACCCCATCTGGCGAAGAAAAAAGTGCTGTTTCACCACGACAACGCACCGGTTCACACGTCTGCCGTTGCCATGGCCAAATTGGTCGAATTACGCTACGAATTGCTGCCCCATCCACCGTATTCTCCAGATTTGGCCCCTTGTGACTTCTTTCTGTTTCCTAATCTGAAAAAATCACTCGCCGGGAATAGATATGGATCGAATGAGGAGGTCATCGCCGCCACGGAGGCCTATTTTGCAGAGTTTGACAAAAACTATTTTTCGGACGGGTTAAAAAAGTTGGAGCATCGCTGGGCTAAGTGTATCGAATTAAAAGGAGACTATGTTGAAAAATAAATTGCCACTTTTCCAAAATTTTCGTTTACTTTTTGTAGGCTAAGTATTTATTGAATGACCCTCGTATGTATGACTTTCATTGACTTAAAAAAAATAAACAAAAGTTGTGCAGCGTGCTAAAATTTTTGAGCTCACTACGCTCGCTCTTGTATTCTTTATTCTTCTAACTCTCAAGCTTTTCAGCATAAGTCGACAAAGCAACTCTTATTTCCGTAAGGATGTTTAATAGAAACCTAACCGGGAATTCTAAGACGAGGTGCCTATTGATGAAACAAAAATGAACCTCCCTGAAAAAAAAAAATATCTTGGCGATTACGAGGTCCATGGTGTAGGTAGATTATAATTACGCACGTAATACTTGTTTTTTTTTGCTGTCATTATATTCTTTTTTGCAAAATGTTACTAGAAATACCCACATAAATTGAGAAGACCGGGAGCCTTATTTTGTTTTGCTGCCCTGGGCCCCCTACAGGCTTAGTGCGCCACTGATTGGAACCTGTCCTGACTGGACCCCGACTATGTGACCCCCCTGACTCGAAGGCTGGATCTGCCCTTGGGGGTCACTTTTAGGGGGCAAATAAGAAAAAAAAAAATTAAGCAAACTACACCGTGTGACATATCAAATGAAAGGTCTTGTTGCGAGAATCTCGAATTATTTTTTTTTATGATTTTAGAATAAATACATTTAAAGATATTTAATAGATAAAAATTTGATGTAAATAGATGAAAATTGACCATACCCGCTTATGTCCGAAACTACTGAGCCTATAATTTTGAATACAGAGAATGGTTAGTTACCCATAGATTACAGGAAAACCTACGAGAAGTCTATGGTCTTAAAATAACTTGGTAAATCTCTCAACATTGTTCGTACAAACTTACATTTGCAGTTGGAATGTATGTGAGAACATGTTTTTCAACTACAATGTTAAGTTTGTATTTGGGATAAATTCATCCCAACTACGGAACCCTCCATTGTGCGTGGTCTGACACGCACTTGGCCGGTTTTTAGGGTTCCGTACCTCAAAAGGTAAAAGACGGAACTCTTATAAGATCACTCTCTTGTCCGTGTGTCACCACCGATGTTCTGAGAACGGGTGGATCTAGCAAGTTGAAATTTATACCCGATACTGAGGTCTATAGTCCCTATTAGATGTATAAAATCAAGGTCCTGAGTCAATACGATAAAAAGATATGGGAAAATTTAGATTTTCGCGATAACTTGTAAGTACCAAAATTTACCTTAATTTTCAACTTTTTTTTGTTTTTCGGAATTTTTCCTTTATTTGTGCTGTAAGACCTTGCTTTTTGCCAAATTTCGTGATTGTAGGTCAACGGGAACTACCATATAGGTTTTGTGTCGAAACCAATTTTATTATGGCGGTATAATGGGTAGGTACGGAACCCTCGGTACGCGAGTCCGACTCGCCCTTGACCGGTTTTTTATATAGGGGAAATTACGAACCAATCTTGGGTTATTCCAAAATTATTCAAAAGTTATTTATTTAAGGATTACCTTTACAATAATAAAAACTTGTTTATTATACATTAACCTGTATTGCACACTCAATAAATTATAGCTTACACAAGACATATTTTTTTAAATTAACAAGTTAATTTTATTGCGCTTTCACCGAAGGTTTACATCTCTTTTTCAATCGTATTTACCCCTTACACAAAATATCAGGGTTGGGGTTATTATGAATCAACAAAAATTTAGCAAAACTCACTCTTTTCACATACTTAATTGATGATACCCACATAATGTTGACACTAGCGTCTGACGACAACTGATGCGGCGAGGACAATCAAGATGGCGTCTTAACCAATTTTTCCAATACGAAAATATTGCTACGATTAGCGAACTTTCGGAATATATCCTTTTTCGGAATTACCCCAGTACACTCTAAATATAGTTTTCAGAAGTTTACACTGCTACAATACATGCTTATTAAAATTTATAAAAGTAGGTAACTCACCTGGCATGAAGCTGTATAGAACATACATATTTGCAGCTAAGTGCATTGCTGAGTAATGGCTGAATGTAGACAATAACATTGGAAGGCATCGTGAACCTGATTACGAAATCAAATTAACTTTATTATTAACTTTTACTATTCATCAAAATCATGATCCTCATTGCTTCAATTAAATGAAAACATACTTCCTGATGGGTTTGAGCAGAAGTATTTGATCATATAGGGCTGCAGAGCCCTGACCCGCCAGGCACAGAAAACCAATACATTAGCAGCCAATATGGGATAAAACACTTTCTCACTATCTCTTAGTGACCTCCACCATTTGGATATTAGTCCTGGCTCTGCTTTTTGCTAAAACATAATTCAATACCTAATTAGTTTGGCAACTAAACTGCATACATTCAATTAATTTTGTTAAAGAGTTCAAAGTTTGATACATACAAGATGTGTCTTGATTTTTTTTTGTTGAGCACTCAGCCAGGTGCTTGGTTTATTTAAAAATGTTGAGGCATGTGCACGTAGAGTCTCATATTCCCAAATCACGCAGCCAGTTAGACTTATTGCAGATACCTAGAAGTGATAACAAATATTTCTAGATGATGTTGTCAATTCTTAATGTAAAAAGCTTTAGAATTTATTATTTGCAAATGTAGCTACTGTTTTCAATAATGGCGAGAATTGCCCATCAGTCAGTTTACATGCTTGCACAGTCATCTTTATTAAGCTCTCATTAATACCAATAATATTTTTATGGATATATTTAAAAATAATGAATTTTTGGTTATGATAAGTATCATTCTCACCCCAACTGTAAAAAAGAAGGGTTTCCACAGCGTTCTAGCATATAGTGGTCCGGATTCTATTTGTATTTGTGATAATGGATCCGGTTCGAGGACTGTCCGCCGACCGCCTCGCCTACTGTTGTGAATAGAGTTGCGGACCACCAACCGCACATTGCCGGGGCGACCATGGCCTTGCTGGAGAAGCAACGGTCTACTGAAATGTGCAAAAACATAATTAAACTTCAAATTTATCACCAATGTAACCTGTAATTATATTTTTTTTGTACCAATTATTCGTCATCTGGGCCGCACACCAAACATTTCTAAAGAACATTATATTGTTTTTTTTGCTAAAGTTATTCTGTTACATTATTAGAAAACCAACGTAGTTATTTTGTACGTTATGCAAATCTATTACAAAACATTTAGGAAAAATTTCAAATTGAATAGCTTTTTGACAACAGACTGACAATGACAAGATAACAGTATGACAATGACACTGCACTGACACTGACAGTAGTGACAGTGACAAAATAATAAGGTTGAGGTTGCACTAGCTGGAGTACTCTAGTGTTTATGGACCTCATTTTTTTTAAGTTATGTTCATTTACGGATGGTTCCGTAAATGAACATAAACATGGCGTCTAAGATGATAACAAGATCCACTAACGGTTGCCGCAAGATGTCAGGCAGTTTCTGTGTCTGGAAGTTTTTACATTTATAGCAAGGTACAGACGCCACCAAATCAAGCTACTACAATCTGTCAAATTTATTTAATAAATTTTCAACTTTATCGCTGATGAATAAGGTTCGAAGTTGATTGGGAAAATTTGACAATTTCGGGTAGCTTGATGTGCTGACATCCGTACTGTACCTTGCTATAAATGTAAAAACTTCGTCGACATTAAAACGACTGCATTATGTTCATTATGCAATATTAGATACGGTTACATTGCGATGGATATCCAGAACACACATGCCGGTTAAAGGACCAAGAAGCAAAAAATAAATGGAGATGCAATGGGAGAAAGTCGTTTATAGGTGATGCTCCCAAGAGAACTAAGTTTGTTTTCATTGCATTAACCTGTAGAGCCTACTTAGCTGTGATAGTTTTCTTTTTAACCGACTTCCAAAAAGGAGGAGGTTATATGTTCGTCGCGTATGTTTGTTTTTTTTTTTTTATGTATGTCCACCGATTTCTCCGTCAATTGTGGACCGATTTTAAAAATTCTTTTTTTGTTTGAAAGGGTGTGCTCTCGAATTGGTCCCATATAAATTTTATTAACTTTGCTTGGATAGTTTTTGAGTTAGCTACAAAATACGTATTTTTTTCCCACTTATTATGTAGATGATCTGATAAGTTTCTGTCACTGGTATAGGTAGTGGTATTCGAATGTGTGTAGGGTAGGTACCACAACTAAAAAGTGAAAAATAAAAACTTTTTACAAAACAAAACAACCGACCTCCAAAAAAAAACATTAAAAAGTGAAAAATAACTTTAATTTCGGAAGTCGGTGGCAAAAAACGAAAATACAAAACCCAAGACACCGACTTCCGAAATTAAAGTTATTTTTCACTTTTTAATGTTTTTTTTTGGAGGTCGGTTGTTTTTTTTTTTGTAAAAAGTTTTTATTAATTTCGTTATATAAACTAGTGCTGTGATTTTTTTCACACATCCAAAATCAACCATTTAGCCGGCAGGGGGACACACTTGACTCTAACAAAAATGAGTACTTTAAAGCTTAAATATTTCGCAAACAGATCCCTGAATCCAAAAATGGTTTTCACATAATGTTTTTGAAGGACCTTTCCAATGATACCCCACACAATGGGACAGAAAAAAAAACATCACCAGTTTACGTATCGGTGAGGTACAGACGCCAGCACATCAAGCTACCACAATCTGTCAAATTTATTTAATAGATTTTCAACTTTATCGTCGGTAAGTATAAGGTTCAAAGTTGATTGGAAAAATTTGACAGTTTCGGGTAGCTTGATGTGCTGGCGTCTGTAACTTAAAAAAATTTTTTTTTTAGTTTTATTTTATCACTTTGTCGACGTAATTAATATATACAGGGTTACTGGTAACTCGACGTATTCCTTGCAGGACGTCATAGTAGGGTTAAAATGCAACAAATTAAGCCACCAAATGTTCTATCGAAATTCAGTAGTTTTTGAATTAGTTAAGAGTTTTAGTTTTTTTATGAAAAATCCCAGATTAAATCATTTGAAACCAATTTAAAAATGATTGACGGCGCGACTGTACTGAAATTTAAGTTATTATCATAGTTGACGCCGTAGCAGACCTTTGTTAATAATTAAAAGTTCAATAATGCCTAAAACTTTGGCAAATATCACTAACCAAACATTTAATTTTTTGTAATTTTTGCTATTACTTCATAAAAAATGTAGTCTAGTGCAAAAAAAAATACTACACCTGGTGTACAAATTACTAGGAAAATATCCTTGTCTTATCAGTTATTCGGAAAGGTATGATTGTCAATACTTTTGCATGTGTGCCAGGGAAGAGAAGAGTTTTATGGGGGGCAGGTAAAATTGCGAGACGGTTAACCTATTGTTTCGTATTCGTATTATTCGTAGTTTTTACCTGCGCTTGAACTCCAAACACTCGGGGAGCTTTGTGATTGGTCGCTATTGTTCTCTCGGCATGACAGGGGGTGCGATTTTGCAAAATTTGGTCGTCAGCATTAGTTAATTTCAACACTACGTCGCGCAAGCTCGTGTTTTGTTACTGGCTATTTCCCTAACTGTTGCTGCGTATCTTGCTCTTGTGCTGTGCTGTGCCTTCATAAGCGCTGACCATGGCTGCATATTCTAATCCTGAATACGCTGACATAATGTACTGTTACGGACTTTCTGACGGTAACGCTGCTGAGGCGCGGCGAGAATATCAACTTCGCTTTCCCAACCGCCGACTCCCCCACGTTAGTGTCTTCGGATCGACTTATCGGCGAATATCTGAAACTGGGAGCGTCCAAAGAAGCAGGCAAGTTGACACTGGTCGTTCCCGGAGATACACGGCTGAGGACGAGGAGCTTATTCTTCAACGTTTTATTGACGATCCTAACACATCGACAAACATCGTAGCGCGTGAGCTTGGTATGTCACAGTGGAAAGTCTGGTCTGTGGTTCACTTGTCAGGCCGACATCCATACCATTACCAACCAGTCCAGTCATTAGAAGAAGGAGATCCGCCGAGACGGCTTGAATTTTGTCGTTTTATGCTAAGTGCCGACGCCGACAGCGAAAACTTTTTAAAAAACATTCTGTGGACCGATGAGTCATGTTTTGATCGTGATGGTATCACAAATTACCACAACTTACATTACTGGGCACCGAAAGCAGAAGCAAACCCTAAAAAACTGAAACCAACCGCATCCCAGCGAAGGTTCTCGCTTAATGTTTGGATGGGTATTATTGACGACAAATTAATTGGCCCACATTTTTTACCCCGAACACTAAATGGGGAACTTTATGAAGATTTCCTCAGAAATCATTTATCAGCACTGCTCACGGATGTACCGGAAGAAAGAAGAGCAAACATGATTTACCAACATGACGGATGTCCAGCCCACTTCCGAATCACAATTCGACAATTGCTGGATGAAAACTATCCAAACCGATGGATAGGGCGCGGTGGGCCGATTCCGTGGCCTGCACGAAGCCCTGATCTGACGCCGCTAGACTTTTACGTCTGGGGTCATATGAAAGATCTAGTTTATGTGACCCCAGTAAATTCAATTGAAGAACTAAGGGAGAGAATTACAAATGCGGCGGACCAGATGAGGGCAACAATCACATCAAGAATAACAAAAACCGAAGTAAGGAAGCGAATAAGAACATGTATTCGAAACCGAGGGCAGCACATCGAACAAGACGTGTGAACTGTGTGTAATTAAAGTTTTTAATATTGATTAAAAAGAATAATAATGTTCACGATTTTGTTTTTGATTTTTCGAACCGCATTTTTCACCTTTTTGTGAAACGCACGCCTGTACTAAATCAAAAACGATTTTCATAATGTAGTCCATGATTTTGTATTAACTTTCATACCTTTTTGGATAGCTGATAAGACAAGGATATTTTCTTAGTAATTTGTACACCAGGTGTAGCATTTTTTTTTTGCACTAGACTACATTTTTAATGAAGTAATAGCAAAAATTACAAAAAATTAAATGTTTGGTTAGTGATATTTGCCAAAGTTTTAGGCATTATTGAACTTTTAATTATTAACAAAGGTCTGCTACGGCGTCAACTATGATAATAACTTAAATTTCAGTACAGTCGCGCCGTAAATCATTTTTAAATTGGTTTCAAATGATTTAATCTGGGATTTTTCATAAAAAAACTAAAACTCTTAACTAATTCAAAAACTACTGAATTTCGGTAGAACATTTGGTGGCTTAATTTGTTGCATTTTAACCCTACTATGACGTCCTGCAAGGAATACGTCGAGTTACCAGTAACCCTGTATACCCATGCCAAATTACAGCTTTTTAGTACTAAGGTTCTCGGAGCTAGACCGCGGACAGATAGACAGACAGAAAACATGACGAAATTATTAAGGGTTCCTTGTTTACTACGGAACCCTAAAACTTGCAACAACAAACGTTAAAGGAGCTTTACTTTCAGCGCAATGCGTAAAAACTCAATCATATTCTTATACATATTCTATTACTCAAACTCTTTCATATTAATTGACAACTTCCTAAAATTCCTATCCTGTTTCTAGTTTTGCGAACTAGCTACCTACGCGTTCCGCGCGGCTCTGACATACTTTGTTGTACGATAAGTTTTCATCTGGTACGATAATTTTGGATTAATTACAATTGTTACTGTGAAACAATGATTGCTGAAAAATAAAAAAAACAATTTTATAAAATAATTCAGCGTTGTTATTGATGCGGCAATCCACGATGTTTTATTGGAAAATACGGCATACATAGGCCTTTAATAGGCCTTTCATTGCCGTATCATAAAAACGAAATATTTTTTCACTAGCGTAAAAATTAAACGAAAATAAATTTTTATTTTGTAATTGGTACTTACAGTATTGTAAGTACCAAGTTTATGGTATCGCGCGACACTTGCGAGAAGCAAGGATAAGTACCTACACATCAGATAAACGTGAATCTTAAGAAGAAACGATAAGAAACCTGTATGGAGAAGAAACAATTGAGGAATAGACATTTTTTAATAAATACGGCAATTTAGTATTTTCTTCCCTAAGATACGGCAAATCAGACTGTGACATACGGCAGCTCAAATTTTTGCGATAACAACACTGATAATTATTCAGTCGCACTTGTCTGGCAATCTTGGTGCAACTGATCGTCATTTAGCTCGTATGAGCGATAAACACTATTGATGAACTTTTTATTGTTTACTTTTAAGTAAGATAAAAGTATAATATGTTCAATGATTACGACTGAAGGACATGTATCCATGGTCATGGATAAATTAAAAAAAAAAAAATGATCGTCATTGCCAATGACAGACGCGTAGCGGGAATAGGTAAACAAGAATTTCTATTTTACCGTGTTATCAGTGCAAGATAAAAGCCGGTACCTACTAGTAAGTGCTAAAGTAAAAGGTTTGCATTTAAAATGTCGCGTTTAGACCTGGTGATATTTGGGGCCACTGGCTTCACAGGCAAGCAGGCTGTGATTCACATGGTAAAGTTCGCCAAGAAGTATGAACTTGGATCTTGGGGAGTCGCTGGTCGCTCCGAGACGAAACTTGGTGCCTTAATGACTGAAGTCTCTGAAAAAACAGGGGAAAATCTCTCTAGCGTCAAGGTCATAGTAGCAGACATAAATGACGAGAAAGCTCTTAAAAATATGTGCGCTCAAACAAAAATGATAGTGAATTGCTGCGGCCCTTATCGTATGTACGGAGAGCCTGTAGTTAAAGCGGCGGTGGAGAACAAGACTAACTACGTGGATATCAGTGGTGAACCGCAGTTCATGGAGTTAATGCAGCTCCGGTATGATGAGCAAGCGCGCGATGCGGGAGTTTTCGTCGTTAGCGCGTGTGGTTGGGACAGCATCCCGTGCGACATGGGCGTCATTTTCTTGAAACAACACTTTGTAGGCACACTCAACTCAGTGGAGTCCTACCTTAAGACGTATATACCACCGCTGATTGCAGCAGAGTCGCGGGGGCGTGGCTTCGTCAACTATGCCACTTGGGAGTCACTTATCTATGGCATTGCTCACCATAATGAGCTTCCAGCTCTGAGAAAAAAGTTATACCCAGAGCCTTTGCCACACTTGAAGCCTAAGCTGGAACGACAAACACTACAAAAGAAAGATAATAAATGGTATCTTCCATTTCTTGGGGCTGATGAATCAGTGGTCTATCGTACCCAGCGCTACTTATACCACAAGGAACAGCAGCGTCCAATCCAGTTCAAAGCATATTTCAAATCTGGAAGTCTCGCACAGTCAATCCTCTCTATCTTTGGTGCAGTTTTACTTTTTATCATGACAAAAATAGCATTTACAAGAAATATTTTGCTCAAGTATCCGAAAGTTTGTTCTTTGGGCATTGTGACAAAGGAGGGTCCCACCGACAATGTGATGAATAATACCCACTTCACATTTGAACTTGTTGGGAAGGGATGGGAGAGTGGAGCCGATGTGGAGAACACAAAGCCAAATAAGACTGTTGTTGCTAAGGTGTCTGGAACAAACCCTGGATACGGTGCCACAGTTGTTGCACTTCTGATGTCAGCACACACCATCCTTACGGAGAGAGAGAACTTGCCTAGGACTGGTGGGGTTTTTACTCCAGGTGCTATTTTCAAAGACACCAAAATTATCCAAAAACTTATTGAAAACAACCTGAATTATGAAATAATTGAGAGCAAATAATTATTTTACCTTTTATATTTTATTTGTATTAAAATTACATTTAAAGTGAAATAAGTTTAGTTAAGTTTTTTTATTTTCTTGTTGTATAAATGTGGGTAAATTACATAAGTATGATAATCATATTATTCAACCCTGACAGGTGATTGGTAATGGTACAACACATTCATTATGAATGCTAAACTGGGAA
This sequence comes from Agrochola lychnidis, assembly GCA_963680765.1. NCBI lineage: Eukaryota > Metazoa > Arthropoda > Insecta > Lepidoptera > Noctuidae > Agrochola > Agrochola lychnidis. Next base: position 12,641,050 of record OY796850.1, read on the forward strand.
TACATCCATTTTTATTTATAGTACATTGTGATGGTCACTCATGATTATTCTTGAAAACAAAAACTATTAATATTTTTTGTGAGCGTTATGGGGCTCACATTCGATGCGCTGGATTGGAGGATACTGCTGCGTGGATTCTTGAATAAAACTCATTAACTTGAAGAACGTTGTTTTACTTATTTCACCAATTGTTCGAAAATTACAGCCAGTGCCGCCCGCTCAATATGCCTCACAGTTGTAGTAAATTACATAGGTACAAGTAGCGGCGGTGACGTCCCGCGTAACAAATTAATCATTCAATTAAACTAATTTTCATAAATCGGTGGGCGGGCCCAACTCCAGGTCCACCAATCAGAGGCGTCTCGGGGCTGGACAGGTTTTGACATGTTTAAACCTGCATCGACTTGACCTGGAGTTGCGCCCGACCATTACAAAGTTAGCGATTAACAAATCAAATGTATAACTATGAAATCACCTATAGGTATGTATCACTATTCACTGTTCACTAATCACTGATTTTCCTTGAGTTCGTTATGGTGCGAGTGGGCGTCCTGCACATCTCTCCCGCCGTGCGTCGTCCGCCGCTGACGTCGCAGTCGCAGAAGTCGGTGCAGGGTCGCCGTGTTTGATCAATAGCATCACTATCTTTTTCACTGGGCGTCGCAGGATGCCTCCTTTCGTGGCCACGTCCACTGTGCGGACCACTCCGTCTGGCCCGGGAAACGTAGCGCAGATGCGTCCTCTGACCCACATGTTCCTTGGAAGGTTGCCGTCTACGATGTGCACCAGGTCATTGACCTTAGGGATCGCACCTTTTGTGCGTGGTTCTCTGCGGTTTCGTAGTTCTGGGAGGTACTCTTTTAGCCATCTGGCCCAGAACATGTCAGCAAGCCTCTGGGCTGCGCGCCAGCTGGCCCGCAAGCGTAAGTCACTGTCGTCGAAATTCCCGGGTGCCGCTATGCGACCGGGGCTGCCCAGAATGAAGTGGTTGGGCGTTAGGGCTTCTGGATCCTCGGGGTCCGTAGATACGTGCGTGAGCGGTCGGCTGTTCACAGTGTGTTCAGCTTCGATGAGCAGCGTATGTAGCACTTCTTCGCTCGGGAACCGTTCGTTCAGTGTGGCGGCTAAGGCTGTCTTTACAGACCTCACCATGCGCTCCCAGGCGCCTCCCATGAATGGTGCCCCAGGTGGGATGAATCGCCAGTCGATCATTTTCTTGGAGGCTTCTTCGGCTGTAGCCGCGTGAATGGCTTCTCGAAGTTCCTTCTCAGCGCCATGGAAGTTCGTTCCGTTATCGAACCACAGCTGTAATGGGCACCCTCGGCGCGCTATCATGCGTCGTAGTGCCATGATTGCCGAATCTGTATTGAGCGACGCCACAAGTTCGAGGTGAATGGCTCGCGTCGTGAGGCACGTGAATAAGGCGACGTACCTTTTTTGATGACTGCGTCCAGCTGTAATGGTCAGTGGTCCGAAATAGTCTAGCCCAGCGTAGGTAAATGGTCTCTAGTGGTGTGCTAGGCGACAGGAAGGGATGTTCCCTGTCATAGGTTGCGGTGGCGAGGCTGATTTCACACGGCACGGTAGGCACCGGCTTATGATGTTCTTGACAGTTGGTCGTAGACGGAGCACCCAATGTTCCTGGCGACACTCGTTGACTATGGTTTCAGTGCCTGCGTGATGTAGTCTGCGGTGGACGTGTTCGATCCATAATCGCGTCGTAATGTGGTTTCCATCTAGTATCATTGGTTTCTTCAGGCGTTCTGTGATGTCTGTCATAGCGATTATTCTGCTCTTTAGGCGAATCTCCCCTTCTGTGAATTCTATACACAGTGCATGCAGGCGGCTGTTTCGTGATATGGGTTTCTTGTCTTTTAGGGCCTCTATCTCTTCTGGGAAGGATTGTTCTTGTGAGGCTCGTAGGATCAAGTTCTCGGCGCGGCGTAGGAGTTCAGCGGTGAGGGGTAGGTGATCGTTGGTGGTCTCTTGTCTTTCTCTCGTTCTGACTGGAGCTGTTCGTTTGTTCTTTCTCCAGTCAGCGTCTTTGCTGTAGTTCTTTTTGGTTCTTTTGTAATTAACATTCTGTTCTGGTTGGCGGCAGAGGTGCAGGAATTGGAGAACTCGTGCTGTGGCTCGTAGATATCTTTCCCAGCGTGAGAATCTATTGACGTCCGGTACGGCTTCGCTGATCCGCTCGTTCTTGTCTCTGATGCTGCAGGTTTTCTCTTCCCCAGTGATTATGATGGGGTTCTTTTCATTGACTGGCCATGTTTCTGGGGGTCCGTGTAGGAATTCCGGGCCGTTGAACCAGCGATGATCTTGGTCATAGTGTTCCGGTACGTCTCTCGTTGCGTCGTCTGCCGGGTTCAGTCTGGTCGGTACCCAGCGCCATTCATTTGTAGAGCTATGTTCCTCTATTGCTGCGATACGATGGGCGACGTATGGTTTGTAGGATCTGGACCCGGTTCTGATCCATGACAATGTGGTTCTGCTGTCGGTCCAGAACGTGGTTGACTCTGGCATTCTTTCATGTTCTTCCTTGACTGCTGTCGCCATACGTGCGCCGAGCACTGCTGCTTGCAGCTCTAATCGTGGGATTGACGTTAGTTTCAATGGGGTCACTTTGGCTTTGGCCGTAATCAGGCATACGTGGACTCTTCCGTCCCTGGTGACTGTTCGCCAGTATAAAGTCGCTGCGTAGGCGGATTCGCTTGCGTCGGCGAATATGTGAAGCTGTAATGATTCCGTGGCGCTGAAACCTGGGTAGGTTCGTGGGATGGAGATGTGCTCTAGTGCTCTGAGGTGAACGAGCCATTTCCTCCAGCTTGCTGCTAAGTCATCACCTAGGGCTTCGTCCCAGGCTGTTCCGCGGCGCCAGACTTCTTGCAATATTTGTTTGGCTCTAATGGTTACTGGTGATACAAGTCCCAATGGGTCAAATAGGGACATGACTATTCGGAGTGCTTCTCTCTTGGTGGGCGTGTCGTTTTGTAGAATATTCTGTGGTATGCGTATCAGGTTCAGATTGAAGTTGAGTGAGTCTTCCGTCGGTCTCCATATTAGGCCGAGCACTCGTTCTGTCTGCCCGTTGTCTTCCAGCCTGATCGTGTCTTCGGTTTCGGTTGCTTCCCCTAGGGCTTTGAGTAGGGCGACTGAGTTCGATGACCATTTCTTGAGTTCGAAGTGCGCTTCTGTGTGGATGTCACGTACTGCTTGTGAGACTCTTATTGCTTCTTCTAGTGTGTCGAAGCTGTTCAAGTAATCGTCCATGTAATGTTTTCTTTTGATGGCTTCGACTGCCTCGGGGTGTTGTTTTTGAAATCTCTCAGCATTCGTGTTCTTCACGTATATGGCTATGGTCGGTGAGCAGGAAGCTCCGAAGATCAGTGACTTCATACGGTATTGCTCGGGGGGTTGGTCGTCTCTTCGGTCCCCTCGCCACAAGTAACGGAGGGCGTCCCTGTCTTCGGGTCGAAGTTCTATTTGTAAGAACATTTCGGTGATGTCGGCGGTCACGGCGATCGAGTGTTGGCGGAAGCGCATGATTACTCCTGGTAATGACTGTAGGAGGTCTGGGCCAGTGAGTAGTTGGTCGTTCAAGGAGATTCCCTTGGTCTTGGCTGCAGCATCGCAGACGATTCTTAATTTGTCCGGTTTCATTGGATTGTGGACCGCGAAGTGAGGTAAGTACCAGGTCCTGTGTTCTGAAGTGGTCGTTGGAGCTGGTTCGGCGTATCCTTTTGATACTAGTGCTTCCATTTGTTCAGAGTACCTCTTCTTGAGTTCTGGGTCTTTGTCGATTTTCTTTTCCACGCTGAGGAGTCTGTTTAGGGCACTGTCGTAGTTGTTTGGCATTTTTATGTTCTCGTCTTGCCATAGTAGGGCGGTTTGATATCGTCCTTCTGGGGTTCTCTTCGTGTGCTGCTGCAGGATACGAAGTGCCTTTTCATCAGGGTCATTGATGGGTTTCTTTGGGTTAACTTGGATGTTGTCCATTGTGATGTGTTCCTTCACTAGTTCATGGAGATCGTCGTCCGTGTTGACGTGTCTGATGAAGTTTACTCTGTGGCCCAGGGTTCGTGTATGGCTGCCGTGCAGGACCCAACCGAGCGGTGTTAATGATGCCACTGGTTGGTTCTTCTTTCCTGTCTTGATCTCAATTGTGATTAGGAGGTCCCAGTTGTCTTGCCCGATCAGGAGTCTGGGTCTCGCATCTTCAGTCACTATGTCTTTGACTATTTCTCGAAGGTGTTCGCAGTTCCTGATTGCTTCTCCAGGTATCCTTTGTGCGGCTAGCTCTAGCTGCTTGACTGTTCTTGCTTGTATCTTGCGTTCAGATGTATGAAGCCCTCTGATAAAGAGGTTTACTCGTCGTGACGTCATGTCGATCGAGGATTCCCCGTCGAAGGCTGCTATGCGTAGTGGTTCACGGGATCCTTCTGCTCCGATTTGGTTAGCTAGGCTCTCGTCGATTAGGGTTGTCGTAGAGCCATCATCTAGGAGTGCGTAGGTGTCTACGGCTCCCGCCGGTCCAGAGAGGTGCACCGGTATTATTTTCAGGAACGATACTTTGGGTGTCCATGCTGAGTGGACTTTCTCTTGTTCTTGTCTGGGGCATTCGGGTTCTTCTTTCTTTTTGTTCGCTGCGCTGTTGGCGTGTAGCATCTTGTGGTGTAAGTGTACGCAGTCGTTTATCTCGCATTTCTTCGGTTTACAGCTGTGTTGCTTTGTTCTATATCTGAGGCAGCGAAAACACAGTCGATGTTTCTTAGCGATGTCCCATCTGGTGTCAGTAGTTGCTTTCTTGAATTGTTCACATTCCACGATGTTGTGCCCTTGGCGTTCACATAAAACACACTTTGGTTTGTTCGTTTCTTGCGTGGTATGTACTCGTTGTTGGCGTCGCTGTGTGTTCTGAGAGATCTGAGTCGTTGCAGCGATGTTTTCGGGCAGTGCGTACGGGCTGCATATTTCTGCTTCAATCTTGATGAATCGGGTGAACTTCAAAAGGTCGGGTTCTGTTCTGGGTTGCGCTGCGGAGAACTGGTACCACTGTCTCTTCAGGGTCGGTGTGAGTTTCTCGACAATGGCTTTCGTTACTTCTGGATTGACAAGGTAGTGTCCACAGTTGAGTGCTTGTAAGGTTCCAACTATGCTTTCTACTTTGGAGGCGAATGTGCAAACTTCACGCGGGGATTCAGTGAGGCGTGGCAGGGTTCGTAGGCGCTCTATTTCGGCTATTGCGATTGAGTCCGAGCGTCTAAAACGTAGCTCGAGTGATTTCATCACTTCGTTCGGGTCGGCGTTCACTATTAATAGACCTTGTACGGCTTCCTTGGCTGGTCCTCGAAGGCTTCTTCTAAGTCTGGACATGTTTTCTACTGCTGTCAGTCGGTGCGCTGTTTCACAGTAGGCGGCGCGAAAGGTGAGCCAGTCTTGATGGGCTCCGTTGAAGTAGGGCAATTCGATGGTTCTTGTTGGCTGCTGGTACTGAGTGGCTTGTACGGCGTGTGTAATCGCGGCAGCGAGTTCCTTCACGTCCGTCCTCGGTTCTTGGACGGCTAGCGTTGTGGGTTGATATACGACGCGTGCTGATGGCGTAAGTTGCGGCACATGGGTTTCGGTGGCATACCTCGGAGTGTAGCTGTGATGCGGTGCCGTAGTGTAGATCGGTTGCCATGGTGTGTTCGTTGTCGCGTTCGTCGAGTTCTGTGGCCAGGGTGCGACGGGTTCTGTCGGTGCTGGCGTCGGTTGCGGCTGTGCAGGTAGGTAGTTCGGTTGCCAGTATGCGGATGTGGCCACTGGCTGCATGTTCGGATGCGGCTGCGAAGGCGCGGAGTTCTGTTGCCAGGCAGCGATTACTGGCGGCGGGTTCGGGTGCGGCTGTTCAGTCGCGGTATTTGCCTGCCAGGCGGCGATTACTGGCGGCGGGTTCAGGTGCGGCTGTTCAGTCGCAGGTTTCGTTTGCCAGGACGCGGCGATGTTCGCTGGCAGCGTGTTCTCGAGTTCGGTGTTCGGGTCTTCGGGCGGTGGGTGCGTGGTGTTGACTCCCGCCGGTAAGGTTGCCGGGGCGTTCCAGGGCGCGGTGGCGGTCGCTGGGGCTGCGGGTTCGATCGGCGATTTTTCTTCGGGTTGATGTGGTCGGTCGGCGATGGCGAGTACTTGTGTTGATTGTAGCCACGTAGTCACTCGTTGATCATTTCCCGTTTCTGAGGCGATTGAGGATGCGTCTTCGTCAGTGGATTCGGCTTCGACTTCGGCGAGGTGCGCGGTTGCTAATTCCACTAGTCTTTGTGCTAACTCTGCTTTGGCCTGGGCTATGCGGCGCGCTTTTGACACTTTTCCACTTTTTGGTGACGTAGGTTTGCTACGGCGGCCACTTTTTTTATTTTCAGGTTCGGTTTCTTGTTGCGGGGCGGCGGCTTTTACTGTAGATTCGGTCGCGGTGGGTGCTTCTGACGTTTCCGCTGTCGTTTTTGTGGTCTCCGTGCTGGCTGTTTCAGCGGTGGTTTCTGTGGTGGTTTCGGTGGCCGTTTCGGTGGCGGTTTCGGTGGTCGTGATCGACGCTTGTTTGCCTTTTTTTCCTGTGGATCTTGTGACTGGCATTGTTCTTGATGAATTCTTCAAATTATTCTTCAATAGGTTCAGTAGAGTTTTCTTGATGGCGTTTTCCTCGAATCCGGCTAGCGAAGGACCAGAAAATGTGAGCGTTATGGGGCTCACATTCGATGCGCTGGATTGGAGGATACTGCTGCGTGGATTCTTGAATAAAACTCATTAACTTGAAGAACGTTGTTTTACTTATTTCACCAATTGTTCGAAAATTACAGCCAGTGCCGCCCGCTTTTTTTTTTTTTTTTTTTTTTTTTTTTAATAATGGCTTCTCGCAGTTTTGACCACTAAGGTCGTGGCTGCTTAACCGGACTTTCCTGTGGGTGCCATAAGCTTCTACACTTAGAGCCTCCAGCCAGGAGCTTTTTCAACTATTCTAAATTAAAATTAAGCGAATGCTCGCTAAGGGCACCCCCTGTGGGGTACGGACCTCGGCTTAGGGCATCGCTGACGGGAGGACAGCAAGAGGGGACAGGCTGGATCAAATTTGTATTTATATCATGATTATTATTCGGGGTATTTAAAGCTACGTGCTCAGCTGCAACAACTGCTGGCACCTCGTTATCGAGCAAGGGTCGGGGGGGGATTCGTTTACTCGGGGAGTAGATCGCGTACGTAAAGGACCTCGGCGGCGAGGTCGGAATGACGGGAGGCGTCTGTGTTTGTGCACTGTACTGGTGGCCCTATTCTGCTCCTGGAGGAGTGTAATGGGGTCATCTGGGTCGGAGAGTACATGCCTCGGACGGCGGATCTGACTGATTTGGGACGGGACATAATTGGCTGCCTCGACTATCAGAGGGTTCCGATGTCGAGGAGCGGACTCAAAGTGGCGCTTTGCCATGCGTTTGAGGAACTGGTGGATCGTAGGGATCTTACAGTCGAGATGGAGGGTCTCGTTTCTGACGTACCACGGGGCTCCCGTGGCCTTGTGAAGGAATCTGTTTTGGAGGGTCTGCATCCTATGGATATGACGGGGTTTGGCGTGGGCGAAGACTGCTCCCGCATAGGTCATTATGGGACGGACACACGCTGTGTAGATACGCAATTTGCACTTTAGTGACAATTTGCTGCGTGAATTTAGGATACAGTGAAGCCTACCTAGAGCGAAAGCGGCTCGCGAACGAACCGTCTTTATGTGCTCTGAAAAGGAGAGACGCTGGTCTAAGATCACACCTAGGTACTTGGCTCGCTTCTCCCAAGGGATCGGCTTGCCGAACAAGGTGATCGTTCGGGGGGGAGGGGGGGGTCTAGATCTCGGTTTCGAGAATGAAACCGCTTGACTTTTGTCGGGATTAACTTCGATCCTCCACCGTCTAAACCAGGCGCCAAGGTTACTGACGGCCCGTTGTAGATTTAGGAGAGACGAAGGGGCGTTGCCTTTACAGATGATCGCAGTGTCGTCTGCGAACAGAGCGAGCTGCGTCCCTCTGTGTCTGGGGATGTCGCTGGTGAACAGCGTGAACGCGAGGGGGGCTATCACTGAGCCCTGAGGGACTCCTGCCCTTATGGGGCGAGGGGAGGATAGGGCACCTTCGATACGGTAGCGGAAGGTGCGATTCGACAAGTAGTCTCGTATGATGAGTACGAGACGATCCGGCACTCCGAGTTTGTATAGCTTGTATACTAAGCCGTTGTGCCAGACTTTGTCGAAAGCTTTCGCTATGTCGAAGAAGACTGCGCATGTCGGATAGCCGCGGGTGAGACCACCTTTGACCAGCTCGACTATGCGGTGGACCTGATGCACGCTAGAGTGCTGAGTTCTGAAGCCGAACTGCTCGTCGGGTATGAGGCCCTTTGTCTCGGCGTAGTCTCTGAGACGCTTATAAATAAGCCTCTCGTAGATTTTTCCGAGAACTTTGAGCAGACTGATTGGGCGGTAACTAGAGGGCTCGTTTTTAGGCTTGCCGGGCTTTGGGATACCTATGACCGTGGCCTCTTTCCACGTCTGGGGAAAGATGTTATTGCTTAGAGCACCATTGAAGATGGTGGTCAGTAGCATGATTAAGTGGGCTGGGAAGAGCTGGACCACCCTATTGGTGAGTCCGTCTGAACCGGGGGCTTTGCGCGTATGCAGACCTTTGATTATCTCGTGCACCTCATCTGGTTCGATGGGGGGCAGGGGAAAATCAGGGTCTTCTACGGGAGGAAGGGAGGCTCTACGTTCGACTTCGGCGTCGACCTCATCGAGGTGAGCTTTGTCTACTGGTAGGGTGCTGGGAGAGCATTGAGCTTCTAGACTGTCGGCTAGGCACTCGGCTTTGTCGATGTCGTCGAAGGCAATGGTTTTATCGGGGCGGACTAACGGGGGTACGGGGGCCGACTGGGGGGACCTGAGTTTCCTCTGGAGTTCCCAGAAGGCTAGATGAGAGGGCTCTAGATCGCTCAACATCTTATCCCATCCCGCTTCACGCAGCTCCGCTATACGTGTCCTAACAGATCTCTGATAGTAGCGCATATGGGCTTTGTTGGCGGCACAGGGGAAGACGCTGCAGGCTCGAGTAGCCGCGTTCTTCTCAGTCATCAGGGCACGCACATCGTCGGGGAGATTCAAGTAACAGGGTTCTGTTGCTGGAACCTCCCTGGAGCATTCGCTCAGGACGGTCTGTACGTGCTCCGTGAGTGAGTCGATCGCGGCAGTCGTGTCAGCGACTGAGTCGAAGTTGTCGGGGATCGAGTCTAGTAAGGGGGATGTGTTGGATTTCAGCTGAGTGCTTACTTTCCTCCAGTCCGTCACCTTTTTAGTGGGGAGGGGTTGGTCAGGGTCGGAGGGACCTATGCGGGAGGTTAGTTTAACAATTACCGGTCGGTGGTCAGAGGTAAGCTCGTGCACCGTTTCTATTGAATCTAATCTTAGATTAACGTTCTTAAGGATCGTTACGTCTAGTACGTCAGGGGTATGACTGATGGTATGGGGATAGTGAGTGGGACTCATCGGAGCGATGATGTCGAAGTTTAGGGAGGAGGAGAGGTCGAACAAGTGCCGACCTCTGGTGTTGGTGGTGGAGCTATTCCAAGAGGGATGTTTCGCATTGAGATCCCCCGCCAAGATGACGGAGTCACTCATGTTTAACAACAGTTGGATATCGTCCGAGAGATTTTGGAAATTTTCCGAAGCGTTGATAGTAATGGGAGGGATATAGACCGACACTAGAGTGATCGGTGCGTGACCGGTCATGCCCAAATGGCATGCTGATACTTCTAATCGTGAGAGGGGGGGAGGATCCATTGGGATGCAGTACAGATCCTTTTTGTAATAAATGAGGGTGCCGCCCCCATGACAACGCGTTCTATCGTTCCGAACGATACGATAGTTAGCTAAGGAGGGATTGCCTCTGTGGGGCTTTAAAAAAGTTTCCTGGATGAGGAGGATATCTAGTTGATGAACGCGGAGGAAGTCCGCGATTTCATCTTTTTGTTGATTTAAGCCATTGGCATTGAAGGTGCCAAGCTTGAGGGATCGGGGTTTAAACCTAGCCTGAGTGGTGTTAGACATGATGGGGGGTAGAGAAAGAGGTGAGGGCTTGCGTGATCTCGGGATACGCATTGAAGACGTTACGGATTGCCGCTAGGCTACCCGATTTCTGGGCTGTAGAGAAGCAGGGCCATCTGTGTAGCCCTGGGGGAACAGAAAAGTTCGAACGCGGTACTGATTACGTCGAAACGATCGTCCACGGGTTTAATTGGGGCCACGGGAGTGGGAGCGGGGCGCGGGGGTTTTGGAGCGGTGGCGGGTTTCGCGGGGGGCGCAGAGGGCGCGAAAGAGGGGCCGCGGAAGCCGGGGGGAGGGGGGAGGTGATGGACTCGCGGGTCCATCATTGTATAGAGAGGGGTATGAGGGGGGGGGGGGCGCGGAATACCCAGGGCTGGGAAAGCCTGCTGGTGATTGAGCATAGTCCATGGACTAGGCCTCTGAGGGCTTAGCCGCTCAGGAATCTGGGAGGAGGGGAGGGGATGGAAGTCCCTCTGTTTTTGCTGCCTCACGTCTAGACGTTTGGTCAGCTTGCCGGATGTAGCCTTAGGGGCTTTAGAGCAGCCGCGGTAGTTGGCTGTGTGGCCCTCGAGGCCGCACAACACGCAACTAGGCGGGCTGTTGCACTGGCTACGGTCTTTGGGACGCGAGCAGTCAGCGGTGCCGTGGTCGCCCAGGCACTTTACGCACCTGGGTTTTGCATGGCAATTCTTTTGAGAATGGCCATACAATTGACAGCGGTGACACTGTCCGATCGCGCTGTTCTTCCAGGGCTTCTCGATCGAGAAGCCCATGAGGTTACACAAGGTCTTGATATTGAATATGGGGTGATGCCCCTCGGTGGGGGAGCACACGACTAATACCATGTCGTATGCTTCCCTGCCGCGCGAACGATGCATGCGGTGCACCTCATCTACAGGGATATTTTGCGACTGAAGGTCGGCTAAAATTTCGGCGGGAGAGATTTCCTTGGGGATCTTTTTGATCACCACACGGATCTGCCTGTCTTCTGGGAGGGAGTAGGTGTGGAATGACACACCTCTCTCTCTCAGAACTCTGGTAAGGTCCCTGTAGTCTTTCGACGTAGGGACTAGAACCTTGATACCCTGTTGGGTAGATCGGGCGTTTGTGTAGGAGATTTTCATCTCCATACACCACTTTGATACAGCCGTCCACTTCTCCTTGTCTTGTATGAAGACAGGAGGTGGAGGCGCGACCTTCTTAGGGCCGGAACTAATGGGCGCGGAGCAATCCATCGCGGTGGATGATGCGGACGGGGAGGCAGAGGGCGCGGGGGCATCCTTTGCGGAGGATGACGCGGTTCGGGGGGCGAGGGGCGCGGGGGGGGCCTTCGCGGAGGACGTAAACGAGATCGGTGGGGCGGTGGAGGGGGAGGGGGAAGCTACGGTAGCGCAAGTCGCGACGGTAGCGCGCTGTTTGACCACAGCTGGTTTGATGGTGACGGTGGATGAAGAGGAGTCCGAGTCCTCTATTGCGGCGACCTTACTGACCTGCGCAGAGGTCTGCTTCCTGTTCTTCCTCTTTCTTCCCTTTCCTTGGACGGCTATGAAGCCGTCGTCGGAGGGGGAGGAAGAGGTAGAGGACGCAGCGGACTTTGGCTCGTCTTCCTCCTCCGAGCCAGAAGGGTAGGAGGGTTGCTTTGAAGAAGCAGCGGGGGCGTCGGTGTCCATTGACTCCGACGAGGGGGAGGGGGAGGGGGGTCTGGGCGACTCTACAGCCGGAGGGGTGTCAAGAGCGTCGCTGAACGTAGCGACGCTGACATCTTGGTCGGGGTTTTCGCCCCTTGAGATGCTCAAGAGGCTAGAGAGCTGATCCTTATACTTCCCTCTGAGGGAAGGCTCCGATTCGAGTATATACTCGAGAAATAGGGTTAAGTGCCGCCCGCTCAATATGCCTCACAGTTGTAGTAAATTACATAGGTACAAGTAGCGGCGGTGACGTCCCGCGTAACAAATTAATCATTCAATTAAACTAATTTTCATAAATCGGTGGGCGGGCCCAACTCCAGGTCCACCAATCAGAGGCGTCTCGGGGCTGGACAGGTTTTGACATGTTTAAACCTGCATCGACTTGACCTGGAGTTGCGCCCGACCATTACAAAGTTAGCGATTAACAAATCAAATGTATAACTATGAAATCACCTATAGGTATGTATCACTATTCACTGTTCACTAATCACTGATTTTCCTTGAGTTCGTTATGGTGCGAGTGGGCGTCCTGCACATTTTTATAATATTTAGTTGTTTTATTTTATTTTAGCGCAACTCAAGTTCGAATATCAGGTAAGTTTTAGATGTCACCTCTCTTTCGCATATATACATGTCTCTCTTACACATTTATTGTTATCAGCGTTGCACGTCTCAAATCTTAACAAGGACAAAACTTTCCAGTGTCCTTTTAACCTTGAAAGAGTGCATGACGTAAAGGGCTTGCTACACGGCAGCCAACCGCGTCCCAACAGTGGTGACTTTGGTGGTTTACAACCGTGGAGTTGGTGTTTTACGACCAAATTTCAAACATGCCTGTCGCCAACCAAGGTCACCTCTGTCGGGGACGCGGTTGGCTGCCGTGTAGCAACCCCTCAACTGCTGTGTCCCATATAGCACTTTTTGGTCGCAGATATGTTAAAGACGTAACAAGTCGCAAAAGTTTCGTAACTGTTACGAAACATGGTGACTGTGTGGGGTTTGGTCTCTATGTGTGTTAATAGTTCGTACAAAATTTGACCGGAAAACATTTCAGTAAGTTTAAGTAGTCTTTGTGTTCACACGTAACGTAAACATTTGTGTAGACTTATTTTTAAACACTTGGTGTTTAGTTTGTAACATGTGTACAATCGAGTAAAAATGTGTGGTAGCGGTGTGGTCACCATGTTACTAGAATAATAACTTAAAATTTATATTTACACGAGGTGTCGTAGTGTTACGTCATTATTACTGAACAATATATTACTGAAATGTGAATAAAAAAGTCACAATAAGACACTGTTTCTCAAACTGTTTCGAGAAGTGATCAAATGATTGCAGTTGAAAATGAGTAAAGAACCGAAAAGATTCCGTCTCACATCGACTTTCTACAGAAAAGTTAACAAATTATTGGTTCCACAAAATCTATCTCCAAGTAAGTACATAATTTTTCAGACAGTATATTTATTCGGTATACATTGTCTTTCTTATACGAAATCTTATATTGTTTACTTGAAATTTTATCAAAATAACTATTTATTTCCATATTTTTTTAATGTAAGAAAGTGTTACTGAGTGGTTATCCACCTGAAATATTTTTTTAATCGCAGCCTATAAGATTAAATAGGTCTTTGTTGTTTGCCTAGTGATCATAATACAAAAATAATAGAAGCCAATTAATAGAGCGCACGTGCACAAGCATTTTATTATTTGTTTTAAAATTAAATTGTTTGAAATGAGTTTTTGGTGGGTATTTTAATTAATAACTTAAGTTTAGGTCAGCATTAAAATTCAGAATTAATATTTTCCAGACCACATACCAAATGCATCGTCTTCATCATTTAAAATTCAAGAAAATAGTTCTGTAATCCCTGATGCCGTACATTTTAGTTCCAAACAGCCTAGTGCCGGTGAAACAACTTCCGAAGTGTCAAATGTGCAATTAGATGCAGTTGTGACCTCTCATAATATATGTGATGTCAATGAGAGGCTGGATACCAGCAGTTCCGCAGTAGAAGCTGAAGAATCGTCTGATTCTGACAGCGAAATACATTCAATAAATATAAAAGACCAAATTCAGCAATGGGCATTAGAGTACCAGATTCCTCAAAATGCCTTAAAGGAATTACTTACTATATTGAGAGACAATTCAAACACGGATTTCAATAAATTTTTACCAAAAGACAGTAGAAGTCTATTAAAAACGCCAAAATTTAATAACATAGTACCAATGGGAAATGGAAAATATTGGTATAATGGCATAGAGAAATGTTTAAAAGAAGTTTTGTCTCAAATGATCTCAGAGTTGCCGACATGCATATTTTTGTCTTTTAACATAGACGGCTTGCCAGTAGCCAACAGCACAAAAAATGAATTTTGGCCAATTTTGTGTAAAATAAACGGCATGGATGTTGCTCCATTAGTTATAGCTATATTTTTCGGAAGCACAAAACCGTGTTTGGAATTATTTTTGCGTCCATTTGTAAAGGAGCTCATCTTGTTACTTCAAGGTGGATTACTCATTCAAAGGCAAATCGTTCCTATCAAAATTCGTTGCTTCATATGTGATACACCTGCGAGGTGCTTTATAAAAGGTGAGTGCAAAATTAAATATAGAATATATATATAAATAATATCTATTTAATAAAACTACCTAACCTATACCTACCTACATGATTTTCTTCTGCTGTACACAATAATGCCAAATAACTGCTGTAGCTACACCCACGGGTATTCTCAGCATGTCGTTTCATACACTCATAACCAGCAGTCCACCAGCGGCTATTGTTTCGTTTCGTGGTAAAATGTAGAGTATTTCCTTCTTCAGAATGCAATCTATCTTCTTGCCAAATTTTATCGAAATTTGTTCAACAGTTTAGGCGTGAAAAGGTAACTGAGAAAGACAGACAGAGCTACTTTCGCATTTATACTATTACTATGAATTGTGGTAATGTAAGTAGTTTATCATACCCCCGTGCATTTCAAATAGAATGTATCTTATTTCGTGATATTTTTCATTTTAGGTACTGTGGGGTTTAATAGTTACCACGGGTGCATGAAATGTACAGTAATCGGAGAATACGATAGAAAAGGTCGGCATATAAGTTTTCCCAGAACGGACATGGCTTTGCGTACTGACCATTCATTTAGAAATCGATTAGATCCTGATCACCATAAAGAAAAAAGTCCAATCGAAGATTTACCCATAGATCTTGTTAACGATTTTACGATTGCAGATGCTCTTCATTTGTTAGATTTGGGTGTAATGAAGAGATGTTTACTGGGATGGACTAAAAAAAATAAAAAATAAAATAAGCCTTTATTGCTGTTAGAGTTTTAACTTATTTAACTAAACATTACTATTTAAAACTAAAAAAATAACTTAAACTAAAACATATTCTCGGCATTCGGTTCACTTCTCCTCTTAACAGCTTGTCTTTCGACAAAGGCCTCCTCTAAGGATTTCCATTTGTTTCTGTCCTTTGCTGTACGTAACCATTCTGGTCCAGCTACTTGCTTCAAATCGTCTTCCCATCGCTTTGTCTGTCTTCCTCTACTTCTTCTGCTTTCTCTAGGGTACCACTCCGTTATTATTCTGGTCCATTTCTCGTTCCTTTCCCTCAGCATATGTCCTGTCCAACGCCATTTTAATTTCCTGCAAACTGATTGAACTTTTCCAAACTTAGTGGACTAATGGCAGTTTTAATTTCCGAACAAAGTGGTCGGCAAAGGAAATTCAGGATGTTTCAAGAAAACTAATGGAAATAAAATCAACTACTCCATCTGAAATACATCAAGGAAGACTGAGAGAATTAGATACCCTTCACTTTTGGAAAGGTGCTGAATTTAAAAACTTTTTGTTATACTTTGGTCCAGTAGTGCTAAAAGAACACTTATCATGTGAAGTATATCAACATTTTTTAACATTTTTCTGTGCCACCACTATTTGTTATTCTGACGTTTATGTATCTTACCGGTACATAGCTGAAAAACTTTTTGTTGATTACATCAAAAAATTTGCAGAAATTTACGGTCATGATTCTGTGAGCAGTAATATTCATAATCTTTGTCATATTGTAAATGATGTCTCAAGGTTTGGCTCTCTACCTTCTTTAAGTGCATATCCATTTGAAAGTATGTTGTTTCGAATTAAAAACCTTTTACGAAAAGGCGACCAACCCTTAGCGCAAGTAGCAAATCGCATACAGGAATTGTCAAAGCTAAACAGCAAGGGCCACAAATCCAAACGGATGTATCCTCTCGTCAAATATGAAAGTTTGTTGGATACGGGTGAAAAAGTATTTACTACTGTAAAAATGAGTGAGAATTACCAGCTTTCAAAATACATTAAAGATAAATGGTTTTTAACTATCGATAATAATATCGTAGAAATGAAATTCGCAACTTTTGATCAAGGAAACATACAAATCGTTGGAAGGAATATAAAAAACAAATGTAATTTTTTTGAGCGACCATTTAATTCTTCCCATATAAATATTTATGCAACATTACTTCCTTACGAACTTGAAGAATTAAAGAAATACAATCTAAATGATGTCAAATGTAAACTTACATCTATGGTTTCCAACTCTCAAATGGTGTTTATTCCAGTATTGACAACATTAGGAAAGAAAATAAACAAATAAAAACAATAAAACCAATCATAATAATTTGACTCTCAAACAATCAGATAAATCTTTAAAAAAAATTAACACAAATTATCAAAAATATTAAAAAAAACATACAAACGTAACTCGTCAGTTAAAACTCAAACTGTCAGTTACATAGGTATAATTCTATCGCGTGCAGAAGACAGTCACCTGCTGGAGACGCTGACGTCATCACAAATTTCACCGATTTTTTTTGTTGTTTTTTTCCCTTTGCTAGATGAAAGTACCTATGAATATAAACAACTTTTCGTAAAGAACCCACTATCCTACTTGAAAAAAACTGCTGTTCCATACATAATTCCAATACCTAGGTACTACACCAAAATGTATGGGACAGCTGATTTTTTTCGTGTTGGAAGTTGGTCCGATACAAAAAGTTTTTTATATTCATAGGTACTTTCATCTGGCAAAGAGAACAAAATAACTAAAATTTTTCGGCAAAATTTGTGATGGCGTCAGCGTTTGCTGCAGCTGACTGTCTTCTGCATGCGATGGAATTATACCTTTCGTCGGTTTCTTCTTTAACTAGAAAAAATATTAATATTTATTTATTTTTTCTAGTCTAGTCATATTATTTGCAAAACGCACCTACAAGCAAAAAAAACCGGCGTAGTACGTCGAATGGAATCACTTACGATTTTGGAACTTTAGATTAGATTCTTTGAGAATTTTGTTTTCTGCTTGTAACCCACTGTTCTCTGTTATGATTTGATTGAATTCAATCAACCTCAAACTGATTCAAAGTTTCACCAGTTTGACTCTCAGTTTCGGGTATTGTTGTTAAATTCTCATTCATTGCTATTATTTTTGAAGCATCAGTTTCAGTCGCTTCGGTATCATCAATAGTGTTATAACTGGTACTGGCGTGATTGAAATATATATTTGAGTCGTATTCATTCATTTTTGTTTTATTCGTAACATTATCGTTATCTTTTTTAGTTTCTTTATCTTCCATCATTTCAAAATCAGTATTAAAATTTTGTAATTCTTCCACAATTGACTTTTCAGCCGGATATTTTCTTTTATTTTCACGATTTTTGTGGTATCTGTAAAAATAATAATTATTTAAAAGGTGATATTTCATGAGATGGCCAAACGAACAAAATATGGATGTTTAAGGTGACCGAGCAAATTTGGCGGAAAAATTACTGGCAATACCTATCTCTACGTACGCTATATTATTATTATTTATCACTTTACTAGTCTGTAAGTAGTTTTTATTTTTCTTTACTAAGAAAATATACTGGGCCCTAAGTTTTCGTTGTGACTGAGCGTCGTGAGTAAAGACGTCATAAAGGTACCGGATTGATAAGGTAAATGCAAGGCAGCCGGGTAAAGGCAAAGACGCGCCGCGCGGCGCTCCTTCCTACCTACCTGATGTCAAACATACTGTCGTATACGTCTCTATACAAAATTTAAATTCAACAACGTCTAAAATGAGAAGACTGATTCTAATGCAATCTTATATATGTAATCAAGACATGAAATACTTTATTAATAATAGTTTAGTTTGAAAAAAAGCGTAAGTATTTTTAAATTATTATAGAAAACTCAAAACCACTAAGTTCGTAAAAACACTGTTAAAAATACCATTTTATATCAAACATGTCGTATTTTACATGCTCTTTGTAACGTGTAAAAGTACTTACGCCACAATAACCTGAAATTAATAGAATCCAATAGTTAAGCACTGATCTACACTCAGTCTAGTAAACGTAATAAATTACATCGCTTTATCGGTACCACAGTCTTATGACGTGCATGCGTTCCTTCGGAAGCGCGCAGCTCAACTGACCTTAGACGGACTCGACCGACCGACTCGTGGTCGTACCTCTCTTTCTCACTCTTCGCGCACTCAGTTGTATTAAACATTGTCTATGAGCTCTTCCAGTCTAAACTTCTGAAGTGACGCGCCCCACTACTGCATTTTACGTACACAGGGCCGCGGATTTTAAAATAGGGTAGTGGGGCGCGTCACGTCGTCGAATTATTGTCGAATAAAACACGTCGTAAAACTTACCTCTCCTCATCTTCAGTATCCTCAAAATTTGAATACAGTTCCTCTAATCTAATTCCTTCAGCAAAAGTAGCTATGCCTTGTAGTTTCACGACATATTTTAATTTTCTCCAATTCTCCGAAGGCACACTTCTTTCATCTCTCCTTAATAGTTCAAGGTCGCTGTTTTTTCTCGTCCTTGGCCAAAACAGGACAGAGTCTTTGTTGTTGCCCAGTACCCATGTACTAGGCACAACCGATATAAGGTGAGACGAGCCCTCTTTAGTTAGTACTATACTAAACATAATTTGATAATATGCAGGCCTGTCCAAACGTTTGAGAATCGCTGGAAGCAATAAACCATTTTGTGAATTCGGTAACTTTGTAACTACTTCTGGTTTCACGTCGACGTATGTCGACATAATCTAGTAACTTCCTGACCAGTTGTGACTAGAATATTTTCTCTAAATAAAATTACGTTTTTTAATTATTTAACAATTTTGTGGTTCATTTTTGGTTCCATAACATATAGTTACTATTAAATATATTACAGCAAAAGCTTCCAAGCTCTGGGAATGTAAAAACTTGTTAGTAAAACTATTAATAGTTTTTACAAACTATTGTTTAAATTATAATACACAGGTTAAATCACAATTTTATGGTGGCGCATTGAAAATTTCAAACTATATGAACAAATTACACAATGAAATTCATTTCCCATGTAGATTTGAACAATATAAACAAATTAAAATATGAATAAAAATTTACCTTGATAAACAGTGATGGCTGATGTTTTCTTCTTATTATTTTTTAACTTGTCAGTCACAGAACAAAAAGAGAACGAAAACGAATGAACGAACGAATGATTTCTGAGAAGTGGTTGCAGACTAAGAACAATGTTACCACACAGCAACGTAACTTTAAAACCAAATGTTACTGTGTCGACTGTTCCCCATTTTTAGTCGTAGCGACGGAACTAAGTACACTCAGCGACCAAAAAGTGTTACTAGAATGAATAAGTGTGGACACATAGTGTCGAATTATTTCGTAACGGCTACCACAAAGCGCTATATGGGGTAAAGGTCTTGCTAGACGGCAGCCAACCGCGTCCCAACAGAAGTGACCTTGGTGGTTTACAACTGTGGAGTTGGTGATTGACGACCAAAACAGCTCTGCCTGTCGCCAACCAAGGTCACCTCTGTCGGGGACGCGGTTGGCTGCCGTGTAGCAAGCCCTTTAGCCGACGTTCGAACGGACGTTGTACAGACGCCAGCACATCAAGCTACTACAATCTGTCAAATTTATTTAGTAGATTTTCAACTTTATAAATGAAATATAAGGTTCAAAGTTGATTGGTAAAATTTGATAGTTTCGGGTAGCTTGATGTGCTGGCGTCTGTACAACGTCCCAAAAATATCTCGCTTGTTAAATTAAACAAGGGTGTCCAGAGTAAGACGCTTTATTCGATAAGTACCGCAGGGTCCTGCCGGGGGTTCGAAGAAAACCGATAGGGAAATCGTGGCCCCCTGGCAACACGGCAACTGAAGGAACACGGGTGGGTTTTAGTCAGTAAGAGTCTGACACGCCCTCCCGCTCCGCCCAGAGCGGGAGAAGTTATTTGATGATTTCCCACCCAAAAAAAAAAAAAAAAAGCGTCATGTTTTACAAGAGAATCTTGACACCGCGATCTACAAAAGTGACGTTACGGCACAACGCCATCTGTTATCAAAAAGTGGTACTAAGCTATTGACAAAATGTAGACTTTCGTATCGTATACTAGATTAGACATTCCGCCCACCATGGACGGCTCCGTCCATTAACCTTAACATGACAATAAAAACTTTAATGATTGGTTGTTTGGCCATCCACTATACCCTAAACCTAGGGCCTTATATCTACGATACAAATTCATGCCTTATGTAAATAAAAATTAAAAAAAATAAAAACAAGTAAAAAATACAAGTTCATCCAAGTTAATTCACAAACCGTGTAGGTATATTGTGTAAATAAAACTATTTAAAATTCATCGATAAGATGGTAAACAATAACTAAGTGTTCACAGGTAAAATAATTAATTTAGATACAGGTCTTTTAATCTCATTATTTTTACACCGTATGGTTACTAATGTGAGTAATGTTGTCCAAATCTGTACCCTAATTGCGTAATGCAACACAACCACAATCTGTTTCGATTTGAAACAGATTGCTAATCCATTGCTTCATCAGTTGGAAAAAAAATCTGCTCACCAACGTAAATAACGCAATGAATGTTGTTGATCTGTCAAAATGAAACAAATTAGGCATAATTGTTTACGAAAATAAGTTACGCAATTAGGGTACGGGATGTTTGTTTGTAATAACCCCGTATCTAGCGGGTGAAAGACCATCTTTCTTCACCAGAACCACGTCTCCAATCTCAGGTTCAGGATTTATATCTATGCTGCAATTGAGTTAAGTACTCAAGTGACCAGATGGTCACTAGAGTAGTGACCATCTGGTCACTAGAGTCATGGTCACGCCAGAAATTTTGAAGCATTTTTTGCGTAAGATGCCACCGTTTCAGATTACTAAGGGATGAATTTTCATAATTTGTATCAGGTACAGTTACCAGAGGTTCACCTACGAGAAAGTGCCCAGGCGTCAAAGGACACGAGTGCTCGGGATTGTTAGAAAGCTGAGAGATCGGCCTCGAGTTATGGCAGGCGGAGGCCTCTTCTTAGCGGTTTTGTGACGTTACCTCTAAAAGTTCATACAATTCGTACCACGACGTGACTTTTGACAACCAGCAGTATTGTTTTAATGTCAAATTTAGCAATCTTAAAAAAGAAAAAACATTTTCGTGTCATGTAAAGTTCTTTCCCAGCACTAAGCAGGAATAAAACAATATTGTGAACAAGGTCATGGTACGAATATGAGTAATGTTATCATAAGCTTGAAACAACAGTCTCTTGAAATAAGATTGTTTTGTAAAAGATTGTGGTCGGCCCCCAGTACCTACGCTAATCAGTGATTTCCTCAGTGCACCACCTGCAGAGAAAGATTGTAAGTGCTGCACGTCTTATTTATTGCAAAGTAGAAAGTTGCTCTGTGCTGGGTGGTGCACTTATCTGCCATGCTTGAATTTGTCGCCCCCTAACGTTGGCGCCCGGGGCATGTACCCCGGTTTGCCCCCCTCCGCTAGATCCTGGGTTGATTTGTGAGTAACCAATAGCAAGTAGGTAGTAGCATCGATTCTACGGCAAGTCGACCCGGCAGCCTAATTGCGTAACATATTTTATTTTTGATTGCGATTCTGAATCGAAAGCAAGTCCAATCTTAATCGCATGAATTGCGATGTACATTTTTTACCATACGACTGAAATTGTATAGGGATGTTCAATACAATTGTCTATAATTGTTAAAGGACAATGCAACCGATTGGCCCAAAAATATGAAACCCAATGTGCATAATTGAAACCTATGCGAAACGTTAGTACTAATCATCCGTGACAACTTTTACTATGGGGCCAAATAAATCTATCCCAGTAAAAAAAATATACAGGGTAACAAATGTTTAAAAAAGTGTCGATTTTTATATGACTTAATTATAGGTTTTGTTTATTTTAAACAGATTTAAAGTATCCCCTAATGACATTCGTAAAGGTTTAAACGCATACAGAAGTAATTCGCTGCTGATTTCATTGTTCAATGGGTAATGCCTGAGCGTTAATACGTTAGTAACACAGATTATTCAGAATATAAAAGAAGTGTGGGTGTTTACCTAACAAAAATAATGGCCCGTGCTTTAAAGCATACGTGATTAATGGGCGCGCTGCTGTGCCGGAAGAGCGTCAGGCGTCAGGTAGCCTGTAGCTAGCGTACCCGCCCCTCGTCTCCCTCCCGCACCTTTATATTGCGGTAATTGTTTAGACCTGCGTGTGCGCTTTTGTTGTTGTCCTTTTCTATCGTAAGGGACATTATATACCTGCATCCCTATTCTTTGTTTTCTTTGTTACCCATTACAAAGTCATGAGGAAGTAAATCTTCGCAGTCGTCCAATGCTTGTCTTTCGGTACGTTACTGTGCGATTATTGTGATTTTTTCTGTGACTGTGCTGTTAACTTGGACTCCGATCGATTCTTAATATTCTGACATTTGCTTCGTTTACCTGACTCTGATTTTGCTTCAATTACCGGACTCTGAAATATTTGGAAAATGTTCCTACCGCGAGGATGCAGAGTGTGTTTGATATGCAGTATATCTGTACTGCGTATTCGAAGGATTACTTTGACTGCGAATATTCGTAATCGACATGCTCGTGCCATCGAGAATATTCAATCAGCGCTCCCATATGAGGTGAGTTTATAGTGATTACTATCACCACTGTTTTTCCTAATATCCAAAAATGTTATAAATGTGAAAATAACTCTGTCTGTCTAGTACCTGTTCACGCCTAAACGGCTGAAGTGATTTCGATGGATTTTGGTATAGAGATAGGTAGATGGGAGCTTGGACAAGGACATTAGGCTACTCTTGTCGCAAAAATAAAACCTAGAAGGCGTGAAAAGGTGATGCAAGTTTATATGGGAGCTTACATTAAGTTATATACACGGGAGAAGTCGCGAGCGGAAAGCTACTATTTCTATAATTATTAGACTTGGAACGAATAGTATATTCGCCGTATGCCAAATATTCGGTGGTTTTTTTTTATCAATAATATATAAGGCAAAAATATTCGGTCAGCGCGTAGCTAGAAATCTTGTATCGACGTGATTATTTCTTACTCGTTGGTTTAAATGTGAGAAGAAAACGAGTAAACTATTGCCTGACAATGCAGAAAAGTATTTTTGCATCATGATCTTCTACTTCTAAATGTTAATTACGACCATTCAAGTACATAGACATTTATTTGATAGGCAGAAGTTGATTATGCACCTATGACTACTTTAATGATTATAAGAAAAATATATTATTACTTATATATATAAATCCATACCATCCATATCCATATATATATATTATATATATATATATTATAAATCCATACTAATGTGATATAAATGTGAAAGTATGTTTGTTTGTCCTTCTTTCACGTCGAAACGGAGCGATGGATTGACGTGATTTTTTGTATGGAGATAGTTGGAGGGCTAAAGAGCGACATAGGCTATATCTTATCCCTATGCGTCTTGAAGTTCCCGCAAAATATTCATGAACTCCACCGGCAAAGCCTCGTGCAGTCGCTAGTAAATCAATATTTTTATTTTTCCAATTATTTGATTACAACAAAACATATTATTTAAGTATTCGGTATTCGTCTGAATAGAATAAAAGTAGCCGCATAGGTCAAATACCGAATAATACCCGAATATTCGTTGCAAGTCTAAATGATTGTTATAACTAAGGGTGACTACTTTAAGGTGCTCTACAAATAGTCCTACCTTACCTACCGAAGGTAGGTAAGGTAGGTCTATTTGTGCTTCGCGTTAATTACAGTTGGCAATTCTCGCACACTTTTGTTTTCATATAAACTTGTTACCCCATTAATTGCCGGTTGATATTTACTGTTCGTGCATTTTGATTCTACAAAAATTGATTTTTATTTTTTAGCTCACTTATAACAACGAGGAACACGTTTGTTTGCGTTGTTGGATGCGAGCCCAACGAGGAAGTATTCTGCAGCACAATGCGGAGGGTGAAGATCGACCTATTGTTCATCAACCTGAGGTCGAACAGGAACAGCCAGTCGCTCCAGAGCAAAACGTCGTGCCAAATGAAGCACAACATCAACCTGGAGAAGACCTGCAACCTGAAGTAGTTCCAGAACCAAACCATCCCCTATTGGACCAAGAACAGCCCGAAGTCGATGAACAAAGGCAACCGATTGAACAAAATGTATTAGTAAATAACAATACTGTTTTCAATTTAAATGGATTTTCGCGAGGTCCGAATTCAGGAAATTCGTGTTTATTTCACGGATGTCAAAATACATCTCGACGCAGAATTGCGGAAACTGTAAAAATGAAGATGATCATGGAATATAATTATTATATTCCTTTAAACGCACGTGTCTGCAGTGATCACTTGCAAACTGATAGTTGGCAAATGTTATTGGAGGCACCAAACCGGCGTTTTGAATTCAATCCGCAGTACATGCTCGATATAATTCGCTTATTAAAAAACCACAATAAACATTTGTTAGATTTTGAGGCAATAGAGGAATTTGACGAAGCAGAACTACATTACTGGACAGGTCGAACGCGGGATGAATTTATTAGAATTCTAGAAGCTACACCCTCTTTGTCTAGAAGAACTAGAAAGCCTAAAACTGTATTGGGTATTTTCTTGTCTAAAATAAGAACTGGAGAAGCTGATGATAGATTGGCTTCCATATTTCACATGACGCGTCAAAATCTAGAAAAAAATTGAACATAGCTAGACAAAAAATTAAAATGGTATGATCATGACATGTTTGGTATCAAAAGAAAGGTCTTGACGAGCACATTACAAATGTGTATATAATATTATATTTTCAAAGTAAACAAATATGTTTAAATCGTTAAAAACAAGCAAAAGTGAGACTGCGCTACGTAGTATCGCAAGATGTTACTAACGTGCAGTTAATCAAATCTTAATAAGTAGTACCGATTTGTAATTCCACTCTTATGAAGAAAAACAAGTACAACGAAATATTTATATTTTGGATTTCTTCGAAGCTCGATATCGATATATGGTGTTGGCGTCGAAATAAATGGCTCTATGGTTTCGTCCAAAGCACTATGCACTGTATTGGAATTTAAAATAGGTTAATTACTGAACTATTTATTGTATTACTCTACTCTTATTTACGTTTATCAAGTGTAAAAACGGAAAAGTATAAAATAAAAAAATAAAGTTTAAAAAACTGTAACCCGACTACGGGAAAATAAAAATGATCTAAAAAGTATGAAACAAGCAAATATTTCAGACAGAAATCAAGACATAGGTACAAAAATGGTCAAGGTAAAGCCGTCGTCGCATGCCATTATAATTTTGTAGGTGTTCTTGGCACCAACATGGTACACAGGCATGCGACCACGGCTTTACCTTGACCATTTTTGTACCTATGTCTTGATTTCTGTCTGAAATATTTGCTTGTTTCGTACTTTTTAGATCATTTTTATTTTCCCGTAGTCGGGTTACAGTTTTTTAAACTTTATTTTTTTATTATCTTATTACTTACCGATTATTTAATAAAACGTGATAAATGTAAATACTATATCAACATACTATTTATTTTCAAAAGTAGAGACTCGTGAAAAAAAAGCATCTCGATCCTTGTATCCCTCGCTCCGCTCAGTATTCAAATCAGTATCCTAATTGCGTAGCTTATTTTCGTAGTGGATCGCCCGTAGGACACGATGGAGCATACGGTGGAGGTCTGCCCGGCTTAGGCGGAGCATCGCCGTGTCCTCGTGGAGGCGATCCGCGGCGGTGATCTCTCGCGTCCGGCACTGGTTCAGGCCATGGCACGGAGCGAGAGGAAATGGGAAGCCGTCACCTCCTTCTGCGAAGCAGTAATGCTAGCGAAGGAGGAGGCGGAACGCGTGAGGGAGAGGCAAATTTCGCGCCCTCGCGCCCCTAACCGCCGCAGGAGGAGACGCCCTGGGCGTCGGGAATCACAGGCAGATTTCCGGCCACCGTAGGCGCGGGCTTGCGGACGGTGAGCAATGGATAGCTCGTCGTCCGATAAGGACTAAGCCAGGGTCGACGGCGCGTTGTGTTCCACGCGCGTCTCAAAGAGATGTCAGCAGAATTGACGGGGTCCGCTAGGGTCGATGCCTGCCGGGGTTGCAAATAAGGCCGAAAGGGAAATCGTGGCCCCCCGGCAACATGGCAACTGAAGGAACACGGGTGGGTTTTAGTCAGTAAAAGTCTGATACGCCCTCCTGCTCCACCCAGAGCGGGAGAAGTTATTTGATAATTTCTCACCCAAAAAAAAAAGGGGTAGCTTGTACAGATGGTTTGTATCATATGTTGAAAATAGATGCCAAACCGTAGTCCTCAATGGCTATGCCTCGAGATCGAGAGGTACATTCCGTCGGGGATTCCCCAAGGATCCTTATTGGGACCTCTTTTATTCAATATTTTTGCAAAATGGTCAAATCAGTTGAACAAAATAGTTTGACTATGGGGAAGGACCGATCTTGTTTCCTAAATTCAAAAATTTTTTTATACGCGGATGACATGAAAATTCTAAGTCAAGTGTCAACCATTGAGGATGCACACCTATTACAGGAGGATCTGAACCGGTTCCATGATTACTGCGATCGAAATAGGTTGGATTTAAATATTTCAAAATGTTATGTGTGTACATTTACTCGTAAGCCAAACCCTATTAGGTATGATTACAAATTATCGAATACCTAAATTGCCAGAGTATACAAACGTCATCAAGGATCTTGGGGTAATTTTTGACTCAAAGCTTTTATTTGATGTTCACATTGACAATATAGTCAACAAGGCTTCTAAAGCATTGGGTTTTATTTTTAGGGTCCTCTGAGTTTAAGAATGTCAAAAGCATGAAAATTCTATACCTACTGAATTATATAAATAATTATGAAATTATATTCACGTATCTTTAATAATCTTCCGCCTTTTTTCACGACTATGAGCAATATAAATATCTTAAAGAAAACACTGCACGAATTATTGATAAGTAAATGTTATTATTCTGTAAGAAAGGATAAGCTGAGCTGGCGATACTGTTCCTGATACCTGCGGTCTGCGGGCGGCCAGACTCACTACGCTTTAGGGACTCGGTGCGAATCGGACGTGCGTGAACTTATCGGACTGTAAAACTGTAGAACATTCTCGAGTGCTAGTAAACGGTGTTACTTTGTTGTCTTTTGTTGGTTTCACTTCTGATCCTCTTCTCCTTAAATCAGAAAGTGGGATCACGAAAGAGACTCACGGCCTTATCGCGGAGCTATTCTGATGAAAGTTTTAGTTCACCACTGCGTGGTCTGTGTGCCTTTCGTATTTAAGTGAATGTGCGGTAGATTGTGACAATTATTGTAAATCGTGAAGTTTCTGGCGATTTCGTTCTAATTGAATGTGTTTTAGTGTGTTAGCATAGCGTAGTTAGGAATATTTCGGACATTACATTGTAGTTAGAATATTGCGTAATCCTTTGTTCTTTGTCGTGTGCAAGTAAGTAGTGTTCGCTGAGAGTAAGGGCCTTGTGCGACTCGATAACGTCATGCCAAGAAACCTGAGCTCGCACCGGCAACAGTCGCGGTCGCGGGGAAGAACCCGAACGCGAAGTATTTCTCGACGCAGCAGTCTTGATCGCGAACGTACACGTCATCGGCTACACACGCCGCCTACGTCTCGTAGCGCTCGTAGACCTCGTAGCACAGACTCGGTACGTGATATGTTAGGCGCTATTCTAACTCGGTTAAATGCGTTCGAAACTAATAATGTTACGAATCTATCGCTCACGCCTCAACATATCGCTCCGGGTACGCGTGGTGATACCGATGATCAAGTAGAAAAAGAAGGTGAAACACCTCCGGGCACGCCACCACCTAGCCTGATACGTCATCATCAGCATAATCGATCTGATTGCGGTAAAGTGGCTGCGTTCACGGGCGACGGGCCCTCGCCGGCGAGGCCCGTAAATGAACAACCACCGGAACAATTAATGACGGATGTGTTTGGCAATGCGTTACGTTCCCTTAATAATGCGGTACGATCTAATCAACCGTACTATATTTCAAATTTTGACCCTACTCTGCATGACATTGATGTTTGGTGTCAAGAGGTAGACCGGGCTAAGACAACTAATAATTGGAACGATAATGAATGTCTTTCTCGGATCGGTAACTGTTTGAAAGGTGATGCTCGAACATGGCTCAACGAGTGGGTCACAAATGATCGTAGTTGGAGTAATTTTAAAAAAGAATTCAAGCCATTGTGTCCAAAAAAAGTTGACGTAGCTAATATTTTGTTTGACGTAATGAAAACTAGCTCTGACCATTATCCAACGTACGCTGATTACGCACGTCGATCATTACTTCGTTTGCGTATCGTGGCAGGTTTGAGTGACGAATTAATGTCCGCAATCGTTATTCGTGGTATTACGGACCCCCAAATTCGAGCTGCTGCAACTAATGCGAATTTGATGCCGAATGATTTAGTTAAATTTCTGTCCATTTATGTTAAGCTCGGTACTAACACCCCCAAAAGCGATTCAATTCAGCATTCAATACCAAACCGGCGTGATAATTTTAAGGTCAAGCGCTCCGACCTGAATAGAAAACGATTATTTGAGGAAAAGAAATGCTTTTCTTGCGGTCAACCCGGGCACGTACTTGCTAACTGCCACAAACGACTGAAGGTCAGCGTCAGTGCTAGTGGTTCCCCTTCTTATGCCCAGACACCCAATACTCAGGCTACGTCTAATCAGATTAAAACAGATTCGTGCTCATTTTGTAAAAAACCCGGCCATAAGATCGAAACCTGTTTTGCAAAAATAAGATCAGAATCGCGAAACAAAAATAACGTGAATTTTTGTGAGGAAATGAAGAACAGAACCCCTAAAAGTGACATCGTAGTTGCGGTTGTACAGGGCGTGCCTGTAGACGTTTTGATTGATAGTGGATCGAGCATATCTCTCATTTCGTCTTCGTTAATTAAACATTTTGATAACTCTCGAAAACCGGCGTTTCGTATCTTAAAGGGTATTGGAAGCCAAGAAATCGAGTCCACTTGCTATGTTACCTTGCCTATTGAATTTGATGATGTCACTTTAGAAGTTGATCTGTTTGTGGTATCAGCGGAATATATGAATACCCCAGTCATAATAGGGACAGACGTACTGAACCGCCAAGACATTACCTACGTTCGAACTCGAGATCGACAGTATATTACTCGTAATATTGAAGAATCGGCTACTGTTTCGAAAGCGAAGTTCGATGGACGGACTTCGATAAATACAAGTCTTGTCGGTGATGACTTGAACAATTTGCTGGCTATTATTGATGAGTTTTCTGAACACTTTATAACGGGAACAGCCAGCTCGACTGTTAAAACAGGAAGTATGTCCATCAAACTTAAAAGCGATACCCCTGTTAACTACAGGCCTTACCGTCTCTCTCAATCCGAAACGTTACGCGTTCGCGAGATTGTTAAAGATTTATCGGATAAAGGCATTATACGAGAATCCGAATCTGAATTTTCCAGTCCCATACTTCTTGTTAAGAAAAAGGACGGCAAAGATCGTATGTGCGTAGACTATCGAAAGCTTAATGAAATTACGATCAAAGATCGTTTTCCTTTGCCATTAATAGATGATCATATAGATCGTTTGGGGTCCCATAAATTCTTTACGAGTCTTGACATGGCAACAGGATTCCATCAAATTCCAATGGAAAAAGAATCAATTCCGCGGACAGCATTTGTTACACCAGAAGGCCATTACGAGTACTTGAAAATGCCATACGGTTTGGCTAATGCCCCTGTGGTGTATCAGCGTATCATCTCAAATACCCTTCGCGGTCCTATTGATTCTGGTAAAGTCCTTGTTTATATCGATGATGTGCTAATTTTGAGTAATTTGATTGATGAGGGCTTCAAAATATTGCGTGAAGTACTCAAAACTTTGATCGATGCGGGATTTTCGATAAATCTGAGCAAATGTTCCTTTCTATCTACCAAAGTCGAATACTTGGGTCGCTCAATCAGTCAGGGTCTAGTACAGCCAAGCCCACTTAAAGTAAAAGCTCTAGTTGAGGCCCCTGTACCAAAGAATGTGAAACAGGTGCGTCAGTTTTTGGGATTAGCAGGATATTTTCGAAAATATATTGCTGGTTTTGCGTCAAAGATAGCTTGTATCGCACGTCTTACAAAGAAAGACGCTTTGTTTGAATGGGGTGCTGAACAGGAAGCTGCTAGGAAAGACATTATTGACCATCTGACTAGTGAACCAGTTCTTGCTATTTATGATCCGACGTTGCCCATTGAGGTCCATACAGACGCCAGCGCGATCGGTTATGGGGCAATATTACTCCAAGTACACAAATCGGGTCATAAGCGTGTAGTAGCTTATTTTAGTAAATTGACTCAGGGTGCAGAACCAAACTATCACTCATACGAGTTAGAGACCTTGGCGGTGGTCAAAGCCTTGCAAAACTTCAGACATTATCTGGTGGGTGTGCCTTTCACGGTTGTCACTGACTGTAATGCCCTTAAGTTAACAAAGAAAAAGAAAGATTTGATGCCGAGAGTGGCCAGATGGTGGATGCATTTGCAGGATTATGACTTTTCTCTTGAGTACCGCAAAGGTACTTCCATGTCACATGCCGATTATCTAAGTCGGAATCCAGTAAATGTGGTTCGTATTGAGAAGCCTCGGACTTGGGCTCAAATAGCACAAGCCGCAGACGAGGAAACTTTAACCCTCATCGAGCAGCTAAACGATGGCAAGTTAGATCCAAACCAATATGTTAAAAAGAATGATCTTCTTTATTACAAGTACTCTCCAGTAGGAGAACAGCCACGTCTTCTATGTTTCATTCCCAAAGGCCATCGACTTAGCCTACTTCGTGTATTTCATGATGAGCATGATCACCATGGAGTGGACAAAACCCTTGATCTCATACTGAGATATTTTTGGTTCCCCGGTTTAAGGTCATTTGTTAAAAAGTATATTGACCATTGCATTGTATGCATGTCGCAAAAGAAATTGCCTCGTGCTCCACTCCAGCCAATTCATTCTTGGCAGAAACCAGATTCTCCCTTTGAGACCATCCACTCAGACGTCTTGGGTCCTTTGCCAGAGTCCAACGGACATCGATATGTCCTTATCATTGTCGATGCTTTCTCAAAATTTTGTCTTTTGTATCCTATGATAAGGCAGGATGCGAACGAGTTGAAGCGTCATTTTCGTAACGCTATTTCATTATTTGGTTCACCAAAGCTAATTGTCGCCGATCGAGGTCGGATGTTTCAGAGCACCGAATTTCTTAGCTGGGCGAATGAGCTTGGTAGTGACGTCCACTTAATCACGCCCGAGATGCACCAGTCCAATGGGCAGGTTGAGCGCTATTGCCGCACCCTGTTGAACATGATTCGCATACATTCCAATTACCGGAGGGAAGAATGGTCCAGCGTAATGTGGAGGTTACAGCTGGTGTTGAACATGACCAAACACAAGACGACTCAACGTTCACCCCTTAGCCTTCTCATCGGGACGAATACAGCAACACCACTGATTCGTAATCTTGTTCGTGATGTGGCAATGGATGATTCAAGTCCTAACCGAGAAGCACTGCGCGAAATGACAAAACAAAGAGCTTCGGAGCGTTTGAAGCGAAATCAAGAGCGACAAGATGCTTTAATTAACAAGAACAGACGACCACCTCGTGTCTTTGAATTGAACTCACTGGTTTTCGTAATAAAAAAGGCACAGTCCGCAGGGAAACTTGACTCTGGTATGCGCGGTCCTTACCGTGTGATGAAAGCTTTACCTCAGGGGAGGTATGAGCTGCAACTCGTAGCCAATTGCTATGGAAAAACGACCCAGGCGGCAGCAGAGTTTATGGTGCCATGGAAAGGAGAGTGGACTCCAGACACATGCATTGCTTTTTTTGAAAGTGAGTTTCATGTCATTTTTATATGTCATTTTGCCTGTGTGAGCAGACCTCACAAGACCCGTGTGAGCAGACCTCACAAGACCTATGTGAGCAGACCTCATGAGATTTGAGTGAGCTGACCTCACAAAAGCTGTGTGAGCAGACCTCACAAGACTTATGTGAGCAGACCTCATGAGATTTGAGTGAGCTGACCTCACAAAAGCTGTGTGAGCAGACCTCACAAGACCTATGTGAGCAGACCTCATGAGATTTGAGTGAGCTGACCTCACAAAAGCTGTGTGAGCAGACCTCACAAGACTCGTGTGAGTAATCCCCTTAAGACCTGTGTGGGCAGACCCCACAAGGCTTGTATATGAGCAGACCTCACAATCTCTCTGTAAGCAGCCTTCATGCGAGCAGACCTTATAATTTTGTATGGCCTTGAAGGTATGACCATAGAAGATCGTCCTTTGTACAGACACTGATCAAGAAGGTTCCGAGTCTACTATGGTTGAACAAGGAACATCAGGAACCTCCGACGAGCTGATGTCTGATACATCGAGAGACCAGCTGATCGAGGAGTCGTCGATTGTCAACGTTTCATCAGAGAACGAGGACGTTCTTATGTCAGGAAAGGCCGTGTAAGAAAGGATAAGCTGAGCTGGCGATACTGTTCCTGATACCTGCGGTCTGCGGGCGGCCAGACTCACTACGCTTTAGGGACTCGGTGCGAATCGGACGTGCGTGAACTTATCGGACTGTAAAACTGTAGAACATTCTCGAGTGCTAGTAAACGGTGTTACTTTGTTGTCTTTTGTTGGTTTCACTTCTGATCCTCTTCTCCTTAAAATTCTATAAGAGAATTTCTAAATGACAATACACTGAATCAGACGATTTATTACAACAAACCAATGGGAACATAATCACGAAGTTAAAAACTAGATAGGTACTTATAAACTGTGAAGTACGCACTGTGCAATTGTTTTGTAAACCATTTAGTAACGTGACTAGTTGTGATTTGACATAAATATTATACTAACTTAATCTTAATGTATTGCATGACTATTTGATGTATTGTATTTTATATAACTATGTTTGGAACAGACAACATGAATTTTGTATACCTCAATGGCGGGACATAGCAGGCTTACATGTAACTACTAACACAACATCTTATGAACCTATGATCCATAATAAATTATTTGAATTTGAATTCCATTCTATAACATATTTTGTCCGTAGCCATTTCGAATTTGCTTCTCTTTGAAATTCAAATTACAATGTTTATATTAATCGCCTTGAAATTATACAAAGAAGATTTTTAAGGTAGGTACACTCAATATCGTTCAAACACTTATCTTCCTAACTATACTAGAAAGAAATTGAAATTGTGTAAGAAATTACATAAAAAATAATAAATAATAAAAACTTTATTCATATAAAAAGGTAAAACACTAAATACTAATTTGCTTAAATCGACGAAAAATTCAACTATGTTATGTGCCTGAACTAGGTCATCCTGTGTTTCAGGCGAGGCAAGGTATAATAACATTTCTAAATAATCACATTAATTATAAAAATCTAGTCATCTAATAGGTATGTAAAAAGTGTAAATAGTACAATAAATCCTACTTGCTAAAATCTTAGTAACTATCCTTACTTAGCTAAACTTAATTAGCACAATATTTAATTTATTTACACGAGCGAAAAAAATCTTGCTTTTCTATTTAGTTATAATGAACGAGTCTACTGACGTCCCTGAGCTGGTGGCCAGGATTGGACTTCGTGTTCCGTCTGAGTTTCTTCGGAGACCTCATCTCCTTTCTGTACCTATTGTGAAAACTATTTATAGGCAAAATACATATATCTTAAGAGTATGTCGAATGTTTAATAAGGCATGCCGGGATGTCGAGTTTGATTTATTTACGAATAGTGTCTAGAAAATAAAATGTTAAGTAACTTTTTCTTTGAAGAGTAACATTGTTGCGTAATGTATTTTATCTTTGTTTATTCTCTTTGTTAAACTCTCACGCTGTTTGTACTGTTTTGTCAATTTGTATGAGTGGAAACTTGTAATTGGCTTTCTTCTACGTATTATTTCTGACCACGGGAATGTATTAGCTGTAAGTTTTCTTAAAATTAATAAAATAAAATAAATAGGTACTTTGTTTTTATTTTTTTAAGTATATTTATCCAAAACAAAGTAGAATAGTTTATAAAACATTTCTCATCAGAAAAATCAAAACACCTTGCAAGTTTATGTTTTGTAAGGATTATCAGAAAAATGTGTATATTTAGGAATATATGTCAAATGTCGTTTAATAGTGAATAATATGAGGTTTTCAAATCCTAATGTTAATGTTCTAAATTCAAATAAAAATTTCATAGGTTTCGTATTTTGTTTAACAAATCATTTTTACCCTGTATGGAGCATGAAGGAAATTGATGAAACAACACACGTAAATGAAAAAAAAAGCTAAGAAACGTTTATTTAATAACTTGTATTCCCTTCCCGAGCTCTTATTACTGCTTCCATACGGTTCAACATCGATCGGATGAGAGTCTCTCTTGGATTGCATTTTGAAGCTGGCTAAGTGTTTCTGGGGCAGGATCTCTTGCACGAATTCATCTCTTTAATTCATCCCATAAATATTCAATCGGATCCAGAATTCTTGCTGGCCAATCCATAATGGAGATACCGACTTCGGTAATATAATCTCGTACGACGCTCGCGGTGTGAGCTCTAGCATTGTCGTGCATGAATATGAAACCATTGCCAATAAAATGTGCATAGGGCCTCGCGTGAGGCTCAAGACACTGTTTGATGTACCGATGACTGTTTAGTGCAGGCAGACGTGGTCCAGACACAAAGATAAGCTCTGTCTTACCGTCGGCGCTGATTCCTCCCCAAACCGTCCACGAACCGCCACCATACTCGTAGCTGACCTTTTCTTCAATGCAGCATTGTGCAAAGCGTTCTCCATCTCTTCGTAGACCTTGTTCCTTCTGTCGTTACCATCCTTACATATTATATAACAAAGTCCCCCGCCGCGTCTGTCTGTCTGTCTGAACGCGATAAACTCAAAAACTACCGAACAGTTTTTCAAACGGTTTTCACCAATGGTGAAATTCGGAGTGATTCATACGGAAGATTTTAGTGTATAATTCATTACGGTTTTGTGTAAATTGGCTGAAATATGACGATTATTGTTGAAGAAGTCGGAAAAAATCATGCCGACTGGGAGCTTTACTGGCGTGCGCTGCGTTAACCCAAAAAGATAGATCAAATTTATATTCTATGGTATTGTTTATCTTAAAAAATTCAACAAAAAGTCCGCGACGGCATATGTCTATCTTCTAAGGATGACCCACAATAACCATTTTTATCTTTTAGAATTTGATAAAAAAAGTGCCACGCGTTTTTTTTCCTTTTTATAGGTTTGAAGAAAGTGCTTAGAAAATTTAGACGTATCGCAGTCTTTTTGAGAGTAATATGTGCCATAGCTGCTGTAGCCATTTTAGTAGCTTGCAATCAAATAATATCGATGATAATTTCATAAAAGTAAAGTCTTTCATAATAACGTACTCTCATTCATGAACGCTTCTGAAGTTAAACGACACCAAAACTGCAATTATTCTTTCATGACATTTTCCAGGTTAAAGAGGTCAAACGTCAGTTTCTCTACGTAAAGTCAAAAATTTATCACGCATAAAGAAAACTGCTGCATACTTACATAGAGTAAATATATTGTTATTTCCGAATCTTTTTTGACCGGATTTTAAATTGGGCATTTAATTTAAATTAAAATATTCCTTCAAATCGTGTGCGTAGTCCCAGCGGAAAAGTGTCGAATTTCTTAATTTCAGTTTAGCAGATATTTAGTGTATGACGTCGTGTAATAATTGTGTATGGTAAATAAAAATTTGTGCATCCAACCATTGCGGAGATATTCAACAAAAACTGTTTCCGCTGGGACTACGTATTCCTAGCGGCACTTTTTTTTCCTATGGACGTACAAGAAAAAAAATACATACAATAATTACACAAATTTTTATTTACCATACACAATTACACGACGTCATACACTAAATATCTGCTAAACTGAAATAAAGAAATTCGACACTTTTCCGCTGGGACTAAGCACACCTTCAAATCATATCATTTAAATGAACAGTTTAAAAGATATCACAGTTTCAAAATTACGCGGAGCAACGCGGGCGCAGCGATAGGAGTCAATGACCTTTTCCTCTGTTATTAGGTACCTATAAAATCTCGGTAGTACGTTCCCGTGGGATATTTTCCGACATCCACGCGGGCGAACCTGCGGGCAAAAGATAGTACAGCATAATTTTACACTCATCAGAAAAGAGGACTTTGTTCCACTGGAGGTATGACCAATTTAGGTGCTCACGTGCAAAGTTAAGGTGCGCTTTTCGATAGTCTGCAGTTAATTTCGGCCCTTTTGCTGGCTTGTGCGTTACCCCAGTCCACGTTACTTCAACCTTCTTCTAATTGTAGAGTCATTTACAGCCACCCTACGTACAACATGAAGCTGCTGCTGCAGTTGAAAAGCATTAAGGCGTCGATTTCGTAAAGAAGTTGTTACAATAAATCGATCATCTCGCTCAGAAGTGACCCGATTCCTGCCAGATCCTGGGGGCCTACCACCAGCTTAAAAGCAGTATTATTTTAATATTACTTCAGTGGGAGAAAGAGATGGAGCTATACGTCCTGTAGAGCTTCATCTCTTTCCCACACTGAAGTAATATTAAAATAATACTGCTTTATGAGCTTGTGGTAGGCCCCCTGAACGGCGCGTGAACAAACCAGTCTCCCGATAGCGTTTGTAGACTCTATGAACAGACGACAGGCTTAGATGCAATCTTTCAGTCACAACACACTAAGTCCAGAATCCAGCACTTGGGCTTCTGCGGGTGAAGTATCCATATGTTTTATAAAAAAACTTTTTCAGTCCCAAACGTTCCAAAGTCACAGTACACACACAGTATACAGAACACAGAAGTCAGAACAAAAAGTTTTAAAATAAGCGCTAATTTTTAGTTTTCAAAGGTGAAATGTACTCCAACTCTACACACATTTGTCTCAAAACAGTGAATCATTCCATTTATAAGATAAACAAATGAAATTCTAATTTTGAATTTACAATTTTCGCTTATCACTGTAATGGCCAAACTGCCAGCCATACAATCATGTGATTTTTTTCGTGGATTGAAATCTCTTTTGTGTTAAATTAGGACAGAAACAATTAGGAATTACAATTTATCGTCGGTTATTTTTTTTAAAAAATCAGCTGTTCCATACATTTTGACCGCGTAGGTATTGCACTTTTCTATGAAACAGCAGTTTCTGCATCCATGGTAACAGTTTTTGCGTCGATGTCCCTGCCACCCTGTAAATAACGAAATTAAAAGGAAAACTATTTCAGCTAAGTAGGCTTTACAAGTTTACGAGTAATTATTGACCAACTTACATTTGCGGCTGTAAAAACATGTTCTCCCATACATTCCGTATGGAAGAACATGTTTTCAACTACAAACTTAAGTTTGTTCTTGGGATGAATTCATCCCAACTACCGTTACGGAATCCTTCATTGTGCGTGGTCCGACACGCACTTGGCCGGACCACGCACAATGAAGGGTTCCGTAGTTGGAATGAATTTATCTCAAAAACAAACTTAACTTTGTAGTTGATAAACATGTTCTCCCATACGGAATGTATGGGAAAACATGTTTTTGCAACTGCAAAGTTAGGTTGGTTGATTATTACTCGTTTACTTGTAGAGCCTACTTAGCTGTGATAGTTTTCCTTTTAATTTTGTTATATAAACTACTGCTGTGATGTTTTTCACACATCCAAAACCAACCATTTAGCTGGCAGGGGGGGGACACTTGACTCTAACAAAAATTTGCACTTTAAAGCTTAATATTTCGTAAACGGATTTCTGAATCCAAAAATGATTTTACAAAGTCATAATGTTTTTGAAAGACCTTTCCAATGATACCCCACACCATGGGATAAAAAATAAAAAATAAAACATTACCACTTTACGTGTATGGGATAAAAAAAATGTTTTTCATAATTTTGTTTTACCACTTTATCGGCGTAATTGATATGTATACCTGTGCCAAATTACAGCTTTCTAGTACTAAGAGTCTCGGAGCTAGACCGCGGACAGACAGACAGACAGACGGACATGACGAAACTGTAAGGGTTCCTTGTTTACTACGGAACCCTAAAAAGAAAAGCGAAGAAGAGCAGTGTTGGCCCAGTGGTAACGGCTCTGACTTATGAGTTGTTGTTCGAACCCAGGCAGGCGATTTACTTTGTGTAAGTAATTTCATCACCACTGCTCTCAAAACGGTGAAAGAAAACATCTTGAGGAAACCGACATGTCTCTAGGATAAAAAATTCGAAGACATGTGACATCTACCAACCCGCACTGAGCCCGCGTGATAGATTACAGCCCACTCCCTCTTGTTGAGAGGAGGCCTGTGTCCCAGCAGTGGGAAAATTATAGGCTGATTATGCTTATGCTATGCTATTTTCTTAATTTCTTACTGCATAATGAGATCAATTAAATATGAGACACAAATTGGTAAAAATTTAATCTATGAAAAAAGCGTAGCATAAATGAAAAGGTCAATTATTAAAACTGCTACAGGTCGGCGGAATCCGATCCTTATACGCAAATTTTAGTGGGCTACAAATGGGCTACATTGGCTTTATTAAGCCGGTTCCCCAGCTGAATACAGTTGGTAACGTTAAGGGTTCTTTTGCTATGGAAAAAACATTTTTATTGTGTTCGCGTCTGAATAGGGGGGTTGGAGTGGGGTGGCTAGTACCCTACGCGCATGCTCCATTCAGTTGGCGACCCGGTGCGACCCTCGTCAACTTCAGTCCACACCTGAGGAGCTCAAGGCGAACCCTCGTGCTTCTTCACTAAAAACGATTTTAGGACTATAAAATCCTACCTTTTCAAAAGTAAGTGATCACGTTTTTCCTTTATTGAAGCATGTTTGATTACGTAACTAAAACGCAAGTGTAACGCCTATTTAGATTTCATTAAGGCGAGACATGGTGTTTAGTACATATCGACACGTGTTACATAGATGATAGCTGTGACACGAGCTGACACTTTAAAAATACACAACGATGATGGAAACTGAGGACGCTTGTGACGCAAATTTGATCCAATTTTTTTAAAAGAAAGATGAAGAACTGGATAGTTTTTCGGTGTTTATTTTGCGTTGGTTTCTATGTCGCAGTGATCGTTGTTAAGTGAGATTTTAATAAATCAAATGGCGTCGAATCGATATCGTGAAAACATGTGGACAACCATTTTGGACGCTCGCTCTCATTTATTATGTGTGATGAATTGGATACTTTATAATAAAGTCTAGGATATAGCATGGGTATGTTCCTATTTGAATCGTATAAGATAACCTACTGTTCTATACTTACTTTTATAGATTTTAATTTGTGATCAGTGTAGGGTCAAGATTACAAATACCTAAATAAATACCTCGTGAAATCTATTTATCGATCCAAGCTTCTCATTATTTTAATTTGTTTTACAGAAATGATGAAGCCAAAATTAACGAGCCATCGTCATCTATACGAAATACTATTTAAGCATCAAACATTGTGACGCACAACCACAACATAAGTTTCGAATTACTTTATTTCTAAATATTTAAAAATTTATAACTGGTTTATCGATTGCTTTTGAAGTCGTAACTAATTAATACTTATAACTAAATATTTAGCTATTACACATTCAATAGTTATTTTTCTATAAAGGAATGGAAATTCGACTGTTTAAAGTTAGGAAGGGATTGTTTTCAACAAGTGTTAAGGAATTAATATAGATATAGAGCCAAGCTTATTGTTAACTATGGTAATCTTTGCGTTTGGTTAGGTGCTACAGAAATGTTTTTTTATAACAAAATTGGGTAGTTAGTAGAATTAGATAACTGAAAAGGCAAAATAATGGAACCGTTTTCTGATGATTTACTATGGCTTGTGGTTAGTGGGTTTGTGGTAGCGTTCGTATTGGCTTTCGGCATTGGTGCCAACGATGTGGCCAACTCGTTCGGCACCAGTGTCGGCTCCAAGGTGCTGACGCTGACGCAGGCTTGCATTCTTGCGACTATCTTCGAGATCGCCGGCGCAGTGCTTATAGGTGAGTAAAAAAAAGTTATAAACCTAAAACCCAACTACGACAAAAAAGGTCATCTAAAAAGGTATAAACAAGACATCACAGACAGACAAATTAAAAATCCGGAGTCACACGTGTTAGATAAATCGAACAGATTACGTGTGACTTATATATTTAAATATATTTTTTATACCCAACATAGCATCATAAAATATATTTTTTAGTTCATCACTTTATGTGCTCTAGAGGGCGCCATATTCACACACAAACATCCTATAATCAGCCTCATAACCTATAATCGGCGGATGAAGACGCTTCCAACGATACCTTGTTTGTCAAATTATGATTAGTAGTTTAGAAGTTATGAGGGAACAGATGAACATATATACATACCGGTCAAAATTATAACCCTCCTTTTTGATTCGCCGTCGTAGGGTAATTAACATTTATCACAGTAATAACCTACTAAAACAAAAGAACCTTTGGTTAAAAATCGTTTAAACAAAGTGACCTACTTATTTGCTGTTCCTACAAAGCTACAACCTGGGGGCCTACCACCAGTTCAAAAGCAGTATTATTTTAATATTACTTCAGTGGGAGAAAGAGATGGAGCTATACGTCCTGTAGACCTTCATCTCTTTCCCACACTGAAGTAATATTAAAATAATACTGCTTTATGAGCTGGTGGTAGGCCCCCTGTGGGAGGTTTCCACTAAAGGGGTAGTTAGTGATTCCTAGTAACGTAAACTCATTACCTACAATG
This sequence comes from Agrochola lychnidis, assembly GCA_963680765.1. Taxonomy (NCBI): domain Eukaryota; kingdom Metazoa; phylum Arthropoda; class Insecta; order Lepidoptera; family Noctuidae; genus Agrochola; species Agrochola lychnidis. Next base: position 12,682,038 of record OY796850.1, read on the forward strand.
AGTCGCGAGGTGAACTTGAACCCCATTATTATAAGAAACGTAATATCACTAAAATTCGAAGCGATAGGTCACCGCCAGCAAACAAATAATGGTTTGGGTAACACTATACTCCGTTTGAAATAAGATTAGACATTTAAACAAACCTTTTTTACAGACCGTTCAACCGATTTTGACTTCTACACCGTAGGCATAAGGATGGCATTAAAAGCAAAAAAAGTGGTTACAAACCAACTGTTTACTGCAGCTGTCATTTGTCATGCTGCCATCGCAATAGAAGTCAAAATCGGTTGAACGGACTGTAAAAAAGGTTTAGTTAAATGAAATAAATCTTATTTCAAACGGAGTATAGATAATTAGACATTTGTGTAATTTTAGTACTTACGTTTAGCTCACGCTTTTCTTAACATGCTGTAACTTATTACCGCTCACCTCCACAGGATATAAAGTATCGGACACAATGCGTAAAGGCATTTTGGACGTGTCTTTATATGCTGACGGTGGCGAGAAGTTGTTGGCTGCTGGTTGTCTGTCGGCGCTGATATCGGGTGCCATCTGGCTGATCGTGGCCACGGCACTGCGGCTGCCTGTCTCCGGAACCCACTCCATGGTCGGGGCTACTGTGGGCTTCACGCTCACAGCAAAAGGCCCCATTGGTGTGCGCTGGTCTACTCTCGGAGCTATTGGTAAGTAACTCTTTACCTTTCAGTAATTGTAGGCTTACTTAATGTTATCTATCATGTTAGCTTTTTTGTTTTATAGTTAGTTTATTTAGGACCTGAAATTCGAATCTTATGGATTTAGTTTATAAGAAGTATCTTTCCCTTGTAATACAAAGAGTTATTTGATGGTTAGATACTCTAATATCAAAAGTAAAAACATGTTTTTACCTAACTTAAATAGCTGATTATTGTATGACTGGAGACCAAATTAGAGAGAGACTCATGAAAATACGCCGGGGTCGTTTGATATCTTGGGATTTATAGCCCATTCGCTTGATTATTCAGTACCTATTCGTACTTACATCCATTGTTCGATGTTTTCAGTTCAAGGTTATAGCTTATTAAATGGTTTGCGAGGGATATTTTATGTATATCAGAATACAGACAATTTCTATGTGACAACATGGGATAAAATACTTTTGACACTGGCATACCTATATTAGTTTCAGGAATGTAGGTAGTCAGTTAATTAATCTAGATAGCGTTATTAAGCCAGCCCACTGAAAACTGATAAGTAGGGGACGGACGGGCAAGAAGGAGATGTCGGGCAAGAAGAAATAAAACCATCAAATAGCTGCTTGATCGATAAAAAGAGACAGCGCTCAACGCGTCCCACAGACGCGCTAACCGACAGTGGTCCGCCGACCACTTGGAAGTTTAACTTTAAATTCTGTGCGATAAATTACAATTTCGAAGAACATTTTTGTAAAAAACAGCTGTAAGAACATCGTGTTTGTTTTATTACATTCTTGGATGTCTAAATTACGATATTTTCACTAAAGTCTGTTAATATTAGACGTGTCAATGTCGTACTTTCCTTTTGTTGGTTGCGTCATCTTTTCTAATTATACCTATAATAAGTAAATATATAATAGGTAAATATGTAACCATTTTACCCGCCCTGGTCGGGCAAAACGGATTATGACAGTTTTTTTTTTAATGATCTGAGTTGGAGAAGGCTTATTTTTTTCTTATGTTTGGTCTCAAATAACAAAGCTAAATGTCCAAAGATTATAATAATAAGTAACTGATAAATATAAATTATGTTACACTAGTTTTTCTTTTTATCCAAAGTTAGAATATCCTTTTTGCCCGTCCGTCCCCTACCTACATTCTACTCGTATTCTGAGAAAGCTATCAACATGAGTATTATGTTCAATGTGGGTATGTAGGTACTTGGGTTTCATTATAATGGCTGTAAGTAGGAATGTTTGTGCTGCTTAACCTTGTACTTAATTGTGTCGGATCATAAAGGGTATTTACTTAGTCTCTCGCGCGGTCAAAGGAAGCGGCGGGACCTTGAATTCCCGGGTTCAATTAAAAATAACGATATGGACGAAGTACTTACCTACATTTATGTACCTACCACCATTATCGGTATTGTACTTTCTTTTGGATGATAAAATTGATTATTCCCTCTTTCCATCTGTCTCGTAGCTCGGAGAAAATCGCGTAGATAAGGACAAATGAAGACTTTATTTCAAAAACCACCTTTGTCAAAAATTTCATAATATGAGTTAGTTACGCCACCAAAGTTAAATATGAAGTTGTGAAGAAGTTTTTTTACTCTACTGTAAAACTGACTAAGGTGGTTTTTAAAATAATGTCTTCAAATTTTTCCCGTAACATCAGTTCATTGTAATACAAAGTTATGCATACAAAGTTAGTTAATTGATTCAGGCGTGACCTTGCGGAAATCCATTATAAAATACAATAGACGTGGATATATTTAGTAATACTAAATACACATATATCCACATCTATTGTATTTTAGCATGCAAAGTTGTTAAAGATAAGTCATAAGCAGTGATCGGAGTAGGTAGATTAATTTGGGGTCAATGAACTGGCACGTATGGATATGCCTCCGGGATTCCGGGATTTTGAAATTATTAAGATTTTTTTAAGGAATTTCAAATGTTGTATTTTTAATAGTAAGTATTTTAGGTGATCGGCCTTCTATACCTAGGAAAAAAAACTATGGTATAGCTAAACTTGAGTAAAAAGTAACAAAGGTAAAGTGGGATTCTATTAATAATAGTTACTGTGGTGCGTGCGACGAAAGATGGGACTTACCTCTCCGCTATCCTACTGACGCACGGTTGTCGAAATTTCTAATGTAGTAGTTTAAAAATCCTTACTTTTACAATATTTTATTCAATCCCGTAAGTACTAACATGAAATCCCGGAAAAAAGGCTTATTCATGTTATGATTTCTATGACTATTTTGCGAGTACGTAAAATCAATCTACCTACTCCGATCACTGGTCATAAGATAAAGAGCTAAGACATTCAGCAGTGGACTAAAGAAGAATTATCGTTATAAGTCTGGTGCGTAGCAGTCCGCACAGCAGTAGCACTTCTTCGTAGAACTTTGTAGACCTTCGTAGACACACCTCATGTGTAACGTTCTTTCTTCCCAGTGGCATCATGGTTCATATCCCCGGCACTCAGCGGTACAGCATCAGCCCTCCTGTATTGGTTTGTGCGTCGGTTCATCCTGAGGTCGCCGCAGCCCATCAAATCTGGCCTCAAGGCGTTGCCATTCTTCTACGGAGCTACCGTGTCCGTGAACGTGCTGAGCGTGGTGCATGATGGACCTAAGTGTAAGCAAGCTAATAAAAAAATTTGGTTGAATCAACTTCAAAGAGTATGTGAAGTACAATAATGATTCTGTTATTTCTAGAATTCGTAGCCCTTGCGTAGCAAGTTGCTACGAAAGGGCTACGAATCCTAGAAAGCAACAAGTATTGATAGAAAATGCTGCATTGTAGCTCATAGATATTGTTCTTTGGAGAGCCAAATGTTCTTACCTCTATTTAAATGTTCGGCCAAATACGGATGTACCGTCGTAACTTGGGCAGAACGCATGAAATCGTTGATATTTAGAATTATACATTTAAACCGTCCATTATTTATAGTACTGGCAATGGACAACATCCCGCTGTGGCTGGCTCTAGTGTCCTCGATGGCGGTTGGCGCGCTGGTTGCGGTGTGCGTACGCGCATTCCTCGTGCCCTACTACAAACGACGGCTCGTCGCGCCTCCTGTCAACTTCTCGCTTGGATTATCGAATGGTGGGGATTTTATATTTGAAATAACTATAAGTTAAATTCTGATTAGTGTAATTTAATTGTTATCAAATATCTCAACATTCAGCCTTATAATATTACAGAAACAACTCCAGCGAATACTCCAACACACTCCAATAAAAGCAGCGTCGCGCAACGTCCAACGTCTCTCCTGTCTGAAGATGGCAAAGTGCTCGAGGCTATTGCGGAGAGTGCGGAGATGGTCACTCTGAGCGACGCAGACAAGACCTCCGTCGGGGTGATGAACGCCAGAAACCGCGCACTCCTAGCCACCATGGACGACTGCAGCATACTGTCCAGGAGTCTCAGCCCACCAAACAAGTCACGGTTACAACTCATAGATGCGGACCCTCAGATTAACACCTTGAAATACATAGACGAGACGTTGAGCTGTTGTAAAAGTTTGGACTCTGCGCAAATGGCCGGTATGGGTGAGAGCTACGACTCCAGGAATGGCTTTCTGGGCGACTCTTGCGACACGATAGCACGTGGGGAGTTCGACAGGCTAGCGGCCGCAAGGGCCACAAACTGCGTGGAATTTGAAACACCACCACCGCGACTTGACAAGGTGAGTTTATCTTGCATTTCATTCACGGGGCTCGTGACTAAATGATAAAAGCCTCATGAGTCGATCGAAGGTTAAGCTATACGCTTGTTGTGGTCGGTTCGTGGATGGATGACTATCCATTACATATCGAGACCCCTCCCTGCCTCGGAAAGCAAGTTAAGCCGTTGGTCCCAGCTGTCATTCGTAGATCTTTGACGGTCGTTACTGGTAGATAGTCAGAAGCCCAAAAGTTTGACAACCAATCTTACCAAGGGCTATCGTGTTACCCAGTACCTGGTTTGTGGAGGTCAGATAGGCAGTGTAAAATACTGGTATTCAGCTGCATCTGGTTAGACTGGAAGCCGACCCCGACATAGTTGGGAAAAGGCTAGACAGATTGATTGTGTTGTTTACCTGCATTGCCCCAAACCTCTTCATCATTATAGTCTGGTATATATTTCCCTATATTGTTATTCTCCAGGGCCCAGACGCCGGCAGCGCGTGGAGCATCGAGCGCTGCACGGCGGCGGAGGCGGGGCGGCGCGCGGCCGGCATGACGCCCAACTCCAGCGCTGCGCCGCTACTGCGCGCCGTGTCACCGCCGCCTGCGCCCGCACCCGCACCGCCGCCCGACGAGCTGCGGCTCTTCTCCTTCCTGCAGGTCCTCACCGCCACGTTTGGTGCGTTTGCGCATGGTGGAAATGACGTTAGGTAAAGAGTTCCTTGAAGATCCTACTATGTCGTTGATGATATCCCTACACCATTGTAACGGAATGTACATTGTGACGGATCATAGAACTACCAGGTGTACGTCAGAATAACTAATCACACTGCATTGCGATACAGCACAAACAACCCACAGCTGATGTAGGTAATTATTAGATACCTACACCCTACATACCTACTGCAATGATACTTTGGATTATATTTGCAAACAAGAAAACTATACCATGGTTCTTTTGGTCGGCAGTAACGCGATCGGTCCCCTGGTGGCTCTCTGGCTGTTATACTCTGAAGGGGGCGCCCACTCTCGCGCGGAGACTCCTCTAGCTATCCTCGTTTTCGGCGGCGTGGGCATCGCTATGGGACTGTGGCTGTGGGGCCGCCGTGTCATACGCACCGTCGGGGAAGACCTCACCAGCATCACACCGGACACGTTAGTCGAGCTTTTACTAATTTCATGTAAAGAATAGGTACCTACTCACGATTTTGATGGCACGCGATTTTTCGACAAAGAATGGTTTTGCAATCACAAAATTTTCGGTGAAGTGGTTCAGTTCCTGAGCTCATAATTTGCATGTTTAGGTACCTAAAAACACCCTGTAAATATGTGCTTAAATCATTACCTAGCTATTTCATCTGACTTGAATATCGAAAATATGTGTCAATTGTGTAGAAAACTGCAAATAAAGTAATGTTTTTGGCATACAGAGGCTTTACGATCGAGCTCGGGGCTGCGCTGACGGTCCTGGTGGCTAGCAAGGCCGGTCTGCCGGTCTCTACCACACACTGTAAGGTCGGTTCTGTCGTCTGTATCGGCTACTTCTCCGACAAGCCAGTCGACTGGAGTTTATTTCGGTATGTTGATACAGATTTTAAAGTTTCTTGCTTGCTAATAGAAACATATGAAGGTGGCAGGGACATCGACGCGCAAACTGTTACCATGGATTCAGTACATGATTCTGAGACCCCTGCGTTGGAATTTTTCGTCGGTTATTTTTTTTTTAATTAGCTGTTCCATACATTTTGACCGTGTAGGTATTGCTCCTGAATGTAATAGGGAATAAGCTAGACAGTCCACTGGTGTGGAGCCTCACCTAGTGGACCAAGTCTTTCTTAGTTATTAGGTACTAACATAGTTTTTAAATTCATACTAACAATATAAATGTAATTGTAATGGATCAATGTTGTTTGAATAAATATATATCGTCGACCGTAGGTTCAATTGAGGTAAGGGACAAAATACCCAAAATGAGTTGAGTATACAGTTTTGTTCAGAATTTTTCGCTCTATCGAATGGTGAATATTAAAAAATTCTAACTTAAGAAAAACAGACCCGAAAAAGGTTAATAAGAAAAAAGTCGGCCTCTCCTGAAAAATCGTATTTTGTCCCTTAACCCACGGTCGACGATATGTTTAATACCTCGGGACCTCGGGATCCCGGTCTTTTAGAAGGCGTACGAGGGGCCGAACCAGAACCAACTCGCAGAAGCCTCTTAGACAATTTTAAATGGAATGAGGCACCATATTATTATTATTACACTTTTCTATGAAACAGATAACGTTTTTTTTAAAATAACCGACGAAAAATTTCGACGCTTCGGGATTCAGAATCATGTACTGAATCCATGGTAACAGTCTTCGCGTCGATGTCCCTGCCACCCTGTATTTATGTGCTGGTTATAACTTTTTGCATCATGTTTTACGAATCAAAAATAACAGAACAACACACATCTTGTTTAGGTACACAGATAACAGATTGTAATAGGGACCTTCCCTTTCCTGTTATCCATTTGTGAAATTGTGACTAATGGACCTATTTTGTCGAACAGGAACATAATATTCGCGTGGGTGGTGACTGTTCCTGTCGTTGCGGCCATCGCAGCTCTCGCCATGTTGGCTCTAGAAGCGTTTGTCGTATAGATTACATTACTTATGCATTGACGTGTAATGTAATAACTAACACTAATTCACAAATGTCTAGTTTTCCTCCTCAATGTATCTATACCCCGTTTGAAATAAAATTAGACATTTAACTAAACCTTTTTTACAGTCCGTTCAACCGATTTTGACTTCTATTGCGTTGGTGGCATGACAAATGACAGCTGCAGTAAACAGTTGGTTTGTAACCACTTTTTTTGCTTTTAATGCCATCCTTATGCCTACGGTATAGAAGTCAAAATCGGTTGAACGGACTGTAAAAAAGGTTTGTTTAAATGTCTAATCTTATTTCAAACGGAGTATAAGTATTGTGCTGAAATAAAATTGATATGTGGCCACGTCCGCGTCGGCATCAATAAATCATTTACAGAATTTAAATTAAATTGAGTGTAGTGTAGCTCAAACATTGTTATTATTGATATTTAGTGTAATCTCAGATCAAGTTAAGCTAAGCTAATGCTAGCCAACAAGCAATAGCCATTTTAAATTTGCGAATATACCTAATCACCACAAGGATCATCCATGATGAAATCCTAGGTATAGAGTTTTGAGGCAATTTTCTGTAGATGATTCAAGATTTGCAGAATCAATAAAACAAAGGAGTTGGTGTTTAAACACGCAATAATTTTAACAAGAATAGGTACTTAATAACCTATTTGAATTTTAATTATTTTATTGTGAATGTTAGTTGAGTGGGCGTGGCTTAAAACCTGTGGCGTAGGAACGAACTAAGGAAAACGCAAATAAATCGGTTTCTAAATTAAATAATAGTCCAAGTATTTGTCTCATAGAAGTTCACGAGTAATATTGTTTTTTTTTTCTCTTTAAACTTACTACAGTGTAATAGTAGACTAATAAATAACTACTGTTTAGTCCTAGAACTTCTTGGATCTCTGCACATTTCCCGATAAAAATAACAAATCCTTATTTTAAATTATCTAGTATGTGTACTTACTAGGACTGTGAGTAAAATCTAGATAGCGATACTTACTTAAATACTTACATAGTTACAAGTTCAAATGAATCTGGTTGTCTGTCATCTAATTATTAATGAATGATTCATCGTAGCGATTAACCGTAAAGTCCTTACGAGGACTTTCATTGTTGTATTGGATGGAATTGTTTTATGATTCCCGTTAAAAGATATTTGCTAAAGAGGATTGAAAGAATTGTCAAAATGTAATTTTGTTTAAACATTTTAAATCCAAAGTGTCTTTGTGAAACGTGTAGGTACTGTACTAAGTAATACATTAAGTTACGAGCCAAAGTAAATATATTATGTTAGTTGCCCGAGTGATGTTTTGCGAATATTTGATCAAGATGTAAAAGCTCCGGAAGCGTAGGTAGATAATGAAAGCCTTTTACTTCTGTAGGTACCTGATTGTACGTTAATACTCTACGCATGCGCTCTCGGAGTTGGCGCAGATGTTAGTCTTATTTACTTGCATGCAAGCTATATTGTACCAGTTGCACTGGCCTATTAAATGAACGGTATAGCGGCGGTGTACGAACTTCTCCATCCTAGCAGACCTCTGTGGCGGACTGTCACTAACGTGGCAGCCTGACAGTTACCGATGACGGCCCTTGCCAAGAGGTCCGATACCCCACCACATTCTGGCGCCAGAATGTGGTTAGGGTGGGTCAGGTTAATAGAAAAGGTTTGCTTTGAGGGTTAAACTTTATATTCATACCGCACATTTTACAACATATCGTGCCTACTAACGGCCTCTTGGCAAGCCCCTGTCAACTCATAACTGTCAGGCTCCCACGTTAGTGACAGTCCACCACAGAGGTCTGATAAGACGAAGGAGTTCGTACACCGCTGCTATAACGATGTGTATTTTCACGTAAATAGAGGACTGACTATTAGGTGTAGAATGGGGCTTAGAAGGGTGAATGCGAACTGTAATCTCGAATTGATATTACCTACTACACTGTATTCTAATTTTATTTTGAACCTGTCTGCATGTTGAGTTGTTTAAAATTGTCGCATATCTGTTAAAGATGAAGTGCTTGCGTTTAACTACCACCATGCCTACCTATGTTTATGTTTGTTGTAGGGTACAGCCCGACGCAAACTTTATGGCGGCGCTGAATACGAGGCGAGTAGTTGCGCAGTAACAAAATTAATGTGATCGCGGGGGTGAGGGGTGGGGTACTGCGCAGCGAGTAGCCCACATAAGAGCCGTCATAAAGTTTGACGCACACGGTATTTATATGCAAATTGCATTTGGACTAATGCCATGGATGTTCACTTTTTCTTGGTGAATAAACATGTTATATTATTATAGGTAGATAATATAGTTTGTGTAAAATAGGAGCAGGGTTACCTCCATGAGAAATGTAAATTGTGTTGTGCTGTTGTTTGCACAACCATTTTACTAAAGTTTCCTGTTTGCTACAAGTTCAAGTGTACCCATTCTAAAACAACTTCTTTATTCTGTTTTGTTACTATGCATAGTGTGTCAATTTGCCTATCTTATCTAAATAAGAAAGAGATGAAAATGTTATCTAAATAAGAAAGTGTTACATCGGTATTGCATCGCGTTTTTATAAACAACTTAATGTGTCGCATATGAATTACAAATTATTTAACAATAGGCGATATTATTGTTGAATAAACATAGTTGAAAATATCGTGTTTTATTTTATTTGATTATTGTATTCGTCGCCGTAAGGATTGAACAATGAAATCACAGACATATAAAGAGTAGAACGAGATGAAGAAACCATCATCCCATCAAAGAGTTTACTATCGCCTCGAATGTCATCTAACTTCTTCTTGAGTGGCACATGGCATATACACCGTAAATTTAATAAAAATGTTAATTTAATTTGGCCCTGTGGAATGTTGTGTTTTTGTACGAATATGAATAACCAATAGGTAAATCCCTATAAACGAAATCTACAATGCAAAGAAAATGAATTTTTACCATTGATTTTTACATTTTATTTTTATTTATACTTATTTACTTTTACATACCTAATATAATTTGTCCTACACCAGAAAAATACATTACAAACAATAAATTTAGCAGTACAAAATATACAATGGGCGGCCTTAGCGCTTTCTGCGATCTTTATAGAGAATCTCTACAGATCTATAATATAACTAAATTATAAGATGAACTTTAGTAATTTCCGTTTTGCAGTACTTATATACATACTGGCGAGAATAAACAACTTTTAATGATTTCATACTGAAGATCATGTCCAAACGAGTACCTAGTGTTAATGATTTGGAAAAAATATACCTAGAATAAATTAGAAAATTTTCTTAATAACTTAATCTGTGAATATTTTAGATTATATATATTACATAGTGTAATTAATTTGTAAAGTTATGTCTAACGCGGATAAAAAACTGAGAACCAGGAAAAAATTATCAATCGTACTTTTCTGAAACCTTCACCATTTTAAGGATAATTTAATTATATATTTGTTATTGTTTTATTAAAATAGATGGCGCTCCTTGGTGGGCGAGTCCTATTACTGGCTGGACGTACGACGCATTGCGTGAGCTCCTGCACAGAACACGTAAGCTAACCACTCAAGGTCACTGGCATTTAGTCGCGTCTTAAATCAATAAACTGGGTAGGGTACGTACCGAAGTCTGTTTACGTCACGCTCATGCGTTGTTACAGATCTCTTGATTCCATAATAAAGTGCCTGCTACACGGTCGCCAACCGCGTCCCGACAGAGGTGACCTTGTTGCTTTACAACCGTAGATGGTGATTTACGACCAAATTTCAAATAGCTCTGCCGGTCGACAACCAGGGTTACCTCTGTCGGGGACGCAGTTGGCAACCGTGTAGCAGGCACTTTATACAGTGTGAGTCTTCATAATGTGCACATATCGAAATGAGGAAATCTATGCTTAATTTTAACGACAGAAAAAATATTTAAAAAATCTAAATATTGTTTTTTATACTTTTTATGAAATTAAAAAAAAAATTGTAACAAAACTGTGTAACTTTTAAACTGAATCAGCTATCGCGATGAAACAAACTCCATAATGATTGAAAGTAAGTAGCCGTCCACATAAAATTAAAATTGAGAAAAAAACTACCCTCAATTGAAAATAAACATGTTTTTTTAGTAAAAATCTGTATTTTTTTCTTCAATTTTTAATTGTAAAATTTATAAATAAGATAATAATAAAAAGAGAGCAAAAAAAAATTTTTTTAAAAAAAATTTTTTTGTAAAATTTTTTTTTTTTTTTTTAAACTAAAAAAAAAATTACCATTTTTTCCGTCGATAAAATTAAGCATAGACTCCCTCATTTCGATATGTGCACATTATGAAGACTCACACTGTATTTAGATGGTTAAAAACACTATGTATTTTATAGTCTAGGCTTTATAGTAAGGAATGACGAAGAATCGAAATCTGTGGGAATCTTGAATGTAGAAACTACTTAAAGTATTTTGTACTTGCTTGTACAGTCAGCTGCAGAGAAATCTTACCCCCTAGGAACAGTTTTTAAATTACAAGTAGGTAAGTATTGTTAATTAGAGCCATTGCGGGATAGGTACCTTGCACAGAGTTGCAGACATGAACATAAATCTGCGTGGTAAACAGCCGGCGACCACTCAAGTCCTGCTCCATGTCACTACGCGTAAAATGTTGTGTCTACATAAATGAAACCACGGTAAAAGTGAAACTTCTATAGGCGCCGCCATATTGGCCTTGGCTGCCCTTCACTTTATCCCTACTCCGCGGCCGACCGTCACGCGACATGCAACACACAGACGAAAAAGTTCGAGACGATGTAATAAAAGTTTCACTTTAAAAACTTAATGGTGCTGATTCCCTTGTTCACAAACTAAACTAAATTTAAGTTCAGTGCATCTTTTTCTTTCTGTTTCATTAAGAAAAGGACAGAAGATAAATTTTAGTTTAGTCCTGTCAAATTAATCAGCGCTTGACGTAAATTGACGTAATTTGAGTAGGCAAGTTTTTAATCACGTCTAAACTTGTATGGAGTAGTGACAGGCGCTGATTAATTTGAAAGGACTAAACTAAAATTTATCTTCTGTCCTTATATTAATGAAATAGAAAGAAAAAGATGCACTGAACTTACATTTTAGTTTAGTTTGTGAACAAGGAAATCGGCACCATTTACAAATTAAACATTGTGGTTCGCCACATCACCCCTACGTTATGCGGGGAATTCCCCGAACTATAAACTGATAAACCGTTACCCATCTAAATGCGAGGTCGTTAGCATTTAGATAAGTAGATATCGGTTGCATGAGTTCTTACAAAGCGAGAAAGATAATTAATGCCTTGGGTATCGAATCTTGGAAATTCGGAACAAGGAACATTTTTGCTCTAGGGAGGATTCGGAAACTTAAAAATATTTTGAGAACCAACGAAACCGTTTAAGCAATAACATTAGCTCATCGTTTAACTGTTTCTTGTACAGAAGCACATCAAGCTACTACAATCTGTCGAATTTATTTAATAGATTTTTAACTTTATCCCTGAAGAATAAGGTTCAAAGTTGATTGGGAAAATTTGACAGTTTCGAGTTTCGGGTAGTATGTGCTGGCGTCTGTACATTCTGCTTTCTTTGTGTCCTCAAAAATTTACATAATTTCAAGGGGAGGCCAATCCGGCCCCTTTGTTACATTGTATATTGTACAAACCATGAACTATTGAGGCTTGAGACTTCTCTTTTTTTTTTAACTAAGTATCTACACTTAGAGCCTCCAGCCAGGAGCGTTTAAACTATTCTAAATTAAAATTAAGCGAGTGCTCGCTAAGGGCACCCCCTGTGGGGTACGAACCTCGGCTTAGGGCATCGCTGGGGGGAGGACAGCAAGAAGGGACAGGCTGGATCAAAATTAGATTTTGATTTTATCTTGATTATTATGCGGGGTATTTAAAGCTACCTACGTGCTCAGCTGCAACAACTGCTGGCACCTCGTTTCCGAGCAAGGGACGGGGGGAATTTCATTTACTCGGGGACTCGGTCGCAATCGCAAAGGACCTCGGCGGCAAGGTCGGAATTGAGACTTCCCGTTCCCGTTAGTTTATTTATAACTGTCAATATCTAGGTACAGTATGGATGGTCTGACTCGTAAGTTCTAGTTTCCGTAGAAAGTAAGTAAGTAGGTATACTTAGGTAAAGGCGAGAAAGTTGTAAATGTGTGTTGCCAAATAGTTTCGGCAAGAAATGGGCCATGCTAAACTGTAGAACAAGGATTAAAAAAATAAAACAGTTAATTTTATTGTTTCAACATCAAATAAAACTGATTTGAGTAGTACTTTTAAAACATAAATACTATGTAGCGAATTTGACTTTATTGAACATCAAGTCTAGACTGAATAATAATACTGCTACTAACACTAGGTATGTGTGGATGGATGACATCATTATCATTTTGGTAGATAGGGAATACCGAAACATCGTTCGGTAAAGTCCGGATGAGTTCGTGCCAGACGCTTTTTTTTAGGTGTCGGGTCGGTCGGGCCTTGTTCAAGAGAACTTTGTTGATCGACCATTTGCCATTGCCATTTGTAGCTTGCGCGTTGCGTTCGAAGGACTGGTGCGAGTGGTCGCCTCGTGAATCGTATTACATTCCTATCTTGTTTGTCCGGTTTGCATCTGTGTCGTAAATAAAATTTTAAATACTTAATTCTAAAACCAGTTTTCATCTCGATTCGGATCAATGCAAAGGTAAGATGAGTTTCTTCGTAGTTTTAAAACTTAACCCCTCTAACCTTGATATCTGTGACAATGAACGAACGGTGTTTGTTTTTTAAGAGACTTCTCGATGGGCCAAGTTCAATGTTTTAACTATTGCTTAAAAAGCTGCCGGCTCTTAGAAGTCACGCTCGATGTTTTGCATAATAATATTTTGATATTATGAGCTGCAACAATTTTGTGAAATAGGTTTGTTTTTCGAAATCCGTCTGTCTAGAATTTTTTTTAAAATTAAGTAGGCAACTAGGTTCGACTTGTTGTCATTTTATTATCAAAATTGGATGAATACATTTGAATAATAATTATATATTCAGTTTACTAAGCAGTTGAGTTGATCACAGCAAGCGAAGGCTGAAGATAATTAGGTACTTACTTACTTAATGTAAATGCATTGGACGAAAAAAAAAAATTGTGAAACAAAGATTGAATAAAAATTAAAAACGTATCGAATTGTTCAATTCAACTTTGTTGTCAAGTTGTCATCTAAATAAGGATTTAAAATATAAGAAACTCTAAGTATCCGTTTTTAAATAAAATGAGAAACATTGTTTGTCTTTGTACAACGGTACAAAGACAAACATTGTTTCAAACAAAATAAGTAGGAACTGGAAGGCGAGTTCAGTTAATATCTATTTGTGTTATCGTTAAACTAAGTATATTTACTTGAGACCTCCTACACGATTAGATCTCAAATATTGGTTGAACTAATAGGTACCTATATCGTCGCCCTCCCCGCTAACTGTCGTAACTAGCAATTTATATTTTTCCAGGGCAACAGTTTTTCGGTCGGGCGCTACAATCATGTCAATATAGTTGCGTTAGCTGTGGCTTTATTAATGAATTAATTACTTTTTATAAATAGCTCTTGACTTAATCTTTAATTCACTAATTGTAGATGTGTGCATATATACGACAGGTGGTGAAAATATTTTTTCCCTCAAACAAAACTCACGCAAAACAAAATACTTGATTATCTAAACGGTAAACGACACAGACACGACGATTAGAGAGAATTTTTTCGAAACAAAGTTCTGGGGGCCTACCACCAGCTCATAAAGCAGTATTATTTTAATATTACTTCAGTGTGGGAAAGAGATGAAGCTCTACAGGACGTATAACTCCATCTCTTTCTCCCACTGAAGTAATATTAAAATAATACTGCTTTTGAGCTGGTAGTGGGCCCCCTGAACACGTAAGTAATGTCAGTGCAGATACCTACGTCAGTTTGTGAGATACGACAGTTAGCGGGGAGGGCGACGATATATCATACTTACATTTATGTATCACTCTCCTCTCCTTATTCCAATTTATTTGCGGTCGGCGC
Organism: Agrochola lychnidis; assembly: GCA_963680765.1. NCBI lineage: Eukaryota > Metazoa > Arthropoda > Insecta > Lepidoptera > Noctuidae > Agrochola > Agrochola lychnidis. The sequence continues at coordinate 12,697,091 of OY796850.1, forward strand.
ATTGTTTTTTTCTTCTATTAATCGTCATCTCGGTACCCTTTTTAGTCATATTAGTCATTTTTCACATAGTCCATCGTTTTGTTGGTCTGCCCCTACTCTTAAAAAGCCATCCACATTAAATTTAAACTTATTCAAAACTTTTCTCACGACTCCCTCATTCCTGATTCCTCTGCATTACATGCCCATAACATGGCAACCGATTTCCACACGTTCATTCATTCATTCACCATTCGTATCCCGGTCTCCAGGAGGACTTCCCAGCACCTACACTCTAGATGCTTACTTTACGAATAAGAATAAAAACAAAAAAGGCTATATTAAAATGAACTCAACTCTTTCAACATAAAATGCCTTCATTTTCCTCCTTCGGGACTCGGGACACAAGGAAAACGAACGCAACAAACAAGATGCGAAGCGCAAGTTAGATGCGTAAGCGCACTCGACTCTTGAGGCTTGGATTTATTGTGTCATAAAAATTTATTGCTAATTATTATTGTTGTTATTAATTTTAATAACATTAAATGACATAAGTACTTAACGAAGATAAGGAACCTATATTGAAATTTAACTTAAAAGTTGGGATTTTCCTCGTTTTCTTTTGCAACATCTTTGGATCACTATAGGTAGGTCTAGGTATCCTAAATTTTTTTTCCGACCGTGCAAATGTTATTGGTCATTAGATACTTTTTTAAATTTTTAGTCCCGGAGATCAAAGTCGTGCTATCGGTGTTTCTTCGAACGATATAATTAGTTTATTTTTGTAACGCTTTTTCCACCCTATGTGCATATTATGTGTTCTATGCCCATTTAGGTCATGTGCATTGTTTAACAAGACAAAGTATTCAGATCCAAATGGATATTTGATATGAAAATATGCACTCGCACTGCACTGCTTGCATTGTGAGAATGAGAACTACGCGGTAGTAACATGATATTGCTAGGTTGCATCCTGCAGTTCGATATAAAATGCAGTTGTTGTTAAGTAATTACCACAAAGATATAATATTGGTAGGTAATTATTGTGTCAATAAAAATATCGACTACATTCCGGCTTTTTAAATTTAAGTAGGTATCTTTTTTTATTAGGTATAGTTTTGTGTAGGTACATGCAGAGGTCACATCTGTTCGACACAATTTATTCATTATCTGTGCCGGTACTAATGTAGGTAGGTACCTAGGATTCTGAGACTGAACTCACCATGTGGCTCACATATTATTAGCCAGCAGATAATAACATGAATAAAGACTAATAAAAACAAGGACCAATAATGTCCAGTCAGTGTCCAAATACATCTATTAAAACTGCCCGACGTCGCGTCGCCTGTGTCCACTGCCCAGACTTCAAATGAACAAGACATATTTTAGTGTGTTTGTTGTCGGCCTTCGTAATCGATCTCGCCTTCTGCCACCTCTAAGGCAGTCACTATACGATACCATCAACTAAATTAATAGCTCTTTGTTACAGACCGGCCATGGACAGCGACGGACTCCCGCTGTATCCTTCGGAGTTCGAGAACCAAGCTCAGGTAAATTATAAACATAATTATTTCTGGTTGTTTTACCTATCATTGACTCGTACAGTCAGCCGCACGTTAGTGGTAACAGGCACTACAAACATAATCCTTACTGCTACGACATAAAGGCGCTGTCAATGTCAAATTGTTAACACAAATGTGTGGTTGACTGTACGGGCAGCAATGAGACTTAATTAACACTTACCTACAATACTTTTACATCATCTAAAATCTACTTGATAAAAATCTTAAATTCACTGACAGACAACACAGACTTAATTAACTGTTGGGTCTATATCGACTGTAGCAATTAACATTGTCGGATCTACATTTTTGCGATTTTAAAATTTATTGCTAATGCAATAAATTTTAAAATCGCAAAAATGTAGACCTTTAATAAGGTCAATGTTAAATGCTACGGTCGATTGCATAAAATTTTGCACAAGAGTTCCAGAGTGAAGGAAGGAAGGATTTTATATAGGGGATGAAAGTTTGTATGGAAGTTCGTCATTTTTCCGATGGGCAACCCCATCGGGCATACAACTTGTTCTATTATAATTTTAAACTGATACAAACGATCCGATACACTGCTTTTCAGAATTTCTTGGAATAGTTTGTTTTATAAAGTTCCAGTACCTATAAAAAAATATTGTTTTAACAATGCCGTAAAAAACTGAAGTACTAATCGACTTTCGTTGCTGATCGTACCTCGAACAAGTAATTCTTTTTACACTTTCATGCACTTTATCAGTGTAATTATGACGCATTACCTATCTACACAAACTAAGTACCTACACTATGTCAATATCTAATGATGTTATGTCCCCAGAATACAATAACTCCCTGACATCCCTGAGTAGGCACTTAGTAATTATGTTTGACATTTTAATTAGTACTAAGTGTTTTTTCATTAGAAAATGTTCAGAAGCATACCCTCATCTATTTATTACATGGTTCTTATAACTAGCGAATGTGTGGCAAGAGGTGCAAACTTATACCTTTCCTACCATGAGGATGTTATGATATCAAGTGTCCTTATTATAAGAAATTCACTTTTCGTGTCTGACTGTGTGTCTGCTTATTTCTTATGAACTACACAACAGATTTTGATGTGGTTTTCACTATCATTTAGAGAATTTCTTCCGACAGGTTTATGTGTATAATACACTAGCTGTGCCGTGCCTTTCATCCAAATCCGTTCAGCTGTTTCAGCATGAAACCGTTACAAACGAACATACAAAAAACTTTTTCCAAAAAAAAAACACTACAAAGTGAAAAATAACTTTAATTTCGGAAGTCGGTGTCTTGGGTTTTGTATTTTCGTTTTTTGCCACCGACTTCCGAAATTAAAGTTATTTTTCACTTTGTGGTGTTTTTTTTGGAGGTCGGTTGTTTGTTATTGTAAAAAGTTTTTATTTTTCACTTTTTAGTTGTGGTACCTACCCCACACACATTCGAATACCACTACCTGCTACCAGTGACAGAAACTTATCATATCATCTACATACTAAGTGGGAAAAAAATACGTATTTTGTAGCTAACGAAAAAATTATCCAAGCAAAGTTAATAAAATTTATATGGGACCAATTCCAGAGCACAACCTTCCAAACAAAAAAGAATTTTCAAAATCGGTCCACAATTGACGGAGAAATCGGTGGACATACATAAAAAAAAAAACAAACATACACGACGAAAATATAACGTCCTCCTTTTTGGAAGTCGGTAAAAAAATCAACTTTTCTCTTTATAGTATTAGTTTAGATTAATATTATATATAGCACAGTAATCTTGATGTTTTGACTTGCGCCACACCACATCAATACATCGCACCTGTGAGACAGAGTCGCTAGTTTATTATAAGAGGATATAGGTATTCCATTGCATTCTGTATGTTTTCTTACAGATAAAGAAGTTTAACCAAAAAGCCCAGGCACCGGCGGCGGTGCAACAGATGCCGGAGCCAATGCCAGCAGCATCAGCGGTATTTACAAATTATATATTCCTTCTTATAGTTTGATTATGTACATTTTACGTACATATACAATTGTATATAAAATACAATAGATGTAGTTATATTAACACGTTCAGTGCCGGAAGCCCTCCTGGAGGGTTCACCTCCTAGTCGCATATGGGATGCCGGGAGCCCTCGCGGAAGGATAATTTTAAATGTAGGTTTTTCTTAGCAAATACAGCATTATAAACCGTGAAAATAAAATCAGATGTATGTTTTAACAAGATTTATTAGTAGGTATATGCGTTGGTTTTAAAATCCAAGCATTTTGTTTTTTTTTTTTGTTCACGGTTACATTAGAATTATTCACTAAAAAATCGGTTGTCTGTAAAGTCGGTTTACGGACGATAATTTTACGTGATAACGTCACAAGCCGAATGCTAAGGCCGATCGTGCCTCTCTATCGCTTGTTCCGCCCTCTCGCTTGCGCGCTCGGCTCAGGCGGAACGTGGCATTTTTTAGTGCGTGCAACTGGCGTTCATCGATTTATAAGACGTTATCACGTTAAAAATTAAAAGGTTGGACACTACTTCTAGCGACAAGACCCCTGAAAACACTATTTTACTTTATTTACAGTGTTTTATAACACGGTTTTAAACCTAATGCCGTTGACCCGGAGGGTGCACTTCCAATCCTATGGCAGCATGGCGTATGAGTTCTATGAAAAGTGGTCGAAAGTGTTAGTAATCTATCCTGCTTAACTAAGCGCTAGCGCTTCTCGCATATTAATAGGTTACTTATATCTACGTCTATTGTATTTTATAATGGATTTCCGCAAGGTCACGCCTGAATCAACTAACTATCCTAATTGTATATAAGTTATACAATGTCATGAGAAGGACGACGACGAAATAATATAAATGAATAGCGCGGGTAAAGAATTTTGAAGGAGTGGTTTCGAATGATTCTTTTTTCGTCAATGCATGCCCTCCAAATGTTTTTTCTGTAGGGCATCTCATAGCTGACCACTGAGGTCATGACTATTTAACCGGTCAATCCTATGGTTGCCGTAAGCTACTACACTTAAAACCTCCAGCCAGGGGTTATTCAATTAAGCTAATTAAAACTAGGTGAACGCTCGCTAAGGGCAACCCCCTGTGGGGTACGAACCTCGGCTTATGGCGTTTACCGGAGGGAGGACATCAAGGATGGGACGGGCTGGACCAAATGTTGGGCATTCGTTATTGCAATAAGCAACTACAATCAAATAAGACTTAGATAATCTTTTTGCATCCGAGAAATCTGTAGGTTAAGGGGACGATAACCGACTTTTAATGATTTTATACTGAAGATGACGTCTAAACGAGTAGTGTTAGTGATTTGGAAAAAATATATGTTAAATTAGAGAATTTTTTGAATATTTTAATATAGGCATATTTTTGATTATGTTAATATTACATAGTGAAATTAATTTGTAAAGTTATGTCTAACGCAGATAAAAAACTGAGAATGACGCAAAATCTATCAAGCGTATTTTTTCTGAAAACTTCACCATTTTAAAGATAATTAAATTATTAATCTTTTAGTATACGTGTTTTACCAAAATATCTTTTGTTTTACGTGTAATAAATTAATAATGCGTTTAATTTGGGACAGCGCTCCTTGATGGGCGAGTCCTATTACTGGCTGGACGTACGACGTGTTACGTGAGCTCAGTACAGAACACGCAAGCTAACCATTCAAGGTCACTGTCATATATCTGCGTCTTAATAGTGCACGGATCAGAGAGAACAACGATTCTAATGTAGTGTCGGGGCTAAAAGTACAATTGTTTCAGAAGCAGCTGCTGGGTCCCGAAAACACGGTGACGACTTGTCAGTTCTGTCACGCGTCAGTCAAGACTGCAGTCAAGTACACGACCACATCGCGCACGCATATGGCCGCCGCACTCTGGGGCATCCTGTGGTATGTAAACTATGCATTTCATTATTTAGTGTCTAAATTATGCGATTTCAAAATAATCTTTAACGCCTACACATAGAGTTTAATTTCCGCTGCACTACTAACTAATCATTTTGAAAACAACTTTAATGAAACGAGAGTAAAGATGATTTGTTTATTTTTTCCAGTTGTTTGTGCTGTGTTCCGTATGGCGCTGAATCAGCTAAAAACTCCGATCACTACTGCCCCAACTGCCAGAGATACCTCGGCACTTATGTGAAGTAAATACAATGTTATAGTCCATGTATTTTTAATTTTTTGATATACTTGTCTATTTATAGATTCTAGGCTCATATAGAAAATTTCTCGAATAAATTATGGATGGTTCATTTAGTCTCAAAATAAACCAATGAAAAACACGCCACGGATTTCGCGCGATGTTTATTTTCATCCACATCGTTGCAAGATGGTTTTGGGTCAATGACCGTTCATGGTGTTAAAACCTTAAAAGGAACTTGTTATTAAATGTATATCTCCTTAACCTACAGAATATAAATGTTATAAACTTTTATTATATTGTATAATCTTTGGTGTACCAAGAAGCGCAAAAATATGTGATAAATATGAAATTAAAAATAAAACTCGAATGGCTCTAAAACAGGAAAACGACTGATTTTTATGTAGTTTGTGACTTATATGTATGTATTTATAAAACGTGTAAAAACCTGATAGTTCATTCTACTGTGAACTTTTGTACCTAATGTATTACTAGCAGGTCCAAGAGGAAATATCTTTCTGCGATATTTATCCAATACGTATCGATTTTACGACGTTTATGTCGTTTTGTTATTATTATCACGATCATGATATTATATAAAAACAAATGTCAAAGTTTATATCAAAATAAAAAACTTCTTATGTTATTTATGTGTCTACAAGAACAATTAAATTGAATAATTTGTGCCATATTTTTTATTTATTTTTAGTAGTTTGCTACTACATATTATTATCAATTCATCATACTGAATGGTATGTTAAAAAAAAAGATTAATTTAACTATAAGATTGTCGTTATTGAACACCGATGGATTTACGTTATAATATTTCTATATACGAAGAGATACATACAACATGTAATTCTAAAAGACGATTTACAAAATTTAGTAATCGGCAAAAAAAATACGAACTTACGTTCCCTACATTATCGATGACATGTTTGTAATGCATCTTATTTTTGTACTTATTTTAAATAAAGCATTTACTTTGAATACACACGTGTTTAATTGTTATTTGATGATAGAAGTGATGGACAACCTAATAAAACTTCAAATGGTTAATGATAATTATATTTTTGTATGTTACACTTAATCACAAGAAACTAACTTATAAAAATAAAATGAACCAAAGAAAACATACGTTTAGTCGTATGCGTAGGAGTGTTCACGCGACATACTGGTTGGTGAGCGCACGCAGTAACCTTGCGCGGCGTATGGCGGCGGCTTCGCGCTGTATGTCCTCGCTGTTGTTCGCGTTGAGCTCGAGCGCGCCCGCCGCGCGCACGGCGCGGGCCCGCCGCCCGCCCTCGCCGCGCCGCGCGTGCAAGGCCACGCCGACCTCCAGCAGTGTGCCGTCCCAGATGCAACCGTAGTAACCGTCCATAGCGTCAGCCGCGGTGCCCGTCTGCGGAAAAGAAAATCAGATTTGTAGCAAAAGCAGACCTGCATCCCAGTGCTTTTTTTACATTAAAGTTAAGAACATTACGCCTGTTTTCCTCAAAGGGTAAGACTGAGGACCTATAGTAGGCACACTCACATTTCGCCAGTTTTGTCTAAGTCCCATGTTATAAGGGACGAGTCTGAGCCATCAACCAGACACAAATCCAGGTACCGGGGTGTAACGGAGAAATTCCTGATGAAAAAATCCAATAATACTTTCCGACCTGGGAATAGAATCGAACCCAGGACCTCATACTTAGCTGTAGAGCTTGTGATCACTAGACAACGAAGAAAATTAAATAATCTCGGTTTTAAAAACCGCTGTAGTTTTTTTAACATGTACTTGAATTAATTAAATTAATTCTGTTCGTCGATACGACGTGCCAGTCAAATAGTTTTATAATAAGATGCGTACCTTTTCTGCGAGGCACTTGAAGGCGGTGGTGTAGTCCGGTTCGTCGGGCAGCTGGCACAGCGCGGCGGCTTGTGTGGGCGCGTTGAGTGCCTGACAGCACCGCGCAGCGCGTCGTGCGATGCTCGGCTCATCGGGAGCGCGCTTGGCGAAGTGCCACGATCCCGCCGCAGCACCGCAGAGGTATCGTCGTAGGGCCGCGCCCCAACGACTCTCTGCCATCTCCACGTCGCCATATAAACGGAGCCTGCAGGAAACGTTATACGGACTTAAACGAGTGTCTCAGCTAATAATTCAAGCGTCGACCAATGAGAAACAATTCATTATCTATTGTTTCGAGACATGTGTGCATTTAAATAATAAAGTATGAATGCGACTTGCAATTTTTGACGGCATATTAAAACGTATCATTGGTATTGTTAAGATATTGGTCTGGTGAAGCATTGTATGGTAAAACAAGTTGTCTGTTTAATCCAGCTAGGACCAGATAAGTATGACAAACAGGTTAGAAAACTTTAAAAACAAAAAAATAATTTAGAACTTACCAAGACGTATTATAAGGATACAGTTTCAAACTCCTTTCGAGAAGATCCGTTAGAGATTCCAACACGAACTTAGCGTTATAATTATTCACATTCGATATGTTATTCGGCCAGAGATTGGTATAGTCCACCACAAGTTCTAATGAGTTGTCATCTATTAGAACGTTGTGTATTCTGGCGAGGAGTGAGAGCATCACGCTGACGGCGAGGGGTTCTCTTAGGGTGGATAGGAACCCGTTGAAAGCGTTCCGAGCTTCGGAGACCCCGGGCGCTTCGCGGGAATGTGTAGGGTTTCCACCTGCCGACCTCTTTACCGGGGCGGGGCCGGTGCAGTACACAGCCACGGCTGGCAGAAAAGAAAGATAGAACTAGATTAAAATAAAATTTTGCCGTTAGAAATTAAGATCGCGCGTCATATAACTCATATGTTAATTGACATAAAGTTCAAATTACAATAAGCACTCAAAATTTGACGACTGTAAAGACCAATATATTAAGCTCAGTCAGACATAAAAAGGCCAGACATAAAAAGGCCTGACATTAGAGCGATTTCGAAATTTTGATTGAAACTGTTCTTGTATGTATTTAAAATGGTATTTACCGAAATCCCACAATGGTCTGGGAAATTTCCTAGTGGCTTTCCCTCGCTGCAACTCAAAACAGGCGGCACAAAGAGCTGCGGCGACCTCGCCCGGCCCCGTCGTGATGCCCACTCCTTCCCATTCACACGCATTTATCAAACAAATCCAACACGCTTCGATTACCTGCAGATAAACAGAAGTAATTAATGACATCTGAAAAAACAGAAAAAATAAAACGTCATTGGAATGAAATAGTTTATCTCTCTCACCTGTGGTCTAGGAACGACGACGTCTCCGGAGGTGACGGTAGCGATACAAGCTTTGCATTTGTTTGCCAACACAGTCAAATTGATTCTGTGGTGTGGCCATTCGCTCAACACTACATTAATTTGTAGCAGAAGAACCTCCCAGGACAGTTGACGACACAACCGGTATAGTATGGGATCGTTGCCAGAGCCCAATTGGCTGCGAGCCTCGCCTTCTAGTACTGAGAGCAATGATAGAGCCGCGCGGGAGCACCCAGCCTCAGCTCTAGCTCGTGCCGCCCCAGAAACAACGTAACCAAAGTCTTGTAAGAATCCTCTCGGCAAAGATATCAACGCATTACACAACTCTCCCGCTGGCTTCCACGATGGGCTTATCTTCCACAGAGGTGACGCTGGAGCCATCATCGCCAACTTCACCAAACACATTCGAACTTCGTCAGCCGTCGAAGCCTCAATAAGGCGCTTCTTGAGTCTACCCATGTCTAACTCAGGCACAGACTTAAACTCAAAGTCTGGTGTTTCCCAGTCATCTGTAAGTAATTCTCGAGGTATATCCATGTTTTCATCGTCGATGTTGACGGGATCGTTGAGAATCGTGTTCAAATGCTCATCGGAAACTAACTTCTTCCTTATGACCTCTGCTGATTCACCAATGTGCTTTTTCAAATACTCGTCAATTCTATCAATTGGGAGTCTACACTGTGATGTCGCTAAGTGAAGGTAAAACGTTCTTAAATTTTCCCAGTCGGCTTCTGATAAATCAGACATTAAAACAGGGGCGAGTGCCCAGAACAAAAGATCAAAGAACTTGATGCCAACTGTTTTGAATTTGTTCAGGAAGTCTTGATGAGAAGAGGGCAACCCTCCCTCTAAGGCGTATCTGACGGCATTGAGCGCCGATACTCTGTTTAGTAGATCACGTGCTACGGTGAAGGCGCCACTTGATGCAGACCCTTGAATATCAAGCTCAGCAACTTGTCTGTGAATCATTGGGATCTCCCGCGCCAAGTTATCAGCTTGTAGAACTGCAATGATTCCCGTGTAATGATTTGCAATGGAATCTTGAAGTTTTTGTAACAATGAAGGCTCCTCATTTAACACTTCATAGCCCAAATTCAATGCCCTTATGTATCCTAAGATATCGTCTCTTGCCATGCTTGCGTAGTGAAACTCTCCCCAGGGCATCACTCTGTGTGGACCATATCCATAGATTGATGTTTCTCTCTCTAGCAGATTTGAATTTTCTCTACATCCAAGTATGTGCTTCTTGGCCAAACTATGTTGACCATAAAAGAAATAATTATAACATAAGTCAAAATGTATTTGCATTGCAAATTCATGCTGACTGATCAGAACGTCACCAGCATTCCAGTTATGGTTCATATCACATGAGTCTTCAGTAAGATGTACAAAAGTTTCACTCACTGGGACTTTCATCTTTTTCGACTCTTTACGACCAGTACTTGATGTTGGCTCATAATACGATAATATCTCATCTAAGAACAGAATACTTTGCAAACGAGAAGCTTCGCACATTCGCAAGATTTTCTCGAAGTTTTGATTTATAGGAGTGTAGGCGCTATCCAGTTGCATGCCAGGTCTGTCATAACGAAAAGTGTGAATGTAGTAGCTGGAGCTATTAGCTGCTAATTTTAGTTATGTAAAATAAAATTATATTGAAATTCAAATAATTATTCAACATTATTTAGTTTTAAATAAGAATTTTGCATTCTTTATTCATGATAAATATGATAATGGAGAAACACAAGACTATTAAGTTTACATTGAAGTAGTTTTTTCATATGAAATAAATTTATTAAAATTATGGTTAATTAATTAAATAAGCTATATTTGAATATTTGCAATAATAAATTGCAAATTCCTATAAAAACAACAGGTACTTACATGTGGATGTAAGACATTTTGTTTGACTTTGCATAGAGTGCTGCCTTCACTGGGAATCTTACTATCCATCTGTGGTACAAAACCAGAGCAAACTGCACCTGTGGCTGCTGCAGCAACTCTGCCGGTATTTCCTGAAAATGAGATAGACTTTTTGTTATGGATTCCATTCAGTCCTAGAAGCAATTTATGTAACTTTAAAAAGCAGTCTTAGCAACTAGAGGACTGGTTGTTCTAGTGCAGCTTGGCAGGAGGGTTTCTCCTGAAGCAGACTGTTATAAACTGGGTTTATGCATAATAGACCCAGTTTATAACAGTCTGCCAGTTTTAGCAAACATTTTTTTATAAAATATTACATAACATCACGCCTGTATTCCCCGAAGTGTTAGGCAGAGCTGAACCTATAGTACACCCACATTTCGCCAGTTGTGTTTAAGTCCCATGTAATAGTGGGTGAGCCTATTGCCATCAACCGGGCACAAATCCAATAATATATTGTTCTAGATAATAACACTACATAGTATTGGATTTACGGACGCTACACTCGAACAGATGGCCGACGGGCCAAAAGGTTCTGGAGTGGCAACGGCGTACCGGAAGACGTAGCGTTGGAAGGACTCCCACAAGGTGGACTGATGACCTTGTGAAGGCCGCAGGAATCCACTGGATGCAGGTAGCATAGAACCGGTTGAAGTGGCGGTGCTTGGGGGAGGCCTATGTCTAGCAGTGGACGTCTTTCGGCTGAAATGATTAGGTATTGGATTTAATTTATTACCTGCGGAGGCACGGCAAATGCTGCATCAGTTGACATGTACACCAGATCTTGCATTAACTGTTGCTGAATCTGAGGAGGCAGCTTGTTCTCAAATATATCTGAAAATTTCATAGGAATACTTAGTGGAGCAGTTAAGAAAAGTTAGAATAAGAATGCAGGTGGCAGATTTCTCTCTTCTAACTTCACATTACAATAAAGAATTCTGCTAAAACAAAAACCAGGAAAATAAAAATCTGGAGAGGTCAATAACATAATTTGGGGCTCTGAATGAGCCCCAATACGTAGCAACTGACCTGCCTGAATGGCAGGTCAGTTGCTACCTAATATAGTTATACAGATAGTGCAATCCACGAAGACGCGCCCCACTCCGCGATTACTGTACTGTAAGCTGTACTTTAGTACGGAGCGGAGCGGAGTGGGGCGCGTCTTCGTGGATTGCACTATCTATAGTTAGTATTAAGGCTCCGTGCACGAAAAAATACCCTTTTTCGTCAATAACTTATCTAATTGTAAGAAAGCTTGAAATAATTGAAACATTAAGTCTGTGTAAGTTTAAAAGTATAGTTTTCGTAGTGCTAAACCATTCGTGTCAGTCACAGCACCTGTTAATACTTGCATCACTTTTGCGCTCTAATAAATATGGTTTTTTCGCCTTTGATTTTCAATATATAGTATAATCATAAAATAAAATTTTGATTTTATTTCAAGGATAGCTGAAGACTAATATGTGATTTTTAAATTTCTTGATATGGTTTGCAAAATAATAGGAACAAATACATTACTGACAGGATAAAAAAAAAATGGTTATTTCAAGGATAGCTGAAGACTAATGTGTGATTTTTAAATTTCTTGATATGGTTTGCAAAATAATAGGAACAAATACATTACTGACAGGGTAAAAAAAAAAATGGTTATTACAATTTTTTTTTAAATATTTTTTTAATAATTTTGTTTAAATTCTATTTCCCTTTCTCAGAACTAATGAACAAAATTGATCAAAATCAGCAGATTTCGTGCACGGCCCCTTAATATTAAGAACTTCAAAATTTAATTAATAAATGGTAGTCGACACCCTTGAGCCATCCCATCTTCCTAGCACTGCGGGCTGTGCAAGGGCGGCTGCTGCAGGTGCAGAAAACCTCAAACGGCGCAAATATAGCAACAAAGTAGCTATATTTTTGAGCCATTTGGGGTTGAAACACTAGGGCTATGGGGTTCGAGTGCTCACCAAGTATTCCGGGACATCGCCAAGTGGTTGGTCGACCCTTTACGTGACCAGAGGGCTGGCCAATTCTTAGGCCAAAGAATCAGCATTGCCATCCAACGTGGCAATGCTGCCAGCCTTTTGGGCACTTTTCCCACTGACAGTGATTGCCCAATGAGCTCTTCTCTTTATTTTTAACTTTTTCCTTTACATACTTGTACATAATATATAGTATAGTTAGTTGATAGTAAATTCACAAAACTCAGAAAAAAAATGATAATAAATAAATTCTATTAAATATTAGAGCTTACCTAAATTCCAATGTAAAGTTGAAGCAACTTTCAGAGCAAGGATCTTCAGAGCCAGTTGTTTCCGGGTGAACAGTGCTGGTGCAGGAGTGGTGGCCAATGGGGGGGTTGGTGGAGCATCCACATCCACCACGCGTTCACTAGTGGGCTTGGAGGTACCATTCTTAGTGTCAACTGATAGAAACTCCTCTATCAACTCACATGCTGTAGGTTCTGTGAACACGGCACAGTAACACAACATTTAGTATCTTTCAAATTGATTAATTTGAATTGAACAATTGAATTTGCAAAATACTTTTATTTTATTCGTAGTAACAATTTTTGGTAGCTGTTAGGTGAGACTAGTTACAGTCACCTATGCAAAACTGAAAAATATAGCCTAAGAAATAATTTCTGGGTGGTGTTCTGGAAATCAAGTCATGCTTAGTAAAAATATGTATTTTAACAATATTTGAAACTTGTAATAATCATAGGTATGCCATGAATTTCAGTAGTTAACATAATTGTCAACACTAAATTTTTTGTTTGTTGTTGTTTATTTCTAGTAAAAAAAAAATTGTTACCTGGATTAGGTTTGCTGAGATGCTTCTTCAGTAAATTTGGGTCTAGAAGAAATTCAAACCATAGGATTGTGTCTGGAGAGATAGGCACAGTGCCTGGTCGTAACAGGTCTACGTCCATTTCAAGTTATTTGTGTTAGTTATTTTAAGTATTTGCTCATTTTAGTAATACACACAATTTAATGATCATTCAGAGGCTATGACATTTCTACAAATGGTTTCAGATTATATTGTAATTTGTTTTTATTTATGAATCTGGCTAAATTATTGAGACGAGATGAGCTCAACTGACAAAGCCGCAACCGCATCACAAAATTGATTGACACTGACAGTGACAGCATCAAATGTCAGAATTTAGTTATTGCCATTAAGAAAAAATTGAATAGACAGGCTCTTACTTTTTTTTTCAATTGTGGCTACTGATCTATTTAGGCATTGAATTTTGTTACAATACGCTAACTAAACCATGAATCTGGCAGTCCGGGACTCCGGACAATTCTTAGACTATTTGAGGTGAAATAGTCTAAGGGACAATCATGTCTTTGGGACAGTCTGATTGAGTCAAATCAAAATGTTAGGAAATGCGTCAATGTGCTTATCCTATATTGACCGGAACTGATCGCGTTTACGTATTGCTTCCGCGTTCGCTAGAGGTGTTCTCATAGATGCAAATAATATTATTTTGTACTTACTATCTATCTGCCTAGCTTTTTCCCAACTATGTTGGGGTCGGCTTCCAGTCTAACCGGATGCAGTTGAATACTGTATTTTACATAGAGCAACTGCCTATCTGACCTCCACAACCCAGTAATTGGGTAATACGATACCCCTTGGTAAGACTGGACTGGACTTGGTATTTTGTATTTAATTAAAAAGTTTAACTGTTAACATATTTTTAAGTCCCGTAGCAGTTCCGTAGTAGTCCCTGCATAGAATTTAAATGAGTTTTCTTTTGTAGAAAATGATAAAACCTAGGTACAGTCAGGATTCATTCTGAAAAGGAAGTGGGGTCTGGATGGCGGGTACTGCTAGCCATTTTAAATTTTACACTTCAATGGGCAAGTAGGTATTTACATTACAGCTCACCTGCGTAATCTAACATTAATAAAGAAATAGAATTGTGAAAATTAATAGGCCAAGAGCGTTAGCTCGTATTTGCTTATGCTTTCTTTTTCATTTCCAGAAACATACTAGTTTTTATAGACACACACAGTTAAATATTTTAATCAAAATAGTATAGCACATGTAGGAAGTTTCATTTCAACCCGTAGGTAACCAGGAAAGTAATTAGGTGCTTTTACTAAGAGAATGGCCTGTTTGATTTATATGCGTTATCTATTCGATAACCAATATCGGCGCTTCATTGATAAATATCATTGCGTTGGCAGACAACTTATTTTCTGAATACGGAGTTGGTGGTTGACCATTATAATAGAGGATCGAATAAAAATAATAACTGCGATATAAATATACGTTACGATTAGTGTTTATCAATTAATCTTGGGTAGATCGCTCCTTGATTAGTAGTTTGTGTGGTAATCAAACATTCCTGTAGTGTGCGTGAAGGATTTATCAGTGGTGACACTTGAACGTTATCATCACTCACAGCGCATTTTCTAAACAACAAGTAAGTTTAATATTATTTATATTTTCCATTACCCGCAATAGTACCAATCCAATTGTATGAAAATAATAAGGATTTCGTATACTTTAATACAATATAAATGATAACTTCCCTTTATAAGCACTTTGATTTTTTCAGCATTACACAATAAATTGTAAAAAGCACCAGACTTATTTTTTTCAACCGTGAATTTGTTTTTAATTTGCATAAGATATTGCATCTCAATAATTACGTTTGGTTATTGTATGTATTTGTACCGACATAACTAATACGTAAATTTAGATTTTGTTGCGAAATCCGCATCTTTTTTCTAGGAATAAGATAATAAACGTATGAAAACATGAGGTCTACGTTAACTTGTGTACCTATTACTTATGAGTAATTCATATCACTAACATTACAGAAAATAAGTTTTAGGTAATCATAAAAATAACTGCTTCAAATTACCTACTTTCGAGGAACTTTAAGGAAATATTAAAGCTACTGCGAAGTCTCCCGGTTGTCTCAGGACTTGGGTAGTATGAACCCATAATCAAAGTAAAAATTAACACGTAATATAACGCCTTGTTTCCCCGAAGGGTTGGGCAGAGGTGTATCTATAGCAGGTACACCCACAATTCGCCTGTTTAAGTCTCATGTAATACGGGGCGAACCTATTGCCATCAACCGGGCACAAATCCAGACTCCGAGCTGCTACTGAGAAATATGTAAAAATTACGGGAATCGAAAATTGGATCCCGCTTGATTTTGGTTGCTTTTTGAGAGTCCTATAGGTAGGTACACACGGCTACACATCAAGCTATACATTTCCAGTTTATGCCGATCTCGCATTGTATAGGATTTCCGTACAATGCGAGGTCAGCTTATACTGGAAATGTATAGCTTGATGTGTAGCCGTGTGTACCTACCTACTTCCATAGCAGTTGATCGTCATCTCATCGGTACTACTTTCATGACATGTTCGTTATCCCGCAGTGGAGTCGAATGCGTATCATCAGATAGAGGATGCCGCGGGTATCGAGATGGAACTGCTGCAGGTCGGCTCCGAGCCAGTCGGCATGCGGTGTCCTTTCTGCTACGAAGATGTCATGACAAAAGCCCATTATAAAAACTCAAGATTCACGCACATCATCGCTTTAATTCTGGGCATTTTATTTTGGTGAGTATTTTGATTAGACCATAATTTGTAACCTACAGCATATTCAGCCTATAATGTTCCCACTGCTGGGACACAGGCCTCTTCTCTGTGAGGGCCATAATCCACCAGGCGGGTCAAGTGCGGGTTGGCGGATTTTTGGTTCTAGGACATGCCGGTTTCCTCACGATGTATTCCTTCACCGTTTTGAGAGCAGTGGTGACAAAGATATTTTTTACACAAAGTGTCTGTTTGGGATCGAAATCACGACCTTCAACTCGTAAGTCGCGGCCGTTACCATTGTGCTACCACTGCTCTCGTAACTTACTCGTACTCTTGTAACATACATCTATCTTTAATAAGATTAGGTATCATCAGCATGATTATAGCAGTACTAGATATAAAGGGTTCACAAATTGTACAAATTGTCCTCGACTTCGGATTGAGGTAGGTCGTACTGGCGTTACACTTGTGCGTTAATTTAATTACTATCGTCCTCCTTATTAGACCTTCGCTACTAATTTCAGTTAATATACTACATCAAACATGTTCGATTTCAATTTCACACATGCACACCTTGAGAAGTTAGAATCGTCAAGTCAAAGATTTACCTTAAATGTATAAAATTTAAGTATTTACCTACATTCCTAATAAGAGATTTTTAAGCTTTCAATCAAGTTTTCTTCATACATATAGATAAATTAAATACAAATGCATTCTATTAAATCTCGGTTACATATCAGTTAGGCTTATTCAGATCTAGCCTTTTTCCAACTATGTTGGTGTCTGCTTTTAGTCTAACCGAATGCAGCTGAATACTAGTATTTTACATGTAGCGACTGCTTATCTGACCTCCACAACCAGCGACTGGTTGTTAGACTTTTTGGGCTTCTGACTACCCGTAACAATTGTCAAAGAACTACGAACGGCAGCCGGAACCAACGTCATTTCACAAGCATAATTTCAGCGTCACATTAAATTAAAAAAAAACCGGTCAAGTGCGTGTCGGACCACGCACAATGAAGGGTTCCGTAGTTGGGATGAATTTATCCCAAAAACAAACTTAACTTTGTAGTTGAAAAATATGTTCTCCCATACGAAATGTATGAGAAAACATGTTTTTGCAACTGCAAAGTTAAGTTGGTCGATTATTACTCGTTAACCTGTAGAGCCTACTTAGCTGTGATAGTTTTTCTTTTAATTTCGTTATATCAGCTACTGTTGTAATTTTTTTTACACACCCAAAACCAACCATTTAGCCAGCAGGGGGGGGAGACACTTGACTCTAACAAAAATTAGCACTTTAAAGCTTAATATTTCGCAAACGAATCCCTGAATCCAAAAATGATTTTCGCAAACTCACAATTTTTTTAAAAGACCTTTCCAATGATACCCCTCACCATGGGTAAAAAAAACATCACCACTTTACGTGTATGAGAGGTACCCAGAAAAAAATTTTTTTTTTCATAATTTTGTTTTACCACTTTGTCGGCTTAATTAATATGTATACCTATGCCAAATTACAGCTTTCTAGTACGAAGGGTCTCGGAGCTAGACCGCGGACAGACAGACAGACAGACGGACATGACGAAACTATAAGGGTTCCTTGTTTACTACGGAACCCTAAAAAAGAGCTTTGAAAAATTATAAATTATTGGATTGATCGCTGAGGAAACTGAAAACATGGCATTTACTTATGAGGTAGGACTCAAACTTGTGGTGTTTCCTTCCCTATAAATCACTAACCACCGGGATGATTTCCTTGAAATTCTAGTCTGAAAGTACTTTTCCTTAAAGTAAATTCTGCGTTTGTTATTTTCCTTTTATATCTGTAGGTATATTTTTTGGTGTAGTGTACATAATATTTCTGTACCTTCAGTGAAAAGTGATATGTCTTGACTTATATCAGTTTTAATATTCTTACACTAAGTTTAACAGTAAAAAAATGCAATTTTTTAGTCTAATTGGTACCCCTCTAAGATTAAAATTGAGCAAGCTTATTTTGGTGTAAAGTGCTCTAACTAACCATTTTGTACAATTATTAATGTGTAATAAAATACGTTTCAAATAATATCAATGTGAACTGAACAAATATTTCAAATACCTTAATGTATATTAATACAAATGTATGTGACTCTTATTATGCGATCTATGTGAATTAGTGCAAACTGATATATTTAGGTACACATAATCATCCAACACCAACCAATAAATAATGTGTAAAATGGTTCAAGTCATTTTAAATTAATTTACACATAAAATGATTTTAATTAATGTTGTGTGTGATACAACTGGATTTCTTTTTAAATTATAAAAACAAATTAATTTGTTTCTTCTGACACTAAATCGTGCTCTAAGATATTGTTTACCAATATCAGTAATCAGTACTCATTTTAGTGAAGTAGACAAAGAGTCAGATTTTTTTAAAACTTTAACATTAATTTTCTCAAAATCATGATTTTCCAGTTACATCACTTTTCACTGATGGTACAGATTTATAGACTTAATTTTATACATATTATTTAGTAGGTAATAATAGTATTCTTTTCTATTCTATTCTTTCTCAATATTTTTGATTAAAAGAATTCTCAAATGTTTACAGGTGGTTGTGTTGCTGCATAATTCCGTACGTCACGAAGAGGTGGAAAAACGTTGAGCATTACTGCCCCAACTGCCGCCGGTATTTGGGCATGTATAGTAGACGAACTACTATATTGTAAGGTACTTCTACCCTTGTGGTTATTAACAGTTTCATTAGTTGTATGTTCCTAATACATTTTTATACAAAACGTTTGTCGTCGGCTGATGATGATGTCTGTATTCCCGGAAGGAGTAGGTAGATGGTACATCCGCATTTATCCAGTTGTGTTACCGGCCGAATCGAATGTTTTATTTACTATGCGTTCGCACTGGCGAAACATCACAACAAAACATGTTGGAATCTCTAGTGCCTGTCAAACTTTGTATGGAAAATTGACAGAAAATAGAGAGTCCAACATGTTTCGTTGTAAATGTTTCGCCAGTGCGAACGCATAGTTATACGTAGTATATCAGGTGTAGAATGGGATACCTTTAAACAACGTGTAACGTTAAATGCGCAAAACCTCAGACACCTGATTTTAAATTCAATTGATTTATTTCAGAGACAAAAAAAAATCATTAAAATATTTGTAAAGGTTTTATGTGCTATTTTAGTTCGTAAGATTCGTATTTGCATTGAAATAAAAGCTATTATTATCCCGCGTATGAGAAAATTTAAATTGGTCGACAACAATTTGTGTTTGTTTACCTATTTTGGCGGGTTTGCGCATGTGATGGCTTGACCTATTAATAAATAGACGCGGCAACGTTTTTAATGAAGATTTTTTGAAAAATGTGACCTTTATTAAAAAGTGGTTCATTTGATTCTGCTCGTTATTCTGATCAAACTATTTTCAGGTTTTGCGCATTTAACGTTACACGTTGTATGGATAATTTGGTTTTTAAATCATTTGTAATCTGTATTTATAACTATGTTGTATTTCATAATAGGTACCTAAAGGAAACGCAGTACCTACCTAAGTATTTTGTTGGTGTCAAATAGTGTAACAGTTATAGAGTTTTGTGTTTTTATGAAATAACCACTTGCCTAATACGGTTTACCGAAATGTAGTTACTTGACCAGGGATAGCTGATTTCAGCAGATTTTTTCAGTTGGTACTCGAATCCTTAGATTAATTTATGAATCTATGCTAAGCTGAAAAATAAATGTTCTTATTCCGTAAATATTAAGAAAAAAACAATTATTCTTAAACATTTATTTATTTATTAAATTATGAGTAGGTAGAAATCGTATAAAAGACCCTTGAAAAAGTATATCACAGAATTAAATATACAACATTTTATTAAATGACAATGTCAGCAAAACTTTTATAATAACTTATATTTTCATTAAAAAATATAGGTACTTAATAGTAAGCTATTATCTAACACATAAAATAAATTATAAATTCGACAAGTATTTGGCCAAACGTGATCAAATACATAATAATTATAATATTTATTTTATAATAAGCAACTTAAAATTATGCGTCGTAAAGTTGTACCTATTTAGATTTTTTTAGGAATTTTAGATGCCGCTTCATCATATATTAATTGATATGTACTTAGATACCGACATGGTATATGCATCTGAGCTTTGAGATGCAATGAAATGCCATCTCAACACTAAAGTGTCGATTTCGGGAATACGTGAAATTTATGTTAGAAATAGAGATGCTTGAAATTGAAAATTGTTTTAGATGGTAATAAAAATACTTTATGACCAGTTAAATGACAATGAATATAATTTTTTAGACCATTGGGATTTGTTTTTTTTTAAAGCCCTGCAGATTATATTATTGCTATTTAAAATTATAAATAGATAAGTTGATATCAAACCATCTGGCAGAATGGGTTACTTATCGTACTTGAGAATTGAGATACATCACATGAGATTTTTTATTGTGACACGTAAAATACGAACTTCTTATTTATATTACTTTGTAGTATAATAACGCCTTTCAAAATATAGAAGATTTGATGAAATACGAGGAAGGGGAAGGTGATTATGATCACGATGGCGTATAGGAACCGATGAACGCCTTGCACTGAGGACAGTAGTGGTTGGCAGTCTTGCAAGACCGCATGCAATACGGCACGAAGCAGCCGCAGCAGCATCTGTGAACAATGTAATACAAATTAAAATCAATCATATTTCTTCTTATATATAAGTTCTCTTTGGTGTTAAAAATGAGGTTAAGAGTACGGCTGATAATTCTGCTTCTATTTGGTAGTTTTCCTTTAGCGTGAATAGCGTCATTGGAGCTATATAGCGTAGGTACGCATGATTTGAATGAATCAACGTTATGTTTGCATATTGTAATGATTTGTCGGTAATTAATAGAACATGAGTTGATCTCCATATAGGTACAGGATACATGCGCATTATCATTATTGGAATTTGGCGAAAAAATTGTTTCTCCTTATGCAAAACGGTTTTGTAGAGGGTTTTGTGTACTATCCTTACCACTTTACGGGACACATTTGAATATAATACTTGCTGTTCCTACTAAACAATTTCTATCACAACCCTTAATACACCAAATTCTTCATTATTAACCTAGATAAGCTAATATAAACAAAAGATGTGTCCCCGCGGATGTGAAATGTGACCACCGCGGTGTACGCATAAACCGCGGTTGTCTGAGAAGATTTTTGTCCCGGACAACAAAATGTTGAGTAAAAATTTTGGTCGCGGTGTCTGCTCTAGTTTACATTGAACCTCAATGTTATTAACATGACCATGACAGTGCAATGTTGGTAAAGTTGACGTCCGAGTGAGGTACCAACGAGGATCTTAGTCTTTCTTATCAGTACCTACGCAATGTCAGCCGCGGAGTCGGCGGATTCTTTAGCCTTGTAAGCAGGTGATTGTAGTCGTTATCAGAGTCTAATAATAGCATTAATATAGCTGTAGTTAAAATAATTTTACAGCTATTTGTCGTCGATGTTGCGATACATTATTATTGGTAGTTTTAGTTTAGTAACAGTGCTGTAGTACCTAATACATAAAACAACGTTTCTAATGAATTTATAACCATTAGTCATACAAGTGCGGAAACTTGTTACGAAAACTTGTACCAAAAACTAGTTCTTTGCGTCATGATTTGCGGTAAAAACAGAAGTTGTTTTGAATTTAAAATCCAAAATGATGCCAGTCAAACGTCTGATGGAACTAGAAAAAGTCGGTTTTTTATCAGTTGACCTCAAACACATGAATAATATTGACGGAGATTTGGATACAGTAGTTGTTCTTGTGAATAGGGAATAATTATCTTATCGTTAATATTCTTGCTTACCCAGCTAAAACGCACAGCGCTGCTGAAATGATGTGTGTGCGATTGTTGGGGACATATTCAACTGTGGTCACGATAGATTTGTTGCAAGTTGGACAGTTTGTGCCTGAGGGTCCAGGGCCCATCTTTCCTGGGCGGGCTCCCGGCAGGGGTGGCGGTGTCGTGATCACGGTGGTGCGCGGTCCTGGAGCCGGTGGAACCACCAAACCAGGTGGTGGAGGAGGGTTGTCGCCAAAGTACGATGGTGGCGGTGCAGGGTTAGGCCTCGTTTGTTCGTAAGGTGGTGGGAGACCCATTTTGTTTTCCACTGAAATAAAGCGTTCGGATTGTTAAGTTCGTGTCATATTCTATTTTGCGAAATGATTCTTGCGGTATTCGTGACGAGCGGACGAATCATCGGTTAAACAAACATTACTAGGAGACAAATGTGATGCAAGTCATGTAAATGGTGTGCTATTTGGGTCAAGTTATATATTCTAACGCAGACCTTGTAAATTTTTTAGCTAGACAAGTTATTAGTGATCGTGTTAGCATCATATTGGGATAAGCCAAATCCAAAATTGGAGGAGTTCGTGCTAAAAGGATAACATGAATGATACCTATATCTTTTTTCTGCTTTGTTGCTAAGCATAAGCTGCATAGCATTTTCGTCGCCTAATCCACTCATTGAATGAGTCATAGGATTTATTATAGAATTCATGAATGCGAGACGGTTCAAACTCTAATCGATTTAAAGGTCGTGATTTTAAAGATTGTGGTTTTGGAGGCGTTCTTTCGTGACGTGCGTAACCACTTCGACATCTTTAACACAAAACCGCAAGAATAATGAACCTTTTTCGAGGAATATTGGCTTCGAATGTACTCAAGAAAGGGCTTGCAACTATTGTAGTGTCCTCTTTCGCTTACTCAGATTTGTTATTGACTAATTCTATTATAAGTAAGTATACCTAACGAAAGAC
Source organism: Agrochola lychnidis (assembly GCA_963680765.1). Classification (NCBI taxonomy): domain Eukaryota; kingdom Metazoa; phylum Arthropoda; class Insecta; order Lepidoptera; family Noctuidae; genus Agrochola; species Agrochola lychnidis. Next base: position 12,720,355 of record OY796850.1, read on the forward strand.
ATGAAAGTTTAAGGAAATCGTTCTGTGATTTACAATGACATAACATTAATTAATCCATTTCATGGTACTTTATCGTCCTTCTAAGAGGTCGAGGTAAGAAGCAGAAACAACAATGACTAAATTATGCGTGATGATTAACATGTAACACGAGGTGAATATGTTGATAAAGTTTTGTTGTAACTTGTATTGTCCGTTCGACAGATATTGTTCGTTTTAGCTCCGTCAGCTGGGGACGGTTATGATGAAATTATAACTGGCGATATTCAGGGCGTGACAACACAGCTACAAGGCTCAACAAACGGAAAGTGATAACCGGGGCTGCCAAGAATTTTAAAGCAATATTGTGCGATCTAATAGAGCTCATTATTTAAACATTAGCGGCGGACTAAACATGATTAGCTACTCATTGTTCACGAATTTGGTGTTTAGTTTTATTTTATATTATGTAAAGCAGTCTTGGTTTAAAACTATTTAGAAAGGACGAAAACATTTTGGTACTTTGTGCATATTGCGAGATTGTTATCTCAATATGATAAGAGTTTCAACAAAGTTTGTTTACATTAACAAAGCTGGGATGAGGGAAATGTTTTGAAGGATTTTCTAATTTCGTCTATTTCATACACAGTAGAACAATATTATTTACTAGGAAAAAGTTTATGAATATTTTTGTAGCTAGCATTACCTACAAAGAATAGTTTTATTCAATTTCTTCCTTTTTATTTTTTTGTACGTTTAAAGTTGTGTTCGGGTTTTTACGGTACTGTATATCTCTAAAACCAGTTTACTTACTTGTGGCGTCCATAGTGTGATGAAATTTAACCTTCGGCCGATTTCTTAATCCCTTATTTGAATGTTACAGTCACACAACACTTACAACCTGTTACAGTCTTTATATAGAGATCAATGTTCTCAATCAATTTTATTTAACACAATAATGAAAAAAAAAAACTTGTTAGAATATCGTCTACGTTGTGATCTTGCGCGGTTTACGCTGTGAGTGTGGCTGTGAGTGAATGCACTCGAAGAGTGCGCGGGCGCGTTACGTCACGACTGAGGGAAAGAGACCTCCCGCGATCTCTGACCAACGAGAGGGACAAAAGATGTGTCGTCACGTAACTTGTTGTTTACTTCGTATAAACTTACACGTTTGCCGCCTAATTATAATAGCAATTAATGCGCAATACCATTGTAACAAAGCCTATGTTTATCCGTATGTCACATCACAGGAGGGACCGCACCACTTGGCAACTGCACGGGATTTCTCGGGGCATTGTCTAGCGAGCGCCAGCATTGTTGATGCGGAATGAATCGTTAAACTTACCTATATGGTATGCGCAGGCATTCAACAATTGACATCAACACTGGACCACCCACAAGGAAACATCGAGTCGATATGTCTTATCCTAGCAATCGTGTTTCTTAATACAACGAGCGAAATAATATCAGCTGTATCGGTTCTAGTCTTAACTGCATCACTTGAAGTTATGAGAACCGCTCGACCGTTATTGAGATGTTTTTTACTCAGCCGCTTGACAGCCGTCTCGCTTGATGATTTCTTTGTAGGCGATGAGCTGCCGAAGACGTGCACTCGAATGGCGTAGGGTTGCATAATCACTTTTGAAGTCAGCTAAGTGTATCCAGATGATTCGTTTATAAGGCAGAAATAACCATTAAAGGAAATTTACGTATGTATCTGAATATTCTAGGTGCATCGTCTATACATATAATTATTTAACTAATGTAGGTACATATACAAACTATTGTAAGACATTTTAAAAGAGTAACGGTGGAGTTTGTTGCCCATTCTTCTCCATACGAAAACTACCTTTTGGAAGGGGCGACTAGAATAAATTATATTATTTTGTAAATTTTGACGTTCAAAAGTGCCATCTATCCTTAATATTATAAATGCGAAAGTAAGTTTGTTTGTTACGCTTTCACGCTAAAACGGCTGAACGGATTTGAATGAAATTTGGCACATATATAGATGATGCCCTGGAAAAGAATATAGAATACTTTTTTTTTTCCCACGGGACCGAGATTTATGCGGGTGAAACCGCGGGGCGCAGCTAGTTTGAAATAAATGATTTGACTTTGACTTTGATTGTAATTTATTTATTTATTGACAAGGCAACTACAAGGTAACAATCACAGTATATCACATTATAAGTTTCGACCTGATTATCGTCCAAAGCGTAATCGCACAACATGACTAGCAACAACAATAATAATAATGACAACTACAGTAAAAAGCTTAGTTCACAAAATGACGTTCGGCTCCTTCTGTTTTGTATCGACCTGCAGACTATTGGTACTTCTCCTACTTGGATATTTATCGCTAACGAAAAATTTAGTTTATTATTAAATTATCAGGAATTTAGAATTTGATACTATCATTTAATGATTTCTAATGATGATATAGGATATCTGTTTAAGTACAACATTATGAGCTGCTGGCCACTCTACATAACTCGTTAACCCAAGACAATGCTCATGCATTAATGTAATGACCCTAGATACTTGTTGATTATAGTCAAACGTCACTGTTGCAGTTGCTAGGGACGTGCACGTACCACTGTTATTACGGAATGCCTTCTTAGGAAAGGCCTACCCTAATAAGCTTACTAGTAGACCATTAGATATTCATGGTGCGTGTCGGACGTTTCCAAACTACATAATAATACTGACCTATTATTGAGACCTACATGTATTATTTCCAACTGCACTTGGGTATTTCTTGAGGCCGTTGCTTTTTTGAGATTTTCTTGTCTCTCTCTTTGTATTTTCCTTGCATTTTTTTGCGAACGCTATTGAATAAAATCTTGCGTTTTCCGCAGCTGGAAAACCTCCAGCTACAGAGTCCATGTCAACAGGTATCGTTCTTACGGTATCCTTCAGTTATTTTCGGCAATACGTTTAGTTCTCCATGAGTTTTAAGTAAATTGGCTTTGGCTTAGCTGTCCCGTTTGCATTTTACTTACCTGGTGATCCCGACTCAGTGTTTCTTTCAAGCATAGCGGATTTTAACTGGATGTGGCGCTTTATTACTGACTGTGTGGCTGCACAATATGTGCATCTGTGTGTGATTCATACAGCCAACCCGACTAGTAATGATCTGCACCCTAATTGGGTAACACACGATCAATCACAATCCGTTTCATTTTGACAGATCAACAACATTCGTTGCGTTATTTACGTTGTAGAGCAGACAAATTTTTCGAACATATGATGCAATGGATTAGTAATATCCATCAAAATGTTGTGATTGATCGTGTGTTACGCAATTAGGGTGCTGTTCCTAGAAAAATAGACATTTGTGTTTGTGACTATAGGGATATTACGAATAAACTATCGGAACGGATTGGCTATTTGCGTGGTCTTGAGCAGGGAGAACAACGGCGATGTTAAATATGGCATTTTTCTTGACATAATCGCTAAGGCTATTTTCTCACGCACCTGCTTGTGACTGCCGAAGAGCTCCGGTTGCCTGACAATCCCATATGGTTGGGTTTAAGACTTTCGTACAACCGCGCGGCTATCAGCGCAGTAGCCGTAGCGTCTGAAAAACAGTCGTGTGGTGTGAAATTTTATTTATTTTTGGATTTTCGGGAACCATGTTTTGTGTTAGTTAGGTAGTATTGCTGAATTCTTTGCCTTATTTGTTTATCTTATGGATGGTGCCATAGAACCCTTCGGGCAGTGATAACATTATACTTGGACTTTTAATCGTATTCATTCAGCAACTGGACAGTTTGACAGATACCAGTTTCTGGCAAAAAGGTGGTAAAGTAAAATAAAAGAATGAGTGAAATTGAATGAACTTTCTAATCTTAAAAAAAGTTTAATTTGGAACAATAACTAAGTAAGACACATAAGCTACGCCGATGATATGGTCCTGCTGGTTCCCTCGGTCAGTGCACTTAGAAAATTGGTTAGGATATGTGAGGACTACGCTTCCACCCATGGGTTACTATATAATGTTAACAAGTCAGAATTCATGGTCTTTAAGGTTGTTGGCAAGAAGTGTCCAGAAAGGGTACCACCTGTCAAAATTAACGACGTCTCGATTCGTCTGGTACACCAGGTCAAATACCTTGGACATTTCGTTTCTGACGACCTTAAAGACGTGCCGATGTTAAGCGGGAACGCAGGGCATTTGCGGTGTGGGCGAATATGCTGGCCCGTAGGTTCGCGCGATGTACAGATGCGGTCAAAATCACACTTTTTAAAGCATACTGCACATCTCTGTACTCGAGCGCTCTATGGATTAGCTGTACCAAACGTGCCGCCAATGCGGTGCCTATTCAATACAATAACACTTTTAGGGCGCTGATGCGACTGCCCCGTTATTGCAGTGCTTCTGCAATGTTTGCGCGAGCCAGAGTGGATAGCTTCTCAGCTGTAGTGCGGAAAAAAAATGCTTCTCTTCTCACAAGGTTGCGGAACAGTGGAAACAGCCTCCTGAAAGCTATTGCTGATGGGCCTGACGAAAGCCTCATAATGAGGCATCTTATTAAAACCACCCTGTCAGTAGTAGAATATAAGTACTAACATAGCAAGTAAGTTAAATTGTTTACTAACATCTAGAATTGTATATAATGTCTTTGTTTTGTAATTGGATCTAGTTGTCTGATAAATAAATGAATAATAATAAAAAAATATAATAATAAGTACAAGTAAAACGATGATAGCTGCAAAAGTATAAACTGTAGCGCAGCTAACAACACCCTTCTTCAGCTACAGAATGGAATGATGTTCCATGCAAAAAGGTAATTAAGTTAAATTAAATTAGATTTGCCGATTAAAGAAGAATTGCCAAACTTAAGTGGCAATGGGAAGGGCACATTGCTCGCAGAACGGATGGCCGATGGGGTCGAAAGGTTCTGGAGTGGCGACCACGTATCGGAAGACGTAGCGTTGGAAGGCCTCCCACAAGATGGACCGATGACCTTGTGAAGGCCGCAGGAATCCGCTGGATGCGGAAAGCACAGAACCGGTCGAAGTGGCGTGCTTGGGGGAGGCCTATGTCCAGCAGTGGACGTCTTTCGGCTGAAATGATGATGATGATGATGAAATTAGATTTAGTTAATCCTACTAATATTATAAAGGCGAAAGTTTGTGAGTGTGTGTGTATGTTTGTCTCTTTTTCACGCTCAAACGGCTGAACGGATTTCAATGAAATTTGGTACACATATAGTTTATAACCTGGATTAACATATAGGATACTTTTTATCCCGATATTCCCACGGGATCGAGGCTTCTGCGGGTGAAACCGCGGGGCGCAGCTAGTTAATAATAAAAACAAAAAAAATTGATAAAAATAAACAGTACAGGACATTTGATTTGGGATGTATTTTGACGTTGAGTTAATGTGGTGAGTGTAGAATGAATGGGTGGTGTGTGTGGGTGATTGTTAATGAGGTGTGCGAGGGGTGTTTGTAGTGTTTGTGGTATGTGTGTTTTGTGTGGTTTTGTTGGTGTGTGTGAGGGAGTGATGAGTATTTTACACAACACGAGTTTCTCTGTTTTATCATAATTTTGTGATTTTAACCAGGAGTCAAGTTTAATTTTGCATTTGCTCTTGGTTAATACGTGGATGTGTAAGCTTTTGTTTAATTTATTGTACATTTTTGAACTTATGTGTTTGTAATGACGACTTGCAGCTACGGTTCTACGAGACTCAGTGTTACAAACCCTATTCGAGCGGCGTGTACAGCATTTAGGATCAAAGGTAAGTTGGCTGTGTTTGCGAAGAAAAGTTTGGAGGATAAATAGCTGTCTGTCTTATATGTTTGTCTGTGTGTGTGTTGTATGTCTTTCTTTCTTTCTTATATGTCTTGTCTTATGACATAAATTTTAAAACATCTTTATACTAATTCGTTAATAATATAATTTAAACAAAGGGAAAATACGGATTAGGTAATGTTTAAAAAAATCATTGAACTGATATTAATTTTATGCTTGACCATGTACAAATCAAAAAATTAAAGCATAATTTTGTCGTAATATAGTACAATATTCCAGTAGCACAAACACAATTTTTTGAGATTTCTTTAAATGAATACTTAACTATTTTCATCTTTCATTAAAAGTCCAAGGATTCTGCGTGCACTGTAATATAAATGGAAAATGTTGAAACAGGCTGGGAAATATATTCTCTGATCCATTAAAACAGTAAAAGTTTATTTAAAGTAGTTTAACGCCATCTATGGATTCTTCATTTCAACAGTTGCTACCAGTGCTTAGTAGATCACTGTTGGGCGGGCGGAAAATTTTATGTGTCGCGAGAGGGCGGCTGCGGCGGCGGGCGGAACCTAAGGGTGCGCGCGCACCATTACATAACGGTAGCGGAGGCTTTGCGGGCGCGCGCAGCGGCGTGTGCGGGGCGCGGGGCGATCGATGCGCGCCCGGGGGGAGTCAGTCGAGCGGCGAGCGAGCGACATGGCGGCGCGCCCACCCCGCGCGGCGGCCCCGCGGCCCGGGCCGCGCGAGTAGGTCGCCATGCGCGATGCGGTATGAGGCAGCGCCGCGCCCGGCGGGCCGGCCCCCGCTAGCGGCGCCGCCCCCGCCATGCGAGCGCCGCCGCTGCTGCTGCTGCTGCTGATGGCGGCCGCGGGCTTGGCCGTGAGTCCGCTCGCGCGCCTCAACCCCTGGCTGAGCGCGTGCGACCTGGAGGAGGAGGGCGCGAGCAGCGTGCGCGAGTGCGGGGGCGCGGCGTGCGGCGGCGGCGGCGGCGCGCCCGACGCGCTTTCTTTGCGCGACGTGCCGCACCTGTGCGCGCTAGGTATCGGTGCACGCGCGCGGCGCCTCGCTGAGCTGCGGCTGCGCGCGTGCTGCGAGCGCTCGCCCGCCTCCGCGCTGGACCGCGGCGCGCGCGCCGACGTGCTCGCCGGCGGGGAGCGCTGCGAGCGCGCGCTGCACGACCTCCTCGGTCTCGACGCTATGGTTGCGCGCGTGCACTGCGATTTTGTCGACATCCTCAGAAGATACGATTGCGACCAGCCCTACTCCGTGCACACGTGTCACGAGTGCCAGGTGAGTGTCACCACCAGACGACACCGCACCGTGCGCTCATCAACCTGTCTGTTCCCATGTGTAGAAACGTTTACAGTGGTCGCTGCAATAATGGAATCTATCACAGTCATGTTCAAAACTTACTGATCCCTAGAGACTGAAGTGTTTATGGTCTAAATGAGTAACAAACGCTCTATTCCCAAAGGATGTCGATGTGTAGGTTATTCTTAAACGATGCGGAAATTATCATGTTTAACGCGATTCAATTTCAGTTGCTTATAAAAGATCATGGTAGTGATAAATCACTAGTACATTGCGTGAAATCGCTCCCCCGGTTAGACCATTATGTGCGTGTATCGATCCAGTTGGGCAAGACACGTTTCTTAACCTAAGTATAGTGCGGGCAGAGCTGGAGGTCGCGTGGAGGCTGGCTGGTGTCAGTGTGGGTGATGGATCCGCCGCCCGACCATTTGTCAGCGCGTAGTGCGGGTGACAGGCGGCCGCAGCCACGCCATTACTGTGTGTCTGCCGATGAAAACTACGAGACAACTAGCAATTGGATAATGTATAGAAACAGTAATACATTTAGCAACATGTTTTATATTGTTGTAGCAGGCAATAGTTACAAATCTAATGCAAATATATATATATGTAGGTATATTATAAACAAATACTAAAAAGCAGATGACATCCATAATTTACTATCATCACACAAAATCATCCAAAAAAAAAAACTCATATCCATCCAATATTCATTCATCCTACCATAAAGTTGTATTAGGAGAATTTATTATCATCCTACAGCTATTATGTAGGAGGTTCTTCATAAATACGTAGGATGTCAAGATCCATACACTCTCAGTTATAATATATTGTGTGTTAATGCAGGGCTAATGCGGGCGCCAGATACACGCCCCTGCCACTAGTGTAGTGCTTGAGGAGGAGGCTCCAACTAGGGTGGAACTGGTTAATCCCTCACCGAGATAACGCAGATCGGTGCTCCCGATACTGTCGCACAAGACCGACCAATTAAATTCAGGGAAACGTGAATGATTGCTGTCATAAATTATTCGATTCACCAGTAATGGCTGGCAGTTACTAAGAAAAAAATATTCTTCGAGAAGTTATTGCACTGACAAAACGTTGACACGTTCAGCGTTTTGTAATTGTATCGAATATTATGAAGCAGAAATACAAAAGAATTAGTTTAGTTATCTACTTATTAAAATTACTAATATTTAGTATCACAGTCGGTCAACCTTTGTAATACCTATCTGAAAGTTTTTCCCATAATGTCCATACTAGATAACGTCATGCGATGAATCATAGATAGTAAACACATCATGAAGCAGCCATTGAGCAGCAATATGACGTGGAATCGATACATAGCTATAAACGAACAGACGGTTCGGTCAATCATACAGATTTATTTATAGATCTCTTGTTCTCTGAGATATTGGAGGCGGACCTGTAGTGGCTCATTTATATTTTTCTTCATATATGTATGTATATGATAAAGAGCCATGAGACACATGAGACAAAGTTTTGTAAATAAACAAAACCTTGTATATGAACGGGTTTTCTATGGGGATGAACGCCAATATTTTTTTATGGTAAAATCACAGTAGTAAAAGTTAATATTCTCCATATCTCGAAGGTTGCTCACTGTTCAGCTCAGGTCGAAAGCAAGCCATTTATATACTTTTAACTTAAAGGAAGCGAACGTTACGCAACGCTTGAAGACCTGTCAGTAGTCAATATGAATTAAAATACACATCATATTGCTAAAATATACTTGCCACACGCAACAGACCAAGGCCTCAAGTCTGCTATTACCTACAATAGTGTCAGAATGGTCTATCATTGATCTTATAATTGTTGATTTTGACAAGTTTGGTAATCTACTAATATAATGGCGTCATTATGACTTTCCAATGGTCAGCCACTGACACTCCATTGAAAGAAATGGCACTTATTGGTAATCTCGTACATAATGACAAATGAATGACTGACTTAGGTGGTAGGTATCATTGGTCGTATTGTACGACAATGCCATTATAACACAATTCTATTACAAGACCATTGACCGACCAATGATCGACCATTATGAATTTAGCAGATTACGAACTTTTAGCAAAATGACAATGGGATCGTGTTGGAATGACAAATTTATAAAAATAGCAGACTTGGGCCCCTGACCTGCCCCTGAGATGTAAACGAAGCAAAGGGAATATGTAAGAATCGTAGCATGTGGCGTTCTGTGGTTTCTGCCTACCCCATGGGGTGAGTTTACGTAGGAGTACACTTGCAAAATTATTTAATTTAAAATGCATTCTATCTATCTATCATTTGCATAGAGTATACTAATAATGATTGACAGGTGAGGACTGTAAACCTACTCTAGCATTGTTTTGTAGGTTTATAAATACATTAATAGAGCCAAACAAGTCTGGTATAACCTCAAAATTAGTGAAATCTGGCGGAACATCAAAAATTACAAACGCCTAACAAACATTATCATCATCATCCATCATGCCTGTATATTTTGTGAGTTATGTGTTATTGCAATGTATGACCACAATTGGGGCGAGCCTATACCCATCTACCGGGAAAAAAACTAGACTGCTATAAAAAAATTACAAATGGAAAATAAACAAATGATTCTTTGCTTGATCTCAGGAGTAAACTCAGAACCAAACGCCCAGCAAGTCAGTAGTCGCACGAGGCCATCGAGGCAGACATAACCTCTAACAAACTTTCAATATATAATACATTTTCACAGATCTAAACAATGTCGCCCATCGGCATGTGCCCGCCCGTATTTTTCAGAATATTCATGAAAAATTATCGAAAATTAACTTTAAAAGGGCGGTCTATCTTTAATATTTTTCATGTTATTTAGTTTTTATTTTTGTGTGTAATGTTACCAGAAATATACAGCTATTTAATAATAGATCACATTGATACGTCTTAATAATTCCAATATAAGTATAATAAGGTTTGTGTAGGTATATGTATTTCAGTGAGTGTTTTCTCTTTAAGAATTAAATTCCCATAAAATAAACTTTGTCGTAGGTATTAGTATTTCCTCAAGCATGATATACTCCGTTCCACTAAGCTTAGTGATTATGCCAATACTTCACCAATACCCTCAGGACCATCTATTGTGGGTCAGTATTAGGCGAATGTTCCGAAGTAGAGCTTTATGAGTTGTTATGCTAAAAAGCTACCTCCAGTAGAAACTCATTTTAATACGCGTTGTATGTCTAACAACAAATGGATTATGCTGATACTAGTACAGTTTCCTTTACTTTTTCAATGCTATGGGGCGTTTTTATCATTTCTAACGTGATAATATTATCGTGAACATTCGCGGGATCACGATAATACAGGGAAGTAAAATGATATGGAAATATATGAATACGTATCACGTTATAACGTGACGGTATTCTAGCACACACCAAATCTTCCGAAATCCTGCACAAAATATGACACCAAACGTCCATGGTATGTAAAAAAAATTAAACTAATTTTTCGTGGACTTTAACATAAACGGTAAAATCGTAGACATCGACATCCTTGTTAACTGGCCTGTGGAATTATAAAAGCGCACATTGCAGAGTTGATAAAAGTGACATCATTTTATGTGGCCAAATTCCATTTTCAAACAAACTTCGTGAGCTAAAGAGGCTGATATAAAAAGAACACAATCTCTTTTAAGAGTTAATCTAAAATAAATCTGGCTGAAACCTTCCCAAAAATGTTAAAGAAACCAAAAAATGAAAAAAAAAAAAAAAAAAACAGTTGTTTTTAATTTTAATGGGTGGTATAGTTTTCAGCCAGCTGGTTTTCAATTAGGTTTTATGATATTATTGGACTTAGACAAGGATAGGGCACAATATAAAAAAAAACGAACTTTTCATTAGGTATTGTCCAGTACTTATTATTTGGTTGATAATTAGTTGTATTATTAAATACAACTAATTATCAACCAAGGAGCTGTTAGATATTTTCATGTCTATGGTTGGTAAATCAAGCCCAAAAGAATGTATCTAGGTCACAGATATCGATAATATTAAAAAAGTTTCGGTTGTCAATTTAAAATGATTAAAGCGAATGTCTAATGCCAGATTCAAATTCTAAAGCCTTTTAAACTAAAAATTATGTAGTTGGATATCTAGACATTCAAAAGTGTTTGGGAAAAAAGTGCGTTAAACTAGCTGGTGTCCACGATATAACTGTAAAGAATGTGTGTTTTAAACTACAAACAAACTGTCAAGTTTCATACAAATCCAATTCAGTCAAACTTATTAGATTATTAATTGAGTAACAAACATCCTCACATCATTAGGGACATGTGGTTTCCTTTAATCTGAGTTATTTTAATCGAACGTCCACTATTTTGACGGTGAATACAAAATAAAAATATGCTCGTACGTTTTATTGTTTAAAGCTTTGGTTTCTTAAGAAAGCGATGGAGGGGACAGAGCGTTTTTTAACACCATAATGGCAAATACGGGTGAAAATTACAGATTTTCATGATGACGGAACCGCGTTCCTAGGAAACTAACTGGCCACTGTTATTACTTTATTTTCTTGAGATGGTTGTCAAAGGATTGCCTGAAGGTGGCGTGTCGGTAGCCATTTCCTCTTAACGGCAATGTCACCTGCAGTTGAAACATCTGAAAGCTTTCAGCCGTTTGCCACTCCGTTAACCCCACCTATTTTTATTTTATTTGTAAAGTAATAAAATTCACCGGGAAGTAAGTGCCTGGATTAGTTTAGCTTAGCGTAAGGATATTTAAATCCAGAATGTTAAATTTTTTAATATTATTACTTAGCGCGAGGGGCTTGTGGCTAAGTAATAACAGCTGCACGGGTCGATCGATCAGGTTAAGCTACGCTTGCCGCGGTTGGTCCGTGGATGGGTGACCATCTTTACATACCAAGTCCCCTCCGTGCTTCGGAAAGCACGTTAAGCCGTTGGTCCCGGCTGTCATTTGTAGATCTTTGACAGTCGTTACGGGTAGTTAGAAGCTCAAAAAGTCTGACAACCAGTCTTACCAAGGGGTATCGTGTTACCTAGTCACTAGGTTGTGGAGGTCAGATAGGCAGTCGCTCCATGTAAAATACTGGTATTCAGCTGCATCCGGTTAGACTGGAAGCCGACCCCAACATAGTTGGGAAAAGGCTAGGCAGATGATGATTACTTAGCGCGTTTGTTTCTTAGCCGTGATTTGAGAGTAGGTAGGAAGATATAGACGATTGAACACATGAACCAAACGTCATGACCCCGGAAAACCTAACACAACTTTTTTGTTAAAAGTTCGTTTGACAATACCATTTCCTTGTAATAATTATAACAGCTATCTAAATAGAAAACATAATTTCTTTGAAATTCCACCCTACTTAAATGCAACGCATTCTCATGCCTCTGCCATTCTGATTGCGTTAAAACCCTCTTAGTTATTATTTTCATATCTACATATAACATTACCTATTATTGTCCCACTGCAGGGCAAAGGCCTCTTCTCATACAGATAAGGCACGAGCATTGATCACCACGCTTGTTCAAGACGGGTTGGCGATTTCAGACTTATATTAACTATGCCGAAGTCGAGATTTCCTCACGATGTTTTCCTTCACTGATGTCAGTAATGTCCAAAAATTAAACTTAGAAAGTAATAGTCTTGAGGCCTCGACTCTCATGCATCAGCTTCTGGGTTCAAAATCCGGGCAAGTACCTACCAATGTGACTTTTTCAATTCATCTATAACACTAAGTAGGTTGTGGTTTCAGACGTTACACCTTGAAATTATTGCCTTTAGTCGTAAGTACCGACTAAATAGAGTGTCTGTTTCATTTTACATAAATGTTTTTCTATTTATGGATTACCCCTGTGTATGTGAAACTACTTGTATGTATGTATGTATTTACACGACATCTATCAAACATAGACATCTCGCAGCGATAGAATCGTATTGTTGATTGATAGGAATTTTGTTTATCTTCGCTACCGACTCATACCACTCATGGTTATTGTAGGTAGTTACTGTACCTACATATTGTTTGGTAGAAATTATTGTGTATTCATCATCCCTTGAAATCTTTTACATCTCTATGTTGTTATTAAAATTGTACCCATTCATTCATACTTTATAAAGCTTAATTCTCACAAGCAACATACATGCAGCATCTTCATTATAGTATTTCATGAAAAAAACTTACATTTCTGTTCTTTGCAATAGACCGCACGACAAGGTTGTCATCTTCCATCCTTCCCTCAAAAAATCACTATTAATACAGACGCACCTCCGCACCTAAATACAAAGGTGTAATAATCGCGACATTGTTAGAACACTCGGTGCCATCGTTGACAAAGTTTCAGAACAAAATTCTCTCCGTAATCATAATTCATGTTTGTTTGTTCGTCTGGTGAGAGTGCAGGTGTTTTCCGTGAATTAATTTAATATGTCAGGTAGCAATCCCGGGCCCACCCTGCGTAATCACGAACACAACGTATCCATTCTTGTGCCATTGTTTTGACACTAATGATTTAGCGTGAGTGTTAAGTTTCCTACTATTTGCTCTCGTATTTTATGTGTTATTTTCCGTTGTCTATTTAATTAGGACGTTCGTTACGAGGAATTTAGATCCGAAAAAGTTAATCTTTGTTTGCAAAATAAACTTGTTGTATACCTAAACTGTTCAATTATACTCATCATTAATTAAAAGTTATTTCCATGTTATTGATGTTGTATCTAAAATTCAAATTATAAACTGCACTCGATATTATTATCTGATAATAATATAATAATAATTCATTTATTTCTGACTTTGTTTTTGTTATGTTACATTAAATTATCGTGTAGATATGGTATGTATAATCATGGTGTGGTGGTCGGTTTAAACGAACCAATTTATAGAAAACTCCATGGAACCACCACCTACGTTAGTTACTATGGACGCCCTAAAAGTTTTTGCTTTTTCATACTTGATGTCTGAAAATTGTAACTGATGTAGTAAATACAGATAATGACCATGACCAATAAGTATGGTGATGGAACATGTGGATGTTCTCACCATTCCTATTCACTACATGTATATAGTATAAAACAAAGTCGCTTTCTCTGTCCCTATATCCCTATGTATGCTTAAATCTTTAAAACTACGCAACGGATTTTGATGCGGTTTTTTTAATAGATAGAGTGATTGAAGAGGAAGGTTTATATGTATAATAACCCGGTTTATACCCGTGCGAAGCCGGGGCGGGTCGCTAGTCAATAATAATGTAGTGTTAACTGAGTCCAAAATAGTGCATATCTAAAGTATTCTGTTCATGTCTATAAAAATCTACAGAACCGTGTGTTGATGAATCGTCATATGTCACGTCGTAATTCAAAACTGAAACAAGTTATTTCAGTTGATATAATTGAAAGCTGTTTTGGAACTTATTAAAAATAATTTCTACATATACCTTGTCGTCTTAGGTACTTATATCAAATACCTAAATTATGTCATACTCATGCAAAATCCCAAACACGGCAGTCTTTCCTCCTACTATCTCGTTTCTCACAAGTCCCAAAATTGAAATCGTTTGTTTATAGTAAACACAATTTAATGTACAACACATTACGTTATTATTTGTATTAATTAAAATTCGACGGCCCCCACGTATACTATTGAAATTACAAAAAAGCCATTTTCGTTTTATTGCACTAATAACAAGTAGAGACAAAAATGTATGATTTTACATGAAAATTATGTACTAATTTTATACCCTCAATTGTTTTTTAATTGAACAAAATCGAAATTGGCATATTCGGTAAAAAAGTAACAAAGTAAACTATCAAATGTGTAATATTAGAAAAAGTATAATAATTATCAAAAACTATAGTAGACCACGGTAGTAACGGTAAAATTTTCCACTTTAGATACATCGGTAATATAAAATTTTCGAATTTCATGTTCGACAAAAATCTAACTCTAAACTTAGAATCGCTCTCCTGTAAAGTAGAGGTTTTGCAGTTTCGATACTTTACGTGGTGGCCGTCGAATTCTTCATTCGCCAATAAGTATTGAATGCGTTTCCCTAATGGTACATGCATGATGACAGTGGTATTAACTGAAAACCGCAAGAATGTGGTTGGTGCAAATGTTATGGCTGCAGATACGACTTCTAGGTACTGGTACCTGTGCGTACATAGAAGTCGTATCTGTTGCTTAGTCACCAATTAAAGCACTATTAGTATTACTGAAAGTTCAGCATGCCTATGTACATATGTAGTGTCATTCTTAGTATGTAGAAAAGCTCTAACACCCCTCATCATCATCATCTGCTAAGCCTTTTCCCAACTATGTTGGGGTCGGCTTCCAGTCTAACCGGATGCAACTGAATACTAGTATTTTACATGGAGAGACTGCCTATCTGACCTCCACAATCCAGTTACTGGGCAACACGATACCCCTTGGTAAGACTGGTTGTCAGACTTTCGGGCTTCTGACGATCCGTAACAACTGTCAAAAATCTGTAAATGATTGCCGGGACCAACGGCTTTACGTGCTTTCCGAGGCACGGAGGGGTCTTGGTTTGTAAAGATGGTCACCAATCTACGAACCAACCGCGGCAAGCGTGGCTTAAACTGATCGATCGACCCGTGCGGCTGTTATTACTTAGCCACAAGCCCCTCAAACACCCCTATAAGAAGTAATAAAAAGAGTTCATGTCAAACTATCCTTAAAGGAAAAATGTATATGGATAATGTGTGGATTATTTTGTGTAAATTATTTCATCACCACTGCTCTCAAAACGGTGAAGGAAAACGTGAGGAAACCGACATGTCCTAGAACCGAAAATTCGAACACATGTGACATCTACCAACCCGCACTGGGCCCGCGTAGTGGATTACGGCCCACTCCCTCTCACAGAGAGGAGGCCTGTGTCCCAGCAGTGGGAACATTATAGGCTGATGATGATGATGATGAATGTGTGGATAGCTGTTCTGGTGCTTGCGTTGTGCTGCAAAGAAAATTAACTCAAAATGATTAGATACGTCACGGCATGGCAAAATGTAGGTAACACGGCTTAAAAATGATTGAAATCGATTCTAATACTGATTCCGAACAAACTTCTCTACTCTTGGTAGATGTATGAACATAAACGAAGCATAGAGATCGTAGCAGATGTCGTTCTGTAGTTTCTGCCTACCCCCATGGGAAGAAGGCGTGAGTTTATGTGTACGTATGTGTTATTTTAGGTTCCCACTATACTAACATAGCCGTTTAATTATGTAAGTGTTGCCTTAGTTTTTAGGGTTCCGTACCTCAAAAGGAAAAAACCGGCCAAGTTGTAGTCGGACTCGCCGCATACGAAGGGTTGAAGTACCACTGTACAATAATTAGCAAAAAAGACAGCAACGCGCACGTTTCTTTTACGGTAAAATTAAAGGGGGTTCCCTTTAATTTTTAACTTTATTATTTGTTGTTAACTTAATTTTATTATTTGTTGCGGTAACAGAAATACGCAATCTGTGAAATTTCAAATGTCTACCTATTACGGTTCATGAGATACACCCCGCTGACAGACAAACAGATAGACAAGGTTCCGTTTCGCACCTTTCGGGTACAGTACACTTACAAGGTCAGTTTATTGTCCGTCTGTCTGTCCAGCCCCTGTTTCTCAGGAAAGCGTGGAGGTATCAAGTTGAAATGAATATCAAATACACGGTCCCTTGGAGCTCTAAAAAAATCAAGCTTCTAAGTGAACGCAATAAAAAAATACGGCCATTTATGCGACGTATTTTGACACTCGCAAATAAATCAAAACCTATAGAGTACCTCCCGTTGACCTAGCTAGAATCAAGAAATTTGGCTAGAAGCAAGGTCTCACAGCACAAGTAAAAGAAAAAGTCCAAAAATCGTTAATTTGTAGTTTTATCACATAAATTAATTGTTTTTTTGCAATTACTAACTTACATTTGCAGTTGGAGAAGTGACAGTGACGTATATCGATATATGGGAGAACATGTTTTTCAACTAAAATGTAAATTTGTTTTGGGATAAATTCATCCCAACTACGGAACCCTTCATTGTGCCTGTTCCGACACGCACTTGGCCGGTTTTTATTTTAAAAAGCCATATACATTTTATTCTTCTACAATATGCATTACCTACTGACTCAAAAATAATTTAAGTGGCGGTAGCAAATCCCTTACAAACAGTATCACAATCAAAATTATTTAATTTGTAGTAGGAGTTGCTAGCTGTCATGCCACGTCCGTGTCGGTGTGTGCCTGCCCGGAACCGGCAGTTGTTACGTTCTGTATAGTGGGCGGATACCTTTTGTCGACCGTCTTCAGTCTCTCATACACATTGGTCAATAGAGAGCCTTTTATGTTTTTCTCAGTTTAAATTTAATTTCAGTTAGTACTACAGATTATTTGAAGTAGACTAGAAATAAATAGATGTAATTTGCCAATAATAAAAATTAAGAAATTTCGTGAAGTTGCAAGTGTCAGGTAATCTTACTTTACGCGAGATTTCTATGAAGTAAGTAATTATGGGGTGCAGCTAGTGCCCGTTACTTATTTAAATGATTATAAGTTAAAATATGTATCTAAAGAATAAAAAATACATATCTGATTGACTTCCTTTTGCTTATAATGTTTTAATGTAAATTATTCAGAATTTCCTGTGAAACTCCTTCCCACTCCGTTTGTAATTGAAGCTTGCTTGCCGACTCGATACTTATGTTGTAGACGTACATTCGTAAGGTTAGATAAGTCGTCTCGACTGCCGAAATCACCTAAAAGCAAAGTACGGTCGCGGGGGCCGGCTCCGAATGAAGTTTCATTCAAAAACATGCCTCGGATTGAGGTTAAGTGGCGGTGCGCATGCGTGCGGGCCGCGCATGCGTCCTGCGCCGCTGTCTCGCAATGATTTCACCTACCTTCCGTAGCATTTTGAATTTTACATATGTTCACTCTTGTCACAGATATCGCCAATTTATTTTTAATATAGTTCCAGCTTTGTGTCCATGTTACGCTATGGATACCATCAGCAGCTCACAAATGAAACGTTGTCACGAACTCACGACCGTCAATAACCTGCGTTGACTCCAAGGCTCTATGTTATGTTTGAATATTGTCAACTGTTTCATGTCAATGTGGACTTGAGCTACCGTGTTAATGATGTGAGGCAGATAATTATCATCATTAAACTCAGTCATTCATTTGTTCATTTAAATGGATAAAAAGTTATTTTACAGAATAGGTATAGCAACGTATAAAATGACATAAACTTTGAATTCCGCAATGCGAAAGCGAAGTCAAGACAGATGGAGACGAATTCCTGTCAAGCCCTTTAATAAGTTACGACTATCAATACCGCGGGATTAATAGATTTACGCGAAAAAAAATAGGTACCAAAACATTTGTCGTCGAGACCTAACCAAAGATTCGAGTGGTACGGTATCCGAGACAAAGGGAACAAAAGGCAGGGGAATTACGGTTTCAAGCCTTTAGGAGCGAAGTTCTGTGGAGCCTTCATTAAAATCTACGCTTATGTAATTAGATATACTTACGGCTCTCAGTTTCCACACATGAATTAGCCGCGAGAGAGGTTTCCTCATAGAATCAGGTCACGATATTGATACCTACTTATTTGAGATGTCGAATAATGGTATGCATTGACTGCTTCGTTGGTCTAGTTGTCGACGGTACTGTTGAGCTTGAGGTCCTGGGTTCGATTCCTGGGTCGGTCTCAGTAGCAGCCCGGAGTCTGGATTTGTGGCCGGTTGATGGCAATAGGGTCGCCCCATATTAATGTAATTGGTGAAATGTGGGTCTACTATACGTACGTACGTACGTTTTATTGTACCTATGTTAACAAATGATTAAATGATTATGATTATGACCTCTGCCTAACCATTCGAGCCATATAGGCGTGATGTTATGCACTTATGGAAGATGCGGTATGCACTGAAAAAGCTTCCACAAGTGCAGCCAGCGTAGTGATCCTTGATATCACCTAGCTTGGGTGACTGGGTCATAATATTTTTATCACGGCGTGATCTATTCTTGTTTTGTTCGTATTTATTTAAGATAATGATAAAGATAAAGATGAGAGAAGCAGAGTTTAATTTAATACCCCTTGAAACTGCGCCGGACGTACTTAAGTATCGTCACCCGCGGAGGCGACTCTTCAATGAAATATACGAGTAATAGTGGCCCCTTGTAAAATTGCGAGAAACAAAGATACTCTAATTAGATTAAAATGCATTCATTTATACTTTAATGTAATCAGTTTGCATAGTAACTTCGATACGATGGACAGAAATATAAATTTTAATATGTTTCATCTTAATTTTACTTTAAAAAGGAATGCCTGCTTCACCACATTCTTTAGTTCTGGCTTACTTATCTGATAGATAACTGTATTGAAATTCGGTTACATTTTTACACGACTGTCCAAAAAGGAGTGTAATTTGAAATTTGTATTTAAGATAGTGCCTGTCTAGTAGATGTATGAATGTAAATCTCGTAGAAGTTTCACGAAGCCACAGCGAAGCCCACATCCTATTATTATGTCGAGTTCTAAGTCGAGCACCTACGACAGTTTCAGCACGTGAAATAGGGAATGTCATTGTCACTGCACGACACTTGTCTCTACATCTTGTCGACTGATTCTGTCGCTAGTTTCAGAACCACCATTAAATATGTAAATCGTGCTCTACATTAAAATCTTCGCGCTGAGCCTTTATGGGGTAGACAAGGGTTAGTGAAACTTGACATTCGAAATTTAACTGTGTTTTTGATGGCTAAATAACTAAGTTTTTTAATTGTTGTTAAATGACTTATTTGAGCGGATGGCCGATGGGGTCGAAAGGCTCTGGAGTGGCGACCACGTACCGGAAGACGTAGCGTTGGAAGGCCTCCCACAAGATGGACCGATGACCTTGTGAAGGCCGCAAGAATCAGCTGGATGCGGAAAGCACAGAATCGGTCGAAGTGGCGGTGCTTGGGGGAGGCCTATGTCCAGCAGTGGATGTCTTTTGCCTGATATGATGATGAATTATTTGAGTATTTTGCATATTATTATGAACTAGCTTTTGCTCGCGGCTTCGACTGCGTGGATATTGGAAAATATCCTACGGGAACGTAGGTACTACTAGAATTAAAAGTACCTTATGTGTTAATCTAGGTAAACAATGTATTAATTTTATTCTGTACCACATTGTTTTCATACAACTCTATTGGTTCAGCTCTCAGTCGGCATGATTTTTTGCGACATCTTCAACAATCATCGTCTTATTTTAGCCAATTTACACAAAACTTTAATGAATTATGCACTTAAACTTTCCTGACCTTAACTGTGTCCAAATAAATGTTTTTCTTTCTTTCTTTTTCTTTCATTAATCGCTCCATCCATTGGTAATGGATTTAGAAATAATTTTCTAGTTAGGACAAGAAATATAACTCTAAGATGTAGGTACGCGTTTAATGAACTTTAATTTGACGAATGCAACAGGTTACTAAATCGCCATCCTGTATGTATTTATCACAAGAAAAACAAATCACTACATATTATAAAACAAAGTCCCCCCGTCCGTCTGTCTGTCTGTCTCAACGCGATAAACTCAAAAACTGCCTAACGGATTTTCATACGGTTTTCAACAATGGACGGAGTGATTCGTGTCCTGTTCAAATTTACTGAAATGGACAGTGATTGTTGAAAATGTCAGAAAAAATCATTCCGACTGGGAGCTTTACTGGCGTGGAATTCACGATGGTATTTCAATCATTAGTATTTTGCTACTGAAATGAACTGAAATTATTTATTATGTAAATAGGATAGTCTATAATAATATAATAATATAAGGCGTTTCCTACCTCACTACTCTGAGAAGAAAGGCCGAAACAAACTCAGAGCTTGCAGTCTCTTTTAAAGTGTGATAAAGTAGATTAGTGTTTGAAATGGTCTTTTGAGCAAAGAACTACACAGATTTGAGTGGACCTGTCCAGTCAGTGCAAGCATTTGTCAGTAATCGTAGAGCTCAACTCAGAACTCAAGGAGCTCAACTCGACGAACAACACCAAAGAAAGGATATTTGGATAGGCCGCATAAACTACTAAAATTGCCAGACCATCATTAAAATTAGCAGAGAAATAAAAATAATAATGATATTGACATAGTCCTCACATTCACAATATTTAAAATAATATAATAGGTACTTTATAAAGTAATCGTGTCACTAATATCATGGTAGTAATAGGATTTGGATGAAATTTGGCACACAGATAGTTTATAACCTATATTAACATATAGGATGTTTTTATCCTTGTAGTACGTTTCCGTGGGATAATTTCCGACTTCTAAGCAGGCGAAGTCGCCAGGCCAGTCGCTGGTAAAAATCATTCCGTCGTATTCAAAGTAAATGAAAGTCCGAACTTTATGCCACAGTGCGAATTTAAGGGTTAACCAGGGGTCACATTTATTCGATTGTAGGCGTAACTAAGAACACTCGATCGGTATGATTGGCGTTCAGTAAAAAGGACTATAGTGGGATAAATTTTCCTGTTAGTGGAACGGTGATGAAGTCGGGTCGGCGCGGCCCGTCTCCGGCGCTCCGGCGCCCTGACCTACTTGCATTACGACCCACATTTACACACACATTCGGGAATTTTAATATGACTTGTCACCATTGAGGGAGGCTCGAGTTATAGAATTAATATAAAATAACAGGCTAGTACTGGATATTTTAGTTGTGCTGACCGAAGAAGTATGGGACATACCTACGTACACGTCTTTTCGCGATTGGGGCAGGCATAAAATATAGAACACCACGTGGTAAGTACGATCCTTGCTGATCATTTTGCAGAAAACCACCCCTTTAAGCGAGATTTGTATTTTTCAGTTAGAAATATCAAACTTTTGTTGTGATTTTTGTAAGCCAAATTTTAAAGATGCCAATTTACCTCTGCCACATTTTATATTAAGAACTTATAAAACTTAGAAATAGTTATCTTTACACAAACTTTCTTAGTAGAAACGCAAATGGTAAAGTAGCTCTTCTTAAATGTGAAGTAAAGAGTCACTTTGGGCTTGTTCGCATACACGAGCATACGGCAACTTCTCCACAAATTAGTGCTCTTGTAATACTTGCCTCTGAAATATTAACTCTATACGTTTACCGTTGCCAACTTACACACACAAGCATGATGTACGCTACATTACTTGAACAAATACCTGTATATTGTGGGAACTTTGGGAGGCTATTAGTCCATATTAAACGCATAGTGTAGGGTGGTTATTGGTGCCAGAAGTTCTGATTCTGATCTTTATAGCAGGGAAGTGATGTCATAATTTTAATAACGTACGGAGAATTTGTGGTGCACGTAAGAACATAAAATAATTACGCTACATTAATCATATCCAAGCGTTCCTTTATGGGGTATTATAGAAAACACAGCCATATTTTCACGTGGGTGATTAACAGCACATGTCTATGCATTGAAATGGATAATTATCAGCATGTACATCAGCATATGTCAATTCATTGAAAAGTTATAATGTGAAAATTCAAACGAATTGTCGTCGAAACTCTCGTCCAATAATAAGCCGTAGTAAAGTAAATAATCCGTCAGATTGTCGCTGTATTGTGATGCAAGCCACTCAGCGCTGACGGGCCTCCCGAACTGCGTCAACGCGTTTACATAGTCATGTTTTATTAATGCGATGCATAAATTACTTTGTGCAACGCTCGTTTAGTGAGGAAATTACCGAGCCTCACTCTTAGTGGAATACTTTGGAAGGCTTCCATATTAACACGAGACCGCGGCGCTTTGATTGTTAATTTAAACTAGTAAGGCTTCGTAGGGCTTCCCGCATATGATAGGTTTTCAAGACGATTGTTGTTGTTCAGTTTTAAATAACCTCCGAGCGATTGAATACGACTGTTGGGTGGACTTAAGTTTAAAAACTTTAATTATTTCTAAAGATTTTTTTGTCTCTGTAGTTATCCTTTTGTTTATTTCAAATCAAATCAAATCATTTATTTCTTTGCAAAAATGGGTATAGTACATAGGTGTTTTTATAATAAAGTTCTCCATATTTTACCGTCACGTGGGCATGCAAAGGTTTACAATTCCAAATAAAAAATAGAAATATGCAGATCATTGGAATTACAAAAAATTAAATAAAAATGTCAGTGTGGTCATAGCAATAAAAAATATAAAATAAGACTAAGTAAGCGAACCAATAATTATGTCAATCAGGGTAATAGTATGTCAATTAGTTACTGTGTTACTGTGTTTATTTGTCACTGTGATTTGCTAACAATACGCAATATGACTTTAGTTTTCTAAATGTCTGCTTCAGGCATATCCTACAACCAAAAACTCGCCACCAACTCGCACTGGTGCTGGATTATGTTCCATTCCCTCTCACAGAGAGCAACCTGGTTTGCAGCAGCTATAAGCTGATAATGCTTATGCTTTAAAAGCATTAATTAAATTGCGATTTCTAACTCTAAGTGAGGCCGTACACCGGCGCCACACGCTACATGCATCCCACATTTACGCCGCCATAATTACTGCGCTACATTTTTAACTCGGAGCAAATGTATCGTGTACACGCACATCAGACGCCTATTTGTGGTGCAGCTTCCAGTATATCGACATCATCGTCTGACGATACAGATTCTTGATGTGGCAATTAATGAGAAAAAAGACTTGAAGATTGGGTTCACCCAAGATTCAAGTTTAATCAAGATACTACAAGGTAATTTTAAAATTTCGGAAGAGTTACGTACGGTTCGACAAAGAAAAGTTTCATTTATATCATCGAATGCCTCAAAACACATACACGGTTGTTGGGTTTTTTTTCTATTTCTGCATTAAACTCAATGTAAAATTCAATGTTGTCTTTCATTTTTGCAAATCGCCGCGCCACAAAATACGAACGTGTTCGATCTTGAATTCGTGTAGCACGGCAAATGTGTCGCTACAAACTGCACCCGCTACAAATGTGTCCTTGGTGTGTGTGCTTGCGCGCAGATAAACGGGGACATTAAATTTGTCGCTTTTCAAATGTGGCGCCATAATTGTCGTAAAACAAGTGTATGTCTGGTATGCGGTCTGCCTTAGGACCAAATTCCATAAAACAGTTTGCACCTCTCTTTGTTACACCTCTGCCTAGCCCTTATCAATTAACATTCGTGACGTTCCATTCAATGTTTGTTTTGTATAAAGGCAGCATCACTGGCATGTCGTGTGAATACGACAGCCTCTGTGTTCGAGTGAACAGTAAACAGCTTACGACAACTCAAAGCTTCTGCGAAATATTACGATAAATCAATATACGAGTACTGGACAGACTGGACCTTGAAACAGGTGCATACGAGTAAGTACGTATAGCTTTACGTTATGCAACGGGTTCAAGGGCCTGCGTTCTATACACATGAGTATATTATATCTTTAAACTCTCGGTTCAAAATCTACTTTACATACTTAGTAAAAATTCATTGTTTCACTGACAAACAACGCACAGCCTAAACAGCTGGTCTAGACGCATGAAATTTTGCACAGAAGTTCCTCATATACTAAACTAGGGATTTTCAAAAATTCACCCCCTAAAGAAGTAAAATTGGGAGTGACAGTTTGTACGGACGTTCGTCATTTTTGCCGATGCGTAAACCCATCGGGCACACGACTTGTTTTGTAATCATTGCGCGCTTTTATAATATATTATATCTTTAAACTCTCGGTTCAAAATCAACTTTACATACTTAGTAAAAATCCATTGTTTCACTGACAAACAACATACAGCCTAAACAGCTGGTCTAGATGCATGAAACTTTGCACAGAAGTTCCTCATATACTAAACTAGGGATTTTCAAAAATTCACCCCCTAAAGAAGTAAAATTGGGAGTGAAAGTTTGTACGAACGTTCGTTTTTGCCGATGCGTAAACCCATCGGGCACACGACTTGTTTTGTAATCATTGCGCGCTTTTATAATAATTTCTAACGCAACGATATAATCGTGGAATGCCACCTCGTCCACGTCCATAAAATGTATGGAAATACGTGCATGTTATGACGTTGTCAAGGATGGAAATTTAAAAGCGTATTATTTCCATAAATTTTACTTCCGCGTGTTATCGTGAAGCTGTGATGTGGACTTGGACGTCAAAGATAATATCGTCAGATCGTCACGATAGAAATTATAAAAGCGCAACATATACAGCAATACTTGGACCCCACGACACAAGGAATCCTAGTGTGGGGTCCAGGGAATTTGTAAAAATCTACACTTAAGGCTGTAATCTGTTTCTCGTTTTTAGGGTTCCGTAGTAAACAAGGAACCCTTATAGTTTCGTCATGTCCGTCTGTCTGTCTGACTGTCTGTCTGTCTGTCTGTCCGCGGTCTAGCTCCGAGATCCTTAGTACTAGAAAGTTGTAATTTGGCATAGGTATACATATTAATTATGCAAACAAAGTGGTAAAACAAAATTATGAAAAACATTTTTTTTTAGGGTACCTCTCATACACGTAAAGTGGTAATGTTTATTTTTTTATTTTTTTACCCCATAGTGAGGGGTATCATTGGAAAGGTCCTTCAAAAATATTGTGAGTTTGTGGAAATCATTTTTGGATTCAGAGATTCGTTTGCGAAATATTAAGCTTTAAAGTGGTAATTTTTGTTAGAGTCAAGTGTCCCCCTCCCTGCCGGCTAAATGGTTGATTTTGGGTGTGTGAAAAAAATCACAACAGTAGCTAATATAACGAAATTAAAAGAAAAACTATCACAACTAAGTAGGCTCTACAGGTTAACGAGTAATAATCGACCAACTTAACTTTGCAGTTGCAAAAACATGTTTTCCCATACATTCCGTATGGGAGAACATATTTTTCAACTACAAAGTTAAGTTTGTTTTTGGGATAAATTCATCCCAACTACGGAACCCTTCATTGTGCGTGGTCCGACACGCACTTGGCCGGTTTTTATATTATACCGTGTTTTTCTGAACAGTATAAAGGTTTTTACTTTACTTTCGTCATACGGCAAAGAAATGAGGGCTGAGTAACTGACCTACGGCAGATCAGTCGTCGACACCCCATTGGCCGAATATGCTTCCACGACTGAGCAATACACTCCTACGGTAGCCTGTTAACTTAACATTATAATACACATTACACACTATTGATAATGACAACGAATAACAACACTACACGTAAGCAAACACCGTCCGCCGTCCATTAATTTAATGAAGTGCACTTAAAACGTATTAACTAAAAAGACCACAAAGTGTGTCCACACTTTAATATTAACGATCACTATGTATCATTTAGTATTAATATATGTAGGACGGCCGGTAAAAAGTCTAGAATTTTGCTCATGTAGTAACTTCATAAATCATGTAACAATAGGTAAATACATAGTGTAGGTATGTTTGGTTACCATTTAATTTTTTAATTAAGTACATGTAGTATTTGGATCAACAGTGTGTTTTGCATTATGTGTTTGCTATTCAATATTATAATATCCTGCCTGTTTGCGTGTCTGTTATTTTATTTTTTTCATTGTAATTTAATTTGAACTCAAATGTTGGGTTAGTTCAAAAGTTCTTCATCCTCGATCCATCTGAGTACCTACCTACTTGAATGTCTACAATAAACAATAACGATATAATCAACGTCATAGACGATGGTGGACCATTCACATTTTTTGGCAATAAACCCGTGGACCCCTAAAAAGTTAAAACTCTACGTTGAAAACAACGACTAACAGAGCTGTATGTAACACGAGCTAAGTTGCCGAAAGTTTCTCGTTATAATTAGAGGGTGGCGGCAGGTCGCGAAAATTAATACCCTCTGTTTTTGTGGCGGTTGCGAGTTGTGGCAGCCCGGTCGGGCTCATCTCAAAACGTAAAACATGTTCCCACGCATCATTGTTGTGTTTAATTACCGTCCAAATTGCAACAAATTATATCTATACTATGGTGTAATGTAGATGTGTTCCTATCATTTGTTAGTTAATAAGAAGAATAAGTTGGCAGCCAAGGTTGGTCGTAGCGCATCTACGAAAAAATGTAGTATAATATTTCTCGTAGCACTTCGTAGACCCAGACGTAGAATGAATCACTTCGTTTTGTAAAATAATGTTCTGGCCTGCATCTGTTTACTTGAAGTTTAATATGAGGGAGATTTTGGTGCAATTGTCCCCCATACTTAGACAATATAGTATGTGGACAGATTTTTTTGCATATTTATGAACTAAATTGTAAGCTAATCCAAGTATTTGTAGTTATTCGTTTACTTAAACAAAAAAGAAGGATAGTCCTCGTTGCATTTTACTTACAAATTGTGCACCTTTTGCATAAAAAGATGATATTACAAACTTAATGGCATGCTGCAAATATTGACTAAACACTATTAAATTAAACACCCGCGACAGTTTACAATATTTGCTAAAATCGAGTTAACGATGTTCCCTCTCGGATGCTCAACTGATAAAATATAATTGCTTTATATTTTCCGTGGCAAGCGATATGTGAAAATTGCTGGTAAAAAAGAAGCAATTATGTAACAACGTCAGCGAATTAGTGTTTGTGTTGGCGTGAAGCCAAGTGCACGCGAATGTAGCCTGACTGCGGCGCGCCGCGGAACTGTAGCGACCGGCGGCTCACCCATGTTTGATCAAATAAACAGTTTATACTATTTATGTATTGTTGCACCCTGTTGGCCCGACCACGCCGTCAGGTGGAAAGGGTTGCTATCCGTCTGTGACTTTGATCATCAAAAGAGTAGTGTTCATAGCTTTATTCTAATTTTGTGAGTATTCTAATGTTGTCTTTATTTTGTTTGTCGTTTCTGGCAAACATATCGATCCTCTATGTCTAAAGTTTTCGTAATTGGATATGTGCAGCTTCATCCTTCTTTTCTTTGTGCTTATCATTCGTAGATTAGTATCTGGTGATAGTTCACCAATTAATTTGTTAAACGTCTCAAATAACCTGTTCTTTTATAACATCCACATCGGTATACAAAGCTGTTATATATCTTCGGCCATATTACCTACAATACGTATTTTTCTCGGGTAACTTTCAACTCGTGCGGGATGATAAACAAGTGCCTTGTTTTTATTCTTACCTGATTATCATGAAGAATATTAGATTAGGAAATTGTGTAGGATGTAAATAATGCTTGTTTCCTTCATCATCGTATTATGTTTAGATGCGAAACTCCCACACCAAACACTTTCATAGGGTATGATATGATACTTTCAACTAATCATGATTCAGACAGTTACAGACTGCTACAGTTCAGACTCGTTGATTACTTTCGCATCAAACGCTCTGAAAGCGTTCAAACTGGTACAGTTTCTCTTCGATAAGTAGTTATATTTATTTTTCTGTGTTTACGAATTTGGTTGAACCAATTTCACTTACTTTTAATGCAATTTATTCATGAACGCGTCGTTATTTACTTTGTCGGACTTTGATCAAGATACAATTCAGCTTTCATACGTGGACGAAGCAAAAGGACTATACTAAGTTTAAGGCAGTTTAAGTTAACGGGGGGTTATCCGAATTTGCCTGTTTTAGAATCTACATTCAATAATTAAATTAGTGTATTTAAGACCAGAAAAATAAAATATAGATACTATAATAAAATATATAATAAAATATAGATACATATACATCATTGTTTTAGGGAAACGGTTCAAAACACGATTAATTGAAAATTACTCCATCAAAAAAAGAAATCCGAAACATGGTCGATGTCAAAACCATTTTTTGTCTCATTTCATAATTACAGCACAAAACAATATGAAAATGGTTGTATGGTATGTAATCGCATTTTATAGGGAATTTAACGATTTCTTTTTAGTTTAATCGTTTTTTTTTTAAATATACACATAAATTGTAATTCGGCTGATTTCGGCTCGCGCTCAGAGTCCTACGGGACGTCATCAAGGCAGGACCTGCGTCAATATTTTGATAAAATATCTCGTGATAATATTATTGTTTTAAATCATGATGTTTTCGAAAATGTAATTATTTCTATGCGGTATGATTGATTACGTTTAATTGTCATCTCACGATAGTGTTAGACACTTTTTAAATTATCATCCATAAAATTATAGTCAAGTGCGAGTCGTATATAAATCTTTATCGTCGGATATAAAGAAGTTCTAATAAAACTCATTTTTCTAATATTTTCTAATTATATTAGAAGAAGAAGAAGAATAATACAATGCATCCGGTTGTCAAGAATATAAACAACTTTCACTCTGGGAACAACAATGAACTGGGAAAAAATATTAAAAAAGCGGCCAAGTGCGAGTCGTACTCGCCCATGAAGGGTTCCGTAGCAGCAAGTAACATTGAATGAAAGGTAAATTGCGGTTTACGATTTATGACGTATTAAAAAAAAACTACTTGCTAGATCTCGTTCAAACTAATTTTCGGTGGAAGTTTACATGGTAATGTACATCATATATTTTTTTTAGTTGTATCATTCTCTTATTTTAGAAGTTACGGGGGGGACACACACATTTTACCACTTTGGAAGTGTCTCTCGCGCAAACTATTCAGTTTAGAAAAAAATGATATTAGAAACCTCAATCTCATTTTTGAAGACCTATCCATAGATACCCCACACGTATGGGATTGATGAAAAACATTTTTTTGAGTTTCAGTTCTAAGTATGGGGAACTCCAAAATTATTTGTTTTTTTTCTATTTTTGTGTAAAAATTTTAATGCGGTTCACAGAATACACCTACTTGCCAAGTTTCAACAGCATAGCCCTTATAGTTTTATAGTTTCGGAAAAAAGTGGCTGTGACATACGGACGGACAGACAGACAGACAGACAGACAGACATGACGAATCTATAAGGGTTCCGTTTTTTGCCATTTGGCAACGGAACCCTAAAAAACAGATTTTTCAAACAAAAATGCAATACTAACAAGACCAAATGTTATATATGGAATATGATAAAAGTCGGAAGATTTAGAGGGGAGAAGAATTTAGTCTCGACTCCGTGATTTCAGCGTATTGGCACTAGTTTAGTTTTTAGGGTTCCGTAGTAAACAAGGAACCCTTATAGTTTCGTCATGTCCGTCTGTCTGTCTGTCTGTCTGTCCGCGGTCTAGCTCCAAGACCCTTTGTACTAGAAAGCTGTAATTTGACATAGGTATACATATTAATTACGTCGACAAAGTGGTAAAACAAAATTATGAAAAACATTTTTTTTAGGGTACCTCTCATACACGTAAAGTGGTGATGTTTTATTTTTTATTTTTTTAACCCATGGTGAGGGGTATCATTGGAAAGGTCCTTTAAAAACATTATGAGTTTGTGAAAACTATTTTTGGATCTAGGGATCCGTTTGCGAAATATTAAGCTTTAAAGTGCTAATTTTTGTTAGAGTCAAGTGTCCCCCAGCCTTGCCGGCTAAATGGCTGGTTTTGGGTATGTGACAAAAATCACAACAGTAGTTTATATAACGAAACTAAAAGAAAAACTATCACAACTAAGTAGGCTTTATAAGTTAACGAGTAATAATCGACCAACTTAACTTTACAGTTGCAAAAACATGTTTTCCCATACATTCCGTATGGGAGAACATATTTTTCAACTACAAAGTTAAGTTTGTTTTTGGGATAAATTCATCCCAACTACGGAACCCTTCATTGTGCGTGGTCCGACACGCACTTGGCCGGTTTTTTTGTTAATACAATAAGTCGCTGTCAACGGGGAAGGTCGGGCAGAACTAAATTGTAGATGATCATAGCTAGGTCCTTACATAGACATAATTATATAGGTCCCTAAGGTTTACAATAAATTTGACATTTCATTCATTCATGCCATTTCGTATTCATTCATGAGTTTGGTTTTATTTCACTACTAGCTGCGCCCCGCGGTTTCACCCACAGAAGTCTCGATCTCGTGGGAATATCGGGATAAAAAGTATCCTATGTGTTAATTCAGGTTATAAACTATCTGTGTGCCAAATTGCATCCAAATCCGTTCAGTGGTTTTTGCGCGAAGAAGAGACAAACATATAAATACATATACACTTAGAATAAAATTACTTACTATACCACAATAGGCAAAAAAATTAAAAATGTAGCAACGACAGATACATGGTGCTGACATTAGCTACGACAGTGCCATTTTGACAGTTGCCTTCCCCATCCTGTATACAGGGTCAAATCAAAAAACTTAGCTCAACTCCGCAAACGTAATTGGTGTTAATATCTAAACATGATAAAAGAATAACTTTAATTTCAGTAGTCGGTGTCTTTAGATCAGTATTTAAGTTTTTTTGACACCGACTTCTGAAATTAAAGTTATTTTTCACTTTGTAGTTTGGAAGTCGGTTGTATTTTTTGTAAAAAAGTTTTTATTTCTCGCTTTTTAGTGGGTAATTTGTAATTTATCTAAGTTACATTAGCCTAATGCCAACTGCTCTTCACCTTTTACAAAATATTGCTTTTCCTGATTCAGGGACGTTCATCGTTGAGGGGTTCTGCTGGTACTTCACCATCAGCTCCACTTCTCCAAATGTATTGTGACGAGCATAAATTGCATTGCAACCATATTAAAGTAATCGAATCGCAACCCGTGAAATACTTATTATTGAGTAGTTCCGGTGGCTATTTGTGGTCTTCATCATCAGTTCCACTTAACTAAATGGTGCTTTTCAAGAGCAACTGCACGAGTTCACCAAAGTCGTGAAGGGCAGAAGTCGATTTATGCTATTCCATACGTAACCCTCAAACTATACGAATGAATAAAAAAATTACAACTTTAGTATTAAGACCTAACAAAATTACATCTTTCGTGAGTTCCGCCATTTTAAACGTCCACGTTACTACCACTAAACGATGTTAATCTGTTAATTAGGCTAAACCTGTTCAACGCAACATATGTATGTATGGAATTTGACGAGAATTAAATTAGACACGGGTCGAAAAAGTGTCTATATTTTTGTGCTGAGGCCCCTCATTTTTAGGTAAATATTTGCTTTTTGGTGTTTATTTACTGTTTTTTTTTACTTAAGTACTTACTTACTTTTTCGTAAAACAGTTCAGCCTTTGAAAAATAATAATATTCGTGCTTATTCTTATTTTTACTACTACTTTGAGCGATGAGATGAAAGGCCACGTTGTGTTTAGCCACATACTTGTTGTTCATATAAATACCTACCTACTTACCTTACTATATAAATGCGAAAGTAACTATGCCTGTCTGTCTATTAACTTTGAGCCTTAGTGGCTTAACGAATTCTGATAAAATTTTGCACACAGGTCGACCATGACCAGGGTTAGGACATAAAGTACGTACGTAGAAAAATACTAATTCTGTTGATCAACTACAAATATTTTATACTGTGGCATCGATTTTTCCGCAAAGATGTGGCAGTGGTGCATTGTAAATAAATACGTTGCATTGAATTTAGGGGAGGCAGAGGTGCCTTAAGTTGGTAACTGTAGATTTTTAGTTTCTGCCCACCCCGAAAGAAAAAAGACATCAGTTTATTATTATCGACACGTGTATTTATAATTATATAGGTAGGTATTTAAATTGATTTTTCATGTTAGCTGAAAATGTTCAGATAGGAAGAAAGAAAATGCGTTTATGGCATGAATACAAATAAAACACCATGAAAGTAATCCTTAGTAGTAGTTGGTTCTTTAAGTATCAAGAGCAACTGAATCGTAAACTGCTAAATTCTTGAGGTCTCATTGCAAGCATTTATGTCAAAAGCTAGTTCGCGCATTTTAAAACCACACAAGCAGCGGTGTCACTCAAAATTTTATTACTGAGAAGTGATAAAAGTGGTTCTCGATTGAACATCGGTAAGTGAATAAATCGAGTAGTCAACTAGAGCGGTAACCTATGGCGCGTGGTTGAACGGCTTACAGCCTTCCGCCCGCGCCCGCCGCGCGCCTCTAATTGGTAGCTTAATGTACCAAACCATGTGTAATGTCAACATAATTGGAACAGCCCACTTTTGCTATACACTGATTATGAGTGGTCGTTCGCACCCGTCTCTCTTTTCTTCGATATTTTTGGGTTGAACGGTCTGGCGGTGTCATTGATTGCTCGAATCTTTAGAATACAGTTCTACTATATTGCATCTTTACTGAAGCATTTTTGTTTTCATGGAACGTCGTAGTTCGTCTACAACTAACTGAACGAGTTAAACACAATGCAATTACCTACGTGAAAATACTTGAACAGTTTTAAAGTTAAAAAAACAGATAACTATGTCTGTTTCTCTATTTTAAAAGGACCGTACGTAGGTATTATAGGTATCAACACATCGTTTGCTCATTGAAGGGTACATTCTCAAAATAGAAAATTATCTAAGGGCAAACTATTTTGGAGACATTATTATAATAGAACTGTCTCACTAATAATTCTTCTGTGACTATTCTGTGTAGACGATGGAAAATTCCTACATCGATAGTCGTAGGCGAGCTACATAACTGTAATAGAAACTATCAGTTTCTCAATATTACATTACCGCACAATTACTGGCTTTTAACCCACTCGTTCCTCTTACAATGTACTTACCACGTTTATATTCCTGCCCACAAACGACCCTGCTGAACTTGAACGGTGACCGAATTGACCGATGATATTTGACACCATGTTGATATTGTCAAAACTGTCCCACATAGTAGGTGGTTTGTGGCGTTATTTGTAAGCAGTTGTTGAATATAGAAGTTCGCTCTATTCATGTATTTTGTGAAAGAATGCAAAAAAAACACAAATAAATAAAAAATGTGGCTTATAAATGGCTTACAGGCTTCTGTAATTAACGTATTGCAGTATATCAATTTTAACGAGCGGCTTGAAAAGTTGAGTTTAGATAATGTATAGAAATACACACACACGGTGGCTGTGTGTGTGCGCTCGGCGGGCGCGTGGCTCGCCCGCTCTCCTGCACGCGCCACTTCTTCACGGTAAAAGAAACACTTGAAATTCGTCTACGCCGCTCGCCGCTCGCCTCGCCTACTTTACTTTAGGCCCCGTTCAATTTAGAGCCAACTCGAGTTAGCTAGTCACGTTTCGATTTTTTTTACAGACTTTCCTATACCCTCTCGTGCCCACTTGTTTACAGGAAATGTACAGACATCATATTCAATACGGTCATTGTTTCATCTAATGAGCGCTCTACAGCCGAGTCTATTATTTACTGCAGACTGACGCCGCATTGTATCGAACAGAGACGACTTTGATTTGTTTTGTACGAGCACTTTGGACCGTATCGATGTAAACAGTAGCGAACCAATTGGCGCGATAGCGATAAGAGGCATAGAACAATCTCTAAAAACCTTTTATGATCAGGATTCTGTTAATTCCAACGATAATTCAACGTGGCTGCTGGAAATAACTGCGATTTACTGCGGAATAAATTACTGTAACACATCACAATCCCATTTTAGTATTAAAGATCAGCTAATCTAGTAACAGCCTACGTTTGTTGAACTTTGCTTTTATCGAATAGTCCGGAATTAAGCATGCAATCGTACATTATGTGTGCGTTTCCCCCGTTTCGCACTTTACCGGTAACATTAAATAGGCCATCGTTCTGTTTGAGTTGAAATCATAAAAGTTGTTCTCGTCTATTAATCCGTGGAGCGGGTGTGGGCGCGGGGTAGAGAGGCGGCGGGGGACGGGTGGCGCCGATCAAACAGGCCGGGGAATCAATATGGCCGCCGCCCAGCTGATCCGTGACCTCCGCATCCCGCGCCCCCCGCTCCCCACACCCGCACACCCTTGCCGCCCGCAAACTTGACGCTTCTCTTTGCAAGTTTTCTCATGACGATCTCGATGTTGCTCACAGACTATGCTTATATCGCACTCATACCCTCTTATTATTTTTCCGCCTAAATGGGGAAAATAATTACTATCAAATTCTAGTGTTTCATATCATTACTGCCTACTGGCATTTTTTTTTTGTTACGCCGACTAGCTATGTAACTAAATCTTTTCCAGAACTGTTAAGGTGTGACTACGAGTCGGGAGTGTATTAGTTTTGTTAAAGATAAATAATAAAAATACATTTAGTAAATTATTTTTAATTACTACAAGTAGATAAGATTAAAAATATTTTTCTTGAAGGCTTGGGTTTATTTTTATTAGCACCGTGGTGAGACGTGCATAAAAAAAATAAAACACAATTTTCGTAGCATTTTTCACTTCCCACACTGATATGATAATTTAAAAAAAACAATCATTTTCTTGAAAAACATTAATCAACAAAAAAATTATGTGTGCGGCGTAGCAGTTGGCTACGAGTGCTACGAAAGCTACGAAAATGAGTTACGATTGTGCTACGGAGTGATCTCAAAATTTTTAATAGAGAATGGGTATTGCAGGTAAAGGGAGGGCGGAAGGGGAGTTACGCGTTTGAGTCTAGTGTAACCGTTCTTGGGTTTCAGCAGCGGATGATACGCCGGCCCGGTGCAACTGAATGAAGGTCATACACTCAATGAACGCTGTATGTGTAATGAGTTCTATACAGCGAATAAGAATATAACATATTGAATTCCGAGGTTCTGAAGATTCCAGTTATCCAGAAAGCATGGTTCATTCAGTGAATATTCACGCCTCTTCCTTTAGGGGTTAGCAGGATGGTCCATACATATTATTTTTGCAATTTTTTAAACAAAATAATATGGACTATCCTGCTTATGTGGTCTTTAGTTTTTTTACTCTCAAAACGGCAAAGGAAAACATCGTGAGCAAACCGGCATGTCCTAGAACCAAAAATTCGAACACATGTGACATCTACCAACCTTCACTGGGCCCGCGTGGTAGATTACAACCCACTCCCTCTCACAAAGAGGAGGCCTGTGTCCCAGCAGTTGGAACATTATGGACTGATTATGCTATCAGGTTTGACTATTCTTGATTAAGTTAGCAGATTTTGACTAAAACATCTAGGAAGCGACATATACGTTGCATGGTGGTTACGTTAATTAAGTGTCCTGGTAACTGGAAATCGTCTGTCGAACAGTGCAGCATTAGGCTCATTTCGTACCTACATACTCTATTTGTTAGAGTTCTCCCCTGATTTTACGAGTGACCATTATGAATGAGCGTTGAAGCGTAAGACGATTAACAAGGTTAGTTTGTAAAGTGCGGTTAATTAAAAGTTATGACCGAAACGGACAGCGGCTGCATCGGTCCATAACCGTCCTCTGGGTTGTAAAAGTTGATGCTGGTATACGCACATAATGACGGTATGATGATAACATGTTTACTTTGAAATAAGGGTTAACAATCACTGTTATCGGCTTAAAACTAGACTACAAGCAGTGAATTGTTAGTGGCATGCTCATGAACAAATTTTAACTCATTTGATTTTCAAGCCATGTTGGAGCTGTCGAGTTCTGTTTCAGTGACTGGGTGACATTACAGTTTCCCTATTAGCTTTGCAACATCTAATTGATCAACTGTAAAAATGTATGTGTGGACGTTTGATTTTCATGACTGTTTGACGCATCGTCAGCATACGATGAAAACGGAAGGCCCCTAGCAACTGCTGTCTCATTCAGATTATATTTCCATTCAAGTTCAACGTTTTACCATTCAACTTCAAACTAAGCTCCTTCTTGCAGTCTTATCACTGCGTGTAACTTTTAAAATTGATGTTTTTCTTCCATTCAGTTGACGACTTTAGTTTTAAAATGTGTTTTCAAGCGGAGTAGAAATGGTTTTACGATTGCTGGCACACTTAGATAATAAGTCTTCTCTGTAAGGTAGCATGTTTTCCATTTTTAACTGCTAAACGGTTCTCATGTTCCTATTCAAGATTTAGAATGCGTCATTAAACACAAAGAGACATCAGTGAAGAGGATTTTCTTTTTAAATATTTATCGGTATCGAGTGTTGGTGGGATCAAAAAAGAAGATCTCTCACGGTCGTGCGGGACGTCTCAATGGATTGAATTACGCGGGATTGTGGGTAATCGATATGATACCTATTTATTAGGGTGACCGTGTATGTGTGTGTGTGGCTTCAACGGGACGAGCCCTGGGGACTGCCCGCGTGCCCGGCTACACGTGCCCCGCGACCTCCGCTGCCTCCAGTGTTTTGTACTCCAATGACTAAACAGGTGTTTCTTTTTACAATTATTGTGTTATTTACACGGGGTACTCATCTAGATTTTCAATGAAAAGTTTGTATGTAAATAAAATCCACTAATTAATCTATCGAGATCAAAGTATCTTAAGTCACGGGTCACACGTTTGTTGTTATAGAATAGAATAGAATTATCTTTATTCAAGTATCGTATGACTCACAAATGATTAATAACACTTACAACTATATTACAAAAAACTGACTAATAGTAGTGGATCACCGCTGTGACAACCCATGTGAGATGGCACAACAGCGACCCACAAAAACACAGTCTAGGCGACTTGA
Source organism: Agrochola lychnidis (assembly GCA_963680765.1). Lineage (NCBI taxonomy): Eukaryota > Metazoa > Arthropoda > Insecta > Lepidoptera > Noctuidae > Agrochola > Agrochola lychnidis. Next base: position 12,757,824 of record OY796850.1, read on the forward strand.
AATCATGCTTAGTTCCATGTTATGTTCCCGCATAATTGTTTACGCGAGAAAGTAAAGCGGTAACAGGAGACAATGTTAACTAATTAATTGCCAAATGGATCAGAAGACTGTTTTGGGGCGTCATTTGTTCGAAATAAGTCAAGTACACGTCAGAGTATCAAATCGGTATCCGTATCCGCAGCGTCGCAATTAATCTTAATAATATCTATTATTCCAATCAAAAACTTTGCTCGCGCCTTGTGTAAGAAGCAAATTCGTACAGCCGTGATTTGCGGCCAGCCACCGCCGCGCGCCGCCTTCCCTAGTTAACTTGAAATTCTCTCGAAGCGAAGGAGCGAACGGTTTAAATGCAAATAAGATTACAATTAGATATTTAGATCCTCTCACAACCCACTTATTTTGAAACAAGGTTTTTAATACCAGCCCTGTTTAATTAAATATTTCTTAGACGATACTGACAAACAAGGCTGTGTTAAAAAGGTAGCCTATTCAGAGACGGCTTCATTCAAATAGTTGTTAAACCTATAGATAACGGCAAAGGATCTCATCAGTCATTCAATCTTCGCAGTAGAATCCTTAGTATTCTTTCGTAGCAAGAACGAGTTATGGTCCGTAATTATGAGTCTACGTATCTCTGTATAGTGTAGGAGTGCGGTAATATGACTGGCGAAGTATGTGTCGGTTGCGTTGGCAAGGCTCTCGTGTCGTAATAACGGTGGAGTTCTCTCGAGGCACAATGCCTCGGCCGGATTACTCGTCAAACGGCTCGAGATGTCGAAATTCATAAAACTCACCTTTTTTGATACGCGCTCGAGAGGCTCGCCGCGATGTCGTTCTCAACATCCTCCGCCGAATTGATTCCCACCCCTGTTTTATATTTATTGCTATTTTTATTTTACTATAGCAACATGTGTTTCGATGACCCTGTAACTTATGTTCAATGGAAAGTTTCAGTTTGCTATCTTCCAATGCAATTTTTGTATGCATAGGAACACTTGTTCTTCTACTTGTAACTAAATGTAACCGCTTCTGTGATAGTTTCGCATTTAAGTAGGTACTTGGGTATTGTTGGAATTGCTTGAGGTAATTTGCTTTAATTTTTAGAACGAAATCTGCTTTCATCACTAGTTGTGTTAGTGTTACTATGCAGTTATAAACTTACAGTTAAACAGTGCAAAACTATTTTGTATGACATTCAAAAAGCGAACAATAATCTTCGAAGAACAGTTAAAAACTAAAGTTTAATCTTGAACTGATAAAGTGATGGTCACATTTACTGTTGTTATTGCGGTAATACTCAGCTGCATTTAATTCTGTGTACGAACATTCCTACCCGTATCGGACAGCTGACCTACATCAGTCTGGTGCAAGATACCGACTCGATACACTCAAGTTCAAAGCTAGTACAAATTCCCCGAATTATCTGTGATTTCTCCGATACATTCTGTATAGGTATTGAACATGCATTCAGTAAATTCCTGGATATGAGAGGGCAATCCCTAAAGCAGCAACACCGGTCACAACCCGCTTGACCCAAAAACCCGGTGGAGTGGCGCGGAGCGAACGATCGCGCCGATAGCGCGCGACTCGCCGCGTCGAAGCCTCAGCACTAACACATGACAACCGCATTGGCTCGTCCCACTCGACAACACACCACACCTACATGTCTATTTTATTAATTAACAAGATACACTTACAAAGGCTTCAGCTGCATGTACTCTACGTTGTACGACGGTGCCGGAATGTTATTAGTTTGTATCGGTTTTATCATCATCCGAAAGTCTGCTTCGAGGCTCATGCAAATGAAGCTGAATATTCGTATTTTTGATGGTGCATCAACCTATAGATGCCATATAAGTTTGTCATTCGACCTTACAACGATTGAGTTAATTAATTGCTACAGTTATATTGATGTATCTGTCGAATACATAGGCTTTAAGTGCAACATCGAGACCGTTTATCAGTGTATACTATGGTATAATTATGCCAACATTCAAAGAGCCCAAATCATGTCTAAACATTGGTATTATGCACCTGTTCTCTATCTACTTCAGTTACACCAACGTCCTTGTTGATCACTGAACTACACTTAACCATTTTTACCAGTCTGTAAAGGATCCTTATCAGTTTGCAAGTTAAAGATACCCAACTTTTACAGACCTACACATAATACTATTAATTCCGTGTATTCATGTCATGACAAGGTTCGCTCGCCACCCACTTGACCAACACACCTAGGTACTCTGTCTGCACTTTAGTAATTAACAGAATACAATTACAAAGGAATGTCAACCGTGTATCAGTTTCATCGCCGAGTGAAGTCGGCTTTCAGCTTCGTGCTTATTACTTGATTAATTAATAGAGCTACTTTGTCATTGATATACCCTATCCAGGCACCAGTAGGTAACCTACAAAGAAGCGATTTGGTGTGCAAAGCGAAGTTTTGATATTTTAAACTTTTTTATTCTGTTTTGCAGTGTCTTCAAATACATTCAAATATTTGAAGCTTATTGTCAATGTTTTATTGATAAACAAAGATACTAGGGAAAAGTATAGGTACTGTACAGTCAACCACACGTCAGTACTGCGCAAATCGCTCCTATTACTACAACATAAAGGCGCTGTTAATCTCAAATTAAAACCACTGATGTGCGGTTGACTGTAAAGCAAAACGTTTTAATTTCTTTCGGTAGCAGAATTTACTGCCAAAATTTTGGTTAACGTTAGCTATTTTGTAAGATAATTTGTAAAAAAATATTCAATTCGCTTTATTCAGGTTCATTAGATGATGTATAGTAGAAAAAGCTTATTGAAATAGGTCAAAATAATGGTTTTTCTGTTGAAAGTCGTTAAATTGACAGACAAGGGAATTCATCCACGTGGATATTGAAACCGCGACTATTCATCGTTTTTACGGATTTCAGTTTATTACCAGTAATCTGATAAAACCAAGTTTAAAGATCTTGCAGTTACGTACTACATTTTTGGTTCGATGTTGGGATCACATTTTTTGTGGGAAACCTTATGGTTATCCCTCCGTCTGGAGAGAACAGTGGGTTATGTCAGACTAAATAAAACCCCACTGAGTTACTCCTGGTTTCTACCATTAGTCGGTAGCGCGGGACTCCAAGCACAAGTCTATAACTATTGCCACTTTCATGATGTTTACGGTGACTTAACCGTATGACAACATAAAAATGTAAATCTTTTAATTACTTAGTGACTGACACGAGCAAAGCTAATGTTTGTTCGGACGAAGCACGTAGTTATTTTTATAGGCACTAAATATTTTTAAGCCAAGGTTTTATGTTACCACAACCAGTCGTTTTGTCAAGATAAGTATTGGTTTACCAAAATTAAATATGATTAAGCAAGTATCCAGTTACTAAGTTTAAAAGATAGTTATAAAAATTTAAAATAGAGTTTTAATATTTTTGTAACAATCTTTGTGTAGTTAAAAGTTTACTCATACATGCTAACTAAAGCTCAAATATTTTTAACCTGTCACCTGACCTTAACACTTCTCGTTAAATTAGTATAAAACGCCGCTTCGTCTAGTATAATCAGTGTCTCTTATATAACTAATTGTTGCTGTAGGTAATTGTTTGCTTCGGTTACCAATCTTGTAATTATCTACAGGTAATTGTAGGTGTTGCTGTCTTCAATTAGTCTCCCTTACAGTGATTAATAATTCTTTTCTTCGAGGAATTCTAGCATATTTATCTTTGTCAAATGATAGTTCTGGGACCGTAATTGTATTGCAGCTTTTAAAGTCGCGTTGTAGCGTTTAAAAATTGTATGACAGCAAATGTTAAAAAAAATTGAGTAAAAGAAAGTAGATTTTCAGTATTTTACCAGAGTTGACAAGGTCTAAATAAAATACTCTGCATATTTCTGCTCATAACCATACTCATAACATAATTTTGATATCGCGGCAGTAATAAGCACGGAATCCGACCGCTAACACTTCCAAGTTCGAAGAAGATGGATTCGATCCCCAGATCGAGAAAAAGTATAATTGAGTTTTACTGTAAGAAAATTTCTCGATTACGGTCCGGAATTGGAACTGTGCCCAATAAATAACGATAGGCGTGCCTTCTATCACATTGAGACCTAATACCGTCATTGGAAAACTGGGTTATATGCGATAGTAGGACCCTTCTAACTATTCAACCGGGAATTATAGGGAGGAAATGAAAGATCACTTCAATGAAAAATCAAGGTTTGATGTTCGCATTAAAGTTTTATCTCCGTTTGTGCTTCATGAAAAAGATGGGGAAGATTAAGTCGTGCCGGCTTAAGTTCAGATATATTTTTTTGTTTATAATATTTGGTTAAAAATTATGGTCGAGCTTTAAAATCACTATAAAATATTTATGCCTGTTGTAAAATCACTATAAAATATATACGTGTTGCAATCCTATGGCAATGAACTGATTGGCAAAAACTCATGAAAGTCATAGGAAAAATGACTAAAGTTGCTGCTGCGCGTATCTTTTTTAAAGTTCTAATGTCCGTGATTCATGTTTATTAGTTGAAACATCAATGAATATGATATAATTATGTTATTATTGTTCAGTTTTGAATAAGTCAAGAAAATTCTGAAAACCGTAGCCAAATGTCAAATAACGCCGGAATCTCTTTTCGTATTTTTTTAAAGATCAGATTGAATGGGTTGAATTCTATATTAGCGGGTGATTGTTATCTGCGAGTTTTCAATAAACATGTCAAGAAGACATATGGTGTGTACGGGCGCGCCCGGCTCGCTCGTCTCTCTCGGCCGACAGCCTGCGATGTCCTCGCAGCCTCCGCCTGAGGGGGGCGCGGGGGCGCGGGGCCGATGACCTGCCCTTCATCCCTCACCTCACTTCCCCAGCGACTCCTAAAATACATGAATGTCAACCTTAAAACCATGGTCTTAAAGATAATTTTCCTAAATTAAATGTACATAAGTGAAGGTTTATCGGAAAAATTGTCATGCGCCATTCGCAATAGTATTTCGAGTGAGTTTGGTGTAAATTATTTCGTCAAAATCGGGTCTATTTGGAAATAAGCTCTGACTTTTATTGTGCTGATTCCAATAGGAGAATAGAATTTTTAACTGAATGGCGAGAATATTTTTACTTTTGTTACATTGTTACATTTGAAAAGTTGTCTGTTTTAAATCAATAAGTTTCAATTAGACTAATTGAAATATTGTTTGAGCGTCTGTTTCCTTAAATTCAAGGATTGATAATTGGTAAGCTGAAGTTACACAATAGATTTTCATGACGAGATACTGCATGCTCTAGGTCCATGGAAATAATGTGATTAAACCTTCTAACCGACATCGACATCTCAAAAAGCCATCACAAATAAAACATAACATAACATCACGCCTTGTTTCCCCGAAGGGTTGGGCAGAGGTGTCCTTGTAGCAGGTACACCCACATTTCGCCAGTTATGTTTAAGTCCCATGTAAATAAAAGTAGGTACTAAAACACGTAGGTTACCAATCGAATCAAATACACCTAAAAGTCCGCATTTCACTGGAAGTCACTGGCATCTGACCTTCGTAAACTACCGGCGTCCCACGGTTCGGTTGTCAATTTTTGCGCTGTCAGTTGTCCGCATGAGAGACGGATCGATGTGGCTTACATGTGCCCGGCCATCGAGCTGCCACGATTACATGCGTAAACAATGGCCACCCATCCAAGACTTAACCGCAGCAACATTGCTTGACCGTGACAATAGATCGATCTGCGTCGTAGCCCGTAGCCAATAGCTCCGAGCTCCTCTACAGTCAAGTGTAGAATGAATTACGTACTTAAAAAATACCTGCAATTGACTATCGTTTTCTGGTTAAAAAATACTTAGTTAATTAATGATTTATGGCTCGTAAATGCCACCATGTGAGTCGGCAGCGAGTTAAACTGTGTAGCAGCTAGGAAGAGGTCGTACATGGTAATGGTGTCATTTCGCGTTGCAATTTGCTAATTTCGCAATACTTTGGCTGTTGGAGTTGTCTGCAGGGTTGCAGTTTTGCAGTATAGCTGGAGCATAATGACTGTTCTGGGCACCCCGCACTACTTCCAATTAGCTGATTGTATTGGTTTCTTGTAATAGGTTACGAACCTTCTATCTGGTAAAGAGGTTTCATTCTAAGGCAAGTAAGAATTTCCTACATGCAGTTGGCTTTCTGACTCAAATTATTGATGTAACTAAGAAATTCTATTTGCATATTGTAAGAATTTCGATTTTAAGTCCGGACCTTGTTTGACAGCCGTGCATGCACTCGTAGTTGCAGTTTGTTTTGTTATTCTCTGATCGGCAGTGGTTATCGCGATCGATAATGGTGGTTATATGTCGGTGGCCACGTGCACCGGTCGTGCAGGCCCGCGCCCCTCCCCCCCCGCCGCCCGCAACGTGACAGGCCCGCCACGTGAATTACGCTTTCACGATTAATCTAACCGCTATGGGCTTCTTTCATGCCTAGCTTTGTCGGCCGTCCGTCACCGCCAGCGTACCTACCCACTTTTCCCGCAACATCTTAAGGAAATTTTACAATGTTTTCCTCAATCAAATAATTCACAATTGCCTGTTTATAACGATATTGTAAGACATCCGACTTAATTACTTGGTTACCCAGAAAGGGGACGTGCGGTGCGAGTTACGGATCAACATTAAAAATGAGTTGTGAACTACATCCGAATGGACTTTTGTACCACCGTGTTAATTTAAAATCTGAGACGGAAGAAGTCAAACTGAAGAAGATGAATCAGGACCTCAGGGCCGCTGCATCAGATGTCAATAAAAACCGTATTAACTAACATATCAAATACCGTTTTTGGGACCCATCGCAATCTTTTATCAAATCTTTCGGACGTTAAACGCAATTCCGGCTACAAGCTACTTCTATTATTGTGAAGACACACACAACATTCGTCTAGACACCAAGCGAATGTAAGTAATTTCTGCAAACGCAAAATTAAAATAGCTTCCAGAAAGTTTATAGGCAGAACCAAAATAGTGTGAAACACATTAGACAGTGTCGGTGTTACGTCATGTGCCTGCCGAGTTGAGCTGTCAAAGTAGCATCGTGATATCCATTTGTGCTGTTGTGTCTAGGAGGTCGGAGCAAGTTGCCCACTCGCCGTGGGAAATGTGGTGCATATTTGATGGCTGGCAACCGTCGGCGCGCGCATCAACAATTTACGTCGTCGCTTACCTAACCGAGCCCGAGGCGATGCTTAACTACTCGACGCCCGAGTTGTCGATCGATGTTGCCGTTTAAATCAGAATTAAGCTTCTCTGATGAAGTGTTCTGCATTGTTTGAGTACAGCTGCTCCTCGGGAACACTTGGCTGCAAAATTCAAGGCGTGTGATTAATCACGCCGTCCACTGTCAAAAGCTTGTCTGGTAAACGTTTAATTTTGATCGTTGTTAATTTCACGAGAGGGTTGCGCCGATTAAGTAGAAAGAATCGACCCACAAGTCGTTGAATTGAGATATTTGCGGTGGAATGGTAACTTATGGTGTTATGATACGCCCCCATCCTCCCGCGCCTTGTGATGCCCGACCGACACCACGTGGCCTGCATTCACGATAAGATTTCGGAACATGTAGGGAATTATTTACGAGAATAACTGAAATCTATCACCGTCACACTTGTAATCCTTTAAGAAGCCACAATATAAATGTGTATTATAATATAGAAGCAGTTTAGGTGTTCAAAGAAAATAGGAAAACCGATCGTACTCACACTGTCTATAAGGCGATTTCAATTAGATTAATAACGATTGAAAATTTTAATTAAAAATTTATGAATCATGCAGAGCTCATTGTATTTATTAGAAATATTTGAATTTAACATAATTAATTAGTACCTGGGCGACCGAGCTCTGCTCGAGTGAAAATTGAGAAAACTAATTTTCCCAGATATGGGACCTAGCTAGATCGATTTTACGCGTATTGCAATTTTCATCGAAATCGTTAGAGCCGTTTTGGAGAACGTGATTACAAATATATTTACAAATAACATAACATAACATTACGACTTGTTTCCCCGAAGGGTTGGGCAGAGGTGTACCTGTAGCAGATACACCCACATTTCGCCAGTTATGTTTAAGTCCCATGTAATAGGGGACGAGCCTATTGCCATCAACCGGACACAAATCCAGACTCCGAGCTGCTACTGAGAAATTTCAGATAGAAAAACCCAATAACACTTTGCCCGACCCGGGAATCGAACCCAGGACCTCATGCAAATGCAAATGCAAATGTCTGACAAGTCCAGCGCTTCTCACATCTAGACTGTTATTTTACGTTTATTGCCATTGTACTTTGAATCACAATATTGAATGAAAATAAACCACGAAAATAAAATCTCTATTCCTAAACTAAATTGCTAAAATTACTTGCAATAATTGCCACACCACACAATTCGTGTTGAAATAAACAATTTGATGTTAATGCCATACGTTATGGTTGTCGAGAAACAATTTTATGACATGCATTATTAAATTGCGTAGCTTCGAGTGAGGAGAAATTTTAATAAAGCTCCCGAGAGAATTTCGTCAGTATACTGAGTGCGACACAGGGTTTAGCTGATAGTGATGTGCCAACAATTTTAGGCCGATTAACTAATTACTGTATATTCCGCTTTTGGCAAACGTTCATTATTTAGTGCACTGCATTGTCAGAGCTGAGTAGTATTGATGCGGCCGATTCTGTATAATATAGAATAATGTTGGTTATAATGTAATGATTTTGGATTATTCTTGACTTTAGCTGTGTATGACGTTTAATTATTAAACTTCGGTCCCATGTGATAGGGGGAAATCTTTAATTAACAGGGACTGGATTAATCTAAAAATGCTAATTACATTGGTTTGATGTGGTTTAGCTTTTGATATCTAATTATATCGCAACAGGACTGACTGCAAACTTGACTATTGAAACTACGAGTACATACTTTGTTATATAACACTAAAGCAAAGGTTATTTAAAGTTTTAATGAGAATTGCTCACAAAGATTTATTTATCAGATTATGTTTTAAACTTGAGAACAACTTCTGGTTACGAAAAGAGAGTAAACTATATCGCAACTAGGCGTATAATATGCCCCGAAGTAGTCCACAGTATAGTCTTATAGACTGATTTTTGCCTCGTTTGAACGATTTCGGTATGTATTATTTTTCTTTTAATGTCACTTATGCTTTCCGGTTAGACTGGAAGCCGACTTCAGCATTGTTGGGAAATAGGCTAGACAGATTGATTTTGTGCACACTTATGCTTAAAAGACATTATAACTAATACTTAGTGCGGAGTGAACCCATCTCTTCTATTAACTGCGAAGGTATTTCTCAAAGACAGTTGCCGTACTTTTGTTTATAATTAATTCAGTCAAGTTTCAGCTTAGAGACGCCTCGTCTCGTCTCGAGGACCCAAAGTACGGGTTTGACTTATTTATTCACTTTCAACGTATATTTCACTTAACTTTTACTTACGCACACTCGTTTAACAGTCTAAAGATATGACAGCCTGCTTGGTGGAGAGGTCGCATGCACGTCGTCTGTGCGGTCCAGGATTAGTTTTTCAGGCAGGTCAAAATATTGTTCTATCTGGTTTTATTTAGCAGCAGTCTGGTTTGATTTGTAACTATACTCCATTTGAAATAAGATTAGACATTTAAATAAACCTTTTTTACAGTCCGTTTAACTGATTTTGACTTCTATTGCGTTGGTAGCATGACAAATGGCAGCTGCAATAAACAGTTGGTATTGTAACCAGTTTTTGCTTTTAATGCCATACTTATGTCTTCGGTATAGAAGTGAAAATCGGTTAAACGGACTCTAAAATGGTTTGTTTAAATGTCTAATCTTATTTCAAATGGAGTATAGTTGATGACAATACCCCTATTATACGGGACTTTTAAATAAATGCGTACGCACCTCTGCTTACTCCTTTGCGAAATACGTGATGTTATGATAAGTTGTAAAAGAAATCAAAATCTTGTCTTTCTTATTAAGCCTTGCATAAGTTGTTTTTAGGCCGGTCGCGGTCGGTTTATTAGCTGTTGAGATAACGGTAGAATATGTTTTGTAGTCCCGGTATCCCCAAGATCTATCTTTATACTTATTGGGATAGAGCATAATATTTGACTTCTATCTAAAGGGACTTTAAACGATGTCAATATATAAAGGCTACGTTTACTTAAGTATTAAAACATTTAAAAGGAGTCATTTTCTACTATTTAACCTCACAACAGACAGAAGTTAAAATAACAACGAAGCCCGATAGTTTATAGAGCCACATTATATCATTTTATATTGGTTTCTGCATATCTTTCACAACGGAAATAAAATAACGTCAGTTTGTAGAAAAGGAAACCAGATCGTGAATTCGATTTACACGGCCATTGCATCTATCTTGTAGAAAGTAACCGTTTCGATAGTAGAGTTAACAAATTGTTACAAATGGCGGCGTGGGCCGGGGTTCGTTCGACGGGCGGAACCGGCGCACAATAACATCTGCCGGCGGCGGCGCTATTCACCCAAGAGGCTGCGGATGCGGCCCGGCGCGACCCGTCGCGAGCCCGCCACGCCGCAGTCCTCCCCGTAGCCGCGTAGCCGACCGTAGCGCTACGGCTTCAGGCGTAGCAACATTTTTCCTCTCTCAATTCCAATATTGTTGCAGAGTATTTTAAAAATAATGACTTCCTCGCATGGAGTATTTCAACTTTATTTCAAGTTTTTCGCTTAGCTAAACAAAGATTTTAATAACAATACACGCTCAAGTATTTAAATAAATAATGACGCGACTTTGTTTGCATTTTGAGTTATATGATGTCTAGACGTATTCAATAATAATTTATGTGATATCGGTTGAACAAAATCAATGCAGCATTAAGATAAAATTTACAGTACCTATGCAAAGGTAATTAAGATCTTTAACGCAACCATTAACAAAATCGATCTCAATAAGTAACTAATACTGTTCATTTGATACTCCGAAAAACCGGCACGTTTTAATGTCAAACTCAGGATCGAGTTCATTAATTTTAAGAAAGAAAAACTTTTTGTTTCCTCAAATAATAGAACGAGGCCTTTTCTTGAACCCAAGGCTATTTGTTTTCTATTGAACTAACTGTGAAGAAAATATTCGTGAGACAACTTGATTCTGGGTTTCGATTTTAGAAAAGGGCTGAGTAAGTTTGTTTGGATTACGTATTCGTTTGCCTAATATGCATTACGCTAACAGTTTTTTTACTTTACTTTACTTTAGAGTACAATTTAATCTCACTATAGATTACATTAAACTAAATTAAAAAGACAAATAATAACTATTCCGTCACGTTGGATGTCCTCCAAGAACAAATAGTAGTTGGTTGGCGCGGCCAGAGATAAAGGACGGATACAAATACATGTTTTGTTTTAAACGGCTTATCTTAGTTCCGAGTGGTTCCGACTACTTCCGACTGCTTCCGAGGCGGCGCGGCGCAGGTAACGGAAACAAAATGTCTGATCAACCGAGGCCGGGATAACGCGATAAGAGGATTACTCCACGCCAGGAGGCTACTGTTTGTTTGCTGTCTGTTTATTTTGTTAATTTTGCTCTTTATTCTGAAATTCTTGCTATTAATTTACGTCTATTTGACTCATTTGAGCGGTGTCTCGAATTTGCGATTGTCTTCGTTTCTTATTTTTGATAATTCCGTTTTTTGATTCACATATCGTCAAGTCGTCGGAAATTGTATGCTGCTGATTGAATTGTTGATATGAAACAGACAACAGTAATGTGTAGGGAGGATTTTTAAACATTTTCGGGTACTAATAGTGTAACAACAGAGATTGTCAGACGCTCAGATCTTCCATATAAACTGCATTGGGTGGCCTTCACTGCCGATTTGCTCCCAACATGGATAGTAAATAAAAGCCCGGGATCACTGTAAGCTGAAAAAGTAATGACTGATCAGCGGTTTTAGTTCATAACTGATTTTATTAAAACTTTCTGTCAATTTCTGTTAAAAATAAATAGTCGAGTCCATTCGATACGTGATTATCCGGTCCGTTTTTACAAGGATTGAATAAAGTTTTTTTTTTTTATCAATATAGTTTATCTCGTGCAGTTACATCTGTTTAAAGTTTTCGATATTAAAGTGCAAATAACGTCGGCAAAATAACTTTATTACACACACACAGTCGTGACATCAGTGACAACCAACTTGCTTCGTAGCTCCAAGACGACTGCCCGTCCCTTTATAATTACTTCAATCTTTGACTGCCCGTCCGTTCTCATTGAAATGTTAAGTAAATCACCAGTAGGTACTCAAACTCAACTGACATATGTACGCCATTTTGTCACAACTACTTATCGGAAATCAAAATAGGACTTCAAAGAATTTAAAATAATAGTAAAAAATGCTAAATATTAAAACATATTCTGAAAATACGAGTTAAAATCATCATTTTTGAAAGTAGATTAAACAATAATTAAAGTTTTACTTCATACAAACTTCCGTAATGCCTATATGCTCGATAAGTTTTACTAGAACACAATTTATTTTCAACGAATGAGGCAAATGTGTCTACAAAATAGGCAATATTTATTTGAAATTAAAACATGAATTTGAAACAAGCTAAGACATCTTTTAATGCAATGCATTACCGATTTTATCAAATAAGAATGTGGTGATCTGCAAACGATGCATACAATACGATCTGTATTGCGTGCCCTAATTCCTGGCAGGAATTAGGGCACGCAATACCAGCTAGGATGCTTGCATTATTTAGATTTGTAAAGTGAATACAGTAGAGCAGATGCTGTGTGGAAGTTGGCTTTTTTTGACAGAAATATATACAACATAAGTTCTGGTGAAAACATTTTTCAGTTATTTAGGTTATGAAAATTGATAGGATAATACCTAAGTAATAATATTATAAATGCGAAAGTGAGTTTGTTTGTTACGGTTTCACGATAAAATGGCTGAACGGATTTGGATGAAATTTAGCACATAGGTTAGGTCATAGGATACTTTTTATCCCGATATTCCCACGGGATCGAGACTTATGCGGGTGAAACCGCGGGACGCAACTAGTTTTACATAAAACACGGTTGTCATTTAGTAGGACCTTAAAGTTTATAATAAACACAATATCCGTAGGTAAGTTCTGAGCAGACACAATAATTAAGATTGCTATCGACACGCCAAGAATAAACAATATAAAACACGGACCGATTTTAATAGAATTGTTTTTTTTTTTTTTGTTTATAATGTAGTATACAGATAAGATTTTTTAAGAACAAAACATAAAATGTTAATGATTTGCAAATTCGATCTCCAAAATGTCCCTTGAAAACGTTGTCCTAATAAAATATGATTATGAATTGATACATTTCTCGGCGGGGCGGGTACTTAGCTGTTTGGCGGCACCGTTAATGGTAGCCCACATTATGAGCGCGAGCATGATTTGATAACCGTGAGTCGACACTTGTCCGGCCGCCTCATCCATCAGCGATGTCTGCTATAATTCCTACTAATACATTACACACCTTTAGGTACATTTTTTACTTTGCTGGCATGTTATATTCAATTTAAGTTAAGCTAGAGTGTTTAGCAGTGTTGCAGTGTTATGATAAGCTTATGTTATGCAGAGCTAAGCTATAACATTAGTGTAGGTTACTTTGTCCATGTAATAAGAATAAAGTTTAGATAAGCTACATTATCTACATAGAACTTGTAGAAAGAACTACATAGAGCTTGTGGTTTTCGCAAAAATATATTAAATACTTGTTCTTGTAACCGCGTAGGTACCTGGTATAAAAAATTGCAGGGCTAAATTATAATTATAGTTCGTCAATTCTGCGATTCTTATTCGTGTGTTCAACTAGTTTTCCCGCAGCTTAACCCGCGTGGATGTCAGAAAATATCCCATAGGAACGTACTACGGAGATTAAAAGTACCCTACGTATTAATCCAGGCTATAAACTATCTGTGTACCAATTTCATCCAAATTCGTTCAACCGTTTTTGCGCCAATCCGGAACATACATCCAGATAAAAAGACAAACGGACAACATTCTCAAAACTATATTTTCGGCATTAGACTCGTTCCCACACATAGCCACTACTTTAAAAAAAAAAAACTATTTACAGTTTTGAATTCGTTACTATTTTATTAGATGTATAGATTAGATGTTAAATTTCCTGATTATCTTTTTAAGTTAAAGAACAAATTATGACATTTTATCATTGAGTAGGTACCCACTATGTTCATAACTTGCGGTTGAATTCCACGTTCTTCATACCGTATCTTTAAATCTCGGAAGAATGGAGCGAAAATATTTTACTCAAGACATATGTACTGCTCCAGTTTCAAAACTAAGATTCCCCATAGGTATCGTAAATATCCGAAACTCGGTCCTCGATATTTTTATATTATTTTCAACGGTCTATGTATTTACTTTAAAACATTTTTTTCTTTGTATTGTTTTTACTGCAGAAGCTCAAAGTGCACGCTATTAGTTTAACAACGCTGATTATTCCCAGTAAGGAGTAAAACCTGTAAAGTTTTTGCATAACTTAGTGTGAGGTTAAGTTCTGCATAATTTCTTTCGTAGAATTGTACAATTTTCATATAAACAACTTTTTATTGAGAATGTTCTGAGAATAGTGTTCGTGCCTAGATTTAATGCGTTTCAGAATATGTTTTCCTAATTAATTAGTAACTGATGTAGCTCTAGCTCAAATAGAATTGGTTTGGTCACATTATGAGAACGAACCGAGGTCAATGGACGAAAGAAGTAATGGAATGGTATCGTAGAAATGGAAATGGACAAAAGGGATGTCAAATCAAGAGGTGGGAAGATGACTTACTAAAAGGATGGAGAAGATTAGCTCGTGACAGAGATGAGTGGGAGAAACTAGGGGAGGCCAATGTCGAAGGAAAACCTGACCAACAAACTGGTTACTGAAGAATGTGTATACTTACCTAATCAAACTTAACATTGTAGTTGAAAAACATGTTCTCACATACATTCCAACGGCAAATGTAAGCTTGTACGCACAATATTGAGAGATGTACCATGTTATTATAAGACTATTAACTTCTTGTAGGTTTTCCTATAATCTATTAGTAAATAACCATTCTCTGTATTTTTTTCAAAATTTTAGGCTAAGTAGTTTCGGAGATAATGGTCAATTTTCATAAATTTTCTTAAATATCTTTAAATTTATTTATTTCAAAATTATAAAAAAATTGAGATCCTCGTAACAAGCCCTTTCATTTGATGTGTCACACGGTATAGTTTGCAAAACGTTTTTTTTTTAATTTCCTTACTTGCCCCCAAAAGTGACTCCTATATTTAAAACTCATTTATTTACGTTACACGTTCGTGTTTGGGTCACGGGATACAAATGTGTACCAAAGGAGATGGAAAATGTTGGGCCCAAGTTGTTATATATAATAAGTTGAGATATGATCTAAAAATTAGTCATATTTTTTTATCCTTGAATATCAAAAATCAGCTCAATTCTTTGTCTGGAAGCGGAGAAATATGATAAAGATAGTTTTCGTGAGATCATCGATTAAAATAATCGATTACACAATTACAAAAAGAAAACCTACCCACTAGGTAGCACTAGGTAATATAGTTAACTCAAAGTAATTAAATGCACTATATACTTTTATACAATATAGTGCATTTATCCATAATATTTTAACCAAAATAATGATTATCAATTTCATATCGATTAAAATCAGTTTTTTTTTGTCTATGTCACTGGCAATACACATTCTGCACTGGCAGACTGACATTGACAATTTGACACTAGACATTAGTGGTGGGTCACTCTCGAATTTTTGGCGTCCGAAACCGTTTTCCCGACGACGAAAACGGTTGCAGAAAACGGTTAAAGGACGAAACTTATCCAACATGGAATTGCGTTTTCGTCGAGCGCAGTTTCTTAAAACTATCAACGATTTGAAATGTATGAAATGGTTTTTTCGCATCACGAACGACAGCATTGATAACTGGTAATACATTACTGACTGTGTTTCATTTCAAAGAGTTCACTTTTTATTGGAAGGACTGTTTTACGAGTGTGATAGATAGTTGAATCATTGTACCCGACTGTATTTTCTTAGATGTAAAAATTGCACCAAGTAATTCGAAGACTGGTTTGTGCAATGAAGACTGTTTGAAGTTGAACTCGGGACGTAAAACAGTTTCATCATCACAAAACGGTCTTTGTAAACGGTTCGTTGTCGCAACGCCCATCCCTACTAGAACTAGACAGCTGTCACTTATTTCGTGGTTTCCGATGTGTTTTGAGTGCTTTCCCAATTATTTTTCATTTTCAACGATCACTGCTTTGATTTTTACGGATTCTGACCCTGCCTACCTTGTACGACCCTTGCTTTCACACTGGACACCGAAGATCGCTCACACGATTGACTTCGAATTGTTATAAGTAATGGATTTTACCGCCGCTTTGTGGATTGGATATTGTTGAAACTATAGATCGCTATGTGAATTGTGGGATAGCAACTAGTCACTGTAATAAACTAATGTATGTATGAATCTATAAATTCACACCATTTACATCTCGTTTCTATTCAGGCCCAAGAGTGTATGTAGTCGTTTCAGTCTCCTTTCAACTTAATCGGTCCATTAGATTCGGAGAAAATTGGCTGTGACAGACGGACAGACAGACACACGAGTGATCCAATAAGGGTTCCGTTTTTTTGGGTTCCGTAGTAAAAAAGGAACCCTTATAGTTTCGTCATGTCCGTCTGTCTGTCTGTTTGTCCGCGGTCTAGCTCCGAGACCCTTAGTACTAGAAAGCTGTAATTTGGCATAGGTATACATATTAATTACGCCGACAAAGTGATAAAACAAAATTATGAAAAACATTTTTTTTAGGGTACCTCCCATACACGTAAAGTAGTGATGATTTTTTTATTTTTTTTTATCTCATGATGTGGGGTATCATTGGAAAGGTCCTTTAAAAATATTGTGGGTTTTTTAAAACCATTTTTGGATACAGGGATCCGTTTGCGAAATATTAGGCTTTAAAGTGCTAATTTTTATTAGAGTCAAGTGTCCCCCCCCCTGCCAGCTAAATGGTTAGTTTTGGATGTGTGAAAAAAATTCACAGCAGTAGCTTATATAACGAATTTAAAAGGAAAACTATCACAGCTGAGTAGGCTTTACAAATTAACGAGTAATAATCGACCAACTTAGATTTGCGGTTGTAAAGACATGTTCTCCCATACATTCCGTATGAAAGATTTTTTTTTTCAATTACAAAGTTAAGTTTGTTCTTAGGATAAATTCATCCCAACTACGGAACCCTACATTGTGCGTGGTCTGACATGCACTTGGCCGGTTTTTCCTTATGAGGTACGGAACCCTAAAAATTATAAAGTTAAAACTGTATTGCATTTGTTCAGCGATTAAAGGCTTTTGTATATTTATATTTTTAAATACTGATGTAATAAAATATGTATAACTAGAAGTAATACATTAATGTGGTCTGTCCATATATATCAATCGCCAGTGGACGTCGCTAAAGGCCATAATCATTATATTTATTATCAGTAATCCCACCGTAATGAATGGGCAGCTAGTGCCAAGTATACGTCAGTTAATGGTAATAGAACCATATCGCTGTAAGAAATGTGTAGTGTTTACAAGAGAACTACAGGGTGATTTGATTTCGATATTTCTTTTAATTTGTATCAAATATTTCACTGATAAAAAATAATTTATATAATTAAAAAATAAACCGGGGTTTAAAACCCATTTCGGCCCAGCATTGATTACTAGAGGATATTATTACTATTATAAATGACCGAACACTGTGACCGTCTAAATTGTGATAAAGCATTACTGTCGACGTTATCTTAATATACGAGTTATGTATATACAGTCAAGACATTGCCTATTAGTACGTAATGTATTTATCATAGTGAGTGACTCATCCGTTGCTATTGGCCTACAGTGTACAATATAGATGCGGCTGTTAATCGGCTTGCGAGGTCACTGGGCCGATAACCGCACTGACTTGTACGACGTACGTATGGCTATTAATCGCTAATGCTTTCATATTAAAATAATCTTCTTGTACTTTCGTATTGGCGTAAAATATATGCGAATAGCTAATTCCATAGTAAAAATATTAGCCAGTCAGTAGGTGGTAGCGGCGATGACAGCTAAAGTCAAGTCTTTAATACCTTCGTTAGTTTTCAAATTCTTTCCTTTATCACGTCAAGATACATAATAATTTTTCAAGCCAGGGCACCGAACATACTATTGCATAGATTTTATTATCAAGTAATTAAAAATGATTTACATTTAAATACTTGATTTAAAAAAAAATCCCAACATCCCATACAAGTTTTCAATTATTTTCACTTGTAATCCGTTTATTCTTTTCATTTAATTTTATTATTTATTCATAATCATTTTAATTTTATTCATACATTTTCATTTTTGAATCATCTGAATCAGTAATTTTGATTGAATGAGTTGTTAATCTTCTTTATATTATTTTAATTTTGTTTTTTTTTGTATGTATATTAACTTTATAAGTATGTTGTATTAAGCCGTTTTTATTTTTTGTGCATGTGGTGTTAACCTATAATTAATTGTTGCACTTGTAAATGTTACCCTAGTAATTAAGTTAGAAATGTATAGGTGTAAGCAATTGTTGGTTAACCTAAATAAATAAATAAATAAAAAAAAAAAATAGCATACACCTTTGACGAATGTCGAATTGGCATCAACCTAAAACCGTTTTAAAGGCCTGGCTATTTTCTGAAATATTTTATTTTTATTTTTGGTCAGAGTCAGAAGAAAGAAGATGGCTGAATGTAATTCTACGGTTTTGAAGTTACATATAAATGCTGAGTTGAAAACAGATTCTATCGTGAATGGAACAAACAAAATTAGCCCTTAAAGTAAACGATGGTATTTTGGCTGTGACTGTTACATTTATGTATTGCCTACTTCACCTAGGTTTATTGAGTGCAGGATGCGAAAGAAGAGCTTCCACAACTACTGGTGCTCTGATCAGTCAGCTCCGCTAACCAAGCCCAACCTTGCTGACAAAGTGATTAGCTAATAATTTCACGACGACATAATCTATTTTTGTAGGATAGCTTGTAGCGACAAGAAAAATAGTAACGGAAATGATGACTTAAACGGTTCCATTAATCCACAGCAACCTTTCCGGTTTAGGAGGAAAATAGTATAGAAAATATCAGTATCTATATCATTTCGTAATAGTAGAATGAGAGCTTCTCTTTGGTTGACTTTCAACGTAAGTATTGGTGGACTGAGAAAATGAATGAAGGCTCATGTTGACCAACCCCAATCTGCAATTAACAATAGGTATAGGAATATTCTGCAATGTTGCTTACTTTCCCTCCATTGATTTGGTAGCCTATAAGTTTTTGCTAGCTCCAGGTCAAACTCAAAATAGTAAGTAAGTAAGTAATCATTTTATTTACCAAAAACTTAGCCTAGGTAACATCAGTGTAGTTTAAACTATGGGATGGGTATGGATATTACAATGAGTAAGACCCCTGCCCTTCAAACTAGAAAAATCCTGTATCTTGAAGGACAGTGTTCTTTAGTGGGATTGACATGTTTTACAAAATATTTATAATTGCGTAACAATTCTAATGTTAACAAATTAATTGAGTGGATTTACTGGTTAATTGTGTGTGAGTGTGTTGCTATGGGGTTAAACTGATTTGTTGGTGTGTGTTTGTGTATGTGTGGGTGGGGGTGTGTGTGTGTACACACACACCCCCACCCAGAGAGTGTGGTATACTAAGTAAAAAAATGGGATTTTAAAATCAAAGCATTTATTTCAATTAAACCATTTACAGGCACTTTTGAATTGTCAAGGAGTCGGTCAGTCAGAAATATGAAGCTAGTTGCCCATTTCAAAGAGTAGTAGGTACCTATGGAGAAGAACGGGCAAGAAACTCCACAGACACTCTTTTTAATTTTTACAAAATATTAGTTACATCATTCATGTTGTTATACATGTGAGATCAATGTAGAAAGACGTGCACGTTAAAAGTGTCCGTAATAAAAACTGAAAAAGTAAATATAGAATTTTCAAATATAGAATTAAAAATTCAGTTTAATTTAATCTACTCGACAAGATCCATGAGAGGCCTATATTTTTATCATGATAATGTGTGTTTTATCATTTCTAACGTGACGACATTATCGTGGACGTCCACGGCATCATGATAACACAGGAAAGTAAAATGTATGAAAATAAATGAAGACTCTTCTAAATTTTCATTCATTAAGCCGTTTGTCCACCGCACCGTGAACCGAACGTCAACGAGAAGGAGATGACGACGCCGAAGTAGCGACAGTGCATTTACTATGACCGCGTAATCTCGTTTCTCGTTAACGTCCCGTTCAGGTGCGGTGGACAACAGTGTCACGTTATAACGTGCACGTCCACGTTATAAAGTGACGGTATCGTAGCACACCAAACTTCCCTGTTGCTCTTCCGAAATCCTGCACAAGTGGCGCCAACCCTCCACAATGTGTATTTTTTTAAATTTTATTTTATCGTGAACGTTAACATCAACGATAAAATCGTAGACGTCCACATCCACGATAACGTGACGTGGAAATCTGGAAATAATCAACTTAAACGAATTGTCATATCGCGTAGCACGTCGTAGCACTCCGTAGCTCCAACTTTGTCACTTATATAGCGTACGATGCAAAGATTTATCATATTATAATATTGTATCTATGCTTTTAAATTAATGAAAAATACCTACATTAAACCAATCTTTTGATTTCAGATGTTTTTTAATAAATTGTCAAATCGCGTAGCACTACGTAGCCTTTCGTAGCTCCAACTCTTGTAACTTATAATGGCGCCAAGATATTGTATTATGTATCTAAGTTTAAAAATTAATGATTAATACCTGATAATAAATATTTTCTTTCTAAATTAAGTTGTGCTTGAATAAATTGTCAAATCTCGTAGCATTTCGTAGCAGCTATTGTATAACCACAAGAACAGGAAAATGTTCTCTTTTTTTTCACGGAAAGCTTTCCAAACGTCACCGTATCGTGAATTTCGTACTCACAAACAAAAATAAAACCCCTTCCCCATAAGCGAATACAGAGCTATCAATTTATTGACACATGAAAGTCACTGTTAGTTTTATCTTGGCTTATTAAAAGGTAATAGTATAAACAGAAAGCACACATGGATGCGGTTATCGAGCGACACATCGCGCCCACTCTATGATTGATTGGATATAGGGTTGGAGGCACGCCCCCCCGCCGGCCCCCTCAGCCCCGCGGCGCTGGATCGAGGCACCGACGCCCGCTGAGACGACGTTGCTTGACATGATGTTCATTTGTTCTGATTTGTTAGACACCCGGGCACACCGCGCGCCGCAACAGCCAACATTACGTGATTAGAAAATATTATTATGATGTACCTCCCGGGATACGCAGCGGATAGTGCGTGGTTCTATTGTTGGTAGCTATGTAATATTGAGTCTTTTTAGAGAAACCATTTTAGAAAGGTTTAAGTTAAATCCTTTTTTTAGCCCTCATGTATAGGCATATTGCCGAAGTCAAGCGTGACCGAAGAAAACTGGTTGTGAACACGCAACCACTTTATTTATATTGGAAGTAGTTGCGTGATATGCAGGTTCTTATTTTATGAAAAGCTACTGCTGCCTAATTTTGGTAATAGGTAATTACTTTGGATAACTAGGCTGTATTCGACTCAAACACAAAGGCATAAGATAGCAAAAAAATCGTTTTTCTTTCATCTTAAATAAACTTCCAAAATGGCTACATTATAGTAAATTTTTGCTGCGTACGTCAAAAACCTTTGGCAAATGTTTATAGGCCAAATGCAGTGTCAACGAGCTATTAGATGAACGAATGGTCGTAAAAGGGCATTGTATTGGATATTAAGCGATCGGGGTGTGTTAATTGGGGCATCCCCGACTAACGTGCAACATCAATTATGCGATACAACGAGGACATTACCTTTATGCCGGGCGTTAACGGTTACACAATATTTGTATTACATTATACATAAAGTCATTAGTGTTTTGTGTATTAAATACGTCGATTAGGGGAATTTAATTAAGTTTTAAATGTGGCTAATACCTAATTAGTTTATGATATATTTATTGTTTTGTTGACTGCCTCGTTGGTCTAGTGGTCGCAAGTGTTACTGCTGAGGATGAGGTCCATTCCTGAGTCGGGCAATAGTGTTATTGGGTTTTTCCATCTGGAATTTTGTCAGTAGCAGCCCGGAGTCTGGCTTTTGTGCCCGGTTGATAGCAATAGACTCGCCCTCTATTACATGGGACTTAAACATAATTGGCGAACTGTGGGTGTACTATAGGTACACCTCTGTCTAACCGTTCGGGAATTACAGGCGTGATGTTATGTTTATATTTAGTTGTTATTCAAAACGTTCATTTTTTGCCACCGACTTCCGAAATTAAAGTTATTTTTCACTATGTAGTGTTTTTTTTTTTGTGAAAGCTTTAATTTTTCTCTTTTTTGTTGTGTTCCCCACACTAATTCGAATACCACTACCTGCTATGTATAACAGTGACAGGAACTTATTATAACATTATCCACATAGACTTAGTGGGAAAAAACATATAATTGAAGCATATTTATATACCCTGAAGCATGACCAACCAAAAAAAAAACATCAAAATCAATTACATAATTGATGGAGTAAACGCGCAACAAACATACAAAAAAAAAACTAACGTACAGTCGAATTAAGAACCCCCGGTAAAAAATTGAACTCCTGGCCGAAAAGTTGTCAAGTTTAGCCTTCAAGCAAAATCTTTTTCTTATAGATAAAAATAATTATTTTCGAAGTTCTGGCAACAGTTGTATCACAGGGATCACCAATTAGTTTAATTGGGGGTTCGCTTTTTTAAATAATTTGACTATGGCAGTCCGTTTGGTAGACGATTACTAGCAACTAGGATTAAAAATAATATTTAAGAAAACTTTTCTTCAAATCTGCGAATCTGTTTTCAAATTCTGATTTAAGATCATTAATGCATGTCTTTTATTTGCCAACGTCAATCTCAGTCTCACTGTTGACATTTTTTTTTTTTAATTACAGCCAATTCATTTATTGCAGGCGGTCATTATCCAGATCGTAGTTCAATTTGTTTAAAAAATTCCGATAAGAAAGCAATGGAAGCTATATTTTATTTATTCTTCTCCATAAATTTTACTGTTTACTTAAGGTCCGCAGAAAACAAGTCGGCGGTCCGGATCCGGATCATAGTCCGCCATTTGGTCACTCCATATAAAACACTGTTAATCTGTAAGAAACAAATTAAAACAAGAAACCGAAGAGCAAATCACCAATATCTTTCTCTGGAATGACATTGCAAATACATTTGGTGCCTTGAAATGTTTTAACCAAATTAGATTGAAGCAACACTGATCCCTATTGCCTGTATCTACTACATCATCTTCCTATCTAGTCGTCCTATTGTCACGCGCGACTGAAAGCTTACTTGATTTACGATGACTGTTTGTTCCACGTACTGGGGGAGGTTTTCGCAATAACACTGCAGCTTACCTTTCATACATGCGCCGTGAATACCGCTTAGGCTTGATAACTAATTAATCACTAGCTTAGTGAGCGTGATTTCCTGCGGGAATGAAAAATGCTGTCACGATAAAAGTGAGAAGGGTCTTGCGGCGCCACTAGCTGTCACCGCGAGCGCTTGCACGATTCTAACTATAAGTTTAGAAGCACTAGCGATTATTATCTAGATTGGAAGGAAGGTGATCCTTTGTACGATTATTTAGTAGTTAATTCGTTATGATATCAACCAGATTACAACTTTGAATGCAAGTTTTAATAGATTAGTACAATACCTAACCTCGTGACACACTAAAAGGAAAAACGACATTTGGATCTCTGACGATTTATCAGAAACATTGTAGTGAAGTTCGGCAGAGAAACAATTTCTAAGAACAAGTTAGGTCTTTGATATCGTATAAACTTCTAATATGATTAAAATGGTTGCTAAATAGTGACATCGCCTAGTTTAGTCAGATTTAGGGCTGATACTCACGGATCCATAGCTCGTATCTCTACATCTATTGGATCGTCGATTACCGCTCCGTCTTCCGATTTGTAATCGCTATACGGATCTTTGCAGCCGCAGATCTATGTCGTGAAGTACTTGAAACTATTTGTGATTCTCATCAAACCTTACTTCTGCCCGAAGGGTTTCGTCGTGTAGTCCCGATTTTTTAACTGCTTCTTAAATTTTGGGATGCAATTTCCATACGGTAATTAAAAAAAGGTTTGTTGATCATGTGTTTCAGGAGACTTATCGACGTTGGGCGTGCAGTACAATGGTGCCACTGTGGGTGGAAGAAGGGGCAGAAGAGGGCAGTGAGGAGGGGGGCAGGTCGCGGCGCGCGCCTGCCGAGCACGCGGCGCGGTGGCACGCGCGACACCTGGAGCGCGTGGGGCACCTGGACCGGCGGCGCAGCGGCGCGGGCGGCGTGGTGGGCCGTTGGGTGCGCGCCGCCGCCGCGGGTCCTGGCCGGCCCATCGTCCGCCTCAAGCCTTGCCTTTCCGTCTGCCAGCTCGTCGAGCAACACTGCCCCTACTTCCTGCCGGCGGATCGCGCGCCCGCATACCCCACACAGTACGCCGGCGAGCCTACGTTCCTATGTCTCGGTGAGTTTTCATTATTTGTCTAGACGTTTTAAGGCCGACTGCAATTCAACCTCCACAACCCAAATAGTTGAAGACGTTATCCTAATGTCAAACCAGTTTGCATTTAACTATTGTTAGGGTATAGCTTGTGATTCATACTAAAAGGCACACTTAACATACCATAATACCTACTTTATAAATTACCATACAAGTTGATATTAAAATTCAAATGATTTGTAATCGAAAAACAAAACAACGCTTATGAACTATATTACGCCCAAAAACTAACCATTGCAGATATCTACGATGTGCAAGTAAGTACTGTAAATGTTATTAATACAGTCTAATATTGAGTGTGCTAGCCGTTAGCTTCATTTGACTTTGGAGACCTAAAACTGACACTTACTTCTTAAGTTCCCTTTTTTCTTCGGTTAATGTTATTTATTATTCATTTTTGGATATAGCATACGTAAACTCATGCCTTCTTCTTACGGGGGTAGGTAGAAACTACAGAACGCCACCTGCTACAATCCTTACATACCTACTCATATAAATTCTGTAATATTTTTTTTTATGTTTTTATTTTAATTTATTATTTTACAGTTTTAACACAGCTAACTATTTACATTAGGTACTAAATTAAGAGACTAACTAACTATCTGTATAAATAAAAATAATAAAAACAAAACGACACTTAGGCGTCGAAGTATTCGTTCGCATCGCTGTCATCCAGAAACGTGCCCAGAAGACTGGCAGCATTGCCACGGTGAATGGCAATGCTAATTCTTTGGCCAAAGAACGAGCCAGCCCTCTGGTCACGTGAAGTGTCGACCAGTCGACGAGGAATTTCCTTAAAAAGGAGACGCGCACTCGGGCCCCATGAACCGAGCGTTTCGACCCCAAACGGCTCAAAACTGTAGTTACCAATAAGGTTACATACAGTATTTGCGCTGCTCGAGGGTCTCAGCAGCCGCAGCAGCGGTGCCAGCACAGCACGCCGTGCTAGGAACATGAGATGGCGCAAGGGTGTCGACACAGGTTGCATCCCACACCAGAGGCCTACCCATCTTCCAAGGCAAATTCGATTCTGTAATTATATATCCCTAATTATATACCTAATTGAAATCCGTTTGCGAGATTTATAAATTTGATAACATTATCGTATTCGGTGATGTAATAGTTTATAAATTATTGGTTGGCCTCAGGAATTTTGTATGAAATTCACGAGCATTCTGCACACTTATATATGTTGAACGATCAACGGATTTCAAGATTAGGTGCAATTAGCCTTCCGCTATGGCTTGGCCGCAGTTCAAAACGATAGAGCACAAAGCAAACTCCACCTCTGGCGAGTTGCATGCTACTTTATTTTTCTTTGTGCTCGTAGAAGTCTTTGTCTCTGACCAATTGTTGCTTTGCAATTTTCGGTTTAACTTTCCTTCCTCTTTGAATTCTGCTAAGGTTTTCTAAAAATAAAAAGTTAATACCCGATATTAACTTTTTTTTTTATCTTGCCCCACACTAGGAATTTCTCCTGTATTGTGGGTGCGTTTACAAACATTTAAACTCACATACACAAACAGCCAAATCCGGAACAACTACTTGTAGGTCATACGAATATTTGTTCCGTGCGGGAATCGAAACCGCGACACGCAGCGCAGACGTCAATCGCTTAACCACTGCACCAACCGTGCCGTCGAATTGCTGCGAAACGACTTATATTTTTGGTGTGAAAATTCGCTGATTACGGCAGTACGTAGAGTCACGCACGCAAAACATTGTGCTTGTGCGTGCTTGCAACGGTACAGGGGTCGTTGGAGTTTTTATACTTCATTAAATTTATATCATTTAAAACTGGTTGGAATTTTGACCTTTTTTAATATCTCTGTAACCAAAAGGTTACTATGTATGGTCCAGTACAAAAAAATTACAATGACGGCAAGAACAAGTGACTCTCGGTTTCTCTAAGCGTCTTTTTACACCCGTTATAAACGGTGACAGTCAAATTGTTCACATTAATTGAAATATATAGATATAGCATGATTTATGTTTCGTCTAATATACTGCGACGACTGATTTCAGACCCGCGCATCCCGGAGACGGGTGCGCAGGCGAACAAGTCCAACTACGGTCGGGACGAGTGCTGCTACTGGTATTGCGAGGGGAGGCTGTGCTACCGGTGCGAGCTGCGGCTGAGCGAGACGGTGCGGCCGGACGCCGAGCGTTGCCCGCCGGTGGAGGAGCGTGGCGCCGGTTGCTCCGTGCCGTACGCGGCGACCGGCGCCGGCGCCCCTCGCCCACCACCCCCGCGCGCCCTTCTCGCGCTGCTGCTACTCGGCCTGGCCGCGCTCGCACGGACCCACTGGACCGCCCCCACACGTTTAGTGAAAGTGCGCGATTCGAGGTTATAGTTTTACGTTCACGTGCGTCGCACCCGCGCGTCCCGCGATCGCCGGCCAGCGATCAGAACCTCTGTTAGTGCAGAACTTATAATAATAAATAACGTGCGGTTACGAGACCGACGGCGGACGCGAGCCGCGGCGGCGGAGCGCGCGCCGCCGCACCGCCGCCGCCCGCTACACACTCTAAGTTAATATTTGTGTCCGCTCGTTGGTTACACCCGAAACATGGAAACACCAAATGTTCACTCATGAATTAATTTATGCATTTACCTCGTAAGCGCTGTTTGCCGATGTTCCGGCCAATATGTTAATATTTTTGGCACGATTTGTAAACAAAGATACATGTTTTGCGTTGAGCGAAGATGTTGCATATATTTTACATAGTGTTTTACAGTTACATTGTTCATAAAGCACAGATTTTGTGTTCTGAATGCTGATCTAGTTTGTGTACCTTCATGAATAAAAGCAATATTTTACACGAAATTGTTAAGAAGCATAACTCAATAAAGGTCGCTCATGAAGTTTCAACCAATGTACATACATAGGTACATATGTACGAAGCGTACTTTGTGTTAGGTATCGTGTGATGATACTTTTATACTACATTATTATGTAGACCAGACACCTGATGCAATAAAATACTTATATATTACATACGCGCCATAATCGCAAGCTTTGACAGGTTGAGATTCTCAGCATCCTCATTCGCCGTGGGATAAAGAGTAGGCCTCACGTCTGGGATCTCTTACCGTACCTTAGTTTGTACCTCCGACTCACAAAGTTAGCGCGACAAGTTTCGGGAACACGACCCGGACGAGAGAACTCTACTCTTTTGAACATGTGACAATAGGTAGGTATACTCGTACTGGAGGATGGTTTCTTAGAGAGTTATTTTTGTAATGTTGCACTAGTGCAGCGAGTGCGGGGTCGAGGTCGCGGCGGCAGCGCGGGTCTAGCACAGCACAGCCTAGCTCACACCGCCGAGTAACTCCACGGAGCGCCTGCAGCCGCCGCTGCCGCCGCGACGGCGCCCGCCCGTTCGCACGTCAACGCCTAATTAATAGTGATTACATGATTATGTATAAATGAAATAATATAGGATTAATAAAGTAGTTGTTGTTTTGTAAGAAGTAAAATATTATGAATAATGCATATAATGAAAGTTATATGCAATATATTCCGTCTTATGATCTAACATTTTGGTAATACAGAATGGTTGAAAATGATTTTTATATGAATTGATTTTTAATATATATTATTGTATATGTATATCGTGTCAACTATTGATAATGGTAAAATGACCTTCATCGTATTGTTGTTTCAACATTTATAGGTAACAACATTTGTTAGTTTTGTTTTATTTTTGAAGAATATTAGAAGAGTATCGTTAAACATTATGTGATGAAAAAACATAATTTAATGGTTATTAAGACTTTATTGAATGAACATTTGTTGAGAATATTGCCCTCGGAAGGCATGTAGTTGTTGTATTCAAATAAATGATAATAATATTAAGTAAGTTATTTTTTACGTTTTTATCGTGTGTACATATGTCAAAACGGTTTGTTGTTTCCACTCCCATACTTAATCGTCGTCACCGAAGGTGCTAAAGGTCTATTAACGCTTCTTAAGACTTGGTTTGTGTCAACTTCAATATGAGCTGATCTGTTTGTCTTCTGTGTGATGCACGCGGGCAGCGTCGCGGTACTTCCCGCAGTCTCGCTGTACTGGTACCTCCACACTCATATCACTCGACGTTTATAAAACTTCGTCTACAAGCCTATCAACTAATTTCATAGTATTTTCAAGTGAAAATAACCCTTCAGTAAAGAGTTCACTATATAGACTAGGGTATTAGAAAGTGTGAGCAAGTCGTGACAATAGATCAGTGAGTCGTTATTGTTTCAGTCGAGTACGTTGTTCGCTCGTGCTCCTCAGTGCCTTCACTCTGAAGTGAACGCGTCCTGCGCCTCATAGCTGTGCTGTCACTGAACTCGCATGAAGTCCGCGTCGGACATTCACGCTACATAACTGAATACGCGCATAACCTATCCGTTTGTTTTAGCTAAATGCATCGGTTTATCACTCGTTGTATTGCCTTCATCTCGTTAACGCTGTGACAGGGAAGGGTAGCGTAGTCTCTCCATCGCATCGTCATTACATTTGGTAACCGCAGTTGCAAGTAAAATGTTGAAAATCATAGTGTTAGTCTCTTCAAGAGAGTTTATAGTAGGTATTAGAGTTCGAGAGATGTTAACAATAAAAAGTTTGAGATCGATTGTTTGCAATTAATTGACTACAGAGATATTGTAACAGTTAAATTGAAGTTCATGTCGAAAATGAATATTGTTTGATAAATTCACAAATATAAATAACTTTTAATTTCATATTAAATCTAAGAATCTAACTAGAATATCTTAATAGGGGAAGTTTCTGGTAAATTCATTTCAGAGAGTCAGGTCTTTATGCACATAAATTTATTAAAATAAACAGCAACATTTTGCGAGTTGATCGTTGCCCTACTGCGTAGGCGCTCTTTCACGGTATCTACGTGTATCTATCTATATATAAATTAAATTATCAAAATGTCTAAAATTTAGTAATAGAAAATGAATTACTAGAACATAATTAATTGGATCAATTTCGAGCACTCGTTAAAACTTACACATTGACCGTGCATTTCTTCTTGTGAGTGTTGCCACTCTACACTATCGATGTCTTCACTCGTTCACTTTATTAGAGTAGATAGTGAAAGACCAAAAGGGAGGAGTTCGGTTCGGATGTTAAGTACTGTTACTTTGATTTGTCATCTGTTCAATAACGACAATCACCCCACCACAGCCCTGCAAGGTATGTTGACAATTTGCTACAAATATAATACAACACATGTTTTGTCTCAAATATACATCCTATACCCAATAAACAACACACGAGCGCAACGAATAATATCAGTTTATAGCAGTCTCCCAAAATTGTTTTGATGCAGACATCGAATCAGCAATAATTCAAAGAAGATCTTCATACTAAAGCCCGTGACGTGAGACGAGCGGTGACGAGCGGTGACGAGCAGTGACGATCGGTGCACACGCGACGCACGCTCACCCACTCACAAACACACTCTCGCACGCGAACACACACAACGTGCCATTCTCTCTAGGTTTAGTGTAACGGGTGTATTCTTAATATTTCGTTAAACGTTTGGTGATAGTGTATACATTATGTTTTGAAATAATATACGTATGTTTTGATGTACATAAATAAAGTGTAAATGTTTAACGCACAAATAATATGACGACAAGCTGATGTAAAGCAGTGTACGAAAACGTATGTATTTAGCTGTAAAATGTAACTGGAAAGTAAAGATTAGGAAATAATGAAGTAGGAACTCCCATGCTCCGTCTGCTGCTGAGGTCTCGTTCGTTTGTCCGCCATATCGTGGTTCTCTTGCTGACGTTCCGTTGTACTCCACTCTGTGCTCGTTTGTCAGTTCCAGACTTCCAGCGCTCGCTGCCGGCCCTCGCGGTGAGGCAGCGAACCTTACCTCAAGTCCATTTCAATGTAAATTATTCGATAATCAGGAATTAACTAGTTGTACTGTTCTATATTTTAAGTCCCTCACCTTAGGTTGCGCGGCAACTCAGTTGACTGTCACACACACGCACAAAACAAACAGAAATATAGGCTTTCGGGGTCGTCCATCGATGATTAAGCATTTTAAATGTGTATTTACGTACATTATTATTCTCAAAAGTACATATAGTGTAATATGTAAGCAAAACACCAAATCGTAGCCTTTACATTTTCAGCAGTTATCCACGACATAGTAAGTAATAAACAAATCAATGTACGGAACGTTCTACATTTTTTCAATCGCTGTGATATGTACTTGATTTCATATAACAATGTTATATTCAGTCAGTACTGATAAGTACTAATACATATGTATTGATGGTCGTTCGATGATGTTTCAGTAATGGTGATGTTAAAATATTTTATACAACTTATGATTATTATTTTCGATGACTGCCAGTAGCTGTCACTATGCTTAGGGGTATTAAAAGTAAGATGTGGCTCAGCTGTGGTATTAAAATAAATGAGTAAATATGGACCTTTTGTAAAGCGTGTTTTTTACTTCATGATTTGGAACATAGTGGAGTTTCTGGTTTGGATGAACTAAACTAAATTTAAAAAACAAAAAAATTGGAGCGGGAACGAATACTCAAGAATACTCAAGAGTTGAGAGTGATCACCGAGGCTTATCGTATTTGTATTTATTGTAATGCCACATCCGAATCTTAAGAAACAACGAATATGATTCACGTTTGAAGATTTTGTAACGCATATTATCGATTTCACTTACTTTGTATTAATGCAGTAAAATAATGGCGAAAAATATGCCTATTTTTGAGTTTCTGTATTGTATAGTAAGCATCGGACATAAAAATACGGAAAATTATGAAATAATGGACGTTTTTATTTGTGTTGTCACTCTGATATTGAGCGAATCCTCTGAAGAAGTATTGTGATTGAAATCGGGTAACGTTACGGTTACCGACTACAAGTAACACGATACGATATGGCCTTCAATTGTTTAGGCAGGAGTTAAGTAAATTAAGACACATTTGAGAATGTATCAAGTCTTATGAAGTTATAGTGTATCAATACATAATACATTTAAATAGATTTAACAATTTGTACGTTATTTTAAACTGAAGGTTCATAGGTAAGCGATTCATGTTTCAACCCCGAAAGTTTCTCTTTAGAGTACATTGTCTGAATTAAAATCGTTGGGTATAGTTACTTTTATAATTTCATTAAATCAACTTTGTTTACAATACAAATATGTAGATAAATCCAAGTCATTTTTGGAATTTTACAGTAAAATAATATATAAAATATATTATTCTGGTAATTTATAAAGTACACGGGTAGGCAGATTACATGACTTAATGACGTGCATGAAGTCAATTACTTTCGTGGATGTTAACATCCGAAGCTAAGGTATATGCACACAGCTGGTAGGTAGACTTAGGCCCGTATTACAGAACCTCACTCAAGACTCAAGCATTACTTAAAACTAGTTTAAACCAAAAGGCTTTAAACGAGTTTTAAGTAATGTTTGAGTTTTGAGTGAGGTTCTGTAATACGGGCCTTCATCATCTGCCTAGCCTTTTCCCAACTATGTTGGGGTCGGCTTCCAGTCTAACCGGATGCAGCTGAATACCATACGGGCCTTAATGATTTTAATGGTGGAGGGAATTTTGAGTGAAATATATGAAAAAAGTCAAGTGAAGTCAAATATTTTATAACGAAAACGAGTTTTTTTACTAAACTTGTACTTTATGAAAGTACAATGTCAATTCAATTAATGTAAGAGCGTTTTAGACCACAACTGTAAAATAACCATTTTGTTTGCTTACTTTTATCAATGAGATGAGATTAATAAAATAGTATTTTATTTTCTGTTTTCTACTCATAAAAAAAAATCTATTTCGATTTCAAACAAAATCTCTAACAAATAACACCAAGTCTTTTGCTCGCGGGAGAAAGTTAATATTGTATAATATTGCATTCTAACTTTGTGTACTTGTCCAAGTAAGTTCGCCGCAATACTTTGACAAGGTAGACTTTAAGTTGACTCACGAATTTAGGAAGCGCTTAAAGTTAACTCAATCCCTAGGCATTTTAAAATTAAAATATCATTCAAACAAAACAGAAAGAATTCGAACAAGAATGATTTAATTATTCATTTAAAAATATTTTAAGTACCTATCGGTCTGAAAAACCTTTGAAACAAACTTTGAAATGTTTTGTTAGTTAATTATCATTATTAATTTATCAGCAAAATAAATAATGTCTAAAGTAACTGTCGACTCGTGTACTAGCACCAAATTGTTAATAGAGACGTCACATGTATGTATTTAATACACGGTTAGCAAAATTGACGAATCTCGTGCTGTTGGAAGTTACGACGGTTAAAATGCCTGCGATCTATCTACTTATTTGTT
This sequence comes from Agrochola lychnidis, assembly GCA_963680765.1. Classification (NCBI taxonomy): domain Eukaryota; kingdom Metazoa; phylum Arthropoda; class Insecta; order Lepidoptera; family Noctuidae; genus Agrochola; species Agrochola lychnidis. The sequence goes on from OY796850.1 coordinate 12,790,952, forward strand.
TCATTGAAGGGTCTGTTCATAAATTAGTATAAATATAATGAATGTCATTAGTGTTATTTCCATTAAAAGTAAATGTTTTGTATTAATTTGATAGCCTTACGTTGGCTCTAGGTGAGACTTGTAGCCGTTCATCTGACTGTACCGTTTCGTTACACTTTAAGTACGTTTTGTACTGTTTACACTGAACGTGTGGTTGCGTGTTCGTATTTAGTTCTAACGTATTCTGTACAGAATCGCATCGGACTCATTTATTCCTGATAAGTTCTAGATCATATAAATATATGTATGATTATGAGGACTTTAAAAGCACATGATATACCGAACTTGAATGTTTATGTTAAATATCGTTTTGATAAACTATGTAGTTAGGATTGCACTGTTGATGAAAAGTACATTAAAATAATTGTCGATCTGTCATCAGGACTGCTTAAACATAATTTTAATCTCTATAAATAATATCATTAAATTGCCTAATTCATAGTGAGAAAGGTAGTGTAGAATAAAATCTTAACTCATAATGATAACAAGGGTAAGCACGTCGAGGGCGAGCGCGGCGCGCAGCGCGGGCGCGGGCGCGTCGCGGCGCCTTCTCTCACACGCGGGCTCAGATATATTGATATGATCTAGGATGTGTTTGTAGGTGTTTCTCGAGTAGTGATCGTGTAATAAGTCTTATGTTACGCCTTCTAAATGATTATAAACTGTTAGTGTGCGACGAGGGCTCGCGGGTGGCGGCGCGGCCCGCCACTCCCGGCCGCTACGCCCGCCTACGCCGTAGGCGCGGCGTAGCAGCCGCGTAGTCCGTCGTGGGCCGCGCCACCGTCGCATGTAGACATCGTTCGACACTCGAAGTAAGATTAATCACGTTCGAATAATCGTAGACAGATTTTGAAATTTAATATTATTTGCATTTTCCTAAGAGTTTAGAACGATTGAGACAGTAGGTCGCACGACCGTGTTATGATGAATTGTGAAGATGTTTATTAAAAAAATGCGTTTATGAAAATGGAATAAAAACGAAAAATATTGTCATATTTAATAAAACTGTAATTAATAACTTAAGAAGAATTATTGGGAAAACAGAAAAACGTTAAATAAACCGATTAAAAATACAAACGCGAGTCTTATTTCTCCCTGGGGTTTAAAATAAAAAGCAGATATATGGTTCTTTAAATATTTTAATATAAAAATCGTCGCTTACGTCAATATCACACACGAGCTTACATCATCTATTTATCTTAAGTATAAAAACTATGACTTCGCATTAAATTATCGTTCTCGCAGTATAAAAAAGGCGCACTCGTCATCACAGCAGTGCATTCGCTATACACAATATACCGAACGCGTTCAGGCACACAGCACACATCACAGTCAGTGCCGCCGTCAGCGCGGCGCGGGCAGGAGCCCGGCGGGGGCAGGGGCCCGGCGGGGGCCAGGGGGCCGGAGGGCGCTAGGCGCGCGAGTGCTGCGCCTGCGTCACCAGTGCCACTAGCGTCGCCAACGCCGCCAGCGACAATGGTGTCAGTAAGCTGCGGACGCTCGCACCGCTGTGCCCGCTGTTGTCGCCAGAATCCGACCCATCTGCATACACAACACTTTATGCTTAGAACGAAGTATAACATTTTATGGAAACGTTCACTTTTCCCAACCACTTGACCATAAAGGGATGAATCTATTCTATTTTATTTATTCAGATGGCTTATGTTTTTAAAGAAGTGGTTTGCTAACCACTTCTTTACTGGCCAACTGAAGAAAAACAAATCATCCTTGGGGAACTGAAAGAATAAAACTGATTCATCCCTACTTTGGACTGTCTTGGGACAAGTGCACGTGCCCACATTAGATCATGCTGTCGTGCTATTGTGTACTGTGAGGTTTACCAATCTTACATAAAGTGATAACTTAATAAACATGTGCATTAGGACATTGAACATATAACAAAACGATTACACAAAATGTAAAATGTGATAATATCTAATACTGTAAACTCCATTTTTCTCTAATATGAAAGAGATACAATGAATGGTCGAATAAGATGACCAGCATATAGTCAGTAAATAGTACCTACTATAGTTTTTGTATTTCACGATTAAGCGTCTATCATTGCATTTTAAACTTTATGTCAATGATGTGAAAGTTTCACGAGGCGCGCCCGTCGTTTTGAAAATACAGAAGAAATGTAGTTTACAGTACAAAATCAAAATGAAATTAAAATAAACCTACAGATGCGGATGAGTGAAGACGTGGCGGAGGTGGTGAAAGCCTCCTATTAAACGACGCGGCTCGGGGCCACGAGTGAACCTCATGTTACAGTCTAGCGCCTGAAGACTGAACGCTCACCACTGAAACATCAACTTGCCTTTAGCAACATTACTTTAGTTCCCCGACACCGGTACCACTAATATGTCCAACTACTACTAACTACTACACCATACTATTTACATGGTTTTTTGTTGATGCTTTCGTCTTTCAGTCCACATGGCTACAGTACACTATTCGTGAAATCTGAACACTGTATTTTGAATTAAAGATAACATTTACCATTTATTCAAAACCACATCACAATAAGTTATATATGCTTATTTTGACTTGTAGTTTGCCTATTTCAAAATAGTGAGATAAACGAAAGTCACTCCAAAAAGTGTATAAGAGTTCACGAATAGTATTATTTGTATATGCAAGGTAGACGAATCACACTTTAAACTCGACTAAGACATGCATTACCTACTACTTCTATTCAGGCTCCGTTCGAAAAGTTTAACATCCAGGAAACCTTTAGTTAATATTACTAGTAACTTAACACTCTGTTGTCTACAGTGTTATTTTTTTATCAAATAAATCTACTTTGATGTTAAAATATTAACTCGCTGTGTCACAGTGAGTCAGAGTCATGCTTAACGGTTGTGTTAGTCACAAAACTAATCTATTAAAATATATGGACATGAATATTTATGTCAACAGTAACAATTGCAATCAGTGTTCATTCTTCATGCAACTGTTAATAATTATTTAAATTCTGTATGATAATAATATGTCAGCAATATTAAGGAACTATAAAAAAATGTTTTCATCACTTTGAAAAACATGTTCACCGACAAAGCAGTCGAAAAATCTGCAATTTATTTTACAGCAGTTAGCCATTTGTTATATCTTGTGTTATATTATTCTAAAATCTGTGGTTCACAGTGCTAATAACTCAAATCAAACGTGCAATCTGCTGAATGTGGTTCATAAACTTTATCTTACGCTGATACTGATCTTCGTCGAACTGACGAAAACAAACGCTGCAATTTATTAAATGTTCAACACGACTACGTTTATTTTATGCTTGGACACTCCTGGAAATCGACGTTTTTTTATATTAAACATTTTATTATATTATTTATTACCCTATCACCATTTTCGTGAGAAATCTAAATCCGTGTTCAAACTTATTGTATTTACTATAAAGTTAGTTCCTAAACCACAGTAAAAGATTACCTAGATCCCGAAATGCTGATGACTAGACTTTACATTCTTAGGTAGACAAATGGTGTAGGCAGCTGAGCACCGTCTAATGATAAACTGGCTAACTAGTCCACGTTGCTATGCAGCCTGGCTGTCTAATGGTTTATCTACCTAGGAGAGTAGATGAGTTAAAAAAAAATAGGTTTGAGTAAGCAAAGCATTATAATAATATACAGAGCTGTATAAGCTTGCGTGATCGCCTCCACCGCATGCAAGCACTAACTACCATGCCAAACATGCAAGTGTAATGAAAGTAACGTACAGACAGCGCGCGACAAGCTCGCCGGTACTAAAATCACCGCTTATGTTCTATAATCTCACTGGTATTCTTATATTGTATGTAACTAATTGAGTCTTTGTTCTTTATGTAATTTCTCTATGTACAATATTCAGGAACACTCCACCGAGGCTATTTCCTGAACCAGAAGAATGATCTGGGAGCGGATGATTTTACACCTAGAAACAAAACACACACAAACATGGACACGTAAACACGCCCCAGCCACCGATATTTTAATTGATATTACAACACGGTGACTGATTGTTGTTGGTGACGTTATAACTAAGTGATTATAAACAGAAACATTAAAAAATTTGGTGCAAACACTGAACAAAACAAAAATAGTGAAAATTGGGATCAATACAAGTTTGGTATTCCGTATCTGCCGGATCGACAAGCGTTATTTTGTTAAATGTGATTAATGAAAACTTCTTTTCAAAATAGCTCGAAGTAAAAATTGCAGGCTATTGTAATTTTCAATATTTGTAAGACCGTGTGACTATTTTATCCCTTATCACCGTGATCGATTCGACAAATACCAACTTTTAATTAATAAAAGTGTTTTTTTTTACTTTTACTGTGCTAGTGCTAATAAATTAATTGTGCTTGCATTGCAAAGTGAGACTAAATTGTATTTTTTCACCGAAAACATTGCACAATTCGATTGCATTGTAAAAACTGCGGCAAACTAGATTCAAAGAGTGATAGTTTAGTTTTGTTTTGTGAATTTGCCACTGTTTTTGACAACAGCAGGTAGGTTCGGATGCGCCCAGAAGCCGCGAAGTCGTCGAAGTCGAGGACCGGCCACCGTCAGCCACTGCATTCATTCAATAAGCCACCACTCAGGCAACGCCTCTCAGTATTAGTATATTGCGGTCATCTTAAGCAATATGCTCATTTTCATTAGTAGAAGACTAAGCTGACTGTATTAATTCACACATTAACAGGGTTAGTTGCTCTTCATAAAACAAATTAGCTGTTAATTAAGCTGAAAATTAGTTAGTTTCTACGTAGTAAATCGATTAGTAAATGAAAAATAATTTATGTTATTGAGTTAGTACATGAAACCCGTTACCGAAATTAACTTAGAAGGTTACCAGAAATTCATTGAAAAGATTGTAACAAAATCAATAAAGAAGTAGGTATTGATTAACAATTCAGTTGGTTCTATGTTCTATAACAACATACAATAATTATTGAACAACAGGTTTACGAGAAGGTTTACAAAACAACTAATAGACAAACATTCACATAGACACAAGAGCAAACATGGAACAGTGGAGTCGACGAGTGGTTCGTCCCTACTGTCATTTATTAATGAGTTGGTCAACTCTCTAGTCAAGGGAGTTTAATTTTAATTAAGGTCAATGTATTATTTCTCTCTTGGGGGCTGTTTCAGATTGAAATAAATCATTTTAGAGTTCCTTAGTTCAAAACACAGCAATGTTAAAACAGGGAAATTGGTCAGTCAAAGCGCATACAGCATAACTGTGGGTATTTAAAAATTATGTCGTTATAGTGACGCAAAAATGAAGTTATTTCTTAGTAGGTACATTTTGGACTGTAGTTCATTTCAAACAATGGATAAGTAGAAAAATGCAGGTTAATTAAATCTGAAAACTTGATCTTTCTAAACGTAGCCCATAAATGCTTTCAATGGCTACATTGAACTCGCGTTGATGTCTTTTGTTGTGCGAGCAAGACTCATTTTTTTTTTTAATATAATAAATGGGATTTGAGTTTCCTTAAGGTCAAACAAAACCACTCAAAGATTCTTTGAAAAGATTTGAGTGGTTTGCACGAAGTGTGCGTTCAGTCTGGAGCAAACTTTTGAAAGGTATCATCGTCGTTAATTTCAGTCACGTCAACGTGTCAGAGCATCATTGGTCTCGATGTGACGTCACAGTCGCGCGGTCTGGGTGTCCGCCTACCTGCGTCGAACAGAATGTCTCCGACGTCATCGTCGCCTTCGGTGTTGTCGGACAGGCGCGCGTTACCTCCCACGGTGCCGCGCGGCGCGTTACTGCAGCCGAGCCACCAGAATGCTGTTGACCGCGGGAACGCTGGGTTGTCCGAGTCCACCTGAACATTATAACAATGACATGTATTTTATACATTGAAAATTGCTGAAGTGGTTTTTATCTCTTGGAAATGGGTCTCTCAAAAAGGATATAGTGTGCTCTTATGTGCCAATGGCAATTCAACACACTGCCATTGCCTATCCACGCAATCCTTTTTACTATGGATTTGATTGTTTTACACCATGTCCAGAAAAGCTCAGCCGCGGTTACGAATAGCAGCTTCTGTCAGATTGGAAAAAGGTTTGTTAGGATCTGAAAGCATTGAGGTACTTACACTGAAAGTTCTATCATTAAACCGCCAGTACGATCCTCCCTTGAAGAAGTACGTATATCCATTAGTATATTGTAAGGCAGCATCAATGCCATCAGGGATGCCTTCCCAGTTGGAGAGGGGTTTGGGGTAGGTAGCCTTGACAGGCGGCCTCTGTGACGGGTCGAAGCGCCAGAACTTCGAGCCTTTGTAGAAGTAGATCTTGCCATTGCCTGACCAGACTAGAGCAGCATCCAGGTTGTCTGGGATACCGGTGAAACCTGAACCAAGAGTTACGTATTAGCTGATTTGTGTATTATGTTAGTGATGATCACATATTTATCTTGAAATAACGCAGAATGTGATCGGCTGTTTCATATATTGACATCAGCGGTCAAACAATAATATTATGACATCATTTGAGAACCCTTTATTTCAGATACAATAAAAATTAAAAGCCTACCTTCACTGATGTCTTTAGGATAATCCCCGTCGACCTTCTGTCCGTTGTACCTCCAGTACTTGGATCCCTTGAAGAAGTACGTCTTGCCGTTCTTGTAGGTGAAGGCGGCGTCGATGTTGCCTGGCAGACCCGGCCATGCGCGGGAGATCAGGCGCGGGTAGCCGGACGCTACGCCGTCCTCTGTGAGTCGCCAGTAGTGCTCGCCTGGAAACGAATGAAAGGAAGGTTTAGTTAGATAAATAATATATTGTCAAAACTTTCCGCTTTTTGTAGTTTCATGCTACTACATCGTTATCTGCCTAGCCTTTTCCCAACTAAGTATGTTGAGTTCGGCTTCCAATCTAACCAGATGCAGCTGAATACCAATGTTTTACATGAAGCGACTGCCTATCTGACCTAAAACCTAGTTATTAGGTAACACGATACCCGTAAGCTTCCGTAAGCTTCCATACCCGTGGGCTTCTAACTACCCGTAACGATTGTCAAAGATCTACAAATGACAGCCGGGACTAACGGCTGCTTTCCAAGGCACGGAGGGACCTTGACATGTAAAGATGGTCATTTTCGTGTTACTACATCTGGAAAATTACAAGAAAAGCCTAATTCACAATAGTGATGATGGTTTCGTTTGGTGTGGAGTAGTGTCCTAACTAAAAGACTGCTCATTCAAAATTCGAGGATCAATCGCCATCAAACAGGCAAACAACAAAAGTGACTACAGTGCGAGATCACTCAGACAATTGACGGTGCTGTCTACCAATGATTAATTATCTTTTTCAACAGCAGCTTGCGTAGGTAGATTGTTAGATTCTTTTTGATTTTATCGGAAAAGTTACGATGGTGGCTAAGCTATAAAAGTCCCCGAAACATAGCTTCGTTGGCAGATATAAAGTACAATCAATCAATCTTCTTAAAACTTCGTACACCACGCCTAATTTCCATACCTTTGAATACGAAAGTACCGCCGTCCGCAGAATTGAAGATGGTGTCGAACTTAGGGTCGCCACAGAGGGCGGGGTCCTCGGCTGAGGGTTGCTGCGTAGTTGCGCGGGGTACAGACGGCGCGGCAGGTACTGGGCCACCGATGTCCGTCTGCGACTTGTGGCCGTATAGAGCCTGTGGATGATAGTAAATGTTACTTGTGTTTGGATTTGAGAGACTTTCTTTCTTCGTTGTTCTAGCCTTTTTGTAAGTGGAGTTTGAGGTCGGCTGGTCAGCTGGACTACCACACTTTAAGACTCGTCGAGATCGATGTCTTTGCGTTAATGATTACTAGAAAAAACAACAAAATTTGAAAAAGCGAACCTTTTTTGTGGTAAGGCCAACATTATAAAATAATCATTATTTACCTGGATTCCTTGGACGTCATCCTGGTCGAGCTGGAAGGCGGGGTCGTATCCTCTGTAGAAGGGAGCCATGAGAGCTGAGCGCACGTCACTGTGGGACAACCCTAGTGAGTGACCGAACTCGTGTGCTGCGACCTGCAAATGTGGCATTGTGTTGATTGGAGAAGTTCAATTAGGAATTCGAGCCATTTTTCGAAATGAAAATATATCTATGTGGCTTTTTGAATTTGAACTACTTCATTATTGATTAAACTGTATTATCATTATTAATTAAAATGCTAGAAAGACAGACTGGATTGGTTATTAAAAACATTTTAACAATGTATAGAATCAAAATATACTGCTTAAAAATCACCATTAACAAAACAACTTTTAGCCAGCTGTTGTCCCATAATTACCTGGAAGAGATTTGTTCCTCTGTTCGAGTTAATGGACCACATCTCGGCGTCATCGAAGTGAGCATCGCCTCCATACACCTGCACAAACGAGCCATTGAGGAAAAATGGAAAATCAACATTATCACTGATTAATCAATAATTGTCATATTGTTATAAAACCTTAGCCAGCCGCACGTACAATTCTTGGTAGGTAATTATAGTGATTAATTCTGCAATAACTCATTTTAATTTTGTTGGATGGATACAAACAGCGTTTGTGAAAGATAATTAGCATGATCTTTAAGTTGTTCCAACTGGCTTCCTAAAATTGCTTTCTAAAATTGTCGATTGCCTTTTGTTTTTGTGTTAACAATCAGACTCTCTCAGATCTTTGTCTACATCCCCTACATATAGAAGATTATAAATGAGACCTTCCCTGATGCTTTCCTTCATATTGCTATGAATAAACGTCTTATAGGTAATTCTTTTAAAAAGACTAGGCCATCGAATTGTGACTTGTTCTAAAAACACCGATACTTGCACAGCAACAGTCACATGATTTCTTGTGTCAACTGTGTCTGCCTAAAAAATGGATAAAAGATATCCAACGTTTACTTTTCTTATTAAGGCGAGTCTAAGTCAGTCAGTAAACCACGAACGAATAAACCGATTTTCTCACTATACAAATATTCACGTCTTTTACCGTAATTTATGCAAAACTGACTAAAAGAAAAGTCTGTGTTCCGTATATTCAGTGTTTAGCGGCAGTGTCCGGAACATAATGAATGGAATAACAATAATGGTTAGAGTACATTGTAGTAAACAGAACAAATATAATAATTTGTTTCGCACAATAAAACGTTTTATTATCCCATTATCAGTACAAAGGAACTTTCACTATTTAGGCGACAATCTGTGACATCCGTTATTTTTATTTGTAACATCATAATGGGACATTCTATTTTGTTGTAAGTTCACGTGTTACTTCATCTGATAATACGGAAAATAATTGCTGGTTCAATCAATGTTTTACAACAAATGACGCATTAAAGCCCTTACTAAATAATTTACGCTACATTTTAATAGGCGAACTAGCAAACACAGTTGAAAATTTTCTGTAGAGTCAATGAGATTTTATACTTTCGATGGGTTATATTATTTGTCGTTTGGTAAGTTATTCAAAATCCGGCCAAGTGCGAGTCGGACTCGCACCCGAAGGGCTTCGTATTGTATTAAGATCGAGCAAAGAACGCTGAAAAAAACAAGTTTCTTATATGGGGACCCCCTTTAATTATTAACTTTATTTAATTTTTATTATTTTTGTTATAACGGTAATAGAAATCCACAATCTGTGAAAATTTCAACTTTCTACCTATTACGGTTCATGAGATTATAGTCCGCTGACAAATAGACAGACGGATAGCGGAGGCTTAGTAATAGAGTTCCGTTTGGCACCCTTCGGGTACAAAACCCTAAAAACTATCGGACAATAATATAAAGTCCCCGTCACGAGAAGCTATAAATTTTGTAAACACACATTCAGGGGTTTGCAATCTTTGGGTATTTAAAATAAAATAAAAACAGTTTTGTACTATTTTTTTACAGGGATATAATTATATTAACACACACATCTATTACAAACAAACAATATAACCTAATCCGCGAAAACACCACAAACAAACAGACGCATTCGAAACTCGAAAGACAGCAGAGACAACGTCAGCGTGAACTTACTTCAAAATCGTGGCTCAAATGTTTACGTTCCATGAATCAGATGCGTTCCAGTACCACAAAACCTTAGACGACAGCGCTTTATATCGCTAAAATATAACCCGATCAAGTGAAATTGCTCATTAGTTTCGTATAACACGTACGTTACTTTGACTTCATTGAATTTGGGATTATTCGTTGTTGATTAAATTGTCGCTACGTAACTTGGTAGAAGTTCTTTATTTACAAAAATTATAGCTTCTCGTGACGGGGACTTTAGATACCTAAATAAAAATAAACTATTAGATTCGTCAGACATTTCGTCAGGTATTTTACGATTAGCATCGTCACTTACAACGAAACGAATAAAAAACCATGCTGGACAACCTATTATAATTCCAATTGTTCATTGCGACACGGCCTGAATACTAAAATATAATTTGCCTAAATACTTATTTATTGTGAGCACAAATAGCATTACCCAAGCTGGAATTGACCGCACCGTTACTTTAAAAACAAAAACTTCATCTTTGAATTAGTGGAAGTTATTACAACGCATGATTTTTTATGACATAGTAGAATACTTACGGGGAAGTAAGCGTGGGCAAGAGTGCCACCAGGACCGTCGAAAGGATCGCCGTCTCCATGCTCTCCCTTTTCAAACCTAGACGGAAAAGAAATGTTATTAAATTATGACTCGGGAAAACACATTAACATAAAACTACGTAATACGACAAACTATTAAATCGCAATGACAATCAATAGTAATAAAATGTCCTATCCAATCAATGAACGCGAATCAACAGTAACTTGCATTACTACAAGTAGTTACGCTTCCATTCAATGACAATCCAACTATTCTCGTTACGCAACAAAGATTACCCGTGGATTGTGACCAAAAACCTATTATGAGTGATTCAAATAACCCTACGTACAATACGGACGGCCACTGGCACGATTTCAATATCTGTGCACAGATCTAAACGATGCACGGTGGCCGCGCCATACCACGAAACACTCATTTTGTTTATTCCAACTTCGTTTCGCACGAACAGTATTCTAATTTTTGAATAAACTTTCGATTAAGCACGTTACAATGCGAAATTGAGCAGAAAGTCGCAGAACCAAAATGACTGATTACCTAACACCAGACTGGACAAGAGTCACTTTAGCAACGTTATTTGCAGTTTCAATGCCACCTGTTGAAATTTTTGTCTGTTTACTCGTAACTATAGAAATTATATTAATAGGTGAAACGGATATACGAAACCAAATTTGGAACTTTCAATTCAATCTATGTTTAAGAAACCTCAAAATAATGGTGAAAATGACCATTGTGACCTTCAAGCATTATTGACAATTGTCACGCCCCAACTCAAATCTTAAAACTAGACATTTCCCAGTACATGATGAACTTGCCTAATTTCAATGTGGACTTGTCCGGACAGCTTCTGTGTGAAGGTAAGGTCTGTGTAGTCTGACCACACTGAGAAGGCTTTGGCAAGTTCAATGTCAACATCGGCACGCTTCAGCTTAGATGGGTACTTAGAGATCCTGTAGGTGAGGTTCTTGACACGCCATCTTGAACCTAGACAAACAATTTACGTTAATATTTACAGGTAGTTCACAGAAAATGTATGTTTGTTGAGGTTGATCTTGGTCATGTACAAATAATTATTTCATTAAAATAATAATGACAATAAATCATATTTAAATGAAGGGAACTCACCCTGCAGCGCGTATCTCTTGGCTCGGCTCTCTCCGAAGCCTACTTTGTCTCGCACGCCGCACCTTGGCAATGACATTACTTTTGTCGTTTCCTCGTCTAATTCACCTGTAAACGAACATTAACAAATTATATTTTAAGATTTTGCTTCTGTAATTTGCGGTTTTTAATCGCCATGACTAACATCATCTTTGTTTTTACTACTGAGGCAGTTTAGGATCGTGCGCTAGAACAGTTGAATTTCAATTATTATCTCATTTGCATCGTAAAACACTGCGGAGTGTCAAAGGACAAACATAGACTTTTTGTAACGAACGATGACAAGGAAGTAATTATACAATCACATAGACCAAAACCGCACACGGAAAACGATGAATAATGAGGAACCATGGTAGCCGCGAGTGCTGATCAGCTGTGAGTTGGAATTCTACGGCGACGCGATCGATTTACATTCATAGTTACGGGGAATAACAATGTACTTGTTAAAATACGCCATAAGGAAAACTACTTCACATTTAATATCTGTATTGCAGGAAGAGGAATTAATGAACGCGTGTCATTAATATAAACAGACATTTACGTAGATGATGCTCTTATGTTTCAGGGAGGTTACAATTCCTGATAAAAAATAATGTACCAAGTCGTAAGTGGACGTCATCATTAAATCTTTAAAGGCATCATAACGTAGTGTTTGTGACAAGCTCGTCCGAACTCGTGCAGTGACCGATAATGAATTATGTATTTATATGTGCCGTCTGTGCGTTATTTGCTTACATAACAACACTGCCTTCAGTCATAGTCAAGACCAATAAACTACTTCTCGTGTCAAGGCACGTACGTGTACGAAGACGAGCCGAGCTCTGCCCACATAATTCTAGCGTGTTTAAATAGTCGGTTGTGGTGATCGCAGACTTATAAATTGCTTCGTGGATGTGTGTGATTGTAATAACTGTGATGAGGACCAAGGCTGCCCGACCAACTGTACACAACTAACGACCGGCTAATTCAAGGGTTACCGTTAAAATTTAATATTTGCTAATCTCATATTCAAAGCAAGTATAGCGTAGCTTGTAATCGTCATAGATGATCACAAAGGCTTTTGATCAGAACGGATCAAAAGCCAAATAAAACCAAACAATATAGTATATAGGTAGATAAAGTAAAAATGTCCTGGCTTCTGACCAACTGACAACCCTGAATGAAATGACAGGCTAGCAGACAGATAGTTTCAGCTGGAATTACCGTTTTGCAAGGTCCAACAGTGGGCTAACATCACGTTAATTATGCCAACCTTTGTAATCTAAGAAACGCTTGGTCACTTACACTCGTCAAGGCATGCTTGTAACCGCACTTCATTACATAAACAGCTAAGTATAATAGGGAACGATACATAGGGAGTTGATTAATGGTCTTTTAAATCCAATTAACATAATTGATTTAAACCAATACTTAAAGATGCAAAGAACTAAAATTTATGAGAAAGAATTATAATTAATGTGGCAGTCATACATTATCTTTTTATGATCTTGGTATGTGTTGATAGATGGCAGTGTTTCTTATTGGCTGTTTGTAATATTATGATAAATTGACTTATATTTTCCCATCAGATCGATACAAACTTACTGAAACAATACTAATTTAATCAAAGTAACAGATCGTAATCACGGCTTACACAAACAGTTTTACATTAAAATTTCAACAAAGTAATGATTGCAGCAGCTTTCTTAGACCACAATTGATTGTCTCTTAATCAAAGTGTAATGGTCCGTGAATATTTGAGGACGGCGGCACCTTCGAACAACATTTACTAAACTGAATAATTTCTTAGACATTATTAGCTCAGGACACTATTTAATAAATAAGTATTCAACAAAAGTCACAAAATAAATATATTAATCACTATATCACCTACAACAGATCTATCCGTAATGCAAATATTAACATCAAGTGATTCTGCTTTGATTAGGTTAATGAATTTGGTCTTTTAATTGGAGCATTGAAAAAAGGCTTCCATGGTGTGTGTTCCCTAGACAAGCAAATTATCCTTTCCTATACGTTGGGCGAGCCCGTTGGCCGAGCGCATTCGGCCAACGCAAAATTCACGCAAATTAAATGGCAATCGAGCGACGGGCTCGCCCAACGTGTACTAGAGGCTTTACAAATGATTAATGTGCCAGTTGACAGTAAATTGCGGAATAAAGACAGGCTTTCGATCGATAAGCCGATGTATTTGTAGATAAGCTTACCTGTAGCGTTGAGCCCGGCAAAGCTCTGGAACTCGGCAATGGCTCGGCGCCACGATCCCTCGTCCATGATGTGCCCACTCGACGGATTCCTCACAGAGGGACTCAAGTACCCGTATTGCGCTAAGTACATCTGAAAGTAGACATCTCCTTCAGTCTGCCGTACCCAAGTTTGGAGTAGGCCTCTGTTCTCATACGAAAGATGTCTAGCTACTTGTTAGATTGTGTTCAATAGTGTGCATAAGCTTTCATTGGTGCTTGTCTAATGTGAATTAGGTTCTAAGTGCAGTTCTAATCTTCAGTCGGATGAAAACAGAGATCCATTAGCATTGGTACATAAACATAATAGAGCTAACAGCTCTATGATTCACAAAAGGTAATGTTTTAAACGACTTAGGCATTGAAATGGATTTCTCTACATATATATACGACTCCTTTTTGGAACATAGTTAACGATTATGATACAATTTTGCTCTCAACGTGAAGAAAGACATATTGTGACGTAGTCTAAGCTACTAATTAGCTTGCAGAGCTCTCGTTTATCTCGTGCAAGTACTTACTGACATTATATTATCTCACCTCACCGCAAGGTTACCCAGCCATTGTTTATTGTCAACGCGCTTGATAACGTGAACCACGTCGTTAGAGCAAATACATGGATAAGAAAATAATTTCTTATCCGACACGTTACTTAGTTCATTCCATTCTTTTCGCAACGAGATAATCTCATTAAGGATGTTATGTCTGTCGTGGCCAGATCTTAGAATTGATCATTTCATGTAATGAACATCGACCGCTGGTCATATCATGATGTAGCCTGGCCAGATCATTGAATACTCAACGTTTGACGATATGACCAGTTAAATGCACGACTACTTCATGATGTGGCCAAACATTAGTGATCCTATCGTAAAACAGTTAGATTATCCACCAGTAGAGGCATTGATGTGTGATATGAAGAAGAACCCAAAGCTTACATCTGTAACCTTCGGGTTCTTCGTTTTTGGGTTCAATGCTTTAAGTTCAGTATGTAAAGAAAGGTTTCGTATATCGTTAGAGGGCTGCATTCGCTTGTCGTGGATGGTATACGGAGACATGGCCTTGGGCAGTGGCGGTGCGCGTGCGCTGCATCTCAATGCGCGTGCATATCTCCGCACACCAGCGCGAGCGCCTGCAGGCTCTTTGTGCCCCCTCACGCCGGGGAATACTCACAACAATGTCACTGTTAATCCCGCAGTCAATACCCCGAAAAGCCCGTGTTTACTATTGTCTGTCCAATGCGTCCCATGCCACGAGAATACTAAACATATTTTCAAAGATTTCTTCTATTTGTTAAGCAAATCAAACGTACGTTTTACAGATATTATCACGAATAAGTGATTGACCTCAGTAGGAATGAAATATACCTAGAGGTACTTGCATTTCATATTTTATTGCTCAGTATTTCCATTGTTTGTATCTAATATTTCTACAAGTTAAATAAACGACATGAAAGCTCTCTTATATGTCCATTACATACCTAATATATTATATCGTATTTCGTAGTATTGCACCCAACGCATGCATTATTTTGAATGCAAATAAATGAATGTTTATGTCGATGACTAACCGCGAGAGAATTGGTCAGTTTTTGGGCGTGTTGGGCCAGGCCGTTGACACTGGTGGCACAAAGTTGCACGCCATTGTTTGTTACAAAACGCACGACTTGTACGTCTCACCTCGTACCAATGTAAAT